>OY720247.1:10040000-20040000 GCA_963082625.1 Pasiphila rectangulata | reverse complement strand
AAATGAACAAGGTAGGTGACAAAACAGGCATTGTGGGACGCCAGCGTTTATAGGTTTTGTATCGGAGCAAAATCGGTCTACTGCAACCTTAATACTTCGCTTCGATAAGTAGCTGGCCATCCAGCTGCATAGTTTCTCCGGTAGCCCGTATGCTGGAAGCTTCGATAGAAGTGCCTTGTGCCATACCCGATCAAACGCCTTAGCAATATCAAGACTAACGGCCAGAGCCTCTCCCTGGTTCTCGACGGCTTCGGCCCATCGATGAGTCAGGTACACAAGAAGATCACCAGCTGATCCACCGTGACGAAAGCCATATTTCCTGTCATTAATCAGCTGGTGCTCTTGTAAGTAATCGAGGAGCTGGTCATTAATAACCCTTTCCATCACCTTAGAGAGGAGGGAGGTTATCGCTATAGGCCGATAGTTTTTTGGGTTTGAACGGTCTCCTTTTTTGGGTATCGGGTGAACTGAGGCTATCTTCCACGAAGACGGGACAGTTTCAGTGGAGTAAGAGCGCTTGAATAGGCGCGTTAGTACCGGAGTCAACTCAGGACCGCAGATCTTAAGGACTATTGCAGTCGAATCTTAAGGACTCGTCAGGTCCATTCGACTTTCGAGTGTCGAGGGAAAAGAGAACGCGGCGCACAGCACTTTGTGTAAAGTGGATATCACGCATCGCGTAAGCGCGTCGTTCGATGGGTGGAACATTGCCCCCGTCATCCAGAGTCGAATTGGAGGCAAAAAGTGTGAACTAGCAATGTGCTTTTCTAAGGATCTAGAAGATAAAGATAAAAGATAAAGATAAAGATTTATTTACTTAACACACACGCACATACAGAAAGGCAAAAAGAAAACACACAGAACAGGTATAAAATACACAACATTACAAAACATTGGTCTTTCCCAAGTGCGCGGCTAAGTAGGTTCAGCCTCAGCCAAATGTCGCTACCGCACCGAGGGCGATACCGACGCTGATTTTCAGTCTGAACCTCAAAACATTACCGAAAACGAACCAGGTTTATGAATAAATGATAATTATTAAAGTCCAGAATCTATAACAAAATAAAAAATAAAATATTAAAAACATTATAAGGCGTATCGAGTTAATAATTAGACAAATTAGGAAGATCAATAAATATATTTTTTATATATGTAAGTAGTTTATGTGTATATAATTATAAATTGTGTTTTTTGACATGCAACAAAGTAATAAAATAGAAGGCAACAAAATTATCTAAATTCCTGTATTTTACACTTATATTCTACATCTAAAAAACTAAATAGTAAAGAAAGAAATAAATAAATTACATGTTATTGTATGAAATTGGATGCATCTTGAGAAAGGCTTTTCTTAGGTACTTTTTTGTTTAAATAATAATATTTTCTTAAGTTTAAATTTAAAAGCATTTGAACATTTAAGAGCACGTAATGGGGGTGGGAGATTGTTCCAGCAGTGAGTGGCTGCATAACGAAAAGATCCTCGGAAAGCTACTGTTCTGTGCGTCTGTGTCAGAAAGACAAGCTTCGAACAAGACCTGCTAGGATACCCAGAATTATCGTCAGCCGCCAATTTAAGCTTATTGAAGAGGTAGGGGGGTGATTTAGATTTTAAGACTCCGAACAGAAGATTTGCTAAGTGCAAATCCCGACGAGCCTTCATCTTCAACAGATCTGAAGAGTTCAAAAATGGCGTAACATGTGATCGAGGCGGAATATAGAAGCAAAAACGAGCACATGCATTCTGGACTCGTTGCACTAGCTTATCAGTCCGGCCAAGAAGACATGGCCCAAATACTACATCGCAGTAATTAAGCTTTGACAAGACAAGAGATTCACATAGAGTAATTCTGATCGCTTCACTCAGGTATGGACGAATTTTGTAAAGGGTTTTCAACCTGTAAAAGCAGTTACGCACACTTTCTGCTACTTGACTTTCAAACCTAAGTTGAGCGTCAATTATCAGTCCCAGACTCTTTGCCTCAGAAACATACTTCACTTGTTCTCCACCCACTACAACTTTTAATTTGTCCTTATCTATTTTAAGTAGATTAAATCTGGATCCTGTTAAAATAAATTGTGACTTTTTGGGGTTCAATACAAGTGAATTAGAGAGGGACCATTGATAAATATGCTCTAAATCGAAGTTAATTTCCTTGACCGCACACAGAAAGCTAGATGGAGGGAAAGAGTGGTAGAGCTGAAGGTCATCAGCATATAGGTGGTATTTGCAGTGTGAAATGTTACCAATTATATCAGCGCTGTACAAGATAAAAAGCAAAGGGCCAAGGATTGATCCCTGGGGAACTCCTCTAGGCACTGACTGAAGGGATGATCGTAGAGTTTTTCCATCCGAAATTTTCAACTCAACACATTGCTTTCTATCGCTGAGGTAGCTATCAAACCACTTGACTGTGCTAGCATCAAAGCCGTAGAATGCAAGCTTCGATAAGAGCAGCGGTATATTTATAGAGTCGAAAGCCCGTGAAAAATCCAGCAGAACAAGTATGCTGCACATGCCACGATCTTGAGCAGACAACAAATTATCGACCACATCAAGAAGGGCAGTTGCAGTGCTGTGGCCCTTTCGAAAACCTGACTGGTACTGCGGCAGGATATTATGCTCTTCTAAATATTTGACAAGCTGCAAACTGACCACTTTCTCCAAAACCTTAGATAAGCAAGGAAGTAAACTAATAGGCCTTAGGTCAGTGACTGACGCGGGGATACCTTTCTTTGGTATAGGTTTGATGACCGCCACTTTCCAACTCTCTGGGAAAGTACCACTTATAATAGAGCAATTGATGATTGCAGTAATAGCTTCTAAGGATTGTGGTAGAGTTAGTAAAAGCATATCTAAACTGATGCCATCAATACCCTGAGCATTCGATTTGAGGCTTTTTATTATCTTTAAAACCATATCTTGGCTGACCGGGCTCAAGGCGAAAGTCACTGATTCCGTGCAAAATCTATGGTGTTCAAAGAAAGTCAATTGCGAAATACTGACAGAACCATTTCCTGGTATATCCAGAAAATGATCGTTTATACTATCTGGATTATCAAACTGGGAAGGAAGCTCATCAGCCTCTTTTTTATTAGGTAAAATATTAGTTTTTAAGTTTTTCCATAACCTTTTTGAATCATTAATATTACTATTGATTTGATGAGAAAAATAAGCTTTTTTTTCACTATGTATAGCCGAGATTACAACATGTTTTAAATCCAAGTAGCATTTTTTCAGGATTTCACATTTATTTAATTTATACTTATCATAATATTCATTTCTAATTGCCATCATATCCTTGACCGTATCCGTTATCCACGGATGCAGCGTTGTAACGCTTCTTCAATTCGGATACGTTGGGCTTGCTTTTATTCCGTGCTTTAACCCAGGCACGGTAGGCCTGCTGCTTAAGATCAGAGAGCTCAGAGCAGGCCGTACCGAACCAGGGCTGAGTCTTTCCACCGAGAATGACCACAGAGCTAGGGATGAAACATTCCATGCCCTAAGGTATCACTTCAGTGACTGAAGCAGCATAGGAATGCAAGTTATCCGAAGAGAAACATAGCTGCTTCCAGGGGTAGGATGCATGGAACTCTCGCAGTCCGTCCCAATCTGCTGACTTGTAGTGCCAGACTCGGCGCCTCCCAAGAGGGCGTGGACGGTCCAGACGCTTAATCGGCACTTCCGAACGAACAAGACAATGGTCAGAGGACTCTAATGGGGCCTCGACGGATATCCTGTAATCGCCCGGGTTAGAAGTCAGCAGAAGATCTAAAAGCGAAGCGGTTTGGTCTTCAACATCAGGAACCCTACCTATATAGTGGGTGACGATACTAACTGAGTGAAGCCATACGCAAAGTCAAAGGCAAAGTCGTGAACAGCTCTTCCAGCGTGGTCCGTTATTCGGGATCCCAGCCACTCAACATGGTGTGAGTTGAAGTCACCTAGGATCACCACCTCCGCCTAAGGAAACTCTTGGAGCACTTGGTCAGTCGCAGCTTGGACACGCTCAATGAGTCGGCCGGTTTCGGTGTTACCGCTGTGAGACCTATATAGGCAGGCAAACTCGTATGTTTGGCCCCCGTAATCAACACGAGTCCAAAGGCCCCCGATATCCTCCCTTAGGCGAATGCTACACGCTCGATATGTATATCTATCTATGCTCCCGAAGTGATGCCGCGAGCACAGTTTGGGCTCACGAGTTTGGGGTGCACAGGGCATGCCATCAAGTAGTATTAATCCGGCTTTGAATTCGGCGCGCACCTTTCTTACTTCATAATAAAATGATACTCATCCGCTGAATGTGTATTGCAGAGACTTATAGCAGCGAGAAGGGGCGCCGGCCCCGCCACGCGCCGAGCCCGCGGCGCCGCCCGTGGCGCTGACAGGCGCCCCCGTCCGCCTGCCTGCCGCGGTTCTTTGCCCACTGCTGGGCGAGCAGAGATTACGTCTAGGTGTCTAATGTAACGTTTAAACAAGCTGACGCCGTGTGCTTTTGAAAAAGTAAATATCGTTGGACATTTGACTCTAGCCTAAAGTAAGCAGAGGTTGTTATCACAGAACAGATAAAGAGGTTAGAAGGGCCTTGTGGGCGGGGCAGGCGCGCCGCACTTTTGAGCAGACGCGCAAAAGTCAGCCGAAATTTGAATCACCGGTCAACAATCGCGCTCTTGTTGTGACAGCGTTCGAAACTCGGCGGAAAAAAAGAATTATGCCGTCTTGCGCTATTATAACGTGTCGGAAAAGAAGTCAGGAGTGTAATGTGGCCCGAGGAGGAATTTCTTTTCACCGGTAAGTCCAAAAACCTTAAAATACGAGTGATATTTGTAATTATTGAAAAAGTATTATGATGTTTGTAGACAAAAACGATAAAATCGCATTCAGATGCAAAATTATACATTGCTTGCAATACATGGGTACGATCTTGTACGACGTGAGCGATCACGCAATGTATTGCGTTCACTGCGAACATCGCGTGCGTCGAGCCAAAGCTTTAATTCCGGGAAATCTGAGCGCGTCGATAGTGTTGTACCTAATTGTAAACAATGTCGATATTCAGTATGTGTATACGAATGATTATTTGCAGTAATATTACAATTAAAATAACTTTGTTTTTATTGTATAATGTTTATGTAATTGTATATGTATTAAGGTATAGTGTGGGTTACTAATAAATACATTTTTCACAGAGTAATTCAAAATAAATTATTTAGATTATACTATGTTATTCGACTTAGCATTCACATTTTAAATTTCTTTTTAGTTTTTTTGCAAATTGTAGCTTTGTTTTACGTTTTATGTTATTCAAAATGCTTTTTTTTCTTTCTTTCTATTATTATGAAGTAAAACAGACCTGCAACTAGCTTAAAACGAAAGAAAATTTAAATTTCGCGGCAGTATCGGATGTTGCCCCTTAATTTGACTTTGATTTAATTTTATTTGTATGTAATTAGGAAGTCCGCATAATTCGTATCGTACCCGCAACTTAAAAAATTGCAAAACTTTAATTAACAGAATTACAGTAATTTTATCGATATGATTAATCGACCTTTTGGTCGCCGTAACATTATAAGAGAAATACATTGCTATTACACGTGTGTGAGTGCACGTCCAGAGCAGTATTTGCGTTAGTTTGACAACCAATAGCAAACACGCGATCTAAGTGCATGTGGTTTATTTGTGTGCGTAATGCGCGTACGTATTGATCTCTTGCTTGTAGTAGAGAGGCAGAGTGGGAGACATGCGGCGACACGCGTTCTAATACAAATCAGGTACTATTTCCTTTCTAACCTCTTTATCTGTTCTGTGGTTGTTATACATAGTTGATGCTTTGCTTTTAAATCGACCTCAAAAAAGAGCAGGTTCTCAAGTCAGCTGTATTTTTTAAATCTTTGTTACAAACTGTGTTTATGCACTGATTCGGAAATTTATTTTTGAGTTCGATCAATAATCGATTTGATGCAAACGCATTCGCCTCATTGCTCGCAGTGTAAGTCGATAATAATGGATTAATTAACTCAGATTCATGTTAGGAAAAATGACCCTTATTTGGAGCATGAATGCACATAGAATACCTGAAAATCTACCACGATCAATGCTGGTGCAGCGTGCCATTGCATTATGCCCATGCGTGCCATTGCATTACGCTAGACGTTACACGTAGAGCCATCTATACCATACTCCAACCAAATCCGATGTAACTTACCTAGAAAGTTTGAAAACATAGGTAACAGAAAGAAAGTTCGACGAGTAAGCAAGTTTGTACTTCGGAAACCCAAGTTATATAAGTAGTGTGTAGCGTGATGCATGTTGTACGACCAAACCTATCAGGTAATGGTTTTGCCTACAGTTGAATTTTAACTTTTTTGGTAGAAAGAAATGTCTAATCTTAACTATAAGTGGGCAAATAAAACGATATAGGCTTTGAAATTTTGTTGCGAGACGCGTCGTCAGCTATTTAAACGAAGCGTGTATAAATCTAAGGATCTTTTCACACACATACATGATACAACAACTTTGCTAGATATATTGTGGGAACACTGTGTGTGGGTTAGACTGACTTTAAAAAAGAAGTGTATTAAGTGATTCACAGCACTGACATTACTGATATTTTTGGTAGTATGTTGTAACACAAGAGTTCTCATAGCAATCGAAATTATTTGAACAGAATTTCAGTGTTATTTTTCAAAGCATGAATGCTTTGTTTCTACAGCATAAAAGCTGCTTGTAAGAATAACTTAATGTATTTTTATAAATTAAGGAAGCCACATTATATCACTTATATTTTAAAAAGTGAAATTGTATTCCCTCTTATTATCTTAGAAGGCATGAAAATTGTCTAGTGTAGTGTATCTGGGGCCTTGAATAGCGGTTAATTATAAAAAAAAATTAGGATGCATTTAGCTAGATTGTAGTATTTAATTGGACTAGAAATAGAAGTCCTCTATGTTATCATGAACATGGATGCTTGTCCATCTATTCAAGCTTGCTGAATTTGATCTCTTTCTATTATTTATTCATGTAACAAGATCAAGCATTTGTACTTGCCTACTCAACGAAAGCCTGTATTTTTAGAATCTTATTCTTAATATTTTAGCCATAAACATGTTATAATTACGCTTACTTTTGATAACTTGAATTTAAAATCCAAAGACTACCTTCCAAGATTTGATAAGTTGTTTTGAAAATGTTTTTCGTGCATATTTTTAACCAAATAAAAATGAAACAAACATACTTCGGTTTTTATTTTATTTTTCCATAATTATACAGACTTTCAATTTTAAAATATTTGATAAAATTTTGGTGTACAAAAAAACAATCGAATCTCACGTGAACGTAAACCCAGTTTTCTAGAAGATGAGCAAATAATTACAACTACTATAAATATAATGAATTCCGTTAGACAAGCGTGTTAAAAGCACAAATAAAACGTCACACAGTTCTCTCACTGTACAAATCGCGTCCGTTGCACCAATTCAGACTCAGAGGCACTCGCATCACAAAAATACCCTTCATTTAAATTCACTTGGGACCACCGCCGGTAACTATCACTCTAAATGCCCTCAGTACGACCACGAATCGAGGTGCTCGTGAGTTTTCAGTTTTCAGATCGGTATGTGAACTAAGCCGGCAGCGTGTACTTGACGTACGGCACCTCCACGTCGTTGCCGTCCTCGTCGTTGCAGCATAGCTCGAACACCAGCGCCTTGACGTGGGGCTCCAGCTTCTTCTTGGAGACCTTGGTGACCACCTCCGACATGGGCAGGCCGAGCCGCTCCTGGCGCTTCGCTTTGGGCATGAAGAACGAGTACAGCATGCAGACGCCCTGCGACAGCATCGTGATCTCGAGCTTGTGCTCGTTCTTGAAGTAGTCGAGGAACTGCTGCAGCGTGACCTCGCCCTTGACTTCGAAGCGGTCCCACAGCGTCCACTTCTTGTCGTAGTAGGTGTTGGTGGGCGCGGAGATGGGCTCGGAGAAGCCGAAGAAGGGCAGGGCGAGGTTGACGAAGCCGTTCTTGAAGGCCTCCAGCTCGTTGTAGCCCTGCGCCAGCTTGTACAGCTCGAGGCAGACGAGCCCGGCCACCACGGAGGTGGTGGTGGCGATGGCGGGGATGATCTTGCCCGCGATGAGCTTGGAGCGATGCCTGTCCGCGGGCGGGATCTTGTAGTTGGCCGCGCGGAGGTTGGACGCGGCGACGATGAAGTCCATGTGGAAGTTGGTGTCGTCATCCTTCTCAAAGTCCAGCGGGGTTATCTTCAGGGCGGAGAGCAGGCTGAGCGGCGGCAGCTCGTTGATGATGGTCTTGACGCGGTCCTGGTCCATGTCCTCGTTGCTCTGTTGCAGCTGCGCGTCCGTTATCGCGATCTTGATGCCGGACTTCGGACTGAACTCTGGGACCTGAAATTGAACATCACATGAATAGGAAACCATTTCAGACATACTAGCAACTGAGCGTTTTAGCCCAGATCACCTCTGATTGGCTGAAAAGCATTGCAGATACAGTAAAAAAACTTTACAAAATCTGTTATGAAATAAGAGAACAAATTGTGGTAGAGGGCACAAACTAAGATACCTAAAATATGACAAAAAGTGTATACCTATATGTTTTAGCTTTAAGTTAATGCAATGTACTTTGTAATTGCCATTGGTACAGCTAAACCAAATAAATAAGAACAAATTGTGGCAAAGTGCACAAACTAAGGGAGACCTATACCCATCATCATCATCACAGCTGTAGGACTGCTGTCCACATCCACTGCTGGACACAGCCTTCCACCCAGCAACCGGTTTAGTAGGGCTTTGGATCATGATGAAGAGAAAGAAGCCCTTTTGAACTTCTGCAGTTACTTAAATAATTGCACAAACTGACATCAATACTGTTGGCGATATTCGCTATCCCCGCTCTATCCGTGCAATTCTTGATGCCGTACAGGTTCGCCCGCAGGTTGGCCGCGGCGACCACGTAGTCCAAATGCAGGTCATCGTCAGTATCGAAGGCCAGGGGGCTGGGGCAGCGCTTGGGGCCCGACCAGAACGGGGCTCCGCTGGTGGTCTGCTGGTCTGGGGGGAAGTTGTAGAGGAGCTGCTTTATCTGGTTGGAGTACTGGTTCTCCCAGTGATGGCGGGCCCAGACCACGCAGTCTTCGAAGCTTTTCGGGCGGTCGTTGATTGCGTTCTGGAAAGAGATAGCGTATAAAGCCGGGTCCGCAGCGCCGTGTTTTCGTGTTTTCTAACATCATAACATGTTTACAAAACAGAATAGGGGCGTGGCTTAACAGTTTTGTTAGCAAAAACACAAAAACATGTTTGCCGAGACAAATGGATAACATCACCCGCGTTCGCCTGCGGGGAGGGGAAGCGTCGCATTTTATGTTCGCGCTCATTGAAGCAAGACGTCATTCGTTCGTTCACTCGTTGAGGTTATGTTTTGAATAATTTTGAGTATTTAAATCTTTTGGTATGTGATAAGTTACTAACTAAAATATATAGATAAAAACGAACTAAATCCACTATAGCTATTACAGCTTCTACGTCCTCTTCGTCGGAACTCATTTTTGAAATGAATTGGAATGAAACAATAAACAAAACAGAACACACCAGACGGGCTGTTTTAAAAACATGTTTTGCTTAACATGTTATGATAACATGTTTTGTTAGAAAATTGGCGCTGCGGACCCGGCTTAATGAATAAATGTTTATCGTTCATTTGGCGGTGACTCTCTCTTTCACAGCAGAGTCGAAATGGGACGTAGAATAAGACATAAAAGGTCATCATCTCTTACATAATTAAAAAGAAATACAGAAATTAAAAATCTCACCCGAACACTCTCAAGCGCGTCCAGCGGCTGGCTGCCAGGCAGCTTGAGCGTCCTCTCGATGAACTGCGGGTCCTGCAGGTACAGCGCCGCGTGCTCGGCCGCCTGCCGGAACAGGCCCTCGAACTCGTCGCGCGCCCACTGCAGCGTGTGCTCGATCGCGTTCGGGAAGTTCTTGAGGGTGCAGATCGGGATGGACTTCTCCGGCGGGTCCTGGGACGAGCTGTACGACTCGGTGAGCGAGGGCACCACGACCTGCAAGGGAACGGGCATGATGACAGGGTGTTACGACGTCAAACGCAACGCATATTATGTCAGGTCAATGTCAAGTTCTCGAATGGAGGCCACGGACCGGCAAGCGCAGCGTAGGACGTCAAGACCACGGACCTACAAGATGGGCAGACGAGTTGGTAAGAACCGCAGGTCGGCAGGCCGCTTCCACAGTACTTGGACACCAATGAGGGAGGTCTTTGTCCAGCAGTGGACGTCTTACGGCTGATATGATGATGATGAATGGCAAGTGTCAAAATGAGACCCTGATGCATCAATTTTATACGAATTTCACGAAGAAAGCACACTGTAATAGGAGAATGTTAGGATTATACCGCAATATCTACAAGAACCTGGTACCCATTTGATCATCACCTCATCGCCCGCTGCAACATAGGGTATACAGTATACAGGTTTCTTCTTTGCTTCTTTCCTTCGCTTGGAAAAAAGTTATCTGAAGCGAACAAATTCAATTACGTGCTTTATTCAATTTAAATGTGTTTTGTTCTTCTTTTGTAAATTGACTATTCTATGTAGCCTAGCAGTGGACTAATACATGTTGATTATGTGACTTCTCAAATTCTGTCCAGTCATTTAATTTGGCTGCAGAGACAGCCAAGAAAACTTAGCACACCTCAAAAACCTTATCCTCTTACTTAGCAGTCTAGTTTCCTGCGTATTTCCCTTTGGGGGAGGTTTTGTCTGGCAGTGGACTAATACAGGTTGACGATGACGTCTCCCGTTGTGTGACTTCTCAAATGCTATCCAGTCATTTCATTTGGTCAAGAAAACTCACAACATTATGCTCACTTAGCAGTCAAGTTACCTGCGTGTTTCCCTTGGTGCCGAGCGTGCCGCTCTCCAGCAGCGGCTTGTTGTAGTAGACGCAGCGCCGGTCCATGTAGATCCTGGTCAAGTTACCTGCGTGTTTCCCTTGGTGCCGAGCGTGCCGCTCTCCAGCAGCGGCTTGTTGTAGTAGACGCAGCGCCGGTCCATGTAGATCCTGGTCAAGTTACCTGCGTGTTTCCCTTGGTGCCGAGCGTGCCGCTCTCCAGCAGCGGCTTGTTGTAGTAGACGCAGCGCCGGTCCATGTAGATCCTGGTCAAGTTACCTGCGTGTTTCCCTTGGTGCCGAGCGTGCCGCTCTCCAGCAGCGGCTTGTTGTAGTAGACGCAGCGCCGGTCCATGTAGATCCTGGTCAAGTTACCTGCGTGTTTCCCTTGGTGCCGAGCGTGCCGCTCTCCAGCAGCGGCTTGTTGTAGTAGACGCAGCGCCGGTCCATGTAGATCCGGGCGTCCACGTTGTCCAGCGCGTTGGCGACGCCGTCCAGGGCCTCGAAGAACGCGTCGTCGTACACCGACTCGGTCTCGGGGCAGACGCGGTTCTCCTGCGCCACTACGTTCACGAGTGGGTTCATCCGTTTTATCGCCTGGAATGGAAAACAATATTTACTAAGTGTTGCCACATACTAAAACTTTGCTGTATCAGAGTTGTATTTACTTAGTGTTGCCACATACCAAAACTTGAGCTGTATATTTGAGTTAAGTTGTTCATAGCTCATAGATGTCTGGATTCCAGGTTGCCCAGACTCTCAAGAGTTCTCAGGGGATCCAAGACTCACTCACACTTTTGAAAGAAAAATCGCATATTTTTTTTGAAACTACTATTTTAGTTGAGATAGATTAGAAGTATATTTATGGTAGATATTTCTGTTCAAGCGATACCTATCATCATCATCCACAGCCCGACTTCACCCCCTGCTGGGTATAATCCTCCCTTAGTTTGTGCCATCCGCCGATCAATTTTTTTTGTAATGTCTGTTATAGAAGAGTGAGACCTTCTAACGCAAGTTTCATACTCAAATAAACAAACTGTTTAGACGACTCTATTACCAAAGTAGACGAAAACAAGAACACATTATTCCAAAAATGTTTAGGTTACACAGCCAAACTAAAATAGTATTCAAAGTTTCGTCATATTCTACTATCTGTCAATATGTCAGAGCCATTTTATTCGGAGACGGAGCTAATTTATGATTTTTTTTAGTTATATTTAACCTGTATAGTCCCAATGCTGGGCAATAGTTATAATAATTTAGATATTGGTATTGAAACTAAGTGTGGATTGGGTACTCCATACATATCAATAACGATAAAATGTTATCAAAGGATAAAAAATAAATATAAGTATACTAAGAGGTTTCTAAAAACTGGCCGGATTCTACAAAGTCGTTATAAATAATGCATCGTCCTTGGTTATACATACGGGTATAATCTAGTTCGCTTGTTACTACCTACTGCTACTTACACAGAGACGGAGAACAAAAGAAGTTTCGAAAACCTGTCCAGAGTAAAATGTGTGTTTAATGAAGACTTAGATTCGGTGGTGCTTTGAAGAAAGAAGGTTTTGAGTAGTAGTCTGATTTCCGCCACGGGACAAATGTTTCATCATCTGCTGATTTTTAGTCTAGGTCTGGATGGTTAGGCTCGTAAACGTCTCAGATATCACTGGATGGATGTGGTAGAGATCTACAACAACTCTCAACAACGCAGCTTGGCGCGTCCTCGGTCAAGACAAGTGCAAATGGCGAATTCTTCGAGACCAACACCACAGAATTATTTATTCTGTGTTCTATTCTTCCACTTTTAGTATTGTTTGCAGAGAACATCAATAATCTCCAAATTATGGTACAACATCTCTGTGATGGTTCCTTGAATGTAGACCTTAGGATTAATATGTCCAAGACGAAGATAATGGCCGGCTTTTCGAACTGCATAAGTCCCTCAACAAAGGTGTTGGTAATCGGATTTTGGAACTCAAATGGAGCTGGGCGGGACACAGCGAGGCGTGGTGATAGCAGGTGGAGTAAAGATAACAGAATGGTGGCCGAGACAAGGATACAGAAACGTTGGTCGTCTGGCAGCAAACGACGTTAGTTGCGAGCAAACGATGGGTAGGACTGGCGCAGGATCGTGGCGGATGGTCTATAGCCAGCAGTGGGTAATGATGATGACCCACTTTGTGACACCCAGCCAGCAGAGTGAGTATACATACCTTAGCAGCGGCGGTGGACTTGGGTTTCTGCACGTCCGTCGGACGGAAGAGGAACTGCCGGTTGAGGTTGGACTTCTCGATGAGGTCCATGTCGGTGACGGTGACCTGCCCGCCGCCGGCGCCCACGCCCATCATCGCGAAGTTCTTGAGGAGCTCGCAGCCGATCGCGCCGGCGCCTGCGCAATAATTAAGTAATAAATAAATAATGCCGTTGGATGCTGTCAGTAGAATGATACCCGTCCTCTCATGCCCGTGGATGCAGTAAGAGCCTGCTAAGGTGCAACAACACCCAGTACTGCGCTCACCAACCCAAGCGCCATGTTCTGAATTCTGAACTTACTGTGGTTTTACGGCTGAAATGATGAACGATGATGAAATAATGCTGGACAATTCACACAGCATCATCTAGCCCAGAGCTAGGCAGAGCTTGTGTTATTGCTACTAGATGACTGATTATCATCGAACCTTGTAGAAGGATGTAGATTTTTTACTATAATAACTATCCTGAATTATCGTAGACCTTCTTCAGGGTGAAGAAGGCCCACGGTTAGGGTCGAAACAGTTGGTGCTTCCACCAAATTATCAAGTACGTGAACATTCCCGAAATTTAATGTAGATCGTTTTGTTTTCGTTTGTACACTTTCAAGATATAAATTAGGACAAAGTATCGAAAAATAACAATTATTACGTCACAAGATAACAAGTCTGTGCTTTAGTTATCACCAAAACATACAGACGTACCGATAAATGCGAACAAGCATTGGTACGGGGGTACCAGAGAAGGGGGCGAAAGCCTCAAAAGGTCACCAAAGGTCAAAAATGGCATTTTGGGTTTTTGGCCATTTGAAGACTTAATCGGTCAATGCGTTCGGTTGTAATCGTCCAATACACAGACATACATACAGACAGACAGCGCTATGCATGTTAGCGGGCTTCGCCCCCTAATTATATATATACAATATATATATATATATAAAAAAAATCCTCATAATAAACCTACGACGTGTATGTTGCTTACAGACAGCGTATAGCAAAATATGTCAGGTCTCATCAAAATAAATTGCTGATAGTGCTAACGTTGAAAATAATTCGACCGAAAGTACTTTAACCAAATCACCTCATATTCTCATTACTTACTTTAAAATTTCTACAAATTCTTTAAACAAACAAGATCTTTTGCCCGATATATTATGTTAAAATAATACTTGATAAAAACTAAAATACTCGTATCATGACGATGACGAACAATCGTTACAGATAGTATGAAATGTATCCCCAAGGCTATTTAGGGCCATAAACAACTACAACTAGACATTTTTAAAATAAAGAATTTATTAATAAATACAATCAATAATGGCGACCATTTATATAAATAGATTCTTAATTTCTCGTGTTTTTAGGTGTAGAAAGTACCTTACTTCTGACCGTTGTTTTTTTATCAGTTTTAAAATTGTTCTGAAATACAAAAACTAATCTGGCAGCGGTGGGATTCGAACCCACGCCTCCGAGGAGACTGGTGCCTTAAACCAGCGCCTTAGACCGCTCGGCCACGCTACCCTTGTAACAAACGTCCGAAATATCACTACTGTAGCTACGTAAGATTTGTATAAACTAGTAACTAGACGGTCAAAACATCTGTTGCATTGATAAAATTAGCACGCGATGACGTATGACCAACTCTAGTATTAATGACGAATGATGTCGTGTTAGGAGGATTAAATTCCTAAGGATTATTTTTAGTCGACTGCCCCCAGCCTGGTAACATACAGCAATACATCTAAGCTAATAACAAGTTTTACATTACACTTCGAAAGGTCGTTCGACGATGGCCATAATCATTCAGTTCAGCCGTAAAACGTCCACTACTGAACACCCCATAATGATAGATATCTATATGATATATATATATATACACATATATTATATATATATATATATGTATATATATATATGTATAATTATATATATATATGTATATATCCTCATATATATATATATATATATATATATGAGGGGTAGCCTCATGGAGATCTATGGGGACCCTTCCTAAAGCCGGAAGTGCTTTTACAGCTAAGCTATAAAACCCATGACCAGGGCGAGTCGAAATTCTTGATAAGATCTTTTTATCGGTTGAGCATTGGTTAGGCGCCATCCAACGAAATATTTACTTGATAATTTTGGCAATTATATCTTCTGTCACTTAAGTTCAGATTGGTCATGTCTAATCTAATCATCATCATATCAGCCGTAGGACGTCCACTGCTGGACAAAGGCTTCCCTCATTGATCTCCAAGTACTGCGGTTGGAAGCGGCCTGCATCCAACGCCGACCTGCGGTTCTTACCAAGTCGTCTGCCCAACATGTAGTGTAGATGGACTAATGTGAGGTGGTCTTATCTGCACGTCATTATTCCCTATTTATTATAACTGTTTCTAAAACAGTTCATCTGTCACCTAAATTTAATCACTAAGTTATATCCAAACTAGATTAAACTCTCCCCATGCACCTTATTGATGCGTCAAATTACAAAATAAAACAACACAAATCAATAGAATATGGCATATGGGCCGGCCACGACGCCAGGACACAAGGCTCGTGGTGCAAAGCGCTGGCCGAGTGGAGGCCATGGGACGAAACAGGCCCAAAAGGCGGACCGCAAATGCGGTACGATGACGTCAAAAGAACAGCTGGATGAAATGGATTACATGAGGGAGGCCTGCACCCTTAAGGTTGAATGTGGCTAAGAAGAAGAAGGTACATAATTGAATCTGTTTACTTCAGATGACACGCGAGTTAGGAAAACAAGAAAATAGTAGGTCTACCACGAGTTCTCACAATCTATACTAGCTAGCGACTGTAGTTAAAAATGTATGAAAACTTGTACAGCGCCTCTAGCGGCAGCGACTGTAGTTTGGGCTTCGTTTGCGTAGAATTTGGCACCTTAAGTTACAAATCTGACAGATGTCACAGTAACGTACTTTAGTAATTACTACTGTCGTAAAGGCAGGCGATCTTCAGTGACAACTCATGGTAGACACACAGAAGAACCTGACTCGGACTTTTGACTTATGTATGACGGAGTTATCATAGTTATTACGTTCTACCTTTGTTACATCAACAACGCACGAGCACAGCGAGCACAAAAACTGCCGTAGCAGCGGCCTGCGAAGTGCCAGTACCAAATTCTACTTGATTCTATTTAGTTCACCTACTTTATTCATCATCATTTCAGCCGTAAAACGTCCACTACTGAGCACAGGCCTCCCTCACGGATCTCCATGAAGGGTAGTTGCCATACTCACCACGCTTGGCAGGCGGGTTGGCGAGCGCCGTACGGGATGTTGATACACGGGAAGACTCTGCTGCCCATCTTTTGGATGTATGCCAGGCTGCTAACAGCCTTCTACTGCATGCGCAGGCATGAGAAGAATAACATTCTACTGCCGGCACCCCACGGCAACTTTATTAGGTAAATGATAAATTAATATTGATAAAAATTGTGATAAATAAATGTCTTGGTTTCTGTCTATCTTGCTAGGTAATGCAACAAGCATTGGTACGGGGGTACCAGAAAAGGAGGCGAAGTTTTCCGAAAAAACAAAATAAATAAATGTAAATTTCAAATACATTAGTCACAATAACTCCGGTCCCTGTGACCCTAGAGTCACCAAAATCAATCAGTACCCTTCTCTCATTAAGGTTTCTTGTAAATCGGTCAACGCGTTCGATTGTAATCGTGTCATGCACAGACAGGCAAACAGACAGACAGCGCTATGCCTAATAACTGCAGTAGACATCTAAGCATGAACCCTGACACGATAAACCAATGATGCCTTGTAACGCTACAAGTGATTCAAGAGCGTAATGCGATTCAAGGTAGTTAAGTGCAGTTGTGAAGCAAAGGCAGCTCCTTCCTGTTTCGCTGGTTCATTAGCGCAGTGCGTGTTTTGTTTTAACGTAGGCACTTCTATTTACGCAGTTTATTACTGTATCATGATGAATTAATATTTTGTGTTTCATCATCATCATCAGCTGCTGGGTACAGGCCTCCCCTAGTTCGTGCCATCCGCGATTCGGATCACGATCCTGCGTCAGTCCTATCCATCGTTAGCCCGCGACTTTATCAATGCCGTCTGCCAATCTTTGTTGTGAGTAAACATATTTGACACCTCCGTGGCTCAGTTGGTCAAATAGCCGGCTGAGACGCAGGAGACTGTGGTTTCGAACCCCGCCGGAAGACGAAAAGTTTCCTATCTACAGTTATTTGTCTCTGGTGAGATTTTTCTATATAATGAAGAATTGATGAAGTGTGTATTTACAAAAAATACATGTATTAAGTTGCCGTGGGGTATCAGCAGTAGAATGTTACCCCTACTCTCATACCCGTGGATACAGTAAGAGCCTGCTATGGGATACCTCCGCAAGATGGGCAGCAGCGTCTTTCCGTGTAACAACAACCCGTACTACGCTCGCCGACCCGCCTGGCAGGCGTGGCGAGTATGACAACAACCCCTCATGATCAGTACGTAGTGATCCGAGAGGAAGGCAACTGTCCAGCAGTGGACGCCGAGATGATCATGATGATTCACGGGATATATACCATGATTTGACCACACGTCGTGACACGGATCACGTGTGAAACTGCGTCGGAATATCGGGAAACTCAAAAAAACTCAAATCATGGTAAATATCCTGTAAATGTCGCAAATAATCTGAATACATCGTACTAGATTTATAGTTGAAACATATCTGACCGATACAAGATTCTCAGCCGAAACCGAACCCTCGGTTTCGGTCTCAGTTCAATATATGTTCAAATTTCAAAATTGTTATATATATTTAACTAGCTTCCGCGCGCCGCTTCGTACGCGTTGTACCCGGATAAAAAGTAGCCTATGTGTTAATCCTGGTCAACACCAATACATGTGCAAAGTTTCATCTCAATCCTAAGGGTAGTTTTAGCATGAAGAGGTGACAAACATCCATACAAACTTTCGGCTTTATAGGATTATCGATTGATATTATTGATTTAAGAACAAAAACATCCATTAACATTTCTCGTCCGTAATAATCTATGGTTACCATAGCTAGCTAGCTGTTACTCCGAGGCTAAAACCATCTAAGTTCCAAGCACAGATAAGTTTTATAAATTCTGTAGTTCCAAGCACACAAAACTAAAAAATAAATCAACACCCTTCAAGTTGAGATCGGAAGGTAAGTTTTTGCTCACGTTTTTTGCGAGTCTGGCGTGTTCCCGGCGGATTTATTTGAATAAGTATATACAATTGATTCTAGGTCAAGCTGTTGCTATGCAGTTTGCAGATTTATAGCAGTCAAAATAAGTGACAGGGTATGAAAAGAATTTAGTCCGACTGTAAATAAGACCTTGTCGCTTTATGTGTAGTGTTTCTCTTTTTTTTTGTTAATTTGTTTAGTTTAAATACACACGTATTTTGTGCGTTTAGGAGTGAGGGCTCGTGACGTCAGAGTTATATACGCTGGCTGATCGACCAAACTTTCTATAGCTTTGAAGAATTTGTGACGTAAAATTGTGTTTGAATAATTATTAACAATTAATTTTTTAGACCTATTTGACTTTGTTTTTGTAATTGTTTATTTTTTCTTTATTTGATTTCCTACTAACTTTGTGTTTAAATGTTACTTATTAATTATGTTAATACTATGTATTGCAAACAACCAGACATGTAACTTTTTGTTATGAATAAATAAACTATGAACTATAAACTGTACAAAACACGTCGACGTGAGCGGGACGTTACGTTTCATTTCGACATTTAATACAACGCTATTATTTTTGGATAAAAATGAAAACGTGTCTAAACGGTCCTTACGGAAGACCAGCGCGGACTGGCCCTCTGCAGCCCGCAATATGCTGAGTAAGGGCCCTTTTGCAGCGACAAACCTAGATCATAACTTTATTAAACCTGTATGTAATGTTTGTTTTGTAGTTGCAAATAAATTATTATCTATCTATCATCCATCATCATCATGTCAGCCGTAGGACGCCCACTGCTGGACATAAAGCCTCCCTCATGGATCTACAAGTATTGATCACGAGGGGTTATTGCCATATTCACCACGCTTGGCAGGCGTGTTGGCGAGTGCAGTACGGGATGTCAATACGCGGAAGGACGTTGCTGCATTTGCCTGCTGCTAATTCCGGAGTTATCCTTTGGCAGATTCTTACTGCATCCACGGGCAAGAGAGGAGAGGCAACATTATACTGCCGGCACCCCACGGCATATGGGTCTGCTGCAGTGTGGAGTGAGCCTAGCTACTTGCACTTAATTTAAATGTGCAGTTGCACATTCTTCGTCTTTTGTTTTTCTAAATGTTAGCTTGTTTTAAAACCCAGTTTTGATTTGGATGAAATCCAAATGGCTCCTCAAATATAAAAGGCTTTTTAGGTGCCGTTTAAATATTTTTAGCAAAGGCATTTGATCATGTGGATTATTAAATAATTGCTAGGATGTCTTTAATATTCTTTAAATAACCATTCACTTCAGCTACATCCACTACTGAACATATGCCTCCCACATGGATTTCCATGCGGGGTATGCCATACCCACCACGCATGGCAGGCAGGTTGGCGAGCGCAGTACGGAATGTTGATACACGGAAAGACGTTGCTGCCTATCTTCCAGAGGTATCCCTTAGCAGGCTCTTACTGCATCCATGGGCAAGAGGGGTAATATTCTACTGCCGGCAACCTAACAGGCTATGAACAATTACCTACAAAATTGGTAAAGTTTAAAGTTTGTCCTCATATTTCTTGAATTATTGTGATGGTTAAATTTGCCTTCTGATCGAGATCCCGATACAGCTAAACCACTGGGAACAAAACGGAAGAAAACACTTACCAACAATAAAGTACTTCAGAGATCCAAGCTTCTTCTGGAAACCACTGCCGAACACAGCCACTTGTCCATCATAACGGGATCCAGTAGGCTTGCAGGCCTCCTCGGTGAGAACCGAGCGGTCTTTAGGTAGACACTCAATGGCATCAAGATACAGCCACTGGACTATAGGATGGAACTTGCCGGAGCAAGCCTTCATCACCTCCTGGGCTACGACACCACCGATGGCAGCATTCATGGGGTTTAAGTCGCCAGCAGAGACCTGGAGCATATGCATCATTTAACTCACTATAATGGGCATGTTGACAGGGTTTCAAAATCAGAATGTAATTTGTCAGTTAGACAATACAAAAAGTAGTAGGCACAAACAATACATAGATAAAGCCAAGTTGCAGTTCAGGAGTGGGGGTTCGTGACGTCATAATTCTGTACTGAGGCACCTCAGCGCATACCAGCATGTGAATTCACGCGACATATCGCGGTTATTTTTGGATAACGTTAAAATATAAAAATACCTGTCCAATAGATTTTGTTAATCTACATAAAGGACTAACAATGAAAATTTAGTCATCTAGTCTAGACTATAATATTATGCTGGTTGGTGGTTTTATAGGAAAATTTTGTATGTAATATGATTATAATCTCTCTATGTATTTACTTATTAGAATGTAGTATTGTTTTTTACCTTACAAAAAACCCCAAGAAGCACTTTGTTCAGTTCGTCTTCAACTCCGAGATCAGCTTTCACACCATCAGCAAGCTCTAGGAACTTGGCCTCATCATGAGTACTCCATGGTTTCGGCAGACGACCCTCAATCTCCTGGAACTTGTGCAGTGTAGCAAACCCTACATGCAACTGCATAGGGTAGTCAAACTTTCCAAAATCGGCTATGAGGAACTCGGGAGCTTTGATAGACTCGCTGAGGGGTTTGAAAGCTTGGATCTTGGGCATTTTCACTTGGGTCACAATGCCTCCACGGACATATTTGGAAAAGTTAGTTGTATCACCAATGCTGAATGTGTAGGGACCCAGGACTTTGATCTTGCGGGGCTCGCAGCCATTCAGTTCTGTCATGCCTTGGACCTGTAGAAAGAGTGAAATAATGTGACATAAATTTTTATAACAATATTTTCAATGTTTTCTGGTTCATGGTGAAAACAAAATTTTAAACAATTTATTCCAAGACCAATATAGTCTAAGATTTTAGCAAGAAGTTCATCGCAACAAAGAACATCTCAAAGTTCATTGCAGTTCAATAACCAACACTTGGCTTGGCAGGTCATCTAAATATTTAACTATGAATCATCTCATCTGTTGTGACAACAACTCCACACAACTAAGGAGTTTGACTCACACAAATGATGAGGAAAAGATTATAATTTGCATAATATTGAGCAAGACTTGCCTCATTGAATGTGACATGGTCTCCATCTTCTAATCCATGCCGAGTATCATCTAAGCATGTCACCACAGCTTCAAACTCATGGGTGATGTCCGCAATCATGGCAGACACTGGGTTCTCGCCAGTGACGTCCACTACTGTGAACTCAGGTCCGAAGTCGCAGAACACCTGGGAGAACAGCCCCCGGGTGTCTGCGATGACCAGAGCGATGTTGTTGGCGTGAGTGATAGCCGCCACGCGCTCCTGCTCAGCTTTAGAGGCTTCGGTGAGCACAACCACTCTGAACTTCTTCAGAAACTCCTCCGACAGGGGACCAGTGTACGCCGTCGTAGGCACATAATGGTTCAGCTCCGCCAACTGCTCGAATGAAGCTTCCGCCCTATTCTTGCCTATCAGACTCTCCGACAGGTAGAATTGAGACGACAAGTCAGAGATAGAACAAACTTTCTCGTCATGCAAAGTGACCGACTTGACTCCGCCGAGAATCACATTCTTCGCGACTTCGACGCCGAGCCCGCCCAGCCCCGAGACGAGCACGTCGGAGCTGGCCATCCGCCGCATGGCGTCGTGGCCGAGCACGTAGAGCTGCCTGGAGTACAGGCTCTCGTCGATTTCATTCTCCACGCGCGTCCCATTGTTCGCCATTGCCGAGTTGTTGGAACGTGCCACTCCTGTGTTCAGTTTCCGCTTTTTCGCCGGGGGGTCAACGGAATTATCGGCGACTTCAGCACTAGACATCGGGCACGAACGCGCACAATTTTGGCCCAATTTTGCTTTGCTTTTTTGAGTTGAAGAGAATATTCTTTAGTTGATAGAAGCCGACATTCGCGCTTCGACAATGCTCGGCTCGCTTACTCACTGTCTTGAAGTTAGTTGCGGGACGTGTAAAATGACCTGCGGAAATGGCGTTTAGTTTGGATAATTTTTAAAATGATTTATTGTAATTATTTACCATCCCATGAAACACTACGAATTAAGAAATATGTTTATTTTTGTGTACATTTGGTAGTAGAAACTAAAAACAGGTAGTAACAGAAGAGAAGAAAAGAGAAAAGAAGAGAGACAGAGAGGTCACGGAACACGAAAAAAAAGAAGATTTTGACATGGCGAGAAGATTACTTATTTTTAATTTTTGCACTCCGTCCGATTCGTTTTGAATTTGAACATGTTTAAATAAATATGGTATAAAACATGTTATTATATTAAATAATTAGTTATAATTTTATATATATATTTTAAAACTTGAAGTTCTTTGTTTTCACGTCAATCAACTCATAGAAGATTTACCATAAACGGAGTGTTACATTCTCTTTGATTTACCACACGCCTTGAACAGGACTATCCGAACGAGTTTATATGTATGCTGCTGGCAACATTAACACTGCTGTCATTGTAATGTCTGTCAGCTGTCTATCAAAATCAAATACAGCTAACTTCATGACAAACATTCCATTTTGTTTCATTTCGCGTTGGGAATTTGGTTTCAAGTTCACGACTTCGCGTATTTTTCTTTCAATTGACTCAATTATTTTTTCGATGTGCGATAACTGCAGTGAAAGGCCGAACAGCATGCCTGTTGTGTGAAACTATTACTGCTAAGGATTTTGTAATCCTTGAACAGAATTTTTGTTTTATTGTTTTTGTGAAGCTGTGAAAATGGTCCAGGAATACGTGTCTCCCGTGAGGGTCCACAAGTACCCCTTTGAAATGGTGATGGCCGTAAGTATTTCTGAATATCTAAAATGAAACAGTTGAAAAATTCTAATAATTACTACTTTGTTATTGAATGTGAAGTTGTGGGCAAGGCCAGGAAATAGAGTGTTTGCCCTCAAACATTCTAGCTAAGAACCTTCACTTATAATATTAAACAACGAAATCGACAGTCCTCATATAATTTTGCACAAACATGAATTAAAATACCTATACAGCAATAACTTAGCCTTGCAATTGTTTATTTACAATAACTAAAGTTATGAACAGTTTACTTGTACAGTTTATGTTTGATGCAATGCTTACGTTTGTTTTCTCGGTTACTATTTCCAGACACCACTTTAATTTTCAATCATAGAATACTGTATGTAGGTATGTAGTGTGTTCACACCACATTACCTGTAACTTAGCTACATTGCTTCAACTTTTACTTCTCTAATCTTGCCCAAACATAATAAAATAATGTAAGTAATTTGTGACTCTAATTTTACTCTTCTTATTTTGGATAAAAATGGTCTGCATGAGGGGCATTCTTTAGGCATAAAAGTACCTAGTCTTTTTAATTAAAAAATAAAATATTAATTTATTTTTATATATGAGGGTAATTATGTAGACAATTATTAAATTATAAGTTTTTAATTGTTGTACAATATCGAGACCTCCATCAATTACACAAACTAATTTTACAACAATTGATCCGACAACACATAGTAGGTATTTGACGAGCTCTGTGGCGCAGCGGACGGAGGTCCGCCTGCGACGCAAGGGGTTGCGGGTTCGATTCCCGCCTCGGGACAAATGTCTGTACGATCTGCAGATATTTGTTCAGGATGTTCTGGGTGTTTTCTATATATAATAAAAATATCTATGTATGTAGTATAATGTATTAAGTATATCAGTCATCTAGTACCCATAACACAAGCTCTGCTTAGCTTGGGGCTAGATGATGCTGTGTGATTTGTCCAGCATTATTTATTTATTTATACTCCATTTTTATTTGGGCTAGGGCCTCCCCCTAACCCTTCCAGTTATGCCTGATTTTCACATAATCCCACTAGTTGTTTTTAATGGGTCATTACTACTCCTAAATCTAGTCTTGTGGCTCAGATGATGATGATGTTATTTTATATGCAGAACCAGTTTATATTAAGGCTTTATGTAGCTTATTATTGCTATAATCTTAAATATTTTTACACAGTTGTGTAAATATTTTTTTATTAATAAGACATTTACTGCTGGACCTCTCTCATGGATCTGCAAATACTGATCATGAGGGGTTTTGCCATACTCACCAAACTTGGCAGGCAGGTTGGTGAGTGCAGTGTGGTATGTTGATACATGGAAAGATGCTGCTGATCTTCCATATAAAATATACAACTTAAATCATTAAGCATAATTTTATAACTGATTTATAGGACTTAACTGCATAAATACATCATTTGCGGTCATGGGTAGACGGTCTACCCGTACATACTACCACATGACTTAGCTTAGCTGGCTGGGCCTACACTTGAAATGGGAAATAATAAAATAAGGTAATAAAGTGATAGAGTCCCGTTAATCAGTTTTAAAATTTTAATACTATATGTTACAATAAGAAATAAAATTTGGTTGCTCAAGTAGCTTAGCCGTCAAAGCACTTCGGGCTTAAGGAAGCATCAAGTATCGATTTTATGGACGTGGGTTTGAATCAATAAAGTAAAAATTTTTGAAGGTTATTCATTTCTTTGAAAAAGAACTAAAATATTTCATGGTATTTCATTGCTTCTATCCTGTGTATGTTTATTTCCCTGTTAATTTTTCCTATACAGAAACCTTCATCAGAAGACATCCTTCTTCATCACATGCATGTATGTCATTCATTAACAAAATATATATTTATAAACAAACTTAAGTATGATGTCTCTCTCCGAACCAAAACATTTTAGGTTTGTTTATTAAGTCAGGAAGCTATTTGCCTGCCATCAGTGACCACAATACTATTATTGTGGTAATATTGTAACTGTGCACTGGAAAATACAGTAGAATAATGCTATCACTTTGTAGAGAATGAATATAAAATAATGTTAGATATTTTGGTTATTATTTATTGTAGAAAGTACTGAAGAAGGACCTTGAAAATTATTTTTCTCAGCTAACTAAATACAAATTTTAACACCCATTTCATTGTAGATAGGATATGGGGGGGATAAGGGGGCTTAACTACCACATATTTGGCCCCAAGTCAACCTCACCTGCATGTGGTATCCTCTGCCAACCACAGCAAACGAGGCTTTGGCGCAAAACTCGCCACGACGCATTGCCATGCCCAGCGCGGCGTTTTAAGGCTAAACCCCCCTTAACATGACAAGTACCAGTACATGTAACATGACAACTCTTCTTAGGGTTAAGCTCGCCTTTGTACATGCCATCTAGTTAAGTTTTTTATGTATATATTTTTACTAAGTGTATACAATAAAGAATAAAAAAAAAGTACCATTAACTCACGGCCCTCAGTCCCCAGCAGCCCCCCTATTCCTGGCTCCGGCAGCAGCCACGGTTCCTGCGGGGCAGAGGGTGCTAAGAATCCCTGGAAGAAGCCCAGCAGCCACAACCCAACGACCCTGACCTTGGCGTGTTACAACGACAAGACGTTGCGAACGGAAGAACGGCTACTAGAGTTTCAAACAGAGCTTGATACCATTAGATGTGATATAATAGGGCTTTCGGTGGTGAGAAGGAAGGGTGAAGACCTTAGTAAACTTACTTCAGGTGATCTCTTCTTCTACCGAGGTCATGAAGATTCCACTTATGGAGGGGTCGGATTCCTTATAGCAAAAAATATTGCTCCGTCAATAATGAACATCAAGAGTATATCAGCTCGAGTATGTTTTGTTGTGTTAAAGCTTAACAGACGCTATTCGCTAAAGGTTATCCAAGTATACGCTCCAAAATCAGATCATCCAGATGAAGAAGTGGAAGAATTTTATGTTGACATCACAAAAGCCCTAGATGACACTCCTTGCCATTTTGACATAATTTTAGGCGATTTTAATGCCAAAATTGGCAAACCACTGATTGGTGAAAGATCTGTTGGTAGTTTCGGTCTGGAAGTGAGAAACAGGAAAGGACAAGCTCTTGTTAATTTTTTCGAACTTAAACATCTTTTTGCAATGAATACCTTCTTCCAAAAGCGATGCTCGAGAAAATGGACGTGGGTAAGTCCAGCCGTAAACATCAGGAACTAAATAGATTACATCGTAAGTTCACGTAAGTATGTAATAACCGATGTTTCAAGTCACGCTTTAAGACCGGAAGTGACCATAGGTTAGTGAGAGACAGCTTCAGATTTGACTTCAGAAGTGAAAGATCAAAAATGATAACATTGAAGAGAAGATACGATAAACTAGAAACTGCTCTTCTCCCTGATACCTTTCAAGTAGATGTTAATAACCAGTTTGAAGGTTTAAAGGAGTCAAACTTAGACATGGAGGATACCAACAATCTACTTTGTAAGGTCCTTATCGAAATAACCAAAAAACATCTTAGCGGAATAAAAAAGAAACTATCGCAAGAAACTCTAGATTTAATAGATAAACGAAGAAATATGTTATCTAGAACACACTCAATAGAAAAATAAATAGATCGATAAGAACAGATATTTGAAATTTTAATAATAATATAATAATGAACACTATAAAAACATATAAAGGCCCCAAAGTATTTAGAAGAAAGACTAGCACAGCATCAAAACAAATAATGAAATTAAAAGACGAAACGAACGAAGAAACGGAAACATAGTCACAGATAGATCCGCTGCTCTTAAAATAGTGGAACAATTTTACGAGACCTTATAATAATGTCCACCTCAACGGATCCGAATTCACTATAAGAAGATGAAGATGTGATGGAAGATCGTCGCGCTCCTGCAACAAGAAGTTATAACACGGAGACATTGCCAAGTATTCTGCCGTGCGAGATAACTAAAGCTTTTCACAACATGAAGACAGAAAAATCCCCTGGTGAAGACCAAATCACTGGAATTGCTTCGTGCTGGCGGAGAATCAGTACTTACAGTTCTAACAAAACTTTGTAATTATTCTAGAAAATATTCGGACACTTAAACAATGGAAGCAAGCCACAGTAGTACACAAAAAAGGAGATGTTGCAAAACTTAACAATTACCGGCCTATCAGTTTACTGTCACAAGTCTATAAGTTCTTTTCCAAAATAGTTACAAATCGCATCACCCGTGAATTAGACGAGTGCCAGCCCGTTGAACAGGCCGGTTTCCGAAGCGGTTTTTCCACAATGGATCATATCTATACCGTTAAGCAGCTGATGGAGAAGTGTACAGAATTAAAATTTAACGGCTCCTTGTTATGGCCTTCATCGATTACGAGGCCTTCGACAGTGTCGAACATTGGGCTGTGTTTCAGCGCTCTCCATCGCTGCAACATTGACGCGTGATACAATGGCGTACTCCGGGAACTGTATTCATCAGCCACGCTAAGAGTTCAATTGCACGAACTGACCAACCCCGTACCGATCAAGCGGGGAGTGAGACAGGGAGACACAATCTCACCCAAACTTTTTACGGCTGTCTTAGACTACATCATAAAAACACTTTCATGGGATGACATGGGTATCAATATAAATGGTATCTTTCTGTCGCATGCAGATGACCTTATCGTCTTCGCAGATAATTTTGACGATGTCTAACGTATGTTAAAACAACTGTATGATGCTTCCTTGGAAGTTGGCCTAAGGATGAATATGTCCAAGACGAAGATCATGGCGAACATCTCCAGTGTCTCAAATTCTAACGTTACGTTGGGAAGTGAGAAGTTGGAGATGATCGACCGATATGTTTATCTGGGTCATATTCTCTCCTTTGGCAAAGAACATCAAAGAACGGAGATCGCCAGAAAAATTCAACTTGGGTGGGCAGAGCGTTTGGAAAATTGGACGCCATTCTTAAATCCGCTAATATCCCACAATGTCTGAAAACCCGTCAAAGTGTACAATCAGTGTGTTTTGCCTACCATGACTTACGGTGCCGAGACGTGGACGCTCGCGAAGGAGACTGTGTACTCGATGAGAGTTGCACAGAGAGCCATGGAGCGCGCTATGAACGGCATCAAGCTTTTAGACCGTGTTCCCGATGTCGAAATCCGAAGTCGAACTAAGGTGAAAGATATTGGGAATCGTATCACGGAACTAAAATGGAGCTGAGCAGGACACCTAGCACGGATACATGACGACAGGTGGAGTAAAGCGTCAACGGCTGCGAGATGGGCAGACGATATAACGAGCGTCGTGGGACGAACTTGGATGAGGCTAGCACAGGACCGTGAGGAGTGGCACAAAAAAGTGGAGGCCTATAATACCCAGCAGAGATGATGAGGTGTTTGGTGAGTTCTTTATCCCCATGAAGGAAGCTACTTTTTCAGTTTTTTTACCAATTTCAGTGTATTATATATAACTTAATACATCGTATTGTGGTTCTGTGTCCTAAATGTTTATGTGTTATTTTTTGATACGATGAAATGACGAGACAAGCCAAATCAACAACCAAATAAATAAACAGCCGCCAAAAATACTGCATCAAATCTGTGACAAAAATGTAACGCTTGTTACGTTACATTTACAGACATTTAATACGCACCGTTTTTTTCGTCAAATTCGCTACACCCTGCAGGAAATGTTAATTGAATATCAAGTACTACATAAACAGTCCGCATATACCTAAACAAGTATTGGTACCAGAAAAGGGGGCGAAGGTTTCCGAAAACTGCCATTTTTGACCTTTGGTGACCTTTTGAGGTCACAATAACTCCGGTCCCTGTGACCCTAGGGTCACCAAAATCAATCAGTACCCTTCTCTCATTAAGACAGTGCTAACAAAAAAGTTTCATGTAAAATGCTTCGCCCCCTAATAAATTACATAGCGTAAGCGCTACAACTGGGGAAAAAGTAATTCGGAGTTATACTTAACAAGATAAAATAAACAAACAAGTTGAATGATGAATGAATTCATTCATCGTGATTAACTTGTTAGTTTATTCACCTGCAAAAAAAAAGAACAAAACGGCGTGTGAAATGAACGTGATATTTTAATTTAAGGCAAAAACTTCTCATCTATAAGGGCTACAACAGCCGTAGCGAACGGAGTTCACATACATGACGAAAACATTACATTCCTTCGCAGTCGAGTAAGAAGATGTATATTGCGACCAAAGATTTTTGCAGACGTCGATGAAACTTGCTGAATTTCAGTGGTTGTTTGACGAGTTCAAGCAGTTTCGACACATTTAATGAGGACAAAATCCCTTGAACTTGAATGCTCTGATTCTGCTCTTAAGTGTGGCTCCGGCGCGTCTGTGAAGAAAGTTTATTGATGTCGTCTTTGCATAAAATCTACAAAGTCACCTAAGTAGATAGCTAATGAGTTCTTACATTAAACTTGATGAAACTGATGGACTACGATTATCGTTGAGTTATCTATTCACTCTGAACCTGACATTTTATGAATCTTTAAGGCAGAATAGATTAAATCAATAGCATTTGCCTTATTCAAAGCTTTGGTTCATTGGCGTACAGTAGACAATATTTAGAGTAACTTGGTATGGTGCATGCGAAACAGCGAGCAGAAATTAGGCAGAAATTCGTTTATTTACAACAATATGAACTTATTTTACATAGATTAATACTTTAAAACTTTTTATTCATCAGCACAAAAGGACTTGTAATAAAAACAATTGGTGATTCCTTGTCTTCAGCACGAGTAACACGTGCGTTTCCACTGTAATAAAATTGTAGGAACAATTTTGCATCTGTTTTTACAGGTTTTTGCACAAGTTAATGTTTATTTTCGTATCAAAGGAACATTTATGTGCCGTACGGCACGCGTGCATTGGTGGAATTTGCGTCTCAAGACAAACAATGTACACTTTACATAAGCGATATCGTGTCCACACTCGCGACTTGTGCTTGTCCAGCTAGTTGTAATTGTAAATTGTGGTGTAGCGATAATAACACGTTTTTGTGCCCGCTGGTTCACCTACTGAGCTGATTTAATTATGTAACACTGAATTACTCTGTATGTTGTATAGATAAGCAGTTGCATCGTACCAGGATGTACGTAAACACCATGTACCTAAATAATACTTTAAACAAAAAATTACGACTTTAGTGTGCAGATCAGGTCTCTATTAGGTTGTAATACGTCATCACTCATCAGAGCTAACAACACCAGTTCAGCAGCATCAAATTAATGAATGAAATAGCAACTAAATAATGCCCCAAAACTAAATAAAACCTATGCACTTGTGTAAAATTTTATTGATTTGCACCGGGATACCGTAATCAATAAGATCTTGACGAACTCCAACCACTTTCGATATGGAATGTTTGTCAACAAACTGTCAATACTTAGCTAAAAATTACTTTCTTTCTGTTGGTTTTTATATATGTACATACATATGTTTCCAATTATTGGGGATTTGTGACCACTCCCTTCAATATAAATTACTATTAACTCTGTAAAATAACCAACCCTTAAGAAGCAATTGAATTTTAAGTGTGCCAGTATGTTTACAAACATTCTAAATCGAGAGTGGCTGGAGTATAGTCACTAAGGGCACACTCAAACCTCAGGAGCATCAATCAACTCTCGGTGTCTTCAGCCACAGTGGATCTGTGCCAAGGATGTCGAATTTCCCAATATAATACTCGTATACGTCTATTATGTCCTCTGTCCCTTTTTTAAATTGTCTTTTAATGTTGTTGACCGCAGATAGCCCTTTGTCCCTTAATTTAATTGGCTCGTTTTAGTTCAGCTTTTTTAGGATAAAATAAATATATTTTTCTACTCGTAAATTATAAATGAAAACGCTTTTTCAAAGTCAACAGAGATTTATCTCGAAAGTTTTTTCTGCCGTTATAATTAACTAATTATACTTAGCTAATTTAGACCTTTAAATGGTTGTCGTTTTGTTTTACTCTAAATTAAATATCTTTTGTTAGCTACGGTAGGTTTATGAGGTAAAGATTTAATGTGTTTAAATTATTATTTTTTGTTTGCCCTAGTTAAAAGTCATCAGCATCCACGGTCTGATGACGGTTGTGATGATGATGTCGTCCTGTTATCCCTCATTAGAGACACGGGGCTCTCAGAAGGGATTTCCACTGATGTGAAAGATATTTGACTTGCGCATCACTGAACAATGTATCCACTGTACACACAGGCCCATTTAGTTGCCAAGGATCTTGATTTTCGCAATCCTTCTCACTTAGTATTACAAACGCGAGTGTATGTGATGAATTCACGATGAATGAATCATAAAAACAGGATAAATAACTTGTTACTATGTAGATGTAACTAGCTACATTGCTTGTACAAGCCATGTAGCATGGACATGTGTTTAATGACATGGGGGCCCCATGGCGAATATTTTATTTCTTTACTAGCTGTTGCCCGCGACTTCGTCCGCGTTTCCGTCGTTTTTCGTAAAAAAAAGTAGCCTATGTCCATCCTCACGGTACAGTGGTTTTGATGTAACAGACAGATTAACTTTCGTATTTTAGTAGGGAAATATAATATGTCAATCTACAATACTGTTGAAAAATATCGCAATATGGAACCGCACAATATTATTGTTAATAGCTGTGCCCGCGACTCCGTCAGCGTGTAACTCCTTGTGTGTTATTAAGTTAATGTATTGGTAATAAATAAATAAATAAATATTGTTTAGATCACGTTCACATGAGGCTTAAGTACCTATAGAACGAAAATACTTCAGCGCAAAGCTTCCGGGTAAACTATCTTGAAAGTTGACCCGTCCGGCACGTGAACATAAAGATTTCTAGAACTGCTAACCCGGGAAAGAGCGACGTACAGCTGACCATGCGAGAAACAACTGACACCGAGATCTACTCCAGCAACACGAAAAGTCTGCCCTTGAGCCTTATTAATTGTCATTGCATAACACACCAATACTGGGAATTGCGTTCTTTTAAATTGGAATGGATAATTATTTGGTAAGTATTATGGGAATTCTGGGATTAAAGACGGTTTCTCCTGCACCGCAACCTGTTAAAATTTGAGCTTCGATTATATTTTGTTGCAACTGGGTTATTTTTAGCCGAGTTCCATTGAAAAGTTGTGTTGGTCTTAAATTTCGGAGCAGAATAATCGGAATGCCAATTTTAAACAAATTTCATGAGAAGGAAGTCCGGGCATATTTAAAGAATTTAAAAATTCTATCGGGTACTTAGTGGCTTCTTGTTTATCGACCATTCTATTTATGGAACTTTAAACGCGTCCCGACTCTAGTCGTTGTTCATGCTCATGTTCATCTTCAAGAGATCGAATAATATTATGGTGCACCCTATCATTTGTCAAACGGTCTTCATATTGAGTAAAAGTTTCAGATTCTCGAGATAAAATATGCCGTTCGCGATCAGCTGTGAGACGTAATTCCCTCTCAGTGAAGGTTTCGGACTCACGGGATAGTACATGCCGTTCGCGATCAGCTGTGAGCCGCAATTCTCGTAGTGAAGCAGTTTCAGCTTCTCGGGATAACTCATGTTGTTCTCGATCAATGGTAAGCCTTAGCTCTCGTTGAGTAGAGCTTTGAGACGCCCGTGATGTAGCTCGTCTCGCTCTGTCAGCTGCTAATCGCATCTCTCTCTCGGGAGAGCATTGGCTCATTCATTGGCTCGAGAAGTTGAGGCACTAACTCTGATAGAGTTTAACCGATGTGCTCTTTCCTCTGCCGATTCTTGAGAACGCCTATTTCTCATTCTCTTAGCTTCTCTCGAATTTCGAGATAAAGATAATCGTTTTAGGTGGCATTGATGCAGGCAAAAGAAAATAAAACGTAAATGAAAATAAAACTAATATAAAAAAATTTAACGTAAATTAGCCAAAACTTACCTATCGGTATCTAAAAATATATGCGTATCTACTACTACTTCACCTAAAAAGAAATAAAATGTAAACTTTTAATTCAGTATTCAAGCGCGATGGCTTATTATTAGCGTATTTCATGTATAACTTTGGTGTTTATGTATCGATTTCTATGATTCTTTTTTATGGAATAGTTAATAATGTTAACTTTTTTAATTAGGGATGACTGAGAGTGTTATAAACGTAAGAGTAGACAAATATAATCAGAAAGCTTCGAACTGCTAAGCTATCGGGAGTTACACGTGTTATTGTGAGTCAACCATAAAAGATAGACATATGCTGTCGTAGGATATTTTTTATATAATTTTCAAGAAAACATTTTCGTCATACATGATTTCTGTGTAGCTTTAACCATTAAGGTTGCACACGCGACGGAAGCTTAAAAAATGGAGTAACTTCTCCCGTTTTTCCAACATTTCCCTTTACTGCTCTGCTCCTATTGATTGTAGCGTGATGAAAAGTATACTATAACCAGCTCAGGAGTATGAAGAATAATTGTACCAAGTTTCGTTAAAATCCGTCGAGTAGTTTTTGTTTCTATAACGGTTATACATACAGACAGACAGACAGACAGACAAAAATTTTACTGATTGCATTTTTGGCATCAGTATCGATCCCTAATCACCCCCTGATAGTTATTTTGGAAATATATTTCATGTACAGAATTGACCTCTCTACAGATTTATTATAAGTATAGATATATAAGTCATCTTTTCATCAAGAGTTGAACAGGGTTGAACAGACAAAATTGTGATTTAGGTAGGACTTACGACTCGACAACGGGGAAAAGTACTTTGTAAGCTCGGCTATCTTTTATTCGACTAGAGCTTATTATTAACCGACTTCAAAAAAAGGAGGTTCTAATTCGACTGTACGTTTTTTTGTGTGTTTGTTATGTTATGACATGATATTATTACTCCGTCAATTATGAATGAATTTTGATGATTTTTTTGTAGATCATGTTTCACAGGAGGTCCTATTTCAATCCCAAATCAAACCGATCTTGATTATGGGATCCATGAGGAATAAAAAAATGAATGAGTGCGTGAATGAATGCCAGTTCGTTATTCAATACGCGCTAACTGGTGAACTGATTTGGATCAATAGATATTGTTCGTGACCTGGAATAAAATTGTTACCTTAAGTCCGTAAACTTCTTATGAATGTTCGAGTTACGAGGTAACTTAGTCTAATCCCTGGTTCGAGGCAAATTCTGTTATCAAGCATTTAAATGTATTCCTATATTTGTGATGAAGATATATTATTAATTTAGCCGTAAAACGTCCACTACTGAACACAGGCCTCCCTCATGGATTTCCAAGGGGGGTAGTTGCCATACTCACCACGCTTGGCTTGGCTGGCGAGCGCATTTCGGGATGTTGATACACGAAGAGACTGCTGCCCATCTTCCGGAGGTATCCCTTAGCAGACTCTTACTACATCCACGGGCATGAGAGGAGGGGTAACATTCTATAGCTGGCACCCACGGCAATTATTAAATGATTGCTTAAATTTTCAACAATAATTTAAAGATCCTGTCTAACACGGTTATATTACCACCGACTTTAAAATGGTTTCGATACCGGCCGTGCACCAATGGACTTTTCTTTCTTGAAAAACGTATGTGCACATAACACGTGCTTTAATAGTGAAGAAAAACATCGTGAGGAAACCCGCAGCATTGTCAGCTGACCAAGCTCAGATAATGGTATAGGTGCTGGGCAAGCCCATTCCACAGCTACAGCTCATCTTGCGTTGTTAATACTGCATCCACGAGCAAGAGTGAAAGGGAAACATTGTACTGCCGGCACCCGACAGCACGTTCTAATACGATTGCGATATACTAAGGCCCCTATAACCTTCTAACAGCACTGCTATGCCGCGGCTGCCTCCTAATCAGGGCTCTAAGGAAGTCGGTAATCACCGCTGCGGCCAAGCGAGAGCGCTAATTGAGTAGGCAGTGGAAGTGCTTCAGTTATCTATATATATAAAATTCAAAGTCTTGACTGACTCAGTGACTGACTGACTGATATATCAACGCACAGCCTAAACCACTGGACCTAAAGACTTGAAATTCGGCACACATATACCTTGAGCATCCTAGAGGTGCAGTAAGAAGGGATTTTTCGAAATTCCCACGGGATAGGGAATAAATAGGATTTATATTTTCGAATCAAAGTGGCTCTGCGTGAAAAAGGGGATTTTACGTTTCATGACTTCCACGCGGACGAAGTCGCGGGCAAAAGCTAGTCTGCTATGTCGGCGGTGGGGTCTATGATCTTTTTGACAAAATATATCTAATGACTGTCCATGAATTACCTATTTAGATCGCGTCCATGAAGTGTTTAGATCGCATCCTTTGACTAGTACCTACTTCACCTAGAGCACAGATTCTGATTACTGGACATCACTAGAATAATGCCGTGCCATGCCGTGGGGTGCCGGCAATTGAATGTTACCCCTCTTCTCATTCCCGTGGATGCAGTAAGAGTGAAGAAGAAGAAGAAGAAATACATTTATTGGACACACAGTAAACTTAAAAATAACTATAGTAAAAACACTGACTTATTTCTAATTTTAATCTAGGAGTACCTACCCAGTTAAATATTCTGCGACATAGGTAGTGACAAATAGATGGTAAGCAGTAGTCTGCTAAGGTATACCTCCGGAAGATGGGCAGCAGCGGCTTTCTATGTATTATCCCGTACTGCGCTCGCCAACCCGCCTGCCAAGCGTGGTGAGTATGGCAATAACCTCGCATGATCAGTACTCGGCCATGAAGTAGGATTTTGTCCAGCAGTGGACTACCTACGGCTGAGATGATGACTAGAATAATTAATTCCGTCAAGTGCGAATCTTTGCAATACAGTGTGGCCACGAGTATTAGAAATTACTCATTGATACGCTGGTGTATCAAACAGTGTAACCACGATTCTGGAGTCACCTTGATGCACCAATCCACACACGCATAAACGTTACGATTGTTTGACATACACTTATCTTAAAGCACGTGCAGATGCCGTGGTCGCGGGAGGACTCGGTTCTTTGACGACCTCTGTTATTATCTCCGTATTCCGAAAAACCGTTCTCAATAATGGTTCCGGTGTTTTATAATCGGCTGTTTTCTTTCGGTTATTTATTACACTAGACTCATATAATACTTAAGGAACAATTCCACCGCTTGGCAGTTGAAAAGCTTGAATAAACAACTAAATGCAGATACCGAGAGTTCCAAAATCGCAGTGCGCCAACATACAGCATTGCATGATTGGTTAAAACCGGTTGTACATGTTCCTATCGGTTTAGCACGCCATGCACCATTCTGATTAGATCCTTCTATGAAAGCGAATCTTAAAATTAAAGAAAAATCCTATAGATAGATAGACAAGCCGCGGTATGCAGTGCAAGAATTTGTTGATAATGTATAACTACCTGAAATGTGTAAATTACTAAATTACACCATTAATTTCAGCCTTAGGACTGAACAAGGTATTTATTAACATAACAATGTTGTCCACATATATTGTGCGGTTGGACATATGCCATGCTCATATATCAGCAAGATCATGAGGGGGATTTTACCATACTCGCCACGTTGTTACACGGAAAGACGCTGCTCCCCATCTTCCGGAAGTATCGCTTAGCAGGCTCTTACTGCATCCACGGGCATGAGAGGACGGGTAACATTCTACTGCCGGCACCCCACGACATGAACTATGATAGTGATCGTTAACATATAACGAGAAGTCACGGTGGTCATAAAAGTCCGCGTTAGGCGTCAGTGTCCCATTTGAACCATGCTTGCAATGGAAAGTGTAATTTGTTTGCAAGCCAAGTTTTAAAGGTCACAGATTTGCTTTGCCCGCGTATTGTGAGAATTTATCTGATATTCTATCGTACACCGTTAGATACTTGATACTCTGGGGGTAATTTAATCCAAATAGTTAAAGTAGATAGATAGATAGATAAACAGTTTATTTGGAACTTCAATCACACTCATACAGTACAGAGATAAAAACTTATGACAGCAAATAACATAATAACTAAACAACTAAAACGGTAACGTAACTAAATGCTTATCTGGCTAAGTAGTACATGTGTGTGTTGCAGCATGTCAAAAAGGTCACAGCTCAGCGTATAATTTTGCTTGTTAAGCAAACACAGATTTTCAGCTGTTACCATTAGAGTTAGCAAGAAGAACGAGATGGCACAACATAGACGGTTATTATTGGAATGATATACTTACATTTTATATTTTACCGCAGATTAAATTATTGTCAAAAAATAACAAAATATGTTTTCTCGGTTTAGTGTTTATAAGGCTAATCCCACTATTTTCCCACCAATACTGTGTAGTTTTCGTACAATTGCAGATGTCCATGGGCGACGGCGACCACTTTCCATCAGCTGGCTCGTAGCAGACGTCTTCTTTTATAAAATATAATATAAACAAATCTATCAAGGTTTTTTTGTACATTTTGTAAAAACGGGAATTACTCACGTAGTATTGTAACGTCGAAGATTATTCCGACACGTTTCGATTTTTCAAGAAAATCATCATCATGGGATTGAATGCCCGTCCGCGCGTGGGGCCGACACGACACTGGCTGTTACAATACTACGTGAGTAATTCCCGTTTTTACAAAATGAATAGTATATCTCACGTTAATTTTGAAAGTTTTTTTGTACTTTGAGTATTTATAACAAGGTATTTATTATTCGGTGTATTTATTTGGTTGTATTTACCTCTATTATAAAGTGTTATCATTAACCAGTTCACATTTCAAGTCGATAGCATCTGCAGTTCTCGAGATATCCATTTGTGACGGACAGACAGACAAAGTGATACCATATGGGTTGCTTTTGATACACGGATAGACGCTGCTGCCCATCTTCCGGAGGTATCCCTTAGCAGGCTCCTACTGCATCCATGGGCATGAGAGGAGGGGTATCATTCTACTGCCGGCACCCCACGGCGGAGAAATAGGTATGGTGGTAGTACTTCCCCGGATGAACCTTTCACAAAAAGTTCTACTACTACTATAAAAAGTTGTACTACTACTACTAAATTAATATAACCTACCATAAAAAACAACAACTGTCTTTCTCAAAATACAACAAAAACAAACATTTGTCACTCAAACATTTGTCACAGAAAAAATCACCACCCAAGTGACAAATGTTTGTGCGATAGAGGATGAAAGTTTGTACGATTCTGAAATCATTATTTTTCATTTGATTTAATTGAAATTTCGCATAACATGTATTTCACTATTTCAAAAATCATCCCCTAGGTGGAAATATTATTAATAACCACTCTTATGATCAGAATTTCGATAAGCCCCTTCAAGTAGGTATTTCGTAAGAGTGCTTCAATAATTTGTACGGATAAGGCTTCGCAAAGGCGTGACCCGCTTACGTAGGCACAAAAACTCTTGTAAGATTTCACTCAAGGTCCGATAAAACGTGCTTGTCTAATCAGAAATACGAAATTTTTGATTTATTTATTAAGTTGTCGAAATAATTGGGTTTATAACCTATCTTGCCGCAATAATTTTCGCTATTTAATTTTTTTCTGGTTATTATATTATATTTATATGTATATGTAATGTATATCTATACTAATATTATAAAGAGGAAAGATTTGTATTTTGTGTGTTGTATTTGTATGTTATATTTTGTATGTTTGTCACGATTAAACTCAAAAACTACCGGACCGATGTTCACCATTAGAACGCTACATTATCCCTGAGTAACATAGGCTATATTTTAACCCCGTATTCCCATGGGAACGGGAACAACGCGGGTGAAACGCGTTGAACGTGGAGTGCGGCTAGTAACTTATATTTGACTAATATTGTGGAAAGGAAAGCATGTGATGTTTATTGCCTAGAAGCGCCGAAATGAAGACCATTTTTAAAGTAGGTGAAGACTTGGTAATCATAAGACCTTCATAATCTTCATATCTTCTCAACCAAGTGGTGGGAAGAGGCTATTCATCGCTTTTGCTTCGAGTAACACGCATGTGTTTCGCTACTTTTCATCCGGGTTGATGAATGGATTTGATGCTGGCCAGAAGCTCGTTTAAATGTCCTAAGGCCTTTTGGTATGCTTCTCATTTCCTGAGCACACAGCTAACCTTGTATTAGCTATCTAGATGTACTTTGGACTGTTCTCGTTTCAGATCCAGGGTAGTTCTTCAATTGATGTAAAACATATTTATTTTGGGAAATTAAAAATAAATTTCCTAGCAAAAAGCGTAGAAAGCTGAAGGCTCTATTTTTAGAAAACCACATGCCCGCCCGCCGGCGCCGTTTGCCATAACATGCGAAACCAAACGGACGGAATCACGTTTATTTATCTTACAGTTCTGTAAACCGAAATGTTTACACGTCTTAGAGGTGACCTCTCTGTGCGAATTTGTATCTCGACTGCTATTAGGGTTGCGACAGGGGGGGAACATGATTTAAAAAAAAAGAAAATATTCATTATCAACAAAAAATATACAATAATTCAGTTCAAGGTTGAAAATGCCTTTTAAGTATTGTAGATAATAACTTGTATTATACATTTTCGCTCTTCCACATTGAAGGTCACTAATTACATAAATACTTTATTTATTATACAGGGTGTTTGGTGCATCGTGTGCCAAATTGAAATGGTCGACTGGGGGGGTCATCTGCTATCCTTTCAGACCCCTAAACACTTCTCATGCCCTGTGGATTTTTTTTCATAGACTTTTTATTGTTTTTTTTTTATAATATCCAAATTTTACATTCAAATACAAATAAAAAAAAAGTAAAAGTCGTAGACTATGAATTTTAATTTTATTTAGATGTGTATTGTATTACAGTACTTTTAAATTCAAAATTTGTGACATTAGCCATCTACTTTTTTATTTACTCGCAACGTTTCGGACTTTGATTAAAGCTGTCCATGTTACAGCTAAAAAAGCTACGAAAATCCACACACAGGGCATGAGAAGTGTTTAGGGGCCTGAAAGGATAGCAGATGACCCCCTAGTCGACCATTTCAATTTGTCACACGATGCACCAAACGCCCTGTATATGGCAGACCACCTGCCCGATGGGCGGACGATAGCCAGGGTTGCCGCACGACAGTGGATGAGACTTGCACAGGATTATCAAAATCAGAGAGAATATGATCGTGATATTGACTGTCGATCGAGATCTGCTAACATCGTTGGTATTTGTCTACTACTAGATAACACGCGTATCGCCTAATGCTACGTAATACGGGCCTCAGGTTGGTTAGTAGTAAAGATTATTTGTAAAATTTTCATTTTACTGTAAAAAAGTAGTTTTTTACTATGATTTGGCCCTCACTGCAGGGCAAATGGAAACCTTTTGAATGAATGAATGGTTATATATTTATTTCAGATAATAATATTTCATTTACAATTTGGTTAGTAGCACACAGTAAAACGTACAAGTCATTGTGAGGAGTGTCATTGTTCATCATCATTTCAGCTGTAAAACGTCTACTACTGAACACTGGCCTCCCTCATAGATCTCCATAAGGGGCAGTTGCCATACTCACCACGCTTAGCAGGCGGGTTGGCGAGCGCAGTATGGGATGTTGATACACGGAATGACGCTGCTGCCCATCTTCCGGAGGTAACTCTTAGCAGGCTCTTACTGCATCCACGGGCAAGAGAGGAGGGGCAACATTCTACTGCCGGCACCCCACGGCAATGGTGTGTCATTGTTAGTAAACATAATTACAAAAATTAAAAGATAAAAAAACCTTTGCTCTTCCCTTCTTTCACTTTTTGCGACTTTAAGCTGTGACAGGCCACGTGGTCAGGTAAGTGTCCACCTCGTCCTGGCTTCTCCTTTTGGGTCCGACCTGCGTTTGGGGTCCACTCTGTGGTCAGTAACCTTCATATAAAAATAATAAGGTTTAACACGTGGACGCTTCATCGATTCTGTAAGATAAACTCTCGCAACGGTCGATCGATCACCTTCGTCGGCAGAACAAAGTCTTATCAATAGTAATCGAAACCCATCGATCAGAGAGAGCTATCGTCGATCGACAGGTCTCAACTTACATATCCTTATATATCTCTAATATCGTTGCCTAATGTTACTGTTAGCCTGAATAGTCCCATTGTTGGGCAAAGGCCTCTTATTGTAGAATGGGAAAGCCATAAAGAGGTAGGCGAATGTTAACCGAAATTGTTTCCGGCGCTTGTGATAAGGATTTCCTTATCACTATGCTATGATAAAACATTTGTTTTGTGAAAAGGCAAAACAAACAACATTGAGTTTAGCAATTTTATGAATAATAATGAATAATGACCGTGGGGTGCCGGCAGTGGAATGTTAGCCCTCCTCTCATGCCCATGGATGCAGTAAGAGCCTGCTAAGAGATACTCCGGAAGATGGGCAGCAGCGTCTTTCCATGTATCAACATCCCGTACTGCGCTCGCGAACCCGCTTGCCAAGCGTGGTGAGTATGGCAACTATCATGGAGATCCAGCAGGTAGGCTTGTGTTCAGTAATGAGCGTTTTACTAGTTTTACGGCTGAAATTAATTGCTTATTGTAGTAACGTAATCATATAGTTAGCTGCGATACAAGAGTTTGTAGTTCGATTCTTGTCGGTGGACAAATCTTTGCATGTTCTGCAGAGTTTTTTTTTACTAAAATAAGGCGTGTGCAAAATGTGGCAGAGTCCACTGATGTCCCTGATAAATTCCTTCTAATTTTGTGCAAAATAAAATTAGCTCCTCGGCCACATTTTATCATCCAGAGTTTGTTCTGCGTGCTTGATTGCTATAGCCCCTGATCGATTTAATTCCAATCTACGCTCGCGGGCCGAGAACCTGTCAGATACAGGACTTTTAATTAACTGGATTTGCGGGAATTTCAGAAGAAAATTGGTGTTTGGTGTCCGGCAGACAGAAGTAAAGCTGAAAAGAGAGAAGACCTCGTTTGCGCTTACTACGATTTTGTACCTTACAGCTCATTACGTGTCATCCTTAAGATCAATTATAAATATTTGCATAACTATTTTTGTAAAACTTTACTGCGACCAAACTTCAGCATTTTAGTTGAAGAACCTAAAGCAAGTGTAATTTTTTCAATAATGCAAAACCATCCACCTTCGGATCGCAAAGAGGTTGGATAAGGGCAGGGAAATGATAAATATTAGTCACTCATCAGCATCACTTTAGCCGTAGATACCTCTTAGCAGGCTCTTTCTGCATCCCCATGTATGAGAAGAGGGGTAACATTCTACTACCGGCACCCCACGGTGGCAATACTAGTGTGGATTTATTGAAATGGAGCAGATGGTGATTAGACCCCGCTGAGTTTTGAAGTTTGAGTGATGATTTATCTATTGATGTCTCGGAAGGGAAAAGTATTGGAGATATAAATGAAATTACAAAACTTTGGAGCGAAAGCTGTGACGCCAGAAGCGGAGTTCGTAAATTAGATGTTTCCCGTTTAAGACAACTCAAGGTAACTAGCCGCACTCTGCGGTTTCACCTGCGTAGTTCCCGTTCCCGTGGGTTTACGGGAATAAAATATAGTCTATGTTACTCAGGGATAATTTAGCTTTCTAATGGTGAAAGAATTTTGAAAATCGGTCCAGTAGTTTTTGAGTTCATTCGTTACAAACATACAAAATACAACACACAAGATACAATTCTTTCTTCTTTGTAATATTAGTACAGATAAATAAAAACTGAGATTACTTTCTGAGAATCGTTTTTTAAAATTTTATGGTTTCAAACCACACTTAGGACCTTTGGGTGCGGGTTCAAATCTTGCGTGAATCGATTTTTTTTAATCAGAATTCTTATTTTCGTAAAATACATGTTTTGTCAGTGTCACGCAAACATCTCATTAATTAATATTATAAAGCCGGAAGTTTGTTTGTAAGGAGGTTTGTTACCTCTTCACGCAAAAACAAGCGTACGTATCGAGCTGAAATTTTGCAAACGTATAGATGTTGACTAGGATTAACACAGGCTACTTTTTATCCGGGTACAACGCATGCGAAGCGGCGGGCACAAGCTAGTTATCTTAATAATAATGTTTACAAACACGTGTCCCTCTGACAAAACATGATTTCATTCCGTGCTGTTTATTAAAACAGAGTTAAGTTAGTTACTCGACCAAAACAGACAAGAAAGTAATTAACAACAACCTTGTGTATTTTTGCGTGTTTCGATAAAATTCGCCTGAAATGTGGATTGTAGGTATGTGAATATTTATCTTTGACCCTAAACACAGCAGCTATCGCATCGGACCGCCCGCCATCTAGGTCACGTTGTATCTAAGCTGTTATTTACCTACTTGGCTACGATTATGATGACTCTCGCTATTGCAATATTTATTGCGAATATACATAATACTAAATACAAAGAAGCCGTGGGGCGGCAGTAGAATGTTGCCCCTCCTCTCATGCCCGTGAATGCAGTAAGAGCCTGCCAAGGAATACCTGCGGAAGATGGGCGGCAGCGTCTTTCCGTGTATCAACATCCCGTACTGTGCTCGCCAACCCGCCTGCCAAGCGTGGTGTGTATGGCAACTAGCCCTCATGGAGACCCATGAGGGTGGTCTTTGTTCATTAGGGGACGTTTTATGGCTGTAATGAATGAAATACAATAAATACGTATAATACGTAAGAACCGCCGTGGGGCAGTAGAATGTTGCCCCTCATTTCTTACACGTGGATGCAGTAAGAATCTGCCAAGGAATACCTCCGGAAGATGGGCAGCAGCGTCATTCCGTGTATCAACATGCCGTACTGCGCTCGCCAACCCGCCTGCCAAGCGTGGTGAGTATGGCAACAACACCTTATGATTAGCACTTAGTGCACTATGAGGGATGCCTTTGTACATCAGTGGACGTCCTGCGGATGGGAGAGGATACGAAAGAAGACCATCGCTGTGGTACGACTTGCTCTGCCACAGCACATGCTAAGTAGCGACCATTTTCGCACTACTTTTTAAGACCCTTATCAATTATTTTGAATCATGTTATATTCTGTGACAAATTATTGAATACTCCTGTCATTGTCCTTTCTTTCCCTCACTTGGAAAATAAATCTGAAGCGAAAAAATGTCGAGAATAATCAAATTCCCGTGTTTCTGTTATTTTATTATAATGAAGCGAAGAAGATTCAAGTATTCTCAAGTATAGAAGACTCTATTTCTATATATATATATATATATGTATATTTCGATAATTTATAATATTTATAACAAGTAATTCACGTTAATTGTGGCGATGAACTTGAATTTTTCATGTCACAGAGAGCCATGGAGCGCGTTATGTTAGGCATCAAGCTTATCGACCGAGTTCCGAATTTCGAAAGCCGTAAACGGACAACGGTCAAAGGTTGCGGTAAGTACAGAAATCCAATGGAGCTGGGCGGGATACACCGCGAGGCTATGATGGCAGGTGGTGTAAAGCCTTACAATAACAGTGGCCACACTCCTAGCAGCAATATGGGCGACATTCACAAAGTCCCAGGTAAATGATGGATAAGACTTGCACAGAATCTCGATAAAATTCAAGAATTGATTTCCTTCGAAGATCTTATAACCTTATTTAGAACAAAAAAATATTTTATCTCTAAAGAAACATGAGTCATCTTTCTATTTGGTCTCTTTGGTCGGTTATACGTCTGAAGATCGCGGTTAATCTTCGAAAAGTGTGACGGCTTGCCTCCAACGAGTTCTGTTAGTGGCCACATGGACCACCTCGTAGAACCTGGCTTTCCTGGAGCAGGTCCGTCAATCGATCTTAGGATCTCCCACGTGATCTAGGAGATCACCCTTGACGTTCCTATCATAGTCCAACTTTTCGCTACTCTTAGCGCCATGCCTCGCTATATTGCCAAAGTAAAAGAGTATGCACCGGTGACAAACACGCGTCATCATTTCAGCCGTAGGACGTCCACTGCTGGACATAGGCCTCCCTCATGCACACGCGTCATGGTGAACAAGAAATCTCACTCGTTCGCTTAGTAAGTCGCCCAATGCCCTAAGGAGACCCAATTTCTAACCCTGTGGCTCCGTAGGCCTGTGCCGGCTGTCAGCCCAATTCAGTTTGTTTAGTCAACAGTTCAACGGCGAGGTCAGGCTGGATCAACGACCATTGATAGCGCCCACTTCCACGTCTGTGTGCCGTGAATTGTAGATGTTCAATGTTTGTCTTTTGCGTCGTTACTAGTTAAGACAAAAAGCCGTCTTGGTCAACTGGTATGGAAACCCGACTATCAATCCGTGGGTTTCGCACCAATGGATCTTTATTTCTTGAAAAATGTGCGTTTTAAATACGTGCTTAAATGGTTAATGATAACATCGCGAGGAACCGCTTTACTTCTTCCTTTCGAGAAGGTTGCGGCTTTCCATCAAACACCAGATTTCTACTTACTGCATATTTCGTCTTTAACAGAAAGCTTTCTGCTAATATTTGCCTCAGCCTGCTAAGGGATACCTCCGGAAGATGGGCAGCAGCGTCTTTCCGTGTATCAACATCCCGTACTGCGCTCGCCAACCCGCCTGCCAAGCGTGGTGAGTATGGCAACTACCCCTCATGGAGATCCATGAGGGAGGCCTGTGTTCAGTAGTGGACGTAAAAGTAATAAACTTATCATAAACCTCTGTTAGAATAAAAACTAACGTATTTTTGTTAAGAGCATTTATTGTAAAAGTTGCCCTCTGTATGCCGAGAAATTAAATTAACATTGTTTTGTATTTTTTTCAGTACCTTTTATATCTTTTATCCGAAGAAAGGAGAGGGAAGGCTACGGATGAATTTTTCGATTGGAATTGTTGATACACAATCGAATCGCACAACCCCTATTATTCCCTGTGATGAACCTATTCGGTATTATTTATTAGTGTTTCCCAACTCCACTCAAGTTACGGAAACCTCCGATCAATTGAGTACATGTTACGTTCAAGAATCGTTTGTCTTTCAGTCACGATAACGACGTCTTTTATAAGGGCCTACGTACACCACTACGGCATTGTCATAAGGGTTATGATTCTTCCAGTCATGTGCAGGCTGCACTTCTTATCCACTTACATTGACTGCACTGTGCAGCTATCGCAATACTGTATCAGTATTGTTTGCGGCGTCCTTTGGGACCTTGCCCAGAATGGGGAGGTACTGGGTCATGGGTGCCAAATGTCGCCAAGAGGCGCAAGCGGATAAGGTATTCTTAAAAACGCGCTTTGTTAGCGTGCTTTATTCAGTTTAAATTTAAGACACATTTCTTCAAAGTTCTTTTGTAAATTGACTAGTCTATGTAGCATTTTGCTCTATTGTATAAACACCTATTGACTTTTTGATTCTGACGTCATCGTGGATAGACTCTTAGGGGATATGCTGTACGTAAAAGACGATGCGTTTAAATGCTGCTCGATTATGAGAATTAGTCACGCAATGCAGGGTTTTAGCTGAATGTAGCTGTTCTGACTTGTATTGGGACTGCTCTGCTATCTTAAAAGTGTACCTACAAAGTTTGATGAAATTAAATCAGTCGTACCTAATTGAAGGAAACCCAGTACGCCGGACTGCGGTGATATTTGCGTTTTATGCCTCTGTCCATCATGCGAAATTCAATTTTGCGTCCTTGTCGTACTCGTAAGCCGCAGAGCAAAACAAATTGGACATTTTTTTGTCATGGCCATTCGTTTCAGATGCCTCCCTTGGCAGCGTGTCAAGGCAGTTTAATTACTGTAGAATTTCAGCCGATTCATTAGTGAACCGTCAGCATGAATGGAGTTTATTGACCCGCTGGTATTGCTCGATTTCGCAGAAACTTGCGACCAACATTCTGGGTTCAACATTCAGTTCGTAAATTTAATCGGAATATAGAGATATTCCGCTGGTGCAATTCGAAGAGGTGCCTACTCATTATTTGAAGAAAATCCTTAAAAAAATTGTTTTAATACCACTGTAGAGTAGTAGAACTTTTTGTGAAGAGTTCATCCGGGGACCACAATACCTATTTCTGCCGTCAAGCAGTAATGTCTACATTGTTGTGTTCCGGTTTAAAGGGTAAGGTGGCCGGTGAAATTACAGGCACATAGGGATGATGATGATGACCTTATAACTCTAAGTCTCAGGGTGACGGGCGCAATGCAGTGCGTTGGTGAAGTGCTTTATGAACGTGATTACCGTGGTATTGCAGTTGTAATAAGTAGAGGTTATCGGTAAACATCAGATGGGCCTTGGGCTTGCCTCGTCATTTAGTCGAATAAAAAAATAATGTTACTTAATCGCTAACCGTATCTAAAATAGCGCAGTTTAATGAAAGTGATCACTAACTCCACTTTTCCTTGACCCTAATTAGTACAAAAGGTCTTCCTTTTTTTTTCGTGACTAGTCTCAGTAAACATTGTTGTGTGTACCATTGTTACGACTATCTTCGTAACGACCGGCACTATCAAAAGATATAACCGAACAAGCATGCGCTTATTACGCAGAAATAGGGTAGACATTTACGCAAAATATATCGCAATCAAACGGAGTCGGCCCCCGTATTACGTATCTAGCGACAGGTTTGCATCAGGCGCGGGTCTCGTGACCATCATTATCAAGCGTCAATTTTGATATAGTTATCAGATGTTGTTGTACAATAGTCACAAAGTTAATTGACGAACTGACGTTTGACAGCGTTGATCGGGAGATATATGTATGTACGTCTGTTCTGCCGTCCTTAAGCTATAATGCCGTTATCTAACATTTGGACGATTTTTACTTAAAGATGCCATCGTAATCAGAAAACAAATCTCTATCGATCTGTCTAATCAGTATATTCCTAGCTCTTTTAGTTATAAAGATTTAAAAAAACAAAATGCCGTTAATGTATGATTATTTGTATGTTTACAATCCATAAATGCCGTCAAGTAGAAATACTTATCTAAAATGCGGCTAAGAACATAAAACTATAATGTTTTAATATAATGTACGATGTAAGTACTAGATAACAATGCCGTTAACTAAAACTCAAACTCAATAATGCGGTTAAAGAATGTTAAGAGCTTTGTTGTTTAATTTTTTTTAAATTGATGCATACATGTACAATGCTACACTGCCGTTAACTAAAATGCTATACTTAAATGTGGTAAAAGATACATAACGACATTGTAGCATTGTATTTGAATACCTTTTTATTGTGAGTATACAATATTGCATAACTCTTTAACGGCATTTTCGAAAGAAAAAAAAAATAGTTTCGTTTAGTGTCTAGACAATAATGCCGTTATCCAGCATTACTACACAAAAATGCGGTTATTGGCACTCGCATTCCCTTTGTGCCGTGCCACCCCGCTGCAAAACATCGAAGCGAGAGGACGTGTAACGCTCTGCGTGTTCCTCCCGCCTTTTTTCACGATGGCGGCCAATCACCGGTGAGTCTATTTGTTTAATCCAACTAATATTATAAACGCGAAAGTTTGTAAGGATGGATGTTTGTTACTCTTTCACGCCAGAACGCCTAAACAGATCTGGATGAAATTAGGCACAGAGATAGATTATAGTCTGGAATAGCACATAGGCTATATTTTACCCCGAAATTCTCACGGGAACGGGAACTACGCGGGTGAAACCACGAGGCGCTGCTAGTATTAAATAAATAACACACTAATGTGAATAAATAATCTTGATGCACGCATAAATCAACTGAAGGACTACGAGTATCAGGTACCTCTACATACTTTACCTTACCTATTAATTCAATTGTTACAGAAACTGTTCCAATAGAGCTAAAATCATATTAAGAATGATCACCAGTCAGGAAGAAAATTATAAAACTGAAGAAGTACCATCGGACACCGTTTTAGAAAACCTAAAGCCTTCTGGGCCTGATTACGTGACCGGTATTTATAATAGGCCGTATTCTCTGACCACGAGTGTTTTTGATTATTTTTATGAAACGCAAGTAACATACAATTCGCATCACTCGTCTAATTTAGAGAATATGACAAACATTTTAAATGAAGCTTTTCCTGAAAAACAAACCGTGACAAAGCAAACTTTAACAAAACATATAGCTTATGATTCTACGGTAAATACAAAAAAAATAGCCATGGATTTGACATGTCATGAAGTGATGCCGTTAGAAGAACCTTCGATATTTGATGGCTTGCAACTAAATATTGATCGTAGCCCAGATCAACACCCATCAACTCAGCAGCTAGACTATCCATGCGATTTTGATTCCGATGATTCTGTGCAAGATAAAATTTATTATCCCCCTGATTTAAATGACGATTCTGAAAATGATTTACAAGGTATTAGATCAAAAAGCCAAAAGCCCAAAGGGCCACAAAAGAAACTTCACGTTTCATCAACGAAGGCCAAGCAAAGTTCTAACTCTAGATTACTCAATACAACTTCAAATACAGGAAACCAATACATGCAATCCGAACGTAGGCGATCTATTGATACAAATGTTACTCATGAACTACCTGTCTCTCGTAAACGCCGAAACACCATTGATGTTGCCCATTACAATTTATCTGAAGATTGTACCGGAACACATAGTTTGGAGGCCGAATCGTCAGAATCATTACCAAAGCGTAAAAAACATCATTCATTCATTTCAGCCGTAGGACGTCCACTGCTGGACATAGGCCTCCCTCATGGATTTCCAGTTATTATGGTTGGAAGCGATCTGCATCCACCGTCGACCTGCGGTCTTCACCAGGTCATCATCCCATCTTGTTGGTGGGCGTCCTACGCTGCGCTTGCCAGTCCGTGGCCTCCACTCGAGAACTTTTCGGCCCCATCGGCCATCTGTTCTGCGAGCTAGCTACATGGCCTGCCCATAGCCACTTCAACTTGCTAATCCGTTTGGCTATGTCAGTGACCCGAGTTCTTCTACGTATCTCCTCATTTCTGATTCGATCGCGTAAAGAAACCCCGAACATAGCCCTCTCCATAGCTCGTTGAGCGACTCTGAGCTTATTCATGAGGCCAATCGTGAATGACCACATTTCGGTTCCATATGTCATCACTGGTAACACACATTGATTGTAGACTTTCGTCTTAAGGCACAGAGGAATTTTGGATGAAAAGACGTTGCGTAGTTTCCCAAACGCCGAGTTGGATTCGTCGATTGACCTCTTTCTCAAAGTTGGACCTACCTAATTGGACAGTTTGTCCTAGATACCTAGGACAAACTGTCCACTGAAACTGTCGACATACGCGTCGACAACTTCGAGAGCCGAGTTCTCAACCATAACTGGGGCAGGCACCACATGGACATTCGACATAACCTTCGTCTTGTCCATGTTCATTTTAAGGCCTACCCGTTGGGAGACTCGATTGAGTCCTTCGAGCATCGTGCCGAGTTCCAACATCGACTTTGCCATGACCACAATATCGTCGGCAAACCCAAGGTGAATCATGTATTCGCCGTTAATGTTGATGCCTAGTCCTTTCCATTCCAAGAGCTTGAAGGCAAAACACGTTAAAACTTAGTACTAGGTACTGCCATGTCATGTATGTATATGTATCTAGGTAATTGAATATGAATGTGATTTATTAATTAGTACTATAAGAGTTTAAAATAATGACTGAGCTTACTGAGCTACTCAATAACTTGGTTTTTAATATAGAAGATTTGCTAGATTTTTAATGTTCAAACTAGATTACGATTTTATAGTTCTTTTCAAGCAATTTTATTAAAATGTTGTACAACTTAAGTTGATAAATAGTTAAAACTGAAATTGATCTTTTAAAAGTGATTGTGCATGTTCGTAGTAATAAAACTTTTATTGTATTTTTATAGTGATAAAAAATGATTATAATACTGATTCTTCTCTTTATTATTAGTATTTAACTCACTTATTTTTGTAAATTCTTTATTAAGTTGTAACAAATCCTAGGCTTAAACACCGTTATATCTAAATGTTTTGTTTTTAGCCGCATTTTTACATTGTAATAAGTCCAAAAATATATAAGTAAAAACTACTTTCAAATAAAATATAAATGTACTAAGCTTAAATGCGGTTAAGGGATTTTAGTCACATTTAAGTATAGTAAATCATTATCTTAAGAAGGCACAATGCTATGCTAAAATAACACTTATGGTCTTTAACAACATTGAAGCATAGGATTTTTTTTTTGTATTTAGTATAGTAAAATTCAATGGAAGTTAATAAAAATCAAACACTAAAATGCCGTTAGTGTTAACGTAGCGGCATTTTAGTTGTGCATTCGTACAAAGATAATTAAAAAAAAGCTGAACTAAAACGCAAAAAACATATTTTTACATTATTTTTGTTATAGTTATTAGATGAAAGTTAAGCTATTAAAATGTACTTCTGAAGTACTTTTTTTTGATACCTTCAGGTTGAACAAATTGTTGATGGCTTCAAAGCAGCATACATTTTAAATTATTTCCCGCTATTTTGCGCATATCTCGAAATTAGGTTTTGGTAGGTAACGGCATTATAGCTTAAGGACGGCAGTGTTGCAAACCTGTCGTGAGATACGTAATCAGCCTGCCGGTCATGTTTCAACTCATTCTATCCCACTCATCTCATTGACAATAATAGTGACATGGCTATTCATATTTTTACTATGTTTACTGAAACCGCCATCTGATTTTCAGCAGGCGTGTTTCTGTATGTCCATCGACTGTGTTCTTATTCTTAACTTAGCTTAATTTAGCTATGTCTTGTGGAAGTCGGTCCAGCTGTTTGAAGATTTTCAGCTCTTTTGTAGTCCGAACGGCGTTCATTGGTCGGGGATCTGAAAATTGTATTACAATTTAATACATCCAAGTACACCACATATTAACTTGTTCCGTTCGTTTCACAGAACGCAACTAAACGAACGAAATATCTAAAACTAAATCTAGCTTCTGGTTAATGTAAAACAAAGTATGTCCATGGAATCCATTAGGTCCAAGAGATCTGTTGAGTCATGAGACTAGAAGCATTGCTCTCCATGAGGTCCCCAGCAGGAGCCAAGTGAGTAATTCGTTTCAGTCTCCACAAGATATGTGAGAGAATGCGTGATAGGAAATTAGCAGGTCGTATCAGTACCTAGAAAGTTGAAACCAACCGTTGTGAATCTTTTCATTCTTTATTCTTAATAGTACACAGTAATATCATTTCATGACTTACATCAAAAGACTCGATAGATTTTTGTTAGATAAGGGCGGTCCCTAAAACGTTGAATCTTGGACGGGACCCTGTGATACTCCTCAGCTACACTCACAAAATTGAGAAATTTATAATTCCATTGAGAAGTGCCTTTGATTCGATGACTGATATAAACGAATTATGATTCGTTTATACTAGTCAAACAGCCGTAAAACGAACACCGGCCTCCCTCATGGATCTCCATGAGGGGTACCTAGTTGTCATACTCACCACGCTTGGCAGGCGGGTTGGCGAGCGCAGTACGGAAAGACGCTGCTGCCCATTTTCCGGAGGTATCCCTCAGCAGGCTCTTACTGCTTCCACGGGTATGATAGGTGGGGTAACATTCTACTGCCGGCACTCCACGGCACTTTTACATTGTTAATGGTAAAACCAACATAAAATGAAACGCATTACCCAAACAAGTCGGGAAATGTTTTAAATCGAATACACTAGGGGAAACCAAAAAGTTTGCGGATGGAAGGGTTAGAAGGGGGGTGGGAACTTTTTTTACCTGGCAGGTACTTAATACAGGTACTTAATAATTAACATTTTAGTTTAAATCGGGCCATTTTAGCAATTCATTACACGTGCAAGTACTAGTTCAAGTAAGATCTGATCCCGCCGCAAAATTTATAGTAACTACCTTCTGCCCGCCGCTTTACATGCGTTGTACCCGGATAAAAAGTAGCTTATACATATGTTGGTCAACATCTATACATGTGCCAAATATCAGTTCATTGTTAGTTTTTGTAGTTTTTGCGTGAAGAGGTAAGAAACCATACATCTATACTATACAAACAAACTTTCTGCTTTATAATATTAGTGAGATGAGATTGTCCTTGTCACCCTCCTGATCTAGATTGACGAATCCAATGACATATCGCTCATCAAACCCCAGGCGAAGGGTCCCGAAGTTAAATCCTCCGCTGTCAAGTAGTAAGTTTATGAATTGCAGATATGCGCGCGCTGTGGAATAGCGATTAGAAAATCGATGAACAACCATCGCTAATGCTAATCGACGTGCGTCATTGGAGTTGGCCAGCGGAAAATTGCAGCCTTTCCTTGCTTTTCCCTTGAGAATCTTCGGTTTAATTTATTGAAATTAACTGTGATTGGCGGTTGACGTTATACTTTGTAATTGGACCTGATGGACACAGATAAAACTGCCTCCTATGACTCTTGACTGCCTCCGTGGCTCAGTTAATCTGATAGCCGACTGATGGAGCGGGATCGATTCCCGCTGCGATATAAGTTTATTTTTACCAGCCTACGCTGTTCCACTGCTGGGCAAAGGCCTCCCCCGTCCCTCTCCATTTGTCTCTGTACAGTGCGAGTAAGTTTTTTTAATTACAGATATTTGTCCTGGGTCGGGATATTTTTAACCGACTTCAAAGGAATGAGGAGGTTTCCGGATCGTCTTTATTTTTTTATTGTCTTCAAAAAAAGGAGGAGATGATTCTTGAAACTCTTCAATATTACAAACTCACGGGTGATGGACCACACCGAAAGATGGCTAAGATAAATATATCCCCATCCACTGATTGTCATACTACATTTCTATATTTCATATTTCATCTACACATCATCATCTAAGGTCATTGAAATGAAATGAAATATAATGAAATTGTAATAGTGTCTATTGGAGTTCCTCAAGGTATAGTTGTATGCCCTAAATTTAAACAATATATAAATATGTTTTTATTATACATAGAAAAACACCCAGAACACCCTGAAAAAATATCTGCAGATCGTACAGACATTTGTTCCTAGGCGGGAATCGAACCTGCAACGTCTTGCGTCGCAGGCGGACCTACGCCCGCTCCGCCACCGCGGTCGTCATTTCAATGTCTATTATCATATTTTTTAAGATTTTTATTATAAAACAGTCATAATTTCAGCCGTAAAAAGTCCACTACTGAACACAGGATCTCTCTCATGGATCTCCATGAGGGGTAGTTGCCATACTCGCCACGATTGGCAGGCGGGTTGGCGAGCACAGTACGGGATGTTGATACACGGAAAGATGCTGCTGCCCATCTTCCGAAGGTATTCCTCAGCAGGCTCTTACTGCATCCTCGGGCATGAGAAGAGGTAACATTCTAATGCCGCCACATCACGGTACCTACAGTAGATCGCGTAAATTGCGATTCATTATCGATTCCTCGATTTCACATCCTGCCGAAACAATCGAAGGCCGAGCGCGTATTCGTAGTAAGGATTACGTATTTAAATTTTAAAATCCAAACCTTGGAAGTATGTATAGACTGTGGTATAGATTTAAACGGGTTAAATATTCTCCTCGATGAACTTTGTTATGCGAGAGAACAAGTCGATTTTAATATTCGTTTTTATGGTATCGATAATGCTTTATTAATTCACTTCAGGACATTTCTCCAGGCGCTAAAAGCACGTATGTAATACGCTGGTGAAATGTCGTAATGTTCTCGTAAGTGAACTGCCAAAGTTATTTTTCACATCATTCTGTTAAAAGCTGATTACGATTATTCGTGGAGGTACGAGACTGATAACCTATTTTATTGCGGTGATTCTCGTTACTTGTTGTTTAAAAATCATTTCGACTCTCTAAAAAATCGCGAAATCTTGGCGACACAGCCCGTGAACACAATAGACGGATCTTCAGTCAGTTGTTCTTTGACATTCTGTTGACATTTTAAAGTATCCATTAATTAATGTTTCCTGTCTCAATGTTAACGTAAAAATGTTTTTGTTTAGCAAAGAATACCAGCATTAAAACAGTATATTTCTCCTTATTCAGTTATGTTATGCTATCAGATAAAGAACGGTAAATATGTACCTACATAATAAAACAGGGCCAAAAACTAGCCACATAATCAAACGTAAATATCACAGTCTAAAATGACACAACTTAGATTATTTCTAAGTATGAACTTGTTCCTAATCAATAATCATAATTGGCAAAATTAAACCTCCACCCGGAGTTTCAGTTGAAAAAGTAACATGTTTTAGCTGTCAACATACTGAATGTTGAATTGAAATTATCGTGGCTAGACATCATTTAATAAATATAATACGGCTTACACCACGTACCTAACTTATTATCGGCATTATATATTATTAGTCGGCCACGAGCGGTGCTCATGAAGAAGGGCCTCTAAACGGTCTATGAAACGTCAGCAAGATGATAATAAGTTAGGTACGTGGTGTAAGCCGTATTATATTTATTAAATACTGAATGTTTTAAACGTCTTTAAACTTCTCGATCGAAAATAGATCTCTTTTGTCTCCATCACAAAGCCTGCCTTGACAGTTGACAGCTGTTAGCAAAAGCTATTCCGTCCCTGGATGTAGTGAATAGATACTTTAGCCGATACAAGTGCTATTATTAGGGGGCGAAGCCCCTCTAATATGCATAGCGCTGTGTCTGTCGGTGTATGAGACGATTACAACCGAACGCGTTGACCGATTTACATGAAACCTTTTTGCTAGCACCGTCTTAATGAGAGAAGGGCACTGATTGAAGGTTACTGATTCTGGTGACCCTAGAGTCACAGGGACCGGAGTTATTGTGTAATTGCAATTTTTGACCTTTGGTGACCTTTTGAGGCCTTCGCCCCCCTTTTCTGGTACCCCCGTACCAATGCTTGTTAAATGTTTAGGTAGTTGGAATTCATCTCTATAATGGCATATACGTATAACGAGAGGGAGAATGTGGAGCTGGCTGACTGCCCCCTTAGGGAATCAAACATTTCAATAATGTTTGATTCCTTAAGGAGGCAGTCAGCCATATAAGTTTGGTTAAAACTGATCGACGTAGATTGATAGATGTATTTTTGATTGCGTTAACTTAGTAGCTTAAATTAAATTTTCCAAAGTACCATAGAGTATTTTTATAAGAATTCAACATCTGCTCCAAAAAATGTATTGTTTTTTGATCTTTACAGAAGTTCAGTTTTTCCCTTTAAGAAACGGATCTGAACCTTAATAATTTCGTTTTCATTTCATAAACAACTTTTACTTTTAGATTAAATAGATAATAGGGATAGTGTTTCGATTCCCAAGGCGCGCTTGTATGACAATGTTAAAGGAAAACCACAGTATTAAACACGAGACGCCCCGGAGACCAGTACACCGTATTCCGTTCAAGGGCAAAATATATCGGAAGTTTATGGATTACGGACCCTACTCCACCTTAAACTTACTTTTCGCACTTGCAAACAACTGTAGGATTTACCGTGGCTTTATGTGCGTGAATGATCAGACATTGTGGGGTTGGAAAAATATTGAATATGGCTGATAAATGAATCGCATCACATTTTCTTCCGTCCCATCATTACCAATGAAATATTTGAGACCACCACGGTTTCCAGTGAAATAGTCATGCGAGGCTTGGGATTTCAAAATATAGCCCCTGGATATTTCACACGGGTGCGCTTTACATTAAGGTTTTTTAATGGCGATGTCTGTCCGTCTGTCTGTCTGTGTATGAGACGATTACAACTCAACGCGTTGACCGATTTACATAAAACCATTTTTGTTAGCACCGTCTTAATACGAGAAGGGTACTGATTGATTTTGGTGACCCTAGTGATTTGGTTATAGGGACCGGAGTTATTGTGACCTCAAAAGGTCACCAAAAATATAAGTAATTCTTCAAATGGCCGAGAACGTCCAAACATCCAAAAATGCCATTTTTGACCTTTGGTGACCTTTTGAGGCCTTCGCCCCCTTTTCTGGTACCCCCGTACCAATGCTTGTTGAAGTGTTTGACGACTTCCAGGGTGCATTAGACGATATAGCGACCGGGTTTATGTGTTTACATGTCTCATGAAATCATATATTCATGACGTCGTCGAACACTTCCTTGTTATATATACATATATTGAATATGCCCTGCGGTTTTCCTACAAGTTCTAGATTCGTTGATACATGAGAAGTTCTGTGTAACATGCACGCATTAGTATCGCTTTTGCGAAACAGTGTGATATGATAATTTATAAATACACAGCTTTATTTCATATTAGCTAGTTGCATCAAGCCTTGACTTGGATACAAATCTAAGTTATTTCTAATGTATACACTTGCCATTTTTGAGGATAATCCGTTCAGTGGTAACAGCGTCAGTCAACTTCACAAACATTCTCACTAATTAGATGAGTAAGATTAAGTAAACATATAAAGCGACAAATTCGGCCAGACCAAATATGCCTTTCCCCATCGTACTGTTGAACTTTAATGAAAATTAAAACTGCATAGTATCTGTACACGATTTACTTTCTTGCCCATCAACTCGAAGAATTAGAGCGTAATGCGTAGGTACAGCGTTGAAACTTTAAGCCACTTCGTAGACTAAAAAACTCCGGTCATAGTTATAGGACAGAGAATGTCACTTACCCCGTTTACTTGTAAACACAGATTAAATATAATAACCCCTCAATGACGGATTTTGTAAGGTCTTGTATGAAAATTTGACAAAAAATTTGCTTAGTAAGTAAGCGTTATCGAACGAGTGAGCGAAGCGAACTAAGTTCTTAGTGGCAGCCAGGCGTTTCTGCTAAATGTGTATGTCCGGAATTTTTGTCCGAGGAAAACTCTTGACCGGATGATCGGATTTTTATGAAATTTTAAACTTAAGTACAATACCTTAATACAAATCGATTGTCGTTGGGGCTTTTTTTGTCCGAGGATAACTCTTGACCGGATGATCGGATTTTGATTAAATTTAAAACTTACGGAGATTACAACAATACAAATCGATTATACAAAAAGCGTTAAAATAGAAATGAGCTGTTCAGTACCCAAAACGTTCAATAGAAGAAACAAAAATGTTAGCAAATTATAGAATTTCATTTGTTTATGCTAGCACGGCGGGCAGGATAGGTCACAAAACCACCATACAATCCGGGTGCTCCCTGCACATAAGGATGTGCTTTTTTGGCTATTTTTAGCCTGTCTGTCGGTATGCAATATTTACAGGATGTTTACCTTGATTTCATTATTTTTGAGTTTCCCGATATTTCGGCGCAGTTAGGAAATTGTTATTATTATTATTATTACTAGCTGTTTCCGTCCCACTGCAGGGGAAAGGCCTCCCTAACCCCCTTCCATTTCCCCGATGCTGTGCTATGGAGGACCAACCTTTAAAAAACGAGTCAAGTTCGTCTCGCCATCTCAATCTAGGTCTACCGCTGTGCCGTCTTCCAGCGTTGGTGGCCCACTCTGTTGTAATTAAAGCCCAAAAGATTCTCGGGCTATGGCAGACGTGCCCAGCCCAGTCCCAGTCAAGTTAGGAGATACCCCTTCAAAATATACCATGGTTCTGGCCGGCTCGTTATTATTCCATATTCAGTGAATAAATTACCTCTCTGATTTGCCATCCAATTTTCATTTCCACTGAATTTTCTGTAGGACAAAAACAAGTGGCTTATTTCAGAATTGTTTTTGTGTGTTTGTTCACTGATAAAAACATTATGAAAGTTAATTCGTTTTTATACAATTAATTATCTGGTAGTCGTACATTGTTTTTATAAATCTGACTGTGTGTGTAGATATCCGTGTATTTTCGTTAGGTCGTCTGGAGATATTGCTCGTAATCTACGTTACGAGTTTATTTACCTATAAACTGTGGCACTTGCATGGATGTTTTTAACTTAACCTTTTTTTTTCAAGAATAGTTCCTATTTTCATCTGAAGTGAACACATTCATCATTATGTGCTTTATTCTATTTATTTGTGTTGTTTTATTTTGTAAGTTGTGACGCGTCACAACGCGGACCATGCGGCCGCACTGAATAAAGTATTTTTTGAATTTTGAGGGTTCCGGGCAAAAATGGTAAAAATAAAGCCATAATGGTGGGACTGGGTGTGACTTTGTCTGTCAGTCTGTCACAGATATCTTGGGAACTAATGATGCTATCGACTTGAAATGGTATTAGATAACGCTTATTCACTAATATCACAGATTACAGAAACTAACTAATATTGCATATAAAAATGTTGATAAATATTCTTATTATAAATTGCAAAGGCGATAACAATGTCTTAAAAATTTTAAGTGGAGTTACTAGATCATGTAGGGTTTAATATAAAATAAATCATATTTGCATTATTAATAAACAGATTTTAGTTTTCCTTTCAGCTGTATAGTTTTCGACCTATTTACAAAAATGCTGAAAAAATACCGTCCCCTCCCCTATTATCTCCGAAGTTTGCAGAGATAAACATCTGAAACTTTTACAGCTAATAGAAGTGTATGTTAAAATTACAAAATAATACGAAATCTCTAAATCGCACAGTTTATTAAAAATCATTAAAAAAAGTTAACTAAATCTATACATAAGCTCCGCTATCAGACAAGAGATGCCACTGTCAAGGTTCGACCGCCTTTGACACAAATTATATTGTAATATGACATGAAACCCTGGTCCGAGTCCGACTCGCTCTTGGCCGGTTTTATTTTAACTAGATCTTTCGTATCGATCGACCTAAATGAACTTCGCTATGAAACATACGATGTATTACTAATCCAGAACAGTGTTATTGTTTGTCCTACTCGTAAAACTATCGTTAGCGTGTTACTACACATTTGTTTTTCTTCATTATACAGGCCAAGCTGTGACCTAGATATCTGTGTTTTTATATAACAGAAAATAAAGAGAGCGAGATTGGTTTTTCTTTAAGTCCGATGGTTTTATCCCTATTTATTTCCAACCTCGCAGTTAATTGCATGAGAAAAATAACTTTTTCTTCGTGAGAAAAAGAGCATTTGCTGGCTTTTTCTTGTTCAATTTTGTTTTTGCTTGACTGCGACATTATCTCTGGCTGCTAGTTCTCGTATAACTATTTCTTTGGATTAATTGTTAATTTAATCCTATCATTAGGTACAGCCCTAGATGTTCTGACTGACAAATGTTTAGTGCTAGGCACGATCAGGATACTCTACAAAACTTAGAGATAAGTAAGTATTGTGTTGTATTGTATCACAACCTAAACCCATGGAAAAATTACAGGGGGGCAAATTACGCTCCTCAATCTTAATCCTTCACACTCGCAGTCCCACATTTTTTCGATTTCAAATTCTTATTTATCCTTTTACATCGTTGATAGACAGGAACGGGGACCGGTTCTGTGCCTTATTTTTTAAAATAAAATAACGCTTTAAGTAGTTATTTAAAACCTGGTATTGTTGCAGGCGTACGAGCGACGCTTCCCCAGCTGCCCCCAGATCCCGGTGGTGGTGAACTGCGCCATCACCGAGGACAGCTGGTCCAGCAACTACTCGCAGCGGGACACCACAAGGCGCTGCCAGCTGAATGTCGACGCACCTTATCTGCTTAAGAAGGTACACCTTCTATCTATCTACTCAGTCCACATTCGCCCAGGTATAGTAGGAATATGCCGAGTATAGGCCTCCATAACGACGCACCTTATCTGCTTAAGAAGTTACACGCTTCTATCTACTCAGTCCACATTCACCCAGGTATAGTAGTGCAGCTGCTACTTTCAGCGGGAGATCTCACGGCGCTGCCAGCTGAATGTCGTCGCATTTTATCTGCTTAAGAAGGTACACCTATCTATATACTCAGTCCACATTCACCCAGGTATAGTATAGAGCCTATATAGAGCCTCCTTACCGAGCAGAGATTCCCCACCTGACCCCAGACCAGATCAGCTAGTCCAGCTGCTACTTTCAGCGGGAGACCTCATGGCCGTCAGCTGAATGTCGACGCACCTTATCTGCTTAAGAATGTACACCTTCTATCTACTCAGACCACATTCACCTACTACCATAGGCCTGCTTACAGAGCAGCGATTCCCCAGCCCCCGTCAGACCAGGTCAACTGGGCCAGCTGCTTATCTCAGCAGGAGACCTCATGCCCGCCAACTGATTGTCGACGCAACATATCTGCTTAAGAAGGTACACCTATCTATCTACTCAGTCCACATTCACCCAGGTTATACCTGCACCTGGGTGAATGTGAAATGAGTAGATAGATATGATGTATGCCGAGTATATGCCTCCTTACCGAGCAGCGATTATCCAGCTGACCCCAGACCATATCAGCTGGTCCAGCTGCTATTTTCAGCGGGAGACCTCACGGCGCTGTCAGCTGAATGTCGACGCTCCCAATCTGCTTAAGAATGTTACTGTTAGCCCCAATCTCCAGCACGTCCTGGCCATCCTGCTCGAGAAGGTAAATCTCACTAATATTATAAAGTATATAGTTTGTTTGTATGGAGGTTTGTTACCTCTTCACGCAAAAACTAGCATACGTAACAAGCTGAAATTTTGCAAACGTATAGATGTTGACTAGGATTAACACATAGGCTACTTTTTGTCCGGGTACAACGCATGCGAAGCGGCGAGCACAAGCTAGTAAATGATAAAAAAATGCTTTTGTTCATTCCTTTCAAAATAATGGTAATTACACAAATTATGTGCTCTCTCATCACATCACTCATCATAGCCTAGCGACTATAGCGGTAAAAGCCTGAAGACGGTATAATAGAAATATTTTTAGGCCTTGGAACTTGGTAAGTAGTTTGCCAAATGCTCTTTAAGGTGAAGATAGTCTTCATAATTTCTTTGTTCTTCTTCTTCTTACTGTTATTTCTTTTATTTTATGGTGTACAATAAAGTTATAATCATTCATTCATTCATTCATTCTTTCGACACCTTCAGCCCTTACACTTACTACACTAGTCACTCACCAAATCGTGCCTCATGCATGACATGCTTTCACGAAAAGCTACATCGATCCGTTTCTCTTTGTGCAGCTTGCCGGCGTAGACTTCATATACTTCATCCAGAAAAACCACCTGGACCTCCAGAGCCGCGTCCTGGAGATCGAGGCCACCAACGAGACCTTCGCCTCCAGGATTGGCGTCACAGAGAAATGCAAATATTACGTAAGTCCTATGGCTATATGAAAATTTATTTTTGTTACTTAATTATTACCTTAGTAATTCTTTAATTTCTTATGGGTCCTAGGAGGTCATGTTTATAACTCATCGTCTTATAAAAAAAAGAATCATCAAAATCCATGCATAATTGGCGAAGTAATCGCGTAAAAAACATTACAGTTGAATTGAGAACCTCCTTCTTTTTGAAGTCGGTTAAAAGCTGGTAAATAGTTACCTATATGCAATTTATTTGGAATACAAACAGCTTACGGTCCAATAAATCCTTTCATCATCATTTCCCTGCCCTTATCCCACACTACGTGGGGTTGGCACAACTTGTCTTTTTACTCCATTCTCGTATCTTTTTTCTACCTCTGCCCACATATCCACATTCATATTCATGACAACCATTTCGTAACATGGCATTCATCGCTCCGCATAACATGTCCATCCGTACCACGTCAAGCTATCTTTAATTTTTCTGTCACGGGCGCAGCGTCCACGGTCCTACAAATCTATTAAGTCTATTAAAGAACAATAATAACATATCTGAACATAGGTTTCAGATATGTAATTATTGTTAAACGTCCCGTAGAGTCCCGTATAGGCTATAGCAAAGGCTATACGTGACTCCCTGATACTTGGGGCCTGATTTGATTAAATTGGTATAGCTAGCATCCAGATGGAAATATTAACCATGATGGAAATATATCTTGGTTTTACTTCTAGCCCTTGTGGTGGTTTAGCACTTTATATTCTGAGATTCATCACAATATTGGCATTTTGTTTAGTGACGTAGGACGTACATGTGTCTACTATTTTCCGATACGATGATGATAACTCTATATTTCATATAACTATACAAATTTACTTCATAATATCTAGAATTTAAACATAGCTTTTAGAATAATAAAAAATACAAGCTATTTTTGTTTTAAAAGTGTAAACCCACACTAAGGTGGTGCTACAAAACCGAGAAAAGGCAATCAAGATTTTCGACGCGGCGGCTAGTGTCTTCGTGGCCGAAATGGTTAAGGCGTTTTTCTATTAAAAAAATACCTATAATTTTTTATGCTCATTATAACAACTTCGCGTAAGGCCTTCCAGTTCTCTCCACTTCTCTCGCTTCCTGGTCTTATTTGCCCAGTCTGGTCGAGTGTTAAGGAACTTTGCGATCTGTAGGCAGAATTTAAACGAATTTACGCCACTTCATCTCGTGCTCTCTCTCTCTATTAGATCTGCAACGCACGTAATATTTTTTAATTATTGACTGTGTTGGTGAAGTGAACTGTTAAAAACACAGTCAAACGCTTCGGAATCTCGCCTAATTAAAGGCATTCGTTACATCCTCGGGGAAAGGTCCAATTAAAACAAAAGCTGAGACCTTAATTACATAGTTTTGGCACGCGGGACCGCTTACTCTCTCTCTCTTTGTTTTGACCACTTTACTCGAGGGCTTTATGGCTGTTGGAGTGTACTGGGCTAGTTTTTAAAGTCGTGTAATGAGCATATAAACTAAAGGGAATATACGGCTGATTTATATTATTATGTTCTGAGGATACGTAGCATTAATAAATAAATAATACTGGACATTCCACAAGCAAAGTAACCAGAACGTGTGTTGTGTACAAGATGGTTGATAAAATACTGTTTAACAAGACCCGTGACAGATACCTGCGGATATAGCAAACATTTTTCCCGTCGCAGGGATCGAACCCGCAACCTCCTGTGTCTTAAACCACATGCGCCACATAGGTTGTCGCATTATTGAATGAATACTGTCTTTCGCCCACGGCGACTTACTTTTGCTTAATATGCGGAAGAGCTACGTTGCTTTAATATCTTAGAATCGTCTGGTTTTCATGAAACGAACATATCTGAACTCTGGTGGAATATCCGCTTTATCTAAACGGCCTCTGGGGCGCAGCGGGCGAAAGCGATGCTAGAGGTTGCGGGTTCGATCTCGCCTCGGAACAAATGTCCGTACTACGTTTTTCAGATATTTGTTCAGTGAGTTCTGGATGTGTTTCTATATATAATAAAAATATTTATCTATGTACTTACTACATAGATAATTTTTTTTAGTCAGTATAATGTATTAAGTATGTATATCATCTAGTACCCATAACACAAGCTCTGCTTAGCTTGGGGCTAGATGATGCTGTGTGAATTGTCCAGCATTAATATTTATTATTATTATTATTATTTATTATGGTGTCGAAACTCTTAGTAAATTAACCTTTCATCGACTGCATGTCTCACGCCACTATTGCAGTCTGGATCGATGTTTAATGCAAGCACGACGTCACACAATCGTGGGTATGGGCAAATACCCAGGTTCTTCACAAAAGCAGTAACAAAGACGTTTAGTATCGCCAAGTCCTTTATTCTTTCTGCGGAACTGTTGTCAACAGTTTCCATGTTTCCATTCTGCAACTTGTGCAAACTCGGCTGGCCTAGATATTCTGACATTGGTGTACAATTTCCGCTGTGTTAGCGATTTCACTGGCCGCTGATTAAATATTCTTCACTCTTTAATAATTTAACAGATTTTAACGCAATGCTGTTGGAATATAAAAAGTTTTTGGAAGTTTAATGCTTTTATCTTTATACGGGTCCATTCATTAATATAGCAGCCGGTAGCTTCCGAAGCGGTGCTTTGTTCTCTCAGATGTCCGTCACGCGTCAAAACAAGACAAGTGCTCTGATAGGTAGTCAAGTCGACCTATGATAGACACGCTACATATCATATTACTCGTATGATAGATATGAATAAACTCATTTTAAATGCATTTTCTTGAAAGCAAGATGCAAAACAGAACGAGAACTGTAACCTGATTACGAAAGAGATGGTAATGTGAGATTGCAGGGCCGTTAAAATGATAAGAAGTTTTAAAACGATGATGCTATGTTCTGAATTTGTGTGAAATATGAGAACGGATTTCTAGAAAGGAATGCCAGGAAAGTGTGCCTGGAATTCGTCCGGGACACAGGGAATGCTCGGATTCTCTCCGAACACAAATCCCGAGTAGATTTGCGAGATGTTTCGAAACTTTGATAGCTTGATACGCGTTTGTAGTTGTGGGTGCCCTAGATTTTCTATTCTGTTCTGAACATTAGGCGAAAATATTGGTAAGGTAATAAGGTGCAAAGAACATACATACATCTTCATCCAAGACTCCTGTCCACGTCCACTCTTGGACAAAGGTCTTCTAATGGATCTTCAAGAGCATGAGGGGGTTGTTGCCGTACTCGCCACGCTAGGCAGGCGGGTTAGCGAGCACAGTGTTACGGGAAAGACGCTGCTGCCCATCTTCCGTAGGTATCCCTTGATAGATTCTAACTGCATCCACGGGCAAGAGAGGACGGGCAACATTCTACAGCCGGCACCCCACTACGGTTACAGAAAATGACATACCTCAAATAAATAAATCAGACGGTTATTCACTGGAGATTGATCTCTACCACTCCTTTGTCTGTCTAAAACATCAAGATTAAATAGTTGTTAAGAAGCAGTGCACACACGTCTGCAACTTTATCAATGCAAGGATGCAATGTAATCAAATCGAAACATCCGCCCATTGAGGATGCTCCGCAACCGCCGCCGATGGCTATTACCATAATTATCTCTGTGTGTAAAATTGTGCGTAGTTTGAGAAGCTGGCAGACTTAAACCAATGTTGCAAGATCTTACACTAACTGCCGCCAGTTACGATGATGGTTAATCTCGAAGCCTATAAAGTGTTGCAACGCCTGTACTTTTAATTTTGCTTATAAAATACATCATTATTCTGGATTTGCAAACAGTAACATGTAGACTCTCTAAAAAAATACACAAAAGAAGTGATAATAGATGAACCTACTTAGCCAACATATTGACGACCCTCATCTGACGACCCAATTAGGGATGTCCTTAAATATCCTCGGCGCAGACAAAGTACTTGGTATGCACCCCCGACTTTCGATCCGAAGTTTTGATTCCGGCCGTGAACCAGTAGATGTTTCAGCTTCAGACTTATTGACCTGTTCTTGCATCTGATTAAAAGCCGACTAAGCTGGGAAGATGGTATAGGTGCTGGACAAGCCTAATCCATCTAACAATCTCCCAGGCACTGCAGCGTCCTGGCCAGTAAAAATTCCAGTTGCTGACGCTGTATAGATCTATGTATATCTATAATATACATATGTAAAGGTCTTCTAATTTACGGTTTATAGACGTCCTACTGTGATGCAATGTTGGAAAGTCGTTCCTTGATTACGTCCGTCGAGACGAGTTGATTGATGTAACCTTAATGTATGGTGCTAGCACTGACTTAATTCTCGTTAAGAATATTTAGCGACAGTTCTTTAATATAGAAAAACCGACTTCAAATGATGTAATCCTTGACTTGTTGCTGAACACCCAAACGCTATATCTACGCCTATTCATCATCATCATCATTTCAGCCGTAAAACGTCCACTACTGGACACAGGCCACCCTCTTGGAACTCCATGAGGGGTAGTTGTCACCACGCTTTGCGGGCGGGTTGGCGAGCGCAGTACGGTATGTTGATCCACGGAAAGACGCTGCTGCCCATCTTCCGGAGGTATCCCTTAGCAGGCTCTTACTACATCCACGGGCAGGAGAGGAGGGGTTACATTCTACTGCCGGCACCCCACGGCTACTATACTTTACGCCATATTTACTAAAGCTATTTAGAATACGCTACGTCTATTATACTTGAGTATTTCCCTCGATTTATCATGGATCTCCCATCGTTGGGACTGGATGTAAAAACAAGCAAACATTATAAAGTGAAATAAACAACCCAACCGCAAGGGTAAATTACGGGCATGACATTATGCCGTGAGGGATTCCAGTGTCTACTATTATTTTATTTTTAGCCGTCACTGTCCCACTGCTGGGCAAAGGCCTCCCATTCCTCCTTCCGCTCCTCGCGACTTAACGCAGTTACAGGCCAAGATGGTAAATAAGCGTCAAGCTCGTCCCGCCATCTCATTCTCGGTCTTCCTCGTCGCCTCCTAGCATTGTATGGCCACTCTGTGGTGGTCTTCGCCCACAAATCGCTGTCTACTATTACAATTATTTAATTCCCATCATCAGGATCGAGTTTTGAGAACCTCCTTCTTTTGGAAGTCGATTAAAATCTTCCACAAGTGGTAAACTGGTGGAAATTTCCAAACACGTGCATAGTCTTTACTGAAAATGCATTTACATATAATCCACTATGAACCTTATCGCTTAACCCTGAAAGTGCAATTTAAAAATTAATTAATAGGCTATCGATCTCCTGTTTACTTCAGCTGTTGTAGTTTCAACCTTGAGTTAGTGGAACAGAGTCTTGATTGCGGTGTATGTAATTATTATAATTACATTACATTAAGCCTTGCCGTGGGGTGGCGGCTGAAGAATATTACACCTCCTCTCATGCCCGTGGATGCAGTAAGAGCCTGCTAAGGGATCCTTCCGGAAGATGGGTAGCAGCGTCTTTCCGTGTATAAACAACCCGTACTGCGCTCGCCAACCCGCTTGCCAATCGTGGTGAGTATGGCAACTACCCCTCATGGAGATCCTTGAGGGAGGCCTGTGTTCAGTAGTAATTAATAACACGTAAATTCTATAAATTAAATACTATAACATAAAAAAATAACTAATAGATACGAGAGAGTAATGAGGAAATATTTTGTTTGTCAGTTAGTACTAAAGATAATACGAATACTCGTTATTTGCACAAACTTCGAAAGAAATACATAACTCATTTGGTAAAGCGACATAAACAATTGTAAACAAGGAAGCTGCCGCCACAGATAACGAAAACAAAGCGACACGATACCACACAGTGAACGAATCTACCCCGGAAGGGATTCAGGAGATTTGACAATTTGCACACCCCGTTCTAATATCCTTAGCCCCGGGAAACTTGAAAAGTTATCTATGATTGATGAACTAGAAATCTAATACCTTAAACTTACTAAAAGGTTTATCTTTTAGTAAGATTTATCTTTTGCCTTTCCTATCTATTAAAGATGCGACAGCGTCAGCGACAGGTATTCATGCTGGACGCCCCTTAAGTGCCTGGGAAATTGTTAGATGGATAAGTCATGAGGAAAGAACCAGTAGGTCTACCATGAGTTTTCACAATCTGTGCTCGCTAGCGACTGTAGTTAAATAAATGTACGAAAACTTGTACAGCGCCTCCAGCGGATAATTTGGTACTAAAATACGCAGTAAACTATACTACAGCGACTGTAGTTTGGGCTTCATTTGCTTAGAATTTGCTACCATGAGTTACAAATCTCATAGATGTCATAGTAACGTACTATCACTACTGTAGTAACGGCAGGCGATCTAACAGTGACAACTCATGGTAGAGCTACAGGTTTAAACGACTGAATCTGCCTAAGCGGGTTTCATTTTCATTGGTGCATGGCCGGTAACGAACCCTTTGGAACGAATGTCAGGGTCACGAACCATTCGCACGAGTTGATATTCGTAATAGCGATATTATTCGAGGAAACTGTTTGTTATTTGTATGATTATTTATCGCTTTGAGCACGCGCGTTCGAAACGTGATCGGTGTCGATGATGCGCTCCTGACTGGCACTGGCTTCAATGGTCTCTGATCTTGGAATTAATTCAATGAGATGAGTTTTCAATCACCACATACATTATTTACTTAACTTCGACAATGTAATAAATATTTACCTCAAGTGATCCACAAGCGAACAACCAGTTCCGCTAAGGTCGCCGAGTTTTAGTACTAGCCCCAAGGCGACAGATAGCTATGAGGAAACTAAACACAGTCTGCGCTTAGTTACTTAAAACCTATCAAGCGTAACTATTTGAACTCTCTTGGGGTATTATTTATCATTTCAGCCGTAAAACGTCCACTACTGAGCACAGGCCTCCCTCATGGATATCCATGAGGGGTAGTTGCCACCACGCTTAGCAGGCCACGAGCGCAGTACGGGATGTTGATATATGGATAGACGCTGCTGCTCATCTTCCGGACCTATCTCTTAGCAGGCTCTTACGGCATTCACGGGCATGAGAGGAGGGGTAACATTCTACTGCCGGCACCCCACGGCTTACCTGGCACACACTATTATCGGTCAATGCAATATTGAGCGCTAATAATGTATCCTGTTGTTCTAGGTACACCCTGAAAACTCGGAGTGGACGTGTTTCGAGCAGAGCGCTCTGTTGGACGTGAAGAACTTCTTCGGACTGGAGAATACGGTGGAGAAGATTGCGATGAAGCAGTACGCCTCTAATATCGCTAAGGGTGAGTACTGCCTTAGATTTTCACGAAATTGTGCCTGACGCAATCCGGACAAAGTATTTGCACCTAGCGTCGATGACTAACTGTGAGGCAGGCCCACGATTTTTTCGTTGTACATGTCATCATCGTTTTCAAAAAGTCTGCATTAGTGCCATTGCTGTAGAAAGGCCTTCTGTAGAGAATTATTGTTTTACTGGTAACTTCTGTTGGACGTGGCGAGTGGTCTTCAAGTTAGTATAGGTCTTTATTGGATGGAGGTTCGAATCTTGTGTTTCTAGTACATGGCTATGGTTATATTAGGAATGCGCTGATGTAGCGCTCATACCACACTTCCTCAATGTGTTTTACGGCTGAGATGATAAATGGATATTCGTTTACCACAGTTATGGCTAGACTATTTTCGATTTTTGACCCTATTAAGGAATCACAGGGTCGATTCTTCGGTATTGTAAATTAACAGGAGAACAAGCGTCGATGCACTAAACTTGTCCGCAAAAGGAACTACGCGACAACCCTTATAGCGTTAACTCAGACGCATACGAATCATCATCATCATTTCAGTCGTTAAACGTCCACTATTGAACACAGACCTCCGTCATGGATCTCCATGAGGGGTAGCTGCCATACTCACCACGCTTGGCAGGCGTGTTGGCAAGCGCAGTACGGGATATCGATACACGAAAAAACGCTACTGCGGATCTTCCGGAGGTAGCCCTTAGCAGGCTCTTACTGCATCCACGGGCATGAGAGGAGGGGTAACATTCTACTGCCAGCACCCCACGGCACGACGCATACGAATGGACGCTGTTTATTTCCCGGCGATAAGAGGCCCGTTATCGGTGAACGTGAGTTTCCGTGTCATCGCGCGTAGGAGCGGGCTTACAAACGTAAGCCGGATGAGCGATCCCTGTATCGCTCTCGTTGTCTGAATGATATGCGAATGTTGGAATTGAGCAAGAAATTCTGTAAGCTTGATTATGTCACAGGCTGCGTCCTAGCCTGTTCACTTTGTTTGAACTCGGATGGACTCATAGATGGATGAGTGTCTAGATCCAAGTTAATGCAGCTGTAAGCAGCTTATGCGGTTAGTACGTATTGATAGAACTAGTACATGATTTGTAAACGAATAGTTATGCGTAATAATTGTGACGATTTGATACTGTTACATGGAATCAGTTACATGCAGTGGGGTGCCGGCAGTAGAATGTCACACCTCCTCTCATGCCCGTGGATCCAGTAAGAGCCTCCTATGGGATACCTCCGGAAGATGGGCAGCAGCGTCTTTCCGTGTATCATATCAACATCCCGTACTGCGCTCACCAACAGGTGAAAAGTGGTGAGGATGGCAACTACCTCATGTAAATCCATGAGGGAGGCCTGTGTTCAGTATTGGACGTTTTATTACTAAAATAATGATGATGATGATACCGTTCACTGAATCAATCTGCTATTTTCACATATTTCAGGGGTTACAAATATAATTTTAGAAGACGCCACAATATATTCAAACGTGTGAAATACTAACGGAAAGACAATACTGAGTTTGTTTACTTTCCATCCTTCAAACTTTTTATTATAATCATACATTACAATCAAAACCGTCTTTAACCAGGTAAAGAGCTGATCGAGTCCTTCATGGAAGAGGTGTACGCGGACGACGTGCGCGAGCTGGCTCCGTGGGGTTCGAACAGCAAGGAGTACAACCAGCAACTCAGAAGGATCTTATCACGGGGCGCCGAGCCTATCTCCCCCAGCGAGCGGGAACCTTCCGCGGAGATCCGGCAGCAGTCGCAGCCTGGTGAGTGCATTACATATTCCCAGGTGCATCTAGAGCTCCGTCGAACTCTAGGGCTAGGAAGTGCAACCAACCAGCGTCTAAGGAGGATCCTGAGGCGCCGAGCGTTTGTACACTTTACATGTAAAGTGAGTGAAGGTGTTAACTATTATAAAAATCCCAAAATCTGCTCTACAAAAACATAGATTTTCACTTTACAGTTGAATGAAACCGATGTATGCCTCTAAATTTCGGTACATATACATACATACATAAGTCTATACACCCTTTGTAAAAATGGTGGTTGGATTTATTTTATTACCAATAGTTTTATATTTAAAACGTGAATTACTGTTTTAGCGCCTACGACTTTTCAAAGTTCAAATGTTTTATTGCGTTCATGTTGTACAATCGTCTTACAAATGTCATTTTGTTTTAAGCATGCTTCGCATTAGTTTGTATGCAGGCCCCCCTCAGTCCGCGTTTTCTCATTGTAATTTAAACTATTACATACAATAATTGTTTTACAATGCGTTGCCTTAACCAGCTATTCATTTCATTTATTACCAAAAACAAGCATAATTTGTGTGCGGAAGTTTATAGTCTAAATTAATATAATATTTAACATAACGATAAAATCAAATTACATAATAACATAAAAAGCATCATTAATCAATTAATGATTTAAGATTAAATTAATATAATAAAATATAATAAATTAATAAAATCGAAAATGTCAAAGATATAAACATGAAAAGACTTACAATCACAGAGAAATTATAAAACAATAAAAAGAATGGTACATTACAAAACATGTCAGCAAATATATTTATTATTATTTATTATTATTATTTTTCAGCCGTTATTATCCCACTGCAGGGCAAAGGCCTCCCTTCCCTTCTTCCACTCCGTTAAATCAGCAAATATAAGAGAAAAAAAATGTAATACATTTCAATAAATTACAATTTAACCTCATAAAACCTTAATAATAGTTGCTAACAAAATATATGATTATTTTAGTTTCGTGATTTTAAAAACTATATGAGTACTTTTCGCTAGAATTCGTCAATTGAGTAAATGCATTTGTTAATAAGGAAGCTCTTAAGTTTGTTCCTAAACATTAATGTTTGATGAATTACCTCTTTAATTTATGTAGGTAACTTGTTAAAGATTTCAATAGCTTGGTAGTTAGAGCTACGAGTATGTTTCACTATTTTTAGTTTTGGGTAAATTGTATTTTTGATGTTCATATTTCTTCTTTTTAGCCTTATCTCCCTTGCCTCCTTCGTTTCATACAGTGGCAGATATTTGGCTAGGTAGCATAGAACGACCAGCACATACAAACTAGGCACGGTAACAATTCCTAATCTCTTTAAATGTTCCTTACAAGATTGTCTCTGGGTCTCGTGTAATAGTTCGAATACTACGTTTTTGCATTTTGCATTCACCATTCTCGCCATATGCGACCTCCGAGTGATCCTTGAATAGGTTTAAACATAAATGTTTACCATAAATCTCCTAAAGGCCATGAAACGAGCCATGCGTTTAAACGCATTGCTCATTCTGTGAGTTGGTTGGACGGTTGCCAATCTCGGGAAGCGTGAAAATACCCATGCTCATGTAAATAGTTTACTAACATGGCCGCAACCGAATTCATCTTAGACTTTTGTAACTTTTACGTAATGCCCTGCGTCCCAGTCGGCTTTAAGACAAAGTCAAGAAGTGTTTATTCATTAAAGCAAAAAGCCACATAGAATAGTCAAGAAGAACAAGACACAATTAAATTGAAAACAGCACATAGTTGAATTCGTTCGCTTCAGATAACTTTTTTTCATTGTTACAATTTTGTCTTGATTAGGCTTAACTTAATGTCTGCAAGTGTTGGATATTGCAAGATGACATCATTTCTTATTGCGGTTGAACCGAGCAACACTCGGCCAAGGGTTAATATCATTAAAATTATCATCTATGGAGTAATAAGGTTTTTCTATGAGATTTTGTTTTATAAAGAGCTTAATTAAACCTATGAGACCAGCTGCGCCACTGAAGCTGGCGTGCAATGAAATCAATGGACTTTTCGTTTTAACTTGAAGGGTAGCAGCTGCCTCTATAGTTTTTATGGCCCCAAAGGTTTTAGGGGCACTTATTTTATCCGATTATATGTGCCTCAATTTAGTCCCTTAATGATTATCCCTATTCGCGTTGATCTATTTTAAGAGTTAACTTTTTAGTGGAATATTGTTTATTATCAGGCAACAATAGAAAAGTACAAAGATCTTAAAAATACTTATTCTAAGTTTATAAAACGTTAGCCGTGCTCCTCTATTGCCCGTGGATGCAGTAGGAATCTGCTAAAAGGTACCTCCGGCAGGTGGGCAGCAGCGTCTTTCCGTGTATCACCAGCCCGCCTGCCTAGCGTGGCGAGTATGGTTATTGCCATACTCGCCCAACATGATCCGTACAGAGTGATCCAAGAGGAAGGCCTTTGTCCAGCATCCTACGGCTGAGATGATGATGATGAAACGTTATTATTGTAATAAATCCTATCTGCGTGTTCACTGCGTGAAAAATGATACCGCATAGCATCTTCCGATGGTGCGATACAGCCGAAACGACGCCAACGCGCGACGGGTAAAAATGAAGATAAATTACTTGAGAAATACTCACGCGTATCTATTTTGTAACTTTTAGGCAACTTTTTTCGCTATTTATTTTGAGATTGCCTTTACACTAAAAAAGTCACAAACGAAAAATTCAAAATACCAAGCGTGGCAAATATGGCAACAAGCCCCTCATGCTTTTGGGAATCCATGCGTGAGCCGATCCAGCTGTGGCCGTGGACAGCGTCAGACATAATGTAAAACATTCATTTGATGCTCGATTGATTATTTAACTACTAGCCGCACTCCGCGGTTTCACCCGCGTAGTTCCCGTAGGAATTCGGGGATAAAATATAGCCTATGTTACTCAGGGATAATATACCATTCTAATAGTGAAAGAACTTAAAATCTGTTCCAGTATTTTTTGAGTTGATTAATTACAAACATCTTTATTATTATTATTATAAGCCCATCTGATCCCACTGCTGGGCAAAGGCCTCCCCCGATTCCCTCCATGCATCTCGATCCTGAGCCACTTCCCTCCAGTCGACTCGGTGTTAATCGAGTTCGTCCCGCCATCTACGTCTCGGTCTGCCGCGTCGCCTTCTCGCCGGGTCAGGACGCCGCTCAGTGATTGCCTTGGCCCACAGTTCACCTGGCATACGGCAGACGTGGCCAGCCCAGTCCCACTTCAGTTTGGCGGCTTTTAGACCTACATCTGCGATCTGAGTTCTGGAGCGCAGTTCAGTGTTGCGGACCCTGTCGGATCTCTTTACACCCAAAATGCTGCGTTCCATCGCACGCAACATACAAAAGCGAAATCTTTCCTATCCATAATATTAGTATAGAAGTATAGATAGGCAGCACATTTCCATAATCTCTAACCGTTACTCTGGAAACCCTTTTAATCCATCCTATTTGTTCCTATGAGTCCTACAATCGCTCGGTCCAACCCGTGTTTATGACAGCCACCGTGCACTCCCGATGGAAGGTGTCCATCCTGATTTGAGCTGTAACCCCTCGGGATAGATGCGTGAGTCCGTTCACACGGAATTGATTGCCTCTCCCCGACGGCGAGAGGACGGTGGCAATTTCGCAATCGGTTATACGTGAAAACTTGATGAATTAATCATGCTGAACATTTCACTCGGGACTCTGCTTTAAAGTGCTTGTGTTATGGGAGACCAGATGAGTTTGTAGTTTGAAAGACTCATATATGCGATTTTCTCTCAGAGCAGATTAAATCAAATAAAAAAATACTTTTATTCAGTGCGGTCGCATATACCTTATTGATACGTCATATGAATCATCAATCATGTGAATCATCAGATGTATAAGATCCCTATCTCTCTCCCACTATATTTCAAGTTCGAAAGTTTTGTTTTGAGTGTATTCTTGTTACCTCTTCAAGCAAAAACTACCGAACCAAAGATAAAACTTCGCGCACATACAGGATGCCCGGTAATTAATGGATAACCCCGCAGGTACTTGGGGGGGACATGGGGTCAACTCAGAAAAAAATTAAAAAAAATATATCTGCAACGGTACCCTGTATAGATGTTGACCAGAATACGCACATAGGCTACCTTTCATCCATGTACAGCAGAAGCTAAATGTTTTTCGGATTTACCGACACAGCAATTTTTGAACTTTACAATTTTATATGATGCTGGATAAACCAAACACAAGGACAATAAATGACAAATTAACGCTATCTACTAACACTAACTATTACACTAGAGCTTTTTGTGAAGAGTTCAAGCGGAGAAGTACTACCACCGTACCTACTTCTGCCACCAAGCAGTAATGTCTGCATTGCTGTGTTCCGGTTTGAAGGGTAAGGGGGCCGGTGACCTGACAGATCAGACATTACAACTCTGTCTCAGGGTGACGGGCGCAATGCAGTACTGGTACGTTGGTCACGTGCTTAATGAACGTGATTACCGCGTTACCGCAGTTGTAATAGGTAGAGGTTACCGCTTAAAATCTCAAGAAAGAAGAATCATCAAGAATGCGACTGAGTAAAACTACATATTATTATGTCCGTTCTATGTATTCGTAGTACTTCGTCGTTCTCAAGAATACACCACAAAAAATCGTAATTTTATCGATAGGTACTGATATTTTCCATGAGAACGAACAGACTGTAAAAACCTATCATCATACCATACATAAATTAAAGCCAGCTTGGCCCGACTCGTGTAAGACACCAGAAGGCGAGCAGGACGATACAATATATGAATTATTCCGTCCGATGGGGGTCGGAACGACCCACTAAACACGCCCGCGTGAAAGGACATCACGATGAATATTTATTGGAGACCTTGACTTGACTTTCACAAGGTTTAAAATTGAGTTGAAATTTTTAATTTTCATTTACGTACAAATTATTATTTCCGCATGTTCATTTCAAATATGTAAGCTGTCATTTATTGAAATGAGAGTTGTCTTTCAGCTTTTTGTAGTTGTCTTTCAACTTTTTGTGCTTTACGCAGAGCTGAAGGATATTTAGAATGCTAAATGAATAGTAAGAAAATGTTAAGAGTAGAAGAACAAGCATTGATACGAGGGTACCAGAAAAGGGGGGCGAAGGCCTCAAAAGTTCACCAAAGGTCAAAAATGGCATTTTTGGGTTTTTGGACGTTTATGGCCATTTAAAGACTTTTATTTTTTGGTGACCTTTTGAGGTCACAATATAATAACTCCGGTCGCTGTGACCTTCACCAAAATCAATCAGTCACCTTCTATCATTAAGACGGTGCTAAAAAAAAAGGTTTCATGTGAATCGGTCAACGCGTTCGGTTGTAATCGTCAAATACACAGGCAGACGGTCATATGCATATTATAAATATAATAAAAACTAGTGTTTAATTTGTACAAACCTCATCATCTTCATATAAGCCCATTGACACGGGGTATAGGTCTCCTCTTTAACATGCCAATGTAAACGGTCCAGGGCTAGCCCTGTTCACTGTCGTCTAGCAACCTTGACTCGTCCGCCCATCTGGCAGGTGGTCTGCCTCGAGGCCGTCTCGCTTCCAGCGGCAGCCACTGGAACTGTTACCACCTTGGTCCAGCAGCTGTTGTTCTGCCAAAATTTTAAATAAATACTATTCTTTTTATACGACTATTTGACGAGACAAGCTGAAGGGCCGCCTAATGATAAGCGGTAACTTATACTTATAACAAATGCAATGCGGCGGTGACGAAACACGTCACCAACGCTACATTGCATTGCGCCCCTCACGACATAGAGTGCAGGGTGACGACATAGAGTTGTAAGGTCCTCATGTGCCCGTAATTGCAGCGACCGCTTACCCTTCAAACCGTAAACACAGCAACGGAGACTGCTTGGCGGCAAAAATAGTTATGGTGGTAGTACATTCCCGGATGATGTCTTCACAAAAAGTTATACTACAATATTAGGTAAACAAAAAGGTAAACTTTTTAAACCCTACTTCTATTATGTAGGTTACTTGTTTCTTATATCGGCCCGTGTTGTGTTACGGCTTAACGGAAGGTATGTTTGCGATACCACGGATACGTGAGGCTTACATAAGTACGCAAAAACAACCTTACCCATGTCCGACAAAAAAGAGACAACTTGAACTAGGTTTCTTTGTACTGGGTGGACAAATAGACCTTAATTTTTTTCATGCCCAATGGGGAAAAATCCGGGTTAGTCGAAATGTAAAAAGTCGGTTGCTGACGCTGTATAAACCATTTATTATATGTTATAATTAATAGGTGTAAATAGCCTTTGTATTTTGTGCAGATCAGCCTTGATACGCTGAGTCAAAATGTCGGCTATTGTTGTCGCCGTCTTATTTTAATGGGCGCAATGTCTTGTCTTGATGGCACCAATATTTAGAAGCCATAAAACATGGCTATGGCATTAAAGAGGCTTGTGTTCTGTGGCATTTAGACAGTAGGTGAGTCGTAAATGCTAGGTCGACCCGACCTCTGCTGTATGTGTCATGTTATTTATCGGATAATAATAATTTGAACTTTGTAGCCTTGTTTGTAGTGTCTAAGATTATATGATAAACAAGCATTGGTACGGGGGTACCAGAAAGGGGGGCGAAGGCTTCAAAAGGTCACCAAAGGTCAAAAATCACAATAACTCCGGTCCCTGTGACTCTAGGGGCACCAAAATCAATCAGTACCCTTCTCTCATTAAGACGGTGCTAACAAAAAAGGTTTCATGTAAATCGGTCAACGCGTTCGGTTGTAATCGTCTCATGCACAGACAGACAGACAGACAGCGCTATGCATACCAGATTTCTATATAATAATTAATTATATAGAAATCTGGTCTGCATTATTATATTGTAAGGAGCCAGAGGACCATATTAGAACAAAAACCTATGTATGCCTGTTATGCTATGCAGGGTGTATTGTGTGCCCGTGGTTTGAGCTCACGAAATTAAGTCGTTTTCGATAGGAATTCGTTTCTTTTTTTTATTATTATCCTTATTGGATGTTTTATTACATTTAAAAACAATACCTGTGTGGTTGCAGGTGTTTTTATTTGTACCTCTACGGCAAATTATTCGCGAATCCTGGAAAATCATAAAATTAAAGTTGTTTCTTGGGGTGGTCAATATAACCCCCTTTAAATATGGATTTATGGAAATAATTAAAAGTAGCCTATGTGGTCCTGGTCTACATTTATATAATGTGCAAAGTTTCAACTTGATCCGTAGGGTGGTTTTTGAGAGAAGAGGTAACAAACATCCTTATAAACAAAACTTTAGTATTTATAATTATTAGTAGAATTTACTGTTAACCGATAGAATCTTCCGTATTTTATGATCAATTCTTAATATTGAATAAAATACCAATCACAAAGCTTTTGCTGCGAAAACGTGAAGGCAGTTTTGTTTCATTTCCATTAATACTGTAATAATTTTCCTCTAGAAAGCTTTCCACGGTCGTCTAGTACAATTTATTTGTTTTCTCCATTCCATTTATTTCTACGTTCAGTATGTACATAACATGAAAGCCATTCGAAAATGTTCTGTTTCTTACTAAATATTTTACACGTTTCAATTCCCAAGCTGCTGCTGTGAAAATCGTTTTGCTATAAAAGCTAGTATTCTTTGAAAATTCCGCAGCAATTGCCAGTAGTGTATTGTTGAAATACAATTACGTGGTCGTTTGAAGAAAATCGTCAAAAATAGTTTACTTAATAGATGGCATTATTGTACTGTTCATTATCTCAGCCGTAAGACGTCCACTACTGAACACAGGCCTCCCTCATGGATCTTCACGAGGGGTAGTTGCCATACTCACCACGCTTGGCAGGCGGGCTGACCAGCGCAGTACGGGATGTTGATACACAGTAAGAGGCTGCGGCCCATCTTCCGGAGGTATCCCTTTGCAGATTGTGACGTTTTTTCTTCGCTTCTTTCCCTCACTTGAAGAAAAAGTATTCTGAAGCGACCGAATTCAATTATGTGCTTTATTTCATTTAAATGTGTCTTTTTATATCCTATCAACGTAGTTTAATGTTTTAATTAATAGACACATTGGCTTTGTCTTTGATTCTTACTGCATCCACGAGCAAGATTTTTTGAACATTTAATTCCTCAAAGTCTCTGTATTTACCATCTCTAATCAGCCCGTTGGATCCCACTGCTGGGCAAAGGCCTCCCTTCCCTCTTTCCATAGTTTCCGGTCTAAGGCGTTAGTCGACCAGTCAGCACAGGAAACGTCCAGTTCATCACGCCATCTGCGCCTGGGCCGGCCGCGTTGCGGCTGTACTGTATATGGCATTTACTCAGTGGCTATCTTTATATAACCCACATTTCATCCGACACGCGACAAATATGACCAGCCCAGTCTCACTTCAGTTTCACTGATTCGTGAACAACATCGACGATTTTTGTCTTGGAGCGCAGTGTGATGTTTCTAATGCGGTCTGTCAATTTAACACCTAAAATACTGCGTTCCATCGTTCTTTGGCAGACTCCGCTTTGACCGCTGGAGAGATGTCAAGTCTCTGTAGGTATTGTTTAAATTGTTCTCCCGTCCCACGTAGTCTGACGGAATCTTTCACGTCTCGTGATGGATAGCAGAACCTTTTGTGGCCTTTTGTGTTCATAACACAGACCCTATTCAGAGCGACTCTCCGCCTACACAAGGGAACAATGGATGGTACTCGGTACTTTATTACTGCGTTATATATAACCTAAATTGGCAGTGTTTGATTCAGATATTTTTGAATAGATCTATTTTAAGTATATCACTTTTTCTTTCTTCTGAGGGGTTACATGTTGTTGGGTATTTATCATTATCGCAGTTACAAAAACATTTTTTTTGAGTTATAAGTTTTTTTCAAAATTTTGTCGCAAGCCTGTTGAACCATTGATGTTCACTTTTTTTAGCTTTTCACTACGTCAAAAAAAGCTCATCCCTGGATCGAAAATGGAGGAATGTCTGATGCATGCTCCGTTTCGCGTTCCATTTAACCAAACCACCCATCCTGTGAACTAGGTCAACTTTTTCTCCGGAAATCGTTGCCTTTTAAAAACATTTTGTACAGAAATTCTACTATAAAATAACGACACTCGGGCGTATAATACTTTCACATGGTAAAGTGCCGCCCAACAAAATCTGTTTAATTATGAACGCAGCTTCGTGGAATGGCTTTGTTCATGTCGTACGCAAAGTGGCATGGTCGAATTCAAAGGATTTTGTGCCTTTTTATTAGTTTTTGAGACCTCCGTGATACGAGTAGCCGACTGAGACTCTGGAAGTTGCAGTTTTTATACCGCTGCGAACGACTACGTATGTTTATACAAATTACTCTTAATATCTAAATAAACTACAAATATTTAGTAACAAATCAGCTAACCTATATCTAATGAGCGCTTGAAAAAACACTCAAAAAGAATTCGACACGTGTTTCGCCTCTCTACAAGGCAACTTCAGGAGAAATCGGCTTCGTCATTTCTTCGCGTCATGATTCCGTTATTTTATCGCGTCATAGTCGTGCGATCGGCCTAATTCGTCAATATCCGGATGATGATTATGATGACGATGAGTAGGTGCAACCATGAATGGATAGTTATACATCATACATAACGTCCTTCGATATTGCCACCCGTAAATTTGTAAATGTTTAATGTGTAATAAAAGTGTATCTATTCGAACTCAATAATATTTTTTCAAATCGGTTCATAAACGACAGAGATCTGAGGTAACAAAGATTCATCATTATCATTTCAGCCGTAAAACGTCCACTACTGAACACAGGTTGCATATTCATATATGTGTTATCGCTAAGGTTTTAGAGAGCATTGTTCATGATCAACTATATTCCGTTCTAAAGGAATCTCTTCCCCAATCTCAGCATGGCTTTGTTAGGGGTCGCTCAACAGTCTCTAATTTAATCTTATTGAATGATTACCTTACCTGTAATATGGATAATGGCCTATCGGTGGATGTGATATACACCGATTACAGTAAAGCGTTCGATAGAATTAATCACGATCTATTAATTAATAAACTACGTCTATCAGGGATTTGTGGTGACTTACTTCGCTGGTTTAAATCTTACATCAGCAATCGATCGCAAGCTGTTGTCGTGAGCAATTACATGTCCAGCTGGGTCCAGGTTCCAAGTGGTGTACCCCAAGGATCTCTTTTAGGACCCTTGTTATTTATTATTTTTATATCCGACATCGACGATTGTTTCATTAACTCTAAAGTCCTAATATTTGCAGATGACATGAAAATTTTTAAATCTATTAATAGTGTTGACGATGCACTACTATTGCAGGAGGACCTTCAACGATTAGACAAATATTGTTTAAACAACGGGCTTGACTTGAACCCACTGAAATGTTCGTGTATCACTTTCACTAGAAAATTAGTAACACTAGATTTTAATTACACTCTTAAAGGTCATACGCTAACGAGAGATTCTTTTGTACGTGACCTTGGGGTTATCCACGATAGTAAATTATTATTTGATAAGCATGTAGATTTCATAGTCTCTAAAGCATACAAAGCCTTGGGTTTTATTTTCAGGACTTCAAGTGACTTCTCAAATATTAAAACTTTAAAAATATTATATTGCACTTTTGTGAGAAGTAACTTAGAATATGCATGTCAGATATGGAATCCAAATTATAATATCTACATTGATCGGATTGAAAAAATTCAAAAGAAGTTCATCAGATTCCTAAATTTCCGGTCCAAGACTTACCTACACGACTATGAATTATCATGCAGAAAATATCACCTTTTGCCACTTGCTAGGCGACGTGAAATTGCAGATGTTCTTTACTTGAGCAAGCTGGTAACTGGTCAAATAGATTGTCCCGAATTACTTAGTAAACTGCAATTTTATGTCCCTAACAGGTTTCGTAGGTATATTCCCACATTTTACTTGAAAACAGTATCTACCAACTATCGGTGTAATTCGTACTTATGGCGGGTCTGTGACGGCTTCAATAAACATCATAATACTTCTGTGGATTTGTTCGACTGTAGCGTGGCAAGGATGAGGCGCTTATTGAGTTCTGATTTCTTTGACTCAATTTGACTAACTTTATTTAATAACTTTTGTTAACCTAAATCACCTTTGTTTGTTATAAGCTTGTATTTACTTTCGTGCTCCATTTCTATAATATTTCTAAAAGTGAAGACTTGTTATTAGCCGTTTGATTCTAGATTAATTATATATATTATGTTTGATTTGTGCTGTTAGTCTTCCTAAAATAAATAAATAAAAATAAAATAAATAAATAAAATAGTTGCTATACTCTCTCGCTTGGCAAGCGGGTTGGGAGAGTATGGGATGTTGATTCACGGAAAGACGCCCATCTTCCGGAGGTATCCCTTAGCAGGCTCTTACTGCATCCACGGGCATGAGAGCAGCGGTAACATTCTATTGCCGGCGCCGCACGGCTAACAAAATACAGATGGCTTGAGAACCTCCTCCTTTTTTTGAATGACAAATGTTTTTAAGTTAGATAATAGTCTGTGAAACACGGATAGACAGACAGACGGCCTGATGTCGTAAGCTTAGTACTAAATGGTTCCGTTGGCATAGTCTGGTTACGGAACCCTTAAGAGACAACTTTGTACAACTCCGACAGCATTTACTGTTCCCGCCTGCGAATCATACGCCCTTGAAACAATAAACCAAGTATGATTTCACTTTAGAATTTGCTGAAACTTACATAATGCTCTGGCATAAAAGGCTCGAGGCTTAACATAACAGAATTATGAAACTTTTTTTGTCTACAGTTTCGCTATGAAGATAAACTAATTGATCGACTAGTTTTATAAAACTTCAACGACGACATTGTTGTAACAAAATTTATAGATGAATAAAATAGATAGCGATGACGTGGCCAAGACGCGGGGCACTTTCTTCGATGCGAAAAGCACAGAATAGACGAGCCTAACAAAAGCTAAACGAGGCCTATACTCGGCAGTGGATTATACCGGGCTGAAATGATGATGGTGATGATGATGGACTAATTCACCACCCCTCCATACACTTGACCAAACTTTTAACTAGCCTCCCTTTCCTTATCCCATACCGTAATTATCTAACCATTCCTTCCTATCCTAACTCCTATTTTCGGTCCACAGGTACATCCGCCCAAAACATTCCCAGGAAAAGTTTACTCAAGCCATCTTATTTATTGTTAAAATCTAAAGTCAAAAGATCCCACCCCGAGCTGAACACAACCAAATTTCAAAACCGATCCAGTGGAAAAATTAACGACAACGTCAAACAAACAAAGACAAAGCACAAGGCAGACGACAAAACATTTAAATCCTCAACTCTAAAACTAGCCAGGTCTAGCTCGAGACTTCCCAAACGCAAATCACGTGAAAGCGAAGCAGTTCCTAAAGAATTAAAAACCAAGTTACAAAGGAAACAAGATGGCATGCCGATGCCTATAGTTGAACAGAAATCGCTGGTATTAAAACCCAGTATTTCTGATGTTCCTTTGAGACAAGATGCTACACCGATGCCTATAGTTGAGCAGATGCTGACATTAAAATCCAGCGAATCTGACGTTTCTTTGAGGGAATTCAAAAAGAAGCTGAAGAGGACTCTGGCACGCCCGCAGCCAGAGACTGCGGAACGGAGCCATGCCCTGGGCCACTGGGACAACCTTCAGACTGTGATCATGATAGCTTTGGCCATATTCCTGGTGATTTTTATACCTCTGTCGCTTTTCTATGGTCCTAGGAGTATCTTTGGATCCGAGAGAAATAGTTAAGTTACTAAGTGGAAATATACATTATTTATTGCACCTTAGCTAGCTTATTTTACATAGTTTGCTTACCATTAAGTCTTTATAATAATTATGTACAGATGAATGATGTGTTTTCCAGCAGATAATTTAGCACCTGCCTGATTGTTTCTGGTCATTGATGATTGATAGTGTGATATACTTTTGACTTTTGAAACTGTCATAGTTCTGAATACTAAGAATATTTTCTACGTAATATTGGCCATGACTTAACTTCAGCTCTATAATTGATCATGGCGTGTGTAACTGCATCACTTATACGAAAGCTCAAAAATACTCAAACCATGAACTATATGTGGTGGTAACGTGTCGGAATAATCTTCGACTAATCTGTGACCCTAGGGTCACAGGGACCGGAGTTATTGTGACCTCAAAAGGTCAAAAAAGAAGTCTTCAAATGGCCGAAAACGTCCAAAAACCCAAAAATGCCATTTTTGACCTTTGGTGACCTTTTGAGGCCTTCGTCCCCTTTTCTGGTACCCCCGTACCAATACTTGTTGAAATTACTGCAGTGCCGCGGCTGTCGCGTGGTGATTGCGTTCACTTGTAACCAGATCGCGTGGGTGTCTCCCACGCATGGATCGAGGGCTCCATTAATTTTCAACACAGCGTGGCATTATTTCGGGGTTATTCAGAGAATTTCTGCAAAACTAACGTGGGTGTTGGCTGTTTCGGAGATAGGGGTCGGATTCCACTCCAACTTATTATGTCATGTCTTATTATCCAAAATGTGTCTTGCAAATGAAAATCCTTTTTAAAAATGTACGATTCCGGTGGGATTCGAACCACTAGGTTATGGAAATCGTGTCGGGTTACGTCGAAATTCTTGATAAGGTCATATCAGTTAAGCACCGATTAGACCACCATCTACATTTAACTACTAAAATTCTCCTGTTCATTGTCTGAAGTTGCATTCAGTAGCATATTTTTATCATGTTTTTAATTTCCTTAAAATGTTCTACCTAAGTGTGGTATAACCATAAAAATACAAAAAAAGTTTTGGAACACCATAAAGTCCTACTTTTAACAAGTACTTGTAGCAAACGCTGGTTGTTAATAAATAAATAATGCTGGACAATTCACACAGCATCATCTAGCCCCAAGCTAAGCAGTGCTTGTGTTATGGGTACTAGATGACTAATACACTTAATAGATTATACTACATAGATATTTTTTTTTATAAATAGGAAAACATCGAAAACACCCGGATAACTGCTGATAATACAGACATTTCTTCCGAGGCGGGAATAGAACACGCTACCTCCTGCGTCGCAGGCGGACCTTCGCCCGCTGCGCCATAGAGGTCGTTCGTAATAAAACAATCATTATATCCATATTAATATAACCTGCAGTGAGCTGTCCCGTTGTGTTCCTGTTCACTTGTCAGTTCAGATGTACGTGGCTCACCCACGCATGGGAAAATGCAGCGCGAAATTATTCCAAAGTTACCCAGAGGGCTTCTGCAAACGTAACGTGGGTTTTATAGAAGCAACACGTTTCAGAAGCAAAAGCTACAGTATAAGGCATCGTCCTAATAGAACGCGACTAAGCGATGCCGTGGGGTGCCGGCAGTAGAATGTTACCCCTCCTCTCCTACTCTTGGATGCAGTGAGCCTGCTAAGGGATACCTCCGGTAGATGGGCAGCAGCGTCTTTCCGTATATCAACATCCGGTACTGCGCTCACCAACCTGCCTGCCAAGCGTGGTGAGTATGGCAACTACCCCTCATGGAGATCCATGAGGGAGGCCTTAGTTCAGTAGTGGACGTTTTACGGCTGAAATGATGAAGCGATCAACGCAAGATCGCGCGTTTTCAATCGTACGAATCCGCGATCAAACATACTGATATGGAATAGGTGTCCTAACCGGCATTCGCGCGATGCGGACGCGCGACTAGAATGTTAGATCGCGACCACACGATGGTCGCATCGCTTACTCGCGCGATAATCGCGTAGTCGCGTTCTATTAGGACGATGCCTAACAATCAGCAATTGATGTGACTGCAGTGCCGCGGCTGTCGCGTTGTGGCTGCGTTCGCTTGTCAGTTCAGATCGCGTGGGTGTCTCGGGAGGGTCCCATTGACTTTCAATGGAGGGCTGAAGTATCGCGTAGTTATTCAGAGCATTCCTGCCAAGCGTGGGTGTTGGCTGTTTCAGAGATAGGGATTTTGCAGGCGTTTGTGGAATAATATAACTTGTTTGGATGAAATGGAATGAAATCGCTTTTAAATTATGCCTTGTTTATTTATTTATAGATTGTCATTTGAGACTTAATTTTGTTGTAAACGCGTAGTAATTTATAATTTGTCTAATAATAATAATAATAATTAATGCTGGGCATTACACACAACACCATCTAGTCAGTCCCAAACTAAGCAAAGCTTGTACTATGGAAACCAGATCGTTGATAGGATACCTAAATACCTTTCTTTGTTAGGTACTTCGGGTAAATACCTGGAGAAGAATTACAAACATTTGTCCCGTGGCGGGAATGGAACGCGCGACCTCATGCGTATCAGTAAACTTGAGCTGTATTATTTTATAATTTGTGTATCTTTATTTGATTTGACGATAAATATTATAAATTAATGATGCTGGACAATTCACATCGCGTCATCTAGCCCCAAGCTAATCAGAGCTTGTGTTATGGGTACTAGCTGACTGTTATACTTAATACAGTGCACTACATAGATATATATTTATTTATTATTTATAGAAAAACATCCAGAACACTCTGAACAAATATCTGCAGATCGTACAGACATTTGTCCCGAGGTGGGAATCGAACCCGCAACCTCTTGCATCGCAGGCGGACCTTCGCCCGCTGCGCCACAGAGGTCGTCTTCTATTATCTGTATGCAAAAATTTCAGCTGGTCTAATAGCCAGCTGAGACGCAAGAGGTCTGCGGTTCGAATCTCACCGGGGGACAAATGTTTGCTTTTCAAGTGAGGCATCATGAGAGAGATACCGGAGGTATCCCTTGGCTAGATTCTTATTGCATCCATGAGCAAGAGAGGAGGGGCAACATTCCACTACCGGCACCCCACGGCAAAATTATTAATATTCATCTCATACTCACCGTTGGGTAAGTCTCTTTATCACAAATTAATCCTCGCTTAATTGTAAGACGCTCAAGGAAACGAGGACGAACGGTTGTCCTTGAGTCAGCCCTGAAAGTATTTATAGCGTGCTGCTCCGGGATTCTGAGCTATTCATGCCGTGAGAGCCTTTTAGGCAGACACCGCTTCACTGGAGTGGGCTAAAGCTGGCTGTTGACTGAAACGAGGGAGCTACACTCAAACTGTTAACCATTTATAATATTCTATTGTATGTTGTTAATTTCTAGCTTCTCTGTGTTTGATAGTTTTGTAGTCGGTAGCAAACATCTTCATATCCTTTCTCATCTGACTAGCATTATAAAGCCGAAAGTTTGTTTGTATAGATGTTTTTTACCTCTTCACGCAAAAGCTACCCTACGGATTGAGCTGAAACTGCAGATGTATAGATGTTGCCCTGGGTTAACACATAGGCTACTTTTCATCCGGGTACAACGCATGCAAAGCGGCGGGTATAAGCTAGTAGGTAATTTATAGTTTGAACAGTGTTAAATCACAATTATGGTGGACACTTAGGAAACTAATAACTTTTTTTTGATTCTTGGACGGAACCCTGTTGGGTTCCGTCAACCCCACAGGTAGCCTGATTGGTAAAAGCACTTTAGGAAGGGTCAAGTATTGATTTATTTATTTATTAGGACCACCTACAAGAGATACACAGATTCAACACAATTTAAAACTTAGGGACTAAGGGCCTTGTGCTCCCCCAATTAAAGGCGGCCACAGCATGCACACAATTGAGCGCAACTCAACAAAAATAGGCACTAATTGATTTGACCAACGTTCTTACTTCACGTAGACACAACATTTTTTTTTTCCATTCCGCCCTATCACTCGTCATATTATCATTCATTTTAGAATATGTGATGTAATGACTCGTTATTTTTCTTAGTTTTCAAATGATTCTTAGATAATGTCTTTCTTCGATACCAAATCAAATCGTTTTCAAAATTAAACTTTGCTCTGTTTTCTTTAGTAAGATTGAAAGAAGCAACAATGGAATCTTATAAAGAAATATGTTAATTTTCATCTTAAAACAGCAGGTAAACTTCGTAAAATGATAGGTTTGAAGTTTCTATTAGTAACATTATTTCTCTGGAGTACTTACTCACTATCCTGGCGCGATGACGCCAATGTGGGTCTTGGCCTTCGACTCGGCCATCTGCTTCTGTCCTGAGCTGCCTTTATCCGGTTCGGTTGAAGTGAGATTCTCCTCTATTTCGTCGTTACACCTGACTGAGACGGCGAGGAGACGGCCGACTGGCATGCTTTTAAACGTGCGTTTCGCTGCCCGATCCTCCTTCACACGTAGAACGTGGCCTAGCTAACGTAGAATAATATTTCTCTAGAGAAGCTACTTAGGGTAAAGTTGAGGGCACACGAGCAAGTGGCAGATCGCCCATTAGATGGACCGACCAAATCAAGACTGCATAGGACGGTCCACTACATGGATGCACCAGAAAGGCTGCGGTACGCGACGAATGGCGTAGGATTGTCAAGTTTGCCTCCGACATGGCGACCGCGACTACTCTGTCAAGAGCATAACGAAAAAAAAGAAGAGAGAAGGTACTCACAAATTGAAAATGAAAATGAAAAATATTTATTTATCAGCAAAAACAATATAACAAACGAACTTTTTAATCTAAAAACATAAAAGACTTATTCTAAATACCTACTTACTTAATTAAGGAGAAGTGAATAATTTTTAAATATATATTTAACAGGCATACTAATAAAATAAAGAAAATACTAGTGGTGTATAGTCATGTAGCAAGTAATAGGATTATTATAATTGTTCTGCTGGAGAGAAACAAAAGCTGTTTACCAGTGATACCCACACTAGATAAAATCTGTATCGCAGGTATCGGTATGTTTATCAAAGCTTGTTTTACCTCGGCTTATCCAACTTTATGGCAGATTTAAAACAATTAAACATAAATATTATATAATATACTACTATTGTGTATTCGGGATTATTTCTACAAGTAAAATACAGTATATCATTGAACTCGTGTAATGGCCGACAACCAACTAACTTATTCTAGTGCCTACCCACATGTTATATAATTATAGCCGATACATACACTACATCCCTCCACCACTATTACAAAAATATACCTAAAAGAAACCATAACTTATCTATAGAGTACCTACCTAGTCAATACTTATAATTAACTGGCTTCCTAGTTTTTCTAATCGGCCAGCGGGCAACCCGTTGTTCAGTAACACAATCACTAGGATTATCCAGAGCGAGATCCCTGGCCGCTGGCACTGGGGAGCCTGCGTCTTGAAACTCATCATCAGACTCTTCCGCGTCGACTCCTCTGTCCTCCGCCCTACCATCTCTCGTAGGAGATGCGGTGGAGGCCGGAGTCGGCTCCGGTGACGTCACGCCCGAGGCCGGTGTCGTACCCGTCGTAGGTACGACAGGTGGACCCGTAGGTTCAGTCAACCCTTCAAAATCGTCGTCATTGAGCTCCAATAATGAGTTCCCTTTGTAGGCTAATAGCTGATCTACATGTTTTCTTACTTTAATATTACTATCTGGAATAACAATATTATACATTCGTGAGCCCAAACATTCTGTAACTATACCTCGTTTCCAAGTATGATTAGTACCGTTATTTGAAAAGCATTTTAACAACACCCTATCTCCTACTCTGAAACATACATTTCTTTTCCCACCAAACTGTTTAGCTTGATTCTCTTGAGCTTTAAGGACCTTGGCTTTTGCCGCGGTCGACGAGGCCGGTGACGAAGTTAGCTGTGAAGAAGTTCTTAACAAATCAAGCCGGCAGCGCAAAGGACGACCAATCATCAGTTGTGCCGGCGAGAATCCAGTAGATGCGTGAACAGAGTTCCTATAGTCAAATAGAAATTTATTTAAAACTTTTAATATCGTTTTAGGATCTGGGTATCTTATTAAAATAGCTTTTAAACCATTCTTGATTGTTTTAACGCTGTTTTCTGCTTGCCCGTTAGATATCGGATGATATGGCGCCCCCGTCATATGCTGGATTCCGTTCAATAAACAAAAGGTTTCAAACTCTTTCGAACAAAAATTAGTAGCGTTATCCGATACTAGCACGCGGATTAAACCAAATCTACTAAACATTTCGCACAGTTTACTAATAACCGACTCACTATCTGTTTTTTGCATTAGGAAACATTCAACCCATTTGGAATGAGCGTCAACAGCGATAAGAAATTGTTTTCCCTGTAACATAAACATATCTATGTGTAGGCGTTCCCAAGCGCGCTCGGGGTACGGCCACGGAGCTAGCGGAGACTTAGGCGGATTGCATCTTAGCGTGTTGCATATGCTACACGAACCTATCTTTTCTTCTATGTGTTTATCTATGTTTGGCCACCACATACGCATTCTAGCTTCGGATTTGGTTTTGACCACACCGAAATGCGAATTGTGCAATTCATCCAAAAGTCTTTCTCGAAAACAAGAAGGAATAACGATTTTGTGCCCGCGTAAAACGACTTCATTTTCTACCGCCAAGTCTAATCTACATAAGAAAAACGGGCGTAAATCTAAATTATTGACCTTAGCTGGCCAACCCTTGTTAATAAAACCTATAACTTTTCGCAATACTTCGTCACGACTCGTACCTACACGTATGTCGTCAATAGTAATAGGCAACGAAACACTTTTTCCAACAAAATTTATATACGTCGACCGGTCCATATCCTCACCCTCCATTGCGTTCGTTGTTACGGACCGAGACAAAAAATCCGCTACATTATCGTCACTTTTTACATATTCAATCTCGAAATTGTATGCTGATAAGAACAGTGCATACCTTTGCAGTCTATTCGCGGCTAATACGGGCACGCCCTTCTTATTACCGAAGATTGATAGTAGCGGCTTATGATCTGTCCGCAAAACGAATGGTACTGTACGCCCATACAAATAGTGATTAAATTTTTTAATCGCGAACACAATCGACGTGGCTTCCTTTTGAATTTGGGCATAGTTACACTCAGATTTGAGTAAGGAACGTGAAGCATATGCCACGACCCTCTCAGCGCCGTCCGGCTGGCGCTGGGCCAGCACGGCGCCCAGGCCGGCGGGGCCAGCGTCGCACGTCACTATCGTGGGGTACTCCGGGTGATAGTGGGCGAGCACCCGATCCGAAGCAAGCTCTTGCTTGATTCTTCTAAATGCATCTGAATGAACCTTTTCCCACGCCCATTTACTATCTTTTTTTAGTAATTTATTAAGAGGGCTTAACACAGACGAAGTATTCGGAACAAAACATCGATAATAATTAACCATTCCCAAAAATGACTTTAATTCATTAACGTTAGTAGGTGGTCTGCAATTAGTAATTGCTTCAATTTTACTGTTTGATTTATGCAAACCACTCTTATCGATTACGTATCCCAAGTACTCAATAGACTCCCTGAATAACTCGCATTTCTCTTGTTTTACCCGTAAACCGGCATCCTGTAATCTGTTCATAACCTGCCCTAATCGCTCTAAATGCATAGCCCTATTAGGTGCAGTGATTAAGATGTCATCCAAATAAATACATATACCATCTATGTCACCCAATAACTGTTCCATTGTACGTTGAAATATAAACGGCGCGTTAGCTAATCCAAAATTTAGGCGTTTATACCTATACAAACCTCTGTGTGTATTTATACAACACCACTTCTTTGAGTCATCAAGCTCTAATTGAAGATAAGCTAATTTTAAATCTAACTTGCTAAATTCTACTCCCCCATGTAGTTTAGCAAACAAGTCTTCTATCCGTGGTAGGGTAAAATTATCTAGGTATAAAGCTTTATTTAACGTCACCGAAAAATCCCCGCAGATTCTAACTTTACCGTCTGATTTTAATACCGGCACTATCGGCGTGGCCACGTCTGAATGGTCTACTTTTTCTATTATACCTGCCGCCAGTAAACGGTCTAACTCTTCTTCTATTTTAGGTTTTAACGCTAAGGGTACCGGTCGGGGCTTAAAAAACTTTAAGTGCACGTTAGGTTTAAGTTTTAAACTTACTTTATATTTATTAAACCTTCCTAATTCTTCAGAAAACAAATTTGCGTATTTTTTTATCAACATTTCGCGGACGGCGGCGGTGTCGTCAACTTTTATGGAAACGTTATCACAATTAAGCTTACTACACAGATGCAACTTGAATAATTTCATAAAATCGCGCCCTAATAGAGGTAAACGTTTTTCATTTGTTTTAATAACAAAGAAAGTTATGTTTCTGGTGCGGTTTTCAAAATTAACCGGTACCGATAAACAACCCATTGGAGCGATTTTAACACCTGTATAAAAGTTAAAAACAACCTTGCATGGCTGCAATTGATAATCTTTGTTATCGCTTCCGATCAGCTGTTGATAGATAACGGCCGGCAAAACAGAGACAGCACTACCGCAATCAAGTTCACACTGAATTTCTTTCCCATTTATAAAGATTTTTCGCGAGATTGGTTCGTCCTTAATCGGCGAGCTTTTAAGATTAAATAAATTATAAATACCTTCGTCAGCGCCATCGTCGTCCGTTCCTATAAAATTGCTATCACTTATCTTAGCCTTGCACATTCTTTTTAGGTGACCTCTTTTCTTGCACTTTTGACAGATATAATTAGTAAAACGGCACTGCTCTTTTGTGTGATTTTTATACCCGCACACCTCACAACACTTAGACACTCGCGAGCTACTATCTTTATCACTGGATGAAGGAGCTGCACCTCGCTGCACGGCGAACACTGGCTGCGCCTCCGAGGCCCCCGCCGCGCCAGCGGCGCCAGCGCCCGCCGTCGCGGTCGCGGCGTTGTCAGCTCGCGCCGCGGTCTGCAACGCCGCGCGGGCACACCGCACGCATTGCGCCAACTCCAACGCCTTGCTGAACGTCAGAGTCTCGATGCTTTCCGCAAATAGCTTCTCTTTTTCTTTGATGTTCTCTAAACCTAAGACAAACCTGTCCCGTAAGGCCATGTCTAATTCACTCTTGAAACCACAGTATTGAGCTAAATTACGCACTCGCGCCGCCCATTCGGATAGGTCTTCCCCGGGCCTTTGTTCAGCCTTGTAGAATTTGTAACGTTCTGCGAACGTACTTTTCTTCGATTTGAAATGATCATTCAAGGTTGTTAGAAGAAATGAAAACTCGATGTTATCAAGTTCTGCAGGAAAAACCAAATCCCTTACGACGCGGTAGGTATCTTCCGACAATGCAGTAAGCAACAGAGCTCGTCTTTTACATCCAGACTTATCGGTGTCGTCACGAATGTCGTTCGCCGCGCAGTACTGCGTAAACCGGCTCTTGAAAATGCTCCATTCTTGCACGCGGTGATCAAATGAGAGACTGCCGCCAAACACCATTGTATTGTGTCCACTTGTCATCACAAATACTTGTTATAACGCTCCAACACAAAATTAACACACGTAGATTACAATCGTCGCCAAATATTGTGTATTCGGGATTATTTCTACAAGTAAAATACAGTATATCATTGAACTCGTGTAATGGCCGACAACCAACTAACTTATTCTAGTGCCTACCCACATGTTATATAATTATAGCCGATACATACACTACAACTACATAATAGGAGGGGAAGGAAGGCTTTTACCCTGCAGTGGGAAAGTAACGGCTGAAAAATAAAATAATAAATACAATAATATAAATAGATACAAGATTCCCTACAAAGATTTTAAGATATGGATACTAGTAACTCTTCAGTACGGTCGTAAGTCAGAGTAGACAACCATTTTGAAATAATATATGTTGCATTTGATGCAGAGCATTTCTTTACATCGCAAACCTTGGTAACCTTGTTGTATAAGAAGCATGACACAAACGGACAAAAACGCTTTGCAAAAGATGTGTTGACAGGTGGGAAATCAACTCTAAAAACCCTGCGTTTTAACATAATATGGTAGGTTTCACTACGAAGGACGGACCTGTGAACCATCAAGGAAGTTTTTAAAACAAAAAGTTGTCGTACAGAGAGGACGTCAATATCTCTGTAAAGATCAACCGTTGGATACCTGAAGGGTTTTTTTAACATGGTTTTCAGTACAGATCTTTGAGCTCTTTCAAGCTGTATCAAAGTGGTCTTAGAAGCACCACCCCAACACGTGATACAATACGTCAGAAGCGATTGGCAGAGGGCTAGGTAAGTTGTCCTTAGGATTTTCTGACTTGCAGAATTCCTAAGTTGTTTCATAATGTATATGATTTTGCGAGTTCTTGCGGATAAACTATTAATATGCTCTTTAAATCTGAGATGCTGATCGACTTGGATACCTAGATATTTCAGTGATTTCATTCGAAATATTTCATGACACCCACAAAAATCCGATCCCAAGCCCCAGGCGGAGTTGATACACACGTGAAGTTTTAAGAATGAGAGAGACGGCGGTGGAGATGAAGCAAGAGACTTATGAAAACAGAGAAATTTAGTCTTTTCAGTATTTAATGTTAAAATATTTTTCTGAAGCCAGTTGCTAACCCTACTCATTCCACGCTCAGCGAGGCACTTAGCTTCATTCCAACTTGCTCCATGAAAAATTATAGCTGTATCGTCCGCGTAACAAACAACATCCGCATTGGCTAATCCCAAAGTATGTAAATCATTCATGTAGAGAATAAAAAGGGTAGGGCCTAAGATGCTGCCTTGTGGTACTCCGAACTTTACGTCCCGAGGTTCGCTAATCAAGCCATCAACCCTAAGACACTGTTTCCGTTCCGTGAGGTAGCTTTTGACCCATTGTAATGGAATACCCCTAATTCCAGCATTTTCGAGTTTGTTTAATAGTATAGGAACAGAAACAGTGTCAAATGCCTTAGCAAGGTCCAAGAATACCCCTATGCAATTCTTATTATTGTCGAGATATGCAACGACTTTGGACATTAGAAGGGACAAAGCCCCTTCTGTTGACCGGCCTTGTCTAAAGCCAAATTGGTAATTGGACAGAATATTGTGACTTTCCAGATAAGAGATAAGACGGTTATTTACCAATTTTTCCAACAACTTTGAGAAAACTCCCAGAAGGGATATAGGACGGTAATTTTGAGGCAGATTCTTAGGCCCAACCTTGTGCAAAGGAATTAAGGTTGCAGTCTTCCAGCTGTCTGGGAATATGCCATTGACGATGCTCTTGTTAAATATTAATGTTAAGGGTAACAGTATGGCATGTTTAATTTGTTTGACAAGCAGATTAGTTATACCGTCATTACCAGGGGCTTTATGTATGTGTAAATTATCTATTAATTTTTCTACTTCTACTTCATCCGTAGGTTGCATGAAGAAAGAATTAGGACGATTTGCTTCTTGTCTTACCTCACAAGCCAGTAATTCCTGAGTGGTGTTAAGGTCTCTTAGAATGTTTTGAGCTAAAGATTCGCCCACGTTTGCAAAATAAGAGTTACAGTCGTTTAAGGCTAACTTCGGGTCAGAGTTTCCATGAGCCTGAAAAAGTTCAGTAGGCTCTCTTTTGCTCGTCTTTAAATGACAGATGTTTTTGATAGATTTCCAAAGTTGTTTCGTGTTATTTTTGTTTGATTCCAGTTCTTTACTTTCATATTCATATTTAAGTTTGCGCAGAAGATTATTACAAAAATTTCTATAGCGGGTATACACAGTACGTAGTAATTTGTCTTTTGGATTTCTTTTTGAGCGAGCATGTAGACGGTCTCGGTGTCGCATACATCGTACAATGCCCGAATTAGTCATATACTTGGGAACGTCAAAAACGTTTCACTGTAGTCAGCAGGTGTTATGAACACCCACGCTCCGCTTCCTCGCAATGGCGGTATTCCGGCTCATTTCACCAGTATTCCAGTTAATTAAACCTTTAGTTACTTTGACGTGGTAGATATAATAGTTCGTGTTTAGGCTATCGAGGTCTCAAATTGCTGTGGTAATTAAATGGTATCTCGTTAACGCTTGATGTCATAATCGTTAAATAGAATAACGGTTATACCCAGCTATTCATTAACTTCATTGAAACATCTATCTGCAGTGTTAAATTTGTCACTTGGCAAGAATATGTTACCCCTCTTCTCAAGCCCGTGTATGCAGTAAGAGCCTGCTAAGGGATGCTCCGGAAGAAGGGCACTCAGCGTCTTTCCGTCTTTTTATCAACATCCTATACTGCGCTCGCTAACCCGCCTGCCAAACGTGGTATGGCAACTGAATTAAATGAAAAGTATTTATTAGACACACACACAAGAAGAAGCAGTACAGCAGACTACACACAAGAAGAAACTACCCTTCTAGGAGACCATGAGGGAAGCCTGTGTTCAGTAGTGTACGTTTTACGGCTAAAATGGTGATTATGAAGAATATAGTATTTTTTGTTGTGTGAATAGGAATTATTTGTCGCACTAGCACTCGCAATTTCAACTTACTGTGGTTCAATAAGACCGCATTGGAACTTTTACCAAGAAGTAATACTTACTTTAACATATCTTAGTTGATTGATTCATCGTCATTTCCATGCATGCACCTACCACATCATATATGTACGTTTCAAAACAAACAATTCCATTGTGAAGTTAAGTTATGTTCATATCCGATCCGTACCACATTGAATACCTGCATTGTTAAACAAACGATTTGATCATCGAGGCAATGTAATATTACCATTTCGCTTAGCTTCAGTTCAAATGGAAAGTCAAACCACAATGGGGGCTATTTTCTTATATTCAGATTTATCATCGTCGGAAAGGAACATGATTCCTTCCCCAAATCTGGTAGATTAGCACTTAAGCGTCGCTTGATGGGAACACGAAATTATTAAAAGGATTTTTGGTATTGTAAGTCATGATTAGACTCGCTAAACTGTCATTGCCTTTTAGTTTGTGCTTTCAACAACCAAAATCGTTCTTCAAATACGTAGTCAAACCACAATGTTAATAGGGTTCCCTATTAACATTGTGGTCATACAAACACAAACAACAAACTAAAAGGCAATGACAGTTTAGCGAGTCTAATCATGACTTACAATACCAAAAATCCTTATAATAATTTCGTGTTCCCATCAAGCGACGCTTAAGTGCTAATCTACCAGATTTGGGGAAGGAATCATGTTCCTTTCCGACGATGATAAATCTGAATGTAAGAAAATAGCCCCGCTGAATTCAGCTTCCTAAGCAAAAGAAAGAAGTGTTGCTTCCCAAAGCTTTTACTCCGCAAAGTGCCTCAGTTTATCTGCAAAAGTTTGCTATAGTAGTCGCAAACTCGTGCAGAAATCTTCCGGTAGAGCTTATATTGAAATTCCGCAAACTCCAAGTAAGACGGACTTGTGAAATTAATATTTTGAAGCGAGCGTGGGAGGCACCATTTGTTTTATTTTGGAGGGCGAAAGTAGCCGTGATGACGCAGTTTTGGAAAACAAAAATAGACTTATTTCAATATTATGTTTATCTCTAAGAAGTCCTACAAGGGGAGATTGATAGCAAATGTCCAGCTCCGGTAATAGATATCTCATCAACATCATTTTATCCTTAGGACTGCTGTCCGCTTCCACTGCTGAACATGACCTGATCATGAGGGGCTTTTATCATACTCGCCACGCTTGGCAGGCGGGTTGACGAGCGCAGTACGGGGTGTTGATACACGGAAAGACGCTACTGCCCATCTTCCGGAGGTAGCAGGCTCTTACTGCATCAGCAGCCATGAAAAGAAGGGTAATATTTTACTGCCGGCACCCCTAGGCAATATCGTTTTATTAGAAAAATAGACAAATAATTTCCACACAAATGTATTTGTATTTTTGTACAAAAAGCAGCCAAGTTAAAAGTTTACCCGCCAATTACCTGAAAACCGACTGGCGCGGCCTTGACCCGGCGACAAAGTCCTTCATTCCCACCTTCCCGCTGCAGATACAACTTTTTCTATTTAACCACGAGTACCTTGAAAACTTTTCCTACCTGTAGCTGACGAGTTGAATACGATGGAAAGTTAGAAGCTCTCGTGTAGTTTCACAATACGATACGAATAGAATAAAAATAGTTTATTTACTTAGGTACTTACAAAACGTACATACGATTATTAAGGTTATAGAAAATTTCAAAGACTTTAAATGTGAATTCTGATCCTGTCTTACCTAATCTAAACAGCCTACTGGATCCCACTGCTGGGCAAAGGCCTCCCTTCTCTTCCACTTATCTCCTGTCATAACTTTTCATTTTGACTTCTTATGCATGAGAAAGATCCTGTATTTTGAGTTTAAGATTAAATAAACATAAATTGAACATTTTCAAAGAAATTAATAACCTTATCAAAAATTCTACGGTTCCGGTGGGATTCGAACCCACGTCCGTCAAATCGATAACATATGTTCTACCTAAGTGTGGTTAAACACTATAAAAATAACAAAAACTATATAACATAAATTGACCTTTTGACTTTTCTTTCATACAATTACTTGGCACATGTTTTGTGGATCACGGTCTATAGAGCGTCAGAAACTTCATAAAGATATAAGGTCTTACACCTTTTAAAATAATAAGATATTAATAGTTGATAAATGGATTTTATTCCCAAACACTGAGAACTAAATGATATTGATCCACGCGGCCGGTAAGAGAGGTTTACATGAACTCTACGAACCAAATAATATTCGAGGCGAGATTTACCGACCAAATTATAAACACTTATAAGTTATAACTTAATAGATTCTTAATTTGTGTCTCAAATTAAGAACTACTCTCCTAACCTCAGCATTACCAATATTATTATAACCTACGTCTCTCTCAAGAGTATGCTGAAAGTTCTCGTAAATGCTTGTAAATCCCGTATATATCGTGGTTAACTTCAGCATGCGAAAGCTAGTTCAACCAAAATGCGACCTTATTTGGGAAATTCAACTGGTTAGTATTCGGTTTATTCGTCGAATGCTACAAGGGTGTAAAAAGCTTGGTTTACTCTGGAATCCGATCCGTTAGGCGAAGATCGGACAAACGAAATGCAACCATCTCGTTCTTTGAATAACGTTGCAATCTGAACGTGTCTGCATAACTAAGGCTTTACCTGCATATCCAGGCGGAACACTTCAAACTAACGCGTTATTTTGTTTATATTATTTTTCGGTGGATAGTTTTAGAACCGTTGAGAAAGAACTGAGATCGTTGGCAAACATTGACGCTTAAAAGCATACTTTTAAGGTTTTCAGTTTGATAACCAAAATCTGCTGCTGGGTGAGCTTTGATAAGCATAAGCAAAGCAAACGAACCCTGTACGGTCTAACCGCACTATCCTCTCGCGTCAGCATTTTATGTTTATTGTTGTAATATCAACGGCCGCGCTCTCATCAGTTCATGTCAGCCTCTCCTACCGGGCGCGTGGCTCATTATCAATAGTCATTATCATCATTTAGCTCGTGGAGTGTTTCGGAATAAAATCCATTTATCAACTATCAACATTTATTATTTTAAAAGGTGTAAGACCTTACAAACCCAGAATGCTACTTGAAAAACAAAACGATGTTGCTGTCAGACCGAATCATCCCATTGTTTGACAAAGGCCTCCACCCTCTTCTTCTAGTCACTTCGATCCTCAGCTAATTCTTCCCATGTGTTATGGAACTGGTCGAGTTCGCGCCAACGTCTACAGGGCCTGCCACGCTGTTTTCTTCCGGTGTCAGGGCGCCTTATCAAAACAAATATAATAATAAATACAATTCATGTGCTCATATTTTACTATAAAAACACTCGTGATAAATATAACAACACTATTAATTGTAATGTTAAACGGGATTCCTAATCAATACGTCGCAAATAGGTTCCAACGTGTTCAGTTCCTTCCAGGGGAACTTTCAACCGGGAATGGAGTCTTACGCGGCACTTTCTCCGTCCCTCTCATGCGCTCGAGTTGCACTGCTCGTATATAAATTATTTTAGTTTAGAATACTCTTTGACAATGTTATTACAAAACACCCCGAAGTGTACTCACGGTGATTCTGCTTTAACAATTTGCATATTCTCCACATTTGACACGCTCATACTAATGTAATCAGCAGGCCTAGCCAACTTGCGAACGCTAACGCTGTACAAAATATAGATAGGTATAAGAATAAAAATAACTTTATTTATATTTTAAAATACAACACATTAGTATACTTAACTAAAAAGAGACATAACTAGGTATAATATCTATTTATGCCAGTCAGACTAAATTGAGCTAGCTTTGGAATGAACTCAATGACATATTATACAATGGCGGTAGGTAAGCATACAGAATAAGAAAACCCATACCTCCCGTGCTAGCTTAGAACTGTGTCACAGCAAGTTAAGCCCTGTGTACATACGTCTGTAGCATGATAAGAATAACAAAAACAGGCAATATTAGCCTAGGTTACCTGAGCATATATTTGTCACCCGAATATAATGATTGAGAATGTCCTTTATATAATTCTATTCTTATCTTCTGTGGCCACATACCTAATGCTTGCCATCTCCCATTCAAGGATACATTGCTGGAACGAAAGTTACTCTATGTTAAGGAGCAGTTGGTGTAAAATAGCTTGTGTGTAGTTTAATGCGTTGTGCGGTGAGGTAGGACCTCGATATTTCCTCCGGGAAGTTGGTCCGTTGTGTCTTCGTGAGCTGGTTACACTAGGAAATGTTGATAGAATCTATAGTTCGTGCATGAACATATTGAATTTAGAAATATGACGAAGGTTCGGTTCACTAATAAAATAAAAATAGTGAAGAAGAAACCACTGATGCTCTCAACTGCCATCACCATGGCAAAAATCCATAGATTCTACCACATCTAGCATATTCTTCAGATTCAGCCCCCTGCGACCATTGCTTATTTCGAATGAAGAGGACTCACTGAAAAAAACGCCTATTTGAGAGCCTTTTTAAAACTTTCGCGATCACGATAAATTATTAACACATATTTAACCGGGTATTTATGGCGTTAGGATTGCACCCATCTTGGTCCCGGGAAGACAGGGTCACCACGATGGGTGTAATCCTCTCGAAACGTCGGGCAATAATAAAGGTGAATAACGCGATAAATACCCAGTAAAATATGTTATAATATATTGAGAGCCTTGAGAAAACCTATCATTTGGAAGGAATAAAAAAAATCAAAAGGCTGGACTAAATGTTTCCAGTTAAAAGTAGAAAAAAAAATATATTTTATTCAAAAAGTCACTGACATATAAAGCCGCCCTCGTATTTTTTTATACGCATTGGGAAAACAAGCCTGAGTAATATTTTATTCATGTCTTAGGCGCGTCGCTCACTGGTAAGTCGAGGCAAAGTCGCGGCGTTTTATTCCTTAAGAAAACGTACAGTCGGCGCGCCGCATCTACGTTTTCTTAAGGAATAAAACGCCGCGACCTCGCCTCGACTTACCAGTGAGCGACGCGCCTTAAAAACACATAGTCGCTCCCTAGAAACCGTTTGTTTCCAATAGATTTACTGCCGGTTCCCGGCATTTCCTCTGGCTCGGCTCTGAATTAGCCTTGACCTATCTGCGAGGCCCGGGATAAACGAATAGCGTTTCCGGAAACGCTTGCGGGACGCTCCTGACCTGACTTTCAGAAATATTTCTTAACCCTCTGAAACTATCTTGGCTGTGATAATAAAGGCTTTTACATATATTATAGGTGATTTATACAGGCTGTACAAGATGCTGCAGTGGCTGGGACATTGTTAGATGGATTAGGCTTGCCCAGCATCTATACCATCTTTTCCGCTTAGTCAGAGGAAAGAACAGGTCAATACGTCTGTAGCTAACTAAACCTATTTTTTTCGAAGTCAGTTAATAATCAGGAAGCTCTACTTTTATCCTAAAAATAAACTTGCTTACCTTTTTGGGTAGGTGCAGGTTGTCATTTTTTCTGAGATCTATATGAAGAGAGGTAATAAGCTATTTTCCCCTAGCTACAGCCAGTCAACAACGCCTGACTGGTGAACATATACTTGTATAGATACAGCCCGCATTGAGCATTTGAATTATTGGCTAGATAGAGCTTGGAGCTGTGAGCTTACGGAATATAAATGAAAGGGTTTCAATAGGCTTTCGATTCGGCGAAGTGATCCTTTGCAGACTCTCAAAATCTTGAGATTTCAAGGCGAAATGTACACTAATACTTCAATAATCGTAAGCTTTCTTAGCTAGAGCCAAGAGCCGTGTTAGTGTTATGTACCCCGAGTTTCGATCCGAATTCGATACCGGCCGCGCACCAATGGATTTTTCAATACGTGCTTTACCGGTTTAGGTAAACATCGTGCGGTAACCCGTGGCTCAATTCGCTTTCGACGTATTGATATGTTCTTTGCTCTGCATAGGTGTAGCTGACTGAGCTGACAGGTTTGTATACTCGTAGGTGCTGGGCCTAATCCATTTAACAATGTCCAAAGCATTGCACCGTCCCATACAGCATTAGCATAATTTATGACACGTCAGTCTTCCCGATACCATTCCTGGTGCAATTCAGTCGAAACGTCCGGAAATAATGAAGATAAATATCCGGTTAAGTATAAAGCATTAATATATGTGAAAATATCTATATAATAGACTAGCCGCAATCCGCGGTTTCACCCACGTAGTTCCCGTTCCCGTGGGATTGCGGGAATAAAATGTAGCCTATGTTACTAGGGATAATCATCATCATCATCATTTCAGCCGTACAACGTCCACTACTGAACTAAGGCCTCCCTCATGGATCTCCATGAGGGGTAGTTGCCATACTCACCACGCTTGGCAGGCGGGTTGGTGAGCGCAGTACGGAATGTTGATATACGGAAAGACGCTGCTGCCCATTTTCCGGAGGTGTCCCTTAGCAGGCTTTTACTACATCCACGGGTAGGAGAGGAGGGATAACATTCTACTGCCGGCACCCCACGGCATAATATAGCACGGCTAGGGATAATATAGCACTGTAATGGTGAAATAATATCTCAAATCGGTCCAGAAGTTTCGGAGCCTGTTCAATGCATACAAACAAACAAACAATAAAATCTTTCCTCTTTGTTATTAGTGTAGATGTAGACTAGCTGATTCGCGAGAACTTCGTAACGCACCGCACCCCTATTGCAGCGCCATCTACCAGGTCCAAAATATAGCCTATGTTAATCACTGATAATAAAGCATGCAAGTGAAATATTTCTTATAATCGGTCTAGTAGTTTTTGAATGTATTTATTACAGGAGTACAAATCTTGTCTCCTTATAATATTAGTATAGATGTAAAGGAAAAGTTTAAATAGTTGCTAGGCATTTTACGTCTATCTAGAGCAGTAGTTCTTAAGCTTTTAGTAATGAGAGACCATTTGACAAAATGTTGTCGTGCCGCGGACCATTAAGAGGTTAAACAACCCAGAAATTGGAATGTAAGACAATTTTTGCGTAATAATTTTGCGTTTAATGACAAAATCAGTACGTTCAGTTAAAAGTTTAATAGAGTTTAATAGTAAGCTGATTTTGATTAGTTCGCGGACTACTTCGGCTACTCTCGCAGACCACCAGTGGTCCGCAGACCATAGGTTAAGAACCACTGATCAGATCATGAAGTCATGTAGCGCCTACATCTGTTAACCCATGCTGCACGGGTCTCTGTAAGTAGTGAGGTAGTGGATGGGACGTTGTTAGCTCAGCTTAATCGTCCGTAGTTTTATACCCGAGCAGATACGAAATCTGAGACTGTAATCAATCTTGGTTAGATGTTGTGTTGTGGAAACATAGTTGACACGGAATTTTATCGTCGGCTCACTTTGAGAGCAATTTAGTATCAATTCAGTAGAGCGTAGTATGGGTTTCGATCTTGTGACACTGTTACACGTTGGGAATAACAACTCGAAATCAAAAAATAGACACTATTCAGTGAGTCCGCAGGGGCCTTTTAACGCGTCAATTTACAGAAGAAAATAACAAAAAATATTGATTAGATTGAGACGAGCTCCGTGGCGCAGCGGGCGAAGGTCCGCCTGCGACGCAAGGGGTTGCGGGTTCGTTTCCCGCCTCGGGACAAATGTCTGTACGATCTGCAGATATTTGTTCAGGGTGTTCTGGGTGTTTTTCTATACATAATAAAAATATCTATCTATGTAGCATAATGTATTAAGTATATCAGTCATCTAGTACCCATAACACAAGCTCTGCTTAGCTTGGGGCTAGATAATGCTGTGTGATTTGTCCAGCATTATTTATTTATTTATTAAGGCACATGGGAATCTGTTCACTTCAGATGACACGTGAGTTAGGAAAAGAAGTGAAGAGTATAACTTGGTTGTTATAGTCATCATTTAACAATTTTCTTCTGTGTTATTTGACGGGGTTGGAGCAGATTCCGTAAAGTGAAATCTTGAAGTGAAATCTTATATAATAAAGAGATGCCTTCCTCTGAAATAATCATCAATATTAGCTGTTTTAGCCGTGGGGTGTTGTTATGCCGTGGGGTGCCGGCAGTGGAATGTTATCCCTCCTCTCATGCCCGTGTATGCAGTAAGAGCCTGCTAAGGGATTCCTCCGGAAGATGGGCAGCAGCGTCGTTCCGTGTATCAACGTCCTGTACTGCGCTCGTCAACCCGCCTGCCACTACAACTCCTCATGGAGACCCATGAGGGAGGCCTGTGTTCAGTAGTGGACGTTATACGGCTGAAATGATAACAAAAACTGTTCATATTTAGTTTAGGCTGTTACCGTAGATTTGTAGTTATATTCTCGTCAAACACTATTCACCTATCTTTTCTTTCGTTGCAGACCAGTACACGCTTGACAGCGAGTACATAAAGCGCAACCTCGGAGAGCTGACGCCGTTGCAGGAGTCTCGCCTGCTGCAGCTTAGGAAGTGGATCGCTGATCTGCAGAAGGGCAAGGTACGGGACTAATCAAGCCTCCTCCACTCAGCCGAGTCCAGAGGATTCTTCCCTCTGGACTCGGCTGAGTGATAGGAGCCCAGCACCTATCATGGTCATGGTTACCAATTATTGTTCATTCACCATTAAAACATAAATTGCACAAAGAGACAAACAAAGATAGCAAACAATGGGCAGTCTTATCGCTTAAAGCGATCTCTGTCGGCCAATTTTGTATACAGTTAATTTTTGCCGTGGGGTGCCGGCAGTAGAATGTTACCCCTCCTACCCGTGGATGCAGTAAGAGCCTGCCAAGGGACACCTCCAGAAGATGGGCAGCAGCGTCTTTCCGTATATCAACATCTCGTACTGCGCTCACCAATCCGCCTGCCAAGCGTGGTGAGTATGGCAACTACCCCTCATGGAGATCCATGAGGGAGGCCTTAGTTCAGTAGTGGACGTTTTACGGCTGAAATGATGATGATGAATTTTGGATAGACAATATAAAATAATAAATGAAAATGAAAAATATTTATTTGATAGTGAAACATAAATATGAACATCTGATATAAACAATAACAATTTTAATAAAATACAAAACTCTTACTAATATAAATTTAAATATATTTGAGCATCATTAATTATTAATTACATACTTTTTATTTTACTGTGCCCAGAAATTCAAAGATTGCCTGTGGCTCCCACGCCAGAATATATCTGTATCGTGAGTACCTATTACGTATAACAAAAGGCAAATCTCTATATATATGAAAATTAATCCCTATTTCCCTAGGTCACGGCATCAAGCGTGAATGGCTGTACCGATTTCGCTAATTCTTTTTTTGTTTGAATTATTTGATTAAATATGTTTTTTTATTTTTATTTTTGTGAGTTGACGTGTCTATGTTTCGTAATGAGCCGTTTTCAGTAACAAAACAAAAAGAGTTTTCTACTAAACCTAACAGATGGAGCTGGCAAGCGGAGTAAGCAAGTTTGTGATTAATCCTGTCATCGTCAAATTGTGCCTACCAGTAAAAGAAAATTAACGCCATCTATAAGGTTCGAGGTAACTATTTTTGAAGTTTTTTCTTTTTAATGAAAACGCCTCATTGCAAACTATGGAAATAAATGAATGAATTTCTGAATTTATATGTGACGACCAATTTGACGCCAATTTGACGACTTCGTGGCGCAGCGGGTGAAGGTCCGCCTGCGACGCAAGTGGTTGCGGTTTCAATTCCCGGTTCGGGACAAACGTCTGTACGATCTGCAGATATTTGTTCAGGGTGTTCTGGATGTTTTTTCTATATATAATAAAGAAAACGATCTATGTAAATTATATCAGTCATCTTCATCTAGTACCCATGACACAAGCTCTGCTTAGCATGGGGCTAGATGATGCTGTGTATAAATATAGATAAATATTATATTGATAAATAAATAATGGTGGACAAGTCGTCCAGCATTATTTATTTATATATATAAAGGGCTGTTCTGACCCTCCAGGTGCCAAGCGAAACCACCCTCCTCCGTTTCCTCCGCGCGCGCGATTTCAACGTGGAGAAGGCGCGAGAAATGCTCTCCCAGACCCTCATCTGGCGCAAGAAGCACCAGGTGGACCGGCTGCTCGCGGAGTACGAGGCGCCGCACGTCGTCAAGCAGTACTTCCCGGGGGGCTGGCATCACCATGACAAGGGTAAGGACGGTTGGTGATCACTAGGAAGAACCACTTCTGGTGATGACAAGACAATGTATCATTTCCAGAGATGGCTTCTCGTCTGGGCTCCGATCGGCGCGGTTTTCCACTCCATGGGACTTCTGGTGTTGATAAGGAAGATATCTCAAAAAAACTTAATCAGCTTTCACACTATTGATCACTAAGAAGAATCTGTGGTCAAGCTCTACTGCTGTTATACTAGCAATTGCTGTAGCGAGAGCGTCTAGTCATCTTCGAACTAAACCAAAGATTGACTATTATGATACGATTGCGAAAGCAGACAAAGAACTTTAGGAAAACTTATAGGCGCGGCATTAAAGTTTTCATAGACGTTCTAAGCATTAGTAAACAGCATGGTTCTAAGTCAAAGTTAGATGTTGTGTATCGGGTCGGTAACGTATGTCCTACGTTCCTTGGTGACGTAATGTCCCTTAGCGCGAGCGAACCTTAGAGGTTCCATAATGATTGGTAAAATACCAGTGGCGGTATAATTCTGTTATTGGGATAGCGCTTAATTATGTAAGGTTTAAGCGCGAAAACGTAAACACGTTTACTAAAGGGTGTCTCAGTAAAAGTGCACGTTTTAATTTTAAAATAAAAACACGTATTTTATGAGGGAGTTGTGATATTTTTATTGGATTTTAAAGAAGACATGTCCCAATTAAGTATGTATGAAATATCCAGCAAATGGCCCCCACGGCTCTGATGACAGGCCATTGCTCTTTTCATGAAATTTTCCATGACTTTTACACAGAGATGTGGCTGTATCTCACCGATGACGCGTTGAATCTCTAATTTGAACTCAGGAATTGTTTCTGGTTTATTCGGATAAATCCGAGATTTCACAAAACCCTAAAGAAAAAAATCGCACAGCGTTAAATCGCACGTCCTTGGTGGCCAGTTGAGATCAGAATTTCGTGAGTAATGAGTTTTCACAATATTATAACGCGTTGTTCGTTCTAGAAGCGCTCCATTTTTGATAATCGGAATATGCATAGGTAACAGCTGTCAATTTCAGAGTTGCCACTTGCACGAAAAAAAAATCCTAAATTTAAAAAGTGCACTCTTACTGAGACACCCTTTACTTTGATTTACTATATTTCTTCCATAATTTCATAGCATGTTGTTTGTCATCAGATGGGCGGCCACTGTACGTGCTGCGGTTAGGACAGATGGACGTCAAAGGCCTGCTCAAGTCCATCGGCGAAGACGGCCTCTTGATGTTGGTGAGTTCTCGTGGATAATCGCTTTGAATGATATAGACCAGACATAGAAACTATTTATGAAAGACATAGAGTTCCCAAGTGCTGATTTCTTCATGGCAATAAGTTCTAGAATTGTACAAGTTTTAAATCCTTTATCTTTGGCTGCTCCTATCATATTATCTCAGTCTACCTGTTTTATTGTTGTAGCTGTTGGTTTGTTAAAAACAACTAAACGTACAAGTTTATTGCGTTCATGACGATCTTAAAATGGCTCAGATTCAAATATGAGCTCAACGACCAACATGTTTCTAAATAGGCAACCTGTTACCAAACTCTTTCTCTCGTTTCTTACGCGAACATTTATTGCCCGACTTCTCAACAACTAACAACTATAACGGTTACAGACACTCCACATCTGCGAGGAGGGTTTGAAGCTGTTGGAAGAGGCGTCAGCGAAGGCGGAACACCCTGTGCTATCCTGGTGCATGCTGGTAGACCTGGACGGACTGAACATGCGCCATCTGTGGCGGCCTGGCGTGCGCGCGCTGCTGAGGATCATACAGGTGAATGTCACATACAGGATCTAATCACCATAACTCCTCTGGAGACGTCAGCGAAGGCGGAACATCCTGTGCTATCCTGGTGCATGCTGGTAGACCTGGACGGACTGAACATGCGCCATCTGTGGCGGCCTGGCGTGCGCGCGCTGCTGAGGATCATACAGGTGACTGTCACATACAGGATCTAATCACTATAACTCATCTGGAGACGTCAGCGAAAGCGGAATAGTTCGTTCTCTCCTATTCCATGCTGGTAGACCTAGACAAACATCTATGATACTAATATAATATTCTTATTCTTAAAGTTATTCTTATACCCTGTATTAGGGGATATCGCTCTTCCCTGATTCATCATTTCAGCCATAAAACGTCCACTACTGAACACAGGCCTCCCTCATGGATCTCCATGAGGGGTAGTTGCCATTCTCACCACGCTTGGTAGGCGGATTGGTGAGCGCAGTATGGGATGTGACGTGATACATATGACAGGATGTGATGTGATACACGGATAGACGCTGCTGCCCATCTTCCGGAGGTATCCCTTAGCAGGCTCTTACTGCATCCATGGGCATGAGAGGAGGGGTATCATTCTACTGTCGGCACCCCACGGCACTTTCCTGGTTATATTAATTTTAATAAAAAATATTTGTTGTGTTCACGAAACCATCTGTAGAGGTAGGATATAGAACCTTCTGTTGAGCGATGTTGTTTGCAGGTGGTGGAGGCGAACTACCCTGAGACCATGGGGCGGGTCCTCATCGTGCGCGCGCCGAGGGTGTTTCCCATCCTCTGGACCATTGTCAGCACCTTTATAGGTGAGTTAAGATTACAAAAGAACTAATCAACATTATCCTTCTATCCAACACTAGGAAGGGTCGGGAGAATACGTTTTAGTCTGTTGTTTTTAAAGTCTATTGATTGATTTTTTAATTCCTTTTTATAAACTAATAATTAAAACAATGAGCGACATCATGGTTAGGTGATAGATCCTAAGCGGTTTTATCAATTGAGTTGGCAGCCATTACTCACAGCGCCATCTTTGGAGTTCTTTATGCATGTGGTATCTCTTTACCGACAGAACCGCGCTGCACAAGTTAAATGAAGAAATATAATTTCATTCATCATTTGAGCCATAGGACGTCCGCTGTTGGGCATAAGCCTCCCTCATGGACTTCCAAGTATTGCGGCTAAAAGCGGCCTGCATCCACCTCCGAGCTGCATACCTTACCAGGTCTTCAGCCCACCTTTTTGGTGTACGTCCTATGCTGCGCTTGCCGGTCCGTGGCCTCCACTCGAGAACTTTTCAGCCCCATCGGCCATATGTTCTTCGAGCTACATGGCCTGCTTGTTGCCACTTCAGCGTGCTAATTCGTTTGGCTATGTCGGTGACCCGAGTTCCTCTACGTATCTCCTCTTCTGATTCCATTTCTGATTCGATCCCGCAGATAAACCCCGAGCATAGCCCTCTTCATAGCTCTTCATAGTAGTGGAGGACCACGTCTCGGTGCCATAAGTCATCACTACAACACACACCGATTGTAGATTAATTTCTTTACATTATTGGTAATCATCTGGTTACCATCATCATTTCAGCCATAAAACGTCCACTGATGAACACAGGCCTCCCTCATGGATCTCCATGAGGGGTAGTTGCCATACTCACCACGCTTGGCAGGCGGGTTGGTGAGCGCAGTATGGGATGTTGATACACGGATAGATGCTGCTGCCCATCTTCCGGAGGTATCCCTTAGCAGGCTCTTACTGCATCCATGGGCATGAGAGGTGGGGTATCATTCTACTGCCGGCACCCCACGACGGCTGGTTACCATAGTAGGTTTCCATTTCCTACATGATTTGCTTAGTTTTTTGGGACTATTTTTTATTTAATTATCTCTCTAGCTAGATTCAGAGAACATCCTAGATCTAGATCGAATATAAAGCCAATTTCGCCAAAGAAAGTGTGTAACGGAACATCTCCTTCCAGACGAGAACACCCGCAGTAAGTTCCTGTTCTACGGCGGGAAAGACTACCTGCAGCCCGGCGGCCTGCTCGACTACATCCCCAAGGACCGCATCCCCGACTTCCTGGGCGGACCCTGCCAGGTACGACGGACCGGTCCCCCTCCCTTACCCGTGGATGCAGTAACGATCCAAGGGATACATCCCGGACTGCGCTCGCCAACCCGCTTGTCAAGCGTGGCATCAACCCCCTCATAATTAATAATAATTCATTTATTCAGACACAGGTGGACTTACAGCCTAAGCCAAAACGTCCAAGAGCTATTATGATAATATATAACTTAAAGTAATACAATAATATTTTAATATAAATAATGATTAAACAAAACAAAGAATCATACCTAAACAATTTAATTGAAATGTCCTTAAATAATAATGATAAAATATAAAATAAATTGATAATTATGTCAAACAAAATATATAAAAGTCAAAAAGAATTTAAAAATAGTAAAATTAATCTGTAAAGGTTATGCAAACTGTCAGCGAATATATCAGCATCATCGAAATGCACTTGAAACGTATTGAGGAGAGCGATCGCTCGTGGCGTTGGAGCGGAAGCGCCAGCACAGGTTCTTACCCAAGACAGTCGTGCAAACAATGGGACAACAGGGAGCGGCGCCGCGGCCCTAGTGCTTATGATCTTGAAGACCCACGAGGGAGGCCTTTGTCCAGCAGTGGACCTGTGGCAAGCCGTCCTACGGCTGAGAGAGAACATGGGTCTTGGATTTCTTCAGATAAGGTGTGCCGGGGGGTGCCGGCAGTAGAATCCTCTCACGTGAATGCAGTGAGAGCTTGCTAAGAGATCCCTCCGGAAGATGGATTGCAGCGTCTTTCCGTGTATCAACATCCCGTACTGCGCTCCCAACCCGCCTGCCAAGCTTTTTTTTTAAAGGACAATAAGCGTGGTGTTTGTGGCAACGTCAAATGTTATGAAGATCCTGAGGCCTGTGTTCAGTGGTGGACATTTTATGGCTGAAATGATGATGATAAAAGGTGTTCTGAAACTAAATTTAATTATGTAGGTATGTATTGTAAAAATTTCGGTTAATAAATAGAATTTGTAATTTTGTAAAGATACAGCCAGAACGCCAGCGTTTATCTGTATTCATAAGAGGCAACAGAAGTATGCAGAGAGATATATTTTTTAGTCAAGCATTTTGTTATTTTTGTTAAGAAATTATTAATTTTCTTTCTTTATTTATTTATATTATGTGATTTTACATTCCCTGCGGCAGTCGGATATAATAGAAGCGCCATTACACGTGCCACGACAATATTACGATAAAGTATGCCGTGAGAATACGTATACTAGTGTTGTGCTAGTCTCGTGCTATGTCCCATCACTACTGTGATGTCTGCTACCGGCACATTATGTTCACATTAGATACATTCACTGCGCAAACATGTTTCAGTGTTAAACTCACGAGAAAGCTCACTAAGGCATCACTATTTATAATCATTTGGATAAATTAATCAAAGTGTAACATTGTGTGACAAGGGGTGAGAGAGGTCCTCAATTTGTGACCTCGCATATAAAAATATAATTGAAATAAAACAAATTTTGGACAGCAGTTTTGATTTCATAATTGCTAGATGTGGAATTGCAAAATATTAATATTTGACATCACACAAGGGTTGCGTAGACCATGACAGGAAAGGGTCAAAAAATATGGATGGGCCCTAAGCAGTGAATCAGCGAGCTATACTAGTATTCTGTGTTAAGAAGTGCAGTATAAAACGTCATCTGGTAAAATGCAGACCGCATTGCATTATTTCATTGAAATCAGTACGCATATGGCAAATCACTTAGGTTAATATTTCTACGCAACTTGCTAATAACTCCTTCATCTTTACTTTCCCAGGGATGTTTACTATGATTTGAGGATTATCATATTACGAGCGAATTTAAAACAAAAACAAAACTTTCCTCATTACTATTCAGTTCACTGTTTGCCTATTTTAGACGGAAGGAGTCGCCTCAGCGGCGTAGGCCTAAGTCCCTTCACTGGTCTCTTTCCCGCCCTATCCACTTAACTCCACTGGTCAGAGACCAGTGTGAGAAGTGGTTAGGCTCGAGAGGGATCTCGAGCCTAACCACTTCACTCTACTGGTCTCTTGCTCGACTCTTTCCACTCTGCTCCACTGGTATATTTCTAGAGGCTTTCCACTCCACTCCACTGGTCTCTTTTTCGAGCCTTTCCACTCCGCTCTACTGGTCTCTTTCTAGAGCATTTCCACTCCACTCCACTGGTCTCTTTCTCGAGCCTTTCCACTTCACTCCACTGGTCTTTTTCTCGAGCCTTTCCACTTCACTCCACTGGTCTTTTTCTAGAGCCTTTCTACTCCGCTACAGTGGTTTCTTTCTCGAGTTTTTCCACTCCGCTCCACTCGTCTCCTTCTCGAGCCTTTCCACTCCTCTCCACTGGCCTTTTTCTCGAGCCTTTCCACTCCGCTCCATTGGTCTCTTCTCAAGCCTTTCAACTCCGCTACACTGGTTTCTTTCTCGAGTCTTTCCACTCCGCTCCACTGGTCTCTTTCTTGAGCATTTCTCATCCCGATATTTAGGCGAAAATGTCTCTCCACCTCGTTATTTTCACCCATAGTGTATTTAGCTGACATTGAACCAGCTTCACGTGTACGTTACAGAACTACTACTCAATTGGGCTTTCACATCTCTCATAGATGTTTATTGATGCTGTACGAGACGCAGTGCCTGGGGCATTGTACAAAGATTAGACTTGAACTACTTGTTATGCATTACAAGTGAGGCAATTTCAAATCCCTGAACACTATAGATGGCGTTAATTTTCTTTAACTGGTAGGAAACACACTTTTACAATGACAGCAATTGTGATTGATCACAAACTTGCTTTCCCCGCTTGCCAGCTCCATCTGTTAGGTTTGGTAGAAAACACTTTTTTACTCTTGATTGAATACGGCTCATCAAAAACCGCAAATCAAAGTAAACTTCCTGGACAATACTAAAGTAATTCACGAACAGAATGATTGCACCATTCCCTTGTGCTTATAGAGCTTCGTGCACGAAGGAGGCCTGGTGCCGAAGAGTCTCTACGTCAGCGGCGCCTTCACCGAGCGTGAGGGCGACCCGCTGTGCGAGGACAGCATCTACAGGTCCGTCAGCATTGCCAAGGGACAGGTGAGTTGTTGTCGTGGGGCGCCGGAAGCAGACTGTTAGCTCTCCTCTCTTGCCGGTCGATGCTTCTTGGGTTTACAAAGGGATACTGCCGGAAGATGGGCAGCAGCGTCAGTACACGGAGGTGTAACAACATCCCGTACTAACTACCAAGCTATTGAAATCTTCAACAAGTTACCTACAGATATTAAAAAGCTAATTCATCAACCACTAATGTTTAAGAACAAACTTAAGAGCTTCCTTATTAATAAATGCATTTACTCAATTGACGAATTCTAGCGACAAGTACTTAGTTTTATTATAGTTTTTTGAAACCACGAAACTTTAAAAATTAATTAAATATTTGTTGACAACTATTATTATGGTTTTATGAGTTTAAATTGCAATTTATTATTATTATTTTTTATATTTGCTGACATGTTTTGTAATTTATTATTATTTTTTGTTATATTCTTTTAATCTTAAATCATTAATTAACTATTGATGCTTTTTATGTTATGTAATTTGATTTTATTTTTATGTTAAATATTATATTAATTTAGACTTCCGCATGCAAAGTATCTTTGTTTTTGGAAATAAATGAAATGAAATGTACTGCGCTCGCCAACCCGCCTGCCAAGCGTGGCGAGTATGCCAACAACCCTTTAAGATATGGGAGATCCATGAGGTTGGCCTATGTCCAGCAGTGGACGTGGACAGCAGTCCTACGGGTGAGATGATGAGGGGAATTGTGATAGGAAGAAACGGGCCCGGCTTCACGTAGTCCTGGCATGCGGGAGTAACAGCACGACGCCAACATATCCTCAAACCAGCGAGGTCACCCCGTGAAGCCTCCAAAGATTCCGGGAAGATTCTGCGCTTCTGTTGCCGGCGCGGCGCCAGATCTCATGTTTGGCCCATTGATACTCCGTTTTCCGCATTTTGTTTTCAACGTTTGCGTTAGATGTTGGTTAGCATAGCCGTTGGATTGGCTATGCTAACCGACATGAGATCTGGCGCCGCGCCGGCCAAAATCTACAGCAACTTCTGAACTAGTTACTCCTACAATTTCAATATATCAATGTGGTATATGCTGTCGAAATGCGTCTCTCGTCTTTTTCAAAGTCAAAATCAATAAGTGTTTATTCAATAGAGCAAAAAGCTTAGAATAGTCAGTTTACAAAGCAAAACAGAACACATTTAAATTTAATTTAACAGAACACGTAATCATACGCTTCGGAAAACTTTTTTTTCACTGGTGAGGGAAAGAAGCGGATGTGAAACCTTTTCCGAACATAGCTACTGCAGTGAGTCTCGTATACATATTTTTAGATTTCCGAGTATAAAGGGATCCTAGTGAACGCGTGGCAGCACCAAGCCCACCCACATCTACAATATCTGCACCCCCTTCAGGGACTTCACGGATGCGCATGGAATGCTGCAAACGACCCAGAGTCCTCCACAATTTAGGGAGCTGGTCTGGCTAGGGTCTGGGCAGTATCGCGGGGGACAATGCACGATATACATATATGTTTTTTATTGTAAGTGGACGTGTCTATGTTTTGTAATTGAAGACTATGGAAATAAATGTATGAATTTCTGAATTTATATGCGGGACGTCAGCGCAGATCTGGTAACCTGCACCAAAATTAGTAACGCGTAGCATTCGCGCGGCCACTTTTCTGTCATTGTAGACAGATAGTAAATGCTTTATTGCACACCTTAAATATAAAAAAAATGAACAGAAAGATAAACACTAAACACAATGTGACGATTTGCGGTATTATCGCTAAAGAGCGATCTCTACCTGACAACCTAAGGATGGATTGGATTGTAAAGGTCTAGGTAACCGTAATCATCTCTTCATTTCAGGTGCACGAGGTGATAGTAGTGAACAAGGACCCTCAGAGCGTGCTCACGTGGGACTTCGACGTGCTGCGTCACGACCTCGCCTTCAGCGTGTTCCGCAGCGAGCGCCGTCTGCAGCTCGCCCCCGCCTCCCCCAGCACCGGTAACCGCCGCCTCCCGACCACTCACTAACTCCTTGACAACGCACAGCGAGCGCCGCCTGCAGCTCGCCCCCGCCTCCCCCAGCACCGGTAACCGCCGCCTCCCGACCACTTACTAACTCCTTGACAACGCACAGCGAGCGCCGTCTGCAGCTCGCCCCCGCTTCCCCCAGCACCGGTAACCGCCGCCTCCCGACCACTTACTAACTCCTTGACAACGCACAGCGAGCGCCGTCTGCAGCTCGCCCCCGCTTCCCCCAGCACCGGTAACCGCCGCCTCCCCGACCACTTACTAACTCCTTGACAACGCACAGCGAGCGCCGCCTGCAGCTCGCCCCCGCCTCCCCCAGCACCGGTAACCGCCGCCTCCCGACCACTTACTAACTCCTTGACAACGCACAGCGAGCGCCGTCTGCAGCTCGCCCCCGCTTCCCCCAGCACCGGTAACCGCCGCCTCCCGACCACTTACTAACTCCTTGACAACGCACAGCGAGCGCCGTCTGCAGCTCGCCCCCGCTTCCCCCAGCACCGGTAACCGCCGCCTCCCCGACCACTTACTAACTCCTTGACAACGCACAGCGAGCGCCGCCTGCAGCTCGCCCCCGCCTCCCCCAGCACCGGTACCCGCCGCCTCCCGACCACTTACTCACTAACACCTTGACAACGCACAGCGAGCGCCGCCTGCAGCTCGCCCCCGCTTCCCCCAGCACCGGTACCCGCCGCCTCCCGACCACTAACTCACTAACTCCTTGACAACGCACAGCGAGCGCCGCCTGCAGCTCGCCCCCGCCTCCCCCAGCACCGGTACCCGCCGCCTCCCGACCACTTACTCACTAACACCTTGACAACGCACAGCGAGCGCCGCCTGCAGCTCGCCCCCGCTTCCCCCAGCACCGGTACCCGCCGCCTCCCGACCACTAACTCACTAACTCCTTGACAACGCACAGCGAGCGCCGCCTGCAGCTCGCCCCCGCCTCCCCCAGCACCGGTAACCGCCGCCTCCCGACCACTTACTCACTAACACCTTGACAACGCACAGCGAGCGCCGCCTGCAGCTCGCCCCCGCTTCCCCCAGCACCGGTACCCGCCGCCTCCCGACCACTAACTCACTAACTCCTTGACAACGCACAGCGAGCGCCGCCTGCAGCTCGCCCCCGCCTCCCCCAGCACCGGTACCCGCCGCCTCCCGACCACTTACTCACTAACACCTTGACAACGCACAGCGAGCGCCGCCTGCAGCTCGCCCCCGCCTCCCCCAGCACCGGTACCCGCCGCCTCCCGACCACTTACTCACTAACACCTTGACAACGCACAGCGAGCGCCGCCTGCAGCTCGCCCCCGCTTCCCCCAGCACCGGTACCCGCCGCCTCCCGACCACTAACTCACTAACTCCTTGACAACGCACAGCGAGCGCCGCCTGCAGCTCGCCCCCGCCTCCCCCAGCACCGGTACCCGCCGCCTCCCGACCACTAACTCACTAACTCCTTGACAACGCACAGCGAGCGCCGCCTGCAGCTCGCCCCCGCTTCCCCCAGCACCGGTACCCGCCGCCTCCCGACCACTAACTCACTAACTCCTTGACAACGCACAGCGAGCGCCGCCTGCGGCTCGCCCCCGCCGGAAAAACATCTCGTTAAATACCCAGAATTGTACAAATTGTACATATAATTTTTAACAAACTAAACTCTTTTGTATTGTATTGGATTATTTTATTTTCTCGCAATCGTAATGAAAAGTAGAGTGTAACACGCGGCGCTAAAAACCCATTAAAACTCGGTTTCTATTTACTCCCTCGTATATAATGGGTATTTTAGCTTCTTGTATAACTACCTACTCTTTGTTTTGTTTATACCATTGTTTTCTCATTGCAGCGCTCACGCCATAATCACCTCTGTCATCGTGTAAATAAGTGTGTGTATGACTTGCAGCCCTGTGCGTAGGTGCGGCTGACGAGGGCTCGGTGCTGGAGCTGAAAGGCTGGCGCGAGGGCGAGCACTTCCATCGCGTCGAGAACACGCTGGTCTGCCATGATGGGGAGAGCATACAGGTGAGTTTGGACCTTATCGTCGAGGGTGTACGGGTGTGTATGGCTTGCAGCCCGGTGCGTAGTGTGGCTGCCTAGGCTTTTGATTTTAAAAGGAAATAATAAATTTAGTAAAATGGTCTGAACGCAACTGTCATAAGACCTGGTCTAGACTACCGTTCAGGCCTTTGAAATCAGCTTTATAATAGTAAATAATATGCGTTTGTCACAGAATTTAGTATCGCCTGTATCTATCCCTAAATAAAATAAATGTAATTGAAGCGCTATTTAACGCTGAAAGCCTAATTCAAATGTCATAAATACGATGGCAAATTGTCGGTTGTCCATGTGTATATGTGTAAATACAGGGTGTAATAGGACATCTACCGAAAACTTTGGGAGGTCAATGTACTCATCATTATGAACAACTTTTACTAAGGAACTTTTGCTGTAAAAAAATGTAAAGAAATAGTTGTTCCATATATTTTAGTAAAGTAGGTATTGTACTTTTGTATGGGACAGCTGTTTCTTCACATTTTTTTACAGCGAAAGTTCCTTAGCAAAAGTTGTTCATATTGATGAGTACATTGACCCCCCGAAGTTTTCGGTAGTCGTCCTTTTACACCCTGTATATACCATTACATAATGTAGCTTAACGATTTGAGATTGTTGAAAAACTGGGATATCAGAAGGGCTTAGTTATGACACAGACGTCATTAAACCACATACATACAAGTTTCTTAGCCCCTTGACTTGCCATGTGCATAGAGGATTATTCATGTGAGTATGTATATGGTTAGCTAATGTGTCGGTCGGCAGGGCTCCCACGTGATGGCGGCCGCGGGCAGCTACGTGCTGCAGTGGCGCTGCGACGCGGCGGACTCGCACCGCGCGGCGCAGCTCATGTACTTCCACGAGACGCTCGACAGTCAGCAGTACAAGTACGTAACAATCATGTTCATCAAAAGAAGATACCTCAATTCATTTCCCACCAAAAACACAGTTATGAATTATGATATAGGCAGAGGTTACCGCTTAAGAGGGGCCAATCCAACTTACTTTTCATACAACCGCTCGTACGTGGGTGTGGCGTCGTAATAGATCTTTCTATGAAACTTTTGATCTAGTGGGTATCTTAGTGGGTACTACTGAACCGATTTTCAACCACATTCTTTCACCATTAGAATGCTACGTCATACCTGAGTAACATAGGTTATATTTTATCCCCGTATTCCCACGGGAACGGGAACTTTACGGAGTGTTTGTTTCGCGGAGTGGCGGCTAGTCTTGAATATAAGGTAAACCTAACTTAAATGTATCTTCATCAGGGGGTCAATGTTGAGCAGTCTTGTTATAAGTTAAATAGGTCAGTTTGTTTATAAGGTAAATCTTACGTAAATTTATCTTCATCAGGGGGTCAATGTCGAGCAGTCTTGTTTATAAGGTAAACCTAACGTAAATGTATCTTCATCAGGGGGTCCATGTCGAGCAGTCTTGTTTATAAGGTAAACCTAACGTAAATGTATCTTCATCAGGGGGTCAATGTCGAGCAGTCTTGTTTATAAGGTAAACCTAACGTAAATGTATCTTCATCAGGGGGTCCATGTCGAGCAGTCTTGTTTATAAGGTAAACCTAACGTAAATGTATCTTCATCAGGGGGTCCATGTCGAGCAGTCTTGTTTATAAGGTAAACCTAACGTAAATGTATCTTCATCAGGGGGTCCATGTCGAGCAGTCTTGTTTATAAGGCAAACCTAACGTAAATGTATCTTCATCAGGGGGTCCATGTCGAGCAGTCTTGTTTATAAGGCAAACCTAACGTAAATGTATCTTCATCAGGGGGTCCATGTCGAGCAGTCTTGTTTATAAGGCAAACCTAACGTAAATGTATCTTCATCAGGGGGTCAATGTCGAGCCTGCAGAGCGGCGCGAGCGGGTTCTCCTGCCTCAGCAGCAAGTCGGGGCGCTCGTCGTGCCCCTCGCGGTGATACCAGCCCCCCGCGCCGCCCGCGCCGCCCCCCGCCCCCCCGGCGCCGGAGCAGGAATCTTAGACTACACTATACACGTGACGTGACGTGGCCAGTGAACAGTGGTGATGTGGATTAGTAAAATTGTACTATAGTAATGAACCGTTTCCAGTAAAAAAGTAATTTCTACGGAACCTAATACATGGACTTTTTTAAACTTTCGCGATCGTGACACCTTATTATCACATTATACTTATTGTACGCTCCCACATTTTCTACAAATTAACGTAGCAATTCGTACCTCTTGCGTACAATGCGCACCTACAACGCACAGTACTCAAGGGCTTCTTCGCTTCGTGATTTCATATTTTACTTTATAAAATTGTCTTCACGGATTCATATTTATATAGAACTAATATTTATATAAATATAGCTAGTACTTCTTATTTTCTTATACCCATATTGGATATAATATCTAATTGATTTATATGGCTTTCTACCACAAAAAAATCTGCTTTCAAATGTTTAGTTCTTTTTATTTTTATTTATTTCTGTTACTGCCAGGCATTCATATCCTCGGTGTAATTTAACTTTAATATTATATCCTAAGTTTTATGAGTGAAAACTGTATAAGGCTTAATTTGTTCTATACTACTTACCATTTCTTTGTTATTATAAGCTGTTTGTTTTCCAATAAAACAAAATATTTTACCGGCAGGTCGATTATCTGGCCACAGGCTTGCAACAGGCGCAAATCTTGCGATCAACGCGGTCAAACGTAATTTTTTGCTTTTATATAATACAAAATTGACCATTCACAGCGATGATCGCGAGATTTACGCCTGTTGCAAACCTGTCGCGAGATACGTGATCACCCTGCGGGCTTTTATCGCGTTATTTACCTTAAGGGGTACTCACCGCAATCCTGTCGAAACGTCAGGCAATAATAAAGGTTAACGCGATAAACACCCGGTTAAATATGTCATAATTATGTGTTAGTAGATGGAGCTAGCGAGCGGTGGTAGCAAGGTGACAAAAGTTATGTCAGGCGTTTTTTTTAAAAGAAAAAAACTTATAAATAGTTCCGCAAAACCTTATAGATGGCGTTGGTGTAAGTTTATTGTTGGTAGACACGATTGACGATGACAGATCTATTGTTACCATGCTAGCCGCTTTTGCTATCTCCACGTAGGTTTATAGTCTGTAAAACTTAGCATGGTCGCTGCGACAGATGCCAATTGACACGGTTAGGGCTGGGAAGAAAATACACTAGTACAATTATCGGCTTGTAGCGACTATTATCCATACCTATTCAAATAATTTTCAATTAATCAAGTTCAATAATGAAGGAATGGAAATTAATCAGAAAATCAAACAAGTTATATTGGTTCCTTGATTTTATTATCTTAGAGGAGCATAACTTAACTACTAACCATTGTCGTCAAAATCTGAGTCAAAGCCGTGAAGCAGTCTATTATATACAATAACTAACTCTTGTTCACTTACATTATTATCAAAGTGAACATCGCGCTCTCAATCTGCTTGTATTACTTACTTTTCTTTTGCTGATTACCTTCTCATCGCACATCACTATTCTTGCAGTCCCACCCATAAAGTCAGACGTTGCCACAGATCATTTAAACCGTTACAAAATTCAGAGCTCGATGGGCGGGATTTCAACGACAACTGTCTCAGCAAGATAAGTTTTACAAACTATTTACTATTGCACCGCAGGAACATAAACTAATAATACACACTTGGCTATGTCAGAGAATCTGAAATTAAATGTCACTTCTATAGTAGGAAACACATATCTAACCGGGTTATTCTCGCGTAATCCACCTTTATAAATATGTGTATAAAATATGTGTTACCGGTTAAGTATCCGGTTAAATGTGTTAATAGTGTGTCGTGATCGCGAAAGTTTAAAAAATAGTTTAGTAGGAAATACTTTTTTCTTTTTTTATTGGAAACGGCTTGTATAAAACAGCTATTAATAAGGAATATAAGGATATGTGCGAGTCGGTCACAGGAATTTTAGTATGGACTATATAGAATATAATACTGACGCGATAGTGGCTAAATTAAACAGTGGCAAAGTCACATTATTAACACATTTATAACCGGGCATTTATCGCGTTATATACTTTTGTTATTGCGCGACGTTTCGCGATAAATATCCGGTTATATATGTACATATGTGTTAATAATGTGTCGTGATCTCGAAAGTTTAAAAGACCAGTAGCAAAGTCGTGTTAGAATCAATTTGGAGGAAAGTTATGATAGCTTTCGATAGACACTTTTAATGTATGGACATTATATTGCACTAGAAAACATAGTATACGCGACAGTGCCCTAATATTAAGACAGTGGCAAACAGACAGTCCATACTATCTTTATCTATATATTATAGACGCCATGATGTTCTAGTATAGCGAGTTATTTTAACTGTGGCAAAAGTTTATCTCGTTGCAGTAAAACATCATAAATTCAGTATGAACTTGGAGGCATGCTAAATTTAATGTGATTTAAAGTTACATTTTGGTAACAACACATTTGCTAAAAAAGTAGCGGAGTTCCTCGTATAATCGTAGTGCCAAGTGTAAATCCAAGAATACGTAGATGGTATGCCACTCAGAAACAAAAACTAGTGAAGTTGTAATTGGTAAAACTCTATTTTAAATGTGAAGATAACTATTGAAGGGAAGGTGTGTACATAAGATTATCAAATTGGGAATTGAAGGGAAGGTTATAAATGTAATAATATAGGAGAATCAATTAGATTTGAGAATACATATGTGGAAGTCGGTTATTGGCCTGAATTCTCGTTGTGAAAAGTGGCCAATCTTATGCCACTATGAAGGATCTTTTATGGAAAATAAAACGAAATATTGTTTAAATTCATTTTATTTCTTGTAGATTTAAATGTACCTAATTCTTAAGTAAATAAGGTCCATTTTAAATATGTGTAGTTCATTACATTTAGGTGTTAAGTGACAGCGGGATACATTATTAAAAAGATACATTAATAAATGGGCAAAAGCTATGAGCTGAGTCTTTTTTCAGTTAATGATTCTGATTTATATACTGCTCTGTAAGTATATATATGGCTAGCACGGGTCACTGAAAACCAGTGCTGTGTCTAAGCACAGCGGACACTGTGTTGGCGACCGATTTATGTCCGCGTTCTTATATTTTTAAACTTTGTAGTTTTTACCTTGTATATAAATGCTATTTTCTTTTTTTTATATGCTAAACGAAATGAACCATAACATTTCACGATGATTGCGTCCTTCGTATTTTATTTGAGTACACTCAAAGACAAGTTAGTATAATCGGCCGCAATTCCACCCCAGTGCGATACAGCACACTAAGAAATCAACTAAATTCCTTACAAAGTCAAACACAGTAGGTAAAAAGCTACGTTGAAGTGTCAATTTACAAAAAACATAACACATTTAAATTGAATAATGCACATAATTGTATTCATTCGCTTCGGAATACTTTTTTTCCAGGATTTTTTGTCACAAAGTTGAGCTTACATGTGGAATTGCATCATAATGCTATTTCGAATATGCCTTTGACTGTACTCAACCCGCAACTGTTAGTATAAAAATGCTTTAAAGTAGAAAGAAAATAAAAAAATATATTATGTAGATAAAAATTGGTATTTTCATGTAAAAATTATTACTATTAAAACACAAAAGTCGCTGAAATAAAAAAATTACGTAATAAAATTATTTACGAATTAAATTATGTAGGTAAATTTAAAAAATATTAAAAAGGCAGTTTCCTGCCCATCTTTGTTTCCAATCCAACAGTAGCTAAGGCTATATAATATATTATATTAAATATAGGTAAAAAGGTAAATAAATATAAAATTTGCTCATGCCTCGTACACATGGGAAGTGGTCCACTTTACTAGGGGCTGATTTAAAGTGTTACATAGAGTAAGATTTACATTCGAGATTGTCCAAATTTTATATAAATATGTGTTTAGAATATAAAATATATCATACATTTTACTGCATATTTTGGTGTGATTGATCTGATGTTGGATCTGATGTTTAGTTTTTGTCTCAGTGCTTTGAAACTTCTTATTATATTAGATTGAAAAGTCACTTTAAAAGGGAATGAAAGGGGGGAAGGAAAGTGTAGGAAGGAGTAATTGTTTTAAAAGTTCAACTGTATTGAGCCATTTTCTTAACCGGTCTCGCCATGTTGTGAACGTTGGTTATATATATTTCATATAGGCAAATAAAATTAAAATAAAAAAACCTTTATTTCTACTGCCTTCAAATACTAACATATATTCTTATAACTAAATTTGAAGTTGATTTAACTAATTTAATTTACACTGTCCGATTCTTCTGCAATAGTAGCCTCCACGGCGCCCCTGTATATTTTTTTTAAATTAGAGTAACCTATAATACCTACCTGAAACATAACGTCATGATATACCTACATTTCTATAAATATATATATATAACCAGCAGCGCCGCGGAGTCGACTATTGCAGAAGAATCGGACAGTGTAAATGAAATAAGTAATAGTATATTATAATAGTATATTATGTCACGGAGTGGCGGCCTGACCCGGCGAGAAGGCGACGCGGCAGACCGAAGCGCAGATGGCGGGACGAACTCGATCAGTACATCGTTGACTGGAGGGAAACAGCTCAGGATCGGGATGTATGGAGGGAATTGGGGGAGGCCTTTGCCCAGCAGTGGGACCCAAATGGCTCATAATAAATAATATTATATATGTAATTATTATAACATATTATGTTAAACCTTGAAGGCAGTAGAAATTAAGGCTTTTTATTTTTATTATATATGAATGGATAAATGAACAATAAAGTGCTCATTCGTACATTTTAAGTACACAAAAATACAAAGAGATATCATAAGTATCTTACATTGAGACAGAACCTAAGCTTGCCAATGGGTAAAGAATAAAGGTAACTCAATATTTGAGGATGGTTCGTTCATTAATAGAATAAAAGAAGTTAGTACATACATATATTAGCAGAAAATATTTTTTAATGGTTGTATATAGCTCTTGTGTAGTACCTATAATAATGTTTTAAGCAAATTATATCTGAAATTTATCATTATATGAACGTGCACTTAACTATACTACTAAATAACTATTAAATGTGAACTTTACATTATATAAAATGTTATAAAAAGTGTGGCATTATGAAAAAACAAATATTATGTATATTATGTTTATAATGAACTCGATAGAATGTTGCACTCTCAAAGACGCATTTACTAAAAAAAAAAGCATAAAGTTACTGTAAATTTAGTAAAGAGAAGTTTGAATAGCTATTTAAATGTCGTTGAAATTTTTTTGTGACCAAATAGATAAATATTTATTTCCTTTTATAAATTATTCCTTGTAAGGGACAATCCATACATAAATTACTTTACACGTAGATTTTTGACCTCCCACCCCACGCCCCTCCGTGTGACATCTGGTCACATTGTGACTCTTGAGTGTGACGTCACATATTTTGCAATTTGTCAACTAGAATTAATGAAATTAAAACCATATTTTTAATGTAACGTCTACGTATTACAGGTATATGTCCCACCCCCTTACACTTCGTTGACTTCCCTCCCTCTCCCCCCGTAGCCGTAGAATATCCCCTCTAGGCCTCCTTTAGGGATAGTGATCATAAAGAGGTATTGTCATATTCACCACGCTTGGCACAGGCGGGTTGGCGGGCGCAGTACGGGATGTTGATACATAGAAAGTAGCTGCTGCCCATCTTCCAGAGGTATCACTTAACAGATTCGTACTGCATCCATCCACGGGCAAAAAGAGGGGAGGCAGCGTTCTTCCGGCACCCCCCCCCCCTCTTAACGTGTGGGTAATTTATGGATGGCCTCCAACTAAGGTGAATAGTGTGGCGAATTTGGTTAAAGTTTATTTTCTAGGCACATGGCTCATTTTAAGCCTCATATCGCAATAATGCAAAATGAAAAAATATTTGTTACATCAAAAACAATGTAGGTATCACAATATTAATAAAAACAAGTTATAGAGCATAGAATAGGTATACAGTTGTGGATACAGAAAATGTTATGCAGAGCACTTCTTGAGGTGCCTGTAATCGGGCTAGAAAAGTTGCATCTCGCCGGCAATTTTGTTGATCAATATAGCGCAGGATATTTGCAACTATACCCTTGCTGCAATTTTATAGTGCAATTCATTGCCGAGTGTAGTCCAGCAAGATTTTGCAACTGGACTGCTGAGGAATTTTGCATGTACACGCCAAGCTATATTGCGGCTAGATCTCAGTAATAAACGCCGCGCGTAATTGCGACAGTGGCGCCATGACGCTAGCGACGGGACGAGGCGGCGAGAGGCGAGCGAGGGAAAAGAGATGCACCTATACGTCAGAGCAGAGACGATATACGGCGATATTGCCTAAATTCAAAGCGGGATACATCATGTGCAATTCTAGCCGGCTAGACATAAAATACTTGAAAGAACTTGAAATATCTTGGCAACATCGCCGGGCTACACAGCAAGTATTGCACTGTATTGAGCGATATAATCAGCAACTGGCGGCTATACAATTGCAGCAAGAAATTGCCAAAACTATAGCCCGTTTAAACCCACTATAAGTAACTATAACTATAGACCTTTGGCTAGGTAGGTTATTGTCGGCTTCCTCACTAAGCTCAGCCTGTACTGAGGAAGCAAGACCAAGAAAATAACAACAGCATTATTGAAACATTTTTACGCTCTGTAAAATTATATATAACTTAATAAAAAACTAAATCAAATCATCATCATCATTTCAGCCATAAAACGTCCACTAATGAACAAAGGCCTCCCTCATGGATCTCCATGAGGGGTAGTTGCCATACTCACCACGCTTGGCAGGCGGGTTGGCGAGCGCAGTATGGGATGTTGAAATATGGAAAGACGCTGCTGCCCATCTTTCGGAGGTATCCCTTAGCAGGCTTTTACTGCATCCACGGGCATGAGAGGAGGGGCAACATTCTACTGCCGGCGCCCCACGGCTACTAAATCAAATAAAAGTCTTTAATTAGTAGAAACACTAAAATAATAATAATAATGTTCTAAACATACTCGTTCTTATTTAGGTAGCTACTACCTGAAATGACAAGAAGCTCCTCTGTTTCGTCATATGTTAATGTAGAAAGGTATTTATTTAATGGTCGAAATCAATTATTTTTCAATTAAAATCTAACAATCGTTACGAGTAAGATAACAATTTTATTGATCGCCATGGATGGACTTTCAATTATAAACTCTTTGGACTTCGCTAAAAAGTGAATATTAGACAAACATTTTCTTACTTATTATCAATTATTTCTTAATTTTATAAGCTATTCTTGTATTTAAAGTGTAAACCCACACTAAGGTATCATTTATACTAAGGTATCACGGCAATATATGTATATATCATTTATAGAAAATAAAAAATGCAATCAAAATTTTGTCTCCGACGGGACTCGAACCCGTAACGTTCAGACGAACAACTTTAACGCAGGCTGCCTTTACGGTAAAGGCTCGGGTTCGAGTCCCGTCGGAGACATAATTTTGATTGCATTTTTAATTTTATTAATTGTTTTTCATATAGGTGGGCTTGCGTTTGACAACATCTAACCATAAGATGACGAATCGATAAATAATTATTTGATTGTTATTGTATAAGTTACTATGGTAAAACTTGGGTTGAGAGTGGACTGCAAACAAACTGACGACGCGAAAAGCTAGCTAGAAAGGTCTTAAACACCAAAACGTTTAAAATAAAACTATTGGTAGTTATGTAAAATTCTAAGTCAGTCTATATAGATTTTCAGTTTGCAAATAATTTTTTTTGTTGTAATAGTTAACTAACCGCATAAACCAACTACCAATTTGAAGTAAAATAATTCAAAAGTAAAATTTCAAAAATGTAAATTTAGATTTTTTACAAGTTTTTATTTAGCTTGCCCTGTATGTGTGTATATACTTATTTGTAACTATGTTTGTTCACGGAATCTTGCAACTCAATTTAGAAGCAGATATCTTCAAACAATTGAGCTGAAATTTTGTATACATGTTTTCTTTGGACAAGCTATGTGACGTCACTCTGAATCTAACATGGCGGAATACCCAAGATGGCGGACTACTTATTTTTAATGTACTCCTATAATATTGACGGCACACCTTTAGAGGTTGTAAACAGTTTCTGTTACCTGGGCTCGACGGTGACGATCAACTTGTCATTGGACTCGGAAATAGATCTTCGCATTGTGAAAGCCTCGGCCATGTTTGGAAGGCTTCGTGCGAGAGTATGGGACAACAAAAATCTTACAGTAAGGAACAAAACACTTGTATACCAAGCATGTGTCCTTTATATCGGAGCATGGGTCTTCCCACTGCTCATTTGGCGTTAGCGATTTCGCTTAACAAAATACTTTTTGGTAGACGGGACTCATCCATGCGATGTATATATCCTAGCCACCTTAGACGTCGCTGCTTAAGCATGCCAGTGAAATCTAGATCTTAGCATTCTCTTGTACGGAGCGGAAACTGTTAGGCCGCAGGCCTCCCTCTGGATCTCCATGAGGGGTAGTTGTCATATTAGATAGCCAATGCGTGGTCTTATTATTATGTGCTCTAAGTTGGGACTCGCATACCTGTTTTCCCTTAATTTAAAGACACCCGATAGTTCTTTATTTAGCTACAATACTTTTTGTTAAATTGATTAAGTTGCAAGGAATTGAATGATACCTGTATATAATAAATATAATTATGATTATATGTTATAAGCAAAGGGATTGTAAATCTATGAATTATATCATCATTTTAAATATTATATGAAACAAGAGTTAACAAGTTCATGATATTTTGGTACTCATAGGAGTCAAAGCTTGCACAATAACGATATAATTACCTATCTAAGTTAATTAATAGTTATAATGTTAAGTTGTATGTTCGCAAGTTGAATTATTATGAATGTTGCTTTCAATATAACCAAAAAATCTACACTTATAGTCTAATGCTACGCGTCCATTAGCCCGCGCCGGACGCACCGCACGCACGTCCCGCAGCGGATTCATTCTTTGTCTGATTTTACATAGCGCTGCGTCCACTATCCGCGCCTCCCGCATCGAAAGCCGGCATTTATTCGATATGCAAATGCGTTTAATCAGTTGCGGGCCGTGCGTGCGGTGCGTCCGGCGCGGGCCAATGGACGCGCACCTTTAATGAAACATCAATAGTAATTTTTATGATTTTTTATTTAGAAAAGTAATTTTTTATATATTTTATAGGCTTCGAATGAACATCTTGCGTTGAGAATAAGCAATCTTTAATTTTAAGACACAATTTTAGTTATAAGTGGATCTGAAATTCAGTGTTATTTATGTACCTAAGTAATTTTATTTAAATAAATATAATGTAATAGTTGAATATTAAATGGAAAATAAAATATCCATCATAAAATCTTGTAATATAATTTATGATTAGCGGCCTTCCGCGGCTTTGCCCGCGTTATAATTATTTTGCGTAGAACCCTAATTATTCTTCTTAAATCTGTAGTTCTGCCAGTGAAAGTCCCTGTACGAGATGATATGAACGGTAAAGGTCTGAATGTAATTTGACGTCTGAATCTCAAAGATGAACATAGAAAGAAGACATGGTGTGCCGACCTCACGTAGTGTGTGATAACTGATAAGGGCAGGGAAATAATATTTTTTTACAAAGGCAGTGTGCACTTGCTTCCAGTGATTCATGAATCCAGCCCTTCTGAAATATTGCAAATACCTATCTATTATACCTTCCTGAAGTAAATAAATAAAATAAATGATGCTGGACAATTTACACAGCATCATCTAGCCCTAAGCTAAGCAGAGCTCGTGTTATGGGTACTAGATGACTGATATTATTAGTAGTACATTACCTACATTATACTACATATTTAGATATATTTATTATAATATAGAAAAACATCTAGAGCACCCTGAACAAATAAATATCTGCAGATCGTATAGGTTCTATTATATAGGTTCTATGACTTCGTAATATAACTTATTGAGAATTGGGAACGATGGTCGAGAGGTGATTGGAAAAGGCGATATTATAAAATAGTAACATGTTTTTCTATACTTGACGACCCCTGTGTCGCAGCGGGCGAAGATCCGCCTGCAACGCAAGAGGTTGCCGGTTCTATTCCCGCTTTGGGATATTTGTCCCAAAGCGGGAATAGAACCGTTACATGTAGAAAAACATGTTACTATATTTTAATATCGCCTTTTCCAATCACCTCTCGACCATAGTTCCCAATTCTCAATAAGTTATATTACGAAGTCATTTCAGCCGTAAAACGTCCACTACTGAACACAGGCCGGGAGGGGTAGTTGCCATACTCACTACGCTTGGCAGGCGGGTTGGCGAGCGCTGTACGGGATGTTGATACATATTTCTATGTATCAACATCGCTGTTGCCCATATTCCGTAGGTATACCTTAGCAGGCTTTTACTGCATCCATTGGTATGAGAGGAGGGGTTACATTCTACTGCCGCCACCCCACGGCATATTAAGAAGTGGATATTAGAATTCTAAATATGTAATTGATATTGAGGATTCAAATGTCTGGAGTGGTTGAAAGCCTTGTATTATGAAGAAACTGAGGCTCTTCTTAAGATGTTTAAATAGGTATCTATAAGTAGTTAAAGTTAGTTGTAAGCCATCTTTGTAAGTAACTTTATTTATGTCCGTAAGGATTGAGGAGCCACATCAGATTTTTAAAATCTGATCTCACCATTATTTAGCAGCAATGTAGCTGATTTTGCAGGACGAATTCTAGATTTAGCAGCAAAATATATCACTAGTTATATTTAATGCAAAAGTGGCTCCTCGCATCCTGCATCGTCGTTTTTATTATTGTACTATGTTTGTTTTATTTTGTCCCTGAATGTTTCATTTGGTTTGATATGGGAATGATGGCCGCGCTGGAGTTATTGGAGTAGGCCATATAGTTAAACTGAAATGGTGCGGTTATCGCAACCCATTAAATCGGCGCTAGTGTTAACCCCTTCATATCGCGGTATTATTCTGAAAATCATAATCCTAGTCCTATAAATTAAAATTGCACAATTCAGAAAATGCAACGATTTCCTTAACAAAGACCTATAAAATGTGACGGCTGATAAAAACCTTATTACAGCAGCGGTTTACGGGTTATTTGTTACAAGAAAATATTGTGTAATGTTATCGATATGATTATTGTTCCATATAGTAGGTACATGGTATATTATGTTGTTGCGATGTGGTATGTAGGTATACTGCCTTTGTGTGGACGCTGCTTTGCTGTTTTAGGCTTCCGAACCTCAAGAGGAAAAGCCTGGTATCATCTTGAAATTTATACCAAACATCAAGAAATTTTAAATTCAAGGTCCTAACCACGAGGCATATAGAAGTTATAGCAAGGAGTGTCAAATTTTGGATGAAAGTTAATAGATAAACGGCCTGAAAATCATGTCCTGCAGCTGATATTTAAACAGCAAACTCCTACGTCCCAGTCGGTTGTTGGCCACAGCGGTGCCACGTAGATTTTCAAACGGTGCTGGGCATCTACCGTCAACCGTTATCAACCACAGCCAGACATTACCCAGAGATACCTAGCCCAATCTGTTTCAGAAATAACAAATCGCATCACAGAGGACTAGCATATCAAGAGTTGTTACCGCTTACTCAATAGATGGCGCTAGGTGGTCCACTGCAATAGCGCTGTCCATCACTTTGTAGGTTATGTTATAACCTCTGAGAGTTATTGGCCATAAACTAAATACCTACATATGCGCCTAGCAATGCGTTTTATAAGTAAAGACAATAAAAATAGGGCGATAAGGCTTGTTTTAGTGCGGAGTTATATCGGTTCTAGTCGAACGCTTGCGGCGCGATAAGGACCGTCGATTTTACGGCGCGGCACACTCGCGTAATGAATTTACCGAGGTTCCCCTTAATTTGCGATTTTTGATGAATTCTTTTGATTTTTATGGAACCTCTATCTGAAAACATTATTTGGCTGTAATCTTAGCTATAATATAGCGTAACTACCCTTGCACGGGATGTTTCTAAATGGATAGGATTTCCCAGTACATAGGTGCGTTATATACTGAGAGGATGGAACTAAATAAAGCCTCATAATGTCGAAGAAGAAGAAGAAGAAAAACATTTACCACACGCACAAATCACAAAACATACATCCACAAAAAAATAACATTAAAAATAAAATATCACAAATAAACAAGAAGAAGCAGATGTGGCGTGGGTAAATGGGTCCCCAACTCAGCATTGTGTAGCACCTGGCCAGGCTCAGATGCTACGCTGGCTACGAAGCTACTGTGCTACATGCTAACTACACCATGATGTGCCAATTTGTCCTGTGTTAGTAATGTTACTGCCTTTTTAACTGACCTAACTTTTTGAATTGAAAACAGTTAATGTGTTTTCAGTAAAAAGTTAAAGAATTTATCTCTGAACCTAATAGAAGGAGCTAGCGTGCGGAGTCTGAGGAAGCAGGTACTGTCATTGTCAATTAGTCAACTGCGTTTACTATCAGAAAAAAACACTAGCGCCATCTATTGGGTTTTTTTTTCTTTTACTTAAGATGCTTAATTCACTTGATTTGATGCACAAATTGGAGTTTACTTTGAAACTCAGCTCAAGTTTATCCTGAGGATTTCTTATTAAACATCTACACTAATATGTACATCTGCACTAAGTAATAATGAAGAGAAAAGATTTGTTTGTTTTTGTAGGTATGCATTAAATAGGCTCCGAAACTACTGGACCGATTTGAAAAATTATTTCACCATAAGAATGTTAGATATAAGATAGATAGATAGATACATAGATCTTGGCCTGTAGCAGCGTTAAATCGCGAGGAGTGGAAGAAGGGAAGGGAGGCCTTTGCCCTGCAGTGGGATAATAACGGCTGAAAAATAAAAATAAATAAATAATAAGTAAGAATGTTACATTAAGTATACCAAGAACACTAACAGCCTGGTTCCCCCTGCATGTGCATAATTAGCGGGCGGGAGGGCGGTGCATAATGCATCTCAGCATTAGCGGAATTAAAACTAGATATTTTTCTTTGTTTATCATAATATACCTAAGAACATAGGCTATATTTTATGGCGTATTCCCACGGGAACGGGAACTGCGCGGGTGAAACAGCGGAGTGCAGCTAGTAAATAAATAAAACCATTAGAACTTCAGATTCAGTCGTTATCATACCACGCGTTAAATTCAGGCTATGTAGGACTTTACTAAGCTAATTAGGAAGAATTATTCCACCTACCAAACGACGTTTCAATAGATCATAGAGTAATCTTGATCCCTTGTTGCCATAAATTAATTTATAGATGTACCTAATACTGAATCATCATCATTGTCAGCCCGTAGTGACCCACTGCTGGGCATAAGCCTCCTTCCCTAACCGCCAATTATAGCCAGTGTGCCTACCATTAGTTGTCACTGTTAGATCGCCTGCCGTTACAACATTAGTAATAGTAGGTACCTACGTTACTATGACATCTGTCAGATTTGTTACTGTAACTCATGGTAGTAAATTGTAAGCAAATAAAGCCCAAACTACAGTCACTGCGTCAACTGCGTATTTTAGTACAAAACTATCCGCTAGAGGCGCTGTACAAGTACAGTCGCTAGCGACTATACGTATATTGTGAAAACTTATGGTAGACCTACGTTTATGTATTCCGCCTAGTAACAATATGCGCATAAAACGGCCTCTAATATAATTGCTCTAGATCTGGGGCAGGCCAACAACTGGCGACATCAAACGAGGCTATGATGTAGGTACATAGGTACCTACTTGCAAACGAGGCCTGGGGGTTCCGACGTCTTCTGGGCTTGGTCGACACTGCCTTATTTTACCCAATTCAATGTGTATATCGTGTGCGATATTCGTTTCGTTGTATTATCGCAAGAATGTCATGTTGTGACACATCTTCTATAATATAGCTAATACCTTTTTAGGGTTTAGTCCTAGATAGCTATAATTTTGCATTGTATGTACATATACCCAAAATATACCTAAAATTCGTAATATTTTTATAATTGCTTGGCATCGGTCATTTCAATATTCCACCATGCATTGAAAAAAAACTGATATTTTGGTAGACATGTAGTTGACGGGATTCAAGGCGAAAAATAATCATAATTGTTTGAGAGTTGATTAGGTGCGATTTGGGTGATTGATCTAATACAGAGCACTACAACAAGAGTTGATTAGGTTCGATTTGAGTGACAGATCCGACACAGAGCACCCAGGAGCACCCCGAGTCCACGTGGTCTGTGGCGTGGCGTCCGCGCGCCCCTAGAGGTAGGTTCTGTAAGCAGGAGGCGCGAAGGGAGTAGGTATAGCCTCCGCTAGCCATAATAAGGCCCGGGCACTGCGCTAGCCGCAGCCGCTGAGGTTGGTCACCGATGGCGACCAAAAAGGCGAGCTGTAGTGCCTGACCCTTTGTTACGCAATGGCGGAGAGACTGCACTTCCCGCAGGGTGATTACGTATCTCGCGACAGGTTTAGCAACAGGCAGTCGTTGCTGTCAAATGTCAATTCCTTGCTGTTCTCTAATACAAAATTGACGTTTGACAGCAACGATTGCCTGTTGCTAAACCTGTCGCGAGATACGTAATCACCCTACCTCAGTGCCGGAGCCACCGCGATGCTAAAGTGCATCCCCAGAAAAATAATTTATAACTACCCCGATACAAAGCACCTCGACATAAGTTTAATGAAATTCTATTTGACTAACAAATCCGGCACAAAGCACCCAACTTAAAAATATTTTTTCAATGCGTGGTGGAATATTTGTAGACCTTTGCCAAAATGTTATTAAAACCAAAAATTTTACGAAAATAGCAGATTTTTCTTTAAAAAACTCGTAAAAAACGTCTAATTAAAAAAAAACATATTTTGTTTCTTGGGGTAAAAATAGTGTTCTTGGATAGCCCATAGCTCACCCTTTCGTTTAGCACCTTAATTATAATTAAATTCGTGTGACCGTATTCTGCCGTGGGGTGCCGGCAGTAGAATGTTACCCCTCCTCCCATACCCGTGGATGCAGTAAAAGCCTGCCGGATACCTCCGGAAGATGGGCAGCAGCGTCTTTCCGTGTATCAACATCTCGTACTGCGCTCGACAACCCGCCTGCCAAGCGTGGTGAGTATGGCAACTACCCCTCATGGAGATGAAGGAGGCCTGTGTTCAGTAGTAGACGTTTTACGGCTGAAATGATGATGATAATGACCACATTCTCATGCAGCCCCCTAAGCCGCGGGGCGGATTTCCTCTCGATGCCTTCATTAACTTCGAATGGAAGATCTCTGAAATGCATATGATATGAAGTCGTGAAAGAAGAATGCATACTTACAAAGTTTTCCAGATTTAGATTCCAAAGTCCATGGAGGGATGTGTTCTTGCGTAGTTCGCTTGACGCCAGTCGACTCGAGCCGGGGCGAACAAACTAGCGTGCTCCATAGTTTGCTCATACCGCTCGGGTCGACTCGCTGTCAAATATCACCCTGTATGATGCCAGAGAAGTCGTTTCATACAGCCTAAATTTTACGACTGGCTGTCAAAAATCTCTCAGTATGCTTCTTTTCTTGGTAGGCATAGTTTCTTCGTGCTTTTCTTACAACCAGCATGGTCATATACTTACACGTCTATTGTGCCTTCTTCTTTTTGGGCCTATTTAGTCGTATTCTTCTAATTTCGATACTACGTCCCTGTTCTTGTGCTTCGTCTCTCTCCATGCCTGTTTAGAAAGGAGAAAAACTCGGGTAGCCTCGCAGTTAAAAATCACCTTGTATGCTTCTCAGGTTTTCTCTTGTATTCGTCTGCTTGAAGACGATCTGTTCTCTTAGAACCTGTATAGTGTTCATATTACTAACCTATTCTTTCTTTCCATGCCTGTTTAGTCTTCTCCTTGTCAACCAGAATGCTTCGCTTCTACCTTGAATATCTTGATAGACTTGCTTGCATGTTGAAACTCTTAGAGCTTTTATTATTTTTCCACGTATATTTTTTCTTTGTGAGATTATGACGGTGGTTCAACTTACGAGTATGTTTCTTACAGTTCTGTTTTTCATTTTAAACAAAGAGCTTCCTTAAATAATTTTTTACCCCCTTCTTTCAATGATTGTTCTAGTTTCCCAGAAGCATAAGTCGATTCGTCCTTACAACCACAAATAAGGTTAAGTTTTTGATTTAACCGCTTACTATATCCATTGTCGTGGGGCAGTGGAATGTTACCCCTCCTCTCTTGCCTGTGGATGCAGTAAGAGCCTGCTTAGGAATACCTTCGAAAGATGGGCAGCAGCGTCTTTCAGTGTGTCAACATCCTGAAATGCGCTCGCCAATCCGCCTGCCAAGCGTGGTGAGTATGGCAACTACTCCTCATGGAGTTCCATGAGGGAGGCCTGTGTTCACTAGTAGACGTCTTACGGTTGAAATGATATCCATGCAATTGTACATTAATTCCACTCCATATTTCTTTGCTTGTCTTAGCTTTTGTAAAAGTGACATATCGCACCTTATCGCTTGAACGCCCACGTTTTATTAAACATTTTAGCTTTCGGAAAGCTACGGTAAGCACGAACGTCAGCTTGCTGCCGTAAGCATAGGTAGTTTTTCTTCCAATCCTATTTCTGTGAACTCTGAGATGATGTGGTCCAGTCCAATCAACATGCTTGAATCCTCTCAAAGTTCTGCCCATCTGGTAATATTTTGCACCTATCGAGTTGGAAGTTTATGTGATGATGGTGCCTTGTTTGACTCCGTATTCCAAGGATACCAATAAATCACTTGATCTGTACTTCTTCCGATTCCGCTGGATATTCTTTAGGTATAATTGTTTTATCGTGACGTATTAAAATATTTAATTTTATCACTGAAAACTTAATAACAACACGGTTCAGTCGAAAGGAGCTGCGCGCACGCATGCCTTCCTAGCACTGCCACAAAAACTAATAGTGTTTGCACAAGTGTTTTCTAAAACAATTGTAAGTTTTCTACTATTACTTCTGTAATGCTACAGGTAAAGTTGGAAGAATGTAGTGTGGGGAACATGCAGTTTTCCCCAGCATTTTTGCACAAAATTGTAAATCATGAGTGACGGCTTCGATCACTACTCTCATCTTTACATTAAAGATCCTTCAAAGACAGTAAGGTGAAATCTTTGTAAAGATTTTATCTTTGAAGATTCTTTATTATCTGTGGATGAATAGGGTGCAATCACAACAGTGGTGTTGGTCCTTAACAAGCACGCTTCTATACTTATAGAGGTACCAGGCCTCTTGCCAATGTTGATTTCGTTTGTCTTAAAGCATTATTTACGAGTTGGTATGTAAATATATTTATAAAATTTTACAGGAATTCTTTAGGAACATTACAGATGCAAATAATTTATAAAGTGTAATGGGGAAATCTAAGGAAATATTAATAAAAAGCCTGTATTATAAATTTCATGCCAGCTAACATTAAAAAAAACTAATAATTATGTTTACACAAGTTATTTTCATAAGTATGAGCGATGTGTATAGACCTCCTCCAACTGTTTCTATTTGTCTCTGTCTATTTTTAGGATTTCATCAATCCAGCGTTCTGTCGGTCTGCCTTTGTTCCTTTTTCCGTTTGGACTTGTCCATTTGATAACGCGTTGGTCCATATTCTGCCTGTAATCCTAATCCGGGCGACGTGTCGAGTCCAACTCCATTATCATGATGTGCGTGTTGGGTTGCGTCTATAAATTTAGTTTTTCTACGAATGTCACTTCGTAGAAAAACTACGATTATTGGTAAGCATAATCTGATCAGTAGGTATTCGACGTATTCAGGGCCGGATTTAGAGGCCTCAGGGCAACAAAGGAGCGGAGGCCCCCTTGCTCCAAATTATTTTCCAAATAAAATGAACAATTTTTTTCAGTCGAGTTTTTCAATATATAATTTATTGTGAAACCAAGTAGATTCTCTTAGTATTTAACAAATACTTATAAATATAATCGGAAACCAGAATTATCTGAAATTCAATTTTAGTGTTAACGAACGGAACCTTTTGAGCTTTTTTCGCCGAAAAATCGTTGATGATTTTCGAAGTCCCTATTGTGGGGCCCCCCGTTTGTGGAGGCCCCGGTTGCCCTTGATTTAGGGTAATAAATCCGGCCCTGATCGTATTCGATCCCACCGCTGGACAAAGCTCCCTTACTTGTCTCTATACTCCTAAACTTCAACTCGCTAAGTATTGTTTAATTAATTTGAGAAAGCAAAAAATACTATTATTTTTGTAATATCTAACTGACTAATTATAATTTTTACTTGTATACCCTGTCACCATATCTATCGACACAGCATCGCCTAGCGCCGAGCTAAGCAGAACTTGCGTTATGGGTAATAGATTAGATGACAGATATACTTAATACATTATACTACATAGGTATTTTTCATTATACATTGGAAAACATCCATAACACCCTGCATAAATATCTGCAGATAGTACAGACATTTGTCCTAAGAACCTGCAATCTTTCGTCGCAGGCCTTCGCCCTAGTGGTGGTATCCCGTAAAACCAGGTGTTTCCCAATCCCCCTATTTGCCCCCTTCGTCTGTCGCACAAACACAAGTGCGCCCGCGTCCTACATACAACATACCTTGCGCTGGCGATCGGCTCCTTATCACTGCTGATAACTGCCGCGGCGCAACCCGTGAAATCACCACCAGCCAATAATAGCGACCCATATAACATGCCGTTTTTATGAGCGTAGTTATAGATCGAATAACTAGTTGGAATGGATAAAACCAGAGGAACCGAGTGGTTGTAGGATCGAGCTTTACCATCTCATCTATGCCGTAGGACGTCCACTAGACCTATATCTAGTGATCACTTAGAGATCTATGAGAGAGGCATAGGCCTCCCTCATAGATCTCCAAGTGATCACAGGTACACCAGAGGAACCTTTGGTGTACCTATGAAACGTGGAAATCCTACGGGATCAAGCTTCACCATGTCATCTTAGCCGTAAGACGTCCACTTGACATAGGCCTCCCACATATGTAGATATCAAAGTGATCACAGGTACACCAGAGAAACCTTTGGTGTACCTATGAAACGTGGAAATCCTATCGGGATCAAGCTTCATCATGTCATCTCAGCCGTAAGACGTCCACTTGACATAGGCCTCCCACATATGTAGATATCAAAGTGATCACAGGTACACCAGAGAAACCTTTGGTGTACCTATGAAACGTGGAAATCCTATCGGGATCAAGCTTCATCATGTCATCTCAGCCGTAAGACGTCCACTTGACATAGGCCTCCCACATATGTAGATATCAAAGTGATCACAGGTACACCAGAGAAACCTTTGGTGTACCTATGAAACGTGGAAATCCTACGGGATCAAGCTTCATCATGTCATCTCAGCCGTAAGACGTCCACTTGACATAGGCCTCCCTCATAGATCACCTATTGTAATTAAAAAATAATTGAATATCATTGAAAATGGTGGAGATTGCTCTTTAGCGATAAGACCGCAAATTGTCACTTTGCGTTCAGTGTTTATCTTTCTGTTGTTGTTTTTATGTTTAAGGTGTGCAGTAAAGCATTTTCTATCTATCTATCTACACTGACCTGTAAAAGAAGTTATAGGTAACACTCATAAACGTGACGATAATTTCTGTACTATTTAAATAAGAAACTTGAAATAAAAAGCATTATGTAGAAAATTTAGTTTTGTTATATAAAATCTCCTTTTTAAAAACCTCCTTTTGAAATATGGCTGAAAAATAAACAAAAAAGAAAAACGCTCCCTTTTCAAACGCTGTAATTTTTTACTTTTAGCTTTCTGCTCATGTTTTCGCATTTGTTTTTTGATCATTTACATTTCATTCAAAAGACAAGGTGTCTTCAGCACGTAAACATTATTTATCATGCCTCTTTCACTTGAAGAATGTGCAAGAATTATGGCACATCTGGAACTATGCGTCAGTATGCGTCGTACTGCAAGAATGGTGGGTGTGACAATTAACGGTCTTCAAGGTGAAACAAAGGTACGAAGAAACCGGAAACCATCTCAGAAGACCATGTAATGGCCGTCCCAGATGCACTACAGCTAGAGAAGAATATTGCCAGCACTATTTTGAGAAACCGTCACCTCAATGCAGTTCAGGTCCAACAGCAGCTTCTCCTGATGATTACATTAGCGAAGACACGGTGAGAAAAAGACTTGCTTAAGTAAACCTGAAGCGCTACAGGCCAGCAAAGCACGTTTCTCATTATTCACTCATGACGGAAGGCGAAAAGTCTACTGGCGGCCTGGTGAGCGATACGCTCAAGCCTGCTTTGCAGAAAGAGTCCAATACGGCGGGGGCTCTGTACACGTATGGGCTGGCATCTCTTCAGAAGGTCGCACACAGTTAGTGGCCATAGAAAATGGCACTCTGACCGGGGTGAGATATGCTCAAGAGTTCCTTAATGAGTATGCAGGACCATATCTGGAAATTTTGGGTGATGGATCAATTATTATGCAAGATAAAGAGTACATTCAGGAGGTTGGTATCAACTTGATGGCCTGGCCATCAAGAAGTCCTGACCTGAACCCGATCGAACACGCTGTGACAGGAGGTCGTCTGGATCGTCTGAACAGCCTTCCGAGCTCATCCCAAGCGTCGCTTCACGATCCAGACGACCTCCTGTCACACTCAATGATCTTAAACATGCCCTGATGGAAGAATGGGAGAATATCCCCCAACATCGTCTCCGAAACCTCGTCTTCAGTATGCCAAACAGACACGAAGCTGTGATCAAAGCCAGAGTAGGCAACACCAGTTATTAAAAATGAGATTATAAGACTACAAACACCTTTTTCAGGGTTTTTTAAGTTTTTGCCATTCAGTAAAAATGGCTACTTTTTGTTTTTATGTTTCATTTATGTTAAAAACATTAAGTTAAGTAAAAAAAACTTATAAGTATTCAAGAAATCTTTTTTAACTGTTCCAAATGTTGTTTTTATTTCAAGTCTCTAAGTTTAATAGTTTAGGAGAAAATTGAATTTAAAAACTGTTATACCTTCTTTTGCAGGCCAGTGTATCTCCAAGTGATCATGTGACGTTGTTGCCATACTTACCACGCTTGGCAGGCGAGTTAGCGAGCGCATTAGAGATGCTGGTAAACGGAAAGGCGCTGCTGCCGTCTTCCGGAGGTATCCCTTGGCAGATTCTTACTGCATCCACGGGTTCTCTTACCCGTGGAGGGGCAACATTCTACTCCCGGCACCCCACGGAAAATCAAGCTTCTACCGGATCGAGCTTTGGCAGACGTTAAAATATTGGTGGCTCAGTTGGTCTAAAAGCCGGCTGTTACCCAGCATGTAGCGGGATCGATCCCCGCCGGGACAAATGTTTGCTTTTATCGCGCAGGTATTTGTTTCGGGTCTCGGTTTTTTATGAAGAATTATGTATTTACAAAAATGTATCTATTTAAGTTTTCTATTAATCTGCAGATTTTGTTCAGAATGTTCTGGATGTTTTTCTATTTAAAATAATAAAAAGTATCTACGCAGTATAATGTATTAATATTAGTCATCTAATGCCCATAACACAAACTCTGCTGCTTAGCTTGGGGCTAGATGATGCTGTGCGAATTTTCCAGCATTATTTATTTTATTTATTTAAATAAAGTTAAAATGAGACTCGCGCCGAAGGGTTCCGAAATTGGGTAACTAAAATATTTGTTGAAATATTTATAAGTAAGGCAGTGGGAAGTTCAGCCATTATACGCCATTTGCTGGTATACCTACTTTGTGTGTCCCAGCATTAAATGTATAACAAAAATAACCTTTCGACTACTTCGCGTGAAATTTACGCTAGATGGCGCTACCAGTTATAAACTTTAATAAAAAGATGCAAAAACTTCATCTTAGAATATTTAACACTTCGATTTATATTAAGTACATAGTTGGTTCGACGAATTTGATTAATATGGTAGAACCTTGATTTCTGAAAGGCATTATCTGCTCGCAGTTCTTGATGTTTGAGATGTCAAGTTGATACTGATACCTTTTCGGCCGATTCGGAGAAAAAGGGTCATGACATACAGACAGACCGACAAACGAGTGATCCCTAAGGGTTCCGGTTTTTCCTCTTGAGGTTCTGAACCCTATAAGCATTTTTTATACGTTTCACGTACCTGTGGATAGATACAAATGGTGTGGTGGACGTGGCGGCTGTGGTGTATCTGCGGCCTAACTTGCTTCTGCTCCTGATGCCCAACTTGCTTCTGCTCCTGCCCAACATTACCAGATACATGCTGCCTGAAAAGCTGTTTACTGGCCAGTACCTATAAAACTAAGTGAGTCATACTTGCCATGCTTGGCAGGTGGGTTGGCGAGCGTATGCTATGCGTACGCTGCTGCCCAGATGGGCTTGATACCTTCCACCTATACCATCAGCATATAGATACCCTCAACTCTGGAAGATTCCGGAGGTTTGACTTGGCAGATTCTTACTGCATCCACGGGCAAGAGAGGAGGGCAACATTCTACTGCCGGCTCCAAGGCCGGTGTGTTTGTGAGTTTTGAATAAATGATTAGTGTTAGATAGTCTAATTAATTTATGACCTCGGTGGCTCAGTGGTCTAATAGCCGACTGTGTCAAGGTAGTAGCGGGTTCGAAACCCGCGTTTCTTCTCGTCTCGGGTCCAGGTTTTTTATAAAATAATATTTAGCCTTTGCCCAGCTGTGGGACACAATAACTAACAAAAATAAAAAAAAATATGTGTAAGAATGTAGGTGTTAAAGTATTGTATCAATGGTCTGATTCCCTTCGTCGATTTACAAAAGAAAAACATAACACATATGTATAAATTGACAAATACACATACACGAAAGAAGCGAAAAAGAAACGTCACTTTTCCGTGGTGATCTGTGTGTAGTGTCCAGCGTTATTTATTAAATTATTCATTTTAATTATACCTAGTCAGTAAGAAAATTCCTAAGTATTATGATTATGAGTATCAGATCTTATATAATATACCTCTACAATAATTAAAACTATAACGCCTTGCAAAATAGTGTTCAGCTATTCAGTTTTTGTAGGCGCTGCTGCAACTAAGTAAATAAGATTTCTCTTACATAAAAAAACTACTTAGTTCACTGATTTATTAACTTATATATAACTTAATCATAGTAACTTGGGAATACGTACCTTTTACCCACCCATATTTTTTTTGTTATGTTTATTTTAGGAGGAAACTAGTGTTGGGATCATGACCCAAAATTTATCGATAAAAAATAATGCGCAGATTGAGCCTAGAAACCTAATTATTATTTTATTAAGAATCTTAGCTTAAAGGAATACTTGTTAAAAATGGACGTAGGGTTTTTTTGTATTTCACTTAGTCATAAAATAGTTATAAAATATGCAATGAGATAAATCGTTTAATAAACATAACAATAAATTGTATAATAAACAGTCCAAAATAACAAAAGATACGGCATGAGAACTTAAACGATAGGTAGTAGGAACCTTCTGCAGGCGCTAAAGGCGCCTCTTCGCCTGTATGTTTGACATAAACCTAGTTCATTTAGTACCTAGTAGGTAATAAAAGATAGAAGGAATTCATTATCATAACAATGTGACAGTACTGCTACCTACACTATGCTTACATAATTCAAACAGCTTAGATAGACAACTGTGTGGAACTGTAGGTATATATCAAATAAGTCGGTCCTATTTTACGTTTGCAGAAAATGTATGTTCACCCTTATCAGTCAACCGCGGTACAGTGCACGCCAGATAACGCTCTATAAACAAGAGGAATTCGACAAAACGTGCCGTCTCTGTTCTATATAGGATTCCTATGCTATTTCTGATTTTTTATACGAAAACAATCGGGTGTAGATGTTAGGTACGACGACTACTGACCAGACCATTAACATACGCAACGCATGCAAACACCTCAACAACAAAATCTCGAACGGGGATACCGGATACCTACCGACGCGAAGTACTGAAAACTAGCTTCGTCCTTCTCATTTGTTCCCTTTGCGTGTGATCAGTCGCAGTCTGTCTCGCACTTGCAACAACATCGAAACCCTGCTTGCGTAGCTATGCATGTGTAGACGCCGCTGGTAAACTATTCACTCGGTTTTGTGTTGTAGTAGTTTTGCCAAGTTGGTTGGTGCCGAATGCCGATGCCGATCGGAATTAGGCGCGCTACATGTGTGTTTGCGGGAAATGTTGTATTGAGTGTGAATAAACAGATTGTACCGCGCTGTGGTGCTGATAAAATTGTTTTTGACAAAAGCAAAAATGTTGCGATCGCTGGCCGAGCACCAGTGGCGAGCTAACGCGGCATTTTTTAGATTCCACTAGATTCCGAAAGTTGCTAGTTGAACGATGCAATACTAGTGTAGTGCAATAGTTTTGTGACTGTGATTTTTAACTCGTGAAAATGAAAAAAGGAGGGAACTACACTTTTATTGATGTAAGTAAATAATGTTTCATCGTAACTTTATTAATTATTTAAAAAGTAATTGTTGTGTTGTCGCAATGTTTAATTATATAGGTACGAATCATAATAATAATATACTGTTAATGACGAGACTTTTAGCTGGAGCCTTTTCCAGTAAATACGAGCAACCTATTCAAGGAAATGATTCATGACACATTACACCATCCTTTTGAAACTCATCATTTTATATACACGTTATTGGTACAAGTTAATATTATGCTTAGAGCCTAGGTTTAAATGTTTTTGTATGAAAAGATAAGTGTCTCCTTGTAGACGCCCGTGACTGACAAAGAGTAGTTCTGGCAAGAGCCCAGATCCCGACTAAAATACATCAACGATTGCTTGTTTGGTCGTAATTTACAATATTTATGCAGTTGTCTTGTTGGACACGACGCCAACTAGATGGGCTGACGACCTGGTGAAGACCGCAGGTCGACGGTGGATGCAGATCGCTTCCAACCGCAGTAACTGGAAATCCATGAGGGAAGCCTATGTCCAGCAGTGGACGTCCTACAGCTGAAATGATGATGATAGCTTACAATTTTTATACATACAATTACAATTTTTACAAAAATATGATGATGATGATGATGCAGTTGTAAATAGTTGGAAACCAGGTAGAAATATAAGCCCAACTAAATATATTATAAAACACAAGGTAAAGGAAATCAGAGAGGCTTTATAGGTAAGAGGTCTGTATGGTTTTAGTGTCTAATAAAATGTAGGTTAAATTTCCTAATAATTAAAATGAGAATGTAAAAAATCCATATTTCTAACCAAAACTACACAATATTCGCTAACTCTACGCATCTTATTGCTAAACAAAGTAATTTTAAGTTTATAAAACAACTTAACTAATAAAAAGCTCGCCATTTAATTTTTACATCAATTTTACTTATATATGATAAGCAGTTGGTCGTTCAGCTAGTAAATATAGAACGAGATAAGCGAGCATTCCGACTTGAGTTCATCCGTTCCTTAACAGCCACATCCTCTCAATAACCTCGACAATCTTTAAAGTCACTCGAAAGAATTGGAGCTTCCCGAATTACTCATACGTGGTTATACAAGACATAAGATCATTACACCTGTACCATCATCTTGGGTTTGGACCTTTACATCTATCTAGAGAGATTTATACAGCGTCAGCAACTGTTGATGCTGATGTACAGAACCTTTTAGTTAGATGGATTAGGCTTACTAGCTAAACTAACCTTAGGTATTGCCATCCTCTCAGCTTAGTCAGCATTCTGAAATAATAAGGAACCACTGTTGGGTAGGTAGGTTAGGGAGGCATCCTTAAAGGATCCCTTATAAGTTGCCAGCCTCTCAGTCTCGTTACAGATTTGCCTGACTTTTGCTTCAAACACCCTTTTTATTTACATATTTAAATTATTATCACTGCTATTCGTTTTACACACCCTTAGCGGCCGTTATACGTTATTTATTTTCATTGATTGATTTCAAATATAGTCCCATAACATTGTCATGGCCATCTGCGATCAACAACATACTTCCCAAACCTTTGCCATTTTACGTTGAATCTTTGCACTTACTTATCCTGTTTTGTAGAGTGGAACAGGTTCCGGTCATCGTGCCAGCCTTGCCTTAGGCAGCTTCGACATTTTAACTCCTCGGGGAGAACCAGTGCTATTTATATGTTTGTTACTTCGAGTATGACTTTGGTGCGATTTATTTGTGCAATCATCAGATATTTTGCTGGTAAAATAATCAAATAAAGTTAATATATTTTTTGTACCAAATTATTTTATTAACTGTCCGTAGACAAAACAACCCATATATAAAATTGGTGAGTTTCCTACCTTAGTTGTTACCGTGCCCACCTAAAATTACTTTTTCGACTATAAATTGACCTGCAAACCCCTAAAAATGTATAGAATGTTGCAATAATGAGGTAAAATATATAGAATAAAGTTTATATGGGTGTTTTTTTTATTTCAACGGATCACAGTGAAACAATTATATGAGTGTTTTTAATGATGAGAAGCATAATCATAGTCATTAAAATAACACAATTATAGACTGTTTTTATCCCTGCCTTCAATATGTTTGAACCGAAGGCAAAAGCTTAATCTCTGTTATTTGTAAGTATCTACTCAAGATAATCATTGTGGAGAAAATTAAACACAAAGTAAACATTGACTTGACATACCTAAAACATTCAAGACACATGCTGCATACCCGTCATGGTGACGTAATTAAAATAACTCGAAAGTACGTAACTAATAGTGATGACTTGATGAGAATAGAAACTACAATATCGATGTCGATGTTTTGAATCTTAGTGAATAGCAGCTACTATTCGTCTTCAATAAATATAATAATTAATACTAGTTTATATTGAAAACGTACGTTCCCATAATTTTGCATTAATTAAAGCTACGGTGATTGTATTGGATACAATTGTAATATAAAACAAAGTAAGTAGGTACCTATTTTATCGTACTAGATTTTTGAGTACATAGGTACTGTAGACGCCCGAGAGTTTGCATTCATGTCTGTGAAAAATCTTAACATTTAATACAATTTATCATCATCATCACAGCCGTAAGACATGCACTGCTGGACTTAGGCCTCCCTCATTGACTAAGAGATCCAAGTACTGATTATGAGGGGTTGTTGCCATACTCACGTAAGTAAGAAGCTGCTTCCCATCTTCCGGAGATATCCCTTAGCAGATTCTTACTGCATCCAAAGGCAAGAGAGGAGGGGCAAAAAAATAATAAATAATGCTGGACAATTTCACACAGCATCATCTACATAAAAGCTAGATTCCAGCCTTAATGTAAGCAGAGCATATGTTATGGTAACTACTCTATGACTGATAAAATATTGAGTAGTTACCATAACATTTTTCTATTGAAATACGATAAAAAACATGATAATATCTACAGAAAACAAACACTTGGTCCCCGGCAGGAAACGAACCAGTAACTTAAATCGTAACGTAAATCATGCTTGCTTTTTAGGTATGATGTTATATTACACGACATAATAAATTAACTATAATATATATAACTACGTGTATAAATAGAAACTTAACAATAATACTGCGATATTGTAAGCAGCTCATCAATCACGATGATCTAACTGACTATCATCAAACTAATTAGTCGCGATCGCGATACTGATTGAGACCCACGACCGAACAATTGGATAATTCAATAGAAGTCGTCGTGGAGTAATCAAATCAGCTTGCTTCAAAGTGCACTAATATTAATGAATTATGCACTCTCAAAATTAAACACCTTTACTTGCTTTATATTTTGGTTATACTATACTTAAACTATTCTACAGTTCGTTTAGGCGTAGTGTTTTAGCGGCATGTATATTGTTCCTTTGTTGGACGAGGTTTGGTTGATTTAGTTAGTTAACTTAAAAGGTGAATTTACTGAAATCATCGGCTTGTTGAAAATGTTACGACATGATGATATAATTATTTCACTATAACAAACAAAATCATAACTCGATATGTTTTCTAGTAACGAAGCTTTCTACAGAATGAGCATCTCCGTATTCAGCAGAAAGCCTCTGGTAAATCCAAAACTTTGTAAGAGCAATCACACCAAGGTATCAAATATGATTTAGGTATCAAACAAATAGTCAACGGTGTCTATGTAATCCTGTGCCTTTAATGCCTGTCAATTGCTGTCTTATTACTGTTGTAGCTGATAAAAGTCTTAAATAATTAAACAACCACAGTACAAGTTTGCTAATGGATTTAACAGCCATCATCATTTCAGCCGTAAAACATTCACTACTGAGCACAGGCCTCCCTCATGGATCTCCATGAGCGGTAGTTGTCATACTCACCACGCTGGCAGGCGGGTTAGCGAGTGCAGTATATGATGTTGATAAACGGAAAGACGCTGCTGCCCATCTCTTAGAGGTATCTCTTAGCAGGCTCTTACTGCATCCACAGGCATGAGAGGAGGGCTAACATTCTACTGCCAGCACCCCACGGCGATTAAAAATTATGATTTAACAGTACTTAGTAAGATTTCTTAAGTAAAACCAGAGGTATTGACTAGTCTCTGGTAAAGCATTGACCTTTTAATCTGAATTTTATTATTAATATAAATACCTAAATATAATACATAATATGCTTAGGAGGACATATTAACATAAAACTATAAATCAGTCAAGCAAAAGGAACGTAGGAATTAAGGAAAATAACGGTAAGTATTATAATAGCGTAAATAAAGGAGTATTACCGCAATTACGCTGGATATACCGTTTATTTTGGATTATTTTTAACGTAACTAAAACGCATTACTTAAGTAAGGCCAAGAGTATGATGTAAACGTACAAATTAAATACCCAGTTGAAGAATTGAAATAACATTATAGGTATAGGTACCCCACTAGGTACAATAATTAAGCATAGGTATGTAGCTTGTTAGTGGTTACCGATACAGAGAAGTGTTGTGCTTGAGTAAATGCCAGTTTTAGTTCAAGTACCAATCTCTAACAGCGGTGTGCAAATTGCAAGTCAGAGCTCGGGAGTGACTCGGGTAAAGTAACTAGGTAGGTGCCTATTTATCTAAATCAATGGTTTGAAAATCGTGTCATGACATGCAATGCACAACCTTGCAATAAGTAACTTTGTATTCCGCTACTTCACACAAAAATTTGCTTATTTATATTAAAACTAGCTGTCCCAACGAACTTTGCGTCGCCCTACTACTACAACTACTAACCACTACTAACTAGTACTGAGTACCATTCTACTACTACTAGATACTCTCGAGTTATAGGTGGTGTAACTAACCCGACTTTGTTTTGTATATTATATAGATTAATTTATTATTAATCTCAAAACTCTTCAAGAAAATAGGCAATAAATGAAAAAATAAAATATTAAAAATAAATGATTATTAATGAAAGGTAGAATAATTATACAATTTCAACAAAAAACCCGACTTAAATAATAAAATCCTAGACTTGTCGCTGGAAATACCCAGGTAGTTACACGTATGCCTATTACATTTGAGTATTTTTCTTGACTATCATGGATCCGATCATCCAGTTCTGGTGTAAAAACAAGAAAAATTTATTATGTGAAACAAAACAACCCAACCACAAGTTTTAGTGTAGGGCATGTAACCATTATTTCATTCCTCATGAATCCCATCATCAGAATAAGATTTTTGAACCCAAAAATAATTTTCAAAATCGGTTAAAAAATTACACAAAGTAACAAAGATTTAAAAAAGTAAAGACGACTTGAGAACCACCTTTTTGAAAGTCGGTTGAAAAAGGAGAGGAGTTAGTATGGTATTCTGTACTCGAAATATAATAATAATAATAATAACCTTTAAAAAATTGGTGCCCGGATAACTACACAAGGATACGAACGAACGTTATAGAATAGTTGCATTAACGACACATACCATACAGTAATATATTATAATAAAAACGTTAGGTAACAACATTATCTTGTTACCTTGTCTCACTAACAAATAACAATATAATATAAATCCCCACACGATGCTATTATAAGAACATCAGTATTAAAGTAGGTAAAGTCTCAAAATAGAATGAATATGACTTAATTAGACATGTTGATAAAGTATAGCTAAACAAAGTCGTTATCAGGCAGAACAATAGTTCCTTTGTTCCTCACGTTACCTACTTTAGTGTAGATATTGGGATGCTGGAATCGAACGCTTACCAGACCAGAACAATCTAAAAGGTTAATTGTCGAGTCTGTTGAGTAGGAATGTAAATAATTATCTAATATCGATTCAACAAAAAAAAACCACCTCTAATGATACAATTCTTCACTTGTTGCTGGAAATACCGAAACCGCTATATGTATGCTATTACATTTAAGTAGTTATCTAGATTGATCGTGGATTTCATCATAACAACTAAGTTAAAACAAGGAAACATTACGAGTAGGTAGGTAATATGTGAAACAAAATACTCATCCAAGTCTAATGTAGGACATGTGAGGTAACCCAGAAGTTAGACAATATTATAATTATTTTATTTCTCATGGATACCATCATCAGAATCGTACATCGTTCAATAAAATTAAATGGATTTGTTCTAACCCAAAAATAATTATCCAAATCGGTTCATAAACGACGGAGTTCTGCGGTAATTAACAAAGATTAAAAAAAATACAAACTACTTGAGAACCAATAAACAGTGAACATAGATTTGTCACTGTAATGCGGTCCCCATTTTTTCCCCATCCTGTATAGTTTCATCAAAATGAAACACTCCTAACAAATACCTATTCTTTGATTAAAAAACAGTAAGCCATTTGACCACGATTTAACTTAACAGTTAAGTGCGCATGCGATAACAGTTAATTTGTGAAGGCCACGCGAAATAATGCGAACAAAAAACATGTTTTGAGCAGAAGCAGCACATTCTAAACACAGAGCGGGGTCATTGACCGCCACGATCGGCTGATCGTTGACATGACAAATGCGTAAGTTATTATTATGTATGATTGAAGTGTATCGATCTTACTGTATCCTCTTATGCCCGTAGATGCAGTAAGAGCCTGCTAAGGGTTACCTCCGGAAGATGGACAGCAGCGTCATTCCGCGTATCAATATCCCGTACTGCGCTCGCCAACCCTGCCAAGTGTGGTGAGTATGGCAACTACCCCTCATGAAGACTTGTGTTCAGTAGTGGACGTTTTACGGCTGAAATGATGAGTGATGATGATTGAAGTATTGAGATTTTTTAGGTACTTATATTGATTGATAAATAATAAATAATGTTGGATATTTCACACCATTCTATGATTACAACGAAAATAATCTAAAAATGAAACATTAAATATAATTTATCAAAGAATTGAAATTATCTTGGCTTGACATCAGAAGAAATGGTCTAAGAAACGTCAGCAAGTTGATAATACGTTAGGTACGTGGTGAAAGCCGTATTATATTATTAAACCCTTATCAAAGTTAATACTTAAATGTGTATTAATTATAGCAAAAAGCTACGTTGCATAATCATTTTTTCCAAAAAAACAAAACATGAACCTGGCCTACTGTGCGGAACTTAAGTAGGTAAAAGTTATCGATAAAAAAATATCGATAAATTGCACACCACAACGTCACAACACAAGAGTGTCCTAAATCAGACAAAGGTGTACAAATTGGTAGGTATTACTAACACCGTACCTATTATTGTGTGTGTCTATGTTTTGTAATTGCAAACTATAGAAATAAATGAATGAGTTCGTTTTATAAAGACGTCACTCTAGATCTAACATGGCGGAACACCCAAGATGGCGGACTAGTTATTTTTAATGCAATCCTACAATATGAGTATAATGTATCATTAACACACTCTTTATGTTTTCGTGTATTCATGAAAGGGCTTGCTGAAAATAACTCGAAAAATGAAATGACGTCAGACTGAATCCAACATGGCGGAACACCCAAGATGGCGGGATAACTAAACAGCAATAAAATAATTTTAAGTAAACACGCTTTTATTTAAATCTACTAAATATAATAAAATAAACATTTTTCATAAAAAAAGAATGTCAACATAAAGCGTCTACTTATACACAATTTATATAATAAAAAAGCTTGTCGCGAGATTTACTTGTGTAGTTAAAGTAAATTAAATAACTTGATCTAATTGATTTTTTTTTCAAACAAAGTTTATTTTACAAGTACCTACCTACTTAAATCTCGTTAAAAAAGTTTATATTAATTCGTCAAATTTTATTGAGTGCCTACTGTACCTACCAACCAACCTGTAAGTAGGTTGATAATATTAAAGAGCTAAAACAAACATTACGTTAGTACAGTGATTGCGCAGAACAAACAGTCAAAAACCTTGTTTCTGTATTTACCTGAAGATAAGCAATGAGGTACCTACATAATACAATATACCTACTATACCTGCTTGGTATGCGCTTACGATATGTAGGAATAATAATAATAATTAGTAACTCATAAATAAATAAATCATAAATTAATTTATGTAATTAATTATGTAGGTATCATAAATTTTGATTGCATTTTTCATTTTCTACCTCTATAAATGATACCTTAGTGCGGGCTTACACTCGAATAGCTTATAAAAATTAGTAACTCCTTTATTCCGAATTAAGTTTAACATAGGTAAGTGATTTAAAATGCAACTATAATATGTCCCATACAAAACCAAGCGGATTAGCACGTTGAAGTGGCAATGGGCAGGCCATGTAGCTCGCAGAACAGATGGCCGATGGGGCCGAAAAGTTTCTCGAGTGAAGGCCACGGACCGGCAAGCGCGTCCACCAACAAGATGAGCTTTCTAGGACTAATAGTCTTCGTAAAGCCGGTGACGGACGGACAGACAGAGAGACAGACAATGTGAAACAATAAGGGTTTTTTTTACTAAGAAACCCTAATAAAAAGGAAGTAACACAAGTTATGCTTTAGGACTGGATGGAACTTAAAAAATTCCAGCATAAACAAATGTACGTAGGTACTGTACTCGAATAGAGCTCCGAATGGGCTATAAATAATCCGTAAAGCTGAAACAACAACTGCCTCCGTCATAAGCAAACAAGGGCGAGCCAGCCTAGTGTAGTCAGCGGGCGGGCCTGTCGCCTCGTAGTCCTCAAACATCATTGGAGGCCTAGGGCGCGTTAATTGTTAGCTATTGTATGCGCCTTCGGAGGCATGCTTTTAAGTAGCCATTTGAGCTATCAATTAATTGTTTTATATAGGAGTTTACTCCTATAGGTAATAGCTGTAAATGATACAGTTAAAACGATTGAGCTTCAAAATAACGAAAGTTAAGTGGTTTAGACGTAAGGCGATAGCGATTAATTATATACTTTGATTTCAATTCAATTTAATTCAATTTTGTATTTCAAAACATGTTGTTACACAAGTTCTTAAAACTAAAGCTATATGATGTACATAGGTACCTACTAATTATACAAGCGTTATTTACAAAAACATAGCTTATAAAAACAGTACCTATAATATTTCTTAAAAGGAATATTAAAAAAAACCTAGTAGGTAGGTATTACTATAGACATTGTGAACGAAATAATATGAATATCAATAAAATCAATCAAAAAAATCTTTTAGGGTGTAAAACATTGCTGTATTAAAAAGTTCTTAACCACATGTTCCTAAAGCCGACCGGGGCTAGGTAAGATGACCTCCGTGCTGCAATAGTACAGTCGCGTTCCTATGAACTACATAAAGGATACTTAATATAATTATATTGTGGATATAATTTGTGTTGCTTAGTAAGTAGTTACCGCGCACTTACTAAGGAACTCCATTATATTGCGCTAAAAGCGCAGGGAAGATTGGGAAGACCAAACAATAGATTAACTATTCCTTTTATAAATTAAAAATGTTTCATTCGGTACACCTGCTAGTGTCAAAATTTTCAATAAAATTCCTAAAACCATCCAAGCAGAAGATAATGTACGTTTATTTAAAACTAAACTTAATACACGCTATTTAGATTAGAACCATAGCATACCTACGTTGTAGTTCACGCCATGTGTTATCAATCCTAATGTGTGTATCTAGCTTCTGCCGACGAATTTGCTTGTATAGTGTTTAAAATTATCTGTCTCACGCTTAGATAATCCATTCTATCATCTATCTAGTTATTTTATGCAGCCTCAGCTCGCACTTTACGGATTACAGGATGGGGCAAAATTCAAGTAGGTAGCTTACCTTTTCTTGTTATTTATAAAAAAAATGTATTTTGTAGCTTTTTTTTCAAGTTTGCCCAAGCAATTACATATGTAAAAAAAATCAAGTTGATCTTAATCGACGCCATTCAGGACACTTGTCCTAAAGATACTCACCAAATGTAATCAAGTGCTTTTGAAATACCTAATTATGTAATATTTTTTTATAAATTTATCGCATGTTATAATGGTAGAGATATAAATCTTTGAGTGGTCGTAGATAATAGCGCAGGCGCCGCACTCATTCTGCTACATCGATCTGTTTTATAGACTCAGCTGTATTTAATGTTCCACGCGTGAAATCCTTGAGATATTAATAAATAGTTGATGTAAATATCTCTAGTCACCACAGCACCTAGCAATGTGCGATATTTGCCTATAAAATAATTTGATAGGTAAGCTTTTAAGCTAGTACCTACCTACTTGGTTAGATTCGTGGTTCGTATTTCATCATCATCATCATTTCAGCCATCAAACGTCCACTGATGAACACAGGTCTCCCTCATGGATCTCCATGAGGGGTTATTGCCATTCTCACTACGCTTGGCAGGCGGGTTGGTGAGCGCAGTATGGGATGTTGATACACGGATAGACGCTGCTGCCCATCTTCCGGAGGTGTCCCTTAGCAGGCTCTTACTGCATCCACGGGTAGGAGAGGAGGGGTAACATTCTACTGCCGATACAGTCTACGACCCCACGGCAATTCGGCTTTGTATTTACAAGACCTTTAAATCAAAATATCTTTACTAATATTACAAGGAGGAAAATTTTGTATTTTGTACAAGTATGTTTATAACGAATAAACTCAAAAACTACTATACCAATTTTCAAAATTCTTTCACCATTAGAATGCCCTGAGTAACATAGGCTATATTTTATCCCCGTTTTACCACGGGAACGGGAACTACGTGGGTGAAACCACGGAGTGCGGCTTGTATGCAATAAAGATATAAAACAAAGCCCCTGAGAACGTTATTATTTTGTACTCGGAGGGCAATGCATGAAGTTTTGGAATGATGTGACCTATTGCACTAACCCGGTCTCTACTGGTACCTACCGATACAAAATTATAATTTGCCAGTCAGTCAGTACAGTCGGTTAGCTAATTCTCAAACATTGGTACTTCATCTTCACATGTGAAGACATCTTTAATGTTACCTGACCATTTCATATTGACTTAAAATTTTATTGACATGTTAGTTTTGTATTATTGATTTTAGTTTGTAGGGGTATTTTTTGCTTGACCATTGTAGGTATGTTATTTTTTGTTAATATTGATTGATTGGTGTAACCGACTACAGAAAACCACACTCCAATTCTTTGGTCCTTCGAGCCAGATGACTTCATCTTTACATGTTGATACATCTCTGTCGGTGGTGGTCTCTCGGCCGGTTACATTACGAGCACATACAACACACACCTTACAACTTTATATCTCAGGGTGACGGTCGCAATGCATTGCAGCGTTGGTCACGTTAACGTCATCACCGCCTGTGTAAAAAACCTGTAAAAAAAACTACTGTTATAATGGGATTCTTAAGGGGGTCGATAGCGATGCTACTTGATAAAAAAAAAGTTAAAAATATATAAAAAATATCTTAAGCTGTAAAACAAAGGCTTTTCTTTGGTTTTCGTAATATAAAAAAAAATATCTTGTTCCTTATTTCCCACGAGATTTTCACTCATGAGTGAGAAATGGGACACGTTGTATATAAAATTATTATTAATCGCTTTCTCCTTACGTCTACACCACACAAAGTCCTTGGTCCTTCGAAACGAATTACTTCCTTATTTATTATAGAGACGCCCAACAGATGATGCACCTTTTCTTACCTCTACAATACAATCTCAGAATATAAATAGATAGATAACTCTTTATTGTAGTACACGACACATTGAAAGAATACAACATTAAAGAAGAGTAAAATTAAAACACAGGAGTACAAAGGGCGGCGTTATCGCTATGTGCGATCTTTTCCAGGCAACCTTGTGTCTTCTAAAAGTCTTGGCAACGAACATGTGATATCTTTACATGTTGAGACATCTCTTTAGCCGAGGATACACCACTAGTCAGGTCAAGTGTGTTATCCTCTTCGCTTCTCAGCCATTACAACCCAATTGCTCACTTCCTCGGCCTCAAGGTGGACAGCAGCGGCCGTGTTCTGGGCCTGCGCTGACTTAAAGCTGTATTACACTACACGGTATTCAGGGCCCGGTAGTTAGGGCGATTAGGGAGCAAGGCTTGCCGGGTCCGACCGGTCGCCCTAGTTAGGGTCCCTTACGCTCTAACTCTTATTACACCACTCTTAGTTAGGATAAAGCCTGTATTACACTACACGGTAGTCAGGGCCCGGTAGTTAGGGCGATTAGGGAGCAAGGCTTGCCGGGTCCGACCGGTCGCCCTAGTTAGGGTCCCTTACGCTCTAACTCTTATTACACCACTCTTAGTTAGGGTAAAGCCTGTATTACACTACACGGTAGTCAGGGCCCGGTAGTTAGGGCGATTAGGGAGCAAGGCTTGCTGGGTCCGCCCTAACTCTTATTACACCACTCTTAGTTAGGGTAAGAGTTTCTGAATATCGTGTAATGGCTTTACTGGTCTGCTTTTAGGTTCATGGTACCGACTCGTAGTTGTTTATTTGTGTGGGTAAGATGTCCGTAATGTCAGAAAATAGCACTAACGGAAGATGCTGAGGCTATTCGACGAGCTCTGTGGCACAGCGGGCGAAGGTCCGCCTGCGACGCAAGAGGTTGCGGGTTCTATTCCCGTCTCGGCACAAATATCTGTACGATCTCGGCACAAATATCTGTACGATCTGCAGATTTTTGTTCAGGGTGTTCTGGATGTTTTTCTATAAGTACCTATATAAAAAAAATCTCTCTACTATGTAGTTTATTGTATTAAGTATATCATTCATCTAGTACCCATAACACAAGCTCTGCTTAGCTGTGGGCTAGATGATGCTGCGTGAATCGTCAAACATTATTTATTTATTTTCTGATATTGATTACGGTGATACCTGCCGTGGGGTGCCGGCATTAGAATGTTACCCCTCCTCTCATGCCCGTAGATGCAGTAAGAGCCTGCTAAGGGATACCTCCGGAAGATGAGCAGCAGCATCTTTCCGTGTAACAACATCTCGTACTGCGCTCGCCAACCCGCTTGCCAAGCGTGGTGAGTTTAGCAACTACCTCTCATGGATGTCCGTCCATGAGGGAGGCCTGTCTTCAGTAGTGGACGTTTTACGGCTGAAATGATGATGATGGTGTTTGATTACAGTATATCCTCGACCTCAAGGTACACTGCAGCCGCCATGATTTCGGCCTGCGCTGACTAACTGAGCTGCTTTTAGGTTCATGGCAGTTTGATAGTAATGTTTAGTAAGGTCAATATAATTAATGAGTTTTTTGACTGCCAATTTTGACCGTGGGGCACCGGCAGTAGAAAGTTACCCCTCCTCTCTTGCCCGTGGATGCAGTAAGATCCTGCTAATGATAACTCTGCTGGGATACCTCTGGAAGATGGGCAGCAGAGTCTTTCCGTGTATCAACATCTCGTTTAAATTTTAATATTTTGCAAACGGAACCCTAATTTGATAAAATACTTTTTAATAAAAAGAACTCAAAAGTTAAAAATCGCTTAACTACTGAGTTCCTTTGGCCGCCTTCCAGCTCCATCATCGGACCCTGGTTACCATCTAGCACCACTCGTCAAGACGGATCGAACGAGTCCAAATTCGATGGGGTTGTGTCGTTTAACTTCCGAGTTCCTTGGCCACCTTCCGGTTCCATGTCGTAATAATTTTGAATTGTCATTCGATTTACACATGCATGCATAATTTCTGCTCAATCGGTAACCTGCATGATTTGATTACAGACAGACACAGGGACAGGTGAAGAAAAAGCTTGTTGATGATGCAATAAAAATGTATTAAAAAAATATATTGAAATGATCGATTTGACTTGTGTATGTGTTGATTGTGTGAGTGATTTGGACTTAAATATCGTATTTACTTGAAGATTTTCTTCTTGCCGATGAGAATAAATTCCACATTTTGCTTGACTTCTTGCTCTGCAAGAACGGTACAAGGAGGCATTTTGACTGTGTGTTATGTGATTATTTACAGTGACATCATATTGTAGTTAATTAATATTTTTATTTTTATGGACTTGTTTTGTAGCATGCCACACTTTAATTTTGTACGCCTGCGAAGGTAAAACATGTTGTTACTAATTACTTATTTTGGCATCCTAGCTTACACATGTTTATGCAAATAAATGATCTTTATCTTTATCTTGCCACAGAGTTTCACAGAAGTTTACTCCGCTGATGTTCGCGAGTGACTAAACGACGTGATTGCGTGCAAACGCTCAAACTTAGACCCATGGGTCTAAGTTTCTCTCTCTTTTCTGTGGGCACGATCACCAATTTAAGGCACATGACTCACCGTTCCTTGATTGTTGCAGGCAACACTATGGATCCTGGTGGTGTGCCTGGCGCTGTACGTCCCCCGCATCGAGATGAGGGTGGATGAATCGGAGCAGCCAAGGGAGGCTCCCAGAGAGGTCAGTATCAGCTTCTATCTCCACTTACTTAGAGGAGAGAAACACAGTTTTACCGTAGTAATATCGAGCTTGCCGTGGGGTGCCGGCAGTAGAATGTTACCCCTTCATGCACATGGATGCAGTAAGAGCTTGATAAGGGATACCTCCGGAAAATGGGCAGCAGCGTCTTTCCGTGCATCAAAATCCCGTACTGCGCTCACCAATCCGCCTGCCAAGCGTGGTGAGTATGGCAACTACACCTCATGAAGATCCATGAGGGAAGCCTGTGTCCAGTAGTGGACGTTTTTACGGCTGAAATGATGATGATGATGAAAACATTAGTCTTTTTTAAACTTTCGCGATCACGACACATTATTAACACATATTTAACCGGGTATTTATCGCGCTATTTACCTTTATTATTGCCCGACGTTTCGACAGGATTGCACCCATCGTGGTCCCGGGAAGACAGTGTCTTCCCGGGAATGATGAAAACATTTCAGACAGCGCGATCTAGTAGTTTAGCCGAAGGACGCCTACTGTTAGAAATAGGCCTCCCTCATGGATCTAGATCTCCTAACACTAGTCATGAGGGGGTAGTTGCGACACCTGCCTGTCATGTGAGGTTGGCGAGCGCAGTACGGGAGGTTGATACACGAGAAGACTGCTGCCCATCTTCCGGATTTACCCCTTGGCAGATTCTTATGAATCCACGAGCAAGAGAGGAGATGTGACGTTATTCTGCCAGCACCTTACGAATCTAGAAACTAACGATCTTGATCTTTAAAAGCTTGTTTCAGCAGCCTCTCCACGAGACCACAGTACAGCCGGAGCCGATAGAGCAGCACCTGAACCTGGGCAAGTGCCTGCATCTGTCCCGGGAGCACTGTCCGCCGCCCGGGGACGGCTGCCGGACGGTGGGCGCGTCCGCGCTGTTCTGCTGCGACATCGACTCCACCTACTTCAGGGATGTGCTGGGGCAGAACAGTGAGTCGTTTTCCTAAAACTACATTTTAAAATACAAAAACACAGGAATTTATCGAGCATTACCTATTTAATTGGTTTCTTTTTGTTTTTTTTTTGTACATTGAGTTTAAAAAAACAGACTTAGAATGATAAAATCCATGACTTGTTACTGAAAACAACCAAACCGCTTTATGTACGCCTATTATAGTTGAGTATTTCCCTCGATTTATCATGGATCGGATTATCAAGACTGTGTACAAAAACAAGTAAACATTATAAAGTGAAACAAAAAAACCAAAAAGTTCAATTTAGGGTATGAAACTGCACCTTGAGGGACTCCAGTGTCTACTATTACAATTATTTAACTCCTCATATCATCATGATCGAGTTTTGAAAGATAGGATCACCTCTAAAACATTACCTACCTTGTAAACAAGTTGAGTTACCAAAAAACAAGCTTTTATTGTTTATGGTTATGGTTTATGACTTGCCAGGGACTCGGCGGAGGTGTGCTGATAGCAGTAGGGATATAATAACAACTGCCCGGCCCGGGTATCACTCCTCTGCCGAGGATTTGTGGCTGACTCTGTCGACCAAGCTTCATAAAAACACACCCGTTGTTGCGTCCTATACCTGTGTAAACAAAACAAAGGTAACTGTTTCACAACACAATTGCCTAATTCCTTATCTAAATGACGTTGCGCCGCAACGTCATTTAATTTCTCATATTAGAGTCGCCTAACTAAGTCGCGACTTTAATATGAGTGGCATTCAATGGTTATCCAAAAACTATGATAAAAACATTTTATACCCGACAAATATAAGAACTAATGACGCAATAATATTAATTGATGAATTTACGACGCATAATTTGAATCAGTTTTATAGTTTCTAAATAAAGATGGTAAAATTCTGGATCTTGTCTTGGTTAAAGACACGGTATCTGTTACCGCCTGTGACGATGACCCACTAGTACCCATTGATTTGTTTCACAGACCCTTGCTTATTTCGGTCGACTTTATCAAAATACCGTTGCTGAAAGCCAATTCATATGTCAAATATTTATATAATAAGGGTCAATATGGCGCGATAAATAATAAATTAATTGATAGTCGTTATTTAAGTCTAATTATTAGTTGTATTTGAAATTACATGCATGTGACTATTTCCTTAATTAACTTTGACTTCATTTATTAATTATATGACGTGTAAATCTTGTATTCTACGAAATAAATGATTATGATTATGATTAAAATATCGAATAGGCAATGGGATGTTTTACTTTTTAACAAGCCGTTTAATGAGGTTGTGAGCTGTTTTAACGAGGTATTGCATACATAACATGATAAATATATTCCCACAAAATTAATAAAATCCCACACATATCCTAAATGGTACACATCGGCTTTATAAGGGTCGATAGAATAGAATAGAATAAATATATTTCTATTCTATTCTATTCTATTTTAATCTATCGGCCCTTATAAAGATTATAAATAAAAAAAATAAAAGCTTGTAAAAAAGAATCATCAATATCCATTCGCATTTAGCGGAGTAATCGCGTAACAAATATACAAAAAAGTATAGTCGAATTGACAACCTTCTTCTTTTTGTCGGTTAAAATGATGAAGATGGCGCGGTATCCTCGGTGCGCATGTAGACTTGCACTTGACTGTTTTTAAAGAAAAATTAGCAATGTTGAAGATTGCCTTCCTATAGATCTCCAAGATCAAGATGGGTTGTTGCCATACTCGCCACGCTTGGCAGGCGGGTTGGCGGTTGGCAGTACGTGATGTTGATACACAGGAAGACGCTGCTGCTCATCTTCCGAAGGTATCCCTTGGCAAATTCTTACCTTGAGGATGCACACGGGCTAGAGAGGAGGGGCAACTTTCTACTGCCGGCACCAACTGCACTGCCGATATCGAACCCACGACCTTCGGATTGAAAGTCGGGGGTACTTACCACTCGGCCAACACGGCTTTTTATTAGGCCATTATAGAAGTGTTAATTTACACAAGAAAAAATAGCATGTGTCCTTTGCGTTCTTATAGTTCGGTTTCATAAAATTAATCTTAATTATTTTAAAGAACGACAAAGATCGTTCTTTATAAATATATACTCTCATATATGATATATGAACATATCTCTTATATATGAAGATCTTTGTACTGATTGTGAGGGGTTGCACTGTTTGCGCGGGGTTCAATATTGAAAGAAAACTGCATAGCGAGAAAGCGGCTTATTCAGTTCCTAAATTAGCAATTTTTGATTCTATTTTAAACGGTTAAATATCTTTTTTTATCGAAAAAAATATATGTTACCTATAGTTATTAAACATGATATTTTTCACTTCACCTGATAGAGGAAGAAAAAATTATAAGGGAAGGATAGTTTTTGCTCGATTATGTGTTTATACTTCAAGTATAACAAATGTTAGACTCTCAAAAACATCTCAGAAAATAGGTAGCGACGTTTAGAAGAGTATTCAATAAATATTTTTTCTTCAAATCTAAGTATTTTTTTTGAATAATTTTTACCTATAGATTTTAATCAGGCCGCGCTTGCGCGCACTTCCTCAGTAGCCCGCCGCTGGAATAACCCAACCAAACCATAACAACACTCGTCCATGAATTGAATTGGAAATTTATTTAAATCAGTCTATATAATATGTCACCTCTAGAATATGATGTAGCATATTTGTTAAGTTCTGCCTTGAAATCGGTAGAGATACTCTGGCGGTTAGCTCGTATTTTTAGCACCGCTGACCTCAAAGGTTATCTTGTTAATAGTTACTGATATCGTGAACAACAACAGTCAATTACAGAAGAGATGTCTATTTACATTATAAGATACATACCTATAACTAAATCAAAGTCCATGAAGTATAAAAATTAAGTAATGCTGGACGCTGTAACACATAGCACCATCCCGCCCCAACGTAAGCAGAGCTTGTGTTATGGGTTGCAGCTGGTTGATGGAATTACTTTATTATATATTTTTGTAAAAGTATTCTCCATCATGCTTGGTCACAAAAGTCAAAGTCAATAAGTGTGTATTCAATAGAGCAATAATATACATAGAATAGTCAATTTACAAAAGAATAACAAGGCACATTCAAATTGAATAAAGCACATAATATAATTCGTTTGATTTAGATAACTTTTTTCCAAGTGAGGGAAAGAAAACACCCTGACGAGACAAATAACTGCAGATAAAGCAAATACTTTTAAAGTCGCCCGATTATCGAATAATAGTCGTAATAGCAATTTTAAAGCTAATATCTTTATTTGATAAAATTAAAAATAATTTATATAAGTCTCAATAAATACAAATAGAATTACACAGTTAAACAAAATCAATAGACATAAATAAATCGGTCGCCAACTAAGCGTACCTACGCTGTGTCTGACATAGCACTGGTTTTCAGTGGCGCCGCGTAGAAGATTTCGTGTGCGGAACACAGTACAAAAAACAGTCATTTATTGGATCAAATACACGTTAGAATACAGAAAATGTCTATATAAAATAGTCTACACTAAACTAGCATATGCTATTTCTTATTATTTTAATTTGATTGACATGTCATTGAGTGTGGAAGGAAGGTAGGGAGGCCTGCAGTGCGTCCCACTACAGTGCAAAGGCCTTCGGAAAGTACCTATAGGCTCTTAAAAATGACGCATTGGGCGTCAGCGATTTGACTTTTTCAAAATGGTTGCTTTACATACACGATTGGTTAAATATAACAAAAACAAAAAAAAAATGCTCTACAAATACATAGATTTTCACTTTACAGGTGAACGAAACCGATTTAACCTCTAAAAATGTTCTGTACTTACAAGTCTATACACACTTTTCAAAATGGTGGTTGGATTTTACATAATTACGAATAGTTTTTATTATAACCAGTCGGAAAATCCTACTAATATTATAAACGCGAAATTTTGTGATAATGTATGGAGGTTTGTTACTCTTTCACGCAAAACTAGCCTACGGATTGAGCTGAAATTTTGCACACGTCTAGATGTTGAGCAGGATTAACACATGGGCTACATTTTATCCGGGTATAACGCATATCAAGCGGCAGGCATCATCACTCCAGCCGTAAACAGTCCACTACTGAACAGGCCTCCCTCATGGATCTCCATGAGGGGTAATTGCCATACTCACCACGCTTGGCAGGCGGGTTGGCGAGCGCAGTACGGGATGTTGATACACGGAAAGACGCTGCTGCCCATCTTCCGGAGGCATCCCTTAGCAGGCTCTTACTGCATCCACGGGTATGAGAGGAGGGGTAACATTCTGCCGGCACCCCACGGCTAAAGCCTGTATTACATTACACGGTATTTAGGGACCCTTACCCTAACTAAGAGTGTTGTAATAAGAGTTAAAGCGTAAGGGACCCTAACTAGCGCGACCGCGGCAAGCCTTGCTCCCTAATCGCCCTACCTACCGGGCCCTGAATACCGTGCACGTGTAGTGTAATACAGCTTTAAGCGGCGGGCTTATGCTAGTAATAACTATGTGGGTTAAAATAATGAAACTGCGTTGTTCCAGTGACTAACCATAAGACGAAGTACCTGCACGTGCTGAACGGCAGCCTGGGGGAGCTGGACGTGTCGCAGGCGATGTTCCGCAGGCTCGCCTCCATGGCCTTCACTGACGGGCACATCGGGAAGATTGTCGGTAAGGATCTTAATTAAAATTCATTTAATTGTCGTTCCCAAAGACACAAAGATGTAAAAAACACTTCACTAAACAAAATTCTTACTTAGCATTTTTACTAACTTAACTAAACATTTTTACATACGCGTAAATGAGGGTAAAAAGACCTATCATCTACATATGTAAATAGGCACATAGGTATTGTTTGTTTATTCAATTGTTTTTCTTCTTCTTATTTTATTAAACATTCTTTAGTCTTGGACCTGTATGATGCGCCCTGCCCATCTTCCGGAGGTATAATAAGTTATGTTATACTACATAAATATTAACTTTTTTATGGGTAAAATATTATGCACTACACGATAAAACTCTGTTAACCTATAATTCATTTTCTTCTTTATTTCCATGGCCCTCATTACAGGATCGGAACCGAAGCACGATAACTTCAGTAAGTTGTACCAGGTCATTTTCTGTGATCCGGTTTACCATTTTGGGAGAAGTTCCGCAAAATATAACCATGATCATGAGTAATGCGAATTGATAAATGCGAAAAGTTGTGACACTCGAACGAGTAATTAAATTAAATAGACAGATACAAATAGGTATGTTTATTTTCTCTTAATCTAAAAATCTTAATCTAAACAATATCCAAGGTGTGAGACTCTTTTTTAAGTATATAATACCTGTGCTAGAGTCTCGCTCTACATCAGTAATGTAATTAATTAAGTAAAGAAATTGAATCTTATATTTAAACAATCTATGATATAAAATAAGTAATGTAACGGTATGGTGTAAGGTATATAGTGATAATAATAATAAATACTAACAGTGTTAATAAATACATATAATATAGATAATTATACAAATATAGATATATGTATTGTATATGTATATAATATTTATTTGTAGTCTTGGTTTGGTTGGCTGTTATTGTATTTAGTGAATGTTTTATTATTAGTTTTCTATACATTGAGTGTTAGCAAATTTGTATCAAGGTCCTTCGATATAGACATATAGACATGGACAATGTCTCTATTACCTACTCGTACGAGTGTACCTAATAACTTTTCGCATTCATCAATTTTAAATTACGCAAGTAGTTATATTCAAAGATTATCTTTCGGGTATATTGAAAGATAATTTATTTTTAAAAATACCCCCGTAATTTAGAACATCGTCTTCATCATTTAATGATAATTTCTGATTGCAAGTGTTTATTTTACCTGTTGCTGAAAGTACCAAAACCACTATGTGTATGCCTAGTACATTTCTGTTTATTTACCTAGCTTCGTAGATAAGATCATTTAATACATGTTTTTGTGGAAAAATTAAAGAATTACTATGTAGGTTTTGGGACTGAGCTCCCAGTCATCAAAACTGAGTCATTAAAACCAAACTAGGTTTTAAGCCAATATTCGTTCATTTGTCAACAAATGTCGTGGTTTTGTGTTGGTACGCGTGAATAAATCATTAATCATACTTATTTATTACAAAAATATTACACAAATTAAGCAGCGCAGAGTTAGGTTAGAAAACATAAATAAATCATAAATAAATTATTCTGGACAATTCACACAGCATCATGCTAAGCAGAGCTTGTGTTGTGGGATGACTGATATACTTAATACATTATATTACATATATATTTTTATCTTATATATAAAAACATCCAGAACATCCTTAACAAATATCTGCAGATCGTACAGACATTTGTTCCGCGGAAATCGAACCTGCAACCTCTTGCGTCCTGCGGGCCTTCGCTTGCTGTGCCACAGAGGTCGTCAAGATACATATACATATATAAGTTTATCATTGATTAAGCTAAAGGCTTGTATCTTGGGTAGCAGTGAGCTTTTACATAGCACTATGAAAGCACTTAGTTTCCCCTCATTTCGTCTCCAGGCCAGTTCCCAAAGTACTCCGCAGTGGCCTGTCTCAACATCTCCAGTAACAACCTGACGAGCGCGAAGTTGCAGCCGAAGCTTCAGCGTCCGTTCGCCTATCTCTTCAACTTGACGGTGCTCGACGCCTCCGCCAACAATCTGACGGAGTTTCCCCTTAGTCTGGTGCACAGTAATAGGAAGATCTCGGTGGATTTGTCAGGTAATTAAGTAAGATAGATAGATCAATTGTCTATTAAACTACATAATACAGAAAAAAGTCCATAACTCAAATTATCTTAAACTACATAAACAACAGACAAAACCATGGGCGGTCTTTAGTTGGTATTTTAGGACTCCATCGGGCTTTCAGTAAACACTTTCCGAAAGAAACCAAAATCACTCTCCGGGATGTAAGGCGGTTCACACACTGCCACGCACCACGCTGCATGTTGCGTGAATGCGTCTTCTAACGTTGCTTGTAAGTATCTCCGATTGTAGAGAAAATACGCACAGTCCAACACACTGAAAATGCATCTACGCGCGTTCATGTAGATCACGCGCTCAAGCGCGGAGAAACATGCACCCACGCGCGTGGGTGTGGGGCGAAACGCAAGGTATCGAACACCGAGTCCCGCAGTCTAACTAACAGCTTTGAAAGAAATGAGTCAGAGCCGCCGTGAATCCACAAAACGCAACTACGCAAGTGAGTGCGTGAAAAACCCGCACGATGATACAGATCTGCACTCCCGTAAGTACGCGCGTAGGTGCGTCGACACGAAACATGCATCGTGGTGCGTGGCAGTGTGATAACCGCTTATAACTCTAGCACGAGACACGCTAGATTTCTTTCGGAAACACTTACACTTGCTATAATGATGGTCCAGTCCAGGTCAACAATTTCAATTCGACTGTTGCGCTTTTGTTCTGTTGGATACTTCTGAGATATATGTACATCTCAGAAGTATCCACCCACCGTCTAAAAGCCGAGGTGTCAGAAACTGTAACTCAATTTGTGGTGCACCGATAAGCCAAAAAGTTCAAGTCTCATCGTCACTTTGCTGTTTTTAAATGATATCTTTTTATCATCTCAGGGAACAACTTCCTCCCCTGCAAGCACTTCCAGAAAGCGATGGAGACCAACAACATCACGCTGGTGACGTTCCTCAACTACAACGATACTTACTGCGCACTGGATCTCAGCTTCAACTGGTTCAGAGATGTTGGCTTCGTGCAGATTGACTACTTGAGGGTTCAGAAGGAGGTTGGTTATTTATTAATTAAGTTCCGGCTATTTCAGTCCACTGCATTATTTTACATTTTCGTCATGACGATTCGTTACGACGTCATAGTCGTAATAGTCTGCAAAGAACTAAACTAAAGGTTAAGAACGGGTATCATAATTGACTATTTGAGGGCTCAAAATCAGGTATAAGATATCACCATTGGCCTATATCAGATAACTGCATAGGTTTTCCCGAATTTGCGCCACTTTTACCTGAGCAGGATATAGGTATTTGGGAATCATGAAACTCTACTTGGCTACTCGGTTATTGACAGCATTCTTTAAGTATCCACACGAATGCACGACCACAAGTGACACCAGGTCAAAAGAGCTGAGTAATCGTGCCTTTCTTTTACAATATCTGCATCACCTTCAGGGATGCTTAAAGAATGCAACCATCGGCCCAGACTCCTCCGGTATTTAAAAGAGTTGGGCTAGCCAGAGTCGGCTTAATGCAGCATAAGCCCCGATGCGGGATATCACTGCAAATCTGGTGTCCCCCTACCAGAATAAGAATGAGAATCCACTAATTTGATGGAGCATTTGATTATAATATCGAGCATTTGGGAGCACAATGCTGAGTCAGGTCCTGTTAGACTCACCCAATCACGTCGTTGTCATCTAAGATGGTTATCTGTGACAATATTCACGTGGTCCGCTGAGTGAGGTGCTTGCCTTTCTTTATTTACTACCATTGTATTTCTTTTTAGGGTTCCAGACCAAAATGGTAAAAAAGGACCCCTTATGATGTGACTTTGTCTGTCTGTCACAAATGGATATCTTGAGAACTACTGATGCTATCGACTTGAAATTTAAAATGGTGGAAGATAACGCTTTTTCATATTAAAATATAGCATATAAAATGGTGAAAAATATTCTTATTACGATCGCAAGGGGGCGGAAAGGGGGTCTCAAAATTTTAAGTGAAGTTACTAGGTCATGTGGGGTATCATATGAAAAGGCCTTACTTTCTTTCACTCCTATTATGTTGGCCGAATGGTATGTACCCCCGACTTTCAATCCGAAGGTCGTGGGTTCGATACCGGCCGTGAACCAATATTTTTTTCTTTCCTGAAAAGTGTAAGTTCACATTAAACACGCGCTTAACATTGTGAACATCGTGAGGAAACCCGCGGCTTAGTTAGCTTCAGACGTATTGACCTGTTCTTCTGATTATCAGCTGACTAAGCTGAGAGGATGGTAAAGATGCTGGGCAAGCCTAATCTATCAAAAAATGTCCCAGGCACTGCAGCGTCCCGTACAACATGATTACCAGTTGCTGACGCTGCATAAATCATCTATAATAGATGCAAAGGCCTTACTACTACTACTAATAAGTATGTTAATCTGAAAATCCATAGGTCCAGCCTTTAAGTAGCTGCTTCTTATATTCGGGATAGATTCATAGATTCAGATTTATATTCGGGCTCCGTAAATATGACCACGTATCCCAGTTCCGTGCCAAGCTGAAATGGCTTCCTATACGTCAGCGACGGAACCTGCATATTCTATCCCTTCTCTTTTCCATCCTCTTCAGTCCCTTTTCTCCTACTTATCTCAAAGAAAAATTCCAATACCTCTCCTCCTCTCACGACTTATCTCTTCGGTCATCTGAAAACCTTCTTCTTAAAATACCAACACAAAAAACTTCATTTTATAGTGGCTCTTTTAGTGCCCAAGCTGTCAGACTGTGGAATGCTTTACCGCTTAGCGTCAAAACATCTTCGTCACTGTACACTTTTAAAAATAAGGTTTACCATCATTACCTGTCATCCTAAACTGGTTGACAACCTAATTCTAGTTATCCATTTCTTTTATTCCCGAATTTATTGATATTAATTATGCATGTACATATTAGTCTAATTATTTTATTTTATTTATTGAGATATGTATTAGTTTGTATGATGTTTTATAATGGTGTTTATAGTATTAATATTATGTATTAGTTTGTTTTTTATTAGTTATAGTTAAGTTAATAATGTATGTCTAAGTAGTTGTTAACACTAAGTTACCTATTTTCCTAAAGGGATTGTAACATACCGCCTTCTTCTTGCCCTATGCTCTCTGTATCAATTGGTTGCCTGGAAGAGATTGCTCCCAGCGATAAGGCCGCCCGTTGAACTGCCCAAAATTGTATTATATTTTTGCTTGTTTTTATACCTCGGTATATTTTTTGTTACATGTGGTGATCAATAAAGTGTTATCTATCTATCTATCTATTCTTCTTGTGTGTATCTTATATAGGTCGCGCGGTGGTTTAAGATCGCTCGATGAATCTAGTGGGGGCAATCGGCGCATGTGTCCAATCACACACGAATCGAGACGCGTGAACGCAACGCGGGAGATGACCTTGAGACCTTGAGAGCGACTGATCTACCAATGACGTGGCGCCGTCAGCGCACACCCGCCCCCCTCACCCCGCACATCACCAAATAGACCTTAGAATTGAATACTGCGCATACCCTGCGACCTGTAAATGATTTTAATTTTTTCCAGCTTAACGCAAGCTGCCGCAACATTATCCCAGCGGAGCTGAACTGCACGTGCGTGCCCGATGTGGTGGAGGTGCTCGACGCGGTGACGCGGATGGTGGCGGTGGACTGCTCGCACCGCAACCTCACCGAGATGCCGACCAACCTGCCTCCCAACACCATCAAACTGAACGTGTCCTACAACAACGTAAGTAGCCCTGAGAACGCCAGAACTGCACGTGCGTGCCGGATGTGGTGGAGGTGCTCGACGCGGTGACGCGGATGGTGGCGGTGGACTGCTCGCACCGCAACCTCACCGAGATGCCGACCAACCTGCCTCCCAACACCATCAAACTGAACGTGTCCTACAACAACGTAAGTAGCCCTGAGAACGCCAGAACTGCACGTGCGTGCCGGATGTGGTGGAGGTGCTCGACGCGGTGACGCGGATGGTGGCGGTGGACTGCTCGCACCGCAACCTCACCGAGATGCCGACCAACCTGCCTCCCAACACCATCAAACTGAACGTGTCCTACAACAACGTAAGTAGCCTTGAGAACGCCAGAAAACCACTCCAGGTGATGGCGAGTGCTGTGAGTAAAAGCCTCGGCTGATTACGTATCTTGCGACAGGTTTGCAACAGACGATCGTTGCTGTCAAACGTCTTGTCTTGTCTTAATTATTAGAATCAGGCGTTACTTTGCGGAAATCCATATTATTATGACAATAAAAATATCTAGTTTTAATTCCGCTAATGCTGATGCATACGCATCTCAGCATTAGCGGAATTAAAACTAGATATTCTCATTGCATTTTATTGTCATAATTGTCTTGTCTTTTTATTTTATGTTTGGTTTTACACAATTCCGCCAGTGTCAAGTTATTCTATAAATTCTTATGTTATTTGGCTGGCCATGTTGGCGGCCATTTCCAAATTATATTTGTGTGTTTGATCGAAAAAAACATACCTACATATATTTTTTGTCAATTTTGTATTAGAGGAATTGAATTGAATTTGAATTGAAATAAAAAGGAATTGACATTTGACAACGATGATCGCCAGAAGTCTTCTTGTTGCAAGATACGTAATCACCCTGCTGGTCGCGTGGCGAGCGATCACCATCTCGGCTGCAGGACGTCCACTGCTGGGCATAAGCCTCTTGGATCTCCAATTATTGATTTTGAGGGGTTTTATTTATTAAAGGCGACCAACAGAATGGACACATGACGATTTCACTTATATAGACAAGAGACTCCCAATTATAAGTAAGTAATGCTCGCCGTGGGGTGCCGGCAGTAGAATGTTACCCCTCCTTTCATGCCTGTGGATGCAGTAAGAGCCTTCCGTCAGTATCGTGTCGGCCCCACGCGCGGACGGGCATTCAATCCCATGATGATGATTTTCTTTAAAAATCGAAACGTGTCGGAATAATCTTCGACGTTACAATACTACGTGAGTAATTCCCGTTTTTACAAAATAAATAATATATCTCACGTTAATTTTGAAAGTGAAGCAGTAAGAGCCTGCTAAGGGATACCTCCGGAAGATGGGCAGCAGCGTCTTCCCGTGTATCAACATCCGTACTGCGCTCGCCAACCCGCCTGCCAAGCGTGGTGAGTATGGCAACTACCCCTCATGGAGATCCATGAGGGAGGCCTGTGTTCAGGAGTGGACGTTTAACGGCTGAAATGATGATTCTCGTTCCTTAGAGATACAGTTCACATTAGCTTGCATCAAGTCATCGTCATCGGTCGCGGCGAAGCGGCAATACCTAACATGCTCAACCTGTCCATTGTTTGTTGATGTTTTATGCTAAAATATATATGTTTTTTGCAGATAACATCCCTACAGCCGGTGAGTGACGACCCCACGTACGACCACCTGCGAACACTCATCCTGGACCACAACGACATACAGAATATACTGGAGTTGGAGGGAACCAAGTTTATAGACAACTTTAACTACTTCTCCATCGCTTATAACAAACTGAAAACTGTGAGTACCTACATCAGTAGGGACCACCAATGATTGATTGATACCAATAAATAAATAAATAAATAAATAATGCTGGACAATTCACACAGCATTATCTAGCCCCAAGCTAAGCAGAGCTTGTGTTATGGGTACTAGATTACTGATATATTTAATAATAAATTATATTACATACATAGATAGATGTTTTTGAAAAAATATAGATATAAAACATCCAGAACACCCTAAACCAATATCCGTACAGACATCTGCCCTTCTTCCGGAGGTATCCCGTGGCAGATCTTACTGCATCTACGGGTAGGAGTGGCAACGAGTCGGCATCCCTTGATAGAAAATTTTGCCCGCGACTTCGTCCGCGTGGAAGTCATAAAACGTAAAATCCCCTTTTTCACGCAGAGCCACTGCGTGATTCGAAAATATAAATCCCGTTTATTCCCTATCCCGTGGGAATTTCGAAAGATTAGTAGTGCACCTCAAGGATACTCAAGGTATATGTATGTGTGCCAATTTTCAAGTCTTTAGGTCCAGTGGTTTAGGCTGTGCGTTGATATATCAGTCAGTGAGTCAGTCAAGACTTTGAATTTTATATATATATATATATATAGATAGATAAATATTATGAAACAACGGAGTGAGCCTCAAACGCTGGAAGGAGGCAACGCGCCATAGCACAGGATCGGGATATTTATCCCGATCCTGTGCTCCTGCATCCCATCCCCCTTCTATTTGGAAAGGGGATGGGGAGTTCTTTGCCCTACAGTGGGACGAAGATGTCGAGTAATAATAATGGTATTTAATAAATATTATACGGCTTTCACTACGTAGGTAACCTATTATCATCTTGCTGACGTTTCGTAGATCATTTAGAGGCCCTTCTTCATGAGAAGCCACGAACGGTGCTCATGAAGAAGGGCCTCTAAATTCGAACTCAAAAAAATACTTTATTCAGTGCGGCCGCATGGACGTTATTTTTTTTTTAAATTATTTGGTATAATGTTTACAAAAGTAAATCTATACTAAAATGTATTACAATCTAGCCAGATTGGCTAATGAGTAACTTAATGCTGAGTTTTATAAGAAATGGACCTTATTGACGCGTCACAAATTACAAAATAAAACAACACATATAAATAGAATAAAGCTAATTGAATCTGTTCGCTTCAGATGCCACGCAAATGGTCTATGGATCGTCAGCAAGATGATAATATACGTGGTGAAAGCCGTTATTATATTTATTAAATGATTGCAAGCACGATAATTTCAGTTCTATGATGATCTTGTCCGCAGATCAGCACGTACGTGCTATCCAACCGGTTCGAGACGCTGGGCCCCGGGTTCATGATCGCCGGTAACTTCATCCACTGCGACTGTAACACAGAGAAGATGCTTAAGGTAATACAATGTCGGTTAAGGTTAAAAAAAGATATAAAAAAATATTTATTCAAAGTTTTATCAATCACAAGTAGACGCAGAGTTAATAATTTCTAAAGCATAAAAAATAATATCATAAAAACTAACAAAAAAACGTTACTTAACTATCAGTGGTCCTCGCACTAGGCCAAGCCTATATCGCGAAGACCAATCTCCAATCTCACATGAATCTGTACAGTAGTTTGTCCCGGTGTGACTAGGTACTTACTCGTAATTATAAGAGAAGACAGAAATACAATCTTAATGATCAAAAGAAACAGTATATATAAAGAAAATGAGCTGAGTATGGTAACAATCCCTTAAGGGCGCTCCACATTCTCAAGAGAATCTCGCGTTCTCGCGAGATTCTCTTGAGAATGTGGAGCGCCCTTTATAATCAGTACTTGGAGCTCCAAGTCCATGAGGGAGGCCTGTGTCCAGCAGTGGATGACCTACGGCTGTGATGATGATGATGACGAAGGCTCATTGAAATCTGCGGCTTAGTCAGCTTCAGGCGTTCCCTGTTCTTTCTTCTGACTAGTAGTCGACTAAGCTGATTTTCAGCCGTAAAACGTGCACTGAACACAGGCCTCCCTCATGGATCTCCATGAGGGTATAGTTGCCATACTCACCACGGTTAGCAGGCAGATTGGCGAGCGCAGTACGAGATGTTGATACACGGATAGACGCTGCTGCCCATCTTCCGGAGGTACCTATCCCTTAACAGGCTCCTACAAAGATTATGTAATCACTGGGCTCCTACTGCATCCACGGGCATGAGAGGAGGGGTACATTCCACTGCCGGCACCCCACGGCAACTTATACTTCAGCCAAATTTGATGTAGAATGTTTGTAAACAAACTGTCAATACTTACTTGCTTTCTTTGTGATGCTTTTTTATATTTCTCGGTTATTGGGGCTTTGTTTGACCTCTTCTATATAAATTACTATTAGGTAACTCGGTCAAAAAACCAACCCTTCAGCAATTAAATTTTAAGTGTGGACAGGTTGTTTACAAACTACTCTACATCGACTTTGGCTGAAGTAGGTAGGTGCTGGGCCGAATCCTAGATTGGATAGACCTACAAAGTTTCAGGATTATAGCGACGAAATTTTGCACTCGTGTTTTGTTTTTGTAACAATACAAAATGGTATACTTTAAAATGGCCGCCGCCACAAGATGGCGGATGAAAGGTATATATTTTTACAATGTTTTTGAATTAAAATCAATGAATTTCTGACAAGCCTTACAAAATGGGTATAAATGCAATAGGATCTAAAAGCATGTTTTAAAAAAAATATTTTAAACAAAAACCTTATTGCATTTCCAGCCATGGCTCCTAGAATACGCCAAAAACATCCCCGACTACCGCCACCTCCTCTGCGAAGAGGGCAGGGGCGCCGTCGTCGACCTGGTGGAGTCCGAGGTCTGCCACACCCCCCGAGACTGGACCGACTACATCTACTACATCATCTTCATGGAGGTGTTGACCCTTGTACTGCTGGTCAGCAAAGTGAGCTATGATTACTGGGTGTTTAAGACCGCGGGGTATCTGCCCTGGCCGGCGAATAAGATGCCGAGGCTGCCTTGTGATTGGTTGTGTGAATAGTGGCCTTTAGCACTGGCAGAATACCTAAGCACTGGTAGAATACCTAAGCACTGGCAGAATACCTAAGCACTGGTAGAATACCTAAGCACTGGCAGAATATCTAAGCGCTGGTAGAATACCTAAGCACTGGTAGAATACCTAAGCACTGGCAGAATATCTAAGCACTGGCAGAATACTTAAGCACTGGTAGTATATATCGCGCTTGATCACGGAAGAACAGAGGCTTGACTTGAAACGTGAGATTTCCATGTTGTTGTACGTTTCATTGATTTATTGCACAAGAAAGTACATTTGGAGGCACGAACTGTGTAGGTGGATAAAATGGTTTTTCTAGTGAAGTATGTCTTACCCGGACTGGGCAGATTATATTCATGGAAGTGAAACATTAGTTTTAGCTTATAGGTATTTGTGTAAATATGCAGCTTCGAGTGAAGTGAAATAGTAAATTACCTACCCAATAAATTGAACAAAACATTTTGTGAACTGAATAAGTGAGAAATTGACTCGATGTGGTTAAAAACAATCTTGAACCTTACAAGATTGCATGATAAAACAGTGCTACCAATAGTGTCAATCTTAAATCTAACAAGATTTTATGTTGAAACAGTGCCACCAACTTAGAATTTAAATTACTAAGCGTCGCTATCGGAGAGTTTAATTATGAAGTTTTGCACATGATTAAGTTTGTGGAACGGTTTTAACGTTGTTTGATGTTAATAAGTAAGGTATAGTTTCGGGTTATTAGAGAAAGAGCTTGAACTATTGCCTTAAGAATTTTGGATAGCCTTGTTTTAAATAAATTATGTCTCGCAAAAGATGGAATCTCTGAGATCTCGACGGCGCGGCGTTTCTTATTCAAGTCTAATTAATACTCTACTAATTTGAGAGGCTTAAATGAAAACGAAGCGAAGTGTATTTTTGAGGCTTGTAAAATATGTTAAATGTAATGTTACATTAATCACTTGAATAATCTACAACTCATAGAAATTACAAGACTTTATACCTACATTTAAACATAAGTAAATGCCCTTCGTCCACTGTGTATAAAATGTTATAAACTGCCACACTTAAAAGTCTTTTTAAACTTTCGCGATCACAACACATTATTAATATACCAGGCATCGTACCGGCGGAGTCTTCCCGGAACCATGCCTGGTGCAATCCAGTCGTAACGCGGGAAATAGTAAAGGTAATTTACGCGATAAATACCCGGTTGTATGCAAAGATTTAAATCGTTAGGTACGCCCCTTACCGTAATGAGCGAGCACGCTCATTTGGAATCAGTGTACCTACCTCTAACCTCAGTGTTAGCCGGACGTGGTGTGTGTTATTTGTTTCACGAAGTTCTTGCAATATTATTGCACATAATGGTAACAATATCAGTTTGGTTTACTGGCAAAACCATTGTGTTTGCGTCGGCATTATTGTTAACACACAGTGGCCTAGTGATTTATATCTTTGGTTATTATTTTTAATTTTTACTCAATTTAATTAAATCAATGCAAGCAAATAATATACATAAATTAATATAAATGCATATTCATTTATGTATATTATGCAACAAATAATAGCATATATAATAATAATATATATAAATGAATATACATGTATTTTAATTTATGTATATTATGCAACAAATAATAGGAAATAATAAACATAAATTAATATACATGTATATTGATTTATGTATATTATTTGCTTGCATTGATTTAATTAAATTCTGACTATACATTAAAAAGAACCACTTATCAGGTTAAGTACTGGCCGTTTGTTTTAATTTTGTACACATTATTTGGCGGTGCCCTAGAAGGGTTCATGTCGAACTTTTATAAATATTCTAAGACCTTGTGTGACAACATGTTTTGCACTATAGAATTGAAATATAGCTTTTTATACTCGTATTAAATGTTATTCAACATTTTTTCACTCTAGTCTTTTTAAGTTGTCTTACCAAGAATCTGAATATCAATGTTTATTTCATATATCTTTGTTATATAGTGCCATATTTTTAAATCGGCTAATTGAAATGCAAAGATTAGTTTTAAGGTAAATGCTTCTATTCGGCGGTATTGATATGAAATTGTTTATAGGTATTAATAAGTTTATTAGAGAACTAAGCGTAGCTCCAGCTACTTTAAATATTTGTAAACAAACTGTCACACCTAAAATGTGCTTCTAAAGGTTTGGGTTTTTGACTGAGTTAATAGTAATTATTGAAGGGAGTGATTACGAATTCCCAATAATTTGTAAAATGAGAAATTTTGATAAAAACCAATAAAGTTATTTTTAGGTTAAGTATTGATAGTTTGTTGACAAATATTCTACATCGAAATTGGCTGGAGTATAGTTTACATTGGCCAAGCAAGAGTAGCATATGATACCTTGCCGTTGCTTTGGCAATATAGTCTTTTCCAACTCACCCAGTTAGGTGACAGCGGGATAGAGCAGGAAAGTCTTAGAAGAAATAGGAAGCGCAAAAGAGACATAGCAGTTGTTACTTTTCACTCATTGCTTATTAATATTTTTTGAAAACAAACAGTTGTCGGCGGGAATCAAACCCGCAACCTCATCCAGCTAATAGCTGACATGAGCCACGTAGGTCGTCAAGCCGTTGTATGAATTTGAATGCAGTCACTCATAAAAACCAATTCATAATTTGGTCAATGTAAAGTTTCTTATAGTAATGTGCCTTTTTAGGGTTTCGTAGTAAAACAAGAAACCCTTATAGTTTTTCATTGTTAGGTAATGTTGTTGCAAATAATAGATACCTACATAAACAATTTTCAATTACGTGGTTATTTTTATTGTAAATAATTCTATGAGTTTAGTTGTTATAAAAATATATTATAATAATATCTAAATGAACAACAAATATTTAGGAAGAAATCAAACATACATACGTATATCTAATGAGCGCTTGAAAAAAGCACTTAAAAAAGAATTGGACACGTGTTTCGGCTCATTATATATATTAATGATTGATTGTAACCCACCGCCTTCTTCTTGCCCTATGCTCTCTGAATCAATTGGTTGCCTGGAAGAGATTGCTTCCAGCGATAAGGCCGCCCGTTGAATTGCCCAAAATTGTTTTATTATATTTTTGCTTGTTTTTATACCTCGGTATATTTTTTGTTACATGTGGTGATCAATAAAGTGTTATCTATCTATCTATCTATTATAAGGCAGCTTCAGTAGAAATCGCTTCCCGTTCCATTCTTTCTGAGTGTTTCAGATATGCATTAGCGGATATGTTACTAAATATTTGTAGTTCATTTAGATATTAAAATGGATTTCCGCAAAGTTACGCCTGAATCAATTAATTTCTTAAATATTATTTTATAGAGCTGCTTATGAGTCGGTTAGGATATTTCAGTTCTAAGATTGTGTAGCTACATCTAAAATAAGGCATAATCATTATTTTTGTATATAATTATGAAGAAGACTGTATATTTTGTGAGTTTTATACCTAAGTGAACGTCTATAAAGTATTTTATGGTGAAGTTGTTGTTTTTATTTTACTTGCTAAATAATCATCATCATCATTTCAGCCGTAAAACGTCCACTACTGAACTAAGGCCTCCCTCATGGATCTCCATGAGGGGTAGTTGCCATACTCACCACGCTTGGCAGGCGGGTTGGCGAGCGCAGTACGGGATGTTACACTGAAGGACCTGCTGCCCATCTTTCGGAGGTATCCCTTGGCAGATTCTTACTGCTCCACGAGCAAGAGGAGAGGCAACATTCTACTACCGGCACCCCACGGCATGATTGACTAGGATTTACTATAAAAGGAATGAAATAGAATAGGACTACTGATTGAAAAAAAAACTTTAGTCAAATTATATAACATTTATTTACTTATGTTACATTTTAAATATCTTACTAAGCAGGTTTGGCTTTCTTTACAAAGTTTTTCTTCTTTTTACTGAACTCTGTTTTTTTATTTACCTTATTCGACTTATTATTATTAAGCTTTACCTTTTTACCTAATTTTCTTCCTGGATCACTTTTATTATTCTTTTTGTCGAAGGGCTTGTTGTTTTTCTTGAATTTATTGTTACCCTCCGTTTTGTTTTGTCCGCCATTTTGTATTTTTCTTTGCTTAGGATTTTTTCCGGTTTTCACTGCTTCGGTGCCTTTTGCACTGTCTGTTTCCTTTGTCTCTTTGGAAGCGTCAAGTTTCCTCCTAAAAAAAGAAAAAAAGCTAAATTAAGGCTTTTAGGTTTATTGTAGATCATATATACAGCGTCAGCAACTGATATTATGCTGTATGGGACGCTAAATTTTATCAGTCATCTTGTTCCCATAACACAAGTTATGCTTAGCTTGGTGCTAAATGATACTGTGTGAATTGTCAAGCATTATTATTACATATTGCGCCGTGCGCAAACGCAGACCAGTAAGTTAGCGAAAGATCCCGAAAGGACCGGTGTAGGTGCAAGTGCTATAGTGGTGATCAGTGTTCTGTGAAGAAGTGTTCTTGTGTGAACCTGCTGTGAGATTCTTACAGGTGTGATCCATTATTAAAGTGATAATTTTCATTATTTGATCCCCCGGCTCGTAACATTATTATTCTTAGTAAAGAATTTAAGAAAAAATACGTACTTGTCCGCCTTCTTGAGAACAGTGGAGATGTCGTCCCGGTGCGGCGCCTTCGTGGTGCGTTTCTTCCGCCTGTTGTGGTCCAGTTTCATCTTTAGCATGTACTCGGGGACGGCGCACCCGGACTGCTTGATCACGGACGCTATGCTGAGGACGAGATATGGGAGATTGAAGCGTCAGAAGTCAAAGTCAATAAGTGTTTATTTTCAATAGAGCAAAAATTCACTTACAATAGTCAATTTACAAAAGAATATTAGTGTAGATTATCGAACATAGGAGTACCCTCCCATGTATGTATATTAGATAATTTTTTTTATTTGTAAAATCTCACCCAAATTATTTTAAAAGACACAACTGCCCTACTAAGCACAAAAGCGGTATCTCAGTGAAAGCTAGTTTGGAGATATTTGACGTTATGTAAAATTAGTTTTTTCGTTAATTTATAGATAGTTATTTTTGGTTATTAAATGTAATTTATATATAATGCTAGGTATGTTTTCTATCACAATAGTTAAAATATGTAAAATATACATGGAAATGCCATAACCATGAGATACTGCTACACCGCTTAGTAATTACAAACTTAAGAAATGAGTTGCCGCCTTTTGGTTAGCTTTTCACCTAACATGCTTGTATAGAAAAGGATATGGATTTTCAGTCAAATAAAATACATATTTTTATAAAGAAAAAAACAAATCAAAGTGCACTTATAAAGTCTTTTATTATTTAAATTTATGATTATAAAAAAACATATTAAAAAAAGAAACGTGTTCTATGAATTCTAATCAGTCAGAAGTGGGGAGTTCTCTCCAAAAGGACATCCTATTTTGGGGTATAATATTTTGGAAAGATTTCAAAATATTATCTTTTTTGTTTGTAGAAATACCATCTGGTGCAGTTTTTTTCGTGGGTGGCGGCAAAAGTCCAGTTTTTAAATTTTATTTCCTATTACGCTAGTAGTGATAGGATCTTTATTGAATCCTGTTTTGTATGTCAAATCAAAACTGCCTCTATTGACTTCTACTTAGACCATTTCACTAAAGGATGCGGTTTAATTCGAGACAGTTTATACTGGGTTGTGTAATCCTCATAAAAATCTTGTAGAGTCATCTCTTTCAGCTTTACGTTTTTTCCTGCAGAACTAACTGCTTGAGAAAAGTCTGCAAAATCATATATTTTGTTTTTCATGCGTTTCACTGACAACTCCACCCTGTGGTGGAAGGAGTCGGCTGACATGAAGGTGTGCCCTGGCTCGAAATATTTTATCACAATCTTATCGGCGCTGATGTCATTTGATATGACTGACTGTTTAACCGTGAAATTCAAAAGTATAACAAACTCAATAATGGTTCTACCTCTGTAATACCTACTTGATTATTAAGTTATTTGTAGTAAAATCATTGATCTGCGATATATCGTGTACACAAATTCAGACACCAAAGTACCGAACGCAAAGAGGTTACGTGGATATTACTTTTACCAAAATTAACATGAAAATTATACTTTTAACTACGTATATTAACACTTAGGTAGGTACCTACCTGATTGTTGAAGCACACAACCAAACCACTGAACACATTAATTCACAGTATTTTCATTAATTAAAAAAAGTAATTATATCATTGCCACTTGTTTACATGAACAAAAAACAAGTAATGACACGAATATTAGCCAAGGAAGGGATAAACCACTGCAAGATGTATTAGAAATTCGTCCATATAGAAATCGTCATAAAGATCAATTTGACTTGCAGCTGCAGCCATATCTCATGATTTGCAGATCAAGTAAGCACAAAAATACTAAGCGTTGTAGCGGTAAGGTAAGTAAGCATTCACATTATGCCGCTTATTGGCTTAGAATACGACGTGCGTAAAACGCTCCTGTTTTTTAAGAGAATTGGCGGTATTCAAATATACGGCTGGTTGCCTACGTTATATTGATATACCTCTAATATCCTTAGGAATTTTCTTAACGTTTTTTTATACCTTTTAAGTAACCGTATACCGCTATAAGGCTTAGTTCAATAGATGCGTATTCTTCTAAGCTATCCGATGCCATAAAAAACAAATTTACGATTTTTTTTGAGATACCGCTTTTGCGCTTAGTAGGGCAGACAAGGATGTGATAACTCGGCAAAAAAGGGCTAAATTTAACAATTTAATATACAAACCCTCTTGCCATAAGGATATTTATAAAAGAAATGCTCATAACATGTGCATCATTATTTATAATAAATTACCAGAAGAATTAAAATTATTAAATGGAATTGTATTTAGGAGAAAATTAAATTGCTCGGTTGGCTGAAAATTGTTTTTAAAATGTGAATGTAAATGAATATATAAATTTAATTTAATATAAAACTTGACTAATATTATTATTATATGTCTCTTAAATATTTGCACGCCTGTATGGAGGCTGATCACTGTAACTATCCTAGCTTTAAGACCTTTTTATGTACATGTATTCTCGCAAATAAATATATATAAGATAGGGCTTGTTCAAAAACTATTGCTATACCTTCTAAGATTGACCACATCGTCTTGTGTGAAGAATGTGATCGCCTTGCCTCTCTGGCCGGCGCGACCCGCCCTGCCCACTCTGAAATTAGAAGAACGTCCAGTGTTACAGTTTCACAATAATAATAGAATATTGTTCGCTTCAGACAACTTGAGAATAACCCAGGTGGTAACGACTAATTCTAAGGCAGTGGATGGCTTTAAAATTAGCTTTATGTCATTTTAGTCCTTTAAATTAGCTTCAGCTAGTTAGTGCAATAACAGAATCGCCGTCATTATTGTATACCTAATGAGCAGTAGGTATGCCGTGGGGTGCCGGCAGTAGAGTGCTACCCCTCCTCTCCTACCCGTGGATGCAGTAAGAGCCTGCTAAGGGACACCTCCGGAAGATGGGCAGCAGCGTCTATCCGTGTATCAACATCCCATACTGCGCTCACTAACCCGCCTGCCAAGCGTGGTGAGAATGGCAACTACCCCTCATGGAGATCCATGAGGGAGGCCTGTGTTCATCAGTGGACGTTTTATGGCTGAAATGATGTATGTTAATAATGTTTTGTGATCGCGAAAGTTTAAAAAGACAACCATAACTATTGCCGCTATCTGCCGCCAAGCAGTAATGTCTACATTGCTGTGTTCCGGTTCGAAGGGTAAGGGAGCCAGGGACATTACGGGCATGGACAACTCTGTCTCAGGGTGACGGGCGCAATACAGTGCAGCGTTGGTCACGTGCCTAGTGAACGCGATCACCGCGGCATTGCCGTTGTAATAGGTGGAGCTTACCGCTTAACGTCAGATGGGCTTGGGCGTATCTCGATATTTCGACGTATAAAACTCCCTGTAGATACCGCAATGTCACTTGTGTATAGCTGTTGAAGTTAAAACGTGGTCTTTTCTTCTGAAAATCACCGGATGCTGAAAAATCGCACAAAAGAAGTTGTCTCTTGGGGTGGGCAGAATCACCCCCTTGTGAACATATTGTAATACACGTAGACGCGTCACCTGTGTATGTAGGCGATGGCCGACGGCGGGAAGTCGTAGTTGAGGACCAGATTGACGCCGCGGAAGTCGATCCCGCGCCCCATCAGCTCCGTGCAGATCAGAACCCACACTCGCCCCACGCGGAAGCTGCGCACCACGTTGTCGCGCTGAAAATATTACATAAGTTCTCCTTGACCATCCCACTAATATAAATAAATAAATAATGCTGGACAAATCACACAGCATCATCTAGCCCCAAGCTAAGCAGAGCTTGTGTTATGGGTACTAGATGACTGATATACTTAATACATTATACTACATAGATACATATTTTTATTATAAGAAAAACACCCAGAACACCCTGAACAAATATCTGCAGATCGTACAGACATTTGTCCCGAGGCGGGAATCGAACCCGCAACCCCTTGCGTCGCAGGCGGACCTTCGCCCGCTGCGCCACAGAGCTCGTCAAATATTGTTGCGCCGTGCGCAAACGTAAACCAGTAAGTTCGCGAAAGATCCAGAAAGGACCCGTGTTTGAGCGGCCGAAAGAGTCCAAGGTCACTCTCCATTGTTTACAACACAAACACGAGAAGTTTCTAGACAAACCGGTTTTGAAACAATAGTGCGGGTTGTAAACAAAGTTGTAAAAAGTTGTACTTGTCTTTTGTTGTCCTGTCTCTATTGTGTGTGAATCTAGAAACTTCGGCTACTAGAATCTTCTTTATATGCGATATAAATACGTGAGCATGTTTACCGAGCGGTCAGTCTTGATTTGGCTAAGGACGCGAACAGTGCGATACATCCGAGTGATTTCAAAGTGAATACAGTGATCAGTGTACAAGTGATATAGTGTTCAGTGAATAGTGAACAAGTGTTATAGTGACGATCAGTGTTGTTCAGTGGAGAAGTGTTCCTGTGTAAATCTGTTGTGAGATTCTTATTAATGTGATTAAACTGTTAATTTTGGTCTAACCGGACTACATTATTTAATCCCGAACCCCCAGCTCGTAACAATATTATAAAGCCGAAAGTTTGTTTGGATGGAGGTTTGTTACCTCTTCACGCAAAAACTAGGCTACGGATTGAGCTAAAACTTTGCACACGTATTGACCAGGATTAACACATAGGCTACTTTTTATTCGGGTACAACGCATGCGAAGCGGCGGGCAGAAGCTAGTTCATAATACAGAAGAGTTCACGCGATGGAGATGCGTAAACAGAAGCTAGTTCATAATACAGAAGAGTTCACGCGATGGAGATGCGTAAACAGAAGCTAGTTCATAATACAGAAGAGTTCACGCGATGGAGATGCGTAAACAGAAGCTAGTTCATAATACAGAAGAGTTCACGCGATGGAGATGCGTAAACAGAAGCTAGTTCATAATACAGAAGAGTTCACGCGATGGAGATGCGTAAACAGAAGCTAGTTCATAATACAGAAGAGTTCACGCGATGGAGATGCGTAAACAGAAGCTAGTTCATAATACAGAAGAGTTCACGCGATGGAGATGCGTAAACAGAAGCTAGTTCATAATACAGAAGAGTTCACGCGATGGAGATGCGTAAACAGAAGCTAGTTCATAATACAGAAGAGTTCACGCGATGGAGATGCGTAAACAGAAGCTAGTTCATAATACAGAAGAGTTCACGCGATGGAGATGCGTAAACAGAAGCTAGTTCATAAGAGTTCACGCGGCTGAGATGCAAATGTTCAGATGGATGTGTGGACCTTCTGGTCCAGGACAGGACTTCTGGACAGGATTTGGAATGAATGTATTCATATGTATATTATAGAGGTACATAAGAGGAAGCTTGAAAGTCGCGCCCGTGACAGTAAGATTGCAAAGTAATGGTTGACGTGGTACGGGCACGTTATGCAGAGGGATGAATCTCATGTTACGAAACGAGTGATAAAAATATGAATGTGAACAGATATGTGAGCAGAGGTAGACTAAAGAAAAGATGGATGGATTCTGTGAAAGATGATATGAATAATATATATAAATATATATGTATATATATATAATATATATGAATGCTACTTAGCATTAAGTTCGCCTATGTACAGTACTTTTAAGTTTGTGCAATAAAGAATTTTCTATCTATCTATCTATATGAGCGGTAAAGGAGTGAATTGACGTATGATAGAGAAGAACGGAAGAAGAGAACATGTTGCACCGACCCCACGCTATGCGGGATAAGCGGGCAGGGGAATACTGTAATACAAAAACATGCAGTCGAATTGAGATCCTCCATCTTGTACAAAGTGAGTACCTGCTGTTGAGTCCTGTCCGCGTGGATGACGTCCACATTGATGCCGTCATAGATCAGCTCTTTGAACAGCTGCTTGGCGCGGTCCTTACTCTGCACGAACACTGGAAATCATCATCATCATTATCATTTCAGCCGTAGGACGTCCACTGCTGGACATAGGCCTCTATGGATTTACAGGTATTGCGGTTGGAAGCGGCATCGACCATCGACCACCAAGTCTTCTGCCCATCTTGTTGGTGGACGTCCTACGCTGCGCTTGCCGGTCCGTGGCTCCATTCGAGAACCTTTCGGCCATCTGTTCTGCGAGCTACATGGCCTGCCCATTGCCACTCCAACGTGCTAATCCGTCTGGCTATGTCGGTGACACGAGTTCTTCTACGTCATTTCTGATTTGATCGCGCAGAGTAGCCCCGAGCATAGCCCTCTCCATAGCTCGTTGAGCTGCTCTGAGCTTATTTATTAGGCCACACTGAACACTGGAAATGATGAGTTGAAATACAACGTTCGCCGCGAACGTAGGACGGGCGAGCGACTACTTTCAATGAAGTCCCATTGCAAAATAGTTCATCACTTAAGCAGTAAAACGTCCGCTACTGAACACAGGCCTCCCTCATGGAGATCCATGAGGGAGGCCTGTAATATTGCATTGAAGCAGAATCTTACAATACAGTGTGTATTATAAGTGTACTATGTCGTGGGGCGCCGGCAGTAGAATGTTACCACTCCTCTCATTCCCGTGGATGCAGTAAGAGCCTGCTAAGGGATACCTCCGGAAGATAGGCAGCAGCGTCTTTCTGTGCATCAACATCCCATACTGCGCCCGCCAACCCGCCTGCCAAGCGTGGTGAGTACGGCAACTACCCTTCACGGAGATCCACGAGGGAGGCCTGTGTTCAGTAGTGGACGTTTTACGGCTGAAATGATGATGATTGTATACCTAACACGGGTGGCTTCAGTCCATTCTGCACGATCTGTCTGAACGCCACCAGTTTTCCGTTTTCGTTCCCGCAGTAGACCAACTCTTGATCCACCAGGTTCGTCGCTGCGTTCCTGAAATAAACAAATTAAAAGATATATGCTGGACATTTTGCACAGCGCCATCTAGCCCAAGCTAGCTTGAGAAACATTCATACATACTCACAAACTTTCGCGTTTAAAATATTAGTAGGATTATAATATAATAACATAAACACGGGAATTTATCGCGTAATACCTTTGATTATTCCCGACGTTTCGACTGTGTTTCAACAATCGTGGTCCCGGGTTGACTGAGTATGACTATTAGTAGGATTGTATGGCAAATAATAGGTATTCAATTATTATATCAACCACCTAGTACCCATCACACAAACTCTACTTAGCTTTTGGGGCTTCTACTGCCGGCACCCTACGGCAATTGTCCATTATTTGTTATTGTGCATTATTTATTTATTATGATAATCTTTAATTTGTAATTGTATATGCATGCCGAAAAGCTGACCATGGCTTTACTCTAGCTCTAACCCACAACACCATCTCTGTAACACATGTTCGCAAAATAAATGAACTTTGACTTGTATCTTACCTCTGTCCCACAGTGACGTTGACGAGGCCCCGCAGGTGGTGGCGGCACCACTTCGCCAGCGGCGGCGTCTGGGTCGCGCTGAACAGCGCCACTCGGCGTTGCTTGTATCTTACCTCTGTCCCACAGTGACGTTGACGAGGCCCCGCAGGTGGTGGCGGCACCACTTCGCCAGCGGCGGCGTCTGGGTCGCGCTGAACAGCGCCACTCGGCGCTGCTTGTATCTTACCTCTGTCCCACAGTGACGTTGACGAGGCCCCGCAGGTGGTGGCGGCACCACTTCGCCAGCGGCGGCGTCTGGGTCGCGCTGAACAGCGCCACTCGGCGTTGCTTGTATCTTACCTCTGTCCCACAGTGACGTTGACGAGGCCCCGCAGGTGGTGGCGGCACCACTTCGCCAGCGGCGGCGTCTGGGTCGCGCTGAACAGCGCCACTCGGCGCTGCTTGTATCTTACCTCTGTCCCACAGTGACGTTGACGAGGCCCCGCAGGTGGTGGCGGCACCACTTCGCCAGCGGCGGCGTCTGGGTCGCGCTGAACAGCGCCACTCGGCGCTGCTTGCTGCCGCACGCCGTCAACACCTGAACGACCACATAACCAGAATGCATTTTATAAATGTAGATCGCCATCACTTAAGTCTGAAGTCTGAGCACCCCTGCGGTATACACCCACTCACTCACACACACACACACACACACACACGAACACACCACATACATACACTCACAGGCCACTCAACGTTGCTTGCGGCCGCACGCCGTCAACACCTGAAGGACCACACATAACCTGAATACATTCTATAAATGTAGATCGCCAACACTTTAAGTCTGAACACCCCTGCGGTAATCACCCGCACCCACCCACACACGCACACACACATACGCCACTAGACGTTGCTTGCTGTCGCACGCTGTAAAAAAGCGTGGTGAGTATGGCAACAACCTCTCATGATCTGGAAGAGAGAGTAAAGCTATCCAGTAATTTACCCCCCCCCACACCCACCCATTCCTTCAACAGTTATCTACCTGTTCTAGTTGCTGCCTGAAGTCTGATTGTTCCTCCAAGGAACCCTCGAAGAGCTTGTCAGCCTCGTCTATGACCAGCCATCGGACTCTGAGGCAAATAAACGATGCATATCTATTTATCACTATATATTATTAAATGCTATCAGATTCTCTGACAGATAATGTACAGCCTAAACCACTGATCCTAGAGACTTGAAATTTTCAGGGTACATTCGCCTTGGTGCAAAACAGCCGACTAAGAAGGGTTGGTTAGGCGTTTGCCGTTCACGTTAATACCGTTAGCTGCCCAAGAGCTCTTAAATTAAAAAAAATCAGTTGTAAATTCAAAAAATATCTGAACTATAAAGGCTCGAGCAGACCGGATGCGTATGCGTTGACGTGCACGTACCACTGAGTTGTAATGTCACACGGTGACATCGGTTGTGTACGCGCACGTCTACGTTACGCAAGCGATGTGTCCTGTCTCATACAGTTCCATACATTACAACTCAGTGGTACGTGCACGTCTACGTTACGCAAGCGATGTGTCCTGTCTCATACAGTTCCATACATTACAACTCAGTGGTACGTGCACGTCTACGTTACGCAAGCGGTGTGTCCTGTCTCATACAGTTCCATACATTACAACTCAGTGGTACGTGCACGTCTACGCTTACGTCTACGCATACGCATCCGGTCTGCTCGAGCCTTAAATGGATTTTTGATAACTTAGCTATAATGCAGTACTGGTTACGGGCAACAGCTGGTCTAATTTCATGTCACTTTAACACTGTTATTTCCAGCCGATTAACACGTTTTGTCTTACGTCTGTAGCTCTGGTTTCATTAAAATTGTATTTATTATTTGCCGTATACAGCAGTGGTGGTCACATAATTAAGAACGCTGATATAAAGGGAACATTTTTTCAAACTAAGAGGCAAAACTAATTGCATGCAACTTTTTTTATTTCTCTCGGTATCGTAAAACTTTTCCATAATACCACTGTATTCATTGATACACATGATTAGCTAAAAATATATAGACAAACTTTTTACACTACTTCTAAACATAGTATTCCTATTTACTGGCTGGTCACGTAATTAAGAACGCTAAATAGTTACCTTTATTCAAATTTGCCGTGGTATTAACTATTAATTTTTGTATTAAATTGCTTTTTATTAAATTGCTTTTTAGGGTTCCGAACCAAAATGGTAAAAAAGGAACCCTTATAGAATCACTTTGTCTGTCTGTCTGTCACAGATGGATATCTCGGGAACTACTAATACTATCGACTTGAAATTTGAAATGGTAAAAGACCACACTTTTTACTAATATAGCATATATGAAAATGTTAAAAAATATTCTTATTTTGATTGCAGGGGGGCGGATAGGGGATCTCAAAATTTTTAAGTAAAGTTACTAGGCCGTGTGGGGTATCATATAAAAGGTATTCATTTGCACATTGATAAACAGTTTTTATTTATTCTTTAAGCCGAATCGTTTTTGAGTTATTTACAAAAATGTTGAAAAAACGACCGTTCCCCCCCCTTATCTCCGAAGATTGCAGAGATAAACCCGTGATATTTTTAAAGCTACTAGAAGTGTATGTAAACTTTATAGAAAAATTATAGCGAACTCTATAAATTGCATAGTTTTTTAGACAAGGGGGGGTGGAAGGGGGGTTTCCAAAAATTTTGTGAAGTTAATAGGTGATGTGGGGTATCATATGAAAGGTATTTATTTGCACAATAATAAACAGTTTTTAGTTTTGCTTTAAGCCGTATTGTTTTTGAGTTATTTACAAAAATGTCGAAAAAACGACCGTTCCCCCCCCCCTTATCTCCGAAGTTTGCAGAGATAAACCCGTGATACTTTTATAGCTAATAGAAGTATATGTAAACTTTATAGGAAAATTATAGCGAACTCTCTAATTTGCATAGTTTTTTAGACAATGGGGGTGGAAGGGGTGTTTTCAAAATTTTTGGAAAGTTACTAGGTGATGTGGGGTATCATATAAAAGGTATTCTTTTGCACATTAATAAACAGTTTTTAATTTTTCTTTAAGTCGTATAGTTTTTGAGTTATTTACAAAAATGTTGAAAAAACTAGCGTTCCCCCCCCCTTATCTCCGAAGTTTGCGGAGATAAACCTCTGAAACTTTTATTGCTATTAGAAGTGTATGTAAAGAAGAGAGGAAATTTATTACAATCTCTCTACATAGCATACTTTATTAGAAATCATCGAAAGTGTAAAAAAGTTCCGCTATCAGACGAGAGATGGCGCTGTCAAGGTTCTCCAACAAATATAAAACCGCCTTTATCATATATTATATTGTATGATGGCACGGAACCCTCGGTGCGCGAGTCCGACTCGCTCTTGCCCGGTTTTATTAAATTTTCTGCGCTACATATTATTGTGATTTTTTAAATGTAAGTGTCGTACAAAACAATTCCCGAGCAGTTTAATAAATCGTTCTTAATTATTTGAATGTGTTACTTTGGTAAATAAAATAAAATGTGAAAAAATAATAGTTAGCGAATTCCCGAGCAGTTTAATAAATCGTTCTTAATTATTTGTCCAGCTTCAGTACTTTTGTAAATTAAATAAAAAGTGAAAAAAAAATAGTTAGCGATGTTATCCTTTATTCCTAAGCCACGTTGCTCTATTAATGTGGCTATTTTATAACATAACTAGTTGCTTCTCGGAAGGTACACATCTCTGTGTATGACACGATTTAAATAAAAAACTTATATAACTTAAAATCGTTCTTAATTATATGACCACAACTGTATATTAATTTTGGCTGCTTTTTTTAAGGTATTATTCCTTGATTTTCTTAAATAACTAAAAATCAAAGAGAATCAAGGTAGTTTAATCATATTATATTAGGTTGATGCAGATTCATTCAGAGAACAATAATCATTATTACAGTTATGTTTATATAGTTGTAAATGGTACATATTTAGTTATATTTCTATACTCTATCCCAGTCAAAAGGACTGTTTGTTAACCGATATAAATACTTTAAGGGAATAACACACATACATGCATAATAGTAGAAGTCCTTACAATTAAAAAGATTTTCTTTTCTTACTTTTCAAATGAAATGTTCACGGTGTCCTGATTTAATAAATAGCAGAGTCTGTTTGGTGTGCTTATCACGATATCTGAAAAATAAATAAATAACGATGGAGATTTTACACATTTTATTCGAAACGTCGGGAAAATAATAAAAAAGGTACGCGATAAAATCCTGTAATTTACAAACTAAAAAAAAATATATGTTAACAAATCGCGAAAGCTTAAAAAGTTATATTTTACACAGCGCCATCAAGCACCAAAGGTATCCCAAGTAGTTCCTGTTTTTAGAACAGCAATAAATCATAGATCTCGTGAGAGTTCTAACTCTCAGTAGATCCTGTTTTGCCGTGGCGGCAGTAGAATGTTGCCTCTCCTCCCCGTGGATGCAGTAAGAATCTGCCAAGGGATGCCTCCGGAGGATGGGCAGCAGCGTCTTTCCGTGTATCGACATACCGCACTGCGCTCGCCAACCCGCCTGCCAAGCGTGGTGAGTATGGCAACACCCCCTCATGGTCAGTACTTGCAGATCCATGAGGGAGGCCTGTGTCCAGCAGTGGGAGTCTTGCTCGTGAGATGATGATGATGATGAAACCACACTCAAATTCAAAAAATACTTTATTCAGTGCGGCCGCATGAACCTTATACGTCACAAATTACAAAATAAAACAGAAAGAAGTAAGGCCTTTGCATCTATTTTAGATGATTTATACAGCGTCAGCAACTGGTAATCATGCTGTGCGGGACGCTGCACTGCCTGGGACATTGTTAGATAGATAAGGCTTGCCCAGCACCTATACCATCCTCTCAGCTTAGTCAACTATTAGTCAGAGGAAAGAACAGGTCAATATGCCTGAAGCTAACTAAGCCGCGGGTTTCCTCACGATGTTTCCTTCACCGTTAAAGCTCGTGTTAAGTGTGCACATACATTTTTCAAGAAAGAAAAATCCATTGGTGCACGGCCGGTATCGAACCCACGACCTTCGGATTAAAAGTCGGAGGTACATACCACTCGGCCAAAACGGCTTACAAAATATTAAAAATAATAATTAATAATTTTAATTTAGTTTTTGCCCAGCAGTGGGACCCAAATGGCTCATAATAATAATAAATTATTATTATAATAATAATAATAATTTTAATTTAGTAGTAGTAGAACTATTTGTGAAAGGTTCATCCGGGGAAGTACTACCACCATATCGATTTCTGCCTTCAAGCAGTAATGCCTCCGTTGCTGTGTTCCGGTTTGAAGGGCAAGGGGGCCGGAGAAATCACGGGCACATGAGACCTTACAACTCTGTCTCAGGGTGACGGGCGCAATGCAATGCAGAGTTGGTCACGTGCTTAGTGTACGTGATCACCGCGGCATTGCAATCGTTATAGGTAGAGGTTACCGCTCAACATCAGATGGGCCTTCGGCTTGTCTCGTTATTTAGTAGTATAAAAAAAATACAAAATAAAACAACACCAATTCATAAAGCACATAATGGAATCCCTTCAGTTCAGATGACACGCGAGTTCTAGAGAGAGAGAGGAATCTATCTATTATTAACACATATTTAACCGGGTATTTATCGCGTTATTTACCTTTATTATTGTGCCCTTGCAGGGTGCATGTATTTACTTAAGGCTAGCTATAAGATCCAAGCTGTATAAAATGTGTACATGTAAGCAATAAATGAAATATTGCCCGACGTTTCGACAGGATTGCACCCATCGTGGCCCCGGTAAGGCTGAAACTGAGACTGACCTGTCGAAACGTCGGGCAGTAATAAAGTTAAATAACGCGATAAATACCCGGTTAAATATGTGTCGTGATCGCGAAAGGTTAAAAAAGGAATCTACTTACCGCTCTTCCGAATAGTAGCCTCTCTCTCCTTAACCTTGCTCTGTTTCATGTTCCGCACCACGCTGACCCTCAGCTCGGAAGCCGCGCTCAGCCGCAGCGCCTCCCGGTAGATCTGCTGGGCGAGCTCGCGCGTGGGGCAGAGCACCAGGGCGCGCGGCCCGCCCTGCGGCGCGCCCAGGGCGTGCAACAGGGGCACGAGGAAGGCGGCCGTCTTGCCGGACCCTGTAGGCGCGCAGGCCAGGATCTGCCTATCCTGGAAGATAATTTAAGGATTATTAAAATATGGGATTATAAGATAGGTCTAAGATTTTTATTAATATTTCTCTTAAAGATTACAAATCACTTGCGAGAAACATAAACAGTTAATAGTAGTTTCAGTTTATTTAATATTCAGTTTATTTATTTATTTTATAATATAGTTTCAGTTTTTTATTTTTTTTTATTTTATTTATCGGGTATTTATCGCGTAATTACCTTTATTTTATTCCCGACGTTTCGACCGGATTGCACCTGGTCGGATTGCACCGATAATCCCATATTTTAATAATGTGTTGTGATTGCGAAAGTTTAAAAAAGACAATTTAAGGATTGTTAACACATATTTAACCGGGTATTTATCTATCTGTCTAGAGTCTTCCCGGGACCACGATGGGTGCAATCCTGTCGAAACGTCGCGTCGGGCAATAATAAAGGTAAATAACGCGATAAATACCCGGTTAAATATGTGTTAATAATGTGTCGTGATCGCGAAAGTTTAAAAAAGACTAATATAAAAATTTTTAGGGTTCCGTACCCAAAGGGTAAAACCGGAACCCTTTCAATAAGGTTCCGCTGTCCGTCTGTCTGTCACCAGCACCAGGCCGTATCTCAAGAGCCGTGATAGTAAAACAGTTGAAATTTTCACAGATGTTGTTTTTTTTTTTAAAACATAATAAAATACATACTTCATCTGTGAAAATTTCAACTGTCTAGCTATCATGGTTCATGAGATACGGCCTGGTGACAGACAGACGGACAGCGGAGTCTTAGTAATAGGGCGGGACCCTATTACTAAGACTCCGCTGTCCGTTTTACCCGGAACCCTAAAAAAGACCTAAATTTTGTTGTCATTTCTAGATATTTTTGTCGCTCGCCAACCCGCCTGCCAAGCGTGGTGAGTATAGCAACTACCCCTCTGGGAGATCCATGAGAGGCCTGTGTTCAGTAGTGGACGTTTTACAGCTGAAATGATGATGATATTAGTATAGTTACAGATAGATTTGGTTAACTTACCTCCAACATACAAGGCAACGCCTGCCTCTGTATCCCGGTGGGCTCATCGTACCCGCACTGCTTAACAGTGTCCACCAGTGCTTGGGACAGATTGTACCGGGTGATCAGCTCCCCAAAGTCTTGCAGTGCTGCTGGGACGTGACGCCCCACTGTTTTGATGCCATGCTCATTGCGGAATCGGTTTTGCTGAAATCAAATAAATGTTTAACATTTTTTTAAAGGAATAGTGTACAAAAATACAAATTATTCAACTATTCAATGATGCTCCGCTCTTATTACTATAGCGTGATGTTGGCCTTGCTCAATAATTGAGCTGACATTTTTAAATATATTATTTGTACAAATGTGTCATGCTAATATAAATCATCATATATACAATAGACGTGAAAAACCAGAGGTTAACATTGTATAAATTGTCTAGCATTATTCATTAACATTACCTCTTCCAATTCAAGTTTCTTCTTCAGATCCTCAGTTTGCTCCTTTTTCTCTTTCTTCATCTTTTCTCCAATCTTCACTCCCTTTACCAGTTGGATGTCTTCATCAAGGTTGTCTCCAGAGCCAGCAACTTCAGATTCAGCATCAGAAAGCTCTGAATCTTTTTGGGGTTCCTCATCTTCCTCAGTGTTGGTTAGATCTTCTTTCTTTATTTGTATTTCCTCTTTCTTAATTGTTGGTTTTTTAACTTTGTCCTGTGGATAAGGGTATAGGTAAGACTTTAGTGATACGGAAGACCGGCGCTGTGGTACGACTCATTCTGCCACAGCACATGCTGAGTACTGACCATTTTTGTCACTAGTTTTAAAACCGAATTGATGATTTTTTTTATTTGATTGTGAAAATGTGACAAAATAAATGTTTCTTTATCTTATCTTTATAAGTGGTAGGTATGCAATGATTTATACATAGAACTGAGTGTGACCACTGAGTGTGTTAAAATATCTTCTATGTTATTACACTCTTATCCGAGTAGTTGTGGTCATCATTGTAGATTAAATTATTGTCCGTTTGGGGCTGATGTGATTCCCCTCACGATTTCTCGCCATCTTTCTCTCTGAGTGGTTTTCCTAGTGCACTCATTTAAGCCGCCTACTGCCGATTTGATTTGATTAGTCCATCACATTGGTGTATTATAGTTATATTATAGTACAACAATAACAAGCTAATCATTTTGAATTACTTTTAGAAACTTTAGAAATGCATATTATGAAAAATAAGCAGACGTGCTCTCGGGGTATTGAATTTTGTTTATTATGTTTTTGTTCCAATGTAAGAATGTATTGTTTGATACGCATTTTTGTAAAATTGTGTGTTTGCTTGTTTGCTACAAGCAATTTATCGATATATCTTTCAGGCATATGTAAAAATCCATTGAATATGGTGTAAATGTAATAATAAATGAAGAAAATCAGCAAAATACACCACAAATTCAAGTTTATAGGTTAAGTTTTACTTACGTTGTTTTTCACACCTAAAACTTTAGTTTTGAAGGTGAGACCTTTAGTCAATTTCTTGAATATATCGTAGGCATCCATTTTAAAAACATTTGCTAGAGTAATACAAAGGAATTAAGAGAAAACGCACGTGTAGTTACGGTTGCGAACCTCCACAAACAATAGTTGATTTGTTATGACAGACATTAGAAATTGACATAGCAGTTGAAGTTGACACTGACAACACATTATTATCCGCCTTGTTCTTGTGTTCTTGGTTAGTCCACTGAAGATAGACGAGATTTATCTCATTTAAGCACAGAAGCAATAAGATGAAACAGAAATGTATTACTGTTGTTTACTAGGGTTTTAAAATGTATGCACTGTCGGTTTTTTTAAACTATAGACTTTTGCTTGTTGTTGTGTTATGGCAGTATGACCTCAGGTGTTTAATTCTGGCTTTTATTGTTTACGTGTTAAGTACCTACATATGTACACGTACGTACTTCCCAACGCAACGTAAGAACCAAGTCGTACGTACTGAACCATTTTTATAACGTCGTAGTATATATTTCGACACCTTTCGATTTTCCTTTTTTTTTAGAAAAACCACAATTATGTGATTGAATGCCTAAACGCTAATCTTTTAGTCAAAGGCTCTAACTCACATTAATGTTGAATGTGCTCTGCTATTTCCAGAGCCTTCGTGCCAGTCAGTGGTCGTCTACCATAGTAAAGTAGGTAAGTACTTATTTAGCGATTGGTCACTAGTGCTAGTAACTAATCTACTCTAAATAGGTACCTATCTCGATCTCCAATAGCTGCTTACGTCAGTACCTGCTCAACAGTTCGGTAGGTACTTATATTTTCATAGGTACCTACATACTAAATTATACAACTTAAATACAATCTACCTGCATAATTCAGGTAATTAACACGGGAAGGAGGTATAAATAAAATGACACAATATCATCAATGGAATCACTGCAAGTTTTATTTTTATACTTTTATTACATTCAATTGTCGCGCATGAGAATCCTGCGCACTTTTCAAAATCCTTTACTGTCCGAATGTGTCAGATTCAAAGATACTTATAGTACTAAGTTCCTCCAACTGATATGTAGGTTAACTACCATTTTCCACCCGATTGATTCCTTATTCACAATATCAACAACATCGAAACAAGTAAAGACACCTAAGGTATTTAACCCCTGGAATTAGGTATCGTACATAAATGTCAATAGTAACTAATCTAGCTTGAGACAAGAGCTGTTTGATAAATTTAAAATAGTTTCACGTTATGAAACTAGATGGCGCGCTTTTGATAATTTTGAAATACTTCCACATTATGAAACTAGATGACGCGATTTGCAACAAAATGTTCTACCTGGTTAACCAGGGATGTTATTCGGTTTCAGTAAAATGAATACTTGAATACAAAAAATATAAATCAAAACGTGGGTACCATCGCAACGGCTTTATAGGTAGTAAGGCTAGATTTGCGGTGGAAAATTAAAGTATTTTTCCCTAGCTCAAGCTATATCTACGACAATTCCAGAGAATAAAACCTCTTCCGGCACACTAACAATAGTACTTTAAGTGCCCTCACCGACGCCAGGTTGTACAACAATCTCCTACAGGTCCGCACGTAACCTAACCTTACCAATCATATACAATACTAATCCTTTTTACAAACCTCGGACCATCCCAACATTTCAAAGTATAACAAAACTCATTAACTAAATGTATTAACACATATTTTCTCTTTGATCAACGATGGCAAACTATAACTTTTACACAACAACACAAATATTAGTTTAGGCTTAATAGTACCCGAGCGGTACTCGTGCTTGGCGATGCCTAATTTAATATTTACCCTTAAGTTAATAATTTAATTTAATTTTGTTTTATAACAAGCGCAAGTACCGCTCAGGCTGGCGTAAAAGTATATGTCGAGGCTAATTAAAAATGCAGATCGTGCATACGTTAAATTAAGAAATAAGAAAAAAATCTAATCCTAGTGTGTCAGCAAAAATATAAGTGCAGTTAAAATTAAATTTGCCACTTAAACTTTACTTTGACAATAAATTGTATTTTTTTCGTAAAAAAATATTTCTGTATAAAATGTGTCACCCAAGCATAACAAGAATTGAGATGGGGCAATTCTGCTGAAAATCTTAATTACTTACATAGAGACAAATTAATTGGTTAACTTCATGATAAAGAGTCCAATACCTTGAGAGTTTGTCTTTTTCTTTTTGTTTTTATTTATGGATCATCATAATTTCATGAAAACGCACATTTTTCTGGCTTTTCCCCATACAAAAGACTTCAACGCGTGTGAGTAGAGTGACATATTGCAAGATCAAATTTAACTGAGCGTTGGACCTTTATCAATTAACGAAATACGGAAACATTAGGAACTATCTTATTGAAAATTATCAGAAAATAATTGACTATTGCAGGAAAGTGCCTTAGATACCGGCAAAACACAACCTCCCAGCAGAATTGTCCCACAACCCTATTTTACTGTAGATAAAATGTTATTTCTAGATATAACTGTCAGTATATTGTAGTCATAAATGTATATTGTAAATAATTTTTATTTAGGTAAGTAAAGACGGGAACAACATTATAGCTCGGCCGGTGTCAGACAAAATGTATCACTTAGTATTATAATCCTTCTTACTTTTATTATAATTAAAGTCGTAAGTGCACTTTGAGTTATATGGAACTATGTTACAGTTATTGTAGTAGTATTGCAGTACTCACTAAGAATATTTACTTAACAAATCAGATCTTCATCAAAACTGCGTAAATTATAAAGATTTTGAAATTTATTTGAGAACGACTATTTTGCTATAATAAAAAAGGTACTTACTTATAAAAATATATACATAGAACTACTGTGTGAGGTATATTGGCAGATTGGAAACTATTGCTAGTACTATAGTTGGAAGATACAGTGGCCTGAGTCGGAGTGCCAAGCGCAAACGCTCGTTTATATTTCAGCATGGAGCTTTTAGTGCGTATCGAAGAAAGAAAAGAAAAACTGAACGCACGAATAAATTAGGCTGATAAAGTGATATCCAGCCACCACTCCTTCGAAAAATAGTGAAGAATAACCCGCATTTCACGTTTGCCCCTTCGACTCAGTCCACAGATGTACAGATTAAAGCTACTGGCAGTACACCGAGGCACAGCCGCGTCGACCCTCAAGTGCTTGGTAATGTCACAGCCAAGTATTATTAAATAAACATTATAAATTAACTTTCTCGAGGTTCGTCCGACGCGATAGCAGCCCCCGGTGCACCAAAACAACGGACCGACCGAGCCACATTAAATCATTTCATATAAACAACTATTGTACGTACTGTTATCTATAACTCAGTGTAAAGTGTGACTTTGCACCGCATCACAGAAAATAAACTATTGCATTTTATTATGGATATGGTAACGAAAATAATGTATGTAAGGTGAAAATATTCAACAATTGTTATAATCTTGTATGACATTTACAATATAATAATTAGATACGTTTGTAAACGGTACTTATTGTATTGACACATTGTGGTGGCTACGCCGTAGAGGCTCTACGCCGTAGCCGTAGCTTATATTAATTAATACGATTAAATTAAATCATAATTATATGGAGGTAATACTTAATATTACTGGAGGTAATAATACTTATATTAGCGTATTCTATAACTGTTTTGTGAAATAGTTTGTGAACATGAGTTTTTAATGTCAGATGAAGAAATGATAAACCATCTGCAATATTTAATACGATTTAAACCTATCTTATAAAAATAGGCTAGACGATTATTATACCAATTATATTTAAGCTTTTTGTAAATTGGCAGTATACCAAGGAAGGGTATAGGCGATTGCAAAAACAATTGTAAAATACTTTAAAATGACTTTAGGTGCAAATTATCGGCTATTGAATACTGAAAACAATGTATGTAAAACTTGATAGAGAGCTAATGATTGCAAGGGTTCCTTTTTTGATTCAATCAATTAAGTCCTAAAACTACTTTAAAACTGGAAAATTACGAGTCAACTCTACACTTTAAATTGATCGGGGTCACCCATTACAATTAAATTAATTTGAATCTTACAAGAGTTTAATAGAATAAAATATTGCGCACTTGTTTTGAGACGATAGGTATAAGCAACCTATAAAGTTATAATAATTATATATAATGTAAACACGCCGTACCGTCATTTTAAAGTATGTACCTTATTTATTTACCTATTAATTTAGGCTATTGTAAATTGTACTGTAAAAAGGCATCCCGTTTGTATTACTCTAATTAACACAGTCGGTTAAATAGTACATAATTATTTAGTTAAAAAGAAACTGGCAAAGAAGCGAAAAATAATTGCTATTTTGAAAGGAATTCTATCATTTAAAAGATTTTCTCACTTATTTAAATGCAGTATTTTGGTATACATTGCAAAATATATGATCTTTATTGTTTCGCTGCAATTGTTAGATAATTTTTTGCCTTTTTTGAATTTGTACGCTGCGTCTTATTTTGCCGACACATATCCAAACTTAACGTTAAAATTCTAATACATAAGACCTAACAATCCTGACGATGTTATAAGACATCGGTAAACCACGCAGCAGATTAATGAGATCACAAAATTTAGAACTACAAAAGGCCAAAACCAAAACATAATGGTGGTAAGATTCCAATAGTTTCAACGAAGCAACCAACAAGAAGCGCACAGCAGAACTAATAAAAATAATTGCACAGCAGAAACAATAAACACAAACATTAAACCTAACACTAAGTTTCACTATAAATCAATTAGTTGAATATATAAAAATCCTTTCATTAATGATTTTATCTATTCGCTACTTATTAATATCACGAGGCTGCATACGCCACGAGTTTATTTTTTAATCAATGTAATCACTAAATAATATTTACAATTCAATCTACCCGCTTGCTTCTTTCTAAGCTCCGGCTATGCTGATTCTATACTTACTTCACTCCAGAAGGTTCTATCGAACAACAGAATTATAGAACAGAGTGTAACATCGTTAAAAATTAAAAACAAAATAATATTACTGAGGTACTACATACAAGTAAAGGAGGTAAGCGCATTTGAGATACTCTCATTAAATACAAAAAAACGATGTTCGAACGCAACCATTACGTATTAAACTATACACCAAAAATCCCTTTGCTGATATCACAAAGAACCTAAATTGTTAAAAACGAAACTCAGTTAATTACGAACCTTAAAAAACATTAAATTTCATTAAAATAAATGCAAACGTAGCAATAATTAAAAATAGAATTGCATTGAAGTTAAATATATTATTATAGGGATTGCATTAGTCGATTGTAAAATGTTTCTGAAACATGTCACTTTGAGTGTCGTTTGATATGTCCACCGAGAGGTGGTACAACACTACAGTGTCAATCTAAATTTTAAAAATGCATTTTTATTTATGCTATGGATATTAAATGCAATAATTATCCGTTTTCTTTGGCTTTGTGAAATATCACGGTGTTAAATACTTTGTGTGGAGATATTAGTCGCGATATGTCGGGTAAGTATATATAAAACCTGTTTCGTCCACCAACGAGCGGCGGCTACGAACCCTGAGTTGAATAGATATGTCGATTCCCAAACGAATACGGTCCTCAAGCATTTTCCTACAATATAAGTAAATAAAATATTCTTTTACAATCTGCAGCCATCTTATGGTTATTCCTAAGATTTCTGAGAATAATAATAATTATAATAATAATCTAATAAATTTTCAATAACGAGACGTCCTCTACGTTGGTCGACATTTAAATTAAGAACCACTATACACTTATAGAGAGAAATCCGAAAATGGATACAGATTAAATATAATTCTATCGATGAATACCTAAGTCTACGTTCTATACAGAAAAATGATTATTTGTTTCATGATTTGGAATCATGCACACGTATACGATAGACGAACTGCTTTTCGAAGACCCGCGTTCAGGCTACCGCGCCCCCCACCTCCCCCGCCCCCGCTGCCCGCTGCCTGCTCACCGCCGCGTCCGCACTATAGTAATGGCATGAAGACGAACGAAGGCACGGCTACTTATACATTGATCATAACAATTTATCATTATTAAGCCAAACGCACATAGAATAGACTAATGTTCAATTAGACGATAATTTTGTACTTTCGAAATCAGATTCTAAGAAGTCTTTAATTTTACTCGACACCAACATCTTTAATCTAAAATTTTGGTAAATTATTTTCTAAATAATCTGATTTTTTTATTAATTTAGAGTTTGGCGCTCCGAAAAAAGTTTCTTTAAAAATATTTTCTTCATTTAAAAATTACTGTTTTTTAAAATTTGTACGTTCACCTTTGTACAGTTACCGAACCTAATTTGACACTAGACAATTATCGAAAAGTGATTTTACAAAATGTATTATTATTTTAGAATACAGTTGGCATACATTTGGCAGTACTAGAAATATGAATACTTTAGTATTGCTTGGGATTCCATGTGTTTGAACACCGGTCGCGCGGGTCGCGCCCGTGGTCGCCGTACGAGCTCCGTCGAGGCTCGAAGCGTACACTAGACAATACTGTATGTAACCTACGCTAACGTCAATATTTAACTAATTATAATACGATTAACCGTTAACGCTCTCGGCATCGTTTTGGCATCGTTCTCCAGCACGCGAGCAGGTGGTTAGCGGATGGCGTGTCATTGCAGGCCCGGCGGCAGCGGCGGGTGCTCGGCCAGGTCGAACAGGTGGTGCGGCGGCGGCTGCAGCGCCGAGTGCAGCGCCGTGGTCTTGAGCAGCCGCTTGAGCATGCCGCTGGAGCCGCGGTGCTGCAGCGACTTGTGCGTGGTGAGCGAGTTCTTGGTGCGGTACCGCCGGTGGCAGAACTCGCACACGTACAGCGTGTCCGACTGCTCGTGCTTGTCCTGGAAGTGCCGCTTCAGCGAGTAGTAGCAGGAGAATGTGCGCCGGCAGTAGGGGCACTCCTGCGGCTCGTTGATCCCGCCCGCGGTCGGCGGCGGCATGCGCAGCACCGGCGCTGCAACACAACACGACAGCTCTCATTCCTGCTCTGGCTGCCGGCGAGGAAACAACTGGGCAAGCGCGTTAGTGGCGACGAAACTGATGCCGGGATTCGAATGCAATTATTACTTTGAATGTTTCGTATTAGATAAATGCTTTGTATTAGGCACAATGTATGAGGTTAATTATAATAATAGATATTACTATTATAATGCACTGTACACATCGACTAACTACACAGTAATCACGAGATTTTATAATCAAAATTTAAGGAAATCTTTTCAACCACAATGACACAGAAACACGTGATAACAAAAATGATAGAAGCATGCTTCAAGCAACACAACAACATCAAAACTGCGAAACCGTCGGGAGGGGCCTTGGCTGGGATGTAATATAATGTAACCGAACGGAAAATTAAATAAAATCTCTAAAGAAATAAAGGAAAAATAATAAGAAACGAAACGTGAAGGGACCCTTAACCTATCTTATAGATTAACAGAGGTGTTTGTTGTTAATGAGTTAGCGTATCCGTATGTCTAGAAGCGGGGCTAACCTGGAGCGGCGGCGGGGCGGGCGGGGCAGGGCGGGCGGGCGGCGGCCACGTTCTCTTTGCTAGCCGCGCACTGCCGCCAACTCCGCCCGAGTAGTCACTAAAAAAACCGGATCTGATCCGGCTCCCCTGGCCTCGTGGTTTTGTGGTAGGTGTATATATGCGTCATCAGGGAGTTCCGCGAACAGTATACCCTTTCGCATATCGTGCATCGGTGCTCCTCCTGTCTCTCGGCGTGCTTGTCCGCGATGTGACGCTTGAGAGAGGCTTTCGAGCACAGAACCTTCCCGCATAGCGAGCACGAGAATAACTTTTTACCTGGAAACAGATCGAAAAACAAACAAAACAATGGGGGGTTGGCCCCACGCGCGTCAAATCAAAATAATTGCTACCCTAACTTGGGGGTTCCAACAACACTTGAATTCACGCTTCTAGTTCAAGTCAAAATAATAAATGAAAATCAAATAAAACAAACTAAAGTGTAAATGAAAAAGGATAAATAAGAAATGATGGCGAAGCTACGGTGGCCGATGAGGGAGTGTTACAGACAGACAAACCATGCGCAAGAGCCGAAACAAATACAAAGAAATATAATATTAAGCCGGAAAACAAGAAAACAGTGCATTATAGTGTCCAGTCTACCTCGTAAAAAGCACCAAACAAGAACGAACCAACTGAACGGGACTTCTAATAAAACGGACAGTATTTTTGTATATTTGTTTTATTAAAAACGCCATTATCATCAATATTAGGATTTATGAAGTTTGTTTAACGATTACAAATTACATTTTATGAGTAGTTACTTCAATTATTATAATTTATAAAGTAAAGAAGGAAAATGAACTATATGGATATAATAATAGGATGTGAATTATTTTAATAATTATAAAGTTGTATGCAGCCCAGTGAGCGTCATATATATTTGAAGAATACTGTGCTATTCCAACATTACTTTTTATAATGGAAGACAAAAAATTAAAGTTTATAATAGTTTGGCACAGAGATGGAGCTGCGCCCATTGAGCTGCATCATTACAAAACGCCAATTTTCAACAAAAACAATCGTTTCATGAATAGAACAATAATTTAAAGAAAAAAAAAATATAAAATTTCAATTCAACAACCAATAAATTAATTTAGATGCTTATAAAATAAGTAAAAATGCCAACAAGAAGTATAAGAACACATTGGATAAAGTCAGCGCTTGGGGCGCGGAAAAATAACCTTAACACGTTAGAAAGATAAAAACTTAAACAGGTCACAGAAACAGTCTTAATCTTGCTAAGATCCTAACTAATGAAGTTCAACAGGGATGTGTTCTGCTCCTTAGAACACGGTGTAGTACTCGCCCAGTCAACCCTGAGGCCTCCCGCGACACGAGAGACCTCTGAGATCCCAATTTAACTTAGCACCTAAAAAATCCCAACCAAAAAGATCATCGAATCACAAAAATTTCGAGTTTAATAATACCGAAAATCACGCTTTTGACTTTTCGCCTTCTGTGCGGCTGTTTTTCTTTTAAACAATAATTAATTTAGTAAATAACGTACAATTTTTTTTTCCTAAAATACGCCTAATAGTGTACAATCAAACGCGGCCTTAGTCTAATCAGTCTATAGCGTTTATTAGATTTTGGCAATATGTCCAACGGGAGTCAATTTTTCTCTAAATAATTTTCTAGTGCTACCCTCGTCTCGGCCGGCGCCGGCGTCACGCGTCGGCGCTGCGCGCGCAGCACATCCCTGTACTTGTAAAGTAACCGTGTAGCTACAACTAATGAATCAGATAAACCTTACTCTACTTACTCATCTAACTTAATTCCCAAACCCAAATTAACAAGAAAAACTATCGCTAACATTACTACAGAAAAAAAACAACAATCCTACGTTTCACGTTTGCAATTTTATGCAAATAAAAACTTAACATTTTCGCCATAAACGGAATGTTGCGAAACATTTTCAAAATTTTGATTTCACTTTCGAATTTTCGTATCCTTAGTTTTTCCTAACGTCTTTCCAATTTAGCACCAAATCACTAGTCTTCCAATTCGACAACGTATTACAATAAGCTTACTAAGAACTAAACAAATAGTATAATGGCTAAGCGTTTCACGTACCTAGACAATAAAAACAGAATCTTATAACATTTAGCATTACTTAGGAAGCCTCTGAACGGGCGTGTTTCCAACACGCCTGCACTTCTCAAAGAGAAGTTGCCAAAATATGTCTTTTTAGAACACAATCATAATTATATAAAGCAGGCACTAATTATATAACGTGTATATGGTTTTACAATAAATTATGTGTTAAATTTACTCGATATATCTTATTGCTATAAAAAAATTGTAACAATAATTATGTAACACTGATATTCTGTTACATGCATTAATATTATATGTGTGATGTATGTTCAACTAGAATTGTGTACTAGGGTTAATTTGTGTGCGTCACCGCGACGAAAAAACTTATCTCTCCATGTCCATATATAATTGATATTTTAATATATATGGTACATTTTGTTGATTTGTTTTTTCATCGGCGACTTTATGCCATGTAAATGTGTTATTATAGCATATAGATAATAAATAAATAAGAAACAAAATTGTCTAACAAAAATTAAATAAAGCCTTTTTTGCTCTGACGTATAAATATCAAAAAATTACTTGACATGTGTGCCATACGAAACATGTAATATTTTTCACAAAATACTAGACGGTCTCAAAGTATCTTGATTATCGACTATAATCAATAATAGTGGCCAATAATTAATTAAATTTAATGCCATAATAACACAAGTGAATGAAACGTGAGATGTCCTGTGTATTAGTTGACTATGGTTTTATGATTTACTACGTTTTAGCATCGGAATTATTTTAAACTACTATTATATATTATATATGGCAAGCAAAATATTCAATACGGAACATCATAGATCAAAAAATTCACACTGTTGAAATTTAGGAACATTTAACATTGAGAATTATCAAAGTTTAATTCTATTACCTATTATGTATCTATGTATATAGTTATATGTTTAATTACAATTGTACAACGAAATACCAACAAATGTAAGAAATATACAAAATTATAAACGTTATTTTATCAAAGGTACAAGATGCTGAAAACTATTTTAACCAAGGCTCAACGAAACAAATATAAAAATAAGAAACGAACACAAAGTCGTATAAAGTCTAAAATTATCGAAAAAATCAAAAAATCTGACTACCCTAAATATAATAAAATTAAAATAGCCATATTCATCTTGTTTAATGGCACTTTGTGATTCACATTGCAGAATAATGTGCATTGATTCTTTTAAATACTCAAAAATAGCCAGAGAATCAACGATTAACTCAAGTTTGGATAATATTAAGGTTAACATGTATGTAGTTGACTCAAGTACAATGCAGTAACTGTATCTAGTAAACGAATGGGTGGTGTTGTGTTGCGGTGTGGGTTGTGTTGCACTTGTGTGCAAGTGGGTAACTGGCTAGCAGTTTGTCTGTATAGTCCGGTATTTGTTAGTCTATGTCATGTGCTGTCTGCGGGTTGTTATGTATTAACGAAATCCATATTTTGCCTCTCTATCGGTGCTATGTCCTCGACATTTCAGTCTTTTAAATGAACAGAAAACACCTAAAATAAAGTATTTTTGAAAAGCCTCATAAGCCAATTATATATTTGCGTATATAACTGTGATATATTTTTGTAATCTCAAATAAATATCTAAGTGTGAGATCATCCAGGTAAAATTACAGAAATAAATAAAATTGCCGAAAAATGAACACAACGTCGAAATCAATATGCCTCTCTCGTTACTTACACGAACACGTTTCTTTTCATATAAATTTAAGCCTAATATATAAATTTACAGCACCAAGATTTTTCATCTTTTCTCAAAATATTAATTTTTCTCTTCGCCTTATTGTCGCACATTTAACATAGTTTAAAATTTGAGGAATAATAATTACCGCAGTATTGCACTTTGGGGCTCCTCGGAGCCCCCTTACAGTGGAATGTCAGGAGTCCGACCGGCGTCCGCGCCGCCCATCGCTAAAGTCCAAAGATCGTAATCCAAGTCTCTAGTAAAATAAATCAACGATCCCTCCCGGATAGAGTAGATTAAACAGAAAATATAAAAGTCCGGAACGAAGAGCCTCGGGGCGGGCTTAGACGTTGAAGTGATCTTTGAACTTGTAGAAGTCGATGGCGTGGTGCTGGGGCGGCGCGGGCGGCGCGAGCTTGGCGTCCGGCGGCGGCAGCGCGTGCGGCGCGTGCGGCGCGTGCGGCGGCAGCGCGCGCTGGCGGCGGTGGTAGATGGACTTGTGGTTGTTGAGCGAGTTGAGCGTGCGGAACACCTTGTGGCAGAGCGTGCAGCGCGCCGAGTGCAGCGGCTGCAGGTGCTGCTGCTCCGTGTGCCGCTTGAGCGTGAGCCGCGTGGAGAGCAGCTTGCCGCACACCTCGCACCGGTGCCCGCCGTGGCCCAGCGTGCCCGGGCCCCCCCCTGCGCGCAACACATAACGGCCGACATTAGCGCATTAGTCAAGCCCCCGGCCTGCCAAGCGCACACCCACAGTCCCGCTCGCGGAACCAATCGGCACGGCTGCGCCCTGCATGAGGCGATGCGCGGATCGTACTTGACTAATGCGCTGAACGTCGGCGGCTATGCGTGCACCGGCGCGGACGTCCCGATTGGTTCCGGGAGCGGCGCGAGCGCGCGCCCGCGTACGAACGGTTACGATACAGTCTGCGATGCGCATGCACACTATGCTATATACAAATGTTAGGAACATATCGCTTTACATATTTGATAAACTTAACAGATATCTAGGGGCAAGAGTATGGCGTTTCTTTAGGTGGTTAGGATGGCAGCGGCGGATCGTCGGGAGTCAGTTGACGGGGAAGAAGGGCGGGCCCTGGGCGGGCGCGGTCGCGGGCGCGGGCGGCGGCTGCTGCTTGCGGTGGTAGATCGACTTGTGGTTCCTGAGACTGTTCAGGCTGGAGTAAACGCGCCGGCATATGTTGCAGACGGGCTCGCGCGAGGGACGCATGTGTACGTTCTGAATGTGCCGTTTGAGCCTGGTGAGCGACGACAGGCTCTTGTTACAGGGGTCACATCTGTAATCTTCTTGGGGGGTGCGGGCGCCACCTGGTCACAACACAAGCAGTTAGCCCCGTGGGAAGCTGCAAGGCACGGTTTAATGCACTCTCCGGTCGTAGTCAAGCACCGCCACCGCCACCCCCCGGCAGCCCGCCTCTAAGCGGTTAGTGCGCCGCGCGGCCGCGACGGTAGCGAGCCTACACGTTTAGTCAAGCTCAGCAATGAATGTGAATGTATGTTACGAGTACGCGCACCGCTCCGATTTCACGACGAACAAAAGCGTTATTCCTCAATGAACCGACTCGAACTCGACAATTATTTTTAAATAAACCGACACCGCGTTACCATTACTAAAATTCCATTGTCCGTTGCGTTCGTCCCAGTTATTTTTACACGATATTCGTTTCTCAAGACATTATTATGATCGGATGTAATCGGATAGTGTATTTAGAAATAAATGAATCATGGGATCCGCTTCGCTCGCAAGCCGAGTTTCTGCCGCGCAACCTTTCACTCCGAATTCAGTTTACGTTCAATTTCTCGGAAGACGATTTGCTCATTTTCTTGACATAAATTTTGTTGTTGTTTTTGTTTTAAAACATTTTTACAGCCAATTAGTATAAATAAAGGTGATTATACTTATAGTATAGTATGATTCTTTGGATGTTAACGAAAAAAAGGAGGGTCGAATAAAAAAAAATAGAATGCAAAAGGAAATTAAGAACTGAAACCTGAACGGATATAGGGAAGGGTTCCTAGCACACATGTTTCAAGTCACATCTAAAAACAAGCTAGCATCTTCATCGTATAGATACATTAAACTATGTTACAATACAGTACATGCACGCCACATTGCATTTTGGTTCAATGACAACAGTTCTTGCACAGATGCGACAAACGTTAACAACGAAATAAACTCAAACTTTTCACCTACCCGTCTCCATCGAACCATAACACAAAAGCTAACATTAATTCAGATACAGAACACAGAGCACAATGAACATATACAAAGGTTAAGAGATAGTCATATATAAATATCATTAAATATCATATATTATGTCACGTGATATTGCCTCATACATTTTGTAAATAAACCTAATATGATATATAAACCTAATATGACAGAGCAGAGAGGAAGCGGTGATGGTGGCATACGACAGACAGTGCATTAAAAATATCGTTTGTTTCAATATGTAGGTAATGCATAAAATAAGGTTGTTGCTATAAAGCTGACACTCACCTTGCGAGGTGCCTGCGATGTCCGGGGTCAGCGGGCTCTGCAGGCCTGGGGGCAGAAACACACCTATAGCACAGGATGGAATTGCTCTTCAACACAAGCAATAACACAAAAACAATACTTTATATACAACGTATCATCATCGTCCACAGCGCGTAGGTACCTACTGCGTGTAGGCCTCTCTTTGCCGGTCCTGTGCTGAGCCAGGAATTTCCATCGACCTGGCGAATGTCGTCGACCCATCGCGCCATCGGACCACGACTACACTGGCCAGTTTCAATAAGTACAAGATAATTATGCATTTTATAAATTACGGGATCATTGAGCCACTCGACCAAATTTTCTAAACTTTATTGTAAAAACAATGTTCAGTCATCCCAGTATTTCATAAAATTATAGGTCTTTCACTTTAGTTTCAGAGTTAAAATTACTTTTATCGTGTGAAATATTGATTCCTTAATGACGTGGAATGATAAATTTCAATTTATTTATTTACACATTCACACAACATTATATATAACAATAATCCACTACGTTATATGAAGTCCCTGATTACAGAGAAAACATCGCAGAGCGTCAATGGATGCGACTTGCACAGGAACGTGGTGGATGGCACAAACTTAGTGAGGCCTATGCCTCCTACCCAGCTGTAGGTGCAATCGGTCTGTGGATGATGATGATGAGATATACTATGCCTTCGTTAATTTCATTATTCTTCATTCGTAAAATGATAAACGTGAACAACAAAATATGTAAAGTATTTATTGAAATGAAGATAATTAAAAATCTGCTCAATGAGGCGTGTTCAGTAAAAAGTGTTTCTACTAAACCTAACAGATGGCGCTGGCAAGCGGAGAAAGCAAGTTTGTGATTAATTACAATTGCTGTCATTGTCAAATTGTGTTTCCAACCAGTAAAAGAAAACTAACGCCATCTGTAGGGTACGAGGGAACTATTTTCGATGTTTTTACTTTTTAATGTAAACGCCTCATTGAAAGATACGTCGAGTCAGGGATAGAAGCGTCATGTTCGTAAGTAGTTAGTTAGTTAATAGAAGAATTATTAAGAAGTGCAAAAGAGACTAAGTCAATGACCGAATAACGGACAACTGTCCGTTATTCGTTCATTGATTTTTTAGATTATTCTATCATACTACCATTGGACTCATCCTATGTGGAATGGACTATAGTAGGACCCTAACTAATATTATCAAAATCATTATTTTCAGCCTGTCACGTCAACTCACTGCTGGGTATAGGTCTCGTTTTCGTGCCACTCCTTCTGGTGGTGGGCTGATGGCCTATTTTTGCACAACAAAAACCCTGTTTTTTGTTGCCCCCAGCAGGGTTTTATGCTGTACCTTAGCGTTGACTCTACAAGAGCATAACATGCCATCTTATCTACCTAGCTGGTATAGTATAAAAATCTTACCAGATAACGTATGCTGTTGCAGCGCCTCCATAGTAAAGTTGTAGGTGTTAGTATGCTGGTTGAACATCTTTGTATCTGGCGGGTGGAAGAGCGGAGACGCCAGTTGCGGCGGCGGGGTCCGATCTTCGGCATCCGCCGAGCTTCCGCGAGACGGCGGCCCGCCTCCCTGAGACAAGGTAAGAATTATATAGTGACTTGTCTGGACTTTAAGTTTACGGCAATGAGTTGGAGCAGATAATTTGAGGTTCAGACTGAAAATCAGCGTCAGTAGCGTTCTCGGTGCGGTAGCAAAATTTGACCTGTTGAGCTTGGGAAGAGAGCAATGTTTTGTATTTTATACATGTTTTGTGTATGTTTTCTTTTTGCCTCTCTGTATGTGCGTGTGTGTTAAGCAAATAAATCTTTATAATTTAAAACATTACAATTGTAAGAAATTTTAATAATGGATGCGCGGGTTGAACTGAAGGCGAACCGAATTGCATGGAGCCTTTGCCTACATATGGCTAGTATTACATGACTTAATATTAATTTTTTGTCCATCATGTACAAAAACTGAAAATATATTTTTTACTTATTACCGTAACGTCACGCGCTGACGTGTTTCAGTACAGTTTATGACTATGCTCTAACGTCACGAGCCTCCTCTTGTACACTCCGGTCTAGGGCGACATTCGACTATTGTTAAAGCTTTACAACGAACATTAAGAAAGAGAGTCAAAGTCGTAGTGATCGTAACTGGAGTAACTAAATATTTTCTTCCACTTCGTAAGAAAATTAGCACCTTGAACTTTCACAAAGTAATCTTCAGGTAATCTGAGTTATAGAGTAACAAGGATAATCTTCTAAGTTTAGATTGCGATATAAAAAAGTACTAAGCAAAGCTATCTACGGAATAAAATTAAAATGTTCTTAGACTTGGATCCCACTATTTAAGTTTTGTCGATTCAACTTCTTAGAAAGTTTTGCAATAATCTCGAGTATTGTGTTTTGTTTTTCAGTTAAATAGCTAGTATTTAACTTAAACCAGTGTACTTGAATGAATGAATGAATGAATATAATCTTTATTGTACACCAAAACTAAAATTAAAAACAATATGAAAACTAAAAATAAACACAAATGCACAATCTCTTAATAATCTTTAATCTTAGCAAAAGATGCTTTTATAATAAAACACGCCACACCATATTTCTGCACGCCCAGGATGACTGGCAGAGAATGCTTTAGCATTAAGTCCTACTTACACAATTGTTATGTGTTAAAGTGTTAAATAAATAAATAAAATGCCTTATCGCTCAGAGCTATCTCTTCCAGACAACATTTGGATGGACAGGAAAGAGTGAACAATATAACGACGATGGCGTTACTTGTTTAGATTTGTTTCATTTTTAGCTCTACCTATGAATGTTTAAAGAGTAAATAACTGTACACGGGTTACGTAGCCCTATTTTTTTTTAAAGTAAGCATAACTTGTGTTATGTTATGAGTACTCGATTGGAATACTTATATACCTAGTTTTTTTCAGTAAATACATATTTATAATTCATAGAAAACACTCGAACTCGAGACAATTGTGTGCAGAAATTCCGAACCTTGTCTCCCGGCAGGAATCAAACCCGCAACCCATTTCAGCCGGCTATTATACCGACTGAGCCAAACAGCTCGTCAAGGGCCATCTTAATTGAAAACTTTAAATAGAAATTGGAGTACGACCTTCAACATTGCACCGGAGCCCCAAGCATTACACGTCGCTCTATCGATAGTGTGACACAATACAATCGTGTAACACGATGCTTACAGGTTCCGCGTACTATTCTAGCCTGCTAGACGTTGGCACTGTAAATATATCTGTAGTATCTCAACTTGATTAGTACGCCTTCAATTAGGGCACGTCACAAACAGAACAGCGTTCGGTGCACGAGTTATGTTTTATATTAGAAACTTATACATATTATACCGTAGTAACATAAACTACACCTTGTTATGTCAAAGAACCTAAAATTTTATATAACTTTTTAATATTACATAATAATATTTTGTAAACTTTCGCGATCTGTAGACATAATTTTAAACTGATTAAGTCTTCCCGTGACCACGAGGGCAGCAGGGCACTCGAAACGTCGGGAAATAATAAAATAAGGTAATTACGCGATAAAGTCCCGTCAATCAGTTTAAAATTACGTAATAATATTATAATAGTAAAATTCTTTATCATTATACAACAAAAAAATAAGGAAACAAACACAAAATATGGCTGCCTGTACATGGCCTTTGTCAACTAGTTATTTCAATAAAATACAGCCGAGTTGAGAACCTCCTAATTTTTTGAAGTCGGTTAAAAATACAGGTATATTTTGTATAATTTGTAGAGTCAGTTGATTGAATTATTATGAATAACGATTATTTTAGGTTAAATGTATATATTTAGGTATTTCTTTCTATGTTTACAAGGAAAACATAAATATTGGGTTAGAATTACCGCAGCCATGCTTCATTATTTTATTATTGGTTAACCATTGAAATGTGAACATATTGTTCAAGGATTCATTCATATAGAAGATCAAATTTCTCTTTGCATAACATTATTGTATTCCTATCCGTTATTAAACTTTTGGTGTAATTTACAGTTCAACAATTACCTAAAATCTTTATTCAATTTGATTTACCTTAGTTTCGCGGTGTGCATTTTCTATGTTATTATGAATAATAGTATTTGAAACTGTTCGTAGTTGCACTACTGTTTAGATGATTGAGCTATCCAGCACACAGTAACACCAATGTCATACGAACGGTGCATTTGATTTGTACGATACACATTACTGTCTGAGTATCGATAATATGGTCTAAGAGCCAGCACTAAAGAATGTAATGGTCAGTGAAATGGAGTTGATGACGAGCTAAGGTCAGGTTAGCAATGTCAAGGTGAACCTGTGTTTAGACTGATTGTTATTTAGTCTAGTCTATGAATGACACAGGATCATTTTTGACAGACTTCCTTGTGCATCTATTAGCATGACGAATGTCTAAATACTAAGAAATACTCTTAGAATCTAGATTAGGCATAGACTGTATTATCAAAGCAGACTTAAAAGAACATTTTAGGATGACGTTAAAGACCACCACTTCAGTGGCGCAGTTGGCTTGATAGCCAGCTGATTCACAGTTGCGGGTTCGATTCCCTGCTATAAAATGTTTGCTTTATTACCAGATATTTGGATTAGGTTTGTGTGTTTTCTATGTATGATAAAAAGCTCATAACACAAGGTCTGCTTACTTTAGAGCTAGATGGTGCTGCGTAAAATGCATTAAACAAAAAAAATCCACAATGCTTCATTACTCTCGTGGTAGTACAGAGTTCTGTTCTGCTGGACAGCACACACATAGAACATTACCTCAGAGTATAGAATCCTAATTCAAGTAACTTCAACGTAACAGAAATTCCCTAATGCTAGAAAACATTTAGTAATAAAATATGAATCAGATTTTAACTCACAATAGGTCTGTGCGAGTGCGGTGGCGTGTCATCAGTGCTCCTGTCCATATCCGGATTCGAAGGACAGATCATATCCAGAGGTTCATTCTTCACTTCATCCATCAGCCTAGGAGACGGGGACGAACTGCTATTAGAGATGCCGTTCCCGTTATTCCCGGACTCGTGAGCTCGCGTGTTGTTAATCGGATGGTGGTTCTTGGTGGAGAAGTCAGCTGCATGGATCTGGGGCTGTTCAGTGTTGTTGTTGTCGTGGCGCGGACGCTTGATCACGTCAGGGGAGTTGTCTGCGGAGCGCGAGATGCGACGAGATGGCAGGGGGAGGCGACGGATCATCGGGGGCACGCTGGATGTTGGTTGGAGCAGGGCCTCCTCCAGTTTCTCGTTGTAGCTGGTGGTGTGAGCGAGGTGGGGAGTGTGAGCCGCATGTGGAGGCGTGTGGGGGGACTCCGCTGTTGTCGCTCGCATGGACGCGTGGATAGGCTGTTGACAAAATTGGTAGGTTATAATCTCCTACAACTGAGATCTGTGTGCGTGGAGAATTAACCTGTACCATGATGCATAAGTTGCCAGTAGAAAAACTCAAGAAGTTTTCAAAGAGCGTTTAAATTTTAGTGAAACAAGTTTTTGTCATAATTATATTTTGAGACTATATCGCTCGTTGATTATTAATTTATTTTATAGGGCCTGTTGTTTCTGAAGACTGATCACTCACAACTCTGGATTGATTGTGAGGTTTCCGAAAAGAAAGGAATGCTTTGGTACTTTTTAACGGGTAACACCACTAAAAGTGTGGATAAGAGCAAAAGTTCCACTTACCCCCTGAGCCTCATCGTTTTGCGTCAGCCCCGACACACGGAGCACCTCAGCCGTCTTCAGGAACGAGGACAGGCTCCGCTGGTGCACGTTCACCTCGCCGTGGTATATGAACTCCACGAGCGCTTGCAGATCGTTGAAGGCCACGTCTTGGAGGACAATCACTGGGTGCTTGCATGGCGTTGACTGGGGAAAAGAGGAAGGTTATTACGTGGTTAATAAAGGCTCGCCGTGGGGTGCCGGCAGTAGAATCTTCCCCTTCCTTTTTTGCCTGTGGATGCAGTAAGAATCTACCAAGGGATACCACCGGAAGATGGGCAGCAGCGCCTTTGCGGCTATCAACATCCTGTACTGTGCTCCTAATCCGCCTGCTAAGTGTGGTAAGTATGGCAACAGCCCTTATAACAACTTGGTAATCAATGACCCTTCAGCTTTGTAATATTAGTGTAGATGTATGTTTACCAGTCACAGGTATTAAGAGAATATTTAATTAGGTCTAGCTTTAATCTCTATGCGAGTTATTATTACCAAAAAGCTTCAACAAACACCCAGTACTTTCAAATGTTATAAAATGCCGGATCAATTAAATAGACGGTAAAATATAAACAAAAACTTGATTACTGGTGGAATCGAAATAAAATATTCACGAGTTTTCGTTATACCAAAGCATTTTAATGACATTGGAATTTGTTTTGTACAAACGATTTTAAATGTAGTGTCGTCAAACCTAGTTGAAATACTTTTTTTGTACACTTTGATAGTACTAGATTCGGTCCACGGCTTGGCTCGAAATCGGTAGTCAACCGATTATGATCTTGTCCAGATCGGGCTGATGTCATAGGAAAACGAATCTCAATTGGTTAGAGCACCTTTCGGTAAGATTTGATCAATGCGGGATCGGATCTCGTCGAAATTTAAAATTTTATAAGAATTTTTATTTCGATGGCTTCCATTCAAGTTATTGATGAACATTTTTGAAATCGGATTCGGAGTTGAAGACGTTTTTGATTTGGAGGAAATTGCCATCTTTTATGTTTCTTTCTTGTAAAGACCCGAATATCTTTAACAATAGAGTAAGAAGTAAGGTAATATTTTTTTAGAAAGCTCGCTATTTTTTTTGTTTTCAATTTCATCCCACTGCTGGGCTAAGGTCTCCTTCGAGCTCCTTCAACCACGCCTATCCCTTTTCTGTCGAATTTCTGTCGAAGGTGACGCAATAATCCCGCCAGCGCTAGGAGTCCGTCACTAGGAGTCCATGAAGATACCATATGGGCCCACTTTTTTGGTTGCAGACAATATTTTAGTAATAAATACTCACTTTCAGCAACTCTCTGAAATATGGGCTGCAAGCTGACAGCACCACCCTATGTGCCTTCAGACTTCTTCCATCGCAGGCGAGGGTCACATCCACAAAGTCCTCATCATCACGGAGGTTCTCGAACGCACTCGTGATACTCGACTGATAGTTGTTCCACCGAAGGCAGAAGTGCTGTGATTCGACCATCTTGAATTAGGTTGTCATGTGTTCTGGAAAAAAGGTGATAATTAGTTTCTTGAAGATTGTGGACACTTCGCTTTTGAGGTAAGAATATCAGAGATAGGTTGTTAGGTGTTCTGGAAAGACGGTGGGTTAATTCTTTTATAGTTTTGTTGGGTTCGGAAAAAATCAAATTGGATTTTTTTATTGACATAAAATGAACCATATTACCAATAGCTATCAGAAGGCCTTTATGATTTGTAGGCCAGGATTTAAATCTTTGTTTGTAGGTAAAACTTTAATTTTTCTTATAATATTTGCTTGATCTGCAAGAGGGTATTAATAAACTTAAAAGTTTGTTTAAAAATGCTTATTTTCTATTCGTATCATGCCCAGTGTTCAACTTTAGATCATGTTAAGAGTAAAACAAACCATACATATCGTTTTTATTATGATTTACTATTGCAAAAACAACGAGATTACAAAACAGGTCAATGATAAAAAATGCATCTTGCATAGTTATTCACAATGAGTTATTGTATGTCTGCCCTAATTTAAAAGAAATTACACTAATGATTGTCGCGAATAATAAGTTCCATTTTATAAGTTGTTGTTTTTTCTCTTCTGACCTTAGCGATTACCTAGTTTTACTGTCAGAAGAATTATTTTTTCATACTAGCACTGTTCAACTGTTTTTCTTAAAAAGATAGTAATGTAAGCACGATCTTTAGATATTTGTTTCGAGTGCATGTGTTTGTTTTAACGGTAAAATAGTCTATGCTAAGTTTGAAACCAAAAAGCGATGAAATGGTCTAAATTCGTGATCATGATGAAGAATTTGGGAGAGGCCTCTCTAAAAAAAACCATTTTATCAAAAAAAAAAAGAAAGCTTGACATACCTAGGTTATTAATTAATTTAGTAATTAATTTAGAGAATAGGGTATAATAGATCTGTTATTAAATAAAGGCTAATGGAAATTGAATTTGAGAATACATTAGATGATTTATACCTACAGCGTCAGCAAATGGTTATAATTCTGGACTTTGCAGTGCCTCATTGTTAAATGGATTAAGCTTGCCCAGCACCTATACCATCCTCCCAGCTTAGTCGACTATAATATTAGTCAGAGGAACGAACAGATCAATACATCTGAAGAATACATTATGGTGCAATATATTGACGAATAAGGTAAGGTATCTTTTAGACCGCTTTTATCATTGCCATATTTCCTAGAAGAACCACAACAATGACATCTATTAACTCTGCAATTCTTGACCATAGTTCTAACTAGTGCATTTCTTATATTCAATCTTACCACTATGACCCGGCCTTTGCTTAGTAATAATCAACTTTGTCCCCTTTAATATAAGACATAGCTGATGGAATAAAAAGTCACGTTGTTTTTTGAAAACAAGGTTAGACAATAAGGAGAGATCGTGGTAACAATGATAGGCTATCAAGTTACCTATTTGTTTACAAACTTATGCTTTTGTATGTCACTATCGCTAGATCATATTGACGAAGTTAACATACAACATACGACTAAGTCTAGAAAGTAATTGATTTATGCGTGAATTTGCGGAAACCCAATAAAATATCTAAATGAACAACAAATATATAGTAACAAAAGCGGATTTGTTACTACATATTTGTTCTTCATTTAGATATAAGGACGGTCTAGGTGCTGGGTAGCCTTGTCCATCTAATCGTCTCCTTAGGCACTGCAGGGGACCTATTTTTGAATACTATTATTTTCGAAATTTCCTATTTGTTTTCGCTCGACAATTGACATACAAACAAGTTTAGCCTAAGAATCCTAAGTTCTTTGCAGGCACATAAATAGTTTTCCCAAGAATTTCCCAAAAAACTATTAGGCACGTGAAAAAATTTTGCTGTATTTATAAAGTTTATTACATTTTGGGTGAGTAGACAATACATTGCACTGTATATGAGTCACGCTAACGATGTGGTAACATCAAAATCGAATCCGCTTAATCAACAAATCAATCATAATCGAAACATTAACATGCAATTTCATGTCAACTGTTTAGTAAATAACACACTAAAGAGTTATTTCAAAGTGATCTTACTGATACATATGTTACATGTTCCTTTCAATCGTTATAGTAATTTTTTAACCTCCTTTATTAATATGTGCGCCTGGTACTTTAAAAACGAATTTGCTTATAGACTGTACTTTTCTACTGCGTGGAGGCGGTGATCATTAATTTGTGGATGCCCTGGTTAATAAGCCCATTGAACAAGGTTATTTTTAAATATCACAGTAGATTGCCGGTTCGATTCTCGCCGCGGGACAATTTTTGTTTGCAGATATTATATGACCAAACGAACTTATACTAACTTAACTCAAAAGCCGTGTTGGCCGAGTGGTATGTACCCCCGACTTTCAATCCGAAGGTCGTGGGTTCGATACCGTGCACCAATGGATTTTTCTTTCTTGAAAAATGTATGTGCACACTTAACACGTGCTTTAACGGTGAAGGAAACATCGTGAGGAAACCCGCGGCTTAGTTAGCTTCAGGCGTATTGACCTGTTCTTTCCTCTGCATAATAGCTGACTAAGCTGAGAGGATGGTATAGGTGCTGGGCAGGCCTAATCCATCTAACAATGTCCCAGGCACTGCAGCGTCCCGTAGAGCATGATTACCAGTTGCTGACGCTGTATAAATCATCTATAATAGATGCAAAAGCCTTACTACTACTAAACGAACTTACAAAGTGAAGTTCGATTACTATTATATGAGTCTTCATTCGAAGATATAGTATTCTCATAAGATCTGCGTTACATTTAAAACCTGAATTCTGACTTTACTGAGTCAAAAACAATGATTTCAAGATTTAAGAAAATAATATCAAAACATAAACTTCTCCTGAGTAATAAAAGGAGCTGAAAGTATTCACAGGGTTCCAAGACAATAGTGAAGTGAGATTTACATACAAACGCAAGTTTGAAACTTTTAATTTTGACTTATTTCAACGGTTTCCTCTTGTACCTACTAAAGCTATTTCACCGAAACTTTTAGGGAGTTATTATGATTTCTTATTGTTGAAGTTTTTAGTTTGGGCGAATATTTTTTTGTTTTCTGTAATGCCTTTTGTTTTTTGAGGCGCTTTGTTTTTTAAAGTATGTTTGACGTTATGACGTGATGACGCAAGTCATCACGTGATGTTATGGGTGATGTAGCAAAGAATTAAATCGCGAATTAAACTTTGTTGATGTTCGTGGCGTTTTAGGTTGCCCGGCTGAGATGCGGAAAGTCGCCTGTTTGATTCCCGAGACAAACGCTTTTATGAACTGCGGATATTTGTTCTAAGTTCTTTTGGTTATGTTATTAATAATGTTTATGTTAATGTAAAAATATTGATAGGAAATTCAAGTATATGATTTATAAATCCATTCAAGTTTTGCTTAGTTTTGAGCTGGAGATGCTGTGTGATATACCCAGCATAAGTAATATTTTTTTATAATACTTCTGTCACTGACTTATAAGATTTCAATTTATTATTCAAATATTGCAGGGCATCGTCAGATGCAAAAGCACAAAACAGGCCAGTGTGGCGAAAGGGAAAGGAGACATATATCCAGCAGGCATACCGTAAGTTGCCTATAGATGCAATAAGGCCTTTTGCATCTATTATAGATGATTTATACAGCGCCAGCAACTGGTAATCATACTGTACGGGACGCTGTAGTGCCTGGGACATTGTTAGATGGATTAGGCTTGCCCAGCTCCTATACCACCCTCTCAGCTTAGTCAGCTATTATTCAGAGGAAAGAACAGGTCAATACGTCTGAAGTTAACTAAGCCGCGGGTTTCCTCACGATGTTTCCTTCACCGTTAAAGCACGTGTTATGTGCACATACATTTTTCAAGAAAGAAAAATCGATTGGTGTACGGCCCACGACCTTCGGATTGAAAGTCCCCCAGTGGTATGGCTTTTTTTTAGATGCAGTAAGAAACTGCTAAGGGATACTTCCGGAAGGTAGGCTCAGCGTCTTTCGTGTATCAACATCCCGTACTGCACTCGTCAACCCGCCTGCTAAGCGTGTATGGCAACCCTCTCATGATCAGTGCTTAGTGAGGGAGATCGTCTTGCCTCAATTGCCTTGGATTGGCCTCAATATAAAACTGTACATTTTATTTATTGAAGACAACGACGTTTATCAGTACTAATACTGGTAGATAAACGTATGCAGGTATCCGTTATGATAAATATGATAATGCACCTAACATGGCTAATCATAGGTTTTTCTAAGCAGCTATCAATGATAAAACCAAATTCATATCTTGCTTGCCACGTATCTAGTGCATTGATAAAAAATATATCATCATCATCATCATTTCAGCCATAAAACGTCCACTGATGAACACAGGCCTCCCTCATGGATCTCCATGTGGGGTAGTTGCCATACTCACCACGCTTGGCAGGCGGGTTGGTGAGCGCAGTATGGGATGTTGATACACGGATAGACGCTGCTGCCCATCTTCCGGAGGTATCCCTTAGCAGGCTCTTACTGCATCTGAGATGAGGGGTAACATTCTACTGCCGGCACCCCACGGCATAAAAATCATCGGCGTCGGTCGACCAGTCAGCACAGTACATGTCCAGCTCGCCCCGCACCTGCGCCTGGGCGGCCGCGCGGTCGCTGTACCGCATGTGGGACCCATTCGGTGGCTATATTTGCTCACATTTCTCCGACATGCGATACACATTTACGGAAAAAAGTATATAGTAACTAGCCGCACTCAGCAGTTTCCTCCGCGTAGTTCCCGTTCTCGTGGGAATACGGGGTTAAAATATTGTTTATGTTACTCGGGGATAATGTAGCATTCTAATGGTGAAAGAATTTTTCTAATCGGTCCTGTAGTTTTGGAGCCTATTCAATGCAACAAACAAATCTTTCCTCTTTATCATTAGTGTAGATGTATATTACAAATTATAGTTCAAAACTAACCTAACCTAGATGTAGCTGCTTGTAATCGGGAGAACACTAGCTCATGCTTTTTATTGTTTTTACTTTTGTAAATTTTCCTGTGTTTCTGTTGGTGGCTCAAATAAATAAATAAAAATAAAAAAGTAACAGTTTACGATTACACTAAATGTTTCTTAGGTCAAGCAACGATCTTTACTTGTAATGATCGTATGAGCCATAGTTTCTCACCCTAGTGTTGAACTACATAGCACATCTAAACACATAGTTACCATAATGTAACACATAAAGAGTCCGGACGTTTTGTATTGGTGACAAGATAAAAAGCTTTAAACCAAACGTACAAAATGGCCATCTTTGTAAAGATTTGAATGAGAATAATGATTAGTGTGTACCTACTTTGATAGGTAGGTGCTAGAACGTTTAATTGCTAACGGTTTTGTAAAATAATAAAATCAAGTGAAGTTAAATCTAGGTGACTAAATTACTAATTGTCATTTAAGTCGAGGAGTGGTTGGTATATCAGCCTTTAAATTATACCAAAATTTCGGGTATAAGCTTCCAGTTACGAATGCTTTAACGATGAAGGAAACACCGTGAGGAAACCCGCGGTTTAGTTAGCTTCAGACGTATAAAGTTAAGTACAATAAAGAGTTATCTATCTATCTATCTATTGACCTGTTCTTTCCTCTGACTAATAGCTGACTAAGCTGATGTTATAGGTGCTGGGCAAGCCTAATCCATCAAAAAATATCCCAGGCACTGCAGCGTCCCGTACAGCATGATTACCAGTTGCTGACGCTGTATAAATGCCTTTGCATCTGTTATAGATGATTTATACAGAGTCAGCTACTTGTAATCATGCTGTACGGGACGCTGTAGTTCCTGGGACATTGTAAGATGGATTAGGCTTGCCCAGCACCTATACCATCATCTCAGCTTAGTCAACTCTTAGTCACAGGAAAGAACAGGTCAATACGTCTAAAGCTAAGCCGCGGGTTTCCTTACGATGATTCCTTCACTGTTCGATAATTGAATAATAAATTATTAGTTTAAAAATAAGCGTATTTATCTTTATTTAACAATTGCGAAAGGAGGACTAAATCAACTAAAGCAATCTCACTTCAAATTATTGAAATCCTTTTTAAATATCGTTTTCATCGCTGGAAAAACAAAACGTTCAAGTCTCGTCAAACAGCGGTTTGGGAATTATATATCAGTTTCATTATTAACATATCAATGGATTGTCGCCACATCTCTTGCCTTGTACCAACGGTAAAAGGCGTCCCGTTCAATTGCGTGAATAGGCAAAGGTGTGCCGGGGTTTGTTTCATTTACGTCTTTTATGTACACACAAAAGGGTTTTGACACCCCTGTGTGCTAAAGACACCATCTTGTAAATAAAATTCTTATTAATAAACGGGAGGTAAGATCGCTAAGGTTTTTGACTTACTTATTTGCATATAAGAAGTAACGAGTAGGTTAGGGAAAAGTAAGTTAAGTGAATTCTATTTCTCAATCATAAAAAAATTATAAAAACTCTGTCCAACCAAAGATTGAAATCGTTAGATGCGCCCTGATACCAAAAACTGTGGAATTGTCTTTATAATGTGTGTAAACGATAATGCAGACGCACGCACACTGGTTTTGCAAATAAATTAAACTGTTATTGTTATATTGAAATCATATTGCACTAAATTTCGTGAAAAAATAACACACCATGTCCGGCTAACACTGTGTTTAGATGTACACTGATTCTAAATGAGCGTGCTCACTCATTTCGTGTGGAAATAAAGCGGCGCGTTCTCATAACGGTAAGGGCCTAAGGACTTAAATATTTGTGTCCGACAACAATAAATAATGAGGAAACGAAAGCAAAGTCGAGAAACAGGCAACTTTAAACATTAAAAAAATACAGACTTACTAATATTGCCAGAATTATAGTAAAATAGTTATAGATTATCAAATCATCATAGATCTTAGATCTAACAATGATAGCTTTCATCATCATCATAATAGCTTGTTTTGATCGATCAGCTTCTGGGCTCTTGAGAAAGCCCAAACGCCAAACTGTTCTTATATCGGCATCCAGGTCTTAACTCTAGGTACGACGACAACTATCAAAAATAATATAAAACTGACTTACTCAACGATTGTGCAGTGTAAAAGTACGGTAAAAATGGTCGCGTTAGACACAGCAGAAGTGAGCTAGGAAACATACTGTTATCAGGTTTTTTGTGAATTTAGCGTTTTATCAAGACCTAGGCTCGGTATCTTATCTGAGTTAGGTTTCAGTGCTTAGCGAGCAGCTAGTTTTTTGGCAAACGTTTATTGATTTTTCTGATATGGACGCCGCGCAAGGATAGAATTTGTCTTTAATTATCACTGTACCGTGGACTTTTGCCTTGATTGTAATCAGATAAATAACAAATTCTGGAAATTAAACACTGGGGCGAGTGTGCTAGATAGTAATCGGTTTTTTTATTTACTCTACCATGAGTTTTCACAATATATACTCGCAAGCGACTGTAGTTAACAAAATGTATGAAAACTTGTACAGCCCCTCGGAAATGTGTGTGAATTATTATTAACCTGTACTGTTCCACTGCTGGGCAAAGGCCACATATTTCCCGCCAACCCACAGGATGATTACGTATCTCGCGGCAAGTTTGCAACAGGCGTATATCTCGAGATCATAGCTGTCAAACGTTAATTCGTGAATTAACAGATAACTGTTAAAATACTCACAATCACCTGAGTTCAAGACCATAGTCGTATGAATAAGGTACAACTTTTCCAAGGTTTTTTGATGCTCAAACATCTCAATTTCATTTATATGTAACAAAAACTTTGAAACATACCACGAACAGTAAAAATACCCACAATTTGTTATCACGCGCAAAATACCTACCCAGTTAGGCGAACAGAGCCAAGATTATACAAAATATAGTATTTATTGTGCAAAAAGTCTAAAATTTAGACTTTTATCTAGCTTAGGTTAATGCTGTTTGCCATACTGTGACCCCGTTATCATCCGACGCGCTAATTAAAGATAAAATATAAAAATATAAGACTTTATTGTACTTATCACGTAGCGGTGCATGCTTCTATTACTAACTAATGCACGTGACTTTGCTTCTGCTTAGGACGTATCTATTAAACTACGTACTTTTTGTAACAAAAATGCTGATATCTATAGTAACAAATCCACTAACATCTCACTAATATTATAAAGCCGAAAGTTTGCTTGGATGGAGGTTTGTTACCTCTTCTCGCAAAAACTAGGCTACGGATTGAGCTGAAACTGCATACGTAGGTATTGATGTTGACCAGGATTAACACATACTATTTTTTATTCGGGTTTATCGCATGCGAAAGTTCAAAATCAGTTGATTTCTTACAGAAAGCTGAGTTGCGGCCCCTTGTACAAGAATAAGGAAAAGAAGATTTCCTTTATTCTTCCTTTCTACTCTATAGATATTTATTATTACAGTTACAATTAGCTGAATGTGTTCCACTGTTGGGAAAAGATCCAAAAGTCTAATTGAAAGAAAGAAAGAAAAAAAGAAAGAAAATAATATTTACCTATTTATGTCTCATTTACAAATATACAAACGGAACTGCACAGTTAAAATAAAATATTAATAGACATAAATTGGTCACGCCATCGCTTCTTTTTCACAGTTTTCACAGTTCGAATACTATTGGTTCTATTGATTTATCGCGACAACATTTGTGGATTTTTATTGTACGGGATCTAACATGGCATATTTGGATCAGGTTTGCTCTTGATGGTGCTGTGTGAATGTGGGGGCTACCCAGTACCCACTGTCCCACTGCAGTGCAAACGCTTCCCTTCCCTTCTTCCACTCTTCGCAACTTATGCCACGTTCTCACGGGTCTAGCCCCCCATCTCATTTATTATTTAATTGAATTAAATAATTATTGGCCGTGGTGCTGGCAGTAGAGTGCCCCTCCTCTCTTGCCGGTAAATGCTGTAAGAATCTGCTAAGGGTTACCTCTGAAAGATAGGTACAGCAGCGTATTTCCGTGAATGAACATCACGTACTGCGCTCGCCAACAAATGTGGCGAAATTCTAAAATTGATAATTCAAAATTCATCATCATCGTTTCAGCCGTATGACGTCCACTACTGAACACAGGCCTCTCTCATGGATCTCCATGAGGGGTAGTTGCCGTACTCACCACGCTTTGCAGGCGGGTTGGCGAGCGCAGTGCGGGATGTTGATACACGGCAAGACGCTGCTGCCCATCTTCCGGAGGTATCCCTTAGCAGGCTCTTACTGCATCCACGGGCATGAGAGGAGCGGTAACATTCTACTGCCGGCACCCCACGGCCAAAAAAAAATTCAAAATTAATTCGCTCTTTTTCCATAGTTAGTAATTATAATTACAATTGGAGTATGGGAACACCCCCTCATGATATTGGAGATCCACGAGGGAGGTCTATATCCAGCAGCGGACGTGGACGTCTTACGGCTGAGATCATGTTGGAATAACTATTAGTTTCAAATAAGATTTTCTTCTTTTACTTCTTTTGTCTTTTTTAAACTTTCGCATACATATAACCGGGTATTTATCGCGTAAATGCTTGGTGCAATCCAAGCGAAACGTCGGGAAATAATAAAGGTAATTTACGCGATAAATACCCGGTTATATGTATGTTAATAAGATATACTTCTTTTCCATATATCGGCCACAACATAGCCTAGTTTGACCCTGACATGATACGCCACTAAAGTTTTAGCGATATGGAAATTGCGTTACGACTTTCAGTATCATTGCGATAAACCACAATAAACCTACACATTTTTGTATGTGTGTATTTTGTGGGTCAAATGTTGGGGTAGTGCTTTTGGTAAATAATGGTATTACCTAACTTCAGATCAAAGTCAGATAATGTTGTTATGAGAATATACATTATGTGGTGTAATTTTCTAAGTCGATTTTTTAATACGACGTGTTTATTTTTATTTCTAAGATGTGTAGTTAATTATTCTTGTAAAGTCTGTTTATTTTGATGTTCATTCAATTATTTTCATGTTTTTCTACATCTACACTAATAATAAAGAGGAAAAATTTGATTGTTTGTTTGTTTGTACGCATTGAATAGGCTCTCAAACTACTGGACCGATTTGAAAAATTCTTTCACCATTAGAATCCTACATTATTTCTGATGAACATAGACTATTTTATCCCCGTATTCCCACGGGAATGGGAACTGCGGGAGTGAAACCGTGGAGCCGCGTAGTAGCCGCGACATAAAATGTTTATAATTACCTTAAAATGGAAATATGCTGAAAATGTTTGTATTACTACTAACATAGACTAAAACGAACCTGTATTTATAAAGTTGTCCTCGTAACTTTTTTTTTGTTACACCTGAAACAATAAAAGCGTGTTAATACAAAAGGCAATATTAGGGCAAGACTTCCGGAGGTATCCCTTAGCAGGCTCTTACTGGATCCTTGGGCATGAGAGGAGGGGTAACATTCTACTGCTGGCATCATGTAGGTATGTTTTTTGTAAATTACGTAGTAATTAAAAATAAAATAAACGATAGATAGATAACTCTTTATTGTACTTAACTTAATACTAACACAAAAATTAACACAGAAAGAAACTTACACAACTAAGTAAATACATATATAATCCATTAAGTACAATACATGTTTTGGTAAATATATAATTCATGTAGGGTACGTAGAGAACATTGTATTTTTTTTAATTGCTGTTATGTCTGTATAGACGATTTAGCCTTCGTGCTTTTATAAGTTTCTCAAAGTTCAAGTTGTCTTATATTCAGATGTTAGAAGTTTTCAGTTCAAAGGTTTTTAGCCTTGTTTGAAAAGCTAGTGTAAAGTATTAGATAAGGGCGTAACTCGGATGTTTCTAAACATTTCTAACCCGACCTCACGCACGCGTACAACGTCGTAAATAACATAAAATCAAAGCCTAAACTACATCACATATCCGAACACATTATTTCCGCGTACAAATACATAGGCTAACACGACCAATCGCATCAAAGGTCAAACTTCGGCCAGCCAATCGCGTCAACGCGTGCGGAATTTCGAATATGTAGGTTCTGTGAGAAAGTGAAAGTTGACCAATGACAAGTGAGGCGGGCGTGTGTGCGTGTGTGAATGGAGCCTTGGAGGTTTCGCGCGGGTTATGTAATGTTTGCCTTCGACCTTAGGGAAAGGGCCAGGGATACAGTTTCCTGAAACTTCAGGAATTGTTTTAATGCAGGTATTGCTGTGTATATCATTTTTAAGAGTTGTTTTCGTATTCGACGGATGATACTGGTACTTACTTTGACTTACGAGAAGGTTAATTTTATTAAGATATTTTGAATTAATTATGAACCTACTAAAATAAATAGTTACTCTATTGCTATTTTATTATATCAATCTTATTTATCAGTATTTGGATTTTTTATGTATTAAGTATATTTGTAAAAGTTTACATAAATTTATTTATACATATATGTATATGTGTGCTTTTTATATTGTTCAGTTTATCTTTTTTTATTTAGTTTATATTGTCCCAAAAGCCTCCATAAAATTATTCCATCTCAAAACCAAAGTCAATAGTGTTTATTCGTTGATAAAAAAGCTACGTATTAATAGTAGGTATTAATATATATCAATAGTCAATTTACAAAAGAAAAACAAAACAATTGAATAAAGCACATAATTGAATTCGTTCAGAAATCTTTTTTCCAAGTCACGGAAAGAAGCGAATAAGAAACCTCAATCTTTCACTTCTGATTGGGAAAGCCCAATCAGAAGCGATGTCCCAGCAATCTCCTAATATGTTTTCCAAAAAATATTTTTCGCAAATATATTTTACTAATATTATAAATCCGAAAGTTTGTTTGAAGTTGTATCGAGCTGAAATTTCGCAAGCATTTAGATGTTGACTAGGATTAACACATAGGCTACTTTTTATCACAACGCATACAACGCATACAAAGCGGCGGGCACAAACTATTAGTAATATACATATATCCATAATTCTGCAAGAAAAACCGTATACTAAAACTAGGCGGCATGCCTACATAATCTTAAGTAGGGCCGAAGTATACCTACTCCTGATAAGGGCGCTTTCTTCCTTGTTTCTTTTTATAAAGGTTTTTTGACCTCGCGGTCGTTTACACGTGGACAATCAGCTAAATAGATAACTTGTTGATGTAATAGTTTATTATAACTATTATAATATAGTTATATGAGGTGTCTATTATTATTATATGAAGCAAAGCGACGCGTATCAAGGCTCACCTTCTAGTCTAGAGTCTCAACTCTATAGAGCATCTTGTCGTCCAGAGAAGAGTAAAAGGAACCGGACTCCGAGGAAGATCGCCGATGCTGTCTGATCAGATAAAATCTGCAGTGGGGAACAACCTGCATGAATGCACTAGATTGTCCATCAACAGGCAAAAATGGAGTGAAACTGTGAGGCGAATAACATCTGCCCATAGCACGGCAAGTACAACATAATGATCGCGACCGCTCTGTCAAGAGTCCAAGCGAGAAGAAGACCTGTACCATCCTTCTTTTGGAAAGAGACCTAAGTCTTTAGATGAGTCTCGCTCGTTCGTCAAGTCCCACCAATAAATCCTGTATTCGTAACATGAAATGTAGATATTTTAAATTCTAATTAGGCCTTCCTTACACCTTAAAACTCTAAGTCTCAGGGTGACGGGCGCAATGCAGTGCAGCGTTGGTCACGTGCTTAGTGAACGTGATCACCGTAGTGTTGCAGTTGTAACAGGTGCGCCTTCAGCATTTCTCGTCGTTAAAGCGCATAAAAAAACATGCATCTCTATTCGCGAGTTTTTTTTTATTTGGTATAATTTAAAAACTACAGACAAAATGTCAAACGTACTCTTATTTGCTTAATATTCAAAATTATAAATTTATCATAATCCTACGTTTGGCTCTTTACTTGAGGAGTACTCACGTTAGTTTACAATATAAAGTTTTCTTATTATTTTAGATTAGACTGCTTGTATAAAATAACGTTTTTAATAAACTATTGTTATCTAACAACTATCCATGGAATACATTCTATACATAAATCATGTAGTCTAGGTACACAATGTATTCCATACCTAATTACATGATTATGCGAGTGAATTAAATGAACATTGGGTTGGCAGTTACAATGTGTAATAACTCGACTCCTAAGATTGCAAAATAAAAAATAAACCACTAGAAAGATTACACGTATTTTTCTATGCAAATATGATAATATTTATACTCGCTATTTGAATCGTTAGGTTTTGATAAGGCAAGTGCAGCGTCTAGAGTTGGACTTGATACTTCTTTTTTAAACTTTTGTCGATGATTTTTGTATTATAATGTTTATTATAGCACAATACGACCAATGTGAAAAAAATTAAGTCGGTGACCAGCTCGAGCTTTGGTCTCTTGTTTAGTATTATGCATTAACAATTTTTGCCTTTCCATTTGCAATAACTAAATGGGAACTTAACTTATATTTTTTCCCTGGAGATAAATACAATTTTGTCTAAAATACCTTTTAGTACAACAACATTTGTTACAGTTGTATTTGCAGTATTAAGGTAAAGAAAATAAGTTAGTAAGACTGAAATACACTGTTTCTCAGGTTCCTCAGGTCCTGAAACTCATCATCAGCATAGAGCAATACAAAACAGCCTTTTAAATATAAACGTAATCGGATATTTCTCGTTTAAACAACATTAATATTTATTTTTTTATCTAAAGCATAAGCGTGCATAAGATGTGTTCTAATGGTAAACTTTAAAAAAGTCTGTAGTAAAAACTATCGATTAAACCGAACTATCGACATCACAATCGACAGTGTCCCGTCCTTACGAGCTAGGGCAGGGCCGGCCGCTATCAGTGCAGGAGATTGCGAATATTTCTCGAGATAGCAGTCGAATTAGGCAGATTACGTGAAATAGACTGCGCTAGGTAGGACAATATTTTTTGTTCCGCAACTTGTAAGCGAGTTTTAATGACGTCATAAAATACTTGGGCCGGCTTTCTCAGCAATTACAAATGATAGTTTGAACTTTGAACTGTCAAATGATATGAATAAATTCTATTTTTATTCAATTGTTCGTTGAATGCATTAAGTAATTGATGAACAAGCCGATTTTGGAACACTAGCCGCCATTTTGTTTTAGTACTCATACGTACAGTCATCCGCTATAACGTGTTAAGAACACTTTGACAGATTGTGTGTAAGCAAAATTTAGTATTTTACTCGTTAAGTTTTTCTCCTTGAACTGTATGTGTGTGATTGAAGTTCCAAATTTTTTTTATATATCCATCAAACTGTTTCACTTAAAGTACACATAAAGTGTGTACGAGAAGTGTACACATTAAGTGTTTTCCTCTTTTTGCAGGCAACTGTACCTATTGCATCCATTTGTGTCAACTTTTACCTCGAATCTGTAGCTAGGTATGTTGTGATGTAATTTTAAGGAATACTCAGAGTATTTAACGCCATAGGTTTAAAAAAGCCAAGTCAAAAAGTGTTTATCCATACGGGTCCAAAGGCCACATAGAAATGTAAATTAACAAAAGGACTTTTTTCCAAGTTAGGCAAAGAGAAAACTCACTCTTTCACTTCTATTAATTATTCCTTTTTTATTACAGGTATAAAAATCATAAGTCGTTGGCTATGTCTGCACACAGGCAAGAATGCTTTAGCATTAAGTCCTCCTTTCACAATAAAAGTTATGGCTGACAGTTCGGCAGGCAACTGTCCCAATTTAGACACAAGCACTAAACATACGGTTACTAAAGAATATGGAGGAAAGATTTGTATTCTGTATGTTTGTAATGAATAAACTCAAAAACTACTGACCGATTTTCAAAATTCTTTCACCATTAGAATGCTACATTATCCCTAAGTAACATATTAATTTTATACCCGTATTCCTACGGGAACGGGAACTACGCGGGTGAAATCGTGGAGCGCGGCTAGTAATCAATACGAAATGACCACAAATTCCATTTGTAAAATCCATCCACGTTTAATAGTAAAGTGAATGCGACTACAATCAGAATATATTGACTACTTTCGGCCGGACGAGACAAAACTAACAAATATGGCTTCAATTACAATAAACAATATAACAAAAACAATAGTTACGCTAAACGACGGAAACTGACTAATGGTTTCAAGATCCGACTAGTAGGTTTATAATTATTTTGCGAAGGAGGTGATGGAATCCAAACTCTTCGTTTTTAAGCATACGGTAGGTATGCTGGATTTTTCCTAGTTTGGGTGATCTTCCATCCCGCAGTGTTTACTTCAAAGATTTAAATCGCTAGATGCGCCCTGACACTTAAAAACCGTGTCATTGTCTTTATACGTGTGTTAAAATAATGTCGACGCACGCACACTGGTTTTGCCAATAAACCAAACGTTTAATTTACCATTTATTGTGCAATCATATTACATGAACTTTTGTGATAACTCACACCACATCCGGCTAGCACTGTGTTTAAAGGAACACTGATTCATAATGAGCGAGCTCTCTCACTTCGTGTGGAAACAAAACGGTGCGCTCTCATTACGAACACAACAATTTACCTAGTGTGACAACAAAAAACCCAACAGTTGAGTAAAAAATAATAGCGTGTCTCTATGAGCACCCACATTTAGATAAATGAAAGACTAGACTAGCCTAGTAGTTATAATAACTGAGTCGTCGGATAACACTATTTCATATTTGCTGACGCTGTATAAACAAATAGATAGTGCTAGAGGCCTTTTTATTATAGTCCTATTAGAGAATAAAATAGAAGAAAAATAAAGTTTCTAGAAATAGAACGTTAAATTTAAATTTCAAATAAAGAACAAAAAATCCGTTTGATTGGAAGTTAGGGAAAGAATAAACTCAATCGTTATTCATTTCATTCGCTTATTTATTTCCCCTAAATTTTATTTCATGCGAGCAAATTGATGCCCAATTATTGGATACATACGTACTTTAACTCAAAAAATTAAAGATACTTATGGTTCACATGTAGAATATGCCTTCAGCATGCTGTCCACCAATTGTACCCCAATTTAAGTGTGTGTGCAATAAGGTATTAAAAATAAGAACACTAACCGTTTTATAAGTCACTAGGTATAACTTACAGTACAGTAGTAAAAAATAGGCTAAGTGCGTGTCTGGCCACGCACTATGACTATGGTTTTTTTATGTTGTTTACTAAAACATGTTAACAAAAAGTATTGAATAATGGAAGGTACACTAAATTAATATTTTTTTCAGTTTTTTGTAGCGTTATCTCGGCGTGATTATTTTACATGACCCTACAAAATTACAGTACTCTAGGCCTAATGTTCTCTTCCTAAAGCCGACGACAGACAGAGCGAAACTATAAGGGTTCCTTATTTCACTGCGGAACCCTAAAAATATATTTCTAACAGCACAAGTGCCGTGTGTTACAATTATAAGCGGAAACCCACAAATTGTCTTAGAAACTGTAACCGGAGAGCGAAGTAGGTGGCCTATACGAAGAAAAAGTCTCGTATTAAGTTATTCAAAGTATTACCTACATGGTAGAAACTTGGGTATTCCTGTAAAGCGAACGTGTCTAGGCAGTTGATAAACGCGTGTTAAACGGAAACAAGCTTAGTTAGATGGGAATAAAGTTCGTTATCGTATTGTTCTATTTCTGGCCTAGCCTTATCTATCAATGTAGTCTCATGTTTTGTTCCTAAAATCATCTAAAAAGGCGATATACGAGTTTTTTTTAATATATCCTCTATGAAAGCTTCTCTTACGGTGTAAACTTCACCGTGCTTATTATACGAAATACTCAAAATATCTTTTCTTAAAGTTCAGCATAGAATAATTTATGATAATGTTTCACCGCTAGGATCGTAGACTTGAAACAAATTATGACATTAGTGATAATGATAATAAAGTATAAATAATTTTTATTTATCAATTAATACACGACCGTAATTCCGGCAGTAGAATGTTACCCCTCCTCTCATGCCCGTGGATGCAGTAAGAGTATGCTGAGGGATGCCGCCGGAAGGTGGGCAGCAGCGTCTTTCCGTGTATCAACATACTGTGCTCGCCAACCCGCCTGCCAAGCGTGGTAAGTATGGCAACTACCCCTCATGGAGATCCATGAGGGAGGCTTGTGTTTAGTGTGACGCGTCAATAAGGTCCATGCGGCCGGACTGAATAAAGTATTTCTTGATTCTTGATTCAGTAGTGAACGTTTTACATTTGACACGACCGGGACTCGATTCTATCACCTTCGATTTCGATTCTCCAGTCTTGCAAGTACGCCTACACGATGTTAACTGTGACTAAACCATTGCCTAACTTAAGGTTAACTTTAACCAGAATCTTGCGACTGCGCACTTCTTTCAATTCAATTGACAATTGCAGGAGATACCGCGAATCAAACAATCGGTTCACATCAGCGTTTTGAGACAAGGAGTATAATATGATGGCACTGTCATCTATTTAGTTACATTATGTACAATTCTATCTAATCTGAATGATTTAGATAGCGTCAGCAGCTGTGTTCCAATGACGGCTGAGACAAGGGGGTTGCGGGCACGATTCCCTTCGCGGGACAAATATTACAATACAATAAAAAATACATTATTGCACACCTTAAAAAAACATAAATAAAATACCTACATTACTAAAACTAGTATAATGAGTGGTCTTTTCGCTTTGAAGAGATTTCTTCCAGACAACCTTTGGGTGGAGAAAATAAATAAATAAATAATGCTGGACAAATCACACAGCATCATCTAGCCCCAAGCTAAGCAGAGCTTGTGTTATGGGTACTAGATGACTGATATACTTAATACATTATACTACATAGATAGATATTTTTATTATGTATAGAAAAACACCCAGAACACCCTGAACAAATATCTGCAGATCGTACAGACATTTGTCACAACACATTATTAAAATACATTTCAGGGAGTTTTCCCGGGACCATGCTTGGTGCTATCCAGGCGGAACGTCGGGAATTAATAAAGGTAATTTACGCGATAAGTACCCGGATAAATTAATATTGAAAAAAAATATGGAAGTAAGAATGGCAGGGGGTGTGATATACCTACCTTAATGTAATCTATAAGATACTTATCTACTTTGTACTTCTAACTTTAGTGCCTGTAGGTACTTGGTAGTCAACTACCGGCAACGGTCGCCAGAAATAAATATTTATATAAACAAAAGAAAGTCGTGTTAGTTACACTATTTATATCTCAAGAACGGCTGAACCGATTTGCCTGAAAATTGGTGGGAAGGTAGCGTAGAACACTTTTCGTTGCGTAAATTAAATCAGAAGGGGTTAAGATAGAGGATGAAAGTTTGTATGGAAAAATCGTTATTCTATTGGAAAACTTAAAATTTTGCATATATATTAGAATTTAAAACTTAATGAACCTGTGTATCAGAGTTCTTCAAAAAACATCCCCTAAGTGAAAATATAGGGGATGAAAATTTGTTGGGGAATATTTTTTCTACTTGATTTACTTACGTGAAATTTCACAAAAATAGATAACTACCAAAATTATTTAACACATGTTTCAACGTCAGTTGTAGGGTAGTTGAAGGGAAGTTGTAGGGTAGTTGTACGGGGTAGTTGTACGGTAGTTGTAGGGTAGTTCTATGGTAAGTTGTAAGTAGTGGTAGATGCGATATGAAGATTACCGGGACAGCTAGTGCATATATAGAAAATAAAAATACTGTAAAAATGTTCGATAATAACGGGATTCGATCTGTGATTCTGTGGCCGAACGGCAGCCTGCCTCAGGGTGTTCTGTGTCGGAACGCGTTCGAATCCCGTCAGAATCTAAAACTTTGCCTGTGTTTTTTGTTTCTGTAAATCATACCTTAGTGTATTTACACTTAAAAATAAAATAGTTTAAGGAGAGTAGATGTTTTCGTGTGCACATTGTTTGTATTATTTTATATACCTACCTACATTGTACAAGTTTAATCCATATTATTAATTAATCCCATAACCACTATATTTGTACATTATTTATCCTAATTTTATTTTTGAAGCCAGCTTCCTGTTCATGACGCGATCAGTCTAGGCGGATATAAGGCAGACAGCAGGGACAAAAGTGTCTAGCAACTAGATTGTGCCTGCGCATGTATACCTAGATAGATAGTTAGATAGAAAATGCTTTATTGCACATCTTAAAATATACAAGTACTAAATAAACACTGATCATAAAGTGACTGGCGGTCTTATCGCTTAAGAGCGATCTCTACCAGACAACCTTGGGATGTATTGGATAATTATATGCAACATGGGGTTCTATCGATAAAAGATTTACAAACGGTAATAGTCATTGAATATATATTATACCATACAAAATATATATAAAAATCTAAATTACATATACGTAACAAATACATATATATATATATATATTCTTTCAAATAAAAATATTATAAAAAAATATCTTAAATCTGAATTGGTTAAGTAAAGTGATTTGTGTGCTCAACTGTACTCCTTATCAGAACATAGGTATAAAGTTTTGACTAGCGACACAGCATTAAGTTATGACCAACTACATAACGATTTAATAATATTAAATACATTAAATAGGTCAATGTCCATTTTAAGATTTTACTAAAAAATTATAATTAGGATCCCTATTTGCGAACTAGCTTTCCTCTTTGTTAATTTACACCATGCAAAATGAACCGATTTGGAAAATTCTCTTTGAGTTCGAATAGAAACACTTATAATTAAATCTAATCTAATCTAATCAGCCTGTAGGATCCCACTGCTGGGCAAAGGCCTCCCTTCCCTCATAATAAAACTTATAATTAAGTCTTTTATTTATTTTTTGTATTTTTTGTATGTACTTTTATGTATTTTTTTTAAACTCAGTTCTGACGATAGGATCCATGAGGAATCGAGGCAACTCCAAAAGTATTGTTAGGTAAAAGTTGCCCCTCCTCTCTTGCCCGTGGATGCAGTAAGAGCCTACCTCCGGAAGATGGGCAGCAGCGTCATTCCTTGTATCAACATCCTATACTGCGCTCACCAACCCGCCTGCCAAGCGTGGTGAGTATGGCAACTGCCCCTTATGGAGATCCATGAGGGAGGCCTGTGTTCAGTAGTGGACGTTTTACGGATGAAATGATGATGATGATGAAACATATAGTGATTTCGGCATACTCATATTTAGTTAAAAGTCAAGCATTTGCATTCATAAAGTATGATTTGGTGAAGTGGAATCAAGAATATATAGAAGACCATAGATGGACAATGAAACTAATGATGATGATGATGAACACAAGGAATGCCCTTTATTTCTGGGATTAATGAAATTGCCCTAACATTTTCCACAAAAATAATCTACTTGCAATAGTAGTTAAAATAAAGTTCCTAAGTTCAAATCATGCATCATAATTTCCTATTGATTCATGTTTTTATAGTATAATTAAAGCGCGGAGCCTTGAGTCTATTGTCTCAATAAACAGACAAACACAAGTGTTCTAATTGTTTTACGTAGCTAGACACTCTAGTTCTACATAACTACTTATTGATATTTCTCATATTAAAGAGACCTGGAAGTGTATACCTGACAACGGCAAAGGCAATAATATAATTATTTCACCAAAACTCAAACTCAAAAGATACTTTATTCAGTGCGGCCGCATGGACCTTTTTGATACGTCAAAAAATACAAAATAAGACAACACAAATCAATAAAATAAATCACCTTTTTGAATCTGTTCTTTTCAGATGACACGCGAGTTAGGAAAAGAAGCGAACAGAACCTAACTCGGTCGATATAGTCATCATTTAACAATTTTCTTTTGCCTAATGTTACACCCGAGGACGCGGCCGACCACCAAACCGTTGGGTAGACGACGTCAGACGACACGGAGGACACGACTGGATAAGACGGGCACAAGATCGCCAGGAATGGAGGAAACGGGAAGAGGCCTATGTCCAGGAATGGATCACAAAACGGCCCCAATGATGATGATGAATGTTACGTTTGACGGAGTTGGAGCAGATTCAGAATCTCAGCTGTAGGACGTCCACTGCTGGACGCAGGCCTCCCTCATGTATCTCCAAGATGATGTGTGGGTTGTTGCGTTTGATATTAATAAGCGATTGAGGTAAAAGCACTTTGCTCGGATGTTTCGCATAAATGCGGTACTACACTACATGCTCTAGGATATAATAAGAGTACCTAGTATGGTACTTACTAAGTACTCTTATCATATCCTAGCACGCTGTATTTATAGAGATTAGCAAGTTATTTTCTACCACTTACCACGATTGGCAGGCAGGTTGGCGAGTGCAGTACGGGATGCTGATACACGAGAAGACGTTGCTACCTTTCTACCTTCCGGAAGTATCCTTTGGCAGATTTTTACCACGGGCAAGAGAGGAGATGCAATTTCTACTGCCGTCAATAATTATTTTTTTATTCTCCTTTCTTATTATTTCTAGAAAGGTAACCCGGGGCGGTTAACTAGTTATAGAAAAACTATAACGATTGATAACGCAATAGAAAAGCACACATTTCCAAAAAGGACTACCAGAGCAGAGCGGCCTACAAAGTGTATAAAAAAATCCTCGACCTAAAAATATACAGCCATACCTAGGGTATTCCCTTATCTCAGTTCATTGCCTGTTTGATAAAAACGCAAGCAACATTTCCTACGGTAAGCACCACATTAAATGAGGTCTTATAACGTTGAATCACAGCGTGAGTTTACTGAAAGATATCAAGTATAGTTTGCGGATTTGTTTTCCACCATGTGCAACAAGGTCAAAGTCAATAGACCAAAAAGCTACATAGAATAGTCAATTTACAAAAGAAGAACAAGACACAAGTTTCCATAGTACAAGCTTAGGATTGTGTTGTGTGTAGTGTCCAGCATAATTTATTTAAAATGTATAGTTAAAATGGCTGTAAGCGTGTGTCTCATTCTCAGATACGCACTTCTGTTTTTTGTTCTATAAATGTTCTTTTTAGGTGACGAAACACATCGTTGGTCAAAACTCCGTTTAGTTAGTTCAGTTATTTCCTCTAGTGCCGCCTTAGTTAGGTGGATAATTTAATCTTGAGTTGTTTAAGTAATTAATCTTAATGTAAAGTTAAAATAAATCAATGTATTATAATCAAATTATTGCAAACACATGTTCAAGTAGAACCAGATATATAAGACAAGCTGTGGAAGTGGGAGTGGTGGGAATCTGCGAAGGATCGGGATGGTTGTAGGAAATTGGGGGAGACCTTTGCCCAGCAGTGGGACGAAATAGGTCAGTAAAAACAAAAAACAAGCTCTGCTTTCTCGAAAGCGATGCGTAAAATGTTTAGCAATATTTTATAGGTTCCTTTTTATCGGAATTTCTCAATATACATATATAAATGTGTAAATATGATAGAGACGCAAAGTTTCAAGCAGATAGCAAGCACTATGTAGATAAGGACCATTAGCATTTTAAATAATGTATTTTTTGAAATAAATATTTATACCATTTCGCAGGCCCATAAACTATGTATAATATTTATACATTTTTTACCTTTGTTTATTATGTATTATGGTAGTGTTATTTATTTTTAAAATATATGCTTCATATTATTTTTTATCATGCACGTTGATTTAAAATATTTTTTGAAACTATATCTCACTTTTGTAATTAGTGCCGTCTGATGTTATCTTGCACCCCCAGGTTGATAGGTACAAAATGCTATTAGCTCTGTAAATTGTTTTTTGAACACAAATTAATAAATAAAAATAATAATTTACTGTTTTGATATATTTTTTACTGTAGAGTATTTGTTTTTATGTTTCTTTAAAGTTTACAAATACATATATGGTGTGGAATAATACTAATAATATGTGCAAATGTGTTAATCTTAATGTAGGCGATGTAACTATCGTATTGGATAATGTAAAAGAGTACATTTCTCAAGTGCAATGAGTACATGCACCTATGATTCACAGAGTTCATCTAACCTTCTGAGTTATAATTACATCATAGCTATTCTTTATAATTTAATATACTATTATATTGCTTAGTTGTTTATATTCCAAGAATTTTATTAACCAAATAGGTTAGTGAGCGCACTTCAGACATAGACTTGGAAAGTGTCAAGACCAGTCTCGGTTGTAAAATACCTATCAATGCGGTTTTTGTCACGCATTGTAACAATAAATTGAAAGCAAACCTAAACTTATTTTCTGACATCATCATCATCATCATTTCAGCCATAAAACGTCCAGTGATGTACACAGGCCTCCCTCATGGATCTCCATGAGGGGTAGTTGCCATTCTCACCACGCTTGGCAGGCGGGTTGGTGAGCGCAGTTTGGGATGTTGATACACGGATAGACGCTGCTGCCCATCTTCCGGAGGTATTCCTTAGCAGGCTCTTACTGCATCCATGGGCATGAGAGGAGGGGTATCATTCTACTGCCGGCACCCCACGGCGGCATTTCTGACATCACTTTCCAGAAATTGTATTTATTATAGGGTTTTTAAAATTAATTACCTCATTCTTTATTTACTTTATTTTTTATGTATTATAGAATTTTAGTATTATTCAGTATTCAGTTGTTTATTGCTTTCCATTGTAAACATAGGTCTTAAATATAGTTAAAGTACAGAATGGAACCCTGATGGGCACTGCAATCTAAATGTATGTATATTTAAGAAGGTAGGTAACATGCAAGATAATGTCAGTTAAAGGGTACAATATTAATGAATTAGAAATTTAGTCATAAAAATGATATAGAATTAATTTTTCAATAAAAAATTTGTCATGAAAATAATAATAAATAAATAAATAATAATAAATAATGCTGGACAAATCATACAGAAATTATAATTTTAAAGCGTGAAGCGCGTAGCAAAGAGCTACGAATCATAGACCAAAGTCTACGATGCACTTTCGTAGGTGTTCGTAGACGCGCTACGGGATAGTGCATCATAGATTCTACTCATAATAATTATTTGTAACGTTTTAAAAGCTGTTATCAACGGTAAAGTCAAATTAGTCCTTAAATAGCTAAGTATAATATTATCATTGATGGTGCATTTAAGAAAGAAGAAATGTTATTTCAGCCATAATTTATTATATTTTTATCTTAATTTATTTACAAGGAAATTGGTAATCACACATACATACGTTAGTCAGAATTAGGGGAAGGTCATGTCAGTGACCTAGGCTCTGAGTTTTCCTTAAGCTGGCTAACATTATTATGTCATTTACCTACTTAAAGCTTGATTAGTTATAAAATTTGCTAATATATTTGTTATTCAAATAAGTCGTGAGCATGAGTTTATTTTAATACTGACCCAAGAAAATGACAATTAAATAATACAGTTACATCCATTCTTATGATTCTTAGATTTAATAAGTTTTATGAAGATGTTTTATTTTTTAACCATCGAAAAATATATGGTTTAGGATGTTTAGGATGGTTTTTAAAAATACCAGGAGATTTTTTCCTAGTGTTATTGATGACCAAACTATATGATGCCGATGTGTGCGTTTACATCGAATGATCAAATAACAGAAATTTAAACTAAGTGAAACTGTAAATATTATCACGAGAGGTGTTTTATGATCTAAGCCAGAAACTGGTAACTCAATATCATAACTAACCGGATTCTAGTTAAATCTTAGGCCGGACTAATTACATTTATTTCCAAAAAACAATAAAAAGGTAGATAACGCGATAATTACCCGGTTAAATATGTGTTAATAGCACCTCTTAAAACTTTTTTGTTATATTGTTGTACGGGTATATTTCGGTATCGATTAAGAAATGAGCGCGTTGCGTTTTAGATTTCTTGATGTTATTGATTAGATTTCTTTTTCTATGACGTAAAATAGAATTTTTATCTTAGTGAGTTAATTAGATAACTGAAATGTCTGCCTAAAAGGGGTTTATAGTTTTATGTATAATAAAGATGACCGGACCAAATCAGGGTCCAAATAACCATCAAATTTGCAAAAGTTATAGATATAAAAGTCACGATGAAAAAGAACATTATAGATGTAAGATGTAATTAATTGGCTTAGTGGTTAATTAGTACACAAGCACTCACATTAACATGGCATAATCTGTAGCATAATAACGCGTTGTGTGAAATGAGGTTATCCGAATCGGTCTAACACATTTTTTGTGCAAATAATTTTATCAACGCGACCTTGCTCCCAGCTATCGCCAAATTATTCTACGGCCATCTTCACCCGGTTTCAATCAAAAACACACTTACCAAATACAAAAAAGATCTTACGAACAAAATCCTGTGCACAACACTAAGTTTCACAAGTAAGTTTTTCGCGTGTTTGTTGGGCAGTGTCAGCGGCAGTGGCAATGATAGTTTGGCACGTGCTCATCGCGCGGCCGGCGGCGCCGACTGACTGCCACGCTGCCAGGCGCGCACGCAACCTCCCTCCAAAAAAATACCGCGAAAATATGGCGGGAGCAACGCAAAAACTGAAGGGGTGCGCTGTTCCTGCGACGGAGAGGCTGTATGCTAATCCATCGCCCTTTTTTCCGGGGGGGTGGGATGCAATTAAAAAGCCGCGCGTGCGTGGGGGTGCGATTAGAAAGGAGGCGCGCGGAATGAGTCTGTCACTGTTTTTTACTTTTTTTCTAGTCTGGCATTCTGAGGATGTATGGATCGATGCCGTCTGCTGTAGCCATGGATGTTGCGACTTAGATAATTGTTTATCGACCAGGAAATCGAAGCTTCATTGCAAGCTTGTTTACGTTTTTATTTAATTCTCTGTCGGTTTTGATGTTTACTTACTGACTAACTATATTTATCTTACAATGATTTCAAGGTGTTTTAACTGCCCTAAAAAATTAAACGTGTGTTCAATCAGAGTCCTGCATTATTATATATTTTTATCACACCATAACAATATAAAAATGAATATTTAAGTACTTCCTTTTCTAACATGTAATAAAATAACGCTTGCTCTGTTTGTTTGTATTTTCAAAATTAGTTGTTCATTGTTTTTCTATTTGAGTACGTATTACATGCGTTTTTAGTATACAGTATTTAAACATGCCAATGGTGTCGATTCTGTTAGAATCCATAAATAAAACGGACCAACATAACGTATAGTTTAATTTTACGTTGACAGATTAATTCAGAAATGTCATATCTCTAATTATAATTAGCTTTAGAAAGTGAAACAACAGTGTTATATATAGTGACGTTACGGTTTAATAAATCAATATAATTATGCCTATTTTGTCTAATAAAACATATTAGACGTTGTTTGCGTGGCCCCGATTTTAATCAAATTCTTCCCCATATTTTTGCAACGCAACATTAAGCTCCAAAGGTCTTTTTATTTGCTCTTATTTGACAATACTCCTTTTGAAACCCGATTTCGGCATCTATACTTTTAATTTTAGCAGACAAATGTTCACAATAGAACGGCCAGTAGAAGTAGACAGGGGTGTTTTGCAGCGAGGTCACTCTTGCAGCTAGTTAACAAATCTGAAAGACCTCAATCTTGCGCGTCGCGGCGCGAATGTGACGTTTGCGCGGTAAAATGGCGAATGTGTCTTTTTGGGGCGCAGATATAAAGATAAGATATTTTGATGAATAAAAGTAGGAGGTCGAATAGCGATTTATCTATGTCCTAGTTTTTCTAGTAGTTTGTAGTGAGATAAGTGATTGCGGTTTCGCACGTGTTGTAGAGTAAATAAATCAGTTTGATTATTTTTTTTGCGTGGGTTAATTTTGCTTAAAGGAAATAATATGATGTAAATATGCTTTTACCCAGTAAGCGGGTCCCTGTGTGAATTTATCATTTCCACGCAAACGGAGCCGCGGGACGAAAGATAGACATGAAGATTTTATTACATTAATTTATACATTTTTAGTACGAAGTAATTAAATTTTTCTCATAAAAAAAAATGCTTATTGATGGATATTGTTTTCTTTGTAAAATAACACACAAAAATACACCAAATCTGCAGCCCAGCAACACCTTCGACATAATTTCATCAGATACCTAAATAAAATGTTATAACTTTTGTAAATAAAAAAAAACTCTTCAAAAATAAAGTTTTCCAAAAAAACACATCAATTAAATCAATTCGGCGAAACTAAAAAAACTATAAGCAAGCAGGTGAGAAAATAAGCTAATAAATTTAAAGCCACCGGACTGCAGCTACGAATCTATAATTTTATGCAAGACCAACGGTCAGAGTGCAAGTACGATATATCTATTCGCTATAATTTTATGCAAGATCTAATGTGTCGAGCTCAATCCTGCAGCGGCGCTCTGCAAGTGTCCGGTATATTACCATCACAATACAATGGACACGGGAGGGTTTAAACATCTTTAGATTTATAGACGTGAAAAATACTATTCTTTCAAAGGATTTAAGGTGAATATTTTACTTCCGGGATTCACTTGATGGGAATGTTCTTTTTTTCGAATTTATATGCGAAAAGGTTGAATATTAAATAAAGGGATAAACATATTGTACCCTTGTGTTCTTTAATATAGAAACTGCATAATTTAATGGAGAACATTTTATTAATTTAATCACATGGTTTTCGGAATTGTGAGAAAATATAATTTATATTTCAGAAAGACAACGAAATGTAGAAATAAGTAGATTTCATTGTAATTTGTTTTTCATTATGTCTATACTGTAAAAAATAGATGCAACAATGCTTTCTATTTCTAATTATAACAAACCATAAATATATTTTTTTATTTATGGTTAACATAGAAAAAAATTAAACGTAATTATTTCTTGCATAAATAAATCACTTACCGTTACCGTAGAGTCGCAGAGTCTTGGCGCGAACCACTCGAATTTTATCAATAAAACAATCAACAAGAGTTCAACAAAATCACAGTCAATGTTCGAGAACTAGCTAAAAAATCTAGTTAACCGCGTCGCAAAAATTCACCGAATAAAAACTGTTTGGAAATTCTGAAAAAAGAACGAATGGAATTTAAAAAAGTGGTAAAAAAGGCAGTGCGAGTGTCGGCTGCGCGCGGGCGGCCGCTGCCCACACACGCACGTGGCAACTCCACCGAAACTTCGGAAACTTTCACGCGTCGCGATAGTTCACAACTAACCCCGGAAAAGCGCGCTCAAACTTACAGCTTCCCAGACCGAACCCAAAAATTCCGAAATATTAATAGTTTAATTTCTAGTTAGTTTCCCAAAAAGTTTTTTTTATTTTGGACGCGTCCACCCGTCCGGTCGGGTCCGGCCGGTCTGCAATATTAACACCGGCCACGTCCACCTTTTGTAATGAAACGTTCACACATGCTTCCGCATTACCGTCCGATGCCATCAATAATGAACCGGGTGGGAAAAAACAAAACGGGCCACCTCTCCGGGCGAGGCGCCCGCCGACACTACAGCCTCCTCGTCAAAGATCAGAATTGCATATCTGGGTTGCGTTAATGAGCGGGGGTGGGGGTCGTGGGGGGGTCGAAAAAGTGGCACCGCTCGCGCGCGAATATAAATTCATCGCCAAAAAATCATTACGCGGGGGGTGGTATTACGGGGCGCTCGCTGCGCGGTTCGGGTATAGTTTTTAAATCGGGCTCTCATTCGGTGGCGCGGCGCCGCGGCGGGCGCAGGCCGCGGCGCTACTGAGACGTCTTACGATGCACTCCCGACACTATGCTCCGACTACCCACATAGCATGCGTCACACTATCCCGCAAAACTTCCACTCACTTCCGACCGCACACGCGACGATGGACGCACGATCCAAACCTTAACCGAATCAAAGAAATTAGGAAACAACGTAATCAGCGGGAAATTAATGTGAGCGGGAGATTGATTTTTCTCGCAGAAAGAGAAAAAAGCTTCCACGTGTATGCAAATTCCTTTTTGGTGACGATCGTAATCAATTTGTGCGTAGGACGTGTAGCACACTGACGTAGGCACCCACACATCGAGCCATGTGCGACTCAAATTAAATCTAATACAAAATTGCGTTTTATGTTCTCGCTAGTGCGTGGAGGTGTGTGTGGGGCACAATGCGAGCGACCCTGTACACTCGCGAACACCCACCCCGCTCGCATTAGATAATAAGCCTTGAAACATGTGACGAAAAACCTTTTCAACTAAGTGTGTGAAAAGTTACATGATTTTTCGTCATTAGCCCTCTAAAGTTGAATCTTGTCATAATAAGGCCTAAATTGATAGATTAAATGTTAGAATGTCAATCAATTAAGGCTTGGTTGTAAGTTAGCCAGAAATTTACTCGAGACCTAAACTCTGGTAACTTTTAAGCACTCTACTACTAAAAGTCAGCATAATATGACTAAATTTATTAATTAACTGGTGCCTACTTGGTTAGATAATGATTCGATAAAAATTCTAATAAATCCTTACACATTTTACTTTGCATCTTTTATAAAGAGTTAAAATTTCGTAAATATTTATTTAATACTTAATAAAGTATTAAATAAATATTCACGAAATATTACATTAATTTAAGTTGTATGCAATAGCATAAAACTTAAAATTAGAAAGAAATATATAATAAAAAAAACAGTACTTTGCAATTAAAACGAATCTCAAAATTTACTGATATACCTAATTTTAATTTTAAATTTCAAAGAACTTATACCAGCAAACGCATGTAGCATGTATGTATATTTATTTATATAAAAATAATGTGGTTTAAAGGGCAATCCGATTAAAGATCAGGAATAAATATTTATTCCTTTGGATATCCCTTCACTTATTGCACCCTAACACCTTATTTTCTACAATTGCTCCAACCAACTCCAACATCGCATTAACTCTGCTTCCAACTATCAACTCCAAGATGTATCTGAATTGCAACAGATGACGCGATTTTTCTACTGAAATAAATGTTAGTGCCACTAAGTAACCAAAAAGATTGCAAAATTCAAATAGGATCACAACACTTACACAATCAAAGGGGAAACCCCTTTGATTTCACCACATTATCCTAATTAACATAGATCATTTTAATAATCATAATGATAATATTAAATTAGCGAGCACATTTACTCCACGACTGTACTTTAAAACCCACACAGGCTTAATGTTAAAAATGAATTACCAACACAGAGGCGTCCCCCCCTACACTCATTTTCATTTCGATGTTTTCGGGTTTTTGCGCAGATGGGGTGACGCGCCACCCCAACCCCCCCCCCCTCTCGCCCTATGAAAATAGGATATATTTTTATGTTTTATTTGCCCGGAAGCTTGTAGCTTAGTTGCATGTTTATTAGAAGTTTTTATTAGTAGAAACAATGCCGTTTTTTGCGTTTTTTCCGGGTTACCCGTGATTTGCGGTGCTGTCTATGGTGAACAGTCACGGCATGTTTGTTTTCTGATTAGTACTAGTTCGCCGTACGATCAAGTAGTTTATTGGTTATGGTATTATTGTCTTGTCATGAATATCTCGAATGCCAGAACGAGAACTGGCATTGCCCAGAGTTATGGCCTAGGGAGGGTTTTTTAAGTTACTATGTCAGTGGGTAAGACGCATAAAAATATTAAAACGCGAAAGCATTGTGATTCGAACAGAACCCTTTGAATAAAACTTGGATTATTATATGTCAGTAATTTTATCTTCTTAGATTTCGACATCAATTAAAAGTTATTTGCTACGAAGCCCTTCCGTGGATGACATTTGATAAGTTTTATTCAACTTTTTGACATAAATTTTAATAATATACAAGTACATTGTTCTTAGGGCATTCCATTACCATTACTGGACTTGAATTTCAATTATATGGCTCGTAAGATTATTTTCAAAGATAAAAGTTACTAACATCCCGGCAATACAATTCACAAAGAAAATCACAATCGATAATCCTCAACTACATTTTCTTAAACAATTAGAAAGTAAATCAGAAAACTTGTGAATATTGCACATTACTAATAATTTATGGAACAATAATGGCTACGACGTATATCGGGAATAACAAAAGCTGTTCTATCAATTATTTTATATTTTTTTTATCTATTGCCATCTCGAAATGACTCTAGGCGTTCACCATAGACTCTTGGTCCATGCTTTTGATAACCTATTACAATTTTATGAACTTCTTTTTATTATATATATTTATATTGGCTAAGTTTATTTCCAATGAAACCTAAGCCAACTCTACTGCCACACGTGCCGTGGATCTTTAAAACACGTTCAGTCTAGCAAGCCATGTCAGGGCTCATACAAGATATAATCCAAAAGATTTACATATATAATTTATTTGCTTAAAATGTTCAGTAGTAGACGTTTTACGGCTGAAATCATGATGATGCCTACACATATTATAAAGCTGAGATCATAAATTGCCATCATGGTGAGGAGGTTATATAAAATTTATCTGCTAGATCGGCCTTTTTACATCTAACTGTGGTTACAAACAGCGCCATCTGTTAACCTATGCTGTACAGGATGCTGTAGTGCCTGGGATTTCTAAATAACCTTTCATATTAAATAACTTTATAGAGCAACAAATTAGGAACAATATGGTACGGCCTTCATTAAATTATATCTTTATATCTTTTTGGTAAAGCGTTGTATTTTAGTACAGATACGGATTCAATTGAAACTTTTCATAGTAAAAAATAACCTGAAATGATATCAAATAACGAATCGGCACTTTGAAAAATAGTTATCTGAAGCGAACGAATTCAATTATGTGCTTTATTCAATTGAAATGTGTCTTGTTCTTCTTTTGTAAATTGATTATGTAGCTTTTTGTTTTTTTTAATAAACACTTTGAAATCGAATTTGACTTTACATGTTCGAATGGGTACGAGTACTGGTAACTGGTGTTACCGCTTTGCACGTTTAAACGTAGAATGTTGCTCCTCCTCTCTTGTCGTGGATGCAGAAGATGGGCAGCGTCTTTCCGTGTATCAACATCCTGTACTGCGCTTGCCAACCGGCCTGCCACGGTGAGTATAGCACAAACTCCTCGTGACCAGTACTTGGAGATCCACGAGGGAGGCTTATGTCCAGCAGTGGACGTTCTACGGCTGAGATGATGACGATGATGACGTTTAAACGGGTATTTATTTACCTTTTATGATCGTCCAACGTTTTGATTGCAGGTATCTTGATCCTTGCGCCTGCGACTCAAGAGCTTGCGGGTTCGATTCCCTCCTCGGTACAAATGTCTGTACGATCTGCAGATATTTGTTTAGGGTGTTCTGTATGTTTTTATATATATATCATAAAAAATATATATCCATATTAAGTAGCGTAATGTATTAAGTATCAGTCATCTAGTACCCATAACAGAAGCTCTGCTTAGCTTGGGGCTAGATGATGCTGTGTGAATTGTCCAGCATCATTATAATTTTTTTAATCCTGTATGTGTATGTGTAGGATATTAATTATTCAATTACAACGCGCGAAAATAAAAATCACCCAGCTGATATCTGTTTGAATGCGAAGACTGACGACGTGCAAAAAAACGAGAGCGGGAAGACAGGAAATAACTGTGTTTTAGCGTCTAGACTACAGCGAGGGAGGACCAACTGAAGCGATAGGTAGATGTTATGTCTACACTCAGCTAAGGATGAAACACTTCAGTTAGAAGATTCAGCTAAGAAAAGAGAGTGAAAACTTTTGAAGTGTCAAATTTTAACTACGCAAATAACCTATAACTAATATTATAAAGAGGAAAGATTTGTATGTTCTATGTTTACGAATAAACCCAAAAACTACGAAACCGATTTTCAAAAATCTTTCACCATTAGAATGCTACATTATCCCTGAGTAACAAAAGCTTTATTTTATCCCCGTATTTACACGGGAACGGGAACTACGCCGGTAAAACCACGGAGTGCGGCTAATCAATACTAATATTATAAAGAGTTAAAGTTTGTGATTTGTGAGTTTGTGACGTTGTAAGGGGTAATCTCAGAACTGGTTTTGTATCAAATAAATGCTTAAATTACTTTCACCCGTCGACCACGAGGTGTTCTTGGTATTCGTGGTAAAGTTGATAATTTAATTCTATAACCATTTCATTTCATTATAAAACAGTGCACTGGTTCTAACGCAGCACATTTTATCAGATTCACAGTCATAAAAAAAGGCCTTTGTACCTATTGTATAGCGTCAGCAACTGGAATTTATCTTGTGTGGAACTATTAACTAACTTTATCTTACCAACTCTATGCAGACGATCTCCAAATTTACACACAGGTCTCTGTAGAACATTTACCCAATGCTATTGAGACCATCAATGAAGCGAATATTGGACTGGAGCAAAGCATACGGTCTTGGGGTTAATCCTACTAAAACGCAGGTATTAGTAGTAAAGTTGGGGGCTCACGGATATCTATATATGTACATATATTCCGGATAAATTGGGGTCGTCTTCCTAATGTGATATTTGATGGCACGCATATCATGCTGAGTGAAATGGCAAAATATAGTAGGTGTCGTCATTGACAGAAATCTGTCATGGGGACCGCAACTCTTCGAAATCAGCCGTAAAGCTTTCGCTACAGTAGGATCTCTACGAAGACTGCGAAACTTCCTTCCCATTGCCACTAAAATTTCTCTTGCACAATCCCTTCTCCCTATCCTAGACTATGCCGATGCGTCCTTCCTTGATCTGACGGAGCAACAATTGGACAAGCTTGAACGCCTGCAAAACCTCGGAATAAGGTTCATATTTGGCTTACGCAAGTATGACGGTGTTTCGGAGTTTCGCAGGAAGTTAAAGTGGCTACCAATACGGCTTCGTCGGAATTCTCATCTCCTATTTTTACTTAACAACATTATTTTTAGTAGCTCAAGACAAAGAAAGGTGGAAGGAAGGAAGGGAGGCCTTTGCCCTGCAGTGGGACAGTACAGGCTCTTAATAATAATAATAATAACATTATTTTTACCCCATCCACTCCTCCTTATTTCAAGGAACGATTTAATTTTCTTCACCTTTCCCACTCTCGATCTCTTCGGTCTTCTGAGACATTTCAACTTATGACACCTGTGCATAACTCGTCTTACTACCACAAATCTTATATTGTCCAGGCTGTTACCCTGTGGAACGCATTGCCTGTATCCATCAGGCGTGCTCCATCTCTTCCTATTTTCAAGTCTATGGTTATGGAACTCTATTTGTCCTGTTGTCGCTAACTGCTTGATTCGTTGACACCATTGTATATATTAATGTGTATTTTAGTATATTTTATAGCAGTTGTCTTTATGTATGTTATCAAGTACCTATGTATATAAGTTGAAATGTGTAATGTATGTATATAATTATGTATGGTATAATATTTTCAATTACTATTACCTTACGTACATCTTGCATCGATAGAACCCCATGTTGCATATAATAATCAAATCCATCCCAAGGTTGTCTGGTAGAGATCGCTCTTTTGAGATAAGACCGCCGATTGTCACTTTTTTCTGTTTTTCCTTTAGTTTTTATTTAATAAAGCATTTTCTATCTAACTATAATTAACTTGGAAAAAAAGTTTTCCGAAGCGAACGAATTCAATTATGTGCATATGTGTTTATTCAATTTAAATGTGTTTTGTTTTTATTTTGTAAGCTGACTATTCTAAGTAGCGTTTTGCTCTGTTGAATAAACACTTATTGACTTTGACTTTTGACTTCGAATCACCTACATACCTACCTAAATAATACCAATATCCACGACAATGGAAGTTGCTTCATAAACTTGTCTTAGGTGATCACGTCGCGTCATCGTGCGTAAGATTTTAAACTAAGGTCACCAATATAACTAAGATTAAGCTCGTCTGGCATACGAGACTAAGTCCACCCCACTAGGTCACTCTCGCAAACAGATAACAGATCGATAAAGAATTGTGTTCTTAAACATGAGGGGACGCATCGTCTGCATCCAGACATGCCGCGAAGGACGAAGGGTGGACCGCGGAGGGATATAGACTTGTACAGCGCGGTAAAGTGTTAAAGATATACTAAGATACACTTGTACATCAGTTCAGTTTTGAAAAATCAGAACATAGGTATTATTTTGGCGTGTACCAGCAATAACTCGCGAAGAGTGGGATAAGTGAAGGGAGGCCTTTGTCCTGCAGTGGGCCAGTAGCCATAAGTGGCTGAAAAATATAACAATTCATAATATTACTTTTGAGGCTGTCATTGTTGTGAACACTATATGCGAAATTGACTAGATTTGAGTCTTTTTGAGTTTCCCGATATTTCGGCGCAGTCACACGCCATGATCAAGGATAAACTGAAGTCATTTGCGAGTGCTGGGTAGTCATTATCAAAGGAAACGGTCTACACTCTTTCTCTAACTACGAACAACCGGGAAATATCGGGAAACTTAAAAAGACTCAAACCATGGTAAATATTGCAAATAAATTCATGTTTCTCATATAATAAACACCCAATCCCGGGACAAATATCTGTATACAAGTTATAAACCTTCCCAATCCTACCAGACCAACTATACCTATGAAATCTTCATGCTAAGTTCGCGTGTTCATACCCAACAGTCTACACTCAGACAATTTGCGTCTCAACATCCCTCCAACGGCCATGGGAGAATGCATCGTCACCTTGAGAAGGGGTAAGGTCAGCTTGCGTTCCTGAGGGAGCGTACTTAAGGGCAGCCGACGTGTGGGGGTCGGTTAGTGGTGCGAAGGGCGGGAGGGTCTTACTGGTAATCCGGTCAAGGATAATCAAATTGTTACGCACGAGACTTTGTTTGCGAAAACTTTTGATGGCTTACCTATAAGAACTCTATCGTGTAATTACCTTATTTTATTATTTCCCGAAGTTTCGAGTGCATTGCAGCCCTCGTGGTCACGGGTAGAATTATGTACTGACTGAAGTTCCGTTAAACAGTTATATACATACATAATTATGTCTACAGATCGCGAAAGTTTACAAAGTACTATAAGAGCTATAACTGTTGTAAAACAACAGTTATAGCTGATTGTTATTATATAATTATTTTGTAATTGTGGTTTTTAGTGTTCCGTACCCAAAGCTAAGACTCCGCTATCCGTCTGTCTGTCTGTCACCAGGCTGTATCTCATGAACCGTGATAGCTATGCGGTTGAAATTTTCACAGATGATCTATTTCTGTTGCCGCTATAACAACAAATATTAAAAACAGAATAAAATAGATATTTATGGTAGGGCTCCCATACAACAAACGTGATATTTTTGCTCGATATTAATAACGGCAACTGGTAAAAGCTTGGAATACTCACAGAATATTTAGATGTATAAATAAATAATGCTGAACAAATCACACACAACAAGCTCCAAGCTAAGCAGAGCTTGTGTTATGGGGTACTAGATGACTGATATACTTAATACATTATACTACATAGATAGATATTTTTATTATATATAGAAAAACACCCAGAACACCCTGAACAAATATCTGCAGATCATACAGACATTTATCCCGAGGCGGGAATCGAGCCCGCAACCCCTTGCGTCGCAGGCGGGCCTTCGCCCGCTGCGCCACAGAGCTCGTCAAATATATGTATATAATGTATATATTTGCCAAATATTGGTACAGAACCCTACATGCGCAAGTCTGACTTGCACTTTGCGATTTTATAAATTATGTTGTGTTTTTTTGGGACTCGCTCTTCTTTTTATTATCTCGCATGTAGTCTTCACCTATAATTAAGTATAGCACTTGCTCTGTATTTGATATCCGTGTTACATTAAGTTTGTGATAGCGTGTACTGTGTTGGTGTTCAATAAACAAACAGTTTTGCAATTAAAATATTATATGTTTGGATTTGATTTCAGAATCACCTTTTGTCTAAATATTATTTTGGGTTGCGTTATACTCGAATTTTGGTTATTTTATGTGTAGAATTCATTGCATTGTCACGCGTAATTATGGTACTCTTTTATTTTATTATTTCCTCTAAATAATAGCTGACTAAGCTGAGAGGATGGTATAGGTGCTGGGCAAGCCTAATCCATCTTACAATGTCCCAGGCATTGCAGCGTCCCCTACAGCATGATTACCAGTTGCTGACGCTGTATAAATCATCTATAATAGATGCAAAGGCCTTACTTTATTATTTTATTCATCATCATCTCAGCCGTGAAACGTCCACTACTGAACTCAGGCCTCCCTCATGAGTAGGGGTAGTTGCCATACTCACCACGCTTGGCAGGCGGGTTATTTTATTAATTTAAAGAAAAGTTTTACGAAATATACTTAATTTTTTTAAGAACAAACATAGAAATCAATGCCTTTGCTGTATTATACTTTCTTTTAAAAGTATTTAGTTTTATCATAAAACTTTTCAATATTTGCTCTATCATCATTATCTCAGCCGTAGGACTGTTCACGTCCACTCCCTCATGGATGTACACGATCATGAGAAGGCTATTGCCATAGTACATAGGTAGACAAGTACTGTTCGCGATGTTGATGCACGGAAAGACGCTGCTGCCCATCTTCCGGAGGTATCCCTTAACAGGCTCTTACTGCTCATTTTGTAAAAATGGGAATTACTCACGTAGTACTGTAACGTCGAAGATTATTCCGACACGTTTCGATTTTTCAAGAAAATCATCATCATAGGATTGAATGCCCGTCTGCGCGTGTCGCGTCGTGTCGTGTCGGCCCACGCGCGTTTACAAAATGGATAGTATATCTCACGTTAATTTTGAAAGTGAAATAGGCTCTTACTGCATCCACGGGCATGAGAGGAGGGGTAACATTCTACTGCCGGCACCCCACGGCCTGTGACTACTGCCTCTCATGGAGACCCATGAGGGAGGCCTGTGTTCAGTAGTGGACGTTTTACGGCTGAAATGATGACTTTTGTAACAAAGCACACCCATATTTATGTTTCAGTATATTTATTTAGACTCTCCAACGACATTTTTACATTACATTCACAAAAGTAATCTTCAGTAATACTAGTCCCGTGTGTAAGATCAATGATCAGCTTCCATCATTTTACGGCTCGTATCTAACAGTGGACTGTACCGACTATTGATGCTGCTGCTGTTGCAATCATAGTTATCTCATTATACCGAAACAATCTGCCCACAGCAGCGGCGATCGCGCCTACATACCCACCCTACTTTAAAACAAAGGCCGGAATAAAATGCTTGCATTTTATAATTTGCAAAGTACGTGCACACTACAGCATCATCGCGATGACCCCGCGCACACAGACCCGCCCAAAAAGCGCCCAAATCATTTTAAAAACGGCACACGACAAAAAACTAATGACAGAGAGAGAAGAAAGATATCCACGCGGGCCTATTCAAAATGAAAAGTAGTAATTTTTCCACCAATAGGGTATTACTGAAAAACTACGCCAAATGAATTTATTATACCCCACTTGGGGAGGCAGGCCGCCTCCACAACAATAATATTTTATTTTTAATATGCTATGGGCATTATGCGAGTGTGTACGTTGCTTGATTGATTCGCTGTTTTTTGTGACTACTTTATTTCGTAAATGCATGTGAAATGTTGGAGCTGTGTTACGTGATACCTACCTTATTGGCAGATCGAGCCTCGGGCCTGCAAAAATGGTGGACATGCCGGCAAAGCGAGTTAAACTTCTGTATTGTAATTTGCAATTAGCCTGATAATTATGAAAACGTAATTTTAATTTGCAACCTTCTATAATATCCACTGATTTGAAACTTTATATAATTAGGTTTAAACAAGAAGGTCCTAGGACTGCCCGTCGAACTAACCTCTAAATATTGGTGGAGCTTAAGATTTACACACTATTTACAAACTCAAAAACAGTTTCTTCAGTGCGGTCGAGGACAGACGAGGCAATGTACAAAATAAAGCAACACACAATAATAAAAAGTACTTAATATAGTTTGTTCGTTTCAGATGACACGCCAGTTAGGAAACGAAGCGATCAGAATAACCTAAATCATCATTCAACAATTTACCTGTTGTCTAATATTACGTTTGACGGAGTTGGAGCATTCCGTACCAAGTGGTTTTGTCCTCTAGGTATCACATTAGCGCCTGCCAAATACAAAACTGCTTTGTCCACCGCAAGCGGCCGTGAGGAGATGCTCTAGAAAGCTCTAGAAGATGGTCCGACCAATTTTCAGATGGATAATGTGCGGATGGTATGACAGCAGTTAGTAAAGAAACTCTAGAACGGGGAGAGCTTCAGTAATGCAGAACACAAAAAAGAAAAATAAAGGTGCAGATGTCTCAGGATCATCATCATGCAGAAGATCATAGCAAACGAAGAAGCCTACTGCAGCGTTTCCATCGTAGCCGTGATACATCTCACAGTGACATCAAATCAGGTACATGTCACAGTGGCCTCAAATTAGGTACATGTCACAGTGACATCAAATAAGGTACATGTCACATTGACATCAAATGAGGTACTTACATGTCACAGTGACATCAAACTAAGTAGGTACATGCATGGACCAAATAATGGCACATGTTACAGTGGCATCAAATTAAGTACCTACCATTTCATAAGAATAGTTCAAGGCATCTGCATTTAATAAAATATACTTTGACTTACCTCAGTAGATACGTTTTACGCCACGCGACTGCTGTAAAGAAACAAAAACCATTAGTTTTCTCGTAGCCAAAACAGTACAACCATAAGAATCATCATCTTCATCATCATCTCAGCCGTAGGACGTCCACTGCTGGACATAGGCCTCCCTCACGGATCTTCAAGTAACCATGTGGGGTCGTTGCCATACCACGCTTGGCAGGCGGGCTGGCAAGCGCACTATGTTGTTACTCGGAAAGACGCTGATGCACATCTTCCGGAGGTATGCTTTGATTCTTATTGCATCCACGGGCAAGACAGGAGAGGTAACAGTGTACTGCCGGGACTCCACTACATAAGAATATAGGTTTGATTAATATAAAGATAAAATATGGCACCAGTTCCAGGTCTTTTCACGTTTTTCTAGAAATTAATTTTACAGCGTCAGCATCTGTAAACCAGAGCCGTTACGGAAGCTGCTGTGCCTGGGATTTGATTAGATATCTGCCCAGCACCTATACCATCCTCTCAGGTAAGTTAGCCAAAAGAGAGATAAGTTTTGTATGCCGAATATTACTCAAAATAAAGCTATAAAATCTTGTTTGTGTCTAGAAAAATACAACGGTCTGACTAGCGGTTTCACGTTATAGAGCATTAAGTCATCGCATTTAGGTATATGTATATCGACTCCTGGTTTTAGTGATTGATCCACCTTTAATTGATGAGCCGCCGTGGGACGCCTGGCAGATGTGAAACATTTTTGATGTTACTATTCTTGTTTAGCTGTGGAAGTCGGTATCCAGTAACTCGCACGTAAGTTACTCTGCCATTTTCTCGCTTCATATTTCGGGCTATCGCTCTAACCAACTTTATTTTTTTGTACGACTTAATGACGATACAAGCCGATGGCCCACCTGTTGTAAAGCGGTAACCTCTACCTATTACAACGCAATACCGCGGTGATCACGGTCACGGAGTATGTGACTATGTGACCAATGCATAGCATTGGGCCCGTCACCCTAAGACAGAGTTAAGGTCTCAGGTGCCAGTAATTTCCCAGGCCCCCTTACCCTTTAAGCCGGAACACAGCAATGCAGATTACTGCTTGGCGGCAGAAATAGGTATGGTGGTTCCCCGGATGAACTCTTCGCAAAAAATTTTACTAAACTAGCAAAAAAGTTTTCACATCAAACATATTGACAACGTCAGCATTAAGTCATCGTAGAAAGTACGGTATTTCTTCTTTAATTGATGAACCATCGTGGGACGCCTGGCAGACGTGAAACATTTTTATGTGCAAATTTAACACGTGCTTTAACGCTAAGTTAGCTTTAGACGTATCAACCTGTCTGACTACCTATATCTGTCAATGGGGTCTTGTCCTTGTTAAGCTCGATATCTAAGCAAAAAAATAGTTATCACGGGACACCTGGCAGATGTAAAATCTTTTTACCACAGTAGCCACAGTTGCTACTGTCGCCAAAGTAAATACTGTAGCCCCAGTTGCTTTAGCCACCACAGTAGCCCCGGTCGCCACAGACTTCCCGATGGGCACGAGGGGCAGTGGCCCTAGTACTAACTCGCACATCTCCAAGCGTCACGCGTCACCTCTCGTCCGATCGGTTTTACCCCCCCCCCACTCCCCCGCAAAAGATCTTTTAAATATAATTAGGTTTTAAATCGTACATTATCATGATTTTGATGTACGTCATAGAGCATAAGTCTTCGTAGAACGAACTTCGTAAGTATACCTCGTCATCTGGTTTCAGTGATGGATCCGTCTTTAATAGAACGGCAACAGAATGGATTCTAAGAAAGGCCAACCAATTTCTGTGAGTAATTATCGTTACCAAATAAACTTTTACATTATACCGTAGAAGTTTCTGAGATTGTAAGGGTAGTAAACTCATTAACATTTTTCTTAGCTCTCTTACTTTATGATTTACTAGGTTTTGCCGACGGATTTGCATGCTGATAAAAAGCCCCAATGTTTACTCCTTAAGTTCTATATAAATTAAAATGTGTTGGCCGAGTGGTATGTACCCCCGACTATCGATGCGAAGGTCGTGGGTTCGATACTGGTCGTGCACCAATGCATTTTTTATTATAAATGTATGTGCACGTTTAACACGTGCTTTAACGCTTAGTTAGCTTTAGATAGATTACAAAATTACTGGAATCAGTCGAGCCGTTTCCGAGATTTTGCAAGACTTACGTACGGAATTGACGACTGCCTGCGGCGCAAGAGGTTGCGGGTTCGATTCCCGTCTCGGGACAAACGTCTGTACGACCCGCAGATATTTCCGCAGATGTTCAGGGTGTTCTGGATGTTATTCTAATTAAAAAATCTATGTATGTAGTATACTGTATTACGTACATATATCAGTCATCTAGTACCCATAACACTGCTTAGATTGAGGCTAGATGATGCTGTGTGAATTGTCCAGCATTATAATTATTATTAATTACAATAGATTACTCCTAACACTAGAAAACATCACTTATTTGTACTAAAACATTAAATTCATACCCAAAATGGCGAGAGGCACCTGTTAAAACAGATAGTTTAGCATAGCTATTAGAGTCGCACAACTGTTTAAGTAAGCGACAGTGTTTAAGTTGTAGCATGTAGGTATTCAAATTTTATGACTGTTAAGTATTATATGTGCTTGAGGCGATTTTACAATGGTCAGTATTTTCTTGATTACGAACTTGTGTGTCTTATGAGGAAGTTCTCTAGACGTCTGTATTTTTGATGGTAAATTTAACTTAAAGATAAAGATAAAAAACATTTATTTACAGCAAAAACAAATACATGATACTAAAACAATTTTATCTTCTTATTTCTAAGCGTAGACGGTGTAGTTTGTACCTACATTTGGTTGTTGCCGAGACGTATCTTAGTGATAGGTAATTTCTGATGGTTTCCTCACTAGGCTGGGCCTGTATCGAGAGTATGTACTCTTGTACGTCATCGTGCATGTAATCAGTATTTTCCGTATTTGCGTACAAGAGTACGCAAATACGGAAAATACTGATTATAAAATAAAATGAAATAACATAATTAATACCTTAATTAACTTAAAATACAAATAGACTTAAAATAAAAAATAAAATTAAACTAAATTAACTATGGTAAATTGGGTAAAACTATTGAGTGCAATTAGGTTACAGCTTGTAGAATTTCTTCTGTTTTGTTATATGACAAAGTAGCTAGCCACTTTTGTATGTTGTGTTTAGCTTCAGTAAAACTTAAGTTTTTGATATTACAGTTTTTAGCTACATTGTTTTTATTTTTTTGTAATTATATTTAAATGTAATAAGCATACATATGCGGTTAGTTAGTTAGCTGCAGTCGTATTGACCTGTCCTTTTTACTGGCTCTGCTGGGCAAGCTTAATCCATCTAACAATTTCCCAGGCACTGCAGCGTCCCGTACAGCATGATTACCAGTTGCTGACACTGTAGAAATCATCTATAATAGATCATCTATCTATGAATCATCTATGTTAGATACATTAGGCTTGCCCAGCACATATACCATCTTCCCAGCTTAGTCTGCTATCAGTTAGAACATTCAGTAAGAAACAACGACAACGCAGAAAACGAAGAACAACAAAAAACCTTGTAAAGAGGCGAAACACGTGTCGGATTCTTTTCGACTGTTTTTTCAAGCGCTTATTAGACATAGGTTAGGTTAGGTTAGATTCGAACTAAAATTCGCAGTAAACTATACTACAGCGACTGTAGTTTGGGCTTCATTTGCTTAGAATTTGGTACCATGAGTTACACATCTGTCAGATGTCATAGTAACGTACTATTACTACTGTAGTAAAGGCAAGCGACCTGACAGTGACAGCTCATGGTAGACACACATAACAACCTGAACAAATATCTGCAGATCGTACATTGGTCGAGGCGGGAATCGAACCCGCAACCTCTTGCGTTGCAGGTGGACCTTCGCCCGCTGCGCCACAGAGCTCGTCAAATTTTCCTTTATTTAAAACTATTATGAATTATAATAGTTTTAAAATAAAGGAAAATTTCTCTTAATCTTTTTTATGCATAATTTATAAGTTATTCAACTATAAATACTGTAAAAATATTAAATTATCATAGAAGAGCGAGACCTTCTAACACGAGCATTTTTATGCTTATAGGAAGGTCTCTATCACTGTCATGTTTTGTAACTATTACAGATATACTTAAACATTATTTTGTTATTTTTTATTATTATCCCGACGTTTCGACCGGATTGCACCTGGTCGTGGTCTCGGGAATACACAACATACAAGAAATAAAAATCCTGGTTTTCGGCCGCGGGTCCACACCACAGGGCAACAAGGCTACATCCAATGTAAAGTCTTCCTAATAGCAATAGGCTATATTGTAATTGAAACCATTTTCACCTACTTTCCGTACAGTTCACTCAATGACGTGGTTTTTGTCCAATAGATCCAACTGCGCATACATTGCGGTAATGTTACGTTCGGCCTTCAGTTCACTAAGTCAAAATACCTAGCTAAATACCTAGTGTTAGGCTACAGTAGGACCTTGCATCTTATATAAATAAATAAATAATAATAAATAATAAATAAATAATGCTGGACGATTCACACAGCATCATCTAGCCCCAAGCTAAGCAGAGTGTATTGTGGATACCAGATGACTGATATACTTAATACGTTATACTAAATAAAATAAAAATAAAATAATAAAATAAAATAAATGTTTATTGCAATTACTTAAAAACTATACACACAGGTTCTGGAGTCACCCTTTAAGCAAAATTTGCTTGTGTTGGGAGACCCCGCTCTTACCATATATATTATTACAATATTTAAGTATTTGCGTTACATGATATTGATACTAAATTAGGACTAAATTAAGAGTGTTTTACAATGAATAAATACTATAAAGAATCAATTTTTTTTTTTAAAGAAAACAAACAAACATCGTAAATTTCTTTGCAAAAGTTGCATCTTAGGTTGTCGATCTCCAATAAAATCAGGCTCATAAGAGCCTGGTTACCAGATTAGGACAACCCTATGCTTAAAAAAAAACGTCAGTTTATTCTAAAGTTAGAGCCTCATCCTTTGTACAAACGATAGATACGTACTAAATAGATAGATATTATTTATACAGCGTCATCAACAGGTATTCATGCTGTACGGGACGCTGCAGTGCCTGGGACATTGTTAGATGGATTAGGCCTGCCCAGCACCTATACCATCCTCTCAGCTTAGTCAACTATTATTCAGAGGAAAGAACAGGTCAATACATCTGAAGCTAACTAAGCCGCAGATTTCCTCACGATGTTTCCTTCACCGTTAAAGCACGTGTTATAGGCTAATAGTAATATTAATAAAATAATACGCTGCGCTCGCCAACCCATCCGCCGAGCGTGGTGAGTATGGCAAAAACGCCTCATTATCAGTACTTAGTGATCAATGAGGGAGGCCCGTGTTCTGTGTCCGGGTAGTTGATACACAGAAAGACGCTGCTGCCCATCTTCTGGAGGTATCCCTTGGCAGATTATAACTGCATCCAAGGGCAAGAGAGGAAGGGCAACATTCTACTGCCGGCACACCACGGCAATAAGGGTACAACGTGTGCCAAACATAGGTTTATGTCACCAAACCATCCAAAAGGTACATCTATACCTACCCCAAGACATATTATACTCAATAACAAACGCAAGCGAGAATTGAAAGCATTCTTGACAAAGAGGCTTCACATATTAAAAAGTTAAGCCTAAGATCCGAATGGAATACGCGAAAAATCATATGGAGACAATATGAGAACGCCTCGCGGAGTGGAATTTAAATATGTAAGGAATTAGGGGGTGAATTAGGGGGTTGGCACCCCTCGGGGGGTTTTAAAAACTAGAAAGAGAACACGAGTTAGTATCGCGATCTCTGTGTGCGCTACACACGGTGGGAGGGATGGGTTGTCTTAGGATGATCGTCGTTTTTCATATTATTTGTCAAATTGTTATTGTTCCAAATAAAGATTTTTGATTCTGATTTTGATGATCTTTTATTGGTTGTTTTTAATCATCATCTCAGCCGAGGATATCCACTGGACATGGGCCTCCCTCATGGATTTCCAATTACTGACCGTGAATGGGTTGTTGCCATACTCACTACGCTTGGTAGACGGGTTGTCTAGCGCAGTCCAGGATACACAGAAGTAGGCTGCTGCCCATCTTTTGAAGTTACCCCTTAGCAGATTCTTACTGCATACAAGTGAGGACGGGCTACATTCTACTGCAGGCACGCCATGGTTTCTTTTAACATAGGACGTATATTTTTTTTAAGGTGGTTCTTCAGTATTCTGAGTTTTTGATTTCACCTAAGTATTAATCTTTGTTTGCTTTTTTTTACAGTTGTGCATTTGGTTAAGATTAAGACTTTTTTATTTTTTATTTAATTTTACTTTATTATTATGGAACCAGCGCTTTTTATAATATTTTAATCGAAGAAAAAAACGAAGGAGGTTCTCAATTCGACGTGTATATATTTTTTTTATAACAAATATTTTAAAATATTTAAAACCAAGTCATGTTTACTGTTTTAAACAAACAAAAATAGCTTTTTTTCAACTGTTGTTCATTAAAGTCTTTAAATAATTGGTAAGAGTTTATTACAAACCTGGACCAACTAGCCGACATAAAAATTATAAAAGTAACAAAAGCTTGACAAAAAGAACCGAATAAGTTTCTGAAAGATAATAGATATTTTTATAATAATTATACTTTGTGTACTTACTATCCCTTTCGTAATATGCTTTCAAATTACCAAATATACAGGTTGCTTACGCTTTTCCTACTTCATCTTATATGTAAAAAGGCTCTATCAGTAAGAACAGTGAAGTTATCTGAAGCGAACGAATTAATTTATGGGCTATAATCAATTTGAATGTGTCTTGTTCTTCTTTTGTAAATTGACTATTCTATGTGGATTTTTGCTCTGCAACACTTTGACTTTGAGTAACTTATCCCCAGATATGTCCCTGAACGCGCCTCACCGTGTATAAGACACGCACGCGGCGTAATGAGCGCGGGAGGTAGTTAGACAATTTTACAACTGCGCCGCGCCGCTTTTTTGGCGAAGCGGGTAGGTGGCCGCAGAGTTAGAAACGTGACGTTTAGAGGTGGCAGCAGGAAATACTTTTTGAAACTTTGGACGGCGCTGTAGGTGTTTTTGTCTTGAATATCTTATATATTCTCAAGGGAAATAACAATTATAATACAATGTGTAAATCTTTTACTTCAGCCTAAGAATATGCGTAGCCATCCAATATGTTGACACGGACGGTATACTAAGAACTAATATTTTTGGTAATTGCCTATTTTTGCGTTAATTACCTCGGCCGAAATATCTCATCCTAAACGGCCGAGTAATTGAACAGTATTTTATCGAATGCCACTTGTAAGTTACCAAACCAACTAGTAGCTTTAGTTCGGTCAATAATGTGTTTACCAAACTTATAGCAAGTCATGTCTTCTCATCATCTCAGCTGTAGGAATGCTGTCCACGTCCACTGCTGACCATATACCTTCCTCATAGATCTCCAAAATCATGAGGGGGTCAGCGCAGTACGGGTTGTTGGTTTACGGAAAGACGCTGCTGCCCATCTTCCGGAGGTATACCTTAGCAGGTTCTTACTGTATCCACGGGCGAGATTAGACAACATTCTACTTCCGGCACCCCACGGCAAGTCATGTCTGAGCCTCCCTAATCTACGCTAACATCTGTAGCTGCTCACAAATTTGCATATGTCGAAATAATTTAGGGAGCGACTCCACACATCCATACCCGTACTAATGTGCGCGGTATCGACAACCTAGAGTTAATACAGATAAGACAGGAGGATAGAAGAACCATTTTTTGGTGTACCACACTCCACCACTCGTCCGATCGGTTTTACGATCGGACGAGTGGTGACGCTTGGAGATGTGCGAGTTAGTACTAGGGCGACTGTCCGAGTAACTAGTACACTGACCTTCGTCCATCTTGCCCATAGTGTTAACTGTGGCGTGGCGACTAGGGCGACTGTGGAAACTGTGGCGACTATCGCCATTGTGGTGAAAAAGTTAAACATCTGCCAGGCGTCCCTTGACGGCCCAATTTACAAAGTAAAAGTGTTACTTAATTTTTTTGCTTACAAAGTAAGTCTTACTTTATAGATCAGAAGTCCTACTAACATTTTAAATTCGAAATTTTGTTTGTGTGGATGTAAATTATTGTTATTAAGTTTAGTTTTAATGCGTGCAATAAAGTATTTTCTATCTACTATCTATCTTAACTCCTTATATTTGTTAATTGCATGAAGAGGTCATGCAATTACTACCAGACAGATCAAGTTAAAATTTTGCATAAAGTGTAGATCAGGATTAACATACTGGTATGCTACTTTTAATCCTTCCGTGATACTTTTAAATAATACGGGTAAAGGTCGCCACTGATTGGCAACCAGACCGGACGCTAAGGCGACGACGGGGCAGACCATAACGCAGATGGCGGGACGAGCTAGATATTTTTCTTCGTGACTGGACCAATTTAGCTCTGAATCGAGACATCTGGAGAGAATGGGGGAGGCCTTTGCCCAGCAGTGGGACACCAATGGTAAATAAATAAATAATTAAATGATAAAATGCTTACCATTGTATAAACAAGGCATATCTTTTTCTGGAAAATTGTTTAATAGTTTGAATGGCCTATTAGTTTCCTCCACTCCTTTCAGCTTAATCGGCCATATATTCCTTCTTATTCCCTCACTCTAAATTTCCTTTCGTGTATACATTTTTTGTGAAGGTTAATTTTTGTTGATTGGCCAAACAGTCTTATAAAGATATCTTAAATACCTTCTGGGTAAAATGTTAAGTGACATCTCGTCTGTACAGTTAACTTGTCTAAGCAAAGATTGGAGGAAAATTTTCACTCATATTCTGAAAATATCGCGCACGGGGCGTGTTTTAGTAATTTGTCGATACTTCGCGAGTTCACTCTCACACTTTTACTCTTATACCTTATATTATACTCTTATATTTTACTCATATACTTATATGAGTACGTTCTGGGAAACTCGATACGGCAGTTCGTCAATTCGCAATTTGCTTGGGAGTTTTGTATTTGTGTTTGTAGGTTATGTGTTATAGCGCGATTAGAAGTATGTGGGGGACTTTTAGTCGGAGCTTGAGTCCAATAATGGTTCTCAATTTTCTCGAAAACAACATGTTTATATGCTCAACGTGAAATGTAAAACACTGCAAGGAAATCCGGGTTTTGAGCAGTTTTTCGTAAATTTTACGTGTTGAGAGATTTCGTTTAAAAGTAAAGCAATGTTTTGCGCTTTGGCCTTAGTTTTAGTTTCGTCACTCTATGGGATAGAACGTATTCGGCAATTCTGTTTATAAAACTAAAAATAATGCGGAAATGTCTTTGATATGCCTGCTCCCTTTTGACTTTTACAAGCATAGTTCATTAATTCAGGTGTGACTTTGCAGATATAACAAATATGTATATAGTGAAAAATCGCTAACCTATATACTTCGCTTCTCTACAAGGCATCTTCAGGAAAATCGGCTTCAAACATCGGAAAACAACAAAGGCGTAGAGGTAGTAGCTTCACAACGAACAACGCCACACTCCCTGGTCTGGACTCTCCGTAAGAGTGTACGGAAAAGTGTAGTGTACTTTCTGTCTAATATTTTTTTAGTGTTTTTTGAGCGCGTATTATACGAGTATATAGATTACCGAAATTGTTACTACCTCTATATATTTCTTGTTCATTTATTTACTAGCATTTTATAAAAGTGATACAATCTGAAAGAATGCAACAAAAATAAAACAAAAAAACTGGCCGACAATAAAACTGCATCGAGTGTCAACATTTTAGAATTTAAATCACAGCTTTTAAATTTTAACCCGACCATATCCCCCGGATATATTTTTAGATCCTAAACGAGAGAATGTGGGTTTTATTTGGTTCATATTTTTTATTGAGAGTGAAAGCGGAGGTCAACGTAAAAAAAAAGAGGCACACAACGTTGTACGCAACCAAACGATGGATGGAGTTTTATCAATGAACTTGACTTTAACAATTGTATTTTGCGCTTTCAAAGAGTAGTGTTTTACAGGTGTCATGCCACTTTTTTGTGTATCATCATCATTTCAGCCGTAAAACGTCCACTACTGAACACAGGCCTCCCCTCATGCATCTCCATGAGGGGTAGTTGCCATACCACGCTTGGCAGGCGGGTTGGTGAGCGCAGTACGGGATATTGTTACACGGAAAGATGCTGCTGCCCATCTTCCGGAGGTATCCCTTAGCCGGCTTTAGCATCCACGGGCATTCTACTGCCGGCACCCCACGGCAAACGCACGGTACGGTTTTGTGTATAGGTAGATCCTATTCTAACTGTAGAGTAGAGCCGTGTTGTGCGTGCACCAATGGATTTTTCTTTCTTGAAAATTGTAGGTGCACTCTTAACTCGTGCTTTAACAGTGAAGGGAACATCGTGAGCAAACCCGTGGCTTAGTTAGCTTCAGTTGTATTGCCCTGTTCTTTCCTAATAGCAGAAGCTAAGCTGAGAGGATGGTGTAGGTGCTGGGCAAACCTAATCTATCTAACAATGTCCTAGGCATTGCAGCATCCCGTACAGCATAATTGCCAGTTGCAGACGCTGTATAAATCATCTATAATAGATGCAAATGCTAAACATAGGTACTCTCTCTCTCACTCATTATATAGCAACTTACAGCATCATAATTCAAAGGACTGCTTAGAAGAATATTTATTCCGATGATTTCCCGAGTTCAAAATTTGGAGCACCTAGAGCACTAAGTTGTGTTTCGAATTACCTGGGGAGTTGCGGGTTCGATTCAAATTTTTATGTGGGTCGTCGTTTAAGTATTATAGCATCTTGTAATTAACTAAGTTTGTTGCCTGAAATAAAGTTTATTTAATTAAATTATTTATGTGAGAAAAACATTTGCATGATCTGCAGATGTTAATTCTTGGTTTCTGTGTTTATCTTATCAGTCATCATCATCGTCAAAACGTCCACTAATGAACATGGATTTCCATTAGGGATAGTTTCCATACTAACCATTAGTTAGTACAGAAATGACGTCACGAGCCCCCACTTTTAACTTTAACTCACTTTATATAAGTAATTTAAGTTTTAGTAAGTCGTTAATTTGAAGAAGCAAAAATACGTGTCTTTTATTTTTGTTCTAATTGAAGGACTAAATAGTCTTCATGGCAGGGTATGAAAATCTTAATTGTATTTAAAGCCAGCACAGTTGAATTACCAAAACGTAAAGACATGCAAATAAGTTGATAATGTTACTAAAACGTAAACAAAAGTATCCTATTCCTATGCCTTCCCAAAGTGCCCATAAAACTATGGGTGCGGTAACCCTCTATAGAATTACAAACGTATAATTTGTTAAAGGTTGCGGGTTTCATTTCTATTTTATGTCTATCTAGCCACCGTGCAAACCCGGGGCGTTCGCACGAGTGAATTTATTGTATAGTAGTTTTAGCCTGCGGCTTTACACGTATTGTACGGAAATGTATGTGTGTTATTTCAGGGTATTTTATATATCATAATGTTTCCTCTAATAACATAGCAATTAAAAATTCTAGGTGTCCAATAGACTAATCGTGAATAGGTATCATTTTTATTGACTATATACTTTATAGATATAATCTAGGGCTTTTAAGCATCACCATTTTCTCAACCGTAGGAGATCCTAGATCATGAGGGCGTTGCTGCCATACTGGCAAAGCCTGGCTAGCGAGCGCAATACAGGATGTTGATACACGGCAAAAATGCTTCTGCCAATCTTCCGGAGGCATCTCTTGGCAGATTCTTGCTGACAGCACTCCTATGTAAAGACTTTGTAATTGCATTAAATAGAAATGGCTTTCAGGGCATATCAAACTTTAACTATAAAAGGAAGTTATCTGTGGATGGCGCTGAATTGCTGCTTAACAAGATTTTCAAGCCAGCCTCATAAGGTTTCGTAACATAGTTGCTTGAAGCACTTCCAGTTTTAGAAAGCGTGAAAAGTCGATTTAAACCGCGAGTTCAATTTCCGCCGGAACAAAACAATTGATTTATAAACAATTTTTTTCAAGACTAGCTGTTTCCCGCGACTTCGTCCGCGTTTCCGTCGTTTTTCGTAAAGTAGCCTATGTCCTTCCTCACGGTTCATTGGTTTTGATGCAACAGACAGATAAACTTTTGTATTTTATTAGGGAAATATAATATGTCAATCTACAATACTGTTGAAAAATATCGCAATACGGAACCGCACAATATTATTGTTAATAGCTGTGCCCGCAACTCCGTCAGCGTGTAACTCCTTGTGTGTTATTAAGTTAATGTATTGGTAATATTGTTTAGATCACGTTCACATGAGGCTTAAGTACCTATAGAACGAAAATACTTCAGCGCAAAGCTTCCGGGTAAACTATGTTGAAAGTTGACTCGTCCGGCACGTGAACATAAAGATTTCTAGAACTGCTAACCCGAGAAAGAGCGACGTACAACTAACCATGCGAGAAAAAACTGACCTAACTAACCTCTCAGTGAAGGTTTCGGACTCACGGAATAGTACATGCCGTTCGCGATCAGCTGTGAGACGTAATTCCCTCTCAGTGTAGGTTTCGGACTCGCGAGATAATGTATGCCGTTCGCGGTCAGCTGTGAACTGCAATTCTCGTTGTGAAGCAGTTTCAGCTTCTCGGGATAACACATGTTGTTCTCGGTCAATGGTAAGCCTTAGCTCTCGTTGAGAAGAGCTTTGAGACGCCCGTGAGATAGCTCGTCTCGCTCTGTCAGCTGCTAATCGCATCTCTCTCTCGGGAGAGCTTTCATTGGCTCGAGAAGTTGAGGTACTAACTCTCATAGAGTTTAACCGATGTGCTCTTTCCTCTGCCGATCCTTGAGAACGCCTATTTCTCATTCTCTTAGCTTCTCTCGAATTTCGAGATAAAGATAATCGTTTTTTAGGTGGCATTGATGCAGGCAAATGCAAATAAAACGTAAATGAAAATAAAACTAATATAAAAAAGTGAACGTAAATTAGCCAAAACTTACGTATCGGTATCTAAAAATCTATGCGTACCTACTACTACGTCACCTAAAAAAAAAAAAAATGTAAACTATTAATAATTTGTAATTTGAACGAATATTTAAACAATTCTAAAATAACTAATACCTCTTTTATAAAATAACAACAAAAGGAATCTAAAAATAAATTATCAAAGACTAAAAGTCGCACTGATAAGCCCGGTTGGTAATATCAATTAAGTATTTTCTGTCAATAAGGTCGAACGCTTTGAACGTCTATTCGCATCAACAGGCAAAAATTGTATGAAATAAAGCTCGCGCTCGGACGCCCCGCCTTTTTATACCTTCGGCCGCGAGACGCGTCGAGCGTGATTCAGTTTTCAAGCGCGATGGCTTATTATTAGCGTATTTCATGTATAACTTTGGTGTTTCTATACCGATTTCTATGATTCTTTTTTATGGAATAGTTAATAATGTTAACTTTTTTAATTAGGGATGACTGAGAGTGTTATAAACGTAAGAGTAGACAAATATAATCAGAAAGCTTCGAACTGCCAAGCTATCGGGAGTTACACGTGTTATTGTGAGTCAACCATAAAAGATAGACATATGCTGTCATGGGATATTTTTTATATAATTTTAAAGAGAACATTTCCGTCATACGTGATTTCTGTGTCGCTTTAACCATTAAGGTTGCACACGCGACGGAAGCTTAAAAAATGGAGTAACTTCTCCCGTTTTCCCAAAATTTCCCTTCACTGCTCAGCTCCTATTAATTGTAGCGTGATGAAAAGTATACTATAACCAGCTCAGGAGTATGAAAAAGAATTGTACCAAGTTTCGTTAAAATCCGTCGAGTAGTTTTTGTTTCTATAACGGTTATACATACAGACAGACAGACAGACAGACAGACAAAAATTTTACCGATTGCATTTTTGGCATCAGTATCGATCCCTTATCACCCCCTGATAGTTATTTTGGAAATATATTTCATGTACAGAATTGACCTCTCTACAGATTTATTATAAGTATAGATTAGTGAAGTTTAAAGGATTATTCTGTCACTCTCCTAGGCAAAGTCTTTTCATAATATTTAAAGTTCAGACCTGTTATGTAAAATAACACGCTGTTTCAAGAATTTCAAGGTCTTCTCCGCGATTTTGCTAAATTTACGATTTGATATTATTTCAGGAAATCCTAGAGGTTATTGGAAGGGAATCCCAGGAAATTTCTATTTACAATGAGTTGCGCTGAGATCATATGATTTGAAATCTGGTCTTGAACTCTGGTCATATATTTATTGACTATTTGTTGTTTTAATAGCTTAAACTTATTTAGTTCTTTTATCTATTAAGGTATAGCTAATTGTTCTTTCATAAACAAAAAGTTGCAAAGTGAATAAGGAGATAAAAGGACTTATGAGACATAAGTTCTTACGATAAGGCCCCTAACTGTAACTATGTTTTTAATGATTCTTTTGTTATTACGTTTAATTTTAAGGTGTGCAATAAAGTATTTTCTATCTATCTTCTATGAGTGATCTTGGATATTACAAGTCTACTCGAGGAAAACCAAATAGACCTTGTATAGTAGAGTAATAGTCCTAGTAGGCGAAGAAACGTGCCCGCACGGGCAAGTTAGAAATACTGCCTGCGACCGCAGACCTCTTCTGACGATTGAATGCTTAACCCATTACATAAGTGCAATTGTCTAGGTGGGGTGCCGGCAGTAGAATGTTAACCCAACTCTCATGCCCGTGGATGCAGTAAGAGCCTGCTAAGGGATACCTCCAGAAGATTGGCAGTTGCGTCTTTACGTGTATCAACATCCCGTACTGCGGTCGCCAACCATCCATCCATGAGGAAGGCCAGTGTAGTGGACGTTTTTCGGCTGAAATGATGAATTGTGTAGGTAAAAGCGCGCACAAAGTAAATGATACCACTAAGGTAAGGATACACTAATGTACCACTAAAGTTTAGTGGTATCCTCGACAATGTGCGCGACTGTACCTACCTAATCGTATTGTATGTTTGCTATTATTTTTCATTCTGTAAGTGTAAAGTGTAAGTTGGTCTTGTATGTACTGTTTTTTGGCTGTTCTTTTTTGTCTATCTACCTAGCTTATAGTTATAAGGCCGCCCATTGTACTTCTACTTTTAGTTTTGTAAGTTTCTTTCTATGTTAATTTTTGTGTTAGTATTAAGTTAAGTACAATAAAGAGTTATCTATCTATCTATCTACTTATAAACGCTGATTAAATTTAACCACCACTTAAATGGCAGGTTTTAAAAATTTTGTTAAAAAAACTACAGAAAATTATTTAATGAATTACTATTAATATGAATAACCTTATGAAAAATTTTACGGTTCCGGTGGGATTCGAACCCACATCCGTCAAATCGATACTCAAAACATCACCTTATCAAGAATTTCAGCGGGTCCGGACATGGGTTCTGTAGCTTAGCGGTCAAAGCACTTCCGGCTTAAGGAAGCGTCAAGTATCGATTTGACGGACATGGGTTCGAATCCCACCTGAACCGTAATATTTTTGATAAGGTTCTACCTAAGTGTGGTTAAACACTATAAAAATAACAAACTATACTATTTATATGTGAGGAGGTTAGTTTTAAAAGTATCAATAGAGACGTAAAACAACGTAAAAAATATAGCAACATCTCATTGAGCTACTGGCAATGAGCAAATCGCCTAAAGAGTTACATAGATAGGGTTAAATTGGTGCTTAACCGATAATACGATATTATCAAGATTTTCAAGCCGACCTCACAAGGCTTCGTAATCCTAAAAGTATCGATAGAAACCTAGAAAACCCGAGTTTGGTTCATAATATTTCGCAAAACCAAATAATCATTTCCTCTGCGCCGACGTACAAAACAAGAGCAACATTAGCATCAGTCAAAGCCGGTACTTCCGCGTCTAACACACACGACACCGCCGTTGTAATAAAAATTATATGCTCCAATTTACGATGCTGAGGGAAGGGGGGTGGGGTAGCCAAAAAATGCCCCCCTCCCCCTGATTGCGGGATCGGATCTCACTAAACGGACGGGGGTAAAAATTGGGGGGGTGAGGCAACCCCTACCCCCCCAGCGATACATTTTTACCATTATCCCTTTCTAACTAACTATGAGCGCGATTCGCGAGTAATTATTAATATTCGCAGGGTTTTTCATGATTTATTCGTTTTGCGGACGCGGCCTGGGAGCGGAGTGCTGTAGTGTAAGGTGTGGCGGGAAATGTAGGTTTTGTGAAATTTTTAATCGGATAAAATTTAGCTTTTTCGTAAAACTTTAGAGTTGTATGTTATGATTATCATGCTCAGTAAACAAGCGGATGTGGTTTAATTCCGAAATCCAATTAATTAAAAGAAACATTAATTAGTTGTATTCTCTTCATAGTTATAGTACTTATTACATAGATGCATTGTCATCCGATTTGACGGCCTCTGTGGCGCAGCGGGCGAAGGTCCACCTGCGACGCCAGAGGTTGCGGGTTCCATACCCGCCTTGGGACAAATGTCTCTACGTTCTGCAGATATTTGATCAGGGTGTTCTGGATGTTTTTCTATGATATATAATAAAAAATATCTATCAACCGCAGTACTTGGAGATCAATGAGGGAGGCCTTTGTCCAGCAGTGGACGTCCTACGGCTGAAATGATGAATGATGATGATGATACAGATATTTGTCTCGAGGCGGGAATCGAACCCGCAACCTCCTGCGTCGCAGGCGGACCTTCGCCTGCTGCGCCATAGAGGTCGTCAATGAACTTATATATCCAGTTTCCACCATAAACACATTTACCCGATGTAAAAACAAAATAATTCATCACTTTTAATTGGTACCTATGGCAGGGCAAAATGAAATTGATTGCGCTCTCAAATTACAAAAATTCGGGCACGTAAGTTGAACCCAGAATAAACCATAGTGTACACGCAGATTAGTTACAGTTAGCGATATTTACCGTGGCACACACTACGAACGTTTCGGCCATGATCAAAAGAGTCGCTTAAAACAGAGTTTTTATAATTAATAAACTAACCAAAAAACCAGGATTAAAAAAATACTTTCTTTGTGTGTTAAGGCGAGCAATTTAATTTAAATTTTGCTGCGGAATTTTTAAAGCCTTAAACAGCTGCAAAACGTTTTGTTACGATTACTTAAATGAAATGAAAAAAAATTAAATCTTTAACCTTGTATGTTAATTTTCTATTTCAATAGCAACATACTACATCATCATTATCATTTCAGCCGTAAAACTAATGAACACAGGCCTCCCTCATGGATCTCTATACATAGGTATTATGAACGTAGAATTAATTATAATTGGTAAATTTGTATTTAGAACAAAGGTACACTTAAAGTGTTTCTACTCAAAGTGAAAAATTGCGCAGTAAAACAATACAACATACAGGTTGATTAGGTTTTATCGTTATCATATAACTTAGTACCTAGTTCATAAGTTACATTTTGAGTGAAATCTTGGTTCGCAATTATTTCGGATTCAAACGTTTATTTTCCTTAAGAACATAATGAACACTTGGTTATGTATATTCACTTTAGCGGCTATCAAGGCTTAGTCAAATGAGTACGTACTTACAAAATACTATAAAAAAACTCAAACGAAACATATGCGAAAGAGATCATTTTGCGACTTGAGATCATTTCTTTACTTTATTGTAAGTTGTATTTGTCTAAAAATATTGTTGTATCAAGTAAATAAATGATCTTTTTAGCTATGTCAGAGTATATTTTTTTAAATAACGGAAAAAATCTGAAATTTAGGAATGACGTATGATGGCTAATCGTTCTGCTGCCTAAATATTTAATCAAATATTATAATCCCCTAATTTCAAAGTCGAGTTTGGCGCGAGTTTTGCTTGCACTTATCCGCTTTATTTTGGTTTGCGCCACACCAAAGGCCAGTCTCTAGGACAGTTGACTCAGTTTAGATGAATAGTGAGAAGGGAGTCATCTCACCCTCTGGAGCGGAGCGGGGTCAACGACATATTACAGCTTCATTTTAAAGTTCTGCTTTTATAAACATTTGAAACAACTGCGATCTCTGCAGCGCAGTGGCTGAGATTGAGATGCAAGTTTCCCGGGCAAAATGTTTGGTTGACGTATGTTCCGTGTTCTAGAAAGTCACACGTCTCTTAAATTACAGTGGCAACATCCCATAAATGGCTCCAATTATTTTAGTAGAGCATTAAATGACATAAACATTTTTAACTAGCTTCTGTCCGCCGCTTCGCATGCGTTGTACCCGAATAAAAAGTAGCCTTTGTGTTAATCCTGGTCAACATCAATACGTGTGCAAAGTTTCAGCTCAATCCGTACTTTAGTTTTTGCGTGAAGAGGTAACAAACCTCCATCCAAACAATCTTTCGGCTTTATAATATTAGAGGGATTTTTCTTGAAGTTCCTAACAATTCTGCATGTTAGGTTCTGGCCAATCATATTTTTTGAACGAAACGTAGGGTTAAGCTGGCCGAATTATTTCCATTTAGTCCGTCCATTTAGCCGAGGTACCTACTACGCAACTCTACATTTCACGCGTCCACTACGCCGTGACAGCAGAGGGTGTGGTAGGATACATGAAGCAGAAGACTGGTTTCTCTATGAGAGCCGTGAAGTTGGAATCTCGCCGTGAAGTGAATTTTAATTCATAAATGGTGAGAGTACCTACGAAGCGGCTTTCGACATTTATGGACCCTGCATTCTGGCCGAAAGGTGTCGTTTAGGAAGTTCAACGGCCGCCGGACACAAGACACCGCGCGCACGTCATCACATCGGACGCGATAAAATTGATGTGCTGATTATAAGCCTATTTAGGTGCTATTGTATTTTGTAAACTGTATCTATTTTATTGTATCTATAGTATTATATATATGTAGGTACAACCTATGTAATGTATTTTTATATGTGCATGTAGTTGAAGAGACCTTGTCTTGCCGTAACACAGTTTTTAACTATCACGGGAGGTAAAGTCTTGATAATTACGGTAAATATGTTATATGTTATTAAGGTTTTAATAATAAATGATTGATAAATAAATCATTGATTGATTGAGTTTAGAGCCGGCGCTGGCTTACGGCATGGGTCGGAACGGCACGGGACGACAGGGCGTGCTTCGGCATTCTGAAGGCCGCTTACGCATGATGCGGCATCCCGAAGCTTAGCCCAAACACGCCGACGTTAGTCAGCGCCGGCCCTATTCTACCAGCTTTGCTCTGCATAGATCTAGACCTGTTTTAAACCTTATTTCAATTAATTTAACCAATGTTGCCATCGAATACATAATTTTTTGACGCATCAAAAATTTAAATAATATTTTGACGGATCAAAAACGCGTCTCTGTTCGCACTGAATAAAGTATTTTTTGAGTTTGAAATATGATTATATCGAAATAAAGTAATTTGAATTCAGACTCATTGAAATAATGATAAAAACTCACGAATATTATAAAGCGAGAGTGTGCCGTGTTGCGCCGGCAGTAGAATGTTGCCCCTCCTTTCATGCCCGTGGATGCAGTAAGAGCCTGCTAAGGGATACCACCGGAAGATGGGCGGCAGCGTCATTCCGTATATCAACACCCCGTACTGCGCTCGCTAACCCGCCTGCCAAGCGTGGTGAGTATGGCAACTACCCCTCATGGAGACCCATGAGGGAGGTCTTTGTTCAATAGTGGATGTTTTATGGCTGAAATGAATTATAAAGCAAAAAGTTTGTTTGTAAAGATGTATGGATGTTTGTTACCTCTTCACGCAAAAACTACTGAAATTACTATTATTAACTATTGAAACTTTGCACTTATATAGATATAAACAGGAGTATCCCATAAGCTTATTTTTATCTGGGTACAACGCGTGTGAAGCTGTAGGCAGAAGTCACGATATACGCTAGTCACGAATAAAATTTTTACCGCGTCGTACCGTCCCTTGCCATCAATCCCGTCCCTGGCCTGCCCAGGCCTTACCCACCCACTAAACAGAGGTTTAATTAACATCAAGAAATCAAAACAGAGCTTTCAATCGATCCACGTCCAATATTTCATAACAGTCGGCGCTACGACGTAGTACTACGCCGTAGCGAGCCTACGCAAGAACAATATTTTTCTTGGAACATTTTACTAGCAATACAACGCGACTATACTCTAACTTTTCAAATTAGAATATTTTTTATAAGTATTAGACAAAATGGAATGGAATTTTTCTTAAATATGTTATGTAAATATCATTCAACTGTTAAACGTAATTTAAGGTGCGTTAGCGAGCTGATCGCGGAGTTTTGCTGTTCTTCAGATGCTATAGCCTCTATAAATACAGGTAGTGGAAAATAGCTAAAAAATCACTAAAAATATTCGACATTTTATGTTTTAGGTCCCCATTAAAAATTTTGCTTAAACATCGTATTTACTTCAGAATCAATTCTCAAACACAAAACCTTTATCTTCTTTTATAGTAGAGGTAATTTTTTTTGTAGTTATTTGTTCAGGGTGTTCTGGGTGTTTTTCTATATATAATAAAAATATTCATCTATCTAGTATAATGTATTAAGTATATCAGTCATCTAATACCCATAACACAAGCTCTGCTTAGCTTGGGGCTAGATGATGCTGTGTGATTTGTCCAGCATTATTTATTTATTTAACTATTTATATATATTTAATTTTAGTTATATCGGGGATGACTTTAGTTTATCAAAATATATGATTAGAAAACTTTATTGTCATATTTATTTATCGCCACTTTATTATTTCGATTCGTCTGGGCTGTGATGGATTGGATTATCTTCTAATAGTTGATGAACTATACCCGTAGATTCCCCGTGTACTCGTGACCACGAACTGCAAGAAACTCGTAACGTCGGGAAATAATCATCATTTCAGCCATAAAACGTCCACTGATGAACACAGGCCTCCCTCATGGATCTCCATGAGGGGTAGTTGCCATACTCACCACGCTTGGCAGGCGGGTTGGCGAGCGCAGTTTGGGGTGTTGATACACGGAGAACGCTGCTGCCCATCTTCCGAGGTATCCCTTAGCAGGCTCTTACTGCACCCACGGGCATGAGAAGAGGGGTAACATTCTACTGCCGGCACCCCACGGCGTGACAAATATATAAATTTACTCTTCACATATATTGCAATACTGCACATGCTTATGTCGATACTAGCTCCTTCACATGTTGTAATCGTCATTTAAGAACTCTGTGACACTGTAATAACTGTTTATACCAATTCTTTTAGATATAATATACAGACAGACATTCGAGTTTTGTGTTTTATTATAGACTAAAGATTGAATGGCTTGGAATTTGAACGTTGACGAGGTCAAAGTCTGCCTCCTACTTATACAGGGTGTTTAGTGCATCGTGTGCCAAATTTAAATGGTCAACTGGGGGGTCATCTGTTATCCTTTCAGACCGCTAAATACTTCTCATGCCCTGTGGATTATTGTAGCTTTTTTAGTTGTAAGACGGGCAGCTTTAATCGAAGTCCGAAACTTTGTGAGTAAATAAAAAAAAACTAGTTGGCTAATGTCACTAATTTTTAATTAAAAAGTATGGTAATATAATACAAATCAAAAAAAAAACAAAATTAGAGTCTACACTTATACTTTTTTTTGTTTTGTATTTGAATATAAAATTTGGGTATTTTTTAATAAAACAGTAAAAAGTCGATGAAAAAAAATCCACAGGGCTTGAGAAGTGTTTAGAGGTCTGAAAGGACAGCAGATGACTCCCACGGTCGACCATTTCAATTTCGCACACGATGCACTAAACACCCTGTATAACGCTGGGAATTATTGCTGTTTATTTTGCGTGATGTTATAAATTATAAAGCGAAATAAATCTTCGTTTTTTGTTGAGTTTTTGTCCCTTTTTGCGTTACTTATTGAGTTTGTTAATAAGGATACCGATTTACAGTTATTTTTTAAGTTCATTTACTAGTTGAGTGCAGGTTACTCGCTAATCGGCTTACGATTCAAATAAGGTTTTTGTATATTTTGACAAAATGCAAGATTATAATGAATTTCTTCCGAATTTATATATATAGGGTATGGCCTTTTGCATCTATTAAGATGATTTATACAGCGTCAGCAACTGGTATTCATGCTGTACGGGACGCTGCAGTGCCTGGGACATTGTTAGATGGATTAGGCTTGCCCAGCACCTACATATACCATCCTCTCAGCTTAGTCAGCTATTATTCAGAGGAAAGAACAGGTCAATACGTCTGAAGCTAACTAAGCCGCGGGTTTCCTCACGATGTTTCCTAGGGTATATGATTTTATCAATTACATACTTATATTTGTTCCTAAAATAGAAGATTTGTCAGCTAAATTGAATCACCAAGTAGAATTAGGTTCTGGCACCTCACCGGTCGCTACCGCGGCATGCTCGCTGTGCTCACTCGGCTCGTGCGATGTTTTTACAACACAACCAGAACCTAACCTAGTTTTTATGAAGGGTTTGATATTACTTGTCTAATTTAATTGACAAATCTACTATTTTAGGAACAATTTAAAATAATTTAAATAATAATATTAAATCGTCATTTGTGTGTCCTTAGTCCTTTTGTTAAGTTCTACACTTTAAAAAATATACAGGTAAAGAATATACAAGGTAAATGGACAACATAACAAAATAATTCAAAATGATCTTGCGAAAGATCAACAATTTCTTGTTCTATTACTAAAATAAGGAAATAAAAAAAAATTTGGTCAAATAATTCGGTCAAGTAAAGTCTACATTGTATTATGGTTTAGTGGTAATATACACCGTCTTTGGATTCGCCGGTTGTAGGTTTGTTTCATAATAACCATGTATAAATTTATGGTCTTTCCGTGTATCAGTATCCTGTACTGTGCTTGCCAACCCGCCTGCCAAGCGGGGTGAATATGGCAACAACCCTTCATGACCACTACTTACAATGAGGGAGGCCTTTGTCAAGCAGCGGTTGTTGTGTGTGAAGAAGGCTTTAGAAAACTAAAAGAAAAGTTCTATCCTTTGTATTTATATACAAAATTATTTTGAGAGCTCAATAAATAAAACAGCCAGGTTAAACGTAACTCAATTTGCTTTCGTGAAACTAATACGTAATACTTAATTCAATACGATGTTTTGGATGAAACGTTCTTTGATTCTGACTAAAATTCGAGTTCCTAGAAAATTGGAGGTTTCGTATCATGTTTAACTTAACTGAAAAATTATGATATCAGACTTTTTATTGATAATACTGCTATGAATATTCATCATCATCATATCAGCCGACATCCACTTCCTGATCATAAGGGGCTGTTGCCATACTCACCACGCTTGGTAGGTGGGTTAGCGAGCGCAGTACGGGATGTTGATACACGAAAAAGCGCTGCTGCCCATCTTCCGGAGGTATCTCTAAGCATTCTCTCTCACTGAATCCACGAGTAAAGGGTGAGGGGCAACATTCTACTGCCAGCACCCCACGGCTAAGAATAAGGCTATGAATATTACTTCAGTATAATACCTAAAACTCATTACGAAATCATTTATTTAAATTAGTAATGTTTTTACAATTAATTAAAGTGGGTTGATAATAAGAAAGTGTAATAAAATAGTATCTTATGGTACCTAAGGAAAAAGGGGTTTTTATAAACTGTGATTTATACGATATAAAAAAGCTTTAGCCGTGGGGTGCCGGCAGTAGAATGTTACCCCTCCTCTCCTACCCGTGGATGCAGTAAGAGCCTGCTAAGGGACACCTCCGGAAGATGGGCAGCAGCGTCTTTCCGTATATCAACATCCCATACTGCGCTCACCAACCCTCCTGCCAAGCGTGGTGAGTATGGCAACTACCCCTCACGGAGATCCACGAGGGAGGCCTTAGTTCAGTAGTGGACGTTTTACGGCTGAAATGATGGTGATGAAAAAAGCTTTTAATTTTTGTAAATACTAACATAAACGCAGTTCATCGAAGCATAGGTACCTACTAAGAAAATACGCGCTTTCGTAAGCTTACGCAAATATGAACTAAGTCGCCTCTGAAATCCATAAAATTCCGTAATGCCGCGCTAATCCGCACGCATTCAGATAAGCCCGAGGCACACCCCTACAAGTAGCTATAACTACACAACACACCTATTATATCTATAAGTACGTAGTTACCAAAAAAACCCAATCAAACCCACACATAGGCGCAATTGTAATCGTATTTTAAAACACACATTACGCACACATGTGCCGTGTAGGCGTCACAAAAGGGGCCTGATTAAAACTCATGACATGCGCAGAAATATTTAAAAACTACCGGAGGCTGGGTTAATTTTTAAGTATTGATCAAAAATTGCGTATAGGATGTACTTATGTGAGCGTGTGAGGTGGGGGGTGGCGGGGGGCCGGGTTGAGGGTGCGTGAATTAGAATTTTTAGAGAAAAATCGTCATCAAGGCGCGTGTAATGTTGGAAAGTTTTAGATAGCGTTTTTCGCTGTTGCTACGGGAGTGTAAGGCGTTGCTTCCTGGGTTGGGAAGGTTATTTTTTCAGAGGAAAGACGATTTTGAAAACAATATATAGAACTGGACGAGTTTGGTTGTACTGTATCATCTGTAGCAGGTAGTTAGGTGAACCGGTTGAGTTGAACCGAAAAGATTGAGATACACTGATTCAAAAATCGATGCTATGTAGTTAAGTAAGCAAAAAAACGATATTGTACCACTATTAAGATAAATGAAATAAATAAATTCTGAAATGGTTTTAGGATTTAATGTTTAATGCTTCCGTGTTTCGTTTGTTTGAGAGCAATTAATTTTTATTTTCATATTTACGAAAATAAATCACTTGATTTGTGCATTTTTTATTGTCTACAAGATTATAATCTTATTTTAGGTCGGTTTATGTAAAGCTTCTGAAGCGGAAGCCGGTATAAAATACTCGCAGAGAACGTTATTTATTTGGCCAGTAATCTTTATTTTTAGAATAAAAAGCCGTAGAGTACCGGCAGTAGAATGTTGCTACTGCCGGCACTCTACGGCTTTTTATTCTAACCTCTCTTGCCCGAAAATGCGTTAAAAATCTGCCAAGGGATACCTCCGGAAGATGGACAGCAATAATAGGCCTATACAATGTCTATTTTAAACTAGTTTAACACGTAACCGATAAAAATAGAATCATTAATAATTCATTTTTAATTAACTTTAGTGAAAAATATAGAAATCCAATTACAATTTGTATCCAGCTTCATTTAATTATTTGAAACGGGCAATAGTTTTAGTTTAGTTGGTAACTTTTTATGGATATGCTTGTTGTCACAAATAAATAAATATTGTTTCTATTTAACTATCAGAATAATATTATTAATATTTTCATTTATCCTAATTCAGTATCTAAAACAACCAATCTAATATATCTTTGTTATATTATCATACAAACATTTTCTATGAAGTCACGTTTAAAACCAAAAAAAAAAAATCTTCGGCTTCCTGCAAAGATTTTTTGACTATAAAAACGTGTAAAAAGTAAACAAAACCAGATGGAGCCACTATTGCGGCAGCGCTTGTTGTTCGTGTTGGGAGGTACTCTAACTTTGTGTACTTTCCTACTAAGTTTTCTACTTGACGTTTTGGCAACGCTTCATAGTTCGATAGTAGTTTTTGGCTGTCTGTATTGTGACGAATGAGCAAATAGAAGTACATTTTTACAATCTTTTGTATATGTTACTTGAACTGAAATTATCGTGGCTTGAAATCATTTTATGTACCTATATGTTACGGTTTTTACCACGTACGTAAGTTATTATCATCTTGCTGACGTTTCGTAGACCATTTAGAGGCCCTTCTTCATGAGCACCGTTCGTGGCCGCCTCCGAGGGCCGCGAGACGAGAACTCGATGATAATAGTAGTTAGGTACGTGTTAAAAGTTATAAATTTATTATATGTAACTTGCCCTGTCTGAAAGTGTGGATCCAATTTTGCATGCTAAATTAGAACCTGACGTTCGAAGATAATACAATAATATAGTACTATCGAGAGCGACAGGATTTGTTCGAAATATCGTTCACCAAGCAACAATATTTGATCGACTTATCGTTCACGAAGCGACACGATTTGTTAAACTTATCGCTAACCAAGCGACGCGATATGTTCGACTTCTCGTTCACTGATTTTTTCGACTTACCGTTCACCAAGCGACACGATTTGTTTGACATATCGTTCACCAAGCGACACGATTTGCTCGAGATATTGTTTACCAAGCGACACGATTTGTTCTACTACTGGTTTCCAAGTAAATAGTCATGCAAGTCATAGGCGCGCAAAATGGAGTATCAAAGAAGACTAAAGGCTAGGTTTTCCATTCATTTAAGATTTAATTAATTGTTAGAGCATTTAAAAAAATAAGACGTTTACATCTTACTATCGATGATTTATACAGTGTCAACTGGTAATCATGCTGTACGGGACGTCGCAGTGCCTAGGTCTTTGTTACACGGATTAGGCTTGCCAGCACCTAAACCATCCTCTCAGCTTAGTCAACTATTAGTCAGAGGAAAATTAAAAGGAAATGTCACCGTAGCCGAAAAGCTAGGAGGATCATCTTCAGACAGAGGAGAGACCAGGTCAATAAGTCTGAAGCTTACTAAGCCACCGCCGGTTTCCTGAGGATGTTTCCTTCACCGTTAAAGCACGTGTTAAGTGTGCAAATACATTTATCAAGAAAGAAAAATCCATTGGTGCACGGCTGGTGTCGAACCCACGACCTTCGGATTGAAAGTCGGCGGTACATACCACTAGACCAACACGGCTGTTATTAAAGTTCTATATTAGTAATTATGTAGCTCTGCTAAGTTCGGGGCTCAATGTTGCTGTGTGAAATGATTAGCATTGTATAAGTATGTACTGCATGACTGAATTTGAACCTACGACCTTATGATTTAACAGTATTTTTTTATAACGTTTTATGGCTGAAATGGTAATGATGAGTATTTCTAATTCATACGTTTAAATAATATTCTTGACTTCAAAGAAAACAGTTGAGCTTTACGAGTTTCAAACCAGCGACAAATCTTGCACTTTCTCGTAGTCACCCACTAACACCATTAACGTCTTTATAGTGAGTTGGCGCAGCTAGGACTGTTATTAGTAATTTCAGAGATTTATCTTCGTATAACAATAGCTTCCCAAAGAAATATGGCTAATTCTATCCATTTGAAACCCACACATTAGTTACAATTTGCCAAACTGCTTATTATATTTGTACTGTATGTAACTACAAGTCAACTGCAAGAGGTCTAATATATATTAATTTATTTGGGTGAACCAACAACTATAATAAACTATTATAGAGGTACAAAAGTGTGAAAATATAAAGAAAGTAATCATCTCGGCCGTGGCACGTCCACTGCTGGACATAGGCCTCCCTCAAGGCTGAGCACTGATCATAAGGGGTGCCGGGAACAGACTGTTACCCCTCCTCTCATGCCCGTGGATGCAGTTAACGTCTGCTAAGGGATACATCTGAAAGTTTAACAGCAGCTTCTTGATTATAGCAAAAACCCCCCATGACAAGCACACAAACAAGCTTACAGACGCTATTCTTGAAGATCTATGAGGCCTATGGTCAGCAGTGGACGTCCTATGGCTGAAATGATGATGATGATAATGATGACATACATATCATACCTAGAAAAAACTAAATTGACCCCCGACCGAGTCCTCGAAATCCTGCGTTATCCAAGTTTAAATATTATTTTAAACTTCACTCATGCTACGATTACAGTTCTACGATACATAGCAAAGCTACGCCGTAGCAATGCCTGTTATCAAGCTACGGCGCGTAGATAAAAGCCATGCGTAGATGTAACTAGAATGAATACCAATCATGTGCATTTTGGTTCATCATCATTTCAGCCATAAAACGTCCACTACTGAACACAGGCCTCCCTCATGATCTCCATGAGGGGTAGTAGACATACTCACCACGCTTGGCAGGGGAGTTAGCGAGCGCAGTACGGGATGTTGATACACAAAAAGAGGCTGCTGCCCAGATGGGCAGCAGATGCCGGAGCATCCCTTAGCAGGCTCTTACTGCATCCACGGGCATGAGAGGAGGGGTAACATTCTACTGCCGGCACACATCGGCATTTTGGTTACTTTAAAAAAATTCGTAGCTCTTTTTAACAATTTTTCCGTATATTTATTTGAATGATCATGACATTTTTACAAAAAAAATATTATCTTTTTCACAACTTGAATTTTTATTGAAATCCATTACATCGTGTTTACCCTTCGCATTTTTTTTAAAGCTAGAGATCAAAATTATACTTTGTTTAAGTTATTTGGGTTATAAGTGTTTTTTAGTTCGTTCTATTTTTCTTCAATTCTAAAGCAATCGAATATGATCCAGATCCCGACCGAAAAACCTATGGCAAACACAATATTTGACCATTTTTCCCTGGCAACCAAAAGTTAAATTTACAACTAAGAACCAAGCCTATAAAAATCCTTCCCCCCTCTTTCTGTCCAGGGGTTCAGAAGCTACTTCCATAACAGAAGCAATCGATTAAATTAACAAATTGCTGATACGTTTCTCGTCGTTGTTTTAGTTTTCTCGCCTCTCCTATTATTTTAATATGCTTCAGATTTACGACAATTCCGAGAATAACTGGTTACTCTTGGTTTTTCAATAATGCTTTTTGTCAAACTTATCTTCTTCCTGCCTTTATCTTACTCTACGTGGGGTCGGTACAACCATTTTATCCTTTTGCGCTCCGCCTTTTTATTTTAGAATAATAATATATATACCACTTTTATTTTAAACGCGAAAGTTTGTGCGTATGTATGTATGTTTGTTACTCTTTCACGAAAAAATAGCCCACGGATTGAGCTGAAATTTTGCACACATATACATAGATGTTGACTAATCTTGGTCAACATCTATGTATGTCTTTTCAGCAAATAGGTAACATTTTATCCAGGTACAACGCAAGCGAAGCGGCCGGCAACAGCTAGTAAGATAAATATGCTATTTAAATACGATATAAATTGTTTATGAATTAATTTATCATCATCTTAGCCGTAGGACGTCCACTGCTGGACTTTGGCCTCCCGAATGGATTTTTTATCTTAAGGCAACCCCTCATGACATACTCCACGCTTGGCAGGCGGGTTGGCCAGCGCAGAACAGGGTGTTGATACACAGAAAGACGCCATCTACCGGAGGTATTTCTAAGCAGGCTCTTACTACATCTACGGGCGTGATACATTCTATTGCCGGCACCCCACGGCTTATGAATAAACTAGCCGCACCCCGTAGTTTCACCCGCGTAGTTCCCGTTCCCGTAAGAATTTCAAAAAATCCCTTCTTAGTGCATCTCTAGGATACTCAAGGTATATGTGTGCCAAATTTCAAGTCTCTAGGTCCAGTGGTTTAAGCTGTGCGTTGTCTGTCAGTCACTCAGTCAGTAACGGAAGAGTTTTATACGTGTGTTTATTGATTAAATTAATCTACTCTCATATGTCATCCCAGCACTCACTCCTCTCTTTTTCAAATATTCACATAATCCATTCAAGCCTTCCTTGGCCTCTTGCTTTTGAAATTTAGGCATTGCCCTATAAGGTGATCTTATTTTAACATGCATTTACATTTTGCCGTGGGATTCCGGCAGTAGAATGTTGCCCCTCCTTCCTTGCCCGTGGATGCAAATACCTCCGGAAGATGGGCAGCAGCAACTTTCCGTGTATCGACATCCAGTACTGCGCTCGCCAACCCGCCTGCCAAGTGTGGTGAGTATGGCAACTACCTCTCATGGAGATCCATAAGGGAAGCCTGTGTTCAGTAGTGGACGCTTTAAGACTGAGATGATGACTATGACTATTGGTCAATACGTCTGAAGCTAACTAAGCCGCGGGTTTCCTCACGATGCTCTTTCCTCTAACTTACAGCTGACTTAAGCTGAGAGGATGGTATAGGTCGCGTCCTGATCAGCATAAATACCAGCTGCTGACGATTTATAAATCATCTATAATAGATTGCCTGGGGCGAAGACTTAAGGTCCAACTAGTCGCGGAGGCAAAGTCGTCAGTGAGCGCGGCCTAAATGTATGCTATCTCACCTGACATAGCGTGTTTATTTATTTATTTATTTATTCAGACACTCCTACGACATCTTCACATGTTTACCCGCGCGCTAGAATGAAATGCACAATGATTTATTCTTAAACCGACCGCGCAAAAATATGTGAATAGACTTTTAGCACAAGGGTTATTATAGAAAAACTTGAGTGTAATCTTTTCAAAATAACATTTATTTCAACCTTCGTTTTTGAGTTTTCTTTCTCCTTATAAGTATTATTTAGTTTCGTCCAAAGTTGGGCTAAAATCAGTGTTGAAATACGAAAGTTTAGATGCTTGTATTTTTGAAATAAATACTTTTTTTACGGTTTGGGTTGTATACAAACATAGATAATGACGAGATAAATTGATATAATCCTTAGTGTTGGATGGTTAACGTCAAACAGTGGAGTAGTTACCCTTCCACGTTTGTATGGAAAGATGAGCGACTCGTTCATCCTTAAAACCCCGATTGTTTGAGCCTGGTCACATCTTGTGGCAGGTCGGAGGTTGCAACAGCATACTTTCCGAACCAATGTCGCTGGATGCCAAGGGACTTATGGAAAAATACCGTGCAGCTCTTAAAAAAAGATTTTCAAATCAACTTGTAAATTCAAATGAATTCTAAATGAAGCCTATAAGGCCTATATTATAGCCTATAAGGGTGTCAGGTAACCAAAACCCTGTATAAATAATAAATTATTAAAAAAATCTGTAAAAGATATAAAGGCCTTGCTTTTTTATTATTATTGATACTTAAGATAGGTCAAAATAATATATTCAGGTAGGAGTATTCCACGTGTTTAACCCAAAAAAATGCCAAAGCTTTTAACTTTCACAGATAAGTGATCGATGCCACGAACAAAGTGGAGTAGCGTGTTAGATAGAATAAAATTGTGAAAATAACTCAAAAAGTGTTTTACCGTGATGCCAGTAGATGTAATAATATGCCACTCAGTCATCCGGTAAGTGTCCGAAACTAATTTGCATTCATATGTATGAGTTGAATTTTATTTTTGGCGGAACGCATTGCACTTCGTTCAATACTAGCCGCACTTTGCAGTTTCACCCGCGTTGTTCTCGTTCCCGTTGGACTAAAATATAGCTTATATTACTCAGGGATAATGTAGCATTCTAGTGGTAAAAAAAATGATATCGGTCCTATTGTTTTTGAGTTTATTCGTTACAAACATACAAATCTTTCCCTATATACATGTCTTAGTATATGTTTTATTAGAATAGTTATAAACAAAGAGTTTAACCTGAAATCAAGGAAGAAATCTCAGATCTAATAGACCCAATACGTTATACCATTCGCATTTCAAATCTTGGTAATCTCGAAATAAGAGTAACTTAACTTTAGCACTAGTAAAGCCTTCATCAAATTAGCTTAGTAAGCGTGCGAATAGCACAAATCAAATGGTGATAATCCGTCGTAAATAGATGCAGCATTCATCCTTCGGGCGACAGGTACTTGCAAACGACTAATGGAAGGCCCTTTTTCTAAAACCAGAATTGATTAAAACCCCCCAGCGCCCCCGATCAATACCACATAACTAAGCACACCCCACACAGCCATAGCTATCTAAACACTACCCTCGCCCCTTCTAAAAAACGAAATAAAAACAGCACAAGTATTTTCATTATCCTAACCCGAATGACGCAGCTTCCCAAAAAACATAGCTAGGTACTGGTCGTATATTCATTTCCGTTCTGTTAATGCCGCATACTTTTAACTGTCTAACTAGGTGGCCCCGGGGGGCGCCTCCCCCCTCACACCAACACTACTTACACGCGGTAGGCACAACTTTTATAATACTACGTACTCTGGCGCTTTTTAACGAACCCCCTTTTTGGGTGGCGTGCCACCTGCCACGCATACCGAAAAATACGCAAAACGAGGGGGGTCGGCACCCCCGCCCCCTGGTTAGAAGTGAAGTGGCCGTATTTTGCGTATTTTAAATTATTCTTCACATGCGGGTGTGTTTGCTCTGTTTAGTTCGTTTTAGGCGCGGCTCGGAGGCTGCGTGCGACGTAACACGCTTCCAAATGTGAGCCGCATGGATATTCTGGCTTGCGCTGAAAATTAACTAACATTTCTTAAATTTCGCTAGGACAGTATGTGCTTGGCTCTAGCAATACAAAGCACAATTAGCTTTTTAATATATCCATAAATTATTTATATACCTGCTTTAATTAATAGGATCGTTTATGTATGTATATATGATAGGATCTTTTTAATTTTAAACGTTGATGTAATTAATGACCAGTTAATCAGCGGTTTTTTTTACTTTCATAAAAATCCGTCAAAAAACTATAATTAAGAGCTGATTAGGTTAATAAGCTTTTATAAGTAGAACGAGTATTAGTAAAACTAGATTTAGGCTCAGATGGAGCAGGTACAAAAGCTGGTTACGGATGTAATGTACTTCCATAACTTTTATCTTTTGAGTTTTTGCAAGAAGGGACACCTATATTCGATACCTATTCTAGCTTTGTACTAAAAGTAATAAAATAAAATAAAAAAAGGTATTTTCATAGGTTTTTTTCTTTTACAGGAACATCTTTAAAAGTGTGACAATTTTGTATGAATATTTTTGTCTTTGTTTCTTAATTTTGTAAAAACGGGAATTACTCACGGAGTATTGTAACGTCGAAGATTATTCCGACACGTTTCGATTTTTCTAGAAAATCATCATCATGGCATTGAATGCCCGTCCGCGCGTGGGGCCGACACGACACTGACTCTTAGTTTCTTATTGTAAAAGTTGAAATCTTAAATTAAAATCATTCATTTTATTTCTTGTTAAGCATAACGAAATCTCGACATCTCTATAAAAACAATAGCAAATAGGGATAATTTAGTCCAAAATTAATAAGAAATAAGGAATCTGAATGAATGTATGGTGTTAAAAAGCTCTTATATGATTAGATAGTTGTTTAACTTGTTTTGTAGTTGGAGCAAATTCTATTCCGAGCATGTTTGTGTACTATATATTTTTTTATATTATATTATATATCTTATAAATTATATTTTTTTATTTATAGAAAATAGGGTTTTTCGCTAAGCGAACATATCATCATAGTTTATTATTTAAATAAAAAAAATAAATAGTGTGAACAAAAAGACAAGGAAATAAAAACTACTACAAAATTGCAAATCAAAAGAAACTAATTAAACTAATAGGTAAATGAAACATCAACAATTAACCTCTTAGAGAAAAACAAGCTGATATTTTATATTAGGGCTTTTTGTATAGATTACGGTTAATAATTTTCTAGTTGTATGATAGCAAATTGATGCATTACTTAAGGAATTTTATTGTAGAAGCGTGTACATGTCCAAAGATACATATATTTTGAGTTTGTTATATAGTATACTAGCCGCACCCCACAGTTTCACCCGCGTAGTTCCCGTTCCCGTGAGGATTTAGAAAAATACCTTCTTAGTGCACCTCTGGGATACTCAAGGTATATGTGTGCCAAATTTCAAGTCTCTAGGTCCAGTAGCGTCCAGGCTGTGCGTTGTCTGTCAGTCACTCAGTCAGTAACGGAAGAGTTTTATATACATATATTGATGGTAATTAATACACGTGGTTATATAGAGTAATGTGGTACGAGACACTTTAGTTACAAATTACTAAAACTTAAGATATTATGGGTTCGATTCTGCAGCGGGACATATATTTGCACGCTCTGCAGATTTTTCTCAATAAAATAATTGGGTACTTTACATCTCATACTGTTTGATCTTTAGCATGTTTAAATTAATGACCCGTTGACATTATAATGAATGAAATCACGAATGTTGAACGAAATGATTTAATATATTTTAACTACCTGTTCCGTAAATTTTAAGTTTTTCAAGTGAAATATAACGATTTTCCAAACAAACTTTCATTCCCTATTTTAACCCCTTTTGATTTAATTTACGAAACGATGTAGCTTATAGTCCGGCTCCTGGTTCTACCTTCCTTAGCTACCTTCCCACCAATTTTCAGCCAAATCGGTTTAGCCGTTCTCGAGTTATAAATAGTGTAACTAACTCGACTTTATTTTTTATATATAGAGGTAGAAGATAGATAAGAGTATTATATACATATGTATATAGGTATCAAAACTCTTTTTTATACAACACATCAGCTCAGAAACTATTTTGACTGTGGACTTGTACTAATTAAAAAGGTAATTACGCGATAAAGTTTGTAAATCAGTTTAAAATTACATGGAGTAAGTTAATCCGCGACCTCCATGGCGCATGGGCTTAAATGCCGGCTGAGACGGAGGAGGTGGCGGGTTCGATCTGAAAGTATGCTTAAGTATTCTATACCAATCATCATTATTTCAGTCATAAAACGTCCACTGATGAACACAGGCCTCCCTCATGGACCTCTATGAGGGGTAGTTTCCATACTCAGCTTAGCGGGCGGGTTGGTGAGCGCAGTATGGGATGTTGATACACGGAAAGACGCTGCTGCCCATCTTCCGGAGGTATCCTTTAGCAGGCTCTTACTGCATCCATGAGAGGAGGGGTAACATTTTATTGCCGGCACCCCACAGAAACAACGATATGGTACCCATATAACAATATCTGCTTAGTTTGGGGCAAGTTGGTGCTATGTGAAAAATTTCAGCATCCTTTTTTTTTGCAATATTTACTGTTTATTCTTATAGAAACCAGAGTACCTCAAGAATTTTTAGAAGCGCGAGATTTTTAATACCCGAACATTAAATATTCCAAATTCATTTACGGTATTTACATACTTCGTAACTACAAAACATAGACACGTCTACTTACAATAAAAAATAAATATGAGCTTTCAGTCGTATTTAAAAATTTATTCGAACTCAAAAATAACTTTCCAAATTGGTTCATAAACGACGAAATTTTACGGTAACAAAGATTGAGAAAAATACAAAAAATACATACGACTTGAAAACCTCCTCCTATTTTAAGTCGGTTAAAAACTACGCCATTTTTAATCAAAACGAAGGGCTTAGCCCTAGTTTCATCCCGCTTGGCCGACGCCTGGTGTGGTGAGTATGGCAACTACCCCATAAGTCGGTTATATACCTCGAGTTGGCAAGCGCAGTTCCATGTTGATACAAGGAAAGACGCTGCTGCCCATCTTCTGGAGGTATCCCTTAGCAGGCTCTTACTTCATCCACGAGTATGATAGGAGGGGTAACATTCTACTGCCGGCACCCCATGGCTCAATAAAATAAATTCCAACACCTATTATTTATCGGTTTTCAACTATCCCGGTCATCGATCCCGCGAACTTTATAGCAAAACCCCCACAAAATCTTTACAGTCGGATCTCATCTATAATGCACGCGAAACTAGCATACGGAACCCTCACACAATATTATTACCGCTATGCGTTTGCAAATAGCGTATAAATATTACTAGTTTCCCTTCAGCCTTTTCCTTGTAACCCTTTCACGTGAAACCCAACTCTATGGGGCTATAGTTACAGCTGAAAGTTTGAGAGTGTGATACTTTTTATGTTGTTACAAGGGTTTTGACGGAACACTATGATATGACAGTTCTTGTTAGTGACACGGAAGCAACAAGTTCGGTAGCGGAACCCCATTTTTACTGCCGGAGACACCTGTGACAGACACTTTGAAGGCTCGAGGTATCTAAGTAGTTATTGTTGTTGACATGTTGACTAAAATTTGTTTACGTTATATAATTTTTGAATGTTGCCCTTCCTCTCTTGCCCGTGGATGCAGTAACAATCTGCCAAGGGATACCTCCGGAAGATGGGCAGCAGCGTCTTTCCGTGTATCAACATCCCGTACTGCGCACGCCAACCCGCCTGCCAAGCGTGGTGCGTATGGAAACAACCCCTCATGATCAGTGCTTGGTAATCAATGAGGGAGGCCTTTGTCCAGCAGTGGACTTCCTACGACTGGAACAGAAGAGGCGACTTTACCCCTAATTTGAAAACTTAAGTAAAAAAAATAGTTGTTTCACATTTATATACATGTACAGTTATATTTTTTACAAAGTAAATAGGAGTGATAAACGTTAAAAACAACATAAAAGAACCACGAGCGCTCAAGCAATTTAAAGCGCCTTTCTAAAACGCAGCGGCAACGCCTTACAAAACGCAATAGCAATGAGTAGCAACTTGCAGTGATACAAATGCAAGGGAGGGTATAATTCATATTTTTGAATGTATGCAGTTTGCCTGTTTTTAGTTTGTTTTAATTAGTATTTACGGTGAGTTAGAATGTTGCACTTGGGTATGGTTTGTGCTGAATTGTAGTGCGGTTTGCTATGATGTATGGATAGATGGGGCCTGTGTTTAGTTGTGGACGTTTTACGGCTGAAATGATGATGATGGATAGAAAATGTTGAAGTTTATTAAGTGAAAAACAAATGAAAATGCTTTATATTATATACTTAACTCACTTGTTTATAATTGTAAATACTTGGCAATATTATTTCGTAAACGCCGGTGTTTAAGGTTATTCTTATAGCCGACTGATATGCAAGAGGTTTGTGGGTTTGATTTAATTATTTTTTTCTATATAAATACCCAAGACATATAATCTTAGGTGCCGCGCACCAATGGAAACGCTATTGGTGTGCGGCCTGTAACGAACCTGTTTCTCTATGAGCACATTTAACCTTGCTTTGCCGATGAAAACACTATGAGGAAACTCGCGGCTAAGTCAAACGTAGATTTATGTTCTTTTCTCTGAATATAACCGACTAAACTTAGAGATTAGTATAAGTGCTGGGTATGCCTAATCCATCTAACAACGACCCATGCACAGCACAGTCCCGTACGGCTCTGTGTACCTATCAGTTGCTGACGCTGTATAAATCATCTTTAGTTGATGTCAAAGGAGATACCTTTTAGCATCAAGTTATGGAAACTTTAAGTAAGAAAGTAGGTACATACTCAATGTACTCATATGTATGAAGAGTGTGCGTGGCGCCGTTGAAGCAAAGTCATAAACATCCTAAATAACAGAGCAACTCACAAACATCGCTAAAACAATTTATTGCTAAATGTAAACAGGAAGAAGCGTATTTTCATTTAGAATAAGATTCTCGATTCTCCCCACCCTCCTCGAATAGACGAAAATACTCGGTTATGATTAAATCCGAATGCGCCCCGCATTGATCAAGAAACCAGCTTTTTACTTCAAACTACCCATCTCTTACCCCCTCCCACCCTGTGCGAGAGAGACTAATGCACCATCCCCCGTCTCACTCTAAAACAAAGATGCTAAAACTTCTTTCGCTAGTATGAAGATTTTAATTTCATATTTTTGACGAAACGGTTCTAATTTTACATCCGCACTCCCTCGAATCTCAACTCTAAAATCACTAGCCGAAGCCTGAAAGTTCCGTTGTGCAACAAAGCACTTGCTTCCATTTTCTAATTCCGAATTAGTTTTCGAAGTGAAGAGATACAGTCCCAAGACTGTGTGCGTTGATGAACTAACTTGCAGCTTTGTTTCGCCGCGCTTATGGTATAAATTCGTTTGCAGGCTCGTTGGCAAGGAATAATTCTTCAGTTGTACCCCGAAATTAGTCGAATGGGGAGAAAAGGGGTTCATACGGGTGGTTTAAAAGAAGCAGGCAAAAAGGTGGGGATAGAAAGATGCGCAAAGACTTAGTTCGCGGGGGTGGGGTGGGTAGGCGTTATAAAATATATAATTCTATACTTACAATACTTGTAAATACGGTACGCGGAAGTACTGCGGGCGGCGCGCTTTGATACTTGCGAGGGCGCCAATTGGGGGATTGTGGTTCGTTTGAGCGAATTTGATTTGCGATCTAAGAAAAATACATGAATATCATAAGCCGATAACATTATTAGGTTAGGTGAGCGTTTTATCCCAGACTTTAAAGCAGGAATAAATAAACCAGAATAATAATTAAGCGCTTGGTTCATGTACGGTACTTTACAGCTTTTTGAATTAAAACAAGTGACTAACTTTCATGACTTTAAAATAATTTTAAGTGCAAGTTCGTTTTAATTCCATCACAAATTCCGTGAGTGCTTTCTATCAACTTAGCTCTTTAGCGATAAGGCCGCCAATTGTCACTTTGTTTTTCAGTGTTTCTTGTTATTATGTTTAGTTTTAAGGTGTGCAATAAAGTATTTTCTATCTATCTATCTAAAACATTAGGGGTAGCGATCGGTATTTAAACACTTTTTACAAAATCAAAAACATAAGTTCTATTTTTTGACTTACAATTTTCTCTTCTTCACTAAAATCAATTTCTTGTTTCACAGAAGTTTGTATTTTTATGAAAACTCAATAATATTTCTCAGAAGTATCAAGACGCCTTGGTCGCAGTACACCGCTACATTCGCTGATATTTAGTCGCGAAACTGGATGTATTATAAAGGCGGGTAGTTGTTTAAAATAAGAGCGGGGTGCTGTCGCGGCCTAGTGGTGCTTAACTTAGGGATTTGGGTTCGAATCATTGACATTTTCATTCGTTTTTTGTGATGAGGTTTATTTTGCTATCCGAATACGTTATAAATAGAGCTCGTGGTGTTAAATCATTGTTATCGTGGTGGTATGATGGTACATTCAAAAATTTACTTTGAAAAAATATTTACCTACAGATTTGGCAGGTCAAATGTTAGAACGTTGGTTTTAAGCCATATATATATAAAAAAATTCAAATTTTAAGATCAATTTATTATTTGTTATTAAGGAATTTAAATATTTACTAATTTATAAAATTAGTACTCTTTCCCTGTGATTCCTTCAACTCTGATCTTTTGATTATTAGTAAGATTTTTTTCCAAATTAATACAAGAAATTAACAATTCATTTTATTTATTAGATATTTTTTACAGAGTCATCTCATACCAAATTGAGCAAATAATTTCATGTGAAACTCTGGATATCTAATAAAAATATTTTAATAATTTTGCCACCTAAGATGCGATGGCGTAATTTTTTTATTAACGCGTTGATCGTACCTTTGGCGCGGCAGATCGAGATGCATGGTAAGATGTGGGGAGACCTCTGCCCAACAGTGGGACATATACGACTATTTGTAACCTGTAATTTAACCTTAAATGACATAATAATGTACGTAATTATAGGCAAAATTCCCGAGATATTTTGATTTATACAAAGTAATGAGCTAAGTAACTATCAGAACTGTGTTACTGATATAATACTTAAGATTATTAAACTACTTGCAATGCAAAGTGAAGCTACCTATGTTTTACCACTCATTTCGCGCGGTTCTTAGTAAAAAGTTATATAGGGGGGTACTAGCGCCTACGCCGTAGCTCCGTAGCTCCGTAGGCCTTCAGGGCTGCGCTACGCCGTAGCACTCAATTACCTCTTAAATGTTTTTATTCAAAGCCATTTCAATATGTTCACAACCATATTTTATTTGAACTATGTTCATGCTTAGTGGTATTATATGTTTTATTATTAATTCTCGGTGAGGTAAGGCACTCAAACTCATTACCAATAGTGGGTTTAACTACTGAGTACTTTAATCGCAAAAAGCTTTAGTTTCTGTGCATTAATGTAAGAGGTTTTAATCTCGGAAGAATGTTTCATTGAAACTCTACCACATATAAAATAGGGTAAGCTCGCAATCTTAACGCGTGTTACTCACCCTTGACTGCACCCCGTCAAACAAAGCCGAAATCTTACATGCATACTAAGTCAACCCTCTAAGAAACACCCTAAAAACTTTAAAGTTCATTAGCCCTGGCAACCCTGCTACTTACTATCTTGCACGTTCCTAAGATCCCGGGGGGGTTGCCCCCTCAGGGGGACGCGGAAATATGAAGGGAACACTCATTTATCAATACAGAGACTGTTTCTTTCGCTAAGAATTGATTATATTCTACTAAGAATATTGATGGGGTGGGGGCTGTTGAAAGTTTTCCAGCTTAATGTGGGGTGGGCGGTCGTTACGTTTTGATTAGAGTTTTTGATGTTCGTGAGATGTTTCTACGTATCTACGTGTGCGATGTTTTATGTTAAGTTGTAAAATGGTTATGCTTTGCGCAGTTCGAGTTGAAGCCGCGGAGGGTTATTGCGTGTGTGGGGCTCTGCTTAGCTTTGATAAATGCGAGCCGGTATTGAACAAAATTACATGTTATTTTGACTGCGCTACGCACTAGTTTACGAGATTTGGGTTAAAACAAGCTGATTTTATAATACATCCTAGAAATCCTAAAAGACGAAGGAGACGTAGGCAATAATTTTTTTGATTGGACTTGTGGCTAGACATAATTCTCACCAAAATAAAGATATGTTCTTATACTTAAAAGCTGACATTGTATTAAATACTCCCTAATATATTTTTACATAGACAAAATTGCATTTATTGAAAAACCAAAACATATCGTCGCATCAATGGTTAATTAAAAGTGACTTTAGTGAATAACGAAATATGGTCTTCGATTAGTATATAACTTTTAATAACTATTAATTTACTCTGCTTTTATAAGCTTACTACTAAAAGCAACCTAATGGTATGATAAATAAGGTTCATCAGGTTATTTTTGGTAACACTGAGTGAAGAACCGGAAGGGACAAGTTGTAGGTCACAGCCTGAAATGAATTGTTCCTTTGTTTCCTATATTTATTGTGTAATTCTATATTATTGTATCCTGTTATTCTCACATTTAATGAGATACAGTAAATATTATATGGCTTTTTTCAATCAACTCGTAGTAAAAAGAGTACATATGAAGTAAGTAGTAATTGTGATATAATCAACATATATTAACGGAACTAAGTATAATAAGTTCACAAAATCTATAAATGGTCAAAATATAATTTCAATCCATAAAATCTTCATTATTTGTACACTCTCTTGTATCTTTAAATAGTAATGTCGCTAAAGACATTTTTTCTTATGAAATCGCTAATCATAATCATTTCCCTCAATCATTACCAAGACCATTTAACGTGTAAATAACTAAAGGCTTCCCTGAAATCCTTCCGGCATCTGGCAGCTTCCTCTAAAAAACTACGCGCAAAAAAATTGTTGTAATTCGGCGCGCGGATTCCTCTCCAACATTTAGGTTAAAATATAAGGATCTTGCATAAGAAAGCGAGGGCGCCACCCCCTGTATCTCCGTTTTTAGTATTTTAGTAAGTTCGGGGGGAAATTACCCCTCGGGAGGCAGGCGGGGGGGCAAGATGTTGATGTTTCTTAGTTTTATATTACTGCTGTACTTTATTACTTATTTGTGTTAGTGCGCGCGCCTGTACGCGTGAGGGGAAGCGATGCTTAGCGTCTATGCAGATGCTTTCATTCTATCTTTTTTCTCGTATTTTATAGAGGTAAGTTAGGGTCGGTAGTTAAAATTTAGAGGCTTATTTAAGTGTTGGCTTTGACGGCTGGAGTTTGTAGTTCACCGTAAATTTTGATGAGTTGTATAAAGATAGGGAATAGATTTTTTACGGTTACGTCTAGGCTCGCGAAGTAAATCGCGGAAATTGATGGTCGAGCTTTCTTGGAATTAAAACCACTGTCGAAGTGGTGTTTTAAATTGTGGACCTATTAAGAAAGCCTCTAGAGAAGAGGTTAGATTCCTTAAATCAATACTGAAGCATTGAACTATTTTAAATTCGGTCATGATTTTGTTTATAATTACGCTCTGCCTGCTATTCATATTTATGGTAATGATAGGTGTTTGATTGACCTAATAGTATGTCATGTTTTTAACAGATATCAAGTAATTAGTAATTGCATGAAATGTTGAGAATCAAATAGACATGCAATCAATACTCTTCCGTTACTAACTGAGTGAACGGGAACGGGAACTACGCGGGTGAAACTGCGGGGTGCGGCTAGTGTGGTATAAATTTATGCATTCGCGCCTTTGCAAGAAGAAGATAATAAATTAAAAGCTCTCAATCATATACTGAAGTGTAAATACAAAGCTAGAAAATAAATAGCACTGTAAGAATTATTGGCCGGTTCGTTAATTCGGTTGTAGTACGTGTGCGTGGGAACACAGGAAACCTAGCCGGTAGAAGTGCAAGCACCCACATTTAAAAGTGAAAGCTACCCTCGAAAAAAACGTAAAAAACGCATGCTGTCAATCATCGCCGAACAGCCCGTAACCTAAATTGAAATAGGCCGTATGGAAAAAATGAAAAAAACGTTGAGTAACCCTGAAAAGCGCCCGCAAAAATGCCAAACGAGTTTTTACCGATCTTTATTTGCTTTTTACGAGCAACTACTGAAAGTGAAAGTTAAAAAAAGAAAAAAATACGTCACTATTTCTATCGGGCGCGCGAAAAACGAAAAAAGAACGCCGGACGAGAGCGAGAGTCCTATTTTGGGATTGGTCGACCGGCGCCTTTTTATTTTTTTAAGGATTTTTCATATGCTCAAAGTGAGGCGCGAACATTTTTGCGTGAATAGGTAAGCGATTTTTATCGGTCAATAGCACACTTTTCAGCATACCAAACAGTAGTTAGTACTAGCTTTTGCACGCGGCTTTAGACATATTTATCACGGACGTTTTTGTAAGTAAAATACCATTGCTCACTAAATCTGTGCAATAAGTTATATATCATTTTAAAAATCGTGTTTGGCTTTTTGATATTGGCATCTTGATATTATTTTGTCCCATGATTTGAGGACTATAGACGATAACATATTATATTCTCTCTCGACCTCACCAAAATTAAAAACAAAACCACCAAACCACAAAAAAGACGAAAATACATTTTAAAACATTCAATTTTAGTCATAAAGTGCCGAAATATAACTATGCAGTATGTGTCTGTACATCCAGAAACAAAGTGCGACCGCAAAACGAATATAAATATATAATGAATGACTGCATTTAGTTAAAATTGTCCGGCAAAAAACATTTCGTTGAGTACATGGTTGGCGGCAGCTTCGCTCGACACTATATATTTAATGTATTGATGCTAAAAACGTTGCTTTAATATATTTTAATGTATGAATAGAGAACAACAGTTCTTCTACGATCATACTACGGTATGGTATAGATGGATTGTGGGAACCAATTCATCTATTGAGGATTTTACCAATTTGATTGTAAGCGATAAAATCCTGTATTTTATAACTAATATGTTATTAAATCGAGAAAGTTTTATATATTGAGGGTTACTTTTAGGATTATATTTTGACCTGCTTCCGCCCACAGCTTGGCACGCGTTGTACCCAGATACAAAGGTAGCCTATGTAATGTTCCTGGTCAACATTTTTACATGTGCAAAGTTTCAGCTTGACCTATTTGTGGTTTTAGCTTGAAGAGGTAACAAGCATACATAAAAACTTTCAGGCGTCTGGTACCCATAACACAGGCTCTGCTTACCTTGGGGCATTATTATTTATTTATTTTATTTATTGATAACGAAGAAACAATAGCACCCCTATCGTTATTTTGTATTCATCATCTCAACGTACCTCTACTACTGGACATCATCATCATCAACATCCACAGCCCGACTTCACCCACTGCTGGGTATAGGCCTCCCAATGCCATCCGCCTCGATCCTGTGGCAGTCCAATCCATCGTTTGCCCACGATTTCATCTATGTCGTTTGCCCATCTTTCCACCGGACGACCGACATTTCGACGCAAGGGGTTGCGGGTTCGATTCCCGCCTCGGGACAAATGTCTGTACGATCTGTAGATATTTGTTCAGGGTGTTCTGGGTGTTTTTCTATATATAATAAAAATATCTATCTATGTAGTATAATGTATTAAGTATAGTCATCTAGCACCCATAACGCAAGCTCTGCTTAGCTTGGGGCTAGATGATGCTGTGTGATTTGTCCAGCAATATTTATATTTATTTATTTATTTCTAAATCCCTGGACATAGGCCCCCAATATAAAAGAAATGTGAAGGAAGGAAGGAAGGGAAGCCTTTGCCCTGCAGTAGGACAGTATAATGCTCTTACAATTAAAGCCCCATATTAGAAAAAATACTTCTTTAAAAAAAATCTGAGAAGTTATCTCCATAGGAATTAAATTTCATCAAAATCGGATCGTCCGTTCAAGAATTATCTTCGGACAAAGAAAATCAATGAAACCCAAAGAATATCTCATAAACAAAATTCCCCCGCGTCAATCAATTTGTATTGATGTAATCTTCTTATGTTTTAAATTTAATTAAAATTCGTTCAATAGTTATCCTTGGACAAAATTGCGGATATACAAACATTCAGCCGATATGCAAGTTGCCACTAAAAACTTCCTTCGCTTCACTTACTCGTCCGATAATAAAGAAATTTCGAGAGACTCTCGCTAGGCAGTTGGATCAAGAGCCTAATCCAAAAGGCAGTACTCCTGGACTCGGCACGTATAGTAAGGAGATTCCTCTCCCTGCAGCCCTAGTCACGAACGCTTGAGCCTTGCTTCGCGGTCGGTGATTCACCGTTTTGATATGTTTTTTACTGTAAAGTATTTGTTATTACATTTTTTATGGTAAAAATTTTTAATCAAATAGAATGGAATAATAATAATAATATCTATACATTTTTTGTCTCTATATTACGCTTAATTCGATATGCCACGAGCTCATTCGTACTTTTTGTCATTGACAGATAGCCCCCAATCAGTAAAATTAAACAAACAGCCAGACGGGCTGATCGCATGCAAATGAGCCGGCTATGTGCACGCAGATTATTTCCTACATAGAAAAAAGTAAATAGTGATAAAAAGCCACATTTTATTATGAGCCGATCAGATGAGAGAAAATTTCGCGTTTGTGTTGGTCGGTCGGGTGTGTACAGGGTGTGCTTTTTTCCCTCAATCATGTTTTCATTTGGATACTCAGTTATCTTAGCTGTAGGACTACTGGCTACGTCATCTGCTGGACATAAGCCTTCATCATGGTTCTCCAAGATCAATACGGGGTTTTTGCCATACTCGCCACGCTTGGGTTGGGAGGGTTGGCGAGGGCAGTACGTTACGATTTACTAAAAGCCCCTCTTCCGGAGGTATTGGCAAATTCTTACTGCATCCACGACAAGAGAGAGGAGGCACATTCTACTGCCGGTATCTCACGGCAATGGGTATGAGATTGTTAAACTTTCGCGAATTGTTAGCATATTAGTTTTGAAATACTGGATTTTATCGCGTAACTACCTTTTTTTTATTTCCCGACGTTTCGAATACGTTTCAGCGTTCTTGTTTGTGAAATGAATTTTGCAGGAACGTCGGGAAAATAAAAAAGGTACACGATAAAATCCTGTACTTAAAAACGAATGAGTATGAGTACGTTAATTACTCATACAGTAAATAAATAAAGTTTGTATAATGTATCCTTTGACTGCATCACAGAGGTCGTCTTATACTCATTTTAGGCAAGATAATACAATGATGTCCTAACATTGACCATAACAATCGTTGCTGCTAATAAATGCTTGTTACCACCAATCACGCCTTATCTTGCGCTCTCCCAATCACGCAGAAGTCGGTACAGTCCGAGCTGAGTTCAAATCAAAAATGTTATATCCCTTTTGTAGCCAGCGAGCTATGGGGCGTAGTATCCTAGATATTAAGCTGTCAGACTGCGTACGGAACAACATGTAGCGCTACAAAAAGGAAACCGCTGACGTTGCTCAGAAAGCAGCAGGCCCGAAGTGTAGGATCACTCAGATTCAGATGTTGTAGAACAGGAATAGATTATGGATCTAGTGAGTATTTACTCTCAGTAGGTCCTGTTTCAAAATTAATAGAAAGTAAATGCTATTATAACTTGAACTTTCAATATAATATAAGAATTTATACTTAATTTATACCAAGTTAGGATTCTAAAATTTGAAATAAAACGTGCCTACTACACTTAAAGTTTTTATTCGATTTATATCTTACACTTAATCTTTAGTATAAATAAAGAAAACAATTAGTTTTTACCGAAACTCCAAAACTTGTATAGCGAATAGTATCTCAAAATCGTAAACATATTAATTGCCAGCACCGGATGTAAACACGTGCTGTTATTATTATTTAATACCACAATAAAACAGAACATTCGATAAAATAAATGCTCGATTTTGGACACGCTGTACATCTACGTGCGTTCGTGTGGGTCACGCACACGGATAAGGAATGCAAGGATGTGTGCGCGCGTGTGCATGTGTGTATCGAGGTCACTGCGTATACAGGGGCTGATGTGATGCAACGAAAAAATGCCAGCCCGGGCCTACTGTCAATTTCGAAAGTTTCATTTTATACCTCACAAATACCTAAAGTGTGTTTTATTAGTCGCAGCGTGAAAGTATAGGTGCGCGGTGTTCTTTGTGTTGTCTTTAGTAGCTTTTTTTATGGTGCAATAAAAAACTTCTTGGTATATGCCTAATTTTGTGGTCGGATAAAGCTGTCTGTTGTATGGTTTTCCGGCGATTTTCTCTGAAATATCGTGCTTGCTATGGCTACAGTTAAAATAACTGCAGTAGATGAGCGATGTTGATAACACTCTTTTATTATTCATAATAAAACAGAATTTAAAGTTCCCTTTTTGTTATAAAATTTAAATCGGCTTAGAATAATGACTACTTCAAAGTTTTCCTTAAGCTTTTAATGGAGAGTGACAATCGACTTATATTTCTTTAACTAATTAAAAAACCTATTTTACCCTCTTTTGTAAAGCAATGTACTCATAGCTACCTAGGCTTTTTATGATTCCATGATTCAATATAATAACACGATTTTATATGCCTTAGCCCTAACTCAAGGAAGGTAACATTACATGTTTTCACATTTTTCTTCTTTAACTCGACTCAAGACTAAAAGTTATCATTCTCACATTTTGTTTCGTTTAAAACTATCATAAACGAAAGATTCGAAATGTAAATGACAAAAATAACGTGCAAAACATAAAGATGCTAAATAATTTAAACTTGGAATATAAAAGTGTTCGCGCCCTTTTGGTGACGACAAGAGAACGCATTGCAATTACCAAGTGAATCAAAGAACGGTTAAATAGCCTACAGGAATGCCGAAAAAATAAGATGTTTATTGTACTGTTGAAGAAGTCATCGTCACCTGTTCTTATCCCACATTACGTGGGGTCGGCACAACATGTTCGCTTCTTCCATTCTTCTCTATTTAAACTCCCTACAGTGGGAGACCGATACGGCTGAGGTAAAAGCTCCCCTTTTGCCTTGCTGTGGGACAGCACGGGCTAAACAAGACCAATGCATACATTTTTTGTTTATAACACTTTTTTCGAAAGAGTAAGTGAAGCGAACGATGGTCTTTGTAGTAACTAGACGTTTCGGATCAAGAATTGTATGTATGTCCGCAATGTATGTATGTCCGAGTATAACTCTTAAACGGATGATCGGATTTTCATGAAATTTAAACTTAGGTGGATTTTACCTGTCACGTTTGTAACCGATTGAGACGCAGCAGGTGGAGGGTTCTATTCCCGCCACAAATCAAGTTATATTACAATGCAATAAGGTACATTGAAAGAAGTTGCTCGCTTGTTCTAAGTTCGGGGTGAACAACTAGTTTAGGTACAATTAAAGTACACACAGATTCATCTTTCGACAACAAGCCAACCTTTTGTTTTGGAAATCAAATGACTGATACAATAATCTTTGTTACCGGAAATATAACGAATTATTATATTATCTTTCTACGTGTAATTAGCAAAACATGCATGTGACCATTTTTTGTAATAGATTTTTTTCGTTATCATCCTAAAATATGTGAAATAATTATGTTTTCATACATAACATCAAGTGACAGTTTTCATAATAGAATTAAATTAAATTTAGTTTGTCTAACAATTTAATATACTCATTTTATTGAAGAGCACTACAAGACCGTTAAATCGTTTAACCGTTCCATGAATATAAACAATGATAAAAAATAAATATTTTCTAAATTTGATATATTTAACCTGTCTCTTCCCAATTAAACGCACTATTAAAGAAGAACTTCATAATTTGTCTATTAATTTGTAAAAGTAAGTAGTAAAAGTTTCAAAGTATTTAGCATTTTTTGTTTTTATTTTTAATAACTACATAGTTTCTTTAAGTTTGTTTAATGTGTCCATTCACGTCACATTACATGCGTGACTTAATAGTGGACACTTTTTTTTATTAAGTGTAACTCTGTAATTGCTTTAGTTTTTAAGCTTCATTGTTCTGTTTGTTTCCCGAATAAATAAATATATAAAGACACATCCCTAACTCCGCTATGCCATTGGAGTTATAAAAAGCAATGACATCACACATGCTCCTGCCCTCGACTCCATTCATCTTGTTTATACAGAATTGTTTGCTTGTACCACTTTGCAGATGCAGTCAAAATTTAGGTCAAAGACTTTTAAGTATTTTTTGACGGTAGATACAGTGCGGGACAAAATTCTTTAACTTTATTGGTATCATAATTATATATTTATGAAGAGCACCTAACAGAGAACTCTTAAAGATGGCTCATAGGTTGAACAGCTATGAATACCAATTTAAAATTTTGTAGAAATGGAAAATGCAATCTAATTTTGACTCTGGCGGGACTCGAACCCGCAACGTTTAGACAAACGAAACATGCATGAGCTGTGGGGTGCCGGCAGTAGAATGTTACCCTTCCTCTCCCACCCGTGGAGCAGTAAGAGCCTGTTAAGGGACACCTCCGGAAGATGGGCAGCAGCGTCTTTCCGTATATCAACATCCCATACTGCGCTCACCAACCCGCCTGCCAAGCGTGGTGAGTATGGCAACTACATCTCATGGAGATCCATGAGGGAGGCCTTAGTTCAGTAATGGACGTTTTACGGCTGAAATGATGATCTATGTATTCTTAAAAAAATATGATCACGTTCAGTGTTCGTCACATTTCAGTTTTCCCCCCAACAGTACCCGGTGCAGTAAGTTAGGCGCGGGCGCAAGTAGCTCACGAAAGCTGTCAATTTACAAGTGCGATTCATTCAGGTCACGCCTACTTGTTTGCTTTTGAAAATAAGCGCATGTTACGAAAATAAAACGGCTTTACTTTTACGAGATTTACCAAGTCTTAGTATATTTGAGTTTTTAACCGGCTTCTAAAAGACGGAGGTTCTCAATTCGACTGTATTTTTTTAGGGTTCCGTACGTCAAGTATGGCAGCAACCCTCATTATCAGCACTTGGATATCCATGGCCTATGTCAAGTAGTGGACTTCTTATAATGGCTGAGCTGCACGTACGAGTTGGCTTCCCGCCGAGGGACAAAAGTTCGTCTTCTGCAGATAGGAGTAAGGTCTTAGTGATTTCTATGAATGATAACTTGATAAGTATGTTATACAAAAAAAATATCTCAGTATTGCATCAATTATATATTACCTATAATACAAGGACTGCTTACTTGAGGTATATAAGTAGATCTACCATGACTTCTGACAATCTATACTCGCTAGCGACTATAGTTAAGAAAATGTATGAAAACTTGTGCAGCGCCTCTAGTGGATAGTTTGGTACTAAAATACGCAGTAAACTATACTACAGTGACTGTAGTTTGGGCTTCATTTGCTTAGAATTTGGTACCATGAGTTACAAATCTGACTGATGTCATAGTAACGTACTATTACTACTGTAGTAACGGCAGGCGACCTAACAGTGACAACTCATGGTAGACACACTGGTGTTGTGTAGTAAGAAAAATCAAAAAGCGTAAAAACTATACAAATCTTAAAACTATAATGGTTGAGAACATTATGTGTATATTATTATATGTGTATCTGCTTCGTTATGTCGAATAAATATTTAAATAAAATATATGTGACAAATTATAAGTCTTCATCTTGAAACCAGTTTACCTCAAAAAGAAAATATTGTTCAAGTAAATTCAAATACCATAAATATCGGTAAAAATTTCCATTCCGAAAAACGGCTTCAGTTGAAAATAATCAAGCAATCCAGTATTAATGGACATGCCAAAACGCAAGAGGTCAAAGCAATAAGTTAATAGATGGTCCGCCATTTTGCATTCGATAGCAAAAGTCAAGGAAAGACCGGATTTCCGATGATAATAAAACAAGATGTTTATAAAGGTTGCACTTTCATCTTTCCACAATTAAGTAATTGATACAGGGTGTTTTAAGATGGTGTAAGTTAAGTTAAGGGAGCCATAAGATGGGCGGTGATGCAGAGGCAGGTCCAAAGACGCTGGCGTGACGATATAAATGCCTTTATGGAAGGGTGGAGGAAAGCGGCCAGTGATATATTTATTTTTTGTTTATTTCTATAAGTTGCAATAACAAAGTGAACATTAACAAAATCAAATACATATATTTACTTACAATTTAAAACCAAATGTCACATTATAACTGCAAACATCATGCAATCACAACAAAAAATAATAAAATTTTAATAAAAATATATAATCCTAATTCAAGTTTGTAAATTTATTTATGGAACAATTTTATTTATTAATCGTGATCGTGAGAAGTTGAAGGAGATGGGGGAGACCTTTGTCCAGCAGTGGGGCATATTATAGGTTATAAAAAAGTGCCTTTCATCATCATCGTCCAGAGCCCGTAGGTACCTATTGCTGTGTGTAGCCGTCTCTTACGTCACAAAAGCCACAGCCCGTATTGCTGTGTGTAGCCCTCCCTTACGTCACAAAAGCCACAGCCCGTATTGCTGTGTGTAGCCCTCCCTTTGTGTACGTCACAAAAGCCGGTCCTGTGCTGTGCTAGCCTAAGTTTCTTTTTTATATGTATCTTTACATAATATTTATTCATTTTGTTTTCTAGATATGCAGATTCGTCTATTTGTAATCGATAATCTTGTAAAATGCTTTTGCTCGCAGCTTCGCACGAGTTGACCCGGATGAAAAATAACCAATGTCTAATCCTGGTCAATAACTCGAAACGTGCAAAGTAACCAGCTAGATCGGTTTCATAGTTTACGATCATCGATAAGATTACATTTGGTTTATAGTTTAAGTGAGAAGCTTGATTGGATGCCTTGGATGATTTTAAGTTTATTGTTAATTCTGTAAATAACAGAGAATATTGTGTAAACAAACAGAAAATATAATGAAAAACAGCATTTTTAAGTTTATTATTGCAGAATGGATTTAAATGAAACTTGTTTGCATAAAAACAATAAAAATGCCTACCATATAAAGAGTAACGTAAAAACAATTAACAAACAATACTAAATTTATATGCGTGTTTATTACCTTCAAAAACCTTATTAAATCTGGTTCTGCTGACCTTTTAGGTAAGTTTCGATAGATACTCTTTCTGATGCAATGCCACTTCAAATTTCATTCAGTGTTTCGTAACCGCGTCTTACGTTATAGTGGTGCACCCTGTAACATTCGTTGGCCATATTCGTCGATGACTTTAATTACCGGACAAGTACAAATGGCTTGAAGCAAGGACGGTGCTTGTATATCTTGTCCGTAGAATTATGTCATGTTTTTTTTATCATTAATTTGGTTTTGATAATTTGGCTAAATACAAATAAGTAAATAAATAATGCTGGACTATTCACACAGCATCATCTACCCCGAGCTAAGCAGGGATTATGTTAGAGTTGATGTTAATGGAAAACGTTCTTCGGGATCTGTAGTCACAATGGGTGTACCGCAGGGATCAATTCTTGGGCCTTTTCTATTTTTAATTTACATTAATGATCTACCTCATCTTGTCAAAAACAATCATGAGATTGTATTGTTTGCTGATGACACTTCACTTTTGTTCAAAATGAAACGACGTACCACCGATTATGACGAGGTGAATAATGCAATCTCAGAGGTTGTTAATTGGTTTAATGTCAATAACTTATTACTTAATGAAAATAAAACAAAATGCATTAGATTTACTCTTCCTAATGTAAAACAGGCTGATGCCAAGATTAAATTAAAAGGTGAAAGTTTAAACCTTGTAGAAAAAACTGTATTTTTAGGCATAACTTTAGACAATAAGCTTCAATGGGGCCCACACATAGAACAACTATCGGGTAGGCTTAGTTCTGCAGCATATGCAGTCAAAAAAATCCGCCTTCTTACAGACGTTGATACCGCTAGACTTGTTTACTTCAGCTATTTCCACAGCATTATGTCTTATGGCTTACTACTGTGGGGATGTGCTGCAGATATAGACACCGTATTTGTGCTGCAGAAGAGGGCTATTCGTTCTATCTACAATATGGGTCCCAGAGAATCACTTCGCACTAAATTTAAAGAAATAAATATAATGACAGTAGCTTGTCAATATATTTATGAGAACCTGTTGTACACCCATAAAAATATTGCTTCGTTTAAAGCGGCCTATACATGTTGGGCCAACGTTGCCGAGTGAACGCCAATCCCAACGTGTAGACGGCATGTTTGCCTTGCCTTGCCATCGCTCGGTGTCGCTCGCCTAGCTGGCCGAGTTAATACAAGCACCAACGTGTATAGAGCACATTTGCAGTGACTTGTCACCGCTCGCGATCGCTTGCGCTGACTCGCCTCACTTCGGAGCCGTGTCGGTTTTTCTGCACAAATCAAAGGCGCTTGCCTGCGCTCGGCCAACCGTGTCCACATGTTTGTCTGCCCGCCATTACGCACTTGGCGTTGGTCACCGTCGCACGTATCTGTCTGTGGTAATGTCGTTCGATACAAATGATGATATTATCAAGTTTTTGGAGTATTACCAGAACGAATTTGGAACCCAAAAGACGTAAAGCATAAAGATAAAAAGAAAGTAAGTATGTTTTATAGGACTTCGACTTCGTAGACTGAATAAACAAACAAAATTACTAGGTAGTTACCTACCTACCTACTTAGGTACTATTATTTATTTATGTAGTTTATAAATATTCGATTATTTAATTGTTTATTATTATTAAATATGTAATTATACTAGCTAAGTATATATTTATAGCTATTACATAGGTACTCTAGTTTAATTATACTATGACGAAACCGCGCTTTTACTTTCTTGTTGTTTTTGTCCATCCAAAGATTGCCTGTAAGAGATCGCTTATAGTGATAAGGCCGCCCATTGTGCTTCTGCTTTAAGTTAATCATACTTTATTTCCTTTATTATATTGTTTGTAAACATGCGGTACAACGACCGCGCGGCCGGCCCAGGCGCAGATGGCGGGATGAGCTGGACATGTACTGTGCTGACTGGTCGACCAACGCCTTGGACCGGGAAGTATGGAGAGAGGGAAGGGAGGCCTTTGCCCAGCAGTGGGATCCTACAGGCTGATTAGATTAGATTAGATTAGATATTGTTTGTGTTAGAATTAAGCTGGGTACAATAGAGTTATCTATCTATCTATCTACTAGCACTGACGTAATAATTATACGTGCTCATCAAATAAATAGCAGCAGCTGCAACAACTTCTACGTCCATATTGTTCAAATCATAAGACGAGCTCTGTGGCGCAGCGGGCGAAGGTCCACCTGCGTCGCAAGGGGTTGCGGGTTCGATTCCCGCCTCGGGACAAATGTCTGTACGATCTGCAGATATTTGTTCTGGGTGTTCTGGGTGTTTTTCTATATATAATAAAAATATCTATCTATGTAGTATAATGTATTAAGTATATCAGACATCTAGTACCCATAACACAAGCTCTGCTTAGCTTGGGGCTAGATGATGCTGTGTGATTTGTCCAGCATTATTATATTATATTAAATCAAATAACCACGACCACATAGTTCGAATGCACAACAAGAACTGACAGCGCCCAGCGTGTGGGCAGCTTCACACAAAACTCGTCAACATTGGCCGCTTGCAATATATTGCGTAGACTTGCCAAACGTCTAGACGGTAGCACTTGCCTTGTAACGATTTGCCTACGCTCGCGTTGGTCTTAGCTCGGCCAGCATGTATAGGCCGCTTAAGAAAAACAGCGACAATCACAATGTAAATACAAGAAATAAGAATAAACTCGCTGTGCCCACTACTAGGCTCCATAAGGTGAAAATATCTTTTAAAGGGCAATGTATACGCTTCTACAACAAACTCCCAAGTGAGTTGCAGAAGTTATCATTGAATAAATTCAAAAACATTATTAAACGCAATCTGTGCAATAAAGCTTATTATAAAATATCAGATTACCTAGAGGACAAAACCACTTGGGACGGAATCTGCTCCAACTCCGTCAAACGTAACATAAGACAAAATAAAATTGTTAAATGATGACTATAACGACCGAGTTAGGTTCTTCTGTTCACTTCTTTTCCTAACTCGCGTGTCATCTGAAGTGAACAGATTCAATTATGTGCTTTATTCTATTTATTTGTGTTGTTTTATTTTGTAATTTGTGACGCGTCAATAAGGTCCATGCGGCCGCACTGAATAAAGTATTTTTTGATTCTTGATTCTTGTTATGATGAGTAATACTACTTATATAGATATTTTTATTATATATAGAAAAAACATCCACAACACCCTGAACCACAGATCATACAGACATTTTTCCCGCAGAGGTCGTCTAATAATAAATATAATAATTAATAATAATAAACAATAATAAAATGTTAAATAATATCGTCATTATTATCTCAGCCATAGGACTGTCCACGTCCAATGCTGGACAGAGGGACTCATGGATCTCCAAGATTATGAGAGGATTGTTGCCATACGCGCCACGCTTGGCAGGTTGGCGAGCGCCGTAGAGGATGTTAGTTGATACACGCTATTGCCCGTCTCCCGGGTGTACCCCTTGGCAGATTCTTACTGCATCCCCGGGCAAGAAAGGAGGGGCAACATTCTGTTATTCGACTGACGATTTAGATGATTTTACAAGAAAATATTGTTTTATATTTTATAATTTTTTGGTAAAAATGTACTAAACAATTTTATTTGAAAATATTAAAAGTTATAAAAGCAAGAGTGATCATGAAATGACAGTAATTTTCTTAATCCTTGACATTTATACTTCTCATTCGAAATTTTGATGATAGTTTTAAAACGCGTGATTCATTCCTCGTACTGAACCTTTAATGATGAAAAATGAGCTTTAAGCTCTACATGCAAAGGTTATAATTATTATACTTGTAAGGCGTTTTTACATTTTTTATGTTACGTTCAAGGTAAAAGGGAAACTTGATTTTCAATCATATGAATTATGGTTTTTCTGTAGTTATTATATCTGCATTATAAAATTAAACATTGTGATGATTTCTATTTGAATAAAAAAACAGTTATTTTTCTCGTTAATTATAAAATGAAAAATACTTACGTTAAGTTACTTTCGTTGAGTAGCATAGGCTTTATTTTACTTTTCTGTATTACCACGGGAACGGGAACTACGCGGGTGAAACCGCGGAGTACGTCTAGTGGTATAGTGTTATACGTGGAAAACATTAAAATAAATTCAAACCATCTAGGAAACAAGCATCATACGTCATAAAACAGCCTCACACAAACGACAGACTAAAAAAAATACAAATGTCATTCCGGCTGTATGCGCCGACCGGCGCCTAAGTACGCTTTAAAAAGAAAAAAAGTCCCACTCTCTCTCGCTAAGTTTAAAAAGCGAACAGAGACGATGCGTTTATTTCAGCGATTGACCTAAATACGCTGCGTCTTACGATTGATGTACTCGGCTTGCGTGTGTGTGTGTACGCACACGGGATTGTGTAGCTACACCATTTTTTGTAGCGTTGGCAAATTGGCGCAGATGTAAGGATTAATTATCGGAATTAAGGTTGATGAAACTGATGTTTAATATTGGTTGATTTTGCTGAAAAAATCAAATGGTATCTTACTAATTCATTGAGACCAGCTTTTACATGTATATTTTCATATTTACGCGCAATTATAATAACAAACAAATTTATTAAGAAGAATAATGAAAAAAAACCCTTTCGATAATACCCAACGAAATATTATGCAACGGTGTACAGCTGAACTCTTGAATGATGTAGAAATTTGCTTAGACACATAAACAAACCAATTTACACATTATAAAACTTAATAAGCTGATTTAAAAGTGCAGAAAACAAGGAAATGATAATGTCCCTGCGAACGCTACGCCAATGACAAGCGATATTGAATTGTGGTGGAACGCACACATGTGCGATTCTTCCACACATTTTTGATCACAACATTTTTATTTGCATTTTTTGCGATAGTGTGTGTTTAGTTGTGCGCGTGTGTGCGTGGGTACGTTTGTGCGGACTAATTGCGATAGCTGCTTCATTTAAATTTCGAATATCACCCGTTTGGTTGCAAAGTGCTGTATTTGGGCTATTGACGAGTTTTCACGGATGTTTTGATTTTTTTATATATTTTTTGTATATTAATGTGAAGTTTGACATAAAACAGTTAGGTTACGAAACAAGCAAACTATTTTCTTTACAACTCGATCAAGTTCTCCAACTGCAAGAAGTTTGCAATATTTTCATAATTTTGACATTTAAGTATTCGAAACGATCATTAAATAAATTGCAATTACTTATTCACAAAACCTATCATTACAATAACTTTTTCATATAATTTACATACACAACCCAAGTTGAACATGGTTAGTCATCGCTAGACACCTGCATTGAAGTGGTCGGCCTTGTATGCGGTACGTCAAGAAGTAACTTCACCTATAATGCCTCCTTATAAGCATTCTTATAATGTAGACATGTATATGCCTCACTCGTTTTCATTGAGCAAGCGCATGCCAAACGCACAAAACCTATGTAAAATTTAAAACACAACGCGGAAATGCCTGTATACTATACTTTCGATAGGTAATTATTAAAACAGCCTTGTAATAAAGAATAAAGACATTGCAGTGTTTTTATTTGTTAGGTACAGTTTTATTTCATTATTAAAAAGCTAATTAGTGGCGTTAAAGCTGCTGTTTAAATGCGAATAGCAACTAGGTATAATTATCGTTCATTTCATACATGGTCATTATTACAAAAATACATTAATAAACATAGAATACTCTCAATAGTATCTTTTTTCTATGTTATTGTTGCAAAATTAAATGACATACCTGTAATGCTAATAATGAAATAACACCATGCTTTATAAAATGCTAATTAATTTAGGTTTCTCTTTCGCTTCTTTCTTTTACTCGAAAAACTGTTTTCTGAAGCGAACAATTAAATTTGTGCTTTGTTCAATTCAAAATGTGCTGTTTTACTTTATAAATTGACGTTTCTATGGACATTGGGTCGGAATAAATATGCGCTTTTTGTTTGAGAGATAACAATAAGTTTTAATAAAAGTTATGCTTGCTACTTTGAAGAACTAAAGTGGTTTATTGGCGGGAGATTTCTTAAAGCACGGATTTCCAAAAGCCTTTACTTGAATAATTACAAAGATCTTACGAAGAATCACATAATTATGAGTCTTATCTCGTCATCGGAGCGAAAGGCCCGGTTTCATTAAATATTCGGCATTCGAGTTTGTTACACACATGCCCTATGTTTTTTAATTGCAGACTATTTTGGGAAAGTTATATGCGTTGCAATTTTTAAGGCGATTTTTAATTACGAGTACGTGGAGTTTAGCTTGCCAAGATTCTTATTTATTATTTATTTTAGTGTCTTAAATCCATAAACATGTTCAAAGATCCGTATTCGAGAAAATAATAAGCTTTTATCCCTGTTCTAAGGTTTCTGCGTTAAAAGTTAGTGATATCTAAAAGCTAACGTGTTTTATATATTTTTGTGATAAATAATCGAAAACAACAGAAAGTGCAGTTATCACTTTATCCCGTGGGCCGTCGAACGATAAACGGCCACTGCCGGACATTACGCCCTCATTTTTATTTGGCACATAGACAAAAACACCCTTTTTTCATACATAAAATATAAGTACATAGGTACACGCACACATCCAAGCTTATTATGTACATTATGTACATAACCGGCCCGCTCAATAATTAGTGAATGTTTTTAAACAGAATTCGATATTTGAAATGAAGTTTTATTTCGTCTGATTGGGTTTTTTCAATTTGCAATGAGTTTTTTTTAATGCAATTTTGGCATCGGTGTTCGTTCTGCCAATAATGGCCGTTCTTTGTTGTAATCATTGCTGTATTATTGGTTCATCCGTATCCATGATTGTGTTTCATTATTAAATCAGACAGGTACAATGACTCTGTTTCTAAGAGTACCGATCGTATTTGTTCAGTGTTGTCAAAATAAATTTAAATTCCTTTTGGTCTTAAAAAGCTTATGATATCGAATTTTCCCTCTGTCTCTTACCTTCAAACAAAGCTCTACTTAAGACGAAAACCATAAAAATAGGCACAATAAAAACTACACAGTATCCAAGATCGGCAAAGGGCGAATCGTCCAAGACTCTTACCTTACAACCAGTGTATTTAGACCTACCGCGTCTCGCTGTCTCAAAGATCATATGAAGGAAATTCGCGTTTTGTTTAGATGTATGAGATCTTAATAAGCTGGACGGTAGTTTTATAAAAAGTCCAAGGACCCTTAAGGATTTGTTGAGCTAGGCTTGAAGGGCAGAGGGTCGGGGAACTGGATTGTGGTGGAATTTCGTGTGTATGGTGTGTTGCCATAGAGACTTGAGACTCTGCTTTTTACTTTCAATAAATATTCACTATTTACTTGTGTAACTTTTGACTTAAGCATTCCATATCACGCTCTCTTCTTCCATCAAAATTTTACTAAGAACATATATGTTGTTTTAATGTAATATGTTCTGTGCTACTTATTAAACATGTTTTGCTTATCTTACTAAAACACCTAAAGGTAGTATATGATAAGAATAACCTACAAATGACATGTAGCTTTGTTCGACTCACTTACATAGATGTATTGGTAGTTTATAAGTAAACTCTAACCAGTTATGTCATCGGGCTATGTAGGACTTATTTTAAGTCATTCCTTTGTAATTAGTATACATTTGTACACATACTTTGTATTATTCTTTTAGTGTTCTTTTACAACGAATTCCATGGCGGGCTGTTCTCTTCATCTCTTCTAGCCGTGGGATGTCCACTACTGGACAAAGGCCTTCCTCATTGATCACTAAGTACTGATCATGTTGATGCTACTTAACACGCTTGGCGGGTTGGCCAGCGCAGTACAGGATGTTGATATACGGAAAGACGCTGCTGCCCGTCTTCCGGAGGTATTCCGCAAAGTTGACAGAACTCAAAGGGTAAAATGCAAAATTCAAAATGAATTTACTTTTCTTACATTGTTTTTAATTACAAAACATTGCCAAGTCCACGTTGCATCTCTTTACCTAGGTGCAACTATTGAGACCATACAGACTATAGACTGTTTGGAAATTGACAAAATGTAACTATTTGTATTGTTGAATCATATTTAATTGATTTTGTTTAGAGTGTGGTTACCAATTAACGCATTTTCTTTATTTCTTTTTTTTATGTTACCATGTTGAAGGAAGGCATTGATATAGGACACACATAGATAGATAATTTTATATAGACTCGGGTATTACTGTTTCAAACGACTGAGATCATACCGTGGGGTGCCGGCAGAATGTCACAGCTCTCTTGCCCGTGGATGCAGTAAAAATCTGCTCAGGGATATCTCAGAAAGATGGGCAGTAGGGTCGTTATGTGTATGAACTTCCCGTATTGCGCTCGCCAACCCACCTGCCAATCGTGGTGAGTATGGCAACAACCCCTCATGATCAATACTTGAATCACTTAGTCCATGAGGGAGACCTATGTCCAGCAGTGGATGTCTTACGGCTGATGATGATGATGATGATGATGAGATCAAGTCCTAGAGCACGAGTCAAAAAGACTAAACACGTTGGGCTTTCAAAATCTTAAATCATGGGTCAAAAGATTTCAGTCATCTCAGTCTCAGATCGTAAGTCTAAAAGATCTCAGCCACCGCCTTGTTTCTAACAACAGCGAAAGTCTATTCCAAACAAGTTCACTGAATTCCCGATCAAATTCCTCTAAAACGCACACATGCAGCACGATCGCTAGTCCACACACACTATCGTATGCATGTGTGCGTGTATCCTTCCTTGACCTAGAGACGATAGTCGCCGTCTCTAGGTCAGGACCACTACACACTACACGGGACGCCCACTACACCACGATCCACCTCACCCCGCGAATCCCACACAATTCCACAACCTCCGGTGCAAAGCTGTACAACTACAGAGCTCTAAGTAATCTGGACGTGTGCTCCGACTAGACGAGTTGTAGACAGCGGAAAGCGGTTTCTAAATTCGAAATTCGGCGGTATTGTTGGGATTAGTTCTATCTACTCTATGGTTTGAGGTTATGTGAAGTTTGTCTATGGGTTAATTAAGGTTTGAATGTTTGGGACGCTTCAATTAACGCGGTTTGGACTTAGGGATTTGTAACTGTGTTAAATGTTATTTGCTACCTGTTGAAACGTTATTGAATTTAAAGTACCTACTAGAGATCCCAACTTTGGGTATTTTGGTATGTTAGGATAACTTTATTTGTTATTGTCCTATTTTTATAAGAAGTATAAAATCAGCAGTTAACGAGCTAAAGTGAAGATTAGGTTCCTTTTTCTACATAATATTTGACAGATCTTGGCGAAAGTTCCAAGTTTTAATTTTTTTGTATATCTTTATGTAGGAAGCGGCTTGTCCGAAGGCTGTTATGAAAAACTAAGCCAAAAAAAAAACAAATATAACGATTCCGATGTAAGCATGCATTTAACAAAATAACAGACTAAATAATCTTAAATCATTGCATATTCCGTACTTATAGCTAAAGTAAAAAAAATGCAGTTATGTTGATGACTACAGAATTAATCCTATTTAAAAAAAACTAGGAAGTAAATAAACAGACACAAGGAAAGCAATGTTCTTATAGGATTTTAAGTTCAAATGTCGCTGTAAACTGTAATGTATACAAAGGATACGAAACCAACAGGCATATTTTGTTACATAACTCGTAGATGATAATTAGGGTGTATGGAAATGTAGTACTCTAATGAGAAATAAGGATGTCCTCTCAAGAACTGCAGCAGTCTGCATAAAGACCAAACTCATTTTATTTATTAATTTATACACTAAAAAAAATAAAATTTTAAAACAAAAAAAACTTAAACTTAATGCACAAAGTAAATAGTTATAGCAATGTAAAATAGATGCTGGAAAGATAGAACGATCTTATCTCAAGCAGAGTTTGTGTTATGGATGTGATGATGATGGATAGAGGATTTAGCTGAGTTGGCGATTATTTTATGTCCTTGAAAATTACAGCTTTCTTGGACTAAAGTCTTTTCGTAAGGCCGCAGACAGACAGAAAGACAAAGCGAAACTACTTATATTTCCTAGTTGTACTACGGAACCGTAAATAGTAGGCGAGTATCATACAAAAAGGTTTTTGTGTGTGGTATTGCCTAGGTATCTATAATTTTGTCTAGAAGTGTGTCAATAGAAAAGAGATGATATTTCTAGAAAAAAATAGCAAATTTTTATTTAGTCAGGAATAAATGAAACATGCGAGCAAGGCTAGGTATATAAGGGTAGTATAGAAATGCATCGGGGTGAGTGACCGCCGAAACGCAGCGAGCAACAAGGTCACGCACACATGCACACCTCACATACATAGACGCCGGCCGTGAAATTAGAAATACTAGTGATGGGGTACTAATGGACTTTATCGATGAGATTGTAGACTTGATACGAGTTTAGCAGCAGAGTTTTGAAGCGAACCTATCGATTTGATTGAAGAATTAAAATAGAAAAGTAGAATTTAAAATTAAACACTAAATTATAAACTTTTGGATGTGTAGCGTTTTTGGCTTAAATTGTAATTTCTTGTCAGAATTGTCAATAAAATAAAAACAAAGAAATGCAAATAAATGATTATAGTAGCTTGATGCTACTAATTAAGTAACAATAAGTTTAATGCAAATGAGCTGTTTTAAAAAAAATATATATAACTAAATTGTAAAATGAAACAATTACAAAATATAGAATTATAAATATAATGAACTTTGTAACAATGCCCAAGCTAATTAAGCAGGTTGCCGACCTATAACTAAAAATTATCAATTGAAATGGTATTGAATAAAAGATTGGGACAGTTGAACGTACACTTAAATTATACAAGTTGATGTAAATTACATGATATTTACTTTGAATAGGTACTTAGGTAGCTACTATCGAATGCTTTGGTCAAATCCGGCCCCTGAATTAGCGGTCAACGAAGACTGAATCCTAATGTGTGCTGTTGCAAGAATGTATAACGAAGGGTGGCTTTGCACCGTACGACTGTTTAAAATAACGTTGCTATTTTGAAATACTTTATGTCAGTAAGTATACTGTAACTTTGTTATTTAAGATTCCAAAACAGACAAAATCGTGAAGAAATACTAAGATATTAGTACACCGCGATCTTCAAAGGTGCGACATGTTTATTTGAGTATGAATCTTCAAACAGTTTGAAATACAAGACAATGTAAAAATAAAATAATTTTGTGTAACTGCTAAGAAAAAGTATCCCTAAGGTTAAAAAACACAGCTAGCGAGTATTAAATTTTAAAATGTCATGTCAATACTATATATTCTTTCATACTATAACCTAATAACAAGCACTACCTCTAAATAGCTTATAACGCAAAGCCAAATTATCAATACAAACTTTACACAACTTTGAATTATTTTATCGTCAAAAAATAATCTTATTTATTGGTAACATTGTCTGATAAACGAGTAAGAAATACTTACTAGTAAGTTATAAAAAAAAACTGAAAATTTACAAAGTGGCTTGACAATATCGTATCGGTAATCGTAAATATCAACAATCAGCAAGCTCAAAAAACGTTCGTTTCCTGACGCCTCACTATGTTGCACATGATAATAGCATTATAGGCTGACCGATCGTGCAATGATAAGCTTTTTATGATAATTCTTGGCACGTTTACGTTAAATGCGTTTTGAATAAGAATCGTCGACTTGATGGATTCTCTATAGAGTGTAAATGACATCGGTTGCATGAGTATTTTGACAATGTGTTCAGTGAATTTCAAGCTTATAAATTACTTTTATACTTGAAGTAGCGGTTGTAAGCCAATCAAACGTGTACACTGGCCTTGACCGCAAACCGCCTATGGGTCTTAGATTTAGTCACTATTATATTTGTTCTATTCCTAAGTTGCCTGAAATAAATTATATATTGTATTAATAACAATCAGATGCGGCTTATATTCTAAATAATATGTTTTTAACAAAATTATGATGGGAATGTACCGGCAGTAGATTATTACGTCTCCTCTCTTGCCCGTGGATGCAGTAATAATCCACCAAGAGATACCTCCGGAAGTTGGGCAGCAGTGTCTTTCCGTGTATCAGATTTTTTTTTATATTTTTTATTCGTGGTTTATCGATCGATACAAAAACAGCGTGATATTATTATCGATAGCTTTTAATCGATACTAACACATCACTAGAGTCGTTGCACCGTAGTAGGCAATGACTAATTTCGATTTCACTAGTGTTTGCCCCAACGGTTAGGCTCCTTGCACAAATCCCACTCAAATTTGCATGGTTTTTATTTGCTCGATTGAAAATGGTTTTACCTTACTGATGTTCATGAGACTTGTATAACACAAATTTGTCTACATTTTTTTATTTATAGTGAAAAGCATGCTATAAGGTGTGAAAAATATATTTCTTGAGTAAGAACTGTAATTTTGAAAATTGGAACCAAGAGAACTTGGCATAGTACCCATATTTAATATCTATTTTGTCATAAAGTGGTATTTTGCAAATACAAGTGCATCATTCATACAAAAAAAACTAAAGTAGTAGTAGTAAACTATCAAATGCAAGAACTATTATTTGTATTCAATGATTTTTCTCGTAGTTGGGTTTTGTTCTAAACCCTTTTTACTGTTACGTTTACTTATCCTTAGTGTATAATCATTTAAGGTATCATTCACACCGCACCAGAGCAATAGCCGAGTGGCGTCTATAGGTCAAAGACTTTGCATTTTCAACGTATAGGTATTTATTTTGGCTACTTGCGAGTGTTTTTGTAAACAGCGAATAACAAAAACAGGAGGGGTGCGTGTGGTTACATTAGCGCCAAAAAATATCTAGGTACTTGATTTGTTAGTTATGGTTAATTGTTAAGCAATTAAAAAAAACAGCCTGAAAAGATAATCAAAAAATTCAAGAAAAAAGTATTTGTATGCATGCTACGAAATAGCTACGCGTAGACTAGATACAGCTACGGAGTGCTACGAAAAATGCCTACGGCATTTTTGTATTCATGTTTTTTTCTTCTCCAATCTTTATTTTCATTACGTCTTATTTCTATAATATACGATTCTTCATTTATTAAAATTAGTATGCATCTTGTTAATTATTTCAAAATCATTAAACTAAACTATTTGGCAGGTGTTGGTCAACGTAAATTGAATTTAAAGTTTTAATTGACTATAAATATTCTTGGAATTATTTTTATAACTTTCCAATTGAGAGCGCACATTACATTTCTGCGGCTTCGCAGAATGCAACTCTCTAAATTGGGCACTGGGCAGATGTTATCCAAATTCAAATACAACTGACGGCTAGCATCACCTTTAAATTACGACTCTATCCTTCACTCGGCGACAAGCCACTTCCAACCTTGCAGCCCTCATGACAAGCTATAAATTAGCTCACTTTACGACAAGAGATAAAAATTAAAACTGCAATACAATTGCCGTCTTAACTCGACCGTTGAGAGCCGAAAATCATTTAAATGAACTAAAACAACCAGTCTCAAATTTGCTCTATGCCCCTAAGCCAAACTCGACTTTGAATCGATAGTGTTGAGCTCACTTTGGCGCGATAGGAGTCTCGGGTCGTTAATGCATTTAGATATCGGTGGGAAACCGCCAAAATGCATCGGAAGGTCAACGAACTTCGCCAGCCAAGGACAGTGCATTCCATTTTTAAATTTAAAGCTAGCGCGCCAATAGAAGGCAGGATCTAAATAGGGCCGCCATCTTGGCGTCATTTTGCGAGGCAAGTTTTTTTTTAATTGCACATTTGAATTTTGAGTTTTGTTAAAGGTTTTTGGCAAACAATGGAGGTTCCACGCATTATTTGGGCGGTAATTAGGGAACGGTAACGACTGAGTTCGTTAGTTTTGAGTCTTGTTTAATTAAAATGTTTTGTTCGACAGGCATGCCTACCGGGGATTATGCTTATAAAATAATTGCTGTTTTTGTAATTAACAAAACTTTTTACTGCAAGTTGATTTGGAATGATTAATGTATGAGTGATTCTGAGTAACAGTAAAAAGTAAGCCTTTGAAACTAGTTATGCTGTAAAGAAGTTTTATTTCTTAAAACCTTTCGGTTATCCAGTTAATCTCAAGGTTTTCAGAAATAAACGATTCGTGAATAGAGTGAGTAGAAACTACTTCATAAAAGGAAAATCAAACAGCTGGACAGTCCTATTTTGAACAAATACATTCGTAATTTATGCATTGGCAATAATAGTGAATCCTGAAAGGAGATTTTTATATGCAATCGAGCTTTTTTTGAAAACAATTAAGTAAGCTATACTCGGCACAGTTTCATACCAGTTAGTTTTCCTTTAGCATTGAGCCCCCTAATAACTACTAACCTTTTAATGTATGCTTGTTAATTTTTAAAACAGAAAACAAATTTTATGATTGGACTGCTAACTGAGGACATATAAACCAAATTAAAAATCGTAAATTTTGAATCCTTAAAGTTATGCAGTAAATGGTAAGGTGGTATATTCAACCTCTGCTTATTTCTTTTTTCTAGTGTATTCTGTGACAGAAGGTACCTTGAAGAGAGGCGAAACACCTATTAAATTCTTTTTAGTGTTCTTTAAGCGCTTATTGACATAGTTATGCGGATTTGTTACTATATATTTAATTTTGTTGTTCATTTAGATAGAACGGATTTCTGCAATGTCGCACCTGAATCAATAAACCTATCAGTATTTAAGCCAGCAGTTTAATCGTTTTAGTGAACACAATCCTAAGCAATAGGTTTTTGTGTTGATAGAGTCACGGTTCACCGTCACCCATTGCCTTACGATTAGCATGACAATGCTTTTGATGGGCATAACAAGGGACGTAGCTGTAGCAGCGATTGTACTTAAAACCAGGTTACTGAGCAAAGGATGTTAAAAACTTTTAATATTGAAATGTTATTATAATAATAATATAATATTCAATTGAGACAACTATAGATAAGTAGAAGATGTTTAAAACATATTTTAAGGCCCATATGATGTATACCTACAGACTAGCATACATATTTAATGACTTAAAACTACAACATGTCAACGAGTATTTATAGCGTAAATTACTTTTATTATTTCTCGACTTCCCAGAAGAGGATTAGTCTTCCTGGGACCATCCCTGGTGCAATCCAGTTGAAACGTCGGGAAATAATAAAGATAATTTACGCGATAAAGACCCGGTTACAAGTATATTATAATAATTCAATATTCTTTATTGTACACAATAATACAATAATATCATACACAAGGAAAAGTCATGTGAAAAGGCGAGTTTAACCCTAAAGAGAGTTCTCTTACAGCAAACCTATGAGGCCAGTGAGAGATGATTTTAAGCGTTAGAGTCGTGTACACAAGAGCTAAACATAAAAAAAAGTATTAAAGTATAAGAGATACATGACATAAACAAAACTAAATCTAAACCGAATTCATAAATAAATATAATATAAGAACTTATAGAAAATTAAGGCTGCTACATTATATATATATATCCAAATATATACCCAAAATGATGATATACTCACATAATGTACGAGTTTAATATACATATAATCTAAAATTCATAGAGATATTGCTCTTTTACTTAAAATGTGTTGTTGTTCCGAAACTTTAAAAAATACAATATTGAAATTGTTATAAAGCCTTTTCAGCCTTCCTCAATAAATGGGCTATCCAACACATACAAACAAACTCTTCAGCTTTATATATACGTATTAGAGTAGATGTTGGAGATTGACGTCTTAACATACAACGCTAAGCATCAGCCAGGGGACACCGCGTATTAAATACATTATTCAGTTGCTAATCACGGCAATTTCCAAAGTCCTTAAAATTTAAAGTATTTTTTTTTCACGTCCATAACTTTTGATTATGATTAAAGTAGGTAACAATTTATTATTTGTTTGTAAAAATTTTCTGCGATTACCCTTTCAACATTTGAATTATAACTACTTATTAACATTTATTTCATCATCATCATCATCAGCCTTTATCGACCCACTGCTGGGCATAGGCCTCCCCTTTGATTTCGCCATTCGCCTCTGTCATAAGCTATTTGCCAGGTGCAACCCACGGTCTTCCGAACATCGTCAACCCATCGGGATGGTGGACGACCCCTTTTTCTGTGCCCTTCTCTCGGCCACCATTCAGTCAGCGTTTTCGTCCACCTGTCGTCATTTCGTCTGGCCAAGTGTCCTGCCCAACTCCATTTGAGCCCCATTATTCGCTCGCCGACATCCTGAACCTTAGTCCGCTTACATTTATTTAATGTAAGTAAATACTTAGAAAATAATTTAATCTCAGAACATTTGACAAACGAGTACCTAGTGCTTCTAAGAAACTGTGTTTTCGTAAAGATCTTGAGCAAGATATTAGGCAATGGTTTAATATGCATTGAGGCAGTATCGACATATTAGGTAACAACGGATGACAATGCTCGCCAAATAAATTAAAGATTTTGTAATATGTCAGCGAAAGCTAATTAAATATCATCATCATCGTCATCATATCAGCTGAAAAACTGTCCATGTCCAGGCCTCGCTTATGGATCTTCAAGATCATGAGGGGATTGTTGCCATAACCGCCACGCTTGGCAGGCGGGTTGGCGAGTGCATTACGGGATGTTGATACACGGGAAGACGCTGCTGCCCATCTTCCGAAAGTATCTCTTGGCAGATTCTTCTGCATCCACGGGCAAGAGAGGAGACATTCTACTCCATGGCGTAAATTTAAGATTAAATATGTACAATGGAAAATATTAGAAAAACACTCGAAGAAAAGTCATATAGGTTTCTTCACGTTATGCTATTTACTTTCTACATTTGTCTAACAAAGAAGAGTGAACATTTTCTTCAAAATACTTCATATCACCTATCAACAAAAGTTATTTAGGGAATAAATGACTTCATACCGGGATTGATTTAACCCCTTTTACATAAACATAAACCAGAGGATACTCCTACCTTCGCTACCTACGTCATAAAACTACAGCCAATAACGAAAATAACTAGTCCATTGACGTCCTTTATGAATGAAATTTTATTTAAAAAAATACGTGAATGTTTTAGAAATAAAAATAGGAACGATAGAACGTGGGTGTATGAATGAACGGACTGACTACGTATACTGTAGACGCTCTACAGTTCGTAGCATAGACTAGACTAGCTTCTACGAATCGTAGCGTAGGCGAAAATATCGTCTACGTTTCGTAGCATAGTCTATTCTAGCTTCTACGAATCGTAGCGTAGAGAAAAATAGAATAAGAATAAAGAATAAAAAATATTTATTGCCTGAACAATCCTTACTCTAAGAATAAGTTGTTACACATAATTAATAACAATAAAACGATTTAACATGCACTTATTACTATTTTAACATTAACAAAAAAAGACAAGTAGGATATTCAGGCAATAGGACCAAGCTCAGCAAGATGCCGACGAGCGTTATGCTTGTACAGCGCTGATTTTCAGCTTGGCCCTAATGCTCGACAGTTGTTCGTCGGCCAGTGTTATTAAGTTTTTTTTCACTTGATGGCTTTAGATTGATTGTTCATAGAGGAAAGTGTTTTATTTAAGTTCAAAAAATTGATGTAGTGTGCATATTGTGTGTGTGTGTGTGTGTGTGTGTGTGTGTGTGTGTGTGTTGTATGTGTGTATGTGTGTGTGTTTGTTTATGTGGAGCTCCCTGCAGAACATGATGTCTGTTTGTATTTTTTTTAAATAAGTTTATGTGAGTAAATAATGAAATAAAAAAAATATATATGGGATTATTATGATGCGTAAGTAACATACTATATTGAAAAAAAAAGTTTATAATAAAAAATAAACACCAGCATACTGAATAAAAAAAAAACAAAGTTTAAGATACTATTGAAAATCAAATAACGTCTATTTTTTAAAACTTGTTTCAAAACTGTGAATTTGCCTTTTTAGTAACAAATTTTTATACCTAAGTTTAAAGGTGTCATTACAAATCTTTTTTCTAAGCGGCGGTGGCAGATTATTCCAGATTTTACTAGCCATATATTTGAAACAACCTTTGTAGCCCACAGTTTTATGCTTCGGAAGTATGAGCTTGTTGAGTGCTTTGGAACGAGTGTTAGCATGGTGGATGTCTCTAATCCAAGATAATTTAAGAAAAAGGTACTCAGGGTTTTTATTCCAGATAAGTTTTTGTGTTAAACATGCAAAATGGAGCTCTCTTCTTGATTTCATATTTAATATATTATTCTTAACAAGAAAAGGAGTGACATGTTCTCTTTTGGGAAAGTCAAAACAAAACCTCATGCAAGCATTTTGAACTCTCTGAATGGAGTTTTCCGTTTTAACCCACAGCCTAGAACCGTATACTGCACTACCATAGTTAAAAGGTGACAGAATTAAGCTATCACATAAAGATAACCTTACTTCTTTTGACAAATACTTTCTTACGTTATAGAGCACTTTTAACTTGTAGAAAGCAGATCTAATTTTTTCGTTAACGTGAGATACAAATCTCATTTCACTATCTATAACTAGTCCTAAGTTCCGAGTTTCTTTTACTAAAGGAATACTAGCCCCATCAAGCATTAATGATGTCTTATATGATAATACTTTTTCAATTTGGCTCTTTGTACCAAGTATCAGATACTTAGTTTTTGATGGGTTTAGAATGAGAGAATTATTTTTTGCCCATTCGTTGATAACGTTAAGATCACTGTTGATAAAACGCATGGCTTCCAGTGTCATCTCCCCTTTGAAAGAGTGGTATAATTGGGTATCATCTGCGTATAAATGGTATTTACATGTATTAATGTGTGTAGGCAAATCCGCTGTAAAAATTGAAAAAAGCGTTGGACTAAGTATTGAACCTTGAGGTACTCCCCTTTTCAAATATCCTACTTCAGAACATTGTCTATCGCCGTTTTTGCTTTCTATCTCTACAATCTGTTCCCTCCCTAAGAGGTTGACTCTTATGATAAATGTTGACTATGTTGACAAATATCTTCTACGTTTTGTAGCATAGATCAAAATTATGCTGTGTTATACTTTGTCATGCTTTATGAAAACTTGAAGGTAGTTCGGATAGTTTCAAGACATTTTTAATGTAAATTATAAAGTTTATATAAATATCTGTTTAATGTTTTATGGAAATTAAACTATGTAATAATACTTTATAGGCTTTTTACCAGAGCTCGTTATACATTCAAAAGCATTTTAAACCATTTCAGAATGTAGTCTCACTTAATTTATTTGTCTAAAAACAAAGTTAAGTAATACATGAAATAAAAGAATATGTCAACAATAATTTGTCTTAATTTCACAGTCTCCGTAGTTTTTATTCCACTCATTGATGATACTACGGCGTATTCTATGTACAGCGCGCAAGCTGACGTCATCACTCTGTACCACTGCCGCAAATATATCGGTTCCAACCCCATGCATGTGTGAGGAAACGTGTTATAGCTAATACGAACGTTGACTCTTGGGAAACTTGGGTTTGTGAAGCGGCGCTGATGTTGATCCCTTAGATTAAATCAGCTTATTGGTTTTCGGCATATTACAACCATATCCAAAACGATCAATGTTGCACATCAAACTTTTTAGTTTGGTTTAAGATTTAAATTTTTCCCAAACTTTATTCTTTCCATCTCCGGAGATGGAAATAATAAAGAACAAACCAAAAACGTTGACGAGCAACATTGATCGTTGTTGATATGGTAACCTATGTTGCCTGGAAGGGATTGCTCATAGCGATAAGGCCACCTATTGCACTGTCTAATATTTTATAAATATTTGTATGTTGACTTAGGTACATTTTCCGTTACATATGGTAATCAATAGTTAGATAACGACGTCTTGGTGTTTTCATGAATGAAAATCACTAAATCCTGAAAAGTCGTAGAACAAAAGTTGTTTATTGGGATGGTCGAATCACCCCCTTTAAGAAGAAGAAGAAGAAGAAAATCATTTATTTTTGACACACACAACATATACAAATTATAAAGAAAACATAAAAGAATCAAATTAGGCTTACAGTGTAATTAATAATTAATTATTAAATAATTAATTATTTGGCTTACTACACATGTCATAATACACCCTGTATAATATAAACCATAAACAGTTCAATCAAACTTTTACCGTTTCCGTCAACTCTCACCCTTTGACAAAAAGTACCTAGTTAGTTAAAACCCACTAGTTTTTTACCCCTGCTTTTCACGGGTAAGTAAGGGTTGGGTTACATTAAAATTACCGTCATTAAGTTTTTATGGCATGATAATGTATGTACGGGCTAATAGTTTTAAGTGGCCAGTTTGGTTTTATGTCGGAATTCTCGTCCATATTCGATTAGGTTTCTAATTCGTTTGGGCGTAAAAAGCGTGTTTGCTAATGATATTTATCTGGACCTATCAATTCAGCCGTAAAACGTCCGCTACTGAACACAGGCCTCCTTCATAAATATCCGTGACGGTTGCCATACTCACCACGCTCGCCAGGCGGGTTGGCGAGTGCAGTACGGGATGCTGATACACAAGGTATCCCTTAGCAGGCTCTTACTGCATCCACGGGCATGAGATGAGGGGTAGCATTATACTGCCAGCACCCCAAAGCAATCATAAAATATATTAAAAAAATCCGTGGGGTGCCAGCAGTAGAATGTTGCCCCTCCTCACTTGTATGTAGTAAGTTTCTGCTAAGGGATCACTTAGAAAGATGAGCGTGGCGACAACACTTCATGATCAGAAAATGGAGATCCATGAGGGAGGCCTATGTTTAGCTGTGCATGTACTCAGATGATGATAAAAAACAACAAATATATCATCATTGATGCCAGTATTCAAGTCCTCAAATGGCTATAATTATACCGGTGGCCAACCAGAACACAGTTAAACCCAAAATTTAAATAGATAGATGTGCCGTGACACCAAAAACTAACTATCTTTATATGTGTGTTAGCCGTGGGGTGCCGGCAGTAGAATGTTACCCCTCCTCTCCTACCCGTGGATGCAGTAAGAGCCTGCTAAGGGACACTCCGGAAGATGGGCAGCAGCGTCTTTCCGTATATCAACATCCCGTACTGCGCTCACTAACCCGCCTGCCAAGCGTGGTGAGTATGGTAACTGCCCCTCATGGAGATCCATGAGGGAGGCCTTAGTTCAGTAGTGGATGTTTTACGGCTGAAATGATGAATGATGATGATGATGAAGAGGAGGGGAAACATTCTACTGCCCGCACCCAACGTCAGTTTAATCTGAGATCCATGAGGGAGGCCTGTGTCCAGCAGTTGACGTGGACATTAGTATTTACAAGTACCCATTCAGAATACTGTCCATTATTTTCCTCACTGCACATTTAGCCATAAAACCTCTTCATTACCAAGCCCATGGCTATCGATAGATTAGTACTGGCCGTTGAGAAAAAGAAGAACACGGTAATAATAGCGTACGTTTTGCATTCGGGTCAAGGTTTGTACCACTTTCGAAACATCCCCCCTCTTGTGCATGCTAGGGATGTGATTTTGTCGATGTGTGTTTATCGAAAAATGTTATTGTTTAAGCTGAGTTTACTAATGGTAGGTCCAGTGTAAACAACTGGATATTTTCCATGAATTTTAAATTATGGTGTAAGCCTGTTTTTTGAGTTCCTATAGCTATTTAATTTATAACAACTTGTCATAAAAAGTAAATAAATGATACAAATATGTTATGTTTATAAAATCATTAGGAACATATTTCATATTATTTTAGACATGCAGTTATTGTATTTTTGTTTAATACGCCATTATCAAGCTTGATTTATGAAAATGCAAAAAACAGTTTACCTGCCTTAGATGATTTTCTTATTAAACGAACATTTTAAGTTTTTAGTACGAGTAATAAAATTGCCAAGCGCAGCAAAAATAATTTAAATCAAGTTGACTTTCTAATTCACAGAAATAATTACTTGTAGCGGTTAAGCCTATCAAACTTTCATTGCTTCCACTTTCCACTTTACGAAATTAGACACAATTTAATTTTGTAAACTACGCCCGTTAAAACTACCTATACTTTAACGAATATTTTATATTACATAACGTTAATCATTTAATATGTTTTATTACAACTTATTTACAACGGAGGTACTTACCGTAAAATACAGATAACATAATAAACCGCAACTACAGAAGGTTCTAATTTCAATATTTTGTTACTTTAAAATCAATCAACGTTCGCAGATTAATTACAAATTTATATAAAGATGTTTAGGAGTTGCTTAGAAAGTGCAGTTGCGGTGCAGTTGCCACGATCTTGGTTTATGGTGTTAACAACAACTTTGATTAACTTTTAACTATCTTTTGATAGTTTTAAAAACTACAAAGACATCATACAAAACTAGGTATATATAAAAAACCCTCATTTATAAAATGAATCAATTTAATCGATCCTGTAATAACGCAGAAGAAGCTTTTTATTTCATAATTTTTTTAACTTACAGTCGTGGAGCTCTGGGTGTCGACTCATCAATTTATCGATACTATTCTATCGATAAACTGCCGGCTCTAAAAATATCCTTGCAACTTGTGCTTTATTTATAGTCTGTAGTATAAACACATCTTGGTCGTGTTGGTCGTTTTAACGATTGCGGAAGGCCAGTCGCATACGCATACCCACAGAATACCTGATAGTGGTACATAGCTTAGGATGTGGGCAAGGACACGCACTTTCAAAAGCATTGTAGAGCAAATTAAGTTGTTAGGGGACATAAATGGCTTGATGTTGATTTTGTTTATTTTTTACCAGCTCGCGACTTTGCACGCGTTACCTATACAATGTCAATCGCATTTTTATTCACTGTGATAATTTTAATATAGCCTATGGCCTTCCTCGATAAATAGACTTACAACGCTATAAGATTTTTTGATTGGAACCATTCCTGAGATAAGCGCGTTGTACCAATCAAACAAACCGTTCAGCTTTATAATATTAGTATAGATTGAATGCAAGAACAACACAAGTTACTTTACGTCTCTATTCATTCGATAACCTACATAATTAGCGCAGTTTGTCGACAAGTCCCCCGAGACGCAGGATGCTGCAGGTTCGACTCCCGCTGACTATTATTTGCATGATCTGCATGTATCTTTCATTTATTTTATCATGTAACCGTATTGACTACAATTCTTATCTATATTATGAGAGTAGATTTTTTTTTTATATTTTAAACATAAATCAGTAAAGAATTATCATATTTTAAAAGATTTCTAGTCTTTTTTCTTTTTTTTTCACATGGTATAAATAGTAAAAGCCAAAAAAAATATTATGAATAGGAGTGAAAGAGTAAGGTTTTTTTTCGCTTATTTCCTTCAATCACTTCAATTTTATTCTATACTATTACTTAGTTATTTTTCTTGAGCACAAGGTTTAAGTTTATAGTGAGTGTAGTCGGCCGGAGTGCTGGAATTAGAATGTGGCCCTATCTTACTCGTGGACACTAAATCTGCTGCTTGCACCCCTGAAAGATGGGCAGCAACGTTTTCCCGTACTGCGCACGCCAACAAGCCTGTCAAGTGTGTCGAGGATAGCAACAAAACCCCTCATAATCAGTGCTTCGTGACTGTCCTGCAGCGGACGTCCTAGCGCTGAGATGACGATTATGATTAAAGTTTAAATAAAGTAATATCTTATTAAATGATACCATAGCGTGAGTGTACACCTAACAGAGTGCTGTGCACTCCTGTAAAGGTGTCTCACGCGGGACCAGTATTATGTTAATCTACTTTGTGAATGTAATGTGAAGATGTCGTAGGAGTTTCTTAATAAATAAATAAATAAACAGACCAGCGGAAGACCAGCGCTTTGACGCTATTTATTGGTCCATACTATTTGCTGAGTGATGACCATTTTTGTTGCCATATTTTTAAGTGTCTCCTAATAGTTTCTATGAGTTTTTTTGTTTGATTACATGTACCTACAAATTGTTTGTGTGCACTTTTTGCTTGGTAACAAAATTAAATATAATTATAATTAGTGATTTATTATAGCCTAGGCTAATTCAAGTTCCTAAAGAATCAACAATAAAATTTTAATCATCATTTCAGCCATAAAACGTCCACTGATGAACACAGGCCTCCCTCATGGATCTCCATGAGGGGTAGTTGCCATTCTCACCACGCCTGGCAGGCGGGTTGGTGAGCGCAGTATGGGATGTTGATACACGGATAGACGCTGCTGCCCATCTTCCGGAGGTGTCCCTTAGCAGGCTCTTACTGCATCCACGGGTAGGAGAGGAGGGGTAACATTCTACTGCCGGCACCCCACGGCATAAATTGATTAATTGAAATTGTAATATTATGTGTCAAATAAATAAATGATTATGATTATTATGATTATGAAATTAACTTGTTATCCTTATCTAATAAAAAAATAGCTTATGAAATATATTTAAGCAGTGCTACTTTCTCTAAAGCTGCACACACACGTAGGTGCAAAAAGTAATGCTGATAATCATCGTCCGCATACGCTCCCCAAGGTTGTCTGTGGCCTGCAGACGCGGCGTCCTGTCACCGCCTTGTTACAGTACTGTGTGTTGCAGATCCACTGAGATATCTCCGGCTAGTCCAATTAAATACTAAGCAATATTTATATTATCCGGCTTAAACTTAGCTTAATCTAACATTTAAATATGTTTTAGTATTATAAGATCTTTATTAATATTTCTTATTATAATACAAATCACTTGTGAGAAAATGTTAATAAATAAATGTATAATTTGACGTATGGTTAAATGTCACAACGTAGTATTTGTAAAAATACGTCTAATTATTAACACATATTTAAACGGGTATTTATCGCGCTATTTACCTTTATTATTGCCCGACGTTTCGACAGGATTGCACCCATCGTGGTCCCGGGAAGACTTCCCGGGACCACGATGGGTGCAATCCTGTAAATAGCGCGATAAATACCCGTTTAAATATGTGTTAATAATGTGTCCTGATCGCGAAAGTTTAAAAAAGACTAAAATACGTCTAATTTCACATTTTCATTATACTTATTTACAAGTCCGGTTCCGGTTGAATCCTGTTTTGGTCAGACATCTTTTTTTGTAAATACATACTGTATTTAAAACAATTATTATGTATTCTCACGCTCACCAACCCGCCTGCCAAGCGTGGTGAGTATGGCAACTACCCCTCATGGAGATCCATGAGGGAGGCCTTAGTTTAGTAGTGGACGTTTTACGGCTGAAATGATGATTATGTATTCTATCAGTCATCTCACACCCATTATAGAAAAAGTACCTACCTACTTTGGAGCTTGATGGTGCTGTGTCTACACACACACACTACGTTAAGCAAATAATGCTGAACTTACACGTAGTTGATTTTATAGACACGTAGTTTATATTAGAGATACGCTAAGTGGAATGTCTAGCATTATTATAGAGCTTTAGTATAGAGTTCTCTACGCCAGCGCTCTATGATCTACCTGTATGCGCACGCGCTTCCGTAACGAAACCCGGCGCGCAAGGCCGCCTGCTTTGCATTGCATCTCGTTCTAGCCACTGCAGCTTTTTGTGATGCTTTTTGTATTACCACGTGGTACGAATAGATGGTTTTATTAACAGAGTTAAAAACCAAGTGCCTCACGCACTTAGTGTTTTGTAAGCCAATGAGGCGATTTTATTAAATCATAAATCGTCATCGTCTCAGCCTTAGGATGGCTGTCTACTGCTGGATATTTTATTATTTATTATTATTTTTCCCACCAAGCAGTAATGTCTACATTGGACTTCCAAAAATCCTCTGCCGGCTCTCGAAGGGGACGCAAAGGGGATTTTTGGACAAAAAATCCACCAATCACCTTAACCATATATTTAAAAGATCTTGTGTTCTCATATGGCCCATGCTGTGTTCCGGTTTGAAGTGTAAGGGAGCTGATAAAAGTATGAGCGCATGATACCTTACAACCCTATGACTCAGGGTGACGGGCGCAATGCAGTGCAGCGTTGGCGAAGAGCTTAGTGAACGTGATCACCGCTGTATTGCAATTGTAATATGTAGTGGTTACCACTATACATCAGGTGGGCCTAAGGCTTGTCCTAATATGTGTTCTGTGCTGTGTGTCTACCGAATAAATGCATCTGTCTATCTAGTCGTATAAAAAAACTGTCTTTATATCTTTTCGTATCTTGCATGTTAATAAGCTTTTAAATTGTTTCATCATCATCATTTCAGCCGTAAAAGGTCCACTACTGAACACAAGCCTCCCTCATGGATCTTCATGAGGGGTAGTTGCCATATTCACCGCGCTTGGCATGCGGGTTGACGAGCGCAGTACGGGTGTTGCATACGCGGAAAGACGCTGCTGCCCATCTTCCGAAGGTATCCCTTAGCAGGCTCTTACTGAATCCACGGGCATGAGAGGAGGGGTAACATTCTACTGCTGGCCCCCACGGAGTTGAAATTTGAAAATATTATTATCCCGCGCAAGCATCGAACCCACAATTCTGCTCCCTCGGCTATAGACCACCTGCGCGGCGTTGAAAACTCCATTCATATCGTGAAAAACGATACAACCTTTTCAACAAAATCCTCAATTCCAAGCGATATTTATGTAGGAAATGACAAACTTACAATCGCAAACGAGAAATCACACTTGCATCGAAAATGCTCTTTAAATTCTAAAGACAGTTGATTCAACAGCGCAAAGTTAAGTTTGCAACACCTTCACTTCGGTTCAAGCTTATATGAACCTTGTTGGTGTTGAAATAGAGTTTGAATGTATGAGGGATTCCAAAGAGGTTCCTTAAGGGATAGCTCATGAGGTCGGCTTTGTTTCCTGCCCATGTTTTGGTTTCTTTCTACAGACTTGCAAATAGGCTTGTGTGCTGACAATTTGGCACGTTTGGGATTAAGTTTTTGATATAAAACATCTTTTGCGGAGGTAACACCGATCGCACGAGAGGTTACGCGTGACGCTTGGGGATGTGCGAGGTAGTACTAGGGCGACTATCCTAGTATCTAGTTACTAGGGCCCTTCGTCCATCCTGCCCATCGTGTACATCTGTGGCGACTGGGGCTACTGTAGCGACTGTAGCGGCTGAGGTGACTATAGCAACTGTGGTGAAAATGTTTTACATCAGCCAGGTGACCCGTGACGGCTCAATTTTTCTTTTTTATTTATATTTAAAGTAATATCAAAACGATAAGCAATAAAATGCTGGTGCGATGGCCTAGACGTGTTCCATTGCATTTAGCAGAGGGTCATACTGGACAGAGACATATAGCGTATACTTTTCCCAGGTGTGGGACGGTACAGGCTAATAAAAATAAAACCAGCCAAAAGCGCTGTCAACTTAATAACAACAAGCATTGGTACGGGGGTACCAGAAAAGGGTGCAAAGGCCTCAAAAGGTCACCAAAGGTCAAAAATGGCAAAAATGCCATTTTTGACTGGTTTTTGGACTTTTTCGGCCATTTGAAGACTTTTTTTTGGTGACCTTTTGAGGCCGCAATAACTCCGGTACCTGTGACCCAAATTAATTAATTAATTAGTGGGTCACCAAAATTAATACACTTCTCTCAATTAGACGGTGCTAACAAAAAAGGTTTTATGTAAATCGGTCAACGCGTTCGGTTGTAATCGTCTCATGCACAGACAGACAGACAGACAGACAGCCTATTATATATACAGCCTAGCATATTAGGGGACTTCGCCCCCTAAAAATGCTAAAACAACCATTTCCCCCCTTTATCTTCGAAGTTTTCAGAGATTAACACCTGAAACTTTTATAGCTAATCTAGGCATTTGAAAGATAACAGGAAAATTAAAACAAAACTCTATACATAGCATAGTTTTTTAGAAATAATCGAAAGCCTTGAAAATCTAAATTAGTTCTGCTATCAGTCAAGAGATGGCGCTATCAAGGTTCTCCAACAAATCAAAACCGTTTGAAACACAAATTATATTATATGACTAGCCGCACCTCGCAGTTTCACCCGCGTAGTTCCTGTTCCCGTGGGAATTTCGAAAAATCCCTTCTTAGTGCACCTCTAAGATACTCAAGGTATATGTGTGCCAAATTTCAAGTCTCTAGGTTCAGTGGTTTAGGCTGTGTCTGTCAGCCACTCAGTCTCACTCAGTCAGTAACGGAAAAGTTTTATATAAATTGGTGATTAAGAGTATAACTAGTTTTTAATTTTTACTTGCCAAATTTTAGAGCATAATGGTTATATTGTTGCTATTTGTTGTGGTCTGAAGCGAACGAATTCAATTATATGCTTTATTCAATTTAAATGTGTTTTGTTTTTCTTTTGTAAAATGACTATTCTGTGGCCTTTTGCTCGATTGAATAAACACTTATTGACTTTGACTTTGGTCTGCCTTCCTCGATACAGGTAATGAGCCTAGTAGTCGACAATAACCTCTTATAGATAGTAAGTTTTTAGTATTACTTGTATTAAGAAATGTTAAAAATTGTACCCTGCGAACATTGTAACATTATATTTTCTGTAATAAATATTATTTGAATTTTTATGACGGCCCGAAATTTTTTTTTGTTTTCCTAACATTTTCTTATTGGAACTGACTCTCAGAAACCACGTATATCTTAAAGAAGAAGTTAATTCCAAGTAATGTTTTGCTATTATTTCCCTATTATATTAGACTAGACTTGTGAGAGAGTTATGCATAAAAATATAATGTACGTAATAAGGTGAAAAATTTAAATAATTAAAATTCAGTCGTATATATAAATGAGGATTGTTAGGTCCCCAAAACCTTATATCATTTTAATACCTGTCAAGCAATAAGGCATTTACATCCATCATACGTAGATGATTTTACAGCGTCAGCAGGTTGTTTAACAATGTCCCAGTCATTCAAGGTACAGGTGCTGGGCAAGCTTAATCCATCTAACAATGTCCAAGGCACTGCAGTGTCCGGTACAACTGGTACTCATGCTGTGCGGGACGCTGCAGTGCCTGGGACATTGTTAGATGGATTAAGCTTGCCCAGTACCTATACCATCCTTCCAGTTTAGTCGGCTATTAGTCAGGCCCCTGTCAATATCAATAATATAAAACTCTTCCGTTACTGACTGAGTGACTGACAGACAACGCACAGCCTAAACCACTGTACCTAGAGACTTGAAATTTGGCACACATATACCTTGAGTATCCTAGAGGTGCACTAAGAAGGGATTTTTTGAAATTTCCACGGGAACGGGAACTACGCAGGTGAAACTGCGGGGTGCGGCTAATCTTAATATAATACGGCTAATGTTAGGTACCTACTTATACCTAACAGTAGCCGAGGGGTGGCAATAGATTTTTGCCTCTCCTCTCTTGCCCGTGGACGCAGTAGGAATCTGCCAAGGGATACCTCCGGAAGATGGGCAGCAGCGTCTTTCTGATTATCATCATCCCATACTGCGCACGCCATACCACCTGGCAAGCGTGGTAAGTATGGCAAAAATCACCTCATGATCAGTACTTGGAAAGCAGTGGACGTCCTACGATGATGATGAATAAGTAGAATAATAAATTGTTATTGAAACTGAATAGTGTCATGTGTGGATGCACCGATGTCATTTGAAAATCAAAAGTTAAATGACACTAAATCAACATACCTACGAATTGAATTAGCTTCTCAAAGTCACGGTTTCCATTGGCTATTATTAATTATGATAAGCATCGTTTCTTTGGTTTATTTTAGGTTATTATTCATGTACTTTCGCATAATAGTACGAAACATGGGTAGGTACCGTAATAAATAAATATTTTTAGTCGAAACTTAATCATATTTAATTATATTAATATTTAGTAGTAATAATATGTATATTATTATAAAAGTATTATCACGCTGCTATTTACGTTTTTTAATTTTTACATTGATTAAATCATGTTTTAAACAAAAATACTCTGAAATAAATAGGCACATATTTTATTTTTTTTATTTATGGCAGTACTTTCGTTCTACTAAATTTAACTAACATCAGAAACAAATGAACTTAAACCTCTTAAATAAATAATAATACGGCGGAAGTGCATGTAGTGCAGTTATTTTCCTTAAAATTCGAATTTCAAATGTGCAACATGGCGGGCAGAGCTACAGCGCACTTTGTAGGCTTCAAAAAAAGAACACACGATCAAGATGGCTGACTTTCTCAGTGCCTAGCGTGACGTCACAGAGCGATGTGTCCTTGTAACATAGCATGTCTATGGAGTTATCCTGTTATTTGTTATATTCAAATAGTCTAATAAATATTGTGTTTTGTTGAGCTTTATGGTGAAAACAGTTTTTTTGTGATAAGGCGTGGATCTTGTTTGTTCATCAAATTTTAATGAAATATACGAGTATAGTAAAATTTTATTAGAATTTATTTTATAATATGGTTTTATATTTTGTCAAGTATTATCCATAAATGGGATAATGGTTTATAATATTAATATTTTTTTTAAAATTAAAACATTTTGTAACTGAAAAGGTTTAACAAAATCAACAACATAAAAAAACACATTAAAAAAATAATAAATAAAAAAGCACTTACCAAATTTAAATAAAAAACACAAAGTCCATATAAAATAACGAATAAAAATAATTAAATGTCACAGCACACACGGCACAAGAGTCTTTTTATTGTAAAATTGAAAAATCTCGGTTTATTTTGTAAATAAAAGCATCATCGGTGAACGTCTGCAAAATTAAATATCGAAATAAGAACTGCGTCCGCGCATGCCCAAAATTTTCGCTCAAAACGTTCGTCAGGAAACTAGACAAATAATCCAATAGAATCCGAATAGATTCGAAAGCGAAGGCGCTCCGAGTCCCCTATTCAAAAAACCGCGACACACTGACGGCCCGCAAAGCTGCAGGAAAATAGAAAAATATTTTCAAAAATCGCCAACGAGCGTTTTGAGCCAAAAAATCTAACCTAACCTAACCCTGGCGGGCGGGCGACTGGCGGGCGTGTAGGGGCCGCATTGCCAAATATTTTTTTTTGCATCTCGGCCGAATTATGCACTTGTATGCGGCTTACGTCGACCCTTCATTGTAGTGGTGCGACATGTACCGATTGGGCATTTTTATGTCGTCCGCATGTGTGCATCACTCACACAGACGCAACCGACGAAATTTCTGTCTGTGCGCGTTCGGAGCCCTTCCACGGGAGTAGGTATATTTTAAAAACTTCCAAGTGTTATGTAAACAGTAGATTTTTTTGTTACTAAAATACTTAGGTTTTAGCCGGGTCATTGGCCGTGGTTTTCGGGAACACTGACTAATTTAGCTAAAAGGATCCATGAGGCAGCGCGTCGGTAGCAATGTTGAAATTCGAATTATCGTTTCGGCGCGAACGCATTTCGCCCGCCATTTTACTATTCCTTCTTCAAATTTGTTCTGTTTGGAATCTTGTTCGAAAATATACACAGCTAGCTTTACTTAACTAACAGGATTCTAGTTAGTGCTTTAAATTTAAAGAGACTTGAATCATCATGAGTTGTCTATTTTGAAAAATAAGATGCTAACAATAGGTATTTCTAAGTTCTAACATAGCCACTTGGTACACCCAAATAAGACAAACAGCCCACCCAACTCAATTGCACAACAATTTAAACCCTATTGAATAGTCATTGAGTCGCAAATCTATCAAGCAGTTTTTTGAACCGGTCGTTTCAAAGTCACATGAGTTAGATCTAATAAAAAACCTAGATGCATCGTTTCTAGGAACACAAACACATGCATACTCATTGGAATTCCGAAGTTATATGCTGGAACTATTTCTAGCATCTTTTCTAGGGTTCCGTACCCAAAGGGTAAAACGGGACTCTATTACTAAGACTCCATTCATGAACATAAATAATAAAGATAATTGAAATTTTCAACAAATACTATAACAACAAATACAAAAAAAAACAGAATAAAATAAAAATTTAAGAAGGGCTCCCATACTACAAACGTGCCGTTTTATGCTCGATATTGTACAATGTACAAATCACTACCAAAAGTGGATGGTGCTACCTCAAACACAGGTTGTTTTACCAAATAAAGGCACAGAACCCCTGGAGCGCGAGACCGACTCGCACTTGGCCGATTTTTATTTTAACATGTTGACGTATGTTGTACGCGAGGAAACTGTTTTCTGAGCAATCATCATCGTCAACTCAACCGTGGAACGTCCACTGCCTCCCTCATGGATCTGAGTACTGATCATGCGGGATTGTTGCCATACTCACCAAGCTAGGCGGGTTGGCGAGCGCAGTACGGGTTGTATCTCTTGGCAGATTCGTTTTTTTATCATGTACATGACCATATCCTGTTTTGTATGCCAATAAACAAATATATAATGCATCTGCGGGCAAGACTGGGGAGGCAAATTTTTATTCATATTTTTTTTTTATTTATCTAACTTAAATTAACCATGTTCTTTTGCTCTTGTACATTGTGATTTGGGTCATTTGGTAATGCCTTAAATAAGGTGATTTTATTTATTTTATTATTATTAATATTAAACCTGTACACCACCAGGTAATTATTTAAAAAAATAATAATGTAAATTTTAGGTTAAATAAAGCGCAAATATTTAATAATAATAATAATAACAATCCACAATTTATCCATGATTTTAGCCTTAATAAAGGTTATAGATATTTTTCATGATTTTTGAATAAATATTCGATTTGTTTGTATACCTACTTATTCTTTATAACAATACTTATTATAATTTATAGAAGATTTAATTCGTTAGATGTGACAAAAAAACCGTGGCATTGATAAGTACCATATAATGTTTTTATTAAACTTGAAAAAATCATTAATTAAATGGTCGTGTATTTTTTATAAAAATGTAATGTCTCACTTTTTACGATCAATATGTATGATTAAAATTTGTTAAATAACATATAAATATATAAATAATGCCGGACACTACACTCATCACAATCTAGCCCCAAACTAAGCAAATCTACTATGGAGAATAGATGGTTGATAGGATACTTTTATATATATACTAGCTTTTGCCCGCGACTTCTTCCGTGTGGAAGTCATAAAACGTAAAATCCCCTCTTTCACGCAGAGCCACTTTGATTCGAAAATATAAATCCCATATAATCACTATCCCGTAGGAATTTCGAAAAATCCCTTCTTACTGCACCTCTAGGATGCTCAAGGTATACATATGTATGTGTGCCAAATTTCAAGTCTTTAGGTCCAGTGGTTTAGGCTGTGCGTTGATATATCAGTCAGTCAGTGAGTCAGTCAGGTCTTTGAATTTTATATACATATAGCTTTGTGAATACATACTACGAAAAATAAGCAGACCGGGACAAATATCTGCAAAACAATTACAAACATTTGTCCCGTGGCGGGAATCGGACCCGCTACCTCCTGCGTACCAGTCGGGTATTTGACCAACTGAAAATTATTAAATTATAGCTACAAATTTTTAGTTGGTCAACGACCGAGTTAGGTTCTTCTGTTCACTTCTTTTCCTAACGCGTGTGTCATCTGAAGTTAACATATTCAATTATGTGCTTTCATCAACATTTCAACATTTCAGCCGTAAGACACAAGCCTCCCTCATATATCTCCAGGAAGGGTAGTTGCCATACTCACCACGCTTGGCAGGCGGGATAACAAGCGCAGTAAGTGTGGGATGTTGATACACGAAAAGGCGCTACTGGCCATCTTCTGGAGGTATCCCTTAGCAGGCTCTTACTACGATCCATTGGCATGAGAGGAGGGGTAACATTCTACTACTGGCACCCCACGGCAGTTATAATAATAATAATATAAACTTTATTTCAGGCTACAAAATCCACCTAATCCATCCAGCATCGCCCAAACCTCTATAAAAAGCCGAGGCCCACTCGAGTCTGCAAAGGTCGACAGGTGCCTCCAAATAGTAAAAATAAAAGCCCTTTTTGAAACTATTCATTGGCTCATAGAATAAAACTAAATATAGGACCATAAGGGTCACTCGGCACAACTAAAATGTTAACATTTGGAGCGGTTAAGTGAGCTTTTACACGGGAATTTGAACCCTAATGTTTATAGGCGCGTTTATTTTTATCAGGATCTGTTGATTGTGAACCTCTGCTTTGAATTGCGGGTTAATAAAGTTAACATAAAAATCAATTCTATCTGAAAAGTGATATTTGTAATATTTCACTCGTAAAAAATGTTTATCACACCGTGCACGTAGCTTGGTTAATTTACCAATTATTCGAATATATTTATTTTTTACAGACCCGCGCGATTTTAACGTCAAGACAAAGTCTATTTTTTACCCGACTGCGCGACGCAAAGGAGTGGTAATGTGTTTTGAACTAGTGTGTTATGAACGGTAATGTTTTTAGCAGTCTAGGGTATCTATTTACGGTCCAGCATACATACCTACATACAAACTTTTACTTTTATATTAGTAGAGATGGTTTAACTAATATTTATTTGAAAATAGAATGATTATTTTATTTAAAAATCTACTGATGATGACGTCAGTCAACGTATCAGCCACAACAAAACTCTAGAACTACCAGGAGGACATAAATGCACAAGAGCCATTCTGTCAAACGAAAGTTCAAATCAAGAGCTGGTTTGAAATCCACAACTCTACATCAATACTCTAACCTAACATCAGGTATCATTGCTTCAGCCATAGGTTGTATGTATAACAGAAGATGAGGACATAAATTAATATATAAATTAAGGAAGAATGATCTTTACATCTTTGAACCTCAGACAAAAATAAAAACTACCACGAACACATAAATGCACAAGAGCCATCTATTGGTTGTTCACACCGGACTAAAACATGTAGTAACTACCCCTCGTAATGTGTAAAAAGGATAAAATAATGATCTTGATAACATCTTTGAAACTCAGACAAAAATAAAAAACTACCAGGAACACATAAATGCACACGAACCATCTAACAAAAGTTCTAATCAAGAGCTACCCAACCTCAATACTCTAACCTAACATCTAGAAATTGTGTCTGCTAATGAAAATAAAACCGTATTACCAATAAGCTAGTAGCTGTTATCCATTAAATTGGTATCATCGCATTAGCCACAGGTTGTCGCCCGCGCGCCCTTGTTAGACAAAGGACAAATCGCCTAACGAATATTCGGCCATAGACTATAAAACAGATAGGACGAGGAATTTTCAAGGACATGGTGATAAAATTGCATACTTATTTCAAAATGAAAAAAAAACCGGTCAAGAGCATATCGAAAAGTTAAGGTTTAATATTAATTGCATTTGTAGGGAACCTTGTAGGTATATCTGTCGCTTTCAAGTAATATTTTTAACACTTCTACTTAGAAAGGCGACGTGGAAGGCACAAGTTAAAATGGCGTGACGAGCTTGATGCCCATTTACCAACTTGGTCTGCTGCTGCGTTACGCGACTTAAAGAGTAGAAAGAGGGAAAGGGGAGAAAGGAGGGAAGGGAGGATTTGGCTTAATAATGGCTGAAAATAATATTAATTTTAAATCCAAATAGCAAGTTTACTAGGTAAAGCTAGCGGAGGACCTCCACTAGCTTTATCAACATCTCAAGGCCAACTTCCCCTATCACTAAGAGCTGAGTTCAAAACGTCGTTATCTAATATCTTTGCTCAGTAAAAGCTTTATCAATTAAATCAGTGTTAATCAGTGTGTCGGTTCTGTACATTTATGAAGCTTGGACGCACACACACAAATAACCAATGCAATTCCACACATATGTATATACCAACGCCCTATAGCTACTTCTATATATCGCTTTTGCACCGGATAAGAAATAAAGTTTTTGCGGCAATATAATTAGGTTTTTGAATGCAAATGAAGGTTTTGGGGTAATTTGTTGATTATTTCCTGAGTCAGACTGGTTTGGTCTTCATTTGAATACATAAATTTTAAGATAAAAGCTTGCGATTGAAAGAAAAAACTGGGTCTTAGAAGTCCTCTTTTTGCCATGACAAAAAATATATGTAAATGCGGTGGAGTGCCGGCAGTAGAATGCTCTTCCAAGGACTACGACAAAGACTCTGCCAAGGGATACCTTCGGAGGATTCGGCAGCAGCGTCATTCCGTGTATCAACATCCCGTATTGCGTTTTTAGATAGGGGGTAAATTGCATTTCAGCCATAGGACGTCCAATGCTGGACATATGCCTCCCTCGTGGATTTCAAGTTATTGCGGTTGGAAGCGACCTGCATCCACCGTTGACCTGCGGTCTTCACTCGTCAGCCTATCTTGTTTGTTGTAAATTGCTTCCCGCAATCTTATCCGCTCTAAACGTAGAGTTAAGAGGGGCGAATCCAACTTACTTTTCATACAACCGCTCGTACGTGGGTGTGGCGTCGTAATAGATCTTTCTATGAAACTTTTGATCTAATAGGTATCTTGTGCACTATATCTAGGTTTCTCTTCAAACAAAAAATCAAATTTTATACTGATTTTGTTTCTCTAAATTTTTATTTTTTGTTTGAATAGAAACCTAGATATAGTGCACAATATACCTATTAGATCAAAAGTTTCATAGAAAGATCTATTACGACGCCACACCCACGTACGAGCGGTTGTATGAAAAGTAAGTTGGATTGGCCCCTCTTAAATCAAATCGAGAACTCAGGTCTGCTCCCACAAGAAATGTTTACCCTAAAACCTTAAAAATAATACTGAGCACAAAGTTCAATCACTTCCCAAATGGATGGCGGTTCAAGCACCCTAGCCGGCGGGGCTTTAGCAGTAACTCAGCTCCAAAACTCATAACTTGGTCACTTAAATATAACTTACAATAACAATATATAACTTACAACCGAACAGGAACATAATTATCTATAATATCTTGTACTAGCTGCCGCACGCAACTTCGTTTGCATAACTCCTTTGCAAATATTGCTTATAAGACGACCTCTTTTCCGGGTTCTCCTCTTTTTCTGGATAAAGACCTAAATTGACTGAATTGAAGTTCTCGTCTCGCGGCCCTCGGAGTCGGCCACGAACGGTGCTCATGAAGAAGGGCTTCTAAATGGTCTACGAAACGTCAGAAAGATGATAATAAGTTAGGTACGTGGTGTAAGCCGTATTATACTTATGAAAGGATAAAGACCTCTCTCATGGTCTTGCAGAATCATGAGGGAGGCCTTTATCCAGCAGTGAACATGGACAGCAGTCCGACGGCTGAGATGGTGATAAGTCTTAAATTGAGAGGCCTATTTGTTACTTGCTTTGCTGTTTTCTCTGAACAGTGTGCTAGTCTTGTTTATAGAGGTGTAGGGGCTACTCAAGCGAGCAAGTTTCGAGATAACGATGATGAGTCTTAACTATGTGTGCCCATTTTGTCTCCGAAAATCGATTGTCCAAAAATCACACTCAATAAAATAAATTTCGGAGACAAAATAGAGAACCCTTAAATTTAGTTAGGGCCTATTTACCCGACTGTCAAGGAAGGGTAATGTTTTTGTTACTTGCTTTGCTGTTTTCTCTGTACAGTGTGCTAGTCTTGTTTATAGATGTGCAGGGGGCTACTCAAGCGAGCAAGTTTCGGGCGTTGGTCTTCCTTTGTTTTTGTCCACTCATAAAATATCTGTTTTATACTGGCTAGAGTTAGGAGGGTTCGATGACCCGTGCGTGCATTGCAATCGGGAAAACATTGTCTTTGTCATCACCATCACCATCTAACGATGATGGTAATGTCTTGCAGGCCACGGCGACTTAACTTTTCTTTACAGATTTTGGTATAATCCGTAAGTACTTCGAGCTTCGTTCTTATAGGAACCTACAGGTCTATGAAGTATAAAAGTCTAGGCACCCCTGCGAAAGTTATTAATAATAAATAAATATTATCAGGCAACTAAGAATAGTACAGAGATGGTATGACTTACTTTAAGGTCCATGGAAAAAATACCTTAGCTTAGGGGAGGTATAATATAAAGCTAAATCTAAGGCTCACGTGTAATAGCCGACGTGTTGCGGAGCGGGTGGGTCACGTGACAGGCGGCCCTGAAACCGCCGGAACTAGGCTATGCTGGGCTCAGCTAAGCCGCGGGTTTTTTAACTGTGTTTTCCTTCACCGCTCAAGCACGGCACATTTTTAAGAAGTAAAAATAATTTGTTATAAAATGTTTATTGCAAAAAATTTGATATTAAATTAATTAATAAAATAAAAAATAAAAAGCCTTTATTATTTCTTACAACAAAAAAATGTGAACATAGAAATGTTATTTATATATCTAAGTGGATTGCATAACTGCAAGGGTTCTTGCAGTCTCTACGGGTAAAGGCCTCCTCCAAGAATAGCCAATATAACATTACAGACACTTAAATACAAGGTATTATAATGGTATCAATAATAAAATGATACACGCCCTTAACGAACCTACGACCTTCAGATTGAAAGTTGTGGGTACCTACCACTCGGCTAACACTGCTTTTTTGCCTTCGTATAACGCAAGAAGTACGAGTGTATACCATAACGTCAATAAATCAGTCTCTATATGATGATGTCATCAAACCAAATGCGTCGGTAATTTTCGACTATTGTCCGAGTAACCCCCTTGACTTTGTCCTATGTGGAATGGTATAAAAAAGAAACCCACACACTAATCGAACGGAGATCTCAGCGGCAAGCTTCAGAAACATTGTCAAACATAGCATTAAAGCTTATCATAAAATATCAGATTACCTGGAAGACAAAACCACTTGGAACGGAATCTGCTCCTTTCTCCGAGTTAGGTTCTTCTGTTCACTTTCTTTTAACCCTAACACGATAGGTAAAGAAAAAAACTGGAAGAATGATCTGATGGTCATTGTCCATAAACATCTGTTATACCAGAGGCCATGCTGATGCTGAGGCTAGAATTCATCGTCATCATCTCAGCTGTACGACTTCCACTGCTGGACAAAGGCCTACTAGTACTAATTTTGAGGGGGTTGTAGAGCGCAGTACGTGCTGTTGATACACGGAAAGACGCTCCTGCTCATCTTTCATCATCATTTGCATCATCTTCATCATCATGATCAGAACTAGAAGATCCATGCGAGATGCCTTTGTCCAGCACTGGACGTCTTACGGCTGAGACGATGATGATATCGCTATTAATGTAGGGGCTTACATCTTCCCATCACATACGTCCTTAAAGTTTCCTAAGTTAAATCTTCATCTATTTCTTCCATGCTATACTCATGATAGTTTACTTAAAAGAGCGTTTGACCGAAAATATTATATAACAATCTTACAGCACATCATCAAAACAAGTTTGGTGAATTCATCGCAACTATCATACATAACATAGTGTAGTTTAGAACTGACCTACACCAACCTTGTTCTAGGCGTCTAGTCTGACCTTGCGCGGTCAGTGACTGCGCGCGGAATATTTACAGTTTCTAGGCACGCTCACATCACGTGCACACCCATTTGTTAGAATTCGTACAGACATTATATCAATAGGCATAGTAATAGTCACTACATAAGTCAGGTTTCTTGGTCGCTTCTTTCCCTCACTTTAGAGTAAGAACTTTTTGTGAAGAGCTAATCCGGGGAAGTACTACCACCATACGTATGACAGCGGCCAAGCAGTAATGTCTAACGTGAAATTACGGGCACAGATACCTTAAAAACTCAATGCCTCATATCTTCAGGATATTTTATTAAATATCCTGAACATATACCATACTAGTACGAAATACGAAACTTTTGTATGTTTTCGCTAGTTATCTAATCATAAAATGTCTTCCAAAATTATTTTAGTTTATACGATGAAGAACAAACTGGACTGAAAAATAATAAAACATGTTTTTGAAGGGGTTGATTTCATACTCATATAAAATAGATTTTAATAAATACAAGAAGGAACCTTTATAGTTCCGTTTTGTATGTATGTCTGTCTGCGGCTCTTAAAATATATAAGGTCGTTACATATGAAATTGTCGTTTTGTATGAGTGGAACATAAAGTCGATTTATTTTTATATAAAATATTTAATATAAATATTTAAAATAATCAAAGTATGTACCATTGCTATAAATGCACTTTTGCCATCTCATAGGTAGTTCATTGATCCCTTTACTAAAAAACCATTTGGATGGAACCAATTAAATCTTTGAAGGCGGTTTGGACTGCCCCATCGGAGTTGATTTTTTTCCCTTGCAAGAAGTTATCCAAATTTCGGAAAAATGGTGGATGTTTTAGACATTCCAATTGAAGTTCCTCTAATTTGGTAGGCGTCTGTTTTGCAGTGTGCGGTCTAGCGTTGTCCTGAAGCAGCAGTGGCCTAGAGCAATTGACCAGCCTCGGTTGTTTAGCAGCTAGCTTTTCCATCAATGTTTGCAGTTGCTGACAATAGACATCTGCCGTAATCGTCTAACCAGATTTAAGAAAGCTGTAGTGGACGACACTGGCACTGGTCCACCGAACGCTGACAAGTAACTTTTTATACTATAAATGTTTAACTGTAATTTATGTTATGTAAACGGTTGGCTTTTCTTAATAAATAAATAAATAAACGTCGGGAAAATAATAAAATAGGTACGCGATAAAATCCTGTAATTTTAAAACTATATAATAAGCTAACATAAGTTCCTTTCAAATAGTTTCAATGTCCCATAATTACTCACATTATGCTGATAATGAGCAACGTGCATCGCCTGCGTTATCTAAACAATAGATGACCGGATAGTAGGCGGGGGGCGATGACCGAGCGAGGGCACAGCTTCCAAGGTCAAGGTCAACTATTGATGCAAACGAGGTCAATGATGGGCATGACATTTTAGAAGTAGTAAAACTTTTTTTGAACCGTTCATCCGGAGAAGTACTACTATACTTACTATTTCTGCCGCCAAGCGGTAATGTCTGCATTCTAAGGTCTCATGTCACCAACCCCCATACCCTTCGTAAGGGGGTGACATGAGACCTTAGAACTCTTTGCGTTTGTCACGTGCTTAGTGAACGTGATCACCGCGGTATTGCAATTGTAATAGGTAGAAGTTACCGCTTAACATCAGAAGGGCCTTCGGCTTGTCTCGTCATTTAGTCATATAAACAGAATGTCCCGTTATTTACTGTATTATGTAAAAAAAATAGTAACATTTAGCTGATGTCCGTACTTACTGCATCAAGTCAAAGTCGTAATTGTTTATGCATTAGAGCAAAAAGCTGGAAAAGCATTTCAGTTTCTATTGAAGGGTAGAATCTATGTGTATACCTAAAAACTATGCGAAATTGACGGAATTGATCATTTCCCCATCTAACATTATTTTACATTTGGTAAAGAAAATTTAATACATTTTGTCTATTTAGCATTAAGCACTAGGTTAGTCAGTCCAAACCCAATCTTGTGACAGTGAATTTCCGAACCAGCAGACCAAACACACAATAACAATTCACCCATCTGCCGCCAGTCCCGAATTGCTCAATTAGCGGTGTATTGCACTCAGTGACGTCACGGCTGCTAGACCGTCACTGAGTCAGTGTTCTAACTGACCTTCGTAGGGGGACCTTGAGCGAGATCATTTACATCTAACGCTCATAGTGCGGCACGCTTGTTGTTTTGATTTCGTTACGTACTTAGTTGATAAAAAGTTAACAGGACTTGCGTATTAGCAAATTTTTCATTGCCGTGGGCTGGCAGTAGAATGTTGCCGCTCCTCTCTCGCCCGTGGATGCAGTAGAACAATTCCTCGATCTATCACGGATCCTATGGTCAGAAGTACATATGTGTAGGTAATAACAAGGAAACATTATAAATCAAAACAAAAATCCTATTAAATAAACTATTACAATTATTTAATTCTTCATGGATCCCATCATTAAAATAGATTTGAAAAGATTGCACCCAATTGAAAGTGTATCTATTCAAACTCAAAAATAATTTTCCAAATCGATTCATAACGACGGAGTTCTGAGGTAACCAAAAAACAAAAAGATACAGATGACTACGATCCTACTCCTTTCTTTAAAGTCGGTCAAAAAGTATAGTACAATTTTGATTAATCGGATTTGCACTGGACTACGGGGAATATTTCATAGTCTAAGTATCATAATTATTTATTTAGAGTATCGTACATCATTATGGGTTACATGATAAACGGTGAGAACGCAAAAGTTAGTCCAAAAACTTACTGTGTCACGAAGCTCGCGACACCCCAGGAACTAACTTTATTTGTAGGCGTCTCGAAAAAAGGAATAAAATTCATCCTCATAAAACAAATAATCACCCACACATTCAGTTTATTGCAGTAATATATTTGAAAAGGTACAAAATTACCTATGCACAAACAATTAGGTAGAAATAGCCTTGGCTAAGGTTATTCGCACCACGCCATTTTGAATTTGAATGTGCGCGTATTTTCGGCCCGAGTTTGTTTTCCAAGACTGCATTGATCATTCTATGAAATCCTCGACGGTTCTACGTCCATCAATGATTCATCATCAGCATCATCGCAGCCGTAGGACCACACATTCACTGCTGGACACAGGCCTTGGAGATGCATGAGCAAGTGTGTCGACACACTTGACAGGTGGGTTGACGAGCGCAGTATGGGATGTTGATACACGGAAAGACGCTGCTGCCCATCTTCTTGAGCTATCCTTAAGCAGAATCTTACTGCATCCACGGGCAAGAGAGGAGAGGCATCATTCTACTGCCGGCACCCACGGCATCAATAATTAATTTTATTTTTCAGCTATTTGTGTCCTTTGCAAGGCCTGCCTTCTTAATTCCAGTCTTTGAGAATATAACGCTGTAACGGGATCTTATTTATTACTTACTTTATTATTCCAAAAAAACAAAATACAGCAAACTTAAAAACACACTCTAAACCCTGTTGGGTTTGTTTTGAGTGCTAGGTATATTCCTCGTATAACCACAGATTACAGAAACTAAGTATAACTTAGGTATATGCTAACTTAGAAAGGTAAATGATTATATATTTGGGTAAATGTTAGTACGTACCTATCCAGTTACTAAACTAGGCATAAACTTACTTCTTTTTAACAGGCACAAGGTTTACAATAATACAAATCTCGACATCAGAACCATCAGGTCTGATGTCCATTTTTGCAACTTTTCAGGAGAACAAACTTTAAAATCTGATTATTGTTTAATTGATTTCTTGATATTGGAGAAAAAAATACTACGTATTGTGGCATGGTTCTAGTACGATCATTTTTGTAAGAGAACTAACTTTAAGGTGAAGCTCGCCTTTGTACAAGACTTTTAATTGTGTATGATTACATTATGTTATGGTTGTGTGTGTAAAGAATAAAGGAAATAAATACGCAGACCCCAGACATATCTGCAGGAAGACAATTTTTTCCCTTGATTAAAGTCATAGTAAATAAGTGTTTATTCAGTAGAGCAAAACGCTACATAGAATAGTCAATTTACAAAAGAAGAACAAGACACGTTTAAATTCAATAAAGCACATAATTGAATTCGTTCGCTTCAGATAACATTTTTTCCAAGTGAGGCAAAGAAGCGAACAAGCGGGAACCTGCAACCTCATGCGGCTGAACCCCTATTTTTGTTTTCTTTAAGGAATAACAATGTCAAAAGTTACAAGTGTTAAGATACTTAATTATAAGCATTATATTATTAACAATGTAGTCCACTGCGCTATCCGCATATTGGTCTTATACATAAAAAATATAAATTATTGTAGCTAGAGGGCTAGTAAATATATATTATATATGTATATTTACCTACTAGGGCACGAAGATCAAGTCATAGTGTGTCTATGTGTACACTAGCCAAGTAGGTAATGGTGACTAAATAAACCTAACCTATCACAAGACCCGGCCTGGCCGACCTTCAGCTAGTGGCGACGGCCGCCTCTAAAACAATACGTCAGGGGCCTGCCTGGGTTGTTTACAATGAGGCGATTGAACCTGGCTAGTTTGGTATGTTCCTGCTGCTTTTAAAACAGACATTATTACTTTTGGATTAGTTGCAGTTCGTGCGCTATCATCTTGGAGTAGGTAATCAAGTAAAACTAAAACTTTTTTACAAGTGAGGGAAAGAAACGAAGCAGAAACCACACCCTTTCACATCTATTCATTGTTACAGTTGTTGTCTTAATACTATGCTTAATTTAATGTCCGCAAGTATATTGGATAGTTTTGTTTTGTACGGGACGATAATATACGGAAAGACACTGCGGCCCATCTTCCGGAGGTATCCCTTTGGCAGATTCTTACTGCATTCACAGACAAAGGAGGAGGGGTAACATTTTACTGCCGGCAGCCCACGGTGGTATTTATTTCCAGCCCTAATTTTTTTTTTATAATATATTTAGCCAAACATTGTCTTACCCATTTTAGTGCCTAATTATCATCTTCATTATTAACTTATTATCATAGTAAGTCATTGCTAACTACAGAGCTACATAATAAACACTTTTCAGTGCTCGATTTGACTATAGAGCTTCATAAGAGAAAATTAAAAGTACTTTTCATTATATTAAATGAAAAATTAATTTTCTAATTTCCGGTTAAGTTCGAACCCACTCAAACACAAAAGTCATTAAAGAGGAAGAATACAAAGCGTGCGTTTCACCAATGCTGGCACTACTACTATTGTCTATGAGTCACCTAGTCTAGACCTGCCTCAACTATCCGGCCACATCCGGCCACGCTGACCCCGTGACCTTCGGCGGCCGATGACCTGTGACAAACAATGCTAAACTATCAATGTCATCTATAACTGCGAGCAGAGCACGCAGTGGGGTACTGGGACTGGGGTATGCAACTTTGGGACGGAATCTGCTCCAACTCCTTCAAACGTAACATAATACAAAAGAAAGTTGTTAAATGATGACTATAACGACCTAGTTAGGTTCTTCTGTTCGCTTCTTTTCCTAACTCGCGTGTCATTTCAAGTGAACATGTTCAATTATGTGCTTTATTCTATTGATTGTGTTGTTTTATTTTGTAATTTGTAACGCGTCAATATGGTCCATGCGGCCGCACTGAATAAAGTATTTTTTGAATTTAGAATTTTTGAATTTTAGAAACGCGCCTAAGTTCATTTTTACATAAGTGTTTTGGTTATAGCAATAATACAAATATATTATTTAGTATAAAAATTACAGCATATATCGCGTATTTGGCCCGATTGTCCTCCCGCGACCAACGCAAATTTATTCAAACGTAATATAAGTAATTTCGAAAATAATAGATAACCAACTCATCTACCTTTGAATGGTATAATGTTCGGGAATTTTATCCAGTCCATTATCTTTTTTGGTGCAATCGCAAGCTAAGACTCCGTTAGATTTCGATTTATTTATTTAAATTAACAGCAGTCAGCTTACAGTCTACACCAAAATACCAACTACATTTTTAACACATGAAAATTTATATTATAGGTACAATTGATCAAGTTTAAACATAAATGTTATCTTATCAAAATCCATAAAAAAAATAATTTTTAAAAATGAAAAATGCAATCAAAATTTTGTCTCCGACAGGACTCGAACCCGTAACGTTCAGACGAACACCTTTAACGCAGGCTGCCTTTAACATTCAGCTACGGAGCAATCGGGTTCGAGTCCCATCGGAGACAAAATTTTGATTGCATTTTTAATTTCTATAAATGATACCTTAGTGTGGGTTTACACTTTAAAATACAAAAATAGCTTATAAAAATTAATTAATCTATAATAAAATTATTAATATTAACATTTTGATAAAAATTTAGAAATAACCAAAGAGAAAAATATATTGTTGCATAAACATTTGATTAAAAGTTAGGTAAGATCTTAGGCATGCATCCGTTCGGGTATTTACTCCAACTACAAGTAGCCGCAAAGGCTAAGGCCTCCTTCCATCTCTCCATGCCTCTCATTCTGCCGTCGATTCGACTCATGCGCTATTCTCCATCCGTGAGACGTCCACTGTTAGGACAAAGTCCGCCCTCATTGATCACTAAGTACTGATCATGGGTTGTTGCAACCACGGGCGAGAGAGGAGGAACAACGTTCTACTGCCAGCACCCCACGGCAATGTTGCCTCATTTGGTCTAAACTTCAAGCGCCCAGCATCAATCGTTCCGGTAGTGCGTTCTGTAGTCAGTCAAGATACCATCACTTTGTAATTATTAATATATAATCTAATACAATTAGAAAATTACAAATTAATCGTTAACTAACACGAGTACTCCTCATGTAAGGAGCCAAACGTAGGATAATGGTAAATTTATAATTTACATTTTGTGTGTAGTTGTTCAATTAAAACCAATAAATAAAAAATAACAACTTAAAGACATGCATACATCTACACTTTTACTTGTTAGATTAGTAGGGATGTCTGTTTTCCACTCGGCAGTAGACATAGCCATGACGGGAGTGCGACGAACTATCGCCTTGAGCGTTAGCTGCGCTCCTGTCCTTTCTGATTTGTAGATCACTTTGCTCTCACGTCATGAGACTGGATGGGGAAGCAGACATTACTTACGTTTAATCATAGCGGATGAACTCACATTCAAATTTAATTAGAGTTTCAACGGGTTTATTCTAAGCAGGCGCAACTGAGTAAAAAAGAATCTAGAAATGTATTTAATCAGGCTTGACTTTTCGGACATCCAATATAATATTTGGATATTTTATATTTTAAAACTGGATTGGTTACTATATTGTTGTATATTTTTTGTTTCCATTTCCATTGACTAGTTTTTGCGTGAAGAGGTAACAAACATCCATACATCTATACAAACAAACTTTCAGCTTTATAATATTAGTGAGATATTATTTAAAAAAAATCCTTTCAATAGATTATACCGAAATAGCGACAACAATGATATTTCCCGGAGAATTTATACAGTCTACTTACAGCTTATCTTGTCGTAACACACCTTTTTAGGGTTTTATAGTACTACAAGGAACACATAAAGTCAGCCTTTCTCTTTCTCTTTGTCTATTGACTATTAGCTATTAGTCCCAAAAATCTTTTATGTTGCATGGACATATAAAAAATTAGTTAGCGGAGATAACGGAAAAAAAATTAAAAATAATTTGTGATACCTACCTCCCATGCACGCACGATGGGGCCGAAAGTTTAAAACGTTTAACCGTGAACTTTCTAGGTCCTACAAAGTTCACGGTTAAACGTTTTAAACTATGTTTGGTAAACCGTATTTCGCTACAATTTCTCCGAACCTAAAAAGCTAGCTTAACCGTTATTAATTTCCTATCGAGGGAATCGCGGCGATGTTATCGTCGTCGCCACGTATTTCTATACACTCTCTTAGGAACGTCTCCACGAGCGAGAGAATCGCGACGAGTCCGCGCTATAGAATCGCCGCGATTCCTTCGCTCGTGAAGACGGCCCCTTAGTCAGCTATTATTCAGAGGAAAGAACAGGTCAATACGTCTGAAGCTAACTAAGCCGCGGGTTTCCTCACGATGTTTCCTACACTATTAAAGCACGTGTTAAGTGTGCAAATACATTTTTCAAGAAAGAAAAATTTATTGGTGCGGCTAGTATATTAAAACCTAATATATATCTATGTACTATGTATTGAGTTTATCAGTCATCTAGTACCCATAAAACAACTGCCTAGTTGGGGCCAGATGACGCTGTGTGAATTGTCCAGCATTATCAATATATATAAAACTCTTCCGTTACTGACTGAGTGACTGACAGACAACGCACAGCGTAAACCACTGGACCTAGAGACTTGAAATTCGGCACACATATGCCTTGAGTATCCTAGAGGTGCACTAAGAAGGGATTTTTCTTCTTCGAAATTCTTACGATAACGGGAACTACGCGGTTGAAACTGCGGGGTGCGGCTAGTTTATTATAAATTTATTTGTCTTTATGGTATTACCTCTCTCTTCTAGCCTTAAGATGGACAAAGGCTTCATTGAACACTATGTACTGATCATGAGGACCCCCTCATCTGCCTCCAAGTGCTCTACCCTATACCCACCGCGCTCCATCATCATCATCATTTCAGCCATAAAACGTCCACTGATGAACACAGGCCTCCCTCATGGATCTCCATGAGGGGTAGTTGCCATTCTCACCACGCTTAGCAGGATAGTTGGTGAGCGCAGTATGGGATGTTAATACACGGATAGACGCTGCTGCCCATCTTCCGGAGGTATCCCTTAGCAGGCTCTTACTGCATCCATGGGCATGAGAGGAGGGGTATCATTCTACTGCCGGCACCCCACGGCGCTTAGTTTTAACTATTGACTTGTAAATGAAATCTATAATGTGAAAATGAGAAACAAGATGTTATCATTAGTGTTGGAGGTCAGTTGCAGGATCGAGGAGAGTTCGTTCCACCCGCAAGCGCCAAGGTTGTCTGTCGGAAGCAGACGTTTGAATACCTATTTCTATACCTACTAGGAATAACACTCGGAGCTTAGTTACGGTGACCTGAATGTCTACAGATGTATTTTGTAGCTTTAACGGTGAAAGAAACATCGTGAGTAAACCCGCGGCTTAGTTAGCTTCAGACGTATCGGCCTGTTCTTTCCTCTGACTAATAATTGACTAAGCTGACAGGATAGTGTAGGTGGTATAGGTTCAGCGGTTTTGACGTGAAAAGAGAACATATGTACATACATATGTACATACATCAATACATTCTTACTTTCACTTTTATATATATTAGTAGAATAGAATGTAAGGACCTTACTTTTCTCGTAGCTTAAGGGAAATATCTCACTGGGACACCAATATTACTCGTATGCAGCTCATTAAACTCGGAGCTCTGTACTGCCTCCGATAGTATCATCATCATCATCATCATCAGTAGGTCGTCCACTTCTGGACAAAGCCCTCCCTCATGGATCACTAAGTAATGATCATGAGGGGTTGCTGCCAAACTCGCCAGGCTGGCGGGTTGGCGAGCGCAGTACTGATTCTAGATACACGCGGAAAGACGCTGCTACCCATCTTCCGGAAGTATCCCTTGGAAGATTTTTACTGCATCCACTTGCATGCGAGGAGGGGTGACATTCTACTGCCGGCACTCCACGGCATCTCGCTACTAAATCTATATATATAAAATTCAAAGTCCTGACTGACTCACTGACTGACTGACTGATATATCAACGCACAGCCTAAACCACTGGACCTACAGACTTGAAATTTGGAGTATCCTAGAGGTGCACTAAGAAGGGACTTCGAAATTTCCACGGAATAGGGAATAAATGGGATTTATTTTTCGAATCAAAGTGGCTCTGCTTGAAAAAGGAGATTTTACGTTTTATGACTTCCACGCAGACGAAGTCGCGGGCAAAAGCTAGTAATCTATAAAGCGTCAGCAACTGGTATTAATGCTGTACGGGATGCTGTGCCTGGGACATTTACAGATGGATAAGGTTTGCCCAGCATCATCCCAGCATAGTCGACTATTAGTCAGAGGAAAAACACGTCTAAAGCTGGCTGTTTTCCACGGGTTTCCTCACAACGTTTTCCTTCACCGTTAATCCAATCAATACAATACAATACGAAAAGATTTTTTTGCATACCAAAGGAAAAAATACATAACTAACAAATCAGTTTTAGTACAAAACATACAATCAAAGCAAAATGACGAGCTCTGTGGCGCAGCGGGCGAAGGTCCGCCTGCGATGCAAGGGGTTGCGGGTTCGATTCCCGCCTCGGGACAAATGTCTGTACGATCTGCAGATATTTGTTCAGGGTGTTCTGGGTGTTTTTCTATATATAATAAAAATATCTATCTATGTAGTATAATGTATTAAGTATATCAGTCATCTAGTACCCATAACACAAGCTCTGCTTAGCTTGGGGCTAGATGATGCTGTGTGATTTGTCCAGCATAAAAAAAAATGTATAAAACACATAAAGTAAGTAGACAATCTTATGGTAGGCAAAATGGACCTAGCTCAGCATGGTGCAGTTTGTTAGGAGCCAACAAACTACGCTGGTCTTCCGATAGGACCGTTTCAAACTTGCAGACGTATACTTAATTACTAATAAAAATATATAACCAAAAAGAGAATTAATATTTGGGATAGTTGATACAAAGTTAAAAGAAAGAAACAAATCAAAAAATAAACTAAGAAGTTGCTTCTATTATCGTGCACATACATTTTTAAGAAAGAAAAATCCACGGCTGGTCTCGAACCCACGAGTTTCCGATCAAACGTTGGGTGTAGATGGAACATACTTATTAGTATACATTAAGCCAGTTTATCTCTTTAATTTGAAACTAAATATGTCCTGCCGTGGGGCGCCGGCGGTAGAGTGTTGCCACTCCTCTCTTGTCCGTGGATGCAGTAAGAATCTGCTAAAGGATACCTCCGAAAGATGGGCAGCAGCGTCTTTCAGTGTATCAACTGCGATAAGGCCACCCGTTGAATTGCCCAAAATTGTTTGATTATATTTCTGTTTGTTTTTATACCTCGGTATATTTTTTTTACATGTGGTGATCAATAAAGTGTTATCTATCCATCTATCTATCTATCTATCAACATTCTTAAGCGTGATGAGTATGGTAACTACCCCTCATGCAGACTCATGAGGGAGGCCTGTTTTCAGTAGTGGACGAGCCGTAACGTCTGAAATGATGATGATGATGATAATGTATGTAGCGCTTACGACCTCTTTGACGCAGCGGGCGAAGGTCCGCCTATGATGCAAGAGGTTGTTAGTTCGATTCCCGCTTCGGGACAAATGCCTGTATGATCTGCATACATTGTTCAGGGCGTTCTGGATGTTTTTCTATATAATAATAAAAAATATCCATCTATGTAGTATAATATATTATGTTTATCAGTCATCTAGTACCCATAACAAAAGCTCTGCTTAGCTTGGGGCTAGATGATGTTGTGTGAATTGTTCAGCATTATTTATTTGGTATGTACAAAAAGTATTATGAATTAACTATAAACTTCCAAAATCATAAATTATTGCATTTGTGTTTATTTTAAGTTTTTGTACTGTATTTAATTTAAGTTTTGGTGTACAATAAAGTTATATTCATTCATTCATTCATTCTTCCAAATTTGCTTAAAATTAGCAAAAATAAAATCAAGCACGAAAGATGGTGTACAAATAAGAAGGCCGACCATGAAGTCAGCCGATGACGTGAAGCAAGAATACCGATGCACGAAAATTTCTAGATTCGCACATAAAGGCATCACTGCCGTTGGCCTCACTCTACGGCAGCTCAGTTCATACACTGCAGTGCATGACAAATAATGTAAGGCCTTTGCATCTATTATAAATACATTATACAGCGTCAGCCACTGGTAATCATGCTGTACGGGACAATGCAGTGCCTGGGACATTGTTAGATGGATCAGGCTTGCCCAGCACCTATACCATCCTCGCAGCTTAGTCAGCTATTAGTCAGAGGAAAGAACAGGTAAATACGCCTGAAGCTAACTAACCCGCGGGTTTCTTCACGATGTTTTTCACCGTTAAAGCAAGGTTTCCCTTTGCAGATTTCTACAGCATCCACGGATAAGATAGCAGGGGTAACATTCTACTGCAGGCACCCCTCGGTAAAATACGGGGATTACTCACGTTATAATACAACTAGCCGCACCCCGCAGTTTCACCCGCGTAGTTCCCGTTCCCGTGGGAATTTCAAAAAATCCCTCCTTAGTGCACCTCTAAGATACTCAAAGTATATGTGTGCCAAATTTCAAGTCTCTATGTCCTGTGGTTTAGGCTGTACGTTGTCTGTCAGTCACTCAGTCACTCAGTCAGTAACAGAAGAGATATATATATTGATTATCATGTTAAGGTGGATGGAATCCTACTTACGTAACCGATCTCAGGCGGTTGTTGTGGGAGGGTATTGTTCAGATTTTATCGAAATTCCATCTGGAGTCCCACAGGGATCCATCCTAGGACCACTTCTATATTCAGTGTATCGCTATGATGTGGGAACATGCTTCAAACATGCTCGTTATTTAATGTACGCAGATGATACAAAAATATATATGAATATAAGTAATTATAATGATTGTGCTAATTTTCAAAAAGATCTTGACAACTTAGGCCAATATTATGCAGATAATCGTATTAATTTGAATTTAAATAAGTGTACACATGTTTCATTTACTAGAAAAAGTCATCCAATTAATTATAATTATAAAATTAATAATTCTATTATCATTAAAGTCAACTCAGTTAGAGACCTTGGCGTCATTATAGACTCAAAATTAATTTTCTCAGAGCATATAGATGCCATTGTTAATAAAGCATATAAAAGTCTTGGGTTTGTCCTACGAGTAAGCCGTCCATTCTCTGACATGGGCTGCATAAAGATACTATATTACTCATATGTAAGAAGCATCTTGGAATATTGTTCCATCGCCTGGTGCCCACATTATATATCTTACATACAGACCCTGGAAAGCATACAAAGTAGATTTATCAAACACCTTAACTATAGGTGTTTTATGGGTTTTGATACCTACCAAGAAGCATGTTCTTACCATCGTATTGCCACTCTTGAGGATCGAAGAACTGTTACAGACATGTCTTTCCTACATGGTATATGTAATGGTTATATCGAGTGTCAGGATTTGTTACATAGAGTGGTATGCTTGTGTGCACCACGCACTAGAACTAGACATACGAACCTTTTTGCCGTTAAACACACGGGAACCAACTATGCACAAAACTCACTGGTAAGCAGACTTCATCGAAATTTTAATAAAAGATTTGATACTTTGGACATTTTCTTTAGTGGTAAGGAGAGTTTCAAGCGTCAAATCACTCAATTATTGTCAAAAAGTTAGTTTTATGGTACCTACATGATCTGTGTATAATCATTTTTATATTTTAACATTAAATTTCATTACAATGAATATTCACAAATCATAAGTCATAAGCATAACGTACAGCATAGGATTGGAATTTAATTAAAAACATCTTTAGGATAAGTTTATACAAGTAGGTATGTTTCTTGTTCATAAGTTTGTAATTTAAATTAATTTATAATTTAGTGACTGTCGTATAAGTTACACCTTTAGAATGTAAATCCATTATTGGCTGTTAGTGATACATATTAGTTTATTTGTTATAATTAAGAGCTGTGGATTTTGTTAATAAATAAAATAAAATAAAAATAAATAAATAAAAAAATTTCAGCCGTAAAACGTCCACTATTGAACACAGGTTTTCCTCCTCCATGAGGGGTAGTTGGTATACTCACCACGCTTGGCAGGCGGGTTGACATGCGCAATACGGGATGTTGCCGAAACGTTTCGATTTTTCTAAAAATTCTAAAATTAAATCATGGGAATGGATGCTCCTTCGCGCGTGGGACCGACCGCGTGACACTCACGCCGAATAGTCCCCGCACTTTACAAAATGAATAATATACGCACGTTAATTTTGAAAGTGAAATAGTCAATAATGTTGCAACTGAAGAAGTCACCTTATTGACTCATTTGATTAATCTAGCTAGAGTACGTTCAAGTAGAATGTTAATCCTCTTCGCCTTCATATCTTCGTATTACAGACGTTCATAAAATATCAAAGCTCCGAAATATACGTAACTGTTTTCAATAATCTCTATTTTTGTTTTAGTACATCATATTATCGGTATCATTAAATAGCACCTACATAGTAATAAATATAATAAAATGTTTTAATCTAAATGGTGATCCTCTCACTAGAGCTTTTAAATATATTCACCGAAAGTAGCGCGCCAATTAAACTGCACGGCTTTGCACAAGTACCCAGCATCGCTCTGAACATTTGCCAAATATTTTTTTCTAAATATGTAACCGGTCGGGCGTTGATCCCGACGCCATTATCGGCCGGACGAGTGGTTAGATCGAGTTGCGTACGCGCACAGCTCTGGCTTTTAAGGTAAAGGTGCATGAGACGATTTTTCCTAGCGATTTATTTTTGTTTTTAATTAATTTATGCGACAGAATATAAGTGAAAAAATCTCTTTTTTGGTTATTCCTGCTTAGTAAAAACATTTATTGGCACACATGACACACAGTTAAATAAAAAAAAATGTTTATTTCTTCAACTTAGTCTAATACATTTCAGTGGAATAGGACCCTCTTTTAAGTAATATGATATCTGTGTTAGAGGGTCTCGCTCTGCAGCGCGGCTATCTTAGTTAAACACACACAAAATCAAAATTAATATGAAATTAAAACAGCAAGAAGAGGCAAACCAATTATTAGAAGTGGATAAAGCCCCATATGACTAGTGAGCCAAAAAGTCAAAAGGTCTTAGCATCATGCTGCGTGCCGTTCATGCTCTGTCGCCCTTTTTGTCCACCTACTATTTTCTAGTCTGCAGGCAAGTCCTACCCAATTCCCATTTAACAATCGTGTTCTTTTACTGACATCTACGATTTTGGTTTTTTCCTTATAGAGTTGTATTGTGTATTGTTATGATAAACAATGAAAATACCTAGTTTTAATTCCGCTAATGCTGAGAATTATTAGCGAAATTAAAACTAGATATTTTCATTGTTTATCATAATAATATTATTCCGCAAAGTAACGCCTGATTCTATTAATTATATTGTGTATTGTTGTTGAGACACAGAATGCAGTTCAATTAAGTCGGCTAGTGAACCACCACCAAAATCTGCCTAGGGATACCTCAAGAAGTGTCTCCAGAAGAAGTGGGCGTTCCACGGCTGAGAGATAGAACAAACTCATTCATCATTTACCTGTCCTTATCCCACATTACGTGGGGTCGGCACAACATGTTCTCTTCTTCCATTCTTCTCTATCAGACGTCAACTCGATATTCACTCCTTTACCGCTCATATCATCTTTCACAGAACCCATCCATCTTTTCTTTGGTCTACCTCTGCTCACATATCCGTCCACTTTCATATTTATCACTCGTTTTGTAACATGAGATTCATCCCTCCGCATAAGATGTCTTTTATTTTGTCATTTTACATATTTTATATAGCTTAGATCTAAAATAGCCTTAAGTAAGTACATGTACACTGCAAGGGCACGGCAATTGTGTTTGGGCCTATGTTAACAATATAAAATAAATCGTCAAGTTCTAAAAATACTCTAATACAATTATGAATAAGCCAATAGAATTACGAAAATAAGATTCAAATAAAAAATGTCAAACATGTCATACGATAGAAACATTCAAAAATAGTATATCAAAAATAGTAGGTACATATAGAAAATTAAAATTAAAAGTCAGTTAAATTATAAGTCTAATTAAATTATTACTCTGCAATCTTACTGTCACGGGCGCGACTTTCAAGCTTCCTCTTATGTATACATTTAGATATAAAAAAACACATTATTAGCACAAATCGCCAAGTGTAACCGCACTGTAATTATGTTTGTTAGTGTGTATGTGAGGTTTATGTCCCAAATTGTAATTTTTAGATGCAGCTGTGAATGTGCGAACGGGTTTGGTCTCGAGGCATTTTTGGCGGGGGCCGTTGTACGGGGCTTCAGCAATGAGTAGCTAGGGCCATCGACTCTTACGTACACTTTTCGTTGTATTGCGCAGTTGATTCGCTTCATTGGTGATGTAAAATGATCTGCGATATTATCTTTAGGTTGTATTTATTGTTAAATATATGTTATTACTATATTGGATTATCGGGTATTTATCGCGTGATTACCTTTATTTTATTCCCGACGTTTCGACCGGATTGCACCTGGTCGTGGTCATATATGTTTTTGCGCCGTGGGATGGCGGCAGTAGAATGTTACCCTTCCTCTCATACCCGTGATGCAGTAAGAGCCTGCTGAGGGATACCTCCGGAAAATGGGCAGCAGCGTCTTTCCATGTATTAACACCTCTTACTGCGCTCGCCAACCCGCCTGCTAAGCGTGGTATGTCAACTACCCTTCATGGAGATCCATGAGGCCTGTGTTCAGTAGTGGACGTTTTACGGCTGAAATGATGATAAAAATTATGATACTTTTTTGACTACTCTTAGATGTTTGATGATCATGATCGCAGCCATAGGACTGAGTCCACGTGTCACTGATCTGATCTTAAGAAGCCTTCCTCATGTGTCTTCAAAAAAGGTTATTGTCATGTGCTTCGCAATCACCGCGATATTGCACTTGTAATAGGTAGAGGTTACCGTTATGAGGTTGCCTGCAAGACATCGCTAATAGTGAAAACTCCGCCCATTGTACTTCTACTTTTAGTTTTGTAATTTTCTGTCTATGCTATATTATGTCATGGGATAGTACTAAGTTAAGTACTATAAAGAGTTATCTATCTATTTTAACATCAAGTGGGTACCGCTTAACTCAGGGGATGATGTTTGAGAAACGCTGAAACATGTGTTTAATTATTTTTTTTTTCTCGAAATTGACGCAAACGTACACTAACTTAAAAACAAATATTTTCCATACACACTTTCATCCCCTAATACCTTCAAATCAAATCAATCAAATCAAAATTTATTTGCCAGAATACAATTTTACAATAAGGCCTTATATAATAAATAGTGGTAGTTCCTGTACTTAGCTTGTGTGCAAGCATGCAAAATATTATTTAAAATGTTATATATCGTAGGTATTAAATTATAAACAGTTCAGATAGTCATTTGAATCATAAAAACATTTTTCCAGTAACCATAGATTAAGTTTTTTCTTAAACAATACTCCTTTTAAGGCCTTCAGTTCTTCCGAAAGCATATTATAAATTATTATACACATATTAATAGCATTTCTCTTATAAATGTCTTGATATGTGGGTTTATATAAAATGTTTTGAAACTTTGCCCTTTTTTGACGAATCACCACTTCACTGCGATATACTTGGAAGAGGAAGGATTTTGCATTTTCTAAAAAGAGGCCTACAGCTATCGAGGAACCATGTGCCATTTATTGCTCGTACACATATTTTCCTTAAGCCCTTCAAGGTTGAATTTCGAAAACACCTTTTTTATTGCTTGTCTAGGAAGGAAAAAAGGAACCTAAACTTCAAATATTAGGTTTGTACCTTCTGTAGTTTCAGCTGTGTGTTGTGAGTTAGTCAGGACACGATCTCCTCATAATCATTATATAGATATACAAATTTAAATAACATACATAGAAGACTGCTAGACGCGAGAGATACGAAACATCATCATCATGTCATTCGTAAAACGTCCATTACCGAAAGCATCCCACAAAGATCTCCATTAGGGGTAGTTGCCATACCTACTCACCACGCTTGGCAGGCGGGTTGGCGAGCACAGTGCGGGTGTTGATACACGGAAAGACGCTGCTGCCAATCTTTCGGAGGTATCCCTTAGCAGGCTCTTACTGCATCCACGGGTGTCATTCTTCTGTCGGCACCCCACGGCAGAGATACGAGTATCTGCAGTTAAAGCAAACATTTTGTCCCCCGCAGGATTTGAACCAGCAACCTCCTGCAGCCGGTTATTTAACCAACTGTGCCGCGGTTCATAATTTCAGCCAGTAGTTGCCATTCTCACCACGCTTGGCAGGCGGGTTGGTGAGCGCAGTATGGGATGTTGATACACGGATAGACGCTGCTGCCCATCTTCCGGAGGTATCCCTTAGCAGGCTCTTACTGAATCTATGGGCATGAGAGGAGGGGTATCATTCAACTGCCGGCACCCCACGGTGCCGCGGTTGACGGATATTTATTTAGCTGTGCAATGCAAACATTTTTTCTTCACACATGCAAGAATTTAGAGGGAAAACAGATGCCATTGAACGGTCGCTGTATGCTCAGAGCATCGACTTTGTATGTACTTATTAGTTCGCGCCCTACGCGGTTTGATGTCCTCAATTGATGATGAGAGTATTATCATTACACGGAAATGCGATGCGATGACTAAAGCGGGCCGTCCACTATGAGGTCAATCTGCTCTTCTTCTTTTAATTTATGGCGTATGCGTCATGTTTGTAAATTGAACGGTCATATTTTTTTACTATAGTTTTATTGTTTTATTTATTTATTTATGAGCCTGATTCTTCCCACTGCAGGGCAAAGGCCTCCCTTCCCTCTCTCCACTGGTCCCTATCATGTGCTTTCTGGTGCCAATTTTCGCTGTAGGAGTCTATCTCGTCCCTCCATCGCCACCTAGGCCTTCCACGTGATCGTCGTTGTTGGGGAGCCCAATCAGTCGTATTTTTAGCCCAGAGTTCTGGGGGCATACGACTCACGTGTCCAGCCCAGTCCCACTTAGTTTTATTGTTATATAATTATTTAATACTTAATAAGTATAAAATGTTATATAGTTTTTTTTTATCAACTCCTTAATTTGTACCAGAATTTGTCGATATTTTGCTCCATTTTATTTATTCATTGCGTTGCTTTCTGTGACGTCACCAAACGCCTCAGTCGGAAGACCAGCCAGCGTTGGCTAACATAGTCAACATTAAGCTGAGGCAGAGACCTTTGTGACTCAAGCACCATAATTTTTATGTATTTTTGTATGGTATAAAAGGTTTATATGCTTGTTGTTACAAATAAAGAAATTATCTATCTACATATGAGCGACTTCATAAATAACATATTTAAACTCGAAAGACTTACATTGCTGGCATTCATGTCAATCAGTACCTGACGTCTGACTACCACCGTGGCTCATCAACATTATCATCATCATCACTGCCGTAGGACTGCTGTCCACATCCACTGCTGGATATAGACTTCCCTCATGCATCTTCAAGGTCTAAGGGGAATGTTGCAATACTCTCGCCATGCTTGGCAGGCAGGTTGGCGAGTGAAGTACTTAATGTTGATATACTTTACCGCATCCACGGGCAAGATAAGAGCACCAGCATTTTCCTGCCGACATCCCACGGTAAATAGGAAGATTAGAATATATTCGGTTAAAGATAATAAAATTCTGACAACAATATAGACCCTGTTAAAAAATCCCTAAACAGTTTAAAATGAGAAGCCCAGAAATGAAAAACCTTATTAAAAATGTTACGGTTCCGGTGGGATTCGAACCCACGTCCGTCAAATCGATACTTGACGCTTCCTAAAGCCAGAAGTGCTTTGATCGCTAAGCTACAGAACCCATGACTGGATCCGCTGAAATTCTTGATAAGGTGATATCGGTTTGAGCAACCGATTAGAGGTTATTCATTTCTTTGAAAATGTTCTACCTAAGTGTGGTTAAACACTATAAAAATAACAAAACTATAAGAGAAGCCTAGTTAGAAATCCGAAGTGTTAAAAAGATCTAGAAAGGCCAGCCCACTTTGAACTTCCCTGAATGTCGGAAAAGCAAACTATGAAAGGAAACACACGCAATAGCCTCACAGAGAGACCGCCCCACCTGTTGCCGGTACTGCTGCTAAGGCACGGGCGAAACTATCAAGCTAGCATTTTGCTTTGATGTCAAACTAACAGCTTTACTAAGCTTGATATTATAAATACTTTTTCACTGATCTTGCTCAAAAAGACCGTCATTGTGGCGTACCAAAGCGAAGAAAAAATAGCATTTCTTCCTCTAGGGGAAAAAGTTTTTTATTTTAAATTTTTGTCTGTCCAATGACAATGAGCCTATAAAAATGAAAAAATCTAGTCATAAGTAGAATAATCATGAATAAAGACTCGACTTATTAATGATTCATAAAAAAAATTACAAATTTTACATTTAATTTTTGATAAAATAAACTTTTTCATAGGTATTGTATTGGATTATTTTATTTTCTCGCAGTCGTAGTGAAAAATAGAGTGTAACACACGGCGCTAAAAACCCATTAAAACTCGGTTTCTATTTACACCCTCGCTAAAACTCGGGAGTACTACCTCGTATATAATGAGGTCATATTAATTAGCTCCTTGTATAACAATCTACTATTAAGGCCCGCCCCAACCGTTGTAATCCACTTCTAAACTATCAAGCAGATAAACGTTTCGTTGTCAAACTTACATCACTTGATAGGCTTGATGCCAAGATCACTAAAGGCAATGCTTTTATATTTTTTCGTTTTCGGTTGCTGGACAAACATTTGCTAGATCGATGAAAAATGGGATTTTTAAAAAGTAGACATTTAAATTATGTTCAATTTTGTTCATGTGCGGTGTTATTAGAAGTCGGGATCGGCAAAACAGGTTTCCTCTTTCATAATGTAACAAATGTTTGACAGAAATTTTGACGCTCACATTAAGTTTGACTATGCAGGAGTTCTACAAAATCACTTTATTCAGTCTGTGTTTTGTGCCAAGATGGTCTTTAATTTAAATATTAGGCGTTGCTTAAAACTTTTTACTGACCAATTTAATAAAGCTTGGTGGTAAGTTTGACGGTATAGACGTGAAAGGTAATCGACGATCCTTTCCAATACTATCATGGTACTATCAACGTTTTCGTTCCCAAATTTCCCATCAGGAAAATATGAGAGCTTTTTGGTTATACGTCAAGCTTCTTCTTTGCTTAACCTAATAGATACACTTTGAGTTAGGTCCCATTTTTTTCAGAACTCAGTTTTAATGATAGGAGCAATGAGGAATCAAGGGAACTCCTCAAAAGTGGTAGGTAAGCATACTCGAACAGCGGTTTCAAAAGGCTGTTGTCGCGTTTATTTCGCTTGACAAATTTGGTTAATATGGCGCTTTCATAAAAAGACAAAAAAGGTTTAAAATAGTTCCTTAGAACCTAACAGATGAATGCAAAAGTTGGCATAGATAATACGTTTATTGTCAATACCGTTGTGTTGACGAGCTGGGTGCAAGCAAATGATTACTAGGAGATACAAATGTCAATGACAGAACCATTTGTGACCTTTGCTCGCTAGCTCCATATTTTATGTTCATTAATACTTTTTGGCACTAAAAACGGCTCACGACTGAAGGTTTGACGGTGTAGCTAAAGCATCAGCTCGTGAAAGGTAGTTGTCACTTCTATTCAACAATATCAATGTTGTCGTTACGGGCGCACGTCACACATTCACAATAGGTGACACCCAGCGCGTCAGTAACGTTTATTGTCTATGCGAGATTTTTGGTTGAATTTTTTGAATATCGAATTGATTTATATGAATGGTTCTTTTTTAATTTTGGCATTTAGGTTTCGCGCGAAAATGGTTTGTTACTCGTAGCGTGTTTAAAATTCGTTTCAAACATGGGCCTAGTTAGTACCCATGTTGCAGTTTGTGTCTATGAAATGTTAACTTTGACTAGTTTTATACGCTCATGGTTTATGAAGATTATGCTACTTATTATTATTACTTTTCTGATTTGATGATATATCAATATTAATTTAAATCGTGACTTTCGAGTATAAACTAAATATTGTAGACTAATTATAAATTTATAATTGATAAAAAATTTGCATGCTTGTGAGCTGATCATGGCTGGACCGTCTTGATAATTGCGGTAAATATGTAATATGTTGTAAAGGTTTTAATAAATAAATGTTGGATGAATGTACTTTTATAATAAAATTATATAATAATATAATATATATAATATAATAACATTAAATAATATAATATAACACTAGTGACATCTTGAGTAACTTATGTTTCGCAAATAAATGAATATAAATATGATTAATACGTGAAGCCTAGAAATATAAATTAGATGAATTTAAGAAAATAATGCCTCACTATTCTCCTTATTCCTTCTTAAGAAAGCTTTTTAATCTTCTGATCATTAAAAATATTATTGAAAATTTCGTTTTATTTACGCATTTTCTGTTGTGTTTAAGATGGGAAACTTTCTAGTTCTGCAAGAGGATCATATTATTTAACAGTAAATGTTACAAGCTTTTAATGATAATGACATTTCTGTTTTAACTCTTATAAAGTAATTGAAAAGTTAATATAAGTTGCAAATAAAACATTAAGCTGACCTAAGCTTGTCATATAATAAATCTGTCCCAATTAAAAAAAACGACTAATAGAAAGAATTACAACGAAAGAAAAAATGTAGAACAATAATGCACAGATCTTTTTCCTCTTTCTTGTCCCTACAATAAGAAAAACAGAAACTAAGTTATCGAACCAATCCGTCCCTATGATAGTTCAAGCTTACTATAAACACCGGCTCCCCTTGACCGTGCCCCATAGAAGTAGCCTTGAGCAGTCTTACTATCAATAGACACGCACGACAAAGAAGCCAGATAGGCAGCAGGTAAGGGTGAGCGAGGCAGCGAGATAACATAAGAAACGCAAGGTCGACGGGCAGTGGGTCAGCGTCTAGGCGACGTCTAGCGCGCACACTTGCAAAGGTACCGATGGCAGAGAAAGTTGCTGATAGTTTATTATTATTGTTAGTATTTAAGTATTATTGTTAGTTTAATAAATTTAATACGGCTTACATCACGTACCTAACTTATTATCAACTTCCTGACGTTTGCCACGTCACAGGCGGCCACGAACGGTGCTCATGAAGAAGGGCCTCTAAATAGTCTACGAAACGTCAGCAAGATGATAATAAGTTAGGTACGTGGTGTAAGCCGTATTAAATTTATTGAATAATGTCAAGCCACGATAATTTCAATTGTTTATAGTATATAAGTATTATTGTTATAGTAATTTGTATTTATAAGTATTAGAGTGTTATTGTATTTTGGAGGATTAAGTTCTTTAAATTACCTATATAAAATGTGGTGACACTTATCGTAGAATTAAGTTTTTGGTACATAAAATGTGATGAAAGGTTTTTTGTATAATTACGTAACAGTTCGTAAAGTTTACAATTTTAAAATGTCACCGTTTAACCCTTAAGCTCGACAACGCACACATTTGTCCTCGTCTAAAATATGTACATACGTTGACTCGACAGCGCACAAATCTGTGCGTATACCAACATATCAAAAAGTGCATTCTAGTGTTTCTCTTTTGCTCCCTCCATTGAGGGTTTGTATTTAAAAGAAAGAGAGGTTAATATGATCTTTAATTTGATGTGTGAGAAAATAAATCATATCAAATTTATCTATAAATTTAAAACTGTATTATCATAGAATAGTTAACTTTTTATTTTAAATAAAAATTCCTGTTCGTTTCAGTATTATCGTCATTCTTGTAAAAGTCTGCAAATATCAGGTGGCGCCGCCATGACACGCGCGAGCGAACGGGTTTAAGGCATGATAGGTGACAGTCGAGCTTAAGGGTTAAAATGTAATTTAACCTTAAGTATTCACTTCTCCTGACATTACATCATCTATTAACTTTTTAAATTGTAGCCGAAGCAGTGAGCCCTCGCGTCTAAGTACAATTGTCAAACTTACTCAGAGCGAGGTATTCAAACTCTTTGACGCCACAGGGATAAATTTACAACTTCTTTTACTATTTTTCAAGTTATAGATATATTGTTTAGTCATAATGGCCTAGTAAATAGAAGCTTGTAACCTGTTTTTTTGAAAATAAATATTAAATTTTGATTTGATATTTTTTATTTGATTGAGTCCCGACTGCGGGAGGGTAATAAATAAATAATGCTGGAGAATTTATCCAGCATCATCTAGCTAAGTCATATCATAACACAAGCTAAGCAGATGTTGTATTATGGGTACTAGATGACGGATATACTTAAAACATTATACTACATAGATAGATATTTTTTATTAAATATCAAACAATAAAAGAGAACACCCTGAAATAATATCTGCAGACCATACAGACATTAGTCCCGAGGCGGGAATCGAACCCGTAACCGCAAGACGTTTTGTACATAACATATTTAAGTCGCGAATTTTGACCTAAATATGTTATGTATTACTGAATAAGATTCATTTATTGTAAAAATGCAGATGTCAAACATACAGATGTCAAAATGGAAACAGAAATCCTTCCATAATTAACTTAACAACATGCAATAATCAATAAATTGTTTATGATTAAAATAAGTTCATTAAGCCAATAAAGTAATTTTTGACATAATACAAAGTAATAAATAAAGCATAACTTCAATCCAGCCTTTACCTACATTTTTGAACTAAAAATAAATAAACTACATATTTTTTTTCTAAAACGGATCAATTTTAACAAACTACAGTTATCATCCAAATCGCTACCTATTCAAACTCAGTACTTAAAGATAAAGTTATTTATAAAAGCACAACACGGATCTAAAATCACTTTAAAACCCAGTAAGAATGAATTGCAAACCAAATGAAGTAAAAGACGAAGCCATCAGCAAGTTGACATAACTGATTTATGCTAACAAGAGAAACCCAAATGCAGCTTCTTGGAATCGCATTGTGAATGGTGAGGCAAGTGCATAGTCACGCGAGAGAGTATACAATACCTACTTAATAACCATTAAATACAGTATGTTACTAGCATAACGTTTTATTTAGAAACGAGTAATCCCATTAATATTATAAGTAATCTTGTCGCATCGTTTTGGGACAACCTGTATAGTGGATATAGGGCGTCTCAAAACGAAGGGGAAGTACCTTAAATATTGTAGACAGGACTTTGCTGTAATGAGACTTTATTTTATTTTTAAAACTTATTAATTCTGCATTCAAAGATTTTCTTAAAATTATTTACTGCGTCTGGGAATAGAACCGACTCAAATGTGGAAACACGGTATATTTTTGATGCCAATCGAAAGAATGGACAGAAAGTTATTACTTTCTGTGGCTAATTCCTCATAGCATCATAACATATAACGTATCTTAAAATACATTAATTGTTTTTGTACAATTAAGGTAGCCTCCGAGACTAGGCAAAGTGTCAGTGGTTACTTATTTTTTTTATTTTTTAAACATGTTTAATTGATGTTGTAAATGTTAAACAAACGTCTATAGTAAAACAAAAATCTAGTTATTTTCTGTATTTCTTATTATCTATTACCTTATATCTATTACACTACACATTAGAAGGTTTATTTGTAGATACAATATAAGTTGCGAGTAGCTATATCCCACCTGGTTGATTAAGTTTTAATTAAAATTTCTCCTCTTAGTACGAGACGTGATATTAATGACACAACATATTTGTTAAAAATAATGTCCAATCAAGAATATTGTCCGGACCTGCTATGTAAAATAAAACTAAACATCCCGCACAGATCCAGTAGATGCAACCCGCCCATAAATATTACTATATATTGGTATATATTGGTCGTCTGGTGAGCCAATAATACTCAAAAGGGGGCCTGTAGAAATACAGAATGCCGCATCTGAGCTTCTGCTATACTTCAGCTACATAGGCCTTTTGCAATATAATACACTTAAAAATGCCAGCGGCAATACTCTTGATTTAGTATTTTCTGATTTTCCTATTAAATCTCAAAACTCTAGCTTTTCACTTGTACCTATCGATGTAGCTCACCCAGTTATTGATATGACGGTGACAGACATTTTGATACCCCCGATTAAGTCTCAGTTTAGCATGAAATACCAATTTAAACGTGCGGATATCCAGAACTTAAATAAATCTATTTCAGAATTGGACTGGTCCTTTATCACAAGAGAATGTAATCTGAATGATGTCCTTGACACATTCTATTGTAAAATAAACAGCCTGATAGACATTTTCGTACCCAAAGTACGCAGTGGTGGGGCTTACTCTTACCCTGTATGGTACAGTAAAGCTCTTATCAGGGTTATCAAAGAGAAAAATAAAGCACACGTTAACTGGAAAAAATTTAATAATCCCACAGATTATGCAGAGTTTTCTTTGCTGCGTAAAAGACAGAAGATACTACAAGAACAATGCCACATGTCTTACACAACATTTGCCCAAGAAAAAATTAAATCTAACCCAAAAGCTTTCTGGTCATATGTTAAATCAAAACGTAAAAATGCTACAGGCTACCCCCAGCACATGACCTATGGTGAAATTGAATTCAACAACCCTAAAGATTTGAGCTCAGCATTTAATAACTTTTTTAAACATAATTTTAGTCTTCCCTCAAATTGTCAATTCACATCGCAAACTGACGATAGTCTGCATACAAATTTAATACATGATATTGAAACAACACCTGAAGAAATACAAAAGCTTTTTCTCAATTTAGATGTCACTAAAGGACCTGGAAGTGATGGTTTGCCTCCTGTATTTTTTGTTTTCTGCGCAAAATCACTTTCGTCTCCTGTTGCCTTGCTGTTTAATAGATGTATTAATGATGGTTATTTCCCTAATGAATGGAAAAAAGCTCACGTAGTTCCTGTACACAAGAAAGGTATTAAGACATCCATAGAAAATTATCGTCCCATCTCGATTCTTAACGTCCTTAGCAAAATTTCAGAGAGAATTGTCCATTCACATATTTATCATGTTGTTGCTTCTGCAATACCTATTGAACAACATGGTTTCATTAAAGGGCGCTCAACAACTACAAATCTTGGAGTGTTTATTGATTATGTGGCCACTAGCATGGATGGAGGTTCCCAGGTAGATGTGGTCTATACTGATTTTGAAAAGGCTTTTGATCGTGTAGACCACGTTATACTCCTGCGTAAATTGTACGAACTAGGTATCCGAGGAAATCTACTAAGATGGCTGGAATCCTACTTATGGAAACGCTCGCAAGCAGTAGTTATAGGTGGTTTTCGGTCCAGCTACATTGATATTACCTCAGGCGTACCTCAAGGATCTATCCTTGGTCCGCTCTTGTCCGCCTGCTACTTATACGACGTATATAAATGTTTTCAATATGCTAAGTTTTTAATGTATGCCGACGATACCAAGATTTTCATGAAAATCAGAGATTCCTCAGATAGACATAAATTCCAAGAAGATCTTAATAGGGTTGGGGAGTATTACAGAAGTAATTGCATTGGTATTAATGTCAACAAGTGTAGTTATGTCTGTTTTACGCGTAAGAGAAACCTCATTAAATACGACTACAAATTGTGCAACGTGACCCTGAACGAAACGGAAATGGTTCGAGATTTAGGTGTCTTACTAGACAAAAAATTGCTATTTGCCGAACACATAGAAACGACCATAACTAAAGCCTATAAGAGTTTAGGTTTTATTTTGCGCGTCTGTAAACCTTTTTCTGATATAGACTGCTTAAAAATTCTTTATTATTCTTATGTCCGGAGTACCCTAGAATATTGCTGTAGTATATGGAACCCACACTATCTAACATATATAGGTAATCTTGAGAGCATTCAACAAAAATTTATTAAACACCTGAACTACAGAAAACGTCACAACCCTCAAAGTTATCAGGATTCATGCAGACACCATGCCCTTTCAAGCTTACAAAATCGACGTACACTGATGGACATGGCGTTTTTGCATGGTATTTGTAATGGATACATCGATTGTCCGGAGCTTACTTCTAGGGTTTTGAGTATATGCACCCCGAGAAATCGCACGAGACATACAAAATTATTTGCTGTTTCGAAATCAGCTACAAATTATGCACAAAATTCTATTGTTAATAGGCTGCAAAGAGTATTTAACAAGGACTTTCATTATATTGATATATTTGATGTTGGGAAGGAAACCTTTAAAAAAGATATATTAGCAATCATGGAGGAGAACATTACTTAAATAATTAATTTTAAGCATTTTTAGTTTAAAATTTTAACTTAGATATTACTATTTTGCATTAAACGTACTAGATAGATTACTTATCAATCATACATTTTTGTTTTAGTAGATTCTTGCTTTTGACTGTCTTAATAATTTTTTAGTTTTGCTTTATAAAATGTAAGTCCATAATTGGCCGTTAGTTATAAGAATAATATTGTAAACTGATTAGAATAAGGGCTGTGGATTTTGTTAAACAAATAAAATAAAATAAAATAAATTACATTTGGTTACCAACTATAGACAGAATTCATTCCTATATCGAGCAAGCAGTAAATTTAATTACATTCGTAAAGAAAATAGCTCATTCGATCTATTCTGCATAAGCGTAAACAAAGCACGTAGGTTGCTGAGCAGTGATTTCTTTTGTGAGCATCATTAACTTGTTTAATTTTTTTTATGTTAATCTTCTATGCACCAAAATGTATTGTTATATTAATTATTATGTATGCATGTAAAGTTTTGCATCTACTTTTATTTATGAATGTTTACATCTTATTTTTCACTTTCTACTGCTATCCGCGAGGACCTTTAATTGGCTTGATGTCTCTTATTAATCATATCTATTTGATGAATGTATAGCTGTTGGTCTTCCTCAAAATAAATAAATAAATAAAATAAATTAGATTTTACTGTTTTTTCTTTGGTTTTTTATATGTTTTGTGTAAACTGTATTTCTTTTGTGTGTGCTGTTTTATTATTACGTATTTATGTAATGTGTGTGTATATTTTTAGTTTGAGATTTAACGAGTAATGCTTTGGTTAATAAACTTAATAATAATTAAGTACATGAGAAAGAAAGTAGGTTTATCATTGCATTAAAAGCCACATTATAAGTTATCTGAAGCAAACAACTTTAATTATGTGCTATATTCAATTTAAATGTAATTTCTTCTTTTTTAAACTGACTATTTTATGTAGCTTTTTGCTCTATTGAATAAACACTTATTGACATTGAATCAAACGAACTTGTGTTGCTAACTCTACCGTCGATCTAGTACCACACACGGGCGTGCGCGTGTGTGAATAGTTGCGTCCTTCGGGAGAGACTGATAATTTATCGAACGGCGGGAAGGCCCCGGGATATACATCTTGTATGCGTCCTTTTCTCGGAGACTTTGTTTTGCTGTTTAGAAACAATGAGTTTGAAGTGCAAGTTTTACAGATAAGTAAAGGTTCTTCTGTTGCGGGTTGCCTGCAGCAGAATGTCAACCCTTCTTTTATGCACGTGGATGCAGTAAGAGCCTGCTAAGGGACACCTCCGGAAGATGGGCAGCAGCGACATTCCGTGTATCAACATCCCGTACTGCACTCGCCAACCCGTATGCCAAGCGTTGTGTGGTAGTTATAAGTTACTGTTACATGACTGCTAAATTGGTTTTTTATAGATAAACTATTTACTGTTTGACGTCTGTGGCGTAGCGGGCGAAAATCCGCCTGCGACGCAAGAGGTTGCACGTTCAAGTCCCGCCTTGGAACAAAAGTCTGGACGATCTCCAGATAGGGTGTTCTGGATGTTTTTCTATATATATTTTTTTCAATATATTACAAAAAGTTTATATATTTATTTACGTAGTGTATTAGGTATAGTATATCAGACATCTAGTACACATAACACAAGTTCTGTCTAGCTCGGGGCTAGGTGATGCTCTGTGAATTGTCCAGAATTATTAATTATTTACTTACTGTGAGTACACCATAGACAGAAATAACACAAGCATATATATATATACATATATGTATATAGCTTTTGAAACTATCATGGTCGTGCACGTTACTCGTATTTACGAGATATTCCCGATATTACGACGCAGTTTCACACGTCATGATCACGGATAAACTGACGTGTGTAACTGCGTTGAAATATCAGCAAACTCAAAAAGACTCATCATTTCAGCCATAAAACGTCCACTGATGAACACAGGCCTCCCTCATGGATCTCCATGAGGGGTGGTTGCCATTCTCACCACGCTTGGCAGGCAGGTTGGCGACCGCAGCTAGGGATGTTGATACACCGAAAGACGCTGCTGCCCATCTTCCGGTGGTATCCCTTAGCAGGCTCTTATTGCATCCACGGACGAGAGAGGAGGAGCAAGATTCTACTGCCGGCATCATACGGCTTATAATAAATAAATAACCTACTTATATTCTATTCCTTTGTGAGCCGCAGTTCAAACCAAAGATTGAAATAGTTAGATACGCTCTTGCCGTAATGTGACCGCACCCATTTGTTTCCTTAAGAAATTATATAGCTCGCTCAAATCAGTGTATCTCTAAACACAGTGTCAGCTAGTCGTGGTGTGTTAAATTTTTCACATAAGTAAAAATAACAAATCATTTTCACGCAATATCATTGCACAATAAATGATTACAATAACAGTTTGGTTTATTAGCAAAATCATTGCGCGTGCGTCGGCATTATTATTAACTTACAAGTAAAGACAATGCCACAGTTTGTGGTGTCAAGGCACATCTACCGATTTAAATCTTCGGTACAAACTGCGTCTTAGGCTGAACTGCGTCTCATAGGTTGATCACCTGATTGCGATACAGACAGCTTCATGTTTAAATCATGCTTGATCCTTAGCTAAGGAGCCAGATAACCCAGTCAGACGGAGCAACGCTCGCTGCAAGGTCGTACCTATGTAGGTACGCTAAGCCAGGTACAGTTGACTGCAAATATGCAGTTCGGTGTTAAAAATTAAATAAAATAAACACATAAATGATGGCGTGGAGCGCTAGCAGTAGAATGTTGCCTTTCCTCTCTAACTTGTGAATGCAATAAAAATCTGCCAAGGGATACCTCAGGATTATGGGCAGCAGCGTCTTTCTTTGTATTAACATCCCGTACTGCGCTCGCCAACCCGCCTGCCAAGAGTGGCGAGTATGGCAACCCCATAATAATCTTAGAGATCCAATTCTGTTAAAAAAGAAAGGCCTATGTGTGCAGCAGGCATCGGCAGACAAAATCATCATCATGGGATTTAATCAGCAGCACCCTCCGCGCGCAAGGATGCCACAGCGCAGAGTGCATGCGTTATAACGTGAGTTATCCCTGTTGTTTACAAAATACAACACGTTAACTTTGACAGTGAATTACATACATAATATACATGGGAAAGACCCAGACCAGAGGCAAAGCATAGATTTGTCCCCCGGCGCGGAACGAACCCGCAACCTCCTACGCCTTAGCACGCTATTAGATTACGAAGGCAGGAAGGAGAGTAGTAGAGCTTTTTGTGCAGAGTTCATCCGGAGAAGTACTACCAGCATACCTATTTCTGCCGCCAAGCAGTAATGTCTGCAATTCTGTGTTCCAGTTTGAAGTGTAAGCGGGCCGGTGAAAGTTCGGGCACATGAGACCTTACAACTTCTATCAGGGTGACGGGCGCAATGCACTGCAGCGTTGGTCATGTGCTTAGTGGACGTGATCACCGCGGTAAACAGTTGTAATAGGTAGAGGTTACCGCTTAACAGCAGGTGGACTCTTAGTTTGTCTCGTCATTGCACTTATGCAGCGTACTGTACGGTGAATACTGAATAGGCACGGTAAGTACGTTATAACACAATGTGGCTACGTAACGTATCGTAGCAAATGCGTAAGGACTGTTGTCGACCCACAATACAGCGGGCACAATAGCGCGGCTTTTAGTGGGCAGACAAACATTAATTATTTTCAAACTCGCTTCTGCGAGCGGTATTGCTTGCCTCTCATTTAAAATTTAACATTGAATTACTACCTAATTCACAGTCAATAATATAATTTTCTTAAACTTACCTCATAATTGGACCTTGTCAGAACTATCACTCCTTGCATAACTCTATCTCTTGTTCTATAATTACCTCAGTCCTCACACAACAGTTCACACACCCCTCGGCACTCACACACCAATCTCTATCCTTGTATCTCCCGTTGCCCAGAATCTTATGAGACTGGTGTCAATAGGAGTACGGGAGTCAACACATAATCATACACTCACCCTACCAATTCACAATCAGACACACAAACACACACACCCACACACCCACACAAATGTTTGGCATTCGGGTCCACTTTATCTAATATAAAACTAAAAACTTGTAAGCCGCTTTGTTACGTCCGTAGCGTGGAGAGGGAGGCCTGAAGACGTGTATCACAGGTTCTTTTGAACCTATTTCAGACACCAGTCTTCACAAACCAGGTCACTACTGGCACTACTGCTACTACTGGTGACAGTTATTATAATGTCACGCGCATTGGAATCCGTTTTTTATGTTTGTTTTCAATAATTAGCTCTAGTACTCATACGTTTTGTTTTTGTAATAATTTTATATAGAGGTATACTTTGTAAAGAAAAATAAAGAAATATTAGATTTTTGATTTGTTTTTTTTAAAAGTGTCTATTCAATAGAGCGAAAGTCTACATAGACCACTCAATTTACAATAGAAGAACAAAACACATTTAAATTGAATAAAGCACATAATTGAATTCGATCGCTTCAGAAAACTTTTTTGCAAGTGAGGGAAAGAAACGAAGAAGAAACCTCACTTTTTTACAAGAACAATTTAATTGTTACAATTTTTGTCTTAACATAACGCTTAATATACTGTATGCGAAGATATTAGCTGGTTTGGATATTAGTAGTTGACATCATTTCTTATCGCGGTTGAACCTAGCAACACTCGGCCGAGAGTCAATATCATTAAAATAATCATTCATACAAGGCGTTATAAGGTTTTCTACCCACGTTATAGACCCAGGCGGCGATGACGAGATGAGTTTGACTCCTTCAGAAAAAACTGCCCTCAACAAGCTCAAAAGAGATAAGTCGAAAGAGTGGAGGGTTGCCCTGCAATGAAAAACACCATAAATAAATAAACAAACATTATATTGGCGGTTCACATCTCCTACAGATCATTTGTGATGATGATGGTTATGAGCCTCCTTGACGTGTCTGTCAATGGCGAAACTGGCAAAATTACACTGCTGGACATAGGCCTCCCTCATGAATCTTCTAGTTCTGGTCATGTTGTTGCCATACTCACCACGCTTGGCAGGCTTTACTTCTTTACATAATCTGAATAAGATAAAATGCCCCAAATGTCTGTCCAAAAACTACATCATCAGCAAAAATCGTACTATTTGAATTGTTTTTTTTTAATAATATGTACTTGTTATTTCAAGAAGTGTTAGCTGTAATACATTAATTAAGGAAAAGAGCGAGTAAAAGAATCGAATAATTATTAGTTTAAATCACAAAAAGCTATTATGCCTCCATTTTGTACGCCGTATTCATAAACTTCTTACTCTCCTTTTCTCTGGACCAATCGCCGGCTGTCACACTAGCGCTATCTTTTTCAAGTGTTGCTCTAAGCAGGTTCCTTAGAATGCAATATTGCAAAATTTCTTTCAAAAAGCATTGTTTGGGCGCGGCATAATTAGCTCGTTCCGAGCTAGAGAATATACACACGGCATATCTGACGAGGCTCAAAAACCCAGGATCAACGTCATTTAATTTTAATTGATTTAAGTAACGAACTTTTTTGAACGAACATAACTACTCGATTAATTAATGAATAATGGATTCATTAACGTACGTTTAAAAATTAAGAGGTCCTGGCACGGATCCTTGAGCCGTGCCTTCCGTTGCCTTAGCGGTGTTACACTATGTGCTAATCTTAACAGTAATATGCACGTTTTTCCAAAAAGTTTATACACTTAGCAGTCATTTTATTTGCGCGTAGCTTAGACATTTATCTCGTCTAAGACACGTAGCTGTGCGGTTAAGTGTCAAAAGCGTAAAAAAAAAACAATGAACAGAGCCAAAATAACCTTTCTCTCATAAAAATTTGAATACAATTCATCGCTGAATGTTGTTCGAAGATCAGTTGTACTTATTACTGTTTGGATACCAAACTGGTTTCTGTATGCATTCTCATGTTTATTTTCATTATTTTCACAATTTTATCGGCACCAGAGAACATTGTTAGAATAGTAGTATTATTTAGATGTTCCTGTACAATGATTAATGAATGAAGACACTTTATTGAACACCAAATACAGACAATAAACAAACTAAAAATAAAATATTACAAATAAAGATACCGTAAAAAAGCATCGCTTTTAAAAGCGGACAAATTCTTACAAAAGAAGTTTATAGCAAAAATAGTTTTTAGATAAAAAAATAGTATAATCAAAATAGTTTATAGCAAAAGGATGTTAAGGGTTCTTTATATCAAATGTTTGCACCCCTCGACAGAATCGTATATCAAGGGCTCACTCTTGCTCTTTTTTCTAAACTGCTATCGTTAGGGTAGTATCTGCCTAGCTATTGATAGATTAGGTACCACAGTTAGAAAATATTAGAACAGAAACTCAACATTCAAAGCTATAAATAATAACATATGTTTTATTGTCATAATAATATGGATTTCCGCAAAGTAACGCCTGATTCTATTAATTATATATGTTTTATTTTCAAGTCAATTCAGTTATCCATGTAAAAACCTTAAAAATATTACATATTTAAAGCAATTGTAATATTTCATATTGCAAAGAACATAAGGTTACATAGAGTATCTTAAGGTCGAGTCTGCTCCTAGTCTTCTAAATGAACGAAGATTTCTTACAGAAAATTTGTTTATTTAATTGAGATTAATTCTACAATATAGTAATTTTCTATTAAAAAACTTAAATTAAAGTATTATAAGGTAATGGGGTGTGGTGCCGGCAGTAGAATGTTGCCCCTCCTCTCATGCCCGTAGATGCAGTAAGAGCCTGCTATGGGATACCTCTGAAAGATGAACAGCAGCGTCTTCCCACTGTATCAACATTCCGTACTGCGCTCACCAACCCGCCCGCCTGCCAAGCGTGGTGAGTATGGCAACTACCTCTTACGGAGATCTTACGGCTTGTATTCAGTAGTGGACGTTTTACAGCTGAAATGATGATGATAATAACAATAATGGGGCAAAAATGTCTATCGATTGAAGAAACTCAGCGGCAGTCGACCGCGACTGAAACCGCACCGAAAGATTAGGTACCAGAAAACTGTAAAAAAGAGATAAAAAGCTTTTTTTATCCCAACACCAGTTAAATAAATAGGTAATTGTACCTATTTATTTAACTGGTACATTGGTAAACGAGACGCAAATGCAGGCAGGCTGCAATCCGTTCAGAAATTAAGCAAACAATCCAAATTAAAAACCGAATAAATAAAAAAAGAAAAACAACCGCCATTCGTAATTTAAAACGTAATGACGTTCCATTTTGCGCAGGACAGAGCACGAAAATTAAACACGCTTTACAGTGTGCCAGTTAAAAATTATTTTTTCACTGCTTACCCTGTGTGCCGAGTAAAAACAAAAAAAACACTAATACAAACGCGAATCCATCATGAGAACGGCCACATTACGCACACACGAGAAGGTAAACACAGCACATTAGTAGCATCGCTGCTACACAAACACAGTAAAATTGCACCGGCATACGCACCCAGATAAAACCCCTACGCACACGTAGAGAAAATTCGGTGTTCCTATAATCGAAATATACGCATGTGTGCGGCACCGTCATTCCCACGCATATAATAACATGCTAGGCTACAAATAAGATGCAACTCTCTTATTTTCGACCGTATTATGAAGCACATTAAACTCATAATGGTGCAACTAAAGGTAATGATTGGGTTGCATTATGTTTGGATGTGTGAGTAAGCGATTCGTTCGTTTTGTTCCTTTTTTAAATTTCACCGTTTAGTTCAATCTATTTATTGGTTGTTTGCATGTGTGCGATGTGGTTGCGTCGGACTACATTTATGTGTGTGGGTGCTGGAAAGTGCGTAGAAAAATGTTGATTATAATTATGTACAATTTTATACTACCTATTGGTCGACTGTGACTCCAATTATATTTTGCAGCAATAAAAGCATTTTATGATATTTTAACCGCTCGTTTATTTAGTCTTTATTTCCGTAATGTCTTAATGGTTGACGTTTTTAACAACACATGTCTCTTCAAATCAAAGTTTATAAGATCACATGATACGAGAGGCATTCCACGTGTTTATCTACACCTAAATCCCTAGATAGCCAAACAGATCCAAAACAACGGTAGAAATAAAACTATTTCGACCAAAATTAGGGTTTATTTTTCCCCCTGTATTACCCTTTTTAAACGCAGGGGTGATGGTGCTACCTTCACACGAGTTTGGGAGACAAACTAGGATTAGAAGAGTCACTATCATAATGTAAGCTGACATACTTTTGGTTATTTTAGATTCAAGCGTCAAGCGGTAGCTATATCTTTGCTATTTTGAATGTGCATAGGTTCCTTATTATTAAATTAAATTCCCAGATACAGTCAGCAATAGTCAGTTTGAATTGCGTGTTCTTTCTTGTAGGTTCTTTAAGGCAGAAAAGACAGACACTAGCCATGAGACAGTAACTGTTGTAAGGCAGATCTAGATAAACTATTTACAAAGTACATAGTGTACATTGCGTAGACATCTACGCATGTTCGTAGCACTATCTACGAATCTATTGCGTAGCCGTAGAACTAGCTACGGAACTATTGCTCGTAGCACTTTGTGCGTGCTAATAGTAATAGCAACCTTTGTGTATCCCTAGTTTAATAAAGTATAACTTAACTACAAAATATTAGGTATGATTGAATATATTTGTTTTCCTGTATAATAGGGATTAAGTTTGAACAATGATGGTACATTATTGCGCTTGTCTTGCCTTTGAGCAATATCGAACTTTTAGTTTTTTCCCATTTGTGATGTCAAGAATACAACGTGTTGCAGTATCACAAAGTTAGTGGTCAACTATTGTAATATTTTCGAGCAGTTCTTATCTTGATCTGTATCTCAGCCGTAAAACGTCCACTACTGACCTCAATGAGGGGTATCTTATTCTTCTATTCTAAGAAAGGAAGTGGAAAACATATTGTCCGACCCCGCATAGAGTAGATCAGGGCAGAGGGATGACGATGATGAATTCTGGCTGTTTTAATTTTTGTACACCCAATCCAGATCAGGTCCGTTTTTGTTTCAATTTAACCCACCATTTGTGACTCTTATGTCTGTAAGACCGGGTGGATCAAAAAAGTCGAATAATTTTTTAACCTGCTATCGATTTGCGTTGTGATTTCGAGTAGTCGCCTCATTGCACGTCCCCGACGAAGCCCTAAAACGGCGACGCGAGTTCTCGCAAACCCGGTGCATGAGACCGGCGTCACCGATTATGTACATAAGTCGAATGTTCAGTATTAAACTTCTATTGGATTTTTTGTTGTTAGAAATATTACAGTTTTTGTTTATTTTAAAATAGTTCCTCGTATCAAAACACTGATAAGTGCTGTTTTAGTTATAAAATGCTCTATGCTTGTAGTAAGCTGATAGTCTTTAAAAATGTATGTGATAAAACATGGTAATTTTAAGTGTTTCAAGTGCAAGTGTATAATGAGTAATTAAGAAGGTGTCATTAACAAATTAACTTTGTTTTATTGTCAAAAAAAATATTTATTTTGAAAACTGAGCCACTTATAAGTAGCATGGTATAATTAAATATTGGAAAAACCTTCGGTGAAAATCCCGGTGCGTATGACCGGCCTCACCAATGATATACATAAGTCAAACTGTCGTCACCAATGGCGGGTTAAGTTAGTCCAAGAACAGAATCGAACCGTTACCTAGCTATCAGAAATTATACAAAATGACCTTATCGGTCGATCAAAAATCGAACAAGAGAGAACTTTTGAACGAATGAACTCGCGCCGCCGCGGTCTGTTTTATAGTGAAACTTATGATATTTATTATTTCAATTTGTTTATTTGATTGATTGTTTATTATTAGGCATTGGTTTCCCAATGAGAGAGAAGTTTCTTCTTCGCTTATTTCCCTCACTTGGGAAAAAGTTTTCTGAAGCGAAGGAATACAATTACGTGCGTTATTTAATTTTGTCTTGCTTTTTTCTTGTAAATTGACTATTCTACGTAGCTTTTCGCTCTATTGAATATTTTTTTATTGTCCTTGACTTTTACACGTCACAATCCTGCGTCAATTTCATGACTAATTATCTATTTGCATATTTAATACGCTAAATCTACTCTCACAATCGACTGCAAACTACTTTCTTTTCGTAATTTTAACACATTTGCGTCACCCCTATCTTACTATCGTGTTCTGGAACCGGTTTGAGCCGGTTAGGGCAGCTCTAGCCCCGAATTTCCACAGGTGCGTATTAGCGAGCTGAGATATGCAGCGTGTTTATCTGTGTGAGTGTGTGTGAATGTGCGCGTGAATGCAACTTGTTCTAAGGAGTAGATTCGGGGCTGGGGTGCGCAACATTTTTTAATGTTTATTTGATTCTGTTAATTCGTTAAAAGCTATTAGCTCGCTATCTAAGTAATTGATAGTTTTGAAATACCTTATTACATTATAATTTACATTATTTTGACACGTTACAGTTTCCTTCTAAGGATTGTTTATATATATGTTTGGTCTTTCTAAATGCTTAGTAATATGAAATATATTTCATATGTTTTAGTAAAATGGCTAAATTTCATAACATATTTTTAACATCATATCAATGATATTCAAATGAAAATAAGAACAAGTAGAAATTCTTATAAATATATACTAAGTGTTGTTACCTTTTCAGGAAAAAAAATGGTCTATGTTATTTTAAAATAATTCAAATGCTCATTTGATCTTAAACCATTGTTTGGACACACGGCTTCCTCTTTGTTTCTGGTCACAGGAAGTCCTAGTCTGAGGGACCAACGACCTCTCCGAGAGTTCGTTGGTCCCTCAATGACTTGAAAATGCATGTTATGTTTTACATATATTCTATATATTCATTAAAATAAATATTTAACCAACACTATTATAATGTTGAGATTAGATAAGTACGTTTTTTTTTTAATTTTTTAAGCTAAACGTTGGCATAATTTAAAATTTACTGTTTATCGAAAAATACTGTATAGTTAAAATGTATCAAATAATTTTAACTATATAGTATTTAGGTTCATCTATGAGATGGAGGAGAATAGATCTCTAGCCTTCCTTGATTTTGAATTCTGATGGATCCTAATCAAATTTTTTTTAGATTTGTTAGTAATGCAGCATTGTAGTTGGAGTGGGATACTTACAAATGTGTATTATGATGTGTGTAATGTGCTAATTACTATTGATTCTTCATTTTAAAGCTTATTTGTTGACAGTGCCCATGTAAGGTCAACTCACTTTTTTCGGTAAGAATTTGATTTAGCATGTAAAATATTTTGATAAAATTCATCTGTTTATAAATGCCTATTTTGTTTTTACATTTATTTATAGTCTCTGACATTAAAAAGTGTACTTAAAGTTCCTAAGGTCAGTCATATCAGTATGAGTATTATCGCTAATATAAATAATGTTCTGCATTGCATAATTCGTAATATTTGTTAATTAAAACTTAAGCACTTTACACTTTTTGTAATAATCATAACTCACCCTCAAAGCCTCAAACAACTAACACACATTACTTTAACAAACACGAAAAAACCCTCAGAAATTAGTCTAAAAATGTTACTCACATCTGCCATAGAATAATGTTACACGTTACACAGTAACAGGTCTGGTCTGGCAGCCATTTTGAAAATGTTTTTAGTGCTTTCGAAATTCGGGGCCTAGGACAATGACCCCGTAGGGCCCGCGGCGGCAAGGGACCACGTATCCGTCTTACATTAAGGTCTAAAAATATATAGTTGATAGCTGGTTCGTTGTCTACATTCTTTTGGGGTATTTTAGTTTTGGCGGTAAAAAAATTTGAATGCCGTTTTGGGCTTGGAAATTGTAAAAGTTGAGGTAAGTTACTTGTAAAGAAGTAAATTTTATTAAACAACACGACATTTATTTTTATAATGTAGGTTATACACTAGCGATCCAGATGCCCAGAAAGAGTGATGGAAAGCGGCCAGTGATCGTGAGTAGTAGAAGAAAATGGAAGAGACCTTTCCCGAGCAATTAAAAACATAATAGGTTCACAAAACGCGTAGTAATCTCTCATGTCCGAACAACAATGCCAACGAGATAAACTTTCGAAACTCGTAGCTATGAAACCGTTTGTACATAATCCAACTGCTATGCGTAAGGGCGCACATCTCCACGTGTGTCTTACAAACAGTACCTCTGTGTTTGACGACCTCTGTGGCACAGCGGGCGAATGTATTATAATGTACCTCTATTAAGTAATATCAGTCATCTAGTACCACACAAACTCTGCTTAGCTTGGGGCTAGATGATGCTGTGTGAATTGTCCAGCATTATTTATTTATTACTTGCTTGTGCCCGCCGCTTCGCATGCGTTATACCCGGATAAAAAGTAGCGTACGTGTTAATCCAGGTCAAGATCTATATACGTGTGCAAAATTTCAGCTCAATCCGTAGCCTAGTTTTTGCGTGAAGAGGTAACAAACTTCCATACAAACAAACTTTCGGCTTTATAATATTAGTGAGATTTATACAAAATCTTTTCTCGGTTCCCTGTTTTCGAGTAATAATTATTTAATTAGTCAACATAAAAACCAACTTCAACGATATAAATTGTATTGCTTTAAAATACATAATGAAATTAAGACATATAGGGTTTTCTCATGGATGCCATTCATTTCGGCCGTGATACGTCCACTACTGAACACAGGCCTCCCTCATGGGTCTCCATGAGGGGTAGTTGCCATACTCACCACGCTTAGCAGGCGGGTTGGTGAGCGCAGTACGGGATGTTGATACACGGGAAGACGCTGCTGCCCATCTTCCGGAGGTATCCCTTAGCAGGCTCTTACTGCATCCACGGGCATAAAAGGAGGGGTAACATTCTACTGCCGTTTATGTTACTTTGTAATTTTCTTATGATGCCTTGAAATAAAACGATTTTATACCACATCATTTATTTGTAAAGTCATAAAAATACATTTGATGAGTTTACAATAAAGAAATATAAAAACAAACACTACAGTAAAAAATATATCAAAACTATTATTATTATTAAATGAAAAATTCGTCAAGTGAATAGAACGAAGCATATTCTCAGACTTAACAGTGAAAACGGGATCACGAAAACAATTCAGAATAAGGTGTGTATCGTACTGTACAACTGAGTTCCAAGCGTGGTTTTCTAACTTTTCACTTTAAAGGGTTTTTTCGAACCTCTCTCCCCTTCCCCCTAGCCTTGGGGGCAAGGGGGGCGCTTGAATAAATACCCAAAGTTGACCTGAGGTTGCTAATTTGATTCCTTTAGTATGTGTGTATTTATTTCGGGGATTAAGGTCAGTTTGTTTTTGTTATTGCGATTCAAATTTAATAGGAAAGGATTTTGGTTGGTTACGTGGGCGTGTGCTGGAAACGTGGATGTGTTCTAGATATAAGTGTTGTGTAAATGTTTGACAAGATGATAGAGGATTAAGGATTCATCCATAGACAACGCGCTATACGATTGACATAATTTATTGTTTTATGTATGTATATTTCGTAACAAGGAGCATAATAAGGTCATCTACGTATTATTAACCAACATAATTGTCAGATGGTGTAAAGCGCGCAGCGTAGCGTGGGAAGTCACGCGTTAGCCGCGCGCTCAATAGTCATTAATTTTAGTATAGATTCATACTATGGCTATGAAGTATATATAACTTCGAAAATTTGCATAAACTAACCTAACTAAATATATTCAAGAATCAAAAATCAAGAATCAAAAAATACTTTATTCAGTGCGGCCGCATGGACCTTATTGACGCGTCACAAATTACAAAATAAAACAACACAAATATTAAATAAAATTATGAAACTAAATCTAAATGGTGGGTACACACTTCGCAATGGTAAGTTAAAGATTATATATTATAAGTATATGGCGAAAAATGCTTTATATGTATAGAAAAACCATAAGTTTATAAAAATAAAAGAAAACTGTCGAAGAATCAGCTTTTTATTTACAATTACAATGAAAAAATAGCACAACGCACCTTTAGTAACAAATGTCTGTACGATCTGCAGATATTTGTTCAGGGTGTTCTGGGTGTCTTTCTATTATATAATAAAAATATCTATCTATGTAGTATAATGTATTAAGTATATCAGTCATCTTGTACCCATAACACAAGCTGTGCTTAGCTTGGGGCTAGATGATGCTGTGAGATTTGTCAAGCATTATTTAATTATTTATTTATTATTTAGTAGAAAAGTGACCTAACTCAAAAATCTTGACAATCGGATTTGAATCTCAGCATGACATTTTACGATAAAAAAAATTATGATTAGGTTAATTTTCTACTAAAGGCGCGAAATATGTTTACATTCATTTTGAATAAAATAACAATTACAAAAAATGGTTCCACTTAGGCGACCCGTGCGGCGAGCTATACAAGTGTCAAGTTTCGGGTTTGCTTATTTAACTCTCCAATGTCATGAGGTCTGTTTAATGTGCTTAGTTACAAGTGCAGTTCAAAAACGCTACTCAAACAAAGTTGCAACCATGCCGAGTTAATATTTTAAGATTTATGGCAAAATAAATATATTTTCTTTGATGAAAAATGGCCATCCCTGATTTTTTGAGAATGAAATGAAATGTAAATTTGTTTATTTGCTACTTTAACATTAACAATCTTAACGAAACGGGAAGGTGTGAACGAAAATACATCAATTTTAAGTGTGTTAAAGTCTACACCAAAACCTTTTTGTCACTAGCATTTTTACAAAAAAAAACACTAAAGTCAAATTCAAAGTCAATAAGTGTTATATTCAATAAAGTAAAAAGCTACATAGAATAGGCATTTTCAAAAGAAGAACAAGATACATCCAAATTTAATAAAGCACATAATTGAACTCGTTCGCTTCAGATAACTTTTTTCCAAGTAAGGAAAGAAGAGAACAAGAAACCTCATTCACTTCCATACATTGTTACAATTTTGATCACCAATGTACTCACTGGAGCCATCGAGCAACATTTCGAATGAGTTTGTATTAAAAAGACTATGGAACGATGTATTATTAAAAATGTTTATTTTTGTTAAAAATAGTAAGAAACACGACATTGATAGAAGCCTTCCTATAAGCATATAAATATTTGTGTTAGAAGGTCCAATAATAATCCAGTTGTCAAGCAGGAATTAAAATATTTTTTTCAATTATCAAATAAAAAAATAATATTTCATTGTTAAACATTGATTAATTATTTCATTACGTATGTGTAAATTTTGCATATCTAAGGTATCTATATCTGTAAATTTTCATTTAAGTAACCAAGTTTAAATAACAGAGGGTAAAGCAGTACAGCAATAATTTAAGGTATGTATGAAATAACCTCCTCAAAGCCGGTTTGTCTGCACTTAAGCCGAGAAAATAAAAATTAACATCAACTTAAAGGGATGATTTTTATCACAAACATTAGTTCCATAAAATAGGAATAATAAACAAAAATGGTGCCTACGGTTTTCCCCACTAAGAGTCACATTTCTGTGATTAGCGAATCCAATAATAAACAAAAATTATCCATAGGAAAGATCCTTAACTCCGTAAGTTCGACAGCTGTCATCGAAAAAGTAGGTATTTCAATGCCTTTTATTTGAGCCCTAAACGGAAAGTCTGGGCTGAGTCGTTGTCGAGTTATGGCCATTTGAAGTTTGACAGCTGTCATCGAAAAAGTAGCTATCATCAATGCCTTTCATTTGAGCCCTAAACGGAAAACCTGGGCTGAGTAGTTGTCGAGTTATGGCCATTTGAAATTTGACAGCTAAAAAGTAGGTATCATCAATTCTTTTCATTTGAGCCCTAACCGGGATGTCTAGGCTGAGTAGTTGTCGAATTATGGCCATTTGAAGTTTGACAGCTGTCATCGAAAAAGTAGGTATCTCAATGACTTTCATTTGAGCCCTAAACGGAAAGTCTGGGCTGAGTATTTCATCAATTCCTTTCATTTAAGCCCTAAACGGAAAGCCTAGGCTGAGTAGTTGTCGAGTTATGGCCATTTGAAGTTTGACAGCTGTCCTTGGAAAAGTAGGTAACATCAATGCCTTTCATTTGAGCCCTAAATGGAATGTCTGGGCTGAGTGGTTGTCGAGTTATGGCCATTTGAAGTTTGACAGCTGTCATCGAAATAGTAGGTAACATCAATGCCTTTCATTTGAGCCTTAAGCCGAATGTCTGGGCTGAATAGTTGTCGAGTTATGGCTATTATGAAGTTTGACAGCTGTCATCCGTAATTTTTTAAATATATCATTTTTGACACCTGTCAAAAATATCGATATGGAACTTGAAGGTTCAAGTTATAATTGCAATAACATTATCCCTTAAATACTTTTGTAAATTTCGAAACTGGATCTACTGAGAGTACAAACAAATAAAAAACTCACTAGATCCAGTATTCAAAAAACTTTAAATACTGGATCTGTTGATTTGATCTAGTGAGAGTGATCCCTTTAAGGTAATCACTGTAGTAAGAAGCGATTAGAAAACACAGCTCTGTTAATAGGTTAGCTTTTTTGTTGTTTCGAAGTTGGAGCAAATTTCATTCCAAGCAGTTTTGACTTCTGAATAATCAAATTTTTTATAGTAAGCTTTATTATGAAGATTGCATTTTATATGTTTTAGAAAATTGCTTCATTTCGTTATACACATATGATGTGATGACTGAAAAAAAATATGAACCAAAAGAAACTATAACGCCTCAAAACGCTACCCTCAAGACCCGGAATTTTGACGAATAATCCTCACGTAGCACATTTCAAGTTATAAATTGACTTACAGGATCGTATATAAAGGAATCCTGTACAAAAAAAAACATTATTGGCGTTTGAAACGATGCCTCGGGGCGACATCGATCCTGTACACATTGCGCTACGCACCAGTTAGGAGGCACCTGAAGTACAAGCTGAAGAGTTTGCGAGGTTCTAGATGGATAGATAGATAGATAGAACATTTATTTACTACACGCGCAATACAAACACAAAACTTTATACTAACAAACAGGAAAACAAGTAAAAATAATATTGGGTAACAGGAAGGGATGTGGCGCGGGTTAAAAGGTCCCTAACTCAGTATTTTGCTAGAAAACATGACTGTGTATCAATTAATTTTATTTTGCTTATTGATATTTGTATTGTACCTATTATTTATATTTTGATTATTGGTATTTTTATTGAATTATTTTGCTTATTGTGTTTTTGATTAATTTATTATTTTGCCTGTATATACATATAATGTGGACTATTGTATTGGGTTATATCCTGTAAGAATAGATGTGTTTTTAATAAATACAAATACAAAATACATTCTGTAGCTCCTGGCAAGGCTCAGATGCTACGATGGTTTCCAGTTGGGGCCCACGACCACAGATGTAAAGTAAACGGAATGATAGTTGTAAATGAGGGAAATTTCTACACCTCGCAAACTCTTCAGCTTGTGTTCATGTAAGTATTAGTAAGCTTGGTTCTTTCTGAGGCAACCGGACTATCCATTCATAGATATAACTTGTGAAACTATATAGTTGTGAACAATATATGCGACATTTACAAGTTATTTATCATTATTTGAGCCTTGAATTTCTCGATATTCCGGCGCATTTTCACAGGCCATGATCACGGATAAACTCTTCAGCTTTTATCCGCGATCATGGCGTGTAAAACTACAAAAATTGTTATAATGAAGTGAAAGGGTGAACTTGTTTCTTTCCCTCTATTGGAAAACAGTTTTCAGAAGCAAACGAATTTAATTATAATCGATTATAATGTGCTTTGTTTTTGTTTTCTAAATTGATATTTTTATGTGACCATTGAGTCTAAATGAATAAACACTCACAAGGTCAATCACGCTCAGACAGCTATAAAATGAGTTAAAATTAGGGTAACTTCCGAGATTAGATATAGTGTCGGGAGTTACTTAAAAATTTTAATATTATAAACTTGTTATTAATAAACGCTTACGATATTTTTACTTATTTTAGGGCTATTACATAAGTTTATGGAAACTATTCAAATATAGAAATTAAAAATACCTCAGTACCTGAAGACGAAAGTCTAAACCAGTGATGACTTAAGGAACCGAGACGTGGTCCTTTACTACTTATGAATAAGCTCGGAGACACTCAGCGAGCTATGGAGAGGGCTATGCTCGGGGTTTCTCTACGAGATAGAATCAGAAATGAGGAGATACGTAGGAGAACTCGCGTTACCGACATAGCCAAAAGGATAAGAACGCTGAAGTGGCAATGGGAAGGCCATGTGGCTCAAAGAACAGATGGCCGATGGGGCCGAAAATTTCTCGAGTGGAGGCCACGGACCGGCAAGCGCAGCGTAGGACGTCCACCAACAAGATGGGCAGACGACCTGGTAAAGTATTCAGGCAGCGATGGATGCAGGCCGCTTTCAGCCGCAATACTTGGAAGTCCATGAAGGAGGCCTATGTCCAACAGTGGACGATGATGATGATTCAAGTGCTTTTATTGAAGTCTTACGATACGTGCATTACTGTCGAAACATTGGCAATACCTAAATTCCCCTTTCTTATCGCTAACTTATCGCTGTCTCGAAAGTTAAAGAGACAATTTAAGACTAGATTTCTACAATATTTAAACTTTAATTAGTTTTAACTCTAAATATGTATATATCGCTTCCTCTTACGTTTGGGCCAAAGGGCCCAGCGAACCCTATCTAAAATCGTTTCTAAATAAAACACGCATAGAAGCTCCTACAGGATTACCCTACGGCCTTCAACTAATAAATTGCTTAATAATGAAGGGCGAAGCCTTTATTCATCCCTTCCGATAACGCATTGTATTTGTCGTTGGCGAATATTTTAATTTCCTTTTTAGATTCTGGGTCAGCGTGTTATCTGATTGGTGTTTTGTATGGAGCTCTACTAATACAGACAGACGGCCCTTCAACCGCCGGAGCTTTGCCCTGTCGGCGAAAAGTCAGGGCTCATGATAGTCACCAGGCGCTTTGTGACATTCTGACGAGAGTCCAGCTTCTCGACCCTCAATAACACTCCGGTCTTTTTCCAGAGGTAATCATTGCCTAAGTCCAAAGTTCTTTCCGCCTTTATCATATATTATATTGTATGATGGCACGGAATCCTCGGTGCGCGAGTCCAACTCGCTCTTGCCCTGATTCATTTTTATTAGAATGGGTTAACATTGTCATAATATTATGTTTTGAAGCAAATCCGAAGCTGAAGCCTTTGGATATGCTGTGGAGAAGCTGTCGAAGAAATTGGAACAACCCACATACAAATCTGCTACAAGAATCTAGATTTCATTATTTATATTTGATTAATGGAACGATGTCTGTTCGTATTATCGATTATTGCCATAAAAGTTCAGGCTTTTTTCTAGAATTTGAGCTAGTTCGATTCCTGGGTGTGGCCAGCACATTTGAAGAATCTTTGTAGTTTTGCTTCTCTTTAAAAAATAAAAGAATGTGTCCTTAGAATGTTCCTACATAAGCAATGGCTAAGAGAATTTTTCGTAAAGGTGGCATGGGAAAATTCCATCCTGTATATTGAAGGCTTGGAGACTTTACAGTTGAATGAGTGAGGGTATTCTGAGAATACATGTTAACGTTTCATTACCAGCAGATACTCGTAAGAACCCTGAAGTTGCAAAGTTAAAAATAAACGACTTCTAAACTTGGATATTCTATTTCAAAGCCTTTTTAGGGTTTCGTAGTAAAACAAGAAACCATTATAGTTTCGCTTTATCTGTCTGACCGACTGTCGCCGGCTTTGCGAAGAGACGTATTAGTCCCGGAAAGCTGTTATTTTGCATGGATATATAAACGAATGTATATGGTTTCAAAGACAATTTTCTGATTCGTTTCATCATTTCATCATTTGTTTCTTTTGCGAAGTATTAAAGTTTTAAACTTTTTTTAGAGCCCTCTAAAATCTAAATTGCTAGCTTAAAAATCTGAAAAAAACTCATGAAAAAAATAGGAAAACTATAAAGGTTTATGCTAGCTTTTTAGTTTCGGAGAAATAGTCACATAAATAAGTTATGCGGTTTCCCAAGCATAACAGAATGCTTTAAGCCGAAAACTCAATGAATTCTTGTTAATATGTTTGGGTAAACATAATATAAAACATACACCAACTCCTAACATTAGGTCTACGTTTGACCACGGAACCCTACATAGCGCGTAGCTCAACACGCACCTACTTTATTTTTTAACTTGAGAATTAACATTAAAATGTTCTTGAATATTGTATCTATTATAAAAAATATACAAAAACCTAATTAACTCAAAATAACTGAAGTTTTCCTTTATGCTTTGTTTACCTAAAACTCAAGTTTTTGGTTACATTGTTTTTAGTTTTTTTTGTGATTTTTTTGTTTTGTTTGCTTTGTTTTTCAGGCTCTTTATACCACGTCGCCTTGGTGAGTATTGCATTGGTTTGGGTTTTTGGGTGCAAGTCCAAGGGGATCTAAACCAGCATTTTGATGACCTCTATATGGCGCAGCTGGCGCCTGGTCTGCCTGCGAAGTAAGAGGCTGCGGGTTCGATTCCCGCCTCGGGAGAAATATCTGTATGATCTGCATATATTTGTTCAGGGTGTTCTGGATGTTTTTCTACCTACATAGATATAAAATTTTTCTCTATATAGATATTTATTATTTTATGTATTAAGTATATCGATCATCTAGTACCCAAAACACAAGCTCTGCTTAGCTTGGGGCTAGATGATGCTGTGTGAATTGTCCAGCATTATTCATTTATTTATTGTACCGTGTGGGTACGATATATAATATATATAAAGAGTGTTCGGAAGCGCTGATTTTCAGCCATCAAGATCATGCTTGATTGCGGTTTCAGTGTGTATGTTATATTTATTCAAACAACATAAATAAAGCTTTGGTGTCATTAATCTAGAGCTAAGGAAGGTAAGTCTTGTCCTACTGTGTGGCATTAAAACTATGAAAAGTAGATGATTTGTATCTATTGAAGATGATTTATACGGCGTCAGCAACTAATAATCATGCTGTGCGGGACGCTGAAGTGCCTGGGATATTGCTAGATGGATTAGGCTTGCCCAGCACCTATACCATCCTCTCAGCTTAGTCAGCTATTAGTCAGGGGAAAGAACAGGTCAATACGTCTCAAGCTAACTAGCCCGCGGGTTTACTCACGATGTTTCCTTCACCGTTAAAGCACGTGTTAAGTGTGCGCATACGTTTTTCAAGATAGAAAAATCCAGTGGTTCACGGCCGGTATCGCAACCACGACCTTCGGTATGAAAGTCGGGGGTACATACCACTCGGCCAACACGGACTATAAAACGTGGATGATAATGTTACCGACATGGTAACATTTTCTCTGGCATAATAAGATAAGATGGAGATCCATAAGGGAGGCCTGTGTTCAGTAGTGGACGGTGCCGGCTGAAATGATGATGTATTAAGTATTTATTTAAGTCTGCTAAACATAGGCCTCCATTATTGATCTCAAAATACTGATCCTGAGGGGCTTGTTGCCAAACTCGCTACACTTGGCAGGCAGGTTGGCGAGCGCAGTACGGGAGGTTGATACACAGAATGCTGACTTTTTTCCGGATGTATCCCGTTGCAGATTCTTATTAAATAAAGTAGCCGGTACTCACCAGAACCCTATCCTAAAAATGATCATTATATTATTCAGGTAAAATATTGCGCAATGTTGTATACAATTTATCCATGATTTTTGACTTGTTAAATTTGAATGTATCTTATGTATACGCATTCCATAGTACTACAGTACCTAAATAGGAAACTTTAAGAAATAAGAAATAGATTCAAAACACTGGAAACACTGAACCCCAAAGTAAGCAGCTTGTGTTATGGTTACTAGAAGACATCAACCACGGGCAAGAGAAGAGACACAACATTCTAGCACCCCACGGATAATCACAAATTATAAATTGGTCAAATTATAATCCAAAAAACCTGTAAATTTGATTTTAATTGGAATTTATCTTTCCAAACTCAGTACAATCATGTTGGCTGTAGGGCTATGTGCAAAATCTGATGTCTCGCAATATGTAAATGACTAATATTTGAGAACGACCTCCGGGCCCTCAAGGGTCAGGGTATTTGTAGCATCCGCGGCTCCAAAGGGTACACTAACAATTCGTACAGTTAACCGTTTTAATGCGTACCTTCGGACATATTTAAAACACAAAGTTTTCCGTACCCAACCCCCCGGGCCCACATTTCGGTAGTTAGCGAGCGGGTGAAAAGAGAAAAAAGATCCCTTGCCAAGTAAAAATACGTAGTTTTAGCTAATCTGCATGCCGGGAGGCTGTTTAAACTGGGCCGGGGTGGTTTTAGGCATTTTAACACTGTACAAAAATGGGGGTGGGCGGGCGCGTGTGTGGAATCGGACGTATTATGTGCGAATCTATTTATGTGATGTACCCCCTCGCGTTAATATTGGTTGGCATGGCGACGCGGCCGATTACTGCAGCGCATCAACTCGATTTTTCGTCGCTTTTTCCGTTGTAATCAAATGAGGTCCCGCCCGTGTGTGGGGTAATGGGGTCCTGGGGGGCGACGCGTGTACTCAATTATCCGCAGTGAATCAATAGCAGCGAGATGAGGGTAGTTGTGATGTTTGTGACGCGAGTAATGCCTTTTTATCTGTTTAATTTTTTGGTGAGATATCTCTGCGGAGCAGCGCCCGGGCTTTGGAGGCTGTGTTGACCTACTTCCACTTCCGGGATAGAGTTTTTGAAATTAGAATTAACCTACACGATTGCCGGAAAACATCTGTGTTATTTTTCCGGGCATTCTTATCCGTTTCGGTGTTATAACAGGTTGAAAAATAGCTAAACCGGACGTTGTAAATGCAGGGCTGACTTTTTTATTGGAATAAGCGTATTATCATTTCACGACCTTAATAGCGAGATTACTGTTACTAGTCAAACTAAATGGTAGTCAAGCAATTTATTAGTGTTCCGTAGTACAACAAGGAACCCTTTTAGTTTCGCTTTGTCAGTCTGTCGTCGGCTTTACGAAGAGACTACATGCCCTAAAGCTGTAACTTTGCATGATAATGTAAAATAATTAAACCGAGATAAAGCTACAAGAAAATTCTGAATTTCTTTTAATTTGTGTGCGGTTGATAAACAGAACCACTTATTTGAGCGACACTTTCTCCGAAACTAAAAAGCTAGCTTAACCGTTATATTTTTTAGAAGTTTAAATTCATGATTTTTGTCAGATTTGTAAAGTTTTCAGTTTAGATTATGAGGTTAAATCTTTACTTTCAAACTTTCAACCAAAAACTCAATTTATTCCTGTTAATATGTTTTGCTAAACTTAAAAAAACTACGGAACTCTTCATAGTGTGGCCCGACACGCACCTAGCCAAATTTATTGTTATTACTTTACACTTATGTCCATGTGATGTATAAAATTGTAGTAATACATTATGCTTGTTGTTGACATTGCTCCTAAGAAGGGTGAATGGCGTGGGGCAAAGGCAGTTCGGTTCACTTACTCTTTTCTTTTTACGTCTGTCTAATAGGTCCAGATCAACAGGGGTCTTCTTATAATAGCTTAGGGCTAGGTTAATTATAAATAACTGGCGAGTAGAAGGAAGCTGGCATTTGATATACAGTGATTCCGTGGCTTTGATAACATAACTTTTAGTACCGAGCGTTGCTCCTCCTCTTCTCCCCAAATAGATATGCAATAACTTAATATCGACTGACATAAAGAGCAGTAAAATATTCACAGCAAGTCGAGCGTGGCGGAATTCCGTAAATTGTTAAAAAGCCAGATAAGTTCACGTACGCGGTTAGCTAATGCATTTATGTGTACCAGGATAGTTCATTGTCAATCATTTCAACCGTAAAACGTCCATTACTGAACACAGGCCTCCCTCATGGATCTCCATGAGGAGTAGTTGCCATACTCATCACGCTTGGCAGGCGGGTTCGTGAGCGCAGTACGGGATGTTGATACACGGAAACACGCTGTTGCCCATCTTCAGGATGTATCCCTTAGCTGAGAGGAGGGGTAACATTGTACTGCCGGTACCCTACGGCAATTAATGCTATAAAATAAAATAAAATATAATTAATGGAATCAGGCGTTACTTTGCAGAAATCCATGACATTAAAATGCAATGAAAATATTTAGTTTTAATTCCGCTTATGCTGAGATGCATGAGCACCGCCCTCCCGCCCGCTAATTATGCACATGCAGGGAGAACTAGGTTGTCAGTGCAGCATGCAAAGCCGCCGTTCTTCTTTCGTTCCAGCCGCCGACCAGTCAACACCTCAGCGTCTCACCTGATGATGCCTCGCGGAGAGGCAAAACTCGTGTCGTCGTATAGGTTTGGGTATGCATGCTGCACTGACAACCTGGTTCTCCCTGCATGTGCATAATTAGCGGGCGGGAGAGCGGTGCTCATGCATCTCAGCATAAGCGGAATTAAAACTAAATATTATCATTGCACTTTATTAAAAAATATATATATATTATTCACACAGAAGTGCAAAATAACAAACGTTAAAAATTGTGTACGTTTACATAGTTATGCGTACTTGCTTTGTGAGAGACTGGTGCCTGATGTAGGTTCTTTTGAATTACAGGTCACCAGGTCTCTCCTCTGCTCTCCTTAAGGGAGCTGCAATCTAAAACGTATATACTTTGTTTTATCAAAGTTCAGAGAAAGCAAATATATTTCAAGCCAGAGTATAGTGTTACAAAGACCACTCTCGGTGGTTCTACGAGTTTCTCCCAAGTGTTGCCTTCAAACACCAATGCTGTATTATCAGCAAATCAGATGATGACTCTGCCATTATAAGGTTTGTTGTCACTATCCATTATAAAATATCCATACATATTAAAACTAGAATCGGGCCTAGGATGCTGCCCTGCGGTACTCTGTAGGTGACTTCTTCAAATGAGCTGACAATATTTGGATCTATTCCGATGAAGCAGGGGCATTGATGTAATTTTTTTTTTTTTTCGAAATGATAATTCATGTATCAAAAATATATCTTAGCATATATACTGCTGCTCGGAGTTTTCGTTAGCGCGATCTAGGCATTTACCAAAAAATACGGCGACATCTACTTGTAATTTAAGAACTAACGTACATCTTTCATCAATTCTATCATCAATTTTACATCGAACAATATTGCAACCGATACAGATTGAGTTTCACCGAGAACGGAGCTTTCAAATACTTTTAGGAGGATGTTTCGTTTACAAATTCGTTAGAGTTTAGCCAAAAATTGTGAAATTGAGATGGTATCAACGGCTTTTGCCATATCTATAAAGTACACCTACACATTTCCTGTTATTATAAAAAAAAACTTTAAAAATCGGAAAAATATTGTCTCGCTCATTTATTACTTATGTTATTTTGTTTACATTTATTTTATTCTTAAAGCTGTATTTTTAAAACCCGGATTGACACATACTATGTATTCAGGTATAACGCGTGGAAAGCCGCGGGTAGAACCTAGTTATAAATACATTTGTAACTAACTTCTATTCTGCTGACTTGCGTTATTTTAAAGGAGGAGCTTTTGAAGGTGAGTAAGATCAGTATAGAAAAACACCTTCGCTTTGCTGTGGCTTTAATAACAACCCAGACACATTTTTTTTATTTACCTAGTAAAAATGTACCTTGCTATAAGTTTAGCTGTGTTGGCCGAGTGTACATTAAACATGTGTTTTTACGGTGATGGAAAACATCGCGAGGAAACCTGCGGCTTACTTAGCTTCAGACGTTCCTCTTCTTTTTCCTCTATAGGTGCTGGGCAAGCCTAATCCATCTAAAAATGTCCGATGCACTGCAGCGTCCCGTACAAGCAGATATTGACGCTGTATAAATTTTACACATTTATATCTACTTATAAAGATGTAAAGGCTTTGCCTAGTCTAGATAGTTGTCACAAAAATTAATACAAAAATAAAACCGGGCAAGAGCGAGTCGGACTCGCGTACCGAGGGTTCCGTGCCATCATACAATATAATTTATGACAAAGGCGGTTTTATATTTGTTGGAGAACCTTGACAGCGCCATCTCTTGTCTGGTAGCGGAACTTATGTAGATTTTTTACACTTTCGATGATTTCTAAAAAAATATGCTATGTAGAGAGATTGTAATAAATTTCCTCTAATCTTTACATACACTTCTAATAGTAATAAAAGTTTCAAAGGTTTATCTCCGCAAACTTCGGAGATAAGGGGGGGGGAACGCTATTTTTTTCAACATTTTTGTAAATAACTCAAAAACTATACGACTTAAAGGAAAACTAAAAATTGTTTATTAATGTGCTAAAGAATACCTTTCATATGATACCCCACATAACCTAGTAACTTTCCAAAAATTTTGAAAACACCCCTTCCACCCCCATTGTCTAAAAAACTATGCAAATTAGAGAGTTCGCTATAATTTTCCTATGAAGTTTACATACACTTCTATTAGCTATAAAAGTATCACGGGTTTATCTCTGCAAACTTCGGAGATAAGGGGGGGGGAACGGTCGTTTTTTCAACATTTTTGTAAATAACTCAAAAACAATACGGCTTAAAGGAAAACTAAAAACTGTTTATTAATGTGCAAATGAATACCTTTCATATGATAACCCACATAACCTATTTACTTTAGAAATTTTTTGAAAACCCCCCTTCAACCCCCCTTGTCTAAAAAACTATGCAAATTAGAGAGTATGCCACAATTTTCCTATTAAGTTTACATACACTTCTATGAGCTAAAAAAGTATCACGGGTTTATCTCTGCAAACTTCGGAGATAAGGGGGGGGGGAACGGTCGGTTTTTCGACATTTTTGTAAATAATTCAAAAACAATACGGCTTAAAGGAAAAATAAAAACTGTTTATTAATGTGCAAATGAATACCTTTCATATGATACCCCACATCACCTATTAACTTCACAAAATTTTTGAAAACCCCCCTTCTACCCCCCTTGTCTAAAAAACTATGCAAATTAGAGAGTTCGCTATAATTTTCCTATAAAGTTTACATACACTTCTATTAGCTATAAAAGTATCACGGGTTTATCTCTGCAAACTTCGGAGATAAGGGGGGGGGAACGGTCGTTTTTTCAACATTTTTGTAAATAACTCAAAAACGATACGGTTTAAAGGAAAACTAAAAACTGTTTATTAATGTACAAATTAATACCTTTCATATGATACCCCACACGGCCTAGTAACTTCACTTAAAATTTTTGAGATCGCCTATCCGCCCCCCTGCAATCAAAATAAGAACATTTTTTAAAATTTTTATATATGCTATATAAGTAAAAAACGGTTGTCTTTTACTATTTTAAATTGCAAGTCGATAGCATCAGTAGTTCTCGAGATATCCATCTGTGACAGACAGACAGACAGACAGACAGACAGACAGAGTGATTCTATAAGGGTTCCTTTTTACCATTTTGGTCCGGAACCCTAACAATTAATTTTGTAAAAACGGGAATTACTCACGTAGTAACGTCGAAGATTATTCCGACACGTTTATTGCTAGACACGGCACACAACATCATCTTGTCCAATTGTGAAATCCAGATGTTTAATAAAACATTTATTTTTGTAAACACATACTTATCATAGTCATAGGCCGCTGTTGTACTTGTACTTTTATTTTTTGTAATTTTCTGTCTTAGTTTGGTTTTGGCTGCGCTCGCGACCAAGATTTTTTAGTTTAGCCGTTGTTTGGTTTTGGCTTCGCTAGCGACCAGTGATTTAGGGTTTCACTAAAAACATTATTATTACTAAACTATAGTGTTTATCGACTTTTTGTTTGTTTTGGAGCCTTTTGAGTGAAGTTGGCAACGACAATAACAAATAAAATTTATGTCGCCCAAGAAAAAAATAATTAAGTTCGATTAAATTAAAATTAAAAAAGAATTAAAGACAGAATGTGTTAGTATTAAGTACCTACCTACAAGAAAGAGTTATCTACATATTCTATAATGAAGTACAATGAAACTGGATCTAATGAGGCTCAAAAGGATCACTAAATCCATTAAGTATCTGCAGACTGGCTCAAGGGACAGTAATCTTAAACAGTTGAACAGTCTTGACTTTTTCAAAATAGGTAGTTTGTTTTCAGGCTGTCTTATTAAATCCGGGGGCTTTCGGGTGTTCGGGCCTAAGAAGTTAATATTTATTGGGATTAACGCCACCTATACGCTTTGGCTAGAACTTAATACCTACCCTGGAAAACATAAAGTTTTCCGTAAATGTACCCAAGGGAAAACTCGCTACGCTCACCACCCGATAGATGGCACTGCTCGTAGTAGCTCTGCGCCATCTGTTGGTATTATCACGAATTAATGAAGTGATTTGCAACCTCTTTAAATGTTAGTCAAAAAACTTTGACCTCGCCTATTGTATCATAGATTACATTCAGTTTATTGTTTTACTTTATACCTTAGGTTCATTATGTACGCTGCTTTGATGTCAGCATTGCTTAAGTAACGATTGTTTTAATAAATTATTTCATCTTCCGTGCTTATAGGAATTTATTCTTTAGATAAATTTTACATTTTACTTCTTAAGAATGTACAAAAACTCACAGTTTTAAGCGGTGGGTATTAGAGATGTTTCTTAAAGAATAAGTGTCGCGGGTGTTAAAATTTTAATAATAATGTTGCGTGAATATAAACTGCACTACTTGAAATGTTTAATTACTTCAATGACTTTTCAATTCATATTGCTTTATTTCGATACGAGTACAATCATACTGCGGCACGTCTAGGCGTCACAGGATTATGCCAGATTCATCATCAACACCATCATCATCTCAGCTAGGCCTGCTGTCCAAGTCCACTGCTGGATATTGGCCTCCAAAGTTATCTTATCTATTATATATATATATATATCTATTATAGTTATCTTCAAAATCATAAAGAGGTCGTTGCCAAACTCGGCACGCTTCGCAATCACGCTTATAGATTCAATATAAAACACTTGCCGTTGTGTGCCAGCAGTAGAATGTTGCCTCTCCTCTCTTGCTTGTGGATGCAGTAACTAAGGGATACCTCCGGAAGATGGGCTGCAGCGTCTCTGTTTATCAACATCCCGTTCTGCGCTCGCCAACCCGCCTGCCAAGCGTGGCGAGTGTGGCAACCGCCGCCTCATGATCTTGGAGATACATGAGCGAGGCTTATTATTATTAAATGGAATCAGGCGTTAGGCTTGCCGCGGGGTGCCGGCAGTAGAATGTTGCCCCTCCTATCTTGCCCGTGGATGCAGTAAGAGCCTGCAAAGAGCTACCTCCGGAAGATGGGCAGCAGCGTCTTTCCGTGTATCAACATCCCGTACTGCGCTCGCCAGCCCGCCTGCCAAGCGTGGCGAGTATGGCAACAATCCTCTCATGAGCTTGGAGATGTACATATGTGTAATGGAAGCTAACGCGTAGATATATTAAGTTTCTTAGTTTAGCCTCTGTGACGGGCTTAATTCTTCGATCCTCAACTAGGTTTCTTTTTCGCTCCTTTCCCTCACTTAGGAAAAAACGTTTTGTGAAGCGAACGAATTCAAATGTGTGCTTTATTCAATTTTAATGTGTTTAGTTAGGTTTTGTTTTTATTTTGTAAATTGACTATTGTAACAATGTATTATTATAATCAAAAAACACTTATTGACTTTGCCTTCTGTGTTCATTGTTATTAACCAGGACTGTATTTCGTGAAACAAATAAAATATCGGTGTCGCAAATTACATAAAATTTATTTTATAAAAGTAACTATAAATTAAATTATTTTATTGAATATGCAAACGCAATTGCAATAGGATACTCTTAATTTTATTAAATAAACTCGCTTTGTTTACATTTCATTGGTTTAAATACTTCTTACAGAAATCTATAAAACTACGACTTTCTATTGAAATATTTAAAAATGCACATTTAGCGGACAAATTTCAGAAACGGTTTCTCTAAAGCAGCGAGCGGACAAGCCGACTTTTCCTAGGACTAAGACTGTTTGTCCGTTTAAATACCATGCACCTTATAATTTGCAATGAGTTGTCACATTTAATGGAAGTATAATTTACCCTAGTATAAATATAAACAATTTGACAAAACAATAACCCTAATTTCAAAGACATAAAGAATATTTTTGCTTGGCACACACAACGTATTCGTTTGTTATACGGACGGCGCTAAATCTAAAATTTATGGGTACGAATAGGTTTCAGTTTTTGTATAAGTAACCTTAAAACCAATACATAAGATCTCTTATTTAACAGTTAAATAGCTTCAGACATATGCTTTATATTGCAAAAATAACAAACTTGGTGTATTTTATTACTATTCAACTAAATATCTACATTTATATAACTGTGAAACGTGTCTTTATCATATTACAACAAATTTAGTGCAATTAATAAGGCTCAATAATGATTTTTATTACCAAAAAAACCTTTTCAAAATTAATACAAAATCCGCTGTTCTAACAGTATACTTAATAATTTATTATTAATGCCTCATCTATAAAATTTCAACTTAATTAGGATAGAGTTCAAGATATCAATTCCATTGTTATTATTCTATAAGAAAACTAACATATTATTTATAGTCTAATAGCATGATGTCACCTACCATTGAAGGTCCTTTCGTAATTTGCAGGTACATTCTATCTAATATATTAAAATCTAATCTTAATTACCTCTTATTTTAAACCAAAATTGTATAATTAACTTTGCGTTAATGCAGTAAAGCCATAACTTAGTTTTTTCAGCATGACGAATGAAAACGATATTTTTATTCCTTATGATAAAATCCTAAAAATATGTGTTCCTATTTTTTATTTACAAACAAATTTTAACTCATAGTTTCCTATTCAACGAAGAAATATTATAAGATAACTATCTAATCTTACATAAAACAAAAATCAAAAGACAGACATCGATTGGTTTAACTATTTTAAATTAACCGCCAATTTATATGCGGTTTTTTAACAATACTTTCAATTACAGTTAAAAACCGCCGGTGGCTTTAATGTCCGCTTAGTGTTCAACCTTAAAAATTCACATAAATAATTAACTCGTTTCGGATTTGCTCGACTCGCTTTCCTCTGTGATCGTAATCATCGGCGGAGAATCGTAGGTGCTGTCTACTGGAGACGAATCATTGAAGAGTTTCTCAAACTTTGGCGATCCCGAAGGCAGAATAGCGTCTTTGACTGACTCGTACATCTCCGTTCTTATAATCGGCAGCGAGGCTCTCTTCCCTTTCAATAAACTACCCGAGTGATCATCCTCTTCAATTGTTTCCATTGGTGGTTTCTCTGGTTCAACAACTTTCTCCTCTTCTAACCGCACCGGCAAGCTGTCAGCTCTGTTCAAAGTCTTCTTTGAACTCTCGATTTTCTCTGGTATCGGAACTGCGACACCATTCTCGATCTTCTTCTGTTCCTGGAGATGGTGTAGACTGAACTCTCTAGCCTGAACATCGGATAGGAGAGGTCCATCCGTGGAACCCTCAATGCAATACCCAGGGCCTTGCAGTGCGTCCGATCCAATGATGGAGTCCTGTTTGAAGATCGCAGCAGTTACCACAGGTTTGTCGGGATCTGCTGGAGTCTTGCAGATTAAGGGCTCCTGGGAGTTGTCGGAGATGATTCCTTCAGGCGTTTGATTGATGTCATAACCTGCATAGATTGGATATCCGAAGGGTCCTTGTTCGTAGCCGACCTGGCTGCTGTAGGAGTAACTGATGTTGTGAAAACCGATTGAGGACATACTAAGGTCAGATATGGAGAGTCCGGTGGATGAAAGCGCGTGTGCTTTGTCCCTGTCGATCCTGCTGGATTCGCTACCTGGTAGTTCTTCTGGCACTCTGTGGATCAGAGCCTGGTTGGAGACGATCTCGGGGTCTCTCGGCGGAGAGGTCGGCAGCGGCTTGTTGGGCCGGTAGGTGGAGGACTGCTGGACTTCCACTACGAAAATGCCGTCATTGTCGGGGGAGTACTTCATTTTTGTCTCGCGGCCATTTTTGGTAATATCCTGGAAATAACAAAAAACATTTTGTAGGCAGATTAGGAGAGACCCCTTTTATTGTATTGGACATGGTGTTATTGTCAGAAAGCGGAGTTTTTATGAAAATGACACCGTTGATTATTTCTAACACCCAACGGACACACGTGGGGTTTTAAGCGTAACACGTGTTACGGTGCGTGTATGTATAGTTGTTTCTGACTGTGCTCAGACTGTGCTATCATAGCTCCCAGACGAATGAACGGATTAAGAGCGGGGTTTTTTTAATTGAAAGCCGTTTTTATCGATAGTGTTTTTAGCTATGTTTCATGAAAATAGGTCCAGGCGTTTAAAGATTATCAGCGTGCTTTAACGGTGTAAGCGTTTTCACACACCGTTAAAGAATGTGCTATATTTAGAACAGAGCTCGTGAGGAAACCCGCGGCTTAGTCAGCTTCAGACGTATTGACATTTTCTTTTCTGTTATAAGACATATATAAGACAATGTGGAATTATGTGGATCTATTCGGGTATGTGTGAATTACTAGCCTACTATTGTTGATTTCTTTTAATTTGTTCTTTGTAAACCACTACTGTGTATCTATAAGTGGATTATATTAATAGCCACAGATAACTTATTAATAGCCACTTATTATTATACTTATAACTATTGTGTATCTTGTGCTGATAGTTTCCCTAAGATGAATAAATAAATAGCCAACATTGCTGAGAGGATGGTATAGGTGCTGCAAGCGTAATCCATCTACCAATGTCTCAGGCACTGCAGCGTCCTGTTCAGCAAGAATACCAGTTACTGACGCTCCATAAAATCATGACATCATCTCAGACATAGGACTGCTGTCTACGTCCACTGCTGGGCAAAGGTCTCCCTCATGGATCTCTATGATCATCAAAGGGTTGTTGCCATAATCGCTACGCTTGGCAGGCGTTGTTACACGGAAAGATGCTGCTGCCCATCTTCCGGGGGCATCCCTTAGCAGGTTATTCCTGCATCCACGGGCAGGAAAGGAAAAGCATCATTCTACTACCGGTATCCTAATAAAATCTATACTATTATTATAAAGCTGAAGAGTTTGTATGTTTTGAACTTTTACGCGCAAATATCAGGAACTACGGAGATCCGTAGTAAAGTTACTTTCTAAATAGATATTTAGAAAGTTACTTTGTGTTAAATAGCCCATTTATCGAGGAAGGCAATAAAAGCGGATCATCAATGAACAATCTTGCAAAAACAGAGAAATGTTATTCCTTAAGTAGGCTTTCGTAGTTGCACGGGATAGCTAGTCATGTAATAATAGACAAATCTGGCTTCATAATGCAACAAATAACTCTTATTTCGAAACTGGTACGAAAGCCGTTGGTCGAAGGGAAGGCGAAAGCCAATACTTACATTCCTCTCCTCAGTCTCGACGATGAGGTGGTTGTTCTTGAGCGTCATTGTGAAAATGGAGCCGTTGGATGCAGGCGCGTCGCCGACCGCGACACTGGTGCCCTCATCTGTCGGCGACTTCAGCTGGAACGTGGAAAAAAACTTATTACTGCGAGAGTGCCGTAGGGTGTAGAATGTTGCCCTCATGCCCGTGGATGCAGAGCCAGCTAAGGGATACCTCCAGAAGATGGGCTGCAGCGTTTTTCTATGTATCAACATCCCGTACAGCGCTAGCCAACCCGCCTGTCAAGCGTGGTGAGTGTGGCAACTACCCTTTATGGGGATCCATGATGGCCTGTGTTCAGTAGTGGACATTTTACGGCTGAAATGTTAGACTGCAAAAGTTCTTCAATTTGCACTACTTGAAGAGAGGATAAATGATGGATTATATTACCTACTTATCTATTTCTTTGTGAATTGTCAGTGTTTTTCATATATTTTTTTTAATTTGTGTGATACAATTTTGTGTTAATGTTGTATGTATGACATGTATGTGTTGGTGAAACAAATAAATGCTTTATTTACCTATCTGTGGATGAAAACAAAAGGTTATGTTATAAGTTATGTTATACTGCATTTTGTAACAGTGTGACTCGTATGGACGTAATTTTAAGTTGTTCCTTCCTTTAAATTTTTAGTTAGCGCATCTTCTTTTCAGAACTCCAGTGCGGTAAGCGTAAAAGCGGTGGCCAGTACCTGAGATATAAGAATGTTCTGAAAAGACATATGAAGCGATGGAAAATTCAGCCATCTACTTGGGAGTCAAAAACAGCACAGCGCTCTGAGTGGAGACGTCTTACCTATCAACAAGTTAATTCCTTTGAAAATAAGCATCGCGAGGAGCTCGATTGGAAGCGTGATGAGCTGAAGGTGCGTGCACCAGCCAACATCCAGTACAATTTTGTCAACGGGGTATTAACGTGCCCAAAGTGCCCTCGTACCTTCTCTCTTAAGATTGGGTACTCGAGACACCTCAGAGCACATCAAAGGGTTAGAAAACCAAAACCCTCTTATGAGACCTTTTTTCTGAATGCAGAGTCGCTATGGCCTAGATTAGCTCCTTGCTGATTTCGGTGAACTCTGAAATTAGTTTTTAGTGTAACACGATGTATAAGAATAATTAACATCTTCCACAGCCCGACTTCACCCACTGCTGGGTTTGTATTCTCTTAGTTTGTGCCGTTCGTCACGAACCTATGTTAGTGCGAGTAGAATACTAATGTTCTTTCGACTTATAGTTTTAAGACGGATAATGTTGACGCGCACTAAAAGCTGAAGAAAACAGATACCTAATTATGTTGTTGGGAAGTAATATTTTTGTAGTTGTCATCTTGTCAACTTATCAAGGTTTAGTAGTACAAGATGAACCCTTTAAACTTTGAGGTAGGTATAACCCTACTAATGCTGATGACGAAAGCCTCATCCAAAAACAAAATAAAATATTTGATGGATCACTAATGACTTGCATGTCGTATGTTGCTTGACGAATCGTTCACCCGCGCCCACGCAACGCTCAAGATACAAGCGGAAGCGGGTTTGAATTACATATAACATTAAAATTCTTAAGAGACTTTGAAAGTCACTGTGAGTCTTCAAAATCCATAAAGATGTTGTTATTTTTACTAATTTAATAGTGTGGTCTGGAAAGATTTGGCCTTTACTCAGCCATGGGAAATGAAACTAATTAAAGGAAAAAAAAAATAGTCTTTAGTAATCTGGTCCATATATAGACTGCATAATATGAGACAACAAAACCGTGATGTCCGAAATTGCTTGTAGACATTGTGTCAATAACCTAGGGTTTCTATTTAATATGTGCAACATTTCCATCCAGCATTATTTTGTTTTGCAGGCGATGCTACCGCTCCGGCATCGTACCCACTAGTTTATCTTTTTAACGACAGTTTCTTGTGCGTTACACTCTTGACATATCTCGTCATTGTCGCCATGTCTACAAGGAATTTTGAAACATCACCATTTTGATTTCCTCATACCAAGTAAGGATCTGTTACGGGACTGTTATTACTAAGTATTGATCATCATTTCGGCCGTAATACGTCCACTACTGAACACAGGCCTCCCTCATGGATCTCCATGAGGGGTTGTTATCATAATCACCATGCTTGGCAGGCGGGTTGGCGAGCGCAGTACGGGATGTTGATACACGTGAAGACGCTGCTGCCCATCTTCCGGAGGTATCCCTTAGCAGGCTCTTACTGCATCCACGGGCATGAGAGGAGGGGTAACATTCTACTGCCGGCACCCCGCGGCAAAGATATTACTATGAATAGAGAAAAAATTCTCTTTTTTTCTCTTGATTCGTCTATTTCAACGGAGACCTTCCTCAAGGTCGAGTGTTCTGTGTGTGACCTTTCCCCGTCCTACTGGACTAGACGTTCTATGGATGTATAGCCAGTGACAATAAAATTGATTTTCCATAGGCTGCAAAATATTATATTTTCAAGAGCAAACTTTTAGTGCGATAACTCCCACCCACTATAAAGTTTTGCAAAATTTCGCAAAAAAATCACGGAAAAGTCCCCGATATTTCCTAGTAAAGATTTCCTGATAAAGGACGAGAATCTTCCAACTACTTCAAGAACTCTCAAAAGTTTCAAGTTCGCCTCAGATTTATGCGACAATTCCGTCGTCTCGTGTTACCTCCGTAAGTCTGTAAGTTACAGCCCTCATCAAAAATCCGGCCATTTATCGTAGACCTCTAAAATCTGATCTAACACCAACATTGCCCGGCGCAGTTCGCCATTCAACGGGTCATTGTAAACTGGATACTGATATAGGTTCTCAATTCGAAAGGCATTTTATGATTATATTCATTGCAATAAAGTTGAATATTGCTTGTAAGTGGCTATTTGTATGTAAAATGGATAAAAAATCGCTGATATTTCGACTTTTGACAGCTAAGACGTGTCAGGCCCGGTGTGGGCCTGAAGCGGAATTAATGTGGTTTTAGGACTTATGTGGTCAATGAAAAAACTTCAGCCTTTGTTACTATTGTATTATTACTATTGTATTATTGTTACATTATTCTGAATACGTACACGTATTCAAAATAATTTATACGGCATATCACGAATTTTTAGCCGCTTTTTAAACGGGGAGTGACTTGACCGTGTTTAAATGGGTTTAGCTATCCCAGCACCAATTTTTCAACTAGCTTCTGAGTGCAGATTCGCACGCGTTGTCTCTGATCGAAGTTTTTATTTGATTTGATTTGGTGATGCATCAAATCTAATATGTATTCATAACGCAATTTGCCGTGGGGTGCCGGCAGTAGAATGCTACCCCTCCTCTCATACCCGTGGATGCAGTAAGAGCCTGCTAAGGGATACCTTCGGAAGATGGGCAGCAGCGTCTTTCCATGTATTAACATCCCATACTGCGCTCGCCAACCCGCCTGCCAAGCGTGGTGAGTATGGCAACTTCCCTCATGGAGATCCATGAGGGAGGCCTGTGTTCAGTAGTGGACGTTTTACGGCTGGAATGATGAATGATGAACGCAATTAAACTTTAAACCAACGCGCTAGATTGGATTGCCGAGCACCTATGGCATTTTCTCGCTTTCCATCTATTCTACTCGGATAAATAGTGCCTAGCCAGTTTTTCATTCCTAGTTATCTCCCTTTAAACACTGCAGTGGACTATCCACTGCGAGATGTGATGGCTCATTAATGACACAATAATTGCTACTTTAGCACAGATTCGGAAAATTACAATCAACTCAATGCCTGCGAGTTATTAGTGAGCTGTCGCATCTTGTAGTGAATGGCATTCTTGCAAATCAATTTATATCCGAACAAAAAATCAAAATTTGGAGAAACAAATATTATACTGAATTTGTTTCTCCAAATTTAGATTTTTTGTTTGGATAGAAACCTAGATATAGTGCACAAGATACCTATTAGATCAAAAGTTTCATAGAACGATCTATTACGACGCCACACCCGCGTACGAGCGGTTGTATGAAAAGTAAGTTGGATTGGCCCCTCTTAAGGGTTAATATTCCCACCGCGGGACAAACTTAAGATCTGTAGAAATATTAATTTTTAAACTTTCGCGAGTTAAACACATAAATATTTATCTTCTAGCGAAAATGATAGTGCCGTCGGGTGCCGGCAGTAGAATGTTGCCCCTCCTCTCTTGCCCGTGATGCAGTAAAAGCCTGCTAAGAGCCTCTGGAAGATGGGCAGCAGCGTCATTCCGTGTATCAACATCCCGTACTGCGCTCGCCAACCTGGCTGCCAAGCGTGGTGAGTATGGCAACTGCCCCTCATGGAGATCCGTGAGGGAGGCCTGTGTTCAGTAATGAACATTTTACGGCTGACATGATGATGATGTTTGTTGTATTGAAAATGTGTTTTTAGCAAAATATTTCTTTGTACGATGTACGAAACTTACGTATGAATGAATGGATGAATTATTATAACTATATGTACACCATAAAATAAAGAAATCGTTAAGTAATATTTAATTATTCCCAAGCTTCGAGTGCCCATTCAGGTGGTACCTTCACACGTCGCCCACACCTTCCATCATCCTCTTAGGTCATCTCCCAAACCTAGGTTCCACGAGTTCATTTGCCGGTCGACGCCCGCGATTTCGGCCGCGTTTATTTTTTCTTTGTGCCCCCCCCCCCTTTCCCCGCCAGTTCCCCTTACCCCGCATCGGCTGCAGTTTTTAGATGCACCTACTCTCGCTGTACGACTATCTAACGAATGAACAGAGGATGGCGTAGAGACGTTTGTTAACTTTAATTTTAATGTTATCCTGTAAGGGGTTCTAATTAAACGCCTTCCGTGCCCTATGCTCTATTTGAACCAATAGGTTGCCTGGAAGAAATTGCTTTTAGCGATAAGGCCGCATATTACATGCCTAATATTTTATAATTTTATGTATGTTGTATTTAGGTACATGTGGTAATCAATAAAGAGTTATCTATCTATATTTGTACCGTGCTTGCTTAGTGGGAAGCTCTTAAGCCAAATACAGAACGATTTTCGTGGCGCAATGAATAGAAATGAAAAAGTATTAATTCATCAAAAGCAACAATGCTGCCCCTACCGATACTGGAGTGTACTGAGCACGCCACAACCACGTTGGCACCTCGGATAATCATCGGCCTTTGCTTATATTTCAGACAATTCAGACGTTTTTTTTTAAATTACTAAAGATGCTTTTTCCGCGACCGCAGTTTCGGCAGAAGTATCCATTGCGGTTGGTGGATTAGATGTATCTGCCTGCCGATTTATTAGACACATGCAATCAGTGATACGCAGGGGTATAATTCCCGCAGTTAGACGAATGGACTGCATTTTTGTTGAGAGACTGGGTATTCTTCTCTTAGAACTTATGAATGAATGTATGAACTATTTATTTACCACATAAAAGAAACAGCATAAAAGGTCAACAAAACAAACATAGAGAAAAAAAACGTATTTTAATGTAACACAGATAATAAATAAAGAAAAAACAATGTAACTTATGCTCATTGTAGCAGTATGGGTCAAAAGGTGCCGTCTCAGCTATATGCTACACTATCCGCGTAGAAGCGCGTAGAGTGCGCTGGTATTCTGACGGAACCTTTCTGGCGTCCCGACCAACTACTAACACTGACATAACACATACATACAACTATTTTGTAAAAAGAAAATACAATTAACTTCTGCATCTAAAATGAGATCACTTATAAAATATATTACAGATGATCTTGTGAAAAAACAGAGAATAAATTAAAAATTAAAGAAGTGATAATAAAAACAAGATTCAGCGCAATCTCAACTGTGTCAACGATAATGTCAACTTCTTTCACTGTTTACAATCAAACGTTCTATTTCGTCGCTATTTCGCCGCATTGCCGAATTCTTCCGAGTCGGCCCGTGTTCGTCGGCCGAACACGGGCCGACTCGGAAGAAATATATAGAGATCTTGCAGAAACCGGAAAACACGTACCGACTATACTTATACTGTCTGGAGACTGTAGACTTATAGTTGAAATTGCGCTAACTTAAAGTGAAAACCAATTTCAGAGTTGTAAACTCTGAAATTATTATCAGTGTCAGTGTGAAAGTTTTATTCTTAAACTGAGATACTATTTACAACTAACTTAAACTTAAAAACTATAGTAACAGTAGACGCCGTTATTCTACCTTCATCTCACAGACCACGAAACAAACCCTGTGAGGCCCTAAAAAAGCGGAGTTGGGTTTTATCGGGGTACCGATCTCGTTAGAGTTTAGGCAACAGGAAACACCATTAAGCATCTCATTAAGAATTCATTATAATTTTTTTTAGGTTGAGATTTAGGGCGTGTAGCGTCTCCACAGCACTCCTGCTCCAGGACGCATTCATCGAGAAGTGCGTTGCACTATAGCAGCCAGTTTGACTAGATTTTTGGCAACGAACGGCGCATGCGCCGGCCCCCTTGCGCCCGCGCTCAAACCCCGAAACAGCATAGGGTTGTCACATGATCGATGTAATTTAACTTTAAAAGTATTATGCCCAATTAAGGTATATGACTTAGTTCTGAGAATAATTTTATAACTCTGTTAACTGTTCGTAATAAGTGACAAAATAAACATATTTTTATCTTTATCTTTTATCTTTACATGATTCAATATCCAGTAATGCGCCAACCCGCGTGCCCAGTTTGGTGAGTATGGCAGTAGCCCGTCATAATCAGTACTTGGCGATTCATAAGGGAGGCCTGTGCCGCAGTCGGTGGCGTCCTACTGCTGAGATGATAATGATGATGAAGGCATACATGAGATACACGTGCTTTAATGGAACAGGGAAACATAGTGAGAAAAGCCGCGGTTTCGTCTGCTTCAGACGTACATACATGTTATTTCCTTTGAAAATAGCTAACTAAGCTGAGAGGATGGTATAGGTGCTGGGCAAGCCTTATCCATCTAACAATGTCCCAGACTCTGCGGTGTCCTGTAAAGCACAAATATCGACGCTGCTTAAATTATTTGTTGCATAGGCAATTAAAAATAAAGATAACGAAGAAATAGATAATAAAGATAACCACAGAATGGACCCCAAACGCATGTCGGCTGCGCGGACGACCCGGGAGGAGATGGCGGGACGAGCTGGACACTCACCTGAGCACGTGGCCTGTCACTGCGTTAAATCGTGAAGAGTAAATAATGCTGGACAAATCACACAGCATCATCTAGCCCCAAGCTAAGCAGAGCTTGTGTTATGGGTACTAGATGACTGATATACTTAATACATTATACTACATAGATAGATATTTTTTTATTATATATAGAAAAACACCCAGAACGCCCTTAACAAATATCTGCAGATCGTACAGACATTTGTCCCGAGGCGGGAATCGAACCCGCAACCCCTTGCATCGCAGGCGGACCTTCGCCCGCTGCGCCACAGAGCTCGTCAGAGTGGAAGAAGGGAAGGGAGGCCTTTGCCCTGCAGTGGGACAATGGAGGCTAAATAATAGGCAATTAAGTCGTTATTAGTTGCACAAGGCAAATTAAGAAAAAAAAATTGCTAATTTAATACCCATCTTCCGGAGGTATTCCTTGGAAGATTCTTACTGCATCTAAGGGCAAGAGCAAAGGGGCTACATTCTACTGCCGGCTACTTTTTTTGGATAGTTCTACTCGAATACGAGTAGGTCCTTTTTAATTTATTCTTGCCACGTCATCGTCAGCCCTACGAACCGTGCCACACGGCTGCGCGAGCGCATAAAAGCACCAACTTATGTGTTTTTAATGAGCAACGTTCGGGATAGCATCTCGGGAATTTTAGACGCAATTAGATTTTGGGAACTCGCAAATGGCCAGAGGCTGGTTTGCTGTATTTGGTAAGAACTCGCATTTTGCACAGGATCATGCTGCTAACGCCTTAAATGGTATGGGAAAAATAAAATAAAATTCTATTGTGTAGCGTAACATCAGGTATTTAGGCTCGTCATTTAGTGGTATAAAAAAATAAAAGCGGTCAAGAGCGAGTCAGACATATGACCATCATATAATATGTATAATTTGTGTTAAAAAAAGAATTCTTGTCTGATGGCGGAACTTTTTTTTATGTAGATTTCAAAGATATCTAAAAAAAACTACGCTAATAAAAAAACTCGCTTTAATTTTCCTGTGATCTTTACGCACACTTATATCACCTATAAAAGTTTCAGGTGTTTATCTTTGCTTACTTGTGAAACAATTGGGGCGCTATTTGTCATAATTTTTCTAAACAAGCCGAAAACTATATGCTTAAAAGGAAAACTAACTAACTATTAAATTTATTAATAATGGAGCCCTTTACCATAAGAGTTCCTTTTTACCATTTTAGTCCGGACGGAACCATTCAAATATTTAGGACTAGCCGCACTCCGCGGTTTTACCCGCGTAGTTCCCGTTGCCGTGGGAATACGAGGATAAAATATGTTACTAACAAAAGCCTATGTTACTCAGGGATAATGTGGCATTCTAATTCTCAAAGAATTTTTCAAATCGGTTTAGTAGTTATTGAGTTAATTTTTTATTTGTTATTGTCATTGACCAACCTTGTAAAAACAAGTCAAGTTCGTTGTTTGTTTGCAAGGTTGCTTGTTTTTACAAGGTTGGTCCTCCATAGCACAGGATCGGGATAAATGGAAGGGGGATAGGGAGGCCTTTGCCCTGCAGTGGGACGAAAATGGCTAGTAATAATAATAATAATAATTGTCATTGACAACTACATTCAGAAGGCTCCAAAACAAACAAAAAGTCGATAAACCATTAGAAAATGGCCGCCTACATGGCCAGCAAAATAACATAAGAATTTATAAATTAACTTGACACTGGCGGAATTGTGTAAAACTAAACACAAAAAGCCATAAAATAAGAAGACAAGACAAGACAAGTCGATAAACACTATAGTTTAAAAATAACAATTGTTTTAGTGGAACGCTAAATCACTGGTCAGTTTACTAACTAAAACCAAACAACGGCTAAAAAATCTTGGTAAGTAAACTGACCAAAACCAAACGAGCGGATATACATACTTACAACGTAATGAATGTGCTATAGAGTAAGCCACTGAGAGTTCACTATCCACGTCCCGGCTCAAACATCAGAAATCACCAAATTATTATGTTATCATACAGAGTACGTGTACAAGTTAAATTTCAATACGATATTTAGAGGCAAGTTTGTTTCGGGGATGCTCATCTTTTCAGCCGTAGGACTGCTTTCCACGTCCACCGCTGGACATAGGCTTCCCTCATGGATCTCCAAGATTATGAGCAGGGTTGTTGCCATACTCGCCACAAGATTATAAGGGGGTAGTTGCCATACATCTAGGGTCTGCCATGCGTAATGTCCAAAATCATTTTATACCAATACGAGACAAGGGCCACCTTATGTTACGCGGTAACCTCTCATTTAAAGCAATTGAGGTAACCTCTACCTATTACAACTGTATTACCGCGGTGATCACACCCACTAAGCACGTGACCAACGCTGCATTCCAATGCGCCGTACACCCTGAGACATAGAGTTGTAAGATCTCATGCCCGTAACTTCACCGGCCCCCTTACTCCAAACCGGAACACAGCAATGCAGATTTTATTTTATTGATAATAGCCAAGCCACCATATTACTTGGAGACAACTAAATATGTGGCCTAAGATGGAGCACGCTTGGCTAAAAAGAGCCTATGCACTCTGGCCTTGAAGACTCCAAGGTTATGCGGGAAAACAGACGCCGGCAGCGAATTCCACTCTTTACCAGTAACAATGATAGAAGAAGATAAGTTTATTAATACATATAACCGGGTATTTATCGCGTAAATTACCTTTATTATTTCCCGACGTTTCGCTTGGATTGCACCAAGCATGGTCCCGGGAAGACATGCTTAAATACCCGGTTATATGTATGTTAATAATGTGTTGTGATCGCGAAAGTTTATAAAAGACAAGAAGATGTCGCTTTTTACGACAAAAGGGGATCACTACTTTGCGGCAGATATAAGTATTCATATATTATATATATTTCACGCTAGCACGAATACTAGCAACAAACTGCAAACTCCGCTTCGCTGTAACTAGTAGACCTTTCTGCAGCAAGTGTAGATTGCGATGTTGAAGCATGTATGGTATACTTCCCCGGATTGAACTCAAGTTCTACCACTACAACAGCATTATTTATTTATCACCAAAGTAACCTTTCCCTATCGAAGACGGCTTTATTTGGTACTTTAGAGAACGTGCAAAGGTCAGAGGTACTCGAGAGTACCGGCGGTGAATGAATGCCAAAATATTGTGAAAACGGTAAATTATGGCAGCGAGCTTACAGGCTTTCGGCACAATGTGGACGGTGCGCAGACACATGCAAACAATTTGAGACATTCAACTTTTTTTATAAGAGTTATGTAAAAGTGTAAGAGTTGCCGTGGGGTGCCGGCAGTTGAATGTAACCCCTCCTCTCATACCCATGGATGCGGAAAGAGCCTGCTAAGGGATACCTCCGGAAGATGGGCAGCAGCGCCTTTCCGTGTATCAACATCCCGTACTGCGCTCGCCAACCCGCTCTTGCCAAGCGTGGTGAGTATATCAACTACCTCTCATGGAGATCCATGAGGGAGGCCTGTGTTCAGTAGTGGACGTTTTACGGCTGAAATGATGGTTATGAAAAGTGGAGATGGGCAGGACACTTGGCGGAATGACGGCAGATGGACAAAGGCGGTGACAGAACGGTGGCCCCGCGAAGCTTTTAGATCACCAGGCCAACCAGGTGTTATCTTTATCTTATCTATTTATTTTCTACTTTCATGTAAATTGGCTATTCGATGTTTCTTTTTGCTCTATTGAATAAACACTTATTGACTTTGACAATGCCACACAAAGTAAATTGTTCAAATACATATTGTCATAAAAAGCACTTTACCAAATACAACTTTCAGTTACAATACAGTTACAATTCACTGTAAATAAAATGTATTTACAGTGAAACAAGCTATCTCTAAAGTGACATTGCAAATCTCATTACGAGCTGCACCGACTGTTGACATTATTGTTGATTGTCCCGTCTGTACGCTCCAAGTGGATTATCTCTGCGAACCGGAAGACGAGTCCCGTCTCGTTCGTTATACAATGCGTTTATCGGAGCAAGTAATAAATAGGTGGAACGTATCGAGTAGTAGCTAGAACGTAGTGGATAATAATAGAGGACGTGTTGGGTGTGTGGCATGTATCCACGACTATAGATGATCGACATTTATTGAACAACTAGCCGCACTCCGCGGTTTAATACAGAGATAAAATATAGCTTTGATGGGGCCCACACATAAACCAACTATCGGTTAGGCTTAGTTCTGCAACATTACGTCCTAAAAAGTAAAAAAAATCCGCTTTCTTACAGACATAGATACCGCTAGACTTGTTTATTTCAGCTGTTTCCACAGCATTATGTCTTATGGCTCACTGCCGTCACCCTAGACACCTTGTTTCTGCTGCAGAAGAGGGCTATTCGTTCTATCTACCAATTTCAAGATAATGACTAGATTTCCAAAAAATCATTTAAATAAACCAAAATATTATCGAAGTCGCTAACAGTTGTTTGTCCTTCTGTCGGTACATTCCAAATGGATTATCTCTGCAAAGCGGAGACGTGTTTCCCTCGTTATACAACACCTCTCTGCCTTTATCGGATAATATGGAAACTGAAGGAGCCGTAAGAATCTAAGCTAACGTGTTTAGGCTTATAGAAGGTTAAAAGAAGATACCTTAATCTTATATTCTTTATGTTTTTAATGGAAAAAATATACTAATTATAATATATAAAATTAACTACGCGATAAAAACTCGGTTTATTCGATATGGTTCGGTATGTTCGATTGCTCTCGGGTTTTAGTAGGCACCCCGGGGTGCCTATACATTCCTTCCTAAGCCAAGAATGTTTAAGTCACACAGATCAGCTAATTTATATTTATTATTATGTTCCTTAATACCTACGGAACCCACGGAGGGTGATTCCAGTTTGCACTTGTCCGGTTTGTATTTTGTATTAAGAGCTTTTGAGAGTTTAGAATGAGAAATAAAATAGAGACAAAAACGCTTACTATGCAACTTAAAACTGGTACGGAGTTCACCTATGAGTAAGGTTAGGAGGAACAATAAAAAAACGTCGCCTTTTAACAAAATATCTACCAAGAACTGCTGAATAACCATGATAGTTTCAAAGGAAATAGGTATACGTAAAATACCGAATTTACCTAAAAGTATTTTTTATTAACCACGAATCCCGTCGGGTCTACCGATACCTACTTATACCGATATTACTTTACCATTTTAACTCAAAATCCTTTCTATCTAACCTCCACAAAGCAAACTCAGACCGACATATCATCGATAAATAATTCACGGTCCTGTGGGATACCGCGACCCATTTCAACTTTGCGTAAACTTTACAACTAAAGTAAGGCTTTATTCAATTTCAGGCAGAAACAGACTATTTTATGTTGCGTCTCGTGAGCCTAAAGGTGTTTAGCTGAGAATTTTGAAAACTATAAGTAAACTATCATATTGATCATCACGAGCCTATATTAGTCCACTGCTGGACATAGGCCTCCCCAAACGTACGCCACTTCACTACACTGCCTACGGCTGGTTGCATCCAGCTGGTCATGAGGGGATTGTCGCCATAACCGCGCTTGGCAGGCGGGTTGGCAGGCGCAGATTCACGGTAAGACGCTGCCCATCTTCCATACCTTGGCTGATAATCTGCCAAGAGAGGTGAGCAACATTCTACTATCAGCTCCCCACAGTAAACTAAAATTTATGTCAAATATGTAAACTTTCATAAAGAAATCAACATATTTTTCTCTTAAGATCTCGCGAGGAATTTGCCAAAACTTCACCATAGCGAGTGTAGGCACTTTATGTATATTTTACGGACCACACCGTCGCAAGCATCGTAAAGAAATCCAGCCCAATCGTTATTCTAACTCCAGAACTCGTTTTGCCCGTAACATGTTTATTTTATTATGATACTTATAGAGGTGTTACATATACCTACAGTACGTTGGTGCGATACCGGCGCGGTCGCGGACCAAAGATATGAAATGAAATGAAAATTGTTTGTTGACTACACAAAGTACAGCACACAAATGAAAAAATAAAGAAAAACAAAAACAATTGCACAACAAATAATCTAACGTGTAAACAAAGATATGTTTCAACATCATCATTTTAGCCCGTCTGCACCCACTGTCGGGAATAATGCGGCATTGTTTACGGTCCCTTGCGATATTTGTAACTGTTAGATCGAATAAACTATACTACAACGACTATAGTTTGGGATTCATTTGCTTAGAATTTATGCGTTAATATGACATCTGTGTGATTTGTAACTCACGGTACCAAATTCTAAGCAAATTAAGCCCAAACTGCAGTCGTTGTAGTATAGTTTAGATAGATAGATAGAGTATGCTTTATTGTACACTATAAATACAAAAAATATAAACAGGTAGAAATTAATTAAAAGTAAACATAATGAGGCACAATGGGCGGCCTTGGCTAAAAGTGATCTCTTCTAGGCAACCTTTGGATGGACACAAACAGATGAAGAAGAACAAACAGATGAAGAGTAGACGGTGGCGTACTAAGAAGCACAAGTGCATAAGCAAAAATATACGTAAATATTCAAGTACGTATATACTAATAAAATAAACATACATTTTCAATAAGTATATAAAATACATACATTAAAATATACACTATGTATATATACAGGGTGCCCGGTAATTAATGGATAACCCCGCAGGTACTTGTGGGGGGCAGGCGGGCAACTCAGAAAAAAAAATTAAAAAAATCTATCTGCAACGGTTTATGATTTTTTAATTTTCTTGTTAAAGTCCGATAAATAAATAAATAAAAAAATAAACAAATTTAAAATGTTGATAAACGATATTTTTAAACTAGCATTGGTACGGTGGTACCAGAAAAAGGGGCGAAGGCCTCAAAAGGTCACCAAAGGTCAAAAATGTCATTATTGGGTTTTTGAACGTTTTCGGCCATTTGAAGACTTTTATTTTCTTGGTGACCTTTTGAGGTCACAATAAATCTGGTCCCTGTGACCCTAGGGTCACCAAGATCAATCAGTACCCTTCTCTCAATTAAACGGTGCTAATAAAAAAGGTTTCATATAAATTATGTGATGATGGGAACAATTTCGTCGAGGATAGGAATAATCATCTTTTTGCTAATGCTGTCGGTTCCACAACGGTTTACTGCGTATTTTAGTACCAAACTACCCGCTAGAGGCCCTGTACAAGTTTTAATACATTTTTTTAACTACAGTCGCTAGCGAGTATTGATTGTGAAAACTCATGGTAGACCTACTGAACTAATAATGTCATTTATCATTATTTGTGAACGGCAATCTGACATTCGCTATTTGCGCACGCTCGTTCAAAGCCAAATAGTCATCTTAGAGACCATCCACACTCCTAAGCAGATACAGGGTCGCCGAGGCTGAAATCGGTTAGGAAGACATTATTAATAATTATAATAATATATAATTATTTATAATGCCAATGGACCATCGAGGGTGGTCTGCGTCTAGGTCTTGGCCACCATTCTGTGACGGCTTTTGCTTATTCTCGAAAATGTATGTGCTCATTAACACGTCTTTTTCGCTGCCGTAAGAATACAGTCCACGTCCATTGCGGGACATATTTTGTTTGTTTTTACCACTCAATTAATTCCTGTTAATATGTTTTGCTAAACGTAAAAAAAATACACCAACTTCTATCAACAGGTCTACGGCTAACTACGTAACCCCATAGCGCGTGGCCCGACACGAACGTGGCTTTATTTATTTAATTATAATCAGCTATCCCTCATGGATCTCCATTAGCCTGTATTCAGTAGTGGACGTTTTACGGCTGAAATAATGAAAATGATGATGAACCAGTTATAGCAACCATAAAACAAATAATTTATATTACTGAAAGTAACGTTCTCATTATATCCTTGTTCTTTTGATGAAACCTTTTCGTTATTCCAAGATATATTCAGTTCAAAAGCTCTTACACCGGGTCAACACATTAGTCGGCGCTGGTGAAAGCTGGGCGCTGGGCCCTATCGATCAATCGCCGGCTTTCTCCGCCCTAGCGGTGATCAGGGCCAGTGCAATAAGAACCTTTTCAAGCAGTTTGATCCGGTTTGAACTGTTTCGACTGAGTTTGCTTTAATTTTACTCAGCACCCTGTCATCTCGATTGCCGCCCTTTACCATTAATCCATAGCCTTTTGTGTATCAACATCCTGTACTGCCCTCGCCAGCCCTCCTGCCAAGCGTGGTGAGTATAGCAACTCATGGAGATCCATGAGGGAGATCTGTGTTCAGTAGTGTACGTTTTACGGCTGAAATGACGATGATGACACACGATTTTGTCCAAAAAAATACCCATAGCTTAGGGATTGAAGGGCTCCAATATGCCATAAATATTTGATTTGCCAAAAGGGCTCTTAATTTATTTTCTAATTAAGCCGCCTGAAACAAGGATAGCACCTGCTAATTGACGGCAGATGGGTTTGACATGTGTTGTACGATCAAGGTTATATTATCTATGGTTCGTATAATTTGGTACATTTTATGGACATGCAATGAATTAGATTTCGCTCCCTTTGGATTAAATGCAGCTTTTGTTGTGAAGCCGTGTTGGTCAAGTGGTATGTACTACCCTCGACTTTCAATTTTTGGTGACTTTAAGGTCACATAACACGTTTTAACGGTGAAAGAAAACATAGTGAGGAAACTTGCGGTTTAGTCGGTTTCAGACGTATGGTAAAATATTATTTTAATGTAACGGAAAACTGTTATGAAAATTTCATTAAAATATTTCTAAGGATCTAAGGCAACGTCCCGATGGATAAACTTAAAGTCACGATTTTAAGAAAAGTCGGTGACTTTTTTCGAGCGAAGTTCAGTCAATCGCAATTCACAAACAGATTGGTATATTTTTACAAAATAATACTTTTTTCTAGTTTTAATGCCAACAATTTTTTGTATAGTTCAGTACTCCAAATATCTACTTTGTCTCCCTCCATAAAGATTAATTTAGTTGCAGTGAAATAATATTAGAATCCATTATTCAGAAAAAGTAAGAAAATCCGTATATAAATAATAAATAAATAATGCTTGACAATTAACACAACATCATCTAGCCCCAAGCTAAGCAGAGCTTGTGTTATGGGTACTAGATGACTGATATACTTAATACATTAGCATAGATAGATATTTTTATTATATATAGAAAAACATCCAGAACACCCTGAACAAATATCTGCAGATCGTACAGTCGATTAGTCCCGATGCGGGAATCAAGCCCGCAACCTCATGCGTCGGTGCCACTGCGCCACAGAGGTCGTTATATAAAAGCCATTCCATCATACCTAGCCAACAGCTTAGGCAGTATTTCTGCCACCGAGTCCCATTGCTCCGTACCTATTTAATTAACAGAATAAAATTTATTACAGGATTTTGTCGCGTACTTTAATTTTAATTTTTTAACTTAACTTTAACTTTAATTTTCCCGACGTTTCTTTTTAGTAAATTCTCTGATGAAAGTTGGAAATATTATCCTGTCTCCAATAATTAACCTCCGCCTATTTAAATTATGTCTATGTTGATAAAACATTTGGTTATGTTTATACTTCAGCATTAATTTACATTGTTTTTTTCTTAAACGTAAATATTTTGTTCTAAGTTTGTTCTTAGATCAAACTCAACTGTGAAGAAAGTTTTGAAAAACGTAATTTCGAAGTATAACGACTAAGCTTTCCGGCAGCTAAGTCGGCTCAGAGGAAAGAACAGGTCAATACGTCTGAAGCTGACTAAGTCGCGGGTTTCCTCGCGATATTTTCCTGCACCGTTAAGGCACGTGTTAAATGTGCACATAATTATTTAAAGAAAGAAAAATGCACTAGTGCACGCACGGTCGATCCCACGTTCGAGCCCACGACCTGCGGATTGAAAGTCGGAGGTACATACCACTGAGCACAAGGATTTTATATACAACACAAAAACGGGTGACAAAAGTTGTTGTAGTTGTAAATATAGCAAATAGCGCATTTCCAACGTAACTTTTAAACTTTCTGATACACTCCTGTTCCACTTAGTTGCTTGGCGCAACTCAAGAATTTCCTTTACCATCATCCCTGCTTATGAAGCAAAAATCAGGCCACAGTACCAATTCGCACTCTATCAATCCAAAGCCACATTATTTAGTACAACCAGAACTACCGTTAGTTCTCCAAATTGCACAAAGAAGCTTGCGGTCCAACCTCACCGACTCATCGGTGAAACATCTTAGACCTTATATATCTAAGATTAAGGACTATTTTATCTCTTGCCATTGCTAAAATCTTCAGATGATAGCAACTTGACTAAAGGGTCTATATTGAACCTTATAACAACTGATGTGGGTTGAATTTCGCTTGGGATGTACGAGCTGTAGTTATTCGGGTTAAAAATTGTATGGTGTCGGACAATGGTGCAAATCGCTTTGTCTGAGACAAAGGTTTTTGAAAATAATAAATATGGAATGTTTATGTGCGGTAGACATCTCTAAGGAATTTTTAGGAAGTTTCCTGGTAAGGCCATTAAGAAAGTAAGGTAATTTTCTTAAGGGTATAAAATATATCGGCACGCGAACTGAGATCTTGGTCACAATCTGAAAGGCTATATAATTATAATTAACTAGCTTCTCCCCGCTCCTTCGCATGCGTTGTACCCAGATAAAAAGTAGCCTATGTGTTAAACCTGGTCAACAGCTATACGTATGTAAAGTTTCAGCTCAATTCGTAGGGTACTTTTTGCGTGAAGAAGTAACAAACATAGATCTATACAAGTATTAGTGAGCTTTGAGTTCCAAAGTTCTAAATTTTACTTAATTATAGCTGATAGAGTATAAGAAAAGCAAAAAGTCGTTTATTAGATACACACACACACATATGATACAATTTACAGAGACAAGATAAACAACGCAAAGTTTCTAAATTGACACATCCAGAACAAACACAAACAGAACACATCCTGTAGAACTACTTTGAATAAGATCTCTCGCATGCGGCCAAATAGGTATTATCTCAGCTTAAAACTGCTTCCTTGGAAGCTGCGTTGGTTTACCAATCTTGACCAAGGATCGCGGTGCATGGCCAAAGTTAGACATAAAATATCGCATACTTTACATAAATTTGACTGCCATATAAGGCAATGCCTTATTGATTACTTGACTATCTAATTATCAAATCTTTAATTTTTTTCATTTGAAGATACAGAAATGAATAAAGTATCTTTGACCTGTATGTACCTAAGCTTATGGCTGAAAACGGATTTACTTCTTACATTGCTGATTAAGAAAGAGAAAATATGCTGTATACATTTGCATAGATTTAATAACCAGTAAGTTTTTGATGAAAAAGATGGATCATATTGTGTGACGAATGCAGGAGAAACGGACATATGGAGTGTTTTAGGGCAAGCCTACGCCGCTGAGGCAACTACTGTTAAAGATGTTCACTTTTAAGTAAATTGTACACTTATTTAAATTAGTAGGTAGTAGAAAAAAGGGCTTTTTTATATTATAAGATAAGATATTTTATAAATACATAAGTGTCTGTGTCCGTTTTTCGCGCTTTGGTCGTTTGACGGTTGGATCGGTTGGAGCTGAGAGCCTTTGCCCAGCAGTGGGACACTTGCAGCTTACTGTAAATGTAAATTTAAGATAAGATATTTTATTGCTTCATCAACAAAGATCTATTAACATAGTTTATACATAAAGTTGCAGGTAGAATTAAGAAAAATTAATTCCATTGTTAACACGCGTATAATATGGAAACCAAATGCCTTAATCGAATATCTAGTGTAAGTTAGACTTTCAAAGCTAACTGCGAAATAGCTCGCCGACTAGTTGGTCCGCAAACTGGCTCAAACTTCATAATAGCTCCAACTTACAAGCCCCAACCAGAGGTAATTGGTTAAATAGGGACTGAAGTTGGTGTTCCGAGGGGTCAAATGTCCAAAAGACGGAACGGGCTAAGGTTAAACTTATTTCCCCCTTTTTCTACGAGTATATAAATAAAGAAATGAAGTATTTATAAAGAAATGAAGAATGACAAGTATTTAAAAAACAATCTAATAGGATTGAAAAGCTTTTTTAATACTCATTAATTTTTAAATTATCAACAAAAAAACCGAAAACTATCAGTGTGAAAATCTAAAATGTTGCTGAAAATACCCCTAAACGCTTATACATGCTTATTACATTTAAATATTTCCCGTTATTTATCATGGATCCCATCATCAGAGCCGGGTTTAAAAACAAGCAAACATTATTAAGTGAAGTAAGCCCAACCGGGGCATAACACCTTGAGGGACCCTAGTAAACACTATTCATCATCATTCATCATCATTTCAGCCATAAAACGTCCACTAATGAACAAAGGCATCCCTCAATTTTCACCATCTTCTCAACACAGGTGCCACAGACAGTGGACTATGTCGCGGGTGTCTTGAGGAGGAAGAAACCGTGGAGCACGTGCTACTGCACTGTGGTGCCACAAGACAGACCAGAATAGACAGGACTGCAGGAGCTCATGGAGTCATGCCCTTCTTCTTCCACAACATTTGCATACCCTTCGGGGATGCTCATGGAATGCTGCCGGCGACCCCGAGTCCTCCGGTATTTCAAGGAGTTGGGCTGGTTAGGTTAGGGTCGAGGCAGCACCTCGGGGGTCAATGCACAATACACCCCAATGCGGGACGTCAGTGCAGATCTGGTAACCCCCCCTAGAATTAGAATTAGAATTAGGCCTCCCTCATGGGTCTCCATGAGGGGTAGTTGCCATACTCACCACGCTCGGCAGGCGGGCTGGCGAGCGCAGTATGGGATGTTGATATATGGAAAGACGCTGCTGCCCATCTTTCGAAGGTATCCCTTAGCAGGCTCTTACTGCATCCACGGGCATGAGAGGAGGGGTAACATTCCACTGCCGGCACCCCACGGCAAACATACATACATTACATTATTTAATTCCATTAAATTTCATTCCAATGACCCTGATGCTGATGCTGATGATGATGTGTAGGTAGGTATGATGATTAGTGGATAGGGATATATTCTATTAGCCATCTATTGATATCGTTACCCGTGAATTTTGTAATATTGATAACAATCTGTGGTCTTCTTCATCAGCTCCACTTCACCAAATCATATTTTCGAATGGAAATGCTTGACTTTGAGCTAAATATGCCAAAACCTAACGTTTACATACAACATTTAAAGAGTTCCCTCGAACTTCCATCGGAATTGACTTTTAAAAAAAATAGAACCTCATTCAAAGCATATATATGTATTTACCCAAAAGTCATCATCATCATCATTCCAGCCGTAAAGAGTCCACTACTGAACAGGCCTCCCTCATGGATCTCCATAAGGGGTAGTTGCCATACTCACCACGCTCGGCAGGCGGGTTGGCGAGCGCAGTACGGGATGTTGATACACGGAAAGACGCTGCTGCCCATCTTCCGGAGGGATCCCTTAGCAGGCTCTTACTGCATCCACGGGCATGAGAGGAGGTACCCAAAAGTAATTTCATAAAAATCATAAACGACGAGTAACAAAAAAATACAGAAGACCTGATAACCTCCTCCTTTTTGAAGTCGTTTAAAAACGGATATTATAGATGACAATAGATTTTTATTTTCGACGCAGAACTAGGACGACTCATGCAGACGAACATATTTCGATTTTTAATTATGTTTAAACTCAAACTCTATTTTATCCGCAAAGGATACAAAACTTCTTTGAACCATTACCTCCTTATCTCTATGAAGAGCTTAAAACAATCTACCGTATCAAGTCCACATTATAGCACCGACCAATTCTTAAAAGTAATATTCCCCAAGCATCGCTAAAAAGTTATTTCTAACACGCCGACCGCCTTACTGCTTCGCCGGTCTCGTGAACCCCAAATATTCCGTACGTAACCTATTATAGGTATAGGTACCCTAAAAATGTACTTTGGGCAAACCGGCTGAGGCACACACACATGTGCTACGTGTGTGTGTGTACGGTGTGTGTGTAAGGTACACACGCGAATGCACATCGCACACTGCACTTGGAAGGGCGAAGGGAAATTTTGGCAATACTTTTGGTGTTGAGATGCTACAGTTGAATGAGGTGCGACATATTATAAACTATTTTACTGTTTAAGGTCCAACTAGTCGCGGAAGCAAAGTTAGTGAGCGCGGCCTAAATGTAGCAAACATTTAGGCATCTCACCTGACATAGTCTGTGTACCCGCGCGCTAGAATGAAATGCACAATGATTCATTCCTAAACCGACCGCGCAAAAATATGTGAATAGACTTTTAGCACAAGGGTTAATAAAGAAAAACTTGAGTGTAATCTTTTCAAAATAACATTTATTTCAACTTTTGAATAATTAAACTATGTCGGAACGGCATTTATTTTAGAGTTTTCTTTCTCCTTATATTATTTAGTTTCGTCCAAAGTTGAGCTAAAATCAGTGTTGAAATACGTAAGTTTAGAAGCTTGTATTTTCGAAATAATTATGTTTTTTACGGTTTGGGGTGTATACAAACATAGATTATGACGAGATAAATTGATATAATCCTTAGTGTTGAATGGTTAACGTCAAACAGTGGAGTAGTTACCCTTCCACGTTTGTATGGAAAGATGAGCGACTCGTTCATCCTTAAGTGCACGATGGAACGCGGAACCGTCGCGGCCTGTCATCACCCTGAAGAAGGCACTCGATAAGGGTCGAACCTGTTCGCTGCCTCCACCAATTTAACAAGTACGTGAACATTCCCGGTATTTAATATGAATATGACAAGCTTTTATTTGTAATTTATTTATTAATTGCATCATGTACATGGTTCGCATTAGATATTGTTAATATTGAGATAATTTTCATATAAAGCGGAGGCAAAGGTCTTTTATTTAGTTTCACGTGTCAAAATTTTCTTACTTTTATATGTTTTTTAATCCCCGACTTAAAATAATTTGGTATTATGTGAGCTATGTGTCGAATGCAAAACTGAAAGTTAAATGGAAATCGGTCGAGGCATTCATATGATATGGCGGTTGAAAGTAGGGGTGAACAATCGAATGTTTTCAAATTTAATATAAATAAGTGCGGTATCAAATGAAAGGTCATGATGTGAACAGTGACAACAGATGTAAAACTAAGGTACGCATTGAAAAAAAATAAACCTCAGAGACTAGGTAAACTGTCTTGTTACTTAAGATTTTTAGTTTGTGGGATTTTGGATGAGTCATCATCATCATTTCAGCCATAAAACGTCCACTGAAGAACACAGGCCTCCCTCATGGATCTCCATGAGGGGTAGTTGCCATACTCACCACGCTTGGCAGGCGGGTTGGTGAGCGCAGTATGGGATGTTGATACGGATAAACGCTGCTGCCCTACTATCATTCTACTGCCGGCACCCCACGGTGATTGGATGATTGAATGAGTACTTTTGTAAAATATGGATAATATAACAAGCATTGGTACGTGGGTACCAGAAAAGGGGGGAAGGCCTCAAAAGGTCACCAAAGGTCCAAAATTGCATTTTTGGGTTTTTGGACGTTTTCGGCCATTTGAACTGATACTACTGACTATGATTTGACTTTTATTTTTTTGTGACCTTTTGAGGTCACAATAACTCCGGTCCCTGTGATCTTAGGGTCACCAAAATCAATCAATACCCTTCTCTTATTAATACGGTGCTAACAAAAAAGTTTCATGTAAATCGGTCAACGCGTCCGGTTGTAATCGTCCAATACACATACAGACAGACAGACGGACAGACAGACAGACAGCGCTATGCATATTAGGGGGCGAAGCCCTCAATAATACACTCAATCGTTTTATATTGACCTGTCTCACTTGTTTCAAGCGACTCTACATTCTGCAGTACAATGTTAACCATCTCTATATCGGATCTGGCTGTGTGAGTCTGTTTGACTGTGTGAAGGTGATTATACCAAGTACTAGAGCCTGTGTAGTTTGGAAGAAAGTTTATTTCAAGTTCTTTGAGGGTCAAATGAGTTTGTAGCAGAATTTTGTTTCATTTGTGCCGTTTTATGATCGTGTATTATACAGAAACCATTTGAGATAATCAAATTGTACTTACTATACAAAAGATCTCATAATAATTCAACTGAAGTGTTTGTTTTATAGTGATATTCTATATTTAGATTTAAGTATTCTACTTAGTAATAAATAATAAACTTTTCTTTCGCCAACCATGCATTTCCTTATTCCATCTGTTTAGCTAATTCATTTTGTTTTTCTAATTAACCATAGTATTATATAAATATATATTTTTTTTACTTAGTATTTATTTATTTATTTATTTATTAAGGCACACAAAACAGAACACAATCAAAGAGAAACAAATGAATAAAGCACAATATAGATCTAGATTGTATCCTAAAATATGTGTACACAGCAATTTGCTATTTACGAAGCAGTTCTGTGTAAACGAATGAGGAGAAGAAGATTAAACTAGAAAAGTTAATACAGTTAAATAAAATAAACGGGTTACAACATTACAACAACAGTTACAAACATGTTTTTTTTTTATGAAAAACTAAGCCCACTCTCGGTAATGAGAGTGGTTAATATATCTTTTTTGAATCTATATAATTTATTGTTAAAAATATCAATATTTTCACTATATTTGATTAAAAGATCGTTGTAAAGACGACACATTCTGACTAAGGGATTGTAGTATGACGTGTTATTGGTATATACCTGTAGGGCGAAAGTATTCTGAAATGGGTATCGAGATCTCGTTCTTATGCTAAAGTTTATGGAGGATAGTAAGCTAGGGGAATCTATAATTGAGTGAATAATTTTAAAAAAGGTAATCAAGTCAAGGTATTGGCGGCGGGTCTCGAGTGATACAAGTTGGAATTTATTCAATTTCTGCACATATCGTGGCAAAGTCCTGTGAATACCGCTTCGATAGCATAAAATATTTAAAAATTTCTTTTGGATTCTTTCAACACGCTCAATATGGACCTTATAGAAAGGAGACCAAACTACGGCATTGTATTCCATAATACTGCGCACAAGTGAGTGGTACAAACAAATAAGACTCTTTGTATTTTTGAAATCTCTAGTTGATCTTGCTATAAAACCAAGAAGCTTGGAGCATCTGGCCGTAATATAATCATAATGAGCATGAAATGTTAGCTTCTCGTCAAATATAATACCAAGATCCTTTACGGTAGATTTTCGATCTAGAATTTGACGATGAAGACTGTAGGCTGCTAGAACTCTATTCTTTTTATTGGTAAACGATACGACGAAGCACTTTTTGACATTGAGAAATATATCATTCGCATCACACCACCCGTGCAAGGTATTCAAGTCATCTTGAAGAGCCACAGAGTCGTTATGGCATGTGATGGTGGAGTATATCTTTAAATCGTCGGCATACAATAAGCAAGGATTCCTCAGCTTTTCGACTAGATCATTTATAAAAGCAATAAAAAATAATGGCCCAAGATGTGAACCTTGTGGAACGCCTGACGTTACAACGACTGGTGCTGAGATGAAACCCTTTATGGCCACAAGTTGGCTTCGATCCTATCTCGAAAGAATACTTTTGTTTTTACATTTTGTTAGGTACTGCAATTGTTGCTGGTAAATTTTATTTAAAAATGGATGAATCTACAAATTTTGTTACGCAGAGAAAGGTAATTAGCAAGTCTAAATCCCTTGAATCACTGGACCGAAATAATTCATTAAGTCCTATGTCCTGCGATGAATTACTACAACAAAGTCTTGATTTGTCAACAAATATGTATTCTACTCGCATGGATGACATGAAAGAAGAAATAAGACAACTGAAAAATACCTTGGAAATTACTCAGAATGAACTAGATAACAAAATATTAGAAAATATACAACTGACAAACCAAATTACTCTCCAAAATCAAGAGTTAACAATCCTTAAGCAACTATGTACTAGAAGTCCTAAATCAACTGTAAATCGTTCTTCATCGGCAAAAAAGAGCGTAAGACGGCGTTTGACAGAAAGCTTCAAAAATTCTCCGCTACAACTAGAAAATAGCGCTGAAAAATCTCGTAAAACGGAGATTCTAAGCGAGCAACTTAATAAGGTACCTACAAAACCAGAATTATCAGACAATCCAATACCTGGCTCATCGAAGCAAAGTACTCAATTTGAACAAACCGTGAACACATCTTCATCATTAGAGCTTCATGGAAGACAAATACATATACTCGGTTCGCAACAGTCTACAGGCCTAGCTGCAAAACTCATCAAATCAAGATCCACTACAGTATATGAAGAATACAAAATAAGTAGTTTTTCAAAACCATTTGCGCAAACTGAAGAAATCTTACAGAGCGGATGGAGTCTAGAATTGAGAGGAAATGATAAAATTGTGTTGTTTGTAGGTGAAAATGACCGCAATCCTATATAAATGTTAATTCAACTAATTGCATTTCTAAAAAAGTTTGAAAACTTCACTGTCATAGTGGTCGGCATCCTAAATAACAAATTTCTTAATACATATATGTTGAATAAAAGAATTAAAACAATTTGTAATAACTTCAGTAACTCCAAATTTATAGAGCTTGAGCATTATAATAAATTCTATTATTTTGACTATGTATGCAGTAAACTAAATTTTTTGATTGACTCTATTGATTATGATAGTAAATATTTACATTTCATAAAGAATAAGATTCATAAAGTTTGTTCTTTTAAAAATAAGGTTTCAGATAAAAAATATTACACCCAAAGAACACTGCTAGACTATTATCCGATGAAAAAAAAATGTGTTGACCCGCCATTATTGAATGCCTCTCGAATAAACACAATTCAACCGAATTGTGGACTATCTGCAACGAATCCTAATGAAGGACAAAACTGCTCCTTTCGAAAATAAGATTACTATTTTCCACCAAAATATTAGTGGACTACTGTCCAAAAAAGAATTGGTAGAAGTATGCCTTGACCAATTTAATGATAATGATGCCTATATAGATGTAATCTGTTTTTGTGAAACATTTGTAAAACTTGGAGATGAGCGAAATATTAATTTAAAAAACTTCCAACTTGCATCCTCTTTTTCAAGAAAGGCACAAAAACGTGGAGGGGTTTGCATACTGGCTAGGGATTATCTTGAATTTAAAGAATTATCGTTTGTTAAAGATATTGCTACGGAATTAGTATTTGAATGCTGCGGTATTGAAATTCCAAATTATAAGTTAATAATTATTTGCATATACCGTACACCAAAATCAAATGTTAATATATTTATGTCTAAGTTGGATAACTTATTTCACAACCTACGCCAGAAGCGGAATAAAAAAATAGTAATAGTAGGTGATTTTAATATTAACACACTCAAACAATGTTCTGGTACGGATCAATTGAAAGGATTATTCCAAACCTATGGTTATTTTTCACACATCAATGAACCAACCCGACTCAACTCCTGCCTAGACCTTATTGTAAGTAACGTCAAATCTGCGACAAGCGGGGTCCACAAACTAGGCCTTTCTGATCATGACACAGGTCAGACGCTAAACTTTAATATTGACATCAAAAAGATTCCTGTACACAGTTGGTACGTATGGAAGAGGGACTTCAATAATGATAATATAATAAAATGCGAAAAGTGATCACTTTCGTTCCAGCGGCCGACCAGTCAACATCTCAGCGGTCACCTGATGATGCCTCGCGGAGAGGCGAAACACGTGTCGTCGTATAGGTTTGGGTATGCATGCTGCACTGACAAGCTAGTTCTCCCTGCATGTGCATAATTAGCGGGCGGGAGGGCGGTGCTCCTGCATCTCAGCATAAGCGGAATTAAAACTAGATATTTTTTATTGCATTTTATTGTCATGGATTTCCGCAAAGTAACGCCTGATTCCATTAATTACATTAATTATAATGATAATATAAAAAAATTTCGAGAATGTCTTCAAAATTTAACATGGTCGGAAGTATACGATCAGATTGAATTCAATTACGCATTTAATATTTTTTATGACATGTACATCCTTCTTTATGAGTTGTGTTTTCCGCAAGTAAAAATCAAAGTAAAAAATACGGAAAAGAGATGTAAATGGATGACTAGGGGGATAAAAAAGTCATGTGTAACTAAAAGACACCTAAGATTTACGTATTATAAAAAAAGAAATTACTTACTTAAATCAAACTATCTAAAATACTCTAAGTTGTTAAAAAAAGTAATTTCTCAATCACAAAAAAATATCAATTCGAATTATATAGCTAATCACAAAAATAAATGTAAAGCATCGTGGAATATAATAAAAAATAAAAATTATAATTATAATAACAATTGCGATTTTAAAATTAAACATAACGGTAACCTTATAACAGATCCAAAAAGTGTATCCGACATTTTTAACAAATATTATACTAATTTAACATATAATAAAATGAACAATAGTAACATACATATTAATTCCCAAATGACCTCAATCTTTCTAAGCCCTTGTGACAATGATGAAATTTTGAAAATAATCAGATCACTCAATCAGACAGAAGCCGTAGGATACGATGATATATCCACAAAGATTATTAAAAGTTCTTCTTATGAAATTGCGGACATCTTAAGTCACTTAGTAAACTTTTCTTTTCAATGTGGGGAATTTCCAAGTAGACTAAAAAAATATATTGTTAAACCTGTCTTCAAAAAAAATGACTCAACGGACATAAATAATTATCGCCCAATAACATTAATACCAATTTTCTCGAAAATATTTGAAAAGGCAATGCATTCTCGTATTACTCGATTTTTTACTAAACATAACGTAATTAAGAGTAATCAAAATGGATTTCAGAAAGGCAAATCGACTACCTTGGCCACTTTTAATTTAGTTAAAGCTATACTTGAAAATGTTGATTGTAATAAGTATGTCTCTGCAGTGTTCTTTGACATGAGCAAGGCGTTCGATTATGTTTGTCATGAGAGGCTCCTATTAAAATGTGAATTGTGTGGCATCCGTGGTCCTGCACTTGACTGGATTAAAACCTACCTTCATCAACGTACACAATTGGTAGAAATAAGAAAACTAAATGACGAAAACGAACTTATAGTTTATAAATCACATTTTAGACAAAATAAACTAGGTGTACCTCAAGGCAGTGTTCTTGGACCTCTATTATTTCTAGTTTATATTAATGATTTACCTGACATTACTAAATACCAATGTACACTCTTTGCGGACGACATTTCCATAGTAGTAACGAATAAAATAGAACAAGAACACATACTTGAATTAAATAATACAGTTGGTGATTGCATCGATTGGTTATACAAAAATAACCTAAAAGTGAACGTGACCAAAACTAAATTTATTAGATTTTTTAACAGAAAACCTAAAGGTGTTAAATTCAAAGTAACTTACAGAGATGAAGAAATACAAGAAAGTGAAAAAATTGTATTCCTTGGATTAAATCTTGACAATGTATGTTCGTGGAGGCCACACATTGAACATATTAAATCTAAAATGAATAGTTTTGTGTACGCATTATGGAAAATATCGAACATAACCGACTACAAAACTGCTCTTTTATCGTATCATGGATATGTAGCATCCCTTCTTAGGTACGGAGTAATTATATGGGGTAATGCTGTTGATGTCAATGTCTTATTCATAGCCCAAAAGAAATGTTTACGTGCGATATTCAACATGCCGCCATGGGCACCTTGCACACCTTTATTCAAGAGGCATAAGATTTTGACGTTGCCATGTCTGTATATTTTAGAAATATGTAAATTTGTCAAATCGAATTGGGAACTATACGTAACTTTTGATGATGTTTATAAATTTAACTCTAGACATAAAGATAGACTTGCATTACCTTTAGTCAGGACTGCACTATTTAGTCGAAACTGTTACATAATGTCTATTAAAATATATAACAAATTGCCTCCTGATATCAAGGAACTGAGAGGTAATTTATTTCATAAAAAACTTTTCAATTTTCTTATCGAACGTTGTTTTTACACAATTGAAGAGTATTTGACATTTAAATTATGATGATTATTTTATTGTAGATATTAATTTGACATGAAAAAGGTATTATTATTAGTTTTGACAGTTGCTGAGTGTAAATGAAGTTGACATTTTAATTAATCTAGACACCTATTTATTTAATAATAATCATTTCAAAATATGTTAAATTGTTGATATAAGCAAAATGAAACTCGTAATTATTAGTACATTTATAAATATTAATATTCACATGCCTGTAGACAGGCGAGATGTGTCGCTCTCTATATAACTGTGTTCCACCAATATATGTAACCATGTCTTGTGTGAATAAATGATCTTTATCTTTTATCTTTATCTTCGTCGATGGAGGTATGACTCTATCCAACGCAACAAACTACCATGGATTCCGTAAGCAGCTAGTTTGAGGTATAATGCGCAATGACTCACTTTATCAAACGCCTTGGAAAAATCTGTGTAGATAGCATCCACTTGTTTAGTCTTGGCAAAAGCGCTACACAGATAGTTCTTGTATTCCAAGAGGTTTGAAGTTGTGGATCTGCTTCTGATAAATCCGTGCTGGCGAGGCGACAATAGTGGTTCTAAATGATGGTAAAGAGAGTCGTATACTAAAGATTCAAAAATTTTTCCAAAACAAGAAAGTATGCTAATCGGCCGATAATTTTCACAACGTGATTTATCCCCTGATTTAAAAATTGGAGTAATATGAGCTGTTTTCCATAAACATGGAAAGACTCCAGTTTGCATAGACTTTTTAAATATAATACACATAAGAAGTTGGTCGTCAAGGTAAATTCATCTTTTAGTTCTTGTATGGCCGAATCAATTTCGGCACGGACCATTTTCTTGACGTCATCCTTCAAAGCCTTTCGAAAATTTTCCATAAAATTTGAAAGATAAGCACTGAGCTTCTGATCCAAGGTACTCTCTAATAGGGTGCTGATCTTATCCATTGTGACAAGATTATCATCTTGGTGGGCGAGTAGCGGCGAACGGTTGATAATTTCGCAAGACATATTCACAGAATCGTCCGCTGTTGGCACTTGGGTTTGCCGAACAGGGGTATTTAAATTAGAGTTTGTACGCCTGGTAACATTATTACATGACGGACAAGTCCATTTATTTCTAAATTCAGATGATAGCCCAGTAAATTGCTCATTACTTATGTTCAAGCACTCAATATGATAAGGACAATGGCATTGGTAACACTTCAGATAGCTATCCTGCCTCTTGAGCTTATTGTTGCAAGCCGAGCAAATCATTTTATAGCGGTGCTGCGTCCTCACGTGAAAATAGCAGAATAAAACGAAATTTCTTTTTTAAGTTCAAAAAAGCAAAAAGATTCTTCTAAATGCGAGACTTGAACCAGCGGCCGCGTATCAGCGCGTTGGATGCCGACGCGTTCACGCCTGCGCCAGTAAAGCTTATGACGCTTGCCGCGAAAAAGTCATTAGGATGCTACAAATTCTAATTAAGTCCAAACTGGTTCATTTTCTGTCTATTGTTTGCTTTACGAATGTTCACTAGCACTGTTTTTAAACTGCCCGCAATTTTATTTGATGACAAGTAATTCCGTCGTGAATTTCTTGATTATTACCACAAATTGGACGTTTTAGCACTGAACTGTTATTAGAATATATTGTATTCAACGAGATACAACTAATAATTAAAGTTTTATGGTGGTTTCTGCACTTTAAACACTTATTTGACTAATTAAAGTGCGGAGCAAAGTTACACAGTTACTGCTTTGTTGACCACTTTTTACTTAATTGATAAGTAATTATTCGTATAAGTTCGAATGTTATGATCGCCTATAATAATTGTCATATATAAGAACTTGTTCTTGCAATATTGAATGTGATATATTATACATATATACTGTTGGCGTTCCTTTTATAAATAAATTAATAAGATAGAATTTTTAATTGCAAACCCGCCTGCCAAGCGTGGTGAGTATGGCAACAACCCCTCATGATCGAGTACTTGGATCTCCAAGTCCATAAAGGCTATGTCCAGCAGTGGATATCTTACGGCTGTGATGATGATGATGATATAATTGATATTGTAAAACCTTTCAACATACGATTTATATTTTTAAGCTCCTTATCTTTCAAAAGCGTCTTTATTTATTTATTTATTTATTTATGGGCAAATATTGATGTTTTTTTTATTATAATAATTTTAACTGTTGCTTTTATATTGCAACAATATTACATTATATTCTCTTTGTTAGTGCACTTACTTACAAACTAAACTAAATTACTTAAACATACTACATAAAAAATCAGGATATTTTATAATAATGTTATTATATGTAGGTGAATTATTGTTACAGGAAATTAATTAATACATTAAAACAAAATTAAATAAACAATATCATACAACCTAACAATAATAATGCTTTTATGAAAATACATTATAAGCATTATTATTAAATATTGATAGTATATGGATCAATAATCAATCAGTACCCTTTTACTCGGCCATACATCTAGATTCTAGATACTCGACCATCATTTTTGACACTCAATGATCATTTTAAACACTCGACTTAAAATTCTTGACACTATTATGATAAACTTTATAATAAAGGAAAACCCAATATATTCACTCATTGTTAACAATAAGTGTAAAGTTGGCACATCTGGGGACGAACCTCTGTGTTAACTGCCATAAATTGTCAATGGTTTACTACCTAGGTAATAATACCATCGGTGTCAGAAGTAGAATGTTGCCCTTCCTCTCTAGCCCGCGGTGCATCCGCATCTGTAAGAACCTGCCAAGAGACATCTCCGAAAGTCGGGCAGCAGACATTTTCCATGTATCAACATCCCGTACTACGTTCGCCTGCCAAGCGTGATGAGTATGGCAAGAACACACCATGATCATACTCGGAGATCCATGAGGGTCTATGTCCAGCAGTGGACGTAATACGGCTGAGGTGATGATGATAATGATCGTCAATGGCCCGACCAAAATATCCCTGAGTGTCTACCCTGATTTGTCACTGTTAGGTCGCTTACTACAGTAGTAATCGTTACTATGACATCTGTCAGATTTGAAACTCATGGTACCAAATTCTAAGCAAATGGCTCAAACTACAGTCGCTGTAGAATCTCTAGTATAGTTCTAGTATCTTCGTCTTTCTAGTATAGTTTACTGCGTATTTTAGTACCAAACTATCCGCTAGAGGCGCTGTACAAGTTTATCATACATTTTTTTAACTACAGTCGCTAGCGATTATAGATTGTGAAAACTCATGGTAGACCTACCGAAAGCCCGTGGAAATCCCTCGACTCGATAACTGACAGGCGTTAATTAAGCCATGAATAATCACCCCAGGGGCGCTTTAAGGGGCTAAATAAATTAGGCTGGTTATACAAGTAGCTTTCACTTGATTAGAACTGTCGATCAGTAGCATGATGAGTTCGGAGTACGACCCTGGCCGAATAAAAAGTAAGGTCTTTGCATCTATTAAGATGATTTATACAGCGTCAGCAACTGGTAATCATGCTGTACGAGACGCTGCAGTGCCTGGGACATTGTTAGATGGATTAGGCTTGCCCAGCACCTATACCATCCTCTCAGCTTAGTCAGCTATTATTCAGAGGAAAGAACAGGTCAATACGTCTGAAGCTAACTAAGCCGAATACTTACGCCTAAAAACACCCAAAAATATAAAAAAATGTTGAATTTATTTTTAATTTTAGGATAAGTTACAGCTTTGTGAAATTTATGTTTTACTGTGAATGTACAATAAAGAGTTTATCTATCTATCTATCTAACATATTTATGTTCTTGGACACAACACAATCTTAGACGTAAGTTAGATAAAAGGCCAGTTAGAAGTTTTCACAACGAGATAAATATTTATAGTAATAACAAAAAGTAGATGGTCTTACAAAAAAAAATAAGCTTGACAATTAAAGAAATCAGTGCTTCTTAAACATTTGAACTGATATGAATAAGTGTTAAATAAGTAAACCATTTCTGCAACTGCATTAAAATATTGCACGCTCGAAGAATGTATAAATTATGTTTTTAAGACTTAAAGTAAGTCTAAATCGTCTTAAAGGTTGTTTTTTTTTATTTTTGATGCAAAACATCTTTTGCCCCTCAAAAGCGGTAAAAGCGAGGGGGGGGGGCGAGAGGTGACGCGTGATGCTTGGAGATGTGCGAGTTAGTACTAGATGGCCACATCGTGTAGACTGTGGCGACTGTAGCGACTGTAGCGACTGCGGCTGCGGTGACTATAGCAACTGGGGTACTGTAGCGGCCGTGGTGACAACGGCGACTGTGGTGAAAATGGTTTACATGCCATGACGACAATTTTTTTTTCATTTATTGATTTTCTTACGAGTGAGTTAATATGGCCTGCCCATTGTCACTTCAACTGCTAATCCGTTTGGCTATATCGGTTATCGAGTTCTTTAATGTATCTCCTATTTATGGATTTCGAGACTCAGAGGGTTGCGGGCTATCACCCCGGCCTGAAACTTAGAACTTTAGAAATTTAACTGGGCTTGATTGTTTTCTAATAATATAATATGCCCTTCCTATCTAACTCATGGATGCAGTAAGAATCTGCCAATGGAAACCTCCGGAAGATGGGCAGCAGCGTGTTTCCGTAAGTATATTAACATCACGTACTACGGTAGCGCGTGCCAAGTGTGGTGAGTATGGCAACAACCCCCTGATGGTTTTGTGATTCATAAGGGGAAAGTATGTCCAGCAGTGTACGTCCTACGACTGAGCTGATGATGATGATGATGAAACTTGCAAGTGAATCTCTTTTACTAGCACTTCTCAGGCAAGCAATTGCAAAACTCATCGACTTGAAAACCTTCAAGATTCGTCTCACCGGATTAATTTCCTCCAAAAGTACCTACTTGCTTCGATGCAACATGAACCGCCCAAAATCGGTCGCAGACGCATAGGTCAAATGCACTGCGCCGTCTCGTTCTAACGCGTGGGAGTGAGGGAGAAGGTATCTAGACTTGAGAATGCAGTTTGTGTGGCTGTGTGGGTGTATTTTGGGGTGCGCACGCACATAGACAGTTAGATTTAATGTGTGTTACTTGCAATTGGCGTTCAAGGCTCGTGAACCTTTAGGTATGGCCGAACTGAGGATATTTCATTATAATTCATAATTTTATTATATTTACTTGCTTCGTCAACTTCTTTAATATCTAGTAATATTTATTATAGGTACTTACCTACTGGGTAGTCTTCATCAATTTTATTTATTTTATTTTATTTATATATTACTTAATGGTATTTTAATTTTTTTGTTTCTTTTTACTTTTTTGCTCTTGTGTGTACTTTTATTTTTATAAGTTCTATATTTTCAAGTTTTAAGGGTTGATATAACTGTAATTTGAATAAATTCTATTGAGTTCTTGAATATTTATTTTCATCATGTTTTATTTTGTAATTGTCGTATCTTGCCTTTGCCCTTTTCACTGGAAGTGCCCTAGAAATATTCCACTTTTGGAATTTTCATACAAAAAAATTTACACATTTTGCTAGAACTTCTGAATGCCCTGAGGTAGAAGATTGTGGATGAACCTTGATTCTTGAAGGACATTATCTGCCCGCACACCTTGATGTCTGGTAAATATTTCAAAACGATATCTTCAGCCGTTTCGGAGAAAAAGGATGTCGACAAACCGACAGACAGACAGACAAACGAGTGATCCTATGAGGGTTTCGGTTTTGCCTTTTGAATTTCGAGTTTCGACGTGTTCGAAGTGCCTTGATTACGAGTATTTCAATAATTATTTTACGATTGGAGGTATTTAGTTTTAAGTTTATGCGCCTTTTTAGTAACATTAGACCCGGCTGAAACGTAGAAGGTGATTCCTACGTTTCAGCCGGCTATTAAACCAACTGAGTCACGGAGGTCGTTGCTATTGTGGACCGGGGTTATTGTGACCTCAAAAGGTCACCAAAAACGATAAAAGTCTTCAAATGGCCGAAAACGTTCAAAAACACAGAAATGCCATTTTTGACCTTTGGTGACCTTATGAGGCCTTCGCCCCCTTTTCTGGTACCCCCGTGCCAATGCTTGTTTAGATATAATATGAACCATCTGGTACACACAACACAAGAACCATCCGGTACACACAACACAAGAACCATCTGGTACACACAACACAAGAACCATGCGGTACACACAACACAAGCTTTGCTTACTTTAGGGCTAAGTGTTGCTGTGTGAAATATCCAACATTATGATGTAATGGCCGTGACATACGGACAGGAAATATGTAAATGGCATATCTGTATATTTTATTCACTTATTTATTTGGTACCAACAACAAAATGCAATCAATACAACATTTTGTTTTTTGTTGCCGTGGGGGTGCCGGCAGTAGGGTACTGCCCCTTCTCTCTTACCCGTGGATGCAGTAAGAATCTGTTAATACCTCCGGAAGAGCAGCAGGGTATTTCCGTTTATCAACAACCCGTACGACGACGACCTACGGCTGAGAAGATGATGATGAATCAATAAAATACAAGAGAGTAAAATATTTAGATGATCTGAGCCACACAGCATTCCTTGTATCCTCCATGCATGCACTTATCATGATCTTTATGAAGCACATTACTCGTATATATCATCAATCATCAATAATCAATCATTTATTTATTAAAACCTTAACAACATACAACATATTTAAGTACCGTAATTATCAAGGCCTTACCTCCCGTGCTAGCTAAAAAACTGTGTTACCGCAAGGCAAGGTCTCTCCAGCTACATGCACATTTAAAAATATATTACAAAGGTTGTACATACATACATATATATAATACTATAGATACAATAAAAGAGATACAGTTTATAAATCATAGGTATAGAGGTAGTATCATCCTTTTATATAAATAATAGTTGCACTCCGCGGTGTCACCCGCGTAATTCCCGTTCCCGTGGGAATACAGGGATAAAATATAGCCTTATGTTACGCAGGGATAATGTAGCATTCTAATGGTGAAATAATTTAGGAAATCGGTTTAGTAGTTTTTGAGTTTATTCGTTACAAACATACGAAATACACCACACAAAGATTTCCTCCTTATAATTATATAAATAAAAACAAAGCATGCAAATCCACGGACATAAACTAGTTTCAAAACTGGATTATGAATATCCACCCTAATTGAGAGTTCTATAATATTAGATAGTAGGTGTTTCTGACAACAATACGTTGGTGTCATGACACCCTTCTTACCCTAAGCACTTGATATATTATCGTCTTTCCTGAGGAAATCCTTTACGAATGTACCTCAGGTCACAGATAATATAATACACCTTAGTGTAGAGTAGCGGGGACTATAAATTGTCTTTACTTCTTTACAGTTAGTTTAACAAATTGTGGGCTGATTGAAATACAAAATGAAAATACGCATTTTCAAATAAATGGTTACTCATCAAAAATTTTACGGTTCCGGTGGGATTCGAACCCACGTCCGTCAAATCGATACTTGACGCTTCCATAAGCCGGAAGGGCTATGAACACTAAGCTACAGAAAAATATTTTTTTACATCATCCTAAGTATGATTAAACACTATAAAAAAATAACAAACTATAGAAAATACGTATATTAGAAGTAAACACAACACTATAATATTATATATATGTATATATACTAGCTTGTGCCCGCCGCTTCGCATGCGTTGTATAAAAGTAGCCTATGTGTTATTCCTGGTCCACATCTCTACGTGTGCATTTCAGCTCAATCCGTTGGTTAGTTTTTGCGTGAAGAGGTAACAAACCTCCAAACAAACTTTCGGCTTTTTTTTTTTTTTCGAAATGACAATATATGTTGTTGACCGCAGATGGCCATGACAACGTTACCGGACTATGGCGAGCGCAGAAGGCGCCCAGCCGCAAAAGTTAGGTTGGGGCAACAAGCTCAAGGGCACCACTTAGGTTCGAACCACGGCTTGGACTGTTGCCAGAATTTTTGAATCTACTGAAGGATAGCGTCTAGGTGCAAAACTGCACCTTTAGACGGAAGAATGTATTCTTCGGCCCCGCCGGCGGGACCGGTTTTTGAAAATGTGTCTAACAGCTAGTGTGGGACGGGTTGACGTCACCTCCGGGTTAGCGGCGGTGAGCTCGTCAACGGGCAGCGGCAAAACTTTCGGCTTTATAATATTAGTGGGATATTTATATATAAAGTCGTGGGGTGCCGGCAGTAGAATGATACCCCTCCTCTCATGCCCATGGATGCAGTAAGAGCCTGCTAAGGGATACCTCCGGAAGATGGGCAGCAGCGTCTATCCGTGTATCAACATCCCATACTGCGCTCACCAACCCGCCTGCCAAGCGTGGTGAGTATGGCAACTACCCCTCATGGAGATCCATGAGGGAGGCCTGTGTTCATCAGTGGACGTTTTATGGCTGAAATGATGATTTATATAATGTATGTATATATTTTCATAGATTATTATAAATAGAGACATTTATAAAAAGGGCAATCATCATTTCAACCGTAGGACTGCTGTCCACTTCCACTGCTGGACATAGACCTCTCTCATGGATATCCAACATGATTTTTAAATATTTTTTTATTTTATTTAATACAAAACCATGAGCGGATTGTTGCTTTACTCGCCACGCTTGGCAGGCGCGTGTTGACGAGCGCTGTACGCGATGTTGATACACGGAAAGACGGTTCTGCCCATCCTCCGAAATTATCCGTTGGCGGACTTTTATTGCGTCCACGGGCAAGCGAGGAGAGGCAACATTCTACTGTGTGTTGCGTGGATAAAAATAAGTAAACTCTCTCAGTATTACTGCAAACAGAAACAGGCGCTCTGACTTTCAGACATACGTGTTACCTATTGAATAAGAGTGTTCATTTTAGATATTTCCAACCTAAGATCTATCGCAGGGACAAGCACTGCGGGCAGACGGTCCTAGACAAAACGGTTCCTCTATCTGGCCTCTCAACCCCTCTATCTAGACAATCAATCACTATCTAGACTATCTAAAATCAAAGACTATCTAGACATAACAGTTGCAAAATGACGCGCTAACCAAGCGTTCTCATTTTATTCAAGACTTTAATCCATACAAATTGTAAAAAGCTGAAGAATTTGTTTGTTTGGTTGAACGCGCTTTTCTCAGGAACTAGGCACTGGTTCTGATTGAAAAATCTTTTAGAGTTTGGATAGCTTATTTATCGAGGAAGGCAATTGGCTATCAAAATGTGGGCAAAGCTACTGGCACGAGCAGTTGTAAACATTAAACTTAAAACCTACTATAAGTATGCATCAAAAAGGTCCTGGCGGCCGCATTGAATGAAGTATTTTTTGAGTTTGAGTAACTTATAAACTGCCTGAAAATCAGCGCCGCAACCTCTTAGCTTGCAGTATGATTGCGGTATTTTTTTTCTTTTTTTGTCCTTTCTTTATCCAGAACCAAGACGACACGCACCACTAAAGACACAGAAAAACCATGACGGTAACTCTGAGGTAAATTTTTGTAAAGTACATTCTTTGACCCCACGCAACACGTTCTTAATTTAAAACTTTTAGATATATAAGTACATTTAATTTTTTTCTTTTTATTGCAATTTTTTTATAAAGTTTTTCGTAAACTTTTGCGATTACAATTAATTATAATAACAAAAAGACGGGAATTTATCGTGTAATACCTGAATTGAATTATTATTATTATTGAATTAGTGAATTTGATTATTCCCGACGTTTCAACTGTGTTTCAATAGCCGTGGTCCCGGGTTATAAATATTATTTTTGACACACAACACATACAAAATAACATTTTGAGTTTATATATTATTATTATTTAGCCTCCACTGTCCCACTGCAGGGCAAAGGCCCTACCTTCCCTTCTCCCACTCTTCGCGACTTAACGCAGTTGAGTTTATATAAATAAACAAAAATACAATAATTTTTGTACGTGTACACATCTGTACATATATTGTTGTATGTGTCGTGTGTGTGCCGAAAATAAATATATTCCCTTTCATCTACTTCTAAAGTGAACGCCTGACGTGGCCCGCACAGTCGCGCTTCCCGTAGCTTTAATATTACGCCAGGAGTTTATCGTACAGCTTTATGTGGGTTTTAATGGACTGCAAATATTGCCCTTGTTTTAAAGTTCTCGCAATGACATGTGAAACAAAACAAAAGGATCTTCACATATGAACAAAACAAAAGGATTTTGGAACAACATAATAATGGGATACAAGATTTATTTCAATTGAAAAGTCATTTAGTCTGGTATTGAATGTTACTTGTATTCCTTTGCCTGACTTCTATCAACAATATTTATATGGGAGTTTACCTAACACAACTTCCAAACAGATTTCATTAAAATAGTTCTATATTCAAAATTAATAATGTTTATTCTATGTTTTGTAATTGCAAACTATGGATATAAATGAATGAATTTCTGAATTGCCGTGGGTTGCCAGCAGTAGAATGTTATCCCTTCTCTCTTGCCCGTGGACGTAGTAAGAATCTACTTAGGGCTACCTCCGGAAGATGGGCAGCAGCGTCTTTCCGCGTATTAACATTATGTACTGCGCTCGCCAACCCGCCTGCTAAGCGTGGTGAGTATAGTAACTACCTCTCACGGAGATGCATGACAGAGGCCTCCTCCCGCCCGAGGCAAGCCCCTCGGATCCCAGTGCCAGCAGCAGCCCGGCCGCACGGGGACGATAACAACCCCCCAGGAAGTGCCACGCCCACAACGACCGCCACCACCTACACCTACACCAACACCGCTACCGACGTCGCAAGACCAGGCGTCCATAGAGGTGCTGGACATAGCCCTTCAGGTACTCCATGCAATCCGCCAGGGGACGAGCCCGGTCCCGCTGATCCTCAGCGGGATAGGGAAACTGGTCCAACTCCAGCTGCGTTGAGAATCCTGTACTGGAACGCCCCAGGCATTTGCCGAAAGGTAAAGCTGCTCCAACTCCTCCTACGAGAGCACGACATCAAAGTGGCAGTCATAAATGAGACCATGCTGGGACCGTCTGATAAGGTAAAATTTCCCGGGTACCACGTCTACAGACAAGACGAGAAGACACCAGACGGAAGCCGTGCATATCGAGGTCTGACAGTCCTTGTGAGGCGCAGGACTATCCACCAACCTCTGCCGAAGATCCAAATGACTTCAATGTCTGCCTTTGGCGTGGAGATAGAAACCACAGGAAAGCCCATTCGCCTAAACGCCATCTACAAGTCTCCCAGTAACCGTATCGACAGCAAGGACCTGGACGAGCTCATGCTCAAGGAGAATCCAAACGCTACCATGACCATCACCGCAGGAGACTGGAACGCGAAACATCCAGTTTGGAATTCCTTGAGGACAAACTCGGAGGGTAAGGTACTGCTGAGACACGCGGAGGCGAATGGATACCACATCACCGTACCGCAAACTCCTACCCACTACCCGTGGACAAACCTCCGTTCACCGGACGTCATCGACCTGGCACCACACATAGGCCTAGCACGATCCCCAGAACTGGAGGTAGTTCTTGACGAACTGCAGTCTGACCACCAACCAGTCCTGATGACCGTGGAGAAGAGATCAACACCACTCCCACCACTACCCACGCGTCCCAAGATGGACTGGAAGGTGTTCGCCAAGCACTTCGAAGAGAATACCCCTTCAAGGCCAGTGACAACCCCAGATGACGTGGATCTTTTCACCTCGGAGATAGAGACCGCTATCCAAAACGCCAAAGACACAGCAGAATCAAGCCAGGCGCCGAGAACAAGCAAAGACCGCACTCCACCAGCCTTGACCGTCTGGCCAAGGCAGAAAAGTGACGTCTCAGGAAGCTGTGGCAACAGACCAGAGACCCAGCACTAATGACATACCTAAACGCTATCTGCGAGGAAGTCAAAGCAGAACTCTGAGAGGACTTAGCGCAACGTTGGGAAAGGAAGGTAAATGACGCCTCTGAAGACTGGCCGTCCTTCCACAGACTCTGCCGCCAGCTGAGGAACTCCCCCCCAGCAATACACCCACTCACACACAGTGACGGCACACCCAGGTACTTTTCCGCCCTATCCTGAGCGCCGAAGACCTGCCAATTCGGCTGAAACTGGTTTTACACAAAATTTATATCCGCCCGCGGCCGTCCTACGCCGCCCCCGCCTGGTATGCACTACTCAGGGATAGGCTAAAAAAGCAACTGAGTGCCCAGGAAAATTTATCTCTGCGGACTGTGGTGAACGCGCAACAAAACCATCAGAAGGGACCTGAAGCTGAAGGAGCTGAATGAGTTCTTCAGATGCCTCGCTGAGACCATGTACCGCCGAAGCGATCTCTCCAGTTTCCCCCACCTGAAGGAACTTGCGCCACAAAATGACCGCCACCCCCAAAGCAAAGCCTATGCCAAAGAGTTGCTCAACACGGACAGCGACCCATCCATACCAACCACCGACCCCGCGACAACAAACGCGGGTACAGACAGCAGGCTCAGTCGTGCTGACCCGAGGACCCCTTGATTGCAATCAAGGGCGTAATTGAGAACACCGCAGGAAGGGGCTCATGCCCGGAACTGCTTCCCGTGAGAAGATAACCCGCCGGTGTGAGAGAGGCCTGTGTTCAGTAGCGGACGTTATACGGCTGAAATAATGATAAATGATTGAGTGGGAAACACCCTGTCAAGAGCTACATATCAGGACGATATCTCTGGATAAGCTTCTACATAGGATAACACAGCAATCTCCGTGTCTACTAGAAGCTACACGAAGCTGCCGCACTTACTGTGCCGTCTCAATAATCCTGTATAAAATTCTGCTTTTGCCAATTTGGCTACGCAACCCTAAAAAGCGGGTACGTGTACGTTTGTAAATAACTGGGGACTTATTATGTAAATGACTTCGATTTTAGGGAACAACGTAATAATGTAAGACAAACAAAAATATTCGAATTGACAAGCCATTACTCTGAAAATACGCCATCACTGTAAATAAGCCAGTTACTCTGCTACTGTCCGCTACTGAGTCTGTCGCAGGTGTCTTCAATTAATTTAAATGGTATTGTCATTAAACAGGTTGTATTACAAAGTGAACCGAAAGTGTTGATATACCATTAATCAAGTAGTATTGTAGGATTGTTTCACTTGTATAACCTGGGCTTACGCACTTAGGTGAGTTAAGGAGGGGATTTTTTAATTTTTATTAAGGTTTTATTTGTTTTTATTACCAATTTTACTAGTTGATATGTTGTTAAGCTGAACCTGAGATCATAATCGGATTTTTAGTTGTACCTCTACGGCTCTTTACGCTAATCAATGACCCCTTCAAGACAAGCAAGAGCAGCGCTTCCAACGCTATCACCAAGGCTCTCCCGACACCTATTACAACTACAAAGAACGGACCCAAGAACAGTGGTGAGGACACTAACGCAACCTTAATAAACACCTCTTCAACATCGGAGCCACAGATAGTCCCCTCTGCAGAGGATGTCTGAAGGAGGTCGAATCAGCTGCCCACGTAGTCCTGGAATGCGAGGGAGTAACAGCACAACGAAAACAAATCCTCAAACAACCGAGGTCACTATGTGAAGCCTGTGAAGATTCCAGGAAGATTTTGCGCTTACTGCGGTTCTGTGGCGAGTGGTTCGGTGATGGAACTGTGCTGCTGGTATCAAGTTAAATAGTTCTTCAGAACATTCCCCATTGTATAGACGATATAGTACACACAGAGAACCCACGTCTCTTCGGAGACTTATGGGTTCTAGATTGTCTGTGAGTTCTACCACCTTATCTATTTCTGCCGCAAGCGCAGTAATGTCTGAATTTCTGTGTTCCGGTTTGAAGAGTAATTTCGGGCACATGAAACCTTACAACTCTTTGTATCAGGGTGACGGGCGCAATGCAATGCAGCGTTAGGACCGGGAAGTATGGAGTGAGGGAAGGGAGGCCTTAGCCCAGCAGTGAAGTCCTACTGGCTGATTAGATTAAATAAATGAAATGGTCTGAAATAGACGCAACGGTCAATGATGTTGCTGGCATATCCGCGAGCGGATTCATTACGGTTCGTGCGTTGTAATTTTGGAGTAAACAACCAAGTATACAGTACGTGCGTTCTGCTGGTGGCGAAAGAATTACCTAAATTGGACAAGGAGTCACGACTATCAAATCAATGCAGTGCATGTTTCAAGGCAATAAGAAAACTGCTCACGCGGGCACGTCGGAATCGACTCTGTTTGCTCGAGATTTAAAAGCCATTACTACCTTAGTAAGTTGCCGTAGGGTGCTGGCATTAGAATGTTCTCCTTCTCTCTTGCCCGTGGATGCATTAAAAATCTGCCAAGGGATAGCTCTGGAAGGTGAGCAACAGCGTCTTTCCCAGGTTCAACCTCCCGTGGGCTCGTCAATCCGCCTCGGCAGACTCTTACTGCATCTACGGGCAAGAGAGAAGGGGAAACATTCTACTGCCGGCACCCCACGGCAATAATGTTACTCCACTTCTTTGTTTTAAGGGTTCCGTAGTACAACAAGGAACACTTATAGTTTCGCTCTGTCTCTCTGCGGCTTTATGAAGAGACTATTCGTTCTAGAGAGTTGTTAACTTGCATGGACATTTCAAGTAATGACGCGAGAAAACGTTACGAAAACAAGAGTTGATAAAATCATTAATTTGAAGTACCTCCCATACACAGGGATGATGAAGGAGATGAACATTTTTTTTTATTCCCATCGTTCTGGGTATCGTTGAATATGTATTTATAAACTATTTGAAGGTTGCAAAGACAATTTTTCGATTTAGGGTTCCGTTTGCAAAATATTGAAGTTTTAAACTTTTTTTAAGCATCCCTCCCCCTCTAAAATCTATTTGCTTTATAAATCTGAAAAAAAACATGAATGTAGTTTTAACCATGAACTTTCTAGGAAAATTATAACAGTTAAACTAGCTTTTTCAGTTTCGGAGATATTGTCGCTCAAATATGTGATGTGGCTTACCAAAAAACCTGAAGTTAGAACCTATAACGCTTGCAGTCACTATTGACTAGCTGAAAAGCTACAAAGATGGCATTTGCCACTCACCTGTTGATGATTCGCATCAGGCTTGTCGCTGCTCTCGGTGGTGGAGGACGCAGAGGGTTTCTTGCAGAGCCCGGGACAGTACCGTCGGCAGAGGCATCTGAAACCAACGAGCTGCTCGGTATTGCGTCCTTGATATTGTGAAATAGGCATGATGACAGGATATGATTGTCAAAGATCTAGTCCGTCAGGTAACACAAAAATAATAGACACGTATTGTTTGATCTTTCAAATTAATGAAACAATTATTTAGTTATAGCGAATTGAAGATTAGGAGTGAAGGCTCGTGACGTTATCATTCGTCCGTCGGCGCGTACCAGAGCGTGTGACGTCACGCGACATTTCCATCTATTGTATAGTGGTTATTTTTGGATTAGAGTTAAAAAAAAATATGTTGGCCGAGTGGGATGTACCCCCTATGTTGCCGTGTGGTGCCTGCAGTAGAATGTTGCCCCTCCTCTCTTACCTGTGGATGCAGTAAGAATCTGCCAATGGATACCTCAGGAAGATAGGCGGCAGCGTCTTTCCGTTTATCAACATCCCGTACTGCGCTCGCCTACCCGCCTGCCAAGCGTGGTGAGTATGCAGCAACCCCCTCAATGATGATCACACAAACAGAGATACATGAGGGAGGCATATGTCCAGCCGTGGACATCCTGTGGATGAGATGATGATGATGATTATTTTGGAAATATAAGTAAAGCCTTTGCATCTAATATACATGATTTAAACAGCGTCAGCAACTGGAAATCATGCTGTACGGGACGCTGCAGTGCCGGGGACATTGTTAGATGGATTAGGCTTGCCCAGCACCTATACCATCCTCTCAGCTTAGTCAGCTATTATTCAGAGGAAAGAAAAGGTCAATACGTCTGAAGCTAACTAAGCCGCGGGTTTCCTCACGATGTTTCCTTCACCGTTAAAGCTCGTGGTAAGTGTGCACATACATTTTTCAAGAAAGAAAAATGCATTGGTGCACGGCCGGTATCGAACCCACGACCTTCGGATTGAAAGTCGGGACACTCGGCCAACACGGCTTTACAGATAATGATGTTGTAAAATAATACAAGGTAATAATCACATTTTTTAATTATTAAATTAATCTTACATTTTCGTAAATATCACGATTGTGTGGCTGATTTGCCCATCACATTCCAAGGAGTATACCGGGTGAGTTTTTTCAGGGCTACTAAGGGGAATTCTGAAACCGTGAGAGTTATCGAAGTCATGTTAGGAGTTACGTGCTCGATTTTGAAAAAAATAAGTTCTGCATTAAAAAAAGTCGAGGATTGTTTTAGTTTTTGAAAAAAATAATGTTTTGCTTTTTGAGTTCTTTTGTCGATAGTAAATACTTAAATAAATGTTAAGTAAAGTTACAACAACAACTTTGGGCACATAGTCGTTATACATTTATTTATTTATTATCAACTAAAGAACTCAAAAATGCAAAAAAAAATTTCAGACACTCATTTTTCCAGAAAAATAAAAAAAATCTTCGTCTTGTTTTAACGCAGAACCCATTTTTTTCAAGATCGAGCACGTAACTCGTAACATGAATTTTCGATAACTCTTACGGTTTCAGACTTCCCCACAACCCAATAATTTTGGCAATAGGTAAAACATTTGATTCATTACGAGCGCTAAACACCATTCACTTTACTTGCTAACCCTACTTTATGATGAACTTTACTTACCTATGACGAATTTACACATATTTTGTATGCATGTGACGAATTTACTTTCAATGTATGGAGTTTACAATAATGTGACGAATTTACTTTGTGGCAAATCTACAACAACCCATTCATTTTATTATAAAAATCATCGTAGAAGCAACCATCTCACTCATTCGTGGCGCGTCACAGATTACTTGCAAGTAGGTAGGGAGGGTTTGCAAAGCAATCTCAACTCTATTGTTAGCGTACTTATGGTACACTCTTTCTTGCTGGTATTATTAATACCATTTAGTAGGCGAAAATACCTACGCTGTACACTGCTGTATACAGCGTAGGTATTTTCGCTTTTGTATTGGAGTGACGTATCTGTTAGTTTCTGTAATCTGTGGTAAAACTAAAAACTGTTAAAACTGAGCAAATAAAAATGCCTTTATTATGACCCCCTAAATGACCTAGTAAAAAACTTAACTATAAATAAATATCCATCTGTGACAGACAGACAGACCAAATCACACCATAAGAGTTCCTATTTACCAATTTGGTCTGGAACCCTAACAACCCAATCCAATTCTAGTAATTTAAATCCGGTATAACTTTAACCTCAATATTGAGCCAAAAGTGATTCGCTGTAGTTTTTCTGTGAAATTCGGAAACAAGCGGAAGTGTTAGCTTCCGGCAGATTGGCCGGTGGCCAGGGCTCGCGTCATGCTATCTAGACGTGGCCTTTGGAACTAGCCAAGGGAGGAAATCATATAATCTGTTTGAAGTTTGGCTGGAAGGCCAAATTTGTATTCTCTTCACTTCTCTTCCAGACGTAGGACGTCCTAGAGAGAGACCTCCCTCATTGATCACAAAGATTATCTGTGCAAGTGAAGAGAATACAAATATAGAGAATCATGAGGGGTTGCTACCATAATCACCACGCTTGGCAGGCGCATTGCCAAGCGCAGTACAGGATGTTGATACACGGAAAGATGATAGATAGATAGATAATTTCTTTATTTGTGACAACAAGCATAGAAAACATTGGTTAGGTACATACAAATAAAAAAAGACAAAAATAATGAAGCCATGCTTGAGTCACAAAAAGGTCTCAGTCTCAGCTTAATGTTGGCATGTTAACCAACGCTGGTCTTCCGACTGAGCCGTTTGGTGACGTCACAAAAGGCAATACAATCAATAAAATTAAATAGAACATATAAAGACATTTGCAAATTCTAATACCAATCACAAAATATAAAACAAGAAATAATAATACTACATTAAACTTAATAAATATAAGATTTTAAAATTTAAATTACAATAAAAACTATAATAAAACAAAAAAAAATACAGTTTAGTTTACAAACATGACGCACACGGCATAAGTTAGAAAAAGAAGAAGAGGCTGTGTCAACCATATTGATGTCAGATGTAATGTATCAGATTTACGATAAATAATAGGTACGTTTAGTTTGTGGTTGATTGGTGTTTATTTTTCTTTGTGGGTGGATGTTGTTTGAAAAAAGACTGAAAGTGAGAAGTAACGGCCTAAAAAAGATACAGTTGCCCATCTTCCGGAGATATCCCTTGCCGGAGTGTTTTCAAGCGCTCATTAGATATAGGTTCGCGGGTTTGTTATTATTTGTTGTTCATTTACATAGTGTATGTGTTGTTCTCCTTGATGTAACATGTCCCACGTCAAAAATGAACTAATATCAAGCAGCTATGGAACTTTAATCACAAACTACTATTATTCATCCGAAATAAACTAGTCCCACTTTGACTTGACATCTTCAGTCGGTTCCTACTAGAGATCCCCAAAATATGATTGGGTACGTTGTCGATTCCTTTGACCCTACGTTATCGAGTTAACGTTCGATAGCACTTTGATTGGGTTTCAGATTGTTTCAGGCTCTTTACTTGATTTACTTGGCATGTCACTTTCAAAACTATCCTGAGTTATTAAGTCATTATCATTCATCATTTCAGCCGTAAAACAACCACTGCTGAACACAGGCCTCCCTCATGGATCTCTATGAAGGGTAGTGGCTATTCTCACCACGCTAGGCAGGCGGGTTGGCGAGCGCAGTACAGGATGTTGATACACGGAAAGACGCTGCTGCCTATCTTCCGTAGGTATCCCTTAGGAGGCTCTTACTGCATCCACGGGCATGAGAGGACATTCTACTGCCGGTACCCCACGGCAAATTTATTTTATTAGTTATTAAGTAATGTAAGGTAATGTATACAACGTGTATTATAATACGTGTACTAACCCAAGAGGGGCGATTTCAGCCCATTTGAACAAGTACTTGTATAGGAGAAATTATTAAGAATTCTTATTTCGAGTTTTCCATACAAAAAATGTTAAGTATGTGGATTTATATTTCGTTTTATTTTAATAATATTATAATATCATTTATCTGTTTTTTAGTAATAAAGGTATTAGATAAACGCTTAAACATAAAAATATTTATTATCTTAAAAGGTTTTCAAAAGTCTTTTTGTAGCTTATTTATTACTAATATTTTGCACTTTGAATGTTTTATGTAAACGTCTTAAACTTTAAACACCTTGCTCTAACCAAGTCTCCACTTGTATGAAGACACGACGAGGGCTTTCTGCTTTAGAGTACAACGGTTCGTTTTCTTAATCAAAGTCAATAGTCAAAGTCAATAAGTGTTTATTCAGTAGAGCAAATCGCTATAGAGAATAGTCAATTTACAAAAGAAGAACAATTGGATAAAGCACATAATTGAATTCGTTCGCTTCAGATAACATCTTTTCCAAGTGAGAGAAAGAAGCGAACAAGAAACTTCACTCTTTCACTTCAATGTAGAACTAAGGTTCAATACAATGTTATATACGGTTGTACAGTTGTTAATTTTTAATTATACATATGTATATCTCTTACTTATAAATGATATTTACTGCTTTTATGTCTCAGGGTGACGGGCGCAATACAATGCAGCGTTGGTCACGTGCTTAGTGAACGTGATCACCACGGTATTGCAGTGGTTATTATAACATATTTCGTTGCGGCCTTATCGAATCTCGTTAAGTATACATACTTAGCGAGATTCGATAAGGCCTATTTATATAAATAGGTCAATTTGTTGATAAAAAACGCTTACTAACTTTTAAGGGTTCCGGTACCTCAAAAGGAAAAACGAAACCCTTATAGGATTGATTGGTGTAAGTGGTGTAAGCCGTTCTAATCAAATGTATTAAAATAAATAAAATAAAATAAATAAATAAAATCACTTTGTTGTCCGCCTGTCTGTCTGTCTGTCCGCCTGTCGGTCTGTCAAGACCCTTTATCTCGAGAACGTGTAGAGGTATCATGCTGAAACCATGTACTCAAACCTCTTTAAGCTGTCAAAAAATCAATATTCTAAGTTAACCTAAAAAAATATTCGACCGTTTGTGCCGCAAAAACGCATGTTTCGACATTCTCAAAGTATTAAAAATTAATATGGTACATCCCGTAGAACTAGATCTATAAAATTTGGCAAGGAATATCGTCTTATACTGTATATACAAAGAAAAATCCAATACTTTGCAATGGAATCATAAAAAATCGTCCATAAAAAAGTACGTAATCAATCGACGAGGTTATACAACACTACGCGCGGTCTTAAATTGGATGGGTGACCGAATCTATTTGTGCATTTTTAAAACTTTTACTTAATCATATCAGCTAATTTGTAATAATAATTATGTTCCCACATACCTACGGAACCCTCGGAGGGCGAGTCCAGCTCGCATTTGACTAGTTTTTTTTAACATATCACCTTACTACCGAAATAAACATAAAAGCAACTTACTGAACAAAAACGACTTTCTGAAACCTTACTAACCTTACATTTGAAACTATCATGGATGTGAACAAAATATGCAATATTTACCATGACGTAATGATCCGTGATCACGCGTCGAAATATCAAAAATACTGAAATCATATAATATCCCGTTAATATTGAATTTAATCTTATTATTATTATACCACATTAATCATTTAACTGTTAACTCATTTAAATACATGTTTTACTATAAATAAATAAAACCAATACTCTACATTAAAAAATGTATCAAATCAGTGAATCGTCAGCCGCGAAGCAAGAAACAAGCGGTCGGTGACTAGGACTGCAGAGAGAGGAATCTCCTTACTATACGCGCTGAGTCCAGGAGTACTGCCTTTTGGATTATTGGAACAATAGTCGCTGATTCAACATCCTACATTGGCAATCTAGTGGGCCAAATCAAGATATTTCTTAAGCTTATCTTTCTCGGTGTTCACGAAATTGGCATGCTGACAAAATTTTAATGAATGAATCATTTAAATTTTGGAAGCATACAAAATAAATATATCTCATGAACCTTAAACTTCCGCAACCTGAAAATTGGCAAAACGCTTCCTTTTCGTGAGTACTATCTACAAAAAAAATATGGACTTTCAAATCGATGGACCATAATCGAAAGTTTAGCCCCATGCGGCCGCACTGAATAAAGTATTTTTTGTTTCTTGATTCTTGAACAATGTCCCAGGCACTGCAGCGTCCCGTAAACCAAGATTACCAGCTGCTGACGCTGTATAAATCATTTATAATAGATGCAAAATCATTTATAAATGATTTATAATGATGCCTTTAGAAAATGTGTTTTGTTTTTCTTTTGTCAATTTACAAAATATAAACAAAACACATTTAAATTGAACAAAGCACATAGTTGAATTCGTTCGCTTTCGAAAACTTTTATATATCAGATCCAGTAACAAATATCCGGAACGGGATAAAAGTGGTCCTTCTGTTTGCTTTGGCGCAATAACGTTGTGTTCGTCCCAGTTTCCGCTAGAGGGCACTGAACAATATGTCGAGAGTTTCCGACACATTGCGCTTTCATGCCGTGCTCATTGTACTGAATGTTGGATTTAATACAGATTAGTTTCATATGTTTTGTGTATGAGGGAATTAAAAAGTGTATGTTTGTAAGCGACCTCCATATAAGACATTGTGTACTTATTATTGTTTTTGTAGTTTATGTTAATTTTAGTTCTTTTTGTTTTAGTTTCTGTATGATTTACACAATAAAGAGTTTGTCTATCTATGTATCTCCGTGGCGCAGTTAACCGGCTGAGACGCAGGAGAGTTCCCGCCGGTGGGCCAAATCATTGATTTATCTGCAAATAGTCTTTTTTAAACTTTCACGATCACAACACATTATTACTATACTGGGTTAGTGTATTTACAAAAACAAAATTATGAATAGTTTTTCTTGAACTTTCGCGATCACGATACATTTTAAGTATCATTAACACGGGAATTGATCGCGTAATACCTTTGATTATTCCCAACGTTTTGACTGTGTTTTAAATTATAAAATATACCTCTATGTTATGTATGAACAATCTGGTATGAAATACAAGCTCTTCTTATTTTGGGGCTAGAATGTTGATTTGTGAAACGCCCAACATTATAAAATAAAACCGGGAAAGAGCGAGTCGGACTCGCGCACCGAGGGTTCCGTGCCATCATACAATATAATATATGACAAAGACGGTTTTATATTTGTTGGAGAACCTTGACAGCGCCATCTCTTGTCTGATAGCGGAACTTATGTAGATTTTTGCACTTTCGATGATTTCTAAAAAAGTATGCTAAGTAGAGAGATTGTAATAAATTTCCTCTAATCTTTACATACACTTCTAATAGCAATATAAGTTTCAGAGGTTTATCTCCGCAAACTTCGGAGATAAGGGGGGGAACGCTATTTTTTTCAACATTTTTGTAAATAACTCAAAAACGATACGACTTAACGGAAAACTAAAAACAGTTTATTAATGTGCAAATGAATACCTGTCATATGATATCGCACATCACCTATTAACTTCACAAAATTTTTGAAAACTCCCCTTCCACCCCCCTTGTCTAAAAAACTATGCAAATTAGAGAGTTTGCTATAATTTTTCTATAAAGTTTACATACACTTCTATTAACTATAAAAGTATCACGGGTTTATCTCTGCAAACTTCGGAGATAAGGGGGGAGAACGGTCGTTTTTTTAACATTTTTGTAAATAACTCAAAAACGATATGACTTAAAGAAAAACTAAAAACTGTTTATTAATGTTCAAATGAATATCTTTCATATGATACCCCACACGGCCTAGTTACTTCACTTAAAAATTTTGAGATCCCCTATCCGCCCCCCTGCAATCAAAATAAGAATATTTATTAACATTTTCATATATGCTATATTAGTAAAAAAGTGTTGTCTTTTACCATTTCAAATTTCAAGTCGATAGCATCAGTAGTTCTCGAGATATCCATTTGTGACAGACAGACAGACAGACAGAGTGATTCTATAAGGGTTCCTTTTACCATTTTGGTCCGGAATCCTAAAAAATATTAACAAGAGATAAATATGTACATTTTCGCTGCTAAGCTGCTTCTAATTTTTGTCTGATACTTTTTCTTATTTTTGTTTGATTATAATATTGTACTTGCTTCTGCCTCAAGCTTGACTTGTTGCTACTTAAGTCAAATGCATGTGGATGGGAATGTTCTGAAGAACTATTCAGCTTAATTAGCAGCTAACTTCCATCACCGCACTACTCGCTTTATAGCGAATTTTCATCAGCACCAGCTATCCAGATGGATAGCTGGTTCTCCAGAATCACTCGTTTTTCGCGCTCATTTTTGCCGCGGCCGATCAAGCTGTGAAACGAACTCCCATCTGCGGTATTCCCTCGGAGCTACGATATGGGGTCGTTTAAAAGGCGGGTATTCTACCTCCTCAAAAGCCGGCAACGCATCAGCTTTGCCTGTGATGTTGCAGATGTCTATGGACGAAGGTGACCACTTGCCATCAGGTCGCCCGTCTGTTCGTCTCCCTGCTTATAATATAAAAATGGGTAATTACGCGATAAATACCCGATATCCAATATAGTAATACTATTCTACTCCATATGAGAAAAAACTGTAAAAATATATTTTTCAGACAGCTTAGGCAAAACACAGTCGGAAAGTATTAGCTACGTTGTTATGCTATTACGTCATACGACCATGTTTATTTACAATTTAAAAGTGTCAGTCCCAACCTGATACCGTAATTTAACAAGCATTGGTACGGGGGTACCAGAAAAGGGGGCGAAGGTTTCCGAAAAATGTCATTTGGTGACCTTTTGAGGTCACAATAACTCCGTACCCTGTGACCCTAGGGTCACCAAAATTAATCATTACCCTTCTCTCATTAAGACAGTGCTAACAAAAAAGGTTTCATGTAAATCCGTCAACGCGTTCGGTTATAATCGTGTCATGCACAGATAGACAGACAGCGCTATGCATAATAGGGACTTCGCCCCCTAATAATAGGGCATTTGCTTACACGCTCAGTGACGTCATGACAGTGAAATATGGCGTCCACTGCGTTCAGCGTTTTCGTCAAACTACACGCGAAATTTAAGAATATAAAATTGTATTTGAAAGAAAAAACATTTTTTGGCACTTACGTATCAAATTTGAATAAAAAAATGTTTATTTTTTTGTGGTTTATTACGTCTAAAGAATCTAATTGGGAAACTTTCAAAAAATGTATATTCGTATTCCTTTTCAAAAATACAATAAAATTTTACAAAAATACTAAATACTCCTAGACTCTCCGAAAAGGATAAATTGTTTAAACTAGGTAGATACCTACATTTTATATAAGATCTTCATGTACCTTAAAGCCGTGTTGGCCGAGTAGTATGTACCCCGACTTTCAATCCGAAGGTCGTGGGTTCGATACCGGCAGTGCACCAATGGATTTTTCTTTCTTAAAAAATGTATGTGCACACTTAACACGTGCTTTAACGGTGAAGAAAACATCGTGAGGAAACCCGCGGCTTAGTTAGCTTCAGACGTATTGACCTGTTCTTTCCTCTGAATAATAGCTGACTAAGCTGAGAGGATGGTACAGGTGCTGGGCAAGCCTGATCCATCTAACTATGTCCCAGGCACGGCAGCGTCCCGTACAGCATGATTACCAGTTGCTGACGCTGTATAAATCATCTATAATAGATGCAAAGGCCTTACTTCCTTCATGTACCTTAAAACAATTATGTAAATTAAAACAATTAAAAAAAACGTTGTCTTTATCTTTACCCTTATCTTTAACTATCCCGACAAAACCACTGCAGTGAATGTTGTGAATGTACATAAAGCAACTCACCTAATAAACAGGATCCCAAACAGCAATGCAAGCAGCGGTAGCAGCGTCCCGAAGCAAGCCAGGAACCAGGTCTGCACATCCGTGAACCCTGAGAACACAGACAGGACTGCGCCAGGTCACATGCCATAACACACCAGTATTACATGCTAATAAAATAGAAGTCTTCTTGGCTGAGTGGTGACCCGACTCTCTTTTATCTCTTCTAGCTGTAGGACGTCCACTTCTGCACAAAAGCCTTCCACATTTATCACTGAGGTAGTTCTACACTACCTCAGTGTAGTAGTGTGTTTTCTCTTGGCAGGCCGTTATATTATAGATATATAGATAAACTCTTCACTGTGTAAATCATACAGATCATCATCATCATAATCTCAGCCGTAGGACATGCACTGTTGGACATTGGCCTCCCTCATGGATCTTTGTTCTTTTTTTATTGGTTTAATTTAAAAACTACAGACACAATGACATCCGTCACCCTTATTTGCTTAATGTTAAAAAATATAAATTTATCATAATCCCTACGTTTGGCTCCTTACTTGAGGAGTACTCATGTTCTTTACATTATAAAATTTTCTTATTATTTTAGATAAGACTGTTTGCATAAATTAACGTTTTTAATAAATTATTGTTATCTAACAACTATTTAAAGGATACATTCTATACATAAATCATGTAGTTTAGGTACACAATGTATTCCATACCTAATTACATGATTAATATTATATAAATGGATCTTTGTTCTGATCATTAGGGGTTGGGGAAAATACGAAATTTTCCTGATTTACAAAGCCTCTTGCATTATTACTGAATTAAAATAAAAAATACTACCTAACTATGTACATGTTGTGTTCAAAAACGAATAACCAAACCAAGGGAATTCTTTTAAATCGTGTTAAAACATTCATCACGTTTTGTGGCGCGTAATAACTGCTACGTTACATTTCCTCCATTTTTCACTTAAAATCTACAAAAAGGTAAAGCAAATTTTACACGGTATTGTTTTACAGTTAAACCCTTTTAGTCAATTTAATCGAAAGATTCCAACCAATCGCGACTCCGGTCACGTGTGCTCTAAATTCAAACGGTTTTCTGTTCACGAGTCCGTACCACGTTGGGCGCCAGTTGGCCTTTTGCCATTTCTAACAACTTTAGGTAGCGTTATGGTTACTTAATTAACACAAAGCTTTTTCTACCTCATTCTGAAGTCACGTGCAAATAAATGTGTATGTTGCTTGCATACTGATTTTCGTTGAAGCTTGTAGGTACCATGCCGGTTTTCGGGACACCAGTTATATGTACGAGTAGCTTTAAAGTTGTTGCCTGTACTGTTCATTTGATGTATTTTAAGCTAAGAAATATTTTGTTTGGCTAGAGATAAAGAGAGATGTTACAATCGGTTGAGCGTCAAGAATAAAAACTTTTTACACAAGTTATAATGATTGTAAGCAGTGGAAAGAGATAGTAGAGACATTGCCCAGAAGAACACATTATAGTACGGAAAAAATATTGTTATAATTGAAAAACAATCGCGTTCATTGCGTTTTTTAGCGTTCCGTACCCAAACCAAAAAACGGGACCCTTATTACTAAGACTCCGCTGTCCGTCTGTCTGTCCGTCTGTCTGTCTGTCTGACTGTATCTCTGTTACCAGGCTGTATCTCAGAAACTATGATAGCTAGACAGTTACAATTTTAACAGACGATCTATGTTTCAGGCGGCCACGAACGGTGCTCATGAAGAAGGGCCTCAAATCTAAATGGTCTACGAAACGTCAGCAAGATGATAATAAGTTAGGTCCGTGCTGTAATTCGTATTATATTTATTAAATGATGATGTGTGAAGGGTAAAGTTGCTACAGAACATGCGCAAGCAATTATCATGTCTAATGACCGACTTGATCACATTCCACAACAACGGTTCCGATTAAAGCGAAATCATAACCACTTTGGTAATGAAATAGTTTCCAGTTCACACCCAAATATCACAAATTGGTAAAATACTGTCTACTTAAGCAAATTATTGGGAAGCGGTTCAATTAATCAACTCAATTCTCCTCTAAGAATCCACAAGTACTGATCATAAGAAAGTACTGATTTAAAAATCCACAAATACAGATCATAAGAAAGTGCTGATCTAAGAATCCACAAGTACTGATCATAAGAAAGTACTGATCTCAGAATCCACAAGTAGTGATGATAAGAAAGTACTGATCTAAGAATCCACAAGTACTGATCATAAGGAGCTGTTGCAATACTTGCACTGTAACAGCCGAGCGCAGTACGGGATGTTTATAATACACGGAAAGACGCTGCTGCCCATGTTCCGAAAGATATCCCTTTGCACATTCTTACTGCTTCTACCGCTAGACATGATGGGCAACATTCTACTGGCGGCATCCCGCGGCAATTGCAAACCGTTAATGAGTATTTTTGCCAATAAAGACAGCTATTCAGACCCCTAATTTCACTGGCAAATTTACTGCAAATGAACTAGGATACTAACTCCAGCGCATTATAGACATTATTTAAATTCTCAAATTGCTTCTGAATGCCAATGACATTGATTTACATAACAATATTACCTAGGCTAGAGTCGGCGTCTACTGCGAGGCGTGGGGAATCAAATTCTTGGCAGCCAGCCAGGTGCAGCTCATGAACCAGTGTCTCAAATTCAAAGGATTCCAAACAAAATACGCCTTCAAAATAGGCTTTCACAGAGCTCCTTTTAAGTTTGCAATAGCATTTTGTTTTGATAAACAGAAATGCTCTTGCTCGAAACTTGGTACGGGAAAGTTTATGTCTAACTTCGTAAATGCCTAGCTACAATTTAAATTTATCTGCTACGCGTTGACCGATTTACATGAAACCTTTTTTGTTAGCACCGGCCTTCCTCGACAATGGGGCTATCCAACCACCGAAATCATTTTTTAAATCGGACTAGTATTTACTGCGATTTTTCGTTGCGTTCCTTTGGTTTATAATATTAGGTCTTTACCTATGAAATTGCCGTTCTTCAGTACTGGTAATTGCAAATAAAAAAAAGTTTGGCATGGCTTTGTATTCTAAATTAAAATTCATTTTGTATATACATATATTATATGTAAGAATACAATTATTAGTTCACGAGATTGTTGACTTCTACCATTTACCGCTTTTACTCGAATATCGAATAAGAAAAAGAGAGTCACATAAGGCAGGATGCATAAAACTTGAAAATTAAACAATAAAACTGCAAACAAACTGTAAAGTGAATAAATTAGACCTGGCGCGTGTTGGGCCACCGTATTCGCACGGTTCCGTAGTTAACCGTATATAGTTGTTAGAAGTTCATCACTTATTTGAGGGTCAATTACTCCAAAACTAAAAAGCTTTATAGTTTTACTAGAATGTTTATGGTTAAAACTATATTCTTTTTTTTTAGATTTGTAAAGCTAGCCGTTTAGATTTTAGAGAGGGCGCACGAAAAAAAAGTTTAAAACTTTAATATTTCGCAAACGGTATCCTAAATCGAATAATTGTCTTCGCAACCTTTAAACATTTTAAAATTTCAATTCTCCGATCTCTATCTGTCTGTCAAGACCCTTTTTCTCCAAAACGGTTTCAGATATCAAGCCCATTTATAAATTTTTTCGCATTGTTTGTACCTACCTCTATCTTAGCGTCAATATTTATTTATTTATTTATTTTATATTTGTGATGTCAATGCAAAATTATAGCTTTCTAAAGCTGGGTACTGACCAACGTTACGGGGCGGGTTGCAGCGTACTGACTGACTGAACCGCGTAGCGCTGAAAGGATTCGCAAAAAACCGACTGACGGGTAGAGCACTCAAATCGAGCATAGAGCGGCTCGTTGCTCGCTGGTTTCCGCGTAACACAGCGTTCTGACTGCATGATGCATATTACATTACACCTCGTAGCACCGGTCAGTACCCACCTTAAAGGTGGGTACTGACCAACGTTACGAGGTGTAATGTAACATTCGCATCGAGCGTGTTACACATTGAGCATGTTCTAAAATACACCGCTTTTAGAACATGCTCAATATGCTCGTCAAAACTCTGTGCTCCGCCACTCAAGATGGCCGACAGCGAGGACGTGTTGGTATCTTTTATTATATTCAGTTATTGTCTCATCCAAATGAAGAAAAAGAAAAAACGTTGCTGGACATCTAACTTATATAAAAACAGAAGCGTATGTGGTGGGATATCACTGATAGCAATATTAAAAAATCAAATGATTACTGGACAGTATAGAGGTAAAACTTTGTACGCATGTCTCCGATCGATTTTGAAGAACTCTTGATTTAATTGGACCAAAAGTGCATAAAAATGATACAAATTATAGAAAAGCAATCAGTGTCACAGAACGATTAGCACTAACGCTTCGTTTTTATGCTACAGGAGATTCCTATACCAGTATGCAATATCTTTTCAAGATATCAAAACTACGAATAGCAACAGCGTACTGACTGAACCGCGTAACAGTCAAAGGATTCGCCAAAAAACCGACAGCCGGGTGGAGCACTCAAAACGAGCAACGAGCGGCTCGTGGCTCGCTGGTTTCCCCGTAACACGACGTACTGACTGCACGAATGCTCGCTGTGTAACATGTTACATTACACCTCGTAACGTTGGTCAGTACCTACCTCAAGACTAACCTTTGTAAGCCGCAAACAGACAAAGCCCGCAAAAAGACCTTGTTATAATACGAAACCCTAAAATAATAATTAAAAATGAACATGATAGGGAAATGGTGTGAACGGGTGAAAATGATAACGGGATGAGTTTAATTAAACTATTTGTAAAGGACACGGTGCATGGAACACAAGGGCAGTTAGGGTTATATCGGTGAATTATTGGTTAGGAGAACGGAATTTATGAGTTTACGCTCTCATTGAGCAAACCAATATTTATTTTTGATTAAAACTTCAGCAAGGATAATAGTGTTATTGTTTTATATAAATAAAATAAATATGCTGGACACTACACACAACACCATCTAGCCCCAAACTAAGCAAAGCTTATACTATGGAAACTAGATGAATGGTTAGTCAAAATTCTTAACAAGGTCATATCTCTTGTGCACCGATTGAGCGGCTTCTACAGGTGAGAGTTTTTATGTTCAAGCTAAGGTTTAACATTATACTTATGCAATATGTACGGGATATTTACCATGATTTGAGTCTTTTTGGATTTCCCGATATCTCGACGCAGTTGCACACGTCGTGATCACGGATAAACTGAACTGACACGGGAAACTCAAAAAGACTCAAATCATGGTAAATATTCAGTAAATATTACAAATAATGTTTACAACCATGATACTTTTAAAAGTTTTAAAGTTTAACTGGTCGTAGGACGTTGTTACCCGAGAATGTTTCAACCGACCTTGAACCTTTGAAGATTGGAACATTTTCGCATAACTACGTCCTTTTTGTACAAAATCACGTAATTGTCAGTCACGTGATAAACCGAAAACAGTTCTAAATCATAAAGTAATTTGCGCCCTTCACAACGGGGCCTCGTTAAAAATGTAGAACCATTCTTAAATCCAGTATCACCAGTATTACTCCGTGTTTACTTTCAACACGATTTATCTGTGACGTCTACTCGGAAGTTTTGGCATTTAGGGTTCAGCAAACAGGCTACATGGCCAATAAATATAATACAGGAATTAATTAATCCTTCGTATTTTTCACGCCGAGTTTGCTGAGTGGTATGGACTCCTGATTTTTGGTCTGAAGGTAGACGGTTCAGAGCCAGACGTGCACGAATGGATTTTTCTTTGTTAAGAAAATATGTGCATACTAACACGTGTTTCAATCGTGAAGGAAAACAAAAGTACATTCTTTCCTCTAACCATAGCTAAATCGATGTTTTAGGTGATGGGCAGGCCTAATCGCGTCCCATACAGCATGAATACCAGTTTATAACGCTGTATAAATCGTCTAATAATGAATGTAAACGCCAATAAAAACGCCAATTTTTCTCTTGTTAAAAAAGAGAACCAGATAAACTGTCGTTCGTTCGGTACGTGTAATTGTCGCTTAGGTAGGGAATTTAAATTAATATCTATGAGACGTCACGATCTAGATAGAAACTGTACTTATCTGTACATACAATTTGACGTGAAACGTGCTCATAGTCACTCAGCGAGCTATGGAGAGCGCTATGCTCGAAGTTTTTCTACGGGATCGAATCAGAAGTGAGGAAATACGTAGAAGAACTCAGGTCACCGACATAGCCAATCCGATTAGCACGTTGAAGTGGCAATGGGCAGGCCACGTAGCTCAAAGAATAAATGGCCGGTGGAACCGAAAAGTTCTGGAATGGAGGCCACAGACCCGCAAGCGCAGCGTAGGATGTCTACCAACTGTCATTCTATTGTCTGAGTCTGTCTGAGTGTAATAGATATAATAAACAAAAAGCATACCTACGATGAGATTAGTACAGAGGAAGCCTCTACCTTGCAGTGGGTGTCAACGGGCGTTAACACAAATAAGGAACATAATAACAGAACGGTAAAATTAAACATGTTTATAAAATTCTAATTTTTTAAGTAACCCTTGACTCTGACCTAGTCTCGGAGGTTACCTAATTTTTTTTTATGCGTACCCTCAGTTTGGCAATAAAGACATCTTGCCCTTTAATTTGATATCACACTTGGGTATACTTGAAAACATTCGATTGTTCATCCCTACTTTCAACCCCTATATCTTGTAAACTTCTTAACCATTATAAAACATGTTTAAACCCACCGCTAGAAAACCTGCCTTTAAATAAAAAAACTGCATGCAAATCGGTCCACTCGTTTAAGAGTTACGGTGCCACAGACAGACAGACACACACGCATAGCGGTCAAACTTATAACGCCCCCCTTTTTTGATGGGGGTTAAAAACAACGAACCATCCCTACAATCAAAAAATCTAACCCACCGAATAAATTTCGATTCCTACCATTTTACATCAAACAGCGAACTTTTCAAACTAAAAACTTTTCTTGAATAACACCCAACTAATGGAACTAATGAGGGTATTGTGCTGAAAAGTCTTGTGAATTGCGAGAACCAGACCGATGTAACTTTTCTGCCCGCGCTAGATATCTACTGCTGCGAGTTGGGCGGAAGCGAGCAAAAGCTTTCAAAACTTTTAGCTTTTATTGCCCACTGTAATGATAGTGAACGAATGAATGAAGTATTTACTAACCACGCAAATATACAGCACAACGAACAAAAGGAAAAATTCATTATAAAGACGACCTTGGTGGCGCAGCGGGCGAAGGTGCGCGACGTAAGACGGGTTCCATTCCCGCCTCGGGACAAATGTCTGTACGATCTGCAGATATTCGTTAAGAGTGTTCTGGATGTTTTTCTATATAAAATAAAAAATATGGATCTACATATTGATCGATCGATGTATAATGTAATTAATTTAATCAGTCATATAGTACCAATAACACAAGCTCCGCTTAGATTGGGGCTAGATGATGCCATGTGAAGTGTTAAGCATTATAAAGTAACAAAACTAAGCTCAAATAGTTGCCGATTCGACTTCGCAGGAATACTCACATTATTTCCCTTTCTACACATTCTCTTCTATCCCTCTAGCCCGCAGTACCTCAAGGAGCGTTTCTAATTTCTCTCTGATTCCCATTCTCGCTCACTCCCACTGTCTATATCATTCTATATAAAACTCTTCCGTTACTGACTGAGTGACTGACAGACAATGCACAGCCTAAACCACTGGACCTAGAGACTTGAAAGACACACATAAGTATACCTTGAGTATCCTAGAGGTGCACTAAGAAGGGATTTTTAGAAATTCCCAACGAGAACTACGCGAGTGAAACTGCGGGGTGCGGCTAGTCCTTCTATATTTGTTATCCATTCCAAGGTTGCTTGAAAGAGATAGCTCATAGCGATAAGGCCACCTGTATACTCTTGTGTTGTTTTTTTATTATTCTTAATAATGTATGTATATTTTCAATGCGGTGTACAATAAAGTTATCCATCTATCTGTATCTATACTAATATTATAAACAGGAAATATTTGTATTTTGTATGTTTTTAATGAACAAACTAAAAAACTACTAAACCGATTTTCAAAATTCTTTTACCATTAGAATGCTATATTTACCCACGCTGTTTTCCCACGGGAACGAGAATTACGCGGATGAAACTGCGGATCGCGGCTAGTCTATTATAGAGGTATAAAGAAAAAAAACAATGTAACTGCTAGCTGTAGTAGTGTGTGTAAAAGGTCCCGTCTCAGCTCTATCGATATGGAACTTGAAGATTCAAGTTATAATTGCATTAAGATAGATTACACTCAAATATTTTGTAAAAGAAACTGGATCTACTGAGAGTGCAAAACAAATAAAAAACTCTCACAAGATTCAGTATTTGAAGATCGGCTGGATCTGTTGACTTGATCTAGTGAGAGTGATCCGATATTGTTGTGTCAATTTAGGCTGGGCTTTCTTGTTTCGATGGGACCTCTCACCATCAGCAGGAGGGAACGAGAAAGAAGTAATGGGAACACTGGGTGTCGTTAGTACAATCGGTTTATTCGTTCATCTTCATCATCTCAGCCGTAAGACGTCCGATGTTAAACAAAGGCCTCCAAAGGTATCCCTTGGCAGACTCTTACTGCATTCACGGGCAAAAAAGGAGGGGCAGCATTCTAATATTGAACCCAACGGCTTTTACGCCCCCATGTTTATTTTTATGGTAGCTCCAATAACAATTTATCAGTTGTTGTAAGAAGTCTAATCAGATCCCGTTTCTGCCCAAACCATCCAGTTTAGTTAACCATGTACATTTGACCTTTAAAGGTCATTCATCTATCAATCGTGCATTCAAGACGAAGCACTTACGTTTCTTTGTTGTCCCATTGTGGCGCACAACTGCTACATAACGTGACGTTTATCATAAGAACCCTTTCACATTACGCTGTGCGATAATCGCTTGTTTTGAAGCGACATGTTTTTTCATTTAGAGAATTTTGATATTTGTAACCTTAAGATACTTGACACTGTCATGAAAGAGAAAGAAGTAGACCACGAACTGGGCGCAAAAGGGCGCAGAAAGGCTAAATTAATTGTTCAGCTGCCTGTTCCCTGCTTCGCAGAAATCACGTACAAACTAATAAATATTTACCAATACTGACTGTACTTTTGAGATCCTTAATATATTTTGCAACTAGACAACATCTGAAGTTACAATAACAAGTTTCTTTCACTGCTTATTTAAAGTTTTCATATCGTAATACCAATCCAACCAAGTGTAGTTTTAACAAGTTTTCCAACCAGCTTAGAAAACTATACACACATACAGTGACTAGACGGTAAAGCTGGTTAAAACCAAAGATTTAAATCGTTAGATGCGCCCTCACACCAAATACTGTGTGGCTTTGTCTTTAGATGTGTGTTAACAATAATGCTGACACACTCAAACTGGTTTTGCCAATAAAACAGTTTTTGTTACCATTTATTGTGCAAACGTGTTGCACGAACTTTCGTGAAAAAAATAACTATAACTAACGATTTAAATATTTGGTCAAAACATGAACCTTTCTGTCGTGTATAGAGCTACATAGTTATCCTACTTATATTATAATCGCAAAAGGTTGTATGTATGAATGTATGGATGTTCGTTACGCTTTTACGCAAAAAACTAGGCTACGGATTGAGCTGAAATTTTGCACATTTAAATTTATTTAAAGAGTCTCTGTCTAGAGTCTAGACAGAGATAGCTAAATGAGCTCGACCTTCAGTTCAAACATATTTATTTCTCATTTTACAACTTAAATAATATAAATAATAATAAATCATTTATTTTCAGACAACATAATCCACAGTAATTTTTATTTAAAGTGTAAACCCACACTAAGGTATCATTATAGAATTGAAAAATGCAATCAAAATTTTGTCTCCGACGAAGATTTTCGACCCGACGGTTAATTGCTCCGTGGCCGAACGGTTAAGGCAGCCTGCGTTGAAGGTGTTCGTCTGAACGTTACGGGTTCGAGTCCCGTCGGAGACAAAATTTTGATTGCATTTTTCAATTCTATAATGATACCTTAGTGTGGGTTTACACTTTAAATAAAAATTGCTTATAAAATTAACTAAAGCGACATCTCTTCACTGCTACTGACTACTTGTTGTCGGACAGTGGGCAAGAATATCTCTAAGAATTTCTGCTAGATGTCGCCACTCGGTTCGAAACCGATAAAGGCAGTCAAGATTTTCGACCCGACGGTTAATTGCTCCGTGGCCGAACGGTTAAGGCAGCCTGCGTTGAAGGTGTTCGTCTGAACGTTACGGGTTCAAGTCTCGTCGGAGACAAAATTTTGATTGCATTTTTCAATTCTATAATAATCCACAGTATTAAATTAACAATAAAATAAAATTAAATATTCTATAACCACAAATGTCAAAATACAATACAATACAGAAAGTCAAACTAAAGTTAAAGTCACACTCTTTTTTATTAAAGTAATATCCTGTATGTATGGTTTTATTGAACCTTCCACGTGGCCCTTGTCTGCCCCAGTTGGTATCGATCTTCACACAATACTCGTCTGACATACGATACAGCGCAGAGGGCTACCAAAAAGTGAATAATAATGGTAATTATTGACATTATAGGACTAGCTAGGTTAACAGATCGCCCACCTACAAAATGGTGTATTCGTTTCGATTCATTGTCTTGGTAAATTATATTTAAATTACCCAGCTATATCTTTTCTAAACTGCACCCTATCGCATTATTTGCCGTATTGTGCATGTGTGCCTTGTTTTAATCACGGTAGAAAATAAATTGAAGGCTAGTACGAAAACGTTCATGTTTCTTAGAACGTATTTACCCCAGCTTCGTGGAACTCGTGATATGTTTGTTCAAGATTATGATGTTGAACTTTAATATTTACTTTATTATTAAAGGAGCATAATGAATATTGACTATCAAAGTTCTACAGCAATAGACCGCCATTTTAAAAAAAACTGCCAGTTTTGAACAACATGGTTCTAGGTTGGATGAGGAAGACTTTTGTCTGACCCCGCCATATATGGGATTAGGTTAGGGCATGGTGGATTGGTAAAATCTTTTAAACAAATGTCACAGAAATACTCACTTGTATCAGGAGCCAAGTCGTTATCCACCTCATGTCCAGTTATATTCAGCATGTAGGCACTACTGTTTCCCCCTACAATCTTCCCGACCTCTACCAGTTCAACATAGTCCACTTTCTTCAGCACATCACTACTGTTCTTTCCATCACTGTCATTCCGCATGTTGTTAGCACTTTCATTTAACTTCGCTGCTATAAGGAACTCGAATTTTGGCATCTCAACGAACTCTGATTCCGGTTTGAAGAGGATATCTGTTATAGATTCTTCTCTGTCTGTTTCTGAGTCGATGATGTCTTCCAGCAGAGATGTCGATACGTTTAGTTGTTTGTCTTTTGGTTCTTGTGGCTTAGGTCTTGCTCGGTTAACGGATATACCTTCGTCTCTGTCTTGCTCAGCGTTAACTATAGCCTCCATGTGACTGTTCGAGCTTATGTTTGTTTCTTCTGCCGTTTCATCATCATCGTGGGCCACTACGAGGGTATCGGAATTAGACTCTACTGGTAAATTGAAGGTGTTGTTTGTAGGGAATTTTATTACTATGTCCGTTGTGTTATCTGTGTATGTTTTGGGGTTAGTGCCTGGAATGTCGGCGCTGTCAGAATATTGCTGATCAGTATCGCCATATTGCTGGTTCGAACCACCGGCATATTGGGAGTTACCATTACTATATTGGAACTGTGAGTTAGTGTTGCCAGTGTAAGTATGAGAGTTGGAAAATGGCTGAGAGTCAGTGTTGCCTGAATAAGGTTGGGAATTAGAGTAAGGTTGGGAGTTTGTGTTGCCAATGTACTGGGAATTAGTGTGGCCGTACAGTTGGGAGTCATTGTGGCTGGAATAAGGGCGGGAATGCACTATGTCTGCTGTTAGGAGTGCGTTGAGGAGGTAGAACATCAGCTTTAGCTTGACGTTCGTCATTCTGGATCATTCCATCGCAGCGCCAAGGAGTCAGTGGAACATATAGCTCCGCCTTATGTCCTGAAACAAAGATATTTACATATAATAAAATGTCGGCTTTAGTTAGTTACTTTTTACTTTTATCATAAAAAAACATTTACCCGAATATAAAAGCTTATGTGCTTGGACAACACCTAGATATAATGTGCAAAAATTCAGCTTGATATGTTAGGTAATTTGTTCTTCAAGATACAGAAAAGCTTTCGGATTTATAATCTTCTAGTGGAATTCAATTAAATAAACTCTTCATCATCATCATCATTGTCAGCGTGTATCAAACCCCGGCTGCTTGCCCAGTCGCCAAACAGTTCTTATCTGGGCCTTTTGCATCCAGGTCTTACGCTGTACGGCAACCATATCGTTCGTCAGCCTAGCAGGCGGTCTGCCGAAAGGTCTAGTGAATGTACAAATGTACGAAACTAAATAAATGAATGAAAAAACACTTAATAAAATAAAATAAAGTCCTACTGTTCATCGTCAACGACCTTCAGCGGTCACATGTGCGCGACTTTGATCTGTTACCTTGCCACATTTAACTTCAGCTTTTTGCAAATCGTCACATCACATAGCTGAAGACTGATGAAGACAAACGAGAATATTGTAAGACCTGTCGTAATGTACGGAAGTCAATGTAGGGCAAGTAAAGGGACGGATGAAAGAAGACCCGGTGGAGATGCGTATGTGAAGATGTGTAGCTTCCCCAAAATGGACAGGATTAGGAGCGCATAAGAGGAGGCTTAAAATTTGCGCCCAAAACTGAAAAAATATTTCATTTAGTTTCGTCTCGTCTCGTCTCTTAAGTCAAAGACTTTTAATAGTCAATCTACAAAAGAAAAATATTATTCATTTGAATCCCTTAAAGCATATGAGATAATGGGATCCATGATAAATCGAGGGAAATATTCCAATGTAAAAAAGGTGTACATAAAGTGATTTAGGTGTTTTCAGCAACAAGCCATCTTCAACAACAACATTTCATCATCAACTGCATGAAAAATGAGAAATTAACTACAATTCTCACAGTAGGTTGACAGGTCAAGGAAACACAAAAAAACCTTAAGAAAACATGGTCCTAAGTTCAAAGAAATCATGTTGTACCGACCCGCAGGCTGATTACGTATCTAGCGACAGGTTTGCAATAGGCACAAATCTCGTGATATCGCTATCAAACGTCAATTTCGATTTAGTTAACAGGTATTGTTGTATATTCGTCACAAAGTTAATTCATTAATTGACGTTTGACACCGATGATCGCGAGATTTGCGCCTGTTGCAAACCTGTCACTAGATACGTAATCAGCCTGCCGATGTAATCTTCTGATACTTGACACTGGCAGAATTGTGTAAAACCAAACACCAAAAAGCCACAAAAAAGAAGAAGAAGAAGATGTATTCTATACTAATATTATAAAGCGGTAATGTTTGTGAGTTTGTAAGGTTGTAGGGGGTAATAATCTCTGAATCTACTGAACCGATTTTTAAAATTCTTTTACGAATAGAAAGCCGCAGTATTTGTGAGTGTCATAAATTATAGGCTATAAATTACCACCCAACAAAGTGGGCACCGGGTCAGCTAGTTTCGGATAAAACGGCAGAAATATGATGATGGATCTACTTTTAGTAGGGTCTACACTACAGTATAGAGATATCACTGGTCTGAGTCAACTGTCTCAGGCCTTAGTATGCTGGCCTAGCACCTATAACATTCTCTCTTAGGCGGCTATGTTCCGAGGAAATACAGATCAATGCATCTGAAGGTGACTAAGTTGCGGATTTTCAAACGATTCCACACGGTTTCCTACCCCATTTTTCGGTAAGTAAAATCCATTCGAGCATAAATAATGATGATGTCTTTTTTTATACGGCTGAATGACGAGACAACCCAAAAAACCACCTGATGTTAAGTGGTAACTTCATGTGCCCGTAAGTTTATCGATCCCCTTACTTCTGTAATCTGTGCTCTTACCCGGAACACAGCAATGTAGACATTACTGCTTGGCGGCAGAAATAGGTAATAGTACTTCCCCGGATGAACCCTTCACAAAAAGTTTTACTACTCCTAGTATGTCTGTTGGATCTTTGCTCAACTTTTTCTTTCAGTTCAATTCCTTACCAGCCTAAAACAGTCATACTCAACAATGTCTAATTACAGGGTGCTGCAGTAGTCTCACGCCTTAACCCTGCAGACACAGTGTTTCAGTTTACAGAATTTGGCTCCGAGCAGTATAGTTCTAGGAATTTAGTAACCACAGTCCACAAGCCTCTGAGCTATTAGTTAGACATGCGTGTGTTTGTCTTCGTTACTGACAATCTACGATTGTGTTCGGTGAGGCGTTGTTCGTAAGACAAATTAACAAGGCTCTCACGAAAATGTGTTATCGAACCATTTGCTTACAGACGTTTTCGTGACTTTTTCTTAATACTGTCTTTCTCAAAGTGTGTATGTAAAAGTAACTTTATAACATGATTAGTTGTTATCACCATCATCACAGCCGACTGCTTGACATTAACATTTTTTTATATTAAGTGACTGTTACAGCACACTAAGAAAGGTAATTATAATAATTTGGTTATATTTCGATACTACCTAACGAACAAATAAAACTTGACACACTGTATAAAGAGTAAATGTCAAAGCTATTCGTATAAAGGAACTCGAGATTTTTAGGAAAAGTTACTAGTGTCGATTGGGTGGACTTAGGAACCATTAGTTTGCTACCTACAGAAACAATGGAGCACGTCAGCCCCGCATCGAAAGGCGCCCATTTGTCAAACGGCGACACTTATTGGAGGAGATTGGGATTGGGACTTCTTTATTCCATCGGCGGAGACTCGCATACATGATATCCGAGTCTGGGACATGGGTGTCCCGTTAATTTGCTGATTCTTCTAAGGCGTTCATAAAAGACTGTGCCATTTAACTTTTGAAAATTGAAATTTACTCTGAATGCAGTCTTTTTGAGTTTCCCGATATTTCGACGCAGTTCCACACGTCATGATCACGGATAAACTGAAGTCTATTGCGATTCATTGGCAGACGAAACGATCTACCTTCTTTCTAAGTCTTTGACTTCAGTTTATCCGTGTGAAAAGTGACTGGCAAATAGATTTGAAGTATCAATGTTGGATATATCAAATTTATTTGCCAGTCACTTTTGTTCACATGATCAGCCTCCTCTTTTGTCTTTTATAAAGCTCCAGAATGCTTTTGGGTTATAGGAAATACCGGATTATATGGTGTTTTTATAGTCTTTTTAACAAGTGTCATAAAGTTTGTGACTAATTTTTCGTAGAATGTGATATTCATACTTATCAAGGGGTTTTTTAAGTTTAGTAAATTTCTTACGAATATTCTAACAGTTTTATCAATTTATTAGTAAACCATGGTGGGTATTTTTGCTTTTTTGGGCTTCTTTTGGCTATGAACTCTTTATTAATTAATTTTAATGTTCTATAAAGTTCTGTCACCATTGAGTTTACATTTTCACAGGTACTTAATATATCAATCCAATGTACTTCGGTTAGTTTAAATTTAATATTGTCTTAGTCTGCTAAAGAAATTATATTTCGTTTGTCTCGATCGTTCAGATGTAATGCAAGAGCTAGGTAATGGTACGTTTATATTTAAGCTAGGATGTCTACCTTGGACTTTACTTAACATTTACTCACGTTAATGTTTTCTATGTAAGTTATTATTAAGTCAAGATATACCTCCTCGCAGTTGCTGATAGAATTAACTTGGTGTGTTATACGAAATCTATAAGAGTGTATCCTAGTTTGCAGTTGTAGTTGCTTGGGATCATTTGCAAATTATTGGTATCTGATTCGCTCCAATTGATGAATCTTAAGTTAAAGTCGCCTAGAATGATTATGTTATCTTCCTGATTTAAAGTTAAGTCTACTGAGTTTAAGAATTTAGATAGCGACTCGAATCTTACTGGAGGTGGTAAGTATGTTACACAAATAGCAATTTTCCTAAAGATCACAAACATCCTTTTCTTCCTGTCCGTATTTTAATGTTGAGTTTTATTTGTGTTCTTTGTTTGTTTGTTTGTATGTGTAATTTTAATTTTAAATTTTTATTTTCTTTGTGTTTATATTGTAATGTGCGTGTGGTAAATAAATGATTTTCTTCTTCTTCTTCTTCTTCTTAAAGATATTATTTATTTTTATCTTTAATGAGATTTGAAGCACGAATTGAAGGAATGTTTTGCAAAACAGCCAGCATGACTCCGCCGTCATCCACCTTTGAGCAAATATCTGGGTTACATGGTATGTCTTTGTATATCTTGAATCAATAAACTCTTTACCACTAATAGATGAAATGGACTGTTACTAGAAATTAGAAATGAAATTGGAATTGAACCATGTTTTTTAAAGCTATAATACTAATCGGGCGCCACTGAAAACCAGCGCTCCAGCAGCCCTTGTGCTGATGTAGCAAATGCTGAGGGGTAGCCTTATTGTTTTCACCTCTCTATCATGTAATTAAATAACTGTATCTGTAATGTAAGTGATTGTGATAACAATAAAACTTTTTTTATTCTATTCTATTCTATTCTATTCTAAAATTACATTGTAATATATTGCTGTATAAAGTTCGCGAACCACCTACGTTTTGATAATATATATCAAGCATTTCTAAACAAATTCCAAATTCTGTCATAAAAATAAAATAAGTCTATGTACTTATTTAATTTGGTTCAGTCCTTCGAGGCTGCGGATCATTAGTGCCTGACTGTACTCTTCCTTACGTACTTAGATTCTTCCATTGCGCCAGAACGCTGTCTCGTTGAAGTGGAGAATGCAGTTTCACTACAATGGCACGGGGTTTCTCACTGTCACGGTTGATCTTCGCAATTCTAGTAACATGTTGTATATCGCCAACATTAAGCCATCCTTCTGCAGCTTTGACGACTTTTGTAACCGTGTCTACCAAGTTTTCTGAGCGGTTCTCTGGGACGCCATTTATCTCGATGTTACATTTACATTACATCCCTCATGTGGACCTCCATGGTGCTAAGTCTGCTTGAGAGCTCATAGACGGTGCCAGGCAGGTTCTCGTTATCTGACTTTAATTGTTGGATAGTAGTATTTTTTTCATTCAAGTCTGCTTTTATTTCGTCGAATCGGTTGTTAAAAAACGAAAGAGACTCACGGAAGTTAGCCACTTGCTCCTAAATAATTTTTAGTTCAGACGTCACTTGATTTTTGTGAACTTTAAGAGCAGCGGAAAATTCTTGCTTCAAAATTTCACGGAGACGTCCTTCTGTAACATAACTTTCAGTACGGCCTTCTGATGGTGGTGGCAATGGAGGCGCCAGCGGGATTGTTGACAGTGGTGGTAGCGGCGGCAAAGTCACAATTGCAGGGACCGCGGAGCCATTAAAATCATCAATTTCAATGATGATTTTGATGGCATCTCGTTTTCTGAGGCCCTCTCTTTCACACACTCGATTCGCACTTATTGTGCCTCGTGTTGAATAAAAGCTTAATTCATTATATTAGTCAGTTTTATTTCAACAGATCAGTTATACAGCATCGTCAACTGGTTTTCATGCTGAACGAGACGCTCCAGTGCCTGGGACAACAGTAGTAGGACATGGATTAGGCCTGCCCAGTAGTATAGGAAAAATCGGCTATAATATGTATAATAAGATGCCGTAATAATAAGCCGAGGAAAGAACGTATCAATACGTCTGAATCTGATTAAGCCGTGGGTTTTCTCACAATGTTTTTCTTTACTATCAAAGACGTGTTAACGAATAAAAATCCATTGGTGCTGTCTGGTATCGAACCCACGACCTTAGGATCGAAATTCGGCGTTACATACCACTCGGCCAACACGGCTACGTACCTATACGTATTATAAGTATTTCAAACAAACGAACAGATGCAACTCAAAAACAATCTGCAAGTCAAAAACATCCCCTCCGTATACAGGAAGCCATTATACGAACCTAAGTCTCATAAGATAGTGCAGTCTCTTAACGGCTCCTAAGCGATAGTTAACGATCCTCCATCCCTCTCTAACCACTAGAGTGTGAAGAAAATGAATGGCCAGTCGGCTTAAGGAAAATCCGTCTTATTGATTTGATCTGGGATAAGAAGAATCCGACGTAAGAATCTGTTGGGAATTATTATCCCATTGTAAAATAGCCTGGTATGAAAATGCCTGACCTCGTCGAGAGGCGATGCGCGTGTCGAATTCTTATTTGAGTGTTTTATGTGTGGTTTGTGTGCTATTTACAGGTCACCAATAGAAGATATTGGTGTCGAAGCTGTTTTACACTTAACGAATTATGATAAGAGATGTGACATTTCTAAATTAAGTGCTGTCAGCGTAACATTGGGTATATTTGTTCCGTTATAATTTTAGAATGGCACAAACCGAATAGCTATATGTCACTTTAATTTGTTTTACGCCAATTTAATTAGCTTTAGCTAGTTAATGCTAAAATAAAATCGTCACCAAATACTAATTTAGCAAAAGGGAATTGACGCTTTGGTTGATGGTATGCGACCCTTGGTAGATAGTAATTGACCCTTGGTTAATAGAAATAGCACGTAGGATTAATGACTGGTTATGGTGATGTCTTTTAACTGGTAACCGATGGGTTAGAAGAGTTATTGAGCGGAGACCGCGAGTCGGCAAGCGTAGGTGCGACGTCCTCCAGCTAGATGCGAGTGATAAATCAAATTTATTTATTTCAAATGTACATGTACTTTTTTTAAAGGCTGTACTTTTTTTAAAGGCGTAGGTAGCCCAATACAATAGAGTAATTATAGTCTATTATACATTACACAATAATATTCCAATAAAAATACATTACATATACAATAATTAAGCCTCCATTCATAAACCATGTTGGACAATTCACATAGCATCATCAAGCCCCAAACTAAGCAGAGCTTGTGTTGTGGGTACTAGATGACTGTTATACTTAATACATTATCCTACATAGATATTCCTTTTTATATATAGAAAACAACCAGAACAAATATCTGCAGATCGTACAGACATTTGTCCCGAGGCGTGAATCTGTAAGGATGTACAAGTTACCGGTCACAGGACAGCAACGATTGCTGTCAAATGTCAGTTATATATTAGAGAACAGCAAGGAATGAGCCGTTTTCAGTAAAAAAAGAAAAAGGGTTTTCTACTAAACCTAACAGATGGAGCTGGCAATCGGAGTAAGCAAGTTTGTGATTAATCCTGTCATTGTCGAATTGTGCCTACCAGTAAAAGAAAACGAACGCCATCTATATAGTTCGATGTAACTATTTTTGAAGTTTTTACTTTTTAATGAAAACGCCTCATTCACATTTGACAATTGCAAGTGTCCGCCCCTCACGTGGCACGGGGTTGGGCTTTGAGGGGCAGATTTTAAGTTGGGTTGGCTTCTTCTTCAACTCTTCTTCATCTTCGTCTTCTGTTATGTTTTGGCTTCTGTGACTAGCTGTCACAATTCTGCCAGTGTCCGTACAATTACACTTTCATAAATCACGCGGGAGAATCGAATGAGAATATGGCCACAGGGTAATTACGTATCTCGCGACGGACGCTTGATAGCGATGATCACGAGATCCGCGCCTGTTGCAAACCTGTCGCTAGATATGTAATACGGGGGCCGGTGTTCTTGGAGAGACAGACATACCCGAAATTTTTTCTTCTTATTTTATGGCTTTTTGAGTTTGGTTGAATACAATTCTGCCAGTGTCAAGTAACGTAATCTTATCGTAAAAAAATATATGTAAGTATCAAGTCTTTCAAAATGACATGAATGAATGAATGATGATGATAGAATGGTCTTCAGAACATTCGTGACATATTTCACCAAATATCAGGAGGGAATACAATCAATCTGTCTCCCGGCATCCCACAAGTCACGGGTCAAATCTGTCAGTGTAGTTTCTGACAGGGATGGCTGTTATACGCGAGGGATGACTGGCGATCCGTCAAGTTAGTGTTGCTAGCATCACCGGCTGGATATATATCGATGTTGACGGATTATTTTACTTTGTCTTTTTTTACTATTTGTCTTTTTCATTTTACTTTGTGGTTATAGGCAAATATTCCATTATACCTTCCGGATGTAATTTTCTTTCTTATCTTTATAACACTTCATAATTACTCGTTAATTACACTTTTTATAATTATTTTCTTAAAAACAACAGACAGGACAGTCATCATCATTTCAGCCGTAAAACGTCCACTACTGAACACAGGCCTCCCTCATGGATCTCCATGAGGGTAAGTACTAAAAATTATAATTATATAAATTCCATTAAAATGTTGTTACAAAAGTTATTTAATAGTGGGATCATCATCATCATCATCATTTCAGCCGTAGGACGTCCACTGCTGGACATAGGCCTCCCTCATGGATATCCAGTTATTGCGGTTGGACGCGATCTGCATCCACCGTCGACCTGCGGTCTTCACCAGGTCATCATCCCATCTTGTTGGTGGACGTCCTACGCTGCGCTTGCCGGTCCGTGCCCTCCACTCGAGAACTTTTCGGCCCCATCGGCCATCTGTTCTGCGAGCTACATGGCCTGCCCATTGCCACTTCAACGTGCTAATCCGTTTGGCTATGTCGGTGACCCGAGTTCTTCTACGTATCTCCTCATTTCTGATTCGATCGCGTAAGGAAACCCCCGAGCATAGCCCTCTCCATAGCTCGTTGAGCGACTTTGAGCTTATTCATGAGGCCAATCGTTAATGACCACGTCTCGGTTCCATATGTCATCACTGGTAACACACACTGACTGTAGACTTTCGTCTTAAGGCACTGAGGAATTTTAGACGAAAAGACGTTGCGTAGTTTCCCAAACGCTGCCCATCCGAGTTGGATTCGTCGATTGACCTCTTTCTCGAAGTTGGACCTACCTAATTGGACTGTTTGTCCTAGGTATAAATACGCGTCGACAACTTCGAGAGCCGAGTTCTCAACAGGGCATAACTGGGGCATAACTGGGCAGGCGCAATAGTCGGATACGTCAAAAAATCATTAATAGCATAGTAACGCTTTTTACACTAATAACTGCTTTAATCTGTCCTTAAATTGGTTATTGGGGACCTCACGAACAGATTTAGGAATTCTGTTGAAAATTGTTGGTGCCATACAAAAAACACTATTACGCAAGTGTTTTGTTTTGCATGGAACGTTTAGTAATTTACCCTCTAAGCGGCTTCCAATTGAAAATATTTCAAATAGTTCAGGGTTGTTTTTAACAAAAACTGCTATTTCATATGTATGAATCCCCGGGAGTGTTAATATTTAAAGCGTAATAAAGTGACATTTACAGGATTCACGTATCCAATAATCGCTCTTACACAGCGTTTTTGTGCTTTAAATAAGATAAGATAAAATCATTTATTCAAAATTCAATATCAATCAATCAATCAATCAATCAATCATTTATTTATTTAAAATCTTTACAAAGTATTACATATTAAGCGCAATTTTCAAGCCCTCACCTCCCGTGCTAGTTAAAAACTGTGTTACGGCAAGGTAAAGTCTATCCAATCACGCACACATATAAAAATACCTTACGAAGATTTAATACATACCTTACAGACTAACATATACTATGTAATAATAAAATATAAGCACTGTTACGGCTGCATTTTTCAAGGTCAAGAAATAACTACAAAGAGACGAACATCTATAATGATAGTAGGTACCTAGTAAATCTAAAACTGTAAACTTATTGTAATAATGCTAAGTATAAATTAATGTAAACTGACTATTTAACAAAGGTACTAATCTAGATCATACATACGTACATAACATTTAATATAATCAAACAGTGTATTTAATAATAGAATAGGTAGGTAATCTTGGAGCGAAATCTTTTTCAATGCTATAACCGCAATGTGTGAACTCATGAGTTGCAGAAAAAAGTAGGACGGTGGCAAAGTTGCTGATGGTGTTACTTTCAACATTTACTGAAATTAAGTGCATCAAGGTCGTTTTTAGTCACTAGGCAGTACAATAAAATGATTAGGATTTAAAGTTTATAATATCGCTCTTAAGTGGCCCCATAATCTATCGAGTTGATGTATCTTTTTTCCGCAATCATCTTTGCCGGACATTCAGCAGAACCTGTTATGTGTTTGCAAGGCTTTTTGTAGTGAAGGCATGTAGCACACTGAGGATCTTCAGCCTTTTTTGTGCAGTCCTTAAACGAATGTCCTTGAAGTCCACAGTGGCTGCAGGTGGTGGTGGTCTCTCGACAGGTCTTGGCGGCGTGTCCGTATTGCTGGCACTTGAAGCAGCGTGTGACAAAAGTGAAGTCTTTTACAGGGCAGGATGACCAGTTCACGTATATTCTTTCTTTCGATATAAGGGCCTTGCGAATTATTGCAGAAACTTCAATTATAAAGTTACAAGTTTCAGCGTCCTTTTTACCTGATTTGTGACTTAATTTAATGAGGCCCAGGAATTTCTCCAGAGAAAGGTCTTGAAGAGTTTCAGCCAAGTTTTGGTGGTAGATGCAGGTGAAAACTTCCTTCTCTTGCATATTCGAAGGCACTCCTACTACAACGACTCTGGGTTTCCGTTTGAGTTGCTCATCAATTATCAGGGCTGAGTTGGAAATTTCCATAGACTGCTTGAGCTTTTCTATGTCACCCCTCGTTTCAGTGCTAATGATAACTCCTCCGTTTCTTGTTTTACGAAGGCCTCTAACTTGTAGCTTCATTTCCTCTGGGCAAATAATTTTTTTAACCAAGTTTTTGGTTTCTTCGCTCGTTTTTAGCTTGTCTAAAGGATAGATGGCCAAAGAGCTTGTGTTCTGGGGCTTGATGAAGCTGCTCCCTCTTTTCACCATGTCAGCAAAGGAATTCCCGGCGGGAGGTGCGGTGGCAATGCTTTGCTTTAGGTCTTGTAGCTGTTGCGAGATATCCAGTTGCTCTCGGAGGGCTTGAACAGCGGAATAGGAGCGAATAGCTTTCGCCTTGAGGCCTTGGTAGTGCATCGCCATCTGCGATGTCCCACTCGATACTTTTCTGCACAGAGTACTAATTCGAAGTTTTTGTTCCGTATTCATCTTGCTCTCCGCTGCGATAGTGCTCATTTCATTAAGAAACTGATCTATGGTCGTCATCCAGCCTTGTAACTCCGATGTAGAGACACATTCCATGGTTTCGCCTCCTTGTTGAGGGTCCGGGGCGCGCGGCGCCGGCGCGGAGGGCGTGGGCGGCGGACTGCGCGCCGTCCTCCCGCTCCGGCTAAAGGGACTGCTGTCCATGTAGAATTAGCTAGTTTCTAATAGTCCATTTCTTGATTCACTTTATATCGCAAATATACAACTTTCTGTAAATACTGTGACACAGATTATGTTAGTCGCGGGAATGAGGTCACGATGCAGCAAAAATATTATTTGTGCATTTTAATCTAAGCGCACGTCCGTTCTTTACAACGTCTCAAAGAATCCATGATCCATATAAATTCACAATAAATTTTATTACAAAGAGCCGTAGTTATTTAAATGTAATAAAATATCAGTGTCTAAACTAGGATAAAACCTGTGTTTTAGACTTATGTATGTATGAGACTTATATTTACTTATTGTAGGTAACTGACATAACAATTATTATACTTAGAAGACTTAAATTGAACAGTTTCATAAAAGATTTTATAAACTAAATGTAAGCTAAGCTCGAAGCTTGTTGGTTGAGTTTCCCTAGAATATGATCCCGTAACGTAAGATCGATGATACATGTCCATGATACGCAGTGGTAGGGTGGATATGTTTGACACGTTTTTTTTTACATAAAGAGAGCATAAGAAAATTGTTTATTTTTTTGCAAATGACGTCAGTATGAAATTTCCAATTTAACTTATAATCAATAGTAAGGCCAAGGAATTTTGTAGATCCATAAAATCCATTAGATACGTTTTTGTTAAATTTATATTTAAATTATTTGAAGATAACCAATTATTAATAGATGTCAAAGTAGAATCGATGTCAAATTTAAAAAAAAAAAATTATCATTAAAAAATAATACAGTACTGTCGTCAGCAAATAAAGATAAAGAAACGTTTATTTTGTCACATTTTTACAATCAAATAAGAAAAATCATCAATTCGGTTTTAAAACTAGTGACAAAAATGGTCACTACTCAGCATGTGCTGTGGCAGAACGAGTCGTACCACAGCGCTGGTCTTCCGTAGTAACCATGATGTGCGGTTGGTGCTACCGCAATGCACGGTAATTGTATATTTACTAGGTACACATTAAAATCGAATGAAAAAGAAATACAAAATAAATAAATATAACAGTTTCACAAAAAGTAATATAAAATTACATGGATAATGTATACACAAAATAATTAAACAAGATAATTAAACAAGAACAATTTGCATGCAATATAATATACAAAAAATAAAAAAGATATCACGGATCTATACTAAATATGAAAACTAAAGGTAAGGCACAAAACGACTACTTATTTTGTTCTATCTTTTGAGTATGTAAAAGGTACTTCTTTAATGAATTTCTAAAAGACCAAATTGAAGAGGAGTTCCTAATTGGAGGTGGCAAGTTGTTCCAACATTTCGTGGCAGCGTACCTGAAACTGCCACGAAAAGCAGTCGTTTTGTGCTTGGGGCACATAAGTCGAGTGGCGAATCTTACGTGGCGATCCGAAAACTGAAGCTTCTCATACAAATAACGCGGTAATTTATTATTAATAATCCCAAAAAGTAATGTTGCAAAATGAAGCAACCTTCGTGAAGTCATGTTAAGCAAGCCATGGTGATTAATATAAGGTGTTATGTGAGCTCGTCGCGGGATAGGGAAGCAAAATCTAACGCATGCATTTTGCACACGTTGTACGAGTCTTTTTGAACGAGCCAAGATACATTCACCAATCACATTGTCGACGTAATTAAGTTTCGATAAAACAAGAGAATCACAGAGTTGTATTCTCAGTTCTGTACTCAAGTAATTTCGTACTCGATACAGTACTGATAACCTATAAAAACAATTGCGAACAGTTTAAATAGCGTCATAGTAACATCAAATAGTATAAAAAAGTAACAAATAGTAACCTGAGGCAAATCATTTATATATAGTAAAAATAAGAGTTGTCCTAGGACGCTCCCTTGGGGAACACCAAATGAAACCACTCTGGCACACGACTCGTATACTTTATCAATGCAAGTTTTTGAACAAATTTTATTAATTTGGGTAACTTGAGTTCTATCACTAAGGTAAAATTTTATAAGAGATCATGCCATACCTCTGATACCATAAGCATCTAGCTTTTGATATAGAGTTTCATGGTTAACGTGATCAAACGCTTTGGTCATGTCCATGTATAATACAATTACTGTTTTATTTTTGTCCCTATTTGTCATTATTAGGTTAAGAATGTCAAATATAGCTTTATTTATGGACCGACCTTTACTAAAACCACATTGAGAATTGCTAAGAATTTTGTTATTTTCTAAATACATAGTTGTAGTCTAATATAAATATTTTTTTCTAATATCTTAGAAAATTTTGGAATGAGAGCTATTGGTCTGTAATTTTCTACGTCTTCTCGTGACCCTTTTTTACGAAGTGGTTTTATTATAGTAAGTTTTAGAGTACTAGGGAAAATGCCAAGCTTCAAACAATTATTTATTGTGTGGCATAGTATAAGAGATAGACCTATATTCATTCTAATTATAAATTACTTTTGAATATTTTGGATTAATTATTCAACAAAGCCACAATTAAACTTCCATTATATGTGTTTATTTTAAATTTATTTATTTATTTTCATCAAAATCCACACATCCGTTTTATCCTTCAGGGCTTAAAGATAAAACGATAGCTCTTATAGTCATGACATACAGCCAATTATAGATATATATTTTCTAAATAACTATGTAGGTGCATAGTTGACGCAAACCAGGGTCTTTAAGTAATAAGTAAATATTTACACCCAGGACGAGTATTTCTGAATTATTTAAATTCGATATAATCAAAATCTCATATAGAACTAGGTAGGTGGAAAATGTCTTGTATTTAGCAAGATATTTTAATAACATTCAAAGGAATCACATTTTGTACCGGAAAAGCTCAATAAGCTCGCCAGAAACATTTATCACACGAAACAATAAAACGTCAGACATGTCAATAATCTGTAAAAAATTACAACGAATTGGTGCCGATGAATGACCAAAAACATGGCGGTCCCGCCTGAGCAATATAAATAACACGCCTGTCCGACTGACCCCGGAAACGAAGCGCCTTTATAAATCTCTACAATCCAACGAGCTCGGTACGTCACTACCGGGCAGAAGACAAACAACATGCTACTGATATAGCTGAAATGTGGAGATATAGTGGGCATGCCAGCTTAGAACTTTGTTAACGATATTAACGGTGAAATAGCTGTGGCATTACAGCAATGCACAAATTCTAATTATTCTATAATTTAATACTTTTTTTATTAGTTAAGGGGCAATCCCCTTTTTGTAATCAATATACTAAACTTAATCCAATGGTTTAGAGCATTCATTACATGATATATTTTTTACTATTTGACATTAACAAAAGTAAAGGCCTATCTATGATCTTATTGACTTGCATGTAGTTTAATTAAGAGTAGTAGGTGATTATTCCTCTAGTTTTCACAACCTTATGTATGAGGTAGAATGAATTGAAAATTATTATTTGTAATTACGATTTATTTTACCTGAATTCAGCAAATAAATAATTATCTTATCTTTGTTTGTTTTAGGTTATGTTTTGACAATTTTAAGTGCTTCCTTTGTGACGAAATATTTAAGAATTATTTTGACCTAGACCGGTTTTAAGCACTGGGACTGAGCTTAACTCATTATCATTTTATTGCTTAGATTATCTATAAGATTAACACACAAATGTTGTTGTTATATTAAGTTTTATACTCGGCACTGCACTTATGGCTTAGACAGGTTGTTAGGGTTGAAAACTCCTAATTATGATTCTAAAAATAGGCGGGTATTTCAAACATTTTATTAATTAAATTAGCTAACAAGTGGGAGGCCCGTGATGTCACGACGTTTCTGAAAATCTACATGACAGACTTAAAATTATGACGTGAACAAAAAATCTTCTCAGAAAAGTACCTACTAAACGTGGCCTTCAATTACTTATAAATTAGAATAAAAACATTGATAAGGTCATAGGTACCAACTTCAATAGCAGCAAATCGTGAAAAAGAAAAGGATTTCTGTGTACGCCCCGGGCTGTACCCACGAGGCAGGGAATCGGTTAAGAGGACTTATTTTATTTATTTTCCCGCTGCAGTAACTTGAGGCAGAAAATATGGTTTTTACCTAACCAAGGGCAGTTCGCAAGAACCTTTTGGTTTGAGGAAGGTGGAGTGAGAAATAGCGTTTGAATACAAAGAGGTTGCTCAAAGATGGTTATTTTTTTGCACGTAGGTACTTCATTATGTATTTAGTTGAGTTGTATGTCGATTGTACGGGTCCATACTACGTGTAGTGTCTTTATTCGTGAATAACGACAAGTTTTTTTCATTTATATATCTTACTTTTATACAAATAAAAAGATTGAGCATAAAAATAGCACTGATAAACTATTACCTACGGTTTCTAATATGAGCTATTTTCAAAAATAGTATTAGTTCACTATCGTTTGTCAAATCTATGCTGCTTTTTTCATTATAAGGTAACTGCCTTGTATGAGAATATATATACATATACCTACTCTCTCTCTCTTCCCAGCCTTTTCGTCTTTTGTCAATTCAATTAATTTATTTCCAAAAACAAAGTTAATTGCGTCTTAGTTTACGACTAAATTAAAATAAATAATAATAATAGTAACATAATATTTATAATATTTAACATAACATTAACATCAAATTACATAATAACATAAAAAACATCAATATAATACAAAGTTAATTAAACATTTAAAATTAAATGAATATAAAAAATCGAAAATGTCAACAATATAAAAACTAAACATCACTGAGAATTTATAAAACAATAAAAATTACACATTATAAAACATGTCAGCAAATATAAGAAAAAAAATACTGTCAGCACATAGGCACGTAACTTCTTAAATAGTCCAAAGTAAAAATTGTGTACATTAAATTAAATCCTAAAGCGCCAAGTACAGCTCTGATGTTGTTCAAAATAACTAAGGTTTTACCATAGTTGATAATTAAAACAGAACCAGGAAAATTGTTGTCGCTGTAGTATAAGCACTTAATGCCGAGAGCGTAACTGAATTAAAGAGGTCGTGCTAGGAATGGCTCTGCTATTGTTGTTTGGCAATTGCTTCTCTAAACTGAATGTTTTTCGCAGTTTGAGGGCGGTTGTAGGGAACCCAATCATCAAAATGTAATTGTAAGAGACCACGAACCATTCGTGAATTGAACGCGAATATTTGAACGCTCAAGTATAAAACAGAAGATGTTTTAAATGTGGAATGTCAGAAACTCGGAAACTCATTCATTCATTTACATAGTTTGCAATTACAAAACATAGACGCGTCCACTTTTTTATATTGTACACTAGCTTCTGCCCGCCGCTTTGTATGCGTTTTACCCGGACAAGTAGCCTATGTGTTAATAGATAGATAGATAGATAAACTCTTTATTGTGTAAATCATACAGAAAATAAAAACAAAAATAACTAAAATTAACTTAAACTACAAAAACAATAAATAATGTTATGTTAATGCTGGTTAATTTCTATACGTGTGCAAAGTTTTAGCTCGCGTAGGCTAGTTTTTGCGTAAAGAGGTAACAAACATCCATACATCTATAAAAACAAACTTTCGGCTGTATAATATTATATTGTATATAAAAAAACATATTTATTCTTATCTTAACAGGAAATAAGGTACATCGGGGAATGACTTTGCAAACCAACACTGCTTGTTATTGAAACGTCTTTATTTACCATAGAATACAGAATTTATAATGTTTGCTTTAAGTACTTATTTTATGATAAAAAAATGTTTTATTCAGAACACGGTTGAGTTACAACTTACATTACAACTTAATATGAGGCAACAACTCAGCAGGCTATAAAAGCGCTTAAAACATATTTTTTTCGTAAATGGATTTTTTTAATTTATAAAAAAAACCCGAGTGTGGATTGCAAGCAAGTTATTGGAATATTATTCGTCCAAAGAGACGTTCGACTTCGTCCGAAGAGTGGCCTGAAGGCACAGGCTTTCACGTTTTGATATTTATTTCCTGTTTTTATACTTTTCTTATGCCCTATTAACGGGTAAATATAATCCAATTTTTCATCCATATTTTTTTCAACACATAATCAATAAATCCCTTATTATTTCGTCCCACTGTTGAGTTAGAATTCCCCTTTTCTTCCATTTTTAACATGAATTTTACAAATAGCAGTTACCTTTGCACTTGGCACTTCTAGCTTATCGTTAAAAAATTCGTCAGTTGACAGATAAAACGCAATTTATCAAACAAATCTCCACATTAAACCTTTTTATTTACAACCGAAGCAGGCAACACCGTACAAGCAACTGAAATGCCTCTCGGTAATTACTTTTTGAAAGCTTTCCCGTTCAAATTGAATACGTATTTCCCTTATTTTGGTTTTATGAAGGGCTTCAGAAATTAAGCGTGAATTTGTGTTGGCAAATGGTTGGTTGGTTTGATGATAGAGTAGTTAATACAATGTTATTCAATGTGTTATTTGTATATAAACTCGAGAAGGGTAATCCCGGCCCCCCAAAGTCAACTTTAGTTTTCCAACTTTTGAGGATTCGGTGGTTTTCATTCAAGAAAAGATTACGGAACTTTTACCTTCAACATCGCCAACTTATACGTCAGCTAATTCTTCACAGGGTCTTTGACCTCCGTGAAAAGTTCATTGTGAAAACCTCACACAGATTTTTATCAGAACAAAATAACTACATCAACTGGTAAAATTAAAAATAAAACAAAGAAAAACTGTGATTTCTTTATGAATGTTTTTTTCCAACAAAACCACTTGTTTTGATGGGCTGATACATAAGTAAGGCCTTTACTGACGATTTACACAGCGTCAGTAACTGGTACTCATGCTGTACGGCACGCTGAGTGCCTGGGACATTGTAAGATGGATTAGATATGCCCAGCACCTATACCATCCTCCCGCTTTTAGCTATTAGAAAAGAACAGGTCAATACGTCTGAAGCTAAATAAGCCGCAGTTTTCCTCTCGATGTTTTTCTTCTCCGTTAAAGCGCGTGTTAAATGCGATCATACATTTTTCAGTAAAGAAAAATCTATTGCTTCGGTATCGAACTTACGAGAAAACACGAAAGTCGGGAATACATACCACTCGACTAACACGGCTTTTTACATATACTAGGTGTATTATCGAACGAGTGAGCGAACGAAGTTTTTAGTGGCAACTAGACGTTTCGGCTGATGTTTGTATGTATGTCCGCAATTTTTGTTCCGTGGGGGAATTTTGATTTATGGAGAAGTTATTGGCTACCTTGTATACTTCATCATTCCAGCCGTAAAAAGTCCACTACTGAACAGACCTCCCTCATGGATCTCCATTAGGGGTAGTTGCCATACTCACCACGCCTGGCAGGCGGGTTGGCAAGCGCAGTACGGGATGTTGATACACGGAAAGACGCTACTGCCCATCTTCCGGAGGTATCCCTTAGCAGGCTCTTACTGCATCCACGGGTATGAGATGAAGGGTAACATTCTACTGCCGGCACCCCACGGCTATCTAACCTTGTATATTTAAAAAAAAATATTTCAAACGAAGTGGGGCCAACTAAGTGCATTTATGAACAACAAGTTCATCGAATTCTTTCGGCTTAAATATTAAAGCATTTTTCCATCGACGATTTCTGAGAAGACACGTTCATGTAGACTACTATTTTTAAACTGCTCTTTTTGAATAAATTACTAACCGTTCGCTGTGTTTCCAGCTATTAGTTTAAAGCGTGTATGCTAAGACAAAATAAACGTGTTCTTTTAAGGTACAAAGATTTTCTTATTGCGGCGCATGTTATATTTTAGAACCGAGAGCTTTTTTAGCTGTTGGGTGCCGGCAGAATGTTACCCCTCCTCTCTTGCCCGTGGATGCAGTAAGAATCTGCCAAGGGATACCTCCGGAAGATTGGCATTAGCATCTTTTTTTAATTTTTAATGATAGTTATTGTAATGTAATAAAATGCAATAAAACTATTTAGTTTTAATTCCGCTTATGCGTTTTAAAACTAAATATATGTATATTATGTTATTATCATTCATAAGCGGAATTAAAACTAAATATTTTTATTGCATTTTATTGTCATGGATTTCCGCAAAGTAACGCCTGATTCCATTAATTATATTGTAATGTAGTTATGTAATATGATAGTTATTGCACATTAACACGACTATCTACAGCCTTGGTGTAGTTATTTACCCTGTTTATTAGGGTATGGTTTATGTAGCTAGTAAATTTATTGTAATATGGTAGTTATGCCGGCCACCTAGCATATGGTCAGACCATTATTTTTAAAGTTACCAACGTCTATGTATTAGAGCAGCAAAGGACCGATGATTTTGGTGTTAAAGAAAACGCTTAATACATGTGCCACACATTTAGATCGGTCAGTATGGGGAAGTCTAAAATTTAGATATCGATTGTGTAAGCCTTAAAATGTAAAACATGATATCTAAAATTAATAAAATGCATTGTATTCATATCCTTTAATTTATTTTAGTAAATTTCTAAATTTAAAATAAAATTCTGTGCAGTGGTTGACTGCTCTGGATAGGATCGCTCTGGCAAAATACAGTTATAGTTAGATCAAATTTCGCTTACGTAGAGGGATAGGACTCTTAAAGAATGAGTAGGCACGAAAAACTGTAAGAATCTAAAATTCAGAATCAAGTAGTTTTAAAAATTGGTCATGAAAAATGTTCCGGTCAGCGTCTGCGTCGGTCTAACCTTCTTAGTTGAGTTTAAAAAATGTGCCAAACGTGTTGGCTGCCGCATCGTCTGCCAAGGTATATAGGAAAATAAAATAAAAAGAGCCTTGTATTTGTTTACATGGATATTAATTATAATAAGTTTTAAACTATAAGTTATATAATTTTAATATTTTTTTACTACTATATTATAAGTTAAAATATAATAGATTTAAATGTTATTCTTAAATTTACACTATCTTTTTATATTCTTAGTTAAAATCCGACAGTTGAATTAATTTGAGTTTCAGGGGGGTATCCATTGTTTGTTCAAGTTTCTTCATCCTAGCCACAGAACTGGTGTCGCGTCCACTGCTGGACATAGGCCTCCCTCATGGATCTCCAAGATAATGAGGGGGTTGTTGCCATACTCGCCACGCTTGGCAGGCGGGTTGGTGAGCGCAATACTGGATTTTGATACACGCAAAGACGCTGTATCCCTTGGCAGATTTCGACTGCATCAACGATGATTTTTGGTTTGGGTAAATAAAAGAGGAGAAAATAAAAAGGTCTGCGTGGTACCGTCGTTGGGAGATAAAGGGCCGTCATATTTAATCAAAAAGTCCCTGGTGTGGCAACTAAATAGGTTAAATGTTTGCTCCTGTAATCCTTTTTCATTTTTTTTCTACATAGTTCTGGGGTGCCGGCAGTAGAATGTTCCTAGCCTCGGCTAGGAACTTTATCTTTAACACTATTTAGACCGAAATAAAAGATTTTTATTTATTTATGTCACATTTGATTGTACAAAACTTTTCATAGCTACCATCAACCCGACAAATAAGCACTTTACCGTCCATTCTTCAGCTCTAAAACGCAAGACGAGGCCTTATAAATATTATTTACAAAAGAAATCTCCTCATAAATCAGAAACACCCCCGTTTCACCGCTTTAGGCCTCTTTCGCTGTAGCCACGGAATTTCTCTCCTAAATTGCATGGCGCATATTTGTATCCTACTACGAAAGTTTTGTAGGGTTCCGTGGCAAGAGGGTACGAAGAACCGTCGTCACCTTACCGTCAGTCCCTTGGGCATACGGTTAAAACATTCTGTATCTTATTTTTACAATATTGGATTTCGGGTATTTATGGCGTATTAACCTTTATTTCAATCACCTACCGTGGTCGCGGAAAGTCTTCCTGCGACCACGATATTCTTCCTGCAATCCTGTCGAAATGTCGGAATAAAATAAAGTTAAGTACGCGATAAATCATTATTTACATTTCAGCCGTAAAACGTCCACTACAGAACACAGGCCTCCCTCGTGGATCTCCATAAGGGGTAGTTGCCGTACTCACCACGCTTGGCAGGCAGGTTAGCGAGAGCAGTGCGGAATGTTGATACACAGAAAGACGCTGCTGCCCATCTTCCGAGGTATTCCTTAGCAGGCTCTTACTGCATCCACGGGCATGAGAGGAACATTCTACTCCCAGCATACCACGTTAATATATAAGTACCCAATAATCCAATGTAGTAATAATATGTTGTGATCGCGAAAGATTAAAAAATAATACTCTTATTACGTAGCCGGTTGCATTTCATATTTTACTAAGAAATCTTTTATGATGGATATCGAAACAAAGTAATGTAAATAGATTTAAAAATATTTAGTCTCATGGATGACAATAGATGCCTTGCGAAGAGTGACTGTAGTAGTTGAGAGCTTTGCTCAACTCTGGGACCCAACACAATAGGGCTGGTAACAAAAGGACCCAATGCAAGAAAGATGGTGTAAACTAATCCCTTTTTGCTGAAGTACGTACAGCTTCATAATTGAAATATGGTTCAAATTCTAAAGCATCTAAAAATAAACTGGCAAAAGCCTCACTAACTGAATACATTATCGCACTTTTTAACATTTTATACGCGTTAGGAATTTTGCGGAACCCTCGTCACATGCTCCAAATCGCACTTATCTAGTTATTTTTGACAAATGATGCTCTATTCTTTGTGCCATTATGCCATGGACGGTCACTTGGAAAGAGCATAATGCTTATAACCTCTAACGAAGTCGTTCATGATAGCCAGTTTGCGTTCTGAATATGACTCTATTACTCATTTACATACATCAGCTTGTATCTTTTATTTATTTATTTAGAAAGTCACACCAACAAAATGAACACTTAAAAAACAACTTAGGCCAAATACAATTAAATACAAGTAAAGTGACATTTTAATTAAAGGTGTAAACCACATACAAAATAAAACAATTTCAACAAACATACATTATGATTAAAAAGAAAAAAAACTTGAGCTTGATCGGCTTGGATAAAAGTTTGTATGTAGAATCTTTCTTTTCCAACCAATATACTTGAAAGTTTGCGTTAAAAAAATTAAGCAAACTTTATTTTTGATTAAAAATTATAAAGAATTATCACCCCCTTAGTAAAAATAATGTAGGTTGAAGTTTGTATGGGTAATATTTTTTTACTTGATTTACTCTGGTTTTCAAAACAACCTTAACACACCAACCGATAGGGTTGTTAGTCTTGGCTGTACGTAGGTGAAACCGCACTAGTGTAATTTTATTCTAATATACGATAGGATACGGGATATTAATTAAGAAAACTGCCAATTGTGCCCTTAAGTACGGATCAAAAGTTGGCATGTTTCAGCTTCATATAAAAGAGCAACTTGAAGTACTTATCGATTAAATAAACTCTAATGAATTCTAATTGTCATTTTCTTGAAATTTGAAGTTTGTGTCTGAGAAAATGTTTAAATGCCAATTATATTGTACTTTGTACAAATTTCCTGTGTAAATGAAACTACTAAGTGCCAATAAAATGCAATGAAAATATCTAAAGAAGTGAAAAATCTCGAAAGTGAACTTTCGTTCCAGCCGCCGACCAGTCAACATCTCGGCGTTTAACCTGAAGATGCCTCGCGGAGAGGCGAAACACGTGTCGTCGTGTGGGTTTGGGTATGCATGTTGCACTAACAGCCTGGTTCCCCCTGCATGTGCATAATTAGCGGGCGGGAGGGCGGTGCATATGCATCTCAGCATTAGCGGAATTAAAACTAGATATTTTCATTGCATTTTATTGTCATATGGATTTCCGCAAAGTAACACCTGATTCTATTAATTATACTATTCATTATCAAAATCTTAGCGCACTACTCAGTGCGCTAAGATTTTGATCTGAGTGGTATCTGAGTGGATCGTAGTCGAGGGGTCCTGGTTATAATACCGGCCAATGGATTTTTATTTATTGTTAAGAAGTATGTGCACAACAAACACGAGCTTTAAAGGTGACGGAAAACATCGTGAGGAAACCCGCGGCTTGATAAGCATCAGACGTATTTATTTGTTTTTTCTTGTGACTAATAGCCTACTAAGCTAGGAGGATGGTACAGGTGCTGGGCAAGCCTAATCCGTGTAACAATGTCCCAGGCACTGCAGCGTCCCGTACAGCATGAATACCAGTTGCTGACGCTGTATAAATCATGCTTAATAGATGTGAAAGACCTTTGGCCTACACCGGGACCGATGAAGGAGAAGAAGGGAAGACCTTGCCTTAATTAAAATTCTACGTGAGGTTTTTAGTATTGAGACATTTAATTGACAATTATATTGTAGTAAAACGCAACTATATACTACTACATAAAATAGCAGACAAATTCTCATTCCTCATGACTAAAATAACATAACTAATCCTTTGTGGCGCAGCGAGCGAAGATCCGCCTGCGACGCAAGAGTAGCGGGTTTGATTCCCGCCTCGGAACAAATTTCTTTACGATCTGCAAAGATTTGTTCAGGGTTCTGTGGATGTTTTTCTATATAAAAAAAGTATCTATGTCGTATAATGTCTTAAGTATATCAGTCATCTAGAACGCATAACACAAGCTCTGCTTAGCTTGGGGCTATATGATGGTGTGTAAATTGTCCAGCATTTATTTTGTGTGTGGTCAAACTTTAGAATAAAGGCAGCATTACACTATAATACTGTCTGTATTCTAAAGGTTGCACAGGCGTGGATCCGAGAGAAAGGGTCAAATATTTAACCTCAATAAGTATTCACGCCTTTTACCTTCGCTGATGATCATCATCATCAACATCATTCACTACCCGTAGAAAAACTAGAAATTAAAATTTAAAATTAAAATTAAAATATATTATATATTGGTAAGTATTTTTTTTATTTAAACTCTATAAAATGGGTGTGTTTTGCTACTAAGAAGTAACTAGAAAGGTATGTTTCTTATTTTGGTCTGGAGACATTTTTACGTATGTATAAAGCATCGTCTTTTTTAATCGTTTGCGATCACGACACATTATTAACACATATTTAACCGGGTATTTATCGCGTTATTTACCTTTATTATTGCCCGACGTTTCGACAGGATTGCACCCATCGTGGTCCCGGGAAGACTGAAGAAGCATCGTCGTTAGAGCGAACATGGGTAGGGACATAAGCCTTCAAAATTAGCCTACCAACTTAAAAACAGTAGTTACATATACGAATTTTAATTGAGAACCATTGAATGTGTGACATTGTTGTATTCACTTACTCGTTTTTTCATAGAAAATTAATGGGAATGTTTTTTTTTAATTATTGCCAAAACTTACGATTTGACTTGGTATGTTACTTTGGGAAAAGTGTTCCTGGTTGGAAATAGAGTCGATTGAGACAACAACTTTTTTTTGACATATGTCATTTTTTTGGTGAAACGTGCTTTTTTTCAAAAATCTAAATATGGCAATATTTTTTTCTTCAAAATAAAACAGAAGTTCCTAAGAAGAAAACCTTCTAACTACAAAAGAAAAGTAAGCTACCCTTAAGGGGCAAAAAATTTGTCCCACCCTGTATATATTATATTATTTATTTTAATATATACATATAAAATATTTTATTAAAAAAAAAAAAAAATTTACTGTTAGCCTCCTTTTGCATACGCCACATAAGCCGGTCCTGTGCTAACGATACGAAAACTTATTTAACTTTAAATGTGTGCTGAAAACACTTCGGAAAGTATTATAATTTTCAAAACTAATATTTTGATTTGAGGACCTATACGCAAGAGCCTTTGTACGATATTTGTTAAGCACGGTCTTAGAATCCTAGAAAAAAAATCTCTATTCACTCCTAAGTACACAGGTTTAATAGCAGAAACCTCTGTTGATAAGTACCTAATTCTTAAAATAAGGAACTCGTTTTTTTGCATGTTAAAGTTTAATAAAGTTATCATTCTAATTAAATCATAAAATTATTATAAACGTAATTAAGCTTTCGCGCTTATAGCAGATTAATTATATTAAACTCACCATGATACGAGCGTAGAATCCCATGAATCTGCCCCAGAAACGGCTCAAAGCCAAAACCTTGCGAAAAAATCTGTTATTTCGTCTATAAGTCTGTATTTTTTGAACAAAGGTCACGTTATCACACATCGGCTTCTAGATTCATTCACACACTGGCCCTAAATAAAACTTTCGCGTTCGAAATTCAAAATTGTCGTTTAGAATACGCGGGAGATATATCCATTGCAACACGTCATACTGTTTATTATACTTCTGTTTTACGAGTGCGATGTTTTTGGTTATAATTTCGATTTGTAGCCGGGATTTTGTGCAAGATTGGCCGATTTCACCGAGCGACGTGCCGCCCGCGGGATGTCAGCTCCAGAGGCTGAATCTTGCCTGCGCTGGTTGAAGCCGCATATACTCACACTCCCCTCTTGCGTAATAACACTGTTCAATTGATGGGTAAGTACCTAGTTCTTTAAACTACGATACATTTTACAAGTGATACATTTGAAATACAGAAATCTTTATATCTACTAATGTAACATAAATGGATGGTGAAAAATGTATATTATATTATTATCTAAATTATCAAAGCAAAAAATAGTTCAAAATTTCAGTTAAATATTTGAAATTGTGTAATTGCATAATGCATTAATTTTCAGCGTTCCCGATAAGGACCCATCGAGCTTATTAGATAGGAAATTTTAATAAAAGATACTTGTACGCTGATACAAACAAAATTGTCACAATATTTCGTTCACCATACGAAGCTTCGACTTACATTCGGGAAAAACCTTACAACGCATGCGTGAACCGGAAAATCAGAAAGAGACAGCCACAAACAAGCATAGGAACAAGCGAGACGAGTACTGTCGGAAAGAGTGCATATAATCTACTCAATTTGTTGTCTAGGCACGAACAAATTTTATTTTTCTATTGTCTATAGAATTGCCGGAGATAACAAAATGCTAACAAAGTTGTTAGAGAAAAACAAAGCTGTATAAGTAAGCTGGCCGAATTTCTGCGTTCATTAATATTTCATAAATATTTCGTTTTACTAATAGCATTGGTAAATCTTTTTATGCTTAGTTATTATATTTGGTGTGGCATAAAAAGTCTATAAGTCCATCTAAAGTAGGTAAAAAAACGATGATGGACAACTTCAAAATATCCAAGAAAAATTAAAGCCGACAACTGTGAAATCCCAGTCAATATATACGGCCTAGAAAATAATATTACGAAACGCGCATCCTGTCTAAAATATCTTTATACAGAGTCATACTTCCAAACTTAGTCAACTCTTACTATTTTATTAAAACAGTTAGCCTTTTGAAGCTGTAATGATGATATTCTAGGTATGCAAAAATATAACGCGTTAGATGTGCCCTGACACCAAAATCTGTGGTTTCTGTCTTTATTGTGTTTGTTAGGAAATGTATTGTAATTATTTTGATAACTAAATTTAACTTAAATATTTGTACAACTTCATAGTTGAGTGCAGTGGTACCCTTGTATTGTAAGACCTTCATACCTGTACTTATGCAAATAAAGTATATTTCATTTCATTTCAATGCCGAAGCACTCACACTGGTTTTGCTAATAAACCAAACTGTTATTGTTACCATTTTATTGTAAAACGGGGAAGGGGTAAAACAACGGAAATTCGGAATTTTTTATTTTTTTTTTATTCATTTAAAGGTAATTTTTATTTACAATGTTACTAGTTGGAGTGATGTGAAGACGATCCTGAGGTTATATTCAGTTTTTTTTTACACACAAAAATTCTTGTGAATTAATTAATGAATGAACGAATCACTTTATTGTGCACCAAAATCAAGAGAGTTACAGGAAAAGGAAAAGTTATTAAAAATAAACATAGGTGCAATGTGCGGCCTTATCGCTAACAGCGATCTCTTCCAGGCTTTTAACCCTTAACCTTGTGGTTTTTGTTATTTTAATTTGTACCCGTACTGCAACTCTGTGCAAAAGTCATGACTTTGCCAAGAATCAGCTGCCCTTTAAGTTGTTATAGTATGAAGTTGTGTTGATTGAGTTGTTAAAGCTGTCGTGGTCTTTGCTTGAATAAAAATCACCGAATCCTAGAAAGTCGTAAAACAAAAGTTATTTCTTAGGGCGGTCAGAATCACCTTCTCTCGCTATTATAAGAGAATAAGAATATTTTTATCATACAAACCACAGTTACAATATTAGTACAATATGTAATCTAAAAATATTTACCGTAAGTTTGGCACTGATCCTGTTCCTGACACAAAATGCCTGCATAGTGAGGTCACAGGATTCCACTCTTAGCCTCTTCTCTATAAAACATAAAATAAGCTCTGCTTAGTTCGGGGCTCGATGTTGATGTGTTTGAATTGGCCAGCAGCATTTATCAAAACACTCTGTACCCACTAACATCCAGACATAGACAATAAAATAAATGAATACCACAGTACAATGACAAACAGGCTATAACTCACAAAGTTTGTATAGATAGTGCAATAAACGACAAAATGGGGTTCCGTAATCTACGACTGGATCCGTAATTAGGGTTACTCATAAATATAGCGGGTCCTAAACAGTCCATTGTCTTGTTAGTGTGCATGGCTTTGCCTGCCTGAGAGGAATAAAGAACAGCTGATTAACAAGGGATAAATTTGGCACAACAACACTTGCAGTTAACAGATGCTAACGCTGTACAGGGTCTAGGTCAGTGACCTAAGGTGGATCTTGGCCTCCGATACAAGACTTCTCTAGGCCTTTCTGTTTTGCGCTAGTTCTCGCCAGCTAGAAGCATCGGAGCTCTCGCAATGACAGTCAATTAGCAGATTATAGTCCTTAATATGCCGCCGTAGGGTCCCTGTATAATATGTGTACTAAACCGAACGGAGGTGATTCTGACCACCAAGGAACATCTTTAGTTCTACGACTTTCCAGGATTCAGTGATTTTCATTCAAGAAAAGACCACGAAAGTTTTAACACAACACTACAAAAACGCGGCCGGCGCGGGGAATCGGGGCCGGGTGGGAGCCGTTTACCTGCGACCCACACTCCACGCTTGGGACCCTGCATCACACATGCGACCGAAGACTCACGCTTTTTCTTGTCTGAATTATATACAAAGAGCCCACTCTCTTTTACTCCCACCTGAGACTCCAACACCAATCACTTTCGGGTTAGTACCTGCTCATATTTGAAATGTGTATGTCTCTAGCACAGATAATATTGTAGTAAGTGATCTACTTAAATACGTTTTTAACAACAATAAATGTTTAGTGATTGTTTTACATTATGGACTCAGCCGAGGGTCATCCACTACTGGACATAGGCACCTCCAAGAACCGATCATGAGGGATTTGTTACCATACTATATAACCACGCTTGGCAGGCCGGTTGGCGAGCGCAGTACGGGATATTGATATACGGAAAGACACTGATGTCCTAAACTGAAGTTATCCTTTGATAAGTTCTTACTGCACCCACGAGCAAGGAGGTGCAACAGTCTTCTGCCGGCACCCTACGGCGTCACATTATGGATTATAAACTGTTAATTAGCTGTCCGATGCTTCTAGCTGACGAGAACTAGCGCAAAACAGAAAGGGCTAGAAAAGTCATGTATCGGAGACCAAGATCCACTTTAGGTAGCTGAGTTAAAGAAGTAAGGTTTATCTAGGCTTTCCTTACTAATAGGCTATGGATATACGATATGGATTTAGATATGTAGAATAGTCGGTTTAGTAGGTTGGTGCTTACTTGATGATTAATATAGAAACATCCGGAGTATGTCACGACCGTACTAAAACAGTTTTAAAAGTATGTTCTAGTATCTCCCTTGCTGAGGGGACACATCAGGATTTTTTTTGCTGACTTCTCCCCTAGAGGAGGGAAAAAATCCAGCAAGGGAGACAACCGACCTTCATCTTAGAAACTTTTTTTCAATTCCATTCTACATATATAAGTACTGTGCTACCTTACTTGTGCTACATTTTAAATTGTTAAAAATATTACACCATGATTGCGCATCTGTCTACTTTTGCAAGCTTTATGAGAGAAATAATTTTATTTTCACTTATATGAGCGACAAAGACGCTGCTGTCCATCTTCCGGAGGTATCCCTTGGCAGATTCTCACTACCTACATCCAAAGGCAAGAGAACATTATAATGTCGGCAACGGCAGTTTCACCGTTAAAGCACGTGTAATTTTTTTTTAAACTACTAAATGACGAGACCAGCCGAAGCAGCCCACCTGATGTTAAGCGGTAATCTCTACCTATAACAAATGCAATGCCGCGGTGATCACGTTCACTAATCACGTGACCAACGCTGCATTGAATTGCGCCCGTCACCCTGAGACAGAGTTATAAGGTCTCATGTGCCCGTAATTTCACCGGCCCCCTTGCCCTTCAAACTGGAACACAGCAATGGAGACATACTGCTTGGCGGCAGAAATAGGTATGGTGGTAGTACTTCCCCGGATGAACCGTTCACAAAAAGTTCTACTACTACTAAAATTAACATTCTAAAGCTACCTTGTATTCAGAAAGAAGTTTATAAGTGGAAGATTTAATAAAAATACTGACAATATGAACTTACCTCAAAGAACGCTTGTAATATCCGCTGCTCCAATCTTGCACCCAGCTAATATAATTTTCTTGTGCCCAAACTTTACTGAAGCGATATTTTAACGAAAATGAATTGATGACGAGCCCTCGTAAAAGTTAACGGACATTCTATTTTGTCTCTTACGTACCTTAGGATAAGGTTGGTTGTTTACTGAAGATTAATTTCAGCAATTTGTTATATAGATAAACCACAACAGTTCCTTTCAAGTTATTTTTCTTATGTAGATTATAGTGAGATTTTATTTAATAAATCGTCATCACCGTGAAAGTGAAATTCTGGAATTTTGAACCAACTGCCTATGTAATTTGTGTAACATTGTAAACATAATTTAAACACGAAAACAGAAAAAAAGTAATATCCTGTATTATTTATAAATATAAAAATTGTGTCATGCAAGCTCACAATTATAAACAAATTGTCATTCTCCAACTTTTAAGGCGACTTTTTTATACGACTTAATGACGAGACTAGTCTAATGTGACTAGTAGAAAAAAATCTCATAGAAAAAGCTTATTACTCCATAGGTGCCTGTTTGAATGATATTGACCGAGTGTTGCTCGGTTCGATAAGAAATGATGTCATCTTGCAATATCCAAATCGTCCAATATTCTTGCGGACATTAAATTAAGCATAATATTAAGACAAATATTGTAACAATAATTTCTTGTTCGCTTCTTTCCCTCACTTGGATAAAAAGTTTTCCGAAGCAAAAGAATTAAATTATGTGCTTTATTCAATTTAATTTTGTTTTTTTTGTATTTTGTAAGCTGACTATTCTAAGTAGCATTTTGCTCTATTCAATAAACCCTCATGGATCGTCATAAGGGGGTTGTTGCCATACTTACCACGCTTAGCAAGCGGACTGGCGAGCGCAGTACGGGACGTGTTGCGCGGAAAATCGTTGCTGCCCATCTTTCAGAGGTATGACGCTCTATCATTATCATCTTCATCATCATCTCAGCCGTAGCACGTCCTTACTGCTGGACATAGGCCTGCCTCATGAAACGACAAGTAAGTGCTGATCATAAGGGATTATTGCCATACTCACCACGCTTGGCAAGCGGGTTGGCAAGCGCGATACTGGATGTTGATTCATGCAAAAACGCCGCTGTCCACCTTCCGGAGCTATCTCTTGACATATTATTACTGCACCCACGGGCAAGACAGGAGGTTCAGACATTCTACTGCCGGCACCCTAAGGCAAATACGCTGATAAATCATAGTTTATTATAAGCCTAGGACCAATTAACTTACCCGTTTAATTTTTAAAATGCGCTCTACTTCTACGAAGTGCTACAAGCTACGCCGTAGTGGTGCTACGGGCGATGAGACTTGAAATACGTCGAGAGTCAAAACACGTCGTAACTTTGTTATGCTCAATGGCCAATTATGGCCGACACATTTAGTGTCACTTCTTGCGCACATGTAATAAGGGCAGTTATACACTGAGATTGTCATCATCATCAGAAGGCCGTGGCAATCCTCAGATGGATATACATAAGCGTAACAAGACTCTGTTTACCTGCCATCTTCGTGTTCTACACAGCTAGGTAAAGTCTCCAGACATCGAAATGTTTTGCACAGATGTCCTTATATTGCATATTAGGACATTTGTGCAAAACATCTCGAGGTCCTTTCATGTCTCTGTGCTTAGCTTGTGGTACTAGATGACTGATATACTTCATACATTATACCTACTACTGATAATGATGATGATGATGATGGCGTCCTGTTATCCCTCATCAGGGACATAGCGCTCTCAGAAGGGATTTCCACTTGGGACGATCTTGCGCAGAAACCTCAAGCTCCTTCCATCCGACTACATAGCTAGATATTTTTATTACATATAGAAAAACATTGAGAACACCCTGAACAAATATCTGCAGAACGTACAGACATTTGTACCGAGGCGGGAATCGGACCCTTGTGTCGCAGGCAGACCTTCGCCCACTGCGCCACACGACTGAACCAGGATCGTGGAACTCATCTAGAGTTGGGCAGGACACAATCCACAGCGAGCATATGACAGAGCAAAGCCACGATTAAATAGTGACTTATGACAGAGTAAGATATAGCTTTAGTTAATAGGTAATTCTTCAAGTAAGCTTAAGGTACCAAAGTTGAAGTATAAGAATTAAAGCAAAGAAAGTATGATAAAGTTCTTCTTTTAAATTGTGTTTCTCATATCTCTGAGATTATTGTTTAGGTTTATAATAGTACTATCTGGAAACTTTACCTACCTGTAGCAGATAAAGTTTCCAGACCTTGAAAGTGGAGGAGACGATGACAGGTGGCTTTCCTCCACCTGTCATCACCGAGTCTTTACGATTGAATAGTGGCCGAGGTTACTGGACAAAGAAGTGTGGGGCGACCGCTAGCGACGTCGACCACGTAGGTCACATTGCGGAGCGACAATGGATGCGACCATCACAGTCCTATGATGGTCCTATGATGGGGTGAAACTAGACCTAATTTGTGTTTTTTTTATTGACTTTTTTAATATATTTGTAACTTTTGTTCAATGTGGTATTTTATTGAAATAAAATCAGTAATGATAGCGAACAATAGGCGATACTGATTAAATAAAAATAAACCACGAAATGAATCCCTACAATAAAAAAAAAAAACTTTCGAAGCGGTCCCGTGGTGGATGAATGATGGAAGTTTGGCTGAGGATGATGATGAGGATGATTAATTGATTCAGGCGTAGCTTTGCAGAAATCTCTTACAATACTAGCTTGTTCCCGCCGCTTCGCATGCGTTGTACTCGGATAAAAGGTAGCCTATGTGTTAATCCTAGTCAACATCTATATGTTTGTAAAATTGCAGCTCGTTACGTACGCTTGTTTTTGCGTGAAGAGGTAACAAACCTACTTACAAACAAGTTTTCGGCTTTATAATATTAGTGAGATCTAAATGAACAACAAATAAATAAATGTTAATGCTTATTATTTCGTTTCGGCCGTAAAACTACACAACAAACTACGTAACGTTTACTACTGAACACAGGCCTCCCTCATGGAGCTCCATGAGGGCTAGTTGCCATACTCACCACGCTTGGCAGGCGGGTTGGCGAGCGCAGTACGGGATGTTGATACACGGAAAGACGCTGCTGCCCATCTTCCGGACGTATCCCTTAGCACTTACTGCATCCACGGGCTTGAAAGGACGGGTAACATTTACTGCCGGCACCCCACGGCAAGCTTATTATTATTTTTCATCAAATTATTGCAAGCGCCGAGCAGAATTTAGTTTGGCGGTCGAAGAGACCTCCAGGGAGCGGTGGTGTTGTTCGTAATTGGACAACCTCTGCGTTTTCATTGTTGTTTCGTAGTGTCTTCTGTGACGAACGGGGAGCCGATTTCTCCTTAAGATGCCTTGTAGAGAAGCGGAACACGTGTCGAATTCTCTTTTAGTGTTTTTCAAGAGCTCATTAGATATAGGTTAGCGGATTTGTTACTACTTATTACCCATTTACCCACGCCACATCTGCTTCTTCTTGTTTATTTGTGATATTTTATTTTTAATGTTATTTTTATGTGGATGTATGTTTTGTGATTTGTGCGTGTGGTAAATAAATGTTTTTCTTCTTCTTCTTCTTCTTCTACTTATTCGTTGTTTTAGATATGATGATGATATTCTCTAGTGGAAAGCACGCCTAATGTTTGATTCTCGCGTCCTGCGCTCGACCTTGGCACTCGCAAATCGGCGATCAACAATGCAGCTCGTTGTACTGTCCATGAGCTGTTTACAACTGCCATCTTTATTGTACTGACGCAACCAATAAAGAATACTGTCAGTGTTTTTTTCGTTCCGTAGTACAAGGAACTCTTATAGTTTCACTTTTCTGTTTGTCTATCTGTCTGTCTGTCTGCGGCAGACTATTAGTCCTAGAAAGCTGTAATTTAGCAAGGACATATAAAATAATGACGCCAAAATATAGCAATAAAGCGTACCTAAGTTTTAAACAGGTATTTAAAAATCATTTCGGGGTAGCGAAGATAATTTTTCGATTTAGGGTTCCGTTTGCGAAATATTAAAGTTTTAAACTTTTTCCGAGCGTCTCCTCCCTCTTAAAGTAAAAGTTAAAACTAGATGAGATGTTTCGAAAACAACTTAAAATCCATGGCACTAATAAAGTTATAATTACACACCAAAACACACTTTTAATAATGATTTAAGAAAATTCGAGAACCCACTAGATTTGACGACCTCTGTGACGCACCGGGCGAATGTCAGCAATGACGCAAGTGCTTGCGGGTTCGATTCCCGCCTCGGTTGCAGATATTTGTTTAGGGTGTTTTGGTTAATTCGTTTATGCATAATAAGAAATATCGATCTTTATAGTATAATGTATTAAGTATAACAGTGATCCATAATAGAAGCTCTGCTTAGCTCTTGGCTAGACGATGCTGTGTGAATTGTCCAGCGTTATTTATCATCATCATCATTTCAGCCGTAAAACGTCCACTACTGAACTAAGGCCTCCCTCATGGATCTCCATGAGGGGTACTTGCCATACTCACCACGCTTGGCAAGCGGGTTGGCGAGCGCAGTACGGGATATTGAATCAACAAATGCGACATAAGACAAATCATGTTTTATAGAACTGGAGCCGGAAGCCAAGCTTCCAGTAGCGTCCAATAATTGACTGCTACGCAAATAATTTATGAATCAATCCAATTAGTGTGCGCAACTTGGCAATTTAATGCATTGCCTAACTAGCTATATTAATGTAGGTTTAGTAGTGGCGAGATTTAGTTAGAATTATAAACTAACGTGTAACTACGTGTATTATAACTAACTGTAATTATAACAAATAACTCATCAACTTTATACCTTTTTTAACCCCCGATAAAAAGAGGGGTGTTATAAGTTTGACCGCTATGCGTGTGTCTGTCTGTCTGTGCCATCGTAGCTCTTAAACGAGTGGACCTGCATACAGATTTTTTTTATTTAAAAGCAGGTGTTCCGGCTGTGGTTCTTAAACATGTTTTATCAAAATCGGTTAAGAAGTTATAATATAATAAAATCGTGGTCCCGGGTTCCCAGTCAACCCGGGACCACGATTGTTGAAACACAGTCGAAACGTCGGGAATAATCAAAGGTATTACGCGATAAATTCCCGTGTTTATGTTATTATATTATAATGAATTGTGATCGCGAAAGTTTACGAAAAACTACGGTTAAGAGTTTACAAGTTTATGGGGGGTAGAGGGGATGAATATTCGAATGTTTTCAAGTAAACCCGAGTTTGGTATTAAAAGAAAGAAAATTATGTGTAGTAAGCAAAACCGAAAGTAATACAGAAATCAGTCGAGCCTTTAATGAGATATGGGGTTGAAAGTAGGCGTTAACAATCGAAAATATAAAATTAAAAAAAAAAATATAAACTTGTATCAACTGTAAACCAACTGTCCCATGAACGTCGTCCTTACAAGACTATTGGTACCTTAGAATAATAACGTAATAGAAACCAGGCTAAAATAGCAACGAAAGGATGGCGTTAGTAAACAGTAAAATGGTTCTAAATTTGATTCTACTTATGACGTATAAAGCTAAATAAACGTGAAGTTAGCTATAAAGATTACTTTTTACAAACTTGAAGTAAGGCTCAGGCAGAATCGTATTTTATCCTTACTTCTATTATCATTATTCTAAGATTCGACCGCTACAGCGGAAGATCAAGACGGCTCGCAAAGAGAGGTCTTTGCTGTGTAGTGGGATAATACAAGTGAAAATAAAATAATAATAAATTAATATTCCAGTACCTACTGTGCGCTTCGCGGGTCGACCTGTGCGGCGCAGAGGCGGGTGGAGCTCTGTTTGACAGACTCGCTTCCCTACAGAACCTGCTAGTTCTAAACTTGGGGATTCAAAGGGCTTTGTTGATTTAAGGAAAGTTACTTTCGCAAAAGTTTAAACAAACTTTCAGGCTGTATTAATTTACGGATGCTCGGAAAGGTTTCAATTTGGTCAAGTAATCCGATTGTACAGATTGTCGCAAGTTCTGTCTAGTGCTATGTTATGTTTTCTTTCATTCTAGCATTTGTTTTTCCTACAGGAGGTGCAGAGAAGTGTAGTATGACTACCAGCCCATGTTTGTCCTGGTAGTCATATTGATATGACAAAATAGTATGACAACTCGGAATAGCAGTTTAGACTGCCTCCGTGGCCCAGCTGGCATAGGCGACTGATTTGCAAGATGATTCCCGTCACGGGTAAAATGTTTGTAATTGTGTTGCAGATATTTGTTCCGGGTTGGGTTCTTTTTTAAAAAAATATTCTAATAAAAATATGTATTATATCTACCATCTGGTACCCATAACACAAGAGCTGCTTACTTCGGGGCTAGACTGTGCTATGTGATATGTCCAGCATTATATTAATTTTAGTAACTCGTAGCATTGCACGCCTAGTTAATTTCTTACTCATCACGTATACCTCTATCACGCTTAAAGATAATTAGTGTTTAATCCAGCTAAAAGAAAGCGAAACGGAGTAGAAAAATATATATTTAGTAACTCAACACTTTATTGTTATACAACAAAAATAACACACGATAACAATAAATATCATCTGTTTTTTAGTTAAACTTATCTACAATATCTATACATAACTCACAATAAGTTAGCATAATTTTAATCCACATTTCATTTGAAAACTGAATAGCAAACTCCGTTTTGCATACATTACTGATATGGATTAACTAGAACAAAATAACACCAAGTAAATCTAGCGATGAACGTCAAACAGGAAAGCAATGGTTTGTGTAATTTACATTTTAACCTGCTGTTAACTGAGGTCATAGGGCTTTTATTTGGGGGCGAAATTGCGATGAATGAATAAACTTAGAAAATAATATAATATATTACAAATATATGCAGATATTTGTTCAGGGTGTTCTGGATGTTTTTCTATGTATAATAAAAATATCTATCTATGTAGTATAATGTATTAAGTATATCAGTCATCTAGTACCCATAACACAAGCTCTGCTTAGCTTGGGGCTAGATGATGCTGTGTGGATTGTTCATCATTATTTATTATTTATTTATTTGTACCAAAACTACGTTACTACTTGTTCTTTCCTTTGGATATGACTTAGCTGAGTTGGTATGTAAGGCATTAACATCTATTATAGATGATGTGGAGGGATTAGGCTTGCCCAGCACCTATACCATCAGCTTAGCCTGCTTTCTTAAAAAAAACTATCTCTATGTTCTTTTTAATGCCTCACTGAATAACGATGCCATGCCAAATCAACATTTAATTTTGATAAGCAATAATTTGCAACACGATAACATTACGTCACTACATATTGTTATACCACCTTCTATCACGTTGATATTGACGTGTTCTTTCCTCTGACTAATAGTTTACTAAGTAGAGGATGGTATGGGTGCTGGGCAAGCCTAATTCATCTAACAATGTAACAATTCTGCCCTCCTTATTATAAACGCAATAACTCGGTCCAAGCTACTTTCGAGAAAAACGCACCTAAAGTTTTTTTGTTTGTTTAGCTTGTATCTCAATCCCTATGCAAGCTATCGACTTGAATCTTTTACAAGGTTATAGATAAAAACGTGTAGAATATTACGTAGTATCCGGAATCGGTAAAGGTGTAAATTAAGCTACTTATCATCACGGAATTGTACTTATGGTTAGGATTGTTTTATAAATAAACAAGATGTTTGCTAGTCATAAACGCAATAACTAGTGTAGTTATTGCGTTTATCGTTAGCAAATCAACATATTTTGATTTTAATTTGCAAGTACTTGCTGTATGTTCTAGTATGTACTAACCATAAGTGCAATAAGTGTCTGACTTATTGTAGTTTTCATAAGTAAGACACGATGTTATGATGTCAGTTAACACGCTCAATATTCTTACGAGTACTAACGTACTACTCAAAACATTAATTCAGTATAAATAAAACGATTTGGTAATCAGTCGCCGTGCACAAACGCAAACTAGTAAGTTGGCGAAAGTTTCAAATGACCGGTATTTATGTAAACACATTCGAATTAGTCCAAAGGCCACTTCTATTTTGTAAACATAAACAGGTGAAGTTTCTAGATAAACCGGTTTTGAAAACAATAGCACGGTACAAGTTGTTTGCCTGGGATATAAATACGTGGGTGTGTTTGCCGAGCGAACTGAACAGGCTGAAAAGCGACTCGTCGGACCAGATGTGGCCCCCTTAATACTCATAGGGATCCTCACCGAGGTCCTGATGGCCATCGCCGCGGGCTAAGACACGCGTGAGGTGACGGTTTCGGGTCTGGAGGCCTTGCGTAGAGACTTCTATGCATAGGCTCCCCCCTCGTACCGCACCTCCGCTCGGGAGAACCATAGACGCCCGCCCACCTAAAGGGCTACAAGAACCGAGACCTGGGGATTGTAGCCCCTAGAGATGAAGCCGAGGAGACGTATGTCTCGAGGCCTCACCCAGTGACCTCGAAGGGGGTATGGAAGAAAAGGATCATGGCCGAGCGGACCGTCTTTATTTGGGTACGGAAGTGAACAGTGCGATATATCGGAGCGACTTCAAAGTGAATACAAGTGCTAAAGTGTTCAGTAAATTGTGACAAAAAGTTATAGTGGTTATCAGTGTTGTTCAGTGAAGAAGTGTTCTGGTGAGAATCTACTGAGAGATTCTGCTTGGTGTGATCTGTGATTAAAGTTTTAATTTTGGTTTAATTAGATTACTCATTTAATTTCAAACCCCCAGCTCGTAACAATTTGGTGTTAGAAGTGGGATTAAATAATGCCGGTTTTACCAAAGGACGACACGGAGAGGGTCCGAACCAGGAGTCAACGGCAGCAGGAGGCGGACCAAAGGAGGTTTGGAGAGCTTTTACCGCCTCCAGCGCGAAGAGGGAATCAACCAATGATGGAGACGGCCGCTGGTCCATCCGGAGTTTCTGCAGTCACAGCACGAGCCTCAGCTGAAATTGCCGCCTTAAAAGCAATGATGCAAGAGCAGGCTCGCCACCAGGAAGAACAGGCTCGTCGTCAAGAGTAGGAGCGGATTCGCCATCAGGAGGAAATGGTTCGCCGTCAGAAGGAGCAGACGGAGCGTCTTATGAAGGAAACATATACGAACTTTGTAAAAGACCTCAAAGTCGTCAATAAACGGATTACTGAAACTAAAAACCTTGAGAAGAACGAAAACCGTCTTGGAAAGACCGAAGACCGCCTTGCAACAACTGAAGACCGCCTTGGAACGACTGCAAACCACATTGGAAAGCATGAAACTCAAATCGCTGACGTTAAGAAGGCTCTTGGTGTATTGAAGTCTGGAGAAGGGATTTCGGCTTCGGTGGTTAATGCACCTTCAGGGCGAGGTTTCAAAGTGCCATCTTTCGATGGAAGCTCATCATGGTCAGCCTACAAAATCCAGTTCAAGGCAGTTGTCAAAGCAAAAGGATGGAGCGAAGCACAGGCCATGGTAGCACTCACTTTAGGACTTCGTTATCGAGCCCTGACCATACTTGAGGCTTTTGGAAAAGACGTTATCTACTAGCAGCTATTTGAGGCGTTGGAGTCCCGCTACGGCGACGCACACCTGTAGCACAAGTTTCTCACTCAGCTAAAGGACCGGGCACAGCGTAGCTCCAAGAACGTTAACTGTGGGCCCTGGAAATTGAAAAGCTGGTCCGGAAGGCATATTGTTCGTCGCCTCCGCTCATCGACGGAAACTTGGTGCAAGCATTTGTCGACGAGTGCAGGCAACGAACGATATACCTTCCGGATCAACCTTGATAGTCAATATGTTGCGATTTTAAAAAGCGTAGGAGTTGTTCCTGTGTGATCTTTCCTACACATAAATGCAATAACTTTACTAGTTACTCTTAAATATTAGTTTAACTTCAGTTTAAATTAATTACATTCCTAAACATAAACGAAATAACTCAACTTATTGCACTTTTGACTTGTAGAAAGGAAACACACAAAATATGACTTGTCCTAAGTATAAACGCAATAACTGTGAGTTATTGCGTTTATGTCTAGTAAATGAGGCCTATTAATTTTGAATGTACAAACTACCAATAAAATAACCATACTTATTGCACTTATCGTTAGTAATATAATGTATTATTTAAGCTTACCTTACCATAACTCAAGTTATTGCATTCTTGGTAAGTAAACCAAGCCCAAACTCCTAACATATTGCGTTTATGCTTAGAAAAAAAACAGGATTGGCTATAGATACGTAAAAACTGTCTAAGAAGAAAACATAGAGCTCATTTTGCTGATCACGAATATGTATATAACTCTGTAGGCCCCAAAAATCGAGTTATTGCGTTTATGATAAGGAGGGCAGAATTTATGTCTTGTCTTCTTATTTTATGGCTTTTTGTGTTTGGTTTTACACAATTCTGCCAGTGTCAAGTTAATTTATAAATTATTATCGTAACAATTTGTACTATGCCTGCTCAATGCAAAATTTAAATGGACATTTATTCTTAAATGACAACTATATACATAGATGTCGCCGTGTTTTTTGGTCAATGTCTAGATCGCGCTATCAAAAACTCAGAGCAGCGGTATTACTAAGATTTATTTTTAATATATGAATTACTTAGAACAAAAAAAGACAACAAAAACCAGTGTTTTAATTCCACCCTGCCTCCTCGGAATTCCTTTTAGTGAATTAGTGCATTTTTCTAATGTCCCAGGCACTGCAGCGTCCCGTACAGCATAATTACTAGTTGCCTGACGTATAAATCATTCATAATAGATGTAAAGGCCTTACTTTTTTTTATCATGTTGCATAATGTTGCTCAACACGCAATAACCTCGATGAATCCACCATATCATGTGCTTTAAGTTCCTTCATTTTTTCATTCGTAACTTCAATCAATAGTAGCCCGACTGACCCTATACGAGTCTCCGACCACATCAGCCGTCGTGTACCTCTGGAAGAAACTCCCCTTATTCTCTAAGCCCGTCTCCCCCGTAGTACCAGTAATCGCCGTCACCACATCATTCGTTCTCTTCCCACTCTTATGTCCCAAAGTGATGTTATACTTCGATAGTTCTATGGAGTTTTTAAGGCTAAAGCTGCGGCCTAAGGACCTGGAACGTTTGACGGCGAAGCGGTCTTTTGGTATCTTTATATCGTAGATGGGGTTGATGATGCCGGTATATGTGTTAGGTTTGATTGGCTCGAGGTATAGAGGTTCGGTTTGGATCCTGCTTGGAGGAAGGTAGTCTGCGTACCGGTTTGAAATCTGTGGAAGAATATTATTGAGCATAAATTTAAAAACGTAATCATATTTGTACGACGTGGTCAAGATAGTGACTGACATAGTAATGACCGGAACGTGGTCCTTCACTACTGGCCTCATGAATAAGCTTAGAGTCGCTCTACAAGCTATGGAGAGAGCTATACTCGTGGTTGCTTCGTCTCTTCAGAAATGAAGAGATACGCAGAAGAACTCGGGTCACCGACAAAGCCAAACAAAGCACGTTGAAGTGGCAATTGGCAGGCTATGTAGCGAGAAGAACAAATAGCCTATGGGGTCGAAAGGTTCTCGAACGTCCATCAACAAGGTCGGCGGTAGATGCAGACCGCTTCCAGCCGCAACAAGGGTTCATAAGGCAGGCCTATGTCCAGCAGTGGACGTCCTATGGCTGAAATGATGATGAAAATGGTGAAAACTCGTACACCTAATTTGACAACAAAGTGCCAAGGCTTTCGCTTATCTGTAAGTTCAATGACCTTACTCCTATTTACATCGCTTATTAGAATTATCAATTTAGACATTTGACAATCAATCTAGACACTCGACCACCTAGTTACTGGAGTGTCAGGGCAGCGGGGCTTTATATCCTAATGTTGCATCTAGAGGCCTGAACTTGTTCTAGACACTCCATTATCCTTCAAGACACTACCATTAATCTAGAAAATGGACCACCTACCTAGACACTCAGATCTCTGGGAAGCTTCAGTTGTTCCCTCGAGTTCTGGCAACTTCCATGCATTGTAAGACAGTTACTCAGTGAAAGAAGATTGGAAAGTTACCTGTGCATGGATCCTTTCTTTGCTGGAGTGCCGGGGCAGCGGCGGCGGAGGCGGCGGGGCTTCGTCCCCCGAGGCCGCGTCTAGAGGCCTGCACTTGTATCTCTGGGGAGCTTCAGTTGTACCTTCCGGTTCTGGTAGCTTCCATGCACTGTAAGATAAGATAGTAATAGGATATTCTTTCAATTAATATGTTTTTTGTGTTGCTGTGTTGAAAAGGTTTTTATGTGGGATGGAACTACTTATAAGTAATATTAGAGAAAAATACTCAATCAATGTCGTGGTCGTTTATTATAGAGGTATAAATAAATAATACTGGACAATTCACACAGCATCATCTAGCCCCAAGCTAAACAGAGCTTGTAATATGGGTACTAGATGAATGATATATTTATTACTTTATACTACACATTTATAGATATTTTTTAGTATAAACAGAAAAACATCCAGAACACCCTGAACAATTATCTGTAGATCGTACAGATATTTGCTCCCAGGCGGGAATCGAACCAGCAACCTCTTGTGTGGCAGGCGGACCTTCGCCCGCTGCGCCACAGAGGTCGTCAATATGTATACACGTACATGATTTAAGACAGATATTTCAAATATCACCCTGCAAGGAAAGGTACATTTTTTACTAACACACGCCCGCGCCGTTGTCTGTTCGCTTTTTTGATCTTGGCTGGACCTAGACTACAAACTTCAGGTTAGCATCAAAAATTATTTTCGAGTTAAGACTGGAATAGAACAGAAGGGTCTCCACATGTAAGTAGTTATCAAGCACTTACCTAGACATCCTCTCGCTGCTTCTGGACCTCGCAGCCCTAGCAAGCCGGTGCAGCGCGAACAAAGCGCCTTCGCTGCCCTCCCCTAACCAGGAACACAGCTCTTGGAGAATCTGATGAAATAATTGAAAAGATCTTAAGATCATAGGTCAAATAATAATCACAAATTGAAGGTGACAAGGACAGGAGACCAGAGGCAAAAACCATTTCTATTCTCGCAAAATGTAAAAGTCCTACTATTAAGACTAGATTTTTTACTTAATCTCCATGCTTGGCAGGAAGGTTCGATATCGTAGCCGGGAAGATGACACCTCAGGTAGGTGCAGGCACTTTATCATCGTCTCTGGTCTTGTAGATATCCATGGGTGAAGACGATTTTACATCAAGTTCCCTCCAAGTCCAATGCTACGGATTCTTCCACGCGAGACGGGAAGAGGACACCTAACAGAAAAATGGCAGCATATTAGTATTGCCTGTGGTGTTTCAGATATCCATGGGCGAAGACGATTTTCCAGCAAGATTCCTTTATGTCCGATGCACCTGATCCTTTCACGCGAGACGGGAGGACGATATCTACCAGAAAACCGGCAGCTCAGCACCGCACATTAGTATTTACCTCTGGTGTAGCAGATATCCATGGGTAAAGACGAGTTTCCATCAAGAGTTCTCCATATCCAATGCACCTGATCCTTCCACGCGCGACCAGGCCCCATCCTCTTGGTCTGAGCGCTTGATCTACTCACAGTGACCCTGCCCCGGTCCAACAGCGCGGCGACCAGGTCCCCCGGCGCGAGATGCAGCGCGTGCGCGCCGGCGCGGCTCGCGAGCAGGGTGGCGGGCCCCGCCTGCCCCGCCAGCCACGAGTCCACGCGCGACCAGGCCCCGTCCTCGACGTCTGAGCGCCTGATCTACTCACAGTGACCCTGCCCCGGTCCAACAGCGCGGCGACCAGGTCCCCCGGCGCGAGATGCAGCGCGTGCGCGCCGGCGCGGCTCGCGAGCAGGTTGGCGGGCCCCGCCTGCCCCGCCAGCCACGAGTCCACGCGTGACCAGGCCCCGTCCTCGACGTCTGAGCGCCTGATCTACTCACAGTGACCCTGCCCCGGTCCAACAGCGCGGCGACCAGGTCCCCCGGCGCGAGATGCAGCGCGTGCGCGCCGGCGCGGCTCGCGAGCAGGTTGGCGGGCCCCGCCTGCCCCGCCAGCCACGAGTCCACGCGTGACCAGGCCCCGTCCTCGACGTCTGAGCGCCTGATCTACTCACAGTGACCCTGCCCCGGTCCAACAGCGCGGCGACCAGGTCCCCCGGCGCGAGATGCAGCGCGTGCGCGCCGGCGCGGCTCGCGAGCAGGTTGGCGGGCCCCGCCTGCCCCGCCAGCCACGAGTCCACGCGCGACCAGGCCCCGTCCTCGACGTCTGAGCGCCTGATCTACTCACAGTGACCCTGCCCCGGTCCAACAGCGCGGCGACCAGGTCCCCCGGCGCGAGATGCAGCGCGTGCGCGCCGGCGCGGCTCGCGAGCAGGTTGGCGGGCCCCGCCTGCCCCGCCAGCCACGAGTCCACGCGTGACCAGGCCCCGTCCTCGACGTCTGAGCGCCTGATCTACTCACAGTGACCCTGCCCCGGTCCAACAGCGCGGCGACCAGGTCCCCCGGCGCGAGATGCAGCGCGTGCGCGCCGGCGCGGCTCGCGAGCAGGTTGGCGGGCCCCGCCTGCCCCGCCAGCCACGAGTCCACGCGCGACCAGGCCCCGTCCTCGACGTCTGAGCGCCTGATCTACTCACAGTGACCCTGCCCCGGTCCAACAGCGCGGCGACCAGGTCCCCCGGCGCGAGATGCAGCGCGTGCGCGCCGGCGCGGCTCGCGAGCAGGTTGGCGGGCCCCGCCTGCCCCGCCAGCCACGAGTCCACGCGTGACCAGGCCCCGTCCTCGACGTCTGAGCGCCTGATCTACTCACAGTGACCCTGCCCCGGTCCAACAGCGCGGCGACCAGGTCCCCCGGCGCGAGATGCAGCGCGTGCGCGCCGGCGCGGCTCGCGAGCAGGTTGGCGGGCCCCGCCTGCCCCGCCAGCCACGAGTCCACGCGTGACCAGGCCCCGTCCTCGACGTCTGAGCGCCTGATCTACTCACAGTGACCCTGCCCCGGTCCAACAGCGCGGCGACCAGGTCCCCCGGCGCGAGATGCAGCGCGTGCGCGCCGGCGCGGCTCGCGAGCAGGTTGGCGGGCCCCGCCTGCCCCGCCAGCCACGAGTCCACGCGCGACCAGGCCCCGTCCTCGACGTCTGAGCGCCTGATCTACTCACAGTGACCCTGCCCCGGTCCAACAGCGCGGCGACCAGGTCCCCCGGCGCGAGATGCAGCGCGTGCGCGCCGGCGCGGCTCGCGAGCAGGTTGGCGGGCCCCGCCTGCCCCGCCAGCCACGAGTCCACGCGTGACCAGGCCCCGTCCTCGACGTCTGAGCGCCTGATCTACTCACAGTGACCCTGCCCCGGTCCAACAGCGCGGCGACCAGGTCCCCCGGCGCGAGATGCAGCGCGTGCGCGCCGGCGCGGCTCGCGAGCAGGTTGGCGGGCCCCGCCTGCCCCGCCAGCCACGAGTCCACGCGCGACCAGGCCCCGTCCTCGACGTCTGAGCGCCTGATCTACTCACAGTGACCCTGCCCCGGTCCAACAGCGCGGCGACCAGGTCCCCCGGCGCGAGATGCAGCGCGTGCGCGCCGGCGCGGCTCGCGAGCAGGTTGGCGGGCCCCGCCTGCCCCGCCAGCCACGAGTCCACGCGTGACCAGGCCCCGTCCTCGACGTCTGAGCGCCTGATCTACTCACAGTGACCCTGCCCCGGTCCAACAGCGCGGCGACCAGGTCCCCCGGCGCGAGATGCAGCGCGTGCGCGCCGGCGCGGCTCGCGAGCAGGTTGGCGGGCCCCGCCTGCCCCGCCAGCCACGAGTCCACGCGTGACCAGGCCCCGTCCTCGACGTCTGAGCGCCTGATCTACTCACAGTGACCCTGCCCCGGTCCAACAGCGCGGCGACCAGGTCCCCCGGCGCGAGATGCAGCGCGTGCGCGCCGGCGCGGCTCGCGAGCAGGTTGGCGGGCCCCGCCTGCCCCGCCAGCCACGAGTCCACGCGCGACCAGGCCCCGTCCTCGACGTCTGAGCGCCTGATCTACTCACAGTGACCCTGCCCCGGTCCAACAGCGCGGCGACCAGGTCCCCCGGCGCGAGATGCAGCGCGTGCGCGCCGGCGCGGCTCGCGAGCAGGTTGGCGGGCCCCGCCTGCCCCGCCAGCCACGAGTCCACGCGTGACCAGGCCCCGTCCTCGACGTCTGAGCGCCTGATCTACTCACAGTGACCCTGCCCCGGTCCAACAGCGCGGCGACCAGGTCCCCCGGCGCGAGATGCAGCGCGTGCGCGCCGGCGCGGCTCGCGAGCAGGTTGGCGGGCCCCGCCTGCCCCGCCAGCCACGAGTCCACGCGCGACCAGGCCCCGTCCTCGACGTCTGACGCGCCTGACTCTTCCACTGCAGAACCAAATCGGAGATATAACAATCCAAACGCTGCCGAAAGGGTCTGGCAAAGGGTTGAAAAGTAGCGGTTATGGGGGGAGGCCTTTGCCCAACAATGGGACGACGGTAGAGGCTAACTGTAATTCTTCATTAGGTCTAGTTTCCCGACGTCTCACCCACTTTTGGACATACTGGATAACATGTTGATTGTTTGATGATAATGAAAGTTCACCCGTGAAGAGTCCCGCACGGTACAAAATTCCACACACTCAGATTAAACTGTCGTTTAAGAGGAAAGACCAGGTACGTCTGAATAGAAAAGGGTATCTTCACGAAGTTTTCTGTATACCGCGTTTACGCATAAAAATCTGAAAAATGCCAGGATGAAACCCAATATTTGTATTCTTTCAATCTTCAAGGAAAAAGACGTTAACTTATGAGTGTATAAGTTTGTTAAGTTCAGTGATGTCCCAAACATCATACAACATACCACAAAGTGCATTTTTTACGCTGTTAATAAAGTCCAAAGTCTCCAGGAGACTCGGTCTGCTCAGCGCCTCCTTGTTCCTCACAGTGGACCCGGCCGAGCGCGGTCTCTGTCTCATCTCCTTGATGCTTTCCACTGGTTCTTTGTAAACGAGGCTTTTCAGGGTATGGTATTTACGTCTCATGGTCTTTTGATCTGGAAAAGTAATAAAATAGAGAAGGGGGAAGGGCAATGTTTACCCGATAATAGTTATGGTCATTACTTTAATAAATATGATACGGCTTACACCACGCCATCATGAGCACCGTTCGTGGCCGCCTCCGAGGGCCGCGAGACGAGAACTGAAGAAGGGCCTCTAAATGGTCTACGAAACGTCAGCAAGATGATAATAAGTTAGGTACGTGGTGTAAGCCGTATTATATTTATTAAATGATGTCAAGCCACGATAATTTCAATTCATGGTCATTACTGTTCATTACATTTTCTAGATTCTGGTAACAGTGAACAGGGCATCCTATTTCACAAGGAATTGCACTCCACCAAGAAACACTAAATTCTATTTAGCAGTAGAAAAGCGTAAGAGAGATTGTTCCCTAATAAAACAATGTTCTGAACAATGAAGTCAAAAGAAATAGATATATAGCCATATATAGCCACATTGTATGACAAATATCCTACGTACCGAATGCTAAAGACTTACAATGGAATTTCAAAAAGAGTATGATTTATTTCTTGGTTCTCTAGTCTCAGCTAAAAATAGAGTAAAAAATGTTTTTAAATACTCAATTTAACCTAATTTTTTTTGTGTTTATGTTTATTTTTTATTTATTTTGCTTCCTACATTTAATTATTTTCGTACTTTATATTTTATTTATATAATCTTCTTTTACATTTTTCGTTACATGCATGTTGTATTCACTGTTGTGAATCAAACAATACAAAATTTAAGGGTGGTGTTGGTGGTGAAAAAGAAAAAGAAAAAATGCAATCAGGTATATAGTTGATTTATGTGTGTTACCCAGTATATTGGTAGATGGTATTTTCCCGTATACGGAATAAACAGGTCCATATAATCAGCGTTCAATATATGTTTATTACACTACACAAATCACAGTTTAAAGATAGAAGGAGTAAGGCAGAAAGTCACAGATAGAAAGTTCGGAAGGTGAAAATATACAAGCACAATAAAACAAACAAGCAATCACTCGTATCGCGGTTGGCGTCCGGCGGAGCTAAAACAAGCGTAAGCTTCGCGTCGAAGGCTAGTCTCGACTAACTACAACAATGCAAAAAATTCCTGCGCTCACGCAGCCGGCGGCCGGCCGTTCGCCATAGATTAAGCAGTAGTTAGTATGGCGCATCAGAACCTGTTTTGTTTCCATACTACACTATCGAACGGACGCTCATTGTCGTGATTTTAAATATGTTACTTTATACATAATTGATTAATAGATAGATAAATATCATGTTTATATTATTTGTGTTCATATGTAGATAGTAATAATATTTATAGCTAATATAATATATATAAAAATAATATAATCTAAATTGAAATATGTAGGTATATAGTTTATGTAAATATCTATTTAATGAATAATTTATTTATAAAATAAACATTAGTTTACAAATAAAATAAATAAATAATGTAAGGTTCACCACATCACTCCCCCCCAGAGACCGTGTCTCACGGGCGATAATAGTCCGGAAACCGAACATGACGCCCAGATCGAGTTATTCTGTTTTCGGGAGGAGGAGTAAAAGATGGTAGGTCAGGAGTTGACTCATTAGAGTGTGACAGTATGTAGGCTGGTTTTAATCGGTCCACTGATACTGTCACAACTTTCCCTTTCAATTTAATTTTAAATGTTTTGGCACTTCGCTCAACCACTTCATGAGGGCCAGTATATGCTGGTTGCAATGCACCTCTCAATGCGTCTTCTCTCAAAAATACATGAGAACAAGATGAGAGATTTTTATAAATAAAGATCTTGTTATTTGAGTGGTGTGAAGTTGGGACTGGCTGTAAATTGTTGGCAAATGATCTGATACGGGCTGAAAACTCAGTAATATCAGTCGTGCACTTGTCAACTTTTTGGCCAAAGAATTCACCTGGAAGGCGTAACGGTTCCCCGTATACTAGCTCGGCAGAGGAAGACTGAAGATCTTCCTTGAAAGAACTTCTTATACCGAGTAGTACAAGGGGCAATGCTTCGGTCCAGCTACTGTCGGCGGCATGGCACATGATTGCCGCTTTTAACTGCCGATGGAACCTCTCTATGAGACCGTTGCATTGAGGGTGGTAACTAGTGGTCTTCCGATGCTTGAAGCTAATAAATTTTGATAGCTGCTCGAATAATGCCGATTCGAATTGCCTACCGCGGTCGGTAACAATGTCGGTAGGGCAACCGAACCGAGCGATCCATCCCGACAAAAACGCCTTGGCCACTGATTCCGCGGTGATATTGGTGAGGGGGACAGCTTCAGTCCATCGCGTGAAGCGATCGACCGCTGTCAGACAGTACCTAAAATCACCTGACGGAGGTAATGGTCCGATAAGGTCTAGGTGAACGTATTTGAATCGCGCCTTCGGTAAATCGTGCGTGCCTACAGGCGACGATACATGTCGATTTACCTTTGTACGCTGGCAAGGCAAACACGCCCTAGACCACTCGCGACAGTCTTTCCTCATCAGTGGCCAAACAAAACGTTCTGCTACTAATTTAGCGCTAGCGTTAGCACCGGGATGGCTCAGCGAGTGCAAGCTATCGAAAATTTGTTTGCGCAAGGTCTTAGGTACTAAAGGCCTGGGAGTCGTTGTGCTGACATCGCAGTACAGTTGATTCCGACTTCCAGGTATACTCAACCTCTTAATGTGCAAACTAGTATTCTGTTTTAAGAATTCTGCTATTTCGGGATCGGAGTCTTGGGTCTTGGCAATCATTTCTAGATCTACAGGATTTTCCAGTTCATCGACTCGGGAAAGCGTATCAGCAACGACATTATCTTTCCCGGCTATATGCTGTATGTCGGTCGAGAACTGTGATATATAGTCTAGATGTCTATATTGGCGTGGGCTACAGTGTGCCTTCCTTTCATGGAATGCAAAGCACAGTGGCTTGTGGTCAGTATAGATGGTGAAAGCTGTAGCCTCTAGCCAATGACGGAAATATTTGACACTCTCATAGGTAGCAAGGAGCTCTCTATCATAGGTTGAGTATTTCTGTTGTGTAGGGCTCAACTTTCGGGAGAAAAAGGCTAGGGGTTGCCAATTTCCCTCTTGAAGTTGTTGCAAGACTCCACCGATTGCAAAATCTGAAGCATCAGTTACGAGACCTAACTTAGCTCTTGAGTCAGGATGGGCCAACAACGCTGCGTTACAGAGGCTGTCCTTGCATGCCTCGAAGGCCTTCAACGAGTCTCCACTTACATCAACGGGCTGCGATGCTTTGATGGAGCCAGTCAATAAGGAGTTCAAGGGGGCTTGAATCTGGGCTGCTTGGGGAATAAACCTTCTATAGAAGTTTACCATGCCCAAGAACCTTCTAAGCTGCTTGGCCGTTTTAGGGACTGGAAATTCCTTGATGGCTTCTACCTTACCTTCCAGAGGTTTCGTTCCGTGTTGAGATATGTGGTATCCTAAAAATGTTACCTCTGACTTACCGAAGACACATTTAGCGGTGTTTATGAGCATGCCATAATCCCTCATCCTGGCAAAAATCAGGCGAAGGTGATCTTCATGTTCAGACTCGCTCCTGCTAAATATTAAAAAGTCATCGAGATAAGGGTAACAAAAATCTAAGCCACGGGTCATCTCATCAACGAACCTCTGGAATGTCTGTCCAGCATTCCGCAAGCCAAAGTTCATGTAAGGGAACTCAAATAATCCAAACGGCGTCGTTATGGCACATTTTGGAATGTCTATCTCGAAAACCGGTATCTGATTGAAGGCTTTTACAAGGTCAATGGTCGAAAATACCTTGCAACCAGATAAACTATGAGCGAAATCATGTATATGACGGATCGGATATTTATCAGGTATCGTCCGAGCGTTGAGCATACGGTAGTCACCGCACGGTCGCCAACCATTGTCCTTTTTAGGGGCGAGGTGCAGTGGTGATGACCATGGACTCTGCGACGGACGAGCGATACCACTTGATAACATCGCCTCGAACTCAGACTTGGCGATTTTCAGTTTGTCTGGTGCCAGTCTACGAGGTGAACACGAAACTGGGGGGCCTGGTGTGGTGCGAATATGGTGGACTGTATTGTGTTTGGGTGTACGATGAGCGCCTGCTGGTCGTGTCAATTCTGGAAACTCTGAAAGCAAATTGTGATAAATAGAATCACCAGTCACGACCTTTACACTAGAAATAAGGCTATCGTTAACAGCAATAATAGCAGCTACAGTTGACAAATTAGTGGTGGCATCAATTAATCGCTTGTTACGAATATCAACAATTAAATTGAAGTAGGATAAAAAATCTACGCCTATAATAGGTTTCGTTACATCAGCTATAATGAAGCGCCACGTGAAGTCCCTACGTAGACCTAAGTTGAGGTTCATCTGTACCCAACCGTAAGTCCCTATAGATGAACCGTTGGCTGCACACAATTCATAGTCCGTTTTCACATGTTGTCGAAACGCAGATCGCGGTACAACACACAAGTCGCTTCCTGTGTCCACTAGAAACTGGACTGCCGATCTGCGGTCTGTGACGAACAGGCGACCCGTAGAGGAAGGGCAATCTTCAGTCGCCTCTACCGACTGCCCTTCTCGTTTTCCGACGTCTTGAAATCGCAGGGCTGGATGCACGTATCCGCCTGGCTGCCGAATCTATAGTGGTACCAACAGTTGGGGAACTTCCTATAGTTCGACTGTGATCTCCTCCGCGGTGTACGACTACGCTGGCCACGTCCACGGGGTGCCTGTCGGTTTGAAGGTCGGGAACGGCCGTGGACTTCCGCTGTGAGGGCGCTGACCTGCCTGGTCAACTCCGTGATCTGCCGGGCCATGATGTCCAACGCCGAGTCAGAACTGGAACTGGTTGCCGCGGCTGCGACATGAGGTGAGGCCGGCGCGATGTCGTGGACGCGATCAGCCAAGTCTGCGAGTTCACTGAGAGTAAGGCTCATTTGAGATGCGATAATGGTCTGCAGGTTATTCGGCAGTCGGCTCGTCCATATTGATCGCAGAAAATCCTCTGGTACAGTAGGGCCAGCCAATTGTTGCAGGTGCCTCAGGAACTGCGAAGGTTTGCGATCGCCCAACTCTTCGGACTGCAGGAGCTGTTTCACCTTTTTCTCCTTGGATACAGAGAGACGCTTGATGAGTTCACTCTTAAGCTTATCGTACTTGCCACTGGTCGGGGGTGAAGTGATGATGTCCTCCACCTCGACTGAATACTGTCTGTCCAAGTGTGAAAGTACATAGTAGAACTTTGTTAGGTCGTCAGTGATCCGCGCCATGCTGAACTGACCTTCGATTTGAGAGAACCATATTGTAGGTTTTTCAGGCCAAAACGGTGGAATCCTTACGCCAACACGAAAAAGTTCAGATGGATTATCGGGTGGGTCAATGGAAACGCGACCACGCTCCTTCGTACGTCGAACGGTCCCGCCCGACTGTGCCGCGTCACTACCTTCGTCAGTGCTCATTTTCTGGAATGTTCTTCTCGGGGTCACCAATTATAGTTGATTTATGTGTGTTACCCAGTATATTGGTAGATGGTATTTTCCCGTATACGGAATAAACAGGTCCATATAATCAGCGTTCAATATATGTTTATTACACTACACAAATCACAGTTTAAAGATAGAAGGAGTAAGGCAGAAAGTCACAGATAGAAAGTTCGGAAGGTGAAAATATACAAGCACAATAAAACAAACAAGCAATCACTCGTATCGCGGTTGGCGTCCGGCGGAGCTAAAACAAGCGTAAGCTTCGCGTCGAAGGCTAGTCTCGACTAACTACAACAATGCAAAAAATTCCTGCGCTCACGCAGCCGGCGGCCGGCCGTTCGCCATAGATTAAGCAGTAGTTAGTATGGCGCATCAGAACCTGTTTTGTTTCCATACTACACTATCGAACGGACGCTCATTGTAGTGATTTTAAATATGTTACTTTATACATAATTGATTAATAGATAGATAAATATCATGTTTATATTATTTGTGTTCATATGTAGATAGTAATAATATTTATAGCTAATATAATATATATAAAAATAATATAATCTAAATTGAAATATGTAGGTATATAGTTTATGTAAATATCTATTTAATGAATAATTTATTTATAAAATAAACATTAGTTTACAAATAAAATAAATAAATAATGTAAGGTTCACCACAGGTATATTAATACATTCGATGATGACTGGCGGATGTTGGCGAAAAATTGACAATATATAATTTCAGCCGTGGGACTGTGCTGTCCACGTCTACTGCTGAACAAAGGCCTGGCTCATGAATCTCAAAGAGCAAAAGGGAGTTGTTGTCATATTGGCGGCTCCCCACGGCACCAAATCACTAATTGACATTATGTTTAGGACCCAGATTATTAGAGATAAACAGGTAAGTTCGGTAAGAAAGGACAACAAAAATTTACTTATATTACGAGGATATTCACCTGACTGATTTGTAATAGAAATCTCCGGGAATCCATAGGAAGTGGCAGGTCTGCTCCGCCTAGACCGCCTTCTCAGCCGCGGCAACGTGTCCAGGTCTGATGATGAAGGGATGATGTCAGGCTTGCTGGTCCGCCAGTAGCTACCGGTTTTCACACTTGCCAGGATCTCCTGGCTCTCGTGTCGGGGTAACTTGGGCTTTAGGCTGTTAGAGTAAGGTTTACATTACTTTATAAATTATATATAATAAAACTTTAAAAATAATAATATAATAATAATTCATTAATGGGCTGTAAGTGGACTAAGTAAGATTATGAAAATTGTAGAAAATTAGCTTCTCCAAGCAAGACATCCATCCATTTATTTATTTAGACAACTAGAAAATCACATAGCATGTGTGAAATAGGCTAGATTATGACTAAATTTCAATTTTTAGTTTGTCATGTAACAAAATCCTATTTTTTTATTTTTAACGTAATCTAAAAATAGCCGCAGTACGAAATTGCGTGAAGTCACACGCTGGTACGCGCTGACATGCCTAGGTACAGAATTATGACGTCACAAGCAGGACTGGATAAAGGGATCCAGGGCCCCTAGGCACTTGGTGTTTGAGGGCCCCCCCGGTGTCGTCGAGCGCTGCCTCATCCCCAGCCGCCGCCGTTGAGGAAGTTCTGTCTGAGAACGAATCCTCATCATACGCCGCCCTTCCACCGCAGCCCTCCTACGCAAGGGCAGCAGCTTCACCGCCGCCTCAAGCCCCGCCTGCTGCCCAGCCACGCACCTCGCCGACGGTGCGCCTAGCGGTACCCGCAGGCCGCCCCATCAGCACTAGCGCACACACCGCCGTCCCAGCAGCGCGCCTGCCCAATGCAGCCCCCGCCGCTCGACTGCCACTGCCGACCTACCCGGCGGTTGCGGGCCCCACCGCCCGCCCGCCCAACACAGCCGCCAGTCAGCAAATCGCTGGCCCCTCGTCCCGCGTATCCAACGCGGGCCTCGACCCCGCGGCCCCCGCCGCCCCCACAACCTCTCCAGAAGAGGATCTAGCCGCCGCCCGCTCAATACTCAAGAGCTATCCGCCCATCGTGGTGGAGTGCCTGCCCAACTGGGCACGCCACTTTGCCACCCTCCGGGAGGAGCTGGGGCACGCGCCCAACGCCCGACCCTTTGGCAAGGGGGTCCGGTTCACCCCACGCTCCCCGGAGGAATACCGGAAGATACAGCGCCACCTGGTCGAAGCTTTAGCGGAGGACCCTACCATTAGCTGGTACAGCTACTCGGTCTCCGCTGAGCTCCCAACAAAGGTGGCAATCAGAGGACTCCCGTGGGATACACCCACGGACGACATTGCCGCCGCCCTGTCTGACCGGGGTTTCCCGGTCAGATTCATAAAAGCTATCCGCCCCAAGCAAGGCCGCGCTGGCTGCCTTTACCACGCACAGCTGGACCGCATGTCCTCGGAGGAGCTCGTGAGGCTGTATAGCATCACAGAGCTACTCAACATGCCGGGCGTGTGCGTGGAACACTGGCGCGGCGCGGCAAACCGAGTGCCGCAATGCCACCGCTGCCAGGCGTTTGGGCATGCCTCGGCGCACTGCCACCGTCCGCCGCGCTGTGTGCGGTGCGGCGGGCAACACGCAGCTGCCGACTGCCCACGCCCCCTAGAAGAAAAGCCCACCTGTGCCAACTGTGGACGGGAACACACGGCTAACAACCGCCAGTGTCCCGTCCTGAGGAAGGAGGCGAGGAAGCGCGGGGTAACTATCCCGCCACCTCGCATCGCTCCAGCCGCGGGAAGGGAGGGGTCACCCGACCCCCCTCCTGCCGGCACCACGGCGGCCGCCATCCCGGCCTGCCGCCAAAGTGCTGCCCCTCCCCAGGCCAGTCGCCCACCACACAGTGGGCCGACCGCCGGGGAAGTACGCCCTCCGCCTAGGAGGCGAAGCCGTGGAGGTAGGAGGAAGCGGAAGCCGCTCGCCTTCTCCACGCCACAGATGCCCGCAAGCGTCGCTCAAGGCGCCAACCAGGAACGCCCAGCACCGATCCCAGCCCGCCAGGCGGGACCCCCTCTGCCGCGTCCACGGACGCAGGCACCCCTCAGCGCGTCAGCGCCGTCCACTACTGAGGCCAACCCTGGCTTCAACACAAGCAACCCCCGCCCAGAAGGCACACCCACCGAACCCGCGGCTGAGCCACGGCCCGTCGGACCGGTTGAGGCCCCCGTGATACTCATGGGGATCCTCACCGAGATCCTGATGGCCCTCGCCGCGGGCGAAGACACGCGTGAGGTGGCGGTCCGGGGACTGGAGGCCAGGCGTAGAAATTTCTATGCATAGGCCCCCCCCGCACCGCACCTCCGCCCGGGAGAACCATGGACACCCGCCCACTCAAAGGGCTACAAGAAGAGTGACCTGGGGGTTGCAGCCCCCAGAGATGAAGCCGGGGTAAAGAGACTAAGTCTCGAGGCCTCACCCGGTGACCCCGAAGGGGGTCCGGAAGAAGATGATGATGGGCCCCCCCCTGCCTACTACTACTACTACTCACCATAAAGTGAATTTTCATCCCTCCGGTTCATTACAACTGAATCCCTCAAGGATTATCAGTACCACACAATCTCACAATGACTGAAACCAATAAGACTAAATTTCAAAATGATTTTATCCCGTAATGCCTGAAATTCTAAATGTCTTAATCCCAGAATGACTTAATCATGTTGATCCCAAAATGACTGAATCACACGATTACGGCATACAAGATTTTTAAATATATGTATAAGGGAATTTGTGGAACTTTTGGACAAAAAGTCCAATAATCCCCTCTGCAGGGGATCGTCGCAGGGGATTTCTGGAAAGAGCCCATAATAACGTACATAAGTAGAGTTGACAATGCAACTAATTTATTAATATAAGAACAAGTGTCATTTAATTACACAAGCATTGGTACGGGGGTACCAAAAAAGGGGGCGAAGGTTTCCGAAAAATGCCATTTTTGACCTTTAGTGACATTTTTAGGTCATAATAACACCAGTCCCTGTGACCCTAGGTTCACCAAAATCAATCAGTACCCTTTTCTCATTAAGACAGTGCTAACAAAAGGTTTCATGTAAATCGGTCAACGCGTTCGGTTGAAATCGTGTCATGCACAGACTGACAGACAGCGCTATGCATAATAGGGGGCTTCGCCCCATAGAAACATAAACTAAATATAATTTTGATTTTCTTTAAGGTACTTAAATTATGTTTTCTGTGTGTTTTCTTAATTTTAGGGTGCTACAGCGTGCACAATTTCATCCATCTAATCAAGAACTATGTATTAAATGTGGCGTCGGTAAATGCTGAGTCTGCATAATTATCCAACTCTAGAACTGAGGTTTTTTGTATTAATTTAGACAAATATTAGCGAGCTCTGCATAAAGAAGTCTGGCTGTTTAGTTAAAATGCATAACGTATTGTTACTATTCAGTAACACCACGGTTATAAAGCTGGAGGTAGGAGATTGGTCACTAATCTGCTATACCTAAATAATATTTGTTCCTAAAATAGCAGAACTATTACCAAAATTGAATCAAGAAAACTAGATAACCCCTCATAAATAAAACCGGCCAAGAGCGAGTCGGACTCGCGCACCGAGGATTCCGTGACATCATAGAAATTATAATATAGTGTTGCGCCGAGCGCAAACATAAACCAGTAAGTTAGCGAAAGATCTAGAAAGGACAGGTGTGCGAGCGACCGAAAGAGTCCAAAGGTCACTCTTTATTGTTTTCAACACAAACAAGTGAAGTTTCTAGACAAACCGGTTTTGAAACAATAGTGCGGGTTGTAAATAGAGTCATAAAAAGTTGTTTACTTGTCTTTTGTTGTCCTTTCTCTATTGTGTGTGTATCTAGAAACTTGGGCTACGAGAATCTTCTTTATGTGCAATATAAATACGCGGATATGTTTACCGAGCGGACAGTCTTTATTTGGCTACGGAAGCGAACAGTATTGATATTATATTATCTATTGTTCTTGATACAACGCATGCGAAGCGGCGGGCAGAAGCTAGTTATTTTATAAGAATGTCTGACAGTAGCAGTAGTATTATAAGAACAAAATATTTTTAGGATAAATGATAAAATCACCCATTTGTAATGTCCTTTATTATACAACTTAATCAACAACACGTTTCCGACACATTGAAAAAGGACAATAACAGCTTTCCATACATTAAATTGTCTGGGACAAAAAATGGGACTACCGTAATAATAAAAAAGTATGAGAAGATACAGAGTTAGTCCTAGAATTTGAAATTAAAAGTATTCCCTCTCGGGGAAGCGGTGAAAATAAGATATTGGTTTTCAATTATTTTTAGGTTATTTTTATTAGGTCTCTATGTTTCAATAAATCATCATTTATCACGTCCACTACTGAACACAGGCCTCTCTCATGGATCTCCATGAGGGGTAGTTGCCATACTCGCTATATACGCTAGGCAGGCAGGTTGGCGAGCGCAATACGGGATGTTGATACACGGAAAGTATAAAAATCTTTCAAATAAATCATTCATTCAGAATTCTATACGCATTTATCCGCAAATAATTATAAAACTTTCGAAGCCTACCCGTAAACGTACAAATGTGTTTAACAAGAGCGTTCGAATTAACAATCGAGTGCACATTTAAAGGGGCTGAAGTCCACTGACACAGAAACGAGGGGGAACAGGCATTGCTGTGTAGGTATGTGGAAAAACTCTGCCGCTTAAAAAAACTGTGATTATGTAATGCCGTGTGTAGTGTATGCGATACCAATTGCATACCAACGCTGTCTCGTGGGCCCTGCGTATGATGGGGTATTGGTTAGCGAACTGTCACTGTCACATATCGCACCTTCAGTCGTAGACTGACTCAATTCAAAATTTGGCTGAATTAAGTTAAGTATACAGAACGACTCAAAAAAGTGCACTCTGTCGCCTAGTAAATCAGAAACTGTAATAAATAAACTGTAATATAATAACTCTCTGTTTCATAAAGTTATAGTGTGATTTATCAAAAATTGTCAAGGACCGAAACACGTTTTCTTCATTTCCCAGAAAACGTGATTTTTGGATTGAGTCAGTCTACGACTGGAGGTGCGATATCTATCGGTCAGGCGAGCGGAAAAGGCGGCCAGAATGGCGGACGATGGGATAATGTCGGACAGGTAGAGACAAGAAAATACAAATACGAGGGTATTGCCGAGCCAGTGTACGATATTACAAGTATAAATAACCCCTATACCGTGGGGTACCGGCATTAGAATGTTACCCCTCCTCTCATGCCCGTGGATGCAGTAAGACCTAAGGGATACCTCCGGAAGATGAGCAGCAGCGTCTTTCCGTGTATCAATGTCCCGTACTGCGCTCGCCAACCTGCCGAGCGTGGTGAGTATGGCAACTACCCCTCATCGAGATCCGTGAGGGAGGCCTGTGTTCATTAGTGGACGTTCTACAGCTGAAATGATGATAATGTCCTCCAATTCATATTCGAACGTTACAAGTTTTGAAAAGCATTTAATTTTTATCTTTAGGCTCAAAAGATATCCTCTCAGCATCAGGTCACGTGTCTCGGTCGGACGTGTGCCAACGTGATAAGACTCGCTTCTGAAGCGAGCGGTTACGTAAGTATAGTAACGAGTAAATGAAGAAACTTTAATATAATGCTGAAAGTTTGTAACCAGCAATATTATAAATAATGTTGGACTGTTTACACATCATCATCTAGCAGCTAAGCAGAGCTTGTGTTATGGGTACTAGATGACTGATATACTTAATACATTAATACTACATAGATAGATCTTTTTATTATATGTATATAGAAACATCCAGAACACCCTGAACAAATATCTGCAGATCGTACAGACATTTGTCCTGAGGCGGGAATTGAACCTCTTGCGTTGCAGGCTGATCTTCACCCGCTACGCCACAGAGCTCGTCCAATGATGAGTGAACTAGTAAATTAAATGAAGAAATGAAATAAACACGTGATGGTGTTTCATCAATAATTTCCCAAACTAAGAAACGTTAGTACCTACCTTCCTACTTACCTATAGAAAACAGCCAGGCTAAGATTTTACCATCTCTCTCTAAGCAGAGCATTGCCAAAAGCAGCAAGTACACAGCGTCTTGCCAGCCTGTTCCTTATCCCGACGGCTAAACTAACTAACAGCAACTAAGCTAACAGCACCGCGATGGCAACTTGTTGTGAACTCTTACTATATGTCTTCATAGATACTGTATGCTAGATAAATGTGTATAGTCCTCCTCATTGATTTCTAGCTCTAATAATGGCTCGCTAGAACAAACTCGGTTTCAAAAAAAGGTAAAAGCATTTGAAGACTGTGGCCTTAAAGATCTAGACACCAAACACCAACTCCGCAAAGACAAACCAAAGCCCTCCTTTATATATCGGGTGTAAAAAGACGACTACCGAAAACGAAAAGGGGTGGTGCGACACCCCAAAACAATGACAAAAGAAATACAATTGTCAAAAATAAAAATTGTAGCCAGAGTTAAAAATGTTTGAATGTTTTTGTTACTTTTTACAGCCCGCAATGTGCAGCTTGCTAGTGCGATGACCCCGCGCGGCGGAATCAGCTGTCCGTAGTGTATCATGTGCGTGCAATACATTGCTGGATTTTTTATTTTAATTTTTCCTGGCTTTTTGAAATGAGTTAATGAGATAGGATTGGTCTTATAATGTTGTAGTATGCGTATGTTACAAGAAAAAAAATAAAAAGACGTAAATATGTTGACATATTTTTTGCGGTTTTTTTTTCACTAAATATTTTCAGTATCATGGTCTGATTGCAACCCCCCAGATTTCAGTAGTAGTCTGTTTACTCGCTGTATACTTACAGCTCTATGTCTCTTCTCTGTAGAGCTTTTAGATAAATATAGGATCTTACCATCTCTCTCCAAGAAGAGCATTGCCAAACGCAGCAAGTACACAGCGTCTCGCCAGCCTCAGTTTAGCCTGTTCCTTATCCCGACGGCTCAGGGTCAAAGTTCGCGCTGAACTGTGAGAGCGCCGTGATGGTAGCTTGATGGGGTAGGAAATTGCCATGCCGTCTCCAGTGGGAAAAACGAGTCGGAAATCTGTAGAAAGAAATCTATTTAGAGAGGAAAATTGTTAACTGTTGACCATTATAACCTTAACAGAAATAACAACTTTTTAGACGTGCAATAATCATGATCTAGGGACTACTTAGGCATGAGCCCCTCAAGAATAAAGGAAGGAAGACCCGTTGTCACAAGACTGAAAGGTCAGGTTCTTGCACACTATTTATCCGGTCCGTTGTCTCCAAGTGATACTTATAAAAATATATTAACGATGCAGGGGCAGAAACTAATAGCTAGAAAAGGATAAAATTTTAATTTATATGCAAAGCAAGAACAAGAGGAGGCAAGAGGCAAGATAAGGAGTTTTGAGAATTTCCCACGAGTTTACGATATGGAAATATACTACTAGTATTATAAACAGGATTAAGTGGTTCTCCATAAACATCAACGAGCTAGGATTACAAAGTCACTTTAGAGGAATAATGTAAAATAATCTGATGGACACTGTATTGGTAACTCAGATTTGCAAGTCACCGCAAACTAAGATTTAGTTGAAGCTAGAAGTGTTATTTAAGAGTCTAATTTACACAGCCCGATCCCACTTCTGATTGTCTTCTCCTCGAACATTCTCCCCGGTAAAGTCAGCAAGTAAAGTTTAAGATTGGCATTTGAATTTTAAATGCTACTAGTTACACTTGGGGCAACATAAACTATTACCAAAGGCACTTTAAGGACATTTTAGGCATATTTTAGAATAGCTTATGCCTGCCGCTTTGCATGCATTGTATCCGGATAAAATGTATGCCTATGTGTTAATCCTGGTAAACATCTATAAGTGTGCAAAATTTTAGCTCAATCCGTAAGCTAGTTTATGCGTCAAAGAGTAACAAACATCCATACATACTCACAAACTTTCGCTATTATAATATTAGGATATACGAGTACAAGGACTTCATAAAAACGATACTAACTCGTAGGACAGTAGCCTAGCCCATCCAGCATCGCAACATCTACGTTCCACCCCCGCATTAACTTTGTACCAGGCGTCAAGACCCCTCAACTCTCAAGTCCCCGCCATTACCCCCTTTAAAACTCTACCCTCGGAGGTCTTTCAACACTGGCCATATTTAAAATGCTAACTTATTCGAGTGCAATGCAAAACCCTTGTGAAATTTTGATCCGGACCTATATCGTGTAGGCTGCGTTTGTTGAACGGCCGGCTTACAATATTTTTTTTATTTTGTAAAATATTTATTAAAAATAATATAGTAAAATATTCGCCACCGCCATCCTTGTTTGACATCCACAGCTGGATTTAGTTCTTTATTGTTTTGGGCCACTAACAAAACATACACCATAATGAGATTTGAATAAAACAATATGTACTTAGGGCTAGTACTTTCTCAAATAAAGGCGGCCACAACGTCCACATAAATACAAACTCAACTCAACTAACGTTTAATAAAAATAATACGGCTTTGAATGAACAGATCAATACGTCTGAAGCCGCGGATTCTTCACGATGTTTTCTTTCACCGTTAAAGCTCGTGTCAAAAGTGCACAAAATTTTTTCAATAAACAATAATGTATTGACCACTGTTGAACCTACGACCTTCTGATCGAAAGTCGGGGGTGTATACCACTCGGCCAACGCGGCTTTTTTATGGCTCATCATCATCATTTCAGCCGTAAGACGTCCACTACTGAACACAGGCCTCCCTCATGGATCTTCATGAGGGGTAGTTGCCATACTCACCACGCTTGGCAGGCGGGTTGGCGAGCGCAGTACGGGATGTTGATACAAGGAAAGATGCTGCTGCCCATCTTCCGGAGGTATCCCTTAGCAGGCTCTTACTGCTTCCACGGGGAGGGGTAACATTCTACTGCCGGTACCCCACGGCCAAATGCCATGGCTAATTATTTCAAATCTTTTAGTGGTACGAAATTATAATTTACACCGTTTATAAGCAACTTTTATATGCACTGACCTAGCTATCTTTAGGTCAGCTATTACAAATAGCCCACCTATTTGCAACAGCTTTTTGTTTGTCGCGTGTGGCAATATTCCGAATATTTCTGACGGATGCTGGGGATATTCCCTTTCTATCGGCGAATGTTCCAATTTCAAGCTTTGTAAATAAAATGTCGAGGATCGTTGGGTGTGATTGGAATTAAGATTTTTAATCGTTATAATAACATGAGCGTTTCCATTATATTAAATGCATTCGTTTGATTGAATCGTGTTATATTCGATTAAATTAATTGCTTTTGAATTTAAAGCGATTGAGAAACAATTACTCGGAGAATTTTTTGGAAGATTTCATAGGTAGGTATCCTACTATCCAAGTAGTACTATCGAGGTATCCAAGACAAAAGAAGATATAACTTTGGATACTATCATGGCTGTAAGCACTATATGCAATATTTATGGGATATTTACCATGATTTGAGTCTTTTTAAGTTTCCCGATATTTCGGCGCAGTTTCACACACCATGATAGTCATAGACATAAAGATTAATTTATTTACTAAAGAGCACACAATACATTTTACAAAGAAAAGAAAAATAACACTTTAATTTAAGTAAATTAGCATGTGCCACAGTAGAAAATTGGTCCCGGCTCCCAGTCTATGCCCACTGTGTTAGCAGAGGACGCTGGTATTTTGCCGAAACTACTTCCTAAATCACGTATGTGATGATTTCCATTTCCATGATTTGAGTATTTTTGAGTTCCCCGACATTTCAACGCAGTTTCACTCGCAATGATCACGGATAAACTGAACTCATTTGCGAGTGGTAGGTTTGACATTTTAGTTATTGACAAACGAAACGGTCTACCCTTTTTCTAAGTCTCTGAATGCGAACAATGCCCCTCCTCCCCCCCCTACTATTTAAAAAATTCGTCTGCAATTTCGTCTGCGTCACATAAGAGAGTGGGCAAATTACGCAACGGAAAGTAGCCTATGTCCGTCTCCTAGGTCTAGACTATTTCTATACTGAAATTCATCAAACTCGGTTCAGCCGTTTTGACGTGAAAGCGGAACATACATACATATCATTTTTACACATTAGTAGGGATAGTGCTCACAACCATGATAGTAAAATTATATCCCGTAATTATTGTATAAAAGACAAGATACACTTACCAACATGTCTGAACCTGTCCACAAAGTCTACAATAGCCTTCGCCCAGGCAAACCTCTTCCCCGCGTCCAATAGCGCAGCGCAGGGCTCCAGGGCTCCGTCGTGCACTCCAGTGCAGTACTCCCTGAGACCTTCGAACTCCCGCGAGCATCTTCCGTCGAACTCCTCAAGGAACCACGAGTTCTCGAGCGATGATGTGAAGAGGATATCCAAGTATGGCCTCAGGACTGGACCTGTGGATGGAGACAGGATATCTGAACACATAACCTATAAAAGCGAAAGTGTGTGCGTATGTATGGATGTATGTACATATGTTACGCTTTCACGTCAAAACGCTTGGTCAATACGGCGGGCGGATTGACTAGCGCAGTAAGGATGTTGATACACGGAAAGACGCTGCTGCCCATCTTCCGGAGGTATCCAAGATTGTTACTGCATCCACGGGTATGAGAGAAGGGGCAACATTTTACTGCCGGCATCCCACGGCAAATACCTACCTAAATACTTCTTGTCATCCTTGGTCCCCTTGTACAGCCAATGCAGGATGCTCTTCATCATCACCAGGGGGTCGCTCAGCTCGGCCCTGCGTAGGTCAGGGTCGCGGCGCACAGCATCTATGAGGCAGGCTGATGATGCGTCGTAGTAGTCCTTCAGTTTGTTCCATTTCTTTGATCTGGAGAAGGAACAAATTTGTAACTATTGTAATCAAAGCAAAAACTTTAGAATAAATATCTATAACCTAATTAGAAACCTAGCCGTCGCCAGCACTAGAATGCTCTTCTTTCTTGCCTGTGGATTCAGTACAAACCTGCTAAAAGATAGCTCTGGAAGATGGGCAGCAGCGTCGTACTGCGCTCGCCAACCCGCCTGCCAAGCGTGGTGATGGAGTTCCATGAGGGAGGCGTAGAAGTCTCCCGTCTGGTCCAGCATGATGGCCAGGACATGGATCAACTCCTCGACGCTCTCCTGCAGAAGACACGTCGCCTGCTCAGAACGTGCTGTGAGATTCCTGGGAGAATGTCTCACCTATAAGAAGACAGTTCTCTATCAAACTCCCCACAGCTCCTGCTATGGAAGTTGTTGACGTAGAGGTCGCGCGCCTGGTCCAGCATGATGGCCAGGACATGGATCAACTCCTCGATGCTTTCCTGCAGCGGAGACGTCGCCTGGATGAGGTTGGCTCGGAACGTGCTGTGAGATTCCTGGGAGAATGTTTCTGATTAAAATAAATAAACTTTAGTACAAAGTAAGACCTTACATCATCATCACATATCATTTCAGAGAGCCTGCTAAGGGATACCTCCGGAAGATAGGCAGCAGCGTCTTTCTGTGCATCAACATCCCGTACTGCGCTCGTCAACCCAAGCGTGGTGAGTATGGCAACTACCCCTCATGGAGATCACCCTCATCAGAATTGAGGGAGGCCTGTGTTCAGTACTGGACGTTTTACGGTTGAAATGATAATTTGAGACTTTACCTCCGTGCTAGTTAAAAAACTGTGCTACGGAGTTTGAGACGTCTTACATTGACGTCGTAAGACGTCTCAAACTGCGCGTTCAAATAAAGAGGATTGCGGACGATGTCATCATGGTGGCCGGACGACAGTGTATGAGGACCGTTTAAGTTGGCCTGTTAAAAAGGAGTCCTAATTCCAGCAGTAATTGTCAACGGGCTGCATCGGAATGCTGGAACAATATTCCACCACCACATGTTTGTTTGTGACATAAAATATAATACAAACTCACATAAGAGACCAAGTTCTTGCAGCTGACCAGCTCCTGGCAGACGCGCCACAGGTAGCGCAGCTGCCGCCGCGAGTAAGTGTTCCCGGCGGCCGCCTTCGCCTCCTTGTTTAGGCTCTCCCAGCGGCCGAATAACGCCATCTCTAGCGATTCTGAAGGCGTTTGTGGGATGTCTTCTCCTGTGTGAATAGTAACATTATATTTTCAATCCTAAAACGCCACTAGTCGTTAGCGAGTAGCTGATTTGACTTTGACGTCATTTAGGTTAGAGCAAAGCAAGTCGAAGTTGTAACGAGCAGGTACATAAAAACCGGTCGCCATTCTGAGGGGGCCATCGTTCAGTAACTGAGCTCGGGGTCACTCTGCCTAAGTTTTGTGCCATACTGTTCAAGTATTCATTAAATCGTTTTATTAAACAACCAAACACAGTGACAATTTGAGTGTGAAAGGGTGAGTAGCTTCTTAAATAAAGTTTATGCGCCCCAGTATTTCATCTATCACATAGTGCACAATTGAGTGGAGTCCCTTCGTATTTTCGGGTGGACGTGACGAGTGATATAACTTATTGTTCAGGATATATGTAGGTGTATACTGTATGGAGGTGCGTTGAGTTCTGTTGACCGCCTCGGGAGCATAGGAGTCTGTAACTCACCCACAACTCGATGTAAGTGCTGCAGTGCGGCTGCGAGGCAGTCTGCGTCGGCCTCCCACTCCACGCCCCTCGCGCCGCGGCGGCTGACGGCGTCTCTGTCCGCCGGAGACAGGTACCCGGCGGGACCGCCTCGGGAGCATAGGTGGAAGAGTCTAAAAAGAGAGCTTAGCAGTAATAAAAAAAAATTGAGCCTTCACGGGACGCCTGGCAGATTTAAAACATTTTCACCGCATAGTTTGTAATTTATTATAGTCTTTAACCACACTTAAATAGAACATTTCAAAGAAAATAATAACCTGATCAAAATGTTACGATTCCGGTGGGATTCGAACCCACGTCCGTCAAATCGATATTTGACGCTCATTAAAGCCGGAATTGCTTTGACCAGTAAGCTACAGAACCCATGTCGGGTACCGCCGGACGGGTAACATTCTACTGCCCGCAGCCCACGGCATACTAACAGTATTCTTCCTTTATTCGATCCATCCCATACCATGCCAACCCAGTATTCCTTACCTTTTTCACCACTGGCACTACCTACCAATAGATTTTGTTAAAAGTTACGAAATACTTATAAGCCGCCTATGGCAATATGTATTCTAATATATACCCACTCCTTCTGTACAAATGCAAAATCAAGTGCTCTACCTGGCTGCTATCTCTTACATATGAGGAAACCGAACAGCTCTTATTTAAAGTAAAATAATGCGTCTCCTACTTTTCGATTTAATCGATCTCTACAATTCCACATATTCAACACTGAAATCTCATGTTGCCCAGACTCTTAAGAGACGGGTCCCTCAGGGGATCACTCGCTCACACAAACAGACACGCACATACGTACACACACACACACACACAAAACACACTCACACACATCCCATTAGTGTCAACGTTTCATTAGAATTAAGTGCCTTTGTAACATGTCTAAATAAATGATTTTTATCTTTTTTTTAATGGTCCTTACTCATCCAGCACCAATAACAGATGATGGGAAGCGTGCGCAGACACGACACTCCTGGCAGCAGAACTGTTGTAGCCAGCGCACTTGTCCAGCCGTCTCCGGAAGGCGCAAGAGACTGCGTAGCGGGATAGAACTCGGAGGCTGCCCTGGAAGGTTGATAGACAAATTTTAAAAGCCGTGTTGGTATGTAGAATGGACTTTCGATCCGATGGTGCGTAGAGTCGACACCGGCCGTGAACCAGTGGATTTTGTATGAATGAATGATTTATTTGCATGAATACAGGTGCAAAAAGTTCTTAGGCTACTTTGAAAATATACAGAATCACTGTACTCGGCTTCTAATTGTCGACTAATTGTTAACAAGCCGTGCAAATTTTTAGTTAATTGAAATAGTAGTTAGTAACATTAATGTTAGAAAAATTAATTAGACGCAAAATTAGGCAAGTTAATTAATCAAATAAATGAACAATTTTTGAAATAAACAAATTTTTATTAATTAAACATATATTGTACAGAATCCCAACTGATTTAGAGGTGTTCAATAAAACAACCGTATTTTGTAGAAGCAGTCTCTCTTTCAAGCTGTCTATTAAATTTTATTGATCCAATGACTATATAAAAACCTAAAACGCTTCGATAGCGCGATCTAGAATTTGACTTAAATTAAGGACGTCATCTATTGAATTTAACTAGAACCTTTTACTAACCTTACTTAACCTAACTTATAATTTATACATTAAACATACCGCCCGCTAAGAACGTTATTTAACGTTCTTCATTACTAAAAATATGAGGCTAAGTGTAAAAATAACAAATTTAACAAATGACTCCTTCACAACATAAAACTACAACACAAACATATAATTAAAATAATCTTACTTAATAAAAAAACAAAAACTGAGGACTTACTGAATATAAACAATTATCTAACATACAAAACATAAAAACACAAACCAACTTAAATTACTTAATCAATTAACATAATACATTCTAAACATAAAAAGAATTATAGGATGTTAAATGTTTTCAGGAAGGTTGACATTTTGTATCCTACCGCCCACTCTCACAATTCCTTTATCGTCTAGAAAAGGGCTTAACGATTTCAACTTTTGTTGATTATTTCCCGATTCTCACTGAAATTGTCTTATAAAAATATCTAAGGCATCATAGTTCCAGTGTTGTGAAGTATCGTTCGAAAGGATTATTTTATTTTGACTTCAGGTTTCTTTTGAAAACGATTTTCAAGGAAATGAAATCGTTTTAGGGTGATTTGTTTAGAGTTATCATTCTTATATTTCAGATTATCTTCACGAAACGGCAGTCTTACAATATACCTACCAGAATAATCTCGACAAGTTGATTTACTATAAAATTTCTCACACAACTGCTCTTCCTCAGTCAGAATTTTAGTACTGACGATATCAGATTTGAGTCGACAGAACTTCTTAAGCAATTCGTCAGAACACGAGTGCATACTGACGATGTTATGGAAGTTGTGTTGATCACCATCATGTGCAGTTTGCGTCAGATGTGTTTGACCTGATACGATCCATCCCAATGAAGTACACTGGGCCATTGGTGTACCATTGGGACCCCTGATCAACCCCTTCCTTAGTATCTGACCATACACGTCGGCACCTAGCAAAACATCTATTTTACTGGGAGTATGGAATTGTGGATCTGCGAGAGTGAGATTAGCCAGTGCTGGCCAATCTTTATAATCTACTTTTTCAGATGGAAGAACACCTGTGACTGCACTTAAAACATGTGCACGTACCTGCAGTTGGAAGCATGGATCAGTAGGCGATTCAATTGTCATCACAACGATGTGCTTTGAAGCTAAATTTCCTTTCTCGCCGCCTAACCCCGAAATGCTATTCCTGCTGGGCTCCTTACGTAGTCCCAACATTTGTACTGCTGATTCTGTTATAAATGACGCCTGAGAGCCTTGATCTATTAGTGCCCTAAGCAGACGACTGCGCCCATGCTCTGCTTGGACTCTCACAATCGCCGTTGCTAACAGAACCTGATTTATTTTCTCGTTCTGGGAAAAATGTGTCTTCACATCTGAAACCGTTTCATCTGAAGACGCCTTAACATTGAAGCTTGCTGAACTTACTTCTACTAAATCAGTTTTGGGGTTTTCTGCCAAATTTGAAGATGCCTTTTGGCTTGGGTGGAGCAACGAATGGTGCTTGTGCTTGCAAATATAACACCTAGATGATGCTCGGCATGCGAAGACAGAGTGGTTTCTACCTAAGCAGTTATAACATAAATTGTTCGTCCGAACAAATCCACGACGTTCATCAATATCAAGTTGTGAAAAATCTTTACAATTTGCTAGCTTGTGATTATTGGTATTACATGATGGACACCATAACTTCGACCCAGCGTCGGGACTAGTTGATGCGTGCATGGCATTGGTCTTATGGTTTGATGACTTTGGTTTAATGTTCTGTTTAGGTTCTAAAAACTCTAAAGAACGAAATCGCGATTCCAAAAACTCTCGAAGTTGGTTCAAGGTTGGCAGTTCATCGGCGCTACTTATTTTAGATTCCCACTGCTTACGGGACTCTGAATCCATCTTTGAGCCAACTATATACACGACTATGACATCCCAGTTACTTACGTTTATTCCCAAATTTATCAAACCGTTCATAGTCTCATTAGTAACATCTAACAAATCTTTGATAGCGCTGCAGGATTCGGTTCCGAGGCTGGGTTGATTCATAAAACGCCTCAATAGACAGTTAGCCAAGTACTTTTTGTTATCATATCTATTGATCAATTTTGACCAAGACTGTTCATAATTGGCAGCTGTGATCGGCACGTGTCTTAACAACTGTTCTGCCTCTCCCGATAGATGACTTTTAAGATAGTGCATCTTTTGCACTTCATCAATTGACGCATTGTTATGAACTAATGATATATACAAATCTTTAAAGGTTGTCCATTCTGCATACGATCCAGAAAAAGTTGGAATGGATATTTTAGGTAGCCTTACATTATTATCACTCTTGTGAGTTGCGATCAAGCTAGTGGCAACTTTCGACTTCAACGAACTTAAGGTCTCAAGTAACTCAGACTTGTAATCTATATACATTTCCTCAACGTCTTCAAACACATTGTCGATCATGTATTTAGATTGAGCTACCTCCTCGCCACTCTTTACAATTTGCAAATGTGTGTCTGCAAACACACGCCACTTCTGTTCCAATGAATCTATTCGCGTCAGCAAATAAGACTCCTTACTTATTCTATCTTTTGGAGACTTTCTAAAATTGACATGGGATTTTTCTATAGACGATCTATAAGTCAATTGGCTTCTGATTGCAGACAACATTTTGGTACAGTAAGTTCAAACACGAAACACTAAAACTATCAAACTAAAAAATATAAATGTAAAAAATTACAAGTCCCAAAAAAAATTATAAATTTTACAAGTGTTTGAATTTATGATAACCGAGCAAAAATCGGGCATAGGTTCCCCGTTGGTCCGTTTTTAAAGAAACTATTCTAAGTCCATAAAATATCTAAACTATTCTAAGTCCATAAAATATCTTCAATTCTTCTATTTTCCAACTTCTTTCACAAATTTAAGCCAAACTGGACTTTAAACAACTAAACAAAATCACAAATCGTACTCACAGTTTTTCACTACCAAACCACTTGTCACATTCCGAATCGCGCCTCGTCGTCACTCCTGTGACGACACCCAGCCAACAATGCGTCTTCAGTACGCCTTGGCTGGTGATGGTGACGTCGGCTGACGTCACGTCGCGTCGTGTCGTGTCTCTTCCTCGGTTGATGTGGCGCGGTACCACACTCAACCACCCGACCCGAAACCCTGGGCCGGTGCTTCGCACTTCAGTGGAATCCCCACTGGTTTCTCGTGCGGTACAAAAAGAAAATGGAAATTAATCCGACTCGTGAAGGACCATGTACAGAATCCCAACTGATTTAGAGGTGTTCAATAAAACAACCGTATTTTGTAGAAGCAGTCTCTCTTTCAAGCTGTCTATTAAATTTTATTGATCCAATGACTATATAAAAACCTAAAACGCTTCGATAGCGCGATCTAGAATTTGACTTAAATTAAGGACGTCATCTATTGAATTTAACTAGAACCTTTTACTAACCTTACTTAACCTAACTTATAATTTATACATTAAACATATATTAATCATCAAAGTTCAATTAAAGGAGGGTAAAAGGGCATTCATTTAATCAGAAATCAATAGTAATTAAAACTTAATCATACTAAAATAACACACTTTATAAAAAATAGATTATATTATTATTTTAACTTATAATTAAAATAATCATCTATTACATAAAAACAGTTATTACAAAGCCAATTATATGTTTTGTTTATAAATTCGTTTTCATTCAACTCCCTAAAGTGAATGAGAAGCTTCTTATATATTTTGATAGCCATTGCATAGCAGTTATTGTCACAAAGTTTTAGCCTATATCTTGGTACTTTTCTTGCTTGTATAATGTATGTTTCCATTTAACAAGATCTTTAACGGTAAATGAAAATCTCGTAAGGAAACCCGCGGCTCAATCAGCTTCAGACGTATTGACCTGTTCTTTCCTCTGACTAGTAGCCGACTAAGCTGGTATTAAGATGGTATAGGTGCTGGGCAAGCCTAATCCATCTAACAATGTCCCCAGCTCCGCAGTGTCCTGATCAGCATTAAAACCAGTTGCTGACACTGTGTAACGTCATAATGACGTCTGACATGGGCGTGATGTAATAGGCAAGTCAAGAGACTCAGATAACGAGAATCATGGGCAAATACAAAAGGAGACGCGAGAGGCGAGCGCATTGAGCAGAAGATAGGAGACCCATTAGGTTGACGGTCAAAATCACATCAACATAACACGGTGGAAATTATTTAATCAGAAATCAGTAAAATTGCCCGTCCGGAACTGTAGCCCACACCAGGCTCCATAAAAACGTAACCTTTATTACACTACCAATGTAATGTTACTACTTGAAAACAAAACATATTATGACTACGGGAAACTTCTACTCAAGTTAATCGTTTATAGCCTCCTATGCACTTAGCTCCCTCTCTCATCATTTCAGTGCCTCCGCTTTCGATCGTTTCGGAACTCGAACTAAGCAGTATTGCTCAGTTTTACTGTTACCTGTATTCAATTGTTTGTTATTTTTGGTAAATAAATGTTTGTATGCTTCCTTCCCACGGTGGACAAGTCAGAGCAATGTGCGTCTATGGCAACTTCTAGCGACAGGTTTCGGAACCGCTAGTTGCTAGATCGATCCTTTTCAAGCTACAAGATTGTGATAGATAAAGAATTTAAATTTGAAAGATTCTCAAACACAGCCTAGCTAGGTCCTACCAGATAGACCTCTTCTCTCATCTTATGCACCAAATCGTTCAGTGATCCCTGCCCACAGTGGACAAGTCAAGGCAATACGCGTCCATAGCAGCTTCCAGTGACGGGGTCTAAAGAGTTCTGAAGACCAGATCTGCTCTAACGTACGTAACGTATCGGGGTGGATTGTGCATTTACCCCAGATACCAACCGAACTCCAGCCAGCCCAACTATTTAAAATAACGGAGAAGGACTCTGGGACATTGGCAGCATTATAAGAGCATCTAAAATTGTATGGCATGCTTTATGAACTCATATTTAATCGGGTATTTATCGCGTTATTTACCTTTATTATTGCCCGACGTTTCGACAGGATTGCACCCATCGTGGTCTCGAGAAGACTCAACGCGATAAATACCCGGTTATAAGTTAATAATGTGTCGTGATCGCGAAAGATTAAATGTATAATGATATGCCATGCTGTTAAGGAATAACTACAATATTTTTAACCTAAGCTCCTCCCACTAACCTGATAGACTCCCTCCCTCATCTTATCCACCAGAGCATTCAGTGCCCCGGCTATCCTTCCAACGGTGGACAAGTCAGAGCAATGTGAGTCCAGCGCAGCTTCCAGCGCCGGGTTCCAAAGCTGCCAGTTGCTGGATCGATCGCCGCATATCACTGAGGCTGGCGGTGTTATTGCAACTGCGTAGTAGCCCTGTAAATAAGATAAATAAATGCCTTGTAGGTAGCAGGATAAACAAGGTCGGTGAGAGCCTTGTAGAAAGAAAACAGTTTGTATGTCGAGTCAAAACATGGTTCTTTTAAAAGTAAGATCTGATATATCTGGCTCGGGGAGACATCAGGATTTTTTCCTGATATCTCCCCTAGGAGATCCAACAGGGAGACAACAGACCTACATCTTTCTATGAAAGTGGTCTGTTAAATTTGAGTTCTTAGAGTGATTGTAAACTAACCAATCTATTCTGTAACTTCGGTCTTTGGGAACTAGCTCGTTGCCTGACTAACACTCAGGCGGCCCCTTCCACTATGGCCTCGCATCGTTAACTGATGCTACAGCTATCCAATCACTTTTGTTCTGAAAACTCTTATAATCCAGCAACGCCAGCATGCGTCAGCGGGATCTTGGCGATGTAATGTGGAGTGTATCCATAGACCCCGGCTCCCAGCACCAACTTGGCATTTACCTCGCCCGCATCTAGGCAGCTCCTTTCACGATAGTGACTTGCACACCTGATGCTGCAAATTTTCACTTACATTGACCACTCTTGTATGCAGAAACACATGGATTCTTTAGCGGAATCTTGGTAACGTGATATGGAGTACCAGCTTGAACCTTAGCTACCAACATCAGGTAGGTCATTCTACAATGTTCTGTCTTCGTCACCTTTTACTGCACGTATCCAAGTCACTCACCCCTTGCATACTCTTATAATGCAGCAACGCCAGCGGATGCGTCAGCGGTATCTTGGCGATGTGATGCAGAGTGCAGCCGTGGACCCTGGCTCCCAGCACCAGCTTGGCTTCCGCCTCGCCCGCGCCGACCCTCACCATCACCCAGGCGGCTCCTTCCACGATGGCCAGGCGACGATCCGAGGTTGGTTGGCCACCTGAAGCTGTAAGTTTTGGTATTATTTGTAGAAGGAATATAGTTGCAATTCACACACTTACATCACCACTCATCAAAGTAAATAATGTTCCACTTTAGGTCAGATTTCGAGATATCTTAATCCGAACAGCCTATCGGATCTCACTGATGAGTAAAGGCCTCCCTTTCTCCAATGGTCTCGGTCCATAGTGATAGTCCGCCATTCTGAGCAATGGACTTGAGCTATGGACTTATCTCTCGCGAGAGATACGCCTCCCTTTCTCCATTGGTCTCGGTCCAAAGTGTTAGTCTGGACTTGAGATAAGGTTCTCCTTATCTCTCCTCATCTCTCGTGCTTCTGCACGAGTGTACTCTCACTGCGATCCAGTACTAACTTATCACATGTGAGTTTGTTAAATTATTTTTTTATAATAAAATGTTTTCCATCTATTGGAATAAACTCTACTAATAGATGGTGTGGAAATCCACAACGGGTGGCGCTAATGAAAAATGTAGTCACTTTAACATTTCCGTTTCCAGCGAATGTAGGTATTCCATGTTGTTATTTTACCCTCGCGATGGTAATAACTTCATTGTAGTTTAATGTAAATATTGAAGTAGGTATTCAAGAAAATCAATCAATCCAGTTCCAAGTAATTTCTATTTCCCCAAATTGCGTAATAATAACCTCGGAGTTTCGGACCAATGCAACTGTCAAACTATTAGTTACGAAGTTTCAACGAGACTATTACACACCTAATCAAGCAGACGTTCTGATGCTTTCCGTATTAATGTATAACTATTATACAATGTTCTCCTAAATATTTTATTTTATATTTATTTTGTTATTTTTATTTCAATGTCTATGTTAATGTTATTTTACAAGCTTTTATTTTAGCTTGCCATGTATGCATGTATGTAACTATGTTCTTTCGGGTGGAATCCTGCAACTCAATTTTGAAGGAGATATCTTCAACCAATTGAGCAGAAATTGTAACTAGAAATTGAAACAGTAAACACGTTTTATTTGGATGACAATGCATGGTCAGCTTTGTTTTTTCACTTTTTTACAATATTTCCTACAATATGGATATCAAATACAAGGGGTTGCTGAGAGTTGCACTAGAAACGTGCCTATAGTGCACTGGAAGAGTGCCAATTACACTTATTAGGCTCCTAGAGGACCATTTTATAAGTGCGTTAGCACTAGTAACGTGCCTATAGTGCACTGGAAGAGCGCAAATAACACTTATTAGGCCCCTAAAAAAATATGTATAAGTCTCTTACAGAACCAAACAGGATCGTAACGGGCTCCGCAATTCTCTTACAACTTACAAGTGAGTGCAAGCAATGAGTTCAAAAGTGCAGTGTTAAAAATAATAGTTTAATAAAAATAGAAAATATCTAAGGTTTTAATGCACAATAGTTTTATTTCTTTATGTTACCTACTTAACAACATGCACTGTACGGGGATTCTGTATTTTTCGTGACATAAATCATGTTTTATGTTAAAATTTAAAGCCCACCTCGAAAAACGTTTTTGTTACATATACCTAAGTAAAAAAACATCTTTATATTTTATGTTCATATTTCACATTTCTTGTTGATTTTTATATACTTGTTTACAAAGTACCAACATAACAAACGTATAAAACTGATATAATAACTGATTGACCCAATCCATTGACCAATCACCAACCTTGGCCGAGTGTTGCTCGGTTCAGCCACGATAAGAAATTAAGTCATCTTGCAATATCCAAAGTATCAAATATCCTTGCGGACATTAAATTAAGCATAATAAGATAATTATAAGCTTAATTTAATGTCTGCTGTAAGCATAATTAAGACCAATATTGTAACAATGAATACAAGTGAAAGAGTGAGGTTTCTTGTCCGCTTCTTTCCCACACTTGGAAAAGAAAAGTTATCTGAAGCAAACGAATTCAATTATGTGCTTTATTCAATTTAAATGTGTCTTGTTCTTCTTTTGTAAATTGACTAAATATTCTATGTGGCTTTCTGAACATAACATAAACACTTACTTTGCTCAAACCGACATCACCTTAACAAGAATTTCAGCGGGGGTTCTGTAGCTTAGCGATCAAAGCACTTCCGGTTAAGGAAGCGTCAAGTATCGATTCGACGGACTTGGGTTCGAATCCCACCGGAACCGTACAATTTTTGATAAGGTTCATTTCTTTGAAATATTTGTTATTATAAGTATTATTTGATAATATTAGGTCGCAACATATGAAATTTTGTCGTACTGGCCACTGTGATCTCAAATAACTCCTCTTTGGTTAGGAATGCCAAATTCAAATTTATACAGCTATTTACTCATGCATTTGTGTTTCGAAAACCATAATTCATTTGTTTTGTATTTTTTCTTTGCATCACTCAGTATACAAAATGGAAAACTTGAAATATCGCGTTATTTACGAGTACGAGTTCCACCGTGGCACCAGTGCTGCAGAAACGGCTTGAAGGATGAATGATGTGTATGGCGGCGTTGTCGCTATTGTGCACTGGTTTTCTAAATAAACGTTTTTTATCTTTACCTTTAATCTCACTGTGTGTGACTATGACAAAGCTGAGGATTTATCTTTGGAACTTTGGCTTGTAGTTCGATAAGACGATTTTGAAATGAAATATCAAAACTTTCTGTTGATGGTGATAATTATTCCTACGAATCAGCAAGTATAATATCTTGTGCGACATAATTAGCTTGAACTTGTGGCTAAGGAAGACAAAATCTCTACAATAATCACTTGCTACGTTTGCGCGAAATTTGTGCTACCGAAACAACATGATTATGAACGAAAAAAGTTTATAACTCGTATAAAAGTAATGACTCGAAAATGAAAGAAAATGGTAAAGCCCAGTTCACACTTCTTACTCGGCTTGAAGTGAGTCATTAAATAAGCCATTTGATCTCGCTGTGGTAGGCGCGCAACATTTTTTTTTTTTCTTTTATAAGACCCAGTTTTCGTAAAGTTACCAACTACTTACCTTTTAATTCTAAACTTAACAAAATAACCTTTGAAGTATGCGAGAAAATCAATCAAACCAGCTCCAAATCATTTCTACTTCCAAAACTCCGCAATAATAGCCTCGGAGTCTCACACCAGTGCAACTGCCAAACTATTAGTTGTGAAGTTCCAACGAGGCGCCTAATCTCGCTGTCTGTGACTGTGACAAAGCCGGGGATTTCGCTTTGAAACTTTGGTTTGTAGTTCGATAAGACGATTTTGAACTAGAACTTAATAATAAAACTTTCTGTTGATGGTGAAAATTAATCTTTCTTATATTATCAGACTATAGGTGTATTAAAATATATGTTATATACAATACTAAAACCCAAAGAGGGGGTTTTGAGCCCAGGAAAACAAATCATTTTGGAAGGGAAAAATTAGGATACTATTTTTTTATTACTTTTATTTAAATTTTTACTAGTTGATGTGATATGAACATGATGCTGAGTTCATAATAGATCTTATTTGTATTTGTATTAATTTGTAAAAAAATATCGTTTTTAGGTACTTATTTTTATTAGTACCGCTACGGCAACTCTTCGCTGAGGTCAATGATACTGTCAAGGCGTTTATGTTGCCATTATTGTATAATCAGATGTTGAAGTTAAACCTATAGTGGGCTTTTCTTAAATGAAAATCACTGAACTCAGGAAAGTTACTAGTACACATAATTATAGTATCACTGAGCATTAGTATACCCTGTATAGTAATGCTCAGTGAATCTCGTAAGCATTTTATCGACTGATGGCATCAAATCTAATGCTTTATTCTGATATCTTCTTTTACCAATAAAGCGGGATGGCCACTGCAAAATGGATTCATTAGGAGGGGTAACATTCTACTGTCGGCACCCCACAGCGAGACGATGATGAATTTTGGAAAACAAAAAGAAGTCATCAGCGTCGGTGCAACTTCACACCCTCAATTTCTCCGTAGCTTTCAATACTCATTTCGTTTCAATATGTTACATCCACATTCTCCCCTTCGTAAGGCAAGTCTATCCACAGAATCGTAAATTGAATTTAATTAAAACTTCACCAAAGTTCCCGCAAGTTCGTCGTTCGATCGCGGTCACAGACATTAACACACCTTTGCTAGCTTCGGCTTGCCTTTCGAATATTCCCGGAAATCTAGGATTGTGGGTGATGAACAGTGGGTTCCTTTGAGAGAGATCATTATCAGCGCACTGCTGGACATAGGCCTCCCTCATGGATCTCCAAGAGCGTGAGGCTGTCGCTACTCGCCACGCTTGGCAGGCGGCGCAGCACGGGATGTTGACACACGGAAAGACGCGACAGCCCATCTGGATTCCTTCCAAAATTGTGGAGGTTGTGACAAAATATGTCCCTAAATGGTCGTGGGGTACCGGCAGCATAATTTTACCCCTCCTCTCTCACCCGTGGATGTAGTAAGAATGCGCCAAAGGTATACCTCCGGAAGATGGGCAGCAGCATCTTTCGGCGTATCAACATCCAAGCCAGCCAAGTAGTAGTTGTGAGTATGATCAGTACTTGGCCATGAGGAAGGCCTCAGTCCAGCAGTGGACGTCCTACGGCTGAAATGAAATACCCTAACGTAATGTGGAATAAAAGCAGAAGACTATGTTACCTCTCTCCAAATAGCAGTAGGAGTAGGGCCGCGCGCGGGCGTGCGCGCGCGCCGACAGCACGCGCGAGCCGCCGCCGCCGCGCGCGTGCGCGCAGCGCGCCACCAGCTCCACCCAGCGCTCGACCACTTTGTCCCTGGACAAAAATAAACGACAAATATAGACCTCTTCTCTTTGGCCCTTGGCACTCTTGACAGACCGGTTTGGTCATAATGTTGTACTTGTCGTGCTATGGGCAGATGTTATTCGCCTCAGAGTTTCTCGCCATTTTTGCCTGTTGGTGGAGAATCTAGTGCACTCATGCAGGTTGTTTCCCACTGCAGACTTTATCTGACCAATCCAGCGTATCGGCGATCTGCCTCGGGGTCTGGTTACTTCTACTCTTCTCTGGACGCTCTATGGAGTCAGGATCTTACCTCGATACGTGTCCGAAGAACTTGAGTATGCGCGACTGCACTAAAGTGGGACCAAATATGGACCGAACAATAGGATTATTAGATGATGACCAGGATTAACACATATGCTAGGCTACATTTTATCCGGGTACAACGGGCATAAGCTAGTTCTCTATAAAGCCACACTGCCTAAAGCCCCAAAAGTCACAACCCTTCCTAACCCCAACTCAGTACTCATCTCCTTACCTACGGAGCTACCCTGAAGGTGTGACGAACTCCTCCCACTTTTCCGCGACCCGGCAGCTTTATCTTCCCGTAACCGTCGGATCCGTCCATCAGTCGGCTGTTCTCGTCTGCGTTGACGAGAGGCAGGGAATCCAGGCCACACTGCCTAAAGCCCCAAATGCTATTACAATCCTTCCTCACCACAATTTACTACACTTCACCATTCAGCCGTAGGACGTCCATTTGCTGGACATAGATCTCCAGGTACTGCGGTTGAAAGCGTCCTGTATCCAACGCCGACCTGCGGTTCTTACCAAGTCGTCTGCCCATCTTGTAGGTGGACGTCCTACGCTGCGCTTGCCGATCCATGGCTTCCATTCGATAACTTTGCGGCCCCATCTAAGTACACTTATCATCTCCTTACCTACAGAGGTACCCTGAAGGTGTGACAAACTCCTCCCACTTCTCCGCATCGCGTCCACTCAGTCGGATCTTCCCGTAGCCGTCGGGTCCGTCCACCAGTCGGCTTTCGTCGTCTGCGTTGAGGAGAGGCAGGGAATCCAGGGTCACCAAGTATTCCAGGGAACGGGAGCGCATCTACGAGATATACAAATAAATAAATAAATAAATAAATAAATACACCCACAATTTATTTAATAATTTATTGGGAGATCATTTATCATTTATTGAGAAACCCAGAACAGAGATCAGAGTGCGCGGTAGACCACCGCTGGACGCTTGAGCGCTGGACAAACGACACGGAGGCCGAGACTGGATGAGTCGGGCAAAAGACAGTAAAGAATGTAAGAAGATGGAAGAGGCCTACCTACATCCAAGATTGGATCACCAAAAGGCTACCATGATTGGAAGATGTTATTTATTTATTTAATCAGAACGGTCGCATAATGACCACTAATTATTCAAAATAGATTGTTATTCATTTGTATTTTAATGGATTTCTGGAAGGTCACGCCTGATTCTATAAACGATATGACGATAGGTTGACAAGGACAGAAAATTATGGCTTACAACAGTGACGTAGGAATATAACAAACAGGTATTAGATAAATGAGCCGTTTACAGTGATATAATATGAAAAATAATAATAATAATAGTTGCAGTGGATGCAGATCGCTTCCAACCGCAGTAACTGGAAATTCATGAGGGACTATGTCCAGCAATGGACGTCCTATGGCAGAAATTATGATAATGATGAAATATATGTAAATAATAACTGTTACAAACTGGAATCAGATAACACATGCCGTGGTGGTAAGCATGGCGATGAAGAACCTTCGTGCGGCTACCATTATATTATCATTATCAACATCCACAACCCATAAGTACTCACTGCTAGGTCTTTGCAAAAGCTACTTCATCATTTCAGCCGTGAAACATCCACTACTGAACACACGCCTCCCTCATGGATCTCCATGAGGAGTAGTTGCTATAATCACCACGCTTGGCAGGCGGGTTGGCGAGAGCAGTTCGAGATGTTGATACCTGGAAAGACGCTGCTGTCCATCTTCCGGAGGAATCCCTAAGCAGGCTTTTACTGCATCCACGGGGATGAGAGGAGGGGTAACATTCTGTTTCCGGCACCTCACGCTACTTAACCCTATCCTATCTTGTCCTGGAACTGCCCGCAATTTGTCTTATGAAGTCGAACCATCGAAGAAAGCATACCTTCTTTTCCCTGTGCAGCGCGATAAGATGACAGCATTTGAACCTGGGATCCCTTTGTCCTGCGCCGTCCACTATCCTCTGCACAAGGCTTTCCACTGTGCTCTCCAGTTCAGTTGACATTCGACCTGCAAGAAAAACATTACTACAGTAGTATTTTGAAGAGGAATGAGTACATCATTCTTCATTTTAGCCATCCACTGCTGTACATAGGCCTCTTTTATAAAAGTTGCGGGTAGAAGTTAATAATATCCCCTTTAGAAAATATGTATCCTCTTACATTTGGACCTCCACCATACATCCTTCAGACATAGTAGCGTACCTTTCTGGTCGTCTTCCCACAGCGCGTGAACATACGAGTTGAGGGTCCGCAGCTGGTTGACGGAGAAGCGCAGCCCCGAGGCAGGAAGGCGCAGGTCCCCGCCAGGAGTCTCGCATGTCGCTGACGCGGCTGAGCCCATTCCTGTCGTATAAACGTGATCGTTACATTTTGCTGTTGCTGCATTTCACATCATAATCATCATCTCAGCCGTAGGCCGCTGTCCACAGCTGGACATAGGGGGCCTATGTCCAGCTGTGGACAGCGGTCATAGACAGCTCATAGATCAAGATAATGAAGGGGTTGCTCCTTTAGTCCCATCTCGTAGCCAGATTTGGTAGCTAGCTACGAAATGGGAAATGTGCTTTCCCGTCTTGTAGCCAGCTACTAAATGGGATTTATATTCCCAGCTCGTAGCCGTATTTGGTAGCTAGCTACGAAATGGGAAATGTGCTTTCCCGTCTTGTAGCCAGCTACTAAATGGGATTTGTATTCCCAGCTCGTAGCCGGATTTGGTAGCTAGCTACGAAATGGGAAATGTGCTTTCCCGTCTTGTAGCCAGCTACTAAATGGGAACTATATTCCCAACTTTTTTAGCCTACTTGCCACGCTTAGCACGCGAGTGCAGTACGGGATGTTGTCACACAGAAAGACGCTGCTGCCCATCTTCAGGAGCTTTCCAGATTCTTACTGTATCCACGGACAAGAGATAAGACGCAACATTCTACTACCGACACCCCAGGGCAGCTGCGCGTTACATGTTTGATTGATTTGCAAAATTCAGGAGGTGCACTCGTTTCTGAGTTGTTCAGCATTCGCATGGAATATGGAGTAAGATCAGAGTAACTGTACCTAAAAAAGTATCGCTCTTATGAAGATACTCGTATTAGGGAAATGGGTTTTTGTCCCCAAGGTAACGCCTGTTATTTAAAGTTTTCTTTAATGAAAAAAGATAGACCCATATTACTTGTTTTACTAAAATTAGGCAGGCTATTTTAAATCTTTGACCCTGCCAAACATAAATCTTTAATTTTTCAACAAATAAAACCGACTTCAACGATACTTTTTGCTGAGAATACCCAAGCCTATTATTAATATTTTTATTAATATTTTGTACTATTGCTTTATTAATTTTGCTTAACGGTGAAGGAAACCCGCGACTTAGTCAGCTTCTGACGTATTGACCTGTTATTTCCTCTGACTAAGCCGACTAAGCTGGGAGGATGGTATAGGTGCTGGGCAAACCTAAACCATCTAACAATGTTCCAGGCACAGCAGTGTTCTGTACAGCATTATTACCTGTTGCTGACGCTGTATAAATCATCTATAACAGATGTAAAGGCCTTGCTTTATTACATTTGAGTAGTTCCCTCTATTCCTATTTAAATAATTTAAGTTTGAAAAAAAATCATAACAGTAATAATTTTCCGTCAATTCGTCATGTGATGGCTGTGCGCAGTGTAGAAGATAGTTGCCTCCATATTTATTAACCGACTTCAAAAAGGTTCTCAAGTCAGCTGTACTTTTTATCTGTTTTCCTTATGTATGAGGTAACAGAAAAAGACTTGAAACGACTCATAAGTTGTCCTCCTTTTTTTTTGAAGTCGGTTAGTAAATATAAGTATAATCTTCTGCACTGCGCAGGGGCATCACATGACGGCAAATCAATTCACTCAGCAACTAGGAACCGGCCTAATATCGATCCGTACAAAGGCAATTGCGACATCCGCCGGAAGCGCATTATCTGACGCCGGTCATGCGCGCAGGTGACCGTGAGGCGCATGCTTTTCACGTGGACATGTCATTTTTATCTATTTTATATTAAAACTAAGTAGCCCGTGACTTTTTACGATGTTGTTTACCGTGATATTTTGTTATTTACATTATTATTATTAAGAGCCTGTACTGTCCCACTGCAGGGCAAAGGCCTCCCTTCCTTCCTTCCACCTTTCTCTGTCTTGAGCTACTGTGGTCCAGTCTTCCAAGTATGCGTCGAGTTCGTCTCTCCATCGACGTCTCGGTCTGCCGCGAGGTCGTTTCCTGTCTTGTGGGATCCCTTCGGTAGTGGATTTAGCCCATGACTTATCCGGCCTGCGGCAGACGTGACCCGCCCAATCCCAATTCAATTGGCCCGATTTTTGGACGACGTCTGCGATCTGTGTTTTGGAGCGCAGTTCACTAGTTATTTACATGCATTTTAATAATTCACCTTAAAAACTACGCTCTCAAGTAGTCTTTATTTATTTATCTTTGCATCTTATATAGTTTATAATTTTTAACAAAAACCAACCGACTTTAAACATGACATTTTTTTTTAGTTTTTGTTCCCCTCGATTTCTCAGGGATGCCATCATTAGATCCTGGTTTCCTTATCGTGGGAACACCCTTGAGATATATCGTGTCCAACAAAACAAGAATCATCAAAATCGTTTCTTAAACTCTTAAGTTATTCGCGAACACATAAAAAATACTACGGTCGCATTAAGAAAACTCCTTCATTTCTTTAAAGTCGGTTCAAAAAAGCTTTTATATCTATTTATTATAGATGATTAATACATCGTGAGCAACTGGTATTTACGCTGAACGGGACGCTGCAGTGATTGACATTGAACATTGTTAGATTAATTAAGCTTGCCCAGCACCTAAACCGTCGTCTCAGCTTAGTCAGCTATTAATCAGAGGAAAGAACGTCTGAAGCTAACTTAGACGCGGGTTTCATCACGAAGCACCTTAGATTCCGTCGTTTATGAACCGAGTTTAAAAATCGGCTTTAAAAGGATACTCATTTAGATTCAAAACCCAGCTCTGATGATGGTATACATGGGAAATCGAGGAAACTCCTTATATATTATCATATCTACCTATTCACAACATGTATGCCTTTAATCAGAGCAGTTTTGGCATCTGTTTGATTCGTTTGAAATTTTAGTGAAGTGGAACATTTATGTTCCACTTCACTAAACTTTCCAGTTGTCACTTTTTTTCTTATAAGAATAAAATTGACAACTGGTGATTTTTTTTTATTTTTATTGCAGATATGCCTTTGTTAGACCACAATTTTTTAACTTTAACTAGCATCTTCCTTCATCGATATCAAAATATCATCATTTTAGTCTTAAAACGTCCACTACTGAACACAGGCCTCATGGATTACTTACCATGGCAAGCGCAGTACAGGATGTTGATACACGGAAAAACGCTGCTGCCCATCTTCCGGAGTTATAACTTAGCAGATTCTTACTGCATCCACGGGCACGAGAGGACTTAACATTCTACTGCCGGCGGCCCACGGCATCAAAAGTCATAAAATACCTACTCATAATCAAGATCATTAAATCACCATTATATTATTATCTGCAGGGTATATGTTGCGCTCACACCACAATTTTAAACTTCGTTTAATTTTGTATGGAGTTAGGCCATGGAGTTACCCATCAATCAGTCTTCAGTAACATTATAAACAAGGCTCGAGATCCGGAGGAAGATAACTAACACGCGAGGAAGTAGAGATTATCAGTTCGTCGTACAACTGATGTGCTGGAACAGTTGACTTCTACCAAGTTGCAGAACTTTTGACGTAACCACGCCCGGGTGATTGTGTCAGAGATTGGGATAGCAGACTCGGGTACTGGAATTCCTTTACATGTTATGATTATTCTGTTCGCATCGCTTATTTACATAATACTCTTACTTTCTGATGTGCTTACTGTTAAATAGTTTTGTTAAGAAAACTTAAAAAAGTAGCTATGTGTATTTTCATCCGTTCCATTTTAGTCAACTCGTGTACCTACACACTTTGGAACTTTTTTATATAAAATGCAATAAAAATATTGAGTTTTAATTCCGCTTATGCTGAGATGCAGGAGCACCGCCCTCCCGCCCGCTAATTATGCACATGCAGGGAGAACTAGCTTGTCAGTGCAGCATGCATACCCAAATCTATACGACGACACGTGTTTCGCCTCTCCGCGAGGCATCATCAGGTGAGACGCTGACAAGCTAGTTCTCCCTGCATGTGCATAATAAGCGGGCGGGAGGGCGGTGCTCCTGCATCTCAGCATAAGCGGAATTAAAACTAAATATTTTTATTGCATTTTATTGTCATGGATTTCCGCAAAGTAACGCCTGATTCCATTAATTACTTTTTTATATTGTTATAAATAATTACCTACAATACTCTGGAACTATTTTAGACTGTATAGTTAGTTATATGTTAGTTAGAGTGAAAAGGAAAAAAAATCGGCCAAGTGCAAGTCAGACTCCCGCACGAAGGGTTCCGTGCCATTAGTCTGTGAATATTTCAAGCGTCTACCTGTTGCCGTTATTAATATCGAGCAAAAGACGGCAAAAAGCCCCGTTTGTTGTATGGGAGCCCCCCTTAAATATTAATTTTGTTCTGTTTTTAGCACCCTTTAAGTACGGAACCCTAACAAAAGACCCAGAACAGCAATGACTCAAAAACGATTCAAATAAAAAAAAACAAAACCGTCTTCAATCCATAGAATTATTATTTCATTTTATTTATTTAATGGCATTGCCGTAGGTGGCCCGCAGTAGAATGTTGTTCCTCTCTTGCCTGTGGATGCAGTAAGAATCTGCCAAGAGATACTTCCGGAAGATAAGCAGCAGCGTCTTTCCGTGTATCAACATCTCGTAGGTACCTGCGCTCGTCAACCCGCCTGCAATACATGGCGCTGCTGCCCATCTTCTAGAGCTATCCATTGGCAGATTCTTACTGCATCCACGGGTAAGAGAGGAGGGGCAACTTTCTTCTGCCCCACGGCGAAATAAGAATGGTTTATTAAAATTATTATAAAAGTTATACAAGTAACAAGTTTTACAATTAAAATTAACAATACGATTTAAAATAAGCCTGAATCGTCCCATTTTTAGGGTTCCGGACCAAAATGGTAAAAAGGAACCCTTATGGTATCACTTTGTCTGTCTGTCTGTCACAAATGGATATCTTGAGAACGACTTGAAATTAGAAATGGCATAAGATTACGCTTTTTCACTAATATGGAATATCAAATGTTGAAAAATATTCTTATTATGATTTAAATTGGAAAGGGGGTCTCAAAAAATTTAATTGGAGTTACTAAGTTAAGTGGGGTATTTTATTAAATGTTAATTTGCACATTATTAAACAGTTCTTAGTTTTCCTTTAAGCCGTATAGTTTTTAACTTATTTACAAAATAAATTTATAGTGTTTAAATATTACCGAAGTTTGCAGAAATAAACCTCTGAAACTTTTCACTTATAGCTAATAGAAGTGTACCTAAAGATTACGAGAGTAAGAAATTATAACGAAGTCTTTAATTTGTATAGTTTTTTAGAAATCATCGAAAGTGTAAAAAATGTACATAAGTTCCGCTATCAGAGAAGAGATGGTGATTGGAGATGGATGGATACAACAAATATAAACCGCCTTTATCATATATTATATTGTATGATGGCACGGAACCCTAGGTGCGCGAGTCCGACTCTCTCTTGGCCAGTTTTATTTTTCGTCGGTTAAAAATACAATATTCCTTCACTAAGTCCATTAAGATAATCATTATAGCCCACTGTCATCTATTCTTTGCGACACGGTCAACCCGATGACATGTCATTTGTTGCCATTGTAAGCGGAAGGTCGTTTTTGTGTGACGAGCCTAATTGAACTAAACAAAAACAATAAATTACGATGACGTGTGAATTGGAATTAACTTTTTGAGGCTTTTTCATGAGTTTTTAGGTAGTTATTATGACTTCCGTTGTTTATTATTAACGCCTAGGTACTTAGAAGTAACAGGTTGGATCTTTGAGATGGGGCAGTAAGGGTTCTTATCTTAGGACCACTTATAGACTTTTGGAGATTTTGCCTTGCATTCTTATGTTTAAAAAAATGTTTAGCTAGAAAATGTTCACAAAAACAAAGTAGTTTTATATTGTTTTCTTCATGAGGGTCGAACAAAACTCTAACTACCTAAGCTTGGGTGCCCTCATCGCAAAAACCCACCATCATCACTACATCTCACTAATATTATAAAGCCGAAAGTTTGTTTGTATGGAGGTTTGTTACCTCTTCACACAAAAACTAGCGTACGTATCGAGCTGAAATTTTGTAAACGTATAGATGTTGACTAGGATTAACACATAGGCTACTTTTTATCGTACAGTGATATAGTACAGTATAAAACAACGTCGCTTCCCGCTGTCTGTCTGTTCCTATATTTTCTTAAATCTTTTAAAATAATAAATAATAATAATTTATTTATTTTTCAGATTACACAGATCCATAATATGTTAGTACAAAAAATTACTTAGGGCTATTTTAAACTACGCAACATATTTTGATGCGGTTTTTTTTGAATAGAGTAATTCAAGTAAAAGATTTGTATACATGCATAAAATAGTAGAGGTACACTGATAATTTTGTAGGTTTCTAATGTGATGTCGTAAATAAACAATTTTTTTGGGCTTACATACATTGCAAACGCTGGCTGAACCCTACGAGATAGAGTATTGTAACACCTTAAAAAGGACTACAAAAAAGTCCGCAATTGTATATGTCTATCTCTTAGGGATATATATTAACCATAATATTTATCCTTTACTTTTTACGAGTAATAATGGCTTATTTACGAAGCGATTTTAAGCAATACCTACAGCATTAATCCTTATCCAATTTTTAACCTACCTACTTAACTTACTTAATTACCTTAAAACTTACTTAACCTTTAATACATTGTGCATTTAATATAGATCAATATGGCCTTTCACAGCATGTGATTTAATACAATATTTTCGAAGATATTACAGATTTAAAATACAGGGACATAGCGGTTGCGACGGGCCGGGGGCCGCTCAAAACTCGGTCGATACCTACTGTTCTCGATTTGGAAGAAGCTGTAGATTTTCCTACAGAATTCCTTAGTTCTTTGAACCCGTCTGGACTACCTCATAAAATGGTGTTGAACGTACATAGGTTGTCCTGTTATTTTATTAAGAAACCTGAATCCACCTAAACTTTGCTATGGCACGCGTCTGCTGGTAAAATCACTAAAAACTTTCATAATAGAGTGCACAATGCTCACCGGATGTGGTACTGGAGAAGATGTATTGACTCCCCGAATTCCTCTGATACCATCGGATTTACCGATCGAATTCAAACGCCTACCGGTATTTTTTTTTTTATATTTCCGGTAAAGATATCTTTTGCAATGACTATTAATAAATCGCAGGGTTAAACTTTCAATTTTGCAGGCTTAGATTTGAGCTTTGAGTGTTTTTCACATGGCCAATAATATGTCGCTCTTTCGAGAGTAACCTCTAAAGAAAACATGTTTTATTGTCTAATGACAAAAAAGCTGTGAACGTTGTATATAAAGACATTCTGTAGTATATTTAGTACCTGCATTGCACCCGTGCGAAGCCGGGGCGGGTCGCTAGTATTGTATAATGTTTACCTTTGTTTACCCGGTGATAACTTTGCAATTTACGACCAAGTTAACAAAACTAAATGGTAAAAAATCCGGGAGAGTATGAAGTAAAAAGAGATAATTATTATTATAAAAAAACACAGCCTATAAGACCACTTCGACTATCTAATTTATGTTTTAAAGTTTTATGTGATTTTTTTGTTGGATGTCCTAATAAATGTTGTTACAACCTTTATTGTATTTGTTTGTTACATTTTAATAATTGCTGTATTTGTTGTTGCAAAATAAATATTATTCTTCTTCTTATTCTAAATAAATAAAATAAAATAAAGTATGCCCGAATGTCCGCGTATTGACCAAGGAGATGGAAAGCAAAGTTAATAAATGGATAGTATATATTTTTTTCGCAATTAGGTAATGCCAATAAGAAACTCAAGGTCGCAAATTGAACTTGAGTGGGAAGGTTCTACCTAGTTAATTAATCACCTGCTTACCATACCTACTTGCGCCTATCTTACTTACTACATCCATGCGGGACTTATCAAGAGTTTACCCGACGTTATAAAAACGGCAAAAGTTAACAATTTCACTTTCAAAATTAACGTGAGATATACTATTCATTTTGTAAAACCGGAGTGTCGTGTCGGCCCCACGCGCTGACGGGCATTCAATCCCATGATGATGATTGTCTTGAAAAATCGATACGTGTCGGAATAATCTTCGACGTTACAATACTACGTGAGTAATTCCCGTTTTTACTAAATGAAAAGGTAACAATTTTATATTTTTTCTGCGAAATAAACTGACTTCAATGAAGCTAAAGACAAATGAAATTGAAAAACATTTATCATCATTTCAGCCGTAATACGTCCACTACTGAACACGGGCCTCCCTCATGGATCTCCATAATGGGTAGTTGCCACGCTCACCACGCTTGGCAGGCGGGTTGGCGAAGGCAGTACTAGATGTTGATAGACGGAAAGGCGCTGCTGCCCATCTTCCGGAGGTGTCCCTTATCAGGTTCCTACGGCATGAGGGGAGGTTAACATTCTACTGCCGGCACCACACGGCATTATGTTAATGTAGACAAGACGTTATAAAGATAGGTCATCCTGTCTTATTTCAAGCGATAGTAGCATCGCTTGTGAATGGGACCAATCTGAAAGTGTAACCTTCTTCCAGAAAATATTTTTGGAATCGGTTCATAAATGACGGAGTTCTGAGTTAAAAAATGATAAAACAAAACTGGCCAAGAGCGAATCGGACTCGTGCACCAAGGGTTCCGTGCCATCATACTATATAATAATATATTATATTGATAAAGGCGGTATATATTTACTAGCTTCTGTCCGCTGCTTCGCATGCGTTTTACGCGGATGAAAAGTCTAGGTTAAGTCCAGGTCCAGGATTAAGTGTATGTGTTAATCCTGGTCAACATCTATACGTGTGCAAAGTTTCAGCTTAATCCGTAGGGTAGGTTTTGCGTGAAGAGGTAAAAAACATCCATACAAACAAACTTTCGGCTTTATAATATTAGTAGGATTGGAGAACCTTGACAGCCCTATCTCTTGTCCGATAGCGGAACTTATATAGTTTTTTTACACTTTCGATGATTTCTAAAAAACTATGCAAATTAGAGAGTTCGTTATAATTTTCCTGTAATCTTTAGATAGGTACACTTATATTAGCTTTAAAAGTTTCAGGGGTTTGTCTCCGCAAACTTCGGAGATAAGGGGGGCGGTATTTTTTTCAACATTTTTCTAAATAAGTCGATATAGTTATTAATGTGCAAATGAAGCTTCATAATGAAACCTCCTTTCCGCCTACCTTGCAAGAATATTTTTCAATATTTTTATATGCTATATTAGTCAAAAAGCGTTATCTTATACTACTTCAAATTTCAAGTCGATAGCTTCAGTATTCTCAAAAATATCCATCTGTGGCAGATATACAGACAGACAAAGTCACACCATAATTATAATAATACATAATACCTTTTACCATTTTGCCCCGGAACCCTTAATAGGGCCGAATTGAGATCCTCCTTATTTGATGTCGGTTAAAAAACATTATAATGTTCGTAGGTAGGTACCTTATTTATCTAGCTAAATGATGTAGTTACCTAGGTCATCGTGTCATTAGCACAGGATGTAGGTAGAAGAAAAGATAAAATCATTCCGTAACCTTACTACACCTACAGCCATTATTATTTACCCATTTTACCTTTAACACTTTTAAATGTTCGTAATAATTGTCGTTTAATTTTATGACTAAAATATAATAAACACATTAAGCACTTGCCTTTACTTGTGAATTTGTGAGTTATCCATGAAATATAGACACAAAAAAATATTCACTATACTTCCCGCCTTATTTTTTTTAATCCATCACGAGGCTAAGGTTATACGGCCATTCAGTCAAGCGAGCGCGGTACACAATGTTTGGGTTCGGTATCAGCAGATTTGTTGTACTGTATCAGACACTTCAAATTATACTGTGGTTTTGACTGTGATATCACTATAGTGTTATTTAGTGATGTGCTTGAAGAGTATTTTACGGATATGGACTGAGAATTTTTAGAGAGTATTAGAGGTGTAATGTTTCAGAGAAGTAAAGTTATGGTCTCTACTCAAATCCGCAAGAGATTTCTTGTTCGCTTCTTTCCCTTACTTGGAAAAAAGTTATCTGAAGAGAATCAATTCAATTCTGTGCTTTATTTAATTTAAATGTATTTTGTCCTTCTTTTGTAAATCGACTTTTCTATGTAGCTTTTTGCTCTATTGAATAAAATAAACACGTATTGACGTTGACTTTGACACCCTGAGATATAGAGTTGTGATGTGAGGTCACATGAGCCCCGCAGGGTGATTACGTATCTCGCGACAGGTTTTGCGACTGGCATTTGACAGCAGCGATTGCTGTCAAATATCAATTTAGTATTAGAGAACAGCAAGGAATTGACATTTGACAGCAATCGTTGCTGTCAAATGCCTGTTGTAAAACCTGTCGCGAGATACGTAATCACCCTGCCGGTCCCCTTACCCTTTAAACCGGAACTCAGCAATGCAGACATTACTGCTTGGCGGCAGAAATAGGTATGGTGGTAGTACTTCCCCGGATGAACTCTTCACGAAAAGTTATATTTCTACTAAATATTATTACCTATAAGATACCTATTTTAAAAAACGATATTATAGTTGTTACGACAAAATACTACCTCTACAACATTACCATAGATTTCGGGAGAAAAATATACTCTGTATATTTTTAATGCGCGCTGTAACGTACTGCTTATCAGAACATCACTAGCCCTGCACTGAGGGACAAGCTTAGCGGAACGGAACCGCGTTGTTTACGGACTGCCCATTATTGTACACTGCCGTGCAATTACGTCGCCGGCTCACTACACTACAATGGTGTTTACTTTGGACGGCCAGATTGCTTCACATGTATTGGGCAGTTTCAAAATATCCCTTTTCCTGCTTTATATTACTATCTTTGCACACAGGATGTCTGCAAAGCCACTGACAGAAGAAAATGGCCAGGAGAAAATAACATTATAGTGTTGATTATGTTAATCTTCTATTCTAATATACATATCTATAAATATTTTTTTCGATTTAAAATCGGTATCGTCTGACCATAATGGGAACTTCTTTTCAAAATGCTATCCAATTGAGGTAGTTATATGTAAAATCGATCATATCGCTTTAATGGTAAATAGCTACGTACTTTTATAGATAAGTTTTTTTAGTTATTAAGTACTGTTTGCCTTCCAACAATACATGTAAAAATAAATAAATAAATATTTATCCCTAGTAAATTCATATACTTTATCTCACTTTAATCTTCAAACAAACAGATACGTTGACTTTACTTTACTTACCTTCTAATTTATTAATTTTTTATTGTTATGACTTTATTGATATTTGTGATTTATTTAAATTTTTTGATAATTTATTTTTGTTATATTTTCATACTTATATCTAGGTAGATACTATTTTTATTCAATTCAGTAATTTTTACTATACTTAATTATTTTTATTGTGTTAGGATATTATTATTAAACAGACATATGTTTTTACCAATAATATTAATTATTCTAATTATTCTTCCCATTGCAGCAAGACAATGTCGGTGCTTTACCAGGCACCTTGGTAACGATGACCTAAATAATCTGAGCCTATCTTAAAGTACACAAACACGTGGCAGAATAGTTGTGTTATCAGCAGCTAAGTCGTAGGCAGAATTAAAAAGCTATTAGGCGCTGCCTATCGCCTAATCTACACCAAATGTTTCGGATGTTTCCTTACGTGCCGGCAAGTTCCACGATTTATGCCTAAATTAGTTTTGTGGGACTTTTTAAGCTGTTCTTACACCTGGTGTTTGTTTTCGTAGCGTAGAGTTCTGAAAGAACCTAATTATAAGTTATCCTTGATAGGTTTTATACTGTAGGGTCATAGAGGTCATACGTTACCCGTCCATCTAGTTTTCTAATTAATTTATAGCGAAAGTGAAGTAGGTATATTCAAAATTTGATGATCCATACACAAGGTTGATGAAGACCCGCCTCTCTAGCATATGTACCTACCCATATTATGAAGTAGGTAAAAAAAAATATATATCTAGACATATCTAAAAGCAGAAAATATCTGTAGATATAAACAGCTCTTGTTTGTTTAAGATTTTTTAACGTCCATCTATTCACTCTGTCCCTCTCCTGTCTCCTTCTCTCCTTTGTGGTCGTGAAAATAGCCCGGGGCCGCGCCGGGAGTTGGGGACCCATTTACCCGCGCCACATCCTCTTCGTGTCCGCAGTGTGGTATTATTATTATTTATTTTCACTCATGTAGATACTGTTTTTGTTTAGAAACATATATTTTTTCGTGGTTGTATTGTATTGTGATTTGTGCGTGTGGTAAATAAATGTTTTTCTTCTTCTTTTTTCTTCTCTTTAAGGTGTCTCAGAGACTTTAGCCTGTCGTCAATAAAATACTTGTTGGGATTGCTAACGATTACTTACACTCCTTCAAACATTTAAATATATATATTTTTTTTAATAACATAAGAATTTATAAACTTGACACAAGTAAAACCAAACACAAAAAGCCACAATATGACAAGACAAGAGAAGACAACATAGTTTTAACTTGTGTAGTGGGTCCTGGCATCAACATTTAAATATAACACAGTTGTAACTTGTGTTGTGAGTCCTGGCATCAAAACGCCCAAATGCTATTTCATAAGTTTTTTACTTTCATTTAAAAACCAAAGACTTAAACCGTTAAGGTAGAATTCCACCAGGGTGCGGCTCAAATGTTTGAATGCTAGTTTGAATGCTGTGGCATCGTTTTTATATGTGTGTTAACAATAATGCCGACGCACTCACACTGGTTTTGCCAAAAAACCAAACTGTTACTGTTACCATTTATTATTTATGCAATAATGTTGCACGAACTCTCGCAAAAAAAATAACACACTCCACGTCCGGCTAACACTGTGTTAGAGATGATTTCAAATACTTATTTGGGTGGGCTCACTCATTTCGTGCGGAAACAAAACGGCGCGGTCTCATTACGGTGAGGGCGTATCTAACGATCTTTGTTTTTAAAAACACAATGTTATTTATTACATCATCATTACAGCCGTAGGACATCCACTGCTGGACAAAGGCCACCCTCATGGTCTTGGAGATCCCAGTACTGATCATTAGGGGTTGTTACCATCCTCACCACGCTTGGCAGGCGGGTTGACGAGCGCAGTATGGGATGTTGACACACGGAAAGACGCTGCTGCCCATATTCCGGAGGTATCCCTTGGTAGACTCTTATTGCATCCACGGGCAAGAGAGGAGGGCCAACATTCTTCTGCCTTGAAACTAACTTGTTGATGGTTGGACGCCCTGGTTATTACTAAAACTTAATTAGCCCCTGGTAATTACAGAAAGTTAATAAGCGGAAGGAGCCCGCAGCAAGCAAACCGCTTTAGAGCCATGTCTATAGATAGTTATAATATTAGTATTTTCTAAAAGATTGTTTCAGCCTTGAAACAATCTTTATCTACCTTTATAAGAAGAGCCAGATGGTTGTACAATTGTACCATACTACACTTGGCCGAAACGGCTCTTACTAATTGTCAGGTACGTTATGTACCTAATCCTTACCTACTCGTATATTTTATGTTAAGAGTCATTCCAGTGTTTTTGAGTGAGTTACAAGTTAATTTATGTATTTAAAAGATATCGAGGCCATAATTTGAATGTTTTTAGGTTCAAATTGAACAATTACCTGCTACTTACTTGTTTAATTGTTTGTTTGCGACGTGGTAGTACGTTTTTTGTGAAAAATACTATAAAAACACCCACACCCTGAATAAACATCAGCAGTTTGTGTAAATCGAACCAACTTCCTACCTCTTGCGTCTCGGCCGACTACTCTCACGACCACTTAGCCATTGTAGGTGTGTAACTAAGCCTTCATAATAACACGGTGCGAAAGGGTTAAATTAAAATAAAATTAAGTCTTATTGTTCGCAACTGTACCTACCTACCTACATCGATTTCTTAAGGTCCAACAAGTCGCGGAGGCAAAGTCGTCAGTGGGCGCGGCCTAAATGTATGCTATCTCACCTGACATAGTATGTGTACCCGCGCGCTAGAATGAAATGCACAATGATTCATTCCTAAAACGACCGCACAAAAATATGTGAATAGACATTTAGCACAAGGGTTATTTATTATAGAAAAACTTGAGTGTAATCTTTTCAAAATAACATTTATTTAAACTTTTGAATAATTAAACTATGTCAGAACGGCGTTTATTTTTGAGTTTTCTTTCTCCTTATATTATTTAGTTTCGTCCAAAGATGGGCTAAAATCAGTGTTGAAATACGAAAGTTCAGAAGCTTGTATTTTTGAAATAAATACTTTGTTTACGGTTTGGGGTATATACAAACATAGATTATGACGAGATAAATTGATATAATCCTTAGTGTTGGATGGTCAACGTCAAACAGTGGAGTAGTTACCCTTCCACGTTTGTATGGAAAGATGGGCGACTCGTTCAGCCTTAAAACCCCATTAGAAAACATAGTCCATGATTTGATTTGTTTTCCTAGTAACTCATCCTAGTTACAAAATAGGTTAGCCTGCACCCCATACAATATAAATCTGACACGATAGCCGAGTTTCTGGATAAGCGAAAACTTTTACGTAGGTACCGTCGTCAGCAAAAGTCACGGTTGAACTATGTATATACGGTTTGTGCGCACTGTACTTCGTTATAATGTGGCCGCAGTTGGTTGTTTGGTGTTTGAAACTATGGGAATTGTTCTCATCACTTTTACGCTATTTAGTTTATGTTACGTGTTTGCTGGTTCCTGCGAAATGAAAACTTGCAGCTTATAACCTAACCTTACCACTTAATTCTCTGTTAGATTTACCGAACAACAAACACAGTAAAGGACCCTACATAAAAAAGGGATATTGAATTCTCACTCCTTTATTTCTATTCATTCATGTTTGTTTTGGCATTCAATGAGGCAAAGGTTTACTTAATTGAATGTGAAGAGAGTTTGACATCATTTCTTATCGTGGATGAACCGAGCAACACCCGGCCTAGAGTCAATATAATTGAAATAAAAAAGCATTATTACACCGTATAATAATAATTAATACGGAGTAATAATGTGGTAATAATGCTTTTTTATGTGATTTTGATTAGACATAGGTACATATGAACCGGTAATTCGGTCGCCTTAGAAAGAATTAATTTTTTAGTAAGAAAAAAAATTTGGACGTCGTTGTTTTAATTTAAAAACGAGTACCTACCTCCGAACCGGAAAAACATACAACTTTTAACTTGGTATAGCAAAAGCTATTTCTATTTGATTCATTAATGCTCTAACTCAATTTCCAACTCAATGGTCTACCTAACAGAATTACCTGAACTTCAAATAACTAGTTATCACCGCAATAACAGGCAACTTAAGCTTAACTGTATGGTTTCGTCGTGAGGGTTTCCCGTAATAGTCGCTTCAAGTTTAATTTATTCGCAAACTGCTGCATAGCACGAACCCGACACCTTTCATCAGGGATGTTATGAAGCACCGACTCAGGCTACAAAAGGTCGGATCTTTCGATTGATTGTGTAGTAGTGGGTTCGATTCCCGCCACGGGAGAAATGTTTGTAATATTTCTGCAGATCTTGGTCCCGGGTCTAGGTATTTTTCTATGTTTGATAAGTGTTCTATCAATCATCTAGTTTCCATAGTACAAGCTTTGCTTAATTTGGGGCTAGATGGTGTTTTGTGTAGTGTCTAGCATTATTTATTTATTTTACACCTCCAACTCGACTTTGGCTATTGTCAGAAATTTGATGATTCGTAGTCAAGAGTTTAAAAATACTCCAAAAAATCTAAACACCGGATCCGACTCAGATTCCGGTAAAACCGCATCCGTAACATCCCTGCTTTACATACGAGTAGATTACATAAAACTAGAATGTATTTTAAGCAGAGGGACGAATGTATTGTTACGGTAGGTGTGACGGATATGTTGGCTAGAGAAAAGATGGATGGATTGTGTGAAAACCTTAGTTTAAGCCCAAATGATAGTCCTCCCTGACTACTGAGCGGTTTGGGCTTATTTTGATAGATCTCCCCTAGGGGACAACAGGGGAGACAACAGACCTTCCTCCTCCTTTAGTCGTATTCCTCAATGATGAGGGTCGTGACCCCCTCCATGGATCACTTTTTTGTGGCCAACGGGATCTGTTGCCGCCGATTCCCATTGCTTCGTGGAGCGAGTGGTCGAGAGTGGTGCGGATCTGGTCAGACCAACGACGTGTTGGGCTTCGTTGCCTCACGGTCTCTTTCCTTGGACTTTCCCAGTGATGACGAGTCTTGAGTTCCTTCAGTATTGACGCGTTTGTTCTTCGGGCTGTCCAAGGGATTCGCAGCATACGTCTCCAACACCACATCTCGAACGCGTCTACCCTTTTGCGGTCATTGCACCGTGAGTCTCTGATTTTGACAAAGGCTCCTGTATTCGCTAGCTACTACTGTGTCCTGGAGACCAAGCCTTCAGCTCCTTCCTCTTTTGTATGAGATCCCACGTGAGTTTAGATATGTACCCTTTTCTCTTAGGCTCTGGTTTCCTAGCTTTCCATACCTTCTTCATATACATATGCGTGTTCTTATCGATTTTCTCCTTCAATCACGTAACGAAACAATGCCTTATTAGTTAGTATGACGGATATGTAGATACGATTTTATGCAATCATCATCATCATCTCCGCCGTAGGACAGCTGGCCACGCCCACTGCTGGAGATACGCCTTACTTATTGATCTCCAAGATCATGGATCATGATCATAAAAAAGGGGGTTGTTGCCATACTCGCCACGCTGCATACTGGCAGACGGGTTGGCTAGCGCGGTACAGCACGGAAACATTTTATGCAATAAAACAAAGTAAATTATTTGAAATAGCACTTTATTTCTATTTACATAACAAAAACATCTTGTAAAACTAAAATCATAACTATGTCTAGAATTTCTAGGACCTAATTCATGTTCAATTCATTATTTTCTCTATGGGCACTTTGATGAGATTTTGTATAAATAAACATTACCGAGTATCTCTCGCATTGCCACATTTTTAGTGACATAATGCTCTCTAATTTTATACGATGCTTACTTTTTCACGCGACCTGTTCAATCGTCCTGCGACCACGGCCGGTGTAATTTTTAGCTGTACCGTATAAAAATAGATGAAAACAACGAAACATCACTAAAATGTGGTCAGAACTTTAACTGCGGCCTGCCCTGCAGTAAGTCCGTAAATCCTGCAGTAGGTCAGCTTTTTCAAATTCCTTCTCTTTAACTTGACATTTTCGTAAAATTTCTATGATCCGATCTGGGGCCGAATTCTCGTGAAGATGATAAACACAATATCACAAGAGATAAATATTGAGGCCTAGACCCAGCAATGGGTGAATGTGGGCTTATAGATCTGATAGATCCCGTCCATTGGGTTTCACACATATTTATAACAGTTTTTTATGATATTAATCTGTCGTATTTAATCATCTTCTCGAGAAATAGGAGATCTGATCACTCAAACAGTGGTCTAGTAGATCTGATCACTCAAACAGTGGTCTGAATTTTTCTGTCTGACGAGCAAAGGAAAACTTGTCAGTGATTATTATGTTGTCGCCATTGCAATAGCAGACCGAGGCTGCAGGTGATTCCCGCAGTTAAAGTGTTAGCCTTCGGTCAAACCTGCGCGTCAGAACCGCAGGATGCGGGACGCGAGGCGGGAGTGTTAGCCGCGAGGCGGACGTTACTGACATGTTATGGCGCCATCATGTGCACATCTACACGGCCACAAAGCGGGGTGATGATTACGTATCTCTTTGCAACAGGCAATTGACAGCAATATTGCTGTCAATTTTGTATTAAAGTACAGCAAGGAATTGACATTCGACAGCAATATTGTTGTCAATTGCTTGTTGCAAAACCTATCGCGAGATACGTAATCTAATCACCCTGCGGGACGACCGTGTCAAAGCGACCAGCTGATTACGTATCTCGCGACAGGTTTGCAACAGGCGTAAATCACGTGAGCATCGCTGTCCAACGGTAATTCCTTGCACAGTCTCTTCTGTGATTTCTTGCCATCTAATACAACATTGACGTTTGACAGACCGCATGAGAAGGAGAATCATGCCAAACCTGTCGCGAGATACCATAATCAGGGTGCTTACTCTCAAATCGCGATAAATCGAAATCGTAATCAAGACAAACGAACTCTTATGGCCATTATGTTAAGATTGCTATTCTCGACAATATCGTAGTAGTTTTCTAGAGCAGGCGCCCAGCATGCGGGACGATATTCGACATTCGACCACATTCCGTGTAGTCGCGCAGCTGAGCACGTTTAATTTCGCGTAGTAGACGCTCCCGCATCCTGCGTCGCTGGCGCGCAGGTTTGGCCCAAACCCTTTGTATCTTAAAGCAGACGCTAAACCAAACTGATCCAATGAACTATTGGTGTTCCTTTCGTTTACACGCTATCTATCTATTATTAGACGATATCGCGCTTATGAATTGAGACTTTTTTACCTATTAACTACGATTAATGTGAAAGAAATTGGCATTATTACTGAAGACACACTATTGTGCCGCTATAAATATAGGAAACTTCACTTCTACTGACGCACTCAATAGTACTGTGCTTGGTAGTTGTTTCAGGGTCTCCCCACATTAGTCGACGCGGAATCGGCTTAAGCCGGTCAAAAAAGCCTTTATGTCTACGAAATAAGAGTGTTACTAATACCATTCGCATCGGCTCGGCTCCGTCGACGCGTCGCGACGCCGGCCGACGGCGAAACGAGCCGTTTGCGATTAGCTGATCGCATCCGTTCGCATGCCTTCATCTCCGACGGCAGTCGAATGATCCGATCGCATGCCTTCGTCTCCGACGGCATCCGAACAGCGCCGGAGACGGCCGAGTAGCGATGGTGGGGCACAGACGCTCGCGATTGCAGTCAGTTGAGTTAGTCACGACAACCACACACAGACACGACAACCAGCCCCTCGCGACGGCTATCCGGAAGAGTCGACTGCCGAACGGATGCGAACATCCGTCGCGACAGCCGTTCGGAGGAGTCGACCGCCGAACGTAAGTGAGCATGTTTGATACACCTATATTATTTTAAGACCTTGTAACTCAACATGCTTGCAATAAATGAATATGACTATGACAGCCGTCGTGACGGCCGTTCGGAGTAATCGACTGCCGATCGCATGTCGACAGCCGTCGCGACAGCTGAATGGCGTTGAGCCGAGTAGTGTACGCAATCGGCTTAAGCCGATTCCGCGTCGACTAATGTGGAGAGACCCTCAATGTTTTCGAAACTTGTAGATGTAATAAGTAATAACTTATAAACGCAGCTAAAATGTTTGTAGCACTAATTCATTCGAAACTATCAACATAATTTTGTGCCAATTCTTGCTGTAACCACCGATTCAGTGTCGCTTAAATCTTACTAGCGTTTATAAGTAACATGGAACCTCATTTAAATGTAATATTGTGTTTTTGTCTCATCCAAACCGTATCGATTTCATACGGTATGAGTAGTTCTTTTAGAATGACGCTCAAGTGAAAATCTCACTTAAATGGTACCTTAGTAAGTATGGTTAGAAGCATGTATTTTGTTTAGCATACTTAATAATTGGAGCCTATTTGGCTACTGACACTACACAACACGTCATAACAATGTGGTTCTACCATACGGTCGGTCGGTTACGTATCTCGCGACAGTTTAGCAACAGGCGTAAATATCGCGATCGAATCTGTCAAACGAAAATTTTGTATTAAATAACAGCAAGGATTTTGACAGCGCTCATCGCGAGACTTACGCCTGTCGCAAACCTGTCGCGAGATACTGATTTAAACTTATCTAAAACCGTTGTTTACATGAATATAATTAAAATCCTTTTATTCCGTAACAATCCAAGCCCATAAATAACTACACGGATCACTCCCATCGACTCTTCTTGCTCATGCGCATGCGTCTAGATGTCACTTCGCTTTCTTGAGACATCATTTTCATTCAAAACTCCAGTTGATGCTGCTTAAATCTTGTCCATTCCACTTGGGATGTGTTCAGTGACAGCTGCATAGAACAGTTTAAAAATCAATGAGCGAAAACATGACAACTGCTTAGTCTTTTTTGCAATTTTTAATTCTTTTAGTAACTATTCTGAAGGCCGATTTCCGTAAAGATGGCAAATAGACACAATAGAAAAATATCGTAATAACTGTCAAAATAACATTAGACTCAATACATATTTAACAGTATCGAAAGCCCCCAGGGCCTAGTTCTCGTGAAGATTATAAAATATCACAATAGATAAATATCGTAACAACTGCCGAAATAACGTTGGATTCAGTACATATTTAACAGTCTTTATGATATTTATTTAAGGCCCAGGCGCAGATGGAGGGATGACCTGGACGCATACTTGGAGGAGTGGCCTCAACTAGCCAGCGACAGGGAGAAATGGAAGTACGGAGGCCTTTGCCCTCCAGTGGGACAGGAAAGGATAATAATATGATATTCTTATTCTGGCGGGGGTCACCAGATCTGCACCGACGTCCCGCATTGGGGTGTATAGTGCATTGTCCCCCGAGGTACTGTCCCGGTCCTAACCTCCTATTATTATACTCTGTATTGTGTTGTTGCAAATAAATTAGTCACGGATATTTTAAGAGATAATACATTACATTATAACAATTAACTTTTAACTGTAATTATGGAACCTTTGTATATCATTTTTTGTTTTCATTTACTGAACAAAAAAATTAATTATAATTAATTTTTAAAATAGTCACCCCTATTATGTACCTGTCAAGATGTTTAACACTGTCTGTCATGTCACATCAAAAGTTGTTTTTCTTAAATGTCATTATGATTCAAGTATTTTATTTATCAACTTTATGAGGCCACTTGAATGATGGTTTAAAGAAGTTCTAGAATATGTCTAAAGAGGTCTCATTTAATTATCTTATTAACAGGGTCTTTTAACTCAGCAAATTTGTTTCCTAGTTTTCTCCAAAAAAACATAACAAAACCTATGATGTTTCATACTTAAATGTACTCCGAGAACCGAGTACTATCAGCTGTAAAAATATCCGTGACCAATTTGTTAGCACCTTATATATACTTTACTTTAACCTAACCAGCCCAACTCTTTGAAATACCGGAGGACTCGGGGTCGCCGGCAGCATGCCACGAGCATCCCCGAAGTGTATGCAGATGTTGAAGAATATGATATTTGTCTAATGAAATTGTACATTTATTAATGCTTGTTGCAAACTGAAACTACTATTACTGTTATGTTTCTCGCAAGTGATTTGTAATATTTAAGAGAAATATTAATAAAGATCTTAAACATTATATCATCTTCTCCAGAAGGCCCCTGGCCTATCCTGCTGTCACCAAACACATCCTAAGTAAGAACAGACTATGGTAGCGTTTATAAGGCCTGCGACTCAATTCTCGTGAAGTTCATTAATTATCACAATATATAAAATAAAATAGTAAAAACTGATAAATTATTTAACTTGTTAAGCTTTCGCAATTTTTTTTAACAATTATTTAGTTTTAAAATTACAGGATTCTATCGCGTACCTTTTTAAATATTTTCACGACATTTCGAACACGTTTCAGAGCCCTCCCGCGACCAAGAACGCTGAAACATGTTCGAAACGTCAACGTAAATAATAACAGAAAAATATATTTGAATGGAGCATAGATTTTTTTACAGTTTTTACAACTTTTACATACTTCACAAGAATCGGCAAGCTGATTACGTGTCTCGCGACAGGTTCGCAACAGGCGTAAATCTCGCGATCATAGCTGTCAAACGCCAACTCGTGAATTAACTTAGCGACGAATATGCAACAACACCTGTTAACTAAATCAAAATTGAGTTCCAGTCCACTTGTAACTTTCCACCGAACACTCCGCGCCCGCGCCGCGAGGCTCACTCCCAGCGGCTCTTCTTGCCGCTCCTGCGCACGCGCTCGGCGCCCTCCGCGCCGTCCTCTGATTGGCTGGCGGGCGCGTTCACTCCCGGCTGGATCTGACGCGTGGTCTGCTCCCAGGAGTGATCGGATGATGCCGTGAACTGGAGAACAACGAATATTGAAAAAACAGACCTTATTGTCAATTTTTATTGCAAGAATAACACAGATACATTACTGGGTCGGGACCCATTCGCTACTGTTGCACATAGATTAATGTTTGTGGTTTTGCCCCCTAATATGCATAGCGCTGTCTGTCTGTCTGTGTATTTGACGATTATTTGAATAACATGAAACCTTTTTCGTTAGCACCGTCTTAATAAGAGAAGGGTACTGATTGATTTTGGTGACCCTAAGGTCACATGGACCGGAGTTATTGTGACCTCAAAAGGTCACCAAAAAAGTAAGTCTTCAAATGGCCGAAAACGTCCAAAAACCCAAAAATCCCATTGTGACCTTTGGTGACCTTTTGAGGCCTTCGCTGACCCCTTTTCTGGTACCCCCGTACCAATGCTTGTTTGATTTTATTTCATGTACGGTTTTACTACCTAAATTGTAAAGGACTGTTTGTACGCCGCCTCCTCGCTGTGCGCGGGCAGGCCGGGCCGCTCTTTGTACCTAAACAATAGCCATAATGACATACCTGGTTGTACTGCGACTTGAAGGCCTGCTTGAGAGACGAGAGCCGGTTGGCGGCCGGCCCGGGCGCGGCCTGGCCGGCGCCCGCCGCCTCCTCGCTGTGCGCGGGCAGGCCGGGCCGCTCTTTGTACCTAAACAATAGCCATAATGACATACCTGGTTGTACTGCGACTTGAAGGCCTGCTTGAGAGACGAGAGCCGGTTGGCGGCCGGCCCGGGCGCGGCCTGGCCGGCGCCCGCCGCCTCCTCGCTGTGCGCGGGCAGGCCGGGCCGCTCTTTGTACCTAAACAATAGCCATAATGACATACCTGGTTGTACTGCGACTTGAAGGCCTGCTTGAGAGACGAGAGCCGGTTGGCGGCCGGCCCGGGCGCGGCCTGGCCGGCGCCCGCCGCCTCCTCGCTGTGCGCGGGCAGGCCGGGCCGCTCTTTGTACCTAAACAACAGCCATAATGACATACCTGGTTGTACTGCGACTTGAAGGCCTGCTTGAGAGACGAGAGCCGGTTGGCGGCTGGCCCGGGCGCGGCCTGGCCGGCGCCCGCCGCCTCCTCGCTGTGCGCGGGCAGGCCGGGCCGCTCTTTGTACCTAAACAACAGCCATAATGACATACCTGGTTGTACTGCGACTTGAAGGCCTGCTTGAGAGACGAGAGCCGGTTGGCGGCCGGCCCGGGCGCGGCCTGGCCGGCGCCCGCCGCCTCCTCGCTGTGCGCGGGCAGGCCGGGCCGCTCTTTGTACCTAAACAACAGCCATAATGACATACCTGGTTGTACTGCGACTTGAAGGCCTGCTTGAGAGACGAGAGCCGGTTGGCGGCCGGCCCGGGCGCGGCCTGGCCGGCGCCCGCCGCCTCCTCGCTGTGCGCGGGCAGGCCGGGCCGCTCTTTGTACCTAAACAACAGCCATAATGACATACCTGGTTGTACTGCGACTTGAAGGCCTGCTTGAGAGACGAGAGCCGGTTGGCGGCCGGCCCGGGCGCGGCCTGGCCGGCGCCCGCCGCCTCCTCGCTGTGCGCGGGCAGGCCGGGCCGCTCTTTGTACCTAAACAATAGCCATAATTACACGGTATCAAAATTAACACTCTATTTGGCCCATCATATATTAATCAATCATTATTGATCAATGATTTTTATTTCCTAAAACCTTTACAGCATATTACATATTTAACGCAACTTTCAAGACCTTACCGCCCGTGCTAGTTAAAAAGGATCACTCTCACTAGATCAAGTCAACAGATCCAGTATTTAAAGTTTTTCGAATACTGGATCTAGTGAGTTTTTTATTTGTTTGTACTCTCAGTAGATCCAGTTTCGAAATTTACATAAAAAATTAAGTGATAATGTTAATGCAATTATAACTTGAATCTTTAAGTTCCATATCGATATTTTTGACAGATGTCAAAAATGACAGATGTCAAAAATGACAGAATTTTTAATACATGACAGATGTCAAAAGTGGCAGAATTAAAAAAATTACAGATGACAGCTGTCAAACTTCAAATGGCCATAACTCGACAACTATGAGTAGTTGTCGAGTTATGGCCATTTGAAAGCCCTAAACGGAATGGCTCAAATGAAAGGCACTGATAATACCTACTTTTTCGATGACAGCTGTCAAACTTCAAATTGCCATAACTCTACAACTACTCAGCCTAGACATTCTGTTTAGGGCTCAAATGAAAGGCATCCAGGCTGAATCTGTTGACTTTGGAATTGTTTGAGACGTTGTAAAGAACGGACGTGCGCTTAGATTAAAATGCACAAATAATATTTTTGCTGCATCGTGACCTCATTCCCGCGACTAACATAATCTGTGTCACAGTATTTACACAAAGTTGTATATTTGTGATATAAAGTGAATCAAGAAATGGACTATAGAAACTAGCTGATTCTACATGGACAGCAGTCCCTTTAGCCGGAGCGGGAGGACGGTGCGCAGTCCGCCGCCCACGCCCTCCGCGCCGGCGCCGCGCGCCCCGGACCCTCAGCAAGTAGGCGAAACCATGGAATGTGTCTCTACATCGGAGTTACAAGGCTGGATGACGACCATAGATCAGTTTCTTAATGAAATGAGCACTATCGCAGCGGAGAGCAAGATGAATACGGAACAAAAACTTCGAATTAGTACTCTGTGCAGAAAAGTATCGAGTGGGACATCGCAGATGGCGATGCACTACCAAGGCCTCAAGGCGAAAGCTATTCGCTCCTATTCCGCTGTTCAAGCCCTCCGAGAGCAACTGGATATCTCGCAACAGCTACAAGACCTAAAGCAAAGCATTGCCTCCGCACCTCCCACCGGGAATTCCTTTGCTGACATGGTGAAAAGAGGGAGCAGCTTCATCAAGCCCCAGAACACAAGCTCTTTGGCCATATATCCTTTAGACAAGCTAAAAACGAGCGAAGAAACCAAAAACTTGGTTAAAAAAATTATTTGCCCAGAGGAAATGAAGCTACAAGTTAGAGGCCTTCGTAAAACAAGAAACGGAGGAGTTATCATTAGCACTGAAACGAGGGGTGACATAGAAAAGCTCAAGCAGTCTATGGAAATTTCCAACTCAGCCCTGATAATTGATGAGCAACTCAAACGGAAACCCAGAGTCGTTGTAGTAGGAGTGCCTTCGAATATGCAAGAGAAGGAAGTTTTCACCTGCATCTACCACCAAAACCTGGCTGAAACTCTTCAAGACCTTTCTCTGGAGAAATTCCTGGGCCTCATTAAATTAAGTCACAAATCAGGTAAAAAGGACGCTGAAACTTGTAACTTTATAATAGAAGTTTCTGCAATAATTCGCAAGGCCCTTATATCGAAAGAAAGAATATACGTGAACTGGTCATCCTGCCCTGTAAAAGACTTCACTTTTGTCACACGCTGCTTCAAGTGCCAGCAATACGGACACGCCGCCAAGACCTGTCGAGAGACCACCACCACCTGCAGCCACTGTGGACTTCAAGGACATTCGTTTAAGGACTGCACAAAAAAGGCCGAAGATCCTCAGTGTGCTACATGCCTTCACTACAAAAAGCCTTGCAAACACATAACAGGTTCTGCTGAATGTCCGGCAAAGATGATTGCGGAAAAAAGATACATCAACTCGATAGATTACGGGGCCACTTAAGATATTATAAACTTTAAATCCTAATCATTTTATTGTACTGCCTAGTGACTAAAAACGACCTTGATGCACTTAATTTCAGTAAATGTTGAAAGTAACACCATCAGCAACTTTGCCACCGTCCTACTTTTTTCTGCAACTCATGAGTTCACACATTGCGGTTATAGCATTGAAAAAGATTTCGCTCAAAGATTACCTACCTATTCTATTATTAAATACACTGTTTGATTATATTAAATGTTATGTACGTATGTATGTATGATCTAGATTAGTACCTTTGTTAAATAGTCAGTTCACATTAATTTATACTTAGCATTATTACAATAAGTTTACAGATTTTAGATTTACTAGGTACCTACTATCATTATAGATGTTCGTCTCTTTGTAGTTATTTCTTGACCTTGAAAAATGCAGCCGTAACAGTGCTTATATTTTATTATTACATAGTATATGTTAGTCTGTAAGGTATGTATTAAATCTTCGTAAGGTATTTTTATATGTGTGCGTGATTGGATAGACTTTACCTTGCCGTAACACAGTTTTTAACTAGCACGGGAGGTGAGGGCTTGAAAATTGCGCTTAATATGTAATACTTTGTAAGGATTTTAAATAAATAAATGATTGATTGATTGATTGATTGACTTGATCTAGTGAGAGTGATCCGTTAAAAACTGTGTTACGGCATGGTAAGGTCTATCACATATAAAATACATCACAAGATCGTAGATACATAATATAGAATACTTTAACTTCTAAATACACTTAATTAGGTCATCAGGTCAGACACGTCGCCGATGTGATGACGTGCGCGGTGTCAGGCGTCCGATGAACTTTCGAAACACTACACCTTTTGGCCAAAAGCCAGCGTCCAGCCCATGAAGGTAGCGAGGCGTTGGGTAGGTACTCTCACCAAGGAATTGAAATTCATTTTACCAGTAGATACTACAAAAATAATAGACACGTATTTTTTTCTTTTTGACATTGATTAAACAATACTTAGCTAGAGCGAGTTGAAGTGTAGGTGTGGGGGCTCGTGACGTCATAATAGTGTACCAAATCACGTCCACGCATACCAAAGTGACTTCACTTGGCGTTTTGATATAATGAATAGCGTTTATTATTGGATCACGTTTAAAAAGAAAAAAATACCTGTCCAATAGATTTTGTCAAGAACACCTTAAAAACTGCGATCTGTTATTCAACAGCCACGTCACACCCTTTTTTTACCGCTTGTGCAGCGCAGCCGAAGCACGGCAGATTGGGGGGCGGCCTAAGGGGTGCTAATTTAATAATTAGCACCCCTTAGCGTATGATCTAATGATCATACGAAGGTATTTAAAGGACTACGTTTGTTCAAAGAATTGTACAAACGGAGTTTTGATTTACACGCTAATTGCCAGAGCAGGCAATATTCCATATACGTAATATGACAAAACGCAGAATCCCTCCGGCTGCGCCAAGTAGCAATGTTTTTAGCGGCTTTAAGAAGCTTATAACATAGTCACGAACAGCTATATAAAAAATAATAATGACTCTTTATTCTCATGTATTTTCTTCATATCTTTTGTCTGTGACATAAGGTTTTACACATATTTTTAATTTAGTCCAAGTTCTAGCATATTATGGTTTTTTTTTTAGTGTTGAAACCGGTTTTGTGATGATAAATAAAAAAGCAGTCTCTCAATTCAAATTGCATCTCGACAAAGGTCACTTACTTCCCCTCTTAGCAACCCACTGAAATAGAACTTACCCTAATCCACAGCCCCCTACATTCAGGTTCTTCCCTTTGCCCTTCTTGAATCGCGACTTGCGGAACCAGGCCGACTGCATCGCCATGTTTAGCAGCTCATCTGGTACTTCCTGAAACAAGATAAACGAATTATTTCATTTCAAAATTATGAGAATTTTGTTTTTGAAATGCAATAAGAATCTTCCAAAGGATACCTTCGTTGCCAGCAGTCTTTCCGTGTTTTTAAAACATTTGTACGCGTTTGCCAGCCAAGCGTGACGAGTATGCAACAACTCCGTCAAAGGAAATGAGATCCATGAGGCCTATGTTCAGCGGACGTTCTACGGCTGAGATAATAACGTATTGGAGTTCTTTTATTGGCACAGCACATACCAGCTTCCGCGGACGTGTGAGTGTCTATAGATGCAGCGAGGTCCTATCTCCAGCAGACGTTCTACGGCTGAGATGACGATAACGTTATTTATAGCGAAGATCCCGTGAGCCGTGCCTACCTAGATGTAAGCGTAGTTAGTAAGTACATATGCCATATTAAATCTGTCTCCCATGTTCCATCTAATAAACTGTTGAATAATGTCCTAAGCCCGCGTATTATTTACTGTACCACATTATGTATCGGGGGTCATAAGGCCATGGCACAGTACAGTACCTGCTGCACGCCCTCCAGGTTCCTCAGCAGGTGTCCCGCGAACTCCTTGTCCCTGGCGCGGTCCAGCAGCGTGTACGCGGCGCCGCGCACGCCGGCGCAGCCCGTGCGGCCCACGCGGTGCGTGTGCGTGTCTATAGATGGATGTAGCTACCTGCTGCACGCCCTCCAGGTTCCTCAGCAGGTGTCCCGCGAACTCCTTGTCCCTGGCGCGGTCCAGCAGCGTGTACGCGGCGCCGCGCACGCCGGCGCAGCCCGTGCGGCCCACGCGGTGCGTGTGCGTGTCTATAGATGGATGTAGCTACCTGCTGCACGCCCTCCAGGTTCCTCAGCAGGTGTCCCGCGAACTCCTTGTCCCTGGCGCGGTCCAGCAGCGTGTACGCGGCGCCGCGCACGCCGGCGCAGCCCGTGCGGCCCACGCGGTGCGTGTGCGTGTCTATAGATGGATGTAGCTACCTGCTGCACGCCCTCCAGGTTCCTCAGCAGGTGTCCCGCGAACTCCTTGTCCCTGGCGCGGTCCAGCAGCGTGTACGCGGCGCCGCGCACGCCGGCGCAGCCCGTGCGGCCCACGCGGTGCGTGTGCGTGTCTATAGATGGATGTAGCTACCTGCTGCACGCCCTCCAGGTTCCTCAGCAGGTGTCCCGCGAACTCCTTGTCCCTGGCGCGGTCCAGCAGCGTGTACGCGGCGCCGCGCACGCCGGCGCAGCCCGTGCGGCCCACGCGGTGCGTGTGCGTGTCTATAGATGGATGTAGCTACCTGCTGCACGCCCTCCAGGTTCCTCAGCAGGTGTCCCGCGAACTCCTTGTCCCTGGCGCGGTCCAGCAGCGTGTACGCGGCGCCGCGCACGCCGGCGCGGCCCGTGCGGCCCACGCGGTGCGTGTGCGTGTCTATAGATGGATGTAGCTACCTGCTGCACGCCCTCCAGGTTCCTCAGCAGGTGTCCCGCGAACTCCTTGTCCCTGGCGCGGTCCAGCAGCGTGTACGCGGCGCCGCGCACGCCGGCGCAGCCCGTGCGGCCCACGCGGTGCGTGTGCGTGTCTATAGATGGATGTAGCTACCTGCTGCACGCCCTCCAGGTTCCTCAGCAGGTGTCCCGCGAACTCCTTGTCCCTGGCGCGGTCCAGCAGCGTGTACGCGGCGCCGCGCACGCCGGCGCGGCCCGTGCGGCCCACGCGGTGCGTGTGCGTGTCTATAGATGGATGTAGCTACCTGCTGCACGCCCTCCAGGTTCCTCAGCAGGTGTCCCGCGAACTCCTTGTCCCTGGCGCGGTCCAGCAGCGTGTACGCGGCGCCGCGCACGCCGGCGCAGCCCGTGCGGCCCACGCGGTGCGTGTGCGTGTCTATAGATGGATGTAGCTACCTGCTGCACGCCCTCCAGGTTCCTCAGCAGGTGTCCCGCGAACTCCTTGTCCCTGGCGCGGTCCAGCAGCGTGTACGCGGCGCCGCGCACGCCGGCGCAGCCCGTGCGGCCCACGCGGTGCGTGTGCGTGTCTATAGATGGATGTAGCTACCTGCTGCACGCCCTCCAGGTTCCTCAGCAGGTGTCCCGCGAACTCCTTGTCCCTGGCGCGGTCCAGCAGCGTGTACGCGGCGCCGCGCACGCCGGCGCAGCCCGTGCGGCCCACGCGGTGCGTGTGCGTGTCTATAGATGGATGTAGCTACCTGCTGCACGCCCTCCAGGTTCCTCAGCAGGTGTCCCGCGAACTCCTTGTCCCTGGCGCGGTCCAGCAGCGTGTACGCGGCGCCGCGCACGCCGGCGCAGCCCGTGCGGCCCACGCGGTGCGTGTGCGTGTCTATAGATGGATGTAGCTACCTGCTGCACGCCCTCCAGGTTCCTCAGCAGGTGTCCCGCGAACTCCTTGTCCCTGGCGCGGTCCAGCAGCGTGTACGCGGCGCCGCGCACGCCGGCGCGGCCCGTGCGGCCCACGCGGTGCGTGTGCGTGTCTATAGATGGATGTAGCTACCTGCTGCACGCCCTCCAGGTTCCTCAGCAGGTGTCCCGCGAACTCCTTGTCCCTGGCGCGGTCCAGCAGCGTGTACGCGGCGCCGCGCACGCCGGCGCAGCCCGTGCGGCCCACGCGGTGCGTGTGCGTGTCTATAGATGGATGTAGCTACCTGCTGCACGCCCTCCAGGTTCCTCAGCAGGTGTCCCGCGAACTCCTTGTCCCTGGCGCGGTCCAGCAGCGTGTACGCGGCGCCGCGCACGCCGGCGCGGCCCGTGCGGCCCACGCGGTGCGTGTGCGTGTCTATAGATGGATGTAGCTACCTGCTGCACGCCCTCCAGGTTCCTCAGCAGGTGTCCCGCGAACTCCTTGTCCCTGGCGCGGTCCAGCAGCGTGTACGCGGCGCCGCGCACGCCGGCGCAGCCCGTGCGGCCCACGCGGTGCGTGTGCGTGTCTATAGATGGATGTAGCTACCTGCTGCACGCCCTCCAGGTTCCTCAGCAGGTGTCCCGCGAACTCCTTGTCCCTGGCGCGGTCCAGCAGCGTGTACGCGGCGCCGCGCACGCCGGCGCAGCCCGTGCGGCCCACGCGGTGCGTGTGCGTGTCTATAGATGGATGTAGCTACCTGCTGCACGCCCTCCAGGTTCCTCAGCAGGTGTCCCGCGAACTCCTTGTCCCTGGCGCGGTCCAGCAGCGTGTACGCGGCGCCGCGCACGCCGGCGCAGCCCGTGCGGCCCACGCGGTGCGTGTGCGTGTCTATAGATGGATGTAGCTACCTGCTGCACGCCCTCCAGGTTCCTCAGCAGGTGTCCCGCGAACTCCTTGTCCCTGGCGCGGTCCAGCAGCGTGTACGCGGCGCCGCGCACGCCGGCGCAGCCCGTGCGGCCCACGCGGTGCGTGTGCGTGTCTATAGATGGATGTAGCTACCTGCTGCACGCCCTCCAGGTTCCTCAGCAGGTGTCCCGCGAACTCCTTGTCCCTGGCGCGGTCCAGCAGCGTGTACGCGGCGCCGCGCACGCCGGCGCAGCCCGTGCGGCCCACGCGGTGCGTGTGCGTGTCTATAGATGGATGTAGCTACCTGCTGCACGCCCTCCAGGTTCCTCAGCAGGTGTCCCGCGAACTCCTTGTCCCTGGCGCGGTCCAGCAGCGTGTACGCGGCGCCGCGCACGCCGGCGCTGCCCGTGCGGCCCACGCGGTGCGTGTGCGTGTCTATAGATGGATGTAGCTACCTGCTGCACGCCCTCCAGGTTCCTCAGCAGGTGTCCCGCGAACTCCTTGTCCCTGGCGCGGTCCAGCAGCGTGTACGCGGCGCCGCGCACGCCGGCGCGGCCCGTGCGGCCCACGCGGTGCGTGTGCGTGTCTATAGATGGATGTAGCTACCTGCTGCACGCCCTCCAGGTTCCTCAGCAGGTGTCCCGCGAACTCCTTGTCCCTGGCGCGGTCCAGCAGCGTGTACGCGGCGCCGCGCACGCCGGCGCGGCCCGTGCGGCCCACGCGGTGCGTGTGCGTGTCTATAGATGGATGTAGCTACCTGCTGCACGCCCTCCAGGTTCCTCAGCAGGTGTCCCGCGAACTCCTTGTCCCTGGCGCGGTCCAGCAGCGTGTACGCGGCGCCGCGCACGCCGGCGCGGCCCGTGCGGCCCACGCGGTGCGTGTGCGTGTCGATGTCGCGCGCCACGGTGTAGTTGACGACGGTGCGGATGTGCGGGATGTCCAGGCCTCGCGCTGGAATTATACAAGTTCATTGCCGTATCGTTCTTATGAGGTTCCGCTGTGAACGCTGCGAGAGCGCATCGATGCATGAACGAGTCGTGCTCTTCTTCAACGTCTGAATATTCTGCGGGGATACAGATTCCCCCTTTCAACTTTGCAACAATTCATAGATAGACATTTTATAAAGATAAACTGATTTAATAACTGTGTGTGTGGCGCAGCCGGTTGGATTATTTTCAATAAAGTTACATCAAAACATTGTATGCTCAATAGTCAAAGTCATTAACATTTAATATTAACATTTCAGTAAAATACCGTATACGCTACACGTTTTATTGAAAAAGGTTCTTTAAAAATTACCTTAAACAGAGGACTAGTTATATAAACCATAAGAAGAAGACAGTTTCTGTCATGTCGTAGAAGGTGAAAGATGCTGCCTTGGAGAGAGAGAGATGGAAAAGGTTACATCAGTTGCACCGACAAGAGGGAAACTAAAATAAAAAAAATAATTACCAGCGACGTCGGTAGCAACCAAAATATTGTTCTCCTGCCGTTTGAACGCCGTGATGACCTTGTTCCTGTCAGCCTGGTCCATGTCTCCGTGCAGGAGTAACGCGTCGTATTGTTGAACGCCGAGGTTGGCTGCTGTTTGCTCTGCTTCTAACTACAAACAAATATGAATTATTTTTATAAGTCATTGATTTATTTTTTCTAAAGATTACGTAGATTAGAAAATTTCGAGATTTGGTCTATTCATTAATAATTAATATTAAATTAATCTTATAAATAAATGATTGTGATTTCAATTAGTTCTGCACATGAAGTTAATCTCATTAAAATTATTAACTTACATACCTTCTTGGTGACAAATATCAACACAGTGCCAGCCGATAGGAATTCCACCAAGTTTTTGAGTAGCCACGTCCATTTATCTTCTGGTTTGTTAAATATTCTGAAATATAATCACCACGTTAAACTGGAGCCGGCCGGTTCATCGACCGGGCGCCGCGCTTGCCGCAGACGCGCAAGACTTAACGCCGGCCGGCCGCCGGCCTTCTGCCAGTGCGGGGGTTATAAGCCTGATGTTCCCCACTGCAGGGCAAAGGTCTCCCTTCCCTCCTTCCACTTCCCTGTATTGGATTTCTTTCATTGGGCCATGGCACAGCACACACCTGCTTCCGCAAACGTGTAGGAGAGGAAAGATAGTCTATAGATGGATGTAGCGAGGTCTAATGCTTGTTAAAGCCAGTGTTTCCTAAAAGAGTCAAGCTCATAATATAGTGTATAATTAACCATAAAATAAATAGGTGTCTTCGTATATTGACCTATAAAATCGCGAGCAAGGCGCTACACGCATTGCGGAGAACAGAGGGGCTATCTCTACGAGTGATTTCTTGGAGCGCTGACTCCAAGGAGTCACGTGTGACTGCATACATACTTGACGTGCTGCTGCACGAGGTCGCAGGCCTCGCCCGCCGCGCCGTGCTGCACGCGCACGGGGTCGTGCAGCGCGTCGCGCGCCAGGCGCTCCACGCGGCGCGGGAACGTCGCCGAGAACAGCAGCGCCTGGCGCTCCGGCCGCACGTGCGCGCAGATCGACCGCACTTGGGGCTCTGGAGAATACACGACCCATCAGAAATACTATACACTAATTCTTGGAACTTGTTAAACTTCCAAGAATTGTTAACATATTATTCGTTTTTACGATTTGTTAACATATTATTCGTTTTTAAAATCCTGTACTTTAAAAACTAATAATACACTAATACTTCTTCATCATCTCAGCCGTAGTACGTCACAGCTGAACATAGGCCTCCCTCATGGATCATCAAGAACTGATCATGAAGGGTTGTTGCTCACCACGCTTGGCAGGCGGGTTGGCGAGCGGAGTACGGTATGTTGATACACAGAAAGTTGCTGTTGCCCATTCTGGAGGTATCCCTTGGCAGATTCTTACATCCTGGGCAAGAGGGGAGGGGCGACTTTCTACTGCCGGCGCCCCACGGCAGTACCAATACTTTCCTAATTCGATGTGTAGTTACAAAATGTATTGCAGTAAATATGATGTTGTAATATCCTACTGGCTGCGCCAAAAAATTTTTGAATTACACTTGCACTTATTTTAGAAATTACTACTGTAGTCAAGTGGAGATTGTGGTCAATCAGTTCGATCAATCAGTTCGATCAATCAAAAAGTATATGTAAAAAAAATAATGATTGATTAAGATTACTATTAACTTACCAAATCCCATGTCGAACATTCTATCTGCCTCGTCCAGCACTAAGTATGTGACCCGCTGTAAGTTGGTCGCCTTGCACTTTATGAGGTCTATCACACGGCCGGGGGTACCCACTATTATCTCGGCACCGCCACCTGTGAATCAATAGGACATATTTACAGGCAAAAAATACAAATTACAAAATATTTATTTCTTCAACTTGATATACATTGATAATTTTGTAAAATTTCTGACCTTTATGAATAAACGATTTTCATTTACTGTAGTGGCATGTGTTGTGTGAACGTGTATTTATATGTGTGTGTGTGTGTGTTTTATGTGTGTGTGTGTGTGTGAGTTTTATGTGTGTGTGTGTGTGTATGTGTGTGTTATGTGTGTATGTTGTGTGTGTGTGTTATGTGTGTATGTTGTGTGTGTGTGTGTTATGTGTGTGTATGTTATGTGTGTATGTGTGTGTGCGTGTGTGTGTGTATATGTGTGTAGGTGTGTGGGTGGGTGTGTGTGTGTGTGTGTTTTATGTGCGTATCGGAGAGTGTTAAGAAACGTGTTGTCATTTCTGCCTTAAATATTGTTTTTTTTATTAATAATTTAAAACCAGAACTTAAACAACTGATTTTTAGATATTTCCTTCTGGATTGTAGTTTGGCCAAAATCTTTATTTGTTTGAAATATATTACAAGAAATAAAAGACGAAGTCCATAAACATTAAAGACAATAATACAAACAACAGATAAAACTGTCAATTTACCTTCTAATGCTTTGGTCTGTTCCCATTTGGATCCACCGCCGTAGCAGCAAACGCATCTGATATTGTACACCTTTCCAAACTTCTTTGCTTCCATATATATCTGATAAAAAAACATTTATGCAATATATTTAAACAAACTGTTTGTGTTTCTCTTTGTGAAATTTATGTTTTATGGTGAATGTACAATAAAGAGTTTATCTATCTATCTACTTGTTAGAACCACTAAATATGTTCCCCAAACAAAAATGAAAGTCTATTGGTATTGTGTTCATTATATGCGGATTCGATTCTTTTTAGTTGAATCGGTTATGGATTTTAGTGGAGGTGGAATATTATTCCAACAAAGTAACCTAAAGCTTAATTAAAAGCCTTCAATCTACACAACGTACTCCTTTCTATCTCACTGCTGGGTATAGACCTCATCTTATACCGTCATTTTACTTTAAGAATAAGAATAACTTTATTAAACTTTTAAATACAACACAGTATACTTAACTAAAAAAGAGACTTAACTAGGTACTATAGCCATTTATGCCAGGAAGACTAAACCATTTGCGCTAGTTTTGGAAATACCTCAATGACATAATAAACATTGGCGGTAGGTAAGCATACAGAATAAGAAAGCCCTTACCTCCCGTGCTAGTTAAGAACTGTGTTACAGCAAGGTAAGGATTTTCGCCCCGTGTACATACGATTATAGCATGGTAATAATAACAAAAGAACAGTCTAGGTTAACATAGGCAATTATAACAACTTTCTACTTTCAACACACCCTTGTCTACAAAATGCCCTCAAACTTCCCGTATACCTTACCTGCTGAGCCAACTCTCTAGTGGGCGCGAGAATGAGCCCTATGGGTCCGTCGTCAGGCTTCAGCTCCTTTTGGTCCATGATGTGCACTAGCAGCGGCCAGATGAAAGCAGCCGTCTTGCCGGAACCCGTCCGTGCAATACCTAGCAACAAAAACCACTACTTATAAATGGGGTGGCGGTATTTCTGTTTGTTTGATCGCTTATGCTTTGAAATCGAATGTTTCGATTTGGAAAAGGTTTTTTACGATTAGCACTCCGACTGCAGGGGCGAGTTATCATTTTTTTATTACATTGTGGGTCAAAGGGTGGGAGAGAGTGAGTTGTAACGGCAATGCAATTCAATCAAACTCTTCAGCTTTATTAGGATCTACCTATGAGTATGCCGTGGGGTGCCGGCTGCAAAACGTTACCTCTCCTCTCATGCCTGTGGATGCAGTAAGAGCCTGCTAAGGGATCCCTCCGGAGGATGGGCAGCAGCGTCTTCCCGTGTATCAACATCCCGTAATGCGCTCGCCATCCCCAACCCGCCCGCCAAGCGTGTTGAGTATGGCAACTACCCCTCATGGAGATCCATGGGGGAGGCCTGTGTTTAGTAGTGGACGTTTTACGGCTGAAATGATGAACACACATCAGCTTAAGCTGCCTCTGTATTCCTCATGGAGATCCATGGGGGAGGCCTGTGTTTAGTAGTGGACGTTTTACGGCTGAAATGATGAAGACACATCAGCTTAAGCTGCCTCTGTATTCCTCATGGAGATCCATGGGGGAGGCCTGTGTTTAGTAGTGGACGTTTTACGGCTGAAATGATGAACACACATCAGCTTAAGCTGCCTCTGTATTAAATAATATGTAAGGATATACCTATGAGGCCTGCACGGGCGTGGGCTGCGTGTACTCGGAGCGGCGGATGGCCTTCATCAGCTGACCCTAGTAAGGACATACCTATGAGGTCCCGGCCGGCCAGCGCGGCGGGCACGCCGGCCGCCTGCACGGGCGTGGGCTGCGTGTACTCGGAGCGGCGGATGGCCTTCATCAGCTGACCCTAGTAAGGACATACCTATGAGGTCCCGGCCGGCCAGCGCGGCGGGCACGCCGGCCGCCTGCACGGGCGTGGGCTGCGTGTACTCGGAGCGGCGGATGGCCTTCATCAGCTGACCCTAGTAAGGACATACCTATGAGGTCCCGGCCGGCCAGCGCGGCGGGCACGCCGGCCGCCTGCACGGGCGTGGGCTGCGTGTACTCGGAGCGGCGGATGGCCTTCATCAGCTGACCCTAGTAAGGACATACCTATGAGGTCCCGGCCGGCCAGCGCGGCGGGCACGCCGGCCGCCTGCACGGGCGTGGGCTGCGTGTACTCGGAGCGGCGGATGGCCTTCATCAGCTGCTCGTCGAAGCCGAGGTGCGCGAAGCTGCTCACCGGCCGCGGCGGGTCCGGCCCCGAGATCTGCAGCACGATCATATCAAATGTAGACATGATGGTGGCTTGACATCCATACTTCTACATTTACATCTACATCTATATAATAATAAAGAGAAAAGATTTAATTGTTTGTTTATACAAACAAGTACACTGAATAGGCTCTGAAACTACTGGACCAATTTGAAAAATTATTTCACCATTAGAATGCTACATTATCCCTGAATAACATAGGCTGTATTTTAATCCCGTATTCCCACGGCAACGGGAACTACGCGGGTGAAAACGCGTATAGCGGCTAGTCATTAGCGTTAGGGGTAATAGGGGTATTCGTTAGCGGATAGTCATACTAGCCGCACTCCGCGGTTTCACCTGCGTAGTTCCCGTTCCCGTGGGAACACGGGAATAAAATATGTTACTCAATGTAACATTCTAATGGTGAAAGAATTTTTCAAATTGGTCCAGGGTTAATGAGAGAAAACTCATTGGCCGCTATCGAACCCGAATCGTAAGTCGGGGTTTCATACCACACAGCCAACACGTCTACAAGTAAGTACCTTAACTCCAAAATTCTTCTTCAACTCCTGGATCTCAAATCCATCCTCATACTAAGTAGAGTCTACAAGAAAATCATCATCATTTCAGCCGTAAAACGTCCACTACTGAACTCAAGCCTCCCTCATGGATCTCCATGAGGAGTAGTTGCCATACTCACCACGCTTGGCAGGCGGGTTGGCGAGTGCAGTATGGGATGTTGCTGCCCATCTTCCGCATGTGTCCCTTAGTCGGCTCTTGCTGCATCCACGGGCATGAGGAGGGGTAAAATTCTACTGCCCGCACACCACGGCAAAGACACCATACTCCAATAATAAATAACAAAAAAAAGTGAGATACCTTAACTCCAAGGTTCTTCTTCAGTTCCTCGACCTGATGCGGCTCCAGCGCCTCGATCTCCTCGTGAGGAGTGTAGAAGTTCTTCTCAAACGGCTCATAGTTGAACTCGGAGTGGTCGAGTGGGGGCAGCGGGTCGATGTACTTCTTCTTAGCCGGGGCCAGCGGGTTGCCATCCTCGTCGTATTCTATTTCTACGTCGGAGCCGTCGTCGCCATTGTGTAGTGGATTCTCTTCCATGTATCTGATGGATAATTATGGTACTAAAATAAGTTTACATTAAATAATGCTTTTTTTTTCCTAAACAATGTCTTACTGTTGGGCGAAGGTCTTCAACCATCCCTTTAATAAAACTTAAAAAGCTGGATTCATTTACCCTGCTGATGATTATGATTAGGTAAGTACAACAATAATCAAAAATGTATGATTACAGTGGGATTTGAACCCACACCCATCAAATTATTTTAGTTACGATGTAAATACTATTTCTGTTTAATTAGAAACATACTCTAGTCTGTCATACAATAAATTATAATTACAGTTTTAAGGAGGGAACTGATTTTCTGCTACAGTGCTAAACTAACGCAGAAATCAGTGCAAAACTAATTTATGTTTTTATGTTATTCTGCAATAAACAATTTGTATACCTACATAAATAAATAATGCCGGGAAATTCACACAGCATCATTTAGCCCCAAGCTAAGCAGAGCTTGTGTTATGGGTACTAAATGACTGATATACTTAATATGGGTACTGGAGGAAAGCAAAGATGGAGATCTCAATCTAGCCATTGTGAATTGTGTGCTTCTAATTTACGAGTTTTATAGTTAGATAAGTAATTAGTTTAAAGATAATAAGATATAAATATGAACAGACAATATACATAGTAGTGAAATTGTGCAAGTGTAGAACTAGTGTAATGTGATGTGATAGTGGACTATCTTAGGGGAAAGGCATGTCATATACTCATAATGTGGGTACTGGAAGAAAACCAAGATGGAGAGCTCAATCTAGCCAGAGTGAACTGTGTGCTTCTAACTTGCCTAAGAGTTTTGTGAGTATTTAACAATAATAAACAACATAGATAGATATTTTTTATTATATATAGAACTAGCTGACCCGGTGCCCACTTTGTTGGGCGGTAATTTATAGCCTATGACACTCAAAAATACTGTGGCTTTCTATTAGTAAAAGAATTTTAAAAATCGGTTCAGTAGATTCAGAGATTACCCCCTACAACCAAACAAACTCACAAACTTTACCTCTTAGAATATTAGTATAGACAACATCCAGAACACCTTTGTGCAGAGGAGGGAATCGAACCCTCAACATCTAGCATCGCAGGCGGACCTTCGCCTGCTGTGCCACATCGTCATATGAAATGAACAAAGTCCAGCATGGATAAGTTTGAGCCATACTTGTAATAACTCTCCTCGTCATCCAGCTCGTCGATGTCCCCCCTGGTGCCGCGGCCGCTGTCAACCTTAGTGGCATTCTCCTTGCTGGCCACCAGGTCCTTAGCGGCCTGCTGCTCCAACCCTGCCATGAAGGCGTCCAGCGGGTCTTCGTCTTCATCATCCTGGGTGGAGATTATTTAGGTTCAATGGTCATCAGCTGTGGGGAATAGAATGCATGTGGATGCAGTAAGTCTGCAAAGGAATACCTCGGGAAGATGAGCAGCAGTGACTTTCCATGTAGCAACACACCATAATGTGCTTGCAAACCTGCCTGTTTAATGATCTCAAGTATTTTATTTTTGTGTCATTTTTTGTTTTGCTTAATTATCACGGATCAATTTTGTCTGAAATAAATAAATTAATAAGTAACTAACCTTAGAGCGGGTAGCTTCATATGTAGGACTGCCTGGGGCAGGGATGTATGCTAGGGCTGGAGTCACTGGTTCGTCATCATCATCAAAATATCTGCAAAAGCAGATAATTATTGTGATTGACTTTAGAAACATGACAATCAGCTATGCAGGTGTATAGAGATTGTTGTCTAGATGTACAGCAACAATGGTTATTCTTATTAGTGTAAATTGTAACATATCTCTTTGAAGCTGTTATTTATTAATCACTTCTTGCTAAAGATACAAAAAAAATAAACAGAGAAGCACTTATTGCTAATAACATTTCCTACCTGTTATCTATACATTTAGACGAAAGAACCCACATGAAATGGTTCATGCACAGCTAAAGCACTGAGATATTTAATACAGCTGATAAAATACTCACTCATCCTCAGTCTTAGATCGCTTCTTGCCTAAAGAGCCGAAATTCCCGGTGACGGCGTTCTGTGTGATAGCATTCATGGTGTGGTAGCCTTGTTTTGAGAGCCCCATCGAAGGTGGTGGCACAGCATGCATAGACGTTGTCGGCGGAGGCACCGCGTGTAAAGACACGTTAGAAGGATTCCGCTTCGGCATGGTGAAGCCGGCGAAACCAAACCCCTTCCCGCTACCACTACCGCCCGAATTGTAACTCATTTTCAACGCTGGACACTACCGGGGAGCGACAAACAGACTATAACTGGTAGCGCACTCTCACCAGAAAATTAAAAGATTCTCGCCAAATTACGGTGTTAACTTCACATTATTTTGTAACCGGATGCTTTGACATTCAATTGTTAGCTCTTAATATGCACTAACGACGATATACAGGGTTTCTTTTTAGTTATCCAGGCAGCAAAGCAAAGCAACGAAACAGACTTTTTCAGTTTTACTGTGAGTGAGTGAGTAATAAAAAGAATCTTCATTTCATTCAATCAATCTACGAACGAATGATTTTTTATGTAATGAATGAAATTAAAATCTGTCTAGAACTAGAATACCATTACCATTAAAATTGACAGCTAGTGTAGGACATTCAACTTAATTCGGAAGCTTGTTCTGAGTTCGGAAGTAACCGGTTATTTACTTTTTTCAACAACAAACTTTCGGCTTTATAATGTTATGTTAGTGGGATGACATTGACAACGACATGTTGCTGCTGAATCACGTTTACGTTACACTAAAATAAAAAACGTCAAAACTCAAAACAAGGAAACTTTTGGGTCTAATTTATTTACGTTCAAATTCTAAAAAATATCAGTAGCTGAAGATGTATTTCAAGCTGTGTGTGTTCCTTTTTACACTACTCACCGTGACCAATGTCGAAGCAGCCACCGGATATGATTTCGGCGACTTTATAGCCACTGTTTTGGGAATCGGAATCACCGCTGTGGGAATCCTTGCGTGTTTGGGTAATTACGCCAGACAGAAAGCGAGAAATGAATTCATCTAGAACGCAATAATGTGAGTGATAAAATTTGAAGCATTTAAACTCGTGAAGGCATACCAACGTCGTTATAATTTAGAATGCCATAAACGACTAATTTCCTAACTTGTTTCAGGCCACAAAGCAGTTGTTCAAAAATTATGTCGATTGTTTGATTGCAATTAAATTAGTTAATTATGACCTAAGCATTACAGGCCTAATAATTCTATGTAAATTACCATCTAATAATCTACTTTAATAATGTAATTGGTTGTGCCGTTTTAATTAAAGTAAATAAATAAATAATACTTTGTTTCTTTTACAGAATGATAAAATATGTATATTTGAAGTAACTATGATTTAAATAATAAGAGAAGCAGACACATTTAAAAATGCAAGATAAAAAGCAAAATTATACATAAATAAAAAAAAATGTGAATATAACCAGTGATCAGGCTAATCACTAATCAGGTTACTTATAACTATCAAAAATATAAATCCCACAGAATTGCACAATCCTATATGTACTGTGTATGTTATTAAATCTAATAAGATATAACCGAGCTGGCAACACTGGCAGCAGGACGTGTTTACAATTTGGTTTGTGATTGTTGTTGTGTGAAAATCCAAAATACTACGTTTTTGCGTGAAAAAAACAAGTACACTGTGGCTAGTGACTGTAGTGACCAGTTGTGACCTTTTTGGAGAACCCGTACATCGGCAATTTGGATAATTTACAGACATTATATGCAGTACAAGTTATTCACGTGCCTACCCGCTCTTTTGCATTCAGACCATTGTTTTCGGCTTACAAACGGGTCAAACCTTTAAAACATGGTGAAGTGTGGTGCGTGCGGAAAATTCTTATCTCAGAATGACTCGATAAAGTGCTCCAAGTGCTCATCGGCGTATCATCGTGCATGTGTCTCATTACCGGAGTCTGGTCCTGTAAGGCCGACGACGTGGGTTTGTCTCGTGTGCAAAATTAAAATCCCTCGTGAAGATAACACAAACACTCCCGTGAGGGGGATCTCAGCTACTCAAAACACCAGTGAGTTGCCGTCTGCGTCTAGCCCTGTCGTCCCGGCATGCGAGATGCCGCCTTCTCAATCAGCCGACCTAATCCAGGAAATAAGAGCCCTACGTGAAGATCTTGGTGCGATGATGGGTGAGATCCGTGACTGCCGTGTGGAGATCCGCGAGTGCCGTGAGGATTTAAAGGCCTACGCTGACAGGATAGAAAGTCTTGAGTGTAAAGTTTTGGAGTTGGAAACGAAACTCGAAGGAGCGGGCCCTAGTATCGATGTCGAGGCTACCATCGAGGACTTGAAGCTTCAATTGAACGATCGAGACCAGGAGCTTCTTCTGAGTGACCTCGAGATCGCGGGGATACCGGAATATAAGGAAGAGAGTCCAATACATGTCGTGAAAATGGTGGCCATCAAACTGGGTGTTGGGCTTGATGACCATGACATCGTCCATGCTGAACGCACTGGCCCCCGTGTCCGAAATCTTGTTGAGAAAGACGGTGCTCCGGTGCCAACCCGACCTCGCAGCATAGTGGTGATGCTGGCTCGGCGCGCGCCGCGCGATCAGCTCCTGCGGGCCGCCCGGGTGCGTCGGGTCATCACTGTCGCCGAGTTGGAGCTGGTGGGCCCTCAGAACTCCCAAGGTGCCCTAAAGAATGTTGGTGCATCCAGTCGCGTTTATCTGAATGAGCGATTAACCCGGTTAAACAGGCAACTATTCCATCAGACACGTGAAGCAGCCCGTCGTTGCCACTGGAGATATGTCTGGACCCGTGACGGTAGGATCTTCGCTCGTAAGGATGATGGCAAGGCAGTGGAGCGTATACATTCTATAAAGGATTTAGGTAGAATTTTTGGATGAAAGTAGTTTGTGTTTAACTAATGCTGTGGCCTCATATAATTTAAATTCTTTTGTTAATAAAGATACACATTACCTTGTTGCATATGTAGCATTGGACTCTTACCATTTAACTTTCTTGATTAAAGTAGCATATGATATTTTCTTTACTTATATGGTTAAAAATAAATCTTGTAGTAATTATATTATTACAAATGCAGCCATGCTTTCTTATCATAGAAATTGTTTCATAAATATCTATAAAACATACTATATTTTCATTGCTGTTATGGTTAAAAATAAGTGTTGTTATTGCACTATTTTGTTAATAAGTTATAGGTTTTTTCTATATTTTCTTTTTCTGATTACTACAATGCATGTTGCCTATCAGTTTCATCGGTATGACTTATTATGCCAAAAGTTAATATTGGCAAACATTTTATCATTAGGTTTGGTCAATTGTATTGAAATATTTCTTCAATTATTCTTTCAACTTTCTAAAGCCAAATTAAAATATTCTTCTACTCATCTTGGATATATGAGTATCAATTCATTGTTTCAAAATAAGGTTAGAAATGGGAAAGCCTTACTAAGCAACACAACTATGTACAATATCAGTAAGTCCTTTGGCCTAGTGTTTTTGTGTTGTTTATGTTTTCAATTTTTATACTATACTAGCTTATTTAGTGATAACAGTCTTATTTATATGTACAACCTATATAGGTTCTGGCAAAAACCAATATTACCAAATATGTTGCTATTAGGTGGGGCTGCTTCCAGTGAAATTATTTTTTGTTTGTGGTATCAACTTTCTAGAAGTAATTTAAAATATCCATTTATACTAAGATTTCTCATGGATAATGTTTGCAAACCATGTTCTCAAAGCAAGGTTACAAGTATGTATAATGTCAGTAGTTCATTTGGCCTGTTATGTTTTCATTGTTTATACAAAAGTAACATCCCTTATCAATTATGGAAAATCCTAACATTACCAAACATTTTGTTATTGGATTGGGTGGGTGGAATGACCTTTTATTTATTGTATCAATTTTCTACTACCAAGTTTAAATACTCAACTAAAATAAGACTTCTTAATCATAAGGTTAACAAATCATCTCAACAATACTTTAACAAATATCATGGAGCAATGTTCACCAACACATCCATGTATAATGTCAGTAACTTATTGAGCCTGATATGTCTTCATTGTTTATACTTATATAACATAAAAGGTGTTATTTGTGTGATTGGCAACTACTATCAATTAATGCTAAACATTTACTATTATTATGTATATTATATTAGGCTACTGGGATAGGTTTCTTCTGGTGAACTTATTGTCTGTTCGTTGTATCAACTTTGTAAAGCCATGTTAAAGTACTATTCATTTATGGTAGGTTCTTTAGAGGATAATGTTTTCAGTTCATGTTTTCAGGACAATATTAAAAACCAGAAAGTTTTTCTTACCAACACAACTATGTATAATATGGGTAACTTATTTGGCCGGGTATATATTCTTTGTTCATACTTGTATGCCTTGTTAATTCATAACATTTGTAAATGTAATGTTTGCTTTGACTATGCAAATGTGCTGGTAAATTTAAACAATATTTATTGCGGATGTCACCATTATTGCTTATTATTTATTCTAACTAATCTATCATTATTTATTTATTTACTGGTTTATCTTTGTTATATATATTACAATGTATGGTTTATTATATTCCTTATTAAACAACAAATCAGGTTTTCTATTATTTTATATTTACATTTTATTAGAACAAATTGTGTATCATTGACTTACTTAGGGTCTTATCTTTATTACCTATATTATCATGTGCGGTTACTATTGTACTTAACTCACCTACATATTTTATGGATATTTTTTATTATATTCTTGTCTTATATTGTATCTAAACATCTAAACACAAGGTGGATTATGAATAATCTGTGTAGAACATTTAAAAGTATTAGGGATATGCCTAATACTGATGCCGCCTTATTGAATCTATGCAGTAGAATTAAAAATAAATTATAATGTTTGATAAATATTTCAAAATTGGTCTTTTTAACGCAGGCTCGCTCAACACAGGCCACGATGATTTTATCATCGCCATGGACAGGTACAGAGTCGATCTGATGGCTATAAACGAGACGTGGATCAGGGAAGGGGAAGTGGGTCTCGCGCCCGTTGTGCAGGGCTACCGGCTAAGGTATTTACCTCGTCCGGTGGGCGTGAACGGCGGTCGCGGTGGTGGTGTTGGTTTTTTTATAAAGCGGGGAGTTAGGGCTCTCACCTTTGCACACCCGCAGGACCCTCGTTATATGGCGGTAGAGCAAATGTGGTTAACATTAATCGTTAATGGGAAGAGGCTTGCGGTTGGTACTGCATATCGACCACCCAAAGGGGTACATCTGGATCTGTTTTTGGATGCAATTACAGATAGTATTAATTCTTTATCCGGAGTAGATAATATAGTGCTGTTAGGGGATTTCAATGTGGACCTGTTAAAGGTCGACACATGCAGTGCGAAGAAGTTGTCTACCGTGCTTAGCTGTCTTAATCTAACTCAGTTGGTGAACGATCCAACACATTTTACCGACCACAGTCAGACACTGATAGACTTAATCTGCACTGATCTCAAGGCTAGAAGCGTCTCAGTTGAGCATATAGGTTCACTTAATGGACATTCTATGGTCACATGTGAATTTCATATTTCTAAGATTAAACAGATAGGGGAGAAGGAGGCACATTAGGACACTTTTTACCTTATAGGTCTTAGATTTTTTGGTTTTTAAGTTTTTAGTGCGTTTTATGCAGTAAAACATATTTTTGTATTTTACCTTTAGAGTACAATAATAAAATAAACATATTTATAGAGTAGAATATGTAAATTTTTAATTTTAGTAAACAATTGACAGTGACCCAATCTGCCCCCCTTGGGGGGTAGTTTGGGACGCTACTGGGGCAGTTTTGGACTTGTGATTTAAAAAGCCTTATTAGTATTAAAAATATATATTTATTCAAACATGCTTATTATTATTAAAATGTATTTGCTAGGAACTATAAATTCTTCAATTATCACAATATAATTTGTACTTGAGATCAATCAAACTTAGAAACTAATATAAAATGCAATAATTAATCAAACATGTAACCAGTAAGCATTTAGATTATTATCCGTCATTTCTTATTTTCTTATTAGTATACATTCATTCATCATCATTTCAGCCATAAAACGTCCACTAATGAACAAAGGCCTCCCCCCTCATGGATCTCCATGAGGGGTAGTTGCCATACATTACCCAAGTTTAAATCTTGAAAAATCGAATCTAAAAGTAAACATCGCAGCAGTTCTGGAAGTGCTTCCAACATCATTGGGTGATGGGAGCTTTGTCAAGATATCCAATATTGATATAGTCCACTTATCTTCTTTTTCAGGAAAGAAAAATTTATTGAACCCTGACTTTTTCTTCATAAAACTAACTATCAGTGTATTTTCAAATTTTTCTTCTACTTTGGCTACAAAAGCTAAAGCTCTGTCCATATTTCTTGACGTGCATTGAATTAAGTAAAATTCCCCAGGTTTTATGAGTTCCATTCTGACGTCTGGCGCTTTGTCCATACTCACGTCTTCTTCATCAGTTAAGGCACAATCAGTGTCACTGTGGACAGAGTAGTTAGTTTGGTCGGAATCTGAGTCGAAAACTTCTTTCATTATTTTAGCTTTCTTGGGTTTCGGTTTCGGTACATTTATTTTCGATTTTCTTAGTACTGATTTTTCTAATCTTTTCTGTCTTTCCAAATAAGCTGCTTCAACTTCATTCTTCTCTGGTGTTTCTGTTAAAATTCGCGATTTTCCTTTCTTTCTACCCTTTGTTGATGCCTGTCGAGGTGGTGCTTGCGGATATGGCATTATCATTTCAGGTGTCAAGACTGAGTCTGTGATGAGGCTGGCGTTTGATTCTCCATTTGTTGTATGTGTCGCATTCGGTGGTTTATCTTTCATGGATTGATAAGTCTCACCAGCAGTAGACAGCAACTCTGTGTTGGTTTCAGATGCGGGAGGTAATATTGCGTTTGTGATAGGATCCATGTGAACTTCAAGGTTTCTGATATCAATAGTATCCTCATTTACATTATCCTGTTCCGAAGCATTTGGTTGATTTGTCTCTGAAGAACCAGTTTGATCTAAAGGGCGATTAGTCACTTCAGCACAAGCAAAGTCATCGTCAGAGAACGCATTCTTTGAAAAAGGGTATATGCCTGGCTTTCTGAAACCGGCAGTGATATTATTTGGTGTAAATGCAGCATTATATGCTGGAGTTACTATACCAGCTAAATAATGGATTGATATGGTTTTTCCTGGGTGATTCAGCAACCAATCATTTTGAGCAACAGAAAGCTTTTGTTTAAATGGCCCCATAACTGATACATCAAGAGGTTGAAGTCGATGCGTGCAATGAGGCGGGAATGTAAGTAAAATAATTCCGTTTTCTCTGCAAAAGTTTATACAGTCGATGGTACAATGACTCTCGTGGTTGTCAAGTAAAAGCAGTATCGTGTCATCTTTGGTGCATCTTGTAATTTTTTGCAGATGTTCTAGCACTTTTATAAATAGTGATCCTGTCATCCATCCACTGGTAGGGCTGTTAGCAAAGCCAATGCAACCATTAGGTCCTCCTGTTATCATGTGTTCCTGAAATCTTGCTCGTGGATAAATGAACACAGGTGGTAACGCATTCCCTGCGGCATTGACAATTGCACACATGGTTATTAGTTGTCCTCTTTCAGCAGAAACACTTTGTCCAACTTGTTTTTGTCCACGCTGAGCTATCACATTGGGAGCTTGGACGACAGTCATGATATTTGTTTCATCTATGTTGTATATTCTGTCTGGTGTAAACACTTTTTTTTGGAACACTGTTTCTAAATTGTTTTGGAACTCCATTACGTTGTGGCGGTTAAAGCTGGTCGCTCTCGATAAACTGGTATTTTCAGGTTTCCGTAGTGATAGGCTTCTGTGCCTCCCCATAAAACCCTTCAACCATTCAATTCCCGCAATTTTCTTCAGTTCCCATGCCTCTGGACATTTTTTTAAAGCCTTAGCATATTGGTATGCCAACAACCTAGTTTTATTGTAAGTTAAACCATAATTCATTTTTGATGATTTTAAAATATATTTTTGCAGCATGATTTCTTCTTCTTTCGTAAATACCTGATTGACGCTATATTTGGTAGAAAAGTCTTCACTTTTTGACTTTTTATCGTTTTTTAATAGTTTAATTCGGTATCCTAGAGTGCTTTTAGTAATACCAAATATAGCGGCAGATCCTCTTAGTGTCATGGTTCCATTTTGAACACAATCGATTGCCTTCTTAATATCCTCTTCATTGACTATGGTTTCCCTCTTTTTTTTATACTTGCGAACCATTTTTGCATCGGTGTTAAGCAACTGAAAGAAATGAAAACTTATAATATTACCAAAAGGGGCACATTAGGACATGTCCTAAAGTGCCCCTTACTATGTGTCCTAAACTACCCCAAGGCGCCATTTAAAAAGCTTTGTGTCATAAAACATTTTTTATTTCTTTTGAAACTAATACGTTTGGGTCTATCCATGCATGGATATCCAAACTTAACGGAAACTATAAAAAACATATAATTTATACTCATAATTAGCAAATAAACACTTACGTAGTCCAGGTGAAAAATTTACACCGGCCGCCGAAAATCCCGACCTGCTAATAAGTCGGTTTGACAGCTGACAGCGCGGCATATGACATGTGATGGTTTGTAGTAGTAGTGTTGCCATACTAGAAATGCATTTTCTGGCAAAAAAATGTCCATGGTTTGGAAGAAATCTTCAATGTCTAAAGGTGCCCCTGTCCTAAACTACCTCCTTCTCCCCTACCCTATACAGTTTATTACAGGCCGCTAAAAAACATTTGTCGGGAGTCATTTGACAATGATTTGCAGTTGATACCCTGGGATCTAATTCCTGAGATAGATGACGTAAATGTAATGCTCAATTGTTTAAATGAAAATATCTTAGCCATTTTCGATATGCATGCGCCAAAGAAATCATGCACTGTATCTGAACAAAGTTATCCCTGGGTGACTGACAATATTAAAGTAATGATGAGGCTGCGAGATGACGCGTTGTCTACTTATCGTAAAACCAAATTAGAAACTAAAAAAATATATTATAAGAGCCTCAAGGCGTTAGTCTCCCGGTCACTGTATTTTGAAAAAGCTGCATATTATAAACACAACATTAACTGTAAAATAAATGATCCAAAAGCACTCTGGAAAAATTTGAAATCCAACATTTTACCTCCTAAAAATGATACTTCATTGCCATCACATTTTGATGACGCAGATGCAATAAATAATCACTTTTTGAACGTCCCTGGTTCGTTAAATAATAATATCTCTCTCCTTACATTCTTTGAATTTAACAAATATAATAATATTACATTTTCTTTGAATCTTGTAAATGTAGAATGCATTGTTAAAATCATCAGGAATCTTAAATCTAACGCTGAAGGGTTCGATGGTATAACCCTTAATATGCTTTTGTTAACTTTGCCATTCTCGTTAGATGCCATAACTGCGGTAGTTAATCGATCAATCTCTTCGGCAACTTTTCCAGATTTGTGCAAGATTGCCATAGTACGTCCTCTTCCTAAGATAAATAATCCATTAACGGTTAAAGATCTAAGGCCGATCAGTATACTGCCTTGCGTGTCAAAAATCATTGAAAAGGCCGTTTGTCATCAGTTAACAGATTTTCTTGAAAAACATGACATCTTGCCTGATGCTCAATCAGGGTTTAGAAAACGTCGTAGTACGGCCACTGCACTTTTGGATGTTACAGACAATATACTCGTAGCTCAAGATAAAGGCATGTGTACCCTGTTGGTCCTGCTAGATTTTTCTAGAGCATTTGATGCATTAAATACAACACTACTACTGTCTAAGCTTAGTTATTATGGCTTCGACGTTAACACTTTAAAATGGTTTAACAGCTATCTTACAGATCGATACCAGTTTGTTGAATTAAAAAATAGTAATGGTACCTCACTTTTTTCAAAATTATCTCCTTTGATCCGGGGAGTACCTCAAGGCTCTATCCTTGGCCCGATCTTATTTATTTTGTACAGCTCTGACATCAAAAACCAGATAGTCAATTGCAGGTATCACATTTATGCGGATGACGTGCAAGTTTATTTATCTTTCAAGCCTCAAGACCTTAACAGAGCTATCGGGGCAATAAACGATGATTTAAGGAGAATCTCTTCATGGTCTGATGCGAATGGTTTGGTTCTGAATCCTCTGAAAACTAAATACATGATCTTTGGAAGTAAACATCATGTAGCTTCTTTAAATATTAATATGAGTGTGTTACTTAAAGGTGAACCTGTTGAGCGTGTCTTAGAGGCCCGTAATTTAGGTCTTAAGATGGATTCAGATCTTAGGTTTGAAAACCATGTCTCTGATTGCGTAAGAAATTGTTTTTATAGACTTAAAATTTTATACAAGATACGACCCTTTCTTTCTGAAGAAATCCGGATTCGTCTTGTAGAGTCGCTAGTTCTTTCAAAGTTAAATTATGCAGACACAGTTTACGGACCGCGATTGCTAGTCCGGACCGACCGACTTATTCAGCGAGTTCAAAACGCCTGCGCGAGGTTTTGTTTTATTGTGCCGCCAAGATGTCATATTACACCGTTTCTCAACGAGCACTTGAGTATGAAAATGAAGTCTCGCCGCAAGCTTCACCTAGCATGCCTCCTCTTTGGTGTGATTAACTATAGAACGCCAAATTACTTGTACAACAAATTAAGTTGGATGGCTGGTGAAAGGAACATAGCATTAAGTAGATTGGCCACTCAAAGCCACAAAACGCAGTCTTTTAGGGGCAGCTTTAGGTATGCGTCTTCCAAATGTTGGAATAATATACCTCCTCCAATACGAAATGTAAAAAGTGTCACTAGTTTTAGACAAAAGTTAAAAGTATTCCTTATGAAAGCCCAAATACGACATGGTGACATAATCACAGATATTTCCCTGATCTAGTTATCTACTCTGCACTTCCTTCGTAATATGACATACTTTAACAACGTGTATCTATATAATTTATTTATGTATTGATGTATATATGTATCACTACTTATGCACAATGATGATATTGGTGACATCCTTTAAGATACTAAGTGTAGTACTTTTCTTTTCCACTTTCTGCATTTATTGATAACGTTTTGTAACTTTCTGTTGCACTGGTTTATTATTAAATACGTCGCTGCTGTACAACCCTCTTTACTCAGGTTTCAGCTGAAAATCAGCGTTGGGCTGTGTTAACGCACCCAACATTTATGCTGAGCTGAACGCCTTTTTAGCACAAAAGTAAATTTGTTTTTATTAGGTACTTATATAAGTAATTATTAGTTAAGTGTCTGTGTAGCGCCTAAGTTGATGTTGATATTTTGTGTTAAATAAATGCATTCTTTATCTTTATCTTTATCTTTATCTAATAAGCTGTATCTTAAAACATTAAAATCTTACTGGAATATTAGATATCAAATTCAGTGTAGAGACAAGATTATGTTACAAGTTAGATTTTGTATTTTTATATTGTAGTAATATAACATCACGTCTTCATAGTATTTCATGGTTGTTTATATATTATTAAGATTATACCTAAGCCAACCATTTGTTTTGTTGGTATGTTTAAGTTTTTTAATCCTTGGTAAAAGACATAATTTATAATGTAATAAAAAATGTACATTTGCCTTTATTTTATTTTTCATTTACTTCAAATCTACATCCTCTAAGAACCAATATGAGAAAACACTTTTTTGAATTTGAAAGGACCTTTTTTCAAATCTAAAATCTGATGATGAGATCCATGATAAATCTATCAGACTCCTCAAATATTACAGGCATAAATTAAGAATATTAGCTTATTGCTGCAAGAAATCTATTAACCATTAAATTCTCAGCATGGTCAGAGTATAGCAAAGGTGGGCATATATAGGGACTATTATAATAATGAATGACACCATACCCATCACAATTTTTTTAAGTCCAAAAAGTACTGTCGGTTTAGGTTTAGCCATATCTCGGTAATTATCAAGTTTAGAGAAAAGATGCTTATTCTGGCGTCCTCTATACAATAGCATCATATAAAAAATAGATGTTATAATGACACCACCCTCATCATTTTTCTAAGTCCCGCCTACCTTTCCTATACCCCAACCCTCAGCATTGAAGAGTTTGAAGTATTAGTTCAAAGTGGAAAAGACTGATGGCCATCAATGCAGGATAAAAATCACTGGTGGCTATATCAAAAGAGAGTTATCTATCACTGTATAATATGATGATAATGATGATTGTCATCAGGGTCAGAAGTTTGTTTTTTTATTTAATTATGTATGAATCATTAATATGTCTCATATTATTCTTATTTATTTTATTTTCAAACTGTAATTGTTTATTTTTATTTTATTATTTCACCCATTTTTCAACATGGCAATCTCAAGAACCCAAGTAAATTAAGTTTTCTACCTCTAAAACTATCATCTAGCTACATGTAAAAATCTACATAAACATGTTTAAAATTTTATGAATCCTTGGGTCATGAAAAGAAAGGTCAATTTAAATAAGCAAAGAATTAATCAGTTTGTAAATAAAATTATAATGAAAAAGTATTTTTTCAATCCCACAAGACAACACTTATTAAAACTTAAAAAAAGTCTTAAATAACTTCATTTAATTTTTTTTATAAAAACCTAACTATCATGTAATTCTAAAGATTCTATTTCTTTGATTATGTCAGTTTTCTTTGACAATTTCTCCTTTTGATCTTTATCAGGTTGGCTGACAATACCGGATAAAATTTTCTCTTCAAGAGTTTCAATGTCTCTTAGTTTTTTCTTAAGATTTTTTAGGCGCTTGACCGGGTCTGTTGTGGCCGTGTTGCTGGAGATGGACGAAGAAGAAGGACTGTTCAGCGAAGGTTCCTTTATTTCACATTTGGCAAGTTTATCTGCAGTCTCTTCAACAGCTGAAATTAAAAGTATAGTTTTTATAACTTGCTCCTTCTAACTTACCTATTGATTACTTTGGTGAAGTGTTCTAAAGTAATAATTTTCCAAGAACTTCTAATAAACTAATTATTATTATATGAATAAGGCTAGACAGTACAAACAGTACTAACTTTTGAAACTTTGGTACCCTAGTCATTTTTTATTTAGTATTTGTGTTGTTTCCCACACAAATATGGAATATCAGCCCTATGGGGTCCTAACAATAAAGTCCTTAACTATGGCTACATAAAACATAAAGCCGAATCTGGCTAGATGAATAGATTATTTTAGGCTACAACAAACTTTTTAAACTTTAATCTTATAGAAGTTTGTAATATATGAAGATACAATCAAGAATCTTACAAGTATTTAGAATCTAAGAATACCTGTTTTCTTTTTCTTCTTCTTCTTTTCCACATTAATAATCATCCCAGGTATAGGTTGAATGGTGCCAGATTTCTTCTTCTTTTGACCCTCGGCTGCCATCTCAGGGGGCATGCCCACAGGCAGTCCAGTATTCACTCGGGCTTTAAACTGCTTGCCCTTACTCTCATAAAGAGGAACTTCTTCCTGTGGCACGTATCCGTCCTTCACGCGTCGAGGCTTGCGCCAAGTACCGTCTGGACGCTGCGTCGCCGGTATAACCCTACACCCTGAAATTAATAAATTTATGTCTATGTATAACAATTTCAAATCACGATAATCTGGTGGAATACATAGGAATCAGAGTGGAACTATTGCTACCTACATAAAAACAAAACAGCTATGTTGCTTCATTAAAGAATGCGGATTTTCTTCCGCAAACAACTGAGATGCGTGAAAAATAAAGGCAAATGATTAGGTTCATTGTACTCACCGTCTGCATCTTGCTCGTAGGCCGTAGAAGCCATTCTATCACATAAAACACTCCACAATTTAGAAAAACATTAATTACAATTATCATAAAACTACGCTCGTCAGAGATAGTCTTTCTATTTTATTACAAAAGTAGGAAAAAATTGATACACAACCAATCCACCGTCCGACACTTCGCGAGCGGCGACGGCGAACGTACTACATAGTGCTGCCAACTCCATTCCCAACTTTATGGTCCGTCGGTATTTAATTATTTATTTATTTATTTACACAGTAGATTTCAAACATTACAGGATATGCACCCTAAGTCGTTAAAAATCTTTTTTAATTATGTTATGTAACAAAGACAACACCAAATACGGTTTACGTAGAACTATATACTTACCTTTAAGTTTCTTAAATACCTACCCGCTCCTCAACTTTATGTAATCTCGGCAAATACCGGCCGAGACGGGTAAATTGAAAACCAGCGCTGTATGTTCCGCATGTAGCTTACGCTGAATTTACTCCCTTTGTCTCAACCCTGTATTATTGTACTTAGATTAAGCTTATTTAAACTTTTTGTGATGGATGAGACAATAAATGTTTTTGTATTTGTAGAACTTCAACCTTAAAAATCCTGTAAGTATATAAAGTACTATCTTTCCGCATTTAAAGCTCGATAAAATTTACTAAATTAGAATAATTATCAAAAACCTAGAGCCATCCTGGAAGTCGATTCGGGTACGAATAAAAGATCAACAACAACTCAATAACCTACGCTTCGCCGACGACATCGTGCTCTTCGCTACATTAGCACTCGAGTTCCAACATATGCTATAAGACGTGAGCATGGCGAGTCTTGGGGTGGGACTGGCCATGAACCCGTGTCGAAGACACAGACAGCATAAAGCGTAGTCGAAGTAGATGGGCAGATAATGCAGTATGTCGGTAGGCGTTAAAAACCTACGCACTAAGATTGCAGATGTAGGCATATAGATGGCTCGCCTAAAGTGTAGGTACATGACCGGAAGTAGCAATGGACCGCGACAGGTGGAGAAAGGAAGGGGAGACCTTTGCCCAGTAGTGGGAAAACTTAGGTTCATCATCTCAGTCGTAAAATGTCCGAACAACGAACACAGGCCTCCCTTATGGATCTCTGTAAGTGTAGTTGCCATACTCACCACGCTTGGCAGGCGGGTTGGCGAACGCAGTACGGGATGTTGATACACGGAAGGACGCTGCTGCCCATCTTTCGGAGGTATCCCTTAGCAGGCTCTTACTGCATCCACGGACATGAGAGAAGGGGCAAAATTCTACTGCCGGCACCCCACAGCTTAACTTAGGTTAATAAAAAACTAAGTTTAATAAAACAAAAGATACTAATGTCACTGATGAGTAAATGCGACTTTTTGACGTATGTGCCCTCGTAGTTCGTTGCGGTTTGTGGATGAGATATTTATTCCTATCTTACTAGGTACTGGTTCCAATCACAGGAAGCCTAGTTTTATCGACTTAATGAATATGTTGGAAGCACTTGCAAATATGACAATGACATATCTTGACATAAATGTTTAGATGTAGTTTTTTTCCCTAAAAACAATATACCGGTTTTTGAGAATGCGCACAACACTAGAGAAATCCACCACAGAGAATCAGTACCTAATAATAGCTAATCACAGACTACCTACACGTTAGACTAGGCGGTATTGGTCCTCCTAGATGTAGCCTTTATTTATCAAAGACTAGCCTGCTCCGACAGGAGCGAAAAAAAAAAAAAAAGATCACATGTTGACTCCAACTCCTATTACGCCTTAGCTCCTAATGTCTAGTTTACATGAGGCCGCTTGTTATTTGCTTTGTGTAAACAGTTTTTCAAGCCAAGCCAGCGCTGGCTGCCAACGCTGGCGAGAATAGAGCGCTCGTCTATTTTTACTGGCGCCAGTATTACTGGCTTCGTATAAACTCTGCTTAAGAACTTAGACGAGATCTCAGACGACGAGAGCGTTGCTGCACAGTGGTGCACTGACTGCACAGCAAGCAACTTGATTCATTCTTCATTCATTCGTCTTACTTATAGCATTAGTGGGTGGGTGGTCGACATAGTCTTTGCCTAATTCCAGTTTTCAATTGTTTTATCTAAGGGAACGTTAAAATCAGGCACACCAAAACAAAATGCCGAAACGTAAGCGTCTATTTACACCTGTGAAAAACAAAATCAATAAGAGTAATTTAATAAAAATGGAACAAAAATCTGGTCAAGGTATTTAACAATAAAACCAATTTACACCTATTGAAAATAACTTGCTTGAGTAAATTATTGTAAGTTATAATTGAGCCTAAAACACTAGTGTTTTTATTCTAAGTAGTATGCGTTACAGTACTAAATTATCCCAATGGCTTTTATTTATTGACGCTGTTAGATCTTCGGTTGTTTTAAAAATTGGAAAATTCTTTAAGTACTTTGACAACGTATTATTTCAGAGGTCAGCACAGCCAGGGGCAGGCTCATGGGAGCTTTATTGGATGTCTTGGAGCCTAATGCGACTATTACAGCTGAGGAGTTGGATGACGCATATGAGCCAAGCTCTACTAAGCAAGAGAGGTATTAATCTCCAAATCGCCTACTGGACCCCACTGCTGGGCAAAAGCTTCTTATCCTGGTCTAGGGCTTCTGAGTTCTGCGCATCAAGTTCATCCTGACATCTTCGCCTGGGCGACCACAAGACCCACAATGCTTTGTGGGACACACTGAAAAAAAATAACATCAATACATTCAACAAATGTGTGTGTTTATATCATCATCACCATGTCAGCCGTAATAATTATGTCCACTGCTGGACATGGGTGTCCTTCATGGATCAGTACATACTGATCATGAGGGATTTTTGCCATACTTCTTCCTTAACAATAAATAAATACTTAACATGCTTGGCAGATGGATTGGTAAGCTCAGTGTGGGATGTTGATACATGAAAAGATACTGCTGCCCATCTTTCGGAGGTATCCCTTGGCGGATTCTTACTTCTACTTTTTCAGATGCCATGTGGGTGGCAGTAGAATGTTGCCCCTCCTCTCTTGTCCAGGGATGCAGTACAAATGTATAAATCACAAATATACTTATGTAAAAAATCACAAATCTTAGATAGTGATGTACTTAAATCATTCTACATTATAATTTCAGAAAATCAAGTTCTGAAGAAAGGGAATTCCTTACCGATGAAGAGGCTAAGAAGTGTCTCCGTAAATCACCAGCCAAGCAGTCATATGTCCTGAAGCTGTTCGACCGGAGTGTTGATCTATCCCAGTTCAGAGAGAATGCTCCACTGTATCCCATCTGCCGAGCTTGGATACTAAACCAGCCTAAGGCTAGATATAGCACTTTAGGGTAAGTACTTTAAATTATCTTAAATTGAATACCAATTGGGTATGGCATCTGGGATCCTTTTCATCGTCATCTACAGCACATAGGTACCCACTGCTCCCTTTACCTAAGACATATTCAATGTAGAATGTTTGTAAACAAACTATCATTAATTAACTTAAAAATATTTTTTTTCTGTTGGTTTTTATATATATTTCCTAATTATTGGGGATTTGTGACCATTCCCTTCAATATATTATTACTTTTAACTTTATCAAAAAACCAACCCTTAGGATTAATTCAATTTTAAGTGTAAGCATTTGTTTATATACATTCCACATAGAATTTGGCTGAAGTATAGTATTATTACTAACCTAATGATATCATCATCATCATTTCAGCCATAAAACGTCCACTGATGAACACAGGCCTCCCTCATGGGGGGTAGTTGCCATTCTCACCACGCTTGGCAGGCGGGTTGGTGAGCGCAGTATGGGATGTTGATACACGGATAGACGCTGCTGCCCATCTTCCGGAGGTGTCCCTTAGCAGGCTCTTACTGCATCCACGGGTAGGAGAGGAGGGGTATCATTCTACTGCCGGCACCCCACGGCATAATATGATACCTAATGATATGCACAAAGATTATGAATGTGGACATGTACATACATATGTGAACAGAGGTAGACCAAAGAAAAGATGGATGGATTGTGTGAAAGATGATATGAGACGTAAAGGAGGGAATATCGAGTTGACGTCTGATAGAGAAGAATGGACGAAGAGAGCATGTTGTGACGACCCCACGTAATGTGGGATAAGGGCAGGGAAATGATGAATGATCAGCACAAAGATCCAGGAGGGAGGCATGTTCATGTTCAGCAGTGGATGCCCTATGGCTGAGGTGATGATGATGATGATACTATTTGGTCCATGCTATTAGTGTGTATAGGTAACTATTAGATGGCATTTTGCGAAAAGGCGCATCTGTTGTGCAAATCGAAATCGATGACTGGTCAATGTCCTGTCAATCTCCAGAACGGGAGACGGGGAGAAGCGTGACGTCAGAAAACACGCATCCATTATGCACGTTTATTGACGTCACGCTTCTGATAATAGCCCGATTGACGTAGTCTCTTTTTTTATCCATTCATGGCCATCCAAAGGTTGCCTGGAAGAGATCGCTTTTAGCGATAAGGCCGCCCATTGAGCAGCATAATGTGTTATTTTTAGTTAATTACTGTTTGTATGTTTGTTTTTATGTTGTTTCAATAAAGCTTATTCTATTCTATTCTTGACTGTTGATCGATCATCATCCAGCATTTTTATGTTGTTTCAAATGCGTATTCTTTTCTTGATTGTTGATTGATCATCATCCAGCATTTTTATGTTGTTTCAAATGCGTATTCTATTCTTGACTGTTGATCGATCATCCATCATCCAGCATTTTTATGTTGTTTCAAATGCGCATTCTATTCTTGACTGTTGATCGATCATCATCCAGCATTTTTATGTTGTTTCAAATGTGTATTCTATTCTTGACTGTTGATCGATCATCCAGCATTTTTGTTGTTTCAAATGCGTATTCTATTCTTGACTGTTGATCGATCATCATCCAGCATTTTTATGTAGTTTCAAATTCGTATTCTATTCTATTCTTGACTGTTGATTGATCATCATTCAGCATTTTTATGTTGTTTCAAATGCGTATTCTATTCTATTATTGACTGTTGATCGATCATCCATCACCCATCATCGGCTACATCGTCGCTAACCATCAGGTGAGATTGTGGTCATACAAAGGTCTATCTGCAGTAAAAAAAAAAATAAGCAGTCGTGGGGTAGGCGGCGGCAATGTTCCCTCTCCTCTTGCCCTTGAAGGCAGTATGAATCTATCAAGGGATACCTTCGGAAGATGGGCAGCGGCATCTTACCGTGTATCAAGATCCCATTCCTTTGGATTGCACCAAGCATGGTCCCGGGAAGACTCTTCTCGGGACCATGCTTGGTGCAATCCAAGCGAAACGTCGGGAAATAATAAAGGTAATTTACGCGATAAATAACCGGTTATATGTATGTTAATAATGTGTTGTGATCGCGAAAGTTTAAAAAGACAAAAGATCCCATTCTGCACTAAAATCTCATAGAAAAAGCTTATTATTCCATAGATATGATTATTTGATGGATATTGACCCTTGGCCGAGTGTTGCTCGGTTCGACCACGATAAGAAATAATGTCATCTTGCTATATTCAATCAAAGTATTCAACATCCTTGCGAACATTAAATTAAGCATACTTAATACTAAGACAGAAATTGCAACAATGAATAGAAGTGAAAGAGTGAGTTTTCTTGTCCGCTTCTTTCCCTCACTTGGAAAAAAGTTATCTGAAGCGAACAAATTCAATTATGTGCTTTATTCAGTTTAAATGTCTTGTTCTTCTATGTAAATTTACTATTCTAAGAAGCGTTCTGCTCTGTTGAATAAACACTTATTGACTGTGACTTACATTGTAACAAATATATGCAGTAAAGTGGCAGTAAACATACAAACATTTGTGTCGCATGACGGGAATCGAACCTGCAACCGTCCAAATTGGGTATTACCACAGCAAGGCTAGCATGGGCTGGGGATAAAAGTTTTGTCCACCGGTTATTTCCACTGATAAGGGATAACATTATTTTATCCACCTGCCAAAGTACGGCAACGAGGAAAGAGAATTATATCACTTTTTGACATTAGACGTGGATACTCACCCTCCGCCTATAATTTCGGGGACAAGCGTTTCCCCTGGTTTGTCCACCGTGAATAGTTTATCCACCCATGTCGCCATGCTCGGAGGGTGGACAAAATTGACAGAGGGGAATAGTATTTTCTCCTCTCCCCGTGGATAAAATATCTCCGGCCATGCTAGCCCTGCAGGACAAATATCTGCAGTTTACATAAAAATAAACCTTTGTCGCCACTGAACAGAAATAGCTATTCAATGAGGCGTTTTCATTAAAACGTAAAAACTTCAAAAATAGTTACCTCGAACCATATAGATGGCGTTAATTTTCTTTTACTGGTAGGCACAATTTGACAATGACAGGATTAATCACAAACTTGCTTACTCCGCTTGCCAGCTCCATCTGTTAGGTTTAGTAGAAAACTCTTTTAGTTTTGTTACTGAAAACGGCTCATTATAATTTAATCTGTTCTGGTTCTAAACATGTTTTCCAAAATTTAGAACTAAATAATTATAACCTACTCGGTACTATTCGTAATTTCGCAGACGTCAAACGGAGGCGCCGTGGCTTAGTTGGTTAAAGCGCCTGTCTAGTAAACAGGAGATCACGAGTTCGAATCTCGTCGGGGCCTAGTTGTGCGAATATCGCTTTTTGTACTTTTTGCGTCGTGTATTACTGTTTTGGTAAAGTTATTTTATGCTTTCATAAATAGCTAAGCGTACGAAACAGACAGGATTTTTACTACCGGCCATTCACATACGAGTATGTGATTATCTGTGGCGCAGCGGGCGAAGGTCCGCCTGCGACGCAAGAGGTTGCGGGTTCGATTCCCGCCTTGGGACAAATGTCTGTACGATCTACAAATACTTGTGCAGGGTGTTCTGTAATTTTTTTTTTAAATTTTATGTGTATAAAAAACGTTCAAAACTATTGTCCGGCCGATTATTTCCGGTTACCCTTTACACATCTTATATAATACAAAAATATCTATTTATGTAGTTTATTGTATTAAATATATCAGTCATCTAGTACTTTATAACACTAGCTCTGCTTAGCTTGGGGCTAGATACTGCTGTGTGACTTGTCGAGCATTATATATTTATTATTATTTTTACTATATTTCTTAATTTAGTTTTTAAAACTTTTATATGTAGTTGTGTCTCAAATAAAGATAAATTATTATTATTATAGACAAGTATTTTACCCTTTCACAAGACGCCCCAAATCCCTACAACGGACGCTGCTGGCTTACTTAAACTAATTGTGACGTCTGCGTTAAAAATAGTTCAGTTCCGACAGGTCAGTTAAAGACACCAAGGACTTGCTGGGAAGCGTGGTGCTGCCTCCCGGACAGGGGCCGCCCATCTCGCGGATACCAGATCTCACCCCAGAACAGCTACTGGCCAGTCCGGATAATATCAACTTGAACTATGTGAGTATTGATTGATTCAGGCGTGACTGCGGAAATCCTATCTATCTATATTTTAATATCTAAATGAACAACAAATAAAAATTGTCCGTGTATGCAGTAAGAATCTGCTAAGTGATACCTCCGGAAGATGGGCAGCAGTATCTTTTCGTGTATCAACAACCCGTACTGCGCTCGCCAACCCGCCTGCCAAGCGTGGCGAGTATGGCAACAACTCCTCATGATCAGTAAGTACACAGTGATGCATGACCTGGCCTGTAATGATTATGATGATGAACAACAAATATGTTGTTTCTAATGTATTCCGTGATGAACGGGGAGCTGATTTTTCCTGAAGATGCCTTGTAGAGGCGAAACACTTGTCGAATTCTCGAGTGTTTTTCAAGCGCTCATTAGATACCTATAGGTTAGTGGATTTGTTACTAAATATTGGTTGTTCATTTAGATACTATTTTTTTTTTTTTTTTTTTTTTAGTAGTGTACAAATAATACATAATTGTACCCTAATAATATTACAATCTAGCCAAGTAGGCCAATGAGCAATTTAACTTTGACTTAGTTTTATAAAATAATTTATATCTAAGAATGTGTCCATTGGCACTTTTCTTAATGTCTCTATTTAAGGGGAAGACACTATGTTCTTGTGTTCTTTTTTGTTATATTTACACTATCACTTTACACTACACTAACTCAAAAGGTTTAGTTCTTTTAAGTCTTCTCACTTGATCTGTATTATCGAGGAGCTGGATTGCCTCAACGTTTACATGATGATGAAGTCGTTTTTCGTGAGCTTCTGCGTATTTTTGTATAACTGTAGCAACGAAGTCTATATTAAGGTCCCGGTGGAGATCTTCGTTTCTTACGTACCATGGTGCATTCACAATATCCCTGAGTACTTTGTTTTGGAATCTTTGTATAATGAGGATGTTACTTTTTTTGGTACAGCCCCATAGCTGTATACCATAAGTCCATACTGGCATCAGGACTTGTTTGTAAAGCGTTATCTTGTTATGTACCGACAAAGCTGATTGTCTTCCAAGCAGCCAGTACATCTGTTTGTAGCGAAGCTCCAACTCATCTTTTTTCTTCTTGACGTGAGCTTTCCAGCGAAGCTTTGCATCAAGCGTCATGCCTAAGTACTTGGCTGTATTTTCATAAGGCACTTGCTTATGATTTATAAATACTGGATGATACTCTTCTTTTTTGTTGGTGAAGTTTATGTGGATCGACTTTGTTTCGTTTAAGTTAATCCTCCATTTTTTTGTCCAACCGTGTACCTTGTTGACGGCGTCTTGAACTTTTTCTGTCGCTTCTGCATGAGTTCTTCCAAAGGCCATTATGGCAGTGTCGTCGGCAAATGTTGCAATGATAGTATTTTTTAATTCTGGAATGTCACTAGTATATAAAAGGTACAGGACCGGACCTAAGACACTTCCCTGTGGCACCCCAGCCTTTATTTCTTTTATCTCAGAGTAGGCATCTTCGTGCCGTATTCTAAATACTCGGTCGGTTATGTAAGATTCTAGGATATCTACATATGCTTTTGGTAGTATTTTTCTTAACTTGACTATTAGTCCTTCGTGCCAAACTTTGTCAAAAGCCTGGGCTACATCTAGAAATATAGTAGAGCAAACTTTTTTGTTTTCTAGGGTTTTTTCTATTATATTTGTGATTCTATGGACCTGGTCTATAGTTGAATGGTTTTCCCTAAATCCAAATTGGTGATCTGGGATAAGGTTCTTGGCCTGTATGATGGGTTTCAATCTCTTTAGTAATAATTTTTCGAATAGCTTAGACATGATAGGGAGTAAGGAAATTGGTCGGTACGATTTTACGTCACGAGGTGGTTTTCCCGGTTTTGCTATCATTATGACTTCTGCTATTTTCCATAGGTCAGGCACATACCTTAACCTAAGAGCAGCATTGATGATGTTCGTTAATTTAACTAAAGCCTTTTTAGGTAGTGTATGCAATATTTCACCAGATATTAGGTCAAATCCAGGCGATTTTTTTGGGTTTATGTTCTTAAGTATTTCACCTCGGACTTCTCTCGGGGAAACCAATGGTATGTCGAAGTCTTCTTCTGAGTCATCATATGTGATTTCTGGTATAGTTCCACCTTCATTCGGTTTGAATATGTGTTCCAGGTGCTCAGCAAACATTTTAGCTTTTTGTTCATTACTGACCGCCCATTTCCCATTTTCTTCTTTAAGTGGCGGAATTTGAGTCATTGGCCGTTTCATGTTTTTCGTAGCTTTCCAGAGTGAGTAGTTACCTGTACGATTACTGGATAGTTTTTGTAGATAAGTAGCGGTTGTGCTGTCATTGAAAGATTGAATTTGCTTCTTTAGTTGCTTTGTCATGTTGTTTAATTTGGTTTTGTCTTGTGGGCACCTTGACAGTTGCCATCGCTTCCTTTGTCTTCTTTTTTGTCTTATGAGTGATATTATCTCGTTAGGGTAATTATTACTAGCTACCCTTTTCTTCGTTTCCGGTGTGTTGTTCCAAGCAGCCTGCTGTACGAGGTGAATAAATTGCTGTACTTCAGTATTTAGTTGATTTGGAGTTTTCAAAGGAACATTAAGGTCAATATTCAAATCAAGTTCATATTTGAAACTATCCCAGTCAGTGTATTTGTTTACCAAGGTCGGCATGTTATCCATAAGTAGTACTTTATCACTTATTTCTAAAAATATTGCAGAATGATCAGAGTTCATGTCGTAGCTCTGATCTATTTTAAAGTAAATAGACGATATATTTTTGTATATGAAAAAGTCTATAAGGTCAGGTATTTTTTGTGGATCAGTTGGCCAATAGGTTGGTGATCTTGTTGAAGCAACGTCAGAATGTATTGCTTTTATGGCTCCCAGAAGTTCTTTTCCCTTCGTGTTCGTTAGTCGCGAGCCCCAGTATGTATTCTTGGCATTGAAGTCACCTCCTAAGATAAACTTCTCACCTAATTCCTCTAGGAAATTTGTGTATGTGTCTTTTCTTATTGTATATCGTGGTGGGCAGTATATGGCTGCTACTGTAAGAGGATACAGCTTAGTATCGATACAAATTGAAACAGATTGAATGTCCGGTGTCTCATATTTGCTTTTTTCGTAGTGTTTGATATGTTCTTTTACAATAATAGCACTGCCACCCCTGCCTTTATTGGCTGGATGAAGTGCGTTATAAACTTTGTAGCCTTTAAATTTAATATGTGATTGTTTAGTGAAGTGTGTTTCGGATATTAGGCACACGTCAATATTTTCCATGTTTAGGACTACTTGCAGTTCATTCTGGTGATTAAGTAGCCCGTTACAATTCCACGCCATAATTTTAATTGTGCAAATCATTTTTTATTCTTAGGTATAGCATTATAATCGCTATATTCTATTTTCTTCAAACGTTCATCAAATGATACCAATAGTTTTAAAATCTCATCTAATTTATTGCTACTAGAAGAGCCATGTGCATGAGCCACGTGACTAGATGTAACTTGGTTTTGATTGCTTATGATGTTTTTTCCAGCAACATGAGCGTAGGACATAGCTTTTTTTGTACCTGTTGGTTTTGTTTGAATATTGGGCTGGTTGATTTTTGGTAATTTATCGCTTACCATTATTCCGGATGCCTGTGGTTGTCGACTGACTACTGGTTTCTTGACCGCCTTGTTCCGAAGTCTATGGATTTCCTTGGCCACTATACAACCTCTGTAGTTAGCCGGATGTGCCTCTCCACAATGAACGCACTTTGGTTTTTCTCCCGCTGGTTTGTTGCACTCTTTGGTTAGGTGCTTACCTGTGCATTTAACACATCTAGGCTCTTTGGCGCAATACTTATGAGTATGTCCATACGCTTGGCATCTTTTGCACTGAGGAATTAGTTTTGTTGATCGAAGTGGTTGTATTTCGACAGCACACCCCAGTATATATTTAACAGCATAAACTTTGCTAATATCTTCTTGGTTGCTAAAGGTTAGCATAAACATATTGAGTGGTTCCTTTGATTTCCAGCTCAGTTTGTTTACAGCGTCTTCGATCTTATATCCTTGGCTTGTTAGGTCTTGTATGATTCTCTCAGGTTTACATGTGGAAGGCAATTTCTTAACCATTACTCTTATTGGCCTATCTTGCTTATTTTCGTAAGAGTGCCAGAGACAGTTATTGTCAGACAACATCTTTGTTAAGCATCTGTAGGCTTCCTCGCTACACGAGTTGATTTTGACGCAATCACCTCTCATCATCTTTACTGTGAAGGTGGCACATGGTTGATTTTTTGACACGAAGTCGTAGAAGGTTTGGTAGTCTTTTACCCCGTCGACTATAATAGGAGGTGGCAGCAGAACTTTCTTTTTATTTTCTTGCGTTGAAGAAGTTTTAGCAACTTCCTGGGGTGAGAGTGAAGGAGAGGAGTTCAATTTTCTTTTCTTCCTTGACTTGGTTCTTATCCACTCGGTTTCCTTAGCGAGTCCTTCTTCGTCAGTCTCGTATTCGACTTGCGATGAAGAACTTTGAATGTGTTCCGTTGTTGGTGGTGCAGACTTCGTTGTTGTAGTGCAGTTCAGCTGCTGTTGAAGATTTTCAATTTGACTTTTTAAGTCAACTATGAGAATCTCTAGTTTTTCACGTTCATTTCTTTGAAATTCACGTTCTTCTTTGAGGCGTTTATATAATAAATGCTCCGTTTCTGTATTCAGCTGCAGGCGTATTATACCATCTTTGGATGGTGATGTATCCATTGTTGCGGCATGTAATAACGTCGCCTTAACAATATGATTTGCTGTTTGTTAACGTGCCTTGCACAATCAATAACTAGGTCATGATCGCGGCCAGGCCGTCGCGACACGGCTTTGTTGTGATGCGTAAGCACTTTACTCCTTGTTGGTACGCGCGGTCGCGAGTAACACAACTGTTCTCAGCGAAAATCGAACGATCACTATTTAGATACTATGAGAGGATGTTATTTTTAACTTATGCTTCTAACGCCTGGGGTTTACACGGTTCTACCACAGATTTAAATCGTTAGGTTCCCTTACCACAACGAGACCGTGCCGTTCTGTTTCCACACGAAATGAGAAAGCTCGCTCATAATGAGATGCAGTGTGTAGAAGTTCAATGAACCTTAATTTCGAATCGAAAACGAATTGCTTTTTTAACACCGGAAGGTTGCGTAAAGAAAAGGAATACGTTTTCGATTATTTTAATAATTAAATTTCGTATGTAGTGTATTTGACACCCGTTGAGCGATTTACTTATTAACATAATTTCGAAACCTTAGCTGAGATGAGTGTGACCATGTATGACATAATATTTGATGCAGAGATATTTCGAACAATTGGGGAATTATTCCGATCTGTCACCTTGCTTTGTCCCCATGGGGTGACAGAACGGACAAAAAAGTTTGATCCGTCCCCCTGTTACCGATGAGGGGACAGTTCGAACTTTATTCACCGCCTTAATGTTTTATCTGTCCCCTCATCGGTAACAGGGGGACAGATCAAACTTTTTTTCCGTTCTGTCACCCCATGGGGACAAAGCAAGGTGACAGATAGGAATAATTCCAATTGGGGGGCAGAGATATGGCGACACTGTTATGGATATTTTTTGAGGCTGAGATATAATTGATACTGAGTGTACCGTTTTAATTAAAAGCTGTATTACACTACACGGTATTCAGGGCCCGGTAGTTAGGGCGATTAGGGAGCAAGGCTTGCCGGGTCCGACCGATCGCCCTAGTTAGGGTCCCTTACGCTCTAACCCTTATTACACCACTCTTAGTTAGGGTAAGGGTCCCTGAATATCGTGTAATGTAATACAGGCTTAAATAAAAGGTATGGGTTTGTTACAGCGTGAAGCACCCCCACCGTCCAGGGAGCAGCTACTGAGGGCTCACCTGTCTCGGTGGACCTCTGTGCGACAGTCCTGGCTAGACCAGGCTGCTAAGGTGGAATCCAGGTCAGTTCAATTTCTTTGTACTTAGAAGTCGATAGTCTTTTACTGTAGTTTGCCGGTAGTAGTGTGTTGCATCTCCACTCTTGGCCATGGGTGCAGTAAGAATCAGCCAGGGATACCTCCGGAAGCAGTATCTTTCCGTGTATCAACATCCCGTACTGCGCTCGCCAAACCGCCTGCCAAGCGTGGCGAGTATGGCAACAACCCCTTTATGCTCTTGGAGATCCGTGATGGAGGCCTGCGCCCACCAGTGGACGTGGACTGTAGGCCTACGGCTGAGGCGAGAAAAATAGATGTACTTACTGCTTCTACATGTTTAACAAATACATCATTATTACACTATTTTTGTAATTTAATAATGTTTTAAAACGCTTATCTGCGTTATTTACACAAGTCATTTTTATAAAACTATTTATATCTTTTCACAGGTATGAAGACACACAGAAAGTCCTGAATAGAATAAACATAGAATACACGCGATAAATTTACAAAAAATTATATCTGATTTTGTTAATAATCAATCATGTCGATTAAAATATCATTTTAATCAAACCTGTAATATGTAAACTTTTAGTGATTTACTTTGATCCAGTAACAAGGAGAGTTTATTGATTTTGTCTAAATTTTTTAAATCTTATTCTGATTTTGATACTGTTTTGATTTTACAAGATTATATTTCATAATTTACTTTTATTTTTGATTGAATCCTTACTGCTTTTTCTATGTTCTCTTTTTGACTAAATACTTATAAATATTGTTTAAGCTATGTTGTAAATTGTAAGAAACCTATTAATTTTGAACATACAAGGATTACTCGCGTATTATGGTACCTATATAAAAAAAATTGCAGTCTATCCGTGCAGCGTTTCTGCGTGACTCTTTTTGTTTACCTGTGCATAAATAACTAATCAGTAATTTTTGTTATTATCGTGAACTTTGCAAGTTAGTTTAAAGTATTAAGAGTATGATGGTACATACTATCAAAGGTAAAAGTACTCTTATCACTTATTAAATTCAGAATCAATAAAACTCTGAACACATAGTTACTCCTTGAAAATCGCAAACTTGTCTCGTATTTTCAAAATGAAAAGTTTGTCTCAGTTAGTTTTGAATGTAAGAAAACTATTTTTAATTGACATTATAACGATTTATTTGTAAATAAACAGTGATCAAGCGTGTTTCCTCTTCTTCTTCTTATTCTGATCTTGTAGTTCAGGGCACTGGGATCTCTTGTGGCCCTTCTCTCTGCAGTTGAAGCAAGACTGGAATTAAAATATTATGGTTAGCCGCCTCAATAGTGATATTCACTCACCTAAGGTGAAGGTAATATACAGTCCAACCAATTTAAAACACTGGTTTTATGAAGCAGAAATTAATAAAATAAATTACATTGAATGGCTCACTTTTATGTCATTATGGTTCAATTTGGTTGCTTCATTAATCTTCATTACTAGAGTTTCCCTGGGGGTGCCGCTAGTAGAATGTTACCCCTCCTCTCATACCCGTGGATGGAGTAAGAGCCTGCTAAGGAATACCTCCGGAAGATGGGCAGCAGCATCTTTCCAAGTACCAACATCCTGTACTACGCTCGCCAACCCGCCTCCTAAGCGTGGTGAGTATGGCAATTACCCCCCATAGAGACCAATGAAGGAGGCCTGTGCTCAGTAGTGGATGTTCTACGGCTGAATAGATTCCAAAACTAATGGACGAACGTTTGAGATGGAATTACATACCTGACTTTCCACCACCACGCCGCAGACATGTCCCTTCTCCAGCACGCATCTGGCGCACTCCTTGCAATGCGAGAATGTCGGCTTAACACATCTCTTGCAAGCGCTGCAGTGCTTATAAGTGGTACCGTTCTTGGACGTACAAGCTTTGCACTTGGTGCAGTGCTTGTTGGTAGCTGCCACCCAGCAGTTGCATTTGTCGCACAGCTTGTAGTTACTGTCGTTGGATAGGTCGATGGTTAGAAGCGGTAAGTTTGTGAAGAACCGCACGGGTGTGGACTTGCGACCCGATTTTTTGCTGTTGAATTTCTTGTGGTTGTTGTATTCCACCTGTGAATTCAAATCAAATCATTAATTTATTAAAAACTTTACAACATACGAGCATAAATAACATATAGACTAAGACATCCCTTTATTTGCTGCTGCAGTACAAAATACAAATTTTAACTTAAAAAATATAGATATTTATAGCAATTATCAAGACCATACCTCCCGTGCTATTAGAGTTACAAACTGCGGAACGGCAAGGTAAGGTCTTTTAAATTACACTAGCGGGGGGAATCTTACGAATGTGACAAGGTCAAAATATCATGGAGGAATTATCAATCACTTATATTATGATACAAGTAATTCTGTTTTAACGTAAATTAAATTTAAATTCCCTTTGATAAAGTTTCCAATTTAATTGGGTTTCAAACTTTGCAAAAACTGTGTTTATGTGTAAATATAATAATAATAAGTATGTAAGATAGCACACCTGAAAATCATGCATTTTGATTTCCGGCAAGGCACCAGTGATGTATGGCTCGGAGAAGTAAGGGAACGCCCATATCACCGGGAGCAGTTCATCATCAGGCTTCTCGCAGACCTTTCTGTATGTCGCTGAGAGCTCCTTCAGTGTCTGAACTAGAGGTTCCACGCGCCCGCCGAATGGGGGGTCCATTACTACGCAAGTGCCACCGCTTCTGGAAAATATGGTGGTTGGATGAGATGCTGCCCTGTTTTGGTTTGTATATTGCAGCATGCTGTGGGGTGTTGGCAGTAGAATATCTTGACCGTTAATGCTGTGAAAATCTGCCAAGGGATACCTCCGGAAGATAGACAGCAGCGTCTCCGTGAATCATAGCGTTCCCCCCCTTATCTCCGAAGTTTGCAGAGATAAACCCCTGAAACTTTTATTGCTATTAGGAGTGTATGTAAAGATTACAGGAAAATTATAACGAACCCTCTAAATTGTATAGTTTTTTAGAAATCATCTAAAGTGTAAAAAATCTACATAAGTTCCGCAAGAGATGGCGCTGTGAAGGTTCTCCAACAAATATAAATTGTCTTTAACATATATTATATTGTATGATGGCACGGAACCCTCGCTGCGCGAGTCCGACTCGCTCTTGCCCGGTTTTATTTTGTATTTACCTTACACATATTGTCAAAAGTTTATTATTTCACAAGTTTTTTTCGAAGTCGAGTTTTTTTTAGAAATTATTAGTTGAGGAGGAAGTAACAACTTCTTCTGGTGGTCACAATTATGGACTACAGACAGTTACTGAGAAAATGATGCGCAGTGTTTGCGGTGGATGTATGTATGAGCAATATTGTACCGTATTGTAGTGACTTACTTGGCTTTCTTTAAAAACTTCTTCAGCACTGCCTCATCTTCATTCCCATTAAACATGTAGTTGTTAAACATGTTGTACCACACGAACTTGCCCGGCGCCTGGAACCTGTGGTGGCGCTTGTCATAGTCCAACAGGACGGACTCGAAGTCAGGGCTGGCCTGAGCTGCATCGTGGACAGAGGGAGCTCCTACACAGATTACGTTGCTGGAATGAGAGAATAGGAATTTATAAATGAAAATGAATTGTGGAAATGTATGTTTTATGTACGCTCACAACTTTCGAACTGCTGTACCAAATTGTATAATATTAATAAATAAAATAATAAATAAATATAAATAAATAAATAATGCTGGACAAATCACACAGCATCATCTAGCCCCAAGCTAAGCAGAGCTTGTGTTATGGGTACTAGATGACTGATATACTTAATATATTATACTACATAGATAGATATTTTTATTATATATAGAAAAACACCCAGAATAACAATTATGTTCAAAATTAAAAACTTGTGATGAATACAAACAAAAAAAACTTTACTGTTGACGACCTCCGTGGCGCAGTTGGTATAGCTGGCTGAGACGCACCTGGTTGCGGGTTCGATTCTTGTTGCGCGACAGATGTGTGTATGTTTTCTTCAGATATTTTTATTCTGGTATGGGTATTTTTCTATGCAGGTATGATAAGTAGGTACGTATTGACAAAAAAAAGGAAGTATTTACCTAAGTATTCGATCAACTATCCCATAACAGAAGCTAAGCAGAGCGTGGGGCAAGATGGTGCTGTGTGGAATGTCCAGCTTGTTTTATTTACTGTTTGACCTGATTATTACGAAATAGGTAGGTGTATTTATTTATTTATTTTATTAATTAATTAGCACGACTTACATAAATCAATTACACTAATTAACTAGAATAGAATAAAAATAGAATAAATTAGTAAGATTCCGAAATAATAAAACAAGTACTTATAGATTCAATCACACATTCATTCCTCAATCTCCCAAAACCTCATGCATACCAACATAATCTTCTTCCACTCATCAGCAAAAATATCACAGTCAGGGTTCTGGTCAAGAAGTCTGTTCAGGGCTGCGAGGGTGCGAGGCAGAGGAGAATTGGCGCGAGCTACGGTTCGGCTATAGGGCACAGAAAAAAGTCTATGACTTCTACTCCGAAGATAATTATTTGGAAGATGGAGAAGAAATAATATATTATGTAGATCAGGGGCATCAATCCTTCCGCGAAACACTTTGCACAGTGTTGCAGTCTGGTCGTACGCTCTCCTAGTTTGTAGGGAGTTGTAGCCAAGACAGCCTAGCAGAAACTTGGTTGGGTACATATAGGGATAAAAACCAAAAATTCGTTTGTACATAAACCTAAGAAACGCCTTTTGAACCTTCTCCAGTAACAGAGCGTACGTACTTTCGAAGGGGTTCCAGACGCAGCAACTTGCCTCAAGCTTGGTCCTCACTAGGGCCCCAAACAAAAGCCGAACAACACCATCACTGCGAAAGTCTCGGGCGTTTCTAAGTACAAAGCCAAGTCTCTGGTAGGACTGCTTGGCAATAATGGAGATAAGTGATAAGTGTAGTGAGTAAATAACATTTTTAAGATTTGTAAATGAAATTTTCCAGATTTTATAGTCAACTAGCTGACCCGGCGAACTTCGTATCGCACCTATAACTACAACCACCACTTACAACTTACCCTACAACTACGCTACTACTAACCCACAACTTACCTACTACTACCCTACAACTACGCTACACTAACTCTGAAACATGTTTAATATTTTTTTTCCATACAAACTTTCATCCCCTATTTTAACCCCTTCTGATTTAATTTATGCAACGAAAAGTAGCCTATGTCCGTCTCCATGGTCTAATCTACTCCTATACTAAAATTCATCCAAAAAATATGAAAAAAATTAAAAACAGTTCAGCGGTTTTGATGTGAAAAGGGGTCATACATATTCTTACTTTCACTTTTATACATATATATTAGTAGGATAACATGGTCTATTGAATCTGCTGACGCTACCGACCCTCTCAGTGGCAGTACGCATGCGCAATACGCGTAACGCATGCGCAACACGCGTACCGAAAAAATAGTGTCATCTCTTTTTCTCCCACATTATTTTTAAACACTACTTTCTCTTTCTTGCAATCGCCATTTTTTAATTTGTTTTTGACAATGGAAGCAAAATAATAGTTATTTAACAAAATCGCAATACTTACGAGTGATATGTTACACCTTTGGCTTTATTTGTGTTTCTGGAATTGTTGGTGCACTTGCAAAATGCACAAGTGTCACAAACTTTTCATCTATTTAAATGCAAAGATCACCCGGCTAACACTGTTTTGAAATGAGTGAGCTCACTCATTTCGTTTGGAAACACAATGGCGCGGTCTCAGTATGGTGAAGGTGTATCTAACGATTTAACTCAATGAGTAGGAGTGTATTTTGCACTATTATCTCTTAACTTTAATTTCAAAAGCCCTGGCCACCCCATTTTTTTTAAAAAGGGTGAAGAACAGATCTTTGCACAGCCTGACTTCATCCACTGCTGGCCTATAAATGTCAGGGATCTTTTTACCTGATATTATTGTTCTTCAAAATATTCAATATAGTCCCAAAAGTTTTCTTAGTAAACATGTATTGGGCCTCTACTGTGTCCTTCTCGATAGGTGGCAGCCATGATGAAGGAGCGGCCAGCTGCTCGTCAGTCAATCCTGTGATCACTCTGTGGTCTTTGCCATGTTTCCGGTTTGACGAGATCAGGTAGAGCTCTTCACATGTGCTGCAGTATGCCCTATCTGTGTAGTGTTTAGACTTTACCTGGAATTAATAAATCAATGATTATTGAAAGGGATTAGAGAGAATAGCAAAGGACTGTTTAATTTGATGTATTACACGCCTATGGACCCAGCAGGGGATGGATTAATTATTTCTCTAAATATGACTATTGAAAAGCAATGTGAATAAATGTGGATGGATATAATGTGGGCCAAAGAGAAGATGGATGAACTATGTGTATGGAAAAGACTGAATGTCAAGGTAGGAAGGGTGGGAGAGAAAGGATATGTTTTGCCAATCCCATGTAAAGTGAAAATAGCAAGGAAATGATTTGAGACGTAAGTGAAGGCAAAACTGGCACGATAGATTGCACAATAGGGTGCAACAAATATTTTAATTACAAATACTAACCTCAACTAAGTTTTTCCAGGCAGCTTTCTTATCAATCTTCGACATGAGGTTATAATACTTTTCATTCCTTTTTTTAACACCCTCCTTTGACCAGTCATCTTCGTCTATCATCACTGTGCATTCTTTCCTATCTCTGCACGAGGCACAAGCGAAATATCGGCCCTTTTCACTTGAAAACAGCAATGTAGGACCATGCATGCAGATAGGATGTGATGTTACATCTTCTACAATCACTTCTACCGGTGCAGATTTCTGTGTCTGGGTTTCCTTTGATTCAATGTTCCGTTTTCTACCCATTTTCAGTATGAATAACAGTAACTTTTTAGTTAAATTTGATTAAATAGAAATGCACACGTGAATCTCACTTTCAAAACAAATAGTGAACCACGACCACAGAACACTAATATCCTACGGACAGTGAACGAACAAGAACGAACGAATGAATGTAATGCCGGCTGTACACACTCGCCGAGACAGACCGAGAACGAGTGTGTACATGATGCTCTCGCCTTGTTTCGCCTCAGTACGTCTCGGCCGCGTGACGGTTTTTTGCAGCCGACCGAGTCAAAGGGTCTCGTCCTCAGAATAATAACGTAATAGAAACCAGGCTAAAATAGCAACCAAAATCAATCATTCTGTACTCTTTTTACTTATGACATTTTAAAGGAGCTAGAAAGAGGTGCATATACAGTTGTATCTTCGTAATTTACAAGGTTGGCGCAAATGAACTGTCAAATGGTTATAAATTTGGTCGACTTATGACGTATTAAGCTAGTAAATTAAAATGACGTGTCTGACACGATCATGATTATGTCAAGTAAGATCAACATAACATGGTCGCATTTTGTTTGGTTCGTAATTTGTGGTGTGTTGTTTGTAAATTATATTTATTTTGTAAGAAAATTTACAAAAAAGCGTGTGAAAAGGAATTATAAGAATCTTTAAACACTCTTGCGATATGTGCTAAATATGGCGTGTGTAGTAAAAGACTGCAAATCACATCCATCACGAAAAGAAAATACGGACAAGTTGGTAACTTTCATCGGTGAGTTTTTTTGTAAAATTTGCATAAATTGTGTTAATATGGTCGGAACATTGTTGTATATCTTCCGAAGTCGAAGTTCTAGATACATTTGAACCATTTTATTCCCTTTTCTCCCGTTTTTTCCAAAATGTTTTAGTTATCGTAGTGCTGTAAAAATAATCATTATAAGTATCGATATTATTGAGACATCGCTCCTTGTTTTAGATTCCCTAAAGATTAAAAAATAGGAGATATATGGCTACAACGGATATCCAGAAGTAATTGTATAACGTAAAATCATAGTCACATTCGTTTCAAACATTTTTCGGAAAATTCATTTACACTAACAGACAAAATAAAATATCGGCGTCTTACAAAAGATGCCATTCCATTAATAAATTTACCTGAGAACACTAACATTGCAGGGCCAAGTGGGTCAATTTCCCACTTTCAAGCACCTCATTTGAACCTAAAGGTAAAATATCTTGTGACTGTTTATTGAAGAATTTATCTCAAATAGCCGCTGTTCGCCGAGTGGTAACCTACCGCCCACTTTAAATCAAACGTTCGTAGGCTTGATACCGGCCGTGCACCAAAAGCTTTGGCACGTGCTTTAACGGTGAAGGAAACCATATTTAGGAAACCCGCGGCTTATTCAGACGTATTTACCTGTTCACTGCAGCGTCCAGTACGGCAAGATTATCAGTTGCTGACGCTGTATAAATCATCTACAATAGACATTAAACCGTGCCGTGGGGTGTTGGCAGTAGAATGTTGACTCTCTTATCTTGCCCGGGGATGCAGTAAGAATAATTACATCTTACAAAGATATCAAACAGCGTCTTTTCGCTAGCCAGCTCGCCTGCCAAGTGTGGTGAGTATGGCAACAATCCGTCATAATCAGTAAATTCATAATGTAGGTCTATATGCAGCAGTGGATGTCCTACGGCTCAGATAATGATGATGAAATGTGGCTTGTGTGTGTAAAATAGCTTTACGTACTTATCATGTCGAATGTGGTTGAGGTCTAATAATTTATTTTTAAAAATATTTCAGAGGCCATTATTGGATTCTCAGGAAAACACACTATTGATTGACAATAAACAAGCAAAAGTAATACCTATTGTTGAATCAAAAAGAGATTCACTGTTGGAGATATCTGATTTATACAAAAAAAATTGTGAACTGCGTATCGAGATAGACATCTATAAAAATAAAATTGCGAAATTGGAAAATGAATTACAAAGTGTTAAGAAAGTCAGTGAACAACGTCACCGGAAAATAGACATATAGAAAAAGAAATTTTCGGAGCTGTAAGAAAGAATTCCGATCTCTGGGACATTTTGGTTGAAAAGTTACATTGAACCTGATCATTTAGCACTTTTGGGTTCTTTTAATAAAAATGACGTGGTGGAAAGATTTTTGCAAAAACAAGAAGGAGAAACTTTAAGCAGGGAGTACAGCTTGGAGCTGAAAAAATTTGCAGTTACTCTAAATTATTTATCAGCAAAGGCAGACGTAATTCCAAAATGTATTGCCACATCAAAAAACAATATCCGCGTGGTATAAAGAATTGAATTGTAACCCAGGCTTCACAACCGAAGCATTGGATGCCATCAAGTTGAGAGTGCAGCAAAATCCTGAAAAAACCCTATTTTGTGCCTTAGCTATTGACGAAATGGCGATTCGAAAACTTTTAGAGTGGGATAGCCATAATATAAGCTATTATGGCTATGTTAATCTTGGACAATGCAAATGTATAGTATTTGGATTTTTACACTATACCTTGCCGAATTTCATAGTTCTAGGTCAACAAGAAGTACCCTATGAATTTTGATTCCTTTGAGAATGTCAAAACATGCGTTTGCGACACAAATGGTTGTATCTATTTTTTCAAGTAAACTTAGAATATTATATTTTTCACAGCTTATGTAGGTACCTGGATAAATATTACTTATCCTTTGATTTCAAGATTTTTAGTTGATTAAGATTAACATTGTACCTGCTAATACTGTGATTTAATAACAGTAGTTTTAAACTATATGTTCTGATAACTAACTAGTGATAAGAATAAAATAAATGAAGACTGCAATTTGTGGACGGTAGCTTTTTATTTTCATTGAAATAAAGTTTATCATACCAATTTATTTAACTTTTTCTCAAACCTTTTTGCTCTTATCTAATAATAGCGAAAAATAAATTATAGCTTTTCCTTTATTTAATTTGTTATCTTTTGTATTAAGGCCTCAATAATATTTTGATAACTATTTGCTTCATAAAATTTGATTCTCTGTGTTTATAACTGGTAAAGCCATTTGGTCAAAATTTAATTAATATAAAAATTTATGATAACATTTTCAATTATTGACCACAGATTCGTATTCACAGCTTTCTTCCTGTAAAAACATTAAATACTTTAAGGTAAGCACAAGTAAATAGGCTTTCCAAGTGGGTTTAAATAGAATAAGGTAGATATTGCCATGTATGGCCGTCGGGTGCCGGCTGTAGAATGTTACCCCTCCTCTTATGCCCGTAGATGCAGTAAGAGCCTGCTAAGAGATACCTCCGGAAGATGGGCAGCAGCGTCTTTCCGTGTATCAACATCCCGTACTGCGCTCGCCAACCCGCCTGCCAAGCGTGGTGAGTATGGCAACTACCCGTCATGGAGATCCATGATGGAGGCTTGTATTCAGTAGTGGACGTTTTACGGCTGAAATGGTGAAGGTAGATATTCTATTTTGTGAGAAATAATTTTAGGCCATATCTAAAAATTAGAAATTGTAAGCAATACATACTATTATTTAAAGTTAAAACCTCTGTTTCTTATGGCTAACAAAACATTAGTTTTATCGATTTTAAAGTCGACACAGTTACATCACTAGCAATAATAGACGTAAAGTTAGCTATAAAGAATTTGACAGTTAATTTACGCCAACCTTGTGAATTAACGAAGATACAACTGTATACGCACCTCTTTCCAGCACCTTTAAAATGTCCTCCATTACATTTTCTAAGAAAAGATCCCCATTCCAATCCCAATATTACATTAAAAAACAAATTATTAAACAGGTTAACGAAATTAAAGATTTAGGAGTAACTTTAGACAGTCACTTAAAATTTACTGGACATTATGAAAACATAGTTAAAAAATCTGCACAAATGATGGGTTTCATAAAACGTAACACTAAAGATTTCAAAAAGCCAAAGACTAAAATCCTCTTGTACAATTCTCTCGTCAGGAGTGTATTAGAATACGCTAGCATTATTTGGAACCCTCTATATAGCGTCCACTCCCAAAGAATTGAAAGTGTTCAACGATCACTCACAAGACATCTTGCTTTTATCTCCCCTGGTATATCCCATAGAACGCCCTATCCCTTAAGATTGGATCACTTCAAGATGGACTCTTTATACTGTCGTCGTCGCGTTATAGAACTCTTATTCCTCCATAAAATAATAGAAAATAAAATAGACTGCATATCGATTACTAACAATATTGGCTTAGCTGTCCCAACTAGAATCCCTAGAAGTGCAACCACTAGACTACTACATACTCCTTTTTGTCACACCAACACAGGATTGCAAGCCCCAATTGTTAGATTATGTAACCAATACAACCTATTTAGCAAAAAGATCAATGACCTCGATATTTTTAACGACAATGCTCATAGATTTAAACGCAAGGTTCTGGAATATTTCCAGCAATCTTCCACTCGTATTTTAGGGAAAGACTAATATATAGGTACATTGTATTTTTTCATTTTATTTGATCTCTTATAGAGGTATATTATTAGTTACTTTGTTTCTTGTTTTTAAGATATTTTTGTTTCATTGGATAAGTAATATTGAAGTTTATATAGTTTAACTAGTATGTATTGTTAAAATTTACTATATATTTATGTCTTAAAATTTTGTATTCTATTTAAACCTACCAATGTCGTGTTTGCCTGTAATTGGTTTAACATATCAGACTGTGTCCCTATAAATGTTTAAGTGTAATTTTTGATATGTAAACTGTTGGCGATCCTTTTCTTAAATAAATAAATAAATAAATAAAATGTCATAAGTAAAAAGAGTACAGAATGATTGATTTTGGTTGCTATTTTAGCCAGGTTTCTATTACGCTATTATTCTGAGGTTTCGTCCGCTCTCGCGAGGCAAACGAGACTAAGCATTTAGACACTCGGATTTCAATCAATCATTTATTTATTTAAAATCTTTACAAAGTATTACATATTAAGCGCAATTTTCAAGCCCTCACCTCCCGTGCTAGTTAAAAACTGTGTTACGGCAAGGTAAAGTCTATCCAATCACGCACACATATAAAATACCTTACGAAGATGTAATACATACCTTACAGACTAACATATATTATGTAATAATAAAATATAAGCACTGTTACGGCTGCATTTTTCAAGGTCAAGAAATAATTACAAAGAGACGAACATCTATAATGATAGTAGGTACCTAGTAAATCTAAAATCTGTAAACTTAAGTATAAATTAATGTGAACTGACTATTTAACAAAGGTACTAATCTAGATCATACATACGTACATAACATTTAATATAATCAAACAGTATATTTAATAATAGAATAGGTAGGTAATCTTGGAGCGAAATCTTTTTCAATGCTATAACCGCAATGTGTAAACTCATGAGTTGTAGAAAAAAGTAGGGCGGTGGCAAAGTTGCTGATGGTTGACCTTCAACATTTACTGAAATTAAGTGCATCAAGGTCGTTTTTAGTCGCAGTATAATAAAATGATTAGGATTTAAAGTTTATAATATCGCTCTTAAGTGGCCCCATAATCTATCGAGTTGATGTATCTTTTTTCCGCAATCATCTTTGCCGGACATTCAGCAGAACCTGTTATGTGCTTGCAAGGCTTTTTGTAGTTAAGGCATGTAGCACACTGAGGATCATCGGCCTTTTTTGTGCAGTCCTTAAACGAATGTCCTTGAAGTCCACAGTGGCTGCAGGTGGTGGTGGTCTCTCGACAGGTCTTGGCGGCGTGTCCGTATTGCTGGCACTTGAAGCAGCGTGTGACAAAAGTGAAGTCTTTTACAGGGCAGGATGACCAGTTCACGTATATTCTTTCTTTCGATATAAGGGCCTTGCGAATTATTGCAGAAACTTCTATTATAAAGTTACAAGTTTCAGCGTCCTTTTTACCTGATTTGTGACTTAATTTAATGAGGCCCAGGAATTTCTCCAGAGAAAGGTCTTGAAGAGTTTCAGCCAGGTTTTGGTGGTAGATACAGGTGAAAACTTCCTTCTCTTGCATATTCGAAGGCACTCCTACTACAACGACTCTGGGTTTCCGTTTGAGTTGCTCATCAATTATCAGGGCTGAGTTGGAAATTTCCATAGACTGCTTGAGCTTTTCTATGTCACCCCTAGTTTCAGTGCTGATGATAACTCCTCCGTTTCTTGTTTTACGAAGGCCTCTAACATGTAGCTTCATTTCCTCTGGGCAAATAATTTTTTTAACCAAGTTTTTGGTTTCTTCGCTCGATTTTAGCTTGTCTAAAGGGTAGATGGCCAAAGACCTTGTGTTCTGGGGCTTGATGAAGCTGCTCCCTCTTTTCACCATGTCAGCAAAGGAATTCCCGGCGGGAGGTGCGGAGGCAATGCTTTGCTTTAGGTCTTGTAGCTGTTGCGAGATATCCAGTTGCTCTCGGAGGGCTTGAACAGCAGAATAGGAGCGAACAGCTTTCGCCTTGAGGCCTTGGTAGTGCATCGCCATCTGCGATGTCCCACTCGATACTTTTCTGCACAGAGTACCTACTAATTCGAAGTTTTTGTTCCGAATTCATCTTGCTCTCCGCTGCGATAGTGCTCATTTCATTAAGAAACTGATCTATGGTCGTCATCCAGCCTTGTAACTCTGATGTAGAGACACATTCCATGGTTTCGCCTACTTTTTGAGGGTCCGGGGCGCGCGGCGCCGGCGCGGTGGGCGTGGGCGGCGGACTGCGCAACGTCCTCCCGCCCCGGCTAAAGGGACTTATGTCCATGTAGAATTAGCTAGTTTCTAATAGTCCATTTTTTGATTCACTTTATATCGCAAATATACAACTTTCTGTAAATACTTACTGTGACACAGATTATGTTAGTCGCGGGAATGAGGTCACGATGCAGCAAAAATATTATTTGTGCATTTTAATCTAAGCGCACGTCCGTTCTTTACAACGTCTCAAAGAACGATCTTTGAACGATATTTGGAACCCAAAAGATTAAAACAAAGATAAACGGCAGCAGCAGTTTCTAGGTCCATCGTGGCTGATATCCGCTGTACAATGACGCTCCGAGTGTGTTCACGGTGCCCTCTCGTCGAGAGCTTCTCGGTAGACTCTCGCCGAGAGGCTCTCGGGTCTCGGCGAGTGGGTACAGCCGGCATAAGAAAGAATGAAGTTTAAAATTTTCCACAGACGCGGTTCGAAAACATAAAATATGCTGTCGGATGTTCATTCAATTTAATAATCTTCTGGCGTGTGTGGAAATAATTCGGTCTATATATTTTTTTTACCTTTTTGTATTGTGTAGGTTTGGTTGATATTGATAATTGCTCTGTGGTTGTCACTGTCAAGTCAAACAGCCGGCGAAGAGAAGATCGTTCTTCTTTTATTTTTCAATCAATTTATTGAAAAACGGCGTAAAATAGCATTTAGAAAATGAACGGCCTAGTGAAATCTGCGCATAGAGTTCTGCAGACTTGCGCTAAAAGCCCAAGTCTAGCAAGTGCCCTGGTGACCCGCGTCCAAATGCCAGTAAAACGTGATTTCACCAGAGGAATATGGCACATGAGCTCAAAGAGTCTGAACGGCAATGCTGCCGCCACAGGCCTACTCCACAACCATTCCAACACTTGCGGTTGCGGTTGTAGCCTTAAAGCTCTCCACACTAAAGGTAAGTTGACTTATGAGGATTTTGAGGTTATGATTGCACCATGACAAAATCATCATTATCACGATGTTTTGATTGGAAACCTACATTTTGTGTTTTTTCTCAGCAGATAGAGAAATCGAAAATACCTTTAAACAACCCAGACCTCTTGGTGAGTCCTTCCTGTTTTCCATCTCCTTTCCCTTATCCAATAGGTCCTGAGTCCTACCCAACCATTTGGGTCTCTGCATGGGGTGTAAGTACTAAAAAAGAACATCCTAGCAATCATCATCATCATTTCAGCCGTAGGACGCCCTCTGCTGGACATAGGCCTTCCTCATGGATTTCCAGCTATTGTGGTTAAAAGCGGTCTGCATCCACCATTGACCTGCGGTATTCACTAAGTCATTTGCCCATCTTGTAGGTGGACATCCTACACTGCGCTTACCAGGCCACTTGAGAACCTTTCGGCCCCATTGGCCATCTGTTCTTCGAGCTACATGACTTGCCCATTGCCACTTTAACATGCTATTCTGTTTGGCTATGTCGGTGACAAAAGTTCTTCTATGTATCTCATTTCTGATTCAATCACATAGAGAAACCCCAAGCAATACCCTTGATAAAACAAACTTTAGGGAATAAAAAAAAACCTAATATCTTGCCATTTATCATCTTGGGTTTCGGACAGTAAAAAAATAACCACAGTGGTATATCTGCACTGTACTATGGATGGTGGTTGAATTGTCACCTCTTACCCAGTTCCTTAGCTTATTATCAAAACAACAGAAATTAGCTTAACTAGATCTTAGTCCTGAGTATTCAAGAGTATTTATTCATTTACTAATAATTTCTGTAGCTACTGCATCTTACGGACTCTACATGTCAAGTCTAGTTTAACTGGCTCTTAGTAGAAATTAGCTTATCATTGTACCACAGGTTTTTATTCATATGAGATTTATGTAAATTTTGTCTGACTTGTATCAGAAAAATCTATGTAAGTCAAAACTGAATACATTATGTTTACATAATACAGTAGGTATATAGATAAGAAGTCAATAAGTGTTTATTCATTATAGCAAATAACTTCCTATAATAGTCAATTTACATATGATAAATATTAGTTGAATAAAGTTAGTTTAAAAAGGCATTTTTGTTCTACAAAATTGGCTCAAAACTGCCATAGAATGTATAATAAATGTAAAAGTTGCCATCACTGTATGAATATTTAGATTAAATGTAGTGATAGTATCCTTCAATCACAACATTCATCATCACAATTGGAATTGGAATTTTCAGGTGAAAGAGAGCTGGTAGAATTCCTGACTGAAGAGATTGTGGCGGAGCGCAAATCACAGAAGATGAAGACACTGCCAACGGAGCTGGATGGCTTTGCTGTCAAAGGGGACGGTGCTGAGGTGGAGCTGACAAAGAAACTTAAAGATGAGAGGTATGCATTGGTAATGTTATGAATAAAACAACACATATTGCATATCAAAACTGTTGTGTCACTGATGTTAAACAGTGTATTTCACGTAAAATTACGTAATTTACGACGTACAAATTAAATGTCTTAAAACTTGTTTGTGAAGTTACTTCGAATTCATTATTAAATTAAAAAAAAAAAAAAAAAAAATGCTGAAAATTACACAGAGCCATATGGACATTACATGGAAACCAGATGATCAATAGAATACTTATTATTCATTAATTTGTAAAGAATACAACACACTGAAAAGGGTGTCTTCTGTGTGTGGTGTATTCATTTACGATTTTTTAGGCACGAGACAAATTGTCTGTTTTAAACTTTCACGATCATCACACTTCAATATATGTACATCATTGCGGAGCGGATTTATAGCACAAATCACTCCCATTATTTTTCTGTTTCATCTGGATTCGACCAGGCATGATCCCAGTGAGATTTTATCTGAGACAAATAAATGTAGATAATTTTTCCCACTGCAGGGATTAAATCAACCTCTAGCGTCACATCTGGCTATTAGATTTATAGGGCCACAGAGGTTGTCCTGAATGATATGTGAATGCAAATCAAGTTTTCAATTTACTTGTTGTGGATCTACAACAACCCCCTTCATTGTGGATCTTAACTGATTAAGACCAGTACTGGAGATCCACAATGAAGGGGGTTGTTGCCATACTCACCACGCTTGGCAAGTGCGTTGGCGACTGCAGTACGGGATGTTGATACACAAAAAGACGCTTATATCTTCCGAGGATTTTTACTCCTCAATCCCTATGGCAGATTTTTACTGCAACCACAAGCAAGAGAGGAGGGGCAAGCAGCATACTGCTGGCATCCCACAGTATAAGTTTTAAAACTCTATTCCAGCATCGTAATCACGTTCAACGTGAACCACACGGTGGACTCGGAAGACCTGGAGGGCGAGGGCCAGGCGGAGAAGCAGGAGTTCTCGGAGATGCGCTCGCGGCCGCAGTTCGAGGTGGACGTGGTGCGCGGAGACACGACCCTCGGCTTCACCTGCTCCTTCCTCAACGAGCCGCCCACCTCTGAGGAGTTCAGTAAGTATACGATATTTGGTGCTTCTTCATCGTCATTTCAGCGGTAAAACGTCCACTACCTGAACACAGTAGGTCTACCATGAGTTTTAACAATCTATACTCGCTAGCGATTGTAGCTTAAAAAATATTTGAAAACTTGTACAGCGCCTCTAGCGGATAGTTTGGTACTAAAACACGCAGTAAACTATAATACTACAGCGCCTGTAGTTTGGGCTTCATTTGCTTAGAATTTGGTACCATGAGTTACAAATCTGACAGATGTCATAGTAACATACTATTACTACTGTAGTAACGGCAGGCGCTCTAACAGTGACAACTCATGGTAGACACCACAGGCCTCCCTCAGATTTTTTTCCTCAGCATTTTTTTATTTATTTAAATGTACAGCGCAAGACCTGGATGCAAAATGCCCAGGGAGGGTAGAGCTGATTGGCGGTTTGGGAAGGAGGCTTATACCCAGCAGTGGGTCACTATGAGCTGACAATGATGATAATATATATTTAATTGAAGCACCAATTGCCGTGGGGTGCCGTCAGTAGAATGTTACCCCTCTCATACCCGTAGTTTAACGTCCACACTGTCGTGTTTGCAGATGACGTGTTCGGCATCGACGAGGTGACGCTGTACAAGGGGGAGTGGAAGGACAAGGTGTACGCGGTGGCCGGAGATGTGCTGGACGGCGTGAGTATACACTGATACATTCAAACTGATCTCTCATCTATATTGTATGTTTGTGACGAAAAAAACTCAAAAACTACTGGACCGATTTTCGAAAAAATGACAATTTTTCATTAGATCTTTGGTTTCGGCATCCATCCACTGCACAATAGTTAGTACGACGCGCTTTCGACATCTAAATGAACGCATTTAACGTGCGTGCGCTCAAGCGGGCTTGTGGCAGCCTACTGCCTTGCAGCTCCGGCGCTGTACAGAGCGGTAGGCATTTAAAGCGTGGCCTTGAGCGAGAGACGGACGCCTGCCATTACCTCAAGTAACATTTTAAATATACATATATAATATTTTATCTCCGTATTCCCGCGGGAACGTGCACTATGCGGGTGAAACCGCGGAAAAAACGAATTTACTATCATCCATCAGTCATCTAGTTTTCATTCCATTCGTTCAAGCTTTGCTTAGTTTGGGACTAGATGGTGCTGTGTGTATTGTCTATGCTAGACACTACACGTAAACTAACTATTAATATAAAAACGTCAATATCACGGTGATGAGAAATGCGAGAAACTGCGCATCTGTTCAGTTAACTCATCTTCAGCTAGCTCAAAAACAGAGTAGATACGAGTAGCTTACATAAGGATAAAACACCTAAAAATAGCCACAAGTATGTAGTTAAACAAGCAAGACATAATTTAGTTAATAAGGAAATGTTTCATATGTACATACATACGTAAATGTGACCTAAAAACACGCAAACAATTTAATTGTTTCGTTTATAATTTACGTAATGCCTCTTACATAAAAGTCATACAATAATGTTCTGGCCCGCGGAAGATGATACGCGCTGAGACATTATTGTTTTCTCGTAGTTTTACCGTTTTATTGTGTTTTTTTCTATCCCTTGTATTGTTACCTTACCATGCTCTATTTGTTTATTTTACATCGTGCTTCGAACTCCTTTCAATCAAAATATACCTAAGAACAATCTTACTCAAAGTCACATCTTTAAGAGCCTACAAGTAATGCTTTAATCGTGAATTAATACAAATTGATCACTTTAGGCGGTTAACACACTGCCATGCACCACCCTGCATGTTGCGTGTCGACGCACCTACGCGCGTACTTGCGGGAGTGCAGATCTGCATCATGTTTTACACGCACTCACGCGCGTAGTTGCGTTTTGTGGATTCACGGCGGCTCTGACTCATTTCAAGCTATTCGCTGGACTGCGGGACCTGGTGTGCCATACCTTGCGTCTCGCCCCGCACCTACGCGCGTGGATGCATGTTTCTCCGTGCTTGAGCGCGTGATCTGCATGAGCGCGCGTAGATGCATTTTCATTGTGTTGTACTGTGCGTGTTTTCTATACAAACGGAGATACTTACAAGCAACGTTAGAAGTGGCATTCCCGCAACATGCAGCGTGGTGCGTGGCAATGTGTGAACCGCCTAATTCGACTCTTACGCATACGCCTTTCTGGCGCTGCGGTTTTACACACCTACGCGCGATCCGTAGGTCGCGAGTTCGAATCCTACTATGAACAAAAAGTGCCCCGTTTACATGCCACACCCGATTCCATCACACATGTGGATATTGAGTGCCAAAACTGGGGTAAATTGATGCATTGAGTTGAAGTTGATTGCTCGATATGTGCGAGGAATATTCAATGAGATGCAACATTTTATTAATTATCTATAAAATAAAGATTTTGTAGGCGTTACGAAAATTAATCTTGTTATGCTTCGATTATTCAACTGTTATTAATTCATTCATCACAATCGATACTAGATGCTGATGCAGAATAAAGTTCTTATTCTAATTATAAGAAAGAATTACTATACTACTTACTATATGTATTATTCAAATATATACTTGCTATATAATTCAAATATAGTACCCAGAAGTGGGTGAATGTGGACTGATAGATAGATATAGCCTATAAAAAAGTTTTTACGCTCTTCAACTAGTCATGCCAGATATAACTTACACTTTGTTCTGTACTGAAAATATTGAATTTTGATTGAATACATTTCTCTTTTTCAGTACCTCTACGATCTGCTGATGAATCTTCTAGAAGAGAAAGGAGTCAGCAATGAATTTGTACAGAAACTGTCCGATTTCAGCACGGGCTATGAGCACACCGCCTATATCAATCTTCTCGAGGGCATCTCCAAATTCACAATTGGAAAGTAATTTATGTGACTTGCAGAAAGAAATTGATTTAAAACGTTTAGGTGTTTTACGGGAGTTATACAGCTAATAGGTATTTTATTTGGTCACATTTCTGTGAAATGTGTGTTGCAAAGCCGTTGCGTTCTATACTAGTTTCTACATAGATAGCTATTTTCAGTTGACTATTGTTATTTGTTTTTGTGGATCCTGTAAAACATCAATCGTAATCTGTTGTAGGTGAACCAAAGTGCAAAATAAGATGCATTCGGTAATTGAAAATTGTGATACAAACATCAATATGCCTTTTGAAAGCAGTTATAACAGTGTGAGGCCTGAATGAGGTGTTTTGACCCGAAATATGCATTTATTTTGCTCTGAGACAGCTTTATATAAGGAGTTAGTTTAGTTGACATTTTTATAGTGTTATGTTAGTTATTGTCTGAATAAATATTGTTCCAAAGTTGTTTTGTTTTACTTGTAAGGATAGAAAGATTTAAATCTTTTTTTTATATTTAGGCACTAAGTAGTTAGTTTAGTGGGCGGGATGGCCGCTTCTGTGATAATTACAAAATAGTCTAAAAATAGAATTCCACCAGTGTGCGGCACAAATGAGGCGTTTTCATTGAAAAGTAAAAACTTCAAAAATAGTTCCCTCGAACCATATAGATGGCGTTAGTTTTATTTTACTGGTAGGAAACACAATTTGACAATGACAGCAATTGAGATTAACCACAAACTTGCTTTCTCCGCTTGCCAGCGCCATCTGTTAAGTTTAGTAGAATACACGTTTTACTTTTTTACTGAAAACGTCTCATTGAATGTCATTTGAAACCTTATTGTTAGATGAAAACACCAAAATGACATTCAAACATTTGTGCCGCACACTGGTGGAATTCGACCTTTAGGGGAACACATTTTGGAAAGGACTGAACGACTACGAACATGGCCGCCAACATGGCTGGCCAAATAACTTACGAATTTATAAATTAACTTGATACTGGCGGAATTGTGTTAAACCAAACACAAAAGGCCATAAAATAAAAAGACAAGACATTTTGGAAAGATGCTGTATGAAAAATATTTACCTAACAAGGAAACGAAAATGTCATGCTTGTTCTAAACAAGACAATTTTTTTTTATTTTTTTTTGTTTTTTTTTTTTATTTAAGACTGTTGCTTAGCGACCACATCGTCCGTATAAGAAAAATAAATGAAACAAAATCACAAAAAATAACAAACTTAATGCTTCTAAACCTAAATCTAATAACTTAATCAAAAGCTCTACCTCTTCACAACTAGGGTTGGATAAAATGCTATTTACAATACCTACATCTAGTTGACGGATCTTATTTACACAAGTGGATCTAAATGTTGCGTTACGGACACATTCCAACAAAATATGCTGGAGATCTTCGAGCACGCCATAATCACAGTTTGGAGAAACAAGAGACACTTGGAACAGTACTTTTTTTCGGAAATATTTAGTTTCCGTCAAGGGTTTTATGAGCACGCGGAAGTAGCGAAAATTCAACAATATCCACGGTATTACCAGTATTACGCTGATATAAATGACATCACTTCTAGGACTTTGATTTTTGACAGTAGGTACCTATTGTATGAAAATAAGTAAAAAAAAATAAGTATAAGTGCTGGTTAATTTAATCAGCGTTATATGTAAAGCCTGTATTACATTACACGGTATTCAGGGACCCTTACCTTAACTAGAGTGGTGTAATAAGAGTTAGAGAGCGTAAGGGACCCTAACTAGGGCGACCGGTGGGACCCGGCAAGCCTTGCTCCCTAATCGCCCTAACTACCGGGCCCTGAATACCGTGTAGTGTAATACAGCTTTAAGGGGGTTGATGATTTATTACTCGTGGTTGCATTTGCCGAATAGATTTACGACTTAGTCAAACTAGTATTTTAGCATTTCATTCCAAATTCAATTGAATTCATATTCTAAACCAGAACGTCCACCATTTTCCAATTTTATTTCATGATAAATTTATGGGGTGTAATAATACTCCACAATGCCTGAAGATCCGCTGCGTCCTACCCAGTCCTACCCACCATGACTTACGGTGCCGAAACATGGACGTGCACGCAGGAGGATGTGTACCGAATGAGAGTTGCACAGAGAGCAAAGACATTTCCACACAGAGAGCCATGGAACGCGCTATGTTAGGAATCAAACTCATCGACCGAGTTCCAAATGTCGAAATCCGAAAACGAACAAAAGTTAAAGATGTTGGTAATCGGATTTTGAACTAAAATGGAGCTGGACGAGGCGTGGTGATGGCAGGTGGAGTAAAGCTATAATAACTGAATGGTGGCCGGGATACAGAAACGTTGGTCGTCGCAAGATGGACAGACGTCATTGATAAAGTCGCGGGCAGACGATAGATAGGACTGGCGCAGGATCGTGGTGGATGGCACAAACTAAGGGAGGCCTATACCCAGCAGTAGGTGAAGTCGGGCTGTGGATGATGATGGGGTGTTTTCTCATGTTCTGGTTCTCGGTGGAAAATGGTGTATTTTCAAACATTCGCGCAATATTATACAGTCAGCTGACTTCTTGACATATTGATTCATATTACTTGAAGCGGCACGAGCGACATACGTTTATCTCTTTCTTGTTACATGTTTTAAACCGAGACAAAACATTACCCAACAGAGTCCTCTCCAGTATTCCACAAGTTCTAAAAATAACATTCGATCCTCCAATCAAACATCGAGCTTTAAATTTGTGCTTAGAATCTAACCAATAGAAACACGGCTACCGACGCGAAGTTCGTGCAGTTGGAATTGTCAAATTGTCGTCCAAATCAACACAACATCAGCGAGTTTTGTTTTACCTGTCCAAGATGGCTCACCTACAGATGATAGGTTATCGCGAACCACATACCCTTTACGAATCGTGTTTGACTAATGTTGTGAATTATCTGCAAAGATGCAAGTGCGATCGGATTATGATTCAATATCTGCCGGATACGGTGCTAATCGACGTTTATATCAAGGTAAGTGTTGTAGTTTTTATCTAGCAGAACACTACAATGGGACTACCATACCGTTAATATTGTCCTGTCACATGCGTTATCAATATCATTGATAGCAGTGTTTACGTGTGATAAATTAAGATAATATTCATGAGCGATGAGCTTGATAAGTTTGGCCATGAACCTTTTTCCCTCTGACTATTACGTTGGGTTGTTCTAACGAGTAGTGACGGCCACTTTCACTCGTCTGTGCGTCTCTCCACCGCTCTTTGTTACGAAACACCAATAAGCTTTTTAACTCGTGGCAGAACTTAATTACGAAGATTCGTTAGTTTTGTCTAGGCCCTATTACAAAGCCTACCTATGGGACGGTGTGGTCGCTAAGCGACAAAGTCCCTTTTAAAATAAATAAAAAAGCCTACTTACCCACTATTATCCATATTTTATATTTAGCATAATTAATCACATTCTTAGATTTCATATTTCAGTTATTTTGCTTACAATATAAACAGCTAAGATCTTATATTAGCCCTAGGAAAGTACATGCACCCTGCATGGGTACTGCAATGTTGTGGTTGGGCTTATATTAATATAATAAAACATCAGACTGTACCTTTTAAGAACTGTTGAAAACATATCTCATGATCAAATTACACTTGTTCTGCAAGTGATTCTGTGTCTGTTCATTCCTCACATTCAATTCAATCATATTCATAACTGAGTCTGTATTAACCTGTCAAAAACTGAGACTGTGTGGTTTTTTGACGACAACTCCCACAAGAGCCAATGGGGTTCGAAAGATTAAGGTGGTCAAGGAAACCATAGTTAAAATGTAGGTACTTTTAAATTTATAGATATGGATTACACTAGCAAACAATACCTGACTGCTTGTATTTTTTTCAGTATGTCATTTATGTGTTGCAACTTTTGAATGTTACTCATTGCTACAGTTCTTTTATTTATTGCACAGATATAAAATAATACAGGGTATGCCTCCCTGGTGATAAAACTATCTATATTAAATGTCTCAGTAAACTATCAATATGAAATACAAAACAAAAAAGAAATGCAAGAGGTAAAACAAAAGCACAAGCAAGACATCCTTGTTCTTCATTTATAAAATTTAAAAAAAAATGCAAGAATATAATATAATGTTGAAACTTGATGCAGTAAGAGAAATTTACAAGACAACATTAAGTAAATTATGATATCTGTAACAGCTTGTATGTTTTAAAGCTTTTTATTTTATTTATTTATCATTTATAGCACTGAAGGTTTATTTATAAACATTTTCCTCCTAAGCAAACATAATGAACTTATGTGCCTTATTATGTGATTGGGTAATTATTTACAGTTTCATAATAGGTGAACTACCTAATTAGTCAATTATTTACATACTTTATTGAGTTGGAATTAACAAAGCTGACTACTTATTTATGTCACATTTACATTACTTATGTGACATATTATACAAAACAGAATTACATTTTCAAGTTTTTCTATTAATTTTCAATGGGTATGATTTTATCAATTAAGTAAGGCCTTTGCATCAATTATAGATGATTTATACAGCACCAGCAACTGGTAATCATGCTGTACAGGATGCTGCAGTGCCTGGGACAATGTTAGATGGATTAGGCTTGACCAGCACCTATACCATCCTCTCAGCTCTGTCTGAAGCTAGCTAAGCTGCGGGTTTCCTCACAATGTTTCCTTCACCATGCAACCACACAAGCACATGTTATCAATTAGGTACCTAAGATAAGATAAGATAAAGATAAAAAGATAAAAAAATATTTATTTAGACAAAGTTTAACAATCAATCACAAGTAAACAGACAATTAATCATTTCTAAAGTATTTAAAAATAATACCATAAAAACTAACAAACAAACATTTCATAGCTATCAGTGGTCCTCGCACTAGGCCAAGCCTGTATCGCGAAGACCAATCTCACATGAACTTGTACAGTAGTTTGTCCCGGTGTGACTACTTGACTCGTAATTATAAGAGAAGACAGAAATATCTACCTAATAAATTATATTTGTTGCTATAGTAATAGGATCTGCCACCTTACTTGCCAAACTTAATCACCAAGTAGAATTTGGTGCTGGCATTTCACCGTCCACTGCTGCAGCTCAATCACTATGCCTGCTCGGCTTGTGTGTCCTTGCTGCAGTCTCACCAGAACCTAACCTAGTTTTTTTGAGGGGGTTATCTAGTTTTGATATTACTCGGTGATTCTATTAAGGTAACAGATCTACTAGTTTAGGAATAAATATAAGAAGTAGGGTATTGCAGATTAGTGACAAATCTAAACTTAGGTGACATAGGCCATGACAAACCTCATATTTTGAAACTCAAAAATAAAAATGGATGCTAGTTACTTAAGCAGCTTCACTGCATATTAACAGTTTAATGCTGTCACAGATTCAATTTATGAAGTTTAAGGAAGGGATTATAATTACATTCTGCAAATCCAATTAATTACTCTTACTTAATGTTATCTTATTTAATGGGTAAATATCAAATTTATTTATAAAGGAAAGGACATCTAGGCTTATTGAGTGAGCCTTTGTAACGATTTTTCTAGACACAATAGAGTTTATGTTGTTGGGAAATACACAATGGCCAGTTGCCCTTGTATGTAAAAGAAAATCTTATCGGAAGTAACAGGATAAACTTTAACATCATGTAGTATAATAACGGGAATTTATTGCGTAAAACCATAGTCAACCCGAGACCACGTTTGTTGAAACACAGTCGAAACGTCGGGAATAATCCAAGGTATTACGGGATAAATTCCCATGTTTTTGTTATTATATTATAATGAAATGTGATCGTGAAAGTTAATGAAAAACTATTTAACATCATATATTGTTTATAAACAATAAGCCGTAAATCCCACTACTGGGCAAAAGTCTCCTCCATGCATATCGATCCGCCGTCAAGAGGGGTGCTATAAGTTTGGCCGCTATAAGTGTGTGTCTGTCTGTCTGTGGCACCGTAGCTCTTAAACGAGTGGACCAATTTGAATGCAGTTTTTTCTATTTAAAAGCCAGTTTTCCAGTGGTGGTTCTTAAACATGTTTTGTCAAAATCGGCTACAAGATAAATAAAATAAAATAAAAAGCCTTTATTTCTACTGCCTTCCTGAATTACAAGTTAACTATTTTTATCATTAGATTTAAGCTTTACTTAAATTAATTTTTCGCTTTATTCACTGTCTCTTAATCTAATTCTTCAGCAATAGTCGCCTCCACGGCGTAGGCCTCCCCCTAAAAACCTACCTCCGGCTACAAGATATGGGTGGTTATGCAGCATGAAATATCATATGGCTTGAATAATCGAATATTTCCAAATATACTTACAAGTGTGGTATCAAATGAATAGGCAAGATGTAGATTACAAAAAAAGATGAGAAACATTACAAAAATAAATTAGGTACCCTCCGAGACTAGATAAAAGATAAAGCGTCGGGAGTTACTTAAAGTTTGTAATATTATTACCTTTTTTATTATTAAACTGAGATGAAATAGAATTAAGACTTTCATACCCTGACATCATGCCCAGCTGGAGGTCCTGGTCTACTTAAGTATTTGAACGTGGTTACGGTTTGTGTGGTGCCAAAACCTGTCAATTGTAATGCCGTCGGTGGCCCCAATCGAAAGTGCCGCCCTGTTGCATACCGATCGCCATTTCACCTCGAGAAAGTTATCGCGTACATTTTGTGGATAAAACACGTGAATCGAATGTCCCTTGAAGCACCGAGAGAATAACCGAATCTACCTTGAACCGTCTTATTCTAATTCTGGTGATCTGCACTGACGTCCCGATATACTACCCTGATCTTAACCAGCCCAACTCCTTGGAATACCGGAGGACTCGTGGCCGCTGCTGGCAGCATTCTATGATCCGCGAAGGATATGCACATGTAACAAAGGGCGTTTGAAACGTAGCTGTGGTTCCATATTTAATCATATCCTAAATCATCATAGCTCATTGCGTCAATATAAGACATAGGGTCTTTGAAAGGGCGCAATAACGAAAGTAGACCGGCAGGATGATTCCTTATATCGCGACAGGTTTAGAACAGGCTTATATCTGTCAAACGTCAATTTTTGCTTTTATATACTCCAAAATTGGCCATTGACAGCGATGATCGCGATATTTACGCCTGTTGCAAACCTGTCGCGAGATACGTAATCAGCCGTAATCAGTTATGGAACGAACTCCCATCTGCGGTATTCCCTCGGAGTTTCGAAATGGGTTCCTTCAAAAGGCGGGTATTTTCCTTCCTCAAAAGCCGGCAGCGCATCAGCCTCGCCTGGTGATGCAGATGTCCATGGGCGACGGTGACCACTTTCCATCAGGTGACCCGTTTGCTCGTCTTCCAGCTTATAATATAAAGAAAAAAAAAGCATGAGAAGAGTGGAGTTAAGATGAAATATTTGTTATTGTTACCACAGACCGCCAAGACTCCTGAACGGCTTAGGATGATATTTGTTAAATATTATATTAACAAGTAGGCTTCTTTTGAATAACAAATAATATTTATTGCTTGTGCTAAGATATCGATGAACGAGATCGAAGTTTTCTGGCGGACGGGACAAACGTAGATCAGGTGCGAGACGTTTGGAGAAATTAGGGTATTTGCCCAACAATGGGACAAATGGCTAGTAATAAAAAATAATTGTTTGTGCAATTGATCGAAGCCAGTACTGCGTCTTCGTTCTTAGCTGTCTTCGTCCAGTACGCCATCAGAGGTCGTCCATGGACTTGAATGTGTGCTTAGCGGCACATCGACAAACATAACAACATTATCAAGTTTCTCTATTACATCTTCAAGTAACGGGTTTTCAACTTTCATTTTCTGAATGATTAGTCTGTTGCTAACAGTTATGTCCGAAACCATCTATGTTATGGCATCTCTATAAAAGTAATAGACTGTTGTGTAAGCGGATTTGTACGTTAGAGCGGATGAATATGGATTTACCATCGAAGTCAGTGACCCCAAACATTTACCTACATAAGCTGCCATCTCAAGCTAAAGCTAAATATGACTCTACAACTGAAGGAAACGTTTATCGTCCAAAACAATGATTTACAAAAGCTGCCACTTCAGCTATAGACAGAGATGAGTGCTATTGAAGGCAAGGCAATGACGCTTTTATGGTCCAAAACATTGATTTACAAAAGCGGCCATCCCAGCTATAGACAGATATGGCTCTATCATTATCGGCTATGACTGAATAGTATAAACATTGAGTTACATGATCTGCCATCTCAAGCTAGAGATCTGTCTCTAGCTGACGATGACTCTACCATTGAAGCCAATGACGTGTATCGTCCAAAACATGGACTTACAAAAGCTGCCATCCCTGCTACAGACCGAGATGACTCTATAGTTGAAGCCAATAACGTGTATGGTCCAAAACATTTACTTACAAAAGCTGCCATCCCAGCTGCGGACAGAGATGACTACAATTGAATCCAATGACGTCTATGGTCCAAAACATTGACTTACAAAAGCTGCCATCCCAGCTACACGCAGAGATGGCTCTACCATTGAAGCCAATGACGTGTATCGTCCAAAACATGGACTTACAAAAGCTGCCATCCCAGCTACACGCAGAGATGGCTCTACCATTGAAGCCAATGACGTGTATCGTCCAAAACATGGACTTACAAAAGCTGCCATCCCAGCTACAGACAGAGATGGCTCTACCATTGAAGCCAATGACGTGTATCGTCCAAAACATGGACTTACAAAAGCTGCCATCCCAGCTACAGACAGAGATGACTCTACCATTGAAGCCAACGACTTGTATGGTCCAAAACATGGACTTACAAAAGCTGCCATCCCAGCTACAGACAGAGATGACTCTACCATTGAAGCCAACGACTTGTATGGTCCAAAACATTGACTTACAAAAGCTGCCATCCCTGCTACAGACAGAGATGACTCTATCATTGAAGCCAATGATATTTATGGTTCAAAACATTGATTTACAAAAGCTGCCATCCCAGCTACAGACAGAGATGGCTCTACCATTAAAGCCAATGACGTTTATGGTCTAAAACATTGACTTACAAATGCTGCCGTCCCAGCTATAGACGTGTTATTAAATGTTTGTTTAATTTTTGCATCCTGTGGAGTCGGCGCCACGTCCACCACTAAAGTCTTACGGCAAAAGCGAGAACTAAAGTCTAACAGTACAGTCAGTAATCTGTGTTTAGTTCTATGACAGTAGCGCCGCGTCTTTAGAACTTCAGTGGTAGCGCGGACTCTAACCAACGATTGACTTAAGCACTGTCGTCATTATGTTAGAAAGGTTGTCAATTGGTCAAGGTTAATGGTTCACCACGTTTGCGCCTACCGCGGCTATTTTTTTTTTAAAGCCGCTAAAGCTCAAACTTACATTCGCAACCTCCTGCGTCTCTCAACTGCCACGGAGGTAGTTTTTTTTTTTTTTTTTTTTTTTTTTTTTTTGTTAAAGACTACTTAACCATTCATCATTTCAGCCTTAGGACGGTTGTTCCCGTCCTCCGCCATGAGTCTCCAAGATCTTGAAACGGCTGTTGCCATACTCGCCACGCAGGCAGGCGGGTTGGCGAGCGCAGTACGGGGTGTTGATACACGGAAAGACGCTGCTGCCCATCTTTCGGAGGTATCCCTTGGCAGGACTGCATCCACGGGCATGAGAGGAAGGCAACATTCTACTGCCGGCACCCCAAGGGAGCACTTAAGCATTAAATAAATAACCTTATCGGGAAGTATGAAGAGAAACTATATATTTATTTATGTGGTAAGTTATCTGAAGCGAGCGAATTCAATTGCTTTTGTGCTTTATTTAATTTAAATGTGTCTTGTTCTTCTTTTGTAAATTGACTATTCTATGTAGCGTTTTGCTCTATTGAATAAACACTTATTGACTTTGATTTCTTATCTAATCAGCCTGTAGGATCTCACTGCTGGGCAAAGGCCTCCCCTTTGCCCTAGAATTCGTTCGCTTCAGTTAACTTACCACATAAATAAATAGATAAATACCTTATCACTACCACCTGCAAGTAAAACCAAGCACGTCACAGTGCGTAAACTGGACGAAATATTTAGCACTGTAAGTCCTTTACCGTTAGAAATCCGTACACGCGGTTACCGCAAGCTGATTAGCATTTTGGGTGAAGGCAAACCGGTCAAGTGAACCGAACTAATAAAACCTTTACGAGTACATACTGTTAACTGTAAAGCAGAAATTTTAAAGGAAAGAAAGTTGTTAATCGTGTTTTATTAGCGTTGTCATGAGTTGGCACTAGAGATGTAAAAATTGTATCTCCAAGGCTCCCTGTGAGATGAGATATCAGGATAATTTTCGCTTCTTTCCTTGACAAAAGCAAATGAATTCAATTAAAGCATCATCATCAATTCAGCCGTAAAACATGCACTACTGAACACGGGCCTCCCTCATGGATCTCCATGACGGGTAGTTGCCATACTCACCAAGCTTGGCAGACGGGTTCGAGATCGCAGTACAGGATGTTGATACCTAGAAAGACGGCTCATCTATTACAACTTTATTGACGTGAATAGCTGTCTATAAAAATTGTAGGATAAATTAGTAAGACCTAAAAGGTCTTCATGCTGTACGGGCCGCTGCAGTGCCTCTGACATTTTTGGATGGATTAAGCTTGCCCAGCACCTATACCATCCTTCCAGCTTAGTTGGCTCCAGGGGAAATAACAGTTCAATTCAATACGCCTAAAGCTGACTAAGCTGATAGACTATTGTTGACGTATTTAACAGCTGTGTTCTATAGAATTATTGTTCATTATTTGATCTTTCCATGTCTACAAATTAACATGTTTTGTTTCATATAATATTTGTTTTTACAATAACCGTTTGACCTTTGCGCATCTCGACCTAAAATAACCTTCAGTTTAAAATACATTGGATGATTTGGAAAATAATGTTGCCCTCTGAGTGTTTTTGAATAAAATTTGATTGCCGTTTCTTCAAACAAAGGCTTTTATTAAGCGATTATGTTTTGATAAGACCCGCTAAAGAGGTTTAGGGAGCATTGTATAAGTAAGATAACTTATTTATAATTATAATATAAGTTTCATAGAGCATAAATTATAGGGAAAACATTAACGTTTTTCCTATAATTTTTAGTTCGCAGAAGTTTATGAAAAACTGTGCCGTGAAGTTTAGCACCGTCCTCCGAGAAATGAGATAAAGTTCAAATTAGAAGTAGTGCGTAACTTCTGAGTTAAGTAAAAAAGTAAAAATTATATGACCTTCTTATTAGGATTTACTGCCTAGGTAACTATTTTCGAATGTTGTTAACTTTTGTTATCGCGTTTTCTGTAACTGTTCCTTAAAATAAATAAAACGTTTATTTTTCTCTCACAACAGGTAATCTACAAGTTCTTGAGGTACTGTTATAATTAATCTGCATTGTGAGAGACTGGCGCCTGAAAAAGGTTTAAGAAACCTGTGGTACAGGTCACCAGGCCCTCGCTCCACGGATAAATATACAGTTTAATAGTTGTATTCGTTACACCACAGTTGATTACATGATGATTATGTGAACAAACAAATATATAACTAACTTATGAATATAATATACTTAGGTCTACATTATAACTACACGATTACAGGCGGGGAAATTTATAAAAGAGTAAGAGTAAAATAGAAAGAAGTCTATTCTATGCAGTGGAGTATCCTTTCAGTAGCCTCATAATCCAGCTGTTTTAACCATTTGGTGGTTTCTATTTTACATTTGATTTTACTTAGGGAGTAAATAGAGAGGATATTGTTAATTTTAAATTAATTCATTCATATACAACATTTTCTCGATCCATTGAGATGACTGAAAAACACAAAATAATTTTCGTGTCTGTTTTACAAAAGATGTGAAACAAATCTAACATTTATTATATTCAACTAGCTGGTTTCGGCTACAGTGATTTGGCTTAAGCTTAGAGTATTATGCCATGTTTAATCACTTGGATGTTTGCCCTCAAATGGCTAACATTCCCTATTTTAGTGTGAAACGTGCGCGCACAAACACCGCACTTTACCGTTAATGTAGTTTAATTAATTGCTTACGACATGGTGTGATGAGAATCTGAAATGTACAAGTACTCCTTTAATATATTAGTGTTTTTGCGTGTAATTTCTGTGTTAGCGTGCGGTGTAATTGGCCGTTCCAGTTTCAATAAAAAATACCACGCACTACAAAGAAGCGTCGTCAATGTAGGTAAGTGGCGCCAAAATTATTTTCAGATGCAGCAGCAGTAATCAATCCTGTAATAACTCACCGTCAATGTTGCTGATACAATGTAGCGCTATATATATGCGTGCGAGTTAAAATTACCAGCCAACTGGGTGGTCGGCAGTCGCTTCTGCAGCGCGGTGTGCTGATGTTTATGTTGGAAGATTTTAGAGCGACTGCCGTAATAACTTCAAATCCTCTCTCTCGTTCTCCATGACGTTCATTGTTTCCATCTGACGGTGGGGTCTGCCATTATTTAAACATGAGCCCGGCGGGCGTAAATAACGCGACTCGATAATTTCTATAAACTTAATAATACCGGGTTATTCTAGCCTTGGCCTTTCACTGCTTGACCTTTATCTAGCTAGGCAAACGGATGATGACTAGGCATTCGATTTATACAGTGTCATTATAAATATATTTGATTATCGTTTATTTATCGCGTAATCACCTTTATTTTACCAGTCTTCCCGCGACCACGATATGTGCAATACTTTCGATGCATCAGGATATTATAACATCTGTACTAAGCCGAAAGGGGGTGATTCTGACCATCCCAAGGAACAACTTTTGTTCTCTTTTCAGGATGTTCGACTTTTCAGGATTCAGTGATTTTAATTTAAGAAAAGACCACGAAAGTTTTAACTTCAACAGCTGACAATACGATACCTAAACCTAAAAGCCAGCAGATTCTTGACAGGGTCATTGACCTAGGCAAAGAGCTGACGTACATGTACTGACTATAATACTATAACAGATACGTTTTTTTTTATTAAAAGTAAAAAAAAAAATAACATCCGATTATGACCTCATTGTGTGTGTAAAGTTATAAATAAAAAAATAAAATTATTTAATAAAAAAATCTGCGCTAAGTCGCGAGGAGTGGAACGAAAGGGCGTTGCCCAGCAGTGAGACAGTTACAGCTGAAAATAACAATAATAATTAAAAAAATACGAATTTCCGTTTTTTTAAACTACTTGTTTTCATGGACTGAGCACCCATAATACACCCTGTATTATGGGGCTCTACCTGCATTACGTCACACGAATTTCATGGTGTTTGACAACCGTTGGGCTTAGGGTTGCCCAACATCTAACACCCTCAACTTTGGGGGTTTCCTCACGTTGTTTTCCTGTTAAAGCACGTGCTGAAACACGCCTTATTTACTTACATTTTCGCTTTTGTTAACATTTCGTTAACAGATGTATCTATAACGTGATTTCATGGTTCATTATCATCATTTCAGCCGTAAAACGTCCACTACTGAACACCGGCCTCCCTCATGGATCTCCATGGGGGGTAGTTGCCATACTCACCACGCTTGGCTAGCGGGTTGGCGAGCGCAGTACGGGATATTGGTACACGGAAAGACGCTGCTGCCCATCTTCCGGAAGTATCCCTTAGCAGGCTCTTACTTCATCCACGGGCATGAGAGGATGGGTAACATTCTACTGCCGGCACCCCACGGCAATGATTTCATGGTTATAAAGGCAAAATTCACACTAAATTTTTTACATAGTTTGTAATTACAAAACATGGAGTAAACGATTATGTTATGGTCGTAAAAGTTACAAGAATTAAACGATAAATTTCATCCATACGGTTACATCAAATCGGCAAGATTTGATTTGGAAGCGCTTGCATAAAGCTGCACCAAACAGGTTTGTATCAGCTACGCGCCACGCGAGGGCCTTTCGCTCTTCAAGGTGAATTTCTCTAGCCAGCGGCATTAAGGCGAAGTTTTACTACGTGTCATGCCAATTCGGGGCATAGTAGATACATACATAGACAAAACCATAGACTTAGGAGCTGACAGAGAGTGTAAATGTTTTGTAAATTTTTAGGACAAAGCTACGCACGTCATAAACAATTGATAATGTATACAATTATTGGTATACTTTATAGCTTTAACCACCAATGAATGACAAATAAAAAATAAATCATAATACATTTATTTCTCTCACAACACAAAATGTGGGTAGCAAAGAACAATATTCTATTTGAGTCGGTTTTTAGAAGACTGGTGCCTAACATAGGTTTGAAAAAACCTGTATCGGGCCACCAGGTCCCTTTTACTTTTACTCAATGTTATTTATTTTTCGGAAAACCAAATCCATAATAATAACAACTTTTAACAACGAAATATATAGAAGCTTATTAGATGTTTGATTTTGAAGCTCTATCCACCAACGATTGACATAATGCGCTGACTTGTACTTGACTGATTTGTATGAATGGTTAACAATTTGTCAACGTAAAAATGGCGTTACCTCGATCACCTACAAAGATTCTGTGCCCTGTTTTTTTTAAGTTTTAAGGCTTCAAAACAGTCGCGTAGCGTTTACAGTGTACCGAAAGTTTGTTTGTATGAAGGTTTGTTACCTCTTCACGCAAAAACTACCCCACGGATTGAGCTGAAACTTTGCGATGTAGGTCTGGATTAACACATAGGCTACTTTTTATCCGGGTACAATGCGTGCGAAGCGATTTAATAATTTGAGCTGTTGCTATTCCAATTCCTTTTTTTTTGTTTCTATTTATATATATATCTATGGTTCTATATATATTGTGTCTCAACAACAACGACATTTTATTAATATTTTTTGTTAATGCTTATCTTACTTACAAACTAATGACCGATTATACGAGTTCACGAATGGGTACCGTGCTCACCAAGCGTAGTGAAAGACGCCCATCTTCACTCCATCTAGCTGAGATGAAGTGAAGATTTGCGAATTGTCGCTGGCAGAGTAGCGGTTAGCCGAATAACTATAATATGCCGATGATAAATAAATAAATAATGCTGGACAAATCACACAGCATCATCTAGCCCCAAGCTAAGCAGAGCTTGTGTTATGGGTACTAGATGACTGATATACTTAATACATTATAGAGGTACTACATAGATAGATATTTTTATTATATGTATATAGAAAAACACCCAGAACACCCTGAACAAATATCTGCAGATCGTACAGACATTTGTCCCGAGGCGGGAATCGAACCCGCAACCCCTTGCGTCGCAGGCGGACCTTCGCCCGCTGCGCCACAGAGCTCGTCTCTAGTAGCTCTAGTAGCAGATGATGATGGAGGCATATAAAATACAGGTTCAAGGGGGCAATTCTCCTTTCGTCCGTAATACGAGGGCACTGATATAGGGTATAGGGTATACAATAGGTATATTCGGCCAAGTTATTCCAGCGGCGGGTTTCTGAAGGAGTGCGGGCAGGGCGCGGCCTACAAAAATTCTTTAAGAATTCGTTTCAAAAAGGTTTGATTAGGTTGTTAGAAAAACTAACCGTTAATTATTCTTATACATGTCATTTCCTATTTTTTGAGAGTATAACTGGTATAACCCAGATTACAGAAACTAACAAATACATCACTTGATACACTTGAAGTACAACCATAAAAACGAGCAAAAACTATCCTTCCTTCATATTTTTTGTTATTATCGGGTGAAGTAAAAAATATCGTGTTTTGAACCATTAAATATTCAAAAAGGTTTATTTAAACTATAACATACATTTTCCGATTAAGCTACTTGCATCAGCTGTTTGGCAAGGCTCCAATGCAAGTCCTGGATTCGATTTTATCTGTGTCAATTTATTAGTTATGTGACTTTTCGACATGTAAGTGCTTGTTCATGTGTGTAAACTGTCCTACCCTACAACCCTACGAATAATATAAAGTGTAATGTATGAGTAGATGGGAATATATTTGTTTAAATGTAAATGTCAAAACTACTGTACGGATCAAAGCGCGTTTTAGGATATATGTGGAAAACGATCTAGACATCAACATGGTAGCTCTATTCTATAAGCAATAAAGCTTATTATAAAATATCAGATTACCTAGAGGACAAAACCACTTGGGACGGAATCTTCTCCAACTCCGTCAAACGTAACATAAGACAAAATAAAATTGTTAAATGATGACTATAACGACCGAGTTAGGTTCTTCTGTTCACTTCTTTTCCTAACTCGCGTGTCATCTGAAGTGAACAGATTCAATTATGTGCTTTATTCTATTTATTTGTGTTGTTTTATTTTGTAATTTGTGACGCGTCAATAAGGTCCATGCGGCCGCACTGAATAAAGTATTTTTTGATTCTTGATTCATCTTGATTCTATACTTCAGCGAATTCGATGTGTACAAATTGTAAACAAACTGCTAATCTTTTGTTTAGACCTTTGTCTTTCATCATCTCAGCCGTAGAACGTCCACTGCTGGAGAAAGGCCTCACGGTCCGTGTATCCCGTACTGCGCTCGCCAACCCGAACCCAAAGAGTGGTGAGTATGGAGTTGCCATACTCACCACGCTTGACAAGCGGGTTGGGGCCGGGCGATTTTTTGACATTTATTACAATTTGCATTAACGGGAGTAGTCAACAATCCACAATAAATGAAAGTACAAAAGACAAGAAGAAAGCGACTTCTAGGTTAAGTACTGGCAGTTTGTTTGCATTTTGTACACATACAATTTGGCTGAAGTACAGATCTATCTAACATACAAAAAGCCGCTAGTATGAGTATATAAAATTCAAAGTCCTGACTGACTGACTGATATATCAACGCACAGCTTAAACCACTGGACCTAAAGACTTGAAATTTGACACACATATACCTTGAGCATCCTAGAGGTGCACTAAGAAGGGATTTTTCGAAATTCCCGCGGGATAGGGAATAAATGGGATTTGTATTTTCGAATCAAAGTGTCTCTGCCGATTTTCCGATTTTCGCCCAATTTCCATACTCCCATTCCTTTCTAAAGTCCTTGAACGTCTCATACACCTACAACTTAGCCATTTCCTGAACAGTCACCATCTCCTCAATCCTTTTCAGTCCGGGTTTCGCCCAGGCCACAGTACTACTACTGCTCTTATCCAAATTTCAGATGACATAAGGCACGGTATTGAAAACGGTCAAGTCACTGTTCTTTCCCTTCTGGACTTTAGTAGTGCCTTCAATAACGTTGACTTCGATATTTTGCTTAGTATACTCCGCTCTCTTAACATATCTCCAACAGTAATTCGCTGGTTTCAAAGTTACCTGTTTGGTCGCCGGCAACGCATTACGATTAATGACCGAAGCTCTTCTTGGTGTCAACTAAGTGCCGGCGTACCTCAGGGCGGCGTTTTATCTCCACTTCTTTTTGCTATTTTTATTAATTCCATCTCCAAACATATTTCTTCTTCCTACCACCTGTATGCCGATGACCTACAAGTCTACACACAGGCCCCTGTTGGGCATTTAGACCAAGCCATTTATAGGACCAATATGGATCTGGACACCATTCTCGACTGGAGCATTTCTCACGGATTGGCGGTGAATCCTGCAAAAACACAGGTCATAATAATTGGAAGCTCTAGAATGATATCCAAAATTGATTGGCATCTCATTCCCCAGGTTATTTTTGACGCAAATCCTATACCAATCAGTGCGACTGTCAAAAATCTTGGGGTATTCATGGATAAACAGTTATCGTGGGGACCACAACTGGCAGAGGTTAGCCGAAAAATGTTTGCTTCAGCAGCTTCTCTTAAGCGTCTGCGCAATTTTCTGCCTACTTCCACCAAAATTGCGCTAGCCCAATCTCTCCTGCTCCCCATCCTAGACTACGCCCACGCCAGCTATCCCGATCTTACCCAAGCGCAGCTTGATAAGCTTGAGCGGCTCCAAAATTTCTGCATACGCTTTATTTTCGGTCTACGCAAGTACGACCACGTCACTGAGTACCGCAATAAGCTTAAATGGTTGCCAATCCGCCTTCGCCGGGATGCACACTTTCTTTCCCTTCTTTACAGTATCCTTTTTAATCCTAATACTCCCAGGTATCTCAAAGTTAGATTTGAATACCTCTCCGAATCCCACTCCCGGTCATTGCGCTCATCTGACACTCTGCAGCTTAAAATTCCTATCCACACTTCCCATTCCTATAGTCTATCCTTTACTGTGCGTGCAACTAAGCTTTGGAATGCGTTACCAACTGCAATAAGACAAGCTAAGTCACTCCCTATATTTAAAAATATGGTATATCATCATTTTCTTTCCTCAGTATCTTCTCATTCATAGTATTTCCTTTTCCACATAGTTTATATTATATACATGTATGTACATAATAATGTGCATTGTAAAAGTATATATAATCTATGTATATACACTGCCGGCCAAAAGTTTGAGACCACCTACATCTAAGTAGCAAAATGAAATAAAACTCAAAATATAAATCAAGAGGTTTAGATATTAATTAAAATGCTTATTTACTAATACACATTCATCAAGAAGAAAAAAAAAATCAAGAAATATCAACCATTTACGTTAAAAATGACGTTCATATTTAATAAAATCATTAAACGGATTTTTCGTCAAAAAAGCCTCCCTTGCATTTTATAACTTTTTTCACTAGTCTCGGCATACGAGCAATCAATTTATCAATTGTATCTTGTGAGATATTGTTCCAGTTTTCTTGTAAAGCCTTCCACATGTCTTCTTGTGAGGAGGGACAACAACTGCGCACATTTCTGTCAAGCTCTTCCCACAATAGCTCAATGGGGTTGAGATCCGGACTCTGAGGGGGCCACACCATGTTTTTTAACACCCTTTCTGTTTCTTTATGTTCTAAATAACCCCTGCATAATTTTGAACTATGTTTAGGATCATTATCTTGTTGGAAAAAAAATCCATTTCCAATTAATCTTAAACCAGACGGAACGGCATTTTGCTGTAGTATTCGTTTATAATGCTCCTTTTTCATGATTCCTTCGACTCGTACCAAATCTCCGGTTCCATGGCCCGAGAAGCATCCCCAGACCATAATGGAACCACCACCATGCTTAACTGTTGGCACCACACAATCTGGCATCATCTTTTCCTCGGCGGTACGTCGAACAAAAATTCGTCGTTTTGAACCAAATATTTCAAACTTGGATTCATCTGTCCAAAGAACTTCTTTAAAGTCTTCTTCAGTCCAGTCTCGATGGGTAAGGGCCCACTGCATCCGTTTCTTTTTGTTTTGTGGCCTTAGTAGTGGTTTTCGAACGGCGACGCGACCAAATAACTTAGCATCTCTCAATCGTCTTTTTACTGTAGTCAATGATACAGGTTCTGATCGGGATTTGTTCACTTCTGCGCGGATTTCTGGTGCGGTTAGGCGTCTATTCCGCTTGCTGGTAACGACGATGAAATTATCCTCGCTAGAAGTGGTAGCTCTCGGTCTCCCCGATCGCGAACGATCTTGATTACTGCCAGTCTCCTTGTATCGGGTTATTGCGTTATGAACACAAGTCTTCGACAACTTAAGTTGAGAGGCAATCGCACGTTCAGATTTGCCTTCGCCGTGTAAAACAACTATGGCAGAACGAGTTTCAGTGCTAATTTCGCGCACTTTTCCCATTTTAAGATGTCTTCACTGTAACAACGACGAGCTCAGACTAGTTAAGATAATGAAAAATTTACTCCATCAAAACTCAGGTAAAAAATATGTTTAAGGAAGCTAAAATAATCCGGAAGTACGGTTACCGCAAAACAAAACCAAAATAATTAGAAATGAGCAGGCCATAAAAAATATAACAATGACTCTATCACCTGGTAAGCGCGCGGTACTCATTTATGTTTTGAAACAATAGACCTTTAAAGGATGATAACTTAAAAATATACAATAAAAATGACTCTCAGAAATTCTTTGATAACAATAGAATACGCAGGTGTTCAAATTAGCTCTTTATCATGTGTACTTTTGAAATATTTTGGTGGTTACAAAGATTTTTACAAGTGGTCTCAAACTTTTGGCCGGCAGTGTATATATATATATATATTTAGTAGATATATATTTTAATGTATGTATTATATTATATTTGTCGAATATGTATGTTTATTTTGGTTATAAATGTATATTATAAATTTTTGCATATGAACTACTCAGTACACCACCGTCTACTCTTCTTCACCTATTCGTGTCCATCCAAAGGTTGCCTGGAAGAGATCGCTTTTAGCGATAAGGCCGCCCATTGTGCCTCATTATGTCTTTTTGTTAATTTTCTACTGTTTGTATTTTTTGTGTATATGGTGTACAATAAAGCATACTCTATCTATCTATCTATCTCTGCGTGAAAAAGGGGATTTTACGTTTTATGACTTCCACGCGGACGAAGTCGCGGGCAAAAGCTAGTTTTAACATACAAATCGTCCCTCGAAGTGAGCTAGAAAGCCTCCACTTAACACAGCGCGGGTCGGATGGTGACTGCAAAATTTCACTTTCGCCGGCTTACGTAAATACACGCCTTATTGACTTGAGTCATTTGTTTTTTACTCGATTCATCTACACTACATCTACACGAATCTACATTATTAATAAAGAGGAAAGATTTGATTGTTTGTTTGTGTGTCTGTTTGTATGTGTTGTTTTATTTTGTAATTTGTGACGCGTCAGTAAGGTCCATGCGGCCGCACTGAATAAAGTATTTTTTGATTCTTGTATGCATTGAATAGACTCCGAACCTACAGGACCGATTTAAAAAATTCTTTCACCATTGTCATCCTACATTATTTCCGATGAACATAGGCTATATTTTATCCCCGTATACCCCCCTATCACCTACGGGAACGGGAACTGGACGGGTGAACACGCGGAGTGCGGCTAGTACGAAAATATATATAGATATACGTGTGCGTTATAAATATAATAATACATGGTGTAGTTCTGTGCTTTAACGGTGAAGGGAACATCGAGAGGAAACCCGCGGCTTCAGACGTATCGACCTGTTCTTTCCTTTGACTAATAGCTGACTAAGCTGATAGGATGGTATAGGTGCTGGGCAAGCCATCTAATAATGTCCCAGGCGCTGGAGCGTCCCGTACAGCATGATTACCAGTTGCTGACGCTGTGTAAATCATCTATAATAGATGCAAAGGCGCCTAGTTCTGAAGTATGCCAAATTGAAATGGGACTGGGCTTATATAGATCATATTTGACGCATCAATAAGGACCATGCGGCCGCACTGAATAAAGTATTTTTTTAATTTGAATTACATATATGGTTCCGTAAAAACCTGCAGGTATATAAGACCTGAGTATTTGATATGATTGCAATTTAATACCTCTACGCGTTCATGAGGAAAGGGGTAGTAAGTTTAAAATTATCAAAAATATTTTTATTATATGATGTAACTAAAAATTTACGGTTTTCGCAATTATTCCTTTATCTGTGATATAAGAAGTTGCTTCGCACCAAATTTTAAGATTCTGAGTTCACGGGAAGTACCCTGTAGGATTTGATTCCCTTGCTAGTGTCGATTTGCGGAAATTTGCGGCATAAACGGCTGTATCTTTTGATTGCGTTGGCTTAGAAGTTTAATTTTTTCACAGCTCCAAGGGACAGTAGACCTGAGTATTTGATATAAATTCCAGCTATAATTCCACTAAAAAAAGGGTCTGACAGACGGACGGACAACAAAGTGATCCTATAAGGGTTCCGTTTATTCCTTTCGGGGTACGGAACCCTAAAAAGGGAAGGAGTGTTACTTAAATGACTCTTACTGTATGGGACGTGACGCTGAAGTGTGTTCTAAGTTATGATTAGGCTTCCTCAGAAAATTCGCTGTCCTTACAGTTCGGCCAGAGATGTTCCATGATATCGTGTGATTGCTCTACCTTCCCTGTTTTGACTAAACTGGTAGCCAACATGGACCGACCGGGCAAATGTCTACGTTGTTTTAGGCAATGACAATCACAATATTCTTTAACAAATAAAACCGCCCTCCTATGCCCTCGATCTCTCTGGGATGCTATCATCAGATCCTGTTTCCTTATCATGGGACCACCCCCGGGATATCTCCTTTCCAACAAAAAAAAGTATCATCAAAATCGGTTCATAAACGACGAAGTTATCCGCGAACAAACATAAAAATAAAACCGGGCAAGAGCGAGTAGGACTCGCGCACCGAGGGTTCCGTGCCATCATACAATATAATATATGATAAAGGCAATTTAGAATAAAATATAAAACTCTTTATTGCACACCACATAAAAATAGAACATTAAATAAAACATATGAGTACAAAGAGCGGCCTTATCGCTATTATCGGGTCCATGTCTGAAACTTTTATTTAATAAGATCTTTTGTACAACATGTTTTCAATAAACTATTTGACTTTGACTTTATTTAATATTTGTAGGAGAACCTTGACAGCGCCATCTCTTGTCTGATAGCGGAACTTTATGTAGATTTGCTTACACTCGTTTATTTCTAAAAACTATGCTTATTAGAGGGTTCGGTATAATTTTCCTGTAATCTTTACGTAAAAGTTTCATGGGTTTATCTCTACCAACTTCGGAGATAAGGGGGGAACGCTATTTTTTTCAACGTTTTTGTAAATAAGTAGAAAACTATACAGCTTAAAGCAAAACTAAAAACTGTTTATTCATGTGCAAATGAATACCTTTCATATGATACCCCCATGACATAGTAACTTCACAAACATTTTTAAAAACTCCCTTCCACCCCCCTTTGTCTAAAAAACTGTGCAAATTAGAGAGTTCGCTATAATTTTCCTATAAAGTTTACGTACACTTCTATTAGCTATAAAAGTTTCACGGGTTTATCTCTGCAAACTTCGGAGATAAAGGGGGAACGTTCGTTCATTCATAATTTTTGTAAATTACTCAAAAACGATACGGCTTAAAGGAAAACTAAAAACTGTTTATTAATGGTCAAATGAGTACCTTTCATAATGATACCCCACAAGACCTAGTAACTTGACTTACAAATTTTGAGAACCCCTATCCGCCCCCCTGCAATCATAATAAGAATATTTTTAACATTTTGATATATGCTATATTAGTAAAAAAAGTGTTATCTTTAACCATTTAAAAATTCAAGTCGATAGCATCCGTAGTTCTCGAGATATCCATTAAGGGTTCCTTTTTACCATTTTGGTCCACAACCCTAAAAACAGTCGAATTGAGAAACCTCCTTTTATTTCGTGGGTTAAAAAGAACACGTTGTTGCATAATATCAAATTTTCTTCACCCAGATAACCGTGTACCGTTAGCTTCTCAGTAGCGCGTGTGATCCAAACCAGTTATATTCAATGTTTCCTTAAAGCCGGCGACAAATCGAACCTTTTGTGCAGCGTAACCACCCGCGGCGTGCTTGTTGCGGCATTTGGTGAAATCGTCATCGGAGTATCCTCATCATTCCCATGGCGGCGACACCAATAAAATATGACTGACTAGCTTTTGCCCGCGACTCCGTCCGCGTGGAAGTCATAAAACGTAAAATCCCCTTTTTCACGCAGAGCCTTTGATTCGAAAATATAAATCCCATTTATTCCCTATCCGGTGGGAATTTCGAAAAATCTCTTCTTAGTGCACCTCTAGGATACTCAAGGTGTATGTGTGCCAAAGTTCAAGCCTTTCGGTCCAGTGGTTTAGGCTGTGCGCTGATATATCAGTCAGTCAGTCAGGACTTTGTATTTTGTATATATAGAGGTAGATTATATTATTCATCGCCAGTTCGCTACATCGATTCAATCGTTTATTTTGTTAATCCCCGACAAAAAAGAGGGCTGTTATACGTTTGACCGCTATGTGTGTGTCTGTCTGTGGCACCGTAGCTCTCAAACGGGTGAAACGATTTAGATACAGTTTTTTTTATTTAAAAGCTGTTTTTTTAGCGGTGGTTCTTAAAATTGTTTTATCAAAATCGGTTAAGAGACTTACAAGACATGGGGGTGAAGGGATCAATAATTGTATGTTTCCAAATATACCCAAGTTTGGTATTAAATGAAAGGAAATGGTGTGTAGAATGTTAATAGAAATTTGTTGGCCATTTATAAGATATGGGGGTAAAAGTGGGGATGAACAATCGAATGTTATTTAGTATTTAGTATATTCGTTTATTATTTAGTATATTCGTTTATTTATATAATTTAACCGTGGTATTAAATCAAAGGGCATCATGTATAAGGATTTTCCTTTTCCGAGGGCTTATTCAATGATACGTCAGGTGTTTATATTAAGATAGCTATTTTTATAATTTAAGCGTTGGTATTAAATCAAAGGGCATCATGTAAGGTTTTCCTTTTCCGAGGGCTTATTCAATGATACGTCAAATATTTATATTAAGATAGCTCCTTTATTACTTCAAGCCTCTTAAAAGTACGTACTATTATTACTACTTCTCTGTTATTTTACTCAAATATCTTCCGATCTACCTCTTTTTTACAATCCGTCTAACTACTCTCTTCTTTTCGTTTTTGATGGCTGATGCATGCCACTTGCTGCAACTCTGCCAGTGTCAGGTAGGTTAACTAACTGCTCTCACTCCCATTCCTTTACAACTTCAACATTGATTTTGACATGTTTACCAGATCAACTAGACAATGACATTTCAACAGAGATCTTTGTCAAAATATTATCGAAGTCGCTAACACGTGTAGATGCAAAACTGAGGATACTTATTACAAAACTAGCTTTTGCCCGCGACTTCGTCCGCGTGGGAGTCATAAAACGTAGTCCCCTTTTTCACGCAGAGCCACTTTGATTCGAAAATATAAATCCCATTTATTCCCTATCCCGTAGGAATTTCGAAAAATCCCTTCTTAGTGCACCTCTAGGATACTCAAGGTATACGTGTGCCAAATTTCAAGTCTTTAGGTCCAGTGGTTTAGGCAGTGCGTTGATATATCAGTCAGTCAGGACTTTGAATTTTATATATCTAGATAACAATTTGCTAACCCCCGAAACTAATTCAAAGTCAATAAGTGTTATTTCAATAGAGCAAAACGCTACTTAGAATAGTCAATTTACAAAAGAAGAACAAGACACATTTAAATTGAATAAACACAAAATTTAATTCGTTCGCTTCAGATAACTTTTTCTCTTCAGATAAATTTTAAGTAACACAAGTGACACGACTTGCGTGTCACTTTTTTAATCTTATAAACTTGTTCCGTTTGGTTTAGGGTCAGTGAGAGTTGAGCTTGGCTGGAATACGAATCCTTGTACATAAATTCGATCAGCATGTCTTGCGCTCGCGCACTGCACTTTCGCTTGATGCACGATTTAAATCTTTGTTGGTGCACTTTTGTAAGGAAATCACTGATTTGTCGTCGCTCGTGAATGCTCTTTGTTTCCGCTACCGCTATTTCCATTGAAGCGAACACATCGGGAATTGTGTTTCCGATAATCTGAATTGTCCGTGTTTCTGACAAAATGTATGTTGCTGTGGGGTGCTGGCAGTAGAATGTTACCCCTCCTATCATGCCCATGGATGCAGTAAGAGCCTGCTAAGGGATACCTCCGGAAGATGGGCAGCAGCGTTTTTCCGTGTATCAACATCCCATACTGCGCTCACCAACCCGCCTGCCAAGCGTGGTGAGTATGGCAACTACCCCTCATGGAGATCCATGAGGGAGGCCTTTGTTCAGTAGTGGACGTTTTACGGCTGAACTGACTGTATGCTTCGGCACATCTCAGCCGTAGGAATGCTGTCCGCGGCCGCTGCTCGGCATAGCTCGTGGATCTCCAAAATCATCAATTTCATCAATCAATTAATTTTCAACTGTTTTTTATAGTAAAATGCAGTGAACATATTTAGTTTTAATTCCGCTTATGCTGAGATGCAGGAGCACCGCCCTCCCGCCCGCTAATTATGCACATGCAGGGAGAACTAGGTTGTCAGTACAGCATGCATTGTCGTATAGGTTTGGGTATGCATGTTGCACTGACAACCTAGTTCTCCCTGCATGTGCATAATTAGCGGGCGGGAGGGCGGTGCTCCTGCATCTCAGCATAAGCGGAATTAAAACTAAATATTTTCACTGCATTTTATTGTCATGGATTTCCGCAAAGTAACAACTGATTCCATTAATTGTTTTTTATAGATTTCAATTATGTCTATTGATCGCGAAAGTTTACAAAGTATCCATAAGGGGGTAGTTGCCATACTCGGCACGCTTGGCTGGAGGGTTTGCGAGCGCAGTGCGGGATGTTGTTACACAGCAGATTCTTACTGCATCCACGGGCAATATTCTACTGCCGGCACCCCACGGCATTGACCTTTGCTAATCTAGTCTCATCTATCCTCCTCCTTTTGTCCTGCGGTGGACGTCCTACGACTGGAAGAGAAGAGAGAAACAGAATAATATCCTGCATACATACGTTAAATGTTTTTCTAAATATCCATTATTGTTTCAGGTAACACTCCTCTGCAATCCATAGGTAATCTTCGCTTGAAGGTAAACTAGAAATAAGAAAAAAATCCGTAACATGATCCGAGAGATAAGCTGCCTAAAATGGACAAAATATAACTTGAGGTTAAACATTCATCATCATCATCATTTCAGCCGTAGAAACACGTCCCTACTGAACACAGGCCCATGGATATCCATGAGGGGTAGTTGCCATACTCACCACGCTTGGCAGGCGGGTTGGTGAGCGCAGTTTTTTATGTTGATACACGGTAAGACGCTGCTGCCCGTCTTCCAGAGGTATTCCTTAGCAGGCTCTTACTGCATCCACGAGCATGAGAGGAGCGATGACATTCTACTGCCGGCACGCCACGACAAACAAAGGTTAAACATTAAACAGACTAATCTCTTTAATTCATTTTATATTTATCTGGGGATTAGGATAATTTTCAAAAAAGTTTTGTCATACCAACAATGTCATACCAACAAACCCATATCATAAAATTCATAAGTTTCTGTCTGCGGTGATAGTACCAGGTTTTAGGTGCATATTTCGAAAACAAATAGTTTTTCAAACTATTTTACCATAGTACGAGTAACTTATTTATTACATTCATATTAAATAGCGGGAATGTTCACGTTTCGACCCTTATCGAGGGCCTTCGTCAGGGCGATCTCGGTTCGCGACCCGCCACCTCCGCGACCCGTCGTGCACTGCCAAGAGTTTTTCAAACTATTTACGGGCTGTAACGCGCACTTTTTTTAATTTTCCAACGATGTGTGCGCGGGGCATCTGCCGAGCTAGGCCGCCCTGCGTTCTAGATGTCTAGATGTGTTTACAGTTGGCTGGCACCTTCGCCGTCCCGTTAGTTCTATTAGGGAGATTTAGGACACCTGCTAGCTACGGCACCGGCCCCATTAAACGAGATTGCAGTACGGGTTTGTTGACAAGGAGCCATTAACTGTTAGTATTATCGATCTTCGAGAGCCGTGCGGTGCCGGCAGTAGAATGTTGCCCCTCCTCTCTTGTCCGTGGATGCAGTAAGATTCCGCCAAGGGATACCTCCGGAAGATGGGCAACAGCGTCTTACCGTGTGTCAACATAAAAAAAACTGCGCTCGCCAGCCCGCCTGCCAAGGTGGTGAGTATGGCAACAACCCCTCATGATCAGTACTTGGAGATCTATGAGGGAGGCCTACGTCCAGCAGTGGGGTGATGATGAGGACACCTGCAAGCAACGGCAATGCCCGTTAAACGAGATTGCAGTACAGGTTTGTTGACAAGTAGCCATTAACTGTATTATCGATGCCGTGAGGTGCCGGCAGTAGAATTTTGCCGCTCCTGTCTTACCCGTGGATGCGGTAAGAACCTCCAATGGGATACCTCCGGTGATGGGAAGCAACGTCTTTCCGTGTCTCAACATCCCGTACCGCGCTCGCCAAGCCGTCTGCCAAGCGTGGTGAGTGGAAGATGGCAACAACCGCTCATCTTTACATCCATGAGGGAGGCCTTTGTCCAGTAGCAGACGTCCTACGGCTCAGATGATGATGATGATTATCGGTCTTCAATGGAGCTTCGTCGAATTTTTGATGGAGAAATAGGTTTGCACTGATATTCTCGTTTCTCTGCGATATTTTGCTGTAAACGGCACGGTTATATCTCTTGAATGGAATACAGACGTCATCGTTATTTCAGCCGTGAAAGGCCCACTACGAAACACAGGCCTCCTTCATGTATCTTCATTGAGGGGTATAGTTGCCATACTCACCACGCTTGGCAGTCGGGCTGGCGTGTGTGCCGTACGATATGTTGTACGGAAAAAAGCTGCTGCCCATCTACCGGAGGTATCCCTTAGCAGGCTCTTAGTGCATACACGGGCATGAGAGGAGGAGTTACATTCTACTGCCGGCACCGCATGGCTATAAAATATAGAATGACTATAGAATATAGAATAACACTTTTATTGCGATTAACAATGAAAAGAAAGACCTTTATTTCTAATATAGATGATTAGTAGAGCGTCAGCAACTGGTATTCACGCTGTACAGGACGCTGCAATGCCTGGGACATTTTTAGACGGATTAGGCTTGCCCAGCACCTATACCATCCTCCCAGCTTAGTCTGCTACCTGTCTGCCGCTGACTAAGCCGGTTTTCCTACCGATATTTTCTTTCGCCGTTTAAGCACGTGTTAAATGTGAGCATAGATTTTTCAAGAAAGGAAAATCCATTGTTTCACACATTTGAAATGCAGGTATCGAACCCACGCCCTACGTATAGAAGCTCGGGGTTACACACCACTCGGCCAACACGGCTACTACGAGTCACAATAGTCATACACTTATCTATCACGAACATACAATTAAAATTTATTACAGCAAAATAGGTCACCACTCAGCACTTCGGTAGTAGTACTGGTTATTCTTTATTGTACACACAGTAAATATATACAACAAATATTCCAACATCCCGTACTGCGCTCGCCAACCCGCCTGCGTGGTGAGTATGGCAACTACCCCTCATGGAGATCCATGAGCGAGGCCTGTGTTCAGTAGTGGACGTTTTACGGCTGAAACGATGATAGTTTTCAAAGTTATATGATACCCTTTAACTACCTACTACCCTTTCATACAAAGGTTCATACATTTCATTGCGTGGTCTCCATATAAGTGTTACTAGGACCCGTCCATATTTCAATTGAAGTCAACCCAGAAACACGATAACCGATCGGGCAAATAGAGATTGAAAATTGAAGCCATGGCCAGACTAAATTGCCCAGTATTGACATTTGACACATCATACATTTGATCGTTATTCTACTTATAAGTATTATACTGGCTCCTGGCGGCCGCTTCGCACGCATTGTAGCCGGATATAAAGCCTATGTGTTAATTCTGTTATTACTATATTGGATTATCGGGTATTTATCGCGTAATTACCTTTATTTTAATCCCGACGTTTCGACCGGATTGCACCTGGTCGTGGTCGCAGGAAGACTGGCGTGCTGAAGTTAACCGCAGCAAAGCGAAGGCCTCTTTTCAGACTACCCTCACTTGGTCTTCATAATTAGAAATTTGGGATTTAAGGCCGCTACACACTACACTAACTGTATCAGCACACTTTGGTTTATTTATTACACTTCAGGCTATCACTGGATTCCATGAGGCAGAGAGTCTGAAGCCGTCTTCTTCGATTAAAATTAGGATATTTCTTAATTTCAATCGCTTCCCGAACCATTCTCTTGTAGTAATGCCTCTCGTTGGAAATTATCATGGGATTGTGAAGTTCGATCCAGTGATTGGGTCCTGAGTCCACTACATGCTCCGCTATAGCTGATTTGTTTACTTGTCGATTTTTCCGCTTTTAACCGCTGCGATATGTTCCTTGACACGTTCGGCGACTGTGCGCTTCGTTTGGCCTATGTAGGAACGACCACGGGTGCGATAAAATATCCGATAATGCAATATAGTTATAATGGGTTGTGATCGCGAAAGTTTTAAAAAGACTAGTGCTAATTCTGGTCAACATCTATAGGTGTGCAAAAGCCGAGCTCAATCCGAAGGGTAGTTTTTGCGTGACGAGGTAACAAACATCCATACAGGATCACAACACATTATTACTATATTGGATTATTGGATATTTATCGCGTAATTACCTTTATTTTATTCACGACGTTTCGACCGGATTGCACCTGGTCGTGGTCGCGGGGAGATTGACAGTCTCCCGGGAATAAAATAAAGGTAATTACGCGATAAATGCCCGGTAATTAAATATAGTAATAACATCCATACATTTATACAAACAAACTTTTAGTTAGGATATTTAAATCGATGTTTATATTACGTTGCTGCCCCATTATAGACATAGATGTTGTACATGTCCATTTAAAGCTGATTCCCTGCTATTGACTGAGCAGTCATCATCATCATGTCAGCCGCAGGACTGCTGTCCTCGTCCACTGCCAGATGTAGGATCTTCAAGATGATGGTTGTTGCTATACTATTCTCGCTTGGCGGGCGGGTAGGCGAGCGCAGTACAGGACGTTGATACACGGATAGACGCTGCTGCCCATCTTCCGGATGTTTCCCCTTAGCAGATTCTTACAGTATCCACGGGCAAAAGAGAGGCAACATTCTACGGCCCCATGGCCAATACATACATAGAAAAATACACAGCAGACCCGGGAAAAATATCTCTAGAACAATTACAAAAATTTGCCCCGTGGCTGAAATGGAACCCGCTACCGACGTATCAGTCAGCTATTAAAACATCTGAGATTCGGAGGCAGCCAAGACCGCACCAGACCCTTTTGGGTGAATTGTTAAACGGTAACTCAAATAAACCACAAAATATCCGATTTGACGACGCCATAACCGCCCACGTGACCTAAATCTGTCTTGCCATAGTTGCCATACGCACTATGTTTGCTCGAGTAGAGCTTGTGTTATGGGTACCAGATGGTTGATATAATAAATATATCCTAGCTATACATAATTAATATTTTACTAGCTTATAGGCGCTTTGCATGCGTTGTACTTGGATAAAATAAGATAAGATAAGATAAGATAAGATAATTTATTCAAAAATCAATATAAATTCACAATAAATTACAAAAGCCGTATTTATAAACTATTTAAATGTACTAAAATATCTGTGTCTGAACTAGGATAAACCTGTGTTTCAGATTAGTGGGACTTACATATACTTATTGTAGGTAAATAACATAACAATCATTATAATTAGAAGACTTAAATGGAACAGTTTCATATAGATTTTATAAACTAAAACTAAGCTAAATTTTTACACCTATGTTCGTTAAAAACGCTTGCGTAACATTTCATTCTTGGAATACATGGTAGTGATAATAGAGTAACAGTTAGTTACTTAGTTATTGCTAATAACTTTTCTGTATCATCATAAGACATGCTCTGTAGTGTTTTTATTAAAGATATTTTACAACTATTATAATTTAATGGGAAAATGTTAGCTATCATATTAAGTCTATTGTAGAGAATTGGACCTAGAAAATTATAAAATTTAGTTGAGAAGGCATGTTTTGTTGAGGTTGACCGGGGGCAAACAATATAATTACGTCTTTTGTTAGTAAACTCTGTGCTGTAGGGAAGAGCTGTGTGTTGTTTTAGTACCACATTTAATATAAATAACTGCCGAACTGTTAGCACTTCGCAGGATTGATATAGAAGGTAAGTAGAAAAAATAAAAGGTCGGAAAGTAGCTACCTTAAGTACGGCTCTTTGAGCTCTCTCGATTGGAAGTAATAATGATTTACCTACTCCTCCCCAAATAGAAATGCAGTATGACAAAATGGACTGGCAAAGGGCAAAGTAAGTTTGTCTTAATAATTTCTGATCCGCAATACAACGTAACTTTTTGAATACGAATATCAACTTACGAACTCTATTGCTTAAAACATCTATGTATGGTCTGAAAGAAAGAGTATCATCTAGCAAGATACCCAGATATTTTATTTTGTTTGAATGGTTGATAGCGGGACACATACATTTAGTTTCAGGAGAGGGAATGCAATAATGAGCGAATAATTTCAAATATCCTTCGGTTGACGGTGGATTGCGCATAGAAAACTTGATATGGATAGTCTTTGTTGCGTTAAGTGTCAGTAAGTTGTACTGAAGCCATTTAGTCACAATATTAAAGCCATTTTGCGCTAACTCGTAGACTTCTTTTTCCGAATCAGCCGAAAAAATTAGAGCAGTATCATCAGCATATGATATGATTTTGCCCTGTTCTAGATTAAGATTGCAGAGATCATTTATGTAAATCAAAAACAGAGTAGGTCCTAAAATACTTCCTTGGGGAACCCCAAAGGATGTATTTTTCATATCATCACTGAGAACATTTCCAATTTTAAGGCATTGCATGCGTCCTTCTAAATAACTTGAGAAGAGATTTAACTGGGTGCCTCTAATTCCAATAGACTCAAGCTTGCGCAAAAGGATAGGGGATGAAACAGTATCAAAAGCCTTAGCTAGATCCAGGAAAATGCCTACGGTGTGCTTACCTTTATCCAATTCTTGTGCGAGAAAGTTAGTAAGATGATGAACAGCGTCAGAAGAAGATAACTTAGATCTAAAGCCAAACTGTGTATTTGATAAGATTAATTTATCTTCTAGGTATTTGACTAATCTTTTATTTATAATTTTTTCAAATATCTTCGACAACGAGGATAGTATGGAAATAGGTCTATAATTAATAATTTGGTCTTTAGATCCCGATTTATACACAGGGACAACGATAGCTTTTTTCAGGCCCTCGGGAAAAATCCCCGTAGAAAAGCACTGATTAATAATATGAGTCAGAGGTGGGATTAGTATGTGCCTGAATTGCTTGATAATTTTGGCTGGTATATTATCCCATCCAACTGCACAATCGGTTTTTAAGCTCATTATTATGCTTTCCACTTCGCTTTCATCGGTGTCCAGTAAGGCAAAAGACGTTGGAGTACTATTGTTTTTAATATATGGACCCGTAGGAAATTGTGAGAGTCTTTGCATTTTTTCTGCTAGACACTTACCTACATTAACAAAGTAATTATTTGCAATGTTAGCAGATTGAAGCGGTGAGGAATTTGTTTGCAATAAACACGAAGATGTCTCATGCTTCTTGTTGGAATATGTTACGTTTTTTATAAACTTCCAAATCTTTTTACTATTCGTACCCGCTTTTTCCAGTTCTCTTTTATCATAATCTATTTTAACTTTTTTCAGTAAATTATTACAAAAATTACGATAACGTTTATATGACAACTGCAAGACTAAATTATTTGGATTTGACCTTGCTTTCATATGCAGTTTGTCTCTGTGTTTCATACAACGAATAAGTCCTGCAGTAATCCAAGGTTTTAAATTGATACATTTATTGCTTAGAACAACCTCGTACGTACTTTTTTGAATCGCTTGTTGTAGTTTATTAATAACAAATGACATGGAAAAATTCAGGTCAGCGGAATGATAAACTGGAGCAAAGTCAATGTTGCATAATTCATCTTCAAGTTTATTCACATTTAATTTAGTAATAGTGCGAGTGTTATTTACTTTAGGTAATTTGCAATTTAAGGTTAATAGGGCAGCGCTGTGATCGGTTATTGAAGAGTTTATAACAAGAGCGAGTGATGGAAAAATGGATTTAAGCATAATATGATCTAAGCACGAACCAGTTTGGTGCGTAGGGAATGTATGCGCCGGGAGTAAGCCGTGGAAGGAACATAGATTTAGGTAGTCCTGTCCGACTGAGTCACTACATCCGGAAAGGATATTTATATTAATGTCACCAACTAAAATTACATTTTTAAAGGTAGATACATTTTGCAACGCATCATTTAACGAGTTAGTAAAGTTGTTGGCATTTTTAAAAGAAGGAGGTCTGTATATTGCTATTAATGCAAACTCTGCACCGATTTTAATTAATAATCTATTGCAGTCGAGTATGTCTGGTTCTTCTACAGAGACATCGAGATGATTTTTCACAAAAACTAATATCCCATCATTTTGATTGTAATTTATATTACTTTGGTAAGACTTATATCCGGGCATTTGTGGTACATTGTATTTTTTAGAGAGCCAACATTCAGTTAAAATAATAACGTCACAATTTATATTTAACCTTTCCTGAAAAATACTAAAGTTATCAAAATTTTTAATGACACTTCGTATGTTTTGTGTTAATATTGTTAGTGGATTTTTGTAAGACGATACATATTGTTTGCATTGTTCAGTATCACAGCATTTGGATTCTGATACAGAAAAGTGGTCTAAGTCATTAATTAAATTATTTAACATCTTAACTAAAACCAAATGAAAGGTCAGAAAATAACTGATATGGGGCGCTCTTAGGCGCCTTCATAATCAATTGAATTAATGTACCTTTTTTCCGCCATTAATTTAGCTGGGCAGTCGGAACAACCAGTTTTGTGGTTACTCGGCTTTTTGAAATGCAGGCAGGTAGCACATTTTGGGTCTTCAGTCTTCCTTGTGCATTCCTGTACAGCGTGTCCTTGTCCACCACAGTGACTGCAGTTGATGTTGGTCTCTCTGCAGGTCTTTGCCGCGTGTCCATATTGTTGGCACTTGTAGCATCTAGTAACTAAGGTAAAGTCCCGAACAGGACATGACGACCAGTGCACGAACACTCTCTCTTTAGTAATAAGGGCTTTGCGGATAACAGCTGGAACCTCAAGTACGTAGTTGCAGTAATCGGCGTTCCTTTTTCCCGACTTGTGGCTTAACCTGATTTGACTTAAACATTCCTCAAGGGTCACGTCCTGAAGAGTCTCTGCTAGGTTTTGCCTATATAAGCAGGACAACACTTCTGTTTCCTGCATTGACGTGGGCACTCCTACAATGACTACTCTGGGCTTGCGTTTTTGGGTTTCGTCGACCTTTAGACCTGAATTTGTAAGTTGCACTGAATTTTTCAATTTTTCTATGTCGTCCCGATTTTCTGTGCTTATTATAACTCCTCCATTTTTTGTCTTCCGTAGGCCTCTGACACGTAATTTAATTTCTTCGGGGCAGATAATTTTTTGAACCAGAGATTTGGTTTCGTCACTAGACTTCATTTTGTCATTTGGGTAAATGGCCACGGAGCTCAAATGATTAGGTCTTATGAAACTGTTGGATCCCTTCTTGACCATATCTGCAAAAGAAGTTCCAGCGGAATCGGCAGGTCTTGAGGTCTCAATGATTTTCTGTAGGTCTTGTAGTCGCTGCGCGACGTCTTGTCGCTCTTGAAGGACATTAATGGTGGAGTGGAGGCGAACTGCTTTCACCTTGAGGCTTTGGTAAAGCATCGCCATCTGCGACGTCCCACTTGACACTTTTCTGCACAGAGCACTAATTCGTAGTTTTTGGTCTGAATTCATCTTACTGTCTGCTGCGATAGTGCTCATTTCATTTAGTATGTGGTCTATGGTCGTCATCCAGCTTTGTATCTCCGATGTAGAGACACTTTCAGCTTCGCCTACTTGTTGAGGGTCCGGGGCGCGCGGTGTTGGCGCTGCCGGCGTAGGCGGAGGACTGCGCAAAGTCCTGCCGCTCCGATTAAAGGGACTGCTGTCCATTTTCTCTTGCAACTTAGAAATAGCTAATAATAGTCCATTTCTTAATTCACTTTAACACATTCTATAACCACTGTGACACAGTTTATGTTGGTCACGGAAACGAGGTCACGATTCAGCATATGATTATTTGTTAATTTTAATACAATGTACACGTCCGATCTTAGCAACGGCTCGAACTCGTCGAAAATGTAGCCTATTTGTCAATCCTGGTCAACATTTATCGAACGTGTGCAAAATTTCACGTCAATTCGTGGGCTAGTTTTTGCGTGAAAGAGTAACAATCATCTATACTTACAAACTTTTGAATTTGTAATATTAGTAGAATTTATTAAATCTAAGACTGATGGTTCCCACTGCAGGGCGGGCATAGGCGCCGGCATAGGGCATAGGCATACACTTTTGTGTTCGAATAAGTTCAAATCTCGCTTTTGAATGTCAACACGAATACATGTTGAATTAAATAATTGTAATTGTATCTACTCGAGTCCCTCAAGGCATAGTTACATGCCCTTAACCTGTAAATCAGTTCTGATGATGGGATCCATGATAACTCGAGGAAATTACATAAATATAAGCAACATTTCAGATTTTTTGTTGTTAAATAAAATAATTATTGTCTGTCCGTTTGTTACGGCTAATCTTCGGCTGGACCAATTTTGTTAGTAGCGTCAAAACAGACACTTCCGTTTTATTTCTTTGCATAGTTTGGTCTCGTATTGGACGATGCAGTAATAGAATCAAGCGCAAGAGCGCTGCTATCGGCGAAAGCCCTGCGTATAATGTTTGCTTGTTACGCCACCGCTTGTCGTAATATGCAACTTGATCTAGTTCGCGGGACCTGTCAATGGGACACGAGCTATAAATGCACATTTGTCTGACATAGTTACGTAAGAAGAGATAAACTAAACTAGAAAATCTTAAGATCTCCACGACCTGATTACATATCCATCCATTTTCATTCCCTCTCCATTCTACTCCAGGATAACCAGAGCTACTGCCTTGTGGACATTCCATTCACACGTACCAAGCGGTTCTCCTCCGCACCGCTAAGGTCTGAAACTCGCAGCCAGATTCGGTTTTCCCCGAAAACTTAAATCTGGGTCTCTTCAGGTCAATAGTGAATAGGTGTCTTCTAGACTAATGTGATCTATCATCCATCAGTCACGTTTACCAGCAGTTTAGATTGTGGTCAAACATCTGCTTTAAAAAATACAACACAGTAAGGACACTCCGTGCCGGCAGTAGAATGGCACCCCTCCTCTCGTGCCCGTGGATGCAGTAAGAGCCTGCTAAGGGATACCTCCGGAAAATGGGCTGCAGCGTTTCCGTGTCTCAACAACACGTAATGCGATCGCCAACCCGCCTGCCAAGCGTGTTGAGTATGGCAACCATCATAGAGACCTATGACGGAGGCCTATGTTCATTAGTGGACGTTTTATGGTTGAAATGATGAGGACACTCGTCTTAGTGTCGTCACCTTTTATCTTCAATAGCACCATCTATGCTACTCTGTCTGCTCGTGTCGGCTGAGTGGTACCCCAGACTTTAAATGTTATAGAGGTAGAATATAAGAAATATAGAAAAGGATTTTTCTTTTTCGTAGAGGCTTTGTGCACATTTACGTGCTTTTGCCGTGAAAGAAAAACATTATGATGAAACCCGCCGCATAGTCGGCTAGTCGGACTTCAGACCTGTTCTTTCTCTGTCTAATAGCCGAATAAGTAAGGAGGATGGTATAGGTGTTGGGCAAGCCTTAATCCATCTAACAATGTCCCAGGCAATGCAGCGCCATACAGTACAGCATGATTCCCAGTTGTTGACGCTGTATAAATCACGTATAATACTCGTAGATGTGAAAGACCATACTTTTGCTACACTGTTGTCATTTGCCCGTCCTTATCTCAGCATCACTACTGCTCTCAGCCCACGTGGGGTCGACACACTCAATGTTTTGCTGCTACATTCCCTCTTATCAGCTATCTTCCACATTAATATTTCTGCCAATTTTGTAACGTCTTCCACCCTAACAAAACCGGTAATTACATTTACTGTGAGTTATATTCGTGTGTCCTAGTTTACTTTTTAAAAATTATGTTGCAAATAAAAATCCGTATTATTGCATGTTTTTATTGTTTATCATAAAACAATACGTGTAGTTGCCTAAGCCCTAGACATAAATAACATCGTAGTATACATTGCACTTGTCATTACTGATGTTTACAATTCGTTATCATAACAGCCGAAAGTTTGCCTTTGATAATTTCAGAGACTTTGAAACAGCATCTGCAAATCGACTTAGTCATTAAGACACATTAATATTTGTTCTACTCATGTTGATGTTTACATAAGTTATCTACCACAGAGCCATTACTCTTGGATAATAACCAAACGATTGATAACGGCAAATTGGATCTTTCGTGTGGGGTCAACTGACTATCTGGTCAAATAATACTTATAATAAAAGAAGGTTTAGCTCAAAATATAAAAAAAAACAATAGGTTTGTCAAAAAATTGTTGTTTCTGTTATGACGGCGGCCATTTCGAAAGTATTGGATATTGTGTTGTTACCTAAACTAAAATTTTGCATAAACCATGCAAAATTTTTACTTAATCGGATGTCAGGAAGTGGCTAAAATTCAGCTTGTAAGATTGGGACCGGACAAACATACTGTACGAGCTAGCGCTTACATACACATGTTCGAGTACATTCCACTTTATTTATTTTAGCATCGTTTGCATTGACCTAGATTAATTGTCGTGTAACTTGTGGAAACAATAAAGCAGTGCGATTTCAACACTCTACGGGTTCGGTCATTTTTATCTCTTCGGAGTCACCACCCCCTCAGCTAGCTACCCTTAGCTTTTACTCAGCTTAGCTTCACGTTTGGGTCCGACCCAAACATATGGTCCTTCGAGCTTCGAACAAGCGGGATCGTACGGGAATAAAATTCCACTGATTCCGCGACCCAGTGACAAGTGAAGATACAAGTCTACGTGTCGTGTCACTATTCCGTGTACTGTAAAACGGAACTTAGCTTCGTCATTCATTGCGCGATTAAAGTGTCGTGCATCATCTACCAGCATCAGCTTATGAGAGAGTCAGGAGACTTCTCAGCATCTTCCGCGGGTCGGAGTCTCACTCAGCAGCGCCACGTCTCCATTGCGTGAGTCGAGAGACACGCCTGCCAGCAGCTTACAAGTAAGATCGTTCATATTTTACTTGCTTAACTAGCGATCATGGAGAAATTTGACGCAATCTTCAATCGCCAAGCTGAAATCGTCACCGAGCTTCAGCGTATCGGCACCAACTTTGATAAGGATTCAGCTCATCGAAAGACCTCGGAGTATTTGAAGTTAAGGTTAGACGCTTTAGAAAATCTCTGGGGAGAGTTCGATATTAACAATACAACCCTTCAAACGTTGCCGACTAAGTCGCAAAGGTACTTTCAGGAATCAATTTACGATCGAATGAATAAGTATTATTGCGATACTCGAGCTAAAATAGCAGCTTATGAGCCATATAAGATGGAGAAACCATTAGGGTCAGGTACAGGTACGGATACGGAAACTAATTTATCTAACAAAATCGATCAACTTTTGTCCCTACAAAGGACTAATTTTCGAGCGTTCAAGCGTCTAATATCGGGCATCAATGTAAATGAAATTAGCGAGAAGTGGGAATTAGAAGATGAGCTGCACAGCGTTCAATCAAGATGGAAGGCCATCGACAACCTTCATCTTGAAATAGATAACATACTTGAAGGGCAGGATGAGATTTACCAAGACGAATTTATCAGACAGGAAACCTCATTCAAGCTAGTGAAGAAAGCGTTGAATCAGAAACTATCTGCTACATCGCATATTCAGAAATCTACTCCTTTACTTGAAATACCTACTTTTACAGGAAAATATACTTACTGGCCTACCTTCTACGACTTATTTTCCGAGTCAATACATAACAATAACTTTCTATCAAAAGCTCAAAAAATGCAACACCTCAAAGGTAAAGTTAAAGGAGAAGCGGAGCGTCTAATTCAGCATTTAAACATCTCGACTGAGAATTACGACATAGCTTGGGAGATATTGACACACCGCTATAATAACCCACAACTGTTATTTACTACACATATTGAAACTTTCTTGGATCAGCCCACCATCAGCAAGCAAACGTCTTTCGAGATAAAACGTCTCTACGACACCACTACTGAATGTATTCACGCCATACATAACTTAGGTGTAGATACTAACTCCTGGGATCCGATACTAGTACATCTTTTGACGAAAAAGCTAGACAGTGACACCTACAATGCTTATAAAGAAGCACGTAAGTCACCTAGAGATTTGCCCACTCTTAACGAGCTTATGGATTTTCTCGAGAGTAAGTTCATGGCTCTAGAACCTACCTCAAAGAAAGAGAAAATTAACTCAGCTAAGCCAGCTCAACAAAATCAAGGTAAGGCGAACCAAAAGCCTAACAACTATAATAACTACCATAACAGGCAGCCTTCGAGGCATCAAGTGGCCTCAACATCTACGAGCAAGTGTCCTTTATGTCACTCCGAGCACGAGCTGTACCGATGCCATCAGTTTCTTATCCTTCCAGCGAGTGAGAGATTGAGGACGGTGAAAAAACTTCAACTATGTTTTAACTGTTTGTTCAAGCACTCAAATAATAAATGCAATTCGATTAAAAGATGTAAAGAGTGCAATTGCGAACATCATACCCAGTTACATGAAGCATGTGCCGCTGGGTCATTAAACTCTAGTGCAGCGGTCACTGCCGAACAAAAATCACCTTTAGCAACAGCTTCGTCATCAAAAACGGCCGGCAACAAACCGCACACCGCAAGTCACGTGTCTGCTGACAACGAAGAAGTTCTACTAGCTACAGTTTTAATTAAAATTAAAGCGATCGACGGTAACTACGTCACACTCCGAGCTTTACTCGACCAAGGCTCTCAGATAACATTGATATCTGAGAACGCCGCCCAGCTGTTAGGATTACCGCGACAGAAATATAGCGCTTCCGTGTCTGGCGTTGGTATAATTCCTAAACAAAGCAAACAGGTTATTTCTCTTGAATGTAAATCCTTTTATGAAGACTACAGTTTTAACACTAAAGCATGCATCATCCCGCGTGTTATAAGCGATCTACCTAACGTTTCTTTTACAAAGCGATCCTGGCCTCACATCAAACACATGGACTTAGCTGATCCGGAGTATAATGTGTCCCGTCCAATTGACATACTTTTTGACGCATGTGTCTATTCGGATGTTATCATGAGCGGGCTAGTTAAAGGTCCCTACAGCGCACCCATGGCCCAGCAAACGAAACTAGGCTGGATCTTATCTGGAAACGTGAAAACTTTTAACTGCAACATTGTCGTCAACAATTTAGCGGAGATAGCTCAATACTGGGAGATGGAAGAAATACCAAAATCATACTCAGACCTTACTCAAGAGGAGCAATATTGCGAAGAGCATTATGAAGCTACCACGAAGCGCCTTAAAGACGGTAGATATGAAGTAGCCCTACCTATGAAGGCTAATTATGAAGAAAAGTTAGGACTTTCTAAAGCAAAAGCGACAGCACAATTTATCCAGCTAGAAAATAAGATGGTGAAAAATAAAGAATATTCAAACAGCTACAAAAACTTCATTCATGAATATCAACTGCTTGGTCACATGCGCCCGGCAAACCAAGATGACATCACCACGTATTTTTTGCCTCATCACGGAGTCTTTAGACCCGAATCTACTACTTCCAGCATACGTGTGGTGTTTAACGCCTCATCTAAGACAAGCTTTGGTACTAGCCTCAATGACGTTATGGAGGGTGGTCCAAATTTACAGCATGACCTACCAACACTAATACTGAACTGGAGACTGTACAAGTACGTCATAACTGCTGATATAGAAAAAATGTTTCGGCAAATTATGATTCGCGAAAACGATCAGCGTCTTCAGTGTATTCTCTGGAGGGAATCGAAAGGGGAACCACTCCAGACATATCTACTCACTACTGTCACGTATGGAACAAAAGCTGCTCCTTACTTAGCTATGCGTACCCTGCGTCAGATAGCCAAAGATGGTGCCACAAAATATCCACTCGCAGCAGCAGCATTAGAGAATAATTTCTACATGGATGATCTACTGAGTGGAGAAAACACCATCGAATCAACAGAGGAACTACAACGTCAGCTGATAGCTATACTTAAAGATGCAGGAATGAATTTACGCAAATGGTCTGCAAATGATCCTCAGCTCTTAGAAAACTTATCCACCGAGCAGCTGGATAAGCCCTTTGACTTTAAATGTCGCGAGACCCGAAAAACATTAGGACTTCGATGGACACCGCCATCTGACTCATTTATGTTTATAAATAATGTAGATAATGATAACTGCAATACAAAGCGCCAATTACTGTCAGCAATATCAAAGGTGTTTGACCCGTTAGGCTGGCTCTCGCCACTAACAATTAGAGCTAAAATAATATTTCAAAAAACTTGGTCATCTGGTATTGGGTGGGACGACCCTATCCCAGAAGAAACCCACAAGGAATGGGTTCAGCTGCGAAGTGATCTTCAAAATGTAAGTCAATTTGATATCCCTAGATATTTAGGTGACACACAGAAGGCATTTCAGCTACATGGCTTTAGCGACGCATCGGAGAAGGCTTACGCCTGCGCCGTATACCTAGTAACGCGCGATGATAAGGGTGTGTCTTCAACACGACTTGTCGCCGCGAAAACTAAACTAGCTCCCTTAAAGAAAAAGGTATCGTTGCCACGTCTTGAACTATGTGGTGCGTTACTTTTAGCTCAGCTTATGAAAACTATAAAAGCTTCACTGACAAATAGCAGCTACTTTGAAATCTACGCGTGGACTGACTCCACAGTAGTACTTGGTTGGCTCCATGGCGAATTATCTCGCTGGAAACAGTTCGTCGCGAATCGAGTTCAACAAATAACTGAAATCCTACCAGCCTCAAAATGGAATCATGTTCGTTCTGAGGACAATGCCGCTGACTGTGCCACCAGAGGTCTCTCCGTAGCTAAACTTCAAAAAGGATCACTATGGTGGAACGGCCCAGAATGGCTAGCTAGCTTTGAAAAAACTAACATACAAAACCCAAAGTATGAAACACCGACACTCGAAACGAAAAAAGTCAGTGTAAACTCAGCCTTACATCAAACGTGTATATCATTTGTTGATGAATTACTTAATAATAACAGCTCACTGACTCGTGCCGTCAAGATAGTGGCATGGGTATCGCGTTTCACTGCAGCGTTAAAGCACAAACGAAATGCAAATTCAGCTATTCTGTCTACTGCAGAAATAAACAAAGCTTTTGAACTAATTATTAAACACGTACAAGCTAAAGAATTTGAAATAGATTTAGAAAACTTAAAGGAAAAAGGTCATGTTCGGCCTAACAGCCAATTAGCTAATTTATATCCCCACTTAGATGGAAATGGGATTTTAAGAGTCGGAGGTCGCCTCAGTAACTCTTCGGTTAGTAGCTCAGCTAAGCATCCTATGATATTGCCTAGCCATAACCGTTTAAGTGATCTGATTATCAACCAAGCGCACATCACTACCCTACACGGTGGACCGCGACTCACCCTATCTTTCATACGGGAAAAATTTTGGATTTTATGTGGCATGAGAACTATTAAAAAGCAGCTTCGAATGTGCGTAACATGCCGAAGATTCAGCTCGGGAACACAACCGCAACTCATGTCAGATCTACCACGAGCAAGGGTAACAGCTCCCGCCCGCCCTTTCACTCATACAGGGGTGGATTTTACGGGGTGCGTAGACCTTAAAGCTTCCAAAGGTAGAGGAATGAAGACCTACAAGGGCTACGTGGCTGTATTCGTTTGCCTAGCTACAAAGGCCGTTCACTTAGAACTGGTGTCCGACCTAAGCACTCCAGCATTTTTAGCAGCTTTTCGCCGATTCTGTGCTCGAAGAGGAACACCTCTTCGAATGTACAGCGATAACGGCACGAACTTTATTGGAGCTAAGCGATCATTAGATCGCGAATACAAGCAAATCCTAAGTACCATCAATCAAGACTTGTTTAGTAAAGTAAACGAGATGAATATCGAGTGGACATTCAATGCTCCAGCTTGGCCCAGTGCAGGAGGCTTATGGGAAGCGGCCGTGAAAAGCTTTAAAAGACATTTAAAAAGAGTCTTGGGTGAGCAAAAGCTAACGTATGAAGAATTTACAACCTTGATACAGCAAATCGAAGCGTGCTTGAACTCCCGTCCTTTGTTTCCTCTTACTGAGAACCCTGAGGACTCCTATCTAACCCCAGGACACTTTCTAATCGGAGACTCTTTACTATCACGACCACAGACTAATCCTGATCATGTAAACCTTCCGGCGCGTTGGCAACTTTTACAGGCTATGAACAAGCATTTCTGGAAACTATGGTCTTTAGACTATCTTCAGCATCTTCAAGTTCGCTCAAAGTGGAAGACACCTACTAAAAACTACGAAATCAACGACATTGTGTTAATCAAAGAGGATAACTTACCTCCTGGGAAGTGGGCACTCGGCAGAGTTGTTGATGTCCATCCAGGAAGTGACGGATTCGTAAGAGTGGTTTCCGTCAAAGCCGAAAATAAAATCTACAAACGACCTGTAACGAAGCTTATATTACTACCGATAGAAACCGATCGGGAAGATAAAGACAGCCCAGCGAAACTCATAGACCAGCCAGCACCAACTCCTGTGAGCTCTAATAGAGGAGTCCGCAGAAATAATCGTAAACCCTTCAAAAACGAGTCTTTAAACAATATCTTATCATCGAAATAAGAATCCCACTCGTCAGCAATGAAATTTATGAACTCGACAAAATAATTAGCATTCCTCAGAATAAGGATGGAATATCCTACCGTTCCGTACCTACCTACCCATATCTAGCTTTCAACTTACGAAAGGACGCAGTTTTATTCTTAACTGACTATGACATACAAGCTTGCATCCATTTATCTGAAGAAAAAATACTGTGCTCTTTAGATAAACCTACCTACGACATTGATTTGCAACAAAGCATTTGTACTCTTACATTGATTGATTCAGGCAAATTAACATCACCATGTACTTATGAGCAATCACCGTGTGTAAACAAATGGATTAAATTACACCGACAGAACTCTTGGCTATACTCGTGTTGCAATCAGTGCAATATTCGTACTTTTTTGCACAGCTGATGTGACAATGAATACTTTATCGGGCACCGGCCTTCTTGATATAGGTCATGGTTGTACTATTAAGGGAGATTTCTTTACGCTTCACTCTCACAATAATTTCCTACGAAAAGTAAATATGCACTCTTCTAACGAAGCCCCAGAGACATCTATCTTGAACAGCGTCGTTAGAATACCTAACTTAAACTATAACGTCACTACTGAAAACCACGAGCTAGCGTATCAGCAGATAAGAAATGAGATCAACACCCTGAAAAGGCAGTCTGAATCCGATCTCAGCATTCATGACATACATCAATACTCAGTCATTTATAGCATCCTCGCTGCATTGACCGTAATAGGCATCCTCGCCGCTTTTCTTCGTGCAAGGAAACGTCGTATGCAGCTAGCATCATCTCGGAGAGCTCCGGTGAGCGCGGCTGCGGCTTCCCGCGCCAGCGCCCTCGCTAGCTTCGCGTCTGCGACCAACGAGCGATACATACCCCGCCAGTGTTGTGAATTACGTGAATCTCTTAGCATGAGCAATATCAGTGTAACAAAAGGCACCGCGCCTCCTAAACCACCGCGGTCAGTGTCAGTGATACCCATACCGTGCGAATCCTTAGGCGAGATAGTGCAGTCCACCGAGGACAATTGACTCTTTAGAATATGAACTACTTTACTTTAAAATGTTTTATCTTAAATGGACAATTATTAGCTTTAGTACTTTTAATTAGTAATTCATTTTTCATTTAGCTTTTCTATCAATTGTTGTTTCTGCACATGTGCAATTATAATCAATTAGCTGTTGTTAAGATAATAGTTCTCTATTTCTTTTCTTTTTGGTTTGGCAAGATGTACGAGCTAGCGCTTACATACACATGTTCGAGTACATTCCACTTTATTTATTTTAGCATCGTTTGCATTGACCTAGATTAATTGTCGTGTAACTTGTGGAAACAATAAAGCAGTGCGATTTCAACACTCTACGGGTTCGGTCATTTTTATCTCTTCGGAGTCACCACCCCCTCAGCTAGCTACCCTTAGCTTTTACTCAGCTTAGCTTCACGTTTGGGTCCGACCCAAACACATACATACTCGTACAAACCAACATTGCTAACTTGTAAAATATCATTTACAGTCGTAGCAGTTGGACCTTTTCCCCGATATTATTCTGCTTGGTCTGTTTCAATGGTCGAAAGTCCTAACTGTCTATAACAAACAGAAAATCAGAGCACACAGTTTTATCGCGTCTTATCAGTGTTGTGCACTGGGCTATTGCTCCCAATATGCAATCACTATTTCCTATTTAACCGCCTTTTAAATAGGAGGGTCACAATCAACATTATCCGGTAGAAGTAAGAAAAAATGCCTAGATCGTGAGCACCAATTTTCATTTACAGATTGGTCTTAAGATTCATTGTGTGTTGTCTTCTGTTTAAGGTCATCTTTATTATCAATCCACTGTTAAACAATGACCATCTCTAAAGTCAATGTCAATAAGTGTTTCATTAGAGCAAAAAGCTACGTTGAATAGCTTCCAAATCTGGGAGGTTTTGCCATAATCTCCATGCTTGGCAGGCGGATCGCTGTATATTTTCTGGTGTACGAAAGTCCTAGATATTCTGCTTCAAAATATAATCTAATAAGTAATAGCGCGAGGGACAATCAATGTATTACAACGATGTCAGTGCAGATCTGGTATTTCCCACGAGAATTATAATTAGATCCCATGCGTGGTGAGAATCGGTGCTAAGAGTTGCAGGTGCAATAGAGCTGGACTCCGCTTAGATATTCCCCTTAATGAAACAAAAAAAAAACATTACTAAGAATCTCTAATAGAATGAATGCCTACAGCACCATTTGGCTTGCTTTTATGATGGATGAATCGCTGCTACATTGCATTGCCTGCAAAAAACGCATAAATTCAAAGTAACTCATCAAGAATCCAGTGGATGTGGTATGTGGTCACTGCTCGTAGTGGCACGTTAGAAACTTCATTACAAAGTAACGTTTTCTTGGTAAGAATACCATAATAATGCAAAACCCAAGGGAAAGGAAAAAGCAAATACTTAAAACCACAACGGGTTTTTTTTTTCAGAGCAGGTCGACGGTCCTCTATACAAATTGAGAATGAGGTATTTTTGCTTTGTTGATCATTGTAGTTACAATGTACTTTTATGTTCTTTGAGTTGCTCAGCGCCAGTGTTACTAGTTCTACGTACCGTACCGTGCAGCATCGACTAAAAAGCGGTATAGAGTGTCAAAGTAGGAAACTATTTAGATGTGCAACTATATTCATTTTCATGGCTCAGCTCAATCCGTCGCTGCCATCGTGGTGCAAATCTAGCCATAATCTGGCACGTGCCGCAATACCATAACACCCAGTGATTTCCAATCGGAATTAAACCATAGCCTAAATTCCATGGAAATAACCCATCGCTTGCTAATGTTGACAAATACGCTGGCCTTGTAATTAATTCAGAATTAGAATGTGATTGTAAAGCTATAAGCCCAATGTAAGGAATGGAAACTGCAAGGGCAAATTCCTTATCGTAAGTGAAGGTACTTGGCCTAGCAGACGGCAGCTAGCTTATTGTTTCTCAATCTATAAGAGCGCGTTTGAGTGTCTCCTATTCTATGGTGATAAGGAATGGTTCGCTTCGGCCTTCGGGTGCTCAAATACGAGTATACTTGGAATAGAAAAGTCTTTGCGAAATGTTGATAATCATTGTCAACAGCAATTTAAAAGTTACCAGGACATGATCCTCTGCCAGGTTTTTAAAGCTTAACGAGATCTTCAAACGGGGTTGTGGTTATATCTAACAGGAATCACCGAATATTTTCTGCTCTACGAAAGTACTTAAATGGAAATGGCAACCATAAACGTATGAGTCGCTTGTACTAAAAAGGAGCTGGCGCTGTTGTACTGTTCCTTGTGTTCTGTCTCTGCTTTATTGTTTTGGTCATCTCTGTCTGTCGGTTTTCCGGCCACTGTGCCATGGTCCTCCGTCATACGAAATACAAAATCATTATTTGCCAAAGTACAATTTACACAAAACACGTTGACGGTGGTCCCCGCACGAGGCAAGCCTGTATCGCGGGAGACCCACTTACAAATTTCGAGTTACAGAGCACACAACTAATAAATAACAGAAATAAAATGCCCTAAAACTATATATTATGGAATTTAACTTACATAACAATCTAAACATGGACTACATACACATTTAAAGCGGACCTGTCTGGTACACAACAGATAGTATGTCTCATCACACGGCCCCATACTGCGTCTATACGGAACAAATGGTACCTGCAGTATTTGTGTCATACGCATACGTTTCACACAAGCGGTATCTACGTGCACCGTCGCCAGTTTTACTATTAACAGCTATATCTCGCCACTTTTGTGGCCACTTCTTACATTCTCTGCATTACGTGAATCTGCTCCTTAAAATGATTAATGCAAATGTGGGTTGTGTAAGTAGTAAGACGTATAACAATACGTCTTAACAGAAAATTTTACTTACATAGATGTTATGGAAAAGTACATATCTACAGTAATTTCTCAAATTAGGAAATTAAATACAGGTTAGAAACTTAAATATAAGCCTCTGTACGTTATTTTAGAGATTTGTCGCTTTCCGCAATATAACTTTCTGGCGACCACTCGTAAATAAAAATAGAATACCAATCCAATTTCACTCACCAACAGCATTGTCATTCCCGAGAGAACCAGCCACAAAAGTCTAGCACGAGTTGGCAACCGTAATGCAGGTACCAGCCAAGCTAGGCATTCTAGGTTCTGGCAAAGCGGTTACCGGGTGGCCCGATTGCACACTTGCGCGCGAGTTTTTGTCGCCCTCATGTGGTGATAGGCTCTTATAGCTAGAAGTGGGTAATTGGCATGTGCAGTCTAGACTAGGCTTTGAGAGTAGGCATTTCTATGGTCTGCGTCGTCTTGTACTCGTATTTTCAACTTAATCAACGTATGGATTAATTCAGTAGTTACTTTGGTGTATTATTCCATTACATGTCTTTAATTGTTAATGAGTTTAGTTAGATGAATCTTTTATTAAGAATAGGCCCTTACATGGTAGGGCCGATACAGACTATTAAACGAGACAATTAGGAGGTGCATCATGGAACCAACTAATAGTTGCCATACCGAAAAGAGAACCAACTTCTATACGAACTATAGAAGTTGGTTCAATTTTCAAATTCATTCAATTGTTCATTTTGCACTTGTTCGTTCTTGTTGTTAGCAACGTTAATGACACTGAGGTCTATTTGAGAAGTGCTCCTCTCATTTCTCTTACCGAGAGGTTTACCAACCAGCCCTTTTTGAATATAATAATAAATACAAATAACGCTAAACCTTTTCACACAGCAGCGCCACTCAAAGTATAGCTTGTATTGTGAATGTTTTACTAAGTAGGTACCATAAACGTGCGTGGTCAAGATGTATAGAAGATCGAGCATGGCGACAAGACAACGTGGTTCAATCTAAAAGGTGCTCTAGGAGTCAGCATGCCAAGAGTCCATATTTTTTGTTGTTTGAATGATTTGAGTGGTCACGTTGAGAGGCAGTAGTCACGATCTCGAGGTGTGCAGTGTTCCGGTCGTTCGCCCGTCGATAACGTCGGTCGGTAATAGCAAGGATTCAAATCGTTAGATGCGCCCTGACGCCGAAAACTGTGGCATTGTCTTAATGTGCAGCAAACACTAGTTTTTGCCAATACCCCAAACTGCTATTGTTTCTAAAGTGAGAGGATGGTAGGTGCTGGGCAAGCCTAATCCATCTATGTCCCAGGCACTGCAGCGTCCCGTACAGAATGATTACCAGTTGCTAACTCTGTTATATAATAGATGCAAAGGCCCTACGTTTTTTATTGTTTCCATTTATTGTGCAATCATATTGCACACATTATCGTGAAAAAATAACACACACCGCGTCCGGCTAACTCTGTGTTTAGTTAGATGTACACTGATTTTAATGAGCGAGCTATCGCATTTCTCGTGGAAACAAAACGGCGCGGTGTTATTACGGTAAAAACGTATCTTACAATTGAAATCTTTGGGTTATAGGAAGTTTTTATATATTCTGATTGTTAAAGGCTGAAATTGTTTATTATCTATTTGTTTGACTATTTTTATATACTGTTGTGACGACATCATGGTTGACCAATTTATCAATACGCTTTTGCTGTCCAGTTGTAGAGTCATATGATGACGAGTACCTACATCATCTTTCACATTTCAAATTATTTTTAATCGATTTCACAAAATAACTAAGTACCTAGGTCCCTAGGTACTATAACTGATAAAATATTATTTCATCTTCATCTTATTTAGTTGCAAGGTTTGCCTTCTACTAAACATTGCTATCATTTTGGTAGGTAACAAAATACATATTTAAGAATTTATATATTTAAGAAGTTAGTAGCGCCAACTCTATGTATACTCGTATCTAGATTATTGATGTCCTGATGAAGAAAAGCCTATCCGTGTTTGTTAATAATATTCAATACTTTAGTAAGGTTGTAAACACCTGGTGTATTCCGTGACAAACACTTGGATATAGCTTCATTGAACCCTGGGTCATCGTGTCAAGCCTACAAAGTGCTTCCAACGAAACACTAATTAGCACCGTAGTTCCAAAAATAACAATAATTGTTATCTTTTAAAATAAACGAGGCACACTAGCATTATCTCATTTGTAACGTCAACTATGTAAACAGGTAATAACGGTATGATAATTATCATGTACAATTTTTTGTATACAACAATGTTGTGACTGCGTAAAGTTGAATTGCGACATGTTTTGTAAAGATTTTTGTTTAATTATCCTGTTTTGCTGGGAATGGGTGGAGTGCTGATAACAGAAATAAGCAATTGGAAGACATTAGGAGGAGACCTTTGCTCAGCAAACATGTACAGGTTTTATCTTAATTACAATTTAACATAAGTACTGCTATCAAGTCGCTATAGTCTAACCGCGACCTTGATAGTTTTAATCCTGTCGAAACGTGTCGGGCAGTAATGAAGATAAACTAACAAAGAAAGACTTGGACTATGGAAACCGGATGCCAGATAGAGAGACTCGTGCGTGAGAGTAATCGGTAATCGGACAAGGGTAAAAGTGAAGTGAACGTCTGTAAAAGTGAAAGAAATTAAAGGACCCACGAGCCCTTTAGGTTGTACAGAAGAGACTTGAGCTAGAACGAGTAAAGACCGAGCAAATGAAATGTTTTGTGGTACTTCTGTGCGCTCTGGGTTTTAGGATTCGAGTAGTGTGGTATATGTACTATCTATCGGGTATTTTAGATTTTAGCTCGCTTACTAATTTGACAAATACCCCTCGGTTCTAATGGTATTATGTTAAAGATGCTTATCATAAAACTGTTTATGAAAGAATCTCTATCCTAGAAGATCTATTCAAACAAAAAATCAAAATTTGGAAAAATAAATTTTATACTGAATTGGTTTCTCCAAATTTTGATTTTTTGTTTGGATAGAAACCTAGATATAGTGCACAAGATACCTATTAGATCAAAAGTTTCATAGAAAGATCTATTACGACGCCACACCCACATACGAGCGGTTGTATGAAAAGTAAGTTGGATTGGGCCCTCTTAAATTACCTACTTGATACTCTTGGATGGATGTTTAATCATTCAAATTTTGATCTTGTGTCATACATAAGAAAAGGTTATTGGTATACGGCAGAAAACAATCTTGAAATAAATTGACGTCATAGATCTCTACAAAGCACTTATCAATCTTTGTTAAGCTGTTCACAATAACTGATTCTGTGATTACTTGTGTATTATGTTCTGAAAGATAATAGGAAAAACCCTCCGTGCCGAAGACGTAAACACGTGAACCGAGATTAATTATGTTACGTGGCGAATGGCACGATCACTTTGAAAAATATTTTTTTAGAAATTGAACTTAAACTTAGTTACAATGATTTAGAGATTTAGAATTACGAGATGTGACGAGTTTGAAATGGTTGAGAAATAGAAGTGGTAAATGAAATACAGAGCTTTTATGCATGGGAACGTGGGATAAGTAAACATGATTGTGAAGTGGAAGAATACTGAAGAATAGTCGTAAACAAAAATAAGGTCCTTAAGACTAATGAATGAGTTATTTACAATACAATTTGGGAATGCACCTATTGATAACAAAGAACGTATTAGCTAATTACGGGAATAACAGAATTAGTGTATTATCTTATTTACTAGTATGAAGGGCAATATATAACAATTATAACTTTGATCTTGGCATGCATTTCAGGTTTGCGGTTTACATTACTGTTACCTCACAAATATCTATAAATCCTTCTACAGTATTATTTTAAACTTCAACAAAACATTATGACGAAGATGGCCTATAACGCCGAGAAAGGCGCAGGCATGAGATTGCCGGTTATATATTCTATTCCAGCCTGGGACCAATAGGCTGAATTAAAATACTTTGCATAAATATTGCCTCATCCATCATTCTCAAGATCATTATTACTTACTCCACTAGCTCAGGGATCCGAAGTGAGTCTGGCTCCGATCTTTCAAGGATCCTCTCGGTAGTCAAGTGGTCAACAGAAAAAATACTAAGTAAACAAATTGCCAAGACAAGCAGATGTCAACGCCCTCCTTCCAGTCCTTTGTTTCACCTGCGCGGGGTTAACACGGGTCAATTATTTCTTATCGAAATCGACTGTAAAACCCAGTCGACAGGTAGTTTTTATTGAAGCATCACATTGCTATGCAATTTTGAAATTCCAATATGTAACAGTAAGTGCCAACCAATATCTCTCACTCTGCCTGCACATATGTTTATATAACATTCCAAATGAACCGTAAACAGATTCCGCAATGTCAACAAACGAATAGACAGTACGAGCAGTCTCCACATACAGGCTGTTTAAACGGTAGTGAGGCGTGCACGACCTTGACCCGGCTAACCACTGGGTCAACGGACCCGTTCGGTGCCCGTGCGGGGTCTTCATTTGCCAAATGCATTTCATTAAGTCGAGTCCTCAGCAATACCCTTGTTCTGTCATTTCGAGTCACAAGCAAATAATGTTCCCTGTTGCTTTCCATTTATATCAGTCTGGTGCGGTTTCCGGCCTATCCTTATGAAATAGGTCTAGGTCAGCTTTTCTTGGCCTCGTGTTTCGATGGGAATCAAATCCGATGAACGAGCTTGAAAAATGTTTGAGCTCATCATCATCATCACCCACAGCCTACCCATTGTTGGGTGTAGGCCTCCCTTTGTGTACGCCACATACGCCGGTCCTGTGAATGCCAGGAATTTTCCGCGACCTGGTGAATATCGTCGACCCATCGCACCTTTTAAGGTTTTTATAAATGCGATGGTAAGTTAGCTTGTTTGCACAAATACGACTCCTTGGAGTTGAATTAACATTTTAACGCAATTCATGAGTCCTTAGAGAACACATTCACCGCGATCAAGTGAGAAGGTTGTTGGTTCCACTTTTTACGCCTCCAGTGACTAATCACCTCACCTGCCCGTTAGGGCCCGACCCACTGCTTACTAACGGATGAAGCTATGACAAGAACTACCAAAATGGATTGACGCGAGTTAGTCCTAATTTAGAAGAATCCTCTTTTTCCACGATTCATCTCGTCTAAGTTTTTCACCTTAGGTCCATACTGTGCCGACCAAAAATTATGTGTTAGAACTTAAAAATGTCTTATGGCTTTTTATTACCTATTTGGTTTACAAATCGACATAAAAGCATAACTTACCATCTACATCTAACCAATACGTAATAAAATCTCTGTAAGGGAAAGGGAACGGAAAAGTACCAGCGCCACGGAGGTTTTTGTTAAAAACGATAGAGTTTGCTTGTTTGTTGTGGTCTCTAAATACTACTTCTACGACTCGTACACCTAGTCCTTGGCTAGTGCATTCACTCGCGATCGACTGTGACGGTTGTTGGCTCCGCTTTTTGCGCCTCCAGTGACTAATCGCCTCATCTGCCCGCTGGACCGCGAGGCGGTTATGCAAAATGATGGTTTGCTTTACAGTTAGTTATATTGAGGACGGCGACTGTTATACTGCAGTTTTGATGGCAATCTGAGGATTCTGAGGTTCGTGTTACCATTATAAGATTGACTTACAAAGCCGTGAGGGCTAGGGTGGAATGTGTAAGCTAGCCGTTAGGTGTAAGTACGACCACAACCACCTCATGATCTGAGATTTATGAGGGAGGTCTATGTCTCGCAGTGGACATGGACACCAGTCTTACGGCTGAGATGGTGAAGATGAAGTAGGAAGAGGACATAGTTACATTCTTACATTCTAGTGTTTATCTCGACAAGTTGAATATTTGATAAGAGACACCCTGAAATAACAAAATGTAGAACTTCTGATCTTTATCTCGATATACAAAGTTTCATAAGTCATTTAATTATGTTTATCCAAGAATCAAACAAATAAGTTGATTGCTAAGATTATTGTAATGATGTTTGTAGATTATTATTGTGAAGTACGTTTGTTGAGTTGATAATGAATGATTTCCTGTAGACCAGGGTTAAGTATCAAAGTAAACCTTTACACTTCATGAAATACTAACTCATCTGTTATCTATATCCATATTTCTGCCGCCAAGCAGTAATGTCTACATTGCTGTGTTCCGGTTTGAAGGGTAAGGGGGCCCGGCCGGTGAGAACTTACAACTCTGTCTCAGGGTGACAGAGTTGTGTTGTTGAAAAAATCATTGCATTTTAATTTCTTTATATGAACATCATTATTATGAACCGTTTGGGTCCCAGTGCTGGGCAAAGACCTCCCCCATTCCGTCCACGCACCTTGATATTCGGCTAATTCCCTGTAGTCGATCAGGTATTGATTTCGTTCGTCGTGCCATGCCATCTATATAAACATACTGAACCATAACCCTCGCTCAGCTCCATCGCAGTCGGGTAAACAGACGTTACGTGACAAAGTGAAACCTACCGATAACCTTGTAATGGATTCGTAGCCTGGTATTCGTCCGCCTATCGCTCTAGAATGCAATGTGCTTGTGTTTTCTAAACAAATTCCTATGGGTAATTCATTTCGCATGGTAACTGTGTGAAAAGCCTGCGTCATCGGTTAGGCGTGCTTTGTTTTTTTTTATTCAAAGGATAACGAGGTTAGTAAATACGATGTGCTTGAAAATAGAATAATCGCGAAGTCTTCCCTCTGCCATGGCTGGAGCAATCTAGTCGAAACGTGTCGGGTAATATTAAGTTACGCGATGAATGCGCCCCCCTTTATCCTGCAGTGGGACTCTAATGGCTGAAAAATAACAAATAAATGAACATGAATTCTACAAGTCGGGAATATATCGTATTTTCATCATCATAAATCGTACTATTTGGTCGAAAATAATAGTTTTTTGAGATATCTAATACATTTTTGCTCTAAACTAACTCTTTCGCTTCTTTAATTAGCACCGGAGTGCGAAAGTTAGTTGCGTTAGTAAAATATTTTAAATGTCAACATCGTTTAGAACTATCCGCGACAACAGTAGCTTACATTTTGATATTCTCGTAATTAATTAAATAGTTACAATAAGTAACAACGAATTAATGTTGTGCTTATCAAAATGTATATAAGTAGATACAACTTTGTAAATGACGTGATTGTTATCAAATTCGCGGAATCTTGCAACTCAATTTTGAAGCTACTGTTCTTTAAACCAATTGCGGCGTTGATGTTCAACCAATTGAGCTGAAATTTTGTATACATTTTTTCTTTGGATGACAATGCATGGTCAGTCAGCTATGTCACTCTGAATCCAACATGGCGGAACACCCAAGATGGCGGACTAGTTATTTTTAATGAACTCCTACAATATGGGTATCAAATGAAAGGGCTTGCTGAGAATAATTCGAAAATGAAATGACGATACTCTGAATCCAACATGGCGGAACATCCAAGATGGCGGACTAGTTATTCTTAATGCACTCGATAATATAGATATCAAATGAAAGGCCTTGCTGAGAGTTACTCAAAGTCTAATGTCAACTTAAACGTCTTTACACAATTTATGTGATAAAGTGATAAAGCTTGACGCGAGATTTAATATATTTACATTGTTGGAAAAAAAAACAATTAGATCAAATTACAGGTTAATCTCGCGACAAGCTTTTTTATCACATAAATTGTGTAGACGTTTTAAGTTGACATTATACTTCAATGGAAAATGTTTATTTTATTATTTTTTGCACGTGTAAATAAAAGCTTGGATGTTAAAATTTTTTTTTACTTTTAATTTCTTAAATTTAAAATGTCTGCTATCATTGTATTGTAACACTTTATTGTCACAATGACTTCCTTCCCACATTCAAACTTACATAGTCTCTACAATATTTATGTAGAAGTAGGAACAAAAACCGGGGTGATGACCGCTTTTCATACATAGTTGTTTTGTTATTCCAATTTGATTGGCATTGAGATGTGAACTTTGTATGTATCGGTTTTAATTTTAATACCTACGTATACAGACGTATACCTAATATCTGTTTACTTGTAATAACCGGTAAGTGTTTATGAAATTACCTTTGTAGTTTCCTTAGAGGATATATACATTCTAAACTTGCAGGTGTTAAACAAAATGCAATTATAATTTTCGGTTCGACTTAGTATTCTCCTTCTTCCTTTTTAACCGACTTTAAAAAGAAGAAGGTAGGTCATGTGGCAAAGGTGGTCCCATTTTCATAACTCGATTCTGACTATGAGATCCATAAGAAACTAAATAATTGTAATATTAGACACTGGAGTCCCTCAAGGTACTGTTTAATGCCCTAAATTTAACCTTGCTTGGTTTTCTATTTCACTCAATATTGTTTGTCTGATGATAGTAATTGATGATGATAATCTGGGCATCACTGGCTGAGAACAGACCAGAATGGAGAAAAAACTTACACGAAGGTCTTAAACACCACGACCAAACCTGGTTTGTCTCATTAGCCGAGAAACGAGCGAGACGGCATCGACAGGCAGATACATCCAATCCACCAACTGCAATGGACACCCACGTCTGCCAAAACTGCGGTCGCGCAGTGAGCTCAAAGATAGGACTGTTTAGTCATTTAAAAAAATGCAACACCCAAACCACAGGCATTATACCTGAATCGTCTGTAATAGACGAAAAGGCCGATGATGATGATGATAGTATTGGTGCAATCGAAGGAAATACTTAAATATAATCTTCTGCTTAAGTAACGGTTTGGGTGTTTTTATCAATTCGTCAAGGATTTTATCAGTTGAAGTCAGTTTTATTTTTAAATTAAAGAATTATTATATGTAGCTGTTACTGACCACTAGCAAAGCCATGCTAGTGTCAGGTAGATTGTACTTTATTTATCTAGCGTCTGAGATTTGTTTTTGATTTCAAAACACTACTATATTTTCATTCAAACCCGTAAAATATCGATATTCAAGTTCGTCGAGCGTCGTTCTGCGAACCAACGTAAGAAATGATTTAGTCCTAATTCATTCTGGTTTCGTATCGACATCAGAGATCTAAAGCTCATCTGTTTCTCTTTGTTGCGTGGAAGGGTTCGGTCCACTCAGCACCGCACGAAGTGGATTACATCATTCAATTTAAATATTTGCCAGATGTATTGGAAATTACGGGCCTATGTGTGAGTGCGACAAACATAGTAATTGTTTGAGCAAGATGATACATTGGCAACCTTCGTCAAGGAGTATTTGTGCAGTAGAATGCTTTGACATTGTGCTACAATAGAATAAGAATTGTTCTGTCTTGACGCTACTTTGTTATAATTTGTGCGGTGAAATATTGTATGGAACGTGAGGGAAATTGGTCGAGAAATAAACTTTTTTAAACCTCATGCATGACACTCTTCCGACCCACCCGGGGGGTCTTTCTTTGTAGTTGTAGTAGGCGTTGTGAGAGCCTTGGTGATAACGTTGGAAGCGCTGCTCTTGCTTGTCGGCAGTCTGGCAAGCCTGTCCAACGTGTGTTGTGTAAGTCTCTGGTTTGAAGCCTAGTCCAGGATCGGAGTTGTGAGAAGGGTAAAGGGAGGAGCTGTTCAGGGCCTACGCGATCCCCTTCGAGCCAGTGCGTCCGCGGCGTCATTCCTCAGAGAGTTACTTTGTCCTTTGATCCACTGGATGGTCACTTTGTTGTTCATCACCCCGCTGATACGAACCGATCGGAATCGTACCTACTTTTCTATCATAAACGTACCTACTTACCTGTATAAATGGACTTGTTTGTGGAAACGCAATAAACCCTATAAATTGTACTACGGTGTTTCACTTCGAAGAATACCCACCTACTAGAACTAGTGTTTACAATTGAAGCAATTGAGCTAACTGCCGACTGTTGCAAACAATTAACAGGTACTATTACTATTATTACTAGTATAGATATAGCCTAATAGGAAGTATATCACTTGGATCACGATGCTCGAGAATTGGCTCCCAGGCACTTTTTGCATCCATTAAATATGATAATCATTTCAGCCGTAAAACGTCCACTACTGAACACAGGCCTCATGGATCTCCATGGGATATGGGGTAGTTGGCAGGCGGGTTGGCGAGCGCCAGTACCTACGCGATGTTTATACACGGAAAGACGCTACTGCCCATCTTCCGGAGGTATCCCTTAGCAGGCTCTTACTGCATCCGCGGGCATGAAAGCATCGGGGCTTCCAATGTGATAACACTATGTAATTACAACGTTGTTTTGATTAAACATATTATATCATAACTACAATGTAAAGGAATTGATTTGCTCATATTCCGTAGCAGCGGTGGTCACGTGTCGCGTGTATCATTGTACTACGCCGATTATTTGATAAACATTGTATGTCTACATTATAAACAAAGTCGTTACACAATTGGCTCCTACTTCTTATTACATTAGTTCTTATCGTCTGACGACCATTAGCTAATTCTTTAATGAGGTGATTGCGATAAGGCGATTCTAAACTGGACATTATTTTACTGCAAGGTGCGGCTACAGTTTTGTCAACTGTATGCGTGTGATTAGCCGTGGGGAGCAAGCAGTAGAATTTTAACCCTCCTCTCTTACCCGTGGATGCAGTAAGAATCTGCCAAGAGATGCCTCCGGCAGATGGGCAGCAGCCTCTTACCGTGTATCAACATCCCGTACTGCGCTCGCTAAACCGCCTGCCAAGCGTGGTGAGTATGGCAACTACCCCTAATGGAGATCCATGAGGTAGGCCTGTGTTCAGTAGTGGACGTTTTACGGCTGAAATGATGAATGTGCGGCTACAATAATTTATTTATTTAAGATAGGACTTACACATAATGCACATCTTAGCTTAAACTAAGGTCTAAAGAATGTTAATAGTCTGGTGCTCCCGTAATTACAGGACGTCACAGCATGTACAAAATTGTATTCTTTTACGCGACCTAGTGTCCGCACGTTTGTTAGGTGCATTTTTCCTTCCGCTCGCCACTCTTCGAACTAAAGTTTCTGTGTATGATTTTACCAACCCTATCCTGTCCCCTACAATTTGGTATTATTTATTATTTATATATATTTGTATATTTTATAAGATAAGGTTTTCTACTCGTTAGTTATTTGGACGACACCGTTAATCAAAACACAACTGAGTTTCTCTGTAAGAAAAGGGTTATTGGGTATAAGATTTACAATAAACAGTACGTGTAGAATTACACAGTGAGACAAACTGTACCGACCTGTAAGAAAAGAAACGACATTTAATGTTCTTATTCACAATGTCGATTCCTTGATGAATATTAGCCTTTTATTATAATTAATATCTGAAATAATATTAAATTAAATAATATTGTAAAAATAAATAAAATAAAATTAATAATATATTGTGAACAGCGAGATGTACTGACGAAAATGTACTAAATAAAGTAGGCAAGGTGCGTATCGGGCCATGTAGCGCGATGTAGGGTTCTGTAGTTAACCGTGGATCTGTTGTTAAAAGTGGGTGTATGTTTTTTTACGTTTACCATGTATTGTATTCTGTGTACAAGGGTGACATGTTCATTGTTGAACAAACCCTTTAAATAAAAGAATTAAAAAAAAAACATATTAACAGGAATTAATTGAATTTTCGGTTTAAAGTATTCCGGTATCTTTGGGAAACCGCATCACTTGTTTGAGCGACTAAATCTCCGAAACTAAAAAAGCTAGATTAACCCTTATAGTTTCCTAGAAAGTTCATGGTTAAAACTACATTCAAGGTTATTTTTCAGATTTGGAAAGCTAGCAGTTTAGATTTTAGAGGTGGAACCCTCGAAAAAAGTTGGAGTTTGCAAAATATTGAAGATCTACTTTAATATTTCGCAAACGGAACCCTAAATTGAAATGTTGTCTTCGCATCCCCTCAATAGTTTTAGTATACCTATTGAACGATACCCCACACGATGCGCGATGTGAAAATCAAGAAAAAAAAGTTATTTTTTTATTATTTTCCTACCGCTGGCGGAACCCTATATAGCGCGTGGCCCGACACGCACCTGGCTTAATTTATTTTGTTTCCAGTTAAACTATTTATTTACATCGTTACTATTTAAACCCTTTTTATTAAGTTAAACGTAACTTGCCTCGTGGAAATTCATGGGCCTGTGTTCAGTAGTCATTTTACGGCTGAAATGATGAATAAGTTAAATCAAAAGTGCAATAACATTAAATATGGTCCGTTAAGTAAGAGGCACCTTTACGAGCAGAGAGTGTAACGGCTTTGAGAACTAATTGCATAATTGCCGCTAAGTGAGACGTTAACGAGCGTAGTAACTGGCTCTGTCAAAGCTACATGATAAACACTGTGTGTTTAGCCGTGGGGTGCCGGCAGTAGAATGTTAGCCCTCCTGGGTGACCTCTGTGGATGCGATAAGATGCTGCCTGCTAAGGGATACCTCCAGAAGATGGGCAGCGTCTTTCCGTGGATCAACATCCCGTACTGCGCTCGCCAAACCGCCTGCCAAGCGTGGTGAGTATGGCAACAACCCCTCGTTATCAGTGTCATCTTGTACATTCACGAGCGGTAGGCTGCTGGTCATACCAGCAGTGGGTGTCCCACGACTGAGATGATGATGATGATTAGTCATGCAGGCAAACTTACTTCGTAGAATTGTAAACAAACCGTCTGGTTTGCCGCATTTAATTTAAAGTTCTAGTTACTTCAGCTAAGTGGCTAACATTGGCTAACTGGTCTTTGAGCTAGGGAGCCATTCTTTCTTCCCTTGTGAGCCGTTAATAGTTGGAATTTCACAAAGTAAGCTCCTTGTTGCCGTGAGATGCCGGCAGTAGAGTTTTAACAAGGTGTTACATATTTTATAAAAGGTTACGTCTTTTTACAAAGAAAAATAAAAAATGTTGAATAAAATAATAAATGTTCACAATTCATTCACATATTAAAAACTAGCTTGTGCCCGCCGCTTGCGCATGCGTGTACCAGGATAAAAAGTAGCCTATTTGTTAATCCTAGTCAACATTCTATGCGTATGCAAAATTTCAGCTCGATACGTTCGCTAGTTTTTTCCGTGAGCAGGAAACAAACCTCTGTACAAACAAACTTTCGGCTTTATAATATTAGTTAGATAAATGTCTGTCGATATTCAAGTCAAATAATTAATTATTTTACAACAATTAATATTTCATTAATTATTTTATTATACTTAATGATATCGAATAACATAATTACCTACTGTATTTATTTATTTACTTATAAAGGAAGGCCTACAGCTTATATACAAAAACAGAACAAAAATAAATTTTTAACCCAAGCTACAGATAGTACTAAACACTAGTTAGACAAAACATTAACTTAATTTAAACTTAATTTTTGTGTCATGAAGTCATTTAAATTATAATAAAATTTGTTGAAAAGTATGGTTTTTAATTTTCTTTGAAACATTAGTTAACATAGTTGATTATAAACAAAAAAAGCGTTACTAAATATACTCTTCCGCATTATACTAGTATGCATTGTCTGATACACCAAGAGTGTTAAAGTAGTTGTTAATCCAATCTTTGGGATCCTAGGTTTTTTAAGGGACTGTGACTGTTGTCTACAATTCTCATTTCGGTCACACGCGTTCGCTTTGATATTCAATTGTCGACTGCCAATGAGAAACCTCCGCGACTGTCAATTGATTTGAATTAGTATTGAATTACTACAATTGCGTGGTGTATTCTTTGTTATTGTTCGAAGGCATGACAGGAAACCCAATGCGAGACGGTTCGTTGTCGAACGGCTATTTCTGGCGAGTTGATGTTGTGGTCTTCGGATGGTAAATATCCTTAGAATGACGGAACGATACCGACGCTTGGAATTTACCGACGGAATTTCGTTTGCTAAATCTTGTATTGTCCAAAGGATTATTAATTACGTTGTTATTCTATCTAGCGTTAGCTTTATTGTTAGTTCAATATAACTAATGATAATTATAGCTCTAAAATTAAAGTTAATAATCAACAAGCAAATAGTAGTTAGTAACACTCTGAGGGAAAGAACTTGTCCTTCAATGTAGCTATAATACAAACTAAACTTGATTTATATCTTCTAGGCTCCGAGCCCGTACCTACGCCATGGTAAATGATGATTCATACCTCGAAAGCTAAACGTAAAATACTGACTTTGTAAACATGAACTCGAATCACTTCGTTGTTATGAGTTTAGCCGGACATTGTCTTGGGGGTTTTGGAACTGGCTAAGTTGAAGACGGAAAGCGGTCTTGTTGCAAAGTGATCCAAGCGAAAGTAGCTATCAAAATTTTCAATAAGGTCGGCATAACCAGTCATCCTCTTCTATCCTCATTTGTTGGATAACAACCGGAATCCCATGGCCTTTCACCCAGTATTATATCCAAGGCGAACAGACACTCGAACATCCATCTAGACAGTCGACCTTTTACCCTTTTACCCAGTCTATCTACGCATGGCAAATAAACAATTTCATTTCATGTTTTCTTTGGCTTTCCTTCAAACATACCAGTCCTTGTCATGCTCCTCATTGACAAGCGAGTAAAAAGACAAAATATAGCGCAATCTCTGCTCTTCGTGTAACATGAATGGCCTTAGGATCCCTTGCAACAGCAAACTAAACACGCAACGTCTGTACACGATTCTCCTGTTGGAAAACATCTTAACAGTCCGATCATCTTTAAAACTAGAGTATGAACGAATAGGGTGTCACCTATTCGTTCACAATTATACAAGGGCTACGGTAATCGGTACTTAATAAAAAAAAAATAACTTGTCTACAGATAAATGTCTCAGTCCCGTTCCTTTGCAGAATGTTTTTGTATTTGGAACTGGAACTACGCGGGTGAAACCGCTGAGTGCGGCTAGTATGTGAAAAGATCATTTTAATTTTACTAAAAGAGTTCTGAGGAAATCTATCTGCCCAACACTTGCTCCACACACGAGTCGACTACATATTGGTTGTTTTTACAATGTTACGCATTACGTATCACGGCGGCGTCCGTTGACATACAAAATTGCGTTTATTGCTATTTGCCCCACTAAATTACATGCCGCACTGGCGCAAATAATGTACGCTGTTCGTACATTGTCATACAGGGTACTAACTACTTTGTTGCGGGTCTTATTAGGTAGGTATACTAAGTATGTGAAATGTGCAACAAAATTATGCGTCCACGTCTTCTGTGTGTCTACCATGAGTTGTCACTGTTAGGTCGCCTGCCGTTACTTCAGTAGTAATAGTGCGCTACTATGACATCTGTCAGATTTATAACTCATGGTACCCAATTCTAAGCAAATGAAGCCCAAACTACAGGCGCTGTAGTATTATAGTTTACTGCGTATTTTAGTACCAAACTATCCGCTAGAGGCGCTGTACAATTCTTCAAGCTTTTTTTAACTACAGTCTTGTGCGAGTATATTGTTAAAACTCATGGTAGACCTACTGATATCGCGGCCGTTTTCTTACATTGTAATTTAGCAACGATTTTTTAATGTACTCTCGTTCTTTATGGTTCGGATATTATAGTAGCTTTGTGGCTTGCTGCTTTTAATACAAAGCATTTTATGCTTTGTACTGAAAATATCAGAGGTACTGTAGCAAAATGACTTAATGTTCGTCTAGCTTTACGTTAAATTAAATTCACTAATTGAGTAGGTACCTCACTAAAAGGGTGTGCAAAAAAACATTTGCGTGCTGGTCGCAATTATTCTATGCGTAAGTGAAGAATTAAGTTGTGCGTCAAACTATTTAGTAGGGGGTTTTCAGTCATTCGCAGTCAGATACGTGAAAGAGGGTGTCTACCCTCTTTCGTTTCAGGTTCTTTTTCAGCCTTTTTTTTCGAATTGATTGTATATGTTGTTTCCCGTAATTATGGCGTGTGCAACTGCTAAGTCATAGTAAATCTCAATAATATTATAAAACCGAAAGTTTGTTTGTATTGATGTATGGATGTTTGTTACCTCTTCACGCAAAAACAATTCTACGGATTGAGCTGAAACTTTGCACACGTATACATATATTTATGTTGACCGGAATTGACACATAGGCTGCTTTTTATCCGGGTACAACGCATGCGAAGCGGCGGGCAGAAGCTAGTATGTCATTAGGTACATACATATTATACATGGATTGTGTGGTCTGTGTGCTCCAGTCGACTTGCTCTTAGCCTGCTCACGATATGCATTCTGTTTAGAAAATCCGGTTGGTAAGAAAGAATCAACAGAAAAATTTGTAAACATCGTTTTCGTTACATACGTCTCAAAGGTGATCTATTTTTATTTTATCAACAAGCAAACTTAAACAAATAGCATTTCTTGAAATAAACATCATCTCACGGTAGCGTGTCTTTGGCAACATCTCAAGTAATTATTACCTTGGCGGTTATTATGAGTACAAATACGTACATTGACGGCCCATTTTATTATTGTGCAATGTTGTCATTGTTAAGATTTCTATTGCATCAAATATCTTTTAGGAGAACGTTCTACACTTGAATGATTTCTCGAAAGAGGGTCTTAACTATCTAAGCCCCGTACAACATGAATGTCACAGCTGCAGATGCTGTATATGTCATCTGTAGCTTGTCATAATGTACAAATTTACGGACACAAACAAAATGCAAAAGATTAACTCAGCGCCATCTATGTACTTTCAAACAAAGCAAAGCTATGGAATTATGGTAACTGGTTAGCAGATAGATTACGATGCTAATCCAACAAGCAGTCCACTGCGTCTTAGCCAACTCGTGCATCAATGTAATGCACTCTGGTGTACAACAAAGTGTTAATCTGTGAAATATCTATGATATAGGTATAAAAAACGTCGTCTTTAAAACGCTAAAACGTATGATCTATACTAAGCTCAAATAAAGATATACGGCAAGTAAACAGACCAATATGGCAGAAGCGGCCGGAACATCGTGCGATTGATAAATTGCCTGGACTAGACCTCTAGAGGTAGTGTTATTATAACTGTGTCCTAACGATCAATGCACATGCGTAGTTTCACTATCCATTTTGCAGTTTAAATTGCAGTGGCCTACGCCATTCGCGAAACGTTTTGGACTGGTTAATCTCTTATCGAATCTTAGTAGTCGTGACTTCGACGTAAAATCCACCCGAAATACGAATGTTGCAGCCACGTAGCCTTTTGGAATTCTGCTTGCCTGTATGTATTATACTCGCGTGGAAACACGCGGCTTCGTCAGCTCGTATTGGCCAGTTTTCTGTGAATATGTCCGACTAAGCTGAGAGAATGGTAAGGGTGATGGGTAAACACAATCTCAGCAACAACGGTATCCTAAATAAACTACATATTTCATTTAATTTAAGTGAAGAAAAAAAATATTGGCCTCTGGTACGGAAACTCATACAGAGGACAAAAACAATGTTAATTCTTAAATATTAGATTGTGTGTTTCTCTATAAGGATTTGTTATTAATATAAAAACCGGATAAAATATTTTTATTTCACAAATTATGAAACTATTCTATTCTACATATAATTGCTATGGGGTACAGGCAATAGGATGTTGCCCCTACACTCTTGCCCGTGAATGCATTTAGAAGGTATACCTTCGGAAGATGGACAGCGTGTCTTTCCGTGCATCAACATCCCGTACTGCGCTCGCCAACCCGCCTGCCAAGCGTGACGAGCCCGACAACATGATCAGTACTTGGAGATTCATGGCCCGTGCCCAGCAGTGGACGTCCTACGGCTGGGATGGTGATGGTTCTATAAAGACCCAAGTGTATTGTCCTTTTGCCAGTTGCTATAAGTGTGAATTTTGCTTGCAGATGCTGCACGAGAAGCGGCTGTGCATCCTGGGCTCGGAGCTGTCAGACCTGAACACCTTCGAGAGGCTGCTCCGCAATGGCGGCTCGCATCTCGCCCTGCTGCAGTGCTTCCAGGTTTGTGTTTTCGTGCTGAATACGCTTATTGGCTTGTTTCCATGAGTCTCAAGTGAAGATGGGGCACTTGGCTAGAAGAGATGGAAGGCAGCAATAACGCTGGACTGGCGGAATAGCCTGAATATTAGTTCCACAACATCATAGCTTGCTATTATGCCATTGCGGTAATACCAGTAATACTGAGGCAGTGTTCATTTCTTGACTCCACGCAACACGTTGTTATGTTCAAACTTTTAGTTACTTTGTATGTGTTGTGCGTGTGTCAAAAATAAATGTACATACTTCTTTTTCTTTCTTCTATGGAGTGGAGAGGAACCTTGTATACACCAAGCAGTGGCTGCAGATATTTACACAGATTTCTATTTTAATTGACCGGACTGATAGGTAGATAAAAAAGTAAGGCCTTTGCATCTATTATAGATGATTTATACAGCGTCAGCAACTGGTAATCTGTGCGGGACGCTGCAGTGCGTGGGACATTGTTAGATGGATTAGGCTTGCCCGGCACCTATACTATCCTCTCAGCTTAGGCAACCATTAGTCAGAGGAAAGTCATGCATGACACGTCTGAAGCTCACTAAGCCGCGGGTTTCCTCACGATTTTTCCTTCACCTTTAAAGCACGTGTTTAGTGTGCACATACATTTTTCAAGGAAGAAAAATCCATTGGGCCGGTATCGAACCCACCACCTTCGGATTGAAAGTCGGGGGTACATTCCACTCGGCCGACACGGTTTTTAATATAATAAAGTGGCTAAGATAGGTAGATAGAAGTACGTTTACAGGTAGTGTAATGCATAAAGTGTCTATAGCTAGATCAAAATGTACCCTGTTAATTACCACAAACACTACCAATATCATTGGAAATTGGAAACCTAGGAACCTCAGGTAAATTACTGGTTATCAATCATCAATACTCGAAATAGCTGTTGGTTTTTCTGAAACAATAATAAATCATACATTATAAAAACATAGTTGCATTAACTTCAAGTAACAATCGCTTACCTCATATTCATCTCCTATGGTTAAATTTCCATGCCGATATGATATTTATGTCGTTTGTTATTCGGAACGAAACAACTGGAACAATGCATGTTTCCGTGGATCTAGTCTAGATGGTTCAATGTCGCCCAGACCGGCGCTTGCGCTGCTCATCTGTCATTCATGACCTGTCGCGTCACTTTGGCACGTTTTTAGGGTCCCATAGTGCGGCAAGGTCATAGATTTGTCACATCCGTCAGAATGTCACAGTGTTTGTTGTTTTTGCATCTTTTGTTACTTGACGTAATGACGTAAAAACCAAGTGATCTTTACCCAAACTACCAAACGAGTTCCGCCTCACCTTTAAAAATTAGAATAATTTAAATCAGACTTCATTCTGATGTGCGGAAAAGACTTATTTTTATTTCTGAGGAGCATACATAAAACGAACTTACAGACGACTTGAGAACATCCCCCTGTTTTTGAAGTCCTAAAAACGTTTCTCTTGTCATGCCCTCATATAAGTACGGACGGAATAAAGGATGATCTCCTATTATATATTTGGCTATATTTTGGCTGACATCCTTACAGTACTCGTATAAGTTTGATATTTTTATCTGGAAGGTTACCCATGAGTTTTGATATTGGGTAATTGTTCATCATTTCAGCGGTAAAACGTCCACTACTGAATACAAGCCTCCCTCGAGGTATCCGTTAGCAGTCGCATCTACGGGCATGAGAGGAGGGGTAACATTCTACTGCCGGTACCCCACGGCTGGGTTTTTTATTGATTTCGATGTGCTCTCTCTCTGAATTTCAACTTTTTGCTTGAATTTGGATTACAAACTACGATGCAATCTCTAAAACAGAGTTTACCAAAGTTGTGTGCTCTCCAGCAGGGCTAGCATGGCCGGAGATATTTTATTCACGGGGAGAGGACAAAATACTATACCCCTCTGTCAATTTTGTCCACCCTCCGAGCATGGCGACATTGGTGGATAAACTATTCACGGTGGACAAACCAGGGGAAACGAAAGCTATAGGCGGAGGCTAATGTCAAAAAGTGATATAATTATCTTTCCCCTTGTTGCCGTGCTTTGGCAGGTGGATACAATAATTTTATCCCTTGTCAGTGGAAATAACCGGTGGACAAAAGTTTTATCCCCAGCCCATGCTAGCCCTGCTGGGGGGCGTGAGACAATTGGGGAGTGGGGGCACTTGTAAGTCGCACTTTACCCGTCACCCACGAGCGCATTACCTATCTACTTGTCTATGTATCTAGGTTTTGTTAATTATAAACAATGGAAATAAAGTGAATGAATTTAGAAAAATTTAGCTCGCGCCATCGTCTTGACTACAGTTTCTGTAGACCACTGGTCTTAACGGATGATTGCAAGAGATCAGTTCACAGATCCACGTTGACGTCAGCATGAATAGGATCTGTGACCAATCTATGTATTTTTTATATTACTAAGGTATACGGCCACCAACAACCCGTACTGCGCGCGCCAAGCCGCCGGCCAAGCGTAGTGAAAAAAAAAATTCAAAATTCTTTATTCGTAAACTTAAAATACATTATATAACGGTGTTTGAGACCCCCTTTTAAGTAAAGTATTTTACCTGTGTTAGGGGAATCTCGCTCTGCCGAAAACAATAGAATTAGAAACGTACATTAAGTTCAGCTAGTAGTTAATGTAGTATGTAAGGCTACTTAAATTAAAGAGCTTATTATTTACAAAAAAGTTACTAATTGGAAAGCGAGCAAAGAGTGCAGTGAGTATGGCAACAGCCCCTCATCATCACTTAGAGCTCCATGAAGGAGGCCTACATCCAGCAGTGGACATCCCACGACATCCCGTCGAGATGATATTATCCCAGGCCCTCAACGTTCCAAATAGCACAGCATGGGTAAACAATTGCTGACGCTGTGTTAATCATCCCCGGATGATGTTAACTACTTACATACAATCATCTCGATTCTAGATGGATAAGAAGGCGTAAATCCTAGTAGGAAATTATCTGACCCCAATCTGTAATTTCACAGAACGCAGCGTATGAATGCCCGATCTTCTATGTAAGTGGCGTTGCATCACCACCAACTTATTCGTTCACGTGAACCATCAAAGATTTCAAACCATTTTTATTTATTAAAACCTTTACAACATATTACATATGTAAATATGCATAACTTTCAAGACCTTACCTCCCGTGTTAGTTAAAAACTGTGTTACGGCAAGGTAAGGTCTATCGAGCTACGTGGTACGAACCTATACATCTATTTAATTTAATTGATTTACATAAATCTTTGAGTACCATAGCTTCTCAATGTCATTACGCTTTCAATACCACGGTAGATAGACCTTGTCCGGACGTGGTGCTGCGTGAATCGTCTCTCGCAAATTATCGAAGTTGTCGAAGAACTGGGTCCACAAGCAATGTCTGGTCCACGCCAAAACTCACAAAAGCGCGACGTTTCCGTCCCGTATAGACAAGGTCTAAACTTTCCTCTATCGACGCAAATAAACATCTAAGAAGGTGGCACTGCACTGTATTGTATACTTCATAACATGTCATAATGATTACTTCACTAGCAACTTACGTGAGCGCGCAATAAAATTGTCTCATAACATTGTACATACATCACAAGAGCGAAAGCAAATTGGCCTAGCATATTATATTATATCTATATTAATATTATAAAGAGGTAGTTTGTGAGTGAGGTTGTAGGGAGTAATCTCTGGATCTACTGAACCGATTTTCAAAATTCTTTTACTATTTGTGAGTGTCACATAGGCTATAAATTACCGCCCAACGAAGTGGGCACCGGGTCAGCTAGTTGATATACAACAGTGTCAGCTATGCTGAACGGGACGCTGCAGTGCCTGGTACATTAAATGGGGGATTAAGGTTTGGCCAGCATTTATAACGATCCTCTTAGTTTAGTCTGACTTATTCGGAGGCGAGATCAGGTCTATATGTCTGACTAAGCTGGGGTGTTATCGAGGTTTTCTTAAGTGATTTATCGCGTTACATGCGATATCATGACGTTTTGGCAGCTACCAAGACCACGACGTTTTTTCTCATTGACTTGCCGATTCACAATTTTGATACAGGTGGCAGTCAAAGTCAATTAGTTTTATTCAGTTAGTTTATTCAATAGAGCAAAATGCTACATAGAATAGTCAATTCACAAAAGAAGAACAGGACATATATTTAAATTGAATAAAGCACATAATATAATTCGTTGGCTTCAGAAAACTTTTTTTCCATGTGAGGGAAAGAAGCGAAGAAGAAACTTTCACTCGTTTTATTTTCAATGTTGTTCAAGTTGTTGTTTCAATAGCAGAATTTCAAGTCTGAAGCTGACTGAGCCTACGTATGTAATTACCGCACTAATAGTAATAACTACGTATGTTTAACGCGCACATTTTCGAGAAAAACCCATTGATGCACGGAATAAGACATTCGATTTAAACGTCGTGATATCATCCCATATATCATAAGTGTCAGTCTGGCTATATACTTAAAACTGTAGTATTTTGACTAACAAAAAATCATCAGCATAAACTGGCCGTAACATTTAAATGTTTGCGTGAAATTTTACGGCCTTTGAGCCTTTAAGTTTGGGAGCTGGTAACTGATAAGATAACACACCGCTAAGGATAGAGGAAATTGTCATCGAAGACCCAAGCGTATTTTATTTCGCGACTATATAAATGAAAGTATACTGCCATTTAAGTAATTTTCTTAGAGTAAACAGTAATCTATAAATGTGTGGTTACCCAGGTATGTTGTGTATAACCTAACGTTTTACGTTATATAATTTAAATAATTGGTCTATCTTAAAGGTTGTTTACATTTTGAACCCTGATTTTCAAAGATACGAATTTTCGAAAAACTGTATTTCCTTAAAGTGGTCGAAGGCAAAAGCCCCAGCTTTTGCCCTTTGTGCCATCATATTGTAATTAATTTCGTACGCCATAACCACACTGTGTTCTGTGCCCACGAACCTGCGCTAGTCAATTCAATCAAACAATTCATCAATTGCCTGCAAGCGACTTTATCGATGTCTTTCCATCTTACTGCCGGACGACCAACATTTCTATATCCTTGTCTCGGCCTCCATTCCTATAAACCCTTTAGTGTCGATTGCTGACTGTAAAAAATAGTATCTGTTGCCAATAGTCGGAAAATTTATGGGCTGCGATTTATTTTAATATTTTAACCATATACTTATACATCTGTCATACTTTTGCATGGGAAACATTCATATGGAAAGACAAGGAAAGCTATTCTATGTGCAATATAACAAAATGTGAATCTAAACTTATTTCATACCTGGCAATGAGCATCAGAGTTATGTGTCTCTTGTGAATTTGTTTATGAAATATAAGACATTTAAATCAAAAGCGGAAAAAATATGAATTGAATCATGTGACTATAAAAAAGTTATCTTTACTCCAGCATGTGTCCCGCCCAGCTCCTTTGCAAATCGCTTTATTGTTGTATTGGCTGCGACAAGTGATTTCAATTAATCCTAATAAGTGCACTTGGAACCTTGCTCGGTCTTTTTGTTGGTATATTGTCGGCGTTGCTCTTGAACCCTCGGTGAATGAGTATTATCGTCATGACGCGTAGTTTTGTGGAAATCTATGAAAATAACTGCTAACTGATAACAATTATTTTATAACAATTCCGCAAGTCTTACTCCTAAATATGTATACTGGAGCGTTCTTTACTCGTTAGATACGCCCTTACCGTAATGAGACCGCGCCGTTTTGTTCCCACACGGAATGAGTGAGCACGCTTATATGGTATCAATGTACCTCTGAACAGTGTTAGCCGAACCTGATGTGTAATTTTTTTCACGAAAGTTCATGCAATATGTTTGCACAATAAATGGTAACAATAACAGTTTGGTTTATTGTCAAAGCTAGTTGTGTCGGCATTATTGTTAACACACACTTAAAGACATTGTTACAGTTCTGGTCAGGGCACATCTAACGATTTAAATCTTTGCAGCATGAATACATTGTCACAAACGGCCGAACAGATTTTCATGAAACATGGCTAAGAACACTCGGGATAAAATTACCTATGACACAAAAAAAAACTAAACGAAAATCGGTTCATCCGTCTGGGAGCTACGATACCACAAACAGATACACAGACATTAGTTTTTTTTTTTAACTTTTTGTTTTAATACTTCACGTCACAAAGCTTCCTTCTTGCCACACAACGGGACCCGAAGTGAAAGAGTGAATTTTCTTTTTAGCTTCTTTAACTCATTTGGAAAAAAATCTGAAGCGAACAAATGAGACGTTTTCAGTAAAAAATAAAAAAGTGTTTACTACTAAACCTAACAGATGGGGTGGCAAGCGGAGAAAGCAAGTTTGTGGTTTAATCACAATTGCCGTCATTGTAAAATTGTGTTTCCACCAGTAAAAGAAAACTAACGCCATCTATAAGTTTCGAGGGAACTATTTTTGAAGTTTTTACTTTTTAATGAAAACGCCTCATTCAATTATGTGCTTTATTAAATTTAAACGTGATTGGTTCTTCTTTTGTAAATTGACATTTCTTTAGGGTCACAATAAAAACTTTTTGACTTTGAGTGTTTATACGCGTATGCTATTGCTGGCGAAATATAAATATGTATAATGCATATTTGCATGGTGACCCACTAACCTACGAGTATGACAGCCTGCGAACCAGTATGACTCAGAATAATTGTGTTGTTTTGTTACCGGAGTATAAAGCCACCTTTACTCACGCATACGTTTATAATAAGGTCATGCTGATATCATGGAACATGATAATCGAGGAACATCTTATACTATATTTTACTATCAAACATAACTATCGTAAATTATCGTATTCATATTAAACATCGGGAATGTTCACGTACTTTTTAAATTGGTGGCGGCACCAACTGTTTCGACCCTTGCCGAGGACCTTCTTCAGGATGATGACAGTCCGCGACCCTCCACGTCCCGTCATGCAATTAATTGTGAAATTTAACTAGTAGGTTCGTGAATATTCCCGATATTTAATATGATTCAATGAATAAACGACGTGGGATGCCGGCAGTAGAATGTTGCCCCTCCTATCTTGCTCGTGGATGCAATAAGAGCCTGCTAAGAGCTACCTCCGGAAGATGGGCGGCAGCGTCTTTCCGTGTATCAACATCCCGTACTGCGCTCGCCAACCCGCCTGCCAAGCGTGGTGAGTATGGCAACTGCCCCTTATGGAGATACATGAGGGAGGCCTGCGTTTAGTAGTGGACGTTTTATGGCTGAAATTATGAATCAAATGTTTTCAAATATACCCAAGTGTGGTCAAACGAAAGATGTGTAGATTGCAAAACTGATGGTACACATTACAAAAAAATTTGGTAACCTCCGAGACTAGGTAATGTAGTACCTACTTTGTAAACTTTCGCGATCTGTAGACATAATTTTAAACTGATTAACGGGACGGGAAATAGTAAAATAAGGTAATTACGCGATAAAGTCCCGTTAATCAGTTTAAAACTAGGTAATGTGTCGAGGGTTACTTACATTTTTTTTTGTTAGGTTAAATGTTGACTATTTTTTTACAAACATTCTACATCGTTTTGGCTGAGGCATAGCAACTGAACATAATTATGTCGCATAAATGTAAAATTAAAAAGACGTGTTGTTTAAAACATCACTGTAAATTCAACCTTAAACGCCTCTGTATAAAGATCACTCCGTATATTTCCAGGCTTCATAAATACATTAAGCAACTATATAAATGTTAAATTATAGAGTTATAGCCCTATGTCGTTAAAAATCACTGTAAAATACACCTTAAACGTCTCTGTATATAAAATATAAAGATCACTTTATTTGTTTCCAGGCTTCATAAGTTCACCTAGCAACTAAACTATGTCATATAAATGTAAAATAAAAGACCTATGTTATTAAAAAAGATCACTGTCAATGAAACCTTAAACGCCTCTGAATAAAGGCCATATCGTTTGTTTTCAGGCTGTGGTTGAGCACGGCTCCAAGCTGTCCACTGAACTGTCATCGAGCTACCTGCTGAAGTGCGACATCCAGAACGCCAGGACTAAGGAACAACTCATACACCTAGGATTGAGGCTCGGTAAGTAAGTGGTAAATAGTCATATTCAAAACTAGCTTCTGCCCGCCGCTTCTCATGCGTTGTACCCGAATAAAAAGTAGCCTATCTGCTAATCTTGGTCATCTTCAGTTTTAGCAAAGTTTCAGCATTATCCGTAGGGCAGTTTTGGCGTGAAGAGGTAACAAACGTCCATACATCTATACAAACAAGCTTTCGGCTTATCATATTTGTGAGATTCGTGTTTCTGTAGTATGTAGATACAATGTGGTTGCCAACTGTTTAAATCAGTCCGTTAATTTTAATGCCGGATTAGCCAGCAACTACACCATTTTAGCAGCAGTTACTACCATCCTACATGGTTTTTGGCAGATAAATGAAATGATTTGGAACAATATTTTTGTATTTGAATGGACATAATTATACTTCCAATCGGTCTCACACAAATCAAGGAATTAATAAAGGGAACTCCTCAAATATTATAGATGTACAAGGAGCGGTAGATACATGCAGCTAAAGGTCTATGCATTGCATTCAGGAAGTATAATTTACTGAAGTGGAGCTGATTTTAAGACTACAAAAGACCGGAACTAATTTATCGTAAAAGGTTTACGGGTAAAAGACGTAATACCTATCCACGTATTATCTACCTAAGTACATGGACGTAGGTTTGCTTGAAAGGTTATTCAGATGCAAACCTTTTGCTACAGCCACCCCAATGCCACTAACTGCAAATAAGTGAAGGATTCTCCCATGCGGTGCCATTCTTGCTGTCTCGTGCTTTCCTCATCGTATATCTCCCTGCCACTGGAACCAGATCGATGCAAATTTGCCGAGGGCAAAGCTGCATAGTAGAGTTTTGTTGGCACGAACAGCCTTGGTTGCACACCCTTCCCATGGTCACGGCGTGTTCCAACAATAACATCTGTTACCAACGCCCAGGAGACAATGACATGGCATAGAAACGTAACTCAGACTAAGTTGTTTTTATTGTCAAAATACCAAATGCAAGAGGATTCCTTTGTAGCGTTTCCGTGCTCTTTCAGTACTTTTTATATGTTAATGGAAAAGTATGTGACGTTTCAAGTAGGCATTTTAAGGCGTTTGTGCAACAAACAAAACATATTTCTTGTTACTAGTTAGAGATCATCATCATCATCTCAGTTGTAGGAAGTCCACTGCTGGATATGTCCAGCAGTGGACATCCTACGACTTTACTACTTTTGACTACGAGATTCATGAGAAAGGCCCGCTTGGCAGGCGGGTTGGCGAGCGCAAAAAGCCACTGCCCAGTTTACAGTGGTTTCCCTTCGCAGTAAGGAGATACTTCAAAAAATGCGCATGAACTATTTCCTGTGACGCATCAACCATATTTATCAGCAACGGCAGAGTGATATTATTCTTGCTAGGCACAGTCGTGAATTGCACTCACGATTATTGATTATTTGTTAATAATTAAACGATAAGAAGTACCTTAAACAATAATAAAACATTATTGTCGGTCGTTATTAATGCATTAGATATATCTACGACAACGAACTATTGCAAATTTTGTTTCCATAATCTTAGATAATGATCATTATAAAAACTAGGTACCCATTCTGGCTGACATCCGTCAGTTATCTGGGGCGCGGTCGCAAGCTTATGAGTATGAAGTAGACAGTTATTTATTATACGTAGGACGAAAACCGGTTAAAATAAATTGACCTCCGAGTAAGATCCTTGCTGTTTTTTTTCCTGACTCGCGTGTCATCTGCAGCAGACTACATATGTATATCAAATAGTTTTTCAAACTTGTTATGAATTTTTGCAAACTATTTAATAGTTTCATTAAAAAAAGTAATTTTGAAGTTGAAGAATGTTATGTGAGAATAATCAACCGACCTGTAATTTACATGGCTGTTGGTTTCACTTCCATGCCAGTCGTGAGATCGAGTTTCACATCTATAGCGTTCCTACCTAAATCCTGGACGGGTTCCAACTATTAGTGTAGTTATTATTTCTCTACAGCCATAATGTGGAACAAATTGACGTGAGTGATAAGTTAAATGGCCATTGCAACTTGCTGTTTTGACCTGCAACGCTTGTCATTGACTGTAATTACATTTATTATGTCATTAGAATAACTATAGCACTTAAGCAAGGACTGCTTATATGAGCGAGGGTAATAATTAATTAATTAATGCTTTTATGTGTTAAAGCCTGATTGGTCAATCGAGTGAGAGGATTTTCATTCGAATGGAGTTCGATTCCCTGGCTGTAGTGCGCTAAATGTTTTTTTTTGTGTTAATCTATAGTGGCCTTAAAAGGCTAACCGTCAAATATTATATACTTCTTTTTCTTTTATGGCTTTTTGTGTTTGGTTTTACACAATTCTGGCAATGTCGAGTGTCATAAGTAGGCCTAATATTATCCATAATCATGGGTTTCCCATTTCCCTTTTGGTCACACGCTAAGTCATTCCGTTGCCAGTGTCCGCTCCTCGCGTGGCATAGATACCAAGCATGCACGTAGGCTTTGATGGCCAAAGGTTATATGCGGCTGAAAAGCTCAGTGGTAAATGTGTGGCCCAGCAGATTGACAAGTTACTCGTATTTACCCATTATGCTGAAATGATATATATCCATTTTAGGGTGGTATTTTAGAACGACGCTCAAGCAATGGTTCATACTTACCAACTGTTATAAATTGTAGATTTTTTTGACAAAATATAATAAATTGTATTTAAAAAATTCTCTACTGCTTAAGTCTGAGTTTTGTTCTGACGCCATATATAAATAAATTAGGCCAGGTGCGTGTCGTGCCACGCGCTATGCAGGGTTCCGTTGTTAACCGTAGACCTGTTGTTAGAAGTTGGTGTTTATTTACGTTTATCAAAACATACAGGTACATAACATGTATTAAATGATATTGTGAGAGAAGTAAATATATATTTGATTAAATAAGTTTTCGGTTTAAAGTATTCCGGTATGTTTGGTAAACCATATAACTTATTTGACCGACAATTCTCCGAAACTAAAAAACTAGCTTTAACGTTATAGTTTTGTTAAAACTAAATTTTTGATAAGAATATAATGTTTTTCCTAGTTTAGTTGGTCAAAGCAGTCCCGGCTTTAGGATCCTTGTATTCGAGCAGAATGTTCTGTTTCCAGGCGGGTTCCTGAACGAAGCTGGCTGGTACGCGGACGCTTCGCGCGTGCTGCTCAAATGCCGCAAGCTGTGCATGGCGCAACCGCAGACCACCTACTACAAGCGACTCACGCTCGAGTGCTGTCACAGGTGAGATATAGTACATACATATATCCCGATCCTGGGGCCTAATTATCGTCATCATCATTTCAGCTGTAAAATGTCCACTACTGAACACGGGCCTCCCTCATGGTTCTCCATGAGGGGTAGTTCCCATACTCACCACGCTTGGCAGGCGGGTTGGCGAGCGCAGTACGGGATGTTGATACACAGAAAGATGCTGCTACCCATCTTCCGGAGGTATCCCTTAGCAGGCTCTTACTGCGTCCAAGGGTATGAGAGGAAGGGTAATATTCTACTCCCGGTATCCCACGGCATACATATATTCCGATCCTGGGGCCTATATTCTCGTTATAATGATAAAATATCACAATTGATAAAAAAAGTCAATAACTAACGTTGGTCTCGATACATAGTTTACAGTTTGCATGATACCTATCTTTTTATACGACTAACTAAATGACAAGACAAGTCGAAGGCCTACCTGATGTAATGTGGTAACTTCCACAATTGCAATACCGCGGTGATCAAGTTCACTAAGCACGTGACCAACGCTGCATTGCATTGCGCCCGTCACCCTGAGACAGAGTTTTAAGGTCTCATTTGCTTGTAATTTCACTTGCTCTTCAAACCGGAACACAGCAAGACATTACTGCTTGGCGGCAGAAATAGGTATGGTGGTAGTACTCCTCGGATGAACTATTCACAAAAAAATGTAATACCTATTCTGGAAGTCTACACTATCATATACTCGAGAATAAGACCCCTGAGCTACTCCTCCAGTCAACCGTACACTGAACGAGCTCGTCCCGCCATCTACACTTCAGTCTGCCGCGTCACCTTCTCGCCGAGTCAAGGCGCCACTCGGTGACTACCTGTACCCTCCGCTAACTCGGCATGCAGCAGATTTGGCCAGCCCAGTCTTACTTCAGCTTCACTCTCTTCAATTACTGTTGATAAAAGTGTAACCTCTCTTATTCGTAATTTCGCCGACAGTAGAACGTTGCTGCTTCTCTCTTGCCCGTGGATGCAGTAAGAATCTGCCAAGGGATACCTGTGGAGGATGGGCAGCAGCGACGTTCCGTGTATGAACATTCCGCACTGCACTCGCCGGCCAAGCGTCGCGAGTATGGCAACAGCCTCTCATGATCTGTACTTGTTGATCCAAGAGGAAGGTCCATATCCAGCAGTGGACGTCCTACGGCTGAGATGATGATGTCATTTATTTACCTCTATTCCAGACTACTCCACACACAATCCGCATACTGCCTCTTCCCCGACGCGGCGGAGACCTATTCCATCGCCCTCAACCTCATGGGGATATCCGAGGACGATGAGGTCACGAACGAGCTGCCCAGCGGCGCGTTCGCCGTCGCCGCGATGTCCGACGCGGGCGTGCAAACAGATGGAGACAATGACTTCTATAGTCTTGATGACAAGTTAGTACTGATAAGGTATATATTTCATATACCCCGAGGCGGCGGAGACCTATTCCATTGCCCTCAACCTCATGGGGATATCCGAGGACGGTGAGGTCACGAACAAGCTGCCCAGCGGAGTCTTGCCCATCGCGTCACTGAGAAGACAGACGCGGGCGTGCAAACGCAGACAATGACTTCTATAGCGTTGATGACAGGTTAGTACTAATACCGAAATTATTATCTACTAGATCTAATTGTCCTTGATTGTAGGGAAACTTATACAGAGGACCAAATCCGTGTTAGTTTTTAATTATTAAATTGTGTGTTTTTATGAACTTGTAATTGTTGTCTGAAATAATGCCCTTCTTCATGAGCACCGTTCGTGGCCGCCTTCGAGGGCCGCGAGACGAGAACTAAAACTAAAGATAAGACTAACGAGACTAAAACTAAACGAGAAGTAAGCATCTGTATTTTTGCCATACAAATAGACACATCAATTTTATTATATTTGTATTGATCTTAAGTTGGCGCAGCCGCAAGGATATTTTTTTATTATGTATGTAAAACCGACTTTTAAATTATATGTAATATCTTATATTTAACTGACTTAATATTTTTTTTCTTTATTAATGTTGATGTGTGGGTAATCTTTGATCATTATTTCCTATTCTCAATTAATTTCTATGTGTTGTTTATTGTTTCTGTTTAATTATTTTTTTTGGTTTAATTAACGTTTTAATTAAAGTTAAATAAATAAATAATACCTGCTCATCATAGTCTCAGAACAATGTTACAACAGCCTATTGGCTTGGGTGTACTCGTGTCAAAGTGAATGTGATGCGTTGCAGCGCGGCGGGCGGCGGCGCGGGGCGCTGGCGCGGCGGCGGCGCGTGGGGCGCGCACGGGCTGAGCGCGCGCCTGTGCAAGGAGTTCAGCTCGCTGTTCTTCGTGCGCTGCGACTACAACCTCGCGCACCAGTGGGCCATGCGCGCGCTGCGGCTGCTCACGCAGCAGACGCCGCCCAAGTATGTAACGCGTTATTTTATTACTAACCAATCTCCCATCCTTGGTGTTTATTTGATTTTTGACAGTGGATACTTTGTGAACCTGTTTGAAATAAATACATTATCTTATCTATCTAGTTGTGTTCGCAGATATAGGGATAACATCGCATTAATTTAGTTTTACTTATAGTTTTTAAGTTATGTGCTTCTCCCTATTTGTGAACTATATACAAAAAATCTCCAATCCAGTGGGTGAAGTGCTGTTCTCCTAGCTAGGCTATGGAATATCATTTTTCCACGATCATCTGACGGTGGGGTCTTTCTTCCTGGTCAATTCCTTCCACTTCGCGATTAACCTGCCTCTTGTCCGCAGGATAATAATCGACGTGCTCCGCTGCTGCGCCAAAGCGTGCGTGGTGAAGCGGCGCTTCGAGTGCGCGGGCGCCGCGGCCGCCGCCGCCGTGGGCTCCTCGCGCGCCGTGTACGGGCCCGCGCACCCGCGCTACGCCGCCGCGCTGCTCGACTACGGCTTCTATCTGCTCAACATAGACTCCATCGTGCACAGCGTCACGGTCTACGAGGTGAGTGTTTGTCGTGAACGCCACGCATCCAACCGGCTGCGCCATCAGGTTACAAAATGGTCGCCGCCGCGATTAAAAATAAATAATGCTGGACGTTATACACAGCACCAACTAGCCTGAAAATAAGCGTAGGTACATCAGTAAGAAAAAAAAACAAATGAGAGAACCATGAGAAAAAAACGAATGAGATGGACTAAATGGAATTTAGATTCACAGTCAATAAGTGTTTATTTAATAGAGCAAAACACTACATAGGAAAGTCAATATACAAAAGAAGAACAAGACCCATTTAAATTGAACATAATTGCTTTCGTTCGCTTCAGATAGTGAGGGATAGAAGCGAACAAGACACCTTACTCTTTCACTTCCAATCATTGTTTCATCTGTCATTGATTTTGATACCCTCTCACCATGCTTATGTATCTGCGTTGTGCACAGGAAGCGCTGGCGATCCTGCGGCGGGTGTTCGGGCGCAGCAGCCTGCACGTGGCCACGGCGCAGGAGGACCTCGCCTACGCGCTGTACGTGCTGGAGTACTCCTCCGGCCGCTTCTACAAGGCGCGCGACCACGCCGAGCGGGCCATCAGGATCATAGAGGTACCTATACCACGCCCCGCAGGAGGACCTCGCCTACGCGCTGTACGTGCTGGAGTACTCCTCCGGCCGCTTCTACAAGGCGCGCGACCACGCCGAGCGGGCCATCAGGATCATAGAGGTACCTATACCACGCCCCGCAGGAGGACCTCGCCTACGCGCTGTACGTGCTGGAGTACTCCTCCGGCCGCTTCTACAAGGCGCGCGACCACGCCGAGCGGGCCATCAGGATCATAGAGGTACCTATACCACGCCCCGCAGGAGGACCTCGCCTACGCGCTGTACGTGCTGGAGTACTCCTCCGGCCGCTTCTACAAGGCGCGCGACCACGCCGAGCGGGCCATCAGGATCATAGAGGTACCTATACCACGCCCCGCAGGAGGACCTCGCCTACGCGCTGTACGTGCTGGAGTACTCCTCCGGCCGCTTCTACAAGGCGCGCGACCACGCCGAGCGGGCCATCAGGATCATAGAGGTACCTATACCACGCCCCGCAGGAGGACCTCGCCTACGCGCTGTACGTGCTGGAGTACTCCTCCGGCCGCTTCTACAAGGCGCGCGACCACGCCGAGCGGGCCATCAGGATCATAGAGGTACCTATACCACGCCCCGCAGGAGGACCTCGCCTACGCGCTGTACATGCTGGAGTACTCCTCCGGCCGCTTCTACAAGGCGCGCGACCACGCCGAGCGGGCCATCAGGATCATAGAGGTACCTATACCACGCCCCGCAGGAGGACCTCGCCTACGCGCTGTACGTGCTGGAGTACTCCTCCGGCCGCTTCTACAAGGCGCGCGACCACGCCGAGCGGGCCATCAGGATCATAGAGGTACCTATACCACGCCCCGCAGGAGGACCTCGCCTACGCGCTGTACGTGCTGGAGTACTCCTCCGGCCGCTTCTACAAGGCGCGCGACCACGCCGAGCGGGCCATCAGGATCATAGAGGTACCTATACCACGCCCCGCAGGAGGACCTCGCCTACGCGCTGTACGTGCTGGAGTACTCCTCCGGCCGCTTCTACAAGGCGCGCGACCACGCCGAGCGGGCCATCAGGATCATAGAGGTACCTATACCACGCCCCGCAGGAGGACCTCGCCTACGCGCTGTACGTGCTGGAGTACTCCTCCGGCCGCTTCTACAAGGCGTGCGACCACGCCGAGCGGGCCATCAGGATCATAGAGGTACCTATACCACGCCCCGCAGGAGGACCTCGCCTACGCGCTGTACGTGCTGGAGTACTCCTCCGGCCGCTTCTACAAGGCGCGCGACCACGCCGAGCGGGCCATCAGGATCATAGAGGTACCTATACCACGCCCCGCAGGAGGACCTCGCCTACGCGCTGTACGTGCGTCACCAGGGTGACGGGCAATGAAATGCGAAAAAGGGTCTTCAAACGTCTCTTCAACGGAACTGCTATAGTGGAGACTTTACTGCTTGGTGGCAGAAATAAGTAAGTTCTACTACTACAGTTCTTTTTATTTCGTCTGTGAACCTAGATTATCAAAAGATGACGAAATCTTGCGGTGAGAACTCGCGCTAATGTGACAAATTCTTAAGCCCACACAGATATTTTGACTAACCGACTAAATAGTTATGCATATGCGTTACGGACGCATAATTTGAAACCTTGACCCATATTTTTTTTACCACTGGACTGTTATTAATCTACCCATGTTTGTGGCAGAACCTGGTCCCGCCGGACCACCTGCTGCTGGCGTCTGCGAAGCGCGTCAAGGCGCTCATCCTGGAGGAGATAGCGCTCGACATCCCGGCCGGGCAGGATATGAGTGGTAATAGCTGACAGTAACTTAGGGGCCGCTTCTGTTCGCACCTTTGTATCTAAAGAACTCAATGCTCAAGTGTCTCGAAGCCAACTTTTATTAAACAATAATAAGAGTTCTGGTCAACTTTCTTTCTGTTTAGGGACGAACAGGAACGGCCTCCTACTTAGGCTTCCTGAAACATAATAAGTTTGCGCCTGCAATGTACGGTAGAGCCCCCGCTCCTAAGGTCTGGGATTATTTATCTAAGGATTTATCAATCACACGTGGCTTATAAGGGGGGTGGAGTCGGAAGTCATCAAATCACAAGTGGGGGGGGGTGTAGTGAGATGGACCCTGGTACCCTGGACCACCTCCTACCGGTACCTAGGCTCTGACCTACATTTGTATCTAAAGAAGTCGAGTGTCCCATCACCGTGTCCTCTGCTTCAAGACACTCCGACCTAGTCCAATGTCTATTGGGCATTTGTCTCAAGGAGATGGTGGTTAAGATCAGCGTGGTGTTAGTAGTGCGGTAAATAACAGCAGCGCCCCCACAGAGCCCAGCCTGCTGGAGGAGTCGGAGGCGCTGCACCGCGCGGCGCTGGCGCTGTCCATGATGGCGTTCGGCGAGAAGAACGTGCAGACGGCCAAGCACTACGGCAACCTGGGCCGCCTCTATCAGAGCATGCAGAAGTTTACCGTGAGTAGTATTCTCCATCTAAACTACGGCAAACGAGAAGCGATACCAAAATGTAAACATAGCTGCGAATATAAGCGAACTCTTTTGTAACTATCACAGGGTCTATGGACCACATGGCCACGGCAGAATACCAGCGCCCAGCTACCTCCCAGTGGTTAGGCATTATGCTGACCCGTGACCGATTTGCTACTGTAGCACATAACACAATACCTTTTTTGTGTAATATATATATTTTCATTTGTTAGTTTCGCATAAAGTTATTATCTTCTACTTACATATAAGCTCTGTATCTGTTCTTTCACTGTGTCATTATTGTATATGTGAGCTACATGCAAATAAAGGAATGTCTATGTCTATCATAGTTGTTAACATTATATGCAATATTTACGGGATATGTACCATGATTTGAGTCTTTGAGTTTCCCGATATTTCTATGCAGTTTCACACGTCATGATCACGGATGAACTCGTTTATCCGTAAAACTAGAAAAGACTTCAATCATGGTAAATATTGCATATAAAAGGGAACTCGCCATTCATTATCCATCATTTTAACACTATTAGATCTAGAAACTTTTGTATTACTATTTTTGTTTGTATTTGAAAATGATCATTAGGAGTTATCATCATCTCGCGCACGACCGGTTTAACACCCAAAAGATGTTTCACATCAGAGGCTTGTTTATTTATTTATTTATGATGTTTCACATCAGAGGCTTGTGTCTAATTCTAATTCTGGTGGGGGTGACCAAATCTGCTCTGACGCATAGGGGTGTATTGTGCATTGTACCTCGCGATACTACCCAAACTAGCCAGATCATTATTTCTAGAGAGGGCTCTGGGTCGTCGGCAGCATTCCATGAGCATGATGATTCCCTGAGGGGATGCAGATGTTGATGTGGATGGGCTCGGATGGGCAGAAGATTGTGTATGCAAACCAAAATCAGTAACTTAAATGTCTGAAAATTGGCGCCGCAACCGCGTAGCTCGCTATAAGGTGGCGGTAATGAGGCAGTGTCCATTTTTTGACCCTACGCAACACGCTTACCTACTTATTTAAGTCGTCCTTAGTTGTAAGTCTATCTGAAATGTATTTATCCCCTTCCTTGTTATGTTGGAACTCTTGAACCGTCCACTTGTTTTATTTTCTAGTATGTGCTGTGCGTGTCAAAAGTGATTGTATATTGTTTCTCTCATGCTACATGCAGGACGCGGAGAGTATGCACCTGAAGGCGATCGCCATCAAGGAGGAGCTGCTCGGGCCGGAGGACTACGAGGTGGGGCTGAGCGTGGGCCACCTCGCCTCGCTCTACAACTACCACATGAACATGCACTCCGCCGCCGAGGAGCTGTACCTGCGCTCCATTTCTATCAGTGAGTCATTTCTGTCTGTGACTCATTTATATCTGCGAGTCATTTCTGTCAGTGAGTCATTTCTGTCTGTGACTCATTTATATCTGCGAGTCATTTCTGTCAGTGAGTCATTTCTATCACTGAGTCATTTCTATCTGTGTCATTTCTATATGTGAGTCATTTCTGTCTGTGAGTCATTTCTATCAGTGAGTCAGTTATGTCTGTGAGTCATTTCTATATGTGAGTCATTTATGTCTGTGAGTCATTTCTATCAGTGAGTCATTTCTATCACTGAGTCATTTCTATTATCATTCATCATCATGTCATTTTTTGACCCCACGCAACACGTCTAATGAAATGTAAAATAATAAATAAGTCTATCTGAAATGTATTTTAAAAAATCAAAAAAATTGTTTGCCACAATACATTTTGTTACATAAAGTTGTTAGAACGTTGAACTACTGCGATAATTAAGAAAACTGTGTTGCAGAGTCAGCGCCCACCTCCGAATTTATTCCCTTCCTTGTTATGTTAGAACTCTTGAACCTTCATTTTGTTGTTTTTTTTTCTAATGTTTTGTACGTGTTGTGTGTGTCTAAAAGTATTTTCTTAAATAAAATGCTACATTCCAGGACGCAGAGACCTTGCACCTCAAGGCGATCGCCGTCAAGGAGGAGCTGCTCGGTTATCTGCTCTGTTACTATGTAGAGTTAATGCCGAATGCACTGTTCTCACTGCCACATGCATTGAATTGTGTAGTGCAACTGTTTGTTTGAATGTGCGCGTTGTCGCGTGTGCAGGTCTGAAGCTGTTCGGGTCGCGCTACTCCGGGCTGGAGTACGACTACCGCGGGCTGGTGCACGTGTTCACGGAGCTCAAGAAGCACGACCGCGCGGACCACTACACGGCGCTGCTGCAGCAGTGGCAAGGTAACATAACATAAGATAAGATAAGAAAAAGTTTGTTTTGTGTCACACATAAAAGATATTATACATTATGTATTATACAACAAGAAACAAACAGATTATAAATGATTGACAGCAAAATTTGGTCGTTTGGTGGTCAAGGTATTGTTACGAGCTACTTTTTTTACTGACAATAGGCAAGCGTTTAACCACCATCTCACTTGGAGACGAGCAAAGATGTGGCCTGAGATGGAGCACGAAAAAAATATTCAAGTATACGCTTTCAATGGTAAAGTCGCGGGCAAACGGTGTATAGGACTGGCGCGGAGTCGCGGCGGATGGCGCCAACTAAGTACCTGTACCCAGCAGTGGGGGAAGACGGGCTGTGGATAATGCTTTCAATCATCTGGTACCCACAGCTTGATGAGTTCCATGCTTACTTTGGGGCTAAATTTGTTTTTCATACTACTAAATGACGAGGCAAGCCGAAGGCCCACCTGATGTTAAGCGGTAACCTCTACCTATAACAGTTGCAATGCCGCGGTGATCACGTCCACTAAGCACGTGACCAACGCTGCATTGCAATGCGCCCGTCACCCTGAGACAGAATTGTAAGGTCTCATGTGCCCGTATTTCGCCGGCCCCCTTGCCCTTCAAACCGGAACACAGCAATGCAGACATTACTGCTTGGCGGCAGAAATAGGTATGGTGGTAGTACTTTCCCGGATGAACCTTTCACAAAAAGTTCTACTACTACTAAAAAGATGGTGCTATGTGCAATGCCCACCATTATCGTATCTTTTTTCTTTCAAGGAAATTAAAAACCTATTCAAACAGTTACGATTCCCGTGGGATTCGAACCCACGTCCGTCAAATCGATACTTGACGCTTCCTAAAGCCGGAAGTGCTTTAACCACTAAGTTACGGAACCCGTGTCGGATACCGCTGAAATTCTTGATAAGGAAGGTGATATCGGTTGAGCACTGATTAACGGTTCGAATCCCATTTCATTTCCTTGAAATGAAAAACCTTATCAAAAATGTAACCCTATAAAAGTTAAAAACTTTCTATTTCCTTTCCAGAGCTCCGGGAACAAACCAAGGTGGAGGCGCCCGAAGTCTGCTCCCGGGACCAGCTGTTCCCGCTCGACCACATCCGAGCCAAGTTCTTCGGACCCAACGACTGAGTGCCGCGGCCGCCTCGTGATGCTGGATCTGTTGGGCGCAAGTCCGTACTGGCGACTGATCATTTTATACCACGAGTTTTGTATATGGGATGTTAGTTTTCAAATCCCTTGAGTAGTTTGTTCACGAGTTCCAACTTTGATGATACGATGATGCAGTGGGATAGTACAGGCTCAAACATTTATTATTATTAAGAGCCCGTACTGTCCCACTGTACAGTGTAGTCATAGGACAGTTTAGGTTCATAAATGTGTTATTATAATAAGCCTGTACTGTCCCACTGCAGGTAATACCTGTAAAGTCATAGTTAAATTTTGACTTCTCGAAAACAAACAAAAACGCAGGACTTGCCATTTTACAAGCTTTTATTTTATTCCATTTTAGGTATATCAACTCGTGGTACACTAAGATTGTTTAACGTATCATTAATATTGCATTCTCAGTCGTAACCTCGCACCGAGCTACCCGGCGATAGTATTTGACATATCAAGTTCTTGTGTTGTTTCCTTGTACTTGTTCAGAAGGGGCGAAATCCTATAGGCCGCTCAAGGCCACTGTAGCAGCCCGAGGACGCGGTTTTGACACCTCGCATACGAGCCTAGGAATCTTCGATATAATTTACTTTATTTCTATACTTTGTTATTATAAAACATAGTCACGTAATTCCTAAAAAAAAACGAAAAAATAAGCTGAACAATGTCAGACTAAATCCTGTTGTGATATTAATCATGCTTACGTTTCTATTTTTTTTTACCACTAACCCTGACAACTGTCTATTATTGTAATGTTATTAATTAATTATTGTTGTATTCTAAATAAAAAAACAAACACAATTACAAAGTCTTAATCTTAGTTGAAGTAAGCTTTTTGTGACGTCTCACTCCTCTCTGGACAAGAACTAATGATTGCAAACGGTCAGTTGCCAGGTTTCATCACCGGCCTTTTAGCGCTAATGTGAATTCTAACTCCATTGATTTGGGTTCAAATCAGCTCGCAACTTCACTTTCGGCTGATGGACCTGAAGTTATGTGGAGACGGGCGTTACCGCAATCCATCGTAATCAAACATGAATCGGATATTAGGGTACAATATTCACTGGACCGAAATAAATGAGAACTAAACAGTCTCACTCACTTATATTTACATTAAATGTATAACCTCTTATATAGGATAGATATCGGGGCTTTTCTAGTTTGTGATGATATTTCGCAACAAAAAGTTCTAATAGCTATTAACTAATATATAATAAACGAGTCCTTAGTCATTTCTACGTGTTTTTCCGCAAGTAATTATTATTTACAGATGATTCAAATCCCGTCGGAATCGACATTTTCCGTAAGCATTTTCTTTTAGAGAAAATTTACTCTTAAGTTCATGGAATTTGATGTTATATGTTAGTAGTTTAGTAGTTGACCTTCTATCCACACCGGCCGATAGTCCCATCGAAATAGACTTATAGATTGCAACAATACGCATAGAACTGAATATTGTTACAGATGTTGGGTACACCAATATGAATAGAATACTGTTTCCATAAATCCCACTTGTGCAAATAAAGTTATTCAATGTCAAATGATCAGTTTATTGCATTTGTCTAAACGAAGCGCACAAGTGGGCATTTAGGGACTTTGGTATTTCATTTTTATACTCAACAATTGTACCGTTTTTAGGTAAATGCTAATTGTTGCAAGCTTGCCACTAATTCTTTTCGCTAATTTGACCGTTTATATGTTATGGAATGGTGGTAACTCGACTGCCGTGCGCTGTTTGAAATCATGGCAAGGTAAATAAGACTTCCCGTGCAGGGATGACAAAGAATATGCAAGAATGTGCCACAACCTTTCGAAGCTTGTTAGACTGCGACTTTTATTACCCTAATACTGTAACTTATTAATTAACTCCGCCATTATGACGCTAATTACTACGTTGTATCCTAAGTAGAGTGAATGCGACGCACAAGTCACATTATATAATCTTTCACTAATTGTCTGATGAATGGATAGGTAAGTTAACTTAAATGTTGTACAGATGGGTTAACTAAAGCTGGCACTTGTAGAGTACTTTCTTAGGCTTAAGGCCAGGTTATTCCAGCGGCGGGCCACTCAAGGAGTGCCCGCGGGCGCGGCCTACTTAAATTCTATAAGAAGTTTCAAAAAAAAATTATTTGGTTTTCAGAAAAATTAACCGCTAAATATATTATTTAACATTAAACGTCGTTGCCTATTTTCGAGATGTTTTTTGAGAATATAAAATTGATATGCTTAAAGTACAACCACAGAAACGAGCAAAAACCATCCTTCCTTCATAATTTGTTTACTATCAGGTGAAGTGAAAAATATCGTGTTTTAAACCGTTCAATAATCAATAGCGTTTATAACATATATTTTTTGCGGAAAGGATATTCGATCATTTAAAATTGAATCGAAGATTGGCTAGTTTGGAATATCAGTGGCCTCGACCGCGCGCGGGAGTACCGGTGTCAGATTTAGTTAACAAACCTATAGGTTATGTAATCGCCGTTTAAAGTAGTAAGTATAGTTTTTGACATTTAATGTATTGTGATTATTGTATAATTATGTCTGCTCTGCCCGTTGGTGCATATATCAGTTATCACAAGCACAAAACGATAATAGCTCTTGTATAATGTATCAATAAGATCTCAGAATAGCAGATCGACAATCATCAGATGATCGATCACCAACTGCTCAATATGTTGAAGCCATTGTAAATAAAGCTGCGCTAGTGAAATTTATGAATTAGAGCATGTATTAAATAATTCCATGTCGTATACTTATCATCATATATTATTTTAGTGCTTTGTAAACTTTCGCGATGAATAGACATAATTTTAAGCTGTTTAACGGGACTTTTATCGCGTAATTACATTAGTCCACCGGTGACCACGGTGGCAGCAGGGCACTCGAAACGTCGGGAAATAATAAAACAAGGTAGGTAGGTAATTACGCGATAACGTTCCGTTCAACAGTTCAAAACTGTTGATATATTTTATGTATTTCAGCTTATATTGTGTCGCTATTTAGCAAAACTTTTAAGTGTTTTCTTGTTAATATTTAAATCAAAGTAGTGTTAATTTAATCAAGTTTATGTGAATATTTTATTTAGTTTAGCTTGGTTAGTCGACTGTGCAATTTAGAAATTATGTAAATATTTAATTGTTTTGTGTTGCCAGTGTCCATGCTCGTGTTTAAATCAAATAAAAGAATAAACCATGTTGTTGATTTTTTCTGTAAACAATCCCAAACTACCTCTATGTTATGTAGTCTCATAGTAAGAATTCCTAGTTTTATGGAATAACTAGCTTTTGCCCGCCGCTTCGCGTGCGTTGTACCCGGGTTAATGGATAACCTATGTTTAAATCCTGGTCAAAATCAGTACGTGAGCAAAGTTTCAGCTTAATCCGTAGAGTAGTTTTTGCGTGAAGAGATAACAAACATCCATACATCTATATAAACAAACTGTCGGCTCTATAATATTAGTAGGAAGAATAGTGATAATGATTGCACAGAACAATTAGAAAAATGGATATGTCACCGTTTAATGGTAACGACCCGTTTCTTTATAAATTATCAGATTTATTTCAAATACAGTCAGAAATAGATTTTCCTCTGAAGTCAGAAAAAATTATTTTCCATTTTACCTGTGTATAGTTCGCGCAAAACTTCTTGAGCTCTGTGAACGTTGCGGCAAATGCAAAGTTGCGCATGTTGACATGTTCATTCAATATTGCCAACTAGGTTATAAATAATCTTGCCACATACTACAAATTTTGTATAAAAAAATTGGCTTCTTGCGATAAGTAAAGGTGAACTTGTTCTAGCATTTAAGTTTTTATTTATCCTTAATTTAATATAATAATTGTTTTTTAAATATGATTGTTTTAATTATTGAAAAATAAATAAATGCATAGTAAAATGTGTGCTAGACAAAACGAAAATACACCAAAACTCGCGCTGGCAACCCTAGTTTCACAGACTGAGCCCCTCTCGCACCCCTTTTATCATTCCTTCCTCTCAACGCCCTAAAAACTGTGTACTGCGCAGTCACTGAAGCTTCACAGAGCTCAAGAAGTTTTGCGCGAACTCTACCTCGTGTGTTCATAAGTTTTGAGACGAACTTAATTAATTTAAAAAGAAAGTAATTCATGCAACCTTTTTTAAACTTTTAAAATTTAAATTTTTAATGTTTTGAATCAGAAAAAATATACATTTGAATATTTGTTTCATTCTCCGTGAAAATGGCGCCAACAAAAGATTTGCGTGCGACTGTAATTTCACTGTTTCAAGCAGGAAAAAAACCAATGCAAGTTTTTAGTGAAATCCAAAGTTTGGGATGTAGTCGGAACTTTGTGTATTATACCATAAAGAGGTACAAGGAGACCGGCTCTTTAGAAGACCGTGGAAGATGTGGCCGCCCGCGGTCTGTAAGGACGCCCGCCAACATCAAAGTAATCAGAGAGCGAATTCGTCGCAACCCTTGCCGGACTCAAAAGAAATTAGCTCTGCAGACCAACATTTCGCGAATATCGGTGAACAGGATACTTAAATATGATCTTAAACTAAAGGCCTACAGTCGAAGGAAAGTGCATTATTTAAACGAGCGTCTTCGTAAATTGCGACTGGAACGATGTCGGAACCTATTGAAGAGACACGATCCAAAAAATATCCTGTTTACCGATGAAAAGATCTTCACGGTGGAAGAAAAGTTTAACCGGCAGAACAATAAGGTTTACGCCAGAAGTTCAAAGGACGTCCAGCCATCTGTACGCAATGTCCAGCGCACTCATCATCCAGCAAGTGTGATGGTTTGGTGGGGTGTTTCCTACGAGGGGGTCACTTCGCTTCATTTTTGCCAGCAAGGCGTCAAGGTGAGGGCACAAAATTACCAAACCGACATATTGGAAGCGGTGGTTAAACCATTAAATGATACGCTATTCGCTGGAAAATACTGGGTTTTCCAACAGGACTCTGCTCCCTCCCATAAAGCTAAGACTACCCAACGTTGGCTGGAGGCCAATTTGCCAGGCTTCATTCGGAGCGAAGATTGGCCCTCGTCAAGCCCTGACTTGAATCCTTTGGATTATTCTTTATGGACGGAATTGGAGCTGAGGGCATGCAGAAAGCCTCACCCAAACCTGGATTCTCTCAAGCGAGCCCTTATTAAAGAATCGAAACGGATTCCCATTGAAAAGATTCGTGCCGCCATAGATGAATGGCGCACGCGTTTGAAGGCCTGCATTGAATGCAAAGGCGGCCATTTTGAATGATTTATTTTTAAACACAGATCTAGATGTCAGTAGTTTTAATTTTAATATCCAATAAATGAATACTCAACTTAGCTCCAAAAATATTTTAGTTTTACTGTGTCTCAAGACTTATGAACACACGAGGTATATATTTTCGTCTGTTTACAAACTGGTCTAAAAGTTTGTTTATTATAATTTGGCTGTTGGTTTGTAATCTAACGAAATTCATACGTCATTTTGTAAATTAATCGACCAATCACCGTACTTTGTCTGTCATTTTAATTGGCTCTGCTTTTTTTTTTTTTATTACAGCAAAAACAATATTAAAATGTTCGCAGGGTACAATTTTTAACACTTATTAATACAAGTAATGCTGAAAAACTTATTAACTAGAAGAGGTTATTGTCGACTCCCTCACTAGGCTCAGCCTGTATCGAGGAAGCCAGACCACAAGAAATAACAATAATATAACCTTTGTGCTCTAAAATTTTGACAAGAAAAATTAAAACTAGGTACCTAAGTAAAATAAAATAGAGAAACATGAAATAAAATATTAAAAATAAAACCTTACAATTAAAAAAAAAAATATTGGATACATACTATATGTAGATACATTTAAATAACATGTATTACTCAAAATATTGCAAACTAAAATATATTAAAATTATTAGGCTCCTGTTAACACAAGTATTTCTTCAGTTTCATCGTATGTTAATGACAAAAGCCACTCATTTAACAAAGATTTTGCTTCGCTTAAAGACTTTTTTTTAATGTCGCAGGATTTTACAACTCTATTATAAATACTAATTTTAATAAAGTTACCTATACGCTGGGCAAATTTGGTATTAACGCTTGGAGTATTAAGTTTGTAGATTCTAGTATTTAATAAAGATTGATATTCGTGAGAAGAGATGGCGGATTTATGTACTGAAATAGATGTCTTCAGAATGAAGAGTTTGCGCACACTTAGGACATTAGCTTCTTTGTAAAGACTTGTGGTCGGATATCTATAAGGTTTTCGTAGCATTACCTTCAAGACCGACCTCTGAGCTCTTTCTGCTTGGATAATAAAAGTTTTTGCGGCACTGCCCCAACTTGTGATGCAGTATACTATGACGGATTGACAAAGCGCGAAGTATACTGATTTGAGGGTTTCCAAACAGGCAGCGTACCGCAAATTTCGCATGACGTTAATTATCTTCCTTATTCTAGCCGAAAGAACCCCGATGTGAGTCGTGAAGTTCAGATTTTCATTAATGTGAAGTCCCAGATATTTAAAAGTTTCTTTGCGGGTTAGCAATTCACAAGAGCAAGAGACGCTTGAACATAAATCATTATGAATACTTATTTTAAAATTATTATCTGGTGCAGAGGCTGAAGTCTTATGGAAGCACATATACATAGTTTTTTTGGTGTTTAGTGTAAGCAGATTATTCTGTAGCCACTGTGACATAAGAATCATACCACGCTCGGCCGAGCAGCGCACATCAGACCATGTCTTGCCGTGAAAAATAATAGCAGTGTCGTCAGCATAGCATAGAATGTCAGCCTTAATTATCGGGATTTTATGAATATCATTGATGTATAATAAAAATAATGTGGGTCCGACTATGCTTCCCTGTGGAACGCCGTAATTTATTTGCTGTGTACTACTTATTATTTGACCAATCCTAACACACTGTCTCCGATCCGTCAAGTAACTTTTAAACCAGTCTAATGCGATTCCCCTAATCCCCGATCCTTCAAGCTTTTTAAGAAGAATAGGAACGGAGACAGTGGCAAAAGCCTTAGCCAAATCCAGGAATACACCAACGCAGCTTTTCCCATCATCTAGATGCGATGACACCGTTGTTGTTAGCAATTTTATAGCATCTTCTGTACTTTTCCCTCTACGGAAACCAAATTGTTTTGAGGAGATGAGATTATGCGACTCTATAAAGCTCACTAGTCTATGATTTACTAAACGTTCTAATAATTTTGAAAAAGTTCCTAAAAGGGAGATAGGTCTATAATTATCTAGCAAGTCTTTTGGCCCAGTCTTGTGGATTGGTGTTACTAATGCGATTTTCCAGCTGTGCGGGAAAATTCCATGTGAAAGGCTTAGATTAAGTACGTGCGTAAGTGGTATCATAATAGAATCCTTTACGGATTTAATGAGAGAATTTCCAAGGCTGTCAATTCCTGGGGCTTTATCATTTTGTAAATTATTGATCATAATGTTGAACTCTTCGTGATCAGTTGGATTAAAAAAGATTGAATCTTTTGGAGCGTCGGAAATGTTAACAGTGTCTGATAGGTCTTTCTCAGATTTGTGTAGATTGGTAAGAATATTGTCAGCTAATCGTTGACCCGTCGTAGCAAAATGATTATTAACTTTATCTATAGAATGTTTTGAATTTAGACAGCCATCTAACGCCAGTAATTCAGTGGGTTCGTTGTTGTATTGTGCCAAATGGCAAATGTTTTTAATTGTGTGCCAAAGTTTTTTTGGGTTATTTTTATTTTCTCTTAGCTCTCTGTTTTCATAGTTAGATTTTAATTTACGCAGAAGGTCCACGAAAAAATTTTGGTAGCGCGTGTATGTTTTTTGAAGAATTTTATTATTTGGATCAGTTCTAGCTTGAAGATGTAAGCGATCTCGATTTCTCATACATTTCATTAGTCCAGGGGTTATCCAAGGCTTCAAAGTGTATCTTGTCCGCGATACCTTAGCCTCTTTCGAATGATTCTTTACAGTTTCTGAAAGCATTTTCATAAAAACTTCGCTCGCTTTATTAGCATCATCGCAGCTAGTGACAACGGACCAATCACATTTTTGAAGATCATCCTTGATAGCACTATAATCTCTTTTAATATATGTACGATTTGGACGGAAGGGTTTTGGCTTAGATAAATCAATACCAATTAGGACAGGGTAATGATCCGTTATATCTAATTGACATACCAACCCAATAGCTTTGTCGCAGATACTGATGGGAGCTTTAATGTATGTGATCAAGACATGCCTTATCTCTAGTGGGTTGAGTTATGGCCGGTATAAGACCTTATGGACCTAAAAAAAACCTTAAGACGGTATGAGGCTTATTTTGGGGCTAGATGCTGTGTGAAATATCCAACATTATTTATTTATTATTGGTCGGTGATGCGTTTCGCCTCCATAGCCAACACGGCTAGGTACAGTATCTTTTCTGTTTAAAGAATCTTTATTTCTTAATAAGAACAATTATATTCACTTGGTTGAGAACCATTTAAAGTTTTTTTTAACAATTTAAAGTATTTTAAACTTAGCTTTTAGTTTTTTGTAAAATCACTGGTAAGTACATTTGTAGCTCTGTGGATACACGAGGTTAAATTATGAAACGACACAAAATAACAACGAACAGACATTGTCAGTTTATAAACCAAATATAATGTTATTTCGTTAAAATGCAAACAATCTCAACTGTTTACTATCTGACAAGGTGAACAAACGCATGTGTTTGAATCCCATAAAATAATGACATAATAGAAGTAAGGCTAAAATACATTTCTGTTTGAGCCTTACTTCAAGTATGTTAGAAGTAATCTTTATGGCTAACTTCACGTTTATTTATTTATTTATTTATTTTTCGGAAAACCAGAAGCTTATTAATAACTTATAAAACAATAAAATATATATCATGAAGCTAATTAAAGGTTTTCACCGATATATAACATAGCAGGTAAAGAAAAAAACTATGAACATTCTAATCAATCTTAACTTTAGAAGAATCAATAGTACTTATATAAAGTGAAATAAACATATATCATCTACGCAAAAAACTCTCCGCTCAGCTGCCGCCGGACCGATGTGACACTTGTACAAAATATATCCAAATCAAATCGTCTACAAAGATGGTTAAAATTGTTGCCTGCACGCCACATATACGAGTTTTGTCGGTAGTTTGTACCAGCATGTGGGATAAAGATAATTGGGTTATATCTCATAGGTTTGACGGGAATATTGAAATTCATTCTGTGAAGCAGATCGGGACAGTTAACATTACCTGTAATTTTGAGCAAGAACGATACGTCAGCAATTTCACGTCGTTTAGAAAGGGGAAGTATATGAAATTTCTTACACAAATTGAGGTAGTTAGTTGAGCTATATGGGATTTTAAGACGGAAGCAAAGATATTTTATAAATTTCATTTGAATACGTTCAATACGATCGATATATATATTATAGCGGGGATTCCAAATTTGCGATGCGTACTCAAGAATACTCCTAACGAAGGTGCAGTAAAGGATCTTAAATGTTTTTGCATGATTGAAACAGGAAGAACTCCTCATGATAAAACCCAATGCCCTAGACGCTTTTGCAACAATAGCTTGAATGTGCTCATCAAATATCAGCTTAGAGTCATGAATAACACCGAGATCCCTAACCACACTACTTTTCTGTAAAAATTCCGATTTTAATGAGTACGCGAATGAAGTTAAAGATTTCTTACGGGTAAATGAAATAATGGAACACTTAGATGGATTCAGTTCCAGTTTGTTAGTGAGGCAATAGTTATCCAGTCTTGATAAATCCGCCTGTAAATCAAGACAATCAGCGTTTGATTTTATTATTTTAAAAATTTTCATGTCGTCTGCAAAACAAAGCACGTTACTATTATGAAAACAATTGAAAATATCGTTAACAAAGATCAAAAATAACAAAGGTCCAAGTAACGAACCCTGCGGTACACCACTGGGGATGATGACCCAGCTAGAGACATAATTGCTGACGACAACAGCCTGAGAGCGATTATTGATATAGGAGGAGAACCACCTTAGCAAGTCACCTCTTATACCAATATAGTTTAGTTTACTGATGAGCAGCTTATGATCGATCCTATCGAAGGCTTTGCTGTAATCTGTGTAAACTACGTCTACTTGATGACTATCATCCATAGCCTCAGTCAAGATGTCATTAAAAAGGACAAGGTTGGATACTGTCGAGCGACCCTTGATGAATCCATGCTGAGCAGTATTAAAAGAGTTTTGTAAGACAGCATACACTTGACTATAGACGATTTTTTCGAATATTTTCGCTATAATACATAATTTAGAAATCGGTCTATAGTTACAAATATCTATCTTAGGTCCTTTCTTGTGTATTGGCGAAACAAATGCAGATTTCCAGATACTAGGAAATTTACAACAGGCTAAGGACTTGCGAAACAATAGGGCAATGGGAACACATACAGACTTCGCACAGCCAACCAAAAAAACGGGACTAATTTTGTCAGGGCCAGCTGATTTAGTTGTGTCCAACTGCGAAATTAACGTTTCTATATTATACTCGCTGATCTCAATACTGCTAATGCTATGAGCGACAGGATGATCGAACTCTAATTCGGGAGCGTTAGCGTCCGAAGATTGAACTGAAGGTACCTACCGTAAATGTTGAGTAGAAGTAACTAGAAAAAGCTTCGCAAATAGAATCGCCAGTGCTGACAGTACAATTTCTGTAATTAAGGGAAGCCGGGATGCCATTAGATTTACTACGGTTTTTTATAAAAGACCAAAAACTTTTAGGATGCTTAATAATACCCTCTTCAATAAATGTAATATAGGCTTGGTAACATTCACGTTCAAGCGCATGTACCCGGTTACGTAATAACTTCAAAGTTTCCAGGTCTGACTTCATACGGTAATTTTTATACTTCTTATAATATTTATGTTTCTCTTTTAAGATTTTAATAAGTGCAACAGAGTACCAAATGGGATAGGAGCTACTACGAACTAATTTACTTGGTATATATTGTTTTATTTTCTGCTCAAGAATGAAGTAAAAGTATTTGACAGCATCCTCCAGAGACCTCGAGGAAATTTCGCTGTTCCAGTCAATTTCGGCTAACTCCAAATTAATTACATCATAATTACCCTTATTAAATAATTTTTTTTTGTATGATTGAGACTGTAAACTAGGATGGATCAAATTAGTGATGCTAACCAATAAGGCCTTATGGTGGGGGTCCAGCGGCACAAGTGGGTCGAGACATTCAGAGACAGATAAATCAACATTTGACAAAACTAGATCTAATATTTTACCGTAATTATTTCTGACACCGTTGTACTGATATAAATGATTGGTATTTAATTCATCAATGAGTAAAATTTCGCTCGGGGTTGAATAGTTAGAAGGTGCTAGATAACAATAGGAACATGGCAACCAGTCTATACTACTTAGGTTAAAGTCGCCCAGTATAACGAACTTATCTGAAGGGTAGGCTACAATAGTTTCACTAAGCTTGTTTAGGTAATTTTCTAACTGCTGAGAAAAAGAGAGCCCCATATTCTGTTTACACAGATATAAACAGCATAAATGTATAGTCAAGGGTAACTTATTTCTATGTTTCACTAAGATTGACACCCATAGATCTTCAGCAGTAGATTGGAAAGAGGACTGGGGAACAGCAAAAATATCCTTACGGACTGCTATTAGAGTTCCCCCTCCCCTAGACTGACCTGTAAGACCGTAGTCCCTATCTCGACGCCACACCACATAATCTGCTATCAAAAATTTCAGAATTGTTCAACCCATCCACAAGTCACGTCTCGGTTAATACTATAATGTCATACGAGCATAAACAAACATTGCGATAAAAAGCCATTGTTTTTGAACGAAGTCCTCTCACATTCTGATAATATATAGTAAAACTTTCGTTACCCATAATAAGTTTTCATACATAACAACAAAATAAATCCGACATAATCTAAACTGATTTTTACATTCACTGGCGATGATTTGCAACAACTTACTTTTATTACTGACTTGTTATAGGCATAGATATTTCCAAATACTTACGTTCATTCCAACATCTGGTTCTTAAATCAATGCATACTAATATGTGGCGAAGCAAGCAACTTATAATTGCAAAAATAATAATGATTCTGTTAGAAGAAAGCCGAGAATAATTATTAGCGAGTAACTTGGACGTGCAAGCCGCGCAGGCGCAAGCGCTGTATGAGAACCGGTAGCTAAAGTGATCTACCTGGAACGAACGCGTTAGAACAATGGCGGACGGGGCAAGCGACGGCTGAGTCAGAGATAACAAACATGTCACCAGCGTAAGTTAAGGTAGCAAGTTTCGTTGAACGTATTATACGGTATTTAATACATGGTGTTGCGTTAGATGATATGGGAAAAAGAAGTTCCATGACAAAAACAATAAAGAAGAGACAATTGAGACTAAATAGTATAAGGTATGAATCAGCGTAACTAAATGCTAAACCATCTTGTTTAAATCGTCTTCTTTGCTGATAATTAAGACCTTAGAGGTATCGTTCTTCCGGACGTGGATTTTTCCGAATTTCACCCAGACATATTTAATACCCTTATCCTTGGCAAGTGACTTCACTTTGTTTAGGAGGGCCTTGGACTCCGCGCTGAGATGATCATTCACGAAGATGCGCCGCACTGAGTCACGGAACCCGATGTCCGAAGCTGCTAGGGTTTTGCGGGCTCGCGCCGCGGCTACGTACTCCTCCTTCACATAGCGATTAGTAAAACTTATAATTATTGTTTTATCATTGGAGCCATGTACCGGGACTCGGTACAGGTAGTTGATCTGGCTCTTGGGAAGGTTCATATCAATTTCACTGCTTATTGAATCCACTATAGAATACAGATTCTCGTCCTTTCGTACCGGAACCCCTTTTATCTCCACGTTATTAAGGCGGGTTCTTTGATCGGCAGCGGATAGCTGAGCTTTTAGTGCAGTAACGTCCTTTTCCAGGGCTTCGATAGTAGACTGCATACTGTCGATTTGTATGACCTTAGTCTCCACATCCGCGATCTTGGTGGAGAAGCTGTCTAGACGAGCTCCCATGAAGTCACAGCTCGCCTTAAGATCTGTCAGTTCGACTTTTATGGATCTAATATCGTCAAAGAGCGTCGGTAGACCTACGAGCTGACATTTAACGTCGCGGATCTCCTTCATTATTCCATCAAGCGAGGACGGTTCAGGTGAGATGGCTGGTAGTGGAGAACCGGGTGGTCTGGGAGAAAGGCCCTTGCAGGAAGAGCACTTCCAGGCGTTCCTTCTGTCCACACCCAACTTCCTCCACCCGGTTTCGGATATCTGAGCGCAACCGAAGTCGAGATGTTTTCGACAAGCACTGCACTGAACACCATCGTTAAAACTTGTGCCACACACACCGCACTGCATTTTACAACCAAATGTTTACGATCAATGACAATGGATTAAGCGACACGACGATACGTGCTGATTGGACTTATGCTCACAGCTGACTGATGAATTTTATTATTCCTTTATACGTCATAAGTAGAACCAAATTTAGAACCAGTATGACTATAAGCATCTCTTTCAAACTCGGCTATCACGCCGTAAGTAAAAAGAGTACATAATTATTGATTTTCGTTGCTATTTTAGCCTGGTTTCTATTACGTTATTATTCTAAGTGCAATCCCCTCAATTAAGACATCATATAGGCTAATAAGTTTTACCAAGGGAGTTCCGTCGCACGTTGAGATATAAAATAAAACACTTAGGTATATAAAGAGTGAGAATTTAATATCTTAAAATAAATTGGGATTAACTGGAATGCAAGATGTGTTCTATTACAGTATTCGCCAATAAATAACAATTTTATAAATATCTTTATCAACATCAGGCACTATGCAAAAGGCAACAGTTTAATTTTTCGACTGATAGTCAAGAGTATTCCGGCAGGCTGATTACGTATCTCGCGACAGCTTTGCAACCGGCGTAAATATCCCTATCAAACGTCCATTCGTGAATAAACGTAGTGACGAATAATTATACAACAACACATGAATCAAAATTGAGGTTGCAAACCTGTCGCTAGATAACGTAATCAGCCTGCGGAACTATGTAGTTCGGACTAAATTACGCAGTTCACTTGCACATTAAGCTCACACACATAAAATACAAAGCAGATCTCGCTAATGAGATTTCACCGATAACTTAACATATAAAAAAGCTATTCAAATTACATATACACTTGTACTTACTAAAACAAAAATACTAGGTCTAGAAAAATGTGAATAGATATTACTTTAAAGTAAGGCCAATTAATATTTTAGCAGCAACGTAAACTGCCAATCTAAAGATTATAATTTAAAATAAATTGTGATTCTCATACATCAATTACAAACACCAATACAATCAAAGATTTATATCGTTAGATGTGCCCTGACACCAAAAACTGTGGCATTGTCTTCATATGGGTGTTAACAATAATACCGACGCACGCACACTGCTACTATTTATTGACTATATTTGAAAAAAAAATAGTACACACCACGTCCAGCTAACACTATTTAGAGGTACACTGATTCCAAATGAGCGAGCTATCTTATTTGCGGTTTTAATGGTAAGGGCGCATCTAACGATTTAAATCTTTGAATACAATAAACATCTATAAAATGAAGCTAGCTCGAAGATAATAAAATGCTTGTTTCTTCATCTAAGCCGGCCCGAGGAGTGCCACCAGCGCCCTCTTGTAGTCGCCCGAAGTCTCGCCCTGCTGCCGCGCCGCGGAAACAGCGACAGTTGTACGCACAGGCCGAGAGATGGCGTTGGTTGTGCGGCGCATGCGAGCGTGCGGAAGGAAATGCGACATGATTAGTAAATTGTGTGGTGGAAGGACATAGTAGTTAAATGGGATAAAATTTGATAGACTACGCGTTACTCGCGTTGATGACATCACGGACCAACTGATATTAAGTAAGTGGCCATGACCTCTTAAGGTATAATAAACGGGAATTCCCTAATAGCATTCGTGGATTACATACTGTGAGTTAGTCACAAAAGATACTGTCGGAGAAATAGTTATCACTTTAATTATTTTTTAAAAGTACTATTAACTAAAATATAACAGGAATACTGTACCTCCTTCAATCCGATCACCAGATTTGCGAATTAATGCGTAAACATATTAAAACACATTATCATTGTACAAAAGTAATGAGATATTAGCTAGAACATTGAAAGCAGCATAGTTTGAAATAATATATAATGCAACATGCCTTAATAATAAATAAATAAATAATGCCCAATTTGGATGAATAATACTAATTACAATTTGCCAGTCTGCATACCTTCCCACTGCTGGGCAGAGGGCCTACACATATTGATCAAACAACTAGGTAAAAACGAGATATAATAAACTTGTCATGTTTTAATTACGAAGACCCTATTTTTGTGACTAATAAATAAATGTCTTTTCACTTTTTTTTTACTTGTACACCATCCTAATAGCGATTATTTTATTGTCAACATTTTGGGAAAACGCTAGGTTAAGTGTACATAAATTATCAATATAACAAAAGGGGCATGTACACGTATGCTGAAGGCATTAACTGAGACATTTATGACTATCAGAGAGAGGGTAACACCTGTTTAATATAAGTAAACAACAAAAACATCGAAGGTACATATGTAGCTCCTTCAAGCATCTTCTCAAGGCAGTATACAGGGTGAGGCATAATTTTGGCTCCTCAAAGCTAGCCTTTCTGTTCTAGTAAAAAAAGTTTTGTTCTTTGGAAAATATAAGTGCAAGAATGAAATAAATAAATAAATAATAAATAATGCTCGACAAATCACACAGCATCATCTAGCCCCAAGCTAAGCAGAGCTTGTGTTATGGGTACTAGATGACTGATATACTTAATACATTATACTACATAGATAGATATTTTTATTATATATAGAAAAACACCCAGAACACCCTGAACAAATATCTGCAGATCGTACAGACATTTGTCCCGAGGCGGGAATCGAACCCGCAACCTCTTGCGTCGCAGGCGTACCTTCGCCCGCTGCGCCACAGAGGTCGAAATGATTCAGTTGAACACCTTGTATAATCTTATCAACAGACCTGACGGTGTAATGAATTCAGGCTTGTTGTATTTGTATTTTAGCTAAAAAAAACTGAGCTTCGTCATTACTTTCATGCAAATAATAATGTGCCGTAATATCGACCGCGGTGAGTGCAGACCCAAGCATTAATCTAATTGTATGTTTATAGTTTGATCGGAACAAGGTTGTAGATAACGAAATGAACACTAAGTTGATTTAGTGTAGGTACTGTAAAATAGTGAAAATCATAACCACGTACATTTTACTGTGGGGGTGGTAACTACAAAATAGTACAAATACAAACCCCCCCTCGGGTTGGTAGTTACTGGGGGGTCGTGGTCGTGTTGCACGTACTTGGACATGGCTTCGAAATTATCCACATGTGTTTTCATTTCATTTATTTATTTGTCAGAATGAAGGTTTACAATGATGTCATACATACATAATACTTAAGTTCCATTAGCATTCTTACCAGCGAAGGCGTACAAATGTTAAAACACAAAATATTCATTGCACCGCTTATGATTGCTAGTTGAAAATGCATTTGAAACTCATCGTTCAAAACTTAAAAAAAAGCTGATTATGACCTCAGGATCATTTTTGGTATCACACCAACTCGTAAAATTATAAGAAAAAAAACGAATTCCCGAATTCTAAGACTACTTGTTTTCATGGACTGAAACCCCGATTTCGGGTTTCAGTCCATACATACACCCCGTATTGTACTCATATTACACTCTGTATAATACTTTATTTAATTATTCAGCAATGCAATAATTCGTGTAGTTTCATTTCACAAATTGACATTTCACGGCCCTTCGCGCTCGCTATTCCTCAAGAATTCTTTGAACTTCAACTCCCTATCCACCGCCTAGTTCCGACCAAACCGCCCATACCTTCAAGTCGCTCTCCAGCGTCTTATCGTAGAGCCGTTCGTACTCCTCCTTGATGCTCTGCAGGTCCAGCTCAGCGCGGCCAACTATGATGCGCACGAGCGCCTGGTCGTCCGTGCCGGCGCCCTGCATGGCGGCGCGCAGGCGCGCGGCGAACCACGCCGCCGCGTTCTCGACACACTCCACTGGAAAGAGGGTTGACGTTTACGGTACCTTGCTAGTGCTGACTAGGTTTCTTCCGCTGGTTGCTTCTCGGGAGGCGTTGGTGGAGTCTGCTGGTGGCTTGAGGTCTAGTCCGGTCAGGGATACCGCGTTAAGTGTGGACAAGGGTTCTCTTAGGTAATATGCTCTTTATTGAGTCATCAAATGTTTTGAATGGACGAGTTCACATCCAGCCTCTATATTTTAAATATTAGACTACTGTACAGTATTTCATGCAATATTTACATTTGTATAACATTATATTAATGTGTAATATTGTTTTTTGTAACATCAACTGTAGGCGCCCTATAAACGCTGATCAAATAAAAGCAGCAGTTAACTGACGGTTTCTCGACAGCTTTGTAAGAAATCACGGCTAAAATTCCTTAATCACCCTCCGTATTAAACCGCACTATATATTATTATTATTTTTTACTTTAATCTTCTGATACAGGGTAAAAATTACACATAATTATAATGTATAAGATCTGCTTCAAAACCTATGTAGTCTAAAAGGTAGCCCGTGTCCACAGTTACCGCGGTAGCCCCACGGACGACCGCTGTCCACAATCCTGCCGAACACACAACACACGCTTGTTTCACGCCATGGAAACAGTACCTTAACTTCAGATTGTAAGGTCTTATCGTACAGCCGCTCGTACTCCTCCTTGATGGCCTGCAGGTCGGCCTCGGAGCGGCTCACGACCACCCTGATGAGGGTCCTGTCGTCGGTGCCGAGGCCCTGCATCGCCTTGCGGAGCCGCGCCGCGAACCACGCGGACGGGCACTCGACTGTCTCAACTGTGGATTGGTGCGGCGCCGTTAGGCTCAGCGCAGACAGAACGGAGCGCAGCGGAGAGGATTTTATTGACGCACTCGAAAATAAACTTTAAAATTCCTCCGTTCCGTCTGCGCTGAGTCTTAGACAACTACGAATCGATTCGCAACAAGCCGTACGTGGGGTGGCGGCAGTGATGCCCCTCCTCTCTCTTGGCTGTGGATACAGTGAATATCTGCCAAAGGAATACTTCTGGAAGATGGACAGCAGCGTCTTTCCCGCTCGCTACCCCGCCTGCCAAACGTGTTGGTACTTGGTCTATGAGGGAGACCTATGTCCAGCAGTGGACGTCCTACGTCTGAGATGATGATGATTATGGTATTCTATTTTAAGAGGAGTATTGATGATTGAAGTAAAATTTAATAGCATCAAAACCTACAACGGTTTCCTTTGTACGAGACGCCATATAACTTGTTAAGCTTTCGCGATTTGTTAACATATTTATTAGTTCTAAAATTACAGGATTTTATCGCGTACCTTTTTTATTCCCTTAGTCCTCCCGCGACCAAGAACGCTGAAATGTGTTCGAAACGTCGGGAAAATAATAAAAAAGAGACGCCATAGTTAGGTTTAAAATTTTAAATTCTCGCCGTCTCTAACCAAATGAGTTCAAAAGTACCTTTTCGGAGTTTTCGGTACAACAATACGTAATTTTATAAACCTGGGTACATTTTTGTAGGTAGAGGAAGGTCCTTTATAATACCTCACTAAACATAGATTATGTATCTGTTTACAAAAGTAGTGTTATTTTTCCTTGATTCAAAGCCTTTTAAATATCTTCCTTATCTTCCCTTACACGATCACGAAACCACTTTTATTTTAGGTGGCGAAATAACCTAACGTGAACTGCCCGCCTCCTTACGAGGACTTAGGGCAGATAGTTTAATCGCCGACTTCCTTGCAGCTACACAATGCGTCAGAGAATACCGTAGCGTTTATGTGGCAGTACCAAGAAATTCCTAAGTAATTGCTTCCAATTGGTGTGACCAGGTTATAGATATTTGTCTCGGGTCTGGGTGATTTTCATCATCATTGTTGTATGTGTGTCTTCTGTATCGTATAGTTATATGTGGGTAGGCGCGAGCTACGAATAAATCAGTTGTTTCTAACTATCGAATCAAAGACGTTTCATCTTTGTTTTACCCAATACTACATGGTGTCAGGTGTGAATTATTTACGTGTTATTCGGTTTAGAACTTGGGGCGAGCAATTGTTTTATGTGTAAAACATGTCGGTGAAGCCAGAAGCAACTCAAAAGCAAGCGGAATGCATCTACACGGCGTTGCAACAACCCGACGCCTTGTGCGAGGAAGGCAACATGGCTACCAATTGGCGAGAATGGAAGTCAGCATTTGATTATTACCTGATTGCGACAGGAAAGGAAAATGCGAAGTCCAGGGAGAAGTGCGCATTATTTTTGCATATTATTGGGAAAACTGGTCGTGAAATTTTGGAAGATTTAGATTTGGACATCGAGACAAAAAGTGATTACGGGAAGTTAGTGTCTAGCTTTGCGCGGCATTGTGATCCGAATCGCAACGTTAATTACGAACGCCACATATTTTTTGAATCCTACCAAAGAGACGACACATTCGATAAGTATCTTAGTGCGTTGAAACGGAAAAGTAAATCGTGTGAGTTTGGCGAATTACGCAATAGTCTCATCCTTACGCAAATGATCAGAGGGCTTAAAGATGCAGGAATGCGAGAACGTTTATTGGCGAAAACTAAGTTATCATTAGAAGAAGCTGTGACGTGGTGTCGAGCGTCGGAGAGCGCCAGCAAGCAGTCGGAGGCGTGTGCGGGAGCGCGCGCGGGCACCGCCGGCGCCGGCGCGGCGGCCGCGGGCGCCGATGTGGCGCTGGAGGCGGTGCGAGCGGGCGAGCGGCGAGCCAGCGCGGCCGGCGGGGCCTGGCGCGCTGCTCAGAACACACGGCAGCAGTATGCCAGGGGTCGCAATGGTGCGGTTCCTTCGTGTGGTAGTTGTGGTCGCAGGCATGGTTCGGGAGATAAGTGTGCCGCGCGTACAGTGAAGTGATACAGGTGTGAGCGTATCGGTCACTACGCACGGCTTTGTCGTGCGAAGTTTGTTGGTGAAGTTGAGGACGACGAGGACGATATCGTGGGCTGCGACGAGTTACGTGAGTCGTTATTGTGTACATTGTCGGTCGACCAAGTAGGCGGGGACTGCCACTCGTGGTTTGAAGACGTATTTGTAGACGACGTTAAAATCAATTTTAAACTCGATAGTGGGGCGGAGGCTTCTATCATGTCGCTACACGCATTTAGAGAGGCAGGTTTTGATGAAAGTATTTTGAAAAAAAACAATTGTGTTCTAAGAGAAGTAAGCAAAGCTAAATTACCTGTTGTTGGATATTTCGAACCTAGTTTAAATCATAAACACGAACAATGTAGGCAAAAAATGTATGTTTTGAACCTTAATTGTTCTAATTTACTGGGAATTAAAGCTTGTAGGGAGCTCAAACTTATTACGCGCAATAAGAAAATATGTGAACTATCAGAAGTAAATATCGACGAGTCGATTTTTGAAGGTTTAGGTTGTTTACCGACTGTGTATAAAATTCAAGTAGATAAGACTGTATCTCCCGTAGTAAATGCGTCACGTAAGGTTCCGATAAAAATAATGCCTAGACTTAAACAGGAATTAGATAAAATGGTCAGCTTAAAAGTGATTGCAAAAGAAGATTCACCGACTGATTGGGTGTCTAATATTGTTATTGTAGAAAAACCTGATAAGTTGCGTATTTGTTTAGATCCACACCACTTGAACAAAGCTGTGCGTCGCTGTCATTTTCAATTACCAACGTTAGAAGAGGTTACGTGTAATTTATCCGGGGCGAATGTTTTTTCGAAATTAGATGCAAAAAATGGGTTTTGGATGTTGAGGCTAGACGAGGAAAGCTCGAAGTTGTGCACGTTTTCGACCCCCTATGGTAGGTTTAGGTGGCTTAGAATGCCTTTTGGGATTAATTGCGCACCAGAAATATTTCACAATGAGATGTATAAAATATTTTCTATGAAGGGCGTAGAAATATTTGCAGACGATATCTTAGTATGGGGACGTGATAAAGCAGAACATGATAGGCGGCTCAAGGAGTTATTAGGACGGGCTTTAGAGCATGGGGTAAAATTCAACAAGAAAAAATGCGTGTTTGGAGCCTCGGAAGTAAATTTTTTGGGACATACATTATCTCGCTCCGGTATCAGTCCAACTTCGAGTCGCGTGCGTGCAATTAATAATATAACAAAACCAAAAGATCGTAAGGAGCTGGAAAGATTTTTAGGTATGACTAATTACTTGTCCAGATTCATCGCGAATTACTCAACGGTTGCGTCTCCGTTGCGAGCTTTGCTAAAGAAGGACATTCAGTTTGAATGGTCAAGTGTTCACGATGAAGCGTTCGAAAGGTTAAAATCAGCCATAAGTTCGGCCCCCGTCCTGCGTTATTACTCTGCGCACGAGCAGGTGACGGTGTCGGTGGATGCGAGCTCGACCGGGCTAGGCGCGTGCCTGCTGCAGGGCGGGCGGCCCGTGGCCTACGCGGCGCGCACGCTCACGCCTACGGAGCGCCGCTGGGCACAAATAGAAAAAGAAATGCTCGCTATTTACTTTGGGTGTATGAGGTTTCATCAATATATCTACGGACATAGTGAGATTATTGTTGAAAGTGACCATAAACCTCTGGAGACGATTTTCCGAAAAGCGTTAAACGAGACCCCACCTAGATTGCAGCGTATGCTATTAAAATTACAAGCGTATTGTTTAAACGTGACATATAAGCCAGGTAGATGCTTACATATAGCGGACGCGTTATCTCGAGCGGCGGTCGAGCGCGGCTCCGGCGCAGATGTATGTGAAAGAGATGTCACCGTACATGTGAATGCGATGTATGAATGTGTAGATGCATCGACAGACAAATTACAGAAAATTAAATTTGAGACTAGTAAAGATAACACTTTATCCACGGTAATTGGGTATTATTATCAAGGATGGCCAAATGAAAAAAATAAAGTAGAAGCGATGGCCCGACCTTACTGGATGTTCAGACACGAATTGCATGACGTTAATGGTATAGTTTTTCGTAACGATAGGGTGGTAATCCCGGGAAGTATGCGCAAAGAAATGTTGAAGCGTATCCATGAGGGTCATTTAGGCATTGAAAAAAGCAAGAAGCGTGCTCGGGAGGCCGTCTGGTGGCCCGGCATGGGCGCCGAGATCGAAGAGTGCGTGGCTCGCTGCGAGCCCTGCCAGCGACACCGCGCCGCGCCCGCGCGCGAGCCGCTGCAGCCGCACGCCCTCCCCGACCTGCCGTGGGAAGTGCTAGCGGCCGATATTTTTGAATTAAATAAACTACATTACCTTCTGGTAGTCGACTATTATTCTAAGTTTGTGGAAGTAGTCTACATTCCCAATTTGAGGAGTGATACCGTTATCGTAAAATTGAAAAGCATGTTTTCACGTTTCGGTATACCTAGGAAACTAGTAACGGACAATGGAACTCAGTTTACATCAGCGGAATTTAGTGATTTTGCTAAAAGTTGGGAATTTATTCACGTGACGAGTTCTCCGTTTTATCCGCGGTCGAATGGGTTAGCTGAACGTAACGTGCAAACGGTTAAAAACTTATTAAAGAAAGCCACGGAGGATAGGACAGAATGGCAGTTGGCATTGCTTAATTTTAGAAATACACCCATTACTGGCGAAAATTATTCTCCCGCACAGCTATTGATGGGTAGATCTCTAAACACTAGGCTGCCCGTAGCTAAACGTGTATTAGAACCAAAGCTCGTAGACACTAAACAGGTTCGCGGGCCGAGACTGGACAAAACTATAAAATCGAAAAAACACTACGATATAGGTACTAAGAACTTACCTCCTTTGTCGCCGGGTGAAAATGTACGCGTGAAAGAGGGAAAAGTGTGGAACAAAGCGCGGGTCATTAAAAATGCTACAGATCGCTCTTATTGGGTTCAAGTGGACAACGGGGGTACCTACCGTCGTAATAGGACGCATATTTTAAAATCAAATAACCAGAGTGATCAGTTAAAACGCAACTTAACAAGTTTTTATGACCACGTACCTAATGTTCATGATAAGGAGAATATTTCGTCCTATGAATATTCTCCACTCTCTCCGCGAGGAGAGGTAGTACGTAGGAGGTCCTCGGTGTCGATGTCGGGAGCGCCTGAACCGGCACCTAGCGCGTCAGCTCCGGCCAAAGTAACCCGCAGTGGTAGGGTGGTAAATCCACCACAGAGGTATGGTCATTCATAAAGTGTTATATTATAACTTATCTACTATTAGTAAGGATATGTATATAAGGCATAAATGGTCGGTGGACGTTATAGGGAGATTCTTATTATTTGTTATTTTATATTTGCGTAAACATTTAATACGTAGCCTAATTAAAGCAAAGTAATACTTATATACCTACTTGCGCTTTGGTCTATCTGATATTGTGAAATGATAAATCATAATTATGTAAAGGTAACTTAGCTAGAGGTGTAGTTGCACAGTATAGACAACCCATAGGTATATGGTTGGCTGGCATGCATTTGTAATGGTTAGGTCAAGTTGATTTATTTTTATGTTAAGTAGGTTATAATATAAGAAGGGAGATGTTGTATGTGTGTCTTCTGTATCGTATAGTTATATGTGGGTAGGCGCGAGCTACGAATAAATCAGTTGTTTCTAACTATCGACACAAAGACGTTTCATCTTTGTTTTACCCAATACTACAATCATCATCATCATCATGAGCATTGCCGTGGGCAGTAGAATGTTGTCTCCACTCTCTTGCCCGTGGATGCAGTAAGAATCCGGAAAGATACATCCGGAAGATAAGGCAGTAGCGTCTTTCCATCCGCAAATTAATCCATTCACTGCCTTCCTGAAAAGTAGTGACTTTATCCAGATGCCACCATACTGTGACAAACAGCCCGCCCATCGGCGGTCCCGGCATGAAGCTGTAGATTACGACGTGAACCGTTTTATATGTCCAGTTTACATGTACTTAACCGTGTGATAAGCGTGTATGTGTAGTTTTCTGCGATATGTGTAGCAAAATTGTGACAGTTTTATTGGTTTTTAGCTGAAATAGTATTGGAGCTAGAAGGTAAATCATAACTTTCAGTTAATTGATCTAAGGTGAAGGAAAATCATATAAACCTGTGTATCAGATATAATTAAGCTAATATTCATGTAAAGAAATCTAAAATGTCTTTTATAATCTTACATAAAAGGGCTTTTATAAAAATCCAGGTGTCTTAAACCTTTCTGTACCCCTGCAGCATTAAATTAGTTTAAATAGGTAGCTACATTATGAAAATTTATTTAAAATTAAATTTTTATCTTTCCAAAATTTAAAAAACAGAAGTGAAGTCAGTTTACAAAATAAAACGCAAAGAATGAGATGCGCCGGCATTGTTATTTTTTATCTAGCCACAAAAATGCCTACAAAGTACCGTATGCCCTTGTGCATAAGGTTGGTGTGGCTTAAAATAGCACGGACAGATAAAAATTACCTAAACTGAAGATCGAATAGCTGCTTTCCCACCTTTAAAAAAACAGATGATTAAAAAAATCTGACTGGTAGTATACCACAAAAACGTGGCACCAGTTATTTTTTTCAACATTGAACATTGCAAATGCTTAGCTCAAATTTATTTAGTTTAACACTAATTTAGTGAAAAACACATAAATAAGTATTAAGTCATATCATATGTTCCGAGCATGAGAAACGAAAAATATATTTTAGGGTCACTGCTTTTTGGGAAGAAATATTACAAACGAGAGACACTAGACACGCTTTTACAGATGATTGGTTGGGTGGGATCTTATATTTTTCTGAAACCAATTATTAATAAATTATTAAATAGTTCTCTTTCCAAATTTCGCAAAAGGTTTGTGAATCCAGAACAAGCGTTTTGCCCGCCCATGGGCGGGCTTGGCATGAAAGGTCGGAATTGACTTTTTCCAAAACCTTAGATATCTGCTGGCCATTTTGGTTACGAATCAATCTTAGTAAAACTAATCATTCCACAAAATCTTCTTTTTCTCCAAAGGTTTTTGACTAAGATATCGGAGTTTGAAATCCAACCGCCCATAGATGGGCTTGGCGTGCCAGTTAAAAAGTTTCACCCGCCGATAGGCGGGCATGGCACTGAATGGGTATATTCTATCAAACATAAGTGATAGAATATTTTAATATTTTCTGATTAATTTCTTGGGCTATATTGTGCTGTGTGGATTGTCTAGCATTATTTTCATTTCATTAAGTATATGTAGACAACAAGATTTTTTTTTGTATTTTTATACCTTTACTTAACATCTACCCATTTATATAATTTTTAGATTGTAAGATTAAACATACTTTAGTAGGTTTATATATAACCTGATCCTTAAACTCCTCAAATATCAACAACATTTACATAATCAATATAATTTTAAGTATATGTATTCAAAGTCCTCCTCGTCGGTTGCGATGGCGGCGACCCAAACAATAATAATCCGGACTGCATGACTGCTGGTGCATCAATATCCCGAACTGCGCTCACCAACCTGCCAAGCGCAGTGAGTATGGCAACTACCCCTCACGGAGGTCCATGAGGGAGGCCTGTGCTCAGTAGTGGACGTGTTACGGCTGACATGATGGGTAAGGATGTGTTACCGATGGCGGAGAGCGCCTCCTTGAGCTCCCCGCCGACCTCCGCCTTGATGGCCTGCTCGACGGTGCGGCCCGCGATGTCCTTGTACGCCTCGAACACCAGCCGCAGCTGCGCGAAGCTCTCGTGCGCCAGGATCTAACGCAAGTAACGAATAAACTCAACAACTACTGAGCCTTTTAATAAATATAATACGGCTTACACCACGTACCTAACTTATTATCATCTTGGTGACGTCACAGATTACAGAAACTAACAGATACATCACTCCAATACAAAAGCGAAAATACCTACGCTATAATAGCCTACAAAATCGTTGAGATTGCTTTGCTCACCCGCTTCACCTACTTGCAAGTAATCTGTGACGCGACATCGAATGAGTGGCTAGGGTTGCTTCTACGATGAGATCTTTATAATAAAACTAATGTGGTGAAAAAAACAGCTATTTTTATTGGTTGCTCAAATATGATTTAGTTTTTTAAAATGATGGATTTGAATCTTTGTTCGCCGGTGGGTACCTAATACTTGATTTTAGGACTGTGTTGTTTTCAAAGCCATAATCGATTTGAAGGAACGCTGATCTGGAAAGCGATGACCTATGTTGTGTGTACAAAATACTATAATCAAAATACTAAAATACTTATTTATCTATCTGTCTAATAGCTGAACTTCTTTATTTACGAATATTTACATAGTACCTTCCTAAGTTAATTTTTAGAGGAAAGGGAAAAATAATTCTAAAAACTTAAGATTTAAAATATCTTTTACTTTACCTTTTTTCGTCTCTAGACAAAGAAAAAAATGACAATTTTTCATTAGATCTTTGGTTTCGGCATCCATCTACTGCACAATAGTTAGTACGACGCGCTTTCGACATCTAAATGAACGCATTTAACGTGCGTGCGCTCAAGCGAGCTTGTGGCAGCCTACTGTCTTGCATTGCAGCTCCGGCGATGTAAAGAGCGGTAGGCATTTAACGCGTGACCTTGAGCGAGTGACGGACGCCTGGTGACGTTTCGTAGACCATTTAAAGGCCCTTCTTCATGAGCACCACTCGTGGCCGACTCCGAGGGCCGCGAGACGAGAACTGAAGAAGGGCCTCTAAATGGTCTACGAAACGTCACCAAGATGATAATAAGTTGGGTACGTGGTGTAAGCCGTATTATATTCATTAAATGATGTCAAGCCACGATAATTTCAATTCAGTGAACTACTGTACCGATTTTCAATTCGTTCAATTACAAAAATTCTTACACCATTAGAATACTACATTATACCTGAGTAACATAGGATCAAGAATCAAAAAATACTTTATTCAGTGCGGCCGCATGGACCTTATTGACGCGTCACAAATTACAAAATAAAACAACACAAATAAATAGAATAAAGCACATAATCTGAATGAATGCAATGAATCTGTTCATTTCAGATGACACGCGAGTTAGGAAAAGAAGTGAACAGAAGAACCTAACTCGGTCGTTATAGTCATCATTTAACAATTTTATTTTGTATTATGTTACGTTGGACGAAGTTGGAGCAGATTCCGTTCCAATAAGCTATATCTTATCTCCGTATGGGAACGGGAACGGGAACTACGCGGGTGAGACCGCGGCGTGCGTCTAGTAGCTCATACTTTACCGACTCACCTTATTGAACACCTCCTCGTCTGTGCCCCACTTGGCCTCTCCCGCGTCGTACAGCGCCTGCGCGTCCGCGCGCGCCCGCTCGGCGTCCAGCGCGCCCTCCTCGTCGCGCGCGCCCTGCCGGTGGGAGGCCTATTCAGCGTGGATATTGACCTTTGGTGCCTTGGAGTGTGGTTTTTGAGTCTTGAGTCTTGTCTTGTCCTTTTTTCTGTTAGCGTTTTGAGGTTTTTGATTTGGATGTGATTGGTTACTTTGATATAGAATACTCTGACGAATAGCCGACTAAGCTGGCAGGTTTGTAGGTTTTGAGTTTGCAGTTTTGGGTGTGATTGGTTACTTTGACATAGAATACTCTGACGAACAGCCGACTAAGCTGGCAGGTTTGTAGGTTTTGAGTTTGCAGTTTTGGGTGTGATTGGTTACTTTGTCATTGAATACTCTGACGAAGCCGATTAAGCTGGGAGGATTGTATAGACGCTTGCCAAGCCTAATCCACATAATAATCCAAAACGTCTTGTACAGCATAAAAAACCGGTTGGTGATGCTGTATATAAATCATCTAAAATAGTGAAAGGCCTTACTTTTAGGACATACAATAACAAAGTGCAACTGCAGAGTCCCTTACAGCAGTTACTGACGCTGTAAAATGTAGACTATAGATGTGAAAAGCCAATTAACTAGACGTTTTACAGAGCTCTAAGGGACTTTTACACCTTGAGAAAAAACTAGACGTATTATAAGCTCGAGTATCACAGAGCTCTAATGGACTATTCAAGTAATATTTTAACCCTTCTTGAGAAAAAAAGACTTGATCTAAAAGATCAGTTTTTTAAAGAGCGTAAGTATACTCGTATATTAAGTTTAATTCAACCAAAGCTGTTTGATATTTACATCAACAAAACGCTAGTGCGATGATATCCAGCAAAAATCTACTTTAGTTCAAACTTTTTTTCAATGAGAACCTTATTTGAATGAAATCAAAACTTAATAAAGAAGAAATTACACATACAATAAAAACACTAAAACCACACAAAAAAACAAGACTCGGTTACAAAAACACAATACACACTCCAAGGCCGAACAATTTTAGCGAAAGCAAAGGAAAAGAATAGTGCTATGGCCTTGTATGGCGGCCTTCATATAGCCATGGGCTTTAATAGCAGAGTGAATACGAACACCGAGCAGCCATACTATAAAGAGGTCATACTTATACTACTTATTGATGGGTATGAAGTATGACAATAGGCCTTTTCGTACCCTCTCTGATTTTGATTAATTGTACTTACATAAAAAAACATATAAAGCAATATGGACATACACAATTTCACTTCCAAAATAAACGATAAAAACATAAAAAGACAATTTCACTTTCATAATAAACATGAGATGGACTTTCTTTAGACTAGCATACATTGCACAATACACACCCATTGCTGATGGGACGTCAGTGCAGATCTGTGTGTGTGTGCTGTCACTCATCCGAATTTGAATACGTGCTCTAACGGTAAAGAGAACATCGCAGGGAAACCCGCAGCCTAGCTGCGCTGGGCGAGCTTAATTAGTTTAACAACGCGCCGGACCTAGGGCGTCCTGTACACTACTCGGTTTGTCTTGTACTTGTGCAGTCGTGTTGTCATTAATAACACAGGCTGACGCTGTATTAACTAACATTATAATATATAATTTAATATATGAGATAAGAAAGGACCAAAAGCGCCTTCAAATAGTTCGGGTAATATTACACACAGCTGCGTGGTCGCTTGTTCGCTTTGCTAGAAGTTTGCTGGACACGCTGCTGCGTGTCTAGATGTTAATGGCAGATACACTACATATTGACAAGTTCTATCTGAATCCGTTCATAATTTACATACTCGTAGCTACATAACATACCTAACACAATAGTCATCATTTCAGCCATAAAACGTCCACTGGTGAACACAGGCCTCCCTCATGGATCTCCATGAGGGGTAGTTGCCATTCTCACCACGCTTGGCAGGCGGGTTGGTGAGCGCAGTATGGGATGTTGATACACGGATAGACGCTGCTGCCCATCTTCCGGAGGTATCCCTTAGCAGGCTCTTACTGCATCCATGGGCATGAGAGGAGGGGTATCATTCTACTGCCGGCACCCCACGGCATAATATAAGTAGGTCGGATCAAAGCACAAAATTAAAATTAGTATGTTAAAGGTGCAAGCGAAAACGCAAAGCCATTTCTATAATGGAATGTTAAATGGATTGGTTAATTAAGGGCGATACTTATACGCCCATTTTAATTAAATATGGTGACATTATGTACCCCAAAACTTATGAGTTAACACACGTAAAATATTCATCTGTATAATAGACATAAGGGCGTAACTCCAGCGCTAAACTCCATACAATATTAAAAGGAAAGAAGGGTTGAAATGTAAGCGTTTTCATAATTATTTCAGACGCATATATTCAATTGTTACCTTTAAGTACTTATATTTAATATAATCAATTTATAAACTCATATTAAATAATAAGCCAAAATATACGACCGTTATTTAATTCTAAATTAGTGACAATAACAAATATTATAAAAATGTAGTCTCACCGACAGTAAAATAAAGACGATAACGCTACTTTTAAACTTCTGGTACTTTTAATTTTGTATGGGCTTAGCAGACCGTTCACAATCTCAATACAATCTTTCTGAATTAAGTCACAAAAAAGTTACTTTAAATCTATCCGAAAAAGGGAAATATTTATCAGAGTAGAAGATAATTGTAGCTAAGGATGCTATAAGATTTTAAGCATTCCTACAGATAATTATATATCTAAATATTCTCTAACTCAAGTGTAACATTAACTTGAAATTGTAACTATTTTAGAATATATTGGTGCAATTACCTACTAGTAAATTGCATACCGCATTTTAATTTTCATTGCATGTCTGTCTGTAGGTAGATTTTATCGATTTTAAAACAAACATTCAACGGCCATGGGTGAACTACGAGTAAGTACACAGATGCTATTTTTAACATACATGTAGTTAACAGTCTATACTTTACATACGAATGTGATTGTTTATTAATATCGGTATCGATGATATAAAGGAGATGTTTCACGAATGTATGGAATCCAGGCTAACTAGGTGTACACGTGCACAAAAATGGCTAAATATTTATTAAACATTTTCCCACTATCAGTTTTTTAATATGTTGCTTCGTTTGATGCATTTTCCTAAAAATAACTAGCCTAAGTCGAGCAACACAAAACTGTAGAACAATATGGCGGACCAATACAGTTGGTGACGTCATTTTGACAGCTGTTGACATAATAGTGAAATGAATGATTTATGATAGAAGCTAAATCAAGTCAACCTGAGGTATTTCAATTTTCGAGTACATCAGGCTACCTACGTAAACTACATTAAGAGCCTAGCTACTGTTAAAAAACTTCAAAATCTTCAACTCAAACACGTAAAACCATCTGTCAAAATCATTAGGCAGTGACAGTTACAAGAATTTATTAGAAACTGTCTTGGCTGCCTAGTAAAAATGTTACCAGTGATAATTATGCCTCGTATTTAAAACATTAATAAAACAATCATTTTAGTTTAAATTAAATAAAAAGTATTTTTCCGAAATCACCGATTTTTGCGCAATTTTTCAGTCTGGGTACATAGACCTAGCCCATTTTGAAACATTTCCTTTGCCTTAAGCAATCATGTGTTTTGGTTTTATATAAAATACTTTTTTGCTCTACAATTGACAAATTTTACGCACTTGAAACGTAACAATTAGCAACGCGTTAAAGGTGCTTTAACGAGAAGCAGGCAGTATTAGGATGCAGTACTCACAACCACGATGAGGGTCAGCAGACGACGGAAGTCACCAGACGTCTCCGAGCACATGTGCTCAGCCAGGGGCCGGGAATACACTGCCGACAATAGTTTTAGCTTTATAATAATATATATATACATATATATAATACTGGACACTACACTCAAAGTCAAAATGTTTATTGCCTCAGCACCATCTAGTCCCAAACTGAGCCAAGCTCTATGAACTATGGAAACCTTACACATAAAAAGATTAATGAAATACATATTTTTTATCGATAGAGAAACAACCCAGACCTGGGAAAAACATCTGCAGAACAATTACAAACATTTGTCCCGTGGCGGGAATCCTCTTGCGTTCGTCATTTCAGCCGTAAAAAGTCCACTACTGACACAGGCTCCCTCATGGATCTCTCACGGATGAAGTGAAGGGTAGTTGCCGTACTCACCACGCTTGGCAGGCGGGTTGGCGAGCGCAGTACGGGATACACGGAAAGACGCTGCTGACCATCTTCCGGAGCCTTAGCAGGCTCTTACTGCATCCACGGGCATGAGAGGAGGGCTAATATTCTACTGCCGGCACCCCACGTATTCTTGCGTATCTCCTCAAGTCAGGGGCCACAGACAGCGGAACATGCAGTCAGTGGAACATCATCTTGGAGAGGAGGAGACAGTGGAGCACGTGCTACTGCACTGCCACAAGGTAGCGAGATCAAAACCGGCAGGCTGCATCTCGTGCAGGTTTGCAACAGGCGTACATATCGCAAGCATCACTCTCAAACGTATTTTTTTGCTTTTATATACCACAACAAGCATTGGTATGGGGGTACCAGAAAAGGGGGCGAAGGCCTCAAAACCATTTTCGCCTTTTTTGGGTTTTTGGACGTTTTCGGCCATTTGAAGTTTTTTTTTGGTGACCTTTTGAGGTTACAATAACTCCGGCAGGGCGTTAGGGGTAATTTTGTATTAGAGAACAGCAAGGAATTGACATTTGACAGCAATATTGCTGTCAATTACCTGTTGCAAAACCTGTCGCGAGATACGTAATCACCGTGCAGACCCTGTGACCCTTCATTAAAACGGAGCTAACAAAAAAGGTTTCATGTAAATCGGTCAACGCGTTCGGTTGTAATCGTCTCATGCACAGACAGGCATAAAGACAGACAGCGCTATGCATATTAGGGGACTTTGCCCCCTAAAATTGACAACTGTCAGCGGTGATCGTGAGATTTAAGCCTGTTGCAAACCTGTCGCGAGATACGTAATCACCCTGCGGGACTACAGGAGCTCATAGAGCCATGCCTTTCTTCTTCTACATCTGCCAAATTTTTTTTTGTAATGTGTTCCCTAAGTTTTGCATTCTACCCATTATTTAAAGTTAATATTTATTTTTAATTTAGATAATTTATTGAAATTCTTGACATGTATAATTATTTTTTATTTTCAATGATTTTCTCTCAATATAAAGACACATAATCATAAATTCATATTATTTTGTATTTTATTTGGAAATGTTTGACGTGTGATTTAACAAATTATGAATAAATGACTATAATTTCCTTTCATTTGATACCAAACTCAGGTATATTTGGAATATTATTCATCCCCTCTTTCACCCCCAGCCCCGTCCCCCCATAAACTTCTTAACCGATTTCGGTAAAATATACCACCGCCGAAAAACCAGCTTTCAAATAAAAAAACATTCACATCGGTTCACCCGTTTAAGAGCTACGGTGTTACACAGAGACAGACACACGCACATAACGGTCAATCTGGGTGTTAAAACCTTTTTTTTTTTTTTTTTAAATAATGAACTCACGTCTCTCGTAGGCCTCCACGATGGCCGCGATCTCCTTCTTGGTCCGCGTGCAGAGGATCTCGACCAGGGTGTCCTCGTCGGTGCCCAGCCCCTCCATGCAGCGGTGCAGCTCCTGGCACAGGTACTCCTCGGGCGGCGACATGAGCGCGACGATCACGTCCTCGAAGTGACCGCCCAGCTCGGACTTCAGGTCCTCGATTATGTCCTGGGACAAGTTTTGTTTCATCATCATTTCAGCCATAAAACGTCCACTAATGAACAAAGGCCTCCCATCATGGGCCTCCATGAGGGGTAGTTGCCATACTCACCACGCTTGGCAGGCGAGTTTGCGAGCGCAGTATGGGATGTTGATATATGGAAAGACGCTGCTGCCCATCTTTCGGAAGTATCCCTTAGCAGGCTCTTACTGCATCCACGGGCATGAGAGGAGGGGCAACATTCTACTGCCGGCGCCCCACGGCTTAAGTTTTGTTTATAATAATAATTTATTTCTTTATTAAGGATGAACGAGTCGCCCATCTTTCCATACAAACGTGGAAGGGTCACTACTCCACTGTTTGACGTTGACCATCCAACACTAAGGATTATATCAATTTATCTCGTCATAATCTATGTTTGTATACGCCCCAAACCGTAAAAAAAGCATTTATTTCAAAAATACAAGCTTCTAAACTTTCGTATTTCAACACTGATTTTAGCCCAACTTTGCACGAAACTAAATAATATACGGAGAAAGAAAACTCAAAAATAAATGCCGTTCCGACATAGTTTAATTATTCAAAAAATTGTAATAAATGTTATTTTAAAAAGATTACACGCAAGTTTTTCTATAATAACCCTTGTGCTAAATAAAAGTCTATTCACATATTTTTGCGCGGCAGTATCAGGAATGAATCATTGTGCATTTCATTCTAACGCGCGTGTACACATACTATGTCAGGTGAGATAGCATACATTTAGGCCGCGCCCACTGACGACTTTGCCTCTGCGACTTGTTGGACCTTAAGACAACGTAGTCCAATTTTTGTTGGTAAAACTTATACCTAGGTGTCTTATAATTTAATACAGATGGTCCTCTGAGTTAGTTTGAATATCAGAGGACAATCAAATTTATTAGCTTTTGCAGCTAGGATGGTGTTGCCGCTGGCACGGGGTCTGCTGAGCAGTGAGGTTGTCTTTTTCCGCCAGTTTTACAATTCCAATTCTAATAAATGTTTCCGAAAACAAGAAAGGTGATGAATATGAAAGTGGATATAACGGAAGAGGGAGATCAAAACATGTATGGACTGCGTAAAGAGAACTGTAAATGAGAACCTGACGCGTAATAGGGCGGAATGGAAGAAAAACGCATGTTGTGCCGATTCAAGTTGGTATAAACATAAGACCTCCAAACAAGACATTATCTATGACGAATCTCATCAGAATCCGTGACGTTAAGACCACGATACGCGCCTTGAATAACTCATGCATGACAGGACACATAATTGATCATTAACAGAACGGTGAGTCATGACTTCACGAGCTGTGATGTATGACTGATGGTGTTTGTAGGTTGATTAAGAACCAGACAGAAGCCTTGTTCTGCGCAATAAGTAAAGAATAAAGCTAGTTAAGGAATCCAAATCATTAATGGAATACTTATTGTGCCGTGGGGTGCCGGCAGTAGACCGTTGCTTCTCTCTTACTCGTGGATGCAGTAAGATTCTGCTAAGGGTTATCTCCGGAAGATGGGCAGCAGCGTCTTTCCGAGTATCAACATCCCGTACTGCGCTAGCGTACCCGCCTGTCAAGCGTGGCGACTATGGCAACAAACCCCCCCTGATCTAGGAGATCCATGAGGGAGGCCTATGTCCAGCAGTGGACGTGCGTAACTACGTTATACGAAGCGTATACATAGCTTGGTAAGAAACATAAACAATTGAATGAACATGATACAGGCTTGCGTTAGACAGTAAGTAAGATGGTACCGTTGCCGCCATTTGTATGGCGACGTTGCTGAGTCTGAGGGGTCATAGCCGCAGGCTGATTACGTATCTCGCGACAGGTTCACAAAAGGCGTAAATATCGCATACATCGCTGTCAAACGTCAATTGTAGAATTAACTCTTCTGTGACGAATCAACACATCTGTTAACTAAATCAAAATTGGCGTTTGATAGCGAGGATCACTAGCTTTGCGCCTGTTGCAAACCTGTCGCTAGATACGTACGCCGACAAACAGAGGAAGGGTCTTAGAGGTGCAAATGTTAGTAAACAACATTTTATCACTAACTCATGTATATGAACTACGTGGATATTTTCTTACAATGCTAGATAGTGCTTGAAGAGACTACCAAACTCTTAGTAAAACATATTTAAGGGCGATTCTCTGTAAGCTCGTAATCGGCTGTCCCGACCGATTTTTTCATAAGTTAAATTAGTTTATTTTTCAAAAGTCACTTCTAATGACACTTAAAGCCCGAAACTTTACGGGCCCATTGTATTTAGAAACATAACTATTCAAAGTTTTTTTCTAGACGTGATAGAAGCCCTAAAAACACAGTCCCCTGGCTGTCCCCATCACTGTTTTCAGACCTAGAAATGAGATTTACGAAGAAGTTATTGAAACTAAATACATTTGGCAGTTAATATCATAAACTAAAATAATTAAATTATATTATATTTGTAAAACAAGGTCTCATTACCTATTACATTTATTTAGTAAAGTCCTGTAAACTTTGTCCCCAGAATTTCTATACAGTCCCCTGCCAAAAATTTAAAGCCATAATAAAAAAAATCTGTTATGTTTAAAAACGTTTTTTTGAGTGTATCGAAAAGCAATTGTTGTGAAGATGGCAACCATGCCGAATGCGGCGGCGAGACGCCGTTTTGTTAAGTGTCAGAGCGTCATTTGTGAGGTGAACACGTGTTTGGACCGCTACCTCATACAGTCCTCTGGTAAGTAATAATATTTATGTTAATTACTTTAAATATCTCTATGTATAATTTATTGGTTTATTATTTATGTCTAAATTTATCGGAAGGTTCTTTTTAAACAATTTTAAATCAGTTTTATAAACATTGTGATATTTAACCGAAATTCACAGTCCCCAGGCAACAGTCCTCAGCCTGAAAATGCATCAGGAGACTGTTTTACATTACAAGGGACTGTGTATTTTACGTAATAGTTATTATTTTTATGTATTGTTTGTATATTAATCCACTGGTTTGTTTTGTTAATTTAATGTTATCATTAAAGTATCAAATTACCCTCAAAAGAGAGAAGAAATCCCAACCAACAGAATAAAGAAAAATCTTTGCGGAAGTTAGAAAAGAATATGAAAGCTCGTGAGCACAGCTGCATTAAAGAAGTGTAAAGAACATTGTATATACTAGATATTGTTCGTTGTTTGGCGACGTCATTACGTCGTAACGCTTTTTTTCTCTTAACGTACGATATTTTTATAGAACTACACCGAAAGTGGCCATGGCAAAGGTGCACCTGATGGTATCGGAGCAACGTGCAAAAGAACAGCTGATTTCGTGTTAATTCTGAAGGCGACATCAACCATATTGATCAGATTGTTAAAGTCATCCAAGAGCGATGCCTTGACATCAACATGTATCGCAATCAACGGTAAAGACATCCAGGCAATGGTCGTTAAGGTTTAAAATAGAGGAACCATCCGTTCAGAAGGGTTTAAGAACATTAAATGTGCATTATGTCGCAGGTGTTTACTCCTTCGTCGGTCTTCCAACTAAACGCTTACAATGAAGTCTCTTGTGAGCTCTATAAAATAAGCAGTATCTACCTTGCTCCATAACCTAGATGGACAGTAGAAGAAGTATTTACAGAGTCCGAACCGGAAGATCTTGAATCTGCTGAACGTGAATTGACACCACACGAATACCTTCAAAGATTGGATGATGATATAAAAGAAACGAGTGGAATTCGGAATTCATGCTACAACAATTTAACAATATAATAAATGATTAAGTTCTTGTGAAATTTACAGCTAAAAATGTAGAGTATCGTTATGCTGCCGTAATTTATGACATTGATAAAGGATTTACGTGTCCTTTAAAATTTAAGATTATAAGGACCTTTCAGACGTCTCATTTGATCATGTACTTTAAAGTTGGATTAGATTTATTGAAGGGAAAGAGATTATTTTATAAGTTTTCTACTCAATTAGACGTTTTCGAGCGCATTTTTTTAATGTTAAGTTAAACTTTATTATATGCCTTACTTGATTCAAAAAATATCTTTAGCTTTTGATTGGAGATTTCAGTTGAATCCTATATTTAAGACTTAATTAAATTAATATTAATAGTAATTATTTTAATGAATACTGCATAAAGCATTTACAGATTGATATTATAATAATGACAATGTAGATCTCAGTGAGTACAAAATGCTTCTAGCACACAAGGTTAATTTTTAATATTAATGTTTAAAAAGTTATGTTTTCTGTTGATGTTTTTTAAAGAAACTTTTGTTAATTATTGATGCGCAAATATGCCAATAAAATAATAAATGATTTATTAATGTAAAATTACTTTTTTCTAAGTACAACAGTCCCCTGAAGCCTCAAACATTCCCCTGTCATGATTTTTTGGAAAATTGCTAATATCTCGAAAAATACGTATAATTTCAGTGGGCCCCCTTATCTAACAGATATATTAGTTAATTTTCTTCGAAATATAACTAAGTTTTTTGGAAATAGTTAAAAAAAATTGCCAGGACAGCATTTGTATGGGACCTGTACAAGCTTACAGAGAAATGCCCTTATAGAGATTACAAGATAGCTTGCAAGCCAATGTTTCTGAGATGGCATCATGCCATCATCTGGTTAAGTGCAGGTGTTATGTAAATTCCTATTGGTAATTATTTTTTTACTTAAGATGTAAATGATTCTGTAATGAGTAAAGTTTGTAACACTACACACCAAAAAACAACAAAAATTTTCCAGTGTCAATATAGGTACCATTAATGTTCCATTTTTTCAATAATCACCTAAGACCATACTATACAGACATAGTGGTAGTGCCATGAGAAACAAATGTATATTTTTATTTTATTTTTTATTCATTTATTCAATCAATCAATCATTTACTTATTTATCAAAACCTTAACAACATAGGTTAATAAATTTGTTTCCCATTGCACTACCACTGTATGGTCTTAGGTGATTATTAAAAAAACATGGAACATTAATGGTACCTATGTTGATATTGGAAAATTTAGTGGATAAATGACATATTTATTATAGGAAGACTATCAGTATAATAATGCTTGAAAAAGGCAAATAGTTGATGAGCCATAAAAAGGTTTCCACAGTTAGAAGTATAATTACACCAATTTACTTACTCTGCCATATTCTTGAGTGAAGGCATTTGAGATGGCTTGTCTCTGGGTGTTAGAGCGAGTGCAGAGGATGTCGATGATGGCCTGTTCATCCGTGCCGAAGCCCTTCATGGCAGCGCGGAGGGCGGCCGCATCCTCGGCTGCATTGAAGTTGGCCACACCCACTACTGTTGGTTTTCTCTGTTGGAAGAATGTGCTGAATTAAATATTTTTCTAGTACACAAATATTATAAATATAATACATATGTGTATTTATTTTTAGCTAAAAAATTTTAATGAGGGAATAGTACTAGACCTTTTTCAAGATGTGGCATAGGCAGAGACAGTGGCACTAATTAATAGCCAATGCATTTTCATAGTTTTTGATATAGAGAGCCCAATTTAATTTGCAGTAGAAATGAATCAGCCTATGCAGTTTGCTAGGAATAGGAAAGTAGGTAAAAAATTTATTGTTCTAGAAATCTATTAGTACTACGCCCAAAATTAGATCTATTGATTACTTTGTTTACTAATTCATATAGTCAAGGACAAGACAATCCCTACGCCCACAGCTGACGTAATCATAGGAAGCGCCCTTACAAAAAAAATTGTAAATAGGTAGGTAACTTACAAAAAAGACAACAATAACTTCCAATTTTAAATTGGTAGAGTAAATTGAAAGTACTTACGTGCTGGGCCATTGTTATCGACGTGGAACCTCCGGTCTCTGAATCCCAAAAAGTAGAACAGAAATAAAAAACTTGTTTCACTCGACAAACTATTTACTGTGAAGCGGAAATTCTAGGCACTGATTTGTTTTACAAATGTAAATATAATATGTAATGTGTACTGGTTTTATTATAGATTTAGAGCACTAAATTCGCATTACCGCCAAATTCTAGTATTTTTCCGAGATTTTCCAGATCAGAACAGACGACAAGCGCGTCGTAGTCGTAGGGTACGAAAACGAAACTGTTTGTGTTTGACAACTGCAACTGTGAACTGACAGACATTGACATATTCAAAGTGAAAGATTGATTCGCCTGACATTCAGTTTTATTCAGAGACAATGACCGATTCTCAATGAGGCGTTTTCATTAAAAAGTAAAAACTCCAAAAATAGTTACCTCGTACCTTATAGATGGCGTTAATTTTCTTTTACTGGTAGGCACAATTTGACGATGACAGGATTAATCACAAACTGCTTACTCCGCTTGTCAGCTCCATCTGTTAGGTTTAGTAGAAAACTCTTTTTGTTTTGTTACTGAAAACGGCTCATTAACCCCCGTATTTATAAACAAGCAATTACTTGCTGCTAAGTAATTTCTTAATAAAGTAATTACTTGAGGATAGAATACTTCAATAAAAAATCTTATTCTATAGTTGAGTAATCTGCGTTACTTAGATAAGTAAATGCTTGAGTAAACAGCAACGCTTGATAGTTGTTTTTTCTGGTAACACTCATTTACTGCGTTTTGTTTCATTATTAGGTAAAATTCAGATGTAGATTATTTTACTTTAACAACTTATAATATTACTTAAATTTAATTTTACTTTATAATTATAATAAAATTATATTAAAAAAACTTATTTTAATTGATAATATACATTTTACATTTAAATTATTCCTAAAGAAAAAAGTGATTGTTGGCTGAAACAAAACGTTTGACACGACATAACCCTACAAAAATAGAATGTATCTATTTACACTTGAATTACTTACTGGCATTGTAATTTTTATTTTCCTATCCTATAATTCGCTGTGTACAATACAAACATAAACAAGTGAGTGAAGTCTAGCATTTTGGCTAGTTGAAAACTAACAAACATTTTAATTATGTCTGAAGTAGACAGGAAAAAACCATTTTCGAGTCTGGAAAAGGATTTATTCCTAAATATTATACAAAAATACGATGCTATTTTAACCTCCAAACAAACCAACGCTACGAGTGCTTTGAAGAAGAAACATGCATGGGAGAAAATAAAAGAGGAATTTAATAACTCCTCTATTGTTAGTCAAAGGGTAATATATTGTTTATACGTACGCTATGCTTTACTATATTTGTGTTAAAAGTGTTACTAACTAAACCAAATTAGAAAGTGATCACATAAAGATAGCTTTGGTGTCTGTCTGTCTGTCTGTCACACTCAATTATAATCAATTAGTTTAAAAAGTTGCATTTTGATTATTTTATTCTTAATGTCAGTTTACGGAACACTGTTTGTGCAACTATGATATGCACTTGCGAAGCTTTTTTTTAAATAATGAGCAACTTATTTTTAATTTCATATAATAATTCATAAACTTTCCATACTAAAATAATAGTCAATATTTTAAATATAATTACCTGGTGCAAGGATATCCTCCATCTGCAAGTAATACTCCATCAATTTCGTTATTGCATAACCTAATATTGAATCGTGAATTCCTAAAGATTCGGCTATCATGAGTACTGCCTGCCCAACGCACTACTATATCATAAATCATTAAATTAGGTCCACCAACTACTTGGAAATTTAATGAAAAATAACCTTTTCTGTTCCGGTACTGTTCTGTGTGCACAATGCCTCTAGGTTTGGTGATTTTAATATGGGTGCAATCGATTGCCCCTACTATATTTTTCAGTCCAGGTGCTCTTCCTATACAACCAAGGTTTTCAAAGTCTTTCTTTATTTTTCTTAAATTTACTGGAAACTTAGTGAAATCATTCATTAGCAACGCCAGTGCACGAGTAACTCTCTTCACTATATGACACACTGTCGATTGTGAAATGTGCATGATGTCTCCACATACAATCTGGAAGCTACCAGTGGCATAAAAACGTAAGGCCGTTAGTAACTGGCACAGTGGACTTACAGGAAGCCCTCTTTGTGTCTCTGATTGTAAAGAGTCCGTAATTCTCGGTAAAATGACATTCATCACAACACTTTTGGAAAAGCGAAATCTCTTTTTAAAACAATCTTCTGAATAATCATGAAATGGATCCATATCACGAAAGTAAACTGCGTTTTCTGGGCTCAGCAACTTCAATCTCTGGTAGTATATTGTTATCGATATCATCTATTACACCAAAAGTCGCTTCGATACTTTCCATTGCTAAGTATAACCGCAAAATCAAACGCAAAATGGTGCAGTTCTAATGCTTAAGTAAAGAAAATGGTGACTATTACTTGGCTAAGAATTCTAACTTTTGACAGTTCTAACTTCAAGCAATTACTAAACTACAGAATAAAAATCATTACTTGAGTAATTACTTTTACTCAAGTAATTACTTTTACTTGTTTATAAATACGGGTGTAAGTTTTTAGGCAATGCAGTATTTCTATCTGCAGTATTTGGTTGATGCTTATTTTTCATACAAATGTGTTCGCTGTTATTTGGGTTGGGAGAGTAAAAGCATACCTACTCTGTGATAAAACTATTATCAACTCGGACAGACCGGACGTAACGTAGGACGTTCACCTGCATGTCGGACATATGCCTGCCTCATGGATTTTAAGTATTGCGGTTGGAAGCGGCCTGTGTCTACCGCCGTCGCTAAACGGAGTGTTACATACTCTTAGGCCGTCGCCGTCGCGGCTGCCTTAGACCATATAAACAAAGATCTTTGCAAAACTAAAGGCCGCTGCCCACCTGCGGTCTTTACCAGCTCGTCTTGTTGGTAAACGTTCTACGCTGCGTTTTTCGGTCTGTGACCTCCACTTGACCACATTCGACTCTATAAAACTAAGGTGTTTTGAAATTAAATAAAACCAACAAAAAAAATGTTTTATTAAATTTTATTTTAAATCGTATTACAACTGGAGCGAATATAAATTAATATGAAGTGCCTACACAATCTATACATACATACCAAATTTACTTCTTCAACAACCATTACTACCCAAAGCTCAAGTCTCTTTCTATAAGTCAAGCAATAAGCTGCGCAAGTTTATGCGCAGTATAGTTATTATGTCGTAACGTATCTTTGTTTTGTCTAGCACACTATTAATTACTGCACACTACTAATAGCAGCTAATAGGTATAGGTACTTACCTATTTGATATAAATTATAAAGTGTACCTACTCAACTAGGTAATCAATCACGGACAAATTAAATCATAATAATGTTACAAAAATTCTAACCTTTAGATATTTATCGAAAGAAGTCCAATTTTGAATATAAATTACCTACAATGAAGCAAGTTTACATTAAATCTATAATTAGGTGGCAAATGAACATGCGCATGATCATTAATTCAGTACCTATTGCGAACTTTGTGGCAACGTTAACAGAGGTCAAAGTTTTGAAAGAGGCAGAAGAAATGCTGCGACTTAAGAACCTGCTTTTTTTAAAATATTCCATAGGTACGTAAATTACTTTTCTCTACCCATAATAGCCAGTAATACTAATAAGCAAAGAATTAAAATATTTCTTTTTCTGTTTTTGTGAACTAAATAAATGTCTATTCTATTCTATTCTTATTATGTATCTAATAGCGGTACAACGACCGCGCGGCCGGCCCAGACGCAGATGGCGGGAGAGTTCTTACAGTTTTAGGCAATACTAGTATTTAAATTTATTCTAAGGATTTCTAATGATCTCACTATTTTTTAGGTTAAGAAAATGTTCGTATGATAGATAGTTCTGATATTTTATTTAGTGTTTGTGTTTTGTTTCACATAGTAAGATTTTTACTAAAATGTACTATGTACCTATGTAAGTGAACTAGATTCACCAAAATATAGTATTAAGTGCTTGGTACTTACTATACCAATTTTGCTGTGCCTTAACAGGGCGCATGTTTGATACTCCTATATTATTTTAAGACCTTGTAACTCAACATGCTTGCAATAAATGAATATGACTATGACTATATGAGCTAGACAATGTACTGTGCTAACTGGTCGACCAGGACCGGGAAGTATGAAGAGAGGGAAGGGAGGCCTTTGCCCCGCAGTGGGATCCTACAGGCTGATTAGATTAGAACAGATCTAATGGTCAATTTGTCTCCTGCCACAAAACAAGGCGAAAGTTCGGTTCCACGTTGTCCACATAAAATCCATTTAGACGAGGGAAGAATTCTCCGAGCTGAAACCAAAAATAACTTCCAGATCAATTTGCGTTATAAATTTGTAGGCATTTTATATAAATCTAGTAATACACTTAGCCCTCATCGGCTGCAGTGACTTGACTTTATGGATCTACGATCTAATTCCGGGATTTGGATGTAAAAATATAATTATTTACTACTAGCTTCTGCCCGCGACTTCGTCCGCGTGGAATAGTTACTTTGGGCTAACGCTAACTCTAACCCGTGTCTTCGTTTACGTAGACGGCGAAAATATTTTTAAATAATACCTACGATAAGCGTTATTTTAGGTACCTACTTCAAGCTTTTATCAGTAAGAGTGGAACTTTATAACGTTAAGTAAAAGTACTGGGTCTTATAATCTTACATCATGTAGATTGTAGGTTATTCTAAAAACTCAAAACTATGTTATTTTATAGTACTTCTGCGTACACTATATTTCTAGTTTTTTTTTTCTTCCGGCAGAAGTAGATATTGATTTTCACCTGAACCAGATCTCGATATGGCACGTATACCTAGTCCGTGCGAAAAACACTCTTGTCGTAAACCTATTCTTACGTGCTTAAAATGTTTGCCCCTGGGCCTTATTAATTCCTTCAAACGATACCTTCACCGGAAATTGAATTATTATTTATAAGTTAAAAGGCAAATCCGTTGGTATCAGAGGGATGCGAGGTATCACCGCTGTTTGCCCTACTGCCGGACCAGTCAAAACTGTAGCACCAATCACATTATTGCGAAGAGATTTTACTTGGAGTCTGGTTCCGTTGCATAAATTTGGTGGTTTAAGGTTTCTTAGCAACACAATTGGAGTGCCAGTTAATAATTTGAGTGAATGTGGGGGAAGGCCACTCGGATTTAGAGATCTGCGATATCTCCTAAAATATTAATTGAAATCAAATGATGTAAAAAGCAATTTTGTTTTAAATTACCTAAATACTTGTAATGAATAACGTATTTATTTGGATAAGGATTAATATCATGTTTGTAAAAACACCTTCGCAAATCGCTAATGCATTATTTTAGAACAAATTAGGTCAGCATAAAAAGGTTATAGCACAGAATAGTATACATTACTATTCTGTGGTTATAGTGAGCCAACCTTAAGAGAGAGATATATGCTGTCGCTGACTTTTTTTAGATCTTTTAACCCCCTTAAAAGATCTAAAAAAAGTCAGCTCTTTCAGTCTAAACAATTCTTTCATACATGATTTTTGCGAAACTTTAACCGTTTACGCAGCGCACGCAGTGGAAGCTCTCAAAAGGGAAAAAATAACCCCGATGTTGAAACATTCTTCATTGGTACACTGCTCCTATTAGTCTTAGCGTAATTATATATAGCCTTCCTCGATAAATGGGCTATCTAACACTGAAATATTTTTTTAAATCGGACCAGTAGTTCCTGAGATTAGCGCGTTCAAGAAAACAAACAAACTCTTCAGCTTTATAATATTATATAGTATAGATTATGGTCGAAGGGCTGCACTGAAGGAAAACATCACGAGCAAACCCGCGGTCTAGTCAGCTTCAGACCTGTTCTTTCCTCTGACTAAGCTGGGAGAGGATAGTATAGGTGCTAGGCAAGCCTAATCCTAATCAATGTCCTGTGTCTCGGACATTGCAGGGTCCCGTACAGAATGAATACCAATGGCCAACGTTGCATAAATTATCTAAAAAATTATGTAAAAGGCCTTTTTCCTGCATTATACTTGCTCTGTGGTTTCCTGAGTGACACGCAATGGATCTCGAGTCAGTAATGAGGCGTTTTCATTAAAAAGTAAAAACTTCAAAAATAGTTACTTCGAACCTTATAGATGGCGTTAATTTTCTTTTACTGGTAGGCACAATTTGACAATGACAGGATTAATCACAAACTTGCTTACTCCGCTTGCCAGCTCCATCTGTTAGGTTTAGTAGAAAACTCTTTTTGTTTTGTTACTGAAAACGGCTCATTACGTAAACTTGAACAAAGCCTTGCGTTCCATTAAGGCGTTTCCATTAAAAAACAAAAAACGTCAAAGTTCCGCAGACCATAGAAGTAGATCTTCTAGAGTTAATTTTTTTTATAGAATTCATTTTTTTATAGAAATCCTTTTTTGCTAGCAAGAGAATAATTAGGTCATTTGTGTTTACCATTTCCCAATATTAATTTATATCTACCAACCCCTAGCTAGTTATATCCACCTGCTCCGCTTTGATATCGATAGTTAAAAGAGTTTAGTACAATGCCACATTAATTCAAGCTTATCGTACCGCCTACTAAAAGCCTGTTCTATAGTCCAGACGTCAAACAAGTCATCTTTTAACATAATAAGATACTTAATTGGTTCATTAAGGAAGTGTAAACAGGAACGCAGTGGGTAGAAAGTGGCTCTATGATCTTTGTTCTAAGGTTAAGGTTCTATAAGTTATCAAGAGGTTTAATTGGTTAAAATAAAACGATATCTAATATATTCAGCGATTTCTGCCCAATTTAATTCATCTAGTACTTACTATCTATACGCGGCCATGCGCGTGAATTACAATTACACGTATCAAGTTAAATTATATAAAAATAATATCACCATTTCATTTTAGTCTCCATTCTTGAAATTCATTCGCAAACTATCGCGTCTCGTCACGTAAAATAATAAAATTCAACAATTTACAATCAATACATACTTTTATATTAACTTAAATAAATTATTTCCAGTCAAAATCAGATTTTCATTGGTCAACTACAAGTAGCATAACTCGGTTTATTTTACACTACCCGGCTATATATCGCACATCGACCTTTTGAAATTGGTGTATTTTATACAAAGAATAAAGAATTACCAAAAGAAGTAAATCATAATTGTTTTAACTGCTCCGGTATTATATATTATATTATAGATACCGGTATGTTAGTATTTCGTGCGACGGAGATAACGCTCTACGAAGCCGAAACTAGCCGATTGTCTCTTTCCATAGGTCGATGTTGAAAATGTATCGCCAGGTACTGTAAGTTTTGTACTTGGCCTGGAAACCAGCCATAAGGGCCTTAGGTCGTCGTCTTGGACGCCATTCTGCACGCTCTCACTTGCCTCTGCAAGTTATCGAGCTCTGTGGCGCAGCGGGCGATGGTCCGCCTGCGACGCAAGGGGTTGCAGGTTCGATTCCCGCCTCGGGACAAATGTCTGTACGAGCTGCAGATATTTGTTCTGGGTGTTTTTCTATATATAATAAAAATATCAATCTATGTAGTAAGTATAATGTATTAAGTATATCAGTCATCTAGTAACCATAACACAAGCTCTGCTTAGCTTGGGGCTAGATGATGCTGTGTGATTTGTCCAGCATTATTATTTTATTATTATTATCGTTATTACAGTATGTTATCGTTATTACAGCGCGTCCAATTTCAATACAGCATTGTGATAGGGCTCTAATGGAGTACCTATGTAATAAGCTACGGCAAAACTAGAACAAGACGATATTTGGCACAGTGCTTTTAATCCTAACATCAATACAACATCCAGACGTACTTAAATAGCATTATACATATTGATGACAGATAGATCTCAGAGGCACTTTATTTTTTATTTAAAAGAAGCCATATGAGAGACAGATATTTTAATGAATTTATACCATTGTAGCCCAATATTATAAACTGATTAATGTTCCACTGAATCGGCACCGATACCGGTCCGTAAAATAGGTATAATTTATAAGGACTATATAATGTCTAAATGAACAACAAATATTTAGTAACAAATCCGCGTTGTTACTAAATGAAATAAAAAATATTGAACAACAAATATTTAGTAACAAATCCGCGTTGTTACTAAATTAATTAAAAACAAATATAACAGCGAAAGAGTACATAAATCTTAACATTAAACTTAACTAATACAAAATTTCGCAGACAAAGTTTATAAAAACACACATACCTGCCGTTTCCTCAGAAGGCTGAGTCTGAATCGAGGAAACTTGTGCTGGATACCTATGTAATTTTACGAATTTGCGTACACAATATTTGTTGTTCATTTATATGTACATATGTATATTAGGTATAATGGATTTCCGCAAATCCCGAATCAATGAATTTCTATATAATGTCAATATTCACGCCGTTATGACCCAACATTCCAATTAGTCTACCTACATACTTACAACTATTTATGGTTACAAATATAAAATGGTAGGACCTTTTTGATCTAGCCGTAGATCATTTAATGATGGCAAACGTAGAGTAGGTTTCAAACTTCATGGTGTCTGCGAGGTTAGCTAATTGAGCGTACTAAATTATAGACCTTTATCTTTATACAGGGTGTATTAGAATATGTGTACTTACCCGAAAGGGGGTGATTCTATTGATTCGGTGATTTTCATTAAAGAAAAGACCTAGAAAGTTTTAACTTCAACAGCTGATTATACGAAGATGAGAACATATAAACCTAAATGCCAGCTGATTCTTGACAGGGTCATTGACCTGCACGAAGAGTTACCGTAGAGATTTTATATATTTCCTGATTGTTTTCCAAAACCACTTGTTTTATGGGCTCAAACCTGCTTTTTGGGCGAGTACGCATGTATAACAAAATACACTCTGTATAACAAAAACGTCGATTAAACAGATCATTGTACTGTACAACACGGAAATAGGAACTCTTAGCTCCCGCAGCTCACTTCACAACCGTCAAAAAGTTTGCAAAGCACTTCATCAATGGTGGTCGTGGTTCAGTGGTAGGATCTACCAATGACGCCGCTTCATGGGCGATGACAGGTGCTGAAAGAGATGAAAGATACACTCATCTGCGGTACAGAGCGAGGAATAATAAAACAAGCATTGCTTTTCTGCTGTATCAACTTTGTCTCAAACTGAAGTCTTGCGAGTTACCCACTCGCATTGGCAGACAAAACGATCTACCCTCTTTCTAAGTCAATAACTGTCTAAGTCGTAATGTTAACAACCATGATAGTTTCAAAAGTTATATTTAGTGACGATGTTTATAAGTTGGCTTAAAAAGCACATTCTGCACTTTTAACCATCTCACATCAGGGTGCTGGTGCTGCCTCATTCCGTCTCGTCGGGGATGTTCGCCGCGGCGCGAGTGGACCGTTTCTACAGCATCATACGCAAATCTATCTAATCGCATGGATTAGATAGATTTGCGCATGGCACATCCCTGGCGACGGATCCGGGCCAGCTCCAACGGCTGAATGTGTTTGCGAGCAGGTTCGATTGCGAGTAGGTACATGATCCACTGCAGTATGACACATGCGCAGTACAGGGATGTAACGGTTTCTTATACCTAACTACTGTGTTGTTTTGTGTATTTCGACATTGTGTTAGTATTATTTAGTTTAGAATTCTTTTTGTAAAACTATGGATTATGTTCTCTGAAATAAATTATTATAATTTTAATTTGATTTGATTAGGGGCCATCCATAAATCACGTCACACGAACGACGTTATGATTATATTATAAACAGAATATGAAACAAAGAATACAACACGATAAAATGATTCAGTAAAATGACATCAATAACTGTCACCACTCAGCTATTGTCGTGGCAGGGTTGTAAGACGGTACCGTAACGCTCTGGCCGTGACGCCATAGGTGCGCAAAGCGGCATCCGTGACATGTTAGTTATGTTGTTAACATAAATTACTCAGTTAAATACAAAACAACAGAACTGTACATAAGTAACCGCATAAAATATTTGTAAAAATACAAGAAAACAAACAAAAATAACACAACCTAAATAACTATTCAAACAAAATATAATGAATATATAAGGATTTTTAAATTAATAAGTACAGAACGACCACCAAGTTGGTGCTTAACGTTGGTGGCACCATCGTTAAAACTGTTGTGAAGTTAAAAGTATATTTAGTAACAACTCACCAAGGTGCCCAGGTGAATTAATAAATAGATTTCGTATTTCTAAGAGGAGGTGGAATATTATTCCAACATTAAGTGCAGTCGTTCTGAGTTGGGCAAATTAAAGAAATGGAATATCGTATGAGACGGTCAGAGAAGTGAAGCTTCTCATAAAGATAAATGGGCTGTTCGTATTTATTAACTCCAAAGAGTAAGGTCGAAAATGAAGTGTACGACGCGATGTCGTGTAAAAGAAACCTAGACCTTGATGTAGGGGGAGATGTACGTCGCGGTATATATAATTAGCAAAAAATAGCTTGGTTTTACTATGTTTATATGTGTAGTTTAAGATGATAGCCATATCCCTCCTTAAATATCCAAATGTGACGTCACGAATTTTAACCCCTACCAACTCCTGTTACTGTCAAACCTCGCCTTCTTAACGTGTGTCGTAATTAATGGAAAGGCCGTTAGAACCGAATAATATTAACAGTACCGATGTGTCCTGTGATTAAGTTCAAGCTTGTTTTATTAAACTAGGCAATAATGTTGAAATTAAGCATAAATTAGCTTGGTTTTACTATGTTTATATGCGTAGTTGAAGATGATTAGCCCTAATCCTTCTTAAAAATACTACAGTAATTAGAATTCCTAATACTGAATACAATACTAAAATAATTGCTATTCTAATTAGAATACCTTCTAATTAGAATAATAATTGCTATCCTAATTAGAATACCTTCTAATTAGAATAGCAATTATTTTAAATAGCAAAATAGTATAATTTTTCTATGTAATTTTATGAATGAATGCTAATCTTTTTAACCACGGAATTGGTAATTTTTAATTGTTATTTATGAGTAGTTATTAAATGGATGTCTGCAGGGTCATGGCTTAATCAATTAGTGATTGTATTTGACATTGAAAATCGTTGTAAACGATTTTATTATATTGCATCAGCGAGTTTTTCTAAAACTACCAGTGAGATAATAAAAAAAAACTCAACATGGTATCTATACTACAGACAAATTAGGATAGTGTACAAAATGTAAACAAGGTGCAAGACTTAAATTTGCTTATTCACTAGGCATTGATTTTTTGACAAAATATATTACAATTTACCATACTGGAAGTGGTGCTACAATTCACAATGAAAAGAAATAAAAATCAACACGAAGAAAGTGTAAGTACTGACAGTTTGTTTACAGTACACATCGCAATTAGCTGATGTAGAATATAACGTTTGTCATATTGAAGGAAGTATGATATACTTACCAACAACTTTTAAGGCGACGCATTGATAAACAATTATTTGAATGTAATTTTTAAATAAGTTCAAATTAGAACGCTAAAACGCGGACTGAGGGGACCGCATGCATACAAACAGACGCGAAAAGCGAGTTTAAAAAGAAAGTCGTAAGCGCCGAAACAGTAATTCTCGTTTAAAAAAAAACTTTTGTCAAATCCTACTACCATTTAGAAAAGGATGTATAGACTTTCAGAAAATTTAGAGGCATAGGTAAATCGGTATTCGTGAACGAATCTGTAAAAAGTGAAAATATATGTTTTTGTAGAGCAGATTTTGTTTTTTTTCTGTTGTTATAGTTAACCACTCATGTAAAACTACTACCAATTTAAAATAAAGAACATGAAAAACCCAAAACTATCCATCAGCCCACATTCACCCACTGCTGGGTATAGGCCTTCTCTTTGTAACGCCATTCTTTCCGGCCCTGCGCCTAGTGCAACCATTGGCTTCCCGCTACTCTGACAATGTCGTCTGACCACCTGGCTGGTAGTCTGCCTGGTGATCTATACCCTTCGCGGGGCCACCATTCATTCCTTTCATCATTCACCCAAAACTAATAAATATAAATTCCCAATGTTTTGTAATTGCTGAAAAAAGTTGCAATCCCTGACGCCAATAACGTCAATGCGTCGTCTTAATGTAAAGCAGAAGATTTTCAAATTGATCTGAGGGACTTTTGTAAAACAAAAAAATGCTAATTCTAATAATGCAAATACAAGGATTTGTTTACTTCTTTACCCGAAAACGAAGAAACAGTTGTTCCACTGCGTAAGAGAAACCAAATTAATCTTAGAACAAACAAAGGTACAAAATCCACCAAAATGTCATCGCCAGTTTCAAGCGTTGACTCAGCCCGACCACCACTGCTGGTTATAGGCCTCCGTGTGTTTGTGCTATAATTCACGATCAATAAACTTGCAAGCTACCCAAATGCATTAGCCATAAACCAAAGAACCCGGCAATACCAGCCCAGACTACAGAGAAAGATGGTGATGTCCAGAGACTGAACCTGGGTCCTCAGAATGGGAACAAATATAAGGAGATTGTCTTACTGGAGAGCTCACTTAACACGTCAATATACACCCAAAACATCTGCTAAAAGTCTACTGATTGCAGATTGATAGAAGCACAAAACAAATCACGATCCTGTGCCACTAATCAAGGGGGTGATTCTCGTGAATCGTGATATTGCGTGCTACGTCGTCCCATCTCTTCTGTGTCTACTCTGAACTTGTCACAACATTCTAAAAGTGTACAATCATCTCCATAGTTCTTTACCAGTCGATCATGATCGGTTTGCAATAGACATTAGCAATTGTTTTATTTAAGTTGAATGTTTCAGATAATTTTATAATTCAGTGTAATATTGTTTTGTTAATCATCTCACTAGTCTCCTCGACACAGGCTTTTCTTGTGTGGATACCGTAAAATAAAAATGCAAAATGCAGTATTAGCTTACCATACTCGTTTGCGTGGAGGGTTCCCTTATTATCAGCTCAATGTCCTCTTCGCTTGCTAAACACCCTGTAATAGATACAAAAAAGTAAGGTTAGTAAGGCATCTATTTTAGATGATTTATACAGCGCCAGTACACGATGGTGCTGTGTAATGTCCAGTATTTTTATAATGTTAGGTTCTATTACTATTGTGGTAATTTTTAAGTAATTCTACAGTGTATTCTGTCATTTATGTGATTGGTTCGGTAATGTGTTTCATTTCAGATTGAACTCACTCTAATTATTGTAACGAATTTGGTGTTAAGTAATACCAATTCTACTTTTTTTGGTAGATGGAACCAACTTGCTTTGGTTCTGGTTTGCATAATAAATTTTTATTACGCAAACCAGAACCATTTGGCAACCATACCATTTGGTAAGGTCTAAAGGTACGAAGTGGCTTTGATCTTTTTTACATAAAAATATCAGTAGTGGTAAGAGAACCATGTAGCATGGTTCTTCTCTGGTTTTCAAGAGTTGGCCAAAGTGGGTTGATTCCGTAAGTGACAGTGTTGTATCTGTGCTCTTAGTAGGTAGAAAGCTACAATATTTTTTGGGAAGATAGAACACGTGATTTTAACGCCATCTATGGGCTTAACTCAATTTCAGTCAAAATGTGAGTTGGTTCCGTTTGCATACATGAGTCCACTTCAAATAAATGAAAAACCTTACGAAAATTTACGATTCCGGTGGGATACGAACCGACGTCCGTCAAATCGATCCTTGACGCTTCCTAAAGCCGGAAGTGCTTTAACCACTAAGCTACAGAACCCATGTCGGGTACCGCTGAAATTCTTGATAAGGTGATATCGCTTTGAGCACCGATAAAAGCGCAAAAAACAAACAAAGAAATGAAAAACCTTAAAAAAAATAATAAGGTTTTACATATCTTTGAAATGTTCCACCTAAGTGTGGTTAAACACTATAAAAATTACAAACTATGGGTCCACTTGTAAACAAGTGCAACCAACTCCGGTCGGGTTCGGGTCGGCTCGGCGCGCAAAGCGTCACTTATTTGACCGCCGTGGGCGCGGGTCGTAGTTCTGAAACCACGTGGTTGTCTAATTGTAACCGTCTAACCTAAGAACTAAACATAACCGGAATAAACTGTTTACAAATCGAGCGGAGTTTTATAGCATTGTGATAGATTATTTATCGAAATGTTTGACGTGTATTGTATACCAATAAAATGAATCTGAATTTGAGGAACCAATCAACCAATGTTAGGATATAATAATAATATAAACTTTATTTAAAGCTATACATAAGATTTTTTAGCCTATTATGTCACACTGTTGAGCAAAAGCCTCCTACAAAACCTTCCAGTCATCCGTGGTTTTTGCATGGTCCCACCAGTCCCGTTCGAAACGATCGAGATCGTCACGCCAACCCTTTCTAGCCGCCCCCCCCCCCCCCACTTTTTTGAAGTTATAAGATGTTCAATACTTAAGATATTTTATATGAATGCATACTTAATTTATCGGTTCTTGTTTAGTACAAGGGCAATTAGCTCAAGTACCAGTCTGAAGGTTATCTCCGCTCGTCCGACCGCTAGCATAGATATTATAAAATACAGTATGTATTGGGTTAGGTCAGAGACAAACCATTCGACCGATGGGAACTTCTTTGTCTCTGTTTTCTAAACAAGATAAGGTTTAGCTATTTATTTACATCATAACATAATGATAATTATTTTGTTTTGATACATTTGCTTTAGTGGGTGTTCATGCCTTGTCAAATGGGGATGTTCCTACTAACAAAGTTATAAACTAAAAGAATACATTACGAGTTTAACAAAACACTGCAACAGAATGAGGATTATGATCATTTGTTACTTAAATTTAATGGTTTAAGACATTTATTTTTCTCTTAAGAATTATATACAATTCACTTACAGAGAAACTTAAAACTACGTAAATTATTACACCGGAAAGCGTTAATAAAGTTTAGGTACCTAAAATATTACATTTAAAACACACAATTCACAACAAATCAAAAATATGCTAACTAGAGGGTAGTTTGACAACACTTACTTAAATTTAATTTAAATATACAATATGATTTGTAATTTATTAACTGGATAATTATGCTGAGATGATGATGATGATAGAAGTGTAGATTCAATTTAATTTCAATTTAAAAGGTACTTTATTAACACATAAAAATACCAAGTTTGAGTGTTGATCGATCTTCAGAAGCGCGACGTCAAAACACACGCATCTGTTGACCCCGCTTCAGCAGGGCTAGCATGGCCTGAGATATTTTATCCACGGGGAGAGGACAAAATACTATTCCCCTCTGTCAATTTTTTCCACCCTCCGAGCATGGCGAAACGGGTGGATAAACTATTCACGGTGGACAAACCAGGGGAAACGCTTGTCCCCGAAATTAGGCGGAGGGTGAGTATCCACGTCTAATGTCAAAAAGTGATATAATTCTCTTTTCCCCTGTTGCCGTGCTTTGGCAGGTGGATAAAATAATTTTATCCCTTGTCAGTGGAAATAACCGGTGGACAAAAGTTTTATCCCCAGCCCATGCTAGCCCTGCTGGAGATTGATATTCATCGATTTCGATTTGCTCAACCGATTTAAACTAATATAACGCCGCGTACACCAGCTTCATACAGGATTGATGACTATTCTTGTATAACTATTATGTATGACTCACCTCTGGAAGGCATAGTGAGCCAGAACTGCGGCTTCAGCCGATACCAGAGCCCGGGCGGTATCCTCGTCTTGGCGTCTTCCTTGACGGATGAGGCCAGTATCTTGAGCGCGTCCACCATGAGCGAGGCTCGCCAGGACGCCGCGTACACCAGCTTCATGCAGGATTGTGCCGCTATTCATGTATAACTCTTGTGACTCACCTCTGGAAGGCATAGTGAGCCAGAACTGCGGCTTCAGTCGATACCAGAGCCCGGGCGGTATCCTCGTCTTGGCGTCTTCCTTGACGGATGAGGCCAGTATCTTGAGCGCGTCCACCATGAGCGAGGCTCGCCAGGACGCCGCGTACACCAGCTTCATGCAGGATTGTGCCGCTATTCATGTATAACTCTTGTGACTCACCTCTGGAAGGCATAGTGAGCCAGAACTGCGGCTTCAGCCGATACCAGAGCCCGGGCGGTATCCTCGTCTTGGCGTCTTCCTTGACGGATGAGGCCAGTATCTTGAGCGCGTCCACCATGAGCGAGGCTCGCCAGGACGCCGCGTACACCAGCTTCATGCAGGATTGTGCCGCTATTCATGTATAACTCTTGTGACTCACCTCTGGAAGGCATAGTGAGCCAGAACTGCGGCTTCAGCCGATACCAGAGCCCGGGCGGTATCCTCGTCTTGGCGTCTTCCTTGACGGATGAGGCCAGTATCTTGAGCGCGTCCACCATGAGCGAGGCTCGCCAGGACGCCGCGTACACCAGCTTCATGCAGGATTGTGCCGCTATTCATGTATAACTCTTGTGACTCACCTCTGGAAGGCATAGTGAGCCAGAACTGCGGCTTCAGCCGATACCAGAGCCCGGGCGGTATCCTCGTCTTGGCGTCTTCCTTGACGGATGAGGCCAGTATCTTGAGCGCGTCCACCATGAGCGAGGCTCGCCAGGACGCCGCGTACACCAGCTTCATGCAGGATTGTGCCGCTATTCATGTATAACTCTTGTGACTCACCTCTGGAAGGCATAGTGAGCCAGAACTGCGGCTTCAGCCGATACCAGAGCCCGGGCGGTATCCTCGTCTTGGCGTCTTCCTTGACGGATGAGGCCAGTATCTTGAGCGCGTCCACCATGAGCGAGGCTCGCCAGGACGCCGCGTACACCAGCTTCATGCAGGATTGTGCCGCTATTCATGTATAACTCTTGTGACTCACCTCTGGAAGGCATAGTGAGCCAGAACTGCGGCTTCAGCCGATACCAGAGCCCGGGCGGTATCCTCGTCTTGGCGTCTTCCTTGACGGATGAGGCCAGTATCTTGAGCGCGTCCACCATGAGCGAGGCTCGCCAGGACGCCGCGTACACCAGCTTCATGCAGGATTGTGCCGCTATTCATGTATAACTCTTGTGACTCACCTCTGGAAGGCATAGTGAGCCAGAACTGCGGCTTCAGCCGATACCAGAGCCCGGGCGGTATCCTCGTCTTGGCGTCGTCCTTGACGGATGAGGCCAGTATCTTGAGCGCGTCCACCATGAGCGAGGCTCGCCAGGACGCCGCGTACACCAGCTTCATGCAGGACTGCGCGGCGGTGGAGCACGCGACCGGGTACAGGGCACTGTGGCGCCGGAGGTTGTAGAATGACACACCTGGAAGGATCAATGGTTTTATTTTTTTACTAGCTATGCCGTGGAGTGTCGTATTGTCGTAACAAGCTCTGCTTAGCTTGGGGCTAGATGATGCTGTATGATTTGTCGAGCATTATTTATTTTATTTTGATGCACGGAAAGACGCTGATGCTCATCTTCCGGAGAAATCCCTTAGCAGATTCTTACTGCATCCACGGACAAGAGAGGAGGGGTGACATTCTACTGCCAGCACCACACGGCAAAATATATATAATACTCATTTATTGCTTAATTGTTTCATTTATGAAGATAAAGTCTACATTGTTTGTTTAAGTGCGAAAGTATGCCAATAATGAACTTATTAGTGCACTAAACGCAATTAGGAAGCGGTCAGATGGTCAGGTCTACAGGTCAAGGTAGCGATCCCGTAGTGATATAACACGATTAGATACTGATCTTAACGCCAATTAGTTTGTAACATAGTTGCAAGTTGCACCAGTTGCACACTTATTAAGTAGATTGGTCTTTGACATCTACAAAGATTCAAAGATATTTATTGCGTCAAACATGGTATAAAGATATCCCAACAAAAATATATATTATAACATAATAATATATATTCATTAAAGTGATATTTTCTCGCATTTTCATGTGAATTGTGCGGTGTGGTGTCGACTTTGCCGACAAAAGAATTGAGATATAATTGCGTGCCTAGTTCAGTAAATCATTCTAAAATAATGCTGGACAATTCACACAGCATCATATAGCCCTAAGTGTTATGGGTACTAGATGACTGATTAACTTATACTACATAGATAGTTTTCTTTATTATATATAGAAAAACATCCAGAACACCCTGAACAGATATTTGTCCCGAGGCGGGAATCGAATCCACAACCTCTTGCGTGGCAAGCGGACCTTCGCCCGCTGCGCCACAGAGGTCGTCAAAGAATGTATCAGCTATATTCAGATAGCTAGCTAGTTAGCTAAGAGGAATGGTTGGAGTTTAACATTCAAGGTATGCTTGATTTTTGCTTGATTGTTTTATCGGATATTTATCGCGTAAATGCATTTACTTTTATTCCTGACTACTCGACAGGATTATTATCCTATGTAATAAGCTAAATAAAGTTTATTCATCATCATCATTTCAGCCGTAAAACGTCATGGATCTCCATGTAGTTGCCATACATACTCACCACGCTTGGCAGGCGGGTTGGTGAGAGCAGTACGGGATGTTGATATACGGAAAGACGCTGCTGCCCATCTTACGGAGGTGTCCCTTAGCAGGCTCTTACTGCATCCACGGGTAGGAGAGGGGGTAACATTCTACTGCCGGCACCCCACGGCTAAAGTAAAATAAAGTTTATTACCACTGCATTAATAACTAGCAGTAACAAAACGACACTCACCTTGCGACTGCCGGTTGATGTAAAACTCGAGCGTCCCTTGCCACATATCCAGCCGCAGCCCCACGATGCTCCCTTTGCAGAAGCCCAGCGAGTCTTGCGAGGTCTTGGAGTCATGCTGCACTTTGCCGGTGTACGAGATGCCGTACGACTCCGCATCGTGGCCCAGCAGTGACGAGAATGTGTGTCTGGATTGTGTCAGGTCGAACTTCTCTGTGCCGAGGCCCACCATCTGTCAATAAGGAATGATAACATACATATACCCGGTCTTCCCGGGACCATGCTTGGTGCAATCCAAGCGAAACGTCGGGAAATAATAAAGGTAATTCACGCGATAAATACCCGGTTTTATGTATGTTAATAATGTGTTGTGATCGCGAAAGTTTAAAAAAGACAAAGGAATGATAAGTTGGAAAGTTGTAGAAAATTTTAATTTTCTATTTATCGTCCTCATTTTAGCCACCGCCCACTGTTGGACATAGCCCTCCCTCATGGACTTAGTATTGCGGTTGGAAGCGGCCTGCATCCAACACTGACCTGCATGCCTTACCAGGTCGCACGGCTATCTTGTTGGTGTTTCGTGGCCTCCACTAGAGAACTTTTCGGCCCCATCGGCCTTCTATTCTTCGAGCTACATGGCCTGCACATTGCTACTTCAGCGAGCTAATCCGTTTGGCTATGTCGGTGACCCGAGTTTTTCTAAGTATCTCCTCATTTCCGACTCGATCCCGTAGAGAAACCCCGAGCATAGCCCTCTCCATAGCTCGTTGAGCGACTCCGAGCTTATTTATGAGGTCAGTAGTGAAGAACCACGTCTCGGTTATATTATATTATAGTCATCTTATCACTCACAAATAAACTAGGAATAACGTTTTTTTATTAGGGTTCCGTATCAAACTGCCTACCACGGTATTTGACTGTCTTTCTGTCACAGGCTTGCATCTAATTATCGGTCATTGGTAAAAAAAAAACACTGAATATGTGTATACTATAAAAAAAAACCTTTGTGTGCTCCAGTCCAACTCTCACTTGGCAGCATAATTTATTCCCGCTGCTACTCGCTCATCTATTTGATAATTGATATCTATATAACAATGTGTATTGTGAACCTTGATCAAACGAAATGTGCGAATACACGACATATATTTATCGATATAAGTCTTTTTTTTATATGTTAAAAACAAAGCCGATTTAATTATGTTTTAAATGAAAACTACTTAATTTGGTTTTTTTTTCGTTTCTTTTTGAGTAAACGGTGTATTTTATTCGAAGTATCTCATTTAAAAGCTAGATAGTCTACCTAGCTAAGAAAATAAATAAAAATTACAATTTCGGTACATAAGTCTAGTAAAAATATGTAATGCAAGTTTGTATGGAAAAATCGTTATTTTTCACTTGAAAAACTTAAAATTTTGCATATGTAGGGTCAGTACAAGCTTACCGGAAATAATCGGCCGACCAATAGTTAAAAAAAATTAAGATAAAAAAAACTGAAATAATTGGCAAAGGTCAAGTTCCCAGTTTGTCGAAAAAAGTTTTTAACACTTGCATATGACATCCCTAAGCGTATGAAGGTTGTAGGCACCTTAAGGATGTCCTAGCAACAGTGTAAAATACTTTTTTCAACAAACTGGGAACTTTAACTTAGTAGATTTTCTCAGATTTTTTTTTACTTCCATATGTTTATTTCAATCCAAACTATTGGCCGGCCGATTATTTCCGGTAAACTTGTGCTGACCTTATATAACAGAATTTAAAACCTTATGAATCTGTGTTTCAGAATTCCTCAAAAATCATCCCCCAAGTAAAAACATAGATGAAGTTTTTCAAAATAAACTTGAATTACGTGAAATTTCACATAAATAGTTAGATAACTACCAAAATTATTAAACACAATGTTTCAGCGTTAGTTGTAGCGTAGTTGTAGTAGTGGTGTGATACGAAGTTCGCCGAGACAGCAAGTTAACATTAAAATAGGTCTGACGTACTGGATCGCTGAGTTATTGGTAGCTGAGCGCCGTCTTGCGCTAAGTAGATTTCATCGTAATCCTGATAATTTGATTGCTTTGGAAAATAGGAATAAAATCGTCCGATCTGAATTATCACGGGCAATAGTTTTGTAATTCTACGAATTAATCTACTTCTTTATCTGACATGTGGCGTAGAATGCGATGGAATATAATTATATATCTCATCTTAGATTTATCGGTTTTTTCGACTTCGTAAGAATTTAGGCTTTCACTTTAGGTGAATTAGAAATATACATATTATCACCGTACTCGGAAAAGCTCAATCGTGTCTTGACTCAGTAGCCCGATTAGTTAGTGTCAACAATATAAGTAACTAAAAACATACATGCTACCTTGACCTTGAGAACGCCTATAAATAATACTTGTTGACAAAGTTACGTTTATTCTTGATAGTCTGAATGTTGGAGCGATAAAAGCTGTATTACATTGTATTCAGGGCCCGGTAGTTAGGGCGATTAGGGAGCAAGGCTTGCCGGGTCCGACCGGTCGCCCTAGTTAGGGTGCTTTACGCTCTAACTCATATTACACCACTCTTAGTTAGGGTAAGGGTGGTAAGGGTCCCTGAATACCGTGTAATGTATGTAATACAGGCTTAATATTTGTGGGAATTCTTAAGTGAACGGCATTTAAAAATACAGGGGATGATTTTAGTGATGAATCAAATATGGTGAGATGGACCTCCGGGTCTGTTATTTATTATTTTAATTTTTGAAATACTTATATGTAAAAATGTGTCTTCTTTTACAGTCGCCGTCCTCGCGCCACAGCGTGCGCACGCGAGTCCCGCTCCGCATAGCGATTCCTCCCGCGTCCCCCGCTCAACCGCGCTTGAGCTACCTGCCGTCTCCGACTCGTCGTTGAGACCGCAGGATCTGCTCGCGTTGGATTGTAGTGTCGTTCGCGTTGTGATATTGTTTTTGTGTTGAGATAGTGACTCCAGTGTTTGTGTTGTGCCGTGAAACCCCACCAATCGCACTTGGCCGCTCGGTGAGTACCTCGTGCGATTTGCGTGCTTAGTGGGACCTTCTTCTTGTACCCTCGTCTTTACTTTGTGTGCGGTCACTGTCTGGGGTTTTATTATAAAACCTCCAGTGCAGAGACATCCTGTTATTCTTCCTTCTGCTTCCGGTTGGCGAGTCAGGTTAGTAAGCGTCGCTGAATTGCCTAAGCTGGGCCTTCCTTAGGGATCTCACCTGGCTTGGCTCTTCGCCCTACTAACCCCTCGCCCACCTGCCTGGGGTACATTCCCTTCCCTTCCTTCCCCGGGACACGATGTCCGAGGGGAAAAAGCCTCCCGTGCGGAAATCCGCTCGGCGCCAGGCTGCACTAGATAGGGCGACCGCCGCGCCACCTGTGATTGCGCCGCGGTTCCGCCCTATTAGAATACCGGCGTCGGATAACGCCCCCCTGCCCCCCGAAAGCTCGGCCGGGATGAGCGCTGGCGGAACTGAGCTTCCGCCCCGCTCCTCCTCCGGAGCATCGGGACCGAGGGCCCAACCCAGACGTCGAGAAATCGACGTCTCACAAGATGACGACGCGCAGGAGGACAAGAGGCAGCGTCTACGGACCCCCTCTGCCCCCCCGTCCCCATCCTCACCGCAGCCGCAGGAAGCGCCGGTCTCAGTAAGACTGCAGCGCCTACTACCTTCCCCGTCGCCTCCGAGGGGTGCAGCGTTCGACGTACAGACCGTCTCGGTGTCGTCGAGCGCGGCCTCATCTCCAGTCGTCGCCGCCATTGAGGAATTCCTGTCAGAGGACGAGTCCTCCTCATACGCCGCCCTACCACCGCAGCCCTCCTACGCAAGGGCAGTGGCCTCACCGCCGCCTCAAGCCCCGCCTGCTGCCCAACCACGTGCCTCGCCGACAGTTCGCCTAGCGGTACCCGCAGGCCGCCCCGTCAGCGCAGGCACTACTGCTCGTGCGCCCACTGCCGTCCCAGCGCGCCTGCCTAACGCAGGCCCCGCCGCTCGACCGCCTAACCACACGACCGCCACCGACCAGCAACTAGCTGACACCTCGGCCCGCATTCCCAGTGCGGACCCAAACGCCGCGGCAATTGCCGCCCCCGCCCAGGGGCCTCCAGTAGAGGATCCCCCTGCCACCCGCATCCTTAAAAGTTACCCGCCTATCGTGGTGGAATGCCTGCCCAACTGGGCAAGGCATTTTGCCACGCTCCGGGAGAAGCTGGGGCATGCGCCCAACGCCCGACCCCTTGGCAAAGGGGTCCGGTTCACCCCACGCTCCCCGGATGAATACCGCGTCATCCAAGGCCACCTGGTAGAAGCTTCGGCGGAGGACCCAGCCATTAGCTGGTTCAGCTACTCGGTCTCCGCCGAGCTCCCAACGAAGGTGGCTATCCGAGGCCTTCCGTGGGGCACTTCCCCGGAAGACATCCACGCCACCCTTACCGACCGGGGGTTCCCGGTCCGGTTTGTTAAAGCGATCCGCCCCAAGCAAGGCCGCGCCGGCTGCCTATACCACGCACAGCTGGACCGCATGTCGTCGGAGGAGCTCGTGAGGCTTTACAGCATCACTGAGCTCTTCTACATGCCGGGCGTGTGCGTGGAACACTGGCGCGGCGCGGCCAACCGAGTACCGCAATGCCATCGCTGCCAGGCGTTTGGGCACGCCTCGGCGCACTGCCACCGTCCGCCGCGCTGTGTACGGTGCGGCGGTCAGCACGCAGCCGCCGATTGCCCACGCCCCATCACGGAGAAGCCAACGTGCGCCAACTGTGGGCGGGAACACACCGCCAACAATCGGCAGTGTCCCGTCCTTAGAAAGGAAGCGAGGAAGCGCGGGGTTACAATCCCGCCAACTCGCGTAGCCCCAGCCGCGGGACGGGAGGGGTCGCCCGACCCCCCTCCTGCCGGCAATACAGTGGCTACAAACAACCGTCGCCCAATCACCGCTCCACCCCAGGCCGGTCGCCCACCGCATAGTGGGCTGACCGCCGGGGAAACACGCCACCCGCGAAGAAGACGAGTCCGAGGAGGCAGGAGGAAGCGGAAGCCGCTCGCCTCCTCCACACCGCAGATTCCCGCAGGACAACGGGACTACCAAGCCTCGGTCCCGGCGCCCCAACCGGGACACCCGCTGCCGCGTCCCGCTCCACGGACGCAGGCACCCCTCGGCGCATTAGCGCCGGCCATTCCTGAGGCCAACCCTGGCTTCAACATATGCAACCCCCCCCCAGAAGGCACACCCACTGAACCCGCGGCTGAGCAACGGCCCGTCGGACCGGTTGAGGCCCCCGTGATACTCATGGGGATCCTCACCGAGATCCTGATGGCCATCGCCGCGGGAGAAGACACGCGTGAGGTAGCGGTCCGGGGACTGGAGGCCATGCGTAGAAACTTCTATGCATAGGCCGCCTCCGCACCGCACCTCCGCCCGGGAGAACACTCGTCGACACTCGCCCACCCAAAGGGCTACAAGAAGCGTGACCTGGGGGTTGTAGCCCCCAGAGATGAAGCCGGGGCAAGGAGACTAAGTCTCGAGGCCTCACCCGGTGACCCCGAAGGGGGTCCGGAAGAAGAGGATGATGTCTTCTTTTAAAATTGCATAGTACGCGGATGATTTCGTTGTTTTTGTAAGTGATAGGAAAGTATAAAATTGCGTTTTTATTATACAAGATTCTTTGAATAGCATTGTTAAAATTTTAATTGAAATTGGATTATATATCTCGGCAAATAAATCAAAATTCTGTTTATATAGTAGGGGTCGTCGACATCATCAAATATAATTAAATGTTATTATTACACCGCTTACGTGTGAGGTACTTGGGTATTTGGCTAGACCGATCACGTCGTCGGTGGGGTAGGCATATAAATGAGATTTGTGAAAAGACTCAAAAAAGTTTTTAAACTTTTTATTTAGCAGGCTCTGGTTGGGAAGTCCATCCCAGACACTTAAGAAGGCTGTATATTAATTTAATGGTTGCCGTGGGGTGCCGGCAGTAGAATGTTGTAAAATTTAAAAATTACATACTGTGCGAGTTGGATGATAAAAATACAGGAATTGGTTTAAAATGTTTGAACTGTTGGGTGCATCTGGTGCAGCATTCTATTGCGAAGTGTCCACTGGCAATAAAATTTGCGGAAGTTGACTTGCCCAAGCGACTTCCAACGTGTATACGCTCGCGCAAGTTGACTTCTGCAAGTTTTAGTGACTTGCCGAACTTGCTGCAAGTCACACGTGTATACGAATTTTTGACTTTGCAGCAAGCGCTTGCGTCTTTAGATAGATAGATAGATAGATAACTCTTTATTGTACTTAACTTAATACTAACACAAAAATTAAAATAGAAAGAAACTTACAAAACTAAAAGTAGAAGTACAATGGGCGGCCTTACACTATAAGCGGAAAGTTGGAAGTTTTTAGAGCAAGTTCACTGTCACGATTGATTGTATTGTATCAAATTTTAAATTAACAACTTTATATGAGCGAGAAAAAGGTATGGTCCCGTGAAGACATGGTGAAACTTATATCTTTAGACGAGATTAATCCCCAATTGTTTTTTAATTGTAAGGGATCTTCTCTTTGGAAATCTCTTAATAATTGGCTTTGAAGACCTAAATCATCACGCCTCAGTTACTTATCTTACTTTTTTTAGGGGGCGAAGCTGCATAGCGCTGTCTGTCTCTCTGCCTGTGCATGACACGATTACAACCGAACGCGTTGACCGATATTCATGAAACCTTTTTTGTTAGCACTGTCTTAGTGAGATAAGGTTACTGATTGATTTTGGTGACCCTAGGGTCACAGGGACCGGAGTTATTGTGACCTCAAAAGGTCACCAAAGATCAAAAATGTCATTTTTCGGAAAACTTCGCCCCGTTTTCTGGTACCCACGTACCAATGCTTATTTATTTTTATGTTTATGTTTTAACAACAACACAACAGACGCAGCTCGTATTTTTCTGCAGCTAGTCATCTTGTTGGACTGCTCTTGCTCAAGTAATTTGTATGCAATTTAAGTCGAAACGGTTCTACAAGAATTTGCAGGAAGTTAACTTCTACAAGCGACTTGCATATAGAGAAATTGCAGTCAGTGGAAACAGTTGTCAATTTTATTGTCTTCTGCAAGAAATTGTGAAGTTACTTGCCAGTGGAGACTTCGCATTTTAAATAAAACTATGTAAACACTCACTTAGAAATTTTAATTTGTAGCGATAGCAAGTGTGCCCTACAACATGTTATTGGTTGCATATGTATTTGGAAATCGAGGTATAATGATGTATAATGAGGATGTATGACATTCTCCGAAAGTTGGAAGAATTTGATAACAGGGTATGTAGGACAACGTCAAAGTTGTACTACAGTGGATTCCGTCTCACATAGGCTTCTCGGGGAACGAGGAGGCCGACCGATCAGCTAGGTCAGCTGTTTCAGATGGAGCGGAGTTTATTATTCTACCATCATACTCGGAAATATTACCAAAATAAAGAAAAAAATTCAAAGATAATTGGCGGGAATATTTTATGAACGTTCGAAGACTAAAGGAATTTGGCATAAAATTATACAAAGTCGGCCTCCTCGTTTGCCGTGGTTTGTGGGGGACACTGCCGGCCAAAAGTTTGAGACCACTGTAAAAATCTTTGTAACCACCAAAATATTTCAAAAGTACACATGATAAAGAGCTAATTTGAACACCTGCGTATTCTATTGTTATCAAAGAATTTCTGAGAGTCATTTTTATTGTATATTTTTAAGTTATCATCCTTTAAAGGTCTATTGTTTCAAAACATAAATGAGTACCGCGCGCTTACCAGGTGATAGAGTCATTGTTATATTTTTTATGGCCTGCTCATTTCTAATTATTTTGGTTTTGTTTTGCGGTAACCGTACTTCCGGATTATTTTAGCTTCCTTAAACATATTTTTTACCTGAGTTTTGATGGAGTAAATTTTTCATTATCTTAACTAGTCTGAGCTCGTCGTTGTTACAGTGAAGACATCTTAAAATGGGAAAAGTGCGCGAAATTAGCACTGAAACTCGTTCTGCCATAGATGTTTTACACGGCGAAGGCAAATCTGAACGTGCGATTGCTTCTCAACTTAAGTTGTCGAAGACTTGTGTTCATAACGCAATAACCCGATACAAGGAGACTGGCAGTAATCAAGATCGTTCGCGATCGGGGAGACCGAGAGCTACCACTTCTAGCGAGGATAATTTCATCGTCGTTACCAGCAAGCGGAATAGACGCCTAACCGCACCAGAAATCCGCGCAGAAGTGAACAAATCCCGATCAGAACCTGTGTCATTGACTACAGTAAAAAGACGATTGAGAGATGCTAAGTTATTTGGTCGCGTCGCCGTTCGAAAACCACTACTAAGGCCACAAAACAAAAAGAAACGGATGCAGTGGGCCCTTACCCATCGAGACTGGACTGAAGAAGACTTTAAAGAAGTTCTTTGGACAGATGAATCCAAGTTTGAAATATTTGGTTCAAAACGACGAATTTTTGTTCGACGTACCGCCGAGGAAAAGATGATGCCAGATTGTGTGGTGCCAACAGTTAAGCATGGTGGTGGTTCCATTATGGTCTGGGGATGCTTCTCGGGCCATGGAACCGGAGATTTGGTACGAGTCGAAGGAATCATAAAAAAGGAGCATTATAAACGAATACTACAGCAAAATGCCGTTCCGTCTGGTTTAAGATTAATTGGAAATGGATTTTTTTTCCAACAAGATAATGATCCTAAACATAGTTCAAAATTATGCAGGGGTTATTTAGAACATAAAGAAACAGAAAGGGTGTTAAAAAACATGGTGTGGCCCCCTCAGAGTCCGGATCTCAACCCCATTGAGCTATTGTGGGAAGAGCTTGACAGAAATGTGCGCAGTTGTTGTCCCTCCTCACAAGAAGACATGTGGAAGGCTTTACAAGAAAGCTGGAACAATATCTCACAAGATACAATTGATAAATTGATTGCTCGTATGCCGAGACTAGTGAAAATAGTAATAAAATGCAAGGGAGGCTTTTTTGACGAAAAATCCGTTTAATGATTTATTAATTTTTTTTTATTTTATAAACGTCATTTTTAACGTAAATGGTTGATATTTCTTGATTTTTTTTTTCTTGATGAATGTGTATTAGTAAATAAGCATTTTAATTAATATCTAAACCTCTTGATTTATATTTTGAGTTTTATTTCATTTTGCTACTTAGATGTAGGTGGTCTCAAACTTTTGGCCGGCAGTGTAAGTCGGAAACGTATTGCGACTGCTCAGACTTCGTTCCGGACACATTCCGTTAGCGGCGTTTGCTCATTTGATGGGCAAAGTGCCCATCACCTAATTTCGAGATTTGCGACAAAGCCTGTATTACATTACACGATATTCAGGGACCCTTACCCTAACTAAGAGTGGTGTAATAAGAGTTAGGGCGGACCCAGCAAGCCTTGCTCCCTAATCGCCCTAACTACCTAACGCCTAAATACCGTGTAGTGTAATACAGGCTTAAGCCGGAAGATGTGTACCACGTGCTGACGGAGTGTGCCCGGAACGAAGCCGAGAAGCGGCAACAAACAGAAGGGGTAACAGAAAAGGGGGCGAAGGTTTCCGAAAAATGTCATTTTTAACCTTTGGTGACTTGTGTTGGTCTAAGTCCCAAATAAACATAAAATAAAAATAATAACTTACAATATCAGTCCCATATGTGTCTGTTAGCATTTTGACTTCCCAATAGTAATGACAGTTGAGTTGCATCGCTGTGTCTCCCTTCACAGCAGCCGTGCCAGAGCTGTACACAGGATGGAATGTCACCAGGTGGTTATTATCGGAGAGCACTACCCAGCTGGACTCCGAGTCTGCTGGCTTCTGCCAGCTCCATTCTTTTACTGTAACAAGTAGATATAAGTTGCAGTCTGCCAGTGGCCACAACCATTGGCCGTGGGGTACCGGCAGTAGAATGTTACCCCTCCTCTCATGCCCGTGGCAGCAGTAAGAGCCTGCTAAGGGATACCTCCGGAAGATGGGCAGCAGCGTCTTTCACATCCCGTACGGCGCTCGCCAACCCGCCTGCCAAGCGTGGTGAGTATGGCAACTACCCCTCATGAACATCCATGAGGGAGGCCTGTGTTCAGTAGTGGACGTCTTACGGATGAAATGTTGATATTACATAGTAATTTCTGACACTCTAGTACTCAAACCTCAGTCGGCCCAGTAGAGACTTTTGATCCTAATAAGAAAGAGGATAGATTTACATCAAAAAAAGTTTTTGTGTAAAATGACCATTGTCTTGCTGAATGTACATTTTTTCCAAAATCTATAAATGCAGTTCAGAATATCTTAAAAATTTATGGATAGTCTTCTAAAAACGTTTTCCTGTAACTATAGCGGTTAAGGTACCTGCCTTTACTGTCCTGTCTCAAAAATTCATTCTGTATATTAATTTTCAATTATATTTTATTAGTTTATGCTTTAGGTATTGTATTTTTATCTTTAAAACTATTACTACATTACTTATTGATAACTTTTAGTGATTCCATGGTTACCTGTGGATCAGTGGCGGATTTACAAATTTGCCACCTAGGCTATTACATTTTTGCCGCTTAAGAAATTAGATACATTGAATTTGCAACTTTATATTTTGTGCTCTAGCCTTATGTAATGTAGCTATGTAATGACATCAGCTCTTTCCCGATATTAGTTGGTACCTATGATAATATATTTTTCTTAAATTTTCTTCTCGTTAGAAGACATGTTCGCTTCGTTTTTTTATCTAATACCAAAAAATAAACTACTTAGCCTATTGGTAAATCCAGCAATGCCTTGGATAGTATTGGTATAGCTGCTGGCCAAGATTAATCCATACAACAATGTCCCAGTCACTGCAGTGTCCTGCACAGCATGAATTCAGTTGTTGACGCTTGTTGAATCATCCATTATGGATTTGCAAGGACCTGGTGTTTTATAGTGATTGATTTGTTAAGAATGCCAGCGCCTGCAAAAGCTTTACCAACACACCAAGTTGTTCGAGAAATTTAAATGCCTGACAAACACTAGACGGCTGGTTTTTGTTAGCTATTGTTTACTTCTATTTCTTTTTAGTTTTAGCCAATATTTCCTTTTCTAATTACATAAATACTCAAAAATACAACATACAATCATGCTTTTATGCAGTTGATATTATTTCTATTCTATTCTAAATTGACTTACAGTTGTTTTCTTCTCCACAAAAACATTCATTCAGCGCGTCCCATGCCATGGAAGCAGCTTTCTTCATGCGCTTATGCCAACAATGACAAAAGGGCTTTGGATCACTGTTTTGATTGTACCTATTAGCAAAACGACCACTCGGTTTATATGGGGCCACAAGCATTTTGATAAATTCTCAGAATTATAAAAATAGATATTTCAAATGGAATTTCACAACACGGGTTTTACACGACTATTTAAACCAATTTCAATAAATTTATCCCAGGTCAATTCAACGAGTATGTAGGTAGACGTTATCTATCTTGCAATGGCTCGTTCGCTTGTAAGTGTAACAAACAAAACTCAAAACTGAACAATGATACAACACACACCGCACAGAGCAAAGCAACAAGACAACATACAAGACAACATAGGTAGGTACATACAAAACGATAAACCAAAAACGTCAAAGCAATCCAGGCACCCAACCACCGTATGATATTTCGTTCAAAAACCGACTTCATCTTTGTTTATATTTATTTTTATGGTAGATACTTAATATTTCTACCATAAAAACAATAAGTTTCGAATGTGTAAATTCATTTTATATTCATTTTGAATACTCGAATCTTTATAGGGAAAACTATAGTCATTGTGTGGAAATGTCTTTGCATGCGCCCTGTTAGGGCAGAGCAGAATTGGTATAATAAGTGGCAAGCACTTATTAGACTTTGTTGAATCTAATTCAACTTACATACGTATGTAAGTTGAATTAGATTCAACTTACATATGTACCTACATATGCTAGGAAAAAATCTTTCTACGTAAAACAAAACACAAACACTTTATAAAATAATAACAGAACTATTTAACATAAGAACAAGTTTTTATAAAACATAGAACAAAAAGTAAAAGTATTAAAGTACTTAACTAATGTTGTTATATATAATATATATGTATTTACAAAATATAAAAACAGTACACTTTAGACATTTCTTGTATACTTGTAATTTTAAAGACTTGTTATTTTTATTACCTATTATTTGTCATACATTCTCGTAAAATAATCTTGTTAGGTACCTATTTATAATGTTGCAAAACTTGTATTCCTGCATGCTGTGACATCCAGTAAGTAGAGGAACACATTGACATTAGTTAAATTAGTTATGTTTATATTTTATTGTGATTCTTTTGTTGGGTCATAAATAAATAATAATATTTTTTTATATAACATATTTTTAACCTTAAAATAAGTGAGAACATTAGGAATCCTTAGAATAAATTTAAATACGAGTATTGCCTAAAACTGTAACTGTAACTCAGGCAGATAATAAAAACTATGTTGTATTAAAAAAAAATCTTATAATTTGATGTGTAGGTTAATATTTTGAGTTGTATAGATTATAGCGTCTTAGGATGTTTTATCCTGTAATTTTAAATCTATTGTGAAATATAAATAAATAAATAAAAACTTTTTTAAGAGTGATTTGAATGGGCCTTACTCATATCGAGTAATACACCGATTGCATAGTTTTTGTTACTAATGATGTCAAGAACATGGCTTAGAGTCTGTACAAACAGAGAAGCGTCGTAGGAATTGAGGGCGCGCGTGTGCAAATTTATTATTTTTGTTGCAATGAAAACACTGCTCTGTTATTGCTAGTACGACTAAAAGTTTTTGATACTTGGTAGATAGACATCATGTATAGACACCAACTGTTGCCATCAGTAGGTAGGTACTTGCTATTAAGTAGGTAGGTTGGTATGTATCTTCGCATTTCTGATTAAAATTGGCTACCATAGTATAATAGCACATGTGTTATGTGATTCTACTGAGGTTAAAGTGCTGGCTCAACATTATTTACAAAGGATAGTGGCTAGCCACGTTCCACAATTAATGTTGCAGGAAATGGAAGCACGTTAGACTTACAACATAGCATATGTTCTAAGTCTAACGTGCTTCCATGGAGCATAGCCTATCTACTCTTCTAGTACCTAGACTTAAAAAAATCAAACATGGAGACACTTTATAATTTTATTAACATTATGTTAATACGTAGATCACACTATAAGTTTTGCGTAACTTATAAAAACAACATGTTATAACCAAAATATTATGTTTATTGCTCAAAATACTCCCCTTTACACTTTAAACATTTTTTCATGTGATCGAACCATTTTTTAAAACAGGAGGACCACAGATCTGAAGCCAAGCCAGCTTCCTTAGAGTCGGTACCTCTTTTCGAACAGTATAAAATTGTCGAATTTTGCTCCGTATGGCACATTTGTCAAAATTATCCAGAATTATTGTCTAAGGCCGGCTCTTGCGTTTTTTCCCTGGAGTGCACCACACACCTCTATTAACAGCACCTTCTTTTTTAATTCTAGACACAGTATCTCTACTAAGACCTGCAACATAAAATTTAATATACTTAATCAAAGTTTAGTATTTAAAAACGCAAAGTATCAATATGTTTTAGTTGTACTACAAAAATAGGTCAGCTTAGGCTCGAGTGATTTTTACCTAATATAGTATTTCCGTTTACGCTAATCACACTTAAAACACTAAAGACGCTATTTATTTCTGCTATGAAATCAACGTACAGTCCAAAAATACCACAAGAAAGCTATTACATACCAGTCATTGCGGCTACACGTTCCGTAGCTTTGTTCAGGTCGAGGATTGGGCTTTTTGACGTTTTTTCGCGTTGAAAAACTGTATCACATTATATATTATTTGCCTCACAGAGCTGCTAAACGTTTTTCCTCTTTTCGACATAATTATGCAAATATTTAACACAAAAACAAGATCAACAATAATTTATCGAGTCGAAGTTGGCATTTCACAGTTGCGTGACGAGACAGATGACAGCTGGATTGGGTGGCCATATAAAAATCTTAATGTTAGTTCACTGTAACGCCACGACGGTTCTCTTTTTGTACAGACTCTATATATTTGAAAACCGCATAAGACGTTGATCTGTTTTTCCTAAAACTGTCCTGGCAGTCATTGAAGATTTTTCGCAATATGAGTAAAGCCGCTTTGACAATGCCGATTCTGTAACTTTATAGAACGTTGGTAACAGGGCTATAGGTCGATAAATATTTATCCTTGCGGTCGCCTTTTTTGTGTAGTGGTTTAACTACGGATAGTTTCATTGAATTGGGTACACTAACTACCCTCCATAAAAGATTGATTTATTAGAAAGGCAAGGATTGGGGATAATTCTTTAGCACTTTTTTTTATAAGTAAGGGTGGTAGTTCGTCGTGACCAAAGCTTTTTTGTTGTTTATATTTTGTATGATCTTACATATATACGTCAAGTGTCATTCATTACGGGATGTAGATACCTCAGAGTAGATACATAGTTTTCCGTTGGGATCAAAACTGGCCGGCCACTGGTTGAGGCAGGGCGCCATTACCTCCTAAAGATGCAAAAAAAAAATATTCAACCTCGTTACTTGTGTCTCGGTTGTTTTTGAACGAATATCTTTCCGAAGAGAATTTTCCGGAAACCACAGGAATTTTCTAGTCATAACATTTGCTTTTTTATTGTAGTAAGAAAAATAATAAACGAATGATAGAATAATTAAAATACACAACTAATTCAAAATATAAATTAAGGTATCAATGGGTATTATTTGATAATGTTTTCTAAATATTTGTTGCCTTGGGTTTGTGTCTAAGTTGACTGTTCGATTGTTTTGATTGCACCGCGCACCCCGCCCACAAATGGCTGGCAAACATGGAAAACGACATAGCCAAATGAAATAAATTTTATTATTGTTGTGTGAAGGTGTAAAAAAGCTATGCTAGAATGATTTAATTAAGTATATGAATGTAAGAAAAATACTGTCACATTTTTGTCGTTACAAACATGGATTTTGCACTTAATGTTTTGCGAAAAATAATAAATTACTTATTTAATTTATTTTGAAATAGTGAGTGATGATATTGTTTTAACTTTTTGTTTTGAATAACATAACTGAGGTAAGCTTTAGCTTAGTGTTGTCAGTTTGGTAAAATTGTTTGCCTGAAGAAAACAATAATCAAAACATTGGTATTCTGTAAACAAGAATTTTCCTGAATTATTTTATCTTACCAGATTTTATTGTGACACTAAAACCATAAATCTTGAGTTTATGTTATTAAAAAACAGCAGAAATCATTATCAGATTTAAACCTTACAGGGAAATAGTAATGCTCACCATGTAACTAGGCTATGACCTGACTGACCTAATTTATTTAGCAGGCCCTAAATCAATAACATCAGAACTAGTAAATCTAAATCAACTGGGAGTGATCTATAAAGATATCTGGCATCATTGAAAAAACCTATTTATTGACTTGTAAAGCCGTGTTTTGATTTTAGTCTTTGCCAAACAGTTATCTATTTAGGTTGGTTGTACAGTCCAGCTTTTTTATTGTTATCTATGTATCTAAGTTTCAGCTTATAATATAGGTCTCTAATCAAACAGAACGTTTTGCGTATTGAACGTTCTTGGATCGGTTTGTTACTCTGTAATCCCATTAATATTATAAAGCCAAAAGCTTGTTCCAACAAGATGGGCTGATGACCTGGTGAAGACCGCAGGTCGACGGTGGATGCAGATCGCTTCCAACCGCAATAACTGGAAATCCATGAGGGAGGCCTATGTCCAGCAGTGGACGTCCTACGGCTGAAATGATGATGATGATGAAAAGTTTGTTTGTATAGAAATATGGGTGTTTGTTAGGTACCTCTTCACGCAAAAACTACCCTACGGATTCAGCTGAAACTTTGCACATGTACATACATATATTGATCAGGATTAACACGGGCTTAATTTTATTTTTTATCCAAGTACAACGCATTCGAAGCGACGGGCAGAAGCTAGTAGGTACCTATTTCATATAGATTCCCACTTAATTAGTGATCCTATTAAAACTGCCTTACTAACATTTTCTATTTATTATTAACAAGCATTGGTACGGAGGTAGGTACCAGAAAAGGGGGCGAAGGCCTCAAAAGGTGAGCAAAGGTCAAAAATGGCATTTTTGTGTTTTTGGACGTTTTCGGCCATTTGAAAACTTATATTTTTGGTGACCTTTTGAGGTCACAATAACTCCGGTCCCTATCAGTACCCTTCTCTCAGTTAGACGGTGCTAACAAAAAAGGTTTCATGTAAATCGGTCAACGCGTTCGGTTGTAATCGTCCCATACACAGACAGACAAACATACAGACAGCGCTATGCATATAAGGGGGCTTCGCCCCCTAAATAAACATATTTACGCGATAAATACGCGTTTATATGTTTATTACAATTACGATTATTATTTCCGACGTTGGATTGCACAGCCTTAGTCCTGGGAAGACTGAATATATTTATGATGAGTTGTGATCGCGACCGTTTTTTAACTCTTCAAATGTCAAATGCACACCCGGTTGTGCAGCTATTGTAGGTACTAATATGGCGGATGTCACTACTTAAAGCTGTATTACACTACACGGTATTCAGGGCCCGGTAGTTAGGGCGATTAGGGAGCAAGGCTTGCCGGGTCCGACCGGTCGCCCTAGTTAGGCTCCCATACGCTCTAACTCATATTACAACACTCTTAGTTATGGTAAGGGTCCCTGAATACCGTGTAATGTAATACAGGCTTTAATAAAATATTTTCTCGCCTAGGTTAATCCATCAAATGGACAGAGTCCAGTGACGGACGACGGCGGGGACCGCGGGGCTGCCGCAGTCGGCGTACGCAGCTCCGATGCATTTCTGGATCGACAAGCGCAGCCAGTGCGCCTACACCGGCCGCCATAGAGTGCCGTCGTCTTTGTCGGCTGGTAATAAAGCAGGCATGGATGGATAATGTCGCGTGGTGCTCCTCTGGGGAACTGTGTGCGCTTCTATAATAAGCTTCCATCTGAGGCGACATGAACTATCGATTTATAGGCTTTTTATACAACAAAATCTCATAGAAAAAGCTTATAAGTTCATAGATGATTATTAGAATGATATTAACCCCTGGCCGAGTGTTGTTCGGTTCAACCGCGATAAGAAACAATATCATCTTGCAATATCCAAAGTATCCAATAATAAATGTTAAATATATTATTAAATATATTCAAATCAATTAATCAAATAAATAAATCAAATCAAAGCCATTACAGTTAAGAAAGAAATTGTAACGATGAATAGAAGTGAAAGAGTAAGGGTTCTTGTGAAGTTATAAAGTTGCAAAGTTATCTGAAGGGAACGAATTAAATTATGTGCTTTATTCAACTTAAATGTGTCTTGTTCTGCTTTTGTTAATTGACTATTCTGTGTAGATTTTTTGCTTCGCTTACATTAATGTATGTTATGTTTGTGGCGCAGGGCGGGCGCGCGGGCGGGTGTGCGCGGCGGGGCTGGGCGCGCGCAAGGGCATGGCGGCGCCCGTGCATCGCTTACATTAATGTATGTTATGTTTGTGGCGCAGGGCGGGCGCGCGGGCGGGTGTGCGCGGCGGGGCTGGGCGCGCGCAAGGGCATGGCGGCGCCCGTGCATCGCTTACATTAATGTATGTTATGTTTGTGGCGCAGGGCGGGCGCGCGGGCGGGTGTGCGCGGCGGGGCTGGGCGCGCGCAAGGGCATGGCGGCGCCCGTGCATCGCTTACATTAATGTATGTTATGTTTGTGGCGCAGGGCGGGCGCGCGCAAGGGCATGGCGGCGCCCGTGCATCGCTTACATTAATGTATGTTATGTTTGTGGCGCAGGGCGGGCGCGCGGGCGGGTGTGCGCGGCGGGGCTGGGCGCGCGCAAGGGCATGGCGGCGCCCGTGCATCGCTTACATTAATGTATGTTATGTTTGTGGCGCAGGGCGGGCGCGCGGGCGGGTGTGCGCGGCGGGGCTGGGCGCGCGCAAGGGCATGGCGGCGCCCGTGCATCGCTTACATTAATGTATGTTATGTTTGTGGCGCAGGGCGGGCGCGCGGGCGGGTGTGCGCGGCGGGGCTGGGCGCGCGCAAGGGCATGGCGGCGCCCGTGCATCGCTTACATTAATGTATGTTATGTTTGTGGCGCAGGGCGGGCGCGCGGGCGGGTGTGCGCGGCGGGGCTGGGCGCGCGCAAGGGCATGGCGGCGCCCGTGCATCGCTTACATTAATGTATGTTATGTTTGTGGCGCAGGGCGGGCGCGCGGGCGGGTGTGCGCGGCGGGGCTGGGCGCGCGCAAGGGCATGGCGGCGCCCGTGCATCGCTTCGCGGCCGTCGACTGCCCGCCGCGCCGCCCCAGAACCTCGTCGAACTATCCGAGGAACTATCCGTAACTATTAACTTTATTTATTTAAGGGACGCCACTGAATGAAAACATGAAAATTTCGCTTAATAGACAGAAGAGACTTAGGACTATGTGCTCTTCCAATTATAGGGTGTCACAGCTTTTCAAGAGCTTTCCTCGACTAGAATTAAAGTATCGAACCTACCGCTTTTTAAGGTTTCGTAGTAAAACAAGGAACCCTAACAGTTTCGCTTTGTCTGTCTGTCTGCCGGTCTATCTGCGGCATGGTAAATAAAATATTACTTAGTTCGTGGAGTGACGGCAGAAGGTTTTCCCACCTCTCTCACCCATGAATGCAGTAAGGATCTGCAGAGGGATACTTTTTGAAGAGGTGGATCGTCTTTCCGCGTATCAACATATCGTGTTCTGCGCTCGCCCACCCGCCTGCCAAGCGAGTATGGCAGCAACCTCTCATGGTAATAGAGATCCATGAGGGAGTTACCTATTGCACCTATCCAGCAGTGGACGTGGACCGCCTACTGAGATGATCTACCGCACTCTCACAGCCTGGCACTCCACAGCCCCGCGGCGGCGGTCCCGCAGGTGCACGGCGCGCGCCGCCAGCACGACGACGCGGTCTACGTGGAGGTCCCGCCGGAGCCGCCGCCGCCCACCATCGCGAGCCTGGCGGCGGCGCGCAGCGTCACGCCCGACACGCTGCTGCGCACGGCGGCGCTGGGGCTGGCGCACCACCACGCGCCGGTGATGGCGCCGCACCTCAAGTTCGGCATCATGGTGTCCTTCGCGCTCGCGACCATGTTCCTTGCGGCCGCGAAGTATTACTTCGATCGGCAGGTGAGGATGGTTTTCATAGTACAGACGCGTTCATAGTAAAGGATACCACTAAACCGGCCGGTCACCTTAGTCGACCAGTCACACAAGTGGTAGGTATCCTTTATTATGAACGCGTCTGTACATGACTGTTTTTAATATTACTTATATCAAGGGTTTCTCATCATCATCATGATCTAAACAAGCATCGGTGCGGGGGTACCAGAAAAGGGAGCGAAGGTTTCCGATGACCTTTGGTTACCTTTTGAGGTCACAATAACTTCGGTCCCTGTGAGCCTAGGGTCAACAAAATCAATCAGTACCCTTCTCTCCTTAAGACGGTGCTAACAAAAAAGGTTGATACACGGAAACAAGCTGCTTCCCATATTTCGGAAGTATCCCTTAGCAGTTTTTTACTCCATTCCACGGCATTACATCTGCAGGCAAAATTCTACTGCACCCCACGGCATTACATTGAAAGCATACTCTGTAACAAACCTAACAGTTATGGCTCAACTGAAAATCAGCTGAGTTGATGACCAATTTCTGTCCAATTATGTTTCGTAATTTGTAACAATTTGCTGCAGGTGGTCCGCGACAACTCGTCAGGCGGCGAGGCGTCTATCGTGTGCGCGGCCGTCGCGTGCGTGTGCTGCGTGGGCTGCGCGCTCAGCATGTGCCGCGCCGCGCCGCCGCCGCCGCTGCCGCCCGACCGCATCTCCTCCACCGCGCGCCGCGAGCGTCAGCCGCCGCGCCAGGTATGTACGTGGGCTGCGCGCTCAGCATGTGCCGCGCCGCGCCGCCGCCGCCGCTGCCGCCCGACCGCATCTCCTCCACCGCGCGCCGCGAGCGTCAGCCGCCGCGCCAGGTATGTACGTGGGCTGCGCGCTCAGCATGTGCCGCGCCGCGCCGCCGCCGCCGCTGCCGCCCGACCGCATCTCCTCCACCGCGCGCCGCGAGCGTCAGCCGCCGCGCCAGGTATGTACGTGGGCTGCGCGCTCAGCATGTGCCGCGCCGCGCCGCCGCCGCCGCTGCCGCCCGACCGCATCTCCTCCACCGCGCGCCGCGAGCGTCAGCCGCCGCGCCAGGTATGTACGTGGGCTGCGCGCTCAGCATGTGCCGCGCCGCGCCGCCGCCGCCGCTGCCGCCCACGCCAGGTATTATAATCTAATCTATGAGCCACAGATTGGCTTTTGCTCTTATCGATCATATGAAGAGACGGAGGATCTTCTCCCGATCGAAATACCCGAACAATATAACTCAAACCGAGCAGACAGGTGATGTGCCTCGTTCTCTAACCTTATCTAAAAACAGTCCGTTAGATCCTACCGCTAGTCAAAGACTCTTCCACTTGATGTGGTTTATGAAGTATTCTCTCTTTTACTCCATTGGCTCAGGGACCCAAAGTGAGTCTTGGCCTCCGATACGAGAACTTGCCACTTCACTCTGTCCATCGCTGTCTCATGAATAATTGATTTATTTATTCATACATTACGTAACCTTACAGCTAAACTAAGTCGTTACATAAGTAATGAAGTCATGCTAAGCTAAGCCCCGCTCCACAGCAGCCACCGGAGCCCTCCGACGACATCTCGCTGGGCACGCTGCTGGCGCCGGGCGCGTCCCCGGAGGCGCCGCCGCCGTACAAGATCGCGGTGCTGATGCCGGGCCGCGGGTCGCCGCCGCCGCCCGCCTACAGCGAGCTCAGCTAGCGCGAGCGGCCCCTGAGTCAGGAGTTTATTATATAGACGGCGGGTGTGCGAGGTTCTGACGCAACACCGATCAAACACTTAGATGGTTTAAAAGCAATCGAATCTACTGAAATTTTGTATCTGGAGTATCAATTCACAAAACTGGTACCAAAATCAAATGGCTAAAACGATTGTTACAATTATAAAAGAATAGGGATGATTTAATAATACTTATAATACGTACGGCTTTCACCTCGTACCTAAATTATTATCATCTCACTGACGTTTTGTAGACCATTTAGTTAGAGGCTACATGAGGCCCGAAGGCCGCGAGTCGAGAACTACAAGAGAGAAAGCCGTATTATATTTATTAAATGATGTCAAGCCACGATAATTTCAATTCAGAATAGGAATGGATAAGTACCTACATAATGCCGGTACGTAAATCAAATAGCTAAACCGATTGTTACAATTAAAAATAATAGAATACGAATGGATAAGTAAGTACACAAAACCCGTACCTAAATCAAATATTAGCTACCTGTTACCATTAAAAATAATACCATTAAAAATAACCTTTCAAATACATTATTTCCCCCAAAACACACTAAACAAACGCAACAATATAAAAATAACACCTACTTATAATTGAAGAATAAGCATCAATAAGGTATCGGATATGTAACTAGACGTTCTTACAGGAACAGCACCATCAAACTAACATGAACCCTGTAAAACTGAAATAAAACAATCTACCCCTACATACCTACAGAAAAGCTAACCTTTAATTCATGAGAAATATTAATAATTTTCACACCCCAATGTTTCCTCTCCCAATAAATCTCAATATGCCCCTCAAGCCTCTGAGTACAGCCCTGTGTGTCTACCATGCGTTGTCACTGTTAGATCGCATGCCGTTACTGCAGTAGTAATAGTACGTTCCGTTACTATGACATCTGTCAGATTTGTAACTCATGTTACCAAATTCTAAGCAAGTGTAGCCCAAACTACGAAAAAAGCCATAAAATTAAAAGACAAGACAAGGGGTTATAAATTTAACTTGACACTGGCGGAATTGTGTAAAACCAAACACAAAAAGCCATAAAATAAAAAGACAACACAAGGAGATAGGTATACTTAAATTTAACTTGACACTGTCGGAATTGTGTAAAACCAAACACAAAAAGCCATAAAATAAAAAGACAAGACAAGCCCAAACTACAGTCGCTATAGTATTTTACTATCAAACTGTCTGTTAGAGGCGCTGTACAAGTTTTCATACATTTTTTAACTACCTACAGTCGCTTGCGAGTATAGATTGTGAAAACTCATGGTAGACCTACAGTATGTACCTACATGTACCAAACGATAGCGTACTTTTGTAATTGAATACTTTGCAGATAGAACCTAGCCCTGCCGTAGATGTCCTGACTCACCGTGTAGGTAAACCATTTACCTACAAAATGTGTTTATTAAAAGCTGCAAATGAACTATTTGACTTCATAATGCATTGGAGTTAAAAGTTGAGTTACTTAGCTTACTAATATTATATCTATACAGGGTGTATTTATAATATGTGAACTGACTCGAAAGGGAGGGGAGTTTCAGCCCCAAGTAATTTTGGAAGGAAAAAAATCGGTAATGCGTATTTTTTTTTAATATTGCTATTTACAACTAGTATACCTACCTAATGTGAAAATAATCCTGAGGTCATAATCGGATTTCTTATTTTTTTTAAACTTTATAATAGAAAAAACCTATTTGTGGTTATGGGTATTTCTATTTGTACCTGTAGGGCAACTCTTCGCGGAGGTCAATGACCTTGTCAAGAATCAGCTGGCGTTTAGGTTGTCCTTATCATATACGTAATCAGCTGTTTTCCTGAATCCTGAAAAGTCGAAGATCAAAAGTTATACCTTGGGATGGTCGGAATCACCCCCTTTCGTCTTAGTACACATTTTATAATACACCCTGTATTATATCTATAGAGATGATCGATTAAACTTTAGTTAGCTTTTATTAATAAAGTTAAGTATTTTATTATTGTTATAGATAGAAAGCTAAATTTTTAATGTAAGCCTATAAATGTGTTCCTTTATTTCAATATTGCTTGTAAATAATATAAACATATAATTAAGTATTGTGATATCTTAATTTTGCTATTTTTAGGCGTTTTTTTATATATTTTGTTATTCCAATGTAGTAGAATGGTTAGAAACCTGATAAATTTATAATAACCAAGGTATATAGCTGAATTGCTTAAAGTTGTATCTATTTTTAAACTAAAAATCTGTAACTAGGTACCTACCTAAAATGTAAAAAAATAATAATATGATAGTCTTAATACGTGGTGTTCAGTAATCGGCAAAAATATTTTTTAGAATAAAATTTCAAAATTAGTTTTGTATACAATCCATTTTAAACCCCATTTGTATTAAATCTAAGCGTATGAATGTCTAGATAAGTCATAGAATGTCGTCCAGTGTATTAGATTAGAATTTTCGCTGGTGTTACAGCAAAACAAGCTAAACATTCATTACATTGTTACTTACTATATATTTATTTGTACGTAGGTACAAATTTGTTTCTATCTTTTTAAAAATTGTATTTGGGTCGTTATCTATTTCAACTCCCTTGTTGTATTATAATTATTAATTACAGCAAATACCTACATTTTTCAAATTTACCGGAAAAAGTGCAAGACCCGTCGTCGCCTGACCAGGGCCTGACCAAGGCCTGACCATATGTTTAGCATGACAGAGACTACGCTTCGCCTAGCATTCCATAAACATTATAATTTATGAATATTTTCAAATTACAAATGATTGCGAGCAAACATTTTGAACTACTCAAAATATTGAGTAGTTCAAGCATTGATTGTTTTCGTGGTATAAACTAACGATTTTAAATCTTTGGTACACGTACAACAAACAACAATTACTTTGGATTGGGCTAGTTTTCTTCTAGTTCACAATTTGTGATAGTTATGTACAGCGTTTTATTAAAATGTTATTTAATTTAGGTAGGTAGGCACTTATTTTATTATAACAGAATAACGTTATTGTATCTTAATTATTATGCAAAATATCCTCTAATAAGCTAAAACTTATTTTATATTAGTCCAAAATTTATTATTTTCTTCCGTCCTTCCTTGTGTAGCAAGGAGGGAAGGTACCTCTTTTAAATACCAGTTTAAAAGTAGGTATATCCTGATAAAATGTTATTACTTTGGTGTAACACCGGCTTTTAGGAATAGCTGCATTGATACTTCCTAGTATTTTACAATCCACAAAGTAAAATACATACAAAAAGTATGATCGGTATTGAGCCGTTTTTAGTAAAAAAAGAAAAAAAGCGGAGAAATCAAGTTTGTGATTAATTACAATTGCTGTCATTGTCAAATTGTGTTTCCATTAAAAGAAAACGAACGCCATCCTTATGGTGCGAGGGAACTATATTAAAAGTTTTTACTTTTAATGAAACCTCATTTTACAAAATGTTAGGGCGCATAATACATTCAATGTATCGTACACTTGCTTGCATCGAACTCTTCCACGACTGCTGAGCATTTATAATGTAGATAATTTTATATTTAAGGTGAGGAATGGCGCACAAAAAGGAATTTAAATAACATTGTTTGGGAATAGGTGTCGTCATATTTTATATGTAAAACATGTATAAAAATGTACGTATTTGATCTCGGAGACCATGTTTAACGCATTATATAGGGTCAGCACAAGCTTACCGGAAATAATCGGCCGGCCACTAGTTTGAATTGAAATAAACACAAAAAACTAATAAGAAAATTTTTACGTAAAAAAAATCTGAGAAAATCGACTAAGTTAAAGGGCCCAGTTTGTCGAAAAAAGTATTTTATACTGTTGCATAAGGCGCGTCGCTCACATGAGCTAGAGTCGAGGCGGCGTCAAGGCGCAGACGTACAAGCGGCGCAGACGTACAAGTGGCGCGCCGCATCTACGTTTTTTTATGGAATATAACGCCGCGACCTCGCCTCTACTTACCAGTGAGCGACGCGCCTTAGACCACCCCTCGTATGAAGGTTGTAGGCACCTTTATACGCTTAGGGATGTCTTGTAGTCATGTAGTTTTTGTGTTTATTTCAACCCAAACTATTGGCCGGCCGATTATTTCCGGTAAGCTTGTGCTGACCCCATTATACCTAATTTTATCAAATACAAAACTTCATAATACAAGTACTTTTAGAGCTGAAGGCTTAATATATTTATTTTATAAAGCTGTATTGTAGCCTGAGGAGGAACTTATTTAATCTGAAACTCGGAAACATCTAGATGTTTTTGAATTTTCCATGCATTTATCGACCTGACTGTACCTACGGCCCAAGTCGGATATCTGAGACCTCTCTGAATTCTCGTGGAGTAGATAATGTTACACATCACAAACGATAAAAATATGGTATCAAAACTAACAATTTGATTCTACAGGGTGTATTATAATACGTGTACTAATCCAAAAGGGGGGGTTTCAGCACATGAAAACAAGTAGTTTTAAAAGAGAAAAAAATGGGGAATTCGATTTTTTTTTAATTTTTATATATTTTTATTTACTGTTTACCTAACTAGTTGGTGTTATGTGAAAATGATCCAAGGATCAAAATGATTTATTTTTTTATTTATTTTATTTAAAAAATTGTTCGGCAACTCTTTGCAGAGTTCAATGACCCTGAAAAAAATCATCATCCAAACGATTTTCGTTTGGATGGTCATTATCGTTTTATAGCGTTTATAGTAGTCTTTTCATGAATGAAAATCACTGACTCCTGAAAAGTTGTAGAACAAAAGTTGTTCCTTGGATTGGTCAGAATCATTCCCTTTAGGCTTAGTACACATATTATAATAACTGTTTAGTTATTTTGACAGTATGTCGCTTATCTGTTGTGATATTTTACTTCATGAGAATTAAGTGCTTGATAGGCCTAAATCTAGCGTCCTAAAATACTGGGCTTGACGAATTTTAGTCAGTAAGGCATTTACACTGTGTCCAATACCATAACTCATCTAGTTAGATAGGTTAAGGGTACATTTACAGGCTGATTCATACATAGTGGTCTTCTTGGTAAAATTATAAATAACGAACTAAAATTTGCAGCGCCCTAACAGGGTTCATGTATGTTATCTATAATAATGCATTGCTTAGACCATATCGTCGGTCGGAAACAGTAACGGAACATTTCAAAATTATACCTACTGTTCTGTGTTAATTGAAGGTTGAAGTTACAAAGAGATTACTAAAATTTATTTTTCTTTACCGGAATAAGTAGTTTTCTGTCAATTAGAACCGAAATTTGAGTTGTACCATTAGTGCTTTGGAAAGAATATTCAATTCCCTAACAAACTGCATACTTATCTTAAAACATGTTCCGGTAATGAATCCGACCGACGCAAAGACATTTCCATTGTCTTTGGACCGACGATATGCAAGATGATGCAATAAATAAATACAAATTGAACTTGGTGGAAGACCTTCTTTTATTTATGAATTTTAACAGACCAGCCGGCTGATTACATATCTTGCGACAGGTTTGCAACAGGCGTAAATCTCGCGATCACCGCTGACATCAATTCCTGGCTGTTATCGTATACATAATTGACTTTTGACAGATTTACGCCTGTTGCAAACCTGTCGCGAGATACGTAATCAGCCTGTCGGTAAAATATAATCATAATGCACAGGGATAACAAGCACGTTGTTATTGTACCACGATACATGGATCACCCTGTAGGTATATATTATATAAGTATTAAATCTAGTCTTCTAGTATTAACTTCGACCTAACAAAATATATTCGGTTTACCAGGTGCGTACAAATATAAGATTGTACCAATACTTACCATATTAGCGAATACTTTAGCCAAATTCGATGTCATCATCATTTCAGCCGAAAAACGTCCACTACTGAACACAGGCCTCCCTCATGGAGATCCATGAGGGAGGCCTGTGTTCTACGCTATTACTACGCTATATAAGTATACGCGACGTTTTTCGTGCCGGCAGTAGAATGTTACCCCTCCTCTCATGCTCGTGGATGCAGTAAAAGCCTGCTAAGAGATACCTCCGGAAGATGGGCAGCAGCGTCTTTCCGTGTATCAACATCTCATAGTACGCTCGCCAACCCGCCTGCCAAGCGTGGTGAGTATGGCAACAACCCCTCATGGAGATCTATGAGGGAGGCTTGTGTTCAGTAGTGGATGTTTTACGGCTGACATGGATGATGATGATCAGTTTGGGTTTAAGTTTAGTCACAAAACTATTTATACTTATCCTTAGGTGGCTTTATTTCTTACTTGTAGGTAATTTATAAAATAAAAATATTTTGTTCGGTCGATGTTATTTATAACTAAATGTGATGTTTTTATTTGAAATTATAAATTGTTTCGCAATTCGAATGTTGTTTTGTCCTTTTATAGAAGGGAGTACTGAGTTCGTCTTTTGTAACAGACGCTTATTGAATAAAATTCTGGCATAATATTGCTTTTTATTCTTCTCCAATATTCTACCTATACCTTTTTCTGCCGCCAAGCAGTAATTTTTGCATTGCTGTGTTCCGTTTTGAAGGGTAAGGATGGCGGGAAAATTAAGAGCACATGAGACCATACAACTCTGTGCAGCGTTGGTCACGTGCTTAGTGGACGTGATAACCGCGGTATTGCTGTTGTTATAGGTAGAGGTTACTTACCGCTTAACATCATCATACTAAAAAATCTAGTAATTTTTACTTACTTATTAATTGGGCACATGCTCCAGGACCACAAGGGAAAAAAAGCAGAGGGAGACCAGTGACACGCTGGGATGATGACGATAAAAGAACACTAGCCCAAACTGGGACCGAACAGCACAAGACAGACATGTGGGCATCTTTGGAGGAGGCCTTTATCCATTATTAACACATATTTAAGCGGGTATTTATCGCGCTATTTACCTTTATTATTGCCCGACGTTTCGACAGGATTGCACCCATCGTAGTCCCGGGAAGACTTCCAGGGACCACGATGGGTGCAATCCTGTAAATAAAAAATCCGGTAAATAGCGCGATAAATACCCGGTTATATGTATATATATGTGTTAATAATGTGTCGTGATCGCGAAAGTTTAAAAAAGGCCTTAATCCAACCTGGGGTTCTTGCAAAAAGATAGGAACAGCAAACAACAAATTAACAACAAATTACATATGGAATAAGAAATATTTACAACATTACAAAATATCTTAAGGTGCAAGAACAAACGTTATGATCTTTATCGTTTACGAGGGATATTGTTTCCACGTACTTCCTAATGAAAGATTCAGGCATGTCAATCCATACCGCAAGCATGTCAATTCCCAGATCTTCATTGGCTGTTAGAAAACGTGTGCCTGATGCTATTAGATTGGATGGTAAAGGGCATCTAATTGACAAACAAGATATACAAACACGACGTGGCTTTTGTCATAAAAATACTACTATGAAGTTTATAAAATATAGAAAGTGTTGTGTTATGTTTCTTAGATATGTAAGTAACATTATGTTTCACATATCCATTTACAGAAATAAAACATAGTTTAAATTAACTCCTAAGTAAGTATCGGGTATTACTTAATTCTTTAATTTTATAAACTTGTGTTGTCTTTTTAGTTGTTAAATTTCAATATTTAATTTGTTGTTTAATTGCTTTATTTTTTTTTCTACATATGTATACTACCAACGCAACTTTATATAATGCTTTTGCTATTTGTATATTATTTAAGTTTTTAGTATAATACAATTTAAAAAAAATATAAAAATAGTTTTATTTCAGAACTGAATCCATAGCCAATTATGGTATCTTACATGTATGTATAATGCTAGTGTTCCATTTTTGAAACGGTTACAAATCAAGTCTTAATTTTTTTAGACATGTTACCTACATGTACAGCTATAAAGATATTACTCTGGTCCAATTTTTATAAAAATCGGACTTGTTTTGATAGGGTTGGGATGATACGAGTAAAAGAAAATAATTCAAGCTCATATTCTTGTTTATTAAATTAATAACATTAAGTACAGACGATAGGTAAATAAATATTCAATGTATTATTCTAATTCATACCGGCGGCACTTAGAGCTTCGCGCTAACAGCAGTGGTCTGTGGTTACGGGCAGTGTTACGGAGACTTGTGTTAATTTCGATGAAGAATATTTGTATACTAACATTAACAGTTAAAACAGGCTAGATGACTAAATTTTAATTGTTAGTCCGGCATGTGGATTAACTAAATCTGTTGGACACGTATTTTTTTATTTTTAACGTAATCCAAAAATAGCTGCGAAAATGTATCGCGCCTTTTTAGGATTTAATGAAATCGAAATGTCGCGTGAAGTCGCACGCTGGTACGCGCCGACGCGACGGCGACGTGCCTCAGTACAGAAGTATGACGTCTCGAGCCCCCACTCCTAACTCCAACTCGCTTTATATAAGTACTAGCCGCAACCCACAACCCGCGTAGTTCCCGTTCCCGTGGGAATTTCGAAAAATCCCTCCTTAGTGCACCTCTAGGATAGTCAAGGTATAGTACCTATAGTAGGTAAGGTATGTGTGGCAAATTTCAAGTCTCTAGGTCCAGTGGTTTAGGCTGTGCGTTGTCTGTCAGTCACGCAGTCAGTAAGGGAAGAGTTTTATATATATTGATGGTTTTATTAATTTTAAAACGTGTCTGTTATTTGTAGTGTCTAACTGACGAACTTAATAGGATTTTGATTTTCAAACCCTGTCATCATGTCTATCGCTTCCTATGGGTTGGTTTTTTGACCGAGGTAGTAACTTTGAAAGGAGGGGTTACAGATTCCCAATTATTGACAAATATAGATAAAAACCATCATATAAATTATGATAAGGTTAAGTATTGACAGTTTACAAACATTCTACATCGAAATTGGCTGAAGTATAATTCTTGTGTAGAAGAGGCACCTGTATAGTAAATAAGGCTGAGGCCAAATTTGCTTTATTTATGATACGTGAGAAGCGTTTTTTGAGATAGGTACGCAATTCACGTTCAAAAAAAGTCGCCGACTGACCTTGCGTCACTGTGTGACACAAACGGGACTTTAGTACGAAATTGAGCCCGCTGGGTGAGTCGTGTGTGGGCTCAGTTGCACACGAAGGGAAACGAATGCAGCGACTATTCTGCGGGTCTCACAACTCAAAATATACGTTAATTTGGCTCAAGCTTTATTAGTTCTATGCTATGGATAAATATGTTTGCCAGTGTAACTGCCAAAACAAAAGTTCTATGATAGAACAGAAACATACAATCGACATTTTCGATTCTGACGGGATTCGACGAACCCACGTCACAGACGGAATCTTTAATGGACTGCCTATACTGTCTGGCTACAGAGTCACAACACTAGTCGTCGAAAATGTTGACTATTTACGGTTATACTAGTAGCAACCGTTAACACTATCTAGCAGAAATCTCGGGAGATATTCTGACATAAAATTGTATTGTATTATTCATTTCTATAAATTATAACTTAGTGTGGGTTTTACATTTAAAAATAAAGTTATATTGTTGAATCGAACATTATTTTTACATTCCTCTATAATAATGGTTTGAATCTGCCGCCACGCAAACCGCTTCTGTCTGCACGACGCTTAACTATAATAAAACTAAAACTTAAATCTAATAGTGCAAAGTGAACTATTACAATTATTGGTGAACACTTAATAACTTTCGAGTTTTAACATAATATACATTAAAATAAAAAATATGTAGAATTCAATTGATATAAAAAAAAATATGTTCCGCAGGGAGATTACGTATCTCTCGACAGGTTTGCGACAGGCGTATATCTCGCGATCACCGCTGCAACAGGCGTAAGTCAATAGAGAGATAGACGCCTGTTGCAAACCTGTCGCGAGATACGTAATCAGCCTGCCGGTATCTCCCGACGCCGCCACGCCGCCTAGTGGAGCGACCAGGGTTATTCCTAATGACTCCCCTAGGACATCCATCGGGGGAGACAACAGACCGACTCAAAAATTATTCATAAATAATTTACGTAATAAGGTATATAAAACGCGGAATGTCCAATTATGTGTATAAAAATAAATTTAAATGCAACCTCCAATATATTGAACATTAACTAGATGCAAGATAAAACTGACTAGTTGTCATAAGATTACATAACAATATATATAAAGCACAAACAGGCAAACATACATGTCATTGATTACTTTAAACTAATAAAAAAAAATATTCATTCTTCCGTCGAACGAGATAAGATAAAGATAAAAAATATGTTTTTAGTTGGTCACAGAAACAAACATAGGTCTTTAAACAATGGTGTCGATTCTGTTGCTGCACTTCCTAAACCTAATTATAATTAGAGTTTCTAAATTTAGAGCTGTCAACGTAAAATAAGATAAAATCGATCCGTTTTTATTTCAGAACGGCACCAGACGAATAGATTTATGTCATATTAGGCCATTTAACTAAATTTTTGTTAGCCTTAGTTAGGAAGTGCGCCAACAGAATTGACACCAACGGGAGACAATGATATTAAAGGCTCGAGCAGACCGGATGCGTATGCGCAGACGCGCACGTACCACTGAGTTGTAATGTATGGAACTGAGATATGACGCAAACGTCTACGTTACGCAAGCGGTGTGTCCTGTCTCATACAGTTCCATACATTACAACTCAGTGGTACGCGCACGTCTACGTTACGCAAGCGGTGCGTCCTGTCTCATACAGTTCCATACATTACAACTCAGTGGTACGCGCACGTCTACGTTACGCAAGCGGTGCGTCCTGTCTCATACAGTTCCATACATTACAACTCAGTGGTACGCGCACGTCTACGTTACGCAAGCGGTGCGTCCTGTCTCATACAGTTCCATACATTACAACTCAGTGGTACGCGCACGTCTACGTTACGCAAGCGGTGCGTCCTGTCTCATACAGTTCCATGCATTACAACTCAGTGGTACGTGCACGTCTACGCTTACGTCTACGCATACGCATCCGGTCTGCTCGAGCCTTAATGGTCACGTGGGCTATAATAATAGCCCAAAATAATATAAATAACATTAGCTACAATAGAGGTAGTGTTCTTAAATTGAAAAAAAAACCTATTTATTTAGATTAATATTCTTATGTTATCGTTATTTGAATAAGGAGAGCCAACGTAATATTCATTGTAGACAATATTAGCTACGTTCTCAGTGGCGCTTAATATTCCCAGCAGGAGGCCTATGTCCAGCACTGGACTAACGTGATGATGTTGAATATTAGCATCCTATAGGGCTGAGACAGTGATTTAAAATAATGTTATAATATAACGTATCAATGTATCGATAAGGGCGACGACAACAATTAATACAAACAGGCTAACAAATATTAAAAAAATCTAATAAAAATGTCTTTAAATGGCTTATTATATTATTAACATACATATAACCGGGTATTTATCGCGTAAATTACCTTTATTATTTCCCGACGTTTCGCTTGGATTGCACCAAGCATGGTACCGGGAAGACTGGTCTTCCTGGGACTTAATAAAGGTAATTTACGCGATAAGTCAATGACAAACAGCCTTTTTTATAAAAGCAACTCTATTTTGTGTCGATTTATATTTGTCAATAATCTGCACTACCCTATTTCTTATATTTGTTTCTGAAATAGTAGATCTGGCACCCATATTTGGTGATTATTGAGGTATTTAAATCAGCAAGTAAGATCAAACCCCTCACAAAAAAAACTAGAATAGGTTTTGGTTTTATCACAGCAACAACGCACGAGCCGAGCGAGCGAGCATGTGCCACGACCAAATTCGACTTGTTAGGCAGTATTTACAGGATATTTATCATGATTTGAGTCTTTTTGAGTTTCCAGATGTTTCGACACAGTTTCACACGTCATAATCAATTTCAATTTATTTATTCAATTAGCACGGTTTACACCAATTACACTAATTAATCACATTAATTAAAATACTTAAAAATTTAAAATATAATAATTAATTAACACAGCATTACAAAAGTGAAAGGGTAGAATCAGAATTATTCTCATAATAAAATTATATAAAATAAATAGGCATAAAATGTCAAGTTCAATCCATTAATTTATCATCTAAATAATATAAGATTAGAATTATATTGGAATTAAAACAAAAAACAACATATAAATATTTCAAATATTCAAATCATATAACGTTCTCAACCATGTTAGTTTCAAGTTATATCAAATCCCACTTGACGATTCAACTCAGGTGATAGATCTACTATTTAAGTAACAATATTTATTTATGAAGATGGGCAGCAGCGTCTTTCCGTGTATCAACATCCCATACTGCGCTCGCCAACCCGCCTGCCAAGTGTGGTGAGTATGGCAACTACCCCTCATGGATATCCACGAGGGAGGCCTGTGTTCAGTAGTGGACGTTTTACGGCTGAAATGATGATGATATATTTATGAGGTGATTGATAAAATCATACCATTAAACAAATAATCAGTAAACGTAGCTAGCTGTCCGTAGGGCGCGGCGGGTCATCACACTCGTTGGATCTCGAAGAGTTTCACATCCGTGTCGTACCATATAGGGGGGTCCACGTTTCTGGAACACAATTTCGATCAATCATTAACTATACTTTAACAAAGTTATTACATATTTAGCGCAGTTATAAAGACTTGCATTAAATTGCAGGCGCGCAAACGTGCAAATCTGCTGCGTGTTCGGTTTTACCCGAACACGTACTAACTAAACCGAAAGGGTGGGTTAGTTTCTTAGAGGATGTTGCCGTATGTGATACGTACCGTATGTATATGACGCCCCACAGGTAGGTGCGGAACCAGGCGGCGGTGCCGGCGTTGGCCTGGTACTTGCGGATGAGGATGTGTCGTATGTGATACGTACCGTATGTATATGACGCCCCACAGGTAGGTGCGGAACCAGGCGGCGGTGCCGGCGTTGGCCTGGTACTTGCGGATGAGGATGTGTCGTATGTGATACGTACCGTATGTATATGACGCCCCACAGGTAGGTGCGGAACCAGGCGGCGGTGCCGGCGTTGGCCTGGTACTTGCGGATGAGGATGTGTCGTATGTGATACGTACCGTATGTATATGACGCCCCACAGGTAGGTGCGGAACCAGGCGGCGGTGCCGGCGTTGGCCTGGTACTTGCGGATGAGGATGTGTCGTATGTGATACGTACCGTATGTATATGACGCCCCACAGGTAGGTGCGGAACCAGGCGGCGGTGCCGGCGTTGGCCTGGTACTTGCGGATGAGGATGTGTCGTATGTGATACGTACCGTATGTATATGACGCCCCACAGGTAGGTGCGGAACCAGGCGGCGGTGCCGGCGTTGGCCTGGTACTTGCGGATGAGGATGTGTCGTATGTGATACGTACCGTATGTATATGACGCCCCACAGGTAGGTGCGGAACCAGGCGGCGGTGCCGGCGTTGGCCTGGTACTTGCGGATGAGGATGTGTCGTATGTGATACGTACCGTATGTATATGACGCCCCACAGGTAGGTGCGGAACCAGGCGGCGGTGCCGGCGTTGGCCTGGTACTTGCGGATGAGGATGTGTCGTATGTGATACGTACCGTATGTATATGACGCCCCACAGGTAGGTGCGGAACCAGGCGGCGGTGCCGGCGTTGGCCTGGTACTTGCGGATGAGGATGGGGTGCGGCACGGGCAGCAGGCCCACCAGCGTGCCGTGCTGCAGGAAGCGCAGGATCTCTGACTCGTCGGTGAGGCCCCTGGGGAAATAAATAACACTATACAGGGTGTAAAAGGACAACTACCGAAAACTTCGGGAGGTCAATGTACTCGTCAATATTAACAACTTTTACTAAGGAACTTTTGCTGTAAAAAAATGTAAAGAAACAGCTGGTCCATATAATTTAGTAAAGTAGGTATTGTACTTTTGTATGGAACAGCTCGCCCGCCCGGAGACTGTCTCGCTGTGCGTCGTGCTAGCACTCACTTGTTGATGCATATCTTCTCCACCTGCGGCACCAGCACCTGCAGCAGCCGCATGATGGTCTGCAGGGGCAGCTTGCCGCGCCAGCTGCCCACCCACTCGGCCGACGCGCGCCACTCGCCCGCCCGGAGACTGTCTCGCTGTGCGTCGTGCTAGCACTCACTTGTCGATGCATATCTTCTCCACCTGCGGCACCAGCACCTGCAGCAGCCGCATGATGGTCTGCAGGGGCAGCTTGCCGCGCCAGCTGCCCACCCACTCGGCCGACGCGCGCCACTCGCCCGCCCGGAGACTGTCTCGCTGTGCGTCGTGCTAACACTCACTTGTCGATGCATATCTTCTCCACCTGCGGCACCAGCACCTGCAGCAGCCGCATGATGGTCTGCAGGGGCAGCTTGCCGCGCCAGCTGCCCACCCACTCGGCCGACGCGCGCCACTCGCCCGCCCGAAGACTGTCTCGCTGTGCGTCGTGCTAACACTCACTTGTCGATGCATATCTTCTCCACCTGCGGCACCAGCACCTGCAGCAGCCGCATGATGGTCTGCAGGGGCAGCTTGCCGCGCCAGCTGCCCACCCACTCGGCCGACGCGCGCCACTCGCCCGCCCGGAGACTGTCTCGCTGTGCGTCGTGCTAACACTCACTTGTCGATGCATATCTTCTCCACCTGCGGCACCAGCACCTGCAGCAGCCGCATGATGGTCTGCAGGGGCAGCTTGCCGCGCCAGCTGCCCACCCACTCGGCCGACGCGCGCCACTCGCCCACCCCCCCGCCCGCGCCCCCGCCGCCGCCCGACACGCGGAGGCTATCCCTCTGGAACAACAAAAAGAAAAACCTTATCAAAAGTCTACGATCCTTGACGCTCCCTACAGCCGGAAGTGCTTTAACCACTAAGCTACGGAACCCGTGTCGTGTGCCGCAATTCTAAGGCGATATCGGTTGAGCACCGATTAGAGCGCCATCTACAGGTAACTATTAGAGTTCTCATGTTCATTGTCTGAAGTTGTATTCAGTAGCAATGACTGGAGATGTCGTTATAGCTTATTCAATAGTTTGTAATTTTTTATAGTGTTTAACCACACTTAGGTGAATGAAAAACCTTTCCATATCCCACCGGAATCGCAAATTTCTAATAAGGTTTTTAATTTCCTTACAATGGTTAAACACTATAAAAAAAATACAAACAATTACAACATTTTGTTTAGAAAGAATTCCAACAAGGTAATGCGATACAATGAAGAGGGCAATGGTCAAGTCTACACCGCGGAGAGGGGAACGCACATCGCGACAAGTGAAGCCACCCCCTTCCCAAATTGTAAACGTATCTTATATTTAATCTCAGTTGTGGGACTTCCACTATCATAGTCCGTTTCTTGTCACCAACATTATCAGAGGTATCCTCTCTAAGCAGTCACGAAGCAGTCTCTTCCCCACCCTCCAAGCCCACACTACCGTCCCTGTCTTCCCTGCCGCCGCTGCCCAGGCTGTCCTTGCCCTCGCTACCCACGTGGCTAATCTACAAATCTCAGAATGTAAGACTCACATGCGCCACGGTCCGCTTCTTCTCCCCGGCGTCCTCAGTGTCCTCCCCGTCCGGCCCCGCGCGCGGCGGCAGCAGCCTCTCCCCGCCCTCCCTACCCACGCTGCCCTCCCTGCCGCCGCTGCCCAGGCTGTCCTTGCCCTCGCTACCCACGTGGCTAATCTACAAATCTCAGAATGTAAGACTCACATGCGCCACGGTCCGCTTCTTCTCCCCGGCGTCCTCAGTGTCCTCCCCGTCCGGCCCCGCGCGCGGCGGCAGCAGCCTCTCCCCGCCCTCCCTACCCACGCTGCCCTCCCTGCCGCCGCTGCCCAGGCTGTCCTTGCCCACGCTACCCTCGCGGCTCAGGCTTCCCGAGAGCTCTTCCGGTTTAGTTTCGGCGTCTTCGAGACGCTGGGCTGGTGGATGGGCTGACTCGCGTTCTGTCATGAGGTTGATTGCTGGAAATAAATGTAATTTCAGCCATAAAACGTCCACTGATTAACACAGGCCTCCCTCATGGATCTCCATGAGGGGTAGTTGCCATACTCACCACGCTTGGCAGGCGGGTTGGTGAGCGCAGTATGGGATGTTGATACACGGATAGACGCTGCTACCCATCTTCCGGGGGTATCCCTTAGCAGGCTCTTACTGCATCCATGGGCATGAGAGGAGGGGTATCATTCTACTGCCGGCACCCCACGGCGGAATAAAGGTAAAACTCAAGAATTAAAATGAAACCTTTTTCACTTTCAAATGATTCGTGAGTTACACTATTCATTGTTATGTTAAACGGGTTTTCTACTCACGTTAATTATTCATTGAAAATAGGTATCCAACGTGTTCAGTTCCCCTGGGAGGAACTGAACACGTTGGATACCTATTTTCAACGAATAATTAACGTGAGTAGAAAACCCGTTTAACATAACAATAAAATGAAACCTTCCAGAGTATAGAACTGGGTCGGTGCATGATTAAGTGAGAGACATACCTACAGACTTTTACTATTCCAACGGAATAGGAAGCGTGCTGGTACGATTTTTTTATAACTAGGACAGCAGAAATGTATTTGTATGTTGACCGCAATTTGAACTATCCAAGTGAGATAAATACATCCGCTGCCGCTTTTACATTTCGATTAAAAACTTATATTTGATATCAAAAGAGAACTCGTACAAATATATAAAATTAAAAGTGTTAAGTAACTGCCGACAATTTACCTAATCTCGGAGGTTTCCTATTTTTTTTTGTAATGTGTACCCTCAGTTTTGCTACCTATATACATCACGCCCTTTCATTTGGTACCAACAATCGAAAGTTAGAATATATTCGATTATTTATTCGATCATTTGGTACCAACAATCGAATGTTATACAATTATTATTATTATTATAATATTAAGAGCCTGTACTGTCCCACTGCAGGGCAAAGGCCTCCCTTCCTTCCTTCCACCTTTCTCTTATGTTATACAATACATTCGATTATTTATCTCCACTTTCACCCTTCATTTCTTGTTAACGTCTTCACCGATTTCTCTCCATTTTCTCACCATTTCTGAGATCAATATTAGGCCCGTTACTCTTTATGACTTTTTGATCTATGTAAACAAAATAAGTGAAATAGGTCTTAATGGTCACTTAACTTTATATGCCGACGATAATTGTCTATTTTACTTTGGAGCATCGATACAAGATATAATTTCACGTGCACAAAAAGATTTAAACACTCTATTTGGTTTCAAAACAACTTACTTACAATTAATATCACTAAAACACTGCGTCTCAGACTCCGCACTGGTGAACCCGCAATAAACAATAGCCCGTCTTCAGGACAGTAACGTCTAAGGTCTCGGAGAACGACTCCGCACTGGTGAACCCGCAATAAACAAAACAATAGCACGTGTTCAGGACACTAACCTGGTGTCTCCGGCAGCGTCGGGTTGAGCGTGCCTGGCTCGGCGGGCTGCGCGGGCCGCGAGCCCTCCATCGGCGTCTCGGAGACCGACTCCGCACTGGTGGACCTGCAATCAATTAACAGATATTAGTGGCAGTTGACGTGGCGTGCGGCAGGTTGGCGAGCGTGTGGAACATACCTGGGCAGTGTGATGGCGGGCGCCGCGCCCTGGTCCCGCGAGCAGCGCGAGCGCGGCGCTGAGCGAGCGCACGATGGCGCCGCGCTCGTGCGGCAGGTTGGCGAGCGTGTGGAACATACCTGGGCAGTGCGATGGCGGGCGCCGCGCCCTGGTCCCGCGAGGAGCGCGCGCGCGGCACTGAGCGAGCGCGCGATGGCGCCGCGCTCGTGCGGCAGGTTGGCGAGCGTGTGGAACATACCTGGGCAGTGCGATGGCGGGCGCCGCGCCCTGGTCCCGCGAGGAGCGCGCGCGCGGCACTGAGCGAGCGCGCGATGGCGCCGCGCTCGTGCGGCAGGTTGGCGAGCGTGTGGAACATACCTGGGCAGTGCGATGGCGGGCGCCGCGCCCTGGTCCCGCGAGGAGCGCGCGCGCGGCACTGAGCGAGCGCGCGATGGCGCCGCGCTCGTGCGGCAGGTTGGCGAGCGTGTGGAACATACCTGGGCAGTGCGATGGCGGGCGCCGCGCCCTGGTCCCGCGAGGAGCGCGCGCGCGGCACTGAGCGAGCGCGCGATGGCGCCGCGCTCGTGCGGCAGGTTGGCGAGCGTGTGGAACATACCTGGGCAGTGCGATGGCGGGCGCCGCGCCCTGGTCCCGCGAGGAGCGCGCGCGCGGCACTGAGCGAGCGCGCGATGGCGCCGCGCTCGTGCGGCAGGTTGGCGAGCGTGTGGAACATACCTGGGCAGTGCGATGGCGGGCGCCGCGCCCTGGTCCCGCGAGGAGCGCGCGCGCGCTGCGCTGAGCGAGCGCGCGATGGCGCCGCGCTCGTGCGGCAGGTTGGCGAGCGTGTGGAACATACCTGGGCAGTGCGATGGCGGGCGCCGCGCCCTGGTCCCGCGAGGAGAACGCGCGCGGCACTGAGCGAGCGCGCGATGGCGCCGCGCTCGTGCGGCAGGTTGGCGAGCGTGTGGAACATACCTGGGCAGTGCGATGGCGGGCGCCGCGCCCTGGTCCCGCGAGGAGCGCGCGCGCGGCACTGAGCGAGCGCGCGATGGCGCCGCGCTCGTGCGGCAGGTTGGCGAGCGTGTGGAACATACCTGGGCAGTGCGATGGCGGGCGCCGCGCCCTGGTCCCGCGAGGAGCGCGCGCGCGGCGCTGAGCGAGCGCACGATGGCGCCGCGCTCGTGCGGCAGGTTGGCGAGCGTGTGGAACATACCTGGGCAGTGCGATGGCGGGCGCCGCGCCCTGGTCCCGCGAGGAGCGCGCGCGCGGCACTGAGCGAGCGCGCGATGGCGCCGCGCTCGTGCGGCAGGTTGGCGAGCGTGTGGAACATACCTGGGCAGTGCGATGGCGGGCGCCGCGCCCTGGTCCCGCGAGGAGCGCGCGCGCGGCACTGAGCGAGCGCGCGATGGCGCCGCGCTCGTGCGGCAGGTTGGCGAGCGTGTGGAACATACCTGGGCAGTGCGATGGCGGGCGCCGCGCCCTGGTCCCGCGAGGAGCGCGCGCGCGGCACTGAGCGAGCGCGCGATGGCGCCGCGCTCGTGCGGCAGGTTGGCGAGCGTGTGGAACATACCTGGGCAGTGCGATGGCGGGCGCCGCGCCCTGGTCCCGCGAGGAGCGCGCGCGCGGCACTGAGCGAGCGCGCGATGGCGCCGCGCTCGTGCGGCAGGTTGGCGAGCGTGTGGAACATACCTGGGCAGTGCGATGGCGGGCGCCGCGCCCTGGTCCCGCGAGGAGCGCGCGCGCGGCGCTGAGCGAGCGCACGATGGCGCCGCGCTCGTGCGGCAGGTTGGCGAGCGTGTGGAACATACCTGGGCAGTGCGATGGCGGGCGCCGCGCCCTGGTCCCGCGAGGAGCGCGCGCGCGCGGCGCTGAGCGAGCGCACGATGGCGCCGCGCTCGTGCGGCAGGTTGGCGAGCGTGTGGAACATACCTGGGCAGTGCGATGGCGGGCGCCGCGCCCTGGTCCCGCGAGGAGCGCGCGCGCGGCACTGAGCGAGCGCGCGATGGCGCCGCGCTCGTGCGGCAGGTTGGCGAGCGTGTGGAACATACCTCGGCAGTGCGATGGCGGGCGCCGCGCCCTGGTCCCGCGAGGAGCGCGCGCGCGGCACTGAGCGAGCGCGCGATGGCGCCGCGCTCGTGCGGCAGGTTGGCGAGCGTGTGGAACATACCTGGGCAGTGCGATGGCGGGCGCCGCGCCCTGGTCCCGCAAGGAGCGCGCGCGCGGCACTGAGCGAGCGCGCGATGGCGCCGCGCTCGTGCGGCAGGTTGGCGAGCGTGTGGAACATACCTGGGCAGTGCGATGGCGGGCGCCGCGCCCTGGTCCCGCGAGGAGCGCGCGCGCGCGGCGCTGAGCGAGCGCGCGATGGCGCCGCGCTCGTGCGGCAGGTTGGCGAGCGTGTGGAACATACCTGGGCAGTGCGATGGCGGGCACCGCGCCCTGGTCCCGCGAGGAGCGCGCGCGCGCGGCGCTGAGTGAGCGCGCGATGGCGCCGCGCTCGTGCGGCAGGTTGGCGAGCGTGTGGAACATACCTGGGCAGTGCGATGGCGGGCGCCGCGCCCTGGTCCCGCGAGGAGCGCGCGCGCGTCGCTGAGCGAGCGCGCGATGGCGCCGCGCTCGTGCGGCAGGTTGGCGAGCGTGTGAAACATACCTGGGCAGTGCGATGGCGGGCGCCGCGCCCTGGTCCCGCGAGGAGCGCGCGCGCGGCGCTGAGCGAGCGCGCGATGGCGCCGCGCTCGTGCGGCAGGTTGGCGAGCGTGTGGAACATACCTGGGCAGTGCGATGGCGGGCGCCGCGCCCTGGTCCCGCGAGGAGCGCGCGCGCGCGGCGCTGAGCGAGCGCGCGATGGCGCCGCGCTCGTGCGGCAGGTTGGCGAGCGTGTGGAACATACCTGGGCAGTGCGATGGCGGGCGCCGCGCCCTGGTCCCGCGAGGAGCGCGCGCGCGCGGCGCTGAGCGAGCGCGCGATGGCGCCGCGCTCGTGCGGCAGGTTGGCGAGCGTGTGGAACATACCTGGGCAGTGCGATGGCGGGCGCCGCGCCCTGGTCCCGCGAGGAGCGCGCGCGCGCGGCGCTGAGCGAGCGCGCGATGGCGCCGCGCTCGTGCGGCAGGTTGGCGAGCGTGTGGAACATACCTGGGCAGTGCGATGGCGGGCGCCGCGCCCTGGTCCCGCGAGGAGCGCGCGCGCGCGGCGCTGAGCGAGCGCGCGATGGCGCCGCGCTCGTGCGGCAGGTTGGCGAGCGTGTGGAACATACCTGGGCAGTGCGATGGCGGGCGCCGCGCCCTGGTCCCGCGAGGAGCGCGCGCGCGCGGCGCTGAGCGAGCGCGCGATGGCGCCGCGCTCGTGCGGCAGGTTGGCGAGCGTGTGGAACATACCTGGGCAGTGCGATGGCGGGCGCCGCGCCCTGGTCCCGCGAGGAGCGCGCGCGCGCGGCGCTGAGCGAGCGCGCGATGGCGCCGCGCTCGTGCGGCAGGTTGGCGAGCGTGTGGAACATACCTGGGCAGTGCGATGGCGGGCGCCGCGCCCTGGTCCCGCGAGGAGCGCGCGCGCGGCGCTGAGCGAGCGCACGATGGCGCCGCGCTCGTGCGGCAGGTTGGCGAGCGTGTGGAACATACCTGGGCAGTGCGATGGCGGGCGCCGCGCCCTGGTCCCGCGAGGAGCGCGCGCGCGGCACTGAGCGAGCGCGCGATGGCGCCGCGCTCGTGCGGCAGGTTGGCGAGCGTGTGGAACATACCTGGGCAGTGCGATGGCGGGCGCCGCGCCCTGGTCCCGCGAGGAGCGCGCGCGCGCGGCGCTGAGCGAGCGCGCGATGGCGCCGCGCTCGTGCGGCAGGTTGGCGAGCGTGTGGAACATACCTGGGCAGTGCGATGGCGGGCGCCGCGCCCTGGTCCCGCGAGGAGCGCGCGCGCGCGGCGCTGAGCGAGCGCGCGATGGCGCCGCGCTCGTGCGGCAGGTTGGCGAGCGTGTGGAACATACCTGGGCAGTGCGATGGCGGGCGCCGCGCCCTGGTCCCGCGAGGAGCGCGCGCGCGCGGCGCTGAGCGAGCGCGCGATGGCGCCGCGCTCGTGCGGCAGGTTGGCGAGCGTGTGGAACATACCTGGGCAGTGCGATGGCGGGCGCCGCGCCCTGGTCCCGCGAGGAGCGCGCGCGCGCGGCGCTGAGCGAGCGCGCGATGGCGCCGCGCTCGTGCGGCAGGTTGGCGAGCGTGTGGAACATACCTGGGCAGTGCGATGGCGGGCGCCGCGCCCTGGTCCCGCGAGGAGCGCGCGCGCGCGGCGCTGAGCGAGCGCGCGATGGCGCCGCGCTCGTGCGGCAGGTTGGCGAGCGTGTGGAACATACCTGGGCAGTGCGATGGCGGGCGCCGCGCCCTGGTCCCGCGAGGAGCGCGCGCGCGCGGCGCTGAGCGAGCGCGCGATGGCGCCGCGCTCGTGCGGCAGGTTGGCGAGCGTGTGGAACACGCTGCGTTTGCGGATTATCGTGTACACGAGGTTGGAGTTACCTGTAACAACGGTGCTCTGATTAGTTGTTTTCATTAATTTTATTTTATTTTTCCTTGAAACTTTTCCGTAAAACTTCCACTATTGAACACAAGCCTGCCCCATGGATCTCCATGAGGGGTTGTAGCCATTCTCACCGCGCTTAACAGGCGGGTTGGCGAGCGCAGTACGGGATGTTGATACACGGAAAGACGCTACTGCCCATCTTCCAGAGGTATCCCTTAGCACGGCCGGGCGCGTGGCGCGGGGCTCCACCACCCTGAAGACCATTATCTGGGCAGTCCTCGGCCACCATTCGATCACAAAGTTTTGCTTCACCTTTCCTGCGTCTCTAGCAACTTAGGACTAAATAATATGGTCCTATGTTATGAGGGATTTATAGATTTGCCTGTGTTTTAATGATTACTTTGGGCATAATTGTTAGAATGTGTCAGGCCTTACCTAATTGACATTCCTTATTTCGTCATTCAGTAGTAAAAAAAAAATGTTACTTAGAACAGAGCACCGTGTCGCTTGGGCGCCCAAATGTTGGTTGGCCTCCCTTATGCGATTCCACTGAGGTGGAACCGTGCGAGTTAGTTCACTCGACCTTTTGCCCTTCAAGCGTTGTGATTGGTCAATTCATGCGCCGCTCAGCTGCGCCTCAGTAGAAATGCTTAGGTATATAAAATGTAATCTGAAGACTCACCATCAAACTGATACTGGATCATGTTATTGAACATCTCCAGCAGAAAGAACACGAGGTGGTGGTGATGCGGCGCCGAGAACAGGAACCACGGCGTGCTGAACGCCTCCAGGAGGTGGAGCAGCTTGGTCGACGCCACCATTGACAGCGTCTTTAGGTAGGGGGACACTGTAAAACGAATTTTTAATTTAATATATTTAAAAAAACGGGTGATAAAAGTGTGTTGAAGTATCGTAACGTCGGAAAATTATTCCGACACGTTTTTTTTTAAATTGAATTGTATTCTTATTCTGGTAGGGGTTACCAGATCTGCACTGATGTCCCCTCATTGGGGTGTATTGTGCATTGTCCCCCGATATACGAGTACTTTTAAAAATAAACAAAAACAGACTTTGCTAGAATCACAGTCAAATTCGACTAATATGACAGCCCGCTGTTCTAGGCCTCGGACCATCCATAAATTTAGAATGAAATGATTCATTTCTAAACCGACCGCGTAAAAATATGCGAATAGTTTCGTCCAAAGTTGGGCTAAGATCAGTGTTGAAATACGAAAGTTTAGAAGCTTTTATTTTTGAAATAAATACTTTTTTTACGGTTTGGGGTGTATACAAAGATTATGACGAGATAAATTGATATAATCCTTAGTGTTGGATGATTAACGTCAAACAGTGGAGTAGTTACCCTTCCACGTTTGTATGGAAAGATGGGCGACTCGTTCATCCTTATGAGGAAAAAATTTAAATTTAAATTTATATTTCAGTATATCCTCTTACGCGTTTGAGGAATTCACCGGCAAACAGAAAATTACTGTGATCAATTTTATTATTAATTAAATGTTTAATATATTAACGGGGCTTTATCGCAATTATTTTTAAATTTCATCAAATCTATAGGTATTATTTTAATTTGAATCTTTTGTATAAAGTATGAAAAATTGTTGCACGTTACGAAATGTACCTTGGAATAAATAATTAAAAAATAATATTTAAACTCTTGTATTTATTTTGTAAATTGACATTTAAACGAATCATTTGTACACTAATGATTAAAAAACTTATTGACTTTGAAACATCGCGAAAGACGTAAGGTCAATTATGAATACCTATAATTTATAAAAAAAAAAATTATTTAACCTATGTTGTCCCACTGCTGAGCAAAGGTCTCCCCCAAAGTCTTCCAACCATCCCGATCCTTTGCAGACTCCCACCATCCTCTGTCAAAGGTAACGAGTTCATCCCGCCAACGCTTCCTCGGTCGACCCCGACACCGCGTTCCCTCATCAGGGAGCCAAGGTGTTACACTCTGAGCCCATTTCTCTGCTGGCATTCGGCTCACGTGGCCCGCCCAGTCCTACAAAAAATATTAGAGTCGAAGAAATGGTTGGGTGTATAATTATACTTTACCATTAACTAGGATAGTTAGGAGACAGTCGAACAGGGGTTGCAAGCGCTGGTGGCCTGTGGTGATGACCTGGAAAGATAGATTGCTACTGAATGCAACTTCAGACAATGAACAGGAGAACTCTTAGTTACCTGTAGATGGCGCTCTTCGGTTGCTCAAACCGACATCACCTTATCAAGAATTTCAGCGGGTCCCGACATGGGTTCTGTAGCTTAGCGGTCAAAGCGCTTCCGGCTTAAGGAAGCGTCAAGTATCTATTTGACGGACGTGGGTTCGAATCCCACCGGAACCGTAAAATTTTTGATAAGGTTATTCATCATCATCATTTCGGCCGTAATACGTCCTCTACTGAACACAGGCCTCCCTCATTTATCTCCATGAGGGGTAGTTGCCATACTCACCACGCTTGGCAGGCGGGTTGGCGAGCGCAGTACGGGATGTTGAGACACGTAAAGAGTGTTATTTTTATAGTATTTAACCACACTTAGGTACAACATTTTCAAAGAAATGAATAACCGTGGGGTGCCGGCAGTAGAATGTTGCCCTCCTCTCTTGCCCGTGGATGCAGTAAGAGCCTGCTAAGAGCTACCTCAGGAAGATGGGCAGCAACGTCATTCCGTGTATCAACATCCCAACTGCGCTCGCCAACTCGCTGCCAAGCCAAGCGTGGTGAGTATGACAACTGCCCCTTATGGAGATCCATGAGGGAGGCCTGTGTTCAGTAGTGGACGTTTTACGGCTGAAATGATGATGATGATGATGATCTCAGCCGTGGGACGTCAAGTTCGCCAGTGCGCGCAAATATAAGCTATACTTACGCTCAACGATACCAGTGTCTACCATGAGCTGTCACTGTTAGATCGCTTGCAGTAGTTTTCATTTATTTCATTTCATTTATTTATTTGTCAGAATGAAGGTTTACAATGATGTCATACATAATAGTTAAGTTCCATTAGCATTGAAGCGAACTTACCAGGGAAGGCATACAAATGTTAAGTCACAAATATCATATAAAAAATAATTATAAACATGTCCTAGATTACAATAGCCATTAGATAATATTAGCCAAACCTTGTAGATTACAGTTTAAAATTCTTTTTTATTAGTGTACTGCGTACCAAACTATCCGCTAGAGGTGCTGTACAAGTTTTCATACATTTATATGCAGTCGCTAGTGTGTATAGATTGTGATAACTCATGGTAGAACCACAGGTTCCAATCTACTTAAAGAATTTCACTTTTTGGTTTTTTATTTTTAATTTTTTTGGAAGATACCGTTTTCATACATTTATATACAGTCGCTAGTGTATAGATTGTGAAAACTCATGGTAGACCCACAGGTTCGAATCCACTTAAAGAATTTCACTTTTTGGTTTTTTATTTTTAATTTTTTTGCAAGATACCGTTTTCATACATTTATATAGTACAGTCGCTAGTTTGTATAGATTGTGAAAACTCATGGTAGAGCCACAGGTTCGAATCCACTTAAAGAATTTCACTTTTTGGTTTTTTATTTTTACATTTTTTGCAAGACACACTTAGTACCAGTTTTTTACCACGCTTACCTTATGGAACACCACAACCAGCAGGTCAGCATGCGAGCCAGTGAAGACGGGGATATCCATAGGCACGGCGGCTGCGTAAGGCTTGTTCAGACGGACGCCGAGGTTGCGCTCTCCGGACAGAAGGAGTAGGATGAACACGCCTATGTGCATTAGACCGACGCGAGCTGTGGCGATAACAAACAACTAAATATTAGGACTAAATATCGGTGTATTAAGGCCTTTGACATCTGTTTTAGGTGATTTATACAGCGTCAGCGATATATAATACTAGCTGCCACGGGCAACTTCGTCTGTGTCACAAAGGGAGAGAGAGTGAGGGGGTCGTAGCGTAGGCACCTATAAGAAATTCCATAAATTCGAATGGTGTTTAAGGCAATTCTGTTAAAAATTGTATACTAGCCATGAATAGGGATATAAGAATATATCATATGTAATGGTATATTATATGACCATTTGCAACTTGCGCTCACTTGTTATCTCTTTCTCGCAGCGCACGGTGAGACGGGCGTTGCATTTGTGTGGGCGAGACGAAGCAAACTTTTATTATAAACATAAACCACAGGTACAACATTACACCTTAGAAATACTCGTAACTATTGTTATACCTAACCTACTGCGCAATTATTTACTTTCATCTTCATTCAACGTCATGGTGTACTTGTTTAATGTAATAACTTAATATTATTTGGAAATTATTAATGTGCTACCCAAATGTTTGCCATTATTTAAACAATGTGTACTGCCTATGTATAGTAATTAAGTTAAATTAAGACGAATGTATGTGCCAAGACAAACCTCGTACGGTTTTTATGGCACTGATTTTAATAACCATGTATTTAAGTTTATGAGTATAAATAAATAAAAAAAAAAAATATAATTCTAGTCGTGGGGTGCCGGCAGTAGAATGATACCCCTCCACTCATGCCCGTGGATGCAGTAAGAGCTTGCTAAGGGATACCTCCGGAAGATGGGCAGCAGCGTCTTTCCGTGTATCAACATCCCGTACTGCGCTCGCCAACCCGCCTGCCAAGCGTGTTGAGTATGGCAACTACCCCTCATGGAGATCCATGAGGGAGGCCTGTTCAGTAGTGGACTTTTTACAGCTGGAATGATGAACCATGAATAACTTAATTATTTGGATAAGGCTTGATACTGTGTATATAAAAACACCTTCGCAAATAATTTATAATTTAAGAATAAATTTCATTACCACAAAAAAAGGTTAGGTTGACTCACTAGTCAACCCCAAAAGATAAACATATGCTTCACAGACTTTTTTATAACATTTTAGGGGAACAACTCCGTCATACGTGATGGCTGCGTAACTTTAACCGTTTAGCGCACGCAACGGACGCTCTCAAAAGGAATATTTTTTCCCCGTTTATGCAACATTTTTCAATGATGCTTCTATCGGCCATATCGTGATGTTATATATCCTATAGCCTTCCTCGATAATTGGGCTATCCAACAGCGACAAGGATATTTTTTGAATTCGGCCTATTAGCTTCTGAGATTAGCACGTTCAACCAAACAAACAAACAAACTCTTCACCTTAATAATATTAGTATATACAATATGCAGATTTCATAGGAAAAGGGTATAAGTAGCTTTGTCATTACTCGGAACTAGAACTTACACTGATCCGCTCGTGAGTCATTGAGATGGTAAAGAATCGGCACCAGAACTTCCAAAACATCACTGCTTTTCAGAACGTAGTACATGAATTTCTGAAACAAGAAAAACTCCATTAATTTTAACGAAAATCATGTCTCTATAAACTGTGGCATTGTCTTTAAATGTGTGTTAACAATAAAGGCTCGAGCAGACCGGATGCGTATGCGTAGACGTAAGCGTAGACGTGCACGTACCACTGAGTTGTAATATATGGAACTGTATGAGACAGGACACACCGCTTGCGTAACGTAGACGTGCGCGTACCACTGAGTTGTAATATATGGAACTGTATGAGACAGGACACACCGCTTGCGTAACGTAGACGTGCGCGTCATATGTCAGTTCCATACATTACAACTCAGTGGTACGTGCACGTCTACGCATACGCATCCGGTCTGCTCGAGCCTTAATGCCGACGCACTGGTTTTGCCAAAAAACAAAACTATTATGATCATATTACAGAAACTTTGCGATTTAAATCTTTGCTCCCGATTAGGTACTTATGCGTTTAGTTCATCCATCCATCTGCTTGGTCCTTCTACGCAACCATCGTCCATTTGCAACCCACGTTGTATTAGCTTCTGCCATAGTTCTTCCGGCATGCGGCAAAACTGATCAGCCCAGTCCCATTTCACTTTGGCAGACTTCAGAGCATAACTTGTTGTAATCGCACATCTTCCAGCAGTTTCTGTTTCCAGTAGGACAAGTTGAGCAGGCACGTCTGCTGCTGAATCTCAAGGGCTGACCAGCACTCGCGGGCTATAACAGCAGTTATATGTTATAGGAACAGCTATTTTTAACCTATCACCTCTCTTATATATGTACATAAATACGATAAAGGGAACCGGATGCTTTAAATACTTAGTATAGAATAGAATAGAAAATGCTTTATTGCACACCTTAAACTAAACAAATTAACAAAAAAAAGAGAAACACTAAACAAAAACTGACAAGCGGCGGTCTTATCGCTAAAGAGCGATCTCTACGAGACAACCTTTCGATGGATTGGATTGTGTTAATGAGATGGGGTAAAATGGTGTGAGATTAAAAAGAAAAGTAAACATAAAAAATACCATATAGAATATACATATATTAATGTTAGCGATGCGATAATAAGAAGTGAATAGAAGTGCACCGAATATTTTGTACAGGAGCAGTATAGGAGTAGCAGGAGTTTTGTATATTATATTATAATTAGCCATAAGTGTCCCACTGCTGGGCAAAGGCCTCCCTTCCAACTCTCCATGCATCATACATATACTATAAGTATGGCATTATGCCCACCATTTGTATACTGTTTTTTTGTAAATTGTGTGCAATAAAGAATTAAATAAATAAATAAGTAATAATAATAATAATGTGTATATATGTGTGTACTAATGTATATATAGATAGATAGATAGATAGAAAATGCTTTATTGCACACCTTAAAACATACAAGTACAAAATAAAAAAAACTAAAGAAACACTGATCATGTGACAATCGGCGGTCTTATCGCTAAAGAGCGATCTCTACCAGACAACCTTGGGATGGATTGGATTATTATATGCAACATGGGGTTCTATCGATGTAAGATGTACATACGGTAATAATAGTAATAAATTTGAAAATATTATACCATACATAATTATATACATACATAGGTACTTGATAAACATACATAAATATATAGAAAACTGTTATATTATATACTAAAATACATATAAATATATACAATGGTGTCAACGAATTAAGCAGTTAGCGACAACAGGACAAATAGTGTTCCTTAACCATAGACTTGAAAATAGGAAGAGATGGAGCACGCCTGATGGATACAGGCAATGCGTTCCACAGGGTAACAGCCTGGACAGTAAAAGATTTGTGGTAGTAAGACGAGTTATGCACAGGTGTCATAAGTTGAAATGTCTCAGAAGACCGAAGAGATCGAGAGTGAGAAAGGTGAAGAAAATTAAATCGTTCCTTGAGATAAGGAGGAGTGGATGGGGTAAAAAGTATGTTGTAAAGTAGAAATAAGAGATGGGAATTCCGACGAAGCCGTATTGGTAGCCACTTTAACTTCCTGCGAAACTCCGAAACATGGTCATACTTGCGTAAGCCAAATATGAACCTTATTCCGAGGTTTTGCAGGCGTTCTAGCTTGTCCAATTGTTGCTCCGTCAGATCGAGGAAGGACGCATCGGCATAGTCTAGGATAGGGAGAAGAAGGGATTGAGCAAGAGAAACTTTAGTGGCAATGGGAAGGAAGTTTCGCAGTCTTCGTAGAGATCCTACAGTAGCGAAAGCTTTACGGCTGATTTCAGAGAGTTGCGGTCCCCATGACAGATTTCTATCAATGAGGACACCTAAATTTTTCGCCGTTTCACTCTGCATGATATGCGTGCCATCAAATATCACAGTAGGAAGACCACTCCAATTTATCCGGGATATCATCCGTGAGCCCCCAACTACTAATACCTGCGTTTTGATAGGATTAACCCTAAGACCGTATGCTTTGCTCCAGTCCAGTATTCGCTTCAGGTCGTTATTGATGGTCTCGATAGCATTGGGTAAATGTTCTACAGAGGCCTGTGTGTAAATTTGGAGATCGTCTGCATAGAGGTGGTACGATGAAGTTAATTGGTGGGATATTGAATTTATAAATATAGCGAAAAGGAGAGGTGATAAAACGCCGCCCTGGGGAACGCCTGCAGATATATCGCACCACGATGAATATACATCATCAATGCGTACACGCTGGCGTCGCCCATGCAGATAACTGCGAAACCAATCAGCCACTGCCGGCGAAATGTTAAGAGAGCGGAGGATACCAAGGAGTAGCTCATAGTCAACGTTGTTAAAAGCGTTGCTAAAGTCTAATAAACACAACACAGTGACTTGTCCATTGTCCATGCCACAGCGTATGTCATCGGTAATTTTAACCAATGCGGACACTGTGCTGTGACCTGGACGGAAACCGGATTGGAGAGGATTGAGGAGATTTTGGCTGGATAGGAAAATACTAAGTTGCCGATGGATTAGGCGTTCCAGGACTTTAGATAGGAAAGGAAGGATTGATATAGGACGGAATTCAGATAAAGAAGCCGGATTGGATTTTTTTGGTATAGGAATAACCTGCGCTTCTTTCCAAAGAGTAGGGAATGAGGTAGTGGATATTGAAAAATTGAGGATGTGTGTGATTATAGGAGCGATTTGGTCAAGGATGGGGACTATCATATTGCGGCTGATACTATCGCTACCAATCGCATTAGATGAAATGGATGTAATGCTCTTCTTAACATCACAGACAGTAAACTGATTAAAGACAAATGGTGGATAGTCGGGAATCGGAATAGAAGAAAGGTGATGTAATGTTCGTAATTTAGTTTGACCATCAAGATCGGAAGAGGAAGAGAAATGATTATTAAGTGAATTTAAATTGATGTGCGGAGGTATCTTGTCTTGTTGCTTAGATTTTCCGATTCCCAATGACCGTAGGAACTTCCAGACCTTAGCTGGATCGGAGTCCTCTACTGATGTATGGATGTAACGGCGTTGCGCGTCACGACACGCTCTATTGCAGCGATTCCGGCAAGCTATATGTTTTTCCCTGTTTGAAGCAGATGGTCGGTGTTTAAATTTATGTTTCGCTAAAACCTTTTCATGCATCACAGCTCTAAGGTCTGGTGTTATCCATGGAGCTGGCAAATGCTTAAGTGTAATCGATCTAAAAGGAGCGTGTTTGTTGTACAGATCGGTTATCATTTTATTGAAAATGTCAACTTTGCAGTCAACATCACCATTTTCGAAAAGCTTAGACCAATCAAAACACTCTGCATCATGTCTCAGATCTTCCACGTCCATGCCACTAAAGTTCCGCTGCAGGATAATTTTGGGCTTAGATTTTGGAGGACGAATTTTGTAAGAAAGGAAGAGAAGATCATGATAGGAAAAAGCTCCGGCAGCACATTGACCATGTTGAGCAACATGAGCAGGAGATGACACTATCATGAGGTCTAAAAGAGAAGGAGTTGAATGAGGATAGAAATGTGTAGCAGATAGAGGGAGGATGTGTAAGTTACAACTCTTTACCAGAGTTTCAAGTGAAGAAGAACGATTATCCTGCTTAAGCAAGCACGTATTAAAATCACCCATTATTATTGAATGATCATACGAAGCAACTAGGTTTTCTAGGAGTGTTTCAAATGAAAGAAAGTAATTGATGTGAGACGAGGGACAGTAAAACACTCCTAGTAGTACCCTTGAATGCATAAGATTGATTTCAATAAATAGGTGTTCTCCCGCATTGGCTGGTGGAGGTTGTGATGACATACTCACAATAGAAAAGGGAATGTGCGCACGAAGATATATGGCAACACCTCCACCACCAGATCCTATGCGATCGTTACGGATTAGATTGAACCCTGGAAGAGAATAGGAATTAGAAGGAAGACACGGTTTGAGCCAGGATTCAGATATATGTATATATATATATATATATATATATATATATATATATACATATATCTGAATCCTGGCTCAAATATATATATATATAATAATAATATAAAGCTATAATAATGAAATGAAAAAAAATTCAAAATGTTATAAATAAATAATATACCTTATCCATTTGATTTCTGGTTTCCATTTCATGTCTCCACTAGGTATTTTGTCCAGTATTGATAACTGATCTCTTATATATTAGGCTATAGCTACATTTTCCGGCGCGGTGTCGGGCGAGGGCGCATCATCATTCATCATCATTTCAGCCATAAAACGTCCACTGATGAACACAGGCCTCCCTCATGAATCTCCATGGGGGGTAGTTGCCATACTCACCACGCTTGGCAGGCGGGTTGGTGAGCGCAGTATGGGATGTTGATACACGGATAGACGCTGCTGCCCATCTTCCGGAGGTATCCCTTAGCAGGCTCTTACTGAATCCATGGGCATGAGAGGAGGGGTATCATTCTACTGCCGACACCCAAGGCGGGCGCATACCTTGTTGTAATCGCACATCTTCCAGAAGAGCACCAGCAGCTCCTGGTGCAGCGACACGCGCTTGGCCGAGTTGGGCAGGTACGTCTGCTGCAGCGGGTTGTTGGGGAGGCGCGTGACGCCGCGCAGCAGGAACTGGAAGTCCTCGTCGCGGTGTCGGGCGAGCGCGCATACCTTGTTGTAATCGCACATCTTCCAGAAGATCACCAGCAGCTCCTGGTGCAGCGACACGCGCTTGGCCGAGTTGGGCAGGTACGTCTGCTGCAGCGGGTTGTTGAGGAGGCGCGTGACGCCGCGCAGCAGGAACTGGAAGTCCTCGTCGCGGTGTCGGGCGAGCGCGCATACCTTGTTGTAATCGCACATCTTCCAGATGAGCACCAGCAGCTCCTGGTGCAGCGACACGCGCTTGGCCGAGTTGGGCAGGTACGTCTGCTGCAGCGGGTTGTTGAGGAGGCGCGTGACGCCGCGCAGCAGGAACTGGAAGTCCTCGTCGCGGTGTCGGGCGAGCGCGCATACCTTGTTGTAATCGCACATCTTCCAGAAGAGCACCAGCAGCTCCTGGTGCAGCGACACGCGCTTGGCCGAGTTGGGCAGGTACGTCTGCTGCAGCGGGTTGTTGAGGAGGCGCGTGACGCCGCGCAGCAGGAACTGGAAGTCCTCGTCGCGGTGTCGGGCGAGCGCGCATACCTTGTTGTAATCGCACATCTTCCAGAAGAGCACCAGCAGCTCCTGGTGCAGCGACACGCGCTTGGCCGAGTTGGGCAGGTACGTCTGCTGCAGCGGGTTGTTGAGGAGGCGCGTGACGCCGCGCAGCAGGAACTGGAAGTCCTCGTCGCGGTGTCGGGCGAGCGCGCATACCTTGTTGTAATCGCACATCTTCCAGAAGAGCACCAGCAGCTCCTGGTGCAGCGACACGCGCTTGGCCGAGTTGGGCAGGTACGTCTGCTGCAGCGGGTTGTTGAGGAGGCGCGTGACGCCGCGCAGCAGGAACTGGAAGTCCTCGTCGCGGTGTCGGGCGAGCGCGCATACCTTGTTGTAATCGCACATCTTCCAGAAGAGCACCAGCAGCTCCTGGTGCAGCGACACGCGCTTGGCCGAGTTGGGCAGGTACGTCTGCTGCAGCGGGTTGTTGAGGAGGCGCGTGACGCCGCGCAGCAGGAACTGGAAGTCCTCGTCGCGGTGTCGGGCGAGCGCGCATACCTTGTTGTAATCGCACATCTTCCAGAAGAGCACCAGCAGCTCCTGGTGCAGCGACACGCGCTTGGCCGAGTTGGGCAGGTACGTCTGCTGCAGCGGGTTGTTGAGGAGGCGCGTGACGCCGCGCAGCAGGAACTGGAAGTCCTCGTCGCGGTGTCGGGCGAGCGCGCATACCTTGTTGTAATCGCACATCTTCCAGAAGAGCACCAGCAGCTCCTGGTGCAGCGACACGCGCTTGGCCGAGTTGGGCAGGTACGTCTGCTGCAGCGGGTTGTTGAGGAGGCGCGTGACGCCGCGCAGCAGGAACTGGAAGTCCTCGTCGCGGTGTCGGGCGAGCGCGCATACCTTGTTGTAATCGCACATCTTCCAGAAGAGCACCAGCAGCTCCTGGTGCAGCGACACGCGCTTGGCCGAGTTGGGCAGGTACGTCTGCTGCAGCGGGTTGTTGAGGAGGCGCGTGACGCCGCGCAGCAGGAACTGGAAGTCCTCGTCGCGGTGTCGGGCGAGCGCGCATACCTTGTTGTAATCGCACATCTTCCAGAAGAGCACCAGCAGCTCCTGGTGCAGCGACACGCGCTTGGCCGAGTTGGGCAGGTACGTCTGCTGCAGCGGGTTGTTGAGGAGGCGCGTGACGCCGCGCAGCAGGAACTGGAAGTCCTCGTCGCGGTGGATGCGGGACAGGTAGTTGATGAACAGGTTGTCGGGCGGGCTCTGAAGGAGAGAACGGGAACTGGTGCAATCATCGTCATCATCATCATCATCAAATTAGGAAAGACTTGTATTTTGTAAGGAATAATATTGGTAGCGACGCGATTTTAAGTCGATATAAATGCACTATATATTTTTGTACAGGAGCTTGCAGGGTATGCACAGATGGGGGGGGGGGGGGGGGGGCAGTTCTGACTTGCAGCCTAGCTAGCATAGCCTCTGAACTCGACGGTCAGTCGCAAGCCTAGCGCCACGCATACCGCACGCTCTGGTCCTCTGAGTTGTAGCTTTTTCGCGAATAAATTAGTCTAAAACTTAATGTTTTCGTTCATCATTTAACTGCCAAACCATCTTCTTACACTAACCCGGGTTAATACCGTCTTCAAAGCCCAAAAAGTATTGGACCTTTTTTCAAGATTCTTTCACCATTAGAAAGCTACATTATCCCCGAGTAACATAGGCTATATTTTATTCCCGTATTCCCACAGGAACGGGAACTACGCGGGTAAAACCGCGGAGTGCGGCCTATCGTCCGGAGATATCCCTCAGCAGATTCAACTTTGGTTTATAATACGTCCCCGAGTAACATAGGCTATATTTTATTCCCGTATTCCCACAGGAACGGGAACTACGCGGGTAAAACCGCGGAGTGCGGCCTATCGTCCGGAGATATCCCTCAGCAGATTCAACTTTGGTTTATAATACGTGTATCTCTTGTTGGTGGCTCAAATAAAAAAAAACTTAATCGCTTACTTCATCGGTTTCTTCGTTAACCACGTGGCTAGTGTCGTGGTCCAACGTCACTATCAAAAGCTGGAGCGCCACCTGAGAATGTTATAAAGACACACTTTTAGTAAAATTATTACATAAATGAACAACAAATATTTAGAATAGAATAGAAATATATTTATTTGGTTTACATAACAGCACAAGCATAGAACAAAAGGCAAAAAAGAAAAATAATAATAAATAACATAATACCTAGCACCAAGAGCAATAACATTGCAAGTACCAATTAATATTAAACAGATTGGGTAATTCTAGGTACATACGTACGGCAAAGGATAACAATGAAAAAAATAATAATAATAACAATAAATCGAACATTTATACAAAGTTAAAACAAAAAAAAACATTATAGGCAGTATGCTGCCGTATGCCCCAACCACAACAAGAAATATATTTATCTACATAGGTAAGAGTAGGTAGTGAAAGATGTGCTGCAGTAAAACCAAAAGGGATGGATGTGACCTTTTTGACATGCTGCAACACACACATGCACTACTTAGCCAGTTAAGCATTTAGTTTACGTTACCGTTTTAGTTGTTTAGTTATTAAGTTATTTGCTGTCATAAGTTTTTATCTCTGTACTGTATGTGTGTGATTGAAGTTCCAAATAAACTGTTTATCTATCTATCTATCTATTGTGAATGTTTGAAAAATACTATTTATTTAGTTTGTCAAAAAGAAACGACGATGATCAAATGCTTAAAATAACCAAACCGCTATATGTATGCCTATTGCATTTTTGAGTAGTATCCTCGATTTCTAGTGGATGAAGTCAAAACACAAAACTCAACCAACAATCCTGGAGGGACTTGGGAGACCTTTGTCCAGTTAGTTAAGGTTGGAAGAAAAATGTTACCTCTACAAGCGGCTCCAAGGTGTCAGTGAAGAGCAGATGGTTGTAAGGCATGCCGTACCCGACCGGGTCGTACGAACACACCGTGTTGAGGAGAGACGTGAACAGAGGCAGTGCGTGGCGGTTGTCCGGGCTTGTTATGTACCTGTGGTAAAAAACTACGAGTTAAGATGAAACCGTGTAGAACTCCTCCTTTTTTAGAAGCCGTCATACAGTGAAAACTAGAACGGAGGGAAGTCGACCTGACTAAACAACGGTCCTGTATTTTGCTATTTGCTTGCCTAGCTAAAATTAATGTATATAGCTTGCCTAGTATAAAAAGATTCTATAGAGATAACCTAGATATAGGTTTTTCGTATTATGTGTTTAGTTTTATTTAGTTCTTTTTATATAAGGTAGGTTAAGTAAGTCTGTAAACCTCTTTTTTTTAATAAATATATTATTATTATATTATTTTTTCCGTTTTCAGCTGGACGCCGTCAGCAGCAGCCGCCTCGTGCGAGCCCTACGCTCCTGTTACTAGCTACGAGTCTCTATGTATACCACTCACGCGATCCACTTGTTGGGATGCTCGGAGTGCTTGGCGGAGCGGTACACGGTCTCGCTGGACGCCGTCAGCAGCAGCCGCAGCAGCTCAGTGCGCGCCGCCTCGTGCGAGCCCTACGCTCCTGTTACTAGCTACGAGTCTCTATGTATACCACTCACGCGATCCACTTGTTGGGATGCTCGGAGTGCTTGGCGGAGCGGTACACGGTCTCGCTGGACGCCGTCAGCAGCAGCCGCAGCAGCTCAGTGCGCGCCGCCTCGTGCGAGCCCTACGCTCCTGTTACTAGCTACGAGTCTCTATGTATACCACTCACGCGATCCACTTGTTGGAATGCTCGGAGTGCTTGGCGGAGCGGTACACGGTCTCGCTGGACGCCGTCAGCAGCAGCCGCAGCAGCTCAGTGCGCGCCGCCTCGTGCGAGCCCTACGCTCCTGTTACTAGCTACGAGTCTCTATGTATACCACTCACGCGATCCACTTGTTGGGATGCTCGGAGTGCTTGGCGGAGCGGTACACGGTCTCGCTGGACGCCGTCAGCAGCAGCCGCAGCAGCTCAGTGCGCGCCGCCTCGTGCGAGCCCTACGCTCCTGTTACTAGCTACGAGTCTCTATGTATACCACTCACGCGATCCACTTGTTGGGATGCTCGGAGTGCTTGGCGGAGCGGTACACGGTCTCGCTGGACGCCGTCAGCAGCAGCCGCAGCAGCTCAGTGCGCGCCGCCTCGTGCGAGCCCTACGCTCCTGTAACTAGCTACGAGTCTCTATGTATACCACTCACGCGATCCACTTGTTGGGATGCTCGGAGTGCTTGGCGGAGCGGTACACGGTCTCGCTGGACGCCGTCAGCAGCAGCCGCAGCAGCTCAGTGCGCGCCGCCTCGTGCGAGCCCTACGCTCCTGTTACTAGCTACGAGTCTCTATGTATACCACTCACGCGATCCACTTGTTGGGATGCTCGGAGTGCTTGGCGGAGCGGTACACGGTCTCGCTGGACGCCGTCAGCAGCAGCCGCAGCAGCTCAGTGCGCGCCGCCTCGTGCGAGCCCTACGCTCCTGTTACTAGCTACGAGTCTCTATGTATACCACTCACGCGATCCACTTGTTGGGATGCTCGGAGTGCTTGGCGGAGCGGTACACGGTCTCGCTGGACGCCGTCAGCAGCAGCCGCAGCAGCTCAGTGCGCGCCGCCTCGTGCGAGCCCTACGCTCCTGTTACTAGCTACGAGTCTCTATGTATACCACTCACGCGATCCACTTGTTGGGATGCTCGGAGTGCTTGGCGGAGCGGTACACGGTCTCGCTGGACGCCGTCAGCAGCAGCCGCAGCAGCTCAGTGCGCGCCGCCTCGTGCGAGCCCTACGCTCCTGTTACTAGCTACGAGTCTCTATGTATACCACTCACGCGATCCACTTGTTGGGATGCTCGGAGTGCTTGGCGGAGCGGTACACGGTCTCGCTGGACGCCGTCAGCAGCAGCCGCAGCAGCTCAGTGCGCGCCGCCTCGTGCGAGCCCTACGCTCCTGTTACTAGCTACGAGTCTCTATGTATACCACTCACGCGATCCACTTGTTGGGATGCTCGGAGTGCTTGGCGGAGCGGTACACGGTCTCGCTGGACGCCGTCAGCAGCAGCCGCAGCAGCTCAGTGCGCGCCGCCTCGTGCGAGCCCTACGCTCCTGTTACTAGCTACGAGTCTCTATGTATACCACTCACGCGATCCACTTGTTGGAATGCTCGGAGTGCTTGGCGGAGCGGTACACGGTCTCGCTGGACGCCGTCAGCAGCAGCCGCAGCAGCTCAGTGCGCGCCGCCTCGTGCGAGCCCTACGCTCCTGTTACTAGCTACGAGTCTCTATGTATACCACTCACGCGATCCACTTGTTGGGATGCTCGGAGTGCTTGGCGGAGCGGTACACGGTCTCGCTGGACGCCGTCAGCAGCAGCCGCAGCAGCTCAGTGCGCGCCGCCTCGTGCGAGCCCTACGCTCCTGTTACTAGCTACGAGTCTCTATGTATACCACTCACGCGATCCACTTGTTGGGATGCTCGGAGTGCTTGGCGGAGCGGTACACGGTCTCGCTGGACGCCGTCAGCAGCAGCCGCAGCAGCTCAGTGCGCGCCGCCTCGTGCGAGCCCTAGGCTCCTGTTACTAGCTACGAGTCTCTATGTATACCACTCACGCGATCCACTTGTTGGGATGCTCGGAGTGCTTGGCGGAGCGGTACACGGTCTCGCTGGACGCCGTCAGCAGCAGCCGCAGCAGCTCAGTGCGCGCCGCCTCGTGCGAGCCCTACGCTCCTGTTACTAGCTACGAGTCTCTATGTATACCACTCACGCGATCCACTTGTTGGGATGCTCGGAGTGCTTGGCGGAGCGGTACACGGTCTCGCTGGACGCCGTCAGCAGCAGCCGCAGCAGCTCAGTGCGCGCCGCCTCGTGCGAGCCCTACGCTCCTGTTACTAGCTACGAGTCTCTATGTATACCACTCACGCGATCCACTTGTTGGGATGCTCGGAGTGCTTGGCGGAGCGGTACACGGTCTCGCTGGACGCCGTCAGCAGCAGCCGCAGCAGCTCAGTGCGCGCCGCCTCGTGCGAGCCCTACGCTCCTGTTACTAGCTACGAGTCTCTATGTATACCACTCACGCGATCCACTTGTTGGGATGCTCGGAGTGCTTGGCGGAGCGGTACACGGTCTCGCTGGACGCCGTCAGCAGCAGCCGCAGCAGCTCAGTGCGCGCCGCCTCGTGCGAGCCCTACGCTCCTGTTACTAGCTACGAGTCTCTATGTATACCACTCACGCGATCCACTTGTTGGAATGCTCGGAGTGCTTGGCGGAGCGGTACACGGTCTCGCTGGACGCCGTCAGCAGCAGCCGCAGCAGCTCAGTGCGCGCCGCCTCGTGCGAGCCCTACGCTCCTGTTACTAGCTACGAGTCTCTATGTATACCACTCACGCGATCCACTTGTTGGGATGCTCGGAGTGCTTGGCGGAGCGGTACACGGTCTCGCTGGACGCCGTCAGCAGCAGCCGCAGCAGCTCAGTGCGCGCCGCCTCGTGCGAGCCCTACGCTCCTGTTACTAGCTACGAGTCTCTATGTATACCACTCACGCGATCCACTTGTTGGGATGCTCGGAGTGCTTGGCGGAGCGGTACACGGTCTCGCTGGACGCCGTCAGCAGCAGCCGCAGCAGCTCAGTGCGCGCCGCCTCGTGCGAGCCCTACGCTCCTGTTACTAGCTACGAGTCTCTATGTATACCACTCACGCGATCCACTTGTTGGGATGCTCGGAGTGCTTGGCGGAGCGGTACACGGTCTCGCTGGACGCCGTCAGCAGCAGCCGCAGCAGCTCAGTGCGCGCCGCCTCGTGCGAGCCCTACGCTCCTGTTACTAGCTACGAGTCTCTATGTATACCACTCACGCGATCCACTTGTTGGGATGCTCGGAGTGCTTGGCGGAGCGGTACACGGTCTCGCTGGACGCCGTCAGCAGCAGCCGCAGCAGCTCAGTGCGCGCCGCCTCGTGCGAGCCAACGCGCGCGCCGACGCGGGCGAAGCCGACGCCGCCCGCCCATATGTATTCGCAGCTGTCCAGGGTTGACAGCTCCTCGGCGCGTTCCTGTCGAATTGCAATAATGACGGTGCACTTAGACTTGGAAAAAAAGTTATCTGAAGCGAACGAATTAAATTACGTGATTTATTCAATTTAAATGTGTCTTGTTCTTCTTTTGTAAATTGACTATTCTAAGTAGCGTTTTGCTCTATTGAATAAACACATGTTTACTTTGACTGTCTTTGAGTTCTATTGTATCAATCATCTGGTACCCTATAACTCAAGCTTTGCTTACTATAGGGCTGTGTGTAATTACCAGCATTAGCTGTTTGATGAGCATTAAAAATCTAGAGCTAAAATGGCAATGGGCGTGCCTTGTTTCAATTCAATTACCTTGTTTTAGAATTTCCCGAAGTTTCGAGTGCCTCGCAACCCGTCCACGTGACCACCAATTATCATCATCACCATCATCATTTCAGCCGTAAAACGTCCACAACTGAACACAGTTCTCCCTTATGGATCTCCATGAGCGGAAGTTGCCATACTCACCACACTTGGCAGGCTGGTTGGCGAGCGAAGTACGGGATGTTGATACACGCAAAGACGCTGCTGCCCATCTTCTGGAGGTATCCCTTAGCAGGCTCTTACTGCATCCACGGGCATAAGAGGTGGGGTAACATTTCACCGCCGGCACCCCACGGCACCAATAACACAAGGCAATTACGCGATAGAGTCCAGTTCTTCAGTTTAAAATTATACATTTATGTCCACTGCCATGGGTGTATTAGCGGTCAGCCAATGACTAGCCCATATAGCGCTTCAGATTAAAACAATCTGAAGCGCTTGATAAGATAGGCTATCATAAACTCAATACTCACGGGACCGGATCTCTTTGTGCTGACCACTGTGAAGTCCGGGCAGAATAGAAGATCCTGCAAGTCCAAATTACAGATTTAAAAACGAGTTAAACAAATTAATCTTTGATGCAGAATTTAATGTTGTAGTTGTTATTATTATTGGTTTTTAAGAAACTCCACACTGAAGTTTTTTATATAAATCCCATATAATTGATTATATTGGAAATACACAACTATAACATATAATACTTTTGTTTATCTATTTTATGTCCCACTGCTGGGCGAAAGTTTCCCTCGTGTCCTTTTAATTCTTATCACTACATCTATATAAATAAATTATACAGTATAATAAATGAAATATAAATATCTGTTTGAGAAATCAAAAAAACGTTTTATTAAATCCACATGGAAGTAACATTTATACTATATATTACATATTACAAAATGTAAAACAAAAAATCTATTTTTAAGATTTTTATCTATCTGTTTGTTACAGTTATTCACTGAAACAGCTGGATCGATTTTGACAGGAGTTTTTCTGGCAGGTAGCTGATGTTTTAAAGAGTAACAAAGGAAACTAACATCGTAAGGTTTTGTTTGTATAATAAAATTAAAACTCAGGCAAAGCTGCAGGAAGCAGCAAGTTAGTTTCCCCACTGTCCCACTGTGGGGTAAAGGCCTTCCTTCCAGCAACTAGTACCTAATATATTTATATTTATGAAGCAGCTATTTCTGTATGTAGGCTGTTCTCTTATAGCTTTTGAAATTTTACATGTTAAGATGCTGTTGCCCTTCTTCCAGAAGTATCCTTTGGTATATTCTTACTGCTTCTACAGGCATAAGAAAAAAGGCATCATTCTACTGCTGGCACCCCCATGTCCAAAAATATATAATTGTATGTATATTTTTTTAGATATTTCATAACTAGCTTGTGCACGCCGCTTCGCATGCGTTGTACCCGGATAAAAAAGTTGCCTATGTGTTATTCCTAGGCAACATCTATACGTTTGCAAAATTTCAGGTCGATACGTACGCTAGTTTTTGCGTGAAGAGGTAACAAACCTCCATACAAACAAACTTTCGCCTTATAATAGTAGTGAGATTGTACGGAAAAATACACATGTCGGCTGTTGGCGCTGTACTGTCAAAGGCGAGAAACAGTTGTCATTGCATTAGCAACTAATGTGTTTCGGAATTCTTATGACCTTATTTCCCCTCTATTGGTTATGTGCTTGATATCTATAACACAGTTTTTTTTACTAGCGTGTGTGGTTAGGTTTTTATAACTACCAGCGCTGCCTTTCGTACCTTTGGTGCGGAGCAGCAATAGCTGAGACTGGTCCTTTTTGGCCAACAGCAGCACAGAAAAGATTTACTGGTGCCCTGCCCGACTATCTTTACGTATGTGTAGGTAACTACCTAATCTTATTGTATGTTAGGTATTATTTTTCATTCCTCAAGTGTAAAGTTTTAATGTTGGTCTTGTATATGTACTGTGTTTTGACTGTACTGTTTTGATGCCACATAAATGTTTATCTATCTATCTATCTATCCAACTATAATATGTAAATTATTACATTTAATTATTATGTTTAATGTTTCATTATTATGTAATTATTATGTTAAATGGTGGCCAAATGCTCGGCTATTGCCATTTAACATGACTGATGGAGCACACTTGCCGAAAAATAACCTATGCACTCTGGCCTTGAAGACACCAAGCTACATCTTTGTTAAGGTTTTTGTTATGAACTTACTTGGCTATTCAAGACAGCACATTTCAAGGTAGTTGTAAAACTTCTGGAAGCATCTTCTCCAGGTACCCTCATATTTACACATTAAATATTGTCTCACTCACTATCACTATTTTATGCCCACCTACCTATAGATATGCAATACACCACAGTTATATAATAAATTGATTAGATTCATGATTTCTAGAGCCTAGAGCCGTGGGGTGCCGGCAGTAGAATGTTACCCCTCCTCTCCTACCCGTGGATGCAGTAAGAGCCTGCTAAGGGACACCTCTGGAAAATGGGTAGCAGCGTCTTTCCGTATATCAACATCCCATACTGCGCTCACCAACCCGCCTGCCAAGCGTGGTGAGTATGGCAACTACCCCTCATGGAGATCCATGAGGGAGGCCTTAGTTCAGTAGTGGACATTTTATGGCTGGAATGATGATGATGAAATGATGATTTCTAGAGTTTAGAAATATCTACTCTTTAGGGTGACTCACACAAACAGCATTTATCAAAGACTGTGCAAGTGGCACAGACTCATTCTCCGCAGCAGCCGGCAACGAGGACCAGAAGAAACTGTGCCATTCCGGCTCTTCCAGCATGTAGGGCAGCACTCTGGTCAGAAGTCTTGCGCAATTCAGTGCTGGAACAAATAACATGAGTTTCAAGATTGATGAATAAAAATATACATATCGCACCTCCAGTCGTAGACTGACTCAATCCAAAATTCACGTTTTTTGGGAAAGGAAGAAAATGTGTTTCGGTCCTTGACAGTTTTTGATAAATCACACTATAACTTTATGACACAGAGAGCTATTACAGTTTATTTATTACATTTTCTGATTTATTAGGCGACAGAGTGCACTTTTTTGAGTCGTTCTGTATACTTAATTAATTTTACATTTTACTTAACTTAATTCACCCAAATTTTGAATTGAGTCAGTCTATGACTGGAGGTGCGAATATGTTTCTATCTATCAATCACTTGATACAAATAGATGTTGTTTTGAGATAACACCCAGCTTCAAAAAAATTTTTTTGAGCTCAGCTAGCTTTTAGTATTATAATAAATAAATATTAACTTCATGTGAATTTATATCCACACAACCCACACTCCACGGTTTCATCCACATAGTTCCTTTTCCCATGGGAATACGGGGATAAAATATAGCCGATGTTACTCAGGGATAATGTAGGATTCTAATGGTGAAATAATTTTTCAAATCAGTCCAGTCGTTTCCGAGCCTATTCAATTCATACAAACAAACAATAATATCTTTCCTCTTTATAAGAGATGTAGATGAAAGTTTCACAAATGTTAAACAAATAAGCAATTTTTATCTCTCTTTCTATATGTTCCATTTATTTACCTTAACAGCAGAACTGAGTTAAATTTTTATAAAAATAATTAAGATAATATCTTATTAACAGGCTATGCAAGCAAAATCTAACTACCCTGAATACAGCATATTAGACAAGCTGAGATAATAGTTCATCATAGTACAATTCATATTGCAATATTCCAATTTCTATTCTACAAAAATAAGAAGGCTATTGAACACTAAGGCACTTGAACCTTTGAAGCTTGAATTACTTTAAATATTAGTGGGTTAATTGAGCTATTATTAATTGAACTAAACATACTGTATCTAATACATATTAAGCGGAGATAACCAATATGCGTGGGATTATCAAGGCTAAATAGACTATGATAATGTATAACTACTTCAACATACTTTGTATAATAAAGCAGCATTTACAGTGAAAATATTTTATAAAAAAAGGCCAATGCAAATATGAAATAATATCGGTACCGGATTGTTGCTCTCTCTGAGTTCTACAGCTGCTGTCCACTATCTTTACAAGCTTTTCCACAGCCTTGTAAACTAATGTAGCCAAGTTGTTAGGGGACTCCTCGCGTAGCGCTCGTATCTCGGCCCCAGGCACCAGTGCGAACACATCCTGGACATTGGTAACGCTCTCCGACCAGAACTGCTCCCAAAAACTCTCGTCAGAAGCATCCACAGGCTGAAATTCATAATTTATTTCATGGTGTCTCCACTAGTACTTTGATATTTAAATTTTCACTTATTCACGAAACCAATACCTGGGATTTCGATGTTAGCTGGACGACTGCCTTTCTAAAGTTTAATTTTGTGTCAGCGTTACCCATGTTTAGAGTTTTAATATTAAATTACAGATAAATCCATCGCTCTGAATTCGCACAAAAACAATGAAGATTGATTGATTGGTCGAAATTGACAACTGCATGAAATCAGCTGTCAAAATGACGTTTTGTGGACATATCGACGTGTCAAGTTCAAAAACCAGCAAGTTTTATTAAATAATTTGGATGTATGTACCTATCACAAAAATCACGAACACGAACGTTACATATTTTATCTATCAAATCCATCTTCGACTGGACCAGCAAAGTAGTATGAGTTCATAACGCATTTCTATGTATGCTTTGTAAATAAATAAAACTAAACGAATAATAAACGTGCAGCTTAACAAAGAACATTATGTGCACAAAAAAAAATATTATAATTTATGTTTTTATAGTCTGTTAGTTTTTTACCAAATTCTATCTATAGACATTGTCTATGATAAACAGAACAGCATTTTGAAAGGTTGAAAAATGGCTGCTGCGAATATTTTTCGAAGCGCTTTCGGTGGATTATTACGAAAATCCACAACTTACAGGACACCGGTAGTATGCCGGCTATCAACCGTAGCGTTGCAGCAAAAATTCCAAATAGTTAAAACCACTACAAATGTGCTGAAATGCCAGTCCCTTCAAACTGGGGTAAGACTTCTTATCAACCATTAAACGTGAATTTGTGCTATTTTCGTACGAATTCCACAATAAATATTTTATTATATTATATTTACACGTAAAGAAACCCCGTAGTTCTCTCTCAATAAGTATTGTTTTGACAGAACTTATAACCTCTATCTCTTATTGCATAACAAAATATGTACTGCACTGTTTAGGTACTGCGACCATACGCGACGACCCAGCCTAAACCTTCCGTCAAAGAGATTGAGGAGCGAGTGCTGAAAGTGTGCAAGGCTTACGACAAGCTCACTGGTCAACAGGTACATACATACACATTTTTTACATGGAAGTTTTGTTTCAGAGCCAGAAATCCGGCGTCCGCCAGTACAGCGGGGGTCCTCCTCTGACATTAGAACTCATTAAAAGTAGAGTGTTACTTACACTCCAACTTTATGATAAAATTGACCCTGAAAAGGTAGAATACAACATTCAATTGCTCAGCCAATCGCTTCTCCCTCATAATAATTAATAATTTCAGCATTCACTTATATAAATATATATTTATTTGTTTTCAGTTGACTGTGGAGCAACACTTCATCAATGACCTCGGACTTGACTCCCTCGACCATGTGGAAGTTATAATGGCTATGGAAGATGAGTTTGGTTTTGAGATCCCCGATGGAGATGCGGAGAGGCTTGTCCGACCCAAAGATATTATTCAATACATTGCAGACAAGGAAGATGTTTATGAATAGACTAGGTCAAAAAGCCCAGTTGTATTTAGAACCATAATTTGTTTTTACAACTGGCTTTAGGATAAAATTCAGCTTAGTTATTACATGTTATTTGAACAAAGTACATGGTGAACATCTGAACCGGAGATGTGTATAAAGTGTAAATTCTTTTGATTACAAGCCTGTTAGATTAGATCATTTGTTTTTCATTTGGTTGTTTAGTTACCTTTTTGATTATTAAAATGAATCTATTCTATTGTTTTTTTTTATGTTTTACTAGACTGTAGACTGTCTGACTGTGCCTATGTTGCTGGTTACATTGGTTGTCCTGTCGAAAGTACACTAACAGCTAACATTGTTCTGTTTAAGACTGGAGGGTTTTGCAAAAAGATCCATGATAACTGATAAGATCAGTGTTTATTACAACCAACATTGTTGTATAAGTGTGGAAATAACACATTTTAAAACCCCTATGAACGACAGAGGAGTGGTGAGAACTGTTAAAGAAAGTTGCAGATAGGGTATTGACACAGAATAAGATCTTTTTATTCTACCTACCGGCTGAAGTAGCAAAATAATTATGTGCGTGTGGATTGAGAGCTCACTTTTGAAATGATTTCAAATTGAATTGAAAAAAATCACAGATTTTGTGAAGAATTTCTAAATGCTGAAGCAAAGGTCCATAATTTTCTAAAACCATAATTAAAGCTGGTATAGCCAAATGAGTGGAGCTCTCAATCCACACGCTTGAAAAGTAGGTATATTGCATATCTCAGAAACTACCATGCCAATTTTTGTTTTAAAATTTAGATACGATTTTCTAAAGGCTATACTGAAAATTTTAACTTGCTAGAAAACGCTGTTACCGAGTTATAGAGGTTTAACTAGAGCTCTCAGATCAGTACTTAAAAATGTTCAAAACATACCTTATAATATTTTTTTCTTAAATTTGACTTTCATTATATGTAGTTTACCACGTAACAAACATCGTGAAAAAGAAATAATGACTAAAAATTTAACGGTTAAGAAGTTATAGAGAATCTAATTTTAAATCTGAGAGCTCCATGTTTTCGGCTATATTGCCTAGGTTCAACCTCCAAGGATAAAACAAGTTAGGTCAATTTTTCTTAGAAATTCTTCACAAAAAAATTACGTATCGTCCGTCGTATAACATGACATACCTACTTTATGAGAAAACACATATTACATGTTTGTAGAAGCAAATCATGTAGGGTGGATATGATTTTTAGTTTTTTCGGACTTAGGTACCGTATATTTTGCAGTGGCACAGTGCCCTATATAGTAATAATAAGTATATGAAATAAAAATAAAGAGCTGCCTTATCATTAATAACAGCACCTAGTCAAATGTCTAGGTATATCAATCATCTAAGATAGGTATCAATAGATACTAGTACCTATTTTTAGTGTCGAATTTAATGTCAAGCAGAGCCCTGAGAACGATAGTATGGAGACAAGCATTGGTAGGTACGGGGGTACCTACCATAAAAGGGAGTGAAGGCCTCAAAAGGTCACCAAAGGTCAAAAATTGCATTTTTGGGTTTTTGGACGTTTTCGGCCATGACCTTTGAGGTCACAATAACTCCGGTCCCTGTGACCCTATGTCACCAAAATCAATCAGTACCCTTCTCTCATTATGACAGTGCTTACAAAAAAGGTTTCATACGAGTGTCTGTTGTAGCGCGTGGGGTTGGCGTAATATAAAGTAGCGTTTAAATGTTTGGCTATCATCGCCTTAAGTAGTTTGGCAGTAAGTACTTCAGTAACTATAATACTTTATTGCCTTTCATACTTATTGGGGATGCAGGTCACTGGGCGTACGAAGGGGGGCAAATCAAAAACGTTTTTGATGGGAATCGCGACAAAATATCTGGGGCGCGCGCGCCGGTGTCCAGGCAATCGATCCGACTGTTCTCGAACAAAAAACCTTCCGCGGACGGCGGGGGGTCCGGGGGTGACTCGGGCGCGGCGGGGGCGTAACATATAAGTGTGCATGTTTTATTTAAATTCTATCAAAACAACAGTTTTTCAAAAGGACCTTATGCTAAATTAATATTAGTGAGATTTAAATTTTCAGATTATCGAAGCAGCAGCGTTTGCGTCGTCAACAATACTTTAATAGGGTTTCTAACATTCGACTTTTTTTAAGGCATTTCGACAGTTTTAAGTGGAATAGTAAAATTAATGTTTATTTCGTCAAAATATTACTCTTAAATATTTTGCTAACGTTTTTACCACTACAAGACAGCACCGCGCGGATGCGATGACTCGGAGCACGCCGGAACCGGAGCTGATGTTGATTAGCTGCTTTGCTGATCAAATGATCACCTCGCTCTTTTCAGGGCGATGGATGATACTGCTGTTCTTTGACTTGTTTCTTATGGCCTATGACAGTCAAACATCTTTCGGCTTGCAGTCGGCGTGAATGAAATATTATGTGATGTGATGGTCCTGTTTCATTAAATCTATACTTATGGTTATCTGGGTATTCTGGTTGGTAAGTACGTAGTAGATACGTTACGTAGCTACTGATAATTTCAATACAAACTGGATTTTATCGACTTACCTGCAGGCTGATTACGTATTTTTTAGATGCGATAGGTTTTGATCCTGATTCTGTATTAAGCAATCGGCAGGCTGATTACGTATCTCGCGATCGGTTTGCAACAGGCGTGAATCTGGTGATCATCGCTCTCAAGCGTCAATTTTAATTTAAATAACAGGTTGTTGTATAGTCGTCACTTTAATTGCAAACCTGTCGAGAGATATGTACGTAATGAGCCTGCCGGTTGGTTAATCCAGAATACAGGTCAACCAGAAAATATGAAATATACCTACCTATTATTCCTTTTTCATAAAAGGTTAACACACCAACCATTACAGAGAGAAAAGAAATGAAAAACGTATGATGAAATATCATAAATTTTCAGACCTAAGGTCATCTGATGTACATGTAGATATCTTATGTGTGGACCTCTCCTTAGCACTAGATATCTTTAAAGTAAAACAAATATAGGTACACTTAAAAAATAAAATATAAATAGGTAAACACGTACAAATAGGCGGCCTTATTGCAATAAACAACAACAATTGTATAGATGTACAAGATATTTAATATATACTTTAAGTATCGATCTGGACGATCGAGCTAGGGAATCGCGGCGATTCTATAGCGCGGACTCGTCGCGCGCGATTCTGTCTGTGTATGGGACGATTACAACCGAACGCGTTGACCGATTTAGGCACATAAAACCTTTTTTGTTAGCACCGTCTTTATAAGAGATTGATTTTTGTGACCGTAGAGTCACAGGGACCGGAGTTATATGACCTCAAAGGTCACCAAAAAAATAAGTCTTCAAATGGCCGAAAACGTCCAAAAACCCAAAAATGCAATTTTTGACCTTTGGTGACCTTTTGAGGCCTTCGCTCCCTTTTATGGTAGGTACCCCCGTACCTACCAATGCTTGTCTCCATACTATCGTTCTCAGGGCTCTGCTTGACATTAAATTCGACACTAAAAATAGGTACTAGTATCTATTGATACCTATCTTAGATGATTGATATACCTAGACATTTGACTAGGTGCTGTTATTAATGATAAGGCAGCTCTTTATTTTTATTTCATATACTTATTATTACTATATAGGGCACTGTGCCACTGCAAAATATACGGTACCTAAGTCCGAAAAAACTAAAAATCATATCCACCCTACATGATTTGCTTCTATACAAACATGTAATATGTGTTTTCTCATAAAGTATGTCATGTTATACGACGGACGATACGTAATTTTTTTGTGAAGAATTTCTAAGAAAGATTGACCCAACTTGTTTTATCCTTGGAGGTTGAACCTAGGCGATATAGCCGAAAACATGGAGCTCTCAGATTTAAGATTAGATTCTCTATAACTTCTTAACCGTTAAATTTTTGCTCATTATTTCTTTTTCACGATGTTTGTTACGTGGTAAACTACATATAATGAAAGTCAAATTTAATAAAAAAATATTATAAGGTATGTTTTGAACATTTTTAAGTACTGATCTGAGAGCTCTAGTTAAACCTTTATAACTCGGTAACAGCGTTTTCTAGCAAGTTGAAATTTTCAGTATAGCCTTTAGAAAATCGTATCTAAATTTTAAAACAAAAATTAAAAAAATTGGCATAGTAGTTTCTGAGATATGCAATATACCTACTTTACAAGCGTGTGGATTGAGAGCTCCACTCATTTGGCTATACCAGCTTTAATTATGGTTTTAGAAAATTATGGACCTTTGCTTCAGCATTTAGAAATTCTTCACAAAATCTGTGATTTTTTTCAATTCAATTTGAAAGGATTTCAAAAGTGAGCTCTCAATCCACACGCACATAAATAATTAGGTATATGTCATGTCCAACCATTAGGTGATGGATGAGTTAGAGCAGAAAATGGATCAATTTACAATGCTTGCAGATACCCACATTTACTGGCCTATTTAGATCAAAATTATCTGCTGACCATGCAATAATTTGTCTCATTGCGGAAATCAAACCAACATAATGTATTGCAGGCAGTTTTATAACCCATAGTGGCTAAGAAGATAGTCAAAATTGTTAGAGCAGTCATCAGTAATAAATAATGCTGGACAATTCACACAGCCCAAGCTACGCAGAGCTTTTGTTAGGGATACTATTATGTATGACTGATATACTTAAAACATGAAATAGGCTTATTCCACTACATTAAGATAGATATTTTTTATTACAAATAGAAAAACATCCAGAATACCCTGTACAAATCTCGACATCACAACCATTGGGTCTGATGTCCATTTTTGCAACTTCAGGAGAACAAAAATGAACTTTCAAATCATACAGGGTGATTGGAAGGGGGTGCAAAGCTGTGAGGTGAAGGTAGTGTGGACCATTTAAGCCATAGTCGACTTAGACGAGTCTTGACTACTTCTATTTCTTTTTTATGATTTTTTGGTGAAAAAACCGAAATTTTACAGTTATTTGCTAATCATTGCCAGTTTGAAAGGTAAGTGAATTCTTTTTTATTTGATTTAAGTTATGTATAATGCAATCTAAAAAACATGTTCTTAGGTAGGTATCTAAGTAATCGCCATTTTTTTCAGACATTTACTTTTAACACGAAAATTCTCAATGATTTAAGAAAACCATTTTTAACGTTATTTAAAAAAAATCAGATGGTGTCTTTTTTGTTCAAACCTTTTTAAAAACATGTTTGGTTAATACTCTTTCTTCTGAGGTATCATCTAGGTGGATATCTCACAAATTATTGAAATGAATACCTACAACCAAAATTGAGAAGGAAAATTTTAATTAAAATGCAGGCTGACTAATTAAAAAAAACATTTTAATTGATGTTCAAAATGACTGCCGCGATTCGTAAAACATGCACGGGCCCGTCGTCTTACTTCTGTTGTTGTTTTTAACATCATCTCCAGCTTCATAGTTTCAAACGCCGAAATAATTATTTCTATCAACTCTTGCGTTTATTTCTACACTGGTATAAACCAGTTCCTTGGCCCGACCCCACACGAAAAAGTCCAGTGGAGTCAGGTCTGGTGACAGAGCGGGCCAAGGGAAGGGCCCATCTCTACCGATCCAGCTATCAGGGAATCAGTTGTTAAGGTGTTCCCCTACATTAGTGTCCAATGCGCTGGACAGCCGTCTTGCTGAAAGATTATTTCTCGGTAATGTTGCAAAATATCGGGGCACCGGATTCCTCTACGAGCATTGGAAGATCATTCTGTAGGAATTCCAAATAATTGGTGCCATTTAAGGTGTCTGGTAAGTAGTGGGGCCCAATCAAAGTTCTGCCAATTACTCCAGCCCACACATTGACAGATAATTTCCTCTGTACCGACACCTGCTTTTTCCAGTGTGGATTTCTGTCCTTGTTGGCCCATTGATGGAGGTTGTGAAAGTTTTTTATGCCCTCCCTAGAAAAATTGCTTTCATCCGTCCACAAGATTGATTTCAAAAACCACGCATCTTCAATGTTTCTGTTTAGGAGGAAACGGCAGAATTGAATTCTTCTGTCGGGGTCTTGCTCTTCCAAATCTTGCACACCCGTCCCATGGAACGGATATTTGTCATTTTTATGCATTGTACTCTACACCTTCCATTGCGAAATGTTTAAATTGCGAGCTACTGCTCTAGTGCTGGTATGAGGATCCGCTTCGAACGCTGCCATAATCTGTTCCTAGACGTTGTTGGCTCGAAACCCCCTACAGTGAATCTCTTTACGTCGAAGTCTCCTTTTGCCGAGATTCCTATAAAGTGCCATAGCGCTTGGTCGATGACGCGTTTAGTCGATTCTCTGTTTATAGAACCGTCTCGCAGCTACGTAGCTATGTTTACACGTTAAGTACAGTCAGACCCAAATCGTTACGACAGTATTTTTCTACTTAATTTCTTAATTTTTATCTTTGTTACCTCCAAACTCTGTCGTTTATGAACCGATTCGAAAAAATATTTTTTCAGTTCGAATATATATAAATAAATAATGCTGGACAAATCACACAGCATCATCTAGCCCCAAGCTAAGCAGAGCTTGTGTTATGGATACTAGATGACTGATATACTTAATACATTATACTACATAGATAATATTTTTATTATATATAGAAAGAACACCCTGAACAAATATCAGCAGATCGTACAGACATTTGTCCCGAGGCGGGAATCGAACCCGCAACCCCTTGCGTCGCAGGCGGACCTTCGCCCGCTGCGCCACAGAGCTCGTCTAAATAATATACGAGTAGGTACATTCAATTAGGTCCCATTTTTTTTAAACTGTCTTCTGATGATGAGGTTTTTTCTAAACAAACACTGTTAATTAGTTTTAAATCTTGTCCTTTCAAGTCTTTCTCTCGCAAAACAAATAAATTAGATCGTTTAAACAAATGTGTCAAGTATTTGAAGTTATTGATAGTTTCTGTGACATACAATGGATTGCCTTCAAAGAGTAGGTAGGTAGGTATCGTAATGAGATTCTATTTAGAAAGTCATTTGACTGTTTCTACGAGTATCTCTTATCTCTTCTTTAGGCGGGGATATTCGCACACTTTAGACATTTAAACGCTACTTTAAATTACGCTACCCGCACGCGCTACAGACACTCGTATAATAATTCAGTAGGGGAATGCTAAAAATTTTAAACAGTTGTCACTAAAAAAAATTATTATGTAATCAAATCATTATTCTATGTCGAATACGACTTATCCGACATTATCGGCTGTAATTATTACAGCCTTCCAAAATAAAATTTAATTATCATAATTGTACCTATATTATTTTATCTTCTTCAAAAGCTCTTGTCCTCAATTTGATCATCTTGGTAACTCTTTCTGCAATCATCAAAAACTCTTCCGTTACTGAGTGACTGACAGACAACGCACAGCCTAAACCACTGGACCTAGAGACTTGAAACACAGAATATACATTACTATTCTGTGCTTGAAATTTGGCACACATATGTATACCTTGAGTGTCCTAGAGGTGTACTAAGGAGGGATTTTTCGAAATTCCCACGAGAACGGGAACTACGCGGGTGAAACTGCGGGGTGCGGCTAGACCTCGTTAGGCATCTATCTTGGCTAGATTACCTTAGGCCAATGTCGTCGAATTCCAAGTTACTTTTCTACTACTACTAATGGGAAAAAAAATCCCAGTAGTTCTGTCAACAGAACTACTCAACAGAACAGGTGGGAGTAAACGAAACGATAATATCCATGATTTTTGAAAAAAATACCAAAATCATAATTATGCTTATTCGTTCAGTGTTCAAACAGATAGTTCATCATCATCATCATTTCAGCCGTAGGACGTCCACTGCTGGACATAGGCCTCCCTCATGGATTTCCAGTTATTGCGGTTGGAAGCGATCCGCATCCACCGTCGACCTGCGGTGTTCACCAGGTCGTCAGCTCATCTTGTTGGTGGACGTCCTACGCTGCGCTTGCCGGTCCGTGGCCTCCACTCGAGAACTTTTCGGCCCCATCGGCTATCTGTTCTGCGAGCTACATGGCTATGTCGGTGACCCGAGTTCTTCTACGTATCTCCTCATTTCTGATTCGATCCCGTAAAGAAACCCCGAGCATAGCCCTTTCCATAGCTCTTTGAGCGACTCTGAGCTTATTCATGAGGCCAATCGCGAATGACCACGTCTCTGTTCCATATGTCATCACTGGTAACACACACTGATTGTAGACTTTCGTCTTAAGGCACTGAGGAATTTTGGACGAAGACGTTGCGTAGTTTCCCAAACGCTGCCCATCCGAGTTGGATTCGTCGATTGACCTCTTTTTTGAAGTTGGACCTACCTAATTGGACTGTTTGTCCTAGGTATACGTACGCGTCGACAACTTCGAGAGCCGAGTTCTCAACCATAACTAGGGCAGGCACAACATGGACATTCGACATAATCTTCGTCTTTTCCATGTTCATTTTAAGGCCTACCTGTTGGGAGACTAGATTGAGGCCTTCGAGCATCGTGCCTAGTTCCTCCATCGACTTTGCCATGACCAATATCGTCGGCAAACCGAAGGTGAGTCATGTATTCGCCGTTAATGTTGATGACTAGTCCTTTCCATTCCAAGAGCTTGAAGGCATCTTTCAAAGCGGTCGTAAACAGTTTCGGAGAAATAACGTCTCACTGTCTTACGGCTCTCTTCATTCGAACTCTGTTCCTGTACTCGGACTGACATAATGGCGTTTCTATACAAAGACTAAAGAAAAAGTGATTTTTGCAAAAAGTGGATATCAGACCTAATGGTTCTGATGTTGAGAAATATTTGCAGATTACAGGCATATGTCCCGAGGCGCTAATCGCAACCTCTTACGTCGCGTCGGTGCCACGCAGGCGTCGACAACTCTCCTGCCTATTATTGTACCCACTATAATTGCTATAATAAAACAACAGACTTAATATGAATATTTTTACATTTTTATTGGAACTTTACAATAGACGAAGGATAGGAGCTAACCTGTGGTTTCAATTAGCTTTAGTAGACATACAATTTCAATAAATTCATCTAGAAACTGAGATTTCAAAGCATAAAAATAACAAAAGCGTCACATACAGACTTAAAAAACCACATCATGTAAATAAAATAAAAAATATATTTTTTACACAATTTTTAACCATTTCAGTCTAAGACCCTATAAAAACATCAAAGAGTCTTGTTGACCATCCTATCTTCGTCTATGAATTTAAAGAAAATGGAGTTTCTCTATGCATACATACAAGTAACATTTATATACAGACTAAGCTCTCACTACCTAAATGCACTGCACTTTCCACATACATGCTCGTCAAGTATTTCCAATACGTTACAACAATATTTACAGCTTACCACATCCAGCACTTAGCCTCAAGATATATTAATGTATTAAAAACAAAAATACTGCTCCATCAGCTCACAAGTCAACTAAACTCATCCAACAACTCAACATTAATGTTATTTACAAAATAAATAGTCAACTTTTAACCACAACATAACATACCATTCATATGTATATCACTATTGAGAACTGTGGGATCACAACTACTTTATATTGTTCAAGAGAAACTGTAAGTTTAAGAAACATCTTAAGTCTTTTGCTAGTTTTATGACACTGCACTGCACTTCAAGTGTTTATCTGGAGGTTCTGTCCCGGAGGCGCGGTCGCTATAACCTGTGCCGGGCGCGGCCGCGGCCCGCGGAGCGCAGCCAGCGCGCGGTGGCGTCCACGCGCGCCACCCGCACGACCGGCTGCTTCCACTCACAAAGGCTTGCCAGAACGCGCTTCTTCTTCCTCAGCTCTTTGTCGTCCTCAGAGCTAGATCGAGACTTTTTCCCAACATTCTCCTCTTCATCATCATCATCAGCCTTGGTTTTCTCATCATCAACGAGAACCTTCAAGTCTATCAATAACTTGTTATCGGATGAATCAACATCCATGTTCTCCTGGGACACTGAATCTTCGTTCAGCGTTTTTGCGTCTTTATCCTGGGAATCTTCATCAGATTTGGCAATGATAGTTGTCTCCTCGGCCTCAGACAAGTTTTCCTCTTCACTGATCATTTCCTGCGTAGTTTCGTCGTCAGGCGGCTCCGCAGACGACCTGTCTAAGCTCTCTGTTTTCTGAGACTCGACACTGTTAGTTCTAGAGCTTTTCTTAATTTTCTTTTTACTAGGCCATCCAGTCTTATTCTTCTTCTTGAATTTGCCGCGCCTTCCCTTCGGTCTCTGCGTGGCAGCCTCCTTCAATTCATTTCGGATGAGATCACAGTCTTCACACTCCGACACCAGGCTTGACACATCAGGAATGTTAGTGGATGTAGTGACAGCGGCGCCATCTTCTAAAGCGCCTTCGGATAGTTCAAATTCTCCCGCGTCTTCGAAAACCTCCGATAGGAATTGCTGCAGTCTTTCCGACGCCTCCTGAGTTTCAGACAGGACCGGTTCCAGTCTGACATTGCTTTGAGTGTCGCTGATCGTGTCTTCAGAAGCCGTTGACTTAGTGTCGTCGGGGAATTTCCTTCGATGAAGCAACCCAGCTGAGCCGAGTATGGCTAGCGTGGAGGCATGTTCTCTTGGAGACTTCCGAGGATGACTTTCCAATGCCTGAATCAAGGCAGTTCGTTTTCTGATCTTTTGTTGCTTAAACCCACGGGTGCCGTAGGTTCTAGATGGACCCGGTTTCTCTTCTCGTTGCTTTACTAGATCACTGAGTGGACAGCAGTTTGGTTTGAGAGGTGGTAGCTGCCCAATCTCGTATGGTAACTTCGGCGCTTTGGTAGAGTATAAAGCTGAAAAGAAAGAAAATTAAAATATTACTTAAACTTAGAAAAAATGTTGCGACAAATGCTGTAATATAAATTATTAAGTCAAGAAATGGAAAATCGGGGATATTGGTCAATAGTCCAAACATTGTATAAACCTTAAATTTTGATAAAGTGCAGTTTGAAAGAGTCACAAAAAAAGAACTTACCAAAATACTGTGGCACATTTTTAGTGAGCACTTTATCTTCATCCTGCCTTTTGAAGGCCTCGAACCAGGGCTCGCTGGCTGGCACCGACTCGAACGCGAACTGAAGCTGTTCCACAGCTGGAGTGTACTTCAACTTGCCGTCCTCCCATTTCATGCATTTCTCCTCTGCCTCACGCAGCGGGCTGACTTCGGCCGCCTCCTCCGTGATAGCGATCTCTACTTCCTGCGGCGCGCCGGCTTTAATTTCGATCGGAGTCGGCTCGGGCTGGTCGGCCGCCGGTTCCGGCTCAATTTCTTCCGGTGGTTCCGAGTCGATCTTAAAGGGAATTCTCCTGGCCCGCTTAGTAACGACTGGAGCTCGTCGCTTCGGCCGCCTCTTGTCCTCGGACCAGCAGTCCTCCTCGGAGGACTCCTCCTTCAGCGCGAGCGGGCGCGCGAGCCGCCGCCTCTCCGTGAGAGGCGAGGGCGGTTTGGGCGGAGTCTTCCGCGGACTGAGCACCTTGTCGTCGTCCGTGTCCTCGGAGGACGTGGAGCTGGTGGAGCTAGCGCGCTTGGGGAACATGAACTGCTCCGCCTCGTCGCTCAGGACGGACAGCTCGGAGCGGCGCACCTTCCGGAACTTGACGACGAGCGGCTTCGCGCCGTTGACGGTGGGCGGTGACTCCTTGCGCTTCGAGGTGTTGAATCCGCCGCTCGAGCGCAGCTTGGTGCTGACTCCGACGACCTTGTAGTACTGCCGGTCCTCCTCCGCGGCCTTCCTGCTGCAGCGCGTGTGGCGCGGCGTCCTGCGCTCGTCGTCGGGGCTCTGCGAGCGGCGCGCGCGCTTGCCGCGCGGGCTGTCGGCGTCGCCGTTGCAGGCCTTGCGCTGGGAGCGGCGCTCGCCGTTGAGCGGCGCGGCCTTGTCGAGGAAGGCGTCGACGTCGGGCCCGGCGCGGATGAGCGAGTCGAGCGCCAGGAAGTTGGCGTGGTCGCGCACGAAGGACAGGTGGTGCGGCGAGCGCCGGTGCAGCGCGGCGTCCGCGTAGTCCGCGTTGCACATCTCGCAGTAGCCGCCTTTGGGTTCCTTCTCCTCCTTCTCTTTGATCCGCGGTCGACTCTTCCTCGTCATTCTGTAAAGAAGATCACACTATTATACGACTGATGCCTTCGTTCGGTCGCGGCGGGCGCCGGCGGGGTACGTACTTCTCTGGGGTCTCCTGAACCAGGTTGTTGTTCGTGAACAGCTCCAGCGAGTCCTCCTTCTTCTTCTTCTCTTTAGGCGGGTCCGGTTCTAGCGATATTGTCGGCCATTCATCGAACTCTTTCACCACCGGCCGGCACAACCTGAAATTGCACATAAAATATAAACGTCCGTCTGTGGGGCCTAATAAATAAGACATTTTATAAAATTTGAGTTCATACTTGTCCAAAAATTCAATCTTGATAAAGTGTTTAGTGAAGAGCCTGACATGCGATTTGCGGGACGCAGCGAAGAATGTGTCATACAGTTTATCCAATAGACTTATAGCCTGAAAGATATAAATACCATATCAAATATATAAAAGAAGCAGTAAAAACAATTACTTTCCGCTACACTCAGAGACTACAAGAGGTCATGAATGTGGCAGCGAGACAGCGATTAGTAAAGAAAGGAAGGTTATAAAGCATAGTAAGTGTATGTTACAAACAAATTAGGACATATCACGACTCAGCATTATATGACGAAGAACACTCATTTGGTATGGTCATCAATTTAGCACATTTCTAACGCAACTGTGTTTGCTTGGCGTGGCTGCATTGTAGTAGCCTACTACATATGCAAGTAAGTACTTTGCACTTCAATACAACTATTTGAATAATGATTAGTTAGTGCAAGAATGTGATATATTGGTGTGTCGACAAAGTTTATGAACTTTACATTTCGTCTTAATACATACAAATTCGCTGATTTGTCATGGTCTGTCGTAATTTCTAAGCTTTTGCCTTGACAAAAGCTTAGAAATGACGAGGAAAAGCTTGCGGCTAGCATTGGACATGTTCTGTTCTATAAGCAAGCACTTTGTTAAAGTTCATTTTATAATTAATCAACATAAATATGGTTGATTTACATAGTTAATTTAACCTGTAGTAAGGCCTTTACCATCCTATTATAGATGATTTATACAGCGTCAGCAACTGATATTTATGATATCACACTCGCATGCGAGAGGTCAGCGCAGATCTGGTCGCTCCAATTGAATGGGATAGCATCATCATTATCTCAGCCATAGAATGTGACGTTGGACATAGGCCTCCCTCATGAATCACCAAGTACTGATCATGATGGGTTGTTGCCATACTAATCACACTTGTCAGACGGGTTGGCGACCGGTGCGCGATGTTGATATACGGAAAGACGCTGCTGCCAATCTTGAGGTTTTTCGCAGAATCCAACTTCATCAACTCCATAATATGGTCGTCTCGGCTTACACGCACTTAGCATGGCATCCGCGCGGCGCCCCTCACGACGCGCGCGGCTGTCTATACAGCGTGTCCCGTAATTGGGGTACTAAGCCGAAAGGGGGGTTTTCTACCCCCCCTGGCAAACAACGTTTGTTCTACGACTTTCTTGATTTTCAAGTTTTTCAGTGATAAGATAACGTTCAAAGTTTATACCAATTTCATAAGAGTGACAACCCTGCTCTCAGCTGTTACGGGCAATGATCTATTGACCGCCGGGGATTCCCGCGGCGCGCCCGCAACGCGCTTGTGCGTATATTGAGTGTGGGTATAGGTGCGTGGTGTGCGTAGGCGCGTAGGCATGTATTACGGACACACGTCTGTTATACATTAGGGTTGACAGGGACTTGGAAAACTTTAATTTTGTATGGAAACCTGAAAATACGTTTTTCTGAAATCTTTCTTCGCCTTTGCATTCCTTTGGTGGGGGGTAATTTGCAGCTCCTGGCTTCATACACCAGTTACGGGACATCTTGTATAGTCTGTGGCGTGTCAGGTACCTTCTGGACGGTGAGCGTGACGTATCTATGGTTGGGGCTAGGCTGGCGGGGCTCGGGCCGCACGCGCTGGAGCATGGCATCCGCGCGGCGCCCCTCACGACGCGCGCATGTCGCGGGCGCCACCCCCCGCGACCGGATCACGTGGGAGACGCGTGATGTCAGGAACACCTCCTGTTGCTGGAAATTGAGAGTACATTTATTTATTTAAAAACTTTACTGCACATTACATAATATTGTACGAAAGGTGGGCGGTTTAGTGCTAAAAACATTTTCTACCGGCCAACCTCTCGGTAGTGAGAATGATTGGCGTGCTAACTTAGATTTATTAATTCTAGATCATTTAATTTACAAATATCAGTCTTTTTAAATATCCAGATGACAACACATTATTACTATATTGGATTGTCGGGTATTTATCGCGTTATTTAATTTTAAGCAATCCGCTCGAAACGCCGGGATATAACTAATGGTAGTTACGCGATATATTTATACAGAATGTATCACAATATGTGTACTATCCGGTTTACACCCCAACCCGGGGAACAACTTTTGTTCAACGACTTTTCGGATTTCGATAAGTATCTCTGAAAAATACTGGAAGAAACTTTTAACATTAACAGCTGATTTTTACGCAGGGACTATCCTAATTGTCGGGACGATGACCTCAGTATCGTAGAAAATAGAAATAGAAAAATAGACTACGCGATAATCAAAAATCATCATCTACTTACTGAACACAGGCCTCCTTCATATCTCCATGAGGGGTAGTTGCCATACTCACCACGCTTGGCAGGTGGGTTGGCGAGCGCAGTACGGAATGTTGATACACGGAAAGATGATGCTGCCCATCTTCCGGAGGTATCCCTTGCCGTGGGGTGCCGGCAGTAGAATGTTACCCCTCCTCTCATGAATCTAAACTTATCATACATAGAAAAATACCCAGACATAGGATAAATATCTGTAGAAAAATTAAACATTTTGTTGTCCCCTGGCGGAATCGAACCCGCTACCTCCTGCATAATCAGTCCGCTGTTACCAACTGAGCCATGTTGTTACCAGTTGGGCAATCTTAGGATCATTTAACAATACAATAAGATATTTTTTTTTATCTGTATTGTTTGCATGTCCTGCCTGTCATAATTCTGTTACATAGAAAAACTGTGGTACAAATAATTATCACATTCATCTGTTAAAGCAAAAAAGTAATGAGTCAAGAGCTCAAAAGTAATGGCATAAGAGATGAGTTGCTTCGGGAAGATTTTGTACCAAAATATCCTTTATTTTATGTAATATGATTCAAAATTGTAATATGATTTTGTCAGTATTAAAGTCAGTATAATATTTGTGTATGAGGTCAGCACAAGCTTACAGGAAATAATTGGCCGGCCAATAGTTTGGATTGACATCCCTAAGCATATGAAGGTTGTAGGCACCTTTATACGGTTAAGGATGTCTTATCTGCCGGCCGATTATTTCCAGTAAGCTTGTGCTGACCCTATACATAAAGCATAAAAAATTTAAAACACCTGATTGAACTGAATAATACATTACAGGCTTAATAGTGAGGTGCTAATTAAGCCTGTAATCTTGATCCAAACACAGATCGAAGTTCATAACATAAGATTATCTTAGTGCCAACATCAACGGCTATGAACACACTAGACAAAATTGGTCATGTTCTAATATGGGCCTGTAAGAGGCCAATTTAAAGTGACCTATAATAGAGTATAATTACAATTGCTCCGAGGTTCAAGTTTAGGTGGACATTGTTTCTGCTCTTTTTTATTTTTAAAACTACACTCATACTTTAAATGTTTAATTTGATTTTTTTAGAACCTACTCAACTTGCAGTAGCAATTTTTTATATAATTTACTCAAAATGATTACTATCAAATGACCCATACCTTTAACAGGTTTTGTTTACATGTATTTAGTCCATAGCTGTTGATACCATTGATTTATCTTAGTTTAGAAAGGAAGTAAGTATATATTGTGTCAAACGATTTTGGATCTTGTGCTAAGCAGCTAAGGTTCAATTGAATGAAGTTTAAAATTATGGCCAATTTTTATCGTTTCTTTAAATATCTCTGGCATTGTGTCTGTTGATACTGCACTTAGGTCACCCAAATTTCATTGCCAGATAAGAAAAGTCACCTACAAAACAGACCGCGAATTTCGGGTTTTGCCGCAAATGTGAAAGTCGGCAATGCACTGGGCGAAATTAAATTGTGCAACGTCGATTCCCACTTCGAAAGTCGAACGCAGTTTTGGTCAGAGGGCATTATACATTCGTGAGTGCTATCGAGCGCAAATGCGGCGTAACAAAGCAGCGGACGGCGTGCGAGCTATCGACGCGCCTCGGTCTCGCTTTACACATCATGGAGTTTTCCTTGAAATACGGTCGCGCGCCTAGTGACGCCGGCGGCGGCCGAGCCATAGCGCCCTCCTCGAATCGCGCCAACCGTCCCGCGCAAAAAAATAATACAACTTCATTACAAACAAATCTCACCCCTAAGACGGCATACTAAGAACTATAACACCTTGAACCGGGAAAGCAATATCAACTGTCAAAAATTATGTGAACACACGCGTAACCCCTTGGAAACACGATTCAAACGGCATATAAAATGGATGTAGTGCACCGCAGCGCGAGAGAGCTCCGCGCGCGGCCTCGGCCCGTTGCATTTCGCCGCGCCGCGGCGGTTCCAACAACGCGACAGTACAAAAGATGACCTAAAATTGAACTCAAGCTACGCGCAACACTCATCTACAACTGTTTTTGGACAGTTTTCTAAAGGATTCTGACTCAATCCATGTACTAGTAAGCTCATATGGCTCACACACTATCTATATACATACACAGAATTCGTCCGCGAGGCCCCCGCGCTCCGCTTATCACAAAATAAGTAACTATATACTAGTCATTGAGACACACTTCGTCACTGCTTGATTTACAACAAATTAGAACTTCCTTTTTTACTTTGAAGTTATACACGTATCACCAAATAACACCTACAGTGTTTACGCAACGTTTGCGACACTTTTTACAGTTATTTACACACAATTACTTCGTTAAAAACGTAAAATTAACAACAAACACAAAATCTGACACACAAGATGGAGTTATTTTACGTTAGTTTACATTTGGCTCGCGAGAGGCGCGACGATCGCCTACTTACCGTGACAAGTGGAGGGAGGAAATGTTTTCATTCGCTATTCATACTAGCGTTCCAATTCCAATAATGCTTGATGCCGAACAAATCGAAAAATAAAATAATTTTCTAGATTTTTCGTATCGTTCAACGGAAACTATTATAATCATCTATTTTTACATAGAGATTATAAATATATGTGTAAGCAATGAGCAAAAGACATTAACTTATAATGCCAAGAGACTGAAAACGCAGGAAGATTATTGATAAGAGCTTATAAGAAACGGAACGTAAACAACAATGCTAAACTAAAAGTTCGATCTTGACAAAAGATAATAGTGACGTAAAATGGTCAACTTTATTTAGTATCGTAAACTTGCGTGCAACATTCTAACCAAAAATATAATAATCTATGTTTATTTGGTCATACTCCAAAAAAATATACGTACGGATAAAACATCGCATGCATAAACAATTTTGGCGGTAAACAACTCACCAATCCCATATCCTGTATTCTGCGTGATAAGGACCTGGCAAGCCCATGGTCTTGAATATCCAAATAAAAACAAAAATTTTTACGCACTGCGAAAAACAAATAAATTTTATTAAATGAATTTAACACAAATATAGGTCACAAAATAAATTATTATGACGCACACACCTCTGTTCAATTTTTCGTCTAGATTCGAAATCGATACCATTTTGTAACCAAGGTAACTTATTTCTCACTGAATAAACTTTCCTTGCGACCCAGGTAAATAAGACTACATTTTAGCTGCTTAGAAAATAAATCCAATTATGTAAAAAAACCACTATTTGTGAGAAAACTACGCAAAATTACATTTCGTAAAAATGTTCAAACGTCGAAATGTCATTGACAGCTGAGCGCAACAGACAAAAGACCGTCAAAGATCTATGGAAAGAAATCAATGCTGGGATCGATACCATAGACAATCCAGTTGGCAGTCTCCATTTAAGTCCCAAAATAAAATTTAATTTGTGCTCATGCTCAATAATTTAAAAAAATATTTTTAATTTTAAGTTTACAAAAACTGCTCTAGTTTTTCATTTTCTAACTTGGTATATGGTGCTTAGAATACTTTACATTTACAGTGGTGGACCTATGGGGCGCGTCGGGGGTTAAATTCTAGATAGACGATTTGAATTTTATGATATATTAATATATAATAATACATTCCTGAGGTGGGAATCGAACCCACAACATGAGTCTCAGCCGGCTTTACGACCAACTGCGCCACGGAAGACGTCTTGAATGATTGGAACCAGGAACCTAGCTAGGAATTACTTTTGACTTGTTATAATTGTGGCTCGATTAAGGAAACGGAATATAAAGTTTTTTTAACCTTGACACTTATGCGACATTTATAATGTTAATGTTGTTATTTATATGTGCCAATTTGTGTGATGTTCCGTTGTTGAATAAATAAAAAGTATTTTTAATTGATTTTTTTAGGAGTGTAAACAACGCACGCTAAAACTTAGTAAATACTTTTACTTTTTACAAATTACAATAGGTAACTGCTTTAGTAGGTATGTTATACCCATAGAAAAGTTTTAATATTTCTGTGGTTCTGTGTTCGTAGGTATCTACGTAATCGCTAAAAGTTCAGTATCATAGATAGGTGGGAAAATGGACGCTCGCTTGCGCGCCGTTCGTTTATATTTATTGATTCCTCGCATGTAGGTAGGTATTATGTGTTAGGGGACGGCGCAGCGGGCGGCGGGCGGCCGACACAATATGTATTATATGCCTATGTATTACTTATATACCTACTCGCCCACCTATCTAGCTAGGCGTTGCTGCGCTGTGCTGACCCATTTTATATTTAACAACATCGATTTCCCCCGATGACGTGACGTATTTCTGCTAACAGTGAAAGTATTTGAAAATGGAAGGGTTGTTTGTTTTACTAATGGACGTAGGTATATTACAGTAAAACTTAGGTTCTGTAATATGTGGTAAAGCTGTATTATAATAACTATACAGGGTGTTTGGAAGGTCGTTGCAAAGCCGTGAAGGAGGGGAGGGTAGGTCACCTCGTTAGGCATCTATCTTGACTAGATTCCTTTGTCCAATGTCGTCGAATTCCAAGATATCATAATATCCATGATTTTTGAAAAAAATACTAAAATCATATGCTTATACGTTCATAGTGTTCAAACAGAGAGTTACTAGTAGGTAGGTACCCAAACATTTATTTGTCCTAGCTTAATGTGTATTCAATCGATAAACACCAATACAATCATCTGTATCCACATAACTGACTTGAGGTGTTTAATAATAAATATTGATCAAAGATAAAAATACTTAGGTATTAAAATGATGCTAATTAAAAAAAATTTACCGGCTTATTTTAAAAAGGCTTTTACCGCTGAAAGCGGTCCTTACTTAAACAACTCTAAAGTACGAAGTCAAAATAGCAATTAATTCATTATAAACTAAGTCTTAAGTTACATATATATATTCAAATACTGTGTAAGGAAAATAAAGCTTTTTTATTTTTTTATTATTTATAATTAAAAAAATTGAGTAGATATACTATTTTTGAATACAAACATTTTTAAAAACATCCAGTATTAACACAGAATAGTAATGTATACAGTATTTTAACTCGGCCGTATTTTTGAAATAAATACCTACAGCCGCGCGGTACGTAAAAATGCGATAGGGCTGCCCACCTCCAGCATTTTAATTAAATTTGCCTAGTTTGTGTTTCCATTTAGTTTTGTGATTGTAAATATACTTTTTTTATATAAACAAATATAATACTTTGTGAATTGAATAGATAAATTAAAAATATAGTATACGCAGAAGTACTATAAAATAACATAGTTATGAATTATTAGAATAACCTACAATCTAAATAATATAAGATAATAAGTCCCAGTACTTTCACCTAACGTTTTAAAGTTCCACTCTTACTGATGAAAGCGTGATGTAGGTACCTACCTAAAATTACGCTTAATGTAGGTATTATTTAAAAATATTTTTACCTTCTACGTAAACGAAGTCGTGGGTAAAAGTTAGCGTTAGCTCAAAGAAACTATTCCACGCGGACGAAGTCGCGGGCAGAAGCTAGTTAATAATAAATAAAATACCACGTCTTTACTTTGAATTATACAAATTAACAAAACGAAACACACATGCCCCGAGGTTTTTACACAAGCGTACCTACCGTATCAAAACAAACAAAAAACGAAGAAGAGGAAGGCCCGCTAAACGATGGGATGATGACATTGTGAAAGTGGCAGGCAAATCTTGGAGCAGGGTCGCTCGAGACCGAGAAAAATGGAAAGAGCTGGAGGAGGCTTTTACCGCTGAAAGCGGTCCTTACATAGACAACTCTAAAATACAAAGTCAAAATAGCAATTAATTTATTATAAACTAAGTCTTAAGTTACATAGATATATTCAAATACTGTGTAAGGAAAATAAAGCTTTTTTATTTTTATTTATTTATACCTACCGTATCATGATTCATGAACCACCTATAACTACTACCTATTTCACTCGTGTCAATCACTTTCCTTTACTCTATTCACTTTATTTAAGAATCCAGACATCTTTTTTTTCGGGAGATAAAAGGAAATACTTGTCCATTAAAAAGACACACATTATGTACCTACCTACTAGGTAGTAAGTAAAATTATTTTAAAGTCTTACCTTTCAGAGTTTCCAGGTAATCTAAAAAAAGTTATATCTGGATGCGTTCTTGAAGATTTCATGCGACCAAAAACAGCACAATACATACTTGAAAAAATCGCGCGGTTATTGTTAAAAAAAATAACACACCTCCGTTCGTCACTGCGGCACAGTCGCGACTGCTTAGATGCCGAGCGAGAGCCGAGATCGAGGCGCGTAGGTATAGCTCGCGCTTCGTCCGTTTGTATGAAGTCGGAACACTGTATACATTACTATTCTGTGGTATTAATGCCCTTTCGATTGGTGTATCATACACGTAGCCCAAACAACATTGAACCATTTATTAAGGCGATACTAGCGCCACTACATATTTTATTTATTTATTTATTTATGGACACCCAACAAAAGAATCAACATAAAATATAAACTTATAACTAATTTAACTTATGACAATGTGTTCCTCCACTTACAGGATGTCACAGCATGCAAGAATACAAATTTTGCAACATTATAGGCATATAACAAGATAATTTTACGAGAATGTAATTTTATTTAATCATTACGTTAAACAAAGGAATTATCAAAAATTCGGACCGTGCGTAGACGACACCTATTACAAGTTTTTTTTTAATCTATCTGTATTAGTTTTGTTTTGTGTTATTCAGTCAGATACCTTGTTTGGAGAGCTTGGTCACCACCAATAGGAACTAAACTCTTGAAACAAGTATCTGCTTAATTAATACAGTTCAAAACTATTACAGATACATTAAAAAAAAGCTTGTGATAGGTATCGTCTACGCGCGGTATGTCTATTAATAATGAGGTGTTTTCATTAAAAAGTAAAAACTTCAAAAATAGTTCCCTCGAACCGTATAGATGGCGTTAGTTTTATTTTACTGGTAGGAAACACAATTTGACAATGACAGCAATTGTGATTAATCACAAATTTGTTTTCTCCGCTTGCCAGCTCCATTTGTTAAGTTTAGTAGGAAACACTTTTTTGTTTTTTACTGAAAACGGCTCATTAAGTAGTTAGGTAAACAACAACACCCTTTTGAATAAGTAGGTACTTCTATTACTTATACACTTATATGAATTAAGTAGGTAGTATATAATCAACAACATTTGAATATTTATTATGTAATAAATAACCCATTTATACAGTGATTCAGGAGACGTGAGCAGGAATAATCCTACATACTAACCATCTATTACGTATAATGAGTGATCGTATATATTTTCAGCAATTTCAGTGCAGCATAGCAGAATTCATGAAATTTCTACAATTTTTTAGGGAGATGATCAGTTTAGAGTAATATTATGTTATTTATTCTTATTGAATTTTTCAGATTGAATATGACATAGGTACAGGTGCTTTCCTAAATTTCTGCAAAAATTACGATTAACATTATGTACTAAGTAGGTAGTAATCAACAACATTTGAATTTGTTTTAGATAAGTTTATTCTTAAATTATTAATGTCTAACCAAGAAATTATGTCCGTCAAAGCTTTATAAATGTCATTTTTGTATGTCTTTCTATGGTCACTGTACTATCATCTGCAAACAATGTCTTCTTTTTCTTCTTCTTTTCTTTCTAATGGCTGATGCTTGCCATAAGTTCGCAAACAATGTCATGGGCTGTGTAGTGATTTTTGGCAGATCATTAATGTAAATAATAAATAACAGCGGTCCAAGTTTAGTGCACTTCCTTGGGGTACGCCGTATTTCATTATTCGCTTTCGAGAAACGTAGGATTCCTCGCGTAGAGTTTTAAAATTAACTTTTGTTTTTTCTGAATTCTGTTTTCCAAGTAGGATTTAATGAGTTTTAAAACCTTACCTCTTATGCCGTATATTTTAAGTTTACTGAGCGGTGTCATGTTTTATATAGTCAAATGAGGTCAAACGCTAGAGTCATGTCACAAAAAAATTAACAGGTTGGTATTTTTTTGTCAATATTGTATGATATTCTTTGTAGAAAATCATAGAGAGCCATATTGATAGTTTTATTTTTCTTAAAAACCAGTTTGTTCTCTACAAAGGATATTTTTGCTATTTATCGATTCGTAAAGGTTTTTCTCAAACATTTTTTTATTTATTTTATTTTATTTGAGATGACGAGATGGGTCGATAATTTGCCATATTTTCCTTATTCCGTTTTTTATGCAGAGGCTTTAAAAGTATTAGAAATTTCACTTGGGTCCGTTATAATTTTATCATTAAATTTTATGTTTTAAATAGGGCTTTTGATCATGTTTCGTTTGGTACTATTAATGACACTCCATGCTGTTTTCGATTTATTTTTTGATGACTTTATTTTATAGTTATTTTTTGCTTTTTGCGTTAGTTTTATAATTTTTTAAGAATTTTACTGTATATAAGATAATCTTTTTTTTTTATTTCAGAAGGTATATTTCTATATTCCCAAAGCATTTTTCTTTTCTTTTTACAACTTAATTTTATACCTTGTGAAGTGAAATCCACTTTACTGGTTTCATAGTTTTAATCATGTTATGAATTCTCACTATGTGGCCTTTTTATAATTTCGAATATTAATAGTAATAGAATCTTAGACGAGATAAATGTTTTATCTCGTCTAAGAATATAATCATATTATGATTCAGCTACCTAGTGGCCTTTTTAGAACCCCTTTTTTCGTAGAAAGTAGGTACACATAAACAAAAAAAAAAATATTTTCTAAAACGAATAGAAATAAATAAATATATTCTTATAGTTTATATGTATATTTGTTATTATTATTTATTTATTTCTTCATAGTAAATTGTTAGGTTTTGAATACTAGTTTTCTTATACTGTTTTAATATATATTTTTTAATTAGATTTATTTTCACCCTAAGTACTTTTGTTTTGATTTTTAACATTAATTTAAGTTTGCTTTAACTGTCTGCTTAATTTTTTTCTTATATAATTATAATGTAAATCCGTTATTGGTCGTAGGATATATTATGTAATTTAGGATAATGTAGATTATGGACTGTGGATTTTGTTTAAATAAATAAACCCCAGCCCCCAAGTGTTCAAACTAAAAAATTACAAATATTATACATTAATATAAAGAAACACGGTTGATTTGACGTTGTATACTATTGAGTGCATTGACACTATTTCAATGTCTCTAGATACCATTGAGCAATTTGACTGCTTGCTTACTAACAATGGACGCCTTGGTAACGGAGATATTTATGACAGGTCGTTGCGCAGATCTTTTGTACACTTTGGTTTCTTAGATCAATATTATTAGCCCTAAGCACCTATTGTTTTATATTAAGTTTCATTTATGTGAATCTCTTGTTGGTGGCCCAAATTAAATAAATAAATAGTCTGAGAGCGTAAATAAATTTGAATTTCTGAAAGTGAGATCGTTTTGGCTACCCTGATCGCTGAGATAATTTTGATGCTGATTTTACCTTTAACAGTTGTCGTCGTCCAAAATTATTTTCACCTAGGTACCTTACGGTAGGTATTTGACTCTTCTGTCGAGTAGCGACATCTGTGAAACTCTAACATCGGCGCGGTTGCCGTTTTTTGCTAGTAACGCTAGATGGCGTTAGTTACCGTAAATAAAACAGAACGTAATCGTACCTGTGCTCGATCACAGATGGTGCCCATTTAAAAGAATGTTCTCTTTCCATTTTAACTGACTTAATATTGCTCCGGCCTCCGACTGATTAATTTGCTACTGATGTTTAATTAGGTTAATTAGGTGCCGTGGGGTGCCGGCAGTATAATGTTGCCCCTCCTCTCATGCCCGTGGATGCAGTAAGAGCCTGCTAAGGGATACCTCCGGAAGATGGGCAGCAGCATCTTTCCGTGTAACAACATCCCGTACTGCGCTCACCAACCCGCCTGCCAAGCGTAGTGAGTATGGCAACTACCCCTAATGGAGATCCATGAGGGGAGGCCTGTGTTCAGTAGTGGACGTTTTACGGCTGAAATGATGATTTAATTAGGTGACACGCTCTTGTAGGTGTTTGTGTGATTTAACGATATCATACCTGCAATTCTGTTACTTGAAAGTTGAGAAGACTAAAACGAATTATATTGTTGTTGTTCAAAAGATTCCTGTCGACCCTGTTATTGCTGACAAATGGGTGAAAAATATATGGCTTAGTCGTGAAGAAGTACATTGGAAGCCAACAAAAAATACACGAATATGTTCAAAACATTTTAATAACGAAGATAAGTACGTTACACCGAGTGGATGCACGGATAGATACTGTTGTCCATCTTCCGGAGGTATCCTTTGGCAGTTTATTACTGTATCAAGAAAGGTAACATTCTTTAGCTGGCACCCCACGGCACTAAAGTAATAAAATATTATATTAAGTGTTTTTACGAACGCCGAGCGTGTGCCGGGGCTAGATACGGTTGGCGCGGGAAAATATTTGATTCCGGCCAAATCCTCAAGGTCGTTGGCTGGTCCGGCTCTTAATATATTTTTCTATTGACTTACTATGAGGCCTGTACGGTTAAAAATTTATTGCCGTTGTGGCGGCTCCTATCGTACGCCGCACAGAACACGCAGTACACAAACGTGTACTAGATGTTCTGTGTAAAAAAAATAGTTTGTAAAACGTTGTTTTGATGTAATGAAAATTTTGTGTAAATAAAATAGTTTGTACGGGTTTTAAATCGCGGTTTAATACTTTTTCATCGTCGTCGACGTCGTAATAATGTTTACTACATTATTGTTTTCTTTTATATAATTTATATTGAGATTCAACTTCAATTTACTACTGTATTTAATTCGAATTAAAAAATAAATTGTTGAAAATTGTTGTTTTATTTATTCATTTATAAAGACGTTCCCACAATGTTACAAGTTAGCATAACCATACCTATACTTTAACCACACTTAGCTATTTACGTAATATTGCCAAATACTAATGGTTATCAGCGGCGGAATGATTTCCTCGCTTTCGGGAAATTACACCTCCGCTGGCAACATTAGACAAGTGTATGTGTGCGTGTCGCCGAGCGTAAGCTAGTAATCGTCACATCTGTGTGAATCGGAAAGTGCTTCATTTTTGAAAGGGCGCCTGTATGAAGATTATCTTTCGGGTTATTCTGAGTACGCAGCATAAACCATCCTAAATTATCTACTTTTGCTTTTTTTGTAGATTTATTTATTGATTGTCACTTGCAATGCAAGCTTCGCAAGGACTCGAGGATGATGAATAAAAACAACAAAACCCACTTAGAATAATCTTATATTTAAATAGAAATTAAATTACAATTGTACATTACATAAATATTATACATAGCCACTTTGTATAATGTCTAACATTAGAGTTATAAAAAAAAACATTACTGTTAACATGGTATATATGTTTGGAAAAGGGGACCGACAGGTGAATGCTTGGGGTACAATCGAGGTATTTACTTTTTATGTATTGAGGAAAATTACCTTTCACCATTTGACGATTTAAATATCCAATTTTTATTTAGCGTTTAACGCAAAAATGGCTTTGCCAATTGGAGTTTGAAACTGCAAGTTGGAGTTGAGAGCGCCAAAATCATTACGTTTCATTTCTATATGAGATTTTTATGAAGGCTGTCGCACGGTAGAAGTGTTCTTTACCAATTTACCAAATTAAATACGAAAATGAAACGTAGTGTACCTAATGTTTTGCCGCATTCACAAGTTACGTTTTAGAACGAGATTATTATTTCCGCTATTGCACGATAGAAGCGCTGTACCAAATACGATACGAAGATGAAACGTAGTGTAAGATTTTGGCGCATTCACATAATTATTTAAAGACGCAACTTTCCAACTTCCAAAACTTTACGAGGGTAGAAGTGCAGAAGAATTACCTATATCTATGCTTAGCATGTCGAATTTAAAGCGAGGCTTTAGCTTTATTGAAAAAAAAAATGTAGGTCGTCGTGAAGTATCCTGAATACCTCAGCATCGTTGTTTTGTCTAAATTGCTGACGTAAACCTGACAAAGTATGATAAATATATTGTACCAAGTTTGTACTTGTTGCCCCCAGCCGACAATGCGAAGTGATGAAGGAAATATTTTCTATACATATGTATATTACATGGCCGAGGCGCTCTCCTTTACCATGTCTTAAACCATTTAACAAGCTCTATTTTCCCTTTGAAATAATAATGCATAGTTATGATATTTGAATTTAGACACTTATAAATACATGCATTGTTATACGGTATTTTTTATGGTTTTTCAACATGGCAACGAAAAAAGCTTCGTCTACATACAATTTAAAAATCGAATGCCCGTTTTCACCGGCGACTTTAGACTTACATCTATGAAATATTTTTCACCATATTTTTAAGCATTTTACAAATGATTATTGGTATGAAGTTTTAGTTTATTCCTATTTCTAAATTCGTCGATGAACACGGCCACAACACATTAACATCAGTCTCAATAAACTCGCAGACCGTAGACAGTCACAGACGCACAACAACTTTTTAAATCACGAAAAAATATTAGTCATAGACAATTTTTTGTTTCTGTATTCGGCATGTCACTCGGCTAGGTTAATACCACATCACACCAAAGCGTTGTAATCCCACCGGCTAGGGTATCAGGGTATCTGCATACTTTATAGCCAACGAACAATTACAGAGTCGAAAATATATTTTATCAATGATGTGGTTAGAACCAAAGGTTTTAAACCTTTTCTAACCACATCACCACATCCTCAGATACGCCCTTACTATAATAAAACCGCGCCTTTTTGTTTCCACACGACATGAGTGAGTTTAAATCTTTGGTTAGAACTAAGTTAAGGTGTTTCCATTTAAAAATCCCAGGCACAGCAAGTATTACCAGTTACTGTATAAATGATCTGTGACGCCTGTGTTGCCTGGGCGAGCAATTTAATTCGGACTGGGTTTCCAATTTAATTACCTATTACGTATTACTGGCTTTTAGTTCTCTGGTGTACAGAAGTTAAATCATCTCATCATTTCAGCCATAAAACGTCCACTGATGAACACAGGCCTCCCTCATGGATCTCACGGATGAAGGGTAGTTGCCATACTCACCACGCTTGGCAGGCGGGTTGGTGAGCGCAGTATGGGATGTTGATACACGGATAGACGCTGCTGCCCATCTTCCGGAGGTATACCTTAGCAGGCTCTTACTGCATCCATGGGCATGAGAGGAGGGGTATCATTCTACTGCCGGCACCCCACGACGGTTAAATCATCTAATATAGGTGTGAACATGAGTAAAACCCAAATATCTAAATCGTTAGATGAGTCCTGATTAAACTGTGGCAACGTTTTTATGTGTGTGTTAACAACAATGCCGACGCACGCACACTGGTTTGGCCAATACACCAAACTGTTATTGTTACCATTTATTGTGCAATCATATTGCATGAACTCTGAAAAAAATAACACACACCACGTCCGGCTAAGGCTCAGCGCGGTCAGAACGGAGCGCAACGGAGAGGATTTTATTGACGCACTTGAAAATAAACTTTAAAATTATTACAATAAAGTGCAAAACGCCGCGCGGGGATTCCCGCGTATCTTCGAGGACGCGCGAGCATTTTTTGTCAGGTTCAAGCATTTATGCACTTTATTGTAATCTGCGCTGACCCAAACACTTTGTTTAGAGGTACACTGATTCCAAATGAACGAGCTTAGAGGTACACTGATTCCAAATGAACGAGCTATCTCGTGTGGAAACAAACCGGCGAGATCTCATTACGGCAAGGGCGTATCTAACGATTTAATTATTAGGTAAAATCCAATTTCTTTTGTTTGAGGAGTCCAACTGGCCTAGGGAGTGGTCTCAGTGGCCTAGTGAGTTAGCTAGTGAGTGGCCTCCTCGTTGTCTCCGTTGGTTCCGTTGAGTACTGGAGGCGCGCGCGGTTTGATAGGCGGCGCCGGTATCACCTGTGAATGGAAGATATTATTAGCTTTGTTCTTGTTCGTTTGACCTTTATTGTCCACTCTGAATACTGTTTCTACTTTTTTTCGAAATGACGAGACAAGCCGAAGTCCCAACTGACGTGAAGCGGTAACCTCTACCCATTACAACTGCGATGCCGCAGTGACCACGTTCACTAAGCACGTGACCAACGCTGCATTGCAATGCGCCCGTCATCCTGAGACAGAGTTGTAAGGTCTGTGTCCGTAATATCACCGGAACCCTTCAAACCGGAACACAGCAACGCAGACATTACTGCTTGGCGGCAGAAATAGGTATGGTGGTAGTACTTCCCGAGATGAACTCTTCACAAAACGTTCGACTACTCCTGATAGCTGGCTCGGTTGCCATGTTTACTACATGGCAACCGAGCCAGCAATCAGGAGACTGGTAACCTTAACTTACAGTTATTCAATTATATTCATTAAGTAAAATAAATTGAGGTTTTTTTACTTTCAAGAGACTCGTGAGTTACACTACTCATTGTTATGCTAAATGAGACGGTGCCGCGTTAAAGCACAACACCCTGACGAAAGTTCCCCTGGGAGGAACTGAACACGTTGGAAACCTATTTTCAACGAATAATTAACGTGAGTAGAAAACCCGTTAACGTAACAACCAGGTTTGTTTACTTTGTAGGTGTCTACTTAGGTGTCTTTTTAGGTGTGTACTTTTCCATTGTTGCCTGATAATAAAGATTTTTCATTTCATTTAGTTGACGGTTCAACAGTTTACAGTAGCTATCTTGCAAAGCAAAGACTTAATTCAGAGTGGACAAGCTATTCGGCCCGAGTACCTGCAGAGATAATGGTGTGATACAATCAGTGATATTTTGTACTGTAGTAACCTTCGTAACTTATTACATTCATATTAATTAGCGGGAATGTTCACGTACTTGTTATTGTTGGTGGAGGCACCAACTGTTTCAAACCTTATCGAGGATCTTCGTCAGGGTGAACACGGCTCGCGACCCGAAGTGTTGAACATTCCCGCTAATTAATATGAAAGTGATATTTTTTTTCACATTGATTCGCATTGTGGTCGCGCACTAAACGGCACTGAGACACCATGGTTAAAAATGGTATCCACACGAGACATTTACATTTCCCGGCACCAAAAACTTCTAAAATCTATTTCATGCAAAATAAAACAAACAAAATGTAAAAAAACACAGCTACACTTATCCTAATGTTAAGTCGAACTCCCGCCATCCTATGTTAAAAGGCATAGACAAAACCTGGCAGAATGTCATAAAATACTTATAAGTTAAAAGCCGAACAAATCCCAAACTTAAAAAGTATAATATATTATTAGGCTACTTGATTTAATTTTAAATTTTAATCTGTCATGTAGGTTACCAAAAACTATTCGACACGTCTTATTATTTTTAAACGTTATCCAAAAAAATGGCGGTATATTATGTCGAATTGTAGCGTGACGTCACGCGCCGGCGTGTTTCAGTGAGTCTACCATGAGTTGTCACTGTTAGATCGCCTGCCGTTACTCCAGTAGTAATAGTACGTCACAATGACATCTGTCCGATTTGTAACTCATGTTACTAAATTCTAAGCAAATGAAGCCCAAACTACAGTCGCTGTAGTAAAGTTAACTCCGCTAGAGGCGCTGTACGAGTTTTCATACATTTTGTTAACTACAGTCGCTAGATTGTGAAAACTCATGGTAGACTTACAGTACAGTTTATCTCAGTATGGTCTGACGTCACAAGCCCCCACTACTCAAATTTAATGCGCTTGATCTAAGTATAGATTGAAAAAAAACGTGAACAAAAATGTACAATTTACAGAGTTGTAACTTCACTAAAATTATTGTGGAACGAACTTAAAGTTCTCATGGCACAAAAGACACGTTATTTTGATTTTATTTCGATTGTTTCGGACAGCCAATCAATAACTTTCTTAGTATTTACTACAGCTGAATACTGGTTAATACTTTATGTGGCGATCTAAATATAATAAACAGGATTGACTAACCCTGTGTTTTTTTTATTTAGATTACATTGTCCCATTGCTGGGCAAAGACCTAATTCTTCCATCTCCCTATCAGAAGCGGCGATCCAATCAACTTTGGATGGTGTCTACCTTGTGCCCCTGTGTTAGTACAAAAAAATCAAAAGCATCATCCGCTCAGTCCACCGTAAAGAGTACCGTCAAAATACATAAAAAATATACAACCCCAAGCTAAAACCTCCACCTCTAGACTTAACTCTGGCACAGTCGCAGTCACATAAAACAGTAACTATTCTATTGAACACGCATGCGATGTAAACTCTCGCATACATGTTGATCCTCGGTACCGTCTTCCGTTTCCTGTGCAATAATAATCAGTTGACAATCTTTTTATTCTATGACAGTTGGTGTAATAGTGTGTATCATTCCGTACAGCATTGGTTTATGCCGATGGTTTATATATAAATAATGCCTCATCATCATAATCTCGGCCGTAGGATGTCTACAGCTGGACATAAGCCTCCCTCATAGATCTACAAGTCGTGATCATGAGGACCCCCTCATACTGTTGCCATACTCACCATGCTCGGCGCTGGCAGGCGGGCCACCTGCCAGCGCAGTACTGGATGTTGATACAAGGAAAGACGCTGCCCATCTTAGGAGGTATCCCTTGGCTGATCCTAACTGCATTCACGGGCAAGAGAGGAGGGGGGGCCATGACCACGTTATAACTTAAGAACGACTTTAATTAAACTAACCGGGGTCGTCGACCACAGGTGCGTCGATAAGGCGCCACGGAAGTCAGCTTGAAAACCGAGTGCAGAGGCACGTAAACTAGTGTAAATAGTACGTAACTCACACTCGGCTTGGGACAGTCGTAAGCCACGGGAGTCAGCGTTATCACCGTGTGCAGAGGGTACGTCAGCTAGTGTCGAAGTAAACAGTATGTAACTCACGCTCGGCTTGGGTCGGTGCGTGTCGACGGCCGCCACGGACAGCTTGATGTGCTCCTCGCGGCAGCCGTAGGCCACGGGAGTCAGCTTGATCACCGTGTGCAGAGGCACGTGCAGGTACGGTAGCTCCTCTGGAATACAATGCAGTTCATAAAACCGCAGCCTGACCATCTAGCGACAGGTTCGCAACTGGCGCAAATCCCGTGATCATCGCTATCAAACGTTTATTTAGATTTGGGTCACATAGTTAATTCGCGAGATTTACGCCTGTTGCAAACCTGCCGCGAGATTCGTAATCAGGCTGCCGGTTTTCTATATTTGTCTTTTCTTACTCTTCCTCGCTGTGATGTCGTACAAGAAGGACAAATCTGCCTTAAAAAAAGATCAAGGGAAGGGGGTGCATTTATAATTAACTAGCTCTCACGCGCGGTCCCCTGCTTTACATATAAGAGGGAAAGAGTGGGTCGTAGGCACCTATTAAAATGCGCGCGCGTTAAATCTGTGATATCTTCTAAGTTACTTCTTGAATTTAAATGGCGTAAATGGCAATCTGATCAAAATGTAACACTAATGATGAATTTCAAGGGTCATCGCGAACCGTCTCGAACGCAGGTTTGATGACTTCCAGCCTCCCGAACAAGCCGGGTTCCGAAAAGGCTATAGTACCATAGACTACATACATACGCTGCGGCAAGTCATACAGAAGACCGAAGAGTATAACTTGCCGCTATGTCTTGCGTTTGTGGACTATGAGAAAGCCTTCGATTCGATCGAAACATGGGCGGTGCTTGAGTCTCTCCAACGATGCCGAATTGACTATCGGTACATCGAAGTGTTTAAGTGTTTGTATACAAATGCCACTATGTCAGTCCGAGTACAAGAACAGAGCTCGAAGGCGATTTCCTTAAAAAGAGGCGTAAGACAGGGAGACGTAATCTCTCCGAAACTGTTTACCACCGCTTTGGAAGATGCCTTCAAGCTCCTGGAATGGAAAGGGCTGGGCATCAATATTAACGGCGAATACATCACTTACCTTCGATTTGCCGACGATATTGTGGTCATGGCAAAGTCGATGGAAGAGCTCAGCTCGATGCTCGAAGGCCTCAATCGAGTCTCCCAACGGGTAGGGCTTAAAATGAACATGGACAAGACGAAAATTATGTCGAATGTCCATGTCGTGCCTGCCCCAGTTATGGTTGAGAACTCGGCTCTTGAAGTTGTCGACGCGTACGTATACCTAGGACAAACAGTCCAATTACGTAGGTCCAATTTCGAGAAAGAGGTCAATCGTCGAATCCAACTCGGATTCCTCCAAACGCTGCCCGCGTTTGGGAAACTTCGCAACGTCTTTTCGTCCAACATACCTCAGTGCCTTAAGACGAAAGTCTACAATCAGTGTGTGTTACCAGTACCAGTGATGACATATGAAACCGAGACGTGGTCCTTCACTATTGACCTTATGAATAAGCTCAGAGTCGCTCAACGAGCTATGGAGAGGGCTATGCTCGGGGTTTCTCTACGGGATCGAATCAGAAATGAGGAGATACGTAGAAGAACTCGAGTCACCGACATAGCCAAACGGATTAGCACGTTGAAGTAGCAATGAGCAGGCCATATAGCGCGCAGAACAGATGGCCGATGGGGCCGCAAAGTTCTCGAATGGAGGCCACGGATTGGCAAGCGCAGCGTAGGACGTCCACCTACAAGATGAGCAGACGACTTGGTGAGAACTGCTGGTCGGCGGTGGATGCAGACGGCTTCCAACCGCAGTACTTGGACATCAATGAGGGAGGCCTTTGTCCAGCAGTGGACGTCCTACGGCTGACATGATGATGAATGATGAATAACGTAATTATTTGGATAACGATTGATACCATTATAATATAATAACATAAACACGGGAATTTATCGCGTAATACCTATATAAATATAATACCTATATAGATAAATTCCCGTGTTTATGTTATTATATTATAATGAATTGTGATCGCGAAAGTTTACGAAAAACGATTGATACCATGTTCATAAAAACACCTTCGCAAACAATGGAATATTTTAAAATAAATTTTATCACCATAGAAAAGGTTATAGTGGGTCAACCTTAAAAGATAGACATATCCTATCAGATAATTTTTTAGAACTTTTTAAGGGGAACAATTCAGCCATACATGATGGCTGCGTAACTTTAACCGATTACGCAGCGCACGCAAGGGAAGCTCTCAATAGGAATAAATTTTCCCCATTTATGCAACATTTTTGATTCTTGATGTTCCGCTCCTATTAATCGAAGCGTGATGTTGTCCTGGCAAGGTCGCCATGTAATATATTTAGTTTACTTCTGGTGGACGTGGTGATTGATAGTACTTCATTGTTGTATATGTGTTTATTGTAGGAAGGTGCGATGAGTTCTGTCTGAATACATACGAGTCTTAAGGTACTATTAATTATTCTATGGATAAGAAATGCGCTTACACTACATTATAGCTTAAGCCTTTCTCGATATTTAGGCTATCCAACATCGAAATATACTTCCAATTAGTTCCCGAGATTGACGCGTTCAATCAAACTATTCAGCTTTATAATATTAGTATAGATGTGAACTGATAGACTTGTAAAACTGGTTTTCTCATTCTTCTTCTAATTTAAGAGTTTTACTCTTGTCGGTCCTGTTACTTCAGTATTCCCGCTGCTAATAAACTGATTTGGAAAATTCTATTTGGGTTCGATCAACTTGAATCTAGATTGGTGACATTTTTTCAAAATTAGTAATAGTATTACACGCATTTAATAAAGTGCCTCAATTAGATTCTAAACGTACGAGAGTAAAACACAAAAATCACCAAACTTGTTTTCAATTGATAAATGTCACAAAAATGCATTTAAATTTCGCGCGTAATTTGACGAAAACGCTGGGCGCAGTGGACGCCACATTTATCTGTTCTCATGACGTCACTCAGCGTGTAAACAAATGCGCTATTATTAGGGGGCTTCGTCCCCTAATATGCATAGCGCTGTCTGTCTGTCCGTCCGTCCGTCTGTCCGTCCGATTACAACCGAACGCGTTGACCGATTTACATGAAACCATTTTGTTAGCACTTATTGAGAGAAGGGGACTGATTGATTTTGGTAACCCTAGGGTCACATGGACCGGAATTATTGTGACCTCAAAAGGTCACCAAAAAAATAAGTCTTCAAATAGCCGAAAACGTCCAAAATCCCAAAAATTACATTTTTGACCTTTGGTGACCTTTTGAGGTCTTCGCCCCCTTTTCGGGTACCCCGTACAAATGCCTGTTAAAGTGCGGTATCAGTTAAAACTAACACTATTTTATTTCAATAAAACATTTTTTACTATACATTTTAAAATTTATTTAGTTTTTTTTTATGAAATGTGGTCACGTTTTTCGTTTTAGTACACATATTTTAATACACCCTGTATAGCAATCCACTCATCATCATACCTAAGCATCACCATCGGGGTTATTGAAGTCAGTTTGGTGATAAAATATATTTTTTTTAAACTTTCGCGATCACTACACATTATTAACACATATCGCACCTTCACAAATATAGTGACCTAATCCAAAAATTCGGGATTTCGAGTTATTTCCATAAATAGACCTTAAATGACATCCTTGGGCCCGTGAATATTAAAACACAGGCCTATGCTAGTTAGTGAAGGAGAAACAATACTTCGGTCTCTTTCACACAATCTCCTACTCCTACGTTGCTTCGGTGAAAGAAGGACAGAAACCGTAAAGTGTCGGACGTGAGACGGGCAAGTCGCTACGTCTTTATTATCTGGGAGACCTGAAGCGGATTAAGTCTGTAGAATATTGAAGATATGGTAAGTTGAACTCAAATATATTTGATAACATAGTGACTTATATAGCTTTTGGGTCTACCTCCGTCTAAAATTTACCTTCACAGCTAAGACTTACTAAGTATTGTGCCATTATTTTACCGAAATTTCTTATAAAAATAAGTTTTAACCCCTATAAAGTCTATATAATTGTTAAATAATATTTCAAACGCAGACTGATTAGTAATTGAGTCCTCTTATTACTTATTTACTAATTGATATCCATGGCTTATTCATGAAACGGTCTTGATATTGTCTGTTTTGCTATATTTTTTTCAATTTAATTCACTTACTTATACAAGCTTACTTGCTAACATTATTATTTACATCATTGTTCCAGATATTGTTATGCCAAGTCAAATAAATAGGTAGTCAAAATGATGAGAAGGTCAGATTACATCTTAGAAAAGCTGGACAAAACAAATAAATAAATAAATAATGCTGGACAATTCACACAGCATCACCTAGCCCCAAGCTAAGCAGAGCTTGTGTTATGGGTACCAGATGACTGATATACTTAATACAATATACTACATAGATAGATATTTTTTATTATATATATAAAACATCCAGAACACCCTGAACAAATATCTGCAGGTCATACAGACATTTGTTCCGAGGCGGGATTCGAACCCGCAACCTCTTGCGTAGCAGGCGGACCTTCGCCCGCTGCGCTACAGAGGTCGTCCAAGTGAAGGTTTAAATCATTTTAATTATTTAATACCTACGAGTTCATTACAATGTTTGATGACTTTTAGCTTAACCTCAACATATTGGAGGTTTTCAGGAGCACGATGACTCTGTGTTCTATGATCATTAAATAATAAAAAATATCTTAATGAGAATGCCATTTGTCCGGTGAGTTTTACAGAACTCTTAATTAATTTCTAAATATTTTATTATGCCTTAGTATTATGCTTTATGTCGTCAAACAAGAGCGTTAAAAAAACATTATTTTAGGAGAAGCTTTTGATGCATGCTTATTTTGTCAACATAAACAGGGCACTGACAAAGATATTTAGAATCTTTGGGCACTGATGAAGTAAGTTAAACGTTTATTTTAAACTAAATATTAATATATTTATTGCACATTTAAATTACAATGTTACCATACAATTTAGAAATGACAATGTACATACATTGGAGGTTGACGGTATTATCTGAGATTAAAATACAAGTAATTCTATGTTTTTTTTAAATTTTGTTACAAGTAGGTACGAAGTATACCCGAGAAATTGCCAAGCGTTCCAGAAAATAAATGATTCGTCGTCATCGCGAAGCACATCTAGTAGCTCGTCATCAAGTTCATCTTCCGATGCAAGGACTGCTTGCAAAGATCCGATTGAAAACTCAAATACACAATTCAGTGCTAGTATTGATGAACCGTCTACATCGATAGCATCGGATCAAGTTGTAAGTAGATCAAGTTATAAAAAGTTCTCGAGTGGAGGCCACGGACCGGCAAGCGCAGCGTAGGACGTCCACCAACAAGATGGGATGATGACCTGGTGAAGACCGCAGGTCGACGGTGGATGCAGATCGCTTCCAACCGCAATAACTGGATATCCATGAGGGAGGCCTATGTCCAGCAGTGGACGTCCTACGGCTGAAATGATATACTAATAGACCGCAGAAACTTTCTGATGACACTCTTAACCTCATGGCTGAACGACGTTCTTTGCGACTGCAGTCTACTCACACAGGCAGCTCAATAGACAAATTTGGAAATCCTTGCGGCACGATATTTGTACCTTTAATACAACCAGTATTAAAGATACGGTAGAGCAGAATAAAGGCTCCAAAGTGTTTGCGAGAGATAGTTCTATTGGGCAGAACCAGATGACAAAGCTGAAGAGGGAAGATGGCAGCATAACGTCAAGTAAAGCAGAAGTGTTAAGGGAAGTCGAAAGGTTCTATGGACGGCTCTACGATTCGGCCACGAAACCTGTTTGCAGTGCGGCCGACGACCCAAGAGCTAAACTGACCCGACATTATACCGAGGATATCCCGGACATCAGCCTGTATGAGATCGGGATTGCCTTGAAACAGCTTAAGAACGACAAGGCGCCGGGTGAGGACGGAATCACTTCAAAGCTTCTGAAAGCGGGTGGATCACCGGTACTTAAAGTCCTTCAGAAGCTATTTAATTCTGCCTTGCTTGAAGGTACGACGCCAAAGGCATGGAACAAGGGCGTGGTGGTTCTGTTCTTCAAGAAAGGTGACAAAATCTTACTTAAGAATTACAGACCCATCTCGCTGTTGAGCCATGTTTATAAGCTGTTTTCAAGGGTCATCGCGAACCGTCTCGAACGCAGGTTTGATGACTTCCAGCCTCCCGAACAAGCTGGGTTCCGAAAAGGCTACAGTACCATAGACCACATACATACGCTGTGGCAAGTCATACAGAAGACCGAAGAGTATAACTTGCCGCTATGTCTTGCGTTTGTGGACTATGAGAAAGCCTTCGATTCGATCGAAACATGGGCGGTGCTTGAGTCTCTCCAACGATGCTGAATTGACTATCGGTATATCGAAGTGTTGAAGTGTTTGTATACAAACGCCACTATGTCAGTCCGAGTACAAGAACAGAGCTCGAAGGCGATTCCCTTAAAAAGAGGCGTAAGACAGGGAGACGTAACCTCTCCGAAACTGTTTACGACCGCTTTGGAAAATGCCTTTAAGCTCCTGGAATGGAAAGGGCTTGGTATCAATATTATTGGCGAATTTTCTAAAACTTTTACAAGTACTAATAACATTCCTACGCAGATGTTATTTATTATGATTAGGTACCTAAAAAATGTGATATTACTTATCATAATAATTAATGACTGAAAATTCTTATTCTTAAGTAAAAAGCCTACTTGTTGCTTATTGCTTGTAAATTGTATATAACCATGATCGTTCTAAAGATCTGACTGTGCTCAGAAACATAATCATGTGATTTGGAATAAATAATTTCCTTTATTTTTTTTTATTTTACTTAAATAACCATTTTAGTTCATGACATGGTCACAACATTTTTTTACTTATTTACTATTATACAGACTTATTTAAGAAAAATTCAAAAAACAGTACAAAGCTTCTGAATTATAGCGACCTAAAATATAATCAGTCTTTTAAAAAAAAGCACAATTCAGTGTAACATTGACCAATAAGTGCCTTTTATATAAAAAACCATTAAAATCAATATTATTTTAATTCCAAGCTTAAATATTTTTTTTGCATGATTAGATAACTAACTTGGCTATGTAATAAACTTTAAATAGTAGTATTTTCATAAAGCTGAAAGTTGTTATTAACTTGTTATTACAGAACTTACGAACATTCTGATCTTTAATTGACGATTCCCAAAAACCTTAAATTTCCCATTAGGTCTCTATATTTGTGAAGGTGCGATATATATTTACTCTGCTCTTCCCGGGACCGCGATGGATGCAATCCTGTCGAAACGTCGGGCAATTAATAAAGGTAAATAACGCGATAAAAACCCGGTTAAATATGTGTTTACAACTAACTAGCTGACCCGGTGCCCACTTCGTTGGGCGGTAATTTATAGCCTATGACACTCACAAATACTGTGGCTTTCTATTAGTAAAAGAATTTTGAAAATCGGTTCAGTAGCTCCAGAGATTACCCCCTACAACCTCACAAACTTTACCTCTTTATAATAATAGTATAGAAGAGTTATTTTGAAGCCAGTAAAAAGTAAACGCAACGCAGGCAGACCACCTGCTAGACGGGTGGATGACATCGTTTAGGTCCCTAACAAAACCTGGATGCGATCTGCCCAACGCCGGAAGCAGTGGCAAGGAACGGAGGAGGCGTACACCCAGCAGTGTATAGGTCGCGAAAAGTAACAATGTATAGGTCGCGCAGCGGTTTAAGATCGCTCGATGAATCTAGTGGGGGCAATCGACGCATGTGTCAAATCGCGCACGAATCGAGACGCGTGAACGCAACGCGGGAGGTGACCTTGAGACCTTGAGAGCGACTGATCTACCAATGACGGGACGCCGTCAGCGCACACCCGCCCCCCTCGCTCCGCACATCACCAAATAGACCTTAGAATTGAATACTGCGCATACCCCTTCTACTTTTGCCGAGCGATCTTCAACTATTGCGCGACCTATAACAGTGCTCACCGGCTGACTTGTCTAGGAAGTACGCCAGGAGGCACCGCATCACGGCCTGATGCGAGACCACCAGCACGTTCCCCTGCCGCTCCAGCTCCATTATCACGGGCTCCAGGCGCGCCACCAGGTCCTGCAACAAATATTCAATTACCAATGAAGGATGCATTCAAAACTTCGACGAGGCTCATACCGGCGACGTTCCGACGAACGCATTTTACAAGCTTTTATTTAGCTTGCCCTGTAGTATGTAACTATATTTGTTCGCGGAATCTTGCAACTCAATTTTGAAGCACATACATATCTTCAACCAATTCAGCTGAAATTGTGTATGTCATGTTTTCTTTGGATAACAATGCATGGTCAGCTACGTGACGTCACTGAATCCAACATGGCGAAACACCCAAGATGGCGGACTAGTCATTTTTAATGGACTCCTACTATATTGGTATCAAATAAAAGGGCTTGCTGAGAATAATTCGAAAATGAAATGACGATACTCTGTATCCAACATGACGGAAAATCCAAGATGGCGGACTAGTTATTCTTAATGCACTCCTTTAATATGGGTATCAAATGAAAGGCCTTGCTGAGAGTTACTAATTAAATGACATCACTCTAAATCCAACATGGCGGTATACTCAAATAGCGGACTAATTCGAAAAATGAAATAATGTCGCTCTAAATCCAATATGGCAGAATACCCAAGATGGCGGACCAGTTATTTTATTAATGCACTTTTACAATATGGATATCAAATAAAGGCTTGCTAAGAGTTACTCGAAAAATTATATGACATCACTTTAAATCTAATTTTAGTTTTGTAAGATTATGTATGAATGAGCAATATTGTTTTTAGTTTTTTTATCGAGTGCTGTACACTCCTGTAAAGGTGTCTCACACGGGACCAGTAATTTTAATTTTAATGTACTTTGTGAATGTAATGTGAAGATGTCGTAGGAGTGTCTTAATAAATAAATAAATAAATCCAAGATGGCTGGCATGAGATGGACAGAAGAAACCAACTGTCCAATGATAACTAAAAAGTAGAAAATAAATTACAAGTAGAAATACTTTTTAACAAACAAGCTTTTATTCAAACGTACTAAAAAGAATAAAATAAACATTTTCCATTAAAGTTTAATGTCAACTTAAAACGTCTTTACACAATTTATGTGATAAAAAAGCTTGTCGCGAGATTTAAGCAGGTACTCGTATTTACATTGTTTAAAAAAAAATTAGATCAAGTTACAGGTACACAGGTTAAGTTGCAACTTTGCAAACTCGTTCGCCTGTTTTCAGTTTGACAACCTCCGTTCGATCCCCGCCGGGGGACAAATGTTTGCGTAATCTGCAGATATTTGACTTGGGTCGGTGTTTGTGTGTGCATGAGTATACTTTTACAAAACAAAGTATTTAAGTACTCTATCAATAATTGAACTGTACTGGTGATTATGTACAGTGTCCAGCATTATTTATTTGTTAATTTATCAATACAAAACTAGATGGCGTTAATAAGTCTACTCAGAATGAGTATGGAACGTGGTTTATCATTACAAAACTAGATGGCGTTAATAAGTCTCTACATAGAATGAGTATAGAACGTGGTTTATCATTACAAAACTAGATGGCGTTAATAAGTCTCTACTCAGAATGAGTATGGAACGTGGTTTATCATTACAAAACTAGATGGCGTTAATAAGTCTCTACTCAGAATGAGTATGGAACGTAGTTTGTCATTACAAAACTAGATGGCGTTAATAAGTCTCTACATAGAATGAGTATAGAACGTGGTTTATCATTACAAAACTAGATGGCGTTAATAAGTCTCTACTCAGAATGAGTATGGAACGTGGTTTATCATTACAAAACTAGATGGCGTTAATAAGTCTCTACTCAGAATGAGTATGGAACGTGGTTTGTCATTACAAAACTAGATGGCGTTAATAAGTCTCTACATAGAATGAGTATAGAACGTGGTTTATCATTACAAAACTAGATGGCGTTACTAAGTCTACATAGAATGAGTATAGAAGGTAGTTTATGATTACAAAGCTAGATGGCGTTAATAAGTCTCTACTCAGAATGAGTATGGAACGTGGTTTATCATTACAAAACTAGATGGCGTTAATAAGTCTCTACTCAGAATGAGTATGGAACGTGGTTTGTCATTACAAAACTAGATGGCGTTAATAAGTCTCTACATAGAATGAGTATAGAACGTGGTTTATCATTACAAAACTAGATGGCGTTAATAAGTCTCTACTCAGAATGAGTATGGAACGTGGTTTATCATTACAAAACTAGATGGCGTTAATAAGTCTCTAATGGCGTTAATAAGTCTCTACATAGAATGAGTATGGAACGTGGTTTATCATTACAAAACTAGATGGCGTTAATAAGTCTCTACTCAGAATGAGTATGGAACGTGGTTTATCATTACAAAACTAGATGGCGTTAATAAGTCTCTACATAGAATGAGTATAGAACGTGGTTTATCATTACAAAACTAGATGGCGTTAATAAGTCTCTACATAGAATGAGTATGGAACGTGGTTTATCATTACAAAACTAGATGGCGTTAATAAGTCTACTCAGAATGAGTATGGAACGTGGTTTATCATTACAAAACTAGATGGCGTTACTAAGTCTACATAGAATGAGTATAGAAGGTAGTTTATGATTACAAAGCTAGATGGCGTTAGTTACCTCATAGCTTTCCCCCCGCGGATACCGGTAGGCAAACTTGTTAGCGTCGCGCGCGTTGAAGTCCGACGGGTACTTCGCCTGGATCTCTGCGTACGTCATCTCCTCGCATATACCCTGGGGACAAACATAACACATCTTACAACTATATTTGCTAAGGCTTTTTCAATATCCGATTAAAAGACGAGACGTGCCGAAGACCCACCTGATGGAGCCCCACCGCGGTGATCACGTTCACTAAGCACGTGACCAACGCATTGCATAGCGCCCGTCACCCTGACATGGAGTTGTAAGGTGCCCGTAATTTCACCGGACTCCTTACCCATCAAACCAGAACCCAGCAATGCAGACATTACTGCTTGGCGGCAGAAAGGTATGGTATAATACTTCATCAGATAAACTCTTCGTTCTACTACATTGATGAGGGAACCTATGTCCAGCAGTGCTTACGGTTTGAGTTAAGAATATCAATTGAAATCAATATTATCGGTTGAGTTCATCATCACAGCTGTACCGCCGTCCCCGTCCACCGGATATAGGCCTCCCTCAGGGATCTCCAAGATCGTGAGAGGATCGTTGCCATACTCGGAACGCTCGGCAGGCGGGATGGCGCAGATCGGGATGTTGAGATTCGTAAAGATCCCGCTGCCCATCTTCTGGAGGTATCCCTTAGCAGGCTCTTACTGCATCCGGCATCATGAGATGAGGGGTAACATTCTATTGCCGGTACCGCACTGCATGGAGTTGTAGAGTGTCAGTAATTTTACCAGCCCCCCTTACCCTTCAAACCGGAACACAGTGCGTCCGCTGGAGGACAGGGGGAAGCGCGAGATAATAAATAAATAATGCTGGACAACTCACTCAGCATCATCTAGCTTCAAGCGAAGCAGAGCTTGTGTTATGGGTACTAGATGACTGATATATTATAAAAACATCCGTGTTCTGAACAAATATCTGCAGATCCCACAGATATTTGTTCTCATGCGTCGCAGGCGGACCTTCGCCCGCTGCGCCAGAGGTCGTAGCACGAGATACTCACGGCGTCGATCTCGTTGAGCGCCTTCCACCGCTCCTGCGGCGCGCGCACGCCCTTGACCGTCTGGATGGCGCGCCGCATCCACGACGTCCACACGCGCAGGCCGGGGATGCGCTGCTGCTCGATGTAGCCGGCCAGCGCGGCCGCGTACGAGATACTCACGGCGTCGATCTCGTTGAGCGCCTTCCACCGCTCCTGCGGCGCGCGCACGCCCTTGACCGTCTGGATGGCGCGCCGCATCCACGACGTCCACACGCGCAGGCCGGGGATGCGCTGCTGCTCGATGTAGCCGGCCAGCGCGGCCGCGTACGAGATACTCACGGCGTCGATCTCGTTGAGCGCCTTCCACCGCTCCTGCGGCGCGCGCACGCCCTTGACCGTCTGGATGGCGCGCCGCATCCACGACGTCCACACGCGCAGGCCGGGGATGCGCTGCTGCTCGATGTAGCCGGCCAGCGCGGCCGCGTACGAGATACTCACGGCGTCGATCTCGTTGAGCGCCTTCCACCGCTCCTGCGGCGCGCGCACGCCCTTGACCGTCTGGATGGCGCGCCGCATCCACGACGTCCACACGCGCAGGCCGGGGATGCGCTGCTGCTCGATGTAGCCGGCCAGCGCGGCCGCGTACGAGATACTCACGGCGTCGATCTCGTTGAGCGCCTTCCACCGCTCCTGCGGCGCGCGCACGCCCTTGACCGTCTGGATGGCGCGCCGCATCCACGACGTCCACACGCGCAGGCCGGGGATGCGCTGCTGCTCGATGTAGCCGGCCAGCGCGGCCGCGTACGAGATACTCACGGCGTCGATCTCGTTGAGCGCCTTCCACCGCTCCTGCGGCGCGCGCACGCCCTTGACCGTCTGGATGGCGCGCCGCATCCACGACGTCCACACGCGCAGGCCGGGGATGCGCTGCTGCTCGATGTAGCCGGCCAGCGCGGCCGCGTACGAGATACTCACGGCGTCGATCTCGTTGAGCGCCTTCCACCGCTCCTGCGGCGCGCGCACGCCCTTGACCGTCTGGATGGCGCGCCGCATCCACGACGTCCACACGCGCAGGCCGGGGATGCGCTGCTGCTCGATGTAGCCGGCCAGCGCGGCCGCGTACGAGATACTCACGGCGTCGATCTCGTTGAGCGCCTTCCACCGCTCCTGCGGCGCGCGCACGCCCTTGACCGTCTGGATGGCGCGCCGCATCCACGACGTCCACACGCGCAGGCCGGGGATGCGCTGCTGCTCGATGTAGCCGGCCAGCGCGGCCGCGTACGAGATACTCACGGCGTCGATCTCGTTGAGCGCCTTCCACCGCTCCTGCGGCGCGCGCACGCCCTTGACCGTCTGGATGGCGCGCCGCATCCACGACGTCCACACGCGCAGGCCGGGGATGCGCTGCTGCTCGATGTAGCCGGCCAGCGCGGCCGCGTACGAGATACTCACGGCGTCGATCTCGTTGAGCGCCTTCCACCGCTCCTGCGGCGCGCGCACGCCCTTGACCGTCTGGATGGCGCGCCGCATCCACGACGTCCACACGCGCAGGCCGGGGATGCGCTGCTGCTCGATGTAGCCGGCCAGCGCGGCCGCGTACGAGATACTCACGGCGTCGATCTCGTTGAGCGCCTTCCACCGCTCCTGCGGCGCGCGCACGCCCTTGACCGTCTGGATGGCGCGCCGCATCCACGACGTCCACACGCGCAGGCCGGGGATGCGCTGCTGCTCGATGTAGCCGGCCAGCGCGGCCGCGTACGAGATACTCACGGCGTCGATCTCGTTGAGCGCCTTCCACCGCTCCTGCGGCGCGCGCACGCCCTTGACCGTCTGGATGGCGCGCCGCATCCACGACGTCCACACGCGCAGGCCGGGGATGCGCTGCTGCTCGATGTAGCCGGCCAGCGCGGCCGCGTAGGCGCGCCCGCCGCCGGACAGGCCGGAGTCGCCGCCGATGCGGCCCTCGATGTTGTACATGCTCTCGCCGTGCTGGGGAACGGACGAGATATATCTTTTTATAGAACAATATCTCATAGGAAAAGCTTAAAAATCCATCAGCTTGGTGTCAGGTCAATAATATGTCACTGACAAAATATGATTTCACATACATTTTAAACTCAGTAAAACTTTTTTTCTGTTTTTTTATCATACTATATTACATTGTACCTACCTAATAATGTACGAGCGCTTGAAAAACACTCAAAAAGAATTCGACACGTGTTTCGCCTCTCCACAAGGAATCTTCAAGAGAAACCAACGAAATACACCAGAAAAAACGACAACGCAGAGAACGAAGTACAACAAATTTTACAACTGGTGACACCATAGACGATACCATAAGGCCTCTGTCTCGAATCTTGCGGGCAGCGGGGCGGCGGCGGCGCGGGAGCGGCCGGAGTTTTCATGCTATCTAATATGCATACTAGTACACTATCCGCCTCTGTATATAGCCTCCATGCTTGTGAACCATCAATGACATGATAGAGATGATGTTATTTATACTTTGTACGCTGTTACGTTTTACTCACCCTAGTCAAGTAAATAGTCCGCGGCACGATAGATAGATAGATAGAGTATGCTTTATTGTACACCATATACACAAAAAAATACAAACAGTAGACAATTAACAAAAAGACATAATGAGGCACAATGGGCGGCCTTATCGCTAAAAGCGATCTCTTCCAGGCAACCTTTGGATGGACACGAATAGGTGAAAAAGAGTAGACGGTGGCGTACTGAGAAGTTACATAGGCAAAAATTTATAATATACATATGTATATCATTAAAATAAACATACATATTCGACAAATATAATAAAATATATATCTACTAAATATATATATATATATGTATATACATAGATTATATATATTTTTAAATGCACATTATTATGTACATATATATAATATAAACTATGTGGAAAAGGAAATACTATGAATGAGAAGATACTGAGGAAAGAAAATGTTGATATACCATATTTTTAAATATAGGGAGTGACTTAGCTTGTCTTATTGCAGTAGGTAACGCATTCCAAAGCTTAGTTGCACGCACAGTAAAGGATAGACTATAGGAATGGGAAGTGTGGATAGGACATTTAAGCTGCAGAGTGTCAGATGAGCGCAATGACCGGGAGTGGGATACGGAGAGGTATTCAAATCTAACTTTGAGATACCTGGGAGTATTAGGATTAAAAAGGATACTGTAAAGAAGGGAAAGAAAGTGTGCATCCCGGCGAAGGCGGATTGGCAACCATTTAAGCTTATTGCGGTACTCTGTGACGTGGTCGTACTTGCGTAGACCGAAAATAAAGCGTATGCAGAAGTTTTGGAGCCGCTCGAGCTTATCAAGCTGAGCTTGGGTAAGATCGGGATAGCTGGCGTCGGCGTAGTCTAGGATAGGGAGCAGGAGAGATTGGGCTAGCGCAATTTTGGTGGAAGTAGGCAGAAAATTGCGCAGACGCTTAAGAGAAGCTGCTGAAGCAAACATTTTTCGGCTAACCTCTGCCAGTTGTGGTCCCCACGACAACTGTTTATCCATGAACACCCCAAGATTTTTGACAGTCGCACTGATTGGTATAGGATTTGCGTCAAAAATAACCTGGGGAATGAGATGCCAATCAATTTTGGATATCATTCTAGAGCTTCCAATTATTATGACCAGTGTTTTTGCAGGATTCACCGTCAATCCGTGAGAAATGCTCCAGTCGAGAATGGTGTCCAGGTCCATATTGGTCCTATAAATGGCTTGGTCTAAATGCCCAACAGGGGTCTGTGTGTAGACTTATAGGTCATCGGCATACAGGTGGTAGGAAGAAGAAATATGTTTGGAGATAGAATTAATAAAAATAGCAAAAAGAAGTGGAGATAAAACGCCGCCCTGAGGTACGCCGGCACTTAGTTGACACCAAGAAGAGCTTCGGTCATTAATCGTAATGCGTTGCCGGCGACCAAACAGGTAACTTTGAAACCAGCGAATTACTGTTGGAGATATGTTAAGAGAGCGGAGTATACTAAGCAAAATGTCGAAGTCAACGTTATTAAAGGCACTACTAAAGTCCAGAAGGGAGAGAACAGTGACTTGACCGTTTTCAATACCATGCCTTATGTCATCTGAAATTTGAATAAGAGCAGTAGTAGTACTGTGGCCTGGGCGAAACCCGGACTGAAAAGGATTGAGGAGATGGTGACTGTTCAGGAAATGGCTAAGTTGTAGGTGTATGAGACGTTCAAGGACTTTAGAAAGGAATGGGAGTATGGAAATTGGGCGAAAATCGGAGAGAGAAGGGGTCTTGGACTTTTTAGGAAGAGGAGTAACATTTGCCTCTTTCCACGCACTGGGAAAAGTTCCACTCGTGACCGAAAAGTTCAGCAGGTATGTGATGATAGGAACTATTTCATCCAGGATAGGAGTAATCATCTTTTTGCTGATACTGTCAGTTCCAACTGCATTGGATGATATGGATATTCATCAGATAGTACACTATCCGGCTCTGTATATAGCCTTCATGCTTGTGAACCATCAATGACATGATACAGATGATGTTAATTATACTTGGTACGCTGTTACGTTTTACTCACCCTAGTCAAGTAAATAGTCCGCGGCACGATATGTATGTTCATCAGATAGTACACTATCCGGCTCTGTATATAGCCTCCATGCTTGTGAACCATCAACTGACATGATAGAGATGATGCTAATTATACTTTGTTCGCTGTTACGTTTTACTCACCCTAGTCAAGTAAATAGTCCTTGGCACGATATGTATATTCATCAGATAGTACACTATCCGGCTCTGTATATAGCCTGCATGCTTGTGAACCATCAATGACATGATAGAGATGATGTTAATTATACTTTGTACGCTGTTACGTTTTACTCACCCTAGTCAAGTAAATAGTCCGCGGCACGATATGTATGTTCATCAGATAGTACACTATCCGGCTCTGTATGTGGCCCTCGTGTTTGTGCACGACCACCTTCTCGCCCGTGTCGTAGATCTTCATGAAGCTGTAGTCGGCCTCCAGCGCCTGGTCCAGCGGCTCGTACTTGTCCTTGTAGTGTTCTATCCGCAGCAGGAAGTCGTTGAGCACGTTGTCCGTGTTCTGGATGTTGGTGTAGTCGGGACTGCTCACTTTAACTTCCTGGAATAGGGAATAACGGTGTTACATAATATGGACGCCCACTGTACATACGGATCTTTAAAAGTAAATAAAAGCTTGTAACAACATCGATTGGCGATTCCAGCTAGAACAATTTCAGTAGTCGCTTCCCGCACTTACTCGGTTTAAGACGTTAACATGTTGGACAATGTATTTTTTGCTGGTGAGGGTAAAGTCGATTTTGTTTTTTGCCTTACCATCTGGGCTCCTCCAGGTCCAAAGATTCTGTTCCTGTTTCTTGAAGAACGTATTCATGGCATATAGTTTTTGTTGTTCAAGGTAGCTTGCGAATGCATATCCTCTGGCGTTTCTTTGGCCCAACCCAAAACCACCTATATACTCCGCCTGATCCGAATGTTTTCCCAGTTTGGCGTGGAAATCTCCGATGACTACTGAGTAGTATGTGGGGTTTTCATTGAGGGCTTTGCTGATGTCTTCGTAGAATATGTTTGCTTCCTCGTCTTTCTTGTCAACAGTAGGAGCATAAAGTTGAACTACCTTAAGAGTGTATCGCGGTGATATTGCGCAGATGTTCAGAAGTAGTTTGGCGATGGACGTGTTAGACGTGAGAAAGCCGACACCTCCCTGAGACTTGTCATTATTACCCTTATAGTAAAACAATTGAATAGAGTTTAGTAGTCGTTCGCCTCTCCGCCTCGTTTAGACCAATTATGCCCTACTTGATCTTGTTGAGGACTTCGGATTCAAGTTCTTCATAGCGTTCGTCGGTAAGAAGGGTTCTACCATTATACGTAGCCAGGTAAATGTTGTTTTGGCAGCCAGCATCATTAACCCAGGGATTCTTCGCACCCTTTGTCCTGCCGGATCCCTGACCGCTGTCGTAGTCAGGCCTAGCAGGGCTGCTGGGAACTGACGGCCTTCTTTTGGTGAACTTTTCCATGGAAGGGATTTGGCCTTGAAAACGCCACGCTGGCCAATGCGGGTAGGCGGGTCTACTTTTTCTAAGGGTATTTACACCTCAAGGCTTGTAGTAGCCGCCCGGCGAACCGGGGGGTCAGGCTATTTCCCGCCGCCTGATGCTCGGCGTTGTCACTCGTTTAGCACCACCCGGGGGACACGTGTAGGGTATCGAGGGTAATTCTACGGACGCGAGTAACTCCATCCCCCATGAAATGATCATTACACTCACCATAATATTCTGTTCAATAATCCTAGGGTCATCACATATAGACTCCACGAAGAAGAGTTTGAAACCCATCTTGTGCACCACGATGTCTCTGATCATCCGCCGGCGGTCGAGTAACGAATTTGTGGCGTCGAATACCTGTGGGCGAATAACAAAATTATTGGATTGAAATTATCGTGGCGTCATTCATTACATGATGACCACAAACAGGAGACAGCGAAGCACGTGCTACAGCTCTGTATGCCACAAAGGAAGTGAGATCAAAAACGAGACTACAGGAGCTCATAGAGTCATGCCCTTCTTCTACGGACGCTTATGGAATGCTGCCAGCGGCCCCGAGTCTTTCTCCGTTACTTCAAGGAGTCAGGCTAGTTAGGGCCGGGGTAGCATTTCGGGGGAGAATGCACAATACAACCCAATGCGGGACGTCAGTGCAGATATGGTATTCCACCCTGTATTGACATATCATAATCATTTTCATTATTTCAGCCCGTTTGCACCCACTGCTGAGTATAAGCCTCCTCTTTAATGCGCCATTGTTTACGATCCCTTCCACCTTGTATATTGACATATACAGGTTGGAATTATGAGACGGGACAGTAAGGTACCTTAACCCTTATAGTTACAGGAAGTTACAGGACTGCATTTACAGATTTTGAAAAAAAATTACTTCAGCAAGAAAATGGTAATTTGACACAAAAAATGTTTGATGCTAATCGATCCTGTTTCTTATAAGGATTAAAAGTCTATACTGGAGCAACTGAGTACTCATCGTAGAAATCTTATTCTATACATTTCGGTAAGAGTCAAACTTCTTTATTGCCCAAACTTTTTGTTATGGGTGGATCCTCTCCCATCATCATTATCATTGTCAGCTCGTAGTGACCCACTGCTGTGCATAAGCCTCCTTCCCTAACCGCCAATCAGCTCTACTCTGGGCCTTATGCATCCAGTTCTTGCCCTGTACGGCAACTATATCATTAACTACTCCGCAGCACGACGGCGATATCGCGTGTGCCTAGGCCTTAGATAAAGTTTTTATCATCTGTTACTTATTTATTTATTTATTTATTATGAGCCATTTGGGTCCCACTGCTGGGCAAAGGCCTCCCCCAATTCCCTCCATACATCCCGATCCTGAGCTGTTTCCCTCCAGTCAACGATGTACTGATCGAGTTCGTCCCGCCATCTGCGCTTCGGTCTGCCGCGTCGCCTTCTCGCCTTATTATTATAATAATTTATAATTGCCTGAAATAAAGCTTATATTATTATTATCATATATATCGTCCATCCATCTGGTAGGTTGTCTACCGAGTGGTCTCTTGCATCCCCGAGGTCACCACTCAGTCTATTTATATGTAAATACTCACAGCAACCTCCCCCCCTTTGACCAGCCACTCGCAGACGTCCTGCAGCGCGTCCAGCGCGCATTGCTGCCGTATCGCCATGGCCTCCTTGTTGTCGGCGCGGAAGAACTCATGGCTGGTGTACGCCGTGGTCGCGTGCCGCCGGTACTCGCCGAGATTGAAAACTGGAGCATAGGAAATCTGTTTAATAAAACTACATGCAAGGTTCAAGGCACAGAACTCTGACTCATAATGAGACGTTTTCATTACAAAAGAAAATTCGTCGAATTGGTTCCTAACAGATGGCGTTACTGTTACTGTCAGCCCGAATCATCCCATTGTTGGTCAAAGGCCTTCCTCTACTACTTCCAGTTTTTCGATCCCCAGCGAATTTCTCCCATATGTTATGGAACTGGTCCAGTTCATTGCGCCATTGTCTACGGGGCCTGCCCCGCTGGCTTCTTGCTATGCCAGGGCGCTATTTGGTGGTTATTCTATCCCACAGCTGGTCCGGCATGCGGCTAACGTGGCCGCCCCAATACCATTTCAGTGTAGAGGCCATAAGTCTTACGTCGGCGATCTTTATCATCTCTCAATATTATAAAGAGGAAAGATTTGTCATCATCATCATCATATCAGCCGTAGGACGTCCACTGCTGGACAAAGGCCTCCCTCATTGATCTCCAAGTGCTGTGGTTGGAAGCCGTCTGCGTCCACCGCCGACCAGCGGTTCTCACCAAGTCGTCTGCTCATCTTGTAGGTGGACGTCCTACGCTGCGCTTGCCGGTCCGTAGCGTCCATTCGAGAACTTTGCGGCCCCATCGGAGATCTGTTCTGCGCGCTATATGGCCTGCCCATCGCCACTTCAAGGTGCTACTCCGTTTGGCTATGTCGGTGACCCGAGTTCTTCTACGTATCTCCTCATTTCTGATTCGATCCCGTAGAGAAACCCCGAGCATAGCCCTCTCCATTGCTCGTTCAGCGACTCTGAGCTTATTCATAAGGCCAAGAGTGAAGGACCACGTCTCAGTTCTATATGTCATCACTGGTAACACACACTGATTGTAGACTTTCGTCTTAAGGCACTGAGGTATGTTGGACGAAAAGACGTTGCGAAGATTTCCAAACGCTGCCCATGCGAGTTGAGAGCCGAGTTCTCAACCATAACTGGGGCAGGCACGACATGACAAAAAAATATATAGACAAAACTATAATTGGCGGTCTTATCGCTGAAAGTGATTTCTTCCAGGCTACCCTTGGATGGACAGTAAGGAGCAAAGCAGTAAGGGACGGCGCGGTGCAAAATATTATAGAAACAATTTGAAAACAAGACAACAACTTTTTAATAAACACGAATACACACTATATGAACCTTCTTGCATAAAATAGGCTAATACATAATATTTAACCATTAAGTCCATACATAAATATTAAAACACGTAATAAATAACTATGCCACTTAACAAAACGATATGCAAGCCGAAACTGAAACTATTTCCTCCAGATAATGATGTTTCAGTTTAAAGGTAATGCATGGATCACAGCAAAGCTATTGATCCATGCTAGATGGACCCAGTAGTGCCTAGGACATGCTACAGTACGATGGATATGACTTGCTTGCCCAGAACATATCAATAAAAAATCTAGACATTTCACACAGCATCCTCATGCCCCAAAGTAAGCTTTTTTTTTCTATTATGTGTGTGTTTTTTGTGCATTAATAAAGTGTTAATTCATTCATTCATTCAACGTAAGCAGAGATTGTGTGATGGGTACCATATGACAGCACACAAGCGTAACATGTAACAGATATTACAAAAATGGAATATATTAATTAGACGAGCTCTGTGGCGCAGCGGGCGAAGGTCCGTCTGCGACGCAAGGGGTTGCGGGTTCGATTCCCGCCTCGGGACAAATGTCTGTACGATCTGCAGATATTTGTTCAGGGTGTTCTGGGTGTTTTTTTCTATGTATAATAAAAATATCTATCTATGTAGTATAATGTATTAAGAATATCAGTCATCTAGTACCCATAACATCTGCTTAGCTTGGGGCTAGATGATGCTGTGTGATTTGTCTAGCATTATTTATTTATTTATTATTTATATTAATTAGATTGTTTGCTCACCTTTGGTATTAATTCCTATCCAGTTGAGGTACCGCGACAGCTTCTTGGATATGTACGTCTTGCCGCGCGCCGGCAGGCCCACCATGGCGATCACGTGCGGGATGTTCACATAGTTGGCGCGTTCACCTGTAAACAACGCATGTTGCCATTTCACTTTGTTTATTGCTCATACCTACGCTAGTTGTTCGCCTAGAACAGAACCTGCAACCTCTTGCGTTTCAATCGGCTACCGATTGTGTGTTATAATCTCCCTGTTTTTAAAATTCATGAAAATCCGGGCATGTAATGAAGAGATGTCCGGACAATAAATGTCGTTAAATAAATCCCCATATCACAACTACTACACGGCTTATTAAAAATCCCCCACGAAAATCGATTTTTATTGATGTAATCTTATTATGATTAACAAGCGTTGGTACGGGGTTACCAGAAAAGGGGGCGAAGGCCTCAAAAGGTCAAAAATACAATTTTTGGATTTTTACCGAGCAACACTAGGCCAAGGGTCAATATCATTCAAATAAGCATCTATGGAGTAATAAGCTTTTTCTATGAGATTTTGTTTTATAAAAAGCTTATACTTATGAATCGGTATAGCTCGGTCGCCTCAGATGGAAGCTTATTAAAGAAACGCACACAGTTTCCCATAAATGACTTATTTACTTTTTGGAGCTTAAATTTAGGGATGTGAAATTTATTTGTGTTTAGTGTATTTATGCTATGCACATCACATCACATCTCTTGATCAAATTAGTTATATTTTTATGCGTACAGTAAGTTTTCATAAATATATTGCGATATAACAGTTAAAATGTTTATTTCCTTAAATAGTTCTCTAAGTGAGTCGCGAGGTTTCATTTTGTAAATGGCAAGAATCGCCCTTTTTTGAAGGACAAAGATTGTCTGTATATCGGCCGCCCTTCCCCAGAGCAGAACACCATAAGACATCACACTATGGAAGTAGCTAAAATAAACCAGTCTAGCTGTAGCTTCATCAGTAATAGTTATTATTGTTCTAACTGCATAAGCTGCTGAACTAAGCCGACCTGCAAGTGCATCAATTTGAAATTTCCATTGTAGGGGAATCTATGTGTATACCTAAAAATACTGTGGAATTGACATCATTGGGCATTACCCCACCCAACATTATTTTTGTAGGACATTCTTTTACATTTGTTATGGACTATATGTCTACTAAATGTCTTTTTAGCATTTAGAACTTGGTTATTCACAATAAACAAGTCGTGCACTTGTGACAGTGGATTATTTAGATTGTCGTAATTATCTTTACTCCTATCAACTTTAAAAATGAACGAAGTATAATCAGCAAATAAAACGATATCACAAGTTTTTTGCAAAGAACGGTAGATCATTTATATAAATCAAAAACAAAAAAGATCCTAGAATTTATCTTTGTGGCACGCCTAATTCAATTCTTGATCCCTCTTGATCTCTGGCCGCAGACCTCAAACTTGTGTTCAGATAAATACGACTGAAGTAGATCCAGAGCCTTGCTTTCAATTCGGTAATATACAGGATGTAGCGTAAATAGTGGTCCACCGTTAAGGATTCGATTTACCAGATAATTTACTATAACCTACTATAATTTTAACCATTTTATTGTGACTCAAATCACATTCCCTAATATAAATGTTATTATGATTTAAAACGGAATTAAAGCTTAAAATGTATTTTAATGAAAATCTTCCTTTCTTAAAATAAAATTGAATATCTTTCTGTTAAACAATAGGATCTGCTATTATGACACCTTTTTGGAATCGGTATTTAGTAGGCATATTTTAGAACTCATGGGCATTGAGAGTATAGTACATTTTTTTTTACAGAAATCGCACTTAAATTTGCACATAATGTAAAAAATTTGGATTAAAAAGAGAGAACAATTGCTTTTTCTTCAAATTCTCGAAATATACTTTAAAAAACACATTTATTCACGATAGCTCTAGTATTCAGCAGTTATTAACAGAAATCAGAACAAGAAAAAGATGTTTCTTTTTTTTAATACAACCAAATTTATTGCAAAAATTAGAAATTTTATTAAAAAAAGAAAAAAAATATATATCTCCGGAACCCTTGGGTAAAAATGGTTAAAATTGTAGTAGGTTATAGTAAATTATCTGGCAAATCGAATCCTTAACGGTGGACCACTATTTACGCCACACCCTGTATAAGCTTGCTTAAAAGGGTTTTGTGACAAACACAATCGAAGACCTTAGACAGATCACAAAAAACGCCTATTGCATTTTTCGAATTTTCCCAGGCCTACACATCTTATATTTGATATGTTTTAAGAGTTGATCTACCTTTCGTGAATCCAAATTGATTATCATGAAGTAGCCTATGCAGGCTGAAGTGAGAGTTCTCAGTAGCGTTTTGCTCTATTAAATAAACACTTATTGATTTTGATTTAGACGTCAGTTGGTTGAGGTATATGAGATATTTTTTTCAAAGTTTTTACTCATAGTGGGTAATATAAAAATGGGTCTGTTATTAGCGGGATCACTGTGACTACCAGATTCAAACAAAGGAATTAATTTACTATACTTCATGAGATCGGGAATAATCCTACGTCAATACAACTGTTAAAAATATGGGCCAAGTAAGGAGCAATGTCATAAATAATGTGGCCTAGAACTTTTGTAGAAATACCCCAAAGATCTTCTGTATGTTTAATGCTAAGGGATTGAAATGCTTTGACAATTATTAGCATTGACGATAACTGAAGATTCAAGCAATGCAACCGCCTTCGATGCCGATGAGTTCAGAGACTGGGTTACAATTATGGGGATGTTGGCGAAAAATGTATCAAAAGCGTTAGCAACATCCTTATTTATATTAAAAATTGAATTATTTATTTTTAGGGTGATTAATTTACCGATATATGTATACTACCGATATATAATATAATATAAAGATTTATTATATTACTATTATTGTCGCCTTGCGTTATTTCAGTTTATGGTGTACATACAATAAAGAGATCTATCTATCTATGTGTGACAAAATTAAAGTATCTTCAACATTATCCAGTAGGTCTACCATGAGTTTTCACAATCTATACTCGCTAGCGACTGTGGTTAAAAGGATGTATGAAAACTTGCACAGCGCCTCTATTGGATAGTTTGGTACTAAATACGCAGTAAACTTCAGTAAGTAATTTTTTACAGCTACTCAAGTTTGGACTTCATTTGCTTAGAATTTGGTACCATGAGTTACAAATCTGAAAGATGTCATAGTTACGTACTATTACTACTGTACTAACGGCAGGCGATCTGACAGTGACCACTAATGGTAGCCACACTGCTTCTCAGCCAACTATGACACCAACTCAACCACAGAGGTTGTCAATAATGTTTTTAATTTGTAGCTTGTAATTTATGCAGAGCTTATCATAAATTCTAGATAAACTGTTTTGTTTACATAACATACTCAAGCTTCTGATAACATGCTATCAACAATCCTAGTAACTACCTGTTATGCATATAACAAACAAAGGTTACACTTAATATCTATGACTAACTATGGAACTAAACAACAACCTTCAAAACATGGTTAATAAACTGTTTTGTTTTCATAACATTCTCAAGCTTCTGATAACATGCTATCAACAATCCTAGTAACTAATTGTTATGCACATGTATAACAAACAAAGGTTGCACTTAATATTTATGACTAACTAAAGAACTAAACAACAACCTTCAAATCATGGTTAATAAACTGTTTTGTTTTCATAACATTCTCAAGCTTCTGATAACATGCTATCAACAATCCTAGTAACTACCTGTTATGCATATAACAAACAAAGGTTACACTTAATATCTATGACTAACTATGGAACTAAACAACAACCTTCAAAACATGGTTAATAAACTGTTTTGTTTTCATAACATTCTCAAGCTTCTGATAACATGCTATCAACAATCCTAGTAACTAATTGTTATGCACATGTATAACAAACAAAGGTTGCACTTAATATTTATGACTAACTAAAGAACTAAACAACAACCTTCAAATCATGGTTAATAAACTGTTTTGTTTTCATAACATTCTCAAGCTTCTGATAACATGCTATCAACAATCCTAGTAACTACCTGTTATGCATATAACAAACAAAGGTTACACTTAATATCTATGACTAACTATGGAACTAAACAACAACCTTCAAAACATGGTTAATAAACTGTTTTGTTTTCATAACATTCTCAAGCTTCTGATAACATGCTATCAACAATCCTAGTAACTAATTGTTATGCACATGTATAACAAACAAAGGTTGCACTTAATATTTATGACTAACTAAAGAACTAAACAACAACCTTCAAATCATGGTTAATAAACTGTTTTGTTTTCATAACATTCTCAAGCTTCTGATAACATGCTATCAACAATCCTAGTAACTAATTGTTATGCACATGTATAACAAACAAAGGTTGCACTTCATATTTATGACTAACTATGGAACTAAACAACAACCTTCAAATAATATCCCATAATATCTTATTTATTATTATAGCTTTTAATTTAATAGTATAACTTTTAATTTAAAATTGTAGCTAAGATATTACTATTGCATGCTTGTGCAAAAGATACCAGCCTAAATATTTCCTAACTAAACCACAACTAAACTTCAGAACACTGAAAAGTCTAAGTCACCTTCTAAAATATCAATACAATACTCTTTATTGCGCACCAAACAAATAATAAAAAGAAAACATTACAAATATGAGGCACAATGGGCGGCCTTATCGCTGAAAGCGATCTCTTCCAGACAACCTTTGGATGGACATAAAATAAAGAAGATTATAAGCTGTTTGTTTTCCAAGCATCAATAAAATAAAATAAGTAAAATATATTTTAAAATAGGGAGTGATTTAGCCTTTCTTATTGCAGAAGGTAACATGTTCCAAAGCTTGGTAGAACATATGGTGAAGGAAATACTGTAGGCATGGGAAGTATGGATACACAAACTGATAACAATAACAGACAACAATATTGTGAAAATGAAAACAAAACAAAACTCAACAACACAAAATTGCACACGAGCAGCGAAAAAGAAACACATTCAACTTCAATGAAAGAGAGACAATGAATGATGAATGAAAGATGAGGCAGTGTCTTAAATTATTTTCTGCTAATATTTCTTCACCATTTTATATTTTTGATAATAAAATGAAATAAAATATAATATAGGTACCTATAGCTAAAAACCATTGCTATTTTCCATTCTATGGATATTGATTAGAAAATACACCGTACCGTAAGTAATTAGAAAAAATTAGTTTTCTTCTATAAACTTCTATTTCAAAACAATCTTTATAATATGGTATCACCTTTGTTTATAAAAATTATCTTGGTTTCTGAATCCAAGTATAGATAGATTACTTAACAATCATTCATTTTGTTGTTTAAGTAGATTCTTGGTCATTAGATATAATAATAATAATATTGTAAACTGATTAGAATAAGGGCTGTGGATATTGTTTAACATAAAAATAAAATATAATAAATAAAATTACAAAAATGATAATGAGTGTACTCATTAACAGATAACGGAATATAAAAGTATGTAAACTAATCTAGATGTTTAAAGGGGGTTGAGATAATGATTAGGCAAATAATGATTTAATATGAAATGTTATCAATATTTTAAGCATTTCATCGACAAATCAAACAGTGCAAGTTTTAATAGCAAAATCATATATCTCAACACCAAAATAACCCAATTATACATAATGTGATACACACTTATCAATAGCTTTTTGTACTGATAACAGGAAAAGGGTAAGGACTTGCATAATTAATCTTATTGAGGATCATGTTTTTACGCAAAATAATTATCATGTAAACATACAAATGATGATGGTTTGATATGCTGCTGCGGGACCAGAATAATTGAACTACGAAAATATACTAGTCGCGTAGTAAAAAGACAAAAATGTCCTTGTGACGACAGCACCAAGTGAAATTCTTCCTCAAATCTATCATATTATGTTATTATACAAACCATCGCCGAAGTACTGTTTATTGAGGTATTTCCAGCCTTCAGCACGATTGTCGTCACCTTCCATTGCCCAAAGAATATATTATTATAAAGAAAACTGATTATTCCGCGTTGAAATTGTTCAAATTCGATAAAATTCACTTATTAAACCGACCGGTCACAACCTATATCACTACGTGAACTGACTGTCAAGTGTCACAATGTGGTCTAGTCTGTCAAAACTACTTGATTGATGTCTGCATGACATTGGCATTTCTTTTCATAGGCTAAAAAAACGTTCCAATACTCTTTTTTACATTGGTACATCGTATTTTATGTACCTAATCGAGTTTAAGTAACAACTGGAATCAAGTTTTTATATAACTGATGTATGATAAAAATAAATGTTTAAAATTAATCAGTAATAAATAAGTACAGCCTTAGTCAACACGATTATATATATATATATTTATTATATTTTTTATAACTCTGTTAGTGAATAAGTTTAATTTCTGTCTTATTTAATTTGCCCATGTATAAAATGTAAGTCCTGTATTGGCCTTAAGTCTTAAAATTAAGTATTTTTTAATTGTTACTAAAGGCTGTTGGATTTTGTCAAATAAATAAAATAAAATAAATTATTAATATCGATAGAAGATTTTAATTTTAGTATTTAATTAAATGCGATTTATATGAAAACCGATTGATTAGGTATGTTGGAGTGAAGCGGAACGTAGCCTTTTTTTGACCATTACAAACTTTAGGCGGTAAAATTTGAATAATATTTTTTTTACTGCTGGCCTAACTAATACCACTAAAAACATAACGATGATTTTTTTCAGGTCAGTTTTTAAACTAGCGGTGCTGCTGTCGGTTAGTTGTTTTTGTATTGGTTTGTTATGTAAAGGGACTATGTAGTAATAAGATGAACCTAGAATTTAATGCGTCACTATCACGTAGCATGTAAATGCTTTGAGCAAACAATGATAACCTTTTAAATTAATTGGTTGATAACCGCTAGTAAGTTTTCCATGTTTAGGCTTATTAATAGAGCTCTTTATACTGCTATATAATATATCAATTACCTACTTTACATAACATCATCTTATATAGCCGTATGACGTCTACTGATGGATATAGACCTTCCTCATTCCAAGTACTGAGCCCATGAGGGGGTTGTTGCCATACTCACCACGCTTAGTAGGCGAGTATGTGATGTTGATACACGGAAGAACGTTGCTGTCCATCTTCCGGATTGCTAGATTCTTACTGCATCCACGGACAACAGAAGAGAGGTAAAATTCTACGCCGGCAATATTACCGACTGATAATTAATAGATGATGACAATGGCCATGTACGGCCAGCTATACTAATAGAACTTAGAATTTAGGATTTTATTTATTATTACCATTTTTTTTTATTTTATTTAGAATTTTACGATTATTAAGAAGTGACATTTATATTAGATTCTGTGACATAGCCAAGTGTACTATATGTTCCTATGGTGAAATAAATGAGTATGAGTATGATTAATTACCACACAACATGTTTGGGAATGTAGATAGGCAATGCGTTACTAGTTAAGTAGGTATTGTAATATCCACATACATATTGAAGTAGGTACCTATAATGCCTTCGTTATGCGTTTTGAGTAATCTGTGATAAAAATTAGGTAACTGCCCGCAATCATTTTAATCAGGTCTTACCTAGCGAAAACTCAGCCAAGTGCGAGTCGGACTCGCGCACAAAGGGTTCCGTACCATTGTTTGGATGCCTTATACATAAAACTTGTTAAAAAAAAATAATAGATAAACTCTATTTATTTCGTCTAAGCCTGTTGCCGCAAAAAACGGCATTATAATCACGTTTGTTGTATGGGGCCCTTAAATATTCATTTTATTATGTGTTTATTTTGTATTTGTCACGGTTTATGAGATACAGCCTGGTGGCATACAGACGGACAGACAGACTGACAGACGGACATCGGAGTCTTAGTAATAGGATCCCGTTTTTACCTACAAATCGTGTGACCCTGTCTATAGGCTCAGCCTGCTATGCTATTGTATGTAATTTAGTTTCTGTAATCTGTGGTAATAGCTTCAAATTGGTCGATTGCGTGAAATAGATTATCTGTTATATCCGTGCCAGTGCATACTTGAGACTGAGCTGTGCTGAGGCGTTCTCATAAATAGTAAAAATTTCAAAAATAGTTTCCTGTGTGTCTGTCTACCATGAGTTGTCACTGTTAGATCGCCTGTTGTTACTACAGTAGTAATAGTCTCCAGTAATATATATTAGTCTATGAGTAATAGTACGTTACTATGACATCTGTCAGATTTGTAACTCATGTTACCAAATAATGGGCAAATTAAGCCCAAACTACAGTCGCTGTACTATACTTTACTGCGTATTTTAGTACCAAACTATCCGCTAGAGGGGCTGTACAAGTTTTCTTACATTTTTTTTAACTACAGTCGCTAGCGAGTATAGATTGTCAAAACTCATGGTAGACCTACTGGAACCTTATAGATGGCGTTAGTTTTTTTTTTTACTGGCATGAAACACAATTTGACAATGACAGCAATTGTGATTATTGATTAATCACAAACTTGCTTCTCCGCCTGCTAGCTCCATTCAAAGAGAATATAAAACCTACCTGGCTCCATTTGTTAGTAAAGTAGAAAATACTTTTTTCTCTTACTGAAAGCTTATTCAAAATTATTTCTTACTGTTCAAAACGTCCATGGACTTTCTATGATCACAACAAAAGTTTCTAGCCAAATAACGTCGACGCCGATGAATGGCAGTTCGAGTTGCGCGTGGGAGGCGCTAATTATAATTTTGCAGTTCGCGTCACGCAGACTGTACCATTGACATTGGACGACACAATCATCTTACGTCGTCGGTCGTACGATACTCTTACGATACTAGACAATTAGAATGGGTACCTAGACCTAAAGTCCGAGTAAGCTGATTATGCTGATAGATAGGTTATGAATAGATAGGTAGGTGCTGGTTTAGCTTATTCAATCCAATCCATTTATATATTTATTTTATTTATTTATTACTCATCACTTCATCACTCACAGAGCTTATTATATTGCGTTATATTATGACACTTTCTTAATAGTAATATATTATAATAAACATCTAAAAAATACAAAAAGAAACTCTGAAAAGGTTCCCTTTTACAAAACCTTGCACTTAAAACAACATAACATCGAGATCATAGAATACATATATTCTGGTGACTAGGTACTTATATACAATAAACGCGTTGAGCATTTGGTAGGTAAAAATAATAATAGCAAAGCAAATACAAAAAATAATAACATATAACAGTGTACCAGGCACAACGCCTTTATTCCCATTTGCCCCCTTCGATCTTGCCACCGGGGTGGTGGCTGGCACATCTGCCCCTTTCATAGTTATAGTAGAACAGGAAGGTTGTTGTTTATTACGTACTGGACGTTATATTAAACAGCAACAAAATTAAGAAATAAGTTTCTACTGTACGCCCATCATAAGGGCGAACATAGAAACCTATCGGATACCATAATAAATATCGAACGTAAGTGAACGAAGCGAGCGAAGTTCTGGCTTTTGGTTTAAGAAGAAACTTTGTATAACAAGTAACTTTGTATTTATGTCCGCAATTTGTGTCCGAGGATAACTCTTGAAAGGATGACCGGATTTTGACGAAATTCAAAACGAAAGGAGATTACATGAATACAAATCGATTGTCGTGGGGGAATTTTGATTTATGGGGTAGTTTTTGAGATTTGTGGTGGTTTAATAGTTTCTTGCCCAAGTCTCTTAAACGGATGATCGGATTTTGATGACATTAAAAACTTAAGGATATTATTTCACTTTCAAAATTAACGTAAGATATACTATTTATTCATTTTGTAAAAACGGGGATTACTCACGTAGTATAGTAATGTCGTGGGGCGCCGGCAGTAGAATGTTGCCCCTCCTCTCATGCCCGTGGATGCAGTAAGAGCCTGCTAAGGGATACCTCCGAAAGATGGGCAGCGGCGTCTTTCCATATATCAACATCCCATACTGCCAACCGTGGTGAGTATGGCAACTACCCCTCATGGAGACCCATGAGGGAAGCCTTTGTTCAGTAGTGGACGATTTACGGCTGAAATGATTACACTAATACAAATCGATTGTAGTGGGGGAATTTTGATTTAATGGGGAATGTTTTTAAGATATTGGGGTTTAATCGTCCGAGGATAACTCTTGAATCCGATTGTGATCAAGAAACATAGGAAGATTAGGTACATGAATACAAATCGATTGTCGGGGGATTTTTGATAAGTTCAAATGCACTGCGACTTTATTGAAAGAAGTCGCTTGCTTGTTCTAAGTTAGTAACGAACAACTAGTATGACACATTGCAAATGGATCACTCTAACTAAATCCAGTTTCTGGCTTCAATAATTAGATCTTATGAGAGTTTACCTTTTTTTCTTAATATATTCTTAGTTTTGCACTTACTTCACTAAGTATAAAATACCAGGAATCGATGTAAACTAATCTGAGCAATTAAGTGTAGGTATACCTTCAGGTGTCTTGAATTAATAACTTGCGTTGGAACTTAGGTCTTCCATTATGTTTAATAGACAGACGGACAGACCAATAGAGACAATCTGGAACTTGTAAATTATGAAACCTACATCTAAGCAACGATGTTAGTAGCTCGTTGCAACTGACCTCCTTACTTATGAAAACATTTAAGCAAAAATTTAGATCGCGCATTATGTGTAGGCAACATCCTCGCCGTGGGGTGCCGGCAGCAGAATGTTACCCCTCCTCTCATGCCCGTGGATGCAGTAAGAGCCTGCTAAGGGATACCTCCGGAAGATGGGCAGCAGTGTCTTTCCGTGTATCAACATCCCGTACTGCGCTCGCCAACCCGCCTGCCAAGCGTGGTGAGTATGGCAACTACCCCTCATGGAGATGCATGAGGGAGGACTGTGTTCAGTAGTGGACTTTTTACGGCTGGAATGATGAACATCCTGTGTTTTCTGCGTGTACCTACGGTTACGGAGGGGTCATAGATGTTTGTTGTCTCTGTGTACCTTTAACAATACATTTAAGACGTAGAGCTTTCTTATAGATAAAAGTCCTGATTCTCGGTAAAGCATATCAGTAGGATAACATAACTATGATGAAAGTAAAGAATGGGTTCATGTCTGCAATTTGCCAGCAGTTTCTTGAGTTAGATATCCTGTTTGAAGCTTCTTGTACAAATAAAGTTGTTGCCAATGTTGCAATGCAAATAGGTATTGATAATAGATGACGCACTGTGTATCTCGGTTTATGCAACCAGTTGTTACCTATCAATTTATGAACTGTATTATCATATCATACATATAACTGGTACCCGGTCGCGTAAATTACCTTTATTATTTCCCGACGTTTCGGGACCATGCTTGGTGCAATCCAAGCGAAACGTCGGGAAATAATATAGGTTATTTACGCGATAAACATGTTATTAATTTGTTGTGATTGCGAAACTTTAAAAAAAGACACTAATTATTAACAGTAGTAATATGTGGTTGGCTGTATGTAGGTATGAGCAAAGTTAATAACGGACTGATAGCTGATAATCGACCACTGAGCCGATTTCAGGCGATATGATAGGTATTGCATTGATTATTTATGACGCATTCGTGTGTAATGTATAAACCGGAATTAAGTATCCGGATATTAAGTAGCCTAAGTATATGTTAATTCTGGTTTACGTCTTAGTATATTCGTGCAAAGTTTCCATCTTGATATGTCATTGCGTGAAGAAGTAACAAACATCCATCGATACAGACAAACTTTGAGGTTAATTGTATTCATTATTGTAGTATCAAGGTTATAGAACCTGTTACAGCTCTCTCTATATATCCAACAGTGAGGGAACGTCGCGAAAAAAAATTAAATGTAGTAGCAACTTCCCCCAATTTCGCTGATTCTTGTGGAGGTAATGGGAAATATACCTAGGTACCCTGGGTATTCTGATATTGCATGCAATGGTTTTGGTGCTCGATCACTTATTACATAATTGTCGATCACTATCTCGCGCTTTTGTCAGTTCTGCCATTCTAGAGGTACAAAACAAACTTTCATGATCGAGGTTTTACGACTGTTGGTTGTTTGTAAATAAAATTTCCAAGTGCATTTCGAGCTACGCATAATGGAGGGTTCTGTAGTTGCCTAATATGCGGATATATGTATAAACCTGTTCAATTTTCCACCCTCAGGATCGATGTTGATAATATTCATCGGGTCGCTAAAGCTGGTAGGTCCTAGGTCAGACCACGTGTTGTTACGATGCACCGCTATCACTGCAGTAGAGCTATAAAACAAAAGGCCGAGTCGCACGAGGTACCACGTGGGCCGTGCGTGCGGCGTGACCAGCAAGGTAGCAAGCCCTTTGATTACGCTTATTTGTCTACTTTAACCCTATAGATACGGGTAATTTAACCTAAAGTCCAATCAGTTAATAATAAACTGTTATCTATCACAAAAATACTTTATTCATGATAGGTAAACAAAGTTGTAAAGTCAAGGTAAAACAACATTTTTTTTTAAATAAGTAGTACTTACCTACATATTATTTTCGAATACAGATTTTTAGTTTGTCCACATCCTCAAATTTGGGAAAACGTGATAAGAAACCATACTAAAATAATCCAATATTTTGTTTTAATTTTATTTTATTCGGAAGACAAACAGTTTTATAAGCATAAAAGTTAACTTATTAAATATACACGAACCAATTATACGTCTTCGCATAAAAAAACTAAACATGTAAGAAGTTTACTATCAAACTAATACCATTATTAGTTATTATTATTATTTGCCATTATTATTATTAGTTTCTGTAATCTGTGCTAATAATAACATATAAAATATAAATTTAGAAAACAAAAACTAAAAAGAAAACACAGGATAAATCACACTACAATCCAATAAGTCAATGCAAAACTTTAGATCATAGAGTAGATGCATCTTATGGACCCCCTTCGGCCACTTACGAAACCAAAATTCGAAACCAGTTCTTAAATAGGAATTATTTTTCTTCTTTCGAAACTGGTTTCGGTAAAAGAATAATATTTCTTATCTCGAAATTTATTTCGATAAAAGAATATGGTTTCGTCTTACGAAACTATAAAATCAAAATCGAATCCAATCTATTTAGATGTGTAAGAAGTAACTTATTGTCTACTAACACATCCTGGTGATGGCGGGATTTGCAATTTTTCAATTCTATTAGCAAAATTCAAAACACTCTGCCGGGAAAACTAAAAGTTCCAAAACAGAGTCTGACTTTATATGTATACTTAACCTATTTATAAAACGTTCTCAATGATGGTCAAATTATTGCAACAGACGGATTGATGTGTGTTCCTCCTTGACGACTTAACTGCAGAAGTTGACGTAGGACGTTAGTTTCTGTAATCTGTGGTAGGACGTACTTTTATCTCTATCCGAGTAGGTACAACGCGTGCAGAAACACGGACTTTTAAAAAACAGTGTAAATTATTGAAGATCTAAAATCAGGTCAGACACACACAATGTTTCAAAGATAAAAGAGGTTATCAATTTCAGGCATTATAGTTTAAGATGGGTCTTTGATATTGACACCTATGTATATACCAAACGTTTATTGTATGTTGTTTTATTACGTCAGTCGTTGGATGACACATTACGAGTATTTGAGATAATATTGAAAGGACACTTACGTATAACTAATCAACATAATTAAGATATGATTTAAATTCTTTGTAGGTACTTTGTCAATACATAACAAAAATAATATGTGAATTTAAATTACATCACATTATTCTTATGATCCTGTAAAAAAAAACCTGTCCGTGGTTTTAGGTATTTTTATTTGTACGTTGTCTACGGCGACTTTTCGCGAAGGTCAATGAACGGTATCGTACAGAATGCTTATAACACCCTGTTTAATTATTTATTTTACTCACGTATGTATACGCATCGGATTCTGCAGAAGTCCTGCTGATGTCCTGGGGAAGCCGGCTCGGGTGACTGTTAACCGAGCGAGAAGACTTTGTAGTTATTCTTTTTTATTCTTTTACTTTTTTGTTATTCTTTTTGATTTTATGACGATTTAACAATTCCTCCGGACTCTTGATGAAGATCTTGATTGAATGGCGTTGGAATGGCGGACAATAACTGTTTCTACTTTCTTTACGTCGTCGTCGGCGTCGTATGATTTCTGAACGCTTATTGGAAAACAGCATCTTTAGAAGAACATCTAGTAGATGTTTGTATATCTTACTATATCATACTATTTTTGTAGGTACTTATTTTATTTATTATTGTAGCTTGCTTACCGAGTCAGTCATCATCATTTTGTAAAGATTATATTGTAAGTAATGTCTTCCATATATTTATTGTGTCTTGTTTACCTAGGTACCCGTTACAAGACACGTCATAATGAGCTGTTCTTAACAGATCCCTTTTGATGGCATATAATATACTAAGTATGTCTTACAAAGGCAATTTAACTAAGTAAACTAGATACAGAAAAAATGAAAAAAAATACTGATAATCAATGTCCACAAAATAACAAAAAATCTGAAATATGTTTCGTTTGCGCCGGGCCTGGGTAAATTTTGTATGGATCGTGACCATTCTTCTTTACAATGTAACCTAATTTGACCACGAGCCCAAATCTCCCATCCATGCTAGACAACATTGTAACAAACGAGTCAGTTAAAAGCCATTACAATAGCAAACTGGTTGTTGACTCGCAAGCTCCGGCTGACTTCCGAATAGTCCGGATTCCTAGCAATCTAGTTTTCGGCGGACACTACCAGTTGTTCTAGATTTTTGCCACCGATGGTTACCAAGATCACTAGATAGTTGAGCTAAGTAAATAAGTACCTAGGTAATATATTCCGCTTAATGGCGACCAGCCGAGTGGTGATGCGAGGAGAATCACCCCGGCATTGCACAGGTCTCAAAATGTCGACACCAATATAGAACATCTCAGAGGCGCTCAGGAAGGATCCGTCTAAGATGGATGATCACCGACAGGGTAGCGGTCGAATCCAACCGGGAACCCGCAACCCTGTCAAGTGCTAGTGCGCCGTCGAACGAATCGTCCGGTGACGAATGGTTCGACGACGCTCTGGCGCTAAGGTGGAAGGCGGAACAGCGATGGGTTTTTCGTTAGTATGCCTCTGTCCACTAACACTTTGTTGGTAGCAGTGGTGAGTCCAACCAACATACCCCTTTGGTTCTCCTCGGACAGATTATGCATCCTATAACATGCATTTTCCCATAGTAAAAAAAAAGTAAATAAGTAATATGATTTATTTTTACTAGTTTCTGCCCGCGGCTTTGCGCTGTGACCTGAACTAAATGTTACCTGATATAGTCTATGAGTGATTATGTGGGATTTTAATAGAATTAGTTATTTATTATGTAGCGGCGGCGTTTCACCCTAATAGCATTACCCACAAACTTTAGCTTGTATTTTAGTAGCATAACTTTAGTTTTTAATGTTTTTCTGTTTTGTTAACCTATTTTTAGTATCTTTCAGTGTTTTTATTTTATGTTTACTTATATACGTGACGATTTGGGTAGCTGTAATGTCCCATATGATTAAATAAATGTATATTTAAATATATCAACAATAGAAGTGGTCCCAACATCGATCCTTGCGAGACTCCCTTCGAAGTCGCACTGATAACATTAACAAAAGCTTTCGTTAACGAAACCTCACGAGCTTAACAAAGTGCCTACTTGTGGAACTTTGTTTCACAGTTTACACAGTTGCTCTTACTTTTTAGCTCTTTTAGTCTACAATCACATCAATAAAAAGATAAATTTAAGGCTGGTCTCGGTTGAAATTCGGATGCCGGTTTATTTCAATCGCTTCACGAATTTTTCGGGGGACGAAGAACTTCTCTCTGGCTAGGACCGAAGCCTTGTCAAACCGTATGTAGTGAACCGAGTCCTGAGAAAGAGCATGTTCTGCGACTGCTGATTTCTCAGTTTCCAGATTTTTCACACTACGAATGTGTTCAGTCAGTCTGGTGGCAATGTTTCGTCGAGTTTCCCCAATATAACTTTTGCCACAGTCACACGGTATACTGTACACCCCAGGAACACTCAGGGGATCCCGGTCTTTCGGTGACCTCAGGAGCTGTCTTATCTGGCTCGATGGCCGAAATACAGGCTTGATATTGTATTTCCGGCGTAAAAAGTACCCAATTTTGTCTGTTACCCCTTGTATGAAAGGTAGAAACACGGGAGACCGTTCTACGTTTGGAGCTCGCCTGCGCTCATCCGCATACATCATCCGAGAACATTTTTGCCAGCAGTACCCATTTCTCTCCAATACTGTCTTTACATAGTCCAGTTCACCTTGTACGTGTTGCTGATCACATAAACTAAGAGCCCGATTGATCAACGTTCTGGGCACGGAGAGAAGGTGTGAGGGATGATGATGGGAGTCAATTTTATTAAATGATGTCTAGCCACGATAATTTCAATTCAGTGATAACAAACCGCTACGGTGCGGAATGTGTAAAAATGGTGAAAAAGTTCGTGAAACTAAGAACCAAACGTAAGAAACTCGAATGTGGTTTAGAATATGTAGTGAAGTGCCGGGACAGTGATGTTATACCGAAATTTGCACGCATAAAACCAGTGAAATGTTTTCGGGATTACAAGAAGTTTTTTCACGCGACCAACTTGAGGGTACTTCGCAAAGTTGTTTCGGATTACCGACGTAAGTTAGCTGACACAAACGAAACGTTATACCGTTTACACCTAAAACTGTCACACCTTTTGCAAGGGGATTTATGGGAAGTGCTTGATGCGATGACGTATAGTAGGTCAAACTCGATTATGCATCTTACTAAGAAAACTCATGCCAATAAGTTAGATAGCCTCATACGCGAAAGAAACAGCTGTGGGCACCGCCAAAACGTAAACAATATAAGGGCGAGTACAGATGAGAGCGACAATGTTATTAATTTGTCTTCACTAAAATAAGTAACATTGCGTTAAGAGTGTTGTCTAGAGGTATGAACTTTGCACCTGCACCGAGAAAGATACCCAATGAGAGCATTATTGCCAGCATTGAGGACTGTGTATTTAGAAATAATATCCCAGTTCATGATGCAGAGTGCATAAGACAGGATGTATCCACGATGCTACGTAAATCGAAGCCACCACGACGGAACATCTCGCATGAAGAAACACTGGCACTGTCTAAGCTCCGTAAAAATGAGGAAATCTTAGTGTTGCCAGCTGATAAAGGCAATGCAACTGTGATAGTGAATACCGCAGATTATGAGTCGAAGATTGTACATTTACTTAATGACGTTAATACCTACAAAAAAGTCACTTACAATCCGACTCCTAGGGTTACTACTAAAGTGATCAAGTTGCTACAGAGCTTTAAAGATGAGGAATTGCTGGTGCGCCTTCGTCCACACAACCCCACAACGCCAAAGATATACGGCTTACCAAAGATCCACAAGCCAAACTGGCCCCTCAGACCCATAGTGAGCCAGATAGATGCACCCAATTACAAAATGTCGCGTCACTTAGCTTCGGTGCTGCAAACATTGACAGGGAAATCTGAAAGCTATGTGAAGGATTCAAGACACTTCGTCCAACTGATCTCAGACATACACATAGAACCACCGGAGATCATGGTCAGCTTTGATGTATCGTCGTTGTTCACCAATGTGCCAGTCGAAGACGCAATGAACATAATTGCCGATCGAATTAATGCTGCTGACCTGCCCACGGCATATATTGAGTGGACAAGCTATTGTCTAAAGAGCGGCTATTTCGTATGGAAAGGCGACCATTTCATACAAGTGGACGGGGTGGCAATGGGTTCTCCTATCGCGCCGGTAGTAGCCAATATTTTCATGGAGCATTTTGAGGAAAAAGCCATAACAACTGCATGCACTAAACCTCGATATTGGTGGCGGTATGTGGATGACGTATTTTCCATTGTAAGAGAGGATGAGCTGACAGACTTCCTAAAACACCTAAACTCGGTACATCCAAAAATACAATTTACTACTGAAAGGGAAACAGATGGAACCATTTTTGGATGTACGAGTTACCCGGGACTCGAAAGGTCGTCTCTCACACTCGGTGTATAGGAAACCCACTCATACAGATCTGTACCTACGTGCTGACTCCCATCATCATCCCTCACACCTTCTCTCCGTGCCCAGGACGTTGATCAATCGGGCTCTTAGTTTATGTGATCAGCAACACGTACAAGGTGAACTGGACTATGTAAAGACAGTATTGGAGAGAAATGGGTACTGCTGGCAAAAATGTTCTCGGATGATGTATGCGGATGAGCGCAGGCGAGCTCCAAACGTAGAACGGTCTCCCGTGTTTCTACCTTTCATACAGGGGGTAACAGACAAAATTGGGTACTTTTTACGCCGGAAATACAATATCAAGCCTGTATTTCGGCCATCGAGCCAGATAAGACAGCTCCTGAGGTCACAGAAAGACCGGGATCCCCTGAGTGTTCCTGGGGTGTACAGTATACCGTGTGACTGTGGCAAAAGTTATATTGGGGAAACTCGACGAAACATTGCCACCAGACTGACTGAACACATTCGTAGTGTGAAAAAGCTGGAAACTGAGAAATCAGCAGTCGCAGAACATGCTCTTTCTCAGGACTCGGTTCACTACATACGGTTTGACAAGGCTTCGGTCCTAGCCAGAGAGAAGTTCTTCGTCCCCCGAAAACTTCGTGAAGCGATTGAAATAAACCGGCATCCGAATTTCAACCGAGACCAGGGTTGGGGTATATCACCTTCATGGAGACCAATCTTGTACTCCGCGACTGCTGAACAGGGCAATGTTCAAGTCGGCCTAGAAAGTGACACAGTAAGCACCGTGTGTATCCAGCCTAACGCTACGGACGAAACAAGTGACGAGGATTTAGCAGGGGGATCCCCCCCACCACCAGCGCCGGCGGCTATGTCTAGCCGCGCGATCCGTGCCGAACGCCGCGCTCAAGCTAGTTCTCGTCTCGCGGCCCTCGGAGTCGGCCACGAACGGTGCTCATGAAGAAGGGCCTCTAAATGGTCTACGAAACGTCAGCAAGATGATAATAAGTTAGGTACGTGGTGTAAGCCGTATTATATTTATTAAATGTTTAGATTTTATTATGTTAGGAGTTCAATATTTATTTTTCATATCTAATTTGTATTTTTATTTGCATAGCTGTAATTTAATTGGCTCTGTTTTGATAATTATAATTTATAATTCCTCCGCCTCGGGACAAATGTCTGTACGATCTGCAGATATTTGTTCAGGGTGTTCTGGATGTTTTTCTATATTATAATAAAAATATGTATCTATGTAGTTCAAAAAAAAATCAAAATTCAAAAAATACTTTATTCAGTGCGGCCGCGTGGACCTTATTGACGCGTCACAACTTACAAAATAAAACAACACAAATAAATAGAATAAAGCACATAATTGAATCTGTTCACTTCAGATGACACGCGAGTTAGGAAAAGAAGCGAACAGAAGAACCTAACTCGGTCGTTATAGTCATCATTTAACAATTTGATTTTGTCTTATGTTACGTTTGACGGAGTTGGAGCAGATTCCGTCCCAAGTGGTTTTGTCCTCTAGGTAATCTGATATTTTATAATAAGTTTTATTGCATAGATTGCGTTTAATAATGTTTTTGAATTTATTCAATGATAACTTCTGCAACTCACTTGGGAGTTTGTTGTAGAAGCGTATACATTGCCCTTTAAAATATATTTTCACCTTATGGAGCCTAGTAGTGGGCACAGCGAGTTTATTCTTATTTCTTGTATTTACATTGTGATTGTCGCTGTTTTTCTTAAACGAATAATGTATTAAGTATATCAGTCATCTAAGTACCCATAACACTAGCTCTGCTTAGCTTGGGGCTAGATGATGCTGTGTGATATGTAAAAAAAAAATTGCTTATGTAACATAGGCTTTTTTATTCTTTTTTATTCTTATCATGCTATAAGTATACTAATTGTGTTGTATTTCAAAGTTAAACAAAGTTATTCTTATTCTTAAGTACAGTAGGTTGGTACGCTATGATTTATGATTGATTTTTATTGTCCTATACAACTAGAGAGTATTTTCATAGCATGGTCGGTCATTCATTACCATGCTACAATATAATCTGCTATTGATGATCCTTACATACTTACAAAGTCCTCCGTCGCGTCTGTCTGTCTGTTCGCGCAAAACTCAGAAACAACTGAACAGACTTTCAGGCAGTAACCTCGTTTTACATGTAAAAGCGATAATTATGTGAGTGTTTAAAAACATTTACAACTAGCATAGTTGTTCCTGTTTTTATCTTTACTCAACCACGACGACATTATCGGATTCTGTTTCCTCACTCTCACACTCAGCCCAATAACTTGTTCAAATTTACGTTTCATGCTGTTTACTTGGTATTTGCTGAAGTTTATAATATTGCTAGGAAATTCTGCTGAAATCCGCTACTTTTTAAAAAAATACTGAAAATCTACCGCACTACCGAAACATCGAAAATCTTGCGACGCAGTAGGTAGTCAACTACGGTAAACTGTCTCACTAAGTGCGGGCGCTGGTCGGCGCCGACCGCTCAGCGACGCTGACGCGCGGCGCGTAGGACGCGCGTACTGTCAGCGCTGACAAGGCGCTGACCCTAGTCAGCGCTGAACGGTCGGCGTTAAGGTGGAGTGTTCTTTATGAGGAACCGGAGCCCCTAATGCACCGAGGCCGGCCATCGGGGTGGTTTTAGTGAGTCGTCAGGAGACAACCTCACATAACCATGCTGAGCCCTTAACGCAGCATGGTATCTGAACTAGCAGATTTCCACCCCGTCACAAAAAAAAGGACTAAGTACACGGGGCCAGCAACTGACTCCGAATTCGAGACAAGTCAGGCTGACCCGAAAAAAACCCTATGTAAATTGATTTGAAGTCAGTACAGCTGGTACAGCGGTGTGAAGTCAGCAGCGCTCACTTGTTTAGACATACTTATACGAATTTTTTGAAGTCAGTCGGCGTCCCCTCCCACTTTCGCCGCTACTGACTTGTGCACCGACTGACCCTGTGTAATCCTGCCTTTATTCTAAATGGTTTCTATAGCGTCCATACAGATTGCTACGAGCCGAGCTTTCAGCGCCGATGGTCACCGTGACACTAAAATCAGCCTAAGTCCTGCTAAACAGCTGGACAGACTGGCTGTGTGCGGTTCAGTAGTTACCCGTACTTAGATCTGTTGTAAGTTGGTGTAAGTATATTTTTTTACGTTTACTAAAATATATTATTAAGTTAGGTTTAAAGAATCTTTATTTCTCAATAAGAACAATAATATTCACTTGGTTGAGAACATTTAAAGTTTTTTAACATATAAAAGTCTACGCATTAGTGCGCTACCTGCTAACCTTAAGTAATTAAATTTTAATGTAATGTTCATACAAAACAAAACCGAGAAATCAAAGTACCAGAACAAAGTACTCAGTGTTAAAGTTTTATTTACAATGTAAATAAACAAACCAACTACCAACATAAAAATACCGTGACAGATCGATTAGGTACTATAAATAAAAACTAGCACGAGAAAACAATACCTACGATAAATTGCAAAGAGCGTATAGTTCGGTTAATTTATTCAAACAGCTGGATGCGCGTTGTATACGGCGATGTCGCGTGATCACGGGCCAGCAGCGTGGCGCGTGGCTGCCGCGGCCGCACCGCAGATACAACTGCTTCTAACCGCAGAACTATGTAAACATTTAGCAACTCAAATGTATTGTGCTAAGATTTATTTCTATGTATGTTAGTCTATAAGGTATACTATAATAATTCTTTAAGGTCTTTAAGGTATATATTTATATGGGCCGTAGTTTAAGTATTACATCTTGTAGGTACTAAACTAAGTTTGTTGCCTGAAATAAAATCTATTTAATTTAATTTAAGCTGGGAAGCTAATAAGGCATGTTATTTAGTAAAGTATCATGATTATGGCGATGGATTTGTTTTGGTCTCTTGTGTATGTTTGCTGCGTAGACAAGACAAGCTCTCTAGTTTATGTTGATGGGTATAGTATAGGGTATAATTATTTTACGTCACTAAGGCTGTTTTTTGGGGTTCCGAACCTCTCTGAAGAACCGCAACCCTTATAGGGTCACTCGTATCGTCTGTCTGTCGAGAGCCTTTTTTCCAAAACGGCTGAAGGTATCAACTTGAAATATATATCAAACATCAAGGTCTGCAGGCAGATGATGTCCTTCAAAAACCAAGGTCCTACCTCTAGGCTTTCAGTAGTTATAGCACAGATAAGATAATACAGGTTAAAGCAATAAGTGTGTTTTTTTTTGTAGAAAACTAGAAAACCTTTAAGGAACTTCCAGAAGTTTCACGCCTCTGAAATTTTAATTTATTTCTTAGGAGCTTTTGTGGTGAAGGAAGAATTTTGTTTGGGATTGTTGTATGAAAATAGCAAAAATAGAAAACGGGCACTTGTGGCACAATTAAAGGAAAATTCAGGAATTTGGAATTTTTACCAACCCCATTTTACCGTTTTGAATTTTGAAGAAAAAAGCACTTGTATTTCAAAATGGCCTTGAATTAAAAAAAAATATTTAAAGATATATAGTAAGTAAGATATAAAGTATGAACCTAAGATCAATCACTATCACTACATAGTATAAAAAAAAGTCGATTCCCGCTGTCTGTCCGTCCCAATATTTTCTTAAATCCTATTATATTCTTTTAAAAGAAAATTCAAGAGGAAGGTGTTTATGCATAATATAGCAGAGGTACACTGATAATTTTATAGGTTTGTAATGTGATGTCGTAAAAAAACACATTTTTTGCGCTTAGATTGCAAACGCCGGCTGAACCCTACAGTACAGATCAAAATAATGTACTACAGTATTGTACACCTTAAAAAGGTCTACAAAACAAGTCCGGATGGTATATGTCTATCTCTTAGGGATAACCCACAATAACCATTGCTTATACTTTACTTTTTTCGTGAAATAATGGCTTAATTACGAAGCGATTTTAAGCAATACAGCATTAATCCTTATCTAAAGTACCTTAAATAAATTGTGCATTTAATATAGTTCAATATGGCCCTATAAAGCGAGCAATTTAAATGAATATTTTCGAAGATATTACAGATTTAAAATGCAGGGAGGGACATAGCGGTTGCGACGGTACCGGCCGGGCGGATGGCGCGGCCTAGAATGATGATGCGCTTCGTCCTAGCCCTTTATGATTAGCAGCGATCACACGCGTTTATCATAGTTCTCTAGCAAGGAAAATATATATTATCCTTACATATTATAAAACAAAATCGTCCGCCGCGTCTGTCTGTCTGTTCGCGCAAAACTCAAAAACTAATATGCGGATTTTCATGCGCTTTTCACAAATTAGATAAAGTAATTCAAGAGAAGAATATTAAGCAAAAATGTATAAAGATTTAGTGCATGTTCGCAGAACGGTTGAACATGTCGGAAAATGTATTGTAGACTGGGAGTTGTTTTGGCGTGCGCCGCCTAAACCATTTAGTTAAGTGCAAGTCATGTCTATAAGATTTTTTTCTCTTTGAAAGGTCTACAAAAAATATGCATTTAGTGCGAAATCTTTCAAACAAAGATGGTGTAAATATGTATCCAAATAAGTTTATTTAACATATTGAGTGGTTCTTAGAGACCATATAATTTAAATAAATACCTTACGAGTTAAAACTCTCGCGCGACAAAATAATTACAGCGGTGCGGGCATACGTCTAACTCCTCTTATAGAGTTGGACCGACACAATTGATCCCGGTAGATGGCGCTGCTGTCAGCATGTCTACATAACAGCGGGCAGGACGACGTCTGCCGGGTCCGCCAGTAAATATATAAATAGAAGTCATTCTAAAATTAAGTTTACGCGTTTAAATAAAGATATTGTTATGTTATGTTTTTAACAATTTTCCGCTAGCAATCATACAATCGTCACGATAGATGAGTACAAAACCCATGTCACACAGTGTTACGTGCCTTCTCGTATGTTGCACCTTGTATCAGAATACTAGGTAAGTATTTATGGACATCCAATGAAATAATCACAATACAATAATAAACTTATGACTTATGACTAATAATACCCACAATTTAATGTACAAACCCATTGAATATTTATTAAAACCTTAACAACAATAGCATGTTTACCTACCTAGTTCACATTCATCTTTAGGATTCCAAAGCGAAATAAAACCGGGCAAGAGCGAGTCGGACTCGCGCACCGAGGGTTCCGTGCCATCATACAATATAATATATGACAAAGGCGGTTTTATATTTGTTGGAGAACCTTGACAGCGCCATCTCTTGTCTGATAGCGGAACTTATGTAGATTTTTTATACTTTCGATGATTCCTAAAAAAGTATGCTAAGTAGAGAGTTTGTAACTCCTGTAATCTTTACATACACTTATATTAGCTATAAAAGTACCACGGGTTTATCTCTGCAAACTTCGGAGATAATGGGTTAACGGTAGTTTTTTCAACATTTTTGTAAATTACTCAAAAACGGTTCGGCTTAAAGGAAAACTAAAAACTGTTTATTAATGTGCAAATAAATACCTTTCATATGATACCCCACATTACCTATTAAATTCACAAAATTTTTGCAAAACCCACCTTCCACCCCCCTTGTCTAAAAAACTATGCAAATCAGAGAGTTCACTATAATTTTCCTATAAAGTTTACATACATTTCTATTAGCTATAAAAGTATAACGGGTTTATCTCTACAAACTTCGGAGATAAGGGGCGGAACGGTCGTTTTTCAACATTTTTGTAAATAACTCAAAAACGATAAATAAAAACTGTTTATTAATGTGTAAATGAAACCTTTCATATGATACCCTACACGGCCTAGTAACTTCACTTAAAAAAATTGAGATCCCCTATCCGTACTCCTGCAATCAAATAAGAATATTTTTTAACATTTTCATATATGCTATATTAGCAAAAAAGTGTTGTCTTTTACCATTTCAAATTTCAAGTCGATAGCATCAGTAGTTCTCGAGATATTCATTTGTGACAGACAGACAGAGTGATTGTATAAGGGTTCCTTTTTATCATTTTGGTCCGGAACCCTAAAAATATACACACTTACAGTTTTATCCTAGTAGGTAAAAATATTGGAAGCATTTTCCGAATACGACAAACATGTTTTTTCTAATTTAATGATATTATCCGCTAAATTGCTCTTAACACAACATAACATCAAGATCATAGAAAAAATATATTTATTCTGGTGACTAGGTATAAAATAAACTCGTTGAACATTTGGTATGTAAAAATAAATATACCAAAGCAAATACAAAAATAATACATATCCTCACAGTAACTCAGGAATGCACGCTCAGTAATCATCCGTCCATCTACAATTACATCTAGTTGGGGATGCTGGGCAAGGAGCTTATCTAAATGTCTTTGTGCAGGACATATTAGAGCCTGTTGCCGCGCGACCGTCCTAGGAGGAGTTGGCGCAAATAGCGGCCAAATTCGGCCAGAGCGGAAACGAGTACGATTTTCGGGCACACACAGCTGACTGGCTTTGCTGGGTAAATAAGGACAGTCCAGTTCAGTTCACCTCTCAGAAACTTGCATACTGTACGAAAAAGATCATAGTCATTTTGTAAAAACGGGAATTACTCGCGTAGTATTGTAACGTCGAAGATTATTCCGACATGTTTCGATTTTTCAAGAAAATCATCATCATGGGATTGAATGCCCGTCCGCGCGTCCGCGAATACTACGTGAGTAATTCCCGTTTTTACAAAATGAATAGTAGATCTCACGTTAATTTTGAAAGTGAAAAAGATCATAGTCTTCTAGTATCCAAATAATTAAAACCTAATTATGCCCATAAGAAACTTTGTGGGGTAGGTACATGTAGGGATAATAACCAAATGATTTCCGATAAAGAAATCTTATGAATAGCTTCTGGACCTTTCCTAATATTAGGATACGAGTATAGTGGTTTCGTGAGGGCTCCAGACAAATGAACTTGCCTCCAATTTTGCTCTTACCAGCGAGATGTATAAAAGTTTGATAGCCTTTAAGTTCGTGAAGCTTTTGATTTTTCAGTTACGTGACACAAAACCTAACCTTTTGAAGCATGTACCAGTGAGAGATCGCATGTGTTCATGAAACGTGAGTTTCGTATCAAACTGCACCCCGAGATCCTTGATACTAATATCCCTGCTTAATAGTTCTCCATTAATGACATAGTTGGAAACCATAGCACGCAAAGATCGCGTATAGTTCACTACGCGACATTTCGAGATGTTTAGCTGTAATCTGTTTATTTCACTCCAAAGCTGAAGGGCATCTACGTCCTGTTGCAGTAAATCGCAATCTCCCTGAGACTTAATACCAGTCACTATACTTTACATCGTCAGCTTAATAGAGGTTAATATTTTGAGTTTATCTATGTGTAGCATAACTTCACTGACTGTAATATAACAGACATATATCAGTCTGTTATTACCAATGCAGGTACGCACAGACTAGATGTTTGGGTCAAAAATACGCTGTTAAAATATTCAGAAAAAACTTCAGCAGCAGCTTTACCACTGTAAGTGTTATCACTGAAAATGACTGTAGGTTCAAATCCACCCTTTGTTTTTAAGTCCGAATCATATTTCTAGATATTTTGTTTGACATAAGATCTTAACGCGGTAAAAAAACTGTATACCTATATATAACGGTCTTTTGTAGATTTCCATAGTTTATGCAAATTGTGTTTTAAATTAATGTGACTAATAATGTCTAGTGTACCATGTCGGGTATCGCCTAGACGGTTTTGTGCCACGGATCTTTTTAGAAACACTACTGTCAAAACAGTTATAGAGCAAGGAATATAACTTATCGACTGCTTCATTTACTTCTGAGAGCATTAGTATTTCATCCCAGGTAGTTTCAGTTACAAGATCGTAAGTAAAGTCAGACTTAATAAAATTCTAATCGGTACCCATATCGATATTGCTGACCTCCAGTGGCTGTTGATCTCTAACTTTGTCGCAGCTGATCGCTATATCAAGAGGTGGGTGATATTTGTCAGCGCGCTGCACCAGGTCATCCTCAGCTAAAGAAACATTCACATCATTCATACTTTCGCTTATTAATACTACATCCAGTTTACCCCCTACATCATTAACGATACTATTATGTTTTAATAAACCACAAAAAATCCCAAAGTAACCCATATAGTTATTTACATTTTGGCTAGCACTAGATTGAGATCTCCGAGAATTATCACAGGTGAGTTACGTATCGTTGAATCAATATTCTTTTTTAAACTTTCGCGATCACGACACATTATTTACACATATTTAACCGGGTCTTCCCGGGACCACGATGTGTGCAATCCTGTCGAAACGTCGGGAAATAATAAAGGTAAATAACGCGATAAATATCCGGTTAAATATGTGTTAATAACACCGCGCACTACACCTACTTATAACTGGATTCCAAATTATCGGGAGCCTAAATCCATCTTCACGGTTGAAATTCGGGTTGGGGTTTTGTCTTGATATCGAAATTCCCATGTTTTTGTTATTATATTATAAAGAATTGTGATCGCGAGATTTTACGAAAAACTAAAGATTAGAATTATATTTTGTGTCATCAGTTAACGTATCAAAATGTCAGAATTTGTATTTGTTTTGAAAATGTATATAACTTTTTAAAATTGTACCTACAGTAGGTTCAATTTTAAAAAGTTATATAAAATTTTGATTTATATATTTAATTATTTTGCTTACAATATTACCTTAAAGTCACTGTTCACTGTGCACTGTTCTGTAATCAGAATTAAAGCAAACCATAGTTCATTGACTTTAGCTAGCTGCATACTTATTTATCTAAAATTTAACTCAGCTTACATTAAAATACATCTTAGTTACTTAGGCCTTACAATGACTACTTAAGGGCCATGTCTACCTTCGAAATATCATGTTATTTAATCGTCATCTAAAGCAAGCTATTAACAAATCCGGTTTCGAAGGGCCAACACGGGAAGGGCATGTCATATGCGCACGCGTTCGATCAAACGAATTGCAAGCATTCGCTAGCCAAAGGAGAGTTTGACGCGACAGCTGTCGCTTATACGAATTATTTTTGTACAATAGACTCTAGCGCACTATTATTAAAGATGTCAGAATTGTCAGACCAGTCTTACCTCGAATCGGGAACGGCTTCGTCATAATAGTCTCCGTGGTCGGCGGAAGTAGCCGCTGTGTTTCCGGAGACATATCACTGGTGCACTGATTAATCTCATGTTTTTTACTGTCACTGGTGCTATTCACGCCGCCGCGCAAGCGCAGGGACGGCGATCCGTTCGCGTCCATCTGCTGTTGCTATCGTCGCATGACTGAGAGAGAACCACGAACCAACTTGCGAGCGTCGCAAACGGCTAACTCACAGATGATAATCACTGAGTAACGTCAAACGGTTGATTCACTGGCGCCCGATACGCATTAGTTTCAAGTGCGTTGTCGCAGACGTGTCGCCAGTCTCGCTTTCTGGCGGGCACTGCCGCGGGCAGTCTGCCACAAAGCGTACACTTCCTCCAACGCTTTGTGCTATCGAATGGATGAGCCCATTCAGCGATTACGGCCGTGTCTTACCAAAAAAATGGAGCAGGAATGTTTATGTCGGTCGAACGGTTAGTGACACGTATGCAGGGATTATTAATTTATTACGCGACATAACACCGGCTCAAGGTCATTGCGATTCTGAATCCCTAGAAGTTGCTCGGTGATAGTTCTTGCTATTATTTTAAACTAGCTGACCCGGCGAACTTCGTATCGCACCTATAACTACAACCACCACTTACAACTTACCCTACAACTACCCTACAAGTACCATACAACTACCCTTCAACTACCCAACTACTACCCTACAAGTACCCTGCTCTCTACTACCCTACTACTACTCTACAAATACCCTACAACTCTAACCTACTACTACCCTACGCTATTTTTTTCCATACAAGCTTTCATCCCATATTTTAACGCCTTCTGATTTCATTTACGCAACAAAATGTAGCCTATGTCCGTTTCCATGGTCTAATCTACTCCTATACTAAAATTCATCCAAATCGGTTCAGCAGTTTTGACGTGAAAGGAGAACATACATACATACATACATTCTTACTTTCACTTTTATATATTAGTAGGATAGGGTATTTAAATAAACCAAGTGTATAACTGAATGGTTGCAACAAAACTTTATAGAAAGACATTTTGATTCACCTACTCAATTGGTATTGCAGTGCATTTATTAGCCCAAAAGGCATCCCATTAAACACAAAAAACTACAATCTAAACCAAAGGCAGTATATCTCAGAATTGTTCTCATTCCACATTTTTATTTACGGTTTTGGCCTTCAAATGAGCAACAAAATGAAGTATTATCCATTTATGAACTTCCAACTGATATTTGTGTTCCATACTTAGTACGAGTTTTTTTGCGGTTTATTAAATTAGAGGGCGAGGCTAGACTGCACTCCACATGCCTAGACTTACAGATTATCCGTTCCTCGAGGTTACTCGTCAATGCAAATATAACGTCCCTGTAGTTGGAAAACTCAATAACTACCACATTTGCGAAATCGACTTTTTTGCATTTCTATAAAATATAGTTCAAGCTGCATCTAACGTTTCTCTATCATAGTTTTATCAAAAAGTTATGTGAAAATGAAACTTGCAAGTCCGACTTGCAGATGGAAAAATAAACTTCTCAGAATTGACAAAAAAGTAGCGAGGAGAGAGCAAAAAAGTAGAATTTTCCCTCGCTACTTTTTAAATAGATAAGTGAAATTATTGAATCAGTTTGCGACAGCATAAAGGCCATAAGATCACTTATTTAGTTTTCCCTAGATGCATTTTTGGTCCATTAAGAGCAAATGGAATTGGTAAAATAATTAGGATTAGTTATTGAATTTTCTTCCGTTATGATTGTGTTAGAATAGTAAAATATAAATTAATCAAAATCTTTTAATTATATTGTCCACAAAAGTTCGCCCGTTTACACAAGTTTAGGACAAGAAGAATGAAATAAGAGATTTTGTTTAACTATCGGTGAATCAGCCAAAACACAAATTACGTACCTAGTTATTTTTATACTACTAAATGACGAGACAAGCCGAAGCCCCACCTGATGTTAAGCGGTAAACTCTACCTATAAAAACTCCAATGCCGCGGTGATCACTTTCACTAAGTACGTTACCAACGCTACATTGCATTGCGCCCGTCACCCTGAGACAAAGTTGCAAGGTCTCATGTGCCCGTAATTTCACCGGCCCCCCTACCCACAAACACAATAATAGAGACATTACTGCTTGGCGGCAGAAACAGGAATGGTGGTAATACTTCCCTGGATGGAACTCTTTACAAAAAAGTCTACTGCCTTATAAAATCATTAAGTTCAATAGGTGCTATTGACTTAATGATCGAGTTTGCTATACAGGGTGAATTTTTGAGACGGGACAGTAAAGGCAGGTACCTTAACCGTTATAGTTACAGGAAAACGTTTTAAGAAGACTATCCATAAATTTTTAAGATATTTTGAACTGCATTTACAGATTTTGGAAAAAATGTGCAGTCAGCAAGAAAATGGTCATTTTACACAAAAACTTTTTTTGATGCCAATCGATCCTCTTTCTTATTAGGATCAAAAGTCTCTACTGGACCGACTGAGGTTTGAGTACTAGAAATGTCAGAAATTGCGAAAAACTTTTTCCATACATTTCGGTAAAAGAGTCGTTAAAAGAGAGTTATGGGTAGATCCGCTATAATCCGCTATTAAGAAGACTGGCTGAATAAAGTAGGTACTTAAGTAAAAAAAAGTTTTAAATTTCAAACTTGGAATTCGACTCGAATTCTTGGGTTATTTCTGATCATTCTTATGTTATATTTTCTAACACTTTTTCACCACGTTATTACAAAGCAAGTCAATCCAGCAAGCACCAACAATGCTTCGAAGGAACGTCTGCTTCTTCTTCCTTTTTTCACGAACACCAGGTAAGTTCATAAACTCCCTTGCGCATTTCGTAGGAAAATCCTATATTGGTACAGCTTTTCTTTACTTTGTTAACGCCTACAGATACATAAGTACCTAAAAGTTAATGTTTATTATTTTACCAATCAACGTCGAATATACCTACTGAATAAGCTATGACGAAACGACAGATCTGAGGAAAATAACCCGGTAGGTAAATAACATTCTTAATTATATCTTAGCCATCGTGCAATTCTTATCTTATTCTGATATACCAGATCTTCACCGGCGTCCCGCATAGGGGTGTATTCTGCATTGCCCCCCACGATAGACTTATCTACTACTTACCTATCTGTGCAATACACAGAGAAATCTACCTAGCCTAGGCCATCGAGGCCATAATATATCATCGACTATAAATAATACACAGAGCTTAGTTTAAAAGACAAATTAGCACCAACCAGACGATTTAGTAAATGCGGTGAAACCTAACCTACCGGTCAATCGTAAACATACGTAGTAAATCGTTGGTTATTATTAGAGCATTAAATCTAGGTACTTACGTACAACACGTGTATCGAAACGTGATACTGTAAGTTATCTCTCATCTCTCAATATCATGACGAGGAAAGATTTGTATGTTGTATGTATGTATCGAAAAAACTCAAAAACTACTGGATCGATTTTCAAAATTCTTTCACCATTAGAATGCTAAATTATCCCTGCTCCCTGCGGCTATATTTTATCCCCGTAGTCCCACAGCAACTGGAACTTCGCGGATGAAACCGCGGAGTGCGTCTAGTAGATAAATTTCTCGAAGTTGGAAGAAGTACCTAATTGGACTGTTTGTCCTAGGTAGTCCTACGTACGCGTCGACAACTTCAAGAGCCGAGTTCTCAACCTTAACTGGGACAGGCACGACATGGACATTCGACATGATTTTCGTCTTGTCCATGTTCATTTTAAGCCCTACCCGTTGGGAGACTCGATAGAGGCCTTCGAGCATCGTGCTGAGCTCTTCCATCGGCTTTGCCATGACCACAATATCGTCGGCAAATCGAAGGTGAGTGATGTATTCGCCGTTAATATTGATGCCCAGCCCTTTCCATTCCAGGATCTTGAAGACATCTTCCAAAGCGGTCGTAATCAGTTTCGGAGAGATCACGTCTCCCTGTCTTACGCCTCTTTTTAAGGGAATCGCCTTCGAGATCTGTTCTTGTACTCGGACTGACATAGTGGCGTTTGTATACAAACACTTCAACACTTCGATGTACCGATAGTCAATTCGGCATCGTTAGAGAGACTCAAGCACCGCCCATGTTTCGATCGAATCGAAGACTTTCTCATAGTCCACAAACGCTTGACATAGCGGCAAGTTATACTCTTCGGTCTTCTGTATGACTTGCTGCAGCGTATGTATGTGGTCTATGGTACTACAGTACCTACTGTACAGTAGGTTACCAGACTCGTACTACTGTACAGTAGGTTACCAGACTCGTACTACTGTACAATACTGTACAGTACCTACTGTACAGTAGGTTACCAGACTCGTACTACTGTACAATACTGTACAGTATCTACTGTACCTACTGTACAGTAGGTTCATCATTTCAGCCATAAAACGTCCACTGATGAACACAGGCCTCCCTCATGGATCTCCATGAGAGGTATTTGCCATACTCACCACGCTTGGCAGGCGGGTTGGTGAGCGCAGTATGGGATGTTGATACAAGGAAAGACGCTGCTGCCCATCTTCCGGAGGTATCCCTTAGCAGGCTCTTACTGTATCCACGGGCATGAGAGGAGGGGTAACATTCTACTGCCGGCACCCCACGGCAACAGTAGGTTACCAGACTCCAGACTCGTGTCCTCGCCCTCTCTACATACTTCTGGTAATCCCAAAATGTCCCAGTGCAATCTACAAATTTTTTCTTCCAGCTCAACAATCTTTTCGTCTGTCCTCGAAGTGCGGATGATGTGTGTTACCAGGGCCTGTGGTCTTCGTAAGGGTTGGTAGCTGATCGTCTCCCGGGGATTCTTAGCACCCCTAGCCCCGCCGTTACCGTGACTGCTACCGTAGCCAGGATAAGCGGAGCTGCCGGGGACTCGGGGCCTGGTTTTAGTTTGTTTTATCATAGGGGGGTTTTTGCCATACTCGCCACGCTTGGCAGGCGGGTTGGCGAGTGCAGTATAGGGTGCTGAATACACGAAATGACGCTGCTGCTCATCTTTCGGATTTATCCCTTAGCAGATTGCTACTGCATCCATGGGCAGGAGAGGAGGGGCAACATTCTACTGCCGGCGCCCCACGACGTAAAGATTATTTACTTATGTATATGTAATTTCCAATTTAAACAATTTTATAATAAATATTAATTTCAATTATTGTACAGTAGGTATTTTTATATTTTGGGCAGGTCAAGGAATTCGTTATGGCTGTAAAAAAATCTAGCAACCACGATTTCAGTCGAATTTTAAGCACTGCGGTGGAAGCAGCTTTTCTGATTTCGATCGGTGTTCTGTTGTATACTGCGGGGCCCAGGATGTACCTACACTGCAAGCTCTGGCGCCCTACTTAGTTTCTGTAATCTGTGGTCCTACTACTAAAAAGACACATAGCCTATAATACCACTTAGACTATCTAAACTTAAGTTTCTATGTGATTTTTTGTTGGATGTCCTAAATAAATAAATACACTGATCTTGTAGATCAATTCGACTGTATACTTTATTATCTTTGTTCAAAACTAAACTAAAATAGATTTTTTTCCCTACCCTGTCACCATGCCCTTTGGATACAAATAGCGTATCGGCGTGTTTACAAGGCCACAAAGATAGATAGATAGAAAATACTTTATTGCACACCTTAAAACTAAACATAATAACAAGAAACACTGAAAAAGAAAAAGAAAGAAAAAAAAAAGATCACGTTTATAAAAAGATTAGGATGACCTTCCAGTGGCGCAGTTGGATTAATATCCGCCTGAGACGGAGTAGGAAGATGGTTGGATTCTCGCAAATGTTTGCCAGTTTTCTGCAGATTTTGATCCCGAGTCTGGATAACTTTCGATGTATGAAAAGTATTAATTTTAAAAAAATGTACCTAATTGTTCTAACAAGCATCTGATACCCTTAACACAAGCTCTGCTTAGTTTGGGGCTGGACTAGACGGTGCTGTGGGACATGTCCAGCTTTATATATTTATACACAAGGCCACACAGACCGCGATAAGAAATAATATTAAATTTTTCTATCCTGTACCTCTGTTTGTAGGTATCTCACTAATAGTATAAAGCCGAAAGTTTGTTTGTATGGAGATTTGTTACCTCTTCACGCAAAAACTAGGGTACGTATTGAGCTCAATATTGCAAACGTATTGTTGACTAGGATTAACACATAGGCTACTTTTTATCCGGGTGCAACGCATGCGAAGCGGCGGGCACAAGCTAGTTTTATTATATTTGATCGACCTCGTGAAGTTGTAAATTATCCGCAAATAAGTAAAACCACATATTGTGCTTTATTTCCTGTGGTTTACAAGCTTAATTGATTTACAACTCGCAATGTAGGTATGCTAGTTTGTTTATGCTAAATCTTGCTGGCCAAATTGGAATTTCTGACATTCGATTGTGCTAAAATTCTGCATGGGATAGGTACTTAATAAGTACCTATCCCATGCAGAATTTTAGTTTTTAATTTTATTCATCCGCCATCTTTTTATTCTAATTTAATATACATAAGTAGTACTTATATTTCTGGGGACAATACAGTACAATGTGCAATACTCAATGGCGACCGCCACAAGATGGTGGACTTAGAATAAAAAGATGGCGGATGAATTAGGTATTCTACAATCTTGTAAATCGTTTCAAATGATCGGCAGGGTGATTACGTATCTCGCGACAGGTTTTGCAACAGGCAAATAAATTGACAGCAATATTGCTGTCAAATTTCAATTTTGTATTAGAGAACAGCAAGGAATTGACATTTGACAGCAATATTGCTGTCAATTGCCTGTTGCAAAACCTGTCACGAGATACGTAATCACCCTGCGGCACAGGCGTAAATCGCGCGACCACCGCTTTTAAATGTCAATTACTTGCTGTCATCTAATAAAAAAAATACCTTTGACAGCGATGATCGCTAGATTTACGCCTGTTGCAAACCTGTCGCGAGATACTTAATCAGCCTGCGGGCGTCCTACAAACATACAAACTTTGTAACTAAACCTGCACACAGTGAGCAAATTAACAAGATTGTCTATAAATATCTCGTTATGAGCATAGAGTAAATAATGAAAAGCAAATAGAATCAATGAGCAACAAAACAAATACCTACCTAAGTAAAATCATTGTAAAATCACGTCTGACAGTGAATCAAACCACAGAATCAAACATTGCAAGTTTGATTCTGACATACTGACATGATTGTGCTCAAGTAGAACGAAGATATTTGTTTTGTTTAGAAATTCTATGTAGACCCTAAAATATATTTGTTACCTATGTTTAAAAATTCTACTTACCTAAGTCATAATTCTATGTTAATACCAATACTTAAATAACTGCTTATAATGTTAACTTTTGCCATGACAATTTAAGAACCAACCTATAATTTGTAACCTAGACGTAGCTTGTAAGCCGTGTTGGGCCAAGTGGTATGTACCCGCGATTTTTAATCGAAGGTCGTGGGTTCGATACCGGCCGTGAACCAATGGATTTTTCTTTCTTGAAAAGTGTAAGTTCACATTTAACACGTGCTTAACGGTGAAGGAAACATCGTGAGGAAACCCGCGGCTTAGTTAGCTTCAGACGTATTGACCTGTTCTTCCCTCTGACTAACAGCTGACTAAGCTGAGAGGATGATATAGGTGCTGGGCAAGCCTAAACCATCTAACAATGTCCTAGGCACTGCAGCGTCCCGTACAGCATGATTACCATTTGCTGACGCTTCATAAATCATCTATAATAGATGCAAAGGCCTTACTTTTTTATATGTAGCTGCCCTGTGTATCTTCTGTTGGTGGCTCAAATAGAGGTAAATAAATAAAATTTTGCCTTTTAGTTCTGGTGACAATACAATACTTTGAAAGTCGAATGGTGCAAGGTGCATGATGGCTATATTGAACCAGGGGTGACCAGGGACTCAGTGGTACGTGAAGTGCAAATTTCTTATCTTTATTTAAGTATTTACTAGCTGTCCCGGCGAACTCCGTATCGCACTTACTACAACCACTACTTAGGTACAACTTACCCTACAAATACCCTACAACTACCCTACTACGCTACAACTAACGCTGAAACATTTATTTAATAATTTTGGTATCTTCTAATAATAATGCTTTTTAGTTTTTCATGTGAAAGATTAAGATTTTTCCATACAAACTTTCATCCCCTATTTTAACCCCTTCTGATTTAATTTACGCAACGAAAAGTATCCATGGTCTAGTCTACTCCTATACTAAAATTCATCAAATCGGTTCAGCGGTTTTGCCATGGAAAGGGAACATACATACATATGTACATTCTTACTTTCACTTTTATATATTAGTAGGGATTAGGACGCCCAAAAAGAAAATCACAAAGCATGGTCTATTAACAATTACATACCTACAAAATACAGCCTATAATATGTTTTCTTAATTATGGCTAATTGTAATTATAGGTTGCCACATCGTGCACAATTTCGCGACTAAAAAATTATGCTCTTCTTCCTTACCTCTTGCCTTCTCTGCCCTGAATGTTTAAGCTTAACTAAACTTTGTTAGACAGGCGGATATTATTTTTCATCAATCATTTATTAATTAAAACCTTATTAACATATATACCGTAATTATCAAGACCTTTGCACCATAACCTAATATCCATTTTAGTTAGGAACGCTAATATAAAGTCTAGTCTCGTTAAGTTATATCTCAACCATAATCCAAGGCTTGAATACCTACCTAGTAAGGTAGTAAAAATGTAGTTAGGTACTAACGAAGGTAGCTAAAGTTCTCATAAAGATACAAATCGGCAAAACATTTGAAGAATTTTGCAAGCTTTTGTTATTTATTGATCAAGAATTACCTGAGCTGTACTTTACGGTAAAAAGTAACCCTGAAATGTATTACATTCCCTAACCACGCAATATCCCTAGACATTTGGCACTGAATACCGCAAATCTCCAAACTGCAATTTTTGAGAGGAATTTATGTGACTATAATCCGTTAAAGTTATGTTGTTGCTTAGCAACGGCAAAATAATGTACTTCCTAAACATATTTCAAACATTTCCGGGCATCAGTATTTTAATTTAATTGATAATTATTTTATTTTTTTAACAAAAAAATCGACTTCAATAATAAAATCCTTAACTTGTTGCTGAAAAAACCCAAACCGCTATACGTATGCCCACACACAAGTAGGTATTAAATTTGAGTATTTCCCTCGACTTATATACCGGATCTCATCTTCAGAAAAATACATTAGACACTATTACAATTACTTAATTTCTCATCGATCCCATCATCAGAATGGAGTTTCGAAAAAAAAGTGGACCAATCTGGATATTATATCTATTCGAACCCAAGAAGAATTTTCCAAAACGGTTCTTAAACGAATTCTGAGGTGACAAAAAATAAAGTCGATTTGCGAACCTCCTCATTTTTTGAAGTCGGTTAAAAAGCGATCACCATCCCCACTTGTCTCCACCGCCGATAGTTTTGATTCACGGTCCCGGATCCGATGTCAGGGAGACATGCAAGTTGCGTGGGTACCATCAGGTTATCGACTAAACTGTACTGTAGTGTACTTCAGAGTTGACTAGTCAGGCAGTGGTATAGTTGAGGGGGCGTGAGACAGCCCTTTGGAGGGAAAGCTGATGAGAAGGTGAGCAACCAGTTAACTGAATTTGCGCAATTAGTGGCTCTTTCTTTTTGGAGTTTAAGACTTGTTGAGACGAAAGTACCGAAGTTTGCGATATTGCCTTATTTACTTTTTGTAGTTTATACACAGAAATTATGAGCTTGGTTACTTACTTTCTTAAATACATAAACTTTAATTTTAAATATTATTAAAAACCAAGTTTGATCTAGCGAGCCATATCCGGGCTCATATAAGATCCGTAATATTTTTTAAGGGGCTAATTATTAAATATGCCTTTTTAATCAACAAAATTAAAGGTTTGAACAGCATTTTCGTGTCATTTGATATCCTACGTAAATAATTAAGTGCTAACAACTCTATCACTTATTTTTTTGTAACTCTGAGTATTCGTAAGACCATGTAAAATCAAGATACGGTTTTACTCAACATTTTATTGTTCTTACGTAGCGTAGGTGCTAATATTATAAACTAAATGGGTTCAAATTCAATAAATATCCCTCATATTTAAACTAAGAAATCTTTTTTATTAATACATATTTAAGGAAGACTACGATAGTATATTCTTTATATCTACTGTCTTCCCGAGACCAGTCGAAAATCAATACCCGGTGATATACATACATACATATGTGTAAACCATGTCGTGATCGCGTAAGCCATCAAGTTCGTAGGCGACAATTCCATAGGCATAGGTTATTTTTAGACAAGCTCAGGCCACATCTTTACTTGTCTCCAAGTTAGATGGTGGCCAAACGCTTGACCACTGTCAATAAAAAAAATAAGTAAGTTTAAGAAAGTAGTCGACTTCAATGATGATGATGAGTAGGGCAGTATGACAAAGGCTGCGATTCCAACAGAGATGTGCGGGGATGTGTAGCGGGGGATGTGGTTCTCAACAACCAATAGAATCACTTCATTTACCTACCTCCCTACACACCTCTGGTGAAAACGGCTCAGAGTAGCGACCCATTTGTACATAAAAGAGGAACATGTATGTGAGAGATTGTTGCGAGGAATGTGTTTCGAGAGATTTGCTGCGAGCTTATCTGAAAAGAACCCTCTACACAATATCCCCGCACCGGTCATTTGCAAATTCTCGCTGAGCATATTCGCACTACACAGCTCGCTCGAACATCTCTGGTGGGAACACTCACATCGTTCCACATCTTTGCAACACACCCTCGCCAGGCACATTTACCTCGCACATCTCTAGTGGAAACGCAGCCTAAGTGGAAAGATTTTAACTACGGCATCTCCTTCGATATCTCCACCCTTATTTTTTTTATCATTGAACAGTTTCGATGCCCTGTGTGGTCTTCTTCATCAGTTCCACTTCATCAAATTTATACTTTCTGGATATAAATACTTGATTTGTTGATGAAAATACCAAAATCGATATTTGTATGCCTGTAACTGCCTTAAGCCATTATCAGGCCCGAGTTTGGCTACGGACCAATCTGGAACTGTATCTTAACGAACCTTTTAATATTTTTCAAAATCGGGTGATAAGCGACGGAGATCTAAAAACAAGATTAAACAATAAAGCAGACGACTTGAGAACCTTTTTTTTGAAGCCAGTTCAATGGTGATCGAAGACACGGGCAGAATACTAAAGGTAGCTCGTAGCACACGTATCAATTCTTTTCCTTTACGTGTGTGTACGACCTTTAATCGTAGGTGTGAATGGTCTTGTTCTAAATAGGATAAAAAATTTAAAATGTAGGTATGATCCTAAATTGCTTTTAGGAATAGGTATAGGGAAACCTATCTACATACCATTTTCACCTTTAACCACGCGACATTTTCGAGAATTGCTTGTTAAACCTTGAGCCAACTCCAAAACTATACATACATAGTCTTCTTCATAAACGTAATACTTTTCGACTTATACCATAACTAGAAAAAACCTTTTATTTTATTTTTTAGTCTAACAATTTATGTTACATATATCACAGATAATATAATACACTAGTACATATATTACACTAGTTGGTAATTCTTAAAGAAATATAGGTGTAGGTCTATTGTCTCCTACACTAGTTGGTATCTAATCTACTACTATCAAAATGTCAAAACCAATTTCTCTTCCAGGTTCCACTTCTACTGTAAATGTACATGTTCGAAACCTTCCTAAATTCAATACCGAAGAACCGCTCGGAGTTCGTAAACGACCTCGATATCCCGGAGGTTAAGGTTACCCCTTACGAGTGGAATTGGCCCGAGTTCGAGGACAGCGAATCCGTGACGACACGAGATAGCCTGCCTACCGCTGTAACCCTGAGCGTGACCGAGGAGGTCGAAGAAAAGAGCCTCAATACTGAATCCAGTGTCGCACTCACAGAGGCTATGACTGACTCCGATATTGATTATAATAGATACAAAAGAGTAAGTTCATTTGAATCGTAAAACGGGTGGTTGAATGATAGCGGGAAGAGTTGTTAACCAGCTAGATAAACAACAAGCCATACTCTATCTGATACTAGATTTAACAAAGAATGTTGATTTATGTCTAGGAACCAAGGAAGCACTGAATCCTTTTACAGGAAAAGGGAACATTTTCAGGGCATGACACAAAAGTGAACGAAGTATCAGAAATAAAACAGTTGTTAGCAGAGCGAAGAATCTCCCAATTAGAACAGCTAAGTTCAACTTCATTTCATCCCCATTGCGTTTCCATAATGGCTCTGCAAAAGTTCATTTATCATGCCTATATCACAACATAACATAAAAATAACATAATTTATAGATTAATCAGCTCTTGGCCACCAGGAAAAATACACGCTAACGGTTATACAACCAGTTCCAAAAAACACTATAAAATATTGGAGCTTTCCAATTCCTTTGTGTCTGCGTTTATTTTTGTCATAGATTCTTTCTTAGTCACAGTCACCCCTCATTCCACATCGATCCAATAATCCTAATTTATTTTGTACAGTTCAAGCATAGACGCTTCAGCGACCCCTGGGATCTGATGAAGGCGACAAACGAAGCCTTCACCACCGATTACCTGGACTCCCTATACAAACACAGGCATGGAAGATACTATGACAGTTACTGGTGGAAATACCGCACCGATTCTTACATTCCCTGGTCAACCTACTACCGCTACGGGCGACCGTACTACAGATACGATGACTATGGATATTATTATTACAAATATGATCCTGTGACGTATAAGTGCAACTGGGAGTACGAGCCGTATAGTCGGTACTCCTACAGATATGGATTGCCAGGCTGCAACTATTCGTGGCGGTATAGCAATTTAAAGCCTTGGCGCTACAGCTACCGTAGGCCTCCATGGCGATACAGGCGAGTAGCCTGATAGAGACACTTCTGTTGGTTAGCGTGGGGTCAGATATTTGTATGATCTGCGAATCCGCAATGATTTTTGATCTAAGTAGACCAGAATATCATAAATCAGTAGTAGCGTAGTAGGTACGGTAACTAGTGGAATTTTAGAATTCGGGCTTGGTTGCACCAATTCTGTGTCATGAAATTTAATGTAGAGTAATTGCATTTTTTCTGTCAAACTCTTAGAAATTGTGGTTGGTGCAAATAAGCATCACGTTGTCGGTTAATGGTAAGCTTTTTATCATTGTTCTAGTAGTAACTGCGTAAGTACTTGTTCAATATCTACTTAATTTTCCAATCTATCTAGTTGCGTTCTCTATGTACCGTTATATTAATTTACCTACCTATTTCTGTGGCTCTATCAATAAAACTTCTTTCTGGAGTTGTCATTTTAAATAAGTCACTAGTACCTATATACACACAAAATATGAGTGTTTATCATCACTGATCCCTGAAACTACCGAACGGATAAGAATGAAGCTTGGCAAATATGGTACCTCTATTTAAACAACGCCAGCCGCATGCAAAAGCTAAGCAAATAATTTGACCGAACTACCCGCAAAAATATAAAGCATCGCATTCTCCCAAACAGCTACCAGACAACGTCGGACTACATCGACGATGTGCTAAAGGAGTCACGCCTTGCCCGTACCGAGTACAGAGAAAAACTGAAGCAGAAAATGAAGAAGTACTTCGATGAGGATTGCAAGGTATTCTCATCTGACGACGCTGGCCTCACGCGCCTTGAGGAAGCTTTGCTCGATCTTGACTATAAGGTAGGTTTCACTACATTCATCAATACAATATTCACCTAACGTTATAATACATATTGCGTGACTATAGCCGTGTGGTGTTCACGACAGTTCAATAGCACAAATATTTTACAGACACGGGTTTCGATATAGGACTTATTTTATATGTCCTAGTTAGATACATTATGTTATAACAATAAGCAGCATATTGTTCTGCCTTGCGTGTGGAATATACCTCTATAATGTCGTATAAATTTAAACACGGGTTTCCAACTCGCTAGCATGACAAGCGTGGGGTTTTGGCAAAACCTTCAAGGTTTTGGAATGTGTCAGATATAGACAAATGTATGTCGATTTATGCCTTACATTATATAAGCACTTAATTTGTCATCTTAGAATCAAATATATAATTGGCCCTTTGATGACAACTATTTTATTGAATCCTTTGCAAACAAGTAAAAATTTAAATCACTTGTTTTTTTCATGGAATGTGAAGCAAAAGATCAATGTATATTTTCCTCCCATACTAGGGGGACATATTCGTTAAAGTTTATGCTCACGGCTACACTCACGGCTACACTCACGTGATATCACAATAACTACATATAAATCAAATCATCAATTTCATTGCAGACACCCTAGTGCAGCACACCAATGGTATTTCCATCACATCCATTATCATCAGCAGTCATTTTCGTAAGTAAATCAAAGGACAAATGACGCCAACATGTCAGCGAATTAGGTGTATAAGTAGGTAGAGTTTTAAAGATACTTAGGTATACTTACGTACACAGATCAGATTCAGTTTCTTGCCAATAGATAGGCGCCTATTTGGCAAGAGGCCTATGATCTATCACGGAAGTTTATCAGCCAAGTTCAAGAAACATCTGATGACGCACCGTGCAATGTTTTCAATTAGACTTTAGCCGATTGTTTTTAAGGCGACGGATTGATAAACAATGATTGAATGATAGATAACTTTTTTAATTACAATGGTAAACCGCGGACTAGGTAAATGACGGGAAAAGCCAGTTTGAAAAGAAAAGTCGTAAGCGCCAAAACAGTTATTAATTTCAGTCGTAATACGTCCACTACTGAACACATGCCTCCCTCATGGATCTCCATTAAGTGGTAGTTGCCATACTCACCACGCTTGGCAGGCGAGTTGGCGAGCGCAGTTCGGGATGTTGATACACGGAAAGACGCTGCTGCCCATCTTCCGGTGGTATCCCACAGCAGGCTCTTACTGCATCCACGGGCATGAGAGGAGGGGGCAACATTCAACACCCCACGGCTTAACATTTTTAAAGAACATGTAAAATTTAAAACATAAAATATCAATTCCGAATGTTTTGTACTTGCTGAAAAAAAATTAAAATCTAATGACGCCAATAACGCGAATGCGCCGTCCCACAGAATTAAGACACAATCAGTGCAGCAGTTCTAGAGTAGTTCCAAATAAAACAAACCTTGCCCGTGAGGTCACGGTTTTTCATTGAATTTTTCTACGATTGGGGCATGCTTGTTTCATTTCCGAATGATAATTACGGTAAATATGTTATATGTTGGTAAGGTTTTCATAAATAAATGATTGATTGATTTCACTATCATGACATGGCATTCTTCATACATTCACAAGGAGAGGCTTGTTTTGGCTTTACATGCAAACAAATAAATAATAAGGTATGAAATATTCTCCGTTATCTCTATGTACCTAAGGAGTGGGAAGGTAATTTTAGAAAACCCTAATTGATCCTATATCCCCACTTTCACAGATTTTGCGGATTTCCACAATCATTAATATACAACTCCATCAAGCAAACCACAATAAAATATAAAATAAAACATCTGTAACTTACCTTGGCTCCTAACTTTTCTATTTTTGCCCGTATCAAATCTCTATTGTTCTAAAGAGTCTACTCGATGCAATGTTGTCCCGGCTACTCAAAAGTGGCAAGTGTTTGCAGTAGCTTCCACAAGAGCTATATTTAAATTGTTCCCTCATATTCTACTTAGCAGTAGAACTACTATCCACGTTCACTGCTGGACATAAGCATCCCTCATGGATCTCTAAGATTATGGTCCGCTAAGGCTGCAATGTTTCTAGTGTAAAATCTGAAATAAATAAATTTGAATAGAATAAAATTAATGTTAGTACCATGTACCATGTTACCTCCGGAAGATGGGTAGCAGCGTCTTTTCGTGTATCAACATCCCGTACTGCGCTCGCCAACCCGCCTGCCAAGCGTGGTGAGTATGGCAACTACCCCTCATGGAGATCTATGAGGGAGGCCTGTTCAGTAGTGGACTTTTTACGGCTAGAATGATGATGATGAATGTTAGTAGAATTCGAGCCCAAGTAAACTCGAGGCGGTTTGCTTCTTTCAAATTATAACCGACTATAACACAAATCATATTGTTGCAGACGGTATACCCCTACTACTACACGTTGTGAAACGCTGGAACGCCGGTTTACAGAAGCTAGGTGTAGAAGCACATGTCTCCAATGACTACTTCCTAGATGTCACCAGTTAAATATGGGCAAAATGTTCACATAAAGTATGACAAGGACACGAAATACTACGCCTCAAGAAACTATTCCCAAGTACTAGTTTTTTTGGAGACGTACACTGCTCGCACAAAATTGTAAAGGTTCACCTCAGAATACAGTTGTTCTGTATTCTGAGAGGTTCACCTACGCCATGTTAAAATCTTACAGATCTGTCTCATTCGAATACCTACTACTACTAAGAGTAGGTATAACTCTTTCTTCAAATAGACTAACATTATAAGATCCATTGACTCTACCGTAAGAGTTAAATTAATCTATCACACCTTTGAACGTCATTAACATTATATTGATTTTTTTCTCCTGCTACATAATTTTTAATATTGCGTAGGTACCTGTCTTCATATCAATTTTGTGCGCTTAGGAGCGACACTTCACGTCTGTTCAGCTGATATCTTGTTAGCGTCCCAGATTCCGTGATACAGTGTGCTCAGCCATCACTGATCAACTATTGAATTGTCAAAAAGTGATTGTAACGTCACGCGTCACGAACGAAACATTCTTGTGATTTGATGGGTTATTCTTAGCCCTCGACAATTGTACAGTCAATGTCACGTGACAGTTTATTTTTCTGTTTGGCTAGTGAGCTCTTAATATGCAGTAAAAAGTAAATTGGGTTTTAAAACTGTCGTTGTAGGGTGTCCAATGTCGCACAATAGTGAGTGAACACCACACTAGTATTAATAAGTGCCCAAACTTGTACACATATGCCAGAACTATCACTATCGCTTGCTGTTCTCTGTACAACATAGATGAAGATATAGGATTAAAATAAAAATACGATATATTTTGTGTATAATGTACTTTTAATGGGAATGATTTCCAACATTACAACAATGTCTCAACGCCATTAGACACGGCATTTCAAGTTACAGGCCCGTTCAGCGATGCTACTCAAGTGAAACTTGTCGGAAACTACAGCCTTTGACGGAAAAAGATTTAAGAATCAATGTTTTAATAGACTTCATATGCCTTTTACACGTGGATCAAAATAGTAGTCATGGCCTTGTATTTTCGCAAAAATATAATAATTATTATTGTGTTGATCTTGATAGTAATTTCTAGCAACAATATTAATTTATATTTTCATAATCCCCATTCTGATAATATTATGTTCTCACTATGCTCATTAATATAAAATTATCTGAGTTACTTTTTCTCGTAAGATTTTCAAACTCTTGAGTAGCAATGAAGAACACGGCTTAAAAATATCCAATAACAACAAAATGGCGCAGCATAAAATAATGTAAAATCACTTATTCATTAACAAATCACATGTTTTATAAATCCTTTTAGGGTTAATAATACCCTACACCAAAATGTCTGGTAACTTATTTAGAACTAATAATAACAAATTATGTATTGCACATACCTTTTCAGAATACATACCAAATGAATTAAAATTATTTTTTGGAATACATCGATCACATATGTAATATCAGTCAGTAAGTTCATTTCAAGTAATATTCTTTTGATATATTACAGGGTGTTCGGTAGAACGTTTAACATACGAAAATGGCAGATAGGTGGGGTCGACTGTTATCTACCCAGTCCAAATAATTTGACCTAGGCCCCATAGGTTTTTTTATTTAGATTTTTTTAATAACCGAATTTCATGAGTTTGAAAACTTTGAAATAAGGTTACTTTATGTAGTATAGACGAAACTGGCAACACTTTTTTTTGTTTTTGTCTCGACTGTTGGTAGATTCCTCTAAAATTATTGTTTGGTGCAGATACAACTAGACAAAAAGTTATGAGCCTTCAAACATTACAAAAAGGGGTAAAACATGATTTTATGCTTTTCGTTGCATTGCATTAAAAATAAAACCGGGCAAGAGCGAGTCGGACTCGCGCACCGAGGGTTCCGTGCCATCATACAATATAATATATGATAAAGGCGGTTTTATATTTGTTGGAGAACCTTGACAGCGCCATCTCTTGTCTGATAGCGGAACTTATGTAGATTTTTTACACTTTCGATGATTTCTAAAAAAGTATGCTATGTAGAGAGATTGTAATAAATTTCCTCTAATCTTTACATACACTTCTAATAGCAATAAAAGTTTCAGAGGTTTATCTCCGCAAACTTCGGAGATAAGGGGGGGGGAACACTATTTTTTTCAACATTTTTGTAAATAACTCAAAAACTATAAGACTTAAAGAAAAACTAAAAACTGTTTATTAATGTGCAAAAGAATACCTTTTATATGATACCCCACATCACCTAGTAACTTTCCAAAAATTTTGAAAACGCCCCTTCCACCCCCATTGTCTAAAAATCTATGCAAATTAGAGAGTTCGCTATAATTTTCCTATAAAGTTTACATATACTTCTATTAGCCATAAAAGTATCACGGGTTTATCTCTGCAAACTTCGGAGATAAGGGGGGGGGAACGGTCGTTTTTTTGACATTTTTGTAAATAACTCAAAAACGATTTGGCTTAAAGAATAAATAAAAACTGTTTATTAATGTGCAAATGAATACCTTTCATATGATACCCCACACGGCCTAGTAACTTTACTTAAAAATTTTGAGCCCCCCTATCCGCCCCCCTGCAATCAAAATAAGAATATTTTTTAACATTTTTATATATGCTATATTAGTAAAAAAGTGTTGTCTTTTACCATTTCAAATTTCAAGTCGATAGTATTAGTAGTTCTCGAGATATCCATCTGTGACAGACAGACAGACAGACAGACAGACAGACAGACAGACAGAGTGATTCTATAAGGGTTCCTTTTTTACCATTTTGGTTCGGAACCCTAAAAACTAAAAGAGATTGAAGACTTAGGATTTCATCGAAACATCCTTGGTGTCTTTCGAACGGTACCTATGTTATTTGTTTAATTAAAAAAAACTTAAGAGTATAGACCAATTTCAGTTCAAACGGGAATTTTTATGCAATTCGATTTTTGTGAATGAAATGTAAAATGTTTTTTCACAAAAATCGAATTTTATACGGTAACATTTTCGTATGTTCAACGTTCTGCCGAACACCCTGTATAACACTGCCTTAAAACAATAGTTACTTAAAAATAAACAATAAAATTTAACAAACTCATCTAGTCATAAACAGAAGTGATAAATAAATATTATTATTACAATTAATTAATTGTTTTAAATTAGTAAACAAGTATTTTATTCACAAGCGACGTACTTCGTAATGGAAGTTCGTATACACTATAACATATTTTTATGAACATTTGTGTCTTGTTTTTAACATAACTAAATATTTGCGTTGAATAATAAAAGTACATAGCACTAGCACAACTTTTATATTTATAAGGCGTAGTTAATTGATGTCACTAAAACATCATTAGCACTTCATAGGAAAGTGTCGAAAAATAGAAAAAAGTTAGTAATATCATAATTGTGCATTGGATTGCTTAATGTTACTAAAATGGGACAGGATAGCATACTTTGTTATGTATAAAACTGAAATATAGTGTTATATACTTATGTAATAAACAGAAAAAAACGTGTATATCGTATTTTATTCTCGTTATTGATAATCCTTGAACTGTGTGAGTGTATTTCAAATTAGTTTTAGTCAAAGTTCTAATAATAATTTCAAAATCGTTGTCAATTCCGCAGGTAGCCGAAATTATTACGATAAAAGGTAATTTGACGTTATATAACTTATTTGGTACAAATAACCCCAACATGTGATAAAAACAACAACACATCCGAACATAGTTTCGAATATCTTTCTCGTTATCCGAATGGAAGCCTAGTTCAGCTAAAACTTTGAATGCCGAGACGTTTTCTTATTGAAGGAGCACATAGACCATCGATTTACTATAAATATTGATAGAAATGTTAGGTATGAGTTAGGTATGTGTTACATAAAAATCAATATCATGTGAGAGACAGTTCCCGTTTTTACGCTGGCAGTTATTAATTTAAAAAGGTCATATATCTAATTATAATTGTTTTAGGAAGTGTAAAACAGAATAGAGACCAATATCTGTTTTATCAGAACTAGGCTACACACACCTAGAATAGTGGGAATCAGATAGAGCGCATAAAAAGCATCAAGCCTTATTATAACTAGCGTTTCCTTACAAAAGACATTCCTTGCGTTCCAGTCTTGACTCTCAGCGTAGACCTAGCCTACCGTATACTCTACGCTAGCGTTCAACTAAATAGCGGGGGGATTCTGAAACTTAACAAAATACATTTTTAAAAAGAATTCGATTTGATACTATTTCAAGAAAAGTTGACTTCGCTTTTTCAGTGTGATCGATAACTTATTTTTTATCATTTGAATTTACATGGTGTTGATTTTAACACCACTTTTAAATCTGCCCAAAGGTTTATGTCAATTACATAACGTTTGCAATATATAGCAACATCACAGCCAATTCCACAAGGAGGACCACGAAATATCTTATGAGGGCAGTTAAGTAAATGAAGTTAAATTGCAAGTATTATGTCGAGTTACAAAATCCCCCCACATGCTACATTCTAATAAAAGCTAGCTATATTTCGAAGTTGAGAAGTAGGAGGGATTTAGAGATTTCGATAAGTTTTTTATTATGTTGGTACAAGATTTTATTATTAGGAATCACTGAAATAGTTCACGGTTCTTTTTATAAATAAATCTTTACAGCAAAGTGAACGGAGCAACACAACTTCTTTACGGCATGAACGTGAGTTTTTTTGTTGATTCATGATGAAAATACGAAATGATCAGCTGACATATCTAAAATATCTGCTAAAAGTCAAAAGTCTATTCAACTTTTAACAAAAAGCCGAAGCTACAACCCTTGTACTTACTCTAAAACATTGACTACAAGTTGTTTTTCTTATCTACGCGATCAGCTACCTATTTAAACATGTCGCAGGAACTACAGAGTCCGTACCACAATACCTGTGGTACTAAATTGTTGGCGCCGTAGGTATTTAGGACCGTTCTATACCTAGATTGAAAATCATTACCCAAGGACGGGCTAGTGTCTTATACAAGCACACATAGCAGGCGTTGTCGAGCTAAATATGCCTAAATTTCGCTACTTCTTCGTAGTGTTTTGTACCAAGAGGGATACTTACTTTTATCCCACTTAGCCTAAAGGTGACTACAAAAAATGGTTATTGATATTGAATCTTCAAGTACCACTAAGACCGATCGCCGTAATATTTTCAAGACAAAAAATTACAGCAAACACCAATAACCAGTGTGACAAAATGGTGGTCCGACAGAAAACAGCGCTTAAAATCTGAAAAATTGACAGAATGCTTTTCGTTTTCCGAAATGCGTTAAATTTACAACTTCCCCAATTCATATTAGAAATGCACCACCATCTGTATAATGTAACGATATGATTTGTGCAGAGTTTGTGAAGTTATAATATAATCGGAGGATCAAATTTAGCTCACAACCCTTACCTTACACGTAATTTTACATTTTACACAAGTTACGTGCCTTATCATTATCGTACCATAATTCTTCAGCTTGAATACAAAAATAATTGTTACATTTCATAAGGAAGAACTTTAGAAGACGAAATTGGTGCAAACACACGCGACTATGACCGTAGTTTTCAGGTTTTTTTTAGATTAATAGTGATGATTTGCTAGTACATATTTTAATATGAAACATAAAGTATTATTTAACTGAATATTTCATGCATTTGGGTCCCACTGCTGGGCACAGGCCTCCTCGTAATAATATAATAATTCTCACAAGAACTATTAAACTTTAAACCTTGAAACATGGTTCTTGTAAACAAATAATTATAAAACATTTAGGACATGAAACATTATTAAATTAAGTATGTATTATGAGGCCTTTGCCCAGCAGAAAGGCACTAAAAAAAATACAAATCAATGTATCATTAAATTCCATATCTGTGAAATGGAAAGTCCATACTTAAAAGTAAGCTAAATCTATTGAGTATGGACTCTCAGAAGTTTCCTGACATCTCATAAAGCGATCCCATTAGAAGACACGGTCATAGCTAATAGAAGTGAGAATTAAAACCACGTGACACGACTAAATACAAACAGTAAATAATTGACACGTTAGCACATAGATTTATCGCGAGACGGACAGAATTGCGAACTGCCGACAGCTACGCACTTACAAGACTAGATATATCCGTATAGGAGATTCGAAGCACAACACTGAGTAGGAAATGTAGGAATATAGAAGTGTTACTTTGTGTCGGTTTCATACAAACCTCTACTAGAACAATGCACACAGCAAGGCAATGAGAAGGAAGGTAGAACTTGCACGTATCAACCTACAGAGTTTGTCAAACTAGAAACACACTTAAGTTACATACATATTTATTTCTGTTGTAGGCATTATAATCTTATTGGCATGAAGTTTTGGTTAGTGAACAACAAGTAAGTACAATTTGCTCTGTAAAAAATTCCAGTGACATAGTCGGTCGAGTGTGCTTTACTGTAACAAATTATCAATGCAAAGCATCGGGATCTACATACACTTTGCTCAGGTAACTTTTGAACAGGTCTAATATAAAGTTATTTCATAATAGGTTCAAGCTATACATGCAAGTTCTACAAGAGATGGAAGGGGAATGACATACATATCACAATGCAAGTATATATTTTTATATATTTAACTTATATCTCTGTTCATAATTTGATTTCTAAGGCGCACCTGATATGCATTCGCTTTTTACAAAAATAATCACTCTGGACGTTCACAACAATTATTATTGTATTTATCGTCGCAATACTTCGACATTCAGATAAAAATATAACTTTATATGCGACACGACGATACCTCATTGCCTTTCGTGTTTCGGACAATTTAAATATTATCTAACATGTATATTTACTACTGTATTGTCTTTAAAGCAAGTGAACGATGTTTATTAAGCAGTGTCGTTATCGTAACTATAAGCTAGTATTAGCGAACAGCTTAATAATATGAAATACTGTTTGTCAAAGCTTACTATCTAAAATACTATGTAGCTACATATAAGTATTAGTATGTATATCATCGCACCAGTCTCAATACGATATTATATCAATTATGTACAAGTCACGATACAAAATAAAACAACATAAAGAACAAATACAAATATAAAAATCACAGTATAAATCACAATCAGAAAAAATAAGAAACGATAGCAACTTTTGAATTATCATCGATCGAGATCCTGTTATATAAAAATACCAGCTGACCCGGTGCCCACTTGGTTGGGCGGTAATTTATAGCCCATGACACTCACAAATACTGTGGCTTTCTATTAGTCAAAGACTTTTGAAAATAGTTTCGGTAGATCCAGAGATTACCCCCTACAACCTCACAAACTTTAGTATAGATATAATATTTAATGCAAACAAACAATGGTAATAAAAAAGTACGATTACCCTACAACTAGCAACATTAACAATTTCATTGAACGGTAAGCAATACGTCATCTAAAAAATTTAGTACATCAGTTTTTGGGGTTGCCAGCAGGAGGATAAAAAGCATTTTCGTTACGCCAAAATTGTTTTATAAAATATGTATCAAAAGTAAATGCAAGCATTCAGTTCGTATAAAAATTAGATAATCGCAAAATGCTACGCTAAGTATTAGTATGGCAACCACCTCTACGACTAACACGAACGCTTATACAACTAGAAATTATTCTCTCTCAGTTATTAGGAATAAGCCTAACAATTACCGCAAACTGACTTCTCAACAACCGACTAAATATTAAAATAATAAATAAACGAAACACGCACATAGAGCAAGAGGATTTAGAACTCCGAAAGTACAGTTTAATTCTGCGATATAAGTCAGCTTTTGAGAAGATCAATTTGCACAGCACATATTTTCAGGGCAGCTGCATACAAGCGTCAGCTGTAAACCATTAGAATACTCTACCGACCGATTCGTTACCGATGCTGATATGTCCATACTTTACCCTTATTGCAAATTCATTGAACCCATTATTGGCGCATATTTAACCGGGTATTTATCGCGTCATTTACCTTTATGCCCGACGTTTCGACAGGATTGCACATATTGTAGTCGCGGGAAGACTCCGGGCAATAATACAGGTAAATAACGTGATTATACCTAATATGTGTTATAAAACTGTGTCGTGATCGCAAAAGTTTAAAAAACTCCATTGAACCCGTTAAAGCTTTTAATGAATTAGTTCGTTAGCCTTCATCCAATACAATATTCCGCTATCCGTGACACTAGGTAAAAATGTCCGTAGAACACAGTGTTATCGTAGTCTTATTTGAACATTTAACAATGACCGTCGTAATGAAACACAAAGCGACGGCGTAACATCGGGGTGAATGTCAGAAAGGTGACAATCGCTGACTGATACAATCCGAAAACCACCAAATATTATCACAAACCACAACCCGAGTTGTAAAGAACTCGCCACAAAACATTTGCAAGTACGAGAGGATAAAATAAAGATCTCTAAGATGTGCCCTTTCTTCTGCTTCTTTTATCAGAGAATATCGATGTATGTATAGCTTTTTTATAAGAATCTGGTATACGTAAAAGACTGAAAATGATCTTTGAATCTAAAATTGGGTACACATAATAATGTAGGTGCGTATTTTTGCGGCGAGCGCTATACGTTTAAAGTCCTTCATATATGCACTTCACAGTCAGCCAGGTAGCCGTCACCCAGAGCCCTAGATCATGACGTCACGCCGGAATCGGTGCGGTAGAACACCCTGAGGTTCAGTATGGACGAGAATCAGACCCGCCTCGGCTTGCCCGGACCTGGGCACTCCGTCGACTTGATGATGGAAGTGGCGAAGTTCTGCGGCCGCGGCCTTACGGGGTCCCTCTCCATAAAGCCGGGGTTCAGGATAATGTTAGGCACGAGCTCCATCACGTCAGCGTCTTCGGTGTAGTCTACGGGTTAGTCATACGTACCGTGTGGGTATGATTGTTAGTGCGTCCCGCAGTCCAAGCGTGCGATCCAAGCGAGTGCGATAGAGGGAAAGAAGAAAAAAATTTGAATAAAAAAGTTAGCATTACTTGCGTTGAATGTTTTGTAGTTCAGCCGAATTCGATGTAGAATGTTTGTAAACAGACTGTCGCACTTAAAATGGATTCGCTTCCTCAAAGTTGTTTTTTGACCGAGTTGATATTAATTTTGGTATATTGAAGGGAGAGGTTACGACTCTCCAATACTTGAGAAGTATAAATAAAATACATCAGAAAGTTATTTTTAGGTTAAGTATTGACAGTTTGTTTAGAAACATTCTACATCTAATTTAGCTGAATTATAGGTAAAGTCATGCGAGAAAGAAACGATATATCTTGAGACCATTGACAATTTCTACTTTAATTCAGACATTTGTGACATCATCACCATGTTAAAGGGAATCAAATCAACTATGTTAATGACTTGAACCAGAATACACAGCAAGGCCCGTAGTAAAGTCAGCATTGAAAATGGTCTCAACTCCCTAAACTGTAAATCTAATAGTTAAAAGTAGATAGCTAATGAATCAACTGTTTCCGTACAGTAGATATTAAAAGCTAATTAAATCTAAATCTAACTAAACAGTAGCAAAATACTCTATAAAATCTTGCTATAGATTCAAATTATATCCTAAAATCCTATGGTAAGCTCGCTAAGGAATCAAAATGTATACGTACAATACATGTAGTGTATACAAATGAAATTAGGGTATAATTTTAGTGAATAATGAGGGCAACTATTATGTTTCTTATTTATTTACCTAACGTATTTTAATGTTTAGTTGAATTAGTATAGTTTCTTGACATATTATTATTAAACTGATTAACGGGACTTTATCGAGTACTTTATTTTATAATTTCTCGACGTTTCGAGTGGCCTGCTGCCCTCGTGGTCGCGGCTAGACTGGCAGCAGCTGACGAGGGCAGCAGGGCACTCGAAACGTCGGGAAATAATAAAATAAGGTAATTACGCGATAAATTTCTGTTCATTAGTTTAAAATTATGTCTACAGATCGCGAAAGTTTACAAAGTACTATACTAATATATATAGTATAATTAGTATAGTACTTTGTAAACTTTCTTTGTACACTAATATTATAAAGCTGAAGAGTTTGTTTGCTTGAACGCGCTAATCTCAAGAACTACTAGTATTATTATAAAGTACTATATTATTACAAAGTACTATATTAATATAAAGTACTATATTATTAGTAGTACTTTACTTGTATACATATCTATTTATGCGAATCAGCCGGATGTTGGTTCGCCGCGGGTTGTGTGTTGTTATTGTTTAATCATTATGTTTATAAGAGATTGAATAGTATAATATGTATCATCGTAATTTATTACATCAAAAACTACCATAACTTCATCATCGAATCATAACGCAAATGTTCTTACTGCTTGTGTTTACACTGTGACAATCCTTATCTCCGCCGCTTAGTGCACAGTGGTAGCCTTTGTGTATTGATGCTAAACTACCCGCTTATTTTTATTTTGTATGTAGAAAAATGATTTTGCTTATGAAACGAAGTATAAAAATGTACATAATTGAATTGTGTTAACTATTTGCGGCACCTTAATAAAATTGTTACTTTAGTTATAGTTTTCTCTATAAGTGAGTTTTGTAAATTCTTTTGAGAAAATAAATGTATTAAACCGTAGATTGTGTATCATTATCCTGTCCCATTTATAGTCTAAATTCTACAAATATAGTGCTTATAATATAAAGTAGTGCATTATATGCATAAAGTTCATTATTGCAGCGTCTTTTAAATAGAAATGGTCCGAAGTATATCACAAGAGTATGGTGTTTTATATACAGCATTGCAGAGATGCTCTACGGCGAACGCTGGTTTCCACCCTGTAGGACAAGTCAGCGCCAAAGCGGACACCCCTTGCATTTTTGTATGAGATCTTTTCATGACGCCGTTGCACGATAAAAGTACTGCTATAAATAAATTCAATACATTAATAATACATTGTAAGCGAAGTGGGTTTGCATTGTTAGATCTATGTACCTTATCCCCACTTTTGCGAGTTAATATAAAGACATAAGCCACGCGGTCCTCCAATTAATCGGTGCTAATAATGAGTACATCCAAAAACTGTAATTTTCTCGGTTGCTCAATAAATACTAGTTCTTTCAGTGTTAATAAAGTATTTTTTTAAAAAGTACATACGGACTGCCATCTTAACAGTATAAATCTTGACTAAATCTCATGCAAAAATGGGACATTACGTAAGTACTTGTCCATTTTGGCGTTTTAAGGGTTATTTTCACAAAACTTTTCAAAATAATAAATGTATCGAAATATATGGCATGGTTTGGAAATTTAACAAAATCCCTTTAGTTTTGTTTCCTTTTATGTAAAACACTGACACCACACGGGTAATGGTAGAATTCTGAGGCCAAATATGGAAAAGGCTTATTAATTATTAGTAAACGTGTATCACAGAGGCAGAAACCAACATTAGTCGTAATAAATACCTAAATAGATGAACATACAATTTTTTGGCAAGATTAAACACTATTTATCTAATTCTTTTGTACCTAATTTATTATCTACCCTAATTCTAGTTATTCTTACATTCTAAATTGCTTGTTGCACGACCCAGCTGTTATGAATTATCAAGTTTCTAAAACTAGGTTTTTTTTTTTCTATTAAGCGTAATGTTAGTGTTTATTTTATTTAAAATATTTTATACAAAGTCTAGCTCAACCGTTATACAGGGTGTATTATAACATATTGTGTACTAGCCCAAAAGGGGGATTTGAGTCCATGAAAACAAGTGGTTTGGAGGAATAATAATTTGGAAATACGTATTTTATTTATTTTCATTTTAACTTGTTTAAGTGCTGTGAACACGATCCTCAGTTTATAATTGGATTTTTTATTTACCTTTGTGGTTTTAGGTACTTTTATTTGTACCTCTACGGCAACTCCTCGCGGAGGTTAATGACTCTGTCAAGAATTACCTGGCGTTTAGTTCAAATAAAAACCAAATTCTTAAAGGATCGGCTAAACCTGCGCGTCAGTAAAGCGGGAAGCGGGACGCGGTGCGGGAGCGCCTGCAACGCGAATCTTAACGCGCACACCTGCGCGACTCCGGCGCGAACCGCGAACTTCATTTGCTAGTGAACAGTCACTAAAGCTGCACGTCTTTATTTGGTATAACTACTTAATTGTTCTGGTGATGACATCCTCGTACTTAACATCGGAATCTGACTCCGATGAGGAAGACCTTTTATTACTTGCTCTTGCGGAACAAACCACACGGTAAGTACTGAGACATCTCTGATTTTTATACGATTTTAAACTCGCTGATTCTTACCACGAAATTCCGCCATAACATTAATTTGATTTAAATAGGAAAATCAGGATCAGGATGGAATCAATTTTACGTTAAATGGATTATCAAAATTTTAACAACTTTACCATCATTTCTTGTAAATCAAAGTAATAATTTTTAAACAAGCTAACAATATTATGGAAGACAGCTTTCTCGCACGTACACACGTCTGACCACTGGACGCGTGCGTCCCGCTGGATCCCGCTCTGCCGACGCGGCCCTGCCGCTTTGTGGTCGCGTAGGTGTGCAAAGAGTCATAGATAAAGTATGGGTAGCGTCCGCCGCGCGGCAGACGCTCCCGCTTCGCAGTCGCTTTGGTCGCGCAGGTTTGACCGAACCTTTATTCAGTGCGGCGTCATTGTCAAGGTTGTCATTAACGTATAATCAGCAGTTACAGTTAAAACTTTCTTAATATTCTTGAATAAAAATCACCGAATCCGAATCGTAAAACAAAACTTGTCCCTTGGCGCGGTTAGGAATAACTCCCTTTCAGGTCTAACAATACACCTTGTTTAATAACTTTAATCATTCTACTAGCGTGAACTAGAACTAGAACATTGCCTTAAAACTACTAATTTGTAAATTATTATACTGGTTGCAGCACACGACTCATCCGACTGGCCTAAAACACTATAAATACACTGGAGTCTATTTTAATAGGAATGTTAGTTCTAATAGATAAATTTACCTCATTCAAATATCTATTGTGATAATTGACGCATTGTAGATTTCTTTTGGTCCGTAAGACTATTTTGTACATTTTTGAGAAACGTCCGATAATTACTGCTCTTACAAAAAATCCAGTAAGTAGCAACACAAACATAATTAAAAAATCCGAACACTACGCACTACACCATCAAGTTCTGTGAAAAGTCCCAAGAAAAGCTGTGGAAACCAGATAAATTAATAACGGTGGACCATTCATACAGCATCATGTAGCCCCAAGCTAAGCAGAGCTTGTGTTATGGGTACTAGATAACTGATATATGTAAGTACTTAATACATTTGTACTACATAGTTTTTTACTACCGATTATAATACAGAAAACAAAAAAAATATTAATAACAATACCCGCGGCTTAGTTAGCTTCAGACGTATTGACCTGTTCTAACAGCTGACTAAGCTGAGATGGTGTAGGTGCTGGGCAAGCCTAATCCATCTAACAATGTCCCCGGCACTGCAGCGTCCGTACAGCATGATTACCAGTTGCTGACGCTGCATAAATCATATAGATGCAAAGGCCTTACTTTTTTTTATAGAAAAACATCCAGATAGAAATACTTATTTTGTTTTTTTGAATATACATTAATATTTGTCATTCACTATGAATGGCTTTTAAAGGAGATTGAATCGAGAATGGTCCTAGCTACGATCCAAAGGAAATGTTATTGAAGGATAAGTGTCGTGTCGTTTAAATTGAAATTTTAATGTTACTACAGTAAGACATTAGTAAGACACATTACGTTTATTGCAATGGGGTAGCCGTTATGACCGTATGATGAAAACATCGTGAGGAAACCCGCGGCTTTGTCAGCTTCAGACGTATTGGCCTGTTCTTTCCTCTGACTAACAGCTGACTAAGCTGAGAGAATGGTATAGGTGCTGGGCAAGCCTAATCCATCTAACAATGTCCCAGGCACTGCAGCGTCTTGTACAGCGTGAATATCAGTTGCTTACGCTGTTTATGTAAGACTTTGCAAAGGGAAATATAAAAATCTAATCTAAACAGCCCATCGGATCCCACTGCTGGTCAAAAGGCCTCCCTTACCTGTCTCCATAAAAAGTCTAAAAAATAGATGCAAAATGTAGTATAGTAATTCCGATTATAATCCATTAGTTTCAAGAGCAAATAATTATTTAGACGTTTCTCAGTAGGTAACTTTACATTACACTGGCTAGGTATAATACTTACGTGTCTAGTAGGATAGCGTTAAGTATAGCAAGAGGTAACTATAAGGCGAGATTCCCTATTATCAATGCTTAGCACCGCGTAGCAAAAACGAAAATTATATTTTTTTATTTATCAATTCCTTCTTTTTATATAAAACGTTTTACAGTAATTTCTATTCTTTTAAAGATAAAATTTAATAAGTTGTACTTAGTTAAAATTTGGTAATTTTGCAGTTTATTCTTGGCACTATATTGGTAACTTAATTAATATATGTACGAACTACAACCACCAAAACCTATTTACAAAAGAAATATATAACTGGGCTTAAAGGTACAACTGTAAATTGTGATTAAAGATTTGTACTCACTACAAAAATGGAAGTCTGTAGTAACGTAAGGTTGTTGTTTAATTCTATAAATTAATTTTAAGTATATTATAATTGCCGCCTCACTCATAAACGAAACGTACATAAGTCTATATCGATAATAATCAGGTCAACAATCATCCACACAGTTTTGGGCTAGCTGGATTGATTGTTCTGTGTATGTCTGTGTCATTTAAGTTAAATAAATTGTTTTGGTAAAAAACAGGTAGGTTAAAAATTTAGGGAGCGAAGCTCCTAATATGCATAGCGCTGTCTGTCTGTCTGTATATTTGAAGATTACAACCGAACGCGTTGACCGATTTACATGAATCCTTTTTTGTTAGCACCGTCTTAATGAGAGAAGGCGACTGATTGATTTTGGTGACCCTAGGGTCACAGGGACCGGAGTTATTGTGACCTCTAAAGGTCACCAAAAAAATAAAAGTCTTCAAATGGCCGAAAACGTCCAAAAACCCAAAAATTAAATTTTTGACCTTTGGTGACCTTTTGAGGCCTTCGTCCCCTTTTCTGGTACCCCCGTACCAATGCTTGTTTCATATTATTATTGCGCATTGGATTATTAGTTTATAAGTAAGGCGGGTGTTCCTAAATTCCTAAATCTTTTCTAATGTACATCTATCAAATCTATTGAAAATAGAATAATTATCATTATTTTTTAATACCAATGGAGCGACAAGTTTGTTTATGTTTTGTGAGCAATCATTTGTTTGTCTACGATTAATAGTTGCGTGTTTTTTTGCTATTATAAAGCCGAAACACATTTTGAATGAAACCAAGCTAAACCTAATCTCACTAAGTTCATATAATGCAGATATATGTTGTATTAACGCTTGCAGTGCAGCAAATGAGTGGCACCCTATGCACGTAGCAATAAAGATCACTATTGCCGAAACACATTCGAGTCATGGCATCAAACAATGCTTTTGAGAGGCTCACCGATGCAGCCATGACGCCAACAAAGCGTGTCTTAAAATCTATCACTATGATGACTGCACTAGACTTCTACCAGTACTGCAGCATTATGTCCGCAGCATAATACGCGATAAGCGCACTGGAATACACCTAAGCCCGTTACCAATATGCATAAGCATTGCCGGAGAATGCAGTCTCGGCAGCTCAACTGTACATCTCGCGTCAGAGCATTATGAACTGCGATAAGCGCACTGAAACATGAGCCCTACGCCGTTCACAATAACATTCAATATTGCCTCGACTGCGGGCGATGGGCTCACCGGCGCCTTCGACTAAACAACTATGAATTTTGAATCCTAAGCTGTTAATAATAAACATCATTGTATTGCCAGAGGAAATACATCCTCAGCAGCGGGCTATGCTAGAGGCTCACAGAGCATTACGAACGATGCGATAAGCTCCGTTCGTTCACGACTACAAAACTACATCGCACTTTGAACCCTAAGCCGCTGTCAATAAACATCAGTACTGCCAGAGGAAGTACAGCCTCGGCAGCGGGCGACGCTAGAGGGGGGGCTCACCGGAGCGGCGCCACTCGCGGCACAGCACGGCGCACGTGCCCGCGGCGAGCACCGCAAGGGTGCCCATCACGACGCAGACGGCCGCCAGCCAGGTTCTGGTGTCGAAGGATTCCGCGCCTTCTAGGAAGCGCTTGTATAGCTCTGAAAGTGGACAAGATAAATAAGACAGAAGTTTGGCAAGTGCGGATTTTTACAGCACCTCGACCGTGACAAAGTAAACTACAGTTTGTATGGAATTAGTACTAGATGGAGTAATTCCATACAAAATGGTAGTTTTTCTTTGTCACAATCGCCTTATTGATCAGCTATTGCACTTATGTTAGTCTCGTCGATCAGTGGGGGTCTAACACTAGGCTGAGTGGTAATGGCACCGCTTCATACTTAAAACAAACTTGTCTCAATGATGAGTTCGTACAGGTCTCCCCCAATGTTTACTCACTTGCCTTTTATGCAGTTATCTAGATTGCATGTTTAGATAAGGTTAACACAGAACCGTAAGTGTCAACTTAAACCGTCTTGCGGCGTTCTTAACATTTGGACGTCAATTAAGCATCCACTAATTTCGTGATTGTTTGACCCTCCTCTCTCAGTGTCAGAGATGGTCACTTTTGTAAAACCCTCCCAACTCTCAGTCCACCCCGTGTGACGTTAAATATTTTGCCACAGTTCACTGTTATGTTATATTTATTATTTGATTTATTGTAACGAGTAGTTTACAAAATCCGCGGTTTAGGTCAGCGCCCTCTAGCGAGAAAGGGTTCCGGACCAAAATGGTAAAAACGAACCCTTATGGTGTGACTTTGTCTGTCTGTCTGTATGTCACAGATGGATATCCTGAGAACTACTGATGCTATCAACTTAAAATTTGAAATGATAGTATTTTGTATGTTTGTAACGAATAAACTCAAGAACTACGGGACCAATTTTCAAAATTTTTTCACCATTAGAATGCTACATTATCCCTGAGTAACATAGGCTATATATTATCCTCGTATTTCCACGGGAACGGGAACTACGCGGGTGAAACCGCGTACATAATACAATATACTACACAGATATATATTTTCATTAATTATATGCAACATTAATGGGATATTTATCACGATTTGAGTCTTTCAGTCAGTTTATCCGTGATCATGACGTGTGAAACTGCGTCGTAATATCGGGGAACTCAACAAGACTCAAATCATGGTAAATATCCCGTAAATATTGCATATAATGTTAACAATCACAATATTTAAAATAAATCATGACAAAAATCGTCGATGCTGTCAATAAATCTGCTAAACTGAAGTGGGACTGGGCCGGACATGTGTCGCATGTCGGAAGAAATGTGGGCAAAGATAGCCACCGAGTGGGGCCCACATGCGGTACAACGGCCGCGCGGCCGGCCCAGGCGCAGATGGCGGGGTGAGCTGGACATGTACTGTGCTGACTGGTCGACCGACGCCTTGGACCGGGAAGTATGGAGAGAGGGAACGGAGGCCTTTGCCCAGCAGTGGGATCCTACAGGCTGATTAGATTAGATTCATCATCATCATCATCATCATCATCAGCCTTTATCGACCCACTGCTGGGCATAGGCCTCCCTTTGATTTTGCCATTCGCCTCTGTCATAAGCTATTCTAAGCCAGGTGCAACCCACGGTCTTCCGAACATCGTCAACCCATCGGGATGGTGGACGACCCCTTTTTCTGTGCCCTTCTCTCGGCCACCATTCAGTCAGCGTTTTCGTCCACCTATATTACTAGATTATTATTATATTATTTAGATTAGATTATGTATAGAAAAACACCCAGAACAAAATATCTGCAGATCACACAGACATCTTTTGTCCCGAGGCGTAACCTCTTGCTTCGCGGGCGGACCTTCGCCGCAGAGGTCGGCAATGCGCGTACCTGCATCCTGGTCTGTGAAGAGCGTGGTGGCGAGCACCTCGACCGGCGGCCCGGGGCCCAGCACGTTGGTCCCCCACACGCGGAACCAGTACGACGCATTGGTGTCCAAGTGGTACACGTCGATTTGACGCTGGAAACAGTAAGTGTACCTTGAGAGAATTCAACGTCAAACTAACATAAGACGAAAGAAAATTGTTAAATGATGACTGTGACGACCGAGTTAGGTTCTTCTGTTGGCTTGTTATCCTAACTCGCGTGTCATCTGAAGATTTAATTTAGAACAGATTTAATTATGTGCTTCAATTTATTAATTTATTAATAATACGCAGAGTGTCATGAACGCAGACTTCATCATCACGTAAATGTCGAGGCAATCCAGCTCCTTGACCATACGAACCTAGTAAGAAGGCTAAAGAGGACAAAACCTTTTGAGCTAGCATAGTGCAATTTGTGTCAGTGCAAGTAGTTACTAAGTGATATTTTTAACTTTACAAAGAACACAAGAACAAAGTGTCTTCCCCTTAATAAGATTAGAGTCAATAAGAAAAGTGCTGATGAACACTATCTTACAGTTTATTTTTATAAAACTAGGTTAGCATAAAATTACTCATTAGCCGGTTTGGCTAGATTGTAATGTATTTTAGTGTAGGTCATGTTAACTTATACAAAATAATAATAAAAAAAAAAATATTAATTTGTGTTGTTTTATTTTGTAATTTGTGACGAGTCAATAAGGTCCATGCGGCCGAAAGTATTTTTTAAGTTTGAGTTCGTAAGTAAATATGTAAGTGTTTATTCAATAGAGCAAAAAGGAAAAGAAGTGAACAAGAAACCTTAAGGATGAACGAGTCGCTCATCTTTCCATACAAACGTGGAAGGGTAACTACTCCACTGTTTGACGTTAACCATCTAACACTAAGGATTATATCAATTTATCTCGTCATAATCTATGTATTGTATACACCCCAAACCGTAAAAAAAGTATTTATTTCAAAAATACAAGCTTCTAAACTTTCGTATTTCAACACTGATTTTAGCCCAACTTTGGATGAAACTAAATAATATAAGGAGAAAGAAAACTCAAAAATAAACGCCGTTCCGGCATAGTTTAATTTTTAAAAATGAAATAAATGATGTTTTGAAAAGATTACACTCAAGTTTTTCTATAATAACCCTAACCCTAAAAGTCTATTCACATATTTTTGCGCGGTCGGTTTAGGAATGAATCATTGTGCATTATTTCATTCTAGCGCGCGGGTAAACACACTATGTCAGGTGAGGTAGCATACATTTAGGCCGCGCTCACTGACAACTTTGCCTCCGCGACTAGTTAGTAGGACCTTAAGATTTAATGAAAGCGTCGTTGTAAATTAGAGGCTAGCGGTCGTATGTAAAAAAAGTATGTCTTTTGGCTTGCAGCGTAGGTCCATTTGACTTGACCGCCACCGCAGACCGCCTCTTTTTACAAGCTTTTATTTAGCTTGCCCTGTATATATGTATGTAACTATGTTTGTTCGCGGAATCTTGCAACTGAATTTTGAAGCAGATAAGATATCTACAACCAACCAAGAGCTAGATATCAACCAATTGAGCTGAAATTTTGTATACATGTTTTCTTTGGATGACAATGCATGGTCAGCTATGTGACGTCACTCTGAATCCAACATGGCGGAACACCCAAGATGGCGGACTACTTATTTTTAATGTGCTCCTATAATATGGGTATCAAATGAAAGGACATGCTGAGAATAACTCAAAAAATTAAATGACGTCACTCTGAATCCAACATGGCGGAACACCCAAGATGGCGGACTACTTATTTTTAATGCACTCCTACAATATGGGTATAAAATGAGAGGGCTTGCTGAAAATAATTCGAAAATAAAATGACGATACCCTGAATCCAACATGACGGAACATCCAAGATGGCAGACTAGTTATTCTTAATGTACTTCTATAATATGGGTATCAAATGAAAGATCTTGCTGATATCATCATTCATCATCATTTCAGCCGTAGGACGTCCACTGCTGGACAAAGGCCTCCCTCATTGATCTCCAAGTACTGCGGTTGGAAGCCGTCTGCATCCACCGCCGATAGTTACTCGAAAAATTAAATGACATCGCTCTAAATCCAATATGGCGGTATACTCAAGATGGCGGACTAGTTATTCTTAATGCACTCTTACAATATGGGTATCAAATGAAAGGCCTTGCTGAGAGTTACTCAAAAAATTAAATGACATCACTTTAAATCCAACATGGCGGTATACTCAAGATGGCGGACTAATTCGATAAATGAAATAACGTCACTCTAAATCCAGTCAGCTGTCGTGCAGATATTACACAATATGGCGCGTCTGTCAGTCAATTATGATGGCTGCCGCGCGGTCACGGCTTGTTTAAATAAAATTACTCTGTTTTATTCTATGGGAGATATGTATATGTACATGAAAGTTATGTCATTGTAATTGTTATTAAATAAGCTAAACCAATACAAATGGATTAATCCAGTTTTGTCTAGCAATATATTCTAAATTCTAATTTTAAATCAGGGGTCAGTGAATTTTCCCAATTTATTTGGAAGGCAAACTCTGTAGATAAAAATTTCAAGGAATCCAATTGAATCCAGTGGATTCAATTGTTTAGTCATTAGTTCCAACACATCCCGACTGCAGCGGTAAATCTTACACAATTGCCAATTGCTGGAGCGGGGAAGGGGAAATTAAAGGATGCCATGTGTCTTCAGACGCCCGCGCGCAAACGTTTGCAGTGAATAGTTATCCTGTTAGCATTTATAACAGGATAAACTGAAAGCTGATCGTGGATTATGCAACTGCGTTGAAATAAAATATCCTGTCACAATATAATCTATTGGATTATCGGGTACGAGTATTTATTTATAGCCTAATAAATCCACGACCAGGTGCAATCCAGTCAAAACGTCAGGATAAAAATAAGGGGAATTACGCGATAAATACCCGATAATCCAATGTCGTAATAATGAGTTATTGTTAGCAGAGTCTTACCGAGCATAGACTATGGTTGACCTTCGTGCAGCAGTAAGTAGATTAGAAGATCCCCACTGCTAGTAGTAACGATCTACAACTAGTCTTACAGAGTACTGATGTGGTAAGGACATCCCCCGCCACGTTACCAAGTATTGGTACGAAGACGGTAGATGCACGGGCGTGTCTTACCGAGTTTGGACTGATGTGGTTAGGACTGATTGGCCGCCACGGCTCCAGAGACCCGTTGACAGGCGCCGCAGAGCGGTACTGCGCGGTGAAGTCTATGATAGGGTGGCCCCCATCCCCCGCCACGTTCCAAAGGATCAGCGCTAGGATGGTGGACGCATGGACGGTCACGTTTACTAGGGGCGGCGGCTCCGCTGAGGACAACAAATTATAGTAAGAATCGTGCAAGTGGGCTCAACACAACTTTTTGAAGTTAGAAAACACATCAGGGCGTGGAATGGCGCTGAAAACTTGAATACTAGGTTCAGCGCCAACAATAAAAGCGAACATTGCACAACGCGAGGGTGAAATGGACTTGGTGTCGAAAGTTTTAAGCGGGCGACCGGACTACACTCATTCTACTCTACACTCCTAGTCTATAGTCACTACTAGTCTACTCTACACTCATTGCCAAAACAATATTTTACCCAGTTGAAGAGTTCCTAAAGTAAATATTTTAAAATTTTCTAGTCGGCGAGATGTACGACTGAAGACGCCTATATCAATGAGCTGTTGTAAAATAATTACATTGTCTTCATAATTAGGTCCTACAAATATTAGTGGCAAAAAGCAGGTCCACATTTCCAATTAATTCGCCATTTATAGCTCCAATAATTTCCATTACACTAAAACTAAAGTTTGTTGCATTTTCCGCAATCTAAAGTTGTGGTCCGAACTATCGAACAGGCAATCTATCCTTCAGTAAAGCGAGCCGGGTTGTTGAAACAGTTCAAATAGCACTGCTATTTACTTTGAAATCGTCGGCATCTAAATTCAACACTCGTAACAATGTACTTTGGTTGTTTTCATTGTGCCCCGCATTCGAATAAACGTTGCAAACTTTCAATGTACACGTTACAATAATGTGGAATCGATTCAAAGTTAAAAATAAGATCCCTGGTTGTTGAAACGCTTCAAATTGGCACGGCGATATATTTTGCGGTCGGAAACCAGAGTTGAAGTTGTCGCAACTTGCCAGATAACTTAGTTCTGCCGTAAGAAGTTGACAGGGGAAATGTAAATGAGAAAAGTTGCTGGAAAGAGGGTTTTTGCACTGCACGTTTTTTTGTACTGAAATATGTGATTAAGTACTTGCCCTGGCAGGGGTTCTGATAGTGAATAACCTCATTTCCCGGTAATGTAAAGCGTTGGTTGCACTGTATAGCATACAGATTAAAAGTTCATTTTTTACAATTAAAAACTATAACCAATGTTTTGTTTTAGGTCGTGAAAATTTGCGTAAAATTGATGTCGTGAGTTAAATAAAACACATAAGTTTTTTTTATGCTAGTTATCTTAATGTTGCTATTTAACTATATATACGTGAAGTTTATGAAGATATGTATATCTTGTAACTAACTTGTAGAAAACATGCAAATTTTCATACTTCAAACACAAGAATAATTGACATCAGTATTCAGGGAATACGGAACTCCATTTGTAAATCATATGCTATAACTATACACATGCAATATGTATGGGTAATTTATTAGAGGGGCCGACTGAAATGACCAAGCTATACGAGAATAGCTTGTTTATTACATGAAAATAGTATTGAGTTCGAAGAGATGTAGTTAACTTGTTCCTATTACAGACTTCATAAAGGTAGAGTGCACTTGAGTCTCCTTTCAAGTGAACCGATTCAGATGTTATGTGCTTTATTCTAATTATTTGTGTTGTTTTATTTTGTAACTATGTTATGTATGAGACATCAATAAGGTCCATGCGGCCGCACTGAATAAAGTATTTTTGGTTTGAATTTGAGTCTTGAGTGAAAATGAGGCTCTGACAGTAACGTATCTACGTAAGGTATGTAAGGTTATAATATACGCAGTCTTACGTTATATTATAACGTTTCCAGCACGTTAAGGTTTTTCAAGAAAATCACAATGGGCACTATGTCGCGCCACTGGGCCCCACGCCAAGGGTTCGGTTCTTTAATCTGTACCTACGCTTTGACGGGTATAAGATCCCATGATAGTGATCATCACCATCATTGTCGGCTTGAATCGACCCACAGCTGGGCATAAGCCTCCTTTCCCAAACGCCAAAAACGTTCTTATACGCCTTTTGCATTCAGGTCTTACCCTGTACGGTAACTATATCGTATGATAGTGATAGTGTGATGTTTAAAAAATAGAAACGTGTCGGAATAACTTTCGACGTCATATCTTAGATAAAGATAAAGATAAAAATATGTTTATTTTGCCACTTATTAGTTATTACGAACAGTTATAAAATTGTTAATAGCACTAAGTCAAAGTGACAAAAAAGGTCACCATTCAGCTTGTGCTGTGGCAAAGTAAATTAAACCACAGCGCTGGTCTTCCATGGTCACCTTGTTTGTGATAGATGACAGATCCACTGAGCACACGCAATAAAACATAACATTATAAAAAAGGTATCAAAAATAATAATTATATCAAGTACAGTTTGAGTGATCCCCGTATTCAACGAAATTAATAATATATCTCACGTTAATGTTCAATGTGAAATAATAAGTGTATTATGTAGAATAGACCAGCGGGTTTTCCTCAGCTATGTCCACGTAAGCAAATGAAGCAAATATTAAAATACATAAAGTTACCACAACCTTATAGCTAGTAGCTAAATCACTGAATAACTTAACAGTGTACGAATTGAGAGCAATCTTTGAAACTGAGTAAATCGGTAAGACGTAGAACTTTCCAATCCAATATCATATACTTACTTCGTTTTTAACCGAATTAAAAAAAGAGGAGGTTCTCAAGTAGTCTGTATTTTTTTAAACAACGTCAGAACTTTTATGGTCCGATTTGATTTTTTTTATAGGTACGAATAGATAATTTCAGCCATAAAACGTCCACTGATGAACACAGGCCTCCCTCATGGATCTCCATGAGGTAGTTGCCATTCTCACCACGCTTGGCAGGCGGGTTGGTGAGCGCAGTATGGGATGTTGATACACGGATAGACGCTGCTGCCCATCTTCCGGAGGTATCCCTTAGCAGGCTCTTACTGCATCCATGGGCATGAGAGGAGGGGTAACATTCTACATATTTTTAATACCCGTTTCCCAAATAGATGGGGATCAAAGTGACTGAAAGAAGGAGGAAGGCCTTTGCCCACCAATGGGATGATTCGAGCTAACAGTAACAGTTTCCCAAATAAAAAAACTAAATAAATATATAACAACAGTTGAGGCGATCAGGTGAATCCGTCTGAAAAGATGACTGGCAAATCATGCTGATAGGCAAGGCTTTTCCGGGCATGAAAAATTCGATACAATTCCGTAAACGCGGCATGACGCGCCCTTACTGTTACCGCCACCCTGTGTAAATGTTTGCTTAATGCGCGTATGGCTCGGAGATGTTATTATCCAACGGGTTTTATGAATATTTATTAAAATACTAGTTGGTTCTGTCGGTAACCCTGCGTGCAAATGTTATGTTTAAATGCTTTTAGGGCATCTGACGTAATCTAAAACAGATGATATCGGCGTCTTTGGGTGTAATCTTGGTCTGGTGTTAATCTTTTCATTTTAAGCGCAAAGAGGCCTCGTGGTCTTGCCACACGGAAATGGCAGGAAGAACTTAACGGGCATTACGCATATTGGCGGACAGAAGCCCTAAACAGTAACTATAAGTAAAAGCCGAGCAGTGGGATCTAAAGGCTGTTCAGATTAAATTTCATCTTTAGGGTTAAATATTTTGGCAAAACATTTTAAATTAAATGCAACTTATGCAACTGGCATTGTTGTGATGGTTACAAGTGCGGAATGCACTTGCATTACGGTCACACAATTCATTTGCCAATTAAGAGTAAAAGCACTGGCAGCAACTGGAAGTCAACGAGCAAATGCTGGTTTGGCGCTGCAGTGCGGTGCGGCCTTTACCATTTAATTTTGAACAAAACGCGATATAAACGAAACATTTACGGAATCACGCTGGATCATGTGATCGATCACGGCGCGTGAACTGCGCTAAAATATCGAGAAAAAACCAGACTCAAATCATGATATATATCCCGTAAATATTACGTAATATATTACGTGTAAACTATATAGTCTTCACAACCATTATAGTTTCAAAAGATACATTATATCATGATGTCTTGCAAGTAAATTCAGTTCCAGCAAAATAGTGAGCCTTCGAACTTATGAAACAGCTAAATCACGCGCTAGACTAATATTTTAGCGCAAACCCCCGAGAAAAGCTAGGGTAGAAATATAAGATGAAATTCAGCGTACCTACCTATATTTAAATAATTTAATGCTAAGTAAGCACAGAACCGAACAGATGAGGAAAAGTCAAGGTTTTTTAAATGTACACATTACTTCAACACAATCGAACGTAGGTATATTAAACTGCTGCTGTATAGATTTTATTATGTTTTTGTTTACCTATAATTTAAATTTAACTAGTTAAGTCGCTAGAGAAAACGTGTTTTTGTGTTAAGTCAACTAAATACTATTTTACTAATCTAGTTTTTTTCAGTTACAAGATTTTCTTAGTATTAGTGGTCCATGGTATTAGGGACTATTGGGGACTATGCCATGAATTGCACTTATTTATTTTCTTACAGACCGCCGTGGGGTGCCGGCAGTAGAATGTTACCCCTCCTCTCATGCCCATGGATGCAGTAAGAGCCTGCTAAGGGATACCTCCGGAAGATGGGCAGCAGCGTCAATCCGTGTATCAACATCCCATACTGCGCTCACCAACCCGCCTGCCAAGCGTGGTGAGAATGGCAACTACCCCTCATGGAGATCCATGAGGGAGGCCTGTGTTCATCAGTGGACGTTTTATGGCTGAAATGATGATTTTCTTACAAAACCTACCAAACTCGTAACCTTCGATTGGTGCTGCCGTGGTCAGGTAAGTATAGAGAAGCCGTTCACGTTCACTGCACGTTCGTTCATATACCGAGCCGGACAGGCGAGGCGGGCGCCGGTGCTGAGTAATGACCGCCATTACGTGGCCTTCGCTGGACCGTAGGTACTCGTCTTCACGTGCCTAGGATGCATCGACGATACAGGGACGGCAAGCTTATAATAGTTTACGAGTGCTAAGCAAGCATAAAACCAACCAATCATATAATACATATATCTAAGGAGAAATTTAGGCTAAGGCTATTTGCCCTTATTTATTACACATGACTTCTATCGCCAATATATCGCTGTCAAGAGCCCTTTTCTTCAAAACGGCTAAAGGTGTCAACTTGAAATATATGGGTTTTTTTAAACGCCTTTTTTATGTTATAAGCTGGAAGACGAGCAAACGGGGCACCAGATGGAATGGATCTAGCGTCAATTCAATACGAAATAGTTGAAAGATTTGTTATCATAATTATTGCTAATCAAAAGTACATTTGATATTAATAAGCGGCGTAGTTTTAAATACAACGTACAACGGACGTTAAACGCTGACATTAAAACTTTTATGAAAAACGTTTATTTTATTATTTTAGTACGTTTAAATAAAAGCCTGTTTGTTAAAAACTTTTTTTACTTATAATTTTTTTGACAGGTGAAGAATAGACAAAAAAATACCCACTGGTCTTAAACTTACACCCGTCATGGCTTTTGCATTTATTTATTTATATGTAAAGTACTCAAAGTGTTTAGTTGTGATAAGAGTAACTGATATGAATGAATTCTCAGCATTAGATTAATATCAGACTAAGGTACATCGATCGAACATTCTGGCAACATTCCAACGCATTTTAACACTATAGAGATTGCATGCTGAAAGTCGGCTTTGAGTATATAGAAACTAAGCTAATTTAGTTAGATAGATATATAGATAATTTATTTACTTGCAATTTCAGGGCACACGTAATACTAAAAGGTTGCGTTAAGAAAGTTTATTTTAAGACTAAACCCAAACTGAAGTTGTAAATATTTTGGATAATTTAGGTTTTTTTGTATAGAGCAGTATAATAGTTAGTAGTAATAGTAGAGAAGTAGTAGATTCAGTAAGTAGTAGTAGATGTAGTAAGTAGTAGTAGATGCATTAAGTAGTAGTATATGTAAAGTAGTAGTAGTAGTTGTAGGGTAGTTGTAGAGTAGTGTGCGAAGTTCGCCGGGACAGCTAATATTTATACAACGTGTATTATAACATGTGTACTAAGCTGAAAGGGGATGATTCTGACCATCCCAAGGAACAACTTTTGTTCTACGACTTTTCAGGATTCAGTGATTTTCGTTTAAGAAAAGACTACGAAAGTTTTAACTTTAACAGCTGATTAAAACGATAATGACAACCTAAACGCCAGCCGATTCATCTCAGGGTCATTGAACTCCGCGAAGAGTTGCCGTACAGGTACAAATAAAAATACCTATAACCACAAAAAGGACTTTTTTATTAAAATTAAAAAAAATCCAATTTTGACCCTAGGATCATTTTTACATGACACCAACTTAGTACAAATGAAATGTATGTCTTTTTACGCGTTGTATAAAAGCGCCTACTCATAGAATTCATGAGAGTTATAGTTCACATTTGGCATTTCGTTGGAGGGACATGAAACTCAACTGTTTACCACCTTACTTCTCGGGCAAGTTTCCGTTTAGCTGTTTCCGGCTGCAGTAACTTAGCTTAGAATTATATAATTAAGGATAGTAGATGAGGACGTTATGTTTACATCTGGTTGTTATGCGGCTGACAGACTAATCTATAATATATTAAAGTAGTTTCAAGTAGTTTTGGTTTAAACACTACAAAATATACAAATTAATAATAATAGTTCAGCTTGTTAAACTTCCGCAATTAGTTAACATATTATTTAGTTTAAAATTACAGGATATTACCGCGTACCCTACGCGGTAATATCCTGAAAACTAAATGTTAAATACTATATGTATGTAGTTTACTTTATAATACTATATCAGTTGTGCAGTCTACACACAAGTCGACTGCCCGCGTGGTTCAGGTTCAGATATTTGTCACGGGTCTGGGTATTTTTCTATGTATGATAAAAATGTATTCTTTATATATTTTTTTAGGTATGCAATATGTACCGCACATTATTTATTAGTGAAAAATGCAATAGTCACGATCCTCAACGATTGAGGGACCGACTAAAAGAAGAATAAAAAATTGGCTTAGTTTTACTGAACACTATTAACGAAATCAGCTCTTGGGTTAATTATTCTGGTACTTACTCCGCACAGTGAGATTAACTTTATCAACAAAAGCAGTCTCATTTTCTACTCCACACTCGTACAGGCCGGCGTCTTCAACTCCTATCTGTTTGAGGAGTAAACTGCCGTCTACCTGTAACAAGTTGCAAAGTAACATTATTTTGAGTATTTTATTTACACATATTTACACTTCGAAATTATACAGGCTGAATTTGTTTAATGCCACCTAGAGGTAAAGTTTCATCAAATATAGAGATAGCAAATTTGACCCAAAGGACAAATTGCTACATTACTAAAAAAAAACTAGTAAACAAAAAAATGTTCTGTAATCGGTGGCAATAGATTATACCATGTTTCGCGCTGTAAAAGTTATTTACTATGTTCTCGTCCTTATTACGTTTCTCAGAGATCACATGGCAAAACCGCATGCATTATGTTTAGTAACCACAATGTTGTGTCGATAACACTGAACACGATTCGCGACTGTATTCCAACTTACGGACATTTTTGCACAGCGATAGGGCAGGGAGCGTTCGGTAATATTCGATAATGTGGCCCCGACAGCAGATTTTAGATACGTAGAAAACGATACCTGCGCCTGTTTACCGCACCCCTGGACAAAATAACTGGGAATGAAAGCAGGCCAGCAACCAAACCATCTAGCGTATGGATACTGTCATGTTCAACATGATACGGGCGACAGTCCAACTGAGGTTGATAAAACAAATCTCGTGGTTCCTTCTTATATTAAATAAAAAAACATCATAGAATTCCCTACACATAATCATCACAAAATCATCACAAGAAGCCTTTATATTTTATTTAAACGAACAAATCTGTTGGACGCTAGAATAAGGCATGAGATAGTGAATTTTCTGACTACGAAAAAATCTAGAGTAACTTAGAACTTGAGCATTTGTCCCGCATCTGTGCATAAATAATGGGAACATTGCAAGATATTGTTTTGATCTTGTTTCTTTAAAAAATACAAGCTGTCTGTCCGCAGCATCGCACGCGTTGTAGCCGGATAAAAAGTAGCCTAATGATATTGTCTGTAAATGTACAAAGTTGCTACTTGATATGTCTGGTACTGGTAGTTCTATCTACCTGCCAAGCCGTGGGGTGCTGGCAGTATAATGTTACCCCTCCTCTCATACCCATGGATGCAGTAAGAGCCTGCTAATGGATACCTCCAGAAGATCCTCCCATGAGGGGTAGTTGGCAACTATCCATCATGGGAGGGAGGCCTGTGTTCAGAAGTGGACTTTTTAGGGCTGAAATGATGTTGATGTCTGGTAGTTTCTGGTTGAAGAGGTCACTCACATACATACGAGTACATACATACGAGTACATACATACATGCATACAAAACTTCCAGATTTCTATTATAAGCAGGACAACAAGATTGGTGTGCTGGTACACCGATCTTGTATACTGTAAATACTGTAACAGTGGCCGCGCGATTCGTTTGCGGGCCTTGAAATCGGGATCGATAAAGAATAGCCCGTGCCTGATGCCTGAGGTGGGCTGTCACAACAGAGCATGTTACAACTCTATTTTTAGGTCTCATTGCCTTTTTGGCCTTGTTATGGTTACAGTGTTTGGTAAGCACAAACAAGTAGTGTGTTAGTATCCTGTGTTGGATACAGATCCAATAAGCCCTTCGAACATTTTGTGTTCACCTGAAATTGGTCTACACCTCTGTCTACAATGAGTTGTCACTGTTAGATCGCCTGCCGTTACCACAATAGTAATAGTACGTTACCATGACATCTGTCAGATTTGTAACTCATGGTACCCAATTCTAAGCAAATGAAGCCCAAACTACAGTCGCTATTTTAGTACCAAACTATCCGCTAGAGGCGCTGTACAAGTTTACATACAATTTTTTAACTACAGTCGCTAGCGAGTATAGATTGTGATAACTCATGGTAGACCTACTGAATATTTGGACATTTGTTTTTCTCAACTAAACTAGCAATATCGTGATCAGATATATTAGAAGTTCGGGTATCGGGATTTCCGAGTGTTTGCGATGTCATTATTATCATCCGCAGAACGGTTTCACCCACTGCTGAATACGCCTAGCTGAGATAGGAACTTCGCAAAGTAAATGGAGTTAAAGTCGAACTAAAGAAGAAGTGTGTGTGAGAAGATTTTTTCCAAAGAATTTAACGTACTCTAAGCGTCAGGGATACACTCAGGGTTAAGAGGAAAGACGAGCGGCTATTGTCTTCCCCGAAGGGTTCTTCACCCCTTTTTAGCCTTTAAAACGTATTCAAAGTGATTGTTCCGAGCTGGTTCAGACTGCATAAAGCAGGCAACGTAAAATATGTTACTCTTATAAATAAAATTAACATTTCAGCCGAACCTATTAGTTTTACTGAAATAGTATGAATTTTAATGGATCGTGTATTCATATGGGAGGGACATTTTATAAGTAGGTTCAAGTGAATTAAGAGAATAACCGTAAGGTCCCCGGCAGTAGAACGTTGCCCCTACTCTCCTGCCCGTGGCTGAAGTAGAAATCTGCCAAGGGATACCTCCGGAAGAAGTCGGTTAAAAAGAAACAGACAATGAAAAGTAATCGCTATCGTCTTTATTTTACGTTCTCGTATAATCATGATGATTTGACGAGCTCTGTGGCGCAGCGGGCGAAGGTCCGCCTGCGACGCAAGGGGTTGCGGGTTCGATTCCCGCCTCGGGACAAATGTCTGTACGATCTACAGATATTTGTTCAGGGTGTTCTGGGTGTTTTTCTATATATAATAAAAATATCTATCTATGTAGTATAATGTATTAAGTATATCAGTCATCTAGTACCCATAACAAAAGCTCTGCTTAGCTTGGGGCTAGATGATGCTGTGTGATTTGTCCAGCATTATTTATTTAAAACGTGATTCCGTATTTTTTGTTAAAAAAATTGGGAGTTTTTTTTGTATGCAGTTTAGCATTACAGTTTTTAGTAAGCTAAATGCAAAGTTCGGCGATAATCCGACTAGAGATTAATTCAGGGCAAATAAATTCTGACTACGAATAAAATGCTTTTTCACTTTACCTGCTCTTGTCAACGAATTTGCACTTAATAATTAGTGACTGAAATTGCTATTGCTAACTTTTGACGGTCGATATTACCTAAATGGCATCGCCTTCGCGCCCCGCGACTGTTATTGTACCCTCGATATAAATGTCACGCGCGACGATATAACCGGGGCTGTATTTCACCATGTGGCGTGATTTAAAGCTCTGAGGTGCTTGGCTTCTGGGATATTTTATCTTTGGTTCTCTGTTGGTAAGGTGGCCTTGAATGCAACTGGATGTAAAATACTTTGAAATATGAATGCGCATGCATGCTTACAAAAATAAGTACTATTATGAGCCTATCTGATCCCACTGCTGGGCAAAGGCCTGCTCCCATTCTCTCCATGCATCTCGATCTTGAGCCACTTTCCTCCAGTAAGTAAATAAGTATTATCAAACTGAAATTCAGCGATAAGCTAAATTAAACGTCTTATTTTTACTGAGGTACATCTTGCAGTAGCACGAGTGTCGATAGTGTAACGTACTCGTCACACACGCACAAATGAAAGTAAACCTTCCTAGATATCCATAACACGCTAACCTCCCTATTCACATACACACATTCATGACATCCCTTCGCTGAGTGCGTCAATATCCGTGCCGATAACTTATTGTAAGAAAGTGATTGACGTTGAAAGTGACTCAAGCGCTCTTATTGGTTGGACATGAAATACTGTTCCAATCATAACTTTTGGAACAAATCAGCTACATGTATCAAAGCTGAGTATCACGTATTACTCACACACTATTTTTATTACGACTGAACGATGAAAGTACTGTTGTGACGAGAATATAATTTCAATGAAAATGTGGAAAAGGCCCGGACCGAGCCTAGAACATAATTAATAAACTCAGTCGTCACTTAGATACAATTCTGAAATAACAAAATAAAATTATTAAATATTTATAGTAAAGCAGAGCTGATGCTTAATAACTTGTAATTAGAAGATCATACATAAGTAATGTATCATTCTATTCGATATAATTTATAGAAAACTATTTGTACGTGCAATAAAGCATTTTCTGTCTATTGTAACACCACAGTTTTATATATAAAAACAATTGTTTGGGTTGCTATAGTAAGAAACTAGTTAAAGTTACCAAGAAAAACTAATTAAAGGAGTCTCCCGGGATAATATGTTCAATTGAAGAGCTAAAGTTTCCCAGACTTCATAGGAAACCCAAATGACTGTTGGATTTGCCAGGAATTTAGAAGTCACCGTGCCCCCACCGAATTTGAACTCCAAACATCATCTTGCCAGGGGCGACTTTTATAAACGAACCACTGAGCTGTGAACTCAGATGATATTAAAGAAAATGCTGACTTGTCGTCTGATTTTTCCCGCCCAGGGGCTTTTTAACAATTTATCATAATAATCTACGGATTTTCCGGGATTCATAAGATTTTGTCGGTAGAGGTTCTTAGATTCGTAAACGTAAATAGAAATAGAAGCGGCTTATTAGCTCAAGGGCCGGAGAAAATCGTTATTCTAATTCTATGGTGATAATGAGGCTTGCGATGTTTGTGCCTTTCGCACGCTACTTGAAGTAGTATGTATTTTCAAAGAAAACCGGTTGCATACGACTTTGTATACAAACTCGTTTACCAAGATAAAAGTAGCATTTTCGGAAAGTTAATTCCAAATATTAAAAATTTCAATGTCGAAATTGGAGATGCGTTGACTCACGAGATCGAATTTACTCTTCATTTTTCTAAGAACGCTTTGAAATACAATACTGTACCATCCCCACACCGCGGAACCCCGTGGTTATGGAGATGAATGAAATGCACAATGATTCATTCCTAAACCGACCGACCGCGCAAAAATATGTAAATAGACTTTTAGCACAAGGGTTATTATAAAAAAACTTGAGTGTAATCTTTTCAAAACAACATTTATTTCAACTTTTGTATAATTAATCTATGTCGGAACGGCGTTTATTTTTGAGTTCTTTCTCCTTATATTATTTAGTTTCGTCCAAAGTTGGGCTATAATCAGTGTTGAAATACGAAAGTTTAGAAGCTTGTATTTTTGAAATAAATACTTTTTTTACGGTTTGGGGTGTATACAAACATAGATTATGACGAGATAAATTGATATAATCCTTAGTGTTGGATGGTTAACGTCAAACAGTGGAGTAGTTACCCTTCCACGTTTGTATGGAAAGATGGGCGACTCGTTCATCCTTAAGACAAGAAGAAACGTATACAGTAAGCTGACTGGCCGTAAGTATTTGGTAATGGTCATTTGAGGCAAGCTTGACTAAAAGAAACCTATTAAACGGACGAAGTTAAGCAAACAATTCGACGTCTCAACAAAATGTAGGTCGCTGTTTGTTTGTGCATGGAATGAAAGCTCGCGTTTGTAGGCCTTGCACGTTCCCGCGGATTCTGACAAAAGCTGCATTCATCCATGCTCAAGCTCAGAATAACTGATGTAAAACTTCTTGGATTCTTGTTTGGATTATACCACAGAAACAAAAACAGCCAAATGTATGTATGATGTCCTCTGCGACGTGTTCGCAGATGGCGAGCCTTGTTATGAACATCTGTTAGGAGCTGTTCATTTACGCGACGCACTCACCGTCATACTGCTCTGTCACACTAATGTTTGACGATTTTTAGGGTTCCATACCTCAAAGGGAAAAAACGGAACCCTTATAGGATCACTTTATTGTCCGTATGTCTGTCTGTTTATCGGTCTATAAAGACCCTTTATCACCCAGGGCCCCAACTGAAAACCAGCGTAGCATCTGAGTCTTCGGATGCTGGCAGCAGAATTTTGCCCATCTTCTCTTGCCCGTGGATATAGTAAGAATCTGCCGAGGGATACCTCCGAAAGATAGGCACCAGCGTCTTTCCGTATATCAACATCCCGTACTGCGCTCGCTAACCCGCCTGCCAAGCGTGATGAATATGACAAAAACCCCGTCATGAACTGTAAGCAATCCAAACGAAACGTCGGGAAATAATAAAGGTAATTTTAGGCGATAAATACCCGCCTAAATGTGCTTTGATAATTTGTTGTGATCGCGAAAGTTTAAAAAAGACAAAAGATATTTAATGTCCAGCAGTGGACGTTTTACGTCTGAGATGATGATTTTATTCTAAGCCTTGCTACACAATGCTGAGTTGGGGACCTTTTTACCGGCGCCACATTCACATCTTCCTGTTCGCACCATTACATTACTTTTTAAACGTTTCGCGACCAAGTTCTCAAGGCTGACTGCCTATGAGAACTTGGACGCGAAACGCTGGATGCTGGACTGCCCAGTGTTACTATGCAGCCTGATGGACAGTCGTTAGCCACATGAGCCGTCGCTGAGAAAACTCTTTCCAGTCTTCACAAGACTTGTCACGTCAAATGTCTTAACTAATTTTATAAAAAGAACAGGTCCGTACTGACTCGTCAACTTACAGCCGGCCGGCACAACTCAAGCTAGAAACATGGTAATTTAGTTAAATAAAGGGTTCCTATTTTGACCTAACTCAGAAGCAATAAGAAAGGATTTTCGAAATTCAACCCCTAGGCGTAAATTAAAGCATAATCATTATGTACGTGAAAACGTTTTATTCACTTAACTTTTTAAAATTTTAAACACATATTGATAAAAATAATAAAACACGATTCATCGTGTCTTAAAAATCATTCCCTTACCCTGAGTGTAAAATGGTTAAAAATCCTCAAACTACAAGAGTAACTAAAACTACAATTCTGAAATTTAGCGTGGCGGTATTTTAAGAGATAGGCGCTTAGTAAGAAAGTGGTACTTATGTACATATATCAAAATTATAAATCTTATTAAGGCCAGGTTATTCCAGCGGCGGGTTCCTGAAGGAAAGCGCGCGAGCGCGGCCTACGGAAATTCTATAAAAAATCGCTTCAAAAATGTTTAATAAAGTTTTCAGAAAAACTAACCGTTGAATATTCTTCTAAACGTCGTCGCCTATTTTCTGAAATGTTTTTTGAGAGTATAACATTGATACACTTAGTACAACCACAAAAACGAGCAAAAACTGCCTTCATAATTTATTATTATCAGGCGAAGTGAAAAATATAGTGTTTTGAACCGTTAAATATCCAAAAACGTGTATTAAACTATACCATATTATTTTTTCTCCGAAAAACCAAAGGATATTTGGTCGTTTAAAATAGAATTTAAAATTTCCGGGGCCTTAAGTTTTTTACGTGTTATGCGATTTCCGAAATCTAGGGAACTGAGTAGAAACACATACAGACGGGTGTCTGCGGGACTTATAAATTGCGGAGTTTTGTGAAACGTGTTCATTTCAGCGATCCATTTAAATGGCTGCTATTTATTTACGTTGCGATGCCATGACGTGAAGGGATTATACAAAATGAGATGGGCTTAGCAATCCCGCTTTAAGGGATAACTAGCCTCGCGGGATCGCACGAGTTTTACCCGAATAAAAAGTATTAAAGCTCCACGGTATTTTCTCCATACGAGTACCTCGGTGGCGTCTTATCTCGGATGATTCGGCGTTCAGGGATTTTATCCCTTCTTAACATACAGGCAACAATATTAGCTATGAGTGAGTGTGTGTTATTATGTGAGTGTGGGTGTCGCGTTTTAGTATAGAAAAGAGTATCCTCCCGTGGGCTTAACAATTTATTTTTATAATTATTTAGGGTTTCGTACCCAAAGGGTAAAAACGGGACCCTATTACTAAGACTCCGCTGTCCGTCTGTCTGTCTGTCACCAGGCTGTATCCAGGGTTGGCGAGCGCAGTTTGCGATGATGAAACACGGAAAGACGCTGTCCATCTTCCGCAGGTATCCCTTAGCAGGCTCTTACTGCATCCACGGGCATGAGAGGAGGGGTAACATTCTACTGCAGGCACCCCACGGCAGAATTAGAATTTATCGATTGCAACGATACCTTTATTAATAAGACTCATGGTTTAAAAAATATTCCTACTTTCCTGGTCACGTCATTTGATGTTTTTGTTTGTGTGTAATTGATGGGTCCCCGGCCCCGGGTGAATTAGATTCACAATTTGACCCGGTAGGTGGCGCTGCCATAGGGGTGCACTAAGCCAGTGTTTCATACAACAGCGCTTTACACTAACATTGTGTTTTGTGAGTGCAGTTGAATTATGTATGTGCAGTGTTAGCAAAACTGGTCTTAATGCCAACCGCTTCACAAACAACAATCTCTTGCTTCTGATTCAAACCCTACGTCAAATGTTAGTTCAATTCAAAATATTGAATTTTAGGCTTTATCGTTACAAAAGCCAATAAATGCCAAATAAACAATAATCAATCTTATATAAATAAATGATATAAGATACAAAACGCCAAAGTTGAGAATGTATGGATGTTCTCTATGGAGGCACTCTCACGCAAAAACTAGCCTACAGATTAAGCTGAAATTTTGCACACGTATAGATGTTGACCAGAATTAACACATAGACTACATTTTATCCGGGTACAACGCATGCGAGGTGGCGGGCATAAGCTAGTGTTAAATATTGTAGTTTATTTAAAGTATAAAAGACAAGATGGAGAGATGTAGGTAGTGTTAAAAGATAAGCAACAGTTTCCGGCTTCCGATATCGACGTCACAGTCAGAGTGAAGTGGAGGAAAGAGTTTCTTGGTACGAGGAGAAAGAAACCGACAGAAGCCGGAAACAATAAAAGGAGGCGTGGCAATAAAAGGAGTCTATCAGGGTCCATAACACCTGTATTTATTTAGACATTAACACCTGTAACATACTACTCGTATATGGAAACAACAAACGCATTCTGCAAGTTTGGCTTAGTATGGTTTTAGTTACTAGACCCAAAGATTATTATTCGATTATTGTTAGATTATTCAAATAAAGCAGATCAAGACAGCACTCTGTAGTATTGGAGAATGTTTTTGAGAAGCTCTTACGAGTAGAGACAAACATAATTAGGGTGATGCGAGCGACCTTCTTTAAAGGACCTATTTCTATTAAAAATAGGTAAACATGTTTGACATTGTGTTTGTAGGCTATCAATGTCAGACAGCGGCTAGACTAATGTATGACTTTGTTATTTTTACTTTAATTAGACATACCAATAATACTAGTATACTACAGTACACTATCATGAAACACGCAAAATAACCCTATATAGTGTGATATTGCCGTGGGGTGGCAGTGAAATGTTACCCCTCCTCATGCCCGCCGATGCAGTAAGAGCCTGCTAAGGGATCCTTTCCGTGTATCAAATCAACATCCCACACTGCGCTCGCCAGCTCGCCTGCCAAGCGTGGTGGGTATGGTAACTACCCCTCATGGAGATCCATGAGGTAGGCCTGTGTTCAGTATTGGAAGTTTTACGGCTGAAATGATGATGATGATGAGTGTAATATAGAATATATTTTAAGGGGCGAAGCCCCCTAATATGCATAGCGCTGTCTGTGTGTCCGTCTGTCTGTGAATTTGACGATTACAACTGTAAAGATGTGTACAAGTGGAATAACCGCCACTGAAACACCGCCGCGGATATCTGAAAAGATTGCAGGAAGGCTGGACAAAGGCCTCCTCCAATGGTATCTAAGTTGTACAATTAGAGCTTTGAAAAAAGAACACTCTAAAGATAATTAAATTAACTCCTGGACAAATTAGATCCAAGGCCTTTCGGGAAGTCCAAGAAGCCAAGTCCCATCAATCCTGAATATATCTAGATTGTTACACCAGCATCTCTTAGGTCCGTCAGTTACAAAAAAATGTTTCAAGTACAATCAAACAAGCATTGGTACGGGGATAGCTGAAAAGGGGGCGAAGGTTTCCGAAAAATGCCATTTTTGACCTTTGGTGACCTTTTAAGGTCACAATGACTCCGGTCCCTGTGACCACCAAAATCAATCAGTACCTCTCATTCAATCAGTCAGTCTCATTAAGACAGTGCTAACAAAAAAGGTTTCATGAAATCGGTCAACGCGTTCGGTTATAATCGTGTCATGCATAGACAGACAGACAGAGCTATGCATAATAGGGGGCTTCGCCCCCTAAAATATAAAGGGACAAACAGAAGTACCGTATGTAGTAATCGATTTTGTGTGATGAAGCGTGTTTCTAAAACCGTAGGAACCCTCACCGTTCAACGCCACATCAGTTTTGTGCAAGGTTTTCCACGAAAAAATACCAACGGGGACACTTACATATAACAAGCAAGATATTGGAAGAGAACAAGATCTGAGGAAGAAATTTATCTTGATTTTCAGCATGTAGGTATGTACATTACGCAGATGAAAATTAAAGAGTGTTCAATGTTCATATTCAAGAAGGAAAACATACACAAAACTTCAATTGAAAACATCCAAAATCATCGTTCTTTGTGCGTTCAAAATTCTACAACGCGTCAACGAGATTTAGCTTATCGTGGACCTGCCTTCACCTATGACTTTGAACTATTCGCAAACTATCATGAACATGAGTCAGTTTCAGCGAAAGGGCAAAGCTCCCCTTTCAGGCGCCCCCATGAGTTACAACCAGACAATGGTGGAAATGAAGTTATACGACAGGCAGACGACGCGCCGGTGTGGTGACGTCATATGATCAAAGGAATGACACTCCCCCTAATGACTGTGGTGGAAGTTGTATGGATTCTTTTTTAACCGAAACAAACAATAGATTACTTAGAAGAGCCGTAAACCCAAAATCTTAAGCTAGTTATGTAAGTTAAAGCAATAGTTATCAACTTTTAGCATTAGACCAGCATTTCTAATCAAATTAAATAAAAAAATACCTACTTTATTCAGTACGGTCGCATGGAACTTATTAATGAATAAGCTATATGTAACGAAGTAAGTGGAAGAAGTGAAGGAAAGTGATTGCCCAACAAAGGGATGATTCGGGTTGACAGTAAACAAATTCGTAGAAATTTGAATAAAACCGTCTTCGTTTATCCGAAAGAAAGCAACGTTATAGTTTGCTGTTTTCCTGAACATAATTCCGCCTGTGCTGTGCATTTCCCTCAACGAATAAACACGGATTTGCACTGAACAAGCAACCTAAAGCATTGCGAGCAGCATAAAGGCACAGCTTGGCAAGCAGTCGTTATGGGAAGATGTGTAATCAGACACACAAACCTTGCCCTAGAATGCTGTGATGCTATTTGCATCCCGTTTATTACACTAATGAAAACGCATAATGATGCAGTGTCGTTATCAGTGGCAGGGAAGCTCATCTCTTTTGCATTGTATTCAGGGAAATTATAAATGTAGGTTCTGGTAAAAAAAGTATAGAGTAAAGTAAAGAGTAATAAACTGAATTCAGAATAGATTTCCTGGAAGATCCTATAAGATGAGAAGTCCTCTGGAAGGTGTTTATTTAGGAAGTATCTACAACAATGCTGCGATTTAAAACGGCAGAAAAATTGTGTAACAATACGATTTTTGATACTTATCTATGTAACAGCTAAGACAATATTTAAACAGCTTAAGCTTGCGCTAAATAATGCCGTTTGTCGTGTTTACTACACAGTGCCTGTAAACAGAAGCACGTTGTCTGACAATAGGGGCCTAATAGTATGCATTAGAGTCCGGTTTTAGCTTGCTCATTGTGCTAGTGGCTCTGTCATTGTGCCCGTTTAGACTTTACACGTGGTTCGCGGGAATACTGCCGTCATTATTGTGGCAATTAGAGGCGGTTGTATAACGATCCATAGTTAGGATGTGAAATCCCATGAAGATATGAAAGAAAACTTGAGCCTTTTAACATCAGAACTATACTGGAAATTTGATTGCTTTGGAATTGGAAACCAGTCGGACTGAACGTATTAGGTTTTTCTTAGCTGTTCCATATACATACATATATATATATATATATATATATTTTAACGTGGAAAACCACTATAACCTTTTTTATAGTACTTAATAAAATTTGTTCTAACATAATGCATTATTTGCGAAGGTGTTAGTTACATAGTGTCATTAATTATTTAAATAATTACGTTATTTATTAGTCAGTAGTCTCACATTTTGAACGGAATTGCCTTTCATTTTAATTATAGGTAGGTACGAGTAGTAACTACGACCCACTCTCCCTCTTATGTAACGCAGACGAAGTTGAGTGGAATGCCTTTGCTATTTCTTTATTTACAAAAATAAGGCAATATCAAAGGAATCCCACTCCAAGGGCGAACACGGCACACCTTTCATATTTCAACATTTTCAACGCTTGATCCAGGTAGCTTTATGTTGTCAGTTCGTCAGAATACCATATTAGGAACTGTTCATTGTTAACTAAGGGGGCCGAGGTTTACTTTGTGGGCATAGCTTTGCACGCAAGGTAGGGATATCAGTCATAACTTTTTGGTGGTAATTTTCACGGAAGTAAGGTGCTGGTAATCGATAGGGGGAAGATTACCTATATAGATCCTACAGGGAGCGATTGAATGAGATTATTATTATAATTTATTGAATATAGCTTACAACTATCATTACATACAGGATGACACCCAATGCAATAGTGTGGTTTCACATGTATACACAATTTTAACATTAATAACCCTTACATTTAATTAAATAATATGAACAATGTTTTACGAAATCGTACAGTGATGCACAATGTTCTCCGCAACTTGATTTAGTGTACGTATAGGGCGCATTAACGGAGCTTTACCCACCAAGTTGGTTCTGCTGGTTCACTTGCAAAAGATGTGGTCTTCTACGTTTATGCACAAATTCATCAGGCACATTCAAATTTAACTGTCCCAATATGCTAGGATCAGTAACTTCTGACTATGTAGAGCCAGTGCCAAATTCCTCCTCGTTTCTAGATTGTATCTGACCATCCCCACAGCGAATAAGGTCGGATACATCAAGGGAAAGAACGGGTCAATGCTGTATCTTCTTTTCCAGTATAGGAACCGAGCGAATTTGTTTTGTATGTTCTCCATCATTAGACTATACTTCGTTTTATGTGGAGCACACACACCAACATTGCACTCTAAATGGCGGATGACTAAAGCAGCGTCGTATATATACCTTATAAGACCAGTTAGTGCTTTTAAATCGAAAAAGCATTAGCTCGCCGAAGTATAAATCCTAGACTTCTAAATGCCTCTTTACATACGTGGCAATATGAGATCCGAACATCAATTCCGCGGCCATGCGAACTACAAGATCTCTCATTGAACTTATATTTTTTAAGGGCGAATTCTCTACATCATAATCATTCTGGATAGGTTTCGCTCTGGTTAACCTTATTACAGAAAATTTATCAATATTAAGGCACAGTTTATTTTCGCAAGTTCACTGAACTACCCTATTGATGTCTTGTTGTAAGCAATTAGTCACGTTTATACCAAATAGATAGAAGTAGCTTTAGGTCGTCCGCAAATAGTAGGTATTAGGTACTGGTGACTACTCCTGGCAAATCATTTATCATAATGATAAACGCCTATGGATCCATATTACTGCTTACGCTTATGCCTGTTCTATTGACATATGGCTGTGATTTGAAACCCTCAAACTCGACATACATATAGCTCGCAAATAATTGAAGCAACTTGGCAGTGCAGGCAAGTGATTTGAACTTTAATTGCAAGACATCATTATTGACCAAGTCAAATGCTTTTCTGACGTCAAAGTAAGCGGCGCCGGCGTCGACTTGCACTACCGCGTCTACTAAGTCATGGTATTGAGTAGATTGCTGCCAGTAACCTCAGTTGACCTCTGTTTTTATTTTTATTTGTGTGTACCTATAAAAAAAAATTATTTATTATTTATTCACTTTGATGTTCTACGTTATAACTATATAATCTGTAAAGTATGTATGTTCTTTGCTGTGTGTATACCGAATAAATACATTTTCTTTCTTTCTTTTTTTCAGTACTGCAGAGATGTTTGCTTCCTAAATTACACAACTGTTTAAGTTGTTTGACGTTTGCCGTGCTCAATTAATTATATACAGAATACTCATCTATTAGGTGCGAAGCCGTGTCGGCATCTAAGGTAGGTGCAAGACAAGGAACAATGAAAAGTTTAGTGGTCAAAGCCACTAATTTAAAAAAGAAAATTCCACATTTGCGAATCCCATTGGTTTTATTTAATGTAGGCTCTAAATAGGCAATCATATACCATAATATTCAACTTCAAGGACAATAATAAGACAATACTTATTTGGCCTGTAAATTATAAGAATCTTCATGTTCATCAGAATCCGATGTTAGGCACTCTCCGGGCGGAGATTGAAATATAAAATTCAGAGAGAGAACTGAATCTAATACCGGTATACCAAGAATAGCAGACAAGCAGAGACAAATTGAAGACAAAAGTCCTATTTCAGTTTATCGAGGAACTTTCCGCAAGACTATTAAATTATCCTCGAACGTAACTATTGTTTATTCCCGCGTAAGACAAAGGACAATGCACAGTAGTGCTTCAACGCATACACAATTAAAGTCTATTGAACCGGACAAGAGGCGTGGGGACATACATCAGGGAGCATGTGGTGTTGAGGCGGGTACTAATCATGTGTTCAGTGCAAGTGGGATATAGGTATAAACATAATACTGGGAAGGACGGAATCTAATGGGAAGGCGATAGGTTCTTAGGCTTTTTATAGACTAAATTGAATAGCATACTTGAAGATGGTCAAATATATTATTTGATTTGAACTTAGTAATCAACTTAAGATTCCTTACGAATTGCGACAGTAAATCATATACATATCGCATGTAGATTCTTAGAAACGTTATGTTTCACCAGTTTCAGTACTTTCCACTTTTCATCGGAATCCGATACTAGGCACTCCGGTTTTGCCGGAAATTGAAATCCGGATATCAAGCTGCCGAAATGGAAACAATCTTGGCCAGACTATAAATAGCGCAGTGTCCGAATTGAGACACATTGCAATTAGTTTTGGGAGCGTCCATTTTCCGCTACATCTTCTATTGATACTTCTTCCTGCACTAGGAATTAATATTGAGGATTAAGAACGATTATTGGTGCTATTGGAGGTAATTAGTATGCTATCAATATTTTAAGAGCTTTTAACATGAACACTAATGATGATCTATCCTTTTATTGCTTTTACTTTTTCCATCATGCATTTTTTACGCGGTCTTACGTATAAAGAAGAACTGATTCAGCGAAAGATTATAAAAATACTGCCATAACGACTCGACATAGATATTATATCGTAGGTAGAGGGGGGTCTAGGGGTGATAAAAAGCTCTTGTCAAACTGATATTACTCGTAATGGGGACTACTTACTTCAAGTTTTAAAAGGAAAACCAAGGGTGGTTTTTAACCGACTTCAAAAAAACTAAGGAGGTTCTCAAGTCGTCTGTATTTTTTTGATTTTTTATTATTTTTGGGTTCGAATAGATACATTACTCTAATTTCTTCAAAAATCCATTCTGATGATGAGATGATGTGATCCACGAGGATTTAAATAATTTTAATAGTGTATAATATATTTCTAATGGAGGCATAATTAAATGCCCTAAATTTAAACATGCGGCGAGGTTTTTTCTATTTATAATGTTGGCTTGATTTTCTATCCAGTACTGATATGATAGGTTCCATAATAAATCGAGGGAAATACTCAAATGTATTAGGATGAACGCCTAGCGGTTTAGGTATTTTCAGTAAACAAGTCAAAGAATTTATCATTGAAGCCGGTTGTCTGAGTAGAGAAATTAAATCGAATGAACATAAAGATTTTAAAATCGTGCTTACGCGCTGGCGCTCTTTAATTTTAATCAAAGTTTAAAAGAAAGGGTAAACTCGTTCACACCATAGAAATCGATTATAAGCGTAGCTATCAATGATTCTGCGTGATTACCGATTTGTGAACTCGATCGTTGCTAAATAACGCGACGTTACGAATCAGCCGACACGGTGTAATATTGGCACGGTTTAACAGGAGCATATTTGTAACGGTTTTTTAGACAATTTAAGCAGGAAGGCGAGCAGACAGCTGAGGCGTCAGGTGTGGTCGTCTGCTCGCCTTCCACATGTCCACAAACAGTTGGTCTGCCTGACTACTGTAGCGAAGCAGAGAGGAGGAGAGTAGAGCTGACCAATACAAATGCATTAAATCTTTCGGCGCGGAGTGGACTCGGTGGAAAGGCAGCCTTGGTCTTTTATTTCTTGGGGAAAAAACACGTTAGTATCATCCTATACGAAAGCATCATCATTGTCATTTACGTAAGAGACCATGTAGGTGTCGTACGGTGCAGTAGTCTTGTCTTCGTCAACTTGAAGGAAATAGTGCTGTATCAGCGCCATCGTCGATGCTGCTTGACAGCAAAATTAGGCTTTTAGTGATGTGCTGTCATTTTTATGGCGAAATCTTTTTTAACAAAGACCTCAACTGTTATCGTGGTGAACAATCCGTATCGGCAGACATGACTTTTGCGTACCAGCAAGCATCAATGAAGTAAGGTACAACGAACGTAGAACGACTTCAACGCAATTAGAGACAACTGGCATCCTCTACTACTTCACAATGCGGGACAAAGACAGCATGGCCAATGACTATCCAAATGAATACCAGTTGCAGCCAGATTTGCCGAGGCCATCAGACTTTGTAATGATCTGGCCGTTAAACACTTAAGAGTGTTATTGATGGGGCTTTTAGACCAGGATGTTTAGGCGATTTAGATCCAATCAGATAATTACAGTTAACTTGTAGGAGCTGGGCACAACCAACGATAGGTGGATTTAATCTTCGCCGAATTGGAGTCGGTTACATCAGATTTGCTGTTTCTTACTTGGTCACTTCTGATTCTCCATGTAAAATAAATCAATATTTTGGTTATTTTAAGACACATATCATACGTGTATTGTGAAGATAAAATGTTAAACTTTTGGACAATACGGAGATAATAACATGGTATATACAAATAATATGCATTTTATCAGGGTAGAACCGTGCACAATCGTGGTCAGCTGCAGCTGGCAATACAATCATTGTGTTTTCACTCGCAAGGTCGAATCCGTTAACAGCTCCGGTCACGGCAATTGCACACCGGTGCCATCATGACCAGATTGCTCGAAGCCATGTGAACCTTTCAGCCTCGTAACAGAGTTTAAATTGGACTGCTCAATTGAGGAGAACATAGAGACCAAATTTGGCACTGGGCATTATGGCTTTGTAACAAGACCTACAGTGTAATCTTAAAGAAGTTGGATGGATCCAGATGAACTGGCGATTGAGAGATAACAGCTGACCTGAATAGTTTAGGTAATTTGCGTGAAATAAAGTTAATTAATCGATTACTTAATAAAATGACTGGAGACTCATCAATGTGGATCAATTGGAGTTTCAAACTAAATATAGTTTGAAACTCCACTTTGATTGCAAATTAAGCGCATTCGGTGATTAGCATAGCAACAAGGTTCCAGAGTTAGGTAAATGAAGAACGCGACCCGTATTCCCTCGAACGATTGGTTAAATTGTCTTATTTAACCCAATTTGTAAGCCAATAGCAATATTAGCTGGCTGATCAGCTTATATCTCCATGGATTTCTCGAATATTCTCAACCAACGTTAATTGCTTCACCTAGAACTTCAGACTGTGAGGTTGTCAGATAAACTAATTTGTATGACTAACCCACATCTTCATCAGTTCATTCGATTCTTGATACATGCATTTGTATAGTTAAAGCATGGATTTCGGTCGTTTGTTGATACACCTGGGTCATTCATTACCCAGCCATGTCTGCGGCGACCGTCAATTTGTCAATGGCAGTAAACATGATTGTGGGTATTCGTAACCACAGGTCAGCCATTCAGGGGATTACAGAGGTGGGTATTAAAATGCGATATAGAGGTAAGCGCATTCGACATAATGGCAACTTGTACTCGTAGTAATAGCGACTTGGTTGTTAAAATCACATTAGTTTCAAAACCAACTCGGAACAAAATTCATAGGTATAAATTTTGTTCCAAGTTGGTTTTTTTAAATTTTTTGTATTTTTTTCCGATTTTTAGCTAACTTTTTTATGTCTTTTTTCTTAGCTGATTAATATTTTTTTTGTTATTTAACTTCCTGTCCACATACTTGTTGTCGTCCAGTAACATATTTACTTATTCTTAGTCGCCTGTTACATGTGGAAATTTGTGATTAGCCCTCAGTAACTATAATTCTTTGTCTATTAGTTCATAAGCTAGCTGTTAATTTCCCAAACATTGTAAAAATCAAATAAAATATAGCATAATCATTTTTTCTACTGTACTCACTGTAAACTTTTATTCAATTTTAGTAATATTATACGCGATTTTTATATAACCTCTGAATGCAGAAGTTGAGCAGAATACGAATGAACTTGCCAATGTAAAAACAATCTACAATAAGACAGATTATTTTCTGTAGGGTCACAAATCATCATTATGCGAGGATGCGTAATTAGTCAGTCAGCTAGACACTGGCAGTGTGTCAGTCAAGTTTGAGAAAAGTAACATTACTGTATTAATGACCGTAAAAATAATTTGGAATCCGTTTCAGTCGTACTGGTAGGGTAGGCCAAAGGCCACCATTTTATTTTCGATGTATCGCAGTGGCTTATTTGCTGGTTTACGGATAGCGCAGCGAGGTAAGCTATAAAGTTCTCCCCGATTCAATTTAGTCCGCACTCGTATGAATAGAGTCAGCTATGCGAAACGCATCGATTACCAGTTATCGAATGGTAAATTTCTAGGGTAGGGTGTACCGATGGGTTGACGATATTTAGAAAACCGCGGATGCCAACTGACAAAGATTAGCGAATGACAACGGCGAATGTCAGAATCAAAGGGAGGCTTTGCCCAGCAGTGGGTTGAAAGTGATGATGATTGATCACAGTAAATTTATAGCGTTTTTTGCTCATTATGTTCTGCCTCAAGTCCCAGATGAAAAACTTATATTACCATTACCACTTACCAGGCAAGACTTCAAATAAAAAGTAAACAGAGAAATAGCTTCTAAACGAATTGAAAAACATCATTCTAAGTTAAATTATTACTGTCTGTCTACAGGAACCCGGGAACTTCCAACTATGATGAAAGTTGCATTACAAATTCATAGTTCTCAGTTTTATGCGCTTTGCTAAGTTTAATGTTTCGACGAAACACGAAAGGTCGTTAAAATCTTTATAACTACCGCGAGAGCTTTTGACTAAATATTTAAACGTCGCTTGTAAAGTCTGAGATAATAATATACAGATGGACAATTTTATTTCCTTCTTACTTCGTACAAAGTGTACTTTAGTTAAACATATTACGGTAAAGCGGGAGTCCAATGGATGCAGTTGGCGCAGGGTCGGAAAGAATGGCGTGACAAAGAGGAGGCCTATACCCAACAATCAGTAAGTGTGATTGGGCTGATAGACAGATAGGTAAAATATTCTGGAGATGACGTTCCCGAAGGCGTATATGCAGTTAACGGGGTCACGATCCTCAACGATTGAGGAACCGACTATAGGAAAATAAATAAAAGTAAAAAGAAATTATAACAAACAAGCTTTTCATAAAACGTACTCTCTAAGAATAATAAACATTTTCCATTAAAATTTTATGTCAACTTAAAACGTCTTTACACAATATATGTAATAAAAAAGCTTGTCGCGAGATTAACCTGTGTACCTGTAACTTGATCTAATTGATTTTTTTTAAAACAATTTAAATACGAGTACCTGCTTATGCGGGATACCAGATGATTAAACAGTATATTTTATACAACATAGTACTTTGTAAACTTTTTTTATCAATAGACATAATTTTAAACTGTTTAGCGGGACTTTATCGCGTAATTAAATTGTTTTATTATTTCCCGACGTGACCACGAGGGCAGCAGGGCAGTTTAAAAGTATACATCATCATCATTGTCATGCGACAACAAAATACAACTTTACTGCGACTGCGAAGATTAAACATGCACAAATAATATAAGCAAGTTGAGTTTAAAAAAAAAACTTTTTAAAAACAAGCTTTTATTACCTGGTTGTAGACTCAGGACCTAATCACTGGATTGAATTACACAATCCAAAAATCCTAGCCAACGAGAGGCACTACTATAAGAGAATGGTTCGGGAAGCGATTGAGATTAAGAAGCATCCTAATTTCAATCGTGAAGACGGTTTCAGACTCTCTGCCTCATGGAATCCAGTGATAGCAAAGTGTACTCGGCGTGAAAAATCAACTCAGTATGTGGATACAGTCAGTGTAGTGTGCTGTCCCAGTGGGAACCGGCCCTAATAATTTTTATGAAGATCAAGTGAGGGTAGTTCAACAAACGCCTTCGCTTTGCTGCGGTACCTCCATCACATCAGTCTTCCCGGGACCATGCTTGGTGCAATCCAAGCGAAACGTCGGGAAATAATAAAGGTAATTTACGCGATAAATACCCGGTTATATGTATCTAGATAATTACCTGGTTAAGTTTTTTTTTTAATTTGATAAATTCATAGGATTTTTAGTCGCGCAGCGACTACGCCAGTCCTGTAATTACATTCAATTATGTACAAAGCTAACAAACGCAGACTTATACTAATATATCATACACTAATTTACAAAGAGTGCTGGCCGCCGCGCTTAGCGGCACAGCTAGGATACTTTGAAATATACCAATTTCCAATAAATTCAGATTAAACTGCGTTTGCATCTGTGTTCTCAGAGACTGGCTCCGAACGCATTCCATCAGTAGATGGTAGAAATCCTCTTTGACTCCACAACTCTTACAGTTAGGAGAATCCGAAATTTTCATAAGATGGTTAAATTTAGAGAGAGGCATGTGTCCTGCACGCAGCCTAAGAGCTGTTACAATGAGGCATCTCTTAAATTTACTATTTACAAACCAAGGTATACGAGGGGGACCGCTTTGTACAATTTGATACCAGATTCCTTTTATTTCTGAAGTATTTTGACCTGGTTAAGTTAAAAATGACTAGACTGTCAACAATTTGTCACCGCCGCATACTCTCCTACTTTGGCCATATAGCGAGGCGAGGCGACGAGAGTCTCGAAAAGCTGGTCATCGTTGGGAACGTCGAAGGAAGGAGATCACGTGGGAGATCCCCAACTCGATGGATGGACCAGCTTCAGGAGAAGAAAGCCAGTTTCTACGATGTGGTACATCTGGCCACCAATAGAACTCGCTGGAGGCAAGCTGTCCACACTTTCACGACATCCAAATTCAAATTCATTTATTGCGAAAATGGGTTACATACAGATGTCAATAATATAAATAGCCCTTCCATAATCAACTTTACAGCATGCAGTATTCAATAAATTGTTTAAAATTAAAGTAATAAAATATTATCTAAGCAAATAAATTCATTAACAGCACACATAAACAAATAAGTCCATAAAGTATTACAAAATATGTCAATTACGAGCATCTTAATATTTAAATTTCAATGAATTAATTAACAACAATGATCAAGATCATGAAGAGCCAACCAGAGAGAGAAGTTAAAAATCGCTCGAATGGCCCTAGGAGCTCTTACTGAGTTCTTAGGGCCACCTCTCAGCTCCATCATCAGACCCTGGTTACCATCTAGCACCAAAGTACTCTATGATGAATCATACGAGCCCAAACTCGATGGGGTTGTGTAGTTGTTACCGAGTTCCTATGCCCATCTTCCAGCTCCATAGTCAGACCCTGGTTACCATCTAGCAATAAAGTACTCGTCAAGACGGATCAAACGAGTCCACAGGTGAAACTAAATAAAAGCTCGTAAAAAATCTGTTTTGATGAAATGTTTTTAATAGCTTAATTGCATAGACGACCACAATAAAGTAGTTGACTACTGCGCAAGCGTATACATATAGCGATAATAATTATCGCTATATTAATTAATTTGTCGACCCCTCGTCCCTGAACCCGCATTAAAACGTCGTAAAATTAGCCAGTTATTTGGGGGAATAAAAATGAATTACGTCTTTGTTTGATAGCTATTTCGTGGTGTTTCAAGTTTTAAACTTTATTCCATAAAAAGAAGGCAGGTTAAAAAATCGTCCATATACATATGTACAACGCCGGAAACATAATGTTGCCCCTCCTATCTTGCCCGTGAATGCAGTAAGAATCTACTAAGGGATACCTCCGGAAGATGGACAGCAGCGTCTTCCGCGCCATAAACACCCTATAGGTACTGCGCTTGCCAACCTGCCTGCGAAGCGTGGCGAGTATGGCAACAACTCGTACAACGTAATTACATAGCATACACATTAAATTCATAGAGCAGACTTTAGAGCTGAAAAATGTGTGTTTTGGACGTTTGCTACGTTTGTACACAATATGGCACACATTTAGTGTGTAGGTAAATAAAACACACGATTAAAATGATAAAAGCCGTAAGTATTCAGGAGCAAATTGAAGTAAATAAATCAAATTGAAGTTATGTATCCGGAAGATGGACAGCAGCGTATGTCTGTGTATAAATATCCCGTACTGCGCTCGCTAACCCGCCTGCCAAGCGTAGTGAGTATGGCAACAAACAGCCCCCTCATTATCAGTACTTGGAGATCCTTGACGGGAAGCCCATGTCCAGCAGTGGACGTCAAAATTATGAAAAGGTAATGGCTAGAAAAAAATAAAGCATTTATTTCCGCCCCAAAAGATCCCAAGAGCTCTCACAGAATCCTAAACTTTGCTCCAAAAACTCAATACCCGAATATCGGTGACTTTGGTTATGCTTAAGAGGAGTAGTGTCCCAAGGTTCCGTAATCATATTTGCCGCAAGTGTGTTATATCAGTATTTCCCTGTGTAGACTTAGACACTGTGCCGTTTCGGTTATCCCATACGTAATCTAATAAGCTAGCCTTGCCTGGAATATTTCAGAGGGGGAATTCACTTCGTTACGTTGTATAAAACGACGTTGGAGAATTCTCGATTCTTTGAAAAGATATTTCATTTTAAAGTGTTAGTATTTAGGCGCTTTGTGATGGTTGAACTGTAGTCTGGGGTTAACGTGTACATCTAAACATGTGTGGGAGGTAAACGACAGAAGGTATCGCTGCCAGTGATTGTCATAAAAACATATGCCGCATGAAACGTATAGTCTTACGTAAAACTACGTACAATGCGTCAATGTGTTTTCACAAAATTGTGCAGCATGAATTCTTATTCCTGCTGCACAATTTTGTGTTGATGCAGTAAAAGTATGTTAAGGGATTCCTTCGGAAGATGCGGCGCGTCTTTCCGTGTATCAACCCCTGTATTGCGCTCGCTAACCCGCATGCCCAGCGCGGTGAGTTCCTATGGCAACAACCCCTCATGATCAGTACTTGACGATTCATGACGGAGGCCTATGTCCAGCGGCTGAGATGACAAACAATTTATTATTTATTTATTTATCGATCACCAACTTAGCGCTTTCGGCAAATTACGTTGAGTCTTAACGTCGTCCATCCCACAATGCCTAAAAACCCAAGTTTTCAATCAGTGCGTCCTACCTGTGATGGATGACATACTGAGCCCAGCCGTGGACACTCACGGTTGGACTAGTCCACCAGTTCAAAGTCGCTCAGCGAGCTATGGAAAGGGCTATGTTGGGAGTACATATCTCTGAAGGATAAAATCAGAAATGACGTTATTCGACAGAGAAAGATTTATATTAATAGGTACTAGCAGCGCTCGCGGTTTCACCCGCTTAGTTCCAGTTCCCATGGGATAAAATATAGCTTCTGTTACTCGCTGATAATGTAGCTTTCCATTGATAAATTAATTTATGAAATCTGTTAAGTGGTTAAGAGCCTTTACAACCTCAAAACTGCTCCAGCTCTCACGTTTGATCCTGTATATCAATAAAAGTATTGAACCAATAACATTGAAAAAAAAATATAGTAAAGTTTAGGATATGCACCGAGGTTTCTATGATGTGAAAACACGATTACTAAAAAAAATCTCGATGGAAAAAAATCGCAAACATCCCTCTAAATTTTACTAATAAACCGCAGAAGTCAATGAATACTTTGCCTATACTAATGAAACTTTGTATATAAACTCAACTAAGCACAATACAGGGCTTATATGATCTGGATTTAAATAATAATTTTTATTTTCGTTGTCAGAAATTAAATTCTGAAATATTGCGTGTGACCAGCGTCCGCCGCACGAATTCAGTCGCGCTCCGGCATTCGAACGAGGAACCCGTGTCGCTCGCTCGCTCGCAGACCTACCAGATACGTACCTAAGAAATTATAAGTGTAGTGAAATGGGGAATGTTAAGAACAACAAAAAAAGACGGAATTGGAGAAAAGAAAATGCTAAACACATGAATAAAATATAAAATAAGTAAGTACGTACCTACTATGAGTCATAAAATGTTTGTTTGCACTTTCCTATTTATTCTGAGTAAAAGTAAAAAAGTAAGTTACTTATTCCTTATTCTGAGTAGGTATGATTATGTTTTATTGACATGAAACACGATTATAATAGGTACTACCTAAATGAATTGGTAATTTACCTACGTTTTAGGTACTGTAATGGGTACCTACACCTATCTAAGTAAAGTAGATAGACCTGTTACGTACTCAATAATCATAATTATTGTACCTACTTACCCAACTACCTACCTAATTTTTTTTTCATTTTCAGAAATAAACAAATATTACTCGATACTGACTGCAATAAAGAAAATGTACCGGACGTAGACCTGTGCCCGTGAATATCACCTAGCTAAGCAAAGCAGGCTACCTATATAGGTAGGTATATACCTACCTACCACTTGCCTACCACCATAACAATTTTATTGGTCATCCTCTTGTCTGTCTCTTGTCTCATCTCTTAGGTACCTACATAGGTACACACACCTACCAACTATACTAATATTATAAAGCTAAAGAGTTTGTTTTTTTGTTTGTTTGTTTGAACGCGCTAATCTCAGGAACTACTGATCCGATTTGATCCTAGTTATATGTAGATTCATGGTAATTTGTCATGATCATAATACTATGTGTAATATTGAATGGGTAAGAACAAAAGTGAAGTGAAGCATATTTTGTTGCAGGATGCCAATAACAACGGAACTCATTGATGCCAGTAATTCCAAACATACAAATGAACCTGATTTTATAACGTTACAAACTGTTGAATTGTAAGTTTATTAGCCAAAATAATTTTACTTATTTTTTTAGGGTTGTCATCCCAGTAAGTTGCTATGATCACATAATATTGAGTTGGTAAAGTCCCACTGGCCCACCCCACCAGTAGGGTCGTTGGGAATAATACATCAAGAACGAAAGTAAAGTGAAGCATATTTTGTTACAGGATGCCAATACCAACGGAACTTATGGATTCCTGTAGTTCCAAAAATACAAATGAACCAGATTTTACGACGTTACAAACTATAGAATTGTGAGTTTATTTATCTAAAATAATTTTACTAATACATACATTTTTGAACTATCTCAATATTGTGTTTCTAATATATTTTTTTAGGCTTCCAGGTGATTTGAAGCATGACTCTGATGACGATACTACTTGGTAATTGCAAACTTTTACATACTTAACGGATTTTTGAAAAATATGGGGTGTTCTCAAAATTAAATTTAAGTTTTAATGCTGGAATTGGGCACCTTATTTCACTTAGAACTCCGCCGCGTGTTACATTCACGAAGTGTTAGTTAGAAAGTCACATAAGTACCTATTAATTTTGAATCTGGATATTTCAGGTATGAAATAACCAGAGAACGCGAAACAGAGAGCATTTTCCAAATAAATGGACGAAGACTCATCGATTTCAAACATTTTTTTAAATCGCATCAATGGATTGTCCATCTTTCACTCAAAAACATTACAGTAAAGTTCAAAATCAGATATACGATGGTTGGCGAAGCACAGCTGTTAGTGTGATGGAGGCGGCTGGAATACGAGAACGTGATGCTGCAATTGCGGAAGGGAGGGTAAATTACAACGGCATTGCTTGCATAGACGTCATTGCCAATGGTGTCTGGAGTAAACGGTCATACAACACAAACTTTTCGTTAAAATAGTTTTTTAGTAGTTTTGACGTTTTTGTATTATATTATTATAATTTCTTAGTTTTTACGTTGTTTATATGCAATTCCTAGCCCACACATCAAATTTCAGTCATCTAGGACTTTAGAATGTACCCCAGAGGTCTATTTCTGGCACTGATAATGCACCCCCTATAAGAGTTATAAAGGAGTTGAGGGGGAAAAGCTTCCGATTTCATAATCTGTATTTTTTGGCATGTGCTGATACTTTTGACATCTGTTGTCAAATTGGTATGTTCAGTTGATTTTGGAGTGGAACAAAGTGCTTCCACTGGGATCAACTGAAAGGACAACTAGTTGTGCAGAATGGAACTCCATAGAGTTCCATTCTGCGATCATAATCTCACATATCGAGTTGGTTCGTTGTGAAGAAAATTTTACAAAAATAAGTAGGTAAAATAAATAAGTAAGATATATTCCCAACGACCCTACTGGCCCACCCCACCAATGCGGTCGTTGAGTTTTTTAGTCCCAACAACCCCACCACTCAATGGGGTCGTTGGGAATTTTTTGTCATCAACGAATTGTAAGTAGGCGTACCTGTCGTGTCTGACCAACCAGTTGATTTGATGAAACAAAAGTGTTCATCGAGCGAATTTCATTCCGTACAACTAGTTGTTCTGTTCAGTTGATCGTAGACCAGTCTTAGGTACTACTTACTCAACTTCTGTCAAAATTGAAACACCGTTCAATATAATTATTACCATCCTTTTTTGTTAGATGTGATGTTTATAAGTAAGACTGAAGTAAGTAATAGGGTGTCATTACTGTCATTATGTGTCATTATGTCGGTACTATTTGTATGCATCGGAAGTCGGAACTTTTCTACAATACCTACCTATTCGTTTCCTTTTATTTCCATGCCTACGAGATGTAGATACCTACCTAACTACAATAACCTATTTACCATGTCGTACGGCTGCGCTTTGATACTTTTCTACAATCATTTCATTTTATTTCCATAGGTATATACCTACTAGAATATAGTATATAATACTATATAGTACAATATCTGCACAGAACAATATAGATAATTCCGCCGTGATATTTCTGTCTAATATAATATAGGTACCCTATCTATGGTACGGTCGGTCGACTCGTTTGTGCGCGTGACTCTGCTGTGTGATGAACTGTGCGAGTGAGATAGCTGCGAATGTGCGGCACGGCCGGGCAGTGAGGCGGGGGCTAAACTTGGATTCGAGCTGGGGTACCGTAGGCTCTTAAGACATGAAAGTGTAGCAATAAACAAACACATTAGCATTTATAATATTATTATAGTTAGTATTAGGATTCGTAAAACCGCATCAAATTTATTAAGAAGTTCATAAAATAGAAGGGAAGTAAAAGCGACTTCAATAATCTGTTGTATCACGAGAACGTCTCGCTTATTGGTATTGTAGATCAAATCAGAGATTGCAATAATGAGTGGATATCTGCGATTCATTTTCAAGGAAAATGGTGCGGTTAGGTTTCTGTAATCCGAACTTGGCTGATAAACTGCCGTGTTTTACTATTGGTTCTGGTGACGTGACGTGTTATTACTTATTAGTGATAGAACTTCATTAATGATATGTGTTTATTGGATGGCTTTGCGATGAGTTCTGTTCGAACGTCTAATGATACTATAACATTAGTTATGGATAAGGAATGCGCTGAGATTGCGCTTACTAGATAAACAGTGGCAGTGGCAGACACCATTTTCTCAGTATATCATTATACTAGCGACACGCCCCGGCTTCGCACAAGTGCAATGCTGAATACTAAATATACTACAGAATTTACCATTGCGGACATTTTTGTAACCTTTTTAAGGTGTACAATACATTATTTTGATCTATTTCGTAGAGTTTAGCCGGCGTTTGCAATGTGAGCGCAAAAAAATGTGTTTATTTACGACCTCACATTAGAAACCTCCAAAATAATCAGTGTTTCTCTACTATATGCATATGGTGTTATAGATATAGACCTTCCTCTTGAATATCTATTGAAAAAACCGCATCAAAATCCGTTGCGTAGTTTTAAAGCGAACAACGCGATCGAAATTCGCATCCCGACAATACGCCAAACAGTCCGCATATATTTACGATGCAGTAAACAAAAATTTTAAATATATACCCTATGAACCAATTTTCATGCAGAAAAACCCTTATAACGTGGTTACAAACACTAAATTATGAGGACGTTGAAAAACTAACGGAAATTATAGTGTAGCATTGTTATAGGTACATAATATACGATATTATCTGCATAATCGAATATATACATAGATTAGATATATAGAATAATTCATAGAATATACATAGATCTATATTTGTATTTAAATAATTATCTATATTATATGTATTTATCATCACAGTTATTATTTATTATTATTATCACTATATACCTTACACCATACCTTTACATTACTTTATTTTTTTTTTGTATATATCATAGATTGTTTAAATATAAGATTCAATTGCCTTACTTAATTAATTACATTGTGAGCCGTGATGTAGAGCGAGACTCTCTAGCACAGGTATTATATACCTAAAAGAGAGTCTCACACCCTGTATATTGTTTAGATTAAGTAAGTGAAAATAAACATATTTGTATTTGTTGTATTTGTAAAGATCTAAAGCAAATATAGGGACAGACAGACAGCGGGAAGCGACTTTGTTTTATACTATGTATTGATAGCCGTAATATAACCCCTCGACCCCCTATTTGAAGAGAGGGTAGAAAGGATCGCTTACGACGCTATCAAATCGAGCCATGAACATTGCGGTCTATCTTTACATGCAACATTCAGTCGATAGAAAACTCTCACTTTGATATGGTTCTGTACTTCGTAAATATTTTCTCGCGCTTCCAGTGACTTCAATAGTCATAATTATCTTACTAATATTATAAAGCAGAAGGTTTGTTTGTATAGATGTATGGATGGTTGTTACCTCTACCAGCAAAAACTTCTTTACGGATTGAGCTGAAACTTTGCACATGTATTGATGTTGTGCAGGATTAACACATAGGCTATTTTTATCCGGGTACAACGCATGCGAAGCGGCGGGCAGAAGCTAGTGAGTGATAAAAATGCTGCAGAACTTTTGCTGTTCTACAGCTCTGTGGCTGCTCAAATAATGCTCTTCGATATTCCATCAACGAATCACAGGTGTAACGCGATGAATTTCAAAGTTAGATAAAACTCTACAACCTTCTGCGTTGTCACATAAAATCTTCACATTTAGACGAGCAGAAATATTTTTTTTGTTCACATTTTTACCGATTTAGTAAATAGGAAAGTTTGTTGTTTTGTCATTAAGCGAAAACCACTTTGCGTGTTATGAACAAACAAAGTCCTAGGTCACGACTTGAATAAATATACACGCGATTAAACTTTTTGACTACGATCATGACATGTGTTGTAACTGCGCTGAAATATGTACTATATGTGTAATATACTGTGTGATTTGTCCAGCATTATTTATTTATTTTTTATTTATATCGTAAACTTGAATAGAATCAAATCTTGGATCATCTCTTCTCATCTGAGCCGTAGGACTGCTGTCCACACCACAACCACTGCCTCCCTCATGGATCTCCAAGCACTGATCATCAGGGGGTTATAGCCATACACACCACGCTTGGTAGGCGGGTTAGCGAGCGCAGTACCGGTTGTTGATACATGGAAAGACGCTGCTGCCCATCTTCCGGAGGTATTCCTTGTTAGATTCTTACTGCTTCCACGGGCAAGAGGGGCAACATGCTGCCTGCACCCCACGGCAGTCGTGGTTCTTGACCCGTAAATACTGTTTATAGTGTTTATAACTATGATAGTTTGAAGAGACATACAAACGACGAGACAAAAAGACATGGTCATTTTTGTCCATATGAAAGCATCATGGTAAAGAAGCACATACATTTTATTTATCTTGGAAGTTAATGTCGATTGATGATGTTGCCATCAACATCATCAATCGACATTAACTTCGGCTAGGAGGCCATCCTCCTAGCCGATTTCCGGTATGACCACACAGGCAATTCAATTCGGACTTGGTTGAGTTTTAATTGTTACCAGGGTGTTGGCTTTCAGCCCTGTGACTTAATTAGGTGTGTCCAAGTCTCTTTGCAAAGGTGCGAGCGAAGATTTAAAATCTTTGGGTGCGACATTAATGTCTGTTACGACCCGCCTAGCACGGCTTTTTGTCTTAAACTCGTAATATACGGTAAAGCCGTGTTGGCCGAGTGGTGTACGCCCGATTTTCATTCCGAAAGTCGTGGGTTCGATAATGGCCTTGGAATTTTCGGAATTTTTAAATAAATGAATATGAATGAATGAATGACTGATAGCCTAGCCTACCTGACTAAGATGAGAGGATGGTATAGGTGTTGGGCAAGCCTAATCGATCTTGACATGTCCCAGGCACTTTAGCGTTCTTGTACAATACCAGTTGCTAACGCTGTAAATCATCTATAAGAGATGTAAAGGCCTTCCTCTTGCTTTATTTATCAAAGACACACGACTAAAGTGTACACAAAAGTTTATTTCTTTTATCTGTTTGTGTATTATTATTTATTAATCTACTTTTGCTTGAAATCGTATTTTTACAAATTCTCACCTTTTGGAGAACGTTCGACATGACTAATGACTGTTGAGCGATAATGGTGTCCATTATCGCTCAACAGTCATTAGTCATGTCATAATTGAAATGCTTGTTGTCCTGGGGTCGTTCCCCGCAAACCGCCACATTATCAACTTACGTGGCTATTTCAGTTGCACCCTGAAAGGGGTGGCGGCCTGGCGGGCAGGTAGCACCGGAAATAGTTACGACTGCCTGCTACTTTCATAATATCAGTGTTAAGCTCCTAGCGAATAGCTTGTCGGACGCGACTTGGGAATGCTTGAGGAATAGATAACCGGGATACCATGATCCCGAAATAGCGGGATCTCGCATGAATTTTGCGGGATCAGTCCCGCATAAAAATCGAGCGAGATCCCGTGGGACTGCGCAACGATAAATTACCAAGATCAAGATGATGTAGCTCTTGCTGCAGTGGTCGCAATGATACAAAAAACTACAGTGCCGGAACCGATGTCTCTATGAGATGAACCCGTACAAACTCTATCGAGTTTTTAAACTCTTAATAACTATTGTACCTACAAGTGTGGAAGCAGGACGAGCGATCTGCTAATGGCTATCTGGCATGTTAGGAGTCGTTTGGCAGATGAGACTGTTTAATCAAATTCGGATAAGACGTAAACCACATATGGGGGTGAAAGTGGGAAATAAAATTTGGCATCAAATAAAAGGAAATGATGTGTAGAATGCAAAACTGAAAGTTTCATAGAAATCAGTTGAGTAATTTTTAAGATATGTGGGGTAAAAGTAAGGATGAAGTTTGATATCAAATTAAAGGAAATTAATGGTGAGTATAAAGCATGTATTCTAAGTCTTAGGGACCGTCTTCACGAGCGAGGGAAGATTCTATAGCGCGGACTCGTCGCGATTCTCTCGCTCGTGGAGGCGGCCTCTAGGAGAGTGTAAAGAAATACGTGGCACGGACGATAACATCGCCGCGATTCCCTCGCTCGTGGAGACGGCCCCTTTGTGTCGGAGGTTACTTATTTTTTTTTCTACAAACTTGTTAGTTCTACATGCATTTATGAAACAGAACTCCTATTTTTCTGCTGAATGACTTTCTTCATCATGCGGGATCTCGCAAATACCGGGATCCCGCGCGACTATGTACTCTTAGTCCCGTAAATACAAGTAATGAAATTTGTTGCGGTATAGTATTCCCTAGACGCGACTAATGGGAAAATATTAACTGTTTCAAATCCTAATGAATGCAAAAGGAGGAAAGTTGCCTGCCGTTTTGAAACCCGACGAAACAGAAGGCTGTTGTTACCTCTATAACGTTTGTTTGTTTGTTTCTATAGTACTTTGTAAACTTTTAATGATCTGTGTAATTTTAAACAAAGGACAAACTGTGTAATTTTAAAAAGGCGGCCTTATCGCTATAAGCGATATCTTCCAGGCAACCTTGGGATGGAGAGCGAATACAGGAGGATTTCAACTTTCAATAGTGGCGTAAATTTACAGGAATAGAAAAATCAAACAAACATATACCTAGTCATAGGTCACATACTTGGGATACGAAACAAATTATGCATAAAAAATACAAAACCAAAATAAAAACATATTATTTTCACAAATCAATTAGAGTGAAATATAATATTGTTATGTATTTATTGTATTATGCGATTTCGTTAGAACACGTAGGCACAAACTACTCTTAACTAAACTCTTTTGGCTCACTAAAAGAACAGAGACTATTTTGAATCGCTCGCGTATGACTCGCATAACACTCGATACGCCATATCACAACCATTCGTGTCGATTGACGAGCGATGTGTAGAATCTACAAGTCCCTTTTGTAATAAATGATAATAAAAAAAAAACTTCGAGCGATTAAGTTATGCTAGGTATTCTAGTACCTTAAAAAGGAAGAGATTCCATAAATAGAGCCCCAGATTGCGGCGACTTTCAGTCGCGTCGTGTAATTAAGTCTCCGGATTAACAAAGTAATACATAGGTAGGCACCGACAGTAGCGCGTGCTGAACGCCTATTAATTTAAAAGTACCTAATAAATGCATTTGTTACTTAAGGTGAATAAAATGTCTGTGCATAATGTGAGTGGGTATTTGGTTTGAATTTAAAACTGTATATAGATTAACGCATATTGATTAGGTTTGCAAACTGCAGAGCAGATTTTTTTTCTAAGTTAAAGTAACTACTAGGTACACTTAATCGTCGTCAGTATACGTTTGATCTGCACGGAATCAGTAAAGTTTTCCCTAGATACCTAACTGACTTTTGAGTAGGGTCACGACAATAAATGGGTTGCTTGCAGTAATGTCGCAGTAATAGAAAGCCTTTTCTTATTCGAATCAAGGACCATTTCATCTAAGACTCATCTTAACCGATAGGTTAGCCTACAGTCAAACGTAGGTTTGTCCCAAACAATACCACAAAAAGCTATCTCGTGCAGTTTTGCCGTTTACCCGAATGACCTGCTGATTGTAGAAGTACTAAAATATCTGCTGTTTTTTCTCCCAGATGTGGAAGTGCGTGTGCTTAGCTTAAGCACGGCCATCGTTGAATTTGATACCTAGGTACTTGTCCTACAAAAAATCAAGTAGAATACTTAGTTTTTGTTTCCAAAGATTAAAGAGATTGGTAATACGCTTGCAAATAGAGATGTGTACTGATGCCGTAAAAAACTAATTATATTCTAATATGAGACCATTTTTTTCAGTAGGTACAATTTCCATACACAGATTCACAGTCCTGCTGTTTGTGCAACTACAAATGGACTACAGGGTATAATCTACTTGATAGGTCAATGCTTGGCATACGTGTTCTTACTCGTATAAGTAAACTATTTGAAGTGGAAGAACCTGTTCTTTAAAGTTTACCTAAATTATTATCGGAATTCGCCATTTGTTTTTAGAGCTCCGTACCCAAAGGGTAAAACCGGGACCCTATTCCTAAGACCGTGTCCGCCCGTCTGTCTGTCGGTCTGTCACCAGGCTGTATCTCAACCGTCATTGCTAGACAGTTGGAATTTTCACAGATACAGAATAAAATAAATAATTAAAGGGAGCTCTCATACAACAATGATCGAAATATTTATAGAATATTTAGTTGTATAATCACTTGAAATTACGGGCACTTGAGACCTTACAACTCTGTCTCAGGGTGACGGGCGCAATGCAATGCAGCGTTGGTCACGTGATTAGTGAACGTGATCACCGCGGCATTGCAATTGTTATAGGTAGTAACCGCTTAACATCAGGTGGGCCTTCGGCTTGTCTCGTCATTTAGTAGTAAAAAAAAATTTAATTAAAATAAAACAAATATTTTAGGTGGGCTCCCGTACAACGAACATGATTTTAACAAGTTGTTTTGCCAAATAATGGTATGGAACCAGTCAAACTCGCTCTTGGCCGGTTTTATTTAATGTTGTTTGTGATCAAGAAATATAATATTGCTAATAATAACAATGCAAAAGTGTTTTGTTTGGTTGTCCCCCCTGAGGTAGTAAATATATTGCCATGACTGTTTATAGGAACCTACAGGCAAGTATCTCATTTGTACTTATGGAAACCTGGCTTTTACTGCTCACTGACATGGACGAGACATATTCCTATTAGGGTTTAACTTAACTTTAACATTTTGCTTTTCTTATTGTAATTGGTTTTGTAAAGTTATTGAATAAATAAACATAAGTATTATTATTTTAGATAGGATAGGGCAAGGCTTTCTTTGGCACCCTTTGGGTATTGGAACCTGAAAAATTATTAAGACTTACCAATACTTCATGATGTGTCCGGTTGCCTCGATGCACCCACTGAACATTGGGAGAGGGTAGCTCGACCCCACCACATGGCACAGTCACATTTGTGCCCTTGTCTACAGCAACATCTCTGTACTCCACATCATCGGCAGCAATGAGGGGGAAAACTAGAACACAAATAATATACCTAGGATGAGTTGCGTTTGGGAATCAAAAACCTGGTATTTGTCTACTTTAAATTCTAATTAAATATGTACCTATAACTTATTTCAGAATTTTCAATAAATAAATTTATAGTTATTATAGTTTTTTTTTAGTTTTGTCTCATTATAAATATTGTATGCATAAGCCATAAATCAGTTGGTGATAAAACCACGAAATAAGCTACATGCGAATAAGACTTTATAGATCAATAAATAATTTTATTTACCTTCAAATCCGAGGCAGAACACGGGCAACAATATACGTTCGAAAAACATTTTAATAACTACATCTACACAGCTACGAAAATTATTTGGGCTGTTTTTATCTGGTTTTCACATTACACAATATTTGAACTTGGGTAAATGACGGAAGGCGAAATAAATAGGAAATAAATCACAAAACAAACGTCTTCACTCCATTGGTAAAATTCATAGACTATTTTTTTTATTTTTTTTTTCATTTCTGTTGAGTAGTTTGCTTGAATATTGCCAGGCGTAAAATATCTAAATGCTAGCTACTTAGAATATGTGCTGCTATAACCATAAAGCAGCGGACACACATTTAAGCTACAGCTAAGTGATAATTTGTTGATGTGTTGCGTTTAAAAATGAATTATGTCAACTACACGTTATAAAAAAGGTGACATATGAGTCTAGGTGTAGAACACCAAAAAGAATAGCCCCTCGTAAATGTAGGGATGCCCCAGTTATGAAAAAATTAACTAATATAAGAAAGATGGTTTCTAATATCATCATAGTAATATCATGGATGCGAGGAATAGAGTATGTGCTATGTACGTACTAAGACCTTACTAAAGCCTTTGTCTTCGTAGATCACAATACCTTACTGGACAAGCTTCCCTTTTATGGCATTCGGGGTAATGTATTGAATCTTATGAGTAGCTATCAAAGAAACAGAACATAGTTTTTTTGAAGTGAGTTCACGTGTAAAGGTAAAATAGTGTCCGGTCGGGCTGCTGTCGATGCTTTCGCAGATTTCTTCGGATCGGTCATCCATACCCACGTGCCTCTTCTAGACCCAGATGAGGCTCAAGCAAGCGGTAAAGGTGACTCCAAGCTATTTTCAATCAAGCAGGTAACTATCTTGGAGCTGCGACTCGCGTTAAAGCATCTTATGCCCAGATCTTCGGCAGGACCGGACGCGATTCCGGCTTATGTGGTAAAGGACTGTAGGTCTGCGATTGAACAACCCCTTCTGTATTTGTTCAATCTCTCGCACTACTAACATAACTAAAATAACGACATTGTTGCACAATGTCGTTATCCAGCTTGCTGGAAGATTTCAAAGGTGACTCCAATACCTAAGGGCTCAAGTTCCGATGTTGAAACTTTTCGACCGCTAGCAGTGCCGTCAGTTTTTAGTCTTCATTATTGAAGAATGATTTCTGGCGAACTAATCCCATTCTGTTTACATAATATGTGGGGGTGACTGCATTGTATTTACATATACCGTTTTCAATTCTGTTTGTCATACTAAATTGCCTCTAAGTATGTTTTCGTTGTGAAAATGCTATCCTGCGATTTGATTTATCAACAAACTACCTATTCAATAGTGCCAAAAATATATAAAACTAAATAAATACATTTACAACAGGACATCCACCAAAGGAATCATAATAAATGTATCACCTATCTAGGTGGTTCGGTTTTGTAATTTTTCTAAAATCTGCCAATAAACCAGCCAGGGTTAAAAGGATGTGAATGCTTGGCCTAAGACCATAGCTAGGCCTGCTGTCAAATCTATCTATGGTATGGTACGACAACTGCACGCCCATAGACAAAAATATAGATTTTCTTCGGACATGGCCGCTTTCGGCAATACAACATCTGCAATGTTTTGTAAATTCATTTTATAAAATGAAAAGAGTGTTTTTTACATATTTATAGCGTTTAATGGACCGTGTAAAGTGCTGTGATAATTGTAATGGATGCAGATAGCGACTACGAAAATAAGAGAGCGATTCGTGATGCAATTCAAACGATAGAGACAATTCAGTCGATGATAGACGTTTCAGCTGATAGACTCGAAGGGCTGAGGACACAATGCTCGACGAGCGCCGAGCTGACGCAGCAGGAGATACGGACCCTGGAGGTGAGGGTGCGAGGCTGGTGTTTCAGCTGGAGTTAGTGGCTGTGCCCTTGAAATTGGCGAGTTGTAAGATCCCGGGTTTCAAGGACTGCTGAGCTCAAGGACCCGTGATGAATAGTTCATTGCCGATGTAATGCAGTAAGACCTTGGCTATTAGGTTTCCCCTATTCTCCACTATAATTATTCGCAATTAGAAAGTTTATTCAAATAACTGTTATGAACACATAAACACGCAAACCTTGGCATGTATATTCTAATAATCCGTTTTCGTTGCTTAGCATTAAAAATACGCTTTACAATTCCATATAATTAAAGATAATACAAATAGAAATCATGTTTGCATACAAATTAGAGAAATAGCATTCTTTCAGAGAGAGTGAGCAATGCTATGTAATCTGTGTGAAGGAATTTGTGACCCACTCTGTGGTTGATAAGATAATGTACATCTCATGTTGATAAGTTTGATTTGGGTTTTATTTTATCTTCTTTAGAAAAGGAACTAACAAGTCATGATTTTCCTGATGTTGGCTAAGAGCAGTTAATTCTCTGATGAAAATAAATTAAACTGTTATTGCTCTTTCATCAATTTCTAATGGCTCCTTATTTTGCTAATAATATAGCTTTCCATTTGTGAAATAAAGTTTTAAAACTAGTTTAGTGGTTGAGGCATTACTTTTTTACACCTTGGGTGCATTTTCGAAGTTTTAGTAGGGTTAATAAAATAAGATTAATTATGTTGTAAAGACAGTTAAGACAGTTTAGTAGTAGTCTTCCTGTTTTTTTCCCATTTAAGGATTAATATGTCATAGGTTCTGAAAGATAAACACAATGCAAATTGTTCCTCAAGCCATTCAATGGTAATGAGATGGTTCAAAATTCTATGAGGAAAATAAAAGCACACTAACTTGCTATAGGAAAATCCATGGTATAGGAACAGTCGGCCAAAAAATATAGTCTACCACCCTACGGCTGAGATTAATTTAAATGTCATGAAACAACAAGATTTATTTTCCAATGCATCTCTTACACTCAGCTAGAAAAGTCAACCTTAGCAATAGTTGGATCTCACAGAAACTTTTGTCAAAACTGGTAGACCACTATCTAGGTCAACCATACATACTTATTGGCACAAATTTCAATATCTGAACATTTACTTGTAACATAAAGACAAACTATGGAAATGGGCAGATTTAGAGATTAGGTTCAGTAACATTAATTTGTAATTTTAATAGTGTTAAACCACTAGAACATTTTAAGGAAATTAAAAATCTTATCTAAATCCACACTGGGATCAAAGTTTGGATAAAGTTTATCATTTCTCTGTTAACATTGTAGAATGCCAAAAGATTTATTTTTATATACATAAAATTATTATGCAGAAAGACAGGCAGATGCGGCGGAGGGCTTTGTTTGATAATATGTAAGGGTGCACACAAAACAATAAAAAAGTCAATAGAGTGGAGAGAAAGAAGGAAGTGGTGGGTAAAAAGGATCCTAATTGCTACCATGTTATTAATTCAGATGTATATAATTCACTTTAAAACTAAAATGTAGCTCATATTTTGTACTGTCACACCGAGGGTGGTTAGCCCTACTTAATTTAGAATTGATTCCCATTAGTATCCCATCACTATCAAAGGTTCGACATTTCTATTATTAAATAGTACTTAATTTTGTTTAATGGTTCTTAAGTGTTTTGTGGACATAGAAAGTTTCTGATCATTTTCATTACATTCCGGTCTCTATCTCTTATGGGACGCAGACGCTACCCGAAACAGCGCGTTTATAAAAATTATTCATTTTGTAAATGATAATCAATAAAAAATAATAAGTTTGACAGCATTCATGACCCCAAGAATCAAGAATCAAGAATCAAAAAATACTTTATTCAGTGCGGCCGCATGGACCTTATTGACGCGTCACAAATTACAAAATAAAACAACACAAATAAATAGAATAAAGCACATAATTGAATCTGTTCACTTCAGTTGACACGCGAGTTAGGAAAAGAAGTGAACAGAAGAACCTAACTCGGTCGTTATAGTCATCATTTAACAATTTTATTTTATGTTACGTTTGACGGAGTTGGAGCAGATTCCGTCCCAAGTGGTTTTGTCCTCTAGGTAATCTGATATTTTATAATAAGCTTTATTGCACAGATTGCGTTTAATAATGTTTTTGAATTTATTCAATGATAACTTCTGCAACTCACTTGGGAGTTTGTTGTAGAAGCGTATACATTGCCCTTTAAAAGATATTTTCACCTTATGGAGCCTAGTAGTGGGCACAGCGAGTTTATTCTTATTTCTTGTATTTACATTGTGATTGTCGCTGTTTTTCTTAAACGAAGCAATATTTTTATGGGTGTACAACAGGTTCTCATAAATATATTGACAAGCTACTGTCATTATATTTATTTCTTTAAACTTAGTGCGAAGTGATTCTCTGGGACCCATATTGTAGATAGAACGAATAGCCCTCTTCTGCAGCACAAATACGGTGTCTATATCTGCAGCACATCCCCACAGTAGTAAGCCATAAGACATAATGCTGTGGAAATAGCTGAAGTAAACAAGTCTAGCGGTATCAACGTCTGTAAGAAGGCGGATTTTTTTGACTGCATATGCTGCAGAACTAAGCCTACCTGATAGTTGTTCTATGTGTGGGCCCCATTGAAGCTTATTGTCTAAAGTTATGTCTAAAAATACAGTTTTTTCTACAAGGTTTAAACTTTCACCTTTTAATTTAATCTTGGCATCAGCCTGTTTTACATTAGGAAGAGTAAATCTAATGCATTTTGTTTTATTTCCATTAAGTAATAGGTTATTGACATTAAACCAATTAACAACCTCTGAGATTGCATTATTCACCTCGTCATAATCGGTGGTACGTCGTTTCATTTTGAACAAAAGTGAAGTGTCATCAGCAAACAATACAATCTCATGATTGTTTTTGACAAGATGAGGTAGATCATTAATGTAAATTAAAAATAGAAAAGGCCCAAGAATTGATCCCTGCGGTACACCTATTGTGACTACAGATCCCGAAGAACGTTTTCCATTAACATCAACTCTTTGTATCCTGTTACTGAGATAAGAAATAAGTAGATCCAAAGAGATATCTCTAACACCATAGTGGCGCAATTTTCCGATTAATGTTTCATGGTGTACACAGTCAAATGCTTTTGAAAGGTCGCAAAAAACACCTAAAGCGTCTTGCGACCTCTCCCAAGCATCATAGATATGCGAGACTAACTCTATACCAGCATCAGTAGTGGAACGGCCGCGAGTAAAGCCAAATTGCTTGCAGTGAAGCAATTTGTTGTCGGCAAAGTGCTTAGATAGCTGATTTAAAATAAGCTTTTCAAAAATTTTACTAAATGTCGGCAGTACTGATATCGGCCTAAAGTTAGTGGGGTCCGACTTAGAACCTGATTTAAATAAAGGTATTATTTTACTGTGTTTCATTAGATCAGGAATTAAGGAATTCTGGCAAAAGGGGGCGAAGGAGCGCGGCTCCGCACCACGACGGCGATATCACGTGTGGCCTAGTTTTAAGTTGTTTAATATTTATTTTAGTCTGAAAGGTATCTATACTAATAAAGAGGTAAAGTTTGTCAGGTTGTAGAGGGTAATCTCTGGATCTACTGAACCGATTTTCAAAATTCTTTTACTAATAGAAAGCCACTATTATTATTTATAGAAAGCATTTGTGAGTGTCATAGGCTATAAATTACCGCCCAACGAAGTGGGCACCAGGTCAGCTAGTATATCAGTAAGATTAAGTTTTTAACATCTGTCACCAACTTATCGATAGTTGCCTGAAATAAAGATTATATTATTATAATAGAATGGTTTTAATTGACTTGTTCCAGGGTAAACTGGTGAAGCACTTCTCCAGACAGCTAGTCATCAAGTCTAGCTTCTGCGAGGAGATAAGGAGGGAACTGCGGGATGTGCCGTGCCTCGCTCAGTGGCTGAGAGTCGTCGGCCTTAGTCCCGAGGCTATTGAGGTGGGTTTCGTTTAGCATCCTGATTAAATTTCCAAAGAACTAGTATTATTCGAAAAAATTACACAATTTCTTATAACAGTAAACCAAAGGCGAATAGCGTAAAAAGCAATGGTTGAAGTGCTTATCGAGCTGCTGGACTGGTGGACATAGGCCTCACTCTTAGATCCCCAAGAACTGATCATGAGAAGATTGTTGCCACCACTTTTCCGTGATCCCCCGTACTTTTCGAAAGTGAGATTGTACGGTATGTTCCAGGCGGTATGCTCTCGCGTCGCGTCGGTGGAGGCTCTGCGCGAGCGCTCCGACCACGAGATGAGGGCGCTGCTGGCGCACGCACGCGACGAGGAGGTGCTGCGCCTCTGCCGGGCGATGCAGCGCTTAAGGACCTATATCGGTAACTTCATCACCATCATTTCATCAGTTCAGCAGAACGTCAACTACTGAACACGGTCCTCCCTCATGGATCTCATTTCAGCCTTAAAACGTCCACTACTGAACACGGGCCTCCCTCATGGATCTCCATTAGCGATAGTCTTCATACTCACCACGCTTTGCATGCGGGTTGGCGAGCGCAGTACGGGATGTTGGTACACGGAAAGACGCTGTTGCCCATCTTCCTGAGATACTTACTCAGTCCTAAAGCTCAGATCGATAACGTACCTGAAATGGAGCTGGGACACTTGGCAAGGTGGTGGCAGACCGCGGTTTACATAGACGGACAACTAGTTGCCTTAACGGATAAGAGTCTGAATTCAAGAACCCCAGGTAAGGTTATGTTAAATATCGCTTATTCTCAAAAATACAAACTACAGTCATTTACTTGAAAACAAGTTTCACAAAGGTTATAATATAGGGCCACTCGTTCAATACCATCCAACGCGTTTATATTTCAAGGAGTGAATAATCCTCTGTAACTTGTCCCGGGAGGGTAGATTCGGTATTACTGGTTGTTTGCGCAACTTGCGGAGTTTGATTGTATGGCAACAATATTACACAGCTAGAAACAGTTTAGACATAGAATTATAAATATTTTCTCTTTTTCTGAGTATAACTTTCATGTTGGTATCTCATGTAGTTCCGGAGATACACGAAAAATTAAAACTTCAGTCACGTTTTTCTCGAAAAGTGTTAAAACCTAGTTAATGCGCTTATGATAACGCACGCATGGCGGTATGGCTGGAAGAGATTCCTTTTTTTTTAACTGAGTAGACTTATCCTATCAACATGCCTATTAGTTTGCCAGCACTCACTAACACCACAATGTAATTACCAGAGCATGGTTTACTTTCAGAGGCCCTAAACCGAGGTGAAGGCTCGGAGGGCGGCGGGCCGGAGCTGCAGCTGTTCTGGGACTCGTGGGAGCGCCACGCCCGCGCCTCGCCGCGCGCGCGCGCCCCGCGGGCCCGCCACCACGACGCGCCGACCGAGCACTCCACTCCGCAGCCTAGGAAAGGTATACTTGCAGAGGCCCTACACCGAGGTGAAGGCTCGGAGGGCGGCGGGCCGGAGCTGCAGCTGTTCTGGGACTCGTGGGAGCGCCACGCCCGCGCCTCGCCGCGCGCGCGCGCCCTGCGGGCCCGCCACCACGACGCGCCGACCGAGCACTCCACTCCGCAGCCTAGGAAAGGTATACTTGCAGAGGCCCTACACCGAGGTGAAGGCTCGGAGGGCGGCGGGCCGGAGCTGCAGCTGTTCTGGGACTCGTGGGAGCGCCACGCCCGCGCCTCGCCGCGCGCGCGCGCCCCGCGGGCCCGCCACCACGACGCGCCGACCGAGCACTCCACTCCGCAGCCTAGGAAAGGTATACTACCAGGAGCTCATGGAGTCATGCCCTTCTTCTTCCACAACATTTGCATACCCTTCGGGGATGCTCATGTAATGCTGCCGGCGACCCCGAGGCCTTCTCCGGTATTTCAAGGAGTTGGGCTGGTTAGGTTACGGTTGAGGCAGCACCTCGGGGGACAATGCACAATACACCCCAATGTGGGACGTCAGTGCAGATCTGGTAACCCCCTAGAATTAGAAGGTATTATATCGGCTTCGCTTTTAGCGTTCCGGACCAAAATGGTAAAAAGGAACCCTTATGGTTTCGACTTTGTCTGTATGTCTGTTGCAGATGGGTATCTTGAGAACTACTAATGCTATCGTCGAAAGATTATCCTTTGCGTGCCGGCCGCCTCCAAATTAGTACAATTATTTGACGAGCTCTGTGGTGCAGCGGGCGAAGGTCCGCCTGCGACGCAAGGGGTTGCGGGTCCGATTCCCGCCTCAGGACAAATGTCTGTACGATCTGCAGATATTTGTTCAGGGTGTTCTGGGTGTTTTTCTCAAATATATTTTTCATAAATAGTACACCTATTATTATTATAGTTATGTTTGTTACAGCATCAAACACGTCGGCGGGCGGTAAGTCCCCCACCACGCCGGTGGGCAAGAGGAAGCAGAGCAACTCCACCAGCAGGCTGCCCACGCCCCCCGCGCCGCTCACCAAGTCCAGGTCTCACGAGTCGCAGCTCTCCGTCAGACCCGACGACAAGGACCTCAGGTAGGAACCCTTGCAGCTGTAGGACCTTACAAGAGGAAGCAGAGCAACTCCACCAGCAGGCTGCCCACGCCCCCCGCGCCGCTCACCAAGTCCAGGTCTCACGAGTCGCAGCTCTCCGTCAGACCCGACGACAAGGACCTCAGGTGGGAACCCTTGCAGCTGTAGGACCTTACAAGAGGAAGCAGAGCAACTCCACCAGCAGGCTGCCCACGCCCCCCGCGCCGCTCACCAAGTCCAGGTCCCACGAGTCGCAGCTCTCCGTCAGACCCGACGACAAGGACCTCAGGTGGGAACCCTTGCAGCTGTAGGACCTTACAAGAGGAAGCAGAGCAACTCCACCAGCAGGCTGCCCACGCCCCCCGCGCCGCTCACCAAGTCCAGGTCCCACGAGTCGCAGCTCTCCGTCAGACCCGACGACAAGGACCTCAGGTGGGAACCCTTGCAGCTGTAGGACCTTACAAGAGGAAGCAGAGCAACTCCACCAGCAGGCTGCCCACGCCCCCCGCGCCGCTCACCAAGTCCAGGTCTCACGAGTCGCAGCTCTCCGTCAGACCCGACGACAAGGACCTCAGGTGGGAACCCTTGCAGCTGTAGGACCTTACAAGAGGAAGCAGAGCAACTCCACCAGCAGGCTGCCCACGCCCCCCGCGCCGCTCACCAAGTCCAGGTCCCACGAGTCGCAGCTCTCCGTCAGACCCGACGACAAGGACCTCAGGTGGGAACCCTTGCAGCTGTAGGACCTTACAAGAGGAAGCAGAGCAACTCCACCAGCAGGCTGCCCACGCCCCCCGCGCCGCTCACCAAGTCCAGGTCTCACGAGTCGCAGCTCTCCGTCAGACCCGACGACAAGGACCTCAGGTGGGAACCCTTGCAGCTGTAGGACCTTACAAGAGGAAGCAGAGCAACTCCACCAGCAGGCTGCCCACGCCCCCCGCGCCGCTCACCAAGTCCAGGTCCCACGAGTCGCAGCTCTCCGTCAGACCCGACGACAAGGACCTCAGGTGGGAACCCTTGCAGCTGTAGGACCTTACAAGAGGAAGCAGAGCAACTCCACCAGCAGGCTGCCCACGCCCCCCGCGCCGCTCACCAAGTCCAGGTCTCACGAGTCGCAGCTCTCCGTCAGACCCGACGACAAGGACCTCAGGTGGGAACCCTTGCAGCTGTAGGACCTTACAAGAGGAAGCAGAGCAACTCCACCAGCAGGCTGCCCACGCCCCCCGCGCCGCTCACCAAGTCCAGGTCCCACGAGTCGCAGCTCTCCGTCAGACCCGACGACAAGGACCTCAGGTGGGAACCCTTGCAGCTGTAGGACCTTACAAGAGGAAGCAGAGCAACTCCACCAGCAGGCTGCCCACGCCCCCCGCGCCGCTCACCAAGTCCAGGTCTCACGAGTCGCAGCTCTCCGTCAGACCCGACGACAAGGACCTCAGGTGGGAACCCTTGCAGCTGAGGTCCTAACCTCACAATAATAATCGTAATGGAAACCAGGCTAAAATAGCAACGAAAATCATTCATTCTGTACTCATTTTACTTAAGGCGATAAACCGAGTTAGAAAGAGATGCATATACAGCAAAGACATTTTTCACGTTACATGTTATGCTTACAAAATGAATGCAAACACGTTGAACCAATTTTTGCGAGGTACGGGGGGAGTGATTTTTTGCTGTCTTAGTTACGCATATAGCGTTGTCACTGTTTCACAATTCTATAAGATGTTCTATAGTGACTGACGCAGTCGATGAAATTCTATCGATAAAAATGAATGAATGACGAGAAATGTATGAGTTTGGTTGCTTACATTTCGATTTGAAATTATAGTACCTAAATACGATCGATTGCCTGTACTTCGTGAAAAATATATTTTAATAGTGATTTTTCTGTTCAGTTCACCCTCATCCCGAGGCTTCAATTACGTGCACCTAATGCCTTTAATTAGCGCTCAAAATTACAGATTTGCTTTATGAATTCCGACAAATAGAACACTAATTAATAAGATTACACTGAGGTGCAGTCCCGGTATTACGTACGACACATTGTTACACAGAAACCAATTTAGAGAAGGTTACAATGTTTGCACGCCAGTATAGGAGCAGGAGTGGGTTCGTTTGTTGTCCTCCAGAGGTACAAATAATAAATAAATAAAATTATTTATTCTATTTATTTATTTATTACATAACTATAACTGGATAAAACAACCGGCATACGAATAGACAACCATAAGTAGCATGTCTAACGCAAGGACTCATCAGTACCAATCTAGTGAAAATTATAAAAAGATACAGGATGTAGATTTTTTCGAATTTTTATAAGAATTAGTAAAAAACAAGTTAATTTTCTCGTAAAACACAAAATAAATTATAACTCTGCACGAGTCGACCTTAAGGACCTCCCGTAGAATATTTTTTTGCAGCTGATGATCCCATCTAACCCCTAGTTGCATTTGATCCACGACTTTGTGGCCACTCTGTATACCATTTATACGACATCACATAAGACTAGACAAACACGCTACGTTCACTCAATTTAAATGTGTCTTTTTCTTCTTTTGTAATTGACTATCAAAGAGTATATAATCACTACGTTTAAGAGACGGGACTCTCATACAAAAAAACGGAATATGCGGTCAGGACCAATACCACCTTGACAGAACCACAATCAATTCTACCAACATAAAGACATCAAAATTAGTGATGTAGTCGACTAGTGACATTTTATCGATATTGTATATAAATTTTTGACTCGCCTTACTGCTCACATGGTAGGTAAAAAGTCTTTATTCAGCTTGTTTCTTTTTAAATAAAATAGTTTAATAATAACTCAGAAATATAAATAAATCAAAATTAGCTATTTATTAAACACAAAGAAAAATAAGTCTTATTTATTTACAGCATGTTGGTAATACTGCGCTAGATCACATAATCAGCTAATTCCGTCTATGATGTGATATGCCATCACGTTCTTCTGGATAACTAATGGTAACAGCTGAAAATCAGTATTTGCTTTTTGAGCAAAACTATACGCTGACCTTTTTGACATATTGCAACACACACATGTGGTATATTGCTTAGCCAGGTAACTATTTAGTTACGTTACCATTTTTAATTGTTTATATCTGACTTTTAATCAGTTTCTTCAGTAACTTTCTTTTCCGGCGCGTTATAACTTCAGCAATCTTTTTTGATGTTGATGGATCTGCAACATATGTACATAAAAATGGCTTTAAATCAGTTATGATATTTAGTACCCACATACCGCAAGTAAAAATGGGACTACACAATCTTCTTTTTTTGATAAATTACTGTTAGGAGTCGAGGCTGATGTGGAGGGTACTGTAAATTCCACAACAATAATATCGTTGCGCCAATGTACTTATTACTTAATTTAAAAGCCTAAAACAAAACAACGGTTGAGAAAACTAAATAATTTCACTTTCGTAAAACAAAATATCGATATCGATAAATGTACGTTGATGTGGTAAGCACTACCTATAGTTTATCTACATGATACTTTTGAGCTATTTTTTGAATAAAAGCAATAAAATTTCCATGAAACGTTTCTTAATTCGCTTCGAAACAGAAACAAATAACAATGCTCGCTTACCGATCTTCATTTAATGGAAATTTAGCCATAAAAATTCATTTGTTAGGACCCACTCGGCATTTTTTAACTCCACATATTTCACAAGTTAGCTTGGTCATTGTTGGGTTTTAAGTAACACATCCTAAACATGATCATTATTACAAAACCAAGGAAGGTTTTCTTTGTAAAAAAACCTTTATTTAAATACTTTTTATGTTAAAAAGAAGTTTTGTTGCTTGAAAACTGAAACTCACAAGAAAACAACATGGCAGAAGAATGACTGATAGAATGAACTTGACTTTCAGATCAATGATCGAGAATGAACGAGATATAATCCGTCTATGTCAAAAAGCCGTCAATCCGGTTTAAATCTAGAGTACTCAGCGTTCTTCATAATTTGAACGGATTATAGCTGCCATCAAAAATTACGACTGTTTCATACATTGTTTTTCTTGTAAAGAACTTGCGCCAGACTGTTGACTATACGCTAAAAACTAACGCTACGTTTTGCTATATTGAATGAACATTTACTGACTTAGACTTTGATTGATGTTGTATTTTGTGACAACAGCAGTGACAACAGCCAGTCGTCGGCGTCGCACGCGGGCGCGCCGGAGTCGCCGCCCGCGCGGCCGGAGTCGCCGCCTGCGCGCGCGCCGCCCGACGCCGCGCCGCCGCACCGCCCCTCGCAACACTACCATAATAATAACGTAAGTGACAACAGCCAGTCGTCGGCGTCGCACGCGGGCGCGCCGGAGTCGCCGCCCGCGCGGCCGGAGTCGCCGCCTGCGCGCGCGCCGCCCGACGCCGCGCCGCCGCACCGCCCCTCGCAACACTACCATAATAATAACGTAAGTGACAACAGCCAGTCGTCAGCGTCGCACGCGGGCGCGCCGGAGTCGCCGCCCGCGCGGCCGGAGTCGCCGCCTGCGCGCGCGCCGCCCGACGCCGCGCCGCCGCACCGCCCCTCGCAACACTACCATAATAATAACGTAAGTGACAACAGCCAGTCGTCGGCGTCGCACGCGGGCGCGCCGGAGTCGCCGCCCGCGCGGCCGGAGTCGCCGCCTGCGCGCGCGCCGCCCGACGCCGCGCCGCCGCACCGCCCCTCGCAACACTACCATAATAATAACGTAAGTGACAACAGCCAGTCGTCAGCGTCGCACGCGGGCGCGCCGGAGTCGCCGCCCGCGCGGCCGGAGTCGCCGCCTGCGCGCGCGCCGCCCGACGCCGCGCCGCCGCACCGCCCCTCGCAACACTACCATAATAATAACGTAAGTGACAACAGCCAGTCGTCGGCGTCGCACGCGGGCGCGCCGGAGTCGCCGCCCGCGCGGCCGGAGTCGCCGCCTGCGCGCGCGCCGCCCGGCGCCGCGCCGCCCGGCGCCGCGCCGCCGCACCGCCCCTCGCAACACTACCATAATAATAACGTAAGTCCTCACTTTCTCGGGTTCAAAATGACACCAGCCTGAAAGGCACTTATCAAAGGCCGCCAATTTGTAAATATTTATCCAATTATTTTTATTATTTGTGTTTCTTTGTGCAATAATGTGTTTATTCATTCATTCAAATGACCCAGGGGTGGTAGCCCCTGGAGTTAAAGCCGGGGTAAGGAGGTCTAACCTCGAAGCCCCACCCGGAGACCCCCGAAGCGGTCCGGAAGACATGAATGATGACTTTCTTGGGGTGCCGGAAGCGAAATGCGTAACATTTCGCTCTCACGCCCGTGGAAGCAGTAAGAACCTGCCAAGTGATACCTCCGGAAGATGGGCAGCAGCGTCTTTCTGTGTATCAACATCCTGTACTGTGATCGCTAACCCCGCCCTGCCGTGCGTATGGCAACGACTCCCTTATGATCTTGGCGATACATGAAAGAGGCCTATGTCCTATGTACAGCTGAGATGATGATGATTAAATGAAACCAAATATAAAATTTATAAAAACAAATATGAATGTGTGTATGAGTGAGTGAGTGTTTGTTTGTGTGTGTGTGTGTGTGTGAATGGTTGAGATTGTCTGTAAGAGTTGATATCTTGATATGAGAGAGATTGGAGTCATGATTCCGTTTTTTTGCATCTGAACAGCGTTAGATGAATTTTTGACCTTTAAGGTTGATTTTATTAAATAATTAACCATTACACACACAGATAAAAGTGTATTCCATTCCAGCCTCCCCAGGCCGTTTACTCGGTAGCCTATACTAATATTATTATGAGGAAATAAATGTAATTTGTATGATTGTAACAAACCCTACTGGATCGATTTCCAAAATTCTTTCACCATTAGAACGCTACATTATCCCCGAGTCATTAGAACGCTACATGAGACCGTACAACTCTGTCTCAGGGTGACGGGCGCAATGCAGTGCAGCGTTGGTCACGTGCTTAGTGAACGTGATCACCGCGGCATTGCAATTGTTATAGGTAGAGGTTACCGCTTAACATCAGATGGGCCTTTGGCTTGTCTCGTCATTTAGTAGTATAAAAAAAATGATCCCCGTATTCCCACGGGAACGGGGAGTACGCGGCTGCCAGTGCACGCGCAGTGCGGCAGTAAGAGACGTGTGCCCGCAGGCGCCGCAGGCGGGGCTCGCGGGCGCGCCGCGCTCGCCGCGCACGCCGACCGTGTCGCGCTGCATGGCGCACGACATCGCGCACCGCTTCACCAAGACCTTCAACATGATCGCCACCTGCGACTACTGCGACAAGCAGATGCTGTTCGGGCCCTCGCTCAAGTGCAAGGAATGCAAGTTCAAGTGTCACAGGTGACTGGCTTTTTTAAACTTTCGCAATCACAACACATTATTAACATACGTATAACCGGGTATTACAGGTGACTGTTCTTAGTATTAAATAGAATAGAATATTACTTTTTTTTTTAGGGTTCCGGACCAAAATGGTAAAAAGGAACCCTTATAGAATCACTCTGTCTGTCTGTCTGTCACAACTGGATATCTCGAGAACTACTAATGCTATCGACTTGAAATTTGAAATGGTAAAAGACAACACTTTTTTTACTAATATAGCATATATAAAAATGTTAAAAATTATTCTTATTTTGATTGCAGGGGGGCGGATAGGGATCTCAAAATTTTTAAGTGAAGTTACTAGGCCGTGTAGGGTATCATATGAAAGGTATTCATTTGCACATTAATAAACAGTTTTTATTTATTCTTTAAGCCGTATCGATTTTGAGTAATTTACAAAAATGTTGAAAAAACGACCGTTCCCCCCCCTTATCTCCGAAGTTTGCAGAGATAAACCCATGATATTTTTATTGCTAATAGAAGTGTATGTAAACTTTATAGGAAAATTATAGCGAACTCTAATTTGCATAGTTTTTTAAACAAGGGGGTTGGAAGGGGGGTTTTCAAAAATTTTGTGAAGTTACTAGGTGATGTAGGGTATCATATGAAAGGTATTCACTTGCACATTAATAAAAAGTTTTTATTTTTCCTTTAAGCCGTATCATTTTTGAGATATTTACAAAAATGTTGAAAAAACGACTGTTCCCCCCCCCCCCCCCTATCTCCGAAGTTTGCAGAGATAAACCCGTGATACTTTTATACCTCATAGAAGTGTATGTGAACTTTATAGGAAATTTATTACAAACTCTCTACTTAGCATACTTTTTTAGAAATCATCGAAAGTGTAAAAAATCTACATAAGTGTAGTATATTAATGCGGGTAAGCGCAAATATGTTTTTAAATGTATACCGTCACTAGCAATAAATGTCAGTCTCGTTTATACCGTGTTTTACTCGGCATCCCAAATACCACATTGACGACGATTATTGGGATTTAACCATGCCTTTTGGTAAATTACCTGAGTTTGAGCTGGAAGAAGGCAGGAATTGGTCTGCATACGTTCGTTTAGTGAAACAATTCATTTTGCTGAACGAAATAAAACCTGGACTACGCGTGGCTACACTGGTTACGCATGTGGGCGCGCGGACTTATCAGTTGATGTGCGACCTGTGCGCTCCAAGTCATCCGGAAGACAAAACCTTCGAGCAGCTCGTCGAGCTCATAACTGGCCACCTAGAACCCAAGCGATCGGAGATAGCAGAAAGGCACACTTTTCGTCAGCGACGTCAGGCGGACGGCGAATCTGTCGCCATTTTTCTACAGAAAATAAAGCACCTAGCGACATTGTAACTTCGGATCAACGCTAGAAGAAAACCTCCGAGACCAGTTCGTCTCAGGGTTGCGAAGCGAAGACATGCGTTCGCGTCTTTTCGCCGAGTCGTCGCTCGACTATAAGAAAGCTGTGGAGTTGGCGCTCGCGCTGGAGGCGGCGGAACGGCACGCGGCGGAGGCCGTGGCCGGCGCCGCGCTGTCGGCGACCGCCGACGGGACGGGACTCGGGCAGGGCGCCGCCGAGGCCGGGCTGCATCGGGTGGCGCAGGGGCCACCAGCAGCGCGCGAGCCGAGGGGCGCTTGCTGGCGCTGTGGCAAGACTCGTCACGCGCCCAATAAGTGTAGATATAAGTCGTATGTATGTGACAAGTGCAAGGTCAAAGGTCATCTATCCGTTATGTGCAACAAAAATAAGAAGGAGGCGCCGAAATCCAGGTACCAAAACTTTATCCACAATGGCTCAAGTTCAAGTTCAGATTCGAGTGATGGATTGTATCAAGTAGTTGCGGTTAAAAAGGATTCCAAGGACGGTCCATATCACTATAAACTCTCAATTGAAAATGTAAAAGTGTTATTTGAAATAGATACAGGTAGCAGGATATCGGCGGTCAGTAAGTCATTCTATGATAAACATCTGTCGCACCTACCTATAACTTCGGATGATAATAAATTCCATTCATACACGGGAGAAGCGATCGTTCCGCTCGGGCGCGTGTTGGTAAACGTACACTGTGGGGGTGAAACGGTATCATTGCCGCTTTTTATCATAAACAACGGGGGCCCTCCGCTACTAGGCCGGCGTTGGTTACGTAAGTTAGGATTAAACTCAATCAGCTTGTATAATATTTCGACGGAAAACGATCCTAAGATAGAAAAATTAAAGACTGATTTTCCTAATGTTTTTAAATCTGGTTTAGGCAGCTGTAAAACTAAACTAAAGTTGTTTTTGAAAGATGACACGCCAATTTTCTGTAAAGCTCGACCGCTGCCCCTCGCCTTACGCGATCCCGTTGAACGGGAGCTAGAACGCTTACAGCGCGAACAGGTGATATTCAAGGTAGATCGTAGCGACTATGGAACACCTATTGTTCCCGTTATCAAACGCGATGGGTCCATCCGATTATGCGGAGATTATAAAATAACCTTAAATAAGGTTTTAAAAGACTTTCACTATCCACTGCCTCGAATCGAACAGCTGTTCGCGGCGTTGAGCGGAGGGGAGCATTATAGTAAAATAGACCTTAAACACGCCTACTTACAGTGTATCCTAGAGGAATGTTCGCAACCACTTACGGCTATAACCACACATATAGGTACTTTTGTGTATAGAAGAGCGCCTTTTGGTTTAAAGTGTTTACCAGAGATGTTCCAAAAGCTAATAGAAGAAACCCTTAACGGTCTAAACTGTGTGGCTTTCCTTGATGATATCTGTGTAACCGGCGCCACCAAAGAGGTGCACTTGGCAAATTTAAGGGCTGTTTTGTCGCGGTTACAGGAGGCAGGACTAAGGGTTAAGTTTGAGAAGTGTGAATTCTTTAAAAATGAAGTATGTTACCTCGGCTATAGGATCAACAAACACGGCTTGCATACCGATAGTAGTAAAGTGGACGCGATCTCCAAGGCTCCGAATCCCGAGAATGTCTCACAACTGAGGGCGGCGTTGGGGCTTATTAATTATTACGCTCGATTTATTCCAAACATGAGTACTCTGTTACAGCCTCTGTATGGTCTCCTTAAAAAGGGAACAAATTGGCAGTGGTCTAGGGAGTGCGAGGCGGCATTCCGCGGTGTGAAGGAGGTGCTGACGCGCTCGCCGGTGCTGGCGCACTACGACGCGGCCCTGCCGCTGGTGCTGGCCGTGGACAGCAGCGCGTACGGGCTGGGCGCCGTGCTGTCGCACGCCTACCCGGACGGCTCCGAGCGCGTCGTGAGCTGCGCCTCGCGCACGCTCTCTGACACCGAGCGGAGGTACAGTCAGGTGGACAAGGAGGCCCTCGCCATCGTGTACGGAGTGACCCGCCATCACCAGTATCTGTACGGCCGTAAGTTTGTTTTGAAGACCGACCACATGGCTCTCAGCTATATTTTTGGACCTAAAAAGGGCATCCCGCAGACCGCCGCCAGCCGGCTTCAAAGGTACGCAGTCAGGTTGGCCGCCTATGATTATGACATCAAGTTCGTGCCGACGGAACGAAACGGTAACGCGGACGCACTGTCGCGTCTGCCGCAGCAACAATGTAAAGGTGAGTCCGAACGTGAGGACGCTGCATATCTACATTTTGTGGAAGATAGCTTCCCTATTAGTCACAGAGACGTGGCTAAGGAGACTAAAAATGATTTAGTCCTACGTAAAATCTACGGCTACTTAATGAGTGGGTGGCCGGCGGTTACGGAAATAGAAAACGAAAAGCCGTATTTCTACAGAAAAGATAATCTCCATGTAGACCACGAGTGTATAGTCTGGGGCTACAGGGTTGTGGTACCAGCGTCGCTGCGGCCGCGAATTCTCGACGAGATTCACTCCGGGCACCCGGGCGTCGTGCGCATGAAGCAAGTGGCACGCGGCTACGTGTGGTGGCCCGCGCTGGACGCCGACATCGAGGGCCGAGCGCGCGCCTGCGCCGCTTGCGCCGCCGTGCGCGATGCGCCACCGCACGCGCCACCCGTGCCTTACACATGGCCCGCTGATCCCTGGTCAAGGTTACATGCTGATTTTCTTCACTTTAAAGGTAAGACCTATTTCTTAGTGATCGATTCCCATTCAAAATGGATAGAGGTTTTCTACATGCCAGCGGGCACGACAGCGTCGAGGGTCGTCACCGTGCTGAGAGAGTGCTTCGCAAGATTTGGTCTTCCCAAACAGCTGGTTACGGACAACGGCCCGCCTTTCACATCGGAGGAATTTGAAAAATTTCTCCGGTGCAATGGAGTCAAGCACATCCTGTCCGCGGCGTATCATCCGTCCAGCAACGGGGCCGCTGAAAACGCCGTAAAAACGGTCAAAAAGGCTATGAAAAAGGCCTCGCTAGAAGGAGAAAATATAGACCGAGCGATTAGTAAGTTTCTTTTCCAGTACCGCAACACGGAGCATGCCAGCACGAAGCGCTCACCGGCCACGGCGATGCTGGGGCGCCGGCTGCGCTCGCGGCTCGACATGCTGCGCGCGCGCACCGCCGACTGCGTGGAGGCCGCGCAGGAGGCGCAGGTCCGTAACGCGGGGGGTGTGTACCGCGAGGTAAATGAGGGCGATCATGTTCTTATTAAAGAACTACGTCCCAACAATATAGTTAAATGGAAGCCGGGCGTTATCGCTAAACGCACCGGTACGGTGACGTACAAGGTACGCACTGAGGACGAGGAGAAAACCAAACACATAGACCAGATAATACCAGCACACAAAGGTAATCGACTTTCACTGGCCAGGAGTGTTCGAACCGATTCTACAGACGATGCCAGCGGGTCTAATCTGCTCCGAGGCATCGGTAAGTCTAATTCATATACAGAGATAGCCGATTCGGCATTTCATGATGCGGAGTCGTCTCTCTCACCGGCGGTCGCGGCCGCTCTCGCACATCCGCGGCCAAGTACTCCCCAGCCCCTCCAGGCTGACCATGAGGAAGACATACGCACTAACAATGTCCCAGCTGGTTATCTCCGCCCTCGCAACAAAAAACCCAATTATAAAATATAATAAGTTTCAAAAAGTTACTTTCGGTATGCAATATGGTTTACCTAAATAGGCATTACGTATAATTTATAAGTTAGTTAGTAAGCACCCACGTGTACGTGATATGTATATGTGTAGGGTTCATAATTTAGTTTGTAATTAGAATATTATCTACTTTAGTTGGTGTTGGATCTTTATACCTAATCCAAGAGGGGAAAATTGTAGTATATTAATGCGGGTAAGCGCAAATATGTTTTTAAATGTATACCGTCACTAGCAATAAATGTCAGTCTCGTTTATACCGTGTTTTACTCGGCATCCCAAATATCGGCATTCCGCTATCAGACAAGAGATGGCGCTGTCAAGCTTCTCCAACAAATATAAAACCGCCTTTGTCATATATTATATCGTATGATGGCACGGAACCCTCGGTGCGCGAGTCCGACTCGCTCTTGCCCGGTTTTATTTATTTATCTTTTCAGAAAATACAGAGTTGTATACTTAACTAAAACATGAACTAAAGTGACAGATTATAAAAAAAAGTCTTATAGACTATAGAAACAGTTGGAAATTCACAATATAATTTTGATTTAGCACAGGTGTATAAAATAAACAAACAAAAAGGGCAGTAAATAATAAATAATGCTGGACAATTCACACAGCATCATCTAGCCCTCAAGCTAGCAGAGCTTGTGTACTAAATGACTGATATACTTAATACATTCTACTACATAGATCGATATTTTATATTATATATAGAAACATTTTCGGTTCGGTAGATTCGGTTGTAATCGTGTCATGCGCAGACAGACAGACAGACAGCGCTATGCATAATAGGGGGCTTCGCCCCCTAATAAAGATTTATTATTATATTATTAAATATCTTATAGAAATTAAGAAAGGACTCTTAAACTTATACAGGGTTTCCCAGAAATGGTGGATAATCCTGCACATGCGTATGCGGGGGAGGGGAGTGGGGCCCCATATCCCAATAAAAAAATTCTATTCCCAACAGTCCGCGGTCAACGACATTTTTTGTAAAATTTAAAAAAATCCCAGTTTTCCTCACATTTGCGGGCATCACGTCCGCTATATGAGGCCAAGTTCAGATTTTTTTCTTTTAACGTGTTCCCTAATAATGGTATTCCTAAATGACTTTAAAAAAAACTCAACTACTTCGGATATTAGTTAACTAGAAGTACCTAAACATAAATTTTATTTTTGAAATTTATTTTACTTCTAAGTTTGAGCACCTGTGGTGTAAAAAAAATGTATAGGAGTTGTGTAGCCAACCACATAAAAAATTTAACTACATCATAAGGATTCTAAAACCGTAGCATAATTATCTACTTTAATTGTAAAATTACTGAGCTATAGCTATTAATGTGTAAAAGTAGGCGTTTCATTACAAAATTGCGAAAGAAAAAAAAATTATAAATAATTACCAAAAAGTATTTATTATAAAATAAATGTAAAAGTGATGGTGGATAACAGCAAAATACTTGTTTGCAGGGATTGTGAAAGTAAAGTTCCTCCTTCGTGCGGCCTGCCGCCGGAGTTCGTGGTGGCGTTTCGAGAGAAGTTCCACAAGGATGGTGAGTTGATATCCGATCCGATTAAGCTAGTTTTTCATTAGAATTAGTTCTCAATTCGGTTGCCAAAAGTTTAGACCTATCGGACAAACCGATCCGATTGTCGAGTAACTGGAGGTTTTAAACCTTTAAAAAGTGGCATAGGGTTGTGCTTCTTTTGCGTTTGATTAACAAGTTCTTCAAAGAAAGAAACTAGAAGGATATGTTCTCTTAGTTCCGTTTATCTGTTGTTTGACAGTGGATGATTGATCAGTGTAAATGAGCTTATCCCATAAATGTTGATGACTCAACATGTCCCCTCTCTTCTATAACTCTCATCTAAAAGACGTAAACTCGATACTCTTTAGGTGGGATGGGGATCATTCGTGTGAGAAAGTTTACCAGTTTCCATAATGAATGTATCGATTGTTCTCTTTTACGGAATTCAAGTCTTTTGACTTTCTGTGATATAATATTTCTTAGGGTTTTACTTTCTACTACTCAAGTGGGAATAATATCTTGATCCTTTGGACGAGGCACAGGGAATATGTGGTCAATTTCTAGTCATCTAAGCCGTAAGATTGCATTAATCGACGCCTACTGCTGGAGATCACGATGTCAGCGGTAGGCGGCGATCCATGGAGATTCTTACTGCATCCACGCGTAAGAGAGGAGAGGCAACTGTCCAGCATTTCTTGTATCTTGCCACATTCTGTCTACTGCATTCTCATACCAGTTGTCGTGTGATTATGATTGGGTGTGGTTCTGTGCAGGTGGGTACTACGGCTGCGTGTCGCCGATGGCGGGGCGCGGCGGCTTCCTCGCGGCGTTCACGCACCGCCCGCGCAGGCGCCACGCGCCGCCGCAGGTGCATCACACGGTGAGATATTGTAGCGCGCTAGCGATCCCCCGGCTGCGCCAATATTGTCAGTGAACCGGCGATCTAGTTATCCTCACGGCTGCGTCAATATTTAAATTAGCACATAAATCAGCTGTAACGCGCCATTTCTATAAACGTTCTTATTCAGATCGCTCGTTATTACACCGGATAATATATCTAAAATCTGTAATGCTTCGAGAAAATGATGTTGGCTTGCCCGCGCGATTTATCTTGCTAGTTATATGAAAATGATGCTTTTATTTAGATTTACCATACTATTCCTTACACAGAGTAGATAAAATAAACATTAGAAATACTTAAATTCAAAACCATGCATTCTATATTAGACTTTTTGTCTTTTTATTTTGACTGTATTGTTATATCTATATCCAAAATAAACAAATTCAATAAATTTTACTCAAAAGTTTCGTTAGACTTACGTATCTGTCCCCTACGGCTCTTCTCCCGTCTCTTGCTCTGCTCTCGTATTTAGAAGTATCTTGAAGGTCCAAAAGCAAGGACAACTACTCAGCCCAGGGTTTCCGTTTAGGGCTCAAATGAAAGACATTGAGATACCTACTTTTTCGATGACAGCTGTCAAATTTCAAATGGCCATAACTCAACTACTACTCAGCCTAGACATCCCGTTTAGGGCTAGAGTTTTATAAAATGAAAACTCTCAACTAGATCCAGGCTGGATCTGTTGACTTGATCTAGTGAGAGTGATCCATCATTTTGGATGTTTCTGATGTGAGGTCGTAAATAAATAATTTTTTTTGCGCTCACATTGCAAACGCTGGCTGAACCTTACGAGATAAATCAAAATAATGTACTACAGTATTGAATACCCTAAAAAGGTCTACAAAAAAGTGCGCGATGGTATATTCTGTAGTATATTTAGTATTAGCATTGCACCCGTGCGAAGCCGGGGCGCGTCACTATTATTATTATATATATGTCACACCAAGAAAATAAAATACGTACATGAGATAATATACAATACATACTATAAGAATAACCTAGCCACCCTTACTCTCCACATCCAAAACCTTAAGAACTTCTTGCTTGAATAAGCTCTTACTGCTGTTAAAAATATCTGCGCTGTCAAAATCTTTTATTGTAGTTTCTTTGCAATCTAATAACAAGTGAATTTTGGGCGTAATTCGTGCAAGTATGGGGAACCTCAGAGGTTTGGATTTCGTGTTCGGGTTTTTGGGGTGGAGAACCGTGAAGTTTTCAATGCAAACTTGCATTGAAAACTTCACGGTTCTCTACCTATGCCTATAATAATGTGTTCACAGGGCGGTCCCGACTCGTCGTCGAACACGTCGTCGTGCAATAGCTCCGCGCCGTCGTCCCCCGCGCTGGCGCCGCTCGCGCCGGCGACACACAAGCAACAGTTCCACTTCCCTGGTGAGTCTACTGTGCCCAGCATCCGTGACGAGTCCTCCGCGCCGTCGTCCCCCGCGCTGGCGCCGCTCGCGCCGGCGACACACAAGCAACAGTTCCACTTCCCTGGTGAGTCTACTGTGCCCAGCATCCGTGACGAGTCCTCCGCGCCGTCGTCCCCCGCGCTGGCGCCGCTCGCGCCGGCGACACACAAGCAACAGTTCCACTTCCCTGGTGAGTCTACTGTGCCCAGCATCCGTGACGAGTCCTCCGCGCCGTCGTCCCCCGCGCTGGCGCCGCTCGCGCCGGCGACACACAAGCAACAGTTCCACTTCCCTGGTGAGTCTACTGTGCCCAGCATCCGTGACGAGTCCTCCGCGCCGTCGTCCCCCGCGCTGGCGCCGCTCGCGCCGGCGACACACAAGCAACAGTTCCACTTCCCTGGTGAGTCTACTGTGCCCAGCATCCGTGACGAGTCCTCCGCGCCCTCGTCCCCCGCGCTGGCGCCGCTCGCGCCGGCGACACACAAGCAACAGTTCCACTTCCCTGGTGAGTCTACTGTGCCCAGCATCCGTGACGAGTCCTCCGCGCCCTCGTCCCCCGCGCTGGCGCCGCTCGCGCCGGCGACACACAAGCAACAGTTCCACTTCCCTGGTGAGTCTACTGTGCCCAGCATCCGTGACGAGTCCTCCGCGCCGTCGTCCCCCGCGCTGGCGCCGCTCGCGCCGGCGACACACAAGCAACAGTTCCACTTCCCTGGTGAGTCTACTGTGCCCAGCATCCGTGACGAGTCCTCCGCGCCCTCGTCCCCCGCGCTGGCGCCGCTCGCGCCGGCGACACACAAGCAACAGTTCCACTTCCCTGGTGAGTCTACTGTGCCCAGCATCCGTGACGAGTCCTCCGCGCCGTCGTCCCCCGCGCTGGCGCCGCTCGCGCCGGCGACACACAAGCAACAGTTCCACTTCCCTGGTGAGTCTACTGTGCCCAGCATCCGTGACGAGTCCTCCGCGCCCTCGTCCCCCGCGCTGGCGCCGCTCGCGCCGGCGACACACAAGCAACAGTTCCACTTCCCTGGTGAGTCTACTGTGCCCAGCATCCGTGACGAGTCCTCCGCGCCCTCGTCCCCCGCGCTGGCGCCGCTCGCGCCGGCGACACACAAGCAACAGTTCCACTTCCCTGGTGAGTCTACTGTGCCCAGCATCCGTGACGAGTCCTCCGCGCCCTCGTCCCCCGCGCTGGCGCCGCTCGCGCCGGCGACACACAAGCAACAGTTCCACTTCCCTGGTGAGTCTACTGTGCCCAGCATCCGTGACGAGTCCTCCGCGCCGTCGTCCCCCGCGCTGGCGCCGCTCGCGCCGGCGACACACAAGCAACAGTTCCACTTCCCTGGTGAGTCTACTGTGCCCAGCATCCGTGACGAGTCCTCCGCGCCCTCGTCCCCCGCGCTGGCGCCGCTCGCGCCGGCGACACACAAGCAACAGTTCCACTTCCCTGGTGAGTCTACTGTGCCCAGCATCCGTGACGAGTCCTCCGCGCCGTCGTCCCCCGCGCTGGCGCCGCTCGCGCCGGCGACACACAAGCAACAGTTCCACTTCCCTGGTGAGTCTACTGTGCCCAGCATCCGTGACGAGTCCTCCGCGCCGTCGTCCCCCGCGCTGGCGCCGCTCGCGCCGGCGACACACAAGCAACAGTTCCACTTCCCTGGTGAGTCTACTGTGCCCAGCATCCGTGACGAGTCCTCCGCGCCCTCGTCCCCCGCGCTGGCGCCGCTCGCGCCGGCGACACACAAGCAACAGTTCCACTTCCCTGGTGAGTCTACTGTGCCCAGCATCCGTGACGAGTCCTCCGCGCCGTCGTCCCCCGCGCTGGCGCCGCTCGCGCCGGCGACACACAAGCAACAGTTCCACTTCCCTGGTGAGTCTACTGTGCCCAGCATCCGTGACGAGTCCTCCGCGCCGTCGTCCCCCGCGCTGGCGCCGCTCGCGCCGGCGACACACAAGCAACAGTTCCACTTCCCTGGTGAGTCTACTGTGCCCAGCATCCGTGACGAGTCCTCCGCGCCCTCGTCCCCCGCGCTGGCGCCGCTCGCGCCGGCGACACACAAGCAACAGTTCCACTTCCCTGGTGAGTCTACTGTGCCCAGCATCCGTGACGAGTCCTCCGCGCCGTCGTCCCCCGCGCTGGCGCCGCTCGCGCCGGCGACACACAAGCAACAGTTCCACTTCCCTGGTGAGTCTACTGTGCCCAGCATCCGTGACGAGTCCTCCGCGCCCTCGTCCCCCGCGCTGGCGCCGCTCGCGCCGGCGACACACAAGCAACAGTTCCACTTCCCTGGTGAGTCTACTGTGCCCAGCATCCGTGACGAGTCCTCCGCGCCTGTTTCGAAAAAAAAAGAATTTTGAAAATTACCACAATTGACGGAGAAATCGGTGAACATACATAAATATATATATATATATATATATATTCCGTCGAACATAGATCTCCTCCTTTTTTGAAGTCGGTTAAAAAGAAGAACAAGATACATTTACATTGAATAAAGCACAATTGAATTAATTCGTTATTAAAATACATATAATCGGGTATTTATATACGCGATAAATACCCGGTTATATGTATGTTAATAATGTGTTGTGATCGCGAAAGTTTAAAAAAGACAATTGAATTAATTCGCTTCTGGCAACTTTTTTTACAAGTGAGGGAAAGAAGTGTTACAACCAGTACCTTGTAAACTTTCGCGATGTTTAGACAGAATTTTAAACTGATTACCTTATTTTATTATTTTCCGACGTTTCGAGTGCCCTGCAGCCCTCGTGTTCACGGGTGGACTGACACAACCAGCTGTCGCTAAAAGGGACCCCAAGGCTCGAGTTCTAGTTGACAGATGTATTCATTAAATGAACGATTTGTTGCAGAAGTAATGCCCGCGGTGTCGAGTCCCAACCACGCGGGCTGCGTGCAGTCTCCGGCGCGCACGGCTCACGACAAAGAGGACTTGACGTCTAGTATCAAAAGTGGAGGTAATAGACATGAATTACATTAATGTGAAAATGCTTACATACGATTTAATTTCTAGAATGGGTTGGTGTTAATAATAGTGTGTTAGCGGATTTAATTGTTCGCAGTGGTGTAATATTACTCAAATACCTACGGGGATTACTCACGCAATATTAGTATAGTCCGACACGTTTAGATTTTCAAAGAAAATTGTAGGAAATCGCGCTTGCTATTTCCCGTGATGTTGGATTGAAACTATTAAGTTCACTTTACAATTAAGTATTTATTGTAAACTTAAAGTTAATGCTAGTAATGAGTGCGGTGTGTATGGATGCTGCTGGTGCACTGCCTCACGTTGCTCGCACGGCCGCGCTCGCGGCGCGTCCGACCTCGTTAGGTCAAATTGCTGATGATGCGGAAATGGTGTTCGATGTATCGAACATGCTCCCGAGGGAGGAATGCCGGATGAGATGAAATGAGGCGCTACAATTAGGGGGTTAGTAAAACATACTTAGGTGAAACAATATTGTGCTTATGCTAAATGAATGTTAGAACAATGTTTCATAATGTACCTAAGTGTTGATTACGTTCTATCTAATCCCTATGTAAACACTGATTGTTTAATGGGTTTTTTACGTATACTAGACCACCGCACGGCCCTAATATCACTGAGCACTGGTTCGGTATCGGATTAGTTACGCGCACTGTCACTGCTGGAAGGCGCTCCTCTCGGCGGGAAAGGCGCGGGCGGCGGCGGCGGCGCTGTGCAGCGCTGCGGCGTCACACCCGGGGCGGGTGCGGCTGGAGTCGAGTTGACTGCTGCTTGTCGGTGTCGCCTCCTCAGTAACCACAGGATAGCCACGACACCTGCTGCTAACTTGCTGCTTTCATAGCTTCGATTTGGTCGCCAATTCGCTGTAGCGACGTGTTAGGGTGATAACCGTCTTGTACTGGATTAATAACCGGTAGCGTGGCGTTAAGTGTATGATGTTGTATTGGAGCTATGTTTATAAGTACAAAGTCAGATTTGAGAGTGAGCGTATTTTGTTGTTGATATAGATACAGTGATACAGAGTGACGTCACGGCCCTTGGCTGTGCAATGTTTATAAAGTTGAATGAGCCCGGCCTTGCTGACTCGGCGGACTCGAGTTTGTATTTGCTATAGAACCGACTGCATTGACAAGGCTGCGTCGAGACCTTGATCGCTCGCCGAAATGCTGATTCAGCGACAGCTGATTGTAATACTGTAACTCGCTGTAATCGTGTTTGTTTTGTAACACAATCATATTGCAATGGCTCGCTTCTTTAACCTTATAGCTATCACATGTCTGCTCTAGATATTTGATGAATGCATTAATCGCCTTCTCTCCTTGCCAATAAGGTTGCATGTTATAATAACATACTAGTTTCCATTGATCACGTATTAAATGCATTCTTCCTGTTGGATCGTAGTACAACGATTGATTGCTGCTGAATTGTGTTATGTTGGCCGATTCGCTGGACCAAATGATGCTCAAAAATAGAATTAATGATAATGCTATGTTGGCGATTTTAGGACGCCTTCTGGTGCAAATTCGCTCGGTATCCTTTGTTGCTGTTCTTGTTTTATCTAACTCACTACTACTCTCCTGCACTGCTCTTTTTTCTTTGATATGCTCGATAGGTAAAATGGATAATTTTATGATAGGACGCTTTATTATACCATTTTTCGTCTTAAGAGACACTACTCTCACATAACCATCATTTCCCCTGTGTACTTCCACGACTCTCCCCACAGGAAATTTCCCTGAGGTGAAGTTATCATCGTGGATAGTTACCATATCGCCGACTTCGATGTTTCTCTTTGCTTTCAACCACTTGCCACGAACTGATAGCTGACTGAGATATTCGGCTTTCCATCTCTTCCACAGGTCTTGGAAAATCTTGTTGGTTAAGTGCCACCTGGTCCTGGCGTCATTGGCTGTTTCTATGACTGTCAGGCCTGCGTTGCTAGTTAAAAAGTGTGCTGGCGTAAGGAAATCAATATCATCTATATCCTCCGATATCGGGCAGAGAGGCCTCGAGTTAAGGTTGGCCTCGATTTGCGCCAACACGGTGCTATATTCTTCGAAGGTCAACGCTTGTTCACCTATGACTCTTTTGAGATGTTGCTTCAGGCTTCGGATCTTTCCCAGATCCCTCCCGCGCTTGGCCAAGAAGGGCAGTTCCAGTGCCATTCTATGTTCATCTCTGCTATTTCTCTATGGAATGACTCCTTGAAAACTTCCTCTAGCTGCTGTTGTTCTTCTTGAATTATTTTATTAGCTCCCACAAAGTTAGTTCCATTATCAGAGTACATATGCTTAGGTGCTCCTCGTCGTGCTGCCATTCGCCTCAACGCTGCTATAAATGAGGCACTGGTCAAATCGGACACCAACTCTATGTGTACTGCTTTTGTAACCATGCAGATAAACAATACTACGTAGCCTTTCGTTGTTTTTATTCCTCGTCCTTTATTTGCTTTGACTGGAATAAAACCTGTGAGATCTACCCCTGTGTGATAGAATGCTGGTGCTGGGTTGGTTCTAAAATCAGGGAGATCACCCATAATCTGTTGTTGTTTTATAGGTGCTTGCTTTCTACAGGTTACGCATTTAAGGAGCTGTTTTTTGACAGCTCGATTTCCCTTGACTATCCAATACCGTTGTCTCAAAAAGGACATGGTCAGCCGAGGTCCACCGTGAAAGGTAAGCTAGTGTGCTTGTTCAATAAGAAGCTCAGTTAATCTGCCGCTATATGAAATGATAATCGGAAATTTCATTTCTGTGCTGATGTTGGCATTCCTGAGTCTTCCATTAGCTCTTAAAATACTGTCTTCGTCTAAAAACGGATTTAAACTAGCTATCTTGCTTTGTGAATTTACCTTCTTGTTATGTAATAAGCATTCTATGTCATGGCTAAATTCAATTTGCTGTATATGTTTAATTATAATTAGTTTTGCTGCTCTAAGCTCAGGTAACATGAGATACACTGGCTGTCTTTGTTTACAAACAATCGGGGTCAACACCCGTCGTATCCACGCTACTATCCGAGTTACTTTCGTAAACGAGCTGTAACGATCTAGTAAATCTTCTATGATGCTGCTTCTGTCGGAGATAACGTTACTGACTGCGTTCACTTGCTTTCTAACTTCTTCGTTTGTAGTAAACGTCATGTTTTGCTGTTTTGGTTCGAATTTATGTGAGGATAAAAACGTAGGTCCTTGCCACCACAACTTATGCTCCATCAGCTGTGTTGTCGTCAGACCTCTGCTTGCTGCGTCAGCTGGATTCTCTTTAGTGTTAATATAATGCCAAGATTCTGGTGGCATAGTGGAGGTAATTTTCTTCACTCGGTTTGCTACAAAGGGCTTCCAGCGCCCCGGAGAACCTTGAATCCAGCTAAGAGTTACCTTTGAGTCGCTCCAGCCGTAAGTAACGACGGTGAAGCTGGTGATGCTTTTGACAACCTTTTTCATTAACTTTGTCAGTAATTCAGCCGCACATAGCTCTAACCGAGGTAATGTTACGACCTTGCTGCTAGGTACTAACCGAGTTTTTGCTGCGGTCAGCACTACTGATACTGATTCATTTGTGACAATCCTTGCATAAACAACACATGCAAAGGCTTTCATTGATGCGTCACAAAACCCGTGTAGTTCTATGACGTCACCTTCTTTGCTATTTAGCCACCGAGGAGTTTTGACTTGATTTATGATTTTTATATCTGTTTTTAACAAAATCCACTCTTCTTTGATTTTTGGTGAAACCTTATCACTCCACTGAACCTCTGAGTTTTGCCAGAGCTTTTGGAATAATAATTTCAGTTTGGTTATCAAGGGAGCTAACCACCCCAAGGGGTCGAAAATCTTGGAGATTTCAGATAAAAGCATCCTCTTAGTTAGCTTCGTTGTTTCCGTGCTCGCTAGATCATATTGAAAAGTGAATTTGTCCTCAGTGGAGTCCCATTGTATCCCTAACGTTTTTGCTGTGCTGTCTGTTTTAAAAGTAAACAATGGTGGCTGATTGCTGCTGCTTTGTTCGACCTTTTCCAGTAGTCGTTTATCATTTGAGGACCACTTCCTCAACAAAAATCCTCCGCTCTTCAGGCATGCGTTCATTTCTTGTATAATTTTCTTCCCTTCCTCAATACTGTGGGCACCCGAGACCCAATCATCCATGTATAGCTGCTCATGGATGCATTTTGCGGCGTTAGGAAAGTTTTGCTGCTCGTCTTCCGCTAACCTACGGAGAGTCATCATTGTGAGGAACGGAGCCGATTTGGTTCCGTACGTAACAGTACTCAACGTATAAGCTTTGATAGGTTGGCTCTCATGCGCTCTCCATATTATCTGTTGTAGATATTGGTCCTGCTCGTTGACCAAAATCATACGGAAGCATTTCTCTATATCTGCAGTGTATGCGAAACGATATTGTCTCCACTTAAGAATAATCTCTAGTAAATCCTGTTGTAGATTCGGACCCTTGTACATAAGGTCGTTGAGGCTGTGCCCCGAAGATGTTCTAGCCGATGCATTGAAGACTACTCGTAGTTTTGTCGTGCACGAGTCTTCTTTTTGCACGGCATGGTGGGGTAAGAAACATTCTATTTCCGCCCTGTGCCTGTTGCTTGAAGTTGCTAACTTCATATGCTCAAGTTGCTCATATTCGTTGATAAATTGCTTATATTGATTTGCTAAATTTTCGCTTTTAATTAATTTACGTTCTAAACTTTTAAATTGTGCTATAGCTATTTCCTTAGATGATCCCAATTTCTCCTTCATTTCCGGTTTCATTGGTAATCTAACTTCGTAACGTCCGCTGTCTAGACGTTTAGTTGTTGCTTTATAGTAATCCATGCATTCTTGATCTTCCACCGACAATTCATTTTGCTCTTGAATATCTTCAATTTTCCAAAACTGTTGAATATCCTCGATGTTGTTTAGGATAACATTGCATTGGAAGGATGTTCGCACACTTCCGCATAGCAACCATCCTAGCTGAGTATGCTGCGCTAAGGGCTCCGATTGGGCTTGTCCACGGATTATTCCCTCCATGATGATGTTGGAGTAAACCTCAGCACCCAGAAGGAGGTCAACTGGGCGACCTATATTAAAATCCGGGTCTGCTAAGCAAATGTGTGCTAGATGTTTCCACGATGGTTTTGAGAATGTCTTGTTGGGAAGGTTTTTGATCAAGTTGCTCATTATCAAAGCGTCCGTAGTAAACTTAAAATCCGTGTTAGTCGATTGACAAGTGATCTTAAGCTTTCCTTTGCAGTTATTTTCCCGTTCTCCTACTCCGAAAACAACTCCATTGCATTTCTCGCGCTTTAATCCTAACTGCTGTGCTGCTCTCTCGCTGATTACCGAGACCTGTGATCCCTGATCGACCAGTGCTCGCATAACATGCTGGCTATTATCTGCTGCTGTAACTTTTACTAAAGCTGTTGCTAATAAAATCTCAGAGGGTTCACCTTGCTGAGAAATATTGTTGCTGCTATGTTGATCTTGCTGCTTAGATTTATTCGAACCTTTTAACGAGGTTTTATTAGATTTCGATTGATTGGCAAAATAATCGTGTAAAATTGTATGATGACATTCATTGCATTTATGGCATCTCTTAGATGAATAACATTTGCCTCCGACGTGATCGTAAATGCAATTCTTGCAAAAACGTAATTTATCTAACAAAGATATTTTTTGCTCATTCGATGATTCAAGGAATTTTTTGCAATTTATCAAACGATGATCTGAATCGCAATGCGGACATTTACTTGTTGACTCAGACACGTACATCGATTTTGCATATTCGTGCATTTCGTTATTGTTACCTTCGCTACAAGGTCTTTGAAATTTCCGGTTTGAATTATTTGATGTTTGCTGCTGAGATGATGCTGGTTTAGATGTTGCGTCTTGCCGTCTCCGAGATGACTCTAAGGATGTGAATTTATTCTCAAGGAAGTCTAAAAATTCTTGAAGTATCGGTAGCTCCCGCGTATTCTTCAAGGACTTTATGTACTCGGAATAAGATTCATTATCCAGCTTTTGCGTTAATAAGTACACAAGTAGAGGGTCCCATGACGTAGTGTCAATACCTAGATTCTTTATGGCGTGGAGACTCTCTAGTGTGACGTCATGAAGTCGTTTGATCGCTGCGAACGATTGTTGCTGTATGTTGGCAAGATTGTTTATATTGTTTACGTACGAATTAAATATATTTCTCCTGTTGTCAAATCGGTGATTCAGTATTTCCCAACAGGTTGCGTAGTTATCCGTGCTGATGGGAAGATGCTGCACCAAACGCTCAGCTTCACCTTTCAGTTTGCTTTTTAAAAACTGCATCTTCTGGGCGCTTGACAAGGAAGGATTTTTGTGGATGGCTTCATCGAAAAGATCTTTAAATGATACCCAATGCTGAAAGTTACCTGAGAATGCTGGGATGTCCATTTGAGGTGTAGTTTTATCGCGATACGATGTTGACCACATCCTCGAGCTGATAGCTTTTCTCAGGCCGTTGTAGGTACGCTCATGCTTGTTGTAATAATACTCGTACGCTTCGTCTTCTTCTAACTCAAGCATTATCTCCCAATGACAGTTATCCACCACCGCCCAGCGAGCTTGTAAGACTCGAAGGGCGTCTTCGAACTCCCATTTTTCACGGAAGGACTCTATATCTACGCTATCTACGCTTCTCTCGAAAGCTTTAAAATTAATTCGCTGCTTACGTAACATTGCATCTACCTTGCTAGAGATGCCACTCTCCTCTCCCTGGAGCCCCTGGTGGGCAGCGCCGAGCGGCGGTGCTGGTGCCGGGGTCCTCGGCCGCTGATCTCTGCTGCGTGACGATCCTGCCTCAGGCTGGGAAGCTGGGCACTCTTCCGGGTTAAATTCTTCATAATACCTAACCATTGTTGCTTTAACTGTTAGGTACGACTCTTTTGTTCGCTCAAACTCAGAATCGACAAAGTACTTATGGCCTCTATTTTCGAAAGGCTGACATTTTTCGTTATTATGCTCATACTCTCTCCAATACGAATCTAGAAGGTCTAATCTCTTTTTCCCGTATTCTTTAGTTCTACGCTCGCTACTATCCTTCTTAAAATTAACAAGGATTTTCCGAATGCTCTCCGCTAATTCGGTTTGTTGGAAGTAGAGAGATTCCATTTCGTCGGGGAAGGTCTGACGAAATGCACGAAAATATGGAACGCTCTTACTTCTAAGCCGCTTGTCCTACGGCTGCTGCTGGACTCTGCGTGGGTTGCTCCCCACTGCAGTGCTGGCTGACGTCGCTGAGGGCGCGAGCTGAGGCTCACTGCTGCTGCTGCTGCGGCGCGGGTAGGTCTCCCGACGACGGTTGCTGATGCTGGGGTGCGAGCTGAGGCTCACTGCTGCTGCTGCTGCGTCTCGGGTAGGTCTCCCGACGACGGTTGCTGATGCTGGGGCGCGAGCTGAGGCTCACTGCTGCTGCTGCTGCGTCTCGGGTAGGTCTCCCGACGACGGTTGCTGATGCTGGGGCGCGAGCTGAGGCTCACTGCTGCTGCTGCTGCGTCTCGGGTAGGTCTCCCGACGACGGTTGCTGATGCTGGGGCGTGAGCTGAGGCTCACTGCTGCTGCTGCTGCGTCGCGGGTAGGTCTCCCGACGACGGTTGCTGATGCTGGGGCGCGAGCGATAAGCTCACTGGTAAGCTACCGGATGCTGCGATCCACCGGAAGCTGGTGTGTTCGAAGTCTTCACGGCACGATGATAATCGCGAAATGAATCCTCGAAAGGCTCGAAGGACCATGTAGGAAATCGCGCTTGCTATTTCCCGTGATGTTGGATTGAAACTATTAAGTTCACTTTACAATTAAGTATTTATTGTAAACTTAAAGTTAATGCTAGTAATGAGTGCGGTGTGTATGGATGCTGCTGGTGCACTGCCTCACGTTGCTCGCACGGCCGCGCTCGCGGCGCGTCCGACCTCGTTAGGTCAAATTGCTGATGATGCGGAAATGGTGTTCGATGTATCGAACAAAAATCATCGTCATCATCAGATTGGAAGCTCGTACGCGCGTGGGGCCGACATGACACTAATAAATTTCGACGTTATAATACTGAGTATTCCCTGCGTTTATAGAATGAATAGTAGAATAGTAGAAATCTCACGTTAATTTTTAAAGTGAAATTATTATTATTATTACGAGCCATTTGGGCCCCACTGCTGGGCAAAGGTCTCCCTGAATACCTCCGTTTATCTCGTTGCTAAGATCTCCCTCCAGTCAACCATATTGTGTTGATCGAGCTCGTCTCGCCATCTACGCCTCGGTCTGCCGCGTCGCCTTCGCCGGGTGCGGCCGCCACTCGGCGACTACCCTTGTCCACAGCTCACTCGGCATGCGGCAGATGTGGCCAGCCCAAAAATTATAACAATCACTGAATTGAAATTATCGTGGCTTGACATCATTTAATAAAAAACGGCTTACACCACGTACCTAACTTATTATCATCTTGATGAGCACCGTTCGCGGCCGACTCCGAGGGCCGCGTTAAATGATAACAATGTTTATTTGTTCTCGATACACAGACAGCTGCCGACTGTCGATCTGCGGCTCCAACTCGACGGATAGCAGCGGCGCGCGGCAGGACTCGTTGGATCTACACAACAAGCACGCGGACACAAGATGGCCGAGACAGAATAGCGTAAGTCTTATAAAACTCATACAGGCATACTTATGCAAAGAAATTATATTTCTTTAAGTAATTTGTACAGCGCGGTTCTGTCGGTAAAGAGCTGCCACATAGCTGCATAAAGAAATCCAGAGATGGCGCTGTGAGTAATGGCTGTCAACTCGATTGATAAAACAGCTTAGGCTTTGTTTGTCTTAATTATGAGTATAAAAATGAATTTATATATTTTGTAATGTTTATAGTGTTAAAGCAAACTTAGGTTAATGAAAAACCTTTTGCTCAACCGATATCACGATATCAAGAATTTCAGCGGTACCCGACACGGGTTCCGTAGCTTAGAGGTTAAAGCACTTCCGGCTTTAGGAAGCGTCAAGGATCGATTTGACGGAAGTGGGTTTGAATCCCACCGTAATTGTAAATTTTTGGTAAAGTTTTTCATTTCTCTGAAAGGAATTTAAAAGTTTATGAATAGACTTTAATTGTCTTTTCTTATTGTTTTTAGAGCAACATAAGATTCCTGAAGCTATTGTCTTATACTTTATATAGGTAGCTCCTGCCCGTAGTTTCCCACGCGTAGTATCCGCAAAAAAATAAACTATAATGTTAGTCAAAGTCAATAAGTTTTTATTCATAAGAGTAAAGAGCATCTTGGAAAAGTCAATTCGTTAGCTTCAGATTTTTTTTCCAAGGGAGAGTAAGAAGCCAGAATAACAATCCTATTCTAAACAATAAATGCGCAAAGTTTCAACTTGATCTGTCGGTACTTTTTGCGTGAAGGAAGCATCTACCAAAATTCGTTTTAAATATAACGGAATATAACATGAATAGGCGTGGTGATGGCAAGTGGAGTGAAGTTATAATATGACTGAATGGTGGCCGAGACAAGGATACAGAAACGTTGGTCGTCCGGCATCAAGATGGACAGACGACATTGATAAAGTCGCGGGCAGACGATGGATAGGACTGGCGCAGAATCGTGGCGGATGGCACAAACTAAGGGAGGCGTATACCCAGCAGTGGGTGAAGTCGGGCTGTGGATGTGGATCATGATGATGATGATAACATTAATTGAATTCAAGGATTAAAAAAGTACTTTCTTGAATTTCATATAATACACACAGTGATGTAAAAATTAAAAAAGAACAAAAATTGGATAAGAAATATCCGATGCAATTCATATGCCTTTTCAAAAGGCAACCGTCTAAATAGCTTTTATTTAAAATATGAATGAATATAACTTTATTGTACATCAAAACTTAAATTAAATACAGTACGAAAACTTAATATAAACACAAATGCATAATGGGCGGCGTTATTGCTAAGAGCGATCTCTTCCAGACAACCTTTGCATGGACAGGAAATATAAACCAACATAAAGACGGTGGCGTACTTAGAGGTCGATAAATAGGAGAAAGATATAAGGGGAGATAATATTTAAATATATACAGATATAAGTACATAAATATTTTAAATAAATAAACTAATACATACTAGTATTACGATATTACGAAAGCTTATCCAGGGACTAGATAAAATTGATGAACCAGGTTTTTAAAGGTAGGAAGGGATTTGACATGACAAATGGAAACAGGAAGTGCGTTCCAGAGTCTAGTGGCTTGAATGGTGAAAGAATTACCATAGAACTCGGAAGTATGGATAGGAATTTTCAGTTCACGTGTGTCAAAGGACCGAGGTGATCGAGGATGGGAACTATGAAGGAACTCAAAGCGATCTTTAAGGTAGGATGGAGTAAAAGGGAAGAAAAGTAAATACAACGCATTAAACCTCATAAACAGTAGCAAGTAATAAACCCCGGCGCGACGGTCGCATGAGTAACCAGCAGATGCAGTCGTAAATCAGCCGCGCAGATAACACGCTCCCGCTCCCGATAAGCGAGTGTCGATAGCAGCGTGCTCCTCACATCTCGGGCTGCGTTCATTCTCGTTCATACTTTTAAAACTACAGTGAAAGTGTTACTAAGGATCGTGTTTTTTTGTACAAGCGCGTGCGTACGACACTTTTAGGTCTATTTCATTGCGTTATTTTTATATATCACTTGTTAAGCGGTCGCGGATAGGAGTATTTTAATACATTACGTTCAACATATTTGTTGGTTGTATAAAGTTGTGAAGTTCTTAGCGGGATTGTGTTGAAAGATATGTCTGCAATTGTGCATAGGCGGAGGTTGTTCGAAGAAGTACGTATCTTTTTTTGTCAATATTTTTCGGCTTTCAATTTGTATTTTCTACCTGTTTTATTATGCTTTTGACGTTCGTAGACCGTTTAGAGGCCCTTCTTCACGGGCACCGTCCGTGATTGTATACGAAGGTCGCGAGACGAAAACTCAATATTTATTAAATTAATAATTATGTCAAGTTACGATAATTTCAATTCAGCATTTGTAGAAAGTATGATTTGACGAAGTGATAAAGATGGCCGTCAAAACTCTTCAATGTTAAAAAAATACGGGTGACGATATCTATTATGACTATTTATTATAGAAAGATAGCTATGATGTATACCTTTAATCGTCGCACCTACCTACGCATCATTACCATCAACAGGGTCATTGGAATCATAATTTTAACTGTTTAAAGATGATCGCGTAATTTTCTACTTTATTTTAATAATTCCTGACGTTTCGAGAGCATTGCGGCCCTCGTGGTCACGGATGGACTGATGTACCGGATCTATCATTGAAGTCGGTTTTTAACCGACGAAATAACCAAGTAGGTTCTCAAGTCGACGCGTATATTATTTTTTTATGTATGACCATAACTTTTGGCAGAGTAGTCCGATTCTGATAATTCTTTCTTTATTTTTGTTAAAAAAATATTATAATAAGATTTTTAATATAATAATTTGAATTCCAGTTATCAATGAAAGAATGGGACATACCGTACGACGAGCTGAAGTTGTTCGAGATGATCGGCACGGGCCGGTTCGGCACCGTGTACCGCGGCAGCTGGCACGGCGCCGTCGCCGTCAAGCTGCTGCACGTGCACTCGCTGCACGACGACTGCGTGCCGCTCGACACCTTCAAGCACGAGGTGAGCACTGCGCTACGTACAGACTATGGAACCTGGGAGTTCAGCACTCGCCAGAGCGGCCTCTTGTCACCCGCCAGAGCGGCTTCTTGCCACGCTCTAAGTGCCACGACACCACGACGACTGCGTGCCGCTCGACACCTTCAAACACGAGGTGATTACTCGGTCTGTGATGGTACCTCTTGATACTTGCTAGAGCGGCCTCTAGTCACCCACCAGAGGGACCTCTTGCCACCCATGAGTGTGACGACACCACGACGACTGCGTGCCTTACACCTTCAAACACGAGGTGATTGATTACTCATAGTCTGTGATCGTACCTCTTGCTGCCTGCTAGAGCGGTCTGTTGTCACCCTCCAGAGCGGCTTCTTGCCACGCCCTGAGTGCCACGACACCACGACGACTGCGCGCCGCTGGACACGTCCAAGCACGAGCTGTGCCTCAACTTATGGCGTACTGGCATAGCGATAAACGGTGACTTCAAGAGAATACCGACTGTAGTATTCGGTACTCCGAACGGCATTCTCTTAAAGTACTAATTGAATAAAATAAGATGTGGCTGGAGCGAGACGAGGGAAACTATGCAAACTTAGCGAAGTTCTGGTGAGCTGAACTATGTGGGTTGACACCGTTAAATACGGGCGAGCGAGCGTAAGGGGAGAGTGCCGTTCTTTGACAGGCGAGGCGGGCGAGCGCGCCGGCTGAGCATTGTTTCACACCGCACTTGTTGCCCCAGTGGCATGTGTATGAGGCAGTCAGATTCGAACCAATTGGCAATCTCGCCCTGTTGTAGCACTTAAAGTATTGTTCTATAGGAGTTAAAATAGTATTTCAAACTAAGGACGCAAGTGCGCAATACAATTATTTTTTTTTTCTTTATAAAATTAAAATACAAGTCAGCATGCAACATGACTTTTGGCTAAGATAAAATGCAAAAGTTTTGCTCTGTGGTACCTTTTCAGCTGCCACTGCTGAACATAAACCTCCCACAACAGGTTGATGAATATGATTGATGATCTTTTCACTATCTTCGCAGGTGGCGACATTCCGCAAGACCCGACACGAGAACCTCGTGCTCTTCATGGGCGCTTGCATGAAGCCGCCGCGGCTCGCCATCGTGACGTCACTGTGCAAGGGCATGACGCTGCACACACACATACACCTGCGCAAGGACAAGTTCACGCCCAACAAGAGCGTGCTCGTCGCGCAGCAGATCTCACAGGTACGTGCGTCGTGACGTCACAGTGCGGGCTCGCGTCGTGACGTCACTGTGCAAGGGCATGACGCTGCACACACACATACACCTGCGCAAGGACAAGTTCACGCCCAACAAGAGCGTGCTCGTCGCGCAGCAGATCTCACAGGTACGTGCGTCGTGACGTCACAGTGCGGGCTCGCGTCGTGACGTCACTGTGCAAGGGCATGACGCTGCACACACACATACACCTGCGCAAGGACAAGTTCACGCCCAACAAGAGCGTGCTCGTCGCGCAGCAGATCTCACAGGTACGTGCGTCGTGACGTCACAGTGCGGGCTCGCGTCGTGACGTCACTGTGCAAGGGCATGACGCTGCACACACACATACACCTGCGCAAGGACAAGTTCACGCCCAACAAGAGCGTGCTCGTCGCGCAGCAGATCTCACAGGTACGTGCGTCGTGACGTCACAGTGCGGGCTCGCGTCGTGACGTCACTGTGCAAGGGCATGACGCTGCATGTATACTGTAAAGATCTTACAGGACTACTATTGTCACGATCGTATGGGATTTTTAATAATGTAGGATGATTTTAATAAGCCGTTTTCAGTAAAATTTATAAAAGTGTATTCTACTTAACCTAACAGATGAAGCTGGCAAGCGGAGAAAGCAAGTTTGTGATTAATCACAATAGCTCCCATTGCCAAGTTGTGTTTCCAACCAGTAAATGAAAACTAACGCCATCCATAAGGTTAAAGAACAATTTTTGAAGTTTTTAGTTTTTAAATAAAACCGCCTTATATAATATGACTATCAAAGAAAAAAGTCTGAACAGCTTTACGCCCATTTCAAATAAATTGCGCCCAGATTGTAATTAAGTGACATATTCGCTATATTGCTAATGATAATGTTGTTTGTTTCAGGGCATGGGTTACCTCCACGCGCGAGGCATCGTCCACAAAGACTTGAAGACGAAAAACATTTTCCTCGAGAATGGAAAGGTCGTCATCACCGACTTTGGACTGTTCAGCGTCACGAAACTATGTTTTGGAAACAAGTGAGTTGTATTTTTTTTGTATTTCATTACATAATTAAATTGATTGGTCATCTAAGCATAGACTAGACCTGTCTTTCTCAAAGTGGGTGGCTTTAGGTGGGAGGGTAGCAGCCCCAGATAAATTTAAGAATTGTTCAGGTAATGAGGCCGTTAAGGTGATGCGCTCGCCAACCCGCCTGCCAAGCGTGGTGAGCATGACAGCAACCCTCATAATCATGGAGATTCGTGAAGGTGGTCCTTTATCCAGCAGTGGACGTCCTACGGCTGAGATGATACCAGATATCCACAGACGTGCCGCGTTTTGGAGTATTGTACGTTGTCCCCCGGGACTCTATCCCGACCCTAGCCAACGAGGACTCTGGGCCGCTGGCAGCATTCCATGAGAGATCGCCAAAGGATATGCAGATAATGTAGAAGAAGGGCAGAGTAGATGAGCTTGTAAGGCAGCGTTGGTCACGTGCTTTAGAGTCCAATTCACGATTTAAGATGAGTTCGGTGACAGCTGGATAGAATAATTTAAAAATCAATGGGCCCGTCTATAAATCGATTTCTTTGGCACATAATGTTCCTAAAATAGTAGGTCTGTCACCAATATTGAATTACCAAGTTCAATCTATCTATCTAGCTAGAATATGGTTCTTCGCCGGCCGCTCGTGCCTTGCTGTTGAATTACAACCGGAAATTGATTTAGTTTTATGTGAGGGACACTATTTTAGTAACAAATATATTAGATGGGATATCCCAGATTAGTGACAAATATAATTGGTGACTTACGCTGTAAATTAGAAACAACTTTAGTTCTACGACTTTCCGGGATTCGGTAATTTAGGCCTGAGTCCATCATCATCACGTAAGATATCCACTGCTGGATATACATAGGCCTACCTCATGGACTCGGAGATCCAAGTGCTGATCGTCACCACAAGACGCTGCTGCCTATCTTCCGGGGATATCCCTTAGATTGTTACCGCGAGACACGGCACGCGTGTATGACGCCGGGCTGCACAGCCCGCACGGTGGCCGCGCCTGTGCTGGCGCCGTTAGCAGAGCAGTAACCGTTGTGCATGTGCGAGCTGTGGCGCAGCGGACGAAGGTCCGCCTGCGACGCAAGAGGTTGCGGGTTCGATTCCCGCCTCGGGGCAAATATCTGTACGATCTGCAGATATTTGTTCAGGGTGTTTCTGGGTGTTTTTCTATATATAATAAAAATATCTATCAATGTTGTATAATGTATTAAGTATATATCAGTCATCTAGCACCCATAACACAAGCTCTGCTTAGCTTAGGGCTAGATGATGCAGTGTGTCCCCAACATTATTTATTTATGTATGTGGACGGCAGCGCGCGCGGGGACAGCCTGGGCCTGCCGGCGGGCTGGCTGTGCTACCTGGCGCCCGAGCTGTGCCGCGCGCTCACGCCGCGCGCCTCGCTGCGCCTGCCCTTCTCCAAGCACACGGACGTCTACGCGTTTGGGTGAGTTGCCGTTATGGACTTACTTTATACGCTTGAGGTTCAACGAGTCGCCCATCTTTCCATACAATTAATAAATAATATACAAACGTGGAAGGGTGCTACTCTACTGTTTGACGTTGACCATCCAACTCTCAAGGATTATATCAATTTATCTCGTCATAATCTATGTTTGTACACCCCAATCCGTAAAAAAGTATTTCAATAATACAAGCTTATAAACTTTCGAATTTCATCACTGATTTTAGCCCAACTTGGGACGAAATTAAATAATATGCGGATAAAGAAAACAATTCATAGTCTAATTATTCAAAAGTTAAAATAAATGTTATTTTGAAAAGATTACACTCAAGTTTTTCTGTAATAACCCTTGTGCTAAAAGTCTATTCACATACATATTTTTGCGCAGCCGTTTTAGGAATGAATCATTGTGCATTTCATTCTAGCGCCCGGGTACACACACAATGTCAGGTGAGATAGCATACATTTAGGCCGCGCCCACTGACTTTGACTTTATGTGTTTTACTGTTAACTATTTTATTGGGAAACCATCTCTCAGTTCAATTAGTTCTAAAGTTGTATCTCTAAACCGCTAGATGGCATTAACGAAAAATGGCGCTTGGGATACTGTTGTAACTGGGCATCGACTGGGTTTTTTTAATGTCCTGTTTGTGCTGTGTGATTCCAGCACGGTATGGTACGAGCTCCTGTGCGGCGAGTATCCCTTCAAAGGGCAGCCGCCCGAGGCTGTCATCTGGCAGGTCGGCAAGGGCGTCAAGCAGTCGCTCGCCAACATGCAAGCGTCCAGGGATATCAAGGTGAATACCCCTACTTGTTTACGTGATTAAAGCCTGTATTACATTACACGGTATTCAGGGACCCTTACCCTAACTAAGAGTGGTGTAATAAGAGTTAGAGCGTAAGGGACCCTAACTAGCGCGACCGCGGCAAGCCTTGCTCCCTAATCGCCCTAACTACCGGGCCCTGAATACCGTGTAGTGTAATACAGCTTTTAGAAACCCGCGGCATGTCAGCTTCGGACGTATGGACTTTTATCTGACTAAGCTGGTAGGATTCGTATATAGTAGTAATAATATAATCTTTATTTCAGGCAACTATAGATAAGTAATAGTAGTGTAGCAGCACTCCGCAGTTTCAACCGCGTAGTTCCCGAGGGAATACGGGAATAAAATGGTACAGTCGGTCCAATACTTTTTAAGTTTATTAGTTACAAACATAAGTAAGGCCTTTGCATCTATTATAGATGATTTATGCAGCGTCAGCAACTGGTAATCATGCTGTACGGGACGTTGCAGTGCCTGGGACATTGCTAGATGTATTTGGCTAGCCCAGCACGTATACCATCAAGCTGACTAAGCAGAGATGCTTAGGTAGCTAGTCAGAGGAAAGAACAGGTCAATACGTCTAAAGCTAACTAAGCCGCGGGTTTCCTCGCGATGTTTCCTTCACCGTTAAGCACGTGATAAATGTGAACCTTAACTTTTCAAGAAAGAAAAATCCATTGGTTCATTACAAACATACACCACACAAAATACAAATCTTTTCTCTACCTTACAGACTAACATGCATAATAATGATATCCTAACTACTAAGTACACGTTTGTCCGGCGACGCATTCGCGGTGTCAGCACAATGATCCGGGTACAGGTAGTACCGTCCTGTACAGCGTGAATACTAGTTGCTGACGATGTCTAAATCTCCTGTGTAAAGTCCTTTCTTCATCATTTATATATTATCTTATTCTGTAAGGTATGTATCACATTTTTGTAAGGTATTTTTATGTACCTTGCCGTAACATAGTTTTTAACTAGCGCGGGAGGTAAAGCTCTTGAAAATTCGGCTTACCTTTTTATGTAATGCTTTAGTAAGATTTTGAAATAAATAAATGATTGATTGATTGAATGTATTCCAACATTCATAAGCAATTGTTATGGAATCATCTCTCATCAATTATCTAGCTAGTAGGTGACCAAATCTGAATCTATGAAGAATATCGAAATCACTACACTATACCTACGCCTTATTGAAAATCACGCATATTCGTAGTTATAGCTCGTCATAATAAACATATTATTAAAATATGGTCGTGGTCGCGGGGACGACCAGGTGCAATCCGGTCGAAACGTCGGAAATAAAATAAAGGTAATTACGCGATAAATACCCGATAATCCCATATTTTAATATGTGTTGTGATCGCGAAAGTTTAAAAAAGACTATAATAAACATAGTTTTTTTAACTATGTTACCACACAACTTTTTAACTTGTGTTGTGAAAAGGTTTCCTCTCTTTCCACACATCATACTTCGAAAGTATACACATGAATAATAATATTTTTCAGGACATCCTCATGATATGCTGGGCGCTGAATTCGAACGACCGGCCAGACTTCCCCCACCTCCTCACAACGCTACAGAAGCTGCCGCGCAAGCGACTAGCGCGGTCTCCCTCGCACCCCGTGCACCTATCTCGCTCCGCCGACTCCGTTTTCTGAGGCCGGCCAATCAAGGCTCGCGCGCGTTGTAAACTGCACACGGGCGCGCGACCAATGGCAACGCCTGTAAGCGTCCGATATCCAATCAAAACATAAGTTATTGGTTATCTTGATCGCATCTCACTGGCCCGTTGACAAGCTTTTTAGCAAGTGTATAAAAAGTGAACTTTTAGAACCAAGTGGAATTATAATTTTAAATCGTTTTTAAATAAAATCCGTAAAGTGATTCGCGTGTGATAAATCTACTTATGTGTTGTGAACATATATTCGTACATAGACACATAGTGACAAGCAGTAGCAATAATCATATTATCAATGAATCTAAATGATAGTCATGGAGTTGTATTTTCGATAAACTTAGTTATTTTATGACTTTCTGAAGTGAGTTGTACTAAACAACTCCATGATTAATACGTTTTTGCTTCAAGCCTTTGCAAACGCAGGGTTCAAGTGACGCTTAATGATTTTAAACTCATTTTTTACTTTGTTCTACAAAAGTTATCCAATATTTTGTGGCGCAAAATCTATTTCGGGTTAAAGTTATGTTTGTGATGGAATATTTAAAAAACAGTTATCACTCCAATAATCTTGACTATCAGATCATTCTTTCCGCCACAGAGATTGTTAAAACACGATAATTATGTTAACGAAAGATTGTAAAATTTTATAAAAATCGAATCATCTTATGATATCAAACTTAATTTTCAAAGTATTTCTTAGTTTTTGTGCAAATCTTAAAATGCAAGCAATAAACCAGTCAATATTAATATTAGTCTTAAGTATATAAATAAATAAAAAAAAAGAAAATAGATTTGCACAAAACGTATTTATTTATTTGTCTATATCTAAGATTGCTTATTGTAAAGTTGCTGAATAATGTACATTGTGTAAATAATCATGTACATTATTAATATAAAGTAAGTAAAGTCTTGATCTCTGATTAATCAACATAGATAGGATTATATGTTCGTAATTATGAATAGCATCTCCTCTTCAGACTGCAGATTTTACAATTGTACCATATTATCCCTCTATATGTATATAAGAATTGTTCTTTGGAAATAAAAAAAACTCGCTAAAAGGCTAAGGCAATATTATTAGAATAGCATTGTTTTTATATCATATTTTACAATAGGGTGCAGATAGTAGAATCTTGCCTATCCTCTCTTGCCTGTGGATGCAGTAAGAATCTTCCAAGGGATACCTCCGAAAGATGGGCAGCAACATCTTTTTGTGTATCAGCATCCCATATTTTCTATGTATAATAAAATATATCTATCTATGTAGTATGATGTATTAAGTATGTCAGTCATCTACTACCCCATAACACAAGCTCTGCTCAGCTTGGGGCTAGATGATGCTGTGTGAATTGTCCAGCATTGGTTATTTATTTTATTTATTTATACTCGCCAACTCAAGAGTATGTCCTTGGCAACAATCCGCTCATCGTTTGTAGATCCATGAGGGAGGCCTCTCTCCAGCAGTGGACAGCAGTCCTATGGCTGAGATGATCATCAAAACAAAGAATTGAAATTGACTATTACATTTTTAACATTAAAAAAATCATTACTAAAGTTAGCTCTTGACTAGACTAGCATTGTTAATGAAAACTTTACTGTATCCAAATAGTTTATTCTGCAGTCTGCTGAGAGGCTGTATGTGGGTCATGTTGAACAGTTGATGGCTTCTACGCTCTGTAATGTATATTAATGTACAGTGTTATGAAATATTATAAGAATTGTTTTACAAATGAGGATTTTCTATTATGTGGCGTCATGTTCATTAGTGATATTTATTGCATATTTTTAATTGTGTTTTAATAGTTTTAATATTTTATCCTGACTGGAAGTATTATGCTTACATTTATTTTCTGTTTCCTGATCACATTTAAAGATCCAAACACCCTACTTTTTGGGTTTCTTTTAAAATAACTAATGTCTTGTTAACCATGTAAATGTTCCATGAATTGCAGCAATGGATTATAATTACATATGTCTCTTCTAAGTTTGAAAACAGTAAAATTATATTTATTTACATAAAATAGCTCATGCCATCTAGTCACCATCACAGAACTAACCTAGACTGCCACATAATAAGAAGAGTGCTCAGCTGATTTTTTTTAGTAAAACTACCTAACATGTGGGTAGTTGGTTGCATGTCTTTCTAATTTATATTTCTTTTAAATCACTCTTAACGAAGTTCAAGATGTAAGAAAATTTGTAAATAAAGATCACCAACATTCCTTTTGGTAGGTAGGTTGTTATATTCAAACTGTGTGTATATCTTTCTAAAGTTACCACATTCTGATGTTTAATGGGTGTTTACAAAGCTGGTGTGTTTTTGGTAATGTACAATGACAGTGTACCTACTTATTGCTTTAGTTTATTTGTTGCTAATTGTAAACCAGAAAACTTAATTGATAATTTTTTTTTAATAATGGACCTATAACAATTAGTTTTTGATGTAGTCTTGAGACCTCGCAGATATTATGTTTTAAATGCAACACCTTTTTACAAAACAATTAATGCATTATGGATGTATCTCATTAGTTTTTATTGTACTGCCAAAATACACCTAATCTGTAAGTACCAGAGGCTTGTTACTTGAGTTATTGAACTTCCACACTGGCTGGGAGCTTGTCTGGCAATATAAAGGTCTATGATGTAAAATAAAACCAAGGGCTCATGTGGATTTTATATCAAATATCCATATCACAACTAATTTATATTACAACTCTAGTGACAAAAATATATCATAGGTTATTATAATTTTTGCCAGAATTTGAAATGTCAAAAAACTTGAAATTCCGATTATCAAAAAATTATCAGCATTATGTGCATTATTTATTATTTCTTGACCTAATGTGTAATTGGCTGCGGCCAAACTGTATATAAGTAAAAAGTGGCATGATTGGACCTGTAGCTTGAGTTGGAACTAAGCACATTAAACATCATAGTATTTTCATAGCAGTTGTTCCTTTCAGCATCAACTACTGAACACAGGCCTGCCACAGGAAGTTGCCATACTCACCAATCTTGGCAGGTGGGTTGGTGAACACAGTACAGGATGTTGATATATGGAAAGGTGCTGTTGCCCATGTTCTAGAGGTATCCCTTAGCAGGCTTATACTTATACCTGCATCCACAGGCATGAGAGGCGGGGTAACATTCTACTGCCTCATGGCTGTTGTTGCCAGTTAAAAAAACAAAATTGAATTATTTATGATGGAACAACATTCAGATAATTATATAACAATCATTATTATAACCATCCAGGCTTAAATTTATTTAAATAATAATGCATATTTTAATGTGTTGCTTTCTAACTCAGGTCATTGTAAATAAATATTTATTTAATAGTTAAGTTTTTGGTTCCCGATCAGTTGTAGTTTTACATTATGTAATTGAGATTTCTGAATGATAGGCTAGTTACATTTGCCAAAATAAATTCCAATCACTGTTTTTTGGTGTTTTGAATTGTATCTTTTTAGGTAAGTTCAAATCTTTGAAGGTTGGGGTCAACCGAGGAAGCATTGGCAGAATGAGCTTGTTACCTTTGACACAGGATTTTGGGGGAGACCTTCGCCCAGCAGTGGGACAAAGGTTAAATAAAAATATGCCTGTTGGTGAAAATAGATTAAATAGAACCCTAAAATCCATGACAAGGTATTAAAAAATGGTTGTTGTATGTCATATAAGTTTATTCATGAAACATGTCCAGCCAGAACACCTGCAATATTTTTGCACATGCTCTTTATTTCATCATTAGTCAAATACTCTGATGCTAATATAGCATTTCCCACTGCCACAGTTTCTCTCATGGTCTTTGCCTTTATCCATATTCTTCCATTCATACCAGCAGCCAATTCGAAAGGCCATTCCTTCTTCATAGAATCTATCAACTTACATTGTGGACTCAAAATCTTTCTAATTAGGTTAAGAGAACATTTGAATACAAAGCCATCTTCCAAAACACCTAATCGGTTCTTTTTTCCATGTGAATCAACACACACAAGTTCAGGTTCCATATCTTTGCTAGCTACAAGCATTTTAGCGTAGACAACATCGCCAATTTCAACTTTTGGTCTATTTTTTTTCGTTGCGCCTTCGAAGGAAAGGTAAGAGAGTGTGGCTGGGCAACTACTGCCGACGTCAACTCTGAAAATGTCTCCCAATTTTTGTGTGACAAGTCCAATCACATTTTCACCACGTGAAGGTATGTATCGCTTCTGATAACTATCAACCCAGAATGTGTTTGGAGCCCGTCTTCTTAATATTCCAGCTTTTGTGATAAAAACACCTTCCACTTCCTTTCGTAAACCTGGTCCAAGAAGGACTCTGCTTTTTTCGCCGAGGTCGGATATGACTGCACAATGGTCTCCTGGGAGCACAACGTCTCCCACAACAATTTTCATTGTAAAAAGCCAGAAATTAGAGGGAACTTTGGCGAAGAAAGTAAAATTAAACTTTTCTAACCTGCAAAGTTACCAGATACACAACAAACAACCAATTTACTAAAACTAAAACCTTTTGACACTGGTTTGACCTGCTTCACTGACTGCGACATTGGCATAGATTGGCATGCATGCATGAGGGACGCACATGACGGAATTGGAATTGCCTTATTTGTACGATGCTGCTGTCAGTGTCATTCAAACATAAATAATGTCATTGTCATGCCTATCAAAGTCGGTCGCTTTCGCATAACGCACGTGTTTTTGTTTACAATTTTCATAGTTTAAAGTTATTAGAAATAATTAATAAATCAAATAAAATGCCTGCTACAGTTCGTAACGACGTTCTAGTGTACAAGGGAAGTAATTTCTTTCGACAGCGTCTACTTCTTGCTACGCTAAGCGGGCGTGCGATTAAGATAGAGGACATTCGAAGTTCTCATGACGATCCTGGTCTTCGGGAGTATGAAGTGAACCTGATCCGCCTTCTTGACAAAGTGACGAATGGCACGCGCGTAGAGCTTGGTCAGACGGGCACATCTATGTACTTTGAGCCAGGGTTGCTGATTGGAGGGCAAATTACGCACAGCTGCTGTCCACAAAGAGGCATAGGTTAGTAAAAAGTTATATTATTTACACAAATCACATATGGGCCGTGATTTGTCAATATGTCATGTCTGTAAACACAACACCGGTGACTGGACACATTGTATATTTAATTTCTAGTTATTTAATAAATAATAATATTTATGGATGTCCAACTAAACAACCTATAGCCTGTTTTAAATGTATACTCTTTATTTCTATTGTTTGTTATTACAAAACAGACACATCCACTTACAATATCATTTGAACTAACATTGTATATTGCAGGCTACTACCTAGAAGTGTTACTAGCTCTCGGCCCATTTTGCAAGGAGCCCATAAATGCAGTGCTGCAAGGAGTCACCCACAGTGACTTGGATGTGTCCGTAGACAAGATAAAAGCAGCTGCATTGCCGGTGTTGCTCAAGTTCATACTGGTTGATGATGGATTGGAACTAAAAGTTGTCAGAAGAGGTAAATTAACATTTAATTTAAGTAAATTATAAGATGTCACTCATACTACTAAGATAACAAGGATTCAAGAAAAAATATGTATTATCTATAATGATCTTTATTAAATAAAGGAAAATCAAAATATTCTTTCATAAGAAATTTTTGAGCAACTACAATCCATAATGTGCATACACTTTTTTACTATTTATTAGTGATTGAGTGAAGTTTTAGCGTTAAAAACACTTAGCAATAAGAGCAGTAGAACTGTTTTCATCCGGGGAAGTACTACCACCCTACCTATTTAGCTGCCAAGCAGTAATGTCTACATTGCTGTGTTCCGGTTTGAAGGGTCCCTTACCACCAGTCTAGGTAATGCTGATGCCCTAAGTAGATGGGAGATTGAAAGAAAAGATTGGAAGCCAAATTACTGAAGACATTAAAGATGTTCTTTTGCTGTCCGAGACACCTAGCGCGGTTCAGTATTCTGCCAAAGATATTGCGGAACATCCCTGGTTGTACAGGGTGAGATGAAACTTTATCTAAAGTGAAGTTCTGGATTCTGCATGGATGGCCTGATACCATAAGCAATGGTAATTTAAAGTTGTATTGGCTGAAAATAAAAGAGCTTTCCATTACCAATGACTGTTTATTATGGGGTAGTTGAGTGGTCATACCACCGCCGATTCGAAAACATATGCTGGAGGCGTTATGTGAGACACATGATGGCATACTGATTACAAAATCAATTGCACAAAGCTACTTTTGGTGACCAGGGCTAGATCACAAGATAGAAACTCTGGTGGGAAATTGTGATAGCTGCCAAGTAAATAGGAACATGCATGCAAGTACAGCACATCATGATGTGCCGTGCTTACGAAAGGGTTGGACGGAGTGACCCATGGGTCACTGCAGCGCTTATACATTACCCCACAAAACCAGTTGCTGAAGTACAAATTGAAAGAAATATAGAAGTACCGGTGAGAGTATTTGGACTGAAAGATAAGGTGTGGCTACGCAACTATGCAAGAGGAGAGAAGTGGGTTAAAGGGGAAATATTAAGAATTAAAGGTCTTGTGCGATTCCTTGTGAAGATATACATAGACATTTTTTTATTCACTACAATAACACATACACAGAAAAAGAGCATTGAAAATAACAAAATCATAATAGACACAGATTGTAAATGAGACTATAAGATGGTAAATGGACCAATAGTAACAAGACATTGTAAACCAGCTACGACTGCGTGATTCTGATGATACTCCAGGCCCTAGTAACGAAACGCGTGACATACTTGGCATACCAAGCCAAGCGGTGGTAACATGCGTAGGGGATGTATTAAGAAACAATTAAATAATAAAAATATAGTGTTTTAAACATTAGTTAAGAATAATAATAAGAACAATTTGCTCAATAAAAAGGATATAACAATGCTTAAAGTTAAAACATGAATTATTAATGTAACGTCGTGATTTCACGAGTTACACTGCTACGCATTTGTATTAAATTTTTCATTTGTTTATATGGATGTTGAGAGATTTTTCCATGGTTGTTTCATTTTGACAGTGACATTCGAGTTGGCCTAGCATAGATTGAAGCTACGAGTCTATGGTAGACAAATGAGAGGTTATTGATTGGTTTTTCGAGACAGTTTTGATCAGTTTTGATTGACAGTTTTGAGATCGTTTATCGGTATTTTTAGTCTGTGATCGATTTGGATTTGGTAGAGGGATCGATTGCTGAGATTACTTTCCCTTCCGTCGCTGAAAGGCGCAAACCTTTCTTTATTATTAAATTTTAAAATCCAGACTAATCAAGTCGGATTATGGCTCTTATAGTAAAAATATTGTAAAGGAGTCCAATTGAAAGCCTGGTTAGGCTGTGGTTCCAAATATTTATTCAATTTGGTAAGTTTTTGAACTAAAATGTGTTTCCACACAATGTGATCCTATTTTTTATTGGAAATCTTATTTGACAATCTCGCATCGTTGTTCCAGGTTTTATATTCGAATGCCGATGTCGACCTTCCATCGCGTTAGCAGGATGAATTTATTCTTATTTTATTGAGAGGCGGTAAGGATCTATTTTAATGAGAAAGATTGTGGATCCTGGCTTCTAAAATTGTGAAATATAACGATGTTCCTTTTGTTTCAGCTTCCCTTCAGGAGCGCCTTTTACTTTTACTTTCGCCTTTTATTCTCGCCTTTTATTTTTACTTTTTTAGCCTTTTCCTTTGGCTTTAAACTTTTTATTTGGAATTCAACTTCTACGGCAAGTTTTTGGTTTCAACATTCAAGTTTCCCTATGGAATTACAACCCTAGGAGAGACAAAGGCCTGGTGGTGGCCCGCCGCCATGGATAATTTTAACAGGGTTTAATTTAATTTAAAAGACAGGTATTTATAAGACCTTTACATTACCAGTTAGCGGTTTATGATGCAATAACAACGGAATAGGATAATGACTGTGTTAAATTTCTTCTAAATTATAGTAATTTACTCTTGAATTAAGATAACTTTAGGCTAAAATTTATAACTTACCAACTTCCACGGAACTTTAAAACCACAACCTTTGAAAAAGTCAATATACATCTTACTAAATTACACAATAGTTTATTTTTGTTCCCCCGTACTTAGATTAAAAGTCCAGTGTCACGCCTGAGGAGAATCCAGGTAATTATTAGATTAATTCACGGTATTTGGACGCTGTCTGGCGCCCGGAACTTATTATTTGTTATTTTTTCTATTTAACGACAGCGTACCACCTTTGTTTTAACTAGGCATTGTTTAGTTTAGCCTGGTACAAAGGATTACCATTTCTTTCATTTCATTTTCTCATTTTCTTAAATTATTACATTCATTTTATTAACACACAATTTTTATATTACAATACGTCGCTCAGCGAACAGGGACTTGAGTGGATTTTGGAAGTTACCGTTTGTTGTTGCATCTAACTTTGGTTATAACATTATTCTAAATTTAGTTACCTTTGAACATTTATAGGATATTTAGTACTATTTTGTACAATTTTTAGTGCGATTATTTCTGCTATTTAGCAATATTATTAGCAACTTTGTGTCCTTTATTAACACATGGTTTCTTTAACATAACTAACACAAGGCAAGTTATTTGTTAATTTATAAATACTTTTCTGCGGATAACTTTTGTGAACATATCTTTTTGGTTACAAATTGTAACGGAACACTTTTATAGACAAACCTTTATATATTGTAAAACATATTGAAACTTTTATAGAAACAATATTAGATTAATTAGGTAACATTGTAAGTGGTTACTGCATCTTAAAACAACTTAACTTATAAAATTTAACTTGAATTTAAAACTTAAACAATAATTTTGATTTAACATTGCATTTTTGCTGCGGTTTTTGTTCATCATTTGATTAGGAGGTTCTTTCTTGGAGTTATCATGGATAAGGCGATTCAGTTTCCAGCTAATCCATTGGATGACCACACTACTTTGGGTTCAATTGATAATCCATCACCGGTTACTAGGGAGCCGTTGACAAACTTGGATCAAGTAGGGAATATTATGCCTGAGTTTCCAGATACTTTCTTAAATACAGAGATGCCTGCTCACAGTTCTGCAAATGCTGCAAAACAATTACCGTCGTTTAACGCTATGAACGAAATTCTTAAAAATCATTTACCTGCTTCTTGTACTAGATTGCCTGACTTGAAGAGGAGTTTGAAAATGTACTATTCTGTTATTTAGATGATTTAATTTTGGTTAACGATAACTTCAAAGATCATTTGGAATATTTAAATAAAATTTATAAAACCCTTAAAGAAGCTAATTTAACAGTAAATTTAAAGAAGTGTGAATTTTGCAAAGATAAACTACGTTATCTTGGTTATATTGTTGATAGTAAAGGTTTACATACTGATCCTTCTAAATTAGATACCATTGAGAATTTTCCACGCCCTGTTACAGTTAAAGAACTTAGAAGTTTTCTTGGTTTATGTTCATATTATCGTAGATTCATTGATAGATTTGCTGATATTGCTTCACCTCTTACTAAATTGACTGCTGGAAGTAAGAATTCTAAAAAATCTCTGCTTTGGAATGATGATGCAGAAGTAGCTTTTCATAATTTAAAACAAGCTTTAGTTTCTTCACCCGTTTTACAATGTCCTAATTTTGAAAAACCGTTCTTTTTACATTGCGACGCTAGTTCTGTTGGAATTGGTAGTGTTCTGAGTCAGGAAGACTCGGATGGTAAACAACATCCGATTGCATTTTACTCTCGTTCCCTGAACAAGTGTGAACGTAATTATAGTACTACAGAACGTGAATTATTAGCGATTTTAGATTCTATAGAACATTTTAGACCGTATGTTGAAGGAATGGAGTTTACAGTAGTTACAGATCATGCTAGTTTACAATGGTTGTTAAAGTTAAATAATCCCAGTGGACGTTTAGCGCGTTGGGCTGCTAGAATTTCTCAATTTACTTTTCATGTTATTCATAAAAAGGGTTCGTTGCATTTAGTTCCGGGTGCATTGTCAAGAATTGAAATTACAACATTATTAGTTACACCTATTGAGATCGTTTCCCCTGATGAGGATATTGAGGATCCTTGGTATAGAAAAGTGTTCATTAATTGTCAGAAGTTTCCTGTTAGATATAAAAATTTTAGAGTTGAAAGTAATGTTTTATACAAGTTTTGTAAAAGTAAATTTAATCTTAATAGTCGTTTGAATTGGAAAATAGTTATTCCTAAGGAAAATATATTAGATACAATTAGATCAAATCATGATGATATTAATTCTGGTCATCTTGGAATTCATAAAACTTTAAAGAAATTAAAACAACACTATTTTTGGAACGGAATGTTTAATGACGTTCAGAGTTATATTAAATCTTGTGAAGTTTGTAAAGCTTATAAGCATAGTACGTCACCCCCGTTTGGAATTATGATAAATCCTAAAAAAGTAGATCATCCCATGGTCATGCTTTCGGTTGACATTATAGGAATTTTGCCTAAAAGTTATTCCGGTCATAAATATATTCTTTCAGTAATTGATGTTTTCACTAAATTTTGCTGGATCTTTCCTATGGTTAAAGCTACGACCTTATCAATTTGTAGATTATTTGAAAAAGAAATATTTCTTAAGTTTGGATGTCCTAAAATTCTAGTTTGTGATAATGGAACTCAATTTACTTCTAGATATTTTGTAGAGTTTATGAAAAGTTATAATATTGTTAAAATCTTTTATAATACAGTTTACACACCTCAAAATAATCCTGTGGAACGGTATAATAAAACGATAGAAACTTGTATCTCATGTTTTGTTAAAGATGATCAACGCACTTGGTCAAAATTTTTGCCTCATGTTCAGTTAGCTTTAAATAACAGTGTTAGTCTTGCCACTGATTATACACCTAATTTTCTCATGTTCGGAAGAGAACTCATTTTTGATGCTTCCTTACATCGTTTTAGTAATTCTTTAGAAACTTTGTCACAAGTTGAGCTAGGAGATAGGAATTCTTTTGCTTACTCTCTTAAATCACTTGGTGATATTTATATTAGAGTTCAGGCTCATCTATTAAAAGCTTATAAGCGTAATGCGCGATATTATAATTTAGGGAGGAAAGTCATTTCTTTTGTTGTTGGCGATATTGTTTGGAGAAGGAGTTTTGTACAATCTAATGCCCCGGCATATTTTTCGGCTAAGTTTGCACCTAAGTTTATTAAATGTGAAATTATTGAAAAAGTTTCTGATAACGTCTATGTTTTGAAAGATTTAAGTAAAAATACTTTTGGCCGTTACCATGTTAAAGATATTATTAAATACTAATTTTGGATTTATACTTTAAACTTGAGTTTGATAACCGTTATGAGTTATGCATTTGAAAGGGATGAATGAGTATTGACTATGACTTTTTGACTTTGACTATTGTGCGATTGGATGATGTATGAGAGGATTGCTTGTTTGATGATGTAGAGTTAGGTTAACTTGAAACATTAAAAAACTTTAAGACTTGAAGTTCTAAATTAAAGCTTAGGTCATTTTATTTCACCACATTCATTTTTTCAACAACAAAAGATCTTAATTGTATATTATTTGTACATTTGTTTAGAGGAATTTCAACCTCGAATTTGTTTTGTTTATACAATACACGTTTATTTTGTGAAGTTTTTCAACGATATTTGTTATGGGTTTTGTGTTGTTCCTAGTTTAGTTACACGGATTTGACAACAATTGGTACCACCCTGATTTGACATTCATGTAAGGGATTTTCTCTGCCACTTTTGTGTAGACCCCTGAAGTGAAATTATTGGATTTGTTTACATAGATCTCGGATCTTCCTCCGGTTCTATATTTGTTTACATAGATCTCGGATCTTCCTCCGGTTCTATATTTCCTTTGTATTATTGTGCCCGGAAGTTTGGTGGAGTTATGCCGATCACAATTTGCGAACTTTGTTTGGTTCACGGTTTTCCCCCGGTTCCACCTTTTTGTATTTCTGTCTGTGCCCGGAAGTTTCGGTAGGGTTGCGCCGTTCACAGTACATTAAACTTCCCCCACGCTTTTAGTGGCCGGAATTTTTTGAACTTCCGCAACTTTCGTTGTGAGGGGTTTCTTTTCACTTTTCGGTGATTTAAATTTCCGAGCGGTTAAAACTCGTTAAATAAGCCTTAGCCGAGCGGTTAAAACTCGTTAAATAAGCCATAAATTCGAGTCGGTGACGAGGGTGTCTAACCGTACTTAAAGACGTTAGTTGGGAGAGTTTCGAGTCGGTGACGAGGGTGTCTAACCGTACTTAAAGAAGTTAGTTGGGAGAGTTAGGATAGGGAGAGTTTCGAGTCGGTGACGTAGGTGTCCAACCGCACTTTTATTAGTTTATATTCAATAGATTTTAAGACGATATTGTCGGGAATTTAACAACGCTTTGAGTGTTGAATTTATTTGTTAGTTTGTTTTGATAATTGAATAATCGCTAGGTTCTCAGGATACTAGTCGACTTTTTTGTGGAGTTTTTGATAGAGTTTTTGGTAGAGTTTTTGATAGAGTTTTTGGTAGAGTTTTTGGTCGAGTTTTTGGTAGAGTTTTTGATAGAGTTTTTGGTAGTCATAATTAAAAGTTTGGGTTAGAGTTTTTACAACTATTGTTATGTTTCGGCATAAAAGAAAGTACTCTTTCTTTTATTTTTTTTTGGGAAGGGATGTAATGTAACGTCGTGATTTCACGAGTTACACTGCTACGCATTTGTATTAAATTTTTCATTTGTTTATATGGATGTTGAGAGATTTTTCCATGGTTGTTTCATTTTGACAGTGACATTCGAGTTGGCCTAGCATAGATTGAAGCTACGAGTCTATGGTAGACAAATGAGAGGTTATTGATTGGTTTTTCGAGACAGTTTTGATCAGTTTTGATTGACAGTTTTGAGATCGTTTATCGGTATTTTTAGTCTGTGATCGATTTGGATTTGGTAGAGGGATCGATTGCTGAGATTACTTTCCCTTCCGTCGCTGAAAGGCGCAAACCTTTCTTTATTATTAAATTTTAAAATCCAGACTAATCAAGTCGGATTATGGCTCTTATAGTAAAAATATTGTAAAGGAGTCCAATTGAAAGCCTGGTTAGGCTGTGGTTCCAAATATTTCTTCAATTTGGTAAGTTTTTGAACTAAAATGTGTTTCCACACAATGTGATCCTATTTTTTATTGGAAATCTTATTTGACAATCTCGCATCGTTGTTCCAGGTTTTATATTCGAATGCCGATGTCGACCTTCCATCGCGTTAGCAGGATGAATTTATTCTTATTTCATTGAGAGGCGGTAAGGATCTATTTTAATGAGAAAGATTGTGGATCCTGGCTTCTAAAATTGTGAAATATAACGATGTTCCTTTTGTTTCAGCTTCCCTTCAGGAGCGCCTTTTACTTTTACTTTCGCCTTTTATTCTCGCCTTTTATTTTTACTTTTTTAGCCTTTTCCTTTGGCTTTAAACTTTTTATTTGGAATTCAACTTCTACGGCAAGTTTTTGGTTTCAACATTCAAGTTTCCCTATGGAATTACAACCCTAGGAGAGACAAAGGCCTGGTGGTGGCCCGCCGCCATGGATAATTTTAACAGGGTTTAATTTAATTTAAAAGACAGGTATTTATAAGACCTTTACATTACCAGTTAGCGGTTTATGATGCAATAACAACGGAATAGGATAATGACTGTGTTAAATTTCTTCTAAATTATAGTAATTTACTCTTGAATTAAGATAACTTTAGGCTAAAATTTATAACTTACCAACTTCCACGGAACTTTAAAACCACAACCTTTGAAAAAGTCAATATACATCTTACTAAATTACACAATAGTTTATTTTTGTTCCCCCGTACTTAGATTAAAAGTCCAGTGTCACGCCTGAGGAGAATCCAGGTAATTATTAGATTAATTCACGGTATTTGGACGCTGTCTGGCGCCCGGAACTTATTATTTGTTATTTTTTCTATTTAACGACAGCGTACCACCTTTGTTTTAACTAGGCATTGTTTAGTTTAGCCTGGTACAAAGGATTACCATTTCTTTCATTTCATTTTCTCATTTTCTTAAATTATTACATTCATTTTATTAACACACAATTTTTATATTACAATACGTCGCTCAGCGAACAGGGACTTGAGTGGATTTTGGAAGTTACCGTTTGTTGTTGCATCTAACTTTGGTTATAACATTATTCTAAATTTAGTTACCTTTGAACATTTATAGGATATTTAGTACTATTTTGTACAATTTTTAGTGCGATTATTTCTGCTATTTAGCAATATTATTAGCAACTTTGTGTCCTTTATTAACACATGGTTTCTTTAACATAACTAACACAAGGCAAGTTATTTGTTAATTTATAAATACTTTTCTGCGGATAACTTTTGTGAACATATCTTTTTGGTTACAAATTGTAACGGAACACTTTTATAGACAAACCTTTATATATTGTAAAACATATTGAAACTTTTATAGAAACAATATTAGATTAATTAGGTAACATTGTAAGTGGTTACTGCATCTTAAAACAACTTAACTTATAAAATTTAACTTGAATTTAAAACTTAAACAATAATTTTGATTTAACATTGCATTTTTGCTGCGGTTTTTGTTCATCATTTGATTAGGAGGTTCTTTCTTGGAGTTATCATGGATAAGGCGATTCAGTTTCCAGCTAATCCATTGGATGACCACACTACTTTGGGTTCAATTGATAATCCATCACCGGTTACTAGGGAGCCGTTGACAAACTTGGATCAAGTAGGGAATATTATGCCTGAGTTTCCAGATACTTTCTTAAATACAGAGATGCCTGCTCACAGTTCTGCAAATGCTGCAAAACAATTACCGTCGTTTAACGCTATGAACGAAATTCTTAAAAATCATTTACCTGCTTCTTGTACTAGATTGCCTGACTTGAAGAGGAGTTTGAAAATGTACTATTCTGTTATTTAGATGATTTAATTTTGGTTAACGATAACTTCAAAGATCATTTGGAATATTTAAATAAAATTTATAAAACCCTTAAAGAAGCTAATTTAACAGTAAATTTAAAGAAGTGTGAATTTTGCAAAGATAAACTACGTTATCTTGGTTATATTGTTGATAGTAAAGGTTTACATACTGATCCTTCTAAATTAGATACCATTGAGAATTTTCCACGCCCTGTTACAGTTAAAGAACTTAGAAGTTTTCTTGGTTTATGTTCATATTATCGTAGATTCATTGATAGATTTGCTGATATTGCTTCACCTCTTACTAAATTGACTGCTGGAAGTAAGAATTCTAAAAAATCTCTGCTTTGGAATGATGATGCAGAAGTAGCTTTTCATAATTTAAAACAAGCTTTAGTTTCTTCACCCGTTTTACAATGTCCTAATTTTGAAAAACCGTTCTTTTTACATTGCGACGCTAGTTCTGTTGGAATTGGTAGTGTTCTGAGTCAGGAAGACTCGGATGGTAAACAACATCCGATTGCATTTTACTCTCGTTCCCTGAACAAGTGTGAACGTAATTATAGTACTACAGAACGTGAATTATTAGCGATTTTAGATTCTATAGAACATTTTAGACCGTATGTTGAAGGAATGGAGTTTACAGTAGTTACAGATCATGCTAGTTTACAATGGTTGTTAAAGTTAAATAATCCCAGTGGACGTTTAGCGCGTTGGGCTGCTAGAATTTCTCAATTTACTTTTCATGTTATTCATAAAAAGGGTTCGTTGCATTTAGTTCCGGATGCATTGTCAAGAATTGAAATTACAACATTATTAGTTACACCTATTGAGATCGTTTCCCCTGATGAGGATATTGAGGATCCTTGGTATAGAAAAGTGTTCATTAATTGTCAGAAGTTTCCTGTTAGATATAAAAATTTTAGAGTTGAAAGTAATGTTTTATACAAGTTTTGTAAAAGTAAATTTAATCTTAATAGTCGTTTGAATTGGAAAATAGTTATTCCTAAGGAAAATATATTAGATACAATTAGATCAAATCATGATGATATTAATTCTGGTCATCTTGGAATTCATAAAACTTTAAAGAAATTAAAACAACACTATTTTTGGAACGGAATGTTTAATGACGTTCAGAGTTATATTAAATCTTGTGAAGTTTGTAAAGCTTATAAGCATAGTACGTCACCCCCGTTTGGAATTATGATAAATCCTAAAAAAGTAGATCATCCCATGGTCATGCTTTCGGTTGACATTATAGGAATTTTGCCTAAAAGTTATTCCGGTCATAAATATATTCTTTCAGTAATTGATGTTTTCACTAAATTTTGCTGGATCTTTCCTATGGTTAAAGCTACGACCTTATCAATTTGTAGATTATTTGAAAAAGAAATATTTCTTAAGTTTGGATGTCCTAAAATTCTAGTTTGTGATAATGGAACTCAATTTACTTCTAGATATTTTGTAGAGTTTATGAAAAGTTATAATATTGTTAAAATCTTTTATAATACAGTTTACACACCTCAAAATAATCCTGTGGAACGGTATAATAAAACGATAGAAACTTGTATCTCATGTTTTGTTAAAGATGATCAACGCACTTGGTCAAAATTTTTGCCTCATGTTCAGTTAGCTTTAAATAACAGTGTTAGTCTTGCCACTGATTATACACCTAATTTTCTCATGTTCGGAAGAGAACTCATTTTTGATGCTTCCTTACATCGTTTTAGTAATTCTTTAGAAACTTTGTCACAAGTTGAGCTAGGAGATAGGAATTCTTTTGCTTACTCTCTTAAATCACTTGGTGATATTTATATTAGAGTTCAGGCTCATCTATTAAAAGCTTATAAGCGTAATGCGCGATATTATAATTTAGGGAGGAAAGTCATTTCTTTTGTTGTTGGCGATATTGTTTGGAGAAGGAGTTTTGTACAATCTAATGCCCCGGCATATTTTTCGGCTAAGTTTGCACCTAAGTTTATTAAATGTGAAATTATTGAAAAAGTTTCTGATAACGTCTATGTTTTGAAAGATTTAAGTAAAAATACTTTTGGCCGTTACCATGTTAAAGATATTATTAAATACTAATTTTGGATTTATACTTTAAACTTGAGTTTGATAACCGTTATGAGTTATGCATTTGAAAGGGATGAATGAGTATTGACTATGACTTTTTGACTTTGACTATTGTGCGATTGGATGATGTATGAGAGGATTGCTTGTTTGATGATGTAGAGTTAGGTTAACTTGAAACATTAAAAAACTTTAAGACTTGAAGTTCTAAATTAAAGCTTAAGTCATTTTATTTCACCACATTCATTTTTTCAACAACAAAAGATCTTAATTGTATATTATTTGTACATTTGTTTAGAGGAATTTCAACCTCGAATTTGTTTTGTTTATACAATACACGTTTATTTTGTGAAGTTTTTCAACGATATTTGTTATGGGTTTTGTGTTGTTCCTAGTTTAGTTACACGGATTTGACAACAATTGGTACCACCCTGATTTGACATTCATGTAAGGGATTTTCTCTGCCACTTTTGTGTAGACCCCTGAAGTGAAATTATTGGATTTGTTTACATAGATCTCGGATCTTCCTCCGGTTCTATATTTGTTTACATAGATCTCGGATCTTCCTCCGGTTCTATATTTCCTTTGTATTATTGTGCCCGGAAGTTTGGTGGAGTTATGCCGATCACAATTTGCGAACTTTGTTTGGTTCACGGTTTTCCCCCGGTTCCACCTTTTTGTATTTCTGTCTGTGCCCGGAAGTTTCGGTAGGGTTGCGCCGTTCACAGTACATTAAACTTCCCCCACGCTTTTAGTGGCCGGAATTTTTTGAACTTCCGCAACTTTCGTTGTGAGGGGTTTCTTTTCACTTTTCGGTGATTTAAATTTCCGAGCGGTTAAAACTCGTTAAATAAGCCTTAGCCGAGCGGTTAAAACTCGTTAAATAAGCCATAAATTCGAGTCGGTGACGAGGGTGTCTAACCGTACTTAAAGACGTTAGTTGGGAGAGTTTCGAGTCGGTGACGAGGGTGTCTAACCGTACTTAAAGAAGTTAGTTGGGAGAGTTAGGATAGGGAGAGTTTCGAGTCGGTGACGTAGGTGTCCAACCGCACTTTTATTAGTTTATATTCAATAGATTTTAAGACGATATTGTCGGGAATTTAACAACGCTTTGAGTGTTGAATTTATTTGTTAGTTTGTTTTGATAATTGAATAATCGCTAGGTTCTCAGGATACTAGTCGACTTTTTTGTGGAGTTTTTGATAGAGTTTTTGGTAGAGTTTTTGATAGAGTTTTTGGTAGAGTTTTTGGTCGAGTTTTTGGTAGAGTTTTTGATAGAGTTTTTGGTAGTCATAATTAAAAGTTTGGGTTAGAGTTTTTACAACTATTGTTATGTTTCGGCATAAAAGAAAGTACTCTTTCTTTTATTTTTTTTTGGGAAGGGATGTAATGTAACGTCGTGATTTCACGAGTTACACTGCTACGCATTTGTATTAAATTTTTCATTTGTTTATATGGATGTTGAGAGATTTTTCCATGGTTGTTTCATTTTGACAGTGACATTCGAGTTGGCCTAGCATAGATTGAAGCTACGAGTCTATGGTAGACAAATGAGAGGTTATTGATTGGTTTTTCGAGACAGTTTTGATCAGTTTTGATTGACAGTTTTGAGATCGTTTATCGGTATTTTTAGTCTGTGATCGATTTGGATTTGGTAGAGGGATCGATTGCTGAGATTACTTTCCCTTCCGTCGCTGAAAGGCGCAAACCTTTCTTTATTATTAAATTTTAAAATCCAGACTAATCAAGTCGGATTATGGCTCTTATAGTAAAAATATTGTAAAGGAGTCCAATTGAAAGCCTGGTTAGGCTGTGGTTCCAAATATTTCTTCAATTTGGTAAGTTTTTGAACTAAAATGTGTTTCCACACAATGTGATCCTATTTTTTATTGGAAATCTTATTTGACAATCTCGCATCGTTGTTCCAGGTTTTATATTCGAATGCCGATGTCGACCTTCCATCGCGTTAGCAGGATGAATTTATTCTTATTTCATTGAGAGGCGGTAAGGATCTATTTTAATGAGAAAGATTGTGGATCCTGGCTTCTAAAATTGTGAAATATAACGATGTTCCTTTTGTTTCAGCTTCCCTTCAGGAGCGCCTTTTACTTTTACTTTCGCCTTTTATTCTCGCCTTTTATTTTTACTTTTTTAGCCTTTTCCTTTGGCTTTAAACTTTTTATTTGGAATTCAACTTCTACGGCAAGTTTTTGGTTTCAACATTCAAGTTTCCCTATGGAATTACAACCCTAGGAGAGACAAAGGCCTGGTGGTGGCCCGCCGCCATGGATAATTTTAACAGGGTTTAATTTAATTTAAAAGACAGGTATTTATAAGACCTTTACATTACCAGTTAGCGGTTTATGATGCAATAACAACGGAATAGGATAATGACTGTGTTAAATTTCTTCTAAATTATAGTAATTTACTCTTGAATTAAGATAACTTTAGGCTAAAATTTATAACTTACCAACTTCCACGGAACTTTAAAACCACAACCTTTGAAAAAGTCAATATACATCTTACTAAATTACACAATAGTTTATTTTTGTTCCCCCGTACTTAGATTAAAAGTCCAGTGTCACGCCTGAGGAGAATCCAGGTAATTATTAGATTAATTCACGGTATTTGGACGCTGTCTGGCGCCCGGAACTTATTATTTGTTATTTTTTCTATTTAACGACAGCGTACCACCTTTGTTTTAACTAGGCATTGTTTAGTTTAGCCTGGTACAAAGGATTACCATTTCTTTCATTTCATTTTCTCATTTTCTTAAATTATTACATTCATTTTATTAACACACAATTTTTATATTACAATACGTCGCTCAGCGAACAGGGACTTGAGTGGATTTTGGAAGTTACCGTTTGTTGTTGCATCTAACTTTGGTTATAACATTATTCTAAATTTAGTTACCTTTGAACATTTATAGGATATTTAGTACTATTTTGTACAATTTTTAGTGCGATTATTTCTGCTATTTAGCAATATTATTAGCAACTTTGTGTCCTTTATTAACACATGGTTTCTTTAACATAACTAACACAAGGCAAGTTATTTGTTAATTTATAAATACTTTTCTGCGGATAACTTTTGTGAACATATCTTTTTGGTTACAAATTGTAACGGAACACTTTTATAGACAAACCTTTATATATTGTAAAACATATTGAAACTTTTATAGAAACAATATTAGATTAATTAGGTAACATTGTAAGTGGTTACTGCATCTTAAAACAACTTAACTTATAAAATTTAACTTGAATTTAAAACTTAAACAATAATTTTGATTTAACATTGCATTTTTGCTGCGGTTTTTGTTCATCATTTGATTAGGAGGTTCTTTCTTGGAGTTATCATGGATAAGGCGATTCAGTTTCCAGCTAATCCATTGGATGACCACACTACTTTGGGTTCAATTGATAATCCATCACCGGTTACTAGGGAGCCGTTGACAAACTTGGATCAAGTAGGGAATATTATGCCTGAGTTTCCAGATACTTTCTTAAATACAGAGATGCCTGCTCACAGTTCTGCAAATGCTGCAAAACAATTACCGTCGTTTAACGCTATGAACGAAATTCTTAAAAATCATTTACCTGCTTCTTGTACTAGATTGCCTGACTTGAAGAGGAGTTTGAAAATGTACTATTCTGTTATTTAGATGATTTAATTTTGGTTAACGATAACTTCAAAGATCATTTGGAATATTTAAATAAAATTTATAAAACCCTTAAAGAAGCTAATTTAACAGTAAATTTAAAGAAGTGTGAATTTTGCAAAGATAAACTACGTTATCTTGGTTATATTGTTGATAGTAAAGGTTTACATACTGATCCTTCTAAATTAGATACCATTGAGAATTTTCCACGCCCTGTTACAGTTAAAGAACTTAGAAGTTTTCTTGGTTTATGTTCATATTATCGTAGATTCATTGATAGATTTGCTGATATTGCTTCACCTCTTACTAAATTGACTGCTGGAAGTAAGAATTCTAAAAAATCTCTGCTTTGGAATGATGATGCAGAAGTAGCTTTTCATAATTTAAAACAAGCTTTAGTTTCTTCACCCGTTTTACAATGTCCTAATTTTGAAAAACCGTTCTTTTTACATTGCGACGCTAGTTCTGTTGGAATTGGTAGTGTTCTGAGTCAGGAAGACTCGGATGGTAAACAACATCCGATTGCATTTTACTCTCGTTCCCTGAACAAGTGTGAACGTAATTATAGTACTACAGAACGTGAATTATTAGCGATTTTAGATTCTATAGAACATTTTAGACCGTATGTTGAAGGAATGGAGTTTACAGTAGTTACAGATCATGCTAGTTTACAATGGTTGTTAAAGTTAAATAATCCCAGTGGACGTTTAGCGCGTTGGGCTGCTAGAATTTCTCAATTTACTTTTCATGTTATTCATAAAAAGGGTTCGTTGCATTTAGTTCCGGATGCATTGTCAAGAATTGAAATTACAACATTATTAGTTACACCTATTGAGATCGTTTCCCCTGATGAGGATATTGAGGATCCTTGGTATAGAAAAGTGTTCATTAATTGTCAGAAGTTTCCTGTTAGATATAAAAATTTTAGAGTTGAAAGTAATGTTTTATACAAGTTTTGTAAAAGTAAATTTAATCTTAATAGTCGTTTGAATTGGAAAATAGTTATTCCTAAGGAAAATATATTAGATACAATTAGATCAAATCATGATGATATTAATTCTGGTCATCTTGGAATTCATAAAACTTTAAAGAAATTAAAACAACACTATTTTTGGAACGGAATGTTTAATGACGTTCAGAGTTATATTAAATCTTGTGAAGTTTGTAAAGCTTATAAGCATAGTACGTCACCCCCGTTTGGAATTATGATAAATCCTAAAAAAGTAGATCATCCCATGGTCATGCTTTCGGTTGACATTATAGGAATTTTGCCTAAAAGTTATTCCGGTCATAAATATATTCTTTCAGTAATTGATGTTTTCACTAAATTTTGCTGGATCTTTCCTATGGTTAAAGCTACGACCTTATCAATTTGTAGATTATTTGAAAAAGAAATATTTCTTAAGTTTGGATGTCCTAAAATTCTAGTTTGTGATAATGGAACTCAATTTACTTCTAGATATTTTGTAGAGTTTATGAAAAGTTATAATATTGTTAAAATCTTTTATAATACAGTTTACACACCTCAAAATAATCCTGTGGAACGGTATAATAAAACGATAGAAACTTGTATCTCATGTTTTGTTAAAGATGATCAACGCACTTGGTCAAAATTTTTGCCTCATGTTCAGTTAGCTTTAAATAACAGTGTTAGTCTTGCCACTGATTATACACCTAATTTTCTCATGTTCGGAAGAGAACTCATTTTTGATGCTTCCTTACATCGTTTTAGTAATTCTTTAGAAACTTTGTCACAAGTTGAGCTAGGAGATAGGAATTCTTTTGCTTACTCTCTTAAATCACTTGGTGATATTTATATTAGAGTTCAGGCTCATCTATTAAAAGCTTATAAGCGTAATGCGCGATATTATAATTTAGGGAGGAAAGTCATTTCTTTTGTTGTTGGCGATATTGTTTGGAGAAGGAGTTTTGTACAATCTAATGCCCCGGCATATTTTTCGGCTAAGTTTGCACCTAAGTTTATTAAATGTGAAATTATTGAAAAAGTTTCTGATAACGTCTATGTTTTGAAAGATTTAAGTAAAAATACTTTTGGCCGTTACCATGTTAAAGATATTATTAAATACTAATTTTGGATTTATACTTTAAACTTGAGTTTGATAACCGTTATGAGTTATGCATTTGAAAGGGATGAATGAGTATTGACTATGACTTTTTGACTTTGACTATTGTGCGATTGGATGATGTATGAGAGGATTGCTTGTTTGATGATGTAGAGTTAGGTTAACTTGAAACATTAAAAAACTTTAAGACTTGAAGTTCTAAATTAAAGCTTAAGTCATTTTATTTCACCACATTCATTTTTTCAACAACAAAAGATCTTAATTGTATATTATTTGTACATTTGTTTAGAGGAATTTCAACCTCGAATTTGTTTTGTTTATACAATACACGTTTATTTTGTGAAGTTTTTCAACGATATTTGTTATGGGTTTTGTGTTGTTCCTAGTTTAGTTACACGGATTTGACAACAATTGGTACCACCCTGATTTGACATTCATGTAAGGGATTTTCTCTGCCACTTTTGTGTAGACCCCTGAAGTGAAATTATTGGATTTGTTTACATAGATCTCGGATCTTCCTCCGGTTCTATATTTGTTTACATAGATCTCGGATCTTCCTCCGGTTCTATATTTCCTTTGTATTATTGTGCCCGGAAGTTTGGTGGAGTTATGCCGATCACAATTTGCGAACTTTGTTTGGTTCACGGTTTTCCCCCGGTTCCACCTTTTTGTATTTCTGTCTGTGCCCGGAAGTTTCGGTAGGGTTGCGCCGTTCACAGTACATTAAACTTCCCCCACGCTTTTAGTGGCCGGAATTTTTTGAACTTCCGCAACTTTCGTTGTGAGGGGTTTCTTTTCACTTTTCGGTGATTTAAATTTCCGAGCGGTTAAAACTCGTTAAATAAGCCTTAGCCGAGCGGTTAAAACTCGTTAAATAAGCCATAAATTCGAGTCGGTGACGAGGGTGTCTAACCGTACTTAAAGACGTTAGTTGGGAGAGTTTCGAGTCGGTGACGAGGGTGTCTAACCGTACTTAAAGAAGTTAGTTGGGAGAGTTAGGATAGGGAGAGTTTCGAGTCGGTGACGTAGGTGTCCAACCGCACTTTTATTAGTTTATATTCAATAGATTTTAAGACGATATTGTCGGGAATTTAACAACGCTTTGAGTGTTGAATTTATTTGTTAGTTTGTTTTGATAATTGAATAATCGCTAGGTTCTCAGGATACTAGTCGACTTTTTTGTGGAGTTTTTGATAGAGTTTTTGGTAGAGTTTTTGATAGAGTTTTTGGTAGAGTTTTTGGTCGAGTTTTTGGTAGAGTTTTTGATAGAGTTTTTGGTAGTCATAATTAAAAGTTTGGGTTAGAGTTTTTACAACTATTGTTATGTTTCGGCATAAAAGAAAGTACTCTTTCTTTTATTTTTTTTTGGGAAGGGATGTAATGTAACGTCGTGATTTCACGAGTTACACTGCTACGCATTTGTATTAAATTTTTCATTTGTTTATATGGATGTTGAGAGATTTTTCCATGGTTGTTTCATTTTGACAGTGACATTCGAGTTGGCCTAGCATAGATTGAAGCTACGAGTCTATGGTAGACAAATGAGAGGTTATTGATTGGTTTTTCGAGACAGTTTTGATCAGTTTTGATTGACAGTTTTGAGATCGTTTATCGGTATTTTTAGTCTGTGATCGATTTGGATTTGGTAGAGGGATCGATTGCTGAGATTACTTTCCCTTCCGTCGCTGAAAGGCGCAAACCTTTCTTTATTATTAAATTTTAAAATCCAGACTAATCAAGTCGGATTATGGCTCTTATAGTAAAAATATTGTAAAGGAGTCCAATTGAAAGCCTGGTTAGGCTGTGGTTCCAAATATTTCTTCAATTTGGTAAGTTTTTGAACTAAAATGTGTTTCCACACAATGTGATCCTATTTTTTATTGGAAATCTTATTTGACAATCTCGCATCGTTGTTCCAGGTTTTATATTCGAATGCCGATGTCGACCTTCCATCGCGTTAGCAGGATGAATTTATTCTTATTTCATTGAGAGGCGGTAAGGATCTATTTTAATGAGAAAGATTGTGGATCCTGGCTTCTAAAATTGTGAAATATAACGATGTTCCTTTTGTTTCAGCTTCCCTTCAGGAGCGCCTTTTACTTTTACTTTCGCCTTTTATTCTCGCCTTTTATTTTTACTTTTTTAGCCTTTTCCTTTGGCTTTAAACTTTTTATTTGGAATTCAACTTCTACGGCAAGTTTTTGGTTTCAACATTCAAGTTTCCCTATGGAATTACAACCCTAGGAGAGACAAAGGCCTGGTGGTGGCCCGCCGCCATGGATAATTTTAACAGGGTTTAATTTAATTTAAAAGACAGGTATTTATAAGACCTTTACATTACCAGTTAGCGGTTTATGATGCAATAACAACGGAATAGGATAATGACTGTGTTAAATTTCTTCTAAATTATAGTAATTTACTCTTGAATTAAGATAACTTTAGGCTAAAATTTATAACTTACCAACTTCCACGGAACTTTAAAACCACAACCTTTGAAAAAGTCAATATACATCTTACTAAATTACACAATAGTTTATTTTTGTTCCCCCGTACTTAGATTAAAAGTCCAGTGTCACGCCTGAGGAGAATCCAGGTAATTATTAGATTAATTCACGGTATTTGGACGCTGTCTGGCGCCCGGAACTTATTATTTGTTATTTTTTCTATTTAACGACAGCGTACCACCTTTGTTTTAACTAGGCATTGTTTAGTTTAGCCTGGTACAAAGGATTACCATTTCTTTCATTTCATTTTCTCATTTTCTTAAATTATTACATTCATTTTATTAACACACAATTTTTATATTACATTAATTAAAATGTGCCTAATAGCATCATCTGTTTGAGGCCTTAGATGTCTAAACTAGACTGAAAGCCTGTACGATAGACAGTGTAACTGTAAACTTTAGGTTACAATAACAAAGGGACTGAGGGAAGGTATGTGGTGTATTGCATATCTATAGGTAGGTGGGCATAAATAGTGATAGTGTATAGACAATATTTAATGTGTAAATATGAGGGTACCTGGAGAAGATACATACATACATACATACATATAATCACGCCTTTTTCCCGTAGGGGTAGGCAGAGACCACTTCTTTCCACTTGCTACGATCCTTACATACTTGTTTCGCTTCGTCCACTTTCATTATTCCCTTCATACATGCTCTTCGGTTTAGGGTACTCTTGACCTGGCCTTTTTTCAAGACGTCCCTGATTTGGTCTTGAAACGTCCGCCTAGGTCTACCCCTTCCAACACTTTCATTCACACTCGCCTTATACACTTTCTTCGTCAATCGTTCTTCATTCATTCTCTCGACATGTCCAAACCATCTCAGCATACCTTTCTCAATTTTCGTCACTACATCTTCTTTCAGACCACAACGTTTCCTTATCTCACTATTTCTTATCCTGTCACTCAGTTTAACTCCTATCATACTTCTTAACGCTCTCATCTCAACTGCATTTATTCTGCTTTCATGTTTCTTCTGCCATGCCCAACTTTCACTTCCGTACATGAGTGTCGGAACCAACACTCCCTCATGCACAGCCAAACGAGCCTTGTTAGACACCTTCCGACTGTTCATAAAGGAGTGCAAAGCTCCATTAACCATGTTTCCTGCATTCACTCTTCTTTCAATATCACTCTCACACTTTCCATCTCTTGTAAACTTTGAACCCAGATACACAAACTCATTCACCTGTTCAATTTGTTCACCTCCAATCACGATATTGCAGTCTGTCACTGCCTCATCTCTTTCAAACACCATCACTTTCGTCTTCTTTACATTCATCTTCATTCCTTTTCTAACGAAAGCTCCACTCATAGCAGTTACCATCTCCTGCAACTCCTCGGCCGAAGACGTAAGTAATACTTGGTCATCAGCATAGAGAAAACATTTGACGAGTAACTCATTCATTCTCAACCCACTTTCATTCTCTTTTAAATCTGTCAAGCAATTGTTCATGAAAAGATTGAACAGCCACGGTGACGCTACACATCCCTGTCTAACACCTTTCTCGATATTAAACCATTCAGTGAATGCCCCGTTTATCCTTACACAAGCACTAGAATCCCTATAAAGGGATTGCAATGCTCGTATAAGGACACTGCTCACACCGTTCACGGACAATGCTGACCACAATTCATTTCTCACCACTCTATCATAGGCCTTTTCTAGATCCACGAACGCGCAATAGACTGGAGAAGATGCTTCCACAATATCTACAACTACCTTGAAAAGTGCAGTCTTGAATAGCCAAGTAAATTCATAACAAGGGGCCAGTGAAATTACAGGCACATGAGACCTTACAACTCTGTCTCAGAGTGATGGGCGCAATGCAGTGCAGCATTGTCCATGTGCTTAGTGAATGTGATCACCGCGGTCACGGTATTGCAGTTGTAATAGGTACCTCTTTGCCCTGGCCCCTCGGCTTGTCTCGTCATTTAGTTGTATATCATCTACATCCAAATAATATCAGAAAGAATAAAAAAATGTTGGATTTATGAACTTGAATTCCCCAGGAGCCCCACCGCTAGGTGGCGGGGAGGTAGTGTTCCGGTGTCCAGTGAAAAGATACCTCCGGCCACTGCAGTGCACCAAGTGGGGGCTGGTGAAGAGAATCCGAGGAGTTGTGTACGCCCTGAGAGTTTCTCCTACAATGGCTAACAGAGTGGTGGATGCTGCTAAAGGGGTAAGTTTATTTTCTGTGTTTAAGATGTAGACATCGGAGTTGGCCTAGATAGCATTTAAATATACAGGGTGTTACAAAACTACCCGTAAAGCCGAAAGGAGGTTAAATGGGGCCTTATAACGAGTCCATTCAAATATTTAATAACCGTAGTAACGCTGTATTATATATATATAACATACCCCAAAAAAATTAAAAAATATTATTATTTTCACTGATGTGCAAACCCTAATTCAGTAATATTAAAGAGTATACTACGCAGAATATACCTACATTTCTACCTAATTCGCGGAACGACAAACAATTTAAAAGACCTAACCTAACGAAGTAATCTAAACGAACACTTACTTTTTCATAATAAACGTCAAATTTACAGAACCGGCTCAAAGTGTGCTCCGTCTTGCTCAATACACAACCTCGCTCGTCGGGATATGGCTTGTGTGGCATTTCGCACCTTCGTCGGTGTTATTGACGCGAAAACCGACCTAACACGCTGTTCCATCTCGGCAACCGTTGGGCAATCGGAGAAATACACTCTGTCCTTCACATAACCCCACAAAAAGAAGTCCTAGCGTGTGAGGTCCAGAGAACGAGCAGGCCATAGCACCGGTCCCCCGCGGCCGATCCATCCTCGCGGAAAGCGAACGTTAATATGTTCTCGTACGTTGCGAACAAAATGTGCCGGAGCTCCGGGGCAAGATTTGAAATTGACAAATATTTTTTTTTCCAACTTGAAATTTTTTGAAGCCTCGAGTCCTTGTATTGAGTTAGCAAACATTTATGAATGAAAAATATAAAAACTATTAAAGTAGACAATTATTTATTAGGTAAAAAAGGTATGTAGGCCTTTCTGTTAAATAATCTGGTTCCCTGACATGACAGCTTTGAGCTAGGGTTGACAATATTTTTGGCTTAGACAATTAATTATATTTTTTTGGGGGTATTTTGTAACACGTTGTATAAATATAAATAAATTACAATCTCGATTGTTTTGAACGGGACTGATGGGATCATGTAAAAACCAGGCTTCTGCCCAGCAGTGGGACGAAATAGGCTAAGTAAAAAACAAAAAAAAAGATGTTGGCGGTACCCCTTCCTACCCTCACTGGAGGAAAGAATTTTACTATAAGATAAAAAGTAATCTCTACAACTGGACATTTTACTTAGCCTAAATTATGGGTCAGATGACAGATAGTTATGTCAATTGTGGTCAACATCTGTCGTGATATGTCTTAAACCAAGATTAATATCAGCAGATAATGCAATTCGCTCAATGGAGTGATTCGGATTCCCTCATGCAACTCAGCCGATGCTAAAAATAGCCATAACCATTAATACTTGTAGATGATGGTTTATGTCTAATATGAGAGTCATTCCGCGCGTCGGCTGTAGTTAATACTCATCATCTCCTTCTTTATCATGTTGTAAATAATTCGGTTACAAGAATGCTTGTTTAAGAGACACCTAGTCCATCTGGATACTCAATAAGAAAAGCTCTCATTCTGTCCTTAGTAAGTACTGACCATTAATAGAATAACAATTAGAATAAAAACTTTAGTCACAATAGTTATACACATAATAGGAACATACATTACTAACACATATTAAACCGGGTATTGATTTCCCGCGATGGCCTACCTAAACGTCGGGCGGTAATAAAGGTAAATAACGCGTTAAATATCCGGTAAAATATGTGTCAATGTGTCGTGATCAAAAAGACAGGAATGTATGTACATGTAGTCAAATTTATTACAGCAAAATGGGTCACCACTAGTAGGCAGTAGAATGATACCCCTCCTCTCCTACCCGTGGATGCAGTAAGAGCCTGCAAAGGGACACCTCCGGAAGATGGGCAGCAGCGTCTATCCGTGTATCAACATCCCGTACTGCGCTCGCCAACCCGCCTGCCAAGCGTGGTGACAATGGCAACTACCCCTCATGGAGATCCATGAGGGAGGCCCTAGTTCAGTAGTGGACGTTTTACGGCTAAAATGATGAATGATGATGAGGTACTGTTGCGCTGGTTTGTAGTGGCGCCAGTGTAATCAGCAGTTACTGAAGACAGAATGCTGTACGGTAACTTTCCTTCCAGGTAATGCTAAAGTTCCTGCCAGACGTGTACATAAACACAGACCAGTGCCGCGGCGCCAACGCCGGCAAGAGCCCCGGCTTCGGCGTCAGCCTCGTCGCGGAGACGGATGACAAGACGTTCTACTGCGCTGAGGCGGTGAGTACTATATTGTACTAGCCCGCGACTTCGTCCGCGTGGAAGTCATAAAACGTGAAATCCCCTATTTCACGCAGAGCCACTTTGATTCGAAAATATAAATCCCATTTATTCCCTATCCCGTGGGAATTTCGAAAAATCCCTTCTTAGTGCACCTCTAGGATACTCAAGGTATATGTGTGCCAAATTTCAAGTCTTTAGGTCCAGTGGTTTAGGCTGTGCGTTGATATATCAGTCAGTCCCGACGTTCCTTCTTTGGTGATGAATGGAGTTTGCCATCAATTCTGACACAAGGGTTTAGCATGACTCTATACGACCTTATTTTTGATTTACATCAATGACCTCTGTGATCTAAAATTAGATCATGGTAGAATATTATCATACGCTGACGACACTGCCCTCCTTTTTTCCGCTGACTCGGAAATGGAAGTGTTTAAGTATGAGCAGTATGGATTCAATATTGTAACTAAAATTTAAAGTCAAACATTATATGCACACCATTGCGAAAATGTCCCTGGCGACCATTGTTCATGCCCTTCTTTAAATAGTACCTGTAATATAAAATACCTCGGCATAATTTTAGATGAAAGTCTGTCTTTTAAACCACACATAGAGGCTCTAGTAGGCAGATTTCGCAAGTTGATTTTTGTTTTTAAGAATCTACGCCATATTGCGGATCGGAAACTTATTATAAGCATTTACCAGGCCCTTTGTCAATCAATTTTATCTTACTGCATTACGTCATGGGGTGGGGTAAGTAAAACGTTATTACTAACTGTCGAAAGAGCACAAAGAGCCGTACTTAAAGTATCAACTTTCCACCCTATTATTTTTCCAACCAGTCTTCTTTACAAATCGCGCGGAGTGTTATCAGTTCGACAGTTATTCATAATGAACATCGTACTAAAACAACACGCAGCGCTCCCATATAGAACTGAACTTACAAATAAAAGAAGAAATAATGTCTGCCCTAAGCAACCAGGTAGAAAACATGTCTTCTCTCATAGATTTTATAGTTTTCTTGGACCATTTTTGTACAAAAGAATAAATGCGTTAGCCAATATCTATGTACGTTGTTAGGAACTATCTCAAAAGTACATATGTCATATGACGATACCGAGAATTTATTAGCTGTATTAAAGTAGGTTTAACATTGTATTTTCTAACGTACTAGGCAATTATATTGTAACATTTTCCTTCACTGCAATATTAATTTTATTTGTCACTGTATTTTGTTATTTATTTTTAGGCTAACTTAACAGATCTGTTATAGGTACTCGTAAGCTTGTGATTATAAATATAAATTTTTGCTCGTGACATCGTTTTGCCTGAAAAACAGGATTACCTAGTTCAGGCACACAACTAATACGCTAGGTTTTTTTTGTTATTATTAGATACTAGCTGACCCGATGCCCACTTCGTTGGGCGTTAATTTATAGCCTATGACACTCACAAATACTATGGCTTTCTATTAGTTAAGAATTTTGAAAATCGGTTAAGTAGATCCAGAGATTACCCCCTACAACCTCACAAACTCACAAACTTTATAATATTAGTATAGATAAGTTTCATGTTCTTAGCCTTAATAGTTATTTGAGTAAATTTGTTTTATTTTATTTATTTATTTATACTTACCAGCTCATCTACGTGACGAGCTGGTTCGTCTCTCCGTCCCCAATAACTACTGCAGAGGTCGGAGGCACAGGCTGTTCTCTAAGTTTACCGTGATCGTGGACATTAACCATTGGGCTCATGAATAAGCTCAGAGTCGAGTCGAGCTATGGAGAGTGTGTGAGAGCTGTGCTCGGGGTTCTCTACCGGATCGTATCAGAAATGAGGAGCTACATAAAAGAGTTCGGGTCACTGACATCGCCAAACGGATTAACACGTTGAAATGGTAATGGACAGGCCATGTAGCACGTAGAACAAATGGTCATTGAGGTCGAAAAGTCCTAAAGTGGAGGCCAATCAGATCGGCTAGCACCGAAAAGTCCTTTCCAATCGCAATAACGGGAAACCCAGGAGTTTACCTATGTCCAGCATTGGTCGTCATACGCAACACTCTTTGGTAATATGGCTGAAATGATGTTGATCATGGGGATGCGAGAATGTGATGCGGCGCAGCTGATGGCAAGCTACAAATTGCAAGGTTTTCAAAACGTGGTTTTTTCGAGTACTGCAAAATAAATTGTGTCAATACATGAGCTTACTTTATTAAATCGCAAAGCTCTGCTACCACATTCATTCTTCCCAATGCAAAACATCAAGAATCCAAAGCGAGTATATTCCAAGTAAGGGGCGGCGGATTAATGTTAGCTTTCACGATAAACAAGCGGGCGCACCCCAAGGCTGGGCCCAGCATTGATACTCTCTTCACATGCAACTTGCCAGAAACGTCAAATGTTGTAATGCGAGATTCGCTGACGATACTGGAAAAGCAGAGTCGTATACGATAAACTAGCTTATACCCGCTGCTTCGCATGTGTTGTACTCGAATAAAATTTAATATGCAATAAAAAATGCCTGTGTTAATCCTGGTCAACTCTACGTGTGCATAATTTATGCTCAATCCGTAGGCTAGTTTTTGCGTGAATGAGTAACAAACATCCATACATACTCGCAAACTTTCTCGGTTTATAATATTAGTATGATAGTTTTCGAGACTTGAAACGATTTAATAGATAATTTAATAATAATTTGTTTATTTACCAATTAAGCACATATAAAAGTACAATTTTGTTTAGTTTATATTATATAACATGCAATTCAATAAAATTATTGGTAACAATGAGTATATTACTAAAGAAAACAATTAATATATAACAATGTATAAATATATATTAATGTATTAATATATCCACACCATATTTCTGCACGCCCAGGATGACTGGCAGAGAATGCTTTAGCATTAAGTCCTCCTTACACAATTGTTATGTGTTAAAGTGTTAAATAAATAAATAAATGTAGTATGGCTTGGTAAAAATCTAAGAGAGATACAAGCCCCTACACTAAGTCCTTAAGGACTTGTGCTGTAGGTGACCCTTCCAGATAATTCTACTGTAAATTATATTAAACGAAGCCTACAAAATAAATTTGGATTTGGATTGTATTACCTTTTAAATAATAATAAAATAGATTAAAACTAAAACCAAATTAAACTAAGATTAAGTTTGATTTATAAACATAAAAGAAAATTAGGGTGAGATTAAAATTATTCATAAATACTCCAAAAGATAATAATCGGTTTCATGGTTTGTGGAATGAAGTGTATGATTATAGATTATTATGTACATATATAGATTGCGTATGTGTGTGTGATTTTTCTATGTCTGTGCCAGCGCTTTTCTGAGTGTTTAGGAATGATTGTGCTTTCACTTTAATAATGCCTCCGTCTCCTCGTAACCCTTTGTAAGTAGCCAGTCCCTGACTGAGCGTTTGCACTGATACCTATTTAGGAGGGGTAGGGTTACACTTCTACATATACTGTTATACAGCCTTGGGCCTATGATAATAAGGGTTTCTGCCTGCAACAACCGTTCTGAATTTAGGTATAGATAGGACTTTACCCTTTCTTCTCCTATGCGTTATTTCAGGGTTAACGTTGAAATTTGACGTAGCGTGTGTTCTCAAAACTGTTTGTTGCACAAAAAGCTGCGGGACTGTTAAGACTTTGCATTCTTTATATATGTAGATCAGATGTAGGATATCTAAAGTTTTCTTTGTCATGACTTTTAGTACCGCTCTTTGTGCGCGCTCCAGTTGTATCATGGTTGTTTTAGGAGCTGCTCCCCATGCTGACACGCAATAGGAAATGATAGACTGGGCCAGAGAAAAGTATACAGTTTTCAGGACGGTGTAAGGGGCCGAACTTCTTAAGGTCTTAAAGATGTAAATTAATCTTCTCACATTAGAAGTGACATTTCTGATATGAACATGCCATGACAGTGTAGCATCCAAATATACACCTAAGTATTTGGCGTGGGAAACTCTCGACAAAACAGTACATGTACAAGACGGCATTTCTGGATTACAAGAATGTGCCCTAATTGAGAAATTGGAGCCGGGCTGTGTTGATTTGTTTAACGAGAAGGGTATATACATCGTTTTGGTCAAATTAAGCGTTAACAGGTTACTTGACAGCCAGTGCATGACGGTTCGCAGAGCTACTTCTGCGTTGCACTGAACTTCATTCCAGGAACTACCCCTGACAATGATCGCCGTATCATCAGCATAAGATATTATGTTGCAGAGTGGAAGTTGAAGTTCACAGAGTTCATTTACGTAAACAAGGAACAGTGTTGGGCCCAAGATGCTGCCCTGTGGAACCCCGTACGATAGCTCAAGTTCAGAACTGATGTGGTCTTCAATTTTAACGCATTGGCGGCGATCAGTTAGGTAGTCCCTGAAAATGTCAAGAGCCAGACCTCTTATTCCAATATTCTCTAATTTTTTTAAGAGATTGGGTATAGAAACAGAATCAAAAGCCTTTGTGAGATCAAGGAAAATGACAGCACATTTCATTTTATTGTCAAGATTTTTTGAAATAATTCCTGTGAGTTTGACTACCGCATCCTCAGTAGATTTCCCTGCGCGAAAACCAAATTGCATGTCAGAGATGATTCCATTTAATTCAAGGTATTTTGTGAGGCGTTGGCTTAAGATTTTCTCTAAAATTTTTGACATTGTTGTTAACACGGATATAGGACGGTAATTGCCTATGCTATTACGGCTCCCAGCTTTAAAAATAGGATGTACTATGGCCTTCTTAAGGGCCAACGGGAAGATGCCTGAAGACAGGGACAGATTGCACAAGTGGGTGATGACGGGTACTAATGAGGATGAAGAAGCTTTAATAATAGAAGATGAAAGACCATCCCAGCCAACAGCGCAATTTTTGCGGAGATTATGAATTATTCCAACTACTTCGAAAACATCGGTCTCAATTAGGCCAAATGACTTAAAAGAATTGGGTACTGTGTCATTTAATTGATGAGCGTACGGAAGGGAGTTTTCCAGCTTTGCTGCCAGTGATTTACCGATACCAGCGAAATATGCGTTAGCTATATTAACGGAGGAACTGGGATCTGGGTTCATTGCAAGTAATTCCTTAGGAGGTTGGGATGTGGCAGTAGTATGAGTAATTTTTTTGATTACATCCCACGTTGCCTTAGGGTTTTTGTGTGCTTTTTCAAATTCTGCCTTTTCATAATTTACTTTAAGTTTTTTGAGAAGCCTAGTACAAAAATTACGATAACGCGTAAACGTCGTTTTAAGAACTATGTTTTTTGGATCTCTCTTAGTTTTTTGATGGAGGTGATCTCTGTTTCGAAGACATTTAAGGAGACCTGGAGTGATCCATGGTTTAATGATATTTTTTTTTTGGATACGTTTACTAAAGTAGTATGACTCGTAATTATTTGAGAAAGGATGTTTAAAAAATAATCTACTGCCGTATTAGCATTTTTAAAACTGTGCAGGTCACTAAAATCATAGTTGTTTATGTCTGCTGTAATTTTTTCAAGATTAAATTTAGTTTTGTGGGTTTTAATATGAGATCGATCTACCATGAGGTTATGAGATATTATTGTTGAGCGGTGATCAGTGATCGTCGAGCCTAAGACAAGCGTTGTGGTATTTAGCTTGGATTTTAAAATAACATGATCAAGGCAAGCCCGATCATGTGTTGAAAGGTAGTGCAACGGTAAGAATGCATGTGAGGCTAGTAAATTGAGATGAGTCTGCAATGCTAGACGGGCTTTCTAGAGATATATCAATATTGATATCGCCTAGTAATGCAACATTTTTCACAGAAGAATTTTTTGTTAAAATATTGTCAAGACTAATGAGAAAATTGTCGATACTACGAAAAGAGGGTGAACGATATATAGCAACTAACAATACCAAATACTGTATTTTCCCAGAAATCGTCCGACGTCGGTACAGGTGACATAACGCTGCCCGAGGATCTAGGGCGCGAGTGCGCTCAGCGGTTGCTGGATGAGATATACCGCGGGGGAGCCGTGGACAGCGGCTTCCAGTGGCTGCTAGCTCTGTGGATGGCGCTTGGACAGAAGGACGTCAGTGAATGTGTGGTAAGTGAGAAATACCTACTTCATAATTTCACCCGTAAAACGTCCACTACTGAACACACACAAGGATCCATGAGGGGTAGTTGCCATACTCACCACGCTTGGCAGGCGGGTTAGCGAGTGCAGTACGGGATGTCGATACACGGAAAGACGCTGTTGCTCATCTCCCGGAGGTATCCCTTAGCAGGCCCTTACTGCATTTACAGGCAAGAAGTGAGAGGAGAAATACTGTATTGTCCTAGAAATCGACCGACGTCGGTCTGTACCGACGTCGGTCGATTTCTTAACGGGTTAAGTTCGAAGATCTGGGACGCTCTGCAGTTACTTGATGAGCTGTGAACAGCGGCTTCCAGAGGATGCAAACTCTGTGAATGGCGCAAAATACTCGGACAAAATGACGTCAGACGTCAGAGTGTAGTAACTAGTAGTAAGTCTGAAAATATTATAAAATTTAAAGAAATTTATGAAAATAAATTCAATGATAAAAACTTCGCGGGCTATCGCTATCGAGAGATAGTTGAAAGATATATTATCACTTTAATGGTCTGAATTCAACTCCCCAGTTCTCGGTAGTAGTCTGGTAACTCTCTGTCTACCTATCCACTTATCGTCATACCTACCTACTCATCATCATCATCATCATCACCTGGGTCATTGATTTGGTCGGTTTTTTAATTACCTCGTTAGAAAGTTATGTTCTTAATAATCTTTAGGTTTATTTTAAAGAAAATAATAGTTTTTATTTTCTTAAAAAAGTACAGCTACCCCAAACAATGCGTTTGTCACATAAAAGTTGATCTTAAGTGACTTCTATTCTGTATTTTCCACCAGGAACACCTTTCCCAAAGTAACTTACCAAATGAAATCGTTGGTTTTTGCAATAATTAAAAAAGGATTACATACCTTTGCAGCATTATTCGACGTAGCAGAGTTCATGCATACCATTCGAGTAATTGTAGAAACGCACTTTGATCTTAATTTAAACTGACAAAGGTAATAAAGCTTCCTTCGAACAAAACTTCCCAATTACAAAAGAAGAGGTAACCCTTGAGGGGCCGAAATTTTGCCCCATCTTACCCTTGTATTGTTATGTTATGATAACCAAGAGTATGTACAGTTTTTATACAGTTGGCAACTCCTCATATGACCTTCTTATGCTATAATTTGAATTGTTTCCATTACAGATCGGCCCTCTATCAGACTACACAATATCTTTCCTGCAGCATCTCAAAGAATTCTTCGGTGTTATGTTCAAGTTGGAAGTACTGAGATCAGCTGATGATGAAGAGGGTTCAGGAGACGAAGACCAGGCGTCGGCGCAGGGGATCAAGCTGACGTGTGTGGGGATAGGCTATGTTAATATTAGCAAGAGAACATTATAAGAATTTTGAAGGAATAACGGTTTTTCTAGTCAATATTTACCCAATTGTTTGTTAGTTGCCAATGTTTTTAATGATACCGATTTGAACAAATATTTCTAATAGTTAAATATGCAATGGATAAACTATTTAATTCAGCATCAAGATAGATCATTCAATATGCATCATTTAGCATCTTTCATTTATTAAATAAATAATGCTGGACAATTCACACAGCATCATCTAGCCCCAAGTTAAGAAGAGCTTTTATTGTGGGTACTAGATGACTGATATACTTAATACATTATATTACATTATTCATAGATAGATATTTTTTTATTATATATATAAAAACATCCAGAACAATGAACCAATTTATGTAGATCGTACAAACATTTGTCCCGAGGCGGTAATTGAACATGCAACCTCTTGTGTCGCAGGCGGACCTTCGCCCGCTGCGCCACAGAGGTCGTCATAAAAAGAAATAAACACATTTAATATTTTTATCTATTTATTTACTTATACAATAACTTCACAAACTTAGTGCTAAAATTGTAAAATAAGGCACATCTTTACATATACATGACAAAATCCAATCTTGATCTAAGATTTTTACTTAAATAATTAAATAGTTGGCAGTGATAATTAGGGAAAACATGATTAATTTATATTGGTTCTTATTTGTTGTTAAACAATGAAACCATAGAAAATGCTCCTAAAGAAGCATTTCACTAGAGAAAATGTAATTTGACTTAGAAAATATTTTTTTCTCCAAGAAGTTAAAATAAATAGTGAGGATTTAAATAAAAAAATATTCTAAAATAATAAGTACCTCGTAACTTCTTGGTAACAACATAACGTAGTAAATAAGCTTATTATATTCATTATCTTAGTTATCAGTCGATACATACATTACATTTTACTTAATAGAATACAAAAATATTGAAATAAGTGTCTAGAAACGAAATAATATTCATAAATTTTGAAAAATAATATGTAAACAAAAGTAGTCCGTGGAACAAAAAAAAACATAATGATTTATAAAGTATTGAATAGGGTGAAATTATTAGTTCTCAAACTGTGATCAGAATTAGTGTCCATACTACATAGGATGGATTATTAGTTTTTTGAATAGGACATAGCATTTTTGTTTCTTCTGTTTACATAGTAACTATGTAGTTTACTATGTAAACAGAAGAAACAAAAAATGTATATATGTGTACACATATACACAAAAATGTATACATATGTGTACACTAGTAGTTTACTGCTAGAGACTGTATATTATGAAGCGAATCATCTTTTCCCAGTTATTAACACATATTATTTATCTTTATTATTGCCCGACGTTTCGACAGGATTGCACCCATCGTGGTCCCGGGATGACTGTTTTTCTACTTCTACTTCCTTCAAATCAGTCTCAGCCTATGTTTCACGGACCACAGACAATCTAATCGTCCTTCTCATCGCACCCGAGTCCCGCGGACCAGTTGCAGATGCTTCCGACGGGGTCGAAGCTCAGTCCCTTGGGGCAGACATACTCCCAGCCCAGCAGCGAGCCAAACTCCATCCGAGCGCAGGATATGAACTTCTTGCAAGATGACGGGTGGGGGAAGTTACCTACGTCGAGACATTCGATGGATCCTGTAAAACAAAATGTTGACAATACAAATACAAATAACGTTTATTGATCAGATAATTGGTACAGTTTAGTATGAAGCCCTGGCTCCCGAACTAGCGTTAGCTGTGTGTCAGGAGACAGTTTCTTCTCACAGTATAAAGTTCTTAATTAATGGATTAGTTAAATTTACATTGAATTGATCTAATGAAAACAAAAACTTATTTTTATGATGTAATAATTGTGTATCATGTAGGGATATTATAAACAATAGAGTATGTACAAACATACCTAAGTTCATTTAAAAAGGGACTGTTTGCACATTGGATCTAAAATAGAACGAAATATACGATACGAAAAATATTGTTCAGTTTCCAAATTTTTTTTCATCATGACAAAATAAAAGCTTAAACTAAACTGCTGAAAAGCTTGGTTTGATGTTTCTGATTACAATGACATCAAAATAAACATACACAATGAACAGAGTAGGTCTTGATAAAATGCCTTGAGGTGCACCGTAAAGCAGTGTAAAACGAGACTGGTAAAACTGTCTTTGAAGTCGTTTTTATAATTAATTAAAAGTCGCGGAAGTTCTAAACCGCAAGTTAGAACTCTTAATTTGTGGGAGTTAATGTGCACGTGAAGAAGATAATATTGTTAAATACTGCAGATGAGTCAAGATGTACCTACATAATCCACTCTTCCTGCGTTATTAATAAAGGACGCCCAATAGAATTAACACAGATAAATTCCACTTGAATAAAACTTAATTATCATAAAGACTTGTCTCTCTCCCAATTACAGGGTGTCACAGCTTGAACAAGGTTTTCTCGAATAAATTAAGCTAGTTATACTGCAAATAACGGGGAAATTGCAATAAGTATGTATATTAATACATTTTGCAATTTCGGCGACAATTCACATAATTGAAAAGAAAACTCACCTTTTCCATGTAAAATAACTTTGGTGCCCTCTGCATATTTGAGAGCTACTTTCTCTGCGCTATCGTCGTAGTAGTCGTAGTTGACTACCGGCTTATAAGTCCTGCTAGGCGCTTTCTTGGCAATCTTCTCAAAAGGCTTCGATGGCTGTCTGGTCCTTGGAGCCCGAGTGGTCACTTCTGGGACATAAGTGGTGGTTGTCGACCGAACGGGGGTTACTATCGATGTTGTTGGCCGAATGGTGGTGGATATACGGCGTTGTATCTTCTTTCTGAATACTTTTCGGGTGGGTTGTAGTGTGGTGCGAGTAGGCGAAAGGTATTGAAATTCGTCTGAAAAGTGCATGGTAATTGTTTATGATGTCGATGTTGAGAATAATAATTCAGTTATAGGAGTAATGTAGGATAGTTTCGTGATTTATGAGAGGTAAGTTAGGCAAGGGCAAGGTTAAGTATAAGTACTGTTACTGAGTTATTATAGCGTCTTAGAAGATTTAGAACTAGCGTTGCGAGGTTAATCTATGCATGGTAGTACCCTACCCGCAAAATTATGTTGCAGAAAACAAGTTTAGATCTATACGATGAAATGATGGCTTAGAAATAATGTAGAGGGTTATGTGTGCTGGAATCAGAGTTAGATGACTTGGAAGAGTGTTAAGAAGCGCTGATGCTAAGCTTCTTAGACTCACCATCATAAGTCTTGGTAAGAGAGGGTTCCAATAAATATTCCCTAGTGTAAAACCCAGCAGGTTGCGGACTTGTACCAGTGTAACCTAGAGTCGAACTGACTTCAGATGTGAATCTACGAGTAGACCTAGTATCTTCGACAGGGATAGTTGTATATCTGGCGGTGTTTTCTGGAACTTCTGTGTTAGTGGTGTACTTTTCATTCGCATACTTGACGCCTCCTCTCTGCACTCCAGTATACCCTGATATTATCACATTAGGGGAGGAGAAACTTCTTGATGTTACTGTACTAGGGATTGAGTAAGTTCTGGAGTCGGTTTCGGTGTAGACGTTGCTAGTGGTGGGTACATATCTATTAGTTATGGTTGGGTACACAGGGGTTGTGGTATAACTGATTTGGGTGCTCGGTTTAGGGCCTTCAAAAGTAGTTGGAGGGAGTCTGCCAAATGTAAGGGTATTAGACCCTCTTGATACAGTTGTGGGGAAGGTTTCAAAAGTGACTTTACCGGTATCAATGTCTGTTTTATCGTTGGTGGTTCCCGGTTCGTTATACGTAGTTTCATATCCCGTCGTAGAATATGGTCGTTTCGTTTTCGTCGTCAAATCAACCGTTGTGTAATCAACAGTTGTTTCTCTTGGTGTATCGTAGATGAAAGTGTCACCGGCAGTTGTCTGAACAAAGTCCTGTGTTGGGATTGTTCTGAAAGCTGTGGTATACTCTTCGTAGGCTGGTGTTTTGGTGTATTCTGTGTTGGAGGCCGTGTAGTCTGTGCTCCTTGTGCCCTCGTAGTCGGTGCTGGGCAGCGGTGCTGCGAGGAGCTGGTGTGTTGCAATGGCTATTGCATTCTCTGCGTTATCTGTTAGGAATTATAATCTTGTGTTAATATCTGTAAGACATAATCGATGTGTATGTACAAAATGAGTGGGACATTGTGATTTCAATAATAGTTGTGAAGGTAAATTATTTTTAATTATGTTAGTGTCGTTGGCGAATTAGGTATCGTCTATGGCGCGACGACGGCCAGGACCCTGGAATTGTTTTAAATGTTATTTTCGCAGTTACATTTCACAAAAATAGCTATTATTTGTGACTAGTTATATCAATTTTTGTACCACAATATGCTCAAACAAGACGGTGGTACTTTTTTACTGTTTCTTACTGTTTCAGTTAACTACTTCCTTACCTTCTGTTACAGTTATGCTTTCTGTCGTAACTTCTTCAGTCTTCTTCAGGATCTCAACCAGCTGGTTTTGTTTGAAGGTGGAGCTGTACTTCTTGCTCTGTCTCTTCTTCTCCTCCTCTGTGGTAGCGGATGGGCTCTGATCATCTTTCAAATTGACTAGAGGACGACGTGGGATCTTTCCCTTCTTTGTTGAACGCGGTTGAAGAGTTGGGTCCTCAATGGCATCTTGTAGGAAAGACGGACAAGTTAGAAGGTCACGTGGTAGTTGAATTTGGAAAAAAAAACACTTAATCGTATATACACAATCATATATAGATACCACATCACAATCTATACTTGCTGCACAAAGATCTGCTAATTAATTACAGCGAAGCTGCGTCCTTTGCTTCTGGCATTCGTGCTAGCTCATAGTATGCTGTTTTGTGAAATATATGAATAATAATAAATATCTCGTATGAGACCTACTTAATTTCTGAGATACTGAAAGGTTTTGGTGGATCTAGTTGACAACCTCCGTGGCGCAGTTGGTTAATAGCCTGCTAAGACGCAGGAGGTGGCGGGTTCGATCCTCGCCAGGGCACAAAATGTTTGCTTTATCTGCAGATATATGTCTGGATGTTGTCTATATAACGTAAGTATGAAGCATTGTAGGCACTCGTAAATAAATACTTTGGGCCTAGATAGTGATCTGTGAAATGTATGTGTAATTTTATAATAATATTTATAGCATCATAGAAATACCAATTCCTAGCAACATTTCAGACAAAATAACGGAGAGTTTCATTAACAACTAACCAATATCTCCGAGATCTTGCAGAAGCTCTTGACTCTCGAGCATCAGGGTGGTGGGCTGCGCTGTGGTGCTCCTGGTAGTGGTACTCCGAGTGGTAGCTACTGTGGTGGAAGGCGAAGTGGCGACGGTGAGGCGACGGCGGCTAGCGATGCGGAAACCACGCCGGGTCGTAGATGGAGCTGCTGTCGACGATCCTGTGATTAAAGATTTATATAAGACTCGAAGAAATATTTTTAATTTATACAAAAAGAAATAAAGCTGTTTTATTTAAGCAACGCCATTGATAATATTTATAACACATTAAATTTATGACATTACAGGATTACACACCCGAAGACGTTAAAATCTATTTAAATGAACCAAAGCTTGAGCCGTGGTAAAAGTATATTACTGATATAATAGGTACGTACATAGAGATGGTTAGGATACCATTGTTATGTAAATACTAACAAAGTTGACGAGATTACGAAACGCTTATGTATGTATAGTATGTACAGTACAGCTTATTAAAACAAAAGCATATAATTATATAAATATAATAACATACATAGAATTACTTACATAATTTAGATAGAAATCTGTCACGTGGAATTTAATGAGCCGTTTTCAGTAAAAAAGGAAGAAGCCTTTGATCTACTAAATCTAACAGTTGGAGCTGACAAGCGGAGAAAGCAAGTTTGTGATTAATTAATTACAATTGCTGTCATTGTCAAATTAAGTTTTCTACCAGTAAAATAAAACTTCTGGCGGAATTGTGTTAAACCAAACACAAAAGGCCATAAAATAAAAAGACAACACAATAAAACTTACGCGATCTATGTACATAGTTCGAAGTTCGAGTTTTTACTTTTTAATGAAAACTCCTCATTACAGAATGTTTTGAAGGGCTTAGGTACATTATAAGAACCCAAATACTTAAGTTAGTTCTTGTTTTCGCGATAACTAAAACCAATGTTGCTTGCATGTTTTATGTTAATTCTATTAAACTGGGAAATAGCCCAAGGTGATGATTTGTATGTGAAACCCGCATTCAGTTCAATGCCAAGTCGTGAATGCTTATTGAATCAACAATGAAAGCTCTAAAAAGTATTGAACAAAGCGCCTCTGTCAATCGCTCATTGTTGGTTTTAGATGGTGGGAAGTGGTTTTTGTTTGTAGCAGTACAATTCGGGAAAAGTTAAAATTAATAGCATTAATAGTTTTAGAACCTTATAAATTGTTTGTTTGCTTGTACTATGTGTAAAAAATAATCTTTAATGTCTGGAATATGTTATTATAGGTCTTCTGATCATCAAATATTCAAAATAGGTACATTATAATACTAATAATAGTTAAAAAACTAAGAAAACACGCCGAATTATTGTATTGTCATCGGTCTTAAAGTATGCAAGTGTTTAATCTGATGTCTTAAAGTTAGTTTAAACAATGTTCGAAGATCACAGTTACTGTTTATACATAGATACATATGAAGCCAATGAAAGTGTGTTAAAAATTACTATTTGTACTGAATCTTATCCACGATCTGTATCGTAGAGCATTTATGTGTATTTATAATTTCATCAAATACATTCTTCTCGTCTCGTTTCACAAGACATGCATGCACATTGTATGAACCTAGTATACCTACAAGCACATACACACATACAGAAGAAGAAAAACATTTATTAATCCACAAGTACAAACCACAGAAAAACTAAAAAATATAAAGTGACATATATTTTTAGACCAAAAATTGCCCACACGGCACAGGACCATCTCCACAGGTCAAAATCATAGTCAAAGTGTTTATTCAATAGAGCAAAAAGCTACATAGTCAATTTACAAGAGAAGAACAAGACACATTTAAATAAAGCCAGAATAAAATTCGTTCGCTTCAGAAAACTTTTTCCAAGTGAGGGAAAGAAGCGAATTAGAAACCTCAATCAAACCTTACGTGTATAGTATATAACAAGTCCTTGCGACAAGCTAAGCGCATTGTCAACATTCGTGCATTAATCACATTGAGAAACGGCTTGAATTAGAACAATTAATCATGGCGTGAGTGCGGTGCGACTGATTGGATGCTGTTGAGACACGCCACGATACGAGTTGCTATGTAGGTGGGTTAAAGATTTAAATCGTTAGATACGTTCTTACCGTAATGAGACCGCGCCTTTTTGTTTCCACACGAAATGAGATAGCACGCTCATTTGGAATCAGTTTATGTACTCTAAACACAGTATTAGCCGGTATATGTTATTTGTTACCTCAGTTTTTGGTGTCAAGGCACATCTAACTCAACTTTGTCTAATCAACTTTGTGGTGTTTCAACAATCGTGGTCCCGGGTTGACTCTAAACAACCCGGACCACGATTGTTGAAACACAGTCGAAACGTCGAGAATAATCAAAAGTATTACGCGATAAATTCCCGTGTTTATGTTATTATATTATAACTCGTTATAACTTTTTGCAGAGACTATATATAGTCGTCTCTGCTTTTGGTAAGTTCAAAATGAACGGCCGACAAAGTACCTACATATATCTAATTACGTTTAATACCTAGACCTTCAATATAAGTATAATTTCACCCTTTTACACGTTCTCCATTCACAATCGCGGTTCCCACATGGAAACCTAAAGAAAACCCGTCGTTAGCGGTGTCCCAACGACAAGAGCGTGGGACGATATAGAAAATAGCATTTCCCACGGCATTCAGGGTGCTATGGAGTTAGGACATCTACTTATTGCAATAACTAAGATTTTGATATACAAGTATTGTGTATTCTAAGGTGTCTATTAAGGGAATACTAAGGGTTAAACCCTGAAAGTGACAACTGCTTTGTTAACCGTCTGTTTGGTTTACGAAATATAGTAGTTTCGCAATCAAATTCTAATCTCGAACTACTATATTATAAGCTCAAGAGTTGCAGCCAACGAGCCTACATAGACTACAGAGGTTGGAAGATTGAGAGCAGATTGTCGATGGTAAAAAGCAAATAACTAATCTAGACCCAAGTGTTTATTGCGTGTTAGAAATCCCTACTTATCGACTGTGCTATTGTTTACATTGAACTGTTATCGCGAAATCAAGAAAGATTTACTAAATAATAATAAAAATAATTAACTTCTATTGTATAGATTTCATGTTTTTAAGAAAAAACATAAAAAATTGTTCCCTAAAGATAGGTTTTAAAAAACACATACTTATATTATCGGTTTAAAGACCATTATTCTCATAAAAACAATTGTTCACTTATAATGAGATACAAAAGTGCTTACATATGCTTAATACTTAAAACTATCGTTATGCCTTTTATGGCGTTTTAATGTTATTTTTCTGCATAGTAATTTTGACTTACGTAAATATGTGTTAACCACGGAGCAGATAAAGAGTGCTCTGTGGTGTTAACATTTGGACAATGACGACTATTGTAACCTTAGGTACTCCGCGCGCTAGCTCCATTTCTATTAAATAAATAATAAATAGGTTCTCTAGTAAATACTTTTTCTTTTGTACTGAAAACGCTTATTGCATCGGGTTTATGCAACGTGACGACAACGCATCATGAAAGTCGCGAAAGTACCTCGGTCTTCTTGCGCCGCTGCACTCGACTGACTGCTTTCACGACATCGAGATATTATGCTCATTAGAACGATACTTACATATGGCCTGGCCTAAGAATGACCACAGATAATAAATACTAGTAGTAGTCGTAACTAAAGGAATAGGAACGCGTTTACGTCTATTCTTGAATAATTGCCCTAAGCATGGTTTGATATATATACAGCCCATAAAACAAAAATCGAGTAACTCTCTGGGTTATTTGGTTTTCTTGCCCTAAAGAGCCATCCATAAATTACGTCACACGTTAAAGGGCAGGGTGGGGGTCGACGAAGTGTGACAAGGCGTGGGAAGGGTCCTAAATTTTGTGACGTCACATTTCAAAAATAAATGAAATGGATCTACAACTAATTTAAATACTGCTTTTTTTAATTTGTAATTTATAAATGTCTAATAAAAAATATATGACGTCACACAAATAACAAATGTGACAAGAAGGAATGGGGGGTCAATAAATCGTGGAATTCGTATCTTTACATGGGTTTTATGGGTGGCTCATAGGGTAAATAGCTCCCAGCTTAGTCGACTAATTAGTCAGAGGAAAGAACAGGTCAATACGTCTAAAGCTGACTTAGCCGCGTGTTTCCTCACGATGCTTTCCTTCACCGTTAGCGTTAAATGAGCACATAAACTTTTCAAGAGAGAAAAAACCATTGGTGCAAGCCCGGTATCGAAACCACGACCTTTTTATCAAAAGTAGGGGGTCATACCACTCGGTCAACACGGCCGGCTTAGTAATGTAGAGCAATCTCATAAATGGTACCCAGTCAAAAGAAATTTCCTTCGCACATTCGATACGCAGATCAAATGCTATAAAATTTTAAAAGGTGTGAAACAGTTATCGTTTAGTGACTTCCGTAATTACGAACTATTATGGCGGAAATAATTCTGTAGGTTTGAGTTGAGTTTGTTGAATTGATGGGAGCTGTATTTGCTATTATAGGAAGATTTATTCAAGAATACCAGTGTCTAAAATACTTAGCAAGTTAAGCCGCGTGTCTAAGCGAGTGCAATGAGAGAGAAAGTTCTGGGTCAACATCCAGTGGCAAGGAAGGGTAACGGATCATTCACTTCTTGCGCAATCACGCGGCCTATTGTTGCACACGAAAGTTGAACAATGGTTGAGTGCCTCAAGCCAACGACTATTGTGAAGCGGGTGCGAGAAACTTTCGGCGCAAGTTTTAAAAAGATGTTAGATTTACCCTGAGGGTTAGGAGCCATTTATAAATGACCTCACATGAATTGTTAAAGCTGCACAGCCAAGTGGCTGTGAGGTTAAAAGCCTCACAATGGCTGTGCGACTTACGGCGTGGTTGTAATGTTCATATCTAGAAATTAAGAAATTAAAACAGCAGTTCCGACATTACTTAAATTTCCATTTAGTTATTTTTTAAATGTTACGTTACCAATTTTAGGACCTCTTCCACCCTTGTCACACAATGTCACACTTCGTCGACCCCCTCCCTTTTCCTTAACGTGGGACGTTATTTATAAAGGTGTTTCGTGATTTAAAGATAATATCTCAAAGAGTTGCGCATAAAATGAGTTGGTCGGTGACCATTGCTTCCTCATGGAGACCAATAATTAGTGCTGGACTCTTCACAGTTCACACAGGGCCGCCTAGTCTCAAATAAGGCAAAGCTTGTGTTATGGAAACCAGATGTGTGGTAAAATACAGTGTGTCTATCATGAGTTGTTACTGTTAGATTGCCTGCCATTACTACTGTAGTAAGAGTAGGTTGCTATGACATCTGTCAGATTTGTTACTTCATTCGCTTAGAATTTGGTCATGGTACCAAATTCTAAGCAAATGAAGTAACAACTAAAGCCCAAACTACAGTCTCTGTAGTATAGTTTAATGCGTATTTTAGTACCAAACTATCTGCTAGAGGCGCTGCACAAGTTTTTATATTTTTTTTATAAATACAGTCGCTCGCGGGTATAGACTGCTGGACATAGGCCTCCCTCATGGATCTCCGAGAGCATGAGGGGGTCGTTGCCATACCAGAGGAGGGTTGGCGAGCGGATAGACACTGCTGCCCAACTTCCGAGGTTATCCCTTGGCAGATTTTTACTGGCAAGAAAGGGAAACATTCTACTGACGGCACCCCATGGCAAAGCAAATACCTACATTATACATAGCCACAAACACCCAGATGCGGGACAATCATCTGCATCATAAACAAACTTTTTTAAACACCTTATTTTAAAGATGGCCAAAGTACTCGCACGTGTTTGTGTAAAGTACTCTTTGCGATCGCATTGTTGAGAAAGATATAGATTACAATTGAATAGCAGACGAAATGCCAAACAATAGGATGGCTAGTGCACTGTAGCGTACTAAATACTAAGGTCTGTTAGGAACATGTGGATGCGTTGTACATCAACATCTTTGCAATAAAACAACGTGTTTGTACACACAATTAGGTATGTACGTTGATTATAACTAAATAGAAAAATCTTCATTGCACGCAATGTAAGTAAAATTCGGGTAATTACCTTGATTTTATTGCTGAAGATGTAACGCATAATTGTAGAGTTGTAGACGAATGTGTGTGTAAAAACGAATGTGTTATTATGTGAATGTCAGCAAATCACCATGAACGATGAACTCATAGTGATTTGTTGAGTCAGTCAAAATCAAAATGTGTTTATTCGTTAGATTCCAAAGGCCACATAGAAATGTCAATGAAAAACACTCAAACTAAAAAAATACTTTATTCAGTGCGGCCGAATGGACCTTATTGTTGCGTCAAAATTCAAAATAAAACTACACAAATTAATAGAATAAAGCACATAATCGAATCAGTTCACTTCAGGTGACACGCGAGTTAGGAAATGAAGCGAGCCTAACTCGGTTTATCATTTCAGCCTTAACACTTCCACTACTGAACACAGGCCTCCTTCATGGATCTCCATGAGAGGTAGTTGCCATACTCACCACGCTTGGCAGGCGGGCTGGCGAGCACAGTACGGGATGTTGATATACGGAAAGACGCTGCTGCCCATCTTTCGGAGGTATCCCTTAGCAGACTGTTACTACACGGGCATGAAAGGAGGGGTAACAAAGCAAACTAACTCGGTTATCGTTTAACAATTTTCTTTCGTTTTAAAAGAGAGAGAGAAAGTAGGGAAAAATAAACGTCCCTATTTCACTTCTATTCAATAAAATGTGGGATTAGAGCGTAGTATGCATCCACATTATAAAACACCTCAGACTGCAGTACTACAGACACTACAAACACTACAAACAGCGATTGGCGGCTAAACTGTTCACGGTCGAGTCAGCACACAACAATGCAGGTCCATTATCTCGCACAGGTTGTTGGGAATCATTTCCGTCATCGTTTTGAAATGAATAAATCTTGATCTTGACATGAGAAGTGATTTTAAACGGAATAGACACAAATGTCGGGTCTCCTCTCCTGCCGATGCAGTTAGAATCTGCTAATACCTCCGGAAGATGGGCTTACGTCTTTCCGTGTATCAACATCCCCTACTGCGCTCACCAACCCGCCAGCCAAGCGTGGAGAGAAAGGCAACAACTAGCATGATTAGTACTTGAGATCCATGAGGAATGCCCAGCAGTGGACGTCCTGCGGCTGAGATCATGATGAGACACAAAAATTCTTTACCAAACCTACCTCTGGGACTAGTGGAAGGTACAAGTGGTGCGAGCGCGTTTAAATCTTTTGTACGGGACGTTTAAATCTTTTGTACGGCACGTTTCAATATTTTGTACGGGACGTTTCAATCTTTTGTACCGGACATTAAGCCAAACGCGTAGCAGACGTGACGAGCATTATTTGTGTTTATTATGTGCGAAAACAGCATTGCACCATTTGAATGGCTCCATAGCTCTGCTTAGTTTAATTTTGGCACTAGATGGTGTTGTGTGTAATGTCCAGCATTATTTATTTATTTTAAGAATTAAACTCATCTTGTTAAGGATTCCACTATAGCTTAGTTGGTTGTTTAACCAACCGTTTAATCGTTTGATGAGAGGGCCGAGTATTAATTTGACTAACGTGGGTTCGAACCCCACTGGGTTCAAATTCTTTTTAAAGGTTTTCATTTGCTTTATTTTTCTAATCCATGTAAGTAACTTGAATTGATAATAATACATTTATCTTATCTTAATCGTTCTTTGTAAATTCGACCATTTTTCTTGCTATTGTTCTAAAGCAACATCGCTACTGTTAGGTACTGTAGGAATGTATCATGAACATATGACCACTTTTCATTATTATTGGTCAAGAATCACACTATTCATTGGTCAAGAAGTTTATAATTTCTCTGGATTTTAGGAACCATTTATTGCTTTAAACCTCTTGCCTTATCAATTTATGAGAAACATTTTAACAGAGCCAAGAATAAGATAATTTTAATCTTAAAAGGTCTCAGGTTTTTTTCAACATTTTACGATCATCAGCAGAGCCCCATCACACACTTGTACCATAATGTACTATTTCAACACGCTCATAAAACGGCTCTAATTACACCGCAATTAGGCACATAATGACACCTGTAATCAAACTATGACTTTTTAATTGCTATTATTCACAAGTGAGCTAGGTATAAGTAAGGTTTTTTTATTGGTTGAGTTACTTTGTTCCTAAAAAAGTTTGGATACAAAAAAGATCGTGTTCAGTAGTACAAATATTTTAATGTACCTATTGCTTGATCATTTCATGCAACTTCGAATTTAAATAGATAATTTCAACTTTTAATAATATAAAACTTTAACTCAAATATAACTTTTGTTTTCTCTATAATAAAGAAAACTTTGAATTCCCCATTTTGTACGTGGCTAAAACGCCAAACAGCCAAAAAAAAAGAAACTTCATTCTTTTAGTCTATGGCCGATCGCCATTGTTAGATGCCCGCGCATATGAAAACTGATTAACTTTTCCCGCCATTGCGAAAATATTTTCACAACTCGTTTTTACTGTTTAAATTATAGTTATTTATTAATTAGAATGTCTACAAGTACCTACTAGTTACGAAGAAAACTTTTTATCTACTTAATAAATATATTTTTTAGTACCTATTACTTTCTTCACAAGTGTGTTGAAAAACGTCGTGATACGTGTATATTGATGATTACCGTCCTCGGCTCCCTTAAGACCAATGGCGCCTCAGCGGTAATCACCAACATTACACACTTCACACACTTGTACCATAATGTACTAATATCTACAAAAGTGACATATAATAATAAAAACATTAAAACACATGACTAGCGTTCTCCACTTGTACTCGATATAATAGACCAATCGAATTCGCGGGCCGTCGTGCGTCAACGTTCACAACGTTGAATGGAATTAATGAACTATTTAGATCGGTAACAATTACTTAGATCGATCAAGTGTTTATTGACCTGGTGGTGTAACTGAGCGAGTTTCGACATCGCTACAGTCATGCGAGCATGTACCTCACGTTGAATGTTATCAATGTGCGATTGAATGCGTGCCGTGAACAATATTGACAAACAACTCTGGCAATAACAATAGGGTTCATATAGGTATTCCTTAACTAATTTTATTATTTTTATATTAACCTAGTTTTTATGTGTAAAGATATTCTGCGACTCACAAATAGGTTCCAACGGAAGATGTTTTGTGATATGCAAAACAACAAATGCTAAGTTGGACGCCTATTTGTGACACAACAATATTCATAGTGTTTAGATATAGTTTTATTTTTGTATTGTGTCACAAATAAATGTTTATTTATTCATTAATTTAATTTCATGAACATTATAATTAAATATCCCGTATATTTAATTTACCATGAGTTTTCCGATATTTTGACGCAGTTAACGCGCCATGACCAAGGATGAAAACATTATCCAGCAATTGGATGGGTGCACATAGTTTATAACGATGCTGTATCAAACTTATTTACTGACCTTTGTGGTCTTTCGAAAAAAATCGATCTTCCATTTTTGTTTTAATAAATATATAAAAGGTTATTTTACCTTGAACTATTAATATAAAAAACACCTTAAATATAAATACATTACATTTAAATATAATACATTTAAGAGCATGGCGTCACGGTAATTACCTTACTACAATGTATGTGTTCAATAAATTATTTTTCAAAACAATATTCCGGCCCCGCAGGCTCTGTTTACAAACAGAGGTCTAGAAATAAGTTCGACCTAGACATTTACAGAGCGTTGTACCGAGGTTCGCTTCAAGGTGTGCTAATTAACTTATCATTATATTGCTAGTCGTGTAAGGAAAAAATAACTTTAGTATTTGTGATTGACGAGTATAGGTACGGCAGTGGAGTCCTTGACTGACTTAGAAATCCAACCAAAAAATGAAGAAAAGTAAATACTTTATTTGTGGTTTAAAAGTTAAAGGCACTCATTAGGAGGGTGGCCTTGGGCTTGTCTCATCATTTAGTCGTATAAAAAAAACTTTAAGTAATCCAACCAATACCGGCACCCCACGGCCGGCAGTAGAATGTTACCCCTCCTCTCATGCCCGTGGATGCAGTTAGAGCCTGCTAAGGGATACCTCCGGAAGATAGGCAGCAGCGTATTTACGTGTATCAACATCCCGTACTGCGCTCGCCATCCCGCCTGCCAAGCGTGGTGAGTATGGCAATTACCCCTCATGGAGATCCATGAGGGAGGCCTGTGTTCAGTAGTGGACATATTACGGCCGAAATGATGAATCCAACCAAAACACAATGTTTAATATTTTTAATAATTATTCTTAAAGAGATTACATATTCTCTTCTTCTGGGTGACCTTTATCGAACATTGGGATGAAATAGGCTAATATAAAGAAAATCATTCTTAAAAATATTGTGTTATAACGAGATCTAAGTGTCTAAGTGTGAATAGAGCCCAATCCATATATTTTTATGTCTATCTTACATGCATTTCAATAATAATGGATAAAATCTAGGAAACGTAGTCGGAAACTTATGACCCTTAGATTAAAAGGGCATTTCTAGTCAACCATCTCCTCAAGTCTTCAGTAAGATGAAGATAAAGTAGGATATAGTTAATTTTATTATCTCCTTAGCAGTTGCTTGCCTATATTATTTTGCTTTTCCTTTTATTTGTAAATGTGCCCTTTGACTCAACAAGTTATGCTGTACAACCAAACCATCGTAATATTTACGTTCCAACACTGCCTAAACAATTGTCATTTAAATATTTTCCCCTATTCACTTCCTTATTAACACCGTTACTGCATAATCGTATTGTGAACGTAAGTATGGTTTGTATGTTTCTCATCAAACGTAAATATAATAAAGTGAACGTAAATATAGTGTGTATGTTTTATCACTCAAGCACTCTTACCTTGTGTTACATGTAATTGTTTTTAAAATAAAGTTTGTATAAACTATGTATAAAGTAAATAATTAGCCCCTCGCGTAACTTATTCCTACACATCATCAACTAGTTTAACCTATACATGAGAGGTCTTTGGTTAGGTTTTGACGCTGGCAGACCACCTGCTAGATATTTGGATGACACCGTTAAAGTCGCCAATAGGTATGTGTTGGCGAAACAAATAAATGCTTTATCTATCTATCTATCAATATGACCTGGTTGCGATCGGCCCAGCATCAGAAGGAGTTTCAAAAAATGGAGGAGACCTACGCCCAGCAGTAACTGTAGGTTGACACAGTCTGAAAATGATGAGGATGATAAGTGTAGTCACGGGTTGATGTTAGTTGTGCTCGTAACAAAAGATTATGCTCAGTTATTTAGGTACAGTCAACAAGTGAAACTGCCCCGTGAGAAGAAGTTTCACTTGTGCGCGTGAGACGGCACTTTGTACAATTAGATCACAGTTATGTAAAGATTTTGACTGATGAAGTAACAGATTAAAAATATTTATTTGACTGCCTTCGTGGCACTGTCTCCCCGGCTGATTCGATTCCCGCCGCGGGACAAATATTCGTAATTTATCTAGTAATATTTTTTTGTCCTGAGTCTTACGAGATTTTACAAGCTTCATTTAACTACCAAAGTTTGTAAATTTTTTGTATGTTCGGGTCAAATCTAGCAAGGTAATTTAGACACATTTCCAGACTTCCGATTGAGCTAATTTTGCATAAGTCTTAAGTTTTGATGACTATACAAAATGCAATACTTTCAAACTGGTTACCGCCATAAGATGGCGGATGATGTATTTTTAGTCAAACTCCGTACTAGCCAGCAAATTAAAGTTGAAAAAAGGTTGTTATAAAAAATGTTTTTGAAAAAAAAACTTATTTGTTTATAAGATAAGTATGTATTTATGTATTCTATCTCTCTGTTACCCACACCACAAGCTCTGCTTTGAGGCTAATTAGTGCTCTGTCAAATGTCCAGCAATATTTATTTATTTATTAGCTCGACTCAGATACATGTTTGTCGGATTTAGGTTTACATAGAATATTATGCGAGAGATAAAGCATTTATTATTTTTTATTTTATTGAAAAGTTTAATATTTTTATAAAACAAGCCCATCAATAGGTACTCGAGAATCCCTGACCTTCTCATAGTGTTCTTTAAAATACAAATATATTTTATGAAATGGACTCGTAAATAATTATGTATTTATGTTTGACAAAACTTGTTAAATGATTTTGATTTATCGCTTTTATAACAATGATTTAAATTTATCGATGTTTTTTTATTTCAGCTTTAACTCTATGGATATAATTTTTCTTTGTCACAATGATGAAATTTATCCGAAATAAACAATTTTTATTTTCATTTAATTTTGTAATTATTTATTTAACTGTCTTCTTCAGGGCTGATATCAAAGTATGTAATTTATGAGTTATTTTTTTTATAAAAACAAACAAACAACAACTTAAACTGGAAAACAAGGCTAAATACCACAGTAACCTACAATAATAATGCACTAAAAATGTTCAATTTCCACTCAGTTTACCGTAATTGCAACAAAAGGTCAAACTAAATCGGACTTGCGCCTTCCGTGACCAAAAAGAGATTCTTCAATAACATGCCGATGGTGACATTGGATTATAATTAATATTTTAATAACCTGTCTTGTTTATTTGTTAAAAGATATGTAAGGAATGTGGACTCTGCTACTTAACAAGGCGTTGCACTATTAACGACCACCATAACAACATCAAATATTTTTAAGTTTTGTTTTGTAACAATCATGGTGGTGAAAATGATTTCAGCCGTATGACGTCCACTGCTGGAGAAAGACCTTCCTCATGGATCTCCAAGAATTGATCATGAGGGGATGGCATACTCACCACGCTTTGCAGGGAGGTTGGCGAGCGCAGTTCGGAATGTTGATACACGGAAAGACGTTGCTGCTCATTTTCCAAATCACCTCTTGGCAGATTCTTACTGCATCAACGGGCACGAGAGGAGGGGTAACATTCTACTGCTAGCACCCCCATATATGCAATATTTACGGGATAGGAATTTCCCTTTTGTCTTACTACATTGTGAAACTTAAATCATGGAAAATATCCCGAAAATATTATATGAAACAAGTTGTGTCCAAAGTCGTTTAAAAAGATTTTATATTTTCTTAAACGAAAATATGCTTGATAATTTTCTAAGCGTTCCACTTTATTTTAGAAAACTATCTTAGAAAATAATTCTACCAGCGAGTCGCCATAGAATCACTTATATTGCCATAGAATCACTTATATCTATGGTAGAGTTTTAGAAATTTCATTCCTTATCGAGAAATATTTCAATTAAATATGACTTTTGGTCATGCGGATTTCAGAGGTCAAGAGGTGCAAAAAACAACTTCTATATAGTAATAAATATAGATGGGTAGATCATTCTAGATAGTCGTGTTTACACGATGAGGTCGTAAAACCGGTAGAACGTCTGTTTTCTCTGTCAATGATCACTTTCCATAATCTAGAGATGTAGATAAGATCAAGTTTGTGCAATTATTAATTTACTACTCCACTTTGTTGTGTCCTATAAATTAAACTAGCCACCAGTTTTATGGTGGTATAGAATAGTAAGGTGAGACATATATTCTCATTTGAATAAAATTGATCTTTACTTTAAAGTTTTCGAAAAATCGCTAATTGTTGGTTTGTATTTAAATAAATAGTAATTAAATGTGTATGATATAATTTGTGTATAGGTACAAAAGAAAGCGATGTCGAAATAATCAAGTATGCGTTTCCACCCTCATTTTGTTAGTCACATAAGCGGAAATTGTTAGATAAAAATAAAAGTTCTACGTTTACTTCAACACAGGTTTCCCATTTTAATATAAAATCTAAATGATTAAGCTTCTTCCTCATCATATTCATATTCATAATCTATATAGCTTTCCGAAGTCAGATCTACAGGCAAAGTGGACTCACCGCTCCCCCCGCTCTGCCGGCGTCGCACGAAGCCGCGGCTCGGCTGCGCCTGCGTCGGCTTCTCATTGCGTCTCGCGCCCGCGATCAAAGATGGCCGTCTCCCGCGTACATTCGATACGACCTCCTCCACACTCGTCTCGTTCCTCTCAACGGCTTTTCTCGCCTCCTCGGCCTCTTTCCTCGAAGCTATGGCCTCCTGTCGTGCCGCGGATGCCACCTTCCGTAGAGAGATGGCCTGTTTCCGTGACGTGTACCGGTTGACACCGCGCCTCACCGGTCTGGATGTGGTCCCTGTGCTGTTTCGCTCAGCTGCCTCCCGTAAGAAAGCTTCAGCTTCTAATTTCGAAGCTTCATCCTCTTTTTTCGTGGCGGCCACCTCTTTATCGAAAGCGGCGGCCTCTTTTTGTGATGCTAGGGCCTCTTTTCTAGAGGCTTCATCTGCCTTGACCTTTTTGGCGTATTCGTAGGCCTCGCGTTTCTCATCCTCGAGGATTTCTGGGTCTTCCGTGGTGGGTTCCTCGGTGATTTCTGGAGTTTCGGTGATTTCTGGAGTTGCAGTGGTTTTGGTGCGCCTCAAGAATGGACGACGTGCGGTCTGCGGGAGAAAACAATGGTTAGTAGAGTTTTGTGTATTTTATAAACAGTTTTCAGCGTAAAGTGTGGGTGTGGTGCAAATTCTTTGCGTTGTTAATGTTTCCGGGAAAATGTATAACAGTTTCAATTTGTGATTTACTACTCCAAGAATGTCGTTTGGTTACTTACATAACAAGACCAATGGTTTACAGATACTTTGCAGGTTTATTATGTTGTTGCCTGTTGCATGGCTGCATATAAATGTGCTACAGAGTATTATTAAAGCTGCAAGGTATTTGACATATGATTTAAATAACAACTTAACGTAAATCTATGACTAACTAGTTTAACAATATTATGTAGAGCTAATTTATACATTTTGTGATTTTGGGTATACTGTTCCATGGTGTATACAACTATTACAGAAAAGTGGTTGATTGTGGTTTTGCTTGTGTAAATTGAAAATTATTTTCTTAACTTGTTACTAAAACAACTTCATATGCGAAGTTAAATCATGAAAGCTGGAATAAAAATTACAGTTTGGCAGACATACATACTAATTACAATTATTAAGGTAGCTGACCTATTTTGACTATTGATACGAATAAAATGTGCTCCTTAAAAATATATCTTGCTTATAATTTCATTTCGTTAATTTAAATATAGTCTTGTTAATTCATGATAGCCTGTTTTGAACTTTCGCGATCACAACACATTATTACTATATTAGATTATCGGGTATTTAAATAAAGGTTATCGGGTATTCATCTGCCCTTTTAAGGGATCGTAATAGGCCCAGGTCTTCGTTTTGTTTAGTGGGTGGACGGGTTTTATCTGCTCGCCATTTATTTATGCAAATCCGTATATTTAGGATTAGCCGCACTCCGCGGTTTCACCTGCGTAGTTCCTGTTCTTGTGGGAATACGGGAATGAAATATAGCCTCATGGATAATGTAGCATTCTAATAGTGAGAATTTTTCAAATCGGTCCTGTAGTTTCGGAGCCTATTCAATTTACAAACAAACAATCAAATCTTTCCTCTTTATTAGTGAAGATGTAGATTATTCGTGTAGGTGTAGATGTAGAAAACTCTTGTGATGATGTACGAGTATATTACCACTAACCACCATACTGAATAAACTCATCATCATCATCATCTCAGCTATAGGACGTCCACTGCTGGACTCCACTGCCTCAAGGACCTCTACGAACTTGAAGTGTCTTGAGAGGTTGTTGCCATACTCGACATAGTATTCCTTGGCAGATTCTTACTGCATCCACGGGCTAGAAAGGAGAGCCAACACTCTATTGCCGGCTACCACGACTAAAAACTGAATTATTTAGTCAACAGTAAATCAGCGGGTTTTTGACATATTTTCATACAAAACTGTCACAAATTAAAATGCTGTAAAATGCAAAGTGTCAATTACGTACTGATTAGTCAATTCAGCGTTTAAAAGTAAGGGGGTTAATGTTTAACATCCTAAACTCCCAATGTAGAAGGAAATGCCCAGAAACTAGGTTTTAAAAAGGATATATCCTTTTCAATTGTCAAGTACTTGCAGAGCCACGGACAGAAAAAAAGTTATTATATAAAATATATTATAATTATTTAGCCTCCACTTCCCCACTGCAGGGCAAAGACCAAGAAACAAGCTGTCTCTCATAATTTATTTTCCAAAATTTCCTTGTTTTATTTGTACTTCACCATTTGTCGGATAAATCAAAAGTTACATGAATTAAAAAAAGAAAGAAAAAATCAACAACACATCATCATCATCGTAAAACATATACCAACGTCGTGGCTTCGTGTTGTAACAAATGAATAAACAAATTCCACGCTGTCGTAATCATATTAACATTTCATTCATAAACATTTTCAATGGCAATAGGTCTGAGTCAGGTGTAACTTAATCACTCTAATAGTCGCTAATAGGGATCCATTAGATAGTTATGTGTCGTGACGTCACGCATAGGCTCCGTTGCGTGACAAGAAACGCACAGTTTTCTAAATCAAATAAAATTAAATATATCATGAATGGTTTTCTAAAATGAAATTTTCTTAGTGCCGAGGGGTGCCGACAGTAGAATGTTGGCCTTCCTCTATTGTCCGTGGATGCAGTAAAAATCCGCAAAGGGATATCTTCGAAAGATTGGCAGCAGCGTCTTTCCGTATATCAACATCACGTACTGCGCTCGCCAAACCGCCTGCTAAGCGTGGTGAGTATGGCCACTACTCGTGGAGATCCATCAGGGAGACCTGTGTTCAGCAGTGGACGAGTCATGAGTGAGGTTTCTTTGTTCGCTTCTTTCCTACACTTAAAAAAGTTACCTGAAGCGAACGAATTCAAATATGTGCTATATTCAATTTAAATGAGCCTCATTCTTTTGTAGATTCACTATTTATTCTATGTAGCGTTTCGCTCTATTGAATATACACTCATTGACTTTGACGTTTTACGGTTGAGATGATGATGATGCATGCACGGGTAATTATTGCGTTATGTATTAGTCACGTCCCGTTTTTTGTGGACAAGGAAATATATCTAAGGGCAGCTTCAATAAAAGAGTTCAAGCCATCACAAAACATCACAAGCACAATATATCTTTTATTATCGATATTGGTAGTGTTTTTTTTGGAAAATATCGCTATTTTAATCTATGATTAAGAGAATATATTATTAATTAAAATTTTGTTATTATTTAGTATGACCATGTAATGCTTTGGACTTAGATCTGTAATGTTACATGTGTATAAATACATAAAACTGGCGACTCAAAGACGAAGTCGTAAACAAGTCAATTAAAAAAATAAATACTTATTCTGTGTAAAAGAATGGCTTCACATCCAAGTAAAATTATTGCTAAAGATGATTATTGGAAATAATATTGGCAAACCATCCATCATTAAATATTGCCTAATTTGAATAACTAAGTCATTTCATAAACTTGTTTAATACGTGTGAAACTTACAAGCCTTAATGTGGCTTTAAGTCTAAAAATGTAACTTGAATCATGTTGTCTAAGGCCAGTTTAGGGATTTATTGTACTTTTGGCTCAGCAAGTGAATGCTTTGGCTGAAATAGATCTATGAATATATGTTTGGGAATTGTTATTGAACAGATTCGAACTAGCAATTAAGAACTTCTAGATTTGCTATCTGAAATAATTTTATTGTAATTGTCCAATAATGTTCATTAAGACTTGATCTCACAGTCAAACTATAAAAAAATAGTTTTTGGCATATAAAAGTATTAAGTTTAAGTTTGAAGACCGCAGGTCGACGGTGGATGCAGGTCGCTTCCTTCCGCAATAATAAAAACTCATAATAAACGATAAGTATGTGCATTGTGTATTAATTTTATTGGTAGGTTAGATGGATAAAGTACAGAACTTTATCCATCTAACCTACCAATAAATTAAATACCCTGAATATTTTTTTATGATTCAACAATATTTACTAACGTTGTGATAAATAATCTCGGTACCAATTATTATCATAAAACTAATGGTAATCCCACTAATATTATAAAGCCTAAAGTTTATTTAGATGTAAGTTTGTTACCTCTTCACGCCAAAACTAGGCTATGGATTGAGCTGAAACCTTGCACACGTATTGATGTTGACTAGGATTAACACATAGACTTTTTATTCGGGTACAACGCATGCGAAGGCGGCGGGTAGAAGCTAGTATACTATAATCATTTTAAAATTGTGCAACCCTTATTCTTGTATTTTCAACATAACTGCCATTTCCTTTCGCAAGATAAACATTAGCCCTGGATCTCAAAACTTGCAAAATCCAAAAGGCAACATTTAGCCGATATGATGAAAAATGTTGTAAATACTTGCTCATATTTTCACTAATGTAGGTACCTTACGTAACGTAACACGTAGGTAATCTCAAGATTTTATTTCGGAACTACTTGTTACAGAAACTTATTTTCATTTCATAAAGTCGAAAGCGGTAATCTGTGATGCAAATGCAAAAAACTCGTAATTACGTGCATATGTGAAACTAGAAAAAGTGGATTGACTACTTGGCTTCCTGTAGCGTTCTCTTGATTTCCCTTACACCGGCAATGCTGGGCCATTTTTAGAGTAGGTTGGTATTTTGCCTTGGCTGTATGATCCACTAGATTCTTTCCGTGGCTTTGAACGTGTTACACTTTGATAAGAAGCATCCAGAATTATATATTAGGACCATACAACTTTTTGATGTAAAACATCTTTTGCCGGGGGTAAAACAAATCGTGTAGACTGTAGCGACTGGGGCGACTGTAGCGACTGTGGTGACTATAGCAACTAGGGCTACTGTAGCGACTGTGGTGAAAATGTTTTACATCTGCCAGGTGTCCCGTGACTAAGTTTGTTTTCTATTGTACCGGCCTCAATGACATGCAACTTAATGTTATTAATATCAACTCATTGAACGATTGCTGTTACCTATTGATAATAATATCACAGAGACAATACCAATATCACATGTTGTACGTTTCTAGATCAATTTAAATTTAAAGGCAAAAAGATGTTTACTATCCACTAGTGACAAATCTTTACAAACTTTCTCCATAACAATATTTGCTGGAGAGGATGATTCTTTATATTATTTTATCGCCTCAGCTTATTAAAGTGAAAGGCGGAATAATTCTAGCTTGCATAGTTCAAAACTGCATAATGCTGTGTCAAATGTCTTGTACTTAGTTATCATGGAAACATCTTTTTGGGTTTGAATAATAGTTCTAGTGGGATTTGTTTCTTTATAATATCTAACAGGTTAACCAATTTCCTGCTTTCTGTATCACGTAATTTTACCCACTAACCCAGCTAAATAGCCAAACATAAGAAGATAGCAAATACGACGTAATAGAGAAGTAAAAAGGTACTTTAACGTCTTAAAGCAAACAGCTATTGAACATAGGTGATTTTTTTTTGTAAACATTGGTTTGATTACTTAACGTGCACTTTAGCAAACTCTATGGTTATTTACAATTTATAATGCCAGTTTCTAAGTGAAACGAACCTGCAATTATATCTTTATCTATACCATTCTTATAAAAGAGATTTGTATGTTATATTTTGTAACGAATAAACTCAAAAACTACTAGACCGATTTCCAAAATTATTTCACCATTAGAATGCTACATCATAGTAACATATAATTTTATCCCCGTATTCACACGGGAACAGGAACTACGCAAGTGAAAATGCGGAGCGTTGCTAGTCAGCTATATATCAACCTTATTTAACATTATTTTGTCCCTACTATTCCTTTAATAGGCTATTTTATGCTTAGCGTACTCGATACTTTATTACAAAAACCTTATTCTGATTCAAATTAAACCATTTATGTGGTAATTGCTAAAAACCTAGATTATTGAGAGCTGTAACAAAACCAGGACCATTATAATAATTTATAGTCAACCAGCAATTAAGTGTAAGTACTTGCAGTTGCTAACAAAGTAAGACCTGCTTAGTGTCTAAATCAAAAACTAGTACTAACATTATAAAAGCAAAAGTATGTGATACTTTATTTGTTTTCAATGATTATAAGAAATATGAAGAAAATCTCCCGGAATAACTTAATGCTGAACTTTACGTAATAACTTAATTTAAACGAGTACAACTGAAAGTGAAAATATTAAAAAGCTTGTAAAGTATGCACTTCAATACGTTCTTTATGCAGTTTTTCCAGATTAGTTGAGGTTTTAAATCGTATTATAAGAAGTCTAGATATAGTAATAAAGTAACGTAAGGTCAAAGGTATTTTATTGTCGTAAACATACAAATTTGATCCATAGGCTCCTGAAATAGTTATAAACTGTGTTTCAGGTGTAGTAAACCGAAATACTTACAGGGAACATTAGTTTATTAGTAACACCATTGTACTAACATAATTTACGGACCATGGTTCCTAGATTTTTTTAATGATGTGTTGTATTTTATGATATTCTAATTAAAAATAACTAAGAAATCAAGACATCTTTAAATTCAGGTTCTAAAAATCTTGTGTTAATCTATAAATTATATGTCGCTAACTTCACTTTTACTTTAGTACTTAGGTACATTATGAACTCAAGGTCTACCTACATACATAATAATATTTGTACATGACTACGTTACATATCGACTATATCTAAATAAGCATTGGTTTGCGAAGGTACAAACTTAAACTAATAATACTCACATATAAAATGAGAGAACCGGTATTGAAATCCGTTTTTGGTCATTTTAATTTTACCACCTGTTAATATACATGTTTTTTGACAAATTCTTTAAACGTGATGAATATTATAAAAGAGGTTATAATTATTTTAGTTTTTTTTATTGTATCACAAAGGGAGAGATTACTGGAAAGATTTGGGGATAGGGTTATGTCCAGCTGTGGGAAAAGACAGGTTTTTTTTAATAATAATATAATACATTCTAAGAGTGGTGGACAAAACACCACGCTTTGAATTTATTATTTAATCCGAGCTTCTAATATACTTGTCACTTTTATTCAAAGATAGCAAAATATCCTGAAAATTTTTACTGTCGATTTCTTAAGAATGACCACTTTTATATAAATACAAAGTGTTTAAAGCCACGGGTAGAATGCTAGTTATATACAGATCATGATAAACCATTTCTCATTTCGTCACGGTCAATTTAGCGACAAAATTTTAGTGAATCAACGTAGATTAGGCCTTTTGAAAGACGTTACGACACAAGGACAAGCCCGTTTTACATATTTAGTAGCGGCTTCATGGCTGTCACGACATGTTCTTGCAAAACTTATTGCTAACTTTATGATGGTCACAGGTTTTTAAAATATTTAATAGTTTTCCATTTACATAGGCTGATTTGAAACGGTATTTTGGAAATAATTGTTTTTCCGCAATGTATGTATTGCCAACTTTTTACTGGCATAAACTTATGAACTCATAAACGCTTTATTTCCATAGTTTGCAATTACAAAACATAGATCACCTTTGGCATCAATGATCTGACAAAAATTCTTAAGGTTAAAGTTGAGAATTTAAATAAATATTAAAAAAAATTACACTATCGGCCTACTATATAGATGATTTGTGATAAGTCCCATGTCAGACTTCTGTCTATCTGTACAAAGATTTTAGGAAAACTATATTTTTTATTTGCCTTCCTAATGACAAAACAAGCGTCGTCATTCTCAAATGAATGACCATTCAAAACATGCATCAATATCAATTACATCTTAATAGAATTGTGATTTCCGATCACAAAAACATAATTCAATAGTCACAGAGTCACAGATATCAAAGTTACACAACAAAGTGCCGTGTTGAGGATCGATATGAAAAACCAGTTTACCATGAATGTCGTATTACGTACTATGACTCAAATTAGCCTGTAGATAAACGTTTTTATGGTTGCTCACACTTATTTATTAGCGCGTAGTTTTACAATACTTCTTCTATTTAGGAATGTTTAACATATTTGAAAAAGGCAGCCATGTTAATAGCAGCTAAATTTAGGCGTTATTGAAAATTCCGCCTAAATTTCCATTTAGAGGCAGCATTCTCAAATTATTATATTTTAAAAGCAGAAAATGTATCAGGTATTCGTATTCAGTTGGCTATTTGCTCTGCAATGGAAACCTCAGGTTTCTAAATAAATAAACACTGATGATAAGTATATAAATTCACGTTATTAACCAGCATGATTGCAGGTTATAAACTTGGAATAAACTTGGATATGGGAACATTAAGCTTAGCGAAGACCGAATACGATTTCAAAATACTAATTTACTCTAACATCGGTCTCTCCAAATGGGTATGTGTAGGTATCATCGACTTTAAGCTGAGCAATAGTCCTAGCCTTGAAATAGTCGACTGTGTATAGGTTGCTTGTACGCTCAATCGTGCTCTTAAAGTTAACGAATTTTGAGTTAACTATAGCTTCTACCTCTACCTACAGGTAGCGTTGTACCTAGAGTAAAAAGTAGCGTATGTGTTAATCTGGTCAACATCTATACAGACTAAAAGTTTCAGCTTGTTCTGTTTACTAGTTTTTATTTGAAAAGGTAACAAACAACGCAACCTACAGGTAGCGTTGTACCTAGAGTAAAAAGTAGCCTATGTGTTAATCTGCTCAACATCTATATAGACGAAAAGTTTCAGCGTGTTCTGTTTACTAGTTTTTGTTTGAAAAGGTAACAAACAACACAATCTTTTGGACTTGTAATCATAGTGCGGTTCTGGAGAAGGATGACGGGCTGTTTACAAGCAATAAAAAAAATCAAATATAAGGTTAAGCCTCGCCAATTTCAGCCCAGTGTCACTTACAGCTGCGTATAGGGCTTTCGGTTTTGCCAGACTGGTCTTTTTTGTATCTCCTACATCCAAGAGTGCCCAGCTACTTCTCCCACCCATCTTGCACCTGACACAAACTTAGGGATGCCTACACCCAGCCGTAGCTGATGTTGCAACATCATCGTTGCATGTTCACAATACCATTAAACTGTGAAAATCACGAAGTTCTTAGACGTCTTAGCGTTCAAATGGTTGTGAATTCGTGATTGAAGGTACTCGCTTCTGTTGATACTTTACTAGAGCTTGAGGCATTCTCGTCCCTTCTAAAGCACTGTAGACCTAGCCGTGATATTACATGTACTTTAACAGTAACTCATAGACTGTATCGAACACCTTATTGGTAATAACAAAGTACTATAACAATCTTTAAAGTTGCCTGAAATTAAGTTTTTTTTATTATCGTTTACGTAAGGATCTTTAAGAATAAAATGTTATTACGATTTAAAAACTTATATTAAAAAAGTGACTTAGTTATTTAGTTCTTTATCATTGTACCTATAGGTACAAAAGAAAAGCTTTTTTTCTTTAAACTTTGTTGTCTCACTGCTGGGCAAAGGTCTCCCCCAAAGTCCTCCAACCATCCCGATCCTTGCAGTTAAAAACTATTCCATAATAATATGCGCAGAAATATTTTTCTCTATTTTGTCGAATTGATTTTATCTAGCGTATTTCAAGCGAGACAGTGTGGTTGTAGCTATATGTTAACATCATTGGTACGGGGGTACCAGAAAAGGGGGCGAAGGCCTCAAAAGGTCACCATTGGTCAAAAATGGCATTTTTGGGTTTTTGGACGTTTTCGGCCATTTGAAGACTTTGTTTTGGCGACCTCTTGATGTCACAATAACTCCGGTCCCTGTGACCCTAGGGTCACCAAAATCAGTAACAACCAGTACAATCAGTACCCTTCTCTCATTAAGACGGTGCTAACAAAAAAGGTTTCATGTAAATCGGTCAAAGCGTTAAGTTGTAATCGTCTCATACACAGACAGACAGACAGAAATACAGACAAACAGCGCTATGCATATTACTAATTATCGTAGCAGAACTACTCGTAGTACGGTACAAGGTGATCATCTCTATGATCTTGTAAGGAATGTGCGTGGCACCTCATACCGATCCGAATCCAGTTCTGATGCCCTTGAATTGGATCCTACCAGATTGTATACGTTATGACGAGTCAAAGCAGGTTTCATTGTATTTTTATGTCAATAAGTAATCGTGTAAGTAAGACTGTTTATTACTAGTATCAGAATTCTGCCAACGGCCCTACACGCAATGATCCCCGATAGAAGAACCAAAAGTCCGTCCAAAATATAAATGAAAATAAATAAAAAACAATTTTTTTCGAATGTAGTAACTATTTATTATATTTTACGAAATACATAAAGTTCGCTTCATCATTTTATAGGTATTGAGCGTTGCAGTAGTAGATTTGTCTATTCAAAAGATTTCAACGCGCTCGCACACATTGTGCTTTGACAAATTCCGAAATTAACAGGGTCCGCATTTTTTATAGCACAGCTAGGTAAATTATCAAACATTTATTTTGATAAAAGTAAAAAAAAAATATAGTTTTTTATTTTCCTTGAAATAATAATGTCCGTCTGCTTCTAGGAATTATTGCCTTCTCTACCGACTTTATCTTCATATAGTGCGTTTCTGTACACCTAGTACTGGATAGCAACTTTCGAATAACTTAAATAACACAGTTTAGAAATACCGTCACAAATACCAGAAATAACCTGATTTTCATAACTTACTAACGACTGCCTGCGGCTTCGTATAGTACCCAAAGAAAGTAGCTCACTCGTATGTGTCCAGCCTTGTTTATATTACTTAAAATAGAGAAGAGGGTTTCTCAATTCGACCGTATATATATGTACATATGTATATACATATATTGTTTAAAGTCTTATATATTTCCTAAGCCATACATAATTTTAGAAGCAAAAGAAGTTATCTTGTGTTATTAAGTTTGTTAGATGGCTGCCTCATACCGTCTCAAACGCACATTTAATGTACTCTATATTTCTTGTCGCATTTCTTCCTAAACACACATTTAGTTTTGTGAAAATTGGCATAATACAAATGAAGTTTTCTTTGCATTTTTTAGTTGAATGTCCTTTAAGAAACAAAGAACAAGGTATTCGGTAGTTATAATTCTAGCAGCGTAATGCAACAACATCGTTATTCTGTTCCGTGGTGACCTTTAGCTAGTAGCTAGTACACGTACCGCCTACATACCTACATACGTGATTACAGTGGTATACGACTTACAAGAGTTGTTCTACCTAGATCTATACGCAATATACTTAGTTACCTACTACTAATATAATTATTTTTTTAGGGTTCCGAACTTCAAAAAGAAAAATGGGAAGCCTTTTTGGATCACTCGTTTGTCTGTCTGTCTGTCAAGACCGTTTTTCTACAAAACGGCTCAAGGCTATATGGCACTTTTCTACTTTGACAAAATGTATTGTAGGCATTTTTACACATTGACATTTTTATATAAGTGGACATTATTATACCTTGTCATTTTTCATTTTGGACTAAAGTCGTCAAACCCATTAATTTGAAATGTATACCAAACATTAAGGCTTTCAAAAATCAAGATACTACCTCATTACCTTTACAAGTTAAAGGAACAAGTATCAAATTTTTAATAGTTTTTCGTAAACTTTCGCGATCACAATTCATTATAATATTATAAAATAAACGTGGTCCCGGGTTGACAGGACAACCCGGGACCACGATTGTTGAAACACAGTCAAAACGTCGGGAATAATCAAAGGTATTACGCGATAAATTCCCGTGTTTATGTTATTATATTATCAAATTTTTGTATGATAATGGCAAAAATGGAAAATCTCTAGGGTGCTTTTAGAAGTCTCCCTACTCTTAAATTTGATATACAGTGGGAGCTGCTGTGTGGCATAAGTAAAGGACAATAAAAATCCGAAATTTAGGAAGTTCGTTTGTTTAACTTTATAATAGTAGTGGATTGGTCCGATGAATAAAAAATTTGCTAGGTCGTCGAAAAGTGTGCGGTACAGCTAAATGCATAAGGCAAAGGACATATGAGGCTAGTAAAACTTAAGGGACTCCTATACCCAGCAGTGGCGATTCCGTGCTAAGATGATAAAAATTAGACAAGCACATACGGAGTAAATTTTTGGAAAAAAAATAAAGTTTCTCTTTCCTTTTCGGAATTCGTTTTATAAATAAACAAGCTCACGACCCTTTTCAACATTATTAATACCATCGTAAATATCTTGACTTATCGCAATCCGAGGCAGAATGTCGCGGTGCCTCTTATTGTAAACAACATGGTCCTCGTATTATCGTATCCTCTATCTTCAAAAAAACGCAAGCTTGCCAATTATTTTCGCATTTTCCGCAATTCATTATTCTAACTCACGTATTGTGTACAAAGTGCTGGGCCACAGAAGGCATTGTAACTCTGAACCTTATTGCACAATGAGGCATGAATGGCGGTGACTGTAGCCAGCTTATACCAACTAGGAAGGTACCAGTGGCTATGACTCAGCACTGAACTACGCCGTTTTATATAATATTCTCTGACTGAACAACTGATAGATCAACAAAGAGTTAAAAAATCTAATAAGGATTATGTTTTTTGTACGATAATACACCTACGCTACCGCATTGATTCAAATGCGACGAGATCAAATGTTTACATTTATGGAACAGGTTTTAAATGGTTAAGACATCAAATAGTGATATATTCTGGGCAGAATATCGATTGGGAAATAGTGGCATTTCCCAATTGATATTATGCGATATATATATATATATTTTCGAAAAAACTTTTCACAAAGCCACATAGGCGCGGTTCGATTTGCAAACGCGTCAGTGAAAATCTGTTCCACCCGCGCGGACGCCGCTAACCGCTAGTGCGTTTGAGCTTTTAAACCTTATCTATCTAGAATTCTAAATTATTTCAACGACTGTGGTTTGATTATTTTGATTACCTATAATCAATCAATCAATCAATCATTTATTTATTAAAACCTTGATAATTACGGTAAATATGTTATATTATGTTACTTAATTACCGTAATTATAAAGATAATACTTCAACCACGGCGAAACCTTTGTATCTTTTATTACTGAATAAAACATATTTTGATGTATTAATAACTCAGTCCGGGACGCTGCAGTTCCGTGAACATAACATTATTGAGAACAAAGTCTTTTCCTCAAAGCACGTAACCTAGACGGTAATATGTGTGAAGGAAGTCCGAGACAGCAATTTTCCGGTAGTAAGCCAGTAACCGATAGGCAGTAAAGCGCAGCATAGGCAGTAAAGCGATCGAGCGTGACGAAGCCGATAAATGTCTTGAATGCTACTTTCAAGTTTCCAACGAGATTTTTGTACGAAAATGTTCGTAGAGTATGGCATTGTGGCACTTTTTATAGCTCATTCTGTCACGGACATGTAGCTTTTATTATATCATATACAGTATTTATCTGTCTATATCAGTTGGGTATAGGCCTTCCCTTTATAACGCAATTCTTTCCGGCCCTTAATAAAATATTTTTTTTATTTACTAGGCTTCAGGCGAATATTGTAAATAAATTGGGAGCCGAAGGCAGTTCTAGTTATATCAGGACTTTATTAGAATAATCAAATCTTTTAGCAATAATAACCTTCGTTTAGCTATGCCGTGGGGTGCCGGCACTAGAATGTTACCCCTCCTCTCCTATCCGTGGATGCAGTAAGAGCCTGCTAAGGGACACCTCCGGAAGATGGGCAGCAGCGTTTTTCCGTATATCAACATCCCATGCTGCGCTCACCAACCCGCCTGCCAAGCGCGGTGAGTATGGCAACTACCCCTCATGGAGATCCATGAGGGAGGCCTTAGTTCAGTGGTCGACGTTTTACGGCTGAAATGATGATTATGAACCTTCGTTTCGTCTGTAGACTTCCGACTAGTTAGTAACTGCCTATACGCGTATTACTATATTTCAGGTTACAGAAAAGGTAGAGTGGTAAACGTTTTATTTTGGAAGAAATCATGGTGTTATCCCTACATTTTCCTTGTAGTAAAAAATGTACTACGAAAGTTAAAGTTACATGAACCTTAATGAAACTTTCATCATAATTTATATTGTTAAGCTTGCAATCATTACAAATTATAAACCGCATTCCGTACTGTCTGCTCAAAGAAAGCCATAAATCGACCCCGCCTCGAGACAAATCACTTTCACGCAACGCTATAGAAAACCGGTCAGCTCTTAGATTGATTTTAACTGACGCAACTATTAGATAATGTTGATAAACAGGTAATTTGCGAGTGCGCAGAGAAAGCTGTTTTCCGTGATGCTGTGCCCTCACCGGCCGCGCCCGGTCTCAGTCAATACTGAGTGAAACTACTGGGCAATTTAGTTATGATTATGATAGATCACACGTAATAGATCCAGTATTTATTGCTGTTCGAAATACTGGATCTAGTGAAAGTTTTTTATTTGTTTGTACTCTCAGTAGATCGAGTTCGACTCGATGTGGTTTTAGCAAAGATATTTTGCTTTTTTTTTCTCTTTTAGTGACTTAACCTAATATTTAATAATATCGATCGCTAGGATGCGCAGGTCAACCTCTGTGTTTGCATTTTTAATATTTATTTTTCATATATTGCAAAAAAAATATAATAGTTTACTTTACTCAAATGTAATGTATTTTAGGCCAACGTATCTTTGTGAAACTGATTATATTTACCTCTGCGAAAGTAAAACCATTCATCATTAACATACATATAACCGGGTATTTATCGCGTAAATTCCCTTTATTATTTCCCGACGTTTCGCTTGGATTGCACCAAGCATGGTCCCGGGAAGACTGGGTAATAAAATATATATTATAAAGGTAGTTTATGCGATAAATACCCGGTTATATGTATGTTAATAATGTGTTGTGATCGCGAAAGTTTGAATAAAACCATTCGTTTTAGTGTTTAAGTATATCCCCAAAATGTTAAATCTGTAAAGTGCTGACTTAATTTACTTTTGTTTTGTTTCAGTTGGGGACTTATGGTGGAACTATGGAAGACAGAAAATACGAAGAGGCCTTCAATTTGTGGGATGAAAAAACTCAAGAGAAAATATTCTGAAGCTTCAAGTGTCGTAAGAGTTCAGTTAGAGAAGAGCTTAAGAGTTAAGGAATAGTTTTAAAACTTAGATTAAGTAATTTCATGTATCTCATTTTAAGTGAAACATTTGTGTTCTTATGAGAATAAAGTTCTTTAAACCTAAGAACAAATCAAAAAATAAATCAAGAAGTTTAAAGTTAAACCATTAATTGAAAGCGTAGAAGTCTTTTAAATAAAAAGATTTCGAGTTTTAATCAATACACATAATTCGTGGTTGTTAAATAAAACAATTCAATTTGCGTGTTTTATTACTGACGCCCCATCCTGATATACATACTTTATTAAATATTCTCGAGTACCTATTCCTAATCCTTTTAGGCTTATTCCAGCAGTAATATAATTATGATGATGGCACATAATTCACCACCATGGTTCATTACATAAATTATTTATTGATTTGATTTATGTACAAATTTTGGTAACATGGAGTCCACTTCTGAACATAATGTCTGGAAAAACTACTCAGAAAACAAAAAAAAAGAAATCCCTTATTAAAGAAATATACCTGTTTGTTTCTTTAATGAACAGTGTTTTTTTATACTACTAAATGACGAGACAAGCCGAAGACCAATCTGGTGATAAGAACAGCTAAACCACTTCCATTTCGAGAAATATTGCGATAGCTAAGTTCAGTTTACACATTCATAAGGTGTAGATCATGAATAGTTATTTGTGGTAGACCTTGACATCCCCATATCTTGGCATTCTGTGATGGAATCTGATAATGGGCTGAATCATAAACCTACCTTAGTACATGTCCCAGATAAGAGGTAATTTTAAAACGTGAAACGTTTTTTGTATGCATATAGTTTAGCGCGGTGAGTATGGCAACCAACCATCATGATCAGTACTTGGCCATGAGGGAGGCCTTTGTCCAGCAGTGGACGTCCTATGGCTAAGATAATGATGGATGTTTGACGACCTCTGTGGAGCAGAGGGCGAAGGTCCGCCTGCTACGCAAGAGGTTGCGGGTTCGAATCCCGCCTCGGAACAAATGTCTGTATGACCTGCAGATATTTGTTCAGGGTGTTCTGGATGTTTTCTATATATAATAAAAAATATCTATCTATGTAGTATATTGTATTAAGTATATCAGTCATCTAGTACCCATAACACAAGCTCTGCTTAGCTTGGGGCTAGGTGATGCTGTGTGAATTGTCCAGCAATATTTAATTTAATTTATTTATTTAATGGTGATATAGTATATAAGGTTTTCGAATCCTACGGGGATTCTATTGAGCTCGACACATGCCTGCCTGCATCTACCCGAACTAAAGTTCGGATGAGTACGTGAGTCAGATAATTCAAAAATAATACACGTATTCTTTGCTTTTTAAATTAATGAAATAATGCTTAGATAAAGCGAGTTGAAGTTTAGGAGTGGGCGCTCGTGACGTCATAATTCTGTACGGAGACACGTCGGCGCGTACCAGCGTGTGACGTCACACTTTTTTAGATTACGTTTTTAAAAGAAAAACACGTGTCCCAATAGCTTATGTCTCTCTTTATGAAACTATATGAAGGACTAACAATTAATATTTAGTCAACTAGCCTAGCTAAACAGTAAATGCTCCAGTAGATAATATTTGAATTCAAAGTTACGTTTCAAAGGCATTTCATGTTGTTCTAATATCGTGACGCAGTAGGCTTAAGAGCCGGCTGAAATACAGGGGGTTGCGGGTTCGATCCCCGCTGGGGACAAATATTTGCTTTATCTGTAGAAATTTGTCTCGGCACAGGGTGTTTTCTATGTATGATAAGTATGTACAAAATATACTAATGTATGAACCATCCGGTTTCTATGGTACAAGCTTAACATAGTTTGGGGCTAATTCGTGCCCAGCATTATTTATTTTAGCCGTGGGGTGCCGGCAGTAGAATGTTACCCCTCCTCTCATGCCCGTGGATGAAGTAAGAGCCTGCTAAGGGATACCTTCGGAAGATGGGCAGCAGCGTCTTTCCGTGTATCAACATCCCGTACTGCGCTCGCCAACCCGCCTGCCAAGCGTGGTGAGTACGGCAACTACCCCTCATGGAGATCCATGAGGGAGGCCTGTTCAGTAGTGGACTTTTTACGGCTGTGGAATGATGATTATTTATTTGTTTATTTTTTATTCGTAAGGAAATCTGCGGCTGAGTCAGCTCTGACGTATAACTTATTTCTTCTACGGCTAACTATTCTGAGAGAATAGTTTGAGTGCTCGGCCAGCCAGAAGGCTGAGGCAGTACAGCCTCCCGTCAATTGTAAGTTGCTAACTCCATTATAATTCAAGTTAATCACATAGGAGTGTAAATACTTCGACAGAATAGTCTAACTAGACATGCACCTGTCAACTGAAAACAACTTAGTTGCAACTTATGTGTTACCGACACATAATATTACCAAATTATTTATTTTACTTTGTGAAATATATGGCAAAAACACAAGCTAGTTCATTTTTATTTTGATAGAACCTGTGCAACGTTGTTAGTTACCTGGTAATAAGCTTCAATACGCTAATAAGCTCAAACCACTCTACCTCTATTATCCTGATGTAAGATTTCTTGATATTCTTAGCTTTATATTATATTAAACTGAGATTTAATTTTCTTGCAACGCGCCGCAGCACACTGGTACCGATTTACGAAATCTGGGACATAGAGGTCGAAGTTAGAATTTGGATCTGTTTTTTTTACTAAATTTTACTTTCTTAACTCTAAACCTTTTTTTATTGAATACATTTTTTTGATAAACTTGCCCGTTTCCAAGAAAAAAATATTTTTTTTTGTATGGAGAAAAATGGTTATTTTTGTTTATTTCGTTATTTTTGTTTTCGGACAGAGATGTTAAAATAAAACGTAGTAGGAATTATAGAAGGCCTAATACCTTGAAATTTCTTCAAAAACATCTACTTTCTATTTCTGCCCATTGAAAACGGCAGGCGTCAATTGTTTTTTTATATTTGTTACGTGGATAAATGCATTCCAAATAAAGAAATGACGTAACAACTTTAGGTTCCTGTATACATATTTGTCGTCCTACTTTCTACCTGGTATTTTTTAAAGATGTATCAAAAAAATGTACCTATTCCATAAAAAAGGTTTAGAATCACCCAAAGACCTTAGTTTAAAAAAATCAGATCCAATTTCGAACTTCGACCTCTATGTCCCAGATTTCATATTTCGGTACGCCTCTGGTTTTTACGACGAGAAACCTAGTGGGAAACGCAAGACCATAAAAGCTTGCTTCCGGATGCTTTGTCGATCAGATCCTGCCCTTTTTTGGAGAGCAACTGGCTGTGCTATTCTGAATTGGTAATGAAGCAAATAAGGAACTATCGTGAGATCTACATATCTTCTATAACTATCGTGCTGAGTCAGCCACTAACATTCTAGTCTTGGCTAAGACCTAAGAGAAGATTATACAGGGACTAATCTAAAAGATAGATAGATAAAGTCTTCATTTTATAAAACTATACAGAAAGTATAATCATCATCATCATAATGAACATAACTAAAATGAACTAGTAAGACGGTAGTTATAATCTTGGAATACAAATGATATACCATCAAGAACTAAGGAGTAAAGAGTAGGTATAGGAAGAGTTGAAGTACTTTTTTATCTAACTATGAAGCTATATGAGACGCAGAGTGTTGCGGGTTGAATTCCTACAGCAGGACAAAAGATTCGTTGACAAAAAAATTACTACGTTGTGCAAGCAAAGATAGAAAATAGTAAGTTCAGTTTTTCTAACGTTGTAAAATCATGTCGAGCACCTAAGACCAGAACAGGATATCCACGAAAAGTCATGATTTTAAATAAACGCAACCTGGTTCTTATGTAGAGCTGTCAGTATCATCGGAGAGTCCAAATATCGTATATCAATGACATTCTATGTCGTTTTCTAAGTGATAAATCTGGTATTATCTTCTTTATACTGGTAAGGATTAAAAATTATGTCAGTCCCTGGTTTTGGCAGGGAAAATTACACATTTAATCTATGGCACAGTAGCATGATTCCCATGAAAGGGTTAACGAGAAGTACGTACACCAACCGCTAACCGGTCGTAACTAGGCCGAGATGATACAATCCCATAATTTATTGCCAGACTCAACCGCAAGGTGGTGTAATGTTATCATACACCACACCAACCAACCGTGAGCTAGCGCCGATATTACATGAAATATTTACATACTCTATGCGTCATTTATGTGGAGAGAGATGAGACGACTTTAAAGGTCCATCATTATTTTAAAATCTGAAATATTGATAGATTCTTCGCTTCGTTCCCTCACTTGGAAATAAAAGTTTTATGAAGCGAACTAAACGGTCAGGTTTCGGTTCACGGTTCGGACAAGGTTCAGTTATGTTTATGCAATTAAAATGTGTTGCTTTCTTTGTATGTCTTGTTATGTTTGTAAATTGACATGTCTATGTGAGTCAATCTTCTATAATATATTTTTGTGTTTGGCTTACACAATTCTGCCTACGTGGGCCCGAATGAAGAAACGCTTTTTGACTTTGACTATCCAAGTATTTTTTCCAGTCCGTGCCTGGTGTATTATGTTTCCTGAACGTGAACAGTTATATCCTTATGTGACAAGTGCATCGAATAAGTGGAAACTTGACTCAGAGAAGTTGTAGGTAATAAATGGTTTCCTATTTCTATTTGTTCATTTTAATATAGCCAACGACTGAGAGAATGGTTAGTACTGGCAAAACCTAATCCCGCGCGAAGCGTCTCGTACAGCATGAAAGCTTTCACGTCAGTGGCGCTGTATTGTTAATAATATTATAAATAATTTATATTATAAATAATGTGAAAGGTCAATTTGCGTACAGATATGTGCGCTAATAAACGATGATGTTTACCTATCCAAAGTGGTATGTGTTTTCTTGTTCTATATTATATAAGAGTCTAGTTAAAATTATGAAAACAAATGACACTTCTGATATAGGGGTTGCAATTGAATCTCCCCTGACTTTTTTTCAAAAGAACATTTTTATAGCAAATCAATATTAGTTAGAAGGGAAAGGGATGATTGACCTTCTGACTGAAAATCAAGCATTTAGAAGGTCAATCATCTGGTTTTTTTTATTACAAACTTTGCTTAGTTTGAGACTAGATAGTGCTGCGTCTAACATTATGTATTTATTGACTCGGGAATTCCTCGCGTACATAATGTTTGATAAGAACCTAAATAATACGAATTTTAATCTTGTAAAGTATTCAGGAATGAATAAGAGTTATTAAGAAAGTTTGTCAAAGTTTACCAAACGCTCAATAGGCAAAACATAAAGTTTACACAGTTTATGAACACGTAGATCAATTAACTCACGTGTGAGTAAAGTGAAGTGAAGGGCTTGTGGTTTGAGCTAGATTGTGTGGCCCACATATGAACAATAATTGCTTAGGTTCTTTGATTAGTTTGCACACGGTTGCCACATTTAAGATTTCGTAGTTATGTGAAGAATTATCGTCCACCTATTTTACGCAATATATACCTCATATGATAGTTTTTCCAAAGGATATCACCAAATTCATACTTTTAACTCAATAAATTGACAGCATTATATATATTTATATGTATTTTAGTATATTACTTAACAGTTGTCTTTATATTTATGTATGTTTATCAAGTACCTATGTAGTTAAGCCTAATCCATCTAACAATATCCCAGGCACTGCAGCGTCCCGTACAGCATGATTACCAGTTGCTGACGCTGTATAAATCATCTATAATAGATGCAAAGGCCTTACTTTTATGTAGTTATATAATTATGTATAGTATAATATTTTCAATTACTTTTACCGTATGTACATCTTGCATCGATAGAACCCCTTGTTGCATATAATAATCCAATCTATCCCAAGGTTCTGGTAGAGATCGCTATTTAGTGATAAGACCGAAGATTGTCACTTTATGTTCAGTGTTTCTTTAGTTTTTATTTTGTATTTGTATGTTTTAAGGTGTATAATAAAGTATTTTCTATGTCTATCTATCTAAATTTCTAATTTAGTTACTCGTATTCATTGTATTTTAGATTGGAGAGTTTTTTCGTTTCAGTAGATTAGAGAGTTTATAACTAAGAACTTATTATTGTTTGAATTTTATTTGAGGCAATTTCATATAATTATATCCTATAGAATGGTAAGTTTTTCCTAAGTTGCTTGCTAGTAAAGTTTTTCATAAGAGATACAAAAGAGATATGTTGAATGTGTAATTTAACATTTACACATTCAACATATCTCTTTTTATTTTGAATATAATATAGAAAAACAGGTGTAGGTACTTACATTTGTCTGTACCGTGCAGAGGGAGGCCTGGTGACCTGTATCACAGGTATTTTTGAACCTATTTCAGGTACCAGTCTTCACAAACCAGGTAGGTAAGGTAACCAGTGGTGGGGTACCAATGTGTAGTCATATCTGTCCCTCTTATTTAGAAAGGGGTACAGATTACCGGAAGCGCGTTGGATCCTGTATTCTATTTTTTTTATTTGTGTCCTTTATTGTGTCACTTTTATATAATATTAAGTTTACTTGTAGGTATATGTATATAATACCTTTTTTGTGAAGAACAATAAATAAAATAAAAATATTTTCATTCTATTCACTCCCTATTCCTACTAGGGACTCCGCAGTATTAAACACTTCAAATATACCAACTTAAAGCGTTACTTAAATCTAAAAATAAACATAAAGTACAGTCACTAATACTTTATTACAAACCTTTTACTGACAATGTTACAAACTTGTTACAAAACCTGATCCTATCATCCCTATTTACATTAAGTGGTAACAATATTAAAATAGTAAAAAAATATTAAATAAGTGCTTACAAACCTATGACAATTTGTATGTGAAAGCCTATACCAAAACGATCTAACATAATAATATACAATTTTTTGGTACAAAACTTTCTTGGTCCTATAAATAACTAGTTTAAAGCTATAAATCTCTAAATATATGACTATAATAAAACTGTTATACATTTTTATGTTTAATGTTGTGTGAAATGTATGTTTTGCAGATTACCGAAAAATTCGGAATTAGACATGGACATAGAAAAGAGTTGAAAATACTAAATATATGCAATTAATTGCAAAAAAATATGATCTTGATAGATCGTGAAACTCTCAAAACTAAGAATATGTAAGTTAAGGTAGGTACCAGACAATAAGGCTCTATGAAGCTCTTTCCTAAAGAATTCCTAAAAAACTTAGTTACCCTTTTTGGATTGTCCATGAAACCAATCTATGTTATCAGTCAATTACTTTATGGCCAGAGAAATTGGGCGCAGAGAGACCCACAACTAAAGTACTATGATTCGTCGATGACTTTAGTAGGTATATATCTTTTCGGCACGAATGTTGGTCTGGTGGATCTTATCGGTTTAAAATAGAGTTTCTTTTCTGTCGTCGTCCTTGGTGACTCTGTTGTGTATACTCTTGTGGTAAGTCTATTGTTTACTTTCTTCCTGATGTCAACAGGCACGTTTTGGGCTCTAGCGGCTGCGAATCTTGATGAGTTCGGTGTGAACGTTGAAGTTTTATTTACTTTCTTGATTAGATTACCCGTTACTGTTGCGTTTGCCTTCTTGGCTGCAGGTCTGGGTACGTTGAATCTTGTGGAGTTTGAGGTTTTGATGATTGGTCGCCTTGGAAATCCGTATTTAGCTCGCTTAGCGGCCAACGGTGATATCGTGACTGTTGTAGTTTCTTCTGGTATTGTCTCTGTAGTTGATGGTTCATTTGTTGTTGTCGCATCGGTGACAGTGATTTGAATTGCAAGCATATCTACTAGAGGACTTGTTTTTACTGTTTCTGTGGTGCTCATGGTCGTCAAAGAAGGAGTAGTGATATAGGTTTCAGTTGAGTTCTCATTTTTGGGCAGTATCGAAACGCTGATTGGCGGTTTGGTTGCATCTTCAGTTGTGGAACCACCGCTAAACTCTTGTCCTTTAGCAAAAGTGATAATGCTGCGACCAGTTTCAGGTTTTAGTACTTCTAGTTTGACAATATTAACATCTTCTTGTTGAGAGCCTGGGGATGAATAAACGACGAAAGGCTGGTTTTTGTCGTCACTCACTTTTCGTGCTGTGATGGGAATTTCCGTTTGGAAAAGTCCTTCTAATGCTAGAGTTGAGGGATCATTCCGCATCGAGCGTGGCGTAACAACGTCAAAATTTTTTGACTCTTTATTCAAATTATTCTGTTCATTTTCGTAAGCAGCCGGGACGAACTGCCACTGTGCAAACAACGGGTCCTCGTGAATAGCTTCAGATTTTTTATCTTCATTTATATAACTAAGAAACCCATCAGCTGGTATTCTTTCGACTTCAGTTTCAGTTTTACCTTGTTTCTTAGATAATTCAGAAATCTTTGTGATGTGTCGGTAAGCTTCGTTTATACTTTCAGATGCAACTAAGTTCTCCTTGGGTGGTTCAGCAAATAATAAACTGGTTAAAGCTCGAGCGTTCCTGGCTTCGTCGATACGAATCGAGTTTTCTGGAAGGTTTTCCACGGGGTAAACATGACCGTATTTTGTTAAATAAATTGGTATATCATCTTCCACTATTTTAATGAAACTGAATCTGCTAACCTCTCCTATCTTATTCACAACTGGTTTCTTTTCAATCATAACTTTTCCTTCTTCAATCAGTGTTGTTTCATTATTCTTGTTGAGCCTATGTTTATCTAATTTGGACGATACTTCTACAACTCTACTAACAGAGAAAAGTTTATCAAATTGTGTTTTTATAACTGGAGCATGTGTGGTAGATTCTTCGTTTTTATCTGTGACCGCTTCTGTATAGACTACAGTGTATTGTGAACTTGTTGTCTGAGCCTTTGAAGTAGCATCTTGTGTCGTTGGATAGTAAGTGGTTTGTTCAGTATTTTCCAGATAATCATCAGTGCTGATATCCATCTGGAAAGTAGATGTTTCTGCATTTACTGTATTTGTAGATAATGTTTCTGTATTAGTAGAATCAGTCAAAGATGAGGTGGTGTCAGACATTGATAGATAATCGTCGTCTGTAGTAGTATCATATTCTGTAGTAGGAGAATTAGTTGTCTTATCTTTCTTTTGTTCCTCTTGTGCCTCAATTTTGGTATCTTCAGGCGGAGTGTACCCTTGTGGTACATTTTGCACTCTTTTCTTAGTTTCATTTGCAGGTTTGATGCCTGAGAATCGGTTAAACAAAGCCGTTTTATTTTGAGCTCCAAAGCGTCTCGGCAATTCAGTAGTTGAAGTAGACGTCCTGAAAGTGTTGGAATTTACTAACTTAGGTCTGAAAGGAGCCTTAGTAGGAGAAACGAAGGGGTTTTCAGGCTCTTCGTCTTCATCTTCATCATCTCCTTCTTCCTGCGAGCCATTTTCAAGGTCACTTTCGTCGTCATTAACGCTAGGTTTACGCGTGTATAACTGACCAGACGGTACAAATTCTTCCGGGTTCTCTGGTTCTTCGTCAAAAAGCTCTTCATCTGAGTAGTCTTCCTCTTCATCTTCTAGTCTCGTCGTAGTTCTTGCTGTTGTGAATGGACGTCTAGTAAACTGAGAAAGAGCTGGTCTTCTAGCGCCAGCGGGTCTAAATGCTGGGGGTGCTCTAGTTGAAACGGATGCAGGGCTAGTGTACACACCAGGATTGAATTTACGACTAAAAGACCTGCTGCTTGAAGGAGCTACCTCAGTTGTTGAAGTAAATATTTTCTTGTTGGGTCTGTATGGTATTCTTGAACGTGCTGTAGATGTCTGTGTGGTAGTACTTGGTGTAGTAATTTCTGGTATAATTTCTTCAACTTCAGTTGTTGCCATAGCTTCAGTTGTATCTTTATTTTCTGACAAGTCAATTGCTTTTTGTTCTGTTTCGACTATGATATCAGGCTTTTCTTCATTTTCCGTCCTTTTGTCTTCTTGTTGTTTATTATCTATTTCTATCTTTTCTTCTTTGTCAACTGTGATTTCTACTTGTTCATTTTTATCAGAATCCTTTGTTTGTTCGTTTTCATCTTGATTTATGGTTTCTTTTATAATCTCTCTAATAACTTCCGAAATCTCCTCAATTATCTTCTCTGTCACTTGTTCAGTGGTGGTTGTTACTGGTGTCGTTTCAATCGAAGCAGTAGGTGCTTTCCTACGTTCACCATAATTAATTGCAGCATCTGTAGCTGGTGCAATTGTAGAAGTTTTAGCAAAATCAAGGGAGTTTATTGATTTTCCGATAATCTCTGGTTCATCTTCCACTAGTTTGTTTATTTTCTTCCGGATGACTTTACGAATTCTTTGTGGTGCTGGTGCTTCAGTAGGGGCCTCTGTTTCAGCTGGAGCATTAGTAGACACTGGTCTACGTCTTATAATTCTAAACTTCTTTTTACCAATTTCATTACCATCAATGGGTATAGACTCAGTTGGACTTATTTCTGTTGTAACTGCTGTTCTCAGTTTTTTAACAACTACTCTACGCTTGAGAATCTCTTGAACATCGTCTTCATGTTCTTTTTCTTCTATGGCACTTTCTGATAGAAATATGTCTTCATTTTTGTTTTCAGGCTCATCATCAACTGCATCATCACTTACGCTGAATACAGACTTAGGCGTAGTCCCACGAAATTGGAACGGCTGTCTTCTAACTGAAGCAGGTGAAGGCGTTGGCGATGGTGTAGGTCTAGTTCTACCAAACGGTAAGCGGGGTGGTACTCTTTGTGTAGCTGATTGAATATTATCTTCTTCTTCTTGTTCTTCGGGCGTTGTTACGGGGGGCGTTGGTGCTCTTGCAAATGGTCGTGGAGAGAATCTAGCGAATGTAGGTCTTTTCTGGCTTAGCGTGGGTTCCGTGACAGGTGGGGATGTGGCTGCTTCAGTAGTACTAGTGCTGCTAAAACCGAATCTACCGCGACCTCTGGTTATACTCGGGCGTTGAGCTTCAACAGTTGCCGCCGAGACCTCGCTGTCTACTATAGCGTCAGCAGCTGTGGTCTTTCCACGGAATTGCCTCTCAGTCCTCTGGCTCAATGCCTGCCGTGGCACAAACTCTGGTTCAACGTCTACCGGGGTTAGAGAAAGCACCTCATCTGGACTAAACCTAGGTCTGAACTGTCCCCTAGCTACCGGAGAAGCGGCGGCCACCGCAGAATCATCATTAGACGTCTGGTACCTACTTCTAAACCGTCTAGTCGTTCTAGTATCTATTTCACGACTGTCAGGAGTCGTCGATCTAACTTTCCTGCTCTGTTCAATGTCGTTATCTGCGTCCGATATTTCGTTAGGTTGGGTCGGTCTGCGGCGCCGGATGAATGAATAATTCCTGGGACTTACCTGAGTGGTCGTGGCCGGTGCTGCAGTAGTGGTGGTGGTGGTGGATCCTCGTCGTCTGATGGGCGACGGGCGCCGAGTCGTCGTTGATGGGACGGGTGACGTCACAACCTCCGCTTCAGTGGTTTGGGCTGCTGTTGTTTCCGGGGCCGCGGTCTCTTCAACAGAACTTGGGGAGTTGAGGAGTGAAGATATTTGGACGGAAAGAACGGTTGTGGGTTGGACACTAGCCTCCTCAATGGAGACAGTGGGTTTGGTTGGAAGGGTCTCACTCGGCTCCTGAGGAGGGAGGGTTGAGGAACGACTTCTGACGATGGAGGTGTATTGGGGCTGGGAGGATATTTCACGTTCTAAAGCCGTTTCGCGAACATCCACTTCTGAATCAGCTTCTTCATACCTGTAAAAAATAATGACTTTGTGAATACCTCTGTTATATGTTCGATGTATTGTGTAGGCAAAAATCCTTAGATTACAACAAAAATTCGTTGATATACTCGTAGTTTACTTTTTAAACACTGCTAAGTCTGTAAAATTGTACTAAGTAGTAGAAGAAGTGGATATTAGTGCTCCATTATTGTGTGGAATGAAGGCAGTGGAAAGATGAAACTGATTATCAACTTACTGAACAGTGGTAGCCTCCTCCGTGGTGGGTCGCTGCCTCCTGATGGTGACGTACTCGGGCTGGTTCTCGCGCCGTGCGCTGGAGATGTCCAGAGAACTGGGCTGCTCTGATACCGAGACGTAGCTCTCTGCGCGCTCGAATAACGCGTTTCTGCAATGCAATTTAGTCTGTTTTAAAACAAGTTAGTATGGGTTCCTAAAGAAGCACAAGCTGTGATGACAATAAAACATTTTTCTACAATTACAATAACATAAGCGGAATTTTCGATTTCATTTCGATTGTTCGGGCACCTTTTCTGCTTCTTGGCATTTTTTAAGCTTTTCTGTGATTGCCCCACATCCACCACAATTTAATATGTCCAAGAGGCATTATCAACAACAGTGTTTGAACTTGGTCTCGTCTTAAGAAGGAACCAACTTCTGTCGACCAAAGTCAAGGAAACGAGGCCTCCTTGTTTTCTGGCTTTGCAACGGCTTCTTCTACAACTCCAGATGATTATTGCACTTACCTAGAGGCTGTATCATCAGCGGTGTCGGAAGTCGGTCTAGCTCTCCTTATGTTGACATATTGCAGCGATTTGGCCGTGGTTCCGCCTACTTCTTCTACGGCTCTGCTTCTCGACTGTTGGACGGGGGCTTCCTGTACAATCTCTTGGCTTCCCACGGGTTCTTCTGTTGTGGATACCGAGCGGCTGCGTTGGATTGTTGTGTACCTGTAAAGTTAATTTATAAGTTAACTGTTTGATAGCCAAGCTTAAGCTAAAATACAATTATATCGTACGGCTTGAAATAAGAATTTTGTTAAGCACATTCAGCCTTGTTGTACGCATTGTTAAAGGCTTTGTATCTGGCTTAACAAAGAAGCTTAAAGTAGGAACGTGTTCATTGACAATTTTCTACATTCGAGCATAAGTCTAACACTCTATTCTGGTCAGCATTTACAATGACGTTTATTGTAAAAGCTGACCAGAATAGAGTGTTTCTGTATCACAAACTTTAAGTAAAAAGCAGAAAGTTACAATTTAAGTTAGTTTAAGAATGAGACTTACTGTGGCCTGTCTTTGTTCAACGATCTGTCCTTGGAAACAAAAGCTAGTTTGCCCTTCTCGAGTTTAGCTTTTTCTTCTTCAGTTTCGATACCCTGGCTCTGCGGTCCTCTGCGGCTGTTCTGAGACGCATTGTTGCCTGTGTACCTGAGGAGTTGCAGAGGCAGTGTTAGAGTAAAATACGGAGTTAAAAAGCAGAGATAAAAAAAAACATCTTAAATCTACTTAGAAAGACTGTCTTTGTCAAAAGTACGGACTATGCCTTAGTAATGAAAGTTAAGTTAACATTATCGTTGGTTTAGTCGGCGATCAAAAACATTCAGTACTTGATGTGTTAGTATACGCCATGCCAAGATGAATATGTATCACTGTAAATTGCAAGGTTACCTGTGCACTTAGGTTAATATTCTATATAGTTTGATAGGGCGATTTCTTGATAAGATTTAAGCGGACCGTACACTGCTGAATCTGAAAAGGCAGTAGGCTGGCCATATGTGTAAAAGAACCAATGGAAGAGCCAATGGGTAAACAAGATCACGACTGGGCAAACAGCAATCGAGCTATGCAGAAGCCGGAATTAGCAGACCAAAGAAAGTTTTATTTAATTTTTAGTTTAAAGATGGTTTTTATGTCGTTTATTGTATGTCCAGTTATGAACAAACTGTGTCAACTTGTATCAATTATTGAACATCTTATTGTACAACAGTTGTACAATATAGCTGGTTTGACGACTTTGGTCTCAAATGAAAAATGACTAAGTATGATGATGATGTCTTCCAGACCGATTTCGGCCACGGCGACTTAACTTTTGTTTATGTTTTATACGGACACTGTTGTGTATAATAATGCCAACAATCACAAAATAAAAATAGCTATTCCGTATTTAGACACATTTTGGGCCTATGGCCAGCTTGGACTGTACTAATCCGGTGATGCTTTGATCCGGTGATCTCTTTACTTACTTGTTGGTCCCGCGGGCCCGCTCCAGTACTTTCTGGTAGAGTTTCTTGTTGAAGGGTGAAGGTGTGGTGCGGGCTCCGTCGGCGCTGGCCGGCGGGGCCTCAGCTCGGTGCAGTTGCTTCTCTAGCTGTTCCACGCCACCTGGGGAAGTACCAATTGGATGCTGAGAAAGGGGATATTATAAGGGATTATTGTTATCGAAGTAGCCGTGGGGTGCCGGCAGTAGAATGTTACCCCTCCTCTCCTACCCGTGGATGCAGTAAGAGCCTGCTAGGGGACACCTCCGGTAGATGGGCAGCAGCGTCTTTCCGTATATCAATATCCGGTACTGCGCTCACCAACCCGCCTGCCAAGCGTGGTGAGTATGGCAACTACCCCTCATGGAGAAACATGAGGGAGGCCTTAGTTCAGTAGTGGACGTTTTACGGCTAAAATGATGAATGATGATTATTATCGAAGAAGAACGAAACGTCGATATAGAGAGGAACTTGACGCACAGATAGAAGACAATAAACAAAGGATCACCATTTCAGCCGTAAAACGTCCACTACCTCCTGAACACAGGCCTCCCTCATGAATGTAAATGAGGGGTAGTTGCGATACTCACCACGCTTGGCAGGTGGGTTGGCGAGCGCAGTATGGGATGTTGATACACGGAAAGACGCTACTGCCCATCTTCCGGAAGTATGCCTTAGTGGGCTCTTACTGCATCCACGGGCATGAGAGGAGGGGTAACATTCTACTGCCATTACCCCTCGGCAGGATAGGATAACAAGTGTGAAAATAAGGTAGGGAGGCCTCGTAAAATCCAATAAGGAAGATTGTACACTCGTTAAATAATAGATACGATACTGCATTGGGCGAATTTGCACGACTCGGTTAGGTATACGGAACTTAAATTTGAGTCTTTTAATTATTGCATATAGTATTTTGTGTCTTCTTTCGGCTCTTTATTGAGACTTACCGACTTTCTTGATAAGATCGATCAGCTCTTTGATGACCCTGGGGTCTTCAGCATCTGAATCATCGAAGGTCTCCTCTACCACTTCTTCGTATTCTTCTTCGCTCTGGAAAAGAGTATATTATTATAGATACAAGTTAGGGCAGCGTTTGGGAAACTACGCAACGTTTTTTTTCGTCCAAAATTCCTCAGTGCCTTAAGACGAAAGTCTACGATCAATGTGTGTTACCAGTGATGACATATGGAACCGAAACGTGGTCATTCACGATTGGCCTCATGAATAAGCTCAGAGTCGCTCAACGAGCTATGGAGAGGGCTATGCTCGGGGTTTCTTTACGCGATCGAATCAGAAATGAGGAGATACGTAGAAGAACTCGGGTCACCGACATAGCCAAACGGATTAGCACGTTGAAGTGGCAATGGGCAGGCCATGTAGCTCGCAGAACAGATGGCCGATGGGGCCGAAAAGTTTTCGAGTGGAGGCCACGGACCGGCAAGCGCAGCGTAGGACGTCCACCAAGAAGATGGGCTGATGACCTGGTGAAGACCGCAGGTCGACGGTGGATGCAGATCGCTTCCAACCGCAATAACTGGAAATCCATGAGGGAGGCCTATGTCCAGCGGTGGACGTCCTACGGCTGAAATGATGATGATGATGATGACAAGTTAGTACCATTACCACAGCAGAACTAGCTCCTACTCGCTCTACATTTTAAGTTCTTCATAATATTTTAGGGCATATAGCAAGAACTACATATTTTTAAAAATTAAATCTTGGGTTTTAAAAATTAAATTCAAGAATTTTGCTTGATCATTGCACTCTTTTAATAAATACAAACAAACAAATCATTTTATTTTTAAGCAAATTGTACCGTATTAAATTATATTTTTTTATATCCTATTTTGTCTAAATGGATATTGTATGAAAAAAGCTATGTTATGAGTTGATGAATTTCTAAAGAATACATTTAATTTTTTTTACTAATTTTCATTTATGTTGTGATTATTATCTTCTGTTGTAATATTGGCACGCCCCTATATAAAAAAATGTGCATACCATATTCGGTAAAGCATGTTGTGCACGAAACACAGCCTAGGCTAGTTCAAGATCCTAAGGAATCAACAATACAATTATAATATTATGTGTCAAATAAATAAATGATTATGATTAAATGATTATGATTACTTTTGTGAAATATGAATCACTTCACATGAATGTGTAAGCAGATGTTTTTGCAAATAAACGTCTACATAGATCATTTTATCTTTATCTGTCACAGTGCACAGCTTCACTAGCTTTCTAGTAGTAGTGGTAGTCGTGGGAGCCTTAAAATATGTTAATCACAGATAATATAAGATGTGAATAGACTTTTAGCACAAGGGTTATTATAGAAAAACTTGAGTGTATTCTTTTCAAAATAACATTTATTTTAACTTTTGAATAATTAAACTGTGTCGGAACGGCATTTATTTTTGAGTTCTCTTTCTCCCTATATTATTTAATTTCGTCCAAAGTTGGGCTAAAATCAGTGTTGAAATACGAAAGTTTAGAAGCTTGTATTTTTGAAATAAATACTTTTTTTACGGTTTGGGGTGTATACAAACATAGATTATGACGAGATAAATTGATATAATCCTTAGTGTTGGATGGTTAACGTCAAACAGTGGAGTAGTTACCCTTCCACGTTTGTATGGAAAGATGAGCGACTCGTTCATCCTTAAATGGAGGCTCCCAAATCCTATGTTTGTGAAATAAGATACGACAATAAACGTTTTTTTTTATTTATTATTTCCATACCTCTGGTTCTGGAGTAGTGGTGGTAGTTGTAGTAGTGGTCCTGAAAAGCGCCGTGTTCTTAGTGCTTAGCTTCACCGGCTTCCTGGTAGTAGTAGTAGTGGTGGGAGCCTCAGTGGTCTTTGTGGCCTTCGGGGCCTTAGTAGTCGTAGTGGTGTCAACGGTCTTGCAATGGACGTTGCGAGCGAAGTCGCATGAGTCAGACGCTTTGTTGAAGAACAGACCTGAAACATACGTAATATAAAATAACAAGAAACAAAGATAGTGTAAAAATGGGCAGATTATGTTAATCAACCTAGTAAATAAAGTCATAATTATCATTAAACGTCCACTACTGAACACAGGGCTCTCTCATGGATCTCCGTGAGGGGTAGTTACCATACTCACCACGCTTGGCAGGCGGGTTGGCAAGCGCAGTATGGGATGTTGATACACGGAAAGACGCTGCTGCCCATCTTCCGGAAGTATGCCTTAGCAGGCTCTAACTGCATCCACGGGCATGAGAGGAGGGGTAACATTCTACTGCCGGCACCCCACGGCCAAATAACACGATTGCACAATAAATGGCAACAATAACAGTTAGGTTTATTAGCAAGACCCGTGCGTGTGCGTCGGCATTATCGTTATCGTTATACACAAACAAATTATGACTATATTGGATTATCGGGTATTTATCGCGTAATTAACTTTTAGACATATAAAGACAACGCATTTACAGTTTTTGATGTCAGGGCACATATAGGTAACGATTTATAGAAAATAGAAATAGAAAATGTTCATTTATGTCTCAAAGGTGACATGAAAAATAACAGATTATGGTACAGAAACATAAATCGGTCGCCAACTCAAACAAAAAATTTGATATGGGTATCATTTTCGACTAACTTGGGGGTGCTTATTACAAAAATAATGTTATTTTTTTAATCCAAGATGGCGGACGCTAATGTCAATCCAAAAATTGATATGGGTGTCGTAGAATTTAGATTGTCACGATTAAGGATTTGTTTGTAGGGGTTGGCAAAGAAAATCTCGCGAGCTGATGCAGCTTGCGCACAACCTAATCATTATACCACTGACTCACTGACTGACATCATTGTTCTCCCACTTCCAGTTGGAATATTGAAAATCTGTAAACGGGGTTGTATAGAGGTTTGGGGGGCGAGTACGAGAAAAATCGAAAACTACCCCTTTTCCACCCCTCCACCCTGTTTTTTTTTTATCCTCGCGTGCTGCGAAGCAGCTTGCGCACAATCTACCCTCGACTATTTTACGTACCTCAACCGCGTGCTGCGAAGTAGTATATATATATATATTATTATAACCTACCTCTAGTTAGTATATATATGTATATATATATTTAAATCTTAGCATACAATATAGGCTGATGATGGCTTACCAGACGGGCATGTGAACTGGTGGGCGACGACGCCGAGGTTGGAGGGGCCGGAGTCGAGGCACCAGAAGTACTTCTTGCAGTCGCGCGGGTGCGGGAAGAAACCCTCGTCCTTGCACTTGAAGTCTGAGGGTGGAAGCAGGTTGTATAAGCTATCGACCTTATTTATTTATATGGGCCATCCACTAGAGATACGTAGTATATCCTGTTAACGTAAGATTTAATATGTTGTTTTTATGGTAAGTGGCCGCCGTGGGGTGCCGGCAGTAGAATGATACCCCTCCTCTCATGCCCATGGATGCAGTAAGAGCCTGCTAAGGGATACCTCCGGAAGATGGGCAGCAGCGTCTATCTGTGTATCAACATCCCATACTGCGCTCACTAACCCGCCTGCCAAGCGTGGTAAGAATGGCAACTACCCCTCATGGAGATCCATGAGGGAGGCCTGTGTTCATCAGTGTACGTTTTATGGCTGAAATGATGATGATGATGATGATGATTGTAAGTGGACGTGTCTTTGTTTTGTAATAGCACACTATGGAAATAAATGAATGAGTTTCGGAATTTATATACAAATTTAAATAAAGCAATAGGTATTTTTCGTCCTTTATGGCTTTTTGTGTTTCATCATCAACATCATTTCAGTCGTAAAACGTCCACTACTGAACACATGCCTCCCTCATAGATCTTCATGAGGAGTAGTTGCCATACTCACCACGCTTGGCAGGCGGGTTGGCGAGCGCAGTACAGGAAGTTGACATAGAGAAAGACGCTGCTGCCCATATTCCGAAGGTATCCCCTTAGCAGGCTCTTACTGCATTCACGGGGATGAGAGGAGGGGTAACATTCTTCTGCCGGCACCCCATTTTTGTATTTGGGTTAACACAATGCTGCCAGCCTCAAGTACTGCTTTGTAGTAGTAGAACTTTTTGTAAAAGTTCCATCCGGGAAAGTACTACCACCATACTTATTTCTGCCGCCAAGCAGTAATGTCTGCATTGCTGTGTTCCGGTTTGAAGGGCAAGAGGGCCGGTGAAATTACGGGCACATGAGACCTTACAACTCTGTCTCAGGGTGACGGGCGCAATGCAATGCAGCGTTGGTCACGTGCTTAGTGAACGTGATCACCGCGGCATTGCAATTGTTATAGGTAGAGGTTACACTTAACCTCAGGTAGGCCTTCGGCTTGTCTCGTCATTTAGTAGTATAAAACAATCTCAAAGTTAGGTTAATTTTATCGTTTTTCTATATCATCATGGGTTTTTCTCTTTCGGTCACTCATTAGGTCATTTCGTTGCAAGGGTCCGTCCCTCGCGTGGCACAGATGGTCAGACGGACGTGCGGTTGGGCTTTGATGGCAACCAATAGGTCATTAAGGCTTGCGTCGCAGGCGGCCCTTCGCCCGCTGCGCCACAGAGGTCGTCGTCATAATATTGAGGCTATGTTTTACCTGCACCAGGGTCGGGAGTGGTGGGGGGTTCAGGGGTGACGTTCCATGCGGGCGTAGTGCTGGAACTCTTACGCTTGCTGAAATGTAACATGACAGTTAGAAATCAAATCAGCAGTACAGATAGCTAGGGAAATAAATAAAACCGGCCAAGAGCGAGTTGGACTCGCGCACCGAGGGTTCTGTGCCATCAAAGAATATAATAAATGATAAAGGCGATAATGATTAGCATAGTTGGAGAACCTTGACAGCGCCATCTCTTGTCTGATAGCGGAACTTATGTAGATTTTCGATGATTTCTAAAAAAACTATGCAAATAAGAGACTTCGTTAGAATTTTCCTGTAATCTTTACATACAATTCTATTAGCAATTAAAGTTTCAGAGGTTTACTCGTATCTCCGCAAACTTCGCAGATAATGGGGGGCGACGGTATTTCTTCAACATTTTTGTAAATAACTCGAAAACGATACGGTTTAAAGAAAAGCTAAAAACTGTTTATTAATGTGCAAATGAATACCTTTCATATAACACCCCACATGACCTAGTAACTTAACCAAAAAATTTTGAGACCCCCTTTCTGCCCCTCTTGCCATCATAATAAGAATATTTTCCAACATTTTTTATATTCCATGTTAGATAAAAAGCGTTATATTTTTTACCATTTAAAATTTCAAGATCAAGATATTCATTTGTGACAAACAGACAGACAAAGTGATACCATAAGGGTTCCTTTTCACCATTTTGGTCCGGAACCATAAAAAGAACATAGGGGAATTGTCAGTTCTAAGAGATAGCGCGCACTGGTGACTTTTCTCACCGTGACTGTGTTGCGTCACTGTCACCGCGTACATAATCATAATGGAGGTTTTTTGGATTATATGACAGTGACAACAACATTTTCGTCACGGTCTTATACTTTGACACGGTGATTTATAGATTGATTAATGATTATGGTAGAAAAATATACGATAGCGTTGCATGTCGACGTAAACATATCTATATTATTGCAAAATAAGGTTCTTACTTGGCAGCAGCGGATGGTTTTTCCGTTGTCGTGGAGGAAACCTTTGGCTTGTTCCTCCTCCTGTTGGGGCGACCGGCCGGCTTGCTCTTTTCGGTGGCAGTCGCGATGTACCCTGATGATGATCTGTGAAGGCAATCATGACGTTGATGATTGATATATTTCTTAGGAAAATCATAATGTTGCTATACTTTTTCTTTAAGAATATTAATTTGTTTGAATAAAGCCACCGTTATACTGTCAAATGCCGTGGGGTTCAGTCAGTAGAATGGTGCCCCTCCACTCTTGTCCTTGAATGCAGTAAGAATTTGTTAAGGGATACCTCCGATAGATGGGCAGCAGCGTCTTTTCGTGTATCAACGTTCTGTATCTAAATCTACTGTGTTCGCCAAACCGCTTGCCAAGCGTGGTGAGTATGGCAGCAAACCCTCATGATCTTTAGATCCATGAGGGAGGCCTATGTCTAGTAGTGGTTGATGTAAATTACCATGTTCGAGTGCTATAATCAGATAGAAGCCGGACGGACGCATCGTCACGGCACATACATCTTTGTTGGACAAAAGGGGTATTTTCCGAACAGGTACAAAACACAACATGCTTACTTACCCAAGTTTGGTCACGTAGGCCTCCTTGGCGGCTTCTATGAGTGGGTAGGGCTTCGAGTGGCAAGTGCCGCGGAAATCGTCATTGTCGATTGACCAAAACATAATGCCTGAGGAAAAAAAACATTATTTAGTAACCTCAAAAGAGGATTTCTGTTAAACTGATCGATTATCTAACATCCAATTTAAAATAAACTTCGCTCCTTAAACAATTCCTGTTCATCCTTCATTCCATTTCTCATCTCTTCTCCTATTATTCTGGTCATCACATGGTCCTTCGGCCACTGCGTCACAGAGATCGTCAAATCTAGTAACTAGTTAGGTACTAGGGCATTTGCTCTAGTAGGTACCTAACTCGCAGCACATCTCCAAACGTCACCCGTCACCTCTCATCTGATCGGGTTTACCCCCGCAAAATATATTTTACATCAAAAGACTAAGATTCTGCATTTCACCTACTTTATTAAATATAAAGAATAATTTCTGTATCATGTAAGTTTTTTGAGACTATTTAGAGGGAATTAGCTATTAGGAAATTTCACAAGGCTTAGGTCGCGTAATCGCTGGGTAATGTTAATAATTAATGCTAACGTTACTCGTTAGTAACGTTAGCATTAATTATTAACATTAGCAACATTTGTGCCGTGCGGTGCCGGCAGTAGAATGCTAACCCTCTTTTCATGCCCGTGGATGCAGTAAGAGCCTGCTAAGGGATGCCTCCGGAAGATGGGCAGCAGCGTCGTTCCGTATATCAACATCCCGTACTGCGCTCGCCAACCCGCCTGCCAAACGTGGTGAATATGGCAACTACCCTTCATGGAGATCTGTGAGGGAGGCCTGTGTTCAGTAGTGGACGTTTTACGGCTGAAATGATGAATGATGATTAGCAACACTCTCACCTCCAAGTCCATTATCAGCTACGTACTCGGCCTTCCTCTTCACAATATCGATGTCATCGTATCCGACCCACTGGTTGCCCTTGTACGCGAACGGACCCATTGCTTTGGAGTTGGGTTGCACTATGGTCCACTCCTCCTCCTCTTCTTCAGCGTACTCTTCGGAATCCTCGTCGGAGGAGATGCTACGCTTCTTGTTTTTCGGTTTGAGGGCTTCGCAGATCTGGAAAGTTTGAGGGGTTTTCATTTATGCATTAGGTACCTAATAGTTTCTGCGCGCAGTTTTGCAGGCGTTATACTTGGATAAAAAGTAGCCTATGTGTCAAAGTAGCGTATGTTAAATAATGCTGGACAATTCACACAGCATCATCAAGCTAAGCAGAGCTTGTGTTATGGGTACTAGATGACTGACATACTTAATACATTATACTACATAAATAGTTTTTTTTTTATTATATACCTATAGAAAAACACCCAGAAAACCCTGAACAAATATCTGCATATCATACAGACATTTGTTCCGAGGCGGGAATCGAACCCGCAATCTCTTGCGTCGCAGGCGGACTTCGCCCGCTGCGCCACAGAGGTCGCCAAAATTCCAAGTTAACACCCTTCATTGATACATCAGCTGTACGAGACGCTGCGCTAAGGGCATGATAAGATGTATCAGGCTGGCTGCCCTAGGCACAGCGTCCCGTACAGCTGATGTATCAGAAGGCAATCCTATAGATGGAATGCCTTCTTACCTCATAGTAAGCCAAGTATCCCTTTTCCCTCGTAGCGTCGCCCTGATCGCCCGGTCCGTCGGCAGGTGAGCCGATCTCCACAGCGTCAGCGTTGAACAGAGTGTACGAACGTCCGTATGTCGGTATGCCGAGGACCAGCTTGTCACGATCAGCGCCGTTCTCAAGGTAGTACTGGATGGTGTAGTCCTGAAAACAGAAAGGTAATTTTCAAGAACAATCTTAGGTTTTAGAACAACGTCCCTCAATAAGGGTTTTTACCAAATGGTAAAAACGAACTTTGTCGTTCATAATCAAAATCAATAAGTGTATAATCAATAGAGCAAAATGTCTGTCTGTCACATAATGGATATCTTGGGAACTAATTTAATGCTATCGATTTGAAATTTGAATCGGTATTAGTTAACGCTAATTGACTAATATTGCATAAAATCATAATTAGAATATTAACAACATTTATTTTCATTCTAATTTTGATGGTGACCGGTTTTATTGTATTTAAGATGGGTTCTTGACATCTTTGCTATTGCAGTGATAAAGGAGTTACGATTTTCAAGGTACAACACTTTTATCTATTGGAATAGTTATAGAGAACTGCTTATCCTTTGAAGAGCTGAATAAACCCTGGTACGTTTATTCTTTATTATTAATAAAGGTTATGAAATTGTGCTAGAGTCCCGTAATTAGCAGTTATAGCACAGTCACACATTATGATACATGGAAGAACGTGCAAGATATGTAGGTATTTTGCAATTTTTCAAAAGCGTTTGATTGTATTATATAGAAATAAATTAAACGTTGTCCTTTTTTATTTATTTTGTTATGATTAACATCTTACTCAGCAAAGATGTTGGCAGAATACTTTCGATGTTCAGCTCAGTGTCCACACTGTATTCGTTGGGTTCCTCGAGCGGGTAGAGAGGCGGCAATGATGTTGGCAGAATACTTACGATGTTCAGTTCGGTGTCCACACTGTATTCGTTGGGTTCCTCGAGCGGGTAGAGAAGCGGCAATGATGTTGGCAGAATACTTACGATGTTCAGTTCGGTGTCCACACTGTATTCGTTGGGTTTTTCGAGCGGGTAGAGAGGCGGCAATGATGTTGGCAGTATACTTACGATGTTCAGTTCAGTGTCCACACTGTATTCGTTGGGTTCCTCGAGTGGGTAGAGAGGTGCGTGGTGGTTCACTGCAGGCTCGAACGCGGAGTGGTAGTCGTAGGTCAAGAGATTCATCCAGTCCAAGTACCTGAGGACAATTAACCAAATTAAGCTCTGCTTAGCTTGGAGCTAGATGATGCTGTATGATTTGTCTTGCATTAATCATTATTTATTTATTTGCTTTGACGTGTAAGAATAAAAGATTATATGATGACCTCTGTGGCGCAGCGGGCGAAAGTCTGCCTCCGAAGCAAGAGGTTGCGGGTTCGATACCCTCGGAGCAAATGTTTTGACGAGCTCTGTGGCGCAGCGGGCGAAGGTCCGCCTGCGACGCAAGGGGTTGCGGGTTCGATTCCCGCCTCGGGACAAATGTCTGTACGATCTGCAGATATTTGTTCAGGGTGTTCTGGGTGTTTTTCTATATATAATAAAAATATCTATCTATGTAGTATAATGTATTAAGTATATCAGTCATCTAGTACCCATAACACAAGCTCTGCTTAGCTTGGGGCTAGATGATGCTGTGTGATTGGTCCAGCATTATTTATTTATTTATTTATGATCTGCAGATATTTGTTCAGGGTGTTTTAGATGTTTTTCTATATAAAAATATCTATCTATGTAGTACAGTGTAATACGAATATCAGTAATATGGTACCCATAACACAAGCTCTGCTTAGCTTGGGGCTAGATGTTGTGTGACAAATAGTGAAAATGTCCAGTGTTATTTATTTATTTTATAATTGTTATAGTAAATAAGTTTCATTACACATACACACATGTTGTGTGAGTATACCTGAGTATTAATAACTGCAGTTCACTTTCTGAACTCGGTTCTAGATATATTACGTAACAGGAGGCTTTTTTATGGAGATTATGGCAAAGAAATGACCCTGAGTACAGACTGTCGTGATCTCATGTGATAGCAGATAGCATACAGGATATAAATCTTGAAAAGCTAACTTAAACACACGAAGGGGCAGAAAACCAAAACTCTCATAAGAGATAAATCACTATCCGAATCGAATACAGAGTCGCCATGGCCAAAATCGGCTAGGAAACATTATCATCATTATTTGCAATAGGTACATAATATGGGATATAATAAAACATACACATGGTATGTTACATTATGTCTCATTTGCTGTAATAGTTCATCATCTCAGCCCTAGGACTGCTGTCCACATCCACTGTTGGACATAGGCCTCTCATGGACCTCACAGATCATGAGAGGGTAGTTACCATACTCGCTACGCTTGGCAGGAGGGTTGGTGAGCGCAGTACGGGATGTTGATACACGGTAAGACACTGCTTCCCATCTTCCGGAGGTATCCCTTTAAATAAACTTAACTCAACTTTAACTTTTTTTCTCTTTAGCGATAAGGCCGCCAATTATCACTATGTTCTCAAGTTTCTCTTGTTATTATGTTTAGTTTTAAGGTGTGCAATAAAGTATTTTCTATATATCTATCCCTTAACAGATTTCTACTGCATCCACGGGCAAGAGAGGAGGGGCAGCTTTCTATTGCTGGCACTCCACGGCTGTCATAGTTAGTCTACACTAATAATAAAGAGGAAAGATTTCATTATTTGCATTTTTGTTTGTTTATTTGTATGCATTGAATAGACCCCGAAACTACTGGACCGATTTGAAAAATTATTTCAGCATTAGAATGCGACATTATCCCTGTGTAGCATAGGATATATTTTAAGAATAAGAAACGTTTATTTTGTGTCACAAAATATAAAACAATAACACACACAATAACAAAATTAGAAATACTGACAACAAAAATGGTCGCCACTCAGCTATTGTTACGGTAAGGCTGTGAGCCATTACTGTAGGTAACGCTGGTCTTCCGTGACGCCAGCGTGCGCAAAGCAACATCTGAGACATACTAAGTATTAAATAAAAAAAAACAACAATAGAGCTTAAAATTATATATAAATGTAATGTCAAGACAAACAAACAAAAACAGAATTATAAACAAAATGGATACAAGTTTTTTTTTCAAATGGATACGGATTTTGTTCCCGTATTCTCACGGAAACGGGAACTACGCGGGTGAAACCGCGGAGTGCGGCTAGTTTTTAATAAATAGCCGACAAAGGTTGTTAGCCGAGATAAATAGCCCTAGATCTACATAAATTACAGAATCATTTGGCAACATCCGCCGTCCAAGCCCAAACGGAGCAAGACACGATGTGAGAAACTATGCATTGTTATAACTCGGTAACTAGGTTGTTATAAACTGTTTCACGATTACATTGCATGGAAAATTAGGCCTCTTACGAGAAAGATTAAATATATTTAATCTATATATATATTTGGAATGATCATGAGGCGTTGTTCCCATACTTACCACGCTTGGCAGGCGGATTGGCGAGCGCAGTACGAAATGTTGATACACGGAAAGACACTGCTGCCAATAGTTCGGAGGTATCTCTATCTACTAGAACTATAATGTGGTCTATCTGTTAAAGTAGGAGTTGATTTTTGTGTCAAACAGTTTTGTCCCACTGCTGATACGATTCCTGTTTATGTTCGTTTAATAAATTTCAAAATACATGAACTATTTATCAGCATCCTACAAACGGTAGCAAATAGAATCACTTCTCCTATGTGGCAGTGCTTTGTGCGGAGAGTGATTTAGTGTTTTTTATTATGTTTTTAATTTAGTTTAGTTTACTAACATCTAGTCTAAGATAGTGTTTCTATCAGATAATGGATCCATTGTAGTTCGGAATATTTTTTTTTTTGGGCGGAGTGACTGAAAATAAATTGACTGGCTAACGGCTACTGCTGCTCAACCGACCTAAAGTACCGCAGCTGGCGTTCATGGGGCTTCGTGATACAACCAATACAACTCTCTTAACCATTTTACAAGTTTTCGTCCGGAAGGAAACGAGCGACGAGATTTATTCGGAATAAGTGTTATCATTTTTATTAATTATCAAATAGTTTCGTGATTAACAACATCATAATGCATGAATAATGCAAGCCGATAATGTAAAAGCATAATCATGAACCGAAATGATAAGATCTACCTTAGTTTTGCGTGTTGAACTAGGTATGATGAATTAGGAACATTGTTATAAGCTCATGGTCGACAGGTTTGTTTACCATGCAATCCTACGTTAAAATAATCTTCAATTTGTATGTCCAGTAAGCTATAATTTTGCTTGCTGTGGGGTGCTGGCAGTAGAATGTTACCCCTCCTCTCATACCCATGGATGCAGTAAGAGCCTGCTAAGGGATACCTCCGGATGATGGGCAGCAGCGTCCTTCCTTGTATCAACATCCCGTACTGCGCTCGCCAATCCACCTGCCAAGCGTGGTGAGTATGGCAACTACCCCTCATGGAGATCATGAGGGAGGTCTGTGTTCAGTAGTGGACGTTTTACAGCTGAAATGATGAAGCTATAATTAGTTTAAAAAAGTGTAGGTTATTTGACAACAGTGACCATAAATGGCACGAGCATAGATATGCATGACCAAAAAAGTATGCATGGCCTGCGTGAAAGATGTTTAGGTGTTTATCAGGCCGGTAGAAGGCAAGAAAATTACATGTTGTACCGACCCTAGGTAGGGTGCATGAGGGCAGGGGAAAGTTCCATTTTAGAAGCCATGTTTTTTAGTAATCTGATCGTAGCCATTTTGCGCCAAAATAGCAGACAAATCCATAATTTGCTTCTGCTCAAAAGATAAAGACTGATGTTTAGGAGTCCCCCGACGCGCTTGCATTTCAGACAATGATCCAAAAGACTTCATTATTACAAAGTACAGTATTTCTACGATGCTGATAAAGGAAGCTCCTAGAAACAATCCTGCTGCTCCCCCAAATGAGACGACCAAATCCTGGATGTAAAATACTATTTCTCTCGTGTACCGCGTCTTCGGGACTTGGACATTATATTTTACCCCGCCCATGGTGGAAAACGGACCTGACGCCCAAAATACTGTAGTGCTTGCTACTTCTCTAAAATTGGAGTCAATGCACTGTGAACTGCAAGAACAATTGACTCTGCTGAGATCCTTTGCTAAATCGGCCACACAGACCATGCCTTCGACTGTGCACTGCGTTCCGCTTTCGTAAAAGTAGTAGAAAGGCTTGCAGCCGCATTTCTTCATTATGATCTCATTCCTGCAACCCAGGCGGCACATATTGGTGCTATACACATGCTTTCCCACGGCAGTAGGCTCGTCAGTGTACAAACAACCACGTCTTTTTGGTGGCAGCTCTTTTACCCCTTTACTACAGCCTGTTTCCACCACAGCGATTTCGGAGTTTTTCGTCGATCCCAAGGTCACAAGGGTCGACTGACTTGTGATGTCTTGAATATCGTACGGTGAATGCATTGTAAAGTGGCTTTCGTTGAACACTTCTACTTTCAACAGGCAACTGTGTGATGCGAATTTGCATGTGATGGGGTAATTCTTAGTGTGGTTTAGATCGGATTTTGTGATGGCCACGTCCTCGACAGCGAGAGAGTTGGTTGAGTAGCATAAGCCATGCTCAGTCATAACTGGGGTCCATTTAAACAGCGCGTTTTCTGAAGAATCTACCTTGATCTTTACTGTTTCTCCTATTTTTGGCATAACGTCTACAACCAGCTCGAACAAATCTATGTTAAGTTCCTCAGCCTGGTAATCTCGATAGGCTCCCAAGTCAAGAATGTTAGAGTTTGCTACCATGTGCACAAAATTAGCATAGTACTCATAATTCTCATCAGTAGTTTCAACGTCCCACAGTTCCTTGATAGTTTCGGGCAGCTTGGAGAGGTCTACTCTACTCTTCATACAAATGGTGATAGCGGGGAGACTCGGTTTCCAAAATCGGAAGTCTTTTTCGTAGGTAACGACTGTTGGGTTTTCATTGTACCGTTGCAATTGGCCTTGGGCCACGCTTAGGGCTCCGTAAAAGGCGGAACAGGTCACAGCAGCCCACAACAGCCTCTCGAGCCAATGTCTGTTGGGCTCAGCGATATGGTGTAGACCATGAATACCAGTCGCCATGCAGAACTCCTTGCCTACATTAACCACAGAAGTGCTGCTGTCCCTGAAATAGTCTACTACAGACTTTTTCTGTTTAATCTTCGGCTGATCGTATGTGTATTCGTACATTTTTGAAGTAGAACTTTAATGAATTATTAAAATATCGCAATTGCGACTTTCCTGGTCTGTTAGTTAATGAGTTGTGAAAATACAGAAATGCTTTAATGTTTCTATTTGCGCAATACATTAGCTTTTAGTATTTAAAAGCATTCCCATGTAATTAAAGGTTATACATACAGTGATTAAAAACATAGTTGCATGCGACGTTTAAAGGCACGAAAGATCATCGCTATAATAACTTTTTAGATATTATTTTATATTTGTATGTTGTTTATTGCATTTTTAAATTTTGTCTTCTTTCTTATATTTCTTTAAATATTTTATTTATAATGTGCTGACACGAAATGAAGTTTATTTTATTATATTATTCTCTATTCTTATTCGCGCTTTTGCTCGTAAAAGTGAAATTCTGTCGAACATTTATGAACTATCCTTCTGACGGTGAGTTCTTTATTCCGCTTTATGCTAATAAATAAAGAATTTGAAATTCAGTAAATTGACATCTGACAGAGGAGAATCAAAGATGAGGCCAACGCCCTTTCACGTCATGTGCAATGATGGGTGGGAAATGATGAATAAATAAATAAATAATGCTGGACAAATCACACAGCATCATCTAGCCCCAAGCTAAGCAGAGCTTGTGTTATGGGTACTAGGTGACTGATATACTTAATACATTATACTACATAGATAGATAATTTTATTATAATATAGAAAAACACCCAGAACACCCTGAACATCTGCAGATCATACAGACATTTGTCCCGAGGCGGGAATCGAACCCGCAAAACGTCGCGGACCTTCGCTCGCTGCGCCACAGAGCTCGTCGAATGAGTGTTTCGTTCGCAAACTCCTGCGAAAAATACTTGAGCAAACATACCTGTTCAAAGTCTTGACGTCAAATCCTTTCTGTATATACTCGATACCGGCTGGCACCGCCATGGTGAGCAGCAGTCTAGGCTTGTTGGTCTTCTCGGCTTCCCTTTCGAACTCCTCGCGTAATTCCTTGACCAGTCTGGCGTAGTTCTCGCGGTCCTTGGGTTTGCCTCCGTCGCGGGAAGCTGGGTACTCCCAGTCCAGGTCCAGACCGTCGAAGCGGTTTTGTCTGAGGAACTGTCAAAAAATAAACATAAAGTTACATTTTTATACAATCATCATCATAATCCGCAGTCCGACTTCACCCACTGCTGGGTATAGGCCTATATCGCTATATTTGTGCCATATTTCACGGTCCTGTACCAATCTTATCCAGCCGTTTATTAAATACCAGAATTAAATTATGTGCTTCATTTAAATATAAGTAATGTGTTTTGTTTTTCTTCCTAAATAGACATTTCTATGTGAATGATGTAAATGATGTACTTTTTGGCACTGATTTTGATAGTTTTAGGGGTAATTTAACTAGTTATTTTATTTAGGCATTGTACATACTTGTATACCTAAAAGGAATATTCTCACTAGATCCATAATTTATCGATATGTGTTAATATCAGTATCTGTTCATACTATTACATTTCATCAGCGACTGCCGGAAATTATAGTATTAATTATAATTATGTAAAATTATTTACTTGTCTTGTGGTGCGATTGTAAAAAGTAAATCTTAAAAGTAATGTTATTTGCTCAATGTTTAGGTATACATATATTTAAGTTATAAATAAGGGCTGTATGATTTCGTTTAATTATAAATAATACCTTAATAGCATTCCTCACGAATTCCTTCCTTCTCTCCTTGGAAGCAACCATGGGTGAGAACCGCGACGAGCCCTCGTTCCAGCCCCCGATGGCCAGCATGGTCTTCAGGTTCTTGTTGTACGTTTTCAGACCGGTGAACTTGGCGTACCCACCTGGGAAACAATATTCATGCGGATGTTTAATAGACTGAAGAGGAACGCCCGGGTATGCTATTGTAATAAACTGACATGATTTAAAATGCTTCTGAAAAACAGCGCTTCAGCAGCCCTTTTACAGCATAAAGGCTGCTGAAGCGCTGGTTTTTTTTGCTGTAAAGGGGCTGCTGAATCCGTAACATAATCTTATAGTGATGAGGCCGCCCATTGTACTTCTACTTTTAGTTTTGTTAGTTTCTTTCTATGTTAATTTTTGAGTTAGTATTAAGTTAAGTACAATAAAGAGTTATCTATCTATCAATCTGCATAGAGATATCCCGGAACATAGGCAGTAGTGACTCTCCATTTATCACTATCCACACTATTTAATGCACTTGCCAACCCGCCTACCAAGCGAGTATGGCAACAACTCCCTCATGATGAGTACTTGCAGATCCATGAGCGAGGCCTATGTCCAGGAGAAAACCGAAGTTCTACTCTGAAATGATGATAGAACATAATGTGAAAACTTATACTGAATAAACTGTAATTCTGAGGCTTTTGCTATTGTAGGCTCAAAATATTCCTAAAGATATGTAAGTTATGCTAGTAGAGCAGAGAAATAGGCATTTTTTTGTCCCCATTTATTGGTGTAAAGCGTAAGTAAACTCAAGAACTCGGTTAAATTATACCTCTAAAATGGGTAACATTGAAAAACCAACTTCATCGAATTATATAATTGGTGTAAGAGTTACTGGGTTATTTCTATTGATAGCTTTTATATTGGCCAGCTTAATTAATTGTCCTTGCTTGTAAACGTAAACTAGAGTGCTAGTTCTCGGTAGCAGCTTTGTTTTGATACCTCATATCGATATTTATACTTAAGCCAAATTCGATGTAGTATGTTTGTAAATAAACTGTCACAAACCTAAAGATAGCTTTATTTCTGTTGATTTTTATGAAAAAAAATCACAATTATTGAGGATTCGTGACCACTCCGTTTAATATGATTAACTAGGTCAAAAAACCAACTCTTAGCAAGCAATTACATTTTAAGTGTGACAGTTTGTTTACACAAACATTCTACGTCGAATTTGGCTGAAGTATAGATTGACCTGCCGTGGGGTGCCGGCAGTAGAATGTTACTCCTCCTCTCATACCCATGGATTCAGTAAGTACCTGCTAAAGGACACCTCCGGGAGATGCGCTCGCCAACCTGCTTACCAAGCGTGGTGAGTATGGCAACTACCTACATATAGTGGACGTTTTACAGCAGAAATTATATCATTCAAATGATTGACTCTGGTTTTACGAATCGCTGGAGCTTGCTCTTACAAAATGTTAACTCAACTGCCCCACGTTGAGCGCCATCCATTTTCCTTACATTCTATTTACCTTTCTCAAAGTCCTGATATTGGTCAAATGGCTTCAACGTGTCCTCCGAAGGCGTGGATAAGATCTCTCTAATAAAATGTTGACTCAACCGCCTCACGTTGGACGCCATCTAGTTTCCTTACATTCTGTTTACATTTTTCAATGTTCTGATACTTACGAATGGCTTCAGCCTGTTTTCCTTTGTAAACCTCCGAAGGCGTAGATGAGATCGCTCTAACAAAATGTTAGTGTAATAAAGTGTCAAATCATTTACGTTGGGCGCCATCTGTTTTCCTTACTGGCTCCAGCGTGTTGTCCTCAGTATACCCTCCGAAGGCGTAGATAAGATCGCTCTAATAAAATGGTAACTTAACTGCCCCACGTTGGGCGCCATCTATTTTCCTTACTTATTTACCTTTCTCAATGTCCTGATACTTGTCGAATGGCTTCAGCGTGTTGTCCTTAGTAAACCCTCCGAAGGCGTAGATAAGATGCGTGCAGAGGTACGGGTTGATGTTCTGAGGGTTGAACCGCGCCGTGCCGGGCCGGTATACCGACCAGTTTGTGTAGTAGCACACCACTCGAGGCTCGCTGGTAAGAGCTGGAATGGAAACAGGAGTTTTATTAATAAATAATGCTGCAAATTACACACATCATTATCTAGCCCAAAAGTTACCAGAGTTTGTGTTATGGTTATCAGGTTAATAGAACACTTTCTTGTGCTTATTTTTGTAAATAAACAGGGTGCGGAAATATTTTGGATCCTTTTTGTACCTATATATATGTTTTTTTATAGTTATAGGGTTTTGTTTTCAGAAAGTTTTTTTTTATAAAAACATATTTGACTTTTTAGAATTCTGGCTGTCTTCCGCCAGCCTAAAAATATCAGCTTGTCTACCCTGAGCCCTTAAGAAGTCGGAAGACGGGGGTTTCAAATTATTGGATTACGTTGGCGTGCTGAAGAGGAGGCCTATAACCAGCAGTGTCAATGGGCTGATATGAGGATGACGATGATTGAATATAACTAAAATTTTGCATTTACCTACCGACGGGTGCCGGCAGTAGAATGTGCATGCAGTATCTGCCAAGCGATACCTGAAGATGGGCTGCAGCGTCTTTCCGTGTATCAACATCTCGTACTGCGTCAGATCTACACACTTCCTAAGATGCTAGAAGGGCTCACTATATCCTGACTGGATCAAGTGAGAGTGATATCATTCAACGACTCTCTAAGACACTCCTAACAATGTAAAACAATGGCATTTACACATTTTTTTATGAATGCATCGATGAAACGTGATGTAACATTGATAGCTGATGTAAGACAAAAGGTTAGGTTACCTAACAATTACGATAGGTGTCTGACTGTCTGTTCGGCTAAGCATAGCTAATAAGTGTAAAAAATTGTAACATCACAGATATTATCGACACTCTTTATTTTACATATACCGTCCTCCTGGGCAAACCTAATCTATCTAACAATGTCCCAGGCATTGCAGTGTCCCGTACAGCATGACTGCCAGTGGCTGACTCTGTATAAATCATCTATAATAGATGCAAAGGCCTTACTAATATTTTACATAAACTTTTTGTTCATGTGACCACCGTGGATCAGTTGGTCTAATATCCGCTGTGACAGGGGTTGCGGATTCGTTTCCCGATATAGGTAGTACAAATTATGTTTGCTTTTATGCAGATATTTGACTCGGTAAACTTTTGCGATCTGTAGACATCATTTTAAACTGGTTATGCGACTATAATAGGGAATAAAACAAAGTAATTACGCGATAAAGTCATGTTAATCAGTTTAAAGTTATTTGACTCGGGTCTAGATGTCTTCTATGTATGATTAGTGTCGTTTTAAAAAGTTTACAAGTACTCTGTCAACCATCTGCAACCATTCCACCGTCTTCATCTAAATATATATTAAATCTCGTTGAAGCAACATTGCTTCAGGTAGATTTTATTACAAAACAATCACATTCACAAAACGATTAAACTAATAGCAAGTAATATTCATTTAGTTTCATTGGCTATTGACACCTACACAGCACATAAAACTCTAATCACTTGTGTAGCAACATGTCTTGACAAACTTAACTTTTTATTTCTTTTCAAACAAGGTGGAAGAATCATCGTCATCATCATAATATTAGCCTAAGGACTGTTCACGTCCACTGGTGGGCAAAGATCTCCCTCATGTATCTCCAAGATCAATAGAGGTTTGTTACCATACTCGTCACGTCTTGGCACGTTTAGGCGGGTTGTGACACGTAAAGACTCTGCTGCCCATTTTCCGGAGGTATCCCTTGACAGACCTTTAATGCATCCACGGGCAAGAGAGGAGAGGCAACATTTTACAGCCGGCACCTACGGTATGGTGGAAATGTGCCATGAACAAGGATTTTGAAGAAAATATATTCCTGTTTGATTGCAGTGATTTCGTAGGCTTGCTATTTGTCACTGTTCGACACGTTCTATGTCGCACTGCAAGCACCATTTTCTTCATAGGAAAATTATTTTGTTTGCCAATAGCATAATTTAATAGAAGTAAATAGATCTGTGATCCTTCCTTAAGCCGGTATTGCTTTTTACCAACCCGGGGCGGGTCGGAATCGAAAATTTGGTAAGAATTATCATTATTATGAAATGTGCGATTCATACTATAAAATTCAAAAACTTTAAACTACATCTCCCAATATTACAAAGAGGAAAGATTGGTGTGTTGTATTTTGTATGTTTGTAACGAATATGTAATGTATCTTATTTTAGTAGTATGTTTTTATTTTGTTTACGTAACTTATGACTGTCATGTTCGGAGGAGGGCGCTGACTCTGCAACACAGTTTTTTAACTTTTGCGGTAGTTCAACGTTCCCATTGTTTTTGTATCAAATGTTTTTGTTCCCAATATTTTTTTTGTATTTTTGTATTTTTTTGTATTTGTATACTATAAAATTCAAAAACTTTAAACTACATCACCCAATATTATAAAGAGGAAAGATTGGTGTGTTGTATTTTGTATGTTTGTAACGAATAAACTCTGGACTCCCAACTACAGGACGGTATTTAAATTTTTTTTCACCATTAGAATGCTACATTATCCCTGAGCTATTTTATACTGATAGGCTATTTTATCCCAGTAATCCCACGGGAAAGGGAAATACGCGGGTAAAACCGTGGAGTGCGGCTAGTGACTAATAAAATTTAAACCAAGTAGGTAAACACCGTCGTCGATTTAATTATCTCAAGTGCAAAAAAATAAAAATATTTTCGTAGGGCTTTTAAGAGTTCTGATTTTACTAAGAACTTTGCCAACATCAATAAACCGATGAGAATGAAACTAGAGTTCGACTCAGATTGATTGCATTGGGTGAATCGTATTACATTACTTGTTACATTAGCATCGACACAGAAACTGTGCCGAGACCAGCACTGGAACGAAACCATTTGCATCAGCTGTTGATGCGTTAAATCTATATAATGTCTGTGTAATGAGAACCGAGATCGTCTGCGAAGAGCAGTAGAGTTAATTTAGAATTTTACTAACGAAAGAGTCCCCGCAGACTACAAACTTTTTATCGGCCGATAGTTTAGTCGAGTTGGCCTGTTCGTGCGCACACTGTGCCAACAAAACAGTTGGGTTGGTCGCGAGTGCGCAGACTAGCCAACAAATGGTTTGGCGATTGATTAATTTACTAGAGTTGGTGAAGAGATTAGTCGCGTGGAATGTTGCCCAAAAATATTATTATTGCTTTGATACAAAGGAGAAAAAGAACGAGGAAGAGGACGACCTTCCCCGCGTCCAACGCGGATTGAACTGAAGCCATCAGCCGAGTCGGCCGATCAAACAATCGGCGCCATACTGATCAAGCGGTCGGCCGATAGTTCGCCGATGGTTTGTTTGAAGGCAGTCGTGAAGCCCATCAAACTTTTTTATCGGCCGACACTGAATCACTGTAATGTGCGCATCTGCATACATCTTCATACTGATTAAGAAGCCGACCAAACTATCGGCCGATAGAAAGTTTGTAGTCTGCGGGGACTCTAACTCAATGAGTTAACCTGAGGTAACCATGAGGCTTTCTTGTATTATCATTTAAACATTAGAAAAAGGTTTCATATCAAAATGTATTTTATACATTAAAACCTCAAATTAAAATCGCTCCGATTTATTAGAATAAGGTTCAAGTATCCATAATTATAACCTTATCCATAATTTCTAACCTACCAAAATATATTCCATGTCTAACATCTACCTGATGGAATGTGTTTGTGAAATGTACATGAGAACGCAGATGCAAACGCAGTTTAATTTGAATTATATATTTCATATGATCAAAATCCTGGCCATGACGGCGCGGTAGAAGTAGGAAAGAATAATTATTGAATGTTTCCAAATATAGTATAGTTTAGTTTAAAATGAAAAAAAAAAAGTGTGTAATGCAAAACTGAAAGTTACATAGGTTGTGCCATTTACATGATATGGGATTTCTTTACCCAGATTTGTACATGAAACTAAAGGAAATTATATGTAATTTTAAAAGAATGCCGGTTTTCTAGTTCTTTCTTTGTGTCGAGGTTTTTTATTTATTCATGTACTTATTTTTTTTTATTTTACATATGTTGTATCTAGTGTTGTTTTATGTACCTACAGCAGTTGCGCGCTGTGCTAGGACGGGAGTGCACGCATTTATTACTTGTGTTCCCTTATCAGTAAGGTACGCGGCCGAGCGCGCTCGGCTGCAGCGTAACAATGGCTGTGGAAAGGTCGGACCACAATGAGCGAGATTTATCAGTATCGGAGGATACCATTTTCTCTGATAATCAGCAGGATAGATGGAAGACGTTGAAAAGAATGAAAGGAAGAGAAGAAAATGAAAGTGACGCGGATGCTGAAGATGGTTATGTACAAGTGCGACGGAGACCAAAGAAGCTTTTGAGAACTTTATCAAAGAATGGTGGGCAACGACCAGAGTACACGGAAAGCCTCGATGTTCAGTCCAATACGCAAATATGTACTGACACCTCCTGTGAGATAGGTATAATTTCCACCGAGCCGTTGCCTAAACAAATGGCCTTTGCTAAGTTGTTACGAAGCGAGAACATAACAGGCGTAATAAAAATTAAATATAAAAGTACCTATAGAATACAATTAACCTTCGATAGCAAGATAAAAGCTCAGTCAATCTTGAATTGTGAAGAATTGAAAATACGAGGAATTAGATGCTTGAGAACAGATGAAATGAATCTTCGTTATGGAATAGTGAGACAGGTAGATATAGAAATTAAAGATGAAGAGATGAATAATATGTTTCAGTGCGAAAAAGAGATTGCGTCAGTAATGCGTTTGAAAAGACAAACTAGTGAAGGGGCCTGGGTTGAAAGCGAGACTGTGCGCTTGTGTTTTAGAGGTAACACTATACCTCCATATGTAGAAGCATATGGTGTTAGGTTTTTAGTGGAACCCTATATATTTCCTGTCTCACAATGTTCGGGCTGCTGGAGATATGGGCATAGACTTAAGTTTTGCCCGGTTAAGAAAATAACCTGCCCTAAATGTGGATCGAATCACGCCAACTGTGAAACGAAGGAGTTTAAATGTATTAATTGCAAGGGTCCACATATGTCTCTAGAAAAATCCAAATGTCCTATATACCAAAAAGAAAAAGATATAAGGGTAATCATGCGGGATGAAAACTGTATCTACACGAAAGCAATTGAAATATACGAAGATCGTCAAACCTTGAGACAGTCCTTTTTACCTGAATTAACACCGAAAAACAAACAGTTAATAAAAGAACACAATGGAGTAAACGAAGGCTACAAACAAGCTTTACTGTCGAAAGAGGAAATGCAAAGAGAAGATGATACTAAGGACGAGATTTCCAGTAATGAAACGATCAAAGGAATCAGTGAAGAGGGAAAAATAATACAGCGAAAGAAAAAGAAGAAAAAGAATAGTAGTTTAAGAGTTGATCAGGCTATGCAAAGTCAGAGTGAAGAAGAAAGCGAAAAGTCTAAGAAAAAGAAAGAGTTTAGTTTTATGAGAATATTTAACAACATAAGGGACATAATATCTTCAAGGAAAATGCTGGATGAAAAAATATCTTTAGTTTTAGGCGTAGTGTTTGAGGAGTGCTATCCATATATAGCTGAGTGGTTCAACGTCGGGGATTGTGTTAATAAATTCCTGTCCATTTTTAATAATGGATAACTGCTGTCGTAGCCAGCGATTTATTAACATCATCCAGTGGAACTCTCAGAGCATAAAACCGAAACTGACTGAATTTGAATGCTTGTTATTTCAACAAAAGGTGCACATAGCGATATTAAGTGAAACGTGGTTAAACGAAGACTTGAACGTAAACATTAGTGGTTATAGCTGGTATAGGAAGGATCGCAGTGACTCTTACGGTGGGGTAGCAATTTTGACGCACAAATCTATTAAAGTTGAGGTATGTACATTTAGTTTAGGTAATTTTGGTATTGAAATGTTGTTCATTAAGGTTTTAAACTGTAAATTCATAAAAAATATAGTTTCCGTTTATTGCCCGTCATCAGTTAGCACAACACAAAGTGACTGGGATGAATTGTTTTCAAAATTTAATGGCGGAACGATAATAGCAGGAGATTTCAACGCGCATCATACTAACTGGTCTTACAAAGACGATATTAGAGGAACCCAAATCTTGGATTCTTCCTTAGAATATGGTTTTATTTCTATGAATTCAGGTGAAGCAACTAGGGTTAAATTAGTAAATGGCAGAATACAAAAGACGTCTCCTGATATTACGTTCGCCTCTTCAGATATTGTAGTTCATTTTAACTGGACGGTACTTAATGAAAATTTGGGAAGTGATCATTTAATGATAAAAATAAATTCATGTTTCCAAGATAGAAATCATTACAAAAAAAGGCGTAATTTTAAGAAAGCCGATTGGGCATGTTTTACTAAAACGTCTGAACATTTACTAAGTAAAATATCACTTAATATTGCAGATAATATACAAAGTAGTTATAACACGTTTATTGATATCATTAACCAATCAGCTGACAAGAGTATCCCATGGTCTAAAATCAATTGTAATCCAGAGCGCAACTTTAAACCTAAACCGTATTGGAATGCTGACTTATCAAAACTTGTCGCTCAGCGGCGTTTGGCTCTTAGTACCTTTCGACGAAACCCCACTCCCGATAACCTCACAGCTTTAGAAAACAAGAACTCCATTGTCAGGACAGAATTATCTCGGGCTAGATCTGCTAATTGGCAACAATTTTGTGATTCGACTGATAAAAGTACTTCTTTGCGGGAGATGTGGCGCCGTATGAGGTGGATAAAAGGTTACAGGCTAACTAAATTTCAAGCTTCAAACGATAAAAAACAGGAGTTACTTTGTAATCTAGCACCCGACTATGTAAAAGTACCTAAACCCATTTTTGTTTCAGCAAATAGTTTATTAGAACAGGAATTTTGCATTCAGGAATTAAACTTATGTATAAAAAAAAAGGATACCGCCCCTGGGGATGATGACATAACGTACTCAATGATATTTAATTTACCAGAAATCGGAAAGATATATTTATTAAGCTTGTACAATTATATCTTTAACACCGGGTACGTCCCAAGCCAATGGCGAGACATAAAAATTGTACCAATTCCAAAAGCGGGTTCTAGTTTGAATGAAGTAAAAATAAGACCTATTTCTTTAATTTCATGTTTGTGTAAAATTTTCCATTTAATGATAACCAAGAGACTTGAATGGTATATTGAAAAAAGCACCCTATTGTCCTCTAATACTACTGGCTTTAGAAAGGCACAGTCATGTTTAGATTCGGTCGCTCGTGTGGTTAGTACTATACAAACTGGCTTTGTTAAGAATATACCTACGCTGGCGTGTTTTCTTGACATTGAAAATGCCTACAACAATGTACTTGTAGATAAAATTACGATTACTTTAGATAGTTTAAATGTTGGTTATAAGATTAGTAATTATTTTTGGGAGTTTTTAAGTGAAAGACATTTAATAATCAGGGATGACATGGCTACAGATGATCAAAGCATGGTCAGATGGACCTCGAAAGGCTTAGCTCAAGGAGATCCAGTTTCTCCATTGCTTTTTAATATCGTATCCCATGAAATATGTAAAAGTGTTTGCATTGAAATTGCGCAATATGCTGACGATTTTGTTATTTTTTCTAGTCATAAAAAGATAGATATGTGTGTTTTTGATGTTCAAAAAGCTTTAAATGCTATTTCTAAGGTTTTGGATTCTATTGGCTTGAATATTTCTGCACAAAAGTCTAAATTTTGTTTATTTAGTAGGGGACGCAGGCATCATCAAATCCAGTTGCAAGTTAACGGCTCTGCGTTGCCTTGTGAAGAAAATATTAAGTACCTAGGTATATGGCTTGACAGTTCACTTCGTTGGAGTAAACATATAAATGAGCTTTGCGATAAAACGATGAAATTCCTCAATATTTTAAAAACTTTGGCGGGTTCTGGATGGGGAGTTCACCCGAAACATTTACGGAGACTATACATCAATTTAATTAGAAGTCGAATCGATTTTGGTAGTTTTTTATATGATAATAGTGCCAACTCCCATACCTATAAGGTTGATAAAGTTCAAAACAAAGCTCTTAGAATTATCGGAGGATTTATTAAAACTACGCCAATCCATGTTATGGAAAGCGAGGTATGTATACCTCCACTTTTTTTAAGAAGAAAGTATTTATCATTTAAGTTTTGTATAAAAGCTAAGTCTTGGAAACATGGGAAAACTGATTCGTGCTTAGATAAGCTGAGTACTTTTCACACAAATAATTATTGGAATAATAAAAAGAAACCGTTGTTAATGGTAACGTTCATTAGTGTTAAGGATGAAAAAATTGCGTCATCAACTCCTCTTGAAATGTTTTTACTACATGTGTGGCCTTCTAAATTAAATATTAAAAATTTTATTGTTGACAACTTGGAATGTGTACAAGGTGCAAAAACAGATTATAATCCGAGTTCTTTAAGAAGTAAAATCCTGTGTGAGATAGATAGTAAGTACCATAATTGGTATAGAATATATACGGATGGATCGAAGAGTACTAGCGTATCAGGTGCTGCATTTTATGATTCATCGCGTAAACAAGGAGAATGCTATAAAAACACGTCATCTATATCTATTATGACCATGGAGTTATTCGGTATATTAGAAGCTCTAAATTACATTCAATACAGTGAAATAGTACCCTTACCTAAAGTTGTTATACTAAGCGATTGCAAAAGTGCTTTACAACATTTAAAAAGTTGTAATGAGGGAACTAGATGTATATCATTAGCTTATAGCATCCTCCGTAAACTTGGGTATTTGAATGATCTTAATATTGAAGTGGTTTTGCAGTGGATTCCGTCACACATTGGTATTGCCGGGAACGAGGAGGCGGACCGTTTAGCAAAATCAGCGATTGTAGACGGATCAGATATATACATTTTACCTAATTATACAGATTTATTACCAAGATTCAGAAATTTATGTTATGATTATTGGCGCGAATATTTTGACGAACGATCACAAGCTAAAGGGATCTGGTATAAAATCATACAGAGTCAGCCTCCTCGTTTACCCTGGTTTATGGGTGACGTAAACAGGAAACAGGTAGTTACTGCGCACAGGCTTCGTTCCGGGCACATGCCACTAAATAAATTTGCGTATTTAATGGGCAAGGTGCCATCACCTAACTGTGAAACTTGTAATAAACCAGAGGATGTGTACCACGTGCTGATGGAATGTGCCCGGAACCAAGCCGATAGGCAAGAGGTCCTGGACGAGCTTAAGCTCAATATTGTTAACGTCGGGGTATTTCACCATATACTATCTTGTCCCACATCTATAGAAGCCAAAATGATTTATGAACTAGTCAACATTTAATGCTGACTGGTTGGTTCATTATGCACTGAGTGTGCTAAATGTATATACTAGGTAATCTGTGTGAGTGCACATTCATACCTAACCATTCAACGAATGGATGGGCAATGAGTGTGTACTTACCTACTTATTTACAAATCTTTTGTTGTTATTGTTTTTTTAGGAGTTATTTTATAGTTTAATTTGGTTTTTGTCTTTTTTAGGAGTTATTTTATAGTTTAATTTTGTTTCCATGTTGTTAACATTAACTGACCGGCATGAACTTGTAGTTCAAAGGTCATAAAATTAAGAATAAAAAAAAAAAAAAAAAAAAAAAATGTACCTACAGTTTCTTTTGGAAGTACATAATGACAGAATTGTTAATTCTCAGTTTGGTATTTTGATAGCTACCAAGATCACATCCGAATTAATGATGCGTAATTATAACCTATGTACATTTAGGTAGTGACACCATGTAGAGGCATGCAAAGGCCATTGTCCGTGGGTGCATGCTCTTAATGATCCATTGTCTTTATCAAGCCCATTCTCGTTGGCAACATTGGGCTTTTTGTGAGAAACATTTGATTTGAACAATAAAATTGATGGGGATTGCGAAGGTTTTAATTGTAGCATTGGTTGTTATGCTATGCTTAATTTTGAAGGATTGCGACTTCAGTAGCTCAATGGGAGACTACCTAACGTGTGGTTGCAGGTTTGATTTCCGTGGCGGGCGAAATGTTTGCATCATTCGCAGGTGTTTGTTCCGGGACTGAGTATTTTTAATATTATAATAAAAATATATGCGTTATAAAAATGAAGGAAACTACTGGGTATTAAATCAGCTTGGATCTTACAAAAAATTGTGTTTTATGTATGTAAAGTACGAATTAAAAAATGTATTAAAGTATTATATTAAAACATCTGGTACCCATTACACAAGCTCTGCCTTCTTTGGGGCTAGATTTTAATATATTTAGTAAGTAGGTAGGCAGCGTCAGCAACTGGGATAATCATTCTGTAGGTATGCTGCAGTGCCTGGGACATTGTTAGGTGGATTACGCTTGCCCAGCACCTATACCATCCTCTCAGCTTAGTCAGCTATTAGTCAGAGGAAAATATAGGCCAATCTACAATATATAATAAGGAAAATATAGGGCAATACCTCTGAATAATAGTTAATAATAATAATGCTGGAAATTTCACACAGCATCATCTAGCCTTGATGACTATGACTGGTATACTTAATATATTATACTAAATAGATATATATTTTTATTATAAATAGAAAAACATTTAGAACACTCTGAATTTTATTTTTATTTTATTTATTCAGGGTGTTCTGAATGTTTTTCTATTTATAATAAAAATATCTATCTATATAGTATAATATATTAAGTATCTATACCTGTCTTTTCCTCTGACTAATAGCTGACTAAGCTGAGAGGATGGTATAGGTGCTGGGCAAGCAAATATCTGCAGATCATGCAGACATTTGTCCCGAGGCGGCAACCTCTTGCGTCGCAGGCGGACCTTCGCCCGCTGCGCCACTGACGTCGTCAAAGCCAGGAGTTGAGGAGTTAGGAAACGAATAAAATAACAACTTACCTGGAGTTGCTAACGTGATGACTCCTAGTAGTAATGACAGCCATGTTACGAGATTCTGGGGACAAAAGGTAACATTGGTTAGCAATATTTATATACGTATAATAAAAACTCCGATAAATAATAGTAGGTACCAATCTGTCCCAAAACAAAATGTTAAAATATGATTGAAGTGCCCTTCTAGCATTTTGCATTTTCTGTATCTTAAAATACTTTTAATGCCCAGACACTGAGGCGTCCCGTACAGCATGGTTTCGATTACTGCTATTATCAATGTTATTTTTGTGAATAATAATAAAATAATTTGAAAAAAATAATTTGAAAAAAATAATTTGAAAATGGTTAACACGGTTTCTGATGCTGTGTGTACGTATACATTTTCTCTTTCTCAGCCATAGGACTGTTGCCATGTCCACTGCTGGACAAAGGCCTCCCTCATGGATCTCTAAGTTCATAAGGGGATGTTGCCATACTCGCCACGCTTGGCAGGTGGATTGGCGAGCGCATTACGGGATGTTGATACACGGGAAGACGCCGCTGCCCATCTTCCAGAGGTTTCCCTTGGCAGATCCGTATTGCATCAACGGACAGGTGAGGATGGGTAACATTCTACTGCCTGCACCCCACGCCTACATTCCAATACATTTTCTACACTTTATAAATAATTTATCAATGAATAATTCAAAGTTTCCCAACTTTCCTACTTTAAATGTTAATAACTCAAACACAGGAAATAGCCTTTGTCAAAACTACATTCCAATACATTTTCTAAACTTTATAAATCATTTATTGTCATATATTCAAAGTTTCCCAACTTTCCTACTTTCAATGTTAATTACACATACACGCCTTTGTCAAAACGTGCCTAGAAAACACATATCAAAACTATAATTTTAAGAACTTGAACTGGCGGGTATACAAAGAGCTTCCTATGCCATTACAAAAGTCTATTGTGCATTGTTATAACAATACGTTCGAAACCGACGCAAAAAGATGGTTGGACTACGTGAGCTGGCCTTATACTTAGGGACTAGACGATTGGATAGGCCTGGTGAATGCTTAGGCGGTGGTACAGGTACAAGGCATGGATTGATAAGCCTTAGAAAGCTAAGAACTCGTTTAGTTTTAACCGACTTAAAAAAGAAGAAGGTTCTTAACTCGACTGTATGATTTTTTAGTATATTTGTTACGCGATTACTTTTTTTTTATATCTAGACGTTTGTTTGGCCACATTATCACCTGACGGTAAGCGACGATATGGCCGTCGATGGATCATAAACGTCTAGAAGACCAACTCTTGACTTCGCTAATCATTAATTTATAAGGTAGGTCATGTTTTAGAGGTAGTCACATATTCGAAACTCGATTCTGATGATGGGACACACGACGAATCAATAATTGTAGTAGTACTCACTGGAGTCCCTCAAGGTATAGTTTTATGCCCTAAATTCTACCTTGCGGTTTTTTGTTTCACTTTATAATATTTGCTTGTTCTTACACCTTGTTCTGATGATGGGATCCATGATAAATCGAGGGAAATACTCGAACAAATATACCTAGGCCTACATATAGCGGCGTGGGTGTTTTCAGCAAGTACTCAAGAACTTTAAGTTGGTTTATCTAATTAAATAATAAGGCACCTAGGTAGGGCATTTCTTATAATTTCATTGATAGGTAGACACCTACTTATTTCCTACTTTAACTGTGCCAATAATTAGACATGGGAATGGCCATTTTGAGAATTTCTATGCAATTTTTTTAGGATTTAAGTATAATATATTTATTTAATACTTAAATTACTACTATTCAATCATATCAAAATGATTATAAAAACAAAGAATAAATAATTTTCTTTCTGATTCTGTTACATGTTTCGTCTACTAGCTTTTGTAAAATGAGATTTTAAGGTAATTTAATTTGTTACTGACACTAAGCTCACTTTAAAGGTCGTAGCACACGTATCAACTCGGAAAGGGATCGTAACCGTATCGCTTTTTGCGTCGCCGTCAAACAGTCGTCAACCTAATGTAAGCACGAAACCAAAGCGGATCAGATCCGATACGTCGACTCGGCTACGGCTAGGCGACGCCGCGCTTACGGCTCGCCAACCGCTGGTTGACGGCTAGTTCAATCATTTTGAATCCGAACGTTAAGTGTGGACGAAGAGACGTAAGCTAGGGTACGGAGAGCCGTAAGCTAGGGTACGGAGAGCCGTAAGCTAGAGTACGGAGAACCGTAAGCGCGGGAACGGCAAGTCGACCACGCACTGCACCACCGTTCGTGAGCTTGTCCCGAGGCGAGGCGATTACGTTACGATTACGATTAGTGTGCGTTGCAGTAGGGAGTTTCATATAACTAATAATGAACGGCTCGAGTTGATACAGTGACGATCCTTTTCCGAGTTGATACGTGTGCTACGACCTTTATTGGGTGTTTTACCCTATATTGAATAAGGAGTAGATGAATAGATAGAAAATGCTTTATTGCACACCCTAAAACATGCAAGCACACAATTAACAACAGAAGAAAGAAACACTGAACATATAGTGACAATCGGCGGTCTTATCGCTAAGAAGCAGTCTCTACCAGACATCCTTCGGACGGAATGAATAATTTGATGAAACATGGTGTTTTATCGCTGCAAGCTGTAGGTATGTAGTGTAATAGAATTGAATATATTATACCATTTATTTTGCAAATAAGTTTTCCTTTTGGTATTTTTAGGTTTCCGCACCCAATGGGTACGAACCAAAACCTATTACTAAGACTCCGCTGTCCGTCTGTCTGTCTGTCACCAGGAACTATGGCTTCAAATCTTTCTATATTCAACATGTACATTTCATAGATGATGTATTTCTTTTCCCTCTATAACAAATACTAACTAAAACAGAATAAAATAAATATTTTAGGGGGGCTCCCATACAACAAACGTGTTTAACGGCAACAGGTAGAACTTGAAATATTCACAGAAAATTTAGTTTTATATTCATGTTAAAAATAAATGATTAAAATAATATAAATATTTTAAGGGATTTCCCATAGAGCCAACGTCATTTTAATCCCGTTTTTTGCTCGATAATGTACTAATCACAAACAAAGGTGGGTGGTGCTACCTCAAAAACAAGTTGTTTTGCCAAATAATGGTATGGACCCTGCTACTCGCACTTGGCTGTTTTTTATTTTCTATGGTGATGACAATAAATAAATCTTGTTATTGATAGTTTAGGCGAAAAAAGGTAGTTACTGTGAAGACAGATGGTACATTGCACAATTATTTCCGATACTAATATAATTATTTTTCATTATTGGAACAGAGGGTAGAAGCATGGCATAGAATATTATGTATTTTTTCGAAGCTTATAAAGACTACGAAAAAATAGGTTTCGGAGAAACCCAATTTACAGAAAAACAGCGCAGTAATAGCTTGCTGAGCAATGCATTCCTGCTTACGCTGAGTGGTGACCGATTTGTGCCAATGTAAACTTTAGATAATATTAAATTAATGTTTAGAAATTATTGTTATTATGACTTTGGTGCAAATAAACGGTTTATTATCTTATCTTATTGACATATATCCACGCAAGCAACTGCGTAACGGAGGTCCGAGCTGCAATAACCTATGAATATTCAACACGGCACAGCATCTCCGTATGGGGGACACTTGACCGATGGCAGATACCGTTACTATTGGTAAATAATAACTGTTTCATAACGTTATTGGTATGTAGGGTATTGTCTACGGCATTTCCTATAAGGCGAAAGAGGACTCGTTATTACGAGTACGTTGTAGGTATTATTTATTAGCTATTTCATAGCTATTATGTAAGTATAAATTTTCATCACTCATCATAAAAGCACTATAAGAATAACTTAGTCACCCTCACTTTCCACACCTAGCCTTAAGAAACTTTCAATGCTTATTAATATTTTAGTAAGTTAAGTAAAGTTAACAATACTGAAAGTGTTTATTGAATAATCGGCGGGCAACAGCAATTTAGTGCCTAGCAGGGTTACTACTAACTTAGCCATAAATGGGTCTAATGAAAGTGCTACACGGGAAGATTGCTTATGTAACGGATAGACACCGTTATTCATTCTATGCTATAGGGCATAGCTTAGATATGACTGGCGTTATTTAGACACCACTTATAACAAGCAGTCAAGTCCAATCAACTGCAACAGGCTTTGAATTATGGCACGTCATTGTGTAGTAAATTTGCCTTTCACGTCTATCCCACTATCTCACTAATATTATAAAGCCGAAAGTTTGTATGGATGGAGGTTTGTTACCTCTTCACACAAAAACTAGACTACGGATTGAGCTGAAACTTTGCACACGTATTGATGTTGACGAGGATTAACGCACAGGCTACTTTTTATTTAGGTACAACGCATGCGAAGCGGCGGGCAGAAGCTAGTTACTTATATATCAATACCACAGATAATATAATACACTAGTAATCAATACTAATATTGTAAAGCTGAAGAGTTTGTTTATACGCGCTAATCTGAAAACCAGCTTTGATCCTTATTTTCAAGGATTAACATTATGCTGAGATAAGCCTAGGGATAGACCTTTTAATCCCCAAACTTGATTTTTCTGTTATAAATTTATAACTGAATATATGTATGTACACACCTACTGTGGTTAAATAAATGTTTTTTTCTTACTTTCTAATCTCAGGATTTACTGGTTTGAATTTAAACATTCTTTCGGTGTTGGATAGCCCATAAAACAGAAAGATATCACAGTTTCAGCGCACGTGAATTTTCATTATGCCGAATGAGTTGCTTGGGCGGTCATGAATCTTTAAATTAACCAATAAATATTACCCATCAGACATATGTAGGTACTAACAATGATTAGCCTTAAGTACTAGCACATATGCCATCCTCTCAGCTTTGTCGGCTTAGTCTAGTAACATGAATCAATGAATGAATGAATCACTTTATTGTACACCAAAATCAAGAGAGATACAGGAAAAGGAAGAGTTATTAAAAATAAACATAGGTGAAATGGGCGGCCTTATCGCTAACAGCGATCTCTTCCAGGCAACCTTTGGATGGACAGGATAGATTTCAATTTATCTATGACGGTGGCGTACTTAAACAGTGAAAACTAAACAAATGAGGTAATATTGAATATAATATGTACATATAACATGGTGACATATAAATGAACAACAAATATATAGTTAGTAACAAATCGGCTAACTTAATGATTTCGCTTGAAAAATAAAATTAACTCGACACGTGTTTCGCCTAACCACAAGGCACCTTCAGGAGAAATCGGCTCCCCGTTCGTCACGGAATATGCGAGAAACAACAGAGACGTAGAGATAGTGGCCTAGCAACGGATACCACCACACCGCACCCTGGATGTGCTGGATGTGCTGTATTTCGCGAAGACACGTGTTTAACGCAACGTTTTTTCGTCCAAAATTCCTCAGTGCCTTAAGACGAAAGTCTACAATCAATGTGTGTTACCAGTGATGACATATGGAACCGAGACGTGGTCCTTCACGATTGGTCTCATGAATAAGCTCAGAGCCGCTCAACGAGCTATGGAGAGGGCTATGCTCGGGGTTTCTTTACGCGAATCAGAAATGAGGACGTAGAAGAACTCGGGTCACCGACATAGCCAAACGGATTAGCACGTTGAAGTGGCAATGGGCAGGCCATGTAGCTCGCAGAACAGATGGCCGATGGGGCCGAAAAGTTCTCGAGTGGAGGCCACGGACCGGCAAGCGCAGCGTAGGACGTCCACCAACAAGATGGGATGATGACCTGGTGAAGACCGCAGGTCGACGGTGGATGCAGATCGCTTCCAACCGCAATAACTGGAAATCCATGAGGGAGGCCTATATCCAGCAGTGGACGTCCTACGGCTGAAGTGATGACGTGTTTAATTCTTTTTGAGTGTTTTTCAAGCAATAATTAGGTAGGTGAGCGGATTTGTCACTATACCTCTATATTCGTTGTCCATTTAGATATTTTAATGGATTTCCGCAAAGCCATGTCTGCATTAATTATTTTTTAAACACGGTGACAATTCACATAGCCTAAGTGTGGGGCAAAATTGTTTTATAAAATATTCGGATGAAGGGAATTACTTACATAAATGGAATTTATTTGAGTCGGGCACCCGTGTCGTGTCTATTTTGGATCTCCAAGTACTGACTTTGAGAGAGTAGTTGCCATACAGGCCACAATTGGCAGACGGGTTGGCAAACGCAGTAGGTACCTACGGTATGTTGATATACGGAAAGACGTTGCTGATCACCTTCAGGATACCCTTGGCAGATTCTAACTGCATGCAATCCACGACAAACTCAAACTAAACCATACCAGTTCTTTTAAAAACATGTACCTACGCATTTTCTTTTTTATTATATTTTCTTGTTTAACCAACGTAATAAAAGCCACAACTTAGTTCCACGCAACAAATGTCTATAGATAAACAACCACTTATCGTAACGAGAGTGGAACCTGCTACCTCTCAGCTCACACCTTTTGTGCCATACGACCTCCGCGTCAAATAAGACTTCATGAAATAAAATCGTCATCACCATCTCAGTTGTAGAACGTGCACTGCTGGAGAAAGGCCTCCCATTGTCCTCCTTTCTCGGACAACTATGTACTGATCATGAGGTTGTTGCCATACTCGCCACGCTTGGTAGGCGGGTTGGCGAGCGCAGTAAGGGTTGCTGATACACGGAAAGACGCGCTGCCCATCTTCCCGTCCCTTAGCAGCTTCTTACTGCATATACAGGCAAGAAAGGACAACCAAAATTGTACTGCCGGGACCCCACGGCAGAATCATCATCATCATATGTTTTCTCGTTACGAGAATGGAACCCGCACCTATTGTGCTACAGGGTCATATAGTTTTTCGACGCCAGTGTCTTTGTCTCAACGCTACGGTGATTTACTTTAGCATAATGCTATATATTTCACATGCGCACTATTTTCCATTGCGTGTCCACATTGCGGCATAAGCCTTACCACACCGGGAAATTACTTTATGGCAACATCAAATACAACCTGTTTGGATGTCATTGACGGATGGAACCTCTCCGACATTTTATTTATAGTATGGACATGGCCAAAAAATGGAATGCCGTGGAGTGCCGGCAGTAGAATGTTACCCCTCCTCTCCTACCCGTGGATGCAGTAAGAGCCTGCTAAGGGACACTTCCGGAAGATGGGCAGCAGCGTCTATCCGTGTATCAACATCCCATACTGCGCTCACCAACCCGTCTGCCAAGCGTGGTGAGAATGGCAACTACCCCTCATGGATATCCATGAGGGAGGCCTGTGTTCATCAGTGGACGTTTTATGGCTGAAATGATGATGATGATGATGGACATGGGCTTAATATTATTCTGTCAAGCAAGAATCACGCTTAGAGACTGGTAACTTTCATCTGCCTGAGTGAACCGGTGAGTGAAGATTAAACTTTGTCTACGGGATTTATGCCGTGGGATGCCGGAAGTATATTGTTCTCATGCCCGTGGATCCAGTAAAAATCTAGCAAGGAATACTTCTGAAAGATGGGCGGCAGCGTCTTTCCGTGTATCAACGTCCCGTACTACGCTAGCTAACCCGCCTGCCAAGCGTGGTGAGTATGAGTCCTTTGGCTAAGATGATAATGACGAGAAATATCATTACTAGTTTCTCGATATTTTGACGCAGTAACTCGCGTCATAGTCACGAACAAACTGAAATATCTACAAACAAAGCTCAAAGTGTTCACAATCTTTGTTTCAAAAGTTTAGACTATTGAATTCCAGTTTTGTTACAAAATGTACGTTCGCGCGAATGTTAATGTCCAGCAGCGGACGTGGCCGGCAGTCTTATGGCTATGATGATGATAATGAAACAACATAGCCGTAACTAATCCGTGGTATCACGTACGCAGGTTCGACTCCCAGTACATTCCAGAGTCGAAAGTCTCTGTACGCACGAGTGAATAGATTTGTTTCTTACTGTTTTGTTTTGTTTGAAACTTGTACTATGGTATCTGTGGTTTAAATGTCCATCTGTTAGGTAGGATTGAAGTACCTGCTACATAATATATATTTTTTACTTTTTGTTATCTGTGATAGCTTGTTTTTTTAAATAAAAAATAACAACAATAAGGTAACGTTATTCAAGTATGATTTAGAACTTCAAAATATCGTTAGAAAAACAAAATAACTTCCAGAAGAACTGAAAATTATTATAAATATCGAGATTTGGTATTTACTCTTGTTCGCTTAAAATATTAGGTACGTTAAGAGTATCTATACTACTACTAGTAGTTTATTTAAGGTTAACGTATTTTGATGAATAAGGTGTCAATATATTCGTTAATATGTTAAGGCTGCATTTTAACCAAAGTCATTTCATCTCCTAGGTATATATTTCAAATTAAGCTTTTGAGATATGCTGCAGCACGTATTAAATTATATTATTTCCCAACGTTCGTACATATCATCTCAGTCCGGCACTTCACGGCAGGGGGTGATTTAAAAAAATTTTGAAACACTTGTTTAAATTTTTTATTTGACAATATTATTGATATAAGTACCAATTTTCAAGGATCTCAAGTAAACAATTATGTTTCCCATAATAAAGTTTCATTCCCAATATTTAAAAAAAAAATTAACCCCTTTGGTGTTTTTGGTCAAATTTACGCTACGAAAAGTAGCCTATGTCCATCTCCATGGTCCAATCTACTCCTATACAAAAAATCATCCAAATCGGTTTAGCAGCTTTGACGTGAAATGGGAACATACATCCACACTTTCACTTTTATATATAAGTAGGGATATAATACCAATACTATGGTTAATTAAATTAATCACACTATTTTCGTTACTTGCAAATGACGTGTTTATAATATGGTAACAAAATGCAGTACTGGAAAGAGAGATATCCTAAAGAGCTCCACATTTACGTAACCGGCTAGAATGTGGCCCGTCCCGCCATATTGAGCAGGAATCCCGTCCCAGCCGGAATAGTAGCTTTTTGTACTGATTCCTAGGCTTTACGTAATTGCTAATGAATAACTTAACTAGAATTTAAAGACTGCGTGGGATGTTATTTCGATGGTATTTGTGTACGGATTAGGATTCATCATCATCATTTCAGCCGCAAAACGTCCACTACAGAACACATGCCTCCGTGAGGAGTGGCTGCCATACACGCCACGCTTGGCAGGCGGGTTGGCGAGCGCAGTACGGGATGTGGATACACGGAAAGACGCTGCTGTCTGCATCCACGGGCATGAGAGGAGGATTAACATTCTACTGCTGGCAATTATTTTAATAATGATTGTCTCTTTTATCAAAAGTAATTGTTAATATAAATAATTATGTTATTATTATTACATTGTTTAATATACTATTATATTATTTTTGTCATTATTTATGTAATAAGGACCTGATAAAAAGTATGAAATTTAGCTCAGTCAATGAATATATAACCTTATTCGTGGGTTTTAAGTAGATTTCATTTATATATATGTTACCCCTCCTCACTTACCCCGCCTCACTTGCCCCTCCGGAAGATGAACAGCAGCGTCTTTTCGTGTATCAAAATCCCGTGGCTAGTACGGCAACAACCCCTCATGATCAGTACCTGGAGATCCATGGGGGAGGGTCCATGTCTAGTGTACGACCTACGGCTGCGATGACTGCACGGCGAGGTAAACTCTAGATCATGTTATCGTGTAATACGAAGAGTATTTTACCCTCACCTCAATCTCCTCCGAAGTCGGTAAGAAATAGCGGACATAATCAATAGACGGAAATGTGAGTCCGATGGTAAGACTGGGTTTATGGGCGTACCAGTTAAGGACCAGTCGTAAAAAGCATAATCTAAGCTATGCTTAGCTACTCATGGTAATAATAATAATAATAATATTAACTCAACACTCCAGTGATACGCACTTGGCTTAGGCCCGTGAGTTTCACTTATACCGAAATATCTAAGATATTTTGAGAAAAAAAACCTTTTAAAAATAATAATAATAAAACTTTATTTCAGGCAACAAACTTAGTTTAGTACAAGATGTTATAATACTTAAACTACGGCCCATATAAATATATACCTTATAGACTAACATACATAAAAATAAATCTTAATTACTAGACACTCGTTGGGAATGCGGCGACGAGTGACGCAGACACGGTGTCTCATTCCGTCGCTGCGAGGGATCGCGTCGCAGCTGTCCCGCGAATCGACGAAACTTGACGCCCTTCGGCCATAATTCCGAATTTAAAAAGGTCGATAGCTTTTCAGTCGGAACTCTCACCACAAATGACTTAAAACTCACATTATGGCATTATGGCATAATAAAGACCTTAGTTGCACTTTGACGCACAGAACTCGATACGTTTCTTATGTTCTGATGTATGATGTATAGATCTATTGACTTGAAATTTGAAATGGTAAAAGACAACACTTTTTGATTATTAAAGCATAGATGAAAATGTTAAAAATATTCTTATTTTGATTGCAGGGGGCGGATAGGGGATCTCAAAATTTTTAAGTGAAGTGACTAGGCCGTGTGGGGTATCATATGATAGGTATTTTTTTGCACATTAATTAACAGTTTGTGTTTGTTCTTTAGGCCGTATCGTATTTGAGATATTTACAAAAATGTTGAAAAAACGACCGTTGCCCCCCCCCCCCCCCCCCCCCCCCCCCCCCCACCCCCCTCTTATCTCCGAAGTTTGCAGTGATAAACACGTGATACTTTTAAAGCTAATAGAAGTGTATGTAAACTTTATAGGAAAATTATAGCAAACCCTCTAATTTGCATACTTTTTTAAACAATAGGGGGTGAAAGGGGGGTTTTCAAAATTTTTGGAAAGTAACTAGGTGATGTGAGATATCATAGGAAAGGTATTAATTTGCCCATTAATAAACAGTTTTTAGTTTTCCTTTAAGTCGTCTTGATATTGAGTTATTTACAAAAATGTTGAAAAAAATAGCGTTCCCCCTTATCTCCGAAGTTTGCGGAGATAAACCTCTGAAACTTTTATTGCTATTAGAAGTGTATGTTATTACAGGAAATTTATTACAAATTCTCTACTTTTTTAGAAATCATCGAAAGTGTAAAAAAATTACTTAAGTTCCGCTATTAGACAAGAGATGGCGCTGTCAAGGTTCTCCAACAAATGAAAAACCGCCTTGGTCATTTATTATATTGTATGATGGCACGGAACCCTCGGTGCGCGAGTCCGACTCGCTCTTGTATTACCGGTTTTATTATATAATTTGATCAATACCTTTTTAAGAGCATCAGGAAATTGTGCTGTGGCTAGAGTTAAATTAATAATGTACTAGAGGATGTGCTACAATATCAATTCCTCTTTTAACTAGTTCAATAGGTATACCATCACAGCCTGTACTTTTTTTATTTAACTACGAACTATGTTTTTTATTTCATCGACATCAACAGGTGTCATAAATATGCTATTTGGCTGTTGGTGCAGTTCTTTGTTACTTATGTTTATATAATTAGTTTGCATTGAATTTAAATCAATAAAATACCTGTTATATGCTTGAGCAATCTCATGAGGATCTGTTATTTATTCATTATCCACTTTTATTCGTTCCATTGACGTTAAGATTTTATTAGTAGGGGAAGTATACTGTTTATTGAGGTTCCGGGTTGATTCTATCATATTTGTGCTTTTTGTAATATACTATATAATATACCTAGTGTTAAAAGCATAATCTTAGCTATGTCTAGCTACTCACGGTAATAAGGAATCTATTGGTAGCACTTTGACACACAGAACTAGTTACTTTTCTTTGGTTATATCAATAACTACTTATGTTATCGTCTTGGAATTTTTAACAGTTAATGACAGCACTTGCTTACATATATTGCAAAAATTAAAATAGCAAAATGTATTCAAATTTTAATTTTAGTGGGGGTGAAAAGGGTTCTCAGAGAATGATCGTGGTAAAATGCTTTGTTAGCATATTTTTATTTTTCTTCTGAACTGAATACCATTTTAAATATGATGAAAAATTACGAATAATATACCATAATGTATATTTTTTTAGAATAACCTTCTATTCTTTATTTTTTTTAATTTTTAATTTCCATTTTTTTATATTATAGAGCTGGAAGACTAGCGGAAGGGCCACCTGATAGGAGTAGTCACCGTCGCCCATAGAGCTGCTGCAAATATATAGAGCCTTCTACAGCTTGTAGTTTCTATAATCTACGAAGTATGTAACGCATGTAACACCGCCTTCCGGAGACATGGCGATTTCTCCGCATTCGGCCTTTCCTAGTACACATGTGTAATGAAAGTTATGTTATATAAACTGGACGGGCAATTTTATCTGATAGAACCTACATGTACCAACCTACATGTACCAACATCCAGCACTGCTCTCGCCAACCCGCCTGCCAAGCGTGGTGAGTATGCCAACTCATGGAGATCCATGAGGGAGGCCTATTCAGTAGTGGACTTTTTACGGCTGGAATGATGATGGTGACGGTACAAAGGTCAAGGGAGCCTCAGGGTCTCATCATTATCGCCAGAACGGATATTTTACATCTCATAGAACCGAACATATAACCCTATTATAAAATAACTTTCTAGTCCCATGTTCCAGAAAACGGTGGATAATTCTGACACGTAAGTAATAATTTTCGATGTGTACTTAACATAAACAACAAAACCTCTTTTGGTAATGTTAGAAATACACGATTGTCTTGTGTCTAAGGTACAATTCTATCAGGCTTTTAAAATAAGATTTACACTATACACTTACAATGCGATTTTTTTTCGTAGTTTAGTTTTCATGTTTTATCTTTTTAATATTTTAATAGTTTCTTTATTGCATCATTGCATACCTACCACCTACCCTAATTTAGTAAGTGCTATTAATATAATGTAGACTCGATTTGATTTATGGATAGTTTATATGTAACGCTGTATTATAAACAATAATGTAATTGTGAGTCTTAGAAAATAAATAAATAATAATCTGCACATATAATAAATAAGATTCTAAGAAACGAATGAATATATTTTTTTGGTTGAAAACTATAAAAATAACAAAAACTATAAATAAGATTCTACTTCTATGATCTAAGAAAAAGATAAGAATTCTGACATGTAAGCACATTTTTATATATTTTTGCTTTTGCTAAAGTTAGAAACCCACTATTGCCTCGTGTCGGTATAACCTCGAAATAGTTACATATGTCTTATCTATACTTAAATTAGCCGTTAGATCTGATATTATGTAAAATTTTTAATAATTTTGTCTCGTTTGCCCGTGGCGAGTATGGCAACAAGCTTCTTATGGTCTTGGAGATCCATGAGGAAGGCCTATGTCCAGCAGTGGACGTGGGCAGTAATTCTACTGAGGTGATAAGGTACTTAGCGTTCATGTTACGCACATAGCTTTTTATTGCCTTCATGTAAACATCCTCTCTATAATTAGCTATAAGGGAAACATAAACTATACCTAGTGATTTAGGTACATAATAAATTTTAATCACAATGTTAATATTTCCTGTTGATGAATGAACCGGACCTTTTGAATCTATGTCAGCAGTAGGTCTATCATGAGCTTTTACAATCTATACTCGCTAGCGACTGTAGTTAAAAAAATGTATGAAAACTTGAACAGCGCCTCTAGCGGATAATTTGGTTCTAAAATACGCAGTAAACTATACTACAGCGACTGTAGTTTGGGCTTCATTTGCTTAGAATTTGGTACCATAAGTTACAAATCTGACAGATGTCAAGTAACGTACTATTACTACTGTAGTAACGGCAGGCGATCAAACAGTGACAACTCATGGTAGACACACGGATTATTAATATAATTATATAATACATACCGGTATGACTCATACCATGAGATCAAATCAATCGCTTGTTAGCGATGTTAGCGAACGGTGAACTTATAAAAAGCTTAATCGACTCTTCACTACACTAAACTCTTGCTGACGACGCTGCTGCCCATCTTCCGCAGGTATCTCTTGACAGATTCTTGCTGCATCCACGGGCAAGATAGGAAGGACAACAATCTACTGCCAGCATCCCACCAACTATATATGTATGTATTTGTAACAATGAAATACAAAATCGGATCTTTCATACGATGTAGTACGCTTTTCACCATGTTTCTGTGAGTCATTCATCTGCCATTTTATATCCATTTGGGAATGGAATTCGCCATCTGGATTTCTCAACATGTTTAAAATCTAATTTTGCATTCTTGCAGCCATTTTATAATCATTAGCTTATAGCTTATGTTGTAATAATGCTTGGAATGCTTAAATACAGACACTTAGAAACAGATATCTTAACCTTTATACATCATCATCATCATTGCAGCAGTAGGACATCCACTGCTGGACATAGGCCTCCCTCATGGACTTGGTGATCCAAGTACTGATCTTATAGGATTGTTGCCATACTCGCCACGCTTGGCAGGCGGCTTGGCGAGCGCAGTACGGGATGTTGTTACACGAAAAAACGCTGCATCTTCCGGAGGCATCCATTAGCAGGCTCTTACTGCATCCACGGGTATGAGAGGAGGGGTAACATTCTACTGCCGGCACCCCACGGCTAATATACGGATATTGTATGATGGCACGTAACCTCCGGTGCGCGAGACTGACTCGCTCTTGGCCGTTTTTGTTAATTGTTATAAATAAATGGGCTAAACAGGGCAGCTATCTCATGTTTTTTTTTATCAAATTAACTTAATACCTCATACTGACTATTTCATTATTAATTGTATGAGACCAATTTACATGTCCCGACTTGAGAATCAGTTAGTCTATTATTAGGAGACTAACTATACAAATGGTTTAATTATTATTTCAGATTTTGATGTATAATTAATATTATGTGGATTTTATTTTATATTCTTGATTGCAAATATTGTTTGTACATTTTAAATTGATTTATGTTGTGTCTATTTCATTTCACATTCATAACTGAAAATGTTAAATTACTCATCTCATTATTAAGTAAAATTGATTATATTTCACGTCGTACTAATTAAATAAATAAATGGATTTTGGCAATTATTTTCTTCTAACTCAGTTACGTGGTCTCCGTAGACGTTCGGAAAATCTCGCTCACTTGCCAATTCCCAAGAATCAATTATATAAAAAGTAAGACCAATTTATTTATGTGCCTGATTTTACTGTTATATGTGTATATATATGTTAACATAATTTTTATATTAATATTGTGAAACGATATTAATAAAAAAAATCTTAGTTTTGTAAAAACATAGACATTACATTACAAACTATGGAAATAGTGTTATTGAATTTCTAAGAATTAAAAGTATATATAATACTCTCACATGTCACGTTTTGGGGGTTGGGCTCCAAAACGTGGCACAAATAGTTATTCTAGTGAGTAACATAGCTTCAAAGTCGCCATTTCGAAATTATATCGAGGTGAGATGACCTTTGCTCGGCCTTGTTTCAACAGACGACTCGTGAGGAATTTTAGAAATGGATCGTTCTGTCGCGATGTTGCTTGTAAGGAGGATTCTACAACACCTAGATATATTCGTAATTTTAAACCCGTTAAACCACACTTATGTACAACATTTCAAGGTAATGAAAAATCCTTACGATTTCGGTGGGGTACCATAGATATAGAATAAACATATTTTTCAAGGATAATAATAAAAATAAATATTCTATTATAGGATTACTCACGTAGTATTAACGTCGAAGATTATTACCGACACGTTTCGATTTTTCAAGAAAGTCATCATCATGGGATATTAATACCCGTCTGCGCGTGGGGCGGACATGACACTGGGATAATCTTCGAAGTTAACTTCGAAGTTAGAAGAAATAAAATATTCTGTTTATTATATAAAATAAATAAAAGCTTTCAAGCGCGAGTTGGGCTTAGGGTTCTGTACCACCATCATTTTTTTAACAAGGTTTCTTGTACCCCAATTTCCTCTTGATTCTTGACATGTATAGTAATAGAGGCCCTTTATTATCCTTTCACCCCGGGACCCTAAAAAGTGAACTTTTCAAGAAGACGTGTTTATCTTTCTAGAGAATCAAAGTGTAACCTTTATACTTGGTCAATTCTTTATCGGAATAAGTATTGCGGATAAATAATTATGCAGATTACTGTAAACCCGTTTTACAAATTTCTTATAGATACGAGTTCAGCTGGGATCAAGGTTATATTAGATCATGTAGGTGTTTTGTCATCCGCCTTTCATTAATCACCTCTGCCTTAACACCGTTTTAAGATAATCAGCTATCCAAGATAATCAATCTAGTCTATAATAACATTATAAAGAGGAAAGATTTGTATTTTGTATGTTTGCAACGAAAAAACTTGAAAACAGACAGAATTTCAAAGTTTTAAACCATTATAATGCTACATTATCCCTGAGTAGCATAATTAGGATATGTTATCCCCATATTCCCACGGGAACGCGAACTACGTGGGTGAAACCACGGAGTGCGGCTAGTATATTATAATTATCTTTTCATAGTTACTTTGTTTCGGTAGATCAATGAGAGGTAATGAGTCTTTAAATACAAATTACTTATCCAGAAATTACGCTAAAATTGTTTCATCATCATAATTTCAGCAGTTAAACGTCCACTAAACACAAAGGGCTTCCTCATGGATCTCCATGAGAGGTAGTTGCCATACTCACCACGCTTGGAAGGCGGGTTGGCGAGCGCAGTACGGGATGTTGATACACGGAACGACGCTGCTGCCCATCTTCCGGACGTATCCCTTAGCAGGCTTTTACTGCATCCATGGGTATCAGAGGAGGAGTAACACTCTACTGCCGGAAAAGAAAACATATTTTACCTCCTATTCTCACCGTAATGAGGGGACCAGCGACACAGTACCCCATTAAGGAATGTCGCGTGCCACAAGTAGAGCGATTCTGTTGCGATGCGTGCGCCGGCACTGGCATGGCACACACTATTAGAGATTGATTTACGGTAGATCAACGTGGATTCGTTATTTGCTGTTTAAATAATTGATGCAGTTACAGTTTGGCTCGATTTCGAACTAAATCGAAATATATATATTTCTCTTACAACATACCGTAAGAAAAAATGACAAAACATAGAAAAATAATACTAAGTTTATTTATTACCGCGGCATCACATAACATAGAATTTAGGGGATTTGACGGAAGAAAAACATCATGAGGAAACCCGCAGCTTAGCTCCAGAAAGATTGATATTTTAGCGCCCTGAACAGCTGAATAGCCGTATTGGCCGAATGGTATGTACCCTCGACTTTAAATCCAAGGGTCGTGGGTTCGATACCGGAAGTGAATCAATGGATTTTTCTTTCTTGAAAAGTATATGTTCACATTTAACACGTGCTAGCGGTGAAGGAAACATCGTGAGGAAACCCGCGGCTTAGTTAGCTTCAGACGTATTGACCTGATCTTTCCTCTGACTAACAGCTGACTGAGATGCAAAGGCCTTACTACTTTTTTGAACAGCTGAATACTAGTAGCTGATGCTGTTTATATCATCACTATATCTGACAGGTTATTTATAACTTACATATTTTACAGCAAGTTCTCATAAGGTAAAGAAGAGGTAATAATATATTTTACAGGACGATTTTTTTTTTAATTTCAAGTAATTCAATTTTAAATTTGACAGTTTGTTTCTACCATCAAAAGATACAGAAACATTCTACCATCGAAAGTGGCTGAAGTATAATGTCTCTCATATCCGTTTCTCCGCTTATTCTTGCTTAGCAGCAGTTATGTAAATACATTATACCGGCGATATGTAAATACAACTTACACATTGACGTTCATCCGACGTGAGATTGATTTGTATGTGGGCCACAAGTGAATTAGATCGTGTCTAAGCGGCCTTGTGCGCTGACTTGAGTTACTGTTGTGTCATGTCCAGTGTTCTATATGGCATGTTAACGAAGAAGCTAAGAAGCGCACAAACATTGAACGTTAAACTTAATAAATAAATAAATAATGCTGGACAATTCACACAGCCCTAGCCCCAAGCTAAGCAGAGCTTGTGTTATGGGTACTAGATGACTGATATACTTAATATATTATACTACATAGATAGATATTTTTATTATATATAGAAAAACATCCTGAACACCCTGAACAAATATCTGCAGATCGTACAGACATTAGTTCCGAGGCGGGATTCGAACCCGCAACCTCTTGCGTAGCAGTGCGCCTGCTCGCTGCGCCACAGAGGTCGTCAAATGTATGTGTGTATAAACGTGTGTCCATAAGTATTTAACTCTGTGGGTTAGTTAACATAGTTGCATCAGCCGTTCATGCCGTAACATTCTTCAATTGAAGGGACACGTAGATCTATAACAAATTAATTGTGTACAGATTGTTTTTGTTTATCCTATGTTGGATACGTATAAATATATAAATTTAATATTATACATTTTTTGTTAACATTATGCCACAAAAAACAAAAGGATATATACTCTACCGAGGTATCCATCCAACAACGTGTGAATAGTACATAAATATATGACGTGCTGCAGGTACACACATAACATTTTGTTTATTATATTGTAGTAATTTTTTCGTGTATATTTATTTATTGTAATGTTGTACTTCGTTAATGTTATCTCTGTTGTCATATATGTAATTCAGCTATCGTTTTAAGTTTGTATGTGGATCTGCAGTTGTAAATAAACGTATTAACTACCTATCCATCTACATATAAAACACAACCAACTCATGCCGAGACAGAGACCTTTTGTGACTCAAGCATGTCTATTTCATAAAGTTTTATTTGTCTGAAAATTCATCTAATAAATAAAAAAAATATCTTTCTAATATGATAATGGTATTAATTGTACGCCGCATTAGTGAGCTAATGATTATTTAGAGAGAGACATTCCGCAAACCATACACGTACCTTGTCGCCTGTTAAAAGACCTTGAAAATGGAGCAAAGCTTTGAGTCCTGTACAGAAATAAGTATGAGTAACGAATAAACATGCATAGAAGTCGAGCCGAGTAGAGTCCGGCGGAATTTAATTATAATTGTCTATAAATGTAGGTACTGTTGAAAAAACTTGTAGACAATAAGATATTCTCAACTTGCTAATCGAGCGCTGACAATTTTTTTTCCAGAAAAGAAAGATATGTTATTCAATACTTTCATATAAAATTATATATATTTATATAAAATTGGAAAGATTTAACAATAACATTATCCATATGTTTATCTGATATTTTCAAAACTATACAGGCTCTTGATGAACCGTTTTAATCCAAAGGGTTATTTTTCTACTGGCTATGTATTTAGTTTGATATCGGCAACACTTTGTCAACTCGTACCAGAACAGATGAATTGATCTGTTTATGTTTGTACTGAGTATGGGATATTTATTAATAATGTACCTACTTATCGGATTCTATGTGTCCATCGTGCTGGCAGTAGAATATTGCCTCTTCTATAATGCCTGTGGATGACTAAGAATCTGCCAAGGAATACCTCCACAAGATAGATAGCAGCGTCTTTCCATGTACAACATCCAGTACTGCGCTCGCCAACCCGCCTGCCAAGCGTAGCTAGTTTGGCAACAACCCTCATGCTCTGGGAGATCCAATAGGCTATGGACGTGAACAGTAGTCCTTTGGCTGAGATGATGATTTTGATATTTGAATCGGAATCAGATCGCTGGAGAAAAAAGCGTTATTTTTCTCCAGCAACCTGATTCCGATTCAAATATCAAAATAGCGATATTTTTCTCCCTTTCGATGTCAAATTCAAGAAGTGTTTATTTAATAGAGCAAAAATAGAATATATGTACATAGAATAGTCAGTTTACAAAATAAAAACAAAACACATTTAAATTTTAAAAAAGCACATAATGAGCCGTTTTCAATAACAAAACAAAAAGAGTTTTCTACTAAACCTAACAGATGGAGCTGGCAAGAGGAGTAAGCAAGTTTGTGATTAATTCTGTCATTGTCAAATTGTGCCTACCAGTAAAATAAAATTAACGCCATCTATAAGGTACGAGGTAATTATTTTTGAAGTTTTTACTCTTTAATGAAAACGCCTCATTGAATTCGTTCGCCTCGGATATTCTTTTTTCTTTTATGACGATGTTCCTTACGAAGCTGTGCATAGTGCCAAAACTATTCTACCTAGTAACTAGTTCTTCAATAAAACCTCATAGCTCATAGTGGCCGGCCGGCCGTCCGTCGCTGCCGGCAGTACACAGTTTTCACTTTCATTGCTACAGGTGATGTGTGGTCATCCGAGAGTTAGATAATCGGTGAGATATTTATGGTCTGGTGGTGATTGGCAGCTACTACAGTAGCAAGTGTTATGTCGTATAGAGTTATGGGACTTATACTTTAAGTAAACTATCTATTACATGGGTTATTATTAAAAATACTGTAATACCATGGACCAACTATATTCGTTACTATACAACATATTCGTTAATTTTTGCATCAACAAAAAGCAAAAGGCTATCTTGCATCAAGATTTTTTTGATCTGTATACTTATAAACAAATTCATACTGAAAGAAGAAATTTGTTATAAATATAATTCATTAATTTACTGTGGGAAGCATAATATACTGTGTTCTTCAATAAAAATTCAGTAAAAATATGTGACGTATCTGATTGGATCTTAGAAAATACTCTTTTCAATACGGCCAAAATCGAGTACTTACATACAGTGCACTAAGAACGAAATATGAGAAATTGACACAAGATTTTGGTAACCAAGTCTCAATCTATTATTAGCTTTCTACAGATTTTATTGCCTTTAAAACAGTAGTTTTAGTGGTAGTAACAGTAGTCACAGTGTTTAGTGGAGTTGTACTTTTCTGTCCATTTTATACTAGAGGTATACCGGATCCGTTAGATACAAACGATACATTCCTTAAAGAAGTTGTAGAAGAGCTCACTTCCAACTGATTTTAATTATATTAATTTTATATATATCATGTATAAATCATCTAAATCATCATCTACTTATAGACCCTAGGTACGACTTGAAGATTTCATCATCATTTCAGCCATAAAACGTCCACTGATGAACACAAGCCTCCCTCATGGATCTCCATGAGGGGTAGTTGCCATACTCACCACGCTTGGCAGGCGGGTTGGTGAGCGCAGTATGGGATGTTGATACACGGATAGACGCTGCTGCCCATCTTCCGGAGGTATCCCTTAGCAGGCTCTTACTGCATCCATGGGCATGAGAGGAGGGGTATCATTCTACTGCCGGCACCCCACGGCAACTTGAAGATTTAAATAATACATAAACATGGATAAATAAAAAATATAAAATAAGCAAGTACAGTAAACGCTACAAATTCACGTAGTACCTACGTCTTCATACAAAAGATTTCAACGCGCTCGCTTCGATCCCAAAAAACTTTATGTATTTGTTTTATCAACACATACTATTATCCCACTCGTCATATTCTTGCCATATCTTCATTATCAATTCAATCGTTTTTAAAATTTTTATCGATATGTAAAATCGTTTTTTGACACACCTAAGCGTTAATTACTACTTAGGCGAAAAAAATGTGACCCGGATGCGCCTTTATTTAATAAGCTGAAATAGAAGGTGTCATTATGTATAGCGTTCTTTACCCTCTCTCTCTCTCTTCCAAGCTATGCGTCCCACATGGTGGTGGGGTCAGCTTTCCATATTTTTCCCCGCCACTTCGCTCTGTCCTCGACGTCGTCTTCAGAATCTTGACACTCTCTTGACACCCAAGGCAAGATGAAGAGATGTAGTGTTAAAGGATATGCCTTTAACACTACATCTCTCCATCTTGCCTTGGGTCTACCTCTAGACCTTCGACCGGGTATGGAGAGTTGTAGTACCAAATTTCCAACGTATTCCGGCGGCCTCCTATTCACGTATCCATACCATCGCAGCCTACTCTCCTGTAGCTTATCAGCGATATCGCATAGTCTTCCTCGCACGTACTTGTTGCGGATTATATCGAGCCGGGTGACGCCGCACATCTTAGCATTTTCATTTCAGCAACTTGGATGGTATGCACTTTCTTTTGGGTTACAGCCCACGTGTCGCTACCATACATTAAGACTGGTCTTATGATAGTCTTATAAATAAGACTTTTGAGCTTTACTGGCATTCTTTTGTCGCAGGTTACACCGGTTTCTTCTCGCCACTTAAGCCATGCTGCAGCTATTCGGTGCATAGCGTTCTTTGCTAAGCAACAAAAATCCCCAACTTAATTTAGTCATATCACACTTGTAAGGTAGTGCCTAGCACGGCAATGTAATTCTAATACGTCAATAGAGACCAAGGTCAGTTACATCACGATCTAAAGCTGCCAGGGTCACGATGGACCATCAAATTGTTTTAATACTGGATTGTGGGTCACTGTGGACCAAACAAATGTATTCTCTGCATTTTTCAGTTCTTTTTAGAAATAACGCAGACGTTTTTTCGTAAAACTCGTTAAAAAACTATTTTACCTTATATTCACTAATGTTAATAGTGTGACATACTGGTTAGCACATATGACATTTTTACGTGCTTTGTGCCCCACTGCTGGGAAAAGTCTTGTCCGTCTTCGATTTTTAATAGTGAATATTTTAACACTCTCTTAGGAATAATGAAGACCAATGAAACAGGTTCACTCTCATAGAACCTACATGATGATGTAAAAGTAGTTCATAACTTTTACTCATAACTCACCGGATTAACCTAGAGCTTTGCTTTCACTAATATTATAAATTATGATGATGATGAAATTATGATATTAAAGGCTCAAAATAATTGCTTCATATTAATAATATAAAACTAGTCTTTAGATTTTCATAAAGAAGAATGTCATGTCTATTTGTTACGCAAAAAGTTTCAGAACTTTCCAAGCACTGGCTAGAAATGTTTCAGAGCAAAAAAAAAGCTACATAACTGTTCAATTTCAAAATTGGAACGTCTGCGCTAAAACTGCCACATAGTCGCATAGACAATCCCACAGTACAAACAGCTTGCAACATGCAATTACTCAATTTTCACACGCAGTTTTTAATTATACAATAAATATTCATGAAATAGCTCTTATTTCTTTACTACAGGAATCACAATGATAATGGTTGTTTGATTCGTGATGATGGAGAGGATTTGCAATCAGACAATTAGAATGGTCGTGAAATCAATTATTCGGATAAGACAACACGATAATGATTCAGTACATTAGTGTTAGCTTCTCTTGTTTGAACTTATAGATAATAGAGGTTTAAAATCAAACTTCGCACGCAATATATGAAAGTACTTAATTAATGGCTTTGTTTTATGCTTGTTTCATAGAAACCCACAAATGCTTTAGTCCTCGGTAGGTTCATTATTAGTGCTAGAGTTTTGAACAAACCACACTCTCGTTGTCTGTAGAAGAAGAAGAAGACGACATACCTGCAACAAAAACAGAATTTTCATTATTAAGCAACCGACACAAAAAGATAACAGTCGAAATAAGATTAGGCCGATGTTTTGAACGGAAACTATAACTTTTTAAAAAGAAACTGACAAAACAATGGCGTCGAATTTCAAATACTTGTGTGTACCTGCCAATCAGATCCTTCGGAACTGTCAATTTTGAAAATCGAAAGCCAGTTCCGATATTCTCGGCACCGCCTCGTTACGTCACTATGTGCAGAATCACTTTCTATAAGTGCTTTTGTACGCAATTTGTTTGGCATTCCAAAGGCGTGGTACTGCAGGTGGTTCTTTAATAATTTTGTCTGAAGATGTTTTCAGCCATTGACATTTCTTTAGCTGTAAGATTTTCTTTCAAAACAAAGGGTTCCAAAAGAGCTTAAAATCTGATCATTACTCATTATTTAGGTACACATTTGTAACAACGAAAGAAAAGAGATAAGCTGTGTAATTCTATAGAATAGGGCTCTATACAACTTCTGAGCTTACCTATGTATAGCTTTTATTCAAAACATACACAAAGGATTCAAACGCAATCCATTTCTCAATATGAGCCTTATGTTAATAAGGTAAGGTTGCTGTTGACTACGCATAGGGACATCAGTATGCAAGATTTCGTAATATGTGTTGCAAGTAAGTGGAAGGTTTTTTTACAGAGACTTATCAGAACTAGCATCATACTAGTTTACCAACTAGGAAGCCATTCCTAGGATTACTACTATAAGGCGAGGTTTTTTACCTAATTATAGTTAATTTTGTACCAGCTTACCTAAATGCGTAAGAAATGAGATAATGTTTATGTTACTTTACAGGAGTAGTAAAATTACAATAGAAATTACAAAGAATCAGATTGTTTGTTTGACTTGTACCTACTATTACACCTACAAATCTATGGTTAGGCCTTATTTTATTATAAATATAATTGAAATAGTGAGGTAGTGATGGTGAGTGAGTCTTTTTAGCTTTTTTCCCCAAAATTGAAAAAAAAACAAGTTTTCTGAAGCGAATTAAGTTATGTGGTTTATTCAGTTTATATGTTACATATTTTATTTATTTAATTTCTGTGAAAAAATTATAATTTCTGTGTCAAAGGCCACAAAAGTGAATAAATCCTTTTTTATCTTTGAAATTTAAAAACACACCTCGCGACAGCGCCCCTGGGAGGTTACATAACACTACAAAAAACCGTATCTGATTAATCATAAACTCATCACAGAAAACCGCATCAAAATCGATCCAACTGTTTACAAATCCTACTAATATTATAATTCCGAAAGTTAAGTAAAGTAGTGAAGCAACCCGAATAGATTATGCTGAAACTTTGCATTAGATTAACACTTGTCGACTTGCTAATTGGGTATGTACATGAACTCTGATTAACGGGGCTTTATCACGTTATTACCTTATTTTATTATTTTTATATTTCCCGAAGTTTCGGTCCATAAATGTGTGCACAAACAAAAAAAACATACAACCTCTTTTCACATACAACTTCTCCTCTCCTTAGTGAGTAGTTACGGTTCGTTTCAGCCGTAAAACGTCCACTACTGAATACAGGCCTCGCTCATGGATGAGGGGTAGTTGCCATACTCACCACGCTTGGCAGGTCACCAGTGGGTAAGTACGGTAAGCCCATTAAATTAATGATGATACGTGTAATTGAGTGAACGCAAAGCAGCTAGAAAGAACTCGTAAAAAACAATACAAAAACAAAATGAACAGTCAAAACGAATATGACATAACACAAAAAGTATGCCAAATCAATACATGACAAGAAGAACAAAACCTGCTATCATGTAAACGTACCGGATATAATAATTTGAGTTCCGCTTGTCAGTTGAAAACGGAAGGCACCATTCAAACGTTTTATCGCAGTATCAATATCAAGAATCAGTTGGTCAAAGTGGAGCGGATGTTTATAAAGCTTCTAGTTTTGGCTATCGTAAACCTGAATTGTACGAATACATTATTATAGCTTGCCGTAGGGTGCCGGCAGTATAATGTTACCCCTCATCTCTTTCCCATAGATGCAGTAAGAACCTGCTAAGGGTAGCTCCGAAAGATGGGCAGCAGCGTCTTTCAGAGTATCAACATCCTGTACTGCGCTCGCAAACGCGCCTGCCAAGCGTGGTCAGTATGGCAACACCTCTCATGATCAGTTCTTGATCCTTGAGGGAGGCCTTTGTCCAGCAGTGGATGTCCTACAACTGAGATGGGATTATTATAGCACTCTTATGAATTTTAATCACTCTTGCCGGTGTATAACTCAGAGTTATAATACATAACTTTATTCACTAATAAAAAGCATTAAAATAGAGTTTCAATTATTGTTGCTTTCGAAACAGACAACTGAACAGATCTACTGAAAGATACAACTCTCTCTATCACCATAATATACTACTGTTCTAAAAAAAGGATCTACTGACAGTTAAAGGTCTCACTAGGTTCTGACTGGATCTGTAGACAAGTTAGTGAGAGTGATGCAAATATAAGAGTGCTGAATTTATAGCGATTAAATGAAATAAACCGATCTGTAATATCTGATTGCTTTATACATAATTGAATATGTCAGTACAAGTATGTTCCTTTTTAATCGACTTTGAAAGAACCTCCTGTTCTCAAGTCGACTATATTTTTTTATCTTTGTTACCTTAGAACTCCGTCGGTTATGAAAGTTTTTTTATATACAAAGTTAAAGAATTGCATTTTCTAACTTGACAAATATATTGCCTGTGGTAAGTAGGTACAAGGACAAATTACTACGATATTTTAATGGAGTACTACTGCGTATTCTCATCAGATACACGAGGTCAAGACTACTTTTATTGTCATCGAACCTACACACGCAATAACTCCACAGACAAAACATTTGGACGTGCCACTTATCGTTGGGCTGGGTGTAATAAACACTATTTTTAAGCTACAAGCACAAAATCATTTTTAAAATAGAAGAAAGTTCTCAAAACGTGTGTTCGTTCTATTTAGATTTTCTCCTTATGAAATATTTAACCCTGATGTGCTGCATGCGTTGACAATGAAATCAGTGGTCTTCTTTTTAAAAATCTTAATTTTATTTTACATCTAATCAATTTACAGACTTTTATCTATGGTTGGACTAAAGAACGCCCGTGGAGTCAGCTAGTAAGGCCTTTGCATCTACTATAGATGATTTAATACAATAATTATAGTCAGCTAGTAGGTATACAATAATGTGTCTATGTCTATGTTTTGTTTCGTTCCTAAAGCGTCCCGTACAGCATGATTACCAGTTGCTGACGCTGTATAAATCATCTAAGAATGTAAAACACAAAGGCCTTTGCATCTAGCAAAAGCCTTTGTGTTTTACTATTTTTTTCTTGCTCAATGGCACTACGTCTAAGAACTTTTTACTACGAACCTCTGTTTAATTGGCAATGCAATAGTTCAGTTGCGAAATAGGAATTGCGATCGTGCCAATCAGTTTAGCGTCAGAATTTCACCGGCTTTTAGCGGGAACTTGCTAATTTGTAACGTAACCACTGTTAGTAATCGGCCCTAAACAATCACGATTTACAAGTGACCTCTTATTTTTTTTTATCATCAGATTTTCACTAAAAATGCCCGTGTCTTATATATTTTCTATACTGTATAGTATACTTACCTACTACCCTTTTTGTTTGTTTATTTAAACACATGTGCTAAATCAAAAATTATACTGCGAATTCACAACTGTATCTTTAGTCTATAAGTCTTTTTTTATAATCTCATGTCATGTCACTTTAGTTAGCTAGTTCATGGTTTAGATAAATATACAACTGTGTTTTCTTAAAAGATTAATAAAGTTATTCTTATTCTTATCTTTTGTAGCCCTGTGTGAAGTTACCATACTTGGTAAATTTCAGGGTGAAAAATATTACATGCAGACTTACCTATTTACGCCCTTACAAAGTGGGCTTTGATTAAGGCTAACACTTGAATTTTATTATGCAAAATGTTACACATGTAATTTCACGTCACTTAAAAAAATATCATGGAAGTAATTTTGGTAAGGTTAGAAACCTAAATATGAAACCTAAAAATGACTATTATATATATAAAATTTTAAAATTACGACTAATAAAAATAAAATTAAAACTAATAATAAAAAACTAAAAATTAACAATAGAAATAATAATAATAATAGTGCAAGCATGTCATATAATAATCAAAAAAATGTCATTCAATAAAATAAAAAATAAAGTAGCAATAAAATTGTTGAAATTTTAAAAGAAATAAAATAAAATATGTATTATTTGTCAAAAGATTTGTCCTATAAAAATTCCTTAACTGTATAGTAACATTTACTAGCAAGTATGCTTTTAAGCTTTCTCTGAAACACCATGGTTGGCAATTCTTTTATCGTCGTCGGTATTTTATTACACAAGAATGGTGCCATACCGAAAAAACTATTACGCATCAGTTTTTTCTTAGCGTTACGGATGCAAACTTTGTGTTGGTCTCTTCTATTACGTGGTACCGCTTCAGAAAGCCGACAAAACAGGTCCAGGTTGTGTTTGACGAACATAGCAGATTCCAAAATATACAGCGAAGATAAAGTCAGTATGTTGTATTTTTTAAAGAGGGGTTTACAAGAATCTGTTCTTTTCAGATGGAACATCACTCTAATACATCTTTTTTGGTATTTAAAAACCTTATCGACGTCTGTTGAGTTGCCCCAGAATATAACACCATACCTTATATTTGAGGCAATCAGACCATGATACGCGATGAGTAGTGTTTCTGCATTAACAACGGATGATAATGTATGTACGTAAATAACGCTATTTTATTTTTTACATACGCTTTCCACATGTGGTTTCCAATTTAATTTTTTTATCAATATTAATTCCTAAAAATTTTAGATTATTTTATTAAATGGATTAGGCTTGCCCAGCACCTATACCATCTTCTCAGCTTAGTCGGCTAGAAGTCAGAGGAAAGAACAGGTCAACACGTCTGCAGCTGTCTAAGCTGCGGCTTTCCTCACGATGTTTTCCTTCGCCGTTAAAGCACGTATTAAGAAAAATCCATTGGTACGGCCGGTATCGATCCCACGACCTTCGACTTGAAAGTCGGGGGTACATACTACTCGGCCATCACGGCTATTTTTTTTTTTTTTTATGTTTGATAGGTTAGCTTTTGATTTCATCCTTGCTATCGCAAGAATGAGATCGACGATGGAGCGAGCTTCCCTAGAAAATGCCTATTAACTCTTTTATTAAACGTAATCGGGTCATAAGAGGTTGGAAACACAGACGATGGTAGTTTGTTCCAGTCGAGAGCAGTGCGCATTATAAAAGACGATTGGAAGCGTTTAGCTCTCAGCTTTGGGATTTCAACCAAATGAGGATGATAGTGTGCAGTGTGTCTGTAGTTTCTATGGAAAAAGGGTGATGGTGGAATTAAGTCATGTAGTTCCTGCGAGCACTCTCCGTAGTATAATTTGTAGAAAACTGATATACATGCTACCTTGCGACGGTGACTTAGGCTGTCAAGCTTTGTCGTCACAAGATATTCCTCACCAATGAGCCTCCTAGCTCTGCGTTCCACCAAATCGAGTGCAGCGAGTTGGTATTTAGCTGAACCATCCCAGAGGTGGCTGCAATACTCCATGCAAGATCGGACTTGACCTTTGTTGAGTGCGAGAAGCTGTCCCGGTGTGAAGTATCGCTTTACCTTATTTAAGATGCCCAACTTTTTAGCCGCTATTTGAGCCTTTGATTCGATGGAAGTGCCAAAGTTGAGGTTAGCTGTCAACTCTATGCCAAGAAGTTCAAGGTGGCCAGTAACATCTACAGTAGTACCACAAAACACTGGCGCTAGGTCAAATTCGTGTATTTTGGCAGAAAACACACACGCTTGTGTTTTAGCAGCGTTAAAACTAACTCTGTTGCTTTCTCCCCAAAGGCAGACCGTTTGAAGAGCCTGATTTGTTCGTTCAATCATAGCCTGTCTCAGAGAATCTATCTCCTGACTTGTAGCTCGTGTGCTGGATATATATCTCTGTAACGGTACTGTCATCTGCATACCCAATAATGCCCTGCTGGAGCAAGTCATTAATGTGCAGCAAGAAAAGCGTCGCAGAGAGAACAGACCCTTGAGGAACTCCGGCATGTTAAACACCGTATTATAATAAACACCGGTAAATGAACCAATCTGATCGAAAAACTAGTGACACCTTCCCGCCAGCGGCTTCCAATCTTTTCCTTCCTATCAATTACCGTTAATCCGTGAAGTATTTCATAATCGTATGCGCATGTTGCGCACGCAATCGTTACAACATCGCCTAACTTTCACGAAGGCAGAGGTCAGATTTTCATGTTTTTGGTATATTTACTTAAATAGGGTTATATATATCATCATCATCATCATTTCAGCCGTAAAACGTCCACTATTGAACTAAGGCCTCCCTCATAGATCTCCATGAGGGGTAGTTGCCATATATACATTATTATACATAAATACAGTTTCACGTTGTATTTTGAGAAACTCCGCGGCGCAGTTGGTTTAATAGCCGGCAGGAGGCTGCGGGTCGATTCTCGCTTCGGAAGGAGCTGGTCTGATGATGGAGTCGGAAGGTAGCTAGGCTATAGGGACTTTTTAACTAAAGAAGTTAAACCCATCGAGTTTGGGCTCAGTGGCTTCGTCTTTTTTAGTGTGCCAGACCAAAATAGTGAAAAGGAATTTTTTATTAGTACCTACAACTAAATTTTAAAAATAAAGGCATGTTGTTAAGAAACTTATTTCTAAGTATCTAATAGATGTGAAAAATACATTGACTACAAGTTGCCAGGCCAAGGCCTGCAGCTGTATTAAATCGCGAAGAATGGAAGAAGGGAAGGAAAGATTTTACCATGCAGTGGAAAATAAAACCGGGCAAGAGCGAGTCGAACTCGCGCACCGAGGGTTCCGTGCCATCATACAATATAATATTTGATAAAGGCAATTTATATTTGTTGGAGAACTTTGACAGCGCCATCTCTTGTCTGATATCGGAACTTATTTAGATTATTTACACTTTCGATGATTTCTAAAAAAACTTTGCAAATTAGAGGGTTCGTTATTATTTTCATGTAATCAATCTTTACATACATTCCTATAAGCAATAAAAGTTTCAGGGGTTTATCTCTGCAAACTTCGGAGATAAGGGGAAACGCAATTTTTTTCAACATTTTTGTAAATAACTCAAAAACCATACGGTTAAAAGAAAAAATAAAAACTGTTTATTAGTGCGCAAATGATTACCTTTCATATGATACCACATGACCTAGTAACTCCACAAAAAAAAATTATAAACTTCCCTTCCACCCCCCTTGTCTAAAAAAGTATGCAAATTAGAGAGTTCGCAATAATTTTCCTATAAACTTTACATACACTTCTATTACCTTTAAAAGTTTCACGGGTTTATCTCTGCAAACTTCAGAGATAAGGGGAACGGTCGTTTTTTCAACATTTTTGTAAATAACTCAAAAACAAAGTAGTTCTCGAGATATCCATTTGCGACAGACAGACAGACAGAGTGATACCGTAAGGGTTCTACCATTTTGGTCCGGAACACTAAAATGGCTAAGGCAGGCCATTATAATATTGTACATTAATTTATTATTATTTTTCCTGTATTTGTGTTATTTTTAAGTTGGTGTGCAATAAAGTTATTCATTCAGTCATTTTTTATTTTTTTGACAAATCACACAGCATCATCTAGCCCCAAGCTCAGCAGAGCTTGTGTTATGGGTACTAGATGACTGATATACTTAATACATTATACTACATAGATAGATATTTTTATTATACATAGAAAAACACCCAGAACACCCTGAACAAATATCTGCAGATTGTACAGACATTTATCCCGAGGCGGGAATCGAACCCGCAACCCCTTGCGTCGCAGGCGGACCTTCGCCCGCTGCGCCACAGAGCTCGTCACATTCATTCATTCAGTCATTCATTCATTCATCATCATTTCAGCCGAATAACGTCCACTACTGAACACGGGCCTTCCTCAAAGATCTCCATAAGGGGTAGTTGCCATACTCACCACGCGTGGCAGGTGGGTTGGCGAGCGCAGTTTGTGGATACACGGAAAGACATTGCTGCCCATCTTCCAAAGATATCCCTTAACAGGCTCTTAATGCATCCACAGGCATGAGAGGAGAGGTAACATTCTACTGCCCACGACACCAAGGCAGGTATTCTCGTAAAATACGTCTTGTCAGCTTAAATATTCAAAACAGCTAGACAAGGTATTCAGTGCAAGTCTAATCCCATTCAGAAGCACGCCACGAGTCTACTCTAGAAATCGCGATATTAAGTCGATGTCGCAAAAATTCGAGGGAGGAGAAATTGAAAGAATGCACCGTGTTGGCAAACTGGGCACGTTGCACTTTCTCGCAGATGACATTGCCTTTCGTAATACACCTGGATAACTACGTGATCTTTCGCTATCGCAATGCTTACACTTCACAATGAGCTGATAATAGGTACAGAGTATTTCTTGCATACATAACTTGTAACTTACAGGATCCTTAGGACCGGAGAGCTGGCAACGTCGCGAGAACCGCTATAAGTATCGGTACTTTTGGGCAAAGTTTCGGTACTTCAAACGCACCGGTACTCGAATATATCGAAAAGATTGTACCGGTATTACCGCCATAGTGTCGGTAAAATATCAATTTTACCGATACCTACTATATGCAAACCTTGCCTGTAAGGGAAAACTGACTTTCAGCAACCACTACAGGTACAATCCAGTCAAAACTTCTGGTAATTTACGCTTGGAATACCTGTAACCATAATGTGTTTTTCCTGCATGGATCTTAAACTGTACATAGTTTCGTGATAGTGCGTATAAATAACCCCACCTACACACACAACATATACTTACACATTATACCATTATTTGCTATTAATCTATGTTAGATTAAAGTTTTTTATAAAATATAAGATATATTATTTTGTTATTGAATCTTCTTATGTCTTTAAGTGATTTTCCATTAGGCAAGAGCGAAACCCCCTAACACAGGTATATCTAGTATCTAGGTAGGTATACTTAAAAGGAGGTTTCCAAAGCAATTCAAGATCTGTATAGATTAAGTTAAAGAAATAAACAATTTCATCATCATCATTTCAGCCGTTTAACGTCCACTACTGAACTAAGGCCCCCCTCATGGATCTCCATGAGAGGTAGTTACCATACTCACCACGCTTGGCAGGCGGGTTGGTGAGCGCAGTACGGGATGTTGATACACGGAAAGACGCTGCTGCCCATCTTCCGGAGGTGTCCCTTAGCAGGCTCTTACTGCATCCACGGGTAGGAGAGGAGGGATAACATTCTTCTGCCGGCACCCCACGGCAATAAACAATTTATTTATTATTTATATAAACAATTTATTTATTTATTATTATTTTTACATATAGGTTTCTCTTCATCTAAGGGCGTGTCCAGATCTAATGAATGCGTTGCTTGCAAGCTATTGCAAGCCGCGCGCGCGCCGCTCTTATTCGTTGTAGGTCGCGCGACGCTCTTGCGCCGTCCGCGCGGCAACTCGCGAGGACACGGCCTAAGCATCGTTATCTCCTGATAAATCGTAATAAATCGCATACTCTACTCACTAAACACTAAACAAACGCGGTAACGACTCTAGCGTAAAAAGGTATTGACCTCTATAGAGAAGCCTACGAAGCAGAAACGTGGACATCCGGCTGGTCTACCAGTTTAAAGTCTAAGCGAACGATGTATCGTGCTATGCTCATAGTCTCTCGCAAGCATAAAATCCGCAACGAGGTTGTCCGACAGAGGAAAAAGTCGTCGACATCAGGACAGGATTGGGAAGCTGAAAAGGCAGCAAGCCATATCTTTCGAGGAACCGAAAACCGATTTAGTAAACGAGTTTTTGAGTTGAGATCGCGACTCGGTAAGCGTAGTATGAGGTGCCCAACAGCTAGGTAGAGGGACGATTTATACGATACGATATATCTTTATTATTTCTTACACAGATAAATGTAGAGATTGCGGCTCAGCAAGCGAAGTGCGGGGCGCACAGCTAGTTGGAGGGACGATTTATACGATACGATATGTTGATATTTCTTACACATTGTTTAGATTCCTTTTTAATTTAACATGTTTAATGGAGCAAAGTAAATATCTTATACTTATTTGCACAATAATATAATTAGTGATTTATTATAAGGAGAGGCCTTGGATCTCGAAAAACAGCTACTTCAACATCCTAAGAATCAACATTACAATTATTATTGGATTAACGGGTATTTATCGCGTAATTACCTTTAGTATTAGAGTATTTGATCCTTGAGTCTACCCGCGACCACGACCAGGTGCAATCCGGTCGAAACTTCGGGATAATAATAAAGGTAATTACGCAATAAATACCCGTTAATCCAATATAGTAATAATGTGTTGTGATCGCGAAAGTACAATACAATTATAATATTGTGTGTCAAATAAATAAATTTTTATGATTGGTTAAACGGTCGCTGGAATGTCGAGGCTATCCAGCAGTGGACTAGCTGATGCCGCTGTTAGCCCATGATGATGATGATAATGATGACTGTATGGGGGAGAGCTCCGTTTATATCTACATCATCACTCCACCATTGGATCATACTTCCTATAATTTCGCGCCAATTATGCGCTGTCATTTTAAGCTTATAAATTACCTTTTTTAAGAAACAAGGAAGAATAAAGAAGATTTTTTCTATAACTACTTTAAACGGCCGTCGACTGCTAAATGTCAAAGTCGTGGCTTGTCCTCTCACCTCTGACATTATCTCTATACTTGGCTACATACGATTATTATACTTAGCGAACGAGCTAGGCGACAGGTACCTTTGATAGGTATAAGTGAAATTCCACTAGTTATTATAGATTATATTAGTAATAATGCTGTACAGGACGCTATAGTGCCTGGGATATTGTTAGATGGATTAGGCTTGCCCAGCACCGCCTGAAGCTAACTAAGCCGCGGGTTCCCTCACGTTGTTTCCTTCACCGTTAAAGCAGTGGTAAGTGTGCACATACATTTTTCAAGAAAGAAAAAAGCATTGGTGGATGGCCGGTATCGATCCCACGACCTTCGGATTGAAAGTCAGAGGTACGTTACCACGTCGGCCGAGTGGTATGTACCCTCGACCATTACTATAAATTTTATAAAAATAAATTTAAAACAATTATTTTATTTAAATTTACTTTGTCAATTATTATATTTAATATTTTATTTATATTTATCTAAAACATTTGTGAATACCTGGAAACCATAGTTCCTTATTATATCTAAGAGAAAGATTTAAATCGTTAGATACACCGTTACAGTGATGACACCGCGTCGTTTAGATTCCTCACGAAATGAGATAGCTCGCTCATTTGGAACCATTTTAACTCTAAACATAGTGTTAGCCGGACCTGGTTTGTGTAATTTTTTCACGAAAGTTTGTGCAACTGTGAAGATTGTACAATCACACGTTAAATGGTAACAATAACAGTTTGGTTTATTGGCAAAACCAGTGCGTTGACATTATTGCTAACACATATAAAGACAATGCTACAGTTTGTTTCTTGTAGCACATCTAAAGATGTAAATCTTTTATCTTAAGACACATAATTTTCATAAAAATCATAATCACATTCAACTGACATTTGAATGAGTGCCCACGCTTCTGGAGTGCCAACTCTAACACTCATCACTTTAGAGTTCATTGTGGTTTCAATTAATTTGACAAGGCCAGTCTAAGATGTCAACTTTGACATTAACAACCTGATATGCAAAACATTCTGATGATTAAACAGGATTTTCAACTAATTGATGAGTATACCACAAGAAATCGACGTTATTGAATTTGGCATTTACGAAATATGTATCTTGTTAGAAATGTGTTCCTATAAGAACATACATAAATAGGTATGTACAAAGTTTTACTAATTTGGGTAATGTAAATTATTGGTCTTAGTTTTGCACGCATACATATTGTAATATATATATATATATGTATATATATATATATATATAATATATATATATATTGTAAAAATAAAATAAATACCCGATTATAAGTAATAAAAGTATAAACTTCGGTTTATTTCAGGATTATATAAAAATAAATATTTGGTTAATCATCATTTTCTCCGACTTAGAAAGTTCACTGCTGCATCATGCTGCTGAATCATGGATTTCCAAGTATTGCGGTTCGAAGTGGCCTGCTGTGAGGTATTTTTAATAGACTTAAAAAAAGGATCCTCCATCTATGCTCGACTCTATATTTTTTTTATATATTTTCATCGATTTCTCCGTCAATTGTAGACCGATTTTCAATATTCTTTATTCGAAAGAGTGCACTTCCGACATGGTCCCATTTCAATTTGGTCCAGTTCTGACAATGGGATCCATGAAAAAACCATATATGTAAGTCTTAATTTCATTAAGTATTTTAAAGCAATACAATTTATCTCAATAAATTCGTTTTTTTTTTTGACAAATTAAAGAATTATTCAGATACGTGTCTATGTTGTTTGAAAATCTGATTCGGTAACAAAACTCGTCAAATATTTGTTCGTTAACCTACCGTATATCAATATATAAAAAACTCTTCCGTTACTGACTGAGTGACTGACAGACAACGCACAGCCTAAACCACTGGACCTAGAGACTTGAAATTTGGCACACTTATACCTTGAGTATCCTAGAGGTGCACTAAGGAGGGATTTTTCGAAATTCACACGGGAACGGGAACTACGCGGGTGAAACTGCGGGTGCGGCTAGTAAATAAATATAATTAAAAAGGTCTACTTCAATGAATACAATAACCATCTAAGGCGCTAAGGCTAAATACCGAAGAATTCGTTAACTAGATAATTGCCCAAACTAATGTCTTCACCGTGAGGTGCCAGCAGTAGAATGTTACCCCTCCTCTCATGCCCGTGGATGCAGTAAGAGCCTGCTACGGGATACCTCCAGAAGAAGTGCAGCAGCGTCTTTCATCAACATCAACATCCCGTACTGCGCTCTCCAACCCGCCTGCCAAACGTGGTGAGTATGGCAACTACCCCTCATGGAAATCCATGAGGGAGGCATGTGTTCTGTAGTGGACCTTTTACGGCTGAAATGATGATTGTCAGTGAAAGTACTCGTACCAACTCGTTAGGTACCTACACTTCCTGCATAGTTATTTATTACCATAAGTAGGCCTTTTGCATGTACTTAGAGATTGTAACAATATGCTTTATAATAGCACGGCATTGGTTGTATGGGACGCCTGTCTGACACACAATATGTCATTCAAGTACTTAAAAGAGAAAGAGACGAAGGCTGAGAATTGATGTGTTCAAGTTTATTTTTATACTAATTGTTATTAGGATTACCCAAATAGATTACCCAAATTTCCGTACCAAAAGGGTAAAAACGGGACTTTATTTCTAAGACTCCGCTGTCCGCCTGTCTGTGTGTCAGTTACCAGGCTGTACCTCATGAACCGTGAAAGCTTGACAGTTGAAATTTTCATAGAATATTTTCACTTTAAAAATAAATAATTAAATTAAAAAAAAACAAATATTTAGGAGGGGGGATTATAAATAATTAATATTAATTAATTATTAATATCAATCGTGATTTTTTTTGCCGTTTTTTGCTCGACATTAATAACGGAAACAGGTAGACGCTTGATATATTCACAGAATATTTAGTTCTACATGCCATACCAATGGAAAAAATTCACAAATATAGTTACTAAATGTTAGGAATAATGTCAATTAAAATCATCATCATTTTCATTTCAGCCGTAAAACGTCCACTACTGAACACAGGCCTCCCTCACGGATCATCCATGAAGGGTAGTTGCCATACTCACCACGCTTGGCAAGCGGATTGGCGAGCGCAGTACGAGATGTTGTTACACGATAAGACGCTGCTGCCCATCTTCCGGAGGTATCCCTTAGCAGGCTCTTACTGCATCCACGGGCATGAGAGGAAGGGTATCATTCTATTGCCGGCACCCCACGGCAAAAAATAAGTACAATTAAAATAAAAAAGTCAAATTCTGTCAATAAGCAAACTATGTCAAAAAAAATAATCCATTTATATATTTAATATTATTTATACCCTATAAGTTAACTCGAGGAATCGAAATGCTCTTTTCTTTGTACCAAAGGTCCAAAGTAATAGCCGATAAGCAGTTATAGAATTACAAGCGAGCGAAGCAAGAAAGTGGTTTCATAACCGCACGGTTGACTTGATTCGTAATTTCTTTATGATATAAATTGATTGCCGATTGAGCTTGTGGCCTAGTGAGAAAAACGTGATTATTTTTACTTTTTTGTATTGATAAAACATTTTTGTGCTGAGACTAGGTAGAGATAAGCACTTATACGAGCGGTTGTTAATGTTGATTGATCCGTCAGTTCAGTTAGTAATATAAAATCCTGGTATATATTTTAATCATAATGCCGATATAAATAGTTATATAAAAACATTCTACGTCAAAATTCTATGTGGGCCTTAGAAGATGTTTGTTATATTAAAAAAATATAGGTACGTCATAATTTTATGTTAGTGGTTATATATAAATAAATAACTGCTTATATGGTTATGCTATGGCAACTTAAGAACTTATAATCTGTAGCCTGCAATTGGGAGAACACATGCTATTTCACTGTTTTTACTTTAGTAAGGTTTTTTGTATCTTCTGTTGGTGGGTCAAATAAATAAAAAAACTGCACTACACTAAATTAGTTACTGTTATACATAATTATATGTTTTTATACATATTATCATTTTGATTTATTTGGTCTTGTCTCTGTTTTGTAAGTTTTTTTTTGTTTACCACATCTCTCTGTACCAATATTGTTGTATTGAAAAATGTTTTATCTTGTTTCCTTTAAATAAAAGAGAACATATGAATATATATAAGAGAAAGTCTATATTTGACAAAAAAAATAACTGAAATCGAATAGTTATTATGTTATTAAAATTTTGCTGAGGGAGACTTTTGCCCACATAGACGCGGTCATAAAAGTGAGTACAAGAATGTCTTGCCACAAGTTAAACGATGTCACAGCGTGACATGTTTGCTCTTCACAAATCACAATAATCGAGAGCCCATTCTTAAACCCGAATAGGTACGATTTCCAACATTTCTCAGAAGTACTCAGAACAATCCCACTGCTCACAAAGTAACCTATTATGTTATACACAGCTATGAGCTTGCAATATTACCGACTTTCGCTACGGTCAAGTGAGATCACGGAATCCGAGATACTTGCTACATTATTTTCTAAACAAGCCCCAGGCGTTTATGAGAGTAACATAATTGATGTCCGTTTTGTTTGTTCGCTGTTAATCCAAAGTAAAAGAGGTTCTCTATTCGTCACATGATGTATGAGTTTTGTAAGAAATCAAGAAACTTTTACAGTTTTGCTTTGCCTCCAAATCTAAACTGCTAGTTTTAACCATAACTTTTCTACAAAAAACTTGAGCTAACTTTTTTAGTTTCGGAGAAATTGTCGCTCAAATAACTGATGCGGTTTACCAAACATAAACATGCACCAATTTCTAACAACAGGCCTACGGTTAACTACGGAACCCTACATAGCGCGTGGCTTGACACACACTTGGCTTAATTTATTACATCCTCTTACAGCATTAGGATACTCTTGTGCTATATAGTCTAACTAGGCATTATAATCAAATAATCAGGTGCCAATAGTGATAGCCGTCAAAACTTATATAACTAAAACCGCAAAGCCTTATTCACAAGACTGCGTTCTCGATTGCACGGAGGTGACCGCACGGTATACAAATTACGTGTTATTTCATACTCAATCACCTATTATTGTACTTAGTGCCTAAACATTGTTATGAAATGTACTAGTTTTACTGTTGAATGAACATTGGCATTTAGGTAAGTGTAGGTAGTTCGTATTTTGACTGACAGAAACGCAAAAGGTTGCGCTTTAGAACTTTAACTTTTGGTCGGGCGTTTTGATAACACTTTTTCTCTAATTTCACAGCTTTGTTGAGTTATTTTGTGTATGGTTAAATAGTGGTCTGTGAGAAGTTATGCATTTATTTAAAATATTTAGCTTGTTGTTGCTGGTTTCTGTATTTTACTTTTATTTTTTATAAATAATGTCTGTTTCGACTCACGTCGTCAAGGGTCCTGATTTGACCAACATGGGTTCAAATCCCCGGAATCAAAACATTTTAAAGATTTTTTAATTTTCTTGAAATAATTGTTTTATGGTCGTCCAAAATGGCGATGGTTTGACGTCATTATCACTGTCGCTGGGCACACCTGGATGCTAAATGCACAGGATGTGGCAAACTTAGGGAGACCCAGCAGTGGGTGATTCCGGGCTGAGAAGAAGAAAAAAATTTTTTTAAAACAATAATTATCCTATCCCGGTTAAATAGCGTAATTTAGGCGTATTTCATATATTGCCAAGTTTGATCTGAATATCCTGTAGTTCATCCTTCTGTGGTGACAAAAATCTTTACAAACTTTCACGTTATGTGTTAAATACCTACTCCTTAATAGCTTATGTACAAAGGTATTCTCTTATATCATACATAACTCATAACCAATTCTTACGTATAATATCAAATAATATATGAGTAAATAAGAGCTAAAACACACACATATTACATTATGACAAACATAGGTAATGTGGCCCACATAAGTTATTCTCAGGGTTCTCACGAATATTACATGGAAGTTATTTCTGTATGGACAATTTTAAGAATGTATACTTTATTATTTTATAGTAGTACCTAACATTTAACATTTATAGCTAAATTATGCAAAGGATCGGGATGGTTGGAAGACTTTAGGGGAGATCTTTGCCCAGCAGTGGGACAACATAGGTTAAATAAAAATAAAAAGTAGTACCTAACCATAATAATGTTATGTCATAATGCAGTTTTTCATATTAACTTAACAAAGTAGCCTTCAAACTGACATTCTATACTGACCTTTTCAATCTACCTTTAGAAACAATTATCTTAAAATATCTCCCAAAATAAAACAATAGAACACATCGTTAGTAAATTCCCAAAATCTTATCAAAAGGATTATAACATTCGTAAACAAATATACTCACGTTGCAATAGTGTCTTTATTACATAATAGCAAGGTCTAAATCAAACTGATAATTACTCGAATCTACGAAAAGCCTTTGCTTAGATTCCGAAGGATATACAATACAATACGTGCATTGCATGGGAAGTTTAAGTGAATGGGGGAATGCAGCCTTCAAGAATGTTCACATCCTACATTATCGCTGATCTGCGTCCATCACCGGTCTTGCCGGCCGGATGTAAACATTCTTAGAGGGAACTACTTGAGGTAATAGTAGTTTTGAAACATTCGAAATTCCAGTTTTGAAGGTTTGTTCCCAATAAGACAATTACCATTTTATCAGTTGTACCACAGATAATATAAAACACTAGTTATATTGTATGAAAGACTAGTATTTAAAACATTTTATCTTATTTATTATTTCATAAATAGCGAATTCTAAAACTTAACTTACACTAGTAGTTAATTCCTGAAGTCCTAGATTCAAGTTGCGTAATGTATCTATTTCAACTGACGCATCTTGGAAACATCTCTAATGAGCAGTTTTCATTAAAAACTAAAAAAAGTGTTTTCCATAAAACCTAACAGATGGAGCTGGCAAGCGAAGAAAGCAAGTTCGTCATTGTCAAATCGTGTTTCCTACCGGTAAAAGAAAACTAACGCCATCTTTAAGGTTTCAGGGAACTGATAAAAATGCCTCATTGGGACAACAAGACGATGTGAGAAACTGCTGTAACAAAATAGCTGAGAAAACAAGTATTTTTTAAGTAGAAAACAAATCCGAAGCACCATTTTGAATTGCTCGCCTAAGATTCACATAACTATTTTACTGAAACACATCAAATTGTCTCTGGTACAAATAGAACAGATGGCATCTCTAGGAGTCTATTCTCTTTTTAAAATTCCCAGCTCATGTAGAAAATTAAAAAGAAAACTATGAATTAGTGACATCGTCAGACCAATTACCTAAATTGTTTTAACACTATACCGATTGATTGAACTTTTAAAATAATTATACTGTTCCTCAATTATTCTGTGACAAGAAAAAATAGAAGAAAGCACTTAAAGAAATTAAGTGCTGTTAAAAAGCCTATAAACACTAAGTAAACATGACGTATCTAATAATATCTCAGTGAAAATTGTACAGGAATTCAAGATTGCCATTCATTACCAGATTACCCACTTCCAAACGCATTAACTTCATTAGTTCTTCGCAATAAAATACTAATGGTAGGTACTTATATTTAATTTGATAACATACCTACGCTAATCGGTTTCTTGTTGGGATTTTGTAATCAGACATACCACATAATATCTATCCTCAATACTGAATAATACTTTTGATTGGGTTTACCTATTATTAGACGAGCTCTGTGGCGCAGCGGGCGAAGGTCCGCCTGCGACGCAAGGGGTTGCGGGTTCGATTCCCGCCTCGGGACAAATGTCTGTACGATCTGCAGATATTTGTTCAGGGTGTTCTGGGTGTTTTTCTATTTAGAATAAAAATATCTATCTATGTAGTTTAATGTATTAAGTATATCAGTCATCTAGTACCCATAACACAAGCTCTGCTTAGCTTGGGGCTAGATGATGCTGTGTGATTTGTCCAGCATTATTTATTATTTATTTATTATTATTATAAGAAATATTTTCATAATAAATTACGATGGGTAATTTCCATAACTAAAGTAGTAGAAATTACTCTATATTATTATTCAGACGAAAATTAATAATTTAAAGAGGAATCTTTACTTTAGACCAAATGGTAAATAAAATTGTTATTATTAAATTACGCGAACATATCTCTTCCGTGACTTGGATATTATAATATACGCAAAGTTAAGACGCTGTCGGTGAAGGACAAAAACAGATAAAAACATGGTGAGTAAACCCGTAGCTTAGTCAGCTTCAGATGTTCTTTCATCTGAATATAGCCGACTTTGCTGACAGGATGGTATAGGTGCTGGGCAAGCCTAATCCATCTAACAAAGTTCCAGGCACTGCAGCGTCCCATAAATCATAAATACCAGTTGCTGACGCTGTATAAATTATATTACAACAGATGTGAAAGGCCAAGTCCCTGTGCCATAAATTGACCTGGACACATAAATAAACAATAAAAAAGCTGTTAACGCTATGTATCGTTATTATCAAATATATTTTTTTACTATTGCCCGATATTTCTAACATTTCGATTGTATACTCTGTTTACATGCGAAGCTCCAGTCAGAAGCTAGTATCTTATGTACTAGTTATGTATTATGTACCAAATACCCGGTAGAGCAAATAGTTGTGATTACGATGCGTGTAGAAAGCTTAATGAGGTAATCGGATGTTTGTAATAGAGACGTATTTGTCCCTACGTGTGTTTTATGTAATATCTCTCATTAAATTAAAGATAAAGATTACTCAGTAGTGAGGCATTGAAATGCGTCTTTTTCACACATCAGGTACCAACTATTTTAAGAATAATCCTGTACTTATATTAAGAAATGATGTGTAACTTAAGACGATATAAACATTTTTATTTATATATTTTTATCTTTACATATCTATTAAATTTTATCGAATAGGCGTTTGGTAACTGGTCAACCAGCCTTGGAAATTGTACGAGGAAATGGTTAACGAAAGTTTTTATACACTAGCAGAATATTACGAATGGCACAGTGTGAACAACGAAAGTCTAGGATGAAGAGTTCTCGAGATGTTCTCGAGATATCATCGTTGAAAAATATTGTTGGCATTTGTATACCTCGACATTAGCATACGAATGGACATTATTATACTTCGTCATTTTTACACAAATACCAAAATATACTTTGGCACTTTTCTACATTGACATTATAATATAATAACATAAACACGGGGATTTATCGCGTAATACCTTTGATTATTCCCGACGTTTCGACTGTGTTTCAAATCGTCGGAAATAATCAAAGGTAGGTATCACGCGATAAAGTCCCGTGTTTATATTATTATATTATAATGATAATATTATTCCTTATAATTTATCATTATAAAATATTACCATATACTGTAATGATAATAATATATAACATAACTATATTAAATATTATAGGGGCGAAGGCCCCTTTTTAAAATATTTTGTTTAAATGCTGGTTTGGCGAGACCACTTTGCTGCTTTTTAACTTTATTTTTTTTCTTTTGTTATTGTTTTCTATATATTTTTTTCTTGATCTTTTTATTTAACTTTTTTGATTATCATGCCCAATTTCATTAAACAAGTAAGCTATATTTAGATTCAATATGTGGAGACGCTTTTTTTATTAGTATATAACTACTTTCATAGATAAGTTTTTTAGTTATTAAGTACTGTTTGTCTTTCAACAATAGAAAAATAAATAAATATTATTTAAAAAAATAAATCAGTTTGAATTCGTAAAGCTTTTTATAATTAATTTTAGTTGCTATTTTAATTTTTATGTCATCTGTTGTATGTACAGTTTTGGGCAGACTGTGTATCAATTATTTAAACATCTTAATGATGTGTAGAGCACAAAGATCCTCCGTTATGTATATGTGTTTGGCTTAATTTACATTAATTGTATTTAACACGATATGGAAGAGAATACAAATATTATGTTTGTAATGTACTATTAAGATAAAGAAATAAATATTTTGTATTGTAATTTTCGGAGATGGCGGGACGAATTGGACAAGTACCTGGCCAACTGGTCGGAAGAAGATCGGGATCGTGATGTCTGAATGTAATGGGGGGGAGGCCTTTGCCTAGCAGTGGGATTATGAGGGCTAAACATAATAATAGTAATAATTGCATTTAATGTTCGTCCGGAACTTTATTTTCCGATTAACAATATTTTTGGTTGCTGATAATGAGTGTAAATAAGAGTTGACAGACCAATTGATAACCATTGTTTTATCATAAATAAAAGCACCATATTTCTTAGCAGTAGAGTAAATCTCTACTGGCCATTATCTACTACGAAATATCTCTACCACAGACATATTATTTAGTATACGTACTTTATTAATCAACAAAAAGCCCATAAACTTCTGTACCCAATCAACTGATGCCGGAAGACATACTTGCGATTGTTTTACAGTTCCCAACGAATATTAATAAGGTCTCTTGAGTTACTTTAAGGACTGTATGTACCTTCGGTTTGCATTCCTCGTTTTTGCTGCGACGCTGTTCAAGGCAAACTTGTCGTAGGTTTATTTTGGTTATAATGGATGTAATTTAACGTGCTGGGAAGCTTTGTAGTGTTTAATATTAAGCGTCAAGGAAAACATCGCGAAGAAACCAGGCGCTGCAGCGTCCGTTGCAGCTTGAATACCAGTTGCTGACGCTGTATAAATCATTTTTAATAGTTGTACAAAACCTTAATTCTATACACCGTGTAACCAGACTACTACCGAAAACTGGACGTTGCAATCAGACCATGATACTGAAAATATTTAGCGAAAAAAACCGCAAAATATATGTCAACATATCTACGTCCTTTTATTTTTTTTTTCTTGTAATATACGCATACTACATAATTATAAGAACAATCCTATCTAATTAACTAATTTCAAAAAGCCAGGAAAAATTAAAATAAAAAATACAGCTATGTATTGCACGCACATCCTGCATTATACACTACGGACAGCTGATTCCGCCGCGCGGGGTCATCGCAAGCTGTACATTGCGGGCTGTAAAAAGTAACAAAAACATTCAAACATTATTAACTCTGGCTACAATTTTTTTTCGACAACTGTTTTTTTTTTCATTGTTTTGGGCTGTTGCACCACCCCTTTTCGTTTTCGGTAGTCGTCTTTTTACACCCGATATATATTATATTCTATTGCCGTGGGGTGCCGGCAGTAGAATGTTACCCCTCCTTTCATGCCCGTGGATGCAGTAAGAGCCTGCTAAGGGATACCTCCGGAAGATGGGCAGCAGCGTCTTTCCGTGTATCAACATCCGTACTGCGCTCGCCAACCCGCCTGCCAAGCGTGGTGAGTATGGCAACTACCCCTCATGGAGAACCATGAGGGAGGCCTGTGTTCAGTAGTGGACGTATTACGGCCGATATGATGATATATTATATATGTATATATTGTATACAACTTAATGAGGAGACAAGCCGAAGCCCCATCTGATGTTAGAAGAAGAATAAATACATTTAACATTTACATGTTAAGCGGTAACCACTACACCTCTCAACCTCTTACCTACGACTGCAATACCGCGGTGATCACGGTCACGAAGCACGTGACCAAAGCTGCATTGCACTGCGCCCGTCTCCCTGAGACAGAGTTGTAAGGTCTCATGTGTCCGTAATTTCACCGGCCCCCTTACCCTTCAAACCGGAACACAGCAATGCAGACATTACTGCTTGGCGGCAGAAATAGGTATGGTGGTAGCACTTCCCCGGTTGTAACTACTCTGCTAAGGGTTATCTCCTGAAGAAGGGCAGCAGCGTCTTTTCGTGTATCACACATTCCACACTGTGCTCGCCAACCCGCCTGCCAAGCGTGGCGAGCAACAATCCCCTCATGATCTCAGAGATCCATGGCATCCAAGGCATATCCAGCAGTGTACGTGGACATCAGTCCTACAGCTGAGATGATGATGATGATGATGATGCCTGTGTCACGAGGGATTAAAGCAATACAACTATTCCAATACTTTTTAAGCACATAGTTGCTTTGAACATTGTATCTTTTCAAATCTCCTTATAATTTATCGTATATAATTTATTTACTTAAATGTTTTTTGTGTGTGTTTGGCAATATTTATTTTTATTACTACTCATAGATAGATAGATAGATAGAAAATACTTTATTGCACACCTTAAAACTAAACAAGAAACACTTAAAAACAAAGTGACAATTCTCATATATACATAATATATATATATTGTCCTCCGCATCCAACGACGGCGAACCTGACATATGTATAACACTGTGTTAGTTAAACAGCTTAGATCAAGATAAAATAATATCTCAATTCAAACTAAGTAAGAAATGTTTTGTCATTTTAAAACAAGCTTTATATTTCGTAATAATAACACTGACCTAAGATTAGATTGTCTTAGTTTTGATAAGGCTTTATTGATGATCTGTTTTACAACTTCCGATAAGATGTCAGTAGGTCTACCATGATACCATCTAAACTCGCTAGCGACTGTAGTTAAAAACATGTATGAAAGCTTGTACAGCGCCTCTAGCGGATAGTTTGGTACTAAAACACGCAGTAAATATACTACAGCGACTGTGATTTAGGTTTAAAGAAATTAATTTTCTCATAAGAACTAACAGACCTGGTCATTGACCGCTTTGCAAAAGAGCAGACTTGGGGTTTGCCAGCGAGCGATGGAGCGCAGTATCCTAGGAGTCAAATTGTCAGACCGGATAAAAAATAGTGAACTGCGCTCCAAAACACAGATCGCAGACTTCGCCCAAAAATCGGGCCAATTGAAGTGGGATTGGGCGGGTCACGTCTGCCGCAAGCCGGATAAGTCATGGGCTAAATCCACTACCGAATGGATCCCACAAGACAGGAAACGACCTCGCGGCAGACCGAGACGTCGATGGAGAGACGAACTCGACGCATACTTGGAAGACTGGACCACAGTAGCTCAAGACAGAGAAAGGTGGAAGGAAGGAAGGGAGGCCTTTGCCCTGCAGTGGGACAGTACAGGCTCTTAATAATAATAATAATAAGAACTAAGTACAAAGTTCACTTAAAATAAGATTACAGATAAATCATAACCTAAAATTAAATATAAAATAGTAGCCTCTTGCGGCTTTATTTTCGGGAATTTACGTTACATAGAGGCTTCTATGTAACGTAAATTTACAAAGTATTTAAAGTAAATAGTATAATAGTATCGGTGTAAATGTATATGTTCTTTTAACTTATGTTTGTATGATCCTATGGTTTCTGATACTTTTATGTCATTCGGTAAATTATTAAACATATTTGCTCCTTCCGATAGTATAGGTACTTTTCTTTCCATAGTTCGTGTGTTTGAGTAGTTTGAGCTTCATTTGCTTAGAATTTGGTACCTTGAGTTACAAATCTGACAGCTAGCTGTTATAGTAACGTACTATTTATTACTACTGTGGTAACAGGAGGCGATCTAACAGTGACAACTTATGGTAGACACACAGAGCGTTTGTCTTGTCTTTGTGCATTTGACAGCTGACATATTATGAAACGTCATATAATTAATAGTTTTTATGATCGAATGACAAGACACATTTGATTAAAGATCTTATCTCAGTCTGGTTTAACAGGTATAAGCTTAGAATAATAACGTAATATTCTAAGGGTAGGTATAGGTAATCATAACTTTAATCGCCATTATCTATAGATATTTGTTACGAAATGTCTTTGGTTACGAACCATCGACACGAAATATCAAATTATTATTTGCAATTAAATGTATTATAAGTTAATTTTATATTTGTTATGGCCACATCATGCAAATAACGAGTACCTACTGGGTGCGTAATTAAAGAAATGTGAGACAAGCCCTCTTCAGCTTTAGACTCACTTCAGCTTTAAAATAAAATAAAAAAGAGCTTTATTTTAACATTTTAGAAATAAGAAATAAGAAAATTTCATTGTTAAATTGTATAGGTACATATACATGAGGGTCTTAAATATATTTAGGTATCAACAATTTTATCATATCTATGACGTACAATAATAAATTGGCAATTTATTTCTATATTGCACAAAAATATACACAACGTGGGATTACAAGATATAAATAGGCCTACAATTCTGAGTACCAAATTAGAACAAATATCAACCCATATGACTAATTATTATCAATTAATTCCGTAAGCTTATAATGAACTCTATCAACAATCCATTTTTTTTAATTTAATCTTAAACATATTTCCTTTAAGTTTTTTTATAATTAACGGTAAATGATTATAAACTTTAAAACTCAAAAATAAAATAAATATTTTTAAATTAAACAATTAAACTATTTTTTTTTTTTGTTGAACAAGGTTGCTAATTCAAGTTGGTTTAGTGTTTTGACTGCCTGCGCATGTGGCGTTAAAAGCCTCCTCCAAGTTATGCCAATTTTCTCTTTCCCTTGCTTTCCTCGACCAGTGCTTTCCAGCCACATTTACATAACGTCTGTCCATCACTTATTTGGTCGTACTCTCGTTACGTTTCGGGGTATCCGATTTATGACTATTATAATATTTGACAAAAGCGTATTGAAAAGTTTACAAAGGCTATTACCATAATCTTTGATCTAATTTAGGATCGTGATCTTTGTAATGTCAGACCTGCAAAGCTCGCTCGTGGTTGCGCTAACCTTCATTTTTATTCAAGAGTCGATGACTAGTAATGAGCTATGAAATATACCTACTCCGTACAATCATCATCATCTCAGTAATAGGACGTCCGCTGCTGGACCTCCATCTTAGATCTCATACTGATTATGAGAGTGTTGTTGCCATACTCACCACGCTTGGCCTGTCAAGCGCAGTACAGGATGATCGTGATACACGAAAAAACGACATGATACACAATAAAGTATTTTTAGATTCTTGATTCTTGAACAAACTGTCAATACCTTACCTAAAGAAACCTCAACTGCCACAACAACGGCAACAAATGTTGCCCAAAACTGAAGAGCGTTGATTGCCCAGGCAGCAAATGTTTTCTCGCATAAATGTAGGGACGTCACATTTTTTTTCTATTATATTACGCTTACTTTTTCACAAAAAGCCGTAAAAGAAGAAGAAGAACTTACTTTCTTTTTTTTTTTTGTCTCAATTATTGGGGATTTTTGACCACTCCCTTCAGTATAAATTACTATTAACTCGGTCAAAAAACCAACCTTTGGGAAGCAATTCAATTTTAAGTGTGTGTTTACAAACACTATATCGAATTTAGCTGAAGTAGGTATAGATAAGTCTAGACCTAGTTTTAACTGAAGTATCAATCTAGATTTGAAATTATTTGGCGCATTCGCAATGTCTGGGGCAGCAAGAGTTGATTGCAAGTCAGTAAAGTTATTGAATATTTGCAAGACAGTCTCTGAATCACGTTGTCTGCTTGCGGATTTCTGTGACGTAATATTATTGAACTTTTAACAATTGTCCCACTTCCGTGACATTTTTAAATAATTATGCAATATGTAAAATATTTGGACAGTTTAAATATTTAATGGAGGAAGTAGTTAAATATTAGGATAGTTTTGTTGACATTGCTAAATCACATAATACGGTTTTTTTGCAAAAGTATTGTGAATTGAAATTGATAGAAACTAAGTGATACCCTAAATATAATTCATCATTCATCATCATCATCATCTCAACCGTAGTACGTCCACTGCTGGACACAGGCCTCATGAGTACTAATCATGAAGGGATTTTGCCATCTAGCATCGGAGGCTCGGAGGCAGATTCATACTGCGTCCACGTGTGAGAGAGGAGGATCAACATTCTACTGTCGGCACCCCACGGAAAGTATAGTTGATATAAATATCAGGGATGTTTCAACGCCGGCTCTGAAAGGTCGGATTTCACACCTCCGAATCCAACTCCGACTCCGATACAACAAATTTACCTCCAGCTCCGGTCCCGATTCCGGTGAAACCGCCTCTGTAACATCCCTGTTCTGTGTGTAAGCTAGACATTCCATTTGCCAGCGTTTAATCAGCATTTACATGTGTGTAAGCATCAATCTGTATTCATAATTGAACGGTTTTTTTAAAGAACAAGACATAGTGCGAAGAATGATGAGGCATGCGTGAATTGTGCCAGTATAAGACAAATAAAAACACAAACAGTACAAAAAGAAAAACTATTGACAGCAGATAGTAGCACAATAAGAAACTGAGAACGTCACAACTCAGCGTGTAATTGTGCTGAAAAAGACCCAAAATATACATATATCTAATGTTGTTCATTAATAACCTGTGAATTGGCGGAGATTTTGCCCCAAGTGTCACAATATTATTTGAAACTTGCCGTTTTAAGACACTAGAAAAACTGTAGGTATATTCGCATGTCCCATTTACAACTTAATATATTATCTGTGTCACGTTGCATAATAAAAGTGAAAACATCGCATACGGCTTGTTGCTTGCGGTTGACATTGCGAGAGGTGCCAAAGGCCGCCCGGTGGTATGCGCACAGCCACCAACATATGTGTGGACTGTTGGAACTAAGGCCGTTGATTTGATTGATAGAGCACAGCTGATTTTAGGGTTCCGTAGACAAGACAAGGAACAAGGTCCCATATAGTTTCCCTTTGTGTGTCTGTCTCTGTCTGCGGCTTTGCGAAGGACTGTTGGAATGTCCTCCAATAGTCCCTTCGCAAAATTTTGCACGAACTTAAAAATAATGACGCTGAGATAGCGCTACAAAAAATGCTAAGAATATAATTAATTTAAGGTACCTCCAATACATGTAAGGTTGAACATTTTTTCTTGATTTTCTCATTGTATGGGTTATTGTTGAACAGGTATTTAAAAACTATTAAGAGGTTTCATGTACAATTTTTATACTTTGGGCTACTAGTGTATTATAATAGCTGTGTTTTGGGTACCGTTTGCAAAATATGAAAGTTTTAAACTTTTTCGAAGGTGAACTACGGAACTCTACATAGCGCGTGGCCTGACACGCACCTAGCCTAATTTATTTACTACTGTTTAAGTGTTTGGCTACATTTGTGTTTTTTATGACCGACCGTGTGCCTGACGTCGAGAAGTTGTTGTTAGAGGAAGATTTTAAAAAAATGAACCTTGCTAAGAAACAAACCACACCCAATTTTGTATGCAGGCAGACAGACTAATTTGGCCAACTGATGGGTCGGAATTAAAATTTGTAGTGAAGCACACGTCGCTAGTGGTCGATCGTCATTGCGAGAGGTGCCTAAGGCTACCCGGTGGAATGCGCCATTCTTCGCCTCTATTGTAAGTTATCAGAGAGTGGTCAGGCGACGAAAGATCTTGGCTTTCTTATACAGATTAAGATATAAGAAATAAGATGTAATGAATTGATTTTACCTATATCTACTTCTATGTAATGAGTTAATAATACCCTCTATACGGTAATATTTTTTTTATTTACTTTTATTTTTATTTCTTTTTTTTAATTATTTTTTAGGCAGAATGGAAATATTTTATATTGACAATAATTAAAGACCTATTTATACCTACATTCCAGCGATTAAATGATCTGTATTTGTATGTACAATAAGACGTAAATGCCTGGGGTATTCAGAACCATTTCTATACATACTAAAAACAAAATAGCCTAATTAAGAGAAACATTGAATGGTCGTCTAAGTGATTTATTCCGTGGTCTAGCCACTCAATACTGCCCGTCACTGGCTTTCGCTCTTCGTTCGAAGGTCACAAGTTAACACTGGAAAGTCTGGGAATAATATAACCTATCTGTCAAACTGGTTTTGTAGAAATATGCACTGGTATATAAATAAGTCCCCACATATACAGGCCACTTTAAACCTTGTCTCCATAGAAATAATGATTTGTTTACAAAGACGTGATCTACGTCTATTATTCAAGGGCAAATCACTCCACCATTAATGTCCAAAGAGTTTTAACATACATATACATATGTATAATATATTAGTACAATATTACAGGCATATAAAAACAATAGATTTAGTGGCTTTAAAATAACTAGTTTAATCCAGTCTTCTCTACGGAAAAAGGAGTAAACTTATTTTCATAGAAAAGATGAAAAAATACTAGATTTTCATACTCCTTGAAAAGTATGTTAAACTTATAGACCTTAAAGTTATTTCAAGTAAAACCGACTGCAAAACTACACATACAGAACCACTCTTGCGATAAATAAATAAAAAGGATACGAGACAACAATGGATGCATTAGCAATACAAGCACTGTTGTACAGACCCAAGATCTTACAAGACACATGCATACGTGTATGCAATTCATACAATACTATTTTAAACTTTTGCGATCACAATACGTTATAACTATAAGGATTATCGCGTATTTATCGCGTAATTACATTTACTTTTATTCTGATGTCGACTTTTCGAGAGTTTGCACATACATAGTCGGGATACAAATAAAAGTCACGATATAACAACAACGCGACATATACACTATAATCCAATATAGTAAAATCAAGTTTACTCCTGTAGTTACAAAAGCCTGCTTTTAAATAAAAACTGTCAAACTTATAACACCCGTTTCTTTTGTGTCGAGGGTTATAAATATATATTTTCAATCCAAATGCGGTGGTCATCTATATGAAAGCTGGTTGTCTGAACACAAAATGTCTTAGTTTTAGCATTTTATGGTTAGTTTAAGTAGGTGAGGTAAGTAATAGGAAGATCACCTTACTTACCTCACCTACTTAAACTAAAGAAAGTTAAAAATCTGGAGGACAAAACAAAACATAACTATTTAGTGAATTCTGTAATTTAAAAATATAGACAATAAAACATAGCATACCTAATGAAGTTTCTTTGTATCGGAGAAGGTGTATTTGAAGTGCAAGCAGGACGTTAGTATTCAAAGTTCGTTCGTGGGTAACTTTTCGTTGATCAAATACAAAACAGGGTTTGAGTCATAAGGCGCGTTGAACTCACATGAGCTTACGTTTGAGGAAATATTTCGAAATAGGATGTTATAATAGAAGCCATTTTAAAGAATGCGTGGTTTTTAATAACTTAAACCTGACATCTTAGTTGTTCTATAATTAGTTAGTATAATACAAGTAATCGAGTGACTGACCCCACCATGTTTGGGATGAGGATAGGAGAATGATGAGTTATTTCAAGGACACTGTCGGATTGATATTTACGTAGTCTCGTTCAACATATATGTAACTTTTAAAATTCGAATTTACATGTCAAAAGACAGCTAATGCCATACAGCCAATTTATTAGGGTCAGTGCCCACTCGGCCCGCTTAGACTCGGCCCGGAGAATAATACCACTTATAATGCGATTGCACATTATATGCGAGAAAAACAAACGAAGATTGTTTCTCGCAAAGCTTATTTATAGATTTGAGATAGCAACTAGGTGTTGTGGCGGATGTCAAAGTCGTTAGGTAAGCGTAAGAAAATGTTAAAAACTAAGCGAGGCCAATTTATGTCGCTGGACATAAATTGGCCTCGTATTGTAAGCTTTATGATTACCAGGATGCTATATAAGATTATATAAACAAACCTGTAAGAGCTAGTAAATTCTAAATTTATAGCAGGAATAATTACGCAACTTTTAAGCGCGGCGAGCGCGTTGGAATCTTTTGTATGGGAGTTTTGAATTAGTTGCTCCTACGCATCCAATACAACGAAACGACAAAGAAAACAAGTTTTCTCCATACACGAATCATCATCACGACCATAGGACGTCCACTGCTGGACACATAGGCCTTCCTCATGGATCTCATATACTGATTATGAGGGTTTGTTGCCATCCTCACCACACTTGGCAGGCAGGCGAGCGCAGTACGGGATGTTACACAGAAGGACGCTGCTGTCCATTTTCCGGAGGTATCCCTGGCCAGATTTTTACTGCATCCACGGGCAAGAGAGGACGAGCAACGTTCTACTGTCGGCACGCCACAGCACCACCACAACAATATCAGAAGTCAAGACAGAACGTCACCCAGATTAACTGTAGCGAAATGATTAAGTTTCATCATCATTTCAGCCGTAAAACGTCCACTACTGAACAAAGGCCTCCCTCATGGATCTTCATGAGGGGTAGTTGCCATACTCACCACGCTTGGCAGGTGGGTTGGCGAGCGCAGTACGGGATGTTGATACACGGTAAGACGCTGCTGCCCATCTTCCGCAGGTATCCCTTAGCAGGCTCTTACTGCTTCCATGGGCATGAGAGGAGGGGTAACATTCTACTGCCGGCACCCCACGGCTACTCTCTAGTTTTTTAAGTTTCATGTTTGACAGTAATTTTTCAGTTATAAAATATAAATCGCCTTATATATATCTTCTTATTTCCCCACTAAAGGTACTTTAAAATCACATCAAGAAGCGATGAATCTTCCTGCGAGATGATCATGGCTGGCAAAAACATGTTGTTAACTCTCACTTTCTGAATATAGCCGATTACTAGGCTTTTTACGTAATATTCCTGTTTCATTTTCACTTTTATTTTCCTGCTAGCTTGCTATTCAGGTTGGTGAATTAACCACTGATTTTCATAAAGGTTATTTGAATCGAATAAGATCACGCAGGTTTGTCTAATTAAGGAATTGTCTCGTATTAGTGTCGAAACCTAAAAAAATACTAGTGCAAGCAGTGAAAAAATGAGCCCTATGACTATCATTTTCGGATATAATCTTGCTGTATCATAGATACTCGTACTTTCTTAAATGAAGCTAAATAGCAAATTGAAGCCAAATACGACTTGAAAATAAGTAATAAAAATAGGACCCAAGAAATCAAAGCTGATTTTGCTGCTGTATCGTGAAATGTTTTCAAAGATTAGTGAAGTGAGGAGTCTGAATTCTCAACGCGCCTGGGAATGTTCTCAAGGACATGTAACTAAAGAACCTACAGTAACTATAACTCTATGATTGTACTCAAAGCAAAGAGTATTTGTACGGACAGATGGTCTAAATAAGTGTGGGTGTTGCCTATTGAGGGATTACGTATCCCACGTATGGTTGTATGTTTTATCCGTTTGTGTCACCAACAGAATAAATAAATAAGATAAGGTAGGGGCCTACCAGGAGACAGGTAAGGTAGATACGAAAAACAGAAGAGAAGTAAGACCCAGAAGTGGGATCCGTTGTTTCCTACTTCTTATTGTTTACATTAGAACAAAAAAGTTAATCAGGCTTAGACGGCGCCGAATAAATGCTTAATACAATTTTATGAATGAGTGAAAACCTTTAAAAGTGTGTCGCACAACCAGTCTTTTATTATGAAGAAGCTTGGAAAATGTGTCAAAACTATAACTATCTAGATATCACTGAACTTATACAATTAGTCTTAGTGTGAAAGCAGTCTACAATTTAACTAATAATTTTCCCTAAACTATAAATTACATAGATTAATTTGCTAACTCGTATCAAAGCGATATATTACATAAACTAATTCCAACAGCGCGTCGAAACTATATACCTCTGCTTTGATAACTAGACCGTGGCGTCATCTATGACTTTCCAGCGGCGAGGTGTAATGTTAGCGGATCTAATAAGAACATATTTTACACATCATTTATCGAAACAGGAATTGTAAAGTATGCGTAACTTTGAAAGTTGTTTATGTCTTTTAAACTATTTATAGGTATGAATCAGTTATTTTTTGTTATATGTAAGTACAAGATGAGTAAGTATTTAAAAAGAGCACAAAGAAAGAAATGATGGATAATGCAGTCTGCGAATAAATTATGAATATTCTCGAGTAGGAGTAGATGAATAACGAGTTGGTCAGTTTAAAATAGAATTTGCTTTGACACTCAAATAATATATGTTCATTGTTGGCTCAGAATGAATATCTGAAGTTACTTGTAGCGATTGTATAGACCAATAAGCCATAAAGTAATCAGTATTTATGGATAAACCTTAATGTTTTAGGACCAATGGAAGACTAATAAATAACTTTTAAGGAGCTATTAAAGTTGGTAGCTTGCAAGGATGGCCAATTGGATACCTATTAATAGAAGGTATTAATTTGACCTTTACAATATATTGCTACTTTATAGATGTAGCCTTCAAAAAAGTAGGCCTAGGTAGAATATTTATAAATTGTTAAAAATTCAAAAAGTATTAATAATATAAATAATAATAAATAATAAAAATATTTATTTTCAAAAAAGGTTTGACAATGGGGTAATCCTTACAAATAATAAATGTTTATATACATAAAAAACGTTTGAATGAGTACCTTGTCTGCCTGTTGGTTGCCTGTAAGAGATCGCTTACAGTGATAAGGCCGCCCATTGTGCTTCTGCTTTTCGTTAATTATACTATACTTCCTTTATTATATTGTTTGTGTTAGAATTAAGCTGGGTACAATAAAGAGTTATCTATCTATCTATCTATCTTGTCCAAACCTATGTAGGGACAATGCGTCAACTCCTCGCTCTAACTAAGTATGGAATTAATATCATCTTGACTAGATCTTACAATGTGGGAACTCTTACATTTTGGCTGTATTATATTTTTATTCTTTCGGAAAACGTTTGATCAATATAGAATTTAATTTGAAAGAAAACCAGCATTAGATTCAAAAGATGATTTAAAAGAATTCTAATAGATGGTGAGTCTTATTCGAATTTTAAAGTTTTTCTTTGCTTTTCTCGGCTTGTGTACTAGCCACTCTTAATTTATTTTTTTGTCTTTTAATAAAAAAACAAAGTTCGAATTAAAAAATAAATCCCTAATTATGTGTTCTAAATTTTAACAAAAATATTATGTATCTACCTTTAAACATAAAAAGTACTAAGAGGGTTTTGCTACATTTTTATTTAAGAAATAAGAAAATTTTATTGTTAAATTGTGTAGGTACATATACATGAAGGTCTTAAATAAATTTAGGTATCAACAATTTTATCATATCTATGACATACAATAATAAATTTGCAATTTAATTATATATTGCACAAAATTATACACAAAGTTAGATTACAACATTTATGTAAGCCTATACTTCTGAATACCAAATTAGAACAAAAATCAACCTACATGACTAATTATCAAAAAATTCCGTTAGGTTATAATGAACTCTATTTACAAGCCACTTTTTTAATTCAATCTTGAACATATTTCCTTCAAGTTGTTTAATAATTAATGGTAAATGATTATAAACTTTAATAGCTGTGATATAAGTGCTTTTGTAGTACATTGAGTTATTGACTTGTGGTATAGTGTAGTGGTTGTATTTATATTTATTTCTCAACTGATCCGATCTGGTTGATTTTATATTGAAGAAAGAAGAGTTATTTTTTGCAAATAAACATAATTCTAGAATATATATGTCCGTAAGGGTCAGAATATAATTTTCTTTGAATATATTACGTAAAGATTCAGTACTTTTTAGGTTATAGATGGCTCTAATACACTTTTTTTGCATAACAAAGACTGACTGCATCTCAACCGAGTTTCCCCAGAATATCACCCCGTAACATAATTGAGGAAAAACGTAACCATAATATGCATTAATTGCTATAGATTTTGATGAGACATTACTCAGTATGTGTAGAACATAACAGTACTTAGATATTTTGCCATTTACTTTACTAATGTGAGATTTCCAATTTAAATATGTGTCAATTTTTATTCCTAGAAAATTGATTTCACTGACTTCTTCTACAATGCTCCCCTTGTTATGTATATATAAATTTCTAGGTATCCTAAGTAGCGTTTGTAGTAAACAATAAATAGGTACCTTGTCACTGAATTATTGTGTGTTCTAAGTGGAAACTCCAGTTTTTAAAAGGTTAACGTGTTACGGAATGTCGTTTGCTGGAATACGTCGTTATGATTTTAAATGGTAATTGGATATAATAAGTCCACCAAGATTATAAAAATAATACTTATTTTTATAAGATTAAAAATAGGTGGCTTATATACCATAATCTAAGTAATTCTTATAAATCAAGTATTTTTTTCATTTAGTTTATTTTATGCAAGAATATGTCCTAGACTCAATGTTTAAGATGCCAATCTGCCCTTAACTCGTTTTTGACTTATTCATCATTTCAGCCATAAAAAGTCCACTGATGAACATAGGCCTCCCTCATGGATCTCCATGAGGGGTAGTTGCCATTCTCACCACGCTTGGCAGGCGGGTTGGTGAGCGCAGTATGGAATGTTGATACACGGATAGACGCTGCTGCCCATCTTCCGGAGGTATCCCTTAGCAGGCTCTTACTGCATCCATGGGCATGAGACGTTTGACTTATTGCTGCTAGGTAAATAGAAACTTAGCGTTTCTATTAATGCACGTCCGTTCTGGTAAATTTATGTTTTTATATTTTAAAATTATGCAAATGGTTTAGTCTCCCATCGTAGGCATTTTTTCACTTTTACAATCCAGATGATGATGCAAAGTTTTTTAGATTTCGTAGAAGAAGTAGATTTCATTCAAGTATGGTAGAACAACTAGCCATGGGGTGCCGGCAGAAGAATGTTACCCCTCCTCTCATGCTCGTGGATGCAGTAAGAGCCTGCAAAGAGATGCCTCCGGAAGATGGGCAGCAGCGTCTTTCCGTGTATCAACATGTCATACTGCGCTCGCCAACCCGCCTGCCAAGCGTGGTGAGTATGACAACTACCCCTCATGGAGATCTATGAGGGAGGCCTGAGTTCAGTAGTGGACGTTTTATGGCTGACATGATGATGATGATGATGATGAACAATGCTCCTGTGCAGACCGTGGTGCCCTGTACTTGGGAGAGCACTTAGTCTTAAGTTTATTTTGTCTACTTAAGTATTTTTTTTTGTCGTCCTTTATTAAATAATAAAATGACAATTTGTGGCGTTTTAAAATAGTAAAAGACAGCTCAGGTACTACAAGTACCTTAAGCACATAGAAGATCGTTTACATACGTTGCTTTCTTAAAATTCCTAACACATTATCATGACAAAGCTATACCCATCTTGCGCATAACGAAATAGAGAAATCCTCATTATTAAATCGAGTGAAAATGGACATCGAGCGGTTACAAAGATTAATCGATGAAGTAGCGACTCGCTTCGATTACTCAACAAATCCGGCTCCTTCGTATTTGAAACATTCGGATACTCACAATTAAATGCGTATTTATTCAAATATAGTAAGGTCGGAATAACCTGTTTCGACATAATATACATTGAATAATGTTTCTGTGATGACTATAATTCGGTATTAAAAATGTTAATATTTTTTTATTGGTTATTAAATCTAACTCACCATTTTGAAATATGAATCGGCTCCCGTCCGAGTCATGTCCCCCATTTTATTGTATTGTATGTAATAAAGTCTTTGCTCAATCACAATAGTTTTCTCACATAATTCACAAGCACAAAAAAAATCGGCACAATAACTAGTGGGACACTGGCCGAAACACGCACGCAAAAAAAGAAAATGTAAAATGACAGCTCGTTCGAAAATTCAAATTTGCGTTTCGGCGGGAAACGTTACTTCGCACAGGCTGCGCGCCAAAGACTGCCAAGATGGCGGTGTTTTTTGACGGTTCACACGAGCCGATTCACTTTCTACGACCTTACGTTGTGTGCGACTAGTAATTAAGCATGGAGCTTTACGTAACAACTTACGACGATGTAACCCATGGCAAAGTATGATTTTCTTCGTCACTTGCCTACTTGTTATTTTAATTAACTAAGCGATCAAAACCAGAACCGACATGTTACCGATGACAGGTTAATTTTCAGTGTTGTGAGAAGTGATTCGAATAGCTGCAGGTTTGAATCTTAGCATTTGAACTCTTTCAATTTATTTACCTAGTGAAATATTTAAGTACCACATATTTTCTGATTTTATTTTTTGATGGCTTTCTTACGTATTTTTCAGTGAAATAACATTTACTTACGTACATACTTAGGTAGTAATCAATTTCCTATTCCCTGTTTATAATATGCGTGGCTAAGTAACTAGTGGACTAAAGACTCAACATTCTTTATGAACTTTTTGTCGGAACCTGTTTCATACATGATCTATCTAGGCCATATTGAAGGCTAGAATGTATTTATCAGGTACATTTAGCTTGGTTGAGCTAGATCGAATACTTGAATAACAGAGCCGGATAACAAGATCGGAGGTGTCATTCTTCTTTTGCTTCTTTTTAACCCCCCTCATAAAAGAGGGGTGTTATAAGTTTGACCGCATTTTTTTTTTCGGGAAAGAAGTCACATGGTACTAGATCAGGGCTGTAAGATGGGTGAACCAGGCTATGACCGGCGTGCTGCCCAGCAAGTCCCTTGTTTTGAGTGCGGTGTCCGCGGGCGTTTGAAACACCGAAACCGTGAGTTTTGAGTGCGTCGACTGGCGCTTTGTTTTTGGATCGTTTTGCTAAATCCAGGCCTCGTCATCCTGTAAAAATGTCGTGTAAATACGCCGATATGTTGCTGATGCAGGCTTCGGCCATTGCGTTATCCCAGTGTCAGTGGCGTAGCTACCCAGGGGCTAGGCGGGGCAGTGCCCCGGGGCCCTCAAGCTCAGGGGGCCCTCCAATCCTTACCAGAAATCTCGATCGAACTGAACTTTTAGAAATTTCTCCCATTTTCAAAATAAATATGACAGGCAACCCCACTTTAATCATCACAAATCAGTTGAGAGAAATTCAAAAGTTTTGCCTAGGGAATTCCCCTAAATTCTTTCTGTAGGTTGGCAGTGTTGCAAAGACATTTTCCACAGGACGCGTTACTCGGCCGATCTCGCCCTATACCCCGCTGTCACTCAGTCAGCTTTTTAGCCTAACTGACCGAAATTGTCTTGTCAGTGCGTTGGTGGTTGTCGAGGACAAACATTAGTTAAAAAATTGACTAGGTGTATTATAGTGACTGATCCGCCAATATTTCTTTTCAACAAGTACAATTAATTTATCCCATAAAAGCAGCTATTTTTTCGTAAAATTAAATAAATGTGATGTAATTATTTCATTCATACCGCCATTTTAAAAAGTACTCAAATTTTAATGCAATTTAACTAAGCTTGTGACCTACCGAAACAAGTCTGGATTATACCGTTCATTTTCCATTCGTTCATTACAAAGATATTCATAAATGTTAATAATAAATATGTATGTCTAAGAAAAGAAAACTATAGGTACATACCAAAACTGTATTTTCGTCAAACGTAATTATTTTCCAGTGGGGAAGTAAAATAAATAAACCTTTGTAGCGAGTTCACTATTTTTTTCTGTTTATTTAATTACTATCTGATCCGACAGACGTTGTGCCGATTAAAAGAGCCGAGATAAAGTATTTATCCAGTTCTAGTCATGTAATACATAAATAAATAAATAAAATAAATAATTTTATTATAAATATAATTTTATCGTGCAAACATTGTACCTTCTCTTAATTGGTTTCTGTGTATCAGTGTGTCGTACGTAATGCCGGGGCTGCACCTCAGCGTAATCTTATTAATTAGTGTTCTATTTGTCGGAATTCATAAAGAAAATCTGTAATTTTGAGCGCTAATTAAAGGCGTTAGGTGCACGCAATTGAAGCCTCGGGATGAGGGTGAACAGTGAAATCACTATTAAAATATTTTTTTCACGAAGTACAGGCAAGCGATCGTAGGTACTATAATTTCAAATCGAAATGTAAGTAACCAAACTCCTACATTTTTCGTCATTCATTCATTTTGATTCATGAATTTCATCGATTGCGTCGTTCACTATAAGCCAAGCTGCGGGCAGAACAGAAGCACTAACTTCTGGTTTGCGTAGACAAACACACATTTTTTAAATTACTAACTGTAGAAAACAATAAACGTACTGAGTACTGGCTTCTGCTTACAGCTTCGCAAGCGTTTTATCCGGCTAAAAAGTAGCCTTTAGTGCTAATCCTAAGCACCATCTAAATATGTAGGTACACAGTTTCAGCTTGATATGTTTGATAGTTTTTGCTTGAAGACCAAACATCATACAAATAAACCTTGGAAAATGTAATTTTAGTGTGATGTAATGTGTGTGTAATTTATATGTCATCAGGTTTCAAATATCACAACCATTATTGCTACAGACTGATCCCACACACCTTTCAATGGTTGAAAGCAAAAAAAGCTTGTATGGATAAAGGTGCTCATCTCACAACGGTATTCAGTCGCAAACATGGTAAAGATTTTGTGATACAGAGTATGGAGCGGTTTAAAATGAGAAATGTAAATGCGGCTGTTGGCTATTATGCGGATGTCGAACATCTTATAGAATTGTGAAACAGTGCGCTAACATGCGTAACTAAGACAGCAAAAAAATCACTCCCCCCGTACCCCGCAAAAATTGGTTGAACGTGATTGCATTCATTTTGCAAGCATAACGTGTCCAGTGGAAAATGTCTTTGCATTGCAGTGTTGTCAATTTGACGGATAGTGAACGCTAACGGTGATAATTTTTTTTTAGATAGAGAAACACAATGATACGCTACAAGTGTCGTTGGGGGAATCCCCGGAAAAAAAATATCACCGTTAGTGTTACCACATTTAACGATGGAGACCATGAACAATCTCCTGTCCGCGGACCTGAATTAATGTACCTACTGTCACCTGACTTGCAATTTTTCACGATATTTCGCGTTATACAATGAGCCGTGGGGTGCCGGCAGTAGAATGTTACCCCTCCTCTCCTACCCGTGGATGCAGTAAGAGCCTGCTAAGGGACACCTCCGGAAGATGGGCAGCAGCGTCTTTCCGTATATCAACATCCCATACTGCGCTCACCAACCCGCCTGCCAAGCGTGGTGAGTATGGCAACTACCCCTCATGGAGATCCATGAGGGAGGCCTTAGTTCAGTAGTGGACGTTTTACGGCTGAAATGATGATGATGATGATGAATCAGTTTACATAGCAGTGGGGCCCCATTTTTTAATTTGCCCCAGGGCCCTTGGTTACCTAGCTACGCCACTGCCCAGTGTGTTGATCTCCATCAAGCAAATGATGCGCTTGGCATGCAGCCTGGTAAGTGGGGTACAAAACTTCATCAACCTTTCACAGTTCGGAAAAATATCTAGGTCTAGGTCCTCGAACTGTATGTAGAAGTAAGCGTAAATAATAGCATTTGAAGTTATTTGGGTGCCCACCATATTATACTTTTCTGATGAGTTATTCTTTGATAATTCATTAATATAAAAAAAAATCCTACTTTAATAATACAATTCTTAAATGTTGCTGAAAATTCACATACCACTATATGAATGCTTATTATATTTGAATATTTCCCCTGAATTATCATGGATCCCATCATCAGAGCTGGGTTTATAAGCAAGCAAACATTAATGTGAAACAAAAATCACAACCGCATATTTTAAATTTAGGACTATTGAAGAACTCCAGTACACACTATAACTTACATTATTTAATTCCATTAAAGTTCATTCCACTGACCCTGTGTTTTGTAATTACAAACTATGGAAATAAATGAATGGGTTTCCGGGTTTGTGGTGCTTATGATGGTGATGATAATCTGTAGGTAAGTATGATGATTAGTGGAAAGAGATATGTACATATATTCTCTTAGCTATCTTGCGATGTCGTCACCCATGAGTTGTAATATCGAAGAGTTTCGATTACCATCAAAAGACCAAGTTCCACTACATCAAATCCTACTTTCTGAATGCAAATGTTGACTCTGAGCTAAATATGCTGAATTAGCTACCTATGTATTTACCTACAAAATTTAAGGAGTTCCCTCTTTTCCTCGTGGATCGCATCACCAGAACTGAGTTTTGAAAAAAAATGGACCTACTTAATTCAAAGTGTAGATAGATAGATAGATAGAAAATGCTTTATTGCACACCTTAAACTAAACAAATTAACAAATTAAAACCTGTCAAACATATATTTTTTAAATCGGTTCATACTCCTAAAACACATTTAAGATAGTAGTAGTAAGTAAGGTAACAAATAAAAAATCGGCCAAGTGCGAGTCGGACTCGCGCACGTAGCCGAACCATTATCTGGCAAAACACGTTTGTTTATTTATTTATTTATTAGGACCACCAACAAGAGATACACAGATTCAACACAATTTAAAACTTAGGGACTAAGGGCCTTGTGCTCCCCCAATTAAAGGCGGCCACAGCATGCACACAATTGAGCGCAACTCAACAAAAATAGGTAAGTACTAAAGGTAGTATCTAGTAAGTATTGAAGTTATATTGAGTAACAACAGGTAACAACCTAATAATTACATAATTATCTCAAACAAAAACTAATTGTAATGTTGTATGGGAATATAAAATATTTGTTTTATTTTAATCGAATTATTTTATTTTAAGTGAATATAGAACTTGAATTGAATATACGGCAAAAAAATCACGTTTGTTGTATGGGAGCCCCCCTTAAATATTTATTTTATTCTGTTTTTAGTACTTTTTGTTATAGCAGCAAGAGAAATACATCATCTGGAAAAAAATAAACTGTCTTGCTATCGCGGTTCATGAGATACAGCTTAGTGACAGACAGAAAAGAGACAGACATACAGACAGACAGACGGATAGCGGAGTCTTAGTAATAGGGTTGATTAAAAATTATCTTTTTTTAAAGTCGGTTAAAAATACCAGGCTCACATACACTGCCACATCTTCTATGGTTGAAAGGCACCCCGACAAACCGCCCGCCTCAACCTGTGAAGTGACGCGAGGCACAGGATTCGCGACTGTATAGTGATATGGGATTTCCAACTAAACTTAAAAGCTATATAACTTTGGATTCTGTAAGTCGATTTTGATGAAACAAACACTAAATGTTACTGATAATACTTGACCTTTTTCAGTAATTATATATTGAATACAATGTGTCGTTTTTGCGTGATACCCTCACAAATAAACAAACAAACCGACAAACAGACAAAAATTACAAAAAAATATTGTTTACGATTTTATTACCTTTTTTTTCCTCATGTAGCTCTTATTTATTTGAAAATATTTTAAATGTACAGACGCGAAAGGTTTACGATTTTATTATACATATGTATAGATTAAAATTGCCGTGGGGTGTCGGCAGTAGAATGTTACAACTCCTCTCATGCCAGTGGATGCAGTAAGAGCCTGCTAAGAGATACCTCCGGAAGATGGGCAGCAGCGTCTTTCCGTGTTTCAACATCCTGTACTGCGCTCGCCTACCCGTCTGCCAAGCGTGGCGAGTACGGCAACTACCCCTCATAAATATCATGAGGGAGGCCTGAGTGCAGTAGTGGACGTTTTACGGCTGAAATAATTTATTTATTTTCCTGCAGCGCCAGTATGATCGTACAAAAGCTGATGAGCAGGGGCGTAGAGCAAATGTCTAATATTGGGTGAGATGTTTTTGCATGAGCAATTTCTCTCATAATGGCCCAGTACAATAACAATAGCCACAGTAGCCTACCAACGCTGGCAACCCAATAACATTGAACATCACTTGTAACTAAATTAAATAACTTTATTACATTTTGTTAAAATATAACCACTCATAGTGTCTACAAAGTGAACTTCAGACAACAAGGAACTACCGGTAAAGTTTCCTCACTCTATTTCTCACGAAAAGCGCTCAAAAATCGAAGAAACTCGTCCGAATTATCTACCATCATCTTCGGAACCGGCTGACACAACCCGTCAAACTACCCACAAGTTCCCGTTATCTGAACATCAAAATCAACTGACAGGGTTTAACGTCAAATTGAAGTTGTCAAACTCAACTGACAGGACTGATTGGCGTTGTCAAAATCGATTGACAATCAGATTTTCATATTGACAAGTTACTGAGTGCTACCACCTGCGATAAATTTACCCAAACATTGGGAGTTTTGAAATTATTAATACGGAACGGGAACTATGTTGTGTTCAGGGTGTTTAAAGTCTATGAAAGACGCAAATTCTGTGCGATTCACAGGCACCTCCTGTGATAAAATATTTTGCCCACTGTGCATAAATGTAAAGGACCTTACCATCGATCGAAATAAGTCATGGAAATGCCCAAGCTGCTCTGCACTTGATTGATATATCACACACATAAATGTGTGTGTACCTACTCGTAAGTTTGATCTCATGACTGTGTTGTTTCTTTGTTAAAATCATTTTAGAGTACCTATTAAAATAAGAAGTTGATTTACGTTATGGAGGAAGGATTCTTAATAATGATAAAAAATAGTTCGATGGAAAGAAGTAAACCGTTTTATTTTGATATTTTAGTTTTCAACCAATTCGATCGATACTCTTATTTGATCGATACTCTTGCTTTTAATATCTATGTTGTATCAGTTTATATGCGAATACTATTGTTATTTGTGTAGAACTTCTTTACTAATTCTAACTTTTTTGAGTATAAATTAATAAATACCCCTTTACCCCTACTTTAAGAACCAATTTTCTTGTTTTAATTGATATTTTATGTATATTTTTAAATTATCCGAATTATCCGTAATATTCGGATATCCGAATAGTAAGGCTCACTACTATCCGAACTATCCGGATACGAAAATTTATCGGATAATGCAACCCCTACTCGTGTATATAACAGCGTTGATAAAGTCTGTGACCTTAGAGAAAGAACAAATAGAGAAGAAAAATATATACTAATAAAATGGTTAAAAACTCTTACCTATGAAGCTACTGAAGAATTGTTGGTCATCAAAAAATAATAAACTTAACTTACCTATTTACAGTTATGTAATTTTAACTAGAACCTATTTTTCTAAATTTATTTGGTTTCTTTTTCACGTTTATTTTAAGGTGATGGGTAATTTATGTAAGTAAATTTATAGTTGAACGAGGCGTACCTACTAATCTTAATTTGTCTAACCCTTTTTATGACCCTCACAATACAGGCTTTGCCTAGTGTAAGGGTTGTTGGACATGTCAAAAACATTGTAAAACTTTCTCAACAATATGAGTTTTTTATAGAATGTTATTTATTAACATAAAGAACTATTTTTGTGTTATCATAAGCTCATTATGTTGTTGCTAAATAAATATTTTCAATGTGCATTTTGCATATTGGCACCACATCGCCGGACATTCATTCCGATCACGGAGTCTCGACAGGCATGACTGAATCCCCACATTAGCTTAGTAAAGTACGGGGTTCTATTTTAAATCACTCGCGTATGATAATTTCATTCTACCACAGCATTCGACTCAGCATTTGCCAATTGACACGACTTCTTGGCACTCGTTTCGAGTAAACAAGCATTCTTATTATTGACGCTAATATAAATTTTATATTCAGCCATTACTGTCCCATTGCAAAGGCCTCCCTTACCTCCTTCCACTCCTCGCGGCTTACGCAGCAGCAGGAAATGGTAAATTGGCGTCAAGCTCGTCACGCCATCAAATCCTGGGCCTTCAACGTTCCCTCCTAGCATTGGGTGAACCTCACTATGTAGTGGTTTTCGCCACTCTATACTTTCGGCTTTATGACCAACGTCAACGATTTGTGTTTTGGAGTGCAACACGTGGTCCAACAGCTTTATCATCATCATGTCAGCCATAGGACTGCTATCCACGTCCACTGCTGGACATAGGCCTCCCTCATTGATCTCTAAGTACTGACCATGAGGGGCTTTTGCCATACTCACCACGCTTGGCAGGTGGATTGGCGAGCGCAGTAAGGGATGTTGAGACACGGAAAGACGCCGTCCATCTTCCGGAGGTATTTCTTGGCAGATTCTTACTGGGCAAGAGAGGAGGGGCAAAATTCTACTGCCGGCACGGTGCCGCCGGCACCTCACGGCTTTTTTACTCCTAAGATACCACGCTCCATAGCGCGTTGGCAAACCCCGAATGCGGGCTTCTGACTTCTGACGATCAGTCAATTGCCTCTGTTTATTATCTTTTAGACGATTAGGTGGCTGAAACTTTTTTCTTGATCTTGGACCTGCAATTTCTAAAGCTAATTTAGAACATTAAATTAATATAACATCTGCTGTAGTTTAACCGTCGATTAAAACATACAATTTTATTCGACCTTTTGGTATTCAAAGTTTGCGTTTCAGTTCCATGTGTAAAAAATTATCATAATCCCGTCAGGGGTTGCGCCAAAATATTTAATATTTTCACCTATAACTAGAGCACATAGGAGTACCTACTACATGTGAGCGGTCGCTACAAATCTCTGAAAGTCACTGAACATAGTAAGGTTGGTAGGTCTTACCTACAACGAAAATACAAACCTATGATACGAACCAACTTAATATGGGTTCTCTACCGCAACTACCGTAGAATCGAAACCCCAAGAAGCCAGCTTACTACATTTAGATTTTAGATGCTACGAAGTAGGTACCTCTATCGGTGATACCTGGAACCTTGTAGTCATAAAGTGGAGTATTACAGCGCCCCCTAGTCAGTGGGTTTACTTGTGACAATGACAGCCCACAATTATTATAAATGTACATTTAAGTTGGTTCAATTTACATGTAGATAACATGTAAATTGAAATGATTTTGAAATTGAATTTAACAATACAGTTTTCTTTATCTTTATCGTTGTGGCAGCCCTTCCGTAAAGCGAGTTTCTTTCTCTCACTTCTGGCAACATAAAAAAAAACATATATTTAGGTAGATTCTACCTACTACTTGCTCTGTGCAAGTGCAAACGTCAAACAAAAAATTTAGATGGGGGTGTTCGTACGCTGAATTTCCTGAAAAATGGAAATAAAACATTAAATCATTGATATAACCTCTTCAGATCTATTACTTGAATCTTTCGTGTGATAAGTTATGGAAATTATTGTTTGAAGTGTAAAGCAGCAGTCTTAAAACCACCAAAATGGCAAAGTAAGTAAATTTATTTACACCTTCTAGTAAGAATCGTTTTTGTCGCCTACAGATTTTGCGGTCAATTAGCTACCAATGAATATGATTCTTACAATGGCCTAGAAAGAAAGTAGCCTGTGAAATCCAGCCACGTATTGCAAAAGTCGGACCAGTAATCCAGGCTGATTACCTGTCTATTCAATCAGTGAATTAGACTGATTATTCGCGCAGCAAAAGCAATACATTACTTATCTATAATTTTATATCTCTGTAGAAGTTTCAATACCTTATTCAAATTAACATGTCTTAAATATATTTTGTCATCCAGATTTTTATTTGCTACTTTTTAGCATAATTATTGTGGCCGCCTTTAATTGGGGGAGCACAAGACCCTTAGTCCCTTTTTCCTAGTTTTAAATTGTGTTGAATCTGTGTATCTCTTGTTGGTGGTCCTAATAAATAAATAAATAAATACTGTTTATTGCACAGAAAATAAAAACATGACTGTATCAAGATCTTAGTTACCTTAATCTATTCACATTTAAAAGTAGAGATCCAATTCTAATGGTTACCAGATGCCGCATTTGTGTGCATTGTCCTAGAAGGGCTTCAAAATTCATTCACTTTATTTCCATAGTTTATAATTACAAAACATAGACATGTCTACTTACAAAGTAAAAAAGAGATATTTAATCTTATGTTATCAGGAAAGGCACATGAATGAATCTTACCTGAAGCTTCCGTGTTTTAAGGACTGATTAGAAAGCTATTATAAAACACAGCTCATATTAATAGTAAGATTATGTGATTACAGTAAGGGAAAAATTGAGGAAACCTGCAGGTTAGTTAGTTTTAGACATATTAACAGAGCTTATTCGGGTACAACTGCTACTTGTCTTACTAATGTTAAAATAGCTAATGTACAGTATTGTAAATGTAGTAAGTACCAAGACATGTATTACTATAAAATAAATAATTTGTATTTGTATTGACCTGTTCTTTCCTCTGACTAATAGCTGACTAGCTAAGAGAATGGTGCTGGGCAAGCCTAATCCATCTAACAACGTCCCAGGTACTGCAGCGTCCCATACAGCAATTACCAGTTGCTGACACTGTAAAAATAATCTATCGTCGTCATGATTTCAGCTGTTAAACATCCACTACTGAACACAGGCCTCCCTCATGGATCTCCATGAGGGGTAGTTGCCATGCTCGCTTCGGCCACTTACGAAACCAAAATTCGAAACCAGTTCTTAAATAAGAATTATTTTTCTTCTTTCGAAACTGGTTTCGGTAAAAGAATAATATTTCTTATCTCGAAATTCATTTCGATAAAAGAATATGGTTTCGTCTTACGAAACTATCAAATTAAAATATACATACAATATACAGTGTGTTACCGGCAAGTAGGCTGTTTTTAAAGTAAAGTCAGTCATACTTGGTTTGGTTTTTTGTGAGATAGCATATAAAAACTGGCATTCATTGACTAAATTGACAATCGAATTGTGTAAATATATCGCTGGTTCCCTGCAAAACAGCCTCAAATCAAAATTTATGTTTGTTCAGGGGAGCCTGTCAAAGTTTTTGCAACATGTTTTTTTAATTTTTCGGATGATTTTGATTTTATATTATACAAATGAAGTATACCGTTACCTGCGTATTTTTTCCCTTAACCATTACGTATTTTTAATTTTAGAGTAGCTTTATTTGAAACACGTATAAAGTAAGATAAGTCTGTTTAGATTGTATTTTTTTTAGTATTTTTGATGAAATTATCAAATAAAACGACGCAAGTAACAAAAAATAAATGGTTTATTTCGAAAAATAAATATTACGTACTCAAAAAAGGAGTCAAAGAAAGGTACATTATGAAAAATTATTATTATTAAATTGTTACTAAGTCTTACAGACATCATCCTCTAATAACAACAGTTCAAAACTTTAATTAAATCACACTTTAAGATCGAAAATTCCTGTTTAAGTTCTTTGTTTTAATACAAATAGAAAAGGAGCATTATAATTAATAAAAAGAGATGAAAAATGGTTAAAAGCTTGTCTTAGCTAATCAACCAGGCATCACGAAGTCTTATTTTTTATAATAAGTTACAAAATATAATCTTACCTTGAGAATTAGTCTTTTTACTTAACTATTATTTATAACTTATATATGTATATAGTAAATCAACTTCGGTTTCAAACGTTTAACAATTAAACAAAAATGTAATTAGTTCTTACAAGTAATATTTTATAACCACAAGACAAAGATAAATTAACCGTAAACTACAAAAGTAAAATGTTTATTCGTGAAATTGTAATGATAAAGCAATGAGATCATCTTTTTTAGTTCCTAAATGGACCTTGTCGTACTTAATGGTCAGTCATGTTATTATTTTTAAGTTACGTCAGTTATCACAATATTATAATATTTTTAGGAACTAAGTCAGATTCATATTAAATTTAGCAATGTCAACACTTTTTAAAATAATAATACTTTACCACCTTAAAGGTTAACATAAAAAGATTCATAAAACTTTGGCACGATATTTTTCTCTATCAGTTTCAAGATACCCTATTTCTTAGCTTTAGACACAACTAGTTTTTGTGGATAAAGTTTCCTAAGCGCCAAGCCACTGCCAGATGCAGATGCAGGTGCATTTGAAGATCGTGCCCTTTTTTTCAATGTTGTTACTGACTGAAACTCTTTATCGGCATAGGAGTTTTTATAAAAAAAACTTATTTGGTACCTATCCTTTCAGTTCTTAGTACTTTTATATTTGCCCATTTTATCTTATCTCCATTGTCGTTAGTGGTGTAGTTTCCAACAGCTAAGGGTTTCAGGTCGAAAAAGCTGTCGTGTGCCAGTTCCTTAACATTGTAAAGTGTGCGCTTCTTTGTAGCTGTTTTTATTAAGGTTATGTACTGGTCTGGTACATAAACAGGCGAAGATTTTAACGCATTTTTGATATTTTGCTGTATAGTGGAGTGTACAGCATCTCCTTCATTTTGGGTGTGTCCCTTAATCAAAAATTTATGGGTTATACTTCTGAGTTTTAAAATAGCCATTTTAGGTTTAAGAGTTATTCCTTAAATTACGGCACTATTATACAAAACACAGTCGCATTTCAAAAACAACTCATTTGATTAGAAAAACATAAGATTTTACCAAATATTCTATACTTAAAGCGGCCACATTCAACAATGACACTATTGATTTAAAATAGTCATGACATACTTGTTACACACTCGTTCTACACAGGAATTGCTGAGTTGCATTAACGCCATTGCAACACCTTTCTGGAAACAGCTAGCCACGAGTTGCGGACTCAGCACACGTGTCGCGGCCCCGTGACTTCGCCCGATGGACGCCCAGCGACGCCTTCGGCTCTGCCATTCCATTCTTGGTTCTCGCATCGACCACACTTAGGTTATATAGTTATAAATTATATGTAATTCTTTTACTATTAAATTCATTATTAGAAAACGCATTTTTTTAAAAGCACCTTCTGTGCGCGCTCGTCATAATTGGCGCAGGCTACGGAAATTCTTAGAAAAATCCGCGACCGGGAGTGTCGGGATAACGGGAATCAAGGACCTACAACGAGAGCAGCCGGAAGGAGATCCAGAAATCGATCTAGCTGATACCAAAATGCGCATGTGAGTACTTTAGTTTCTATCTAGAGTTGCTTTCCTTATCCTAAAATTGTTCCTATAATTTTTCCAAAATTTTCCATCCCTTGAAAATTCGGAAACCTAGGTTAGTTAGTAATAGAATTTTAGCGCAAGACGCTGGTAGAGATATAGATATATTAATTGAAGAGCCATCTTCCTTTATTTTAAATATGTGTAATAACGGCGTAGACGAAATATATAAGGCTCTCCGCCTTTTGCCCGATTTCGACGGAAATGTTAACGTTTTAACACGTTTCATTAGGCTTTGCGATGAGTTAGTCAGCCAGTACGCTAAGGATGATCCTGCGTACTCTTTAACGAATTTGGCATTGTTAAATGGCATTTTAAATAAGGTGACGGGTCCAGCAAATCGTCTTATAAATTCAAACGGAATTCCGGAGACCTGGACTGGTATTAGGAGTGCCCTAATTAACACATTCGCCGACCAGCGCGACGAGACCGCGCTATATAATGACCTTTCTATGCTGAACCAAGGCTCTTCAAGTCCTCAAGAGTTTTACGAAAAATGTCTGAATATGTTTAGCACTATTATGACGTATGTCAGCTTGCATGAAACGTTACCGAGCACCATAGAATCCAAACGATCACTTTATAAAAAGTTAACACTGCAATGCTATACGCGTGGTCTACGTGACCCGCTGGGTTCTCGTATACGGTGCATGCGACCTGACACCATAGAACAGGCTCTAGAGTTCGTGCATGAGGAGGAGAACACGCTGTATATACAGCAGCGTAACGGAAACCTTCCGAAGAGGAGACAGGTTAGTGAATTTAAAAATAATGTAGGATTTTCATCACCTGTGTTACCCCCGCGACCCCTAGTTTCTATGCAGGTACCGCGTTCGTTTAACATGCCCGGACCATCGCAGCCAATAGGCGCGCATCCATTTAGGCCCGTACCCGCGTTCAGACCTCCTATGAGAGGACCTACTAGGACCCAGCAGATGTTTGGCGCACCCCCGCCGAACTATAGGCCTCAGAGTAACGTGTTTAAATTAGGCCCTCGTAACGCATCCTTTGGCCCTCAGCCTATGAGCGGAGTTAGTCACTACGTGGCAAAGCAGCAACCAGCCCCACGTCAGTCACACGATTGGTCTAAATTCGGCAACCCACCACCTTCAAATTATTTTAAAACACGTGAAGCGCATTTTAATGAATTTTATGAACAACCGACATACAATGACCTACCAACTGACTACTATGACTACTATACAGAGTGCTATTACCCCGACTTAGCCTACGGGTATGAACAGTATGAACAACAACCTCAGTACTCAGATAGCTATTGTACTGAAGATCCTCAGTCCCAAGAAACATCTAAAAATGTAAACGAGCAGGATTTTCAGAAAACTCCTACTTTAGAAAAGCTAAAATAGAACTTAACCTACAGACACAACGACAATTACCATACATAGAAATTTCTAACCCTCCACTTAAATTATTAATCGATACCGGTGCTAATCAATCCTTTCTTAGCCCCGACGCAGTGGAAAATTTTTATTTTCATATTCAACCTAATTACGACCCTATAGAGATAACCAATATTCATGCCACAACTCGAAGTTCTTACTCTATTACAATTCCTTGTTTCTCGGAAATGAATGAACATGATACTATCACTTTGTTCATATATAAATTCCACGACTACTTTGACGGACTAATTGGACTTGACTTACTTGAAAAATGGGAATCTAACATTGACTTGAAAAATAAGGTTTTAGTGACTAAACAATCAACTAACCCACTACTTATGTATGACTCACGAAATTGTAACCTGTATGAGGACATTATACCAGCCAATTCTTCCAAGTTAGTTAACGTCCCGATTAACTTTCATGACGGTGAAGTATTTATCCCAGAGCAATCTCTATCTAATTGCCATATAGGAGACTGTGTTACTATGGTTAAAAATAACCGTGGTATTATAGAAGTCACCAATACCACGCGTCATGACTTGGTATTTTCAATGGATCGCCCCGTAAGCGCGGAGGTATTTAATGTTCAGTGCATGAGCACTGAGCCTATATCGAGCCGTGCGAAGGAAGTACTATTACGGTTGCGTATGGATCATTTAAATCCAGAAGAGCGAGCCAACTTAGAGATCCTTTGCTCTCGATACGCTGACGTATTTTATTTAGATGGCGAACCTTTAGCTTTCACCAATCAGATAAAACACAGCATTCGATTGACAAATGAAGTACCGGTATATACTAAGAGCTACCGATACCCATTTGTTCACAGACAAGAGGTTCAAGATCAAATCTCAAAAATGTTAGATCAAGGTATCTTAAGAATACACCCCTGACCAGCAAGTTTTCGTTCGAAACCCTATGGCAAATCGACAAAAACTAGCACCACGTTATACCCAGGATACAGTTTTAGCCGACCTTCCTATACACATCTATACGAAAAAGAAACGTGGCCCCGTTGCTAAGTCCCGCCTTAAGCGAGGTCATAAAAACCCTGTCTTGTTACAGGATACTACTATCGCTACTGCTACAACTGACTCTGCTACAACTGACTCGAGGACAAGATGTAACGATTGACTCGCTACAAGGTGGCCCAGGGTTGCTTCCATTTAAGTTAGGCCCAACTAAGGTCATATCTCACTATCACTCCATTCTAAATTACATTAATCTTGACGAAATTTTTTTACAAATTGGATCAGTCAGACTTCAACTATCTGAACCGACCCCTTTTAAATAATAAAACTTTATCTCTTTACGAGCCTCACATCGAATATCTTAGTGATAAATTAGAGCGAGTTTCCGAACAACTACAGACTTTTGAGCCTAATCGTAAGAAAAGAGGTTTGATTGACGGGCTTGGTTCAGTAATTAAGAGCATTTCTGGTAATTTAGATTATACTGACGCGATTAAATATAACAATGCCATCAAAGTTCTTAAGAATAACGAACATAAATTGGAAAATGAAATTATTAATCATATTAGTTTAAACAAAGAATGGGTTTTGCAAAATTCTAAAATATTAGATAATATAACACTAAATCAAGATAAAATAACTAAAATTCTTAATCTTATAATGGTAAGTGATAGTGACAGGGAAACCGACTTGATTAAATATGCACATATGGCCCAAAATCTTATAATTTTGGGTGATAACATCGATAGATTATCTGAAGATCTGTTTAAGCTCGAATATACTCTAGCTTTTATCAAGATATCGGGCGCTCCTCATTCAATTTTAAATATAGCAGATTTGAAGACGTTTTTAAATAAGCTTAGGATTTTGTACTCAAAGGAAGAAATCCTTGATGCAGATATAAGATATTTTTACGATATTATTAAGTTAGGTTATTTTTATATCGATAGCCAGATAGTTATAGTCTATAAGGTACCGATTGCCTCCCCACTAACTTACGATCTATATAAATTATCCATTGCCCCTAACAAAAATCAGCAAATCCTTTTACCTTCCCAACCTTTCATAGCAATCTCTGGAGAAGACATGTACATGGAGACAGAATGTCCGAAGGTAAAAACATGGTATCTCTGCGAAAAGAAGCTAAACTACAGAGTTCGAGATAATCCCGACTGCATTCACCAGCTCATCACCAAACAAGACCTCCATTCAACCTGCAAGCTAACTTCCGTTATCCTGACGAGAGAAGCAATGGAACAACTCGACGATAAACACTACATCGTGAGTTTTCCCAACCAGACCAAGGTTAAGACATCCTGCGGACAAGAGCAGTACAGAACGCTTCAAGGCAGCTACTTAGTCGACATCCCGCTCAATTGCTATCTCAAGACACCCGAACTCACTATATCCAACTCAGACGACCGCACCAAAGGACATCCGCTGAAAATCATGAATTTACCTACGTACGAGAAAACACAACTCAGTAAGGATTCATCCATTATCCTGAATTCAATCAACCTCGGGGATCTTCACGACATCAACGAGAAAATTACTCTACAAACCCCACCTAGTCTAGAAGAAATATCGGAAAGTAGTCTCTATCACACTACATTCCAATGTACACCGTCTTATTCAGTGCAGCCGCACTTGCCTTTGGCCTTTTATATAGAAATCTTCGAAAGAAACGTATCCAAGAACATCCAATTGAAGAAGCGAATACTACAGGGATTTATGCTGAAATAGAAGAAAAGACAAGACGTCACCCCCATGAGATCAAAGTTGACCACAGCAACATTTCAGCAACTTTTACGAAAAACGTTTCGAAATAGTCGCTGAAGTACGGCGGGAGGTGTTACACACTCGTTCTACACAGGAATTGCTGAGTTGCATTAACGCCATTGCAACACCTTTCTGGAAACAGCTAGCCACGAGTTGCGGACTCAGCACACGTGTCGCGGCCCCGTGACTTCGCCCGATGGACGCCCAGCGACGCCTTCGGCTCTGCCATTCCATTCTTGGTTCTCGCATCGACCACACTTAGGTTAATTAGTTATAAATTATATGTAATTCTTTTACTATTAAATTCATTATTAGAAAACGCATTTTTTTAAAAGCACCTTCTGTGCGCGCTCGTCATAATTTACTTGCTAGCATTTATAAACAAAGCGGTCTCGTCACGAAATAAGGCCTCTTAGTAGAACAAAATATTGTGGTACTTGCATGAATTTTTAGATCAAAGCAGTCACACCTCAAAATACGGCACTTTTGCTTATAGTTTTCATTATAAAATCTTATAATTATTCGGAATGTGACCCCTTAGCACATAAGTGACGTGCGAACACGACGACGTCCTGGTTGCAACTAAAAAAATGGCCGTGTAGCTCCGAACTAACTGACTAAATTGGGTAGAACAAAAGGGGCGTTTGTGTGTTTTTGTAAAATCTATCGCTAAAAGCATAGGTGTCTTTTCTGCAAAGCATAAACCGAACAATTTAAGAAGCATTTATTCAATAAAAACGATTTTGGACATTTTTGATTTAAGGCTGTTTTGCAGGGAAGCAGCGATATTAAGGTAAGTAAATTGATTATTGAGTGTCATAATCCTACTTATTTATCGTCATACTGAAAACAGTTTAAAAAAGACATAATTTTCGTTTCGATAATGGTTATATATTTAGTTAAAATTGTTACAAAAAACACTTAAAATGCAACGAAAAAGGTGCAATAATTTCGAGGCAATGGCCAACCGAGATTTTTTTCTCTTTAAGCTGTTGAATTGTTAACTTTATTTCTTCGTCTATCTCCATGTACTTTTTATTATTTTTGGATTGTTTGTTGCTAACGACGGTTTAATTTTTCAAAACATCCAGGACTTGAGCTAATGTTGGACCCCTCCAAGTGGTTCGTTGTTCTTATTCCTTCATCACTGCAGCAGCAAACTTTGTGAAAATTGTTTTGCTCAAATCATTTCCTTTTAAAATATTCGTTAAATTTATGTACTTCTTTCTATGACATTTGGGCTTTTATCCGTTACATAGTTATATCCTTTATTTATAAACTGTTGTTGTAAGCGGGCTAAGCCTGCACAGCGAGCTACGTGTCTCTTTTTGACACTTGATTTTAAGTTCAGTTTTTTGCCTTTCGGAATAATGCCCTATTGAAATGGAAATAGCACAAGTTTATTTCGATCTATGGAAAGACATCTCTTATTCCTAGCATTGCTGCTTTCTCAAAATCCAAAGTAATGTTCTGGGGTTCAAATAATGGAATTTGTGATTTTATTAATTGGTATAATAGTTGGTAAGTTCCCTTTTTCTTGTTATCCAGAAAGGCAAAAATTAGAGGAGTTAATGATAGTCTTTTCATCATATCCGTGTATAGAATATAACCACAATATAACTGCTTGAAACACCGTGGGCAAGACTTAAAGGTTCTGTCGCAGTAAATGTGTTTATAATTTGTAATTTTTTGTCTTGCATTTGCTGTGCAAAATACTAGCGTACTATTTCCATCATCAATGAAATCAGCTAAGATCAAGTTTTTAAATTTTCCGGGAACAACTACTTCGCTAGGTAGTGTAAATCTCTGTTTCGTGACACCTAATACTTTGTTGCGTTCGTTGTGTAGTCCACTTTGAATATTACTATAACTTGGCAATTCACTAATCATATCAAACCCATTATTTTCCATATCAGCCATCATATCGTCATATTGTTTTTTTATTGAGACAAAATTAGTACCCACTTTTTGTTTCAAATTATCCAAGTTTTTAAGATATCCTGTTTTCACAATATCCCCTTTACAGTGATTCTCAGTGCTGGTTTAGTTTCATAATTTCATTCTTACAATTAATAGTAAAATTACCTTTGCATCCCAAATGTTCATTTTCGCAATAATAAAATGTGTTGCCGTTTTTGTAAATTTTCTTTCTATGGAACTTACGCTCCTTATATAGAGCTGCCACTCCTCTTTTAGTACTTATAAACTCAATTTGTGTAAATGAATGCAATTTAAATTGCAATCTCACAAAAAAACAAACACAGTATGACTGACTTTACTCTACTTTAAAAAAAGCCTACTTGCCGGTAACACACTGTATATTGTATGTATATTTTGATTTGATAGTTTCGTAAGACGAAACCATATTCTTTTATCGAAATGAATTTCGAGATAAGAAATATTATTCTTTTACCGAAACCAGTTTCGAAAGAAGAAAAATAATTCTTATTTAAGAACTGGTTTCGAATTTTGGTTTCGTAAGTGGCCGAAGCGGCCATGCTCACCACACTTGGCAGGGGGGTTGGCGAGATCAGTATGGATGTTGATACACGAAAAGATGCTGCTGCCCATCTTCTGGAGTATCCCTTAGTAGGCTCTTACTGCATCCATGTGCAGAATAGGAAATCATCTATAATAGATGCAAAGGCCTTACTTTAAATGTTTTGTTGCAGGGAGATGATGATAGTGTTTGTGTATGACACACTGTGCTGTACAGCAGAGGAGGACGACCCCATTGATGCGGTGCTCTACTTCCACCCAGGATGGGTTTCTGATACTCAAAGACATGCTTTGGCTGGACAGGTGAGGCTGATAAAACTAATTATATTGGAATACCTACTCTTTATTGCAGACCAAGGACATGATGATAATAATTAGAAATTAAATAAAAATCCTGTTCTTGGATCTAGGTGATTTTCATAATTCTTTGATAGACAAACACCTAGATCCAATATTAAAATCTGCAGTAATTCATACTTTATTCCAACAGTGGAATCAAACCTGCCTGCAGGGCTATAGGCCCACTTCACCCCTAAGTCAATGAAATGAAATTCAAGAACATTAAATGTAAAATAACTCTATTTAAAGATTAAGAGATAAAGATGATTCATTTGCGAAGAATGTGTCTACAAGCTGTCAAAATAATAAGTAAAACAGAACATTATCAACAAGTGTTAGTATGCTAGATAATTTTACTATACAAATGTGATTTTATGTATTATTCCATAAAGATAAAAACGAAATTGTTTAATGTAAGTAATGATTACCTCTCTGTGGGGCTTCATTTCATCAACTGCTTTAAAACCAACAAAAATTCTAGACTAAACAGTAATCCAATAATCTCGCAAACATTTGCCCCGGAGGAAAAAAAATCCGTATAAAATTTGTTTCTCCAAATTTTGATTTTTTGTTTGGATAGAAACCTAGATTTATAGTGCACAAGATACCTATTAGATCAAAAGTATCATAGAAAGATCTATTACGACGCCACACCCACGTACGAGCGGTTGTATGAAAAGTAAGTTGGATTGGCCCCTCTTAAGCCTATTGATGACGAATATAAAGGCTAAGAACACACCTACGAGAGCATAATTTTTGTATTTCCGTAACTCTCGAAGAAATAGGTACACAACTTTGACGAAGATAGGCTTACTATTAGAAAGTACCTGGAACATGTTTAGTTACGAGTGAAATCCGCTTATAAAATGCTTTTATTACGGCATAGGTGTCCATTAGTGTTAATTATTTTCTGCTGTAAACAACTTTTTTATTACAAAATACACGATTTAATTACTCACGTTAAAATTGGCTACTGCGTTGAATAAGAGATCCTAGAATGACTGAATTGACTGTTGTACTTATGGTTACGTAGTTTATAACAATGAAAGTTTATAAATATCTAGTTGGGTAAGTAACTTTTAACACAGGTTACAGAACTTTTATGTTTTAGTGTAAAATACTTATATAAATTTTATTGTGTACTAAAACTTGAGACCGACCACCGGCCGTGCACCAATAGATTTATCTTTCTTGAAAAATGTATGTGCAAGTTAAACACACGTGCTTTAACGGAAAGAAAACGTCGTGAGGAAACCCACGGCTCAGTTAGCTTCAGACGTATTGACCTGTTCTTTCCTCTGACTAATAGCTGACAAAGCTGAGAGAATGGTATAGGAGCTGGACAAGTCTAATCCATCTAACAATGTCCCAGGGACTGCAGCGTCCCGTACAGCATGACCAGTTGCTGACGCTGTATAGCGACTAACATTGAATAAAGTTTAAAGACAATTGACTCGATAATCCGATGTAAAAAAGTGAGACATATTTTTCGCTTTTTGTTTCTCTCTCCAAATAAACAGTTTTCTCAGTGTACTTAAATACATTTTAGACTTTTTTTAGGTTTAAGGTTTTCGATGACTCAGTTTTTCAGTCATTACAATAAAATTTATCAATCAGTCTTTAATAACTCCGAAATTATAAATAAATATTTTAATTTTCGTAGGTCAGCCTACTGACTGCCTCGTATGAGTTTGATTCATCTACAAACTAAGAACTTCTAGGTTGTTTAGGAACCTTAAATTCTGCTTACACGGTCGAATGTACGTGAAAAAATACTATACTAGATAATAAATACTGTAGTATTTACAAATTCTCAAACAAGTTAGGTTATTTTTGCAGCAGACTACGATAGTCCTTGACATTGCGTGTCTGTTCGATCGTGTATTGCATTACAGTGTGTCTACCAAGAGTTGCCACTGTTACATCGCCTGCCATTACTACAGCAGTAATAGTACGTTACTATGACATCTGTCAGATTTGTAAAGCCTGTATTACATTACACGATATTCAGGGACCCTTACCCTAACTTAGAGTGGTATAATAAGAGTTAGAGCGACCGGTCGGCAAGTCTTGCTTGGTAATTAGGGCGATTAGGGCGCCCTAATTACCGAGCCCTGAATATCGTGTAGTGTAATACAGCTTTTACTTTTGGTACCAAATTCTAAATAAATGAAGCCTAGGGCGCCCTTACTACCGGGCCCTGAATATCGTGTAGTGTAATGCAGCTTTTACTCTTGGTACCAAATTCTAAATAAATGAAGCCTAAAGTACAGTCGCTGTATTATAGTTTACTGCGTATTTTAGTACCAAACTCTCGGCTAGAGGGGCTGCACAAGTTTTCATACATTTTTAGGGTTCCGTACCTCGAAAGGAAAAAACGGAACCCTTATAGGATCACTTTGTTGTCCGTCCGTCTGTCTGTCAAGACCCTTTTTCTCAGGAACGCGTGGAGGTATCAAGCTGGAATTTATATGAAATACTCAAGTCTACTGTCCCTTGGAGCTGTCAAACTTCTAAGCCAACACAATCAAAAGATACAGCCGTTTATGCCGCAAATTTTCGACACTCGCAAGGGAAGCAAAACCTACAGGGTACTTCCCGTGAACTCAGAATTTTGAAATTTGGTACGAAGCAACGTCTTATAGCACAGATAAAGGAAAAATTGCGAAAACCGTAAATTTTTAGTTACATCATATAATAAAAGCATTTTTAATAATTTTAACCTTAGGTACTACCCCTTTCCTCATGAACGCGTAGAGTTTTTGAGAAATTGAAATTCATATCAAATACTCAGGTCTTATATTATACCTTCAGGTTTGACAACACTTTGCCGGTTTTATTTTAACTACAGTCGCTTTCGAGTATGGATTGTGAAAACTCATGGTAGTCCTACAGATTACTTAAGTCCCTACCCCACTCACGATTCTGTGTCAATCTATTCCATACCTACTTACTGGTTGGTAAACAGATCGGGTTTCTTGTAACTAAAGCTAGCTGAACGGGCGAACTTACTTACCGAGTTTGATAAAATTTTTATCTAAGAACCTTTGTCCTTCTAGTAAAGTAATTATGTTAAACTAGCTTCGCATGAGTTATACCCGGATAAAAAGCCTATATGTTAATCCTGTTCAACATCTCGACGACCTCGCCTGGCGCAGCGGGCGAAGGTCCGCCTGCGACGCAAGAGGTTGGAGGTTCTTTTCCCGCCTCAGGACAAATGTCTGTATGATCTGCAGATATTTGTTCAGGGTGTTCTGGATATTTTTCTATAATAACAAACAATATATAGGTATATATGTAGTATAATGTATTAAGTTTATCAGTCATCTAGTACCCATAACACAAGCTCTGCTTAGCATGGGGCTAGATGATGCTGTGTGAATTGTTCAGCAATATTTATTTATTTATCTATACGTATGCAAAATTTCATCCCAATCCGTAGGCTAGTTTTTGCGTAAATTAATATTACAAATAGACATTCGGCTTTATAATATTAATGAGATAAGAAGAATATGAAGTGTCTGTCACAAAATAAGAGTATGTACTTAAGTCTAATATACTTTAGTTGTAGGTTTGCGACTGACTCAGAAAGTACTAAAAGCCAATTTTAATGGCAGTAATGGTGGACTGAGCTCGTATGATTTCGTTATATTAATGCAGTGTGATTGCAATAAGTATCAGACAATGGTTGGAAAAATCATGATCCATCCAATAACTTCGGCTGCAGCGATTTATAGAAATAGTAGAGTGAATTGGATACTCGTACATCGAAACTAATATACCTTTGCATACACGAGTCCACATTTATAAAAGCTGGTGTAAAATATTTTTATGCATAATTACAAAATATTTGCATCTTACGCATATTTTATACCTACCTTACTTAGTTCTTATCGTCAGAAAAGCTTGCAGCTAACCATATTTTGAATAATTGTCAGTATTTTTTACCTACAGACTGGACTTCTCTCTACTCTGCTAATCCCGTGGCATAGTCGGTCTTTCATAGAGCTGTGAACTCTGGGCTTCTGAACAAAATACGTGACAGAGCTAAAGCTGGTTATTCCCCCTGATTACCATATCTATAATATAATTTCACATAGAAGCCTTATTCGTTTAAACCGACAGCTATACCCCCGGAGCGGAATACCATTAAATTGTATTTTACTAAGATAACTAACGAGATTTATATCATCCTTTTTCCAAAACGGGAGTTTATAAATACCTACAGAAATACAATTAGTGAGCATAAGCGACTGAACGCGGATGAGGCGCGAATAAAACTCACCCTGATGAGGACCGATCTACAATTTGGGTTAACTGCACAAAAAATGCAATTTCGACGACAAGTGCTTTAACGGTAAAGGAAAACTTCGTGAGGAAACTCGCGGCTTAGTCGGCTTCATCTTCATTGACATTTTTTCCTCTGAATATATCCATATAATGCTGAGAGGGTGGTAGGTATAAGCCCTGGACAACCGTAACCCATGTAACAATGTCCCAGGAACTGCATATATGTAAATACCTTTTTTAACATTTTGAGAAGTTTATATGAAACATATTTGCCCTTTAAACCGTTTGATGTAGGCACTTGCGAGTTATAGTGAAATAAAAACTCGCCGAAATAATTACGGAGGTGCGGGGTACCTACGCCTAACTCCTCCTTAACGCCGTAGCGGCATTTTGTGTGTGTGTTGCATTGGGTTCCTGAATGTTTTGAAAACATTTAACCCGGTTGGTGCTGTCGGTATGTCACCAAATCAGTGGGCAGAACGGCGTCTGCCGGGTCCGCTAGTATGAAATAGATGTGTAGGGCATTTTTGTATGATAAAATCAAATTGTTTGTCCTCAGGTGGTAGGTGCAGCTCACTGCATCAAGTCGCTATTCTCGCAGCCGCTCGCCATCACGCTACAGAGCGGCAAGTTCATACTCAGAGAGTACGGCCAGTACATCCTGGTAAGTTGAAGTCAGCATTGTTTTTATATAAGGCATCGTCCTAATAGAACGCGACTAAGCGATCATCGCAAGATCGCGCGATTTTCAATCGTACGAATCCGCGATCAAACATACTGATATGGAATAGGTGTCCTAACCGGCATTCGCGCGATGCAGACGCGTGACTAGAATGTTTGATCGCGACCACACGATGGTCGCATCGCTTTCTCGCGCGATAATCGCGTAGTCGCGTTCTATTAGGACGATGCCTAAGACTTATTTACGATCTCTGTGTGTCAGTTGGTCAAATAACCGGCTGAGACGCAGGGGGGTTCGATCCCCGCTGGGGAACAGATGTTTTTATTTACCTGCAGATATTTGTCTCGGGTCTGGCTGCTTCTTATTTACATATAAAAATGTAAGATATTAAGATATATAAAGATTTTATTGATAATTTGTCACAATTATAGGTCCTTAATGCGTATCAATTACGATCACGTCATAAATTAAATAATGAAAGGTACATTGAAAATAACAATACAATAATAACTATAAATTCAAATGTCAGTTTTAAATAAAATTATAAATCGTTATTACTCACTAAAAAAATTCGTCAAGAGAATAGAACGTGTTTTCTACGAGCCAGCGTTTCAGCCTCCACTTGAAATTCGTAGTACTTGGTGCATCCTTGACGCTATCAGGAAGTCTGTTATATGTAACTGGGCCCATCACGTGCGTCAGCTTATCGGACTTCACCAGGCGTGTGGCCACAGGTATCAGCCAGTGATTTTTGTATAAAAGTATTCCATCAACCAAGGACCTCACCACAGACTAGGCACCACCTGGTGTGACCAAACGTTGTGTGGTCCATGTCCCTGAAATTTTTAGCATTATTTAACCTTGCTATTCTGAAGCTTACCTATGTAATCTGTTTATAGTTGTCGTTCCCAGAAAGTAAACTTAACCTTAATTGGCTTCCCTATTTCCTGCATGGAGCAGATACTCGTTGCTGGCTGCAGTAGCCTCCAATTTTAGCAAATCCAAATCAAGAACATTCCAAAGTCAGTTCAGATGGCAATTCTCTTAACGTAGACATTTTTTCTGAACCCCAACCTAATTATGGGTTAACTAAAGCTGGCAAAACTGGTAAAATTCGTCTCTCGCGCGCGGTCCAGCTTATGTGTACGAGCGAGTTCTTACACAGTACTGTGAACATGCCAGCTTTAGTTATCCAACCTGTAGCCCGTTGTTACTGCATACTTACACCTGCGGCGCGCATGAATATTGTTTGTTGTTTAGTTTAGTCGAATAATAATTTACAGTACATGCAGTGACACCCTGTAATTGTAAGTGCACTAGATATTTTAATGTTAAGCTTGTTACCTTGTTTGTATTGTGTTGCTTATGTTGGGAGTCCTTAATAAATAAATAACTATATGCCTCCGTTCTGAGCCAGTAGTCGGTGCTACTTTTCGTATGTCGTCAACCAAACATCAGTCAGCACGTTTGGCACGCCCCTTGAAAATGACAAACGTCTCATGTCCTCAAACCCCTCAGGCGATAGGCAGCGACCGGAACATTCCTGACTGGGTGCTTAAGAATCGAGCTTCCTTGCTGACGTCAATGATCCGAGTGTACCACGGCTCGATAGGCGCCATCGCAGCGCAGCTCGATGACCGCAAGCGGCTGGCAGAGAAACTATACCAGGTAGGCATTTTTATTGATAGTTGCGAGGGTCTTTCAGAGGGACTATTGCAACATTTTCGACCGTGTGCTATAAAACTGAGCACCGTTGGTGATTTTGATGATCCAAGTGTAGGTAGCGCGGCTCGACCTTTCGAGCCGTGGTGTAATCGCAGCTCAACTTGATGACCGCAAGCCCCTTTCAGCGATACTATTATAACAGGTAGGCCATATTGTAGATACTTCAGAATTGTAGGCTTCTAGGAACGACAGATCCATTCTAGACTGGGTGCTGAAGAACCGCTCGCTTGGCTTCATCGACGATGTCCGCCGGCGACTGGCTGATGTAGTTTATCAAGTAGCTATAATAGAACCTATCTAAAAAAATTGCTGTGTTGACCAAGCCTCGTGTTGACGTATATTATCCGAGTGTACTCAGACCACGGCTTGCTTTGCGCTATCGTGGCTCAGCTGGACAAAGAAAGTGTCGCAGGTATGGACGAGAACTAATGATGGGTGCGGAATAATGCGTGAGACGTGGTCTCGGCTAGGCGCGGCGTCGAATAAACACATGTGCCCAAACTAAACCACTGGCAGACACAGTGTTCCAGACCAAACCGGCGCGGGGCGGCCGGCGGAGACATGCATAACTATTTTTTTCCCCAGAGAAATATTGGTTGGAATACATGAGGGTTTCCTTCCCCACAATAAATTAACAAAAAAGTAACATAATAGTACCATAGTGTTGTAGGTATCTGACCAAAATAAGTTTTCTGTGCTAATAAGTTCTTTTAGCAGTTCAGTCTGAACCCTTTGGTTGGCAGGTATAGCCTTCGGCATTATGCCCACCATTTGTACACTGTTTTTTTGTAAATTGTGTGCAAGAATTAAATAAATAAACTAGGATCGCGATAATATAATTAATCTTTGCACTGCGAAATGTATTAAGTCGTGTAGAATAGAATGACATAAAATCTATTTATTCTGTGGCAGGTTTTCGAGACGTATCTACCGGTTCTGCAGTTTGGGTGCCATATTTTCCAAAGGGTGCCTATGTTGAGCCTGCCCAAGGTAAGTCAGTTTAATCAACCTCTATTAAGATGACAACCTGCATGAGTGTACTACATTGTCCATCAACAGGCAAAAATGGCGAGAAACTGTGAAGCTAATAACATCTGCCCATAACACGACAAGTAGGTACAACATAATGACCATGACCACTCTGTCAAAAGTGCCAACGACCGAGAAGATTAAAATGGCAATAACTATATCCTAATAACATTCAATTTAAAATTTAATCACCCCTAACTACTAACCTTTAATAATTTCCAAATAGCTGTACCGATTTTGATAAAACAAGAACCACCACTAGAAAACCTGCTTTCAATAAAGAAAAACCGAATCCAAATCGGTTCGTTTAAAAGCTACAGCTACGGTGTCACATAGACACACACACATAATATTATCAATCCCCCTCGTTTTGCGTCTGGGGTTTGAAAATAAGGATACCTATGTTTGGTATTTAAGTATTGTTAGAGTAATTAATTAGTAGCAGGCGAATGTCGCAGGCGGCACCTTCCCCGCGGTGCTACAGAGGTCGTGGAAGATGCCGACTAAGTAAGGTTCTTCTGTTCTTCTCTTTTTCTGACTCGCGTGTCATCTGAAGCGAACAAATTCAATTATGTGCGGTAATCAATTAGTTTGTGTTGTTTTTTTGTAATTGACACTGAAACTGAGTATCTGATTTTTGAGTTTGTGTGAACGACCTACCTACTCAGATAAGATACCTACTGAAACACATTTAATAGATAACAAATTTGTAATCGATTGTATAGGTACAAGTGTTTGTTTACATTATTAAATCTTATCTTGGAATCATGTTGCAAACCTAATATTTAATGTGATAGTGATTTTATTTGGAAAATTTACAAAACATTTTCAACATTTAAATTATTATTTGGCCTAGGCCATAAGATGGCATACGGCTATATTTTAAATCGACTTTTAAAAAAATATGGTCAATTCGTCTGTTTTTTTTTATAACGTTTCATTATCATCAGCTCTGTTGGTTACTAAATATATTTCTCAATTATTGGGGATTTGTGACCACTCTTTTCAGTATAAGTTACTATAACTCGGTCATAAAACCAACCCTTAGAAAGCAATTCAGTTTTATGCGTGACAGTTTGTTTACAAACATTCTGCAATAATGTGCGGCGTTAGGGGTTGATAGCCCCCACTACACGCAGGTAGGTAGGTAGGGTCCTGAAAGGGTTGAAATCAAACAGATGATTTTAAGTTACCCTTTACTGTCCTTAAAATACTACACAGCCGCACATAATTCTAATGCACTTAGAGTTATTAGTACACCGTCACTGGCCTGAGCGTTAAAGGGGTAGACGGGCGGCAGCAGCGTTCCTCTCCAGGAATCTTGGCTCCACGCTCCAGGGTACGCCTTCGGCGATGAGGTAGACGGGCGGCAGCTGCGTTCCTCTCCAAGAATGTCTTGGCTCGAAGTAGGACTTTGAAGCGGTGAAAGCGGCAAGCCGTAGGTGCAGCAGATAAAACCCGGGGGTAGACCCGAGTTCTTTAAAAGGTGCAGTGGAATCCTGGAATCAATGGATAAGCCTTAGGGAATGTTCCAGAACTAGCTGTCCGCCAAGCCATTTCTCCCAACGTTGTGATTGCTGTGTGGGTAGGCCGCACAAGGTCCAGCGACGGTCGGTGATTTTAAGAATAACGGCAGCTAGCTTAGCGAAGCAGACAGCTTTACAGAGATATTTAAGATTACATTTAGACACAGGTGGAAGGGCTAGGCAGTGGTAAGACACTATGGAAACTCACCCCAGCGGGATTCCTTAGCAGTTTTCGGAGCGCGTGCGCGTTGGTCGGCGCGAGAAGGCAGTATGAGAACACGGCGTGCGAATGGCCACAGAATACCACATAATCCTACCCAAGGAATAGGCTAGCTGTATGTAATATGGTTCCGCGGGTGCGCAAATGAAATTAGCGAACCTCAGAATATTTTCAAGAGATACGGAGGTTCCGTATTGAAATGTTAAGTTTTTAAATAATGTTTAATTACTTTATCTTTAATTTAGTGCTACTTATACAGTTAGGTGACCGCGCTAGACGCAACGTTACAAATGTCTATGAGTTTCCGGGTATTTCGACGCAGTTTCACACGTCATTCGACACGTCGGCGTCGTGTGAAACTACTCATGGTAAATATCCCGATAATATTGCAGATAATATTCTATATAGAATTTGGCTGAAGTTTAAGGTAAACTGCGATATCTAAATTCAACCATATTCTTATCTAATCTACGTCTGTTTCAGAGCGCCACCTCAGTGTACATGGAATCGATGCAAATATTGGAACACTGCCGAAAGAGCAAAGGCGTTCTAGGTGGTGTGGTCCTGTACAATAACAAGTGAGTGCTTACTAAATTAACAACAAATAATTAGTAACAAATCCGCTTACCTATCACTCAAAAACAATTCGACACGTATTTCGCCTCTCTACAAGGCAGCTTCAGGAGAAATCGCCTCCTCCGTTTGCCACGGAATGCACTAGAAACAACGAAGACGCAGAGCTAGTTGCCCAATGACGAAGACCACCTCTCCCTGGACGTGTTGCCTCTTCTACCGCCGAAAAGAATTGTAGATAAAGATCCCAAACAGAGAAATAAAATGTCCGAGGCAAAGTTTTGGCGCAAATTGTGCTCTAACTAAAAGCTATAGAGTGGATTCTTCAATTAGAGATTGTTACTCAAGGATTTTAGCTCGATCTTAACCGCCTTATGCATTATAGTCTGATAACTACTATCATCATCACATCGCAGCCGGTAGGACTAGTGTCCACGTCTACTGCTAGACGTAAGCCGAATAAAACAGTCGAGTCTTCTGATGATGTTAGATAATCTAAAGGTTTAAGTACGTATAAGAGCTAATGAAACTTATCTCTTGTGGGATTAACCTTAAAATAAAAATAGCTTATGTCATAATTGTAAAGAAAGCCTCGACAAAGTTCTATCTATTCAGTAACAATCGATAGTCTTCTGAAGATGTTAGAAAGTCTAGGTTCACGTTAAATAATTGAACTCATTATTTCAGCCGTAAAACATACACTACTGAACACAGGCCTTACTCTTGGATCTCCATGAGGGGTGGTTGCCATACTCACCACGCTTGACAGCCGGGTTGACGAGCGCAGTACGGGATGTTGATACATGGAAAGACGCTGCTGCCCATTTTACGGAGGTATCCCTTAGCAGGCTCCTACTGCATCCACGGACATAAAAGGAAGGAGTAACATTCTTGTGACGGCACCCCACGAGATTGCAGCTAATTGAACTATTCAAGTTTTTTGTTTATCTTTGCAGGATCATCGCCACTCAGCTACCGGCCAGCCTTACATCCTACCTGACAGTAGTAGACCCGTACCGGATAAAATCCCCTGCGGAGACCTTGGAGACAGAGACCCCGCTGCCCTTTGGGGCGCAGCTGCTAGTTGTGTATGTCAGCAAGAAGATGTATAACAACCTGAAGAAGGAAACCGACAGGCTGCAGGACTTCCATGCTAGTGGGGAGAAGATGATGGCCGAGTTTAAGAAGGTTAGTGGAATCTTCTAGAATGATGTGACATAGTATATGTATGTATCTCTGGAGGCAGAGACACAGCCCTTTGGAACGCAACTGCTTGTCGTGTATGTTAACAAGATGTATAACAATTAAAGAAGGGAACCGACAGGCTGAAAGACTTCCTTGCTATTGGGGTGAAAATAATGGCTGAGTTTAGAAAGGTTAGTAGAAACTTCTAGAATGATGTGGCTTTCTTGACCCGGGTTTACTGGGTAACGATTATGACGGTGTCTTGTTATCCCTCATCACCTCAGGGACATAGGGATTTAATTGCTCCTTCCAGCCAAGGCTAGTTCATACAGCCTCCAGGGGCACTGGGTTGTAGGTACAAATGATGTGACGTTCTTGACTTAAATTAATAGTATATATATAAACGCAGTGCTAATGGCAGCACAGCTGCTAGACATGTATGTTTGCATGAAGATCTATAATCTGAAGAAGGAAATGCAAGACTTCCATGCTAGTGGGGAGAAAATTATCGAGTTGCGGAAAGTGCACCCCACTTTCCGCAACTCGAGACACGTGAGAACTGTTTTGAACGAATTATAAATAAATGTCTATATGACTGTCAGTCAGCGATATTATTGTTCAAAATTAATTATTTATTCAATGATATACACATTTCTTTATTTTGTAAGTCTATCTTACAAAATCTAAACATACATTTTACAGAACCAAGAAGCGGAACGCGAGAAATTCCCACAAGGCGGGATGAAGCGAGACAAATCACTGCTGTTCACAGCCGTGCCAGAAGAGGACCACAACATGATATCACCTCCCAACAGAGACGAAAACAAGAACAAACAACCCAGCATGCCTGATGTCGTCCCATTCACCAACAAACCCAGACCACGACCCACCAAACTGTCCCTCAGCTTCAAAACCCAACAATCCGTCGACGAAGAAACAAAAGAAAATGAAAAGATCTTCACAGGACAAACCAGTGTATGCTCCACCCCCATGGTAGAGTACAAACGCTTACACGGGAACATGCTCTCTATCTGCCAAAACCCGGACACGCAGCCGCAAGACAAGGCTGACATAGAACCGGACGTCCTGAAGAACATTGAAAACAACGCCAAAGTTATCGAAAACGAGAAGAGAGACAATCAAATAGTACTCGACATGAACTGCATCGCCGACCATTATATCAACAAACCAGAACCGATCAGAAAGCTGGCCAGTGTAACAGACTTACAGGAGACTTTCAAACGTATCTCGAACCGAGCCACGTCGAAATTTAAGTTAAAACGGTCAGAAGTTGGTCTTTCCGAAGACTTATCGCCGTCTGCCGACCGCGAGTTACAGAAAAGCCACAGCACTATGACTATAAACGACCCGTTATTCCCAGTGTTCAGGAACGACGGAGTTGCAATATCAGAGTCACTTTTCAACCAGTATTTAGAGCAGCATTACTCTCGGATGAAGCTAGATTCCACGGCGGAGAACATGTTCACTTACAACATGAAGTTATGCGAGCAGGAGAAATTCGAAGACTTCGATTCGGAGCTCACAAAATCACCGCAGCAAACTCCAAAGAAAATCGCTAAGAACACAGACCAGTCCAAGCGAAAATCGCTGTCGTTACCTCTGAAATCGTTGAACGAAAGCTCAGATTCGCAGATGGGGTCCGAGTCTGAATCTGTTAGTTTTAAGAAGAAACTCTCTGGGGTGCAGCTGACGCCGCTAATGGAGAAACTGAGTCATCTGGCGTTTTCTGACAAGAGCAGCGGTTACAGCAGTCGAGTCATGACGCCTTTGGAGCTTAGAGATTTTATGACGCCGGCGAACGAAAGACAAGTTACGTTTAATGATAGGTGAGTCGATTGGTTTACTTTGGTCTACCATGAGTTTTCACAATCTAGCTAGCGACTGTAGTTAAAAAATGTATGAAAACTTGTACAGCGCCTCTCGCGAATAGTTTGCAGTAAACTATACTACAGCGACTGTAGTTTGGGCTTCATTCTTAGAATTTGGTACCATGAGTTACAAATCTGACAGATGTCATAGTAACGTACTATTACTACTGTAGTAACGGCAGGCGGTCTAACAGTGACAACTCATGGTAGACACACTGAGCTTCTCTATCAAGCATCATGTTGTTAGTTGTAGAACTTTTAAGCATGAAAGTAAGCAATCATATGACTACTATGCCTCTGATAAATATGTATATACAAAAATATGTTTTGCCGTGGGGTACCGGCAGCTGAATGTCGCCCCTCATCTCATGCCCATGGATAAAGAATCTGCCAAGGGATACCTCCGGAAGGTAGGCAGCGTCTTTCCGTGTATCAACATTCCCTAATGCGCTAGCTAACACGCCTGCCATGCGTGGCGAGTATGACAACAACTCTCTCAAGAGTTCCATGAGGGAGGCCTATGACCAGCAGTGGATGTTGACTAGAGATGATAACACAAGATTGTCTAGACGGTGCTGTTAGGAATGTTCAGCATTATTTATTATTTTATTTTATTTCCAGACCAAAATCCACCCGCCACGAGTCGGAAAGCGATTCTGACTCGGACGACCTGGACGCGCTTCCCTCGTTCGGGCAGGAGGCGGTGAAGTGCGGCCTCTTCGTTAGCGGCCTTCAGAACATGGCCCTGCTCGCGCTCGTCGACGTGGGCGCCGCCAACGACTCCCACACCGTCAACTCACTGGTGAGGTTCTACAGAAAAGTAGCTTAGTCAAAAAGAACACGAAGAAAGTCAATCTTGCCAAAGGATACCTCCGCGGGGTGATTAAGTATCTCGCGACAGGTTTTGCAACAGGCAATTGACAGCAATATTGCTGTCAAATGTCAATTTTGTATTAGAGAACAGCAAGGAATTGACATTTGACATTACTGTTGCATTGCATTGAATATTGCTGTCATTGCCTGTTGCAAAACCTGTCGCGAGATACGTAATCACCCAGACGGAATCAGCAGCGTCTTTTCATTTGTCTACATCCCGTACTACGCTCGCCAACCCGCGTGCCAGGCGTGGCGCGTATGATTAAATCTCAGTCTGTACGGTATCAGCTAACGGACGCTTTGACACGCATCAAGTACGTGGTCTATTTGTTAAGACTTTTGAGCCAACGACTTAAGACGTCAACGTTGGTTCCTATTGCGCGTAAAGGCGCCAGCCTTCTGTAGCAAGAAGTCTCCGAAATGTCAAATGTCACAAAACGGCAACCGGTAAGGCCCGGAATTCACCTTTAAAACTTTTTCCTTACGCATTTTTCCTCCGTTTCAGTGGGAAACCTCCCTCAACGCCCTGGGCCCCATAGAGCAGAAATGCATGGACCCCCTGCCGCCGGGCACGGAGCCCACGGAGTACAGCTACCTCACGCTGGACCCCGACTGGGGCACCGTGAAGAAAGGCGGGCCGTGGGCCGCGTTGGACATCGCCACTATGGGCCTCATTCATAACGAGTTTGGAGAGGATCCCGATATTTCAGAGTTTATATTGAGGTAAGTTTAAGCTTGTCTCGGCCACCGCTAAGTTATAGCTTTACTCCAACTGCCATCACCATGGCTCGCCCATGTGGCCCGCCCAGCTTTTCGAGTTCCAAAATCTGAATATCAACATCATTTGTTCGTTTTCTGATTACAACATTTGGATCTCTCGATAAATTGGATGCTTGCACAGCGCGCATTGTTACGCTTACTCCAACTATATTGCGATTACGCAGTTATCCTGCCTGAAGTGATTTTTCTGAACTAGGGCTAAATGTACTTTATTTACAAAATCTAAAAATGCAGAAATAATATCAAAATTTCACTGTAAAACAACGTCCAAGCTCTTTGTTTAAATTTATTTTAATTTCGGGGATGATTCTATGTGTAAAGGTGACATATTGACCACCTTAATGCTTTACTTTTCCTGTTCTAGAAGCGACGAGAGCGTAGTAATGGGTGTATCGTGCGGCGGCGCCCAGATCTACTACCAGGAGGTAGGGTCGCGCGCCGCCGGCCCGCCGCCGCCGTCCGACCCGCTCGCCGCCGCCCCGCTGCGCGCCCGGCGCCGGCTGCACCGCGACCACTCCACGCTCATCTTGTAACAGATCTACTACCAGGAGGAAGGGTCGCGCGCCGCCGGCCCGCCGCCGCCGTCCGACCCGCTCGCCGCCGCCCCGCTGCGCGCCCGGCGCCGGCTGCACCGCGACCACTCCACGCTCATCTTGTAACAGATCTACTACCAGGAGGTAGGGTCGCGCGCCGCCGGCCCGCCGCCGCCGTCCGACCCGCTCGCCGCCGCCCCGCTGCGCGCCCGGCGCCGGCTGCACCGCGACCACTCCACGCTCATCTTGTAACAGATCTACTACCAGGAGGTAGGGTCGCGCGCCGCCGGCCCGCCGCCGCCGTCCGACCCGCTCGCCGCCGCCCCGCTGCGCGCCCGGCGCCGGCTGCACCGCGACCACTCCACGCTCATCTTGTAACAGATCTACTACCAGGAGGTAGGGTCGCGCGCCGCCGGCCCGCCGCCGCCGTCCGACCCGCTCGCCGCCGCCCCGCTGCGCGCCCGGCGCCGGCTGCACCGCGACCACTCCACGCTCATCTTGTAACAGATCTACTACCAGGAGGTAGGGTCGCGCGCCGCCGGCCCGCCGCCGCCGTCCGACCCGCTCGCCGCCGCCCCGCTGCGACCACTCGACGCTCATTTTGTAACAGCCATCAGTACATCTCAAGTATGTGGACAACAGGGCCGACTACGCTTAACCACCAAGTACGTCTGAAATACGTGGCCATTCCCACGTCCAACTACCAAACTGAGTATGTAGGAATGAGAAAGTCCGAATTGCGTTGTCAAGTTTTCTAAACTGGTTTGTTTTTACATAAAGGGTCTGAAGGTTTAGAATTCTAAAGATTAGCGTGGCGTAAGATCAACGTAACCTTTAAGTCTATTTGAGTAGGTACCACGTAGAAATGGGATCAACGAACAAATCCACCTGTGCTTATGCTCCAGGAAACACCTAACCTTCTATAACTGAGCCGATAGTGATTGATTTGTGTGTGGGAATTTCAGAATGACTAGCGTGTGAATTTGCCGCTAACAGGCATCAGGGTTGCCAGGTTTTTCTTCTCTAATATCATAACATTCCGAATTTTGCAAATAGGATCAAATTCGCAGTGCCGAGAATTTTTGTAACCAAAATGTTACATGCGTTTAAATTTTATAGAATTGTTGCTAATTATAATTATGCTAGCGCAGATAGAACGGGCATAGTCTTGCTCGTTCTACGCGTATGTATACTGCGCCATGCCACTTAAATGTACTTGTTTTAAAGTTTACCTTCATAAAAAGTCGTCAAAACTTTTCTCGAACTAGTACTTTGTAAACTTTCGCGATCTGTAGACATAATTTTAAACTGATTAACGGAACTTTATCGCGTAATCACCTTATTTTATTATTTCCCGACGTTTCAGTCCACCGGTGACCACGAGAGGCAGGGCACTCGAAACGTCGGGAAATAATAAAGTAATTACGCGATAGTCCCGATAATCACTTTAAAATTTGTTTCTCGAAAGACCAAAAGCCGAGAACAAAGTCATCACAATTTTATTGATATAATGAGGGAGACATTGTTTTGGGTATCAGGTTTTTAAAAACTTAATGATTCAATTATTTGAGCGATATGTCATTATTCGAGAGATGATTATGGACTCGAGGTAGTATTTATTCAAAGATCTCTTTACACACTCCTAATAACGTATTTTAATTTTGGGAAAACTATTTTGTTCTTTGAGGAAATATTTTTAGAATTCTTCAATCAAGCGCGTAGGTTATTAACCTAAAACATTACCTTGCAATTTTTACTAGAAACTCATAGGCTTGTAAATTGTGGCAACAACATTCCATGTAACTATCACATTTTTCGTAAATCGATGTATTTTCTAGTTATTCGTTTTAAAACTTTTAGTATTAAAGTTGAAAATAAATGGTAGGTGTTATCAACAATGAATTTAGATGTAGTTGTGGAACTAACCCAATTAGAACATTAGTCAAATAGTAAATCAGCGTAGATGAATTGTGATTTTTTTATAATGATGGGATGAGGCAAAGTTTTCCGGAAATAAAAGACAGCTGATTTCAAACAAAACCAGCTAAGAACAAATCTGGTTTCAGCTATCTTTTTCATTCCGGAATTATAGAGTGGGACATGCAATTTATTTTAATGCTCACTTATTTCACGTTATTTCTTGCCACTAGATAATAAGATACGAAGACAGCCACTTAGTGCAGCTATTTTTACTATGTTAGTGATGTCATATCTGATATTATAATTGATTCAAATAAAATAGTGTTAGTTTGTTAACAATTTATTATTAAACTCGATGCCATTTAGCGTGGCAATACAGTTCATTCACCTAGCTTCACTACGCTATCATAAAATGCAATAAAAGTGTCGCTAATACTGTCGCTTACCATACAAACCACATAGCACGTTTTCGATAGGTTTGTATGGTAAGCGAGAGAATTAGCGACACTTTCATTGCATTTTATGATAAGCGTAGTGAAGGTAACTGAATAACCTGTATTGCCACGCTAAATGGCATCGAGTATAGCGAAAGCTGTTTTTTGTTATTATTAAATTTTATTTGTTGCCGATTAAGTTAAATTTTGAAGTTACAGTATTATTTATCATTCCAAGAATTTGTTAGTTACATTCCTTATTTTATGAACCTAGCTGTAAGAAATGTACAAATCTGCCAAACATAAATATTGATGAAGCGTCCAATCAAAGCTAAATGAATAATATTTTGCCATAATGCAATTTGATAGTGATTTTTTTTATACTTCCAAAGTATTTTTTAATAGCGGTAAGTGCGGTGTTGCCATAAGAAGGAGTGCCAATACGGTGTATGTGGTATTATATCTATTTATAGTAATAATTTATACATAATATTACATAAGTGTTAAGAATTTTAATAAATACTTCATAGAGAATACTGTTTACTTTATGAGTCCCTTATTTTTAGGTTAGTCCCAATCTAGTAATACACATAAAACTAACTACAATACATATGTTTATAAACACTAATTACGGTAGGTATTCCCCTGATTAGGTTGGATAGAGAAGGAAATGGGATTAAGGAGTACCAAAAGGAACAGAGTTGGTGAACCAAGAAGAATCATAATTACATTACAAAACTAGTTTATTAACAAATCGCTCACAGATCTAACTAAATATTATAAATGTCCCGAATACATAGAATACATAAGATGTAACTACGAGTTCCAATGAGCACGCGTGTATTTCTAATACTGTGTTGTTGTGTGGTCGGAAAGTTATATATAACGGTAGTTTGTGCGACTTCTGTCTTCCATCTTGAGTAAGATTGGGCTTCCTACTATTCGGGAAAGGTGAATCATATTCTTTCGCTAACAACGGTGGTAGCTTCGCTTCGACCGAGTTTTCTTTTTCGGCACCCACCGCCCGGTCGGGGATTGATTCGGCGACCGCCTTTTCGATACGAATTTTTCGATTTCAAACATTTTCAAAACTTCAACACAGTTAGTTTCAAGGAAACTTCATCCTTTACTTCTTGTTTCAACACCTTTTCAAACAAACAAAATCAATATTAGACTTAGTGTTATCTTTATTAGAACTATATCATTACATGCTAGAGGCATCTATGCCCGGGCCGGGCTATTACACACTATCTTACTCGCTAAATACCCTATCCATTATCACTAATGGCGCGCCCCCATCTGCTGCCGTGCCTGGGAAACTAGCAGGAGCACAGCCGAAACGAGACAAATATTGTTGTATGGCTAAGGGCAGCAGATAGAGGCGCGGTGTTAAACAAAATGACTCGTGGGCCCGTCGACTTATCGGCGACTATTTTACAAAATCCTTTACAAAAAGTTGACAATTCGTCATAAACTATAAGAAGCCGGCCCGCACAGGTACGTAAATGCAAGAGGCCGGAGACATAATGGGGGTGTTGTATCTAAACAAGATATCTGTAGTCAGCGTCGCGAACTTACTAATAACGACCTGGAAATTCAAACAGGTATGTAACTATGGAGTTTATGCAGTACACGAACATATGCCATACCTAGTTTTCCATCAATTTATCAGAAATTTAAACTTATGTGTTCCTTCAAATAAACAAGGGTCAAGCATAACATGCACTAAGCCAACAACCAGACTAAATATAGATAATTATACTCTTTAATATAATTTGAGAAGAGATAAATCATAATCATGTAATAAATTGATTGAAAACGGCAAGCAGTCAAATACAATAGAAAAAAGAATAGAGAAAGAATTTAAATATGTCCTGATTAAATACATTATAGCAAAGATGAGCGAATAGCAAAATATTAAATGCAGATAGATTTTGAATTTAGGGGTTAAAGATATTTTGCATTCATATTTTCATCAAGTAATTTTTGAACAAGCAGACTGTATCATTGACTGCCAAGATGTGGCTTATAAATCGCATGAAATAACGGCATCTTAGCAATAATGAAACAATCATTTCATTTGTATATTATAATTGGTGAATTGTCCCTTTATACTAAAATCTACTGCTGACCATAGGACGCACCATTTAGGTTGTTATAAAATAAATGCAATAAAAAAAACCAAAGAACCTTCTGATTTCTAATGTCATACATATCTACATTGTAACCAGGTCACCTACAGATTCAAGCCACAACAGTCAATGAGAGAAGTTAGGGGCTACTTCATGTCTTGGTTATTGCAACATCATCCTCAGCCCTTCCTTATTTACCCTCTGCTGACCATGTCGAAGGAGGCCTTCAATGTAACCAGCAGACAAGAAGACAGGCCAGATGCTTTCTGCATCTAACTTAGTCTATTACCCTGTTAAGATGCCGGAGGTTGCATGGAGGAACCTTGCCGGTTTGAGTCTAATCTATTTATGGCAAAAGTCTGAGTCTGTATCAATCATCTAGTGTCCACCCATAGTAGGTACATGTTTTCCTTAGTTTGTGCTACTGCTAGATGGTGCTGCGTGCAGTGTTCAGCATTATTATCATTTTCCTATAGCCTATGCAAGCCTACCTGTTCTCGTGACTAGAACATGGTAGGTCCAACACTGAGCTTGCAGAGTTGCAGTATAGAAATGGATTCTAGTAATCGCTAGACTGGTTCAGACAGTCTATCAACTACGCCAGATACGTCGTACGACGAGGATAAATTTAGCGCACGCAAGTTCGTACCCACCATGGCTGAGGATGATGATGCGATAACCAAAATCAGCTGAATTTGTAAATTTAGCGGTGTTTATGCTTTCAAAACGAATAAACAAAAACTATGGGGATTACTTACGTAATAATTTAAAGTCGAATCTAAAGTCAACAAGTTTAAGATTTTTCAAGGGTCTTCATCAGGACTTTATTTATTTATTTATATATTTATTTAGCTACACTGCGGCCATGTAGTGTGCGGCGAGAGGTGGGGGTGGAGTTGCGAGAGTCGATATTCAAACTCAAAAACTCCTTTATTCAGTGGGACAGTGGGAAATTGATCAAATCACATTGAATTTGTTCGTTGGAGATGACACGCGAGTTACGAAAACAAAACGAACAGAAGAACCTCGCTTGGTCGTTATGGGCAACATTTAACAATTTTATTATTGCCATAATTTACGTTTGACAGAGCTGGAGCAGATTTCGTCCCTTAGATTCGACTTAAATTATGACGTGACTAAGATTGAAACGTTCAGTGGTGGTGTTGGCGTCCTACTTACTTCTGGAGTAGGAGCGTTCGCGCTCGTAGCGGCGCCGGCGGTAGTGCGGGCTCGGCGAGCGGTGGCGGTACTCGCGGCTGCGGTGGTAGTAGTCGCGCTCGCGCTCGCGGTAGTACTCGTCCTACTTACTTCTGGAGTAGGAGCGTTCGCGCTCGTAGCGGCGCCGGCGGTAGTGCGGGCTCGGCGAGCGGTGGCGGTACTCGCGGCTGCGGTGGTAGTAGTCGCGCTCGCGCTCGCGGTAGTACTCGTCCTACTTACTTCTGGAGTAGGAGCGTTCGCGCTCGTAGCGGCGCCGGCGGTAGTGCGGGCTCGGCGAGCGGTGGCGGTACTCGCGGCTGCGGTGGTAGTAGTCGCGCTCGCGCTCGCGGTAGTACTCGTCCTACTTACTTCTGGAGTAGGAGCGTTCGCGCTCGTAGCGGCGCCGGCGGTAGTGCGGGCTCGGCGAGCGGTGGCGGTACTCGCGGCTGCGGTGGTAGTAGTCGCGCTCGCGCTCGCGGTAGTACTCGTCCTACTTACTTCTGGAGTAGGAGCGTTCGCGCTCGTAGCGGCGCCGGCGGTAGTGCGGGCTCGGCGAGCGGTGGCGGTACTCGCGGCTGCGGTGGTAGTAGTCGCGCTCGCGCTCGCGGTAGTACTCGTCCTACTTACTTCTGGAGTAGGAGCGTTCGCGCTCGTAGCGGCGCCGGCGGTAGTGCGGGCTCGGCGAGCGGTGGCGGTACTCGCGGCTGCGGTGGTAGTAGTCGCGCTCGCGCTCGCGGTAGTACTCGTCCTACTTCTGGAGTAGGAGCGTTCGCGCTCGTAGCGGCGCCGGCGGTAGTGCGGGCTCGGCGAGCGGTGGCGGTACTCGCGGCTGCGGTGGTAGTAGTCGCGCTCGCGCTCGCGGTAGTACTCGTCCTACTTACTTCTGGAGTAGGAGCGTTCGCGCTCGTAGCGGCGCCGGCGGTAGTGCGGGCTCGGCGAGCGGTGGCGGTACTCGCGGCTGCGGTGGTAGTAGTCGCGCTCGCGCTCGCGGTAGTACTCGTCCTACTTACTTCTGGAGTAGGAGCGTTCGCGCTCGTAGCGGCGCCGGCGGTAGTGCGGGCTCGGCGAGCGGTGGCGGTACTCGCGGCTGCGGTGGTAGTAGTCGCGCTCGCGCTCGCGGTAGTACTCGTCCTACTTACTTCTGGAGTAGGAGCGTTCGCGCTCGTAGCGGCGCCGGCGGTAGTGCGGGCTCGGCGAGCGGTGGCGGTACTCGCGGCTGCGGTGGTAGTAGTCGCGCTCGCGCTCGCGGTAGTACTCGTCCTACTTACTTCTGGAGTAGGAGCGTTCGCGCTCGTAGCGGCGCCGGCGGTAGTGCGGGCTCGGCGAGCGGTGGCGGTACTCGCGGCTGCGGTGGTAGTAGTCGCGCTCGCGGTAGTACTCGTCCTACTTACTTCTGGAGTAGGAGCGTTCGCGCTCGTAGCGGCGCCGGCGGTAGTGCGGGCTCGGCGAGCGGTGGCGGTACTCGCGGCTGCGGTGGTAGTAGTCGCGCTCGCGCTCGCGGTAGCCGCCGCCGCCGCCGCCGCCGCCGCCGCCGCGGTAGTACTCGCTGCAACAACGGATCCGTTATTTATACAGAAACATTTTGACAAAAGCCTGTGGGGTGCCGGCAGTAGAATGTTACCCCTCCTCATGCCCGTGGATGCAGTAAGAGCCTGCTAAGGGATACTTCCGAAAGATGGGCAGCAGCGTCTTTCCGTGTATCAACATCCCGTACTGCGCTCGCCAACCCTGCCTGGCAAGCGTGGTCAGTATGGCAACTACCCCTCATGGAGATCTATGAGGGAGGCCTGTTCAGTAGTGGACTTTTGACAGCTGTAATGACGATTTTAACAATACAAATAAAATAAAGTAGTAAGCAACTATTTCTAGAACTGTTTACGGCTTACAAATTTCTTTGAAAATTCTGCTATGTGTCAATGCTTTTTTTGAATGAGGATTCTACATTCCGAATTTGACGTGTCTCCACCGTCCATATGGTTTTGGAGATATGACAAATCTTACTATAGGCAAGCATTTAATTATTTCAGCCAGAAAACGTCCTCCTCTGAACGCAGGTCTCCCCCATGGACCTCCAGGCGGGTTGGCGAGCGAATACAGGATGTTGATAAACGTAGACGCTGCTTCCCATCTTCCGGAGGTATCCCGACTAACGACGAACTACGACCCGAACAACGACTAACGACGAACTGCAATCCATAGGCATGACCCCTCATGCATATGGAATAGGACTACACTGAAAAAAATCCAGCCAATCAAGCATGACATTTTGCTTGATAGAAAAAAAATGAATGAAACAATCAAAAACTTATAAAAATACATTAATCACTATTTATTGTCACAATAAAGGTGAAATGATCAACTTTTCTATAACATTCACTTCATAAAAGGAATTAAGATATCATGATTATGTTATTGTAAACATGGTTTTATTGTAAATGTAAACATACAAATATTTGATTCGAGTATCGAACAGAATCAAATTAATCAAGTTACCAATACACAGTAATCAGGTCCATTGATTGTAGAATCACAAAATAACACTCACAGATCCCTACCTCTCAGTGTTTACATTTAACAGAACTAGATGTCGCAACTAGAAAAATTAGAACGCGCTATCGAAGTGTTTCACCCATTTACTTAGGTCTCGGGTCTAACTTTTTGTTAACTACCACCGCAACTGTTTTGCCCGCCCCCGCTGCGTCAAGTGCCTGGGTGAACTATCGCGGCTGCCCCAGAGCCCCAAAGGCAAGCGCTAGGAGAGCGCATGCTAGGGCTCCGGAGCGCTTCCGCCCCGCCCCACCCCAACACGCGAGGACATCTCCGAAGGTGTCCTTGTTGCCCCCCGCCCCTCCTGCTGTGTCAGCTTGGGCGAGACCTTTGGGCTACACCAGCCGCGCCCTTCAGGCAACATCTGGTGTATCCCCTCCCCCGCGTTCCCAGGAGCTTCACTCCGCCCCTGCCCCCGCACCCCTACCCCACCCCACTAGGCCCTCTCAGCCAGCTCCCGCTGCTGAGAACCCTAGCCTGGGGCTGCCGAACATCGATTTCGGATCGGTGAATGCGCTCCTGCGCAAGCTTAGCCTGGAGAAACTGATGATTATATCTAATCATCAGGATGTCATGGCATCTCTCGACGCCCTCACTTTCCATCAGGATGTCATCTCGACGCCCTCACTTTCCATCAGGATGTCATGGCATCTCTCGACGCCCTCACTTTCAAGTCTTTTTAGTATGGCAGTGCAGAAAGAAAGACTGAAACCCCGCTCCCTCTCGTTAGCATTTTTTAATGCTAACGGCCTATCTCCTCAGAAAGAACTCGTGAAGCAATTCCTTGTCAATCACCAAATAGATATTCTGCTAGTGCAAGAGACCTTCTTGAAACAGTGCCATCGCGATCCTAGGATCGCTAACTACCAGATGGTACGAAATGACAGAACGAACGCCCCTAAAGGCGGTACTGCCATTTATTTCAAGAGGTCGCTGCACTGCATTCCCATCGATCCACCGCCCTTAACAGACTTAGAAGTCTCTGTCTGCAGACTTGCAATGACCGGTCATCAACCGGTCATTATTGCATCCTGCTATCTTAGCCCTAATAGGAAGCTTCTTAAAAGCGACCTAGAATCCCTTCTCAGTCTTGGAAGCTCAGTCATTCTGGCTGGCGACTTCAATAGCAAAAGCCCTATGTGGAATTGCTCGATACGTAATAGAAACGGTGCCCTCCTCTCAGGCTATCTAGATTCTTTAAATCTAGATCTTATTGCCCCCATGTGTCACACTCGATATTCCCCACGTATTGGTTTTTCCAACCAAACTCTAGACCTCGCACTGCTGCGGAACGTATCCTTCCGGATGAGCTCCATAGTAGTGATGCAGGAACTAGACTCTGACCACCGTCCCGTCATATTAAGACTTGGCCCTCTGCCGGACCCTACTCCCCCGACCAAGACTGTGGTGCAATGGTATAAACTTGAGAAAGCCCTCAAGGTTATCCATTCTCCCGACTTGGATAAAATCCCCGACGACATTAGGTCCCCTGACGACATTGCTATTGCGGTCGACTCTCTGACCAGTCATGTCCAATCCGCCGTTCGCGACTTGTCTAGACAGGTCCCAGCTACGCCTGATCGTAACTGTGTCCTGCCTGATGAGATAAGACGACTGATCACAGAGAAGAACGCAGCAACTCGTCGCTTTAGTTCTTGGCCCTCCGAACTAAATCGCTTCCGAATGAACTCGCTTCGCCGCAAGGTGAAGAGGGCCATTCAGGAGCATCGTAACACCTCTTGGGACAATCTGCTTTCTAATATCGAACCCGGGCATCTAGCTTACTGGAGCCTGGCTAGATCTATGAAATCAGATGGTATCTCAATCCTGCCCCCTCTGCTTCGCCCGAATCACCAAACGCCTGCGTTTGATGACAAGGAAAAAGCAGACGCGCTAGCTGAGAGTCTTGAATCCCAATGCTCTCCTAGTCTTGAACCCGTCGACCCTGATCACCTTAACATGGTGAACAGTGAAGTCGACCGCCTAGTTTCCCTTCCCCCCTCTGCTCCTCCTTTGGACCTCATTAGAGCAGCAGAGGTCGCCGAGATCATTAAAGATCTTCGACCTAAGAAGTCCCCTGGCTCGGACGGCATCAGCAACAGAGTACTCAAGAAGTTCTCTGTTGCCCTCATACATCTCCTGGTCAGCATCTTCAATGCTGCCATGGCTAACTGCTCTTTCCCTGATGTCTGGAAGGAAGCCAATGTAATTGGCATCCACAAACCGGGCAAAAAGGCAAACGAGCCTTCCTCCTACCGTCCCATCAGTCTCCTCAGCTCCCTGTGGAAGATCTACGAGCGTCTCCTTCTGAGACGTCTCTGGCGTCACGTCAATGAGCATAGTCTCTTGCCTGAAGAACAGTTTGGCTTCCGAGCCCATCACTCCTGTCCCCAGCAGGTGCTCCGCATCACGGAGCACATCCTGTCCAAGTGGCATCACACTTGGCCAGCAGATACGGGCGCTGTCTTCCTCGATGTAGCTAAAGCCTTCGACAAAGTCTGGCACAACGGCTTGGTTTACAAGCTTTTCCTGCTTGGAGTGCCAGACAGACTCGTACTCATCTTACGAGACTACTTGTCGAACCGCTGTTTTCGCTACCGCGTGGAAGGCACGCTCTCAGACCCCAAACCCGTCCGAGCTGGAGTTCCTCAAGGCTCAGTCCTTGCTCCCCTTCTTTTCACGCTGTACACCAGCGATATTCCCCGACACCCGCAAGTCGAACTTGCCCTCTTCGCCGATGACACGGCTTTGTACGCGTCCGATAAGAACAGGAATCGCGTACGCATAAGGCTGCAGGCTGCACTAGACACCCTAGGTGCCTGGTTCAGAAAGTGGCGCATAGAGGTGAACCCGACGAAAAGTGCAGCAGTGTACTTCACTCGGAGTCCCTTCTTGCCCCAGCCTCTCCTCCTCTTCGATAAACCCATCCCTTGGGTTAGGTCAGCTCGCTACCTAGGAGTAATCCTAGATAGACGTCTCACCTTCTATCCCCACATAAGGTCTGTCACTAATCGTGCGAAGTTCGTGCTTAGCCGTTGTAAAATGTCCTTTAGAAATAAAGTGACACTTTACAAGACAGTTGTACGGCCAATAATGACATATTCCTCTGTCGTCTTTGGCCAGTCCCGTCATGTTAGATGCCTTCAGGTAGTCCAAAACAACTTCTTGCGCAGGGCCACGGGTTGCCCATGGTACATGCGCATTGTAGACCTCCACCGAGATCTCAAACTCGAGTCCATCAAACACTTTATTAAAACTGCTTCAAAGCGTTTTTATGAAGTGGCGGCGGAACACTCCAATCCCCTAATCTCGGGATTACCCTCCGACTACCCGATAGAGCCATTGCCCACGAGTTCTTTCCTCCGTCGACCGAGACACGTTCTCGGCTTGCCCGTTGACGAGCTCACCTCCGCTAACCCGGAGGTGACGTCAACCCGTCCCACACTAGCTGTTAGACACATTTTCAAAAACCGGTCCCGCCGGCGGGGCCGAAGAATACATTCTTCCGTCTAAAGGTGCAGTTTTGCACCTAGACGCTATCCTTCAGTAGATTCAAAAATTCTGGCAACAGTCCAAGCCGTGGTTCGAACCTAAGTGGTGCCCTTGAGCTTGTTGCCCCAACCTAACTTTTGCGGCTGGGCGCCTTCTGCGCTCGCCATAGTCCGGTAACGTTGTCATGGCCATCTGCGGTCAACAACATTTTTGTCATTTCGAAAAAAAAAAAAAAAATGTTAACTACCACTCGTCCAAAGGGCACGTACCTAGCTTTAACCCATGTTTGAACTAGCGTATTGAAAGCTGAGACACCCTCTGTAGTGTGTAGTTAAATTAGGTTTTTTTTTATTCATCATCATCATCATCAGCCTATATTAGTCCACTGCTGGACATAGGCCTCCCCAAATCTGTGCCATTTCACCCTGTCTTCAGCATGCCGCATCCAGCGTCTACCAGCGACCGCCCGCAAGTCATCACTCCATCTTGCTAGTGGTCGTCCTACACTACGCTTACCAAGCCGCGGTCTCCACTCAAGAATACGTTTACCCCAACGGTTGTCGGTTCTTCGGCAGATATGGCCAGCCCACTGCCACTTCAGCTTGCTAATCCTATGTGCTATGTCGACGACCTTGGTTCTCTGTCGGATAACCTCGTTGCGGATTTTATCCTTCAGAGAGACTCCGAGCATAGCACGCTCCATAGCTCGCTGAGCGACTTTAAACTGGTGGACCAGCCGTACCGTAAGTGTCCACGTTTCGGCACCGTAGGTCATGACGGGTAGGACGCACTGATTAAAAACTTTAGTTTTTAAGCATTGTGGTATATGTGATGAGAAAACCCTACGTAGTTTCCCAAACGCTGCCCAGCCTAGCTGAATCCTCCGCTTGGCCTCCTTCTCAAAATTGTTCCCACCTAATTGCAAAATTTGCCCGAGGTAGGTGTATTCTGAAACAACTTCGAGTAGGTGGCCATTTACACAGATAGGTCCCGGATCAATGTGTTCATTGATCATGATTTTGGTTTTATCCAAATTCATACCGAGACCTATCCGTCGCGAGGCTGAAGCTAGACTGTCCAGCATCTGTTGTAGCTCCTCCAGCGTTTCTGCCATCAAGACTATATAGTCTTGATGGCAGAAACGCTGCCACGTCAGCAAATCGTAAGTGCGAGATGTGGTTGCCATTTATGTTTATGCCCATACCTTTCCAGTCCAGCGTCTTAAACATGTCCTCCAGTGCGCTTGTAAACAGTTTCGGGGATATGACATCCCCCTGTCTTACTCCTCGGCGCAGCTGGATGGACTGAGACTGCTGGTTCTGTACTTGGACATTCATAGTGGCGGAACCATAAAGAGATCTCAGCACTTCGATATAGCGACAGTCTACTTGGCATCGCTGTATAGATTCCAGGACAGACCACGTTTCAACAGAGTCAAAGGCCTTCTCATAGTCCACAAAGGCCAGACACAGGGGCTGATTATACTCTTCGGACTTCTGTATAATCTGCCTCACTGTGTGTATGTGGTCTATGGTGCCATATCCTCCGCGAAACCCGGCCTGCTCCGGCGGCTGAAACTCGTCGAGTCTTCTTGCTAGACGATTCGTTATAACTCTAAAGAAAAGCTTATAGACGTGGCTCAGAAGCGAGATGGGTCTGTAGTTTTTAAGAAGAGTCTTATCGCCCTTCTTAAAAAACAAAACCACCAAACTCCCGCTCCACGCCCTTGGAGTTCTCCCGGAGTGAAGAACGGAATTGAAGAGGTGCAGTAGCTCTTGGATAATAGGAGCTCCTCCTGCCTTCAGAAGTTCTGAAGTAATTCCATCTTCACCCGGGGCTTTTCCATTTTTAAGCTGTCTCAGAGCCAGCACGATTTCGTCTCGGTCGATGTCCGGTAGTTCGTCGGTGTAGTGGCGTGTCAGGGTGGCTCGAGGATCATGGTCTTCACGCTGGGGACACGGAGCATGTGCAGCGTATAACCGGCCGTAGAAGTCTTCAATCTCAGCGAGAATCTCCGGCCTCGACAGAATGGTTTTGCCCTCCCGAGTCGTTAGTTTTGTCAGGTGGCTCCTTCCAAGCTGCTGAGTGAACACTTTGGACCCTCGGTTTCGCTCTATCGCCTCTAGGATGAGGCGTGTGTTGGAGCTCCGAAGGTCGTGCCGTGTCATCTTCGCAATACGCTTGTTTAGGTCTGACCTCTCTGACGAAGTAACTGAGGTGCATTCCCGCCTCATTGTCATAAGCCGCAGAGTCTCATCCGAGAGTTTAGACTTCTTACCTTTGCGTCGCGTTTGGCAGAACTTGATGCCTTCACCCCTCAGTGTTTCGACCAGATTGTGTAGGGCCTCGTTTACGTCTTCGGTGGGTTCCGATGCAGCAAATCTTTCTCCGAGTATCCTATGGAACTCCTCGGAGCCCGCCATGATTTGGAGTGGATCAGGTCGGAGCGTGGACTTTATCAGACGGTTTCGTTCAAGCTGTAGATCGATATTCAGAGAGCCTCGAAGAAGTCGGTGATCAGATCCGGTATTGAACCTATTGATCACAGAGACATCTCTAAATATGTGCTTCTTGTCCGTCATGATAAAGTCGATCTCGTTTTTAGTCACAGTGTCGGGGCTTCGCCACGTCCACTTCCTTTGGGGCTTCTTTTTAAAGAAAGAATTCATTAAAAAGAGACCCTCCTTCTCCAGGAAGTTGACAAGCATTTGCCCCCTGTGGTTCCGACGTCCATAACCATGCGGTCCAATACGGGACTCGCTGCAATTCTGGACTCCCACTTTAGCGTTGAAGTCCCCCATAACAACGTTGAAGTGAGCCTTGGTGGTGTTGTGTAAGGCTTTAGATATATCCTCATACATATCTTCCACTTCGTCATCCGAGTATGCCGAGGTCGGTGCGTAGACCTGAATGATCTTCAGACTATAACGCTTCGATAGTCGAAGTACCAGGTACGCTACCCTGGTCGACACACTGGAGACTTCTTCAACGTTGTTAGTGAGGGTTCTATTAACGAGGAACCCTACGCCACCCTGGGATGTTCGATCACCCTCGCGGTAGTACAAAAGGTGGCCCGAGTCTAGGGTGATAGTGTCCTCGCCCTCTCTACGGACTTCACTCAAACCTAGAACATGCCACCTTATGTTTTCCAGCTCCACTTCCAACTGTGCCAGATGTTCGTCAAGCCTCAGACTGCGTCCATTGTAGGTTGCCAAGGTCAGGTGGGATGGGCGGCCTTCCGTAGCCCGGGGATTCTTAGCACCCCCTGCCCTGCCGTAACCGTGACCGCCGCCTTGGTCAGGAATAGCAGGGCGACCGGGAACTGGGGGCCGATTCCTCTTGTTTCTTATCATTTTTGGGGGTATTGCCATAATCGCCACGCTCGGCAAGCGGGTTGGCGATCGCAGGGGCACAGCTTCTCGCACCGTTGCCACTGCTGCCTGTCAACGGCCAGATGGTTTTGGCTGTGCCATCTAAGCTAGGTTATTCCGCCTTTAGCCGGTAAAAGATGTCAGAGCCTCGTCCGTTATTTAGCATTATTTTTTTTTATTATTATTTTTTATTTATTTTATTTATTATTTATACAGTTAAATTTGGTTAAGTTGAATAAATGTTCTATATAGCCATCTTCACGCCCTCGCATTTGACGAAATCCCGCTCACACCCGCTATATTATATTATATATAACTTTACCTTATAAAATTAAGCATTATACATTGTGTATTTCTGTTGTTTTTGTAGTTTAAGTTAATTTTAGTTATTTTTGTTTTTATTTTTTCTGTATGATTTACACAATAAAGAGTTTATCTATCTATCTATCTATCTATCTACATTACTGAAACTACTAAAATACTTGATAACCATTACCACGTTCGTTGTAAATTCAATCAACATAAATCATATTTATTTTATTGTTCTATTTTTTTATGTGGTGTGCAATAAAGAGTTTTCTATTCTATTCTATCATTGGCATGTTAACCAAACTTGATTGTATCGACAATTACTTTGTTTGATATCATCAAGACAACTTGTCTGTTGCTTATTCAACGTAACTTTATTGCCATAATCGTATTACTTTATGTGCTCGTATATAAACAAGTTCCTTGATAGCTGCAAACATTTTTTTATCAATGTTATCAAGTTTTTTTTTCAGTGTATGGGGGGGTAACATTTTACAGCCGGTACTCCACGGCAAGCGTTTAGCCACCATCTAACTTGGAGACAAGTTAAGAAGTGGCCTAAGATGGAGCACACTTGTTTAAAAAGAACATGAACAAAGGCCCTAAAGACTTCATTCATATATTACGAGTTAGTAGTTACTTTAAAATAAACTTGCTGTAACTCTGCATACTACATCAAAATACAAATACATACAGGTTCATCATTTCAACCGTAACACCTACACTACTGAACACAGGCCTCCCTCATGGATCTCCATTAGGGGTAGTTGCCATACTCACCACGCTTGGCAGGCGGGTTGGCGAGCACAGTCCCGCACTGCGCTCCTACCCCTAACCTACCCCAAAATATGTTGATACACGGAAAGACGCTGCTGCCCATCTTCCGAACAGAGGCCTTAGGCTCGGCAGGCTCTTACTGCATCCACGGGCATGAGAGGAGGGGTAACATTCTACTGCCGGCACCCCACGGCAACATACATGTTGCAAAGTAATTATAAGACAACTCACTCTCTGTCACCCCCGCGACCTCCGCGGCGCTCGTATCCATTGTCTCCGCGGCTACTGCAATAAAACAAACTCATTAAAGAACTAAACAATCATACGAATTTGAACTTCTTGACCGCATATCCGGTCATTTGTCGGGGTTTATTATTGTATGTGGAAATCAACACAATAATAGGTTAGATGACTAAATTTTAAAACCGCTATGTACTCGTATGTCGATTAACAAAAACATTAGACACGTTTTTTAAGTCAAAATGTGACGTAAAGCATGGACCAAATAAATACTGGACTGCTAATGTCCATACCAGAAATCGTCGAATTCTCAGCGTATTTCTAGATGGCGCTTTACCTTGAGCTGCTTATACGTTGCCAATAATTTCCATTTGGAGCGCTAGTTGCTGACAAAGAGTACGAAATTCAAAAAATGCAATAAATTTGTTGTTAAGAATTAGGTACAATAATTAATGTTAGCGCCATCTATTTTTTTGACTGCTGTATCTTTACGATCACTAAATCGTGTTATGGTTCGTTTAGGTGTCGGGGAATGACCAATTTATTAAAATTTGTTAAATCGTTACTCCTCGCGGCATCTATATAATGTTGAGACAGTAATTAATTTTCGAATTACGTTTTGATGTATTATTTATTTGGTTTCCATGACGTAAAGTTTGTAGTTGACGTAAAAGTCTAGGTACAGTTTATTACTTGTATGAAGTATTATATATCTTTATTGAGCGATAAATATGAACGAGCAATGTATACTTGTCGATTTGTTTAATATAAATTCTTTAGCTTAAAATAATTTATAGTTTCGTATACCGGCTATTGGTCCTAGCTACTTGTAAATTGTCACTTGCACAGGATGAAATCGTCATAACTGTCGAAACAGGCCTTTAGTGAATCAGCTAATACTTAAAGCTGGCTTACTCTAAATCTGCTTCTTTTATATACCAACAATAGGATCACGCGTTAAATCATGTTTACGTGTGAATTTCTGTGTTGGAATACATACACTGCCGGCCAAAAGTTTGAGACCACCTACATCTAAGTAGCAAAATGAAATAAAACTCAAAATATAAATCAAGAGGTTTAGATATATTAATTAAAATGCTTATTTACTAATACACATTCATCAAGAAGAAAAAAAAATCAAGAGATATCAACCATTTACGTTAAAAATGACGTTCATATTTAATAAAATCATTAAACGGATTTTTCGTCAAAAAAGCCTCCCTTGCATTTTATAACTTTTTTCACTAGTCTCGGCATACGAGCAATCAATTTATCAATTGTATCTTGTGAGATATTGTTCCAGCTTTCTTGTAAAGCCTTCCACATGTCTTCTTGTGAGGAGGGTCAACAACTGCGCACATTTCTGTCAAGCTCTTCCCACAATAGCTCAATGGGGTTGAGATCCGGACTCTGAGGGGGCCACACCATGTTTTTAACACCCTTTCTGTTTCTTTATGTTCTAAATAACCCCTGCATAATTTTGAACTATGTTTAGGATCATTATCTTGTTGGAAAAAAAATCCATTTCCAATTAATCTTAAACCAGACGGAACGGCATTTTGCTGTAGTATTCGTTTATAATGCTCCTTTTTCATGATTCCTTCGACTGGTACCAAATCTCCGGTTCCATGGCCCGAGAAGCATCCCCAGACCATAATGGAACCACCACCATGCTTAACTGTTGGCACCACACAATCTGGCATCATCTTTTCCTCGGCGGTACGTCGAACAAAAATTCATCGTTTTGAACCAAATATTTCAAACTTGGATTCATCTGTCCAAAGAACTTCTTTAAAGTCTTCTTCAGTCCAGTCTCGATGGGTAAGGGCCCACTGCATCCGTTTATTTTTGTTTTGTGGCCTTAGTAGTGGTTTTCGAACGGCGACGCGACCGAATAACTTAGCATCTCTCAATCGTCTTTTTACTGTAGTCAATGACACAGGTTCTGATCGGGATTTGTTCACTTCTGCGCGGATTTCTGGTGCGGTTAGGCGTCTATTCCGCTTGCTGGTAACGACGATGAAATTATCCTCGCTAGAAGTGGTAGCTCTCGGTCTCCCCGATCGCGAACGATCTTGATTACTGCCAGTCTCCTTGTATCGGGTTATTGCGTTATGAACACAAGTCTTCGACAACTTAAGTTGAGAGGCAATCGCACGTTCAGATTTGCCTTCGCCGTGTAAAACAACTATGGCAGAACGAGTTTCAGTGCTAATTTCGCGCACTTTTCCCATTTTAAGATGTCTTCACTGTAACAACGACGAGCTCAGACTAGTTAAGATAATGAAAAATTTACTCCATCAAAACTCAGGTAAAAAATATGTTTAAGGAAGCTAAAATAATCCGGAAGTACGGTTACCGCAAAACAAAACCAAAATAATTAGAAATGAGCAGGCCATAAAAAATATAACAATGACTCTATCACCTGGTAAGCGCGCGGTACTCATTTATGTTTTGAAACAATAGACCTTTAAAGGATGATAACTTAAAAATATACAATAAAAATGACTCTCAGAAATTCTTTGATAACAATAGAATACGCAGGTGTTCAAATTAGCTCTTTATCATGTGTACTTTTGAAATATTTTGGTGGTTACAAAGATTTTTACAAGTGGTCTCAAACTTTTGGCCGGCAGTGTACATCAAATAAAAGTTTCGACAAAATAAACAGTTTCCGATTAACCACAACAAAAAGACAGACAACACTGCTGTTTTGACATTACAAATAGACACACACCACCCACATCACCAACATCCTTATTGCAGACTACCAAAATTTTATATAAATAATAATATAAATAATATCAATAACTAGGTTTTAATATTTGTATGCCCATCTGCGGCGAGACATGGCTGAACTTATTTTTATTTAAGACCATTATTGTAACCTGTGTTTCGTACAAATAAAGTTCTTGTATCTTGTATCTACTAATTCTATATACAACTCCTGCACAAGTAAAACTCACGTCGGCTTGCCCATGTAGATCCCAGGCGTGGGGGTGTGGGCGCGCTGCGTGATGGAGAAGTCCACGCGGATCCTGCGGCCGTCTATTTCCATGCCGGTGCACTCGTTCTTGGCCACTTTAGCGTCCTCCTGGTTCTCGTAGTACACGAAGCAGAAACCTCGCGAGCGTCCCGTCTAGTAGAACATAACAAATGTTTATACATTATGATGAAATTAGTGTTTCTTGGTTTATACAATAGCGACAAAAAAGAACAGTTCTCATATTAAAATAAAACAAACCAAGTATATTCATAACTTATCAGGCGATTAGGAGGTGATTTTATTGTCTTCTGATAGTAATAAGACTATACCGAGAAAAAGCCCATCTCGAATACTCTAATCACAACTAAATAAGCTTAGGGGGTGATTCCATGTAGATCAAGGATTCCATTCTGTGAATAAATCCATGACTGTATATTAATAATAATCGGGATCACCCTAAATGCCCTCAATACATTGTTGAACCAATTGGTGCCCTGCCAACATAACATGTGAACATTACTTATAAATAATATAAATGAGAATTGTCACGAAAGTCATTACTTTTAGCAGTCTTGCGAATCTGAACAAAGCTAGATTATATGCAACACATTAAAGTATAGACTGCCTGTTGCAAACAGCAACAGCAGTTTGGCAGACAAATTTTAAGATAAGAAATAAAAGTAGAAACTCAAAAAATTGCCTAAAAATTACCTTTGCATCAATAACAACTTGAGTTTTGTCAACTGGTCCGAACTTGGAGAAGATATGGTTGATCTGTTGCTCAGATGTGTACAGACTGAGGCCAAACACCCCCAGACATCTAGACGGGGTTGGATTCTCTTGCTGGAAATACAAAACACATAATAAAATAGACTTATTCGAGTTTTCTATCTCTATTTTTAGGAGTTAAATGTAAAAAAAACAATTCCAATTTATCTAAGGAGTGTGACATAAACATAATATAGCGGAACCTATCGTACCAATAAAGCGACACCATTGTTAACAAGCTCTTTAGCTTAACTAAGTGACAAGACAACACCAGGCAGAAACTAAACCAGTATAAATGAAATGTCTGAAAATAAAGTTGCATAAAGAAAACCAAATACTTTAACTTGGCCTAGAGTAACAGCAATTACTTAGTATCGCTTGGTAATAAATAAAATAAATAAATAATGCTGGACAATTCACACAGCATCATCTAGCCCCAAGCTAAGCAGAGCTTGTATTATGGGTACTTGATGACTAATATACTTAGTACATTTTACTGCATACATATTTTTATTATTATAGAAAAACATCCAGAACACCCTGAACAAATATCTGCAGGTCGTACAGACATTTGTCCCGAGGCGGGAATCGAATCCGCAAACTCTTGCGTAGCAGGCGGACCTTCGCCCGCTGCGCCACAGAGCTCGTCAATAATAATGTCACATTACATAATTTACTAAACTTATTCCTTTCACACACAGGAAAAGGTCAAAATATGTTCCTCTTATATAAAATTCTTGTATATAGGAAAAGTGATTTGTTGAAATCCTGAATTTAGTATCGTAACATTTATTTACATACGTGTTTAATAAAAAATAATTATGAAAATAAATATCCTTGATGGTGTAGGTAGGGTAGTAATTGAAATAAATTAATTTACACACCAAGGCAATACAATGAAATAAAGCTACAATTTTCTAATTCAACCTAAGACAATCAGTACATGACACCATTTTCTTGCGCATTCTTTGCATACCAAAGTAAATAAACATGTGGCTTATTACAATGGAAAAGGCAAGAAAAATTGCAAACATTTTATAAGTATTTGTTTCGTGCGCGGTGTGCCGTCACTGTGGACGCACACATAGTGTCCTAGTCATGGTTCATTATCGTCAACACCGACGTATATAAGGCCACAGCTAGACGTAGGGCCCCCCAAATCTGGGCCTTTTCACCCTAACTTTATCTTGTCGCATCCAGTGTCTGCCAGCGACCGTTCGCAAATCATCACTCCGTCTAGCTGGTGGGTGTACACTACGCTTGCCAAGTCACGGTCCACACTCCAGAACCACATTGGTTACCAATTTTTTTTTTGTTTTTACTACTAAATGACCAGTCACTTAATGAAGAATAATTATTAAGTCAACGACTTTGGTCCTGTTGGATTGTCATGGCTAACTATACTTTAGCCAAATGCGGAATGTTTGTCAAGAAACTGTCAATACCTAAAAATAACTTTTTTCTGTTGTTTTTATACGACTATAATATGACCGTGGTGGATGGCACAATCTAAGGGAGGGCTATACCCAGCAGTGGGTGACTTCACCTGCGGATGATGATGATGATAGCTAGTATCGCGTGTGACTTACCCGATCCCCTGTGTGGCGGCGCACGGCGGCGCGAGGACATGGGGCTGTGCGAGTGGGAGCGGCCGGCGGTACGAGCCGCGCGGCGAGTACGAGCGGGAGCGAGACCGCGAGTAGCGCGCGCGCTCGCGCTCGCGCTGGTAGCGGCGAGCGGAGCCCGACCTGATAGCTAGTATCGCATGTGACTTACCCGATCCCCTGCGTGGCGGCGGCGCGAGGACATGGGGCTGTGCGAGTGGGAGCGGCGGTACGAGCCGCGCGGCGAGTACGAGCGGGAGCGAGACCGCGAGTAGCGCGCGCGCTCGCGCTCGCGCTGGTAGCGGCGAGCGGAGCCCGACCTGATAGCTAGTATCGCATGTGACTTACCCGATCCCCTGCGTGGCGGCGGCGCGAGGACATGGGGCTGTGCGAGTGGGAGCGGCCGGCGGTACGAGCCGCGCGGCGAGTACGAGCGGGAGCGAGACCGCGAGTAGCGCGCGCGCTCGCGCTCGCGCTGGTAGCGGCGAGCGGAGCCCGACCTGATAGCTAGTATCGCATGTGACTTACCCGATCCCCTGCGTGGCGGCGGCGCGAGGACATGGGGCTGTGCGAGTGGGAGCGGCGGTACGAGCCGCGCGGCGAGTACGAGCGGGAGCGAGACCGCGAGTAGCGCGCGCGCTCGCGCTCGCGCTGGTAGCGGCGAGCGGAGCCCGACCTGATAGCTAGTATCGCATGTGACTTACCCGATCCCCTGCGTGGCGGCGGCGCGAGGACATGGGGCTGTGCGAGTGGGAGCGGCGGTACGAGCCGCGCGGCGAGTACGAGCGGGAGCGAGACCGCGAGTAGCGCGCGCGCTCGCGCTCGCGCTGGTAGCGGCGAGCGGAGCCCGACCTGATAGCTAGTATCGCATGTGACTTACCCGATCCCCTGCGTGGCGGCGGTACGAGCCGCGCGGCGAGTACGAGCGGGAGCGAGACCGCGAGTAGCGCGCGCGCTCGCGCTCGCGCTGGTAGCGGCGAGCGGAGCCCCACCTGATAGCTAGTATCGCATGTGACTTACCCGATCCCCTGCGTGGCGGCGGCGCGAGGACATGGGGCTGTGCGAGTGGGAGCGGCGGTACGAGCCGCGCGGCGAGTACGAGCGGGAGCGAGACCGCGAGTAGCGCGCGCGCTCGCGCTCGCGCTGGTAGCGGCGAGCGGAGCCCGACCTGATAGCTAGTATCGCATGTGACTTACCCGATCCCCTGCGTGGCGGCGGTACGAGCCGCGCGGCGAGTACGAGCGGGAGCGAGACCGCGAGTAGCGCGCGCGCTCGCGCTCGCGCTGGTAGCGGCGAGCGGAGCCCCACCTGATAGCTAGTATCGCATGTGACTTACACGATCCCCTGCGTGGCGGCGGCGCGAGGACATGGGGCTGTGCGAGTGGGAGCGGCGGTACGAGCCGCGCGGCGAGTACGAGCGGGAGCGAGACCGCGAGTAGCGCGCGCGCTCGCGCTCGCGCTGGTAGCGGCGAGCGGAGCCCGACCTGATAGCTAGTATCGCATGTGACTTACCCGATCCCCTGCGTGGCGGCGGCGCGAGGACATGGGGCTGTGCGAGTGGGAGCGGCGGTACGAGCCGCGCGGCGAGTACGAGCGGGAGCGAGACCGCGAGTAGCGCGCGCGCTCGCGCTCGCGCTGGTAGCGGCGAGCGGAGCCCGACCGGGACCTAGTCCTGAAACAAAACATTAGTCTGTAAAAGGTAGTAAATAAATACATTTTAGTGCCACAACTCGCACAGTTTATAAAATTGTAACCCTCGAAAATTTACCTAGTCATGGAGGTAACCAAATTTTTTTTTGTAATGTGTTCCCTCAGTTTTGCAATCTACATCATGCCCTTTCATTTATTAACCACATAAGGTACCTATATATTTTATTTGAGCAATTTAACTTTAACTTTTTTATAAAATAAATTAATCTAAGAATGTGTCCAATGGCACTTTTCTTAATGACTCTATTTAAGGGGAAGACACTATGTTCTTGTGTTCTTTTTTGTTATATTTACCACAACTCAAAAGGTTTACTTCTCACTTGAACTGCATTATCGAGGAGCTGGATTGCCTCAACGTTTACATGACGATCGTTTTTCTTGAGCTTCTGCGTATTTTTGTATTATTGTAGCAACAAAGTCTATATATTAAGGTCACGGTGGAGATCTTCTTTTCTAAAGTAGGTACCATGGTGCATTCCCAATATCCCTGATTACTTTCTTTTGGAATCATTGTATAATGAGAATGTTACTTTTTTTGGTACAGCCCCATAGCTGTATATACCGTAGGTCCATTACTGGCATCAGGACTTGTTTATAAAGCGTTATCTTGTTATGTACCGACAAAGCTGATTGTCTTCCAAGCAGCCAGTACATATGTTTGTAGCGACTCATCTTCATCAACTCGTCTCACAGCTGTCGGCTAGGATATCTATCTACACATGCTTTGGGTAGTTTTTTTCTTAACTTGACTTATAAGTCCTTTGTGCCAAACTTAGTCAAAAGCCTGGGCCACATCTAAAAACATAGTAAACTTTTTATTTTCTAGGGTTTTTTCTATTATATTTGTGATTTTATGGACCTGGTCTAGAGTTGAATGTTTTTCCCTAAATCCAAATTGATGACCTGGGATAAGGTTCTTGGCCTGTATGATGGGTTTCAAACTCTTGAGTAATAATTTTTCAAATAGTTTAGACATTATAAGTAAGGAAATTGGTCAGTACGATTCTACGTCACGAGGTGGTTTTCCCGGTTATATCTATCATTATGACTTCTGCTACTTTCCATAGGTCAGGCACATACCATAACCTAAGAGCAGCATTGATGATGTTCGTCAATTTAACCAAGTCCTTTTTAGGTAGTGTATTTAATATTTCACCCGAGATTAGGTCAAATCCAGGCGAATTTTTTGGTTTATGTTCTTAAGTATTTCACCTCGGACTTCTCTCGGGGAAACCAATGGTATGCTGAAATCTCCTTCGAGTCATCATATGTGATTTCTGGTATAGTTCCACCTTCATTTGGTTTGAATATGTGTTCCAGGTGCTCAGCATTTTAGCTTTTTGCTTATTACTGACGGCCCATTTCCCATTTTCTTCTTAAGTGGCGGAATTTCAGTCATTGGCCATTGCATGTTTTTTGTAGCTTTCCACAGTGAGTAGTTATCTGTATGATTATTGGATAGATTTTGTAGATAGGTAGCGGTTGTGCTGTTACTGAAAGATTGAATTTGCTTCTTAAGTTGCTTTGTCATATTGATTAAATTGGTTTTATCATGTCGGCCACCTTCCCATTTTCTTCTTAAGTGGCGGAATTTCAGTCATTGGCCATTGCATGTTTTTTGTAGCTTTCCACAGTGAGTAGTTATCTGTATGATTATTGGATAGTTTTTGTAGATAGGTAGCGGTTGTGCTGTTACTGAAAGATTGAATTTGCTTCTTCTGCTAACAAAGCAATGTCATATTGATTAAATTGGTTTTATCATGTCGGCCTCGTCTCCTTTTTTGTCTTATAAGTGATATTATCTTGTTAGGTTAATTATTACTAGCTATCCTTTTCTTAGGTATATTTGAAAACATTTGATTGTTCACCCCTACTATCAACCCCCATATCTTGTAAACTTCTTATGCAATTTGATAAAATATGTTTAAGAACCACTGCCAGATCAGTCCACTCTGCATGCAAATTGGTCCACTTGTTTAAGAGCTATGGTGCCACAGACAGACAGACACACACACACATAGCGGTCAAACTTATAACACCCCTCTTTTTTGTCAAAATTATGCTAGGTGAATTTCTTACCTGAGAAGAACAAAATTTAAAATGATGTATGGACCAAAAACCCAAGAACTATGATGCAAGTGTAACTATTTTTGATGCAGTTTGTAGTATACCTCGTGTGTTCATAGGTCTTGAGACACAGTAAAACTAAAATATTTTTGGAGCTAAGTTGAGTATTCATTTATTGGATATTAAAATTAAAACTACTGACATCTAGATCTGTATTTAAAAATAAATCATTCAAAATGGCCGCCTTTGCATTCAATGCAGGCCTTCAAACGCGTGCGCCATTCATCTATGGCGGCACGAATCTTTTCAATGGGAATCCGTTTCGATTCTTTAATAAGGGCTCGCTTGAGAGAATCCAGGTTTGGGTGAGACTGTCTGCATGCCCTCAGCTCCAATTCCGTCCATAAAGAATAATCCAAAGGATTCAAGTCAGGGCTTGACGAGGGCCAATCTTCGCTCCGAATGAAGCCTGGCAAATTGGCCTCCAGCCAACGTTGGGTAGTCTTAGCTTTATGGGAGGGAGCAGAGTCCTGTTGGAAAACCCAGTATTTTCCAGCGAATAGCGTATCATTTAATGGTTTAACCACCGCTTCCAATATGTCGGTTTGGTAATTTTGTGCCCTCACCTTGACGCCTTGCTGGCAAAAATGAAGCGAAGTGACCCCCTCGTAGGAAACACCCCACCAAACCATCACACTTGCTGGATGATGAGTGCGCTGGACATTGCGTACAGATGGCTGGACGTCCTTTGAACTTCTGGCGTAAACCTTATTGTTCTGCCGGTTAAACTTTTCTTCCACCGTGAAGATCTTTTCATCGGTAAACAGGATATTTTTTGGATCGTGTCTCTTCAATAGGTTCCGACATCGTTCCAGTCGCAATTTACGAAGACGCTCGTTTAAATAATGCACTTTCCTTCGACTGTAGGCCTTTAGTTTAAGATCATATTTAAGTATCCTGTTCACCGATATTCGCGAAATGTTGGTCTGCAGAGCTAATTTCTTTTGAGTCCGGCAAGGGTTGCGACGAATTCGCTCTCTGATTACTTTGATGTTGGCGGGCGTCCTTACAGACCGCGGGCGGCCACATCTTCCACGGTCTTCTAAAGAGCCGGTCTCCTTGTACCTCTTTATGGTATAATACACAAAGTTCCGACTACATCCCAAACTTTGGATTTCACTAAAAACTTGCATTGGTTTTTTTCCTGCTTGAAACAGTGAAATTACAGTCGCACGCAAATCTTTTGTTGGCGCCATTTTCACGGAGAATGAAACAAATATTCAAATGTATATTTTTTCTGATTCAAAACATTCGAAATTTAAATTTTAAAAGTTTAAAAAAGGTTGCATGAATTACTTTCTTTTTAAATTAATTAAATAAGTTCGTCTCAAAACTTATGAACACACGAGGTATATACTTAAGTTTCTGGGTCATTTGTGATACCCATCCAAAAATTTGATCTTAAGCTCAACTCTATCAGCTGTAGTAACACAACTAGATATTAGAAAAGCTAAGTATCTTTTCAAAATCAGCATTTTTTTATTTTGTTAATTCAATTCAATACGTTTATTTCAGCTTAAAATACATACACAGGTATACAACACAGATACATATTTCAGCCATAGGTAGATTAAATAATTAAATAAAAACATCTTAAACTAATGACATTACGTTCTTCATAAGCGCGTGGCACTATGTGTGCGCGTCCAATGCTTCATGAAAGCGCAGTCCGTGTCCAGCCTTCTAGCTATAAGTTTCAGATAGCTACTGGTACCGCTCCTGATCCGGCGCATCAGGGATGCTGTTCTGTTGCGGATGATTGCGTAAAAGTCATCAACGCGGGACTCTGCAAACATCCCGGACGCGCTACAGAAGCGGGGCAGTCCCGTAGCACTCTGAATCCATTATTATACTGGACATGCAGGGCATTCCAGCATTTCTGAGTGTAGTTAACCCACAGACTGCACATATAAAAAGATTGACAGTACGCTCTAAACAAACTTATCTTAACAGCTGTACTGCATCGCGCGAATCTGCGGGCCAACATATTTGCTCTAACTGATAATGCCCTGCGCTCCCTTTCTACATCTAGGTCATCTGAGAGAGTCTCGCAGATCCAGTGGCCCAGATACTTGAACTCAGCTACCTTCTTCAGTTCAGTGCCTGCCAGCGATACTGATGGGACCGTGGAATAGGTATTTGCTCCAGCTTTGAAAACCATCAGCTAAGCATTGAACATCGTGCTTATCGTGCACTCAGCATTAAACATTGAAATAAAAAATTGCTGACTTTGACATATGATTGCTACCCAAAATTGTATAGTCTACACTAGAGAAAGTTGCACTAATTTAGAGCATGCTTTAAAATCATAAATCATTTGTGTCATAATTTATTATAAATTTGTAGCTTTTAATTGTTGGAGGCAACACTATCAGCAGTTGTATTTTTTAATGATGTGTACTTTATAATTAATCAGCAAATTTGAATGCCTATTTTTATTCTTGTACATTTTTATTACTTCCCAGTATTTTATCCTATTATGTGACAATGTCAGATGGTGTAATAATTTTGGCTGTGTATTCAATCAGGTTTAGTTCTTGATCCAACTTAATAATGCATGCAGTTTTAATTTCATATCAAAATCAGTCCTGATCAACCTCAATTTATTTCTGTAGTCTTCTGTACTATTTCTATTTAATTATTTGGCAATCTAAGAGTGAGTGTGTTGAAAAACTCACCCAGTGTATTGTATAGGCTTGCTTTTGACCGCATCACTGCGAAGAGAAAGCATGATGTGGTAAGATGGACCATGCTTGTCTAGAAGTTGTCTGAACTTTTGATAAAAGCAGATTGTAATTACTCTGGTAACATGCATTAACCTTACTAAATTGGCACATTTTCCATACCATATTTCTATCAGTTTCCTATGACAAGCTCTGTGGTGCAGGGGGTGAAGGTCCGCCTGCGATGCAAGAGGTTGCAGGTTCGATTCCCACCTCGGGACAAATGTATGTACAATCTGCAGATATTTGTTCAGGGTGTTCTGGATGTTTTTCTATGTATAATAAAAATATCTATCTATGTAGTATAATGTATTAAGTATATCAGTCATCTAGTACCCATAACACAAGCTCTGCTTAGCTTGGGGCTAGATGATGTTGTGTGGAGTGTTCAGCATTATTTATTTATTTAGTATGTTCTGTTGAGATTCATTTTTTTATTTTAGTGTCATGGAAAGTTACTGGCATCAATTATGTAACTTTCCATGCAACACATAAAAAATTCTGCAAGAAGGACTTAACGCTAAAGCATTCTCCCTGTCAATATTAAACTCTTAACATACTTTAGTGTTTTCATGTCATTCATATAATCAGTAAAAACCCAAAGAAGTAAGTCACTTTTTAGTGGCACACTAATTTGACCTGATAGGTATTAATGAAGATTATGTTTGTGTCAAAAATAATCTGATAAATATAGCCTTCACAGTTCATACACCATAGTAGTTTCACATACAAACAGAAGGTCTGTTAAGGCTCTTAGATATCAAGGCTATTGGCTACTATTTCAATTTCCAGTTTATTTCCTAGTAGCATAAACCTAAGCATGCATAATCATGGTTTTATGTTTAATATGGCAAGTGGATGTCATAAAACAACTCTTGGCAACAAAGCATTTAAGTTTGCTGCTTATCAGTTCCCCCTCCCACAGCCCTCATACACTTGTTATTGATAAAGCATTGGTTATTAGGAGTTTGTTTAGAAAATAACCAAGCCAACCAATATTACTTGTATGTATTGATTAACAATTTGTGTGAGAATTGATCATTATTTTAAAATATGCATTTGATGAAACTGTGTGGCTTCATGATTACAAAGCGGATAGTAACACTTATGTTGTGTCGAAATATGACCATCATTCGCATTTAGCCTTGAGAGCAAGGTTATAAAATAACAAAATCCTAATTGTACCAGAGGCGTAGACATGATGCGAGAGATACACATTACGCACGTAACTGCAATGTGAATATAAATTATAGCTTACGGGCTTCTGTATTTCCTGCCTGCAGCTTTTGGCGGGGGAGGCGTCCGAGACCGGCTCCTGCTAAGTCCCATGGGCATCCCTCCCGATTGCTTCGGCACCAGCTCCCGAGACCCGTTGCGGGCCCTCGAGCGGCTCCTCTGAAATAACCACTATACGTTTCTACACTCAACATAAATAGAACGCGAAAAACAGACTAGATAAAACACGAGGTAGCGGCATTACTCGCCCGCCTCACTACAAACAATTTTAAATATAGTACCTCTCGATCAGACATTGTCTGAGTCACAATTAACACACAAAATCAAAACGAGCAGCAAGAACTCAGTCTATTTTTGATGGGTTTATCCACCCGAAATAAAACTACACAAGCAACGCGAGGATGCGTGCGTTCTTCCTACGACTGCGAAAATCGAAAAACAAAATGGCGTTTTTCAATGCGATGCAATCCAACCAAACAGAACTTTACGAATTCCACAGTGTTGCCAGGTAATGATTAATTACTATTAAATGATATGCTCGATGGTATTACTAATGAAGTCAAACAAGATCGACTATGTTGTTATAAAAAAACACATTCTATATATTATGTAGGTAACTAGCATCTAGGTAGTCTGTGTATGCAACCCTCTTAGGGAAACAAATGACAATATTATAATATGATAAGTTATCCTTACGTGGCCGTGACCATGTAGATATTTTACGTTAGTAAAATTCTATATGTTGAACAAAAAGGTCAAACTAATAAAAAGTTTAAGAAGAGGTTCTTCTAGCAAAACCTTAAGACGAGATCTTTTGATAACTTCAGGGTTTGAACAAGATCACGGGCAAAAAGGGTAAACAACTTTTGTAAAATAACATGTCCGCTAATTTGTTTTAGTTTAAGAAGTTTTATTTATTTGATCTGTATATTTTTAGACTGACTAGGTAGATCAATAAGATCTTTTGTACAACATGGTTACAATAAACTATTTGACTTTGACTTTGATCTTTTTTAAATGACTAACTCGTAAGCGAGTTCAAAGTAAAATAGTTTATTGCAACTACATTGTAGTAATTTTGTACAGATGATAATTATAAAATAGGGTTTACAATTTGACATTTCATCTTTATTATATATTATTCTTAGACACCGTTTTTGCAGGATACATTTTGGCAGAGTTGCAGCAAGTGGCATGCATGCATAAGCCATTAAAAAGATAAGAAGAAGAAGAACTTAAGAGACATTGTACTATTGCCCCAAAGAATCACCCCGTTTGTAACCGTGCGTGAGTTGGCTGGCATACGCATAATAAGCCGCGGTTGCGGTTTTAATGTGTGTAGATTTTTTTAACTCGAACCATGCGTAGGTAAATCAAGATAGTTTTGATAAAAGTGTTATTTCTAGTTAATGATAATCTTTAAGTATGCCCAGAAGGGGGTATGAATCTTCGTTTTCTAAAAGTGTATTTTGAAATGTAATTAAATTGAAGGGCCTGTACGATTTTAGTTTTATCAAAGTTTAGATGTAGATTATGGTCATTCAACCATGACATTACATTCTTTATAGTAGATATTATCTGGATTTATATGTGAGTGGGACTTACATGGGATAACTATTGATAATGTCATTGGCAAATAAGGTACAGGGAGACTTAATAAGTTTTGGCAAATCGTTTATGTAATTAAGAAACAATATAAAGCCTAGAACACTGCCTTGGGGAATTGCTTTTTTACCATTTACTTTTTCAGAAAACACTGCTTACCTATTATTCCTGCACTGTAATTATAATTTTCTATTTCTACGTATTTAACTCTATTATTAAAGTAGGACACAAACCATTCATTTAAGTATTTGCAAAAGAATAGTAAAAGAGAAAATTATAATAAAATGCAATGAAAATATCTAGTTTTAATTCCGCTAATGCTGAGATGCTGCATGATGGGTGGTGCTCATGCATCTCAGCATTAGCGGAATTAAAACTAGATATTTTCATTGCATTTTATTGTCATGGATTTCCGTAAAGTAACGCCTGATTCCATTAATGAGAAAATTATATTTTATTTGTCCTTTTACCGAGCTTAGGGGTTAACCATTTAGAAATGAAAAGATTGATGGTATTCGTTATGGCAAGTCTAAATGTTTTTGAACGAAACTAACATTGACATTGTCAGTTCTTTGGAACGAAACATTTTACGTCAATGCCATTTGTACTGCTGTTTTACTGTGCCGTGCATGTTGTCCACATCACGATCGATCGGCAAATGTGTAAATTTTGAAAAGAAAATACAATTTTTCTATAATCATGACTGATAACGATACTCAAAATGGTTCCCCTGAAGATCAGCCTCAAGAGAAGACAGCCAAACAGCTGAAGAAAGAAGCAGAAAAGGCCGCAAAGCTGGAGAAATTGAAAGCTAAGCTTGATAAAAAGAGTTCTGCACCAGCTGCAACGAAAGAAAAACCAGAGGTACCTTCTGAATACCGTATTTATCTCATTCTCAAGCATTTCTCTAAGTCCTAGTCAAATTCTATTTATTTATTGTATGTGGGAGACATAGGTTATGTAGGTACCTTACTTTCCATGGTGAAAGGAACAATGCAATTTAGCAACTCTTGTCTACGTTGCATCATTAAAAGAGTGTGGACAGCTGAGCCTGCGTTACCTGCGTTATGATTCATAGATTAAAGCTTTTGAAGAATATGATTTGTGTACTTAGCTATTACAAAAGTAAGGCTTAACAATTTTATTATCATAGAACATCCAATACATACATAATCATAAATATTTTGCTTTACATTTATTAGCAAGGATTGATAGTAATAGAAGTAATATAATTGCTGCCCATTATAAATACTAAATGATTTTTTTACCTAATAACAATTGGTAAAATAGGAATGTCATTCTGTGAAGAAATTCTGTCAGGCTTATGAAAGAAACACAAAAACTAACTCAGTTCTAATTGTCATCATTATCATCTTCATCATGTCAGCCATAGGACTGCCATCCAGACCCACTGCTGGACATAGGCCTCCCTCATTGATCTCCAAGTACTGCTTGTGAAGGGTTGTTGCCATACTCACCACACTTGGCAGGCAGGTTGGCGAGCGCAGTATGGGATGTTGAGAAATGGAAAGATGCTGCTGCCCATCTTCTAGAGGTATTGTCAAACTTTAACAATTTTATTTTCATGTTAAGTATATATTATGTTTGCTGAAGCTGGTAGAGATTCTACCTCAAGTGGTTTTAGTCATTATTCAAGGTTGTGGACATAATGAAATCCATGCAGTAGTTTTTACTTATGTGTTTCTAACAAATCCATTCTGCCCCATACAATGTGTAAGGTTACCGGTGTCGGAGCCTATAAGGGTGATATATGTGGTTCATTTTATCAAAAAATCAGTTCCTAAATATAATTTTTCTCTAATAATAAAAAAATGGCAGCCATTTACATTTTTAAGATAACAAACCACACATGCATGTGCTAATTTGGTAACATCTACTTATATAGAGGTCTTACAAAAACAAGCAAGGTCTCTTTTTACATATAAAGATGTAGGCAACAAAATGCTATCAAATATTTTACCAAAATATTTTAATTAAAAATTAAATGACTGCCAAATAAAATATTTCAAAGAAAATTTTATTTGTTTTTTTTTGCTGTATTGAAAAATCTAAGCTGTTAACCTAAATTTTTTAATTTTTTTAAATAGTCCAGGATATTTGCTTAAAAACAAGCATAAAAATCTTAGCTCTAGGTAAAATAGTTTGGGAGTTTTGGCAGTTTCAAAATTACCCTTTGCAAAGCGTAAGGGAAAGAAAAAAGGTCATAGTAATAATAATAATCATTTATTGATACCATTACAAAATTAGTATTTATTAGTACTAAAACATTACAGAAACTGTTCAAAATGACCCCGGTGTCATTGCAGACATGTAGCTCTTAATAATACCTGTTGCATAGAGCATTGAGTCGGATTATCTCCCTGTCTTCTCATAATTCATTGCCAGTATCAATAATTCTTTGACTCTTGAATTATTTGGCACTTCAACGTAGATCCTCTGTATAAAACGTGCCCCACAAGAAAAAATCCATTGGGGTTAAGTCCGGTGAACGTGGGGGCCAAGCGATTGTTCCACCGCGTCCAATCCACTGTGGATAGCACTCTCCTATGTAGTTTCGCACATTTACAGCAAAGTGTGCGCGAGCGCCATTCAGCTATAGATCATTCCTTCTCTGTAGGTAAGTGGTAGCTCCATCAATGTGCCTAAAAACTGTTTGGAGAAACTGCAAAAAAATTGGACCATTCATCGTTGCCGGTAAAATCAAAGGTCCAATGAGCATATCGTCGATCACTCCAGCCCAAACATTTATTGAAAATTGACGTTGGAAAGAACTTGGTCTTACTGCATGAGGGTTATCGTGGAGCCACAGATGTTCTTTGCGATGATTCGTGTACCGCGATCGTGTGAAAGTGGCTTCATCTGTCCACATGATTATTTTCAAAATAATTAATTCTGTCGTGCTCTTTTACAAATCCACGCACAAAAAACCGTCCTTCGGGCTAAATCTGGTTCAATTATGTCCTGAACTCTGCGAAAATGAAAGGGATGTAATCCTCTCCAAACTGTCCATATTGATAAATTGAGACGATTGGAGATTCTTCTGACACTTACTTGTATACTTAATATCTCTTCTTCTTCCTTGGGCGATACAAGACGGACACGTTCGTTGGCAGGCAGGTCTTCTGATTCCGTTCTTTGCTAGTCACAAAGAGTATGTAACACTAGCTAGTCGCTCATGGCTTCTTACGTTACGAACATGCGTGCATTCGGCGTCGGTCTGTTGGGAAATCTCTGTGCGTATTCTCTTACAGCGCTATTAGCGTTACCGTTGCATAATCCGTACACGAAGTAGATGTCGGCGACATGTTGACTTGAATAGTACCCGTCTTCTATAGTCACCAAAAAATAACAGAATTAAGTCAAACAAAAACGTAACGAAAATCTCAACAATAACAATACTATAGTCGCTAAATAGGTTATTAACTATACTTATATATTTATTAAGTGCATAAGTTTAAATATATATGATGACACCGTGCTTTTTTCATTCTTGTTGGTTAAGTCCATCCTAAGGTTGCCTGGAAGATATCGCTAATAGTGATAAGGCCGCCCATTGTACTTCTACTTTTAATTTTGTAATTTTCTGTCTTTGTTATATTATGTCATGTGTTAGTATTAAGTACAATAAAGAGTTATCTATCTATCTACCGCACGGAAAGTCGGCTTATTACAGCAAAAGATTGTGATCTACAACGCGGGGTGAGGGATGACTGTAGTGCCGCTGCTTAAGAGCTTTCTTATTAATAAATGCATTTACTCAATTGACGAATTCTAGCGACAAGTACTTAGTTTTATTATAGTTGTTTTAAAATCACGAAACTTTAAAAATTAATCAAATATTGTTGACAACTGTTATTATGGTTTTTATGAGTTTAAATTGCAATTTATTATTATTATTATTATTTTATATTTGCTGACATGTTTTGTAATGTATTATTATTTTTATTGTTTTATAATTTCTCTGTGTCTTTCTATGTTTATATCCTTGACATTTTCGATTTTATTAATTTATTATTTTTTATTATATTCTTTTAATCTTAAATCATTAATTAACTATTGATGCTCTTTATGTTATGTAATTTGATTATTGTTATGTTAAATATTATATTAATTTAGACTTCCGCATGCAAAGTATCTTTGTTTTTGGAAATAAATGAAATGAAATGAAAATGCCCCTTCCTTGTCTACGCGGCGCGCAGCATGCATCTGTCTCACTCGCACTAATGACACCAAGTTTTTTTTACCTGCTCGCACAACTGTTATTGTTCAAAACCCGCCCTTGGCAGAATCCTTCTAATTGTATTTCAGTTCTAAGTCAAGAACTTAAAACTTAATTGGGCATCTGTACTTTAAAAGGGTCATATTCCAATAGTTGTAATTCCCAAACTATTTTACCTAGAGCTAAGATGTTTATGTATGTTTAGCAAATGTCCTGTATTATTAAAAAAAAAAGTAGTTTAACAGCCTAGGATTTTCAATACAGCAAAAAAAATACATACCTAAAGTTTTCTTTATATTTTTTTTAGCAGTCATTTATTTATTTAATTAAAATATTTTGGTAAAATATTTGATAACATTTTGTTGCCTACATCTTTAGCTGTAAAAAGAGACCTTGCTTGTTTTTGTAGGACCTCTGCTTATGTAGATATTGCCAAATTAGCACACGCGCCTGTGGTCCGGTATCTTAAAAATGTAAATGGCTGCCATTTTTTTATCGTTAGAGAAAAATAACATTTAGGAACTGATTTGTTGATAAAATGAACCATATAATCACCTTTATCGGCACCGGTAACCTCACAAATTGTATATGTTATAATTTATTGATACCTCCATAAATAAACATACAAAATAAATACCTAACTGATAGGAGCTTTGATAAGTCTGAAAAATGTGTTGAATGTCACTAATGTTAATAAAATTGTTGGCCGGTTTCTCTATCTGTACAGATAAATATATAAATTTGAAGTGTCTGTAATGTCAAAATAAAAAGTAATTACTAAATGCATATTAGTTTAATAAATATTCAATACCTGAAGCAGGAAACAATAAAAATAATGTCCTACTGTTTGTTCTGACTAATCTTCAAGAGGACTGGACCAATTCTGACAGACCTTTCACAAGCAGATAGATTATGTTATAGGGACTAACATTTAAAAAAAACCGCTTGCTAGGCAGCAGCTAGTTTAGAATACAATTCGCACATGCGGTGCCATAACGTCACTTCTGCGAGGGTAGTAATTTTTAAATGTTTATATTTTTAAATAGTTATTAGTGAGATGTTTGCTTTTACTTTAAAATGAAGTTTAAAGTTGTAGTTGAAATATATTTATTTTATTAGTTTAGTCGAGAAAAAAAAAGAAAAAAAGCCGTGTTGGCCGAGTGGTATGTACCCCCGACTTTCAATACGAAGGTCGTGGGTTCGATACCGGCAGTGCACCAATGAATTTTTCTTTCTTGAAAAATGTATGTGCACACTTAATACGTGCTTTAACGGTGAAGGAAACATCGTGAGGAAACCCGCGGCTTAGTTAGCTTCAGACGTATTAACGTGTTCTTTCCTCTGAATAATAGCTGACTAAGCTGAGAGGATGGTATAGGTAAGGTAAGGTAGGCAAGCCTAATCCATCTAACAATGTCCCAGGCACTGCAGTGTCCCGTACCGCATGATTACCTGTTGCTGACGCTGTATAAATCATCTATAACAGATGTAAAGGCCTTACTTTTTTTTTTTTTAGTCGATAAGAACTATGATATGTTGTAATAGGATGTTGAATTTTCAAATCATCATTTCAGCCGTAAAACGTCCACTACTGAGAAAGTTAGTTGCCATACTCACCACGCTTGGCAGGCGTGTTGCAGAACGGGATTTTTATACACGGAAAGACGCTGCTGCCTATCTTCTAGAGTATCCCTTAGCAGGCTCTTACTGCATCCATGGGTATGAGAGGAGGCGTAACTTTTACTGCCGGCACCTCACGGCCAATTTTCAAATGCTTCTGAAATACTTAATAATACATCATTTGTATAAGTGACGTCATAGCACCATTGTGCAAATTATTCATTTTTTAAAAATCCTTTCAACTATCATATCACATTCAGGCGCTGTTGGGTATAGGCCTCTTCATCACACCAGCACTTCCAGTCCTGCACCATGTTTGCTAATATATGTCCAATATATTAAATATCCACAGAAAAAAGTTAAGGAAGTCAAAGAAGCAGCAGTATACACAGCAAACACGGAGGATGGTGAAATGAAGGACATCCTCGGTCCTATGCCAGAGGCCTACAGCCCCAAGTATGTGGAGGCTGCCTGGTACCCCTGGTGGGAGAAACAGGGCTTCTTCAAACCTGAATTTGGGGTGAGTACTTGAGTAGTAAAAGTCATTAAACACAAGTTCACCCGGGGAAGTACTAGAGTTCGCGCAAAACTTCTTGAGCTCTGTGAACGTTGCGGCAAATGAAAAGTTGCGCATGTTGACATGTTCATTCAATATTGCCAACTAGGTTATAAATAATCTTGCCACATAGTCGAAATTCTGTATTAAAAAATTGGCTTCTTGCGATAATAAAAGTGAATTCGTTCTAGCATTTAAGTTTTTATTAATCCTTAATTTAATATAATAATTGATTTTTAAATATGTTTGTTTTAATAATTGAAAAATAAATAAATGCATAGTAAAATATGTGCTAAATAAAACGAAAATACACCAAAACTCGCGCTGGCAACCCTAATTTCACAGACTGAGCCCCTCTCGAACCCCTTTTGTCATTCCTTCCCCTCAACGCCCTAAAAACTGTGTACTGCGCAGTCACTGAAGCTAACTTCACAGAGCTCAAGAAGTTTTGCGCGAACTATACCACCATATCTATTAGTAACCCCTTACTATGAGCCGGTGACATTACGGGCACATGAGACCTTACGCCTGTCTCAGGGTGCCAGGTGCAATGCAGCACGTGCTTTGTGAAGGTGTTCACTGAAGTATTGCAGTTGTTATAGGTATAGTTTACCGCTTAACATCAGGTGGGTCTTTGGCTTGTCTCGTCATTCAGACATAAAAAAAAATCTAAGTAGCAATTATTAGTAAAGAAAGAAAGAAAAATATACGTTATTCTTTACATTTATTTTTTTCTTAACTCTACATACCTAAAATTAATCCAAATATGAAATTTCAGAGAAAATCGGTATTGGAGCATAATCCAAAAGGCAAATTCGTGATGGTGATCCCCCCGCCCAACGTCACTGGATCGTTGCATCTCGGACACGCCCTCACTAACGCAGTTGAAGATGCAATCGCGAGATGGCATAGGTTTGTCTATTATAAATGCAACTAGCCCTCTTTTACAAACAATATCTGCACATAGAGCATGTCCTTTATTGGTCAAGGAAAACATTGTACCGCGGCTTAGTTAGCTTATGACATTTTATTTAGAACAATTTGTGTTTGTACATATAACTTATTATATTGTACATATACATATAACTTAACGTGAATGTTAAGTTACAAGAAAAACCTGTTCTTGTTATTGACCTTTGCTATTGTTATGCTTTGACTAATAGCTGGGGTGATGGTATACGATTGTGCAAGCCTAATCCACCTAACAATGACCCAGGCACTGCTGCGTCCCGTTTAGCATGAATACCAGTTGCTGACGCTGCATAAATCACCAGCAGGTGCTGGTCATACCATCCTCCCAGCTTACGTCTGAAGATGACTAAGCCGCGGGTTTCCACACGATGTTTGCCTTTACTATTCAAAGTACATGTTACATGTGAATATACCTTTTTCAAGAAAGAAAAATCCATTGGTTCACACTCAGACCGACTATTCGGCCAAAAAGGCTTCTCGACTGAACACTAAAACCTAGAATAATAAAAAAACAGAGCTCAAAAACATACAGCGTCTTGTTAATGTATCTATGACAAAACATAGAAAACACCACCCGCGAGCCTGTATCCAAAGGCAGGTCTTGCCACGCTCTGAAGGAGGAAGAGGGATAGTTGATATCACAAACTTACATAATAAACAGATAACCACACTCAGATCTTATTTCTACACTTAATCTGAAACATCTCTATTGCATCAATCCGTAACAAATTTGGACCAAAAACATACACCCCTTAATTGAAAAGACCGTAATTCACAGCCAAACGAACACTTAACTGATAGGCAAACACTTGTAGCAGAATGGTCCCGTAAGTCTGCACGGAAGGCACCACCACGACTTGAGGCAGCCCACCGTCCACAAGGAAGCGTCAAACGAATGGCTCCGTCAAGGTGTACTCTTTCCTGAGACCAAGGGTTTCATGCTTGCAATACAGGACCAGGTGATTGAGACACGCAATTATCAAAAAATATTTGTATCTAATATTTATTGATTATTTTTATTATAAACATGTACGAGGGCTGCCTTTTAAGTTGTGTCGTTTGAAATAAGTATAGACAATAATAGATTATAACCATTTATTGTTTTTCAAAGAATTCTCCGCGATATTTAATACACTTTTGCATGCGTTCGAACCAGTTTTTAAAACATTTATTCCGCTCCGAAGTGGGGGTAGTCAAAATGGCCGATTTGTATGCGTCAACAGCTTCTTCGGGTGAGCTGAAACGTTGACCACGAAGACTGCTTAATTTTGGGGAACGTTTAAAAATCGTTAGGGCTCAAGTCAGGGCTGTAAGGGGTGATCTAAAATTTCGACATGCTGGGTGCTCAAAAACATCTTTGTATCGCGGGCGGTGTGCGAACTTGCATTGTCATCATACGACGTCTTGAGTTGTTTTTTCGAAACTCTGTGATGACTTGTGGCAAACAAACAGTGGTATACCAGTCTGCGTTAACCGTCTTGCGATCTTCTAGTACAATAGTGGCGACGTGACCATCCTTTGCCAAAAACGACGCAACCATTTTTTTTTAAGTGCTCCGTGAGCGTATGACTTTGGTTGGTTTTGGCTCATCTTGGAAGACCCAGACAGTTGACTTCTGCTTGGAATCTGGATCGTAAGCATATATCCAAGACTCGTCACCACTAACCATATCATAAACGTGTTTTGACTCTCCTCGGTTGAATCGCTGCAGTTTTGCGACACCATCTAACACGGGCTGCTTTTTGGTCGCCGCTAAGGAAATGTGGTATCCAACGAGAGATCAACTTTCTTACGCCGAGTTCTTCGTGTAGGATTTTTTGGATAGTAGTCCCTGAAATGCCCACGGCTGCTTCTATTTCACGGTATGTCACATGACATCTTCGACAATTAGCTGACGCATAGCGTCGATATTCTCTTGCGTCATGGCGGTTTTTGGACGACCTTCACGTGGCTTGTTACTGAAGCTAGAGTGCCCACGTTGTAATTCTAAATACCAGCGTTCTACAGTCCTAAGACATGGTGCTGCATCACTAATCACAGAAGTGATCTCCTCAAAGCACTGAAGTCGCGTTAATCCCCTCTGAAAGTTGTAGAAAATTATCGCACGCATATTTTCCATTTTTACAACCGACTTGTCACCGTTGAATAAACGCTACAATAAAACTATTCGACCGATCTAAAAACATTCTTTTGTTTTCGAATTCTAAATTCAAAAAGATGAAAAAGCCATGTGTTTTTTTATTAATAATTGCGGGAGGTTTGCAAACGACACGACTTAAAAGGCAGCCCTCGTAATTATGGACTTCTGTCTGAAAGAAAGAAATAATTATATAATGAAGCGAATTAGAACATCTGATGTGTGCCGACGATGTAGTGGTAATTCCGAAACCATTCAGCATATCACAGGGGCCTGCAAAGCTATCGCCCAAACCGACTACAAGTTTAGACATGACCAAGTAGCCTAATATCATCCACCAGAATCTAGCATTAAAATGCAAACTTGTAGATACGGCGGCTAAACCCTTACTTACCCTACCATGAATACGCACCTGGAACTGTTTTAGAAAATACCATACACAAGCTTTATTTTGATCAAGCCATACTCACCGACAAAACCATTCACTTCAACATACCGGACTTAACCCTTATTGACAAAGCAAACAACACAGCACTTATAGATATTGCCATTCCAAACACTCACAACCTGCAAAACGCCATAGCAGAGAAGCTATCAAAATATTATGTAGACCTAAAAAACGAGATCACTCGAATGTGGCGCCTCCACAAGGTTACTATAGTTCCCATAGTTTCGTCAACAACAGGTGTCATTCCAAAACAACTCTTCCAATCCATAGATTCCCTAGAATTATGTTCCTCTGCAAAAAGCTGTAATTTTGAACACCTGTAGGATTGTTAGGAAGTTCCTACTAACTGAACTGCCCAATGAAGTTCGGTCTACTGAAATGCACTTGGCTTAGGCCCGTGCGCTTCAGTAAACACCGGTTTTTAAAAAGAACCGAGCAGATAAAAAATTATAAATAAATAATAATAATAATAACGAAAAAAAATACCTCCTTTTTCTATATACAGTGTATCCCTGGATAAAGTGCAACCCCGAAAGGGGGTGAAACTAGATCAAAAATTATCGACAAAAATATAGAAAAAAAAAATTAAAAAAAATTCGTATATACTTTATTGATGAATTAAAATTTTTATTACTCACTAATGACTCTATTTAATAAAAAAATGATTTCTTCCAAAGTAGTGGGTCTATTTCGTTAAAATAAAAACCATAATCATGTCAGATATGTGACGATGATGATAAAATAACAAATAACTCACAAACGAGTGGCTATCGTGACTTAAAGTTTAATTTTTGTATTAAAATTACATTTTTTATGCTGTTTTTTTCAAATAATTTCCAAAAATCTTAAAATTAAGCCTATAATACTAGATATTTTTATGACTTTTTATTATTGTCTATCATAATAGCTTTTAAATAAAAAAAAAACCTACCGTCTAACATAAAAAATGCGCTGGCTAGGAGCTTTTAAAGTTGACCACTGATTACGTCACCACTCAGGTAGAGACACTTTTTTAACTTCTATTGTTGTCGATTATGGTCGCTGGGCCTTTTCTATGAAAGATGAAGGGTGGGGATCGAAACAGGACTCACAACAAGGCACGCCCGCCACTCGCCAGTCGCTCCGATATTCTCGCCGCTGCTACCGCCTACCGTATCTTACTGCGCCTTCAAGTTTTTGTTACGTTGTTTTGCTTTTGTTTTGTTATTGACTTTTTGTTACGTTTTTGACTTTTTTGTTACGTTTTTGACTGTACTTTGTTGTGTTGTGGAGATGCCGCGATTGACTGAGTTCTCTCCGCGAGAAATCGCTGACATCCATTATTATTATGGTATGTCACGTGGACACACAACAGTCGCTCGTTCTGCATACATAAATGCGTTTCCGAGCAGACTTGTACCGTCAGCACGAAATTTCCAAGAAGTTCACCGAAAGTTATCCAACATCGGACTTGGATTAGCAAGAGATCGCCGTGAGCAACAAGCTACCATTATTGACCATTCCATAGAAGAGGCCGTTTTAAGCGATTTGTTTGCTGATCCCACAACCAGCATTAGACGCTTAGCTTTGCGTCACGGTATATCAAAAACATCCGTATGGCGAATTTTGAAAAAGAAGTGATTGCATCCATACCATTATCAGCGAGTACAGCATTTGCATGAAAATGTAGACAATCGTGCAAGATGCGTAATGTCTACGTGGATTCAACAAAAAATTAGAAATAATCTACAATTCCTAAAAAAAAAATTTATGGATGGATGAAGCGAAATTCACCCGGAATGGAATCACAAATTGCAGAAACTTACATGTATGGTCCGAGGAAAATCCACACCTAAAGAGGGCGTCTACTTTTCAAGTGCAATTTTCAGTTAATGTATGGGCAGCTCTAATAGACGACACGCTGATTGGGCCAGTTATTTTACCCGCAACATTAAATGCCGAAAGTTTTTTAAACTTATTAAGAGACGATCTGCCACTACTGCTGGAAGATGTTCCGCTGGCTACAAGGCAACAGATTTGCAGATGGACGGATGCCCTGCGCACTACGGGCGCAATGTGTGAAGTTTTTTAAACGAAAACTACGCTAATAGGTGGATCGGCCGGGATGGACCAGTCGGGTGGCCGGCACGTTCACCTGACATGACACCCCTAGACTATTTTCTGTGGGGTGTTATGAAACAAAGAGTCTACAGAACGACCGTAAACACCGAGGCAGAGTTACAAGATCAAATCATGCGATGTGCCGATGAGATAAGAAGTGACCCAGAGATGGTGCTTAGAGCCACACAACAAATCGCTCTTCGTGTGGCAATGTGCCTACAACAACAAGGAAGCCATTTTGAGCATATAATGCATTAAACAAAACCCTTATTTCATACTTACATGTAATAAGTTAAATAAAAATGTTGTAACTAAAATTTGATTTTTAATACTACCTGAGCAGTAAAAAAAAGTGTCTCTACCTGAGTGGTGACGTAATCAGTGGTCAACTTTAAAAGCTCCTAGCCAGCGCATTTTTTATGTTAGACCGTAGGTTTTTTTTTTATTTAAAAGCTATTATGATAGACAATAATAAAAAGTCATAAAAATATCTAGTATTATAGGCTTAATTTTAAGATTTTTGGAAATTATTTGAAAAAAACAGCATAAAATATGTAATTTTAATACAAAAATTAAACTTTAAGTCACGATAGCCACTCGTTTATGAGTTATTTGTTATTTTATCGTCATCGTCACATATCTGACACGATTATGGTTTTTATTTAAACAAAATAGACCCACTACTTTGGAAGAAATATTTTTTTTAATAAATAGAGTCATTAGTGAGTAATAAAAAATTTAATTCATCAATAAAGTATATACGAATTTTTTTAATTTTTTTTTTCTATTTTTTTGTCGATAATTTTTGATCTAGTTTCACCCCCTTTCGGGGTTGCACTTTATCCAGGGATACACTGTATAATAAAAATATCTATCCATGTAGTATAATGTATTAAGTATATCAGTCATCTAGTACTCATAACACAAGCTCTGCTTAGCTTGGGGCTAGATAATGCTGTGTGATTTGTCCAGCATTATTTATTTATTTATTTACTTTTTTAGAATGAACGGCCGCACCACCCTATGGAACCCAGGCTGCGACCACGCCGGCATAGCGACTCAAGTCGTGGTGGAGAAGAAGCTCTGGCGCGAGGAGAAGAAGACGAGGCACGAGCTGGGCCGGGAGGAGTTCATCAAACGCGTCTGGAATTGGAAGAATGAGTGAGTCGTATCTTACTTCTCATGGGCGTTAGGTTCATACTCATAGGTTCACACTTGTAGGACATAGGTTCACGCTTATAGGACTTACGTTCACACTCATAGGACATAGGTTCACACTCATAGGACATAGGTTCACACTCATAGGACATAGGTTCACACTCATAGGACATAGGTTCACACTCATAGGACATAGGTTCACACTAGTAGGACATAGGTTCACACTCATAGAACATAGGTTCACACACATAGAACATAGGTTCACAGTCATATTAGGACAGGTTCACACGCATCGCACGAATTAGTATGAGATGGAGTTAGACTTTCACGCCGCTCCCGAGAGAGTTCAAGAGAGCTCATGTATGCTGGCGCCTTAGTTAAATAAATAAAATACAAACATTGCTGGAAATTTCACACAGCACTATCTAGCTTCAAAGTAAGCAGAGCCTGTGTCATGGGAACCAGATTGAATTTTAATAAATACCTATCATACATAATGATTGGGACGGAATCTGCTCCAACTCCGTCAAACGTAACATAAGACAAAATCAAATTGTTAAATGATGACTATAACGACCGAGTTAGGTTCTTCTGTTCGCTTCTTTTCCTAACTCGCGTGTCATCTGAAGTGAACAGATTAAATTATGTGCTTTATTCTATTTATTTGTGTTGTTTTATTTTGTAAGTTGTGACGCGTCAATAAGGTCCATGCGGCCGAATAAAGTATTACTAGTACTAAAATACGCAGTAAACTATACTACAGCGACTGCAGTTTGGGCTTCATTTGCTTAGAATTTGGTACCATGAGTTACAAATCTGACAGATGTCACAGCAATGTACTATTACTACTGTAGTAACGGCAGGCGATCTAACAGTGACAACTCATGGTAGGCACACTGAAATCCGATAGACGCGGTGCTGCTATTAGAGAACTAAATACAGACCACAGACTGTCCTGTAGTCTGTATTTAGTATGTAGTAGTACTAACTAAAGTCAACTAAATTCTCGCTTTTGCTGTAAGACTTAGTGGTGGAGCCGAATCTACGGCAATTCACGGCCAATACCACCCTTGACTGCGCCAATCAATAGGTAGCTTTTCACAGAAAGAATTCCGTGCAAAAAAACTTTGTTGACCTCGTTACTTCAGTTCGTTTAATACCCGGCTGAGACGGAGCAGGTTGCGGGTTCGATTTCCGCCCCGGGTATTCTAATCATTATGTATGATAGGTATTTATTAAAATTCAAGTCCTTTTTAAACTATCTGGTTTCCATAACACAGGCTCTGCTTACTTTGAAGGTAGATAGTGCTGTGTGAAATTTCCAGCAATGTTTGTATTTTATTTATTTAACTAAGGCGCCAGCATACATTAGCTCTCTTCTTAGCTATCTTCAATTCATCTCAGCCGTAAGACATCCACTGCTTGACAAAGGCTACCAAGCGTGGTGAGTATGGCGACCACCCCTCATGATCAGTACTTGGCCATGAGACTCATGGCCATGATCATGAGGGGTGGTCGCCATACTCACCACGCTTGGTAGCCGGGTTAGCGCAGTATGTGATGTTGATACACGGAAAGGCGCTGCTGCTTATCTTCCGGAGGTATCCCTTGGGAGATTCTTACTACAAGAGAGGAGGGGCACCCCACAGCGATCTTAGATCTTAAGTTACGAGTATGCCGTGGTTAAAGTACGCGTGCTTGGAATAGCAACGAACTGAATATAATTAGCGACATGCTAGCGTTGTTTACAATGGTCACGCATTTGCATAATCGCTTCTTATGCCGAGTGATTATCTCAATGTTATGTTCAGGTCCCATTCAGTGAAGCGTGCTTGTGATACGCAGTTGCTTATTTTGTATTTTATTCTTACGAGTGTTTTATTAGTTGGGGCAGTACGGGGGCGCTCATAACCAGAGGAGATACAGGTGCCAAAAATGTTTTAATGATAAAATATATTTCTCCAAAAAGGAGCTGATGTTTCGAAAGAAACTGCTTCTGTATCTCCTCTGTTTATGAGTGCCCCGTACTGTCCCAGTTAAAAAAAACACTGTATATTGCGTTGAAGGTGATTTTTCTTACGACGGAACGGAGGTGTATGTGTTAAGGGTGAGATGTTGTTTGTTTGTGCCCACATGTATTTACTTCTATGAATTATAAGTATGTATTTACGAAATAAAAGTATTCTATCAAATCTGGTTCGTAGTACAAGCTTTACTTAGTTTGGGGCTTGATGGTCCAGCATTAATTAATTATTTCTGTATTGGCTTTCTCATGTTTCATTTTTTTCTGTAAAGTGTGATGATTCATCAGTAGTAACTAGTACTTAGTTAGACGCTTGTAGTAGGGGGACACCAGGGGGCGCTGTCGTGAGGGTTTTTAAGTTGTAATTTTTTATTTTAGATTTCAGCAGCGTCTTTGTACGTGCTAACCCTTACTAACTAAACGTGCTAAGCCTTTGTGTTATTCTAGAATATATATATGGGTTATTGTTTACCATATTCCGGTGGTTTCGATAATTATAATTGGCAACAAAGCGTACATCTTCAGAATTTCTGCAACTACGTATTATTGCGCAATCCTTTATTAAAACAAAAAATAAAGTTATTAATTGTATAGATCGAAAATATTGGAGTGGTTATCATAACGTCTGTGTTGTGCAAAATTATGCATTGTGAAAATTTCGTCCTGCTATTAAGTAGTACTTAAAGTTTCTTCTTACTTTTTACACCACAAGATGGTTACCCCGCGCTTCCTCGCCTCCTTCCTCAGGACGGGACACTGGCGGTTGTTAGCCGTGTGTTCCCGTCCACAGTTGACTTTTCTTCGAGGGGGCGTGGGCAGCCGGCAGCTGCGTGTTGCCCGCCGCACCGCACACAGCGCGGCGGACGGCGGCAGCGCGCCGAGGCGTGCCCAAACGCCTGGCAGCGGTGGCATTGCGGCACTCTGTTGGCCGCGCCAGTGCTCCGCGCACACGCCCGGCATGTAGAAGTGCTCAGTGATGCTGTAAAGCCTAACGAGCTCCTCCGACGACATGCGGTCCAGCTGTGCGTGGTATAGGCAGCCTGCGCGGCCTTGCTTGAGGCCACGCAGGCTTGCGTGAGGTCCGGTTTGTTAAAGCGATCCGCTTTAACAAACCGGACCAGGAACCCCCGGCTGGTAAGGGCGGCATGGATATCTTCCGGGGAAGTGTGCACATCAGAACAATACACTTATTTATTTATTTATTAGGGAAAAACAAACAACTATAATATACATGTTAAATAACAAAATAGTTCCTAAAGGAAGTTACACTTAGTTATACTATCACAAACATAAAACCTAATATCTCCACAGAAAAGGCGTGCGGATCTACGAGCAGCTTCGCTCGCTGGGCTCGTCGTACGACTGGTCCCGCGTGCGGTTCACAATGGACCCGTCGATGTGCCGCGCCGTCAACGAGGCGTTCATCCGGCTGCACGACGCGGGCGACATCTACCGCGCCAACAGGCTCGTCAACTGGTCCTGCACCTTGAAGAGCGCTATCAGCGACATAGAGGTGGACAAAGTGGAGCTGACCGGCCGTACGCTGATGAGTATCCCGGGGTATGAGCACAAGGTGAGTTTGTCTTGCTCTAGATGGCGTTGTTGTCAACTATTGCAAGCTAACAGGTGGTTCGATATGATAGTCAACTGTGTATAATTAGTGAACAGCGTTATAGAAGTCGATAAAGTGGAGCTGACCGGCCGTACGCTGATGAGTATCCCGGGGTATACCCCGGTTAACAGTTGTAGTGAGTTTGTGTTTGTGTAACGGAGACAATACTTGGACGACAAGCACCTATCAGACTGGCAAAAGCGGCGACACGACGCGGGCGACATCTACCGCGCCAACAGGCTCGTCAAAGGCGAATTGACGAGCGCTGTACGATTCGTTCGTACAAGGAAAGACGCTGCTTTTTTCTGGAGGTATCTTTTACAAGACTCTTACTACATCTACGGGCAAGAGAGGAGTGCCAATGATTATTGGTACCACAATAATTCCACTAATACCAAAAAGCTGAAAGTTTGTTATGATGTATGGATGTTTGCTACCTCTTCACGCAAAAACTACCCTACGGATTGAGCTGAAACTTTTCACACGTATAGATGTTGACCAGGATTAACACATAGGCTTTTTATCCAGGTACATGCAAAGCGGCGGGTGGAAGCTAGTCTTAAATATTAAATATAAAAAAATATTATAGATGATTTATGAAGCGTCAGCAACTGGTAATCATGCTGTACGGGACGCTGCAGTGCTTGAGACATTGTTTGATGGATTAGGCTTGCCTAGCACATATACCATCCTCTTAGTCAGCTGTTAGTCAGAGGAAAGAACAGGTCAATACGTCTGAAGCTAACTAAGCCGCGGGTTTCCTCACGATGTTTCCATCACCGTTAAGCACGTGTTAAATGTGAACTTACACTTTTCAAGAAAGAAAAATCCATTGGTTCACGGCCGGTATCGAACCCACGACCTTCGATTAAAAGTCAGGGGTACATACCATTCGGCCAACACGGCTTTTTTAAATATTAAGTATATTGTTATACAATTTGCGCAACATGCAATAACACCTTCCCTTCGTCACCAGGTGGAGTTTGGAATGCTGGTGCTGTTTGCGTACAAAGTGGAAGGGTCGGTGGAAGAGGTGGTCGTGGCCACCACTCGCGTGGAGACCATGCTGGGAGACGTCGCCGTGGCGGTGCATCCTAATGATGCGAGGTGATTTATTCATTTAAAATACAGCTGTGAAAGACCATCGGCTACTCTACAACTGATGCATGTTTTATTAAACATTCTTAGTTGTAGGGTAGTTGTTGTAATATTAATAATGCTGGACAATTCACACAGCATCATCTAGCCACAAGCTCAACAGAGCTTGTGTTGCTACTTACTTTAGTTTTGTAAATATTTTAAATATTATGCACTAACGTGTCTGTACTTAACCAGATATTTGTAACTAATAATTGAAGAGCGAGATCCTCTGAGACAGCTATTTTTTATACGTAAAAGAGGGTCCCAAACCCATGAAATGTATTTTTTAGTTTAAGTTACAGAAAAAAAAATATTTGTATTTATTTGTTGTTAAATTGGTGGAGGCACCAACTGTTGAGAGAGCATTGCAGAGCAGTGCACGACGGGACGCGGGGGGAGGGTCGCGGACTGTCACACCCTGAGGAAGGCCCTCGATTAGGGTCGATACAGTTGGTGCCTCCACCAATTTAACAAGTACGTGAACATTCCCGATATTTTATATGAATACGATAATTTACTATAGTCTTTATCTATCCATTACCGAATGGATCCCACAACACAGTAAACGACCTCGCGGCAGACCGAGACGTCGATAGAGAGACGAACTCGACGCATATGGAAGACTAGACCACAGTAGCTCAAGACAGAGAAGGGTGGAAGGAAGGGAGGTCTTTGCCCTGCAGTGGGACAGTACAGGCTCTTAATAAATAATAATAATACTATAGTAAAATAGCTATCACATGATTTTAAACTTAACTTTACGTAGATAGATATTTATTTAATGACTTATTAATTTAACAAACATCTTATGTCGTGTTTTTAGGGTTCCGGACCAAAATGGTAAAAAGGAACCCTTATAGAATCACTCTGTCTGTCTGTCTGTCTGTCTGTCACAGATGGATATCTCGAGAACTACTGATGCTATCGACTTGCAATTTAAAATGGTAAAAGACAACACTTTTTTACTAATATAGCATATATAAAAATGTTAAAAAATATTCTTATTTTGATTGCAGGGGGGCGGATAGGGGATCTCAAAAATTTTAAGTGAAGTTACTAGGCCGTGTGGGGTATCATATGAAAGATATTCATTTGTACATTAATAAACAGTTTTTAGTTTTCCTTTAAACCGTATCGTTTTTGAGTTATTTACAAAAATGTTGAAAAAATGACCGTTCCCCCCCCCTTATCTCCGAAGTTTGCCGAGATAAACCCATGATACTTTTATAGGTAATAGAAGTGTATGTAAACTTTATAGGAAAATTATAGCGAACTCTCTAGTTTGCATAGTTTTTTCGACAAGGGGGGTGGAAGGGGGGTTTTCAAAAATTTTGTGAAGTTAATAGGTGATGTGGGGTATCATATGAAAGGTATTCATATGCACATTAATAAACAGTTTTTAGTTTTCCTTTAAGCCGTATTGTGTTTGAATTATTTACAAAAATGTCGAAAAAACGACCGTTCCCCCCCCCTTATCTCCGAAGTTTGCAGAGATAAACCCGTGATACTTTTATAGCTCATAGAAGTGTATGTAAACTTAATAGGAAAATTGTAGCATACACTCTAATTTGCATAGTTTTTTAGATAAGGGGGGTTGAAGGGGGGTTTTCAAAAATTTTGTAAAGTAAATAGGTGATGTGGGGTATCATATGAAAGGTATTTATTAGCACATTAATAAACAGTTTTTAGTTTTCCTTTAAGCCGTATTGTTTTTGAGTTATTTACAAAAATGTTGAAAAATTGACCGTTCCCCCCCCCTTATCTCCGAAGTTTGCAGAGATAAACCCGTGATACTATTTTAGCTAATAGAAGTGTTTGTAAACTTTATAGGAAAATTATAGCGAACTCTCTAATTTGCATAGTTTTTTAGACAATGGGGGTGGAAGGGGTGTTTTCAAAATTTTTGGAAAGTTACTAGGTTATGTGGGGTATCATACGAAAGGTATTCTTTTGCACATTAATAAACAGTTTTTAGTTTTCCTTTAAGTCGTATAGTTTTTGAGTTATTAACAAAAATGTTGAAAAAAATAGCGTCCCCCCCCCCTTATCTCCGAAGTTTGCGGAGATAAACCTTTGAAACTTTTATTACTATTAGAAGTGTATGTAAAGATTAGAGGAAATTTATTACAATCTCTCTACATAGCATATTTTTTTAGAAATCATCGAAAGTGTAAAAAATCTACATAAGTTCTGCTATCAGACAAGAGATGGCGCTGTCAAGGTTCTCCAACAAATATAAAACCGCCTTTTTCATAAATTATATTGTATGATGGCACGGAACCCTCGGTGCGCGAGTCCGATTCGCTCTTGCCCGGTTTTATTTAATATTAGGTTTGTTTTAACACTATGGTTTTCTTATAATGCCATACCTCTTATAGACCTAGTTATTTAAGCATTGAGCCCGTTAAAGACCCTCTCGGATAGAAATAGAGTAAAATGATATGAGAACATTGTGAGAATCAAACAATTACTTGAAAAATCTTAGTAGTGGTTTAGTAGATTGCGTAGTTTTCTTTTCCTGGTGGGAGACACAATTTGACAATGACAGAAATTGTCAATAATCACAAACTCCTTTTTCCACTTGCCAGCTCCATCTGTTAGGTTTAGTAGATAACACTTTTTTTCTATTTACTGAAAACGGCTCAAGGATTTATTAATTGTGTTTTCTTTCTTCCAGGTACAAACACTTGGTCGGCAAAACTCTGGTGCATCCATTTATAGATAGAAAAATACCCATCATTACCGATGACTATGTCGACATGAACTTCGGAACCGGTAATTAATTATTTTTAGTCTCTTTCCTCGTATATAATCTTCACACAATCTATCCTTTCGTTTGCCTCTTCTGCTCAATCCAACAAACAAACTTCCGACTATTTTCTATACTAATATCTACATCTACACTAATATTATAAAGAGGAAAGATTTGTTTGTTTATATGCATCGAATAGGCTTCGAAACTACAAGACCGATTTCAAAAATTCTTTCACCATCTCCTAGATTATTTTTGATGAACATAGGCTATATTTTATGCGACGTAGGTATGCCCACGGGAACGGAACCTGCGCGGGTGGAACCGCGGAGTGCGGCTAATTTTAAATTAAAGCGATTTTGCTGGGAAAGTATGTACTTCTTGGAAGACTTTAATCATTGACAGATATTGAGCGAAATGTTAAAAAGGTTGTATATTGTTATTGTGCATTGTTTAATGCTTGTTTTTTTGTGTTTAATTCTAAGAACATTTTAAATGGTCTTAGTTACAATTGTTTCTTAAAAGAACTATTACAAGAATTCTAAAGTGGGTTGACTTCAGTCAGGCGGCTATTTGTTTACTCAAGTAAAGATAGGAAAATAAATAAATAATACTGGACACAAAGCACCAATGTAAGCAAAGTAAGTAGACCTTGTGTTATGGGCAATACATATAAAAAACACCAAGGCCAGATAAAGCAAACATTTAGTCCACCATATAACTTTTGAAACTATTACAATCGTGAACATTATATGCAATGTTTACGGGATATTTACCATCATTATCATCATCATCATTTCAGCCGTAAAACGTCCACTACTGAACACAAGCCTCCCTCATGGATCTCCATGAGGGGTAGTTGCCATACTCACCACGCTTGGCAGGCGGGTTAGCGAGCGCAGTACGGGATGTTGGTACACGGAAAGACGCTGCTGCCCATCTTCCGGAGGTATCCCTTAGCAGGCTCTTACTGCATCGACGTGCATGAGAGGAGGGGTAACATTCTACTGCCGGTACCCCACGGCGATATTTACCATGGTAAATATTGCATACAATTTAGTCCACCGGCGGGGATCGAACACGCATTTTCCGGCGACTCAGCCGGCTATCAAGCTAACTGCGCCACGGAGGTATAGGCAATAACGGACGTTGCGCATCCGCAGGCGCCGTGAAGATCACTCCCGCGCACGATCCCAACGACTACGAGATTGGCAAGCGGCACAATCTGCCCTTCATCAACATCCTCGACGATGAGGGGAAGATGCTGCCCAATTGTGGAGCTTTTGCTGTAAGTAGAAGAGATCACAGATGTGTTACAGTTTATATAACCATTTGTTTATACAAATTTAGTGATAATTCACTAATTGAATATTAAAGTAATTAAAAAAAAGTGGTAAAGTTAAAGGTATGCTGTTTGGCAACTTATGTTAAAGACAAGTTTTAGATAAATACATTGTATTTTCGTTTGCCACGAATTGACAAGGAATTGCCAAACAATGTGTATAACTGCTGTAATAATCGAGTATTGAATTATTACTATTAATAACGGTACAATGATACAATAGTACCTTCGTATACAATAAAATCTAATAAAGAAAATGTTACTTCCGATGTCGCTTGATTGGCCTAGGAATATCCGACCAATGAGAGGCTCGCATTTTCCGCCAATAAGACGCTGGTATGATAAGGCGGCGTGGTGACCCAACGTTTTAGGGAATATTCCATGATATCGGCAGGACAAGTAGTGAGCAGTAAGGTACCAAAGTTGAAGCATAAGAATTAAGGCAAAGAGCAAGTTTAAATGTAAAGTGTTAAAGTACAAAAAGTATGATAAAGTTCTTCATGATAAAGTTTCTCATATCTTTGAGATTATTGCTTTTATTAGATGTAATTTATTCATTTTACCCAAAAGTACACACAGATATTCCAATAAAACAAAATTATTGCAAGCTTACTTAAGCATATTTTGCTTAGTAAAAAAGAAGAAATAATCCTACTAATATAAATAAATAATGCTGGACAAATAACACAGCATCATCTCGCCCCAAGCTAAGCAGAGCTTGTGTTATGGGTACTAGATGACTGATATACTTAATACAATATACTACATAGCATAGATAGATAGATATTTTTATTATACCTCTAGTATAGGAAAACACCCAGAACACCCTGAACAAATATCTGCAGATCATACAGCCATTTGCCCCGAGGCGGGAATCGAATCCGCAACTCCAGGGGTCGTAGGCGGACCTTCGCCCGCTGCGCCACAGAGCTCGTCAAATATAATATAAAATATATAAAAGCGAAAGTAAGAATGTATGTATGTATGTTCCCCTTTCACGTCAAAACCGCTCAACCGATTTAAATGAATTTTAGTATGGGAGTAGACAAGACCATGGAGGACGGACGCAGGCTACTTTTCGTTGCGTAAATTAAATCAGAAGGGGTTAAAATGGGGCATGAAAGTTTGTATGGAAAAGTCGTTATTTTTCATGTAGTTGTAGGGTAAGCTGTAAGTAGTGGTTGTAGTAGGTGCGATGCGAAGTTAGCCGGGACACCTAGTAGTTTATATATACATTGCTAATTTGAGATTGGCACATCGTGCAGGGTGTATTATTTATTTATTTCAATGTTTTTATTCAACCGTCATAACAGGGCATGAAACGCTTCGACGCGCGCCGCCACGTCGTGAAGGTCCTGGAGCAGATGCAGCTGTACAAGGGCAGCCAGGAGAACCCCATGGTGGTGCCGCTCTGCAGCCGCTCCAAGGACGTCGTGGAGCCGATGCTGAAGCCGCAGTGGTGAGGCGCTTAAGCCTGTATTACATTACACGATATTCAGGGACCCTTACCCTAACTAAGAGTTGTGTAATAAGAGTTAGAGCGACCGGTCGGACCCGGCAAGCCTTGCTTGGTAGTTAGGGCGATTAAGGCGCCCTAACTACCGGGCACTGAATATCGTGTAGTGTAATGCAGGCTTTAATTATGATCGCTGCCTAAATTTTATCACCATCATTTCAGCCGTAAAACGTCCACTACTGAACACAGGCCTCTCGTGGATCTCCATGAGGGGTAGTCGCCCGCTTGGCAGGCCGGTTGGCGAGCGCAGTACGGGTGATACCCGCTGCTGCCCGTCTTCCGGAGGTATCTCTTGGCAGGCTCTTACTGCATCCTCACGGAACCCCACGAACGTTGCTTTCATCCGGGAAAATTGAAAGAAAATGTAGGAAGTTTCAGGTGGAAATTGGCCTGTATAGAATGCTGGTATATTAGCGTAGAAAAAGCATCTTCGGTCGCGACTGTTGCGATCGCAAGCGTGGAGTGTGGTCGCGGGTACATGGCTCGCCCCCCTTCGCCTCACTACGTAACCACCGGCTCCCCTTTTCCGCGCCGCTCGCATCCTTGATGTGCGGTGTCTCCTACAGAGGCCATTTCCCAGCAGTGGGCCGTTTATATTAGTCTATGTAAAGACGCTTGACGCGCGTCGAAACTTCTTAAAGATCCTGGAACAGATGCAGCTGTCCTCTCTACAGTCGCTCCAAGGATATAGTCGAGCCGATACTGAAGCCACAGTTATAAGCCCTTACTTATAAACGCTGTCTAAATTTGAGCACTGTTTTAATCCGGGATAAGTGACGGAAAATAAGGGAGTCTCAGGTGGAAGTAAAGTCATAATCTCGCATGTAGGACTGCTGTCAACCTACACTGCTGGACACGGGCCGATGGATCTCCATGAGCGGCAGTTGCCATACTCACCGCGCTTGGCGGGCGGGTTGGCGAGCGCAGTATGGGATGTTGATGCACGGAAAGACGCTGGTGCCCGTCTTCCGGAGGTATCCCTTAGCAGGCTTGTAAGCGACGCGTTAGATTGCTCGCGGATTTTAGTAGGCACTCAGGGGTGCGTACCTACCTCTATTGAATAGGTACGTATCTAGAATGTTGTTTATAGTAACTTGTGATGAAAATAATTAAATATTGAGTTTGCATTTAGTAAGTTTAATTGTTGCCTATTAATTATCTATTATATAAATTGTTGTGTTTTATGATCGTCTGTGTAAGACTTTCTATGTATTTTATTGTCATTCAAAGATTGAGAGACTATGTAATGAAATGTGGCGCGTGCGGGAAAAATGCGCTTTTATCGGGAGAGGGACGCGCGCGGTAGGTCTGCCGACGCGGGAAGGTTTAGGTTTACGCGACCTAGTGACCGCACGTTTGTGGGGTGCATTCTTCCTTCCGCTCGCCACTCTTTCGAACTCAAGTTTCTGTGTACCTATGATTTTACCAGCCCTATCCTGTCCCCTACTAGGCTCTTACTGCATCCACGGGCATTCATCAACATTCTACTGCCGATAGATAACCCACGGCAAATATTTACTTACCATTGACTATTCCACAGGTACATAAGCTGCGACAAAATGGCCGCCGACGCGATAAAAGCCGTGAAGACCGGCGAGCTCAAGATAATACCGGACGCACACGAGAAGACGTGGTTCCACTGGATGGAGGGCATCCGCGACTGGTGCATCTCGCGCCAGCTGTGGTGGGGGCACCAGATACCGGCGTATAGATTGGAGGTGAGCTAGTGTTTCCATCTCATGTGTCTCACCAGCCGGTAGCAGTCACACGCCATACTCTGTACAGTCTCTGGCGTTTGGGTTTTAGAGACGAATATAACGATACCTTAACTGTTGAAATCCTTCTAGCCGTTTAGAAGATACGAGAATAAAGAAATTTACAAACAAACTCACAAGATACGCGTGAAAAACAATACCGTACCTTGGCAGTCGGGTAAAAAGATGGGTAAAAGTATCAGGTATCTCGCAGGACCATGAAAAGGGCTATTGTCCGGGGAGTTATATGGTGTATATGAATGAATGAATGAAGACCGGCGAGCTCAAGATAAAACCGGACGCGCATGAGAACACGTGGGTCCACTGGATGGAGGGCATCCGCGACTGGTGCATCTCGCGCCAGCTGTGGTGGGGCACCAGATACCGGCGTGTAGATTGGAGGTGAGTCAGTGTTGCCAATCTATCTATGCCGATAGCAGTCACACGCCATACGCCACCTCTGGCGTTCTTGTGCTGGATCCACTGATTCCTGCGCGTACAAATCCCAGCTTGGTTGATAGAAAGGTTACCCATAACGTAACAAGTTACATTATAAAATGAAACAAGAAACCCAACTGCAAGGTCCAAAACACACTTGGCAAATTTAAAGCCAAGATACGACCATTGATTTTAAATTTATTCGAATGATTGCCATTCTAGAATTACAAGTTTATAAAATTAAAAAATTTAATTAACCCCCGACGCTTCACCTAGTCTCTGAGGTAAACTAATTTTTACCCTCAGTTTTGCAATCATGCCTTTTCATTTGATACCACATTTCGGTATATTTGAAAAAAAAGAGCTGATGATCTTCTAACAGATGTACATGAAACATGGCTAAGAACACTCGGGATAAAATTATCTATGACACAAAAAAAACTAAACGAAAATCGGTTCATCCATTTGGGAGCTACGATACCACAGACAGATACACAGCAAACACGTTAAACTTATAACACCCCTCTGTTTTTGCGTCGGGGGTTAAAAACGGAACGAATACACCCAATTTTACGCTATGGGACGAAACGTCCTATCTCTAATTATAATTAGTTTAAGGAAGTGTAAAACAGAACCGACACCAGTTTCGTTGGTTCCTTCCTTCCTTACTAAAATTTGCATTGGATACAACATTAATAGAGAAATGTGACTGTTTGTTTGTCTTTGAGTGTATGTATATTAGACAAGTGTAGCAAGGAGACAAGATGGTGTGTTTAGGCAGACAGTACCCAGCGGAAGGTTCATCATTATGTTAATAAATAGCGATTCACCAAGTTGTATGATGCCGTGGGGTACCGGCAGTAGAATGTTACCCGTCCTCCCATGTCCGTGGATTCAGTAAGAACCTGCTAAGGGATACCTCCGGAAGATGGGCAACAGCGTCCTTCCGTGTACCAACATCCCCTACAGCGCTCGCCTGCCAAGCGTGGTGAGTATGGCAACTACCCCTCATGGAGATCCATGAGGGAGGCCTGTGTTCAGTAGTGGACGTTTGGTGGCTGAAACGAAGTTGTGTGACCGAGTGTTTTGTACAAAGGTGTCGCCGAAGACAGGCACCGTCCGCCGTCGCAAGTACTCGCGCAGCGGACACAAGAAGAGCGGGCGCGCGCGCCGGCGCCCCGCCGCCTCCCACGTACGTGCGTGTACGACTCACCTGATGTTCTTAGTAGCGAGCCTGTAGGTCTACCATGAGTTTTCACAATCTATACTCGCTAGCGACTGTAGTTACTAAAATGTATGACAACTTGTACAGCGCCTCTAGCGGATAGTTTGGTACTTAAAATACGCAGTACTACAGCGACTGTAGCTTGGGCTTCGTTTGCTTGGAAATTGGTACCATGAGTTACAAATCTGACAGATGTCATAATAACGTACTATTTCTACTGTAGTAACAGCGGGCGATCTATCAGTGGCAACTCATGGTAGACATTGATGTACATAGCTGCATGTTTCTCACTCTCTTTTAGAGCGGTTCTTTCAGGCCTTGGTTGGCCGACGCTGACCAAGAGCGCACGATAAACGCAAGTACGACCAGGAGGCCAATTTTCGAAAGTGCTTTTGCGTGATAGTCTAGATTAGTAGATGAGACATCTCACTTCTCACAGTCCACTCTGAACTTGTCAAATCACTATTATGCAATATTTACGGGACATGTACCATGATTTATTTTGTCTTTTTGAGTTTCCCGATATTTCGACGCAGTTTCACATGAATCACGGATGAAATGAAGTCTTTAGCGAGTGGGTAGTCCCCTTTTTCTAAGTCTCTGCTTGCGAATGATGGCCCTACTACCACTCAAATAACTCTGAAAGTCTTCTATCATCTCTTTACCAGTCGATGCATCACGGTTGGTTTTCAATTGACTTTTGTCTACAGTGAAATGACGAGAATGCAGAAAGTTTTGTTTCAATATGACAGTCTTCATGGAATTTATCTACTTTGAGCATTTATCATTTGGATCACTTTGCACGAGAATTGGCCCCCAGAGCCAAGCGCAACGATAGCTACAATCTTTTTTCGGAAAAATGTGAAAGAACACGATTTTTTGATTAACCTACTTTGTCCTACAGCTGGACTAAAGTCACGATTTTAAATAAAGTAAAAAATAATCATTATATACGCTGATATAAATAGCAAGACAAAAAAAACGTGGTGCGCGCTTGGTCTTAGTCTGGTTTTTCATTTGTTTTGTCTACTAAAGCACAGTATACACGTTTTATTCAATTTATATGGTTGTTTGTTGTGTATGTTGTTCTTTTAAGTTTTGTTACTATTATAAACTTCAGATATCAGCATGTATTTATGTGCGTTCTAGTAGCATGTTTTTATTGTCAACATTTAGATAGAGCTACTTTTGCTATTTTATTTCCGGATTTTATGTTTTCATTACTTTTCGCATCGTCATATTTTTTATAACTACACTAGGTATACCATGTTATCATTATAGATATTATGTCATGTTATCATATTAGTGGTTATGCGATAGCATATACAATTAACATCCCAGACATGTTTACATGTTGCTGATTTTGCAAATTTCTGATTTCATTATGCTTACTTCATGACATAAATAATAATTATTGAATATATTACATTATTTGTATTTGTTTTAGATACATAAGTCTTGTAGATGCTAAATTTAGGTTAAATGGCAATAAGTTAAGTTGTTATCTGTTTCTTTAGGCACGCCAAGTTGATATTCCTACAATAATTGGTTGACAGGTAGACAGGTATGTTCGCCTTTTGTGCATCTTTGTTAAAATTTTGTGCAATAAAGAATTTATAAATAAATAAAATATTTATCTAATAACGGCTTCTTTAGAATACTTATGTAAACGAATATTTATTTAATTGAGATAGGTGCAATCCTGAAACGTCAGGCAAAAACAAAGGCGACAAATACCTGTTTACATAAGTATTAATAATGTGTTGTAATCGTGAAAGTTTAAAAAATAATAATTACTTCATTACGAATTATTGAAGTTAAAATTTTGTTAATGTAATTTTATATTATTTTATTTCGTATTCTGTGGATGGAACATTAGAAGCGATATGAAAGTAACACACACATAAATATACATATTATAAAAAATAAGTGAGATATTCTGACAAGTCCTTCTATCCACAGAGTGACCAAGAGCTGTGGGTGTCGGCTCACACAGAAGAGGAAGCGATCAAAAAAGCGTCCGCTAAGTTCGACATTCCCGCCGCCGAGGTGAAACTGAAGAGAGACGAGGATGTACTGGACACTTGGTTCTCGTCGGCTCTGTTCCCCTTCTCGATATTCGGATGGCCTGATAACACTGATGATTTGAAGGTATGTTATTTTAGCTAAGATTTATAGAATATAATTATATGGACCAACATTATGCTGAGGCAGGACCTTTTGGTCCACAACTCTTACTATAAATGTTTTTTTTATATTATTTATGTTTTTTTGTGTTATTTTTTGTTGTGGATCAATAAATACATTTTCTTTCTTTCTTTCCTTTATTTCTTCTTTAAGATGCCAGCCGATATGTTTCGGCGCTCACTTGGCCAGCTCTTGGTGCGGGTCTACGTACCCGTCTCTTGTTGGTGTAGCAATAACAACGCAACACCTAATCTTTTAACAAAATAGTCCTAAACTTAGAAGAAAGGGACATGTTGAACGATACCACGTAATGTGAGATAAGGGCCGACCGCGAAGCAGAGAACCAACTTACATACTGACGGCCTCCGTGGCTCAGTTGGTCTACCAGCCGGCTGACACGCAAGATGGGTTCGTTTCCCGCCGGGGGACAGATGTTTGCCTTACCTGCAGATATTTTGTCTCGGGTCTGGGTGTTTTCTATGTATTACTAGCTTTTGTCCGCGACTTCGTCCGCGTGGAAATCCCCTTTTTCATGCAGAGCCACTTTGATTCGAAAATGTAAATCCCATTTATTCCCTATCCCGTGGGAATTTCGAAAAATTCCTTCTTAGTGCACCTCTAGGATACTCAAGGTATATGTGTGCCAAATTTGAAGTCTAGGTCCAGTGGTTTAGGCTGAGCGTTGATATATCAGTCAGTCAGACAGTGAGTCAGATATATTTATTTTTTTAAATAGATAAGTATGTATTTAAAAAAATAAGTAGAAAGTACGTAAATAAAATCTTTGCTTAGTTTGGGACAAGAAGGTGCTGTCTATTAGTGTCCAGTATTATTCTTTAATATACTAATTAGAGCTTAAATTATTGTTAACTTAATAGTTGTTTAGTTTTCCTTACTCAGTTACACTTTCGCAAACTTTTACTTAATTATTTAAAAACTTACAAATGTAATGTTTGCTAGAAAACACTAGAAAATGCTAGAATTCAAACATTTGTGCCGCGCAGTAGTGGAATTCTACCTCAAGAGTACAAACTCACTATGGTTGTTCATATCTATATCTATACTAATATATAAAGCTGAAGAGTTCGTCTGTTTGTTTGCTTGAACGCACTAATCTCAGGAACTACTGGTCCGATATGAAAAATTATTTATGTGTTAGATAGCCCATTTATTGAGGAAGGCTATAGGCTATATAACATCACGCTACGACCTACGGGAGCGGAGCAGTAACCAAACGCGGGCGATTTCTAGTCAGATATATCTAATGGCATATCGTTCTTCTAGGCATTCTACCCCGGCACGCTGTTGGAAACCGGTCACGACATTCTGTTCTTCTGGGTAGCAAGGATGGTTTTCTTCGGCCAGCGCCTGATGGGGAAACTGCCGTTCAAGTGAGCATTCATAACTCTTTTATTAACCTACTCGTAACTCGTTACACAGCTATTTAGGCAAAGGTTTTCACAAGATTTCACAACCATCTCCGTAAAAGAGTTCTCACTTTCAAAATTAACGTGAGGTGAACTATTATTTTTGCAAAACACGGGGATTACTCACGTAGTATTTATTATAACGTCGAAGCTTATTCCGACACGTTTCAATTTTTCAAGTAAATTATCTTCATGTATTAGCGGCCTCTTCCGCGCGTAGGGGTGACTTCGGCGCGGGTCGTCTATAGGTCGTCCCTAATGCTTCGTTCATACCTTAAACGAAAAAAATTGCCACAAAAAAAGCGTCCGCTAATATCAACCGTTTTCAACATAGCATTAAAACTCACGGTGAATGAAGATCTAAGAAATCGACTCAAATATCGTCCCTCTGTTTTCAGAGCAACACGTATTTTATTTTGGACCCATACAATTCGTGACAGGTTTGAAGTAACCTTATACTTATTTTTTTTCCGTGAAAGAAAAGCATAGTTTCGTTTGTTAATTTATTCCATATCGTATTTATTTCCTTTAATACGCACACCGTTTCAGTAGAATGTTGCCTCTCCTCTCATGCCCGTGGAAGCATTTGCCAAGGGATACCTCAAGAAAATGAGCAGCAGCGTCTTTCCATGTATGAACATCCCGTACTGCGCTCACCAACCCGTCTGTCAAGCGTGGCGAGTGTGGCAACAAACCCCTCATGATCTTAGGGATCTATGAGGGAGGTAGTGGACAAAGAATAATAAAAAAAGATAACTTAAAACTCGAGCTGTAAGGTCTACGGGGAAAATACGTGGAAAAAAATTACCTGTGGTCCCCTGTGTTACAAAAGCCGTGGTACCACGGTTAAAACACGAAAGAGAAGTGGAAAGGATCCACTTCTTTCTCTTGGTCCACTGCTGGACATAACAATTACATTTGTGCTATTGTATTTTATAAACTGTATCTATTTTATTGTATCTATAGTATTATATATACATATGTATTACAACCTTTGTAATGTATTTTTATATGTGCATGTAGCTGGAGAGACCTTGCCTTGCCGTAACACAGTATTTTAACTAGCACGGGAGGTAAGCCCTTGATGGTCACGGTAAATATGTTATATGTTGTTAAGGTTTTGATAAATAAATGATTGAAATTGGTTGATTAAAATTTGGAACGAAGAGACCACACAAGAAAAAACTCTATCATACCCTTTCCAATATTCCGCTAGTATTTATGGTATCTTACGGCTGAGAAGATGAGGATGACACCGTTTTCCAAACATATACTACTATAGTTCGCGCAAAACTTCTTGAGCTCTGTGAACGTTGCGGCAAATGCAAAGTTGCGCATGTTCATTCAATATTGCCAACTAGGTTTTGTATAAAAAAACAAATTTTGTATAAAAAAATTGGCTTCTTGCGATAAGTAAAGGTGAACTTGTTCTAGCATTTAAGTTTTTATTTATCCTTAATTTAATATAATAATTGTTTTTTAAATATGTTTGTTTTAATAATTGAAAAATAAATAAATGCATAGTAAAATGTGTGCTAGATAAAACGAAAATACACCAAAACTCGCGCTGGCAACCCTAGTTTCACAGACTGAGCCCCTCTCGCACCCCTTTTGTCATTCCTTCCCCTCAACGCCCTAAAAACTGTGTACTGCGCAGTCACTGAAGCTAACTTCACAGAGCTCAAGAAGTTTTGCGCGAACTCTACTATTACTAACCCATTTTGTAATCAACAGGGAGATCTACCTGCACCCGATGGTCCGCGACGCGCACGGCCGCAAAATGTCCAAATCCCTCGGCAACGTCATCGACCCCGTGGACGTAGTCACGGGGGTGACCTTGGAACAGCTGTACGCGCAACTGGAGGACTCTAACTTGGACCCGAAAGAGATTGAGCGCGCGAAACAGGGACAGAAGCAGGACTATCCCAACGGTATACCGGAGTGCGGGACTGATGCGTTGAGGTGAGTTGACTGGCGTAGCCTTTTGTATGGGATCCGACCCGACTGCGCCAAGCTATGTTCTAACTGCAAGTCCTCAAAATAAACAAACTAGGTGCGATATGGATTTATAGTTTATTTTTGTTGTATAAAACACACAGACCTCTCTAGAATCGAATACAACGCGAGAGAAACCGCGAGCAGAACTAGTTTTAAATACTTAATCAGTTAGAGATATCTTTGCAAGTAGCATACCAGAATTGTGTATGAAGCATTATTCATAATTATTCCATTTAATGTTAAAATGTTTCCATGCCAAAATATACTCCTTTTGAGGTACTACTGAAGTTCCTAAGTTATTTTTTGGAGGAAAGAACATTTTTTTTTACAATTCCAAGCCAAAGGGCCGCTGATTTTGTTACCTTTGTTTATCTATGATATAATTTTTACAAAAGAGGAGTTTTATAAATTTCACCACTAAGTGTGTGTGTGTGTCTGTCTGCGCACAGTTTTTTTTTTTATATACGAAAGGTTTTCTAGGTTTCCTAGCGGTGTTTCTTAGACATGTTTTATCAAAATCGGTCAGCTGTTTGGAAATTATTGAAAATTAGATGTCACCTTTTGATCTTGGAGACCCATCAGGGAGGCCTCTAGCAGTTGACGTGTACAGCGGTTCTATGGCTGATGTTGTAGGTGGCGGAGTTGTTTAAATATTAAATTAATGTTATATATTAAATTTTAGGTGACACAAAATCTGCCGCACAAAAGAAAACCACAGTAAGTACAATTTTTCGCGGTATTGAGTATTATAGTGGTTATCTTTTGTGCGGCAGAGCTACCTCCATTTCCATTTTTCCCGCTGCCGTGGAGTTTGAAATAGTTAGTTTACAATTTTTTGCGGTATTGAGTTACATAAATATATAACTCGATACCGCGAAAAATTGTACTTACTGTGGTTATCTTTTGTGCGGCAGAAATGTTTTCTTAGTTTTGATTGGATGTTCTTTCTGGTTAAACTATGTCGGAAGTCGAGAGGTAAACTGTTTATGTACAGGAGAACAAGGTAAGCAGTTGTCCGCCCGCCATAGGCATTGTTCGTACAAGCTGTACAAAGCTTATTTCTGGGAATGGCTCGAGTGTTTACCGGCCCCCGTATTACGTAACTAGCGACAGATTTGCAACAGGCGTAACTATTGATGTTCGCTATCACACGTCTATTTTGATTTAGTTGTCAGATGTTGTCGTAGTTTCGTCACAAAGTTATTTCAATAATTGACGTTTCACAGCGATGATCGCGAAATATAAGCCTGTTACAAACCTGTCGCGAGATACATTCTGTTGAAGAATTCGTAAAAAGTTTATTTTGTGTTGTCCCCAGGTTCGCTCTGTGCGCGATGGCGCAGGGCCGCGACTTGAACCTGGACATCCTGCGCGTGCAGGGCTACCGATTCTTCTGCAATAAGCTGTGGAACGCAACTAAATTCGCGCTCATGTACTTCCCTAAGGATACTACTTATCAGGTACAATAATACTCACTTATCACCGCCATCGCAGCCGAAGGACTGCAGTCCATGTCCAGCCCGTGATCTCGCAGGCCTTCCTCGTGGACCTGCAAGGATCACCACCATCTTGCCCTCAAGAGTTAGGGGGTAAGAGTAAGGGGGTTATTGCCATACTTTCCAAGCTTGGCAGCCGGCTGGCGAGCGTTTTACAGGATCTTGATACACGGGAAGGCGATGCTGCCCATCTTTATGTTTATTATTTTTATTAATTTATAATTTTTTTTTTTTTTTTTTTTTTTTTTTTTTATTATTTTTTTTTTATTGCCTTTGCCCTGCAGTGGGACAGTACAGGCTCTTAATAATAATAATAATAATAATAATTAATATTAAGTAAATACTAAATTTTCCTAATTCAGTTTATTCTAATTGTATTCTTTTATTCTCTATATCAATTGTGTTATTTTGTAATGTAATTGTTAATTATGTAATTTGAATTGTGTAATTCGAGGACCGAGTCAAAAATTTTAATCGATCCGGGAAGCTCAATTTGATTCCCACGACACAGGCGCTGCCTAGTGTGGGAATCGTTGATAATGTTTTATTCAGTAGAACCTCTTTGTCAAATAAATGTGTCAATATTAGATGTAAGCAATATGTCGATGAAAATATATTTTTCATTTTCATCCGGAGGTATACCTTGGCAGGTTCTTACTGCATCCACAAGAGAGGAGGGGCCACATTCGGCCGGCACCGTACGGCCTGGGTCACACCTATATTCATATTATTGTATGTTTCAGGTGCACGCGCCCGCGCTGCCGGCGGAGCTGTCTCCCATGGACCGCTGGATGCTGTCCCGCGTCGCTCTCGCCGTACAGAAAGTGAACGCCGGCTTCCAAACCTACGACTTCCCTTCCGCCACCACGCACTGCTACAATCTGTGGCTGTACGACCTGTGCGACGTCTACTTGGTAAGTGGCACATTCTAGATTTAACTGCTTTTTTATACTTATCGCAGGCAGTCTTTTGTTTGAACACAATCTCACCTCATGGTAAGCGACGATGTGGCCGATGATGCATCACAAAGGTCTAGAAGACACCTATTCACTCTTGACTTGAAGGGAGCCAGGTTGTAGTTTTCGGGGAAAAAAGAAGCTGGCAGCGAGTTCCAGACCTTAGCGGTGCGGATGATGAAGGTGGAGGAGAACCGCTTAGTGCGAGTGGGTGGGATGTCCACTAGGTAAGGATGGCACCGCGCTGTGCGTCTGCCTGCCCGGTGTGTCTACCATGAGTTGTCACTGTTAGATCGCCCGTCGTTACTTCAGCAGTAATAGTACGTTACAATGACATCTGTCAGATTTGTAACTCATAATTGTAACACCAAATTCTAAGCAAATGAAGCCCAAACTACAGTAGCTGTAGTGTAGTTTACTGCGTATTTTATGTATCAGACGTTTCGACCGGATTGCACCTGATGGTAGGATCCACGACTACCCTCAATTCGTCTTCAGAATCAGAAACGTCTCGGTTCGTATTACGACACACTACACTGACGGTGCATATTACGACAAGTTACAAGTTACCTATCCTGCTAAATAAGTTCCGTTTCTGTTTAGGAATACCTGAAGCCAGTGTTCGCGTCGGGCTCCGAGGCCGCGAAGGCCGCCGCCCGCAGCACGCTCTACACCACGCTGGAGCTCGCCCTCAAGCTGCTCAGCCCTTTCATGCCGTTCGTGACCGAGGAGCTGTACCAGCGCCTGCCGAGGGCGGCCGGCGGCTGCCGGTCCATATGCGTGGCTCCGTACCCCACCGTGAGTTAACAAGCTGCTCAGCCCGTTCATGCCGCTCGTGACCGAGGAGCTGTACCAGCGCCTGCCGAGGGCGGCCGGCGGCTGCCGGTCCATATGCGTGGCTCCGTACCCCACCGTGAGTTAACAAGCTGCTCAGCCCGTTCATGCCGTTCGTGACCGAGGAGCTGTACCAGCGCCTGCCGAGGGCGGCCGGCGGCTGCCGGTCCATATGCGTGGCTCCGTACCCCACCGTGAGTTAACAAGCTGCTCAGCCCGTTCATGCCGCTCGTGACCGAGGAGCTGTACCAGCGCCTGCCGAGGGCGGCCGGCGGCTGCCGGTCCATATGCGTGGCTCCGTACCCCACCGTGAGTTAACAAGCTGCTCAGCCCGTTCATGCCGTTCGTGACCGAGGAGCTGTACCAGCGCCTGCCGAGGGCGGCCGGCGGCTGCCGGTCCATATGCGTGGCTCCGTACCCCACCGTGAGTTAACAAGCTGCTCAGCCCGTTCATGCCGCTCGTGACCGAGGAGCTGTACCAGCGCCTGCCGAGGGCGGCCGGCGGCTGCCGGTCCATATGCGTGGCTCCGTACCCCACCGTGAGTTAACAAGCTGCTCAGCCCGTTCATGCCGTTCGTGACCGAGGAGCTGTACCAGCGCCTGCCTAGGGCGGCCGGCGGCTGCCGGTCCATATGCGTGGCTCCGTACCCCACCGTGAGTTAACAAGCTGCTCAGCCCGTTCATGCCGTTCGTGACCGAGGAGCTGTACCAGCGCCTGCCGAGGGCGGCCGGCGGCTGCCGGTCCATATGCGTGGCTCCGTACCCCACCGTGAGTTAACTTGTGCTGCTACGTGTTAGAGGCGGCGCGCGCGATACTTTCCACGTGCTTCTCAAAGAGTCTGCCGACGGGAAGCGGGGGTTGTCAGTCTGTATGCGTGGCTCCATACCCCACCGTGAGTTAACTTAGGCTGCTACATTTTAGAGGCGGCGCGCGTGATACTTTCCACGTGCTTCTCAAAGAGTACCGACGGGAGGCAGGGGCTGTCAGTCTGTATACTGTGGCTCCTTACCCTACGGTGAGTTAACTTCATCATCCTTTCAGCCGTAAAACGTCCACTACTGAACACAGGCTTCTCCATGTGGGGTAGTTGCTATACTTACCACGCTTGGCGGGCGGGTCGACGACCGCAGTACGGGATGTTGATACACAGAAAGATGCTGCTGCTTCGTCGAGATCTTCCGGAGGTATCCCTTAGCAGGCTCTTACTGCATCTACGGGCATGAGAGGAGTTTATTTGCTATGATTAATTGCTTTCGTATATTATCGATTCTACGGACACGTGTTTGAATCCCACCGGAATCGTAAATATTTGATAGGGTTTTTCATTTCTTAGTAATGTTTTACCTAAGTGTGGTTAAACACTATAAAATTACAAACAATATGTAATATGTTGTCAAGGTTTTAATAAATGAATGATTTGATATTTGTTTCCAGGAGGCGGACGCGCCCTGGCGCTCCGAAGCACTGGAGTCCGACGTGGATACGGCGCTCAAGATGGTGCACCTCATCCGGTCCACGCGCGCCGAGTACGTCCTCGCCAACAAGCAGAAGACCACGGCCCATCTCATCATTTCTTCCGACTTGAAGGTTCGTTTGTTACGACATTTCGCGATTTGACACTAGATGACGTAGTAAATTTATGCGAATCGCGCTATCGAAGCTTCCGTAAATTGTATGGTATTTAATTTATTGGTGTATGACTACTTCGACCCCGAATTGGGTTCAGAACTTTAGACTGTAGTTGCAGCTGTCTCTCCATCGTTTCCTCAACTACCACAATTCGTTATTATTTTTATCCCTCGGCGCGAGAAGAGTGTAAGATTAACATTGTTTTCTGTGTCTGTCTATGACATTCGTTTTTTCTAAACGATTGTACTGATCATGATTATGTATGAATCATTTATTTGTGACGAATATAGACACAAGGATTTCAAAATATACATAGGTCGGCAGCAAGATGGGCAGACGACATAGATAAAGTCGTAAGCGAACGATGGAACGGCACAATCTAAGGGAGGCCTTATGCCCTATGCTTATATTTTCTATATATATTATCTATCTATGTAGTATAATGGATTAAGTATAACAGTCATCTGGTACCCATAACACAAGCTCTGTATCACACACTGACAGCATCAGCCCCTAGCTAAGGGTTATTTGCTGTGTGAATTGTCCAGCATTACTATCATTATACTGAGCTCGCCAACCCGCCTGCCAAGCGTGGTGAGTATGGCAACTACTCCTCATGGAGATTCATGAAGGAGGCCTGTAGTGGACTTTTTACGGCTGGAATGATTACTATCATTAGTATACATTTAAATATCTCGATTATTAACGTAACGCTAACATCATATCTCATGTAATGTTCCGCAGGTGGACACACTGAAGGGCTTGTTCAGAAGCCTCTCGTCCCTGGCGAACAGCGAGCTGTCGGACGAGCAGCCTCCCAGCGGCTGCGCCATCCTCACCGTGTCCGACAAGATCGAAGTCAGGCTCGTGCTCAAGGTATGTATGCAAAGTAAATATGCACCTGGTCGTGGTCGCGGTAAAACTGGCGTGGAGTTGACCGCAGCAAAGTATCTCTTGGTCTTCATAATTTGAAATTTGAAATTTAAGGCCGGTTCACACTGGGACAGCACACTAAACTAACTGTATCACACGTATTTGTACACTTTTTGTTAGCACCGTCTTAATTAGAAAAGCTAACCGATTGATTTTGGTGGCCCTAGGGTCACAGGGACCGGAGTTATTGTGACCTCAAAAGGTCACCAAAAAAATAAGTCTTTTAATGTCTGAAAACGTCCAAAAACCCAAAAATGTCATTTTTTACCTTTGGTGACCTTTTGAGGCCTTCGCCCCCTTTTCTGGTACCCCCGTACCAATGCTTGTTAAGTATTCAATCAATCATCTGGTTTCCATGGTACAAGATTTGCTTAGTTTGGGACTAGATGGTGTTGTGTTGTGTCCAGCGTTATTTATTTATTATAATTTATAACAGACTAGCTTTTGCCCGCGACTTCGTCCGCGTGGAAGTCATAAAACGTAAAATCCCCTTTTTCACGCAGAGCCAATTTGATTCGAAAATATAATTCGCATTTATTCCCTATCCCATGGGATTTTCGAAAAATCCCTTCTTAGTGCACCTCTAGGATACTCAAGGCATATGTGTGCCAAATTTCAAGTCTTTAGGTCCAGTGGTTTAGGCTGTGCGTTGATATATCAGTCAATCAGTGAGTCAGTCAGGACTTCGAATTTTATGTATATCAGATGATTTTTACAGCGTCAGCAACTGGCATTGAAGCGGTACTGGACGCTGCAGTGCCTGGGACATTGTTAGATTGATCAGGCTTGCCCAGCACCCATACCACCCTCCCAGCATAGTTAACTATAAGTCAAAGCAAAGAACAGATTTATACATACATGTTTCCTCATGACGTTTTCCTTTACCGTTACAAAACGTGTTAAATGTGCACATACAATCTGTTGTTAAGATAAGCGTCTGTTTAATGGCTCTGCTTTTACTGGTGGACTCAGATACAGACACTTTATCTCCTTTCCTGCAAGGAGTAGGTAGTCCAAGCGTTTCTGCTTGGAATCATCATCATCTCAGTCGTAGGACGTCCATTGGTGGACAAAGGCCATCTGAATCACAGAACAGAGAAAACATAGAAATCGTAAGTAGGCGGGGTTCGCGTAACACCTAGTAGGCGCAGTACTGCGCACTTCAAGCACCGCTTACTTCAGTCGTGTTTTAATTTAGCAGAGTAAACGTACTTCAAAAAAAAACAAAAAAAAATATAAAAATGCCGTATTGTGCCGTTTTAGAGTGTAAAAACGAAAGCCGAACCAAAAATTTAACGAAAGGGGGCATATCATATCACCGGTAAGCATTATTTTATTGTTTTTTTGTTAGTTTTGTTCAAAATGCAAAACCGTCAAATAAATATAGCAATAGCGCCATCTATTGTTGAGTGGCTTTGTGTTGTGGATTATCAAGCAATCAAGAAAAGCAGCCATTGTATTAGTAATCGTATTTCCTGGGAATAGAGACTATAAAAAAATATTTGGCAAAAACGCCATCTCTGGATGAGTAGAAAAAGTAGCCATTGTATTAGTAATCTTATTTCCTGGGAATAGAGACTATAAAAAATATTTGGCAAATGCGCCATCTCTGGCTGAGTGGACATACTAAATATTAATTTTTTATCACTGTTGATTTTATTGAACTTTGAACCATGTAGCGATCGGAATAAAGTTAGTTTTATGATTTTATGCCCTTTTTAAGGTACTCTTTCAACCAATAAGAATTTTTATTTCTATGTGTGTTAGTTTTTACATGTGTGAGTTTAGCGACACTGGTTCTCTTAGTAAAAAGGCATCATGCTAATTCTACTCATTTTTCTCTGTTCTGTGATCTGAATCATCAAGTACTGATCATGATCGTGCTGCCATACTCACTACGCTTGACAGGCGTATTGGCCAGCGCATTACAGGATGTTGATACACGGAAAGACGAGCGACTTTCTCCGAGCGCTGGATCAAGGCTAGAGCCGAGGGATCTTGGCAGATTCTTACTGCATCCACGGGCAAGTGAGGAGAAGCAAGATTTTACTGCCGGCACCCCACGGCATACTGCATACCATACACACCACCTGCTTGGAATCCTGTGGTTGATTCATTTGAGGTGTTGATCAAACAATATCACTAACCTTGACTGTCGCAATACGTAATTTGTGCAATTTTCATTGTGCCCAGTAAACATTAGCATGTCGTATTATTTAATTTTGTAATGGCTTTAAAAGTTATTTAATGCAACGTTTGCGGAGAGTTAATTCAGTTTCTGGACAGTAGAAACCGCAGCCCGCGCTTGCTTTGCGTTTGACGTTCTGTGGTAGACAGAGGGATGTAGTTTCTTCAGAGTCGCCTTGGCTGGCGAAGCGAGATCATAATTTACACCTAATTTTATTTCCAGGGCCTAATCGACCCTCAAAAGGAGATGGCGAAACTGGGGAAGAAGATTGAAAACCTGTCGCAGACGATAACGAAACTCCAGCAGGCCATCTCGGCCGAAGACTACACCGCCAAGGTGCCCGTGGAAGTGCAGAAGACCAATGAGGAGAAACTGTCGCAGTCCCAGGGAGAGATCGAGAGGTTACAGGCGGCGATTGAGACCTTGAAACTTATGTAAAAGTAGTTGAAACTTTTGTTACCGTAACTAAAGTTTTAGCGTACCTACCTGTCCTTTTAAAAGTTTAAAGTATATGGTCGAATTGAGAAGCTTCCTCCTTTTTATTTTGAAGTCGGTTAAAAACACGCCGAATTGTTATCGGTCCTTGATGTATGCAAAGTTTCTAGTAGGTACCTTCTCTTCTTTCTCTTTTGTTACCGTAATTAAAGTTTTAGCGTACCTGTCGTTTAAAACTAAAAATGTATATACTTACATATATATAAATTGGTCGAATTGAGAAGCCTCCTTCTTTTTATTTTGAAGTCTGTTAAAAACGCCCAATGATTGTATTGTTATCAGTCCTTGATGTATGCAAAGTTTATGGTACATTCTCTTCTTTCTCCTCCAGCCGTAGGACATCCAATGCTGGGCAAAGGCCTTCCTCATTGATCACTAGGTACTTATCATGAGGGGTAGGTACCCCTACGTTTTTACCCTTTTAACTAGGTACTTAGGTAAGTACCTAGTTAAAACTTTAGTTACTAGTATGTCAACATACAAGTGTCAACGTAAAAGTCTAGCATTTTATAAATTAAGAACTGAATTTTTAGCTGAGAATTAAAATCAAAACTTCCTTCTAAAACAATATATAGAAAAAATATTATTGATGTTGTTATAAAATATCTTTGTCGCATGGAAAGGCAGGTTAGACCTGCGTCAGCAATGTATATTTTGTATGATAATCGTGACAAGGACATTTGTTTCATTTTACTATTTTCTTGTAAAGCGAAGTAGTTTGTGGATTGTCCAAATTTTTAATAATTAGGTAATTTAAAGGAAGAAAAAATAATAAGTCTTCTCTTTTGTAAGTTTCTTTAAAAGTTTTTTGTTTCTTTGACTTCACACTCAACTTAGAAATAAGGTTATAAGGCCTCCAGGATAACACTTTCCAATGAGTATGTAGTATTTTCAGATTATCCTTTTTGTGATACATGTTCTTTTCTAAGTTATGTTACAAGTATTTATTTATTTGCAATAAAATAAGGTTTTTGAATAAATAACTATTTTTTTCTTACCGCACGCACTTACAATATTTATAATAAAAAAAGTGTTTTATTTTTCGAAATCTAGACACGCGATAGCTCCAGTTATGTATGACTCATCAGTTACCTCTATGCGTATTTTACGTATTCAGCTCGCGTAGGATGTTTTATTTTCGGCAGCCCGCTCGGTTTAACGTCATACATATAATCCTAGTGGGGATCCTATTATCCTGGGGTAAAAATCTATACACTCTTCTACCTTCTGGAGCCTTCTTAAATAAAACCACAATAAAACGAAAAATCCTTCATTCCCAACAAGTTTAACAACTCATTACTCATTCTTATTCTCCGTAGCTCTGGACTGCACTGACTTAAATGTATATTTTCTCTGTAAAGCACCTCTCGGCGAAAACGATGATGTGATGTGATAATGTGACTGGCTGGGAAATAGCTTTTTTAATTATTAGATTTTTTTGGATAAAATGATAGTAGTGAAGGTAGAGTTCGCGCAAAACTTCTTGAGCTCTGTGAAGTTAGCTTCAGTGACTGCGCAGTACACAATTTTTAGGGCGTTGAGGGGAAGGAATGATAAAAGGGGTGCGAGAGGGGCTCAGTCTGTGAAACTAGGGTTGCCAGCGCGAGTTTTGGTGTATTTTCGTTTTATCTAGCACACATTTTACTACGCATTTATTTATTTTTCAATTATTAAAACAAACATATTTAAAAAACAATTATTATATTAAATTAAGGATTAATAAAAACTTAAATGCTAGAACAAATTCAACTTTACTTATCGCAAGAAGCCAATTTTTTAATACAAAATTTCTACTATGTGGCTAGATTATTTATAACCTAGTTGGCAATATTGAATGAACAGTGTCAACATGCGCAACTTTGCATTTGCCGCAACGTTCACAGAGCTCAAGAAGTTTTGCGCGAACTCTACCCTACTAAAGAATTTTACTAACGTAGGTACTTAGTAGGTTCTCATCCTTTTAGCGGTCACAATTTTATTCTGTGTCCGTATAATGATACTTTCATAAATTACACCGAAGCCGGAGAATCAAATGAGAATAGTTTAACTTGATTATTTTCCATATATTGATTTTGTAATTTAGGCTTGAAATTAAATAAATTGATTGATTGAATATTCTGTTCTAAAAGAGACACCCGAAATTTTGACCAAATGAGTGCTAAGTTGTATAACAGCCATACGTCATGTCGTTTTATTTTGTTATTGTCAATTTGTCAAAGTCAACATTTTGCAAGTCAATTTCTTTGTTTACATTTTGCTTTTCTCAACACCGTTTTCTGAATTGAATTTTCTCTCTCATTAATTACATACCATTACATACCTACTTCTCAACTTTAGAATTACTGTGATCAAATCTTATCAAACCATCTCGTGTTCTCGAAAAGTCAATTAAAAACAGTGAATCTTTTTACATCCGTCAATGGAATTTCCAAACTTGGGTAAAAACTGTGAGCACGAAGGTTGCAACCAAATAGATTTCCTGCCTCTCCAGTGCAGATGCGAGAAAGTATTTTGCCGGGAACACCTCAATGTCCACTCCCTCTCGGGGGAATGTCCGCTAGCACCGAAGCCCAAAGAAGTTAACTTCAAAAGCGAGGATGAAATCTTCAAGTGCTCGCAAAAAGGTTGCAAGATGGGAAGTCTTCATCAACTAGCCTGTTTAAAATGTTCAAAGCATTATTGCATAGCTCATAGGTTCCATCCGTAAGTACCTACATAATGTCCAGCCAATTGTTACAAAATTCAGCTCTTATAATTAATTATGTTATGAGTTTGCTATGATATTATCTAAGAAATCATACAACTAGTTTTCTTTGGATAACCTATATCGAGATTGTTAAATTGAAATCACATAAACATTGATTTCAGATCATGCCCTGAAGATAGAGAAGAAACCTGGGCAGCTAAAATGGAAGAATACCAAGCACCCAGGTTAAAACATCATGAAGCAAATGTATTGTCCCAGGAAAAGGTGAAATCACATTTTTTTCTTTTTATTGTCAGTCCCTCAATGATTGAGGATAGTGACCCTGTCTTCTGTATTCATTCTGTCCCCATATTTATCATATGCAATATGATATGAGTACTACATAATTATATACATTTTATACAAGGCTCAAGATACTATTATGTCATCATCATCATCATCACTCCAGCCGTAAACAGTCCACTACTGAACAGGCCTCCCTCATGGATCTCCATGAGGGGTAGTTACCATACTCACCACTCTTGGCAGGCGGGTTGGCGTGCGCAGTACAGGATGTTGATACACGGATAGACGCTGCTGCCCATCTTCCGGAGGTATCCCTTAGCAGGCTCTTACTGCATCCACGGGCAGGAGAGGAGGGGTTACGTTCTATTGCCCGGCACCCCACGGCTATTACTATTATGTATGTTAATATAATTATTAACATTCAAAATTTTTAATATTTATTAAAAGTAAAAAGGGAGGGAGGTTTCTTTTGGCTTCTTTTCCTCACTTGGAAAAGTTTTCTAAATCCAATAAATTTAATTATGCCATATTGATATATAATAAAGCATTGGTACAGGGGTACCAGAAAAGGGGGCGAAGGCCTCATAAGGTCACCAATGGTCAAAAATGGCATTTTTGGGTTTTGGACATTTTCAGCCAGTCACAATAACTCCGGTCCCTGTGACCCTCACCAAAATCAATCAGTTATCTTCTCTCATAAAAACGGTGCTAACAGAAAAGGTTTCATGTAAATCGGTCAATGTGTTCGGTTGTAATTGTCAAATACACACAGACAGACAGCGCTGTGCATATTAGGGGGCTTTTAGCCCCTCTAAATAATAAAGCACAAGCACATTTGTCAATTGATATTTGTATGTGGCCTTTGGGACCTAATAATGAATAAACACTGAATTGACCTTAACTTTGACATAATGGGTCCAGCAAACTTTTTTCCAGTAGAAGAACTAGCCATCATTTAGGTTTTATTTTTAGTACACAAAAATACTTAACATATGAAATAAAACTAACAAGCATTATTATATGTTAGTTTTATTTTCTGACTACCTCTGTGGTGCAGCAGGTAAAGGTCCGTCTGCGACGCAAGAGGATTTCGATTCTCGCTTCAGGACAAATGTCTGTATGATCTGCAGATATTTGTTCTGGATGTTTTTCTATATATTATTATAAAAAATATCTGTTTATGTAGTATAATGTATTAAGTATATCAAGTATTCAGTCATCTAGTACCCATAACACAAGCTTTACTTAGCTTGCGCTTAGATGATGCTGTGTGAATTGTCCAGCATTATTTATTTTATAAGCTTCATAATTTAAATTTCACATCATCAATAAATACCTGTCTTTTCTATATTAATTCAGATCACAGAAAACATACGCAAAGCACTGCAGTCATCAGCAAAAATGAAAACAGCTGCTAAAATACAGCTCATGAGGATAAAACAAAAGGCCATTGGCGACAAGACCCAACCCATCTCCAAACGCATATACTTTGCTATCAAGAAACCAGATAACATGGATCCAAAACCTGTTAAAATACTAACAAAAGAGGATGAATTAGTAAATGTAGAGTCTATTACAATAGACCCAGACTTGAAAGATACTGCAGGAGTTTACATTAATGCTGATTGGTCTCTCGGAAGAGCAATAGACGGTATCTGCGACTTATGCAACATAAAAAATTTGAATAATACTCCAGGGAGATCTAAGGTAAAACTTTTTAGATTTTTCGATGGTTACTGCATCAGTCCTGTTAGAAATGATGTTGTGATGCAGGAATTAATGGACAAACAGGTTTTACAGCAAGGAGATAAGCTGGTGGTTGAGTATGTTGATACAGAACTATTAGCGAGTTTAGATGAAACTGCCCAGTTATTTCTAGGTTTGAAATGATATGCTAGCCTGTGTTTTATGATATTTTATAAGTTAATAGTACAAATTTTATATAAGCTGTACCTCAAGTTTCTAATTTTATAAAATTATTCTACCTAGCACTAATGATGGAGAAATAAAGAAATAAATCAAAAAGCAGGCTCTTTAAATTTATTTTAATTCGACACATTAAAACAAAGCTGTAATAAATAACTAGTTAATATCATAAACCTTAAAACTACATCATAACAGCCTCACTAGAGTAATCTTTACTGACTTGTGACTGGCTTCGTTTGTAATCAACGAGGGGCACGCTTGCGGGTGTTGAGTTGTTTGTGTTCGCGGTGGGGGGAGGGGTAGCGGCCAACTTATACTTCGCAACCAGCCAGTTACACTGGCCACTCCTGGCTATCAACGTCATGAAATCCCTTCGATACTGCTTCGTCAATATCGCATAAAGGAATGGATTTGCGCAAGCGTTTAACGGATAGAAAAAGACTAGTAAAACCTTGCCATGGCTAACGTCGACTAAGGGAACCCCGGCTAATGCAGTAACCCCGAAGAAAGCTACAGGCGCCCAACACAGCAGGTCAGTACCTATCAGCAAAGCCATTTTGTTCGCGATCTTACGTTCCGCGGCCGCCGCTGCGCCCCTCCCTCCGTAATTCTCCCCTCCACCTCCCAGAGATCTATAAATCTGCACGTAACACACAACAATCATCACCCATGCAACGGCGTTCGTCATGAACAGGCCGCCTTGATATACCGCGTCCCCCATATCCTTGCTCTCAACTGGCAGGCAGATCGATGTGGAAGAATAGTCTGATACTCCAACCAAAGGCAGTCCAGCCATGAGTATTGAAAACAACCAGCCGAAGATCATTATCTTGGCAGCTGTAGGCAGAGAGATTCGTCTCTCCAAGTATATAGCGTATGTAATCGCGAACCATCTCTCCAACGTCACGATTGTCAGCGTGAAAACCGACAACTGTCCCGAGAACACTGACAAGAACCCAGCAATTTTGCATCCTACCCCGTACTGCCAATTATAAGCGTAGTTGAAGAACTCTCCATACGATGTAAGATCTACTACAGCTATCATGAGTAGGTAAAGTCCGGTGCACAAGTCAGAGAATGCGAGATGGCACATGAGGAATCTCGGGACCGTCAGTTCAGCATGGTTCGTTAGAAGGACCATTAAGACGGCTATGTTTCCGACCACGGCGGCTGAGATGACGAACCACACACTGGCGCGAAGCCAGGACCAGCCCATCACGTCTTCGCAAGGGTTCAGATCGTCTGGGAGCGGAGTGCAGACCACTGTCCGTCGACTGGAAAGAAAGAAACGTTACATCATTCCAATGTTAGTCTCATGCCACTTGTCATGGTTATGTCCTAGTTTAATATTATTGCCCTGAAACTCCTTTATTTCACATCTAATCGTTTGGTTATAAACTTGTCTCATTCTATGTGCTAGGGAAGTAGGGATAATACAATTGGACCGACAACCATAGGCTCAGCATGGGAGGCCTATAACTCGTCGCATTAATTGACGCCCAATTAGTTTGTTTCTTACCATTCCTCTACTACCTGTTCCCCATTGTGGTTATTTTTAACAATAAAAAATGTGGGTATGTCACAGGAAAAAGAAAAAAATCGTATCGAAAAGACCGCATTTCACGCATATATGTACATACCTCCTATTCAAGCACACTCCTACATTAAAGTTCCTCGAAATTCTCACCTGATACTCAGATTTCCGCACTGTGCATTCTGCTGCCCTCCCAAAGTATCGTTCACCGCTTCGTGGAACTCTCCCAGGTCGTCTTCGAAGCTGCCAGAGTCTGCAAAATACTCCTCCATATTCACGTACTCCTCGCTCGTTGTGGCAGTGGAGACGTCTTCCTCTGGAGACCTGAGAAAGAACAGCCTTTGTGGGCTTCAGGGAATTGGTCTGATAGTGATTGGAAATGTAGCGAATAATGTAGCAATTTTGGAAACCCATATTTGTGAAGAATTTGAAAAATGTAGATGGACTTGAAAAGGTCGATGAAGGCCAAACAAACTTGGCTAAAAGTGACGGCATGTAGACTGCACTATTTGGTGGATCAGTAAATTCACTCGTACCTAGGTCCAATGAGTATTTTCTAGCTGTAGGCCAGAGTATGTCCTCGTCGCCAATAGAACCTTGAAGTGTCTAGTGTTTCCAAGTCTCCGTTGATTACTCTGATAGGCGCAAGGGGTTTCACCCGACCGTCCGTCGCCGAACTTTTAACCTCGCTTAAGAATAGCGAGATGGGTTTGATACAACTTGTGCTTGTTGCGTTAATGAATGTGTCTGAACTAACCTAGAAGTTTGTTATTTTTATAGTGTTTAACCACGCTTAGGTAGAACATTTTAAAAGAAATTAATAACCTTATCAAATTGTTTTTTTTTATGGTTTTATGGTTCTAAAAATAAATAAATAAAATTTTTGATAACGTTATTCATAACCTAGAAGTGCCAGTGTTGCCCGAGTCGCCTTCGATTGCTCTGATAGGCGCTTGGGACTGTTTCAGCCGTCCGTCGCACCTCTGCTTCAAAATAGCGAGCTGGGTTTGATACAACTTGTGCTTGTTGCGTTAATGAATGTGTCTGAACTAACCTAGAAGTGCCAGTGTTGCCCGAGTCGCCTTCGATTGCTCTGATAGGCGCTTGGGACTGTTTCAGCCGTCCGTCGCACCTCTGCTTCAAAATAGCGAGCTGGGTTTGATACAACTTGTGCTTGTTGCGTTAATGAATGTGTCTGAACTAACCTAGAAGTGCCAGTGTTGCCCGAGTCGCCTTCGATTGCTCTGATAGGCGCTTGGGACTGTTTCAGCCGTCCGTCGCACCTCTGCTTCAAAATAGCGAGCTGGGTTTGATACAACTTGTGCTTGTTGCGTTAATGAATGTGTCTGAACTAACCTAGAAGTGCCAGTGTTGCCCGAGTCGCCTTCGATTGCTCTGATAGGCGCCAGGGACCGTTTCAGCCGTCCGTCGCACTTCTGCTTCAGAATAGCGACCCGGGTTTCGTACAACTTGTGTCGCTCCGGGTTGTGGCGCTCGGGGAACTTAAATGCGCAGCAGTGGAAATGGTGCGTTAGATACGCCTTTTCTAAATGCTGAAACAATTATTGGAAGAGTAAAGCCTACCAACATCTTTCGGAACGCAAACCCTCCACCGGCTTGTGGGAAACTCCCTTCAGAAGAGCAGTCTATGACATTATATTTTAACCCAGAAATCAGACGTCAGAAAATCGACTACAGCCTAATCTTTATCAATGTTATGGTCCTATGTTGGAAGTTCTCGCTTCTCGCGTGCGGATCTTAACTAATGTAGAATGAGGCTAAGGGAACTGAGAAGACTGGAGGTCTGATCGTATATTACTTTGAGTAGGTCCTCTTTACCTTGTTTCTTTCCGAGGATGTAGCAATGTTACGTGAACGATTCCGTTTTAATGCGCGTTCAACACAGTATATGGCCTAGTTCGGATGACCGCGCGGCGACGCGCGCTGCCGCGCGGTTCAGCTGTTCAGATGGCGGCGGCTTGCGCGCGGCAGTCTAGCGTGAACATTCAGTGAGAATGGACGTGGAGGAGGCTATTTGCTTGTGGGTTTTATACCGCAAACTGCGACGTCGTCGTCGAAAGCAAAGACGATACTGGGTGCACCCTATTTTGAGGCAGACTTTCTTTAAGCCTGTTTGTGACTTTATATCCCACACTAAGACAACACGAAGAACGGATTTTGAACTACTTTAGGATGTCCATTCGAATTAAGATTCCAAATCGCATCTCTTTTTCAATTTCGTCAATTATTAAATCAATAGATATCTCGTCCTCCATTTTTTAGTGGCTCCGTGTATCCGCCCGCCACAAACCACGCGGATCAACTGAACAGGTCGATACAGGATTGTAGATCTTAAGCCACGCGTCACCGCGCGGTGACGCGCGGTGCATGGCGGTGCGCGCGGACACGCGCGGTGACGCGCGGTCATGTACACAACAACATTGATTTGTTACAATTAAAATTAAAATTCAAACCGCGCGCCGAGCCAACCGCGCGTAGCCGCGCGTTCATCTGAACTTAGCCTTTATCTTCGCTAACGAACCGGTCCTCCTGATAGAAAAACCTTTGAATTTCCGTACTGATGGTATTCTATTTATTTATTTATTAAGACACTCCTACGACATCTTAGGTTCTATTCTACAAATACGTCACAATATTTTCTATAACTTCGGTATACACTTTGTTTCAGGCAACAAACTTAGTTTTTATACCCACCTGGAATTCATAAATGGAAGGGATGTATTTCAAAGATGGCGTCTTCTCTATTTTAAGCGTTTCTAGCTTCTCTAGTCCTTTGGTGGGTAATGAGGTAATAGCGGTGCTACTTAAATCTCTGAAACAACGAAACTGGTTTATTACAACTGTCGAATAGGTTGGGCAATGCTATATCATCATAATTCACACCGCAATTTAACCCAGTGGGTAGCTTGGGTATGGGCTTCCGGCTTCCCTTAGGTGCTTTTCGCATCTATTGACGAGACTCCGCGACGTGAATCTTCTGTTCTTGTCTATTTTAGTTTTAAATCGCCCTAAAAAAGCAGGACGGTCACAAGTCGTCTGTATTTTTTTAAATCTCTTTTAAGGATTTAATTTCATAGGTTACAACAGTACAGGTACTTACAATTGTCTTAAAAGTAAATTTCCAGAGAAAGCATTCTCGTCTAAAATTTTCAGCTTGGTATTCCCTCTGAAACTCCTGTAATAAAAGAGCACATTTTAAAGTTCACTGCTATTATCGCATAGATGGCGTTAGTAACATTATTTGCGACTTTGCCGGGTTTGAGTCGAAATCTTTTTCATAATGCCGGTTGATATGGTTGCGGGTTCATTTTCAACCGCGGGTCGCATAATAAATAAAATATATATTAATTTAAATGTTTATAAATAAAACTTTATTTCATAACAGAACTGCCTATGCTTGATTTGAAATAAAATGTTCTAGCTTGAGTTAGTCACTTACAATTTTGAGATTTGGGCATTTTTGAACGCGAACGCAGGTACTTCTTCAATCAAGTTGTAGTTTAGTGATCTGGAAAAGGAGAAACATAACCTACCAATTAAATAATACAAAACATACCATAAAAAAAAATTTGGTAACTATAATATTTTGCAGCACATAAGCTAAATAAAATATATATTATGATAAAGTAACGAGAGCCGTAATGAATATACAGGGTCTTTGGTTCACTTTCGCCACGAGCAGTGCACCAGTCAAGTCACAAATCTTAAAGAATTTGTTTCTGTTCTGCGTTATTTTTACCAAAAAGTATAGTATGCTTATGCAGAAGCACGTACAGGCCTTGTAAACGTATTTTATATAGTAAGTCGGCCTTTTAAGATGATTCTTACAGAGCGGCAGTAACTGTAAAATCACAGGGACGCTGCAGTTTCTTATATTTTAAGAGATGAAGTTGTTAATTAATGAAATGGTATACAGTTTGTGAAATATAAACAAAAAATAGCAAATTGGTATATACCTAGTGACTTACACTTGATCGGCGCGCACCCGCAGCGCGTGCGCCGGTATCCGCCTTATTTGATTGCCTTCCAAGTCTCTGCGAAGTAAAGGATATTGTGTTTGCCATAATTAAAATGTAAGAGAAAGAAAATGCAAGAACTAGGTAGTTTTTCCGTAATAATATTTTATCGCCGTGGGGTGCCGGCAGAAGAATGTTACCCCTCCTCTCATGCTCGTGGATGCATTAAGAGCCTGCTAAGAGATACCTCCGGAAGATGGGCAGCAGCGTCTTTCCGTGTATCAACATCTCATACTGCGCTCGCCCACCCGCCTGCCAAGCGTGGTGAGTATGGCAACAACCCCTCATGGAGATCTATGAGGGAGGCTTGAGTTCAGTAGTGGATGTTTTACGGCTGACATGATGAATATTTTATCTATAAGTTAAATCTATAACATTTTGGCTCTAGCTAGACAGAAGGGCTCCATTTTAACTGCACTCCGATTGGAAAATTGCAGTTTGAATGCAGTAGCATTTGATTGAACTGCACGTCGACCGTGAAGCTAGCTTGCAGTCAGCGGGCTGTTGTTAGAACTGCACGCCCCGGCAGACTCCAATTGACTCCAATCGAACTGCACGGTTGGTTTGCAGTTTGTTTGCAGCTGTACAAACTGCAAATTTGCAGTTGAAGTGTAGTTCAGTCAGTTTGTCTAGAGTTTCTATCTAAATGTGAAAGCCGATTCAGATTTTTTAGTATTTTGTTTCTTTTATATTAGACTATCTTGTGCCCGACGCTTCGCATGCGTTGGACCCGGATAAAAAGTAGCCTATGTGTCAATCCTAGTCAACATTATACGTTTGCAAAATTTCAGCTCGATACGTAGGTACGCTAGTTTTTGCGTGAAGAGGTAACAAACCTCCATACAAACAAACCTCCGGCTTTATAATATTTGTGAGATATGAGTATACTCACATGGCCTGTAAGTACGACATGTTTCCCCTCTTGCTGTCATGAACATGGCTAAGGTTGGGCACTTCGGTTAGTCCCGACGTTGTTATCATGCTGAAAAAAAGTTATAAAGTTTCATGGAGCTGTGAAAGAGCTTTATATTCTATTTATTTATTTTATCCCATTCATAGGAAATCGGCTCCTGTCAGACATACAGAGACAAGTATATCGTTCTGTAAATAAAAGATAGTTGTTAACTTAATATAACGTATACGTAGGTATTTGCAAGCTGAAGATGCAAGTGGCAGCCCATATAACACGCATAACCGATAACTAGGAAGGAGTACTCAAAGTGTAAGGGACAGGATAGGGCTGGTAAAATCATACACAGAAACTTGAGTTCGAAGAGTGGCGAGCGGAAGGAAAAATGCACCTAACAAACGTGCGGTCACTAGGTCGCGAAAAAGGATACTATTTTGCCGTCGGCTTTACCGCGTCGGGGGGACCTACCGCGTTTCTCTCCCGATCCAAGCGCATTCCATTCTCCCTTCGCGCGTCACTCGATTTATTGTAATAAGTACCACAGATAATATAGATTTAACTAATAATACAATTAAATCTTTTCACGACATAAAAGTAAATACAGCAAGAGTTCCTACATACAAAGACACAAATTATATAAAATCAATTAAACAGCAAACATTTAATGGCGTACCCATTTACTAGAGGTAGGTACGCAGTACGCACCCCTGAGTGTCTACTGAAATCCGTGAGCAATCTAACGCGTCGCTTACTTGGTTGTCAAAAGGTTGTTTGTTGTTATAAGGTTGTCAAATCACGTAACTTTTCCAAACTTGTATGAAGTAATGAATGCTCAAACTTCTATGCTATGGAGATGCAAGGTGAAACGCGCATTTTTCCTGTTTCCGGCCAAAACATCGCCAGTTTTCATAATCCTCTCGCGAACTGTAGAGCCACAGTCGCGGTTGCGGTCGCAAAGCGGGAAGGCGATGAAAGAATGCTGCTTAAAAATATATTTGACGTCTGAGGCAGGGATATGCTCAGTTTTTCCACGACGGGCTCATATTAATCTGTCCCTAGTCATTCCCTAGTGCCGTGCTCTCTGGTAATAAACACAAAAGTGACATACATACGTACAATGTGCGCAGCTCGGGCAAGGCCGGCAGCGGGGCGATGCGCCGGAGCAGTGGAGCTTGCGTTATGAAACTGAAACAAGCAGGATTCTCTTATAGAAGAAAATAATCTATATAATATAAAATTCAAAGTCCTAACTGACTCACTGACTGACTGATATATCAACGCACAGCCACTAAACCACTGGACCGAAAGACTTGAAATTTGGCACACATATACCGTGAGTATCCTAGAGGTGCAGTAAGAAGGTATTTTTCGAAATTACAGCTTTCTAGGACTAATAGTCTCTTCGTAAAGCCGACTTCGAATCAGACAAACAAAACGAAACTATAAGGGTTCCTTGTTGTACTACGGAACCCTAAAAAAAACCGAGCTGTATGAAATGCATTATATTTTGAAAATAATTTGATAGCTAATAACAAAATTTTATGCGTTAAACAAGTAAAACTGAACTGTTATTTGAAAACTACCAAGTAACTTGTTAAACTATTATTTCTAACAGTTAACAGAGCTTGTTCTAACGACTAGATAGGGTACTGTTAACCTGGTGGTACCAGTACCCTGAAAGCTCTTGTATCAGATCCATATGATTAAAATAATACTTAAATATTCTTATAGTACAAAGAAAAATATCCATATATCGCACCTCCAGTCGTAGACTGACTCAATTCAAAATTTTGAATTAAGTTAAGTATACAGAACGACTCAAAAAAGTGCGTTCTATCGCCTAGTAAATCAGAAACTGTAATAAATAAACTGTAATAGCTCTCTGTTTCATAAAGTTATAGGTTATAGTATGATTTATAAAAACTGTCAAGGACCGAAACACGTTTTCTTCAGTTCCCAAAAAACATGAATTTTGGATTGAGTCAGTCTACGACTGGAGGTGCGATATCTGCAGAAAAATTGTTTGAACTGCGTACCACTCGGGTATTAGACCAACAGAGCCACGGAGGCAGTTATATTAATCTGGAGTTAGGTTACTTTAAAAGCATGACACACACAAGCATAGTAAAAAAAGATGTTCGTACGAGTATGTAATAAGATATGAACCTTTTTTCTACCATGCTGTTTACCCTCTACACCCTTGTCCTATTTATAAACAAGAGGGTATTTTATTCACAGACTAGACGTTCCCCGCGACTGTGTACGCGTTTTGATGCTCTGCTTGTATACGATTTGTCGTAGAGCTATCTACTGTTATAGCCTAAAGCCTTGCGCGATAAATCAGCTATCCAATACTAAAATATTTTTTTTTAATAAATATAATACGGCTTACACCACGTACCTAAATTATTATAATCTTGCTGACGTTTCGTAGACCATTTAGAGGCCCTTCTTCATGAGCACCGTTCGTGGCCGACTCCGAGGGCCGCGAGACGAGAACTCCTCGAGACAGTTCTCGTCTCGCGGCCCTCGGAGTCGGCCACGAACGGTGCTCATGAAGAAGGGCCTCTAAATGGTCTACGAAACGTCAGCAAGATGATAATAAGTTAGGTACGTGGTGTAAGCCGTATTATATTTATTAAATGATGTCTAGCCACGATAATTTCAATTCAAAATATTTTTTGATTCGAGCCAGTAGTTCCTGGTATTAGCGCGCTCAACCATACAAACTCTTTAGATTTATAATAGACTAGCCGCACTCCGCGGTTTCACCCGCGTAGTTCCCGTTCCCGTAGGAATACCGGGATAAAATATAGCCTATGTTACTCGGGGATAACGTAGCATTCTAATGGTGAAAGAATTTTGAGAATCGGTTCAGCAGTTTTTGAGTTTATTCGTTACAAACATACAAAATACAATTTTTTCCTTTACGATATTGAGAGATATAATAGATAGGTACGTACAATGATTTGAGATTAGGTATCTTGGTCAGATCGTCGACAGCAATGTGTTCCAGCATCGGCGCATCCATTATTGATCTGGAACATAAATAGTTTCATCATTTCCAACTTCTACACTTCTGGCGGTCTATATTAGTTTCCGGTAGCTAAAGCTCTGTGCAACTTTTATATCTAAAGAATGTGTATGAAATTGTCGGCATTTTGTAAATAACATAAAATAACGAAGAGACTGCATAAGTTTAAAAATGCGGGGAAGCCTCAACGGCCGCCGTATTCTTGAAATAACAAACCATAGTTAGAAGAAGAAAATCATTTATTTTTGACACACACACAACTTATACAAATTATAAAGAAACACATAAAATAATCAAATTAGGCTTACAATGTTATACAAGTTTTAAACATAGGTACAAACAATGCTGCGTAAGGTCAAAAATGGACTCTGCCTCAGTATACTATGTACTTACTTATGTGTACTATGTATGCCTCAGTATAGTTGTTACAACGTGTACCACTGGTACATGCATCCAACCTATAATGACCAGTGTTAAAACGTAGACACTAATATATTCACGACCTATAGTCACTGTGGAGCGTGCTGTGCTAGGAATGTCTAAAATCCGCAACGAGGTTCTGACAGAGGACTGCCATACGGATTAGCAAGCTGGATTATATCAATAAATAATACTGGAGAATTCACAAGGCAGCTTGAGTTATGGGTACTAGATGACTGATATACTTAATACATTATTATACATAGATAGGATATATGTTTTTTATTGTATGTAGGACAACATCCAGAACACCCTGAACAAATATCTGCAGATCGTAATAGCACCCGCAACTCGTCGCAGGCGGACTTAGCCCGCTGCGCCACAGAGTTCGTCTGGGCTGGCAGTGGGCTGGCTATACCTACCTGTCAAAGAACCAATAACCGATGGGGTAAACAAGTGGAGACCGCGACTCGGAAGCGTAGATTTAGACGTGCTTTAACGGCGAAGGAAAACATCGCGGGGAAACCCGCGGCTTAGTCTGCTTCAGACGTATTGACCTGTTCTTTCTTCTGACTAATTAAGCTGGGAGGGTGGTATAGGTGCCGGGCAAGACTAATCCACCTATCAACGTTCCAGGCACTGCAACGTCCCGTACAGCATGAATACCAGTGGCTGAAGCTGTATAAATCATCAGAAATCATCCTACTTCTCACTAATATTATAAAGCCTACAGTTTGTACGGAGGTTTGTTACCTCTTCACGCAAAAATTAGCGTACGTATAGAGCTGTTATTTTGCAAACGTATACCTAGATGTTGACCAGGATTAACACATAGGCTACGGGTATAACGCATGCGAAGCGGCGGGCACAAGCTAGTAATAATATAAACGCAAAAGTTTGTATCTATAGATGTTTGTTACTCTTTCACTCAAAAACTAGCGTATCGAGCTGTTATTTTGCAAACGTAACCTAGACGTTGACCAGGATTAACACATAGACTACTTTTTATCCGGTTACAACGGATGTTAGCTAGTATTATTATAAACGCAAAAGTTTTTGAGTATCTTGGATGTTTGTTACTCTTTCACGCAAAAACTAGCCTACGGATTGAGCTGAAATTTTGCACACGTATAGATGTTGACCAGGATTAACACATAGGCTACTTTTTATCCGAGTACAACGCATGTAAGCTAGTAATATTATAAACGCAAAAGTTTGTGAGTATCTATGTATGTTTGTTACTCTTTCACGCAAAACCTAGGCTACGGATTGAGCTGAAATTTTGCACACGTATAGATGTTGACCAGGATAGGCTACGTTATATTCGGGTACAACGCATGCGAAGCGGCGGGCACAAGCTAGTAATAATATAAACGCAAAAGTTTGTGAGTATCTATGGATGTTTGCTACTCTTTCACGCAAAACCTAGGCTACGGATTGAGCTGAAATTTTGCACACGTATAGATGTTGACCAGGATTAACACATAGGCTACGGGTATAACGCATGCGAAGCGGCGGGCATAAGTTAGTAGTGTACACTAGATGTAAAGGCCTTACATATGCTCCACCTTATGAAGGTGGTACCCCGCTGCGTGGATGGCGCGCGCGGTGAGCCGCGTGATGTTGGTCACGCGGAGCACGGCGCTGCTGCTATCGCTCATGTTCTGGCAGTAGCACCGCCGCGCTGCAACAAACAAATACAATATATATATTTTATACCCAAAAAATGTATATAAATAATGCTAGACACATCACACAGCATCATCTAGTCCCAAGCTAAGCAGAGCTTGTGTTATGGGTACTCGATGACTGACTACTTAATACATTAAACTTCCTACATAGATAGATATTTTTTATGGGATAACATCCAGAACGGCCTGAAAAATTAAGTGGAATATGAATATAAATGGAAGTATAAATTAAGTGGAATAATAATAATACATACCACTCGGCTAACGCTTTTATAGCAATTTTGAAGAGGAAACCCGATCTATTTCTGGTATCGACTTAGTCGGAAACATGAATAATCGTTAAGTTCTGACGAAATGCGTTTGTATGTTTAAACTGCAGTAATTAAAAGCGTTTTACAGGAGGTTGGTACTGTTCTTTCATCATTAGTCTGATGTTTCATTGAGCTCGTATTTTTAACGAGAAGGTTGTTTTAAAAAGCTTTTACTAGCTGTGTCATTCAGCTGAAATTTTGTATAAAGCTCAGTACTGAAGCTGAGATAATAAAACATTAGGCAATATAAAAACTTTAAAAATACCCGTTGACCCTAGATGCGGGATGATGTAGGTATTCATGTCAACCTATATGATGGGTTTCAAATGAAAAGGCTATTTTATAGCTTGTTTTAAAAACGTCTTCTACATAGTCATATTTCGGTTTAAAGAATCTTTATTTCTCAATAAGAACAATAATATTCACTTGGTTGAAAACATATAAAAGTTTTTTAACATTTAGGTAAAAGTCTACGCATTAGTGCGCTTACCTGCTAACCTTAAGTAATTTAATTTTACTGTAATGTACATACAAAACAAAACCAGAGAAATCAAAGTACCAGAACAAAGTACTTAGTGATAGATATCTAAAAAAAAATTACTTAAGTATCATCAAATTATAATCTTCGGCTTTATAGTCATTAATCTTCAGACATGTTTTTGTGTTTGTCGTAATTTGATGCTCCAGTGAGGTTTATTGCATATTCACTAGCGAAGTGTTGACTGGCCGAGCCGGGATCTACCTAATTCATAGTTCAAAGGTAGAAAAACAAACATGTTCGTGTGACAGTAAGTAGTTAGATGTAATTAGTGATTTAGCAAAGGTTGTTCAAACCTCCCAGCTTCAAGCTCTTGTAGATATTTGGTTTGTTAGGAGATAACGTTAATGTATTTGAGATTGATTTATTTATTAAAGGGCATCCAACAAGAAAATCACATGAGTTAATAATAGGTTCTAACAATATTGTTGACTGTGTGTTTCCTCAATTACAGGTTGCCACAATTAATATATTTTAGGCCTGAAGACTTGCAGACTTGTATTATATATAATATTATATATATCTTTGGTGTTAGACGTACCTACGTATAGATTTAAGTTATGAGGGCCCGATACGCTTAGGACAAGCCCAAAAGGGCTTTTTAAGTGTATTTTAGTTTAAGAACTATTGTAATTTTCTTGAAATAAATAAATAAATAAATAAAATGTATAACTGTGCGCTTTTAAACGGTATATAATGTTATACATAGGTGATTAGATCTTTCGATTTATCGCGAAAATTCTAGAGATTTTGCGAAAACACTGATAATTAGACAATTGTGATTACGTTTCATCCGAAGACACTGTCTTTGGCGGAACCGAGATGGACAGGCAGTAGGTTATTAGGTATATTAGGTTTAAATGTAATCACAAATCACAATAGGCTAACTATCCGTGTTTTAGCAAAATCTCTAGAATTTTCGCGATAATTCGAATTATCAAATCATCCTACGACATATATTATAATCTAAGCCTGGCCTGGCCTATGCTCGCAAATCGTGTATTAGCGGCATATAATAAGTATAAGGAAGCATCGCAGTGGGCACACACGAGATAAAGCAATTTTCCATATAATTTTTATAAATATTGAACCTTTCAAGAAAATTGTGCTTTCAATAATTTTGGTCATTGCTGGACTTATCGGTATGAATTTAAAACGAATCCTAACTAATGTGTTTTTGTCTGTTATGGTACTCTTTCACGCCCAAACCGCTAATCCGATTTTAAAAATTATTTCACCAATAGAGAGCTAGTCAGAGAGTAGCAGGCTATATTTTATTCCCGTAGGTATTCCCCCGTGGGAAGTTCCCGTGAACTACGTGTAAAACCGTAGAGCGCTGCTAGTTATAATAAACCCTCTAGTTGTAATAGTTTTATCAGATAGTCTGTTTTAGTGATTGTGTTTGCATAACAGGATATATTTAATTCCCATAATCCCACGGGAACTACGTTTAAATAAAACCGTAGACTGCTGCTAGTTATAATAAACCCTCTAGCTGTAATAGTTTTATCGGATAGTCTGTTTTAGTGATTGCGTTTGCATAACCATAACATCGCTTTTAGTATTAATACTTACGAATACAACGACGAAAACAGACTATCCGATAAAACTATCGCAGCTACTACAGAGGGTTTTGTATCCACTTACCTTGACTCGTATTTTATGAAGAATCTTGATTTACTGATTAATTTTAAACCACCTTGGTGTTGCCTTCTATTTATACATATTCCCTTAAAAACATCTCATTCCGTGGGTTATAAAAGTCGATTAATAATACTCGAGCACCGTCGATTGATGCCTTACAAATGTGCAATCTATCAAGCAGCCAATTTTAGCTCAAGAGCTTCACAAACCCATAGGCTATGTGATTTTCATACAAAATGTGGTGATTAGAAATGAAATAATTTATGCACAGAAAATAGAGTACAATTAGGTCTTATAAAAAAGATTTTAGCTCTTCTATTTAGCCTTGGATCTATTTCTAAGTCATGTCAAAGTTCAGTAGGTAGTTGTTTTTTTTAATAGAGAATTAAGATATAAATTATGTCAAACATTCACTCAAATTATAAAAGCACTTTTACTCTACGTCTAAGTTTTTTTTCTTATTTGAGTCGTGGGCAATCTTTAATAGGAGGCAGTCTATTAAAGATTTTATACACATAGCATAACAATTTTTATGTAACAGGCTAGTTCTTAGGTATAAAGTTATTGACCGGCCGTTCACCCCCTCTCGTATTCCGTGGATAATATCTTTGGCTTTTGGGAACAGTTGTGGATGAGTCCTGACAAATATGCAGACTTCAAATACATACATGCATGTCAATGGAAGAATTCCTAGTGTTTTAAAAAGAGGTTTACAAGATTCATAAGGTGGAATACCCGCAATAGCTCGTAAGTATCTTTTCTGCGGTAGTATGTAGAGTTTCCCCAAAGAATTAAACCATACCTTAGGACTGAGCTCACGTAGGTACCTCAACCATTTAATTACTAAATCAATTATATTATTTATTTAATTGGTCGTTATACGACGGCGGTTTGATGTCATTGACTTAATGAATAACATATTTTTTGCTTTAAATTGTCTTGTATTTTGATTATTGGTTGATAAATTATGTTATTTAATTTTTTCTCTAATATTATTAGCACTTTTAACTACTTTTAATTTTTATTATTATTATTAACATGGCTATGAATAAATATAATCTTACATACCTACTTACGGGCCTACATATCCCATTCTTTGAGATGGTTTCAGACTTGGCGCGAACCTCGCCGAAAACAAAACGAGGTTTTGAATGGGATTCAATTGTTTTTAACCGACTTCAAAAAAAGGAGAGTTTCTCAAGTCCTTTGTATTTTATATATTCTTTTAATCTGTGTTATCTCAGAACTCCATCGTTTATGAACCGATTTGCAAAATTCTATTTCAGTTCGGATATATTGGTACACTTTCAATTAAATCCCATCAGAATCGAGTTATCATTGGCCCTAATTTAAACTACTTACTAACTAACTACTTTTATCTATGTTAACAGATGGTGTCAAACTAAAAGAGGCAGACTATCCGCTTGCTGGAGCGACGTCTTAATGAAGGTGGAAAGCTATGGCCTAGAACGGCCAGAGATAGAAATGCATGGAGACACTTGGAGGGGCTTTCACCGCCACAGGCAATCCATACATACAATAGCATAGTAGTATTAATTAATTTATTATTTCTTCATAATTTTGTCTATTGGAAAAAATAGCTTTTTATTTATTTATACCTATGTATTCGAATTAAAAAATATTTTTTCAAGTGGGTTCATAGACGGATTTCTGAGTTAATCGAAAGAGTACCTAGATGCTACTCAGAGTCTAGAAGACACCATATTCACACGTACAAACACAATCTATTTCATCAATTTATGAGTGGGCCGACTGTGGCATGATTACAGTGTACGGCATAACTGAGGCCATTCTCTTAGCGCCGGCTTTTTCGTCAGCAAACAACAAACAGTTCAGTTTGCTAAGGAATTGACAACGCCTTTATCAGTGACGCATCGACTGATAACGCGGCCTTTGATGGGCCGTATCTCTACCATTGCGATTTTAATAAGGAGTTTTCGCCATAATCAAGCAGTTTTTTTGAGAACGGCGACGCCAAATTAAAACAGAATACGTACTCTTTAACAGCTAGGTACTTTATACAGAGCATCAGCGTTGGTTATAGCTAGTCTCTGGTTATGGTTAACCCATGTAAGAGCGCAAGCTGTACCTAAAGTTTTAGTTTCGCCGCCGAATACAAACAATGTAAACATTACTTATCATAACAATAAATTGTTATGATAAGAAAATGAGGCTAAAAAGTTGACATTACTTAGCACCAAAATGTCTGGTGTATATTGCACCACCTGCTGATGCAACAAGTATTACCCGCTCTACGACCGACACCATGTCGTCGGTCCATCGTGTTGGGGTCTTCCTACACTCCGTTTAACCTTGACCATCATTCGAGAACATCTTTTTATGTCCCTTGCGTCGTTTCTCCAATACATAAAAAGGTTGTCTCCGGGTCAAATTCAAGCACCATTCTTAAGCAAACGTCTGTTGTAGTTCAGTCAAAATAGACGAAACAAAGTGACGATTATCTTTCAACAAGCTGGATTTTTTTATATGCCTTAAGTAAGTACATCATTAATGATTCCTTACAAGACTAGTAATTTCATAGATATAAACTGCTGGTAGAGATAACGCATACTCTCGAACAATGATTTGCGTTACTTATCAGGCGGGATTCCACTTATTGCTCTAATACATTTCTTTTGTGCCTAATGATATGTCAAAAGTCATCATTGATCCCGCTTGTGCGTTGTTTTTTATTTGAGCTCATTATCATCATCCACCCACTGCTGGGTATAATTTACCTCCCTTAGTTTGTGCCATCGGCCACGATGCTGTGCCAGTCCAATCCATCGTTTGCCCACGATTTCATCTACATACATATGTCGTCTGCCCATCTTGCCGAATATTCGAGCTCCCAAATTTTAGTTTATTTCGTATAACTCTGAAATGGTGAAGGTTACTGGAAAATAGTCCATAAAAATATTGTAGATCGTGAAATTCTCTAGCCACCATAAAGACACATATTTTCCTACGAAGCACCATCCTCGAGCAGTCGCGATTTTAGACAAATAATAATCCTTTGGCAGACGTCATCCTCACCAACGGAATTAGCTTTCTCCAGCTAATGAAAAAGAAAATAACATAAGAATTTATAAACTTGACACTGGCGGAATTATGTAAAAGCAAACACAAAAAGCCATAATATAAAAAGACAAGACAAGCTTTCTCCATGCTTTATATGGAGCTACGAAAAACAGATCATCGATAGACAAGTATATAATTAAAAATTTTGCGAAAATACATTAGAAAAGTTATCTTGTCTTCTTCCAACATTTACTTGTGCTTATCAACACTTGTTTCGTGTGTTCTACCAAGTGCTGAGTGGCTGGGCTGTAAATTGATGGTGCGGAAATACGAGTACCTACGCGCTACGTTGTGAAATCGCGATAGCTCTAGAACGGTGCTTCGTAGGAAAATTTCTCGCGACCATTTTTCAGTCGCGTTCACCATTGCAGAGATAGGCATAAAACAAAAACTTGTGACCTTGAATACAAAACAGCGTACAAACGAGATCGATGAGGACTTTTGATATATTTTGATAGCATTAGTAATGTATCTAAGACCTATACAAAAAATCAGCTTGTTGGGAATTATTGCAGACTTGAATGTCATTTTTGCCAGGACTTAATGTCACTGTTAGTATTTTAGTTGTAATACCTATTGTGAATCATTATCATCTTAGCCTTAGCACGTCCACTGCTGTACAAGGCCTCTACAAGTACTGATCAAGAGAGGTTTTTGCCACGGTTGGCAGGTGGGTTGGCGAGTGCAGTACGGGATGAAATGTAATTGTTTATTTGCCAGCAGTAAAGTACAAAAGTGTTAGGCTGTACACAGCGCGTAACAGCACAGTTAGGCGTAAGTCAGCTTCACATACTTCACTGATAGATCAGCGTGCAAAATAATGGATGTAGGTACAAGTACATAAGAATAAACGGAGATTCTAGTATTGGCAGATTCATACTGCATCCACGGGCAAGAGAGGAGGGACAGCATTACTGCCGATAGTATGTATGAGGTAAGGTAATAGAATACAATGGCAAAGGATAGTGTCAGTCCAACATCGCGAAGTGTATAAAGTGCTGGATATAATGAATTGGACATGATCATGGGGACGTATTGACAAGTCCACTTAATGCGGCGCGCGTCGTGGCTGGCTCGTTACCGCTTGCGTTCAGTTGTAGCTTTTACCCGGCTGTTAGAAATTATTATGATTTGTCGGGTAAATGAAGTGTAGGAATATGAATATGACATACCTAAGAATGAATTGGACATACCTAACCACAAAGTTATTATGACAACTATTTTGATTTTGATTATTGTAACTGAAAAAAAATAAAAGGCCTTTGCATCTATTAAGATGATTTATACAGCGTCAGCAATTGGTAATCATGCTGTACGGGACGCTGCAGTGCCTGGGACATTGTTAGATGGATTAGGCTTGCCCAGCACCTATACCATCCTCTCAGCTTAGTCAGCTATTATTCAGAGGAAAGAACAGGTCAATACGTCTGAAGCTAACTAAGCCGCGGGTTTCCTCACGATGTTTCCTTCACCGTTAAAGCACGTGTTAAGTGTGCACATAAATTTTTCAAGAAAGAAAAATCCATTGGTGCACTGCCGGTATCGAACCCACGACCAAAGCCGTGTTGGCTGAGTGGTATGTACCCCCGACTTTCAATTGTAACTGACATTGCATTATATTACCCGACTTCTGTGTGAAACAATAAATAGATTATATACCTAATACCTACTAAAATAATAATCGTTAGACCAATTGCTGCGCCCTTACAGGGTACATGTACCTACCTCTAAGCTAACTACCACCTAACCTAAGCTAAAACTGTTATAATGTATATGTATGCAATAAATGAATAAATGAAATGAATATTTGAGTCGTAAAGGTCAAAAGCGGCAATCAGTACTGAAGGGTTGAATTTTGGCAATTCAATAAAAACGTTTTATTAAGTCTGATTTGAAATAATTTTACTACCAAAGATTGGCGCATTTGAAACCAATGTTTAAAGACGATTTTGAACGGCATACTGCCGCAATTGATATAGATCGAGCAAACTATATGTAACGTTATTTTGAATTCCATAAACGGCAGGGTGATTACGTATCTCGCGACAGGTTTTGCAACAGGCAATTGACAGCAATATTGCTGTCAAATGTTAATTTTGTATTAGAGAGTAGCAAAGAATTGACATTTGACAGCAATATTGCTGTCAATTGCCTGTTGCAAAACCTGTCGCGAGATACGTACTATTCACCCTGCCGCCATATCAATATGTAATTTTTCTCAAATTTGACAGATTGCCGACTTTGATTATAAAATGCAATAAAAATATTGAGTTTTATACTTTGATTATATACAACTCATTTATTTCATCTTTGTTAAAAAATAAATTGCCGTGGGGTGCCGGCAGTAAAATGTTACCTCTCCTCTCATGCCCGTGGATGTAGTAAGAGCCTGCTAAGGGATACCTCTGGAAGATGGGCAGCAGCGTCTTTCCGTGTATCAACATCCCGTACTGCGCTCGCCAACCCGCCTGCCAAGCATGTCGAGTATGGCAACTACCCATGGAGATCCATGTGTTCATTTACTAATGAACACATGGATCTCCATGCGTTTTACGGTTGAAATGATGAATAAAAAAATAAATGATTATGATGTCCCACGCCTGAACCTATGAATATATTTCAATTAAACCTAATACCTAATATACTCTTTCTAAAGCTAATCAATCTTAAAAAAATATATCTTCGTCTTATTAAGGATAGGTGGTTGTTGCCATACTCGCCACGCTTAGTATGGCAAGCGCAGTACGGGATCTTTATATACACGGAGAGACGCTACTGCCCATCTTTCGAAGGTATCCCTTACCAGATTCTCACTGCCTCCACGGGCAAGAGAGGAACAACAAATAAAAAAAAAAAATTACCACCACTCTTGAAAGGAAGCGGCATCTACAGCACAAGTTTCCACCTAGTGTAGATGCTGCAGACTAAGTTCATTGACACAAGTCTTACACTTCTTATAATGTAATGTTATTCTTAATTATTTTAAATGTGTACCTGGAATGTAAACTGTAATGCTTGTTTTTGAAATAAACAATTTTTTTTTAAATTTATTTTAACAACATTCTACTCTTCTGTGCCGCACCGGGCGAAGGTCCGCCTGCGACGCAAGAGGTTGCGGGTTCGGTTCCCGCCTCGGGACATATGTCTGTACAATCTGCAGATATTTGTTCAGGGTGTTCTGGACGTTTTTCTATGTATAATAAAAAATATCTATCTATGTAGTATAATGTATTAAGTATAACAGTCATCTAGCAATACAAGCTCTGCTTAGTTTGGGGCTGTGTGATGCTGTGTGAATTGTCCAGTAGGTATTATTTATTTATTTACTGCCGGCACCCCACGGCACTTTTATTATACGGCATATTTAGGGGTAAGTTTGTTTGTCAGACAAACACTCCATTTAAATGATTTTCGGTAGACTATAGGGTGTACCAAAAATCATTTAAATGAAGTACTTTATCATAAAACTAAATGTTTATCAAAGCAAGTCCGAAACCATAGACAAAAAATATCGAATGATTTGTCTACCGTGGACGTGAGACATTAAAAAATAATGAAGTTGTTATAACGGCGCAATAAAAAAGCTATAACATCTGTCATTAATTATATTGTTATGAATAAAAGCCTCTTGGAAAATTTAACACGTTGACTGTTGCTGTACAGTAATCATCACCAACTCCTAGTCCTTATCTCACTCTATGCGAGTCGGGACAACATGTTTTTCTCATAACGCATAAATTGTAAATAGATTTGTTACGTAGGCTTTTTTATACGCCATTTTATCTCAATTCACTTGAAAATATTCGGTAGTAAACCCATGTCATTAAACTATAAATAAAATATTATTTAGTAGCGCCGCCAATCACAAAGAGTGCGTTTGACCGTAAAATCAGTTTTACGGTAGTCTAGCTGTGAGTTATAACATATTTACATATCTAGATAAATAATGGGATATACCTACTCAAGCGTAGTCCATCGTAATAACGATATTCGTAATTTTGTATCGAGGTTTGTGTAATAAATGAACGTAGGATTTATTAGTTTTATTTTACAGCTTTTTTTACTGTTTTGTTCCCCAAGAATATAAAATCATCGGGAAAGAATGTGGAGATTGGATTCGCCGATACTACGAGTACCACATAACCCAATTTTCAACTTCAATGAATATCTAAATGAACAACAAATATTTAGCAATAAATCCGCTTACCTATATATAACAAGCGCTTGAAAATACACTCAAAAAAAATTCGACACGTGTTTTGCCTCTCTATACGCAGAGGACAGACGCAGAGGTAGTTGCCCAATAATGAACAACATCTCCGCTCCCTGTACCTGTTGCCTCTTCGCCGAACAGAAAGATACACTTTCTGCGGAGAACGTGTCGAATTCTATTTGATTGTTTTTTTCAAGCGTTCATTAAATAGGTTAAGCGGATTTGTTACAAAATATTTATTGTTCATTTAGATATTATAATGGATTTCCGCAGTCATGCCTTAATTAATTAATTTCTTCAATGCAAATTTACGGCTACTTAAATAGTGTTATTAAATAAATATTCAAGTTGGATTTGAACCGTAAGCAGATACAGCAGCAGGTCGTCCACAGCAGGAAATAGATACCTATTCGTGGTAAGGTCGTCCACAGCAGGAAATAGATACTTATTCGTGGTATGATTACCACGAATAGGTATCTATTTCCTGCTGTGGACGACCTGCTGCTGTTATGATGATGATCACATCATCATGACAGCAGCATGTCGTCCACAGCAGGAAATGGGCCTTCCTCAATTATCATTGAGGGGGTTATTGCCATGATAAACTATAATAAAATTTAAAGAAATTTAAAGCAGGATTGACACCACTAAAGTGTTAAAATATCGATTTTCAGTCAGACCATAGACAATAATACCTGTATAAATCTGGCAATATATTGTGCAATGTATTAAATCGGCGCGTATAAGTGAGGGAGTTATTTTTTCCATGTGATAAAAGGCTCCATCAATATTCTTCCAACCATCCCTATCCTTCGCAGAATTCGCAGAACCACGTTAGTATTTGGACCTTTATCGGCATACAAAACGTGCCAAGTCGCAGGCAGCAGCTAGTATTTAGTCCTTAAAACTACATTATTTCCACGCTGTCCACACAGATTATATATTAAATACCCACTGCGCCCAATTTAGTATGTTTTGTATAATATTACGCGGTAATTTGTTTATTTTGCGTTAGTTTACAAAGCTTACATAGTTAGGTTACATAGTTTACATCCGTGTAAGCCGACAAGTAGATAAGCCAACATGAAGTCCTTAGTATTTTTGGATGGCTCATCTATAAAAATTTAATAAGTACTACTTTATCTTTATTTTCTCACTGATGGTGAAGGGTCGCATTTGTCCTATAGTGGAAAGTGGGATTTTTTTAAGTCATCATCATCATTTTCATCATTTCAGCCGTTAAACGTCCACTATTAATCACAGGCCACCCTCATGGATCTTCATGAGGGGTAGAGTTGCCATACTCACCACGCTTGGCAGGCGGGTTGGCGAGCGCAGTACGGGATGTTGATACACGGCAAGACGCTGCTGCCCATCTTCCGGAGGTATCCCTTAGCAGGCTCTTACTGCATCCACGGGCATGAGAGGAGGGGTAACATTCTACTGCCGGTACCCCACGGCCTTTTTTTAAAGTAAAATATGTTAAAAATAAAAATATATTAAATATTATATAAAAATAAATATGTTAATTATTATACTGTCACATGGAAACAAGTTTTTGTTGGCTGCCGGCAGGAGAATTGCCCTTCTTTGGTGCCCTAGGAACCTGCCAAGGGATACCTCCGGAAGACGGTTTTTCCGCGTATCAACATCCCGTACTGCGCTCACCAACCAAACTGCCAAGGGTGGTGAGTATGGCAACAAACCCCCCCAATGATCTTGGAGATCCATGAGGGTGGCCTGTGTCCAGCAGTGGACGAGGAGAGCAGTCCTGCACAGCAGCACCGGCTGTGATGATGATGAAAAAAAGTATTATTGATAATTAATTATATCTACTAAATAGCTAGAAAACCGCTCAAAACAAACCATTCATCCAAATCGGTTCAGCGGTTTTGACGTGTAAAGGGAACATACATACACACATACATTGTTACTTTCACTTTTATATATTATGTAGGATTTTCAATTTCAATCAGGTCACATTTTTGTAAACTCAGTTCTGATGATGGGATCAATGAGGAATCGAGGGAGCTCCTCCGGGATATTGTAAGTAGGTAAACACAGATATTTTGTCATATTTAACTAAAGGCAAGCATTTTTATACAGAAAGTATGATTTGGTGAAGTGATAAGTGTACCGGTACACGATGGAAACAAATTTATAGAAGATCACAAAGACCCAGGACTAACATTACAATCTAAATAAACTTAATTTAAAAATACTAATGGTTATACTGTAAGTACTGCCCGAATTTTTATTTTGGCTAAGTGGCACTACAGACCTAGCACGACGTGAGACACTTGCAAATTAATCTACACCTACTTACGCCGCTCTATGCTAATAACAGCACTAATCGAATATTGATGTGATTACTGATTAGTAATAAAAAAGCGATTTCTCTTATCGAACACTGAATTATATATTTGAAAGTCGATTTGTTTTGGTTTGAGACATCTTTAATTATCATTATTAAGGTGTGACTTAGCGGGTATAATAACTCATTTTGCCACTAATTAGATACTTTATGAGGTAACTTATGAGTTTGTATTATTACAATTTTATATTTAAATTTTATTTTATAGGTTAGTTAATTTGAGGCCAATACTTGTAACATTTGATACCAAATTTTAATATTATTTTGCTGCTTTTATATCGACGAAATATTCATAAAATTGTGTTCTAATTTAATAACTAATATATTATCATTATTATTAATTAACTTTTGATGTTTTGGGTTAATCAGTCTGTAAATTCAATTGTGCATTAAATTAAATAACAAATAAATAATCATATAGAGTTCGCGCAAAACTTCTTGAGCTCTGTGAACGTTGCGGCAAATGCAAAGTTGCGCATGCTGACATGTTCATTCAATATTGCCAACTAGGTTATAAATAATCTTGCTACACAGTAGAAATTTTGTATTAAAAAATTAGCTTCTTGCGATAAGTAAAGGTGAATTTGGTCTAGCATTTAAGTTTTATTAATCCTTAATTTAATATAATTATTGATTTTTAAATATATTTTAATAATTAAAAAATAAATAAATGCATAGTAAAATGTGTGCTAGATAAAACGAAAATACACCAAAACTCGCGCTGGCAACCCTAGTTTAACAGACTGAGCCCCTCTCGCACCCCTTTTATCATTCCTTCCCCTCAACGCCCTAAAAACTGTGTACTGCGCAGTCACTGAAGCTAACTTCACAGAGCTCAAGAAGTTTTGCGCGAACTCTACCTTATATATAATGTATAAACTATTTTCCTTCTTCCTTTATATTTCCTTGAAGGATGGGTCCTAACGAGTCACAGTGTCACTCGTTCTGTAGCCATTAAGGGGTTATTGAATGATGAGATGTCCAAATGAGGTGTCGTTTTATCACAACTGTGCGAGTGGCATACAATGCAACTAAATTATGCTTTATGAATGGATGAAAAAGGGTAATTACAGAACATATGTACGTTAGCAGGTTGTTATTTTTTTTTTTTTTTTTTATTTCTTGTTTACAAATAATATTAAATGCTTAATATAAAATAGCAACTAGAAACCGCTAAGGTTTAATACTTATGCTATTTAATGAGTCACATATTAAGTTTGAGTAGATATTGAATTAATGAAATGTTTTTTTAATTTAAATTTGATGTTTGAAGGCGTTATCTGATTACAAAGATCGGTTGGTAGGTTGTTAATAAGCCGAGGAACAATGTACTCGGTCGTGCGCTCGCCGTATGCATTCCGAGCGAGCTTCGTGCGTAGTCGGTTGTTTGCGACGGCCCGAGTGCATACAGGGTGTTCAATAACAGTTCTAAGTGCGTCATTGAAAAACTGTTCTTTTAAAAGTATTAAGTTCACTTGAGTGTGGACGGGTAAGACGTTACAGTGAATAAAAAGACCTATTTCATTATTACAATAGATACGTTTTATATTAGGTGATACTAGGGTTTTTAAAATTTTATGTTGCAATTTATAAATATCATCGAGATACGTCTTATAGGTTCGACCATAACTACTGAGCCCATACTGGATGTATGATTCTGCTAGCGCATTATAAAGCATAAGCTTCACCTTAAACGGAATTTGATTTTTTAAAATTGTCATGTTCGCAAGAAATTGTCTAAGTTTATTGCAGACCCGTTCAATGTGAAGGCTCCAGTTAAACTTATCATCTATGATTACGCCAAGATAATTCTGACTAGTAACAGTTTCTATCACTGGACAGTTACAACCTGCTGTGCTGGTAAAATGTAAACAGTCATGATTATGTGCAACTAGATTTTGTACGTCCTGTATACCTGCCTGCTTAGTGTAAGGTGATTTAATAATCAAAACTTTGGTTTTGCTTGAATTAAGCACTAGGCCGGCGTCATGACACCACCTCGCCAACACATCTAGATCTTCTTGTAAACTTCGACATGCTTTTTGTGGGTCTCTATCAGCAATTACAAGGCAGGTGTCGTCGGCAAACTGGTAACACGTGCTATTTGTAATGCAGTTCCTCATATCATTAACATAGGACAGGAAGTGTAAAGGTCCCAATACAGAACCTTGTGCTGTTCCCTCAGTTACAGAAATGGGTTTACTACATGTGTTATCGAATTTAACAGTGAAGGTTCTGTTTTGTAAATAATTTTTGCACCACGCGAGTAATGGACCTCGTATTCCACAGTCATCGAGCCTATCGACTAGCTGATTGTGCACTAATGTGTCGAAGGCGCGTGAAAAATCTATCAAATATTGAATGATGAAATGTACAAATGAGGTGTCGTTTTATCACAACTGTGCGAGTGGCATACAATGCAGATAAATTATGTTTATGAATGGATGAAAAAGGGTAATTACAGAACATAGTAGGTTGTTACGGTCCGGGAGGAGCGTCTTTCCTTAATACGCTCGCCAACTCGCCTACTAAAAGTAGCGAGTATGGCCACAACCCTGTTGTTACTCAATATAACTTCAATACTTACTAGATACTCCCTTTAGTACCTATTTTTGTTGAGTTGCGCTCAATTGTGTGCATGCTGTGGCCGCCTTTAATTGGGGGAGCACAAGGCCCTTAGTCCCTAAGTTTTAAATTGTGTTGAATCTGTGTATCTCTTGTTGGTGGTCCTAATAAATAAATAAATAAATAAATAAATAAATAAAACCCCCCATGATCTTGGAGATTCAAGAAGGTTTATGTCTAGCAGTGGACGCGGACAGTAGCCTACTGTTGATGGTGCTGGGTGGATGGTATAGGTGCTGGGCCAGCCTAATCCATCTAGCACCGCAGCGTCACGTACAGGATGAATACTGGTTGCTGGCGCTGCATAAATCATCTATAATAGAAAATGAATGCCTTTCACGCCCTTAATTTTAAACATTTCATTTTTAAATATCCGAGTAAGTCTGCTACAAGCGATCGGCTGGCAGATCGAATGAATGAACACTTTATTGCACTTAGAAAGACAAAAAATAAAATTATTTTGATAAATATGTACAAATTGGCGGCCTTATTATACCAGGAAAAAAGTAATTTGTAAATAATATAACGTAGGTAGTGCACAAAAAATATGATAAGTACATCTACTAAGTATACAGAATCTTAACCTAGATGTATAAGCTAAAATACATTAATACAATACAATAATACAAAATCATTTATTTTCTCATCACAAAAAGTTTAAATAAGCTTAATCTAAGTGCACTATCACGGTTGAGAAAAAGGGAGTAAATTCAGCGTAAGCTGCATGCAGAACATACAGCGCTGGTTTTCAATTTACCCGTCTCGGCCGGTATTTGCCGAGATTACATAAAGTTGAGGAGCGGGTAGGTATTCAAGAAACTTAAAAGTAATTCCACAAAATTAAAAAAAAAAAACAAAAATTATCCAAAAGATCTAGAAGAAGGTTTATGACAGTTATGACAGATGACGGGTCTTTTCCTCTCTTATGTATGCAAAACAAAAATATATATATATATATATTACACATAATTATATATTTATATATACATACATACAAATATATGTGGCATTGTGTGTAATGTGTGTGTGAAAGTATTAGGTTAGAATCTAATAAAAAAAAAAACATAATTAAGCAAAGGTTATCCTAGAGTAAAAAGGTTGCTTTCACCGTGTGTTTATGTTGTTGAAGTAGGAATAATTTAACTTTTTTTTTAAATGTAGCGTTACCAATTTTAATTTTTAAAGGGGGTGGTAAATCGTTCCATATTTTAGAGGCTCGGTATTTAAAGCAACCCTTAAACCCTTTGGTTTTGTGATTGGGAATAACAAGGGAATTGCTTAGTTTAGAGCGTGTGTTAAGATCATGAATATCTTTATACCAATTAAATTTTTCGAAGAGATACTCTGGTTTCTTATTCCATAGGATTTTCTGAGTCGTGCACACTATATGAAGTTGTCTTCGGTCTTTCATATTTAGTATGCCATTTTTTACTAAGTAAGGGCTGATATGTTCCCTTCTAGGTATATTAAAGCAGAACCTCATGCATGCATTCTGCACTCGTTGAATGGATCCTTCTGTTTTTATCCACAGTCTAGGACCATAGACTGCACTACAGTAGTTAAATGGAGAAAGCACGAGGAGGTCACACAGCAGTAGCCTTATGTCTTCTGAAATATATTTTCTGATAGAATACAATACCTTGAGCTTGTAGAATGCATACCGAATTTTTTCATTTACATGCTTTACAAATCTCAACTCACTATCCACGACCAATCCCAAGTTTCTAGCTTCATGCTCACATGGTATTACTATATCGTTAATTTTCAGTTCGGTATTAAAATTAAGAGCTCTTTGTATTTGTGTCTTAGTACCTAGAAACATCATTTTTGACTTACTCGGATTCAAAATTAGAGAGTTCTTTTCAGCCCACGAAAATATTTTAGACAGGTCTTTATTAATTAAAGCTATTGCTTCTTGCGTATGATCCGGATGAAAGCTGTAATACACCTGGGTATCATCTGCGTATAGATGATATTTGCAGACTTCTATGTGTTGAGGCATATCTGCAGTAAAAATGGAAAACAAGATCGGACTAAGAATCGAGCCCTGTGGGGTTCCTGTAGGCACTTTGGCTAAATCAGATACAATTTTATCGCCATTTTGTTTCTCCAACTCTACATACTGTTCTCTACAAGTTAAATAGGACTTAACCCACCTACATGCACCATCAGTAAAGCCATAGTATTTTAATTTGGCTACAAGTAGATCATGGCTTATGCAGTCGAAAGCGCGGGAAAAATCTAGGAGGACAAGTACCGAGCAGAGCCCAGCATCAGACGCGGTGATTAAATCATCCGTAACGCGTAAAAGTGCTGTCTCGGTACCATGGTTTTTCCGAAACCCTGATTGAAACTTCGGAATAATGTTCTCCTTTGCAATATATTCTTCGATTTGGTACAGAACTATTCTCTCCAAAATCTTTGACAACACCGGAAGGATGCTGATTGGTCGAAGATTTTTCAGATGTTCAATTGTATTAGATTTAGGTAATGGCCTGACTAGAGCACGCTTCCAGCATTCCGGAAATTTGTTTGATACAATAGAGGTATTAATAATATCAGTAATTATCTCTAAGGTATCTGGTAGAGTTAGTTTTATCATTTCCGCTGTTAACTTATCGTGACCAGAAGCATTCGTATTAATATTTAAAATTATTTTCCCAACAGCTTCCTCCGATGCTGTTTGCAGAGAAAAGGACGCATTAACCGTTTTTACATTTGTCGTAAAAAACAAATATACATCTATATCAATATTGCCTGAGCCTGGTACGTCCAGAAAGTGATTATTTATTAAATTGGGGTTCATAAGATGATGAGGAATAGACGGAGTAACATTATTAAATGTTTTTATTTTTTTAAAGTATTTCCACAATTTGTTAGGGAGATTTAAATTTTTATTAATATAATGTTCAAAAAACGCCGTTTTCTCTCTTTCTAAAGCCCCCGTGACCAAATTTCTTAGACTTTTATAATAATTTCTAGATGAGTCTGTCTTTTTTGAATTTGCTTTAGAGAGAGCTCTATCTCGTAGTCGCATCATGAACTGCACGGTATCTGTGAGCCACGGTTTCGGAGAGTCTGAAATTTTCTTACGTTGCAAAGGAGCATGGGAATCAAATAAATAATTAATATTTTCAGTAAATTTTTTAACTTTAGAATCAATATCCATTTCGTAATGCTCATGCCAATTTATAGACTTCAAATCAGATTGGAATTGATGCATATTTATATCATTAAAAGACCGGGACTCGATAAAGCGGGGTAAAGCTTTTTCTTTTTTTAAATTAAATGAGCATAGTATCATGGCATGATCACTTAGATTCTTATTTGGTAGCACGGTAACTTTTTTGCACCTATCGGGTATGTTTGTTATCACGAGATCTATAAGAGTGGCAGAGGTATTTGTTACTCTCGTAGCTTCACTAACAAGCTGCACAAAATTATGCTGCGAGCAAAAACTAGATAGCTCTCGAGCACTTGAAGTGTTTTGCTGTAGCATGTCAACGTTAAAATCTGTGAGCAGGCACATAAAATCACAATGTAGAAATGAGGATAGGGACTCACCTAGCGAGTTAAGAGCTGGTGTTACTTTGACTTTTTCTGAGACATTCATCTGAGTTTATTTACATTGTGGAATGGCAGACTTCAGCTACAGAATCTTAAACAAGATAAATCCTCGTTTAAGTACCGAACTGAGTGGCATTTACTAAGGGAGGCTTTATTCGCCACGGTACCTTTTGGCTGAAGAATATGATGAACCCTTGAAAGACAGGACAGAGGCTCTTCCTTTGTCCTGCAGTAGGAAAACGCCTACTCAAATAATTGATAGTGGGTCATTAAAATTTCCTGCTACAATCTCACGTTTCGGAACGCATTATTCAAACCTCGTTGGGGAGCTGACGCTAAGTCGTGAGATGTTCAGAAAGTTAGCACGTTGGAGTTGACACACCGTGACTGACACATTGTGGCGAAGTCAATAATTTCTAATGATAACAACTACAAAGTGTCCACTTGCGACGCGTGATAATGGATCAGATAAACGGCCTTAGCGTACTAGGATCACAGTAGTTTTTAATGTTTTCTTGCATTTTAAACCGACGAAAATAGAGAGGTTGGAGAATAAGGGTCTTGACAGACAGACAGACAGATAAACGAGTGATCCTAAGGGTTCCTATTTTTTCAACTACTGTTATCCCAAGGTTGTCTGGTAGATATCGCACTTTAGCGTTATGGTGACAAATATCTCTTTGTTTTGAGTGTTTCTCTTTTGTTGAAGTGCTAAAGTGCCGGAGGGGTGCATCGTCATACTTTTCCATCTACTGAACATTCACTTGTTAACCGATTGTGTTAAAACTTAGCCCATTATATGTATATATATACATATATATATAGTTATATACATAGTTCTCATAACAGTGCTTATGTACAAAAAATCTACTTAATTCAATGAGCTTCTGTCCACAGCTTTGCAAAGTTTGTACTTGGATAAAATGACATATGTACCTACCGACTATCTAGCCTAATTGCCTGCATTCTAGTGATGGGTGGGATGGAGATCCATGAGGGAGGCCTGTGTTCAGTAGTGGACGTTTCACGGCTGCAATAAGGATGATGGTGATACAAATTGTTCTACCTAAGTGTGGTTTAACGCTATAAAAAATACTAACTATAGAATTAGCTATAGTGACATCTCTAGTCATTGCTACTGAATGTAACTTCAGACAATGAACAGGAGAACCACCTGTAGATGGCCCTCTAATCGGTGGTCCACCGATATCACCTCATTAGAAATTTCGGCGTAACCCGACATGCGTTCCGTAGCTTACTGGTTAAAGCACTTCCAGCTTCAGGAAGCGCCACGGACCGATTTGACGGACGTGACCCCACCGGAATCGTAAATTTTTGATAAAGTTTTTCATTTACTTGAAGTACCTATACACAACACATTGTATGTAATAGAAAGAAAGAAAGAAAAGAAAGAAAAAGCGTTTATTTATCTCACATGCACAATCAGTAAAACTTAGACTAATGTAACCTAGAGCATGCAATAAACATGAACCAAAAAAGAAAATACAATTGAAAATGAACTAGGTGCAGAGCTAGACCACGTAGTGCAGTGTGAGCTAAATCGGCCCCGTCTCAGCATATTACCGCGAGCCAATCGGGTTTAGAACGTTAATACACGTTGTAGATTGAAAAAACAAATGAAACAGATATATTATATTATTTTTATGTTAAGACCGTGTTGTCCCACTGCAGGGCAAAGGCCTCCCTCCTTTTTTAGGATTCCGTACCTCGAAAGGAAAAACGGAATCCTTATAAGATAACTTTGTTGTCCGTCCGTCTGTCTGTCAAGACCCTTTTTCTCAGGAACGCGTGGAGGTATCAAGCTGGAATTTATATCAAATATTCAAGTTTACTGTCCCTTGGAGCTATGAAAAAAATCAAACTAATAAGCCAACGCAATTAAAAGATACAGCCGTTTATGCCGCAAATTTTCGACACTCGCAAGGGAATCAAAACCTACAGGGTACTTTCCGTGAACTAAGAATCTTGAGGTACAAAGCAACGTCTTATTGCAGAGATAAAGGAAAAATTGCGAAAACCGTAACTTTTAGTTACATCATATAATAAAAATAATATTATTAATTTGAAACTTACTACCCCTTCCCTCATGAACGCGTGAGGTATTAAATTGAAATTCATATCTAATACTCAGGTCTTATATACCTACAGGTTTGTGCGGAACCCTCGGTGCGCAAGTCCGACTCGCACTTGGCCGGTTTTATTTCCAGCCGTCTCGGTCTCCCGCTGTAGCGGTCGAATCCGGCTGATGCACATCCAACTCGTCCCGCCATCTCCGTCGTGGTCTGCCGCACAGATATATTATAAACTAGCTTTTGCCCGCGACTTCGTCCGCGTGGAAGTCATAAAACGTAAAATCCCCTTTTTCACGCAGAGCCACTTTGATACGAAAATATAAATCCCATTTATTCCCTATCCCGTGGGAACTTCGAAAAATCCCTTCTTAGTGCACCTTTAGGATACTCAAGGTATATGTGTGCCAAATTTCAAGTCTTTAGGTCCAGTGGTTTAGGCTGTGCGTTGATATATCAGTCAGTCAGGACTTTGAATTTTATATATATAGACTCAGTAGATCTCTATAGAGTTTTGTAATATGACAAACTAAATTATGTGAATGAATTATTAAACGTTCGTTTCTTCGGCTATTAGCTAACATGCGTCAACCGACACTATTTATTATCGCTTGCAATACAAAGTGCAATTTGACGTTATAGATGAACGTCTATTAACTTAATGGAACATTGTGTGTCCAGGCTTTATTACGTTATTTCTGCCTGCCTCGTGCCTGTCCTTTACACAACTAAACAAAGGCGAAACGGAAATCTTGAGCAATAATAAAAAACTGCATTGAATTTTTACCTTTTTTAAACTTTCGCGATCACAACACATTATTACTATATTGTATTATTGCAGCACGCCAGTCGAGTATATTGTTCTGTGCGCCAGTCTCCCCGCGACCACGACCAGGTGCAATCTGGGCGAAACGTAGGGATTAAAATAAAGTTAATTACGATAAATACCCGATAATCCAATATAGTAATAATTTTTACCTGTACTAATTTTAAAACAGATAAAGGTTGTTTCCCCTTATTTTAGGGGATCAAAGTTTGCACACATTAAATTTAGCATAAATATTTAGGAAATCAATAAACAACAACTTCTGCAAAGCGTCTGGTCATCGGTGAAATCGTTTCAGCCGTAAAACGTCCACTACTGAGGCCTCGCTCATGGATCTCCATGAGGGGTAGTTGCCATACTCACCACGCTTGGCAGGCGGGTTGGCGAGCGCAGTACGGGATGTTGGTATACGGAAAGATGCTGCTGCCCATCTTCCGGAGTCGTCCCTTAGCAGGCTCTTACTGCATCCACGGGTAGGAGAGGAGGGGTAACATTCTACTGCCGGCACCCCACGGCGATCGGCATCGGTGAAATACGAGGGACGAAATAAATTTTATTGACCAATCACCCCTCATAAATATTATTACTCCCACCATAAAAAAGCCAACCGTTTTGTTATTTTTGTGTTTTGCTGGCTTTGTACATCAGTGGGCGTGGATAGCAGTCCTATGGATGAAAACAAAGGCTTTTGTATCTATTTTAGATGATTATATGTATATACAGGGTGTGGCGTAAATAGTGATCCACCGTTAAGGATTCGATTTACCAGATAATTTACTATAACCTACTACAATTTTAACCATTTTTACCCAAGGGCTCCGGAGATATAATTTTTTTTTCTTTTATTAATAAAATTTCTCAATTTTTTTTACTATAGTAATTTTTGTGACTTATTACATTCATATTAAATAGCGGGAATGTTTCTAAATTTTGTTATAAATTTGGTTGTTTTAAAAAAAAAGAAAAAATCAATTTCAAAAAAAGAAAATAAGAACATTTCTGTAAAAAAAATGTACTATACTCTCAATGCCCATGAGTTCTAAAATAAAATTGTAGTAGGTTATAATGAAAAGAAAATGATTAAAATTGTAGTAGGTTATAGTAAATTATCTGGTAAATCGAATCCTTAACGGTGGACCACTATTTACGCCACACCCTGTAGATACACAGCGTCAGCAACTGGTATGCATGCTGTATGGGACGCCCCCTTATCAGATCTTGGATCTCCAAGTCCATCAGGGAGGCCTTTGTCCAGCAGTGGATGTAGTACAGCTGTGATGATGATAGGGTATAGAAATTTCGGGCGACCGACCGGTGCAGTGCAGGTGGCGATGTGACTTAGGCCTACACGGGTCGCGTCACGGGGCGTCAACAGATGCGACTGGCACGAGGACCGTGGTGCATGGCACAAACTTAGGGAAACCTGTACCCAGCAAGGGGTAAAATAAGACTGTGGATGATGTTTGTCATTTTTAAATAGGCTATAACATTACTAAAATAAAAAATACCTATAATTACTGTTTAAACAGTATATTTTAGATTACAAGTATTATTTACTCCGTGCTTAAACTGGAATCGCCGATGTGACCAAAAATGCGGCTAAGCTAAAATGGGAGTGGGCGGGTCATGTAATCCGAATGGCACCTGAGACATGGTCATCATCGATCACAGGGTGGAGGAAACGCTGGTGCTATGTGATCTGCACCACTTCGACAGCGAAAAGGTAGGGTTGTTTAAGACCACTATAAGTGAAAGACTTTGGAAGAGACTTTTGCCTAGCAGTAGGACATTACAGGTTTAATAGAAAAAAAAAGTAATATTAGCTTAATTGTTACAGTGCATTAGCTAGGGGCCTAGTCAGCAATTTTAATAAGTGACCGAAACAGAGGGTTCGGTTTCGGCTGAAAACCTTGTTTCGTTCGGACACTAATTTCAATCAAAATGGTAAAAATCGGCCATCTTATTTCGGAACTACAATTTTGAGAATCGGATTCAATTTGACAGTTGATTTGAGCACATTGCATTTTTTCAACCTGCGATCTAATAGTGCACAGTGAAAAAAACAATGTAGATACTCCGAAGGGCGTGAGACCTAGAAAAGCACCGAACAAATGATATTCGGCTATTAAATTGTACGCTCCGTGTATTTGGGCTTAGACACAAGCTTGACTGATAATATTTATTGCCTTGATAAACTTCATTGCAAAAGATAATTATGGCAGCCAATTTTCACAGGTAGGTACTGTTCTATAATTATCATTTTTAATCATCAATTGTTATTATCGCAGTCAATTTCAGTCGAATTTCGTGGCGCAGTGCTCCTATGTCCGGCTTGGACACAGAAGGTTGCGGGCTCGGTCCCGCCGCGGAACAAATGTTTCTACGAACTGTATATTATTTGTCTCGATGTTTTTCTAATAATAAAATAATTAATTTACTCGTACATAAAAATTATTCGATATATAATTAATTTATCAAACAATTGGTTATGTTCCCATAATAACACCAGATATGCTTACCATTTTCAGAATCTGTTGTGCAAAATGTTTAACATTATTTATTAAATTCTACATAAACTACATAACTATTTTATTTTATTGTTATTTATTTTAAAAAGGCCTACATAGTACAAAGTACACTGAATGAATGCATTATAAAATGTATACCAATTTATATAATTGTAGAAATGCTGTACGCATTTACAATAAAATTAACAACAAACTTAATGATAAAAAGTGCTTCACAACAAGGAGTAGAGTATGAAGTATCCTAACAGCGATGTGTATGTATAAAATACAAGTACCGTGAACTCCGCTACAAAACAGTAAACATCCATATCATAAACAAATAATCATTTATAATTCTCATCGTTGATTGATTTATTAGCAGAAGATATTTTGTTTACATTTATGCCTATCTGCTTAACGAAATCTTCTAAAAGTTATTTTTACACAAAATATTTTAATAGGACCATTTAATCAATTTCCAAAAGATATTATAAATACAATATTTGTGTTATGTTGACGCCTGCATAATGCATACAGAAACACTCTTCCAAAGCTGTCTTTAATTTAGCTACGAATTTTTATAGACTACCGACAAAAGTGTTTCACATTAAAACCTACTTATACATTATAAATCGCTTAATTATTTATTTATATAGTACCTATTGAATTAAACATTGCAGTCGGTAGACTATCTAACCAGATCAAGTAGGTACACTATTTTAATGTGAAAAATTATAAAAAAAATTCGGTAGTCTGTAAAAAATCAATAAAAACGATTTTTCACAGAGTACCGCTTTGGAAGAGTGTTTTTTTATAATTTTGTATTTGATATATCAGCGCAAGAAAAAAAATACACATACTTACCTAATCAAATAAATGAAATAAATAATAAAACTCACCTATAAATAGAACGCACACCCAAATTTGAAATTTCCAATTCATTTTCAATGTCTTTTTCACGTTCAAACTCAAAACATTATTTAGAAAACATTATATGCGTCACATTTTTTATAATTTATTTATAGAGTACAATCGGAAAACACTTTCATTTTACTTATATAGAGATCCACTTACAGTCAATAAATCATACGAGTAATCTAAATAACAAATTTAACAAACACGTGCGTTCGCCACGGCATGTCATTAACAACTGAAAGGTACTGCCGAAAAGCGAGGGAAAACAGAATGAAAATCAGGCTATTTCGCCCGCCGAACGTTGACCGCTTATTTTCCATTGTCAATGCGGGCTTGATAATTATGTAGTTATTATTGTGCTAAATAACAATGAAACGATAGAATACGGATACTTCATACTTCTCTAGTATATTGACGGATTCTGTGGCTCAGTTGGTCTGTAAGCCGGCTGAATCGCAAAAGGTTGCTTTTCTACAGATAGGTATATGGGGGTCAGGGGGCAGTTTAGCATCGTGCGTGAGCATTGTGTTCCGAGTGATACACGCTCAACATACATACATTTTACGAAAATAGTCAAAATCTATGTATATTGAAATAAACTTTTTGCATTCTCGCCGTCTCATGGTACTCATAGCAAACCGATCGAGATGCATTGACTGGTGATGGTGACTGAATGATGGTAGACTTTATGAGTGATGCGAAAGTCAGAGTAGACACTGAGATGAGACAAAGTGTCACGCAACATCACTATACACGAGAATTGGCCACCTGGGCATTTTTCTTAAAAAAGTACATACGAATTTTATCAATCATCTCGTATACAAGTACCCATAACACAAGATCTGCTCGGGATCTATATAAAATTTATAAAGTTGTTTTATTTGCTTAAAAAATATTTGAACGCGTTAAGAAACTCTTCCTTCTGTTGTTTTGATAGAATTGACGTCTCGCATCCTGAAATACAAAACACGGTTGTTGACGCAACAGGCGCAAAACATGTATTAGCCCCCTGATTTGTATGTGGGTAAATTCACTCGTAGTTATAAATACTCGTAAAATGGGATCACTCTCAGTAGATCCGGTTTTTAGAACAATAAATTATAGATCAAGTGAGAGTTTGTACTCTCAGTAGATCCAGTTTCGAAATTTACAAAAATAAACTTCTATGTATGCTATTATAACTTGAATGTCCAAGTTCCAAAACGAATTTTTGATGTCAAAGATGACAGGATTTATCAAAAATGATATTAGTAACTCGTATAATAAAATTTACTCTACATATGTAACGTAAATAAAGTAGTCTAGAGAATAAAGTTGACAACATAAATAGTGTAAGGTGGTTGTATACATATATAAGCGTTAGGTCTGCATACCACTAACATTAGGTATGCTGAACCAGGACCATATTGTGATACTTATTAGTTATTTCTTAGACTTAAGTATTAAGATAACACTGAATCAGTTAGTGATTCTTTAATTTGTCAACAAAAATAACAGACTTCAATGAGAAAATCTAAAATATTGCTGATAATACCCAAACCACTATATGATTTTATTACATTTGAATATTTCCCTTGATTATTATTGTTACCTCGATTTATCATGAATCCCATCATCAGAATTATTGGGTTTAAAAGCAAGCAAATAAGTGAAACAAAAAACCAAACCGCAATTTAGGTCATTCATAACACTATACCTTGAGGGACTCCAGTACACACTATTACCATTACATTCATCATTTCAGCCATAAAACGTCCACTGATGAACACAGGCCTCCCTCATGGATCTCCATGAGGGGTAGTTGCCATACTCACCACGCTTGGCAGGCGGGTTGGTGAGCGCAGTATGGGATGTTGATACACGGATAGACGCTGCTGCCCATCTTCCGGAGGTATCCCTTAGCAGGCTCTTACTGCATCCATGGGCATGAGAGGAGGGGTATTATTCTACTGCCGGCACCCCACGACCATTACATTATTTCATTCCATTCAATTTCATTCCAATGAACGTGATGCTGATGTGTAGGTAAGTACGACTAGTGGATAGGGATATATTTATCTTGGCCATCTTTCGATGTCGTCATATTTTTCGTATATTGAATTCATCAGTTCCACTTTACCAAATCATACTTTCTGAATGTAAATGCTTGACCTTGAGCCATATACATACATATGTCAATATCGCTATGTGTTGACCTACAACGTTTAAGAAGTTCCCTCGATTCCTTATGAAGCTCATCATTTGAACTAAGTTTTGAAAAAAATCTTAATTTTAAGTGTAAATCTATTCGTACCCAAAAATAATTTAAAAAATCGCTAAATTAGTTCTGACGTAATAAAGACATCAGGTAGGGCATCGGCTTGTCGTTAAGACGTACATATAAAAAAGAAAAAAATATAAAGACGACTTGAGAACCTCATTTTTTTGCAGTCGGTTGCAAATAAATTTATTTTAATTTCATATAATAAACAGTTGAGTCGGTCATGTAGATTATAAGGGGGCGAAGCCCCTTATTATGCATAGCGCTGTCTGTCAGCCTGTCTGTCTGTCTGTGCATGACACGATTACAATCGAACGCGTTGACCGATTTAAATGAAACCTTTTTTGTTAGCATTATCTTAATGAGAGAAGGGTACTGATTGATTTTGGTGACCCTAGGGTCACAGGGACCGGAGTTATTGTGACCTCAATGTATTTGAAATTTATTTTTTTATTTATTTAGTAACTCACACTCTTTTTCTGGTAGCCCGTACCAATGCTTTTTATAAAATAATGGTAGTTATTTTTTATTTTCGATGCAAGCGATAAGTTGTGCATAAATGACGTTTTATATCGGAGATGCAATCAGTATTTAGGTTGTACTTTGTAAACTTTCGCGTTCTGTGTGTCTACCATGAGTTGTCACTGTTAGATCGCCTTCCGTTTCTACAGTAGTAATAGTACGTTACTATGACATCTGTCGGACTTGTAACTCATGGTACCAAATTCTAAGAAAATGAATCCCAAACTACAGTCGCTGTAGTATAGTTTACTGCGTATTTTAGTACCGAACTATACGCTAGAGGCCCTGTACAAGTTTGCATACATTTTTTAACAACAGTTGTTAGCGAGTATAGATTGCGAAAACTCATGGTGGACCTACCTAATTTTAAACTGATTAACGGGACTTACCTTACGCGTAATTACCTTATTTTATAATTTCCCGACGTTTCGAGTGACCTGCGGCCCTCGTCCACCCGTGAACACGAGGGCAGCAGGGCACTCGAAACGTCGGGAAATAATTAAATAAGGTAATTACGCGATAAAGTCCCGTTAATCAGTTTAAAAATAGTATTTAGGTAGTTTAGCAAGTTATTTATATCAGTTGCATTGCCCTGATTCATATGTTTATAATTATAGCTATATGGCCTGCCAATTATACTTATCTCCAAGATAACTAATTATCTTTTAAAAACTAAGATAAACCAGGTATGTTGATATCTCTTGCATAAGACTTAATATACTTACTTACCTACAGAAAAGATATCCATTCATCATATCTTATCAGCCGTAGGACGTCCACTGCTGGACAAAGGCCTCCCTCATAGATCTCCAGGTACTGCGGTTGGAAGCGGCCTGCATCCAACGCCGATCTGCGGTTCTTACCAAGTCGTCTGCCCATCTTGTAGTTGGACGTCCTACGCTGCGCTTGCCGGTCCGTGGCCTCCATTCGAGAACTTTGCGGCCCCATTAGCCATCTGTTCTGCGCGCTAAATGGCCTGCCCATTGCCACTTCAACGTACTAATCCGTCCGGCTATGTCCGTGACCCGACTTCTTCTACGTATCTGCTCATTTCTGATTCGATCCCGTAGAGAAACCCCGAGCATAGGCCCTCTCTATAGCTCGTTGAGAGAATCTAAGCTTATTCATAAGATATCCATTATGGATAACTAATAGGTACTCCTGTTACAAGATAATTTCGAGATTACTGCAAGTGTGTTTTAACTAATTTTTCTAAAAATAACTTTGACAAATTGATCATAATTATACAGGGTGTATTATAATATCTGTACTAAGCCGAAAGGGGGTGATTCTGACCACCCCAAGGAACAACTTTAGTTTTACGACTTTTCCGAATTCGGTGATTCCTGACATGGTCATTGATTTTTGCAGAGTTGCCTTTCGGGTGCAAATAAAAATACCAAACACACAGAGGTTTTTTAATTAAAATGTTTTTATTAATCCTACTATGACCTCAGAATAATTTTCACGTCACACCAGCTAATTTATTGTAAATAAAAAAAACGAATACCTATTATTTTTCCTTCCAAAGCTACTAGTTTTCATGGGCTTCTCTTTCGAGTACACATATTATGATACACCCTGTAAATATTATTTTTTATCTAAGTTCATATAATACCTTCTTTCTTCTAATATGTGTTTATAATAGGGTTTAGGTACTTTATGTTTTGGACAAAATGTTAACTTTTTGAATGCAACAAACAAAAGATGAACCCAATAAAATGATCATCCTGGCTACCTGCCCAAATTCCGTTTCCTCCAAACTGTAAAACACGATAGTAAAATAAGTTTATATCATGTTATATAGCCGTGGGGTGCCGGCAGTAGAATGTTACCCCTCCTCTCCTACCCGTGGATGCAGTAAGAGCCTGCTAGGGGACACCTCCGGAAGATGGGCAGCAGCGTCTTTCCGTATATCAACATCCCGTACTGCGCTCACCAACTCGCCTGCCAAGCGTGGTGTGTATGGCAACTACCCCTCATGGAGTTCCATGAGGGAGGCCTTAGTTCAGTAGTGGACGTTTTACGGCTGAAATGATGATGAATGATGATGATGATATCATGTTGTGTGTTTTAGATATGTCTCCATTACATAAATATCTACCTAATATTTATAAACATGGTATCATATATATTATTAGAGGGCGAAGCCCCCTATTATGCATAGCACTGTCTGTCTGTGCATGACACGATTACAACCGAACGCGTTGACCGATTTACATGAAACCTTTTGTTAGCACTGTCTTAATGAGAGAAGGGTACTGATTGATTGTGGTGACCCTAGGGTCACAGGGACCGGAGTTATTGTGACCTCAAAAGGTCACCAAAGATCAAAAATGGCATTTTTCGGAAACCTTCGCCCCCCTTTTCTAGTACCCCGTACCAATGCTTGTTTATTCTAATAGATAGGTAATTTATTCTAGTTTCGAGATCAGAAATCATTATAATAAAATATCAAGTAGTTCTTGAGATAAAGCGTTTTAGTGACCCCCCCCCCCCCAGCCCTCTTGCGCCTTGGCGAATTTCGATCTATTTATTAAGAAGGATTGAGAGGTAATAAATAGTTTCAGTCGGATAAACTTTATGTAGATATGTTTATCCGTCTTAAATAATTGTAAAATATTTCTAATCATCCGCCGGAACCTCTGAAAAATGGGCAGCAGCGTCTTTCCGTGTATCAAAATCCCGTACTGCGCTCGCCAACCCGTCAACCAAGCGTGGTGAGTATGGCAACTACCCCGGATTGAGATCCATGAGGGAGGCCTGTGTTCAGTAGTGGACGTTTTACGGCTGAAATGATGATTTCTAATAATATGTCCTTACTTTAGGCAACTTCTTCAATAGTGGAATTCACGGTTATAAAATTGAATAAAACCGGTCAAGAGCGAGTCGGGCTCGCGCACCGAATTCCCTGCCACAATACTTACGTTTAGTTTTTTCTGCAATGATGACATACACACCTCTTCCAACTAAAATATAAGGTTTTTATCTCTGCAAACTTCGGATATAATTGTCCCTCTCTTATATCCGTAGGTTTAATTTGTTCTAGAGCATGATTCACTTTCAATTTCTTTATTCACACATGAACTAGTAACATTACAGATACTAGTTTAAAGCATTACAAGTTCATACTAATAATAAATTACGGGAAACACAAAATATGGACGGGTACAAATTAATTATCAGTTAAATTTTATTTTATTTGTTTAACAAAATCCACAGCTCTTTTTCTAATCAGTTTACAATATTATTCTTATATCTAACGGCCAATTATGGACTTACATTTTATAAAGCAAAACTAAAAAAATATTAAGACAGTCAAAAGCAAGAATCTACTAAAACAACAAAATGAATACCTAATTGATAAGTAATCTATCTAGTGCGCTTAATGCAATAGTCATATCTAAGTTACAATTTTAAATTAAAAATGCTTAAAATAAATTATTTAAGGAATGTTCTCCTCTGCTAATATCTTTTAAAAGTTTTAAAAGTTTCCTTCCCAACATCAAATTTATTTATTTATTTAACGTACAAAACACGTCACAACCACTTTAAACAATGAGGTTACATAATGGTAAATTATAACTTGATTGTAACATAAACTTATGTACGTACTGCTATAATATATCAAGATAATGATAGTCCTTGTTATAACTCTTTGCAGCTGATGAAATACAGTTCCTTTACGATTTTAGAGATAAAAAAGACACTCGTTCCAAGAGGTTAAAATTTTCCAGAAACTGCTGCATTAAATACTCTTTTATGACACGAACGGGCAGCTAAACAGTGAACTGTGCCAAAATGTGCAACTAATTACAGAGTGCAGTCTACCGGACACTCTTGTCCTGTTTTCATTTCGGTAATTCGGTTAAATAAACAGTTTCCATACACTTTGGTCTCAAAACAAACTAAAGAGGATCGGGTTGAGAGATAAGTTCATGAATTTTACGTCATTGTGAATCACATCCACACATTGTTGCAGACACGAGAAGCTTGTGAAAAAAAAAATTGGTACTAATAACCATAGATTTAAATCGTTGCTAGTTTCATAGTTCTTGAAACAATAATAAACAAAACCAAATAAAAATTAATTATCCCCTATTATCCCATAGTTTATCTTTTTCAAATGCTGACGTAAAAAAGGAGGAGGTTCTCAAGTCGTCTATATTTTTAGAGTTTCGTACCCAAGGGGTAAAAACGGGACTCTATTACTAAGAAGACTCCGCTGTCCGTCTGTCTGTCTGTCTGTTGAACAGTTGACAGCTGATGTATTTCTGTTGCTATAACAAAAAATACTAAAAATCAGCCAATTGCGAGTCGGACTATATTTATTTTATTCTGTTTTTAGTATTTGTTGTTATAGCGGCAGCAGAAATACATCATCTGTAAAATTTTCAACTGTCTATCATGGTTCAGACAGACAGTCGGACAGCGGAGTCTTAGTAATAGGGTTCCGTTTTGACCCTTCGGGTACGGAACCCTTAAAACAGAACAAAATAAATATTGAAGGACCATACAACAAATGTGATTTTTCGCCGTTTTTTGCTCGTTATTAATAACTGCAATAGTATAAAAAAGTAGCAATAGTAGACGTTTGAAATATTCACAGAATAGATAGATAGATAGAAAATGCTTTATTGAACACCTTAAACTAAACAAATTAATAAAAAAAGATTAAGTTGCATATTTACATAAAATATAAATTTACATTATTATTATATTATTAAATTTAAATAAAACAAATATTAGAGGGGGCTTCCATACAAAAAACGTGATTTTTTGCTCGATATTTATAACGGCAACAGAATATTAGAATATTAGTTAAGGTAGACCACAAAATATTTAGTTGATTACACAACTAAGTATTTTAATTTTAACAAAAAAAATGGTACGTAACCCTTCGTGCGCAAGTATGACTAGCAATATATATTTTTGAGTTCGCCAAATTCGATCCGCTTGCAATCAGGTCCTATTTTTCAAAACTCAGTTCTGATGATGGGATCCATAAGGAATCGAGAGAACCCCTCAAATATTGTAGTAAGGCCTTTGCATCTATTATAGATGATTTATACAGCGTCAGCAACTGGTAATCATGCTGTACGGGACGCTGCAGTGCCTGGGACATTGTTAGATGGATGAGGCTTGCCCAGCACCTATACCATCCTCTCAGCTTAGTCAACTATTATTCAGAGGAAAGAACAGGTCAATACGTCTGAAGCTAACTAAGCCGCGGGTTTCCTCACGATGTTTCCTTCACCGTTAAAGCTCGTGTTAAGTGTGCACATACATTTTTCAAGAAAGAAAAATCCATTGGTGCACGGCCGGTATTGAACCCACGACCTTTGGATTGAAAGTCGGGGGTACATACCACTCGGCCAACACGGCTTTAATATTGTAGTAATAGTATCGAACCATTAAAAGGAAATAATTGTTATACTAGAGTCCAAGGTATAGTTAATGCCCTAAAAATCGGTCATTGTCGGTATGTAACTTGAAGATTCAAGTTAAAATAAAGCAATAGAATGAGGCAATTTTTTTGTTAATTTCGAAACCGATTTTTTTTTTTTTTTACTGAGAGTTAAAACTCTCACTAGAGCCATAATTTATTGCTGCTCTAAAAACAGGATCCGTAGACAGGATCTAGTGAAAGTGGTTGAATTTAAACTTGTGCGAATGTGCTATGAGATTCTTATTGGTGTGATTTCCGTTATTAAAGTGTTAATTTTGGTCTAAGTGGATTAGGTCGTAACAGTACTAACTTTCTTGCATGTTTGAAAGAATATAGAGATTTTATTATACCATATTTCGTCCCTAAAGCAGGGCGTACAAAATCGTAATCATTCAATTAAAACCCCAAACGGTCGTAAAATATTTATGACCAGTCAAACATTTATACATCGTGGTGAAACCTATAAAAATCCGGGAAACGCAGTTGGTTGGCTATTATTTGATGATTTTCCGAATGTTTATGTGAAAGAAATATAAGCTATCCTTTACCTATATTATTAGTCTATAAGTTAAATATTGATTCAGGGTTTATGATCATCACCGCACATTTTCGGATACGACCCGTTCGGCCACAGTACGTGCTGAATAGGACCATTTTTGTCACTAGTTTTAGAACCTTAATAATATATATTTTGATACAAAATAAACGTATATATTTTATCATCATAGGTGTATTTTTATGGTGATTTTGTTTTGTTTGGGAGACTCACTCTTTTAAGGTTCCGTATATAACGAGGAACCCAACCCTTCGCCTTGTCTGTCTGTCTGTCTGTCTGCGGATTTACTAAGAGACTATTAGTCCTAGAAAGTTGTAATTTTGCATAAACATATAAAATAACGTCCTCGAGAAAACCGTCCAAAAAATGCTAAAAAAAATCAATTTGAGGTGCACATCTCATTTTTTTTCTTGATTTTGTTATCGTTTTGGGTATCTTCGTAATTAGGAACACTACATAAATGGCTATTCAGAAGTTGCGAAGACAACTTTTTCTATTTAGGGTTCCGTTTGCTAACTTGTAATTAATAATAATTAATAAGTAATAAACTTTTTATGAAAACTACAATATTAAAATAAAAATAAAATAAATTGATTCAAATAACTATTACGGCTAATAACATGATACTTATTTCTAATAATAATAAAAAACCTAATGTATTAATCGTGTTCCTGAACTAGGTAAACCTGTTTTTCAGGCAAAATGAGGTCACGAACAAAAATTTATAATCACAAGCTTACGAGTACCTATAACAAATCTGTTTCGTTAATAAAAAACAAAATATTTAATAAATAACTATTTATTAATACCTTAATAAATAAATAAAATAAAAAGTTTGTTTATTCAGACTTAAATACAGCTAATAAATTCTCGGTATAGTCATATGACATACTTTTAAGATAGTTTCAAACAACTATTTAAGAATTTTTAGAATTAAGTCAATTATTGGCTAACGCATTTATTCTTTTGTACAAAAATGGTCCAAGGAACCTATAAATTCTATGAGAAAAGTCATGTTTTCTACCTGGTTGCTTAGAGCAGACATTATTCCTCCTTTAATTGGTAGGTTCAGCGCTATAAGGGAGCGCTGCGTGTTGTTTAAGTACGTATTCATTATGAATAACTGTCGAACTGATAACACTCCGCACGATTTGTAAAGAAGACTAGTTGGCAAAATATAAGGGCGGAAAGTTGATACTGGTACGGCTCTTTGTGCTCTTTCGACAGTTGTAATAACGTTTTACCTACCCCACCCCATGACGTAATGCAATAAGATAAAATTGATTGATAAAGGACCTGGTAAATTCTTATAATAAGTTTCCGATACGCATATATGGCGTAGTTTCTTAAAAAAAAACAACTTGCGAACTCTGCCTACTAGAGCTAGATATTGATTGAGCTAGCTTTTTTAGTTTTTGAGAAATTATCGCTCAAATAAGTGATACAGTTTGCCATACAAACCGGGATAATTTAAACCGAAAACTCTTACCTGCTTTAATATGTGTTGGTAAACGTAAAAAAACATACACCTATAACTTTGAACAACATGTCTGTCAGTAACTACGGAACCCTTCACAGCGCGTAGCCCGACACACACCTGGCCTAATTTATTTGATGGCTAAATAAGCCAACACGAGAGCAAAGAGAATAAATAAATAATGAATAAATAGTTAATAAATAAATAATCCGCCGTGGGGCAGTAGAATGATACCCCTCCTCTCATGCCCATGGATGCAGTAAGAGCCTGCTAAGGGATACCTCCGGAAGATGGGCAGCAGCGTCTATCCGTGTATCAACATCCCATACTGCGCTCACCAACCCGCCTGCCAAGCGTGGTGAGTATGGCAACTACCCCTCATGGAGGTCCATGAGGGAGGCCTGTGTTCATCAGTGAACGTTTTATGGCTGAAATGATGATGATGAAATAATTGCCGTGGGGTGCCGGCAGTAGAATGTCACCCCTCCTCTCCTGCCCGTGGATGCAGTAAGAATCTGCTAAGGGATATCTCCGGAAGATGGGCAGCAGCGTCTTTCCGTGTAAGAACATCCCGAACTGCGCTCACCAACCCGCCTGCCAAGCGTGGTGAGTATGGCAACAACCCCTCATGCACTTGGATCTCTGAGTCAATGAGGGAGGCCTATGTCCAGCGGTGGATATCTTACGGCTGTAATGATGATGAAATAAATAATGCTGAACATTTCACACAACATCTACTAGCCAACCCAAACCCAAAGAAAAATCTATTTACGAAAAAACAAACACATTTAAATTTAATAAAAAAAAGTAAGGCCTTTGCATCTATTACAGATGATTTATACAGCGTCAGCAACTGGTAATCAAGCTGTACGGGACGCTGCAGTGCCTGGGACATTGTTATATGGAATAGGCTTGCCCAGCACCTACACCATCCTCTCAGCCTAGTCAGCTATTAATCAGAGGAAAGACAAGAGTTAGCCTACAGGTCAATACGACTGAAGCTAACTAAGCCGCGGGTTTCTTCACGATGTTTCCTTCACCATTAAAACGTGTTAAGTGTGCACATAATTTTTTTAGCCTGAAATAAAGTTTAGTTTTAATTTTTTAAAGAAAAAAAATCCGTTGGTCCACGGCCGGTATCAAACCCACGACCTGCGGATTGAAATAGCCGTGTTAGCCGAGTGGTATGCAAATTGAATAAAGCACACAGGTTATTGAATTCGTTTGATTCAGAAAACTTATTTCCAAGTCAGGGAAAAAGGTGAAAAAGAAACCTCACCCAACCTTAAAACTTCACTTCCATTCATTATTAAAATTATTGTCATGATATTATGCTCAATTTGAACCCCGTCTTCGAACCCCGGTAGCTCTCGTGGGAGTCATCGCCAAAAACCTACACAGAGTCTCGGGTTTCGAAAGGTTATGTCCGCAAGGGCATTGTATAGCATAGACAAGAATTATTATTATTTCACATTAATGCAGCGTATACATAAAATCAACTATTGTCATATTATTATTTTTTTTTAATTCATTTTATATTTTTACTTAAGATTGCCAAAATGCTGTTAATTTTCATACTGAATTTATCACCATAAAACATAAGCATACCCTGATCAGTACTGTATTAAAAATTAAATAAATCAGGGGAAAGCACTTATTACCATAACAGAAGTTTATAAAACTTATATTGGTGATAAGGATTTGTATTATTATGTAAGTACTTCTAGAGAAATAAATATTTTCTTTTGAAAAGTTTGAATATTGCAAGGTAACATAATTTCTTATCGTGGATGAACCGAGCAACACTCTGCCGATCACTAATAATGAGAATTCGAATATGAAAGGAAACGTCAATGTTTACGAGAAGCGCGCCAACGTGTTTTGATGAATGTGAAATCCCTGGCTTTGATTACGCTTAAATTTACACAACTCCAAAATAAACGCGTGTTTCAGCGCGTGATATTCTGTTTGCAGATTCTTATTTTGATTTAAAATTTTATTTATCTTTGCTTAGTGGAGGGCTTTGCTTCAAAAATTGGTTTTCTTAGATAATGTTTTATCGCCGTGGGGTGCCGGCAGTAGAGTATCTTCTTTTCTCCCATTGATGCAGTAAAAATCTTACTTCACTTCGCCAAGAGATACTTCCGGAAAAAGGGGAGCAGCGTCTTTCCGTGTATAAACATCCCGTACTGCGCTCGCCAACCCGCCTGCCAAGCGTGGTGAGTATATCAACCAACCCCTCATGGTCAGTGCTTGGAGACCCATGAGGGAGGTTTGTGTCCAGCAGTGATTGTTCGACGGTTGAGATGATGATGACGAGATAATGTTTTATTTATATAGAAGTTTAATATCACCATAAAGTTTCGTAAGTTTTTTCTTCCTCTACAGATCACATAGGGGGTCACGTTCAAACCCTCATAGCTTCTTACTGCATCCACGGCAACAGAGAGGAGAAGCAACATTCTACTGCCGGCATCCCACGGCGTATTAAGTTATGCGACCTATTGTCTGAAAATATGTAGCGGCTAAGCTCGCTAGGAGGCATCTCCCTACTGAAATATTCCGGTTTCGACACTGGTGAGAGCGACAAGCCAACCTCATTTTTTCCTTTATCGTTGCAGAAAAGCCGATAAGTAGCTTTCATTTGAATTACTTGTGTCCAAATTGTTCCTTTGTCTAAATAATATAATATTTATTACTCGTTATAAATTTTCTTGGAGATTCAGATATATTATACAAATAAAAGGCTTATAGAGTTTGAGTTATCACAACTTTTTTTTATGATAGGTGTTTATGGTGCAACGGTGTTTTTTTTAAATACAGTGCAGTCATAAATAGATTATAATTATCGCTTGATTAAATATTTCTAGCAGGTGAAATAAAGAAGTAACATCGCATACCATTGTACCTACATATGTTTTATTGCATTATTTTTTTTGTTTATATTTACTATGAGGGTTTTCGTGACCCTCTGTCACCAAAACTCTTTATTGCGGTTCTGGAAGATATATTCCGCAACATAGACTGGACCAAAAGAGGTATTCGTATAGGTAATCATTATCTAAACCACCTAAGATTTGCTGACGATATTGTGCTACTAGCTGAGACATCCAAAGATCTGGAGAATATGGTGAGGACACTTGATCAAGAGAGTACTAAAGTAGGTCTTGAAATGAATAGCAGCAAAACTAAGATAATGACTAACAGTTACCAAAAGCCTATCGTACTAAAAGGAAACATTATAGATTTTGTCGAGACCTACATTTACCTGGGAAAACAAGTATCTTTTAATAAATCTAGTAATGAAGACGAAGTAAAAAGACGAGTAGCGATAACGTGGAGAAATTTTTGGTCATTAAAGGAAATACTCAAAGGCGACTACAGTTTGCACATCAAAAAAATTGTAATGGACACCTGCATCTTGCCATGTCTGCTTTATGGTTGTCAAACATGGATCTTCAATAACATGGTTAAACGTACAATCGTTACTACTCAAAGGGCTATGGAAAGGAGCATGTTAAAGATACGGAGAATACACAAAGTGAAAAGCGAGAAAATCCGGCAAAAAACTAAAATCAAGGATGCACTCCCTCATGCATTGGCACTCAAGTGGCGCTGGGCAGGTCATGTCTCACGGTACAAAGATAAAAGGTGGACTATTGAAAATACCCGTTGGAAAGGACCAATTGGCAAGCGTAATGTCGGCAGGCCAAAACGACGGTGGGCTGATGATATTATACAAGCAGCAGGAAGCCAATGGATGGAAAAAAGCCAGGACAAAAGCTTGTGGAAAAGCTTGGAGGAGGCCTTCACCCTAACAGGGGTTCATATCTCGGAAACTAACCATACTAATATTAATAATAAGCAAAGTAACTAACAGACTAATAATTTTATTATAATGCATAAGTTTTTTGAAAGAGATATTGAATAAATGGCTTAATTATTATTATTTATTATTATGAGGGTTTTCGATGAATACTTCAATTACTGACTTTACGATAACATTCGCGTAGCTATTTTTTCTGACTTCATAATTATAATATGAGATTTATTACTCATTATAACCTATGAATAATACTTAAGTTAAATTGTTTATATACTTAATAATCCTCTTACAATAAATATAGGATGTAGAGTAGTGTATATATATATGTGTCCAGCAGACATCCTACGGCTGAGATGATAATGATGAATGTATTTCTTACTCATCTATCAATGTAAATTTGTAGCGTCAGGGGTCTACGTCGTAGCTTCGTAGGTCAGCTATCTAGTCTACGTCGTAGCATCGTAGGTCAGCTTTCTGGTCTAAGTCGTAGCTTCGTAGGTCAGCTATCTAGTCTACGTCGTAGCTTCGTAGGTCAGCTATCTGGTCTACGTCGTAGCTTCGTAGGTCTATCTGGTCTACGTCGTAGCTTCGTAGGTCAGCTGTCTGGTCTACGTCACTTGCTACGCTTAGCAAAAGACTTGAACGCGCACTCCTTTGAAAATGTCTTATATGAGAGATTTTAGTAAGATTTTTAAATTGATAATTCTTAAATGAAAAAAAATAGACTTCAATGATAAAATCTAAATTGTTGCTGAAAATACTCAAACCGCTTTATGTATGCTCATTTTATTCGAATATTTCCCTCGATTTATCATGGATCCCACCATCAGAACTGGGTTTACAAGACAGGAACATCATTAAGTGAAAGAAAATTACCCAGAGGCAAGTTTCAATCTAGGGCATAAAAACTATACCTACGAGACCTCTCAAAACTATACCTCGTACATACATTGAGGGACTCCAGTACACGCTTTTACATTATTTCATTTCAATGACCCTGATGCTAATAATGATGTTTAGGTAAGTAAAGATAGGAATGTTATCACTATCATCATCATACTTACCCAAATGTCATCAGGGATATATTGAAAATTAATTTAAGATTAAAAACCTATTAGTAATAAGCGTACATAGCGGTTTGGGTATTTTTAGTATTTTAGATTTTTTCATTGAAGTCAGTTAGGTTTATAGAAAATGAAAAATGCAATCAAAATTTTGTCTCCGACGGGACTCGAACCCGTAACGTTCAGACGAACACCTTCAACGCAGGCTGCCTTAATCGTTCGGCCACGGAGCAATTAACCGTGTCGGGTCGAAAATCTTGACTGCCTTTATCGGTTTCGAACCGAGTGGCGACATCTAGCAGAATCCTTCTGGAGACAAAATTTTGATTGCATTTTTCATTTTCTATAAATGATACCTTAGTGTGGGTTTACACTTTAAATACAAAAAAAACATAGTTTATAAAATCAGTTAGGTTTGTTTAAAAAATAATGAATTTCTGTAGCTTTGTTTAGAAATGGATATTGGTACCTTACAGTGGTGCCTGTAGACACGTGAGTATAGAAGTGTAGCCTTATTAGCGTGTAACACGACCGTGCGATGTTTGCTACAAATGTTTGAACGCGTAATCGAGAATCAATGCTGATGAGCGTAGATTAATAGCCATGACGTCACGTAGAGAAATCACAGACTATTATGAAAACTACTCTATGGCCTAGAGAATGTTAGTTAAACTAAAGAAAATAAATAAATTGTACATGAGGTGCCGGCAGAAGAATGTTGCCTCTCCTCGTTTGCCCTCCTCTCTTGTGGATGCAGTAAGAATCTGCTAAGGGATACCTCCAAAGTATGAGCAGCAGTGTCGAGAATCAATGCTGATGAGCGTAGATTAATAGCCATGACGTCACGTAGAGAAAACACAGATTATTATGAAAACTAATCTATGGCCTAGAGAATGTTAGTTAAACTAAAGAAAATAAATAAATTGTACGTGGGGTGCCGGCAGAAGAATGTTGCCTCTCCTCTTTTGCCCTCCTCTCTTGTGGATGCAGTAAGAATCTACTAAGGGATACCTCCAAAGTATGGGCAGCAGCGTCTTTCCGTGTATCAACATACCGCACTGCGTTCGCCAACCCGCCTGCCAAGAGTGGTGAGTAAAGCCCTTCATGATCAGGCCTATGTCCAGCAGTGGACGAATAATACAATAAACAAAATATACCTACTGGATTGCGTTAACTGAACAACAACATTCCAAGCAACCAAATAATAAACATTTAATTAAACAAATAGTCCAATAAACTAAATCACAACGCGAGGACAAGTTGGTTTATCTCCATCTGAGGTCTCCTTATATCCATAACTTCTTCCTTATCTTTTTTTCCAAGTTCGCCCTCGTGTATTAGGAAGGTTCCATCTCATGCAATATAGCCAGTAAAAGTGAGACTGGAATCACAGTAATCCATAATTCACCAGAGCTGCTAAGAATAGGTACTTCAATGCAGTAAGCAATGACGTCATTCATTTTGGATTTCTGCACCAATAAATCAATACTGCTGACACGCAGCCAGGCTTGGATGAAGGGATCCAGGGCCAGGTACTTGGTGTTTGAGGGCCCCTCTTCCTCACAATATTTTCTACATGCACCACGACTTTATTTATTTATTTATGTATGTTTCGCCATGAAGGCCCCTAGGCTTGGAGGTCGCACACAGCATCTAGTCTTTTTTAAACTTTCGCGATCACGACACATTATTAACACATATTTAACCGGGTATTGCCGTGGGGTGCCGGCAGTAGAATGTTACCCCTCCTCTCCTACCCGTGGATGCAGTAAGAGCCTGCTAAGGGACACCTCCGGAAGATGGGCAGCAGCGTCTATTCGTGTATCAACATCCCATACTGCGCTCACCAACCCGCCTGCCAAGCGTGGTGAGAATGGCAACTAGCCCTCATGGAGATCCATGAGAGAGGCCTGTGTTCATCAGTGGACGTTTTATGGCTGAAATGATTAACCGGGTATTAAGAATCTTCCCGGGACAACAAAAATTTGTGAAAATTTAAACTGTCTAGCTATCACGGTTCATGAGATACAGCCTGGTGACAGACGGACAGACGGACAGCGGAGTCTTAGTAATAGGATCCCGTTTTTAAGTTTTGGATACGGAACCCTAAAAGAGATACCTACCAAGTAGGTTGGTAGTTACTTAGATAACTACAGTAGTTATTATCCTCAAAAGTGTGATATAACTTTAACAATGGTAAACATTTACTTGCGAGTGGGCGTCTAAAAGCTTGGTCACGGATGCAGACGTGTTAAACACAATATTTGAGTGGTTAGACCTTCGTCAACAATGATTTTAAGTCATTTTAGGTACTGAATCATACAAAATGTCCATAATTTGTGAGACGATGAGCAATAAATAGGAAGAATAGAAGGCAGGAAGAGTGCAAAGGATGTCTAAGATAAGTTTAAGTACCATTGTGTGGACGAGGGAGGCTTTTGTCCAACAGTGGGATCCGAAGGGCTATTTAGATAAGAACTTGTATATAATATTCATCATTTCGGCCGTATAACGTCCACTACTGGACACAGGCCTCCCTCATGGACCTCTATGAGGGGTAGTTGCCATACTCACCACGCTTGGCAGGTGGGTTGGCGAGCGCAGTACGAGATGTAGATATAAAAGACGCTGCTGCCCATCTTCCAGAGGTATCCCTTAGCAGGTTCTTACTACATCCACGGGCATGAGAGTAGGGGTAACATTCTAATGCCGGTATCCTAAGGCAAATCGTATATTACATTATCTAGGGTTTATGTTCCCTACTGACTTTTAATCTTTGGTTGTAGCTACATTAACAACTAAGATTATTAAGTACAATAAAAAGACATGGATATTAGCATAAGTAATTGGAATACCTGAATCGAAAGAAAACTTGATAAATTTATTAGCATTATAGAATTAAACAAACAATTATAATTTATGGATACTTACGAAATAGATGATTCGGTTCTAAAGTAAATGAAGGCCTTTTGATGGTAGATTAAATTAAATTTATGCTTAATGTTTATATCCTTATATGACATTTGAATCGCAAATCGGCGGAGGGATATAACGACCTCGGTGGCGCAGCGGGCGAAGGTCCGCCTGCGACGCAAGAGGTTGCGGGTTCGATTTCCGCCTCGGGATAAATGTCTGTACAATCTGCAGATATTTGTTCAGGGTGTTCTGGATGTTTTTCTATATATAACAAAAACATATCTATGTAGTATAATGTATTGTGTATATCAGTCATCGAGTACCCATAACACAAGCTCTGCTTAGCTTGGGGCTAGATGATGCTGTGTGAGTTTTCCAGCATTATTATTTATTTTATTTTATATATTGTTCCAGCACAGGAATTTGATGCCGAGTACCGCCAGGCTTTCCTATAGATTGGCTTTTCATCTTTATAGATATGAAACTGAAAGGCCAATTTACTATATGTACTTGACTTTTAGGTGAAAAAGGTTAGACACAGATTTTATAAAAACTTTTTTGTATTATTTATGAGTATTATATAAAGACTAGGAGTCGCCCGCAGAGCAGTTACCAAAGATTCGGGTGGTTTCACCCGCATCTTTGGTTACTGCTCCGCTCCCGTAGGTCGTAGCGTGATGTTATATATCCTATAGCCTTTCTCGATAAATGGGTTATCTAACACTGAAAGAATTTTTCATAACGGACCAGTAGTTCCTGAGATTAGCGCGTTCAAGCAAACAAACTCTTCAGCTTTATATATTAGTATAGATGAGTATTGTTACTGTGCCTACCTCTATACAAGGTAAGCTACATTATATGCTTACTCTAATATAGAACGTAGCTAATACAATACACAGAGCTGATCCGGCTCGAAGGACCATAAAGATGTAAAGTTTCTTCCCTACACCATTAGATGATATTGATAGAGAGATGATAAGTGATAGAGATTAATTTGGTTACTTGATTTATTGATAAATTGACAATGCTATACGCGGGACGGCGGTCGAACGCGCACTGAATGCATTTTAGGCTTAGGTAAGTAAAATGCACCGCTTGCAAAAGTGCAAATGTGCGGTTTATACATAAATCGTACACCAAATGCAAAAGTAGAAAGTAAACAATGTTATTTTCTGTGTGATAATTATTCAGTTGTTTACAACGTCTCGCTGTCGTTAACGATATTCTAAAACAGTCATTTGGGATAGTTTACGACGCTGTGAAATTATAATGGCTGTCGCATCGTACTTGGTTTTAATGTCCGCATCTATAGATTTCTTCACACATCTGAATCTTACAAATCATATCTCATCACAAGTTCGTCTTTTTTTTCAAATAAAACCGGCCAAGTGCGAGTTGTACACGCGCACCGAGTGTTCCTTTCTTGCCAACATACAATATAATTTGTGTTATATGTAAGCGGTTTGTATTTGTTGGAGAACCTTAACAGCGCCATCTCTTGTCTGATAGCGGAACTTGTAATGAATACACATCTATTAGCTATAAAAGTTTCAGGAGTGTCTGTAAGCTTCGGAGATAAAAGGAGGGGGGGGGCGTGTATTTTTTCAAACTATACAGCTTAAAGGATAACTAAAAACCCTTTCATATCTTACACCACATGACCTAATCCACTTAATATTTTTAAGACCCCCTTACCGCCCTATTGGAATCAGAATATGAATATTTCCCAACATTTTTATACACGGTGTAACGTGAAGGGTGGATCATCGGTGGCTGGGGTGTGGGGACCTCAATACCTATTGATTTAACCTTTTCTGTGGATTTAACCCTGTTAATCATAATATTTTTTTGTTGATTTGGACTATTTATGTTCATTTTTCAACATGTTTTCCCCTAGTCCTAGCCAAATGAAATTTTCAGGGTAGGTATATATTCTTTAAGAAAGGTAGTAGTTTTTAAGATTGGTTGTAGAAAAAAATATTAGGTTTGTGTTTTTATAGCCATAGAAAGCCATTAGAGTCATTAAAACTAAATGTAAAATATTTGATTTTGAAAATAATAATTTACCTACTAAAAAAAAATATATTTGGATTTTTAAATTTCTAAGACTATGATTGGTATAGGAGTATAAAAGGTCCACTATTGATCTAGTTAAAAAAAGACAGGGTCGCAAACCCAATAGTTTGACTTGAAGTTGCGGTAAATATGTAATATGTTGTAATGGTTTTAATAAATAAATGATTTGATTTGATTTGAATAGCGAAGTTCAGACTGAAATCCGACTTTAGCGAAATTGTTTAAGTACAAATACCTTTTGAACCAATAAATATCCTAGAACATCATGGGTGTTAAATCGATAGGTACTGAGGTTACCCACCCCCCGGCCACCGATGATCCACCCTTCAATTTACACCGTGTATATCTTTATTTATATTATACCATTTCAAATTTCAAGTCGAAAGCATCAGTAGTCCCCAACATATTCATCTATGACAGACAGACAGACAGACTAAGGCACACCATAAGGGTTAAAATAATTAAATTTTACTAGTTTGGTCCGGGACCCTAAAAAGACGAACTTTTAGCAGATAATATATAATCAAGATACGTGTGTATCTTGATCTTGTAATACTTTAAAATTGCTTAGGCTATAGCAAATCAATATGTGCATAATTATTATTATGCGTAATTAAAATTCTGTCTAAAAAAATTCCCCAGTGCCCTTCAGGCAACACGGCGGTAAAATCGGTGTCAAAAGGCTGTCTTTGATAAAATAGTTGTATCTCGGAAAAAAGATAAGTTAAAAATACAGTAAAAATATTTAATAATATATCAGACGGTACAGAAACAATATATCAGAAAAAATAAAAATATTTATCACGTTAAAGAGCAGCGCCCCGCCAACGGACTCGGTTTTTTTTCAATTTATTTATGTATGAAAATTTTAACTACATTTTTTTTAATAATTGTGAAGCTGACTGTTTAAGGTTTATTTTTTAATATATAACACATATATGTAAATAAATATAACAGTAATTAGTAATTAGATCGCAAAGTAACCTGACACCACGCAGAAACATTAAAAACGACTGACCGCAGTCTTCCTTTTACAAACGGTTTTTATTTATAATTTATTTATAAAAAGTGCTTAAGAATTTATAACAATATGTCGACTGAAACGGTCAAAAAACATAAAGTATCAAAAAAAATTAAAACTTTCGCATAAAATAACAAATAACAGAAATAAATTTTTTTTTGTGACGGCAATCGACGCATTTCAGTTTTGGGCAACATTTGTTGCCTTGGCAATTGAGTCACTGATGCCGTCGACAATAATACAACCAATAACAGTAGGCTGCCACACGCACGCCCGCCTGAGAGCACATTCATTATTTTTTTTAAAGAAAAACCAACAGCACTATATATGTATATATGAAAACACATACGGCACTTTTACCGCGCTAATTTCATAGAAATGCCTTGGAGTGACGGCAGTAGAATGTTGCCCTTCTTTTCTTGTCCGTGAAAGCAGTAAAAATCTGCCGAGGGATACCCCCCGGAAGATAAGCAGCAGCGTCTTTACGTGTATCAACATCCCGTAGGTACTTCACTCGCCAACCCACCAAGCGTGGCGAGTATGGCAACTACCATCTCATGGTTACTACTTGTAGATGTAGATCCATGTCCCTCATGGATCTATATCCATGGCTGAGATAATAGAAATACCGAAACCTCATGCTTTACAGTGGATGGGTGTTATGTTAAAGTAAAAAATAAATTAAACCTTGGCATTTTTTCACTGCCGAGTGAGAGACGAACCAACAAAGTTCCTAGTATATTTTATATATTATGTTTTTTTATGCATTCCCTTTTCTCGTTCCTATAAATGTCACCATTTATTCCACTTAGAAAATAGGTAGGTAGGTAATATGGCAATCTTCGCAAATTGAGGAGTTCAGAAAGTTTTTTAAAATAAAATAATAGCTACCTACTTATTGTCACACACAAGTTACAACATACATAGGTAGATACCTACCTAGTATCATGTTTGAGCTTTCCAGATACACCTCGACCTCGATATGTTGTATCCCTTGCTCCACTCAGGATTCTATAATAATAATTTCTGTTTTTTACTTGCTAAGTAATTTACAATTTTTTACATATGTAGGTAAACACTGCTATAGCCACAACAAATTGATTTCAGTTTTATATATCAATTATTAGTACCTATTAATTTAAAGAATAATACTGTTTGTTATTTTTATGTTAAAAGTTTAAACCTACTGATTATAAATGTTTCGTAAAAAACTCTGGTTATTTTATTTTGTCGCAATAAATGGCAATCGATTCCTTAATCTGTGAAACCGAATATCGTCGACCTTTGATTATCGATACTTATCAATCCCTATGACTACTGTCATTTTAATAAATAATGTTACCAGTTTAATTCTTTCCCACTTTTTACACAATTTAGGGAAAATAAATGCTCATTGGTTGCATTTTATTATTTTTTCGGAGCTTTGTAATCCGCAATAACACCTTCAGTAAAAAATGTTTTTTCTTATTCTTGTTCGTCAAGTCTGATGACTTGACAAGTATTACAATACAATACAATTCATTAACGCCAAGTTACAAGTCACAAATATATGAGATAAAGCAATTAATAAAATAATTTGCGTTATAATATCGCGTAAATGGATTCTGTTCGTAATAAAAATGTAGCAATATCACGACTTTTTAAGATTTAAAATTGTTTTTTATTAAACACCAACATAATAATATAGATTTACTAATTTACTTATGTAATTCTACAACGAAGCCCAAATCGGTTGAGCAAAATAAGAAAATATGCGTATTTTTCCCAAATTTTGAACTAGTGTTGAGAATATATGTCTGTGTTTGTTTATAAAGACACAAACAATTTTCATATGTGTATTTTCTATGGTTACAATGTGTGTGTTTCTTCTCCTCCCGCGAAAAATGGCAGAATTTTTTGTATTGAGAAATAGGAGCGTGCCTTGTCTTGTTATATCTCGTCTAAGATTTTTATGACAGGATATTACATAGCGAAACGTCAATGTTTATCATATGTCAACATATTGTCATGTCAACGTTAGTCCAAAAGCAACGTACTAACTATTTAGTAATCTGTGCCAAAAGTGCGACGCGTTCTAACAACGTACGAATCGTAGAACGATTTCTCTATGATATTCGTTCGTGGCTACAGAAAGAAAGAATAGATGTACATCAGATAACCTATGAAATAAATCGTTAAGTTGGTTGGTACCTACTTACCAAAATTTTATTATTTCTAAACGCTTTGGATCATTCCATGGAAAGCGGAACATTGATGCTGCATCTGATGTATTTCCACACCTGCAATATCTGTGGGGAGGCATTTTGGAGGAAAATTATATTTTCAGTTCAGTTGGTTCAGCTAAATTCCAAGTCCAAGTGGTATGGCTATACCACTCGGTCGATTTTGCGCAAAATCGATAGTCCATAAACGTGCCAGAAGTAAATCGTTAAGAGAATTTCGAGAGTCCGTTAAACTAAAGTCGGGGTCCATGCTTTTAGCATGGACCAATTGAATACTAAATTAAATTAAAATATATAGTATTTACTTGGTCCATGCTTTTAGTAAATTCGGCTACAGTGACATCTAGCGATAGGTAGAGTTTTTGCAGTAGCGACATCTATTATTAATTAAATGAACTATATTGTTTAGTAGCGACCTCTAACGACGCATGTATGTAGCATTTATCTAGCGGTGTCATTGAAACGTATCTATTTAATTGATTGACGAAATATTACAACTTTACGACATTAATCATCGGTATTCAAGTGAATTAGCAAATTAAAATTTTCTAATTATAAACACAAAAATAATTTGCATCTTTCTTTGAAGTTTCTGTGGCAAAATCGAGTTTATTTTTTTTTGTCTATGCCCTACTCTATTATTTTGCGCCTGCGCTCTTGATGGTCTACACGACGTACCTAAAATCATTTAGTGGAAAATTTGAAGTTTGTTGTTAATTGTGACAACTAATTATTCATAATCATCTATGAAAGCTTCGTGCTAATTACCATTCCAGGCGCGAGGCTGGATTTCACTGAGGTGATCAGCCTGGAAGCCCTCAGACATTACAGTTCGAGCGGTGTACGGTAGCCATCTTGGAATCGAACAAAGCTTCAGATGTGTAGTTTGTCTGTTTATCAATAATTTCAGTGCATTTTACTGTAAATAGTTTGTATGTTTAGGATATGTACGGAACGTTCGTCCATATGTGTAAATAGCTATGGCTGCGACAAGGAAATTACAAGGTAATTTGTCATGTTATCAGGTTAGAGATTGATTGACCCCAACCGAACTTATAGTACGTGTTCTAGAGCATTATTGTCAACTGCTGAGACCTCTGCTTTGCTGGAACTCCTGCCTACAGGTTCATCTTCTTGATAAAACAAGCCTCAAATGCGTAAACACTCAAATTCATAAGTGCTATCATTGTTTTCGAAAGATCTGACATACGTTTCGGCTATTGTGCTTTCCTTTGAGATTATATTGTTATTCTTAACTGGTTAGGGCAGCCAGCTGCGCTCTATCGACATCTGTTAGAACAATCGAAGTGGAAAAGTGCCTTTGTTTCATGTTTGGTCCTGTGAATGAGTGTAAAACTGAACTTTATTGGATTACCCACACATCTCTTAAAGCGAGAGTATAAAAGTGGCCTTATGTGTCAGCAAGGTGTTATTGGAACAGGTTTTAGGTATAGCATTATTATTAAGGACAAAAATTGCACTAATTTTAATTTGAAGAGCACTTAGGAATGTGGTTTAAAAGGCCGTTGAACTTTCCCAGAGCAGCAGTCACAGTCAGGTTTTACCAGTAGGCTTATTGAGATTCTGAAGCAAAAATAGCAACAACAGTGCCTACAAAGTGATCACAGAGATCCAATCCTTGTTTTATCTTTTTGACATCTATTCAGGATTCTATAATTGTTGTAAACATAAAATACTCCGCAAGTTGGTAAAATGCTCTAGTAACACCATACACTATTGTTCAGAAGTATGAATGCTGATAATGTACCATTTCTATTATGAAACATTAGCAAAACATGCAAGCACGGAACTTATAAGTACAAACTGCATCTAGTCGGTTGGACTACAATTCCAATCAAAAGTTCAGAAAAAATCTTGTATATTATTTTGAATGATGCAATGAAAAAAGGCAAGTATCCATTCCAATAATAAAAACAGCATACACAAATAATGACTAGAACTAATTCTAATTTGCATTTTCAGGTGAAATAGACAGGTGTTTAAAAAAGGTGACAGAGGGAGTGGAGACCTTTGAGGATATCTGGCAGAAGGTGCATAATGCGACGAACAGCAACCAGAAAGAGAAATACGAGGCGGATCTCAAGAAGGAGATCAAAAAACTCCAGAGGCTACGGGACCAGATTAAGTCCTGGATTGCCTCAGGAGAGATTAAGGATAAGAGTACACTTTTAGAATATAGGAAACTTATAGAAACGGTGAGTTTAGTGTTGATTTAAACTATAAAAGCAAAACTTATTTAAAGTGGTCCTGCAGCATCTTGATAGTTCTTTGAACTTGTAGCCTTTATAAGAAATTTATACAATTATCTACTGCAGGGTCAAAAAAACAGCTGGATACTACACACACACTATCTAGTCTTGAAGTATAAGCTTGTAGTATAGAAACCAGATGATTGATATATGCATAGAAAGCACCTACTATTCACCTAACATATAATACATATAATATTTACCTAACAGGAAACCTATGCCTGTTAATGACTGGGCCAAATCATTGAATAGATAATATAGATACCTCCAAAAGATAGGCAGCAGTGTATCAGTGTATTAACATCCCATACTGCACTCGCCAACCCGCCTGCCAAGCGCGGCGAGTATGGCAACAACCCCTCATGATCTTCTTCTGCTCATTTTTGGCTTCTGTGACTAGCGGTCACAATTCTGCCAGTGTCCGTACAATGATACTTTCATAAATTACGCCAGAGAATCAAATAAGAATATGGCCGGTGTTCTAAAAGAGACACCCGAAATTTTGACTAAATGATTAATCTAAGTACAACAAAGACAAATAAACAAATAAAGACAACACAAATATTAGTAATAAACTTAATATATATAATATTAGGCCCCTCATGATAAGTTTGTAGTGATCCAAAAGGGAGGCCTTTGTCATGTCTTTGTTTGTGGATGTCCTACAGCTACCCATAACATAAGCTCAGCTTTCTTTGGGGCTAGATGTTGATGTATATGTCCAGCCTTTTTATTATATTACATATTGTTTATTGTTGTAATCAAGTAAGCTAGAAGATAGTATAGGTGCTGGGCAACCTTACCTTTGGCTTACCTATCTCTCTAACAATTTCCCTTGTACTATACCTCCCATAGCGTCCAATAGATTAATGATGGTTTTCATTTCTACCACCATCTCAAAGTCAGTTAGTGTTTATTATTGTTATTATAATTATGTTTATTAACCTATAATATAATAACATATAATATTCCACTGCTGGGCAAAGATGTCCCCTTTCTCTCTCCATGCATCACGATCGATTGCTACTTCCGGCCGCAATGTTTCGAATGCGTCTCGCCTTTTCTTTTTGGGTCTACGGCGACGTCGTCCGCTTGGCACCCAATGTGTGACGAGATTGGCCCAACGGCCTAGGTGCATTCGAGTCACGTGGCCTGCCCAATCAAGTGTTTAATTAATAGTGCAAAAAGCTATATAAAATATTCAATTTACGAAAGAAGAACAAGACACATTTAAATTGGATAAAGCACATAATTGAATTAATTTGCTTCAGATAACTTTTTCCAATTGAGGGAAAGAAGTGGACAAGAAACCTCTTTCACTTATATTTATTGTTAAAAATTTTGTCTTAATTAGGCTTAATTTAATGTTCACCCAGGATATCGGGTAGTTTTAATATTGTACCTCTAAGATGACATTTCTTATCGCAGTTGAACCAAGCAACCCAAAAGCTGAGCTTGTGTTGTGGGTTGATGACCAGATGGTTCATAAATGTCTTACATAAATGATTTGGTTGTACAAACTTAGAAAACACCCAGATCCAAGACAAATATCTACAGATTTATCAAACATTTTGACCCTCAGCAGGGAACAAACCACCTCAGCTGGTTACTAACCAACTAGGCCATGAAAGTCAACACAGTATGAATAATTTTAATAAATGTGAAAGGCCAATTTTCTTTACTTAAGATGATGCTTACAAGAGCCAGATTCATTTGATACATTGTACTTGTTATCATGTGGCAAGATACTTTTGTATTCTGTGTACAGTTCACACACAATATTGTGCACAATCAAATAACATAATTACGAGAGAATATAGATAAAGGTAACTTAAGATGTGCCCTGCACAATTTAACATGATAACTTTAACTGTGCCGTGCGGTGCCGCCGTAGAATGTTGCGTCTCCACTCTCCCGTTAATGCAGTGAGACTGCCAAGGGATACCTACGAAAGACGGGCTGCACCGTTTTTCCGTGTACAACATCTCGTACTACGCTCGCCAACCCGCCTGCCAAGCATGTTGAGTATGACAACAACCCCCTTAGGGTCTTAGAGATCCATGAGGGAGGCCTGTCGACCCCGAGCCCTTCTCCGGTATTTCAAGGAGTTGGGCTGGTTAGGTTAGGGTTGAGGCAGCACCTCGGGGGACAATGCACAATACACCCCAATGCGGGACGTCAGTGCAGATCTGGTAGCCCCCCCCCCCCTAGAATAGAGGGAGGCCTGTGTCCAGCAGTGGATGTGGACAGCAGTCCTGAGGTAATGAGGGACTTTGTCTACTGGTTTACCCTCATAGTAGTGCGTGTTCGATCCCTGAGGTGGGACAAATGCTTAATTTTCTGCAGATATCCCATGCGTGTTGCCTAAAATAACCCGCCTGCCAAGCGTGGTAAGGCAACAACCCCCTCGTTATCACGGAGACCCTTGAGGGAGGCCTATGTGGCAGGGGTGCTGCGGCTGAGATGATGAACCTGCTGCTAGTATAAAATTCAGCAAGTGTGTATGGACGCGCACCAGCTAGATGGAGTGATGATTAGCGAACGGTCGCCGGCAGATGCTGGAAGCCGAAGACAGGGTGAAATAGCGCAGATTTGAAGAGGCCTAAATGAAAGAAATAATGCTGGACACTACACACGACACCGTCTAAACTAGTCCTAAACTAAGCAAGGCTTGTACAGTCGCGTTCATAGTAAAGGATACTATTACCGCTTAGTGGTATCCTTTACTATGAACGCGAGTGTATCATGGAAACCAATACTTAAAACCATAACTTAAATACATTTTTTTATAAATACTCATACCAGTACATATAGAAAAATACCCAGACACGAGACAAATATCTGCAGAACAATCACAAACATTTGTCACGGTGGCGGGAATCGAACTCGCTATCTCCTGCGTATCTGTCGGCTATTGGACCAAGTGAGCCACGGAGGCAGTCGAACTATGCCCAGCAGTGGACACACAGAATGATGATGATTGTTTTAAATCGATGTCGACACATCCCCAGTGTCAACCCAGAATCACGGTGACATTTAAGTGAATGAATTATTAGCAAAGTTCTTATTCAGGCTAGAAATCCATTGCATTTGTTGGTTTGGATGTATTCGGGGTATAAACCTTTGCTCGATTTAGCCCCAAAATTACCGGAGCTTGTGTAAAGGTTGATTATTATTGATTAAATGCTTCTTTTTTTATGAAATATATTTTATCAAACATAGTTAGACCCGGAACAAATAGAATAGTTAAAAAATCGTTTGTCTCAGGCGGAAATCGAACCCGCATCGTTTCAGCCGGTCATCTGTTAATCATAGTTATCACACATCGAAATAATATCAAAATACACAGACCCGGGAAAAATATCTGCAGAAACCTTTGTCCAAACTAACGAATAAAAAAACATTTGTTGAAGTAAATCAATAATTTGTCCCGCGACGTGAATCGAACCCTCCTCCTGCGTCTCAGCCGGCTATCAGGCAACTGAGCCTCGGAGGCCGCCATTTTCAACTGAAGCCCTGTCCAAATTTAAATTAACTGAAGCCTTGTGTTTTTCCAGCAAATGGAGAGGTTCAAAGTGGTGGAGCGAGAAACAAAAACGAAGGCATACTCTAAAGAAGGACTCGGCGCGGCACAGAAACTGGACCCCGCGCAGAAAGAAAGAGAAGAGATATCCTCCTGGCTTATCGTATCCATCGACTCACTTAATTTACAAGTAAGTAAGCCCTTTACACCTACTTTAGGTTATACAGCGTCAGCAACTGGTATTCATGCTGTAAGGGACGCTGCAGTGTCTGGGATATTGTGAGATGGATTAGGTTTGCCCAGCACCTATACCATCCTCTCAGCTCAGCCAGCTATTAGTCAGAGAAAAGAACAGGTCTATACTTTTATTATTGGTGCATATATTAGAATAATTAATAAGTGTAAGTAGTCATTATGCGACCGCACTGATTAAATAAAAAACCGGGCAAGAGCGAGCGAGTCGAACTCGCGCACCGAGGGTTCCGTGCCATCATATAATATATGAGAAAGGCGGATTTATATTTGTTGGAGAACCTTGACAGCGCCATCTCTTGTCTGATAGCGGAACTTATGTAGATTTTTTACACTTTCGATGATTTCTAAAAAAGTATGCTAATTAGAGAGTTTGTAATAAATTTCTATATTTATGTACATACCCTTCTAATAGCAATAAAAGTTTCACGAGGTTTATCTCCGCAAACTTCTGAGAAAAGGGGGGGAACGCTATTTTTTTCAACGTTTTTAAGATAAGATAGATAAGATAAAAATTGTTTATTTTGTCACAGAAATAACACAATATTATATTTTTAAAACTAATTAAATTTAGACAGAATAATACCGTGACAAAAAAGGCCACTACTCAGCATTTGCTGTGGCAGAGCAGGTCGTACCACAGCGCTGGTCTTCCGTAGTTACCATCGTTTGCGATTGGTGGCAACCGCAGCACACTAATTAACATAAAATGACATATCTAATGAATTACATAACTAATTTAAATAAATGAGACATTAATATCTATTTTTTCCTTTTCTTTCTTTCGAACGAGCTTAATATGCAACAGATATACAAAAATAGAACATTCTATTATTATAGTGAAAACTAAACTATACTAAAATATAAATTTAAATGTTTTTTCTCCAAATTCTAACAATATGTAGGTTATAAAAAAAAAAAAACAATATAAAAGCCATTATTTATGGATGGTCCACGGCTTTTTCTGAATAAGCGGAAAACTATATGTATATACATCGGCTTAAAGCAAAACTAAAACCTGTTTATTAATGTGCAAATGAATACCATTCATATGATATTCCACATAACCTACTAACTTCACAAAAACTTTGGAAACCCCCCTTCCACCCTCCCTGTCTAAAAAACTATGCAAATTAGAGAGTTCGCTATAATTTTCACATATACGTTACATACACTTCTATTAGCTATAAAAGTTTCACGGGTTTATCTCCGCAAACTTCGGAGAAAAGGGGGGAAACAGTCGTTTTTTCAACATTTTTGTAAATAACTCGAAATCGATATGGCTTAAAGAAAAATAAAAACTGTTTAATAATGTGCAAATGAATACCTTTCTATGATACCCCACAGGACCTAGTAACTTCACAAAAAAATTTAAAACGCCCCCTTCCACCCCTAAAAAAACTATGCAAATTAGAGAGTTCGCTATAATTTTCCTATAAAGTTTACATACACTTTAGCTATAAAAGTTCCATGGGTTTATCTCTGCAAACTTCGGAGATAAGGGGGGAACGGTCGTTTTTTCAAATTTTTTGTTAATAACTCAAAAATGGTATAGCTCAAAGGAAAAATAAAAACTGTTTAATAATATGCAAATAATTACCTTTCATATGATACCACACACGACCTAGTAACTTAAAAATTTTCGGATCGCCTATCCGCTCCCCTGCAATCATAATAAGAATATTGTTTAGCATTTTCATTTAAGCTATATTAGTAAAAAAGTGTTATCTTTAACTATTTCAAATTTCAAGTCGTTAGCACAAGTAGTTCTCGAGATATCCATGTGACGGATAGACATAGTGATTCTATAAGGTTTCCTTTTTACCATTTTGGTCCGGAACCCTAATAAATATACATACGTCTGAAGCAGAATAAGCGAGGGTTTTACTCACGTTTATTCAGCTTCAGACGTATATTTCTATGTTTCGGTTTCGAACCCATTCTATTGTGATTAACAGGTGAAATAGCAAATTTTTTACTGTAGCTACTACATACAACTCCTATAAACCTCCAACACACGACCACTTGTCGCACGCGCCGCCGAAGGTACTTTTCTCGGTTAAACTTAAAATAACTTATTCTACGGTATATAGATACCTTTGAAACTAACATACATTAACATAAACTTAAAAACTAACACGCAGCGACGTATGACGCATCCATGTCTCACCCACCTATTATTAATATTAACCATGAACGCCTTTTGATGCTGCTACATCAAAAAAACATGTGTCACAGGCCTTTTCAAGGCCTATCATAAACTTAAGAAGACCAGTCATATTTTTAAACTAAAATGCCAATGCCGCCATGGTGTTTTCCCACGACCATGTTATTGTGACATTGAAACGTTGTGTAAAAATAACGCAATAGATATGGGGGCTCCGGGCCGACTAATATGACGCGCGGAAACGTTTCAGTTTATTTGATATTTTTTTCGAGAATAGCTACGTGTGTGTCAATGTTATTGTCAGCCGGTATCGTCCTATTGTTAGGCAAATGCCCAATTCCCGCCACTCTGGACGATTTTGGGTCACCCTTTGCCCGTCTCTCTTGGCAGCTCATCACGCCATCTCCCTGGTGGTTCACCGGTCTGTGGCTGTCTGTGGATGCAGTGACATTGTATGCCAATGTAGCTAATCAAATTGTTGGTGCTCCATATAAGAAATGTCATTCAAATATACCAAGTGTTTAGCACCGATGGGCAAAACCGCGTCACGAAGATGGTCACGAACATCGATATTATTAAAAAGCGTCTCATTAGATTGGAGAGAAAATATATACCTGACCCACAATGAATATTAAAATGAAAAATCAGATTACTTAGAGAACAAAATCTCTTGGGACTCTGTAAATAAGACACAACTAAATTTTATTGTTAAATGATAACTATTACGACGAGTAAGCTTCGCTTATTTTCCTGACTCGCGTTTCATCTGAAGCGAATAAAATAAATTTAATTATGCGCTTCATTCTTTTTAATTGTGTTGTTTTATTATGTAAATTTTTTGATCTAGAGGCCCTTACCCACTGAATATACCCTGTTTGAGTTTGAAAATCACTGTATCTGGACTCGATACTTAATCCCCCGGGAGAGACCCTATTTCAGAGGCTCCGTACATCGCAGTTTTTAACCTTAACGCGACGTCATAACAAGTACATTTAACAAGATTAAAGCGACACACCCCTAGTCTGATATCTAAACAACATGTATTCATGTTGACCAAGGTCAAGTTTTGATAACCGTAACGGACGAACAACAGCAATCTATCGACTGACGAATGAATCGAATCAATCGTTTTATACCACAAATATAGCCCATATAGAATAATACCGTCGACTGGTTTATTTGAGGACATTATTGCCAAGACTATCACAGTATGTGATCGGTTTCTGATCATACTGTTTTGTTATAATACCCGCCCGCTTTGCCTGAACATTAAACACGATGATATAAGTAAAGCCTTTCACATCTATTACACTGATAAAGGTTATTTATTTGCAAAAAAAACATGTGTAAAATAAAAATAACGTTACAAAAATATAAAGACACAGCATGCTTGACTAAAAATATGAATTATGCAGCTTCAGCAGCTGATATTCATGTTGGAGTGCCTGGGACGTTGATAAGTTAGGCTTGTCCAGCGCCTTTACCATCTTCCCAGCTTAGAACGAGAAAAAATTTAAAAATATCAAAAAATACTTTATTCAGTGCATGCCGCATGGACCATATTGACGCGTCACAAATTACAAAATCAAACAGTTAATAGAATAAGGCACATAAAAGTTATTTTAAGCTTAGTCAGCAGTAAATAACATAACTTAAACATATCTGACGACCCCTAAGGCGCAGCGGGCGAAGTTCCGCTGCGGACGTTGCGGGTTCGATTACCGCCTCGAGAAATGTACAATCTGCAGATATTTGTTCAGGGTGTTCTGGACGTTTTTCTATATATAATAAAAAAATATATATCTATGTAGTATATTGTATTAGACATAAGCCATCAGTCAGACCTTGTGTTATGTATGGGTACTACCCATAACATAAGCTCTGCTAGCTTGGGGCTAGATGGTGCGACGAACCCGATCAGCACATGGTTGACTGAAGGGAAGTGGCTCTGGATCGGGATGTATGGAGGGATTTGGCCAGCAGTTGGACCCAAATGGCTCATTATTATTATTATTAAGAGCCTGTACTGTCCCACTGCAGGGCAAAGGCCTCCCTTCCTTCCTTCCACCTTTCTCTGTCTTGAGCTACTGTGGTCCAGTCTTCCATGCATGCGTCGAGTTCGTCTCTCCATCGACGTCTCGGTCTGCCTCGAGGTCGTTTTCTGTCTTGTGGGATCCATTCGGTAGTGGATTTAGCCCATGACTTATCCGGCCTTACTTATTGGCTCATAATAACAATAATATTTTTTCATTGCAGGTCGATCAATATGAGTCTGAAATAGAGTCTCTCCTAGTAGGTAAGAAGAAACGATTAGACAAAGAAAAGCAGGAGCGGATGGAGGATCTCAAAACGAAACTCGAGAAGCACAGGTTCCACATAAAGAAGCTCGAAACGCTGTTACGGATGCTCGACAACATGTCTGTGGAGGTGGAACAGGTCAGTATAGCGGCGATCTGCGAACTCTTAGTGGCATGTTGCTTCATCACATCTTTATGTGCTATGTGGCTAAGGTAATATACGCCGAAGGTGAAGCTGCCTCCGTGGGTCAGTTGATCGAATAGCCGACTGATACGCAGGAGGTACGCGGGTTCGATTCCCGCCACTGGACAAATGTTTGTATTGATCTGCAGAGATTTGTCTGTCGGGTCTGGGTATTTTTCACCGCCGACGCAAAAAGAGCGGGGTGTTATAAGTTTAACGTGTCTGTCTGTGTATCTGTCTGTGGTATCGCAGCTCCCAAACGGATGAACCGATTTTCGTTTAGTTTTTTTTTGTGTCATAGATAATTTTAACCCGAGTGTTCTTAGCCATGTTTCATGAAAATCTGTTCAGCCGTTCAGGCACGATTGCAAAACTGAGGGTAAAAATTAGGTTACCTCAGAGACTAGGTAAAGCGTCGGAGGTTAATTAAAATTTTTAATTCTATAGGTAAACTTGTTCTATGTATGATAAGTATTTAAAAAAAATGTATTCAAGTAATCTATTAATGCATCTGGCTTCGATAGTACGAGCTTTGCTTGGTTTGGGACTAGATGGTGTTGTGTATATCCAGCGTTATTTAAAAAAAGTATGCGGCTAAGAACATAAATAATACATTCACACAGCACCATCTAACCTCAAAGTAAGCAGTGCTTGTGTTATGGGTACGAGATGGTTGATAGAATTCTGAGATACTTATTTTGTAAATATATACTTACTAGCTGCCCCGGCGAACTTCGTATCGCACCTACTACAACCACTTTTACAACTTACCCTACAACTACCTTTTTTTTTGGTGATGTGGTGGAAATCTGCTAGGTCATACATATGCTGCGTAATGGCACAGCATGGTTACGTGAGGTGGTCTCCCGACGACGACTCACTAACACCACCCCGATGGCTCCGGTTCCTCGTAAAGAACACTCCGAGGCGCCTATCGCACCTTGCCTGAGCACGTCCCGGGGGCGTCCACAACTGATGGCCCCTACGTCTCGCGGAATTTACGATGGTGCATAGCCATCATGCACGATCGCCCTCCCTGGGTCCGTCTGGGATAGTCCAAGCCCTCAATCTAACTACCCTACGGACCCAGATGGTCCCCTATAGAGGATGCCGCAGCCCCATGACGCCGTAGCCTCACGGGGCAGGCGGTGCGGGGCGGCCTTCTAAGAGCGGGATCAGCCGTCTCGCGATCCCGCTCCGCGGCCTCTTTCCGAACCATTACGGTCTCACAGAAAGAGGCCACCGCCTACCACGCCGTCTCATCTGCCAGCATAGCCGCAACTACGCTGGGCAGAGAGAAATCCTGCCCGATCCTGAGTGCCAGATTCCGCCTTTCCACGCACCACGCCGAGCAATCCTCGAGCGTGTGCTGGGCGGAATCCTGGCCCCACCTACAATGGTGGCATTGCGGTGTCGCTTCGCGTCCGATCCTACTCAGGTACTCACCGAAGCGAGCATGCCCGGTGAGTACCTGAGTAAGTCGATAGGTGAAGTTACCTCCCGCCCTCCCTAGCCAGGCTTCGAAGCTTGGCAGAACAGCGCCGACGGCGCGTTGGCGCGAGCTCCTCGGCTCCTGGAGCCGCTCGCGCCACTTCCCAAGCGCACGTCGATGCTCCTCATACTGCACTTCAGCTGGCGCAGCCCCACCCCCGCCCTCCCTAGCCAGGCTTCGAAGCTTGGCAGAACAGCGCCGACGGCGCGTTGGCGCGAGCTCCTCGGCTCCTGGAGCCGCTCGCGCCACTTCCCAAGCGCACGTCGATGCTCCTCATACTGCACTTCAGCTGGCGCAGCCCCACCCCCGCCCTCCCTAGCCAGGCTTCGAAGCTTGGCAGAACAGCGCCGACGGCGCGTTGGCGCGAGCTCCTCGGCTCCTGGAGCCGCTCGCGCCACTTCCCAAGCGCACGTCGATGCTCCTCATACTGCACTTCAGCTGGCGCAGCCCCACCACCGCCCTCCTGCCGGAGACGAACGTACACTCGTGCGTCCATCTCCGCCAGGAGGTGGAGCGGCGGGTGCCGCGCCAATAATGTCGCCGCCTCATGCGAAATCGTGCGGTAACCGCGAACGATTCTGATGGCAATAGAACGCTGCAGGCTTACTAAACATAGCCCTACATCGCCTAACACCCGTCAGTCTTTTGGACCAGACGGGCGCTCCGTAGAGTGCCACCGACCGCACGACGCCCGCATAGAGGCGGCGAACGCCTTCCCTTGGTCCCCCGAGATTGGGTAGCAGTCTGTGCAAAGCACCCACTACCCTCTGGATCCGGGGGACGGAGCGGCTGAAGTGCTATGATGCAAAATTTTAAATTTTTCGAGTGAAAAATAACGATTTTTCCAAACTTTCATCCCATATTTTAACCCCTTCTGATTTAATTTACGCTACGAAAAGTAACCTATCCCCGTTTCCTGGTTCTAAGCGACCTCCCCACCAATTTTCAGCCAAATCGGTGCACCCGTGTTTGAGTTATAAATAGTGTAACTAACACGACTTTCTTTTATAGAGGTATAAGTATATATTTTTGTATTTACGATCTATGATTTTCATTGCACGTCTTTGGTGGAATAGCAGCCTTATATTGTTGTTTTTGAATTTTATTGTTTTAAAAGTCATATTTTTAACACATATTTAACCGTGTATTTATCGCGTTATTTACCTCTATTATTGCCCGACGTTTCGACCGGATTGCACTCACCGTGGTCCGGGAAGACTATAAATAACGCGATAAATAATACATGATTAAATATGTCTTAATAATGTGTCGTAATCGCGGAAGTTTAAAAAAGACTAAAGTCATATTTATTAATTGACCGCAAACCGCGGATGCGGTGTTATTACTGTTAACTTGATAAGGTTGCAAGCGTTAATAAGATAATGCTATAATTACTGTTGCAAGATAATATGACCTGCTATACTATAGATCTTTATACGAAGCCTTAGGAGTGCTTGATGTTAATTAGCGTACGTATTACGTAAACGGAGTGTTCGATCTGACTTTAGATAGCTTCTTGTTACAATGTATTGTTTTTACTGATTTTAACCGACTTCAAAAAAGGAAAAGGTTCTCAAGTAGTCTGTATTTTTTTTATCTTTGTTACCTCAGAACTACGTTTTTTTACGCATACGATTTAAAAAAATATTTTTGGTTTACTTTCAGTAGGTTCACTTTTAATTAGGTCCTATTTTTTCAAAATGTTCTTATGATGGGATCCAAGAGAAATTAAATAATTGTAATAGTGTCTACTGGATTCCTCAAGGCATGGTTTTATACCATAAATTTAAACTTGCGGTTGTGTTTTTGTTTACCTCTATGTTTGCTTGTTTTTACTCCCAGTTCTGATGATGGGATCCGTGATAAATCGAGAGAAACACTCAAATGTAACAGGCGTTTATAGCGGTTTTGGGTATTTTCAAAGGTTCAAGGATTCAATAATTGAACTCGGTTTTTTTGTTGTAAAATTTAAGATTTGTATAAGTAGACAGTTTACTCACAATATTGAAATAGAAAGTAGACAACTGTTTGTTGATCAACACAAAAATACTAAACATTCCATTAAAACAGTTGGTAATTCAACAGGCGGCCTTGTTGCTAAAAGCAGGCTCTTCCAGGTTACCCGGTGCTTATAAGAGAGAATAGGCAAACGAGGTAGTGGGTTGAAGTCAAATGACGCTTATTAGGAGAGGTCTGTGTCGAGCAGTGGACTAGCGAGAGCTGATGATGATGCGGTACAAAATAATAGTGTTTTGGAAATATAATTTCATTTTATTTTTCTTTATTTATTAGTTTTAATTTTTCCGTGGGGCGCCGGCAGTATAATGTTGCTTCTCTCTTCCCGTGGATGCAGTTAGAATCTGAGCAGCAGCGTCTTTCCGTGTACCTATCAACATTCCGCACTACGCTCGCCAATCCGCGCGCCAAGCGTGGCCAATATGGCAACCAACCCCTCATGTTCTTGGAGATCCATGAGGGAGGCCTATGTCCAGCAGTGGACGTGGACAGCACTCCTAAGGCAGATTAGTTTTAATACCTACCAGGCAACCAATCGTCGCGCGAACCTAAGAGAACATATCGATTGCAAGCAAAGGACATGTGCTTCCAGATAAAGAAGATCAAAGAGGACGTTGAGTACTACGTGGACTCGTCCCAGGAGCCGGACTTCGAGGAGAACGAGTACATCTACGACGACATCACCGGCCTGGACGAGGTGGAGCTCAGCGGCGGCGGCCTGCCCGGCTCCGCCACCACGGACAGCAACAACGGCAGCGACTCCAGAGGGTCGCCCGCTAGCATGCTATCAGGTACGTTACTGTGGCATTCGTTCGCGTAGCCGTGCGCTGCTGGAATGTTGCACCGCCTCTTATAGGAGCTCGGCGGCGGCGGCGGCCTGCCCGGCTCCGCCACCACGGACAGCAACAACGGCAGCGACTCCAGAGGGTCGCCCGCTAGCATGCTATCAGGTACGTTACTGTGGCATTCGTTCGCGTAGCCGTGCGCTGCTGGAATGTTGCACCGCCTCTTATAGGAGCTCGGCGGCGGCGGCCTGCCCGGCTCCGCCACCACGGACAGCAACAACGGCAGCGACTCCAGAGGGTCGCCCGCTAGCATGCTATCAGGTACGTTACTGTGGCATTCGTTCGCGTAGCCGTGCGCTGCTGGAATGTTGCACCGCCTCTTATAGGAGCTCGGCGGCGGCGGCGGCCTGCCCGGCTCCGCCACCACGGACAGCAACAACGGCAGCGACTCCAGAGGGTCGCCCGCTAGCATGCTATCAGGTACGTTACTGTGGCATTCGTTCGCGTAGCCGTGCGCTGCTGGAATGTTGCACCGCCTCTTATAGGAGCTCGGCGGCGGCGGCGGCCTGCCCGGCTCCGCCACCACGGACAGCAACAACGGCAGCGACTCCAGAGGGTCGCCCGCTAGCATGCTATCAGGTACGTTACTGTGGCATTCGTTCGCGTAGCCGTGCGCTGCTGGAATGTTGCACCGCCTCTTATAGGAGCTCGGCGGCGGCGGCGGCCTGCCCGGCTCCGCCACCACGGACAGCAACAACGGCAGCGACTCCAGAGGGTCGCCCGCTAGCATGCTATCAGGTACGTTACTGTGGCATTCGTTCGCGTAGCCGTGCGCTGCTGGAATGTTGCACCGCCTCTTATAGGAGCTCGGCGGCGGCGGCGGCCTGCCCGGCTCCGCCACCACGGACAGCAACAACGGCAGCGACTCCAGAGGGTCGCCCGCTAGCATGCTATCAGGTACGTTACTGTGGCATTCGTTCGCGTAGCCGTGCGCTGCTGGAATGTTGCACCGCCTCTTATAGGAGCTCGGCGGCGGCGGCCTGCCCGGCTCCGCCACCACGGACAGCAACAACGGCAGCGACTCCAGAGGGTCGCCCGCTAGCATGCTATCAGGTACGTTACTGTGGCATTCGTTCGCGTAGCCGTGCGCTGCTGGAATGTTGCACCGCCTCTTATAGGAGCTCGGCGGCGGCGGCCTGCCCGGCTCCGCCACCACGGACAGCAACAACGGCAGCGACTCCAGAGGGTCGCCCGCTAGCATGCTATCAGGTACGTTACTGTGGCATTCGTTCGCGTAGCCGTGCGCTGCTGGAATGTTGCACCGCCTCTTATAGGAGCTCGGCGGCGGCGGCGGCCTGCCCGGCTCCGCCACCACGGACAGCAACAACGGCAGCGACTCCAGAGGGTCGCCCGCTAGCATGCTATCAGGTACGTTACTGTGGCATTCGTTCGCGTAGCCGTGCGCTGCTGGAATGTTGCACCGCCTCTTATAGGAGCTCGGCGGCGGCGGCCTGCCCGGCTCCGCCACCACGGACAGCAACAACGGCAGCGACTCCAGAGGGTCGCCCGCTAGCATGCTATCAGGTACGTTACTGTGGCATTCGTTCGCGTAGCCGTGCGCTGCTGGAATGTTGCACCGCCTCTTATAGGAGCTCGGCGGCGGCGGCGGCCTGCCCGGCTCCGCCACCACGGACAGCAACAACGGCAGCGACTCCAGAGGGTCGCCCGCTAGCATGCTATCAGGTACGTTACTGTGGCATTCGTTCGCGTAGCCGTGCGCTGCTGGAATGTTGCACCGCCTCTTATAGGAGCTCGGCGGCGGCGGCCTGCCCGGCTCCGCCACCACGGACAGCAACAACGGCAGCGACTCCAGAGGGTCGCCCGCTAGCATGCTATCAGGTACGTTACTGTGGCATTCGTTCGCGTAGCCATGCGCTGCTGGAATGTTGCACCGCCTCTTATAGGAGCTCGGCGGCGGCGGCCTGCCCGGCTCCGCCACCACGGACAGCAACAACGGCAGCGACTCCAGAGGGTCGCCCGCTAGCATGCTATCAGGTACGTTACTGTGGCATTCGTTCGCGTAGTCGTGCGCTGCTGGAATGTTGCACCGCCACTTATAGGAGCTCAGCGGCGGCGGCCTGCCCGGCTCCGAGATGATGTTACTTACAATTATTACCTATGGGCTGCGAATGGTTCATGGTGTAAAAGCTGTTGTTAATGAGCCAGTAGTTCAGTTTGTATTTGAAAGATGCCATGCCAGTTGCCTTCTCTTGCCCGTGGATACAGTAGGAACCTGCTAAGGGATACCTCCTGAAGATGGGCAGCTTGACAACCCGCCTGCCAAGCGTATCTATTATTTGTTTTATTAAGTTGATAAAGCAAAAAATACTAAGTACTTTGTAAACATTCGCGATCAATAGACATAAATATAACCTTGTTTTATTATTTCCCGACGTTTAGAGCTTCCCATTATGGCACTGAAACATTATAGCACCGAAAAGTACTTGTTTATTATTTTTGTATTATGTAACTGACGAACTAAATAGAATTTAATTTTCATACTCTCTCAAGTAGCTGGTTTTGAGTACTATCTAGGCTAGTCTTTCCCTTTATATTTATCTCGGAAATATCCACAGCATCCGACCCGTTGGCTCAGTGGTTAGAGCGCCTCAAACAATGAGGAGGTCACGGGTTCGAATCCCGTACGGGCCAGTATTTTTGAGATAAATATCCTATTTCGGAAGAGTCTGTTGTTGATTTTGTGTTAAGCTGCCTATTGTACCGATAGTTGTTTCCAGAATCTTAATTCAGCTTAGATAACCTGTTAAGATCTCAGTAAAGATGTTATATCGTATTTTTATTATTACCAGCGAAACATTGACGACGGTCCGTAGCCTTTTTCTCTGCCTTAATTGTACCCAATACCGTTTGTCTTCCGCAGGTACAAGTCCAATAACGTCGCCGACGTTAGAACTACACAACCACTCCACAGACTCAATAGACAGCGAAAAGAAAAAGAAGGAGGAAATCATCGCGAAAGTAAGATACCACTACCACCCACATCAACCTATCACGTACCATTCAAATTCTAAATGGATAGACTATTGGATGTTCGATCTTAAAAACTGTAACCGCTACTAGATTTGGACACCCCTAGCTTTTTGATTTAGTAGAGGCTAACGTTTGCTTTGTTTTATTTTACAACGAAGAGGTTTATTTAACTGGCAATCCATTCAAATGCTGCCTGAAATACCCTTTTCGAAAAGCCGAATGTTTCTTACTTTTGTTTGTCGGTGTTTGGAAGATATTTATATGTTGATTCTTACGATAAATGTGAATTTAATTTTGCTAAATGTGTAGTTGATGTACCCTCTTCTTTTAAGGTCCTGATGACAACTTTATTCCAAATTTTTACGGACATTGAATTGCAGAATCGTTGGGTTCACTGAGTTGTTACCGTGGTATAATCTAACCTAGTATTTGATCCATGATTATTCCATTCATCATTTATCCAATTGGGGAGTTTTAAATTACTGCAATATTTGTATTTCTCCTCCTTAGTGTAGACAAAGTTTTAAAAATATATGGAAAGTTACAATGCACTAATTCATAGCTTACTTAAGTAGATTGAATTTCCACTGCCTCGAATTGCTGACACGCAAATAATCGTTTGGTGCTCAGCAGTTATCATAGGTTTAGTTACCTCACTCCATATTTGCTCTCAAAGACGAGCTTGTCACCGAAATGCTAGAAACAATTTACTAGGGTCCGGTAATGCCCATATCCTACAGAGGTACAATCGCCAGCTTTAAGATGTAACCACACAAGAACCATGTCCCATCAAAGAGCGCTTACAGACTGTTCGCGGTTGTTGAATAAGCAAACTTACAGGGTCCTACACACCTAAGCCGCCGATCGCACACATGCGCCCGCGCGCGCTGCCCGTCGGCGCGGGGCAACATGTCACCCGCCGTTACACGAGAGTATTACTTCGTCTCTCCACACGCGGCAAACATTAACTGCCATAAAAGTTGCTGATTTTGTGCCGCCCGGGTTGCGTGTTGGCGGCTTAAGTGGCTAGATTCCCTTATTGCGACATGGTTTTGGGAGTGTGTAACATCTTGTTGCAGGCCACTGTACACAAATACCACGGCAACAACTCTTTAAACCCAAACAAAAAACCAATTGGATGAACTTCCTGCTCAAATCAAAGGGTGAACTGATGTGTGTTGAATTTGCAGCCGGTTAAGCCACTACCGCTCCGCGCTGCGAACTCCGCAGTGGTCAGTAATAGCTCGTCTAACGTTAGTTCCTTGCTCAATAACTCCGCGACGTCAAACAATAGGTCAGTCCCTTGTGACTTATATACCGCACCTTCACATAATCCGACTAACTTGTGTCATTTTGCACCGGGGGCTCTATTCTGCTATTGAAACGATAACGATCGACCACTTACTGAGTTTTAACAGCCTGGTTAAAACTGTAAACAACTAGTCTGTGATTTCTTTTACATAGTCTGTGATTTGTGATAGAGCGTCTGTCCACAGTAGCGCACGCGGGCCACGCTGCGTACAGCTGTGCGTCACCCATCACATAACGTTTGACATCACGAGTACGCTGCGTGACCCAAGTGCGCTGCTTTTAACAGATGCCTCACTGCACTATCCCTGAATCGTTTTTGATCCGTTAAAACCCAGCACGTGGTCGATGATACGGCGCCTACGCAACGGCAGGCTAGGGTCTCTGGTTAGGCGGGTCACGTGAACGTTGCCATCGGACGCACGAGAAGAGAACAGGACTTGCGGGCTCGATGCTTGTCGTGATTCAGAGAACTATACGTGCGGAGCGAGGATAATATGGGTTTGGTCAGGAACCTACATAATTCTCGTGAAGATATATTTATGTGATAATTCAATATTATTATCACTTCTCAATAACAACTTAATCTCGTCACTTTGAGTCTCCAGTTATCAGAAGTCTACCATAATATCGATGCATTTCTGTCGGTTAGCGCTGCTCGAGAATACTGAAGGTTCAATTTAATATATATTTTGACGGTTTAATGATATTTATCTGTTGTGATGGTTATTCACTACACGTGAATTTAGTACCTGTAATAAACTTTTATTAGTTCGCTGAGAGAGGAGCTATAAAAATCATATAATAATAAAATTTAAATGAGATAATACTTCTTATTACGTGGTTACTGTATTACGACATCTTCGCACCCAATAGCATATTTGAGTTCGTAAACCGCGATTAAAATCCGCATAAGGCTTTGTTCACATTTATGAGTTTTGCACTTTGATCAAAAACCCAACATGTTGTCATCTTTAATTATTCGATTCCGTGCGAACCCTCATCGATGTGGACTGATCTTTATATTTGCGTGCGTCTATGGGGCCGTCTCCACGAGCGAGGCAATCGCGGCGATATTATCGTCGTGCCACGTATTTCTATACACTCTCTTAGAAGCCGTCTCCACGAGCGAGAGAATCGCGACGAGTCCGCGCTATAGAAATACGTGGCATGACGATAACATCGCCGCGATTCCCTCGCTCCTGGAGACGGCCCCTAAGGTTGGAGTCCACTAAACTTTGCCGGTGATATGTATTTAAAAGCTTTAATGATGGCTTTGGTAAAGGCCTTGATCGCTATGCAGTAAATAGTTGGACATCAGCCCTGGAACGTATGCGCCTTTTATACCATACAACATGTACGTACATCCATTGTAAAAGAATGAAAGAAAACTCTTACAATTATACCGTAGCGAAACTTATGGATATGTCGATGTTTTGTGGTTGAAGGCAAAAACAACAGCCACTTCTGTGGTAACGCTATCCGATGACCCAAAGCTGGTGATCCCTTACCAATGTATGGCTGTGTACCTCTGTTGTCGTTACCAAGTAATTTTATAATAAGTCACATTTAACTCTTCTCGTGTGTTCGACTTTTTCTGAAACATTTATTTTTATCCTACCCATTTTGGTTACATTTTTCATGAGGACTTTTCGATTCGTTTATTTATGACTTTAAATCTTGTGTATTTTAACCGGTTTTAAAACGGTTACCCAATTTGTTAAAAAAACATAGAAATAAGTTATTGAATCAAATAGTCCTCTAAATGTTTTTGTTGTAGAAATGTTCATCTTGAAACAAAGTACATTAAATAAGAATAAATGTCATTAAGGTTTTTTTCTGATAAGCACATTCTCTTGTAACCTATTGCCTTGGATTAGCTGTTAAAGGGAGAACGCTTCTTATCAGATCTCCTAAGAATCACAAGCATGCACCACGCACACTTCATCAGCTAGTTTTATAACCGTGATTCAGCAGGTCGTTTCAAAGCAAATTTGTAAGAAAATTTTGGAAGTTTAACATATTTTCGTCTTGTAAATGACCTGTTGACCTTAAAGCTGTTATTGTTGTCTGAATTAAAATGATTAATTAAATAATCTTGAAGGGTCATACTATTTTGTAAATAATTTGTTTATACCCGTGTAATTAATTCTACATAGAGTTTCTTTACATTTTTAAAATAAAATTGAGATGCCAATGTCACTGGCCTTACATAGTACCCTTTACTGTAAACCATTGACGCTAAACAAAGCCACAAATCACGACTGTAAGTAATAGATGACAACCGGTTTTAACTTACGAAATAACAACGGTCACTCATTGAAAGTTTGAAAAAACTGGCTTTAACCATGAAACGCAGTACTTCTTCAAACCGGTGTAATCAAGTAACCCGCTTACCGATTAAACCTTGACAAGGAGTACGAGTTTTCGCCTTATGTTGTTTGGACGGGATGTATTGGGACCCAAGCCAAGACGGTACCTTTCTTTGAACTCGTACCGACTACGGGAGCTCGTGTACGCTTTTTGTCATTTGTTATAACATTTTCCTAACATTTATTTTATTAAAATTTTCGAAAATCTAGAAACGAGTAAAAATAGTATTTTAAAAAAAACATTATTTTAAAAGTAGAAGTTTACGAGTTGCAATTCAAAAAAATAGGGCCTTGGCATCTATTACAGATGATTTATGCAGCGTCTGCAACTGGTAATCATGCTGTACGGGACGCTGCAGTGCCTGGGACATTGCTAGATGGATTAAGCTTGCCTATACCATCCTCTCAGCTAAGTCAGCTATTAGTCAGAGGAAAGAACAGGTCAATACGTCTGAAGCTAACTAAGCCGCGGTTTTCCTCACGATGTTTCCTTCACCGTTAAAGCACGTGTTAAGCGTGCGCATACATTTTTCAAGAAAGAAAAATCCATTGGTGCACGGCCGGTATCGAACCCACAACATTCAGATTGAAAGTCGGGGGTTTATACCACTCGGCCAACACGGCTTACGAGTTGCAATTCAACGCCCAACGAAATGGACTCGCACAAGACAACTCGCGGCGCTTTCGTCTTTTCTGAACAAGGTATTTTCACGGATGGAAGTTTGATTGGTTAAACCGGTTTATAGATCGCAGTACTGAAAAATTCATGGTTAAAACCGGTATCTCACAATTTAATATAGTATTTCACAGACACCAATAGCAGCTTCTCTCTTTGCATGCGTTCGTCCCGCTCTTAACCGGTCTATAATACATCAACTATGTGCAGTATAAACAACACGGGTGTGTCCGGCGCGTCCACGCCCAGCAAACAGCCGAGCGCGCCCAGTCCGCCGCCGCACTTGCATCTACTGAGGGCGGTCAACACGAATAGCATAGGTGAGTTTGATTTGTTCAGCTGCGATATTTGTTTTGTCATGCACGTTACAGGTCGCGCGATAGTTAAAGATCGCTCGGCAAAAGTAGAAGGGGTATGCGCAGTATTCAATTCTAAGGTCTATTTGGTGATGTGCGGAGTGAGGGGGCGGGTGTGCGCTGACGGCGTCCCGTCATTGGTAGATCAGTCGGTCTCAAGGTCACCTCCCGCGTTGCGTTCACGCGTCTCGATTCGTGCGCGATTGGACGCATGCGCCGATTGCCCCCACTAGATTCATCGAGCGATCTTAAACCACCGCGCGACCTATATAAATTGTGCAGGGTGTGTGATTTTTGTATGCCATGCAGGGTTCGCCGATATATATCAGCGGATATATATCATGATGTATATCTCGATAAATATCAATTGATTTTTATCTTGATATATATTAATTGATTTTTTCTTGTCTTCTGAACTAAACATTTTGGAGATTATTGTTTACCCTGGCAACACGTAGCAAATTTCATTCAGAGTAATTTAGATTGTTTCCCATCAAAATGGCAACCTCATTTAAAGTTGAGGAAATCCCCTGTAACTTACCAGTACGGCTAGCTTTTTATTGAAATTCAAACCTTAACTTCATATCATATAAGGTTTATGTTACGAGGTATTCAAAAAATGGGGATTTCCTGGTGCTCCTAGCGTTAATAATTTTTACTTTCTAGGGAATCCCCGCAAGCGTGACAAACGAACTTACAGAATGAAATTCGCTTCTTTTTGTTAACCTGGATATATATTATCCGATATATATCGGATAGATATAAAAAAAATCGGATTTTTTATATTTGAAAAAATTGGATTTTTTCGAACTCTGATTGCGATTTATAGGTTTTGTAGGAAACCGGTACGGCGTCTAACTGGTTTATGTTTTGCTTGAAGCGACCCAGTGCTCAGAGATAGTAGATTGGTGAGAGGGGCCAAAACACAAACCTGCTATGCGATAGGATAGAGATTATAAATTCACACAAATTATTGTACCGCGGTGCCTTAATTTATTGGCTATAAGTTAATTTTTAATTTTAATAAAAATCATATGCGATGGGTATGAGCATCGCTATGCATCTTGCTGCCTTGTTTATATTTCTTGTCGTTGTATATTATCACCGTGGGGTGCCGCCAGTAGAATGTTGCCTCTCCTCTCTTGTCCGTGGATGAAGAATCTGCCAAAGGACACCTCCGGAAGATGGGCAGCAGCGTCTTTCCGTGTATCAACGTTCCGTATTGCGCTCGCCATCCCGCCTGGCAAGCGTGGCGAGTACGGCAACCACGCCCCCTCATGATCATGGAGGTCCATGTCCAGCAGTGGACGTGAGCAGCTGTCCTATGGCTGAAGTGATTATAATTATTCATTCGAAACTACACATAATCAAATCAAATAATTTATTTTAGATTATAAGTTCATAAGATTGTTAGTCTGTGACACTAAAACGTTTTTTTCTGTTTTTTGTTAGCCTATTGTGTCCCACCGCTAGGCAATGGCCTCCCCTCCCCCCCCAATTTTTAAATTAATAATTATGGACATTTTTATTCAGCAATGCTCTACTTATTACATTAATCGCAATTATTCTTTAATTTTTCATGAAAAAAAGCGTTACTGCTGTAACCCCGATGATGATTTAACATATAAAAGAATACATTCAGGTCTTGACGTGTCTATAAAAAAATATCCCCTTACTCCTTGTCGTAGTTGTTCCTTCATCATCAGCTCGGCAACAGTGATGACTGTCATATGCAAACATCTGTATAATTATAACTGTATAAAATATATGAAAACATTGAAAGTTAGATAGAAATATAGACGGAAGACCAGCGCTGTGGTACGACTCGTTCTGCCACAGCACATGCTGAGTAGTGACCATTTTTGTCACTAGTTTTAAAATCGAATTGATGATTTTTTCATTTGATTGTAAAAATGTGACAAAATAAACGTTTCCTTATCTTTATCTAAAGTTCCTATGCATTATAATGGTTGTCTTCTATAACCTAGGCTGGCATCATGTTTTCATTTGCCATGCGCACTTATTGAGAAGTTCTTCGTGTGAGCTCGCAAATTAAAGCTACATCGCACATCGCAGTTTTGTGTTTTGGCCCTAAGACTGATGGTCCAGTAAGAGACAAACAGCCATAAGATATTTTATAATTAAAAAGTACTAATAAACTCCAGTAAGACCATTTATTTTCTGCCTATGTATTTTAAAACAAAACTGAGTATATAAGTACCTTCAGTATTAATAGTTATATTGTATCCAAGTTACTTAGAAATTACATCACAGATTAGGTGCATATTTTTGTGTTAACTAGATTATAAGATATCTATAAGATAATTTGGTTTACTGGTTGATATAGCCAATGTTTGGCTAAAATCACTGATTAAATAAAAAAAAAAACACTAATAGAGTAAAATGTACAAAATTGTCGAACAAGAATAAAAATATGTGTCTTTTACTATTATAGTGGATGATTCGCCGTTTTTGTCACGGCGAGAGCACCAACAAATACTGGACTACATGCAGAATGACACAGGTTAAAAAACATTTACAAAACTCTTTAAAAAACTTGTAGAATTTTTCACTCAAAACATCATCACACACCTTTTGATCCTTTACCATCAAAAATCATCATTTGACTGTCGTAATTTTGTGTTAACATTTACGCGACTACTGCAACTTTAGACTGATTTTTATATAGTGGTCTATCTTAAACTTTCGCGATTACATTTTATAATATAATGTTAAACTGACTGATTTTGGATCGTATAAAGTAACAAATGTGTGATTTTACACCTTACTCGTAGTTAGTTTATTGTATGGTATTTTATAAACACTTGCTTTGCATTAGAAAACTTGCTTACTTCATATTATTGGTGCATCATTCAGGTTTTAGTACACATTAAACACTAAATCTTAGGGATAATAAAAAGAGGTGTCGGTATTACTAATTCCGTATTAAAACTATTGGATTTCAGTCTATTCAGCATGGTAAATATGATATTTCATGGATGTCCTCTGTAAAAAACGTATTCACTAGAGAGCAATGCATGTTCGTTCTCAAAAACCAAAGTCATCATCAGAATCTCATTTTAGAAACACATCTTCCGCCCATTGAGCAAAATAAACACTCGTACTTCTTACGTTTCCATCCGTACGTCTAGTTCCAAAGAAACAGCCAGCGTATTAAAACAAACCACCTATCAATATCAATAGGATAACAATGTAAACAATGATTATTCACCAGCAGTTATCGTTACACTGATAACGTACGCGCAGTTGTTTACAAAATAAACAAGACGCTTATCGGCCAGTGAATGGGGCATGAGCCGACAAGCTCGTAACTAAAGAGATTATACCGTTGGCGCGCAGCCAGCATCGTACGGGGGCATTGGCGTCCACCCAACGATGACAGCGTCACACGCCAGTCACCAGGCTTCTCTTACCCAGACTCGACTCTAGCCAAAATAATATAAATAACGAAATAAATACACAAAATGATCTCGCGCATAAATGACGGATAAATATGGACGATGGTAATGCAATCAGTTTTTAGTGTGTGCATGTTTAAGTGTTGTCCGCGGAGGTACGTTTAGTGCGGCCATTTGGAGTGCGTTTGTTTTCTTATTGTTGTGAAGTTCAATGCCAGTTATGTAATTATATTATTAGTGTGTGAGCCGTCAGGTTAGCCTTTGTGTTGCCTGTCTAATATCATTACGTACGAGTATACTACGTAGCTCTTAACACAATATCTTTCTACCATCACCTGCCGATTTGCTTTGATATAGTTTCTTATTAAGTTAACAAAGCATCGATTAATACAATATATATAATATGTCTATATGTGGACAATTATAGACTAATTATTTTATAAGAATATATTTTACGTGCTTCGTTTCGCTTTGTGTCGGTATTTACTGCAAAATAATACAGATACCTTCAGAAATTATATTTTAGCAATTGTTTCAAAATATTACACTAATAAGCAACTCTGTCCGTCCTCAAATATGTTTATTTCTTTTAATTTTATCACGGAACCTCCCGATAGAACAAGACTATTTTCTTTATGACAGAATGTCAAATTATCAATTCTTTATTCAAAACAGAAGCTGAATTCAAATTATAATTAGCTTACGTACGTGTTTATGACGTGTCAAAGCAGTTACACGCTTCCGATCTGTCGAAACCATCTGTCTTTGGGATGCATCTCAAATTGGCTGCGGATGAGCGATCAGTTTCAAAGGGACTAATAGAACTCACTAACGTGTATAAATTACTTTGGGTTGATTATATTTTTACGAACATACATTTTGATTCAAAATATACACTGAATATTATTACTACTACACTACATGACGCGAATCGTAAGTAAAAAATCTTGATTAGTTTTAAATAAGTCATCATAATAATACGCACGGTCGCATGAAAATTCTGCAAAATAATTGTTTGGTAACCTCAATTAACTCGTGTAGTAAAAGTTTATTACGAACGCAACACGTTGTTCTCGCACGTTTCTGCACATAAACAATGGCGATTATAACATTATGTCAAATCAAAAGGGTGTTTTTAAAGCCGCTAAACACATACATACATTGAGCTGTCAATGCCGCGTAAGAGGAAATAATCTGATTGACGGGCCAATTAGGCCTCATTTGTACCAGTTGCAGTGATAGGTAAATGTAGGGGAGAGCGATGCCGCGCTGTACCATAACTCCAACCATGGGCCAATATAGATTCCTTCACGAAGCCGGACTCCACCGCCAATAAAATATTCATAAACCGAACGATATCAAGAAATTATATCGCGACAGCTCCGTCCACCGTCGTACCGCTGCATTTTACATCTAAGCTGGTAATTTTACGCGCATCGCGAGCTTCTGCGTCGATCGACATGGCGTCTTACACCCTTGTATATAAGGTTGAAGGTTGTCTAAATACGTATCCAATCAATAATGGCATACGGCTCTACGTCACGTTTCGTATCATTGAATGCTGTTGCAAATGAAGTATCACACGTGCGATCGTGACTTCTAAGTTATTTCGTGAAGACGGCTGGGCCTTGCGTGATGTTACTTGCGTGTCAGAGTGGTTATTTTATAATGGAGTGAGGAACAATGAGAAAATGGGGTACGTCTTTCTCCTTTAAATTGATTGTTTACGTTTGAGATGGGACTATTCGGAAATTGTTTGTTGTGAATCAATGTAGGGTAATCAAACGTTGACCTGATTCGTCGTACTATCTAGTTAGTTGTGAAACATCACAGAGAGATTAGTCCGCGAAAACAAGATTCTGCTCGTCTTTTTCGAAGCGAGTTTGCGAAAGTTTTCACTTTCTGCGTTACGTTTGATGCTTACTCGTAAAAATTATTCGTACGTCAATAATTATTTTAGTATAACATTTATTTTATTATATTAAGCTTGTAGTGTAAATGGAAAATATATAACATGTTTACCATCTACGTTAATTCTAGAAAACACATATTCGCTCTTGTAAGTGTTGTGTGAATAAAACCCTATATCGAAGCTACGTATATACCACTCAGCTGGCCTCTCTATTTGGAGTTTATGTTTAGCCCACGACCTAACTAAGGGCTTAGGCTCCAGACACTTGATCTAATTGAGCATCCAATTAGTTTGGTATCTTATTCGCTAGTAAGGAGAGTATCTAAAATTCCACTGTTGTTAGGTATCGGGTATCAGGGCCACCGGGGGATGGATATATTTTGGGAATTATTGTCCATAATAGGCTAGATGACTATTTTTTATTGTTGGTCTGTAGATTTACAAAATCTATTGGACACGTATTCTTCCTTTTTACCGTAATCCAAAAAATACCGAGATACATTATATCGAAATGTCGCGTGAAGTCACACGCTGGTACCCGTCGACGTGCCTCGGACCCGAAATAGTACGACACGAGCCCCCACTCCTAAACTACAACTCGCTTTATCTAAGTATTGTTTCATTCTTTTGAAAAATCATAAATACGTGTATATTTTGTAATATCTAACTGACGAACTAAATATAATTTTGATTTTCATTCCCTGTCATCATGCATTGTCTCACTGGGCAAGCGGGCTGGCGACCGCAGGGGCAGGTGTGATATCAGGGCTTCGTGCTGGCCATGGAATTGGCCCTCCCCTCCCAATCCATCGGTTTGGATATCTCTCGTCTAGCCACTGTCGGACAGTAATCCGGTAATGTGCTGGGCTTTTTGGGCACCTAAAGCAGACAGGAATCCAAAAAAACTAAAAGAAACTGCTTCGCAAATGAGATTTTCCTTGTACGTATGGTATTTTGGTTAAATATCGAAAAACCCTTAAAATTCAAATATCTCGAAAACTATTGAATTTCGGCCATACATATGGGGGGTTCAATTTGTTGCATTTTGGCCCCCTTATCAGCCCCTGACGGATATACGTCAAATTGCCAGTAACCTTGTATATATACATATATATAACTTATTATCTGTAGTGGGATGGTGTAACAAAAAGAAACATGAATAAAACCAAGCCTTTATTATAATATTCTTTCTCCTGCCCTTACCCCAGGTAGGTGGGGTCGGCACAACATGTGTTTTTCTTCAATTCCATTCACACCTTGTCTAGCCATATCATCTTTTACGCAGTACATCCATACATTGTTTTGTCTCCCTCTTTTCGTTATATCCATCCACTTTCATATTCACCACCTTTCTTGTTATATGACAAAGCTTTATTATCATCATCATCATTTCAGCCATAAAACGTCCACTGATGAACACACACAGGCCTCCCTCATGGATCTCCATGAGGGGTAGTTGCCATTCTCACCACGCTTGGCAGACGGGTTGGTGAGTGCAGTATGGGATGTTGATACACGGATAGACGCTGCTGCCCATCTTCCGGAGGTATCCCTTAGCAGGCTCTTACTGCATCCATGGGCATGAGAGGAGGGGTATCATTCTACTGCCGGCACCCCACGGCGGAGCTTTATTATAAATAATACATACTAATTATTTTGCCTAAACAATATAACTAATGACCGGCACGACACACGGCACCACTTACTTTACTTTTTTACTTAAACTAAGCAAAGCTTGTATTATGGTAATCAAGTGATTAAAAGAATATTTATATTCCTTTTTTTTAAATCTATACAATAGATTTATAGAAGTGCGATTCTAAGTGTTTTTGAATTAGCAACTGATTTAAATAGGTCAATGCTCCGCGACCAAAGAAATCGAATAGTGTATGAACAATAACACTAACACTGGGCGATAAGGGCGGGACCTTCTGTATTAAAAAAAAAAGAAAACGAACCAATCACGGACAAATTCCATAAGCGAATATGCAAGATTGACAATATTATCGTTTTTGTAAGGGCGAGAAAGAGGCAATCGTTTTTATTCTGTAGATGGTTCAGAAACGAAGTTTACATTCACCTTTTTTAAAAATCACCTTATAGTAACCACGAGGTAACATGGGGACGTAAAAATCACCTAAAAGAGTAACTGAGTATAGAGTTATTGGTTACAGAAGTAACCAGTAACTCTGGGTGGAGGTGCAATAACGTATCGAAGTTTGGAAGCTACTTGTTGCCTTGCCGCATTCAGCCGGCGTGAGAAACTTTTTTAATTTATGAGGGATGCAACTTTGGTAGTACGATTAGCTTAAGTTATTGCATGTTTATATGATGCTTTTAGGTTAATATCACTGTTTATAAGTTCACTGGATGTTATTTTGAATGTGTTATGTTATGAAAAACCTTATAAATATTCCTTATTTATGTCATAGTTAATTATCATTTCACATTGTACTTTTAGTAAAAGTATAGCGTTTGCATTGCGTAGAGATATATTTTGTTGTTGTTTATAAATATTTTTAGTTACCGGTATTTGTTACTTTTGTAATGGTTTATGTAAAAAAAATCTTTTTTAATTTTGATTATGGGGTAGTGAACTTACCGGTTTTTGAATATTGATTTGGAGATTTCCTTTAAAATATTGTGTTCATATTTTGGAAAGCTTAGAATCGGTGATTGTAAAGATCGATTATAGCTTAAAGTTCTGCCAACGGTAACTAGTACTAAACCTATAAATCATGTTAATTTTTAAACAGAATGTTTTTACCTACTGTGGATTGTTGACCGTTTCCCTTCAATGTAAATTGTAACCAATTCCATCATAAAAATGCTATAAAGGGCCATAAATGAAGTCTTGTTAAGGGGGAGCAAGGGGGGTCGACAAATTGTGACACGATGTCAAGAGGTGGGTGGGGTACTAAAATTCGTAACTTCGGAACTGCTGTTTTAATTTGCGTCTCAAAAATGTCACTAGCTGTGAAGGCACCCCTCCGGCGTCAAAAATTAAATCATGAAAAAAAATCATGAAATTCCAGTGACATCATCCATAGATGGGCCCTTAACCTCTGGGATGACCAAGCTGCGCGCTGTGCGATACCCTTGTGTGCCCGGGTTTTTAAGTAAGCAATCAATACTGAAATGCTGCAGTTGCCTGTCGTTGTTCATAGTATAGAATTTCATGATAGATGTGTGATTGTGTTGTTTCAGAATTAGTGGAGAATGGGCCGGTGTCGAGCGCGGCGCACGCGCTCTCCCTCCTCCCGCCTCCCCCCGCGCAACCGTCGCCAGTGAGTACCTGTGGAATTATTCAAACTATTGATGTATCAGAGACGAGCTCTGTGGCGCAGCGGGCGAAGGTCCGCCTGCGACGCAAGAGGTTGCGGGTTCGATTCCCGCCTTAGGACAAATGTCTGTACGATCTGTAGATATTTGTTCAGGGTGTTCTGGATGTTTTTCTATGTATAATAAAAATATGTATCTATGTAGTATAATGTATTAAGTAAATCAGTCATCTAGTACCCATAACAGAAGCTCTGCTTAGCTTGGGGCTAGATGATGCTGTGTTGATTTTCCAGCACTATTTATTAATTATTTATTATTGCCTTGTAATAGTCGACTGCAGAACATACGAAGATCCTTACCACATATAGATAAGTAAACACACAAAATTACAAAAATCAACTTAATATAGGTGTTAGACAGATACTTAACCAAGAAAAAAAATATTAAGTATATAAACAAATTTACTTTTGTTCTAAAACGGCGTTCAGCTCAGCATAAATGTTGGGTGCGTTGATACAGCCTAACGCTGATTTTCAGCTGAAACCTGAGTAAAGAGGTTTGTACAGCAGCGACGTATTTAGTAATCAACCAGTTCAATAGAAAGACTTAACAAAACGTTACCAATAAACACAGAAAGTGGAAAAGTACACACAACAAACTTGTCTTGTACTAGTCCACTGCTGAACATAGGAAGATATTTACCACAAAGAGCGTCCCTTGAACAGCATCCGTTCAACCGCTACTGAATCTATGTTATCATCAACTATTAAAACTTGCCTTGTACTAGTCTGTTGCGAACATAAGATCCTTAACACATTAAGCGTCCGTTGAGCAGTCTTTGTTTAATCGCTACAGAATTGATGACATCATCAACTCATATTCGTACCTATGAAATTCGTAACATCGGAACTGCTGTTTTAATTTGCGTCTCAAAATGAGCGTCAAGTACTTATCGTATTGCCATACTCACCACGCGGTAGGCTGGTTGGCAAGCGCTGTAACGGGATGTTGATACGCAGATACAGTGCCTAGAAAATGTATTGGCACCTGACATTAATGCATTATTAACATACATATAACCAGGTATTTATCGCGTAAATTACCTTTATTTCCCGACGTTTCGCTTGGATTGCACCATGCATGTCTGCAACACCTGTTCTGCGGACTTTGGTGGTCGAGTTTTCCATACCTATGTGACACGTTGAATAACATAAATAACGTTGATTGACTCCGATAAACGGTTGGTATCCTCGGGCTACGTAGAATAAGGGACCGGACAACTTTCGAAAAAGGTTTTTATATTAATTCTCATGGTTAATTATTCTGACAAAAAATATAGTTTTAATTAAATTTAGCTTAATTTGTACCCAAAACCATAAATCAAATTTAAATGGCGAAAATTGCCGCGTAAACACTACTAAGCGATGGATGTGACGTCATCTGCGGATTACGTCACGCGATCCGCGAGTTGTGAGTTCAGTCAAAGTCAGTTCAGAGCAAAGTTTGTTGTTTGTACAAAACAAACAACAAACTTTACTAATCAAGTGCGTTTTGTAAGCTTTCGTGAAATTTGGAAGATATGGAAAGGAAAAAATATCGTTGGTGTATTGTACCTCAATGTACGAACAAATCTGAAACTACATACTCCAAATAAATTATTTATTGATGTACCTCGAAAAGCCGAAATAAGACAAATATAGCCGGCGTTAGCAAGAAAAAACAGCGAAGGAATGTCTGTAACTTCACCTCAACATGATGACGTCATACACAAACGACGTCACTCGCTGTGATTGGTTTTTCGTTTAACATGCGAAACAGATTATACATATCGTAATTATTAAATATTGTTTTTTGATTAAAAAATATAAATCATTATTCAAGAAAATTTTAGTAGGAAAATCGTAAATTTTTTGAACATTTTATGTAACTATATCTTAGATTTTTTTTTATTACTGTCCGGTCCCCTATTGTTTTATGTAATTGCTCTCGCATTATGGTAGTAGGTATACCTATACACAATTATATTTAGTTTTGTGTATTCTGTCGCGGCGGTACTCAAAAGGTTCTGTTAGAATACCAGCGTTGCGTTTCTTTACTTAGATGCATCTACTGCTGAGATTCTTTTGACACACTACACTTTTATGTAACCATAAAATCTGTATTATTGCACTTAATAAGTTAATTAATGATGTTTAATGTGTGGTGTCTCAATAAACGCATTTCTTTGTTTTACTCAGATCGCTATTAGATTTTAACAGTGTTTCTTATTTTATTTCAGGCGGCAAAAACGTCTGTTATTGTCAGTACAGGGCTGGTGGCGAGTGCGATCGAGGCGGCGCCGTCGCCGCTCACAGTCAACGGACCCTCGCAGCCGCAGCATCACACGCCGCAGCATGCGCTCAACAAGTTGGTGTTCATAATGTAGCTTATAGAAAGCTCTCTTGTTTTCGTGAACTAAATGAAGTGACGATCGATCTAGCCAAAGTTGCCGGGCGACATTGAATGAGAATCTGTATTGTATTGATGATGATTTGTAGTATTATGTCAGTTGTTCTAGTTATTTGCAGCTGGATACAACACCTGTATTAAAAGTTAGACATTTGCGCGCCAAATTGTCATGGTTTCCATTGGCAGGCACTTTTCGGAGTGTTACATAAAATGTCTATTGCAACTGTACAAACTAGAACAATAAGGGTTTCATAAAATGTCTGGTGCAACTTTAGAAAGCTAAATAATGTTTTTCCAGTGGGCGAGTAAGCGAAACAAGCAGCGTGCCGGTGTCAGTGCTGCCGGCGCGGCGCTCGGGCGGCGAGGCTGCAGCGCCGGCGCCCGCGGCGCTGCCGGCGCTGGCGGCGCCCGGCACCGCGAGCCTCAAGAGCATGGCGCAGCAGGCGGTGCAGCGCGCGGGGCTTGACGCCACGCAGGACCACGTGAGTGCCTCACCCGCAAAATTTTGTAGTATATAAAAGCAAGAAATTGGCGTTTGACAGCGATGATCGCGAGATATACGCCTGTTGCAAACCTGTCGCGAGAGATACCTAATCAGCCTGCCGTCTTGCCCTCCGCCTTATTTGCCTTAGACATGGAACGGCTGCATTTCGTGGTAGCTTTCGATATGCTGCCAGGGAAATACTGTTGGAATAACATCCCACCACCTTAAAACCTGTTCATTCATTTAAAAATTCTCAAAAACAACATATATTCAATTCTAAATTTTATTTAACCAACCTAACCCTGGCAGCTGTTCTTGTTCTTATTAGTCATTAGTTTTAAATCTTGTACTTATGAAAGATATACCTAATTATATCTGTTAAGAAATATTTTTTTAAATACCCGGAGACTGTGCATATTTTGACGTTATAGAGAGTTGTCGTTAAATGGAGAGAAGAAAAATCTGTATTAGAAAATGAAAAAAAAAAATTTCATACTAGTGTTAGTAATTAAATTACATAAACACCAATCCTTGTTTGAACGCTATTGCGTTTAGTCCTATGTAGATTGTGTCATTGTATGAAAGACAAGCTAAACCAACCAAATCCGAGTGATTTCGACGCTTTAGGGAGTTTGTCGTTGAATCGGGTGACGTTACATGGAGTTTACACTGTATTTCTTGATTTTTTTTTAACTTGCCAGCGCTATGTCTTATCTTTATCTTCCTGAGCATGATATCCCTTCTTTTTTTTTTCTAGAATGTAGGAATCAATTGACATTAGTTTCATGTCGCCTGTTTTCAAACGTGTTTGGAACTCTTTGAAAAGTGCATTATAATAATTATTGCGAAGGGTCACAGCCTTTTACTATCCCACTGCTTGGCGAAGGGGGACGCCCTTTTCCTCGAGACATCGGCGAGAAGACTACATGGCAGACCTGACGAATTGGATAGGTACCTAGTCAACAGGTCGGAAGAAGCTCATGGTCATGATGTCTGGAGGGAAATTAATTATTATGAAAGTAAAATATCTATTTTGTAATATGCACTGAAAACGACGACTACTAATGAAATTTTAAATGTTTCCAGTTAAACCTCAGAAGAAACGTGACATTAGCGCAGGCGCAAATACCACCCTTACTGGGGGTCGCGCCGCTCGGACCCTTGCCGCTTAGTAATGTGAGTTATACAAAACATTTTTATTTACTATCTATAGCTATATGTTCTTAAAGTGTAAACCGGTTCATTTTTAGAAATGAAAAATGATTTCACCATTTTGTCTCCAAAGGGATTCGGACCAGCACCGTCCAGACAAACACGCAGTCTTTTACCGTTGTTCCGTTCTAATCAATCACCATTTTTGTCTATGGGTTCTGATTCAGTATCAAGTCGTCGGCTTCGATGGCATGCAAATCTGTATCCGTCAAAATTTTGGAGCATTTAGTCACAAAACGAACACCGAACGAACCACACGCGAACTCATATCGCGGAAGGCTTACCGCTAGAAGCCTCATCCCACGCGCGTGTGAAATCTTAATTTATCTGGTGCATCTCCCTTATTAGTGATTCTTCAGACGGTGAAAGTTTGGCAGTGTGCAGTCTAAGGTACGTGGTTGTGCTTATTTCGATGTTGGATGGCCGCCTATATTAAATAGTGAACCTCTCGTAATTTTCATAGTGGAACACGTCAGACCTGACAAAAGGTCTCCCCAGAGTAGCAAGAAGCCACTATTTATTTCGGCTTAAGTGTGATTGCTACAACCGTACCGAGACACTAAACGTCGGGTTGAAAATCTTTAATGCTTTAACGGTTTTACAGCACCGTTTAGTTTAACGCCGTCTAGCTGGAATCTAAGGAGATATTCTTTTAATTATATTTAACGAATGACTTATGATGATAGATAACGAAAGAATAGGAGTTTTCGCTTCTTTGCATCACTTCAACGAATTCAATTATGTGCTTTATTCAATTTAAATGTGTTTTTTTTTAAATTGATTATTCTACGAAGTTCTTTACTGTATTGAATAAATACTTATTGGCTTTGACTTTTCGACATCATCACAGCCCGACTGAACGCCCGACCAAGCCCGTCGACTCAAAAATTCTCTACTCAGCAAAGCACTGCGGAGTATAAGCATTTCTTGTTTGTGTAATATTTATAAAAAATGTCTATTTCGAGCAACTAATTATTCATATTTTCAAATAACACAGATAAACGATAGTTGGAACCAATTACAGGCAGAACTCGTTCTTGTGGCGGGTAGGCAATCATTTTAATATTCAGAGTAAACAAAAGGACCTGGATCTCTTTTGCTCCAGTGTCAACTCCGTGAGGCGGCGGCTTGGCTCAGTTTTTCTTTTCTTGTTAATATTTTGTAATAATTTCTAATTTTGTGTAAACTTTTATTTCTTCTTTTTCAATATGTTTGTCAGTTAGTTGATTTTTTGCTTGTTCACACCTACTACGTGTCAATTTTTTTATTTCTATACGTGAAACCCTTTGTTAGCCTAATGTTTTGTAAGTCTATTTTTTTCTGTATTTATGTGCTGGTTTTCCTAATAAATAAATAAATAAAAACACACATAATAGGGACAATAAAATAAAACTATAAGAGAATGACAAAAAAAACGTGGAAATAGTACATGCCGCTACGGGGCATGCCTGTCGCAGAAATATCGTATATTTAGACTCAATTTTGTTGGCTTTCAACTATAATATAATATGCAAAAAAACATATTTAATCTTTTGTTAACAGGAAATAAGGCACATGAATGCATCTGTTCTATTCCCTGTTTTAAGCACTGATAAAAAGCGAGCTCAAAAAGACAGCTCTTTCTTTTAGTTGTTTCGGAGTTGGAGCAAATTTTATTCCAAGAATTTTTGTTTTCTTTATAACCAGTTATTTAGAGAGCTTCATTGTGAAGATTACATTTTTCATAATCTCTTTAAATTTATCACGTAGGCCACTTTCCATCAGCGGGCCCGTCCGCTCGTCTTCCAGCTAGTAACGTAAAAATAATACTATGATAATCTGCATGTCCCCAGGAGCACCAAGCGCAGTTCCAAAGCATGGACGCGTCTTACTTCCACATGCCGCACCCCTCCGACTCGGAGCGCACGCGCGCCTACCTGCCGCGGAACATCTGCCAGACGCCGCTCTACTACAACCAGGTAACGCCACCAGCACGGCGGCCACGAATCAATCCAAATCGTAATCGAGCTATACTATTTCCACAATAAATCTACGTGACATTTAATCGTGAACGTAACACAGAAACCAGAGGCTGGCTCGAAACTCGGGGCCAGGGTATGAGGGTAACGCAGTGACTACTACAGAGGTCTGTGACTTTTGGTCATAATTCTGACGATAATATCGTAATCGTTTTCTAGAGTACGCGCCCAGCGCCATTGACAGCCTCCGTGGCCGGTTCGATTCCCTCCGGGGTAATAGTATTCATCGTTTAAGCCGTAAAACGTCGACAAATTAACACAGGCCTCCCTCGTGAATCTCTATCAGAGGGTTGTGGACGTACTGACTGCGCTTGGCAGGCGGGTTGGCGAGCGCAGTACGGGTTGTTGATATACGTAAGCGTGCGGCTGCCCATCTTCCGGGGGTGTGCCTTAGCAGGTTTTTACTGCATCCACGGGCAAGAGAGGAGGGGCAACATTCTTGTGCCGGCACCCCACGGCGAGTTTAAGGACAATATGACATGTTAATCCATCACTATTCCCTTCCATAAGTTTTCAAATCTTTGATTAAGGAACACTATATGTCGTGTTGAAATTAGCTGTTTGATTCATTCTCTAATATTACAATTTGTATATTTATTTATATATAAGTAAGAAAAGATGGATGTACTATGTGAAGGAGGATATGGGTAAGAATGGAGTGAGTGTTGAGATGACGGCTGATAGAGCGGAGTGGAAGAGGAAAACCTGTTGTGCCGACCCAACATAACAGTGGGATAAGGGCAGGGATATGATGAATGATGATATAAGTATATGTATACATGTAACATGCTTTATATATATGTAATATGTTGTATAATGAAACAAATACATGTTCATTTCATGTTCAGGCTTCATTTACATATATAATGTGTATGGTATTTTTTATTCATCGAAATCCATCGAAAGGCTGGTAAGGTAGAGATTGCTCTTTAGCGATAAGACCGCCGATTGTCGCTTTATGTTTCTCTTTTTTTGTAAGTATGTTTAGTTTAAGGTGTGCAATAAAGCACTTTATCTATCTCAATTCCAGGTGGTACTGCCTCACTCGGACACGGTGGAATTCTTCCAGCGGCTGTCGACGGAGACGCTCTTCTTTGTGTTCTACTACATGGAGGGCAGCAAGGCGCAGTACCTCGCCGCCAAGGCGCTGAAGAAGCAGAGCTGGCGGTTCCACACCAAGTACATGATGTGGTTCCAGCGGCACGAGGAGCCCAAGGTCATCAACGAGGAGTACGAACAGGTCACTGCCAGCGCTCTGCATCACTTATTATTCCCTGCACTAGTATAACTTTTTTTAAAGTTTTTTATAACAACGCGGTGGCTGATTGCTAACTGATTTATTCGGGGTTCGCACACAGGTTATGAAGCACTGCAGATCTATACATGCTTAGGTACCTACTTATTGGATACGCAACTATGTGCGTACACTACAATGACGATTTAAGGCTCGAGCAGACCGGATGCGTCGATGATGACGACGCGCACGTCTACGTTACGCAAGCGGTGTGTCCTGTCTCATACAGTTCCATACATTACAACTCAGTGGTACGTGCACGTCTACGTTACACAAGCGGTGTGTCCTGTCTCATACAGTTCCATACATTACAACTCAGTGGTACGTGCACGTCTACGTTACGCAAGCGGTGTGTCCTGTCTCATACAGTTCCATACATTACAACTCAGTGGTACGTGCACGTCTACGTTACGCAAGCGGTGTGTCCTGTCTCATACAGTTCCATACATTACAACTCATTGGTACGTGCACGTCTACGTTACGCAAGCGGTGTGTCCTGTCTCATACAGTTCCATACATTACAACTCATTGGTACGTGCACGTCTACGTTACGCAAGCGGTGTGTCCTGTCTCATACAGTTCCATGCATTACAACTCAGTGGTACGTGCACATCTACGCTTACGTCTACGCATACGCATCCGGTCTGCTCGAGCCTTAAATGACGAGACAAGCCAGACCCACCTGATGTTAGGCAGTAACCTCTACCTAGAACAGCTGCAGTACCGGGGTAATTACGTTCACTAAGCACGTGACCAATGCTGTACTTCATTGGGCCAGTCACCCTGAGGCACAGAGTTGTAATGTGCCCTGTGCCCGTAATGTCTGCATTGCTGTGTTCCAGTATGAAGGTAAAAGTGCCGTTGAAATTACAGGCACATGCTAACAACTTTATGGTTCAGCAGTTGTAAGCTTTTCGGATGGCCCAAGATATAAAACAATTCAAGATGACCGCCGACCTTCAACAACTGGAGAGGCACTATAAAAGCTGTATTACACTACACGGTATTCAGGGCCCGGTAGTTAGGGCGATTAGGGAGCAAGGCTTGCCAGCAGGGTGATTGATTACGTATCTCGCGACAGGTTTTGCAACAGGCAATTGACAGCAATATTGCTGTCAAATGTAAATTCCTCGCTGTTCTCTAATACAAAATTGACATTTGACAGCAATATTGCTGTCAATTGTCTGTTGCGAAACCTGTCGCGAGATACGTAATTACCCTGCCGGTCCGAACGGTCGCCCTAGTTAGGGTCCCTTACGCTCTAACTCTTATTACACCACTCTTAGTTAGGGTAAGGGTCCCTGAATACTGTGTAGTGTAATACAGCTTTAAGAAGAAGTTGTAAGTTGTTCGTGAACGTGATTACCGCGGTATTGCAGTTGTAATATGTTACTGCTTGATATCAGGTGGGCTTGTCTCGTCAGTAGTGCTCCACTGCAGGGCAAAGGCCTTCCTTCCACACTTCTCTGTCTTTTGCTACTGTGGTCCAGTCTTCCAAGTGTGCTTCGAGTTCGTCCCTCCATCGATGTCTAGGTCTGCCGCCTGGTCCTTGTGATTTAGCACATGACTCACCCAGCCTGCGGCAAACTCAACTCGGGCGGGTCCCATTCACACAATCCCACTTCAACTGGCCCAAGTTTTGGCAGACGTCTGCGATCAGTGTTTTGGAGCGCAGTTCACTATCACATTACTTAGCCGGGTGCCCATTTTGTCTCCGAAAAACGATTGTCCGAAAATCACAATCAATAACAAGTGTCTCCGAAACATCACCATCCATAATATTATGGTCCCATAAATATCATTTGCAATAACATATTGTTCATGCTAATGCTTCTTACGCATAAAATTATTTTACCTAATATATAATTTCCATAATTTTCATAATTTTCATCGTATAACGATAACATATGTGTTTTTTTTATATGGTTATACCATCGGAAAACACTGCCTGTGACAGAACCTGGCCGCCAACAAAATATTATGGAACATGAAAATTATTGAAATAAATAATTAGAATAAGGTTTATGGGTTAATAATGTGGATTTCTTTACTTATTGCGAATCACTTTATGGATTGTAATCGTTATGGATAGTGATATTAGTGATCCTTATATTATAGACTAGCGCTTACATGGAAATGTTATTTTATTTTTAAGAATTAGAAGGGTAGAATGTAAGGCCTTCGACTCGTTTCTACTTCGTTTTAAGTCGACTCAAGCTATGGGGGAATAACCTTGAACAATAATTGGTGCTGGGCAAGCTTAATTCATCTAACAATGTACCAGGCACTGCAGCGTCCTGTACAGCATGATTACCATGCTGACGCTGTGTAAATCATCTATAATAGATGCAAAGGCCTAATTTTGACCACATTATTAAGGAAAAATCGTAGGACAAAAACATGCAATTCGCTTTAGCTTCAGGCCACGTGTAACAATAGTTGGTGGGAATAGATGTGTAAATGTTTGCGCTTTGTTCCAGGGCACATATATCTACTTTGACTACGAGAAATGGGGCCAGCGCAAGAAGGAGGGCTTCACGTTCGAATACAAGTACTTAGAGGACCGTGACTTGAACTGAGCGAGAGCGGGCGGCGTGACGTCACGTGACTCAGTGCAATAGTTTTGGAGTGAAACGCGCGACATTCTGTGAATCGTTGAGGCTAGACGCTAGAATTGTTTAATCATGGAAAGTCCACGCTGCCGGAACGCATTGGCAGATCACTTTCATTCCTATTCGCGACAGTATTTTAGTTGTAAAAGTGAATTGGTTCTAGTGTTTCGGATGGCTATTTACGATTTGGTTCAAAATTGTAAGTAGCGAACTTTGTTCCAAATATTCCATAAAACTTACATGTAAGGTGCCTATCGGTTTGTACAAAGTGGAAATGATGTTTTACAGAGTTCCTCGCAAGTTGTGTTCGTGTTGTGTTACCTATTTCCTGGCAGTGCGGTAAAAGACAGGCAAGCGAAAGATCATGTGATGCAATAAGTATAGTTTCAGCCGTTGAAGGTTGTTATTGTAGTTAAAACTCAATGTGATATTGAATTTAGGGCTCCCGGGTCGGCCTCGGACAAGCGCCTTGGCAGTCCTTTTGATTGCCGAAGCCGCAGAGGCCGCCGCGCGCGCCACGCGGGCCTGCCACGCGCCACGCGAGCCCGCCACGCGCCACGCGGCCCGCCACGCGCCACGCGGCCCGCCCCGCCCCGCACGCCGCCGCCCACAGAACGATCTCTTAGTCAGCACGGCGCCGGCGCGGGGCGCGCCAGCTCCGCCCCGGGGCGCTTCGAAGTCGGCCCGGGACTTTTGTTTTACTTGTGTATAGACATTGGAATAGTTTGAAATTATTGTAAGCGGAAACTCGTGCGCAACACAAATACACGCTATTTTGTACCTGCCTGGCGCCTTTGCACCTTTTACGAAATTGATTACTTTTGTCTTTTTTTTAAAGGCCAGTTTTAATCGTAGAAAAATATTTCCTCGTTCTGTGTAGTTGTGTTGCGGCAATAGGGCCCTAAATGTAATACCAGTAGAACCCGGCGCCCCGCCCCGCAGCCGCCGCAAGCTATTTAATTTTATTTAGTGCATTTCAATTCAACCAAAAGTTGTTAAATTATGTATGAGCATGTAAATCACTGCCACTGTATCATATATTTGGATAAATTTGATATTTATGCTATGTAAAATGGTAGTTATTTATATCAGTGCCGCCGCGGCGGCGGGCGGGGCGCGCGCACTCGTCAGGAGCCAGTTTCATAGTGAGGCCATCAAAGTGTATTTTGTAACATTTACCAGGACTGTTGCACGCGTCGCGGGCGCGGCGGTCGGCGTCTAGCGCGATCTCCTTTATTCCGTGCGTTATGTTGATAGTTTTCACTTTTGTAAAAAGTCTATCGTGAAGAGCAGATGAAATGTGGATAATTTAAAAATATCTGTACAGTTCTATTTGTATAGAAATAATAAATAACATTAAAAAATTTAAAACGAAATGTTGTGATTTCTCTTAAAGCTTAGTGTGTAAGTGCGATGTATAGATGTGCGCACGCGCCGGTCGGGCGCGGGCGATGGTTGCATTTCTTTTTATTTATTTTATCATTATCGAAACTCAATGACTGTTTACTTCATAGAATAAACACAAAGCATTTTAAACTTTTTTGTTTGTTTCTAGAACAATAGATACCTATTGGAAAAAATCCTCCCATTATTGTAGGACTATTGTTTGACTTGAACACCAAATAGTAGATTGTATCATAAGGGAGCAAAATAATATTTTTACGGCGAGGGCTCTTTTTTGAATCCAGAGCGAAGTGATTCAAAGTACGTCGCCCGAGCCAATAATATATTCTGCGCCCGTGTGATACACTACTTTTCATCACCCTCTATGAGAAAATAAAAGGTTAGAACTGTTGATTTTAGCACAGAGTAGGTACTCCAAAGAGTGGAAGGTTGTAAAACACAGATTCTGAAAAATTCTTGGCGCCTCTTGCATTTCTCCATTCAATAAAATTACCATAGGCTTTCATATACATATTTCTCCCAGGATTTTGCGCTGGTAATAGATTAACCATCACATTTCTTGCGTCAGTTCTAATACTTTCAGGATTTAATTCTATACTTTCACTGTCACTTGACGAACTCATTTTTCAAAACAAAACCATAAATTTCTAACAATCCGTGAAAATTTACGAAAACGCGGGCTGTAGTTCGCGCGTTTTTAATTTGATTTCTTTGTTTTTTATTCAGCCGGCTGCGCGACATGGGCCGTCGTACCAGCCAGTCTTTATTCAAACAATATTTGCGTTCGATAACTTTGGCGCTGAACACTAAGATGTTCCAAATTCAAATAGTGCGCGGCAAACATATAAAGAGGATTAAAAACTCATTACTACCCGCTAAAAGTTTCTTATAGAAACACCACCTTTGGGGCATTAAAAGGCGAACAAAGTCGTCCTTTTAGAATAGATGGGATGAAAAAACAATGAAAGGGTTGTTTGTTGGTGTCAAAGTCGTTTGACAGATCGGGTAGTAACTATAGAAGAGCGATTTAAATAAATAATGCTGGACAAATCACACAGCATCATCTAGCCCCAAGCTAAGCAGAGCTTGTGTTATGGGTACTAGATAACTGATATACTTAATACATTATACTACATAGATAGATATTTTTATTATATATAGAAAAACACCCAGAACACCCTGAACAAATATCTGCAGATCGTACAGACATTTGTCCCGAGGCGGGAATCGAACCCGCAACCCCTTGCGTCGCAGGCGGACCTTCGCCCGCTGCGCCACAGAGCTCGTCGTCGAAATATTAAGATTGTAGTTGTCCTACCTATTCCATATATATACTCCTCAAAACAAAATAAGGGCCACCTGAGTATTTTTGTTTTGAGACGATTTTTTGCTGACCTTCGTTGATAGAATTATTTTTTATGAATGCCACTATGTTCTCAAGGGTCTAGTTAACGATAACAGTCAAGTACTAGGGATATTGGTGTTAACGTTATGGTAAAAAAAAATTGATCTCTGGAATATCGTGAAGTGGGTAGAGTTCAGTTTATTTTGTGATTTGATTTCAGATCAGTTTAACGCAAGTCTACTGACAACGACGGTTGTTTTCGGACATTAAGAGTGTAATTTAATCATTTAACCGTAAAATGCCAAGAATTCGACGCCATTTGGACAATGCTTCTGCTATCAGAGCCGTAACAATGATAGAGGCTGGTCAGTCGCAACGTGCCGTGGCTTTACAGCTGGGATGTTCGCGAAGGGCTATACAAAATCTTTGGAACTGGCATCAGGAGACTGGGAGTGTATCCCGGCGTCGTGGCTCTCGAAGAATTCGCGCTACCACTGCCTAGGAAGACCGGTACGTGCGACTTACTGCGCGACGTGATCGTACTGTGACAGCGCGCGCATTACAAAACCGATTACGCCGGACTACTAGTACCATTGTCAGCAACCAGACCATTAGGAATCGTTTGCATGAAGACCAGCAACGTTCACGAAGGCCAGTAACCCGCACTAAACTGACCGGGACTCATCGTGCAAATCGATTAATGTTTGCGCGTCAACATCTCGAATGGGGCATTGGGGAATGGCGTAAGGTGCTTTTTACGGATGAGTGTAAAGTGAAGTTTTCTAGTGACGATCGACGTATGCGAGTGTGGAGAAGAAGCGGAGAACGACTTTCTGATCCTTGCATTCACGAACGTGACAGGTATGGTGGTCCCAATGTCTTGGTCTGGGGCGGGATTAGGTTAGAAGGCTAAACTGACCTTGTTTTTCTGAATGAAGGCACTGTAACCTCCCAGAGTTACATCGAACGGGTAGTCAGGCCATATGTCATCCCATTTTCACAACAAGTGGTTGACGGTTTCATCCTGATGCAGGATAATGCACGACCGCACACAGCCCGGGCGACCATCTCTATTTTGGAGGAAGCCAATATTCAGGTTTTGCCATGGCCTGCGAACAGCCCTGACCTGAATCCCATTGAACACCTTTGGGACCAATTAAAAAGCCGAGTCCGGGCAGCTGAAGAGGATGTGCACAGCCAGCAACAGTTGATTCAATTGTTGAAAAGGTGCTGGGAGGAGATCCCAGAGGAAAACGTCCGTCATCTTATTGAGAGCATGCCATTGAGGCTTCAAGAATGTGTTTTGAAAAGGGGAGGACATACCCGTTATTAAACACCTCAAAAGTAAACAACTCTGCTGTGCGTTAAGTCTACAACTTAATCCTATTGTAAAGTGTAAACAGCTTTAAAAAGTGATAAAAACCAAAATCATCCTAAGATTAAGTATTTTTTGTATAAAGTTATTAAAATCCATTAAATTTAATTAAAAAAAACATTGTTTTATCGAATTAAAAGAAAGACAAAGCAAAAAACCTGGTCGAAAAAAAATATACCGTGTTTTATCGAATTAAAAGAAAGACAAAGCAAAAAACCTGGTCGAAAAAAAATATACCGAAAATAAGTGGTGGCCCTTATTTTGTTTTGAGTAGTATGGACGTAAATATCTTTTTTAGAAGCTTAAGAGCTATTCGGGTATTGGAGAAAGCAAGAACTTGAGTAAACCAAGACCTTGGTTGAAATAAAAGCAATTTTGTAAAATTAACTAATTTATTCATCGTTTCCTCTTGCCTGCGAACTTGGGCTTGCCCCCCCTGTTCCCCCCTTTGCCCTTAATGCGTTTGCGCACGCCCGTGGCCTCCTCCGTGTCGTCGTCGGAGTCTGCGCCGCGTTTCCGGCCCTTACCGCCTTTCTTATCGCCCAGCTCTTTAATTTCCTGTAGGGAAAAGACTTAATTACTCTCCTGTATCACGTCGGTTAATAAATACACTACACACATAGAAAATCTTGAAACAACTTAGCGCTTGCAACACAGGTAGCCAGAATGGATGGGAAAAAGTTTCATGCTGAACAGGAAGAAACTTAAGCATCATCGTCAATTTTGAACCCCGTCGATTATAAAATGATCTAGTAAATAATCCCACACAATTAGGAGATCATAATTTCAGCCGTAAAACGTCCACTACTGAACACAGGCCTCATGGATCTCCATGAGGGGTACTTGCCATACTCAATACCACAGAGCTGCATAAAAACTAGAGAGTAAGCTTGTCAAAAGTCTACTTTCTACTTCTACTCTGTTTTCTGTGCTCACCACGGTTGGCAGGCGGGCTGGCGCTATACTGGATGCTGATACACGGAAAGACGCTGCTGCCCATCTTTCGGAGGTATCTTACTGCATCCATGGGCATGAAAGGGGGGTAACATTCTACTTCCAGCACCCTACGGAAGGTTTTTTTAAAGACAGTGAAATGTAGCTTCTCTTCTAAAAGGCTGATCAACTTACGATATTGGTCAGACGCTGCGCCTCCGCCACTCTCTCCTGCAGCACCATGACCTCGCTCTCCTCAGTCTTGTAGATGGGCAGCTGCTTGCCGATGAGCTGCTCGATGCGCTGGTACAGTTCCACGTCGTACTGCAAATGCACAAAGTTTTTTTATGAAATGTTAGGGAAGTAAGATATGGGTTCCCTATATACTCCAGCCACTTTCAATGTAGAAAACCTAAAAATAACATTCTTTCTGTTGGTTTTGTAACGACGAAAAAAATGAAGGAGGTTTTTACATAAAAACCTCCTTCAATTTTTGGGGATTTGTGACCATTCCCTTCAATATAAATTACTATTAACTCCGTCAGAAAACCAACCCTTAGGAAGCAAATCAATTTCAAGTTTACATCGAATGTGGCTGGAGTAGGACTGCAAACCTCGTAAGTTGTAGGAAATCGCGCTTGCTATTTCCCGTGATGCTGGATTGAAACTATTAAGTTCACTTTACAATTAAGTATTTATTGCAAACTTAAAGTTAATTGTAGCGCCTCATTTCATCTCATCCGGCATTCCTCCCTCGGGAGCATGTTCGATACATCGAACACCATTTCCGCATCATCAGCAATTTGGCCTAACGAGGTCGTACGCGCCGCGAGCGCGGCCGTGCGATCGACGTGAGGCAGTGCATCAGCAGCATCCACACACACCGCACTCATTACTAGCATTAACGGGGTTAGTAAAACATACTTAGGTGAAACAATATTGTGCTTATGCTAAATGAATGTTAGAACAATGTTTCATAATGTACTTAAATGTACATAGATTACGTTCTAACTAAACCCTATCTATCGTAAACACTGATTGTTTTCTATGTGTACTAGACCACCGCACGGCCCTAATGTCACTGAGCACTGGTTCGGTATCGGATTAATTACGTGCACTGTCACTGCTGGAAGGCGCTCCCCTCGGCGGGAAAGGCGCGGGCGGCGGCGGCGGCGGCGGCGCTGTGCCGCGCTGCGGCATCACACCCGGGGCGGGTGCGGCTGGAGTCGAGTTGACTGCTGCTTGTCGGCGTCGCCTCCTCAGTAACCACAGTAAAGCCACGACACCTGCTGCTAACTTGCTGCTTTCATAGCTTTGATTTGGTTGCCAAGTCGCTGTAGCGACGTGTTAAGGTTGATGTCTGTCTCGTACTGGATTAATAGCCGGTAGCGTGGCGTTAAATGTATGATGTTGTATTGGAGCTATGTTTGTAAGTACAAAGTCAGATTTGAGAGTGAGCGTATTTTGTTGTTGGTATAGAGTGATGCAGTGATACAGAGTGACGTCACGGCCCTTGGCTGTGCAATATTTATAAAGTTGAATGAGCCCGGCCTTGCTGACTCGGCGGACTCGAGTTTGTATTTGCTATAGAACCGACTGCATTGACAAGGCTGCGTCGAGACCTTGACCGCTCGCCGAAATGCTGATTCAGCAACAGCTGATTGTAATACTTGTAACGCGCTGTAATCGTGTTTGTTTTGTAACACAATCATATTGCAATGGCTCGCTTCTTGAACCTTATCGGTATCACATGTCTGCTCTAGATATTTGATGAATGCATTAATCGCCTTCTCTCCTTGCCAATAAGGTTACATGTTATAATAAGATACTATTTTCTATTGATCACATATTAAATGCATTTTTCCTGTTGGATCGTAGTACAACGATTGATTGCTGCTGAATTGTGTAATGTTGGCCGATTCGCTGGACCAAATGATGCTCAAAAATAGAATTAATGATAATGCTATGTTGGCGATTTTAGGACGCCTTCTGGTGCAAATTCGCTCGGTATCCTTTGTTGCTGTTCTTGTTTTATTTAGCTCACTACTACTCTCCTGCACCGCTCTTTTTTCTTTGATATGCTCGATAGGTAAAATGGATAATTTTATGATAGGACGCTTTATTATACCATTTTTCGTCTTAAGAGACACTACTCTCACATAACCATCATTTCCCCTGTGTACTTCCACGACTCTCCCCACAGGAAATTTCCCTGAGGTGAAGTTATCATCGTGGATAGTTACCATATCGCCGACTTCGATGTTTCTCTTTGCTTTCAACCACTTGCCACGAACTGATAGCTGACTGAGATATTCGGCTTTCCATCTCTTCCACAGGTCTTGGAAAATCTTGCTGGTTAAGTGCCACCTGGTCCTGGCGTCATTGGCTGTTTCTATGACTGTCAGGCCTGCGTTGCAAGTTAAAAAGTGTGCTGGCGTAAGGAAATCAATATCATCTATATCCTCCGATATCGGGCAGAGGCCTCGAGTTAAGGCTGGCCTCGATTTGCGCCAACACCGGTGCTATATTCTTCGAAGGTCAACGCTTGTTCACCTATGACTCTTTTGAGATGTTGCTTCAGGCTTCGGATGGATCTTTCCCAGATCCCTCCCGCGCTTGGCCAAGAAGGGCAGTTCCAGTGCCATTCTATGTTCATCTCTGCTATTTCCCTATGGAATGACTCCTTGAAAACTTCCTCTAGCTGCTGTTGTTCTTCTTGAATTATTTTATTAGCTCCCACAAAGTTAGTTCCATTATCAGAGTACATATGCTTAGGGAAATACGACGGGTGTTGACCCCGATTGTTTGTGCATTCCTCCCTCGGGAGCATGTTCGATACATCGAACACCATTTCCGCATCATCAGCAATTTGGCCTAACGAGGTCGTACGCGCCGCGAGCGCGGCCGTGCGATCGACGTGAGGCAGTGCATCAGCAGCATCCACACACACCGCACTCATTACTAGCATTAACTTTAAGTTTGCAATAAATACTTAATTGTAAAGTGAACTTAATAGTTTCAATCCAGCATCACGGGAAATAGCAAGCACGATTTCCTACATACATAAGTGTTGGTTTTATAACTCATTGAAGTCACGATTTTCGCTGTCACGTTACGTTACATCGTACCTGATAATGAAACATCAGTTAGGTGTCGGCAGTAGAATGTTTGCCCCTCCTTTCATAGATGCAGTAATAACCTGCCAAGAGATGCGAAAGATGGGCAGCAGCGTCATTACGTGTATCAACATCCCATACTGCGCTCGCCAACCCGCCTGCCAAACGTGGCGTGTATGCCCCCATGATCAACAAACAACCCCCTCATGATCAGTACTTGGGGTGAACTCCCAACGAGTCACACCAAATCCAGTCACAGTGTGACTCGTTAGGATTTTTTTTTCCCATCGAGTTACACTGTTACAGACATCCATGAGAGAGGCCTATGACCAACGTTGGACGTTCTAAGGCTGGGATAATGATGTCCGTAAGGGAGCCACATCAGATTTTTAAAATCTGATCTCACCATTATTTAGCAGCAATGTAGCTGATTTTGCAGCACGAATTCTAGATTTAGCAGCAAAATATATCACTAGTTATATTTAATGCAAAAGTGGCTCCTCAATCTAAAGGAAGTTGATTTGCGACCGTAGGTACCTGCGACACGAACGTGATGGCCTTGCCGGAGCGGCCGGCGCGCGCCGTGCGCCCGACGCGGTGGATGTAGTCCTTGCTGTGCAGAGGGATGTCGTACCTGCGACACGAACGTGATGGCCTTGCCGGAGCGGCCGGCGCGCGCCGTGCGCCCGACGCGGTGGATGTAGTCCTTGCTGTGCAGAGGGATGTCGTACCTGCGACACGAACGTGATGGCCTTGCCGGAGCGGCCGGCGCGCGCCGTGCGCCCGACGCGGTGGATGTAGTCCTTGCTGTGCAGAGGGATGTCGTACCTGCGACACGAACGTGATGGCCTTGCCGGAGCGGCCGGCGCGCGCCGTGCGCCCGACGCGGTGGATGTAGTCCTTGCTGTGCAGAGGGATGTCGTACCTGCGACACGAACGTGATGGCCTTGCCGGAGCGGCCGGCGCGCGCCGTGCGCCCGACGCGGTGGATGTAGTCCTTGCTGTGCAGAGGGATGTCGTACCTGCGACACGAACGTGATGGCCTTGCCGGAGCGGCCGGCGCGCGCCGTGCGCCCGACGCGGTGGATGTAGTCCTTGCTGTGCAGAGGGATGTCGTACCTGCGACACGAACGTGATGGCCTTGCCGGAGCGGCCGGCGCGCGCCGTGCGCCCGACGCGGTGGATGTAGTCCTTGCTGTGCAGAGGGATGTCGTACCTGCGACACGAACGTGATGGCCTTGCCGGAGCGGCCGGCGCGCGCCGTGCGCCCGACGCGGTGGATGTAGTCCTTGCTGTGCAGAGGGATGTCGTACCTGCGACACGAACGTGATGGCCTTGCCGGAGCGGCCGGCGCGCGCCGTGCGCCCGACGCGGTGGATGTAGTCCTTGCTGTGCAGAGGGATGTCGTACCTGCGACACGAACGTGATGGCCTTGCCGGAGCGGCCGGCGCGCGCCGTGCGCCCGACGCGGTGGATGTAGTCCTTGCTGTGCAGAGGGATGTCGTACCTGCGACACGAACGTGATGGCCTTGCCGGAGCGGCCGGCGCGCGCCGTGCGCCCGACGCGGTGGATGTAGTCCTTGCTGTGCAGAGGGATGTCGTACCTGCGACACGAACGTGATGGCCTTGCCGGAGCGGCCGGCGCGCGCCGTGCGCCCGACGCGGTGGATGTAGTCCTTGCTGTGCAGAGGGATGTCGTACCTGCGACACGAACGTGATGGCCTTGCCGGAGCGGCCGGCGCGCGCCGTGCGCCCGACGCGGTGGATGTAGTCCTTGCTGTGCAGAGGGATGTCGTACCTGCGACACGAACGTGATGGCCTTGCCGGAGCGGCCGGCGCGCGCCGTGCGCCCGACGCGGTGGATGTAGTCCTTGCTGTGCAGAGGGATGTCGTACCTGCGACACGAACGTGATGGCCTTGCCGGAGCGGCCGGCGCGCGCCGTGCGCCCGACGCGGTGGATGTAGTCCTTGCTGTGCAGAGGGATGTCGTACCTGCGACACGAACGTGATGGCCTTGCCGGAGCGGCCGGCGCGCGCCGTGCGCCCGACGCGGTGGATGTAGTCCTTGCTGTGCAGAGGGATGTCGTACCTGCGACACGAACGTGATGGCCTTGCCGGAGCGGCCGGCGCGCGCCGTGCGCCCGACGCGGTGGATGTAGTCCTTGCTGTGCAGAGGGATGTCGTACCTGCGACACGAACGTGATGGCCTTGCCGGAGCGGCCGGCGCGCGCCGTGCGCCCGACGCGGTGGATGTAGTCCTTGCTGTGCAGAGGGATGTCGTACCTGCGACACGAACGTGATGGCCTTGCCGGAGCGGCCGGCGCGCGCCGTGCGCCCGACGCGGTGGATGTAGTCCTTGCTGTGCAGAGGGATGTCGTACCTGCGACACGAACGTGATGGCCTTGCCGGAGCGGCCGGCGCGCGCCGTGCGCCCGACGCGGTGGATGTAGTCCTTGCTGTGCAGAGGGATGTCGTACCTGCGACACGAACGTGATGGCCTTGCCGGAGCGGCCGGCGCGCGCCGTGCGCCCGACGCGGTGGATGTAGTCCTTGCTGTGCAGAGGGATGTCGAGGTTGATGACCACGTCCACGTGCGGGATGTCCAGCCCTCTGCGAATGTGGAACATTATTTGTAAAATAATTGTCGAGTTGATTCTCCAATACTCATTGGGATAGGCTTATTATAATTTAGTCCGGATTTTATCTACATAAATAAAAACTAATGCTGTTATAACTGTTGCTAAGCGCAAAACTCGAGAACGGCTAGACCAATTCGTACCAATGTTTGTAATGTTAACTCTATGCAAAGAGTTTATAACACTATGGACGATTGTAGTCTGAAATACAGATTTCAATTAATTCAACGCCAAGGTATTGCATTGCAGTAGTTTTACTTAACTCACAACCATACATAGGTAGAGAAAGGAAACTGAAACAGGTCGCTGCAAACTTCAAAAAGTTGCCTCACTTGCATACATAATGTTACGAGAAAGGTAGAGAAAGGTATCATTACTTTTTCGACGGCACTAGTTTAGATTCACCTTTAGCCGCAGGTAGAGCAAGAGAGGGGTTAAGGTAACTGACCTAGAAGCAACATCGGTGCAGATCATCACCGACCGGCTCTTGTTCTTGAACTTGTTCAGCGCAGCCAGGCGTTTGTTCTGCGACATCTGCCCGTGCAGCGGCACCGCCGCGATGCCCAGGTTGCGCAGCAGCAGCGCCGCGCGCAGTGCGTTGGCGCAGGTCGCCACGAACACTATGAAGGAATTGCCGGCCATCTCGTTGAGGACGTGCACTAGGTATACGTCCTGAAAAAGATCATCGTTGTAGATAATCGCGCTTGCTATTTCCCGTGATGCTGGATTGAAACTAATAAGAATGAACGAGTCGCTCATATTTCCATACAAACGTGGAAGGGAAACTACTCCACTGTTTGACGTTAACCATCCAACACTAAGATTAAGAACTAAAGATTATATCAATTTATTTCGTCATAATCTATGTTTGTATACACCCCAAACCGTAAAAAAAAGTATTTATTTCAAAAATACAAGCTTCTAAACTTTCAAATATCTACAAATCATACAGATATTTGTCCCAAGGCGATAAGTGGCAGGCGGACCTTCGCCCGCTGCGCTGCGCTGCGCTGCGCACAGAGGTCATACCACCTTTCTTAAGCAAGAAAGATGTAGGAATGGAACATACCTTATATTTAACCGGTATGAACACATAGTACTGCAGCAGCTTGTCCACCGTCTGGTACTTGGTGGACACCTCCACCTTGACGGGGTCCTGCAGGCTGGCGCGCTGCAGCTTCTGCACCTTCTTGGTCATGGTCGCCGAGAACAGGAACGTGCGGCGCTCGCGCGGCACCACGCGGAGGATCTTGTCCACTTCCACTTCGAAGTCCATGTTCAGGATGCGATCCGCTTCGTCCATTACCTTATGGAATATTATTATTAATACTAGCCTTTTTCGTTCCAGTGCAGGGCAAAAGCCTCCCTATCCCCTATGAAATAATAAATAACTAATGCTGGATATTGCACACCATCCAGCCCCAAAGATAGCAGAGTTGCAGTTGTGTTGTGGCACAGAACAGAGAAAAATGAGTAGAATTAGCATGATGCCTTTTTACTAAGAGAACCAGTGTCGCTAAACTCACACATGTAAAAACTAACACACATAGAAATAAAAATTCTTATTGGTTGAAAGAGTACCTTAAAAAGGGCATAAAATCATAAAACTAATTTTATTGATATTAACTTTATTCCGATCACTACATGGTTCAAAGTTCAATAAAATCAACAGTGATAAAAAATGAATATTTAGTATGTCCACTCAGCCAGAGATGGCGCATTTGCCAAATATTTTTTATAGTCTCTATTCCCAGGAAATAAGATTACTAATACAATGGCTACTTTTTCTACTCATCCAGAGATGGCGTTTTTGTCAAATATTTTTTTATAGTCTCTATTCCCAGGAAATAAGATTACTAATACAATGGCTGCTTTTCTTGCTTGCTTGATAATCCACAACACAAAGCCACTCAACAATAGATGGCGCTATTGCTATATTTATTTGACGGTTTTGCATTTTGAACAAAACTAACAAAAAAACAATAAAATAATGCTTACCGGTGATATGATATGCCCCCTTTCGTTAAATTTTTGGTTCGGCTTTCGTTTTTACACTCTAAAACGGCACAATACGGCATTTTTATATTTTTTTTTGTTTTTTTTTTTAAGTATGTTTACTCTGCTAAATTAAAACACGACTGAAGTAAGCGGTGCTTGAAGTGCGCAGTACTGCGCCTACTAGGTGTTACGCGAGCCCCGCCTACTTACGATTTCTATGTTTTCTCTGTTCTGTGTGTTGTGGGTACCAGATGATTGATAGAATCCTAAAATACATTTGTTTTGTAAATATGTACTTACCATACAAAGTCAAAGTCAATACTTATTCAAAATTTGCTGTCTATATCTCACAATGTATCAAATACAACTTTCAAGGCTTTTAATAACCTCTCCTTTCCTCTTAAGGATTTTCGACCTTTTGTCATAAGGAAACAAAAGGTTGGTTGGCTTTTTACTCTCACCTTTGAACATTACCTTAAGGTACTTATCTTTTTTAGTTTGCATGGTTTTTTTTTGTGTACATAATATAATTTAAGAATAATCTTTTCAAAACATACTCTATTTCTACCTTTATGTGTGATGGCTTAACAAAACATGGTACTTACTAAGTATTTCAAAGCCTTCAAATTAAATCCCTTGGTATTTTCCAAATGGTCGACCAGCCGGCCCGGTGTGGCTATGATGATGTGGGGCTTCTTGGACAGCATCAGAGACTGCGCCACCATGTCCATACCACCGACTATTACTGCACATTTCACCCCTATACTTGCTCCTGTGAAACACAGATACATGAGTGATCAATGAGTTTTCAATGAAATAAGTGGCTAAAATAACTGATATTAGATATATAAATAAATAATTCTGCACATTTTCACCGAGCACCATTAAAAACCAGAGCTTGTGCTATTTCTAAAATTCAAATATGTGTTATTTAAATAAATACAGAAATTACTATACCATCATTGTAGGTAGAGAAAAACCTCACATATTGAAAGGATTTTACTCTAACATCTCTATAATGATGATACACCCAGAGCCTTGACGAATATATTTCTTCTGTTACTGTAAATTATAGTATTATCCAGCCTTTATTTATTTAATTACTATTACTATTAAATAAATATGTTTTGTGTTTACAAACAGTAGATAGAGTATTAGTAGATCTATGAGTCATCAATCATCATCTATGTAGATGGAGCTGTGTCTAGCATTATTTAATTATATAATTTGATTAAATTAATAATAACTCACCAAGAGCTTCAAATTGTTCTGAAATCTGAAATGCCAATTCTCTTGTCGGGGTCAGTATAAGTGCAAAGTATCTTTGTGGATTTTCTAATAGCGCTTGTAGTATCGGTATAGCAAAAGCTCCCGTTTTACCAGATCCCGTCTCTGCTAGGCCGATTATGTCTTTCCCTTGTAATGCTACTGGCAATGCCTCTTTCTGGATCTTGGATGGTTTCTTCCATTTTAATTCTTCACACGCCTCACATAATACGTCAACTACGCCCTAAAAATTAAGAAGGTATTGGTCAGTTGGTATCAGTATCCTAACCTCAAAATGGTTTTATCTGGTTTTAACAAGCTTTAGTTAGAGTAAATATGGAAATTAAGTAGTTATATTTTCAGCTAATGTTCTTTATATACCTATTATTTTAATTGAACGGTGTTTTTAGCAGTGGAACACACATAAAACAGAAGAAAAGCTTGATTCGACTTACCAAGTCTTTGAATGTGGTGTTATCTTCGACTTCGTCAATATTTGCGTCTTCTACAGCAAGGTTAGATAGCTCTTCTTCAGAGCTTTGGTTTTCTTCATCGCTACTGGGATCATCCTTAGTCATTTTAGAACTTTTTTATAGTTACAGAACCAGCACCATGAAACACGAAACATGTGAGATTGTGTACAAAATAAATATCTGTCAGTCAAGTCAAAATATTTTTGTTGTCATTGTCATTTCGTTTCCGCTGACAGACTTTTCCTTCCATAAAGAAAACAAGAAGAAGACTTTTTTCTTTTTCTATTATGGCTAGTTTGGTGAATGCAAGTTATTGCAAAAATGTGTACGTACGCTCGTTTGGTTTTGGTCAGTTTACTTACCAAGATTTTTTAGCCGTCGTTTGGTTTTGGTAAGTAAACTGACCAGTGAGTCATCGGTGAGTCATCGTTCCACGAAAACAATTGTCATTTTTAAACTATGGTGTTTATCAACTTCTTCTTTGTTTTGTAGCCTTCTCAATGAAGTTGACAATGACAATAACAAATAAAATTTACGTAGCCCAAGAAAAAATAATTTTATTCGATTAAATTAAAATTAAAAAAAAAATTACGCAAAAAAAGTGCATAAAAAATGCACTTTATAATTACGATCAAAAAATATTTTGTTCTAAGACACCTAAATGTTATGTTATATACAGTGTATCCCTCGATAAAGTGCAACCCCGAAAGGGGGTGAAACTAGATCGAAAATTATCAACAAAAAAATAGAAAAAAAAAATAAAAAAAATTCGTATATACTTTATTGATGAATTAAAATTTGTATTACTCACTAATGAGTCTATTTAATAAAAAAATGATTTCTTCCAAAGTAGTGGGTCTATTTTGTTAAAATAAAAACCATAATCATGTCAGATATGTGACGATGACGATAAAATAACAAGTAACTCACAAACGAGTGGCTATCGTGACTTAAAGTTTAATTTTTGTATTAAAATTACATTTTTTATGCTGTTTTTTTCAAATAATTTCCAAAAATCTTAAAATTAAGCCTAAAATACTAGATATTTTTATGACTTTTTATTATTGTCTATCATAATAGCTTTTAAATAAAAAAAAAACCTACGGTCTAACTTAAAAAATGCGCTGGCTAGGAGCTTTTAAAGTTGACCACTGATTACGTCACCACTCAGGTAGAGACACTTGTTTTTACTGCTCAGGTAGTATTAAAAATCAAATTTTAGTTACAACATTTTTATTTAACTTATTACATGTGAGTATGAAATAAGGGTTTTATTTAATGCATTAAATGCTCAAAATGGCTTCCTTGTTGTTGTAGGCACATTGCCACACGAAGAGCGATTTGTTGTGTGGCTCTAAGCACCATCTCTGGGTCACTTCTTATCTCATCGGCACATCGCATGATTTGATCTTGTAACTCTGCCTCGGTGTTTACGGTCGTTCTGTAGACTCTTTGTTTCATAACACCCCACAGAAAATAGTCTAGGGGTGTCAGGTCAGGTGAACGTGCCGGCCACCCGACTGGTCCATCCCGGCCGATCCACCTATTAGCGTAGTTTTCGTTTAAAAAACTTCGCACATTGCGCCCGTAGTGCGCAGGGCATCCGTCCATCTGCAAATACATCTGTTGCCTTGTAGCCAGCGGAACATCTTCCAGTAGTAGTGGCAGATCGTCTCTTAATAAGCTTAAAAAACTTTCGGCATTTAATGTTGCGGGTAAAATAACTGGCCCAATCAGCGTGTCGTCTATTAGAGCTGCCCATACATTAACTGAAAATTGCACTTGAAAAGTAGACGCCCTCTTTAGGTGTGGATTTTCCTCGGACCATACATGTAAGTTTCTGCAATTTGTGATTCCATTCCGGGTGAATTTCGCTTCATCCATCCATAAAATTTTTTTTAGGAATTGTGGATTATTTATAATTTTTTGTTGAATCCACGTAGACATTACGCATCTTGCACGATTGTCTACATTTTCATGCAAATGCTGTACTCGCTGATAATGGTATGGATGCAATCCCTTCTTTTTCAAAATTCGCCATACGGATGTTTTTGATATACCGTGACGCAAAGCTAAGCGTCTAATGCTGGTTGTGGGATCAGCAAACAAATCGTTTAAAACGGCCTCTTCTATGGAATGGTCAATAATGGTAGCTTGTTGCTCACGGCGATCTCTTGCTAATCCAAGTCCGATGTTGGATAACTTTCGGTGAACTTCTTGGAAATTTCGTGCTGACGGTACAAGTCTGCTCGGAAACGCATTTATGTATGCAGAACGAGCGACTGTTGTGTGTCCACGTGACATACCATAATAATAATGGATGTCAGCGATTTCACGCGGAGAGAACTCAGTCAATCGCGGCATCTCCACAACACAACAAAGTACAGTCAAAAACGTAACAAAAAAGTCAAAAACGTAACAAAAAGTCAATAACAAAACAAAAGCAAAACAACGTAACAAAAACTTGAAGGCGCAGTAAGGTACGGTAGACGGTAGCAGCGGCGAGAATATCGGAGCGACTGGCGAGTGGCGTGCGTGCCTTGTTGTGAATCCTGTTTCGATCCCCACCCTTCATCTTTCATAGAACAGGCCCAGCGACCATAATCTACAACAATAGAAGTTAAAAAAGTGTCTCTACCTGAGTGGTGACGTAATCAGTGGTCAACTTTAAAAGCTCCTAGCCAGCGCATTTTTTATGTTAGACCGTAGGTTTTTTTTTTATTTAAAAGCTATTATGATAGACAAAAATAAAAAGTCATAAAAATATCTAGTATTATAGGCTTAATTTTAAGATTTTTGGAAATTATTTGAAAAAAACAGCATAAAAAATGTAATTTTAATACAAAAATTTAACTTTTAGTCACGATAGCCACTCGTTTGTGAGTTACTTGTTATTTTATCGTCATCGTCACATATCTGACATGATTATGGTTTTTATTTTAACAAAATAGACCCACTACTTTGGAAGAAATCATTTTTTTATTAAATAGAGTCATTAGTGAGTAATAAAAATTTTAATTCATCAATAAAGTATATACGAAATTTTTTTAATTTTTTTTTTCTATTTTTTTGTCGATAATTTTTGATCTAGTTTCACCCCCTTTCGGGGTTGCACTTTATCCAGGGATACACTGTATAGTGAGGTTATACCACATACTATGTATATACCGCAAAACATGTAGATATATGATAATACATTTTGAATTACAAACAAAAGTATTTTTTATATAAAATTAAATCAATAATTAATAGAAAATAATTTTTACGCTATATATCCCGAATACAGACTAAATTATGAATGATTGTACTGACAAGCTTCATTCAATCCCTTTCCATAGAGCGTAAATACCACGATACGCTCCATTGTAAAAACCGAGCCAGTATCCACTTAGCGCCGACGCGGAGCGCCCGCCGTTTTTCGCGCCAAAATGCAAACCAAATGAGGGTCGAAAAATTATTTTCGCGAAACCAATTTAGCGGTTATGCAAATAATATGCTTTAACCTCTACCTCTATATATTTCAACTGCAACTGAAAAAACTAAATTCATTAACTTTATTTCTATAGTTTTAAATTACAATACATCAATACAAAGATAGTTGATCTTAAATTTATAGGAAAGGAACCGGGATAAATCTGCTCTCTTCCATGTTTTAATTTAGTGCATAATAATAAAAAAAATACTATCCAGGTTAATGAGAAATGGTGGCGCTGCTGGAAAATTATGTTTCCTTATATTTAGATTAGAATGTAAGTTGAACTTACCAGAACGCTTTGCTTTTTCTTAACTAAGAGTAAAAAATACGTCCTAAAACTTTATATGAAGCCCATTTAATGTAGAGGTGGTAGGTTTGGTGGCCTCAAAAAACTCAGATCTCTTCCAGGCAGTATGGGTATAAATAACTTAGACGAATTTATCTTGTTTATGGGGTATAAAGATATGGGTTTCGAGTTAAAACTCTCGTCTAAGACTGAATCATGCCAGCCATGCCATGTCGATGTCAATGTCCTAAAAAGCAAAGAATGTTTCTGTTTGTTGTCTAAGTATCGTATGTATCATATTATCTTATAAACGTATGTATACAGATTTCAATATTATAAGTATGTTGTGTTTGTATATGTGATGTTGTTTATATACCTAGTATAGATTATTTTGTTTCAGTTTTTAAAAATCAATCAACTCGCGTGTCTTGTGTGAATATCCTTTTTTTGTGTTCTTTTTTTTTTGCTCAGCCCCATTGTTTTATTGTTAAAAATCTTGTCGAATAAACAGACGTTGGCAAAGTGGTGGAATATCTTTCTGTGTCACACACGCCATTAGCAAAAGAAGAAGAAGTTTATGTTAGTATTTTTGTAGGTTATATTTTGTACTGTAGCGTAGCTAAGCCGCCGATTTTGGCTTTTGATTTAGAAAAGAAAAGGCCCTCTTGTTATAATGGCTAAGCATCATCCTGATCTTATTTTCTGCAGAAAACAACCAGGTGTCGGTAAGAATATATAATCTTCTCCTCAGTTTCGTTACGCGTAACGTTGATTCCAATGTTTGTATTTACGATTTGTTTTCCCAGCTATCGGACGTCTATGTGAAAAATGCGACGGTAAATGCGTGATTTGCGATTCGTACGTGCGTCCATGCACACTGGTGCGTATTTGCGACGAGTGTAACTACGGCTCCTACCAAGGAAGATGCGTTATCTGCGGCGGGCCCGGCGTCTCTGACGCTTACTACTGCAAAGAATGCACGATACAAGAGAAAGATGTGAGTAGTACTTCAATCTGTCAACATTATACAAGATCCTACTTAGCTCTAAATCTGTTTTGATGTCCTATGATTATATCTTCTTACACCATTTTGTCTGTATCAGGACTTCTATCTGTTCTCATAATTAACAGAATGCCCATCCAAAAAGTATTCAAAAGCAAGCAAAACAACGTTCCTACAATGAGACTACATTTTATTTCACTTGCATTGAAAACTTAGTAAGTACCTACCTAGTTAAATAAGTTGCTTAGCTTGGCTATTTATGTTTTTATGTGTTCCAGAGAGATGGCTGTCCAAAGATTGTAAACTTGGGAAGTTCGAAGACTGATCTTTTCTACGAGAGAAAGAAATATGGTTTTAGGAGGCACTAGCAGTAGGTTTGCATATTGTCTGTGGAGTTCCATTATATAATAGGTAAGCTACCTATTTACCATTGAAAAAACCTATATTTATTTGACAGCACTTCAATTAATGTGAGGCCAGGTTTATATTGAAATACTGAATTTGAATTCAAGGCAGTCAGTGGATACAATGCTGCCATCATACCAATTGTGCATCTGACTTAATATTAATTTACTCCATGTGCAAAAACACTTTATTTTACATCTAAATTGAAAAATGAATGAATTCCACCACAATATGCAAACAGTACATAGTCTACAGATACTAGGAAGTATCAGACTAGCATTTTATATTAACTAAACTAGTAAGCTAGAATTTGTAAGTAGGTTTAAAGTTTATGTTCTTAATATTTGGTGTGTGTTATGTAAGTTCTTAGCCCCAGATAAAATAATGTTCCTGGATGTGACTCCATTATTCCAATTCTCATCACTATCACATCTGATTTGCTGGAAAACCATGTTCTCTTCAAATTATTATTCTAGTAATTCCCTTTATATGAATTTTTTTTTTTCATAAAATAATGTTACGATAAATAAATACAAACTTTTCACTCTAAAATACTTTATAATTTATATACTTCCTTTTACAATACTTAGCTACAACTTATTCATGATTTACAATTTACAACTTTACAAAAACATGATTGATTATTTTTCGAAATTAATGATAACATCTTTTAATCTACTAATATAAAATACTTTTCAGGATCTAAGGAAAAATTGGGCTTTAATTAAATAAATAAATAAATAAATAAATAAATAAATAATGCTGGACAAATCACACAGCATCATCTAGCCCCATGCTAAGCAGAGCTTGTGTTATGGGTACTAGATGACTGATATACTTAATACATTATACTACATAGATAGATATTTTTATTATATATAGAAAAACACCCAGAACACCCTGAACAAATATCTGCAGATCGTACAGACATTTGTCCCGAGGCGGGAATCGAACCCGCAACCCCTTGCGTCGCAGGCGAACCTTCGCCCGCTGCGCCACAGAGCTCGTCTAATTATAAAAGAACTCTGGTCACTAAAGTGGGCTAATTTTAGAGACCAGCTAGAGTTCTTATATAAGATACCCTTTTTTTAGCACCCTACATAACAAACATGTTTTGCACTAACACTGCATGTTAGGCTAACAAAGAGGGGTAATTGTCATACTCGCCATGCTTAGCAGGCGGGTTGGTGAAGGCAGTATAAGATGTTGATACATGGAAAGATTCTGCTGCTTATCTTCCGGAGGATACCATTAATGTAGTTGAAATTGATACTTGAAGGATCTTGCTTTTCATGTGGTAGCCGGATTGGTCCAGATGTTGGGTTCACTAGAGGTGGAGCCTGAATATGTTGGTCTTGCTGGTATTATTGGTGAACGGACACATACTCTGTAAAAAGGTAAATTATGTATGTTAGGAGAATGATAAAAGCATTTTTATTATATTTAATTTTCTATGATCACTTAAATAATATAGAAAATTAAATATAATAGTAAAATAGGATAAAAATACAGTTTTCTATGATAGGCTACATAAATAATAATAATAATGCTGGACAATTCACACAGCATCATCTAACCTTAACCTAAGCAGAGCTTGTGTTATGGGTACTAAATGACTGCTATACCTACTTAATAAATTATTTAAATTTTATATGTAGATAAACATCCAGAACACCCTGAACAAACATCTATTAATTTAAGCGTTTTAAACATTATCAAAGGAAATTGAACATGAACTTTTTATATTTTACGATATCTAATAACGATACATTGAGTCGAAATGTCGCGCTTTATTAGGCTTTGTCTAATTATTTTTTATAACATAATTTGAAATCTTAAGAAGTGTCTATTATTTTATATCATTTAACTGGCGGAATGGACGGACGAAATGGAAATTAGATTTTCATGCCCTTGTCTGTGACTTTGGAGAAAATCATAGTTTTCTCATAAGATTTTTGTAAATCTTTTAGGTAATTTTACGTAGTTTTGCGAAAATGTTTGCATTCAAAAAACTCAGTTCATGATATAAAACTGTTCTAGAAAAGTGTTAAAAACTGGTGCAGTAAAAGTTGTATTAAATCATGCATGAATACATATTTTAACGGCGTGGTATTGAGGGAAATAGGTGTCATTCCTTTCATGCGACTGACCTCTGCAGAATCAGCTCACTCCAAATAATGCCCTATAACATTACGAATGTATTAACTAGACTGTTATGAGATCGCATTGCACCCTGACAGTCAAGCCAACCTTTGGTGCATAATGTTATTAAATAAATAAACAAATGGCCAGATAAAAATATTGCCCATCTAGTTAATTGTCCACAAAAGAATTGCGAAGACTGCTGTGATCCAAGAAGATCTGTAAACTGCAAAGACGACGCGATATATAGAGCGAAGTGGAAAGAAAACACCAGAAAGGCAGACCTCACAATCAGATGGACAAAAAAAATGCCAAGGAGAGAGACTTAAGTAGCTCTAAATTTAGCAGACATTGTTGTCTGAAGCTGACTAAGCCGCAGGTTTCCTCACGATGTTTCCTTCGTTGGTAAAGCACGTGTTAAGTGCACATACATTTTTGAAGAAAGAAAGGACTGGAATAACAAGGAATAATTGCGTCATCTTACGTCTACTACTCACGAGTTGACATCCTCCAGTTTCTTCAGCAGCCTCTCATTCTCGCGGCTCAGCAGCTCCTGGTCTCTCAGAAGTTGGTCCTTCACGCCGAACAACTCGGCGTTCTCCGCGCGAAGGGCTGTGTTCTCTTCCATGTGCAGTTGGACTAGCTCGACCAGCTCGGATTGCGGGAGCTGGTAGAGTTTGTTGGGTTCTATTTGGGTTGGGGTTCTGAGGCGGTGGCCTGGAATGGTATGTTTTCAGTTTAAGTTATTTACGATATCGTCATCATCGTAATAATTAAAATTTTATAAATATGTATATAACAGTAATGATTGATGAGAAACTATTTTAAAATTCCGTAAAGTTAACTTTTTAAGATTATAATAGCAGGTACTTGTCTCCTCCTGAACGAATTATATACCGGATACCTCCGGAAGATGGGCAGCAGCGTCTCCGTGTAACAACATCCCGTCATGCGGTTGCCAACCCGCCTGACAAGCGTGACATGATAACAACCCCTGCAACAAATGGCCTGCATCGTTAATGTTAATGACAGGACAGTCCGAACCTGCCCACCTGATGCTGGAACCTCTACCTATTACACCTGCAATACCGCGGTGATCACTTCCACTAAGCACGCTACACTGCATTGCGCCCGTCACCCTGAGACATTGTAAGGGTTCATCCTAGTAATCTTCCCGGCCCCCCTTACCCTTCAAACCGGAATACAACAATGCAGATATTACTGCTTGGGGCAGAAATAGGTATGGTGGTAGTATTTTCCCGGAAAACTTCACAAAAAGTTTAACTTATGAGTAAATTGTAATAGTAGTTACCATAAGAATCTAAATTGTAGTCTGTCTGAACGTGTAGTGCGCTCCTGAGATGCTGGTTCTCTGCTTGCAACGCTTCCACTTCCCGCTTCAAGCTCAAGATGAGAGCGTCTCTCGCATCCTAGGAATAAGAATAAAATCAACTTTATTTGGAGCATCAACGATTTTTTACAAGCTTATAGACGTTAATATGACCGACTTCAAGTTACAATGAGAATAGGAAAAAAGAAGATGTCAATTGGTGTTCGATTCAGCATAGATACCTATTGTGTTAAGATCTTCTCTTTAATGCGCCATTTATGGTCCCTTGCGATTCTTGTCCACTGTTCCCCAACAGACCTAATAATGTCATTGAACCATTGGGCGGGAGGTCGGATTCTTGGTCGCACCAAGTCTTTTAGTCAGGATAATCCTGATCACCACGCCGATTTTTTGTCGAAAACCAATATGGGCTGTCACAAATAAGAACAATGGATATAGCCAAATTACTATCATGGACTACAAATAGCTTTTCATTTAAAAAAAATGCGGGGAATAAACGCTTTGGTTTAAATTAACATACATATAACCGAGTATTTATCGCGTAATTTACGCGATAAATACCCGGTTATATGTATGAATGTCAATAATGTGTTGTGATCGCGAAAGTATAAAAAAAAATCAGTTATTCTCTGGATCAGATTTTTTTATTGACAAACTGTTGGACTGGAAACAGATTAAATCCGTAACAGAATGGTGGCCAAGAGACGGTACGAGCAAGTGGCATACCTCCCGGCGGATGGTCCAATGACATTATAAGAGTATTGGTGGGCAGTGGACAAGAATCGCAAGGAACCGTAAACTATGGCGCATTAAAGAGAAGACCTGCCACAGACACACATTGGGTGCAAACGGCCAGAAAAAGTGAAGATTACGGTGAAAACTGTTGGATAAAAAAAGCTCATTTAGTTAAGTCACCTTGTCTTCTTTCTTAAGGTCCAAGACGTTTGTATCCGGATCATCAAACTAAAGTGGAGATCGTTAAAGTCGCCAACAATACCTGGATGCGATCGGCCCAACACCGGAAGGAGTAGTGGCAAGGAATGGAGGCCTTTTTTTTTGGTGACGAGGGGGAAATCTGCTGAACGGATACCATGCTGCATAAGGGCACAGCATGGTTATGTGAGGTTGTCTCGCGACGACTTACTAAAACCCTCCCCGATGATAGGCCTCGGTGCTCCATGGGCTCTGTTTCCTCGTAAATAACACTATCGCACCATGCCTGAGCACGTCCTGGGGGCGTCCACAACCAAGGATGAGGCCTTCACCCAGCAGTGGGTGGACACGGCCTGAAAATGATGGACCTAGTCTTATAAAATGTCTGTGTCTTACCATTTTCACGATAGGCTTCGATTTAATCTTTTTGGCGCGCGATGCGTACCGAAGCGTGTTGACCGTTTCGCTGAGATTCGATCTCGTGGGCGCTATACATGCAATCTGAAGCAAGAAACATGTATATATATATATAAGCATAGAAACCTACACATATAAAAAAAATAAAATGTTTATTTTCTTATTCCTTGTAAATTTTTAATATTCCGTGTTGTTTGTTAGATTTGTTATCTAAATGTTCAAATGTCTTTGTCCTTTAGATTGTTTTATTGCTTCTTTAGATTTAATTCTTTATTTAAATTAATTTGATTATATTAATTTAAATCTCGTATATTTTGTTGAAATGTTTTAGACATTCAAATTGTTTCTCTTGTTATTTTTGGTTTAAGTACTCTGCTTTTTAATTTTATTTAGATTAAGTTTGTATGTGGTATTCTATTGGCCGGCCGATTATTTCCGGTTACCCTTTGCAAACCTTATAATATGTATATATATTATTTTAAGTGACAAATCTGTTTGAGGATTTGACGTGAACTATAAAATAAGTCGTAAGTTAAATTACCATTAAGGTAACGCCATTTCCCGCTAGACTGTCCGCTAACAACTTCGTGAGTTTGCTGTCTCGGTACGGTATGTGGCCTCTCTTCTTGCCATCACTTAGCTGGGCTATGCAGTATCCTGAAATAATGTAATTGTTGTTATTGATCCACCTTAACATTACCAAATCTTTATCGCGTTTGACTTCAATTATAATGTGTTGTTTTCCTTTGTTAATTAATGTGTCTTAGTGGCCTTTGAAGTTCTAAATTTAATAAACATCTTATTCTGCCCTTATAAACTTAAATTAGGACTACAGTCTGCACGCGAGGGCTAGCCACCACCATTCTAACCGTCCTATTACATAGAATCCTGTTAATATTATTCCTCCTTCAGCGTCTTGCCCATGCTGTGATTCCAGTTCACGAGTCCTTCCACATCTTGTTCGCTTTTTATTTAGATTTTCCTGAAATAGTCTCTAAAATATTAATATTTCTTCCACCCACCTAGCACCATTAGACTCCTGTTGATATTATTGGCCTTCCTAGCGTCCATCACCATCACTTCATTTTGCCTAGATTACTTTTTAACACACCACTACTTTCACCCACCTAGCACTTTCAGACTCCAGTTGATATTATTGGCCTCGAGCGTCTTGTCTGTGCCGTGAGTCCAGTTCACTCGCCCTCCGCCCACTTCTTGTAAGTTCTCTAATTAAGTTTATCTAGTTTAAGTTATACTACCACTTCCACCCACCTAGCACCATCAGGCTCCTTTTGTTATTATTCGGGGTATTTTGTTGTCTGTGTTGTGAGTCCAGTTTTCGCGTCCTCCTGTCACTTGTACGTTTTCATTTTGTCTTTGTGATTCTTCTCTAGCATATTAAAACTAGTTGCACCTACCTAGCACCATCAGACTCTTGTTGATGTTATTGGCCTCCTCCAGCGTCTTGCCGGTGCTGTGGGTCCGCTTGGTCATCTCGGAGCCGGCCAGGTCCACGAAGTTGATCTTGCCGTGCGTGGAGCAAGCCACGCCGCCCGTGGGCAGCTCCCGTCTCACTCGCACGCATAGCAGCGTGTGCGAGCGGGAGGAGTGGGCGTTCATTGCGTGAGCTCCTACTGCACGGTTTCTCATGCCTGGTTTGTTAAGAGGAAAGATTCGTATATTCTGTAGGAATGGAAGGATGGAAACCTATTTCTGCCGCCATGCAGTACCTATGTCTGCATTGCTGTGTTCCGGTTTGAAGAAGGGGGGCCAGTGAAATCGGGCATATGAGACCTTTGTCTCAGGGTGGCAGGCAATGCAATGCAGCGTTGGTCACGTGTTACGTGAACGTGATCATATGGAAAACACCTTAGAAAAATATCTGCAGAACAAAATTACCAACATTTTGTCCCGTGGTGGGAATCGAACCCGTCTTTGGACAAATTAAGTGACATACCTATATTGGTAAATTGCAGATAAATGTGTTCCCAACCTGGTAATCTTCATGGGTATTTTTGATAAGGTATAAAAGAGGGTATTCTATCGTCAGGTTTCTATCGTAAAAGCAGCTTGCTTAAAACCAGATGACGTGAAAAATACAGCATATATTCCTCATTCATAGACCGTATGTACCCACTTCTGAGAGTAGTTTAGGCCTCCTTTAGCATACGCCACATAAGCCGGTCCTAAACACGGAACGACGCTGCTGCCCATCTTCCCGAGGTATCCCTTGGCAGATTCTTACCTCCTCTCTTACCCGTGTCAGTAAGCTGTATTCACGGGTAGGAGAAGAGCGGTAACGATCTACTGCCGGCACCTCATTGCAAGGCATTTTCAGGAATTACAGCAGATAGCATCTTAAACGAGATAAAACCTCGTCTAAGTACAGCCACAGATAATATAAGACACGCAAATCATGCAAAGGCCTTATTTTTAGTGTACATCTAATATAGACGAGCTCTGTGGCGCAGCGGGCGAAGGTCCGCCTGCGTGCGACGCCAGGGGTTGCGGGTTCGATTTCCGCCTCGGGACAAATTTCTGTATGATCTGCAGATATTTGTTCAGGGTGTTCTGGGTGTTTTTCTATATTTTAATAAAAATATCTATCTATGTAGTATAATGTATTAAGTATATCAGTCATCTAGTACCCATAACACAAGCTCTGCTTAGCTTGGGGCTAGATGATGCTGTGTGATTTGTCCAGCATTATTTATTTATAGATTATTTATGCAGCGTCAGTAACTGGTAATCATGCTGTACGGGACGCTGCAGTGCCTGGGACATTGTTAGATGAATTAGGCTTGCCCAGCACCTATACCATCCTCACAGCTTAGTCAACTATTCGTCAGAGAAATTTACAGTTTAGTATATACATACGCTTGTAGTACAGCATATACTTATTAACAACTCACCTTCTTCCAAGACAGCAAACAGGTCGTCCAAGGTCTCGCAATCCACTGTAAAGAGGTTTTCAACGTAGAAGCTCCTACTCTCCTTTGACCACCGCACTTGGAGAGATTTTTTACTTGTACCAGGGTTCAGAAGGTCTATCACCTGGGAAGTAAGGGATGATATCATTGTTTAGGCCAATTGGGTCTTTCGGCGCCTAAGCCCACCCCCTAAATTTTATTAAAATAAAGCCGACAAGTACAAGAGAGACTAACGCCTTAAGGGTTCCGAAATTATTTAACTACGCTTAGGGGAGGAGGGTCCAAAGCGGGCACCTTTAGTGAAAATGTAAGCTAAAAAACGTTAAAAAAAGATTTACTGTTAAACTTTTATCATAGATTTTACTGCATTTTATAAACTTTTATATTGCTTGGTCAAATTATTAAAAACTCTTGAAATGACAATATGTGGACAGTTAAAACAAAACCCTTACTGATGACCGCTTTGCCCAAGGAGTAAGGGTAAAGCGGGCACTTGTTTCGGGCAAAGTGGGCATGTATATTATTACTCATAAAATATGTATCTATGTAGTATAATGTATTAAGTATATCAGTCATCTAGTACCCATAACACAAGCTCTGCTAAGCTTGGGGCTAGATGATGCTGTGTGATTTGTCCAGCATTATTTATTTAATTATTTACTTATCTTAAACGAAGCTAAAGTTAAAAGTGTGTAATATTTTTCAATTTATCGTTTATTTATAAACGTGTTAAAAATCACAAGTTGTCTTTTTTATCTATGTATACTTATTTAGTAATTTGGTAACGTGTTTGTTAAGATTTATGGCAGAAATTTTTCAATTTCTCATTATTTTTTGTTACTTCTTCTTAATCATTACATCATATTCTTTATGATCAATTTCTTGCTCAGGCGTGAAGACCGTAGTGTGCCGTCCTAGTTTCTTTTTGGCAGATCCTGATTGAAGATGTCTTTGGAGGGTAGACCTTAGAATGCCATATTTATGGCTGTACTTTTTACTGAATTTTGTTTTTTTTTTGACGTCTTTAAGGGCTATTTTCAATTATGTTGCATCCCAGGCAGCTTGTAAGGTTTTCCTGTTATACTTGTTTACCATCTACAACAAAAAAAACAAATGCCTGATAAACCTTTTTGATTTAGAGCGGGGCAAAAAGCAAAGGGCAAAGCAGGCCGGGCAAAGTGGGCATGTCCGCTATGCCCGGCCCGCTTTGCCCTTTTCAACGGTTTTATCTTATTACCAAATTCTAACCTCAAACTAATTTAAAGAGACAAGAGTAAAAATAACCAAAACACTACTAGATACATACAAAACACTTTAAACATTCTGATATTAAGACAAGTGACATACAGAAAATGAAAACACAATCAACTTACCGTGCATTTTTTTTCAAAAAGCACCGTTTTATTTTTTCGCGGCGCAACGCGCGTATTTTCGGTCACAGGTGGACCGGGTGACTGCCGCGGGACCCGCATGGCGGGGGTCATGTTCCCGTGCAGTCGCACCGAATTAGGTATAGAAATGTGAACTTTAATGAAGGGTGCCTGCTTTAGGCCCGGTGCCCGCTTTAGGCCCCCTTCCCCTATACATACTGCTATAAATAATATTTTTTTAACAACCGACTTATGCCCTCGGTTAATATCGCATACCTAGTACGAAATTCTCACATGCTTCCTACTACCTGTAAAAAAAATATAATGGCTGAATGTACTTCTGCCTAGCATAGCTATTTCATCAGATATTAGGTACCTATGTCTTGTAATTTCGGGACCCTAAAGAGCGAGTCTTGCTCGATCTTGTCTGTTTTATTATTTAAATTGACATTTTTAAGTTGTCTTTGAGTCTAAATGCATTATCACTTACTCACTCATTAGCACTTTTTAACTTTGACTTAAGAAGAGACAAGATAAGATCTGCAATATCGCCGGGTAGTGTAAAAGAATTTACGAATCACCCAATTTTTCTTACCTTCTCATTATATATCTCCAAGAAAGACGCTTTCAGTATAAAGTGGTTCTCCGGCTGATCCTGTATCAGTCGGAACAGGTACACGAAGGATCGAACCACGAGGCCGTGGTCATTTGCGAACGGACTCGCGCCACTTTCCACCTAGAAGAGGTAGATAGATAGATAGACCTTTATTTGGCAACAAAAAAAACAGCATAGACAAAAGATAGTACATAAAAAACAACTTAGACAATTAAAATTTATAAAGAAAAGAAAACACACATAATAACATTACATAAAGATTACACATAGGATTACACTTATCACTAAACAACGATAGTCGGGAAGGGCACCGGTAGGCCTGTTCTGCGCTGGTAGTTCATTAGATATTAGTCGTGCCCGCTACGTGCCGAAGTACCGACCACACAATGGACAGCGGATTTTGGCCGAAGGGTGTCGTATTCAGAAAATTCATAGGAAGACTGACACGCGACACCACGCCTAAGTCCTTGCCTAAGACATCGCCCAAGTGTCGACGGCTCGTTTAATTAAGTATAATTTTTATTGTATGTTAGTCTCTAAGGTATTTATTGTATGGGTCCTAGATCAGTTACTTTTTGTATGCTTTTTTGTTACCTGAAATAAAGATTTAATTATTTTTAATTTAGTTGCAGTTTTTTTATATATATTTGCTACCGGCCGTAGAATGTTTCCTCTGCCAGAAAGGTCTGGCCCGTGGATGAGGTAGGAATCTGCCATAGGATACCTCCGGAAGGTGCCACTGCCCGTATCGTGTATCAACATCCCGTGAAAGTATGGCAACAACCTCATGATCAGTACTTGGGGGACCGTTAAGGAGGTATATGTCTGACGTCTTATGCCTGAGACTTGGTGATGATGATGATGATGATGATGAGGATTATTTTTTTATTAATACGCTGATGCAAGCTACACCTTAATACCCCTTTCGACGCACGACCTTTTATAAAACCAATCCTTTTATGAAAGTCACGTCAAAATCCATCTCGAGCGAAACGTCGGGAAATAATAAAGGTAATTTACGCGATAAATACCCGTTTATATGTATCTAAATAAAATCCATCTCAGAAATTTGCCGGAACAAACAGACAGACAGACACAAATTATATAATTATGTAAGTCACTGTGAATTACATAATTATATAATTTGTGTCACAGTGTTACACTATCTGGGTTTCCTTCAGTAAAAGATGCCTACGTATCGTAGAAGGTCTACGTAAAGACGCTACATCTCGTAGACAGTCTACGTATATATGCTACGCCTTGTAGCCGGTCAAACTACGACAACTCTTATACGAAACATCATTAAGGTAATATAAATAAGTAAAATAATACTTAGTATACTAAAATTAAGGGAGAAAGTACCGCTATATTATGTACATTATCTGGTCTACAATACGTCTAGACTAAATACAAATTTAAGTTTTTGACCTCGACATTCAGCAGAGGCTTAAATTTGTCTGCCTCCCCTAAATATAATCACTTCAGCCGTAAAACGTTCATTACTGAACAAAGGCCTGCCTCATGGATCTCCATGAGGGGTAGTTGTCATACTCACCACGCTTGGCAGGCGGGTTGGCGAGCGCAGTACGGGATGTTGATATACGGAAAGACGCTGCTGCCCATTTTCCGGAGGTATCCCTTAGCAGGCTCTTACTGCATCCATGGGCATAAAAGGAGGGGTAACATTCTACCGCCGGCACCCCACGGCAATAAAATGAAAACCTACAAATACACTAACATCATTGTTTTGACTTCGTTAAAACTAGTTGTGAATAATATCAATATGAAACAATTAGTTGGTTCTTGTCCCAAAAAACCCTTTTAAAATGTTGATTTGGTACAAAACTGTTATATTTTTATGAATCAGTATTTTACGAGTAGGTTATCTATTTTAGGAAACAACTCTAATCTTAACGGGGTAACCCCTGGGCAGATTCTTACTGCATCCACGGGTTAGGGAGGAGAAGCAACATTCTACTGCCGGCACCCCACGGTGATGTTCCAGTGGAATTATATTTTCAGTAGTCTGTCCAGTTTGTTACGTTAGCGTAATAATATAGCCTGTAAATATTGATCCAATCAAGCAAATCACGATGTATGTCTGTTATGTGACCAAGTGACAATGGTCGCAGTCACGGCATGTAGCAGTACCATTAGTGTAACCATTTAGTTATTTGTTTTTTTATATGCAATATACCTATACAAGTACCATTAGTGCAATGATTTAATTATTTGTTTTTTAAATGCATTAGAGTAACGTTGAAGATTTTCTTTAAAATAGCTCTTGTTTTACTTTCGAAAGACTCGTGAGTTACACTATTCATTGTTGTGATAAAGGGTTTTCTACTCACGTTAATTATTCGTTGATAATGGGTTTCCTACGAGTTCAGTTCCTCCCAGGGGAGCTTTCGTAAGGGAATGGAGCTTTTAAGCGACACCTTCTGCTTCCCTTTCAACGAATAATTAACGTGAGTAGGAAATATGTTTAACATAAGTAATAATGTTGATGATTTTTCTGTTTTTATTTTTTTAATCGAAATGTATACTTTCATAGAGACAGCGGTTTTTACAATTTTTTATATGTAATTATTACATTTTAATTTTGAGGTGATTTTTAGGTGACAAAATGTTTTTTTTATCTTGATTTATTTTACGACCTTCATAGAAAGCGCCTTGAAACTTCTCTATACATAACCATAGAGCGATAACGTCAAATTTATTTGACGAGATGACATTAGAACAACCCGGCAGGTGAAAAGGCGATCGCTGCTGTCAAACGTCAATTTTGTATTAGACGGCATGGTTTGTATTAGGAACGAAAAGGCAACATTTGACAGCAATGAAAAAATACGCCAAAATATAAAAAATTAAAACAACTTAAATACATTCAAATCACTCATAAAAAAGTTTATAATACAACATAGTTTTTATTCTCTGAAAGAGTTCTTACAGTTTTAGGCAATACTAGTATTTAAATTTATTCTAAGGGTTTCTAATGATCTCACTAATTTTTAGGTTAAGAAAATGTTCGTATGTTTTATAGTTCTGTTATTTTATTTAGTGTTTGTGTTTTGTTTCACGTAGTAAGATTTTTACTAGCATAATATGTACTAGGTAACTATGTAAGTTGAATGAGATTCATCAATGTATAGTATTAAGTGCTTGGTACTTACTATACCAATGTTAGGGCGCATGTTTGATACTCCTATATTATTTTAAGACCTTGTAACTCAACATGCTTGTAATAAATGAATAACTATGACTATGATCGCCCGTTGCAAACCCTGTCGCGAGATACATATGTAATCACCCTGCTGAACCCCGACTCAGCTGGCTGGCAGGCCGACTACGTACTGGTACGTAGTTTTATGTTTCTGTAATCTGTGGTTTTACGCTTTCCAGGATTCGGTGATTTTCATTTAAGAAAAGACCATGAAAGTGTTATCCTCAACAGCTGATTATACGATAATAACAACCTAAGTGCCAGCTGATTCTTCACAGGCTCTTTCGTTCCCGATTTTTTTTCTTCAAAAACCACTTGTTTTAATGGGCCCCTTTTGGGTTTTTTTACATATTATAATATACCCTGAGAGTTCGCGCAAAACTTTATGAGCTCTGTGAACGTCACGGCAAATGGAAAGTTTCGCACCCTCTCGCTAAGTAGTATCTATTTATTTGGGCCAATCTCTGGTATAATATAAATGCGTTATTAATTAGTTGCCGGCGTCGCGTCATTGTCACAGAATTTTTATTCTGTCTATTTATTTTACTTTTGACCATGACGTGGACTAAGACGAGTATTTACCTACATATACCCTTAGACGTCTAAGCATATGTATATCCCAGTAAACAGTTCTACTTATTATTTTAAATGAGAGTCTAGAACTGTGATTGAATTGCGGTAAATATATATAAAAAGTTTTATATATAAAAAAAAAAGTTTTATATACCTCGTGTGTTCATAAGTCTTGAGACACAGTAAAACTAAAATATTTTTGGAGCTAAGTTGAGTATTCATTTATTGGATATTAAAATTAAAACTACTGACATCTAGATCTGTATTTAAAAATAAATCATTCAAAATGGCCGCCTTTGCATTCAATGCAGGCCTTCAAACGCGTGCGCCATTCATCTATGGCGGCACGAATCTTTTCAATGGGAATCCGTTTCGATTCTTTAATAAGGGCTCGCTTGAGAGAATCCAGGTTTGGGTGAGACTTTCTGCATGCCCTCAGCTCCAATTCCGTCCATAAAGAATAATCCAAAGGATTCAAGTCAGGGCTTGACGAGGACCAATCTTCGCTCCGAATGAAGCCTGGCAAATTGGCCTCCAGCCAACGTTGGGTAGTCTTAGCTTTATGGGAGGGAGCAGAGTCCTGTTGGAAAACCCAGTATTTTCCAGCGAATAGCGTATCATTTAATGGTTTAACCACCGCTTCCAATATGTCGGTTTGGTAATTTTGTGCCCTCACCTTGACGCCTTGCTGGCAAAAATGAAGCGAAGTGACCCCTTCGTAGGAAACACCCCACCAAACCATCACACTTGCTGGATGATGAGTGCGCTGGACATTGCGTGCAGATGGCTGGACGTCCTTTGAACTTCTGGCGTAAACCTTATTGTTCTGCCGGTTAAACTTTTCTTCCACCGTGAAGATCTTTTCATCGGTAAACAGGATATTTTTTGGAATCGTGTCTCTTCAATAGGTTCCGACATCGTTCCAGTCGCAATTTACGAAGACGCTCGTTTAAATAATGCACTTTCCTTCGACTGTAGGCCTTTAGTTTAAGATCATATTTAAGTATTCTGTTCACCGATATTCGCGAAATGTTGGTCTGCAGAGCTAATTTCTTTTGAGTCCGGCAAGGGTTGCGACGAATTCGCTCTCTGATTACTTTGATGTTGGCGGGCGTCCTTACAGACCGCGGGCGGCCACATCTTCCACGGTCTTCTAAAGAGCCGGTCTCCTTGTACCTCTTTATGGTATAATACACAAAGTTTTTTTCCTGCTTGAAACAGTGAAATTACAGTCGCACGCAAATCTTTTGTTGGCGCCATTTTCACGGAGAATGAAACAAATATTCAAATGTATATTTTTTCTGATTCAAAACATTCGAAATTTAAATTTTAAAAGTTTAAAAAAGGTTGCATGAATTACTTTCTTTTTAAATTAATTAAATAAGTTCGTCTCAAAACTTATGAACACAATACAATACAATAATTTATTCATAAAACCAGTTTTACAAGTCAATCAGTTCACATAATATAATACAAATTTCATTAAAACATAATAACACCAATAAAACATTAATTTAAATTCATTAATATCATTAATTGTAATCATTCATAAAACATTTACTAAATTCATTCACTAAAAATCATTAAAATTATTTGGTATATTATTAATAGTCAATATGTTTAGGTTACTGGTGGGGAGCCTTACAGTTCAGGTAACTCGTAAAATTCGTCTAAACTGTAAAATACCCCCTCCAATAACCACATTTTTAATTTATTTTTAAAGGAAGCAATGGAAGCTGCTTTTCGAATTTGTTCTGGCAGTCTGTTGTATATGGAAGGGCCTAAAATGTAAGCAGATTTTTCTGATTTTGTCAATTTGTGCGGCGGAGTGACGAGGCGATAAAAAAACTTATTGCTACGCATGGCGCGGTGTTCGTTTGTGCCACGGCACTGAAACAATTCAATATTTATGTAAGTAAAGAGGGCCACATGGTAGATGTACTCGCAAGGTAAGGGTAGAATCTTTAATTCTTTGAAAAAATCTTTACAAGAGACGTCATTAGGAATACCCACCATAGCCCGTACAGCGCGTTTTTGGAGGACGAAAGCACGATGTGAGTCCGCGGCTCCTCCCCACAACTCGACTCCATACGTGATGAGACTGTGGATTGTGGCGAAGTAGCATGAGCGCACCACGTCACGAGTCGCCGTGCTCGCTAATCTGCGCAGAGCAAAGCAAGCGCGCCCGAGCTTGGCGCTGAGTTCCTCGATGTGGGTGTCCCAACATAGGGAAGTGTCTATTATAAAGCCTAGTAGTTTCGTCTCCTGAACTTGCCGTAGTAACGTGTTTCCGGCGGTTACCTTAATGATGGGTGGTTTTCTTCCGTTCAGTTGAAAGTTCATGTGGCACGTTTTGTCCCTGTTTAGAGCGAGGCCATTAAATTGGAACCACAACTCCAGCCCTCGCACCACCGTGTTTAATTTGAGCTCAAGCTGGTCGTCATTGGACGCGGTGACTATAGCGGCGACGTCGTCTGCGTACATGAATATATCAGCACCAGGTACAATACCTGGGAGGTCGTTAAGCAGCAAGCTGAAGAGTGTGTTTGACAAACAGGAACCCTGGGGGACGCCCAAGACATTCTCCAGCTCAGATGATATAACCCGCCCATTGTCGCCTACCACCACCTGCGTCCTTTTGGACATAAACGATGCGAGGACGGAAGATGGAGGGCCGCGGATTCCGTAGTACTCCAATTTATTTTTAATAAGAGCGTGGTCGGCAGTGTCGAACGCGCGCGACAGATCGCAGCATAGTAGCGCGACGCGCTGCCCCGCCTCGCGCGCGTCCAGCACGCGCCTTACCACCTCCCGCACTAGGTCCGTGGTAGCGCGGCCCGGTCGATACGCGTACTGCCGCTCAGACAAAATCGCACGGTTACCTATAAAACTCAGCAGTCTGTTAATTAATCCAGCCTCTAAAATTTTACTGATCGCGGGGACTAATGAAATTGGACGATATGATTTAGCATCAGTTTTTTTACCCTTACCTTTGTAAAGAGGGCTGATCTTCACTCTTTTTAATGCAGAAGGGTAAGTTCCCTGACGTACGCATAGGTTACACATAACACTGACTGAATTGGCAAGTGATTTTGCAGCCATTTTAACAACGCTAGCGGATATGCCATACAAGTCCGTGCTGGTTTTCGGGGCTATTTGCTTATAAATAATTTTAATAATTTCTGTCGGTGTAAATGGTTGCAGCCAAAGCGATAGGTCGCTTGACACGGAGTCCGTCATAAGCACGGTAATAGCGCTGGACAGGTTGGCAATGGGGGCGCCACACTTGCTCGCCGCCGTCACGAAATCCGTGTTAAGAGCGTTAACTAGGTCGATTTTAGTCGCGAAAGGACGCCCGTCATCATCTCGAATGCGGTCGGTGAAATCAATCCGTTCGCGATTTTTACGCCCTAGCTCTACGTTTACTACCTTCCACATCCGCTTAGACTTATTAGGGTCTTCACGTATTTGATTGGAGAGGAACTGAGTTCGTTTATATTTAAGCATCGAGTGATATTTTGCAGACAACTCGTCAGCAAACTCGATTATCTTCGCGTTTCCTGGAAATATAGTTTTCAAATGTAACGTATCAGACAACAAGTATCTTAGGTTCATTACATCTGAATCCACCCACCGACCACACTGTGGTAAGGCTGGTAGCTTCTTAACAGGGAAACATATATCGATTTTGCTAACAGTTGTTGATATAATCGATTCGGCTAATGAATTGCAGTCGTGGTTTGACATTTCTATTAGTGAGTCCCAGTCTACAGATTCCATAGCACTAGCAAAGTTAAATTTGTTTGCTTTGTTGAAACTGCGCCTTAACACAAACGAGGGCGGGCGGGCGACGCGTCGCGTGATAGTTAGTAGCTGCGCCTGGTGGTCGCTGAGACGTGGGTCAACGCCGACGACGCCAGCGATACGCCCCATAGATAGATTTGTGTACGCGTGGTCGATCAATGTGCTACTGTCGCCCTGGACTCTAGTTGGGAAATCGATTAATTGGGTGAAATTGTGCGTGGACAGTAGGTCGTAAAGTTGTTTTTTCTCGGTAGTATTAACTAAGGTATTTATATTTATATCACCCATTATAATTGCACTAAGACCTTCGCCTGTAATTTTACAGAGTAATTTATCAAATAGCTTTAGGTATTCTGCGTGGCTAGTGAGGTTCGAATGGTAAATACCTACTATCAAAATTTTCTCGTCTATAAGTTGTACCGCACAAACATCAAAAATCTGCTCTTGGGCCAACTCACAGTAGTCTACTCTATTACTAACCTTGACGCCAGAACGAACGTAGATGCAGCTCCCACCGCGCTCTATCTGCGGTCTACAGTAGGACGAGATCAAGTCAAAGTTGCATAATGTAACTGAATCTAATTCATATGACTTAAGAAAATGCTCAGTAATCACGAGTATATCACTTAATAATTCCTTGGTCAAAGAAACTTCTAATTTCTTCGTCTTGCTACTTAGTCCACCGATGTTCAGGTGGCATAATGTGAAGGTGTTAGACAGCGGCGCTGGCCCCGGCCGCGCCAGCCTCGGCGGTGGCGGCGCCGGCGGCGAGGCGGCGGCGTGAGCGTCGGGAGTAGCTGGGCGCGCCTTTCGCGTGCCCGTCGCTGCGCCGAAACCACTCACTGACTTCAGTACTGGGTGGCCAGTTATCAGCAGACATAAAAAAATCGAACAGGCTACTTGGTACTGTTAGCGCGAACGAAGAGTAGTAGCTATGTGATAGTTTAAGCTTTTCAACATGGTAGTCTTCGCTATGGTTTTTTTTCTTCATGTACGATAAAACAGTATCAGGTGTTGTGGCAGGCTTGAAAAAGCATGCATGAATTTTACGCACTCGTTCGACGGTTTGTAGCTCATTGTCAACGGAGCCGCTACCTCGAACGACATTACGCCGTAATGGCGGTTTCTTTATTTTACGGGTAACAGTTTTCCATTCGTTATCGCTAGAGCATGTTAGTTTATTCGCATCGGCATTCGTATTACTCGTAGTTGCGCGGGGTGACGTCGGCAGTGTATCGGGCGCGGCGCGCGCCGGCATATTAAGCACAGGGGAGCATACCAAAGCGGCCGGCGCCGGCGCAGGCGCGCGCTGATTGCCGGGTCGAGCGCTCGGTGCAGCGATGCGGCTTGTAGTGGCGGGAGGTATCGCTGTGTGCGTGTGTCCGCTCACCGTGCGTGTTTGCGTACGCTGCTGATGTTCGTTCGATGCTTGTGGTGGTGTGACGGTTACAGACGGGCCGTATGCCGTCGCCTTTAGCGGGTTCCTACCCGCTTCGTCAATTGTTGTAGGTGGATTTTTGGCTTCTAATTTCTCGATTTTCTCTTCAAGTTTCTTCAATTCTTTTAGTACAATTGTGAATTTCTCCTCAAGAGGGGCAATGTACTTCACTAAAAGTTTCTCTAAAGAGTCTAGTGTTGCTTTCGACATATTTAGAATTTTAAACGCACAGTGCACGGGATAGCGAACCGACCGTGAGGGGTGCGTGCACGGAACTCACACGAGGTACAAAGAGTGCTTTGAGTCTTTGTGCAACATAATACAATATTTACGAAAAAAAATATGAGGTACTTGTCAAAAATTTGTGCGTGGTGAATATGGCCGTGGGGTGCAGGCAGTAGAATGTTACCCTTCCTCATGGAGATCCCTGAGGGGTAATTGCCATACTGTCCATGTAAAAGCTTGTTATTAAAGAGTTTTTTTAAAAACTCAACTTGTTTATCTCCAAGTACCAAGTTCCAAAATAGTCCCACACATAGTACCAAGTCCCACAGGGCGGATGGGTGAATGACATCGGCAGCCTTACAGACAGCGACACAGAGCTATGTATAAAATCGATCCGTTTGACCACGAGGTCAGACAATGCTTTTATTTCGCCTTCATAACTGCTTTTATCTATTTACGATTTTATTTGTGATTTAATACTATAGAGGTTTTCGTTAGACGTCTTGTCGATTAAACTATGCTATTGACATATTACTAATCTGAATACTAAAAATCTCCTTAAATGTAGTTGTTATGTCATATTTCAATAATTTAGCTTGCTTTTGTCTAATCGTTAGATATAAGTACCTACATGCGCGCCTGAAATATTTTTTAGTTGCCAATAAACTTGCCGTGGGGTGCCGGCAGTAGAATGTTGCCCCTCCTCTCTTGCTCTTGGACTCAGTAAGGGCCTACGAAGAGCTACCCCGAGAAGATGGGCAGCAGCGTCATTCCGTGTATCAACATCCCATACAGCACTCGCCAACCCGCCTGCCCAGCGTGGTGAGTATGGCGATCCATGAGGGAGGCCTGTGTTCAGTAGTGGACGTTTTACGGCTGAGATGACGATGATGAATAAACATTATCGAGAGCACACCTTTGTCTTGATTTTTATATATCCCGCAAGCAAAACTAGATCTTAGGCGTACCAACAGTAGTAGTTGTTGTAGGTACCTAGTATAGTGTTTTGTAGTAGTAGAACTTTTTGTGAAGAGTTCATCCCGGACGTACTCCCACCATACCTACCCCTATATCTGCAGAAAAATACGTGTCCCCTAGATTTTGTTAATCTACATAACGCGACTAACAATTAAAGTTAAGTCATTTAGCGTATTGTACCTCTTTTGAATACAGTTAAGTGTAATAACAAGCATTGGTACGGGGTTAGCAGAAAAGAGGGCGAAGATTTCTGAAAAAACAAAAAAATAATAATTTTAATTTCAAAATTTCAAATACTACCTCAATGGTCACAATAACTTCGGTCCCTGTGACCTTAGGGTCACCAAAATCAATCAGTACCCTTCTCTCATTATAACAGTGCTAACAAAACATGTAAATCGGTTTCATGTAAATCGGTCAACGCGTTCGGTTGTAATCGCGTCATGCACAGACAGACAGACAGACGGCGCTATGCATAATAGGGGGCTTCGCCCCCTATTAGTAATCCACTTTGCCGTTTTCGGCTGCAGTGACATGGCTTTCTTTAGTTTTTTTTACCTATTTAGAGACTTGAATGTTTAGCTCTAGATGACTTATGTACCCGATCTTTGCGATAAACAACGCAAGTTCGGGTACCAATAACGTAGTTATATTTGATATTATAAGGCGGGTTTGTTTTGAGTTGGTTACGTTATAGAGCCAGTTCTCGCCTTCTTCCATCTTCAAGAGCATACACCTTTCTCCTGTAGGTATGTATTAGCGATAGATGTACTTACATTAATGTGTTATATGTATGTGAAAATAATAAACTTATGGAAAATCCAATATATTGTTTTAGTCGAGTATAGTGATCGTTATACATTCATAAACTGTGCATGTTGCAACAGAAAATATAATACACAAGTATATTTATAAAATGATAATGATGAATAAACATTATCGAGAGCACACCTATATTGTGATTTTTCAGTTAAGTATATATACCGCAAGCAAAACTAGACCTTAGGCATACCAACAGTAGTAGTTGTTGTAGGTACCTAGTATACAATTTTTTAGTAGTAGAACTTTTTGTGAAGAATTCATCCGGGCAAGTACTACCACCATACCTATTTCTACCGCCAAGCAGTAATGTCTGCATTGCTGTGGGTTCGGGAGCCTATTTTAGCGGTAAAGAGGACGTCTAACAGTATATCCGGCTACTGTACAACTTGTCTATGCCGTAATCGACTGCTTAATCGACTACAGAGATTCTTATACGGGTTGTGTGCTAGTTGAGTTACGACACGTGGAGCATTAGAGTTGGACGTGTATACGTGTAGGAAGTTAGGTTTCTCTTGTAGAATACATATTATAATATAATTATATAGCACGGGAGGTAAGGTCTTCTTCATCATTTCAGCCATAAAACGTCCACTGATGAACATAGGCCTCTCCCTCATGGATCGCTTGGCAGACGGGTTGGTGAGCGCAGTATGGGATGTTCATACACGGATAGACGCTGCTGCCCATCTTCCGGAGGTATCCCTTAGCAGGCAATTACTGCATCCATGGGCATGAGAGGAGGGGTATCATTCTACTGCCGGCACCCCACGGCGGTCTTTTTAGGTCTTTTTAGTTGCGTTAAAATATGTTATTACTTAGTTAAGGTTGTATATAGTAAATGATTTAATGTTTTTTTATACAGCCTTTCTGTGTTATTGTTTGAAGAGTAGGTATGTATTGCATGTGAGACTATAGGCGCTTTAGGCTAAACACGTCCACTGCTGGACATGAGCCTCCCTCGTGGTCCCCAAGTACTGATCATGAGTGGTAGTTGCCATACTCGCCACGCTCGGCAAGGGGGTTGGCGAGCGTACTACGGTATGTTGATACACGGAAAGTCGCTGCCCATATTGCGGAGGTATTCCTTGGCTAATTCTTACTACATCCACGGGCAAGAAAGGAGGGGCAATATTCTACTGCCGGCACCCCACGGCCATTTCCTATGTAAAGAAAAATGAAATAATACACAAACATACCATCAAGGAATAAGACTTAGACGTACTCACCAATCCAGGTGGTCCGGTCAATGTGTGCGTCTTTCCGCTTCCGGTCTGTCCGTAGCAGAAGGCGGTGCATGAGAAGCCTTCCACCGCCATGTCTAGGAGCCTCTTGATCCCCGAGTATTCTAGGATATCTTCCTGTTAAATAAATAATTGAGTTGAATAAATATACGATTAAAAATTCTAAAGCTCCGGTAACAACATGACACCTACTTTAGATAATTTTACTACTAAACTAGATATAAGTTAGTTTAGTAGTTATAAGTTTTATGTACCTACCCAAATCATTTAAGCACCTAAATACTTTGCTCTTACCTTAATTAGTCAAAAGAACAACTAAAAACGTCTTGAAGTAGGTATATACCTATATAAGTTGCAGGGCGCCACAGTCTTATACCATTGTTATTGATCACTCTCATATCCCTCCAACAAGTCATTATAGTTAACAAGCATTGGTACAGGGGTACCAGAAAAGGGGGCGAAGGCCTCAAAAGGTCACCAAAGGTCAAAAATGAGTTTTTAGACGTTTTCGGCCATTTGAAGTCTTTTTTTGGTGACCTTTTGAGGTCATAATAACTCCCGTCTCTGTGACCCGGTCACCAAAATCAATCGACGGTGCTAACAAAAAAGGCTTCATGTAAATCGGTCAATGCGTTCGGTTGTAATGTCCAGTAAAAACCAGTCGCTGTGGTCGAAATCGGCCAAGAGATATGTATCTTACTAATATTCTAAAGCCGAAAGTTTGTTTGTTAGATGCTTGAAGAGGTTTCACGCAAAAACTACCAAACGGATTTAGCTGAAACTTACATAAATATATGTAGACCACGATTAACACATAGGCTAGGCCTACTTATCCCGGTACAACGCGTACGAAGCTGCTGGCTGAAGCTAGTATGCGTGCCCATTTTGTCTTCGAAAATCGATTGTCCGAAAATCACAATCATAATAATAAATAATATAATATAATCAATAACAAGTATCTCCGAAACATCACCATCCACAATATTATGGTCCCATAAATATCATTAACAGTAAGATATTGTTCATCCTAATGCTCTTAACGCATAAAGTTATATTACCTATTTTATTATTTCTATAATTTTCATCGTTATAAACATATGTGTCATAATAATAACGAATCATAAAATGTATTCTTCCGAATATTTTCGAACGATTCGAAACCTTTCAGTGTCAGAACCGAGACGGAAGGACGGTAGGTAATTAGGTTTTTTTTACAAATATCCGAAAACACTGCCTGTGACAAGTCTGCTATAGACTTGGTTATTTGTCGATTTTTCACCGCAGCTATGTGCTCCTTAACTCGTTCGGCGACAGTGCGCTTCGTTTGGCCTATGTAGGAGCGCCCACAGCTGCAATCGATCTTATAAACACCAGGAACCTGCAAAGGTACTACATCCTCTGGCGTACGCAGATGCTTAGCCACTTTTGCGAGTGGAGTATAGATAGACTTAATCGAAAACTTCTTCAGCAGGTTCCCAATCTTGTCCGTAACCCCTTTCACATAAGGCATGAACGCTGGCTGTCTTGCTACATCTGTGTGTTTCTGTTTCCGCCTGCGATTAGGATGCCATCCATTAGCCTTGTATCCGTTTCGTTTTAGAACCTCCTGAACATGTTCCAGCTCTCCGGGAAATAATAAAGGTAATTTACGCGATAAATACCTACCCGGTTATATGTACATGTTAATAATGTGTTGTGATCGCGAAAGTTTAAAAAAGGCAAATACAAAATAAGGTAAGTAGCTAAATAGTACTAGAATTAATGTTTTTATACCATGTATTTACATGTTAAATATTAGTTAGATGTAGTGTTTCAGGTTTTCTTCTGTGTAGCAGTTGGCTAGCTATGATGTTCTAGTAAATTACCTGATTTCGGCTTTGCTAAATATGAACTGACCCTGCGAATATGAACCGTATTCCATTCTAATAGTGTCACCTGAGTAGCAGCGGGTTCAAAAACGACGTTGTACGAAAAGACCTTGGGCTTCTGACTGGCGGTGGTGCTCTGGCAGATCACCTGGCCTCTCCCAGGGAACTCCAGCATGATGCGTTCTGCGCGTGATTGCTCCTTCTCACTGAGCGGGCGGACTCTGAAATGTAAATGGAATCTTTGCAATAAAGCTTATTATAAAATAATGGGCTAAAATAGCCACAGATTGGACCCCTGACGAAACACGACGCGGAGGCAGGACAAAGAAACGCTGGCGCGATGATCTAGACGTGTTTATTGAGAGTTGGCGGGACATCGCAATGGACAAAGATAGCATAGGCATAGTAGAAACTGCCGAGGAATACCGCCGAAAGATGGGCAGCAGCGTCTTTCCGTGTATCAACATCCCGTACTGCGCTCGCCAACACGCCTGCCAAGCGTGGTGAGTATGGCAACAACGCCTCATGCTCAGTACTTAGATTATCTAAGTCGATGACGGGGCCTATGTCCAGCAATAAATAAATACATAAATAAATAATGCTAGACAAATCACACAGCATCATCTAGCCCCAAGCTAAGCAGAGCTTGTGTTATGGGTACTAGATGACTGATATACTTAATACAATATACTACATAGATAGATATTTTTATTATACATAGAAAAACACCCAGAACACCCTGAACAAATATCTGCAGATCGTACAGACAAAACTAAAGCATCCTCGCCAAACAATCTCCAGCTGCGTATTCATACCTATCCGTGCAATAGGTCTAGTAATGCTCAGCAACTACAATGTAGTTGTCCTGTGCTTGCACTGGCATCAGACGTTAAGTATTTAGGTGTTTGCATTGACGATAAATTGAACTGGAACAAGCACATCATAACATTAGCTAAAAGAATAAGAAAGTTAATTTATATATTTAAAAGCCTACGAATAGTATCTGATACCACACTTTTGATTCTTACCTATAAGGCACTAGCAGAATGTGTGATCACGTACTGTATTTGCTCTTGGGGTTCAGCAGCCAAAACTCACCTGCTTAAACTCGAAAGAGCTCAACGGGCTGTGCTCAAGGTGCTGTTTTACCTACCATTTAGGCACCCAACACATTCACTGTATGAAAAAGCTGGTGTTCTATCTGTACGAAAGTTATTTGTGTACCAAAGCATGCGAAAGTACCACAAAACTGTCGTGCCAACACTCGTCCCAACAAATAAAAGGAGAGATCCATGTCCTGTACCATTTGTAAAAAGTAAATTTGCCCAACAACATTATACCAATGTGGCACCTAGACTATATAATAAATTAAATGCCCTGTACAAAACTAAAACCCTATCTAACTACCAAATTAAGGCTAAAATTAATCTTTGGCTTAAAGATCTGAGTTACGATGACGTAGAAAACTTATTTAATATTTATTTATTTATTTAAGTTTAAGTTTATTTGGGAAAACACACAGAACAATAATACAATCTAAATCTTAAATATAAAGTATTACACAATCCAATAAAGTTTCCACTAATTTTATATATTAAAGTAATACATATAAAATACATATATATATACTATATTATAATAGGTCTTTACCTATGAAATTGCCGTTCTTCAGTACTGGTAATTTCAAATAAAAAAAAATTGACATGGCTTGGTATTTCAAAATCAAATTAATTTTGTTTTAAAAACATGGCATTCTTTTTACAAACTCTGTCTTTTGTTTATTGATTAGCGTTGTATTTTCATTACATTTGAACATTTTTCGTCATAATGGGTACCTTCAAAAATCGTGTAATTATGGAATATGAGTTCCGTCGTGGCACCAACGCGACACAAACGGCACGTAACATCAAAAACGTTTACTGAGAGAACTGTACAAACAAACGCAGAACCCGTTATTGGTTTTCCCGGTTCCGTTCTGAAAATTTTGACTTGAAAAATGAAGCTCGTGGCCGTCCGAAGACTATTGTCAACAATGATGAATTAAAGGCGATTGTGGAAGCTGACGAAACTCAATCTACAGCTGAGCTAGCAGCAGCTTTTGATGTTAGCATCAAAACAATATTGATCCATTTGCGACAAATTGGCAAGGTAAAAAAGCTTGATAGATGTGTACCCCACCAACTTAGCGCTGGCGAGCGCAATGTACGCGTTGAGACCTGTCTCGCGCTGCTCAACAGACAAAGAAATGAAGGAATTTTGAACCGAATTGTTACGTGCGATAAAAAATGGATTCTGTTCGACAATCGAAAGCGCTCAACAAGTTGGTTAGATCCTGGTTCAGCACCAAAGCAATGCCCTAAACCAAAAATGACCCCTAAAAAGGTGATGGTCACTGTTTGGTGGTAGACCACCAGAAAAAACACCACAGTTTTTTTTTAAAACGGCATGAGCATTACTGCAGATGTGTACTGTAAAGAACTGGAGACAATGATGGAGAAGCTTGCACATCTGCAACCAGCTTTGGTCAATCGGTCGTCCCCACTGCTCCTTCACGACAACGCACGACCCCATACTGCACAACAGACCAGTTTCCAAGCTGCAAGAGCTGGGGTTGGAAGCTCTCCCTCATCCGCCATACTCACCAGACCTTGCACCTACCGACTTTTACTTTTTTCAAAATTTAGATAACTTTTTAGTGGGTAAAAAATTCAATTCCCGAGGGGCAGTACAAAATGCCTTTGAAGAGTTTGTTGCCTCCCGTGCAGCTGATTTTTACAAGAAGGGCATCAATAAACTGCCAATGCGTTGGTAAAGATGCGTCGATTGCATGGGGTGTTACTTTGAGTAATAGAAATAAAAAAGTTTGGAAAAAAAGTACTTTCATTTATTCCATACAAAACGGCAATTTCATAGGTAAAGACCTAATATACTATATTTATTATTACACATACACAACCACACATGCGCGCTAACACACACATAAACCCTCACATACAGACACTCACAATACACATACACGCGCGCTGACACACTAAATATGTTAAACATTTGTTATATCTTAGTTTGTGTTTGTTTTTTTTTTTGTAACAGTTGTTTTACATAGAATTGGGAAGGAACTGACTCCCAACATACAGCTAACGCTAGTTTGGGATTCAGGGCTTGCAACGAATTTGTTACCACCTTGTTGTTACAATAAAGATTTGTATTTGTATTTGTATTTGTCCCGAGGCGGGAATCGAACCCGCAACCCCTTGCGTCGCAGGCGGACCTTCGCCCACTGCGCCACAGAGCTCGTCAATGGATGTCCTACGGCTGTGATGATGAGCGAACCCACGACCTTCGGATCGTAAGTCGGGGGTACAAACCACTCGGCCAACACGGCGTATAAGAAAGGCCTGGATAGCTCAAGTAGTACACGAATTCGGGGCTTGTTGTTTTTGTGAAGTCATTAGATTGGTTTGAAGGCGGGCGCCCAATTTGCATTGTTGTTATAAGTAAAAGAAAATCGATTTACTTATCAACCTAATGTGTGAACAACCCCCCAGTCCCGGTTGTGCGAGTACATTTCCTAATTCGGTGGAACACTTCATATTTTCCTAATGATATTTAAGTAAGTTTTGATATTATTTTTTTAGGTACCTTTTGAGCATTACTCAAATTGATTATTATAGAAGCAATTCAATTAGAAAAAGTACATAAAATTTTCATGATAGACTATACTAGCCGCACTTCACGGTTTCACCCGCGTAGTTTATTTTTCCCGTAGGAATATGGGATAAAATATAGCCTATGTTACTCAGCAGGGCTATTAGCATGGGCTGGTGATAAAATTTTTGTCCACCGGTTATTTCCACTGACAAGGGATAAAATTATTTTATCCACCTGCCAAACCACGGCAACAGGGGGAAAGAGAATTATATCACTTTTTGACATTAGACGTGGATACTCACCCCCCGCCTATAATTTCGGGGACAAGCGTTTCCCCTGGTTTGTCCACCGTGAATAGTTTATCCACCCATGTCGCCATGCTCGGAGGGTGGACAAAATTGACAGAGGGGGGGGGAGGGGAATAGTATTTTGTCCTCTCCCCGTGGATAAAATATCTCCGGCCATGCTAGCCCTGGGATAGGTAATGTAGCATTCGAATAGTGAAAGAATTAAAAAAATCGGTTGTTGAGTTTATTCGTTACAAACATAAAAAATACAAATCTTTGCTCTTATAATATTAGTAGTTAGACCGAGTCCTTATATTACGCAGAAAGAGCAATTTTAGTTGAAGAAAAGTCAGATTATCTTTTGAAACTATCATGACGTATGAATTTGAAATATCGGGAGACACACAAATACTTAAATTATTGTAAATATCCTATGGTTCATACTGGTTCATACGCTGAAGGTCAAACAAGCACAATGTCAAAACCCACATAAAGTCAAACACAGTTACAGTCAAATAGGTGTCAAATGAACTTGTATTTGACGTTTTGAGAAACTTGTAGCCTATTGTCATTTTGAGTGTTTGACCTTTATTCGAAAACTCTATCTAAGAGTAGTAAGTAGAGAGTGTTACCTGACAACGACGTTGATGTTGTCTTCATCAGAGTTGAGGGTGGAACTGGACCCTCGCGTGCTGCGGCCCAGGCTAGCAGCTCGGCTGCTTCCACTGCGGATGAAAGTAGACCTTAATAGTTGCGGAATATAAACATTCAGAATGTTCACTTAGACTGACTTTCGCAAGACGCAGCTAAACACAATTACAAAGTATGGAGATGTTCTATTCTTAAATTTTTGGATTAATATTTAATGATCACAACACAGTACAGTAACTATTAGTGTAGGTACTAGGAAAGGCTTTCCTTAGTTTACATTTCGACAAGTCGGAACATCGGAATTAATTAAGGTTCATTGCACAATACATTCAGTTTAGAAAGGAACCTACTGCTATTTTCCATTGTAAACATGTACCTTAAGGTGCTTACCTACTATACATTAAAAATCCCATGTCTTAATATTTTTAATGCATAGAGTTAGTACCTACCTCAAGGCAGATAATCTTAAAAAGACTGAACCAACATAAATAACTTAATCAAAGTCGATTCTGTCGTTTTAATGTTTAAAAACTTACGTCCACTGCTGGGCCTCCCTCATTGATCTCCCATCATAAGGGGGTTGCTGCCATACTCACCACGCTTGGCAGGCGGGTTGGCGAGCGCAGTATAGTGTATTGGAAACACGAAAAGATGCTGTTGCCCATCTTCCGGAGGTATCCCTTAGCAGATTCTTACTTACTACTGCCGGCGCCCCACGGCGCATAGATAGATAGATAGAGATAGAGTATGCTTTATTGTACACCATATACACAAAAAATACAAACAGTAGAAAATTAACAAAAGACATAATGAGGCACAATGGGCGGCCTTATCGCTAAAAGCGATCTCTTCCAGGCAACCTTTGGATGGACACGAATAGTTGTTTCTGATTAAATTTAAAATACATGACATATTTTTGTAATCTCCTTTTAATTCCTTTAGCTGTCCTACGGCTGAGAAGAAGCTATATGATTGAAAAAGTGGCTTGTAGCATACGATTAGAAGTAAGCTATAAGTTCTACTAATATGCTTCAGTTCTATTGATTATTAATGCAAAACAAAGCTTCTAGGTCTACCTCTATCATCGCCATTAATTTACCCGATATGACCTTGAGGCAAACTGACCCCTATTTTATAAATTCACAAAGGCAAGTGACGGTAATATTGTTTGCACATCGATCAGCATTTTTCAATGCACATAGCCAAGTTTCCGAGTGGAGTAATCAGTATAAATCGCTTGTAGAGTTTCTTTTCATCGATAACTTATTTTACCTGCATGGTGGAACGCTACAATCGTAGAATATAAAATAAAAACTTCCGAAGCGATATAGTTTACTGGTCATAAATGATGTACGTACCTTTTTGTGGTGGGGTAATTTATGGATATCAACTTTCTAAGGAGAGAAAAACGAAATCCCGGACTCATGACCGGCTAACCCTAACCGCCATGTTTCCAAAAACGTTCAGTCTAGCCGAGACTACGCTTGCTCAATCTTTCGCAGTATAAAAATGATGTACCTACATCCACCTATATCATAAAAACTAGCTTGTGCCCGCTGCTTCGCATGCGTATCCCCGAATAAAAAGTAGCCTACGTGTTAATCCTAGTCAACATCTATAAGTGTGCAAAATTTCAGCTCAATCCATGAGCTAGTTTTTGCGTGAAGAGGTAACAAACATCCATACATCTATGCTAACAAACTTTCGGCTTTATAATATTAGTGAGAAGATTACCATTATGAAATCCATTCTTGTAGTCGGTACTATTTTCCGTAAGAACCTAGCCATTTTATTTATTAGGTACGTACCTAATTTTTTTTTAATTATAATTTGAGTGTATGATTTTTTTTCAAAATGTAAGTAATATTTTAAATTTATTTGATGAGAACTACAGAAGAAATACTGAGCCGTCACGGGACGCTGATGTAAAACATTTTCAGCACAGTCGCCACAGTCGCTACATTAGCCCTAGTTGCCAAAGTCACCACAATAGCCCCAGTTGCCACAGTCGCCATAGTCACCCCAGTCGCCACAGTCAACACGATGGGTACGTTGAACGAAAGGCAGACGCTCTAATAACTAGTCGCCCAAGTACTCACTCGCACATCTCCAAGCGTCACGCGTCACGATTGGTTTTACCCCCCGCAAAAGATGTTTACATCAAAAATTTATCGTAACGTAACCTGCTTAATTGCTTGTTTTTTCACATTTCAAATCAAAACAAACGAGCCATTCGCAATTCCCGGAATACATCGTTAATATTCAAATAGTTTCCCGCTCTTCAGTGAGATTGACAGCTCTCGTGCCTATATGGCCGCCGCCCACCAAATGTCAAGGGCCCGAACCGGCCAGTAATATTTTACAAGGAGTTTGCCCTCACTAATTAGTTTGCCTCTATGATTAGATCATTATGGAAAATGACGTTAAAAAAAGACTCCAGTGATATTTTACAAGGCGTTTCTCCTCACTAATTAGTTGTCCTATAAGATTAGATAATAAAAAAAAAGAACGTTGAAAACGTAAGATAATTTCACCATTTACTTAAGTAAGTGAATTACCTTCTCCAAGACTAAGATTAAAATAATCTTTTCATTAATATTTTATTATATTTTATTTATGACACGAATGTTTTACTGTGGTTTTACTTCGAACTTTCATTATATAAGTACCTATTCTATAAAAGATAGTTAGAAGTAGAAAAAATAAAACCGGGCAAGAGCGAGTCGGAGTCGCGCACCGACGGTTCCGTGCCATTATACAATATAATATATGATAAAGGCAATTTATATTTGTTGGAGAACCTTGACAGCGCCATCTCTTGTCCGATAGCGGAACTTGTGTAGATTTTTTACACTTTCGATGATTTCTAAAAAACTATGGAAATTGGAGAGCTCGTTATAATTTTCCTGTAATCTTTACATACACTCCTATTAGCAATATAAGTTTCAGGGTTTTACCTCTGCAAACTTCGGAGATAAGGGGGAACGCTATTTTTTTCAACTTTTTGTAAATAACTCAAAAACGATGCGGCTTAAAGGAAAAAAAACTGTTTATTAATGTGCAAATTAATACCTTTCATATGATACCCCACATCACCTAGTAACAACAATTTTGAAAGCTTCCCTTCCACCCCCCTTGTTTAAAAAACTTTTCAAAACAGAGAGTTCGCTATAATTTTCCTATAAAGTTTACATACACTTCTATTAGCTATAAAAGTTTCACAAGTTTCATATATGCAAACTTCGGAGATAACGGGAACAGTCGTTTTTTCAAAATTTTTGTAAATAACTCTAAAACCATACGGCTTAAAGGAAAACTAAAAACTTTTTATCAATGTGCAAATGAATACCTTTAATACCCCACATAATACCCCATATAATACCCCACACGACCTAGTAACTTCACTTAAAAATGTTGAGACCCTATCCGCCCCTGCAATCATAATAAGAATATTTATTAACATTTTCATATTATGCTATATTAGTTAAAAAGTATTATCTTTAACTATTTCAAGTAAATAGCATCAGTAGTTTTCGAGATATCCATTTGTGACAGACAGACACAGTGATACCATAAGGGTTCCTTTTTACCATTTTGGTCCGGAACTTGTAGACAAGACACCTATTCAACTAGTAAAATACCTATTAATTATGTTTAATGGCATACTAACCAGCCTCGGCTTTGCCCGCTTACAACATATTTTGACTTTGGTGTAGAGTATGTGAAGTTAGACTTTGTAGAGTTAGGGGGTGTAGAGTTAGAAGCTTGGCTCCACAGAACCTACTTCTGGAGTACTCGCGAACGAAGTAGCGGGCACTGCTTTTTTATAGACGTACACTCACACACCCAGCTACTATGGCTCCACAAACTCGACGTACCTTTTAATGACTAACATGTATGGACATTGGACTTTCATTTGTGATTACGAACTGACCCTGTAGTTAAACGACGACAGTTCGACCCATCGCACTCCCTTGCAATTAGGAAGTACCGTCAGCAGCACAGAATTCATATAAAACCTCACTTCTTGAACGAACTTTACTCCATATGAGAAGAAAAACTAAAATATATTATCATATAGCTTACGCAAATAGTTCGTCAATATCGGCGCATTTCCTTACAGAGCCAAGTGACGTCATAACCACAGAGCATTATTATTGCGACAACTGCGTAGAGCGTTTTTGTCAATTTACGCGCGCAATTTACTACATTTCTCTGTAATTAACTAAAAGTCTTGTTAACCTTGATAACGGCTCAGCTTATTAAATCAAATACCCGTTGCAAAATGGTTATAATTATTATCTCGATCACATTCATCTCATGTTTAGCTTAACGGTTTAGCATTTCTAGTATATGATAGAAATCGTAAAATGCTCTGTTAATTTTATACTGACACGATTGGCGTGGGGTGTCGGCAGTAGAATATTGCCCCTCCTCTCTTGCCCATGGATGCAGTAACAATCTCCCAAGCAATACCTCCGGAATATGGGCAGCAGCGTCTTTCCGTGTATCAAAATCCCATACTGCGCTCACCAACCCGTCTGCCAAGCGTTGTGAGTATGGCAACTACCCCTCATGGAGATCCCATGAGGCAGGCCTGTGTTCAGTAGTGGACGTTTTACGGCTGAAATAATGATGAATGATGATGCTCGAAATCGTAAAATGCTCGTTCATTTCATACTAACCACACACGATACTTGCGTAGCGATATAATTATTATAGTAATTTTCTATATGAGCTTTTCTTGTACATGGATTTAGCGCCGATTGAACCTATCGTGTGAATTTAAATGGATGTGTTGCCCCAAACCGGCAATTTAGATCAAGGTTCTACCAATAACTCCATTAAAATGCTGAATAGATCATGGATTAACCTTTGCCCATTTCGCCGTAATTGCTTCGGGTGACGATGTATGAACGGTAAACATGAGGTGGTGGTTACAGTTTGGTGAAAGTTATTAAAATATATGATTCCAATTAAAATAGTGTCCAATTTAATAAAAGGTAGGTATTAATATCACTTATTTAAAAATGGCATTCCATTTTTTCTTATACTAGTTATATTATATAATTTTATAAGTATATACATAGGTACTATATTATTAGTGGTAACATGCATATTATGAATTTATAAGGAAACACTATACTCGGCAGAAACAATATCATGGATTTTATTAAATAAATATAAATAATATCTTCACATACATTTAACACATAAATGCAGCAATAGCAGATAATTAATCAACTTATGGAAGATGTACGATTTCGACTATTAGCAATTTAGCGAAAACATTTCAGCCTTTATTAGAATCAAACATGAAAATAAATAAATTATGTGATCTATATGAAAAGACGCACAAAACGAATAGGGCACCAAATGTGAACTAAAAAAAACAAAAGATGACTATATTATTAATTATAAGATAGACTAGATAACTAATTATCATAAATATTGTTGACCTCAATTACTCACGTCACGCTTTTGCATTCTTTGCCGTGGGATGATGGCACTAGAATGTTACCCCTCTTCTCATGCTTGTAGATGCAGTGAAAGCCAGCTGAGGGATATCTCCGGAAGATGGGCAGCAGCGTCTTTCCGCGAATCAACATCCCGTACTGCGCTCGCCAACCCGCCTGCCAAGCATGGTGAGTATGGCAACTACCTCATTGGAGATCCATGAGTGAGGCCTGTGTTCAGTAGTAAAAGCTAGTAGACGTTTTACGGCTGAAACGATGACTCACTGTTTTCAGAAATGCTTTTCATGGCCTCTAGATTTTGCGTGAATATAACAGCTACCTAAGTGGTCCTAGATAAACTTGTATTGATAGCGTGTGTAGCCACATTGCGTGTGTTGTGTGAACTGTGTCCAATTTGCCGTGTTCAACAGTTCAACCGCGGTTCAACTTGACAGTTGCGTGGAATGAGCTAAGTGCTTGCTTGATTGTTGTTTCTGCGTAGCTTGCTTTTAACGAAATTTAGATAGATGACGTGTTGAATATCCATTCGCCTCAACAATGTTCTTCAGATTGTTCGTCAAATTTTGAAAAGGTCACGCGCTTAACTACCTAAGTAATAAACATTACCATAATATAACGTAGTTATTGTAGGTTTTACGGGTTCGTTTTATAAATAAGTATCTTCAAAGTGGAATTCTAAATTAGGAGATTGGTCACTAAACTTAATTGCCTATTCAATCATCGAAAGCTTAATGAAATTCACTTAGAATAATAAATTCATTTGATTAATGATTACATGGAAATTTTCGGTTACGCCCCATAGTTTTATTTTGCTGAGCAGTCACTATATTTTATCGTTTTTAACTTTGCACCTCTGAAACTATCATAAATATTTGACACATACAGCATTTACAGGATGACTTGAGTCTGATTTACTTATCCATTATTTCGAATCAGTACAACATGATCATGAATCCCTCTAGATAATTAATATTCATAACTTTGCACATAGTTGCATAACAAGTGTAGAGGTAGACTATCCTAGGCATACTTGAATCTGCTGCATCTTCTCTGACCCTCGGCTGTTTTATTGTGAATTTGATAAAAAAAATATTTTATGTTTATTTAGTTTTTAAGTAGGTATCATTATAACACGCCAACCACTCTAGACTGCAGGTTTGGCTGGTAGAGAATGCTTTAGAATTAAGCCCACCTTTCGTAATTGTGCAATAAAGTATTAAGTCTATACTAATATTTAAACAGGTAAAGTTTGCGAGTTTGTGAGGTTGGAAGGGGTAATCTCTGGATCTACGGCAATGAATCATGTGTTAATAATAGTGCATCCACACCAAATATTGTCGATTTGTCGAGCAACATTGTGCAAAACGTAATATTAGATATTTAAACTATGACAATGTCACTAGATAACATGGTTGCACAATTAATAACCTACATAATAGAAAAGGTCGTTTGACATTATGCTCTGACATGCTACAAGCATGATTTGTATAGAGGTGTGGTATAGAGGTTGCCATTTTTATAGTTCCGTAGTACAACAAGGAACCCGTATAGTTTGGCTTTGTCTCTGTCCGAAGAGACTGGAATAGAGCATGGAAATATAAAATTATGACGCTGAGATAACGATACAATAAAAGGAATTATTTGGAGTACCTTCCGTAAAAGTAAGAACCCTTTTTTACTTGTATTTAATTTTTTTCATGATTTTCCCATCGTGTGGGTAGGAAACACAATTTGACAATGACAGCAAATGTGATTAATCACAAACTTGCTTGCTCCACGTGCCTGCCATCAACGTGGTTTAGTAGAAAAAACTTTTGACTTTTTTTAACGAAAACGGCTCATAGTTAAAGTAAAGTAAAAAGTAAGGCCTTTGCACATGATTTATCCAGCAATTGGTAATCATTCTGTACGTTGCAGTGCCTGGGACATTGTAAGATGGACTAGCCGCCCAGCACATATACCATCGTCACAGCTTAGTCAGCTATAAGTCAGAGGAAAGAACGCCAATAAGTCTTAAGCTAACTAAACGGGTTTCCTCACGACGTTTCCTTTACCGATAAAGCACGTGTTAAATATGCACATACATTTTGCGAGAAAGAAAAATCCATTGGTGCACGGCCGGTGTCGAACCCACGACCTACGGATTGAAAGTCGGGGGTTCATACCACTTGGCCAATATGGCTCATTGTTCATAGTACAAATACAGTTGATCTCTCTCTTCTCTCTTTGATAATGTTGAGTCAACCCACCTGCCATTCCTTTTCTATATATAATAAAAATATCTATCTATGTAGTATAATGTATTAAGTATATCAGTCATCTAGTACCCATAACACAAGCTCTGCTTAGCTTGGGGATAGATGATGCTGAGTGATTTGTCCAGCAATATTTATTTTATTTATTTATTTATTCCTGGATCTGGTAAGGTTCTCGTCATCCCAGCCCCAGGCTTTGGCCAGCACTGGAATTCCGATGGAACTAGAGTACCTACTCGTATTTACATTTAGTTCTAAGTTTATTAACAATTAGGGGCCGTCTCCACGAGCGAGGGAATCGCAGCGATGTTATCGTCATCGCCACTTATTTCTATACACTCTCTTAGAGGCCGTCTCCACAAGCAGTGCTTGTGTTATGGGTACTAGGTTACTGATATATTTAATACATTACTCTTGACAGACAGACGGACGGACAACAAAGTGATCCTATAAGGGTTCCATTTTTTTTCTTTCGAGGTACGGAACCCTAAAGAGATGTCATTATAATTTAACATGTTTTTTTCTATTATTCGAATAATATTCGAATTATTCGAATAGTACCCGAAAAAAAATCGAATATTCGAATATCAAAATTTTCGAATATTTGCAAGCCCTAATTACTACATAGATAGATATTTTTTTATTATCGGCGACCTCTGTGGCGCAGCGGGCGAAGGTCCGCCTGCGACGCAAGAGGTTGCGGGTTCGATTCCCGCCTCGGGACAAATGTCTGTACGATCTGCAGATATTTGTTCAGGGTGTTCTGGGTGTTTTTCTATATATAATAAAAATATCTATCTATGTAGTATAATGTATTAAGTATATCAGTCATCTAGTACCCATAACACAAGCTCTGCTTAGCTTGGGGCTAGATGATGCTGTGTGATTTGTCGAGCATTATTTATTATGTCGAGCATTATTTATATATAGAAAAACGTCCAGAACAGCTTCAACAAATAACTGCAGATCGTACAGACATTTGTTCCGAGGCGGGAATCGAACCCGCAACTTCTTCAGGGCAGGCGGCGTGATACTTAATTGCGGTGAATATATAATATGTCGTAAAGGTTTTATTAAATAAATGATTTGTTTTGAAATTATTTGAAAATGTTGAGTGAACCTACCTGCCATTCCTGGATCTGCTTAGTCTCTCGTCGTCCCTGCCCCAGGCTTTGGCCAGCGCCGGAAGTCCGGTGGTACTAGAGCCTTTCACGAGGCCTTTGGAGGGCTGCTCCGTGCTTCTGGCATTACGAGGATTCTTGTCTTTGCCTGAGAATATTAGATGACAGATATTTTTTTCATGTGGGCAAAGATAGTCACGGAGTGGCGGCCTGACCCGGCGAGAAGGCGACGCGGCAGACCGAAGCGCAGATGGCGGGACGAACTCGATCAGTACATCGTTGACTGGAGGGAAGCAGCTCAGGATCGGGATATATGGAGGGAATTGGGGGAGGCCTTTGCCCAGCAGTGGGACCCAAATGGCTCATAATAATAATAATATTTTTTTATGCTGGACATTGCGCACAGCATTCTTTAGCCCCAAAGTAAGCAGACATTGTGTTATGGGTACCAGAACACATTTTATTTTATTTATTTTCTAAGACTTACAGTTACATTATTGTGTTTTATTACACTGAAAACAAATATGTTCATTAACCGAATCGAGTTTTTATCTACGCTATTTATGCTGACGGCAGTAGAATGACGCCCCTCCTCTCTTGCCCGTGGATGCAGTTGTTGATAAACCAAATCGAGTCTACATTTTATTAGCATTAACTAAATTGCTGCATTTATTTCCAGTTGACCAGGAATAACACATAGGCTTACATTATTCGGGTACACGCGTGCGAAGCTGCGGCCAGAAGCTAGTCTGGATGTTGGTCTTACCTAGGTGGTTAACCATAGCTATAACTATAATATTGACCACCTAGGTATTACCAACCTAGGTGGTAATAGGTAACTATGTTATAGCTTATTCCTAGTCCACATCTATAAATGTGCAGTCTTAGCCCAATCTGTAAGGTAGTTTTTGCGTGAAGAGTTATCTATCATCAAACAAACATCTATAAAATAAATACGGTCAAATTGAGAAACCGCCTATATTTTTAGTTCGTTTTTCGTTTTCAAGAGGAAGGGCAACATTCTACTGCCGGCGCACAGCAAATGTGACTTTGCTATTTTAAGTTACCTTTAGGAGGCCCACATTCTACTCCACAGCAAATGTGACTATGCGATTTGAAATATTACCTTTAGGAGTCCCGACCAGCGTCTCAGCCGACTTTGAAATGGTCCTGGAGAAAGCAATAGGAGGTGCCTTCATCGGAGTAGTCTGTCGGTAAACCACGTCTGTACGCACCGGTTGGAATAACTGCAGGTTCTTTAGCGCCATTCTTTATTTGTATGCGCATCTTCGATTTTTGAATATTTTTTTCTCATAACTTTTTTTATGTTTACGATAATGAAACGCTGAAAAATACCTGCCAGTGTCGTCTATTTAAAAAAAGTATTGTTTGATTTATAATCGAGCTATGATTTTGTATACTCCACACACGTATTTGCACGTTTTATTATTTCCGTATCAAGCTAGGTACTGAAAGTTTAATGGGATATAGGTATACCAAGCTACTCGAATCCAAATAAGTAGGTACCTATTTTTGTTATCAAGGTTGTTAAGTTATATTTTGTATGCGGGCTTGATTTATTTCTTTGGAAAGCTCCAACACGCGGCGATAATTATGTAAAATGAAAACACTAAATGTCACAGACGACCACTTTTCATAAGTAATTGGTGTTAAAAAATATCATGTGAACTAACACTTGGTAAACTTTTATAAAACCAATGGAACGTTATCATGCATTATTTGTATCAAAATCATTTCAATGAACTCTGAAGGTAATTATTTTTCAGTTGGTTGGCATCCGATCCGAAAATTCACGAAAGAAATGCGGGAATTATTTTCCCGCCATCAAACGCAACTGTCACCAACACGCGCGTGGCAAAGACTGAACATATATTCAGCCAGGGTTGTTAAAACTAATTTGAATGGGGTTTTCACCCTTTAGCATTGGCAGCGTGAAGCAGATTTAAAGCATCTTGAAATTGTAGGGTTTTTTATAATTTGTTCATGATGTTATTAAACGCACAAAGTTTGGGAGATTTTAATAATAATTAATGATGTTAATATATTAACATTTTTAAAAGGTAAACAGATTAATTCTGATCAATAACACTATCAAAGACGGCTAGAATGGTATTCTTTTAATATTAAGTATGTAACTACTTTCAGTACTTTGATTTACGTCGAGACCATAAAAAAAAATTAAAGGCTCGTAATGCCGATTTAAAAAACCCTGTGTTATACATATCTACATTTCTATGTAAGTACCTACAAATAACTAAGGTCATGTGTGTATCCTGATAAAAATCGGATACGGATTTACGAATCCCACAGGGATTTATCATTCATGTAGGGGAGACCGGGGACAAAAGTAACAGTTTGTATTCCATGCCAGATTTCTCGTTAGTAAAAATATTTGTGATAAAATAATGATAGCCATAATAAACTTTGGTTTATGGTCTATAAATGTACTTTATAATTTTATATAATATATCAAGGTTTCTGAAAATTATTAAGCTGCCAAAAAAATGGAGATTGTTACTTTCGACCCCATGGTCAGGGCGATAGTAACAGAGCGTGGGTCGAAAGTAACACCGTATAAATTCTCCCCTATGTTACAATAACAATAAAAAACAACATTTAATCAAATTATTTATTTCAAAGTTATATCGTTCCAAAAAGTGTTGTATCTAACGGTTGTAACTTATGGGTGCAGTGCGGCGGAAATAACAACAACACGATCCCTGTTGTTTTACAAAAATCCAGTGTTTTAATAGATAGATATATGGGATGCGTGATTGTCAAGCAGAAGCAGACCTTTTTGCTCAGGAGTGGGCTTTACTTGTCTTTTGAAGTGCTCTAAGAACAGCAAAAACTCATCTTCCTGCATCCGCCTGCATCCCCTGCCCCGGCAGATCCGATCGGACCTTCCCGTATCATTATGGTCTTGGTATCTTTTCAATGGGAACACGAATAATGGTGGTATATGTCCTCCTTGAGCATTAACAGCAACTGCAACAGTCACTAGCCTCCCACGTTCAGCTGAGGTTACCGCACCTACTTGTTTAACTCCTTTCTGAGCCACTATTTTGTTCGGTCTTTGTACCGGTTGTCACCCCGGTCTCATCCATATTCCATTTGTCTTTTCGCGCAAAGTTATGCCTGTCCATAACTTCAGCCAGGTTATCAAAAAAGCTGTTAACATTATGTTCGTTGAAGCTTGTAGCGTGCGATAAACTCGTTGCTTGTGGACTTCTCAGAAACAGGCTTAGGTGTCTCTTCAAAAATCCAGCTCGCCATTCCTTACCCACACTATTATTGTCGTTCCATGGATCCTTCTCTGGATATGTCTTCTCATATTTTATAGCCAATTCGTAGGCCAGCTTGCGCACTTCTGTTGGCATCAATCCAAAATAGACACTGGAACATAAAATGATGTAGTCCCGTAAAACTAATTCCTCCTCTAAAGTGAAAACGCGGTTGACGCAACGGTAGCCAATTTTTGCATGAGTATTTTCTGCTTTAAGTATTTTAATAAGTACATATATCTTTTTAATGTGACATGAAAAACATCATATTTTCTTGCTAGTGCTGTATCTTATCTTTGTGTTGTATTTTAAATGTTGATGTGCTGCTTTTCTATAGACTTCTGTGCTAGTTAGTGGTGAAAGTAACACGTTACTTATGTCCTGCCATGAGATGTTACTTTTGTACCCAACCCCGTTTTTAGTATTTGATGCCAAATAACCTAGAAACTGAACGTGTTACACGAAAACAAGTCAATATCTTAAGACAATCTTAAGGTTAATCAACGAACTAATAGTCATAATTGTTATCAGCATCTTAATACTACGTAAACACTAAATGAATAAACAACAAAAAACTTACTTTTGGTGCAAAAAATCACGATACGTCCACTAACGCAACCTTGCCGCGTGTTGTGGGCGCGGAGACTGAACTCATGCGCGGGGACCGATGCAAGCTAACAACCAACGGTCGCGCGCGTCGTTCCGGCTATTGGACAAGTCTACAGAGCGTTTGTTACTTTTAACCCGCCGTTACTTTTGTCCCCGGTCTCCCCTAGTGTATGCGATACTATTGCACTCATAGGTACACGGTCTCGTGTCCTAGGGTATTGGTTAGCGAACTGTCACTGTCGCCATGAGGAACTGTCATGTGAGCCAAAAGGGCGGGAATGGCGAATGTTTCATGTACATATGTAAGATCTGTGAGTTCGGGGTGAGTTTAAATATACATATAGTTCGCGCAAAACTTCTTGAGCTCTGTGAAGTTAGCTTCAGTGACTGCGCAGTACACAGTTTTTAGGGCGTTGAGGGGAAGGAATGATAAAAGGGGTGCGAGAGGGGCTCAGTCAGTGAAACTAGGGTTGCCAGCGCGAGTTTTGGTGTATTTTCGTTTTATCTAGCACACATTTTACTATGCATTTATTCATTTTTCAATTATTAAAACAAACATATTTAAAAAACAGTTATTATATTAAATTAAGGATTAATAAAAACTTAAATGCTAGAACAAATTCACCTTTACTTATCGCAAGAAGCCAATTTTTTAATACAAAATTTCTACTATGTGGCAAGATTATTTATAACCTAGTTGGCAATATTGAATGAACATGTCAACATGCGCAACTTTGCATTTGCCGCAACGTTCACAGAGCTCAAGAAGTTTTGCGCGAACTTTACTAGGGCATTGTCGAGCCAGTTGGTGATCTTAACAACCCCTACAATAAACAAAAACTGATTATTACTAAGAATTCCAAACTAAAAATCTGAATTATTGAAATTGGGGCGATACTTAGGTACTTTAAACTAATGTCGGTAAATATAGGTACCTACGTATAATCTGGAGTACGAATAGTATTCCAGATTATACGTAGGTACCTATATTTTCTACATGTGCCTATAAACTTCCTATCATTCCTTCGACATTAGTTTAAAGTAAGTATCGCCCCAATTTCAATCATTCAGATTTTTAGTTTGGAATTCTTAGTAAAATCCTTACGACATTACATGTACAAAACTTTACTCGGACAATTACTTATTTACGTACCTACTTGTACAACACAATTAGAGGGTCTGTACTTATAGTAATGGGGTGTCCGGTGAGTGACCCTACATTATCTTCACAGTCAGTGTCACAATTATTAAAATAATACCGGACAAGTGCGAGCTGCACACCGAGGACACCGAGGGTTCCGTAGGTATGTAGGAAAATAATAATTATTATAAATTAGCTGATCTGATTTAGTAAAAGTTAAAAAATGCACAAAAAGTTTCGGTCACACATCCAATTTATGACCGCGCGTAGGGTTGCTTAACCTTGATGATTGATTACGTACTTTTTTAAGGAAGATATTTTTAATGATTCCATGGCAAATGTAGGTATAGTTTTTGTATTTTTCTGTATCTACAGTATAAGACGCCTTGTCTACGGGAGTAACCTATGAATTTTGATGCCTTTGAGAATGTGATCATGCGTTTTTTGCTGCATAAACGTATCTTTTTGTCAGGTTTACTTACAATATACATTTTTTCACAGCTTATAGAGGTTGTAGATTTGAGTAGGTACAATAACTAAGTTTAAGGTTAGGGTAATTTCAACTCGTCACCTCTACACGTTCTCAAGATAAAGGGTTTTGACAGGCCGACAGACGGACAGACAGACAGACAGACGGACAACAAATTGATCCTATAAGGGTTGCGTTTTTTTTACTTTTGGGATACGGAACCCTAAAAACCATTACTGAACGACTCTACCATGACTGAGGTGGTATATTTAGTCTCCCTTTATCTCTTTGTCATCTTACTAATGTTATAACACGAAAGTACGTGATGACTTTATATCTCAATCCTTGTTCTTCTAATAACATCCTGGATTTATTTTTCTCGGATTCTGCTGTTGTAAGTGACCAAATCTTAGTCACCGCTCTTAAATGAAGATAATTTTCGTCCTTCCATATCTATGTCGGCTAGTGATTTCTTATTACCAGCTCTTAAACCCAAACCTCGACTTATATCAACGACGTCTATACTTCCAGTATAGACGTGGTGACAGTATTAATGAGTTCCTTGAGCATCACGACTGGTCATTTATTCATTAAATACTTAGTACAGATATTTTACAGAAATTGAGGCAGGATTTTATACCACATTTAAATAGCTCCCGTACGTACAAATATCCTATTTGGTACAATCGAATGTTGATACAGCTTATCAAAGAAAAAGAGTTATCACATAGAGATTGGAAACGGCATAAAAACCCAAACGATTACACGTTATTTTCCGAGCTTAGGAAACGTATAAAGGTTTCTCAGATTTAATCTTATAAAGCGTTTATCGATCTATGCCAACAGAAAACTAAATTAAACTCTTTTTCTGGTCATATGTTAAATCTGAGAAAAAAATTAATTGAAATTATTCTCAAAAAAATACCTATAAGGATATTCCGCTAAACACTTCTAATGATATCTGTACTGCTTTCAATAACTTTTTCGAGAGCAATTTCAGCATTCCAGCGAATGATCATCAGGCCACTGATAGTAGTCGCGATACCATTAACAGGATTGAGGTTGGCTCTGATGAGATTTTCAATCTACTACGGCAGTTAGATATTACCAAATATTACCATCCACAAAAAGGGACCAGCTACGACTATCGAGAACTACCGTCCGATCTCCATTCTTAGCGTCTTGAGTAAGGTACTCGAGAGGGTAGTTCATAAGCGCCAATATCCAATACTATCGGTTTCATTTCCAAGTGATGGGTTTATGAACGGACGTTCCACGACCACAAACCTAGGTGCCTTTATATATAGCGCGAGACGTGGACGGTGGGTCTCAAGTGGATGTAATCTACACGGACTTTGAGAAAGCCTTTGATCGTGTAGATCATATCATACTTTTAAAGAAACTCTATGACCTCGGAATTAGAGGCAATCTCTTGCGTTGGATGGAATCCTATCTGCTAAATCGGTCTCAATCAGTAGTGGTGGGTGGGTTCTGCTCTAGTTTCGTCAGTTTACCATCGCGTGTGCCTCAAGGCTCTATATTGGGTCCTATTTTATATGCGTCATACATTTATAACATAAGTTGTCCGGGCACGCCTTGTTTGAGGCATGCCCGGTGTCTTATGTACGCTGATGACACGAAGGTGGTAGTGAGGGTTAGAAATCTAAGTGATTGCATTATCCTTCAAGAGGATCTCAACAGGTTAGCGCGCTATTATAGGCTGAACCGCTTGGGCATTAACGTAGCTAAGTGCTCTTCGGTTACCTTACTTTTACGAGGAAAAAACCTCCCACGTGGTTTGTATATTCAATTAATGACAATCCTATAGGTATAGGTAGACCGTAGTCTTTTTATTAACTTAACAATAATTTAAAAAAAGTAAATCCGTAATTGGCTGTCATTGTTTATTAATTCTAAAAGCTGTGGATTTTTTGAAATAAAAAATAAATAATAATGAATTTCAACACACTTGCTCGTAAAGTGAGCCTAATTACATCGCTTTTAGAGCCATAAACCGAGCAATAACACACGCGTGCGTAATAATATTACACACTAGTGCGTAATAGAATTATCCCTACAAAGTTAAATTAGTACTGTAAAGTACTAATTTAACTTTCAATTTAACCGGGTAATACATTTATTTTCTTAAGTAACACCAAAGAGGTTTTATGTCGCTGAAAATCCATATATATTTGGAATAAATTAATGTGTACGTCCTTAATTAAGTAAAACAAACATTTATTAATATCAAATTATTCATTTCACAACAATTTGTTATAAAATATTATAATATTTGTATTTTATCAATTAAAATTATAATTTTCAAGAAGGCTGTATGTTTACTCACTTTGAACTGGGCGCATTCAAAAAACATTTCCCATATTCCATATCCAAATATGAAAACTAAAGCTGTGATGCTGTATTTGGTTTTATCGTTCTTCTGTTATTCGTCGCTGTGTGGTAAATCAATTTGTTTTTTCCTCGCAAGCGTATTGAAAAACGTCGTATGACACGCGTGAGCATTGATCACTCTCGGCTCCATCACGCCCTCGCCTTCGGCTCGGGCTGCAATCTCCCTTCGACTGTAATGAATGACCAACATTGCACACATGTTTCATAATTTACTAATGTTTGTTTTCCTGAAAAATCATCAAACAAATATGCTACATTACAAACTGTTTTAAAACGAATTCAAAAAGGGGTCACTTTCAGTTTTATTTTTTTTTATATTTTTTATACTACTAAATGACGAGACAAGCCGAAGACAACCTGATGTTAAGCGGTAACCTCTACCTATAACAATTGCAAGTTGATCCAGTCAACAGATCCAGTCTGGATCTAGTGAGAGTATTCTATCCAGTTGAGGAGGAGGTTCGCAAGTCGTATGTAAGGACTCTGTCGTATGAATCGATATGGAAAATTATTTTTGAGTTGCAAATACACTTTAATTTTATTAGGTCCCATTTTCAAAACACATTTCTCATGATCCATTAGTAATCGAGGGAACTACTTAAATATTGTATTTTTTTTTATTATTTGGTTCACAACTTGAAATAAACACATAATAATTTATCAAAATTCTGACATTCCCGGTGCTATTTCTAACAAACAGTGAACACAGCATGAATTGTATAAACATAAGTAAGTATAGCAATTTTGGCATATTTAGGTAAGATTTAGATATAAGATTTGCATTCCGAAAGTATAATTTAGTGATGTCTCAATGCGTTATTTCGAACTCAAAAAAACTATCATAATTGGTTCATATGACAGAGCTCTGTGGTAACAAAGACAACAACAAAAAAATCTGTACTGTAGAAAAAAATCTAAAAAAACCTTCTTTTTAGTCTATTAATAAAGAGCCCCGATGATTTCCAGAAATCGAACAATTTGATTATAGAATCATAAATCACTTTCCTTCACACACTCGAAAGAAGGCAATTATATGTTTCAATTCAATGGATACCAATATTTGGCTTGATATTCATTGGGGCGGTGATTAACGATTCTCCGATACCAACCTCATAATTTATCTAGCTAATATATTATTAAACCTACTAGGTATATGTATGGTATGGATTTAACTTTCGTGAAAAATGTACCTATGTTGTGCACATAGGTACATTTTTACACGTACATTAACGGTGAAGGAAACATCGTGAGGAAACCCGCGGCTTAGTTAGCTTGTTCTTTCCTCTATCTAACAGCTGACTAAGCTGAGAGGATATAGGTGCTGGGCAAGCCTAATCTATCTAACAATGTCCCACGCACTGTTGCTTCCCGTACAGCATGATTACCAGTTGCTGACGCTGTATAAACCATCTATACTAGATGTAAAGGTCTTACTTTTTTAAGAATAAGAGATTCAATTCGATATAAGTAAAAATGTTTATTTTCTATAACAACTTGACATAATTTATTATTTACAGTATTAAAGACCTCCTTTTAAGTTAATACTTAAAAGGGTTAATTTACATAATTAACATAAAGTTTATGTTACAATTTTTCTTATATGCTCTAAATACTGTTTAAAAAATTATACTTTTTATCAGTTATCGCTCTAACTTTGTACATGCTGTGACGTCCTGTAATTACGGGAGCACCAGGCTATTAACATTTAGTCCTTAGTATTATGTGTATTATGTGTAACCCTGTGTTGGATTTCCTATTATGGTTATGGTTTAAGACATTTATTTCTCTAAAATAATAAAATTCACTTACAAGAGAAATACAGGTAACCTTAAATTTAATTGTCTAGCTAGTTTACTTATTATATTAAACATTATATTAAAAGAATTTAATTTATAATTTAAATAAATAAATAAATAAAACTTGTCTCAGGAGCCGTAGGATCTGTCAGCCGTGTTCTGTGCTCAGGAGGCATGTCTCTTGCATAACGTACGTAACTAATTCTCTAATTTCTAAAACACAATTAAACGTATTGTTAGTCCAAAGTGACAAAAAAATGTTGTCCTTATTGGGGATATTAACATTAATATTCTTCCCGAGTGTCACGACCCAGGTGCTCAAGACTACCTAAATATTTGCTAATTTCATGGTATGGTTCCCGCTTATACGCTTCCAACATATCAGACGGGGTCTTGTTTGGATCACATCATACATAAATCGAATTATCCCTCACTTTCGCTTATTATAAACTCGTCCATAACCGATCATAAGGCCGCCCTACTAACCATAAACTGTAGCTTACCTAAACCTAATAATAATCGTACAGTTACTAAATTAAATGTAAATAAACTTGAAGATGACCTACGAAACATAGAATTTACTTCAGTGTATAATTCCGCTGATCTGCAGTTTGCACGTCATATGTTTTTAAAAATGTGCAGTTAGCAATAACTAGAAATTCGCGCGATATACAACTGAACAGGAAACAGCGTAACTTAAAACCGTGGATCACAGCAGGTCTTATTCGCTGTATGAAGCACAGAGACGAGCTTCATATACAAATTAGGTCTAATCCCAGCAACCCAGTTTTACAAGCAACAAACGTTTACCGTAACTTTTGTGATAACGTTTTGCGAAACGTAAAGACTAGTTACGATAAGATGTATTTAGAAAAAGCTGGAGGAAACAGTAAAAAGATATGGGACTGCATTAAAAACGTGACACATACATCAAAGCAGCGTGAGTAACCTTCATGTTTAATACATGCTAGCTCTAAACCGCTTGATTCTGCGAACACTGCAAATAATTTCTTTGATAATTTAGGTAAGAAAATTTAACTTATAATTCCTACTACCAGCACAAAATCAAAAACGTAAACAACACACAGCGCTCCCATATAGCACTGAACCTACTAATAAAAGGAGGAATAATGTCTGCCCTAAGCAACCAGGTAGAAAACATGTCTTTTCTCATAGATTTTATAGTTTCTTTGGACCATTTTTGTACAAAAGAATAAATGCGTTAGCCAAAATCTACTGTCTTAATTCTAAAAATTGTAAAATAGTTGTTAGGAACTGTCTCAAAAGTATGTCATATGACGATACCGAGAATTTATTAGCTGTATTAAAGTAGGTTTCACATTTTACTTTCTAACGAACTAGGCAAGATACAAAATTCTGCTTCACTGCAATATTAGTTTTATTTGACACTGTATTTTGTTATTTATTTTTAGGCTAACTTAACAGATCTGTTATAGGTACTCGTAAGCTTGTGATTAAGTATAAATTTTGGCTTGTCACCTCGTTTTGCCTGAGAAACAGGATTACCTAGCTCAGGCACACGACTAATACGTTAGGTTTTTTGTTATTATTAGATATAAGTATCATGTTCTTAGCCGTAATAGTTATTTCAATAAATATATTTTATTTATTAAAGATGAAAAAAAAAATAAGCGAATATAAGGTATGTTGGTCCTATTCAATTATGTTTATATATAAATCAAAATAGAAAACATTCATTTAAATTTAAAACAATAATTAGGTAAGTATTGCTCGCCAACCCGCATTCCAAGCATGGTGAGTGTGGCAACAAACCCTTATCAGTACTTGGATCTCCATGTCCATGAGGAGACCTTTGTCCGGCAGTGGATGTCCTACGGCTGTAATGATAATGATGATATAATTAATGGAATCAGGCGCTACTTTGCGGAAATCTTTAAATCCATATTATTATGACAATAAAATGCAATGAAAATATCTAGTTTTGATTCCGCTAATGCTAAGATGCATATGCACCGCCACACGACATTGTCGTGTGGGTTTGGGTATGCATGTTGCACTAACAGCCTGGTTCCCCCTGCATGTGCATAATTAGCGGGCGGGAGGGCGGTGCATATGCATCTCAGCATTAGCGGAATTAAAACTAGATATTTTCATTGCATTGATATTGTCATGATAATGATGATGAAAATACAAAGAAAATCGATACTAACTCAATGAGTTTTGATTTGTCAAACCAAACCCATTAGGTAATGTAGGTCAATTCGTGGATATTGTATTGAATGGGTGCCGTCATACTTGTAGGTTCCTATTGCCAAAACAAACGTTGTAATACTCGTAAATAAAAATCGGCCAAGTGCGAGTCTTACTCGCGCACGAAGGGTTCCGTAGCAATATTTGGCAAAACAACTTGTTAAAATCACGTTTGTCCTATGAGAGCCTCTCAAATATTCGTTTTATTTTAAGTTAAGTATTTATTTTTAAAGTGAATATAGAACTAAATATTCTGCAAACATTTCAAGCGTTTTGTTGCCGTTATTAGTATCAAGCAAAAAACGGCAAAAAAGCACGTTTGTTGTATGGGAGCCCCCCTTAAATATTTATTTTATTCTGTTTTTAGTATTTGTTGTTATAGCGGCAATAGAAATACATCATCTGTGAAAATTTCAACTGTCTAGTATCACAGATCATGAAATACAGCCTGGTGACAGACAGACAGCGGAGTCTTAGTAATAGGGTCTCGTTTTTACCTGTAGGTTACGGAACTCAAAAAATCATAGTTCATGTTATTCCGTCAACCAAACATAGGATTTTTGTTTATAACGCATTTTATAGTTCCTAACGGTGGAATGTTGCCCCTCCACTCTGGCGCTTTCTTACTGTAGTAAGAAATAGCTATGGGATACCTCCGATAGATGGGCAGCAGTGTATCAACAATACAATCCGTACTGCGCTCTCAAACCCGCCTGCCAAGCGTGGCGAGTATGGCAAGAAACCTTCATGATCAGTACGTAGTGATCCATAAAGAAGGCCAGGGGAAGCCAAGGGAAGGTTTGTCCAGAAGTCGACGTGGATTATGATGATGATGATGAACGTATTTTTAAACGTACACGATTAAGGAACCTACACGATTCGTAAATGATTATTGACGTCTAAAATGGCCTTAGCACAAACTGTTTGCATTGTTTTTTTACTCATGTAATAATCTGTACATGCCAAGCTATTTTTGGATAAATAAAAGTTCAACATTAGACTGAACTAGACAGTCACGTGCATATCCACTCTACTTTACCTTAGTAGGGTAGAGTAGAGATAGTTAACTCTACCCTAAAAATGTGTGTTCTTGGCTGTCTAGATAATGCTACTCGTCTCTAGGTGGCGCTATAAAACGCGTTAAAAAAGCCCTTACATATTAAACGCTGGCTGATTTTTACAGCACTTAATTGGCAAAGTTTATGTTTTCATACAAAAACTATCAATTAAATGCTGCTAAAATTGTAACAATGTTCATAAGGAGCGGATATATTTTATGTTCAACATTGGACTCTACCCTCTGGTTCAGTTAACTGGTTAAAGTATTGTAAATTTAAGTTAATGTCCTAATTTGTGTTTACAAAAAGCCATAAAATAAAAAGACATTTCAGATTATGCTACTCGTTCCTAGATGGCGCTGTGAAACCGGCGTCAACTCACAATGAGTAGGAAATCAGAGAAGTCGTTGAATGATGGTTATTTGGTGGGAAATAATAAAACATTTTACTGGTCATTATGCGGTGACTTGTAGATAAATGGGGCTACAACAGGAAGTTGTTAATTTAATTCGCGTTATTGAGTCATACGTGGTTATAATTATATAGGGGTTCTAATGAAGGGTTGCAATGGGAGCCATGTTGCCCGAAAATTAATACATATCGAATGGAAGAAAATTGTAAAACAAAATTAAATAAAAGCGGGCAAGAGCGAGTCGAACTCGCGCACCGAGGGTTCCGTGCTATCGTACAATTTAATATATAATAAAGGCAATTTATATTTGTTGGAGAACCTTGACAACGCCATCTCTTGTCTGATAGCGGAACTATTGTAGACTATACACTTTCGATGATTTTTAAAAAACTATGCAAGTTAGAGATTTCGTTACAATTTTCCTGTAATCTTTACATACACTCCTATTAGCAATAAAAGTTTCAGGGGTTTATCTTGCAAACTTCGGAGATAAGGGGGGAACGCAACTTTTTTCAACGTTTTTGTAAATAAATCAAAAACCATGCCATCAAAGGTATGTTTGTAGTACAAACTTTGTACCATCATAGTTAAATGATCTACCCACTAGGCTGCTAGTCAGTTAGGTAGGTACTTACCTCCGCTACTTACACATGCCGGAGGTATCCCATGGCAGATTTTTACTGCATTAACAAAGAAGCAACATTCTAGTGCCGGCACTACTGTAATCTGAGAAGAGTTTGCTGACCGTACCGCACGCACACTAATGACTTTTTTACTAGACATTTGTGTGCGTGCGTCGGCAGTATTGTAAACACACATTATATAGATAATGCTAGAGTTTTTGGTGTGAGGGCTCATCTAACGATTTACAATATATCAGTGGTGTTTGCCGTGGGGTGCCGGCAGTAGAATGTTACCCCTCCTCTCCTACCCGTGGATGCAGTAAGAGCCTGCTAAGGGACACCTCTGCCCATCGCAGCAGCGTCTTTCATTTCTCATCTCGTACTGCGCTCACCAACCCGCCTGCCAAGCGTGGTGAGTATGGCAACCCCCCTCATGGAGATCCATCCATAAGGGAGGCCTTAGTTCAGTAGTGGACGTTTTACGGCTGAAATGATGATGATGAATGGTCGAAGCCCATTGCCTCGCAATTACTAGGCCAACACACTCATGAGTAAGAACACAAGCTAGTGAAAAGTTCACGGGTTTACACACAATTTGGCTCGGTTCGTTGGGTATCAAAGCTGGCACAATGACGCGTTGGTCGCGGTCCGGTGCCCCGGATTTTAGTAAATGTTGTATTTGTACTTTATTGCTACGTTATTGTGCCCATTGGTTTGTACAATACGATATGTTTTACACGTTATTATAGAGTTGGGGCCGTGAGGTGCCAGCAGTAAAATGTTGCCTCTCCTATCTTACCCATGGTTGGAGTACGAATTACCTCCGGAAGATGGGTAGCAGCGTCTACCTATAACAACAACCGCCAGCCCGCCGCAAGCGTGGCGCGTATGGCAACCATCCATGTCCGTAAGGATTGAGGAGCCACATCAGATTTTTAAAATCTGATATCACCATTATTTTGCAGCAATGTAGCTGATTTTGCAGCACGAATTCTAGATTTAGCAGCAAAATATATCACTAGTTATATTTAATGCAAAGTGGCTCCTCAATTCAGACGTTTAGGTTGAGGAGCCACCTGGAACTCGTTAAGTAATAGATGAATATTTTTGAAAATTTTGTATCATTTAGCAGCAATGTAGCTGATTTAGCAGCAAAATATATCACTAGTTATATTTAATGCAAAAGTGGCTCCTCAATCTAAACATCAGAAATTCGTCTAGAATTCGTGCTGTAAAATCAGCTACATTGCTGCTAAATAATGGTGAATGAATGAATGAATGAATGAATGAATGAATAACTTTATTGTACACCAAAATCAAGAGAGTTACAGGAAAAGGAAGAGTTATATCAGTTATATTATTAAGAGTTATAGTTGGTGATATCAGATTTTAAAAATCTGATGTGGCTCCTCAATCCTCACGGACATAACAATCCCCTCTTGATCTTGGAGATCTACTAGGGAGGTATATGTCCAGTTGTGGACGTGGACAGCAGTCCTACAGCTGTGATGATGACGATAGAATTATTACTTAAGTATATAAAAGTATTTTAAAAGTATTTATTTCACAAAAACTAGTAGGTATACAGAATCAGGCACCTTATAAATAAATTAAAAATAAATTAATATTACTTAGGTAACAGTTAAACATATGATATTTGCAAAGGGTACCTTGGCTTAACTTTGTCCCTCGCACTAGGTCTCGGTAGAGCCTGTATAGCTTATATTCTATGTATTGTGCCAGAAATATGTACATAGGTACCTACCACTAGGAACCTTGCGCAGGATCACAGTTTTAAGTTATGGAAATGATTGTTCATAATTTCCTCTTACAACTTAAAACTGTGTTTTATGATTGGTCTATTTTCATATCAGCCCCCGTAGTCAACTCACTTTGAGAATTGTTGGTAAATATATATGTGTTTTAAACCGGTAGGTACACATATTGAGGGTATTTCTCAGGGGTACACATACTTAAGTATTATAATACACCTTGTATAGATATGTCGTGTGATATTTTATTGCATCCCGAACGAACATGGAAACAGTCTCACGTTTGAAACAATAGCACTTCCCCTTCCTCTAAAGTCTTCTTCTCGATGGTCCATCTAAAGTAGGTGGGTAAGTTAAGTACCTGCTATATTTTTTGCCGCCAAAAGTAATCACTATCATATGATTGAGCAGTTCCTGGTTTGCATAAATTTCAAGAAAATCTTATGCGAATAGTAACTTTTATTTTGACAAACTATAGACCAACTGAGCCACGGAGCTCAGTTCGTCTATGGTTCCTTGAAACTCAGCTTGATCGCTGCGACAGAACCAAGTGACACGATTAGGGCTGGGATGATGTTGAAAATATGACAGCATTATTTTAGTTACGGTGACTTATTGGCATCGCACATCAGTCGTGCAATTACACTCTTAGGGTACGACGCTGCTTCGGGATTTCGATGACAGCTGTCACACCGATCAAGCTAAGTTTTACGAACTAAGTATAGTAACCTGTTGGATCCCGCCGGGCGGGGGGAGAAACGTTGGTTTTCTGCAGATTTGTCTCATGTCTGGGTGTTATTTTATTTCTTGATTTAATCGTCTGATCGTTATCATAGCTGTGCCTGCTTACTTTGGGGTAGATGGTGCTGTATAAAATGACCAGCATTATTTATTTATTTCCTAACTATTACTTTATTAAAGTAATTTTACATAAACCGGCACCTAGGTGAAATGTAAATGAATAAAAAAAACTGATCTCCCGACCTCCTTTAACACCCACTCTGTGCAACCCTACGCTACCTGATAGTACTTCTTCTTCTTATAGTGCCTCTCCAGTTATTTAAGGTCGGCGGTCATCCTCTTGAATTGTTTTTTATCTTGGGCCATCCGAAAAAGATCTTCAGCCTTTTTTATGCCTATCCACTGCCGTATATTCCGCAGCCAGGAAAGTTTTCTTCTGCCAACAGATCTTTTTCCTTGTATCTTCCCCATCATGATAATTTGCAGCAGTTGATACCGGTCATGTCGCAAGATATGGCCGAGGTAGCCAACTTTTCTCTGTTTGATAGTACTTACTTAATATATTTTAGGTTGAGTACCTAGATGAAACAACCGAGTTTGTGCAGTAACTACCATGAACATAGCCGTTTTCATTGAAACATTATTCGTCTACTTATTACATTTGAATGTAGGTACCTAACCTAGAGCACCTACTTACAAATGGAACTACACCAATAAAATACAATGAACTCATGAGAGTATATTCTATTCATCTGATAATGCAAAATAGACCATGTTTGCACAAAGCTATAACAGTAACAGCCTTCACATAGTAGGCCTCTACACATGACGGACGGACAGACAAAAAATATCAAATAGCCGTAATTATTTTAACTGGAGGGCGCGCTCAAAGCTTGGCAGTATACTATACGCACCCGTGCTTGATGTTCGTTCCAAAGTTTAAAAATAAAAAAGTATATAGTTTGATATTTTGCATCGAATTATTATTCTGTCAAAAAAAAATTAATTAATTTTTTTAACTGAATTTAAAATGGAGGGAAGTTTGTAGGCCATCTGTACACGTATTCTATTATTTTTAAACTGGTTTTGCGCGCGGTCAGTGCCTTGGCAAGAGATGAACTGCAGTTTATAGTTTTAAATAAGAATTCAAGATGGGAAGATTGTTGCTATTGGTAAGTAAATATTTTTAAAACATAAACTTTTATAGTTAGCTAAATTAAATTTATGGTGAAGAACTGAAACAGATAATCATGTTACTAGATGAGTATGACGCATTTAGCATATTATCCATACAATAGATTTCAACGCGCTACGGAAAAGATAACATCTTTAAAAAACACATGGATAACTTAATCAAATTTTCCAGAAAACGCAGGTTTACAATAATTATTTAAACAATTTTTTTGTAGTAAGTATGACTTATTTGTTGTAAGAATTTTAGAATCAGGAAATTCTATCATAAATAAAAATATAATCTTGTGTGTTTATTTATAAGGATGCGTTTCGGTACAATAAACTCATACAACTAAGTAAACAAGTAGGTTAGTATTATTACATTGTTTTAGATTTAGACACGACGAGTATCTTATTTGCTTAAATAATAAAAAAAATGTAATTAGGTCTGAGGAATTTTCATAGAGCGCCATCTTATCGCAAACTAAGCAAAGCTTTTATTATGGGAACGATGTGACTGCTAGAATACCAGTTAATTGCGTATCAGTCGGCTATTATACCACCTTTCCTGAATACTTTCGCCCTTCACGTTTATACAAACAATACCTCGTATTACAATCCCGTCGTTAGAATGTGTCGCTTATTTAATGATCTGTTGTTAGTTGATAATGGCATAGATATCTTTGTTAGTAGCATAGCTAAGTTTAAAAAAGTAGCTTTGGCCACTCTGGTTACAGAGTGTGCGTAAGAACATTTGTGCATTTTAACTATTTTTTTTTCTTCTTGTGAATAATTTTATTTAATGTTACATCTATGAATTATTTAACTTTATACAATTATTAATATTAACGTGTCTTATAAAAAAAATACTTCTTTGTTTAATTTTAACTTCATTTGGAATTTTATGTTGTATAGTCCTTTGTTTCATGCTCGATAATTTTCATGTTGTGTATGCATGTTTAGGAATTCAATCTAGTTTAAGATCAGTTCTTGTTATTATATTGTGTAATGTTTTTGATTGATTTCTGTTTTGTATACCATAAATAAATAAATAAATAAATAAATAAAATAAATATACCAACTGAGCCACGGGGGAAGTCAATTAGGAAATTAAACTAATATTTCGTCCACGGCCTGATTTGAACCCGCAACCTTCTGAGTCTCAGTCGGCTATCAGGCCAAGTGCATTAACTGTGATTCATCATGTGCATTCAGAATCACAGTTAAAACCCATCGTCCAAAAACTATTTACCTTATCATGTACAACTGTACACAAAGTACACTTAATTACATATTTTCGTGCACGACATACAGGGACACTGGTCATTTGTTTTTACTTTACTGTCCTTTGTCTATGGTAATTATAAAGGCATCACCATTAGTCAGCGGATGTGCACCCGACGCCGACGTACATACAATGCAAAACCCACTGAGTTTTACGTGTTACGTCAAATTACGCATTTTTAACATGATAAAACTAACGGCGCGTAAATGCAATCATTAAATTATGTAATCGTCAACATTATTGTGTCTGGGTGTTTTATAACAAAGGTTTTAAGTAAGGCCTTCCACATCTATTTTAGGTGTGGAAGGCCTAATACAGCATTAGCACTGGTATACCTACACGCTGTAAGAGACACTGCAGTACCTGGAATATTTAATCAAGGACTATGCTAGCCCAGCACCTATATCGTCCTCTCAGCTTAGTCGGCTGTTAGCCAGAGGAAAGAACAGGGTCAGCTACAACGGGAAACTACGGGGAATGAGGAAAGAACATCTGAAGCTAACTAAGACGCGAGTTTCCTCAGGATGTTTTTATTCACCGTTAAAGCACGTGTTAAAGGTGCACATATTTTTTTTTACAAGAAAGAATAATACGGCCCTTATCGAACTCACGTCATTCGCATATAATACGTGAGTCAACTGTTAAAATATGATGTCGAATAAATAGTTGAGTTAAGAATACATAGTACTTTATAAATAACAATATGTTACAGGTCATATAATATTAGTACTCACACTATAATAACATTCATGAAAATAAATAAAATTGGATTGATTTATAGAAAGTAATCAAAATAATTAAACGAAAAATATTAAAATGTTTACTTTAATTATAGATTAACTGCGATATAGTGAGCCCTAAACGATGGCAGAAAAAATTTGTACGTACCTATATACAACAAATGTATTGTGTCTAGGTATGGACCCTGTTGCACGTGACTGAATCGCACTTGACGGCTTCCTCTTGTGAGTTTTTGAACAAAAAACAAGATTTTTTCCGATAATTTTGACGGTCGCTTTCATTTTACTATTGTTCCAAAGGTCATTGATGTAATTACGCCCATAAACAATGCTGCTATGATATCACACTGCGATCACAAAAGAATTGGATTACGAACAAGGTTGGCGTGGGGCCTAACTTCCTAAATGAGGACGCGTATACTTTATCAGACAATCTGTTATGTAATTTAACGATTATTTTAACGTGTCGTGTAACATTGGCCTAATGCTTTTGTTAAATAATTATTAGTGTTAGTTTTATAGCTGCTAACAAAACAGGTCTAATGTTTACTCACATACCACATACGTGGGTAATAACTTATTTCATACGTACGCAATAAATAACTTATAGATGTGTTCTTCATTTGTAGCTAGTACTATTTATTAGTCATTTATTTCAGATCATTACAGACATACTCAAAACTACCTATTACTAGCGCAGCATAATAAATCAGAATTACAAAAATAAAATAAAATGTCAAAGCAAATTTTAAATTACCTAATTCATTTACAATAACTTACTAACTACTAAAAGTAGTAGTGTGTAGGGATGCACAACGCCGATTCATTCATAAATCTGTGAAAAATGATGATGACGCTAAAGTCTGGAAATTCTTGACAACACTAAGGGTTGGAAAATCTAAAACCGATATTAATATAACTAAATCTTTTGATATCGATTCTTTAAATCAGCACTTCTATTCTTCTTCCGTCTGTATGGTATGTCATGTCCGTATGGACATGATAAGCTCAATACCCCTATAAAATCTCATCTATTCGACCCCAAGATTTTCCATATTTCTACATTAGTAAATTCTCGGACTGCGATATTAAAAGTAGCGTTTCTTCTATTTCATCCAATGCCATCGGTAATGAATGACAGTATTAGTCGCCACATGTTGGTGCCCATACTCGACGAGGTCATCCCAGTCCTAAAACACATTCTTGATTTTTCTGTATCCACTGGTCTTTTTCCTAGTGTGTGGAGAAATGCCCAGATAATTCCATTGCCTAATAAGTCCAAACCTTCCGTTTTTACAGATTTCCGTCCCATATCCATTCTTCCTTGTTTATCTAAAGTTTTAGAACGTCTCGTTCACAAACCATTAAGCACCTATATTAATAAAAATTCCCTTAAGAACCCTTTTCAATCTGGTTTCCGCCGTGGTCATAGCACGACTACAGCCTTAACCAAAATAATGGATGATATTCGTCAGGGTATGGACAATGGACAGGTGACTTACCTACTGCTTTTAATAATGTAAACTTTGACTTGAATGAGACTTACTCTTCATGGTGTGACTTGTCTGCCGGTGTACCTCAAGGCGGCGTGCTAACTCCTCTTCTTTTTTCCATCTTCATTCACCTTTACGCAGATGATCTCCAGATTTATACGCAGGCACCGGTTACCAACCTGAATGAAGCGGTCCGTATAATAAACAGTGACTTGGAGAGAATTCCAGGGTGGAGTAGAACTTTTGGAGTTAAAGTAAATCCTGTAAAAATCCAAGCCATTGTTGTAGGCAGTTCCCGGATGATTGCGAGGATAGACTGGTCCACTATTTCACAAGTCGTGTTTGATGGCATCCCGATACTATACAGTGGCACAGTTAAAAACCTGGGAGTGCATATAGACTGAGAGTTGTCTTGGTTACCTAATCTAAACGAATTGAGCAGGAAAATGTTTGCATCGGCTGCCTCATTGCGGAGGCTACGGAACTTCCTACCAACATCCACTAAGGTTACGCTTGCACAATCTCTTTTACTCCCTATACTCGAATACGCCGACGTTTGCTATTATCACTAATATCACTGAAGCCCTTCTTGACAAGCTTGAGCGCTTGCAGAATCTCTGTATTCGATTCATTTTTGGCCTTAGAAAATATGACCACGTCTCAGTATTCCGCAGTAGGTAAGCTTAAGTGGTTGCTGATACGATCCCGCAGGAATGCTTATATTAAATAAAATAAATAAATAAATAATGCTGGACAAATCACACAGCATCATCTAGCCCCAAGCTAAGCAGAGCTTGTGTTATGTGTACTAGATGACTGATATACTTAATACATTATACTACATAGATAGATATTTTTATTATATATAGAAAAACACCCAGAACACCCTGAACAAATATCTGCAGATCGTACAGACATTTGTCCCGAGGCGGGAATCGAACCCGCAACCCCTTGCGTCGTAGGCGGACCTTCGCCCGCTGCGCCACAGAGCTCGTATTCTTTCTTTCTTTCTCCTTTTTAATCCTTCCTCTCCTCCCTTTCTCAAAGAGCGCTTTGAATTTCTCTATCTCTCTCACGATTGAACAATATATGTACCTAGCTTTAACAAAGCTACACTTTTTCACACAACGCCAAAGCATGTGCTGTGGAAGTCAGTTTCATAAATAAATAAGGCCAGGTGCATGTTAGGCCACGCGCTGTGTAGGGCCTAATTTATTTATATATCATTTTTAATACCTTTCTTCAATAGATGGGCTATCAAACACAATTTTTTATTTTTTTAAATTTTGAACCTGCGGGTAAGTTCTTCAGATAAGCGCTTTCACCATCACACAAACTCTGAAGCTTAGTATTGATTCATTCTGCCATATAATATTTGCTAATCCCACTAATATTATAAAGCCGAAAGTTTGTTTGGATGGAGGTTTGTTACCTCTTCACGCAAAAACTAGGCTACGGATTGAGCTGAAACTTTGCACACGTATTGATGTTGACCAGGATTAATACATAGGCTACTTTTTATCCGAGTACAACGCTCGCGAAGCGGCGGAAAACGCTAGTATTACATATTATATTAGCAAATATTATATACATATAATAATGACTCTTCGTTTGCCGCAGTCGGGTAAAACAGAATAGTTTCACAGCTCTACGACCCGGAAACCCGTGAATAACAATGAAAGTTCACAGCTAACGTAGCGTGAAGATAGACCGATAGATTACTCAGAAATGTAAGACAGTGTCCTGGCGATGATAAACTTGTAGTATTTTGTCTAATAAATCTGTATTTAAATTGTATTTAAAAATAATTATATTTCGATTTAATTAATGTTACCTGACCATTTCATATTGACATTTTATTGACATGTTTATTTTGTATTATTTTAGTTTGTAGGGAATTTTTTCTACTACTATTGTAAGTTATTTTTTTTTGTTAATATTGATTGATTGGTGTAAGTGGTGTAAGCCGTTCTAATCAAATGTATTAAATAAATAAATAAAAGCAAAGATTTAAATCTTTGTATAAAAGACGCACGCAGACTTGAACTTTGATACTAAACGTAAACTAAACGAACACCTTAAGGCGACGCGCATTGTAAAACAATTATCTCGTATTATGTGCAATATTTACGGGTCATTTACCATGATTTTCTCAAGTCATGGAAAAGTATGTTCACAACCATGATAGTTTCAAAAGTGAATTATTTCGTTATTGTTTTTATGACTATTCTAATACATGGACTGACACGTTACGGGCCTCCTAAACACACGGAAATAAAAAAAACATAGTAAAGTAAAAACAATTATTTACAAAGTGACACTTTCGCTTTGACATACTCAGCAATCAATAGTAAATAATCAATAGTATTGGGCACATGGGGCATTTTAACATAGGTACTTTAGGTAGAAACACACAGAGGCGGCTCTAGCCCTTGTGGCGCCAGTGTGCCACCAGTAACCTGGCGCCCCCTAGTAGGAGCGGGGTCAAAATGGAATACTTACAGTTATATTTTCATACGAAAATTCGGGTGCAAATAGTGCAATTTTAAATGTCAAGAAGCTTTTCAGAAAGGAAGGGGTTACAACAATAAAAAATCACAACTTTGTAGGGTTTATAGATAGGTAACACTTTTTTACTAATATAGCTTAAATGAAAATACTGAACAATATTCTTATTATGATTGCAGGGGGGCGGATAAAATCGGGCGGGATCTCAAAATTTTTATGTTAAGTTACTAGGTCGTGTGGGGTATCATAAGAAAGATAATTATTTGCATATTATCAAAACAGTTTTTATTTTTCTGACTCTACTGTTAATAAACGAGGGCAATTGCAGCTATAGGACGAGAAATGGTTGCATTTATGGTTTTCAAAATTTTTGTGAAGTTACTAGGTCGTGTGGGGTATCATATAAAAGGTATTCATTTGCACATTATTAAACAGTTTTTATTTTTCCTTTAAGCAGTATCGTTTTTGAGTTATTAACAAAAATGTTGAAAAAACGACCGTTCCCCCCCTTATCTTCGAATTTTGCAGAGATAAACCCGTGAAACTTTTATAGCTAACAGAAATGTATGTAAACTTTATAGGAAACAATTCATATAGAAGTGTATGTAATCTTTACTTTTCTACGTCAATATAATCTTTAATTATCTGTTTTAAGGCTGATTTCACGTTGAAACAAAAGTAAGAGTAAGTTCAGATGAACGCGCGGCGACGCGTGGTTGCCTCGGCGCGCGGTTTGAGATTGTAACAAATCAATGTTGTTGTGTAAACGACCGCGCGTCACCGCGCGTGCCCGCGCGCACCGCCATGCACCGCGCGCAAGACCTTGAACCGCGCGTCACCGCGCGGCGACGCGCGGCTTAAGATCTACAATCCTGTATCGACCTGTTCAGATGACCCGCGTGTTTTGAGGCGGGCGGACGCACAGAGCCACTAAAAATGGAAGACGAGATATCAATTGATTTAATAATTGGCGAAATTGAAAGAAGAGATGCGATTTGGAATCTTAATTCGAATGGACATCCTAAAGCAGTTGAAAAACCGATCTTCGTGTTGTCTTAGTGTGGGATATAAAGTCACAAACAGGCTTAAAGAAAGTCTTTGCCTCAATTCTCAAAATAGGGTGCACCCAGAATCGTCTTTGCTTTCGACGACGACGTCGCAGTTTGCGGTATAAAACCCACAACGATGCCTTTTTTGTTCCAGGCTTTAACCCTAACCATCTACACAGCGACAACCGCTGAAGAGACCGTTCTATCTTCAGTGCTAACTCCAGCTAAGAGCCGGCAGCTTCGAAGTTATTACGACTACCGCTACTCGCGCCCTCTGTACGACAGACTAACGTACAGGGATAGGGATGACAGGCGCTGTGGCCGCTGCGACGACAAATCTGACAGGTATTTACTTAAAGTTATTAACATACATATAACCGGGTATTTATCGCGTAAACTACCTTTATTATTTCCCGACGTTTCGCTTGGATTGCACCAAGCATGGTCCCAACCATGCTTGGTGCAATCAACTAGGTGCAAATAATTTACGCGATAAATACCCGGTTATATGTATGTTAATAATGTGTTGTGATCGCGGAAGTTTAAAAAAGACAATTACTGAAAGTTGATTGGTACGGGAGGCCGTTCCATCGTTAGTGCTAACACCGACCAAGAACCGGCAACAGAGGAGGACAGCTACCGCTATGCGCGTCCTCCGTACGACGGACTAGCGTACAGGGGATAGGGCTGGCAGGTGCTGGCGCTGTATTTAAATACCAGAAGGATATGCAGATGTACATATCCTACGGTACTTCAAGAAGTCAGTAGGTATAGCGCGGAGAACTGATGGCCGATGGGGCCGCAAAGTTCTCGAATGGAGGCCACGGACCGGCAAGCGCAGCGTAGGACGTCCAACTACGAGTTTTATTTTATTTCATTTTTTCCGCAGCACATGGAGATCTATGAGGGAGGCCTTTGTCCAGCAGTGGGCGTCCCACGGCTGATATGATGATGATTTGAAGAAGTCGTGGTCGTGTCACGGGGGACAATGCAAAATATGCTCCAACCGGTTCGCCAGTGCAGATCTGGTATCCCCACCAGAATCAGAATTACCTCAATAGTGTGTGTTACCAGCACACTGCAGATAATTTGGGCAAAGCTAGTTTTTCAGCATCACTTGAAACATATATGTACATCTCAACGTTTCTCCCCAGCAGGTCCGATGAAGACGACGACGATTACGACGACCGTCGACATAAGCCGACATCCGGCAAACGGTACGACAACAAGCAAGAAGACGACGGCTTCGACCGGCCCAAGAACGCCACCCACGACGACAAGGACGACAAGGATCGACCGAGTCGAAGGAAACACAAGAACAGATACGATGATAGAGACAGATATAGGCCTGATTATTACGATAGGTAAGTTCATAAAAAGAACGAGATATAATCGCTACACATATAGGGCAATTCGCGTAAATCGGCTGCCACAGATGTAAAGCTAATAAGTAGAGTAACTTTTGATGTGAAAAATCTTTTTGAACGATCGCACGAGATATGACGCGAGAAAATGACGCGCGAGTTAGTAATTATCTACTTTTGAGACCTGTACTGTACACAATTTAACAATATTTTTTTTTTATCTTTAAAGCTGTGGTTTCAATAAGATAATTATGTTTTTTTTATCCCTTACATTTTTGTTGTTTATATTAATAATCATCTTTTTACGCAAACTAAATTTCTATACTCATAGTTTTCATGTTTCACATCTGCGTGGCGTCCCGCGACGTCTTAATTTATTATATCTACTTAACATCCTGACCTGTTAGTCATCAAGTGTTACATAGCTTGACAATTTTCGATAATCATTATTGATTGACCTCGCACTAGCATCGGCGAGGTACTGATGTCTAACCAATATCTACATCGCATTAAGAAGCAATAGGAAAATGCGGCAAAAAGCAGGATTTTCCCTCCATTCCAGATAATCATGCTTAATACATGTTTTCAATCATTAGATATAACATTAAAGTATATACTCACTTATAAAGTATATATACGGTGTCCAGCTCCGACACTAGTTCTTCAATTTCAGGATTCTCCACGTCCCATCATCTCTGCGCGTGGATCTTGCAGTAGATCTTACGCTCGGCTACCAGTAACGCATTAAAGAATAAACTACTTTTGATTATAACTTACTATTGTTGGGCTTATTAAGAATGTTATAACTTATAAGCTATAGATTTGCTCTGGACTGATCATATGCAATTACTATTGTATCTTCTGGCCATTTCGTAATATTATTATTCTGATTATAGGTTCTTGAGAGACCCATATAGAGAGAGAGACCCGTACTACTCACGGCCTTACGACCGCAGCCCATACGATGACCCGTACGCGTACAGGAGGCCGGCGTACGATCGCTATGATGATGGATATGGCGGCTATGGGCCTAGTGCTGGAAGAGGGCCTCATGAAAGGTGAGATATTTTTGCTTAAGTACCATAACGCATTGAATAAAGATGGTCAATTAACCGCCCGCCATAGGTGTCTTGTGAATCGAGTCAGCGACGTGAAAGGTGATATAGTGTTCTTGAGAGACCCATACAGAGCGACTCGTACAACTCACGGCCGTACGACCGGAGCCCATACGTTGACCCGTACGCGTACAGGAGACCGGTGTACGATCGCTTTGACGATATGAGGGCTATGGGCCTAGTGCTGGGAGAGGACCTCACGAAAGGTGAGATATTTTTGCTTAAGTACCATAACTCATTGAATAGGTGGTCAATTAACCCGCCCGCCATAGGTTTCTTGTCAATCAGCCAGCGACGTGAAAGGTGATATTAGGTTCTTGTGAGACCCATAATGAGAGAGAGAGAGACCCGTACTACTCACGGCCTTACGACCGGAGCCCATACGTTGACCCGTACGCGTACAGGAGACCGTTGTACGATCGCTATGGTGATGGATATGAGGGCTAATGTGAGGGAGAGGGCCTCATGAAAGATGACATATTTGCTTAAGTATATTATATTTACTCATTGAATGATTATTCTCAAATAAATGGTTGTCATATCTTGTGAATAGAGGCAGCGACGTGAAAGGTGATATTTGTTTGGCTCCCATTTTTATATTTATGTTTTGATGGAATATCAGTTTCCTTTCGTAAAGCCAATATACATTCCAAAATAAAATTATTATATTTTCTTGCATAAACGCTGTTTTTTAATTTGTGCAGCTTTCTTTATTTTCGTAGTAGAGCGGATTGTTCTTTAAATTTATTATTAGTTTTTAAAATACAGGATTTTATCGCATACCTTATTTAATTCCCATTTTCATTCTCATTAAAAACAACTATAAAAGCGACTTTTTATTCTGGTCAAATTTTTCATTAAAATATCTGGCACATCCCATCGCAAACTGTAAGCTTTATAGCAAAGTCACATGTAAGGGTAACGACATGAGCTGCGTATACAAAGGATATTGTCCTTTGTATACGCAGCTCATGTCGCACCGATTCCGTTATGGCTCCAATACGCCCCATTATTTTGAGCATGGACCATGCAGCTCCAATTTCTGGTGAAAGCGTATCTATGCATTGACAATTGATGATTTCCTTGTAACGGTCACATGTGTTTCTATGTACTTTTTATCAGTCACAGTGAAATAGTACATTGCAAGGATTTTGTGTGACGAAGTTCATTTCTGCATAACATATCCGAATATGCTGTGATATCTATATGAAATCTAGATGATTCTAGATAGACATTAGGACCTTTTTTTTAATTAAATTAAAATTATGTTTATATAAAAAAAACAAGCATTACAGTGTTTTCATTACAGGTACGCATTTGAAATGATTAAGAATAATATTAATCTTAGATAATTTGTATGCCGAAATGTATGCATTAATATAAACATTTTAACTAAACACTTAACCTATTTTAATTTGCTTTTCTAAGTGTTATTAATGAGATAGTGAATAATAATTGCATTTCATAAGTAATCATTATCGATGTAAACTGATAAGTAAGGTACCTCCGTGTAGCTATTTTATGTGGTATTTTAAATATTTTGACTTCAGGAACGGCTATTTCCCACTGAAGAATGTTCTTTCTTGTGACACAATATTCATGAAACAACAATACAAAATCGCTATATTTAAAATTTTATTTTCTATTAGATTAAGGTTTATTGTTCAGAAAACATAATAACATAATCTCGTATCTATACATATAATAGAATCGTAAACCTTCCGCGTTTGTACATTAAATAGTAAAAACTTTTTTGTATTTTTTGTCTGTTTGTCGTTTGTTTGTTTGCTTGCGCGCATCACGCAAACACCACTAATTGGAATAAAAATATAATTACTGAAATGTTTCAAACATTATTCATAAATTCATGAAATCGTTGGTCCCCAAACTAGGAAAACCTGTGTCTTGGAAACCTACGAGTACGAGCTCTCTTTACGCTTAATTTCCGTAAGAATAAAAAGTACCTACTGCATAATTTCAGCCGTAAACTACTGAACACAGGCCTCCCTCATGGATCTCCATGAGGGGTAGTTGCCGTACTCACCACGCTTGGCAGGCGGGTTGGTGAGCGCAGTTCGGGATGTTGAAACACGGAAAGACGCTGCTGCCCATCTTCCGGAGGTATCCCTTAGCAGGCTCTTTCTGCATCCACGGGCATGAGAGGAGGGGTAACATTCTACTACCGGCACCCCACGGCTCTATGGTGGATATATAAATAGATAATGGTAAACTGATTTGGAATAAATGATCTGGCTATACTTTACGGGACCACCTGCCTGACGACAGCCCACTTCTAATAAAAAAAATATTAAAACATTCGCAAACTAAACCAATTTAAGCAAAACTGTTTCTATTTCTAGGCCTACCGTTATGACACGTAATTTAATCGTTGACGAATACAGAACTCCGTTGTGTTTTTTGCAGAATTTTTTGCTCAGTTAACGGCCATTCCTCTTCCTAATAACTCTTTGTTTTGCAAATTATGAGTCAGAGTTTTGTCTGGTAAATAACTGTGTAGATTTAATCTATCTGCCTGGCTAAACATTGCTTAGTTACATTATCATCATGGTCAACAGCCTGTAACATTATTGGACGTAAGAACCTCCCAAAAAGGTTTTGTGGCATTAACACCTCTGTGGCGCAGCGTGCAAGACGCAAGATTGGTTTCAATTCCCGCCTCGGAACTTTCTGTAAGATTTGCAGATAAGATGTTCAGGGATGTATTTAAAATTAATGGATTGAATTGGATGTTATTCTGTATATACAAAAAAAATATCTATCTATGTGGTATAATGTACTAACATATATGTAAGTCATCTAGTACCCATAACACAAGTTCTACATAGCTTGGGGCTAGACGATGCTGTGTGAATTATCCAGCATTATTTATTTATTATATTTATTTATAACAAAATGACTGACGTGAAAAAGGCAGCGGGAGGCAGCTTGCACCGTGCTGCTATCCACTCCGCTTATGGCCGCCACCAGTGGAGGCTGATCGTACATGGTTGCGATCCTCAGCATAGGAACTAACCTAACCTTTTTTTTTTTTTTTGGTGACGGGGTGGAAATCTGCTCGGTCAGATACCATGCTGCGTTAAGGGCACAGCATGGTTATGTGAGGTTGTCTCCTGACGACTCACTAAAACCACCCCGATGGCCGGCCTCGGTGCACTAGGGGCTCCGGTTCCTCATACAAAACACTCCGGAGCCCCTATAGCACCTTGACGCCATAGCCTCACGGGGTAGGCGGTGCTGGGCGGCCGTTGCCTGCACCCCGCCGCCGCCTTCTACGAGCGGGATCAGCCCTCTCGCGATCCCGCTCCGCGGCCTCTTTCCGAACCATTACGGTCTCACAGAAAGAGGCCACCGCCTTCCACGCCGTCTCATCTGCCAGCATAGCCGCAACTACGCTGGGCAGAGAGAGATCCTGCCCGATCCTGAGGGCCAGATTCCGCCTTTCCACGCACCACGCCGAGCAATCCTCGAGCGTGTGCTGGGCGGAATCCTGGCCCCACCCACAATGGTGGCATTGCGGTGTCGGTTCGCGTCCGATCCTACTCAGGTACTCACCGAAGCAACCATGCCCGGTGAGTACCTGAGTAAGTCGATAGGTGACGTTACCTCCCTCCCTCCCTCCCTAGCCAGGCTTCGAAGCTAGGCAGAACAGCGCCGACGGCGCGTTGGCGCCATCTCCTCGGCTCCTCGAGCCGCTCGCGCCACTTCCCAAGCGCACGTCGACGCTCCTCTTGCCGCACTTCAGCTGGCGCAGCCCCACCCTCGCCCTCCTGCCGGAGACGAACGTACACTCGTGCGTCCATCTCCGCCAGGAGGTCGAGCGGCGGGAGCCGCGCCAATAATGTCGCCGCCTCATGCGAAATCGTGCGGTAACCGCGAACGATTCTGATGGCAATAGAACGCTGCAGGCTACTAAACATAGCCCTGCAGCGCCTAACACCCGTCAGTCTTTTGGACCAGACGGGCGCTCCGTAGAGTGCCATTGACCGCACGACGCCCGCATAGAGGCGGCGAACACCCTCCCTTGGTCCCCCGAGATTGGGTAGCAGTCTGTGCAAAGCACCCACTATCCTCTGGATCCGGGGGACGAAGCGGCTGAAGTGCTCTTCGAAGCCCCAGCGACTATCCAAGGTGAGGCCCAAGTACTTAAGGTACGGCCCCACCTGGACGTCAACGTCACCTACGCTAACCGACAAGCTGGGTGGTTCCCTTCCCCTTGGGAGCTTGTGGAACCATAGCGCCTCGGTCTTATGAGGCGCTATCCGAAGACCCAGCTCGTGGATTTTATCCACGACGCATGCCACCCCAAGCTCGGCGAGCCCTTTGGTCCTCTCGAAGGAGTCCCCGCCGGCGAACACTAAAGTGTCGTCTGCATAGCAGACAACGTGTACGCCGGTGGGGAGATCGACACGCAGAACCGCGTTATATGCGAGGTTCCAAAGGAGTGGTCCTAAGACAGACCCCTGTGGAACCCCACAACTGACCTCCCTCCGCAAAGTAGTACCGTCCCTGCCCACATACTGCACACATCTGTCGCGAAGGTAGGACCCAACTAGGCGCTGCAGGTAGAGAGGAACTAACCTAACCTAACCTAACCCGACGCGGGTTACGTAGGAAGCGTCAATGATCGATTTGACGGATATGGGTTTGAATCCTTTCAGAATCGTATTTTTTTGATAAGGTTTTTAATTTTCTTGAACCTCTGTTTATTCTTTATACCGGCACAGCACGATTTTAATGTTAGTAGATACCCTTGTTTAGTAGGTACCTACCTACAAAGTCAAAACAATCATGGTTTCATTAGTGGAATTTCCATAATTTTTCCCACATACGAAGATTATCAAAGATTACAAGCATCATCGTCAGTTGAATGTCCGAATGGTGTTAGCTTATTACCCTAACGTGTTGAGATTCTATAAATTGGATAATTGCATGAATGTTGGTGTTTTGTCAAGATCTTAACTGATTCTTGACGACCCTACCGTGATTATGGCTCATTACGTTCCAAGCTCAATCAAGGTCCTAAGAAGGCAAAGATTTATTTTATTTATTTATTTTATTTATTCATTTATTGCATACATATACATTATTACAGTTTTAGCTTAGGTGGTAGTTAGCTTAAAGGTAGGTACATGTACCCTGTAAGGGCGCAGCAATTGGTCTAACGATTATTATTTTAGTAGGTATTAGGTATATAATCTATTATTTGTTTCACACAGAAGACGGGTAATATAATGCAATGTCAGTTACAATAATCAAAATCAAAATAGTTGTCATAATAACTTTGTGGTTAGGTATGTCCAATTCATTTTACTCAGGCAGCCAAACAGTTAGTGATTAGATTTTTTCGTTTAGAAATTCATCAACAGAGTAGTAACATTTAGAAATGAGGTATTCCTTAAGTTTAATACGGAAAACCGAGTCCTTCTTAAGATCTTATATAATAAATACAAGTTTATAAAATTAAAAATAAGTAACCCCCGTCATTTTACGTAGTCTCTGAGGTTTTAAATTTTTTTTGTAATGTGTACCCTCAGTTTTGCAATCTACACATCATGACCTTTCATTTGATATCCCACTTGATACGACAACATTCAATTGTTCACCCCTACTTTCAATCCCCATATCTTATGAATAGCTCGACCGATTTCTACATAACTTGCAGTTCTGAATTCTACATATCATTCCCTTTCATTGGACTTTTACTTGAAACTCGGGTATATTTGAAAATATTCGATTATTCTTCTCCCCTTTTACCCCCATATCTTGTAAACTTTTTGAACCACTGCCGGAAAACCTGCTTTTAAATAAAAAAAACTACATGCAAATCGGTCCACTCGTTTAAGAGCTATAGAGTCACAGACACATACACATAGAGGTCAAGATTATACCACCCCTCTTGTCGGGGTTTAAAAAGCGCCGTTTTTATTTCCACACGAAATGACAGCTCGTTTTATTTGTAACTGTTTACATTCTAAATTGAAATTGGTTGAAGTATAGTCGTCAGGTTGAAAATCTTGACTGCTTATCGCTTATACAGTTAGCTTCTTAATTAGGTTTAATACATTTACTCTCAAAAAGACTTTGTGTCGCTCACATGATAACAATATTGTGCTTATAAATATTGTGTGCTTATGTATAGACTAAGTCGTTCTTACAAAAGTTAGATTAGTATGGAACAATATAAGTGTTAGTCACTTCTCTTGTTCTATCCCAATCTAACTACATTATAACATCGATTACAAAAGGTCCAAGTGTCTATACAATAAACAAGTTTAGAACCTGTAAGGTACAAGTATTAATAGTACCTTACATGGAAAGGTAAAAAAAAAAAAAAACTTAAACGGTGAAGGAAACATCGCGAGGAAACCCGCGGCTTAGTTAGCTTCAGACGTATTGACCTGTTCTTTCCTCTGAATAATAGCTGACTAAGCTTAGAGGATGGTATAGTGTTAAGCCAAATCCTAATCCATCTAACAATGTCCCAGGCACTGCAGCGTCCCGTACAGCATGATTACCAGTTGCTGACGCTGTGTAAATCATCTATAATACATGGAAAATATGATGTGTTAATTCTCGCATGTTATGTTGTTGGGGTACAACAAGATTCACGCCTTTAACTAAGGTTAATTCCCTATTAAGTTACATAGAAAGGGAGGCCAATCTTTTCTTGAGTGTCTGTTGCGTGAGCAGTCACGTACTAAAGTTAAGTGCTTTAAGCAAGTATAAATATCAATAATTAAAACGCAGCGCGAGCGATATGAATGAAACGCCGCGTGCGTAGATTCGCAAAATATACGGTGAAAGCGTACAGAACCATTCAGTGCATTTTGATCTGCTTAAAGGTGAAATATCCTATAGAATAAAGTCAGCGAGTTTGGTTTTAAATGCACAGAATGAGCCAATACTTTTTTTATTTATGGTGGTAGCTTGTTGTACAGCTGAGCACCGTTAAATACTGTAGTGGTTCTGCCGTAATTAGTGCGAATCTTAATTTATCTTATGATCAGTTCTTAAGCGTTTGTCGGTCAGTTTCAGGCCATGGGACGAGACATACCGCGGCCAGTCGGGGTGGGACGCGGCCGGGCGAGGGTACTACTTCGCGTCAGGGCGGCCTGAGGCGGCGCCCTATAGGCCTGAATACGCCAGGTATTACTGACAGCTGTACTGACACTAACCGGTCCGAAGCTTGGCGTCACGGACGACCAGCGTTATAGTAGCGGCTTTTTATCATCATCATTCCAGCCGTAAGAAGTCCACTACTGTACAGGCCTCCCTCATGGATCTCCATGAGGGGTAGTTGCCATACTCACCACGCTTGGCAGGCGGGTTGGCGAGCGCAATACGGGATACACGGAAAGACGCTGCTGCCCATCTTCCGGTAGTCGTAGGGGTTGGTAGCCGATCGTCTCCCGGGGATTCTAAGCACCCCTAACCCCGCCGTTACCGTGACTGCTACCGTAGCCAGGATTAGCGGGGCCGCCGGGGACTCGGGGCCTGGTTTGTGGTTGTATTGTCATAAGGGGTTGATGCCATACTCGCCACGCTTGGCAGGCGGGTTGGCGAGCGCAGTATTGGGTAGTGAAAAACACGGAAAGATGCTGCTGCCCATCTTCCGAAGGTAGGTATCCCTTAGCAGGCTCTTACTGCATCCACGGGCATGAGAGGAGGGGTAAAATTCTAATGCCGGCACCCCACGGCACAGCGGCTTTTAGTACAGCCTTATTATATACAATAGCTGAGTGACGACCGTTTTGTTGTCATTTTACTTCATTATATTTATTGTATTCTTTGTACTGTGACACAAAATCTTTCTTTCTTTCTTTCAAAGTTCGTGGGCTCGAAACCAGTCGTAACAGTGGATTTTTCTTTCTTGAGGTCGTGTGGAAACATGCGGCTTAGTCAGCTTCAGTCGTATTGGTCGAACAAAATGGTCGAAATGTTTTATCTTTGTTACCTCAGTACTCCGTCGTATATAAACCGATTTGGATTTTTTTTTGAGTTCAAAAAGATTTTCACTTAGGTCCCATGTTTTTCAAAACTCAATTCTGATCATTATGATAAATCGAGGGAAATACTCAAGTGTAACCATACATTATAGCGGTTTGGATATTTTTAGCAAAACTTTAGATATTATCAATGAAGTTAGAGTTTTTTTTGCAAAAAAATTTATTACGAAGTATTTTGTTTATTAACTACGTACTTCAATTTTCAGACCTGCAGTAGGCGGTTGGGGCGGTGGTGGGGGCGGCGGATACCAAGATCCTTACCAAGGATCAGGATACAGCCAAGGAGGCTACAGCCAGGGAGGCTACGGACAAGGCGCTGGCTACGGCCAAAACTCTGGCTATGGTGGTTCTAGTCCTGGCTACGGTGCTGGCCAAGGTTCTGGCTATGCTGCAGGATATGGCCAGAGCACTGGGTACAGACAAGACCCGTATGCCGGTAGTTTTGGGGGCTCAAGTGGCGGTTATGGGGGGTCAAGCGCGGGATACGGGGGCTCAAGTGGGGGATACGGGGGCTCAAGTGGGGGGTACGGGACGTCAAGTGGGTGGCACAGTGTTAACGAAAGGAGACCTTATAGGGATGAAAGGTGAGGCCAAATAATATTAATAAGCTTTAATAAAGATTAAAGTACTCTGTACTTAAACTAACTCTTGTGACTGGCCAGTAGTTCATGTAAAATATTTTTTTTATAATTCGCTGTTGTGAGTGAACTGTTGAAATATTTTTGACATACATATGTATTTTAAAAGAAATCGTGTTTAGTGCCAGATGTAGAATGTTACCTCTCTCTTGCCCGTTGATGCAGTAATAATCTGCCAAGTCATTCCTCCGGAAGATGGGCAGCAGCGTCTTTTCGTGTATCAACATCCCGTACTGAGATCTCATGATCTCGGAGATCCCTAAGGAGGCCTATGACCAGCAGTGGAGGTGGGTAGCAGTCCATCGGCTGAGACGATGAATTTACACAGCCAGCACTATTCAATCCCAAATTACCAAAGCAATGAGTAGGTACTTATGTTAAGATTCAATTTGAAAAAAATATATTAACCATTGCGCCGTGGGGTGCCGGCAGTAGAATTTTACCCCTCCTCTCATACCCATGGATGCAGTAAGAGCCTGCTAAGGGATACCTCCGGAAGATGGGCAGCAGCGTCTTTCCGTGTACCAACATCCCGTACTGCGCTCGCCAACGCGCCTGCCTAGCGTGGTGAGTATGGCAACTACCCCTCATGGAGATCCATGAGCGAGGCCTGTGTTCAGTAGTGGACGTTTTACGGCTGAAACGATATTAACCATATAGAACTTTTTGTAAATTGATTGTTAACATACATAGAAAAATAAAAGACTGATGATTTAGTTAGCGAAGTAAGTAAGATCTAATGTTTTTATTTTATTTCAGCGGTGTCAACAATCTAGACAAGCGTAACCAACAAAACGACCGCAACCAACAAAACGACCGCAGCCAACAAAACGACCGCAACCAACCAGGTTACCAGACCAACCGACAAACTTACACAGACAACAGAGAAAATAACCAAGACACCAGACAACATAACCAAGACAACGCCTACGGCCAAAGTACTTACGGACAGGCTACTTACGGAAAGCCTAGTACATACGGAAAGAACACTTACGGACAACAGAATACGGGCTATAGCCAAAGTACGACCCCCGAAACAAGCTATTTGTTCCAAAGGTCAGACGAAAATGCTACGACAACCGAAGACACCACGAAAGCTGCGTAAAGTTTTTTTATTAAGTAAAAGTGAACTCTAACTTGATAGTGCGTAGGTTTATTTTACTTTAATCAAAATATCCGATAACATTAATAATTAACCTCCTTAGCATTCTGCGATGAGTATTCCAAGCTTACTTACTTACTTATTTATTTATTATATCCCATATATATTCCCCCTTCCCCTCCCACACTCCTAAAAAATCGATCATATTGCTATGCAGAGAGCTCTAATTGCATTTTCGCTTAGTTGGACTGTTATATTAGTTATTTTTGTTTTCTTTTTCTTTTCGTAAACTTAAATTCAATGTTTTATAGTTATAGTTGTCATTCTGTTCTCTTTTAATTGTTTGCCTTGTAACTCGAACTCTGTAATGAGGTCTCCCGCGATACAGGCTTGCCTCGTGCGGGGACCACTGTCAAACATGTATTGTAAAATTTTTAACTTTGGCTAATAAATTATTTTGTATTTTTGTATTTGTATTAACCCCTTACTTTTAAACGCTGCTTAAACTTAAGTAGCGCATAATTTACTGTTTTTGACAGATTTTTTTTAGAAAATAATTAAAAAAGCGAATGAATTTGTTTAACCAGTGTTTAAAGTACGGAGGCTTGTGTGAGGTAATGAAAAGGATTTTACTTATAAGTTAAAATGTAATGACAACCGTAACTGTAGATATTTTTGTGTGAATGCAAAATTGAAGCATATTTTCTTTTTTAATAAATTGATGTGAACCATAAATTGTTTGCTTTTTAATAAAATTGTTCATCTTTGTACACAGGCGACATCTATTGATGAGTAGCAACACTATTAGTCCCTCTATTACACGCTAGATGACACTTTGATAAAATTCTGCACTAACCAAGAACTGCTTGACTACAAAAAATAAACAGGCGTTCAAACTGTGTCCAATTTACTATGTTACATACAATTTACATTTAATTACATTAGATGATCGTTCAATGGTTGTTTATTTAGGGTGTAATGCCAAATTTGTTTGGACCCGTAGTTATTTAGTCTTTATCTTTTGTTTACTTACCTACTAGGTACTAAGTCTAGTAAGTAAAAATGTATAAATCCAATCAATATCATCCTGTCTACGGATGCACTATCGAAAATTTTCAGTGAATAATAAATACCAATATCGTATTTATTGCAACAATCTATTTACAATTAAATTATGAGTACACTTTATCAATATGATATAAGGATTACTTCAAATTATATCAGATAACTTGTCCACAATCGTCCACTTAGCATCGGGTCCTTGTAAGGAATAACAGCCACGTCACCTGGAAATTAATTAATAAAAAAAATCCCAGATAAATCCCTAAAACATCGATAAACTTAACTAGATCGATTATTGGTGTCCCGTCAATATTGACTACGCAGTTCCAATTTTAAATCGCGAGTGTTTTTGTTATAATTTGTTCCCGGCATATCGGTGGATTTTAATCTGCCAAGTGCCAGTAGCAAATTATAATTTTTATTTGATAGATTGTGAACAGTGAATTTTAAAAAAATGACGGAGGAAGCCAATGTGAACGTAGTGGAAAACTCCCAAGATGCTAACAAGACTGGCACTGACCAGCTTTTGGTACCTAGTAATGGGTAAGTACTATTTTACTTAAACTTAAAAACGAATACTAAGAATGTCACGTATTTAAACCTGAACTACAGACAACTTCGCTTCTTTGTCGTCTATAAATGCTGTAACAAGCTCTTACCTACCTACCTTATCTTTGCCTACTTTTTTTAAATCGACATCACTGTTGCTAGGTTTTTATTGTTTAGATTATTTTAAATATCAAACTAATTTGTCTACAAAAAATCTTGAGTAAAATATTCGTAGCAAATCGTAGGTCTATCGTAGAGCTTCGTAGCATCCCTGTAGCGTCTACGGCGTAGCACTTTCTTCTAGGATCGTAGATAATAATTACCTATGAATAAGCTGGGTACTTCACCGCGAGTGAGATAAATAATTTAGTATTATGTACAAAGTCTACTGCCGTTGGGTGCCGGCAATACAATGTACTACTCCTCTCATGCCCGTGGATGCAGTAAGAGCCTAATTAGGGATACCATCGGAAAATCGGCAGCATCGTCTTTCCGTGTAACAACATCCCGTACTGCGCTCGCCAACCCATCTGCTAAGCGTGGTGAGTATGCCAACTTTTCCTTATGGAGATCCATCAGAGAGTGTTCAGTAGTAAGCGTTTTACGGCTGACTCTATAATGAAGATACCTAATATTACCTAAAACTAAACTAACTTCATAAATAAATGTGCTCTCTTAGGTAATCAGAGCAACTGCCTTTGAACTGATACTCAGTATCGCCAATGCCTGTGTAATTTCATGAAAGTACCTTTAGATTTCGTACCTATCGAATATAGTTCTATTATACAAAACATAGCTAATACCTAGTGTATTATATTATCTGTGCTAATACCATAGAAAAGAGAAGACGTTAGAATAGCACTGTAGGCGTGGCAGGTGCGCCACTATTGTGAGCAGACGCTCAAACGTAGACCGAAACACGCAATCACGTCATCTAGACACTCGCGAACATGGGCGGAGTAAACTTCTGTGAAACTCTGCGACAAAATGCCTCCTTTTAGCGTTATAACTTACAGAGCAAGAAGTCAAGCTAAATGTGGAATTTCATTTTCAAATGATTTGTGAGTTACACTATTCTTTGTTATGTTAAACGGGTATTGTACTCACGTTAAATATTCGTTGAAAATATAGATATCCAACGTGTTCAGTTCCTCCCAGAGGAACTTTCGTCAGGGAATGGAGCTTTTTTACGCGGTACCGTCTCCTTCCCTCTCACGCGCTCGCGTTGCACTACAACCACCACACTGTGGAATTTCTTAAGAAAATCTCCAAGTAAATACGATATTTAAGTCAAAATACATAAGTCAAATCGATCTTTTCAATATATTTTTGAAGTGATAACATCTACCGGCATCATGGATGGTGGCGCCAGTCTTCCATCTTATACATATACAATGCATACAAATAAATCAAAATGAAAATAACAAAATACATTTTTCCAATAAATATAAATCTGTTTGTAATGTCAAAAGATGCATCATCATCATTTCAGCCGTAAAACGTCCACTACTGAAGACAGGCCTCCCTCATGGATTTCCATGAGGGATAGTTGCCATACTCGCCACGCTGGGCGGACGGGTTGGCACGTAGAGTTATCACTTCTCATCTTCATCTTGTATGAAGAGTTGAAAAAAATATAATTTTCCAAAGTCGTAGAACAAAAGTTGTTAAGGTTGATGGACACAACTACCCTGTCAAGTTTCTAGGGTTTTTTGTTGTAGGTTGCATACATGGAAACCAGACATGACACTATAACTACATCATCATCATCATCATAACAGCCGTAAGACATCCACTGCTGGACATAGGCCTCCCTCATTGACTTAGAGATCCAAGTGCATGAGGGGTTGTTGCCATACTCACCACGCTTGGCAGGCGGGTTGGTGAGCGCAGTTCGGGATGTTCTTACACGGAAAGACGCTGCTGCTTATCTTCTGGAGATATCCCTTAGCAGATTCTTACTGCATCCACGGGCAGGAGAGGAGGGGTGACATTCTACTGCCCCACGGCCAGTGCTAACTACTATTACTACTACTTAATGATGTCAAACCACGAGAATTACAATTCGTTTTTATTCATATTGGATAAGTACCTTATAAAATCCGCTTCAAATCTACTGACTAATTAAGTAATATTATCTAGAAACACGATATCAGCAGCCATTTACGTAAGTGATAACGTATCTATGAATTTATCACGATTTTTATCGAATACTTCGAGATTAGCTGGTGATACGAATCGGTCTACATTTGCTTAGATAGACTGAGTATCCAAGGCATCACGGATGGTGGCGCCAGTCTTCCATCTATTTATATATAAATAAATAAATAATGCTGGACAAATCACACAGCATCATCTAGCCCCAAGCTAAGCAGAGCTTGTGTTATGGGTACTAGATGACTGATATACTTAATACATTATACTACATAGATACATATTTTTATTATATATAGAAAAACACCCAGAACACCCTGAACAAATATCTGCAGATCATACAGAAATTTGTCCCGAGGCGGGAATCGAACCCGCAACCCCTTGCGTCGCAGGCGGACCTTCGCCCGCTGCGCCACAGAGCTCGTCATATATCCATTATATATATCCATTTTTCAAATGTTTGTAATGTCTAAGTCATTATCATAATTTCAGCCGTAAAACGTCCACTACTGAACACAGGCCTCCCTCATGAATCTCCATGATGTGTAGTTGCCATACTCACCACGCTTGGCAGGCGGGTTGGCGAGCGCAGTACGGGATGTTGATACACGGGACGACGCTGCTGCCCATCTTCCAGATGTATCCCTTAGCAGGCTCTTACTGCAACCACGGGCATGAAAGGAATATTACAATATTCTACTGCCGGCACCCCACGGCAATACATACAATTATAATACTCTATACAATACTTTACTAGCTAGCTCTAGCTTCAATCTCACGACGAATAGGTCTGGGCATGAATTTGGATAAAACCAAAATCATGATCAATGAACACATTGATCCGGGACCTATCGGCGTGAACCTACTCGAAGTTGTTTCAGAATACACCTACCTCGGGCAGGTTTTGCAATTAGGTAGGAACAATTTTGAGAAGGAGGCCAAACGGAGGATTCAGCTAGGCTGGGCAGCGTTTGGGAAACTACGTAGGGTTTTCTCATCACATATACCACAATGCTTAAAAACTTAAGTTTTTAATCAGTGCGTCCTACCCGTCATGACCTACGGTGCCGAAACGTGGACATTTACGGTACGGCTCATATTAGGGGGCTTCGCCCCTAAAAATATGGTAATTAATAATATTATCAGACACACTTAGGCGGTTAACACACTGCCACGCACCACGCTGCATGTTGCATGTCGACGCACCAACGCGCGTTCTTGCGGGAGTGCAGATCTGCATCATCGTGCGGGTTTTTCACGCACTCACGCGCGTAGTTGCGTTTTGTATACAGTTTCATAGCGGCTCTGACTCATTTCATTTAAAGCTGTTCGCTCGACTACGGGACTCGGTGTTCCATACCTTGCGTCTTGACCGTGCATGTTTCTCCGCGCTTAACAGACAACGTACAGCCACTCATCCCAGAAACTTGAAATTTTAACGGTATGTTTATTATGGTGCAAAAACGCATACTAAGTAGGAGATTTAGCAAATTCTGACTATAGGGGGTTCAAAGTTGTCTTTGCTAATGTTCCTTATCTCCAAAACCGTGCATGGTAGACGCTTGACATGTTGAATGTAGGAACAACCATTTTGAACAAGGAGTATTCAAAATGGTTGTCAGTGACTAAAATGATTGCATTCTAAGATGGGAGAAATGATATCGTGACATTAACGTTTAAAATCTATCTATATTAAGATAAAGACTGACTTTGTATCGCATGAAAACGCAAAATTTTAACTACTAACGGTCCATAATAATAAGTCTTTTTTTGTATATTTTTCAAATATTTGATTTTATGTTTGTTAATATTTTCATTTTTTTTTTATGTTAGATAAGTTAGCTCTTGTTTACATCGTTGCTATCGCAAGAATGAGATCGACAATGGAGCGAGCTTCCCTAGAAAATGCCTATTAACTCTTTTCTTAAACGTAATCGGGTCATAAGAGGTTGGAAACACAGACGTTGGTAGTTTGTTCCAGTCGAGAGCAGTGCGCATTATAAAAGACGATTGGAAGCGTTTAGTTCTCAGCTTTGGGATTTCAACCAAATGAGGATGATAGTGTGCAGTGTGTAGTTTCTATGGGAAAAGGGTGATGGTGGAATTAAGTCATGTAGTTCCTGCAAGCACTCTCCGTGGTACAATCTGTAGAAAACTAATAAACATGCTACCTTGCGACGGTGACTTAGGCTGTCAAGCTTCGACGTCGCAAAATATTCCTCACCAATGAGCCTCCTAGCTCTGCGTTCCACCGAATCGAGTGCAGCGAGTTGGTATTTAGCTGAACCATCCCAGAGGTGGCTGCAATACTCCATGCAAGATCGGACTTGACCTTTGTAGAGTGCGACAAGCTGTCCCGGTGTGAAGTATCGCTTATCAATTAAAAATAAAACGAATTAAAATGCCAACCTTTTAATTATTTGAGACGATATGACAAAATAAAATGACAGGTGGCTTATTTGTCATAAAATGACAGTCAACTTATTTGTCTTATCTAATGACTGTCCATGAATTATCTATGTAGATCGCATCCATGAAGTGTTATATCGCATCCTTTGACCTACTTCACCTAAAGTACAAAATATTCTAATTACTGGACATCGCCAAAGATTTAAATCGTTAGATACGCCCTTACCGTAATGAGACGCGAAAGTGTTTTCACACGAAATGAGTGAGCACGCTCATATGGAATCAGTTTACCTCTTCACACAGTGTTAGCCGGACGTGGTGTGTGTTATTTTTATCACACAAAGTTCGTGCAATATGATTGCACAATAAAAAGTAACAGTAATAGTTAGGTTTATTGGAAAAACCAGTGGCGTGCCCCGGCATTATTGTTAACACACATTTAAGGACAATGCTACAGTTTTTGGTGTCAGGGCGAATCTAACAATTTAAATCTTTGGACTTCACTAGAATAATGAATTCCGTCAAGTGCGAACCTTTGCCATGTGAACAGTGTGGCCACGAGTACTTATTAGAAATTACTCATAGATACACTAGTGTAGCAAACGGTGTAACCACGAGTCTGGAATCAAATAACGTGTTCAAAGATTCTCAATATTTTTTGAGAGTCGTATATTCAGGTGTCGTGGGGTGCCGGCAGTAGAATGTTACCCCTCCTCTCCTACCCGTGGATGCAGTAAGAGCCTGCTAAGGGACACCTCCGGAAGATGGGCAGCAGCGTCTATCCGTGTATCAACATCCCGTACTGCGCTCACCAACCCGCCTGCCAAGCGTGGTGAGTATGGCGACTACCCCTCATGGAGATCCATGAGGGAGGCCTGTGTTCATCAGTGGACGTTTTATGGCTGAAATGATGATATTCAGGTGTATACGTCCATTGCTGGACACAGGCCTCCCTCATACATCTCCAAGATCATGAGGGGATAGTTGCCATACTCGCCACGCTTGGCAGGTGGATTGGCGAACGCAGTATGGATGTTGATACACAGAAAGACGCTGCTGCCCATCTTCCGGAACAGACCCTTAGCAGATTCTTACTGCATTCACGGGCAAGAAATGAGAGGCAACATTCTAATGCCGGCTCTGATTATGACGACAAAATTGGTAAAATTATTTGAATGTGTCTTTCCCCCAAAACCGTGCATACGTTGCACGGTTTTTTTTTATTATTTTGAATTAAAAATAAGCAATGGCTTAATCAAGGATTTTCCAATTGTTCTCTAGAACTGAGCATTGTAAGCAAAAATCCATAACCAGTTCTAGAATTTTTAGCATTTTCGAAGCTATCGAAAAATATGGTCATCATTTGAAATCTGTAAAATGTCTATTCATTCAATATATACGAAAAAAACAATTACCGAACTGGTGTATTCTTTAATTCATGGTAACTTAGTTATTATATCATATTGGGTATCGGTGAAATCATTATAAAACACTACGCGGACGAAGTCGCGGGTCGCTTTTCAATAAACTACGCGACATTGATTTCCTTGGCGTCGCTTTTCAATAAACTACGCGACATTGATTTCCTTGTTAGCTCAATAGGAGCTTATTTATAAAACACAGCCATTGAATATTAACTAATGACATTGAGCGTATGCTAAGTTATCCTTAAGATGAGACTTGATGTTCATTTACATCCCCTGGCGCATCAAAACAAGTTAATTTACCACTAGCTTCTTTCTGCAGCTTCGCACGCGTAAACTTAGATCTCATTATAATATTATAAATATGAAAGTTTGCTTGTTTAAATGATGTTTGATACCTCTTCACGTAAAAACTACCCTACGGATTAAGGAATAACACTTAGCATCTTTTTATTCGGTTATTATTAAATATAATACAAAATAGTTTTCCTAAGAAAAGTGACTTTCACATTGTAAATACAAGATAATAAATAAATAATAAATAATTCTGGACAAATCACACAGCACCTTCTAGCCCCAAGCTAAGCAGAGCTTGTGTTATGGGTACTAGATGACTGATATACTTAATACATTATACTACATAGATAGATATTTTTATTATATATAGAAAAACACCCAGAACACCCTGAACAAATATCTGCAGATCGTACAGACATTTGTCCCGAGGCGGGAATCGAACCCGCAACCCCTTGCAGCGCAGGCGAACCTTCGCCCGCTGCGCCACAGAGCTCGTCGATATAAAGATAAACTCGCGTTACTCACTATTAGGCTACGTAGGGAACCTTATCGCAAGTGTTCTTTTACTGTTAAGAAATAAAATTGACAATCCATCAATCATTTATTAACTAAACCTTAACAACATATAACATACTAGCTGACCCGGTTCGTTAGGCGGTAATTTATAGCCTGTATGACACTCACAAATACTGTGGCTTTCTATTAGTAAAATAATTTTGAAAATCGGTTCAGTAGATCCAGAGATTACCCCCTACAACCTCACAAACTCACAAACTTTACATCTTTTTAATATTATTAAAGATTTAACGTAATTATCAAGACCTTACCTCCCGTGCTAGGGAGACCTTTGCCCAGCAGTGGGACGGTACAGGTAAATAATAAAAAGACACATATTTACTAGGGGCACTAATAAAGGTAAATAACGCGATTAATACCCGGTTAAATATGTGTTAATAATGTGTCGTGATCGCGAAAGTTTAACAGAGGCGAGAAATATTATAATCATATCTGTAGGTCTACCATGAGTTTTCACAATCTATACTCGCTAGCGTCTGTAGTTAAAAAAATGTATGAAAACTTGTACAGCGCCTCTAGCGGATAGTTTGGTACTAAAATACGCAGTAAACTATTACTACAGTGACTGTAGTTTGGGCTTCATTTGCTTTGAATTTGGTACCATGTGTTACATATGTGATGACAGATGTCATAGTAACTTACTATTACTACTGTAGTAACGGAAGGCGATCTAACAGTGGTGACAACTCATGGTAGACACACAGTGTGTTACTTGATAGCTATCTGTTACTCGTATGTCAGTTGTCATCATCATCGTCTCAGCCCTCACAGCTGTCCATGTCTAGTGCTGAATATAGGCCTCAATTATGGACCTCCAAGATCATATTATACGGGGTTTGTTACCATACTCGCCACGCTTGCCAGGCGGGTTGGCGAGCGCAGTACGGGATGTTGATACACGGAAAGCTGCTGCCTATCTTCCCGAGCAGTCCCTTGGCAGATTCTTAATGTATCCACGGCCAAGAGAGAAGGGGCAACATTCTACTGCCGGCACCCCTCGGCAATGTAATTTTAGTAGTTACCCACTTTTTTCTATTTTACTGAATATGGCTCATTTATATATTGACATTACAACAGTGCTTTCACGCCCAAACCACTAAACCGAGTCTAAAACTTCACTATCCAACCCTAGTTGTGAAGAGGTAGAGCTTGTTTCATTTCTTTTTCTTATACGATGTGGTCGCTAAGCGACAGTCTTTAATAAATTTAAAAAAAAAACTTCACTAATGGAACGCTACATTATCAGCAAAAAACAAAGGCGATATTTTATCGACGTATGCCCACGGGAGCGGGAACTACGCGGGTACAACCGCGGTACGCTGCCATTAACCAATATAAACGAAAGCAATAAATCGATAAAACATATGGGTCATCAATTGGTTTGTAATTAATTAGTTCGTATCAATAACCGCAAGCCGTCAGCAATTGAAGTATTTGTGAATGAAAGAATTGCTTCACTCATTCTGCTTATGGAAAACATCGTGAGGAAAAGTTATATGTTTGTGACGCAAATCAGGAAAAATAACAAGAACCAGGAGGGCCATCTACCTTTGCGCACATTAATATTGTTGTTTATTTTAGTAGTTACCGCCAGGATGTGGAGTCACTTGTCGTATTTAACGTTGAAATGCTATCCAAAAATTGCTTCCGAATTGCTTCTAAATGCTTCCTCTTATACTAGATTTGCTTCCTTCATATTTCAGAAGAGAGCATAAGCGAAGCAATTTTTGGACAGCATTTCAACACTAAATACGACAAATGACTCAACATCCTGACGGTACATAACGTTTAGTCGAATAATAAATTACAGTACATGCAGTAACAGCCTGTAATTGCAAGTGCACTAGATATTTTAATGAGAAGCTTGTTATTTATTTTGTATTGTGTTACTTAGGTTGGGAGTCCTTAATAAATAAATTCTCGTGCATCGTGATCCAAGTGAGAAACGCTCAAAATCAATTAATTACACAAAAACTTACAAAATCTCTATTGATACGAACTTACTGCATTCTCGTGATCTCACGATAGACTATTGACTATTGCATAATAAGAACATAATAGTCAAAAATAAAACAATTGACTTCTTTAAACTTTCGCGATCACAACAACACATTAATAACATACCTACATATAACCGGGTGTTACATATAGCCGTGGGGTGCCGGCAGTAGAATGTTACCCCTCCTCTCCTTCCCGTGTATGCAGTAAGAGCCTGCTAAGGGACACCTCCGGAAGATGGGCAGCAGCGTCTTTCCGTATATCAACATCCCGTACTGCGCTCACCAACCCGCCTGCCAAGCGTGGTGAGTATGACAATGCCCCTCATGGAGGTCCATGAGGGAGGCCTTAGTTCAGTAGTGGACGTTTTACGGCTGAAATAATGATGATGATGATGATGATGATATAACCGGGTATTTAAGACTGAAGTCTTCCCGGGACCATGCTTGGTGTACCTAATCCAAGCGAAACATCGGGAAATAATAAAGGTAATTTACGCGATAAATACCCGGTTATATGTATGTTAATAAAACAATTGAATAAGGTACAGGTATAAACATTTTAATGTTTGTGAAGCGAGTCAGGGAAAAATAACAAGTACTTGACTCGGTAAACTAAGAGTAGCTTCTGCCCGCCTGTAGGTGGCATTTCATCTTGACGACCTCCGCGGCCCATTTGGTATATGGCTGGCTGTAACGCAGAAGATTGGACTCCTGCCGCGAGTCAAATTACTAGGATTAGCATTATATTTAAAAAATAAATAATGATAGGTCACTAACATATGTAGGTAATGCACAATAACAACAACAAAAAAAAATAGAAATTACTTAGAACTAATCAAGTGCCATTATAATTAGAGGTGAAGACGGCATGCACAAAATTAGATAAGGTTGCTAACAAAATAATTGAATGAATGAATATTATTTCAGATTATACTATATATTTTATTATTAAATTATATTTATTATATATATTCAATTTGCTTAGTGCACACAGTAAAACTTACAGTAATGATTAGTAAACATAATATAAAAATAAAAATTAACATAATCAATAACAATTAATGTAAAAGTTGTAAAAATGACAGGTTAAATTAGATTTAAAAATAAAAAGGTAGAAATAATGTTAGGTATACGAAATTATTAAGTTATCACGCTATATTTACAGGAACATATTCACTAAAATATTACTATCAATCTGGTCCCATAACACAAGCTCTGTTTATTATGTTCGTCCAGCATTATTTATTCTAAGCTTTGAAAGAGCTTCTTACAAATAGATCAGTAGAGAGTACACAGCCATAATAACTTTGCAGGATGTTTTCCTGTGACGAACTAGGTAGGGAGAGCCTTCGCAAAACTTTATGACCTCTCAGAACATTGTCGTCTCAGAATAAACATGCGCAAATGCAAAGTTGCGCATGTTTATTCAGTATTGAAGTATTGCCGCGGGGTGCGGGGTTATTCTATGTATCCTAAATAATTGGTTTTTTTTTAAGATTTATTGTAAACATGTTGTACTTGATTTTTTGTAAATTAGGTGTTTATTGCCGTGGGGTGCCGGCAGTAGAATGTTACCCCTCCTCTTATGCCCGTGGGTGCAGTAAGAACCTGCTAAGGAAGATGGGCGGCAGCGTCTTTCCGTGTATCGACATCCCGTACTGTGCTCGCCAACCCGCCTGCCAAGCATGTAGTAGAGTATGGCGGCTACCCCTCATGGAGATCCGTGAGGGAGGCCTGTTCGGTAGTGGACTTTTTACGGCTGGAATGATGATGATGAGTATTGCCAACAAGATTACTTATTTGCTACTTATAATAATTGTAGTTAATATTGGTTAATTTAAAATTGTTTTTTTTTTGTGAGAAATAAAGGTCAATTTGTCATGCATACCATTCGAACAAGGAAAGCAATTTGTTCTTAATTCAAATTGTTTATTGATATTTGTTATTAAACCTTATTGGTAGACTGATATACCACCTCTTTGAATGACAATAACGCTACATAAAAGTTCCAGGTACCTAATACCCTTACTCTTCGCTACTTTTGCCCCACCCTGTACATATACAGGGTATATATATTGGCAGTACACATTTTTTAGGCGCAACATATTTTTGTTATATATATATAATATAACTAACTAACTTCACAGAGTGAAGTTTTGCGTATGTTGTTCTATACCACCGATAATATACTACACTAGTAATCTGTGGCAGCCATGACGGAGTTAAGCCACCTGTAGTTCAGCGCTGTGATTATCCAGGAATAGTTACATGCCCCCTGGAGTTTAGTATTGTAAATAGATAAGTTATTATATTTTTTTAAGAAACTCGAAGGTTTTTTGTTGTTAATCGACTTTTATTATGTTTTATATTTAAAGATTAAGTGTTTGAGACACATTGAAAAATGAATCCAGGTTATTTTACAACATTATGTACAAAACATACGCCTAGTGAATCGTACATATTTAAATACAATGTGTTCATAGAAAACAATAGGTATGTTATTTTCCTTAGTCCCTGTTATCTAGGTTTTATTACTATTTTTAGTGCTTACCTTACTTCATAGGTCATTGCCACACACAACACACGAGTTAGTGAAGTGGTTAAACGTGACCAAAGTTACATTGCTATAAAGTTTAATAACACTTCAACTTCGTCGAATAGGTACTTATGTAGATCATGAAAATACTGAGCTGCATAGGCTGTATGTCGATACCTATTTATAACCATAAACAAAATAACTACCCGCCTTTTTTTATTTTGAGACGTTCTTACAGCGTATTCAATGAAAATATGACTTAGAAACCTGTTTCAAAATAAATACTCTGTAAAAGTTATATAAAAGGCCTTGTCCATTGTACAAAGTTACAAAGGCCGTCTCGATGAGAATTAAACACATGTGTGAGTCTGAGCTTAGCGGGAAAGAAGTATGACACAATGCTGAGCAACTTACTTGACCGGTCGCTCCGTGTGTCAGTTAGTTCACCGCGAGCGCGCGAAACGCATCCATGTCGATCGCTGGCCGGTAAAAAATAAAATTTAAAAAGTTAACAATTTTGAAATTTATAAATCAAAAGTGACAGCTGCTTCTTCTGCTATTAGATAGAGTGGGAATACTGAGTGAATAATCTTAAATCGATAGTGATATAGATAACAGGTGATAAAATAATCGATACATGTGCGTTTTCGGTTAAAGTTTTTTGTGTTTTCGTGTGATGCATTTTGGGATGTGGTCTCTGGATACCGAATTATAATCGAATTTAAGATTGAACAAGGTGAGTTTCTGCGATGCGTTTACATTAATACTTTTTTTTATCTCAGTTATAAAATTGCGGTGAATGCACCTGTGTTCATTAATTTATGACATGGGTGAAATTTTGTAATGCTACTTGAAGTTAAAGTACTCTAAAAATGGAACTAGCAAATTTCACTTAAGAAACAAGACTACAAAAAAAGATTTTTAAATATACGCTTTCCAAACCCAGGAATCGGTCGAACTACCGTAAAGTTCGAAAGAATAACAACCTGTCCTGTACTTGTAATAGGATCAATCGATAAGATCGAGAGATTGAGAAATGGAGACAATCACAAAGATCAAATCTCTAAGAATCCTACTTACTTTAAATCGTGCTGTTACGCTTGAATTAAAACTATTAACTGACTTACTTATCCTAAAACCTTTGTACCATACTTCTGGCAAATAAACAATTTCAATTTATTTTATTTCATTATTAACTCGAGTTTCTAGTGGGTAACAATCGAAATTCAAATTAAATTATGGGACACGTCTTTTCCTTACAAGACATCTTATTACGAAGATGATGCCTAAATGTTCAGCATAAGGTCAGTTTGTTTTTAAGTATGCAAAATACATGAATTTCAAAAGCGGGTTATGTAAATTCATAAGTGTAACGAAGTAAAAGGAACATTACCTACTTATAAACTAAGCAAACAATTTGGTAAACAGAGTTCACTGTTGGTCAATTTGACGGTGATTGCGTTTGACAAGCGATAGAAATACAGATATGATATGCGTAATGGTAGTGCTACACCTGCTGTCATCATCATCATGATTATTGGTATTTATGGCCTTTTTTGGTGATAATAACCCCTAGCGTCTGCGCTTACGTCTGTTATTATGGTAACTGCTAATATTCCCCGTGTTGTTGTTGTTGTTTTAAATAGGTAGTGTATGCGATACAATTGCATACTTAAATTTGAATTTTAAATTTATAACTTTGTGTAAAAGCAACCTATAAATATGTGTACGACCGGATGGTCAAAATATAGTGATACAACTTATTTATGCCCATCTGTAAATCTACCTATATTAAAGCAAATAAATTCATTCATTCAAACGCTGTCTCGTGTGTCCTGTCAATCAACTTTTTAATGGCGAAATTAATTGTACATACCTCAACAACAAACTGATGATAAATGCACCTTTTAGGTTACCTAGAATTAAGGCATATAATATGTTCTCAATCCCTTATAGCCGAACTAACCTAGGAAAAAAACACCTTAAATACTTGATATAGGTAAGTGACCCTCTCCACAAATTCGACAAGGATCTTAAATTAATTATGTTTGATGATAAAACATCTGCTATTTATTATATAATCTATTTTCTTCCGTCTTCACCTTCTTTCCTCTCCATTATTTATACCTAATTCTACTCCTCCTACAGCTTTTTCATAATAATATTATAATTACATATACCTTTACACAGACAAATGTTAAATCAGTATAATAGCTACCTATATTTTTTAATTTTAATTTGTATACATAGTCAAGTATTTACTTCTACTTTTAAAAACCTACCTATATTTTAAATTTAATTTAATTGAATTTTTTTATTGGTATTTTGTTAATTTTGATCTCCACTCTAGACTGTAAGTTTATGACGATTTAGACTTAGATCTTATTTTAAGTTTTTATTTGATTTTTTGTTGGGTGTCCTAAAATAAATAGGTAAATAAAAATCAACGGGTATTGGTTAGCGAACTGTCACTGTCACTTATCTATCTGTCATGTGAGCCGGGAAGGAAGACGCTGCTGCTCATCTTTTGAAGGTATTCCTTAGCAGGCTCTAACTGCATCCACGGGCATGATAAAAGGGGTAACATTCTACTGCCGGCACGCCACCGCATTTTTCTATGGATTCTTTTTCTATAGAAGATATTATTGTTTTTATTTTAAAGTAAATATCTAGTCGAGTACAATCATGATGACACGGGCTTATATATAACGTACCTACCTATTATATGTGTCTTACGTTTGTTATGGATATCTTTTTCTATAGAACAAAGCCTTGCTTTACCTATAACATCACAGTAATCAAACAATAAGGTTTATTAACTTGAAGTGAAAATAAATAAAAAAGTGCTGTACACTCCACTAAGCACCGACTTGATCATTACCAAAATCTTTAAGTTGATGATGATGATGATATTCCCTAGCCGATTTCGGCCGTGGTGACTAAGCATTCAGATAAGTAGTCACATAGGAGGGTTTTGGTTTTCTACCCTTTCATGTGCTCTAAGGTGACTTGTGGTGTGGTATATGTGTGCCAAATTTCAAGTCTCTAGGTCCAGTGGTTTAGGCTGGGCGTTGTCTGTCAGTCACTCAGTCAGTATGTAACGGAAGAGTTTTATATATATTGATTGATGAATGGCATAAACTTAGGGATACCTGTACCCAGCAAGTATGCCAGCCCATCATGTATGATAATTACGATTTTTGTAGTAAATAAATACCTTCATTTTTTATATCTTATAGGCTTGCTTTAAACCACATTTTGCCTGATGTTAAGCAATGACGTCTAGGATGGGACACGCTTGCCTTGAAGGTACCCGAGCACCTACTATAGAAATATATAAGGCCTTTGCATCTCATAAAGATGATCTATACAGCGTCAGCAACTGGTAATCATGCTGTACGGGACGCTGCAGTGCCTGGGACATTGTTAGATGGATTAGGCTTGCCCAGCACCTCATTCACCACATCCTCTCAGCTTAGTCAGCTATTATTCAGAGGAAAGAACAGGTCAATACGTCTGAAGCTAACTAAGCCGCGGTTTCCCTCCCTCACGATGTTTCCTTCACCGTTAAAGCTCGTGTTAAGTGTGCACATACATTTTTCAAGAAAGAAAAATCCATTGGTGCACGGCCGGTATCGAACCCACGACCTTCGGATTGAAAGTCGGGGGTACATACCACTCGGCCAACACGGCTTATACATATACAACTATAGAAAACGTTAACGATATTATGTCAGCAATCTTTACGTAATGGCCATAAGAGTTAGTTTGGCATGATTACGATTTCGTTTCATCGCAATTTGCGTTGCAAATATTCAAATCGTTAATGTGTCCGCTGGGCTAGCATGAAAGATAGATAACTCTTTATTGTACTTAACTTAATACTAACACATAACATATTAAAACAAAGACAGAAAATTACAAAATTAAAAGTAGAAGTACAATGGGCGGCCTTATCACTATTAGCGATCTCTTCCAGGCAACCTTAGGATGGACTTAACCAACAAGAATGAAAAAAGCACGGTGTCATCATATATATTTAAACTTATGCACTTAATAAATATATAAGTATAGTTAATAACCTATTTAGCGACTAAACTTAACTGGTGCCGAAAACTGTGGCATTGTAATTGATGTGTGTTAACAATAACGGCGACGCACGCACACTGGTTTTGCCAATAAAACAAACTGTACTTTTTCACTTTCAAAATTAACGTGAGATACACTATTAATTTTGTATAAGAAAATCATCATCATGGGATTGAACGCCTTTCCGCGCGCGTAGGGCCGACACGACGCTGGTCGTGGGATGATTTTCTTGAAAAATCGAAACATGTCGGAATAATCTTCGGCGTTACAATACTACGTGAGTAATTTCCATTTTTACAAAACAAACTGTACTTGTTACCATTTATTGTACAATCATGTTGCACAAACTTTCGTGAAAAAAAATAATAACACAAACCACGTTTAGAAGTATTTTATTTATTTATTTATTTATTTAAGAAAAGGATCGCCAACAGTTTACATATCAAAAATTACACTTAAACATTTATAGGGACACAGTCTGATATGTTAAACCAATTACAGGCAAACACGACATTGGTAGGTTTAAATAGAATACAAAATTTTAAGACATAAATATATAGTAAATTTTAACAATACATACTAGTTAAACTATATAAACTTCAATATTACTTATCCAATGAAACAAAAATATCTTAAAAACAAAAAACAAAGTAGGTAACTAATAATATATATGAGATCAAATAAAATGAAAAAATACAATGTACCTATATATTAGTCTTTCCCTAAAATACGAGTGGAAGATTGCTGGAAATATTCCAGAACCTTGCGTTTAAATCTATGAGCATTGTCGTTAAAAATATCGAGGTCATTGATCTTTTTGCTAAATAGGTTGTATTGGTTACATAATCTAACAATTGGGGCTTGCAATCCTGTGTTGGTGTGACAAAAAGGAGTATGTAGTAGTCTAGTGGTTGCACTTCTAGGGATTCTAGTTGGGACAGCTGAAGTACATACATTGATTCCAAATGAGCTCACTCATTTCGTTTGTGAACAAAACGGTGCGGTCTCATTACGGCGAGGGCGTATCTAACAATTTAAATCTGTTCAAAAGTAAATCTACAGTTTACCCTAGATTTGATTATACCCAAACAGATGTTACCCCTCTGGAAAAAAAATGCAAAACGTGTACATACGCGCCGCCCTTGACCTTCGCCACTTTACATAATATCTGACAGATGGAATAATTTCTTAAATTATTACTTTGAGTGCAGGCATTGTTGAAGAGGTATTCATTAAATTGTGAGTCATGCGATAACACAGCTAAGCATACAACGCCTGTAGATAGGTACTAATAAACATAGGTATAGTTACCGTGTATATAAATTCAATAGTGTTTTTCAATCGGACCGTGGATGTCTGGACGTCGCTTTGACAAGTCAATTTACAAAAATCGGCCAAGCGCCGATGCCGAGTCGGACTCGCGCACAAAGGGTTCATCATCATTTTTTCATCATTTCAGCCGTAGGACGTCCACTGCTGGACATAGGCCTCCCTCATGGATATCCAGTTATTGCGGTTGCAAGCGATCTGCATCCACCGTCGACCTGCGGTCTTCACCAGGTCATCATCCCATCTTGTTGGTGGACGTCCAACGCTGCGCTTGCCGGTCCGTGGCCTCCACTCGAGAACTTTTCGGCCCCATCGGCCATCTGCTCTGCGAGCTACATGGCCTGCCCATTGCCACTTCAACGTGCTAATCCGTTTGGCTATGTCGGTGACCCGAGTTCTTCTACGTATCTCCTCATTTCTGATTCGATCCCGTAGTGAAACCTCGAGCATAGCCCTCTCCATAGCTCGTTGAGCGACTCTGAGCTGCACAAAGGGTTCCGTACCTGTAATCTGTGAATATTTTAAGAAGCGTCTACCTGTTGCCGTTATGAAGATCTAGCAAAAAATCTGTTTTTAGTATTTGTTGTTATAGTTCATAGTTTATTTATTCATAACAAAAAGTTACATACAATTCGACGATCTCTGTGGAGCAGCGGGCGAAGGTCCGCCTGCGACGCAAGAGGTTGCGGGTTCGATTCCCGCCTCTGAACAAATCTCTGTATGATCTGCAGATATTTGTTCAGGGTGTTCTGGGTGTTTTTCTATATATATAATAAAAAATATCTATCTATGTAGTATAAATTTATTAAGTATGTCAGTCATCTAGTACCCATAACACAAGCTCTGCTTAGCTTGGGGCTAGATGATGCTGTGTGAATTGTCCAGCATTATTTATTTACATGTCTGGTTGTTTGCAATACATAGTTTTAACCTAATTAATAAGTAACATTTAAACATCAATGCGTGCTGCAAAGTTAGTAGGAACTTATATAAAAAATAAACAATTACAATAACAAAAGTCAAAAGGTCTAAAAAATTAATTGATAATAATTATAGTTATTTATTAGTTATAGCGGCAACATACATCATCTGTGAAAATTTCAACTGTCTAGCTATCACGGTTCATGAGAGACAGAAGACAGGCGAAAAGGAGTCTTAGTAATAGAATTACTTAATTTAATAAGTAAAATTCTGTTTTGTTGTATTTGTTATAGCGGCAACAGAAATACATCATCTGTGAATATTTCATGACCCAAATGTAAAATAACAAGCGTATCTCACTTAGCTGTCATCATGAACTGCCTTCGCGTTAATGATAGTAGCCATCAACATAATTCCAGTCCATCATCGTTGGCCTACTATATCCATTATTATCCATTGACTGTTTAGACACACATTGCTTGTATGGAAAAGCAATGATTTTCGCTGTTTTTTGGGTTCCGGACCATAATAGTAAAAAGGAACCCTTATAGAATCACTGTCTGTCTGTCACAAGTGGATATCTTGAGAACTACTGATGCTAACGACTTGAAATATGAAAAGGTTAAAGATAACCCCTTTTTACGAATATAGCATATTATGAAACAAATATTCTTAATATGATTGCAGGGGGGCGGATAGGGGATCTCAAAATGGTTATATTAGTTACTAGGTATCATCTGAAAGGTATTCATTTGCAAATCAATAAACAGTTTTTATTTTTCCTGTATCGTTTAAGAGTTATTTATAAAAATGTTGAAAAAACGACCGTTCTCCCTTTATCTCCGAAGTTTGCAAAAAAAACCAGTGAAACTTTTACAGCTTATAGAAATGTATGTAAACTTTATAAGAAAATTATAGCAAACTCTCTAATTTGCATAGTTTTTTAGACAAGGTGGAAGGAAGGGGAGTTTTCAAAATTTTTGTAAAGTTACTAGGTCGTGTGGGGTATCATATGAAAGGTATTCATTTGCACATTAATAAAAAGTTTTTATTTTTCCTATAAGCCGTATCGTTTCCGAGTTATTTATAAAAATGTTGAAAAAACGACCGTTCTCCCCTTATCTCCGAAGTTTGCAGAGATAAACCTCTTAAACTTTGATTGCTATTTTATATCCGCTATCAGACAAGAGATGGCGCTGTCAAGGTTCTCCAACAAATATAAACCGCCTTTATCCTAAATTATATTGTATGATGGCACGGAACCCTCGGTGCGCGAGTTCGACTCGCTCTCGACCGGTTTTATTCTATTCTGAAATTACGGGCAATGAGACCTTACAACTCTGTCTCAGGGTGACGGGCGCAATGCAATGCAGCGTTGGTCACGTGCTTAGTGAACAAGATCTCCGAGGTATTGGAGTTCTAATAGGTTACTGCTTCACATCAGGTGGGCCTTGGCTTGTCTAGTCATTTAGTAGTATAGCATAAAACAAGCTATAATCCAGGGCATTTGTGTGAAATGAAAAAGCCGTGTTGGCCGAATGGTTGCACCCCCCGACTTTCAATTCGAGGGTCGTGGGTTCGGTACCGGCCGTGAACCAATGGATTTTTCTTCCTTGAAAAGTGTAAGTTCACATTTAACACGTGCTTAACGGTGAAGGAAACATCGTGAGGAAACCCGCGGCTTAGTTAGCTTCAGACGTATTGACCTGTTCTTTCCTCTGACTAACAGCTGACTAAGCTGAGAGGATGATATAGGTGCTGGGCAAGCCTAATCCATCAAAACAATGTCCCCGGCACTGCAGCGTCCCGTACAGCATGATTACCAGTTGCTGATGCTGCATAAATCATGTATAATATAATTATGCAATACCTTACTTTTTTTGTGTGAAATGCATAGCATCATAAAGACCCAAAATAACCAGATCTAGTGTTATATGGTGGGCACCAGAAGATAGATAAAACTCCTAAATATTTTTATGTATATACATCACTTTTCACTTCAGGGTTACCAGATCGTATTATAAAGAAATTATAAACTTGCTACGACCGTGCCAAATTCAATTGGTTCCACGAGTTTTCACACAGTCCATAGATTAGAATTGTCGCCTTTCTCTCCCGATAAGCTTGATAACCTAATCTTTGACCAGATGAAGTCATTGCCTTGTTATTTCCGAGATTATTCTGTTACGGAAACAAACATATGACTTTAGTCCTCCATGACGAAGTCCAATTCAAAATTAGAATTCATGAATATATGCTTCGTGGAACAGAAAAATACTTCTCCGTTTTTAATGATTTCCGCTGCAGGACAAAGAAATAAATCTGAATAAATAAATAATGCTGGACAAATCACACAGCATCATAGAGCCCCAAGCTAAGCAGAGCTTTTATTATGGGTACTAGATGACTGATATACTTAATACATTATACTACATAGATAGATATTTTTATTATATTATATAGAAAAACACCCAGAACACCCTGAACAAATATCTGCAGAGCGTACCTACAGACATTTGTCCCGAGGCGGGAATCGAACCAACCCCTTGCTTCGCTCGCTGCGCCACAGAGCTCGTCAGAGCTCGTTGTAAGAAGTTGGCGTATGTTTTTGTACGTTTTCTATACATAAACAGGAATTTATCAAGTTTTCAGTTTTAAGTATTATGTTTGGTAAACCGTATCACTTATTTGAGCGAGAATTTCTCCGGAACAAAAAAAACAGTCGAATTTTTAAAGTCGGTAAAAATTTGGAACTGAACATTTTAACAGTATAAATGTATACATATTCTTACGAAGTTCTTGTATTATCTTTGAGTACCTACCACTTGAGCACAATACATACCTACATGAGAAAACATAAAAAGAACCTTTCCCGCCATTGACAAACAATAATATAGAGAGAACATTGTCTATTTGAATTATTATTCTTCCATGATTACTCATTCGACGGAATGCGGTAATGGGTAATGCAGTATCTTGAACTCTTTCCTCTTATTTATAAAGCTTCTTGTGGTTCCTACCAAAAAGATTTTAATTTTTGGTTCTTACAACTAAGATTCGTTCATGGTAAAATGATAGCTGGGTGGGTACATAATTAAAAATAGGTATTATTAGCCGCAGAGGACGGCTTATGGCTAAGATGATAATTATAAGTATTTTTTTGGTATCAACATTGTACTTCTGTATAATATTTACATTAAAAAAATTATGATCTGTTTTGTGCAGTTTCATGTCATGCACTTTTAAACTATGATTTTGCTGGCATACTCTGTTTTCAAATAAATAATTTCTAAGCATTCGTATCATATTTGATATGTTAAGAAATCCTATTTTCAAAATAAGAATACATTCATCCTACTAAAACTCCTCCAAACTTTTCACAAACAATAGACCGTTCAATAGACTAGACACAGTCAAAGAAGGTTTTCATCGCCTATGTTTTCACTCTATTGTCTATGTATGTATATCATACAACAGCCCATCGTATTAGGATATAGGTCGGCCGCACCTCTAGGCGCGGTCACTGCAGGCTTTCTAATGTATCGTAAACGTGAGCTACCCTTAAATGCAGCCGGTAATAGCGGGGCAAAGCTATTAACGGGGCATATTAAGCGTGGCAAAGTATTTTTTATCTGTGATTTTTTAAATTGTTAGCTTCTAATTTATAAATGTCAAATGCAATGCATGTTTGTTATTATAGGACAATCATCATTTCAGCCATAAAACGTCCACTGATGAACATAGGCCTCCCTCATGGATCTCCATGAGGGGTAGTTGCCATTCTCACCACGCTTGGCAGGCTGGTTGGCGAGCGCAGTACGAGATGTTAATACACGGAAAGACGCTGCTGCCCATCTTCCGGAGGTTTCCCTTAGCAAGCTCTTACTGCATCCACGGGCATGAGAGGAGGGGTAACATTCTACTGCCGGCACCCCACGGCAAGTATGGGAGTATAGGACAATAATGAACCGTTTTTATAAAAAAAATGTAAAGTTCATAAATAGTTTCCTTAAAGATAGCGTTAGTTTTCCCTTACTGGTAGAAAAGATCATTTGACAATAACAGCAATCTTTAATCACTGTGCTAGGTTTACTTAGTAGAAAAAACTTTTTTATTTTTTACTGAAAAGAGCTCACTTATAGACTTAGAAAGCAATTATGTTGGAGAATTTGCATATATTTTTTGACATATTTTATTAAAAACTATCAAAACATCGAAATTGAAGTAGGAAGCAATTATATAATAGACCGTGTTTATGTATCCCTGAGTAACACAGGCTATTTTATGCCCGTATTCCCACGGGAACGGGAACTACCCGTGAAACCGCGGAGTGCGGCTAGTCCTAAATAAGATCTAGATAGATAGAAAGATAGAAAATACTTTATTGTACACCTTAAAACTAAACATAATAACAAGAAACACTGAAAAACAAAGTGACAATTGGCGGCCTTATCGCTAAAGAGCGATCTCTACCAGGCCTTGTAAGTAATAAGTATAGCTCACACAAGTTATTAGTTATTACACAGCTCTGTTGCTTGTAACTAAATAGCTACATATAAATAGGTACTAGGTGTAAACTAAACATCCTTTCCTAAGCTCTTTAGTTTGATAGTCACGTACATACACCACAGACACCTTTGGGGTTATATGACATCATTCTGAGTCAGGCCAGCGTGATGTCCGAAATATGGAGGGCAATCGAGACAGGTATCCTCGTTTGGGCTATCGACCTAAAACTTGACGTAGGAGGATATTGTTGATGCATTATTTGTATTTTATGAGTGCATTTTGTGATACTTATATTCAATCATATAATAGAAATGTTAAAAAGGATATATTGGTAGGTCTTTGTCATCAGTGGATGTACTGCTGAAATGATGGTCTTGATAATTACGGTAAATATGTTATATGTTGTAAATTACAATAATTGATTGAATTTAACGATGATGATGTGATGACATATATATGTATGTATATATGTCATCACATCATCATACCGACATTCTTTTACAGTACTTCAATTTATTGTTTAATAAGATTCATCATCATTCATTTCAGCCAAAAAACGTCCACTGATGAACACAGGCCTCCCTCATGGATCTTCATGAGGGGTAGTTGCCATACTCACCACGCTTGGCAGGCGGGTTGGCGAGCACAGTACGGGATGTTGATACACGGAAAGACGCTGCTGCCCATCTTCCGGAGGTATCCCTTAGCAGGCTCTTACTGCATCCACGGGCATGAGAGGAGGGGTCACGGACATAATATCCATACCGACATGTTTTTACAGTATTTCAATTTATTGTTTAATAAGAGTAATTACCACTTTTCGAAGTCAAAGTCATTTGTCGTTCTAATTAAGATAATATAAATAAATGAAATAATACTATATCGACAGCATTAATTGAATATCTAGACAGAGTATTTGGAATAGACACGCTCTTGTATTGTAACAATGAATAGAAGTGAAAGAGTGAGGTTTCTTCTCCGCTTCTTTCCCTCACTTGAAAAAAGTTTTCCGAAGCGAACGAATTCAATTATGAGCATTATCACAGCATTATTCAATTTAAATGCGTGATGGTTTTATTTTTTAAACTGACTATTCTGTTGATAAGAAACAATCAATAAGAAGTATTTATTCAATATGTAGCGTTTTGCTCTATATTGAATTAATACTTCTTATTGACTTTGACCATATATGTTTGTAAGGTAAGTATCTCAATTTTATCTTTAATTAGTGTAATTAGATAGACAGAGACCCACTCTTTGTTCATCACCACAAAAGTACTTATAATATAAACAAACATAAAAACAGTTGGTAATTGAACAGGCGGCGTTATCGCTGAAAGCAATAAGGTAATTGGTACATTTATTTAACTAATTAAGGTAGAATAAATAAATCAAAGGCTATGTAACTATTGCCGTGAGGTGCCAGCAGTAGAATGTTACCTCTCCTCTCATACCCATGGATGCAGTAAGAGCCTGCTAAGGGATACTTCCGGAAGATGGGCAGCAGCGTATTTCCATTGTATCAACATCCCGTACTGCGCTCACCAACTCGCCTGCCAAGCGTGGTGAGTATGGCAACTCCCCCTCATGGAGATCCATGAGGGAGGCCCGTGTTCAGTAGTGGACGTTTTTCGGCTGTAATGATGATGATGGAAATAAATCAAACACTATATCGACACTTGCAGCCCCGTAAATTAGATAAAAATAATAATATACAAAGCAAATCTTGTAGATACTATGGAAACCAGATGATTGATAGAATACCTTAATAAAATTTTTTTGTAAATACATAGGTATCATACATACAAAAATATCTGCAGAACAATTACAAACATTAGTCCCGTGGCGGGAATTGAACCCGCTACCTCCTGCGTATCAGTCGGCTAATAAACCAACTGAGCCACGGAGGCAGTCAAAATTTTAAAAGTATTTAGATCGTATTTAGAATAGACACTCTCTTGGCGAACGATTTCAATTATGGGCTTTATTCAATTTAAATGTGTCTTGTTCTTTTGTAAATTGACTATTATATGTAGCGTTTTGCTCTATTGTATAAAAACTTATTGACTTTGTCTTTGAATATATTTAAGACTTTGGACAAGTTCATCAGCCTCATTAATTAGCAGCCCCATTACGTAGCCACAACACGTGAGACGACTAGAAATCGATCCCCACTTGCGGGGGTTCGGCTAATCATAGTGACGTCGTTTTAGCAATAGCCTTTAACCTGAGCTCGTTACCATACACAATTTAAGCGAACTAGATAATATGTGCCGGCAGTAGAATGTATGCAAATGAGTTTCTTTGATTATGGGTGAACGAGTCGCCCATCTTTCCATACAAACGTGGAAGGGTAACTACTCCACTGTTTCACGTTAACCACACTAAGATAACAATTTATCTCGTCATAATCTATATTTGTATACACCCCAAACCGTAAAAAAGTATTTATTTCAAAAATACAAGCTTCTAAACTTTCGTATTTCAACAATGATTTTAGTCCAACTTTGGACGAAACTAAATAATATAAGGAGAAAGAAAACTCAAAAATAAACGCCGTTCTGACATAGTTTAATTATTCAAAAGTTGAAATAAATGTTATTTTTAAAAAATTACACTCAAGTTTTTCTATAATAAATAACCCTTGTACTAAAAGTCTATTCACATTTTTGCGCGGTCGGTTTAGGTATGAATCATTGTGCATCTCATTCTAGCGCGCGGGTAAACACACTATGTCAGCTGGTGAGATACATTTAGGCCGCGCCCTTGACGACTTTGCCTCCGCGACTAGTTGAGCCTTAATTGCAGAAACTGGCGATTCGATTTGGATAGTTTCTTGGGGAAAAGTGTTCATGGTAGAAAAAGGCGTCGTTTAGGATCAATTAGAATTTTTCGACTAATTGTTTTGAGTGTTACAAAAGTAGCCTATAAAGCCTACTTTCAAGGAGCCAACATGTGGCCTCACCTGTGTCTATAATACCAAAATCTAAAACCTCGACTATGAAACAGTTAGACATTCAAATTGCGACATTATTACTTCATTTAAATACTAGATTAGCAGAGATTCACCCGATTACCTTGCCGATGTAATATTGGGGAGACGAGAACGCACACATATCCACCGCGTGTCAAGGCAAGAGAATCCAAATTAATATTCTTTACCTGTAGTTTACAGGAAGTTGAAATGGTTAAACTTTTGCGATTTGTTGACATATTCGTTTTTAAATTCGCGGCGGTAACTTAATAATAACTTAACTATCCATTAATTATTAACCATCGTCTGTGTTTCCAACCTCTTATGACCCGATTACGTTTAAGAAAAGAATTAATAGGCATTTTCTAGGGAAGCTCGCTCCATCGTCGATCTCATTCTTGCGATAGCAAGGATGAAATCAAGAGCTAACCTATCTAACGTAAAAAAAAAAAAACTAACCGATACTTTAGTTCTTCCGCGACCAAGAACTCTGAAACGTGCTCGAAATGTCGGGAAAATAATAAAATCGGCCAAGTGCGAATCAGACTCGCGCACGAAGGGTTCCGTACAAAACAGTTATTAATATCGAGCTAAAAACGGCAAAAAAAATAATGTTTGTTGTATGGGTGCCCCCTTAATATTTAATTTATTCTGTTTTTAGTATTTGTTGTTATAGCGCAACAGAAATAAATCATGAGACATCATAAAAATGTGTCCTCCTCTTTTGTCTGTGACACAGAAATATCATAAAAAATATTAAAGTAATCCTGGGTTTAAATAATATCTTACAACAACCTCAATACAATACAATAATCCGAAATACAAATAATAACAAAAATCTTTGAATTATTTATGTAAATTAACGACAAGAACAACAATGTTTTTAATTTTTTTAATTATAGTGCGCAGTTAATAACAATAATATTAAAGATACAAGAGAAACGTTGTTAACATCAAAAGGACTATCATACCAGACACTTATATATATATATATATATATATATATATATAATATATTACTTATTATATATATATTTCAAGATTTAATAAATATTTAATATATAGGATATTTTTTTCTAATCGGAGGTGGTAGGTTGTTCCAGCATTTCGTGGCAGCATAGTGAAAGCTTTCGTGAAATGCTGCCGTTCTATGCATGTGTATGGACATAGCAAATGTGTAGCTGAACGGATGTTCTGACTATAAAAGTAAGTTTTTCATCGAAATATATAAAATTCAAAGACCTGACTGTACCCAAGTACTGACTGACTGATATATCAACGCACAGCCTAAACCACTGGACCTAAAGACTTAAAATTTGGCACACATCATCATTTCAGTCGTAGGACGTCCACTGCTGGACATAGGCACACATATCCCTTGAATATCCTAGAGGTGCACTAAGGAGGGATTTTTCGAAATTCCCACGGGATAGGGAATAAATGGGATTATATTTTCGAATCAAAGTGGCTCTGCGTGAAAAAGGGGATTTTACGTTTTATGACTTCCACGCGGACGAAGTCGCGGGAAAAAGCTTGTTTATGTATATTGGTCTTCGGCTTTTTATAATACCAAACAGAAGTGAAGCAAAATGTAGAAATAGACGTGATGGATGACATGTTTAAAAGTCCGTGGCTATTTATATACGGTGAAATATGAGCTAGACGTGCTATAGGTAAACTATATCTGATGCAAGAATTTTGTAAACGCTGAATTAGTCTTTTTGAGCGGCCCAACAAACATTCGCCAAAAACAATATCAACATAATTCAGCTTGGACAGAATTTAAGAGTCACATAATGATATGCGGAATCACTATTTAGATTTTGTCGAACCTGATGTAAAACGGATAGCCTGTAAAAGCAATTACGAACTGTTTTGAGAACGACGTTTTCAAAGTGCAAACCTGCATCTATGAGTAGGCCAAGATTACGAGCCTCAGACACTTTGTCAATAAGAACGCCTTGCATATGTAGGTATACATATGTTTTAGGGTTATAAGATAAAATTTCAGATGTCAACAGGTAGACGCTTGAAATATTCACAGAATATTTAGTTCTGTATCCAGTAAAATAAATAACTAATTAAAATAAAATAAATGCGAGTCGGACCCGTACACGATTTTTTCCGACAACAAGAGTCCGTACCATTATTTGGCAAAACAACTAAAAACAGCAAAAACACGTTTGTTTTTTTGTATCAAATATTATTGTTATTTTAATTTAGTTATTTATTTTTAACTGAATATAGAACTAAATATTCTGTTGATATTTCAATCGTCTATCCTGTTACCGTTATTAATCATCATTTCAGCCATAAAACGTCCACTGATGAACACAGGCCTCCCTCATGGCTCTCCAGGCGGGTTGGTGAGCGCAGTATGGGATGTTGATACACGGATAGACGCTGCTGCCCATCTTCCGGAGGTATCCCTTAGCAGGCTCTTACTGCATCCATGGGCATGAGAGGAGGGGTATCATTCTACTGCCGGCACCCCACGGCGACCGTTATTAATATCGAGCAAAAAAAGCCAAAAAAATCCCGTTTGTTGTATGGGAGCCCTCCTTAAATATGTTTGTTCTGCGGCAACAGAAATTCATCATCTGTGAAAATGTCAACTGTCTAGCTATTACGGTTCATGAGATACAGCCTGGTGACAGACAGTCAGACAGATGGACAGCGGAGCCTTAGTGAAAGGGTACCCTTTGGGTACAGAACCCTAAAAAGTAATTAAAGTATTCTACCAATCATCTGGTAACCATAACCCACGCTATGCTCACTTTAAAGCTATGTTTACTTAAAAGTACTCTGTGAAATTGCCAGCATTCTAAGAAAAAATAACTGAAACCGAAACAAGTAACATCTGTAACAGTAGATATAGAAGGTTTAAAGCTAGCTAGTATTACATTGTACGAAGGATCCGATGTCGGTGACGCAAGTTTTCGGAACAATGCCTCCAACCAGTTTTGTGATGGTGGACTGTGATACAGTGAGATGCTTTGATAGCCTTGCAGGTTAGGCAACCTGGTTTGACCATATGATCAAACGTAGTTTTCAAAACCAAACAGACAGATGTGGTAGGTAGTGATAAACCTATCAAACAGGTGCTTTATACACGAAACGACGCTGCTGCCCATCTTCTGGAGGTGTCCCTTGGTAGATTTCTCTTTATATAAATGTGTATCGCAGTGCCGCCTGCGCCACACAATAGGGGCGCCACTGAAAACCAGAGCTCCAGCAGACCTTGTGCTGATGTAGCAAATGCTGAGGGGTTCCCAACCGTGACGAGTATGGCCACAACCCCTCAAGATACTTCAAGTTCTTGGAGGTCCATGGGGAAGGCCTATGTTTAGTAGTGGACGTCCTACGGCCGAGATGATAATTAATAACCTTTAATCCGGTCAAAACGTCCGTCGGGATACAAATAAAGGTAATTACGCGATAAATACCCGATAATCCAATATAGTACATATGTAGGTCACACTAAAAGTTTCCGGAACTGGCCACTTACATAAACAATATTTAAAAAGTAATTACAACATTTGAAAATGGAACTCTTTGGCTGTAGAATGCAGTTTGTTTCGTCTGACTGTCAATTGTTTTTACATTGTGGCGCCATTTTAAAAATTGAGTGTCTACATTAACATGGATTTAACTCGGGAAAATTTTCGTAGTAGGATTTTCTACGATTTTAAGTGTAATTTGACAGCTTAACAGAGCATCGCTCGGCTTCAATCTGCTTTTGGCGATGCAGCACTATGGAAGACGACTATTTATAGCTGGTTTGCAGAACTCAAGCGCGGTCGTGTTAATCTCAGAGACGAATCTCGCGATGGTCGCCCGTCCACCGCTGTGAACAACAAATACATTAATGCTGTGCGCCGTATGATTGAAACAGACAGGCATGTGACATACCATGAGATTCGCGCATCCTTAGACATAGGCATAAGTCAAATACAATCAATCCTACACAAACATTTGGGTGTGAGAAAGCTGTGCTCGCGGTGGATCCCACACAATTTGACCGAGGCCCAAAAAACGGACCAAATTTTGTGTTTACGAAAACACCAAATCAAATATTCCAAGACCATTTCAATTAGGTATATTTATACAAAACATTGCGTGTAATCATTAATTGGACGCGAAGTGTTACCATGTTTCGTCACCACGAGCATTTCCCAACAACAATATGCCATCAAAGTTTACGAAGCACGATTCTCCATGTTTGTTTCCTAATGTTCCCAGTCACACTGCGTAATGCTTTCACCATACTGACGCTGTTAGATCGCGATTTGATTTGCGTCACGTGATTTTTAACCCCCAACAAAAAATGGGTTGTTGTGTGTTGTTTGACCGCTATGTGTGTGTCACTGTGTGTGTGGCTGTGGAGTGGACCGATTTGCATGCAGTTATTTTTATTTAAAAGCATATTTACCGGCGGTGGTTCTTAAATGTTTTATCAAAATCGGAAGGTATGGGGAGGTGAAAGAGGATATGAATAAGCGCAACCGTTATCGCTGTCCTTTCTTCTGATTAATAGCTGACTAGATGGTATAGCTGCTGGGCAAGCCTAATCCATCGAATAACGTCCCAGGCACTGCAGCGTCCCGTACAGCATGATTACCAGTTGATGACGCTGTAAAAATCATTTATCGTTATTATTTTAAAGTTTTTTTTTATCAAAACAGGTTTGCAACAGGCGTAAATCTCGCAATTATCGCTATCAAACGTAAATTCCTAGCTAAATTGACGTTTGCGATGATTGCGAGATTTACGTCTGTTGCAAACATGTCGCTAGATATGTAATCTGCCTGCGGTACTTGCAGCTTAATCTGTATATAAACAAATCTATATTTATAAATAATTTGCAATAAAATGTATTTTAATGATCTTGCATTCGAGTCTTAATAATATAAACCCATAAACTCGCGAAGACCTTGATTTAGTGATGTGTGTAATTTATTAGTGTCAATAAATTATTAGTTTACAATACCAGACGTTGCTAAATTTTAGCATCTATTAAAAAAACTTGAAAGATGCTTTTGATAACATCGAATTTTCATTTATATGGCAACTTAAGATAGAGGATATATTTAATACCTGTTAATACAACTTTCTTTCCATCAACAACAAATAATTCCTTGATTCGCAAACGCAGTCAAATCAAATTAGCATTATGTATGTACCGATTTCCATATAGAACTCTTGGTGACACTTCTAGCAGTCATTCTTGGATTACCCCATAAGCGAAGTGGGCATCAGAAACAGTACCGAAAATATTTCCTAGCACACGAAATGTAAAAAACAAGCACCACGGAGGTACCAGAAAAGGGGGCGAAGGCCTTCAAAGGTCACCAAAGGTCAAAAATGGCATTTTTGGGTTTTTGGACGTTTTCGACCATTTGAAGACTTTTATTTTTTTAGTGACCTATTGAGGTCACAATAACTCCGGTCCCTGTGACCCTAGGGTCAACAAAATCAATCAGTCCCCTTTCTCATTAAGACGGCGCTAACAAAAGAGGTTTAATGTAAATCGATCAACGCGTTCGGTTGTAATCGTCAAATACACAGACAGACAGCGCTATGCATATTATTAAGAGACTATAGTGTCCCACTGCATACCCCGACTACTTGTTTTTGGATGTGGAAGGTTTATGTCTAGCTGTGGTCGTTCTACGGCTGAAATGACGATGAATCCATACAAGCCTCAAAGGACTATTGTAAAACATGTTTTATTCAATAAACAACATCAGACCAGATATCCTACACCGATCCGCTATTCGGTCTAATTATGAAGTCATTTGAATTCGAATGGTGCGTTGAATACCAATCAATTAACAGTCCTAGCTCAAGTCCGTTCCTTTTATATTTCTTACGAGATTTATTGATTCGATTTAATAGAAAGTTGACGTTTTGAATCTGGACGGATATGTGAGCAGAGGTAGACCGAAGTAAAGATGGGTGGATTGTGTGAAAGAAAGGAGTGAATATCGAGTTGACGTCTGATAGAGAAGAATGGAAGAGGAGAACATGTTGTGCCGACCCCACGTAATGTGGGATAAGGGCAGGGTAATGATGATGAAATAGAAGGTTGAAACATGAGAAAAGAAAGATAGGTAACATTATAAATCACATTTTTTTTATTGCGTTCTTGTTGTATACAGTATAGGTATTACATTTACATGAGCCTAGTGAGGGCACTGCAATATTTAGCTTACCTGTAGGTACATCATCATTATCATCGTCCACAACCCGAAATCACCTAATGGGTAGGTATAGACCTCCCTATGTGTTCCACCACGATCCTGTGCTAATCTGGTCCAGGTTAGCGACACTTGTGATATCGTCTCCCCATCTATAGGACGACTGACATAGAACATTACTTTAAAATTAGAACAGTTAGTTTCAGTGTGTCTACCATGAGTAGTCACTGTTAGATCGGCTGCCGTTAATAAAGTATTAATAGTACGTTACTATGACATCATTCAGATTTGTAACTCATGGTACCAAATTCTAAGCAAAATACAGTCACTGTAACAAATTTTACTGCGTATTTTAGTACCAAACTATCCGCTAGAGGCGCTGTACAAGTTTTCATATATTTTTTAACTACAGTCGCTAGCGAGTATAGATTGTGAAAACTTACGGTAGACCTACAGTACTTTTGTATTATATCATCTGTGATTTCAGAGAGATCTTTGAAAGCCGGAATGTTTCCGAATGAAGGCCAATGCCAAAGTGTAGACTGTCTTTGACTTGCCTTCGGTAGCGCTTGCCTAGCTTGCAAAGATCATACCAGATCATACCAGATCGAACCATAAAGATATAAATAAAGATTGCTTTAGCAAGGCATTATTTACATTTTTATGGTATACTTTAATATACAAGACCTACCAATTTATTACTAATCTGAGTCGTTTATCATAGCTAAGCAACCAATAAATTCAGGACGATTCATAACTTACAAGCAACGCCAAGATAACTCAAAATGTGTGAAGAAAGGATGCATTAAAGAATTCTCATACGCTTTCACTTCGAGGGCCACTTGAGTTCAAGAGGCCTGATTCATCTGATGTTAATGCAGGAAAGTTCAAATTAGCACTTCAAATGTGCTTGGGAATCTTTGTGTTATTTTATCTCCTTTATTCGCAACACTAGCTTTTGCGGCGGCGGTACACCTAAACACACATAGAGTTTTGCTGTAATGTACATACGTGTACTTTTCTAATGTGTTGGTGTAGAATGTTTAAATTCCTTTAATAGTAATTTAAACATTCTACACCAACACATCATAATCAGCATCATAATAAACGAAAACTTGTTATTTATGTTCTTATTTGATAAGGTTATTTCCAACATAATATGTTGGAAATAACCGTTATGTATTTCCCTATGACAAAGGTAATTGTTTTAGGTTGACCTAATTATTATTAGTGTTAGGCCTTAGTTTACAATCTGGCAGATATTTTATAATTATACTTGATTAAGTATTTGCTTAGGTTCAGCGTTAACAAACATAATAATGATCGTTTAGTTAAGTTAATTATATACGTATCGTACATGTACGCATGTGACTAGTTTTTGTAAACTCGTTTCTTTGAAACAGTTCGGCTCTTTGTGCCTGTGAACTGACAAGGACAACTTTTAAACCTATATAGTTTTGCTGGGAACATTTCTACTTCGGAACTAGTTGGAGAAGATACCCTACCTGCAAAAAGTAGTTCTGCAGAAACAAATATATATATGTTTCTGCAGAACTACTTGAAATATATAATATGCCGATGGCATATTATGCCATCGGCCATCTGCTCTGCGCACTATATGGCCTGCCCATTATCACTTCAACATGCGTTGGCTATGTCGGTGACCCGAGTTCTTCTACGTGTCTCTTCATTTCTGATTCGATCCCGTAAAGAAACCCCCAGCATAGCCCTCTCCATAGCTCGTTGAGCGACCCTGAGCTTATTCATAAGGCCAATAGTGAAGGACCACGTCTCGGTTCCATATTGCATCACTGGTAACACACACTGACTGTAGACTTTCGTCTTAAGGCACTGAGGTATGTTGGACGAAAAGACGTTGCAAAGTTTCCCAAACGCTGCCCATCCGAGTTGGATTCGACGATTGACCCCTTTCTCGAAGTTGGACCTACCTAATTGGACTGTTTGTCCTAGGTATACGTACGCGTCGACAACTTCAAGAGCCGTGTTCTCAACCATAACTGGGGCAGGCACGACATTCGACATGATTTTTGTCTTGTCCATGTTCATTTTAAGGTCTCAGTCGAGTCTCCCAATGGGTAGGCCGTTGGGAGACTCGACTGAGGCCTTCGAGCATCGTGCTGAGCTCTTCCATTGACTTTGCCATGACCACAATATCGTCGGCAAATCGAAGGTGAGTGATGTATTCGCCGTTAATATTGATGCCAAGCCCTTTCCATTCCAGGAGCTTGAAGGCATCCTCCAAAGCGGTCGTAAACAGTTTCGGAGAGATTACGTTTCCATATCTTACGCCTTTTTTTAAGGGAATCGCCTTCGAGCTCTGTTCTTGTACTCGGACTGACATAGTGGCGTTTGTATGCAAAGTGTTGAAGTGCAAGTGTTAAGATGACGCATCGGGCCGAGAAACACGAAAACGGCGAAAACAAGTACTTTTGAATGCGCGATGTGAGAGGATGGATGATATTGATTCAAATTTAAAAAATGTCATAGATAAGGGAAAATCTTGAAAAATTTAATGAATCGGACAAAATTTTGAAAAGTAACCGGCTTTATCAAAAAAAAAAATACAAATTTCTCACCAAAAAAAAGTTTAATAATTCGAATGCTCAGAATTATCCGCGACAACACCCCATTATTTTTTACGAATAAAATAGCCAGATTACTTTTCTATTTCATAGTTCGAGAATTTCTTTTTTTTTAATGTGTATATTATGATTAATTAATTAAAAACTCAATCAAATCCATTTGCGCCTACTCTTGTTTACTCTACCCAACAGTGTTTGCTCAGAAAATTTGATCAGGCGCTATCTGGGCCGCCAGGCGCTATCGCGCGCCGGCGCGCACCGGTGCGACGGCGACGTTGCGACTCCGACGAACGCACGATTGCCTGTTCGCTCAGCGTCGGGCTGCAACGCCGCACCGTACGGACGGCGGCGGCGCGAGACGCGTGCTGTTTGTTTTGGTTATTGTCTTGTACTCTGTGCGACGACAACCGAGTGATTTACTTCAGAATTATTTTCAAAATTATAACTTAGACTTTAGTGTACCTACTATATTATATTGTAGCTTCAGAACATTATTGGTAGTAAGTTAGGTAATATTTTTATTGACGATGGTCAACCCACATCCTCAACAGAGCCAGTAGATAGAGAGTGAGTACTGAGTAGGTACCTAATACCTATTTATCATTTCAGCAATCAATTTAAAGTACCTATCTAATAATAATACTCCGTCTATTTTTTATTTTCAAGTGTGTAGGTACTAAGACTTGTCTGTACAAAGTAACCATACTGTAGGAAACAAATATCAGAACAAAAAGCTATGGAGTCGTCTCTTGATATTTTAGAAACCTATCTAAAATAATAATATTTATTACTTAGGTGATGTTCTATCACCTAATAAATATTATTCGAATCCGACGGTTATTGTGTTAGCTTTAACTTTTTAATAATTATAATATAATTATGACCTTATTTATCAATATAAGGTCTATTTATTTTTAGTTTTAAAATTACAGGATTTTATCGCGTACCTTTTTTATTATTTATTTAATTTATTTAAAACTAAAAATATGTTAACAAATCGCGAAAGTTTAACAAGTTATAAGGTCTATTTATGGAAAAAACCCGAAATCCCGAATTTTTGGATTAGGTCACTATATTTGTGAAGGTGCGATATAATTACATCATTTTATTTTGTAGCCACCCAGAAATATCACCAACTTACGCAGAGTTACACAATGTGTTGCCGACATTTGAGGATTCAGAAAAACGGTGAACTTAACACTTTTTTTAAATAATCACGGTTATTTTATTGTCTTTTTACCGACTTCAAAAAAGAGGAAGTTGTCGATTGGGTTATTATTTTTTCCTCTTTTAAATAAGCGAAAGTAAAATTACTCTCACTGATTTATCACAAAGATTTTCCAGGTATTTAGTAAGTATTTAGTACCCATCCCTCCGCCACTGTACTCTAGTCATATGGTAGATGTCTACTTCCTTTAATAGTACTGTAAGTAATTTTGTTTCAGTTAAAAAAACCAAATCCTGAAAATGAAGAGTTACAAAATGTGTTGCCCACATCTGAGGATTCGGGAAACGGTAAACTTAAGTACCTTTTTAAACTATAGCGATTATTGTCTTGTCTTTTTACCGACTTCAAAAAAGAAGAAGTGGTCGATTTGGTTATATTTTTTAAATGTCGTTGACTGAATAAATACTAAAATATGTGCTTAAATGTCAGATTCAAACAGAAACACCCGATTTGGGGCATCGAGTAATAGATGTTAATCATTTTAACACAACTCTCTTAACATGAATCTCTGTTTGACTGCGGATCAGCCACAATTAAATTAGTTTCTGAACATCGAATAGGATTACAATCGGAATTTACATTTGTCTGCTCTATGTGTAATTATAAAAACAAAATAAAATCTTTGGCTGATGTAAACAAAGATGCTGTTGCAGAAATAATGGCAGCAGGTTGTGGTCACGTGCAACTGAAGCATTTTTCCGCAGCAGTAGGATTACCCATTATATCTGAACACACTTACAATAAAATGCAGGACGATGTTTGTGTCGATTGGGAAGAAACTGCCTGGGAGGAAATTAAAATAGCCGGAGAAAAAGTAAAAGGTTGTTACTTTTAGGGGTTTATTTTGTACATCAAAACTAACAACATTTGTTCTGCGACTTTTGTCAAAAGTAATAAAATAAAACCGGGCAAGAGCGAGTCGGACCGAGGGTTCCGTGCCATCATACAATATAATATATGACAAAGGCGGTTTTATATTTGTTGGAGAACCTTGACAGCGCCATCTCTTGTCTGATAGTGAAACTTATGTAGATTTTTTACACTTTCGATGATTTCTAAAAAAGTATGCTATGTAGAGAGATTGTAATAAATTTCCTCTAATCTTTACATACACTTCTAATAGCAATAAAAGTTTCAGAGGTTTATCTCCGCAAACTTCGGAGATAAGGGGGGGAACGCTATTTTTATTAACATTTTTGTAAATGACTCAAAAACTATACGACTTAAAGGAAAACTAAAAACTGTTTATTAATGTGCAAATAAATACCTTTGATATGATACCCCACACGGCCTAATAACTTTACTTAAAATTTTTGAAATCCCCTATCCGCCCCCCTGCAATCAAAATAAGAATGTTTTTCAACATTTTCATATATGCTATATTAGTAAAAAAAGTGTTGTCTTTTACCATTTCAAATTTCAAGTTGATAGCATCAGTAGTTCTCGAGATATCCATTTGTGACAGACAGACAGACAGACAGAGTGATTCTATAAGGGTTCCTTTTTACCATTTTGGTCCGGAACCCTAAAAATCAGCTGTTCCATACATTATGTCGCGGGTGAACGATATTTTCTATGGAACAACAAAAATGTTTTTGAGTTTTGACAAAAGTCGCAGAACAAAAGTTTTTAGTTTTGATGCACAGAATAAGCCCCTAAAAGGATGCTAATTGATTAGCAATAAGCCTGTATTGTATGAAAAAAAACAATCATTAAATAGTTCAATAGAATTTTTGCCTTTTTTTAAATGGTTGAATAAGAACAAGGCGACTCCATGATTATCAATGCTCTAGGCAAATCGAGTTGACGCGTGCCGCCGCCGCGCCGAATTGTCCGAGTGAAGGGGCGCGGTACTCGATTTTTGAAACAATAGTTTATCAATGCGTCACCTTAAAGTGTTTCAACACTTTCCACCCGCTTTCAGAAGCTCTGTAGTGATTCCGTCATCACCTGGCGCCTTGTCGTTCTTAATATGCTGCAAGGCCATCCTGATCTTAGGTAATATTGAATACAATTTATATTTTCCTTAGTTTTCCTTCCAAAATTGTAACTTTAATTTTTAGTTATGTAAGGTTTAGTTTTTAAGCAATATTTTTTCTACCTTTTAATATGAGTGCTGTACATCCCTCTAAAGACGTCTCACACGGGAATAGTATTATGTAAGATTACTTTTGTGAATGTAAAGTGAAGATATCGTGAGTGTCTAAATAAATAAAATAAAAAATAAATTGTGCCGTTCAAAAGACATATAAATGGTTGGTGCTCATACATTTTGCTACAACGTAAAATAGCAAGCTATGCACAGATTACAGAACCGAATATGGCTAACAAAACAACATAAAGCTGTAGGTCTGGACTATTCGATACATTTCTATTTAGCATCACCTTATGCAAACGCAGGGTGATTGACTTCAACCAATTTTGGATACAACGCTACCAAAATAGTCGCAGTCCACAGTCCACACTGCCATACAAATACCAACTTTAGTTTCACAGTTCTAAGCTTCAAAATCGTGGTTACTTGTGAAAGGCAGGTTATGTGATGTGAATCTCTATTGGAAGGAACCGGTGCTTAATTCGACAAGTCGCGAGTTGTTGCTAATCCTTTATTGCTATTACTCATTCTTTATAGAGTTGACTTGTACGTTTTGTATACATAGACCACTTCCGTGGCTCTATTGGCCTCCGCGGCCATGGATTTGGGCAGGTTTTATGTTTAGGAAACTTTGCAACGTCTTTTCGTTCAACATACCTCAGTGCCTGTAGACGAAAGTCTTCAATCAGTGTCTGCTACCAGTGATGATGTTGTCCACCAACAAGATCGGTAGACGACTTGTTAAGAACCGGAGGTTAATGGTGGATGCAAGCCGCTTCAAACCGCAGTACTAAGGATGCCAATGTCAGAGTACGCTCAAGAAAGCAGTTAGACGTCCTAGACAGCCGATATGATGATGATGAATTACAGAAAAAGCTAGCATGATATTTTTGTCAAACGTTCGCCCAGTGGCACGATTGGTGTGCTTGGCAACCATGTGATTTCCAGCGTAATAGTCATGCGAATCAAAAGCGAGCGATTTAAAAACAGAGCTAGTGGTCAATACCTACGTCTGAAGCTGATAAACTGTGGGTTTCCTCACGCTGTAATACCTACTTAAGTTATTATGTCGCAGTTAATAATAAATGAACACAGAAATTACAAATGTCGCTATAACCGCACCATAACTTTAACCGCTGGTATTTCCACAAATGTCAAGAAAGCTGACATTCACGTATCATTATGGTTTAGGTTTTTGCCATTAGGCAACCGCTGTGTGACAAACGTTTTGCGCACAGCTAGAGTAGTTACAGTGCCGCCAACATTAGCCTAGTCTGGTTTTGGCAATTTTATTAGCTTTCAAAAACTGTCAAAAGCTAATGATTTGCTATTCTGACATCGGCTATATTTGATATCTTGTATTTATAGCATGTATTAACATCTTTGTTGTTCGGCTACACTTCTTGTTTCCACTTTTTCAATTGTGTGTGGTTCGATCTAACTTTTGTTTGAACTTACCTACTATGAATTGAACTCTTCCATCCCTATTCTGTGTTTCAAGCACATAACAAAGAAAGAGGTTTCTCTGTTCTGTGCTTCCACGAATAACGTAACATAGTAACTTTATTACATTCATATTAAATAGCGGGAATGTTCACGTACTTGTTATTGTTGGTGGAGGCACCAACTGTTTCGACCCTTATCGAGGGCCTTCGTCACCCTATTAATATGTTCGCGTACTTGTTAATGTTGGTGGACGCACCAACTGGCGGAGGTGGCGGGTCTCGAATCGTGTTCATCCTGATGAAATCATCGAAGTTCATTCGTGTGAAGGGGACATCTGTCTATAATCAGGCGATTATAGACAGATGTCCCCTTCACAGTGTCTGGTAGGCACCAGACACTCACTAGTGTTTCGTCAAACCAATGCTTTAAAATGCGATTAAAATGTTGGCTATTCCGAGATTTTTTTTATAAATTTTAGATTTTTTTATGTGTTTGTTAATAATTTTTTTATGTATTTGTTAATGTAATTTTTCTGACATGACTATGGTATCAATAAAATGAATTATGAGCTACGAAGGTCCACGATAAGAGTGTAAACAGTTAGTGCCTCCCTCAAAAATAACAAGTACGTGGACATTCCCGCTACGTTATTTTCATATTAATTATGAAAATGACGTAACAGTTATTTAAACCAAACATTGGAATTGGTAGTCTATTTTATAATCTTCCCAAAAGTCCTGGTCTGAATAAAAAAAAATATAAAGTGATATAGTATGTAAGTACGAGTTGGTCTTATAATCTCATAAATTGTCTGATGTTATTATTTGATTCCAAAGTTACGGACTACGCAGATCTAAATGATAGTCTACACTACATACCTATTAGTTACGACGAATTGCTTATAAACAACGAAATAAGATAATAGCATGGGCTAATGACTTCATCTCATTATCACTCAGCAACAAATAATGTAGGTACCGTTATTTCTACCGAGATGTCACAGCAAGCAGTACCTATTGTCTAACGATTTATAGGTACCTATACAAAGTGATACAAAAATAATTATGTGTGAATACTTACCTACAGTAACTACATTTCTGTGATTCAATTTTTGTGATCAGTGGTCTTGAACGTTTTTATTTTGTAAAATATTAAGTTCCTATAAAAATAATCAACTCAAGATTTTAAGATTCCGATACCGATCTACAAGTTTTATAAAAAAGTGAATTATTTTGGCCTCAGTGGTGCTATGTTCTACGTCTCGTAGTGTTTCTGATCGCTATGAGCTACAGCTTCAGTGAAATTAAGGATTGCTCTGGTGTGTTTTTGTTTAGGATCACTAATTTACGGTGAGGTTAACGGAACACATTTCCTTCTTATAAATATGATATTTATCTAATTTAGTTTTTCTCATTGAATTATAATAAATATAAAAAGGGTTTCATTGTTAAAACGTTTGCAAATCGGTTCAATGTTGTTCTTAAAAAGCTAAACGTTTACCTGCTTAAGATATGTTTGTGTAGATGTTCGAGCTTTTCTAAGAATGTTGCTATCCTTTTTCGATAATTTAAGAGTTTAACTGTTATTCTTGCAACGGCACGGCGCTGGTGGAGTCTGCTCAGTTTTATCCCAAGTAGCCTCTAATCTTCCAGTAAAACCCATCCAAATAGAGCTAGTGTCCGTATTCTTTTATTTATAAGATAGGTTAGCTTAGCTGATATTTGAGACGTTTAAAACTCAAAGTTAAATAATTAGCATTTCGATTTTGGTAAAAACAAACCTTATTGCTACACCTTGCCTTCTATAATTCTCTAGTAAGGTTGTTTGCGCCATTTTAAACTATTTCTAAGATTACGAAATTTCTGAGAGCCCTTCTAAACTTTAATTTTGAAAAGCTTCGTTTGTGTTGGATTTTCAAAATTGGAATTTAAAAGATTATGAAGAAGGATAAAATTTTATAAAGGGTTCCCAGAATGGTAACCCTTCCCCGTAAACATCCTTCAGTCTCTTTCGGCCATATCCATGATCGTTTTTCAAAGCTACTTATATTTGAAGTCGTTCTTAACTCAAATTTAAAAAGCTACCAAATTCAAATTACCCTAAGCAAACCTCTTTGTCCGCAGTCTCCTCCGGCCGGTATCCGTGAGCGGTAACATGGAGCACGCGCTTGCGCACCGCGAGCGCGTCGGCGTGCAGGACTTCGTGCTGCTCGAGGACTACCGCTCCGAGGCAGCCTTCATCGACAACCTGAGGAAACGGTTCTCCGAAAACATTATTTATGTGAGTACCTACTGACATTTGCCAGTTTTTCTAAGGCTCTAGATAGTTTGAAATTCGACTGTACTCCGACTGCACATTGGTAGGTTGAGTTGTAGTTAGTAAGACTGCAAACAAACCGTACAGCCCAAGCTAGTATTTGGTCTAACTGGATTTGAACTACACGTCGACCGTGAAGCCGCCGACTGCAATCTGGCTGCATGGTTGGTTTGTAGTTATATTGCAGTCACATAACGACGATGTTGCTTTTCTCGACCTTAACTCTAACCTCTTAAACAAATGTGATCACCTACTGAACACGTGAATCCGTTTTATTTTCTGTTTGCGTAAATATGACCATGTCAGTACATACCGTGCCCAACTTAAATGGCTTCCCATTCGACCACGCAGAAATCTCAGAATCCTATGTTTACTATTTTATGTTCTAAAGGACTGTTTCAAGCAACTTATCCGCAAGCATTTTCTTGATAAAATATACCCGTAGGTTCATCATCAACTCCCCTTGCTTAACCCAAGGCTGTTCTATTGTGAAGTGTAATTTGATTAAATGTTATTTTCTGTTTATTTAGTAAGTACGTTTAAGTAAGTTTTAAGTAAGTACCATTATAGCACGCCAACCACACTCTAAACTACAGGTTTGGCTGGTAGAGAATGCTTTAGCATTAAGCCCACGTTCTGTAATTGTGCATTAAAGTATTAAATAAATAAATTTAATCTACAAATTTGCGCTCTTCAGAGAATATTGATTCGCGAAAAGTCACACCAAAATAATATAATAAAAATTAATTTTATAATCCGATGAATGGCGGAAGCAATAGCAAAAGATTATTTAATAAGTGCCTAGGCTTACCATCTGATTACCTTTTCAATTATTTTCCGTCGTATGATACCAATAACGCCGAGTTAATAATGGATGATTGTTTGTATTGTCGTAAAGGATGAAATGTATAGGATGATTATTCGTGATACATGGCTAAAGCTAAGTATTTAACCATGATAAGGATTACCTAAAGAATTTTTGAAATCATCGTGACTGAATGTTTTATAAATTTTGATTTTCGAATCAACGCTTTCTCGGCTGACTCCGACACGCTCTGCACACATACCGTTTACGAAACTTAACCTCCACCAGCATAATAATCATAAAAATAAATTAAATCATGTCACATTCAAAGAAACAATACAATCACGCGTGTCGTATCGCACGCGATTAGATATAAAACACGAAGTACCTATTGCCACGGCTCTCTTAATAGCTAACGAATTGACGTTAGCTAATGCTAATTGACTGATAGCAATTATTATTGCGGTAGGTAGTATAAAAAATAATATATAAAACGTTCCTTGGGTTATTAAGGCCTTTGCATGTATTGTAGACGATTTATAAAGCGTCAGCAACTGGTAATCATGTTGTACGGGACGCTGCAGTGCCTGGGACATTGTTTGATGGATTAGGCTTACCCAGCACCTATACTTACCATCTTCTCAGCCTCTCAGAGGAAAGAACAGGTCAATACGTCTGAAGCTAACTAAGCCGCGGGTTTCCTCACTATCGATGTTTCCTTCACCGTTAAAGCACGTGTTGAGTGCGCACATACATTATTCAAGAAAGAAAAATCCATTGGTGCACGATCGGTATCGAATCCACGACCTTCGGATTGAAAGTATACCACTAGGCCACTTGAAGTTACATAGCACTCGGCCAACACGGCTTGTTCCTTGGATTAAATATTAAATAATAATAATGTTGGAAAATGCACACAGCATCACCTAGCCCCAAGCTAAGCAGAGTTAGGTACTAAATGACTGATATAAATTACAGTACAGCTAAATACCAACTCGCTGCACTTAATTCGGTGGAACGCAGGGCTAAGAGGCTCATTGGTGAGGAATATCTTGTGACGTCTAAGCTTGGCAGACTAAGTCACCGTGGCAAGGTAGCATTTCTCCAAGGTTTTCTACAGATTGTACTACGGAGTATTCGCAAGAACTACATGACCTAATTTCACCATCACACCATAGAAACTACAGACACACTGCAAACTATCATCCTCAATTAGTTGATATCCCAAAGTTGAGAACTAAACGCTTCCTATCGTCTTTTATACACTACAAACTGCCGTTTGTTCTAATCGAGGGTCAATAGAGGTCTTAAGAACCTGATACGCTTAAGAAGAGAGTTAATAGACATTTTCTAGTGAAGCTCGCTCCACCGTCGATTTCATTCTTGCCAAGGCAAGGATGAAATCAAGAGCTAACTTATCTAATAAAAAATATAAAATAAAAAACATTGATAGATATTTTTTATTTTATATACAGAAACGTATCCAGGACACCCTGAACAAATATCTGCAGATCATACAGACATTTGTCCCGAGTTGTTTCATCGAACCCGCTACCTCTTGCGTCGCACCTGATAGACCGGCAGGGTGATTACGTATCTCGCGACAGGTTTTGCAACAGGCAATTGACAGCATTATTGCTGTCAAATGTCAATTCCTTTCTGTACTCTAATACAAAATTGACATTTGACAGCAATATTGCTGTCAATTGCCTGTAGCAAAACCTGTCGCGAGATACGTAATCACCCTGACGGAGATTGCACCTGTTGTGGTAGCGGGAAGATGACAGGTGTAAATTCAAAGAGCTTTTTATATCCAAATGCAACCTCGGCTAAAAGTGTAGTTGAAAAAAAAATATCTTTGCACTGTTAACACAAACCTACCAAACCGACTTAGGCCAATTTTCCTATCCTAGATGCAATCAGCTTAATTCGCTTGTGGTCGTGCATAAAAAGCAGGATGGGATAGGATAGTCGGTCATAGTCGGTTTGGTAGGTTTTTCACCTACCAAACTGTCAAAATAATAATAATAATATATAATATTTTAACACTAAAAACTGCCGTTCACACTTCAATTACACTTCATTAAAAAATGCCGTTTTGATACACATGTGATACTCAATTCCTAACTCCTCCCACAGACATACATCGGCAACGTGTTGATCTCTGTGAACCCATACAAGAACCTGCCTATCTACGGCGAGGAGAAGGCCAAGCTCTACTACAAGAAGGCATTCTTCGAGGCACCTCCTCATGTGTAAGTACTCTTCTGCTTCAAATTTTCATTGATCGGAACCTTTTATTACCTACATATGTATGTATGTATGTACATCGAGCTAGAATGTGTGAGTGTAAGTGTAGAATCCCAAATAGAGTAATAGCATATCCCAGCCAAAACTCGGCGGCCAAGGAACGTCTGCTTTTCGTGGCAGCTTTCGTTATGCTGCCACGAAATCAATATATATAAAAATCTTCCGTTACTGACTGAGTGACTGACAGACAACGCACAGCCTAAACCACTAGACCTAGAGACTTGAAATTTGGCACACATATACCTTGAGTATCCTAGAGCACTAAGGAGGGATTTTTCGAAATTCCCACTGGAACGGGAACTACGCAGGTGAAACTGCGGGGTGCGGCTAGTGTTGGAATCAAGAATCAAGAATCAAGAATCAAAAAATACTTTATTCAGTGCGGCCGCATGGACCTTATTGACGCGTCACAAATTACAAAATAAAACAACACAAATAAATAGAATAAAGCACATAATTGAATCTGTTCACTTCAGATGACACGCGAGTTAGGAAAAGAAGTGAACAGAAGAACCTAACTCGGTCGTTATAGTCATCATTTAACAATTTTATTTTGTCTTATGTTACGTTTGACGGAGTTGGAGCAGATTCCGTCCCAAGTGGTTTTGTCCTCTAGGTAATCTGATATTTTATAATAAGCTTTATTGCACAGATTGCGTTTAATAATGTTTTTGAATTTATTCAATGATAACTTCTGCAACTCACTTGGGAGTTTGTTGTAGAAGCGTATACATTGCCCTTTAAAAGATATTTTCACCTTATGGAGCCTAGTAGTGGGCACAGCGAGTTTATTCTTATTTCTTGTATTTACATTGTGATTGTCGCTGTTTTTCTTAAACGAAGCAATATTTTTATGGGTGTACAACAGGTTCTCATAAATATATTGACAAGCTACTGTCATTATATTTATTTCTTTAAATTTAGTGCGAAGTGATTCTCTGGGACCCATATTGTAGATAGAACGAATAGCCCTCTTCTGCAGCACAAATACGGTGTCTATATCTGCAGCACATCCCCACAGTAGTAAGCCATAAGACATAATGCTGTGGAAATAGCTGAAGTAAACAAGTCTAGCGGTATCAACGTCTGTAAGAAGGCGGATTTTTTTGACTGCATATGCTGCAGAACTAAGCCTACCCGATAGTTGTTCTATGTGTGGGCCCCATTGAAGCTTATTGTCTAAAGTTATGCCTAAAAATACAGTTTTTTCTACAAGGTTTAAACTTTCACCTTTTAATTTAATCTTGGCATCAGCCTGTTTTACATTAGGAAGAGTAAATCTAATGCATTTTGTTTTATTTTCATTAAGTAATAGGTTATTGACATTAAACCAATTAACAACCTCTGAGATTGCATTATTCACCTCGTCATAATCGGTGGTACGTCGTTTCATTTTGAACAAAAGTGAAGTGTCATCAGCAAACAATACAATCTCATGATTGTTTTTGACAAGATGAGGTAGATCAATAATGTAAATTAAAAATAGAAAAGGCCAAGAATTGATCCCTGCGGTACACCCATTGTGACTACAGATCCCGAAGAACGTTTTCCATTAACATCAACTCTTTGTATCCTGTTACTGAGATAAGAAATAAGTAGATCCAAAGAGATATCTCTAACGCCATAGTGGCGCAATTTTCCGATTAATGTTTCATGGTGTACACAGTCAAATGCTTTTGAAAGGTCGCAAAAAACACCTAAAGCGTCTTGCGACCTCTCCCAAGCATCATAGATATGCGAGACTAACTCTATACCAGCATCAGTAGTGGAACGGCCGCGAGTAAAGCCAAATTGCTTGCAGTGAAGCAATTTGTTGTCGGCAAAGTGCTTAGATAGCTGATTTGAATAATTTGCCTCCTCCGATTAGAAACTCAATTCAAAGTCAATTGAAACTTAAAAAAACAACTCTGAAGCAACATCTTTTGATGTCACAGAAACTCCCACTCCAAAGGCTAGATGACTAAATTTTATTAACAGTTAAAATTTAAAATTATTTGATGTTGTGTAACAAAATCTATTGGATACGTATTTTTTTCTTTTTTAACATAATCCGAAAATAACCCCGATTCCATTATAATTATAACGCAATCTCCTCCCTAGGCTCACAAATGTGGCCAGTTGTGACAAAGAGGGACGGGGGGGTCAAATATCATAAAATCTATGGATGGCCCCTAAACTGAGAGGTGAAGGGAAGACGCAGTAAAAAGATAAAATCGCGTTTCCACTGAGTCTAAGTGGGGTTTAATTGACCAATCACAACGTTTTAAGTGCAGCCTTTGCGAGGAAACGTTCAGTGGAGACGGATCCTTAGCCTTGCCCCGCACGTGTCGTGTTCTTTAGTTTACTGGTAGTGTTTATTAAATTACTTGTTTCTAGATTCGCGATTGCAGACAACTCCTACAGATCGCTAGTGTACGAGCATAGAGAGCAGTGCATCCTTATTTCAGGTAAATTTCCTTCGTTAGCTGTTAACCATAAATACACATATTTTTTCAGGCAAGTTAATTGGCAGTAGAATGTTAGCCTCTCATGCCTGTGGATGCAGTAAGAATCTGCTAAGGGATACCTCCGGAAGATGGGCATCCGCGTCTTTTCCGTGTATCAATATCCTTTACTGCGCTCGCCAACCCGCTTGCCAAGCGTGGTGAGTATGGCAACAGCCCCTCATTATCTTCGGGTCCATGAGGGAGGCCTATGTCCAGCAGTGAACGTGGACAGAAGTCCTACGGCTAACATGATATAAAAAAATCACAAGAAAAACTAAAAATAAGATAAGTTTTAACAGTCCTTGTGGCAATTTTGTGACCGTGTTGGGCGCAACGTCGGAATCTCTTTCCGACGTTGAACTCTAATTTTATTTACAGGAGAGTCAGGATCAGGCAAGACAGAGGCATCAAAGAAGATCCTCGAATACATAGCGTCGAGGACCAACCACCTTCGCAATGTGGAGAACGTCAAGGACAAGCTGCTGCAAACGAACCCCCTCCTCGAGGCCTTCGGAAACGCGAAGACGAACAGGAACGACAACTCGAGTCGCTTCGGCAAATACATGGACATTCAGGTAATGACTTCAAATTTTAAGTTGCTGATTGGTGGTTCCACGTAAAATTGGTTTTCTCTCTCTGGCCAGTGGGTGACATAAAATTCTGCGCAGGGATACCTCGCAGGGCTAGCATGGGCTGGCGATAAAACTTTTGTCCGCCGGTTATTTCCACAGGTTCACAAGGGATAAAATTATTTTATCCACCTGCCAAAGCATGGCAACAGGGGGAAAGAGAATTATATCACTTTTTGACATTAGATTCTGCCAAGGGATACCTCTGAAAGATGGGCAGCAGCGCCTTTCCGTGTATCGTTGTCAACATCCCGTACTGCGCTCGCCAGCTCGCCTGCCAAACATACAACGTATGGCAACAACCACCCCTCATGATCAGATCTTGGAGATCTATGAGGGAGGATAATGTTCCAATGTCCATCAGTGGACGACGGACGTCCTACGGCTTTTATTCACATAAGAGTCAGGATCAATCAAGACAGAGGCATCAAAGAAGATCCTCAAATAGCGTTAAGGACTAACCACCTGCGCAATGTGGAGAACGTCAAGGACATGAGCATCCTGGACCTTTGTACGGCTTAATAACCTATATTAATTAAACATTATTATTATTATTACTAGCCATTTTCGTCCCACTGCAGGGCAAAGGCCTCCCTATCCCCCTTCCATTTATCTCGTTCCTGTGCTATGGAGGACCAACCTTGTAAAAACCAGTCAAGTTCGTCGCGCCATCTCAGTCTGGGTCTGCCGCGTTGCCTCCTTCCAGCGTTGGGGACATAAGTTACCTAAATAGAAGATAATGCTTTAGCATTGTCTCCATCTCTAGAGATAATGCTAGGGGTTATCTCTGTCTCTATGAAGTCAGAATCCGTGGCGAAAACAGCAAATAACTATTGTTACGAGTACTTGTAAGTTTGGAGACCAATAAACAAAAGTTGTTTGTCTTTGATTCATCATCATCATCATTATCTCAGCAGTAGGACGTCCACTTCTGGACAAAGGCCTTTCTCATGGCCGATTACTGATCTTGAGGGGCTGTTGCCATACTCACCTCGCTTTTGGCAGGCGGGTTGATGAAAACAGTACGGGATGTTAATACATGGAAAGACGCTGCTCCATCTTCCAGAGGTATCCCTTGGCAGAATCTTACAGCATCCACGGGTAAGAGAGGTGGGACAACATACTTCTGCCGGTACCCCACGACGTGATTATTACCCCAGAACTCATCCAAGATTTGTCTTCCTACAAAAATATGTACACAGTACCTACAAGTAATCGTTATCGGTGACATAAACCTTACCTTCTATAAAGTTATTAGCATTTTATCGGCTTTCGTCGGCTTGCGCCGCCGCCGCACGCTAGGACTAAGCTGCTTAAGTTTTCCCCCTTGTCACTCGCTATCTACCTGTTCAACATCGAGAACAGAGTAGATGTTTTTGCCACAGTCTGCCGAAATTCATAGAATCGGCACAGCATACTGTAGAAACTGTTTCTAAATAGCACGCTAAGTGTATATGTTCGTACAAATAGCATCGCAGTAGGATTAACCTGTATGTAATGATGTTATTGGTCGAATAAATAAATAAAATAAATAGGTAAATAAATATTTACAGTATACAGTCCAATCCCTAATAACAATTAGGAATAGAAAAACATAGTGAGACAGTTCAAGACCTTAATAACATTGAGGAAAGAAAAACATTGTAACTTGGCATCCGCGAACATGCATTAAACTTCCTAAAACTACCTCAACGTCTTCCCCAGTTCAACTACGAAGGCGCACCGGAAGGCGGGCACATCCTGAACTACCTCCTAGAGAAGTCCAGGGTCGTCAGCCAGATGACCGGCGAGAGGAACTTCCACATCTTCTACCAGCTGCTGGCCAGCGGCGACCAGGAGCTGCTGAAGGAACTTGTGCTGCAAGGGCGGCCGGAGACTTACAAGTACACTACGGACACGGTATATATTATTTAAACTTCATAATACATAATACAAATTATTTATTTTATAGTAATACATGTCTTGGTACTTACTACAGTTACAATACTGTACATTAACTGTTTTAACATTAGTAAGACAAGTAGCAGTTGTACCCGAATAAGCTCTGTTTCCCGCACTAGGTCTCAAAGAGCCTGTGTTGCGGGGTCACAGTGACTCATCCCAGTCCCGTTTATATGCCTACTAGTTTTATAACTTTTGTTAGATTATAAAACATACATATATAGATAATATAATAGTGAGCAACTTATTTTAGCGTATGTTTTAACACTGTAATACAATAATGCATGTTTTATGTTATAATATTAAAAGGCTTTTTACGGACACGTTAAGAGTTCAGACAAACTGTGTTGAAAGATCAGACAAGCCGTGTTGACCGAGTGGTAAACCCTTGACTTTCAATCTAAAGGTCGTGTCTTCGATAGCGGTAGTGTACTAATGGACATTTCTTTCTTTTACACGTGGTTTAACGGTGAAGGATAACATAGTAAGAAAAACCGCGACTTAGCTTCAGACTTATTGACTTGTTCTTTCCCCTGACTATTAGACGGCGTAGCGAATGCTGACCCTGTATAAATCATCTATAATAGATGCAAAGGAGCAAAGATCGAGAACAGAGATCAGTCCAAGCGCTAAGTAGAAAGCTTTGATGTTATTAATTGATTGATTGCGGTCTGCACATGAGAATGAAAGTTACCTCTGCTAGTACAGCTCTTGGTCTAGGCTAGGTTACTAGACTAGGCAGGCAGGCGAATTTTATTAAACTACAGATTATAGATCGATAGATAGAAAATACTTTATTGCACACCTATACAGCGTGTCCCGTAATTGGGGTACTAAGCCGAAAGGGGGGTTTTCTACCCCCCCTGGCAAACAACGTTTGTTCTACGACTTTCTTGATTTTCAAGTTTTTCAGTGATAAGATAACGTTCAAAGTTTATACCAATTTCATAAGAGTGACAACCCTGCTCTCAGCTGTTACGGGCAATGACCTATTGACCGCCGGGGATTCCCGCGGCGCGCCCGCAACGCGCTTGTGCGTATATTGAGTGTGGGTATAGGTGCGTGGTGTGCGTAGGCGCGTAGGTATGTATTACGGACACACGTCTGTTATACATTAGGGTTGACAGCGACTTGGAAAACTTTAATTTTGTATGGAAACCTGAAAATACGTTTTTCTGAAATCTTTCTTCGCCTTTGCATTCCTTTGGTGGGGGGTAATTTGCAGCTCCTGGCTTCATACACCAGTTACGGGACACCTTGTATATTATAGACTTAGAAAAGCTACTGAAATCGCATTGGTGAATTTAGTGTCATTAAACATGTCTATATTATAAGAAAAAGAAACGTTCATTTTGTGTCACAAAATATAAAACAATAACACACACAATAACAAAATTAGAAATACTGACAACAAAAATGGTCGCTCAGCTATTGTTACGGTAAGGCTGTGAGCCATTACTGTAACGCTGGTCTTCCGTGACGCCAGCGTTTTATTATGTTCTGTGTCTCTATTTTTGAAGTTATTGTTGGCCTAGGTAAAGAGGAAGAAGAATAATTCTTACATCGTAAAATCTTTCTGAGTCTGAATCTTCTTACGGGATACATTTGAGAAATGTTTTCCCGTCGTATACCAGTGGTACACGTTGGGAAATCACTATCCCATCTTGTAACAGTGTTACAAGATTAATGTCACAGGAACTTTTCGTTTTTGAGCGTCTTCTTCTAAGAAATTATTTTATGATACAAAATTAAAACTTAAAAACTATTTTGCTCTATGTTATTACTAGGTAATATTTACATATTTATTGTAATATAACAAACAATATACAAACATTATTGTATATGTAATAAGGTGAATGTAAAATAATGAGTTTATCTACAGACTCCTCAGATGTCACTCAAGATGAACGACGCAGAGCAGTTCCGCGTGGTTCGCGACGCGATGCAGGTCATCGAGCTGCAGGAGTCGGAGCAGAAGGAGATTTGGGAGATCCTGGCGGCTGTGCTGCATCTCGGGAACGCCAAGTTTATAACCAACGAGAAGGGATACGCTGAGATATTGGGGCATGACGCGAACAGCGCTAACGTGGCCAAAGTAAGCATAACTCAAACTCAATAAATTAGGCCAGGTGTGTGTATCCATTGATATAAAAGCATAGATGAGCCCTCACATCAAAAACTCTGGCATTGTGTTTACAATACTGCCGACGAATGCGCAACACGCCACGCGTACCGAAAAAATAGTGTTATCTCTTTATTAAAGTATGGGATTATCGGGTATTTATCGCGTAATTACCTTTATTTTATTCCCGACGTTTCGACCGGATTGCACCTGGTCGTGGTCGCTGGGAGACTGGGGTAATTACGCGATAAATATCCGATAATCCCATACTTTAATAATGTGTTATGATCGCGAAAGTTTAAAAAAGATTAGTGTTATCTCTTTCTCCCACATTATTTGCAAACACTGCTTTCTCTTTCTTGCATTAGTGAGCTCACTCACATCGTTTGGAAACGCAACGGCGCGGTCTCAGTACGGTGAGGGCTCATCTATGCTTTTATATCAATGCGTGTATCGCGTGCTATCGAAAAAGTTTAAGACTAATTTCCCAAAAGGAACCCTAAATCGAAACATTGTCTTCACAACCCCTAAATGATTTTAAAATACCTATTAAACAATACCCCACACGATGGGAAAATCAAGAAAAAAAAGTTCATCCCCATCTTACGTGTATGGGAGACAACACGATTTTTTTTCAGCTTGTTTTTGTAACGTTATCTCGGCGGTGTTATTTTATATATCCATGAAAAATTACAGCTTTCTAGGACTAATAGTCTCTTCGTATTGCCGGTGACGGACGGATGGACAGACAGGCAAAGCGAAGCTATAAGGGTTTCTTGTTTTACTACGAAACCCTAAAAAGCCTTTATTCAGTGGGGTCCCACTGAATAAAGGTTTTTTAGCGTTTCGCAAGGGCTTCTTAGACTAACTTTTGTAAGGTAAGGGTCACTTCTCTAAAACAAGTTACAAGATTTAGAGATCTTAGAAGTTTAGTTATAAATTATAATCCATGGAGTATTTATTGAAAAACTTATAGTTATCTCTTAATCTGAAACTGGGGTTGATGCTATTTTACACTTCCTAAAACTAAATGTAATTAGATATATGACGTTTCCAAATTTAGAATTGTCAGCGTAAAATTTGATCTATTTATTCCGTTTTAATTTTATAACGGCACTAATCGAATAGCTTTATGTCAGTTTAGTCCGTTTGTGGTTTTACGTCAATTTAATTAGTTTTAGCTAGATATTGCAACAACAGAATCATGACTATTATGTCGCTGGTACTCGTATTTACTGTCGATGTGATCCGCGAATTTCCGTTTTAATATTTTTGCAGGAAGTTTTTCAGATACTTTAGTCATTCAGTAGCCGCACTCCGCGGTTTCACCCGAGTAGTTCCCGTTCCCGTGAGAATACGAGAATTAAATATACCCTATGTAACTCAGGGATAATGTAGCATTCCAATGTTAAAAGATTCTTTTTAATCGGTCCAGTAGTTTCGGAGCCAATCAAACGATCAAACAATCAAATAATTCCTCGTAGATGAAGATAATACTTAGTTGTAGATTTAACATCAAAGTTTTTATGTTTATCGAAGTAAATACTTGCGAGCGCATAGCGAATGACTCAATAGCCACACCCACGTCATAAAAACAAGTCTATCGTTCATCCATTACTGTAATAAATAATAATAAAACGGTTGCTGTTTGAGTGACTAACTCAATCACATCATGATTGTTATATTATTTATAATTTATTATTTTTATTTATTTTTATTATTTTAATATTATTTATAATATTTTATATAAATTTTACCATATTATGGTAAAATTAATAGTAAGTATTTGTGTTCCAATTCTTTAGTTTAACTAGTAACTAGTAAATCTTTTTAGACATATTTTATTTAAAATTGGCAAACAACCTTGCCGAAGTAACTTTGTTATACATATATAATGTTATAACTGAATATTTTGTACCAGTAGACAAAACTCGTTAAGGACCGAATAAAACGAAAACTAAAACTACAAAGGAATCTTAAATTAGATGTAAACAGGCTTTACTCAAATTCCAAAATTTACTAAATCAGTAAATATGCAAACGAAGTCACGAGCTTTACTTGTAACAAATACAATCTAAGCGTATCATTGACCACATCATTCAACCATTATAAGCATGCATTTCATTCGATAACATTGAGGTGTCCATTTTTTGTCTAATCACGATGACTCTTATTGAATGCTTTATTGATGTCTGTGCTGTACAAGCGATCTTAATAGGGTTCCGAACGTTAGGAGAAAAAACTAAAACCCTTATAGATCACTCGTTTGTCTGTCTGTCAAGACCCCTTTTTTGCGAAGTGACTGAAGGTGTCAACTTAAAACTTATACCAAACATCAAGGTCTGCGGGCAGATGCCCTTCAAAAATTAAGGTTCTTCCTCAGGGAGTTCAGAAATTATAGCCAAAATGGAAAACCAGCGCACTTACAGAAGTCTTACGTCTCAGAAAATTTGGAATGTAGCGTTATAGATACAAAATAGATACCTATACCAGGCTGGCTGAACATATAATGGCTAAACATCCTAACATAAACATGTCATCAAATAAATAATGTCCTAATCTCAGAACGCTTAGGGCGCGAGTCTCGCTCACACTTGTCCGCTTAATTTTTAGTACATCTAAAAATATAGAATCTATATCTTTCTTGATAGAGATAAAAGATTTATCGAGAACAGTCATGACCGCATGGCTCAATGATTTATATTATCTAATGAGGTTAAAATGGACCATTGTTCCGTTGTAATCCTGTGCCTACTTCCTTTTGCTTATGATGATAAGAATGCGTTTACTATAGATAAACATATCCTGCCAATTCGAACGTCTAGTCTAAACTGTTATTTATGACTTAACTTTTTAAATGCGTTGTGGCGTCAACCAAGATGACACCACTCATCTTCTGCATATTGATTTATGACCTCCCATATTGTCTTTCCAACAGATTTTGAGATGATTTTGGAAAAATTGTATGTTCATTTGTTAATTCATCTGTATTCTCATGCTTTTATGCTAAACAGATTAAGTCATTTATTTACCAGATGTTGTATTGATTGTATGAATTAGGTAAGTACTTACTAAAAAATCCTCCTATGACAGTGGATATGAATGAAAGGTTTTTTTGACTAACATACTCGTAATTTTGTGTCTTTTGAAATTCATCATGGATTTCACCTAAACCATTAAATCAAACCAATTAAAAAAAATGTCACCAATGGAAAGTTAATTATCAGCGAGTAACATAGGCTATATTATATGCCCGTATTCCCACAAGAACAAATACTATGCGGGTGGAACCGCAGGGCGCTGCTAGTCAGTAGGTAATAAATCAGTATGATTCGAAAGCCGATAGATGATACAGCCTAATATTCTAAATTATAATTCATTCATTTATAATTACAAAGATTGAACACGTCAGCTATATTCATATTAAATATCGGGAATGTTTACGCACTTGTTAAATTGGTGGAAGCACCAACTGTTTCGACCCTTATCGAGTGCCTTCTTCAGGGTGATGACAGTCTGCGACTCTTTCCCTCCGCGTCCCGTCGTGCACGTCAGGCTTCCTATACGTCAGCGACTAACCTGCATATTCTATCCCTTCTCTTTTCCATCCTCTTCAGTCCCTTTTCTCCTACTTATCTCAATGACATATTCCAATACCTCTCCTCCTCTCACGACTTATCTCTTAGGTCATCTGAAAACCTTTTTCTTAAAACACCTACACAAAAAACTACATTTTACAGTGGCCTTTTTAGTGCCCAAGCTGTCAGACTGTGGAATGCTTAACCGTTTAGCGTCAAAACATCTTTGTCACTGCACGCTTTTAAAAATAAGGTTTATCATCATTACCTGTCATCCTAAATTAGTTGACAACCTAATTCTAGTTATTCATTTCTTTTTATCCCCGAATTCATTGATTTTAATTATGTATTAGTCTAATTATTTTATTTATTGAGATATGTATTAGTTTGTGTAATGTTTTTTATTGGTGTTTATAGTATTAAGTATTATTATAGTTTATAGTATTTAAATTATTATTATTATATGTAGTTTGTTTTTATTAGTTATAGTTAATAATGTATGTTTAGTTCAAGTAGTTGTTAACACTAAGTTAACTATTTTCCTTAAGGGATTTAAACCAACCGCCTTCTTCGCTCTATGCTCTTTTAAAATCAATTGGTTGCCTGGAAGAGATTGCTTACAGCGATAAGGCCGCTCGTTGAATTGCCCAAAATTGTTTAGTTATATTTCTGTTTGTTTTTATACCTCGGTATATTTTTTTGTTACATGTGGTGATCAATAAAGTGTAATCTATCTAACTCTAACCTATATCTCTCCAGGTCCTAAAAATCGACCTTCCAAAACTGCGGGAAGCTCTCACCTCCCGCACAATCGACGCCCGCGGAGACGTCGTCTCCACACCTTTAGACCTTGAGCAAGCTCACTACGCCAGAGACGCCCTAGCCAAGGCGATGTACGACAAACACTTCAGCTGGCTCGTTTCGAGGATCAACGCGTCTCTGACCCCTAAGGAGAAGGATACCAGGTCCTCTGTGATTGGTATCTTAGATATCTACGGGTTTGAGATCTTCCCGAAGAATAGGTGAGTGTTTTAAGAAGCCCACTGTTTCTGTATTTTCTGGTGTTATTACCGTAACGTCTTAAATGTATGTTGCCAAACGACTAATAATAATTGCTGATAATTCCTTATTTTCTTGGAAAAAACAGAAAAACATGGAATTTTAGCGATGCAAATTCTGGATCACTCTCACTAGATCCAGTCAACAAATTGAACTCTCAGTAGATGCTGTTTTATAATAAACATGAAAAAAAAATAACAGTATCTTTTTCACCATGTCAGCTATAATAGGACTGTCCACGTGGCCATAGGCCTCCCTCATGGATCTATTTTAGTGCTATAATAACTTGAATCTTCATGTTACAAACCGTTATTGACCAATTTTTGGATAGATGTCTAAAATGACAGAATTTGTCAAAAATTACAGAGTATGCCAAAATGACTCAGTATGTGGATTACTGTATCATGATCCTTAAAACTCCAAAATATATACCACATCAATGGAGGGAGAGTTACATTGTGAAAGGGAGGTAAGTTGTAATGTCGTACAAGGAGGTCTAGAAGTGAAATCAATGGAATAGAATGTATCTGTAGGACCGACAAGAGTGAAACTCCAAAATTACAAGGTTTTTTCATCATCCATTACCATTCCAGCTTCGAGCAGTTCTGCATAAACTTCTGCAATGAGAAGCTCCAGCAGCTCTTCATCCAGCTGACCCTGAAGCAGGAACAGGAGGAGTACCTCCGGGAAGGCATCGAGTGGGAACCCGTCGAGTACTTCAACAACATCGTCATCTGCGACCTCATTGAGGCTAAGCACACGGGTGAGTTGTGATGTTATAATTGCCTTTCCAAGCCTTCTTATCAACTCTTCAAGCAGTTCTGCATAGAGAAGCTCCAGTAGCTCTTCATCCAGCTGACCTTGAAGCAGAAGCCGGAGGAGTACCTCCGGGAAGGCATCGAGTGGGAGCCTGTCGAGTACTTCAACAACATCGTCATCTGCGACCTCATTGAGGCTAAGCACACGGGTGAGTTATGATGTTATAATTGCCTTTCCAAGCCTTCTTATCAACTCTTAAGCAGTTCTGCAAAGAGAAGCTCCAGTAGCTATTCATCCAGCTGACCTTGAAGCAGGAGCCGGAGAAGTACCTTTTGAAGGCATCGAGTGGGAGCCAGCATAGTACTTCTACAACATCGTCATCTGCGACCTCATTGAGGCTAAGCACACGAGTGAGCTAATATAAATAAATAAATAAATAAATAATGCTGAACAAATCACACAGCATCATCTAGCCCCAAGCTAAGCAGAGCTTGTGTTATGGGTACTAGATGACTGATATACTTAATACATTATACTACATAGATAGATATTTTTATTATATATAGAAAAACACCCAGAACACCCTGAACAAATATCTGCAGATCGTACAGACATTTGTCCCGAGGCGGGAATCGAACCCGCAACCCCTTGCGTCGCAGGCGGACCTACGCCCGCTGCGCCACAGAGCTCGTCAATATGTCATAGATGCCTTTGATTAGAAGCCTTTCTAATTCTTCGAGCAGTTTTGCATAAGCTTCTACAATGAGAATCTCCAACAACTCTAATCCAGCTGCCTCGGAAGCAGCAGCATGAGGATTTTTTTGCACTCCATTATTTCGAACTTAATCTAACTCCAATCATCAATCATCTCAGCCGTATATATGTATCTACTGCTGGATATAGGCCTCTAATTGATCTCTAAGTGAATATCTTGAATATTTAAATTACGGGCACAAGAGACCTTACAACTCTATGTCTTAGGGCACAATGCAACGCTGCTTTGGTCACGTGCTTAGCGAACCTGATCACCGCGGTATTGCAGTTGTAACAGGAAGAGCTTACCGCTTAACATCAGGAGAGCATTCGGCTTGTCACGTCATTAAGTAGAATAAAAAAAAATCTACGGGTTCGAGATCAATTTTCCCTTCATCTCCGTCAGAAAGCCAGCGCGACTCCGCTCCTAAGTGGTGCGGGTGGAGTAACATAATATACTTGAAACTGAGACTGGACCTTTGACGCATATCGCGACAGCGACAATTAATTTGTTTTCATGTTGCTTACCTACTCTCATAACACAAGCTCTGCTTAGCTTGGGGCTAGGTGATGCTGTGTGAATTGTCCAGCATTATTTATTTATTATTATTATTTATTTACTGTACAATTGTTTTCTTCTCTTTTTTAAATTTGTGTGCTGTATCTTTGTGAAGTCAATAAACAATGTTCATTAATGAATTCATAATTGTTTCAAGGTATAATCTCCATCCTGGACGACGAGTGCCTGCGGCCCGGGGACGCGACCGACGGCTCGCTCCTGGAGAAGCTGACGCAGCACCTCGACGGACACGAGCACTACAAGTCGCATCGCAAGTCCGACACTAAGACGCAGAAGATCATGGGACGTGATGTGAGTTAACGGACTTTTTGAACCATGACTAAAAAGACGGGTGTTATTAGATAGATAGATAGACTTTTATTTAGCAACAAAAGCACAGACAAAACACAGTACGTATACATGACCATTGCCGTGGGGTGCCGGCAGTTGCCGTGGGGTGCCGGCAGTAGAATGTTACCCCTCCTCTCATGCCCGTGGATGCAGTAAGAGCCTGCTAAGGGATACCTCTGGAAGATGGGCAGCAGCGTCTTTCCGTATATCAACATCCCGTACTGCGCTCGCCAACCCGCCTGCCAAGCGTGGTGAGTATGGCAACTACCCCTCATGGAGATCCATGAGGGAGGCCTGTTCAGTAGTGGACTTTTTACGGCTGGAATGATGATACATGACCAAATTAAATAACTTTACACTTAGAGAATGAACAATAATAATAATACCTAACATACAATCCGATTAGGTTGGTTTCTACACAAACACATAATAGAGTAAAGATAGTCGGGCAGGGCACCAGTAAGTCCTTTCTGCGCCGCTGTTAGCCAAAAAGGACCAGTCTCAGCTATATGCTGCTCCGCACCAGAGGTACGAGGCAGCGCTGGTTTTCAGACTGATCCTGAAAGGGTGGCTTCACGAACTCTAACGCAGTCCATTCAATGATCCCAAAAAATTAAGAAATAAATACTAAATAACTGTTACCTATACTGTTACATATATATAATTTAAATAATAATAATAAAATATTTTCACTATGTATGTACTAAAATATATTACAAGCACAATAAAAAACAACCATGTAGATACAACAATTTTAACATTATTATGAGGTTTCTCGTTCGCTTCTTTCCCTCACTTGGATAAAAAAATATCTGAAGCGAACGAATTCATAATGTGCTTTATTCAATTTAAATGCGTCTCGATCTTCTTTTGTAAATTGACAATTATATGTAGAGTTTTTCTCTATTGAATAAACACTTATTGACTTTGACTTTGAATACGATAAATTTGAAGTGTGTGTGTGTGTTCGTGTGTGCGCGTTTCGTTGCATCTTATCAGCTCTGAATATTTGGTGAGGGCAAAATTTCGGCTAAAAACAAATGTTTAAGCTGGAAAACGTCGTGGAGTATAGTATAACTCAGTGTCACTTCCTTTAGGGACCGTATATTTTGTTATTTAACATGTATATTGTAGTTGTTTTTTCTTTATAAAATAAAATAATAAATAAATATCGACGAAGCAACATTGTTAGATTCGGTGACTTCCGGACTGAAGCGGACTTGTACCGGTATTCCCCCGGAGCTTCGAAATGGGGTCCTTCAAAAGGCGGGTATTTTCCTTCCTCGAAAGCCGGCAGCGCATCAGTCTCGCCTCTGGTGATGCAGATGTCCATGGGTCACGGTGACCGTTTCACGTCTTCCAGCTTATAAAATTTAACAACTCCTCTAGTTCTGTTTATTCACGCTTGCTTTGTTATTACTCCAGGAGTTCTGCCTGGTCCACTACGCCGGCGAGGTCACCTACAGCGTGACGACTTTCCTGGAGAAGAACAACGACCTCCTCTACCGCGACATCCAGAGCCTCGTCGCTACCAGCGGCAACTCTATCGTTAGCTCTTGCTTCAAGGTAAATCTTTCTGCTAAAATCTTTATCCTAAGTTATTTTAACACTTTGTAAACTTTCGCGATCAATAGACATAATGTTTAAACCACGTTTAAACCGAAAAATAATAAAACAAGGTAATTACTCGATAAAGTCCCTTTATAATTATTTTAACACTTTCATCATAATCTTCTCTCTGGCTTGACCCTCGGCTGTTCTATTGTGAAGTCATCATCATCAGTTCAGCCGTAAAACGTCCACTACTGAACACAGGCCTCCCTCATGGATCTCCATGAGGGGTAGTTGCCATACTCACCACGCTTGGCAGGCGGGTTGGTGAACGCAGTATAGGATGTTGATACACGGAGACGATGCTGCCCACCTTCCGGAGGTATCCCTTAGCAGGCTCTTACTGTATCTACGGGCATAAGACGAGGGGTAACATTTAACTCCCGGCATCCCACGGCACTCATTTATTCAGTACTAGCTGCACCGCGCAGTTTCACCCGCGTAGTTTCCGTTCCCGTGGGAATTTCGAAAAATCCCTCCTTAGTGCACCTCTAGGATACTCAAGATATATGTGTGCCAAATTTCAAGTCTCTATCTAGGTCCAGTGGTTTAGGCTATGCGTTGTCTGTATATACATATATATTTATATGTCTGTATATTTATATATCTTGATTTATTATATTTATTATCGTGTTGCAGGATGTTAACAAGCACAGCAAGAAACGGCCCGAGACCGCGATCTCCCAGTTCAAGAACTCTCTGAACGAGCTCATCAAGATCCTCAGCAGCAAGGAGCCTTCCTACATCCGCTGCATCAAGCCCAACGACACCAAGGCGCCCAGTAAGTTGCTACTAACATATTTATGGAGCAATATTAAGATATAAAGAAAATACTCTTGAAGCCGCTCATGTCCATTACTTTATTGATTTTGTTTTAGATAAAGATAAAGATAAAAAACGTTTATTTTGTTTCACACATTACAAATAATACAACAAAAATAAAAATATACAGACATGGAAACAAAAAAGGAAATCGCTCAGCATGTGCACAGTAGCGATGGCGCTACGTGCGCTGGTTTTCTGCGACACCTAGAGTGTGTGAGGTAGCGGTGCGACACACGCAAAGACATTGACACACGTTACAAATGACATACGAGTACTAAAGAAAATTATGTTATAATCAAGTTACATAAATAATAAATTTAGGAAGCAATAACTACAACACAATCAGAAAATATAACAGGTGAATAGAAAGAAAGTAAATAAAATATTGAAATATAACACAAAAGCTAAAATATAATAAAATTAACAAAATATTTAAGAACAATTATTAATATTAATACGGATCGGCTCAGAATGTCTGCTTGTTGTTGGTAATTTCTGTGATATTAAAAGATGTTTCTTAAGAGATTTTTTAAAGGTATAAATTGATTTTTTTACACGGTCTACCAATATTTTAAGGACAGGATGAGCACTAACCTCAATCAAGCCTTCCAGCAGAACACCAAACTTTAAACTGTATACATAGTTGAACAGTAGGTACGTCTTTACTCCATGAACCTCCAAGCACGAATGCCGGATTCCTTCTACTCTCTTCGACGAAAACACCTTTGTGACTGAGCGGAAATACGAACTACACACTGTTTCTCAAAATATAACTCATTTTAAAATAATGAATGATTCATATTATGGGTGAATCATAAAAAAAAAAAATCCTTGCATCTCTAAGATCACCGGAAGTTTAACTTTCTTGCTTATAAAATTATTTCAATAAATGTCATTATTCCTAACAAATTATTACCAATTATTAAGAAAGTTAACGAATGAAATTAAAACAGATATCCTTACACATAGCGCTGCGGAGTTTCACTCGCGTAGTTCCCGTTCCCGTGGGAATACGGGGATAAAATATAGCCTATTACTAAGGATAATCATCATCATCACAGCCGCAAGATGCCCACTGTTGGACATAGTGCTCCCTCATTGATCTGCTAGTACGGATCTGACAGGCAGGCGGGTTGGCAAGCGCAGTAAGTGATGTTGGTTGATACAAGAAAAGATGCTGCCCATCTTCCGGAGGTATCCCTTGGCAGAATCTTACTGCATCCAAGCAAGAGAGGAGAGGCAACATTCTCTTGTCGGCACCCCACGGCATAATGACTTAGGGATAATGTAGCATTCCTGGTGTAATCCAGGCGAAACGTCGGGAAATAGTAAAGGTAATTTACGCGATAAATACCCGGTTATATGTATGTTAATAACTGTCTCTATACTTAACTAATTATTTCTTGGTTAAGTTTCTGTGTAACACCTAAGTTGATATTTGTAATTCTTTTGCGGTAAACAAATGCATTCATATGTTACCTTAGTAAGTTAGCTTTCAAAGTCAAAGACAATAAGTGTTTGTTCAATGAAACAAAAAGCCACATTTTTTATTTATTTTTTTATTTATTTCAAGAAAATTACAATAGTTCTTAAACTAAAATACACTTAAAAAGCCCTTTTGGGCTTGTCCTAAGCGTATCGGGCCCTCATAACTTAAATCTATACGTAGGTACGTCTAACACCAAAGACATACAGTAGGTAGATCACTAAAAAATAAAACTAAAAGTAGGTTAAACACATAGAATAGTCAATTTACAAAAGAAGAACAAGACACATTTAAATTGAATAAAGCACATTATTGAAGCGAACAAGAAACTTCACTCTTTCGCTTATATTCATTGTTACAATATTTGTCTTTTATGTAGCAACAACATATTAATTGCAGTTCTTTGCAGAAAGGCTGATTCGCTGCCTAAACAGACCTTGAGTTAGGCCGTTAACTTTACAATAGGCTAGATGACTAAATTTTAATTGTTAATCCGTCATGTAGAATAAAATCTATTGGACACGTATTTTTTTCTTTTTTAACGTAATCCAAATGTAACTGCGATACATCATATCTAAATGCCGCGTCAAGTCGCACGCTGACGTGCCTCAGTACAGAATTATGACGTCACGAGCCCCACTCCTAAACTTCAACACGCTTTGTCTAACTATTGTTTCATTACGACGAGCTCTGTGGCGCAGCGGGCGAAGGTCCGCCTGCGACGCAAGGGGTTGCGGATTCGATTCCCGCCTCGGGACAAATGTCTGTACGATCTGCAGATATTTGTTCAGGGTGTTCTGGGTGTTTTTCTATATATAATAAAAATATCTATCTATGTAGTATAATGTATTAAGTATATCAGTCATCTAGTACCCATAACACAAGCTCTGCTTAGCTTGGGGCTAGATGATGCTGTGTGATTTGTCCAACAATATTTATATTTAATTATAATTTAAATTAATATGAAAGAGCAAAAAATACCTGTGTATTTTTTTTTGTAATATTTAACTGACGGACTAGAATAACTTTGATTTTCATACTGGCAGGGTATTTGTAAAATTGACTACAATCTTGATGAACTTGACAGCAGAGTTTCCCAATACATGATTGTCAAATGACTACAATTTGCAGTGCAATTCGACGACAAGCTGGTGTCGCACCAGGTGAAGTACCTCGGCCTGATGGAGAACCTGCGCGTGCGCCGCGCCGGCTTCGCGTACAGGCGGACTTACGAGGCCTTCCTTGAGAGGTAACATTTCATATAAATAAATAAAATAGGTTTATTTCTTAATCTATATGTTACGGGTAATGCTAGAAGATTGAGTAAACCTAGGTTAACCCGGGTTTACTTAGAATCACCCAAGGAGTTTGGGTAAAGTCCGAATTATAATTAGTTGTTTTAGCCGGGCATAAATCGGTCGGTCGATAGGCGACGTAGGATCCAAGAGCGTTTAGCGTGTAGTTTGTAACGTCGAAGATTATTCCGACACGTTTCGACTTTTAAAGAAAATCATAATCATGGGATTGAACGCCCGTCCGCACGAAACTGCATAATCTTTGACGTTTGCTTTCCTCGCCGTTATGTTAATGAAAAAAAATATAGCGTTTGTTTCACTACTGATGGTCTTTTTTTGGGTCCCATAGTACAACACTATGGGACCCACAAAAAGAGCATCAGTACAGTTGGTGTTGAAGTTATAGCTGTGTTTCGTCCAGGTACAAGTGCCTGAGCCCGGCCACGTGGCCCGCGTTCCGCGGCCCGGCGCGCGAGGGCGTGCAGCACCTGGTGGCGGCGCTCGCCTTCGAGCGCGACGAGTACCGCATGGGCAAGTGAGTACAACTCGTCCAGGTACAAGTGCCTGAGCCCGGCCACGTGGCCCGCGTTCCGCGGCCCGGCGCGCGAGGGCGTGCAGCACCTGGTGGCGGCGCTCGCCTTCGAGCGCGACGAGTACCGCATGGGCAAGTGAGTACAACTCGTCCAGGTACAAGTGCCTGAACCCGGCCACGTGGCCCGCGTTCCGCGGCCCGGCGCGCGAGGGCGTGCAGCACCTGGTGGCGGCGCTCGCCTTCGAGCGCGACGAGTACCGCATGGGCAAGTGAGTACAACTCGTCCAGGTACAAGTGCCTGAGCCCGGCCACGTGGCCCGCGTTCCGCGGCCCGGCGCGCGAGGTCGTGCAGCACCTGGTGGCGGCGCTCGCCTTCGAGCGCGACGAGTACCGCATGGGCAAGTGAGTACAACTCGTCCAGGTACAAGTGCCTGAGCCCGGCCACGTGGCCCGCGTTCCGCGGCCCGGCGCGCGAGGGCGTGCAGCACCTGGTGGCGGCGCTCGCCTTCGAGCGCGACGAGTACCGCATGGGCAAGTGAGTACAACTCGTCCAGGTACAAGTGCCTGAGCCCGGCCACGTGGCCCGCGTTCCGCGGCCCGGCGCGCGAGGGCGTGCAGCACCTGGTGGCGGCGCTCGCCTTCGAGCGCGACGAGTACCGCATGGGCAAGTGAGTACAACTCGTCCAGGTACAAGTGCCTGAGCCCGGCCACGTGGCCCGCGTTCCGCGGCCCGGCGCGCGAGGGCGTGCAGCACCTGGTGGCGGCGCTCGCCTTCGAGCGCGACGAGTACCGCATGGGCAAGTGAGTACAACTCGTCCAGGTACAAGTGCCTGAGCCCGGCCACGTGGCCCGCGTTCCGCGGCCCGGCGCGCGAGGGCGTGCAGCACCTGGTGGCGGCGCTCGCCTTCGAGCGCGACGAGTACCGCATGGGCAAGTGAGTACAACTCGTCCAGGTACAAGTGCCTGAGCCCGGCCACGTGGCCCGCGTTCCGCGGCCCGGCGCGCGAGGGCGTGCAGCACCTGGTGGCGGCGCTCGCCTTCGAGCGCGACGAGTACCGCATGGGCAAGTGAGTACAACTCGTCCAGGTACAAGTGCCTGAGCCCGGCCACGTGGCCCGCGTTCCGCGGCCCGGCGCGCGAGGGCGTGCAGCACCTGGTGGCGGCGCTCGCCTTCGAGCGCGACGAGTACCGCATGGGCAAGTGAGTACAACTCGTCCAGGTACAAGTGCCTGAGCCCGGCCACGTGGCCCGCGTTCCGCGGCCCGGCGCGCGAGGGCGTGCAGCACCTGGTGGCGGCGCTCGCCTTCGAGCGCGACGAGTACCGCATGGGCAAGTGAGTACAACTCGTCCAGGTACAAGTGCCTGAGCCCGGCCACGTGGCCCGCGTTCCGCGGCCCGGCGCGCGAGGGCGTGCAGCACCTGGTGGCGGCGCTCGCCTTCGAGCGCGACGAGTACCGCATGGGCAAGTGAGTACAACTCGTCCAGGTACAAGTGCCTGAGCCCGGCCACGTGGCCCGCGTTCCGCGGCCCGGCGCGCGAGGGCGTGCAGCACCTGGTGGCGGCGCTCGCCTTCGAGCGCGACGAGTACCGCATGGGCAAGTGAGTACAACTCGTCCAGGTACAAGTGCCTGAGCCCGGCCACGTGGCCCGCGTTCCGCGGCCCGGCGCGCGAGGGCGTGCAGCACCTGGTGGCGGCGCTCGCCTTCGAGCGAGACGAGTACCGCATGGGCAAGTGAGTACGACTCTATTGTGTTGACTGATGGAGGGAACAACGGAAATGAATAGTTATATACTCGATGCCATTTAGTGTGGCAATACAGGTCATTCACCTATGTACATTCAGGTAGGTGAATGACCTGTATTGCCACTAAGTAATTTATGATAAGTAATTTTATGATAGCGTAGTGAACTACGCTATCATAAAATGTAATGAAAGTGTCGCTAATTCTGTCGCTTACCATACAAACCACATAGCACGTTTTCGATAGGTTTGTAAGGTAAGCGACAGAATAAGCGACACTTTCATTGCATTTTATGATAGCGTAGTGAAGGTAGGTGATTGACCTGTATTGCCACGCTAAATGGCATCGAGTATAGTATATGCAGTAAGAGCCTGCTAAGGGGTATATGGAAGATGGGCAGCTTTCCATGTATCAACATCCCGTACTGCGCTCGCCAACCCGCCTGCCAAACGTGGTGAGTACCCCTCATGTAGATCCATGACGACCTATGTTCTGTAGTTAACGTTTTACGGCTGAAATAATGATGATGATAGTTAAAGTACTTCCTCTACTTGTGCAAGCTAACGGACGGAACAGCGGAAATTCATTTTCAACTTAATTAAAGTTAAAAATACTGAAGACTCACACCGTTCAGTACTAAACTAAGCATAACTTGCACTATGGAAAAACAAATGATTAATAGAAATTCAGAAATTCATTTACAAAACATAGACACGTCATATTGTATACCATACCTAAATACCATACAATTTTTACACCTTGGGTCACATTAATAAAAATGTAACTTTTGTTACTCGCTTTATTGTAGCATTTTATTATTGAAATAGGAAAAAAATTGGTCCAGCAGTTTTTGAGTGAAACAAAACAATTGGTGAAACAAAATAAAAAAAAAACACATATATTGTCTCTTTATAATATTACTCTCTTTATAATATTGTAACTAGCTTCTGCCCGCTACTTCGCACGCGTTGAACCCCAATAAAAGTAGCCTATATGTAATTACTGGTCAACATCTATAAGTGTGAAAAGTTTCAGCTTAATCCGTAGGTAGTTTTTGCGTGGTGAGGTTACAAATATCCATACATCCATACAAACTTTCGGATATATTATATTAGTGAGATAGTAGTTTAACAATTGTCAACCAATCTCATCCCACAGCACCAAAATCTTCATCCGCTTCCCCAAAACACTCTTCGAAACCGAAGACGCCTTCCAAATCAAGAAGAACGACCTGGCAGCGATCATCCAGAGCCGCTGGAGGGGATACTGGCAGAGGAAGCAGTACCTCAGGATGAGGGCGGCAGCCATCATCATCCAAAAGTGGGTGAGGAGGTTCCTCGCCCAGAAGCTAAGCCAACGGAGGAAGAATGCTGCTGATGTTATCAGAGCTTTTATTAAAGGTAAGTATGGAGTACCGGTAGAAGAATGTTGCGCATCCTCCCTTGCCCGTGTTTGCAGTAAGAGTTTGCCAAGGGATACCTCCGGAAGATGGGCAGCAGCGTCTTTCCGTGTATTCCCGCACTGCGTTCGCCAACCCAAGCGTAGAGAGTACGGCAACAACGATCATGATTTTTAAGATTCATGATGGGCTATGTTCAGCAGTGGGCGTGGACAGCGTACGGCTGAGATGATGATTATGATGAAGTTAGACTTTTCGCAAGACAACTACGCAGGGTAAGAGCCACTGTAGGGGGAAACTTGCAAAGAAAGCAGTACCTCAAGTTAACAAATACAACTCAACATCTAGGCTAGCCTACTCGATTGTACTCTATTGTTACTGTTATACTCGATGCCATTTAGCGTGGCAATACAGGTCATTCACCTACCTTCACTACGCAATATATAAAATGCAATGACAGTGTCGCTAGTTCTGTCGCTTACCATACAAACTACATAGCACGTTTTCGATAGGTTTGTATGGTGAGCGACAGAATTAGCGACACTTTCATTGCATTTTATGATAGCGTAGTGAAGGTAGGTGAATGACCTGTATTGCCACGCTAAATGGCATCGAGTATAGTTCAGTTGTATTGTTGTGGCTTCCTTTAATTAAGGAACAGTAGCTTAAAGAACCTACCTATTGTTTTATTTAAATCTTTATTGTGTATCTCTTGTTGGTGGCGGAAATAAACAAATGTTATTAACACTCTCCAGGTTTCATCACGCGTAACGGGCCCGCGAGTCCAGAGAACCAGCGGTTCCTCGGAATCGCGAAGGTGCACTGGCTGAAGCGGCTCTCCACGCAACTTCCCTCCAAGGTCCTCGACCTGAGCTGGCCGGCCTGCCCCGCCACCTGCCAGGACGCGTCTAAGGAGCTGCATAGGTGAGCTGTTTTCAGATATTCCTGCTTAGATATTGCTGCTTATTGCTGCTAGACTCAGGTCTAGGATCTTGGAAGGGAGCTGCGTGGAGCCAGCCTGCCCTGCTACCTGCCAGGACGCGTCTAAGGAGCTGCATAGGTGAGCTGTTTTCAGATATTCCTGCTTAGATATTGCTGCTTATTGCTGCTAGACTCAGGTCTAGGATCTTGGAAGGGAGCTGCGTGGAGCCAGCCTGCCCTGCTACCTGCCAGGACGCGTCTAAGGAGCAGCATAGGTGAGCTGTTTTCAGATATTCCTGCTTCAGACAAGAGCAGTAAAAGGTTCCACGGTAGCAGTACGATGTTGCCTCTCTTCCCTCCCGAGGATTCAGTAATCATCTGCTTATGGATAGCTTGGGAAGATGGGCAGCAGCGACTATCCGTATATCAACGTCCCGTAATGCGCTCGCCTACCCAATCGTGGAGAGTATAGCAAAGGTGCACTGACTGAAGGGTCACTCCACGCAGCTCCCTTCCAAGATCCCAGACCTGAGCTGGCCGCCTGCTCTGCTACATGTCAGGACGCGTCTAAGCAAAGGTGAGCTGTTGTTATCTATTTCTGCAGGGCTAGCATGGCCGGAGATATTTTATCCACGGGGAGAGGACAAAATACTATTCCCCTCTGTCAATTTTGTCCACACTCCGAGCATGGCGACATGGGTGGATAAACTATTCACGGTGGACAGACCAGGGGAAACGCTTGGCCCCGAAATTATAGGCGGAGGGTGAGTATCCATGTCTAATGTCAAAAAGTGATATAATTCTCTTTCCCCTGTTGCCGTGCTTTGGCAGGTGGATAAAATAATTTTATCCCTTGTAAGTGGAAATAACCGGTGGACAAAAGTTTTAGTCTTTTTTAAACTTCTCCTTAAAAGTCTCCCCGCGACCACGACCAGGTGCAATCCAGTCGAAACGTCGGGAATAAAATAAAGGTAATTACGCGATAAATACCCGATAATCCCATGTTTTGACAAAAGTTTTATCCCCAGCCCATGCTAGCCCTGCGAGGAAAGTCACAGGTACGAGCAATTAGAGGTTCCAACAAAGTCCTCTATGTTGACACGGTGATTGGGACTGCTTTGTTCTGAGTTGCATATTATAATGCCAACAACGCGCGTGTTGTAGGGTACCTAATTAAAAATAATTTTGGTCTAGCGTGCCATGTCAGGGCTCATTTAAGATACACCTAGTCGCCGAATAAATAGGCGTTATAGGGTCGCCGTCATCGCACCCATGAGGAGGACTGTGCAATACATATTATGACATTAAAATTAAATGGTGCAAAGAAGGTTTACCTACCTTGAAGGCGTAAGTGGACTTTTTCTTAGCTGAAAGCTGAGCTAGTGACTTATTCTGATCAGAAACCTAGTAGGTATGCGGGTCACATATGGACGGATGCCGTAGGGTGCCGGCAGTAGAATGTTACCCCTCCTCTCATGCCCGTGCATGCACTAAGAGCCTGCTAAGGGATATCTCCGGAAGATGGGCAGCAGCGTCTTTACGTGTATCAACATCCCGTACTGCGCTCGCCAACCCGCCTGCCAAGCGTGGTGAGTATGGCAACTACCCATACTCACCACGCTTGGAGATCCATGAGGGAGGCCTGTGTTCAGTAGTGGGCGTATTACGGCCGAAATGATGATGATGAACGGATGATGTTAAAGAAGGTGCATTAACAGCAGTTCTACAAAGTCCTTATCATGATCAGTATTCTATTGAATCTATGTATACGACGACCTCTGTGGGGCAGCGGGCGAAGGTCCGCCTGCTACGCAAGAGGTTGCGGGTTCGAATCCCGCCTCGGAACAAATGTCTGTATGACCTGCAGATATTTGTTCAGGGTGTTCTGGATGTTTTCTATATATAATAAAAAATATCTATCTATGTAGTATATTGAATTAAGTATATCAGTCATCTAGTACCCATAACACAAGCTCTGCTTAGCTTGTGGCTAGGTGATGCTGTGTGAATTGTCCAGCATTATTTATTTATTTTATTTATTTTATGTATGAACAACAACGAATTACTAAGATTGTCACTTATTTAAAACACAATAGTCATCATCATCTCAGCCGAAGAACGACCACTGCTGGACCTAGGCCTCCTTCGTGGATCTCCAACAGATCATGAGGGGTTGTTGCCATACTCACCACGCTTGCCAGGCAGTTTGGCGAGCGCGGTACAGGTTGTCACACGGAAAGACGTTGCTGTCCATCTTCCGTAGGTATTCTTGGCAGATTCTTACTGCATCCACGGGCAAGAGAATCAACAATCCACTTCCGGCATCCCACGGTAAAGAGTATTACAAACAAAGTTAAACCTTTTATTTTCTGGCAGGTTGCACCGAGCCCACCTCTCGAGGAAGTACCGGCTCGCGCTGAGTCCTCAGGACAAGAAGCAGTTCGAGCTGAAGGTCCTCGCTGAAAAGATGTTCAAGGGTGAGTCTTATTCGCAATGACAGCACCTAGCTTTTTTGGGATTCAGTTGGAGTTCAGTTGAACCGGACGGCTTTTACCCGCCGTGCAACTTGTTAAACTTTTGCGAACGGATCATATATTATTTACTTAGTTAAAAAAAATACAAGATTATATCGCGTATTATTTTTCATGCGTTTCATTTAACGCGTTCTTGCTCGCAGAAGGACTGAGAGTAGGCCCGTATTTAGATTAAGACATTTTAGTCAAACGACGTGATAGTTCAAGTTCCTGAGGGACCTTACTAGACACGGCGGTAGCTCGTGCATTTAAAAAATCCAGCTACCGCCGTGTGGCAGGTGGTCTGCCTCGATGCCGTCTCGCTTCCATCGGCACCGCTTTATACTTAGGTACCCTACTGTACGAAAACCTCCTACTTCATAAGCGTTACCTCCACCACATCCAGGCAAGAAGAACAGCTACCTGAGCAGCGTGAAAGACCGCTTCGTGGACGAGCGCCTCACCCCCGAGCACCAGACCCTCAGGGGAACCTTCATGGCGTCACCTTCCTGGCCTACGGGAGAACAGCTTATTGTGAGTATTATTGCTTACCCGGCCTCTGAAGACCAAGTGAGTTGAACTGCCACCGCTCTTCGACCTTGGGTCCGATATAAACGAGTAACTCTGTCTTTCCGCGACTTCAGTCAAGCAAGAGAGCACAGGAAAAGTAACTGATCATAATAATAAGCTCTTATTAACAATACCTGCTTACAGGCTAACACACAAGAAATATAGACAGGGCTGTGTCAAACGATCCATCACATTTAAGTTTGAGGGTAACGTATTTTATAAAGTAAATAAACATGCCTAGACTTGAGGCATGAGAACCAGGGGCCTAATTCTCGATAAGATGATAAATTATCGTAAAAATCATAAAAACTGTCTAATACGAAATCCTGAATCGAACATTATTTGGACATCTAGATTTTACTCGTATCATGTACACGAGAATCAGGCCACTGGTATTAAAACGGTCACCACTCAACCAACGTACATAGGTAGGGTACACTCCTGTTTTAACACTTTTCGATACGTGATACCTAGATGGTATAATGATACATTAGTTATTTGCCACTTCAGCACACACATCCAATTTCACGGGACAAATATCTGTACGATCTGCAGATATTTGCTCAGAGTGTTCTGGATGTTTTTCTATGTATAACCAGAAATATCTATGTAGTATACGTAGGTATGAAGTCATCTAGTAGGTACACATAACACAAGCTCTGCTTAGCTTGGGGCTAGATGCTGTGTGAATTGGCCAGCACTATCTATGAATACACTATCTTGTTCCAGTACTCGTGCGAGGCCGTGAAGTACGACCGGCGCGGCTACAAGGCCCGCGCGCGCGCGCTGCTCGCCTCCGACAAGGCGCTGTACGTGCTGGACGCGGCCAACCGCAAGACGTTCAAGCTGAAGCACCGCCTGCCGCTGGACAAGCTGAAGGTCGTCATCACCAATGAGACTGATACGCTCGTGCTGATCAAAATACCGCAGGAGTTGAAGAAGGATAAGGTAAGGGTTTCCTATGACTAACATAGTTTTGAACCATGTAGATTCAAATGCGACCAGATCATCTAACTAATGCTAAGTCTCCTTTAGAGTCTCATCATCATCATTACAGCCGTAAGACATCCATTGCTGGACATAGGCCTCCGTCATTGACTTAGAGATCCAAGTGCATGAGGGGTTGTTGCCATACTCACCACGCCTGGCAGGAGGGCTTCTAGAGTCTGTAAATATTCAGTGCCTAGTGTTACTTACTAAGTGAGTTGAAAGCACTAAAATAGTTTGTGTTTCGGTGAAGCCTGTGATCCTCGGAAGATTCTGCGCCTTAGGTCAGAGTTGAACTGGCTAAACTTTAGTCTTTAGGAATATGGAGTCCAGTGGCGTAGCTAGGTAACCAAGGGCCCTGGGGCAAATTAAAAAATGGGGCCCCACTGCTATGTAAACTGATTCATCATCATCATCATCAGCATTTCAGCCGTAAAACGTCCACTACTGAACTAAGGCCTCCCTCATGGATCTCCATGAGGGGTAGTTGCCATACTCACCACGCTTGGCAGGCGGGTTGGTGAGCGCAGTAGTATGGGATGTTGATATAAGGAAAGACGCTGCTGCCCATCTTCCGGAGGTGTCCCTTAGCAGGCTCTTACTGCATCCACGGGTAGGAGAGGAGGGGTAACATTCTACTGCCGGCACCCCATGGCTCATTGTATAACGCGAAATATCGTGAAAAATTGCAAGTCAGGTGACTGTAGGTACATTAATTCAGGTCCGCGGACAGGAGATCGTTCATGGTCTCCATCGTTAAATGTGGTAACACTAACGGTGATAATTTTTTTTCCGGGGATTCCCCAACGACACTTGTAGCGTATCATTGTGTTTCTCTATCTAAAAAAAAATATCACCGTTAGCGTTCACTATCCGTCAAATTGACAACACTGCAATGCTCTTTGCTTTGCATTTGCTTTTTCCACTGGACATGTTATGCTTGCAAAATGAATGCAATCACGTTCAACCAATTTTTGCGGGGTACGGGGGGAGTGATTTTTTGCTGTCTTAGTTACGCATATAGCGCACTGTTTCACAATTCTATAAGATGTTCTATAGTGATCGACGCAATCGATGAAATTCATGAATCAAAATGAATGAATGACGAAAAATGTAGGAGTTTGGTTACTTCTTACATTTCGATTTGAAATTATAGTACCTAAATACGATCGTTTGCCTGTACTTCGTGAAAAAAATATTTTAATAGTGATTTCACCGTTCACCCTCAACCCAAGGCTTCAATTGCGTGCACCTAACGCCTTTAATTAGCGCTCAAAATTACAGATTTTTTTTGTACATTCCGACAAATAGAACACTAATTAATAAGATTACGCTGAGGTGCAGCCTCGGCATTACGTACGACACACTGATACACAGAAACCAATAAAGAGAAGGTACAATGTTTGCACGCCAGTATAGGAGCAGGAGTGAGTTCGTTTGTTGTCCTGCAAAGGTACAAACAATAAATAAATAAAATTATTTATTTTATTTATTTATTTATGTATTACATGACTAGAACTGGATAAATACTTTATTGTACCACATAACTAGAACTGGATAAAACAATCGGCACAACGTTTGTCGGATCAGATAGTAATTAAATAAACAGAAAAAAATAGTGAACTCGCTACAAAGGTTTATTTATTTTACTTCCCCACTGGAAAATAATTACGTTTGACGAAAATACAGTTTTGGTATGTACCTATAGTTTTGTTTTCTTAGACATACATATTTATTATTAACATATATGAATATCTTTGTAATGAACGAATGGAAAATGAACGGTATAGTCCAGACTTGTTTCGGTAGGTCACAAGTTTAATTAAATTGCATTAAAATTTGAGTACTTTTTAAAATGGCGGTATGAATGAAATAATTACATCACATTTATTTAATTTTATGAAAAAATAGCTGCTTTTATGGGATAAAATTGTACTTACCTATGAAAAGAAATATTAGCGGATCAGTCACTATAATTTTTACAAAACAATACACCTAGTCAATTTTTTAACTAATGTTTGTCCTCGACAACCACAAACGCACTGACAAGACAATTTCGGTCAGTTAGGCTAAAAGGCTGAGGGCGAGATCGGCCGAGTAACGCGTCCAGTGGAAAATGTCTTTGCAACACTGCCAACCTACAGAAAGAATTTAGGGGAATTTCCTAGGCATAACTTTTGAATTTCTCTCAACTGAGTTGTCATGATTAAAGTGGGGTTGCCTGTCATATTTATTTTGAAAATGGTAGAAATTTCCAAAAGTTCAGTTCGATCGAGATTTCTGGTAAGGATTGGAGGGCCCCCTGAGCTTGAGGGCCCCGGGGCACTGCCCCGCCTAGCCCCTGGGTAGCTACGCCACTGATGGAGTCAGCACACACATCAACTTTTATCTGGGTTAACCATTGTAGTGAGTGTGCCTTTAGACAAGGCTCTTTAAGTTATCGACGCGTAAGCTAACAACCGCCTGCTGTTCGACAAACTGAAGTTCGTCATCACTAATGAGACTAATACGCTCGTGCTGATCAAAATACCGCAGGAGTTGAAGAAGGACAAGGTAAGAGATTTTGCTATGACTCTATCATGGATTTGGACCATGTAGATTTAAATGCATCCAGATCGTCTCGCCGTCTCATCCTAGGTCTCTAGAGTCTGTTCGTAAAGATTCACACTGTTACTAAGTAGGTCAAAAGCATTTATGTGCTGCCTTAGTAAACTTAGGATTCTCAGGAATCCACCTAGTTTTATGTGTGCACCATGATTCGTATGCTTCGTATGTTCTCGACGCGTCCAATCGGAAGACATTCAAGCTGACATGAAATCATCAAAGATCACAATAATTTTTAATTTTTTTCACGATAGGTAGCTCAGAGAAGATCAAAATCTTTTGACAAGTCAGCCTTTTCTCGAATAGCATTAAAATACCGATTGCAAAAGCAGACTTGGTCCCCTGGTAGACTGTGACACAGGAGGGTTCGATCCATCGCAGGAGTCAATCAAAAAGTAATATTAGTATGTACGAATTTTTTGCTGATTGTTGATATACAAAATGATTCGATTGATTTAAATGAGTGATTTAAACCCGCTCCATAACAATCTTTCGCAGTGCTGCGTTATGCTTTCTACTATAATTTAACGGTTACGGTTTTCACTCACAATCACGGTTAATAAATAAATAATGCTGGACAATTCTTTGTCCAGCATTATTTATTTATTTATTTATAGATATTTTATTATATATAGAAAAACATCCAGAACACCCTGAACAAATAAATATCTGCAGATCGTACAGACATTGTCCCGATGCGGGAATCAAACCCGCGACCTCCTCAGAAGTCGTCAAACACATTAGAATATGCTCAGGAAAGCTACATTGCATACGAAGGTTGATACCGTGTATTCCAGGGTGACCTGATCATCTCCGTGTCGCACCTGATCGAGGCTCTCACCATCGTCACAGACTTCACCAAGAAGCCGGAACTGATCGAGATCGTCGACACTGGCACGTAAGTACCTAGATACATGCTACTTGCAAGGTTTATTACTGTTACGACACCGTTTACGATAACAAAAGTCAAAGAATTTATTAATTCGGAATAAGGTAAAGTGACAATTTGCAACAGACAAGAAAAACAAATTTGAATTGTACTTAGTCAATTAAATTCAATAAGCACTTTATTAAATGCGTTCGCTTCAGAAAATTATTTTTTTGCAAGTGATGGTAAGAAGCAAAAAATAAACCTCTCACTTCTATTTTTTTTTTAATAAAGCTGAGTGTTTAATTCCTGGGTTGTATTCCTAAAATTCTATTTTAGTCTGCGGCACTGGCACTTAGAAAGGCATTTTAGGACTAGAAGAAGTACTTTTTATTTTGTCTATCTAGAAAATGCCAACAGCTGTCAAGCGATTGTGGGGAGCAATGATCTTATAAATGAGATTTTAAATAAATAATAACTAACTTATTGGTGAGGAGCATACAAGTAGACAATTAGTACCTTCTCTGATGGCATCATTATTTCAAAAGATTGCTACCTAACCTTAACACTTTTTTACCACAAACCGTTGGTTGAAGTGGTATTGAAGAATATAAAACGGCAACTCACCGTGTGTTCCAGCATCGCGCACAACCTCGTGAACGGCAAACAAGGCGGCACCATCGAGGTCACCAACGGCCCGCAGCCCGCGATCCAGCGCGCGAAGAGTGGAAACCTCCTTGTTGTGAGTACAGCCTTCATCCGGGACATTTACATTTAGAAGCATTTAGAGGACAATCGTAACACCAAAAGCCGGTCTCAGAAGTACAAATAAGGTATTATCATCATCTCGGCCGTAAGACTGCTGTCCACCACGACATGCCTCATCAGGACATATCTCCAAGATCATGAGGGGGTATGTTCCCAGACTCGCCACTCTTAGCAAGCGGGTTAGCAAGCGCAACGGGATTATGATACATGGAATGACGCTGCTGCCCATCTTCCGGAGGCAAGTGTATCTCAAGCAAGTGACACTGGCTAGCACACTTAGACGTGATGCCAGGTGGAGCAAAGCTTTGACCAACTGGTTGTCGAGCACCGACCAAAGCAGTTGTGGTCGTCTGACGGCGCGCTGGGTCGAAGCAGTCGTCTAGATGCTAGCAAATCCTGGCTTGGCACAGCACTGGACCGCCCTAGGCAGCTTATACATAGACATGCCTACATCCAGCAGTGGATGATGACGATGGAACAAATTGGTTTTACTCTGTGGACACCAAATTTTGACAACCAAAAATTGTTACACATTTTATCCCACTTCTTATTTTTTTTTATTTACTTTGTGTTTACGCTAAATCTTCTTTTTTTCTATTTTCAGGTCGCCTCCCCTTAAGGATTGCAGTATTTTCATAGAATTACAGCAATGTAATTTAGAAACAACGAAACTATATAATTGTAATATTCCATTGTAATTTATAATATTTATTACGATTTTTACCTAGACAAATAGATATAAGAAGTCATACAATGTTGAATTTAATCATGTACTTATGATTTTTTTATTTTTATAACTGAAGTATTTTTTGTTATTGTTTTCCAATATCTTGTGATAATTATGTAATGAGATTTTCGTACAAAGTACTTTAATTAATGCCATACGAAATTTAATTGAATTTACAGCTGGAAATATTACTAATAGTTTTTTATAAAATTATTGAAGCTGAATCAGAGGTGCCTTACAATATTCTAAAGATGTAATTGTATATGACGTTTGGTAAAACGAACTAATGAAATCATAAATCACTTTGAAGGTACATTCCTGACATTGATTTATCAAATCATAAAGTTTTCTATTGAATGAGTTTTTTAAACTCATGTCAAAGGATTCCTTTAGTGCGTATTCTCCGACAAATATTGGTATTTTCGAGATTATGTAGGCCATATTTATTACAATTTAAGCTAGTTCCTTCAGTCATTTTTTAATTACATAAATGTATTTTCAAAACAATGTCTTATTATTTTTTACATCTAATTTAGCACGCCTACTAGAACATACTATTTGTAAATTGTAATTGAAAGACTCTGATATATTTCATTGTAGTTTAATTATTTTAAAAAATTAGGTACATTTTTACATTTATTGTAATTTATATTATGATAACAATCCAGAGTTGCAGTGACAATCATCTATATATGCATAACTTACAGTTCAGTCTCAACAATAAAAAGAAAGATAGATTTAGACAATATTTCATCATTCCTAGAAAAAGATACAATACATGGAATTCCCAACATAGATAGGGCCCTTGACAATATATTTTATACTCGGATTTATTTTTATTTTAGCATCTTAGGTACTATCTTGGCAGTTCGTCGGTGTTTAATGGGTTACCTACTAATTAAGCTAGAAAACAATTCAATATGGTAAAATTTCGCAAACTTAAGACATTCAGTTTCTGTCATAACCACTTTGTTCAAAACTTTGTACAAACCTGTTGTAGGTATTATTGTTTAATCACCTTTATTGTTAAGTGATAATGAAATACACATTCTTAAAGTCCTTGAACTAAACAATAAGCACGTAGCTTTGATATGAGCAACAAACGGAATTACACCACCTACACAAAAAATTATAATATGAACAAACCAGACTTCCATTTAAGATAAATAAAATATCCCTTTTTGAATTGACATGTGTTACAGAAACAACAAATAAAGGATGATTCAAATGCATAGAATTTGTTTATGCTTCAAATAATAGACGATCATCTCCGAAACTCCGGATTATTAAATAGGGCAATGTAGCATCTTAAATCTATATAATACAAAGGACTTTAGTCTTTTAGCGTGCACCATGTTACATGGTAGACCCCGATTGTACATAATAGGAAGCGATTCTTACCTAAATTATAAATAAACATGTCTCGTCCGAATTCATATAAAATGACTGCAAAAAGCGCTAATTTATTTACAATCAAGCAGGATGATCATCACTGTTGACGTTGGCAGCTTACGCTGTAGCGATATTTCAACGCTATTTAGATGCCTCGCAAATTAACAGAGTTAAGCTTGACATAACCCACATACAATAAACTTATAGACCGCACATCACGCACTTTCTTACATATCATTTCTAGGTGCCATTTTCGTACCATTTCTAGATGCTGTCCGAGCAAGGTAGGTATTGTTCAGTATCCTTCCATCCACTTTGGTCATAAATGCAAACAATCTGAGCAGTCCAAAATATCTCACTATTCCCAACCACACCACTTAAAGGCACTGTCAGATATTTATAGCTGTATTTACAAGCATTATCGCTTTCATTACTTGCACTAGACATTCAAAAAACAGACAAACAAAGTCACATGGTTTCCTTTCTACAGTCCAGAACCGATTTTCCTGGGGTTTCAGATAACGTCGAAGTAACAGATGGTTTCAATCCATCAGTAAAAGTATTTCGCGGAAGATTTCACTTCTACGCGTTTGAACGAGATATCTTGATTCAAACTAATTGGTCACATACATCTGTTTCATAAAATGTGTGCATTGAACTGTTGAATGCACAACATATTTTGCTACATAACAAAGTCATTACTATGATTGTGGAAGTTTATTTCACTGGTTTACTGCATTATTCCAAAAATAGTATTTTGAAGTTGGCTTAGCCAATTTTCATTTGATAATTGCACATGTCAAGAAATCTAAATTTATTTGAGAACAGTTACATCCAAGCAGAAACATTTTGTGTGAAACATGCGACACGGAAGTATATTTTCATGCTAATTGGCACGCATTATTTATTTCGTAACGAAACCAATCTTATTCCATTAATACATGTACATAATTACAATTTTACTAGATATGCTTCCTAACTAAATGAAATGTTCAATGTACAGAGACCATACTAACTATAGACATTTGTTAAACAATAACATGATGATATATTATAATTACTTATTTACATTCACACTAGAGACATCACACCTATATCTGTGTGGATATACAAACATACTTCTTAACTACATAAATGCCATACTAGAGTGGGTCCTATACAATTTTAGTAAAAAATCTAACTAAGGACTAAATACAAAACTGCCGTAGTCTTGTGTTTTAGCCCATATTCCGTCCTTGTTTATATAACTCACCGACGAAATAGATACCTGCGTATTTTTTTGGTGTTCAAACAAAATTTTATTGGTTAAAATGGAATAAAGAGAAATAAAACTAATAAACACAGTTACCCATTCCGTCATCTATTCATTAATTGAAGTAAATGTACATTTTTTAAAATAACAAGTAAACAGTAACCATAAACCGAGTATACAAACAAAAACTCAATTTTAGTTAACAATCACAGGATTTATTTTCTTTGTCTATTTGACTAAGCCAATCGAGTGGAATCCAAATAATTTTGTTAAAGTCATTTACATTTTGGATTCACAAGCTATAGTTTGTGTGTTTTCAAAGGCACAAACATGCCATTGGCTGATAGAGTTTACCAACTTTACAACTGTAAAATATTACATTTTGCATCAAAAATATTATGCATCTCATGTAAGAAACTATCATGGCAGCTACCCATGTCTACTGCTTGGTTACATACAAATGTAACACAAAACAACAAAAACTCATCAAGTCTTGCAGTCACTCTGCGCTGAACACTGAACACTTCACTGTGTGTATTCACTATAGCACCATGGAGTGAGTGCGGTGAGTTCGTGTTATTTGACCTGGCCGGCCTCCTGCTGCGCTTCCCCGGGCTTGAAGGGGAGGTTGTCAGACTTGAATGGCTGGTCCGTGGAGTCCTTGGAGTCTCCGTCTTGGAAGTACTGCTTGTTGGGTTTGGTCTGGTCGGCCTCGCGCTGCTGCCGCCGCCGCTGCTTGGACCACAGCTCGTGGCAGTCCTGCCACGTTGGTAGTTCTGGCGCCGGCATTCTGTAATTGATGATTCATGGTCAAGGGAAGATCTTTGTGAATTAACTGGCTAAGAGGCATTTCTTTCATCAAGCTCTCCACAAGGACTACAGCAGTTTAACACATTTGCTTGAGACATTATCACCAAGGAACAAAACTGCTCTATAAATATACATAAACAGGGTGGGTATTAATCGACTTTTTGTCTACACAGGACCATGCCTGGTGCAATAGATATGTCAGGAAATAATAAACGTAATATACGGGATAAATACCAGTAGTTTAATTTGGGACAGGAAAGCGCTGTATAACCACAGCGCTGTATAACGCAGGACTATTTTTTAAAGTTAATAACTTACTGATCTTCCCTTCAACTAAGGGCCTTCAAGGCCTCAAAGGCTCTTCTCCGGATCAACTGCACCAAAAGTTAAAAGCTGGACCCAGCATGAATGCAAACTATTATCAAAACAACAGTGAGTAATATTTAATACTAGAAGTCGCCCGCGGTTTCACCCGCATCTTTGGTTACTGCTCCGCTCCCGTAGGTCGTAGCGTGATGTTATATAGCCTATAGCCTTCGTCGATAAATGGGCTATCTAACACTGAAATAATTTTTCATATCGGACCAGTAGTTCCTGAGATTAGCGCGTTCAAGCAAACAAACAAACTCTTCAGCTTTATATATTAGTATATAGATTTAGAGACACTGATCAACTTACTGACAAGAGGCGGAAGATAGACACCAGCGTCCTTCCGTGTATCAGTATCCTTTTACTGCGCTCACCACTTGACCAAGCGGGGTGAGTATGGCAACAACCCCCTTACGATCAGTACTCGGAAGTCTGAGATTCACGAGAGAGGCCTACGTCCAGCAGTGCACCTACTACGGCTGACAGATAATGATGATGACTTACTGATCAGGAATGACCCCTTTCAGCCAAGGGCTCTTCAAGGCCTCATCGGCCGATATTCTCTTCTCAGGATCAAGCTCCAGCATCCTATCCAGCAGGTTCAAGGCCGGCGCCGGCATGAACGCGAACTGCTCTCGGACGCAGCGCTTGTGGAAGCGCTTGGGGCGGAGCGTGTGCCAGAGCGGAAGGTTCACGACGTTCGGCCACACGCCGGGGACGGGGGTGCCGCAGACGCGGGATATCATCTCCAGCTGCATCATTTCTACGTTCGCCTGAAATGTAAAGTGTTTGTAACTTTTTGGTTTGTTATAGTTTGTGATGGATTGGATTAGATAAAACACACAATGAACAAAATGCAAAAACGTACAGCTAATAAAGATGCTTGCTAAGACTGTACGTTTTTGCATTTTTACATATTATCATCTTGTCATGTTTGAGTCGACTGCTCAGAAATACACCAGAGAAAGCACATCTTAAAACTAAACTTAATAATAACATGAGAAACACTGAAAACAAAGGGGGATATATGTCTATACCTGAAAGATGGGATGCTTCATAAACAGCTCGCCCAGTATGCAGCCCATGGACCAGACGTCGACGGCGGGCCCGTAGCGCTCCTCGCCCAGCAGCAGCTCGGGCGGCCGGTACCACAGCGTGATCACCTTGTTGGTGTAGGGCCGCGCGCGGTCCTCCGCCGACCACAGCCGCGCCAACCCGAAGTCGCCCAGCTTCACCTCGCCTCTGCAAGAACACGACCCTGCTGTAGCTATCTCTACATATGGGCAGGCCATTAGCTCGAAGAACAGATGGAAGATCCCGAAAAGTTCTCGAGTGCCACGGACCGGTAAGCGCAGCGTAGGACGTCCACCTACAAGTTGAGCAGATGACTTGGTGAAGACCGCAGGTCTATCCAGGCTGCTTCCAACTGCAACACCTGCAAAATCATGAGGAAGGCCTATGTCCAGCAGTGCACATACTGACAGATGTTGATCATAATTTACTCATCGGGAATGACGCCTTTTAGCCAAGGATATCTTTCGGCCGATATCCTCTTTTTCGGGTCGAGCCTTAGCATCCTGTCTAGCAGGTTCAAGGCCTTCAGAATTTTATGTAAATGCAACATTTTTTTTTTACTTACATGTGTTTATTTCAATTCAAACTATTGGCCGGCCGATTATTTCCGGTTACCCTTTGCACACCCTATATACAGTCCACTCTCTTTGAAGACCTCTATGGCGCAGCGTTCGAAGATCCGCCTGCGCGCAAAAGGTCGCGGGTTCGATTTCGGCCTCGGAACTACTGTCTGTATCTGCAGATATTTGTAGCGGGTGTTCTGGACGTTTTTCTATACATAATAAAAAAATATTTATCTATGTAGCTTTGAATTAAGTATATCAATAATCTAGTACCCCATAAGACAAGTTCTGCTTAGCTTAGGGACCGTCTCCACGAGCGAGAGAATCGCGGCGATGTTATCGTCGTGCCACGTATTTCTATATACTCTTTTAGCATGTCTCCACACGGCGATGACATCGCGGCGATGCGCCGAGTGGCTGAGTGCGCGCGACGCCATTACATTAGGCGAGCTCGGCGCGGAACGTGGCGCTCTCGCATTAATAGCACAACGCGTCGTCAAAGAAACGAGGCGATCCCGTTACGAGTCGTTGCGGACACGCGGCGATCTCGCGACGATACGCTGGCGGAATAATCGCTCGCTCGTGGAGATTAATAAAAGCGCGGACTCGTCGCGACGCTCTCGCCCGCGGAGACGGCCCCTCGGGGCTAGACGACGGCGTGTGAATTGTCCAGCATTACTTTCAAATCACCTAACTCACTTGTTATTCATAAGTATATTGCTGCACTTGATGTCCCTGTGCAGGAAGTTCTTCCGGTGGCAGTAGGCGAGTCCGTCGAGCAGCTGGCGCATGATGGACGCGTTGTGGCACTCCGTGAAGTCCACCATCTTGGACTCCAGCAGCCCCATGAGGTCGTGGTCCATGTACTCGAACACCAGGTAGAACGACCCTTTATCCTGGAACATAACATATACTGCTACTTGCCGTGGGGCGCCGGCAGTGGAATGTTACCCCTCCTCTCATGCCCGTGGATGCAATATGAGCCTGCTAAGGGATATCTCCGGAAGATGGGCAGCAGCGTCTTTCCGTGTAACAACATCCCAAACTGCGCTCGCCAACTCGTCTGCTAACCACACTTAGCAGAGTATGGCAACTACCCCACATGGAGATCTATGAGGCCTATGTTCAGTAGTGGACGTTTTACGGCTGAAATGATAATGTTACTGTTAACTTTTGTCATCTCGTTTTTGGGCAAAGGCCTTCCCCATTCCCTTCACTCTTCACGATTTTGCGCCACCCTTTGTCAGTCCTTCTCGGCAGCGTCCAGTTCGTCTCGATAAGATATAAAGATAAAAAAGTTTATTTCGAGACCATAGTCTAAGTCTGGAACCCTCTCTACAACGTTTTATTTCTCGGATAGAATGCATACAAAAAAGGTTCTTGCGTTATTTGCAATTTCGCGCAAAAATTTACCTATCTGATTATACAGCAAGATGTCGTAAATTTCCCTTCCTCCCCCTCTCCGAACGAAGGAATATCTCAGATCTATCATATCTTATGAACATTGCAAATGGCACAGTAGACTGCTCTGAGCTCCTAGAGCTTGTAGGACTGCGCACAACCAATGCGACATAAGACATGAGACCCAACCTCTTACATACTCCTTTAACTAAAACAAATTACAGGCAGATTGCATTTATAGTTCGAGCGAGTGACGTGTTTAACTCGTCTAATTTGGATACTGACCTATTTAATATTTCAGCTGGCAAGCTTAAATGTTTACTGGCAAGCGCTTTCTTTAAGATAGGTTAGGTTTTTAATCATAATAAATATTTTTCTCTCATTTTATAACTAAATTATAAACTACTTATAAGCAAAATGCTTCTAAGTATCTCAGGGCCAATTACTACTAATCTACTAAACTACTAATATTTATATAATTAACTAAGTATGTAATTATACTTAGTTAAATATTATTATTATCTTTTTTAATTTGAGTTTGTGTTTTTTCTTTCTTTTGTAATAATGATGTTATGTTGTCTACAATAACTTAAATTTCTTTACTCTAAAAGTGGAAACTTGTAACTGGCCCTGAGATACATACTTTGAAGCATTTTGCTTATAAGTAGTTTATAATTTAGTTATAAAAATGTACCTAGCTGTAAGTTTTCTTAAAATTAATAAAATAGTATGAATACATGTACATTGTTCAAAACGAAACAAAATTTAAGAAATAATGCATAGAAAAACGGCCACCACTCAGCGTATGCCGAGGCAGATTAGACCCTGCCACAGCGCTGGTATTCCGTGGTTACTTTTATAGCAGGCGCTAGTGACTGCTGTTTGCGAATAATTGGGTGCAGACAGGTAATATCTAAATCTATAGTGTATTTCAAAACAGACGCACAGAAAACGATTTTTGAAGAATGACGCTGTAAAGTTAAAACAATATGCTATGATGCAGGGCCCAACATACCTTTCTAAAGTCCATAGCATCCTGCTTATCAGTGACGATTTCCCTCAAATTGACGATATTCTTATGGTTCAGCTGCCGTAAGATCTTGATCTCTCGCACAGCCGTGATAGGAAAGCCTTCCTTTTCGTTTTCCAGGCGTACTTTCTTGAGCGCTACTAGCTGACTCGTGTTCTTATCGCGAGCTTTGTACACTTGCCCGTAGGTGCCTTCGCCGATTTGCGTTATGACCTGAACAAGAATGTTGTTAAGGATTTGCCAGACAATTTTCGGTTACTGCGCTAAGCAAAAGATCCTAAAACTGTTACAAAAGTTGCTTCAACAAAGCAAGTGCAAAATTGTATTAACCTGGAAGCCATCAACACACTTCTCGCCCCAGTCCTTGGCGTGGTGTGTTGGTGTCGCCACCGGTACAACTTTGGAGCCCCTTCTCTTCAAGATCTTCGGCCTTTTCAGTTTTGATGTGGACTGTAAAAATATATTAAACACTTATTATTACCATGATTTTATTTGTCTTTAAAAGATATTTATGTCTTTATAAGATATTTATGTCTGTAAAAGTCTTTATGTCTATAAAATATATTTATGTCGATAATTGATATTATTTATGATCAATGATAATAGCTAATCAGCTAAATCTTCAATTCTACTTGCTATGCAGGCGTGTTATGCCGAACCCTAGAAATGTGGGGGATAAATAGGGGCAGTGGATTGATTTATCACATAGCGATTCTCTAGGGCCCATATTGCACGAACAACCCTCTGATGCAGCACAAATACACTGTTTATATGTTTAGCTCTAGTGCACCCCCACAACACTATGCCATAAGACAATACTATGGAAATAGCTAAAGTAAACAATTCTAGATGTCTGTGAGGTTATGAACTTTTACTCCATATGCAGCAGAACTGAGCCTGTTCGATAGCTTAACTATGTGGGGGACCCTTGAACATTGAAGCGTATTATATAATTTGATGACTAAAAATACTGTGTTAGCTACAAGTTCTAGTAGACACAACTGTACATAGTTACAAAACTGTAACTATGTGTAATGGATGGTTAAGTGCCTGGTCATTGTATTAGGATTGCCTAACAAAACCTATACTTACGTTGGTATCTCTAGAATTCCGTCCTGACGTGAAGACGTGCGAGTACTGATCCCGCCGCGACGCGGGCGGCGGCGTCGATCCGTCGAGCTCGTCGCCGCTCAGCTCCTCGGAACCGGGTATCACTGGAAGACAAGACAACAATTACATTTTTTGTAATAAAGGCAAGAGAAAATTTACAGCAAAACACCAGAGAATAATACACCAGATAATTATCTGCAGTTTGTAAAAATAATGGTCCTACGGCGAAGATCGAACACGCAACCAGTGTGTCTGCCATGAGTTGTCACTGATAGATCGCCTGCCGTTACTACAGTAGTAATAGTACATTACAATGGCATCTGTCACATTTGTGACTCTTGGCACCAAATTCTAAGCAAATGAAGCTCAAACTACAGTCGCTGTAGAATAGTTTACTGCGTATTTTAGTACTAAACTATCCGCTAGAGGCGTACAAGTTTTCATACATTTTTTTTACTACAGTCGCTAGCGAGTGTAATTTGTGAAAACTCATGGAAGACCTACTGCATCTTAGTCTACTACAAGGCCCAGATGAGGTTGTCTATAGTCAATAGATGTAGACTTATACTTTATTCAAATTCTATGGTAAACAAACTAACCTAAAATCACTTCTTGTTGATTTGTATACATAACAGTTTATTACCTAATTGTAAATTGTTGACCACTCCAATCAATGTAATGTTAATTGATCGATTCTGTCATAAAAAACAATGCTAAGTAAGTACACCTCGGATTTGGCTGAAGTATATGTTTCTATATGACACTGACTCCCTCGTCATCTTCTAGAAGCATGAAGAAGGCGTTTGTCCAGCAGTTGACGTGGACATCAGTCCTATTGCTGTGATGATGATGATGATGATATATTTGTAACGCTCACCAGGTGGCATAGGCAAATTCATAATGCCAGTCCGCTTGGGTTTCTCCGGCTTCTTCACTGGGCTCGGCGAAGGCGTGCTCAGCGGGCTCGCATCGTTCACCAGGGATTTGAGATCATCCATCTGAAAGAGCCACTTTAAACTCAATGATGCTAAATTATGCTGGGCATGACGTTATTAATCACCTTAAAAGATAAATCTTCTTAAAAAAGTTGATCACCTAAATTATCAATAACCTTATAAATACATTTATTCCTAAAATAGTAGATCTGTCACCAAAATTTAATTACTTAGCGATCTCATAGTTTGCGTTATTATCGCGAAATGATTCAGGGTGTGTTATTACTTCTAGGACCTTGTCTAGATGATGGTATTGCCCATTGCTTATGGATGAACGTATTCACATCGGTATAGTTTCAAAGCTACCTGTGTACATGTACCTGTGTATTACCTAGTAGGCGCGAACTGGACGAGAAACGAGGCCATGGTTTGCTTGCTTGTGGTTTGTGAATGGTATTATTGCTGCTAGACATAGGCTTCCCCCATCAATCTCATCTCATCATTGAAGTTACTGATCATAAAGGGTTGATGCCATACTCGCCACGCTTCGACACTCCATACGAGACGCTTCTGCCATCTTCCGGAGGTTCCCCTTTGGAGATTCTTACTGCATACATGGGCAAGAGCTCCTCTCGTGGATCATTCTACGGCCGGTACCCAACGGCCTAGCTGAAACCGGTTAGAAATCATTACCTGTGTATTAGGCGGCATGGGGAGTTTGGTGAGACTCTTCGGCTTGGGCGGCGGCGGCTGCTGGCTGTTGAAATACACGCCGTCAACCACGCTGCCCCCTACCTTGGGGGGAGGGGGCAGCTCCGCGGGAGGGGGCGGTTCCGTCGGCACGGGGGGCGGAGTGGGGGTCACCGGCTTCTGCAAAGGAGAAGGTACGTCAGATTTCTCAGCTTCTCTTCGATCGTGGTTGTTTGTGTATTCAAGTGTGTACACCGCGCTTCGTCGCGTAAATTTAACATTGTATGCAAGTACACATCTTCATTTTAATAGAAAACACGCCAAGGACAACACACTGACAACGCGCCCTGCGCTGCGGGATGCGTTGCTAGTGAGAGAGATATGCCTTAGCTATTCTAACAGTATGCTCACAGGCAGCGGTTTCTTGTCGTTAGTCCGTTGGTCCTAGCTGATCTCGCCGTCACGATGTGTGTCCATCTGCCTTGGCTAAGCTAATGTATACTCACAAGCGGCAGTTCCGTGTCGTTATTGTTGGTGGCTAGTCCGTTGGACCTAGCTGATCTCGCCATCGCGATGTCTGCCTTGGTTATGCTAATGTATACTCACAGGCGGAGGTTCCGTGTCGTCGTTGTTGGTGGCTAGTCCGTTGGCGCCGGCGCCGTGGAAGCTGAACTCGGGCGGCGGCCGGAGCGGCGGCGGCGGCGGCCGGAGCGGCGGCGGCGGCGGCCGGAGCGGCGGCGGCGGCGGCGCGTCGGAGCCGTCGGCGAGCGGCACGGGGATGTCCATCACCTCTGTATACTCACAGGCGGAGGTTCCGTGTCGTCGTTGTTGGTGGCTAGTCCGTTGGCGCCGGCGCCGTGGAAGCTGAACTCGGGCGGCGGCCGGAGCGGCGGCGGCGGCGGCCGGAGCGGCGGCGGCGGCGGCGCGTCGGAGCCGTCGGCGAGCGGCACGGGGATGTCCATCACCTCTGTATACTCACAGGCGGAGGTTCCGTGTCGTCGTTGTTGGTGGCTAGTCCGTTGGCGCCGGCGCCGTGGAAGCTGAACTCGGGCGGCGGCCGGAGCGGCGGCGGCGGCGGCCGGAGCGGCGGCGGCGGCGGCGCGTCGGAGCCGTCGGCGAGCGGCACGGGGATGTCCATCACCTCTGTATACTCACAGGCGGAGGTTCCGTGTCGTCGTTGTTGGTGGCTAGTCCGTTGGCGCCGGCGCCGTGGAAGCTGAACTCGGGCGGCGGCCGGAGCGGCGGCGGCGGCGGCGCGTCGGAGCCGTCGGCGAGCGGCACGGGGATGTCCATCACCTCTGTATACTCACAGGCGGAGGTTCCGTGTCGTCGTTGTTGGTGGCTAGTCCGTTGGCGCCGGCGCCGTGGAAGCTGAACTCGGGCGGCGGCCGGAGCGGCGGCGGCGGCGGCGCGTCGGAGCCGTCGGCGAGCGGCACGGGGATGTCCATCACCTCTGTATACTCACAGGCGGAGGTTCCGTGTCGTCGTTGTTGGTGGCTAGTCCGTTGGCGCCGGCGCCGTGGAAGCTGAACTCGGGCGGCGGCCGGAGCGGCGGCGGCGGCGGCGCGTCGGAGCCGTCGGCGAGCGGCACGGGGATGTCCATCACCTCTGTATACTCACAGGCGGAGGTTCCGGTGTCGTCGTTGTTGGTGGCTAGTCCGTTGGCGCCGGCGCCGTGGAAGCTGAACTCGGGCGGCGGCCGGAGCGGCGGCGGCGGCGGCCGGAGCGGCGGCGGCGGCGGCGCGTCGGAGCCGTCGGCGAGCGGCACGGGGATGTCCATCACCTCTGTATACTCACAGGCGGAGGTTCCGTGTCGTCGTTGTTGGTGGCTAGTCCGTTGGCGCCGGCGCCGTGGAAGCTGAACTCGGGCGGCGGCCGGAGCGGCGGCGGCGGCGGCGCGTCGGAGCCGTCGGCGAGCGGCACGGGGATGTCCATCACCTCTGTATACTCACAGGCGGAGGTTCCGTGTCGTCGTTGTTGGTGGCTAGTCCGTTGGCGCCGGCGCCGTGGAAGCTGAACTCGGGCGGCGGCCGGAGCGGCGGCGGCGGCGGCGCGTCGGAGCCGTCGGCGAGCGGCACGGGGATGTCCATCACCTCTGTATACTCACAGGCGGAGGTTCCGTGTCGTCGTTGTTGGTGGCTAGTCCGTTGGCGCCGGCGCCGTGGAAGCTGAACTCGGGCGGCGGCCGGAGCGGCGGCGGCGGCGGCCGGAGCGGCGGCGGCGGCGGCGCGTCGGAGCCGTCGGCGAGCGGCACGGGGATGTCCATCACCTCTGTATACTCACAGGCGGAGGTTCCGTGTCGTCGTTGTTGGTGGCTAGTCCGTTGGCGCCGGCGCCGTGGAAGCTGAACTCGGGCGGCGGCCGGAGCGGCGGCGGCGGCGGCGCGTCGGAGCCGTCGGCGAGCGGCACGGGGATGTCCATCACCTCTGTATACTCACAGGCGGAGGTTCCGTGTCGTCGTTGTTGGTGGCTAGTCCGTTGGCGCCGGCGCCGTGGAAGCTGAACTCGGGCGGCGGCCGGAGCGGCGGCGGCGGCGGCGCGTCGGAGCCGTCGGCGAGCGGCACGGGGATGTCCATCACCTCTGGCTCCTGCTCCTTGTCCTGGCTTATCTCGCCGTTCTCTTTGGACGGCGCAACCTGGGAGGCGAAGTTGACAATGAGTTGCTTGACCTTATTCATCACATGATCATTTTCATTTCTTTCATATTCAGGTACATGAGGATGGAATTTGATCCTATGATGATGGACGACTTCACTGAGCAAATAGTGTGCGAGCTTCAAGCTGAGAAAGTATCTCCCTTAGTGAGACACTAGGGCAAGTTGGCTCTAGCGTGATTGATGGGATATGTACTCAACTCATATAGATAGATAGAAGATAGAAAATGCTTTATTGCACACCTTAACACATACAAGTACAAAATAAAAAACTAAAGAAACACTGATCATGTGACAATCGGCAAAATAATAAGCTTCTTATGTACACACTACTACTACACTAATATTCTAATGATGTAGAGTATTTAATTGTATCTTTTTGCAGATAGACCTTTGTATGTACCTTTGTAAATTTTAACCACAATCTTACCTGATGGTAAGCGACGATGTGGCCGATGATGGATCATTTAGGTCTAGACGACACCTATTCAATATTGTTTAATATTCTACATTTAAAGGTTAATCCTATGAACCTATCTAAATACTAAATTTAAAACATCTATAACTATCACATATTACTGTATATAATGTATAAAAAAAAATCACCTTTGAATCACATATGCAGACTAACCAAAACACCAAACCATACCAACAAAGGCCCTTGGTGCGTGTCCGCTACCCCTAACAGAAGCAGGTAGGATGTAACAGAAAGTACCTTGTCCTTACAGAGGCAGGCAGGACGTAACAGAAAGTACCTTGTCCTTACAGAGGCAGGTAGGACGTAACAGAAAGTACCTTGTCCTAACAGAGGCAGGTAGGACGTAACAGAAAGTAAGGTCACCTGTGACGCAGACAGGGAGCTGTCGGCAGACAGGTCTTCAATCAACTCAGGGTTGGCGGAGGTGTTCGATATGGCGCCCTGAGATTCTTCTTCCTTCTGATTCAGTATCTCTTGCAGTTTCTAAACAATTTAATTACAATTAGTTCTTTGTTATCTGAGGGATTAGGAACAATAATTCTCAGTGCAAATTGCAAAATCTTTTAACAACATGGTCAAGGGCAAACTAAGGACCTTATGTTGACGTATAAGGACAGGATAATGAAAATAAGTAAAAAAAAATAATTGCAAGCAAACTACTTGTTTCATATTGATACAGATCTTTTACGCATTTTGTTAAAGGGCCGTCTCCACGAGCGAGAGAATCGCGTCGAGTCCGCGCTATTGAAATACGTGGCACGACGATAAAATCGCCGCGATTCCCTCGCTCGTGGAGACGGCCCCTTAGATCGAGGATTTGTGACCACTGTGATGTAACTTATCAATGCAACAAATATTAGAGTCTTTCCGCGTCTACGACCATGTGTAATTACAACCGGATTCGGTTGAAAGGTCGGGATAAAAATAAATGTAAAGTACGCGATAAATACTCGATAATCCATCATTAAATAAATAAATAAATTACAGCCGTAGGACCGCTGTCCACGTCCACTGCTGGACACAGGCCTCCCTCACACATCTTCAAGATCATCGTTGATTTTCATGATTCATTAGCGATTGTTGCCATACTCGCCACGCTTAACAGGCGGGTTGGCGAGCGCAGTATGGGACGTTGATACACGGAAAGACGCCGCTGCCCATCTCCCGGAGCAGAGCAGACCCTTAGCAGATTCTAACAGCATCCACGGACAAGAGAGAAGAGGCAACATTCAAATGCCGGCACCTCACGGGAATCCAATACAGTAATTATATTAGAGTATCAGTTTGTTTATAAACATTCCACATCCAATACAGCTAGCTATGTTCCCATACCTTGGCCCTCTTATGTTTGTCCTTGACTAGTTCAGCAAACAGGCTCGTATCGCTGATCTTCTCCTTGAAGTCTATACGCCGCTGCAGCAGCGCGGACGGAGGCGGGCTGGGGGAATGCCGCGCTCTACTGAAATTAACAGTATACTTAGATAGATAGATAGACTTTTATTTGGCAACAAAACAGCACAGACAAAACACAGTATGTATACAAGGCCAACTTAAATAACTTTACACTTAGAGAATGAAAAATAATAATAATTGTGTAAAAGTTTAAAAAAGACGAAGGATACAATGCGATTAGGTTGGTTTCTACACAAACACATAATAGAGTAAAGATAGTCGGGCAGGGCACCAGTAAGTCCTTTCTGTGCCTCTGTTGGCCAAAAAGGATCAGTGTCAGCTATATGCTGCTCCGCACCAGAGGTACGAGGCAGCGCTGGTTTTCAGACTGAGCCTACAAAAAGAGAAAAAGGTCATCTATTATGTTTTATACAGCGTCAGCAACTGGTACTGGTACCGGTCAGGGCGCTGCAGTGCCTGGGACTTTGTTAGATAGCTTAGGCTTACCCAGCACCTATACCACCCTAGCAGCTTATTCAGCTATTAGACCGGGGAAAAAACAGGTCAATTATACCAACTAAGCCACAGAGGCTTAGTTGGTTGGATTCATAAGTAGGTTCCATCTTCCACAGTCAATACAGGTAGAGTTCGCGCAAAACTTCTTGAGCTCTGTGAAGTTAGCTTCAATGACTGCGCAGTACACAGTTTTTAGGGCGTTGAGGGGAAGGAATGATAAAAGGGGTGCGAGAGGGGCTCAGTCTGTGAAACTAGGGTTGCCAGCGCGAGTTTTGGTGTATTTTCGTTTTATCTAGCACACATTTTACTATGCATTTATTTATTTTTTCAATTATTAAAACAAACATATTTAAAAAACAATTATTAAATTAAATTAAGGATTAATAAAAACTTAAATGCTAGAACAAATTCACCTTTACATATCGCAAGAAGCCAATTTTTTATACAAAATTTGTAGTATGTGGCAAGATTATTTATAACCTAGTTGGCAATATGGAATGAACATGTCAACATGCGCAACTTTGCATTTGCCGCAACGTTCACAGAGCTCAAGAAGTTTTGCGCGAACTATAACTATGTTCACATACCTTGGCCCTCTATATTTCTCCGTGACTAGTTCTTTCGTATCTTTTCGAGTAAACAGTTACACAAACCTATGCATATGTTTTTCTCTGGAAGGATCCCGATGCCTCTGGCGATGCCTCGGCGGGGACGCGCTGGAGTCGCGCCGCCGACCGCGCGACGTGGACCGCCGCCGTTTGAGCGAACCGCGACTGTGTGACCTGGGAATAAGGATCATTTCATTAACATACATTTAAATAGCCTATAAATTATATACTAAATTGAAATGCTTAGTTACTTAACAACCTACGAGTATCTTTATCAAGCCGTGGAATGCCAGCAGTAGTGTTCCCCTCCTACCATGCCAGTGGATGCAGTAAGAGCGCGCCAAGGGGGAGATGGGCAGCAGCGTCTTTCCGTGTATGAACATCCCGAACTGCGCTCGCCAACCCGCCTGCCCAGCGTGGTGAGTATGGCAACAACACTTCATAGAGATCCATGAGGGAGGCCTGTGTTCAGTAGTAGCTTGATAAAGATTATCATCATCATTTCAGCCGTATGAAATGATGATGATGAGCTTTATCAAGCATCGGTAAAGGATTGTTTTGCTTTTCAGCATAGGCCTGCCTCCAATCACAACACATTATTAACATACCTACATATAATCTGGTATTTATCGCGTAAATTACTTGTATTATTTCCCGACGTTTCGTCTGGATTGCACTAAGCATGGTCCCAGGAAGTCTTCCTGAGAATACCCGGTTATATGTATGTTAATAATGTGGTGTGATCGCGAAAGTTTAAAAAAGACGAAGGATCATTTTAGGCCTTATAAAATTCTTGTTTCTAAGTGTACAGTAAAGTTAATCAGATTCATGTTTGATTAGCATAATTATAATAATAGTAAACATTTACCATTGATAAAATATATATGGAAAATTAAGTTATCTACTAGCATGTAATGTCTGTGACGTGTGACGCACGTTATGTGCTGCGACTGGTAGTCCTCCGCGAAAACGCCGAAACAGCACATTCTTCGGTGCGGTGTTCGCCGAAACAGCCCTAATGTCCTTTGTGTATCTCATTCATTAGGCCACAAGTACTTATAAACGCATCCAAGATGTAAACAGAAAACGAAACAGCCTAATGTCCTTTGTGTAACTCCTTAGGCCACAAGTACTTATAAACGCAACCAAGATGTAAACAGAAAACGAAACAGCCTAATGTCCTTTGTGTAACTCCTTAGGCCACAAGTACTTATAAACGCAACCAAGATGTAAACAGGCTCTGCTGATCTTGTCCTGAAAGGGCGAAAACACCGCGAATCGTCTCGCGCGTTGGCGAGGTACGTACCAACACATAGCATCCACAATCGGGTGCAAAAGTCGACCTTTAGTGATTTAACTTTTGGTTATTTTTTTTATAACCACAGTTTAAATAGTTGAAGCTACACCTGTAACATGTACCTGCCTGTAACCATTACGGTGCCGGTAGTAGGATGTTGTCCCTCCTCTCTCGCCCTTGAATGCAGTAAGAACCTGTCGAGGGAAACCTCCGGAAGACCGAATCGAGATCTGTGAGGGAGGCCTATGTCCAGGAGTGGACGTCCTACGGCGGAGATGATTAATCTAATCTAATCACCCTGTAGGATCCTACTGCTGGGCAAAGGCCTCCCTTCCCTCTCTCCATACTTCCCGGTCCAAGGCGTTGGTCGACCAGTCAGCACAGTAATGTGCTTGTCATAATAGGGTAGGGGTTTGGACCGTAACCCAAGGGGTGTAAGGGGTTCCATACAACACCTCTCGGAACCCAAGCCAACCTCACCGGCCCGTGGTACACCCTGCCGACCAACAGACGAGGCTCTGGCGCTCCACCCACCAACCCGCACTGAGATGATCAAGTTACCTGTTATGTGACATGGATGGCTTGATAGAGACCCGCATGCGGTCGCGGTCGCGGTCGCGGTCGCGGCTGCCGCGGCTGCGGTGCCGGCGGCGCGGGCTCCGGCGCCGGTGCCGCCGCGGACTGTAGTCGCGGCCCAGCATATCGTGCACCGGGGAATCTGTACAGACAAATATACTTACTATATTAAGTGTTTTACAGACAAAAATACGGGGTGCCGGCAGTAGAATGTTGCACCTCGTATATCGAATGTTGCTCGTAGATGCAGTAAGAGCCTGCTAAGGGATACATCTAGAAGATGGGCAGCAGCGTCTTTCCATCCGTGCAGTTCAGTACGGGATGTCGATACACGGCAGCAGGCTCTTACTGCATCCACGGGCATGAGAGGACGGATTACATTCTACTGCCGCCAAGCGTGGTGAGAATGGCAACTACCCCTCATCCATGAGATAGGCATGAGATCCATGAGGTAGGCCTGTGTTCAGTAGTAGACGTTTTTACGGCTGAAATGATGATGATGATTAAGTGTTTCCATTAAAGCATTTGTAAACAGGACCTAAAAACTGTTGCATTGATAACGATTTACATTACAGTGGTCACAAATCGACTATGAATATAAATCTGTATGAAGATTAAGCAAGAGATTTGCTTGCAACTGAAAACATCTCATCTTCATTTTCAGGCCTATACCCGACAGTGGGTGTAAATGGGCTGATGATGGCTGAATGAATGTATCACGCGATAAAGGGAGGCCTATACCCAGTGGATGGTGAACGTGGGCTGATAGATATACATAAACATTTTGACGACCTCTGTGGCGCAGCGGGCGAAGGTCCGCCTGCGACGCAAGAGGTTGCGGGTTCGATTCCCGCCTCGGAACAAATGTCTGTATGATCTGCAGATATTTGTTCAGGGTGTTCTGGGTGTTTTTCTATATATAATAAAAATATCTATCTATGTAGTATAATGTATTAAGTATGTCAGTCATCTAGTACCCATAACACAAGCTCTGCTTAGCTTGGAGCTAGATGATGCTGTGTGAATTGTCCAGCATTATTATTATTATTATTTAAGAGGGTATGGGAGGGCTAAAGCTACATTCGGGCCGAAGCTTACGCCTAACAACTGAAACGGCCTAGGCAACGGTAATTGACCGGCAGTAGGCGGAATAACCCAGCTGATTGCACAGCAAAATCATCTGGCCTTTGACAGACAGCAGTGTCAACGACGGTGCGAAAAGCTGTGCCCTTGCGATCGTCAAACCGCTTCCCCAGTAGCGATTATGAGCATTAACTAATGTTTGTTAATACGATTAGTTCAAAATAGAAATCAAGACTTTTCGAATAATCGGACATGCATGAATGACTAAACGTCACACTTATTTAGATATTCCCACATTAAAAAGAAAGCACGCAGTTATTTAAAACCGGAATCTTTCAACACGTACAAATATAGGCTATTTGCATCAGAAATAATGTAGGATTCTAATGGTGAAAGAATTTTTCAAATCGGTCCAGTAGTTTCGGAGCCTATTCAATGCATACAAACAAACAATAAAATCTTTCCTCTTTATTATTAGTAGACTAGCTTATGCCCGCCGCTTTGCATGCGTTGTACCCGGATAAAATGTAGCCTATGTGTTAATCCTGGTCAACATCTACGTGTGCTTAATTTCAGCTCAATCCGTAGGCTAGTTTTTCCGTGAAAGAGTAAAAAACATCCATAGGTACATACTGACAAACTTTCGCGTTTATAGTTTTAGTATAGGTAATTTTTTTTTACTTGCTACAAGACAATACGTACAGTAATCAACGTACCGTATGCGTAGCCAGGGAAACGCATAGCTTCCCCTATTCCTAATAATGTTACCACGACGTATTGCTAGCAATTTATTATTTAATTTTAGTGTTACAAATATCAAATAACTAGATTTCGAAGTTAACTGTATATCTATTGTTAGAAGTTGGTGTATGTTTTTTTACGTTTACCAAAACATAATGACCGGAATTGAGTTTTCGGTTAAAAGTATTCCGGTATATTTGGGAAACCGGATTACTTATTTGAGCGACTATTTCTCCGAAACTTAGAAATCTAGATTAACCTTTATAGTTTTCCTAGTATATTTCGCAAACAACTAAATCGAAAAATTATCTTCGCAACCCCCAGGGTTTCTTGTTTTACTACGAAACCCTAAAACACGAGAATTTCTCGGGTTATTTACCTTTATTTATCAAAGATATTTATTTATCAATAATTAGGCAGTAAATTCACGTGTTTATTAATATTTAAAATGTATGTTTAGGAAAGTCTAGTTATGTTGTTTTGTGAGTGTTTGGCTTAATAAAGTTTTACAATTATTATTTGAACAACTAGTAAGTTATAAATATTCTAAAGTACGACAACGCAATACAATTGAGTGTTGAATAATGGATTGAATAATTTATTACAACACAATAATACTATACACCGTGCCCGTTAATAACCCGAAAGATTTAAGCCAACGATTCTAGAGCCTAATTAGAGTATATAAAATTATGTAACATATGGTCCAAAAACCCATACTTAGGGAGATATTAATTATTTAAAACAAATCATAAGTAAAAAAATCTCCAGTCTAACACACCCTAAAAGCTACCTAAATACGTAGGTACTACTTTTACACGCAGTTTTAACTTGACTAACCCAAATGTCATTTTCAATTTTAATTTATTTATTTAGTAACATTTCGGACACCATATTAAATCTGTATTAATATTGAAAAGTTTTGTACAGTCATACTAAGAAATGTATGACTGTACAAAAGTGAATAAGTGTTACCAAAATTAAGTATTTGAGGATACGGTATAGCGCATTGTAACTGTTCTGTGGACGTATCACTGTAATTAAAATCATTAGGATGTGGAAAAAAAACCCGAAATAATTCAAAACGTAATATAGTATAAAAATCAACATCGTGTAAATATTGCTTTTACTCTTATATTTATATATTATTACAAAATATTATACTCTTATCATAAACCATGGTAAATAGTACTCGAGAACAATCACATTAAATTAACATTATTGATTTAAAACAATTACATTTACATTTTTTTGTGTGTAAATGCAGGTTATATCAAATAATGACTCGACAACAATTACACCGATTAAACACGTTAGATTAAAAAAAATGTTTTTTTTTTAGATTGTAGAAACAAAAAAATCACAGATACTAATCGGTTGCAACTAAAACTAATCCATCGACATAAAATATTAAATAGAAACTAAAAAAATTAAATAGTACTCATAACAATTTTTTTCTCTTATAAAATTAGATGTTCTATGCACAATTCTTCTATTTGAAATGTATGACTGTACAAAAGTGAATAAGTGTTACCAAAATTAAGTATTTGAGGATACGGATATTATTTATTTATTTATTTATTAAGACACTCCTACGACATCTTCACATTACATTCACAGAGTACATTAACAATACTGGTCCCGTGTGAGACACCTTTACAGGAGTGTACAGCACTCGATAAAAAAACTAAAAACAATATTGCTCATACATAATCTTACAAAACTAAAATTAAAATCAAAATTACCTAACTACAAATTATACAATAAAAAGAAAAATTACGAAAATAAACGTTTTATTAAACATTTTATTCGGTCCCAGAAGTGGAAACTTCTCTAGTGAATTCAGTCATTGAGGTAGCAAGGTGTTCATCGAACTCAGTTGTGGTTTTGTTTTTTTTTTGTTATATATCTGAACCTTTCAAATATAAGGCTTGTTGATATTTATCCTCTTTTTGTAGCAATGTCAAAATATAATATAATATTATTTTGCTCAGTATTTTTGTGAATGCCAATTTTCCAACGTATTTGTAGTACGATGCTGGCTATTGTAGACGCACCACTTATCAGCAAAAAATGTTGTTTCGTTAAGCCAAAATAATCATTAAATATCACTAGTGTTTCATTAATGGGATATTGTTACATAATAGACAGCTAGGCATTGTCTATTACCTCTCTTGGCAAAAGATATAAAAGAGTACACCTTTTTATGTGCTTCTTGACTAGTCGGACTTTTGTTTTTTTTTTAATACCGAATTGGTCGGCTTTTCGCCATAAACATCGCGAAAATTGAAATAGCAACCTTGATTGAATAGTTGCTTCAGGGGCTAGGCATTTAACCGATTCATTGCTGATGACACGACAGGCGTGTCATCAATTGTTTTAACTTATGGCTTATGACACGAGAGGCGTGTCATTTTTTCATCGGTTGTAACAGCCTCAAATTAAGTTTTAGAAGGGTCTGCCCAGGACAAAACTATCAAGTTTTTCCACGAAAATCTAGTCTGTTGTATTAGTTTCCGGATATTGTGTGAATTTCGAGGTTGCAGGGGTTGTCAACCTTTTTAAATTTACATTGAATTATTTTTTAACGTTGCTGATGGCACGACAGGCGTGTCATTTTTTCATCGTAGATATTTACCCCATTACATACATACATACTTGTAAGACTTCAGTCATAATTAAAACACTGTGTTGTGTACATAATGAAATATCTATATTATACTCTTCTCAAGTGTTTACAATAATCTCTTAATCACTTTTTACTATAACCATTTTTCCTCCAAACTAGGTACCTCGCTCGCGTTCCCGCTATGGCTGTCATCTGTCAGTTGTCTTTTTTTTATTTTTCTATTACCACAGACAACTTCTCGAAACCGGCCAGATACATAACAAATGTTATAAGAATAATTTTTAAATACATAACATTTTACAAGTGATTATCGATAAACCAGAAATTATTTACAAAATAGCCAATACTACTAATACTTATAATGAATGAATAATCTTTGGCACTTTATGCCCACATTCAAGTTTTAATCAATTATTTGTTTAAGTAATCTAACATACTTAAATAGATAAAACACTTAAATAATGCATAATGTGCATAATTATGAACTTTGCACAATATCGGTTTAAAAATCGATTGTGCATCGATTTTTTGTCACCATCTGTGGAGGTAAACAAATTTTGTATGAAATAAGACCCCATGACCTAGGTAGGTATGATCATATTTAGATTATTTCAAAGCCACCAAAGTAAGTGAAATAGTAACAAAAATATTGGCCTAACAAATATAAAAGTTTTTTTTAGCGAAATGTGGATACTAGTATCCGCTGCTTTTGTGAAACCGGATCGTATTGGCTGCCATTTTGTTGTTTATTTATAACTTGACTAAAAATTTTTAGAGAATGAGTCACTTTAGCAACAAAAGCTAGGAGTACAAAGGAAAGTGAAGACGGGAGAAAGAGACATATTTCATACATTGTTTTTTGCAAAGGGGATAATGGCATGCATGATTCAGTGGCACGGTTGCCAACTTATGGAATGTGTCCCCAAATTTAGGAGCTTGAGGCGGAGAAAGACATTTTTCTGGGTGCTAAATATTTTTGGTGATCATCGATTGACCCTTAAAACGTAATAATGATTACGCTAAATGCGTACTTGATTTTGAAGCATCGACGGAAGGGGGTTGGAGTGGTGCTAGAGTAGAGTGGTGTTACCTTCCCCACGAATTGTTTTTTGTAAATAAATAAACCCTAAGTCGGAATATTTTTTTGTAGAAATAAGTTTAAAAATTAAAACAACACAAAAGGTTTGAAACACCTGATAAATTAAAGTCACTTACCATCCATTTTAGAAAAAACACGTAGTTTAACGCTTCAAAACCAATTTAATTAGTGTATCGTGCCGTACACTCTCGTAGCTTAATGTCAACTAAACTTGAATCAAGGTCAAACCCGTGAAAACGCAAGAAAAAGCATGTGGTTTATATACATGGCTGATGGCACAATAGGCGTGCCATCAACTTCTATGGCGCTTGACACGCCAGTCGTGTCATAGAAAATTTGTTCACAGCCACGGCGAAAAGTTTTAAAAAATGGGTGCCGCAATGAATCGGTTAACATCCGACACAGCTCGAAATCGAGTACAAAGGTATTTGGGTCAAATTCCGGAATTTCGCTTTTAAAAGACGAAACAAAGTAACATAAATATTTAGTTTTTTTTTGAGAGTAGTGCGTATAAAAGAGAAATTATACTAGAGTGAGTTTTACTACTGTACAGATTCACATGCAGAGTGTAAAATTGCTGAAATAGTCTTAAACAAAATTTAAATGTTCCGTCGCAGAAGACTGTCAGATTAGGTTTACTTAAAATTTATCTGCAATATTCACCAACAAAAACCAAGATCCTAGTCGAGGAATGGCAGTAGTCAGCTAGTAGAATCTTCTTAAATATTGGGGGGATAATGATATCCATTACTGAGTTAAAACCCGGTTTGCGTATCTGACTAATACCATAAATTATAAAGATCGGTCGGTCAGGTAATTATCTGACTGTACAAAACAGCGTTTATGATTAGTGTCCAAATGTCAGTAAAGAAAAATTATTAAAATTCAAAAGTAACATTTGCGTCTTTCTCCCAAAATAAAGTGTCCCAAATGTCGCTTTGCCCACATTTTGATAGGGAACCGAGAAAAATATACGTGAGTGTAACAAATATTATATAAGTCCATTTTTACATTCAAACGATTATTAAAAAAATATTTATTAGAACTCCAATTAAAATTTTCCAACCAAACAGGCAGCCGTTCTATGCCTTATTCTACAATTTGATTACCTATATGTAAACTTAACTTCGAACCATACCTTTTTTTTTGTTATTTTATTTATTCTGTTAATATTGTGTAATTTTATTGGTAAATTATGTTTTTTATAGATTTTTGAAAGAGTAAAAAACATCCATAGGTATACCGACAAACTTTCGCGTCTATAGTTTTAGTATAGGTAAATATTTTATTTGCTACAAGACAATCCCTTGGTGATTTACTTAACATAGTAAAACATGTTCACGCTACAATGTGGCACGTTTATCACACTTGAATCAATTACTACATTTAATAGCCTGTTAGAATTTGTGATTGATTGATTACTGATAAGAATAGTCTTTTTTTAAACTTTCGCGATCACAACACATTATTAAAATATGCGTTTTTCGGCTATTTATCGCGTAATTACCTTTATTTTATTCCCGACGTTTCGACCGGATTGCATCAGTCTTCCCGCGACCACGACCAGGTGCAATCCGGTCGAAATGTCGGGAATAAAATAAAGGTAAATACGCGATAAAAACCCGATAATCCCATATTTGAATAATGTACTGATAAGAATCAGAGCTAAGATCCAAAGATTAAAATACATGTGTAACAGGTCCCTGGTCTGATGATTAACACATGTTTACCAGGGACCTTGGCATCATCACCTCGGCCGTAGGACGTCCACTGCTGCACAAAGACCTCCCTTCATGGCCGAGTACTGATCATGAGAGGTTAATGCCACTCCACCCGCTCGGCGGTCGTCCGGCGGGTTGGCGAGCGCAGTACGGGATGTTAATACATGGAAGGTCGCTGCTGACCATCATCGAGAGGTATCCCTTGGCAGATTCTTACTGCATCAACGGGTAAGACAGGAGGGGCCACATTCTTCTGCCGACACCCCACGGCGACATTGGCATTATGGCAAGTGATAAATGAAAGGAAATGTTATTTGCCCATTTTCTAAATAAAGCTGGGCTTTTTTTAACCGACTTAAAAAAGGAGGTTTTCAATCTACTATTTGTATGTTTGCTACGCGATTACTCCGCCAGTTATGAATTAATTTTTATTTTATTAGGGTAGGTCATGTTTCAGAGGTGGTACCATTTTTTTCAAAACTCGATTCTGATGATAAGATCTGAGATCTGATGAGAAACAAATTTTATACGGAATTTTTTTCTCCAAATTTTGATTTTTTGTTTGGATAGAAACCTAGATATAGTGCACAAGATACCTATTAGATCAAAAGTTTCATAGAAAGATATATTACGACGCCACACCCACGTACGAGCGGTTGTATGAAAAGTAAGTTGGATTGCCCCCTCTTAAGATCTTATCTATGTATCTACTCACCGGACACCATGATGGGCGACTGGCCCGCCATCTCGGGCCGCATCAGGCGCTGCTCGGGCCAGTACTCGCGCGGCCGCGGGTAGTCGGGCTCCACGTCCGAGTCGATGGTCACCGTGTCGTGGAAGGGGCCGTGCGGCGGCGGCGTGTGCGGCGTCGTGGACTTCTGACGCCGCTTGCTGGAAGGAGGCGCTCATCAGTCTAACTTCCTAATGCACACTAACACGTGCCTTCGTCATTTCGGCCGTAAAACGTGCGCTACTGAACACAGGTCACGGATCCCCATGAGAGGTAGTTGCCATACTCACCACGCTCGGCAGGAGGGTTGGCGAGCGCAGTACGGGATGTTGGTACACGGAAAGACGCTGCTGCCCATCTTCCGAAACAATAACATCATCTTGTAAGAAATAACTGAAGAGCGAGATCCTCGAAAACAAGTATTTTTATACTTAAAAGGGTGTCCCAAACCCATGAAATGTATTTTACTTTAAGTTACAAGAATAAAAATCTATTTCTTTGGTTTTATTGAATCAATCATCTGGTTTCTATAGTACAGTACAAGCTTTGCTTAGTTTATGACTAGAAATGCTGTGTAGTCTCCAGCATGAAAAAAGACTATTTGTGCATTAAGTTCTCCCCCTAACATTTACATTAGAAAATATATTGTTATCCGTTGCCACTTTATTCACATTAACTAATCAGAAACTAAGCTTAAGTCAGGTAGGTGATAATTGAAATTGTTTAGTTTCAATCTGTGCGGTTTGATCATCCTTCACTTTTACAATGAATGTATCAAGTATAATTTTTACAGATAAAAACGCACAAATAGCCGTAAATTGGTAAGACTAACAGTAAGTGAAAATAAATGTACTAACTAGAAAACCACTAATGGCTGATGAAATGGCGATCCACAATTAGTGAAACGTGCAGTGCTGAAATTATAATATGCAGGCAGGATTAGGTAAAACAAAGCATGAACAATCTAAAGCATTTTTCAAAATATTGCATGCTATGTCGGTTCTGATATGATTACTTTGTTACAAAATGTTATGTCATCAAGATGCATCATATGGTTACATAGTAAAAGCTTTCACTACTGAGACATCCACAATCGCTGGAGCAAATTGGGAACTTGCAAACAAGGCCTTGAACTTGGCCTTGTTCATGGCCGGACTTAACGAATTGAATCATCAAAAGTGGAAGCCCCATTGGACTTTATTAGCACTGTGTGAAATGTCCTGTATTATTCGCTATACAAACTAGTTTATTTGTTTCCCGTACTACAACATAAGATTATTTTAATTCTATTAAAATTCTTAAAACTTATATTATTATCTTTGAATTTCATAATGAAGAAGTTAGATCAATATTGCCACCATGCTATACAAAACAATGGAATAATGAAACAAATTAAAACAAAATATGACTAGGATAGGAATTGTGAAAGTTACCTGATTGGTGGAGACCTATGATGTGGCTCATAGACTGCAGTGGCGTGATGTATGGGGGGCGGCAGGTCGCGCGGCGGGCGCTCGTGCCGCAGCGGCGGCGGCGGCGTGGTGGGCGACACAGGCTCGCACGAGCCGTTCCGCAGCGGAGAGGACGGCTTCTCCCACTCGCTCACAGGCACCTTCTCGTAGCGCTGCGGCGACGCGCGCACCGGCACCTCCTCCGGCACGTTGTCGTCCGGAGACACACTCTCTAAGCTCGCTGACCGGTGCCTTCGCTTCTTATTCTTCTTCTTCTCTTTCTTCCGCTTGTCTTTCCTCTTCTTGTACCGCATGTCGTCTGTCTCCTCCACCGCCTCATACTCCAGAACGTGGCGCTTCCGTGATGCTGCCGATAAAGAATCACGGGTCAGAGTGAAGTCCTCGGTAGGGCGACGACTGGTGGTGGTTACGGAGATGACGTTGTCCACAACTGTGCGGATTGAGTGGGATTTCCGGCGGTGGCGCTCGTCTTGGTGCCGGCTGATGGAGCTGGCTTCGCTGTCGATCTCGCCCGCCTCGGGCGCCGACAGCGCCTCCGAGCTCACATCGGAGTACTCGACCAGCGGTTTGTGGGAATTAGATGTAGCATAACTTGGGTCATGAGTACCACTATGGCTCCGAATTTTCTTGTGAGCTCGCTTCTTATGCTTCTCCTTGTGGTGTTTGCTGTGGCGCTTGTCATGTCGCTCCATCGTCGACGGAGGGCGGAGCCCCGTCTATTGCTGCCAACTTCACATTACATTACACTGCAACAATGACAATTAATTAGTAAGTAGGTAGGTACTTAAGAGGTAGGCCTGAAAAGGGATTTTTGGGATGCCACTTTAATTTGATTATTGATATTGATAAGACTAGTAGGTAGATACTTATCGACCATAGTATCTAAGTACAAATTTGGTAATTTCTTAGTTTCTTACCTAGTTGGAATAAATCAAGCAATACAACTAACTGGTTGTATTTCTAATTAGGTACATGCCTATCTATATAATATATGTACCTAGAATACATCTAAGTAGGTAGGTGCCTACTTTATCTACCTATTTATGACCTACCTACTAAATTCGCACTAATCGATCAAGCACAGGACACGGAATGTCAAGCATAAGCTTTTGCACGTTAGCTAGTAAGAAGTATCATAGTTACCTGCAAAGTTGTTCAATGCGAATTTCTTTTTCTAATATATTATGACTCTCACTTTGACAACTATTTTTAGGTTAGGCATCTTGGATAGTGCAAAACACAAAAAGCAAAACATTACGATGCAACAACCAGTAATAATAAAGAAAGACTTACCTTAACAATAAACGGACGTGCGTCTTCTCCATAAACACAAACAACAAATATTTTTGCGATTACAAAATAAAGAGCTATAGATTTATTTGTTAGTTCAGTAATATTCTGTAGGCTTTTAGCCTGTAATAATATATTCTTTGTAATCTTTAGATATTAGGTAATCTTATTTTGCTAATGATTGACATCGATAGTGCATAATTCATCTAATAACATCGGATTTATTTTACGACAGAGGACGTCGATTTTAGTCAGCCATTTGCTTTTCTATCTATCATTCGTTTACTTTCATCATAGTAGTGTTGTCAAACCACCGAACTACGTATCCAATATCGATATCGATAGTATGATCAAGTTATTTATACATAAAAATATTTATCCTGTGTACAGTAATTTAATAATTTATTCAATACTCAATACGTTTATTATTTCCATAAAGTGTACAGTTACGTCATTGTGGCGTGCAGTAAATAAGGTACGATTTACATTTAGTGTTATGTAACTAATTTGTTGAACAAACAAAAAACTCTTTATAATAAAATAATTTTACTATTTAAACCGTGGGGTGGCGGCTGTAGAATGTTACCCCTCCTTTCATGCCCGTGGATGCAGTAAGAGCCTGCTAATGGATACTTCCGGAAGATGGGCAGCAGCGTCTTTCCGTGTATCAATATCCCGTACTGCGCTCGCCAACCCGCCTGCCAAGCGTGGTGAGTATGGCAACTACCCCTGATGGAGATCCATGAGGGAGGCTTGTGTTTAGTAGTGGACGTTTACGGTTGAATGATGACTATTTAAACCTTTACAAAATATTACATATTAACCACAAATTATCAAGACCTAACCTCACGTGCTAGTTAAAAACTGTCTTTCGGTAGCGAGGTAGTAAGTTCTCAACGTGCTTCTACAAAAACATCACAAGATCGTAGATACGTATAAAATTAATAACACATATCGCTCATTTGGTGCGACAATGACGTAATTACAGTTTTTTTACAAAACCATATAAGTATGTCAAAATGTTCGGAAAGACTATTTACATTGGGGGAAACATCGACAGAATTGAATTTGTGGTAACTTGCCGCGAGATGGCGCGATTGTCATTGTAGAATTGAGTGAATTGGCGCCATTTCTGTTGCTACAACGTCTGAAAGGCCAGTTACGCGGGGCGCCCCGCTAAGTGTGCTTGTGTTTGGGAGCTACAACGACTTAAAGGTATTAATATGACATTTAATCTGATAATTGTTGGTGCAACAATGCCGTAATTGTGTTATTTTTACTCCAAAGTAGTAAGTTCTTGGTGAAACAATGACAAAATTGCGTAATTACGTCGTTTTTTCTCCAGGTAAATTATTAAACTATTGAATCGATGTCAGAATTGTGTAACTGTTTCATTGTTACTCCTGTATTTTTACGTGAATTGTAAATATAATTGTAACTACGAGTATAATTTTTATTGGTGTGAATTTTTTTAGATAAACAAGCTTCAGATTTTAGAAAAAGATGTAAAGATGGTAAGTATGTAGTACCTATGTAAGTTAAGTGGATGAGGTGTGTGCTTTTGATTGTACTTTATTAAGCACATACTATTTATTTTTGTTGCAGCTAATGATTATAATTCTAATTCTAGGGGGGGTTACCAGATCTGCACTGACGTCTCGCATTGGGGTGTATTATGCATTGTCCCCCGAGGTGCTGCCTCGACCCTAACCTAACCAGCCCAACTCCTTAAAATACCGGAGAAGGACACGGGGTCGCCGGCAGCATTCCATGAGCATCCCCGAAGGGTATGCAAATGTTGTGGAAGAAGAAGGGCATGACTCCATGAGCTCCTGCAGTCCTGTCTCTATCTGGTCTGTCTTGTGGCACCACAGTGCAGTAGCACGTGCTCCACTGTTTCTTCCTCTTCAAGACACCCGCGACATAGTCCACTGTCTGTGGCACCCGTCTTGAGAAGATGGTGATTGAGATCACTAACATAGAATATCATCTAACATAGAACATACCTACATGGTTGTTTTCTTATGTTAATTTTACTAAACATTCATAAATAAATGTGATTAATTAAATTATAGTTCTTTTTTTGTCACAAATGCAAAATTAATTTATAGTAAACGCATTATTTTTTACATTGAGTTCTGAAGCAACAGTGACGTATTTACAGGTACCTTTTTTATTTAACTTTATAATCCTAGTTTATGTACAATATACCGAGTAGATTGGAACTCTTATAAAATGAACACAAAATGATCTTACATTTAAAATCACAAGTATTGTAATAAGTCCCATCAAAATGCCATACCTTTAATAGCAACCTTTGATTGGCTCTCCTGTAAAATGTATAATAGTGTAACTACGTCAATGTTGCACCAAATGAGCGATATCATATAATTAGAATTACATCTAAAACCACTTATAGTTTATTTGACGTATAATGAGTTCAGTGACAACAACTACCAAAAAAGAGACTACCTGGTTAGTACCATTTGCGCTTACTTATACTTTTAATAATTTTATCTTGCTCTATTTTATTCTGCTGTCACCGAACTCATCCTATGTGAAATTAACTATGAGTATAATATAAGTCATTACTTAGGTCATCATTTAAGACACGAGGCGCCGATGTGATGTGATGACGTGTGCACGGTGTCCACTCTCAGGCGTCTAATAAACTTTCTAAAAATATAAGTTGGTATACATATAATCCTTAATCAACAAACTTTAGTTTTCTCATTTCATCTTGTATTCAGGCACATCGGTCAAAACGGTTCTGCACATATTTTATAATAATTATTTGTTCGGAATTACTTAAGGTCATCATCATCTCTCTGCTCTTATCACATCACAACACAGCACAACATGTTTTCTCTGCCACTCTCGTCCACATTTCACCACTCCTTTCTTTCTCATATCATCATTTACAGAATACAGAATAACTTTATTGTTCAACTATTATACATGGTGTTTAAATAATTAGTACAAGTTTACACAGTCTGTCCAAAACGGGACACACAATAGACGAAATAAAAAAGTAATACCTTAAAACTAAATTTAAAAAGCTTCACCTGCAAACAGAAACTTTATTCGTTATTACAACCAAATAAAAAAATATACTAATATGATGGATTTTTTCAAAATAATCCTATTTTGTGTACTCACTGTCCCTTTCGTAATATTCTTTTATATTATAAAATATTTTTCGTTTATAGCCATTTCCGTAAACCATTTTTAAAACTTGTGATTCTCTCAATAGTTTTTGTTTCTAATGGCAGATTGTTATATATTTTAAACCTTCAATATATGTGCTCTTACTATACATACTGTTATTTATTTGTGGAATACATATGTTGTATTTTTGCTTTGTACGGAGAGAATTATGCCTATTTGATTTATGTTCAAAAAAGTAAAATCGATTATTTGTAACAAAAATGCATATTTCCGATATATATAATTATACTAGTAAGGGTGAGGAACTTTTCGTCTTTAATATTACGAAGGGATTCGATACTCTTCATATGATGCATAGATCTTAAAAAAAAATTCTGTATTATAAAAGCACACTCAACATCTACGGAGTTCCCCCATAATATAATGCCTTAATTGGGGATAAACTAGACCGTAGTATGAATTTTTTGCTACACTTTTAGACAAAACAGAGCTTAGTACCTACAGACAAAACGTAGCAGTATTTAGATACTTATTTTAATAATATTGTTTATGAAATTCGCAAGCGGACTAAGGTTCAGAATGTCGGCGAGCGAATAATGGGGCTCAAATGGAGTTGGACAGGACACTTGGCCAGACGAAGTGACGACTGGTGGACGAAAACACAACAATAACCTACATTCTTATTAAGCAAAGAACATGCCTTCTCTAAGTTACTTATTTAAAAAATGTTTTATGTTGTAGATTTCATATTAGCTAGTTTATTTTTGGTTTATACTTCAAATTATTAATTTTAGATATTCTAGCCTTGTTAGCTGAGTTGCTTTTTATTTGTGCACACGTTGTGGCCGCCTCTAATTGAGGGAACACTAGCCCTAAGTACCTATTGTTATAATTAAACCTCATTATTGTGTATCTCTTGTTGGTAGCCCAAATAAATAAATAAATAAATAAAACAATGACTGAGTGGTGGCCGAGAGAAGGGCACAGAAAAAGGGGTTGCCACCATCCCGATGGGTTGACGATGTTCGGAAGACCGTGGGTTGCACCTGGCTAAGAATAGCTTACGACAGAGGTGAATGGCAAAATCAAAGGGAGGCCCCACTGCAGGGCAAACCCTGCAGTGGGATAATAACGGCTGAAAAATAAAAAAAATATCTTGTCATTATTTTATTATGTCCATGCAAAATTACAGCTTTCTAGGACTAATAGTTTCTTCGTAAAGCTGCAGCTGACAGACACACATTTCTTCCCTTCTTCCACTCCTCCACGACAAGATAACGATTATAAAAAAAATTGCCGAAAAATTAATTAATTTGGGATACCTGCCATACTTTAACTACACAGCGCGTGGCATGACACGCACCTGGCTTTTTTATATATTGTGTAAACCACAACTGTATATTTTTGGGTGGTAAGATGTTGTGTACTAAGTACGCAAACTATGTCTATGTCTAATAAAATTGTAAGCAATACTTTTAAATCGATCTTCGATGTTTCTTATTTGGAACAACACTACGATAGTACCACACCAACTTCCAATGTTTGCAAAAATAATGAAACACATTTTTTTACAAGAAAGCTCAAAACAAATTATCTAAAATTATAATTATTTGCGCAAAAAAGTTAAGATCGTGTTTCAATACATTTTTATCCTTTTTCAGTAACCAAATCAGTAAGTTAAAATGACTTGGCCACTTCCGTTATTACTTGCACTGAATGTTTTCATTTGCCACTCCGTTTTAAAAATTATCTTGTTTTGATTCTATTTTGGTTATTATACTCTCTAATAAGTTTATTATCACATCGTATTCAAAACAAAAGGCATGCTGTTAACATTTAGTTGTGTATTATTAAAAAATACCTTTATTATTATATCGTAGATGTCTAATACATATTTAAGTTTCTGCGCAAAATGAAGTGTAGTTTAAGCAAGTTTATTGCCAGTATTAAGATTGGTAGAATTTGGGTGGACCAATAAATCAATTTACCTACTGATATCGACTCACGAACGATGCAAAGCTTAGCCCAGTAGATTTATGTTATTATATAAATTTAACGTTCGAAGATTATCTTAAATATAAATAAATAAATAAATATATATATTTGCTTGGGATATTTTAATTTTTGTTGGCAATACCAAAATATCTCGCGTGCGATTTGCGTCCCTTTTGCTGTTGCATTTACTCCAAAAATAAATAAAATTATGCGAAGGGTATTTTCACAGTAAGAATTTTTGGAACTACATGAGCACAGTCTCATGAGTGAGACAATTAAAAGTGATTTTACTCCGAATTAGTCACAATGACCCTTGGGTTCACGGCTACAATTACAGTGCCTGTCGCATCGTAACATTACCAAAAAGATAGGAATTGTTAAGAAGATCGTTACTCGAGTGCCCTGTATGCCTAAAACCAGCTTTTAAATCTCGCAGCTATTAAAGTTAAAGTGTTTAATAAGTGTAATTTTAGATGATATTATTTTATCATGGTCATTTCGATGTCAATGAACCGAGCGGTGGCGGCGTGGTGACTACTGTGGCTAGCGGTTCGGAAATATGTAAATAAATAAACATGAACGATATAAGCGTGCAAATTGAGGAATCCCCGAAAAGTCCAAAAGAAGTCGTTGGTTCGCCGTCAACGTTAGCTGGTGCCGAAAATGAATTCGATCCCTTGGCTATCGACGAAGTCGTGGACGCGGTGAAAGTCCCAGAAGTGGAGGTAAAACCTGTGGAAGAAAAGGCGGGAAGCTGTGATGATGATGCCAAAGAAAAGATTAGCGCGACTCAGAATGGAGAAGTCAATGACGTGAAGGAAGAAAAAAGTTTAGTGACTGAAATTATTAAAGGCAAGTCTGTACCCATTTCGAGGGTTCAATCTAATAGTTGCTCTAAATTTAATTATTTCCCTATATATTAGGTAAAGTGAACCCGTTTTTCTATTGCATTTGCTTCCAAACCAATGGTTAAACTTAGAAATCTCTTCAACAAGTGAAAGTTACAAAACCAGTCTATAGAGGCTAACTCAATGACTTAGACATGGTTTGTTATGCTCAAATACAGAGCTATCTACAGATCATGTCAAATAATAAGAAGCATTAGAGTGAACTTCTCTATTACAACTATCTAGAGCAGAGATAGTGCTAAACCCTGCCTTGACAGGTCCAGGTCCATTTCCAACAGTGAACTGTCACTGAACTGAGCAGCAGATGGAAACTAACACTACTCTCCTTAATTCATTTTAATGTGTCTATGATAATAATGGAGGTGAAATTAAATCCATTTTGTCAAAACTAGTGTACCATTTTAGGCACCAATAGATTAGTTTTAAATGAAATACTCTTTATTGTACACCAGAAAATAAACAGAAACAAACATTGATGATTAATGGTTAAAACTAGAAAGAACTTAAAAGGGCTTTACTAAAAACATAATTTAGGAAAGTGACCTCTGTCTCCATAGCTTTCTACAATGTTGTTAATAAACAGTTTTTCTCATCTCAAATATTACGAACCATATTTGAGTCTATGAAGAAGGGAGATAAGGACTTGTGGATGGCTGATTTGTTATTATTTGTTCCTTAATTTCTGATGTACATGATAAGCAATAACTCTTTACTCAATAGAAATAATATTCCAGAAGATGTTAAAGCACCAAGTCCTGTAAAAAATGATATTGAAGTGGCGGAAGTTAAAAATGAGTCTGAAACTGAACAATTAACGGAAACCCCAATAAATCCGGAAACCCCAGCAAAGGAAGAACCTAAACCAGAGATTCCTGCTGAGCGATTGCCAGAACCTACCACAAGAGTGCCGGAACCTACCCCAAGAGAGCCGGAATTTACACTTAGAGTGCCGGAACCTACCCCTAGAGTGTTGGCACCAACCCCCAGAGTGCCTGAACCTACCCTGAGAGTGCCGGTTCCTACCCCAAGGGTGCCGGAACCTACCCTAAGAGTGCCGGAGCCCACCCTAAGAGTAGCAGAACCTGCCCTAAGAGTGCCGGAGCCCACCCTTAGAGTATCAGAACCTGCCCTAAGAGTGCCGGAGCCCACCCTAAGAGTATCAGAACCTGCCCTAAGAGTGCCGGAGCCCACCCTAAGAGTAGCAGAACCTGCCCTAAGAGTGCCGGAGCCCACCCTTAGAGTATCAGAACCTGCCCTAAGAGTGCCGGAGCCCACCCTAAGAGTAGCAGAACCTGCCCTAAGAGTGCCGGAGCCCACCCTTAGAGTATCAGAACCTGCCCTAAGAGTGCCGGAGCCCACCCTAAGAGTATCAGAACCTGCCCTAAGATTGCCGGAACCTGCAGTAAAAGAGAAGGTTATTGAAAAGGCACCTAGTCCTGTTAAAGAATTGGAAAAGTCTAAAGAGGTAGAAGACATTAAAGTAACTGTAAAAATTGAAGAACCTGATCAGGAAATGACTGAAGTAGCCAGAGTTGAAGAGAAAATTGAACCAACGGCCGAGCAAAAACCCACAACTCCAATGAACGGAGATATCCCTAAGGTAAGACCTTGATGCTGATATACTTGTATCTACCACATGTTATTTTTTAGGCATGGCCATTGGTCACATATAAAGGTTATTTATGCTATGAATACCTGGTTATATGTATGTATATTAACAATGCTTCTGTGTCAATACTGATGAAAATGGCACTAAAGATTTATTTAAAAAATAACTCCAGAAATGTTGTCTAAATAATACATTACTAAATCATAAGAAAGACTTAATTAATTACAGATTTGTTTAAAGTTCTTAGTATAGAAACAAATGGTTCAAATTGCCCTTTACAATTTGCCAAAAAAGATCTATAAGAATAATACATGGCTTGCATAGATTAACTTCAGCTAGAGCGTACTTCAAAAAAGCTAAAATTTTGACGGTGATATCACTTTACATTTTTAACTCTCTTTTAGAAATTCACTTAGATAAGGACAAATTTTCTATGAAAAAGCAAAATCACAACTATAATACACGAAATAAAGAGAAACTACATATACCCCGAACGCGACTTGTCAAGACAAAAAATCAAGGACTTTGCATTAAGCTTCAAATGTACAATAAGTTACCTCTACAAATTACTCAGCTGCCTTTCAATGAATTCAAATCAATTCTAAAATGTTTCTTTGAGTGTCATCCATTTTATCATATCAATGAATATATGAGTTGTACATTTTCTGATCTCTAGGCACATAAAAAAATATGTTCCCACTGTTTACCCTGATGTTTATAATTAGGTTATGTTGTATTTTTGATGAAATTAATTTGTATTTTTTATGACTTGCCAATGTTATGAAATGTAACGGAATGGTTAATAAATGAATACTGAATACTGAAAACAATTTCTCATATCTGTTTAATGGTACAAGACAGTAAAAACCGCATATTTTAATCAAACTAATTGACCTTTGAGTTTTTTATTGCATCAAGTTATGGGTCATGAATGATTGAAATGTCCAAATGTGGTGAAATCATAAACAGTCCCATTTGTTAGCTGGGAGGATGCTATAGGTGCTGGACCACCCTTATCCATCTAAAAATATACCCTAGGCACTACAGCATCTTGTACAGCATGATTATAAGTAGTTGATGCTGTATAAATCATCTAAAATTTATGTTATAAGCTTACTACTACAACCATCTATACTCCAGCCAAACTCGATGTAGAATGTTTGTATTCGCACTTAAAATCGAATTGCTTCCTAAGGGTTAGTTTTTTGACGGAATTATTAGTAGTAAAGGGAGTGGTCACAAATCCCTATTAATTGAAAAATATAAAAGAACCAGAGAAAGTTATTTATAGGTTCAGTACTGAGAGTTTGTTTACAAACATTCTACATTGAATTTGGCTGGTTTAGAACCATTTGTTTATTCCACTTGAGTTACTATTAAAATTTTACGTCATGTTTATGCTTTGACCTCTGCTTTGAGAGGATAGACCAAAGTATTCCTTAAAAAAATAAGGTAAGTAAAAAAAAAGTAAGGAATACTTTCTTAATTCTTTATTGTACACAAAGTAAATACATAGACAAAAGCTTATATATATGACATGTACAAAGGCGAGCTTAACACTACCAAGAGTTTTCTTCCTTTGGTCTATCCTCCCACCATTTTGTATGTTTTAGTTTATTTTTGTGTGTTTTATCTATCACCTAAATGGATTAAATTGAGTCATTATTCGCCATAAAAGCTTAACATTAACCTTGCTCAGCACTTGATCTCTGCCAAGGTCAGTGAAATGTTGTTTGTTCAACTTTTACGCCCCAGTGCGTAAAAAGTATTATTTGATATAGGCATAAGATTGTAGCTCGTTAATATGGCACCTGCAACAGCCAGGCAAAATAATAAACATTCAAATATAGACTTCAAGACAGACAAGACATTAGCATGGCTACAGGGTGTACTATAACTTGTGTACTAAACCGAAAGGGGGTGATTCTGACCATCCCAAGGAACAACTTTTGTTCTACGACTTCAGGATTCAGTGATTTTCATTCAAGAAAAGACCACAAACGTTTTAACTTCAACAGCTGATTATACGATAATGACAACCTAAAAGCCAGATGATTCTTGTCAGGATCATTGACCTCCTCGTAGAGCTGCCATACAGTTACAATTAAAAATACTTACCTACTACCTACTAACCACAAATAGGTTTTTTTTTATTAAAAAATAATAAAAAAAAACGATTATGACCTCAGGATCATTTTCACATTACAACATCTAATAAAATTATAAAAAAATTCAAAAAAATACGTATATATTTATCCTTCTAAAACTACTTGTCCTAAAAGTACTTGTCCTGTTGTCGCTAACTGCTTGATTCGTTGACACCATTGTATATATTTATATGTATTTTAGTATATAATATAACAGTTGTCTTTATATTTATGTATGTTTATCAAGTACCTATGTATGTATATAATTATGTATGGTATAATATTTTAAAAATTTATTACTATTACCGTATGTACATCTTACATCGATAGAACCCCATGTTGCATATAATAATCCAATCCATCCCAAGGTTGTCTGGTAGAGATCGCTCTTTAGCGATAAGACCGCCGATTGTCACATGATCAGTGTTTCTTTAGTTTTTTATTTTGCACTTGTATGTTTTAAGGTGTGCAATAAAGCATTTTCTATCTATCTTTCCATGATAGATAGATAGAAAATGCTTTATTGTTTTAAGGTGTGCAATAAAGCATTTTCTATCTATCTTTCCATGATAGATAGATAGAAAATGCTTTATTGCACACCTTAAAACATACAAGTACAAAATAAAAAACTAAAGAAACACTGATCATGTGACAATCGGCGGTCTTATCTATCTTGTTTTCATGGGTTGAAACCCCCTCTGTCGGGTTACATGTACACATATTATAATACACCCTGTATAATTTATAATTATTTTATACGTAGTATATTGCGGTAAGCTACCTTGAAACGCGGTGCTAACTTATAGAACCTGAACTAATTAAGTAATTAATCTTCCTACTCAATCACGTAAGAAGAAAGTCATGCTATCTACTTTATAACGATTATAGAGATAGCTAACAAATAGGAATCTGAACTTGAAAAGCGGTGCCTTTCTCAACAGAATCACTAACTCGTAGAATCAGGACTTTTAATTAAAAAAAAAAAAAACTCATTTTTTCTAGAGCTAATAATTGTAAACGTTTTAGGACGAGCAAGGAACAAAACGAAGAGCAAGCGAAGAAGCAGAAACGGACTCGCCTCTAAAAAAACTCTGTCAAGAAGTAGAAAAGACATTCCCCCAACATGACGGCATGGTGACTGACTACATAACGACCGCTACCAAAAACAACATAGACGAGGTACAAAGGCACACGGAACAACTCCTCTCAGAGATTCAAACGTTACGAGAACTCGCCCAGAAGAAGGAACACGAGTGGAACAGTATACTACACCTGAAGAAAGTCAAAGAGGAAATCCTCCTCCGGCTACTAAGGCGAAAGCAGGTTCTTTCGTACGAAAAAGCGCCAGCGGAAGTCAACGGCCAAGATCCGTTCGACTATCTTAACCAGGCGAAGAATCTCGCGATCGATAAAAGCGATGACATATCGGGCCTTGCGATAAAGCAGCCCGGTATAACGGTTAACCCGATGATGCAACCGCCTGTGATGCCAATGTCACCGTACAACCCCATGGCGGGCTTGCCCCCGCCGTACGACAAAGCTCAGTTCCAAAACATGCCCAAACCAGTATTCCCCCAGCAGCTAATGTTACCGGGCCCCCACCAAGGGTTCCCTCGAGACATGAACGGGCAGCTACCTAACTACGCCCTTCCTATGGGCCGACAGGGCCCTACGAAGGACGTAAAGTCCATCATAGCCGACTACCGACAGAGAAATCCAGACATTACCCCCAGAAGAGGTAGGAGAATGAAGTCTATACTCAACCCTAATATGATGAACAACCCGCGAGCGATTGCGCCTAAGATGGATAGTTTAAACAATTTGAACAATCTCGCTAATATGAATAATATGGCTAATATGAACAGTATGGCAAATATGAACAATATCGCCAACATGAACAGTATGGCTAATATGAATATTGCTAATATGAATAATATGGCGAGCATGAATAACATCAATATGATCTTCAATAATTTGGACATGGTGAGTTGTATTTTTAACAATGGTTACCTTTTACTTTCATAAGTGTCCCACAGACATTCTGTCGAAATCATTATCACTGGATTTCATATAAATACACTTAATCTCGTTTATATTTTTGGTAAGGTTGGACTTCCATTTTATTAATTTCCTAGTCATTGAACTTTAATATTAATTTATGTGCACACTTAACATGTGCTTTAACAGTGAAGGAAACATCGTGAGGAAACCCACGGCTTAGTTAGCTTCAGACGCATTGACCTTTTCTTTCCTTCTGACAAATAGCTTACTAAGCTGTGAGGATGGTATAGGTGCTGGACAAGCCTTATCCATCCAACAATGCCCCAGGCACTGCTTGCTAACGCTGTATACCTCTAAATCATCTATAATAGATGCAAAGGCCTTGTTGAACTTTATTAAATGTATTATTATAACATTAATAAAATAAAACCGGGCAAGAGCGAGTCGGACTCGCGCACGCGAGGGTTCCGTGCCATCATACAATATAATTTATGACAAAGGCGGTTTTATATTTGTTGGAGAACCTTGACAGCGCCATCTCTTGTCTGATAGCGGAACTTATGTAGATTTTTTACACTTTCGATGATTTCTAAAAAAGTATGCTATGTAGAGAGATTGTAATAAATTTTCTCTTAATCTTTACATACACTTCTAAAAGTAATAAAAGTTTCAAAGGTTTATCTCCGCAAACTTCGGAGATAAGGGGGGGGGGGACGCTATTTTTTTCATTTACATGTTCATTTACATTTTTGTAAATAACTCAAAAACTATACGACTTAAAGGAAAACTAAAAACTGTTTATTAATGTGCGAAAGAATACCTTTCATATGATACCCCACATCACTTAGTAACTTTCCAAAAAATTTTAAAACACCCCTTCCACCCCCATTGTCTAAGAAACTATGCAAATTAGAGAGTTCGCTATAATTTTCCTATAAAGTTTACATACACTTCTATTAGTTTTAAAAGTATCACGGGTTTATCTCTGCAAACTTCGGAGATAAAGGGGGTAGGGGGGGAACGGTCGGTTTTTCAACATTTTTGTAAATAACTCAAAAACAATACGGCTTCAAGGAAAACTAAAAACTGTTTATTAATGTGCAAATGAATACCTTTCATATGATACCCCACATCACCTATTTACTTTACAAAATTTTTGAAAACCCCCCTTGTCTAAAAAACTATGCAAATTAGAGAGTATGCTATAATTTTCCTATTAAGTTTACATACACTTCTATGAGCTATAAAAGTATCACGGGTTTATCTCTGCAAACTTCGGAGATAAGGGGGGGGAACGGTCGTTTTTTCGACATTTTTGTAAATAATTCAAAAACAATACGGCTTAAAGGAAAACTAAAAACTGTTTATTAATGTGCAAATGAATACCTTTCATATGATACCCCACATCACCTATTAACTTCACAAAATTTTTGAAAACCCCCCTTCCACCCCCCTTGTCTAAAAAACTATGCAAATTAGAGAGTTCGCTATAATTTTCCTATAAAGTTTACATACACTTAGCTATAAAAGTATCACGGGTTTATCTCTGCAAACTTCGGAGATAAGGGGGGGGAACGGTCGTTTTTTCAACATTTTTGTAAATAACTCAAAAACGATACGGTTTAAAGGAAAACTAAAAACTGTGTATTAATGTACAAATGAATACCTTTCATATGATATCCCACACGGCCTAGTAACTTCACTTAAAATTTTTGAGATCCCCTATCCGCCCCCCTGCAATCAAAATAAGAATATTTTTTAACATTTTTATATATTTCATATTTCATTTATTTTGCTTTCCATGTACATATTTTATACAGCTTAGATCTAAAATAGCCTTAAGTAAGTACTTAAGTAAGTAATAATATGCTATATTAGTAAAAAACTGTTTTCTTTTACCATTTTAAATTGCAAGTCGATAGCATCAGTAGTTCTCGAGATATCCATCTGTGACAGACAGAGTGATTCTATAAGGGTTCCTTTTTACCATTTTGGTCCGGAACCCTAAAAACTGTGCTTTCAGCACATAGAGTTTTTACCACGATTCTAAGATACAAAATGGTTAAACAGCCTTAGCACATCCTGCTTTAAGTTTAAATGACTTAATCTAACTTAATATGGACCAATTCGCACACTTTGCGTATGATATTACGATTTTACTTATAATTTGATGGGTCTATTGGTAATTTCTGCACGCAAGACTAACACACTCACTCCACAGTTTCACCCGCGTAGTTCCTGGTCCCGTGGGAATACGGAGATTAAATACAGCCTATGTGACTTAGTGATAATGTAGAATTTTGAAAATCGGTTTAGTAGTTTCAGTTTATTCGTTAATTTCAGCCATAAAACCTCCACTACTGAATACAGGCCTCCCTGATGGATTTCCATACGGGGTAGTTGCCATACTCACCACGCTTGGCAGGCGGGTTGGCTAGCGCAGTTCAGGATTTTGATACACGGAAAGAGGCTGCTGCCCATCTTCCGAACGTATCCCTTAGCAGGCTCTTACTGCATCCACGGGCATGTAAGGGAAACATTCTACTGCCGGCACCCCACGGCGTATTATTCGTTACAAACATACAAAATACAAATCTTTCCTCTTTATAATGTTAGTATAGATAAAGATTAGCACTAATTGCAAATTGTGTATGTGAAATTCCGAGCCACAGAAATGCCGCAGGCGGCTTCTTAGCGTGAAATCTAAATTGGCGTGATTATGCAATTATATTCATTATTGTCACAAGCCAACTGGGCTTCGAGGTCCCTTACACTTAACATAATGTATTCCATAACTGGCCATTTACAGTATAATTATCGTAGGTATAATGAACGCTTGGATTGCACCAAACATGGTCCAGGGAAGACTCTAGAGAAGAGGTCTTCCCGGGACCATGCTTGGTGCAGTCCAAGCGAAACGTCGGGAAATAATAAAGGTAATTTACGCGATAAACACCCGGATAAATTATGTTAATAAAATATATATATATACAATAGGGATCAATTATTTTTCTAGCGTAGTCTCAGTTATCTATATAAACAGCTGTCAGTGAAAGACCCGTCAGAATTGGTTCAGTCGTTTCGGAGATTAGCTAAAACAAACAGACAGCACAAAAATAATGAATGCATTTGGTTATAGGTACCGTATAAACTATTAATGCATATAGTGGAAACCTGTTATTTTGGCAGACACTTCCATTTTATCTATTTGTACAGATTTAGATGCACTTTCGCGAAAGCACAATCGTATACGTCTCGGTGCAAATGTCAATAATCTAATTTATAACAGCAATCCTTGACCCCAATCCTCAATGACGGCAGACGGTAGAACGTACGTACGCCACTTGTTATACTGTGACGAACCGCGCTATTAAAAGAAATTATAGTGCACATTAACGGTAAATATTACTAGCTGCATGCTCGGGGCTTCTCTACGAGATCGAATCAGAAATGAGGAAATATATAGAACAAATCGGGTCACCGACATAGCCAAACAATTCCTTGCTGCTCTCTAATACAAAATTGAAATTTGACAGCAGTCGTTGCTGTCAAATGCATGTTGCAAAACCTGTCGCGAGATTCGTAATCTCCCTGCGGTACTTTCTCGATCTATCGCCGTAAATAGTCGTTTGCGTTCGGCGCAACAATATACACAGGCCAGGTAAGAGTGACAAAACAGTCATGATAAAAGTCACTAGTGCGTTCTCTCTTACGTCAAAACCATCCTACTAATATTATAAAAGTGAAAGTAAGAATGCATGTATTATATATCGCACCTCCAGTCGTAGACTGACTCAATCCAAAATTCATGTTTTTTGGGAAATGAAGAAAACGTGTTTCGGTCCTTGACAGTTTTTGATAAATCACACTATAACTTTATGAAACAGAGAGCTATTTACAAAATCCAAAGTCTTACAGGTTATTTGGTCTTAGGACTACTTATACGGATAAAAATATATTTCAAAATATTTAAAACAGTGGGAGTAAATCAACGCTGAAAAAAAAGTTCATTAAATTTATTATATTTATTCAAATTTATTAATTAAATATATTCTTTACACACGTTCCGAAAAAAAAAAACTATTACGTATGTATGTCTCTCGTACAATAACATAAATGCCCAACGCTTTTACTGGAATGCAGTAGAGAAAAACGTAAAATCCAAAGCCCGACTTCACCCACCGCTGAGTATGTCTCCCGTAGTATGTGAACTCAACTCAGCATTCCTATAAAAACAGTCAGACTGTAACCTTGTACAGTCGCGCTCATAGTAAAGTATACCACTAAGGCAGCTTAGTTCAATCCATTACTCTCCACAGGGTTATTTTTCCATCTTCTATTTACATTCTAAGTTACAAATATATTCCTTAATCATATTTTGTATTGTTTTTTGTATTACCTACTATGAGCGCGACTGTACCAATTGCTGGAACACTTTAATGTGCAACAGTTAAACAATAAAGCTACTCCGATACAAAAGATACAAAAACATAATCCTAATTCCAGCCGAACCAGAAAGCGATGCTCGAGCGACTCCAACTCCACGGTAACACAATGCCCAACGGCATGTCGTTCAAGGACGTGCTCGTCCAGTTCGCGAACATGCAGCAGAACAACCCGGCGCTGATCCCCAACCGCGTCGAGAACATCCCCATCCGGCCGGAGCAGCACGCGCGGCCGGAGGCGCGGCGGCGCGCGGACCGACCCGAGAGGACTTACGAGGAACAGGTATAGTTCACATCCCCATCCGGCCGTAGCAGCACGCGCGGCCGGAGGCGCGGCGGCGCGCGGACCGACCCGAGAGGACTTACGAGGAACAGGTATAGTTCACATCCCCATCCGGCCGGAGCAGCACGCGCGGCCGGAGGCGCGGCGGCGCGCGGACCGACCCGAGAGGACTTACGAGGAACAGGTAACATATTACATTTACTTTAGTCATTCAAGGACGTGCTCGTCCAGTTCGCGAACATGCAGCAGAAAAAGCCGGCCGGTAAGCATTTACTTGGCACAGGTAACCTAGTATATGAATAGATTCACCCGCTCACGTAATATTGGTTTATACAGTCGTCCGCTAAAACAGCAGATCATCATTTCATTCGTAAAACGTCCACTACTGAACACAGGCCTCCCGTATGGATCTCCATAAAGGGTAGTTGCCATACTTACCACGTTTGGCAGGCGTGTTGGCGAGCGCAGTGCGCGATGTTGATACACGGAAAGGCTGCTGCCCATCTTCCGTAGGTGTCCCTTAGCAGGCTCTTACTGGCACCTCACCGCAGTTATTATAATTTATTATTCATTCATTCGTTTGTTGCAGCCGCACAAGCCAGAGAGACTCGCGACCGCGTCGCCGAACCCGCGGCTCCCGCCGCCGCCGCCCTACCCCGAGATCTCGCTTCTACCCGTCCCCTCGGAGCCAAGTCAGACGCAGCAGCAGAACTCGCTGCTTCACGGTATCCTCACCAAGGTATGTGCTGTGACAATGGACTCCCTACATACTCCTTATAGTAACAGCGGACAAGGAGGTTTTTGCTCGAAACTTCATACGCGATTTGTGGACATAATTTTTAACTGTTAAGGGGACTTTGGGGTCAATTCTGTAGGCGCACTTCCTAACTGCCTTGCCGTGGGGTGCCGACAGTAGAATGTTGCCTCTCCTCTCATGCCCGTGGATGCAGTAAGAGATACCTAAGTCTTACCGTGTATCAACATCTCGTACTGCGCTCGCCAACCCGCCTGCCAAGCGTGGTAAGTATGGCAACTACCCCTGTTAGGATGAGGGTGGCCTGTGTTCAGTAGTGGAAATTTTACGGCTGAAATAATGATGATGACTCCCTAACTAAAACCAACTATAACGCAAAATGGACTAAAATGACTGTAAGATATTCAGTTAGTGCACCAACGTTTTAATTTAAATTAAAACGGATAAATTTTACCTAATATTACGATGACAGCTCTAAATTTAGAAACGTTACTCCTCTAGTTATAATCAGCTTTAGGAAGTGCGATAACAGAATCTACATCATTGTTATTTCCCGCGCGACATTTCAAATTTCTACGTTTGCAATGCACTTGAAACGTCGCGAAATATTAACAGTTTAGAATTATGCCGTGAGAACTTAAGTATTTCGTTTTCGTTAGTATACTCGTGTCGTATAATCGGAAAATATCGCTTAGTTGTTGTTTATTGCACACTATTTGTTTACTTTAAAATTACGCTTGCAGTAACGTGCAAGTGATAGACGGGAAAATAAATTATTATTTAATTTTTTTCGGAACAGTAAACAGGTACAATATACATTTTTAGCGAACAGATTCATTCTTATTTCCTGGCACATGAATGAATGTGTTTGTACATTTCGTTACACGAAGAGAAAATAATTGTTACGTAGAGCTAGTTTCATTTCTGTCACTTATGCGTATACTGCAAGCACGATTTTAAAATAACCACTCGAAAAACATCCAATGAAATCAATGAAAGCACAATCAACAACAAATCGATGAATCCACTTGAGCAAAAACCACCGTGTCTGTACTGTAAAACGCTTGTAGTTAATCATCAGCTTCATTACTTGATAAATTTGTTTACGCTTGCTTATTGAATTAGCTTGAATGAGTGTTGCCACTTACAGCAAACGTCCCCAGCGCCACAGAGTTACTCCCCCACTCTGGCGAAACTCCTCACATCCCCGGAACGGAAAGGGACCGCTTTGCCGGCGTTCGGTCAGGCCAAGGTACCAATAATGTACGGAAAACGATTGGTGTTGAACATTGGCCTTGTACATTCCAAATTCCAAATTTAGTTTTTAAGCACACATTCAGCCGGGTCTTACGGGAGGTTCCATAGTTTGAAAATTAAATCAAACGCGGCGCGAGCGTGAGAGGTGCTCATGCATCTCAGCATTAGCGGAATTAAAACTAGATATTTTCATTGAATTTTGTTGTCATGGATTTCCGCAAAGTAATGCCTGATTCCATTAATTAAATTAAATCAAACTGAAACTTGCGTACCACTAAAAACAAAGAAAAGCCTTTAAAAAATATTTTGGTACAATAAACATAAAAGTTACTAAATACATTTTGATCAACGATAGTGACTGCAAAGGTTTTAAACTGTAACGCCCATCCCCTGCTAAGAAGAAAATACTTTAAAAATGTCTACCGTCCATATTAATTAGCGGGAACGTTCTCGTACTTGTTATAGGATGCTTGGATTACTTGGATTGGTAGAGGCACCAACTGTTTCGACCCTTATCGAGGGCCTTAGTCAGGCTGAACACGGCTTGCTAATTAATATGAATGTAATAATAATAAGTCACGAAAGTTGCTGTCTACCGTCATTTAAAAAAAACTTTTTTTGTCTGAACACGGCTTGCTAATTGATATGAATGTAATAAGTCACGAAAGTTGCTATGTCTACCGTCATTTAAAAAAAACTTTTTTAATGATTATATTTATCCTGCTTGTTGGACCATTGTCAAATGTTCACGTGACACTTGTTCAATTGTTTTTTTTTTGTCGTAAGAACAAAAATGTCTACAAAACATATAATTATGGAATCTCTCTGTACGGTTAAAGAATGTTCTAGAAATATTATTCTAAAATTACATTCTAAATCAGTTTCTTTAATACTGGCAATACTCATTGAAATGTGCCAACACCGTCACGTGAATAATATTGGTAAAGCATATAATACCAATAATACGCACAAAAGTACAGTTATTTACTAAAGAAGTGATCGCTTTAAAAGAAAAATATGCTTTTACAGTCTGACGATGATGCTTGTAAAATCCTTATTTACATATTATGGGTAAACCCCATCAATGTTTTAAAGCATATAGGCTACTTGACATTTTTTTTAGTCCGTCATTAACAACAGCTATTGGACACGTATTTTTTATTCTATTGGACACGTATTTTTTATTCAAAAACAACGGCGATACATTGTCGAAATGAAGCGTGACGTCACGCGCCGACGTGTTTCTGTGCGTTGTCATGTTTATGACTATGCTCTGACATCACGAGCTAAACTTCTATACGCTTTATCTAAGTATTGTTTCATAAATTTGAAAAGGCAAAACATATGTGACGGAACGAATAGAACTTTGATTTCTATGCCCTGTCAAGTAGTCTATTAGTATTGCAAGTGGTTCCAACTGAGCACCGCTGTAGAATAAATTTACTACTAGTTTAAACTGGGTTAAACACTGGATGACTTAAGATTTTGACTGAAGACTTGGAAAAGCTGATTAAAATATCCAACTATATAAATAAATCATCTAATATAAATTAACGGTTTTTTTTAACATATTTTAAACATAAACTTAATTAGCTGATTAGTTTAAACATCGTTTATAAGCAAGAAAAAAGGCATTTCCACAATTTAAATTTGGAGTTTTGTTTGATGCCTAAATGATACTGTGTGAAGTTCAACAATGATTAATTTCAAGGATCATTAAAATTATCTTATAGTTGCAGTTCAAAATCTTTAACTCATTCCCACATGCTAGTTTAAAATCGGTACTTATAATTTTAGATTAAAATTTGAAAGACCGGCACTATTTATCTGTTTGTTTTAAATGTTTCCGTTTGATTCTCAGAATTGTGGTGAAATAACTATAACTCCGGTGCAGCCGACGCCGCCGCCGGAGCCCGAGAAGACAGAGGATGTGGTCCAATTGGTAAGTTCTAGTTTATGATAGACAAATGAAAACTAATATTACTGAACATTTCATACAGCGTCATTAATGCCAAGAAAAGCTTGACATGCAATACAAAATACAAATAAATTTATTTCTTTTAAAAACGTTACAAATCATACAACTTATATGTAAGGATTTATGCATAAATATAATTCAAGGTAGAAAACATAGGTATTATATTAATTTAAATGACTGATGAAAATAATTCCTAAAAACATTGCATGCTTGTGACTGGACTTTATTATAACACTTTTGTAACTCGTGTTTCGCAAATATAAATATGATAAAACATATTCTTATAAATATTCCAGTCAAGTATCGATTTGAACAATGCTTGTTCCAATCCCACCGGAATCGAAAATGTTTGATAAGATTTTATTGCTTATTGCAGATCTATTAGGGAGGCATGTGTCCGGCAGTGGAAGTCCTACGGCTGAGATGTTGATATTATTTGATGTTTTACTAAACTTCCCCCATTTCCAGGACGACGACGAATCCCCCGGCTCGGAGGGCGAGGCGGCGGTGTCCCCCAACGGCTCGGGCCGGCTCGTGATCGACGAGGCGGGCGCCGACACGGCGGAGGCGGCGGGCGAGCCCGACGGCGGAGACACGCCGCTCTGCCAGGGCTGCAAGCGGAAGGACGCCCAGTTCGTGTGCGCCGGCTGCGCCAACCAGTGGTACTGCAGTCGGGATTGTCAGGTGAGACTATGTTCTTGTTAACATCGAACAGAGATTCGTTACCTGCGAGGCAGACGGCAGTGAGTTCGACACGCCTCTGGTACTGCAGTCGGGATTGTCAGGTGAGACTACGTTCTTATTAACATCGAACAGAGATTCGTTACCTACGAGGCAGACGGCAGTGAGTTCGACACGCCTCTGGTACTGCAGCCGGGATTGTCAGGTGAGACTACGTTCTTATTAACATCGAACAGAGATTCGTTACCTACGAGGCAGACGGCAGTGAGTTCGACACGCCTCTGGTACTGCAGCCGGGATTGTCAGGTGAGACTACGTTCTTATTAACATCGAACAGAGATTCGTTACCTACGAGGCAGACGGCAGTGAGTTCGACACGCCACTGGTACTGCAGCCGGGATTGTCAGGTGAGACTACGTTCTTATTAACATCGAACAGAGATTCGTTACCTACGAGGCAGACGGCAGTGAGTTCGACACGCCTCTGGTACTGCAGCCGGGATTGTCAGGTGAGACTACGTTCTTATTAACATCGAACAGAGATTCGTTACCTACGAGGCAGACGGCAGTGAGTTCGACACGCCACTGGTACTGCAGCCGGGATTGTCAGGTGAGACTACGTTCTTATTAACATCGAACAGAGATTCGTTACCTACGAGGCAGACGGCAGTGAGTTCGACACGCCTCTGGTACTGCAGCCGGGATTGTCAGGTGAAACTACGTTCTTATTAACATCGAATAGTGATTCGTTACCTACGAGGCAGACGGCAGTGAGTTCGACACGCCTCTGGTACTGCAGTCGGGATTGTCAGGTGAGACTACGATCTTATTAACACCAAACAGAGATACGTAATCAACGAAGCAGATGACAAAGGCCTATATTCCCTGCAGACGTCAATTCAATTTCGAGCTTCGTTTGGTAACGAGGACGTCCCGCCATTTACGTACCGTTCACATGCCGTTGAGCCGTATGTTATCTATTAGTTTATCTAGTGTTATCTAGTAGGAAAACAGGGACTGAGATCCAAAACGTATAGATCCGCCGGCTGCGCCAAATTTTGATTTGAAAACTCATAACTACGTGTCTTTACAGGTGGCAGCATGGGACGACCATTCGGACATGTGCACCGGGTAGCAACGCTAATTTATTGTAAGTGTTATAGTAACTTATAAACTACTGTAAGAAAAAACACAGTATGGTCGGCCTTACTTCAAGGCAGTTAGCAATTAGCATGAAACAGTACGACGCAGTATGCATTTTATTGCAGACGACTGGAAGTCAATGTACTGTACTATACCGTCGCAGAAGATGTTTGCAAACATTTTTTTCAACGAAAACAATCGCTCAGAGGTTCCGATAATTTGTAGGTTCTTGATTACCTAATGATTGTCTAAGGTTTTCTAATTAGATTGCTGTAACAGTCTTCTACTATAGATCTATATCCGCTGGCGTGTACTAGCGCGCCGAAAACATGCTCCAGCGCTTTGGCGGGAATTCGAGCGTGCGGTCGGCGTCCTATTAGAATCGCTATTGACGATTGTTTTCCAATTGGAATTGTAAAGTCAAGGGTGTCATTGGAACGTGCATGAAACACGCTTGTCAAGTACGTCAATTAATTTTAAATCTGTGGCCGGAAAGTATTCAAAACCAATAGAGTAAACTTACGCAGCTGATTTTGAGCGCCAAGATTTGAATTCAAGGATGTAGTTTAAAATATTTATACATTTATCCACATTTTTGCTGTCTAAACGTAGCTTTTAATATTATCCTCTTTAAATATAATCAAAAAATGCAGGGTTTTAAAACAAAATATTGATTTAATAATGCGGAACAACTTCTTACACCGGCAGCTTTGGAACGACTTGTGAAAACAAACCAAACTTTCGGATGTTTTGTTTTTTTTTTCTTCCTTCGTGTACTGGCAAACTACTGTCCAATGAAATAGTAAATTTCACTGTCAAAGCACCCATAATAGCCAATCAGACGCCGACTAAACAGAAGAACCATAGATAAAAACGTTTCTTTGGAGCAATAGCGGACTGGTAGCTCTAGTTACCATGTGCACTTTAACTTCAAAATGCCCGGCATCTCTAGTTACCATGTGCACGCGAGCGGATATCTATCTGGAACTCTGAAATATCTTGCACCGAAGCGAGAAAGCTTCTCATTCGCCCTACGATTACATGTCGAGAGCTGCACGATGTTGTGAGAGAAGAGAGGCTTGAAGAAAATGTTTGTGTAACCAACTTTAGGCGGCAAAATATTCACAAGTGCGTTCAATATCTTTATTTGCCTTATAAATATTGTATAGTTGTGACTATGTGTATGGTACGTAAGTGAATCTCCATTAAATGTGAATGACTTTGATGTAATGAATATAAAAATGCTGGCACTAAACTTTTATCTACATGCAAGATAAACTTATGTCTGTAAGATGTTTGCAGGAGCATAATATTAGATAGTGCTCCTTCCAAACCTTAATCACACAAATAATACTAAACCACAGAATAGTAATGTATACAGTAGTTTGACTCGGCCGTATTTTTGAAATAAATACCTACAGCCGCGCGGTACGTAAACATGCGATAGGGCTGCCCACCTCCAGCATTTTAATTAAATTTGCCTACTTTGTGTTTCCATTTAGTTTTGTGATTGTAAATATACTTTTTTATATAAAAAAATATAATACTTTGTGAATTGAATAGATAAATTGAAAATAAAGTGTACGCAGAAGTACTATAAAATAACATAGTTATGAATTATTAGAATAACCTACAATCTAAATGATATAAGATAATAAGACCCAGTACTTTTACCTAACGTTTTAAAGTTCCACTCTTACTGATGAAAGCGTGATGTAGGTACCTACCTAAAATTACGCTTAACGTAGGTATTATTTAAAAATATTTTCACCTTCTACGTAAACGAAGTCGTGGGTAAAAGTTAGCGTTAGCCCAAAGAAACTATTCCACGCGGACGAAGTCGCGGGCAGAAGCTAGTTAATAATAAATAAAATACCACGTCTTTACTTTGAATTATACAAACTAACAAAACGAAACACACATGCCCCGAGGTTTTTCCACAAGCGTACCTACCGTATCATGAACCGCATATAACTACCTATTTCACTCGTGTCAATCACTTTCCATTACTCTATTCACTTTATTTAAGAATCCAGACATCTTTTTTTTCGGGAGATAAAAGGAAATACTTGTCCATTAAAAAGACACACATTATGTACCTACCTACTGGGTAGTAAGTAAAATTATTTTATAGTCTTAGCTTTCAGAGTTTCCAAGTAATCTAAAAAAAGTTATCTCTGGATGCGTTCTTGAAGATTTCATGCAACCAAAAACAGCACAATATATCCTACTCGACATATTAAATACGTAGGTAGGTACTTGAACTTATTTTTTGTGAAAAAATCGCGGGGTTATTGTTAAAAAAACAACACACCTCCGTTCGTCACTGCGGCACAGTCGCGACTGTTTAGCTACCGAGCGGGCGCCGAGATCGAGGCGCGTAGGTATAGCTCGCGCTTCGTCCGTTTGTATGAAGTCGGAACACTGTATACACTGTGACTAAACAGACGCCCCACTTCATACAAAAATAATTCGGGTTATTTGAATAAAGGTACATATCTATTGTATTATTTCGGAGTCTGTGCTATGGTTAAATTATTATGTATTTTATGCTCAAATGCGTTTACATAAGCAGAGGTACAAAGAATTACTCGGATTATGTTTGGAGTAAGGCATTATATCCTATGCCTTAATGGAGTATTTTTTATTGTATATTTATTAAAATGTTTGCTTTACTCAACTGTGGTGCCGTTTTTGGGTAAGTTGCAAGCTCAACGTGATCCATTTCTGTTTTTTCACAAATAACTTCTAATCTCAAATCCATGAAGTGCTAATAAGTTTGCAGCATTTTTGTATTCGTCATATCAATTTTACGTTTGTAATCCAAATAAAATATTCCTAAATAAGCTGCGGCGCTATATTCTAATGAAAAGGTATTTGGGATGATACATTTGAATCCCCTAGGTAAATAGTATTCCTAAAGAATCAGATCTAAATGTGCTATCTTAGTGACTTGCTCTTGTCAAAAATTGTGCAATGCTTAAAGTATTGCTACCTCTGTTTAACTTTACAAGAAGATAACAGTAAACACTTAGATAAAAGCATAATCATGCTTGATTTTGAAAGTATGTTAGTATTTAGCATTGATAAATGTTGTAGCTATTGTCAGGCTGCGGTTACGAAGTAAGCGGCGCAAGTAGCGGGCGTAGTGTAGTGTTGTGTTTATGAGAAATTAGTGTGTTCATTCGTGAACGAAATGTCAAAATTAACCTGAAATATACTGTTCATTTTGTAAATACGGGGATTACTGACGTAGTTTTATGCCTTCAAAGTTTATTCGACACAATCATCATTATTATCACCGGTGTATTGATCTGTTTTTTCCTTCCTCTGATTGATAGCAGACTAAGCTGAGAGGATGCTATAGGTGCTGGGCAAGCCTAATCCATCTAACAATGTCACTGTTAGATGTAGTGTATAGTCTGCAGGATCCCGTACGGCATTATAACCAAGTTTCTGACGCTGGCGCTGTATAAATCATCTAGAATAGGCCATCGGTGTCATTCAATGGACGGGCATGCAATGATGATGATAGTCTTGAAAAATCAAAACGTGTTGGCATAATTCGACGTTATAATGTACTACGTAAGTAAACATAAGGATGTCGTTCAAAAAAATAAAACAATGCAACACTACGTGAATGCAGACGTGCGGGCACCACGCATCGCCCGTACACCGCTTCCTTCGAGACCAGTTCCATATACATAAATGTATGCTTTGAAACGCGCCGCTGACTCCGTGCCCGTAGCCTTCGTGACCGCAGCCTTAGGGAGGTTGTAAGATTGTAAGAGCATGTTTTAACAATCTTATTTTGTATTTAATTTGAAGATTTCGACCAAAAAATGACTGTATTGTTTAGTTTAGATTATTCTGCGTGGTCTGTGCTTAAATGTGCAGTGGTTGTGCACATCAGTTACTGATCTCCAAAAGCTGAACGTGTTCCTATAACGTGATTGGAAAAGGGAACTGATTGAAACTCTGATCAAAATATTTGTTTAGGTGGGATTGATTTTTCAATTATCTTTTCTTACGTACGAATTGACAATAACATAGAATTATATAATTTCAAACAGCAAACAGATCAACATTATTTCCTTGCCTTTGACACTGACTGGTGCCTTTGTTTGAGTGTTCGTCGTGTATTATATTGACTCCCCGATGTAAAATAATAGAAATTAGAATAACAATATATTACCTTACCTATAGTTAGAAACAGGATCGCTTTTGTATTATACCTCCTATGAATCAGTTGACTCGACCACGCCACACATTTATTTAGGATTAGGTACCTATTTTACGTAATAATTACGTAAAAACTAATAATATCGAAGCCCTAACCCCAGATTATTTTCGTAACCGCTAACATTGCGTGGTTGAGTACATATAAATAAGAAATAGAATAAAAATCTATTTATTTTTAACAGATATCCAATAAGTATTATATTTTAGGAGCATTCTACTTTATATACGCAGCCGTGCCAAAATATACATATATTTGGCTAACTGAAATCAAATAACGCTTAATTATTGTAAATCGAGTGAAAGCTAGTGGCAACACTCATCATAGACGAAAAATTATGGTAGCTTTTAGGTGGCAGCGATATTCTCCAAAACAATTCGAATAAAATCGGGACTGATTTGATTGGCACTACTCTTTGCATACTAATTTTCACTTATAATATTTTGTTCCTTGTTTAATATCATCATGTTGTAACTTGTTCGTTTCAATCCTGAAAGTGAGGCAGAGATTGTTCTGATTCGATCCTACACACGTGGACCGCGTTATGTTCGAATAGTATTTAATTTACCGCATAATATTTTACTCAGATGTATTTTCAGATTCTCAATGAATTTTGACTGAGAATGTTGTGAATTTGAACTATGTAAGTATATTGATTATTTAATTTGCGTGTACCTACTATTTTCTAAAAGAAAATTTCATGTATCATAAGAATTATGTTCATTGAAATATTCTGAAAATATATTCTGTCAGTACTTACCTCAGAAATGTATGTAGTTTTGATCGGTATCAAAATCGTGTGCGAACCCTTGTTTGTCTGAGACGCTAGTCACGTGTTTTGTTACCTATATACCTATTTATGTATTTGTAACTTATATCATGTTATGTAAGAATGTAATAAATCAGTACTATCTTTCAGTTTTGAGTTTTATTGGCGTGATGAATTGATGCTACCTTATAAAATTAATTCCGTCAGGAATTGAAAAGGATGAGTAAAAATGGCGTTAGTTTTGAGTACAAATATATTTTTTATAAAATTATTGAGTCTTACATAATATTTAACTGAACTTAATATAATGTTATTAATTATATAAAAAAATTGCAAGGTTCCAAGAAAAAATAACCTATCATTTAATTAAAATATTTATTTTACAAATAACGCTTCAAAAAGTAAGAGTACACAATTAACAAATTATTCATCTGTATTATTATTTTTCTTTGGAACCTTAAGGAAGACAAATACAACAGTTTAAAAATCTCATTAAATTGAACAAAATATAACAGAATTAAGAAATATCTTGACTAGGCATAGCAAAATATAGATAATGGAATTTACTATTCAAATGTGACTAGTTAGTTACCACATGAAAGGATTTTTCTGTCATCCAAATGTTTTTTTACAAATCCCCAAATATATTCCTAATTTATGTTTGTACAAATAAATATTTGAATTCGGACGGCAGAAATTCTCGTCAACATGAGTGCAATTTTCAAATGTTTATACATTTTTGACAATAACAAACTCTGCAAATCTGTCTTAAGGTTTATTTGACATCGTATTAACAAGGTATTAACAAACGTCGGTCGGTGGGTTTTGAATTATTTATGTAGGCATATTTACTTTTAAGATTATATTCACAATGCTGCTAGAGAACGCGCCTCCACTGAAGTCCTATAGACGCGGCGCCACTAATTCTAATTCTGGGTGTATTATACCCCCGTGATACCCCGACCCTAGCCAGCCCAACTCCTTAAAATACCGGAGAAGGACTCATGGCCGCTGGCAGCATTCCACGAGCATGCCCGAAGGATATGCAGATGTTGTAGAAGAAGAAACAGCGCCACTTTCATACAACTAAATACAGACTCCTGTCCTTTTGCTGTAAGAGCTTAGAGGTGGCGCCGACTACGTGATGTTCATCACTGAAGTCCTTTTTGTAACTGTATTTCTTAGTTTAATTTATTATTTTGTTACTTTCTCTCTCCTGTTGTGTCTTTTATTTTTTATGTGTTTTGTTATTAACCCCCTGACGCGCACGGAGCGACGGGTCTCCATAAGGTTTGAATTAACAAATAAACATTAATGTTACAAATAAATGTTTTTCTATCTATCTATTAACGCTGTCTAGTGCGGAGGAGTGAAGCTGACCAATAATAGAATAGGCTACATGAATAAATTTTAATTCTGTCATGTAGATCAACAAAAACTATTCTATACGTATTTTTTCTTTTTTAACGTAAGCCAATAACGGCAATACATTGTCGAAATGTGGCGTGACATCAACGCGTTTCGGTACAGCTACTACTATGCTCTGACGTCACGAGCCATTCATCTGAATAATCTGAAAAAGCAAACAATTCATACGTGTCTATTATTTTTGAATGACGAGCATCTTACTGACGGACTAAATATAATTTTGATTTGCATACCCTGACATGCATCAAAACTCTGTTGGTCGAAATTTGTTTCCTCTCCGCTCCGCTGCAGTGGATATGCAGATTAACAAAAATATTTTTACAAACTTACCTGGGAATGTTATGGTAATTACATGTATACTCTAACGCCTTTTTACTAGAGTGTAAATGAAGCATTTATAAAAACCAAAACATCAGCAAATCAAACAGTTTGTGTGTTTTAACAACATTTTAAGAAATACATTTATAATTGCGATAACTTTACATAATATAGTTCTTTGGCCTTTTAGTACCTTTTTAATAATTTCAAACAAGTAAATAAACAACAGACTAACCATCGACATATTTGCAAATGTTCTATAAACATCATCTGACTAAGTATACTAAAGTTCTTATAGAATAGCACCTTTATACACTTACATCTATTACAAACTCCAAAAACATGTATAATCTATTTCTATGAGAATATTGAGCAGTGTTTGAACATGATGGTTTTAAACATGAAAATGCTGTTTAAAACTATATGGATAACCATTGGCGATCAGTTTATTTGTATAAATTAATTATCAATATACATTTAGTTGCAAATTTCGCAGATTTTTTTTTCTTTTTAGTTTCTTTATCTATAATACAGAGTATATTATAGCCGTTCGCTTTGCTTTAACTTGGCTGGACACGCAGCCGCGTGTCTAGTGTACAAACCCGAAAGTGGTTTCAGCCCACATAAACAAGTTTAGGAGGGGATAAAATATACCCTGTAAATGACTAGGCATACATATATTGAATTTACAAAATATATATCAAATACCCTGTACAGGCTCACGGACTGTCCCATGACGATAAAGAAACTATAATTGGTATAAATTGAATTAAAACTATCTAATCCTTGATAAAATGACGAATAAACCATTCTAAAATAGAGATCTTTTATCTTATAACGAAACATCATTTGCAATAAAAAATCTAAAGTCATAATATTACCAACACCATAAAATATCTGTCATTTACAATTTAAATCATGATATCAACTTATATAAAACTTTCTGATGACGACCACATCCATTATAGAAAAAAAAGTTATAACTTTTGTACCTCTGTTTGCTCAGGGCCCTTAATTTTTTTTTCTTGTATTTTTTCCAGCTTTAATGGCCGCTATTACTATTTATCTCAAAGACAAAGAAGCTGGCAGAACTTCATCAAAGAGTGCGGTCTTTTGAACACCGGACTCTATAACTTGGATGTTGAGACTATCATGGATAGATGAAGGCGTTCTTCACTGCAACTGGGGTGATCCATGATAGTCAAGTTCCTTCATAATTTGATTATAAAATAAAATGAGCACAACAAGATAGCTTTAAAAACAATGACATAAACATGTTTTGTCAAACGAGTATCGCTCTGACAGTTACGAATAACACCTTCGTAGTTAGCGAGAGGGCCTGATCATCGTGAACAATGACATGATTACGAGCACAACAAAGATATCTTTAAAAGTTTCCAGCGGAGACAATGAACATTGATGCGCGCTTGCAAACGCGTGTCGCTCTAACACAGTCACGAATACCATAGATCTCTAGCGGCCTCTCAGCTGTTCACAATCACAGGTATATTTGATAGTTGTACGTCATCATTTGACGATAAACACGACATTGGTGTCCCTGTCGAGCTGCTCGTCGAGCTGGGAGGCGCTGAGGCCGGCCTGGCAGCACAGCTCGTGGCACGCCACGCCGTTGTAGGCGCGAACTAACTCGCTTCGTTGTATTAATCAGTTCCAAGTTAGGACACTTTCTCATTCAGGTAACTAACACGGTTATGAGCACCACCACAGCTTCAAAAGCACAGATAAAAAAAACATTAATTATAGTGTTGTGTGATGCGCGCTTGGCCGCTTGCAAACCGACGCGTGTCATAAACAGTCACAAATAACAGCTGTTCACAATCACAAGGCAGGTATTTTTGAATGGTTGTGCGTCATCATTTGACGATGAACACGACGTTGGTGTCCCTGTCGAGCTGCTCGTCGAGCTGCGAGGCGCTGAGGCCGGCCTGGCAGCACAGCTCGTCGAGGCACGCCATGCCGTTGTAGGTGCGCACGAGCGCGGCGGAGTGCTCGCTGCGGACGGAGCTGGTGTCGTCGTTGTGCGTCATCATTTGACGATGAACACGACGTTGGTGTCCCTGTCGAGCTGCTCGTCGAGCTGCGAGGCGCTGAGGCCGGCCTGGCAGCACAGCTCGTCGAGGCACGCCATGCCGTTGTAGGTGCGCACGAGCGCGGCGGAGTGCTCGCTGCGGACGGAGCTGGTGTCGTCGTTGTGCGTCATCATTTGACGATGAACACGACGTTGGTGTCCCTGTCGAGCTGCTCGTCGAGCTGCGAGGCGCTGAGGCCGGCCTGGCAGCACAGCTCGTCGAGGCACGCCATGCCGTTGTAGGTGCGCACGAGCGCGGCGGAGTGCTCGCTGCGGACGGAGCTGGTGTCGTCGTTGTGCGTCATCATTTGACGATGAACACGACGTTGGTGTCCCTGTCGAGCTGCTCGTCGAGCTGCGAGGCGCTGAGGCCGGCCTGGCAGCACAGCTCGTCGAGGCACGCCATGCCGTTGTAGGTGCGCACGAGCGCGGCGGAGTGCTCGCTGCGGACGGAGCTGGTGTCGTCGTTGTGCGTCATCATTTGACGATGAACACGACGTTGGTGTCCCTGTCGAGCTGCTCGTCGAGCTGCGAGGCGCTGAGGCCGGCCTGGCAGCACAGCTCGTCGAGGCACGCCATGCCGTTGTAGGTGCGCACGAGCGCGGCGGAGTGCTCGCTGCGGACGGAGCTGGTGTCGTCGTTGTGCGTCATCATTTGACGATGAACACGACGTTGGTGTCCCTGTCGAGCTGCTCGTCGAGCTGCGAGGCGCTGAGGCCGGCCTGGCAGCACAGCTCGTCGAGGCACGCCATGCCGTTGTAGGTGCGCACGAGCGCGGCGGAGTGCTCGCTGCGGACGGAGCTGGTGTCGTCGTTGTGCGTCATCATTTGACGATGAACACGACGTTGGTGTCCCTGTCGAGCTGCTCGTCGAGCTGCGAGGCGCTGAGGCCGGCCTGGCAGCACAGCTCGTCGAGGCACGCCATGCCGTTGTAGGTGCGCACGAGCGCGGCGGAGTGCTCGCTGCGGACGGAGCTGCTGTCGTCGCTGTGCAGGGTTATTGGGAACTGGAAAGGAAATTTTATTTATTAGTAGTGAATAATAATTGTTAGTTCATCATGTAGACTATTTAACAAGCTTTTTTATTACATATATTGTGTAAAGACGTTTTAAGTTGACATGAAACTCTAATGGAAAATGTTTATTTTATTTTTTTTAGTGGGTACGTAAAAAAAACATAAAAGCTTGTTTGTTAAAAAGTTTTTTTTAATTTAAATTTATTTTTTACTTTTTAGTTATCACTGGACAGTTGGTTTCTTGTCTGTTCATCTCATGACCGCCATGTTGGATTGAGAGTGATGTCATATAATTTTTCAAGTAACTCTCAGCAAGGCCTTTCATTTGATATCCATATTGTAAGAGTGCATTAAGAATAACTAGTCCGCCATCTTGAGTAGGTATACCGTCATGTTGGATTTCGAGTAAAGTCATTTAATTTTTCGAGTAACTCTCACCGAGGCCTTTCATTTGATACCCATATTATAGGAGTGCATTAAGAATAACTAGTCCGCCATCTTGGATGTTCCGCCATATTGGATTCAGAGTATTGTCACTTCATTTTCGAACTATTTTCTGCAAGCCCTTTCATTTGATACCCATATTGTAGAAGTCCATTAAAAATAACGTGTCCGCCATCTTGGGTGTTCCGCCATGTTGGATTCAGAGTGAAGCCATATAATTTTTTGCATTATTCTCAGCAAGCTCTTTCATTTGATACCCATATTATAGGAGTACATTAAAAAAATAAGTAGTTCGCCAGGACAGTACAGAATAGTACATGACAGTACAGTCCAGGCGAGTCCAGTCGAGTCGTGTCCAGTCCAGTTCTGGGTGTTCCGCCATGTTGGATTCAGAATGACGTCATTTAATTTTTTTTAAATTACTTTCAGCAAGTCCTTTAATTTGATACCCATATTATAGGAGTCCATTAAAAATAACTAGTCCGCCATCTTGGTTATTCCGCCATGTTGGATTCAGAGTGACGTCATTTCATTTTTTGAGTTATTCTCTGCAAGACCTTTCATTTGCTACCCATATTATAGGGGTACCTACATTAAAAATAAGTAGTCCGCCATCTTGGGTGTTCCGCCATGTTGGATTCAGAGTGACGTCACATAGCTGACCATGCATTGTTATCCAAAGTAAACATGTATACAAAATTTCAGCTCAATCGGTTGAAGATATTTAGTTACATACTTACATACAGGGCAAGCTAAATAAAAGCTTGTGAAGAACAATCAATGCATACGTGTATTATTTTTGTAATATCTAACTGACGAACCAAATAGAATTTTGATTTTAATTTCCTGTCAACATGTCTATTGCGAAAAAGTAAATCGCGCGTAATATGTACCAAAGAAAATTATTATCTCTCAACGGGGGCTTAGATCCACTCTGGGTCGCTGACAGCTGCTTTTAATAGTGTTGCTTTGCACAATTTAATAGTGACACAACAGGAAAGCATATTATTTCAGGAAATCTTTAAATAACAGGAAAAGTAAACTTAATTGCTTATAGGTACTTGTAATTCAAATAACTTCTTGAATATTTTTTTTACTAAAAGGTTATTTTAATTGTTTAGTTTTATGATTTGATATTATCAGCCGAAATTAAACGTACAAAATTTATAAAACAAAACAACCATTGGAAAAAATTATATAAGTATATAAGTTTTGTACCTTAACTTCATTTACTTCCCTAAAGCCGGGTCCGCAGCGCCGTGTTTTCGTGTTTTCTAACATCATAACATGTTTACATAACAGAATAGGGGCGTGGCTTAACAGTTTTGTTAGCAAAAACACAAAAACATGTTTGCCGAGACAAATGGATAACATCACCCGCGTTTGCCTGCGGGGAGGGGAAGCGTCGCATTTTATGTTCGCGCTCATTGAAGCAAGACGTCATTCGTTAGTTCACTCGTTGAGGTTATGTTTTGAATAATTTTGAGTATTTAAATCTTTTGGTAGGTATGTGATAAGTTACTAACTAAAATATATAGATAAAAACTAACTAAATCCACTATAGCTATTACAGCTTCTACGTCCTCTTCGTCGGAACTCATTTTTGAAATGAATTGGAATGAAACAAAAACAATAAACAAAACAGAACACACCAGACGGGCTGTTCTAAAAACATGTTTTGCTTAACATGTTATGTTAACATGTTTTGTTAGAAAATTGGCGCTGCGGACCCGGCTTAAGATAGTGACATATTTAGAGTTGTGTGAGTTTAAAAGAAAATATTACAGACCTTCCATACTTCTGTAGAAGAATGTTTGACATAATAACGTCAAAGATCCAAACATAACGTGCCCAAAACCACCTAAACAAACTTCTAAAATATAACCCCGAACTTGATTTGTTTGCGGACGATATAAATTTAATAGTCAAAACATGTTTAAATTATTCTGAGACAATTTGTAATGTTTTTACCCTTTCGACTTAATTTCATGAATCCTTTTTGTTGTTGTTATTATAATTAATTATATTAATTCTTGTATTTGTTTATTAGTATATTTCGAAATGACATGTTTCCATATTGTGTACCTATAAGTTTACTTACTTATATTTCTTATCTTTTTATTTAGACTTGTAAGGGTTTTCTTAAATAAAGATTTTTACCGTCTTTAGCAGAAGCTCCAGCTTTAGTCTTGGGTGCATATCCTGTAATGTTTTAAATCTACTGTGTAAATAAATAAATAAATCTAGGGCTAGACCCTAACCGCTAGGCTGTAAGAGGAGATACATGGCAGATTGAGGTACCTTATAGACCCTGCGTATGAGGCCTTCCAGCACCCCAAAGAGCACCAGCTTCCGCTCGTTGACGGCGAGGTCCTGCGGCCGCAGCCGGCGGCACAGGTCGCGCACCGTGCTGCCGTACGACATGCCGGCGTACATACGGAATATGTCGCTCACTTTGGGCAGCTGACGCGCTGGAAAACATTATTATAAGCTCCACGTAATGGCAGATTGAGCAGGGTGATGTTGTTGGATTCGGCTTTCAAAAGCAGTGAGGTCATATTGCTCGCCGATGATTAGGTTCTGTAGGTACATACAATCTATTACGACACTTTTTCAAACACTCCAACTCGAAGTGTTCAGTGGGACTCTTTTATTAGTAAACTAGCTTGTGCCGCTTCGCATGCGTTGTACCTGGATATGTGTTAATCCTAGTCAACATCTATACGTTTACAAAATTTCATCTCGATACGTCTGCTAGTTTTAAATAATGACTAATGACTGCTGTTTCAGTGTTGCAATTTTTTAAATTCCCAAACAGAAAGTCGAGGAGATAAGCGAGTCATTAAGTTACTAGCGATTTAAAGCGTAACAACCGCTCTTAGTCGGCAATGCCTAGTGGGATAAAAACGATGCAAATTAATGTAAATGATTCTTACGTGATCTAGCGCAGAATTCCACGCATTGCCTCTGAAGACCAGCGCACCGCGTTAGCTGCCTCAATTTAGGAGTAGCGCTGTATACCTGAAACAATAAAATAATTAGGTCTAGTTTATTTTAATCATCTAATCTAATCAGCCTGTAGGATCCCACTGCTGGGCAAAGGCCTCCCTTCCCTCTCTCCGTACTTCCCGTTCCAAGGCGTTGGTCCACCAGTCAGTACCTACAGTACATGTCCAGCTCACCCCGCCACCTGCGCCTGGCGCCGCGCGGTCGTCGCACCGCATGTGGGACCCACTCGGTGGCTATCTTTGCCCACATTTCTTCCGACATGCGACACACACGACTGCTAAACTGTGGGACAGAGCCGGACATGTGTGTGTCCGGCTCAGTCCCACAGTTTAGCAGATTTATTGACAGCATCGACGATTTTCGTCTTGGAGCGCAGTGTGGTGTTTCTTATGCGATCTGTTAATTTACTATATAGAATACTGCATCACCCTTTGGCAGACTCCGAGCTTTGAGCCCTGAAGAGATGTCAAAGACCATGTTTGTGCACGCACCATAAGTTAAGATAGGAAGAATGCATACGTCCATGAGCTTGCGTTTGAGGCAAATTGGAAGGCTACCCGTCATTAGTTCCTTCATGTCCCGATTTCATGGTCTTCCAGACCGATTTCGACCACGGCGGTTTACTTTAATTAACAAATAAAATGGAGGAGCTTAGTGTGTTTGCCGTAGCGATGGCCTATTTTGGCTTTCAAAGTGCGTTTGCAGTAATTGCGTCAGAGTATCTTTGTATTAATAGGGGTTGGGGTTGTTTGGAAGCGGTCTGCTTTTTGCACCACGTTTATTGTCTAAGTCACGCCTTCTATCCTCCTCATAGTTCTTTATGTTGTGATGCAGCAGTCTTCTCCATTCCAGACGAATTAAATAAAATTCGAGAAATTATAAATAATATAGAGAGATGTGGACGGCCGTTACTTACCGCACAGTACTGGAAGATAGGTACTAGCGTGACCACTCCATAGTAGACTAGATTCTGCACACACGCGCGGACTAAGCTGATCTCTACGTCTGTCAATGCGGCGATTTTCGACACGTGGTTGAACCCGTCTATGTAGGGAAGGATCTGCAACAAACGAGATACATTTTAATTCTCTTGTTACCCTTGTAAGTCAAGTTCTGAGAAGGTAGACTTTCGATTCCATTGTTGGTATCCTTTGAAGACAATCGCCTTGACGAGCTAGACGCCAAACGCCAACTCCGGAAAGATAAGAGCCAATCCCTCCTACGTATGTATGTACTTACAATGCCCCAGACAGCTTTACTGTCACACCAGCTTTTAAAACCATGAGGAGGTCTGGTATATACCATCCTAATTGGTAAACAGCGTTAGATTTTCACTGATGTTGAAAACAACGCAGAAATTAAAAAACAGAGGGTAATAGCCACTATGGTTGCGGAATAGTGATAAATGAAATAGAGAATTTGACGTTTACTTTATTATTATTAATTTCAGACACGAAATTGATCCATAATAATTTAGTATACAAAGCATAATAAGACACTTAAGATTAGATACTTGTTTTAGGGTTAGGGCATGGGCTAACATATATCTACAGTTGATGAATGCGGGTTATTAAGCCACCAAGAAGGACAAAAGCCTAAGCACCATCTCCTAGGGTCCCACATAATACTGGAGCCTAGATCCTGCGCCACCACAGCCAAGCTGTTAGAGCTGCGGAGCATGCGACACACCCCAGGGACGCGATTCTCTTTCGCATTATTGCATGGAAACCATTCACATGCGCTCCTGCAAACATGTGCATGGGTTCCACGCAATCATGCATTAATTACTACAAGACTGTGACTGTGACCGTATTGGGGAAATAACATAACTTTTTGACTGCGGCTACGGGATGGGACTAAAGGATAGCAACGTACTTCAGAAATATTTGGACGTATGAAAAGTGGAGGGTGTGTATTTGTCAAAGGGTGAAGTCAGGTGAAGGCCAAAGGGAGAAACGTAATAACGCACACGAAGGAAGGAATTTTTACAATCCCCGAGGGATCGCGCGAACGAACGCCACAAAAAGAAAAACGTTTCCTATACTTTTATTTTTGCTAACGAAATCTAGTTAAACTATTTTTTTAGCGTTTATAATATGATAGCATATTGTATCTCAATTAACTACTACTTGCGTGGTCTTTGCAATGGGTAATTTGTAAGATTATAAAATTAAAAATTTTAATTATTCCCCGACACTTTACCTAGTCTCTGAGGTAATCTAATTTTTACCCTCAGTCTTGCAATCTACACATCATGCCCCTTCATTTGATACCACACTTTGGTATATTTGAAAAAAAAAAAAAGAGCTGATGATCTTCAAACGGTTGAACAGATTTTCACGAAACATGGCTAAGAACACTCGGAATAAAATTATCTGTGACACAAAAAAAACTAAACGAAAATCGGTTCATCCGTTTGGGAGCTACGAGTACGATACCACAGACAGACACGTTAAACTAATAACACACCTCTCTTTTTGCGTCGGGGGTTAAAAACTAATTAATTGTGTCATAAAATTTGCCTAGGACATACATAACCCATATTCAATGGCAATCGATTAAAAACAAATAAGAAAGCAGAAGCTAATAGCAATCCCAGTAAATCGTCTGCCCATCAATGGGGCAATCCAATCTAAAGTGTAATTAAGGTAATATTTACTTTCGGAAATGTTGTGTATTCCGCCGGCTGGGGGGAATAAATGGGTAGGGTTCACTCTTAATGACTTGCTGACCACTTCATGATGACCGAAAACCCCTACATACTCGACTTATATTATATGCGTACATTTTTAACTAATTCGGGAACCTAGGGGATCGACATTGTTTTTTTTTTGTATGTTTAGTTTTGTATTAGGTGCTGAAAAGGAATGAAGATAAGCTGGACTGACAAACATATATGTATTGCGTAGGGTAGGATAAACGAGAATTAATTTATTTTATACAAAGACGTGCCGTGGGGTGCCGGTAGTAGACTGTTACCCCTCCTCTCATGCCCGTAAATGCAGTCAGAGGCTGTTAGGGATACCTCCGGAAGATGGCAGCAGCGATTTTCTTTCTTGCCAACCCGCCTGCCGCGCGTGGTGAGTATGGCAACTACCCCTCATGGAGTCCATGTGGGAGGTCTGTGTTTATTGGTAGACGTTTTAACGGCTTAAATGATGATAATGATACAAAGAAGAAAAGAGGGAAATATAAATTTACTATTACTTTCAGGAAGGCGAGTCAGGACCCCTGTCCTGATCGCATTACATTCCTGGCGATCTTGCAGCGACCTATGTCAATTCCAGCCATTGATTAAACCTATGCCCTCGTCTTCGGGTTCAATATAAGTACCTACAAGTTAAAGACAACTATCAGGCTGAACAACAAACAGACATAGCCCGGTCAAAATAGACATTCAAGGTTACATTAATTCGCACAAGCTGAAAATTGGCATGAATGTTGGGAGCACTATTACAAACAATTTGTTAAAAGTCCCCATCGATCCGATGTGTGCAAAAAAATATTCAAGGTCAAATGTTGCAAAAAACTCAACAGGGCAACAATAGATCGTGGAATAGGCCTACCGGGGAAACCACGTTAAAAAAACGCGCCAAGTGCACTACCTCACGGGTGGCGCGGAAACGTACATTTTATGAAGAACACAACTTTTTATATATCGCTATATCTCCGAAATGGTGATTCTTAGGAAAAAAAACGTGTAGACAGTTTTTATAGACAATCGCATAATTAATATTTTTTGTCTCAGCTATTTTTATGATAAAACTTGCCGTTTAGCTGAAAAATGCAAAAAACCGATTTTTGCAACATTTGATCTTGAATAAAATTTTTAAAATTTTATGTTTTGAACTTTTTTACTTTTGAATTGGTATTTGGTATACTTACACAATTGTTTAACTATGCCAACAAAACAAAAATCCCAAAAACTGCTCTATAAAAACATAGTTTTTCTTATATTAGACTTTACAGGTGAACGAAAGCGATTTAAGCCTCAGCGTTTTCTGTACACCCTTTTCAAAATGGTGGTAAGATTTTACATATTTACCAATAGTTTTTATTTAAACGAGAATTACTGTTTTGGCGCTTACGACTTTTCATTTCAAGCTAGCGTCAGTTTGTATGCAGGCGGCCCCTATCAGTCACGTCTGCGTCTGACCGTTGTACCTAAGTTAAACATTTACATTCAAATATTTATTTTCTTAATGTTTCAAAAGTACGTGCACATTAATGTATCGGTATGTTTAGTGTATTCCCTAGTTGCCATCCTTGTGTCTGGTTTGACCATAGAGGTAGAGTTAGAAAGTAAACTTCTATGTCCATTGGTTTGGCTACCATTTTATCACTCCATAATCAAATTGATGGTATAGTTGTTTCTCCAGGCAAGCTCATAACATTCTAAAGTAAAGAGCGTCCACTTGGCAGTCATTGAAAGGATCATATGCAAAGATTTAAATCGTTAGATATGTCCTTATCGAAATGAAACCGTGCCGTTTGTTTCCACACGAAATGAGTGAGCACGATCATTTGGATTCAGTCTTTCCTCCGTCGACCGAGACACGTTCTCGGCCGCTAACCCGGAGGTGACGCCAACCCGTCCAACACTAGCTGCTAGGCACACATTCACTAACCGGTCCCGCCGGCGGGGCCGAAGAATACACTCTTCCGTCTTAAGGTGCAGTTTTGCAACTGGACGTTAACCATCACTACATACAAAAATCTGGTAACAGTCCAAGCCGTGATTCGAACCTAAGTGGTGCCCTTGAGCTTGTTGCCGCAACCTAACTTTTGCGGCTGGGCGCCTTCTGCGCTCGCCATAGTCCGGTAACGTTGTCATGGCCATCTGCGGTCAACAACATATAATGTCATTTCGAAAAAAAAATTGGAATCACCACTGTACCTCTAAACACAGCGGTAGACGGACGTGGTGAGCGTTATTTTTTCACGAATGTTCATTAGGATTGCACAATAAATGGTAATAATAACAGTTATGCCGTTATGCAGTGATGCCGTGGGGTGCCGGCAGTAGAATGTTACCCCTCCTCTCCTACCCGTGGATGCAGTAAGAGCCTGCTAAGGGACACCTCCGGAAGATGGGCAGCAGCGTCTTTCCGTATATCAACATCCCGTACTGCGCTCACCAACCCGCCTGCCAAGCGCGGTGAGTATGGCAACTACCCCTCATGGAGATCCATGAGAGAGGTCTTAGTTCATTAGTGGACGTTTTACGGCTGAAATGATGAATAACAGTTCGGTTTATTGGCAAAACCAGTGTGGGTGCTACGGTCGGCATTATTGTTAACACACATTTATAGAAGATGCCACAGTTTGGCATCGTCTTTAAATGTGTTGGTTTCGTTTTTAGTTCACAGTTTTCACGTCTGACGATTTAAATCTTTGATGCTATATGCATTATTTTACTGAAAAACCACGAAGTATGCAAGTTTTGTATTTATTAAACTGTTAATAAAGCAGTTGCAGTTGTATAGCAGTTTGTAATTAATGTAATGATAATGATCATTGTTCTAACAATCTCTTCCAAGTACCAATTAACTTTTAATACCAGACGTCTAGACTGTTTTCTTACGAGACCAAATTGATATACTTAAGTTTACAGTTTGTACAGAAAACACAATTTAATAATTTGTAAGTAAATCGATTGACTGCCTCCGTGGCTCAATGGATTTAATAGCCGACTGAAGCGCAGGAGATGCCGGATTCGATTCTCGCCACGGGACAAATGCTTGTTATTGTGCTGCAGATATTTGTCCCGTGTTTGGGTATTTGTCTATGTATGGTAAGTGTAAGCGACGCGTTAGATTGCTCGCGGATTTTAGTAGGCACTCAGGGGTGCGTACCTACCTATAGTAAATAGATACTAATTCAGTGTTGTTAAAGTTATTGTGATTAAATATTGAGTTTGCAGTTAGTAGGTAGGTATGTTGTTATATTTGTTGCCTATTAATTATCTACTGTGTAAACTATTGTGTTTTATGAAGTCTGTGTTAACTTTCTAAGTATTTTACATTCAAATATAAGAATAAATAATAAAATGTGGCGTGCGCGGGAAGAATGCGCTTGGATCGGGAGAGGGACGCGGTAGGTCCCCCCGACGCGGTGAAGCCGACGGCTGCGCCGAGCGCGGCAAAATAGTATCCTTTTACGCGACCTAGTGACCGCACGTTTGTTGGTGCATTCTTCCTTCCGCTCGCCGCTCTTCGAACTAAAGGTTTCTGTGTGTGATTTATCATCCCTATCCTGTCCCCTACAATTTGGTCCATACGAGCCGGATATAATACGGATGTTACATACACACCTCGAAGATGGCGAGCACGCAAATGGCAAAGGAAGAACAGCGTCACGCCGCGGTCGGAAAAGATGCTCAACAACGCCAAGCCGAACAAGTGGATTTGTTTGCTGTTGGAACAAAAGCACCCGGGAGCGAGATGAATATGTATTTGCCCGGACCTTCAACAGCGTTAAGAAAACCATCCACTCGAAAAAAGTCTTCGCCCGCTTCCATAATGGCGCGAAAGAAAATGCTCGAACTCATGGCCGCTAAGGAAAAGGCAAAAATCAGAATGGAACTGATTGAGAAACAATTGGAAGTGGACTTAGCAGAACTAGAAGTTGAAGCTAGAAACAGGACGCACGAGACAAGAAGCCAGTGCGCCACTTATGAACGTGTCCCGGCACTGCAGGACTCGAACCTGCAACATGTTATTCGCGCCGGGCCGCCCTCGGCCACTGATAACTCGTTCGATGTCGATTTCCCGCCGAAAGTTTGCTTGCCGCCATTCGAATCCGTACAAAGCGCGCGGGCCGCGGCCGCTGCGCAACTTCCGGTAACACATTACCGTTTGCCGCCAACCGCCGTTGCAATAAGCGCGCGGGCCGCCGACATCGGGCCACAGGAAGTTATGGAAAAGTGCCTAGAAAGAAGCATGGAAGTAGCAAAAATTCAGCGCGCCACCTTTGTACGGCATCCGGCACCGCGGGAATGGAACCCGCACTACGTGATTTCCGCCGGACCGCTGCTACCGGCCGCTGATAACAACACGCGCGACGACGCTGCTTTCCCGCTAAACTCAACCGCGCCTTTCCCGCCAATAGCACCCGATGATTCCCGCGCTCTTCTCGCCGCTTGTGAAGAATTTTCGCAACCAGTACCTGACCTGATCAACCGTTGTTTGCCGCCAGCTGTATCCACCTGCGTAAGATACGCGGGACCGCCGGAAGTGAACCCGCACCTCGCCGCTGGGCCGCTTCCGCTAAGCGACTGTTCTACACGGTGTCCTGCAACGCGGGAATCGAACCTGCTGCCAGTGATTGTTGCCAAGCCGCTCTCGGCCACTGCCCCCTCCGACAGCTGTTTACGGCCGCTGTGTTCCGTGTCGTTTTCCCGCCGCCCGCGCCCGATGTTATCCGTGGTCGCCGGCATCGCTCGCAGAATCGCAGTACAAAGTTACAGTGAACGTGCAAAACATTTTAGGTCGTTAGTGTTCAGTGCAGAAGTGGCTAATGGTGATGATGATAAGTGTTACGGTCGTGTTGCTAAGCAAAAGTTGCAAGTGAGTAAAACGTATAAAAAATCCTTGCGTAGGGATCGGTGGACTTTTGTAAAGCGATATAAACGTGATGGTGTAACGGACTGTGTCGCCTAAGTCTTAAGTACCTTGCGATGGTAGGTCAGCGGTACCAACCGGAGTGGACACTGGACGACTGGAAGGTCTACGATTGGGGGCAATACCCTATAGGTGGTACCAGTAATTTGTTCGTTTTGCCTAGAACCTAAATTGTTGTTGTCTTGTGTAGTTTTATGGTACATGTCCTAAGTATGTTTGTTTGTTTTACACTTTTAAATATTATTTATTGTGTAAAGGTAACTGTTTTGGTTTTATTTGTTTTGTACAAACATGTTAATTAGTTTTACCCTTTAATATTTTGTTGTTTAAAGGTTATGTGGTTTCACTAAAGCCGGGTCCGCAGCGCCTTAGTTGTAATGTTTGTTTTGTGTTTTTGGTTTGTATATTCGGTTCCATTGATTTGTATTTTATTTGTAAGTACCTACTTTATGTTGTAGGTAACAAGTGTAGTTATTTGTTTGTTGGTTGCACTCGTTGGGATCTGAAATGCCTGTCTTACTGTACACGCGTCGCATTAGTCGCCAGCAGTAGGTAGTGAGTGCTGTATCGCAGCACTAAGGGGGGGAATGTAAGCGACGCGTTAGATTGCTCGCGGATTTTAGTAGGCACTCAGGGGTGCGTACCTACCTATAGTAAATAGATACTAATTCAGTGTTGTTAAAGTTATTGTGATTAAATATTGAGTTTGCAGTTAGTAGGTAGGTATGTTGTTATATTTGTTGCCTATTAATTATCTACTGTGTAAACTATTGTGTTTTATGAAGTCTGTGTTAACTTTCTAAGTATTTTACATTCAAATATAAGAATAAATAATAAAATGTGGCGTGCGCGGGAAGAATGCGCTTGGATCGGGAGAGGGACGCGGTAGGTCCCCCCGACGCGGTGAAGCCGACGGCTGCGCCGAGCGCGGCAAAATAGTATCCTTTTACGCGACCTAGTGACCGCACGTTTGTTGGTGCATTCTTCCTTCCGCTCGCCGCTCTTCGAACTAAAGTTTCTGTGTATGATTTTATCATCCGTATCCTGTCCCCTACAGTAAGTATGTATTTACAAAAAATGTAAAGGTAAAATGTATTTAAGTATTCGATCGACCATCTGGTTTCCATAGTACAAGCTATGCTTAGTTTGGGACTAGACGGTGTTGTGTGTTCAGCAGTATTTTTTTTAAATCTATGTTCCACAAAATAGGGTAACCTGCATCTTGGGAACCTCCTTCTTTTTGATAATAAAAATAAATGTATATAATCCAGTTGTTACTCAGTTCTCATTAGTGCCGTTATTAACCCCAATTACCAACGACTGATAACATACACTCCCGCATATTATGAAAGATTTGTTGACTATTGTCATGGTTAAAATGGATTCTCCTCACCTCGCGCCGAATGCGATTCATGGTTGAACAGCACCTTATTTTGTTGCTCTGTTCAGTGAGTCGTTCGTTTCTCGATTAAATAACAAGTCAATCAATACGTAAGCCGCAGTCCTGTACAATATTTTTCCACATGCACAATTGCTTTTCCAATCAATGAGTTTGTTTGTTCAACCTCTGAAGGTTAAACCGTTGGATATAAAGTAATTGTTTGCACAATCCAAAATGGATTGAATCTGTAACGACGAGTGTTAACCACGTGTCAACACTTAAGGTAAGTGTTCTGTGTTTGTTTGTGATTGGGGATATCAGGATAGGTAACACTTGGCCTTTTGTCATCAAAAACAAACAAATCGCAGATACAAGCGAATATTATGAGGTTGGGGGTTGAATTTCCGCCGGGGGACAAATAATTTCTGTAGATATTTGTCTCGGATGCGAGCGTTTTATATGTTCGATACGTATGTCATCACTCACATCATCATCATCTCTGCCGTAGGACGTCCACTGCTGGGCATAGGCCTCCCTCATGGATCTCCAAGTACTGATCATAGGGGATTGTTACCATACTCGAAAAGCTAGGCGGAGTGGCGAGCGCAGTACGGAAGTTGTACACGAAACGACGCGGCTCCTCATCTTCCGAAAATGTTACCATACACGCAAAGCTAGGCGGAGTGGCGAGCGCAGTACGGAAGTACCTACACGAAACGACGCGGCTCCTCATCTTCCGAAAATATCTCTAGGCAGATTTTTACTGCATCCACGGGCAAAAGAGGAGGGGAATAATTCTACAAAAGGATCAAACCAGAGCCTGTAATTAGTAACCATAACGACATTCGTTCTTGAGCTATTACGACGAAATAAATAAGAAAAAACTTCTCGTAGTTACCTAACTAAAGTAATCATAACTCGAATAATTCTGAGAAAACATTATAGGTACGTATTAACAAAACATATTAGATGGGGATGAAACCAGAACGTGGAATTAGTAACCATAGCGACAGCGTCCTTGAGCCACCTTTTATTAATTCTGTGCTTTAGCCATTACGACCAAATTAATTATCTCATCATTAGCCCGTGTCAGTCCACTGAGCTTGATCTTCGGCTTTTCTTTGGGGGTGTAAGAGGGACACCTACCATCTTTGCTCCCTCATTCCTACTGCAACCTGCAGTGTATTATATTATCTGTGATCCTGCTGCCCAACGGACGAGGCTCTGACAACAGCAAAAATGGCGGTATAACCATTCAAATGGCGTACCCAAATCCCAGTAGACCGGTGATGGGCAGCAGCATCACTGGTGCAAGGAGTTACGGACTGCGATCGCCAACCCGCATGCCCAGCGCGGCGATTAAGGGCAAATCATTTCATGGCAAGCCAAAATATAGCACGGCCTCCAGTTCCCGGTCGCGCTGCTATTCCTGACCACGGCGGCGGTCATGGTTCCGGCGGTGCAGGGGGTGCGAAGAATATTAAGAGAAGAATAACAAACTAAAATAAAATAACATCTAAATAATGCTATTACATTTAATAATGTAGTTTTAAGCATTGTTATATCCTTTCATTGAGCAAATAAAAGAGTTCATTTTCGTTGATTTGTGTTATATTATATTTTATGTTTTTCTTTGTGTTTAGATTTGATTGTTATAGAGGTTTTATGGGACAGTGTAGTCGCGACGAAGTCCATTTTGTAACAAATAAAAAAAAATCGTATTCTATTGTTATGGAAAAGTTATAATCAGTGAGATCTATAGAGCACGAAGTCAGTTTACATGTTTGTACCGAGTACGTGTCACATGGTTAGTTTACAATTACAATGGACGCGTGTGTAGGATTTATTACACTTGTGATGTAAAATTTACATTTAATGTTTACTATGATTTATATTTACGAGATACGATTGTCTGAATGGACAAGTTCGTAAAATTACAATAAAAGAGAGTGAGGATGGTAGGTAACTATGTGTTTAGAGTTAACAATTTACTTATGTATGGCATTTATTGCATGTGTCATGTACTAAATATTACATATTGATAGTCACAAGCAAGGCAAGGCAGAGTAAGTGATTGGCCTTTCAAATATATTACCATGATTTCAATGTGCCTCTGACATGGTCCTTCACACAGAGATTTGTTTCTGATATCTGTGGTCCTTCACTACTGGCCTCATGAATAAGCTTAAAGTCGCTTATGGAGGGCTTTGCTTGGGTTTTCTTTACGGGTTCGAATGAGGAGATACGTAGAAGAACTCGGGTCACCTATATCACTGATATAGCCAAACGGATTAGCACGTTGAAGTAGCAATGGGCAGACCATGTAGCTGGCCACAATGTGCGGAGGCCACGGACCGGCAAGCGCAGCGTAGGACGTCCACCAACTAGATGGGCGGTAAGGATTGTAGGTCAGCGGTGTGTGCAGAAAGCTTCAAGCCGCAATACTTGGAGGTCCATGAGGGAACCCACAGAAAAGAGAAGAGGAACCCTATGTCAGCATTTCCTTAAAACGTTTGTAAGCTTTACTCGCTTCTCTCAGTAGACATAATGTTGTTTAATTTACGGTAAGGTTTTACACCTTATTTATGTATTTAACACTTTAACACATAACAGTTGTGAAAGGAGGACTTAATGCATTCTCTGCCAGCCATCCTGGGCGTGCAGCTTACATATGCCTAAATTAAGTATAAACTAATTAATAAAGCATTATCTTTCTATGTAGACAATCTTAAACTAGCATAGATTCGTTCGATATAATGTTGCCATACTCTCTCTCGCTTGGCAGGCGGGTTGTCGAGCGCAGTACAGGATGCTGATACACGGGAAGACGGTGCTGCCCATCTTCCGAAGGTATCACATAGCTTCTTACTGCATCCACGGCCGAGAGAGGAGGCAACATTTTTCTGCCAGCACCCCGGCAAGCATAGATATAACATACTAGCCGCACTCTGCGGTTTTACCCGCGTAGTTCCCATTGCCGTTGGAATACGATGATAAAATAAGGCCTATCTTACTCAGAAGTCATGTAGAATTCTAATGGTGAAAAAATGTTTCAAATCGTTTCAGTATTTTCAGAGCCTATTCAATGCATACAAACAAACAATCAAATCTTTCCTCTTTATTATTAGTGTAGATGTAGATTAATAAAAAAATACATACAGGTAGAACGCGTACAAACTCGCAGACAGAAGCGAGTTTGCTATATACACAGCTATGTGGGATGCACGCTACACGTGGAGCGCGCAAGGTCGAAACTAGAGAGTGATATCAACACACGCTAATTGGAGACTAGCTCTTGCAAGTTGCAAGTAATGAAGATCGTGATAATTTAATTACCTACGCCATTTGTGTGATTTAGATATTTATTTGGTTTGATGGGAACTTTGTTAATTTAATCCTATCAAAAACATAAATGTGAAAATAGGAGCTAAGCAATATTTGGAATGTCGTGGTTGTTGACTTCGCTTACAAAAGAATTGAGATCTAAATGACGCCAAGTTCTGTAGATAATCCTAAAACTTATTTAATAGAATATTGCTGATAACTTGATTCAATTTAAGCTCACGGTTTAATTTGGCTCTTTTTTAACACTATATAATTTAAGAAGTGATAGTTCCAAATATTAAATCTAATCTATCTCATCTAATCAGCCTGTAGGATCTGTTACGGGGTGGGTCAGGAGATAGTTTTTAAAAAAAGATTTATTTACGGCTAGAAATAGAATTTATTGGAAAATGGCAAAAACAGTGAAACAGTGTGACTTCGACAAAGACCAATCCCGAACTGACTAACAGATCGCGTTACTTCCCACAGGTCTGCAACTTGTGCATCGCAAGTATCTGGAATGCTTGCGATGCATTTTCATTATTTTGCATTTGGTGGGAAATAGCATCGTAACATCCCCCCCCTTAAGATTTATCATCACAGAGGAGGTGATGAGAAATAGAAGATAGCAATGGTATAATAGGTACAGTTGGATTGAGTCTTTGTTTTTGGTCTAAAACAGATATAGTATAACAACGACTTAGTACAATGAATTAGAACAATGATTTACAAGACTTATGATTTAATACATTTTCTTTTAACTAAACTAATTATTCTTAACTATCTTAAACGGTATTGATTTTATCTATAAAAGACCTAGAAATTACAAGATTTTTCTTTGACCTGGGAAGTTCAATGTCGCTATCTGAATCGCGAACATATACAGATGTCTTTTGACGAGAGTCGACATTCTTAGTATTACATTGGTTGTATATATTAATACAACAACCTGAAGGGTTGCTTTTACACAACCGTTTACGATTCTTAAACAATAAGAACATTAAAACAAATAACATAAAAACATAGCCACCAGATAAATACTGTACTCCGTATTTATGAAAGTGCGAAGGGCTTTCAATCTCATTGAGTTCTTTTTCAAATGAGTCCAAATAAACACTAGCATGAATCAGAGAATCTAAATTATTAACATTACTTAGTTGAGATAAACGTAAACTAGATAGAGTCTTATTTTTAACAACCTTTTCACAACAATCATCTTGAACAAGGTTAAAATTAGAAATATTTGTAGAAATGTTCGTCATCACAATCTGCGTAGGAGTAAATTGTAAAGTTTTGTAAAACGCCTTACATTGTCTTGGTAAAGATAGGAAACCCGTGCCAAACAGTACTTCGTTATAGCTCACTGGATCATTATCACATGTAATATGGCATTGTCCGGGTTCCGATTGCACATACACCCAACGATTTCCACTGATCTTCTGAATAACGTCCACATCACCTTTGAACAGTTTTACGTCGCACGATTTTGGTAGTTTCGTAACTACCTCGGTTAGCAGAGTAGTTTCACAAACAGAGTTTGCTATGACCGAGAGAATGCTTACACCACTGATTTCACATACGTAACACTTATCTTCTATAAGTTTGCAGTTATGGATAGAGTCTAATAGCGAATAGAACATGCGATCAGCTGTTATTGTCACATACGATTTATTAGGTACGATTAATGCATATGTATCAGGTTTCGTAATATCATAAGGAACAGGGAGCGGCAAGACGTGGAACAGGTGATACGTCTGCGATAACACAAGCGGGATTCTTACTACAATAATAATCTTATCTTTATAATAATAACAAAACAACTTCGAAATATCGATCAACTTATGAACACTGTGAAGTGATAAAGCTATAGGAAACTCACTATGCTTAGGCATGTTATTTTTATGTTGATCAAGCTCAGTATATAACTGTTGAGGACTTAGTACACTCGGATGCAAAACACTTAACTTGCTAAATAGAATTGCATTATTAATGTCTTCTATATCGAATGACAATGAGACGATAATAGTATTTAATGAACTTAGTATTAAACTTAACTGAGACTTAATTTCTAACTTATCATTACTATTTGCCAGTTGGTCAAATGCTTTATTTATTATTTCTAAATTCTGGTTAAGACGCCTTTCATTTTCATTCAATTTTAAAATAGAAGTATTAAAAGTAGATATAGTAGACTTTATGACATGAATATTATCTCTCATAAGATGGGCTAACCTTTTTTCGTCCGACTGTACTTGTTCGATTGCTTCAGAATATTTAATAGCATCATCATTATCTAAAGTACCAAAAATTGTTTTAAGTAAAGATCCACCAGCGTCGATAAGTCCACGTTTTGTCCTTTTATGTTGATTTTCTTCTAATAAATAGGATATAGCAGAGAACTTTTTAATATTATTAGCGTGTTGATTTTGTAAAGACAATATGGAGTTTGAACAATCAGATTGTATTTTAGACGAAATTGAACTTTGACACAGCGACATAAGTTTTATTATGAGATCTTCTACATAAGTAATATGAGGTTGGACCTTATGAACATCGACATAGGTTATTACATCCCAATAGTCATTATTGAACTTAACATCTAGAAGCTGGTCAAAATAAAGTCCAGGACTTTGAACTATAGTCGTCGTGAAGGATTGGCTCGAAGCGACTGGGATTATGATTTTCCTGAAACGATAGAGAATTACGATGAGGAGCGATTGGCGGCCGGCTTGATTTCGTCGTAATGATGACGTACGTGACGTCGGTTGATTAACACCGTTACTGTGTGATTACCTTGCATCTTAATTATCTTATAAGGACCTTTCCATACTGGGGACAGGGCTTTGTTTTGTTTGTGGTGGTACCGAACATACACCATATCTCCAACATTATAAGTTATAGGTTTAGTATGGCGATCATAATAGTTTTTAGACCGTTCTTTAGAGGCCTGGATATTCTGTGAAGCTTTTTGCCTACTATAATAGAGACGATGATTAAGGGCTCTTATGTAGTCGGTATAAGTACCACTTTCTAGGACATCGATCGATTTAGGAATGTAAGGTTTAAAACCGAATAAGAGTTCGAAAGGAGTAAAACCTGTGGTTGAATGGACATTTGTGTTGTACGACAGCATGGCTGTGTTTATATATAGATCCCATGTATTTTGGTTCTCTGATATAAATGACCTAAGGTATTCTTTAAGCGTCGAATGGCTTCTTTCTAAGGCACCGCACGTTTGGGGATGGTAGGGAGATGCGAATATGTGTTTGATGCCAAAAAGTTTTGCTAGTTGTTTGAACATATCGCACCTTCGGGATCAGAGTGTCACTTCTGCAACATTTTACAAAAACAACCTAAATATGCAGAAAGAACCGCGATAATCGACTTTATATACTCGGCAAAATCGGTGACAATCGCATGAATAACATCGTTTTGAGGGCGGGAGGAACGTTCTGTTATTTTGCGTTATTGGCCCGTTTGCTGGAAACGAAACGTCTCACCGGTCAGTAGAGTGTTGACAGCCGAAGGATGACCTTGTGCGTTTGCGGCAGAGGGGCACTACGGTAAGTAATGACATATTTGTTTACACACTTCTTGCAATAATAATGTTACTTCTAAACACAAATCACGTTTTGTTACGAAATTATGGCATTTTTCTGCTGTAAACATAACGGCACTTCTACTTAAAAATTACATTATAGCATAAAACTTTTGTTTTCATTGGAACCAAAACGGCATTTCTGTGTACAAGTAACATTAATTTTGAAATCATTAGCATTTTTATTGTAACCGTATGTTATTTTTGTATATAAGTGTGTTTTTGGTTCATCACTAGATTTCTACTTACACTATTACTTAGATTGATTATCGAGTGGGAACTAATCTATTGAGTAATAGTTTTGTTTTGATTTCAGATTTCAGATTAACCTGTATTATTATGCAGTAAATACACTGCAAATAAATTCCATCAAACACAAATTCCTCATTCGAGGGCACACACAAAGTGCGGCTGATAATGCCCATTCTGTGATAAAGAAAGCTGTTAGACGGGCCAAAAAATCTGGCCCCATTTACGTCCCAGCCCAATATTGTCAACTGATAAGGTCTGCAAAAAAGACAGGTAATCCTTTCTATGCAAAATAAATGAATTTCAGTGACTTTTATAATCTCAAGAGTCTCACCGAAGATATCAGTTTGAATGTAAGTAACCAAAGCCAAAAATGGACAAGCTGATAAAGTAACAGAAATAAGTCAGCTGAAATTTACTAAAGGTAGTGATGTTTACTACTTCAAAACTTCATACGAGGGCGATTGGATTGAAGTCAATCGTAATCAAACAGTAACACGAAGCACAAGAGTCCAACAACCTCACGAAGTAACATTAAAACAGGCTTATGAGGATAAAATTCCCTTAGCAGCGAGAAAGAAGGCAGATATTAAAAACTTAATTGAAACCAACATAATACCAAAGGTTTATGAATCTTCATACAACTCAATATTTTGAAGTAATATCCTAATTTAACAAAGAACAGTTTTGTATTCCTACTTGCGAGTGTTGAGAGCATTTCTTACTGATTTTCTTTATAATTTTGTTACCAAAGTTGTAGTTTCTAATTAGATAAAAAGGCCATAATGCTGTGAAAAAATGTGATTTAAGTAGGTACATAAGTAATAAATAAGAAATAAATTGACTGTATAAATGAGACTGTATAGAATTAAAATAATATTGTTATGTCAATTTTAGAATTTATTAATATCTTCTACGATTTTGTCGGCCTTTCTCGTTCTATAAGATGATTACTTTCTGAAGAAGACTGATGATTATTGACTATAGTTTAAGATAATAAAAGTGGTATTTCCAATAGAAACAATTGAGCTAACTGCATTCTGTTGCAAACTGTCTAAAGTTAGTTCAACTGTTTCCATTGTAAATACTAGTTTTCATAGATTATTAAATTGAAATGAGACTATGCCTATTTTGTTTAGATTTCTCAAAACTGAAACGAGCAAAACAAGGAGCATTATCGCTTAATTTAACGGTTAAATAGAGGATTATTAAATAAAATAGGTGTTATTACCAAGCATTTTTATTTGAAATGCAAACGAATGGCACATAAATGAAAAATTTACTATCTTTTTTCATTTATGTGCCATTCGTTTCGAAATCAACTACTAAAAATGGCTTTCAACTTATACAACTTATATAAACCTTAGTTTAAACTGAATAGGTAGATATCACGACAGCGCACGCTGTTCTAGTATCTAAAGTCTTTATAAAAGTTAAAGTTGTGCTTATCATTTAAAAAAGAATCAAATTAATCTCTAAAAGACATGTCTTAGGTGCATGGCATGAGAATTTCTCATGCGTTTCAGTTTATAAAATACATATTTACTAAAAATAAACTTACAGCATCCATAAACATGTTGTTATACGTACTTTAATGATTTTATCAATATTTTTTAAATGTCATTTCTGCATAACTACAGTTAGCGATTTGTAACAAAAAGCCACTTTTGGTACCCTTCCCTCGGCTTACGACTTGTTTCTCAAAAACGACTTCTTGTTTTTTGTTTTTTAATAGCGTCGATTAAACCTGAAAAACTAACCAATCTAAGACTATGACAAACACCTTAATATTCTAAAACAGCACAAAGTTATAACAAAATTGCGTAAAAAAAAACTTTAAAATGCTTCTCCTGTAAAGTTGGAAAACATGCAGAAGTGACACTCTGATCCCGAAGGTGCGATATCTGAACAGAAGTTTGTACCTTGGTCGGTGACTATCATACGAGGAATGCCTACATGAGAAATGAAATGAACGAGTCGTTGTGCAGTTTCTTGAGCTGAACAAGACTGCATGGGATAGGCTTGAGAATACTTCGTGAGATCATCTTGTAGAGTTAGAATAAATTTGTCTTGATTGACTCTCGTTTCGGGAAGAGGCCCCACTATGTCAAGATAAACTTTTTCCATAGGTCGAGTAGCAGTAGAAGTGATTATCATCGGGGCTTTATTCGTCCCCCTTAGAGGCTTATTGATTTGGCAGGACTTGCAACTTTTTACGTAGCTTTCTATATCAGAGCGCATGTTTTTCCACCAGTACTGTGTTTTTATTCTTTCTAACATTCTAGCGATACCAGGATGACCAGCTGAAGGTGAGTCATGATTGTCTTTCAGTATCTGTTTCACTTCGTCTGGTGTTGGAAAATAGATGTTATTATGATATATATGCACTTTTATGTTTGAGTCATGAAATAGAAAAGTAATTATGTTATAGATCTTAGTAAAGTTTAATTTGTTAAACGGATTAGAAAAGTCGGAAATTGCAACCTCTTTCTCCTCAGGGACCAGAATTTTACCATGTCTCTATAATCGCGAAGCATAGAAAAAATGTCTTTGTATGATATTTCATCGTAATGATGCACTGTGATAAACAAGTGTGAAAATATATGCTTATCGTTAGATGTATTTAACACAGTGCCAAGTTCACGCTCTTTATCTCGAATGCATGGTTTATCCGTTGACGAATCTACAATTTCTGAGCAATACGGAGTGGCGTCATCTAGATCGATTGATGAGGGATAAGCTATCAACTTACACTTTGCCTTTAATAGTGAGTCATTGTGTTCTTCAATGACAGCGTTATAGGAACGAGGGGAACTACGGCTAAGCTGTAGATACTTTTCGTATGTTTCAGAGCAAGAGGGTGATTGGGGGTTTATCATCTGTGGTGAAGAGTTCTGTGGAGATCTTTGAGGATGCGGTGGTGATGGCGGCAGTGATGGAAAGCTGAGCGGCGAAGACGGAAGACCCAGTGGAGTAAACGGAGGGTTTATCGGCGGAGATGGTATATTCATTGGTGAAAATGGAAAATCTGGCGGTGAAGACGGATTCTGTGTTACATCGTGAGATTGCAAAGGATTTTGAAGATCATCGTCGATTGCTAAAATTGGATTTCGAGAGAGAGAATCAGCGTTACTGTTCATTTTACCTACTTTATGTTTAATTTCATAATCGAATTCTTCCAGCTTAAGGCGCCAACGAACTAACTTAGAACCCGGATCCTTACAGTTAAATAACCATTGAAGAGGCTTATGATCCGAAAGAATAAGGAATTTATGTCCAAAAAGATAGGGACGAAATACTTTAGTACCAAATATAATAGCTAAACACTCTTTTTCGGTGGTAGAATAGTTACCTTCGGCTTTATTTAGAGTTCGAGAAGCGAACGAGATAGGTAAGTCTTTCCCAACTTCCCCTTGAGATAGAATGGCTGATATAGCATAATTCGAAGCGTCAGTGGTAAGCAAAAATGGCTTACTGAAATCAGGGAATTGTAGTATAGGGGCTGTGGTTATCTTTTCTTTTAAGAGATCGAACGATTTTTGTTGTTCCGGGGTCCATACAAACGTTACATCCTTTTTAAGAAGGCTAGTTAAGGGTTTAGAAATATGTGAAAAATTATCAATAAATCGACGATAATAGCCGACTAACCCAAGGAAGGATTTGATGTCTTTAGGGGTTCTTGGAGTTGGGAATTTTGATACACACGATATCTTAGATGGATCGGGTTTGACCCCTGCGCCTGAGATTATGTGGCCTAGATATTGTACTTCTTTTCTTAGGAACTCACTCTTATCGGGCTGTAATTTGAGATTATGCTCGCGCAGCCTTTTAAAGACAAGTTCAAGGCTCTCTAGATGTTGATTTAATTGAGAGCTGTGTATTATGATGTCATCCATGTAAGTATAACAGTGAAGGCCTTGCAAACCTGTAAGTACTATGTTCATCAACCTCTGGAATGTGGAAGGCGCATTGCGTAGACCAAATGGCATTCTGCAAAATTCCCAGTGCCCAGAAGGTACTGAAAAAGAAAGATGGAAACTGGAAGCGAGGTCTAACGTAGTAAAATATTTACTATGACCTAGTTGATCTAGAATTTCGTTTATATTTGGAATAGGATAAGCGTCACCAATCGTTATCTCATTTAACTTTCGATAATCTATTACGATTCTCCACTTAACTTTACCTGAAGCGTCTGGTTTCTTGGGAACGACCCATATTGGTGCGGACCAAGGAGAAATTGAAGGACGTATAATTTTTTGATTTAGCATATCTTGAATTTGTCGGTTTACTTCGTTTTTATGGCATTCAGGGAAACGGTAACTTTTTACGTTAATGGGAGTGTCCGTTTTAGTACGGATTTCATGACGGATCGAGTTAGTACACGTCAACCGATCACCATCGAGGAAAAATATGTCAGAATATCTAGAACACAAGTTTTGTAACAGTGTTTTTTCTTCCTGATTCATATGGGAGCATCTTATTGCTTTTTTGAGTGTGGAATCACGATCTGACTCTATGGTGCTCATAACACATGGGATTTCAGAAGGATCGGAGGAAAGATTTTCATTATCCAACCCCGGATCGGGTTTGGTTTCGAGGATTTGTAAAGCTGGCTCAATGGTTAATGCTAGGTTATTTATTTGGACCTCCTTCTCAGAGGTATTGAGAACAGAGGTTAAAACTCTGTTATTGGAATTGACGCGTACGAGGCATTTCGCAAAATAAATATCAGGATACTGTGGCAGGGTATTGCTAAGAACTAACCCTTCTTTTATTTCAGGATTTGTAACAAAACATTCAATAAACATTTCACTCCGAGCAGGGACAGTGTATGAAGGCCTGGTCATAATCATGTCAAAAAATCTATTTGGATCGTCTGATATTTCTAATTTTGATTTAGAATAAAGTACATTGACTCTGTACGCTTTCATAAAGCTAGTGCCGATTATACCATCATAGGGAAGATTAATATCTTTTCCTACGACGTGGAAATAGAATGGTAAGGTATCATTTTCTTTGATATTAATTGATAATATAAATTTTCCTTTTGTTTTGGCATAGGAATCGACGTCGTTAATTCCCTTGAATTTAATAATATGGTTTTCTAGTTCTGGCTTAGGCGAGAGGCTCGATTCCTTTATCAGGCAGATAGAACTACCAGAATCTATCAAAAGACGAAGCGGAGTTTTTGAATGTGACGTAGAAACCTTTATATAAGGTAAAGATACTTTTTCATCGCAAATATCATATATTATTGTTTCTTCATAAGGACTTGTATTTTTATTGTTTTTCACAGTGTTTTTTATATTTTCAGATGCAGTGATATGAGGATGGACAGCAGAGTTATAAGACGCGTTGGTTTTACCGGCAACCCGGGAAACTGCGGAGCTGCGTATACGAGGTTTAGAACATGACTCAGAGGACTTGAAACTCGACTTGGAATACGACTCAGAGGGCTTACAACTAGACTTAGAACACGACTCAGAGGTCTTGGAACTCGACTTGGAATACGACTCAGAGGGCTTACAACTAGACTTAGGACACGACTCAGAGGACTTGGAACTCGACTTGGAATACGACTCAGAGGGCTTACAACTAGACTTAGAACACGACTCAGAGGACTTGGAAATCGACTTGGAATACGACTCAGAGGGCTTACAACTAGACTTAAAACACGACTCAGAGGACTTATGACTATTAGGATTGGAAAAAGATTTATTTTTTGTGCCTATGACGTCCCTATCGGATACACGTTGGCACGAAGTCGTGATCCGATTTTTTAGTTTAAATCTTCCTGATCCTCGCCGTTAGTTAATGGCCGGGGTACAGGGGAACGAGGCGGTGACTCGACCTGCGGTTCAGTAAAATGTACTCCCTTGCGGGAATTGTTTATGCGTCTTTTTATACACTGGCTTATGTCATGTCCTATATTTTTGCAGTACCTGCAGACGACAGGTTGGCCAGATTGTTGTGGCCGATCCTCTGCCGTTTGATGTTGTGATGTGGACTGCGTTGGTGTTCGGCTGGTTGCCCTAGCATACGAGTAACACTGACCTTCTGAATGCCCTTGTTTTCCACAACGTCTGCAAGGCGGACGGTTTATTTTAGTTTCCGGCTTCGCAATAAAGTTATTAATTTTCTCTTCGCTTAAGGCGATATTGATTGCGGCATTTAGGGTTTTAATCTCCCTTGACCGGACCAATGAGCCCAGTCGCGGGTGGAGCCCTATGACAAATGTGTGTAGAGCTAGATCCTCTGTCATCGCAACTCTACCTGGTAGGTCCCTTTTTAGGGTATCTGATGAGTGGATTTCAGATAAAAGAGCTGCGACACAGCTCTCTATTTTGAGTGCAAACTGTGAGACGGTCTCGTTTGCTTGCTGCCTACATGACTGCAGATCTAATAAGAGGTGGTTGTAATGTTTCCTTTCACCAAAATTCTGTTTTAAAAATTCTTTAAGCTCCTCAAAAGTGTCATAAACTCTGTTTGAACATGCAGTTTGCGCCTTGCCTTCTAGTTTAGAAATTATAAATTTCAATAAAAGGTCTTTTTGATTTCGGGACGCAAGGCCTAACGCGTTTTGGCAGTTTGTTAGAAAAGCGGTCAAAGTGTCCCTTTCTCCCTTATATGTTTTTATAAAATCACACAATACTTTAATTGGAAATTGTTCTGATGGACCGGGGTCGGTGGACTTATCTGACTTTATAGACATATTGAATACTTATAATATCTACCTCTAATAATACATAAAGTTAAAATAGCTAGCTTAAAATATAGTAAGGAAACACGAAATTGAATTACGAAACAGCGGAAACAGTGACAATAACAGGTAATATAATGTTCTACTCACAGTAAAACTGCAACTCGAACGAGGATCATGGTGAATCCAGAAACAGTGCACATACACTTTTCACTTTCTACAACGAAGGATGTTGCAAATCGTAGTATACACCGGGTGACGCACGGTATGTGCGACGGGAGAGGCGCACGGGAGTGCAGCGGAGGCGTCCTTATCAGGAAATGCAGGGTCGGCGGTGGCCTTATCAGGCTCTCAGGAATGGCGGCGGAGCTCGGAATCGGTGATAAGTATCGGGCGATACTTCTCTCAGCAAAGCCAGCAGCTAGGCGGGCCGGATCAGAGACACAGTAGTTCCGTCCAGGAACACAAAAACTCAGTATAACGCCACTATTTGACCTTTCACAGACTTGTTTGACCCGTATGGGATATTCAGCTTGACGTTTATAGCCAAAAATCCCACTTCTGACACCACTGTTACGGGGTGGGTCAGGAGATAGTTTTTAAAAAAAGATTTATTTACGGCTAGAAATAGAATTTATTGGAAAATGGCAAAAACAGTGAAACAGTGTGACTTCGACAAAGACCAATCCCGAACTGACTAACAGATCGCGTTACTTCCCACAGGTCTGCAACTTGTGCATCGCAAGTATCTGGAATGCTTGCGATGCATTTTCATTATTTTGCATTTGGTGGGAAATAGCATCGTAACAGATCCCACTGCTGGGCAAAGGCCTCCCTTCCCTCTCTCCATGCTTCCCGGTCCAAGGCGTTGGTAAATATTAAAAAAAAACGAAAAAAAAAACTTATTATAATATTAAAACTTGTCAGTTGTGAAAATTACGTGTTTGTGTTTAATAGATCTTGAGTTATGAAGAGACCAAAAGCGCTTTTGGTCTCTTCAGTAAAATACACACTACCGCGTTGTCACCCCTTCGCTTTGCTTGAACTTGGCTGGACACTAGGTTGGTTGGTTGTCTAGATTACAATTTTGCACGTACCAACTATTTGCATAATTTTATTGCAGCCGTGAGGTGCCTGCGGCGGTTGAATGTTGCCTTTCCTCTCATGCCCGTGGATGCAGTAAGAATTTACCAAGGAATACCTCCGGAACATGGGCGCTTTGTTAATTTAATTACAATGTTTAACCGACTTCAAAAAGAAGGAGGTTCTCAATTCGACTGTTTTTCGTTTTTTTTTGTATGTCTGTTACGCGATTTCTTCGCCAATTATTAATAGATTATGATTCTTTTTTTTATGAGGTAGTTCATGTTTCAGAGGTGGTTCAAAACTTCTTATGATGGGATCCATAAGGGATTTAGATAATTGTAATAGTAGATACTGGGGTCCCTCAAGGTACACTTTGATACCCTAAATTTAACAATGCCGTTGGGTTCCTTTCTTCACTTTATGTTTGCTTGAATTTGCACCCAGTTCTGATGATGGGATCCATGATAAATCGAGGTAAATACTCAAATACATAAGCGTACATACAGCGGTTTGGGTGTTTTCAGCAACAAGTCAATTATTTTACAATTTGAAGTCGATTTTTAGTGTTCGGTTTACCAACGAAACCCTCGGTGTTATAATAATAGTTGGTAATTACTTACTTACCAACTATTTGCATAATTTTATTAGCTGTCCACGCTAATGTGCCTTTGAAGCGACATTAAACTTTGTATATGCGTAACTATAGTGTGAAAATATCATAAACTAGCTTCTGTCTGTCCGCGACCTCGCATACGTTATATATTATTATTTAAATAAAATGTAGCCTAAGTGGTTTACATGTATATATCAAGTTTCAGATCGATATGTTCAGTAGGGTACAGGAATAGTAGTCTTCAAAGAAACAAAGTCCGACTTAGATCTTAACAATAAATTCATTCATTTATTTCCATAGTTTACAATTACAAGGCACAGACAAGTCAATACAATAAAAAACATATTTAATCTTATGTTTACAGGAAATAAGGCACATGAATAAATCTGTTCGCTTACCTGTTTTAAGCACTGTGATAAGAAGCGATTAGAAAACACAGTTCTTTTTAATAGTTAGTTTTTTTTAGTTGTTTCGGAGTTGGAGCAAATTTCATTCCAAGCATTTTTATCTTCTAGATAATCAGATTTATTTTATAGTAAGCTAAGTAAGTTGTGTAAATTACATTTTAAAATTGTTTTGAACTTATTGATAGAAAATTGCTGCATTTCTATAGGAATTTTATTGTTGAAGCGTGTACACTGCCCTCTGAGATACATTGATATTACGTAGCCTAATAGTGGGCAACGCGAGTTCTATTTCTAGTATTTACATTGTGCAAATCACTTTAATTAGGAAAACTATTAATTTTTTGTGAGTATAGAGCAGAATTTCGTAAATATATTGACAGGGGACTGTCAATATAACAATTTATTTAAATTTATCACGTAGCGATTCTCTGGGGCCCATATTGTAGATTGCACGAACAGCCCTCTTCTGCAGCACAAATACAGTGTTTATATGTTTAGCTCCAGCGCAACAACACTATGTCATAAGATAGAATACTATGGAAATAGCTAAAGTGTACCTATGTCTGTGAGGTAACGAACTTTTTTAACTGCACATGCAGCAGAACTAAGCCTGTTCGATAGTTTATCTAAGTGGGGACCCCATTGAAGCTTATTATCTAGGGTGATGCCTAAAAAGACAGTGTTAGCTACAAGATCTAGATTTTATTTGAATAATATGTTAATATGTTTTACATTAGGAAGTAAAAATCTGATACGTTTCGTTTTGTTTTCATTGAGTAATAGATTATTTGAACTGAACCACTTTAGAGATTGCATTATTCACATTGTAATAATTGATTGTACGGCGTTTCATTTTGAACAATAGTGAAGTATCATCAGCGAATAATACAACCTCGTGATTATCCTTTATGACTATTATGACTATTTATGACACATGATTATAAGCGTTTTAGCACGTGCTGAAAATAAATATAAAATAGGAACGTTTATTAATATAAATACGTCATCTGACAAACTAACAATAGACAGCTTGTTTTTGGTATAGTATTTATAGCGTAGGTATTATATACCTACTCGTTTACAAATCGGTGTTGTATAAACACGTGTAACTCAGTGCCAAGGTCAATGCTGATAAACGAGGCGAGACTGCACTTCGGCCCGTTGCAACTCGTCAATATTTGATGGAGTTAATCTTGCTTGATAGGTCAATGATAATTAGTAGCTACCTAACCTACACTTGATTTAGCTGAGGAGCTACAATTTCTAGGCAAGCCTAGCTGCAGCTAAGCACGCTCACAAGCGTTAACTCTCTTTGGGATGTTGCGCGCCCAAAGAACATGAGTTCACTAGTCTAAGGAAGTAGCATAGTACTTCGGGTATCGTGATTTTAGTTAACTCCAAGTTTTTAAGAATAATTTTAAAAAACTTCGAAGCTACTAACGTTTTTTTACAAAGATTTTTCCCGAAATGTCATGCTGCCCGCAGGTTTAGGCAGTTTTGACAATCGGTTAGTAAGTGCAATCTACGGAATAAAACAGAATATATTTGATTCCTGTGCTAGTTGCTCAAATCTCGACTCTAACATAGTAGAGTTGTCTACGATCATTAATTTAAGGTAAAAGAACAAGAGACTTAAGAGGTAGACAAGCTTAAACTTATAACAACTTAGGACAAAACCTACGTGTTTTTTGACTCCTCACCTCACTCTAAGTGAATACTTGTATGTAGACAGCGAAGCGACCAACAATAAAACACAAGTCAAACTGAACTTGTTCAAACTAGGTTTGGCGATGTTTGACAGAAGGTCAATTTAAACAGTACTATTCGGGCCCGGCGACCAAGGCCAACGAGCCAGTAACATAAAGTGGTCTTGACTCGGCTGTGGGCTTCCTTGTTATTATGATGTATGGGGTTGGGTTGAGTATGACTGCTGTTTCCACGGACCGAATATTTTTGAATAATAATGATTTAGGTAAGCACTTAGTGTGATAGTTCTTATAGAACTGTGGGACAAAGAACTAGCTTGACTACGGTAAACTTAACATTAACATTACCGAAAAGAAATATACGAGCAAGGATGAATGCTCGTTGATGTGGTCACTCAAACAGAGATCATAACCCTTGTCTATTTATATAATTAAATAATTTATGTACCTAATATTCCGGATCTCTAAAATTATATTTAGATAGATACATATAATATATTCGATTTAATTTATTTATTTAGGTTAGCAGACGATCCATTCCATTTTATTTTTAAACATTTTGTGGGACAACCAATAAGTTTACATAATAATTATGTAAATAGAAGAATTTAAAATCCACATTGAAATATTTTAGCAATACGCAGTTTAATAATATCATTGTTCAGAAAACAGGTGTAAGATTTACAACTGTTGACCGTCTATTTACTTTCAGAGACCTCGCAGCAAAAACGGTAATCGAGATAAAGTGATTTGGTAGTTTTTTGCTCTGAATAAAGAGTGAGCACTATTGAAAGGAAAAGTGATATTAGCGGGTCACTGTCGCGTCGATACTGTCTTGATATTACGCTAAATCGATGTGGAGTATTAACCGTTTGTAAACAAACGAATCAAAGTAGAAGGCAATATGTGTTTATACAATAGAGAAAAAAAGCTAAATAGAATAGTCAATTTACAAAATAAAAACAAAACACGGTAGTGTAAGCGCATCCCTTACCCATAAGCATAATAAACTGTATCTTAAGACTCGTATGAATTCAAACAGAACTCAACGCACCTTCCTACAATAAACACCTATCAACTACTACTCATCATTCCAGCCGTAAAAAGTCCACTACTGAACAGGCCTCCCTCATGAATCTCCATGAGGGGTAGTTGCCATACTCACCACGCTTGGCAAGCGGGTTGGCGAGCGCATTACGGGATGTTGATACACGGAAAGACGCTGCTGCCCATCTTCCGGAGATATCCCTTAGCAGGCTCTTACTGCATCCACGGGCATGAGAGGAGGGGTAACATTCTACTGCCGGCACCTCACGTCAACTACTACTACTATCTATAAATACCACCTAAAACTTACATCTCTACATCACATCCTTACATGGCAAATATATATTAAATAAGCACATCATTTCAGATCATGACAGGTAAAAACAAATTCTACGCTCATCTTGTACTTAAGGACTCATAAATCAGCCGTAGGACGTCCACTGCTGAACAAAAGCCTCCCTCATTGATCTCCAAGTACTGCGGTTGGAAGCGGCCTGTGTCCACCACCGACCTGCGGTTCTTACCAAGTCGTCTGCCCATCTTGTAGGTCGACGTCTTACGCTGCACTTGCCAGTCCGCAGCCTCCATTCTTCATTTACTTTGCGGCCCCATAGGCCATCTGTTCTGCGCGCTACATGGCCTGCCCATTGCCACTTCAACGTGCTTATCCGTTTGACTATGTCGTTGATCCGAGTCCTTCTACGTATCTCCTCATTTCTGATTAGGTCCCGTAGAGAAACCGAGCATAGCCCTCTCCATAGTTCGTTGAGCGACTCCGAACTTACTCATATACCTACTATGAATAATAATTAATAAATTATACCACGAGCGTTGTAAATAAACAAGTTTATAAATCACTTATAATATTGTCTCCCTTAAGTCAAGCACTATGTTGTACTGGGCGACCTTCAATCGGTATGACTTTTTCATGCATATTCATTGTTGACTACCTTTAAAGAATTCTCTACTACAATTGATGAAATATCTGTCACAATGAATATTTGTTTATAATATACACAAGAGTCAGGTTAGTTACACCTGTTATAACTCGAGAACGGCTGGACCGATTTTAATAATCTTAGATTTAATGGATATGTTTGCGCCCGGAATAACATAAAGGCTATTTTAAACATCGTGAAAGTATTCAAAAAAATGATAACGTAAATTCTCATACATTTTATAAGGAAGATGCCATTTTTAGGTTGTCATATATTTAAAGGTAAGTTTATTTTGCGTGTAAACTTAAACTCAAGCTGCATAATTATTGTTGGCGAATTTAGATAGTAGTAGAAGTGTAGTGGTAGAGTAGTAGCAGTAGAGTAGTTAGTAGTAGAGTAGTGGTTGAGAAGTGTTTAGTAGAAGTAGAGGAGTAATTGAGGCGGTACGACGTTCGCCGGGACAGCTAGTGGTGAAATGGAGCTGTTTCTCAATCATTCATTTATGAAAGTTGAGAAGACGAGCGTGGTTCCTCCTCTATCAGGCATCAAATCAACACTCATCTGCTTTCACTCATATCCTATTCCGCACAGTTATTTCATATTTTCTTTGGCTTACCTCTGTTCATATTCGACTATCCGTCGACGTTCTTCAGATTTTGTGTTTAAATAAGACGGATACGGTTATTTTGTCACACACACAATACACATTCACAGTCCGACTTAACACACATGTAAAATATGTCGGCAAAGCCAAGGCATACTATTGTAAACCATAGAGAATAGGGCCATAGGAATGGGCTCTGATAAAATGCCATGTACATTTTGCCACGGAACGACCTTGATTAATATATAATTGCAAAAAGCAATACTGAATCAGATAAGAGGCTCCTAAAAGCCTTTAAGTACTTAAAGATTCGGGAGACACCTCATTGCAAAATCAGTCTTCGTCTCAGGCTTTAAGGAGACAACATTAAAAGTCTTCGCGAAAACTCGGATTTGTAAAATAATAATGCTGGCCAATTCACACAGCATCATTTATCCCCAAGCTAAGCAGAGCTTGTGTTATGGGTCCTAGATGACTGACTTATACTACATAATAAATAAATAATAAATAATGCTCGACAAATCACACAGCATCATCTAGCCCCAAGCTAAGCAGAGCTTGTGTTATGGGTACTAGATGACTGATATACTTAATACATTATACTACATAGATAGATATTTTTATTATACATAGAAAAACACCCAGAACACCCTGAACAAATATCTGCAGATCGTACAGACATTTGTCCCGAGGCGGGAATCGAACCCGCAACCTCTTGCGTCAAGCGGACCTTCGCCCGCCCGCCAGAGGTCGAATACAAACAGAAGCTCAAATACTTTTTAAGTCTGTTAAAAAGACACGCGATTGGTTCATGTTCTAAATAGTTTAAGCCCTGCGAATTATCAACGTGAGCCTATAAACGTTCTAAATTATCCCGTTGGATGTTATTAGTCAACTGGATCAATTCATCTGACCTGTTTGCGCCGTGAAAGCTAGTGTTTATTACTGTGATACGCACGATTTCCTTTGTTTACGGAAATAGGCCAATCTCTGCATTATAAGTACACTCCGCGGGTGTTTCACGCTTTATTCCCCGTTATTTACACCTGTGCGTTCCCGCGACTGCAGCCGCTGCAACTCAGCCGTAACGGGTTTGAAATTGTGAGCAATGGAATAAAGTTACGCTTTATGAAGTTACGTGATAGCCCACATCTTAGATTAAAAGTAAGACATTTAGCACAGACCTTACATTAAAGAGCATTAAGAAAGATTAACATAACGCTGAGTTATGGACAAAGTTATAGCACAGTTATAGGTCGATCATTTTGCCTAATTATTTTGGTTGTCTATTTTTTTTCTTTCATTTAGTTGGTGGTAATGGGGATGGATGAGGGTTTTGCGAAGATCATAGATAGTTTAACAGTAATAAAATAGATAACAGTACATATAAACGTTAATAATGCTAACACGGCCGGTAGTACCTCTATAATGTTACCCCTCATCTTATGGTCGTGGATGCAGTTAGAGCCTGCTAAGGGATACCTCCGGAAGAAAGGCATCAGCGTCTTTCCGTGTATCAACATCCCGAACTGCGTTCGCCAACTCGCCTGCCAAGCGTGGTGAGTATGGCAACTACATGGAGTTCCATGAGTGAGGCCTGTGTTCAGTAGTGGACGTTTTACGGCTGAAATGATGATGAAATAAACGCTAACACTATACGCACACCATGTGGCAAATGTCATTTAATCACTCAGCTTGTAGCCAATTCGCGTCTTCCCTACTAATTGCTATTGAGTGGCGTTAACTCGTTCAACTCACCTGACCCAGTCGCCGAGCACGTGTGAAAGCTGTTTACTAGCTTCCGTTTGGGTTCTGAATTACCACGGACGCTGTTAGGTTTTGGAGGCCGTTTTTTGGAACGATACTAAGTAACGTACGAGAAGTAACGACATGCCCCTTTGCTTGTAAAAAGATGATTAAAGAGGGCGTTGTTTGTGGCTCAGTTTCACAGTTGATGTAATATCCGGCTGAGACGCAGTCGAACTCTTGCGCCTTGGCCGGCTCTTAGATAGGTTAAATCCCGCCGTCGCGCCGGCGCGGAAAAGATGTTCGCTTTATCTGCAAATATTTATCTCGGGCCTGCGTGTTTTCTATGTATACCTAACAAGTATGGTTTAACAATAGACAAATTTTCAATATTCTACGAACCATCTGGTTTCCATAGAACAAGCATTGCTTAGTTTGGGACTAGACTAGAGAGTGTGCTGTATATTATGTAGTATTCAGCATTATTTAATTTAATTTATTAATTGAAGAAGCACTTATAACGGTATTTTGACCATTCCATCAATACAGAGTATAAAACAAAGTTGCTTCTCGCTGTCTGTTTGTCCCAGTATTTGCTTGGATCTTTAAAACTAAAAGTTCCCCTGCGGGGTACTGAACACGTTGGAATGCCCAGACATTTCGTCTATCCAATACATTATCGACAAATTATTCGTACAAATTACTTAGGGACCGTGGAGACGGCCTCTAAGAGTATATAGAAATGCGTGGCACGGACGATAACATCGCCGCGATTCCCTCGCTCGTGGAGACGGCCTCTTAGAGTACCTTACTACTAGCATAATATAATAGAAAAGCTGTTACTTCAAATCTTATCAATATTATGTACGGGCTGGAACGACCATGGAACTGATATGATATGATAATGATAAGAACTATTTCGGAAGAGGTTATTGACTTCTTATCATACAACTTTGAAATATTCGATGTAGGAAACCTTTGCCGGAGAAAACGTTTTAGATAGCTAAGATAAACTTTAATCTGTTTTTAGGGTAAACTAAGTATGTCGAAAATGAGTAAAGCACGAGAATAAAAGACAAATACGGAGATAAAAAGGCAGATCTCTATGAATTTATCAGCACTTTACGGTTCACCGCTGGGCTTCTTTGTATTTTTTTTAATTTTGTTTTTTTTTTGTTCAGTTGAAATCTACTGTAAAAAAGATTGACTTACCGCGCCTGAACCGCGGGCCCATTAGCTGTATTAGGTTCTGTAATCTATGCCATGGGGCCTTAGTAAATTGGCCTTTTACATCCTGTTTTAGATGATTTATACATTAGCAATAATGTTGCTGTAAGGGATGCTGCTACGCCTGGGTCAATGTTAAATGGATTGGACCGTAATTTCTTTTTTTTTTTATTGTAAACAACAAAGGAAAAACACATAAACAATGTATTTTTCTTTTATTTGTGAACTGGATAATTCGGTTTCTAGAATAGTCGAAAGACGCGATATAAATACGTGGGCATGTCTCGTGAATCCCAGCTCGTAACAAACAATACTTTATGTCGCCGAAAGCTACAAAATACTACAAATTGTCAAACTCCGCTGAGCTGAAAAACGACCTGATTTTCCACCGGAACGTGCTGCAAAACAGTTTCGAGACAGTTTTTGAATAAATAATGCCAGTTAAAAGGTCCATTACGTAGAAAAACATACTGCCCTATACTAAGCTATAAATATCAATAAGTGGCCGGCGCCGGTGAATCACACCGGGTATCTAAAAGGCCAATTCACACGTGACACCATGCAGTAGAGCATACAGGACTGAGCGTGAATATTAAAACTAGTGATAGAAGCAGAGTTTATTAATGACATTTGTATCACACCAGTGAGCGTACTATGCGCATAAGGTAGCGTTTACTCGCCAGATTTTCTTCAGATTTGACCTGAGTTATATACTCGTACGTGGTGAACTCGAAAGTTTAGCGAAAATAAAATAAAGTGTTCTATGTATGTTTATTATTATTATTTATTCTAACTAGAGCCAGCTCCTGAAAACAATAATTTACTAAACTGTATCCCTGAACCTGTTGCGGAGAGCGAACAAAACATACTTGAACATTAAGTAGCTTTGTAAGCAGCAAAGGTCTGCCTTTGCTGGAGCAGATTATCAAAGCCTGTGTTGCGTCTGATGTTATGCGCAGAATTGATGCAGTAGGGTCGCAACCCTACTGCAACTATCCACTAACAAACTGTTGAATAAACTACGACATACTGTTTTTAATTTATAGTTGAAATAACGCGACGGGAGCAAGACTTTACAATTTAAATACTACACATTTTCGTTCGACTTACGTCGTACTTTTTAATCGCTCGCGAATCGACACGATGTATGATCCCACCGATCCCACTCGTTTCGTTTGAAAATTGTGTCAATTAAATTGACAATTTACACGTCACGCGAGTGATTCAAAACTGAGCGAAACATGGATCCGGAAGTATACCTACATAATAGAAAATCGCGTTAATACTTATTAACTGAACGTTCAAAACCGACTGTAAGAAACATGGCTACCCTACTGTAACAAACTGTTGACTACACTACAACATCCTTGCTTTATTTTCTAGTTGAATTGACGCGACGGATTGAAAGTATGCAAGACGCGTAGACGTTCAAAACAAGCAAATACACGCTCTCTCAGTGCATGTGCTACGAGTAGGACTGGACCGAAACCAAACCGAAACAGAATAAATAAATCAAGAATAAATTTGTTTATTCGTCTAAAGTCTAAAAGAAAATGGAAAAAACCTCGTAAAATACCTACCAGCTAAGCAAGAAGTTGTTAATTATTTGTAAATAGCCTCAGGGAATTTCTTTCTTCAACTTTTTCCTTGATTAGGAGATTAAGGAAAAAGTTGATGAAAGCTCCTGTCAGAAGTATACAGAGAAAATGATAAATATCATAATACACCTGGAGCTGACCAAGCCTTTATTTTACATAGGGCTCATTTTAGAACTAACCACAGTATGGGCACTTAAGCCAGTCTTTAGAGAGTATTATAAATAACAGACCGCGATCGTGGGCACTTATTATTGGCGCCACTGAGCCGGTTACCTTGAAAAGGGCCCATCTATAGATCGGCGTAACATTTAAAACTTTAATGTTGTTGCGAACGGTTCTTCCGAGTGATTGATTTTTTATCGACAAACAAGCCTGTCGTGTCGTGTCTTGCGCGCTGTATCATGCTTGCAATGTGTCCTGCCCAACTCCACTTGAGTTCCATGATCCTGGTTCCGAGATCATCCCCAACCAGATATACTACAGATTCATACTGAATCTGGCTATTTATAGGGCCAACTTTATTATTTAGTAAAGTTAGGAATCTCTGGCGACGTTTTCGTAATATAATTTAATTATTCGGAGTACGCTTTTGTTAACTTTCTAGTTGCGTTCGCTATACACTCGCTGTCTTTGAACAAAGGAGGTATCTTCTTACAAGAAATTTAATCAAAAGCTAATACGCTGTAAAGGCTTTTGATTTAATTTATTGTAAGAAGCTTAAAGTGAAGTACAAAATATAACTAAAAAATTAAGATGAAAAAACCTCTAATATATTGTTTCACACATTATTATTATTATGCGCCATTTGGGTCCCACTGCTGGGCAAAGGCCTCCCCCAATTCCCTCCATATATCCCGATCCTGAGCTGCTTCCCTCCAGTCAACGATGTACTGATCGAGTTCGTCCCGCCATCTGCGCTTCGGTCTGCCGCGTTGTCACACATTACAAATAAAAAAAACAAATACAAGCGTAAAAACATCCTGCCTATGCCGTGGGATGCCGCTGCCGGCAGTAGAATGTTGCCCCTCCTCTCTTGCCCGTGGAAGCAGTAAGAGCCTGCTGAGAGCTACCTCCGGTAGATGGGCAGCAGCGTCATTCCGTGTATCAACATCCCATACTGCGCTCGCCTGCCAAGCGTGGTGAGTGGCAACTGCCCCTTATGGATCCATGAGGAAGGCCTGTGTTCAGTAGTGGACGTTTTACGGCTGAAATTACGAAAATGATAAATGGACTTTATCGGGTAATTGTTTTACTGTTTACCACATGTTTTTATTTCCCGACGTTTCATTTTTTAGGTTTAATTTTCGGTTGCATTGGTTTATGTATACTGATATAATATTAGAAAGAGACAAGATTTGTATAGTACATCGCACCTTTAGTCGAAAAGAGACCTAATTTCAAAATCATAAAAAAATATTTGAATCGTAAAATTTCGCGCTAAGATTCAAATCCGTTTGTCAAGATTTTTGGGTTAGGTCTCTTTTCTACTATAGGTGCGACATGTAATTTTGGATGTTTGTGATGAATAAACTCAAAAACTACTGGGTTTATTTTAAAAATTATCTCACTGATAAAATGTTTAATTATCTAGGAGTATCATAGGCTATATTTTTTGACATGGTAGGTGGAGCTGGAATAATACGAAGTTCGCCGTGTCGACTAGTCTACATTAATATTATAAAGCGGAAAGATTTGTATATTGTATGTTTGTAACGAATAAACGCGAAAACTACTGCAAATATTCAAAATTCTTTCACCATTAGAATGCTACATTGCTAAATGCTGTGACACGCGTTGTATCAATACCATTTTATTCATTCATTAGAAATCCGGTAATCCAAGTAGCCAAATTGGCATGCAAATTATACATCATCATTTCAGCCATAAAACGTCCACTGATGAACACAGGCCTCCCTCATGGATCTCCATGAGGGGTAGTTGCCATTCATCCCACGCTTGGCAGGCGGGTTGGTGAGCGCAGTATGGGATGTTGATACACGGATAGACGCTGCTGCCCATCTTCCGGAGGTATCCCTTAGCAGGCTCTTACTGCATCCATGGGCATGTGAGGAGGGGTATCATTCTACTGCCGGCACCCCACGGCGGTATATACATATACATAAATGCAAAACACATATACATAAATGCTGTAAAAATATAACACTCCTTTTGGCAGTAAGGAATAAATCATAGCACTCACTAACCGAACCACACTCATAATTTCAAGTTAAAAATGTTTAGCGCCCAACGAAGTCGGTACGGGTCAGCTAGTCCAATATAAAGAAGTAACAATTGCTTGGTTCTTTATATTGGATACGTACATATGTATGTGCTATTAAAACCTGTATTACATTACACGGTATTCAGGGACCCTTACCCTAACTAAGAGTGGTGTAATAAGAGTTAGAGCGTAAGGGACCCTAACTAGCGCGACCGCGGCAAGCCTTGCTCCCTAATCGCCCTAACTACCGGGCCCTGAATTCCGTGTAGTGTAATACAGCTTTAAGACCTGTTATTTCCTGTGAATATAGGAAGGAATGATATACTAGGTACCTACTGGACTGGAAAGTAGTCGACACCCAGACCGTTTAATTTGCATAATCTATGGATTAATTTGCAATACTCGTATCAGCTGGTTTTAAGTTGTTTCGGTAAACGACTGAATAATTGAACATGGATTTACAGTAAATCTGTTTCTTTTGCCGTGGGGTGCCGGCAAAAGAATGTTGCCTCTCCTCTCTTGCCCGTAGATGCAGTAAAAATCTGCCCAATGGACACTTCCGGAAGATGGGCAGCAGCGTCTGGAGAGACGAGCGCAATCGGTGTGTTGAGACACCTCCGTGTCTCAACACACCGATTGCGCTCGCCAACCCGCCTGCCAAGAGTGGAAAGTATGGCAACGAACCCCTCAAGATCTTGGAGATCGATGAAGGAGGCCTATGCCCAGCAGTGGACGTGGATAGCCTTAGCTGAGACGATGACTAAACAGTCATACAAAAAACAATTAAATACAGTAGCAGCTGTAGGTTTCTACAGCTACTGTATTTAATAGTTTTTTGAACATTACATTTTAGGTAAATAAATTGCGTTTATCTCAGCATTTTTTAAAGCGGATGTTTTTCACACCTTGTTGATTCGATTTCTAAGCCGTAACGAAACTAACCTACCTAACGAATTAAGCCATCTACATAACGTATAAATAAGCCTTCATGAATAACCTAGAGCCAGGAACAGATGATTTATACAGTGTCAACTACTTTTAAAACTATCATGGTTGTGAACATTTTTTCTCTTTAAATGCCATCCCCCAACTTTATTACAATAGCCAAAATATTCCTTTCCGCGAAACTGTAAAAGATCTTGGCTTTCCGCGAAACTGTAAAAGATCTTGGCATTTTTCTTGATTCTAAACAAGCTGGATTCCCCATATCAAAGAAGTATCGCGCAAATTCTACGCTGCTCTACATTCTATTATCCGTTTAAAACATTTTCTCCCGATTGCCACCAAAATTACTTTAGTAAATTCTCTTTTATTACCAATCATCGATTATGCTGACGTGGCTTCTACTGACCTTTTCCAAGATCTTCTTAATAAGCTGGAACGTCTGCTCAACACTGGTATACTATTTATTTACTGTCTACGGCAAGTATGACCATGTTAGCCAATTCAGAGCAGAGCTTAAATGGCTCCCAATTCGGGAACGTAGACCACTCAGGATTATTTCTCTTCTTTTCTCAATTTTAAAAGATCCCTGTACCTATTTAAAAAATCGTTTAAATTTTCCGGATGAATCTTTCAGTATTAGATAGCCCATTTATCGAGGAAGGCTGAATGTTTCAAAATCGGGGTTTTTTTCCTTTTGAGAGCTTCCGCTGCGTGCGCTGCGTAAAGGGTTAAAGTTTCGCAAAAATCATGTATGACAGAATTGTCCCCCTTAAAAGATCTAAAAAAAGTCAGCGACAGTATATATCTATCTCTTAAGGTTGGCTCACTATAACCTTTTTATGCTAACCAAATTTGTTCTAAAATAATGCATTAGGTATTTGCGAAGGTGTTTTTATAAACAAATATTATAAAGCTGAAGAGTTTGTTTGCTTGAACGCGCTAATCTCAGGAACTACTGGTCCGATTTGAAAAATTATTTCAGTATTAGATAGCCCATTTATCGAGGAAGGCTATAGGCTGTATATCATAGTTAACACATTACTTTGTAATATCAACATCAAAAATAATTAAAAAAAAACTATAATTTAAAAAAATAATATTCTTGTAAAAATTGTAATATTCTGACTGCTCTACCAAGTAAGCTACGTGTTGTGTAAGATTTAAAAAAATTTTTTTTACTGAAATAGAGGTATAATTGTTATTTTGTTTATTATTTAGAAACAGTAAATAGTTGCATGTTATATTTATTAAAGTTTGTGAAATATAAATATAAGATAAGTAGTTAATTTTTACGATTTTTAAGTTTTATTAAAAAAGTAGCCTGCTAGGCGATCATTAGTAGTAAGCGGTAATAAATTTATATTAGTACTCTAGGGTATAATATTCAATATCAATACCAACTATGTATTTGTGTTATACATAGTTTGATTAGACAATTCGTATGACCTATGTACGTGTATCGCATTACGTTGCTAAGCTCTCTGATTATTTATTGTCTGTTTGCTGCATTAGGAATTCAAATGACGTTGGATGGGCTGACGTCATAAATAAATTTTGAGGTCAGCTTATTTACTCGTAGCTAGGAATATAAGGCACTGAACGAGGTGACGCCATTCCGAGTTTGACATTTTTTAAAACCTAGCTTTCAGCACAGACATTAAATCATCACTTTTATCAGTTTTTTTTTTCGAATTGACAATATACCTCTATGTTGTTGACCGCAGATGGCCATGACAACGTTACCGGACTATGGCGAGCGCAGAAGGCGCCCAGCGGCAAAAGTTAGGTTGGGGCAACAAGCTCAAGGGCACCACTTAGGTTCGAACCACGGCTTGGACTGTTGCCAGATTTTTGAATGTACTGATGGTTAACGTCCAGGTGCAAAACAGCACCTTAAGACGGAAGAGTGTATTCTTCGGCCCCGCCGGCGGGACCGGTTATTAAATGTGTGCCTAGCAGCTAATGTGGGACGGGTTGACGTCACCTCCGGGTTAGCGGCGGTGAGCTCGTCAACGGGCAAGCCGAGAACGTGTCTCGGTCGACGGAGGAAAGAACTCGTGGGCAATGGCTCTATCGGGTAGTCGGAGGCACTTTTATCAGTGAAGAAGAAGAAAAACATTTATTTGCCACGCGCACAAATCACAATACAATACAATCACAAAAAAAATATATGATTATTAAAAAAAACACTGGTAGAAAAAATAAATAATAACACATTGCGGATAGGAAGAAAAGAATGTGGGGTAAATGAATGGATCCCAAACTCAGCATGTGTACAGTGCACAATGTAAATCGTTAATGGCTTCAAAAATTAAAAAAAACTTGAATGACTCTGCCAAAGTATAATGTCTGTGATAGCAACTTCTATGACATGGTCTTTGATTGAGATATTTGTCCCGTTCAAACTCAAGATGGTGATGAGATCAATGCGAGGTATGAGTGTTCATTGAATATGTTAATGAAACGTGTAAAAGCGTAACGAATAAAGTAATGTTTGCAATTACATTTATTAACTGGGAACAGGCATCATCATCATCAGCACCTTTTAACCCACTGCTGGGCATAGATCTCCTTTTGTTTTTGTCACTCGCCTCTACCGTTCGCTTTTCTTGGCCAGGTGCAACCCACGCCACGGTCTGAATATCGTCAACCCATCATTGAGGATAGTCATCATCATCATCATATCAGCAGTAGGACGTCCTCTGCTGGACATAGGCATCCCTTATGGACCTTTGTGCTGATCATGAGGGGTTGTTGCCATACTCACCACGCTTGGCAGGCGGGTTGGCGAGCGCAGTACGGGATATACACGGATACACGGAAAGACGCCGCTGCCAACCTTCCGGAGGTCTCCCTTGGCAGATTCTTACTGCATCCACGGGTAAGAGAAGAGGGGCAACATTCTCCTGCCGGCAACCATCACTTAATGCCGTGGGCATTCGGAACAGTCATTGTGTAAAGTTTGTTCTGTGATATTGGGAAATATATCGTAGAAATGCTCAATGGTATTGGTAAGTAAATAAAATATTATCCTTCTGTTATAAATATTTCTATTGTTATTTGGGCAGGCACACACTTGAGTTATAACAAAGAATTATTCTTTGATAATTAGAGCCAAATTAAAATTCTTAGTACTTATTGGTTTTGTTTTTGTTATGAATGGTTTGAAGTTTGAAAATCAAAGAAAAACCAAGTGAGCAAATATTTATACACTTGGTAAAATACAGACCATTTTCTCGAACAGAGGTCAAGGCACAGGTACAACTTGTTCTATTATATTTCGTAAATCCGTCGATCATGTTAGCAGAGCTTACCAGTATGTAAAATATCGATTTGTATTTAAATTTATTCGAGATCTTTTAATAAATTGGTAAGTAATGATTCCCTCTTGGTATACAGGGTGTAAGAGGACAACTACCGAAAACTTCGGGAGGTCAATGTACTTGTCAATATGAACAACTTTCACTAAGGAACTTTTGTTATAAAAAAAATAATGAAACAGCTGTTCCATATACGTTAGTAAAGTATGTTTTGTACTTTTGTATGGAACAGCTGTTTCTTCACATTTTTTTACAGCGAACGTTCCTTAGTAAAAGTAGTTCATATTGATGAGTACATTGACCCCCCGAAGTTTTCGGTAGTCGTCCTTTTACACCCTGTACGTGTTTTATTATCAATTCTACTATCCAGCAATGGCGCTTCGCAATCAAACCCACCGGGTTAGGGATGGACAGGTTTTGCTGATCATCATACATTGTGTAAGGTTACCGGTGTCGGAGCCGATAAGGGTGATATGTATGGTTCATTTTATAGACTAATCAGTTCCTAAATGTAATTTTTCTGTAATAAAAAAATAAAATAAGATACCGAACAACATGCGTGTGTGCTAATTTGGCAGTATCTACTTATGTAGAGGTCCTACAAAAACAAGCATAGTCTCTTTTTACAGCTAAAGATTTAGGCAATAAAATGTTATCAAATATTTTACCAAAATATTTTAATTCAAAATGAAAATGACTGCCAAAAAAAAATATTTGCAAGAAAAGTTTATGTACTTTTTTGTTTTTTTGCTGTATTGAATAATCTAAGCCGTTAACCTACTTTTTTTTTTAAATATTACAGGATATTTGCTTAAAAACAAGCATAAAAATTTTAGCTCTTGGTAAAATAGTTTGGGAGTTTTGGCAGTTTCAAAATTACCCTTTGCAAAGCGTAAGGGAAAGAAAAAAGGTCATAGTAATAATAATAATCATTTATTGACACCAAGTTTTTTTTTACTTGCTCGCACAATTATTATTGTTCAAAACCCGTCTTTGGCAGAATCCTTCTAATTGTATTTCAGTTCTAAGTCATGAACTTAAAACTGAATCAATCGGGCATCTGTACCCCCTTAGGTGAGTCAACTTTTTTATTTCTTATTATATTTTCTATTTTATAAAAATGAATTTTACGGAAGCACCACATAATAATATGTTTATAAATCATACACCATTGGATTCGTATTGAAATTTTCTACACGTTTATGTGTACGTTATATGTATTCTTGCTTTTCTCGTAGACTCACCACCTAGTATTTCACCATCGCATTCATTTTATCTGGCCCCAACCGACACTTATGAAGTTAAAAAAATAATTGACTCCCTAAAATCGAATTCTGCTCCTGGCTGGGATCAAATCAGCAACAGACTACTAAAACAAGCCAAGCATTTGTTGGCACCCGTGATTGCGTATATAATAAATCTAAGTATTAGTACAGGGACTATGCCCGATATATTAAAAATAGCTAACGTCACTCCGATTTACAAAAATGGTGACCCTAAAACTCCATGTAATTATAGGCCAATATCCTTATTATCATCCATATCTAAAATTATGGAGAAAGTTGTAAACAAACGTCTTTTTGACTATTTAGAAAGCAATCAGATAATTTCAACCAACCAATATGGCTTCCGCAACAATAGATCAACCGAAGACGCTGTCACCAACCTTACTAACTACGTAACATCTGAATTGGATAAGGGCAGAAAATGTATTGGCGTCTTTCTTGATTTGGCAAAGGCCTTCGACACCGTGTCGAGGCCAATATTACTTCGGAAAATGGAATCCATTGGCGTACGTGGCATCACACTCGAATGGTTCAGATCATACCTCACCGACCGTAAACAAAGAGTAAAGCTTGGTAATTATAGTAGCGATTTGATTCACACGGACTTTGGGGTTCCCCAAGGCAGCGTATTGGGCCCCACATTATTCTTATTATATATAAATAATCTATGTTCACTTAAAATTGAAGGAGCTAAAACATTTGCTTTTGCGGATGACACCGCGATTATTTTTAATGGAGACTCATGGAACGAAACCTTTCGACGAGCCCAAGCCGGCATGACTGTAGTATCTACATGGCTCCAAAATAATCTTCTAACCTTGAATGCAGATAAAACTAAATTCATGCCATTCAGTATATCTCAAAGAACTTCCCCAGAGCCATGCCTAAGTATTACATTACATAATCATCTCTCAGATACCTCATTTTGTCAATGTCCCCCCATGGCCCGAGTAAATACCATTAAGTATCTAGGTGTGATTATCGATGACCACCTTTCTTGGAAGGAACAAATATCATCACTTAGTGGTAAATTGCGAAAACTACTACTACACATCATTAAAAGACTACGATCAAGTGCAAAGGAGCCAACTATAAGACTAGTGTATCAAGCACTTTGTCAATCGGTACTGACGTATTGCATCCCGGCTTGGGGCTCGTCGTGTAAATCTCATCTACTCCGATTAGAAAGAGCCCAACGCTCAGTGTTGAAAGTTGCATACAGAAAACCATATAGATATCCCACTGACATACTATACAAAGATGTTAAACTCCTAACGGTAAGGCAGCTGTATGTTACAGCTACAGTTCTCAAATTCCACAAATCATCCCTAGCAAATGTATCTCAAATAAAAAGCAACCGCCGACTTGTATGGAATACCCCTAAAACAAAATCATGTTTTGGGAAAAGATCCTACAATTTCCTAGGCCCATACCTTTACACAAAAATTAATAAACTCCTCAACGTTCTACATCTCTCTAGATACCGGTGTAGAAAAATACTAATTGCATGGTGTTTGACCTTGTCCTATCAAAAAACTGAAGAGCTTTTGCAAGTGATGTCATAAAACATACCATTTAAAAATATTCAATAAAATGTACTATTTAATACACATCTTATTGATATTCTGATCTATAAGAACACACATGTCGTATGGACACTATTATTTTAATTATTTATAATTACTGTTAGGTATCTGCTTACACTCTATTATCCATGATATAATTAAGTATTTATAATTTATTGGGAAAGCCAAACTTCTTAATAATGTATATATGTATGTATATATATAAGTTTTTATCTACAATTTTCTATATATAAGTATTTATCTACAGTTTGTTTCCCTAAATGAACGCACTTTATTTATTGATTATTTACAATTTTTCACAAATACTACACCTATTATTCACAATAAATACATGTTAAAACTGATTTATTTAAACAAAAAAAAAAAAATGTTCATCTACCTACATGTTGCACCCTCATGCAGCGTATTTATCGTGACTCAATGCACGAACGGAAAGAGTACTAGCTACCCACAACACAGGTTCTCCTAGGGTGGGAGCTAGCGAACTTTGTTTACAAATTAAACTTTGTCGTAATATTAAAAGTGTATGTATTATTTAATATTCTATAAGTTTGTAAAAAACTTTGTTTCATGTTTTGTAAGTTACTAAATAAAGTTTATTATTATTATTATATGTATTCTACAAAACACTAACCTGATTTCACCTATGTAAACCCGTCAGTACACTAAGCGCGCGGAGCGTTCAAACCTTATGGAGACCCATATTATTGGGTCATATTATTCCAATCGTCGTAATTCCCAAACTATTTTACCTAGAGCTAAGAATTCTATGTATGTTTTTAGCAAATATCCTGTACTATTAACATAAAAGTAGGTTAACAGCCTAGGACTTTCAATACAGCAAAAAAAAACAAAAAAAAATACATAAAGTTTTCTTTATAATTTTTTTGGCAGTCATTTTCATTGTTTAATTAAAATATTTTGGTAAAATATTTGGTAACATTTTATTGCCTACATCTTTAGCTGTAAAAAGAGACCTTGCTTGTTTTTGTAGGACCTCTACATCCTACTTCCTACTATTATATAAAAGTGAAAGTAAAAAGTTGTAAACAAGGTTGTTTATCTGTGAATCTATTGTTTGTGAATCTAGATACATCCGATTCTCGAATGTTCTATAAAAAACAGCAGACAGACTTTATTTAGCTAAGAAAGTGAACAATGCGATATATCCGAGTGACTTCAAAATGAATACAAGTGCTATAGTAATGTGTGAACAAGTACTCATACTCATACTGTAACAGTAAGTACCAGATGATACTTTTTGTTAAACACAGCGCACAGCGCCATCTGTGTCTTAACGGATGCACCGCATACCATCAGATTACTAATAGACATTACTAAGATATTACAAATAGACATTATCAAGTAAAATCTTTTGCTTATTACGTAGTTCGCACAGCCGCCGCTAGAGGCGCTGTGAAAAAACTATATAAATCGATTTGGAGCTAGGCTTGGTCTCTTTCCTGCTGCCATTTGTCTTTTTTAAACTTTCGCGATCACAATACGTTATTAACATACATATAACCGGGTATTTATCGCGTAAATTATATTTATTATTTCCCGACGTTTCGCTTGGATTGCACCAAGCATGGTCCCGGGAAGTCTTCCGTTATATGTATGTTAATAAGCTGTCATTTAGACAGATATTGTACTCGTTCCCAATAAATTCGCATTTCTGTTATAGCTGGCTGGTTTCTCTTTCTGCATTTTACAACTTTATTTTTATTTTTTGTAGATACAGTTCATAACTTATAAAATACTCTGACCCGGAACTAAAATGCTACCTCGAGATATTTCATATCTGCCGAAACGTTACAAACATTTATCCCGCGGTGAGAATCGAACCAGAAATCAACCTACTCCGTCTAAGCCGTTACGGGAAATGGTGATGAACATGGCTTTTCGCACAGCACATGTTTTTTTTCAGTTTAGGTACTTAAATAACTTCCGTTTATTTGTGTATGTCCCTTAGTAGTTTGTGTTTCGTGCTTTTATTTTTAACCTTTATCACTATTCATCATTTCAGCCATAAAACGTCCACTGATCAACACAGGCCTCCCTCATGGATCTCCATGAGGGGTAGTTGCCATTCTCACCACGCTTGGTGCTTGTCACTATTATTGTACACTTTTTAACTATACAGGGTGAATTTTTGAGACGGGACAGTAAGGGCAGGTACCTTAACCGTTATAGTTACAGGAAAACGTTGTTAGAAGACCATCCATAAATTTTTAGGATATTCTGAACTGCATTTACAGATTTTGGAAAAAAATGTACAGTCAGCAAGAAAATGGTCATTTTACACAAAAACTTTTTTTGATGCCAATCGATCCTCTTGCTTATTAGGATCAAAAGTCTCTACTGGACCGACTGAGGTTTGAGTACTAGAAACGTCAGAAATTGAGAAAAACTTTTCCCATACATTTCGGTAAAAGAGTCAAACTTCTAAATTAGCCAAATTTTTTGTTATGGGTAGTTATTGCATTATTTATTTAAAACTCTCCCACTGTTTTTTGAAGGTTCCCTAATACCATAAGTTATCAACAGTACACAGTAAGGCAACAGCTCTTGCAAGATTATAATAATAATTGAAATGAGACTAAGCTTGTTTCTTATTATTGTAAGATACTAAGTTGTTAATTTTAGTGTTCATTTTGTTGGTGTGTCTTTTTAAATAAATAAATAAGATGGTTATAGTCTATTACCGACCAGTTTGTTAAGCGGTTAAACTGCAGTCGACAAGCAATTGCGATGCAGTTAATATTAACGACGCTATACAAATTTATGAGCCATCAACTGGTGTCAAACTGATGCCTAAGGCTGGAAACGAGCACGACTAGAATTTATAACGAGTTTGTATTGTATATATTTGTATTGTTTTGTACGAGAGGTATATAAAATGTGTTTCTTTCTTTCTAAATCTACACTGAAATACGAAACATAACAAAAAAACATTTTTTTATTGTTTGTTTTGGCTAATCAATAAATCGGCAGGCTGAATAAATCTCGTCAGGTTTGCAACGGGCGCAGGCAGTTTCGGATAAAGAGATCCAGGGCCTCTAGGCACTTGGCATTTGAGGGCCAGGGATCCAGGGCCTCTAGGGACTTGGTAAGGAGGGGTCCTTACAATATGTCTACATACGCCATTTTTTTCGGGCAAGGCAGACTTTAGGGGTATGAATGTTCCACCATGAAGGCCCCTAAGCTTGGATTACAAACACAACTTTATACATCATCCATCACACGTTACTGTGCACTATAATCATATCACTTATGTTACTGTGTGTACACAGCTAAGCGGACAGCAGCTAGTGATATGTATATATGGTATATACATATATCACTAGCTGCTGTCCGCGGCTTTTAACTTTTCTAAAATATTAGTAGACTAAGTTACACGGATCCAAGCGTTAGCAGAGCTGCTTACTACGCGATGAACCTGCCAGTGAAAATCGCGTCATAATAATACCTGGAAACGGTTGTCATTGTCAGTGGTGACCAGCAGGCTTATTACGCGATCATCGCTGTCAAACGTAGACGTCGTCCTGCCCGCTGTTATGTAGACATGCTGACAGCAGCGCCATCTACCGGGTTCAATTGTGTCGGTCTAACTGTTTAGGAGTTAGACGTACGCCCGCACCGCTGTAATTATTTTGTTGCGCGAAAGTTTTATCTCGTAAGGTATTTATCTAAATTATAATTGTCTATATGAACTACTCAAGATGTTAAAGAAACTTATTTGGATACATATTTACACCATCTTTGTTTGAAAGACTTCGCAATAAATGCATATATGTATATTTAATATTCTTCTCTTGAATTACTTTACGTAATTAGTGAAAAGCGCATGAAAATCCACTCAGTAGTTTTTGAGTTTTGCGCGAACAGACAGACAGACGCGGCGGGTGATTTTGTTTTATAATCGATATTTTCCTCGCTAGAGAGCTCTGATAAACTGCTAATCATAAAGTGCTATAGGGCGAAGCGCATCATCATTCTAGGCCGCCGGCCGCCGGCCCCCCGCCTGCGCCTGTCCGGTACCGCTATGTCGCATTTTAAATCTGTAATATCTTCGAAAATATGCATTTAAATTACGTGCTGCAAAGGTCCATATTAATCTATATTAAATGCAAAACTTATTTAAGTTACTTAATTGAATAAGGATTAATGCTGTATTGCTTAAAATCGCTTCGTAAATAAGCTAATATTTCTCGTAAAAAGTACAGGATAAAAAATGGTTATTGTGGGTTATTCCTAAAAGATAGACATATACCATGGCGGACTTTTTTGTAGAGCTTTTTAAGGTGTACAATACTGTAGTACATTATTTTGATCTATCTCGTAGGGTTCAGTCGGCGTTTGCAATGTAAGCGCAAAAAATGTGTTTATTTACGACATCATAATTAGAAACCTATAAAATTATCAGTGTATTCTACTTTTAAGATTGTATATTATACATAAAAACCTTCCTCTAGAATTACTCTATTTATTAAAAAAACCGCATCAAAATCCGTTGCGTAGTTTTAAAGGTTTAAGAAAATATAGGGACAGACAGACGGTAAGCGACTTTGTTTTATACTATGCAGAGATTATAATATGTAAACGAATTGAATTGAATAAACGACATCACTCTACGACGATATTCTGCGATATTATACTCTTCCGGCAGATCTTGTTTGTGTCTGCAGCGTTAGCGTTTATTAAAAAAAACCGGCCAAGTGCGAGTCGGACTCGCGCACCGAGGTTTCCGTACAAACCTATATGTATACAAAAACCTAAGTATTTAATATGAATTTCAATTTAATACCTCTACGCGTTCATGAGGAAAGGGATATAAGTTTAAAATTATTTAAAATATTTTTATTACATGATGTAACTAAAATTTACGGTTTTCGCAATTTTTCCTATATCTGTGCTATAAGACGTTACTTCGTACCAAATTTCAAGATTCTGAGTTCACGGGAAGTACTCTGCAGGTTTTGATTCCCTTGCGAGTGTCGAAAAATTGCAGAAATTTTCGGCATAAACGGCTGTATCTTAATTACTAACAACACTGTAACTGTTAATACGCTGTTATTTTTCAATAAACGAATATCATTTTCATTTCATTTCTATTCTAAACTAGATGCTGCCCGCGTTATAACTATAACGCGCTTCTAAAAGCTTTACCTACATAATATGTATAACGGAATCTTCGAACGTTGTTTTAACCCACTTTATGACATCACAGGTGTCTTTTAGTTTTAGACTATTAGTATATTATTGTATTCAACTACTACTATTGTATTCAAAATTTAAGTCCTGTCATTAGGATCAGGGTCAATGAATCCATCAAAATGCAAACGACTAGACCAATCTACTATTTAGAGACTGATCCACAATTTCGAGTATCAACCTTCTATTTTCGTCACAAATGGGTAGTTTATAGTTGTACAGAATATATTATTTTCTTTCGAAGAAAAGTACCTGAATATTTATTATTATTATATTATTATTTAGCCTTCACTGTCCCGTCCCCTTCCCTTCTTCTAATCTTCGCGATTTGACGCTGTGACATGCTACGTTCTCATGTAGACATTTATTTTGAAATACAAAATAATTTATGGATTAAAGTATTACTGTGACGCTGATGTTGCGTGTTCGATCCCGCCGAGACAAATTATTGCTTTACCTGTGTGTGTGTCCAACATTATTAATTAATCTACATACGCTTTTAAAAGAAAGAACTGCATCTGACAACGTCCCAGACACTGCAGCGTGCGCACTGAGAAACAAATAAATAAAGCAATAATGATCTAGATTGTTTCCTAAAATACACAGCAATTTACAATTTACTAAGCAGTTCCGTGTAAACATATGAAGAGAAGAAGATGAATATATGCCTCTACAGTATCATCATCTCAGATGTGGGACGTCCACTGCTGGACATATGCATCATAGGCCTCCTTCATGGATCTCCAAGTACTGACGATGGGTTGTTGCCATACCACGCTTTGGGGAACAACTCGAAATATATAGAGGTATAGCATGAATACCAGTTACTGACGCTCTATCTAATAATTACGGGGCGAAGCCCCCTAATATGCATAGCGCTGTCTGTCTGTCCGTCTGTCTGTGTATTTGACGATTACAACCGAACGCGTTGACCGATATACATGAAAACTTTTTTATTAGCACCGTCTTAATGAAAGACGGTGACTGATTGATTTTGGTGACCCTAGGGACCGGAGTTATTGTGACCTCAAAAGGTCACCAAAAAAATAAGTCTTCAAATGGCCGAAAACGTCCAAAAAACCCAAAAATTTTTGACCTTTGGTGACCTTATGATGGCCTTCGCCCCCTTTTCTGGTACCCTACGGGGGTATGTTTGTAATGCTTGTCTAATAGATTCGAAAGGTCTTACTACTAGCTAGCATTATTTATTATTAAATGTAGGTACTAGAGTATTGAGACAAAGCTGCTGTGCCCCGCATAACATTAAAATGGCCTCGTTACAGACAGTGTCATTAATATACAAGATTAAGGCCCCAGTACCCGTTTGCTTTCGTTTAATCTTTATCTCACTGGGTGTTATTTATTATTAAGTATGATTACCAGTTATTTTGCCGTGGGGTGCCGGCAGTAGAATGTTACCCCTCCTCTTATGCCCGTGGATGCAGTAAGAGCCTGCTAAACAGAGAGCTTCCGTGTATCAACATTCCGTACTGCGCTCGCCAACCCGCCTGCCAAGCGTGGTGAGTATGGCAATGGCAACTACCCCTCATGGAGATCCATGATGAAGGCCTGTTCAGTAGTGGACTTTTTACAGCTGGAATGATGACCAGTTATTTATTATCATTTGGGTAAATTGTTCGGTAATAAGCAGTTATCAATGAGTGTTGATACGTGGTTACTACTCAAAAAATTATTTTAATCATAATCATAATATTTATTTCATAAAAACAGATTGAAGTACAATTTATTTTATCTTCTATCCAGTGGGTGAAGTTTTGATTTTGTGGGTTGTATATCAATGCAGTATTTAGTATTTTTGATAAATTGCTTTTAGTTGTCTTTTTTAAACTTTCGCGATCACAACACATTATTAACATACATAATATAACCGGGTATTTATCGCGTAAATTACTTTTATTATTTCCCGACGTTTCGCTTGGATTGCACCAAGCATGGTCCCGGTTTTCTTTCAGTTTTCGTGAAAGTTGCATTCATTATTACCCGACTGCTAAGGAAGGGTATTGTTTTACGCGCGTATCTTGTATGTTTGTTTGTTCGTTTGTTTCTTTGTTTCCCTTTATAATGTAATAACTTGTTTATTATTGGTGGGACATGGCGCGCGAGCGAGATTTGAGAGTTTAAAAACAACCCCCCCCTGGGTTCAGCCCATGTACATGTCAAAAAAGTAGTTTTGGAGGGGAACACATTGGCTTCTGTTGTATTTATATACAATTTTAATAGCTGCTGTGATGTGATTATAATCGTATCTTTATGCATTTTTATTTGCCTGTACGGCAACTCTGCGAAGGAAATCAAAATCAAAAAAATCAAAAATATTTATTTGGCACAATACACATTTTGTTACATAAACTTGTTAGAACGTTGAACTACTGCGATAGTTAAAAAACTGTGTTGCAGAGTCAGCGCCCACCTCCGAAATACTGTAACTAACGAAGGACAGTGACACTGTCAAAAATCAGCTGGTGAACGGCAGCCAATTATATAACAATGCTTTTCGCTGTTCAAGTTAAAACTTTCGTGGTATTTTATCGAATGAAAATTAACGACTAAAGTTGTTCCTTGGGTGGTCAGAATCACCCCCTTTCGACTTAGTACAAATATTGCAGTATACCCTGCATTATTAAAGTTACCAACATTTTATTGGATGGCAAGAGACCGTTTCCCTCAACACTTTTTACTCTCAATCTGCTCCTGGTTCTCGACAGAAATATACCTTCTAAAATAGCTACTGGACCACTGCAGTATTTCGCTCGTCTCAAAACATTATTTTATTCTTAACGCACTTTGGTTGCATCACTTCTTCTAAACGCAATGTGTCGAAATTTACAGAAAGTAAGCTATTTGCAGAAACGAATCGATCACCATATTGTGAAGAATAGTTTTGCAGTAAAATATTTAATAATTTAGACACCATGTTACAGGTACCTATGTACATACCGAGGTAAAGTAAACTATGTAACCTCATTTCTACGTGTTATAAGATCTCCAAACAATATTCAGAATATCTAACAAATAAATTAATAGTAAAAAAAACTTTAACAAACAAGCTTTTATTTAAACGTACCTACTAAATCTACACTAAATCTTGCGACAAGCTTTTTTATCACATAGATTGTGTAAAGACGTTTTAAGTTGACATCAAACTTTAATGGAAAATGTTTATTTTATTATTTTTAGTGGGTACGTTTAAATAAAAGCTTGTTTGTTAAAAAGTTTATGATGTGAAACATCTATAGCCGCACGTAACACCGATTTCTGGCGTGGCAACGATGGCGACGCATACCGTGGCATATCTAGTTCCTATCGTAATCTGTTCTTTTCTGCATATTACTTTTACAAAATAATGTCGATGTTTCACATCTGCCAGGCGTCCCGTGACGGCTCACATTTTTTTTTACTTTTAATTAATTTTACTTATCACTTTAGTTATCAATACATTTTAGTTATCACTGGACAGTTGGTTTCTTGTCTGTTCATCTCATGCCCGCCATGTTGCATTTAGAGTGACGTCATATAATTTTCCGAGTAACTCTCAGCAAGCCCTTTTATTTGATATCCATATTGTAAAAGTGCATTAATAAAATAACTAGTCCGCCATCTTGGGTATTCTGCCATAATGGATTTAGAGTGACGTTATTTCATTTTTCGTATTAGTCCGCCACCTTGAGTATATCGCCATGTTGGATTTAGAGTGATGTCATTTAATTTTCGAGTAACTCTCAGCAAGGCCTTTCAATTGATAACCATATTGTAAGAGTGCATTAATAATCACTAGTCCGCCATCTTGAGTATACCGCCATGTTGGATTTAGAGTGATGTCATTTAATTTTTAGAGTATATCTTGTTACAGTTTATATAACCATTCGTATAATCACTAATTGAATATTAAAGTTATTAGGTAAAGTTAAAGGTATGCTGTTTGGCAACTTACATAAAAGACAAGTTTTAGGTGAATACATTGTATTTCCGTTTGCCATGAATTGACAAGGAATTGCCAAACGATGTGTATAACTGTTGTAATAATCGAGTATTGAATTATTACTATTATTTTTTTTTTTTTTTTTTTTTTTTTTATTTCAAGAAAATTACAATAGTTCTTAAACTAAAATACACTTAAAAAGCCCTTTTGGGCTTGTCCTAAGCGTATGTGTAAGCGTTAATAACGGTACAATGATTAAAATCCACCTTCGTATATAATAAGTTCTAATAAACAAAATATTACTTCCGATGTCACTGGATTGGTAGATACCAATCCAGAGATATCCGACCAATGAGAGGCTCGCATTCTCCGCCAAGAAGACGCGGGTATTTTATGGCGGCGTGGTAACCCAACGTTTTTGGGAAGAAGCCATTATATCCGCAGGACAGGTAGTGAGCAGTAAGGTACCAAAGTTGAAGCATAAGAATTAAGGCAAAGAGCAAGTTTAAATGTAAAGTGTTAAAAGTACAGAAAGTATGTTAAAGTTCTTCATGATAAAGTTTCTCATATCTTTGAGATTATTGCTTTTAATAATCTCAGCAAGGCCTTTCATTTGATACCCATATTATAGGAGTGCATTAAGAATAACTAGTCCGCCATCTTGGATGTTCCGCCATGTTGGATTCAGAGTATAGTCGTTTAATTTTCGAATTATTCTCTGCAAGCCTTCTCATTTATACCTATATTGTAGGAGTCCATTAAAAATAACTAGTCAGCCATCTTGGGTGTTTTGCCATGTTGGATGCAGAGTGATGACATTTCATTTTTTTTAATTATTCTCAGCAAGCCCTTTCATTTGATACCCATATTATAGGAGTACATTAAAAATAAGTAGTCCACCATTTTGGATGTTCCGCCATATTGGATTGAGAGTGATGTCATTTGATTTTGTGAGTTATTCTCAGCAAGCCCTTTCATTTGATACCCATATTATAGGAGTACATTAAAAATAAGTAGTCCGCCATCTTGGGTGTTCCACCATGTTGGATTCAGAGTGACACCACATAGCTGACCATGCATTGTCATCCAAAGAAAACATGTATACAAAATTTCAGCTCAATTGGTTGAAGATATCTACTTCAAAATTGAGTTGCAAGATTCCGCGAACAAACATAGTTACATACCATACATACAGGGCAAGCTAAATATAAAAGCTTGTAAATAAATGGGTATAATAATAATGCTATACTACGCTCAACATCTAGTCCCAAACTAATAAGCAACGGACAAAAACCTGCAGAGCAATTACAAACATTTGTCCCGTGGCGGGGATCAAACCAACTGAGCTACGAAGGCTAGTTTTGTAAAGGTGATGGCGATCGCTGAGTTGTATTTGTATTGACACTTGGAATTTATTAGGGTCGTCAAACTTGTACGTTCTGAATATCATTTACAGACTAACTAACTATAAAAATGTGTGGTACAGCCGTATATTTTAACACCCACCTGCTAATTAAGAACTTAGACAATATTCTAGAAGCCGATCTTAATTTTTTTTATTGATTCATTTGATAATTTGAAATCAAATGTATAATTATGTACCTACACGTATATATTTAGCTTTTTCAAAAGAATGAAACAATACTTAGATAAAGCGCATTGAAGTTTAAGATCGAAGGCTCTTGGGCGTTTATTAAAATATAAATATTCTGAATAAATCATAGAAATCAAGCGAACACAATGTATACTAACTAATATTATAAAGAGGTAAAGTTTGTGATTTGTGAGTTTGTGACGTTTTGTGGGGGGTAATCTCTGGAACTACTGAACCAATTTTGAAAATTATTTTACTAAAGAAAGCTACAGTATTTGTGAGTGTGGCTATAAATTTACCCGAAAAATTAAAAGACTTTTTCGTGGTAGTTGGATTTGTAAAGTAAGTCAGAGAAAAAACGGTTGAACCAAATCGTTTCTTGTGAACGCTGCCTTAACGATGAGAGGTATATGATTGAGTTAATCAATAATAAAAGTTCAAGAGCCTTGATAATACCAACAAAAAAGTCAGCGACAGCCTGTGTCTTACTTTCTGAGTTACAAAAAGTAGTTTTTTTTAAATTAAAAAATAATTGAACTCGTAAGGTGATGTTTATTGGTTTCACTATCGACAATTATGAATTCTTATCGAAATAAGTAAATTTATCGTCTCAAGTGTTTAAAACAAAAGACTTTTCCGTTTTACAGCATATAATTTGGACAAATGTTTAAGGAGATAATACGACATAGGTATGGAACCGCAATTTCTATTAGACGGCTTATTTCTTAAACAAAACGTTAATATTTTAAGGCTACACTAGTGACGATTCTGTTGTTGCACTAACCAGCTAAAGCTAATTTAATTGACGTAAAACTGACTAATTTGACGTATAGTTATTCGGTTAGTGCCGTTCTAAAATTAAAACGGAACAAATACACACAAGTTTACGCTGACAGCTCTAAATTTAAAAAAGTTTCTCGTTTGCCCTCACTATTAAGGGTCTAACATTCTCTCTCGTGGGTATTGACCTGAGAAAGCAGTGTTTCCCATGGGCAATTATCTCCTCATTACATCTAATATAGTATACATAAAAGTTTTGAACAATTTAAATAAACAATTGTCGACGTAGCTCAGAAAGTTGCGAAACTGAAATGGAGCTGGGCTGGTCATGTCAGCCGCATGCCCGAAGATCTGTGGGCTAAGATCACCACTCAGTGGAACCCCGACACGGTAAGACGCCGCGGCAGACCGAAGAAACAATGGCGTGACGAGTTAGACCAATATGCATGATCGCATGGTCGCGTGTGCGCATGGGTCGAATTGACAGCAGATCGAGAAGCATGGAGAGATGGGGAGGAGGCCTTTGCCCAGCAGTGGGACACTTACTAAACATGATTTATTTGATTTTAATCATTTTATTCACTTAATTGAACAAACGCGTTAATATAGCCAAATTGGCATGAAAATACATACAACATATATAAACTGTAAAAATATACAACCCACGCCGTGGGGTGCCGGCAGTAGAATGTTACCCCTCCTCTCATACCCATGGATGCAGTAAGAGCCTGCTAAGAGATAACTCCGGAAGATTGGCAGCAGCGTCTTTCCGTGTATCAACATCCCGTACTGCGCTCGCCAACCCGCCTGCCAAGCGTGGTGAGTATGGCAACTACCCCTCATGGAGATCCATGAGGGAGGCCTGTGTTCAGTAGTGGACGTTTTACGGCTGAATTGATGATGTTGTAAAATATAACCCTCCTTCTGGCAGTCAGAAATCGTAGCACTCACCTTTGTTTTTTGTTTTTATACTATAATGACGAGACAAGCCGAAGGCCCACCTGATGTTAAGCGGTAACCTCTACCTATAACAATTGCAATGCCGCGGTGATCACGTTCACTAAGCACGTAACCAACGCTGCATTGCACTGCGCCCGTCACCCTGAGACAGAGTTGAAAGGTCTCATGTGCCCGTAATTTCACCGGCCCCCTTACTCTTCAAACCGGAACACAGCAAAGCAGACATTACTGCTTGGCGGCAGAAATATGTAGGTATTGTGGTAGTACTTCCCCGGATGAACCTTTCACAAAAAGTTCTACTACTAGCCACACACTCATAATTTCATCAGAAGTAAAAATGCTTACCGCCCAACGAAGTGGGCACCGGGTCAGCTAGTATGAGATAAATTAATGAGCCTAGTAACTGTTCAATATTCTGTATGTTCTCTAGAAATACACACATTATAACACACACATTAACACACATATTGTTTTATATAAATACCAAAGGAAGCCACTGTTGGCAGCATCTAGCGAATTGCAATTTGCAGTGATTAATTATTGTACCGCTTGAATCATTTTATAATGTTTCTAGTACCAGTTAAATATTCTGCAAGTTCTCTAGAAACAAACAAAGTGTATATCAGAGCGGGGTCAACAACCTCTTCATCGCATCAGGAATATTTATGACAAATTTATTGTTGACTGTAATATAAATATTCTGAAAATATCGTAGCCCGTAGGAATCAAGCAAACACAATAACACAACATGTGACAAATTAATGAGCCGCTCGAATAATTTTGTTATTTTCCTATTTACTTTTCAATATTCTACAAGTTCTCTAGAAACACACATAGTGTATATCAGAGCTGGGTCAACCACCTCTTTATCGCTCTAGGCACATTTATAAAAAAAATATTGTTGACTGTACTATAAATATTCTGAATATATCGTAGGAGAATTTACATATAGATTTGGTATGTCAACTGGCTGGCTTGTTGTTGCTTGCAAATTCTCTTGGTCTCGTGTCCTAATATTTGTTGGTATTGGGTTTCGTTGGTTTCTCTTAGGAGTATACTCAAGATGGCGGACTAGTTATTCTAAATGCACTCTTACAATATGGGTATCCAATGAAATGACTTGCTGAGAGTTGCTCGAAAAATTAAATGACATCACTCTAAATGCAACATGGCTGTATACTCAAGAAGGCAGACTAATTCGAAAAATGAAATAACGTCACTCTAAATCCAATATGGCAGAATACCCAAGATGGCGGACTAGTTATTTTGTTAATGCACTGTTACCACTGTTACAATATGGTTATCAAATAAAAGAGCTTAGAGTTACCTACTCGAAAAATTATATGACATCACTCTAAATCCAAAATGGCGGGCATGAGATGAACAGACAAGAAACCAACTGTCCAGTGATAACTAAAAAGTAAAATATAAATTATATGTAAGTAAACAAAACTTGTTAACAAACAAGTTTTTATTTAAACGTACTAAAAATAATATAATACACATTTTCCATTAAAGTTTAATGTCAACTTAAAACGTCTTTACACAATTTATGTGATAAAAAAGCTTGTCGCGAGATTAACCTGTGTCACATGTGTACGTGTAACTTGATCTAATTGATTTTTTTTTCAAACTATGTAAATACGAGTACCTGCTTAAATCTCGCGACAAGCTTTTTTATCGCATAAATTGTGTAAAGACGTTTTGAGTTGACATTAAATTTTAATGGCAAATGTTTTTTTTATTATTTTTAATACGTTTAAATAAAAGCTTGTATGTATGTTAAAAATGTTAGCTGTGTGTAGTGGTAATACTCGCAGATTAACAAACTATGTAAATACGAGAACCTGCTTAAATCTCGCGACAAGCTTTTTTATCGCATAAATTGTGTAAAGACGTTTTGAGTTGACATTAAACTTTAATGGCAAATTTTTATTTTATTATTTTTAATACGTTCAAATGAAAGCTTGTATGTTAAAAATGTTAGCTGTGTGTAGTGGTAATACTCGCAGATTTATCCACGGAATTTCTCGTGTCTGTTCGCATTAACACCATAAAGACGAACTGTGAATGAATAACAGCGTGGGCGAAGGCTGAAGGCTACGGACCATCGAGCACAGATTGACGCTTGATAATAGTTTGCATAAGTTACGATCGTTGGGAATTAACCAGCTAAATACTACTGAGATGTGCAGCCGACATAGATTAATTCGTGGGCAAACTATGGATTGGACTGGCATAAAATCGTGGCGGCTTTGAACTGTGGGAGAAGTCGCGCTGTGGATGTTGATGATGAAATACTAAATTAAACTTTATGATGAAAAAGCTACCGCTAGTGCTCTCTTGCCCGTGGATGCAAAAGGAATATGCAAAGGACCTCCAAGACCTGCAAAGGATGGGCAGCAACGTCTTTTCGTGTATCAACATCCCGTACTGCGCTCGCCAACCCTGCCAACCTTGGCGGGTATGGCATCATTCCCCTCATGATCTTGGAGATCTAAGAGGGAGGCCTATGTCTAGCAGAGGACGTCCTACGGCAGATACGATGATGAGTCAACACGCTGTTGCCAGTGGTTTTGCACGCATTGTAACCGAGTAAAAATGTAAAAAATCTGACAATATATTTAAAAAAATATATATTATATATATACATATTATTAAACAGTTTTCAGTTTTGCTTTAAGTCGTATATTTTGCGACGTAGTTACAAAAACGTTGAAAAAAATAGCATTATTTTTATAAGTATTCCATTGTGCCTATAGTTTTATCAAATATCTCATAATAATTTAATTAACCATATATTTTTTGTTACTTAGTAACCAGTATTACCTAGAATAAGTTTAACGAATGTTATGATCGCCTATAATTGGCATATACAATAAGAACTAACGGCATATATATGTAGGTATAATAAGAGGCGTTCCTTTCATAAATAAATTAATAAATGCTCAGTATAATCATTTGAATTTGAATATGTCAAAGACCAAAATAATGACTAACAGCTCAAAACACAAAATAACTGTAGGGGGTGAGGAGATTGCATACGTTAACGACTACATATACCTTGGTCAAATAGTCTCTTTCCAGGCGAGACAAGAAAAAGAAGTTGCACGACGCACCGAAAACGCCTGGAGGAGCTATTGGGCTATGAAGGAACTCATGAAGGGAGATTTACCACTATCACTCAAACGTAAGCTCATGGACGTATGCATACTCCCCATCCTCACTTACGGCGCTCAAACTTGGTCTTTGACTGCTCAACAAAGATCGACACTCGAGGTTTGCCAACGAGCTATGGAGCGCAGTATTCTCGGTATTAAACTTACTGACCGAATTCGCAACACCATACTGCGCGCCAAAACTCAAATAACTGATGTCATTCAGAAGGCTGCCAGGCTAAAGTGGGACTGGGCTGGCCACGTCTGTCGTATGCCGAATGACCTATGGGCTTTTATAACAACAGAGTGGGTCCCCAACGCTGGAAGGAGGCAACGCGGCAGACCCAGACTGAGATGGCGCGACGAACTTGACTTGTTTTTACAAGGTTGGTCCTCCATAGCACAGGATCGGGATAAATGGAAGGGGGATAGGGAGGCCTTTGCCCTGCAGTGGGACGAAAATGGCTAGTAATAATAATAATAATAATCATTATGGTACCAGAGTTGATTTTGGTGGACATTGCTTAAAGATTGTGCTAGCCACAAACATATTAGCATAATAAAAAATTAAAATTATATTTTAAAAAAAAATTTAATATTTTGGTTTAAAACGTGCAAAGAAGTCGGCAATAGCTTACCTTAGTCTATTAGAAAGTGCAATGAACCCGCCAGCGCATTACAGCATTGGCACAAGTGCGCCTTGTAAAAACTATAAAAAGCTGTGGCGCCTGTTACTACACAGTATTACTAGTGTTCTACGAGTATTCTATTAACTCTGCTACTGTACAATGAAGCTTGTAATTTACTGTGGGGCGTATCAGGTGTTAATCTGACATTGTTTAGCTGTTTTGGTCTGCCAATTAGTCAGCCCCAAGTAAACTGGAATGTTTTAAGATTGTAAAACATAGCGTTTGACAGAGCAAGATAAAATATCACATACTCGTATCAAGACGTAGTAGAAACATTCAAGAAGGCGACCTTTGCCTGATAAAATGTCTTGATGGTCCCGTTTTCACGAAACCTTGCAGATAACAATTTATTTTAGGTGGCGTTTCGAAAACTTGAGTGAACGAATAAACTCGCACTTAGCCTGCTGTTTTTCTTCTATTTGAATACAAATCATTGTTAAAACTCGGACAATGTATTTGCAATATTTTTTATCACAGCTTATGAGTTGAGTTAAGTACCTGAGTAAGATTAGTAAAAGGTAATCAAAATACAACAGAAAAATAAACAGAAAAGCCCTATTTTATTTTCTGGTCATAAATCAAACCCCGACAAGGTCTCAGCGTTTTGTCAACAACACAATTTTGTAAAGAGATGTTTTTTTGTGCATTGTTAATTTGCAATGAACAGACAGACGCGTGTCTCAGAACTATATAATCCTTAAAGAAGTAACTAACCTGATTAGTAGTGAGATCCCACTGGTCGGCTACGAAAGACTGTCTGCTGTACAGAAACACGGGGACTTGATGGTCTTTTACCGGCGTCGGGTCAGTGTTTACCCGCACCACTGTCAGGTGCGTGGTGGTCGTGCCCACTGGTGGAGGAAAACAACACGATAAAACAATTATACAAGAGATGGTAAACCTGTTACGGTAAGGGAGACAGGTCTATGACTGACGGACGGAAGGTGTGGGCTTACGAATATGGGTCTCGTTAGCACCCCTCAGGATGACGTTGCCAGTTCAATTTCTGTTTAATTTATTTAACATAGAGTTTTATTACATAACAGGTAAGTACGTACTTGGAATTTGAAAATGAACAACTCATATACTCTTCGACAGTATTAAATTGTATGACTTTGAAAAACATTTTCATTTTATTGTTAAAAGTGTGCAGTTTATTGTACATAGCTATATAGGTTTTAAGCAGTCTTGCTTTTGGTATATTTACTTTCCATCTAATTCTAGCGTTGTAGTGATGAAATTGCATTTTCTTAGTGAGCTCATTTTCATTTATGGGTAGAGTTTGGTGATGACAAGTGGAGTAAAGCAATAACTGCGGTGCCGAAACCAGGATACATAAATGTTGGATGTCCGGCAACAAGAACGTTATGCGAATATTAAAATCGCGGGCCAAAGACGATTAGGCTAGCAGGCTGGCTCACAAGCGACTGAATTGCACCAGTCGTCACAGGAAGATCTAAATAAATAATATTTTTTCACCGACCAGTCTTCCCGCGACCATGTCTGCAATCCAGTCGAAATGCCAGGTGAATGTCTGCAATCCAGTCGAATGCCATTAATACCCTGTTACGTATTATTAAGAGGTTCATAATTATATTGCAATCATACTTATAAATAAAGAAATACATTTATTAGGTACTGTACTGTAAAAAGGCAGAGAAAAAGTCGATTGCGAACGCAACGCATCGCATACGGCCATTACGGAGTTTCTCACCCGTTTTTACTCCATTCAGCTTTATAATTTACGCGGTTCTTCTATCATTACGTGTTATGCGTGAATTTCTCTAGTGTTGGTTGCTAAGGCATGTATTTGCAACATCAAAGCTGAGACTGTTACTTTTTGGTTTATAAAGTAGTCAGTAGCACCGGGACGACAGATCAACGTATCGTCAGGTACGTAATTATTAGGACTCTGTTGTAAATTCTTACTTTATGTATAACAATATTATTATTATTGTTATATTATATTATTATTATTACTTGTTTTTATACCTCGGTATATTTTTTGTTACATGTGGTGATCAATAAAGTGTTATCTATCTATCTATATATCTAACAATAAAAAACTTAAATTGAAACTGTTTTTGATAGAAATAAATAATATATTCGTTAATTCTTAGTATCTGTTTTCCGCTGTAACTGCACCTACCTTTTATTTTGTTAGTGTGCATCGTTTTAGTGTGTGCTGTTTGTGAATGAAAAATAATAATATTTATTATTTAACTTAGGGTCTGGCAGCGAAAGAAGCGAAGAGAGGAAGAGGATGATTACAAAGCGAAGTACTGATAGGTGGCTAGGCTGAAAGCTACGGGCTGGCCGTCGATCCCCATCAACAGCCACCATTCAGCCGTAGCTTTAAAGAAGTAGGGGGCGACCGTTAGCAGCTTTTTTTAGGTACCCACCATAGAGCACGCCGCAATGGATACGACTTGCATAGGACCGTGGCTTTTCTTTTCTAAATTAACATTTCTTTGTGGACTTTAGGTTCGAATGAATAAACGCTTTTTAGACTTTGTCTCAATAAACCTCTACATAAATATCGATCTTCTGTACCTTATTGTGCTGGTTGCGCGACGCTACGAAGCATATTGTAGATAAAGTAAATGGAACTTGAAGATTCAAAATGTAATTGAATTAACATAGATACAGTTAATTTGTTTGTAAATTTAGAAACTGGATCTATTGAGAGTACAAACAAATAAAAAACTCTCACTAGATCCAGTATTCGAAAAAAAAACTGGATCTGTTGACTTGATCTAGTGAGAGTGATCCTCAGACTTAGGTGTAAAGTAGTTTTTTTTCAATAGATCAGTATTTATTTAACACAAATGAATAACAAAAATCTAAATTATGTGTTACACAGATACTTCACCATCATCATCCGTAGGACGACCACTGCTCGACATAGGCATTAGGAGTTGTCGCCATACTCACCACGCTTGGCAAGTGGGTTGGCGAGCGCAGTAAGGGATGTTGATACGCGGAAAGACGTTGCTTCCCTTCCTCCGGTGGTATACCTTGGCAGGTTCTTACTGCATCCACGGGTAAGAGAGGAGGGGCAACATTGTACTGTCGGCACCCCACGGCACAGATACTAAACCACGAAATAATTAATTAAGTGTAAAGATAAATTGCATTTTTATAGCTGCAGCCCTGTATTATTCTATTTTTGATAACTCTAAGTTTTGGTTCGTTATTTTTGTTTTTAGCTGCGAAAATAGGCAAGCTCACGTTCTTATTATTCGTAAAACGAGCTAGAACAGTGGATGTGAATGTGAAGAGTGGTAAATCTCATAATCCAGTTCAATATGCTGAAAGATAACGCTGAGCCTGTCATAAAATTATTAACCTACGAAGCAGCCTTATCATCAGTGATAACGATAATGGATGCAGGTCAGACAGTGTTATTGTATCTTGTGTAGCTAAGTGTTATTTTCAATAAATCCGGACAGCAGCGAGTCGAATTCGCGCACCGAGGGTTCCCTGCCATCATACAATACAATTATAATATGTGATAAAGGCGGTTTATATTTGTCGGAGAACCATGACAGCGACATCTCTTGTCTGATAGCGGAACTTATGAAGATTTATTACACTTTCGATGATTTCTAAAAAACTATGCCAATTAGAGAGTTTGTTATAATTTTCCTGTAATCTTTACATACACTCCTATCAGCAATAAAGTTTCAGAGGATTATCTCTGCAAACTTCGGAGATAAGGAGGGGAATTCTATTTTTTTCAACGTTTTTGTAAATAAGTCGAAAACTACGGCTTAAAGCAAAACTAAAAACTGTTCAAATTAGTGAGTTCGCTATAATTTTCCCATAAACTTTACATACACTTCTATTAGCTATAAAAGTTTCACGGGTTTATCTCTGCAAAATTTGGAGATAAGGGGGGAACGGTCATTGTTTCAACAATTTTTTAAATAACTCGGAAAAGATTCTGCTTAAAGGAAAAATAAAAACTGTTTATTAATGTGCAAATGCATACCTTTCATATGATACCCCACACGACCTAGTAACTTCACAAAAAAAAAACCCTTCCACCCCCCTTGACTAAAAAACTATACAAATTAGAGAGTTTGCTATAATTTTCCTTTTAACTTTACATACACTTATATTAGCTATAAAAGTTTCATGCGTTTATCACTGCAAACTTCGGAGATAAGGGGGGGAACGGTCGTTTTTTCAACATTTTTGTAAATAACTCGGAAACGATACAGCTTAAAGGAAAAATCGGATGATAATTTTTGGAGATTACCCGATAAAATCTTTAATCTAATCACATACAACTTACATTCTCTATAAAATAAATAAATAAAAACTTTTATTTCTTGCATTATGAATTTGTTCTAATATGTATCATTAGTATACTTTTCTTAAAATCAATAAGTAAATTAGTTCTATCTCTATTCCAATAACCTAACACTTACAATTTTATCAATTAAACTGTAATTATTTATCTGATATGTTACATCGCATTGTTCTAATATCTGGATGAAGCCTTCACCCAACCTGGAGTGTTTGTGGTAGAGATTTACACTAACAACCTTTACCGCTCTATAAATTGAATAATATAGATAGATAGCCGGTTTACTCGCACTACATAGATAATGTGTAACAAAGAAACTAAAAATTATATAATATTTTTCGTCAACTCTACATTGTATATCCAACACAAACCCTCATGTCTGGCGATATGATATCACTACACTACACGAGTTATCAGCAGACCGACATGTGTGCTTATTTCTGCACATGTGATAACAGCTAATTAATTACCTACTTAATATGTTGTTATTGACTTTTAATTAATTGCGGAAAATACTGAGGCTTATTTTGAAATAAATAATATTTCAGCTCTGTGCCTTCGGCATGACCTTCCCGGAGATCACCTACCTACATGTCTATGCAAAGTAAAAAAAAAATATAAAAAAATGGAGGAACTTAGTAGCAAGCAAGGTTTGCACTGCCTGCTACATAAGATTATCCAATTTATTTTCATTTAATTTTTTAATTTATTTCAATTTTACATCCATTTCAAACTTAATTAATATTTGTGCTGACTTTTTTTGCCGTGTATAATAGTCATATTTTCTAACTTTGTTCCCGTTTTGAGGAGGGGGGTCACAAATGGGACTCACAGGAGCGCAGGAGACTTGACCAGTCGCCCCAACCTGCCTTTGATGGCAAGTGGACCAAAGCCGTAACTGAATGGTGGCAGAGGCAAGGATTTAGAAAAGTCGGTCGTCTAGCGGCAAGATGCGCAGACGACATAGATAAAAATGTGGGCAAACGATGAATTTGGCTGGCACGGGATCGTGGTGTATGGCACAAACTAGGAGGCCTATACCCAGCAGTAAGTGAAGGGCTGTGGATAGTGATGATGATGATGGGGAGGAAAACGGTTCTACATTTTTTTTTTTATTTATTTATACTTAAAAACTTAAATATAAATAGCATACATAAACCGTCACTATCAAGTTGTAGTACAATTAAAGTCCTATTTGTCAGTTTTTTCGTGCCCTTTGAACTACTCGTTCGTTTCAGCCGTAAAACGTCCACTACTGAACACAGGCCTCGTTCATGGATCTCCATCAGGGGTAGTTGCCATACTCACCACGCTTGACAGGCGGGTTGGCGAGCGCAGTACGGGATGTTGGTACACTAAAAGACGCTGCTGCCCATCTTCCGGAGGTATCCCTTAGCAGGCTCTTACTGCATACATGGGTATGAGAGGAGGGGTAACATTCTACTGCCGGCACCCCACGCCGAAACGGTTGAACTACTCAGTATACTTGTATGTGGTCAATAATTACATTCTTACAGGTCTTTTGGATGATAGATAGGGGGGAATGGAAAAGAGAGCTGCGTTGTACTATACATACGTATTGCGTTTTGTTCGACCACACGTATAAATGGGATAATAAATAAGGTGCCCGACCGATTACGGTCATGGCGACGACTTCAGCTCCGATGTTGTCTATGGTGTGCCCGTGGCGTACATAAGCCACGGGCGCACCATAGACAATCTTCTTTGAAAAGATCCTCGCATTGCGGGCACGTGAGCACACCGATTATGTACGCTGACGATCTGCGTTTTGTGGCAGAATCCCCAGAAGGCTTGCAACAGCTAATAAACGGGATAGGGACACTGCGATGTCATCCCAAACATTCGACCTTCTTAGCGAGATTAGGGCAATATGTTTGTACCAAAGTTTTTGTTCCAAGTGAATATTTTGTATTTAATACCTCCTTAGAATTAATGTTTAACAGTACTAAGAATAATACGGCATACATTACAACTACTAGACTTAGTAACGCTTAAGTGAGGTTTGGTGGCGATCCTATTGTTGAACTAACTAGCTAAAGCTAACATATTTTTTCATTTAAATGTGTCAAAAAATCGTATATTATCGCAAAAGCGATGTTTTAAAATACCGACCTAAAGCCTGTATTACATTTCACTTTCAGGGACCCTTACCCTAACTAAGAGTGGTGTAATAAGAGTTAGAGCGTAAGGGACCCTAACTAGGGCGACCACCGGCAAGCCTTGCTCCCTAATCGACCTAACTACCGGGCCCTGAATACCGTGTAGTGTAATACAGCTTTATGTCCTGTCAACGTTTATGAAGACGTAAAATTAACTAAAACGATTCGCTAAGCCGGGTAATCAGTTAAACACTCGCAACCCGTAGCCCTTGTCGGAATTTACATAAAACTGCTTTATGTAAATCCCGTCAAGGCCTACGTGAGCCTGAGGTGAGTTTCGCGAGCTTGCGAGTGATAATGGGCACAGTTAGAGCAGTTTGTTTACTAATAAGAACATCAAAGCGATCTCTTCTTGATGTTACTGACTCGCGCCAGTTGCTCCTGGTGTTTAAAACTGGTTTTTGGACATTTATTTTTGGGTCCGGTTCTTGTTTCAATAAATTAAATTCTTAAGATTTGCACTAGTGTGCGGCACACATGTTTGAATGCTAGAAAACGGTGGGGTAGCTTTTGCGTGATATGGTAACAAACATCCATACATCTACACAAACAAACTTTCGGCTTTATCATACTAGTGGGATTGAAAACCCACAACCTCTTTGTCTCAGCCCGGTATTAGACCAACAATGCCACCGAGGTCCTCAAACGAGATTGTAGTTAGAAAATCACTTGTAAACAAAAGCACCTCAATATGCAAAGTTATATTATGATCGATACCACAATGTGTCTACTACCTATTAATCCGTATTTCTATGGAGTTAAGGTTGATTTCTTCCAATGTTATTTTCGCTTGCATATTCGTACCAGCATAGTAACAGCTAGTCGAGTACTTGTGTTGTTTTCGTTCATATTTATTCAGTTGCTTCGAGCGGTTTCAATTCAGTGATTCAAGTTAAGCGTGGCTAAATAACGGAGTTCATTTGACATTAAAACGTTTAATACAATCCTAAGTACATACTTAAGAGAGGGGGAATTAAATTTAAGGTAAGCAGCACTTATGTTATGGGTACCAGAAGGTCGACAGAGTATTTGGGTAGATTATTTTATTTGTAAATACAAGTATCTAAATACTTAAAAATTGTGGTAAAGCTTGGAGAAGGCCTTCATCATAACAGGGGTTCATATCTCGGAAACTAGCCATACTAATATTAATCATAAACAAAGTAACTAACAGACTAACAATTTTATTATTTTGTAAAAGTTTTAAGTGTAAGAGATATTGAATAAATTGCTTATATATTTATTTATTATTTATTTGTAAATACATACTCTTATCATACATCATTACTATAGACCCGACCCGAGACATACATATATCTACAGAAAAGCAAACATTTTGTCCCTGGCAGGAATCATACCCACAAACTATTGCGTTTCAGCCGGTTACTAAACTGCCGTAAGGTGCCGGTAGTAGATTGTTGCCTCTCCTCTCTCGCCCGTGGCTGCAGTAAGAACCTGCCGAGGGATACCTGGAAGATCAGTAGCGTCTTTCCGTGTATCAACATCCCGTACTGCGCTCGCCAACCCGCCTGCCAAGCTTGGCGAGTATGGCAACAACCCCCTCATGATCTTGGAGATCCTTGAGGCCTATGTCCAGCAGTGGACGTGGACAGCAGTCCTACAATGATGATGATTAAACTACAGTTTAACATATTATTATTATTATATTTTTTTTTTCATAAATAACACGAAATTTAATGGGCAAACATAAACATACCTACAATTATTTTTGTTTAGTTTATCAATTTTGTAAACAGGCAACTTAATAAACACAATGCACATTATTCTGATTATCAGAATCACTAATATAGGAAACTAGATGTTTCCCGCGACATCGTACGCGTTTTGATGCTCTGCTCGTATACTACCTATTTGTCGTAGAGTTATGAATAATATATGAATGTTATACTTATAAAGCCTAATAGCCTTCCTCGAAAACTCAGTTATAGAACATTTAAATAAGGCAGTAGGGAGCGAAGCAGTAAGGGATGAACGGTGCAAAATATGATAAATACAATTTAGAAAAACAGATTCATAAGGGAGGCCTATGTCCAGCGGTGGACTTCCTAGGGTTGAGACAATGACGACATCCATCCTGCGATTGCAACCACAATCGCAAACTAGTAGGTTAGCGAAAGATCCAGAAAGGACCGGTGTGCGAGCGGCCGAAAGAGTCCAAAGGTCAATCTCTCTATTGTTATCAACACAAACACGTGAAGTTTCTAGACAAACCGGTTTGGAAACAATAGTGCGGTTTGTAAAGAAAGTTGTAAAAAGTTGTTTATTGTCTATTGTTGTCCTGTCTCTATTGTCTGTGAATCTAGATACTTCGGCGACTAGAATCTTCTTTATGAGCGATATAAATACATACATGAGCGTGTTTGCCCAGTTTGGACAGTCTTGATTTGGCTACGGAAGTGAACATTGCGATATATCCAAGTGACTTTAAAGTGAATACAGTGTACAAGTACTATAGTGTTCAGTGAACAAGTGTTATAGTGGTGATCAGTAGTGTTCAGTGAAAAGTGTTCTAGTGATAATCTTATCGGTGTGATCTGTGATTAAAGTGTTAATTTTGGAAGTGGACATCTGTAAATCGTACAAACATTTGTCCCGAGGCTGGAATCGAACCCGCAACCTCTAGCGTCACACGCGGACATTCGCCCGCTGTACCGCAGATGTTGTTGTCCAGGGCCCTAATTCTCGAGAAGATGATACAATATCATAAAAATTGTCAAATATGTATTAAATCCAACGTTATTTTGATATAGTTGTTCGGATATTGATTTATTGTGATATTTTATCGAGAACTAGGCCCCAGGAGTTAGTTTACACAATGTCCTCACCAGTGAGTGTGCACATCCGTCTGCAGTTGATGTCCTGCATCACCTGCCTCATGAGGCCGCAGAGAGGCTTCGCGTCTCCCGACGTCGACTGCTTCGACAGCCATTCGGTTTCCAGCTCCATTGACAACTGGTGAAGGGAAATAATGCTTAGGCAAAATATCATTAGCGATCATAGAGAAGGAGGGTGTCGACGAAGTGTGAAATTGTATGATAATATATCACGATCATCATTCCATCCGTAAAAAGTCCACTACTGAACAGGCCTCCCTCATGGATCTCCATGAGACCAACTACCCCAGTTGCCATACTCACCACGCTTGGCAGGCGGGTTGGCGAGCGCAGTACGGGATGTTGCCACACGGAAAGACGCTGCTGCCCATCTTCCGGAGGTATCCCTTAGCAGGCTCTTACTGCATCCACGGGCATGAGAGGAGGGGTAACATTCTACTGCCGGCACCCCACGGCTATATCACGATATCTCAGGCAAATTATAATTGCGTAATGCCCCTTAGAAATAATGGTAATCGCTGGCTTTGCAAACTGTGTGTTCAGAATATATTTATAGCTACAGATTATACTATCTAACTTTTATCAGTTTTCCCATCATCTCGAATACAATTAAAGGACTGCAGGAAGACTCGATAGACTACATTGTAGCAAGATCTCTGTTTACACCGTTCGGGGAGGCTTATCGCAGTAGAAAATTACCCCTCCTCTCATGCCCGTGGATGCAGTAAGAGTGATATTGTAGCGGTCGTGAGAAGGCGTTGGAATAGACAGACGCTGCTAAATTTTGCTCTTTCTGACACCATCTGGGGTTGCATCGTCAGCTCACTTAGTAGGTACTTGGGGCACCATCTACCAAGTACTCGGCTTCTTAACAAGCGGCACGAGATGCACTGTGCGCGCTAACGTATCGCACACTAATCAGAAGTTCTATTAGTAAACGTTGCGAGCGCACTTCTCACTGCGTCGCCCAATGAGATGTATGTACCTTTGATGAATGTACACCATGGGCGGTAGAGTTTCTGTGACGAGGAAACTAACTACCTTGCATTTGGGATCTCAAGGCACGTCTCATATTGCACTTTTAGTGTCGCGTATCCTTTGCACGATGTGAGTGTTGATCGAATCTAATCTAATTTAGCCAGATGGATCTCACTGCGAGGCAAAATCCTCTCTTCTACAATAGCGGTCGCGGGAAGGCGGTGGGAAGTATCTGCACAAGATCACTCTAGTAGTACCATCTCGGAGAAGCATAATTACATTAAGTAAAAACCTCTTTGTAGATTTTGGTGAGGCCTATGCTCAGCAGTAGTCAAGTAGACATTTAATTATGAAGAAAGTTACGTTACCAAGTCCCTGTTGAGGATTGTGACTCTTTCGACGCAGCCTTTTCTTTAGGATGCAATCAGCTGCCTGATGTCATGCTGTGCTCATCGGTATGTCCAGATGCGGTCACTTGGTCGGTCCATCTGTCCATCTCTTAGGGCTCCTTCCCCGTGTCGTCTTTTGCCCTATACCTTCAGGTGATCATTCGCTGCATGTTGTCAGGGTTTCTTCGAGAAATATGGCCGAAATATTCGCACTCCATGCAGGCATAGCGTGGATAGTCATAGAGTATGCTCAAATTCCCCAAGATCGACTTACCAAGTACTCAGTGAGCTTCTTGACAAGCGGCTCGAGATGCACCGTGCGCGCCCACGCGTCGCACACGAAACAGAGGTTGAAGTAGTAAGCGTTGCGGGCGTACTTCTTGTTGTCTATGCGCACGGGGAAGCCGAGGATCTTGGAGCCCAGGAGGGTCCTGCAAAGAGGTTGTATTAAGGAAAGTGGGATTATGATTGGAAAACAACCAAGGTATTAATAGTAACTAGCTTCTATCCTATGGTAGTCTTCTAGTTATGGTAGTATGCCGTGGGGTGCCGGCAGTAGAATGTTACCCTTCCTCTCCTACCCGTGGATGCAGTAAGAGCCTGCTAAGGGACACCTCCGGAAGATGGGCAGCAGCGTCTTTCCGTATATCAACATCCCGTACTGCGCTCACCAACCCGCCTGCCAAGCGTGGTGAGTATGGCATCTACCTCTCATGGAGATCCATGACGGAGGCCTTAGTTCAGTAGTGGACGTTTTACGGCTGTAATGATGATGATGATCCTATGGTAGAGATTCACCAGTAAGATTCTAAACCACTAAGCAAATTTGAGTGAACATTTATCTGGATACAATAAATGATAATTTCCTACATATGTATATATTATTTTTAAACGATTACACCACCATCAAGCCGTGTTGGGCGAATGGTATGCACCCCCGACTTTCAATCCGAAAGTCGTGGGTTCGATACCGGCCGTGAACCAATGGATTTTTCTTTCTTGAAAAGTGTAAGTTCACATTTAACACGTGCTTAACGGTGAAGGAAACATCGTGAGGAAACCCGCGGCTTAGCTTCAGACGTATTGACCTGTTCTTTCCTCTGACTAACAGCTGACTTAGCTGACAGGATGATATAGGTGCTGGGCAAGCCTAATCCATTAAACAATGTCCTAGGGTTTTATTTCTCTGTTTCATCATCATCATTTCAGCCGTGAAACGTCCACTACTGAACTAAGGCCTCCCTCATGGATCTCCATGAGGGGTAGTTGCCATTCTCACCACGCTTGGCAGGCGGGTTGGTGAGCGCAGTACGGGATGTTGATATACGGAAAGACGCTGCTGCCCATCTTCCGGAGGTGTCCCTTAGCAGGCTCTTACTGCATCCACGGGTAGGAGAGGAGGGGTAACATTCTACTGCCGGCACCCTCTCTGTGTGCTTCTCTGTTTGCTTTGTTGGTAATATTTGCTTTTCTGCAGATATTTGTCATGGGTCTGATTCTTGTTTTATGTATGTTAGATAAGTTACTGATGAGGTGATAAGTATTGATGAAAAAAATAAGTATTCAATCTACCTACTAACCAAGCCTTGCTTAGTTAGGGCTTTGGGGCTAGATGAAATGTGCAGCATTATTTATTTGTTTATTTATTGATACTATTATTGTCATAACTATCTACTTACCCGCAGTCTTATAAAAACTCTTTATTTATTTTTAAAACATCTTTCATTAATAAATTTACCGAAAATAATAATCTTAAACAAAATCAACTTTTTCTCCTACCAGACAAGTGTTGTATAAATTAAAATCCTCATTGAAACTGCATTAAAACCCCGAGTTCACAAACATAACATTATTTTAATTGTCTCTTGGTGAACTTGGGTCTTTATTATATGATACTATTATTGTCATAACAATCTACTTACCCGGAGTCTTATAAAAAAGTCTTTATTTATTTTTAAAACATCTTTTATTATTCATTTGAATAACTTACCGTAAATTATTATCTTAAACAAAACCAACTTTTACACCTACCAGACAAATTTGTTGTTTAAATTAAAATCCTCATTGAAACTTTGACAAACATTGACCTCAAGTTCATAAATATAACATTATTTTAATTGTCTCTTGGTGAACTTGTGTCTTTATTATTTGGATAATTACTAAAACATTGTTTTATTAGAACATTCTATTTATTTTGTATTTTCTTTGAATTTTTTTGCTTTGAATTGTCATAAATTTAGTTTTGCTCTATTGTAAATGTAAAATCTTACTTGGCTGTAAGGTATGCTATTAGGATTGTAAACAGTTTTAAATAAAAATGTAGATTTTTTTAAAAATAAAATAACTAAGATCATACTAAAATTAGCAGTGGAAAGTAGGTAGGTAAGTTCATTTAATTATTATTATTTGTTATTTATTTTATGAAACTATCATGACAACTATCATGAGGCATGATGATATCATCAAGGACAAATAAATAATTTTAAGTTTTGGCGGGAAAACTTTACCTCCAGAACAAAGAAAGTAGGTAGTACTTACACAGTCAGGGTGCATCTTTGTAGCTGGATTTTTGGTATGATGTAGTGGCTCACAGTATCGAATATATTCTTAGAAATGTAATCCTCTGGCACCTGACATGTTATCTTCGGCCCGGCAGTCGGGTGAAACTCACACAAAAATATACAACGAATCGGGCCCTCTTGTCCGCATCCTTCGTAGAATTTATCGTCCATTTTCACAATTTTACGCCACTAGTTATCATTAATACATCACTGCTGAGAATTATTTGGGAAAAAGTTAAGCAAATAAACAAAGGTTGTACACGGTTTACGTAAATAAAAGTTTTTTTCGAAAAACACGACCACCCCTCACGCGCAATTCCTAATCAACTAACTAAACTACCTACAAAGAGTACCTATGTAATCACATCACTCCGTCCGTCCGCGTCTAAATTTAATGAATGAGTGAGTGAGTTCTTTCATCCAAGATTGAGATATTTCTATTCCATCTCTGTGCGGTAGTGATGTTCATGTTAATAAAACAAAAATATCTTCTAATTTATTTTATCAATAAAGTTCATAAATATATGTATATAAGTATTCTATCAACCATCTGATTTCCATTGTACAAGCTTTGCTTAGTTTGGGACTAGGTGGAGTTATGACCTATTATTAGGCCAAAACACAAAATAGGCCATTTTATTGTACCAACAGTTTTAATAACATTGTATTTTGATTTTAGGAACTGTTTTTGGCGAACATTAATAATTTTTCAATGTAGCCTATCCTGTCCCCTGTTTCTATTAATTTGTCTCTCTCTATCCAGTGCGATCCCTTGCCGCCTGCCATGGAACGCTTCGTCCAGATCATCGCGCCAGCGCTTTTTTGGCCTGCCTCGGTGTCGAGTTTTGTACGGATTGCCATGGTAGCGTGACCAGTTAACCCATTTATTTTTGGATGCCTTTATCTCCTATACAGGATGGCATTGTTTAATACCACCTGGAAAGAAAGTACTTTACAATGAAGACAGTTAATTTAATTTATACAAATAATTCTTTAATTTTTTTTAAAAGAAACAAAACTTCATGCACAGTTTTTTTAAATAAACGTTTTCCATGCCCATGAATTGAACCAAATTAAATTCGGAAAATGACACCCGGTACTGTCTAGGATATAGGTTGAGATTTCATTATAATATAATAACATAAACACGGGAATTTATCGCGTAATACCTTTTGATTATTCCCGACGTTTCGACTGTGTTTCAACAATCGTGGTCCCGGGTGATGAGATTTCATTGTTTTCCTTTCATTTAATTTACTATATTTGATAAAGAGATTTGATCCTAATGATTGACCTTATCTATTGATGCCATAAACGTACAGGGTTTTGTTTTTTTAATTTTAGTTGATTCGATTCAAATAAGCTGAGTGTGGAAATCAGAAATGAATCTCTATTATTTGGAGTACTTTCCCTATCTATACTAATATTGAAAAGCTGAGAGTTTGTTTGTTGGGTTAAAATATTCCTTTTGAGAGTTTCCGTTGCGTGCGCACCTTTAACCGTTTGAGCAAACGGTAAAAGTAACGCAACCATCATGTATCGCGAAAGTTTTGACCTTTAAAAAAGTTTGCAAATGCATATGTTTCTTATCTTTTAAGATTGACTTACTATAGATAATCATTGTTATGGTAACAATGTTATAAAGTATTGCATTATTTGCAATGGTGTTTTTATAAATAATATCATTAAACATGACTTCGTTTTATTCCGCTGAATAAATTTGTAGATAAGATAATGGGACCAAAATGAGACAGATTTTTTTTATTACTGTCCTATTTTAATCCCATTAACTGGATTGCTCAATACGATCGAATGTAATTCATGAAAATAGATTTATTACCAAAATAACATATGTACATATTAAGGTATCGAAACTCAAACTGAGCAATATTGTGTGATATCTTGAGTTCCATGAGTGCGATTAGTAAATTGCGGGTATGGTTACTTTAAGAACATTAAAATTATTTATTGTAAAAAATGTAACGAATTTGATTATAATTCAATTCGAGACTATCGATATTTTTTTCATTTTCGATAAATTTCGAGCATCCCTAATCTGTGTTCAGTTCTAATCGTCATTCATTCAATCAATCTATTACTCACATAATCATTATATTATTTTAACTTTAAGTAAGATCTTCTATTATCTAACTTGACATACTTACATATGTATTTCTTTATTTGCTGGTTTATTATTTATTTACCATTATGACCTTCTTTTTTTGTTGACATGCATTTTCAATATTAGGTATTTTGACAGTGTCTTTATTATTTTGTAATTTGTGGTATTGGTAACCACGTAAAAAACCAATTGTGACTTATAAATTTATAATAATATCAATAAATTACTATTATGACTATCAATCGCTATCGTTCACTCATCCAGACGTCAATATTGTTATTTGTGTGGTCCTAGACTATAGCCTGCTCCGAAAGGAGTGAAAAAAAAAGTCAGTATTGTTATTGTTTTCGTTTTTTTTTTGGGCGGGAACTACGAAAGTGGAAAGGCGCGCATTAAAAATTTCTTTTCGTTTAATTATTTAATTTTGACCAGGGGTAGTCCGGATAGTTCTAAATAGGTGGTTTAAATCAGTTAGTTCAAGTTTGAGGTCGAGATGGGGAAGAAAAGGAAGAGAAAGGAGGAACCGCCACCCCCTGATGGATTGATACAGACATCGCCATCTGATTCTTTGGATACAGAAGAGGAAAAGTCTGTAGTGCATAGCTCATCACAAAGCAGGAACAATAAACAAGCAGCGGATAAGTATACTATATTTAAGGTCTCTGGATACTCGCGTAAGTACCCCGAGGACTTGTCCAAAAATGAGTTCATTGTCTTTCTGACTCATAAAACAGAAGATAGAGCTTTTAGTGATCGAGACCGTATGTCCCTCTCAAAAGGGATAAGAGATCATGGCGTCTCAGGTGTTATGCACCTCAGGTCCATCAACAAATATAAGGTAGGGATCACATTTGATCTCCCTAACAATGCAAACATGTTCTTGCAAAATTTAAAACTGCTAGATCAACTGTCCCTTAAAGCTACCATACCAGCAGGAGATACCGAAGTGACTGGGGTTCTTACTTCAGTCCCAGTGGAGATGTCTAATAGACAGATCTTTTCAATGATTGGCAGTTCAAAGAATGTTATTCAGGTAAGACGCTTCATGCGCAGAGTAAGAAGTGATGGTGGACCTGCCTTTCTACCCACACAGGCAGTTGCAGTGACTTTTGCTTCCACCATTCTTCCAGAACATGTGTACCTAGACTCCTGGAGACATGAGGTAAAGGTGTACATACCTCCTGTGAAGCAGTGTCTTAAATGCATGAGGTATGGCCACATTGCCAAGTTTTGTAAAAATGTTGAAGTATGCTCTATATGCACTGAGGAACACAATTTCCGCCAGTGTCAAATCGACCCAAAAAATGCCAAATGTAAAAATTGTAATGGTAATCACATAGCCATATCATCAATGTGTCCTCTCAAAAAGCAGAAAGTAGAAGAAAACAAAATCAAGTCTAGGACTGCAACCTATTCGGATCTTTTTGATTCTAAATCGTTTCCACAGCTATCTGCAAAAACCCTTGATGTTCAGGTTAATAATTTAATGAAGTCAGATGTATTTATAAACATCATAATTGAAACAATAAGAAATGTGGTGAACAACAAAGATGTTCCAATAAATTCTGGGTCTATCAGAGAGACCTTAAAAAAAACTCTCAGTAATAAGCTTCCTCCATCTGGATAATGGTTTCTTTAAACATTATTCAATGGAATGCACAAAGTCTAAACAGTAATAAGCAAATATTTACTCATTTTCTTTATACAAATAATATTCATATTGCAATAATTTCAGAAACATGGTTTAAACCTCACCAACAATTCAAAATAAAATATTACAATGTTGAACGTAATGATTGTGGTAACACTCATAATGGAGTGGCCATTTTAATTCATAACAGTATATCTTATTCTAATATTACCACTTATTTTGATAATTCACTGCAAAATATTTGCATTAGAGTTGCTATTAACAGAATGGAGATAAGTATTCTTAGTTTTTATTGTCCAACAAATAGTGTTCCAGCCTTTAGTAAAAGTAAATTGGACGCACTAATAAAATCGATTACTGGGCCATTAATACTCGCAGGCGACTTTAATGCTCATCATACATCTTGGGGCTGTGGCTCTGATTCTCCTCGTGGGAGAGAGGTTTTGGAGGTCATTGATGAAAACAATTTGGTTCTGTTAAATGACGGTCAAACAACAACAATCGGTTCGCCGTCCTGGCGTCCAAACGCACTAGATTTGTCACTGGTTTCGCCGTCTTTGGCACTACAATGTGAATGGTCCGTTCATGACAGTCCTTTGGGGACTAGTTATCACCTTCCTGTAATAATTAAAGTCTTGGTTAACAATAATAGTAATTCAGATATTATTAATTGTACTAATAGACATTTGCCCATCTACCCAAATTTTAAACATGTAGATTGGAAAATGTTTAATGATTGTATGAATACCTTGTTTGTTGATTTTGAAATAGACGGTCGATGTCCTCAAGATTCGTACAAAGAATTTTGTAAAATTGTACGCACAGCAGTTGCGAAATCTATCCCTAACAATAATTTAGCAAGCTCTAATGTCACTGTCAGTAATGTCAGTCAGCAGCAGTCATGTCGTCATAAAAATGGTAAAATGCCCTCCCTTCCATGGTGGAACCAGAAATGTTCCGAGGCCGTTTTGAATTCCAAAGAAGCTTATCTACATTTTAGATCTAATCCAACAAAAGAAAGTTATTGTGAATTTAAAAGGCTTCGGGCTCTTAAAAAACTAACTATAAAATTAGAAAGACAAAAAAGTTGGTTTTCCCTCTGTGAAAAATTTAATCGCTGTACCCCGATATCTTTAATATGGAAATTTATTCGTAAATTTAATAAAACATACATTTCTAACGATAATGAGGACGATACGTGGATTTTGGATTTTTTAATGAAGTATACTCCTGATTTTGTGCCACCCAGACAATATGCATATAACTCAATTAGTATAAATACCAGTAATTCCTTTTTACTCGATGTATTCTCAACAAATGAACTAATATCTGCGATTCATTCTAGAAGAGATACAGCTTTTGGTCTTGACGGAATACCGTACATTATTTTTAAAAAATTGAGTAGTTTTAGTTTGGAAATATTTCGAATGGTTTTGAATTCACTCTGGGCAAATAATGACATACCTCCGGATTGGAAAATCGATTGTTTGGTACCAATTTTGAAGCCTAATAAACCCAAGCTATGTCCTGATTCCTATCGTCCTATAGCGCTTACGTCATGTGTCGGTAAAATATTTGAACAATTGCTAAAACAACGCTTGGAATTTTATGTTGAACAAAACAAAATTCTGTCGTCAAACCAATTTGGTTTTCGTAGAAATCATTCGGCTCGTGAAAGTATTTGTCAATTGCAACTTGATATTCATGACTCTTTGGCTGCAAATAATCGTTTGGTGGCGGTTTTCTTTGACATTTCTGGCGCCTTTAATAGTGTCAATATTGATGTACTCTGTCGAGAATTGTTATCAATAGGAATTCCCGAAAAAATTGTCAGTTGGGTTCAAGCTTTTTTAAGAAATAGAGAAGTTTTCGTAAAATACAATAGGCATCTATATGGGCCGAGGTTATCTTCGGTAGGTGTATGTCAAGGTGGTATTTTGTCACCTTTAATATTTATTTTGTATATACGTCGCTTAAATTTAATACTGGGTTCGCAAGTAAAGAATCTTCAGTTTGCAGATGATTTGGTTGTTTATGCATCGGGAACAGGTTTAGCTCAAGTAGCTGAAATTGTTAACGATGCATTGGCAAAGCTTAACAAATATTTTTCCTACCTAGATCTTAATGTTAATCCATCGAAGTCTAAAGTTGTTGTCTTTGGTAAAAGGCATATTATTGACATGCCAGTTATTCGATACAATAATTTGCCTTTGCCTGTATCGCAAGAGGTTAAATTTTTGGGAGTATTATTTTCTCATAATTTATCCTGGGTTAATTATACTAAGCATATAATTAACAAAGCTAACAAAGCTTACAACATTTTAAAGTCTTTGTCTGGATCCTATTGGGGTGCAGACCCAAAAATACTACTAACATTGTACAAATCTTTAGTTCGTAGCCATTTTGAATATGGTTTCTTTTGTTATGCTGCTGATGTAAAAATTGTAAATAGTGTAAACGTCTTTCAAAACAAATGCCTGCGTTTGATTTCAGGGGCATTTTGGAGTACTCCTATAAATGCAATGCAAATCGAATGCAGACTTTCGCCAATTCATATCCGTTTTAACTATCTAAAAGAAAGATTCATCTTAAAACTTTTCAGTGTTTCTGGCAATAATCTTTTGGCCAACCTGTCCAGTGCTCAGCCTGGCTCAAAACCATTTTACATGTTAGAGGGCTTCCAAGGCTTTCTAAATTTTCTTCAAAATTTAAACATCTACCAATCAAGTCTTAAGTTACCTTGTTATAAAGGATCCTTTATTAGTAAATTCCCAGCAATTAATATAGTCATCAATAATGATTTGTCAACAAAAGAAGAAGTTTATGCGATGCTCTCCGAGTTTATAGATTACAAATTTGTTTATACAGATGGATCTAAAAATGAGAACGCTGTGTCCTTTGCCTTATTTGAACCGTCCTTGAATATCAGTGTCGGTCACAAAATTGATAAAAACGCCAGTATTTTTACTGCGGAAGCTGTTGCAATTCTGAGTGCTTTAAAGCACATTGGAAATCGTAATTTAGGTCACACAAAATGGGCTGTGGTAAGTGATAGCATGAGTGTTTTAAAAAACTTAAATAATAATAAATTACATGCTAATACTAACTACATCATTTATAATAAAACAGCTGTGGGTTGAGCTGGCTGATTCTGGTATTAATGTAAGTTTTGCGTGGGTCCCTTCGCATAAAGGTGTAGAAGGTAACGAGAGGGCGGATTATCTAGCCAACACTATAGTAAAGTTATCAGATACTATAGATTCTAATCTTGAGAGTAGTGATGCAGATGTAGCTTTACCACACACAGACGTTTTAAGTCTTTTAAGACAACGAATGTGTCAATCATGGGGGAGACATTCATATCATTGTGCGCAGGTCGAGAACAAGGGTTCCTGGCATGCTGCTTTGGATGTTCAGATTGATTCTGTACCTTGGTTCTGTAAGAGTAAAATTTTCATGAACAGAAAGTTTTACTCAACCATTTGCCGCTTGCGATTTGGTCATTGTCGTTTGAATTATCATCTCCACCGTCTAAAAATGATAAATTCCCCTTTATGTGATTATTGCCAATCACAAGAAATTCAGTCTGTAAATCATATAATATTCGAGTGTTCATCTTTCAATATTCAGCGCCTTGTATTGATAGATGAACTGCTTCAAACTTATCATGAGCCCGATTTAGTCCCGCGTTGCATTCAGGAATTGCTCAAGGTTGAGTCAAATTTTATCCATTTGTACAATTTTATTATTAGCACTGTAACAGAGATATAACTATATCTCTGTATCAATTCAATCAATTGTAAATAATAATATTTAACAACTATTGTATAAATTATATAGGAAATGTAAATATAATGTATTAATATGTAAATAAGAAACTCCAAATGAACGAAGGGAAAATAATAATAATAATAATAAAATAATTAAAAAAAAAAAAAACATTCAGATGTATACCAGCTGTTGGTATAATATTTTCATTCAGATGTATATCAGTAATTGATATATTTTCTATATATAGAAATTAAAAATACGCAAGACAAAAACTGCAAAATTAACTGATGGGAAAAAAAAAAAAAAAAAAAAAACTACGTTAGACTAGGTAGTATGGTCTTAGACTATAGCCTGCTCTGAAAGAAGCGAAAAAAAAAAAAAATTATTGTTTTCGAAATAAAAACAAATGGAAAAGCGGACATACAAAGTTCTAATTGCTGCCACTGGAAGTGTAGCTGCCCTAAAAATACCAGTTCTAATTAAATCCTTGTTGCAATCGCCCAACACTCAATCAAAAACCAGCGTTGAGGTTATTTTCTTATCAGCTTGTTTTCATTTTTATCACATAATTTTCAGCGCGGGTAATTTAAATTCACCTCTAAAAGTGTTTAAAAGATTTACCTAAATGTGCAAACAATACATATAAGTGCATTTAGTTAGTATTTTTTTACACAGCGTCTCATACAACATGAAATAGTAATAGCTGCTGGCGCTGTATCATCTAGCTAAATAAATGTTACCGACTTTTATAATGATTGCAGGCCCGACTCATAGTCACAGAGCATGCAAAACATTTCTTTGCCCAGTCGAAACTGCCGACCGGCGTAGAGATGTATGACGACAGCATAGAATGGCAGTCTTGGAACCAGCGAGGCGATCCTGTGGTGCACATCGACCTAGGGAAGTGGGCGGATCTGATGCTCATTGCCCCCCTGGATGCTAATACTTTGGCTAAGATGGCACATGTAAGTTTTTTTATTCCTTTATTTACTTTGTACCAATAATAATTAAATTTTTAATACATCAACTAACTACATACATTTATGTGGCGCTCAGAAAAAAAATGTTTAGTTTTATTCTAATAATAAAATTATATCAAGCATGCAGTGGCACCTTTTATTTATTAAAAAACTACTTTTTACTTTTGAGCTTTTTTTTTTATGCTTAACTTTTTTTGTTTTGAGTATCTTAAGTTGGTGTCCGTAAAAAAAAATACATGTACCATTTGACTATTTACATTTTTTAGAGGTTTCATTTAGCTGGATGGATATGATAATATGTTAGTTTAGCACAAGTATTAGAACTAAGTGTTTAAGCTGTTTGGTCTAGCTCCATACATACTTACTTTCCTATTCACAGGGCATATGTGACAACCTGCTGACATGTACAACTAGAGCGTGGGACATGTCCAAGCCTCTGCTATTCTGCCCGGCAATGAACACTCTGATGTGGGAGCATCCCATCACCTCGCAGCATGTAGAGATGTTGAAACAATGGGGGCACATTGAAATCCCTCCCATCAGTAAGACGCTTATTTGTGGAGACACTGGGGTAGGGGCCATGGCTGAAGTGGATGCTATTGTGGAGAAAGTGAGGAGTGTTGCAGGCTGGTAATAATGCTGGAGTAGATTGGGAAAAGGTAGGTAGATAAAATTTGCAACTTCAATCAAACATACAGTACTAAGAGAAAACTTATAACAGTGATAATACTATTCTTGTATGTAATCTGGCTAAGTAATGTATATTTGTGTTTGTAAAAGGTATGTGCAGCAATTTTTCTTTTTATAATAGAAGTTGAAGTGGTTTGGACCCTGAAATTGACATTAGCTAATTAAATCGGCATTACAAGATAAATCCTTATGAAGGAAATTTTGTAATTTATTAAAGGAATAACTTTTTATTTTCCCACTATTTTGTTAAATTCACTTAATAATGTTATATCTGTATTAAATTTTACTTTTTTACTGTGATAGCTACATAATTCATACTAATTCATGAAATAAAACAGTAAATCATTTAAATATTGTTTATTGCATCACTGAATACTGTGTCTAACTCTAGCGTTACATGCGCTACAAAAACTATCAAAATTCAATTTAAATTCTCAAATAAGGTACCATAACTATACAGACAAAACAACTTTAAACTCTTACCAAAACAACACAGTTCTGAATAAAGATAGCTATGAAAAAAAAACGAAAAAGTTTTACATACTGAGAGGTTTTGTTCATATGTAGATAGGTACTTAATATAAATAAAAATAATGCTGGACATTTCACACAGCACCATCTAGCCCCAAAGTAAGCAGTGCTTGTGTTATGGTCTTTTTGCAAATACATGACATATTTATGTATCTCATACATAGAAAAATACCTGCAAATATCAGTAGAAAAATTACAAACATGTGTCCCGAGGCGGGAATCGAACCTGCGACCTCCTAGTTACTGTAGCTACTGAACTGCAGTTAACTTATATATAATGGTGGGATAACAATTGGTGGGCATCATTTCCAAAGCTATCTTTACACAGATCCAGTCTAAATTAACTTTATAACATAACTCGACATTAAAATCGTTGTAACTATACCCAAATTGTTAAGCATTTGTGCAATAAAACCCTGTTATAAACAATATCTTGCCGTTTATATCACGAGTTGCGCCAATTACCACCAACCTTCATTGATTATTAAATATATTAATGGACATTAAAATAAACTTCTCGCGTTAATTTATACTTCACGAAAAAAATGTCATTTGACTTGAAAACTATAAAATTTTATTTAGTGGAAAACAGTCTTTTTTAAACTTTCGCGATCACGACTCATAGCACGACACACACGGGAAGACGTCGAAGAGTCTTCCCGGGACCACGATGGGTGCAATCCTGTCGAAACGCCGGGCAATAATAAAGGTAAATAACGCGATAAATACCCGGTTAAATATGTTAATAGTGGAAAATAGGTTGGTGTAAATGGGATTTAGCACTTATTGGTTTTGTTAAACCAATCTTAAATTAATAACAAACAGATGTGTGCCACAGCACCTCTGTTAGTCAGAGTATGTTGTGCAAATATTTGATCATTTAACTTAAGTTGAATTTTATTAAAATTTAACTGTCATTCCGGTCATCACATGTCTTGTAGTTTGTATGCTTGTGATGTAAGCAAATACTTGCACTTACTCTAACATTTGTGCTTACTTAAATTATATTAAATAACTAAACATTAATTAAATAAATTTCTAAGTATACTGAAATCATATCCTTCACTTTTGTATGAGTACCAATTTCAGATTATATTTATTAAACGCATACATATTAAGAATTTATATTGCGCGTAACATCTCAAGCATCTTGAGTATATATAATTATTATTATGTATAAAATACAATATTTACATTTAATTTTAATATCATAACATCTGTTAATCGGCACTTATTCAATTAAGACAAACATATTTACAACTTAGATAATGTGACAAAACTATACAAAATGAGCTTCAAATCAGATCAAACAGAAAAAAACTGTTATAACCCCAAATTATTAAGTTAATAGAACCAAATATTATGTTGACCATAATGTGAAAGATACTATACAAATAGAAAAAGAAATTATATTATAAATAAATAATAATATCAATACATCTTAAATGCAAACAAATTTTGAACTACCATTACTAATGTAAAAATGCTACTTTTAAAATGCGTGTATATTTTCCTCTAATTAAAAACGGTACACGTTAAATTGTATAAATGAGTTATGTATATAAGGACACTGAAATATTAATAAGAATTTTAAATTACGTTTAAAAATCCGTTCAAAAAGCTGTGTATATCTGTGCGTAGAGGCCGTTCACAAAACTAGCCGGACTAAACATTAAAGACGATTCTCTGTCTCTTTCTACATTTTAGAATAAGTGAGACGTCTATATTCGAATCGTTCGAAAGTAGATTAAACTACAAAAAGCTTAGCTTTCGTATAGAAATTAAGGTTGTGTAAATTGTTCATAGCAAAATACTGTTTCGCTGTTTGCGTGTCATGGAATGAATCAAAGGCATATAATATATCAAAACTTGGATTTATCACGTACACTGCACGCTGGCTGCTTTTATCTGGTGCATCCAACAGTTTTTTAAATCGATATAGAAAATATCGTTCACTCAGCCATCTTCAAAATGGCTGCCATAATGCAAGTGTACCCGACAAATCGTTAAATTAGGCACATTCAAACGACGGTCTCGCTTGTATCGAACATAGCCCGCGTGTATTTAGAGATCACGTCGTACGTAGACTTGATAAGTTCGCAGCGCTCCTCCACCTCGCAATCGGAGGGCGCCACTTTGTACATGGACGCTTTAGCTTTGCCGTCGTAAACGGAGATTGGTTTTTTCGGTACCATTTCCAAGTCTTTGCGTTTTTTTGGTGTATCCAGTGAGTCGAGCGCTTCACTGGAATCCCCGTATCATACGTCTAGTTCCTCCAGCCCCCGCGAGAGGCGGTGCGAGTTGATGCGTCGCCGGTGGGACCTGCGGACGGCGTCTGCTCGCCTGTACGGCTCGCTACGGAGTCCGTGTAGGATGTCTTCCAAAGCGCCATTGTACACTTCGTCTTGGTGAAGCAGTTTCTTTTCGCCGACGGCCTGTGACTTCGTTTTTAGCTCGTTGATTACAGCCTCCTGTTGGTGATAGGGAATGTTAGTTTAACGGACATTGCGCGGCGCCACAGCCCTAGTGAATCTAGTTTCAGCTTGATGTTTTAATGATAAGTCTGGCAGCTTATAACTACCAGGTACTTAAAAATTTGATTCTACATACTACAATAGAGTAGATATGTGCAAATAAAATACCAAAGAATCCAGAAAATAAACTCATAACAGTTTTAACTAGTTCTTGGTTCTAACAATAATAATACTCATTTCCATGTATAAAATATATAGCAACATAGACAGCGTTTTTACATAAACCATATAGTAACAAGCTTGCAAAACACACAAGTGCAAAAAAACTCAGCAAGTGAAATAAGCCTTTGTATAACGCACTGTACATAAATAAATAAATAAGTAAATAGACATTCCCTGTTATATCCATGCAATTGCAGCGTTGGAAAAAATACAACTTTATACACACATTTCATACCTCTATACATTTTGAATGTGATTTTATGTGACCTTTGTCTAGACCAGTTGGATCTCACGGCTGGGCATAACTGATTGTTGGGAAACAATAAAAAAAATATCATGTTGTAAACATGATGAATATTATCTATGGGATTTCCACGATGGCGGCATGTAAAGATATCGTAAGATCAAAGATACAAATCATGGTTTATTAACCCTGTAGATAATATTCATAGTGGTTAAACTATGCCTAGTTTATATTTCTTTTCTTCAAAACTACTCACCAAGTTAACCTAAGAAAAACCTATTATTATAAAGAGACCTTTACACATTTTGAATAGAGTCTATTTTTAAACTAACTAACCCGTTTAAAAAATCAAATCTCATCATGCATAGCTAACCCTCCCCACACCACTACTTCCCTAACTCCAAGAATAAACCCTATGTTCTACGCCGTATGGTATGATTCGCGGGTTACATGGTCTGGTGTCGCATGCGCTCTCCGTGTTTGTTATAATTACCATGGTCCCATACCACCCAGAAACATGCTATCAAACCTCTATTCAAATTAGTCACTCAAACCTTGTGTGAAACGATGACGCTCCATTTTACAGTAATAGCCAACTACGATGAATCGATCCTGAAACTGCCTTGTAGAAAGATGAAAACTTATTTCTGCCATATACCTATCTTTTAGTTGATGTTTAAAGTCTAACAAGCAATTATTAATGTTCTGTCTAAACTGCTATAAAAAAGGTATCGCTTGTTTATATAACTATAATTGTAAGGTTTATACAATAAAAAAACAATAAAACGGTAAGTATAATGAAAAACAAAATCTAATGATGGGAAATTCTACATTTTATTTGATGACTTTTTTATTGTACTAGTCGAAAACTTTAACTAGTCGTAAAATATTGTATATTGAAGTAAGATTTAGGGAAAAAAAAATTCTAATATAATAAAAGCTAAGTATTTTTGGAGCGCCATCCACACCACTAAGATCACTCAATCAACCGTTAGTAACACACTGGTGGGCCCGGCAACAACTGTTGGACTTACTCCAAGTCTAGGCCCAGACCTAGGCTAAGCCGCCTAGGCTAGAGCGGGTCTAGGCTGTGCCTCAACTGGGTCAAGTGTTGCTGCAATAAGCCTGCGCTGACGGCCGCGTAGTTAAACCTCTGTGAGATAATTGTATGATTTTACCATCACCTATTTTGTCTACTGTTATTTCATATGGCAGCACTGAGGAAATATTTTACTTAGATCCTAATGGAGTTGTGAATACCACTTAAAAGCATAGATAGAAAACTCTTTATTGTACACCACAATAAGAAAACATAAACAATTTAGAAATAAGGTAAAAACAACACAGGATTAATTATAGTACGCTGTTTTCTCAATGATATTATGACATGTCAGGCAATGGTGGTATTTTCAACTCCATGAACTTACTTGAAATATTTTATCAGTGTTGCCATATTTATTATAAAATGAATATATCCTTCACCAAGTAAAATCATAGTGCATAAAAAAATATTTGCGTGGTCCACGTGGAATAATTCTGATCTGACACCTTGGAATAAAAAATTTAAAATATATTAGAAAACACCATTTTTCAGTTGTAAACGCTGCTAAGATATAAGCTTTCAATATTTCAACATATAGAATCAAATTCTGAAGGGGATATCAAATACTACAACTAAAAGATGGCGTTAAATTAAAACAAGAACATCGAAACACAGTGTCAGTAAATTTCAATCAAAAATAATGCAGCCGCTAGTACAATGCAGCAACAATCTAAACGCCATTCACCTTAAGCTTTGTACAGGAGCTGTTATGAAGCAAAACAATACTTATTCATTTCTAAGTTGTGATGCAACTAATTCACTATTATTTTAGCTGGGTTGTTAATAATTGCGCTTGCTGTGTTATTTTATCACAGGCAACAAATTCTTGTAAATTTAGGAACATTTTTCAACTGTAGATATTATTTCAAACTATAGCTGCTTAGCGTTAGCCAAAAAATAGACAATTTAATTCCAGGATGATCTACTCTAGATAATATTAGGAGTTTAGGAGCTAGCTTCACTTTAGTAAACAAATGTGAAACGAAACAAATTAGCAGTTCAAATACAAACTATAATGTACTAACCAGTAACTTATATTTGTGCAGTACTTATTCTAACGACCAACTTGGTAAGTGAGGCCAAATCATGATATAAAGTGATTTGATTAGTGATCCTTATTGTTAAATGTATTTGAATGATCGTTCCCTAACATTAATGTTAAGTCTACTTTCGCGATCACAACACCTTATTACTATTTTGAATTATCGGGTATATATCGCGTAATTACGTTTATTTTTATATTTATCCCGACGTTTCGACCAGGCGCAATCTCTTGAGTCTTAACGCTACCACGACCGGGTACAATCCGGAAGGGTGATTACGTATCTCGCGACCGGTTTTGCAATAGGCAATTGACAGCAATATTGCTGTCAAATGTCAATTTCGTATTAGAGAACAGCAAGGAATTGACGTTTGACAGCAATATTGCTATCAATTGCCTGTTGCGAAACCTGTCGCGAGATACGTAATCACCCTGCCGTCGTAACGTCGGGATCAAGATAAAAATAAAGGTAATAACGCGATAAATACCCGATAAACCATTATAGTAATAATTAATGTTAATCTGAATATGGCTGTCAAAGCGAGAAAGAGACAATGTCTCAGGCACTGCATCCCATACATCATGAATTAATTGACGCTGTAAAAATCATTTATATAGAAGTTAAAGGCCAATAGTTAACTTGCCCTATTTGAATTATTAAGTCCGTCATAATTATTATCAAAGAAAAACGATTGGACGTACTTCTTGAACTTTATCAAATAATACCAGCAATGAGTCAAAATGCCGCATGACGTCACGCCGTGTCGTAGTTTAAGACACGTTTTTACGTCACGAGCCAACTTCCCCACTCTTATTAAACACTGTTATTTTATTACTACTATTTTCGTTACTGACTGACTAAATAGAAGTTTGAATTTCATACCCTATTAATATGCCCATAAGGCCGAAACACGTTGTTAAGCATTTATAAACTCTTCTTTACAAGATAATTAGCTCTAAAGAATGTTAGCTCTTGACTTCACCTTGCCTAGGCAAGAATGAAGGCGGCGTTGTAGCGGTTTCTCCAAATATACATATATATATGTATATATATAAAAATACATACATAGAGCCAGATTTTGAGCCTTATTATAAGGATAGAAGGCTGAAAGTGTACCTGTTGTTTCTTCTGCATGATCTTAGTCTTCTTCGGGTCTACATGGTCCGCCTGTTTCGCCGCCTGCTCCAGCCGGCGTCTTTGCTCGTTCTCCGTGTCCGCTTGCTGGAAATTATGGTGCTTAGTTAAGTAAGGCAATAATGCTGGACTATTCACACATCATCATCTAGCCCCAAGCTAAGCAGATCTTGTGTACTAGATGACTGATATACTTTATACACTATACTACATAGATATATATTCTTTATTATATATAGAAAAACATCTAGAAGACCCTGAAGAAATATCTGCAGATCGTACAGACATTTGTCCCGAGGTGGGAATCGAACCTGCAACTTCTTGCGTAGCAGGCGGACCTTCGCACGCTGCAAAATTTTTAGTTTTTCAAGTGAAACAACGATTTTTCCATACAAACTTCCACCCCCTATTTTAACCCCTTCTGATTTAATTTACGCAACGAAAAGTAGCCTATGTCCGTCTCCATGGTCTAATCTACTCCTACTAAAATTCATCGGTTCAGCGGTTTTGACGTGAAAAGGGAACATACATACATACATTCTTTTTTATATATTAGTAGGATTATAAGCTCGTGTAGTTACGTGTTGGAACAAACTATGAGTTTATAGAAATATAAAATGCAATCGAAAGAACTAATAACCTACAAAATATCCTGAACTTCTGAACAACAGGTAGGTAACCATACCTACCTAACTACATTCACTAATTTGTCTCCGACGGGACTTGAACCCGTAACGTTCTACTCGGTGCTACAAAAACGATAAAGGCATTCAAGATTTACGACCCGACGGTTAGTGGCTCTGTAGCCGAAATGGTAAAGGCAGCCTGCGTTAAAGGGGTTCGTCTGAACTTCGTCGTCGTTCGTCGGAGACAACATTTTGATTTCCTTTTTAATTTTTTGTAGGTTTACATTTTAAAAACAAATATTAGCTTATAGAGTATGAGTTGTCTATGAGTAGGTATACCTTGAACGCTCTCGTAAACCGGACGAGCAGCGAAAAGAAAGCATTGGCGTCGATGCCCCTCGGCGCCTCGCCAAAGTATTCAACACACGACGCGAACGAATCCTGAAAAAAACAGCAAGTTAATATTGTTTTATTTATTAATTTATTTGTTTATTAAACACACACATAATATATTAATAATAAGCTTGCGCCAAAGCGCCCAAATATTACAGCGAATGAATGAATGAATTAACACTTTATTAATGCACAAAGAAACACACAAAATAATAGTATTCGTCAACTATATTTATATATTTGGGTAGTGAATAGTTTATTTAATTTATTGTTATTTTATTTGTTTTATAATGTATCTTATTGGCCGCCCATTGTGCATTTAGTTAAGTATTATTATCTGATCCTCTACCGTTATTTATTTTATTTTATGGTGTACAATAAAGTTATAATTATTCATTCAACTTACGTGACGAATGCCAATACGAAAACGAAAAAAGATGTCTGACAGGATTTCAAAGTAGAAAAAAAACAAGAGAAAACATATGTACAAAATTGGCGGCCTAGTGATTTATATAATACGAAATATACAATACAATACAATACAATACAAAACACTTTATTGCACACCTTAACAAAATATACAGAAAAAAAAAAACTTACAAACAAGAATAAAATAAATACAAAATACAATTAAACATTAAATTGATAGCTAAATAACAATTAAGGTTAACATTCAAATTAAATCTATTTATTTATATACAACAAAGTCGGGTTAGCTACACCATTTCTAACTAGAGAACGGCTCGACCAATTGAAATGATCTTAGAAGTTTTGGATTTATGTCAAAGTTCAATGAACGATTGGCTCGTGTACAAATTAAAAACTGGCTCGTGAATGAATGAACGGTTAGCGAGTGAATAAATGAACGATTGAAATGGGGAAAGAGGGAATCAATTAACGATTGAAGAGGGAATTAATGAACGATTGGAGAGGGAATGAATGAACGATTGGAGAGTGAGTGAAGGGGGAGTGTACCTGCGCGTGCTTGGTCTCGTGGCGCAGCCGGCGCAGCTTGTCGGCCGCGTTGGCGTGGAAGTCGCGCAGCACGTGCAGCGGCGCCGTGCGCAGCGAGTCGCGCGCGTCGCACTCGCGGCGCACGCCCTCCATGCCGCGCTCCAGCTCGCACACGTCGCCCACCACGTTCTCCAGCGACACTGCCGGGGGGGGACAATCAATTACAACTATATATTCTATCTAGGGCTTTCTGTCCACCAATTTGCATTAAGTTCGCCCCGCCGTCAACTCCTGCAGGGCTAGCATGGGCTGGGGATAAAACTTTTGTCCACCGGTTATTTCCACTGACAAGGGATAAAATAATTTTATCCACCTGTCAAAGCATGGCAACACGAAAGAGAATTATATCACTTTTTGTCATTAGACGTGGATACTCACCCCCCGCCTATAGAAATGAATATGAATAGTTTATCCCCCCATGTAGCCATGCTCGGAGGGTGGACAAAATTGACAGAGGGGAATAGTATTTTGTCCTCTCCCCGTGGATAAAATATCTCCGGCCATGCTAGCCCTGCTGGGCCGACCGAGACCTCTTTACGCTTCATGGAACCCACTGTGTGGTAACACTGGCTCACAGGTCATTTGTCATGCGGTACACGTGTCCAGCCCAGTCCCACTTCAATTTACCAGATGTGTGGTTACTAAATCAAATTTTTGTCTTATCTTGACCGACCTTTACGCCACCTAGCTTAAAAAGTCAGTAGCTTTGAAAATAAAGCGTGATTAAAGGATAATCCATGTAAGATACAGACCTTACTTACTACCATATGCCACAGCTTAAGATATGATGCCGCGAAATGTTGGAACAACTTACCTCCACCTTCAGAAACTAATTCTATTAATTCGCAATTCCATCCACACCTTCAGAAATTATCTGAAGAAAATTCACAAACTTCTTTTTTAAACAATTACATATGAGTGAAGCTCTGTGACAACTCACCCTGAGCCGCCTTGTCGATATACAGTAGCTCCGTGTCAAAGTTCATGAGATCCGGGAAGTTCTGGCGGACCGTGCTCACGATGTAGTGCAGAAGCGACATGCGCTTGTCCGTGGACTTGGTGTCCAGCAGCGTGTCCAGCGACTGCAGCTTGAAGCCGTAGGCGGGGCCGCGTTTACTGGAACGGAATACACAACTTTGACATGTTATCCTGGTACATAATTTATTTCTTTATTCGCATAATCAAGTCAAATTTTGTTGGTAAAGTTATACCTAGGTGTTAGCACTTATTATACGGTTTTAGAAATTTATTTCTCAAAAGAATATACATTCACTTAAAAGAGAAATACAAGATAAGCTTAAATTATTACAGTGTAATTCGTGCAGAACACTAGTGTATTATATTATCTGTGGCAGAACTAACTTAATCAATAAGCTACTTTAAACACACAGCTATACATACTTAAAATAAATGATTAGGTACCTTACAACACAAAAATTATTCGCATAGAGTTTCCTAGAACAATTTTGTTTTGTTACGAGTATTAAAAATGATGAGTTAGAAGTGGGTAGTCAGAAAAAAAGGTTTGTATATTATGTAGAAAAGTTTTAAGAAGTTAGCCGTCCCATCATTAGAATAAGTTTATAAACTACCATTTTGAAAGTATCTCATAATACAATATTCATATCTCTATAATCCCGAACCGAACAAAAATATTTCAAGTCAGTTTTTATGCAACGAAGTACTGAGGTAACAAAAATAATTTTAATGAGGGAAAAAAGAGATGACTTGTAGAGTTCCTTTTTTTGAAATCAATTAAAAATAATAACAAAAAGTACAGAACTAACCTGCTATTTAGATAGTTTCCAAACGCCAGTATAATCTCCAAAACATTCCTCAGCTTATTCGAAGACTTAACGGACGAAGATCCAGATATGATCGCGTGTATCTGCGGCGTTATCAGATGTATATTATCGAAGAAGTTGCCCATATAGCTCATGATGCTCAGCTTCGCGGAGATCCGTTCGACCCTCGTCAACTGCATGAGGAACTTGTCTTCTTCTGTTAGTAAGTTGATATTTTTCTTTTCTGCTGTGTATTCCTTGTAGGCTTTCTGTTCTGCCTCCGTGGGTACCATTCGCTGGAGGATCTCTACGCTTTCTAGCGGCAGCTGTTTGAGGTCGAGGTTGTTGATGGCTAGCATGACTTTTTCAACGGGCGTGTCGAGTTTTCTTCGAGATATTGCTGCGGAAGAAAATAGGGTTGAAGTTACGAGCAAATAAATGTGTTACTTTATTCGTTTGTTAAGTTTTCTTTGCTTTAAAGTAGGCAGTTAAAAACTTCTTTAATACGGAAATGTACTAATTTAATGATAACTAAATTAGTAAATTTCCGTAATAATAATAATAAATAAAAACTATTAAGCTGTCCCCTGCAAACTTTGTACCGCCTAAGATTAAACTACCTTCTTCCACAACTAATACGAGTACTGCTCTGCTGCTACTACTACTAGCTACTACTTCATCATCATCATTTCAGCCGTAAAACGTCCACTACTGAACACAGGCCTCGCCCATGGATATCCATGAGGGGTAGTTGCCATACTCACCACGCTTGGCAGGCGGGTTGGCGAGCGCAGTACGGGATGTTGGTACACGAAAAGACGCTGCTGCCCATCTTCCGGAGGTAGGTATCCCTTAGCAGGCTCTTACTGCATCCATGGGCATGAGAGGAGGGGCAACATTCTACTGCCGGCACCCCACGGCGGCAAATCCATACCATACGTCCCAAATCTATACCATACGTACGAATATTCCTAAGCCGCGTATACTCCAATATCGACACTGTATCAGATTTGCGGAACCTTTTTCTAGGCATCCTTTCCTGCAGCAGTGTATTATCCACTGGACTCCTCACTGACAGAACAGACGCCTTTCATTTCACAGTACTTCAAGCGATACTTGACGTATATATCTACACCATACGTACCAATATTCCTCAGCCGAGTATGCTCCAAAAGCGACACCGTGTCCGGTTTGCGGAACCTCTTGCTGGGGAAGGAAGACAGCGTGTCGTCACTGGAGTCCTCGCTGGCAGCGCAGACGCCGCCGATTCGGAACTTCTCTTCGAACTCTGCGAAGTTGATCCTCCGCCGCGGTCGCTCCTCATCTAGCTCGTTGAAGATCGTTCCTCGGACCTGGAAATGTTGTGGTCTTGGTCAGATGACACTTTATTATGTGATGAGGACCTTGAAACATATAAATATACATCTATTTATATGTTTTATACATATATTTATCCATATTATAGTAATTTTAATACAATAACTTCCCAGTTAACCCTAGCCGAGGACCTAAATCAAAAGGTAAACATATCGATACAGATTTTCAATCTAGTGTGGGTGTCATAGGTAACTCTAAAATTAGGACTTGCACCAGCAAATCAAGAAGTTGACTTAAATTGTGTTAAAATTTTAAATAATGTAAAATTAATTTTAAGTTAATGCAATGTAAATTATCCAAACTTGTTTTTGCTGAATAAATATTTTTTCATTTTCATGTACCGTAGAATTCAAGTAGGTTCTCTCTCTCTTCTCTTCAGAATCACACAGTGATGGGTATAGCATAGGCCTTACTAAGTGTTCCCAATGGACTGCGATAATGTCGTCGACCAATCGCGCTTTTGGACGCGCAAGGTAGTGTGTGCTGCGGAACTTGGCATTCTATCAGACCGCAATTATTTATCGGCGACGCCCCCTTTTTAGGGTTCCGTACCCAAAGGGTAAAAACGGTACCCTATTACTAAGACTCCGCTGTCCATCTGTCTGTCTGTCACCAGGCTGTATCTCATGGACCGTGATAGCTAGACAGTTGGAATTTTCACAGATTATGTATTTCTGTTGCCGCTATAACAACAAAAAAACGAAAAACAGAATAAAATAAATAATTAAGGGGCTTCCATATAACAAGCGTGATTTTTTTGTTACTCTTATAACGACAACAGGTAGACACTTGACATATTCACTGAATATTTAGATGTATATTAATTTTTACACTAAATAGTTAAAATAAAATAAATATTTAAGGCTCTTATACAACAAACGTAATTTTAATGCCGTTTTTTTCTGGATAGCACGGAACACTTCGTGCGCGGGTCTGACTCACATTTGGCCGATTTTTAAGATAATCTATTTTTGGTGAGTTCTGCGCGTACCTGGTTGGGCTTCAAGGCGATCCAGTTCAAGGTGGGCAGCTTGTACTTGGTGTCGACCTTCCTCTTGATGGTCATGGCGTCCGTGTGCTGCGGCGGCGCCATCAGGCCGGGCGCCGGCGGCGCGGGCGGCGGCGCCGGCGCTGACGACACCTGCCAGGAAAATACACATGACCGATAACTGTTTATTACTATATTGGTTTAACACATCGCGTAATTACCTTTATTATTATCCCGACGTTTCAGTGTAGAGTACAAAATATCTATATTTGCCAGAATATTATGTTACATGAGTGATGCAACAAGCACAAGGGCACCACTTAGGTAGGTACGAACCACGACTTGGACTGTTGCCAGATTGTTTATGTAATGATGGTTAACGTCTAGGTGGAAAATTGCACCTTTAAACTGTATTTGAATACCTACCTATGTTCTAGGAGTACAAAATATCTATCAATAACACCTATTAATAATAATGGAGACTTGATATCTCTAAAAAGAACATAATGACAAAAAAAAGTTACAAGAAGAACCTAACCTTCCGCGAGGGAGTGATCTATCTAGTTTTGGTGGTTCAATTTTGGTGACAGATTTGCTATTTTGGGAACGAATATAATTAGATAGAGTACCTATTGTAGATTAGTGACAAAAGGTTTATTAATTTTACCGTTGTACAGATGAGAGGTACAATATACTCGTAACTGACCTGCAGGGGCGGCGGCGGCGGCGGTGCGGGCTTGTGCGCGGGCGTGTCGCCGTTCGGAGTCGCGTTGCCGTTGCACAGGTGAGAGGTACAATATACTCGTAACTGACCTGCAGGGGCGGCGGCGGCGGCGGTGCGGGCTTGTGCGCGGGCGTGTCGCCGTTCGGAGTCGCGTTGCCGTTGCACAGGTGAGAGGTACAATATACTCGTAACTGACCTGCAGCGGCGGCGGCGGCGGCGGGGGCGGCGCGGGCGCGGCGGGCGCGGGCGGCGGCAGCGGCGCGGGCGGCGGCGGCGGGGCGGGCTTGTGCGCGGGCGTGTCGCCGTTCGGAATGTGACCGTTCGGAGTCGCGTTGCCGTTGCACAGGTGAGAGGATATCGCGCCCACTAGAACAAGTTAATCAATTGTTTATTATGATTTTGTAACAAAATAGCTAGCTCGCACCTGCGGAGTTCAACCGGGGAAGTACTACCACCATACTGCTCGCGCGCAACATGCTGCCGCCAAGCAGTAATGTCATATCCAAGAAACGAATAACCTTATCAAAAATTTTACGATTCCGGTGGGATTCGAACCCACGTCCGTCAAATCGATACTTGACGCTTCCTAAAGCCGGAAGTGCTTTGACCACTAAGCTACAGAACCCATGTCGGGTACCGCTGAAATTCTTGATAAGGTGATATCGGTTTGAGCACCGATTAGAGCGCCATCTACAGGTAACTACTAGAGTTCTACTGTTCATTGTATGAAGTTGCATTCAGTAGCAATGACTAGAGATGTCGCTATAGCTTGTTATTCTAGGATAATGCTTCTAATGCTAGGCTTTTAACAAAACACGATATATTAGTTCTCTAAAGCTACGCAAAGCTTGTACTAGATGACTAAATATACATATATGTAGACGCAACATAGAACTCGATGCCAATTTCAGACATTTCATGGAGGAAATCATAGAATAATTAGCACAAAGTATTCAGCTGAGGTCTGTACTTCTGCTTTTGCTCAGAACAAGACTTTTACATACAGTTTTGTTATCAAATCTAGAAAGTAGAGTTGTTTTTCAAAATACAATGACTTCCCGCCTTTCCATAGACAGTGATCCGACTTCCTTTAGTCTATGGCATACCTCTGTCATGGTATTCTGACTTTGACATTTGAATGTGTTGTTAACACGAAACCTCGTCCTGGCGGTTGTCAAAAAATTGAAGTAAGCCCAGCCAAATAGTTTTTAAGTATCTACTTTGTTCATGCATTATGAAGGTTTTATTACGTTTTGTATCCTAAAGATACGACATATATATTTTTAGTGATTACTTGTGTAGATTTGTTACACCCGCGGAGTTGGGCACTGGTGGTACACCTGTACTACAGGTTCTCACGAACCTATCCCAGGCACCAGCCTCTCGCAAAACAGGTTGACATTCGCCAAATTGTATACCTTATAACCTCTATATTCTAAGTTTTAAACCAACTGTGAGAGCAAATAAATGTTTTATTTATTATTATACAAAGTAGGGTTCGCGCAAAACTTTATGAGCCTTGTGAACGTTGCGGCAAATACAAAGTTGCACATGTTGAAAAGTTCATTCAATATCGCCGACTAGGTTATAATTAAATTTGATACATAGTAATTAATTTGTAGCGGGATGAACTTGTTACCTTTGACAGAGGATGGTGGGAGTCTGCAAAGGATCGGTATGGTTGGAAGACTTTAGGGGAGACCTTTGCCCAGCAGTGGGACAACATAGGTTAAATAAAAAAAAAAGTAATTATTTTTATATAAAAAACTGGGCTCCTGGCGGTAAATAAATACTCTACCCAATTTATGTTAATTTCAATAGTGACAACTTACTGGAGGCCCCGCGCGGCAACGATTTGGTGAGCGTCTCCAGCTCCTGGACCTTCGACTCCAGCATGGACTGCCTGTTGCGAGAGTCCTGCTGCGCTCGCCGCAGCGTCGACACCTGGAGAATCATATTTATGCTTTTAATCTTTATTGTATAAAAAGCGTGTTGTGTGCCGTGTTAAAACAAGCATTGGTACGGGGGTACCAGAAAAGGGGGCGAAGGTTTCCGAAAAACAAAAAAAAAATCAAATACATTGAGGTCACAATAACTCCAGTCCCTGTGACTCCGAAATCAATCAGTAAGACAGTGCTAACAAAAAAGGTTTCATGTAAATCGGTCAACGCGTTCGGTTGTAATCATGTCATGCACAGACAGACAGACAAACAGTGGGCTTCGCCCCCTAATAAAGAAATAATAAATAAATAATGCTGGACAGATCACACAGCATCATCTAGCCCCAAGCTAAGCAGAGCTTGTGTTATGGGTACTAGATGACTGATATACTTAATACATTATGCTACATAGATAGATATTTTTATTATATATAGAAAAACACCCAGAACACCCTGAACAAATATCTGCAGATCGTACAGACATTTGTCCCGAGGCGGGAATCGAACCCGCAACCTCTTGCGTCGCAGGCGGACCTTCGCCCGCTGCGCCACAGAGGTCGTCAAATAGACCAAAAAATAATGACGGACAATTTTATTAACACAGCACCAAAGGAGAGCTTGTGTTATGGGATAAAAATATCTGCAGAACAACATACATTTGTCCCGGGGCAGGATTAAACCCACTCCCTCCTGCGAAAGTTCTCGAGTGGAGACCGCGACTGCAAGTGCAATGCAGGCCGCCCACCAGCTGATAGAGACGATTAACGACGATTTATTTCTGACGATTTTAGGCGTGAGGTCGCCGACAGGCCCTACATGCGTCCAGCAGTGGACTGATAGGCCGACTAGCACAGGACCGTGGTAGATGGCACAAACTAATAAAAATATAAATAAATAGATAATACTGGACGATCCACAGAGCATCATCTAGCCCCAAGCTAAGCAGAGCTTGTGTTATTTGTACTAGATGACTGATTACTAAACTAAATTATACCACATAAATATATATTTTAATATGGTTTACACAATAAAGAGTTTAACTATCTATATATGTATGTATCTATATATTAGAGTTTAACTATCTATATATATATGTATCTATTTTTTATTATACATAGAAAACATCCAGAACACCCTGAACATATATCTGCAGATCGTACAGACATTTGTTCCGAGGCGGGAATCGAACCCGCAACCTCTGGCGTCGCTGGCGGCGCTGGCGGACCTTCGCCCGCTGCGCCATAGAGCTCGTCATACTAAGGGACATCTATACCCCGCAGTGGGTGAAGTAGGATATGGATATGATGATGATAGGCCGATGATGGCGAACTGACCTCTTCCACGACCTGCCTCCTGGCTTCGGCGAGCTGGTCCCTCTCCTGCCGGACCTGAGCAAGTTCCGACTCCAACGTGCCTAGTTTGGCGATCGCCTCCCGTTCAAACGATGCTAGCCTTTCGTGTGCCTTTGGAAGAAAATTTATCAGTTAGTAACATGGTCAATATAGAAAATAGTTTTTGCCTCATTCGCGTAGAAGGCGTGACTTGTCACTTTTTAACCGACTACAAAAAGGGATAAGATTCGCGAGTCGTCTGCATTTTTGAAATCTTTGTTGTTATGTTGTCATTTCATTATGAAAGAATTTTCGGTTTAAATAATGTTTATTTGCCAAGAAATTACAAAATTTCACTTATGACAAAACTTAAATTAATGTACTAAATAAATAACGAGCAGTGAGCATGCTCTAGAAATAATAATTTTAATATTTTTTTTAATAGTTCCAGATTGGCACCGTTTTCTGGCTCTGTTCTGATGATGGGATCTACAAGAAATCTATCAAATAGGCGTACCTATAGCATTTTTTTTTGGTTTTTCAAGGGCATTGAAACTTCTAAACGCTAAAATAAATCACGGGTGGCTACATCGAAAGGTACCAGACGCCAAGATGTTTCCTTGTCCACTCATCGTCACACCTATGTACGTACACTTCATAATAACCACATTACTGTTTCCTAACACCCTGTTTCTTAAGATTTATTTCTTTCTTTAAGATGACAAGACCTACGGATGATGGTGGGCGTCATCACGGGACACTGTGATCTCAACTACCATCTTCTGAAGACAGGTGCCACAGACAGTGGACTATGTCGCGGGTGTCTTGAAGAGGAAGAAACCGTGGAGCACGTGCTACTGCACTGACGCGCCACGAGACAGACTAGAATAGAAACAGGTCTTCAGGAGCTCATGGAGTCATGCCCTTCTTCTTCAACAACATCGGCATACCCTTCGGGGGTGCTCATGGAATGCTGCCGGCGACCCCGAGTCCTTCTCCGGTACTTCAAGGAGTTGGGCTGGTTAGGTTAGGGTCGGGGCAGTACTTCAGGGGACAATGCACAATACACCCCAATGCGGGACGTCTGTGCAGATCTGGTAACCCCCCCAGAATTAGACCCGGCTTCTTCTGCTCTCAGTTAATACAGCTGAGGCTATTGAGGTCGGTTTTGACGTAGATGTCATACTCAACCACGCTTGCATGCCACGCCACGTACATTCTCGCTGCTCCGGAGGTATCCACGGGCAAGGGTGGAGGGGCAACATTCCAGCACACAGCAAACAAAACAGATACAAATATCTTAAATGACGGCAATACACTCACGTGGCCCAGCTCGTCTTCCAGCTCGTTGACCTTCTCGAGGGCGGCCGTCTTGGTCTCGCTGTCCTCCATCAGGGCGGCCACGTCGAACACGTTATCTAGGTACGCGGAGATTTGAACCTGAAATTAATTTAAAACATAACTAATAGGCATGATAACAGCGTACCTATATAGAACATAAATAAATATATTTAGTCCGATATACCTTTTCAAACTATCATGGCTGTGTCAATAAGCAAATATCGGGAAACTTAGAAAGATTCAAATGATGGTTGTTATAAAGCAAGAGTTGGTTTATTTGGTTGAACGCGCTTAGGTCTGGAACTGGCTTGAATCGAAAAAATATTTTATTTATTTATTTATTTAATACTTTGTGCACAAAAACAATGTACAGAGGAGGACTTTTAGTCTTGGATATCGGATTGATCGAGGCAGGCTTTAATCTATAACATACAACTGTACGACAAAAAGTAGAAGTCGCGATGAACATCCAGCCATGGTATATATTAAGTCCGCCAGTCAGATTTTAAGCAAGCGTCGAATGGATTGTGTAAGAAAATATGAAAAAGAATTGAGTGACTTATGAGATGGCCACTAAAAGAGAACAGCGGAAAAAGTAAACATGTTGTTGGATGTTTGTTACCTCTTCACGCAAAAGCTAACAGACAAATCAAGTTGAATGTATAAACCTATTACTTGCTTTATGTTTTCACACTGTTGTATATTAGTTTATTATAGCTGTTGGTTGTCCTAATAAATAAATAAATCATTATCTTTTGTTCAGGAGAATTAACGCTTAATGAGCAGCGACCGAATTGTTCAATTTGTCATAACAGTATTTTTTTATACAACAAAATGACGAGACAAGCCCTATGCCCACCTAATGTTAAGCAGTAACCTCTACCTATTACAAATAAATAAACGTTTTCTATTAAATAATAGTGAATACCTGTAAGTCGTCGCTCTCGCAAAGCCGCAGCCTCTCAAGATAGTCGTCTAACTTCAGAGCCGTGAACTCGTACTGTAGGTGGACCCTAAAGTTCATGTCTTCCACTGAATGCACTATTATGTTCACGAACTGCATACATGCCACCTGAGAAGAAAATACATAATTATTAAAATGGCGAGTTGTGAGCTAAATTAGTCACTAAAGCGTCTTGACCCCGCGAGAAGGCGACACGCGTCAGACTAAGGCGTAGATGGCGGGACGAATATCAAACCTGGTCGACTGGAGGAAAGTGTCTCAATTTCGAGATGCATGAAGAGAATGGGGGCGGCCTTTGCCCAGAAGTGGGATTAGGCGGGCTCATAATAATATTAATACGAAAGTAACAAATTATCTACTGCAATACTATTACAGACTTGATAAGATTAAGTCGTAGCAGGAGAACGAATGGTCTGAAATAAAGTCGTCGGTACTCAGTCATTCTAGAAGTTCTTTACCATTTTTTCATAGATTATTATGATCAGAAGAAGTAGATAGCAATCGCCCGTCTGTCCGGGCATGCCTTTATTTTACCCGGCAGAGGGCAGTAGTAGAAGTTCTAGAAAGGGCTATAACAACTCCTAAGAAGAGCAGTCAAAATCGAGACCCATGTTAGACTCACCATAAACTCGATATGGAAGTTATCGTAGTTCATAAAATAGTCCATCAGCGTATGAAACCTCCTCGGCTCTTGCACGACTTCCTTGAAGTTGTCGAAAGCGCACAGTATTATCTGATGCCCTCCCTTCACGAGGCAGATGGCTGCTAGGAGTTCCAGCACCAGTGCCTTGGTTCGAAGCGAGTGGTGGACGAGGGAGAGGGCAATGCTGTTGATGGCTTCGCGATGCTGGATTACCATATTGAAGCCATACTGAAAATGTAAAAATAATTTTATCAATTTTGTTATTTGCAAGAAGTTAAGGAGTTGCGGATGGAATGAGACTGACTCGCCAGAAACCCATCAACTCGGTAATGAAATCAGATTTCCTTGAAAAACGTGCATCAGACGTTATTGTATAATTTTACATGTGATGTCCAGTGCTGGATCGATGAAACCATCTTGTTACGGTTGATTATCTGGTAACTGTTGATTTTGGTTTCAGGCTATTCTTAGTACACCTTCTGGGTTGACGAGACTCAGAACTTGATGTCTTTCCCTAGAATCAACACAAATTCCCGACACATACCTTTTTGTTTATAAAAGCGCATGATGCACACGTGAACATCGTCATGGGGACCCCATGTTAAGCCTGTTTAAGTCTAATTCTGGTGAGGGAGACCAGATCTACACGACGTCACGCAGTAATGCATTGGTGTATTGTACATTGACCCCCCCGACCCCTAACCATCCCAACTCCATGAAATACCGCAGTAAAGACTGGGCCTTTAACAACACTCCGTAAGCGAAGGTGATGCAGATGTTCGTCGAAGGACTCGAGCAGCTCTTGTAGTATTTGTTTTTGATCTCACGTCACTTGTGGCCGAGCAGTGTATTATCACGTGCTCAACTATTTATTTTGCTTCAAGATATCTGCGACACAGTTTACTGTCTTGTAAAGTGTACCTATTCTAACTAACCTTATTGTTCATAATAGCGCGCATACACATAATGCACACATGTATGTCGTCGGTGGAGGCTCCCATGTTCAGCCTAGCGGCGTGTCTTGTCCTCCGCCTGGCGACCGCGGGGCTGGCGGCGCCTTCGCCGTCCGAGTCTGCGGACCGCGCCCTTCGCCTCCAAGTGGCTGTGAGGGTAGACCTGTCGTCTGTAGGGCCGCTGCATTCTGATGTTGTTGTGTTCACTGGGAAGGTGGAATTGGCCTTATGAATATCGAATATAGCTGGGGTGCTGAATACGAATATAATGTTATTTTTAAAATCCAAGATGGCGGATGCAAACGTCAACCCAAAAATTTCCCGCCGCTTATTACGTTTAAATAAGATGGCCTTGAGGTATTCAAATATAAATAATTCAGTTTTGGCCTTTTTTCAAGACAGGTAAAAATTTACTATAAAATTTAACTATGTAGGACAAACATTTTTAAGGGGTGTCGAAAGCTAGTTTAGTCTTATTTTACGATTTGTTGTTTAAAAATAGTCAAAATAAACAGTTTTTAACGTAAATAAATCTATAAACCTAAAAAAAACTTTGTTAATATCTAGAAATAGACTGGTTTCAAAGAAAATTATTAATCAACTTGTGGGACACCTAAAAATCTACATGGACGTTTTTTAAAAAAAATGCCCAAATAAATCTGTATCTAAATAATTAATGGATGCCTAGAGGGTTCGAAGTCTACAATACTGTAATATATGACCTTACACCTAGTAAATAAAGTTCAATACCCTGGTTAATTCCATCGGTGGACTGACTCCTCGCAAGCGCGATCCTCTGCTCGTGCCTCATCATGCTCAGCCGGAAGCTGAGGTAGTCGATCAGCACGTCCAGACCTTGATTCTGTTCGTTCAGGAACTCTCGAACCCATCTGCAGTTAGCAATGAATGTCAGCAGACATCATCATTCTAATTCTGGTGGGGGTTCGCACTAAATTCCCTCGTTGGGTTGCATAGTCCCCCGTGACACTAAACTGAGCCTAGCCAGTCCAACTCCTTAAAATATCCGAGGACTTTGGGCCGCTGGCTAGACATCATCATATCAGCCTGTACTTGACCACTGCTGAATAAAGATCTCCTCATAACAAAGGGTGATCTTGATAGTTAGCAGTTAGATGTGACTATATTATGTGTGTGAATCGTGAAGGAAGGTGGGATTTAGCGTTGTCAATCAGTTATTGCTTGGTTAGAAATGTTTGGAACTATGAGGGAGTAGTATTGATTCTGCCATCTCGATTATTTTTCTTAAGAATATAATAAAATAGTTTAAATACTGCAAGCACCCAGAGTGGGCTTGGAATTAATTTACTTTCAGCCATTATCATCCCACTGCAGGGCTAAGGTCTCCTCTCCCTTTTTCCACTCGACGCGGTTTAATGCCGCTTACAAACCAATATCTTTAGTTAGCGTCTAGTTTGTCACTCAATCTCTTCTGGGCCTTTCATAACTCTTGGAATAGGACCAAAGTATGTTTAATAGTTCCAGTTACGGTTATTTGATGCATTACGTGAGATTTGCGGCAGTCATTTCAATAAGATTTAAATTTCTTTTAGCTGTACCTAGACTTACCATAAACATGCATTATAACCTTATCCGCCTGAACGAATTCGGAAGATATTTAGGTAAGCTCGTAATACTCACTCTATGTGATTGGTCCGTAACGATATCTCCAAATCTCTGAGCACTTGTGTGGAAGTCGAATCGCCGACCATTTTTCTTTTCTGTAAGTAAACAAGTAAAATAAGTAAATTGGATTTTCACATCATATTTTTTACAGTGCCAGCGTCAAAACAGCACACATACTCGTACCATCTTCTCAGCTTAAACGTTTTGATAAAAGAACTTATAATGGTACAGCTGAGTAACTAACTCCAAATCCTCCCATTATTTCTAAACTGAGCGCTTGAGAGTTTAAATGTTCTACAATTAGCATTGACTTTACCAACTAATATTAATTGGACCGTTTAGTGAATGTCTACACACAAGCTTTATTTCAAGCTTAATCCATCTTACTATGCAGCACTGCAGGCACTGAAGCACTGTAGGCACTGCAGTGTCCCGTACAGCATGAATACTAGTTGCTAACGCTGTAAAGCACAGATTACAGAAACTAATATGGTATAAGTGCATATCAGCTAAATTGATTTAAAAGGTCAATTAACTTTTGTCTGAAATCCATTGCGTCGCCGTAAAGTGAAAACCTAGGATGTCAGTATGGTAACCCCTCACGACATCCGAGGTTGTTCAAATGCTCGGCCTAGGATAAATGCTATTGTTCTTCAAGATTAATGCATGGCATTTTTAACATGTCCAACCCTATGCAAATGGCAGAGGTCGATCACGACAGCAACATGAGCCCGGAGAGAAAGTCTCCATAGAAGGTGCATCATAAATAGACGAGTAAGATTAGTGGCGGTCCTTATACGAACAAACACACGTCTTCGGACGCCCACCGCGGACTTGGTTTGGAGCAAGCCATGAGATATTGTTTTGAAAAAAGTTAATGGTATTTTGCTGTTTCATTTGCTAAATCTGTAAGCTTCTATTCCTTTAAGTAGGAATGTGTAGGAAGACGGTGAGAGGGGTCCTTTATGATGACCTCCGTGGCGCGGTTGCAAATTAAATTCTCGCCGCGGGACAAATTGTTCTAAGTTCTCTGCAGATATTGGTTCCGGGTCTGGGAGCGTCATATTTTACTATGTATGATAAATAAAATAAAAAGAGCTTTATTTCCTTACCAACTAATAATATAATATAAAAGTTTACTAAATCTAGGTTTTCTTCTAAATATATACTCACTAACACTATTTAATAACTAATATATCCGGTAAGGACCGCCTTCGCGGTAAAAGCCTCCTCCAAGTTTCTATCCTTGGCTGTTCTTGTCCACGTATTTCGGGCAATATCTGTGATATCATCACACCATCTCTTTATTGGTCGTCCTCGTCTTCCTTTTGCAACTCGCGGTGCCCAGTTAGTGGCAATTTGCGACCATCTACAAGGGTCTAGTCTCTGTAAGTGGCCCGCCAATCAGCTCTAGAATTTTTTGACAAACATTTTATGCTTTGGTCTTCTTTCTTATAGTTACATTTTTAATTCGATCTCTTAGTTTTACTCTCTTAATTCTCTAAAGACTCTTAACCGTTTCAGTTGCGTTTTTGTTAATGGCCAGGTCTGACAAGCAAGGTAAGGTGTTAGGCATATATTCATCTGTTTTGTTTTTAGGGAGATCGGTAGAGCACTCTTAAATATTTCCTTCATTGCCCAATATTTATTCCACGTGTTTTTTATTCTGCGGCTTATTTCTTTTTCTGTACTCTGTATAAATGATATTCGTCTGACCTAAGTAAATGTAGTCTTCTACATACTCTAGAATTGTTGAGTTTTACTCAATTGGTATTCTGCTATTATTTGCCATAATTTTAGTTTTTTCCTTATTTATTTCTAGACCAGCTGTTTTACTTTGGATGTTGAGCGCCGCTACGATTTCTTGCAGGTCTGTTGGGTTCTCTGAAAGCAAAACAACGTCGTCTGCGAACCTTAGATGCGAGAAATTTTTTCCGTCGAGCTTTATTCCTTTCTTGTTCCAGTCTAGGTTCGGAAAATCGGCGTTGAATATATTCGGGGAAAGGGGATCTCCTTGTTTTACACCGCATTGTAGACGAAACGAAGGTCCTACAGACTCCATCCTTACTCTAGCTCTGCTGTGGTCATAAATGATGAATAATTTCAATGTAGTCCTTATTGACGCCTTGCTCTACCAGAGATACTCGTATTGATTTGGAGTTAATTCATACTCGATGGACGTCACTGCTGCTTTTGGGTTGAAGGTTTTACGTTGGTCTCGCTAATAACTTAAACATTCTGGAGATCTCTATGCCGAGCCATTTTTCAACTAACAGTCACCTATAATCATATGTGTACATAATTTAAGCAATGTTTAACAACGAATTACTTACAGTTTTTAATAAAGTTCGTTAATAAATAACATATAAATTAATTATTTATTCATAGTTAGTAGTATTTTATTATTATGAGTTATTTGGGTACCACTGTTAGGGAAATACCCTCACTCTATATATCCCGATCCTCAGCTACTTTACTCCTATATTAATAAAATAAGTATTATTCAACGTCATCAATGAGAATACGTTTCGAGGTCTTCCCCTTACAACTATTAGATTGAGTATCCATTCATGCTACCTCATGAATGGGGATACTTAATCTAATAGTTCTCCTCCTCGTTTTTTCGTCAATCTTTTAACCCATCAATCCTAGACGCCCATGACATCAACAAAATTAATAACCATCATCTTTTTGTACGGTATCTTTATATTATGTTGACATGAAGACACATTTAAGTTTTTAACTCGGGCCAGCCCTTCGGAACACGATATGAGAGAATTGAGCCAGTTATTGGTACACTCGAATACAACGGGAGTGTGACCCGACCTTTGATATGGCCTGGATCGTTGATTAAGATGAAAGCTAATTTGTAGCAATCTAAATAAGATTTCACGCTCCTTTCATTTTATTTGCTGAAGAACTTGTTAAACATTCGGGATTTCTTAACTTTTTAAATAGTTTTGCAGGATTTAATCGCGTACCTTTTATGTTAGGTATTTCCTACCGCAACCATGAACGCTGTTCAAATCGCACAAACTACACGAAAAAATCCTGTTTTTAAAACTATTTAATATTTATTTGCTAAATAGTGGCTTCTCGTTCTTTCCTGCACGCCTGGGATGAGTGGTAGAAAATGCTATTAGTCATTTAAGTCCTCTGTACATTGTATCTGTGCCTAAAGTATTAAATAAATAAATTCATGGCAAGGGCAGACTTCAAGATGCGAGATTTAGAAAAAAATAATAGTTTTAATTGGCGGTTGGAAGCGATCTGCATCCACCGTCGACCTGCGATCTTCACCAGGTCGTCAGCTGCGCTTGCCGGTCCGTGGCCTCCACTCGAGAACTTTTCGGCCCCATCGGCCATCTTTTCTGCGAGCTACATGGCCTGCCCATTGCCACTTCAACGTGCTAATCCGTTTGGCTATGTCGGTGACCGAGTTCTTCTACGTATCTCCTCATTTCTGATTCGATCCCGTAAAGAAACCTCGAGCATAGCCCTCTCCATAGCTCGTTGAGCAACTCTGAGCTTATTCATGAGGCCAATCGTGAATGACCACGTCTCGGTTCGATATGTCATCACTGGTAACACACACTGATTGTAGACTTTCGTCTTAAGGCACTGAGGAATTTTGGACTAAAAGACGTTCCGTAGTTTCCCAAACGCTACCCATCCGAGTTGGATTTGTCGATTGACCTCTTTCTCGAAGTTGGACCTATCCAATTGGACAGTTTGTCCTAGGTATACATACGCGTCGACAACTTTGAGAGCCGAGTTCTACAACCATAACCGCAGCAGGCACAACATGGACATTCGACATAACCTTCGTCTTGTCCATGTGCATCATGAGGCCTTCCCGTTGGGAGACCCGATTAAGGCCTTCGAGCATCGTGCCGAGTTCCTCCATCGACTTTGCCATGACCACAATATCGTCGGCAAACCGAAGGCACAGTTAATATAATACACACATTAATGTTGATGCCTAGTCCTTTCCATTCCAAGAGCTTGAAGGCATCTTCTACAGCGGTCGTAAACAGTTTCGGAGAAATGACGTCTCCCTGTATTACGCCTCTTTTTAAGGGAATATCCTTCGAACTCTGTTCCAGTACTCGGACCGACATGTGGCGTTTCTATACAAAGACTTCAACACTTCGATATACCGATAGTCAATACGGCATCGCTGGAGAGCCTCAAGCACCGCCCATGTACCGATCGAATCGAAGGCTTTCTCATTGTCCACAAACGCGAGACATAGCGGCAAGTTATACTCCTCGGTCTTCTGTATCACTTGCCGCAGCGTAAGAATGTGGTCTATGGTACTGTAGCCTTTTCGGAAGCCGGCTTGTTCGGAACGCTGGAAGTCATCGAACCAGCGATCGAGATATTTTTCTCGTCAGGTAATAAAAATAAGAAATTAATTACCTTCATCATCATTTCAGCCGTAAAACGTCCACTACTGAACACAGGCCTCTCTCAATTACCATATCATACGATAATTACTAAATGCAATAACGCCGCTATAGGGTTTAGAAATGTTGCAGATGTTCTAGAAAACATCTCCGGAAACTATGAGCACTGCTATACACACAGTATACTAATCCTAAGGCCCGTCTCCCAACGTCGTCCCTTATGCAGGCTCCTATGACATGTTCGAGTGACATTGCTGGCATCGATTAACACGTTTTGCATACAGTCTTTAATTTAAAAAAAAAGGACTTGAACGGTAAAATTCTTGACTTGTTGCTGAAAATACCCGAACTGCTATATGTACGCCTATTACATTTCAGTTGTTCCCTCGATTTATCATGGACCCCATCATCAGAACTGGTATAATAACAAGCAAACATTATAAAGTGTAACCAAAAAACTCAACCGCTAGTTTAAATTTAGGGCATGTAACTAGGCCTTGAGGGACTCCTGTAGACGTATTTTTTTGATCGTATTAAGTACAAAATAAATTGCTATCGAATCGCAAAATCAATAAATTTTCTAACGCGGCTATTTCTTTAAAAAAACAGTTTCTCTCGTCTACGGCAACTACTAGATAATTAAAATCATACAATTTCGAAGTAGATTTTGTTGTTGTTTTACATAAAATTGTCTCTAAGATTTAAACAATTCTATACAATTTCCGCGCAGTTATTGAATCTTGACAAACACATGTCCTTTTAGAAGGTGTAGTGTGAAGTAGTGCCCCAGTGTCTCACAGACTATTTTCTTTTTTATTTCCAACGCCTTTGTATCGACGTGGGCAACGTGCCTTAACGAGGTCAAACCCCTGAGCGTAAATCAGATAACGCTATATCTATTCACAGATCTGATCAGATATCGGTAATTAACGGTTATACGTAGGTACTTATATCACTAATGGGTGAGCGTATCTGTTTTACAATCTAAGATCAAAAGCATTTCTCAATCCATCCAATCAGATATAAGAGAAATTTACATATTTCGAGAGATATCTTAATGATATTGTGTAAGAGTTTTTTTTATAATCATCCCTTTTTAAGGGGCCGTCTCCACGAGCGAGGGAATCGCGGCGATGTTATCGTCGTGCCACGTATTTCTATAGCGCGGACTCGTCGCGATTCTCTCGCTCGTGGAGACGGTCTCTAAGAGAGTTTATAGAAATACGTGGCACGACGATAACATCGCCGCGATTCCCTCGCTCGTGGAGATGGCCCCTAAGCTTAATTTTCTTGCAATTTTGCACGCATCGACTAAGCTGAGGTCCTTTTTCCACCTATAGATTTTTGTATATCTATCCTGCTGTCACCAAACCGTTCCTATGTGAAAAAGACTTAGGCTACTTCTACTAATGTGTGTTACTTTAAACATTAAAATTGGTTTACAATCAAATAAAGCAAGACAGATATCCACTAAGCAAATCTTCATTATTATTCAACCTAAACTTAGCTAGTGGACGACATATTAAAACGTGCACCCAAAGGAATAAAATACATCTCGTGTCTCAATGCGACAGTGAAAAGTGTGATGAAATGGGAACCGCAGACGCTGGATAGAGTTTCTTTTATATTAATGCTATGACATGTCATGTTTCCCCACAATTCCCACGGGTGTCGACGGTACTTTGAGTTACGTACAAATGCTGGTTTGATTATGAGGTTATTAAGAGGTTTTTAAGCTTCAGTGACAGTATCACAACAAGTGACAGAATGCCGTAAAGACATTTTCCAATCCTTGAAGGTTTTGCCATATCTATTCTTGGTAGATGACTAAGATAATCTACGTTTGGTAGGCGAGTCGATCTCTCTTCCTATCCATGCCCTAATCCCACTTTTTGCGGGGTCGGCATAACATGTTTTCCTCTTCCACTCTCCTCTCTCAGTCGCCATCTCAACACTCACTCCTTTTTTTCGCATATCTTCTTTTACGCACTCCATCCATCGTTCTTTGGCCTACCTCTCGCACCATCTCCATCCACATTCATTCCTAACATTCTTCTTCCTAAATTCGATTTATCCCCCCTCATCAGATGGCCATACCATGCTAATCTATTACTCCTCATCTTTTCTACCTCTGGACTTCCATCACTTTTATAGCCCAAACATTCTGATCCATACATTACGACAGGTCTTACGGTCGTCTTTTAAATCTTCCTCTTAAGTTTAAGGGGCATTCGTCCATCGCAAATTGTCCCATATACCTGTCGCCATTTTATCCATCCCGCATATATTCTGTTCTCCACGTCACGGTCAATATTGCCATCGTTCGTAGGCGAGTCGATGTAGGTAAATAATTATTGAATTTGTCAACGAAAAATCTTTGACATTTTACTGAAAATACCCAAACCGCTGTATGTACGCCTATTACATTTGAGTATTTCCCTCGATTTATTATAAGCTGGGTGTAAAAACAAGCTAACATTGAAACAAAAAATCCACCCGCAAGTTTAAATTTGGGGATGTAAATTTAGCTATGCCTTGAGGGACTCCAGTAGACACTATTACAAATACAGTTAAGTCCTTTCCTCATCTCATAATCAGAATCGAGTTTTGAAAAAAAATATGACCAAACAGAAAGTAAGTGACTATTAAAACCCAAAAATAATTTTCTAAATCGGATAAACGGATAAAACAGGGGAAGTGCTGATAGGTATTTCTCATTCACAGAATTCACACAGAGCTATAAAGAGGTCGACCACTATCTTAAATCTAGACACCTATTAAATCGATGGTTTTTCTTTTTCTTAGGAGCCATGAACTTGAACATGAACGCTGCTGGTGCTTTCAAATCGTCCACCCGAGTTAGAAATGACTGATTAAAAACCCATAAAATCCAAATTAATCTGAATTAACTTGACTCATTATAAACAATTGGTTCCTTCTCGAAGTCATTTACTACAGTCCCAATAGCCAGTAGACGTTCAGAATTATTGGGCATTTTCGGGGAAGTGTGAAACCATTTAATTAACTTTTATAACCTTTTTATGAATACAAATAATAATTAAGACTAATCAGTCTCAGAAGCTAGTATGAAGATAAACCGTTACTCTATCTAAGAGATTGCCAATGTTTCGCGTGGCGCTAAATTTACAACAGCATGTGAATTTTGGACCAATAAAGCTTTGATTGCTTAATTGCTGAGAATTAATTTGTTGCAGAAGGTGCTGATTTGTTTGGGTCTTTTTCTATTTGATGCGATGTAACGCAAAAAATAAGTATTTATTCTGTTTCTCATAGCACACATCCAGCTTACTTTGGGGGTAGGTTTTGTTGCGTGAAATATGCAGCATTATTTATTTACCTTTACGTTACAATTTAGAATAATCTTAAGACAAAACAACTGTGAGCTTTTCTATTATAGACAGGTTTATTAAGTAAGGCCTCTATGCAAATCAATAACATTACAAGATATCACCGCCATGAAGACGCTGTACGACGATGATGCATTCATGAGATTATAACAGTCGTATTGGATAAACAAACCCGGTGGCCGGTGGGTTTACATAAAAGGAATGCCAGTAGTATGAAACATCCCACGCTCACTTGCGATAGCGATACATTTGTAGTATGATGTCATCGACGCTGAGAAGATTCTTGTTTTACAATAACTCATTCTACAGATGAGATGACACTTGTAGTATGTCATCTGCAGCACCTTTTCAACGCTATTTTATTGGCTTTCGCTGTTTCGATTTGGTCTCTGATATGTTTGTTGTCTATTGTTTGTATATTTCCTAATGGCAAATGGTCATGGTGTATTGGAGACTTGGGTCGTTTGCAACACTTTCTTATTTAATTTATTGTACTCATTATACAGCGTAGTATTTTGTATTGTACCGCAAGCATTATTTTCCTGAGTTCCAAGTTAAAACTTACAATAGGTACCTGTTTATAATAAGAGAGAACGCTGAATTAACGTTTAAGATATCAGCTGTATCGGTTCGAACTAGAAATCTCGGCAACAGGTGGCATTTCCGAGCAAAGTTACGGCAAAGACTATGTTAATAGCGATCTTAGGGAATGTATCCAATTAGCCCCAAGGCACCGAGCTTTCCCTCCATCGATATCCCTTAAATATTGCCCATTGTCTTTATTCTAACGGCGTTGTTTATTCTTGGCAAGGGTAAGGTTTTGCCCTTAGGCAAATAGGCAAATAGGCGCTTTACAAGACCGTAAGGTCTTGTAAAGCGCCTGCGAATTGTAGTAATATGCAGGATAAAAAATCGACCTAAGAGAAATCCAATTACAAATAGCAAGCATTGTCTACAAATAATCTCAAGTGCAGTATCCCTGAATATTCTCCAATAAATAAATAGCCTATTGTCTCTATCCTAACGGTACCACAGTGAAGTATGATGCTGAACTACGCCCAGAGGGTATTGTGATCTTACAATTTGTGAAGTCATGCGCATTCAGAGTGAACTCGTGTCATTGGCAAATTGCTGTGAAACGGGACTTTACATACGAGTACCACCATAGAACTGAGAAATAAACAGTGAACTTACCCTATGGCTTCTGGAAGCTTTAGGATCAAGGTATGTTCTGAGCTTGTTGAGGTAGTGTGCTGGAGAGTCTTTAGCCTGCACCATGTCCTGGTCGCAGATAATTTCCCATTTCTTCTCCAAGTCATAGTTGCGGAGAAGCTTCGCCTTGTCTGGTGGTAGGTCCATGGATGCCTGTAACCAATTAAACATATTTAAATTTCAGATATAAGTTTCAGCAGATATTTCGGTTTAACGAAGAAAGAACCAATGTCTATCAATGTCCTATATGAAAAGTAAATGGAAGTCTATAATTCCTTGAACCGCTGAAGTAATGGACGCCACCTTATCAGTATTCTACAGCAGACATCGTGAGCAATTCAGACAACTTTGTTGTTACAACATCGATCCTCCTAATAAACCGATAATAGGAACATTAAAAGATACCGAGGGTGAATTGGATAATTATGTATCTGGGTCATATTTGGTAAACAATGATTTATGGTCTGTTCACAGGCTATTAATTCCGGTCATCATTGAGGCTCATTAAGCTCTGACGAGCCCTGCCGTAAGAAATGCCATTCGCATATCTTGACAGAAATGGTTCTTGGTAGTATGTCATTAAAGAGTATTAACACATCATATTGGGTAATCAACTAAAGAGTTATAAATAATTTCCCGGAAATAACTGCAGTATTGTTTTATTGTAGAGGTACAAATCAAATAAGGAATCTAAATTGAATTACGTTAGTGACACTGAAATTTGTAAAGGCTTTTTTTAATTATAAATAGCCGAATAAATAAATGGACCGGTGTAACACAAGGACTATCTGGACCCACTATTGTTTCTAGCAGCTTGCAAATCTAATAGCTAAAACAATAGTTGCGGTCGTAAATAAATAGTGGCAATATATTTCTACATTAATTTATATTCCAGTCATCGATCCGAGTTGTATCTAAACGAGTATCTGCCTAGCATTGAACCAGTTTCCGAGATATTGGTATACAAGCCTACGTAACGGTACAGTTGCAATGCTAACAGGGCTGACACCTTTAATGCCCTTTTAATTGGATTATAACCTTTGTAAGAGTAATAAATACACTGTAAAATTACTCTGATAATATACGAGGCGCGATACAAACAAACTAATAGACATACGAATTACAGTTAGTAAATTAGCATGTTCTTTTTTGTTGTTCTTTTCTTGTCTTCTCGTTGGTATTAATATCAAATGCACGAACAGCGTGTTTTATTGTTAATTATAATTAATAAACTACTTCATAAAACTTCTTTTCTTTGTGATATTGTCGCTCTTTGCTTTTCCGGTATAAAATAAAATTATCAAGCTTCTAGAAATAGCAACAAAGCTGCATCAAAGATCGAACCTCCAGGAATGCTATTGAAAGCGCTTTCCTAAGGGCAACGTGTAATTAGATAAATAGCCTTTATTGACGACATAATGATGGCTCGGAGCAATCACCGATCATGTCAATAATCCGGCCTGGCAACTTTACCGCGCAATTTAAGTGGATGATGAACTACCGAGAATTTTAATAGCGATTGTCGTATTTCATTATTTAGTTATGAATTTAATAATAGACTAACGTTATCTTTTATGTAGGAAGTCACAATGGGACCGGCAATTATATTCTAAGATATCAAGTTTCAATTGCCTATTTAATTATAGAAACCCTCATATCATAAAGCTATAAACAGAGACTATTAACAGCTAATAGCCGTAAGAGACGCAATGCCCTAAAACATTCCTGACTGATGGATGACTGATACCTAAAACAGAGAACCAAAACATACATCTAATTCTAACACACACAACAGTTAGTCAAGAGAGCCGAGACCCTGAATTAGTTGCCTTGTCTCCCAGTTAGTGAAACTGCGAAACTAGTCGTGCTATGGATAAGGGGTTTAAGGACAAACTACTTGAACTGAATGGAGCTAATTGGCAGCGATGCTAAATTGGTCAGCTTTTGTTGTTTATGCGGATCACGATGTTGCTGAGGGGAACGAGATTGTTTACTCGGTTTAAACCAGTAATACTGCTGTTTAAAGAGAAGTTACGGTTTTTTTTTAATTTAAATTATTATATTGAAAAGTAGGCAGTTTACTGTTGAATTAGAAAACGTTAATTGTACAGACAGCTTACTAAATGCATACTCGTTCTTTTGATCTTTTGACTTTAGAAGAGGTGCATAAAGTCAAAATCACAGGAACAAGTAAGAAACGTGTCCAATCTAATTCCAAGTACGCATTGCCTTTCCTAACATCCATTATCCACTACATTACTGCAAACTTATCAGAGAAACGAGAATCATCTCTCACTACCTTAGTTAACAACTCGGAAGGCAAGTCGATTGCCTACTAAATCGAATTTAAACCTTGTTAGTATAATGATAAAGGTGGTATTGACGGGAAGGATTACGTTGTAGGTGATAAGGGTGTGGTTATAGTGGCAGCGGCATTAACATAGATCGACGTAGATCGCCAGTTTAATTATGATGCTGTGAGGAGATCCCACGCGTTTTAGGTTTGGCGTGTGGTACAATTTAAAAAGTTTACAGGCAATAAATACTGTTAAAATGTTTTTCTTAGCAAGACTGATTTTAGTAAGATAACTTAGGAACCGTCTTCACGAGCGAGGGAATAGCGGCCATTCTATAGCACGGACTCGTCGCGATTCTCTCGCTCGTTGAGACGGCCTCTAAAAGAGTGTATAGAAATACGTGGCACGGACGATAATATCGCCGCGATTCCCTCGCTCGTGGAGATGGTCCCTTAGGTAGCTGCGTGACACTTAGGACGCTTTGGTTTAAAGTCGTTTTGTACTTCACACGATGTCTGGGAATTAGTGATTTAGTATTGGGGCTTCAGAGCAAAGCAAACACCATTGAAATAGCTACTTCCTTAGTAGTTAATTACCATTACAGCTGCTAAAGTGTTGGTCTGTTCAAAATCGAGTATCAAGTTCGATTGCATTTGAGCTTACTAACACGATTAGCTTTTATTAAATTATTATTAAATTGGTTTATAACGATGATTAACTAATTTAAGCAAAGAAGTATAAAGACTGCAAAATACTGGTTGGTGCTTTCATAAATGGCTTCACGAATCGTGCGTAAGTTTTAATCGCCATCTGTTTTGCATTAGACCAGCACTGAAAGCTTGACATCATTAAGGTGAACGACCCACCAATAACTGCAAATATTGAACATCGTATCTTCGATCACGAGACCACCGGCAAAGCGGGTCATAGCACAGGTTCAATTCTATACAAGACAGTGGAGCTTAATCTTATGAGTCATACATAGAATATATTTTTGTAACAAGAGTTCTGCCTGACACTATAGAGCTTAATCTATGAGTCATACATAAAGTTGTATTTTTGATAAACGAGTTCCGATACTGACAGTCGAATATTATAATAACTGTTGATGTCCGCATCGATATTTTCTTCTACTTCTTCTTCAACTGATGTTGATGCATCACCGTTGGGAATTTTCTTAGAATGCTGCCGCTTAGAGTCTGATCCGTTACTTTAAGGAGCTGGGCTGGATGGATTGGGGTATCAGAGGTATATGCACAATACACCCTAACTAACGCTGGTGCTCAGTGCAGAACAGATCTGGTCTCCCCCACATTAGAATATTTATCGAAGGGTTGTATGTATACACTCAACTTATCGGGTGGGTACTTAGACCTTAATATGAATTAAGGAGCTACTCCGATTCAAAGAAAGAAAGCCCAAATTGATATTTAAAATAAAAATAAATTTATTTGCAACATATAAACTGATACAGTGAAACTTTAATCTTAATACTTAAGACTAAGAAACAACTATTGAGTGTCATAAAATGGTCCTGGTTCAGTATAATGTTAGTTGTATGCACAACTAACGCTGATCTTCCACCAGGATCGATGGTGGCGTCACTAGTAGTAGCAAAACAGCTGATTAGAGAACTGGACAAGTCCAGAAGAATCAAGTTGTGCCAGTTCGAGAGGAACAAGCTCGAAAAATCTCTACTAAGGAAATCTACATTCAAAATTGAAGAGTCATAAGGAATTTTTCACATTTACATACATAACAATTTTTCCTAAGAGTAAAAGCAACTTTCCTCCACTATTCATAGGTCCATCCAACCAAGCTAATGCGCTGTGTATTGCTCAGGGACCGTGAATAATTACATTTTCTACTTTCTAATTAGTTAAAGTTATAGTCTAATTAGTAGTTATCGATAGACACTTCCCGCTGGCACCTAGTTTATAACGCAGTGGGCTCCAGTCGGAGATACACGCGGAAACGGGGAACAGGTTAAATAAGTGCCCGTTAGACAGTTTAATTCGATACAAGACAGAACATTGATTAAGGGAATACGGTGGGCGTGCATGGGACTTTTATCTCCAGCCCGGGGGGTGTAGTACTACAAAATGCTAAGCACATGGTGAGTCTAACATGGTGGGTGCTTGACAAGGCTTAAAGTCCAAGGATGCCTCATAACGATAAATGACAGTGTGTCAACCATGTGCGGTTTAAATATACAGTAGGCTCCTTAGCTCAACTTAGGGTAATCTCCTCACATTCACAAGTTATTTATACAAATGCCATATAAAATCTAATTGATCTCTGCCGAGGTTCATTCAATCAGTTTCATGACCGATTGATCAGATTAGGATCGTTGGGTATCTGCTTCAAATAGAGAAACTTTATAGCAAACATATAGTACACATCGCCTGCAAAAGATCATCATTTTCATCCGCAACCCGATTTCACCCAGCATTGTATGTCTGTGCCGAATATGACGACTGCGTCCATGGCTCAGTTGATCTAAAAGGCGACTGATACGCAGGAGGTAGATCTATCTATTCCCGCCACGGGACAAATGTTTCTATGTCTATGAAAAGTATGTACTTATTTACAAAAAATGTATTAAGTATTGTATCAATACCAGATGATTGATACAATACTACCCACTACTACTCCCATAATACAACCTTTGCGTAATTTGGGATTAAATTTAAATTAATTTGGTATTGTGTGTGTCCAGCATTATTTATTTTAGACTAGAGCAGGACGGTGAAGTATGTCAAAGCCAGGCCTCCCTATGCTCTTTCCTACGATTTTCTGTGTGGAGTGAGAATAAAGATTTCCATCCTTCTAGAGAAGAATCGGAGATCAAGTCATTCGAACAACGAACTAGTAAGTGCTCGAGAACCTCGCACACCAAAGTGAATAAAGGTTTGAGTCGATTACTCGTAGGTGCCTCGTAAACTTTTTATGAGGTACCTAAACGTTGAGCGGCCCTTTGGCAGAGATTGAAGTAAGGGCAGAAAATAAAGATAAACCCTTTAATTGGACGCTGCTGCATTAGTTCTATTGAAATCGGCTTTGAGATAACTGAGGAGATTATTAGGAAATTCAGGTTCAGGTCTCTATCTCTCTATCTCTCTAGCTTTTAATTACCTTAAGTTAACCACACCATGTGGTGACGGACAGCAGTAGAATGTTAACCCTCCTCTCATGCCCATGGATGCAGTAAGAGCCTGCTAAGGGATACCTCCGGAAGAAGGGCAGCAGCCTCTTTCCGTGTATCAACATCCCGTACTGCGCTCGCCAACCCGCCTGCCAAGCGTGGTGAGTATGGCAACTACACCTCATCCATGATCCATGAGGGATGCCTGTGTTCAGGTAGAAGATACGTCGTGAAATTATGAAAAAAAAATATGATGAAACCACACCAAACCGTAATTGGAATACATGGGACACCTTGCTGGGTTTCTTTAGGAGTGTAATATTCAGATCATAAAATCATTTACCATAAGTCCATAGTTTGTAATTACAAAACTTAGACAAGTTAGCACACAATAGCAAATCGAGATATTTTATCTTAAGTCAATAAATAGTAATTTGTTGGCTTCCCTGTATTAAGCATTGTGATAATTTATTTATTTAATATATTAGAAGCGATATTGTTAAAAAAGTAAACAATCACTAGGCAGGCTTCTAATAGGTCTTAGATAGTAAATTAGGCCAAGTGCGTGTCGGGCCACGCTATGTAGGACTCCGTAGCTAACCGTAGACGTGCTGTTAGAAGCTGATGTATGTTTTTTAAATTTACATTTATAAACTATTAAAGGAATTAACTGAGTTTTCGGTTTAAATTTTAAACCGAAAACTCAATTAATTCCTGTTCAGGTTCGAAAAAATCCGATTTTTATAATAAATATCACAAATCCGATCTCTGTATATATCGGATATATGTATATCCAGGCTATGAAAAAGAAGCGAATTTCATTCTGTAAGTTCATTTGTCACGCTTGCGGGAATTCCCTAGAAAGTGAAAATTATTAACGTTAGGAGCACCAGGAAATCCCCATTTTTTAATACCTCGTAAAATAAACCTTTTTGGGGTTTGAATTTCAATAAAAAGCTAGCCGTATTTCCCCAACTTTAAATGAGGTTGTCATTTTGGGAAACAATCTAAATTGTTCTGAATTATTGTAGTTTTTCGCTACGTGTTAAAATAAACCTTTTTGGGGTTTGAATTTCAATAAAAAGCTAGCCGTATTTCCCCAACTTTAAATGAGGTTGTCATTTTGGGAAACAATCTAAATTGTTCTGAATTATTGTAGTTTTTCGCTACGTGTTGTCAGGGTAAACATTAATCTCCAAAATGTTTAGTTCAGAAGACAGGAAAAAATCAATTGATACATATCAAGATAAAAATCAATTGATATATCATCATTTCAGCCGTAAAACTTCCACTACTGAACACAGGCCTCCTTCACGGAACTCCATGAAGGACAGATGCCATACTCACCACGCTTGGCAGGCGGGTTGGCGAGCGCAGTTCGGAATGTTGATAGGTACACGGAAATACGCTGCTGCCCATATTCCAGAGGTATCCCTTAGCAGGCTCTTACTGCATCCACGGGCGTGAGAGGAGGGGTAACATTCTACTGCCGGCACCCCACGGCGGCAATTGATATATATCGTGATATATAACATGACATATATCCGCTGATATATATCGGCGAACTTTAAACTTTATAGTATTCCGCGGTATGTTTGTGAAACCGCATCACTTTTTTAAGCGACTATTTCTCCGAAACTAAAAATCTAACTATAAAAAAGATAACTTTACATTATAGAGGGGGAAAAAAGATTAAAACTTTAATATTTCGCAAACGGAACCCTAAATCGAAAAATAGACTTCGCAACCCCTATTTTTTTAAATACCTATCCCCACACGAAGGAAAAATTAAAAGAAAAAAGTTCATCCCTACCTTATGTGGGATGGGAGGTACCTAAAAACGTTTATTTTTAGCATCTTTTGTAGCGTTCCCTCGGCGTTATTATTTTTTATGTCCATCCAAAATTACAGCTTTCTAGAACTAATAGTCTCTTCGCAAAGCCGGTGACAAATGGACGGACAGACAGACAGAAAAAGCGAAACTATAAGGGTTTCTTGTTTTACTACGAAACCCAAAAAGGCCTTAATTTAAATACCTACAGGTATCAGGGCTGTTCAACACGCTCTTACTTATAAATGCTGTATTAATTATTGCTTTACGAACTATTTATATTGATAAGAGGAAGGATTTTTAGAATGAAATAATTCATAATACCCTTAAGCTGTGCTTAAACAACGTTAGTTTTTTATAAGTAAGAGGGTAAACGTAGTAAAAGGGTAAATTGGGGAATGATGATCTCATCACTACAATCTCGCACTACACCTACAACGTATTCTGTGACGCCCACATACTCATAAACGTGCCTCGATCTTTATGAATAATCAACACGCCAGGCATACCTGTGTTATGTACTGGAAAATTAATAGATTTATGGCATGTTAGCCATGAATGGGAGAGCTAAGCAACGTATCTTTGAATAGAATGTGTATTCATCCGTTTTGTAGCTTAAATTAATTTATTTTTAGTTGACTGATACGCTGTCAATCACTTTTTCTGCCTTAAGTCTGGTCTGATGATTTAAGACTCGCAAAATCTTCCTGTCTTGGAAGAGAAATCATCATCATCATCCACAGCCCGACTTCACCCACTGCTGGGTATAGGCCTTCCTTAGTTTGGGCATCATCGCCACGCTCCTGCGCCAGCGATGGCACAAACTAAGGTAAGCCTATATATTCTATTCATAAGAATCCAAAAAAAAACTTCTGCTAGTTAAAAAACAAGAATACGGCGGTAGTGACTGTTTATTTATTCAACAATACAACAAATTATGTAATTAACCAAATTGCTAAAGCAAAATTCTAAATACAATTTGTACCTATTTCTGGCTGAGTCACGGAAGATATTTTTATTTCGGGGCGCGGATGTGAATGAGTCGTTTTTGTAAACTAAAATACTAGGTATATTTAGCAGAATAGTGAGGGGGTAGACCACCTTGGATATCGATAACATGATATTTAATCGAACGGTAAACTAAACTTTTTATGTTGCTCAGTATTTACAAGCCAACGAGTATGATGTTTCTCATTGCAGGGCCTCAAAAGTTTCGAATAGTAAAAATAAATTAAAATGTACGTATTCTCAAAAAAAATATTAATTGTGCGCATTGTTTTAAAAACTGTCTTTGGAAAATATACCATTGTTATATGCTGATCACGGAATCACATAACAGAAATGGCTATTGCGTCTTAAATAAAGGTAGGTATTTCAACTGTGGTCAATGGTGAATCATCGAAAACAATGAGGAAACCCGGCGCGGAATGCTAATGATGGTTCAAATTCGAACCAATGACATTGTTGATGTCAGTGCAAAGTGTAAGATCGTGAGCGAGCTGCTAATTGTACGGTTAGTGAATCCATGGACGCGAAATAGCCATTCACGTAGACAAGGTTCATTGATGGAATAGTTCGAGTAAGTCATCGAGAGATTAAGAACATAAAAATGGTCAACATTGGTTAGCCATTTCAACGAGTCTGTATCGACTGTTTTGGCTCGAGCTTTAGCCAGTACTTATATGGGAACAATAAACTGCTTTGTCTGTGTACATTTAAACATAGGTCAATTCATTCAAAGCAATGAGCCGTTAAAATGTCGAAAATGGTTACGCAGCCAAAAAAATAAAAACAATCAGGAATTAAAAATTATAATTCGTTGAATCACATTAGTCAGATTCATAACAACTTAAGAGTATAATATTTTAACTATTTGACTGCCCTTATAAAAACGAACGAGGTTGTAAACATAAAGCAACATAGTAAACCACTTAGAGAGTACCGCGTGTTCTCACGCAAAGCCTGGATATGGACCTAGTTATAATTTAACTAGCTTGTGCCCGCCGCTTCGCATGCGTTGTACCCGGATAAAAAATAGCCTACCTATGTGTTAATTCCTAGTCAACATCTATACGTTTGCAAAATTTCAGCTTGATACGTACGCTAGTTTTCGCGTGAAGAGGTAACAAACCTCCATACAAACAAACTTTCGGCTTTATAATATTAGTGAGATATGCAACATAAAATAGATTGTTAGTAATTTAATCTGATATTATGAGACAGACATCGTGGAAACTCGTGTTTGTACAAAAGCTCAGCCATTTATAAAGCTCGAGTTGACACACGGGTCGTGTCGTATCTCTGAATCTTACCGGTGAGGGCTAGTGCTGTGACACAGTTATCGATAAGCTGATCGTAATGATACTTGAGCTGATTGTGATTGATGATTCCATTCAGGAAGATTTAACGGGGATTGTGTCACGTGATCTAAGGCTGGTATATGATCCCGAAAGCTTTATGAATGCATTAATACAGTCAAAGATGTCTTAAAATAATGTGTTCATAGGAAATACAATTACTATACAATAAGGCTTAATGTGTATTATTTTATTATATGATTTATATTTAATGATCTTCAAATAATAAACAATAACTATTTTTCTTTTAAGTATTTTAAAATGTTTTTTGTATATCTTTCTGAAACAAATTTATGCTCTTACAATAACTTGTACTAACTGAACAAGGAACAACTAGTGCAGCCCTAACTGCTATTCGATTTATGATTATAATTGATGGCGTTCTGGTAAACCTTGACGGGCGTACTGTTACGGTATAATTGCAACTCAAAGTCATGCTGTCACGTCAGCGCTAACGAGAGCTTCAGCTCAAATTGTGGGAACAACCTCACGATGAGCATTAGCCATAACTGAGCGGATTTTACCGTTTATTCCAGCGACAGAATCATTAGCTGTCAATGTTTCAATTTCTAGGTCAGGCGTTTGCTTATTAGTAAATGCTCGTACTGTTAACAATTTTTGTCATTTTCATGCGTTCTATTCATTGATATAAAAGCATAGATGAGCCCTCACATCAAAAACTCTGGCACTGTGTTTACAATACTGCCGAATGCGCAACACGGCACGCGTACCGAAAAAATAGTGTTCTCTTTTTCTCCCACATTATTTGCAAACACTACTTTCTCTTTCCTGCAATCGCCATTTTTTAATTTGTTATTTAGACAACGGAAGGTTATTTAACAAAATCGCAATACTTAGGAGTGAAATGTTACACCTTTGGCTTTATTTGTGTTTCTGGAATTGTTTGTGCACTTGCGTAATGCACAAGATGGCATTTTGTGGCACTTTTCATCTATTTTAGATGCAAAATTCCACACGCCCGGCTGACACTGTTTCGATGTGCACTGATGCAAAAAGTGAGCTCACTCATCATCGTTTGGAAATACAACGGCGCGGTCTCAGTACGGCGAGGGCTCATCTATGCTTTTATATCAATGGTTCTATTATGTGAATTTTCAAAGATAAGTTGCTGGTAGATGTACAAAATCCGTTTATCGATACTTTTTTTGGATTAGCCCAACACTGGCTCAGGCAAGAATGATTCAAACTTATAAAAAGTTAAAGCACAAGCCCCGTTTCCGAATATAGACCGTGACCTTCGTCTGACTCAATCGCTAAGCATCCAAACATAAAGACTTTGCTACTTTGCTATCAAAATGCAACGCATAGAAACTTAATGACCAACAGAGAAGGAAGTCATAAAAGCAAAAACGGATACATTACGCAAATAAATCAAAATTATGATGATAAGAAATGAAACCGGAACATAAGAAGAACTAATTTGGATTAAATTAAAATCCAAGGTAGCGGAAGTAATCATACTTGTATAAACGTTATGAAAGTTACGAGTAAGTTCACAGTAATTGTGGATATAAAAGATATATCGTTCCATCAAAAATTCTCAAAACATGTAATTCCATAATAACCGAATGGAATCTAACACATTAAAATACAATCTGAACTCCCCATACTTCCCCAATCTTTTTAAATTAAAATGTTGGTTGCATCAGATTGTTTTCAAAGCACGAGTACTACGGTAGGGTAAGGGTCTTTTGGTTATTTTGGGATCAGTTTATGAGTCACACAGCTTTGTGCTAACTGCAACGTCTTTTCGTTAAGGATAAATTTAACTTGAGATTTGTCTTTATTTCGTTAGTATTTTTTTCCTAAGCAGCTCACTTACATAATATATCAAACAACATTCCGAGTTTTCAGCTTGTTCTTTTCTCGTTTAAGTGGACTACCAAACAGACTTTAGAAAAGGATTATATCTATCCGAGAACTTGTAATAGTGTGAAAAGAAAGAAAACAAAAGCTCTCAGAGGTAGTAGGATTCACAAGGAACTTCAGAAGCAATCATTTTATTGTCACAACAAAGTACAGTTTACGTTGAATCCTTAGAATTCTGAAGTCTTTAGTCTTAGTAATCTAAATTGTGCAGCATAGACGAAAAGGTCCTCAAACGAAACGTAATAGGAACAAAATAGTAAAGTGATGGAGCTATTAATATCCCGTTAAGACGACTCAACTCCATAGATAGACGGACACTCGGGGCGCCACATTGCGGAAGTGGCTACTGGGATTGAAGATTTTATGCCTTATAGTATGTTAGATTGATGAAGTATGAGTCAGTCATATCTTAAGAATTTAACATAACATCGAAGCGGTAAGTAGATTCACACAAGACTTTTATGTTTAAGCAATTTGAATTATACTCATCTTTATTTAATTGCGAATGTTTACAGTCAGAATCTTTAAGGTATCTTTAACGATGTTAGCGGTGCGAGAAATTGGCTTAATCCACTTCATAATTTCAGCCATAAAACGTCCACTGATGAACACAGGCCTCCGAGGATTAGTTGAGGGGCAGTTACCAACCACGCTCTGCAACCCGCCGCACGCAGGCGGGTGAGCGTAATATGGGATGTTGATATACGGAAAGACGCTGCTGTCCATCTTCTGGAGGTATCCTTTAGCAAGCCCTTACTGCATCCATGGGCATGATGAGAGGAGGGGTAACATTCTACTGCCGGCACCACACGGCAATCCACTTGTATCTCATCAAATCTCCATGGGATATAGACCTGAAATGTTTTGCCTGTCCCGACACAACAACCCATAAACATAAATCTACCGCGGGCCGCATATTGCAAAATTCCACAAAGTCTCCCCATAAAGCGACATCAATCTTCAATGGCTATCATATTTGCATCACTAACTGCACGTTCTCGCATGCATGAATGCCAGGGTCGCATGACAATGCGGGTGCCTCGGTCCACAAAACAGCTCCTGGGGCACACCCTTATCGCCGACAAAATAGAGTCCAATACTCTTACGTCCAGGGGCTGATGACTGTACAGGCAGGTATGTCCGTGACTATGACCGCCCAGTAGAATTGACATGAACACGATATAAGATCGTAAAGCTGAATGACGGTGTTTTGACTGCATAATCAACAATCCCTACACGCAATAAAATTAATAATACCCGTGTCCTTTAATGAAGACCTCACAGTGGATTTCATTCACGCCGCTGATGAGATGCATTTTATTTTCGTTTTACTATCGCTGGTCGGGTTTGGCCATAAAATTATTTTATTAGCGAGAAATATTAATAGGGATATTAGATAAGTTTACGAGATCAAAGGTGTTATTGCAAATCTAGTAAACCAAGGAATTAATTGATAGCCGAGGCGAGTTATACGCACTCGTCTCTGTTGATAGTAAAGTTATTTTTATTTATAAAGCGTAGTCGTGTTCCTTAAGAAAAATGCTTTTGCTCTGCGATTACTATAGTTCCATTTAAAATCAAACCTGCCCTGGACACTGTAACGAAAATTACACGATCGACTCATTTGAATCACTTCATCATCATCATTTCAGCCGTAAAACGTCCTGAACACAGTATGGGATGTTGATACACGGAATGACGCTGCTGTCCATCTTCCGGAGATAGCTCTTAGCAGGCTCTTACTGCGTCCACTGGCAAGAGAGGAGGGGCAACATTCTACTGCCGGCACCACACGGCATCACTTGATACGCTATAATCCATCATAGCAACCTTCTTCAGTCGAATTACGAACTAAGCTCTCGCAGCCAAACCGTGGAATTGCAACACTATTCAGAATTCATGAAGGTCGTTAATCATAATGTGTCAGACAACAATAGGTATTTCGGATGTCCGATCGCGTGACGTCGCAGTGCGGTGTTTGGGTTGACCAGGTCACCTTTCATGCTTGAGTAAACAACTTGCACGGTGGCTATTGAGCTTTTGTGAGCTCGGCAATTCGCTATTGAAAGACTTATGAATGGTATTCTACTAGCTTAGGATTTGCTCAAGCTTTGGATTTTTTTTAATGGTGGCAAATAGCGCATGTCCATCCTAATCGTTGGTGATTTTTAACCCCCGACAAAAAAGAGAGGTGTTGTAAGTTGGACCGCTATGTGCGAGCGTCTGTCTGTGGCACCGTAGCTCTTAAGCGAGTGGACCGATTTGAATGGTGTTTTTTTGTAGCGATGGTTATTAAACATGTTTTATCAAAATCGGTTAAGACTTTTACAAGATATGGGGGGTGAAAGAGGGGATAAATAATCGAATGAATCCAAATATACCCAAGTTTGGTATCAAATAAAAGAAAATGGTGTATAGAGTAGAATGCAAGACCAAAAGTAAAAAAAAAAATATCGGTTAAGATAGACAATCGAATGTTTTCAAATATATCCAAATTTGATATCTATTTTTTTTTTATATATATATTCTGATATACAACAATATAAAGGAAATGATTGTGTACTTAGGTACTTTTTTTAGAAAACAGTTTCTCTTACCTCTTACTTGTACTTAATTTTTTTATATTTTACATTTTTGCTTACAGGTTTTTTCCACAATACATACTTTTGCGATTTTGCATAATATTTATTTTATAAGCGTAGGAAATAAAGAAACCCTCCTGGTGTAAATGAGACGCATCCTAAGCAACGTAGCCATAGCTCTAGCTAGTCAAACCGCAGCATTGTTTACTCGTAAAAGGCTATCCTACTCGTAGATACCAAGATGGGCTTCTGGCTTATAAATTGCATGGAAATCTCTTTCTGACGATCAATATTATACATAAATAAGCATAATTTTTGTATTGCAACGGGTTCCTTACAAACATAAAAAAAAATCACCAAAGCTGAATATTTTAGGAAACCAGCTTCGCTTTAGATGTAGAATGCCGGCAGTAGAATACTCCTCTTTTGTCAGTAAGAATCTAAGTATGCAGTAAGAATTTGCGAAGGGATACCTCCGAAAGAACGTCTTTCTGTGTACCAACATTCCGTACGTGAGTATAGCAAAAACCCTCTCTTGTTTAGTACTTGGAGATCCATGACTTGGCCTATGTTAAGCATTGAACCTCCTACAGCTGATATGATGATGATAACTAGCAGGAACATTTGGTGTTTCAGTTTCGATTACCATAAAGATAAAGCCAAGCTTGTTATTACGTTTTTATTATTTGTGTGTTAGTGTTGAGGATTGTATCTATGGCCCGTAGAATAAGTTGTTAATGTACATCAAGCATCCGTTAAGCTACATCAAGCATTCAAGCTATCCGTTTGTTGCCTGCAAATAAAGAGTTTTGATTTGAAAGCTAAAAAAGGGCGCTGAAAATAGTCAAAGTTTTCACAAAATAAACTCCTCCAATTGTCTTGGAATTGTATGTCCATTTATTCAGATGAGTTCCCTTTAATTTCGTGTTCGTTGCGAGAACAGCAACGTTGAGTGTTATTGTGGCAATTTACTTAAAAGCTCTGAAAGGATCGTGATTGTATGTACATATGTATGTATGAATGCTGATTGGTCAAGCTAGCTCATAACTATAAGATTTTTAATAATATTTTTGGTTATTTTATTAGAAAACCAACTGCCTACAATACAAGAATAAAAAAACGGAGTTACAAACATTAAGCAAATTAGAGGTTCTCACGAATAATTTGGCTTTGCCCCCTAATATAGCTGAGAGGATGGTGTGGGTGCTGGCAAGCCTAATTCATCCAACAATGTCCCAGGTACTGCAGCTACATTTTATAGCATATTAAATAAAAAAATTGAGTCCCCCGACACTTTACTTAGTTACCAATTTTTTTTTGTAATGTGAGGGTACACATTACAAAAAAAATAGGTAACTAAGTAAAGTGTCGGGGGTCTCAGTCTTGCAGTCAACAAATCATGCCCTTTAATTTAACACCACACTTGGGTATATTTGAAAATATTCGATTGTTTTTTCCCACTTTTATCCTCAGATCTTCTGAATGACTCATCCGATTTCTGTATATAACTTTCAGTTTTGCATTCTTCACATCATTTCCTTTCATTTGATACCAAACTTGGGTATATTTCGAAACATTCGATTACACGTCCCCTATTTCCACCCCCTCCCCATTTCTTGTGAACGTCTACCGATTTTAACAAAACATGTTTGTTTAAGAATCACCGCTAGAAAACCTGCTTTTAAATAAAAAAAAACCTACATTAAATCGGTCCACTCATTTAAGGAGATACGGTGCCACAGACGGACAATATTAAAAAAGTTAAAAATATCAGTTGCCAACGCTGTATAAACCCTCTTTAAAATTGATGTGAAAGGCTAATATTCATTTTCGTGGCTTTTCGCAATCATATTAATTAGCGGGAATTTTCAGGTACCTGTTACGTTGGTGGAGGCACCACTGTTCGCTGGTCACCGCCACTCTAAAGAAGGCCCTCAATAGCTCGAATCAGTTGTTGCCTCCACCAACACAACAATAAGGTAAGTGACTATTCCCGCTAAATAATAATAATGTTTGGCCTTGTTGAATCATAGAGGTAGCTATTATAAAGTAGCACATCATTGATTTGTACAGCATTTGTTGTGCTCCGGTCAGGTGGCTTCGCGCCGGAACCATGCATATCTGCCTTTTTAGGCCTTTGTTTGAGGCCACTGCGCTTTTGTTTACTTAAAACACAGACAAATAGATACACTCTTTTAAGTTATTTAAAACATCATGCTGATAAAACGTTAAAGCATGAATAGAATATGCATGCATGTTTTAACATTAGATACCGGATATGACATGATTTGATGAGATATGATTATGATAATAGTAAACTATAAGGGTTTTGTACGTGGAACTCCACACAGTTAGACGATCACGACATCAGCTGACTTGAAAAAAAAAGATTTCGAACGTCATTTACCGTCACCATCAAGGAAACCACATAGTAAATGTGTATGGTTGCTCAATGACCTCATATTATAATATTATACCTCATAATATTTTCCTTGGCTCGAATCGATGGAGCATAAACCACAGTGCTGGCAGGCAATAAAACCTAAGAGAACCTAAAAGGTACTTTAACATGAAGGACAGAAATCGCATGTTATGACATCCATGCCAATTAAGGTTTGTGATTCGTAACGTTCTTGTTATAATTAAGATAGAAAACCTAAGTGCTTGGGTCATTCCCAGAAACAACAACACTAAATTTATCCTAACTGCAGTCAGATTCACTGCACAAACTTCTTACAAAGTAATGTTCCTATTCAGTGCACACAAACATCGTAAGTAGGCGCCGGAAGTGAAGGAGACATGAGGGCACATATGCTGGGTTCGGTGTCCGTACGGAACAGGGCACAACATACAGTTCAATTTTATTGTTCTGCGCATGATCGCAGATGTGAACTATATTGTGTCACTAGTTATGACTCAGAATAAGGGTAATACTTCTCTATCATCCAATTACTAATGGTGATTCCATATAATCATGAATTGACTTTGTGGTTAGGACTCTTTATGACCTGAATATGAAAGTAGTTCGTATCCCCCTGGCAAAACATTACAGGGTTTGGTATTGTTCGATGGTTTACAGAAGCTACCGACCGACCTTACCTCAAAACAACTCGACGATAGCTATTCTGTTTACTAAGCTCCCGAAAGCACTCTTTTCTCAAACGTTGGATTCAAATATTGAACGAGTACGACGGGTTTTCGAGCTGACAAGACAAATAAGGATGATCACCACGCCTAAATCTCTCGAAGCGGAACAGGTAAATAGTATACCATTAGGCGCAAACATGCAATACTTCTTGGAAACCAGAATGTTTAGCATAAACCATACATCCTGACTGGAAGCCAGTCACAGAGCCAAACTTAGACCATTTCACATTATCCGACATGATTTAAGGGAATCGCATTGCGAACAGAGAACAGGCGATGTTCTCAAAAAGGAGGTAGTAAATAGTCCGTCAGTTTGGGTCATTGTTTGTGCTGTGGACGGTAATTAAATATGTCCACCAACATACGATTTTTGAGGAGGATTTCAAGGCTCTAAGACGTTAGGCATGGTAAACAAAGGAAAGCAATACATCCAGTAGTGGGTGAAGTATAATATAGTGAAGTATAATAATCTAACTAACGTACGATTTTCGAGCAGGATTGTGTAAAAAGGCTCGAAGACGATACTCATTGGTAATGACAAACATGTGGGTGCTGCGGGTTCGACGCCCATGCCCGGTATGGATATAATGGAGCGATTGTCGTCGCCCCGTTATTCGCCCACCTATCAACGGCTAGCCGGTGGCTAGCCGTTGACTTTCCTATTTCCAGTGCAAGTTTGAACATTGTCGAGAATCATTTAACTTTCAATGGCTGATTATGAATGTCACAGAACTCATGAATGAGTGTCATCCATCAGATAGAGATCGGAAACCGAGTCTTGTTTAATTTTTGCTACTTTCCCTCAATTAAATAAAAAATTGTGGCAAACGAATCCAATTATGTGATTTGATTTATTCAATCAAGATATGTTTTGTTTTTCTAATGTAAATTGACCTTTTTAAGTGGCCTTTGTGTCCAAATGAATAATCAATAATTAACTTTGATAGAGATCGGTAACTAAGTCTTGACTAGTCTACCTCTAATAAAAAAGACTTCACGAGCTCCATTGCCCCAGATATTTCGAAACGCTAATCAGTTTCTACAATTTATCTATTTCTCCGCTTTCCAATGACAAAAAAGCCTCCCATCGTGGAAAGGTCAAAAAATATTGATTCAAATAACCAGGTTAGTCGGTTGATCGTAACAGAAAACCGCATCGCGCGCCTGAATTGTTTGGCTTTTTTATGCGGTGGAAATGACTCCCTTACCGATGAGGTGTGACGCGTTGGAATTAGCATGTTTGTTTACCCATCTTTTTAGACCCTAGTAGACTTACTAACTTCATCATTACACATACACATCATACTACAAAAAGCGCCCCCATCTAGTCGCAAATTAAAGCAAAGCCTATGTACTATGGAAACCAGATGATTGATATAATACTTACATAAAACATTTTTTTTGTAAATTTAAATGTCAAAACATAAAGTAAATAATTGGTAAGTCAAATAATTTATTTAGCCATTAAATCAAGTGGTTTTAATACTTACCTACTAACTTCGATAGTTATGTATAGTTAGAACATTATGTTATTATATAGTTAGAAATATTAAACTCAAATAAAGTAAAATTGTTGAGAACCTATCTAATTTCTTCAGCCTTCAAAACTGAACCATCGAGTGGTAGGTATCTCTTTCACTTTTGTGATCACAATGCATTTTAAATATAAACACGAGAATTCACCCCCAAATTCGCTTCAATTACCTGAAACAAACAAAATATAAAATTAGATCAAAAGATCGGAAGTGCCATGCAAAATGTTGTCTAAACTTTAGACAGGATTGTATAAATTGGTATAGTATTACATCTAAATGTCAATTAGCGAAGTAGGTCGTTAGACAGTCAACTGTTTATGAAATGTGGGTATGATCTAATCCTTAAATGAAAGACAGGCCAGTGACCACACTGTTTGCATATATCGGCAAATATAAGTACTCCTACCTGATTCTAAATATAGAACAACACTTAGGAATTAGCTGACGAAAAACACTGAATTAGGCATGTTAGCACCCAATAATTTAAAAATAAAGTAATGAATGAGTAACAATTGCGTTTTTTCGTAGTCTTGAAAACGTGCACATCTTGCTCTACCATATCAGAAGAAACACAAGTCTAAATGTATCAGTAAAAATAAAGCTTCATATACCCATACAACATGGTCGAGGACGCTGTTATTGTTTTCCCAGCTATTGTAAGATGTGTCTGCAGTCTGAAGATTGCCTAGAGTGCTCTCCACTAACAATGTGACGCTGTGCGTAACACAGAGATTCTTCTCTTTTACAGCGCCGTAAACAGTCGCAGGGAAGGGACAGAACACGCGTGAATTTTATTTTTATAAGGTTATTCATTTCTTTCTTATGTTACTCGCAGAAACTAGAAAATGGCTCGACCAATTTTCAGAGAAAGCAAGGCATTTTTAGAATAAGGGTTGTCCGGTTGTCTGATTGGGCTGATGCCATACAAGTATTTACGTAAGTGGCCGGTGACAATACTTCAAAACTTGGAAGGCGAATGATGTATTTATTTGTCAAACCCTCTAACGTCGATTTCAAATAAAAAATATATACGGTTGAATTGAGAAACCGACTCCTTTATTTTCGTCGGTTTTATGTTGTTAATTGCCAGGGACAAGGTTTGTTAGAATGAAAATGTTCGGGAAATCCACGGAAAATTGTCAAAATCTGGATAAACTGAACGTCCTTTTTCTATGGGATTTTTGTAAGAGCTCACAGAACAGCGTCTGTCGTGTCAGAATTTATATCATAGTAATGAAGTAACAAAGTGATCCATTAAAAAAAGCACGCGCGCACTTTATTGAAAAAATAATACCATACGTGAGCAATCAAAAGGAAACGTAAAAGTAATAGAACCTTACTTAACTACCTATGTGTAATTTCAGTAAAAAGGACGTATTCAAACACGTTTATAATCCAAGACTGCGAAGCGATAAATATTTTTTTTAATTAAATACTTCATCATTCATCATCATCATCATTTCAGCCGTAAAACGTCCACTACTGAACTAAGGCCTCCCTCATGGATATCCATGAGGGGTAGTTGCCATACTCACCACGCTTGGCAGGCGGGTTGGTGAGCGCAGTATGGGAAGTTGATATACGGAAAGACGCTGCTGCCCATCTTCCGGAGGTGTCCCTTAGCAGGCTCTTACTGCATCCACGGGTAGGAGAGGAGGGGTAACATTCTACTGCCGGCACCCCACGGCTACAATATTTTCACAATATTTCTATTAAATACTTAATGGCTTTAAATATGATGTAACTTGTATTAAAAGCGTGTTATGTAAGTTGGGTTGGGAGCATTGCACGTGGCTAAGGCTATAGCGGAGGGAAATGGCAGACTAGAAGGGAGACATTGCCCAGCAGTCAAAGATTTAAATCTTTGCCAGAAGTATGTATCAACTAATTAACTGGTTTCAACAAGCTTCTAAATAACTTGCAATGTACGAGTATGTTTGGATGACATTTTGCAAGGTGAATTAGGCCACTTTATCACATCCGATTGAGCTCAAATTTCGCATAAACCTTTTGTTCCGGTGACATTACAATAGGTACGCAATAGGTCAGTTAAATGTAGAAGTATTATATCAATCATCCGGTTTACATAGTACAAGCTTTGCTGGATACTAAATCCAGAATTTATGTTTTTGTCGTAGAACTGTGCTGCCCATGTCCGCAGTGGACACAGGCCTTCCTCATGGATCTTCAACAGCGTGAGGGGCGAGCCCAGTACGGGACGTTGATACACGAAAAGACGCTGCTGCCCATCTTCTGGAAGATTTCTACTGCATCAGCAGGGCAAGTGAGGGGGAACATTCTACAGCCGGCACCCCACGGTTTATTATTTATTTATTACTAGCTGTCCCGGCAAACTTCGTATCGCACCTACCACTGCAACTACTTACTACAACTACCCTCCATCTTCCTTTTTCTTTGTTTACGAGGATGGAAATCTGCTTTTTTTCAGATAACGTACTGCATTTAGGGTGCAGCACGGTTATGTGGGGTTGTCACGTGACGACCCACTAAAACCATCCCCAATGGCCTACCTCAATGCATGTCGAGGGGCTCCGGTTCCTCTTACAGACCTGTACGGTGCCCCTCTCACATCTTGCCCCTAAGGGCGATTAAGATAACCGCCCCTCACATCTCGCGGTTTTCGATGGCGCAAGGCCATATGCGCCATCGCCCTCCCTGGATCCGTTAACTGGGGCAGCTAGAGCCCTAACTCCAGATTGCCCACGGATCCAGTGGTCCTTTACAGGGATTCCGCTTCAGGCGGTGCGGGTGGCTACTGCCTTCGCCCCACCGCCACCATCTCTTATATATATATATACATATATGTATATTTACAAAATACAATACATATAATATACATCCTTAATCGGCACCCAGGCGACACGACGGGGGATATTCTCGAACCCAGGAAGTTGGGGCCCATCCTTCTCAACAAACTAAAAACTAAGGACAAACACAAATATTTACATCTGGCCGAGATCGGGTCCCAGACTCCCGATCCCCCTAGATCCTTCTCCGATGAGCACCAGATTCGTTGAGGTCTCCAGCCTCCGCTTAAGGCCGAATATCTCCCGGTGTCTGCAGCCCAGCCCTCCCTCACTATTTACACGAATCCGGGGAAAAATGGGCCATTCCACCCGGAAACCTCCAAAAGGGCTCTTGTTCCGGGTAAGTCCCCGGACAGGCCAACCCTTGCCCTTCTGAAAGGGCCTCCCGAAACCCCTCTCCATCACTAAATGCTAACATAAATATCTACATATACACACCCTTAATTATACGACTACCAAACTAGGGCCCCAGTCCCAGACAGGTCCCCAGACCGTCCACACCTTGCCCTTCTGAAAGGACCCGTCCAGCGCCTAGAGCCCTCCATCCTACGTTTGCGTCATCCACTGCCCCTCTGCTAATCAGAGGGGTGCTTGGAGAGGCTCCATCCCATTATACCCTACAACTACCATACAACAACCCTTCAACTACCCTACAACTACTAATTTACGCAACGAAAAGTAGCCTATGTCGGTCTCCATGGTCTAATCTACTCCTATACTAAAATTCATCCAAATCGGTTCAGCGGTTTTGACGTGAAAAGGGAACATACATACATTCTTACTTTCACTTTTATATATTAGTAGGAAGTAGGATAATTACCGTATTGGTATCGAATGAATGGGCTTTAAAAGCTTGTTTTTATAAATGCCTTCTAAACATAAACTTCATTAGGAATATTCTAAAAGGTAATGCGCGTTATTGTACTGAACCGGTTGAGTTACCTAATTCACTCCCATAACTGCCTTAGAAGTGGTAGTTAAATAAGCCCTAAAATAACACTCGATACAAGAAGTACTCTTAATATAGCATTCCTCCCGTGAAACTTGCAGTGGAAGGGCCACCCACGCTAACATGTAGTTTTAAAACAATTGATTCGTCAAGTCTAAGTCTGGCTGTAGAGGAGCAAGTCATGAGAACTGATGCTTCAGTTTTCACAACATAAGGTATTTTTTCAACACTTTACGGAGAGCGTGAAGTTGATATAAGAGATGGCGCAGTTTACAAATGGAAGGTGGATAACACAAGATGTTTAGAATAATAGACGTAAGTTTGATTTTCAGAATTTGTCAACACTTCTGGAAGGCGCGTGCTTCCTGACATTTACTTTATTGTAGAGCATAAAATATATGGTATTTATTCCTTCCTTTTTATTTTCCTTAGCCTATTTCTCCTTACTTCTGGATAAAGCCTTTCCATAAATCCAGACATCACTGGTTTTTGCGGTTTCCGATCTATTCGAAACCATCGACATCGTCACGAACGATTTCAGCAGACCCGACTCTTTTTTCTTACAGGAAAATGTTAGAAATCAAAACTTATTTTCACATTGTAAGCTCACATTTTCGTTAATTTCGTATAATTTTCTACTTCCGCTCAGCCAACCAGAAAGTCATACAAACTCTTACTGCACGGCGTCAACCACAACTGATGCCAGATCAAAAACTGCACTACAAGAGCTAATCGAATCGTGCTTTTCTTTTAAAACATCGTCATCACCTTAAGGGATGCTTATGGAATACTGCCAACGGCCCAGAGGCATTCTCCGTTATTTTAAGGAGTTGGGCTGACTAGATTCAGAGGAGAGAATGCACAATACACCGCAACGCGGGACGCCAGTGCAGATCTGGTATCCCCCACCAGAATTAAATACCTCGACTTTGAGGCAAGTCTTTCATGACTTGGGCGCCACGTTTAAGGCAACCCTTTGGAGGTCGTCGTACGTTGGAGTGGGCACGGCTGCTGAAACCGTGCCTTCAGCGTGACAACGGGCCGTTACTGTCCTTTTTACTACGGCGCTTACGTTGCCGATCGATAATGATGTAATCACAGCTTGCAGCTATGTTAGGTTAATTTACGAACTGGTCAAAAGAATGTAGGTAAGTTGTTATGATAGATTATCTTATCTACTATCACGCGAGGTTGTTCATACTTTTAATGCTAATGAAGTTGCCTTTGGCATCACACGCCATTATGTACTACTTGGGGACCGCAGAAGACGCTGCAGAACGATAACAGCGCATTAATCAGCCGATAATTTGCGCATTCGCGAGACCTTTAACGATAGTCTTTAAATATCCGCATCGACTTGCGAACCTCCTCTTTTGTTCTTCGGTTATAAATTCACGAACATTTGTTACGTCATCGAGAATCATTTCCTTTAAATCAGAAACACAGCAATGCGGCAAATGCACCATGCAGACAGATGGTGGATTTCCAAAGACACTTTAAAAATGATCTGTACTACTCTTTTGATTGCAAAGAATTTAATTCAATTCCAAAGAGTTTGTTGATTTGAACAAACAGGCCAGATAGAATTTTAATATATTGAAGCCCTAACAGTTTAACAAAACACCTTGGTTCTAATAAACAATGGTTTATGAACACCGACATAAGGACGACCCCTTTGAGGGTGTGGCTGTACAAACAAGTCCCGTAAAATATGCGCACACTAACGCTATATAGATTACCTCAGGAAGCATTTACATATTTAGGTAACTATTGTCTGTGTAAAAAACAGTTCGATATGGTAATTCAATGTTTAACCAGTTTTAGATGTTATTGTTATGGTACCATTGTTATAACAACAAGGTTGGTTCTGCCTACAAGGACAACTTATCTTTTTAATAATTCTCCTTAAAGGATTCCGTGCCCTAGTGTGTGGTCTATGGGGAAAAACCTATGACATAAACATAAACGTATTGTATATTTGATATGGTAATTGGAATGATTTCAATTGTTATTTAGGTCTGTGGATTTTAAGTATTTTTGTGGATTAATATAAAACGTATGAGATTATTAACTATTATGCAAAATTGAATGAGTCCCGGTTGGAAAATCCCCCCCTATAGAAACTTAAATATGGATCTGTAAAAATAAATTAACTCTTTATTTATTTAAATACATTAAAGTACTAACATTGTCCTGAATGTGCAAATATACTCGTTTATTCGCAGTTTATAGCGAGTCAATACAAATACACATCTTCAGAACGTATCGAATATTTTGAAATCATAAGTGTTCTATTTAGTTAGACGATCTATGTTCGATGTTCATCCAGTATCTACATCATTCAATGAACGATCCTGTGTATCTTCTAAACGCGGATTCAACGATCAACATATGTACATAACTGGTATTGTTTTCCAAAATTACCACAACAATAACAGTCACCTTTAACAAATAATTATGTGGTTAATTTCGCAGATCTTCCGACCTACAGGCATTTTGCTTTGGTAATGTCTATCATAATTTCACCCACACCAATCGCTGGACATGCTGCAACCGCATAAGTGTGTTTCTAATTGACGTCTTCAAAGAGGCTTAAGACGACGCATTGACGATTTGGCGTCAGGGATCTCAACTTTTTTCAGCTGTTACAAAACATTCAGAATTGATATTTTATGTTTGGAATTTTCATGTTTTTTACTTTAAATTGGTAGGTAGTTGGTTTATAAGATTGATCAACTGTTAAAACAGAAAAAAACACAAAAATTACCCTATAAGAACATATTTTCCCTTTAAAAGTTAACGAAACCGATTTATGTCTCAAAATTTTACATACGTGTAATTATGTTAACACACCCTTTTTAAGATGGTGGTTCGTTTTCGTTTTTATATAGTTACCAATAGTTTTTATATTTAACGACTTCATCATTTCAAGCTAGCTCTTCGCGTCAGTTTGTATGCCGACCCCCAAAGCCAGCGTTTTACCATTGTAATTGAAACAATAACAGTTCAATAATTGTTTATCATTGCGTCACCTTAAGTAGATTCCGATTGAGGAAATGGAAATGACCAGTGCCTGTCATACAGCTTAAATCGGGAAACGAGGGCATGAATTACTGAAAGCGAGCGGGAATACTGTCATCATGGATGAGTGTTTTGTCTAATATTAAGAGTCTATTTAGTATGTGACCAAGAAAGTTTATGAAAGACGATGTCAAAAGGAGTGATATCTCTCAATGTTCTAGAGGAAAGATTTGTCATGTTGTATTTTGTACGTTTGTAACGAATAAACTCAAAAACTACTGGAGCGATTTAAAAAAAATATTTGACCATTAGAATGCTACATTATCCCTGAGTAACATAAGCTATATTTATCCCCGTATTCCTACGGGAACGGGAATAACGCGGGTGAAACCGCGGAGTGCGGCTAGTCCTAGATACAGATAAAGTAAACATAATGTTATACAGGTCTTTAAAATACAGAGTGTATTAAAATATATGTACTAAGCCAAATGACATCGTTAGTTCCGTTTGAAACCGGTAGACACAAATCGCAAGGGACCAGAAAGAATATACTAAGCAGTGGGTGCAAACGGGCTGAAATGATGATGATGATGATGATGAAGCCACAAGGGAGAGATTCTGACCACCCCAAGGAGCAACTTTAGTTCTACGACTTTTTGGGATTCGGTGATTTTCACTCAAGAAAACGAAAGTTTTAACTTATTACTTAAATGTACATATGTATTGTTGTGCTCCAATTATGTTCTACCTTAATTAGCAAGCATTATTATTTTTTTACTACCCCTCATGGCGATCCATGAGGGAAGCCTGTTCATTAGTGGACTTTTTACGGCTGGAGTGATGATTATTTTTTAATTATAATAATGAAAATTAATGAATTAATGTTATGTTTTGACATACTACTATAATGTCAAAACATAACCATTAATTAAATATACAATTTAAAATCCCAATTTATCTTCCAAAAATCATTGATATTATGATTATAGTACCATTTAAGTACTTATTAATAATTTTATTAGTTTACATTTAAATACATTGTCATTTTGGTTTTTAAGAGACTTTGGTATTTTAATAAAAGTATCTGGTGACATACAGACTATACTTTTTTGTAACACGGTTGTTTTACGTAGGTAGCCTATTGTTGTCGCGTCTGTTACACGAAGTACAACAACGTCGATCATACGTTGAAAACGCTGAGGGTTTTACAAGTTTCCAAGTTTTAACTACCGAAAATTGGTCACAAGAAATCAAAGCAGGTAGAGCGTCGCGAAGTTTATAAAAAGCCAGTGTAAATAAGTTTTGAATGAAAAAAATGTGTATTTGATTATGCTATATCATCACCATCATTTCAGTCTCATGGATGTCCATGAGGGGTAGCTGCCATGCTCACCACGATTGACAGGCGGGTTGGCAAGCACAGTACGGGATGTTGATACACGGAGAGCTGATCATAATACCTTTAAAATATCATCAGGAAATCATTCCGTTAACGGCAAAACTAGAGAAGCAAACTAATGGCATCGTTCCTAACAGCACAATGACAAGGAAGGACGGCTAAATGAATACAATGAAATAATGCAAAACTGTATAAAATAAATTAAAACTGACTCTGGAAAACGTAAAAACCGAGGACATTATTGTCTTTAAATTGTTTGAACAATTTGGACTTCCTAAGTTGAGGAGCGATAATAATGAATGATTGTGATTCTTTATAAACAACGTATCCCAATATTCGACGATAAGCTTGCACCGATAGCCTTACTCGTGCAGTACTCGAGAAAAATATAAAAATATATATATATGTAAATCAATTATTTTTTAAGTTGCCGTGGGGTGTCGGTAGTAGGATGTTGCCCCCCTCCTCCCTTGTCCGTGGATGCAGTAAGGGATACCTCCAGAATATGGGCAGCAGCGTTTTTTTGTGTATTAACATCCCGTACTGCGCTCACCAGCCCGGCTGCCAAGCTTGGTGAGTATGGTAACAAACCCCTGATGATCCCTTGGAGATCTATGAGGGACATCCTACGACTGAGATGTTTTATATTACAAAAAAAAACTAAAAACCTTGTAAATTGAACTTAAGACATTTTTAACAAACATGACCACAATTTTTCAATATTTTTTTCAAAATATGAAAATCCCTGAACTTTTTACTTTTTGTCTACTTTAACTTAGCGTGGTGTTCAATATGTTATGTATGATTCTTTAATTTTTCCACAAAAAATAACAGACGACTTGAGAATCTCTTCCTTTTTTATAAAATCGGTTAAAAAATAAATTAAGACGTATAGAGAAGACAATTAATTAATTAGTTACAGTAGCCTCTCTCTACACCAATATGCGCGTCATTTTGGTTTATTCTACGCTCAGATTAACGCAAATGGGACTCTACCAATATCACTTTGCAGAATTAAAAAAACGCCATGCTAGGCCCGCAGAACTAAGCAACCTCTCACTCAGCCAGGTTAAGTCCTTGAGCCGTAGTTCTAAGAGGTGAGACGTGCTGAAGTGCAGGAAAGTCTACATCAAAAGATTATACTAGAAAACCCACAATAGCAATGAGACCAACGACACAAATAGTGCTAATATTTTATTTATGCAACGCTATTGAGTAAGCATAAGGTAAATAAACTAATGATTGTAATTCTATTAACAATCAACAATTCATTTGATTGACATTGGCAGTATGATAGCGGTTCCTGTGATAAGACTGAAATAGCTGACCGCAACGCTGACTTCGTGAGTAATACTGCTGTTAGTATTCAAACAGTAGTATATAATAAATCAATTTAAGGAATTATAAAATAAAGTCGTAGATTTATACACCATAAATCTAAGACCACTACAGAGTGGGGCCCATCCAATGCTAGGAGGCGATGTGGAAGACCGAGAATGAGATGGCGGGACGAGCTTGACGCTTATATTATACCATCTTGGCCTGTAACTGCGTTAAGTCGTGAGGAGTGGAAGGAGGAAAGGGAGGCCTAAGCCCAGCTGTGGGACAGTAACGGCAAAAAAAAAATCTAAGAGTTATCTCTGATAAAACGAATCATAATCACATTACAGAAAACCGCATTAAGATCGGTCGAACTGCTATGGATATCATTGAGTACGTAATTAATAGAATAGAAATCATTTTTAGAATCGTATTTTGCCAACTGTGTTCACAAACAAACAATCCTCAGTCTTCTCCGTTCCGACATGGGTAAAAATAGTTACTTAGTGAAACAAATCCGAGTGACAGGTTGTATTATATTAAGTATCCTACGCGCATTGTAGAAATACCGGATACTACTCGCAGCCTTATATTCGTAGGTGTTTCGAAGATTATACAGAAATGTAGCATTATTCACTGCATTGCTTGACAATTTTATATTGGAATATTGAACGAAGAAAATGAAGAAACACCAGACAATCGCTCCTCACTTTGGTGTATTTTGTTTAATTGCAAAATCTATTAAAATAAGACATTTTACCCATATTGATGAAACTTACAATATTTAAAATTTTTAGATTTGCTACCTTAGCCACCACAGACGGATATAAGTATTCAGAACGGGACAAGCAAGTGGTATATTGCATGTTAAGTGTTAATGCTCACTACAAAAAAAATAACCTTGCATGTCCGTAGGTTACTATGTTCGTCGCTAGGTGCATCAACTTCAGACACGCTCATAAGTGTAAAGCCACATTTCCCACTATACTCATCAGGCCTGATAAGTTTTTCTCACAAGTTTCAGAGAAAAACAAATATCTTAGTCGTTTTTAATAAAAATATTCTATGTAAAGTTACCATGAAACAGTTCCGATAACCGTTGCGCAGTCAACGCACGATGTCCACTTCCTTCCCGCCTGGGACCTGAAGGTATACCGACCGACGCCGTCGGCAGTTGTTTTGGCGTCAGAGACTATTAGAAATCGTAATGCCCAGGGAAATAGGTCTGTGTTGACGAGAATTCATTAAACTTAGCTTGTGAAATCGGTCTAGTTGAAACCCCTATTGGAACCTTAATACTGTGATAGCATTAAAAGCAAATCTGGCTTTCAAGATAAATCTATGTTTATAAATATAATTCATCTCTTGCCGTTGCACTTCATAACGTTTGATAAACAGAGTCCAATGCTTTTTATAGGTCAAGTTAATTATGCCCATTTTGCGTGTCGAATCAGTCAATAATAAGCAATGAAGCAATGGTGAACTCCGCCATACGTCACTCGTATCGTACAGACATCGATGCAGACAGACGCATTTCGCAAGTAGCTGAGTCAACTGTTTGTGAGCGAACGCTGGTTGCCACACGCCGGCGCCGCATTAAGGGCATTAACATTAACATTGAACATTATAGTAAGTTACATTTATATTACATACATTTACTATATGATGAACGGGCTGTCTTGTCTTATTTGATTCTAGTCGTGTTTTCTACGTATAAACGCGAAAATAAAAATTGAATTTTACTTACGCAGTAGAATCTACTTAAAACTAGACGTAAACTGGACTATCGTACTACAACAACAAGACGTTAACAAAACAGTAACGTTATTACTATATTGGATTATGGGGTATTTATCGCGTAATTACCTTTATTTTATTCTCCCCGCGACCACGACCAGGTGCAATCTGGTCGAAACATCGGGAATAAAGGTAATTACGCGATAAATACCCGATAATCCAATATAGTAATAATGTGTTGTGGTCGCGAAAGTTTAAAAAAGCAGTAACGTTGTTTACAAAGACTGTCACAAAAGCGACTAAAAACATACCCATGTTCATACCACAAGCAGAACCATATACAGAGACCTTAAATTAACCAATAACAGGTACAAAATTTTCCGCAATAACCTTCTGCGCAAACTTAAGGATAACTACGAGTCTAAGCAAGTAATAGACAACAAAGATAACCCAAAAAGTCTTTGGCAGACCATAAAAAATATATGCGAAATTCCGAGCAAAGCAAATGATTCGAACGCTCTCTTACCACCAAATCTTAGGCCTCTGGAATCGACTAACCTTACATAGGTTAGGTACATCTTAGGCCTCTGGAATCGACTAACCTTACATAGGTTAGTCGATTCCAGAGGCCTAAGATTTGTTAGTAAGAGAGCGTTCATTTGCTTTGCTCGGAATTTCGCATATATTTTTTAGTCGCCCATTTTGCCACAGTAGGTTCCAAGCTAGCATCCAACAATCTTATGAATCCACGGACCAACATTCCTTATGTTCACAAAATAAGTCACAGACAAAATGCTCTAACTCTCTATTCCTATCACCAACTGATTTCATCGAGATTTCTCAAATCATATCAGACTTGAAAACAGACAGCGCCCCATAAGATGGAATTGGCGCAAGGCTTTTAAAAGAAATCAAAAGTGCTACTGTGGAGCCTATTACTCACACCTGCCATCTTAGCATCACGTCGGGCGTCTTCCCCGACTCTTGGAAAACAGCGACTTGTCTCCTACTTACAAGACAGGCCCAAGACAGTCGTGACAATTATATACCAATATCTCTGCTCTGTATCCTCTCTAAAATCTTAGAAAAAGTAGTAAACAAACGACTATTGGACTTCCTCGATAAGTACAAGCTGCTGTCGGACAAGCAGTTTGGATTCAGACAAGGAAAGTCTACCTCTGACGCTAACGGTCTGCTTGCTGACACCGTGGACACTCACTTAGACAATGGGACTCGCTGTGTTGTAGTATTTTTAGATCTGGCTAAAGCGTTTGACACGAAAAAACTAACTTCATCGCATTGTACCTCTACATAAACAAAGCCGGTCGCCCACACCAAGAAGCTTAAAAATACACGGTATTAATTGCCCTACAATAACACATCAAATCTTTCCCTGTCAATGCAGCAATATTAGTAGTCGATCACATAAATTACTTGGGAGTGGTATTCGACCAAAATCTAAATTTTAGGAAACACATCTCGTGTGTCTCAAAAAAAGTAAAAAAAGATCATTTTCCTTATGAAACTCTTACGAAGCGCGGCTAACGTTGAGACTCGAAAACTGGTCAACACTTCAATCTGTCAATCAATTATCCAATACTGCATAGGCGTCTGGGGAGGCACTTGTAAAACAACTGTGATAGAACCGGAGAGAGCACAAAGATCTGTCTTCAAAGTGATGCTGGGTAAATCGCGCTGCTATCCTACCACAATCATTTATGATGAGGCAGATGTACTAACTGTGCGACAGTCGTATATATTACAAGCTACACAGAAGGTCTTAACAGCGAAGTCTCATCAGGTTAACAGACGCCGAGGGGCTCCTAGAATATCACCCCACACAAAAAGTACAGTCTTCGCACGGTTTACTAGAGTCCTCAACAATGACATATACAACAGGGTTGTCAAAAGGTGGGAGGTCACATCATGCAGCAGCCCTAACGAGACCTGAACAACAATTTTGAACAACATCAAACACTGGTTGGAAACACTGACGTACGACGAAACCGAAAAAATCACCTCCATACTGCAGTAATTCTACCCCCCTTTATATTAAACCTTCATCTTCAATAACCGCGTAGGTACTTTAATTTTATCTTCGACTTTGTTTATGCGCAATATTTCTATAAAAGTTGTTATAACATGAATAAGTATTAAAAAGAAAACTTAAATTCCTTTGAATTCATATCGGCGGAACTTCTCATTGACCCTCTTGTAGCTCTCAAATAAATCACGCTCGAGCTCATTAAATCAATCAATTGAACCTTTCGACGAATTCACTATGACGCCAGCAATGACGCGCGTTATAATCATAAACTCATTTTTTTCTCGGAACAATTGTTAGACGTTGATCACCCTCTGATTCAGATTGTTTGATCTATTTATTGGTATACGATCTAATATAATACGCGGCATATTCATGAATAGGCAATAGTAATGCGTGCGTTGCGTAATTTGCTAAACATTATGAGTCACCGACCACATACGTATCAATAGATCAACAAGTATATAATATGAAGTTTCAAGAAATATTTATATATATAAAGAAACCGGAATCCAATAATTTCCTTCTGCAAATAAAATAGGACTCGCCAGACGCAGTAATCCATTTCAGAGTTTATTGACATGAAGTCCTTGGAACAAATCGCGTCTAACGGCTTTGCATATGCATGCAGCTATAATAGATTAAAGGTATAGAAGAGCTCACAATCTATTTCCTAATAAATAAAACCGGGCAAGAGCGAGTCGGACTCGCGCACCGAGGGTTCCGTGCCATCATACAATATAATATACGACAAAGGCGGTTTTATATTTGTTGGAGAACCTTGACAGCGCCATCTCTTGTCTGATAGTGGAACTTATGTAGAGATTTACACTTTCGATGATTTCTAAAAAAGTATGCTAAGTAGAGAGATTGTAATAAATTTCCTCTAATCTTTACATTTACTTCTAATAGCAATAAAAGTTTCAGAGGTTTATCTCCGCAAACTTCGGAGATAAGGGGGGGGAACGCTATTTTTTTCAACATTTTTGTAAATAACTCAAAAACGATACGACTTAAAGGAAAACTATAAACTGTTTATTAAGGTACAAATGAATACCTGTCATATGATACCCCACATCACCTATTAATTTCACAAAATTTTTGAAAACCCCCCTTCCACCCCCCTTGCATAAAAAACTATGCAAATTAGGGAGTTCGCTATAATTTTCCTATAAAGTTTACATACACTTCTATTACTTAGCTATAAAGTATCACGGGTTTATCTCTGCAAACTTCGGAGATAAGGGGGGGGGGGGAACGGTCGTTTTTTCAACATTTTTGTAAATAACTCAAAAACAATACAACTTGAAGGAAAACTAAAAACTGTTTATTAATTTGCAAATTAATACCTTTCATATGATACCCCACACGGCGTAGTAACTTAACTTAAAAATTTTGAGATCCCCTATCCGCCCCCCTGCAGTCAAAATAAGGATATTTATTAACATTTTCATATATGCTATGTTAGTAAAAAAGTGTTGTCTTTTACCATTTCAAATTTCAAGTCGATAGCATCAGTAGTTCTCGAGATATCTAGTTGTGACAGACAGACAGACAGACAGACAGACAGACAGACAGACAGAGTGATTCTATAAGGGTTCCTTTTTACCATTTTGGTCCGGAACCCTAAAAAGGAAGAACAAAATGAAAAAGCATTTTTACATTTACTATATTGGTAAAAAAACTTATGGGCATTTCTCTGTAAGCTGGTACAGGTCCCATACAAATGCTGTCCTGGCAATTTTTTTTAACAATTTCCAAATAACTTTGTTATATTTCGAAGAAAATTAACTATTATTTCTGTTAGATAAGGGGGCCCACTGAAATTATACGTATTTTTCGAGATATTAGCAATTTTACAAAAAATCATGGCAGGGGAATGTTTGAGGCTTCAGGGGACTGTTATACTTAGAAAAAAGTTATTTTACATTAATCAATCATTTATTATTTTACTGGAATATTTGCGCATCAATAATTAACAAAAGTTTCTTTAAAAAACATCAACAGAAAACATAACTTTTTAAACATTCATATCAAAAATTAACCTTATGTGCTAGAAGCATTTTGTACTCACTGAGATCAACATTGTCTTATTATTATAATATCAATCTGTAAATGATTTAAACAGTATTCATTAAAATACTTACTATTATTAATTTAATTATTAGAAAAGTCTTAAATATAGGATTCAACTGAAATCTCCAATCAAAAGCTAAAGATATTTTTTGAATCAAGTAAGGCAAATAATAAAGTTTAACTTAACATTCAAAAAATGCGCTCGAAAACGTCTAATTGAGTAGAAAACTTATAAAATAATCTCATTCCCTTCAATCAATCAGAATACAATCACGTCAGAATTATCCAACTTTAAATAACATGATCAAATGCGACGTCTGAAAGGTATAAGGACCTTTCAGACGTCTCATTTGATCATGTCATTTAAAGTTGGATAATTCTGACGTCTTGAATCTTAAATTTTAAAGGACACGTAAATCGTTTTTATCATTCAATCTCATTAATTCCAGCAGCATAACGATACTCTACATTTTTAGCTGTAAATTCCACAAGAACAATTGTTAAATTGTTGTTGCATGAATTCCGAATTCCACTCGTTTCTATCATCATCCAATCTTTGAAGGGATTTGTGTGGTGTCAATTCACGTTCAGCAGATTCAAGATCTTCCTGTGCGGACTCTGTAAATACTTCTTCTACCGTCCATCTGGGTTATAGAGCAAGGTTGATACTGCTAAGCTTATAGAGCTCACAAGAGACTATTCATTGTAAGCGTTATACATTTAGTTGGAAGACCGAGTAAGAAGTAAAACCTGCGACATAATGCACAATTAATGTGCCTTTAAAACCCTTCTGAACGGACGCTTCCTCTATTTTAAACCTTAACAACCATTGCCTGGATGTCTTTACCGTTCATTGCGATACATGTTGTTGCCATGGCCTCTTGGATGACTTTAACAAACTGATCAATATTGTTGATGTCGCCTTCAGAATTAACAACGAAATCAGCTGTTTTTTTGCACGTTGCTCGTATACCATCGGGTGCACCTTTGCCATGGCCACTTTCGGTGTAGTTCCATAAAAATATCGTACGTTAAGAGAAAAAAAGCATAACGACGTAATGACGTCGCCAAACAACGAACAATATCTGGTATATACAATGTTCTTTACACTTCTTTAATGCAGCTGTGTTCACGAGCTTTCATATTCTTTTCTAACTTCCGCAAAGATTTTTCTTTATTCTGTTGGTTGGGATTTCTTCTCTCTTTTGAGGGTAATTTGATGATTACTTTGATTACTTGATAACTTTGATGATTACATTAAATTAACAAAACAAATCAGCGGATTAATTTACAAACAATACATAAAAATAATAACTAATACGTAAAATACACAGTCCCCTGTAATGTAAAACAGTCTCCTGTTGCATTTTCAGGCTGAGGACTGTTGCCTGGGGACTGTGAATTTCGGTTAAATTTCACAATGTTTACAAAATTGATGTAAAATAGTTTTAAAAGAACCTACCGATAAATTTAGACATAAATAATAAACCAATAAATTATATATAGAGATATTTAAAGTAATTAACATAAATATTATTACTTACCAGAGGACTGTATGAGGTCGCGATCCAAACACGTTTTCACCTCACAAATGACGCTCTGACACTTAACAAAACGGTGTCTCGCCGCCGCATTCGGCATGGTTGCCATCTTCACAACAATTGCTTTTCGATTCACTCAAAAAAACGTTTTTAAACATTACAGATTTTTTTTATTATGGCTTTAAATTTTTGGCAGGGGACTGTATAGAAATTCTGGGGACAAAGTTTACAGGACTTTACTAAATAAATGTAATAGGTAATGAGACCTTGTTTTAAAAGTATAATATAATTTAGTTATTTTAGTTTATGATATTAACTGCCAAATGTATTTAGTTTCAATAACTTCTTCGTAAATCTCATTCCTAGGTCGGAAAACAGTGATGGGGACAGCCAGGGGACTGTGTTTTTAGGGCTTCTATCACGTCTAGAAAAAATCTTTGAATAGTTATGTTTCTAAAAACAATGGGCCCGTAAAGGTTCGGGCTTAAAGTATCATTAGAAGTTACTTTTAAAAACTAAACTAAATTAACTTATGAAAAAATCGGTCGGGACAGCAGATTACGAGCTTACAGAGAATCGCCCTTATAACAACACAAAAAAATTGTTGTCAAAAGTTGCTAATTTAGGTTGGCAGTGTTTGGACCGCCTGTGGTGGTAAAAGCGTCCTCCAAGATATACAAAATTTTCTCTTGCTTTTCTCGACCAGTGCTTTCCCGACACATTTACAATGTCGTCTTCCCATATCTTATTTGGTCCTCTTTTTCTTTGAAATAGCCCTATTTATTTCTGGTAAGAAAACAACAGAGACAATTGCCTGCTAAACCGTGTCCTTTACGACCGGCAGTTCTCGCAACCAATGGTAACCCCATACTTACCAATATCTTGGAAAAGGTTATGCTGAAAAAAAGGTTTGCTGACAGAATATTAGCATTTCGCTTGTTTCCTCAAAAGCCGAGTTTTTTAAGAGTTGTGTAAACGTTGAAGGTATTTTTTTATCATTAGGCCATTGTATGCGTCTTCCCCACACTACATTATACGAGCGTGATCAGAAATATCTACGTGATCATTATCAGCAGTTACACATCTGGTCCCTGACTGACCAGATCCCTGGCCTGTAAGACTTGTCTAAGTAGAGCACGGTCCAGTGAGCCAACATCCTGCTCACGCGTAATCAGCGTTGATAGTGCATTAGTTAAACATGTATTCGGTATGTGATCTCTTCTAGCGTATGTTGAATTAATGGGAAAGTCGGAATATGATCTCTTCTAGCTTATGTTGATTTCAATGGGAATAAATGGATAAACTATTCATTTTGTATATTTATTATGTTATTTCAATTCACTCTTAGATGGTTCAAATATGACTAAGCTGTTTTTGTAAATGAAATAAGCTAAAGTTAGATTCTCTTGATTCTAAATTGGTTGTGGTTGGGTGCCGGGGTGTCTTGCCTGTGGATGCTGTAAGAATCGGCAAAGGGTTAGATCTGGAAAATGGGCAGCAAAGTCCTTCCGTATAGAAACACCCGTACTGCGCTCCCCAACCCGCCTGCCAAGCGTGGAGAGTATGGCAACAAACCCCTCATGATCAGTACTCGGAGATTCTACGGCTGCAAAAGAGAAATTGGTTGTACGTTTGTAATGTTATTATATTAATCATCTTCATTTGTTATTAGTTGTGCGGACACATTTTCCTAGAAGCAAATGCTGCAACTGCCATAATCTCGACTTTCCCAACACCACCGGCTCCATATATTAAATCAGTACCGTGACGATACAATACCATTCTATTGTGCATGCTCTTACAAAATAACACTCATTTTGTGTTAAACAATGTCATCATCAGAATGTGATTTGTCGCGTGTCACGCCTTTTGTTTACTATGAAACTGTTTTGAAATCAGAATCATGTAATATACCCACTTTATCATCACCAAACCAAGTGAGTGTTTTGTAAGGAGGAAATCAACTTACATTGGTTTGCTTTACTATAAAGCTTGTTAGACTGACCTATATCTAGGAAGTTTTTTTACGCCTTATAAATGCTGCAGTATTTCCCGTAATTAAGAGTTTTACGTAATTTTTTCCTTTAGACCTTCAAGTTCTAGACTAATTTGTTCAAGTCTCATATTTATATTGAATCTAACCTAACTCCTTACTCCTTCTTCTTTAATTGTAATATTTTTTTTGCATCATAAAATATGTAAATAATAAATTGTCACTCATACAGAAAAAAACTGCTAGTATTCAGTTTTTAGTTGATAAAAAGAATCGTGTCATTTACCAAAAACATTGTAAACTAATGGTTAACTGATAACCTTGCTCAACACTGACTAAGCGTCGAGCTTCAAATCAGTCATATTACGAAAATAAAATATAGTTCCTTCGTACACAATCTGATTCATCCACAGACAATATACGTTAGTGACGACGCGAAGCGAAGACTAAGTTAAAAAGAGCAAAAACTAGAAAACAATTTGTGGGAACATTGTCGGGCCGTCTGTGGCAGACACTCAATCTGTTGGATAGATAGCTTCAAAGATAGTCTGGACGAGTGAGTTGAGACATACTTTGCGTCTATAATAGGGACTCCGTATGTGAAGTAATATAAAATGTTCATAACGATTTTTGTTACTAAAAAACGTGGCAAACATTGGGCTTGATTGAATCAAGTGACGAGGTAGACTCTTTCCAAGTTTATGGTGTAGTGTCCTCTACACTACACATTTATGAAATATTAATGGGATATGTACTAGCCATAACATTAACTAGTAATTTTAATGTCAGTGTTCACAACCATGATAGGTAGTTTCAAAAGTTATATACACATTTTATTAACAATTGAGCAATTTCGATCGAAATAATCATAGGGTACGTTTATTTTTTACGGACCAGTGTGATAAAAATAAATGTTTTACTCGTATAAGATGAGACTTTAAAATACAATTTTATTGATACCAATTAAGGTTAGGGAATAAAAACTTAAAAATAACTTTTTATAACTCCAGGTCTCCATAAGAAGCTCCAAGACGAAAACACAACAAACCTCGACCCGAGGCCTTTTACCAAAGGCCACGAGGTAGCTTACTTGGCTCAGGTAGCGAGTGGCACGCCTCGTCCAGCGAAGTTTCTGCCCGAGGCTAATGAAGTGGAGTCGTATTTGCCTCAGCCCACGACAGCCTCGGGCCAAACCATCCCAGCACGAGACCTATCAAATGGTTACAGTTAACTTATTTACGATACTACAGATAGATAGCGTTTTAGAGAGGTCAGCGACTTTTAGACATGTCGATAAAAAAACTGAGTATTTTTCCTACGTAGAAGTGACATAGTTCGTACCTACACGTCTTGAGACAGGGTCTTAATGATTTCCAATGTCATAATCATAACCTTCCACTACCCGGTTATGAAGTACAAGTTTCTGCTCAACCAATCAGAAGAAGAGATTAGCGGTAGGTTTTCATTCCGTTCCTTCTACTGGGAAATTAGTACCGAAGGGCTTAGTTAGAGGCACAAAAGAGCTTACGTCGCACTTTTATATCCAATATCTACTGGATGATATAAATATGTGATAGAAATGGACGCAGGCAAAATGATCCTTGGATTAACAATATTGCCTTGTCCGTTTCAAAAGCTGGTATCTAAAAGGGTTTAACATGATTCTAGAAGCCTTGGCTGTATTAAGACTGACCGTATTGTATAAGGTAGTACGACAAAATCAAGTGTTTATTCTCAATGCTCATTTATATCGCCTTTATAATGTCAAATGCTCATAAATTTTTGCTAAATGGTAGAGGCGGGAGTTAAATGGCAAATGAAGTATTATTCTGTTGCCGCTAAACAGCATTGTAACTGAAATGCCAACTTGCAACTTAAAAACATATCTACACAATTCTCGACATACAAATTGCCTAAACATCGTAACGTAGGTTTTTAAGGAGCGGCAAAGTGCCTATTGCAAGATTTTGTGTTTCCCGAAATATAATTTTGTCTAGCAAGGGTGTTAACTTCACGCACGTTGAAAATATCGTTCACTCACGTATTATAATGATGTCGATGGAAGCTTTCAGTGTATCGTTTTATTCTAAAGGTAATTAGTATCACGATAATGTTGAAACGGAACAAATTGTCAATCTAAATTGGCCAAACAAACATCCAACCATCAATTCAAACGATAAGTATACACTTATCGTTTTAGTTCTTAGAATAAGATGAAACGGCAGCTAAGCTGCAAGCTAACCAGCTGAGCCTGAGTCGAGTAGACCTCTGACGTCATACGAACATGTGTGACCATCACAACGGCCTTTTTGTATACACTCGTTCTTTTGTACATTTGTATGCAGTTGCACTGCTCAGGCGATAAAATGAATTGTTTATGGGAAGCATTGGCAGGACGCGTTTCAGATATTTGGGGATTCAAATTAACAAAATAGAATTTTTAGCCCATTTCAATGATGCCAGAATGGGCATTGATAGTTTAATAATTGTTAAGCTGGTAACTTTTTAATAAATCACAAGTAATTTTAACTTCATAAACACTCCATACATGATGATGATGAATTAAGCAGTCAGATTGGTTGACTGTGTAATTCATCATCTACTTACTCGTTAGGGAAAGAAAGGACACAAAGACACTTTTAGTCACCAAAAGGTTAACTTTCCTTTTGGTATCTTTTTTGTCCTTTAAGGATTGTAGGCTTTTACGTGGCTTTCATAAAAGCACTTGACGGAGATCGAACCCGCAACCTCAGCCATCTGAAGCGAAAGCAAGCGCAAGTGAAGATCAAACGATACTTTCAAGTATCGATAGACAACAGACAAGGCGCATTCTCAATATCCCCTTACCGATATTCTCACATATTCCCGGTCGGTCGTTTGTAACTTCGACTAGCAACAGTGCGCAGCCAACAGACTATCAGTCACAGTACCAGCTGCGGCACTCCAGTCGATGCATTATGCACCATTGCGAATGCTCGGTATTTCCGAATGACGAGCACATTGTTTGCTGTCATTTCGAAGTTTCAGCACGGCTTTTAACGCTCTTCGCCATCGCTGCGCCTGGGAATCTTGTGATAGGGATGAATTATTCTTTTAGGAGTAAATATCTGGTTATCTGTTATTATGTTTTTTTTGTGTATAAAACAATCTTCAATACAAAACAAGGTAAACAATAGTCTTTTTTAAACTTTCGCGATCACAACACATTATTAAAATATGGGATTATCGGGTATTTATCGCGTAATTACCTTTATTACAGTCTCCCCGCGACCACGACCAGGTGCAATCCGGTCGAAACGTCGGGAATAAAATAAAGGTAATTACGCGATAAATACCCGATAATCCCATATTTTAACAAGGTAAACAAGCTAGAAATAGCTTACAATGTGTATCAAAGACTAGTATTTAATTTTGATTTATTCACTATCAAAACATGATAGCACTCCATAAAAAGCATACAGCCAATTTTATACTACATTTTGCAAGTTATACACAATTAACGCAAACGACGAAACGGTATCTATACTCTTTTTTATCACATCTCTGGTTTTGATTTTATTTGTATAGGGAAAGTCGTAATCCTCGGCAGTTTCGCCCGCTTCCCCGAGTACAATGCGCATATTGCAAACAATACCTACGTACTTTTATTAGAAAGCTGATAGCGCACATCCTGCGCGCCTAACTCAATTGATTGATAGGACAATGGTGGCGTGACTCCAGCTGCGCTATTTGTAAACCTTTTGGAGTTTCTCAATTTGCATCATTAAGTAATTATCTCGAATTATCGCCTGGAACTAGGTGGCAAGTAATTAAGGCTCAAGGATGACCGGTTTAATTAGCACGAAGTCGTTTAACTTCATGCCATAATTATTGCTATGATGATTCATACGTTTTGTATGTCTCGTCTTTATGTGCACGATACAAGTGTCACTTGTATTGACACTGCTACAGTTACGTGGCACGTAACATCGCCGCGATTCCCTCGCGCGTGGAGACGGCCTTACAGTAAGCAAGTGCTAATGTTATTGGCATAATTACATGCCCGCTCAAAAATGTTTGATAGCTTTGCATGTTTAATGATCGAATACGATGAATAGGAACACATTTTTAGTAGGTGGAATCCTTCATGGATACCAGTCTTAGCCAGAGGGGAAAGCATGGCTATGTTATGTCGACCTCAATCAATCAATCGATCAATCATTTATTTGTCTCTTTAACGCCATACATAAATTAAATGAAATTAAATAATTTATTTGCCTCAAGTATGGTTTTACCCAGATGTTTGTATTCTTTTTGTTTGGTATAACACACTTGCCGGACTATTCGGCATGCAAATGTTAAAATTAAGGTAACTAAAAAATGTTAAAATTAAGGTAACTAGCCAATAATTATTAAAGAGATTTGCTCTGGTCTGCAGAGGTTAGGCTCTGTTTCCCTGGTTAATAATTTGCATTACCAAGATTATGTACAACTGTATTTCACAGTTGCAACCTTCCCTTGCTGCAAAGGATCGTCATGACAGGACATGACAGGACATTTTAGCAAGTAGCGCAATAAATGCAAAAATACCAGACCAGTTTAGGCCGCGGTTGCTGACAAAAAGGACCGATTATGATCGCCCCAGCCTGTTGTAGCTGGCACAAGGTCAGAAGTAATCGGCATCGGACTGGCGTACCTTTGATTTGATTGCGATATGAAAATGGTATTTTTTTGTGAATACTTGTTTACCAACACATGACGAATGATAAATGAAACGTTGACACTACAAAAGTTTGAGGAAAACAGCGTAGCAGTGTCAGCGCCCACCGAATTAATCTAAACACGTTCCTTTATAAGTTAACTAAATTATCCTAGAGTAAGTTTAAATATCACTTTTATATTTTTACAATTAACCTTATTTAAAAATCAATCTTAAGATTAAAAACATGCATAAACCTAAAAAATAAATATTTATATTGAAATGAAATTAATAATATTATAATAGAAATACATATAATCAAGTGGTGAAATAACAATTTGAGAACAAAGTTAAATGAAATGACTTTGCTTACTTAATTAAAAGAATGCTGAGATGTTGTTTATAAAAATGAAGGGTTTTGAAGGAATATTGAGAGTAAAAATTAAATAAATACATAAAAATTAAACATAAAACAATAAAAAGAAGAAAAAAAAGGTACTTAACTAGTAATGTTTAAAAGAGCCTCCGTATCTTCATAGGATAGGATAAAAATTTTACAAGGCGGTTGTTGAGAATTTTCTCAAATAATTTAGACAGAGCAGTTAGCACGGATATTGGCCTGTAGTTGTTGATGCCGTCTCTGTCACCACTCTTGTAAATTGGATGGACTAAGGCTCTCTTAAAAACATCAGGGAAGGTGCAAGAGGAAATGCACAGGTTATAGAGGGTACCTAAAACGGGGATTAAAATATGCCTAGCGCTTTTTATGAGTGACTTGGTAATGTTGCCCACCCAACCGACCGCACAATTTTCTTTTAGAGAGATAAGTGCCTCTATTTCATCAAAGTCTGTCGAAAAATGGGCCATCGATTTAGACAGGGAGAGTGGGGATGAAATAATATCGTGAGAAATGGAAGTATTTGACACCATGTGTAAAATTTGCAGCTAGGTTTATGTCCACATCAGCGAAAAATTTATTGACCATGTTGACTGACGTTACAGGATCACTGGATAGACTAAGAAGCTCATCAGATGAGGATTTTTTGCGGTTTAAACCTGCAATGGTTTTGACGAAATTCCATGTAGCTTTTATGTTGTTTTTAGCTTGTAGAAGTTTTTGACGCTCATAATTATGTATACTCCTCAACATTGAAAAATAAAGTTTAAAAAGTATACTTATCGGGTATTTCTAGCGTATTTTACCTTGTTATTTATTAAATCGCATCTTTTCATGTAACGCAAAAACTACATTGATTCGGGGCGCTTATCGTAAAGCGTAAAAACCTCGCTGTATTTTAAATTAGATATGTCACCGTTAGTTTGTACAAACTGTTCGTTTACAAACTAACTAGTCGGATTATAAACTTCCGTCAAATTGTAGGCAAAAGAGTTTAGAATTAAACGTATCATGTTCGTCAGTTTATAAACTCACCATGGAAATTCGACATGTACAATTCGACATATTGTACTTTTGCGAGTACCGTTCACCTAATCAACGTATGTCGGGTGCTTTGTGTCGTAGTTCCTAATTATTTTCCTGGGGATGCACTTAGCATCGTGGTGGCTCCGGCGCTGCGGAAAGTGCGACATTGCGTAACAAGGGTCTGGCACCACTGCTTCGGCTTTTTTATCGTCTGAGGCTGCACTCCCTTCGCGCCTCCGGCTTATTAAATACACTCTAGGAGCGAGCGCCACACAAGACGACGTAAAGTCAGGGTCAGAGCACCCTGACTCCACGTGGTCTTGTGCGTTGGTTTCATTTAAAAAGTAATGGTCCGTTTACAGTATAATAATAGCTCACCATATATTAACATACTCCTACTTGGATAATTTACTTTGCTTAAGTGCTTTTTGATGCTGGCTGGTGTTGCTTGGTGCTTTTGATGACAGGGATAGGTATGATCTGGTACAACCCCGATCGTCTCGATTGTAAGAGCTCTGCCTATTCTCTAAATCAGTTTCGATGACTGCGATCCTAGAACTCGAATAGTCAATGGTTTATACACATTCATGCATCTCACAGCCACACTACATATGTACTTACACTACACATTTACTTACACTATGCGATTTTTGTTCGTAGTTTAGTTTACATGTACCTACCTATGATAACTTGTTAATATTTTTAGTTTGTTTGTGGCATCATTTATTACCTACCTACCCCAATTTAGTAAGTGCTATTAATATTAATGTAGACTCGATTTGGTTTATGAATAGTACATATTATACAGTGTAATAAAAAACAATAATGTAACTGTAAGTTTTAGATAATAAATAAAATATTATATCGAATTAAGGCACTTAATTGGCTCACTAGCGAGACATAACTTATTCTTAAACTCTTAAGACACGTGTAGAAGTAAAAATGACCTGCGGGGTTGTACGTAGCTTTTAAAACGCTACTATTACTAAAGAATCAGATCAAGAATGAAAGTATTTCGCTTTCATTATCACATCGTCTTGAACTTGTCCGCCCTTTGTCTACACTACCGCAATCCGCGGGAGTTTCTCACAGTTCTTCACAGCTCGGTTCAAAGTGATACTTGTCTGATCACCAGCCGTGACGGCCTAGACCGCGCGAAGGCCGTCGGAATAATTATGATAATAAACTTTATTATTGTCCGCATAATGTCGGATTATGAAGTTGAGGCGCAGTTATCTGGAATCTACATGTAGAAGCAAAAAGCTGTTGCAAAAAATGCGGTCATACTTTTTATCTTTGAAGAATAACCCTCTTAACTTCGTTTACGAAACTTTATTACACGTTGTTAATGTAAAAATAGGTTTTGTAGAATCCAAAGAAATAAAACTTTACGAGACAAGAGGTGCTTTACCGATTCGCAATGCTATGAAAATCCAATTGGTGTGCTAAATGCCAGTTTACCCACCTCAAATCAAGGCTGTAAAATACAAACTACATCCCACAGTAGACAGTTCTGACGAAACTATGAATTGAACGCTTAGCAATTTGAATAATCTTAATGTAGGCAAATAAAGTTACCACACAGTGGGCCTCACAACGCTCAGAGGTCTCGTGGCATAGACGAAGATGATGGCAAGACGAACTGGATGCGCATTGCACAAACTGGCAAACAGATTCCTGTATCGGGAAAAATGGAAGAGGAGAAGAGAGCGTTATGCCCAGCAGTGGTATCTTTTATTGATTAGATTCGATGCAATACAATACAAATACAAACAAGTTTGTTGGTTTATTTATTTATTTATTTAATAAACAGTCTCACAAACTTACAGCATAAGCCAAAACGTTTTAGAGCTAGTGAACATACAACAAATTATTAAGTTAGGAAATCTATACATAATTCAAAAAATATCTAAAGCTTCATGTCAAACACATTTTATACTACTAAATGACGAGACAAGCCGATGGCCCACCTGATGTTAAGCGGTAACCTCTACCTATAACAACTGCAAAAACGCGGTGGTCAAAGTGTCTTTTTCTTAAATTGTCATCTCCTACGGGGGGTCGGCTGTCATTAAGGCTATCTGGACTTTGGACACATCAGCACCAAATGAGGATCATGTTGAATAAACCATGGAGATTTTTGTTTCATGAATGACTTACGTCTTCTCCGGGGTGGTTTTTCCCCCAGATAATTCCTTATATTTGTAACCGCAGGAGTTCGTACTTCTCGCTACGCATTATATAGTCGTTCCCCAGATATTCTAATATGTCATCCATCATCATTTCAACCGTAAAACGTCCACTACTGAACACAGGCCTCCCTCATGGATCCCCATGAGGGGTGGTTGCCATACTCGCCACGCTTGGCAGGCGGATTGGCGAGCGCAGTAGCGGATGTTGCTACACGGAAAGACGCTCCTGCCCATTTTCCGGAGGTATCCCTTAGCCTAAGAACCCTAAGCGTAAGAGCCTGCTAAGGGATACCACAGGAATGAGAGGAGGGGTAAAATTCTACTGCCGGCACCCCACAGCATATGTGTTGAAATATTCGAATATGTGTCGATTCACTTTTTTGTAAAAACCACTTTGCAGCACTGTGGTACAAAGTAAGACTTGCGTCAGCAGTAGAAGGCTAATTGTTCATTATTGTTTATTATGCCATTATGAATCTAATTGATATGATGTTTAAATCGTTTATGATGTTTGAAAACAAGTTGCGGAATTTCGTATTCTCGTACGCTGGCTGAGTTCTCATTCTGGGTTTATTAACTAGACTGCAGTATTCAACTTTTGTTCCATTCGTTAGGATTTAGTCCGGGTCAGACTTTCAGTTCGTACCTATTCACTTTGCGGTTTAGCATCATACAGCATTAGTATAGCTTGAAATATCAGTATATTGTACGTAAAATAATGTATGGTTTAAAAGACCTACCGACTAATAATTTTAAGTTGTTATTATTGTTCGAAATAAAAACATAGCGTCGAAAAATCATATACGTTTCATCGATCTCTTAAAACAATATGACAGTATTTTAAGATAAGCTGTTAAAATATGAAACGATAATGTACTGTATTATGTAGTTTAATAATCATAGAGCCTACGTTCATTCATAGCCAGATTCATCAGCATCCTATTGAACAATAAATAAATCAATAAATAATTCTAGCCCCAAGCTAAGCAGAGCTTGTGTTATGGGTACTAGATGACTGATATACTTAATACATTATACTACATAAATAGATATTTTTATTATATATAGAAAAACACCCAGAACACCCTGAACAAATATCTGCAGATCGTACAGACATTTGTCCCGAGGCGGGAATCGAACCCACAACCCCTTGCGTCGCAGGCGGACCTTCGCCCACTGCGCGTAATAATAATAATAGTTAATAATCGACGTTCCCGAGCACAATAATTGTAACGGGCCCGGTGACTGAAGCGTCTTGAAGATTCAATAGAAGACTGTTATTTTTTTATGTACTTCAATCAGTATAAAAATCCATAGCTTTTAACGCAAAACAGATGGTTGGTTCTACGTTTTTTTATACTATGTCAAATTTTATTGAGATTATTTGAATAACTTAATACATATCATATCGATAGTCTTTGAAGTTTTAGTAGGACGGTATGTTTATATGAAATATTATTATTAAATAATCAGGTAAATAATGTTATTTTTATATTTTCCGTTTCCCAATGAAACAGTAAGTAGGTATAATGAAACCAAAATAAAGCTTATTATTTAGTATGTTAATACACCACCTGCCTTTAAAATAAACTCTTAAAAGCGAACGCGCCTCAATACAAGCATCAGCAGGTGTTTTCGCATCGACCTACGTTCCCGCTTTTTGCTTAAGTTTATACGATAACATGTTAAACTCGCGCATCACTTGTAAATCGAGGGAATAAGGTTGAATTTCTCTGAACTACTACGTTACTTACTTGGAAGAGTAGGTAACATTCGTCAAACATTGCAAATTCGTTCCGACAGGTCTTGCACTGTCACATGTCCGAGTAAATGTAGCGTATCGCGATTCAGCAGCAAGAAGATACAAAGCGACATACCGCACGCGTTTGCTTTTTTACTGTAGATTTCCTCTGGCATAATTTCCTTTGATTGTGAATACAATGCAATGTTGCTTGATGATGAGGCGGTTATTACCGCTACGTTGTTATTGTTAATTATTATATCGTCACTTCATTATTCAGATATATTATTAACAAAGTAGTATCGAATTATCCTACTTGGTAACTTTATATCTTCGAATGAAGTGTCTCATAAGATAGCGATCGAACTTCACTTAGTAAGTTCGTTTGATTATCTAATAAGACTGCCAGCCATGACGGGTAGGTATAGGGATTGCTTGTCATTATCATTTTAAACATCTCGGCTCGTTAAAATGATGGCCACAATTAATTGCGATTACTAGGCACGTAGTAGAAATCACCTACAATTAGTACTTATATGCGCCAGTTTAAGCAAGTGTTTTGAGAAAATAACGTAATATCCTTCCTATTCAACCTCAAACAGCTAATCAGGAACAACCATGTATAAGCCTCAAATTAAATAAGATTCCATATCATGGCGCGCGTCTAACGCCACCCCGTGCTGTGGAATGCCACGCGACCAGTGTTCCCTCCAGCGTGGCTCACATAAACCTGTACTGCAGTGTACGTGTAAACAGTAGTACGGCAATGTATGATGCGTATCGATAATAGCTGTCTATTAAGAACTTAGCTTTGCGACTTAGTACTCGTGGAACTTGTATCAAAGTGTTTTATATTTACAAGGAGAATAGATCTACCTCCTGAAGCAGTATCCTGGTTGGGAAACCTGAACATTGATTTATGAATTAGATTAAGTATTAGTGTAGTTATTATTTTTTAATTTTAGAAGATTTTTAATTTTGTAATTTTTTTTTTATATATTTTGTTAGCTACGCCTTTTTAAACATGTCATACGATTAAATAAATAAATTTACAAGGAGAATTGGGACATAGCTTTCGTTATTTATTTATTTATTTAAATAGGACAATTAATAGGGGGATAGGGAGGCCTTTGCCCTGCAGTGGGACGAAAATGGCTAGTAATAATAATAATAATAATAATAAATAGGACATCCAACACATAATACACATAATATTATGGACTAAATGTTAGTAGCCTGGTGCTGCCGTAATAACAGGACGTCAGAGCATGTACAAAGTTAGAGAATGGGAAATTATGATGAATGGGTTCGGTTTTTTATATGTACCTACATCCAAAGTCCTGTTTATAAACTTCTAACAACATTATTATAAACATACATAATTACATCGGAACTATTAAGGACTATTATTATTATTACTATTATATTTATTTAAACTGTTTTGAGAATTTTGGGATAGGTCGGTTCCCTGTGTTCTTAATGAGTAACAACGGGTATAGGAACGAAATTATGTACTTATGCTCCGATTAGTTAAGTAGTTGTTACTAATTCTGATCTTTAATTCAGAAAAGGTAGAACGACCTCTGTGGCGTAGTTAGTTTAGTAGCCGGCTGAGACTTAGGATTTTGCGGGTTCGATCCCCGCCAAGGGACAAAATGTTTGCTTTAAAAGTATTCTATAAAACAGCTGGTACCCATAATCATTTGGGGCTTAGATGGTGCTGTTAAAAGTCCAGCATTACTTAAAAAAAATCAATAACTCCATTTATCATTCTTCAGTTCTGTGCCTGCTGTTTTCTTATTAACACGATCATCCATCACACACATAGAAAAGGATCGACGGACATGAGAGATGAGATCTGAGATCTCGAACCAGTGCTGTGGCTGACACAGAGTACGCTGAGTTGGCGACCGATTTACGCTCATTGATGTTTTGTTTTCACCGTGTACTTCTATTTGTTTTCATTTCTTTACAGATGGCCAGAACTGATATCTATCTGTGAGCGAAGAGTTGTCTATCTGGTAATTAAATATCCGGTGCCGTCGCGGATAATAGATGAAATTGCGCTAGACGTGGCTTGAAGCCAATGAGACGTGTTTATGCGCCCATAAGCTGTAAAAGTGTAAAAAGGCCCGTATAATACATAAGAAAATAGCCTTGAGGGTAACAAATACCAGGTATTTACATCCCAACTAGCTTAAACAACTATCTTTTAGCTTGCGATTAATTTTAATACATTTTATAGGATTTCAATCTTACTTTAGTATACATCATCATCATCACATCATCTCAGCCGTAGGAGTGCTGTCCACGTCCACTGCTGCTGGACATAGACTACCCTCATTGATCTCTGGGATCAAGAGGGGGTTGTTGCCATATTCGCCACGCTTGGCATGTTGGCAAGCGCAGTATGGAAAGTTGATACATGGAAAGACGCTGCTGCCCATCATCCGGAGATAACCCTTAGCAGATTCTTACTGCATTCACGGGCAAGAGAGAGGCAACATCCCACTGCGGGCAACCCACGGCAAATTACTATTCAGTTGACGGCCGTGGGGTGTCGGCAGTAGAATGTTTCCTCTCCTCTCCTACCCGTTGATGCAGTAAGGGCCTGCTAAGGGACACCTCCGGAAGATGGGCAGCAGCGTCTTTCCGTATATCAACATCCCATACTGCGCTCACCAACCCGCCTGCCAAGCGTGGTGAATATGGCAACTACTCCTTATGGAGATCCATGAGGGAGGCCTTAGTTCAGTAGTGGACGTTTAACGGCTGAAATGATGATGATGATTACTATTCATAACGGCCGTCAACTTGTACGTACCCAGTTGGATGTTATGATTTGTGTCTGTTTATACAAAACCCCTCATGATCCGTACTTGGAAGTCCATGAGGGAGGCCAATGTGTAGCAGTGGACGTCCTACGGCTGAAATGATCATGATGATGATTAAACAAAACAATGTGTTAATTAATTAGTTTGTTATGTTATGTATGAGGCTGTTGTGGACGCATTTCAATTATCGCCAATAGGTATCCCTTATGTTGGACATGGACTCTTCTAAGCCTGCCTGCAGTATAAACTAGAAACGCTCAGTTGCAAATTGCAGGTTCTCCCGCAGGCGGTCTCAGACAGTCTGCCTATAAATATAATATGAGTCGCCTTGCATGTACCGTCCGTATAAAGGGTCGAAACAGTTGGTGCCTCCACCAATTTGACAAGTACGTGCACATTCCCGTTATTTAATATGGAGGTTATACGAACTGCAGAAAACCAGTGTGCCCGGCATAGTTCTAATTTTACTACCGAGCACTGGTGAGGAGATTGAGGTATCCTGTGACTATCCTGTTTCTTTTGTTATTGGTGATTTAACATGACGTCATGCCAATACGGAAGAACGATTGAAATAAGCCGCTACAGAGTAGAACCACATAGAACTGCAGATAGCAGTTTGTGTTTTTAAGTCGAACCAAAAAACTTACCGAGTTTATCTGATTTTTGACTGTACTATACCAAAATCACTCGACAAGGGCAACGACTCTACGCAATGAGCCCTGTAAAATTGGGCAATCTACTGAGTCGAAAATTAACACCTAAACAGGCCTTATTGGAGTCAAGGCTTGACCCTTCACCTCTCGCGGTCGAAAATACCCGTGACTCAGAACATCGGCTCATTAACCAGTTGACATGCGGCCTTGCTAGATAGAAATGGAAGTTTCCTGTTGCTCTTCTGTCACCACGTGTAGGTTCATACCTACAGGGGGTGGTCGCGTTTTCTGATAGGATAATTTATTTCTGGTACTCGTAGTCCGTGAAAGCCGTTCCACCACGCTTGGCAGGCGGGTTGGCAAGCGCAATGTTGATACACGGAAAGACGCTGCTGCCCATCGTCCGGAGGTATCCCTTGGCAGATTCTTACTGCATCCACGGGCTAGAGAGGAGGGGAAACATTCTACTGCCAGCACCCTACCGGGAAAAAAGTTTATTTAAGATAATAATAAGGCATTACGCAATCATCACAGATCGCAAACCGAGCTACGATACAAACAGCGTGCTCTATGTTATATTTGAACAGGCTGTCATGCTGATAAACGTAAATAGGCATCAATGGATCGCCTTTGAGAGCGAAGCCGGCGCCAGCGGCGACACTCTGCACTTTGACTCAGACTAGGGCAAACGACCCGACGGCAGGCTGGTTACGTATCTCGCGGCAGGTTTGCAACAGGCGTAAATGTCGCGATCATCGCTGTCAAACGTCAATTAACTTTGTGACGAATATACAACAACCCCTGTTAACTAAATTTAAATTGCCTGCGGCTCTTATGTGTCTGTGCATTAGGATTATTTATTTATTTTAGGAATAACAAACACTTACAAACAATTACTTTAGTTATTGTTGGCTTACGCGGAGTATTGTTCGGGTTTGCACGTATTTTATTCGAATAACATTTAACAATAAAACGCAAGCAAAGCCGCGGGCAGCAGCTAGTCAATAATATAATAATACACCTAGACGCTTTCGGCTGCAGTAACTTGACATCTACAATTCATTCAGCGATTTGGTTTTTTAGCTCTGTTGTAACTAATTTACCCGATCTTAGCACTAAATTACTAAACTTACAACTGCAAGCAGCGCAAATTAGGGTACTAATAACTTGAATCTTATGTTTGGACATGTTGTGTCTGTATAAAACATAGCTAATACCATTAGCAGTTCAATAGATTTTGTGAATATTTCTTTTGTCTTCATATACTTTTATTTATTTATTTATTTAACGTACAAAACACTTCACAACCACTTTAAACAATGAGGTTACATAATGGTAAATTATAACTTGATTGTAACATAAACTTATGTACGTACTGCTATAATATAAATTTATATCGAGTAAATAGAGTTTTTACAAAAATAGGTTATTGACATAAAATAGAAAATGGTTAAATAAATTACGATTATGGTTACTAAAATTAGATTACATGCAATATTATTACTATTACTAGGTAGTAGCATTATACTAAGTGCTTGAACTCTAATTATTTTCTTTGATATTGAAGTGGAGGATCTCTTTAATAATTTTAATGAACTGATCTAATCTTGGAACAAATATGTCGAATATATACATAATGTGTTTATTAATCTTGCGAATTGTTTTGTGTGACATGGTTTAAATCACAGAACTCAATTATGTCACCAGTTTCCGGCACATTTGCATTATATAGATTTTTTTACAGAGCTCATTGGCGCATCCTAGCTCAAAATGAAGGAGCAAATGGCGTCTTCTTCTGTCGGAGGCCAAGACCCACTTCTGGTGACTGAGCCAGCGAGTAAGAGTAAGTTGGAGGCCAAGACCCACTTCTGGTAACTGTGGGCCATGAATAATTACAATTTATGGTGTTGTTTCTGGGCGCTGCTCTGGAAACTACAGACTCATTAGGGTATTAATAAAACACATTATTCTGAGCTTTATTAGTCTCTTCATGATTTAACGCTGTTACAGGCCAAGATCTTAAATGGGTGTATAGCTCATTGTTAACTTGTGAAGAGTGGAAGGGAAGGGAGGACACAAAGGGATGAAAAAAATAAAATATATACATATTAGTCTCATATTACTTACAAGTGTACTTACTGTCTGAGTTAGGATTTAGGTTTTAGCAGCCACATGAGTCCATGAAGTGCACAAACATTAAGCATTCTGACACATGTATTTTATCATTATGTTACAGACTTTAATTACAGTTCCTATGCATTTTTCTATGAGCCGGAACTACAAATAACAGCGACTATCAACATGACAAATAGATAAGGACAGGAAACGAGCATTTCATCTATTATCATAATGTTGCATGTGTTTATGAGAAACCAAATGATTAAAGCAAAACAGGATGATGTTGAAATAGGAGATATGAATGATTTTTGTTCTCCATCAGCATTATCATTGCCATAGCATATTGTTTTCAAATTGATATTGTTCTGAAATATGAATCTGTGGAGAGAGGGTAGGGAGGACTTTGCTTTACTGTGGGAAATTTTTAGACAAATGATACTAAACATATGGGTAATTCGTAATAATGTCCTATTAATTGGGAGATAAATAAATGGAAAGGGCTTTGCCCGGAAGAAATTGTTTTCACTTTCAGCAATAAGGCCAATATTTATTTATTTATTTATTTGAGCCACCAACAGAAGATACACAAGTAAAAAATTACAAAAGTAAAAGCAATAAAAATCATGAGCTAGTGTTCTCCCAGTTACAGGCAGCTACATCTTACAAATTAAGTTATCATAGCAAAAGTTAATATATTATGAATTAGAATTTTTAAACATAAGTAACAATTATATTAAATTATATTTAAGAATGTTTAAACAAAACAAATATCTACATTCTACATAAGGTTGAATAAAATAAAGAGAAACTAGTGAAAGTAAACTAGTAAAGAAACTGTGACTTAGTGCCAGAAGACTATGCACAGAGAGATGCAAGGCTTTTTTTATATTTAAGTAGAGGTTCTCCTAAATATTGTTCTTAGTTATAGATTAAACATTTTAATATGTCATGTAATCTGGTATACAATAAAGTGTTAATCAACCAACCATCCAATCAATCAGTCTATCAAGGATGGCATCAGTTGAACTAACAAGAGTGAAATAAGTATGTACTTAAATAAATTAGTTTAATAAAATATGAAGTCCCATAACTGGGCAATCTTTTGCAAATGTAACAACCATCTTTATAATTTAATGAAAAAATGATGGTGATGCTTGTGGATGTAGTGCCTGATACTTAATGTAGTGTAGATGGAAGTAGCAAGCCCAAACAGTTTGGTGGTAGGTACAATAGTATTTTTAACCTGCATGTTTGGGGACTGCATTTAATAATTTGCTGTAGTTGTTAGGTGACAACTTTGGATGAAATTTGAACATTTTCTTGAATATGTAGGTAGTACAAATATAAATTGAAATAGTTTGATTTTAAATAGCTTTCTTATTGTTTCTATTATGCTTTCCCAAAACCATGTTTATAATTTGGTAGCGTAATCTGAGTGCAACAACAAAGAAAAGTGATCCAAAAGGGGCTGAGATTGATTTGCAATATCAACCTAGGTTTTTAATACAAATTAGTATTATAAAAAACTGTTAAAATAAAAATGGTATCAAATAGGATTTTATACTTAGGTATCTAATTATTTATAGATAAAATAACATAGTTCTATAGCAATAGCCGTAATAGGAAGATGCCGTTCGAGGCGGTTTATATTTATAGATATTATTATTAGATCCTGCATATCCTCATTTCCGCTGCAGTTAGTTGTATTACAATACAGTAACATTGGCTCCATCGTCATCGCCAAGTATGTATCCAATGTTTGTAAACATTTGCCGGCGAATTTCGTGTACTCACCAGAACTTTGACGAATCTGTTCTCCAACTCGTCCCGGTCCGGCATCGGAGGCTTCGCCCGACTCCTGGTCGACGGCTGCCGGACATGCTGACTCTTCACCGACGCAACCGGCCCGTCCAACATCGTTTGATCCCTTGATGGTATCAAGCCCATTTTATCATAAAACACAAGCACTGATCACATTTTCATAATTCACGACATTTTTATCACAGATTGGGCACCATTTGTTAACATACACAAAACACGCAATTCACAGAACGCGTTAGAGGCGGCAACAACATGAACGCGAGCGCCGGACAATAAACAAAAACACAAAGCAAAGCAAACGCGTCGGGCAAGGGCGAATGCCAAATCCACAGACAGAGCAAGTTACTGCCAGCCAAATCACAACTGCTGTCTGAAGTTGTCTTCAAGACACTAGCAAATCAGGGTTGCCACATGAACATCACGTTTTTCCTCAAGAATCTTTGATATAGGTATTCATCTTTTATTGTATGTTTTTAGTATATTATATATTTATTGGGAGGCCTTTGCCCAGCAGTGGGATCCGATGGGCTATTTAGATTAGATAGATATATTTGTTATCGATGTAAATAGGTACTTATCCATCAGGGGAGACAATAGACCTAGTAAATAGATAAAAAAAAACCTTAATTACATATATATTGGATTAGTTGCAAAATTCTCAGTCCGGTCAAAAAATATAGTGGTAAGTTCACAAAAAAACCACATAGATGTTTTATACACAAATAAAAAAAATATCAAATAATTCAGAAGTCCCCATAAATCCCACTTGTGCAATAAGTTATCACTATCAGGTAAAAATGTCATTGTTATTTGTTTTTAGTTATTTATCTATTGACACATGTAAGGTACAATTTTAGGTAGATAACTTAATTTATATATTTTGATAGTAAACAACTACCTATGTGTTAAATGTATTTCAAGGGCTTTAAGACTATTAAAATGGTCAATCACTGACTGGGTTTTGACCGATTTTGTATTTGCCCTGGGTGCGCCATCGCAAATTTCCACCTTGAGTAAGTAAATTAGAAAAGGACGAAAAATAAATCATTTATTTGCACCTTATTTACAAGTTTATTTACAAGACAAACATAATGTAACTATTAAAACAAGAAAAAACACAATTGGTCACAGCGCAGGATTTCATTAGCATTTTGTACCCCCTGATAAACTTACGTGGTGCTGATGAAAGAGCTCAGCTGGTCACGAGCCAATGTTCCTTTTTTTCCGCAGTTTAACGTATGAGCTGCTCAAACCCCGCCTACCTACGAGTATTTATCTATTATTTGTTTTATATTGGTATAAAATTAAGATAATTAAACTAATATGAGATCTCAAATTGTTAAAAACAGTACAAACTAATTTTAAGATCTTTAAGTACAACAATTTTCAATAAATATTTTCTATTTCTATAACCTTTTGTTTATTTTCTGTTGGTATTTTATATTCAATAGATATGTATCTAAATTTGTAAGTTTAGTGTTTTAGATAGATTCAAACGTCTCGGTGTGTATGTTATACCCTTTTATGTTTATATACTACTATACTACTGTCCAATAAAATAGATAAAAAATTAAATAGCTTGTAACACTGAACTGAGTTCCCATGACAGTGACATCTCTCTCATTCCGGCCATCAAGAGTGAAGTTAGCCATAGATAGTCACTTGTCATTGTTAAACGGAGTGTTACCTACTGTTACATACATTTACTACCTCAGGTTACTACTCTTTGTCATTGTTACATCGCAATGCATTGCATGCAATGGATGGAGCTTTAGTCCAACCACAGAGTTTAATGTATTATAAAACTTCGTTTCAGCTGAGGTTTCAGTCAGCCTTTCAGTCCACTACTCGTAGAGTAGATAGATACTCTATTGTACATTCACCATAAAACATAAATTTAGTAGTAGAGTGTTCTGTTAGTCAGACCGTGCTTCTGCAGACCACCACAGAATGACCACCTGCAGACTTCCTTCTTGCTCTTTACTCTGTTCTTAATATATATGGAATTATTAGTCAAAGGCTCTGATTTTTGACGTATTTTCGTTGAGTTACCCACCGTCCACCTCCCTGAGACCACCTGGATGAACCGTAGAAAGTTGTATTTATAACGGCTCACCTTTGTTCACCTGGATGATCTATGGGAAATATTTAGTTTCCACCGTCCACCATCTTATCAAACTTCTTCAGATGTGAAGTGCATAAGTTTTGTCAAGATATGCCGCAACGGTCACATAGGTCATAAAGTTTTGCGAATGCTCTACCATGAATAAGCTCTACCTAGTTCTACTACGATGATAGATCCCTTCGTCCATTATAGTTATTAAATTAATTCTAATATTTAAGAAATTAAATTTGTTATTTTATGTTTGAAATATTTTAGCAGCGACATCTAGTGACGAAATAATCCAAAGCACCAACGCCTCGTTTTTATTAGGGTTCCGGACCAAAATGGTAAAAAGGAACCCTTATAGAATCACTCTGTCACAACTGGATATCTCGAGAACTACTGATGCTAATGACTTGAAATTTGAAATGATTAAAGACAACTTTTTTTTTCTATGCATATGAAAATGCTAAAAAAAATTCTTATTATGATTGCAGGGGGGCGGATAGGGGATCTCGAAATTGTTAAGTAACTAGGTTGTGTGGGGTATCATATGAAAGGTATACATTTGCACATTAATAAACACTTTTTAGTTTTCCTTTATGCTGTATTGTGTTTGAGTTATTAACAAAAATGTTGAAAAAAAGACCGTTCCCCACCCTTATCTCCGAAGTTTGCGGAGACAAACTCGTGTTAACTTGTTTAATCTTTTATAGCTGATAGAAGTGTAGTGTAAAGTTTTTGGGAAAACTAAAGCGATCTCTCTAATTTGCATAGTTTTTAGACAAGGGGGGTGGAATAATAAATATAATAAATAAAAAAGCTTTATTTTCTTTACACATTATTTAAATATATTATTATAGTTTATAATAAATTAATTGCTATTTTAACTTCATATTTTAGAGTTTTTTATGTAAAACTGTGCCGCCGCTTTCAGCGGTAAAAGCCTCCTCCAGCTCTTTCCATTTTTCTCGGTCTAGAGCGACCCTGCTCCAAGATTTGCCTGCCACTTTCACAATGTCATCATCCCATCGTTTAGCGGGCCTTCCTTTTCTTCGTTTTTTGTGTATTGGGTACCAATTCATTATTGTTTTGGACCATCTATCGTTTTCCATTCTCTGGATATGTCCCGCCCATTTCCATCTTAGAACTTTCTGGACAACGTCTTTAGCCTTTGTTTTTCTTCTTATGTCTGTGTTCCTGATTTTGTTTTTTTAGCTTCAGACCTAAAAGCTTCTTTCTATACCTTTTGGCAAACCCTAAGGCGATTTAGGTTTTGAGCAGTCAATGTCCATGTTTGGCATGCATAGGGTGAGGCAGGGCAGTAGGCATGTTTCCATGGCCTTGGTTTTCAATTTGATTGGCAATTTGTTTTTGAAAACTTCCTTCCCAGTATTTGCGCCAGGTGCTTTTGGTCCTACGCTCTATTTCAAGGTCCGTGCAAGACCTGAAAGTAATTAGGTGTCCTAAGTACACATATTCATTGATATACTCTAGATTTGTAGATTGCAATGTCATTGGTACCTTATGTCTATTTGTCATGAGCGTTGTTTTATCCCGGTTAATTTCCAAGCCAACTTTTGCGCTCTCTTCACATAGGGTTTCTATCATGAATTGGAAATCCTCGGGGTTTTCTGATTGTATTACAATGTCATCCGCAAATCTAAGATGTGACAAGTATCGTCCATGAATTTAAGGGCCTCTTTTTACCCAGTTGAGGCTTCTGAAAACTTGTTCTAGTACTGATATAAACAGCTTTGCCGAGAGTGGGTCCCCCTGTTTTACGCCTCTTTCCATACTAAAACTTGGGCCTGGTTTTTCTAATACGATTCTAGATGTACTATTGCTATGACGAGCTCTGTGGCGCAGCGGGCGAAGGTCCGCCTGCGACGCAAGAGGTTGCGGGTTCGATTCCCGCCTCGGGACAAATGTCTGTACGATCTGCAGATATTTGTTCTGGGTGTTTTTCTATATATAACAAAAATATCTATCTATGTAGTATAATGTATTAAGTATATCAGTCATCTAGTACCCATAACACAAGCTCTGCTTAGCTTGGGGCTAGATGATGCTGTGTGATTTGTCCAGCATTATTTATTTATTTATTATTTATTTATATATATATATATTTGATTATGTCAATATATTAATTGCTGACGCCTTGTTGTGATAGTTTCCCATAGATATTCATGGAGTATAGAGTCAAAAGCTTTACTGTAGTCAATAAAACATAAGTATAGAGCTACGTCATACTCTATATACTTTTCTATAACCATTTTCAATGCATATATAATGATCTACAGTAGAAAATGTACGCATAAACCCCGCTTGCTCTACTGGTTGATTTTCATCAAGGATCTTGGTGATTCGTCTCAGTAGAGGGGTGGGGGTAGTAGGGGGTGAAAAGGGGGTTTTAAATTTTTTTGTGGAGTTACTAGATCGTGTGGGGTATCATATGAAAGGTATTCATTAGCACATTAATAATGATTTTATTTTTCCTTTAAGCCGTATCGTTTTCGAGTTATTTATATAAATGTTGAAAAAACGACCGTTCCTCCCCCTTATCTCCGAAGTTTGCAGAGATAAACCCGTGAAACTTTTAAAGCTAATAGATTTGTTTGTAAAGTTACAGGAAAATTATAGGGAATTCTCTAATTTGCATCGTTTTTTAGACACGGGGGGGTTGAAAGGGGTTTTAAAAAAAATGTGGAGTTACACCTAGTAACTCCACATTTTTTTTACCACACACATGTGGGTCATATGAAATATATGTAAAATATGATATGTCATATGAAAGGTATTAATTTTGAAATTAATAAACAGTTTTTAGTTTTGCTTTAAGCCGTATAGTTTTTGACTTATTCACAAAAAATAGCGTTCCCGAAGTTTGCGGATATAAACCTCTGAAACTTTTATTGCTTTTAGAAGTGTATGTAAAGATTACGGGAAAATTATAACGAACTCTCTAATTGGCATACTTTTTTAAAAATCATCGAAAGTGTAAAAAATCTACTTAAGTTCCGCTATCAGACAAGAGATGGCGCTGTCAAGTTTCTCTGACAAATATAAACAGCCCTTTATCATATATTATTCTACTTGACCCATTGCCCACTTCGTTGGGCGGTAATTTATAGCCTATGACGCTAACAAATACTGTGGCTTTCTATTAGTAAAATAATTTTGAAAATCGGTTCAGTAGGTCCAGAGATTACGGTCCAGAGATTACCCCCAACAACCTCACAAACTTTACCTCTTTATAATACTTATTAGTATAGATTTTATGATGGCACGGAACCCTCGGTGCGCGAGTCCGACTCGCTCTTGCCCGGTTTTATTTTTTTAAGTAGGTATGGGGTAGTTTTTGAAATATGGGTTTTTTTTTGTCGGAGAACAACTCTTAACGGATGAGGAGCCAACAGGATTTTTTTTTCATGATATTTACCCTAGGGGATCCATCAGGGGAGCCAATAGACCTACACCGCTTTCTCAGTTAAAACGCTCTTTGTTTTAACTGAAAAAACGGATAGGAATGTTGGTAAAATATATATTACTCAGTACAAATAGGATTGTTTTATTTCATTTCATTTATTTATTACCAATATGTACAAAAGATGGTAAAGTTTTTTAAATCACAGAACTAATGCGGAGAAATTACCAGTAGTTCTGTCAAGAATCACTCAACAGAACAGGTGGGAATAGTAGAGATAAGTCAGGTGTAAAGCATAGTCTTTTAAGTCACAGAACTAATGGGAAAAATAATCCCAGTAGTTCTGTCAACAGAACTACTCAACAGAACAGGTGGGAGTAAACGGATAGGAACGTAGGAGGTTGCGGATCTATTCCCGCCACAAATCAAGTCAAGGGGAGACAACAGACCGTCAGTCACCATTGGAATTGGCTCTTCGAAATTAAACAATTGTTTACATTTTTTAAATAATTTTATTATTGGCTATAGAAAATTACAATATGTGGTAAAAAAATTATAGTTGCGGTAATGAGAACAACTATATTGCCCGTAACCTAGAAATTATTAATTAGGTAAATAACAATTTTATTATTTAATACACCAATACTTTTTTGTTAGCACCATTTTTTTATTATTTTTCTTTTTTTACAAACGTAACTATCTTCTATATTTTTACCTTAAATGGCTACGAATGCGTTTAATATTATGTTTAGGTCTTTTAACATCAATAATGAAAGTGACTAACTACCTTGCTAATATGGTTAGCTTATTTAACGTTAGTTAGACACCGTAAACGAATTATCTTCCGTTAAATTTTGACGCAGAGAGAAAGGTACGTAACCTAGGTAGTCCCGTCTCGAAAACGCGAAACCTTTCAAAGATAATTTGGTCCATCTTCAACGATACAGTTTGTTTAACAAAACATTAAGAATCTCCACATCATTACCAGTCTTTGGTTAGGACAGAATATGTAGGTGTACAAGATTACACAACTTAAATTTAAAATAATATCACAAGCATAAACATTGAAATAATTCACTTTTACGTAAAACTCAGTCATACGCTACATATTTTACAATTACCTGCATATAAAAGCAAATACTTAGCCAACGACAAGTCAACTTTGTGGACTTGCGTCTAAAAGTAATGTGTCACCTACATCCCGAGGTGCGAATATAATAACAAAAATATTAGGTACTGTGCAAAGAAACCGATAAACGAATTGGCTCTACCAAGGCAAACGATACAAGCAAATAAAGAGCTACCTCTAAAAGATACCAACAACACAAAAACCTGACAAGTTATACAATGCACGAAGTTACTATGCGATTACCGTACAGTAAAGTACATCGCATATTGTCCAACTAATAATATTACGTTTTAATACTTTCGAGGCATAACAATGTACTGACACTAGCCTAGTAATCCACCTTAAGCTAAGAATTTAACACCTTATTATAAACAACAATAATAATTCTTATTCAGTACGTATTTCCAACATACATTAATATTATTCAAATCTACTGAATTAAAATCATTTAAAGGCACAATAATAGTGAGCTTATGGCAGCCGTTTGCCTAAAACGTGATGGACAACTTTTCAATTTTGCACAACGGTCTAAAACTAGTTTCTTGCAGAAACCGAACACTTACAGAAATGCTTAGCCATTGCATGATTACATCAGATCATGAAACCTTAAACGTGAGATTGATTCAAAGCGCTACTTTTTATCTCCAAATCATACTTCCATCATTCCGATCCAGGATCCAGTTCCTCGCAATTCCAGTTCCTTCTCCTCTGAAAACATGTACTTATGCGACATAGGAAAAGGTACCATAACTATCTTGCCAATATACAATATACCAAGCAAGTTATTACACCTATTGAAGTCTCAGACATCAACAGGTAGCACACTGCCAAAACATGCCAGTTCCATAAGTGGGCGCTATGCACTAGAGGAAAACGTAATGCGTTCCCCAGAAGGTTGGAAAACATATTGCATATCGAGAGATATGAAAGATATTGGTGCTATCCTCAGGACATCATAGTCACCAACAACTGAAGAAAAACACACGTACTTGACGTCACAAGCTGTAAATCTAGGGAGGCTCTAAGTCACAGCTGGATAAATAGACACACGAATTGCTATTCGCTTTACTTCATAGTCATCAACAGCTAGAACAAACACTTCAACAGATGGATCTCGTGGAAGGCTTAAGTTAACAGAGAGACACACAGTCATCAAGAGCTGGAACTGTGAGTTCAACAGCTGGAGATAATAAGGATATCTACACCTCTCCTTATATTTTGACGATGGATAGAAGTAGAGCACTTCTGTCCGCTTGAAGTCATAGTCACCAACAACTGGAGCAAATACTTCAACTGATGGAAATCGTGAGGATGGTTTATTTGGAGGAGGGATAGCTACATAGCACAGCTCTGCCCGGGAGCTGCCAGCGCAAGGCGTGCAGGTCTGTCAGCTGCAGAGCGTGCCACGGCTTCCGCGTTGAAGAAGGCGTCGGGGACGCCTGACAGCAGACGCACCAGGTCACAGCTGAAGAGATGGACACTAGTATTGCTCTCCACTTGACGACATAGTCATCAAGAGCTGGATAAAAACACACGTCACCAACAGCTCAAGTTTGAGAAAGGCTCTAAGTCACAGCTGGAGAGACGCACACACTTCACGTCATAGTCATCAACAGCTAGAACAAACACTCAACAGCTGGCGACAGCGAGGACGGTTTATTTGGAGGAGGGATAGTAATACAGCACCGCGCAGCCCGGCAGCTGCCAGCGCGAGGCGTGCAGGTCTGTCAGCTGCAGAGCGTGCCACGGCTTCCGCGTTGAGGAAGGCGTCGCGGACGCCTGACAGCAGACGCACCAGGTCACAGCTGGAGAGATGGACACAGGGTATTGCTTTCCACTTGACGTCACAGTCATCGACAGCTGAAGAAAAACACACGTCACCAACAGCTCAAGTTCGACAAAGGCTCTAAGTCACAGCTGGAGAGACGCACACACTTCACGTCATAGTCATCAGCAGCTAGAACAAACACTTCAACAGCTGGAGATAGCGAGCACGGTTTATTTGGAGGAGGGATAGTAATAAAGCACCGCGCAGCCCGGCAGCTGCCAGCGCGAGGCGTGCAGCTCTATCAGCTGCAGCAGCGTGCGCCGGATGGAGGGCACGGCCGCCGCGTTGAGGAAGGCGTCGCGGACGGCAGACAGCAGGCGCTCCAGGTCTCCGGGCAGTTGGGACTCCAAGTCGCGACCGATGTACGTGAGGACGAAGAAGAGGTTCTCAGTCTGGAAGGAAAGATGAATCCTTTTAGTTACAGTTAACGTATAGTCTTTGTTTAGCCGCAGAGTGGGACCCACAAGTTCAGAGACTACGCGGTCGGACTAAGCGCAGGTGGCGGGAAGAACTTGACGTCTTTTGCCCAGAATGGCGAACTATCGCTCTGGAGCGGGACGAATGGAGAAAAGGAAGGGGCGGCCTTTGCCCAGAAGTGGGATCCGATGGGCTATTCAGATAGATTAGATAGATAGTAGTCTTTTTTAAACTTTCGCGATTACGACACATTTTAAACACATACATATTTAAACCAGTCTTTCCGGGACCACGATGTGTGCAATCCTGTCTGAATCGTCGGGCAATAATAAAGGTAAATAACGCGAAAAATACCCGGTTAAATATGCGTTTATGATACAGTTAACGTAATTTATTGTAAACAAGTTGTACTTGATTTTTAGTAAATTAGGTTTTTATTGCCGTGGGGTGCCGGCAGTAGGATGCTACCCCTCCTCTCATGCCCGTGGATGCAGTAAGACCCTGCTAAGGGATACCTCAGGAAGATGGCAGGAGCGTCCATCCGTGTATCAACATCCTGTACTGCTTCGCCAACTATATACGGTTGATGCTATACGGACCGACGCAGTTGCCTATCGTTGATGAATCGAATCTTCCTCTTCAGTACATCTTGAGGAGAAACGACAGGAAGATGACACCTAGCAGTTGGAAGTTAGACGGAGATACTTACGTCGCTAGGCGAAGGCACCGGCTTGCGAATGCAGTCCTCGCAGCACTACAGAGTGGTGGCCCACCTAATGTCAGGAGGCGACGTGGAAGGCCCATGATGAGATGGCGTGACGAGCTTGACGCACATTTACCATCTTGGACTGTTGCTCCGTTAAGTCGCGAGGAGTGCAAGGAGGGCGAATGATAATGACGAAGTACTCACGTCGCTAGGCGAAGGCACCGGCTGGCGGATGCAGTCCTCGCAGCACTTGCGGATGAGGGTCAGCAGCACCTGTCTGGGCTGCGCGGCAGCACACTCGAGAGGATGGTATAGTATAGATAGCCAATAGAGTAAAGAAGTTCTTGGTGACTCAGCAAGTTTAGCGTAAGCCGCATACCAGCTAGCTAGATGGAGCGATGATTTTCCAGCGGTCGCTGGATGGAAGACAGGGTAAAACAGGGCAAATTACAGGAGGGCTATGTCCAGTAGCGAACTGATACTGGCCGGGTAGCGGATGATAGGCGACTGGCAATAACACCTCCAGTAGAACCACGAGGACAATCTCGTCTAATAGGTTAATTGATAAGGATATACTTACGTCGGCTAAGATCACTACAGAGTGGTGGCGAAGTGAAAGGACCAGGATGAGATGGCTTGACGAGCTTGACGCCCATTTACCATCTTGGCATGTTTCTGCGTAAGTCGCGAGCAGTGGAAGCAGGGCTTATAATGATGAGGCACTCACGTCGCTAGGCGAAGGCACCGGCTGGCGGATGCAGTCCTCGCAGCACTTGCAGATGAGCGTCAGCAGCACCTGGCCGGGCTGCGCGCTGGCCGCCGCCGCGCCGCGCCGCTGGATGGCGCGCCGCCGCAGCTGGCAGTACATCTCCAGCAGGAACGAGAGGAACGCCATGAGGCGGGGGCGGCCGCCGGCGACTATCGTGCCTAGCAGCTGAAATTAAAAAAATAGTATTACAGAAATTCAATAATGCGTGTCGAGGGGACTGCGCGCCGCGGCCGAAGAACCATCTGGTGGTTCACGGCAAACAAGAAAGAACTTTGACTGCGGTTCTCACCTCCCTGTCATGATATTGACAGATGCTGACAGGTGTCGAGCAGGTCTCGCTTTGCTCGCGCTCCACCACCGCGATGCAGCGGCGCGCGGCCGGCAAAGCGCACCGAGAAGACTACGGCACGTCCCACCAGACGGTTTACGGCGCACAAAAATGGATTTCAACAGAATTCAGTGCGGTTCTCACCTTCTCCCTGTCATGATACCACTGCTGGCAGGTGTTGAGCAGCGACTCCAGAAAGGTCTCGCTTTGCTCGCGCTCCACCACCGCGATGCAGCGGCGCGCGGCCGGCAAAGCGCACCGAGAAGACTACGGCACGTCCCACCAGACGGTTTACGGCGCACAAAAATGGATTTCAACAGAATTCAGTGCGGTTCTCACCTTCTCCCTGTCATGATACCACTGCTGGCAGGTGTTGAGCAGCGACTCCAGAAAGGTCTCGCTTTGCTCGCGCTCCACCACCGCGATGCAGCGGCGCGCGGCCGGCAAAGCGCACCGAGAAGACTACGGCACGTCCCACCAGACGGTTTACGGCGCACAAAAATGGATTTCAACAGAATTCAGTGCGGTTCTCACCTTCTCCCTGTCATGATACCACTGCTGGCAGGTGTTGAGCAGCGACTCCAGAAAGGTCTCGCTTTGCTCGCGCTCCACCACCGCGATGCAGCGGCGCGCGGCCGGCAAAGCGCACCGAGAAGACTACGGCACGTCCCACCAGACGGTTTACGGCGCACAAAAATGGATTTCAACAGAATTCAGTGCGGTTCTCACCTTCTCCCTGTCATGATACCACTGCTGGCAGGTGTTGAGCAGCGACTCCAGAAAGGTCTCGCTTTGCTCGCGCTCCACCACCGCGATGCAGCGGCGCGCGGCCGGCAGCGCGTACCGGGGGGACTCCACTGCGCGGCCCACCAGGTGGTTCACCGCGTCCATCAGCGTACGAGCGCAGACGGCGTTCGGATCTGGAATGGATAAAGGAATATGGTAAGGTTAACTAAATTGGATGTATTCTTACACTTCTTCCAGCAGGAAATATATTCTGTGAAAGTTTATTTTTGATTACGTCTCAACCATTATTTTATATCTCTTTTTCTATAAAAATATCTTTTGAACGTGATAAGCTTTTAATCTGGTATATGACAGCGTTAAATCGCGAAGAGTGGAAGAAGGGAAGGGAGGCCTTTGCCCTGCAGTGGGACAGTAAAGGCTAAATAAGATAAGATATGACAAACAAAAATCTAAAACCTTCTTTACTCTCCAGAATAATTTTAAACATAATCTGAAATTAGGACTTGTTTAGGATGTACAAACTGTATAATATACCTAATACATATTTTATTGCTCAGATCTTTTACTTTCGGACGCACCTACAAAAAAAACCTAATAAATAATTGGTAGACTAATAAAATAAATAGCATAAACTCACCCTCCAAAGCCTTGTCTATACACTCCTGTATCTCAGCTGGGAAGTTCCCCAGGTCCCCTGCATCAGCAGCCAGCCCCAGCGCAGCCATGCCGCTGGCCAAAGCGTCAGCAGAAGTCAGCGACTTGGAGCGTTTGATGCCGGGGGTGAAGGATTGGGGGCGGATGCTCTTTCCGTTTCCGTTGATGATGGAAGAGGGCGGTGACTTCTTCTTCTCGGGGATGACCTGCTGTGGCTGCAGCTTGAAGTGGACTCGTGGTCCACCCGTCTAGAAAACAATTACAAAAAATAAATAACTATGAAATTAAATCAATAAGTCTGAGTCAGACTAATCGTAGGACTTAGCGTAATCTACTGACAATTTTTTACTGTCGTAAGTAAAGGTATCTTCTCTTCGGCACCACTATTACCCATTTTGGTACTTCGAAATGTAGATATTTTGCACATAACCGGGTACAGAAGTCTCATACACATATCGAACTATCCGAAAACATCCACATGTTAGTAGCTTAGTAAAGGAGTCTATATAACTTGTTAAGCTTTCGCGATTTGTTAACATATTTTTTAGTTTTAAAATTACAGGATTTTATCGCGTACCTTTTTTAAAGGAGTCTACTTCAGTGTTACAGTATTGCTATGTATCTGTTATCTATGCACAGGTCGCTTAAAACGACTTCCTGCAATGTGCCTGTGCGTTAGTTGGCGAATGGGCTCCAAGCCCTACGCTATTTCCAATCAGCCGTTTACATCCACTGCTGGCTGGGTAAATATCCCTATTCTTCCACACAGCTTCTAGCTTTTCTAGGGTTGAGTAGCTTCTATTGAAGATACTCAACCCTAGATAGAGTGTTGCATGTGTGTGAGAAACATTGCAGCTGGAAGAGGTGCCAGCCAGCCCATGCAGCATCACCAGCCGGTAGTGCGGAAACTGTGAGTAAAGCACTGAACGCGAACGCTGGATCCCCACACTATCTGATCAGACGGTTGCTGGTTGGGTACAGGTTTCACCTCTTCCACGCCACTCCTGAAGGTACTCCAACCCTAGATCTAGTGTAACCCAGGTGTTACCTGTGTATGAGGCACATTGCAGCTGGAAGAGGTGCCACAACCAGCCCAAGCGGCATCACCAGCCGGTAGTGCGGAAACTGTGAGTACAACACTGAACGCGAACGCTGGATCCCTACACTATTTGATCAGACGGTTGCTGGTTGGGTACAGGTTTCACCTCTTCCACGCCACTCCTGAAGATACTCCAACCCTAGATATAGTGTTACCCAGGTGTTACCTGTGTATGAGGCACATTGCCGCTGGAAGTGGTGCTGAGCAGCCCGTGCGGCATCACCGGCCGGTAGTGCGGCGGCACCTGTGCGTGAAGAACCGCCGAGCGCGAATGCTGGAGGCCTACGCTCGTGTACCCGATGCCCATCGCCGACCTAGGAACGGTACACTTTGTTAGCAATTTGTTATAGATCTAGCACACTTTTTCTATTCTTGTTATGTGCTGGCTGAGCTATATGTACCACATAAGATCTGACCGTTAATACGAGTAGGTACCACATTCTGTATAATTACATAATAAATAATCATTTAATTTATATTGAACGGTGCCTGCAATCACTTCTGACCAACACACGCGCCGTGATAAATATTTTGTCTATTTGATCATCAATTTCTCGAGTATCAAGTATCGAGTACCAAGGTAATATTGAATGTGAACACATCATTATTAGTTAGGTAGGTACTAATAAATCCTGCTTTCTAAGTGATCATTGCAGGGTAAGGACGACACGAACGCGTGTTTACAGACCGTGCCGACAATGCACAGGTCAGACCGACATCCTGCTCGTTTTTAGCAACATAATCAAGGTTTTCAAAGCCGAATTTTACGGTAGGTATGCAAGATATACCCCACTTAGCTCTTTATGTAACTTTACAAAATCATAAAAACATTAGGCGTTTGCGGTAGATGGTTTTATTCAATAATAATGAATAAATATGGCATAACCTTATACAATAATATTAATTTTTCAACATAAGTCTAGTAAAACACAAAATACTTCATTGCTAAAATCCTTGTCTTTATGCTGAAAATTACTAATACATTTGAGTATTTCACACGATTTATCATGGATCTCTTAATCAGAACTAGGTATAAAACAAGCAAACATTAAAGTACGTGAAACAAAAAACCCAACCGCAAGTTTAAATTAAGGGCAGGTAACCATGCCTTGAGGGGCTCTAACAGACTCTATTACAATTACTTAATTGCTCTTGGATCCCATAATTAGAATCTAGTATTTGAAAATGGAGAAATTGGGTCAATCGGAAAGCAAACCCTAAAACACAAAAATAATAATTGAAATCGGTTCATAAACGACGGATTTTTGAAGTAACAAAGATTTTATGAAATTCGGTCGGTTAAAAATGTCTTGGAACGTGATCAGCCGATCAGTGGTTACCCCAACCTGGAGCCCCAGGTTTGGTAGCCACGCCCAAGTTGGGGTGCTGGTAAGCAAGATGGGCACGCGCGTGGAGACTCGTCGATCCAACAGCCAATGACCGGCATTAGATCTTTCACTTCAAAGTTCAAGATTTATTCTTTAAATTTAATTTATGCTTGCGTTTGACCCTTGATTGAAAGATTTGTATCTTTAAATCAAGGGTCAAGGGTCCCAAAATTGTATCTAAGCGGAGTACCGACTCCGCCAACGAATTTCAGATTCCCGCAGTACGCATTAAAAATGTAGAATCGAAGCGTTTCGGACGTACGTATGGTATTTCTACCATGTACCGATGGCGCTTAGAAGATTTATGAGTAGAGCTCTCACTCTTATATTATTTTTGGAATTTCAATTGTATTGATTTCTTTCTTAATTTTTTTAATAATAAACAACCTCACACCAAACGAATCGTCGCAAATTATTTATTTTAATGTGGTGTGCAGTAAAGAGTTTTCTATCTATCTATATCTGTCTAAGTAGGTAATATAACGATATAGCCCTGAAATACAAATCACTTCAGAAAGTCGGGCAATACCCTCTTTCCAAGCAGCACAAATCCATTAATTTTGTTTAATTAAGAGCACATGATGGAATGGAGCAAACACTGTCAGTTTATTTAGTTTTATTACTATTTGTTTGAATTTTATCTGTCACACAATGGCACAGTTTGTGTCGTACTGATATAAAGCGTACACAATTATTTAACCTAGTAGGAGAGATATCAATCTTAAATATACACTACTTACTGAGTGGGTAGTGTATATTTAAGATTCCATGCCAGCCATGAACGTCTTCCGAGTAGGTCCTACTCGGAAGACGTTCATGGATGTGGACTTGTAATGAGTGATGCACTCAAGAGGTATGATAGAGATAGATTTGTCAGTGACAATAAGTTTTTCCTCACCCGCATCATAAGTATTTCGGATATGTTCTTCGTTCAATTGATAGCGAAGGCATTATCTAATCATGTCCCAGCAACCTACTCTGTTGGTGCCGTAATGAATGTAATAATGTCCATGATTATAAAAGCCTCTATTTAACTCTCGATCCGTCGGATGTGAACGACCTGCTAGATGATTCACTCGAATACAATTTCATTTTGATTAAGACGCTAGACCAAGCTTTCTCGCGATCTATCTTGGGACGGGAATCGCAACTTGAGTTTTGCACGCAATGTTCTCGCAAAACTAAACGAATATGCGTGCTATGAAATTTGTTTTGTATAAACTTAGGCAGGTAGCATAAGGACACGTTGGAAGAGCATAGATGGTGTGATGTTGATTAAGATTTGGCTGTGTTTTATAGCCGGCAGCCTGCCTGACATTAACCCACGAAAAAATTGTTTAATTGTATAGTGTATTCGGAATATTACCGACCTACCCAATCATGACTTCATCACACATTTTGTACACAGGCTTCTCTGTCAAATGCTACGAAAAAATATCTGATATATTATTTGCGCTCCCTCTCTTGTTGCCAAAGCTAAAGAAACTTTCATCTAATCCACAAACCGCAAACGAAATCAAAACTGCTAAGCCATCTCATCGCTAGAATAATTCAAACGATTACAATGGCTGACTATTCATGACAATGGCTACCAGCAGCGCGTGTCACATGCTCCAAATGCTCATAAATAAACCATTGTCCACACATTAGCATTGTGTCGATGCAGTGCACATCACTAGGCTCGATAAGGTGGTGCGCAACGGCCGGCCAAATCTGTTGTTTCGGCATTAGAAATCAAAGGTAAGTATTAATTATTAAGGAAGTCCTAAACAAACGAAGGCATCAAGGACGAATATGGACAACTCAAGCTGAAAATATATCATTTTTCCTGCCTCATCCCACGCTAGGTGAGATCGGCAAATTAAACTCTAAGGTTATACGACTTGCTTGCCAACAAAATATCCTTATCCAAGTTGGTTAATGTTAGGAAATTTTGGCTTCTGTACCGAAAACGGAAAACTACCGTTTTATTCCGCCCACAGTATCATCAAACGAGTTAAGATGTAGTGTTTACGAAAAACAGGACATCTGAAATAGTCAAGGCTGTCCAATGATTAAGAACAATATACCCTTAGAAGTAACCGATATAATTTTAAAACACTCGAAACGTCGGAAAATATATAAAATAAGGTAATCACGCGATACAGTAATTACCCGTTAATCAGTTTTAAATTACGAGTATGTCTACAGATCGCGAAAGTTAACAATGTAACCAATAGCTGTCGGTATATGTATACTGGAACCGCTCCAACCTCACCCTGCAAAGGAAAATCTCTACTCGCTAGTGTTCTCAACACCACGTAAATTAGGTACCAGCATAAATGGATGCAATGATTGCTGTGACGCACTTATGAGTACGAAATTGGATGCTGTGACGCACTTATGAGTACGAAATTGGACCAAGTGGCGTGTCCTGCTTGTCTCTGCACTTACAACTCACCCTCTTGTGCTCTTTTGCAGTGGCATTCAGATGATTGCTCTTCACCTAAGGGTACCATAACACATCAAATAAGCTATCTGTGTTAATAAACTTTTATTTTGTAGCAAATAGACTAGCTTGAGACTAACGGCATTGAGTTCCGGTATTGAGGGAATTAGAACTGCTTACCAACATTTTTCGAGTGGTGTATGATTTGCTCTTTATAATCTTGCGGACCGTCCAAAAGAAAAACTAAGGTCAGACAGTTACTACAGAAACTGCGTTGCTATTCCTTGCATGTTGCATAGTTTTCTTCTGAAAAGAGCAGGGCAGAGACCTTATTTCTGCAGACCGTCACAAAAAGAAGACTTCAAGGTTAAACGAATTTCGACGAATGATTCATCCTCGGCTTGCAAGTGACAAAACTTGAATTCGCTTGGAGAGGTCAGATTTTACGGACACTGATCATGTCAGTGAGGTGTCTGGTGTCACTAGATACCACTTAGTAGGGACATTACTTAGCCAAATTGAGTAGTGGCCTTTTTTGTCACGGTATTATTCTGTCTAAATTTAATTAGTTTTAAAAATATAATATTGTGTTATTCCTGTGACAAAATAAACAATTTTTATCTTATTTTTTATCTAAATTTTATTCAGCTTTATTCCATAAGAAATATTTAATTGTAAATTGTATAGTGATATAAATAATAAATAAATACTGGTGGACAAATCACACAGCATCTTCTCAGCCCCAAGCTAAGCAGAGCTTGTGTTATGGGTACTAGATGACTGATATACTTAATACATTATACTACATAGATAGATATTTTTATTATACATAGAAAAACACCCAGAACACCCTGAACAAATATCTGCAGATCGTACAGACATTTGTCCCGAGGCGGGAATCGAACCCGCAACCCCTTGCGTCGCAGGCGGACCTTCGCCCGCTGCGCCACAGAGCTCGTCAATATAGTGCTCATCGATATAGTGCTCAACCTAGTCGATATAGTGCTCAACCTGTATGATTATGATCTTATAAAAAAAAATCATGTTCAGTAATGTTTAATTTTATAATAACAATTGTCAAATATTTTTGATACGTAATGGTAAACGTAGTAAAATACGTACACCATAGAAGAGTAACAAAACAGTGTAAGATTTTCTTGCTAGTGCTAGACAGAGTAATAAACGGTTCAACAAGTTGGTACCTAAAAATGAGACACAATATGTAGAGATCGCGTTACTGCAAATATTCCACCAGTCCGTGACTCAGGGCATGATTCTGTCCTCGTTTTTGTACTACGCATTGACTGAAGCAGAATACGAGTAGATTATAATGTATTTTGCTAATCAATGTGAGAGAGGCCTTTAGGTGCTTATACAAAATATACCGACAACTAAAAAAATTAAAAGAAATTTCTAAGTTATAGGATTAACCATTAATGTTATGCATGAGACATGAGCTGGTCATGCATATTAGGTCAGATTCAATACGATCGTTCCAAGTTTTGCAAGAGGCTGAAGCGAACATTTATTAAAACAGCTTGTAAAATATAACTTCAACCAACATAAAACTCATAATAAAAAAATTAAAGAAAATTAACCTTAATATTTTAGATCGCTAAATGGAACATAGCAGCAGCAATACAAACATACCAAACCAATTAACGAAAATGCTTTGAATGAAGTCATATTTATATGCGGCCAACAAACAACGACCTTGGAACAGCAATGACAACACAACAATACGGCGCAATGATCTCTCTCTAAACCTGATGATCATGACGCATGGATTAACAGAAATGAGCCGTACAGTGTATAAGCAAACTGCAGGCGAGTGAATAGAAGGTCTTCTAGACTAGATCTTTGTGATCCATCATAGGCCACATCGTCGCTTACCATCAGGTGAGACTGTGGTCAAACAAAAGTCTATTTGCAAAAAAAAAATGTTCGGTAATATCAGAAGCACTAATAAATAAGCCAAGGATGTATATAAAAGGATTTAGATTCCTATATAAAATCATATATTAGCAAAATGAGACCGCTCGTCTCATTGAAATTAGGATTATTTAGCAAATATCAAACATACGAACCGTGGGGCGCCGGCAGTTGAATGTTGCCCCTCCTCTCTTGCCCGTGGATGCAGTAAGAATCTGCTAAGAGATACAAGATGGCCTGCTGGCCATCTTGTATCTCTTAGCAGATTCTTTTGATTGAGATGTTTTTTTTTCACATTATGAAAGGCAAATGAAGAGAACAGTGTGAAATTCACAGATGAAACGAGCTACTGGAAAATATTAAATCGATGGGTACTCAAACTAGAGTCTAATGAGTACTAGGGACACAAGTATAGAATCCACTTTAAAATACAGGAATGTTGAATATAAAACCTGAAGATGTCTTACGATAAAGATTACTACACCAACACGGAAACTGAAAGAAAGGGCATCATTGAATGACATACTCGTACTTACTATCTAAACACATTTAAAGCCTTTTGGAGATAAGATAAGCAAGAATCATAAAAAGGAAACAAAGGAAACACAATGAGAGTAATCATTAGACATCAAGACTGAATCTTTGACTTTCTTTGTTACACGACTTCTCTGCGAAACTGAAACACAATGTTTACGAACTTGTGAACGAGTGAACGAAGACTATAGCCATTTATTTTAAAAACAAAACGGCGTACAGACGTACGACGAACAGGTGTACCTATTAAACCAACAAACAACCATTGTAATTACACCTGAATATCAAAATATGCACCTGAAATGTCTCGAGTTGTTATGACTACAAGACAAAAACAAGCGGTAGACTAGAACACTGCAGCTGGGTCTATTCGCATTAGATTTTAAAATCTTACAAATTACCAACATCAAATTGTTGGCAACGAGTGCGAGAGTAAATTTTAAGTAAGTATTAATACGAGTAGTTTTACAGAATCTATGCTAATTTTATTTTGAATTTAAGGACATCTTAAATCCTATGGGTTGATTGTGAAAAACTCAGTATAAAATGTGTAAAGGGATGGTAAGACTTACATGTCGGAAGTAGAGTATCTTCCACGCACCATTTTCACTATTTAAAATGAAATTTATTCATATACGTTTTATGACAGCTGTATCTCACGTCGGAATCACACACTATGCAAATAAACCCAGTGTTTACATGAGCAACAATAAAATTTATCACAATCTTCAAGCCCGATGCAAATCTCAGCGCGCAAACTTGGCAAAGTTGTAGAACTACGTCTTCCTATTTAGCGCCGTTCCTTTATTAATAGCTTGTTCCTCCGATTCCAGAGCTTTTAGCATACACTCAGCTTTTGATGAGACTAGCCGTACACTATAAACTTATAAATACAGCGGGTTCGGTTGTGGTTCGTTCGAAGGCGTTCGCGTTTATTTCGACGTCGTCTGCGGCCGTGTCGGGAACTCCGTACGTGTCCCGGCGCGTGCGCACACTGCGCGGGGCGTCTCGTCCGACCGTTTAGGCGCGCGCGGGCGTGCAAGCGTCACCGCACTCGAGTACAAAGTGATAACAAATCCTCACAATTGATACTACGGTAGCAACCTAGCAACGTCGCACCTACGCGTGGGATCTACGTGTTATCTCGACGAATTTTTGTTTTGCCTCAATTGGATGTGGGCCAACGGCAGCCGGTTACGTTACTCCCGTTGATGAGAAACAACAGGGGCAGGCACTCAAGGTCGAATCTAAAATTTTCCGGCTACCACATCTTGTATCCGGCAGTTCCATCTTCATAAAAGGTTAATGGGAATTGCATCTGATTTTAAGAGAGTAAAAAATTTTATGGAAGTTAGGTTCATCGTTCGTCATGCCACAAAGCCAAGGTCTCTGCTTCCTGACCGGCCGTTGCCAAATGGAACGTGCCACTCCTGGCCGATAATGACGTGTGAGATGACAACGCCTCACGATTACATCACAATGCGCGCAGGCGTAAATTGCACCCAGAATTTTAGCAAAAATGATTTGAACTAACAACATTGAAGGATTTTTGTATTAGTTGAAACGCTAAAGTGCAATCGAACAAGGTCACTTTGCAGCAAGAAATGAAATCATCTTTGTACAATAATACATAATACCTAATATATCTGCATTTTGGCAAAAAATGTTCACTGTTATGCTCTTTGGTTCCAATGGAATATAAGGTGGAAAATATACGTGTTTTCTTAATGTAGTCACAGATGCTCTATGCCAAAGATCTGGAGATAATACTGTTGTAAATCATGTCATGTTTGACATACTCAGGTATGGCCTGATTCAGTGACCGTGTCAATCATAAAAGCAACTAAGCATAAAGATTCTACGCTTTTGATCGCTATCAGACACTCGCAGATTTGTGTAGCGAATCATATCATTTCTAATGCTAATCCTGTGTTTAGTTAGCCTTTGAAACAATGATCTCCGTTTAAACAATAAGCACCTTTTATAAACAATAAGCTTATTTTACAACCTTTTTACAACTATTAACGTTAACTGGCATGCCCAGATGTTTAGGCGGAGAATAAAGGATACGCGCATCTGCGCTTCCTGTGAACTGCCTAGTAAAATCTACCGACTTTTAATATTTATTTCACTTATAAGAACTTCATGAAGTTATACAACACTACAAAGCATAGCTCCGCGCATGTGCGCTACCTGGAAGACCTTAATATTTATTGCACTCTTTATCTAGAGGTATAACTATAAGGCTTATTTTAATATTCGTTTAGGCATCGTCTTGTACAGATATAATATTATCTTAGCCATCTTTCAATGTGGTTCATGACCCGTGAAATTTGTATTATTGAAGATTATGTATGACTGAAGTGCCGTGGGGTGCCGGCAGTAGAATGTTACTCCTCTTCTCATGCCCGTGGATGCAGTAAGAGCCTGCTGAGGGATGCCTCCGGAAGGTGGGCAGCAGTGTCTTTCCGTGTATCTACATCCCGTACTGCGCTCGCCAACCCGCCTGCCAAGCGTGGTGAGTCTGGCAACTACCATGGAGATCCATGAGGGAGGCCTCTATAATTGACGATTTACGGCTGAAATGATGATGATTGAAGAGTTTGCTGCTTGCAGCTCGCGCACAACCTACCCTCTAGTTGTAATATATAATTAATTTATAAAATTATTACAATTGTTCAAACAACGGAGTTCTGAGGTAACAAAGATTTTAAAAAATACACACGATTTCCTCCTTTTTTGAAGTCGGTTAACAAATCCTCCTAGCGGTTTGCGAGCGTGCATCGAGTTTTGATTAAAATTTTGGTTAATCAGTAACAATAACAAGAAGTTAACTTTATCAAGGACGCTCTCGCAAACCGCTCGGACACAGGCTACCTATGTGATAATTCCAATAAGCGAATTGAAATAAGACAACACTCACCTATTCTGCAGGTCGTTATGCTTGGCCATGGTGAACTCCTTAGCGTGCACATTCAGCTTCCCAGCAGCAGTGGTGGCCGCGGCAGCAGTGACGCCGTCTGTGCGGACACCTGGCGGTCAACATCGCTCGTCAAGAGAAGAGGGTGATAGGAAAGTACAGAAATGTGCGAAAGAATTCGAGATGAGAGTAAAGGTAATGTTGTGCTACAGGGGAAATACCTACCTACCGCTTACTTATCACGATTTCTAGGGGCCTATAAACTATACATTTAACTTAGGATCTCGTTTTTTTGGAGATTTCGTTTGAGAATTGCCCGCTTTGTTCACAATATATATAATACATGGAAATACATAGCTGCCCGACTATAAACGACTGATATGCAAAAGGTGCATTGACTCAGTCACGCAAATATGACCCAGAAAAGTGATAATCTCTTTATAAAGATAACTTTTGGAAAATGTACAGATTGCCTTTCCCTAAACCTACACCACAACATATTATATGGCTAATAGTCTCTAGTATTGGATCATTTGTACCTATATTATTTCCCGTTCCCCGGAAGGTGCATAGCCGGAAATAATGTGTGAATACCGTTCAATGAATAATAATGGAACATGGCCAAACAAAACTGACGTGACCGGCCGAAAATAACGCGATTTAATAACTCAGCTAGAGAAGATGCGAGGTGATGGTACAATGTTGATTTATAATAAAAACAAATGTCGAGGTTATATGGGACACTTTCCGGACCATTTGGGCCCTAAATAGAAACCTGTCGGATCATTAGGAAAGAATTCAGACCATTTTCAAAAAATAATGGAGACGGGAAGTGGCGCGAGTGGCTGCTAGTGGGTGAGGGTGGGAGGTAACGTCACCTATCGACTTACTCAGGTACTCAACGAGCATGGTTGCTTCGGTGAGTACCTGGGTAGGATTGGACGCGCACCGACACCGCAGTGCCACCATTGTGGGTGGGGCCAGGATTCCGCCCAGCACACGCTCGAGGATTGCTCGGCGTGGTGCGTGGAAAGGCGGAATCTGGCACTTAGGATCGGGCAGGACCTCTCTCCGCCCAGCGTAGTAGCGACAAAACAGCGGCTATGCTGGCAGATGAGACGGCGTGGAAGGCGGTGGCCTCTTTCTGTGAGATCACAAGAGGGCTGATCCCGCTCGTAGAAGGCGGCGGCGGGGTGCAGGCAACGGCCGCCTCGCGCTGCTTGCCCCGTGAGGCTACGGCGTCCTGGGGCCGCGGCATCCTTATAGGGGACCATCTGGGTCCGTAGGGTAGTCAGAGTGAGGGCTTGGACTATCCCAGACGGACCCAGGAAGGGCGATAGTGCATGATGGCTATGCACCATCGTAAGTTCTGCGAGACGTAGAGGGCATCAGTTGTGGACGCCCCCGGGGCGTTAGTTGTGAACGCCGGGACGTGCTCAGGCAGGGTGTGATAGGGGCTCCGAAGTGTTCTTTACGAGGAACCGGAGCCCCTAGTGCACCAAGGCCGGCCATCGGGGTGGTTTTAGTGAGTCGTCGGGAGACAACCTCACATAACCATGCTGTGCCCTCACGCAGCATGTATATCTGACCTAGCAGATTTCCACCCCGTCACCAAAAAAATAAAAAAGGGTAGTTGTAGTACGTAGTTGCAGTGGTAGGTGCGATACAAAGTTCGCCGGGACAGCTAGTTTGTTATAAAAACAGATAGCAAGAGCACATAATCATTCTTCCCATGTATTTTGAGCCCGAAATGGATAACTCTAATAAGATCCAGAATTCAGACCTCTTCAAAATGCAGAATAGAGAAAATGCGGATGTAATTAGTATATACGTTTGAGAACGCATTTACTAATTACAAGAGCCAGAGGACAAGGATGTTTCGGAGATCAGAAGGAAAATAACAAGGCAGTCTAAGGCCAAATGAGTCACAATTACGATGAGATTCTGTTATAAAACAGGGATCTTATAACATCTGCAAAACACGCGATACGATATTGATCCGGCGGAGACCTTGGTCTAGAAAATACTTTTAGAACTGCGATCATGTATTCAAACAGTTCCGTGGATCCTTAATGCTGTAATTAGTTGATCAATCAGGTGTAAGCAGCTATACGTCAGCCAAGTTCGATGTAGAATGTTTGTAAAGAAACGGCCGCCAACATGGGCAGCCAAATAACAAGAATTTATAAATTAACCTGACACTGGCGGAATTGTGTAGAACCAAACACAAAAAGCCATAAAATAAAAAGACAAGACAGAGAAACTGTCAATACTTTGTTTATAAAATAACTTTCTTTCTGATGGTTTTTATTTATATTTCTCAATTATTGGCGATTACTGACCTGTCTATTCAATATAAATTACTATTGACTCGGTAACAAAACCAACCCCTAAAGAAGCAATTCAATATAAGGTGTAACTATTTACAAACATTCTACATTCAACCTGACTGGAGTATACTGATTTTTTGAGGCTTGACGACTTCAAAGAAAACAAGATGATTTACAATACACGCTTGTCAATAGCCGCTTCATAAGCGTGCGTGATCAGTACTTGGAGATCCATGAGGTGTCTGTCCATATGTACCTCGGCAGGAAATCAGGTATCGAAACAGATTCTTCACATTTGATTGTGCAATCCCGCAGCAGGTTTAAATTGCCTCTATCGCTTCAACCGGTCGCCTACTGAGTGAGTCGATGATCGATGGCACACATCACTCAAATTTCATGGCTGATCGACAACTCTTGTAAACGGGTAACCGCGATCATGGCGCGTGAAGCACGTGCGTCACGGTTAGCCGCGCAGGCTCTCGTGGCAGATATACTTGACAAATTATTGTAATTGGCTCGGGTTGTTAAAATCATGAAAGTTGATTCAGGCGCTAAAATAATAGATGATTGAGCTGAACGAATTAGTAGTGTCTTATTAATCTTATTATGGCACAATATTTGGGTGAAAAAAAACGATAAGGAGCCTAGAAATTACTTTGGGTACCGGATCAATGTCAAATCCGTGTAACCGTATTCTGAATGGTAATGCAGCCCCTGAGACTTTCTCTATATAGTTACAGACCTGTGCTAGATAAAGCTTCAGAAACCGATGGTGTATCTTGTGCTAAAGCAACATTTACGGGCGCTGGCGTGACGGTCACTGATACTGGAGTCACGGCCGCGGTGGAAACCGACACTGCTGGCACCGGCGATACTGGAGCCGCCACCGACACCACGGTCACCACTGAGGCCACAGAAGCCACAGAAGGCAACGTCACTACTGGGGCCAACGAGACAACCGTAGGCACAGACACTGTCACTGGCCCCACTGACTGCGACATAGACTGCTTCACGATACACCGAGACATTTTCAAATTCACAAAATTGCACGGAAATCACATTAGCGATACAAACAAACATAGCCCGTCGCAACAAATATCAGACTGTCGACCGGCTGTTCCAAATATGAAGTTTGTTTATTTTTAAATTCTGGCGCCAATTACGCGTAGTGACGCACCAGCCAGACATACCCCGATTGAAAAATAATCGGGAATGGTATATTGTAGATACTTTATCGAATAAATAAATTACCGATTGAAAAATAATCGAGAATGGTATAATGTAGATACTTTATCGAATAAATAAATGAATTTGCTTTAGGGCCATGTACTTCCTAAGGCTAAAAGGATAGGGCTAATGTGATGAAGTTACTGAAATTGGGGAAAAGTGATGAGAAAAGCATAAGGTTAATTTTACAGGGTAAGTAAGGTTGTCACCTCATTTAGAGCGATTAATGCCCAACAAAGTTACAATTTGTTTACTAACCTGGCGGTCTGTAGATTTCAAGGGTAGGCTTTCCTTTGGCGTTTGTAAGAATCATACTTCGTCGTTTCCCATTGTTCGGAAACTGAAAAAAATAACGTTGATTTCATGGTTTCGTTTCTTTATAGTTTTTTACTAAGGTGACTATGGGAATGTCACGATTTATTTTGAGATGCTTTATAGCTAAAACATAACACTAGGCGTGCTCGGTAGGTCGAGTCAGACTTAAAAGACAGAATTTTTATTTTAACAATTCCGCAAGGCTGAAATAAGAAGGACCTACGTATTAATTGACTACTTGTTTTTATGTAATCGATTAAAAAAAACGATTTTGCAAATAAAACAGTGAATTTATCTACCTTCTCGGTAAATTCGGTTTTCCACGAAAAAGTTTCGTTACACAAGAAATATAAACTGTATGTTGTTTGCAACTGTTTCCAAAAAGGTTTTATCGTAAAAAGGCAGACAGACCTCTATGGAACATACTCATTCTAAATTCTATTGTAGGTCAGAGTCAAAAAGAGATTGCATATTGACACAAGAGACTAAAAATAAGGTTTTAATGAATTTAACTTTTAAGATAAACCTTCCGTGGAGGCAACACTTTCTTAATTTTGAGCTTAGACGAGATAAATTTTGTAAAATGGTATAATAAATGCAGTACAATTCCTATGACTTTGGTCCACTTTGATTTGATCAAGGTTTCAGTGCACATTGCACAGGCCGCATGTAGGAGTGTAACCTATTACGATTGTCTAGTTCGCCCACATTGCTAATTTATTCATGCTTTGTAATAAAATGCGGCTTATAAATAAGTTATATTGTATGTACGCTTTACAGATCAAATGAGATTTCTTGGACTACGTTTAAGTAACTTTTATATTTATTGAACTTTCCTGCATGTACTTTCAGTCAAAGATTTAAATCGTTGGATACGCCCTTACCGTACTGAGACCGCGCCGTTTGGTTTCCACACGAAATGCGATGTAATGCTCGCTCATTTGGAATCATTGTACCTCTAAACACAGTGTTTATATTTCCACGAAAGTTCGTGCAATATTATTGCACATTAACAGTTTAGTTTATTGGCAAAATCGGTGTGCGTGCACACAGTGTATCGTTAGATGTGCCCTGACCACAGTTTTTGGTGTTAGGGCACTTCTAACGATTTAAATCTTTGGCTATACTAACCTGGTTATGATGCATATTGTGATGGGACTGCGGGCGTATGAAGCTCCGTTCCCTCATGATGACGCCAGGAGATGCGAAGTCCTGCATCCTGAAGCTTCTCTGCAGCTCGTTACCCACACCCACTTGCGCTTGCATTTTGAATTACGAACTTAATTTGTCTATCGGTCAGATTTAATCGAATGCGCTTGGTTTTTCTTCGTCTACCCGCGTTTTTGATTCTTTGGTTACGCCCTCGGGCAATTAGTGATATTAGGGTAATAAATAGCGATTCTTTATCACTTACAAGATAAATAATAAATACACTAGATAAATGACTAGTAATTACAGTTACTTTACACACACCTAACACCTAAGTCCTATATACGGGCAATATGCAAAATGCGCTTTTATAAGCGAAGCAGATTATTTATAGTTATTTTAATCACAATCGTATATTGTGACGTCACTTAGAGATCACTTTCTCCGATTTATATATGCATATATACAATGTATAACCCTTCTGTCGTGGCCACTGATAGAGGGTGTTTCGAGTTTTCGTTTGATACGACTAAATGGAGCAGTCCAGCTTTAGTGCAGAGCTAGATTAGTCAGAGCGAAATTTTCGAGGGCTGACAACCACAGCGCAATCTCGAATCGTTTTTCGTTGAACGGGTTCGATGACCCCTAATCTGAAACAAAAATAAACATTTTCAATTGAACATAGACTTCCAAATATTACTGACTTGCCAGACTACCTAACTAATACACTAGCCTCATGTCTATGCTCTATGTTAAAACCATATAGGTACTTACTATATTACTTGTACAACATCAACAGAATAAACCAGTATACCTAATAGTCTTTATTATTTAGGAGCCTGAATCTTCCCACTGCAGGGCATAGGCCTTCCTTCCCTCCCACCACTGATCCCTATTCTGTGCTCTCTGGTTCCAATCTTTGCTGTAGGAGTCTTGTTCATAAATACATATAAATCAAATCAATGGCAGGGGTCTCAGCTCTTTACCCTTAGCGACTCCATACAGACTACGAAACATCAATGCTTAGCAACTAAAGTATTTTAACCCCGAACCGGTTCTAAAAACATAGCGTAAAGCGTACCACAGATAATATAATACTCTAGAGAAGTACAAAAAAATGAAACAACCAATTACATTGGTACGCGTACAATAGGTACTTGTAGATACTGGAGTGCTCTGGCAGATATTAGGGCAACTTTCCACTCAGATCTACGCTGTAACGATTCTCCAAGGTTTAGACGAAACATTTCAATGTATTTTATATTTTATTTCTGCTATGATTAGATCATAGCGCAGATCTAGAATTTACAATAGTAAATCCTTGTAAGTCTGTGCAAAGGACTGTCCTTCAATTAAAATCTATAGTAATATTATAAAACTGAAGAGTTTGTTTGAACGCGCTAATCGAATCAGCTCCTATAACATCGTCCTAGCTTAGTCAGCTATTAGTCAGAGGAAAGACTATTAATAGATATTAAAAGTTACCAAAGTTAATTAGGTAGTAGGTAATTGACGAAAGTGTGCTTTATCTGCGGATTTCATTCTATATAGCTTCATCTTAAGCTTGCCTAGTGTTAAAAAAAGATACCAAAATAAATAACGACCTAATTACTGTAATATTAAAACCATCAACACCCATCTGTCCATCATTGACTCCCAGAGCGTGGACATAGTGTTATCTATCACGTTGCGCGTGAGTCGATTGTGTTACAGGTAAAAATAAATCAAAGTGCCGAGGAGCAATGAACTGCCGTTAGTAAAGATTCGAAACACCTTTCATCCGTTGTGATCTGTGTTACAGTTTTGTCGATTAAGTTTTTCTGAGGCTGTGCGTACATTTGTAAGTTGAATTTGAAAATATTATGAAAGCATATTTTAGCTTTTGTTAATTTAACTGCTGGTAAAGAATAAGTAGAATAGAAGAAAAAGTAGAATGTTGCCTCACGTCTTGCCCGTGGATGCAGTAAGTCTGCTAGGGGATAGCTCCGGAACATGGGCAGCGTCTTTCTGTGTATCCCATACTGCGCTCGCCTACTTGCCTGCTAAGCGTGGCGAGTATGGCTACAATCCTCTCATGATCTTGGAAATGCATAAGGGAGGCCCTAGTCCAGCAGTAGGCGGCAGCAGTCCTACTCCTACGGTTGTGATGATTGATTTAAACACTGTTGATTGTCGTCGTTGACGTCAAACCAAGAGACGAGAAGATGATTAACTAAAAGTATGGAGAAGACTACCGCGTGTCAGAGACGAGTGGAAGGAACTACGGAAGGCCTATGCCAGAGGCCAACCAGACCAACAAACTGGCTGCTCAAAGATTGAATATAATTATTGTACTTTATTGGTCAGTGAATAAAGGCTTTTTGATTTGTTTGAATGTCGTCATTACTCCTCAGCACCTCTTGTTCTATTTCTAAATTCTAAAAATTTGTGCTGTTTTATTTTGTAATTTGACGCATAAAAAAGGTTCATGGGGCCGCACCGAATAAGTATTTTTGGAGTTTGAGTTGAGTTCACTTCTTCTACTACTTGAACTTACATAGTCCTTAGTAGTGATTTTTGTCTTCCGTTATTTCTGTGTCTGTTTGTTACCTTAAATCTTTTGATTTTCAATTCATTCAAACAATTGCTTACCGCTCTCTCGTTGTGTGCTGCTGTCGTTTCGTCTGCACTTAGACTCGTTCACTTTACTCGTATAATTTCTCTGCAACAAGCAAAAAAAATAAATAAGAAGAAATATTTTTTTATTTATACCCTATTATTTTATTTATTTAAGACTAGCTTTTACCGCAGAAAGTTACCATTACCGCAGCTAGCCTAGTTTCGCACGCGTTATACCCGGATGATAATTGTGTTGATATTATTTGTTGTGTTTTTATACTAGGTATTTTATATGTTTTCTTTTGTTTTTTTAAGTAGGAACAGCCACAAAGTAAATACACGTAACCAAGTGTTCAATATTGTTTCTATGGTGAAAATATATATCTGTTTGTTTTAGCTTGATTTATTCGGTAGTTTTTTAAAGAAGTTCTTGAATAGTTATTCCGATATCCGAGGCGTGAGACGTATCGCCCAATTATCGTAAAAGATTCGACGCCTCAATAACATTTTGACTCATGCTGTAGTACCAGGAGCATGATTAGGTTCCTATTATTAACATACATATAACCGGGTATTTATCGCGTAAAACTGTCAGTCTTCCTGGGACCATGCTTGGTGCAATCCAAGCGAAACGTCGGGAAATAATAAAGGTAATTTACGCGATAAATACCCGGTTATATGTATGTTAATAATGTGTTGTGATCGCGAAAGTTTAAAACAGCTTTGCGTCATGATGCCTCAGCTGGTGTGTCGGGGCGTCCTCTTATAGGCTTAGAACAGCCAGCGCTAGTGTCAGGTCAGGGCTTATGGTAATCTATACTAGAATTATAAAGATGAATAGTTAGTTTGTGTTTGGTTGAACGCGCTAATCTCAGAAACTACTAGTTCGAATAAAAAAATTATTTCGGTGTTGGATAGCCTAATTATAGTGGAAGGCTACATCACGCTACGACCAATAGGAGCGACGAGCATCATTGAAAAATATTATTGCATAAAAGAGAAAAATACTCTATTTTCTACGAACCACTCTCTCTCTTATGTGACGCAGAAGAAGTTGCGCGAGACAACTAGTATTTTATATTTGTATACACAAATGAAGGCCCTTTTAATCTTAAACGGCTCAAAGTATTACAGAACCTAGTATTTGGTCGAAGTATGCATTTTTCCATTTGATTAATTAACGGATTTCGCAATGAGGTCATAGTTTAATTTAATAACTAGATACGTTGAACATGTTTTTGTCATTTAAAGCTAATCCCAACATGATGATACAGAAGATAGACACATTATTGTTAATTAACTGCAATATATTATGAATATTCTATGAAGCATTTGAAAACTCGGAAAACTTGGCGGTATGCACAATGACATCATTTTGTTTGCAATGTCTCATCACAGCACAACACGTACTATCTAGGAAATAGTGAACTCTATATCACAATTCTAGAGTTTATTTTCAAGTGTTGATGTTGAGATGTGATGAGAATGCTGGTGAGATATACATAACTCTATATCCTCGAGTCAAGGTTTAGTTTTAAACGTATATGTATGGCTTCTCGAGTGTGACTGGTATTACATGTCTCTAAGGTTCTAGGTCAATGGGCGCGAGCGGTTTGTTGTGATGAGTCTTTGTATTGTGGTTTGCGGGCTGGCATAATACTAGTAACTAACCTACCTTTTCATTAATTCACTCAGATACCATACCTTACGAAATAGAATATTATCTTAGGAAATACGCCCACGTTTCACAAACAAGTCCACCAAAGGTGGTTAAGATTGTTTTTTCTCACTTGACACAGGATTTGCTTTTTACTCTACACAAATGATCGGATCATCATGATTTCTAAAATTATCTAGCGAGACTGCAGGCAATAGATAATAGAAAGAAAATATCGTCCAAAATTTGTACGATAGGGACTACTATAAACCATAAAACAATATAAAACACATTATGTAATTGTTATAAAAAAAGGTCTCGTCCAAGTTCACGTAGGCTCCACTGCCCCATATTTTAAAACCTCAACCCTTTTGCTTATTAAACTAATTAGCATTAATTTGACGGATTGTGTGACAGTTTTGCATTAAAATTTGTCAAAAAACCGCTGATTAAGTGTTGATTAATTTAATATTTTTTTTGTTTGGTGAGTATGGCAAAAACCCCTTATGATCAGTACAAAGATCCATGTCCCTCATGCGCCTATGTCCAGTAGTGGACGTTCTACGGCTGAAATGATGATGAAGCGAACAAATTCAATTATGTGCTTTATTCAATTTAAATGTGTCTTGTTCTTCTTTTGTAAATTGACTATTATAAGTAACGTTGCTCTATTGAATAAACACTTATTGACTTTGAGTTTGAAGTAGGGGGGTATAGTTTTCGATATAAAATAAGCGAGTAGTTACCTACGCAATGTCTATTCTATACAAATCTACCAACATTTATTCAGATCTGCGCAGTTAAGTATCCAGCCCAACCCATCGCTGGACGAAGGTCTAATGACTCATACTTGTACCATAAAAAACGTATTGTCTGATGTGATTTGATCTTTGGATATAGATTGGTGACAATTCGTTTTTTTTTACTTTAAGAAGGCATAGGGCCAGTTTAAAGGTTTTTCACCTTTTTAATAAGGTGGTTTTAATATTCAGTGATAATTGTATCCAACGCAATACTGACGCAATTGTATTGTTTATGGTAAGAAAACATAAGGCCATAGCTATAAAATAAACGGCTTCCTGCAAGGGACCACACTTGGCACCATACTTTTTCTTTTGTACTAAACACGTATTGCATGAATACAGATAAGGCGGCCTTCAAATGAAATTATGTCATCTATTTCAGATGCAAATAGACTGGCTGTGTGTGAGGAAGCTATTATCGCCGTCTCGTCGCTGCGATCAATCAACAATGTCTAAGTAAAAGCAAGCAGACGTACGAAGTTCACGAAAATTGGCTTGGATGGAACACACCACAACTACTCGCAAAATAACAGCAGAAAGAGCTGACCAACTCCTAAAGATTAACCAGTTTGCATCGCTGTCAGATAAAAAGACAGCGATGCAGTTGGATATGATAAAATTCGTTATTGTATTTTGCGAATGTAATATTTAACACAACAGTAATATTTTATGTAGCAAATATTAAAATGGTGTGTTCAGATGTATTTGATTACCAGTTGTGTAACTTCCAAAGCCACTATCCTGCAGTTTGTTTAGTTATGCAAACGTTAGGACACACAGGTGCGGTAGCGCATTGTTTCCCATCATGGCCGACAAGACATGACTATTTAGTTCGCGCCATTTTCGCAGCCTACACAATGACCCACGCTCAACACTTTGTAAGCTTTCTGAATGAACAGCTCAATTATTAAGACTTCGATAACTGCAATTTTGATTTTGAGTTTCTACAGATTGTACTTATATCACACTTATATACTTTCGTTACAAATAGTGCTGTAAAATTTATCCAGTATCTGCCATTTTTGACGTTTCTTACATTTTATGGGTGTAAAAAATGGTGATGGCTGGAAGGATGGTTGCCTAATACATCGTACAATGTCCCAGAAACTGCAGCGTACCGCACAGCATGAGTGACAGTTGCTGACGCTGCATGAATTATCATAATAAATGTTAAAGGGGGTAAAATTTATGTGGTGCGGAAGGAGATTTCTAGAAAATGAACACAAGAAGCAGGTTATTCTAGCACTTTCTCGTTCAAATAATACCTATATACGCATTGAAATGGCTGTCGAAATACACAACAACCAACGAGGCATGACGAGCCGAAAATTAACAGATAATGCCTGTTAATTACCGTGTACAAAATGCAAAAAGTACAAGAATTAAAATGATTGGTATTTCAGTGAATTAGTCGGAGCTAAACAAGTTAAGACTGAAATGAAAGTAAATGTTGTAACCTTGAGAAATAAGGAAGAAGTGTGTTGTTTGTGATATTTTTTTTACAATTATTTTAATATTACCTACCTAACAATACCGAATATTTCAGCAAAAAGTAAGGGAGGCCTATACCCTGAGAAGAAGAAGACATCTAATATTTGAATACAATAAAATGTAGACACGGTATGAACACTTGGAAAAAAGTTTTCCGAAGCGAACGAATATCAATTGTGCTTTATTCAATTTAAATGTGTTTTGTTCTTATTTTGTAAACTGACTATTCTAAGCAGCATTTTGCTCTTTTGTATAATAAACGCTTATTGAATTTGATTATAAACATTAGTTAATTAAAGACTTAACATTTACACTATTAACACATCGATAAAAATAAAACTTAAAACTTCGAGGCCAAAGTCGATAAATTGAATCCAACAAAAATGTTTTTGTGCTGCAACACTTCACAAAGGCGGACTGACGGTACAAATTCAGATATTCAGTCAGCTATACATAACGAAGGATTGAGTTAGGTAACATAAAGAAGCGAGTGGCTACAGACGATTGCTCAGGTCGTTCACCTGTGAAACTGAGACAGTGCTGCTACGGATATACTTATTGAAAGAATTGTTGGTTTGGGTGATGTAGATTAAAATTATTGAGAGCACTACCAATAACACGCAAGAAAAAGTTATGAAGAATGGAGGAACTATGAATCTACTTAGACTAGCCGGAGGGGAACACAGCAAACAGGAAGGAAACGAAAGGATTTTCAGTACTTGTGACAAATATTCGGACTAACCTTAACAATTTTGTACAAGCACAAAGTGGTTTGAAAGAAATTGTGCTTTCAAACACGTCAATCGTTGGTGGATAGAGCTATTGGTATGACTTCAAATATGAACAAAAGTTTAAATGACACTATCTAGCACCTGGTAACATAAGCACAAGCTATAGGTACTTACTTTGAGGCTAGCTGTTTTTCGGGGATGATCGTGGTATTAAGCAAACGTATTGAGTATTTCGACAAATTACATAACAGAATTCATGGACACCAGAAACACCTGTCCAAATATAAAACCAAAGCAAATTGATAGAAGTTACCTCGGTGATGTAGCAACAACTTCCAATATAATGTTCCTTGCTACCGATTTAAAACCTTACTATTATATAAGAGTTTACTACCACTACCACATAGGTCAATTTTTTAAGGTAGGACCAAGGATTAAAGTAGGAGTATAATTTGGCTGGTGGCCGGTAAAGCAGATTATAGCCAACCTCGTTAGAGAATGTCTGTTGTATGCTAATGTTTACTTGCAAATCTCACTAATATTATGAAGCCGAAAGTTTGTATAGATGTCTGGATGTTTGTTACTTCTTCACGCAAAAACTAGCCTTTGAAATTTTGCACACTTACAGATTTTGACCAGGATTAACACACAGGCTATTTTTTATCCGGGTACAACCCGTGCGAAGCGGCGGACACAAGCAATTCTGGTCTCATGATCTCAAATACTTCAAACTATGGAGTATTTGAGATCGTGAGACCAGAATTTAGGCAGCAGCATTTTCACTAGTTTAGTTATTCTGACTCTGACAAGCCAGCCAGAGGTAGAGTAATAAAGATGAGACCTAAACTCAGCAGCGTGTATTACAGGCTAGTATAGAGTGACCCAAAGGGTCTCCAGATCAAACTAATGATAAGGGAAAATATGATAGTCGTGATGTTCGCGAGCTTTCTCCCAGAGCTAACTAATGGAACAGTAAGAGGTTTGAATAATAGATATCTAGATTGCAATCTCCAACCCACACGTGAGTCTGAAAGGTTATATCTTCTAAACTAAACCTTCGAGATTTACAAAAGCTGCTATTCGGCAAGTAAGTCTAGAATTGAAGTAGCCTTATTTCCAACACATGACAGTTACAGGTAGTTAATGGCGAAGAAATAACGGGCACAATTTAACTCACGTAGCTCGCTTTATTGCCTGAAAATAATAATTTAATGTACAATCAGGCCCGATAAGTTAGTTTAAAGTTACATTAAATTAAAAGTATAATAATAGTAAACATAAATAACTGTGGAACTGCTGAGGTTCAATAGTGACATTTCTGATCCAAAGAAAGCTACGAATGGTAAGGAAGGCAACCGATATCTTTCGTCCCAATCTCACCGGCTCGCGGTACCCTCAGCGAATTACCAAACTTTAATAGGAGTTCCCAAAATGGGATGAGATGATCAAGCTGGCGGCCCGTCCCAAAAACTATTACAATTAGCCGTAAGTGTCCCACTGCGGGGCCTCCTACCATCCTCCGTCAATTCGACCCATGCGCTATTCATGTTCTCAGTCCACTGCTAGACAAAGACCTCCCCCTTGAATCTCCAAGTATTGATCATGAGGGGGTTGTTGCCATACTCACCCACCACGCTTGGCAGGCGGGTTGGCGAGTGCAGTACGGGATCTTGATAATGATACACGAGAAGACGCTGCTGCTTACAGAACAAAGAAAGAGGTCCATGTTCTGCGCTGCTGCCCATCTTCCGGAGGTATACCTTAAAATATTCTTACTGCATCCGGACAAGAGAGGAGGGGCAGCATTCTAATTCCAATGCAATGGCAATGGATCGACATGCGCTATTGGTCTGACTCTCACGCCATCGCTTTTTTGGTCAAAAACAAACACTTAGCCAAATCTTAAAACAACATGGACTTAAGTCAAAAGACATGTCTTGCTGACCCCGCGTTGTGTTTATAAGATATGTGGAAAAGGCCAGAGATAAATGATGAAGTAACATAGGAGAAAGTGAGAGACTTGTAGGTACCGTACTGGATAATGTTTCAATCACTATATTTTACTAATTCATTAGAAATCAGCTTTTGAAAAGTAACTGAACGGCTAATAAGCAGAGCAATAAACTTGAGTTTAATATGCCTATTCAGAAAATTGCACGCTATTTCCGAGGAATAACGGCCAAAGTGTTTGTTTAATACTTTTATAGATCAGTAGGCTGGTATGCGCAAGTCTACATGTTTTTATTGTAATAAAAAGCCACTCAAAGCTAGATACAAAGTTTCATTAATTTTGAAGCCACGTCGATAGCAACAAATATCGACATTATTGTGAGCAAAATTTGTTTTAAAGATTGATCAAGGGCTTCGCTTTGTTTAAACCCGCCGATTATGTGAAATGAGACGTTCCTTCTGGTGAAAGACGTATGATGTGAATATATTTACTATCACCATCAGTCAGACCCTAAGCTTCACTTTTTCGCCAGGGAAGTACTTTCTATTTTTCTCTGATAGAACTTAAGTTATCGACAGATACATGAACAAGAATCTCGGTCGAGGAGTAGGTGTACCGAACATGAATAAGTCACACAAAAAGACTTCGCAAAATGCGGGAAAATATCTCTTACCAATATCAACATTAATAAATTAGGTAGGGACTTGTATAGAAGTTAACCACCCACGTAACTTAAAAAATAATAGTCTAGAGTAAATTCTTGAAAGCTGATAAATTTCTTAGTTTCACATACCACGCGGATATATCTTAAAGGTCCTTCGTTTTATCCTAATCTGAAACCGTGAGTCTGCTGTTGGACTCGTGTGTCTACAAGTCTAACGTTTTAATCTATTATATCCACGAAGAGCTGTACCTACCTAGAGTTGGAGATAGCACTATAAATATTTAATCAGCAAATGTAGGCGGACAGTCTCTTAATAAAACATAAGTCGCCTTGATACCCGAATTTTATCAAGCTACGTTTTTAGCAAAATCTAACTATTACATTACTATTTTTGTTTTGATTACGAAAATTTGAAGATATTTGCCTAAAACGGCAACGTAACGGTGAAATTACTAAAGAGATTAAGGATAAAATTAATAAATGTAATAAATCCTAGGCGTTTTATCTTACAACGCGTGCGAAGACGCCGGCAGAGATTGTGTAAAAATATAATTCAATAAAATAGACTAATTTAACTGGCATTTTCAAGCACAGCTATACCGGAATGTAGGGCAACGGAGCGCCAATGGGAATCCGGAGCAAAGAAAATCTATTTCTCATTCCGTCCTGCCCGATGCACTTTCATTTAATTTAGACTAAAATGGTGTGTGTGACGCACACATTTTCACATGAAACGCTAACCGAAAACTCTCCTAAATATAGCATAATACACATGATAAACATCGAATGATAGATTTAATATGTATAGATGCAAAAATAGATGTTGTAGCAAACGAAAAGTGGTCCGAAAACCTAACTAAAAATAGCCTACAGTTACAGGAAATTAAAAACATCGATAGATAAATAGATGCAGTCACTATAGTTTTAAAAGTGGATTAATTATTATAGGTTATTTATTTCTCACCAGAATCTGACACTCGCTAGCGGGTCGGTCGTTCGGCTGTGTTATTTCACTGAAACTATTTGCCGTCGCGTGCGCAGATTCCGGTCGTGTGGCGCCCGCCCGGGCGGATTGCCTACTGACGCGAGTGTCCGCAGAGAGGTAGGATAAGTCCACACTAGTGGCGTGGATAGCACGGACAGAGTTTTCTTGCATATTGAAACGTGATGGCCGATTACAGACGTTTTCTTGCGTTTATGTTTCTTGCATCTTGGGTAGTTTTTTTAGAATAGAACAGCATTAAACGTTCAGTGTTCCGTAACCTCAGGACGGATAGTGTTTACCGTATTTTTGCATCTTGCTAAAACAAATAGAATTTTTAGGATATAGGTAGGTACTGCTGTTTTAATGGGGTTTTTAGTCACAGATTTGCGCTGCTAATGTCTTGACATGTTCTTTCCTCTGAGTAAAGCGGACTAACCTAAGAGGATGACATAGGAGCTGGGCAAGCCTAATCCATCTAACATTCTCCTAGGCACTGCGGCGCCCCGTACATGAATTAATATTATAGTTGCTGTCGTCTAGATAATCTATGTAGGTACTCGTAGTTGTGAAAAGCCAAAGGAAAAACAAAAATATGTTTGTATTAAAAAAAACTTGGCGTTCATATTTTTCACTGTCTTCTACAAGGTAAAAGAAAATGTGCAATTGTGTTCTATACAAGTTTAATAGTAGAGTCGACAATGTAGAACGGACTTTATAAGAGGCAATAGATATTCCTAATTGACACTGCGTCTTGGTACAGTAGGTATATGCTAAGCTTTAGCCGTTTGTCCTAACGCCTTCCATTATGTAGATAAGGGCTTTCTAACGTTTCTGCCAAGGAAAGTGCTTTAGAACTGGTACAAGCAACGGTGATATAGCTTGATCGGGGATAATTCGACGCCCTACCAATACATTTTACTATTATATTTGATTTTACTAATTACCTTTATTTTAATCCCGACGTTTCAACCGGATCCGCACTTGGTCGTGGTCGTGGGGAAGACTGACGTGCTGAAGTTAACTGCAGCTAAGCGAAGGCGTCTTTTCAGACTACCCTCACTTGGCCTTCATAATTAGAAATTTGAGATTTAAGGACGGTTCAGACTGGGACAGCACACTTCACTAACTGTATCAGCAAACTTTGGTTTATTCCAATATAGTAATAAAGTGTTGTGATCAGTAGGTCTTATGGGTTCAATTGTTTCTCGGGACAAGTGTTTGTCCTGGGTGTTTATACTAGGTAGAGTAGTCTGAGTAGTAAGACCTAAGGCGTCAACTGAATGGCGTCCAAGAACTGGGCACAGAAGTGTCCGCCGTCCGGCTACAAGATGAGCAGACAATATAAAGACGTCGTGGGACGAACTTGGATGAGGCTAGCACAGGACCGTGAGGAGTAGAACAAAAGCGCGGAGTCCTATACCCGCTGTGAATGATGAGAGTAGAAGAGTAAATGGCCTTAGCGGCTCACATCTTTTTATGATTTCTACAGCATCGCATCAGCAACTGGTATTCATGTTGTACGGAGCACTGCAATTCCTGGGACATTGTTAGATGGATCAGGCTTACCAAGCACCTATCTTACCTTACCTTATAATAAGCTTTATACTTTTCCTCGCATATCTTTACATCATTTTCGTGAGTTGGTAGCGGTAGGGATGTGTTTATATGGGCTGTAGTTTTAAGTATTTTAAATCTCCGGCAACTCGACTAATGTTGCCGGAAATCAATGATTTTATTATTTACTAGCTGTCCCGGCGAACTTTGTACCGCCCAGAATACTACAACTACCTACTACCACATCTTCTAACTACATACTACTCTACAATTACTACTACTCCACCACTACTCTACTACTACTCTGCTCTACTTCTACCCTACTACTACTCTACTTCTACCATACTACTACTCTACTTCTACCATACTACTACTCTACTTCTACCCTACTATTACTCTATTACTACGCTACAACTACTATCTTACAACTACTAAAAATTTTCCGCGCAATTTTCTTAATTTTTTTCTTTTATAAGAACCTTCTGGCAATTACAAACACAACAAATAAAGAAGTAGCGAAATCGGTCCAGCCACGCGTTCACTCCTGATGCCGCATGCCGTGACCAAGGGAAATAGGGATTCTTTTTTATATTATCATATCAGCCGTAGGAAGTCCACTGCTAGACAAAGGCCTCCCTCATTGATCTCCAAGTACATACTTCGGTTGGAAGCCGTCTGCATCCACCGCCGACCAGTGGTTCTCACCAAGTCGTCTGCCCATCTTGTAGGTGGACGTCCTACGCTACTCATTTTTATATATATAATTATTATTATTGTCGGACTGAGGTAGGTGGGATTTATTTACTTACGTTTTAACTTACTAAAATTAACATTTTTACCCTTTAAACCTCAACGAATTATGGATTATAATTATAATCTTTCATAATTTACTTCCCCAAAACCAAATGTAAGTACTTTAGAATGCCTAAAATATATAACTTTAAAACGGCATATCTTTTCCTCACTCCAATTTACTCTCTCGCGAACTCCTTGGTTAATCCCCCAGTCATATGACCTATGTGGAGTCCACAAAACAATGCATGTATGGTTCACCGGCTCGCTCTGGTGAAAGGTCTAATGATAGAGAAAGATCCGTTGCTCTTGGTACAGGTAATTGCAACACTTATTTACACGGCCCGGTATACAATGAGACAAGTGTTTTACAGAGTTTAATGCACAAATTGTGTAAATTTTTGAAAGTATAAAACCGTACAAAGCCCCAAGTAAAATTAGTGTTTTATTTATTGAATATTTATTTATTTTAGGAAGACTAACAGCACAAATCAAACATAATATATACATATTTAAGTAATCTAGAATCAAACGGCTAATAACAAGTCTTCACTTTTAGAAATATTATAGAAATGGAGCACGAAAGTAAATACAAGCTTATAACAAACTAAGGTGATTTAGGTTAACAAAAGTGATTAAATAAAGTTAGTTAAATTCAATAAAAAAAATTTAATAAATATAAATAACTTGCTTCTGCCCGCCGCTTCGCATGCGTTGTACCCGGATAAAAAGTAGCCTATGTGTTAATCCCGGTCGGCATCATATGTGTAGAAAGTTTCAGCTCAATCCGTCGGGTAGTTTGGCGCGAAGAGGTAACAAACATCCATGCATCTATACAAACAAACTGTCAGCTTTATGTCAGTGGGGTTTATAAACTTGATGTTGTTTTAGCTGTTGTTTTTGTTGAAACTTACCTGTATAGAATATCCCCTGTTAAATCTATGCTTATAATGACAAAGCTGAAGAGTTTGTTTGGTTGAATGCGCTTATATCACGAAGTGGTTCGAATTCAATAAATATTTTCGAGTTGGATAGTCCAATTAAAGGAGAAAGGCTATAAACACGCTACGACCGAATGGAGCGGAGCATTTTCGAATAATTTGGTAATTTGTTAACAAAAAACTGACTTCAATGAGAAAATATAAAATGTTGCTGAAAATACCAAAACGTATAATGTATGCCTATTCAATTTGAATATTTCCCTTGATTTATCATGGATCCTATCATCAGTACTGGAAAAATAACGGGGAAAATGTATTTCCTTTTGAGAGCTTCCGTTGCGTTGCGTGCGCTGCGTAACATCCATCTTTATCTGGCATGTCTTATATTCGGCGTACTAAAGCACAATTCTCCCATATCTCAGTGCTAAGCTTAATGAGATGGTGAATATGGGATCCTGTAACCGACGTCAGTGTTCGGTGCAGCTATCTACCCAGCGACATAGAACAGCCGCTATTAGGGGTCGTTTTAGATATGCTGATCGAAATGCTGGAACAACATTTCACCACCGATACGGAACCTTACTAGATTAATGAGTTTTAAAATAAAGCTTAAACAGTTTTTACTGCAACGACAGAAAGAGCAGGAACATCTTAAACAAGATATTAGTATTGTTTATCAGATGCATATCTAACATAAGTATAGAAAATAATTATACAAATTTGTTGTGCTATAAAGGAGATGTTTCAAAATGGGCTAGGTCTATGTACCCAGACTGAAAAATTGCGCAAAAATCGGTTATTTCGGAAAAAATACTCTTTATTTAATTTAAACTAAAATGTATGTTTTATTAATGTTTTAAATACGAGGCATAATTATCACTGGTAACATTTTTACTAGGCATCCAAGACAGTTTCTAATAAATTCTTGTAACTGTCACTGCCTAATGATTTTGACAGATGGTTTTACGTGTTTGAGTTGAAGATTTTGAAGTTTTTTAATAGTAGCTAGGCTCTTAATGTAGTTTACGTAGGTAGCCTGAGGTACTTAGGTACTCGAAAATTGAAATACCTCAGGTTGACTTGATTTAGCTTCTATCATAAATCATTCATTTCACTATTATGTCAACAGCTGTCAAAATGACGTCACCAACTGTATTGGTCCGCCATATTGTTCTAGTTTTGTGTTGCTCGACTTAGGCTAGTTATTTTTAGGAAAATGCATCAAACGAAGCAACATATTAAAAAACTGATAGTGGGAAAATGTTTAATAAATATTTAGCCATGTTTGTGCACGTGTACACCTAGTTAGCCTGGATTCAATACATTCGTGAAACATCTCCTTTAGTAGTTTCTCTTTTAATCAATTTATTTTTTTTACTTTGGCTTGGCGCATAAGATTCTTGTTTGTTTAAGATTTATAATATTTTTTTGCACACCCATATTTATTTTACATTGTCCGCTCCCAAGAGGCCTCAACGGAAGACCAGCGCAGGTTTTCCTGGAGCCTGTATATGCTTAGTTGGGACCATTTTGCAGCTCTTATTTTATTAAATAGTAAAATTAAGATAATTTACTTGTAGGCTTATACTAGTTAGTTTTATTGTTTACTTCTATATTTTGCTTTTTAAAATGTATCTTCTGTGTATTATTGTATTGTTTTTCTGAGTTGCAAATAAAAATATTTGATTGATTGATTGATTTAAACGGTTGAAGTTGTGACGCATCACGCAGACGAAGTTGCGCGGGTCATCTAGGTATTCAATAAATGCTATTCACTTACAGTCTTTACTGTTTGCTCCAAACCATTTGTCCTCTTTATATAAATGGTAAATGAGTTCTTGATACCTAAAACAAAAGAAATCTTAAGAAAATATGTTTATTTAGTATAAAAAAAATATTTACAAATAACAATACTTACGTCGTTTGTCCGTTCGTTTTTTGAGGATTTGTATATTTACGAATAGTAGCTGACCCGCTGTTTAAATCGGGAAAAAAGTTCTGGATAGGGACACACCCTAATCACCTAACGGTTTGAAATATACTTTACCGCCTAATGTCATCATCATCATTTCAGCCATAAAACGTCCACTGATGACCACAGGCCTCCCTCATGGAACTCCATGAGGGGTAGTTACCATACTCACCACGCTTGGCAGGCGAGTTGGTGAGCGCAGTATGGGATGTTGATACACGGATAGACGCTGCTGCCCATCTTCCGGAGGTATCCTTTAGCAGGCTCTTACTGCATCCATGGGCATGAGAGGAGGGGTATCATTCTACTGCCGGCACCCCACGGCGACCCACCTAATGCCATAACTATCTTTGAAAACAAGGACACACATGCAAAACTCTGGAGTAAATTTTCAAAAAATATAGGTGCTTCTGCAGCCGTTTCCTAATGGTTTGATATTCTTATAACTTTTAAAGCTATCATGGTTGCGAACATTATATACAATATTTACCATGATTTGAGTCACAGTTCGTCCGTAATCATGACGTGTTAAACTGCGTCGAATTATCGGGAAACTCAAAGACTCAAATCATAATAAATATTCCGTAAATTTTGCAATGATATTCTTATAACCAGAATAGCAAACATTTGTCCCCCGGCGGGGATCGAACCCGCAACCTCCTGCATCTCAGCCGGGTATCAGACCAACCGAGCCACCAAGGTCTTCAAAAATAGTGCTTGGCCTTCACAACAGCGTCATCTAGACTAAATTGGTGTTAGCATACTAAAACAACGTCATTAACTAAAATAAAAGGCATTGTTACATTCTGGTCGTGTTTTATCAAAAAATACCTGCGGCATGTCTCATACAAACTACCCTCTAATTAGTGATGCTGATTATTGCTCTGTGACTCTCATTGATTAATATATCTGTACACTTTTATTTTACAATTTACTGTTCTAGGGTATTAGCTAGGTGCACTAGTTTGATCTACTACATAACAATATCTATTGTGGTTTTACATTTTCTGAAAATGTAAGGTAAGGTCAACTTGCATCACTCGTGTGACATCATCGTTGGAGTCCTACTAATTTTCGTTCAACATTCGTAGCGTCGTAATAAGGCGTTTTCATTAACAAGTAAAAACTTCAAAAATAGTTCCCTTGAACCTTATAGATGGCGCTGATGGCGTTAGTTTTCTTGTCTTGTCTTTTTATTTTATGGCTTTTTGTGTTTGGTTTAACACAATTCCGCCAGTGTCAAGTTAATTTATAAATTCGTAAGTTATTTGGCTAGCCATGTTGGCGGCCATTTATCTGAATCGTTAGTTTTCTTTTGGTGGTAGGAAAAAACTTGCTTTCTTTGCCAGCTCCATATTTATTATCGTTTATTAGAAAACACGTTTTCATTTTAACTGAAAACAGCTCATTGAAAGGCACGACAATCGAGACTATCACTGTGATAACAAAGCGTGAAGTGTATCTCTAGTGCACGCTCTCGCTGAGTTTAAATTGACAAAAAAGGTACAAGGAATGACGTTATCTGTCTAACTGCAAAGCTGTTAAGCTATTATATTGTAGAACTATCGGTAGCCCTAACAGAGAGCGCTCACTAATAAAAAAGCTTCCACTACTGCCACACAATATTAAATCTCCAGATTGTCAAGTCGCAATGTGCCTGCATCTAAAAGACATAATCCTCAGAGAGGGTAAGGTAACAGTTACTGTAACAAAAGTCACAAGTTCGCGCTCAACAAATACTATGAGAGCGTGGACAAGCTCTTATTGTCACACGGGTGATTCAAAAGGGACCCTGGACGTTTAGTACAAAAAGGTAATGTATGCTTAAAGGCAAATTTACACCAGTCTTCATTAATTCATGTGTGTATCAACCACAAAGCAATATCCAGCAACATCTTACCAACTAATTTAACACATACAACATACGAAATTTTAAGTGCATACACAATAATTTCAAATTACATTTATACACTTTGAACATTTTGAAATTTATTTATAGCTTGTATTTTTATATTACTGTTTAGGGACTGTCCCTCTGTTTTTATACATTTTTAAGACAGTCAATAACTTGAGCGAGAATCTGAATTTACAATTTGTGTTTATGCTGCGAACGTTGATATCAACAAGCCATAATAAATTTGTTAAATCCTGTTCCATAAGTACTTAAATTTTAAACAATTACTGCGTATTTGAATTCGTGTCATGAAACCAAAAAATATTTTTTAAATAAAAATAACAAAACTTATGTTGTATTCGCAAAACCAAAACAGTATAAATAAAAACAAATGAGGAAAATAACAAAAAAATTGTCTAAGGAATGTAATAACTAAAGTACTATGTCTAAGTTAAACTAAAAAATGCTAATAAATTAATGAACTAAATTAACTAGCTTTTTTGGACTTAAACAGCCATTTCTACTATGATGAAGAGATATTTCAGGAGGTATTTCATATTATGTACAATAAGTTTACCCCTGTCCTATAACATTATACTTTTAGATACGTTTTTTTATTATAATGTTCTGCGAAAGTTCCGCAGTTTGTTTAGTTGCACAGGCCGAAACTGAGCCGTTTTAAAACTAATTTATATATATTTTGTATCATATATAAATTAATACAATGATGCGAAGATTACATTTCCAACATTTCCAAAGCAATTTTGTAAATTTTTGGGAATTTAGAACAAATATTTGATGTTGTTCTAACATTTAGCTATGTTTATTTTACTGGAATCGATTCAATTCCAGTTAATCGATGAGTATAGGCGTTTCTCAATTAAACTTTATGAGTAATCTGCGAAATATTGTATAAATGTTTAAGGTTTAATAAATAAATGATTTAAATTTGATTTTATTTGAACGACTGAGCGTACTTCGAATATTTTTTTATCATACCACAATTTCTTGTTGTACAAATAATCAATAAAGCACGACAATAAGGTTTCCGAAGAATACGACAAGAGGCTACTTATTATTTTATTTATTATAAGAATTAGGAAGTGCAAAAGAGACTAGCCGTTGTCCTTTAATTTTTAATTTTATTATTTTTCCTGCTGCCATCGAAGTCATCCTAAGTGAAATAGACAATTAAAGTTTTGATTAGCAAAATACTTGACGTATTATTGCAGGTGGGTAAGATCTGTTACTTGTAGGTAGCCAGCACCTATTTTGTATATTTAACATAATCTCTATAAACAGTTATAATACAATTATCAAGCAAACATTAACTTCAGCATTTCCATTTACCCCAAGGCACCATATCGTATGCAACGGTCCAGACGAACTATGGTTTTAGCAGACCTTGGTCGCTCGGTCTACTTAAGGGTGTATAATAGGGACCTAAGCTCGAAAATCAATTTTTTACCTGCCCACCCGGCCTTAAATCCGGGGGCGGGCGGCAGGGACCGCGGCGGACGAATTATAGGTATTTTCTTCCCATGGTGATGATGATGATGATGTTGATCATGGGGGGCATAGGGACAGAAGGGATTTCCACTTGGGACGATCTTGCTCCTTTCATCCAGGCCATTTTCTTCCCATAACTAATTAAAAAGTTAAAAAAAAAAACGCATAGCTTATTCTGACGATCTAGAGAAAATATTATGGATACATGTTTTACGAAGGAGTAAAGTCCTCAACTGTAAACATACATGAATTACAAAGTGAAAAATTGTGTAGTTTGGAAGATATGGAGACGCGGAGGAGTTTAAAATAAGCAATGAGGTATTATACACCCTAACGATCGATCGGTTTACGATCGAACCTGCCGCGCACGACCAATGATATCTGTGGGACGGACCACACAACCGTTGGCAACGTTTATACCCCCTTTTGTTAATAATTTTATGACTTACGCCACGAAGTGTGACGATTCTGTTGTTGCACTAGCTTAAGCTAACTAAATGGACGTAAAACAGACTAAAATGACATGTAGCTATTCAGTTAGCGCCGTTTTAAAATTAAAACGGAACAATAGACCCGATTTTGCTCGCTGACAGCTATTAATTTAGAAACGTCATCTCTAATTATAATTAGTTTTAGTAAGTTCAAAACAAAATCAACACCATTGTGTGATATGATAAGGGGTGGGTCTAAAATTCGTAACGTCACATTAAAAAAAAAAACATTTATATGAAATAAACATAATTTCGGAAAAGCTGTTTTAATTTCATAATTTAGTAGAAGTGAAATTGCAAAAATGTGACGTCACGTCAGGTCAAAAATTCGTTCAAAAATTTAGGATTGCCGCCATAGCTTATGATTTTATCAGAACTAATAGATAATAGTTAATCATAAAATTATTAACTTATCTCAGGCACCCATTTTCGGTTTCAGAAATATCTCAAGCCGAAAATAGGATCCAAGGATATAAAAACTCACATATCGTCACTTAAATTTATTTAACCTTTAGCGGATGGTTTTTACATGAAGGAAAGCCGATAAGCAAGTTATACACTTCATTTACAATTTACATTTTGCTGTTATACAATTATACGTAAGCAATATCAGAAATGCCATGTCATTGTCAACATTGGTTCTATAATTAGTTTTGTAATAAGGCAGCTAATTTAAGTTCATTGGAAATGTACCGGAGAAGGACTCTGGGGCCACTGGCAGCATTCCATGAGCATTCCCTAAGGATATGCAGATGTTGTAGAAGAAGGACATGACGAGCTCCTTAGCTTTTGTCACATTAATGTATCTACGCTTGAGCGGGAGAACCAATATTATCAAAGTCATTCTATGAACATTTGCAGTGGCCAATAAACTATCACTGTCCATATCACTGAGTACAACTTTTAAACACTGTCTTACATTTTCACAATTACCAATAAAGACGGGCACTAGTTCAGCAGTTGCGAGCCGATGTTACTAAGCAGCCGCTCAAACGTAGCGTTCATAAGTAAGAGGATCAATCGTTTCGCACCTCGCTATAAATTCACTTGAGCCTGTATTGTACACTGTTCACTGATCTAGCCCTCCCGTTAAGTCTATGACGATCCTTGTGAGATCACGTTCGCCCGCCGCCGGCTACGATCATGTGTTGGTGTGCAGGCCGAGCGCAGCGGATAGGAGACGAACTACGCTCTTCTGGTCGGCTCCTTCGTTTTCTGAAAAAATATTGAAATCATTATAATATATATACATATATAATAATATAAATAATTATAATAAATATATATAATATCATAATATTAATGTAACTAACGGAATCAGGCGTTACTTTGCGGAAATCCATGAAAATAAAATGCAATGAAAATATTTAGTTTTAATTCCGCTTATGCCGAGATGCATGAGCACCGCCCTCCCGCCCGCTAATTATGCACATGCAGGGAGAACTAGGTTGTCAGTGCAGCATGCATATCTCAGCATAAGCGGTTTAATTTTAAGAACATTCAAATACAATTGTTAATTGTTCCTGAATAAATGAAATGAAATAAAACTAAATATTTTCATTAATGTAATAAATTAAATTAACAAATTTATATAATTAAAAAAATTAAGTACCTAAGTAAGTGTACCCTCAGTTTGGCATTCAACACGTCATTTCCTTTCATTTGATACCAAACTCGGGTATATTTGGAAACATTCGATTATTCTCCCCTCTTTCACCCCCTGTATCTTGTAAATTTCCTAACCGACTTTGATAATAAAACACGTTCAAGAACCACCGCTAGAAAACCTGTTTTTGAATTAAAAAAAAATGTTCACTCGTTTAAGAGCTATGGTGCCACAGATAGACACATAGGAGACTGACACACATAGCTGTCAAACTTGTAACTTTTTTTGTCGGGCGTTAAAAATACTTTATTCAGTGCGGCCGCATGGACCTTATCGAAAGTAACACCAATTAAGAAATAAAACAACAGAAATTAATAGAATAAAACTTTAGTAGGTCTACCATGAGTTTTGACAATCTACATATACTCGCTAGCGACTGTAGTTAAAAAATTTATGAAAACTTGTACAGCGCCTCTAGCAGATAGTTTGATACTAAAATACGCAGTAAACTATACAACAGAAACTGTAGTTTGGTTGGGCTTCATTTGATTAGAATTTGATACCATGGGTGACAAATCCGACAGATGTCATAGTAACGTACTATTACTACTGTATTAGATATATGTAGATATTATTCATACTGAAAACTTAAGTATGTAATTCTTACCATCAGCACCCGTGACGTGTTTCTCCAGGTTGAGTTTCTCCTGCGCGACCTGGTAGATGCCCTCCTCGATGGTTCCGGAGCTGAGTAACCGGTATATCGTCACCGGACGCGTCTGACCCATTCTGTGACATCTGTAACAAGCAGTAAAACAATCAATATATTAATGTGCCGTGGGATGTAGAATGTTGCCCCTCCTCTCTTGCCCGTGGATGCAGCAAGAATCCAAGGGATATCTTCAGAAGATGCGGCAGTCTTTCCATGTGCTATCATCCGGCAGGGTGATTACGTATCTCGCGACAGGTTTTGCAACAGGCAATTGACAGCAATATTGCTGTCAAATGTCAATTCCCTGCTGTTCTCTAATACAAGATCGAGTCTGCACAGGAGCGGGGCGCTACGTCAGGAACGACGTCATCGCCCGCGATGTGCAGATGCCCAGTGTTGAGGACTTTGTGGTAAAGTTGGCAGGTCGAATGTACGATCAGGCCGACAATAGCCACCATATACACCTCAACACCATCGCCCCGCTGCACACGCGGCCGCCAGACAACAAATCTTCCTGGAGACCGGTGGCCCGTGAGCTCCTAGGCCCAACCGACTCCTCGTAAGGTCAACCGACTCCTCCTAAGGCGTCGGATTGAAGAGAGAATGCCATAAACGGCAACACCCCTGGACTCGGAAGTAGTTGCTTCTGAAGTTGAAGCTAGAGTAAAGATCGTAGGATCGACTCTTACCCGCACTTCCCAAGAAGAAGAAGAAGTGTAGAATACCGGATTGATGATCTAATACAAAATTGACATTTGACAGCAATATTGCTGTCAATTGCCTGTTGCAATGCAAAACCTGTCGCGAGATACGTAATCACCCTGCCGTACTGCGAGGCGTGGTGAGTATGGCAACAACGCGCTCATGATCAGTATTTGGAGATCCATGAGGGTAGCTTATGTCCAGCAGTGCACGTCCTACGGAAGAGATACATATGACGGATCTGACGTCACGGCAGGCAGAGTTACATAGAAATATTTCGACTCCCCCCGTAATATACGTTTTTGATACAACTGAGGGCACTCTCGACTAGTTTCGACCGACCCGCCTGTACCTACCTATATGGATAAAGGTAGATCACCATTATAACGATAAAAGCAAAAAACCTGCTATTTTCCATGCTCAGGCTTGCGATAAATTTACGTCACGTTGATTTTACAGCAACTGTTATTCACGCTATACGGGACGCTGCAGTGCCTCGGATATTGCTACATGGATGAGAGGAAATGAGGAGGACGGACAAAGGCCTTCCTCATGTGTCTCCAAGTACTTGATCATGAGGTGCTTGCGCCATACTCACCACGCTTGGCAGGCGGGTTGGCGAGCGCAGTACGGGATGTTGATACACGGAAAGACGCAGCTGCCCATCTTCCGGAGTTACCCTGTATGTAGTGAACAATATAGCATACTATTTATTATTTTCTTCTTCAATTGAATTTACCTGTCCTCCGCCTGCTTGTCGTTGTAAGGGTTGAAGTCTATGTCGTGGATGACGACGGTGTCGGCCGCCGTGAGGTTGATGCCGAGCCCGCCGGCCTTCGTCGACAGCAGGAACACGAACATGTCTTACCTGTCCTCCGCCTGCTTGTCGTTGTAAGGGTTGAAGTCTATGTCGTGGATGACGACGGTGTCGGCCGCCGTGAGGTTGATGCCGAGCCCGCCGGCCTTCGTCGACAGCAGGAACACGAAGATGTCTTCGCTGTTGTACTGGTTTATTAAGTCTTGTCTGTGGAATAATAGATGTCTTTTTTAAACTAACGCGATCACGACACATTATTAACATTTAACCGGGTATTTATCGCGTTATTTACCTTTATTATTGCCCGGCGTTTCGACAGGATTGCACCCATCGTGGTCCCGGGAAGTCTTCCCGCGGTAAATAACGCGATAAATACCCGGTTTTGTGTTAATAATAAGAGATGTGTTGGAAACAACAATCTGCCAGCTTTTGACTAATTGCTTTCCGTTTAAAACGTGTCTGTCATCATTTCAGCCGTAAAACGTCCACAACTGAACACAGGCCGCCCTCGTGGATCTCCGTGAGGGGTAGTTGCCATACACGCCACGCTTGGCAGGCGGGTTGGCGAGCGCAGTTCGGGATGTTGATACAAGGAAAGACGCTGCTGCCCATCTTCCAGAGGTATCCCTTAGCAGGCTCTTATTGCATCCACGGGCATGAGAAGAGGGGTAACATTCTACTGCTGGCACCCCACGGCAAATTGTCATTTTTCCAATGACAATGAGCCTACAAAAACGAAAAAGTCTTTAGTCATAAATAGAATAATCATGATTAAAGACTCTACTTATTACTGTTTCTTAAAAAAGAACAACATTTTGTTTTTGAAAATGGAACCAAAATCGGTTATGTCTTTGGTAGAATGCATGCAATGCGTTGCGTATACAGAAGAAATAAAAAAAAAGTTACCGGGAAAAAAACATCTCGTTAAATTGTACAAATTGTACATTTAATCTATACTAATATTATAGAGGTAAAGTTTGTGAGGTTGTAGGGGGTAATCTCTGGATCTACAGAACCGATTTTAAAAATTATTTTACTAATAGAAAGCCACAGTATTTGTGAGTGTCATAGGCTATAAATTACCGCCCAACGAAGTGGGCACCGGGTCAGCGAGTTTTTAATAAAATAAACTATTTCATACTGTATTGGATTATTTTATTTTCTCGCAATCGTAGTGAAAAGTAGAGTGTGACACACGGCGCTAAAAACCCATTAAAACTCTTATTTCTTTTTACTCCCTCGCTAAAGCTCGGAAGTAAAACTACCTCGTATACAGGGTGTAAAAGGAAAACTACCGAAAACTTCGGGAGGTCAATGTACTCGTCAATATGAACAACTTTTACTAAGGAACTTTTGCTGTAAAAATATGTAAAGAAACAGCTGCTCCATATTATTATTATAATTATTTAGCCTCTACTGTCCCACTGCAGGGCAAAAGCCTCCCTTCCCTTCTTCCACTCTTCGCGATTTAACGCTGTGACAGGCCACGTGCTCATATGAGTGTTCAGCTCGTCCCGCCATCTCCTTCTCGTTCGTCCGCGCGGCCGACATGCGTTGGGGGTCCACTCTGTGGTTATTTTCGCCCAAAAATCGTCGGGCATGCGGCGTACGTGTCCGGCTCCATATATTTTAGTAGTAAATAGTTATTGTACTTTTGTATGGAACAGCTGTTTCTTCGCATTTTTTTACAGCGAAAGTTCCTTAGTAATACAATGGTATCTGCGACACAGCTTTTGCTAATGCAGGTACCATGGTTTCCTTGTTTTTATTGTACCCTCAATTAAGTTCCGAAAATAAAGATTTTTATTTTATTATTAAATAATTATATTAAATAAATAAATTTAATAATAAAATAAAAATCTTTATTTTCGGAACTCAATTTAGGGTACAATAAAAACAAGGAAACCATGGTACCTGCATTAGCAAAAGCTGTGTCGCAGATACCATTGTATTACTTTTTTTTTTTAATTTAACCTATGTTGTCCCACTGCTGGGCTAGGGGAGGGTTTATGTTTATGCTTTAGTAGTTGCACTGCCTAGCTTGTTTTTGCTTTCTAGCTTCCCTAGCATAGCCTTGCCTAGCATAAATATAAGCCTACTTTGCCTATCTCTTCAAGACGGGCAAGGTGCGAATGATCTTAGGAGGAGCGCAACAGTCGTCGATCCCTAAGGTAAGCCTGGTGGGGAATCCTTCACGCGGTTGCTCCCTGTTTTTGGTCTATTTCCTTCAGAAATAGTCGTAACAGAAACCACCAGACGTTTTATATACACAATTAATCCCACCCTACCCAAATCCCCAATTTACCTATCCGCTACGGAGTAATGTGGTCTGGCTTCGTGGGCCTGTCATCAACAGCGTGATTGGCAGGTGGGGGGTGGACCACCTACGTTTTTGATGCTGAACGTAGGGGCCCGTGAGGGAGGATGAAACTGACCTGGTGGCTGAGCGGACAGATGTCTCTTCCGCAACACTCCACTTTGGTGTGAATTTCTTTCAAAACGGGGGGCCATTGGTCTAACCAACCATGGCTAACCAGCATGACGGTCGGCCTTCAGCCACCGTCGGTGAGAAGGGGGGGTTGATGGGGTCTGCAGTCGGCAGTGCACGCCTTACGCTTGGTGTTAGTGGTCCTCGCCAGGTTCGGTGGTGCTGTTTAGGCTCGTAGGCAACGCAATCACCCCTTCTATATCGGACCGGTAGCCCTGGTGCATAGTAATGCATCCCAACGTGGCGGACTCCGTGGTGGGTGGGGAGCCGGAATGATGAACAAACAAACAAACAACATGCCTCAAAACACAAAAAGCGACCACTTTAAAACCCCCTCAGCAGGGGAGGCGGTAAAGGACTTGGTAGCGGCCCTCGCGGTCCCCCAGTCTAATACTGCTACCTGGACGGTTGTTCAACCGAAGGGTAAAAACAAGAGCAAAGGAGCTGGGAAAGAGGACCACAGGCCAACGGCCGGGCCCTCCGGTACCGGCGTTCGTGCTCCTGTGGCGGCAAACGTCCCCGGGAACAAGAACGCAAAAAAGCTCCGACACAGAAAGAGAGACAGCTTAGAAAAGCTGGGACAGAAAGGAGAGCAACAGGCGGTTCCTAGAACTGGCCCCCCTGTTCCGAAAGCCCCTGGTCCTAGTTTTCACTACAAGCAAAGACAGCAGAGTAAAGGTCCCGATCATGTGCCACAAGCCCCGCCGGCGAGATCTACTGGCTTGCCCGTAGTGACCGCCGATGATGGTAGCTTAGGCAGGAAAATGAGGTCCAAAAACGGTAACCGATACAATCGCCAAAAACGCGCGGCCATAGCCATCTCACGCATGGCACAGGCCCCGGCCCATAATGAGCCGAGCAAGCGTACGCGGCTAGACGATACTGTGTCACCGAGAGGGGAACGCAAAAGACAAAAAACGGAGAAACAACGTCGTGTCCCAACCATTAGCTACGCGGAAGCTGCCCAAAGCAACCTTTGTGTGGCAGTAGTAAGGACCGACAACCACCCACTGACAGAAGAGCAGGCCATTCTCGTGAAGAAGTACCTGGAACGGCGTATCTTGGAGGATATCAAAGACCCCAATACCACACTATATCCACGCTTCGTAGGAAAACCAGTAGTCACTGAAGGAGCCTTGAAGCTGTGGTGTGAGGACACGCCGACACTAGAATGGCTAACCAGCAACGTCAAACGACTGCCGGAAACAACAGGCCCTGGTATCAAGGTCGTCAAGCAGAGTGAGCTCACCAGGAAGGTGCGAGCAGCCATTTTCATCCCGGACTGCTCAAACTCACTGGAAGACACGAGTCTTGTCTTGGCGGAACTGAACCAATGGGCGCAGGTAAGCAGCTGGACGATGTACTCCCACAGTATGCAGAACGATGACATCCTCTTCGTGACAATAGGGATCCCAGAGAACCTGGTACCCATTATCATGGAGAGAGGCCGAAGACTGGCGTACAACCTGGGTAGTGTATACGTCAGGTTCTACGGAGCAGATGGAGCACTCCAGGATGAACCCCTGTACCCTGGCACGAGAGCAGTAGAACAGGAACCTCAGCCAGGTCCAAGCCAACAGGAACCTCTGATCCAGGACGAGCAGATGTCAGCCCCCCCGCACTCATCTCCCAAACCGTCGTGCTCCAAGCCGATGGAGGAGTTACATGCGGAGATTGAAAGAGAGCTGGACATTGACCTGGACTCAGACGAGTCAGAGGAGGAGGTGGGAAACCAAAATGATGGTAACCCAGAATCCCTCCTCCCTTAACATCATCCAATGCAACCTCCAGCACAGCGTCACTGCAACGGCTAACCTACGCAGAGTGCTGGAGCAAAACAACAAGACCATAGCCTTGATCCAGGAGCCGTGGATCAGGGCAGGACGTGTGTGTGGTCTTAACAACCTAGAAGGTAAACTATTATATAACAATACCTGTACTAATCCACGGGCGTGCATCTATGTACCCCGTAATGTAACAGCTGTGCCTCTTACCGAGTTCTGTTTCAGAGATCTGACAACCGTCAGACTCCAGGGCATTATCGGGGAAGAGAACGTAGAGGTGATGCTCGCGTCAGTCTACATGCCCGCTGACGAAGACATCCCTATGAAAGACGTCACGGATCTGGTAAGACAATGTGACCTAAACAACTATAAACTTGTTATTTCAGCAGATACAAATGCGCACCACCCCATTTGGGGCATGCCGACGTCAAACAACAGAGGGGACGAGTTGGTGAACTTTCTTTTCACGACAACCCTCTGTATAGCAAACAAAGGCGCGGAACCAACTTTCGTTACGAAACGATGCCGCACCATAATTGATCTAACCATGGTAACAGGTAACTGCTTCGATCTTGTAAGGAGCTGGAGGGTATCAGACGAATCGTCCTGCTCTGACCATAGGTGGATCAGATATGAACTGACATTAGACAAATCAACCCCAGCACCCTCCCGAAATCCCCGAAAAACAGACAAGGTACGGTATGCAATTTCGTTGCAACATCACCTACGAGAAGTTTCGACGGGACAAATGTTAACAAGCACAACTGACATCGAATGCGCAGTCAAGCAAATAACAGAAAGCATCACCAAAAGCTTTGAAGAAGCCTGTCCTCTCACCGTCGCCACAGAGATCGACAAAGGTAAAAAGGGCTGGTCTAAAAAACTTGAAAGACTTAGGTGTAACGTACGCAGACGTTTTAACAGAGCCATGAACACCTGCGACGACCTGGACTGGGACGAGTACAAGAAGGCTCAAGCAGAGTACAAGAAATGTATTCGTCGCAGTAGTCGTAGCAGGTGGAAAAACTTTTGCACTACTATAGAATCTAACACGAAAGCGAACAGAGTCAGAAAAATCCTCGCGGCCGATCCAAGCCGCGAGATTGGTTCGCTGAAAAAATCAGACAATACATACACTAAGACAACAGCAGAAACAAACGAACTCCTTCTACAAACACACTTCCCGGGGTGTCAGATAGACGAAACAGCCGAGTGGCAATTGATAAGCTCGACTATGCCGTCGGAAACTGACAGGTCATTTGCTTACTCGGTTGTCACCGGGGATAAGGTAAACTGGGCAATACACACTTTCCAACCATTTAAGTCGCCAGGTATAGACGGCATCTTCCCAGGCCTTCTGCGTTGGGGTGAACCACACCTGAACGAGCGGCTAACTGCCGTTTTTAGGGCATGCCTAGCATTTCGCTATGTACCACTGATGTGGAGGGAGGTCAAAGTCCTCTTCATACCTAAACCAGGGAAAAGCGACTACACAGAAGCAAAGTCTTATAGACCGATCAGCTTAACATCCTTCCTATTAAAAACCCTGGAAAGACTCTGTGATCGGTACATTAGAGACAACACCCTGAAAACAACACCTTTGCACCCCCAACAACATGCATATAGTGCTGGTAAATCAACTGAATCTGCGCTGCATGTAGTTGTTAACAGAATTGAACGTGATATAATAAACAAAACACTCTGTCTTGCAGCTTTCATAGACATAGAGGGGGCTTTTGACAAGACAAGGTTTGACATCATTGACACAGCCTTACGAACACATGGGGTTAATCCAACGATGGTGGAGTGGATTATCAACATGCTTAGACTAAGAGCGGTACGTGTCGACTCACAGGGAGGAACCAGGGGAGTGGTGGCAAGAGGATGCCCACAGGGCGGAGTCTTGTCACCACTCCTTTGGAACCTAGTTGCAAATAATTTAATAACCAAGCTCAACGCCCAACGTTTCTTCACGGTGGGCTATGCAGACGACCTAGCCATACTCATATCAGGCCACTTTGCCAGTGTGGCCTGTAACATTATGAGCAATGCACTTAAGGTCGTAGAAGCGTGGTGTACAGAATACGGACTGACTGTAAATCCATCGAAAACTGAACTAGTAATGTTCACTAACAAACGGAATCTAGGGATATATAGGCTTCCTTTCTTATTTGACACTCAGTTGAGCCTATCCAGTGAAGTCAAATACTTAGGCATAACCCTAGATAACAAGTTAAACTGGTCAAAACACTTAGAAAACAAAATAAAGAAGGCTACCATCTCTTTCTGGCAATGCCGTAGAATGCTAGGTAGAACGTGGGGACTCAACCCTAAAATAACCTTTTGGCTCTACAACAACGTAATTAGGCCGTCACTAGTTTATGGTGCCCTAGTATGGTGGCCCAGAACTAAACAGATAACCACCATAAATCAGATGCAGAAGTTTCAGAGACTGGCATGTGTGGCGATAACAGGGAGTATGAGGACTGCCCCCACGGCAGCACTCGAGGCCCTTATCGGATTAACGCCCCTACACCTTCACGTGCAACAAGAGGCAGCTGCGGCTGCCTACAGACTCTGGGCTCTTAAACTTTGGGAACACAGTACACAGTCACACCACACCACTATCATAGAAGAGTATGCAAGTGGAAACCCACTACTTCTCTCTATGTACGATAGGGTACCCAAAAAACACCTATACTCTAAAAGCTACACTGTACAATTACACGAAGAGCCCAGTGATAGCTCAAATACCAAAGAGGTAATAATTTACACAGACGGCTCCAAGATGGAAAAAGGAACCGGAGCTGGTACGTTTTCGGAAGACCTTAACATCCACAATACAACAGCCCTGGGTAAATATAACTCCATCTTCCAAGCGGAATGTATTGGCATAATCCAGGCTGCAAATGCAGTGCTACGGAGAAAGGTAAATGATTATAATATCAGAATCCTCTCAGATAGCGCTGCCGTACTACAAGCCCTGAACAGAAGAGAACACAACACAGGACTCACCATACAGTGTCACCATCTGTTGGAAGAAGTAAGTAAGTCCAACAGAGTCACTCTCCAATGGATAAAGGGACACAGCGGATCCAGGGGAAATGACGAAGCGGATGCCCTGGCGAGGAGAGGCTCGGAAATGCAACCAGCAGGACCGGAGCCAATTGTTCCCCTACCTTTTAGTCAACTTCGATCCTGGATCCGACAGAGAACTGGAGAACTACACCAAAGCTATTGGACAGGTACAAAGGACTGTAGACAGTCGAAGGAGGCCTTCCCGGTTCTTAACCAAAGATACTCCCGAAAACTACTAAATCTAAACCGCGACAAACTTCGACGAATCGTCGGTATTGTCACTGGTCACTGCTCACTTAACAAACACCTTTTTACACTGGATATTACTGATAGCCCCCTTTGTAGGGGGTGCATGATAGCAGAAGAGACGGCCGCGCACGTACTTCTGGAGTGCAGCAGCGTGGCGTCTCAGAGACGACTACACCTCGGGGAGCCGAGGACGCCCAGGGAGGCCTGCGCCGACACTACCAAGCTGCTGGCTTTCCTGGAGGACATCGGATGGCTGGACTAAGCAGACGCCGTCCGTCACGCAAAAAGGGCCCATCAGCGGCCTAGTTGCGGAAACCAGTCCGCTCACCAAGTACCAAGTACCAAGTAAGTACCCACTGCTGGGCAAAGGTCTCGTATTACTTATTAATAAATATTAATGGGTCATTTCAGCGCCTTGTATAACAAATATACTATTATTATTTACCTATCGACGACAGCGGTGCTGCCGTCCAGCCGCAGGTACCGGTGGCCGCGGATGCTGAGGTAGGGCTCCAGGATGTCCAGCATCATGGTGAACTGGCTGAAGATCAGCACGCGGTGCCCCGCCGCCTGCAGCCGCGGCAGCATCGCGTCCAGGTGCCGGAACTTGCCGGACTCCAGGATCAGCTCCTCGGGGATGGAGTGGTGGCTGATGCACTGCAAGTATACCGTATTTACGAGCATTACAGACGGAACGCATCTCCGGTAACTAGATAGATAGATAGATAAACTCTTTATTGTGTAAATCATACAGAAAAAATAAAAACAAAAATAACTAAAATTAACTTAAACTACAAAAACAACAGAAATACACAATGGGCAATATATATAATAATAATAATACAATAATACTAGCCGCAGGGTGGTTACGTATCACGCGACAGGTTTGCAACAGGCGTATATCTCATTATAATATAATAACATAAACACGGGAATTTATTAACAAATACGCCCCTATTATCAAAGAAATTTGGATCACGAAAAGGAAATATTTAACAAACGCTTATCAAATGCGAGACAAGTTGTGGAGTGTGCCTTTGGCATGCTGAGTAATAAGTGGAGATTGTTATTGAAAGCAATTGAAGTAAATCCCGACCGTGCTGATGTTATAATAAAGTGTATATGTTTACTCCATAAAATAATAATTGATAAGACCACGATCACAAAATGAAAACAGAAACAGATTCACAACTGCAGGTGAAAACAAGCGCAACGAGAGCTCACTATGTCAAGGATACACTTCGAAACTATTTTTGCAGCAATAACAATTGATTTTAAAATTATCTAACTATAACTATATTACTAGACAATCGAGGCAATTTCATTCATTCAGGAGTTTTTTCTTTGTCACAACACTATTTTTATTTCATCAAACTACTGACAACACAGTAAACGTCAGTTGACTTCGTCTAATTAAAAAACGATCATACTAATCATACTTACTACCTAAATTAAACTTATAAATTGACTCACCAGACATTTACATTTCTTCGGATATTTCCAGCCATGACCTACGCTGAAGATCACGTAAGTGATAACTAACTAGCATCGCTTTGATCCCATAAAAATTTATGTCCGTAAAGCAAGTTTTAATTTTTCTACATCCATTGTGTCCATTTTTTAAGTAAAACTGAACGTACGACTGCGTGATATATCCCAACAAGTTCGGATTGTATTCGGACGTCGTAAGTAAACGTACCGTACGTTTACTTACGACGCCCGAATGCATGCGATCAGTCGTACGTATACGTACCTAACGTACGTATACGTACGACTGATCGCTTGCAGTGTGAGCGCTCCCATAGTCCTCGGAAGGTCGGGGTCATTCGTGCGTAGTCGTACGTTTACGCGCGAATCAAATTCGCATGAAATCGTATCCAAAGTGAGCACAGCCTAAAGCGTGGCGTCCTTGGCGAACCGCCATCTCCTTGAGCTGATGACCCTGGTAGTGGAGGCAGATGAGTGGAACCGCAGACTCACCTGATGCTGCAGCGTCAGCTGATGTATCTGAAAGTCGCTCATACACAACAGATCCTGGAACACGTAGTGGTCATTCTTCTCCTTAAACGTGGGGTCCTTGGCAAGCCGCGACGCCATCCTCTTGAGCTGGTGACCCTGATAGTGGAAGCGGAGGAGTAGGGGGTGGTTGGCTAGCTTGCGCATATCCATCATCATTGACATGCCGCTCTGTTCTTGTGTTGCGTGGATCTGGGGATGAAGTAATTTATATATTAGACTCCTCTAATATAGAGAACTATTTCTTATTATTTCTTTTTTTTTTATTTTATTTAAATTTATGTTATATGGTGAATGTACAATAAAGAGTTTATCTATCTATTTCAACAGTTGTATAAGCAAGTTGAAAGTTTATTCAAAAGCAAGGTACTTATTGGCAGACGAATCGGTCTACCCGTTCTTATTCCACGCGTCAATAAACGCACCAATAATGCTAAAATATCCCATGCTGTTGAAAAGTTTAACCATTTCAAGACCACATCAAGACACCATCTTCACACTATCATCACACTGTCAGTTACTCGTGATACACAGTAGTCAATGAAACCACGCTATTATACTAAGCAGAAGGTGCACTCACAAGTCCGTCCTTAGCCTTGAAGCCGGCGATGAGGCTGTCGTACTGCTCGCTCTGCTTCGCCGTCATCGGCACCTGTTCCGTGTGGTTCGTCTTCTGAGGCAGGTCCTGCAGCACGTCCCGCTTCAGCCGGCGCAGCACGAACGGCTTCATGATCCGCTTGGCTTGCACGATCTGGTTCTGTTCGAAGGCCGGCTCGTCCTCCGCGGTGCCGTCCGCTTTTTTCGTTTTGGATTTCTGGAACGAGTACGAATTTGTAGAGAACGTTGTTATTGTAATTAAGAAGAAGAAAAATAAATCATTTATTCATTCACAGTATGTACATACATAAGGTATAAATTTAGGTTAAAACAACAAGCCAAATTTGTAGACCAAAAGGTAATGTTAATCCTTAAATATAAGGATTATCGCTGGTTTAACCATGGACCATATAAACACTATTTATTTGGCCCATGGTTTAACTAAACAGCTAAAAAGCCGCTTTTTCAGCTAGCCAGCCGCCCTGGCACAAAATCATCTGAAGTGGCGCGTAAAGAAGAAAATAGGACTATGCAGTGGTTAATGTTTACCAAGCTTTCAAAAAAAATTACGAAAATCGGGTTTGGTTAAAAGTTATGCGTGATCATACGTAATAAAACGATCTGCTCCGTTTTTCTTTGGTTAAAAATGAATATAACTTACAGCATTCTTTTGGAAAAGGTTCTTCAAGTCGTCAGTCTTCCCAGAGAACATGTGCGGCATCACGAACGCCAGCAGAGACATCAGCTCCAGAAGGTTGTTCTGCAGCGGCGTGCCAGTCAACAGGAGGCGGTGTTTCGACTGGAATCACATGTAACTAGTTGGATAAGACTGCAGCGGGCCAAGGAAAGACTGGCCACTGCCCCCTTGACAAACACCACTTCTGTTATTAACAGTGATAGGAATAGGTAGGGCTTATATACCTAAATTTCAAGGAATAGTGAAAAGAATCGGAGACTTCCTTACAACAATATTTTTTCTGGTACCAAGTCTGGTACCAAGTTACATTACTTAGGTACATTAAAATTTAATTTTATTCGGAATAAGTAGGTAGTTGGTCTATGTTAACCTAAAGTTTGCCACTAGACATAACATCACACAGAGTCGTTACAACCACAAAATAATCTGAAAAATGTTTTGAAACGAAAATTTTGTTATATTTATTTATATTTTAAACTAAAACGGGGTTAAAGAAAAATAAAACAGTGAATATGGTTGTTACAAATTCACTGTTTGTCTGAAAACTGATAACTGATGTGCTTAAATGTTGACTCCCCATGACCATACCACTTTCTCACCTATTGGCAGGCAACCTGAACCTGTACTTAACAGCTCTCTTGTGGCCGGTTTTTCATCTGCTTGTTATTTTTGACTAGAGTTTAAACAAGTCGTTGACGAGAGCCGGGTATACAATTTTTGGCAAATAGCAAATGGTTGACAAGCACACGATATGACAAGCTGATGAAAAACCGGCCGTCAGTCTGCATGAACGCAAAATTTTAGTCAAAATATTAAAAATAAATAAAGTTTGATTTACCGTATATGTATAGATGGGAACAAAATATAATAATCCTTTTAGCAGCAAATCGTAATCCATAAATTCAAGCCAAGGTAGTCGTATTTAGAAGATCCAATAAACCAAAAAACGTGCAAGGGTCAAAAACAATATTCACAGAAACAAAACAGGTAGATGCGCACTCAACAGACCGAGGTACAGGAGTGAGAGTAACCTACTTCGGCAGCGGAGCAACGGGGAGGGGGGAAGGTATGTAGGGGCGGGTAGTGCGGTGGTTGCATGACCAAAGCCTGACCACCGGCGAGTTGTTTTTGAATTTCTAAGAATAGATAAATTTAACCATTTAGATAACACCGACGATAAAGATAAAAGATAAAATACTTTTCTTTACTAAATTAAATAATCGTCCAACTCCGTCCAAAATACTTTATATAATACTAAATAAAATACTATAGAGAAGAGTTGAAAACGACAATTTTATTATATTAACGACAATGGCCGGAATATTTTTCAATTATACTACACTTGAACATTAGAAATCTCAAGAAACGTGGTCGAGAGCGAGCGAGAAAGCAGATATTTACTTCAAAACGTGTAAAACTTCTTAGACAAAAATTGCGTTTGATAGCTTAAAGATCAACAAGTTAATTACAAAATTTTCTCCAAAAATAAAATTTTCAGACACTTTAATGGTTGTAACGACTCTGTGTTATGTTATGTCTAGTGGCAAACTTTAGGTTAACATAGACCAACTACCTACCTACTTATTCCGAATAAAATTAAATTTTAATGTACCTAAGTAATGTCCCAAACTTGGTACTTGGTACCAGACTTGGTACCAGAAAAAATATTGTTGTAAGGAAGTCTCCGATTCTTTTCACTATTCCTTGAAATTTAGGTATATAAGACCTACCTATTCCTATCACTGGTTATTAATTGCGTAGACGCAGTTTGGTATCCCCCATACCAAATCTGTACAGATGTTTCTTTGACACCCTAACCAGATAAAATTTTTATCATTTCCTTTCATTTGTTTATTTGGAAACATTTGATTAGTCATCCCGTCTTTCACCCTCCATATGTAGCAAACTTCTGAACCGATTTTCATGAATGAAAGACTGACATCCAGTCTTCGCGTGAGTGATTTGGTTTGTGCCCTAGGATGACGGAGCTGGTCTGTGTACAGGCCACTTTTATATGTTTCCACTCCTCGTCTAATGAGTCTGTAGCCTGGAGTTTGTGTTACCTTATCTGACCGACATAAAAATTTTGTTTCAAAGGTCATTAAACTATGAGTTAAATAAAAACGTTACCTTGATCTTGAGCAGGTTGTCATACCGCTGGGTGGACATGTTCTTGAGCATGTGCGCCTCGTCGTATATGACGTAGTGCATCGGCGTTATACGGAACATCTTACGCTCCTCAGGACAACTGCTCACCATTGTGTATCTGTGGATTTCGAATAATCTCTCAACATTATAAAGAGAAATTGCCCCGGGGTACTGGCAGTAAAATGTTTCCCCTCCTCTCATGCCCGTGGATGCAGTAAGCCTGTTAAGGGAGCAGCGTCTTTCAGTGTATCAACATCCCGTACTGCGCTCGCCAACCCGCCTGCCAGGCGTGGTGAGTATGGCAACTACCCCTCATGGAGATCCATGAGGGAGGCCTGTTTAGTAGTGGACGTTTAACGGCTGAAATGATGATAAAGAGAAAAGATTTGTATTTGGTATGCTTGTAAACTCAAAAACTACTAAAACGATTTTCCAAATTCTTTCACCATTAGAATGCTACATTATCCCTGAGTAACATAGGTTATATTTTAAACCCGTATTCCCACGTTAACTACGGAGCTAAGCGGGTGAAACCGCGGAGTGCGACTAGTTAATAATAATAACATAGACATAGACCCAGGTTTGTCGTTCGCTTTTTCCTTCACTTGGAGAAAAAAAGTTATCTGGGCCAACAAATTCAATTATGAGCTTTCTTCAATTTAAATGTTCTTATTTTGTAAATTGACTATTTTATGTAGCTTTTTGCTCTATTGGATAAACACTTATTGACTTTGACAATAAATAATAGAAAGTGCGTTAATGATACATGAAGTGTATTTATGTGTATTTAAGTATTCTATTAATCATCTGGTTTCCATAGTACAAGCTTTGCTTAGTTTGGGACTAGACGGTGCTGTCTACACACAGTCCAGCATTATTTATTATGTGTCAGGTTTCCCACGACACGCGTGCTACAAAGTAAATTGGTCCTTACGTGGTAAGCACAACGTAGGTAATCATGTTGCGAATTCCATGCATCATGAGAAAAAACCAGGACATGTTTCACATCTGCCACGACCCACGGCTCGCGCGCTGCAAAGTGAATTGGTCCTTACGTGGTGAGCACAACGTCGTATTTGTCCAGGCCGCGCGCGTACTCGAAGCGCAGCTGGCGTCTCTCCTCAGGGTTCCCGTAGTACTTGCTGACGCGTAGCGACGGACACCAGCGCTCCAACTCAGAACTCCAATTATCTAAAACAACAGTTAGTAATAGCACAGATAATATAATTATTAAAATAATAAATAGTAATAAGTAGATATAATCTTTATTTCAGGCAGCTATATAATAAGTAACAGATGTTAAAATCTAAGGCCCGTGTGATATAAACCTTACAGACGGTCGGGCCAACACATGGGTGTGGCTTCATAACCCAGTGCGCAGCAAAAGAAAGTCTCCAACCTAAATGGGACAGACCATACCGAGTTGTGACTAAAATAAAATCTAATTTTCTATTTGCTCTATTTTGGTTTCATTGTACTGTATTATTTAATCCATTATTATGATTACAATCCCGAACCACCAGCTCGTAACAATACTCATAATTTCTAAATAACATACAAATAATTAAAAATTACTCTTACTAAATAATTTGTTCGCGAAAATCATCTTTACGAAAGATAAGTTTTTAAGCACGTACTAAATGAATGTTGAAATGGAACATACCAAGAGTCGAGGCGGGCACGACGATCAAATGACATCCTTTAGCTTGTCCAGTTTCTTTCAAATGGGCTAGGAACGTTATAACCTAGAAAAAGTATGTTTTGCATTAAAATCTATAACGTTTGTTAGGTAGAACTTTTCAAGGAAATGAAAAAGCTTATCAAATATTTTCTATTGCGTTGGGAATCCCACGTCGGTCGAATCGATCCTTGAACCTTCCTAAAGCTAGAAGTGCTTTAACCAAGCTACACAACCCCTGACGGGCTAGTCGAAGTTTTTGATAAGATCATATCGGTTGACCACCGTTTAGCGTATAAGATGCATAGACACCTGAAAGGGGGGCAAAATAAAAGTAGTTTTTGTGGAAATTTTATAGCGAAAATGAAAAATATAAATGTGTCAAATGCTTAGACGTTATAATATAAAGTGAGCTTCATTTTCAAAAGGCATTAACACGCAGAAAAATATATTTATCGAATATTAATCTTACATACCTGCACAGTCTTCCCGAGTCCCATCTCGTCAGCCAAGATGCCCGAGACAGCCTGCTTGTGCAGTACTGCGAGCCAGTTCAGACCGACGATCTGGTACGGCGCTAGCTTGAGGCTGTAAACAAGATAGTTTATAAATAAACAACAGGGAAAAAAAATAACATCAAAACTTAGATAGAACACGCACTCGTGACTTTCTCTGCCGTGACTTATCACTCTTACCCGATCTGTGGGTATGTATTCTAAGTTTTCTGAAGCGAACAAATTCAATTATGTCCTTTATTCAATTTAATATATAATATGATATATTTATTTAGTCAGACAAGATCCATTATTAAATCTAGTTACAAAATAATAATATACAGTACTCCTAGACTCAGCACATATAGCAAGGAGATCCCTCTCCCTGCAGCCCTAGTCACCGACCGCTTGAGCCTTGCTTCGCGGCCGGTGATTCACCGTTTTGATATATTTTTTATTGTAGAGTATTTGTTATTATATTTCTTTAAAGTAAAAAATCTATTTTTATGAGTTTACAAAAAAAATTATGTGGAATAATAATAATACAAACACATTGAATATAATTTTTTTTTGTATATATTTATATATAAATTATATTAATATTTAAATGTGTCTGGGGTTCTTTTTTATAACTGACTATTCTATGTTGCTTTTAATGTAAACCGTAAACAATGGCGCATTCAAGAGGAGGCTTATACCCAACAGTGGGTGCAAACGGGCTGAAATGATGATGATGTAGCTTTTTGCTCTATCTGATAAAAAAACCTTTGGGTCTGTATGGAGATGCACGCACATTACGACGCGACGTGGCAATCTGGAAACTTGCCGTGGGGTGCCAGTGCTTGCCCGTGGATGCAGTATGAATCTGCCAAGGAATACTTCCGCAGCAGCTCCTTTCCATGTACCATGTCAAGCGTGGCGAGTATGGCAACAACCCCCTCCTGATCTTGGACATCCATAAGCAATCAACAAACCGCTAGCAGCCAACCCCGATTGCGATATATTTTTTTTTATTTTTTTATTTATTCAGGAACAATTAACAATTGTATTTGAATGTTCTTAAAATTAAACATAATTAAAAATAACAAGCATCAATATAAATAAACAATAACAAACACTTTCAAGAATACAACTACCATGCATGCAATTATGGAAATTATGACATATGGAAAAATTTATACGATATTTAGAAATGCTAGAAGTCATCCAAGGAGTACACGCACTTTTCCAACAAAAACGCTTTTAATTTGTATTTAAAAATATACGGACTGTCAATGAGTTTTAGGTCAATCGGAAGCGAATTAAACAATTTTACAGCCTGATACCTAGAGCCATGCCCAACAACATTCAGCCTTGGCTAAAAAGGAAGCTCGAGATTCTTCCTTCTTGTTTTAAGCCTCGCAGTCTTTTGTTCATCCGATTCATACTTATAGGCGTGTTCACGGTATGTCTATAAACGTCTATATGGATATTACCCGTACCTTTATCCATCTTTGTTTGTATCTGGTATGGTGGGCATGAACAGTCTCCAGTCGAGGCGACACCTGTTCACGCTGACGCATTACCTTATGCTTTTGCGTGGAAAGGTGGACAATCCGGCGGTACTGCAGCAGATGGGACTTGTGGTACCTCGGCGTCACATGGCGGGTGGCGAGGGAGCAGTAGGCCCCCGGCGTCGTCCTGCGCTGTTTGCGCGTCCACAAGGAGTCCGCACTCGCGCTGGAGCGGCCGCGCCTACACCTCGAGCGCTCGACCTTATAAATCAGTTTGTCTCCGCAACCAACGCCGACGTGTTCTCCGATAATATTGCTGAGTTATACCGTTTGCTAAACTCTTTTCTTGACTGTACCTGATGCTAGACTAATTGTTATGACTTGACATTGTTTTTTTAATTCTATTTTATTATCTAATTAGACATTTGTGTATCTGCTGTAATTACTATCTTTTTGTTCTTGTATCTTGACATTTTTTGACATCAATGTAATATTTATTGTTAATTCGTTTTCATTAAGGTTTGCTATGTATTTTTTCTATTGTATATTTATGTTAGTATAGTGTCTGGGCGCCTTGGATTAATCTGTAAGCCCATACAGCAATTTGAATAAATAAATAAATAAATAGGGATGCCTGACAACATCCACGAGGACAACTAAAATATAAAGACTGGGCAATGTCAGGATTTCAAGTGATCTAAAATGAACCCTACAGGACTCCCATGGAGGGATTCGTGTCATTGTACGTATTGCTCTCTTTTGCATAACAAAAGCCCTATTCAAATTATAGTTATAGCTGTTTCCCCAAAACTTTATACTATACCTTAGCTTTGATTCTACGAGAGCATAATAAACTGTTTTAAGCTGTTTCAAATTGATCTCGTCTCTTAAACTTCTAAGGGCATAGCAAGCAGAACTTATAGTGTTTTCGAGATATTCTAATTCAGCTTTCCAGTTTAGAAACTGGTCAATGTGTATGCCGAGGAATTTAACGTGATTTGTGAATTCTAGTTTTTCACGAATTTGCGGATGAATGGAAGACATTATAATGTATGTTTAAGTTTTAGCGAAATTGATAAGTAAAAATGTGTTAATTATGACATTCATAAATCATGGAATTTTATAAATTTATAAATGTTTCAGAATTTTATTATTTTGTTTTGACATAAGTGGGTATTGTAATTTTGATTGTAGTTAATTTTTATATTTGCTAAAAGTTTCTTTTTATTCTATATATTTTCTTCTTTTATGTATTATTCTATTTGTAAAAATATATTAATAGTGAAGTTTGGTAATCCGTTCTAATTAAAATTGAATACATAAATAATTGAGGAAGAGAGAATTGCCTATGTCTAGCAATAGATGTGTACATTAGTCCTACGGCTGAGATGATGATGATTGCAAAGAAAATACTCACCCGCGTCATAGTGTGTGTGTGTGTGTGTGTGTGTGTGTATGAGAGAGAGAGAGAGAGAGCGTGTGTATGTGAGTGTTGTACGTCACCTGGAGTGCATGATGGCGGGCTGCCTTAGCCGGCCGGCGCCGGCCGCGACCGCCGCCTCGAGCTGCTGCGCCAGCCCCACGCACTTCTTGTGTGTGTGAGAGAGAGAGAGCGTGTGTATGTGAGTGTTGTACATTACCTAGAGTGCATGATGGCGGGCTGCCTCAGCCGGCCGGCGCCGGCCGCGACCGCCGCCTCGAGCTGCTGCGCCAGCCCCACGCACTTCTTCATCAGCCGCTGTATGTTCCCTCTGGTGGCGAGCAGCTCCTGGGTGGAGTTGAGCAGCTCCGTGCTCAGACCTTTGACGGTGGTGAATTTCTGGACCTGTGAAAAGAAAACATGTAATAGGTTCTCGCGGCTTAGTAAGCATTAGACCTGTACTTTCCTTTGACTAAGTGCCAATTACGCTGGAAAGATGTGGTGGTCTATGTTCTGTTATTACAAACTATGGAATTCAAAGTAAATTAATTTTATACGTCTCTGTAACAGCAGCGTCCCGTACAGCATAAAAAACAGTTGCTGACGCTCTATATAAATCATCTATTATAGACGTAAACAGCTTTAATTACTTTTAAAGGATCGAAATGAATAAGGATGAGGCCTATATCAAGCAGTAAGTAAATGTTGGTAAACAGATGTCTTAATAGGAATATTAAGGATTTCTTAGTTTACAAAATACTGCTGCAAGATGGTTACAATGCCATAGTAGCTTAACATGCCGCTGATCACATAGTGTTTGTGCTATGAGGCAAGTTTTAGCATAATCTATTGGAAGTTTCAGTGTTACTTTCAATTTCTATCACAACTCAGCGTTCAGCGACGATCTCAGCCGGTATTTCTCACCATATCGAGCCACCCTTTGAACGGCCTCAGCGCCATGATAGCCTCCGCCTTCTTCTGCGAACAGCCGCTGAGCAAAGACAGCTCGCTCAACTGGCTCGTGTTGAGGAACTCGAATACCTTCTTCTTGTCGCCGACCAGGTCATCCGTGACTTCGTTGTCGGAGTCGTCACTGCGGCAAAGATATATAATCACATTGGAAACGTTATTTAACCATGAAGCCTTCTTCATAATTTCAGCGGTAAACCGTCCCCTACTGAACACAGGCCTCCCTCAAGGAGATCCATGAGCGGCAGTTGCCATACTCACCATGCATTGATACACGGAAAGACGACTAGTGATAAGTGATATTTGTTGGCAACACAACACTGTTTAGTGTGCTCTAGGCCAGATCCTTGTTTTCAAAGAAATTAATAACCTTATAAAAAAATTTAACGGTTCCGTTCAGGAAAAGTTAGGTCTCTTCCTAAAGGGCGGGACTGATTTGGATGTGTGTAGTGTATGTATTTCAATGGGTTCCTGAATGGTTTGAAAACACAATCGGACCTGGTAGGTGGCGCTAATGTCGGTATTTTCAAAATCAGCGATCAGGACTATGCTAGTATGTTTCGAATATGCATCCGCCTGCGCCAGTTTCTATTTTGTCAAAAACATAACGTACCATACTTTACGCTATAAAACCAATACTCGCTTTTGTCTAGGTTTTTTACCCTGCAGAAAACTATTCTTATCCCAAGTAGCACTTACCTATCGTAAACTCTATCGTCCTTCCCCTTCCTGACTCCATAATCGTCGTCCTCGCTGCCACTGCTGCCGCGACGAGCCTTCCCCCCCTTCCCTTCCAGCGGCTTGCGAACAACCACTATGCTGGTGCGCGGGGCGCTCTCTCGGGCCATGTTCATACTGGGCCTCTGTCCTGTGGCTTGAATCTGCAATTTAGATTGGCAACTATATTTTCCATCCCAAAGTTTAGATTTGTTACTAATCTGCAAAACCCTATTTAATAAAGATGTTCCTAAATAGTAGATCTGTCACCGAAATTGAATCACCAAAACTAGATAATCCCCTGACAAAAAAACGAGCTTGCACAGCGAGCGTGCCGCGTAGTGCTAGGACCAAGTTCAGTGATTAAATGTCAGTGACAGAACTATTATTTTAGGCAAAAATATGTTTATTAGGCGACTGATGTAATTATACCCATTTACATTTAGATAGATGAATTGCATAAGGAGGTAGTGGAACATGATAAAAATGGTGAAACGTGGGGGCGCCTAAGACAATCACACTGGCTCGTGGTGCCCTCTGTTAGCTAACATACGAGGTAAGTATTTTGGTTAATTTAATTGAAACAATAACATATTATAAATATTAATAACATATTTGCCTAAACTTATTTTTAAAAAATTAGTGATACAAGTGATACAATAGAAAAAAATAACTAAATAAAAGCCTTAAAACTACCGTTTATAAATTCGATTTCTGAGAAATTAGCAAATTAGTTTGGGGATGATTATAAAAGAAACCAAACTCATTGAATTTCTTATAGGTGGTGGTAGAATGTTCCAACATTTCGTGGCAGCACTTTTAAGGCGAGGACAGATGTACCGGTGCTCGCCGCTCGTTGCTAAAGCAGCTTATATCTAGCTCTTTTTTAAACTTTCGCGATCACGACACATTATTAACACATATTTAAACGGGTAATTATCGCGCTATTTACCTTTATTATTGCCCGACGTTTCGACAGGATTGCACCCGTCGTGGTCCCGGGAAGACTTCCCGTCTTCCCGGTAAATACCCGTTTAAATATGTGTTAATAATTATATCTAGCTTCCTAGCTTTACCAACTCGAATATAAGGAGATACAATAGCTCACCTTTATCTGCCCAGAGTTGCTAGGTCGCGCTCCAAAGTACGTAGTGGTGGGCGGTGCGCGCCGCTCATTGCTCTCAGGGTCGTGTTTCAGCAGCTCGTCCCTGGCGCGCTCTTCGCTCCAGCTGTGTTTCACTAGGGTGTTCTTAACAAACTGGAAAATTAAACAAGTTACGTGTTAATTAGCTGATTCTAAGAGATAAGTGGAAAAGAAGGGAGGGAGAAGGGAGGTATTTGCCTAGCACTGGGAAACAGCGGGCTGTTTAGATAAGATAGATAAGATACATATGAGATTTGCCCAGCAGTGGGATCTAGTGGTCTGTTTAGTTTTGATTTAAGAGACATACATTTTGAAAAAACTAGCGCGGGGCTTAGGGCACTCTAGTCGCGCGAGATTGGTCATTCCAAAGACCCTGTGTCGTACCCCTTAAATTTACCTTTAATTTTTGTGACTTCATGACCCATCTTTGTTCACATTTTAGAGGCTTCCTTCCTCAAAATTATGACGTCACTAATTTAGACATTTCATATCTAGAAAATAGGAAACACAAACAGCAGTTTCGAAATTAGTAATAAATCCATTACTTTTGGAAATGTGAAGTTGAGACTTTACGGACTCCTCCCACCCCTTGCCACACAATGTCACTCTTCATTGTACCCTCATCGTCCTACGCTTTAACGTACGACGCTATTTTAGGATGGCCCTTAGGGTGTACCCAAGCATCATACTCACAATAGGCGATATATCAGGGAACATCTCCACCATGTTCCTGAATCGTCGTTCCTTCACAAGAGTGGTGAGCTCCACTGGCGCCGGTGCCACCTTCTTGGCCGGTGAAGATGCATCATCGGAGTCAGAGTCCTGGATGCGGATCCGTTTGTAGACGACTGGGCCGCCGTTGCGGATGACGACTTGGTTCGGTGCACGGGCCACAACTTGGTTTGGGGCCAACATTCTGTTTTGTTCTGTCGGGAAGGTAACATTCAATTATATCCAAACATAAAAACCTTTAAATGTGTTAAACTTTCGCGATTTTTTAACATGTTGGTTTTAAAATATACGATTTTTATTAATATATTGGGTACTAGTGGGCCCGGCAGACGTCGTTCTGGCCGCTGATTACATCATGCTGGTAGGGACATTCTGACAGCAGCGTCATTCTGACAGCAGCAGCATCTATCGGGTTCAACTGTGTCGGTCCAGCTGTTTAGGTGAGTTAAGACGTACGACCGCATCGCTGTAATTACTTAAACTTTTTTGGATATATGATCACACCATGTTTGTTAAAACGACGACAACGCAAATAATACATACTTTTTTATCAAAATTTCATTTAATTCGAAAAATCGGCCAAGTGCGAGTCGGACTCGCGTACATAGGGTTCCGCAATTTGGCAAAACAACTTAAATATTCTGCGAATATTTCAAGCGTCTACCCATTGCCGTCATTAATATCGAGCAAAAAACGCAAAATATCAACATTTTTGTATGGGAGAAAAATAAAATAAATATTTGTTTTACTTTAATTATTTATTTTTAAAATGAATATACAACTAAATTTTCTTTAAATATCTGATGTAATTAATATCGAGCAAAAAACGGCAAAAAAATCACGTTTGTTGTATGAGAGCCCCCCTTATATATTTATTTTATTCTGTTTTTAGTATTTGTTAATAAAGCGGCAACATAAATACATCCTCTTTGATTTCAACTGTATAGCTATCACAGTTCATGAGATACAGCATGTGGTGACAGAAAGACAGACAGCGGAGTCTTAGTAATTTTTACCCTTTGGGTATGGGACCCTAAAAATGGTTACTATGAGTTAACTATATAAGAGAGGAACATTTTTCTATACATCACTGGCACGGTTTATGCGGCGCACGCCAAAATAACTCCCATAACTCTCATCTTAGTTCAGCGAAATTGCACCAAATCTTTATATAAAATCCTTAAGTACTATAGCTATTAGTGAAAACCACTGTTTTTGAATTTTGTGCGAACAGTCAAGACAGACGCGGGAGAGGACTTTGTTTTATACTTGTAATATGTAAGGATTTATTGTAATTGCCTTTACTTTTATCCCGACTGGATTGCACTTGGTCATGGTGGCGGGAAGAGAGTGAGGGGGCAATTATGCAATAAATACTCTATAATCGAATATAGTAATAATGGTTTGTGATCGCGAAAGTTTAAAAGGAATCAGGATTTTATCACATTCCTTTTTATAATTTTCCTGACACATTTTGAACATGTTTCACATTTATTTTGTCTGTGTGAATGAAACCTTACTAACAAAGTTATTTCTAATAATTAGTATTTAAAGGGATGATCATTTTTTAAAAACAATTTAAAAATGTATGTCATGTAGACAACCTTTAATCTCAGAGTTCTATAAATATTTATATTATTTATATATTCTACATTACACCTGCTTTCAAGCTTCAAACCCAATCTATTCAATAGTTTACCAGGTAACAAACATTTTCATATCTGCATATTTTTAGTAGGATTTTATTTAATCAACATCCTCATCCATGATATGATATGGACTATTGACCTGTGATATGAACTATTGACCTGTGATGTGAAGAAATGATTTTATCAAAAATTTACATGGGAATGTTATATGTTCTGGTTGGATTCGAACCTACGCCCGTCAAATCGATACTTGACGCTTCCGCCGGAAGTGTCGGTTTGAGCAACCAACATCACCTTATCAAGAATTTCAGCAGGTCCTGACATGGGTTCCATAGCTTAGCGGTCAAAGCACTTCTGGCTTAAGGAAGCGTCAAGTATCGATTTGACGGACGTGGGTTCGAATCCCACCGGAACCGTAAAATTTTTGATAAGGTTATTCATTTCTTTGAAAATGTTCTACCTAAGTGTGGTTAAACACTATAAAAAGTAAAAAACTGTGATATGAACTAATACATCCTGATGATGATGATGAAGTAGGATTTTCGTAGTGTTGAGGTGCCTAACATTTTCAAATGTTGCTAAGTACATATTGTGTATTTATTCTTTATCGATTTAATTTATTGAAACTTTTATGTAACTTGTACTATGCAAGTCGTAGAATGTACCATATGATTTGCATTATATTTATGTGATAGATATGCATAGCTTGTATGACAATAAATACTATCTGTATATATGAACTGTGATAATATAGTGATTTTTGCTGTTCAACTATCAAAAGCAATACTCTGTATCATAATATGGTCACACAAAGCATTAACAGTAGTATACATAGTTATACAAAGAGGAACCTGCAGATGCTAGTGGTAAAATATTGTTGATTTAGATTATTAGTAAGACTGTCTAATATTTTTGATGATCTATTCTAAACACACCCTAAGATGTAGCCCTACAGAAAAATAAAACAAAATTATATGATATGGGCATAATTAGGACTGTAGAATTTCTTTAAGTATAACTACAAATCCTAAATACTCATTTATATTGCCTACTGCACGAATTGCGTGCAAAATTACTGAAGTTGAACGAAAAAGTTAGGTTATCAAATTCTAAGGCTATGTTTCTACTGTGAATCATCATGATCAGCTGATGCAATGTTTTGGTGTGAAGTCAACCTCAAGGAATTAAAAGTTAAATTATTCAATTTTGAAGCTCTTTTCAAGCGTGTAACGATAAAAACTAAACCTTGAAAGCACGGACACCCTACCGTCACGACAGGAGCGACACGCCATGGATTTCGTTTTTACAAGCGCCTAATCGGAAACATTCTGTTTCCTATTAGGCGCATGTTGGTTTGTTACCAATTCAAAGATGTGTAAATGTATTGATACTTACGGGAGAACGATGAAGAAGCGGTAACTGTTACAGGACTGCTAGGTCCAGTGGGACCATTAGGTTTTCTCTGGAACCTATACTGCCTTAGATAACTCAACACACTAGGACTTGTACTTTCGGACATTATAGTCTTCAATTTACGGTCAAGTTAACTCTCCAATTTTGTCTCTAATACAGTTTTTCATTAAGCTATTCAAAAGTTTTACGAGAAAAAGACAAGCACAACACGAGAACAACACTATACGGCCATTTTACTCCGCGAGACTAACTGACTGAATGTAACCAAAAAAGAAATAAAATAGCCAATAAAACGCAACATTAAATGAATGATTTTGAAAATGAACCAATCAACATTATTGACAGACAACATTAACGAATGAAAATTATCTGAAAAATTTGACATTATTAAGTGAACTTTGATTGGCCAAGCACTAATGCTGCCATGATTTAGAAAAAAAATAAACAAGTAGGTTTATTTGAAAACGATCAATAAATACGTCTTTATAACTGTTCTGGAATCTAAGCTAATACAAATACCAAATAAAATAATCCTTTGTTGGAATGTTTTTTGTAAAATAATATTCGTTTCTCTTCCAATCAATGCTTAACCAAGAGGGTAAAAGGAAAGATTTAAAAACCGGTTCTTTTCGCAATGTATGCTAAAAGCTGATCTCTAGTGTACATCACTAATTTAATAATGCCACAATGACGGTCAATCATTAATAGCTAACTTCACCTCTGTCAGCACTAGCTGTCTGTCAAATTCACGTCAAATTGTTAGGTGCGGCCATGTTGATCTGTAGTGAATAAAATTGAGTTATTTATTTTACTTTTAGGGAATTCTAATTGACACAATATGCCCAAATGCGACCTCAAGACGAGATACATCCCCGCGACATTCGCTTGGACGTTATTACTGGGCACAACGGCCCTATTTTTCTATTTCCCGTAAGTACACAATGTCGATCAGAGAATAAATCCAAATTTTTGGTCTGACAACTTTCACATGGGATTGTTGATGTGTTTCTATTAATATATTGGGCCTGCACCTTAGCCCTGTTAGCCTATGTATCGTTAAGAGCCGCTGTTTTTTTTTGCTGGTCATGACCTTTCTTACTAGACAGACACTGACCCATCAAGAAATTGCTTGAAAATAGGCATGAAATTTAATTATAATGTATTTTAAGCTTATCTTATCGCCTGTAGAACTAACAAAATTCTTAAAGTGATAGAAATGTGGCTAAACAGTGATTATATCAAGGTCTTCAACAAGTTTTCTTTGAACCCATGTACTTATTTATCATATTTCTGCTAGGTTTTAAATAACATGAATAAATATAACAACCTTCACTAATAACACTTAAATTACTTGAAGTTTTGACTGTTAACTGAGGGCAAAAACAAAGTGCTCCACAAAGTAATTAGACTATGTCTCACTAATGGAGATTTCCTGTTTCATTACTTTCACTATCACATTATTCTATTGCTAATGATTTTAAGATTAAGGCAATATTCCATGTATCATAAATTTTGACTAATATCAAAAAACATATAGCCTATGAATGTGTTTTTACGATACTAAGATGTAAGTGTAGTTGAAATAAATAAATAACATCTTATGCAAATAACTTTATGGAGAAAAATAATTTTAGTGTAGCAACTTAGTTATGTTTTGATTTCATATTATGGATATTCTAAGGTTTTTTGACGATTTGAACCCACATTGTCTTACTTTCGGGATAAAAGGTTAAAATTAAAAAACTAGGCTTCAAAACATAATATTTCACGGAGGAGCAAGTTACTGACTATTTATTGCTAAAAAAAATATTTATGATTTCATATGATATCAGAGTTTTAAGATACATTAAGAAAATTATGGTTTTTGGAATAAAATTAAAGGGTTTTCATAAAAATCCTACTCTAGCTGGCTTATTTTTACATATACTAATTCAAATTCTGGGGGGATACAAGATCTGCACTGGCATAAAGTGGTGTATGGTGCATTGCCCCCTCGGTATTAGGTACCCATTATTGTAGAATGAAATAGTAGTATTAGCTACTGCTATTTTATTCTAGAATTGAAAGAAAAAATCCAGTAAACCTAGTACAGTCATACACATTGAACACCTGACTAGCACTATCCACACACACAAGTATGAAGAAAGAAGGAGATCCCTCATTCCTACATACATACACATGTGAGGTATGTGTTGGCCGAGTGGTATGTACCCCCGACTTTCAATCCGAAGGTCGTGGGTTCGATACTGGCCATGCACCAATGGATTTTTCTTTCTTGAAAAATGTATGTGCACACTTAACACATGCTTTGACGGTGAAGGAAACATCGTGAGGAAACCTGTGGCTAAGTTAGCTTCAGCCGTATGGACCTGTTCTTTCCTCTGAATAATAGCTGACTAAGCTGAGAGGATGGTATAGGTGCTGGGCAAGCCTAATCCATCTACCAATGTCCCAGGCACTGCAGCGTCCCGTAGAGCATAATTACCAGTTGTTGATGCTGTATAAATCATCTATAATAGATGCAAAGGCCTTACTTTTTTTTTTACACATGTGAGGTTAGGGTAAGGTGTGCAAAGTATTTTCAGTATTAATACAGCTCTGTTTGTTATGCCTGTGGAACTAAGATCATGATTAATGGGTGTTTTCATTAAGGTAGTGTACCAGTGTACGGCTCTGTGTGGCATAAATGTTTGACTGTCATCTTGGTGTTTTCTAGCATTCAAACATTTGTGCCGCACACTGTAAAATCAATTGTACCTTTATATGTATTTAAAACAGTGATTGTTTGTTCCAGGTGTCAGTACTATCTTACAGATCACCCATGGGTCCCAGCATACCAAGGTGTCATAACCTTTTTTGTTTTGGCCAATTTCACACTGGCCACTTTCATGGACCCGGGAGTCATACCAAAAGGTAAACCAGTTATAAGTACTATACTCCAACTTTCCATCTAGAACGTTTGTAAACAAACTGTGAAACTTAAAATTGAATTGCTTCCTAAGGGTTGGTTTTTTGACCGAGCTCATAGTAATTTATATTGAAGGGAGTGGTCACAAATCCCCAATAATTGAGAAATATATATAAAAACAAACAAAGTTATTTTTACGTTAAGTATTGACAGTTTGTTGACAAACATTCTATGTCGAAAGTTGATGGAGCAGCATGTATATTCAGGGATGCTCTGGCCTGCCAGAGGCCCAGAGCCCATCTCTGTATATCTCTGTATATTGTACAGGGATGCTCTGGCCTGCCAGAGGCCCAGAGCCCATCTCTGTATATCTCTGTATATTGTACAGGGATGCTCTGGCCTGCCAGAGGCCCAGAACCCATCTCTGTATATCTCTGTATATTGTACAGGGATGCTCTGGCCTGCCAGAGGCCCAGAGTCCATCTCTGGTATTTCAAGGAGTGGCCAGGGCTAATGTGGGATGTCAGTGCTGATCTGGTATCCCCAATTAGAATTTGACCAGATAGATAAATAGGTAAACTCCTTATTGTGTATGTCATACAGAAAATAAAACAAAAATAATTAAAATTAACCTACACTACAAAAACAACAGAAATAGACTATGGGTGGTCTTAACGCTTAAAGCGATTTCTTATAGACAACCTTTGGATGGAGAGGATTTGAATGGAAGAATGGGGTGTATTGTCAATATCCTAATATGTACATATATGAATCCTTACATATATGTATATTGCTTATCATTTGCATGTTATGGTTTGATTCCTGTAATAAGACAAATGTATGCAATTGTTTTGCAGATATAGGTCTATGTCTGGATATATCTTTCACTTTAAGTATCCCTCATGGATCTCCAAGATCATGAGGGGGTTGTTGCCATGCTCGCCACGCTTGGCAGGCGGATTGGCGAGCGCAGCACGGGATGTTGATACACGAAAAGACGCTGCTGCCCATCTTCCGGAGGTATCCCTTAGCAGGCTCTTACTGCGTCCCTCGTGATTCTACCCCGACCTCAGCCTGCCCAACTCCTTGAAATACCGGAAAGACTCGGGGCCGCCGGAGCATTCCATGATTCCATGTTGTAGAAGGGCACGATTCTGTGAGCTCCTGTAGTCTTTGAGTTTTATAATGCTTATCGTATTGTTGCGCCGAGCGCAAACGTAAACCAGTAAGTTACCGAAAGATCTAGAAAGGACCTTTGGACTCCCCCTTGCACCCGGTGTGCAAGGGGCCGAAAGAGTCCAAAGGTCACTATTTAATGTTTTCAACACAAACAAGTGAAGTTTCTAGACAAACCGGTTTTGAAACAATAGTGCGGTTTGTAAACGAACCCCCAGCTCGTAACAGTATGTATATCCTCCCCATACTCACTTACGGCGCGCAGACTTGGTCACTCACCAACACACGAAGGTCCAAACTCGAGGTTTGCCAACGGGCAATGGGGCGCAGTATACATACTCGGAGCAAAACACGTAGACCGTATTCGTAACACATCACTGCGCTCCAAACTCAAATTGTCGACGTAGCTCAAAAAGTTGCAAAACTTACAAGCTCAAATTGTCGACGTAGCGCAAAACTTACTAAACACGGTGAGGCGCCGCGGCAGACCGAAGAAGCGATGGCGTGACCAGTTAGAGTTAAACCAATATAACAGCGCACGGGTCGAATTGACGGCGGATCGAGATGCATGGAGAGATGGAGGGGAGGCCTTTGCCCAGCAGTGGCACACTTATGAGTGATTGCAATTGTATTCCAGCTCCACCTGACGAGGACCGCGAGGACGATTTCCGAGCGCCCCTGTACAAGAGCGTCGAAGTGAACGGCATCACGGTCCGCATGAAATGGTGCGTCACATGCAAGTTCTACCGGCCGCCGCGCTGCTCGCATTGCTCCGTCTGCAACCATTGCATAGAGGTACAGTCAGCGACGACATACGAACAAATCTTCGTAATTATAAAATCATCATTTCAGCCGTTAAAGCGTCCACCACTGAAGACAGGCCTCCCTCATGGGGGATGGACTCTCCATGAGCGGTGGTTGCTATACCACGCTTGGCAGGCGAGTTGGCGAGCGCAGGGATGTTGATCCACGGAAAGACGCTCCTGCCCATCTTCTGGAGGTGTCCCTTATAGCAGGCTTTTACTGCATCCACGGGTATGAAAGATCTGCCGACGTTTCGACTGGAAATAATAAAGGCAATTTACGCAATTGTAAATACCCGGTTAGATAATAATAATGTGTTGTTATCGCGAAAGACATCTCTTCACAATCTCAGTCGTAGGAATCCACTGCTGGACATAGGCCTCCCTCGAGCATCTGCAAATACTGAGGGCTTTGCTATTGGTTGTTGCCATACTCACCACTCTTGGCATGCGAGTTGGCGAGCGCGGTACGGGATAGACGCCGCTGCCCGTCTTCCGGAAGTATCCCTTAGCATTTTTATATACCTAATAAAAAATATATTTCATTGTGATATTTCTTGTTCCAGACATTCGACCACCACTGTCCGTGGGTGAATAACTGCATAGGGCGCCGTAACTACAGATTCTTCTTCTTCTTCCTAATATCGCTGTCGATACACATGCTCAGTATATTCGGACTGAGTCTATACTTTGTCATGAATTACGGGAAGAATCTCACAGAAGTGAAGCCTATTGTGTCGTATCCTTTTCGAAAATGTATTTTAATGCTTTTGGGATAAGGATTGTTTTCGAGTGACATTAATCGTTAGGGGCCATCCATCATAAATCACAACACACGAATTTCATAAGTTTTAGGCCACATATTGTCATATTTGTGAGACTCCACCCTCAGTAGTGTGACGTCACAAATTATGGGATTATAACAGCAGTTTCATATTAGTTTTATTTGTATTGGTGGAATGTGACGTCACGAAATGGCACACTTACCTAACATGTTGTGACGTATTATGGATGGCCCCCTACCGGCAAAAAGCAAAGTTCTGTGTGTTGCAATAGGCTAGATGACTTAATTTAAATTGTTAGTCCGTCATCATTTGGACACGTATTTTTTTTCTTTTTTAACGTAATCGAAAAATAACAGTTCCATTACGAGTAGGTTTGGAAATGCCGCGTGAAGTCACACGTATTGTGACGTCACGAGTCTTCACTCATAAGCTTCAACTCGCTTTATCTAAGTACTAGCTTCGGCCAGCGCTGCGCATGCGTTGTATCCTGATAAAAAGTAGCCTAACATCAGTACGTGTGCAAAGTTTCAGCTCAATAATCCGTAGAGTAGTTTTTGCGTTAAAAGGTAATAAACATCCATACATCTATAATACAAACAATTGTTTATTGTTTCAATAATTTATTTCTCAAAAGAACAGTACAGTTCACTTAAAATGAGATTAAAACTAATTATTAATAATATATTGGTACGTCCGAACTGGTGATGGAGCATGGATTAAGTACTGTGTTTGCAACTTACATTTAAAACAATCTGTAGAACGACACTAAAACTCGACACTAGACACTAAAACAAACTTACGTTTACATTAAACAATACATAAAATATCATTTCCAAGTTCTAAAACTCAATTCACAACAAATGGCCAATAGCTAGTTCATTGCTTCACAAACATAAAAATGAAACTTGAATACCCTCATTCTACTCGCGATTTGTGGAGTTGTGGTTAAGATAGTCCAGGAGCTACAACTGTGTTCAAGACTTTATTACACGACCACAAGTAGACAACAAACTTTCGGCTTTATAATATTAGTAAGATTGTTTCATTAATTTGAATGAGCAAAGAATACGTGTCTATTATTTTTGTATTATCTAACTGTCGGACTAAATAGAAATTTGTCTTTTTTAAACTTTCGCGATCACAACACATTATTAACATACATATTTAACCGGGTATTTATCGCGTAAATTACCTTTATTATTTCCCGACGTTTCGCTTGGATTGCACCAAGCATGGTCCCGGGAAGACTACCCGGAACCATGCAATTTACGCGATAAATACCCGGTTATATGTATGTTAATAAATATAAATTTGATTTGCATACGCTGTCATCATGCCTATTGAAAGCAATTTTCCGATTTCTATTTCGATGTGAAAAGCTTGTTAACACCTAAATGTAGAATTCCACCAGTTTGCGGCACAAATGTTTGAATGTCATTTGAAACATTATTATTAGGTGAAAACACCAAACATTAAAATTTTTGTGCGCACAGTGGTGGAATTCTACCTTAACAGGAGCTATACTCCAGCCACTTTCGGTGTAGAGTATTTGTAAACAAACTGACAATACTTAACCTAATATTAACTCAATTATTGGGGATTCGTGGCCACTCCCTTCGATATAGATTACCATTAGCTCGGTCATAAAACCAACCCTTAGGCAATACAATTTTAAGTTTGTTTACAAACATTCTGCATCGGAAGTGGCTGGGGTATAGATAATACCATCTAGAAGATGACGCGTTTCATCTAATCGGGGTTCAGGTTTCCACTACCTTGACAAGTCACCACATCATCTCCCATTCTAACATAAAGGCAAGCCAATTTAGTCCAGGTACAGTGCTATTCGAACAACGACGTCTCTTCAACGAAGTAAGTTGAGTATGCTAGTGGAAAGTCTTACCCTGTCTCAACACTAATCGGGCTTCGGCGAAGCGTGGGGTGCCGGCGGTAGAATGTTGCCTCCTGCCCGTGGGTGCAGTAAGAATCCAAGGGATACCTTCGGAAGATGGGCAGCAGCGTCTTACCGTGTATCTAGTGCTGCGTTCGCCAACCCGCCTGCCGAGCGTGGCGAGTATGGCTATCATCATGGAGATCCATCAGAGAGCCTGTGTTCAGCAGTGGACGTTTTACTGATGATGATGATGATGATAGTAGACTAGATACGCTATTGATTTTTTGCACTATACACTTAGAAGGTTAATCGCCGAAGCCCGATAAGGCCCAAGGGATTTGGTGAAAATAATAACTGAGGAAAACGTCCTATTTTCATGAAAAGACGTTGGAGCTCTTTGTAGTTTAAAATATAGTAAAGTAAGTACAAATACATGATATTCTATAAAGACAGTCACGGCGCCCGAATATTTCCAAATTATTAGACGATTAACTTTTAAGTTTAACTTGAAATCAAATAACTTATTAATTGTTTTGTTTTTATCACGGAAACCCAGAAACTTGTACAAAAACTATCAAGACGTCCTGTTTAAATGTCTATAACTTTTTATAGTATACTTTCAGTTTTGTCTTAAATAGAATTGTAGCTTAGAATTAATTGATATTTATTTACCAAAAATGATACAATATGATACAATTCACACGGTGCCTAAAGAGAGAAAAGATATAGACTGGATCAAAACTACGAATTAACAGACACACAAACTTCCCGTGCTAGTTATTATAACTGTGTTACAGCGAAGTAGTTATTTCTGTCTAGACAGCTTTTAAGTTTTTAAACGTAAATTTTATTGGGACTAACGAATGTTAAAAATAATCGCCTCACCCGTTTTTTAGTGATGCGGTTACCAGCGCATTTAATTTTTATTTATATAGATTAAGCGTAATTCTTTAACGTAACTGATTTGAAGCGAACTCCGCAGTTTCACAGGCGTAGTTCCTGTTCCCTTGGGAATACGGGGATAAATATAAGCCTATGTTACTCATGAATAATGTAGCATTCCAATGGTGAAAGAATTTTGGAAATCGGTCCAGTAGTTTTTAACCGACCGAAGGAGGAACCTTTCTCAATCCGACCGTATATATTTTTGAGTTTATTCGTTACAAACATAAAATAAAAATCTTTCCTCTTCATAATATTAGAATAGATTTACACAGTCGCGTAATTTTCTGAACGGCATAACCCAGAATGGTAATAATGGGCGTAATCGCGCTCCTGGCGATCCCTATATTCGGTCTGACGGGGTTCCACATGGTGCTCGTCTCGCGCGGCCGGACGACCAACGAACAGGTCACGGGCAAGTTCACAGGCGGCTTCAACCCGTTCTCAAGAGGATGCTGGTACAATTGCTGCTATACGCAGTTCGGCCCTCAGTACCCTAGGTAAGATGCTGATTTTGGCTCATTCCAGAAATCCCCTGCGACGATCCCTTGCGAAGGGGTTTATTGGAATTTTGGCCCAGAAATCCCCTTCCGGGTCCCGAAGGGGACGCACAGGGGATTTCTGGACAAAAGTTCCACAATTCCCCTTAACCATGTATTTAAAAATTCATGTATTATCTTATGGCCCATGACTATAAGGATTGGCCATAGTCATGGGCCATATGAGAATACAAAAGAATACCTAATTTTAATGGTTTAGGGGATTTGTGGAACTTTTGTCCAACTTTTGTCCAGAAATCCCCTTTTCGTCCCCTTTGAGAACCGGAAGGGGTTTCTGGACAAAAAGTCCAATAGGCCCCTTTGCAGGGCATTTTTGGAATAAGCCGCTGTTTTTATGTCTCGTTGTTCCCCCGTTTTATTTGCTCGTCAGCGCAGTTAAGTTTTTCGATCATGTCGTTATATGAGCCGTTTTTATCGTTTGTGTCCTAAATGTATCAACGTATACATTTCGAACATGCCAAATTATTGTTAACACATGTTTTACCGGGTATTTATTGCGTTGTTTTTGCCTTTTATGTCAAATTATGTGCCGTTTTCAACATGACTTGTTCGTTTCCTCTTAAAGTCAACTCAGTATTGGTTTCCAACTTGACGTCGTTGTCAGCATTTCTCGTTGGTTCCACAAATTGTTAAACTCAATATTCAATTCGTGGTGAAATTTCATGTGGTCACATTGAGTTCATTTCATTTCAAACAATTTGTTTTTACATTGTTTTGAAATGAAATGAACTCAATGTACGTGTCCAACACGGCAATTTACCTATGGGCCGTTTTCAATGGTACTGACCAACCTGACAGCCCAATATTAGATTACAATATGCCATTGACATATTGTCTTTCAACGGCTGAGAACAATTTCTCAGCCGGTTTCGACATGTCTTGTTGTTTTCTGCAGCATGCCAAATCCTTATTCGTTTTCAAAATGTCTTGTTTAGTTTCCTCAACATGCAAACCTAATATTCGTTTCCAGCATATTTTTTTCCGAACGCTGCGTATTTATTGGTACTCTATTGTCGTTGTTTGTTTTATCTTGTAATCGAATTGTTTTAATTTTTCACCCATTTCATCCACCATCACCTAAAAGATACAATAGGACACCTCCCCTTCTCAGTGTTTTTCACATTATCATCGATGCATTTTACGTGAATGTGAAACTTTGCATGCTTTATTTTAACCTCAAAAAGTTCCTTAATAAATCCAACAGTATGTTTATAATGGCTGTTATCACGATGCTAGCCTTGCCTGTGTTCGGGTTGAGTGGTTTCCACATGGCACTGGTCTGTCGGGGGTCTACCACCAACGAGCAGGTCACAGGCAGGTTTAAGGGGGGCTATAACCCCTATTCGAAGGGGTGCTGGAAGAACTGCTGCTATTCGCAGTGCGGGCCACAGTTTCCTAGGTAAGATTTTGAAGCTGCCTGGTTAGGTGGTTTTGCCCCAATCAATCGGAGCTTGGCGAAATTGGGCTTAAATGTAAGTAAGATTTTCGAGTAAACGTTGAATCGCGGTTGAAACGTCTGTAAGATGATAAGTTAATACGTTAGGTACCTACGTAGTTAGCTGTGTTATATTTATGAAAATATTTAAAGCAACGATAACTTCAATTCAGCGTTTGGAAACGATGTTAAGAAGCCCTTTCCCTGATGCTCATAGATTGCTGCCAGCTGCCTTCTCCGCTATTTCAAGGAGTTGCGCTAGTCAATTTCACGATTCTCATGTTTGCTCAGTTACACACGCCCAATGAGTGAAAAATATAAACAAAACATAAAGCTATTTTTGTTATTAAAGTGTAAACCCACACTTAGGTATAATTTATAGCATTTTTCATTTCTTTAAAATATAAAGTCTTATAGATGGCGCTAGTGTTCTATTTTGTTAGTAAACACAATTCACAAAGACATGACCATTGTGTTTACTAGAGTCCGCGCCACCATTAAAGTCTCATAGACGGCGCTGCTATCATAAAACTAAATACAGACAGACTGTACTGTAATTTAGTTCATCTTTGCTTCTCCTCGCTTGCTCCATATGCTACTAGGTTCAGTAGTAATTACTTTTTTATTTTTTACTAAAAACGGCTCATTCAAAACATAAACATCGTAGAAAAGTAGCAGTGTTCTAAGCACAGGCCTAAAATGTTTCATTATCTCAGGGCGTGCTCTTGAAACAATAGAAAAGATCAAGATTATCGTGAAATTGACTATAAGGTTAGCCATTCGAAACTGTTGTAGCTCAGACGTAGACTATATGTATGTGACGATATGTAGACTATGTCATATGTTCTATTTTAATAAATTATGCTGGACATTAGACACAGCGTCATCTAGTTCCAAACTAAACAAAGCGTATACTTTAGAAACCGGATGGCTGATAAAATACGTATGTATGTATATTTCTGTCCATCCAAAGGTTGCCTGTAAGAGATCGCTTACAGTGATAAGGCCGCCCATTGTGCTTCTGCTTTTTGTTAATTATACATTACTTCCTTTATTATATTGTTTGTGTTAGAATTAAGCTAGGTACAATAAAGAGTTATCTATCTATCTATCTATGTACATCTTATATTACGAAATATACACATACTTATTATACATAGAATGACCACCAGGCCACCCGCCAGGTGGCAAGACGACATTGTCAGGGTAGCGGGAAGCCAACGAGTGCAGTTGGCGCAGGGCCGGAAATAATGGCTTGATAGAGACGGCCTATACCCAGCAGTGGGTGAATGTGGGCTGATAGATATATAGAACACCCTTATCTATATTTATAGGCATATCAGACAACAGCATTCAAACTGCATTACAGAGAACACTAAGAGTTTTTAAGTCATGCTCATAGTCGTAAACCAAGGCTAAGACTAAAGACGCCTTAAGAGGGGCCAATCCAACTTACTTTTCATACAACCGCTCGTACGTGGGTGTGGCGTCGTAATAGATCTTTCTATGAAACTTTTGATCTAATAGGTATCTTGTGCACTATATCTAGGTTTCTATCCAAACAAAAAATCTAAATTTGGAGAAACAAATTTACGTACACGAACAATCTTATTATTACTAGGAACACATTTTGTTAAAACGGGTATTACTCACGTAGTATTATAACGTCGATGATTATTCCGACACGTTTCGATTTTTCAAGAAAATCGTCATCATGGGATTTAATGCCCGTAATCGCTGCCCTCCCTCAGGCTCTGTCAGTTAACTACACTAATACGTCTCCCGTTCCCACCTCCACAGCTTAGCGCGCCCGTCAAAGTACATGTACAAGAGCGGCAAGAAACGCCGCGACATGCCGCCGCACTCCGCCTCCGCGATATCCACGATAGCGACGGACACGCACCAGGTAAAGACGTACACGGCGGACAACGGCAGCGCGCACCGGCCGCAGGGGCCGCACGCGCATTACAACAAGGTGAGAGCCAGACGCTTGCGGCTAGATCACTTAGATGTTAAGCGGAGGGATGCTCGCGGAATTTAAGGATAAAATACATTTATTGCCAAAAAGATAAATAGAGGCCTATAGATGGTTTATACAGAGTCAGCAACTGGTATTAATGGTATTCTACTCACGTTGATTATTCGTTGAAAATAGGTATCCAACGTGTTCAGTTCCTCCCAGGGGAACTTTCGTCAGGTCCTTCCCTCTCACGCGCTCGCGTTGCACTCAACTGTGCAACGCGAGCGCGTGAGAGGGAAGGAGACGGTACCGCGTAAAAAAGCTCCATTCCCCGACGAAAGTTCCCCTGGGAGGAACTGAACACGTTGGATACCTATTTTCAACGAATAATTAACGTGAGTAGAATACCCGTTTAACATAACAATGAATAGTGTAACTCACGAATCATTTGAAAGTGAAATGGTATTAATGCTGTAAAGAACTCTGCCAGTGCCTGGGACATTCTTAGGCTTGCAGCACCTATACCATCCTCCCAGCTGAGACGGCTAGGTATAAAGTCAGAAGGAAGAACAGGTCAGGTTAAAGGAACACGTGTTAAATGTGAACATTGGTACATTTTTCAAGATAGAAAACTCAATTGGTTCAAGGCCAATAATTAAAAAAATAGCAACCTGAGTCCCTCAATCTGCCTGGGCCTCTGAGTTTTAGTGTGACTAAAAGACCATAATCATAACTCAGGATTTCAATAAACTTTAGCGGCAATGTAAATAAAAATCGTCATAAAAGGCGTCGTAACATTCTTCCCAATTTAAAACAATGTGCCCTATATACAGTAATGTTTGAAAATATCTGTAGTAACAGAGTAAAACTCTTTTAAATTGCGCGAGCATTTCTCCTCGTTTCTGCGGTATCTCTGTTAAAATTCAGTGGAAAAGCAGCCCTAAGCTAGTTAATTAAGATGCTAGGAAATATATCGTTTTGTTTTCATTTTATTTTATGAGATAGACACCCAAGGATTTAACACTATTTTTAAATGAAGAATTTAAAAACAAAATAATAGGAATACCTAACCTAACTAATTACCTAATATTAATTTTTATTATATGCGACAGATTAGACAATTTATCCAGCCTGTTATACTATATTAGTGTTTGTAATATTTATTTTCTTTTATCTATTAGAAAAATACATTTTCAGCCTCTAAAAAGTCACCTGAGCTGGAAACACAACTTTTAAATCTACGCACACGTAAAATGTTGTATTTTGAACAAATTTTCTTAGTAATTAGATTGACATCCCTACTTCAATCATCTTAATTACTCTTTCTACACACTAAAACTTTCATTATATGCAAAATTCACGGGATATTTACCATGATTTGAGTCTTGAGTTTCCCGATATTTCGACGCAGTCACACACGCCATGATGACGAATAAACTTAGAGTGAGATGTTTTGGATATCAAGTTATCCAAACATTTGAAGACATACCCGTTTCATATTTAATGTAATGTAAGGAGGCGCGCCTACCCTGCGATGTGGCGCGCATACATTACAATTTGAGTTTATCCGTGATCACGACGTGTGTAACTGAAATATCGGAAAACAACTTTTCTAAAAATTGCCGTGGGGTGTCGTCACTAGAATGTTACCCCTCCTCTCATATCCGTGGATGCAGTAAGAGCCTGCTACGGGATACCTCCGGAAGATGGGCAGCAGTGTCTCTCCGTGTATCAACATCCCGTACTGCGCTCGCTAACCCGCCTGCCAAGCGTGGTGAGTATGGCAACTACCCCTCATTGAGATCCATGAGAGAGGCCTGTGTTCAGTAGTAGAATTTTACGGCTGAAATGATGATGATGAAAAATTTGCAAATCATGGTATATATCCCGTAAATATTGCAAGTAATATGAAATCTTAAAAGTTTAACTTTTATTTGAACTTCTGTACACAATCACGCTTAATTTAGATGATACCACCGCTCGAGCCATCAATTGTAGATATATCATTTAGTTATCATGCTTGTAGAGCGATAATACCTTCAATTCACTTCAATATGGTTAAATTTGCACTTGCACTTTGAACTATGTGAATTGAAGACATGATGTCTGGCTCTCTACTGATCTGTCTATTTCTTTGTATACTAGGTTTTCTGGCGATGTCTATGCTTAAACATTTAGTGTATAGCCTATTCGGAATACTTATGGGTAAAAATGTATAGTTCTAGTCAATTTAACTGTGGATAACTAGCGTAGAATTTCGTTATAGAGTTAAAAAGTGGTGGACTAGATGAGTTACAGAACATCTTAGGTTAACAAATGGTATCCTTAGTCATTGAATGTTGGTGATGCATAAAATAATTTAATTTAGCTACAAAAAATATCGGTGTTTAACATTTAAATTGTGATTTATTGTAACCTACAATAGTTTTATCTTTTTAATAATTATACTACTTTTTTACTCTCACATTAACCAAAAACTGTTATTTTGTAGTTGATATGAGGACACATATCAACTAAACATAACAGTCTTAACATTTAGAATTAAAATACACTAAGTATAATATTATAGATTAAATTCTGTTCTAAATGTTATTTGTTTCCAAAAAGTGAAAACTATTACGAGGACTTATGGCATGTAAGGTGCCAATATGCAAAAGAACTTCAGAATTTACTTCCATGACTTATGGCTCGCCATCTATGAGCTAACCAAACTGAAAATGGTATATTTACCAACAAACCATTGACAGCTCAACCAGCTAGCATTGATTGACTCCTGATAACGCTTGTTATTCATCAGCAGGAATTGACCAATGACAATTTATTGTCTGTCTCTTTTAAACTCTCGCGAGCACAAAATATTTATTGCATAAACGCGTAATTCACCTTTATTTTTATCCCGACTCTTCGACAGTATTGCACAAATGCACATATCGTAGTCGCGTACAGATAAATTGTTTGCTTCACTAGCGAAACAAACCTCACCACATGTTGTCAGCTGATTAAGCTGTCAGTTGTTTTTAGTAAACTTTCTGGCTTGAGTTTGGCTAAACTGTAGGTTTAATTATATTTTTACAAAATAGATGGTGTGCCTTAAGTCTGTGTACATTTTATGGTAAAACTGTAATATGTATGTACACTGCCGGCCAAAAGTTTGAGACCACCTACATCTAAGTAGCAAAATGAAATAAAACTCAAAATATAAATCAAGAGGTTTAGATATTAATTAAAATGCTTATTTACTAATACACATTCATCAAGAAGAAAAAAAAAATCAAGAAATATCAACCATTTACGTTAAAAATGACGTTCATATTTAATAAAATCATTAAACGGATTTTTCGTCAAAAAAGCCTCCCTTGCATTTTATAACTTTTTTCACTAGTCTCGGCATACGAGCAATCAATTTATCAATTGTATCTTGTGAGATATTGTTCCAGCTTTCTTGTAAAGCCTTCCACATGTCTTCTTGTGAGGAGGGACAACAACTGCGCACATTTCTGTCAAGCTCTTCCCACAATAGCTCAATGGGGTTGAGATCCGGACTCTGAGGGGGCCACACCATGTTTTTTAACACCCTTTCTGTTTCTTTATGTTCTAAATAACCCCTGCATAATTTTGAACTATGTTTAGGATCATTATCTTGTTGGAAAAAAAATCCATTTCCAATTAATCTTAAACCAGACGGAACGGCATTTTGCTGTAGTATTCGTTTATAATGCTTCTTTTTCATGATTCCTTCGACTCGTACCAAATCTCCGGTTCCATGGCCCGAGAAGCATCCCCAGACCATAATGGAACCACCACCATGCTTAACTGTTGGCACCACACAATCTGGCATCATCTTTTCCTCGGCGGTACGTCGAACAAAAATTCGTCGTTTTGAACCAAATATTTCAAACTTGGATTCATCTGTCCAAAGAACTTCTTTAAAGTCTTCTTCAGTCCAGTCTCGATGGGTAAGGGCCCACTGCATCCGTTTCTTTTTGTTTTGTGGCCTTAGTAGTGGTTTTCGAACGGCGACGCGACCAAATAACTTAGCATATCTCAATCGTCTTTTTACTGTAGTCAATGACACAGGTTCTGATCGGGATTTGTTCACTTCTGCGCGGATTTCTGGTGCGGTCAGGCGTCTATTCCGCTTGCTGGTAACGACGATGAAATTATCCTCGCTAGAAGTGGTAGCTCTCGGTCTCCCCGATCGCGAACGATCTTGATTACTGCCAGTCTCCTTGTATCGGGTTATTGCGTTATGAACACAAGTCTTCGACAACTTAAGTTGAGAGGCAATCGCACGTTCAGATTTGCCTTCGCCGTGTAAAACAACTATGGCAGAACGAGTTTCAGTGCTAATTTCGCGCACTTTTCCCATTTTAAGATGTCTTCACTGTAACAACGACGAGCTCAGACTAGTTAAGATAATGAAAAATTTACTCCATCAAAACTCAGGTAAAAAATATGTTTAAGGAAGCTAAAATAATCCGGAAGTACGGTTACCGCAAAACAAAACCAAAATAATTAGAAATGAGCAGGCCATAAAAAATATAACAATGACTCTATCACCTGGTAAGCGCGCGGTACTCATTTATGTTTTGAAGCAATAGACCTTTAAAGGATGATAACTTAAAAATATACAATAAAAATGACTCCCAGAAATTCTTTGATAACAATAGAATACGCAGGTGTTCAAATTAGCTCTTTATCATGTGTACTTTTGAAATATTTTGGTGGTTACAAAGATTTTTACAAGTGGTCACAAACTTTTGGCCGGCAGTGTACATGTTAATGTAATATATATGACACACCGTCAAAGTACAATTTAGCTTGTAAGAAAATGTAATTATATTATAGAACTCTTATGGTATACCATGAAGGTGAAATTCTCCTTGGCTACTTCAAAATTAATCCTAAACAAGTCTTATGTATGACACACCATCCAGGTGCGATTTCCCTTGACAATTTCAAAATGTATTCTATAACAAGCCAAACAAGGTGCAATACAATACATAATAATAATAAATACATAGGTAAACCTACAAAAAAAAATCATAAGCCTATATAGAATAAATAAATATGCCTAATAAAATAAAAATATAAACCTATAATACATTCTCTGAGAGATATAAATTCCTTACACGAGTTTTGAAAACTGGCAAGGAAAATGTTTTCTTTGTGGATTCGGGTAGTGCGTTCCAGTCTTACAGCCTGCAATTCTCCTTGACAAATTGAAAATGTACTCTGTAATAAGCCAATCAAGGTGCGATTCCGCTTGACAAATTCAATGTGTATTTTAAAACAAATCTAATGGCTCACCACCGAGACGCATCACCTTGTACACATCACCGAGTTGACTCCACAGCTGTCGCCCGGGCGCGAGGAGCACGAGGGCGAGATGGAGGGGCCGGGCGCGTCGCAGAGCGCGGACTGCGAGCCGACGCCGCCGCCGCTGCAACGGCGGGGCTCCAACGCCAACCTGTTCCCGCCGCCGGGAGAGCCGCACCATCACTTGCCGCCTAGGCCGCACCACTATCCTAGGCTCAGTCCGCTCTCTAGGAATACGAGGTACAAATAATATAATTGGGAACAAAAACAGGTTGTACCAAAAACAATGGGAATGTTGAACTGCTGCAAAAGTTGAAGAAACTGTGTTGCAGAGACAGCGCCCTCCTGCGAACATGGCAGTATGTATGTATAATGTTTTATGTACAGAGAGCGTCATAGATAAGTATCCCCCTTGCACACGACACGCAGCTTCAAAACGCTACGGCGCGGGTGCTGCTAGGGGGTTACTCAATTGTGACGCTTGCGGTACCTAGGATAAGGAGAGCCAACCATAATTTTTCAACGCCCAAGACCAACCCCATTGGCTCGTGGGACCCCCTGCTAACTAGCAGACGTAAGCAGTAAGCCAATCCCGCCGCCGCCGGCGCCGTTGCAATAGCGGGGCTTCATCGCTACCCTGTTCACGCCGCCGGGCAAGCCGCACCGTCCCTTATCACCTAGGCCGCACCACTATCCTAGGCTTAGTCCGCTCTCTAGGAATACGAGGTACAAAATAATATAATTGGGAACAAAAACAGGTAGTAGGTACCAAAAACAATGGGAATGTTGGAACTACTACAAAATTTAAAGAACACAGTTTTTGCAGGGTCAGCGCCCTCCTGCGAACATGGCAGTATGTATAATGTTTTATGTACAGAGAGCGTCATAGATAAGTATCCGCCTTGACATTTTTGCACATGACACTCAGCTTCAAAACCCTACGGCGGGCGCTGCTAGGGGGTTACTCAATTGTGACGCTCGCGGTACCTAGGATAAGGAGAGCCAACTTTATTATTAAAATAAAATGTTTACATTCCAGCCACAGCGGCACAACCACGACCGGCTACCGAGTCGTGATGGAGCCGCTGCGATGCGAAACCAACGGCGCGCGGCCGTCGCCGACGATGCAGCAGCGGATCAAGGCGCTCGGCGTGCCCACGCCGCTGGCGGTCAGCAGCCCTGTGCGGAGGTATGTGCGGGCGGGGCTCAGGGGCGGCTGAACGGATACAGTAAACACAGATAAACTGCGCATAGGACAGAATGGGGCTCGAATTTGCGGGAGTTTGAAAGACTTAGAGTTTTTAATGGGCAATTGAAAGTGTTCCACAATCCAGAGTACGAATTTTTTGGTGGTCGGGAGTAAGACTTTGGGAGTTTTCAATCGGAAAATGATGATTATGATCTGAATAATGCAACGGTAGTGTGCCCCCCATAATCCTATAAGTTGTTGGTAGAGTTGTATGTTAAAAGAGTTTGTTGAGTTTTACGGTTTAATCGTACGTAAGTTTAAAGTAAAGTTAGGACAGTTGTTTGCGACTGGCTTTAATAAGCCAAACACGTCGTAGCTTACCCACGGGAACATGCAGCGCTGTGTAGTATGCAAACCGTACAAATAATGTATTATGTAGACTAAATGACTCAAGAATTTTTGGGGTTTTCAGTCAGCTAGTCTGTTGAATCATTCATGAGGGAGCCGCTGACGAAACATGTTGTGCCGACCCCGCATAAAGTAGGATATGGGGAGGGAGATAATGCGCCTGTAAAATTCCCGAGAATCTAGGAATTTTATTGAACATTTTGCTAAAGGAACCAAGGAACTTTTTGAGGGTTTAAGCAATTTAATTTCATTGCAGTGTTGAAATTGCGTAACTGTAAATGCTTATCATAGTAATTGGTTTCGACGGTATTCGAACTAGCAATTATCAATAGATACCTTAGTTAGATATTATCGAATACCTACTCTGGAAATCCTCGAGACATAGTCAACATGATTTTAATTGACCACAGTGTTATTTAAACCGAATACTGAGTTATTTTCTGGAAGCACCTGCCTTGATTATCTCTTCAATGTATTCTTCAGTCCCCACCACCAATGTATACATGTTTGGCTGGTTAAACAAACTATTACTGCGAACGGAATGTTCGTAGGTACACTACACTGTGCTTACAATGTTTAGCTCAAAATTTACAATTCGGACCAATTGGAAAACGAAGTTCCCTAATCTGTTATAGGTATTTATTATTTTACATTGTGTCATTGCCTGTTCCTATCATTTGACTAATGTATTCACTTTTTGAAATGTTGCGTTACTAAATCTCCAAAAAATATAAATTTTGGTTGTGGCGGTTTTGCCGTGCAACAATACTTCATCCATATTCGATGTGTGCAAAATGTAAACATATACTTAACCTAAAAATCACTTTATTTTTGTTGATTATTATACCGTATGTTATTCATTCTTGGTTACCAGTCCTATTAATGTAATTTTAATTAATTCTGTAAATAAATCAATGGTAAGTAAGCAAGCTCATTAAAATGAAATTACATAAATGAAAAATCTTTATTATCAGGCAACAATAGAAAAGTAAAATTAAATTTAAAAAATAAAATCAACATTTTAAGTTTTGTTAATATTTTGTGAACATCGAATTTAGTTGAAGTATAAATGTGTATTGAAACCTCTGAATGAATGATAAATCCATGTAAATATCCACGTATGAGAAAGAACTCCCTACCCCCTAATGCATCGCTTTGAATTTTAGTTCCTTTAAGTGTTTATTTGCATGTAAATTGGTTTGCATTATCACGATTATAGTGGTTATATCGGGAACACTGTGTATGAAACAATGTATGTATGATTGTATAACGTGTATATTGTGCTTTGTTGTCATGTGGTTTGCTTAAATGCTCCTAAAATCCTTTTTTTTTCTTTCTACCCCAATTTCTTTCTTTAAACTTTTTTATCAAAATTGTGGTGATTCACGAATCAATTTCAATGATTGCGACGCTTTTGTGTTAAAATATCACTTTTTTTTGTCTTCTTTGACGGAAGCAAACCCATGACTCCAGGAATGCAAAACTAACAGTTTTTAGTGACAAAACCCCAGTTTACCGTTTACCCGCTTACGTACAGGTGGACGTAACGCGTACAGCGACATACGGTAAATTTTTATGTTATGGTTTTGTGTGTGTGCGTGTTTGTACATACGGTAGTGTGTTTTGGCGGGCTGGTATAAGAACCTGTTGATTTAATAACAAATTTCCTATTTTACAGGATCATTAATGAACCATGTATTAAAATCTCTTTTGAGTTACTTTAAAAAATATTGAGTTACTAACATTGATATGCCTACAAGGTCTGTATTTATCGATTCTCATTAAGTGCCGTATAGAAGTATTTCTTCACAACTTCCATAGGCTGTAAATTTTGCAAATACAGCCCACCAGAGCACATTGCCAAATTGTAATTTGCCTGCACTTTATTTTTCCTAAAAATTTCTTTTGTGCACTTTTCCACAGATCTAAGCGGTAAATACAGATTATTTTAATTATTCAACCTCATCAACTTAATTAATTAAAGATAGTCTTAAAGTTTAACTTAACCTTGCATTTCAAGATCCCGTTTAAATATTTATTTGAAAAAGTAATAAATTAATACAAATAAAAACTGCACCTTTTTACTGTCTTGAATGTGTAGTTTATTATCAGCATGTTTTTGCCAAAGCCACAACTTGTTTTGTTATTTTGGGCTTTATGGATTGACTTAGCAACCAGAATATAGTTTTTGGCACGAATTTTGAACCCTGACCTGACTACATTGAAACAAAAACACTACACACTCTTACCTATATCGAAGGATCTAATTTCATGCCGATTACTATACAATACTTATATTATATATACACCTGTATTGGTCAAATATGCAAAAAAAGTATGTAAGCTTAATAGATGCTGGTTATTATACATTAAGTATTACTTATACGATATACCTTGTCTTTATAATTGTAAAGTCATTTGCTTTTAAATATAAAGATATTAAACCAGAAACTAGAACATAGAACATTCTGGAATCTACATATGCACAAATTATTTTTAAATTATGAATTAATCATTTTTAAAGTAATTTGCTTTTAAATATAAAGATATTAAACCAGAAACTAGAATATAGAACATTCTAGAATCTACATATGCACAAATTATTTTCAAATTATGAATTAATCGTTTTTAAAGTAATTTGCTTTTAAATATAAAGATATTAAACCAGAAACTAGAATATAGAACATTCTAGAATCTACATATGCACAAATTGATTTTAAATTATGAATTAATCGTTTTCTTTTTTATTTGCAAGCTGTTGTGCCAAAAAGGAGCGAAAACGTAGATCGAGACACTATACAATGGCTGGTGCTTACCAACGGTTGCCTATGGCCGAGATTTGAAGGCCATAGGCAATCAAATATAATATGGTAATTTTTCTATATTCAGGCCAAAATCTCCTTTAGGCCCTATTTGTATCCTTTCCAAGTATATTTTTTATCCTAAACATAAATTTTACTATAAATTTGTAGTTTTCGCGACATTTTGCATTGTTGTCTGTCATTCTCATCAGCCATTGTATATGTCGAGCTATAAGCGGGTTGCATGTTTTTCTGATGTATTTGAACTATCTGTATGTAAAAAATATAATTATTAATATTGTAGAGCTCTTTGTTAGGTATCTCAATTCATCTTCGTTGTTATGTTTTTGTCGATGTTGCGAAATTGTTCTACCTTAATCGCCTGAGCTAAATCACCTAGATAAAAGCCATAATTATTTTTTTAAATATGGCGCTAGTGAAAACATGAGAAACATGATAAACTTATAATTGTATTAATTAATGTGTTATTGTTTATATTATGCATGTTACCTTTGAGTCATAAAAACACATTTTCTATTGTTTTGAATAATTTAGATAGAGTAAAGTCATCCCTCGAAAGTAATGAATCTGAAATCCGTTGTACCCATTCTTCGATGTTCGCGATAAATTTTAACTTTTGAATTTGTAGTGTTGGTATGTATTGAAAATAAATCAAAAGAGCACTCAAAGATATTTCAAATGCACCAGTACAAGCATGTTAGTAGCTAGTGAAACGCGCCAAATAACTAGGACGAGTATAGAAAGCCAAGAATCTTCAGTCACTGTAAAAGTCTCAATATGGCACAGTTAACGTCGTATGTGCCAGTACGTTTCAATGGAGTCACCATCATCTCAAGGATTTTTTTTATAAAATCATTTAGGAATGCTATTTTTTGTAAGGTTCAAGAGTCTTTATTATAAAATGACTTTTTGACTACACCCCACTTGATGTGGTCTTTTTCTGCATCTTTTAACTATTTTAAACCATTTTCTTCTTTTTTGTAAAAAATTGTAATGTTATTTTTGTAAGAAATTAGAAATTTTGGTTAAGGGGACGGGTGCTGACACTGCAACACAGTTATCCAACTTTCGCAGCTGTCAACGTTCATGTGGTTTTTTTTACTTGTGTTTCCTGTATAAATAAATATTTTTGATTTGATTTAACCAAATTTGGAATTCACCTTCAACTCTAGTGCAAGGAGCACGGTGATACCTAAAAATCAAACAAATTGTACGAAAATGAGTGTTTTTAAACACTAATACATAATAAAAACATAAACATAGGATTCATTTTTAAAATCCTTTCTTAAAAATATAACTATGAGATGATATTGGCCACCTTGCAACGAATAACTTCTTTGTTACTTTGATTTTCATAATTTGAACTATTTTCCACTGGCTGGCTTATATAGCCCGCTGGAATATCTAGTTATTGGCGCTTCATGTAAATATGTATTGTATAATGTGTACAGTCGTGGCATGTGCGTTGGCATGCTCGCATCGCAGCCGCCGTCGCCAGGCGCCGCTCAGAACCGCCCCGTACAGAACTATGAACCCGCACTTGTCTTTTAGCAGATTACAGTCACGCCAACAGCCTATAATGGTCACGTCTTTACATAGGTGACACACACACAGCCTTACGAAAAGTAGCCCACGTGCACTGCTTTGGGTTGCCCTAATAAATAAAATAGATAAAAGTTAATAAATATATCAAATAAATAAATAAAAATAATAAATATAATAATAAATAAATAAATCAAAATGTTTATAAATAGATCAAAGTTACACAACAACCGCCAAATCAGTATTATAATAACTGAGAATCGTGTTGTAGTTAATATTTTTTATATATCTGTGATGCTGCAGATAGTTTTCATTCTAAATAAGAATTCGGAGGTTTCTAGTGAATACTTATAGTAGTGAATCAAATATTAATATTATTTTAATAACGGGGTTTCTCTTTTAAGAATAAATCATTTACTAAAGAAAAAACTTGACTGCGCTCTATTGCAGGTTATTTTTTTTTTCCTAATTTGAATATGAGGTATGTTGAAGTGAATGTAACCTATTTATAAGGCAGCTGATAACGCTACTGTAGAATAGCTTTACCCCCGACATTTCTCAGAACCAAATCGTCACCATCAAAAACAAATGTCAAAAACACTGATATAAAGATGGCGTCTAAGTTTACCAAATGGTGATTAGAGATGGCGCTGAATGTATGGTGGCGGTTTCGTTCTTTGACTACGGGGTCTGGTAAGTAGACGGGTAAGCAGTAAGGGTCAACCTAGTTGATGTACACGGGCTAAAACTTTTACCTTAGTTGAGAATCAACCATTTTACCATGAAAATTTATTAAAAATACATTTTACATTGTATTGGTAAACGTTATGATTTATTAAATTTTTCTGTGGTCGAGTGCATGGTGGATCAGCATCACTGGAATGCAGTCTCATCAGTGATGACGTCTCGGTCACGAAGGTATTTTCGTCATACTTAATGCACAAGTGATTGACTACAAGCTGAACGAATGATAAGACATTATTGTGTCTGCAATGAATAACGATTACCTATGTTATATATTATATGTGATACTTATAAATTAATGCGTTTATTTGTACAATAAAATACAAAATGATTAATATGACACATAAAAAATTACAAGTTGTATGTAGTATAATGGTTTTAGATTTTTTATTTATGTTTGATTCTCGAGTAGAAGAAAGATTTTAAACTGAGTAACGTAACGAGTTCTGAGCGGGATCGCCCCGCGGCGGCGAGCGGCGTCCGCACGCAAACCGCTTCGCCCCGCAGCTCCCTTTTCCTCTGTCCGTAGGGCGTACGATAACGATAGCGATGGCTCGGACGAGCACGCGCGATTATACCCCTGACGCCCAGGTCCAACCCCGGCACCCCGACGCAGCCGCGCCGGCCCGACTTCATCAGCGTAGCGACCAACGGCCGGCAGAGTCCGCAGCGCCGCTTCCTCTCCGAGGGCGAGCTGCTGCGGTGCGAGCCGCCGGCGCCGCAGCGCCCCACGGCGGACGACATCCGCGAGCTGGCCGCGTCGCCGCAGCGGGGCAACTACCTCTGGGCGGAGCGCCACGCGCATGCGCCGCGCGGCGGCGTGCCCGTGTTCCCCCCGCAGCCCTCCCCGCTGCCGCGCCGGCGGCCGCCGCCCGCGCCGCAGACGCAGCGCGCGCCCCCGCACCCCCCGCGGCCGCTGTCGTTCGTGCGCGCGCTGGAGGTGCAGGACCAGCTGGAGGCGCGCGCGCCGCCCCCCGACCCCCCCGACCGCGCGTCCGTCTACGACTGCAACTACGAGATCTCCGTCTGATCGCGACGCAACCTATGCAGGTTATAGTGACGTTTGAAACTCGCACGCACAATGCGTTAGCACTTAGTGAAATAGCATTTGTATTGTATGGATGGGAGATAGTTTTATATGTATGTATATTTGTAATGACGCTTGTAAATAGTCCCCCCCCCAGTGTTGTGATTCCGCGACGATGTGTGTGAAATTCGGTGCACTCCGTTTTGTTTACCACCCCGAGGAGATGTGACGAAAATGTGACTTGTATGAAAAATATCTATAGTTTCTTACAACAGTGTTCATTTCATATCAATATAGACCAAATAGCATAAATTTTATTTTAAAATAGCATCGTGGTTCGTGTGTCCTCTAATTATGTATTATTTTTATATTCATTCATGACTACGACGACAGGAATTGACTGATTCTTTAATCTGCTTTTTTATATTATTGTACTCGTATTAGTTGTTTGGTTAAGCCTTCTCTTTTAACTAACGATATTAGAAGGAGATAAAGAAATGTGCCAAATATTCTGTAGTCACAGTAGCTTAGCGCACTTTCAGTCTTAATATAAATCATATCAAATTGTTCCCAATTAACAGTCCTCTACAAATTGGTAACAATATTTTTGTATGACACGATCGGACAGGATACATTTGGATGGTAAATGAGTTTGCTTACTAAGGCGTTGTATGTCAGTTTCAAGATGGCGTAATTCCCCATAAATTCTGCATACATAAATGTCACTCGTCAAATTGAACGAATGAATGAATGTCTGGACCGAATTATAGACGTATTAATTTATGCCTATTTGTTGTAATTTTAGTCCAGATCTAAATACTAAACGATTGACGAAACCTTCCGGCTAAGTATACATACATTACAGCGACATCTATACTTCAGCTGAATTCGACTTGTAAAAAATGTAAACAAACAGTACCTAACCTTTAAATAACTTGTTGGTTTTTCTTATCTTTTATTTATTGTAGATTGTTGACCACTCCTATCGATGTAATGTAATCTATTCTGTCTAACTCAAAAAGCGTGTATTCAGTGAGACCGCGAGGATCTCCTCTTAGATATGTAATTTTACAAAAAAAAACAACACAATGCACATGACAACAAATTTTAAATGCCGCATCTGTTTGCATTTGGTACACATGGTTTTTGGCTTATGTATAGTTATGTACCTATGTTAGTTTTAAGTTACAGGATTTTATCGCCTACCTTTTTTATTATTTTCTTGAAGTTTCGAACACGTTTCAGCGTTCTTGTTCGCGGGCGGACTCCTCCCGTCGGGAAAGTAATGAAAACAGTACGTGATAAATAAATCTCTGTATTTTAAAACTAATAGATGTTTATTAAGTTCTATGTACCTATACTTAGTCGGTTATTTCTTGGGTTGTGAAATTAATTGGATTTTAGGTATTGTTATAGACATTATTATATTGATTTGTCGATTATCAGTTATCACAGATCTCAATGCCGAATTTAGTCCCAAACACACGCGTACTTAGTTTTTGTACATTTCATTATATTTATGTATATTGTTATGCATAGATATGAGATATATATATTTATTATATGCACAGGACGTTATAGATACCACTCAAGTTGAGATTATAATGTTTGTAAATAATTGTGTAAAATAGGTGTAAATTAGTGTGTCAAGTGTATACAATCGGTATTTATTTATAATTAGGTAGGTGCATAAAAAAACCACTCAATAAAGGTATTCAAAGAAGCCTTCGTATTATCCTTTTAAGCCTTGTGAGTTAGCAAGGTAGTATCGTTTTGTTTTCCTACGAAATAATCTTGATGCTTGAAATTTCTCTCAGCGGCTCTAGCTCCTGTGTGATTATTTTTGTTCCTAAACTTGTTACGTTATTTATTATGTATAAAATTTTAGTAACAATACATATTTATTATCTATGAGCAACTACTTACACTTGATACACTATTTTAATAATTTGTATAAACAATCTTCGTAAGTGATAAGTATGTAAATAGGAGTATAATGTACCTATTTAAGTATAATTTTGTATAGTTTGTACTATAGCTTTTGTTGTGGGTGAAACAGTAACACGTTGCAATACTTGTTTTATTAGTACCATACCATACCAGTCTCCTACAGAGTATGGCGGCCTGTGCCAACAGTCTGAAGGGTATACTGACCTTCGTCGTCATCATCATATCAGCCCGTCGACACTTACTGTTGGGTATAGGCTTCCTCTTGAACACACCAACGTAAACGGTCCTGTGCTTGTCTCATCCACCGGCAACCTTGATTATATCATCCGCCGGTGGTCTGCCTGGAAGCCGTCTCGCTTCCATCCATATTGACCTACTTGCCAATTATATTGGTAGACCACTCAATCTATCTATCTATAGTTTACATATGAAGCGTCATGCGACAGTATTATAGGTGCTGTAAATATCAATGAGAGGAAAAGGGACAATAGCTTATTCTCTTTTCTTTGCGTTGGTTTTTGTCATATCAGTCCTGCTCTATACCGCTGTCACATAATGTTTTCTATGTGGAAAAGACAGGCGGGAACTCCTTCTGCTCAGTAAAAGCCTCTTACTCCACTCCTAGTGGTATTTCCCAGGATCCACTTTAACATTGTTTCTTGTAAATTAAGAAGTTTAACCTGGTCCTCAAATACGGTCGATATGTTCTTCAAACCATTTGCTAAGACCACTATACTTTCTAGGAGACTTCTAAGCTAGTGGCACCTTGTGTGGCACAAGTCAAATATGGATAAATTGACCACTGAACTAAGTCACGCACGTTCACGTTTATTATTTGTTGAAATGTTATAATCAGCTGTGCTATGTTAACAGTTGCATGCTATGCCAAGTCCACGGCCTATTGTTGAAATTACTGACATATTTTACCTCAGATTGTAAAGTTTCCTTCAGCCATGGTTTGAAATATTTGAGTGTGTACGTACTACAGACTAATTAAAATATATTTTAAATTAAAATAAAGAATAATGCCAGGAAATTTATGAACTCTGGTAAGGCCCAACGGTTTTATTATCTCATAGTTATTGGAAGCTATGAGATATAATATATCTCATAGCGACGGTATATTATTATGGTACCGTTGGATAGCTTTTTTAGAGCTAAACAAATAACACTTAGTTACAAAGGGCTTTGAAAATTTTGGCACAGAGACCCGCCGCGCCCGTTAGATTTTATTTTTCAAAATCGCGACGTGTAATAATAACCTATCAGTATACTATATGGATGCAATATGCATGATATATGAATAAATGTTGAGTAACTGCGTACTATCTGAGATATCCGCCACCAGTTGTTCATTTAGTGTTTATATGAAAATCTTTATATATCTTGGTAACGCAACACTTTAGCGCATTGCATTATTAAACATTTTTGTTCCCTTAAGTGTCCTCTATACATGTTAAAAATAAAAAGCAAATCTGCTTGTCCACTGCCAGCCTTCATACAAAAATGTTCGTAGCTCTTTAGTACATTATAAGTTAAACTGGTGGTTTAGCAACATCAACAACACAAACTTGCATCATCATTTAATCATACCAACAGGGAGTCTAGTCTGAAACCAATTTGTTACGCTGTGTGCAGACAAGGGACCCTGGCTTGTAGTACGATGTGGGAAATAAATGTATTGTTGGCATTAGTTTTTTAGTAAAATATAAATCAAAGACATTTAAAACGTCCCTCATACAAAATCTTATTTATAAGTAACTAATGCCCGCCCTAGACTCGCCGAAAACGTAAATTTGCACTATATAATAATGAATCCGTATCATAATAACTATAGTAATCGAGTGTATCACTTGTCTTTTCTCACATTCCGTTGTCCAATTTTATTTGTAAATTAATTTTGTCATTGATGGCATTAAGTGGTTGGTTGACGAGTACTTAACCTAGGTAGGTATTGAATGTTGAATTGACTTAATTTATAAACCAAAATGACACTAGTAATATGATATACCAAATAATTGTATCACAATTTCGCACTTTCTGAGTGGTTTGTGGCATGTTGAAGTATTTCGAAGTAATTTACTTTACACACCCTGTATTTCATTGGAAAGATGCTAATGTTTTGGTTTATTATAAAGTTAGTGCTTCTGTCTATTGTTACCAATTAATTACTAACATTTCAATAAACTAGATATAAGTATTTTCTATTTGTGTCTTGTCCTTTTCTACGGTAAATGGCATTTTCATTTTGTTTGAAATTGTCTGTTAACTTGACAAACCTATTGATTAGTCGTAAATGATTACGATGTACAAATTAAATAGGTGAATAGAAATATACCGAATATCAATAAACCAAAGTTTATGAAGACGTTGAATTGAGTAGCTGACCTAAGTTCAAGATGAATGATTTTCTAGAGATTAAATTAAAAGTTTTCCAAAAAAAGTATCGAATTGATAACATGCCTTATAAACTTAAAAAAAATATAAGTGTACAGATTAGAAGAATATTGTTATCATTTTAAATCGTAAGCCATCTAAACTAATGCCTCGAATCCATTGTAATTATTTTTGATGACGTAATGCGATTTCCGGCATTAGTCTAGAATAGGCTTTATTTTTAAAAAATACACTATAGCAGATGTTAATATACTACAAGATACAACCATATTCATGGCTTAGTTATCCTATTATGAATGTAAACCTGGGATAAATGGAGAAGTCGTATTGTCCAATTAATAGGACATCAAAACATGAATAAGAGTACAAAAATAGTATTCGTATTTTGAGGTTTTTGTCCGCAAACAGAGAAAGTAGTTTGAAATATGTACAGCTGCGCCGCAACGGTTTTAAAGACAAGAATACCTCCACAAAGTCGTTATTACCTGTGTATGTACATGTGGCAGTGTTTTATTTTTGTATTTTGATAAAATTTGTGTAAATAATTTTCTTATTTTATTGATATTAAACTCAATTAATCAAGTTAATTGTTTTATTTATTATTTTGACTTGCGCCCGGCAGAGTAGGAACGGTAGGAACACCGACACTGAACGTAAATATATTTTTACTATATGATCATAGAACTGAGAGACGAAAACCTCAACTTGGTAACCGACCATCTCCAAATCCTATCGATAATTGAGACGTTTTACAAGAATATGTATGCATCTACGTCGGCAGAACCAGATTTACTAGGATACGACCTACGAGCGCCACCAACTGAACACCAATGCACGAGGGAGTTACCACCTATCTTACCCCGTGTAGTCGCAGTGCTTGAGGCAAAATTAAGGCAGATAAATTTCCTGGTGAAGATGGTATTACGGGGAACTCTTTCGTGCTGGGGGGAAGTCAGACAGACAGTAAAACTTTTAAATCGAGTTATGTGCGATGTTCGATCACCAGAACAATTGAATAAACGCCATCGTCACCATCAGGCACAAGAAAGGCGACACATCCAAGCTTGCGAACTACCGTCCCATGTACATATACATATAAACTGCCAAAATTCTTACTGTTAAGCTTACCCATGGGCTGGATGAAGCACAGCCGATTGAGCAGGCGGATACTCGGACATAGATCATATTGACACGGTGAAACAGCTGATGGAGTAGTATCACGAATTCAACCGGCCCCTTATGGCCTTCGTGGATTACGAGAAGGCCTTCGACAATGTCGAACATTGGGTTGTGTTCCGCGCTCTCTATCGCTGTTACATCGACTCTAGCTACGTGGATATGCTCTGGGAGCTATGCTACGGGCACTCTGTAAGTATGACTCCACGATCTGACCAACACAGCTAAGGGGTGAGACAAGGAGACACCATCTTCCCTAAGCTATTTACAGCTGTTCTAAAAACATTAGAATGCGAACAATATTAAGTGAACATCAATGGTGTCAACTTATAAGTTTTCTAACGACTTATGATGACTTTCTATTTGCAGAAAACTAGGTACCTACGATGATCTTCAAATAATGATAGAAGACCTTAACGATGCCTTCTTGAGTGTGAATATGTCCAAGACGAAGATCATGGCAAACATTTCGAACAATACAGGTCCTTCTGTTACAGTGGGAAATGTGTTGTTGGAAATGGTTGACCAGTACCTACGTCTATCTTGGACATATTATTTTCTTTGGAAAGGAGCACCAGCAAAAGGAGATCTCTATAAGGATACAACTGGGATGGGCTGCTTTCGACAAGCTTGATGACATTCCCAAATCACGCAATACTCCACATTACCTAAAGACCCGCTTTAACAAATGTGTCCTGCCCACCATGACTTATGGTGAACAGGAGGCTGTATATCGGATGAGAGTTGCACAGAGAGCAATGGAGCGTGTCATGTTAGGCATCACATCAAGCTTATAGACCGAGTTCCAAATGTTGAAATCCGAAACCGAACAAAGATCAAAAGATGTTGGTAATCGGATTTTGGAACTCAAATGAAGCTGGGCAGGACAGGACTTTGGCCAGGCGAGATGATGGCAGGTGCCAGGTGGAGTTAAGTAGGCCGTAGGGGAGAGCGAGCGGGGTTCAAAGTGCCGGGGGTTGTTCCGATGCATATCACTTTATAAGGAAAAGCGATAGCAATATGCGTGAAGTGCGTTACAAGACGTCATACTAGCGCCATTGTATCAGCCATTTTAGTGACGCCTGGGCAACCGGCAAAGGCAACCGGCGAGTGTGGTACCTATTCGAATGGAGGTGCATAATTGTCACGTGAGTAAATATTTTCGTGTTGAAACTTTTTGGTCTATTTCGAACAGTTTTATAGCATTTTTGTGGAAAAACTGTAAGAGATGTTTTATTAATGTCATTATTAACGTAATGTTAACTATTCCTAATGTAAAATATTCAAAGAGAGACATTGTTATAGGTGATTTAACATTAACATTCTAGACACTCATATAGATTTATTGTATAGCAACAAGAATAAGTATACAAAAATAAACTAGGAACATGTTAAAATATGCTTGCATTGACCTTATATTCACAAATTTTCTAAATATAAACGAAAATGTTAAAAAATACGGTTTTAGCAATCACATGGGAGTTTAATTAATATACTAAGAACGCAACTCAAACTTCCTACAAATTGGATTCAAGAAAAAAGAACTTATACCGAGCAAAGCATACAAAAATTTAAAACAGAATTAAAAAACTAAACTAACATTATAATAAAAAGCGATACGAATGTAAGTGAAAATTATAAATCATTTAACGAAGCTATTAGAAATGTATTAAAGACTTGTATCCCAAAAATTAAAACTAAAACTCAAAATAAAAAAAAAAAACTTGGTTATCAGCTGGTATAAAAAAATCTTGCAAGCATAAGATGCCATACCATATAGTAATAACATCACAGTTTAAAAACCCTATTCTAACAGACAATTATAAAAAGTATAAGTAACATTGTTAAAACTATGTGGTATATTGTTTAGGAGCAGACAAATAAACTTATACATAAAAATAGAAAAAACATTAAATTAAATTTAAATATCACACCAACGGAAGACCCTTCGATAATTGCTAACTCTTACAATTAATTCTTTTTATCTGTGGGCGAGAACTTTTCTGCATATACATACATATATGCAATAGGCCGCTCAATAATAACCCCTACAGAGAATACCTACTTCGTGTACTTGTTTTTAAATTCCGTTGCATTCCAGCGCGATTTTACGCGTATTTTTCGTTTTAACTAATACACATTTTGTTTTCTATTTATTTATTTTTAAATTAAATACTAATTTATTTTTAAATAAATTATTACATATTTTAAATTAAAACTTAAATGTACCGAACACTGTACTGCGCAGCCGTTTAAGCTAACTTCACAGAGCTCAAAGATTTTGCGACCTCCAGCAAGTTTATTATTAACCTAGTTGGCAATAATGAATGAACATGTCAACATGACATGAGCCGTGGGGTGCCGGCAGAAGAATGTTACCTTTCCTTTCATCCCGTGGATGCAGTAAGAGCCTGCTAAGGGATACCTTCGGAAGATGGGCAGCAACTTCTTTCCGTGTATCAACATCTCGTTCTGAGCTCGCCAACCCGCCTGCCTAGCGTGGTGAACATGGCAACTACCATATGAATATGGATCGCCATGACGGAGGCCTGTGTTCAGTAATGGACGTTTTATATCTGAAATGATGATGATGTCAACATGAAAGATTGAAATCTTTGATCAATATGAGCTATTTTGCATTTTCCAACGTTCACAGTGCTCATAAAGTTATGACTGAACTAGTTTTGTGGTTATCACCGGTATTTTCCGAAATTTTTTACATGGCTATTTTGCCGTCGTTCAGGGTTGGCACCTTGAACGACTGCAAAACAGCCAATACTTAAAAATTTAACAATAACGTCAGATGCAGATGTCATGTCAAACAAATAATTTTTAATCGGGCAACACTTTGTTCTTTTCTTGTTGACTGGTAAAGGGAATGTGAGTTTCCAAAATGTTTTCGTAAATATCTCTAAAAATCTGTGAATCCTGTGGGGATCGTTGATAATTCTGTTCTGAAATGATTATTTAGTGATACGGACCACCATCCCTTTCTATTATTTTCCACGGAAGTCGCCTACTAGTCGTTTTTATCAGACTTCAAAGATCCGTGTTATTGCTAAAGTTTACAGTGATTCTCTTGCATCAATATTACATGAAATGATATCTAAAATAGCTTATGTGGAGTGCTCTGTCCGTGTTTAAAAGTGCAGTTTGATAAACTAGTGTTGTAAAGTTGATAAACACAGAATTTTGAAGGTTACTTTTTGTCGCCAGATCCATCCAAGATGGGTAAGATTATGAAACCTGGGAAGGTCGTGCTGGTCCTGAGCGGCCGGTACGCGGGTCGCAAGGCCATCGTCGTTAAAAACTACGACGAGGGCACATCAGACAAGCCCTACGGACACGCTTTCGTTGCCGGCATCGACAGGTATCCCCGCAAAGTGCACAAGAGGATGGGCAAAAACAAAATTCACAAGCGCTCTAAGGTCAAGCCCTTCGTCAAGGTATGTGAAGCAATATTTAGTTTTGAATTTAACCTCTTAAGTTTGTTTTGATTTGGTAGTGTCTCCGTCTGCATGTGCTAAGTAGTAAGTTTCTTCTATTTGGTTAGGTTCTCTCTTGATTACTTACTGATTCATATATTTTGAAGTACAACTTGTGGATCTAATGGCTTAAAATGTGGCATCCAGAAACTGACCAGCAAACTTATAGTTCTAATTTTTCTACTAAATTCCCAGCTGGAGAGGCAACTATTTAACCTACCACTACTATACCCAGACAGTTCATACGGTTTCAATCCAAACAATCTTTCTAATCACTACCTCTTATACTGGTGTAGTTTACCTGAGTTGTACTGACTTTCCCGTATTGTACATTGTCCACCATTATACTACAATACAATATCATTTATTATTACATCACAAAGTTACAGAGAAGGACTGGGCTTTTGGCAGTCTTCCATGAGCACATCCTAGAAGGTGTTGTTGATATGGGCTTAGCTCCAAATTATATTAATGTTTCCATTTTAAATCTAACTGGACTCTTCTTTTCAGGTTGTGAACTACAACCACTTGATGCCCACCCGTTACTCTGTTGACTTCAGCTTTGAGAAGTTCGCCGCTAAGGACCTGAAAGACCCCGCTAAGCGGAAGAAGCTGCGTTTTAACACAAGGGTACGCTTTGAAGAGAGATACAAGAGTGGAAAGAACAAGTGGTTCTTCCAGAAGCTTAGGTTCTAAGATAATTTAAAAAAATAAACATTACTTGTAATGTATTTTGTTGTTTGATTTAGATTTCTTGTATATCATAATAGTGTGTTAATTCTGTTGTTACAACTTGCAAACTCATTTAAAGCTAAAATGTACATGTTATTTATTAGCTATTTGCTTAGATTCTAATATGAATCTATGATTTATTATATGAATATATGATTTATTCTAATATGAAGAGGAACAATTTCACATTTACATCTTGTTATAATCTTTATGAAGTAAAAAACAGAATTGACACCAAATATCAGATAAATTATGTTTTAGGCAGCCAGTATGTTTTTAATAATTTTCTCAGTAGGTGTCCTTGTAGAACAAATAGGTTGCATCCATTATCATAATTTTAGTCTGATATTACTGAGCGGTGTTTAGTTTTATTACTCTTACATTTAAATTAAACGGTGGATGCGTTTTATTGTCAGGCTAAGTTGAGACTATGGTATGGGTGCAAGGCAAAGCCTAAACCAATTTCAACTTCAAAAGCTTTACTCAATGAAACTATAAATAGTTATAATACAATGCCCTATGAATACCAGTTACTGATGTCCCCTCAGGTGAGTCAACTTTTTTATTTTATATAAATGAATTTTACGGAAGCACCACATAATATGTTATAAATCATGCACCACTGGATTCATGTTGAAATTTTCTACACGTTTATGTATTCTACAAAACATAAAAACCCTAACCTTGATTTAACTTATGTACACGTCGGTATACTAAGCGTGCAGAGCGTTCAAACCTTATGGAGACCCGTCGCTCCATAAAGCGCGTCAGGGGTTAATTTAAATGTGCGGTCATTTAGCTGTGGGGTGCCGGCAGTAGAATGTTGCCTCTGAATCTGCCAAGGGACACCTCCAAAAGATGGGCAGCAGTGTATCAATGACTAACAATAAGATTAAATAATAAAATAAAAACCTGTAGCTAATAATCAATTTATTTCAAAATAAATTATTTTAAGCAGTCTATACTTTGATTGATAAATATTATAATTAATTAGTAACATTAAGTATAGAGAATAACTGTTAATGAGTCCAACATCTTGGTACTTCTGGCACCATCCATTATGGTAAAAAAATTACAATGTACTTACTATACTAAGCCGTGCAAATAATTACAAGATATATTCAGAAAATTAAACACATGCTGGTCCTGCATCTTATGTTAAGTTTTAAAATTAATATCATGAAAATGCGACACAAAATAAAAAGTCGCTACTAGCACGAAAAAATCAAAATATTTAAGTTATGGTATATTTAAGTCTCGCCCGTCACAGTTTGATAAGCCCAAGTTAGGCTGGAATTGATAGAATTTTATTTATATGTATGGAGCCTATTACAAAAACTGACTGCTTATCCACAACTAAGTGCCGGTTTGAAGAATTGATTCATTCAAAAAGTTATATGCAATGTTTAAATTAAAGCAGCGATTTTATGATAGAACTTAGTATGGCTAAAAACTCTATTTCAGTGTGTTGTGTTGTAACAACCAAATGACGTTGCCAAAATTGGTTTCAGCAGTCATCTTAAGGCGTACAAATATAATGTTATAATAATGAATTAGCAGGATCGATATAGCCTGCCAGAGTTCACGCAAAACTTAATGAGCTATGTGAACGTTTTGGATATACTTAATAATACTCTTCTGACGGGACACAACAAAATCTATATGTCCGCCTTCATTCACTAAATGCTTCGAAACGATCTGTGCAAAACAATGCCGGCAGCTGGTAGTGCAGAACTTCAAGACTAGACAGGGCCGCGCCGACCCCTGGCAGCATTGATATAAAAGCATAGAAGAGCTCTCACATCAAAAACTCTAGCATTGTGTTTACAATACTGCCGACGAATGCGCAACACGCCACGCGTACCGAAAAAATAGTGCTATCTCTTTTTCTCCCACATTATTTGCCAACACTACTTTCTCTTGCAATCGCCATTTTTTAATTTGTTATTTTGACAACGGAAGCAAACAAATAGTTATTTAACAAAATAGCAATACTTACGAGTGAAATGTTACACCTTTGGCTTTATTTGTGTTTCTGGAATTGTTGGTGCACTTGCGAAATGCACAAGAATGGCATTTTGTGGCACTTTTCATCTATTTTAGATGCAAAGATCAACACGCCCGGCTAACACTGTGTTTCGATGTGCACTGATTCAAAAAGTGAGCTCACTCATCATCGTTTGGAAACACAACGGCGCGGTCTCATCTATGCTTTTATATCAATGCCTGGCGGCGCCTGTGTGCGAAATCTCCAAACCGCCTCTATGTTGTTGGGTGTTACTCATCAATATTCAACTATCAATATGTTGGATACATTATTTTAGTGCCCGCCGTGGGGTGCCGGCAGTAGAATGATTCCCCTCCTCTCATGTCCATGGATGCAGTAAGAGCCTGCTAAGGGATACCTCTGGAAGATGGGCAGCAGCGTCTATCCGTGTATCAACATCCCATACTGCGCTCACCAACCCGCCTGCCAAGCGTGGTGAGAATGGCAACTACCCCTCATGGAGATCCATGAGGGAGGCCTGTGTTCATCAGTGGACGTTTTACGGCTGAAATTATGAAGATGATTATTTTAGTAACATTTCAATGATTGGCGCTGGAATTTCGTCTGGCGCGGGCGCCCCTATCGCCTTGGCGTACGCCGCACACTTGCACAGAGGGCGGCGCGGCGCTGGGAGCGGGTCATCATCACGCGGTGATCTTGCCGATTCTCTCGTCCAGTTTCCTGATCTCCTTCTGGATGCTGTCCACGTTCATGGCGAAGATCTCTTGGACGCCCTGCAGCAGCTCTTTGTTGTTCTGCACGCCGCTCGATATCGTGCTCTGAAGCGTCTCCAGTTCCGTCAAGGACTTGCTGAAATTGCTCGCTGTGGAAGGACATAATCTATATATGTAAAAAATTCAAAGTCCTGACTGACTGATATATCAACGCACAGCCTAAACCACTGGACCTAAAGACTTGAAATTTGGCACACATATACCTTGAGAAACCTAGAGGTGCACTAAGAAGGGATTTTTCGAAATTCCCACGGGATAGGGAATAAATGGGATTTATATTTTCGAAAAAGCTCAAAAGCTTCAAAGTGGCTCTGCGTGAAAAAGGGGATTTTACGCTTTATGACTTCCACGCGGACGAAGTCGCAAGCAAAAGCTAGTTTATAAAAAAGTAATGCTGGAAATTTTACACGGGGCAACATCTAGCCCCAAGCTTAGCAAGGCTTGTGTTATGGGTCCTGGATGACTGATATACTTAATACATAGACAGATGTTTTTTATTAACAGGGTTCCGTACCCAAAGGGTAAAAAACGGGATCCTATTCGGTACTAAGACTCCGCTGTCCGTCTGTCTGTCACCAGGCTGTATCTCATGAACTGTGATAGCTAGACAGTTGAAATTTTGACAGATGATGTATTTCTGTTGCCGCTAATAGCAACAAATACTAAAAACATAAAATAAATATATAAGGGCGCTCCCATGAAACAAACGTGATTTTGATTTGATAACTGTACGGAACCATTCGTGCGCGAGCCCGACTCGCACTTGGCTTATTTTATATAGAAAACATTCAGAACACCTCCGGAGATACTTCCGGAGGTATCCCTTAGCATGGGCAGCAGCGTCTCCGTGTATCAACATCCCGCCTGCCAACCGTGGTGAGTATGGTAATTACCCCTCATGGTTATCCATGAGGGAGGCCTGTGTTCAGTAGTGGACGTTTTACGGCTGAAATTATAATGATGATGGAGTAAGCCAACGTAATAAAAAGATCACCTTGATTATGTAGAGACTCCAGCGCCTCCATGCGCTCCAGAATCTCCGAATGTGACACGCCTTCTATTTGCTTCAGTAGCTTGTACAGCTCGTTCACCTGGAAACGAAACATTTTACGATGTCAATAATTCTTCAACATTTCAACAAAACATGTCGGTTTAAAGAATATTTATTTCCCTTAAGAAAATAACATTTCACTTATAAGAGAAAGTTATTACTAATATTATGCTATTTAACAATAAAGCAAAAAAGCAATAGTTACAAAAAAAAAACAAAACATGTTAAAATCTAAAATGTTGCTGAAAATAACCAAACCGCTGCATAAATGCTTATTTACTTTGAATATTTCCCCTGATTTATCACGGATGCCATCATCAGTTCTGATGATGGCATCCGTTTAAAGGAAGTAGGTTTGAAAACAAGCAAAAATTATTTTAAGTGAAGCAAAAAAACACAACCTCAAGATTACATTCAGGAAATAACACCATTAGGGACTCCAGAACACACTATTACATTATTTAATTCCATTCCATTCCATTGGGCGACGGAGTTCTGAGGTAACAAAGACTAAAATAAATGCAGACGACTTAAAAACTGACTCCTTCACTTGAATTCGGTTAAAAATAACGCAATTTGTCACTGTTCGAACGGCACGTCGGTTAGCTTATACCAAGTTGGTTGTATGCAACTTGGTTCAACCCTTAACCACAGACGTACGTCTGACAGACGTAGATAGATAGATAAATTTGTTATTTGTTTATTATTGTGTAAATCATATAGAAAATAAAAACAAAAATAACTAAAATTAACTTAAACTACAAACAACAGAAATACACAAAGGGCGGTCTTATCGCTTAGAGCGATGTCTTCCAGACAACCTTAAAAAAAAACTAACTTTTAACCTTTTTTTCCTTTTGTAGGTGCGACCTTAAAACTATTATATTGTTTTGCATAGTAGCTGCACGAATGTGCCTCTCTTTGTACCTTCAGGATCCAGTGACGCACGCGCAGGCGGGGTGTGAGGACGTGGGGGGCGCCTCTAACAGGTAAATATTGACCTTGAAATATTATTTTAGATGGACAAGTGAGGCGGTCGTCAGTTCGGCGTATCCCGCCCATGAACGATCTCCGCCATGAAGCGAACCAGTGAAATGTTGGTACCAGTACCTTACCTTAGCGTCAAGTTCGGGCTCCGCAGGCCGCACGGCTTGCTTCAGCGCGTCGACGTTGGACAGCAGTGACGTCACGCGGGCCTCCGCCGCCGCCAGCTCCGGCCCGCCGCGCACCAGCGCCGCCTGCGCGGCCAAGGTCGCCGCCGCGCCGCACAGTGTCGCCTGTCATAGATAAGGTACACACATCAAATAAAGCTACGACGTGGACACTCCGGCTTACTGCGCTCGCCAACCCGCCTGCCAAGCGTGGCAAGTATGGCAGCAACCCCTCATGATCAGCTTTAAGTTAGCTGAATAATTCGATGAACGTAAAATAAAACGAGTGCCCGATTGTTCAACTACGTATCCAATCGCTCGACGGAAATATGTCGAACATAACATGAAACGGCAATGGTTACATCATATTATCTCATTGGCGTTCCGAGGTCAAGGTCACCTAAATGGTGCGCTTATTGGAAAGCCTTGTCCTGTCATCCCACGGCTGAGATGATGATATACCTGTCCAGTTGACGCCTGTAATCTTCGGAATGCCTCTTCGTCCCTCACGCCAGCAGCTTGTTCTAACTTGTGTAACCTGAACAGGAAACAATTAAACATTTAGTATGTTCTTCTGCGGTAGCAGCTTCTTTAAGGGTCTATACCACTAATTCTAATTCTAGGGGGGGGGGGGGGGGGTTACCAGATCTGCACTGACGTCCCGCATTGGGGTGTATTGTGCATTGTCCTCCGAGGTGCTGCTTCGACCCTACCCTAACCAGCCCAACTCCTTGAAATACCGGAGAAGGACTCGGTCTATACCACTGTTAAGGGTGTAAAATTGCGGGCACATGAGACCTCTGTCTCAGGGTGACGGGCGCAATGCCAAGCAGCGTTGGTCACGTGCTTAGTGAGCGTGATCACCGCGGCACTGCAGTTATAGGTAGAGGATACCGCTTAACATCAAGTGGCCCTACGGCTTGTCTCGTCATTTATTAGTATGAAAAAACGACCTCAGCTCTTAAACCAATGGTTACCCCACCTCTAAATTCAAGGGCTGGGCGGCAGGGTAGACTTGTTGTGTACACTGGATTCTACGCAAAAATAATTTTCTTCCCACTAGCAATTAAAATGTTTAAAAAAAAACGGAACGTATTAACTGTTCCTTACACTAAGTTCAATAACCATGGTTATTCCCAGGATACCATGAGTTTTCACTTTTAGATCGGCTGCCGTTACTACAGTAGTAATAGTACGTTACTAAGACACCTGTCAGATTTGGAACTCATGGTACCAAATTCTAAGCGAATGAACCCAAACCACAGTCGCTGTAGTAGGTATATAATAGTTTACTGCGTATTTTAGTACCAAACTATCCGATAGAGGCGCTGTACAAGTTTTCATACATTTTTTTAACTACAGCCGCTAGCGAGTATAGATCGTGAAAACTCATGGTAGACCTACTGATCTACTGTATTTGTTAGAGTATGAAGGCTTAAGTGAAAATGTCGACATTTGTCTTGTGAGATGACGATAATGCAGAAAGTTTGCTTCAATAGAGATTATGACAATTTTTGTGAAATTCATCGATTATGAGCTTTTATCACTTGGATCACGATGCACGAGAGTTGCCAAAAGTTTACCATTAACAACCTAAATATGACAAACATACATACATGCTGCAATCGTAAATAGGTAACGGTATAAGTTTTATACCTAGAAGATAAATACAACAACATTCAAATAAATAAATAAATAATGCTTGACAATCCTCAGAGCATCATCTAGCCCCAAGCTTGTGTTATGGATACTAGATGACCAAGCCAAGCAGAGCTCGTGTTATGGGTACTAGATGACTGATATACTTAATACATTATACTATGTACATAGGTACTTAGATATTTTTATTATATATAGAAAAACATCCAGAAAACCCTGAACACCTGCCAACACCTGCAGATCGTACAGAGATTTGTCCCGAGGCGGGAATCGAACCCCTCTTGTATATTCTTGCATATTCACATGCCTGTAGACAGGCGATACGTGTCGTTCTATAGAAAACTTTGTTCCACCAATATATGTAATGTCTTGTGTGAATAAAATTATCTTTCTTGCGTCGCAGGCGGACCTTCGCCCGCTGCGTCACAGAGCTCGTCAAACAATTGTTCATCAATGCGTCGCCTCAATAAAATAACCTTTCAGGCGGTTCACACACTGCCACGCATCACGCTGCATGTTGCGTGAATGCGTCTTCTAACGTTGCTTGTAAGTATCTCCGTTTGTATAGAAAGCACGCACAGTCCAACACACTGAAAATGCATCTACGCGCGTTCATGCAGATAACGCGCTCAAGCGCGGTGAAACACGCACTCACGCGCGTAGGTGCGGGGCGAGACGCAAGGTATGGCACAGCGAGTCCCGCAGACTAGCGAACAGCTATGAATTAAATGAGTCAGAGCCGCCGTGAATCCACAAAACGCAACTACGCGCGTGAGTGCAAGAAGAACCCGCACGATGATGCAGATCTGCACTCCCGCAAGTACGCGCGTAGGTGCGTCGACACGCACCATGCAGCGTGTGCTAGCCTCCTTGGATACCTGTGCTCGAGCTGCGCCACGCGCGTGGTCTGCGCGAGGCTCACTTCCGGCTTTAGTTTCAGGCGCGCCGTGACGACCTCTCCATGCTTCATCTTACCATTTATCGAGAGGATTTCCCTGAAACAAAATAAAATATATAATTAGCGTAGAGCCGACTCGCAATGGGGCGGGGCTTAGCTCACGCCGCCGCTGCGACGCGGCCGAGCAGCGTGGAGGGGCGCGCCGAGCTTTCGAGCGCGCGCACAGACAGTCGGGCGGGCCACACTTTTGCGCCGACAACCGCACTAGACGGACGTTGTTATCCTTGCTTGCCAATACCATTGATTTGGTGATAAGTTATCTATCACTAAAGTTTTGTTAACTTTGTGTTTTTTAAATACATTTGGATTTTAGTTCATGACCATATTATATAAATTAATAAATGTATTATAATTTATATTGTATATATACATACATATTGCTATGTATATATTGGACTGGCTTTTAAATTAATTGTATTTTAGTTTTTAATTTATTGTGTGTAACTATGACGTATCAGTATTCTTAAATGTCCCTATGGAAAAATAAATGAGTATGAGTATATAAAATTAAAAATTGTAATTACCCCCCGCTCACATTACCTAGTCTCGGAGGTTAACTAAATGTTTTTTGTAATGTGTTCCCTCAGTTTTGCAGTCTTCACATTATGTATGCCCTTTCATTTGATACCACACTTATCCACACAATCAAATGACCGATTTCTATATAACTTTCAGTTTTACGTTCAACCCATTATTTCCTTTCATTTGATACCAAACTCTGGTAGTAAGGGATGTTGATACACGGAAAGACGCTGCTGCCCTTGAAAGATTCTTACTGGATCCACGGACATTTCATCAGTTCTATAATATAACCAAATACTTACTTCAACTTCTCAGCTTTAGGGTCAATTTGCTCTCCCTCTTCTAATCCCAACCCCTCGAGAAGTTTTCTCGTTGAGTTGATTTGAGTTGCCAGTTTTGCATAGTCTTCCTGAAAACATCACAAGTTAGGCATTATAAATAAAATATGCTAGTAGTTTTTAAAACTTGAACTTGGTTAGTAAAAAGTATGTAATTACAGAACAGGAGTTCTCAAGTTTGCTTTGAGTTTCTTAAGTCTGTACCTCATTGTTATTGTTAGGTATAGTGAAAAACCACACTTTTTTACATTTCAAGGAATTGAAAAACTTTAATTGAAAATTTGCCATTCGGCGGGGTTCAAACCTGCGGTCGTCAAATCTGTACTTAATCCTTACTAAAAACCTGTACAAAGCGCTCTGTGGTCAACTGTGACCTTTTGATCCACAAACATGACTTTTTTTGTTATAAATTTATACCTAACGTTTGTACAAACTGTATATTAATAAACGTTTTTTCTTTCTTTATTCCTTGTCAAGAATTTCGACGCGGCTCGACATGGGTTTCGTAGCTAGGCAATTAAAGCACTTCCGGCATTAGGAAGGGTCAAGTTCGATTTGACCAACGTGGGTTCAGGCCCCACCGAAATACAAAATTTTTGATAAGGATTTTCATTATATTGATTACAACTATTTTGACTGAGTGAAAATACCTTTTCACTTTCCGTAGAGCTGTTCTGCTGCTCGGTGACTTGTTCCAGAAGTTCAGAGAACTCGCAGCGCAGTCTGTTGTAGCGTTCGAGCACTGTCTCCTGCGTGCCTTCAGCGGCAAGCTCCCATTCGCCTGCCCTAAAGAGCACATCGAACAATGATACTTAGAGCCAAAGCAAAGACGTGAAGGGAGACTAATACCCAGCAGTGGGTAGCACTGAGCTGTAGGTGATGACATAAAGTTCGTAAAACTTAGCCTGATTGCTGTAAGAGGTGTCATTAAAATCCCCTCCATCAAGTTCTGGGGGGCAATTCTCGTGAATCGTGATTTCGCGTGATATTTTCGTCTCATACCACTCCCCAGTGTCTACTCCGAACTTGTCAAATTCAAATCAAATTTCTTTAGGACTACAATAGATAATTAAATAATTTATTGAGTACCTACATAGATTTTTGATATTTTTTAATTGAAAATTTGACAATTGGACGTCGCTTAACGAAAACGATCCAATCCACCAAACACTCGAAAATTAGTTGAGTATACCAGAGGGGTCGCAAAGGTCTACTCTATGGACTAGCATTAAAAAAAAATGCATAATACAATGTTTTGACATGTTTTGCGGCCATGTATACCATTCCACATCTATGGCAGGCATTAATTTTTAAACATCAAAAACAATCCAATCCTTTTGGATCATTCTCTAAAAATCACTTTCAATGAAAGTAGTCAAGAATTATTATAACAGAAACGATCCAAAATGTGTGAATCTATTTTGCAAAACTCATGTTTACTTATTTTCAGTAAACTCATGAAAAACTAAAACGATCCAAAGCGCTTGGATCTATTTTGATAAATTGATTTTTACTCATTTTCATTACACTTTTGAAAAACTAAAACAATCCAAAATGCTTGGATCTATTTTGTTAAATTGATTTTTACTCATTTTCAATACACTTTTGAAAAACTAAAACAATCCAAATTGCTTAGATCTATTTTGATAAATTGATTTTTACTCAGTTTCAATACACTTTTGAAAAACTAAAACAATCCAAAATACTTGGATCTATTTTGATAAATTGTTTTTTACTCAGTTTCAATACACTTTTGAAGAAATAAAATAATCCAATGTGCTTGAATCTATTTTGATAAATTGATTTTTACCTATTTTGTATACACTCTTGAAAAACCAAATCGTTCCAATACGCTTGGATTTTTCAGCTTTATTCATAATTATTTAATTTCAATGTATTTCTTTACTACCAAATTGTTCCAAAATACTTAAATCCATCTTGCTGAATTAAAATTTAATTGATATCAAATACATTTCTTATAAACAAAAACATTTCGACATGTGTGTACCTAATTTTTTTATGTTATTTAGTTACTTTATTTTAAATTTGAATGAATAAAAATTACAGGACCAATCTGAAATAATTATAATTCATTCTTTGATGATATGAAAATGACTTTTCTCCTCTGTGGCCAAACGGCAAAGATTGATGATTTTAAGATGATTTAAAATCAATGTTTGACTTAATACCTAAAGACTGCCTAGGATTTTATGTCTCTAAGGGGGAATGCCAATATAACATATGATATATATATGGGTAGGTACGGAGAACCACCTGATATTGTAGTTGAAACCCAAGAAGATGAAGTTGCTGTAGACAACACAGCAACATTACAATGATTGAACACATTTTCTTCAATGTGATGATTATGATGCGTGAAAATGTAGTCTTTCAATTACAATATAGTGATCTCATATTTCTATTCATAAAATACATGTACCAAAGCAAAAATAACGTAAGATTTTTAAAGCAGTATGTAAAAACCTAAAATTTGTGATCTGTCTTTGCGTAAAATGAGTGTATGTACTATTGTTAATGATTGTCAAAGATTGGATAGTCTTTTTTAAACTTTTGCGATCACGACACATTATTAATACATATTTAACCGGGTATTTATCGCGTTATCTATAGGTCAAAGTTAAAAATTAATTATTCAGGATCCTCATAGGTAAAGTTATGAGGGATGGGTCCTATTTATTTTATTCCTTATTCCGTTCCCGTCACGTTAAGAGTCCTAGGTTGCGTCATTAAAAAATTCCAGCTACCGCAGCGTCTGCTAGAGTATGTTATTTCACCTCGTCAAGTAAAGTTTGAGAGCCGAGTCATAAAAAGTTCCAGCTATCGCAGCTTCTGCCAAAGTACCTTATTCGGCTTCCATCAACAAAAGTTCGAGAAAGCGCCATTAAAACTACCAGCTATATCAGCGTCTGCTAAAGGACCTTATTTTACTTCCGTCAGGTAAAGTTTAAAAGATTTGACATAACAATTTCCAGCTTTTGCCAAAGTACCTTGAACTTGAGAGCTGAGTCATAAAAATTTTCAACTATCGCAGCTTCCGTCAAAGTGCCTTATACGGCTTCCATCAACAAAAATTCGGGAGACGCGTCATAAAAAAAAATCACCTACCGCAGCGACTGCCAAAGCACCGTTCTCACTTCCCATTAGGTAAAATTTGCAAGATGGGTCATAAAAATTTCCAGCTACCGCAGCTTCTGCAAAAATGCTTTTTATGGATTCTATCAACAAAAGTTTGGGAGATGCGTCAAATTCCAGCTACCGCAACGTCTGCTAAAGTAATGTATTCAGATTGCGTCAGGGAAACTTTAAGTCATAAAAAACAAGCAACTGCAGCGTCTGCCAAAGTACATAGTCCACGCCAGTCATTTAAAGTTGAGAGATGCGTTATTAAAAATGTACAGATGCCAAAGTAAGGCAATGAGCTACCGTTATGGTAAGATTTGAGAAATTATTCATGAAAATTTCCAGCTATCCCAGCGTCTGGTGAAGTAAAGTCAAACCCGTCAGGTAAAATTTGACATATATGCGTCATTAAAATTACCAGCTACCGCACCGTCTGCTAAGGTTCTGTACTTAAATTAATAAATTTCAGCTGCCGCAGCGCTGCCGAAGTATCTTAGTCCACCCCAACAAGTCAAAGTTAAGAGTTAGGAAAGTTTCCAGTTACCGAAGCTTCTAGAAAAGTACCTTATTCGGCTTCCGTCATGAAAATTTCGAGATGCGTCACAAAAAAATCCATCTACCGCAGCGTCTGCTAAAGTGCGGTATTCAGATTGCGTTAGGAAGAGTCATTAAATAAACCAGCTACTGCTGCCTGTGACAGTTTTTTTTTTCAGGTTAGGTCAGGTACAGTTTAAGAGACAACACATAAATAAATGGTTCAGCAGCCTCTGCCAAAAGTAGGAAACCTTAAGATAGGTCACGTCAGGTACAGTTTCAAGTATAAGTCGTTACAATGTTCTGCTACGGTCTGCCAAAGTCAGGATGTCAAATTAACTTTGCGCGGGCGAAGCGGCGGGTAAAAGCTAGTAGTTGATATACCTACGTGGATTTTAAGACTGATTTTGTGTTTAGTAAAACTTATTACGATAAAGTAGAATATTACAATAAAAAGTAAAAAATATAAAAGTTGAACTCACAACATTCAACTCATATCCTAGGGTAAAAAATAAAAAAAAATATGTTTCTTAGATAATTGTTTCAGGTACTTAAATTAATCAGATTTTCTTGTAACTAGCTAATAATTAATAAAGTGGAACCTTATGATGGAACTAAATTAGAGCCGATGTCAGCCAAAATAGTATTAACAAAAATGATCCAAACCCATATTTACCAAGATATCTCGAAAAATATGAAACTACGCGTAATCATACTTTGACACCTGAAAATAACTTTTATGTTCTATTTAATGGGCATTTCTCTGTAAGCTCGTACAGGTCCCATACAAATGCTGTCCTGGCAATTTTTTTTAACAATTGCCAAAAAACTGAGTTCTATTGCGAAGAAAATTACCTATTATTTTACTTAGATAAGGGGGCCCACTGAATTTATACGTATTTTTCAAGTTATTAGCAATTTTCAAAAAAACCATGACCGGGGACTGTTTGAGGAACCAGGGGACTGTTGTATTTAGAAAAAAGGCATTTTATAGTAATCAATCATTTATTATTTTATTGTCATATTTGCGCATCAATAATCAACAATAGTTTCTTTAAAAAATATCAACAGAAAACATAACTTTCTTTAAACATACATATAAAAAATTAACCGTAAGTGCTAGAAACATTTTGTACTCACTTAGATCAACATTGTCTTATTATTATAATATCAATTTGTAAATGCTTTATACATTTTTAATTAAAATACTATTATTAATATAATTTTTGGAAACAGTCTTATCACTCAAATGTATGATTCAACTGAGATCTCTAATCAAACCCTAAGGATTTTTCTTAATAAAGTAAGGCATATAATAAAGTTTAATAACAATGAACTTAACATTTTTATAAAATAAGCACTCAAAACGTCTACTTGAGTAGAAAACTTATAAAATAATCTCTTCTCCTTTGCAATCAAGTCAGGATCATTTAATTTTTGAATAACTTGATCTAATTACACTTCTGAAATGTCCTTGTCATCTATTCTAAAGGTCTGCACTTTTTGGTCACCAATCTTGAGCAAAATAGGTAACACGTACATAAATCTTTACCTACATTTTTAGCTGGAAATTTCACAAGAACGTAATCTCCAGTATAGTAACATTAATTCCGAATGCCACTCGTTCCTGCTATATCATCCATCATCCAAGCTTTGACGGGACTTGTTTGGTGTAGGTGTCAATTCACGTTTAGCAGATTCAAGATCTTCCGGTTCGGACTCTGTAAATACTTCATGTCCTGTCCATCTAGGTTATACAGCAAGGATCTGCTGTTGCAAAAACAACGGATAATTTTTTATTGTGTTTTACATTTAGTTCGAAGGCCGGGGACGAAGTAAACACCTGCAACCTAATGCACATTAAATGTGCCTTTATAAACCTTCCGATCGGACGCTTCCTCCATTTTCTACTTTAACGACCATTGCCTGGATGTCTTTACCGTCATACATGGTGATGCTAAGGCATCGCTCTTGGATAACTTTAACAAACCGATCAATATTGTCGATGTCGCCTTTAGAATTAACAACAAAATCATCTGTTCTTTTGCACGTTGCTCCTATATCATCCGGTGCACCTTTGCTATGGCCACTTTCGATGTAGTTCCATGAAAAGATGGTATATGGTACAATGTTCTCTAGACTTCTTAAAAGCAACTTCCGCAAACCTTTTTCTTTATTCTATTAGTTGGCATTTATTTTCTCTTTTTAGGGTATTTTTTTCTTCTTTAGAATTGTAGTCTTCTCTCTTTTTCTTTAGCAATTCCTTGGTCGGATTACTTTTTCTTTTTAGGAGTAAAATTCAATCAGCCTGTGTAAAATAATTTAAGATTATAAAGGAAATAATGCGAAGCAATGATACTTTGATGATTTTTACATTAATAAAACAAACTACCGGATAAACTTACACAAACAATACATACAAATAATAACCAATACGCAAAATACACAGTCCATTGCAATGTAAAACAGTCTCCTCTTGTCTTTTCAGGCTGAGGACTGTTGCCAGGGGACTGTGTATTTTGGTTAAATTTCACAATGTGTATAAAACTGATGTAAAATAGTTTTTAAAAAACCTACCGATCAATTTAGACATAGATAATAAACCAATAAATTATATATAGAGATAAATAAAGTAATTAACATAAATATAATTACTTACCAGAGGACTGTGTGAGGTAGCGGTCCAAACACGTGTTCACCTCACAAATGACGCTCTGACACTAAACAAAATGACGCCTCGGCGCCGCATTTGGCATGATTGCCATCTTCACAACAATTGTGTTTCGTTACACTCAAAAGATCGTTTGTAAATGTTACAGTTTTTTTTTATAATGGCTTTAAATTTTTGGCAGGGGACTGTATAGAAATTCTGGGGACAAAGTTTACAGGACTTTACTAAATAAATAAAATAAGTAATGGGACCTTGTTTTGCGAATATAATATTATTTAATTATTTTATTTCATGATATTAACTGCCAAATGTATTTACTTTTGATAACTTCTTCGTAACTCGCATTTCTAGCTGGGAATACAGTGATGGGGACAGCCAGGGGACTGTGTTTTTAGAGGTTCTATCACGTCTAGAAAAAAACTTAAAATAGTTATGGTTTTAAAAACTATGTGCCCATAAAGTTTCGGGATTAAAGTTTAGTTAAAAGTGATTTATTTTTAAATTATTAAATTACTTTTTGAAATAATCGGTCGGGACAGCCGATTACGAGCTTACAGAGAATCGCCCTAATAACAAATGATGTGAAGATCAAAACAAGGCCAAAAACAAAGAAACATCGTTTAAACTTCAATCCTCCATTACTCAAAAGTAACTTCATGTGGATTGGATCGTTTTCGTTAAGCAACGTCCAATTCTCTTTAGCAAAGGTGATTCATTAAACTCTTACATGTAAATATTAAACTTTACATTAAGTATAACTCATTAAAGCAAAAACCTTTGCTTTTGGAGGACCGGACCTTTAGTTAAAATATATGAGACAAGATCCTCCTACCAGCCATCTCATATTTAAGACATATTTTATGCGTTCAAGTTCTGGCACAGCAGCTTAACTATGAAAGCCTTCTTGTCAAATAGAAATGGAATCTTTATGAATTGCAGTATGGGCAGATTTTTTTACGACATTGAAACATATGTATTGACTACATCCAGAATGTAGTTTATTTTGTTAGGGATCAAATGTCAAAGAGACATTAATTCAATAAGAATCCTTAAAATAAACAATAGTCTTCGTTATTGTTCCCAGTCACTGGCATCCGGACAATCCCTGACAGAGACCCCCTCCATCTATATCCTTCAAAGGTTAATGTTTAATTGAATCGGCCATCAAAAGATAAGTGGCCATGGCAGATATTAAGTAGCCTATTTTGGCATTGAATAAAACATTTTGTATTATTACCTGTATCCAATCCTTGCTTTCCTGCTAAGCCTGTCAGAGAAGTCGACATTACCCGTTAGGAATTTGCCTTTGAACTTGTTAAAGGAATCCTTTACTGAGAGATGGAGGTTCTCAATGCATTCATTCTCTTCTTCTTCGAATGGGTCTTGCTGGTCTGATTCAGGCAAGTCTCCTGTTTCGTAAACGTCTGGCTGGTCGTAGGCCTATAAGTTGCGACAAATGACTTAATTAAAGACGGAACGATGTCTTTTCACAAAAAAACAGATGCATTTTATAGACGAAATTAAAGAAAGAAAGCAATGAGAGATGAAAAATCAATAACTAAGTTTATTTCTTGAATACTAACAATTCCTGGTAGGTTTTCGTATTTTGGATCTGCCATAGTAAATTTTGAAGATTATTTTAATCAATTTTACTAATACTAATCTTTATTTTAATTAAATTTTTCGTATTTTTTATGTTTTACAAATATAATATTGAAATCGAAATCGCAATGGAAATGAAATGACGTCACCGCAAAGTGTCTGGTCTGGTATGTATGTCTATTTCATTTTATGACGTTGACAGCTAATATTCTGATGAGAAATGGAAATAATAAAAAGTTAATTTAAAGACCCAAGCTAAGAAGTTTACTGTAATTTAAAATATATTTCCTGGTTTAACATATTCTGAAAATAGTCATAATTACATTTTTCCATATCATTAGGATTAAAATGTGCATAGTTTGAGAAGCTTTTAACAGCTGATCATTAGTTTCGTTCAGAAATCAATAATAACACGTCATTTATAACATTTCTTTGATTTGATGTCATTTTCCTCGTACTTGAGTCACCACTGATATTTTCGTCATATTTTCAATAATTTCTAGCATTTCAACCACATAAAACCTGCCAGCCGGTGCCGGCACACGTTCATATCGAAACAAACAGTGACAAACAAGTGCTACAATGAGTCTGCAGTGGACTATCATCGCGTCGTTTCTGTACGCAGAAATAGCCGTCGTGCTCCTTCTAACCTTGCCGATTGCGAGCCCCAGCAAATGGTCTAAACTATTCAAGTCTAAATTCCTCGCTTACGTAAGCGGGCAAGCGTCAATTTACTTCTTCATCCTGATCGGTACTTTGGTGCTATGTCTCCTAGACGCTATTCGCGAGATGCAGAAATATTCGAATTTAGAATCTACGGAACACCAGCATTTAGACGCGGAGATGCAAGGTAACATGCGCCTGTTTCGCGCTCAGAGAAACTTCTACATTTCCGGTTTTGCTCTATTCCTGCTCGTTGTGATCCGTCGCCTTGTGCAGATGATCTCTGAGCTGGCATCCAGAACCGCGCAGTGCGAAGCTAACTTCCGTCAGGCGCAGAGTGCCACTGTCACCGCCAGAACTCTGCTCGACCAGGCAGGATCCGGGGATGAAAAGAACAAGAAAGAGGTTACTGAACTTCAGAGTAAAATCTCCTTGTTGGAAAGGGAACTGACAAAGGAGAAGAAAGACAAAGAGGCTCTCAAATCTCAAGCTGAAAGCCTGAACAAGGAGTATGATAGACTGGCTGAAGAGCACAGCAAACTGCAGAAGAAGATTACTATTTCAAGTGGTGGAGATTCTAAGAAGGATGAGTAGATAGCTGAAATCTGTGATTGGAAATGGTAATACTTGGTCTAGTAATCTAACAATCCTTATTGAATTGTAAAATTCTATCTAAATTGAATTTAAGCAATTGCTTGTAATGTTTAACAAATGTTTTTGGAAATATATGTTTACACAAGTGCACATTAAGCATGAGTCATTATAATTTATATTTATATATTTAAACATTTCATTTAATTCTCTCTTGTAAAGAGTGTTGTTCTTCTTTCTAAGGAATCAGATGCATGAAAAGAGAAAAGAAGTCTTAGGACTTAGGGATACTAAGTCCTAAGACCTTTTCCTTGTCCTTTTCATAAATGTATAATAATAATACATAGAAATTAAAATATCTTCTAAATTTAAAAAGGCTGAGGTATTTTTCTGCTGTCTCACAACTTCGTACTTAACAATTTTATATCTGTTAAAAAAAACACTGATCAAAAAGGCATTTTCTATTAAAACTGCTTCTGTTTTTATCTTTATATAAGGTAAATGATGTATCAATAACAATTAATTTTGAGTGCCAATACTAGCTATTATTTTAAACTGTTGTTTATAATTAATTCTGTGCAGTTTTTCATTGTTACTTTGCTCTTTGATGTTATAAGTGGGAGTGTTAGGCATTTTATTTTAAGTAATATTTGTAGTACATTAAGTCTGAATATTTATTTGGGTTTAATTTTGTATGATTTGGTTTTGTGTCCACAAAATTGGATGATGTTTTCTAATACAATAATGTTAAAAATTATTTTGTTTGTTTTCTTTCTAATATAATACCTATGCAAATATCTTGCTTCTTACAATTTATCACTTTAATATTGATTAATGAATTCATTTGATTATTTAATGATTTCAACTTATAATTTAAGGTGCTCTAACACATTGACTGTCCATGCATTGCATGTAATGCATTTTTGGTCTGCCTGTGACATTCTTGGATTACATGTAATGCATTAGCCAAAGGCAATTCAAACGCTTTTCCTGGACATGTGAACTACAGCTTTGATTTTATAAGGATGTATGAACAATGAATTGGTGAAAATAAAACTCAAATGTTCCATCGTTTTTTTTATATTGACCTTAAATAACAGAAGAACAAAATATTTAATGACTATCATTGAAAATTCTTAGGCAAAACGCTTTTTGCAAGGAAGATACTGTTATGTCTTGTGTAGCCTTTTAAGGTTTCGTAGTAAAACGAGAAACTCTTATAGTTTCGCTTTGTCTGTCCGTCCATCCGTCAAAAGTTTTGCGGTGAGACTATTCGTCCTAAAAAGCTGTAATTTTGCATGGACATATAAAATAACAACGCCGAGATAGCGCTACAAAAAAATCCTGAAAAAAATAATACCACTCCGTTGACGAATTTTTAAACGAGAAATCTAATCTCTATTTGGCTGCCTGAGTAAAATGAGTTGGACACACCTAACCACAAAGTTATTATGACAATTGTTTTAAGTCTTGTAACTGACATAATATAGGCAATATTACCCGACTTATGTGTGAAACAATAAATAGTTTATATACCTACCTACCTAATAAAATAATCGTTAGACCAATTGCTGCGCCCTTACAGATGTACTTGCCTCTAAGCTAATTACCACCTAAGCCAAAACTATGTAATGATGTACATAATATATGTAGGTATATGAATGCAATAAAAAATAAATCTGAATCTAACTACCTACCTCCGGTACACATAAGGTGGGGATGAACTTTTTTTTTCTTGATTTCCCATCGTATATACTTAATATCGTTAAAATAATAGGTATTTTGAAATGATTTAGGGGTTGCGAAAACAGTTTTTCGATTTAGGTATATAATTTTATTTAATTTTTATATGTAGGTAAGCTATTTAAGTAATTAGTGTAATTGGTGTTGTAACTGTTCTAATTATTCAATAAATAAATAAATTACATGGTAATTCATGTTGAAATTCAGGCCTCCTAATCACACAGTCATTGACATGTCGGCCCTTTCTTGAGAACGTAAAATAAAGCAGTTTATAAAAAAAAACCATTGGACGTACCACGAAATTTCCCAAAATAGGCGGGCCAGTCAACGTGTTAACCTGCTACCCAGTGGCATCCTAAGTTTGGTTTGGGAGGAGCTGTTATATTCCCTCCCTCAAAAAGATGTGCTGCCAATCCCTTTCCGAGTTGACATTGTGTGCTAAGACCATAACTAAGTGCACATTTACTGAGCAAAGGCTTATCAAGTTATCAGATTTAGGAGTCGGCAAACAGAGATAGTACCTACTTATTTACTAAAGACGAACCAAAGTCCATCACAGCATAATTGAAGGGCATTCCACAGTTATCGTTTCAAGAAGTTTCGTAAGCAACAATTACCACAAACGCGGGCAAAGGTTACAGATTTTTTATTCTTATGTATGTCCGTGACGCAATAGGCGACTTACAGGTATGAACAAAAAAACAATATTTTTGATATTAACCTATATTGACGCACTGAAAATTAAAATTTTGTTAAATAACTGATTGGTCTAATTGGGTCTAATAGCCGTCTGTTTGAGGCGCCACGCCATAGTGCAGGTTCGATTCCTGCCGCGGAGCAAATGTTCACTGCAGATAGGTAGGTAGTACTAATTATAATGTTAATGTTATAAAAAAAGGCTATACTTACCTACCTAGGTGTCTTTGTAATGGGTAAATATTCTTATAGGTACTTTTGCAGTTATCAACAACATAATAAAATAAAATCCTTGCCGAGAGCAATTTAATAAGTATGGCTAGGGCTTGAAGAAATTGAATTCTTCAGAACTTTTATTTGAATGACGCTAATGTGATTTCAGAGAATTCAATTTGTGGTTCAAGAAATATCTTGGCATTTTGTAAATCTACTTACTTTTTACTTTACCTATACCACAGATAATATGCCTAATACACTTGTAGGGTAGGTTCCTCTACTGAACTTGTTAACTTTTCTTCCTTGGTCAAACTCTGGTTTATTATTTACTAGCTGTCGCGGCGAAATACGTACAACTACAACTGCGTAAAATCACCAGTCATGGACAGTATATGCGATTTTTTTTTGTTTTTGCTTTGTAATTTCTTTATTTTTTGATACACGTTCTTTGGGATTTGGAGTTAAATGATAAAACATTTTCTTAATCAGTATTCGAGGTTTAATTTTAGTATAATACACGGTGCAATAAAAAAATAACCAATTACAACACTTACTTAGGCACCATTCATGGACGGTAATTTTCCAGTGATGGACCCCCAATAATGGACATTATCCCCAAGTATGGACCGCCAGTTATGGATATATAAATTATCTTTTAATTACTTTTTTAAGAAATGCTTATCTATAACCGACCGGCCAATTATTATTATACTCGTAAGTAATTTAAAATAATATCAAAATATGAAAATAATTATTAAAATCAGCCTTATTATATCATAATAAAGCTGATTTTGATAATTATTTTCATATTATTTTGATATTACCTATCAAGATAAAACTATATATGTACTTAGTAAATAGCTATCAAAAATAACTTTTTACTTACAGGTTAAATAGAAATCAAAAATAAACATTCATATTCGACAGAGATCAATGTTTTCCTTGAGTTTAGATCAACATCAGTCTAAAAATAACATAACAAATTAAAAATCTTTCATTACCATAACTAGAAAAAACAGTATCATATTCGATAATTCTGTAATAGATTCAATAGGTCCCTCTATTAAATTTTGTGCGTTGGAATGCAACGATTTTGCTGTTGTGTCACTTGATTTAAAAGTCTGAACTTTCTTAGGTGTAGGTGTTCATTGCCGAGCAGGGAATATCTTTGGATGCCGTTTTTAGGTACTTCTGTAACAGAAGGAAGAGGACTTTGAAAGAGCAGTCTTTCAATGTCCTTTTCACTTTCCTGTCAAATCAAATCAAATCAAAATGCATTTATTTCAGTAACAAAAATAATAAAGGGTTTACCGTGGTGGGAACCTCCTTTTAAGTATGAAATACCTGTGTTGGGAGGTTCCGCTCTTCATATCATAAAAATTACATAAAACATTCATGCATGAATTAAAATAAAATAAAACATTCAAAAAAAATAAATCTGGAAAGTATGTATGTGTAGTTGTATGTGGGTGAGATGTGTGAATGTGTAGTTGAGTATGGGGATGTGTTGTCTGATATGCAAGGGTGAGGATGTGTGCAGGTGAGTAGGGTCTTCTCCAATAGCGCCAGTCTCGTAGGAGTCTGGGTACCAGAGGAGACCCGTGTGTGATGTGTAGGTATGAGTAAATGTAATCATGTAAATGTATTAGTAAACATTAGTTGATTATAATGATTATGCGAAAGGGACGAGGGTGTTCAGTATGATACAATTTTACAATTTTTTTTTTTTTTATATTTACTAATGATGATTTTTTCCTGTTTTTAATTATTTACAAGATTAATTATTAAATTAGGCCAAAAAATTCAAAATGGATTCTGTCTCTTCATAGCTCTGTGTTAGCAACCAATTAGATACAATCTTTTTACAGTCATGGTATTGTTTAGGGTAGATATTTAATGTTTTGTTAACTGTATTATAAATATGAGCCGATTGTTTCGAGAATTGGCTATCCAGTTTTAGTGGTGGGTACTTTAGCGACTTTATCTTTTCTTCTCCTCCGTAAAATGTTTTGATCAAAAGCCAGTGTTTTGTGCATTCTTAGGACGATTTGCAGTATGTAAATTTTTCGAACAGTTAGTAGCTGACTCTCCGAATACAGGTTGGCGGTGGAAAATCTATATGGCTTAAAATACATATCTTTTATTAATGATCGTTGTGCCCTTTCTACTTCTATAAATTTTGTTTTAGCAGCTCCTCCCCAAATTGGGACACAGTACCTCATAATAGATTCCGCTAATGCGTTATAAATTTTATTTAATAACATGGCTGGGGCTACATGTCTTAACATTTTAAAAACCCATATCAATTTCCTGATTCTTGTAGAAAGTAATTCAATTTGTGCATACCAGGTCAATCTTTGATCTATCATAACTCCCAAGTACTTTATAGATGATACTTTATTAATGGTTGTGCAGTTGCAGTGCTTATGTTCTGATATATTTTCGGAATTATGCAGCTTTATTATGTAGTCGTTTTCCGGTTGGGTTGTATTATGAATTGTGTAGCACATGTAGTTCGTTTTTGAGGCGTTGAGTGTTAATAAGTTGGTTTTAAGCCATTGTGCTATTCTAGCGAGACCTAACTCCGCCTCTGCTTGAACTTTGCACCATGACTTCCTGTATATCTGTGGTCAACATTTGTAGTGTTTTATTGCTGATACGATCAGCGACGTCCACTGTGTGTTCAGGGAAACTAGAATCTGGATTCTCGGACAAATGTTTCAGGAGTTTTTGGTGCAAAAAAAAACCTCTGACTCTCTTGCATGTTCAAGTTCGGGAGAATCCGAAACTTGTATCGCTCGTTCCGCGATAGTTGCTGTCTGAGATGAGTTTTCTGCCAAATAGTGTTTAGATTTAGCCCAAATGGTATACTTATAACGACAGATCCTCATTAGGAAGCATGTCCTCGACGTTAGCTCTGGGTGTGTAATACATCGTGGTGAATAACTTCAGTTTTTCATTTGTAAACAGGCGTATTTGATTCCAAAGTATTCATAAACTGTTTTGTCGAATCAATTTTACTTAGGTAAAGGCACCGATCATGGACACGGACCCATCATGAATAGTTTTTGAAATTACCACCAAAATTAAGCAAACGTCAAGTTTTTTTCGAATGACAACACTAATCAGTAGTGCCAATATTATAGTTGTCAATCACACTTTGTTTGACAGCTGACAGTCATTTTGTTTTGGACCATCACAATTGTTAATTACGCGGGGACAGTTGATGTCGGAAATCGCAATTTATTATAAGAATCGCCATGCAAGAGAGTAGACTTAGTGAGTTATTTTGTGGGTTGTGTCGTTGTTGTCAATATTTATGTTATTTACTGATTTACCAATAGTAGTGACTTACTTTTTTGATATAACTTAATCGTCATTGTTCGAATAATAACCTTAAAAATGACCGGTGTCCATAACTGGATATTTATTCGAGCACGTTTACCAATCATGGACAGAATGTCCATAATTTTTTTTACGTACTATACTTCTGTTTTTGTATATCTACATGTATTCTCTATAAATCGGCAATCAATTATTAGTATTTCCAGTCATGTACATTCTGTCCATGACTAGGTGTCCATAGGTTCAGCATATTCCTAATACAAACATTTTATTTCGTCCTAGACATGGCACCGAGAAAAAGTTATACGAAAATACAAATGGCTAAGGCTATCGAAGAAGTCAGAAGGGGGGAAAACATATCTGTTGCTGCTACAAAATATGCTGTCCCATGGATCACATTACTTACATAATAAAATCACTGGGAAAAGTCCTATTGATTGTAATCTAGGTCCAGCCACGGTACTCGCATATGAGGAAGAAAGGCTACCCGTAAGATGGATAACATTTATGGCTGAAAAGCATTTCCCTGTCAGAAAGATCAATTGCTTGACAGTGTTCAAAAAGTTATATCTGAATAGGATCTAGATTCCTGTCAGTTTACAAACAACCGGATAGGGAAAAAATAGTTCTCAGCCTATTTGAACAGGCATCCAGATGCCTCAGAACGCACTGCGCAAAACTTAAGCAAAGCGAGAGAAGTCACGGAAGATGACATACTCGGTAGGTTTCATGTTATTAAACGTTACCTTGAAAATAAAGTACTACCAGGTTTAGCCGACGTGGTGTCAGGGGTGTGGCCTCGGACTGCTGCGAGGTGCGAAGAGCCACTGATGAGAGGATTGATGACCATCAACGATATTAACTAACTATCCTGTACCTTAAGGGTTCGACTATATACATATAAAGTATCCCTTGGCAGATACTTACTGCATCCTCGGCATGAGAGGAGGGGCAACATTCTACAGCCGGCACCCAACGGCTATATTTTATCTGTTAAATATCATCATCATCATTTCAGACGTTAAACGTCCACTACTGAACACAGGCCTCCCTCATGGATCTCCATGAGGGGTAGTTGCCATACTCACCACGCTTGGCAGGCGGGTTGGTGAGCGCAGTATGGGATGTTGATACACGGAAAGACGCTGCTGCCCATCTTCCGGAGGTATCCCTTAACAGGCTCTTACTGCATCCACGGGCAAGAAAGGAGGGGCAACATTCTATTGCCGGTGCCCCACGGAAAATATATTACACTGTTAAATATAACTGTCTATTATAAGTTCATAACCTATATTCGGCAATGGGCAAGCCATGTAGCTCGCAGAACAGATGGCCGATGCGGCCGAAAAATTCTCGAGTGGAGGCCACAGACCGGCAAGCGCAGCGTAGGACGTCCACCAACAAGATGGGATGACGACCTGGTGAAGCCCGCAGGGCAACGGTGGATGCAGATCGCTTCCAACCGCAAACTATGGAAATCCATGAGGGAGGCCTATGTCCAGCAGTGGACGTCCTACGGCTGAAATGATGAAAGATGATGAACCTATATTTCAACAATTTATTGTAATTTATTTTAAGTGGTAGGTAGGTGTCAAAGAGGATCTGGATCTTCCATAGTCCTGTCAACACGGGACCACGATTGTTGAAACACAGTCGAAACGTCGGGAATAATCAAAGGTATTACGCGATAAATTCCCGTGTTTATGTTATTATATTAGAATGAATTGTGATCGCGGAAGTTTACGAAAAACTAAAGAGGATCTGGTCTTATAAGTATATGGTTACATAATCTACCTACTGCTTAGGGTATTTCACACAGGGTGTTTAACAGGTATAAAAATAATAATAGGTATGTAATTTTGTTTATATTAAGTATATTAAAAACTAGCCTTAACATTTACAAATTCATAACTTTATGGCACGTTTAAGTTCGTATAAATACGATAGTTCTTATAAAATACGATTATCGATTAACAGGTTACTTCAATAATTCTGTCTGAACATAATATAGCTATTCAAAGTTCGTCTCTAATATTATGATAATAGTTGGCATTTTCTATGAAACCCAGGCTGTCCCAGAAGGCATTATGTCCGAAATCCTCACTGGCCTTCATCTCGATGTTTGTGGGTGATGAGATCTGCAAGTAAGATAAGTTCTTCTCTCCTGGCGTCACTTGTTTCCACTCGGGGGCGGTTTTGGTCAGTCTGGGGACTCTGTAAAGGTTAACAAATGTGTCAGAGGAACCTCCGAATACTCAATGTGCCGCAGGGTGATTACTTTTCTCGCGACAGGTTTGCAACAAGCGTATATCTCGCGATCAACGACCTCGACAACGACCCCAACGATTGACGACCTCTGTGGCGCAGCGGGCGAAGGTCCGCCTGCGACGCAAGAGGATGTGGGTTCGATTCCCGCCTCGGGACAAATGTCTGTATGATCTTCAGATATTTGTTCGGGGTGTTCTGGATGTTTCTCTATTATAATAAAAATATCTATCTGTGTAGTAAGTATATTGTATTAAGTATATCAGTCATCTGCGAATGCGCCACAGAGGTCGTCAAACAATATTGCCAGCTAGGTTATAATTAAACTGAAATAAATTAGGCTAGGTGCGTGTCGGGCCACGCGTTATGTAAACAAAACAAAACATTTATTGAGTTTTCGGTTCGTTTCCGGTGGCACGTGTGACGTGGACGTTTTACGGCTGAAATTATGATGATGAATGATGAACATATTATGAAGTCTACGTACCCAGTGGACGCGTAGCTGTACAGCATGTCGAGTAGAACATCCGTCATGGCGGCGTCCTCCGCAGACCCATGCAGGCCCGGGAATTTAAAGAGACGGAACACGTCGTCCGCATGGCTCACTCCTGAAAAACACCTCGTTATCTCTTTGTTTCTTGTAAAGAAGCTCTCATGGATATTACCCGTAAGTGTACCCAACTAAATAAGACTAGGCTGAGAGGATGGTATAGGTGCTGGGCAAGCCTAATCCATCTAACAATGTCGCCGTGGGGTGCCGGCAGTAGAATAATACCCCTCCTCTCATGCCCATGGATGCAGTAAGAGCCTGCTAAGGGACACCTCCGGATGACGGGCAGCAGCGTCTATCCGTGTATCAACATCCCATACTGCGCTCACCAACCCGCCTGCCAAGCGTGGTGAGAATGGCAACTACCCCTCATGGAGATCCATGAGGGAGGCCTGTGTTCATCAGCGGACGTTTTACGGCTGAAATGATGAATGTCCCAGGCACTGCAGCGTCCCGTACAGCATGATTACCAGTTGCTGACTCTGTATAAATCATCTATAATAGATGCACAGGCCTTACCCAACTAAAATACCTACAAGGGGCAAATATATAAAGGGGGCACTTGGTTTCACTGACTCTAGACAGGCAGATTTTGCGATCAGCTTATGGCAGTTTCATAAAATAAATAAATAAATAATTAATGCTGGACAATTCACAAAGCATAATCTAGCCCCAAGCTAAGCAGAGCTTGTGTTATGGGTACTAGAAGATACATTAAAATAAAATACTACATAGATAGATATTTTTTATTATTTATTTGACGATATATTACCGATTACGTTTGAGAAAAGAGTTAATAGGCATTTTCTAGGGAAGCTCGCTCCATCGTCGATCTCATTCTTGCGATAGCAAGGATGAAATCAAGAGCTAACCTATCTAACATAAAAAAAATGGATACAATAAAACATTAGAATACTCGTATATGATTGCTAGACTGCGAGTATGTCAAAGCTACTGTGAAAGAATCCAAATGTATGTAAATAAGTGTTGCTTGCTGTTTTAATTAAATTTTTCTGTGTTCAAGATTTTTATTTTTTTTATATACGTGTTTCTTTTTGTTTTTGTGTAAACTGTATCTACCTACATATTTATTTTATGTGCACTGTTTTATTATTACTTGTATAATGTGTGTATTATCTCAGCGGTTTTTATTCGACCATCATACTCGGAAATATTAAATACATACAGAAAAAATTGCAAAAATTATTGGCGGGACGATTTTGATGAACGTTCAAAGACTAAAGAAACTTGGTATAAAATTATAGATAGACGGCCTTCTCGTTTGCCGTGGTTATGGGATATAGTTAATTGTTTATGGTTATGGGATATTATAGGATATAGTGGGAGATATATGTAGGAAACGTGTGTGTTGTGTCTGCTCAAAGGGTTCGTTCCAGACACATGCCGCTTGCGGCGTTTGCTCATTTTATCAAAGATATTAATTGTCATTTGATGGGCAAAGTGCCGTCACCTACGAGTAATTGCGAGATCTGCGATAAGCCGGAAGATGTGTGCCACGTGCTGACGGAGTGTGCCCGGAACCAAGCCGGTTTTTTTGTAGAAGTTAGGTACTTTGTTTTAGGTTCAATTAAATAACTGTGTGTTACTGTGTTACCTTATCTGACCGACATGAATATGTTGTTCAGAGGTCATTTTCCGTTCCGTACTGTTCGTACGGTTCCATACGGTCGTGTACTGTACCTACTGTGTTTCCGTACCGTTATCACGGCGTGATTATTTTATATGTCCATGCTAAATTACAGCTTTTATTTATTTATGGGCCTCCAACACTTTCCAGGACTAAGTACTAGTTTTTTCTCTTTGTTCTCTTTGTTAAGCCGTAATAACACAAACACTTCACACTCTTAAACAGAGCCAGAGGAACAGACCGACAAAACGAAACTAAAAGAGTTCCTTGTTGTATTACGGAACCCTAAAAAGTAGAAGTAAAACATAAATGAGATGATTTGCGGCTATAACAGCTCTTGGTTCTCTAAACAAGGTCTAACTTTGGAAAAACTATCCAATATAAGATATGCTTAAGATGAGTTATAGGACTCGGAGAATAAAATAATTTATTTGCCTCAGTATGGTTATATACAGACATTTGTATGTTGTGTGTTTGTTGGGGAATAGAACAACTGCACCGCCAATAAGGTATCAAATGGAAGGAAAATTAAGTGTAGAATGCAAAACTGAAAGTTATATAGAAATCTATATAGGTACATATATATATAATTCAAAGTCCTGACTGACTCACTGACTGACTGATATATCAACGCACAGCCTAAACCACTGGACCTAAAGACTTGAAAGGCACACATAATGCCTTGAGTATCCTAGAGGTGCACTAAGAAGGGATTTTTCGAAATTCCCACGGGATAAGGAATAAATGGGATTTATACATATTTTCGAACCAAAGTGGCTCTCCGTGAAAAAGGGGATTTTACGTTTTATGACGTCCACGCGGATGAAGTCGCGGGCAAAAGCTAGTCGGTCATAGAATTCATGAGATATGGGGGTTGAAATTAGGGGTGAACAATCTAATGTTTCTAAATATACCCAAGTGTGGTATCAAATGAAAGGGCATGAGGTGTAGATTGCAAAACTGAGGGTAGGTACACATAAAAACAAAAGTAATGTGTTAACCCTCGAGGCTTACTTAATATTATAAACTTGTTTTGTTAATTTAATTTAATCAACTCGGCCACGACAGCGTCGGCGGGACGATTCAGACACCTTCCGATTGGTGGAACACCGCTTCCGGCAAGGACGAATGGAAGAATTCGGGGGAGGTCTTTGCCCAGCAGTGGGACACAATAGACTAACAAAAAACATAAAATGCAATGAAAATATCTAGTTTCAATTCCGCTAATGCTGAGATGCAGGAGCACCGCCCTCCCGCCCGCTAATTATGCACATGCAGGGGGAACCAGGTTGTCAGTGCAGCATGCATAACCAAATCTATACGACGACACGTGTTTCGCCTCTCCGCGAGGCATCTTCAGGTGAGATGCCGAGGTGTTGACTGGTCAGCGGCCGGAATTTTATTAACGCCTGGTTCCATTCATCATCATTTCAGCCATTAAACGTCCACTGATGAACACAGGCCTCCCTCATGGATCTCCATGAGGGGTAGTTGCCATTCTCACCACGCTTGGCGGGCGGGTTGGTGAGCGCAGTATGGGATGTTGATACACGGATAGACGCTGCTGCCCATCTTCCGGAGGTATCCCTTAGCAGGCTCTTACTGCATCCATGAGCATGAGAGGAGCATGGTTCCATTAATTTTATTATTTATTTATCTATTTATTACGAGCCATTTGGGTCCCACTGCTGGGCAAAGGCCTCCCCCAATTCCCTCTATACATCCCAATCCTGAGCTGTTTCCCTCCAGTCAACGATGTACTGATCGAGTTCGTCCCGCCATCTGCGCTTCGGTCTGCCGCGTCGCCTTCTCGCCGGGAGAGGCCGCCACTCCGTGACTATCTTTGCCCACTTATCATTCCAGCGCACGGACAGGATCCGAAACTACGAACTGCGCTACAGGACTGGGATCGCGGAAGTAGCTCTGAAAGCTGCTAAGCTGAAGTGGGACTGGGCTGGCCACATCTGCCGCATGCCGAGTGAGCTGTGGGCAAAGATAGTCCATTAATTATAACAAAAAAATGTTTTGTAAGTGGATACGGCTTACCATAGTTGACATCATTGTTGGCCATCAGTGTGGACAGGCTGGTGGCGGCGCGGTACGAGTACCGGTACACATACACCGGCTGCCGGGACGTCCTCGCGTGCAGCTGCGCCAGGCGGCCCACGTCGCTGGCGAAAAGACGATCTCCTAGAGCCTGGAATTCATTTATTTATTTATTTTATTGATCACACAACATAATGTACACTAGATAAAACTTAAGTACACAAACATATTTATACGGTAGGTAAGTGTCATTACAAGTCTCGAACAGACCGGATGCGTATGCGTAGACGTAAGCGTAGACGTGCACGTACCACTGAGTTGTAATGTATGGAACTGTATGAGACAGGACACACCGCTTGCGTAATGTAGACGTGCGCGTCATATGTCAGTTCCATACATTACAATTCAGTGGTACGTGCACGTCTACGCATACGCATCCGGTCTGCTCGAGCCTTTTTAGGTGACGACTACATGCTATTAAAAATAAAATAACTGAGCGAGTAAAAAGTAATAAAGACAAAACCTAACTAAACAAATCATTGAAATTTTGAATATATTAAAACATTGATTAATTTATAGTTATAATACAATTAATATAACACAGAGATACAGTTATTTTTAAACTTGCGAATAGAGCCTGAGAAGAGATCGATTCCGAATTTTTGGAGATTTGAGTGTTAAATTATCTGGCAAGTCTATTTAGAGGAGCATTATGTCCAAGATTGGTCTTTGATGAGGTGATGGTGAGTAGATGAAATCTAGAGGCTCTAGGTAGTTTTAATGGCGAATGTAACGGAAACCACAATATTAAATGCCGTGGGGTGCTGGTTGGAATGTTGTTGTTCCTCGCTTGCCCGTGAATGCAGTAAGATTCTGCCAAGGTATACCACCGGAAGGGCAGCAGCGTCTTTTCGTATCAACATCCCGTACTCGCCAACCCAGCTGCCGAGCGTGGTAATTGGATCTCCATGTCCTTGTCCTATGTCCAGCAGTGGACGTCCTACGGTTGTGAAGGTTATGATGATGGCATTATTAAATGCACATGTGAGCTGAGGCTCAAGTCTGCTATTCCAATGGCTTCAAAATAATCGATCACTGACTTTTTTTTTAAAGTCTTTGTGTGGTAAATGTCAAAACTGAGCACATGATCGGTCATTATAACGCCATTGCGATAGCAGACTTGATCTCCTTGAATTTCGTGCGGAAATTATACCAGACGTTTCAAATGAATTGTACCAGACCGGCAGGCTGATTAGGTATCTCGCGACAGGTTTGCAACAGGCGTAAACCTCACGATAATCGCTGTCATAGATAAATTTTTGTATATCAGAGGATGTAAGCAAGAAATTGACGTTTGACAGCGATGATACCTAATCAGCTTGCGGGAAAATCCTCCCGGTTACTTGTGTAATAGTGACGTTATGTTTCTCGCAACGATGAGGTCGGCAGGGTGATTACGTGTCTCGCGACAGGTTTTGCAACAGGCAATTGACAGCAATATTGCTGTCAAATGTCAATTCCTTGCTGTTCTCTAATACAATATTGACATTTGACAGCAATATTGCTGTCAATTGCCTGTTGCAAAGACCGACGTAATGACCCTGCGGAACTGCTTGCAGCATCTGCCAACAGTCCTTCGGAAATCGTCACTACCCTTCATCATCCGCCACAGTGGGTACATATGGGATGTACCCACTGCTGGGTGTACTCGTAGGCCTTTGCAAATCTTCACTACCCTCACCATCTCTAAAATAGGCAGTTACCTGTACGAGTTGCGGGAACGTCTCCTGGCTCACAGGCTTGTTGTTTAAGTACTGCGCCTTGATCTTCGCCGCGACGTCAGCTCGCTGCGCCGCAGGCAGAGTGTCGTTGTACTCGAAGATGTTGCTGGCTAGCTGCTGCCAGTTGGCTTCTAGTTCCGCGAGCAGGCTTGGGTCGGCTTGGTAAGCTGGAGAAATCAGGTATAACGGATATTTAAAGGACTTCAATCCAGTCAGCGTGTCAGTGGAGTAATGAAAAATCCGAAAGAACAAACAGGCTGACATTTAGAATTTGTCGCTGTCCACGTTCAAATCTTCCTCGCGGGACTGAGATCATATTTAAAGAAAAGGTTCTGTGTCGTATCCTCACCAGCAGCCGGATAAAGTCCTTCCTCTGATGTCACAGAAGTGATCAGAGGCACTGGCGCCATATTCCCGTCTATGGCGACCTGGTACGGATATTCTCTCAGGAAGGGCTCCCTTACATTACCCTTCTCAGCCGTCGGCGTGAATGGTGTGAACATGTGGACCTTCCAATCCTGAGGAACAAAATGGGAAAAGTTAAGAGTTTAAGTGTCGCGTCATCGCGTAAACAGGCGGTCACGGACAGAGTTTCTGATATTCTGGTCTTGTGGACACAAGTCATAATAAGTCAAGGGGCTTACAATTTTTTTTTGTAGATTAGACTAAACAATATCGACATATTATCTGGATCTCCTTATTCAAAATTTATTCTGTTTATTTCCATAATTTGTAATTACAAAATTATACGTTAGACAGTACCTAAATACTCTTAAAATAGAAAATAGAGATGAAGATCTATTTCTGGGGATACCGCCTTAACCCTACCTACCAGCCCTCTAACCTTACGGATGTCAGTGCACTCACCATCATATCCACCTGTGCGTCGACCAGTGCCTCAGCAGGCCTATACTTCAGACATTCCTGGATCTCCCTGTTGGTAGTGAGGGGACAGCCAACTAGGGCTGCCAAGGCTCTTGCCTTTTGGACTGGTTTGACGGCGTGCGTCCAAGAGGCGAAAGCCGATCCGCTGAACGCGATGCCCCGGTGGAAGGTGCCTAGTGAAGTCAAGATTTCAAGATTTAAACTTTCGCAACTTGAGGATGGATTTAGGCTCTCGACTTCTTGGAATTCAGTTATAGGGAAGTGCAGTGCGCGTCGTGATTGGTGTGTTAATACTGTAAATGCCTCGATTTAAAATGGTTTTAACGGATTCTGAAGATAAAGTTGCACAATTGCAGAAAATGTTTCTAAATTGCACACCTAACTCTTTAAGTTCGTACAAATAAATATTTCAAAGAATTCCCTGTAATGAATGTCATTGGTCGAATAGGGTCAAATAAATAAATTAAAAGTACCCAGTAGGCCCCATCGGCCATCTGTTCATTCATAGATATCTACGCGCCATATGGCCTTCCCATTGCCACTTTAATGTGCTAATCCGTCTGGCTATGTCGGTGACCCGAGTTCTTCTACGTATCTCCTCATTTCTGATTCGATCCCGTAGAGAAACCCCGAGCCGATTCCATCGTCTTTGCCATGACTACAATATCGTCGGTAAATTGAAGGTGAGTGATGTATTCTCCGTTAATATTAATGCTCAGCCCTTTCCATTCCAGGAACTTGAAGGCATCTTCCAAAGCGGTCGTAAACAGTTTCGGAGAGATTACGTCTCCCTGTCTTACGCCTTTTTTTAACGGAATCGCCTTCGAGCTCTGTCTGTTGTTGTACTCGGACCGACATAGTGGCGTTTTTATACAAACACTTCAACACATTCGGAAGTATCCCTTCGATGTACCGATAGTCAATTCGGCATCGTTGGAGAGACTCAAGCACCGCCCATGTTTCGATCGAATCGAAGGCTTTGTTCGATCGAATCGAAGGCTTTGTGGAATTGAAGGCACAAATGTTTGAATGTCATTTGAAACCTTAATATTAGGTGAAAACACCAAAATGACATTCAAACATTTCTGCCGCACAGTTCCACTCACTAGTCGAATTCTACCTTTCGGTCTTCTGTATGACTTGCCGCAGCGTATGTATGTGGTATATGGTACTGTAGCCTTTTCGGAACTCGCCTTGTTCGGGAGGCTGGAAGTCATCAAACCTGCGATCGAGACGGTTGGAGATGATTATTGAAAACAGCTTATAAACATGGCTAGAAGCGTGGTGGGTCTGTAATTCTTAAGCAAGGTGTCACCTTTGAAAAAGGTCATTTCTTGTTTTCTTGAAGGACAGAACCATCATGCCCTTGTTCCATGCCTTTGGTGACGTACCTTCAAGCAAGGCGGAATTAAATAGCTTCTGAAGGGTTTTAAGTACCGGTGATTCACCTGCTTTCAGAAGCTCTGAATTGATTCCGTCCTCACCCGACGCCTAGTCGTTCTTAAGGTGTTTTAAGACCATCCTGATCTCGTACAGGCTGATGTCCGGGATATCCTCGGTATAATGTCTCTTGGGTCGTTGGCCGCACTGCAAACAGGTTAAGTGACCGAATCCTAGAGCCGTCCATAGAACCTTTCGACTTCCCTTAACAGTTCTGCTTTACTTGACTGCTTATCTTCTGCTTATCTTCCCTCTTCAGCTTCGGCTGGCTCTTCGATTTCACAGCTCAACTATCTTTTCGTCTGTCCCCAAAGTGCGGATGTTATGTTACCAGGGCCAATGGTCGTAGTAGGGGTTGGTAGCCGATCGTCTCCCGGGGATTCTTTGCACCCTTAGCCCCGCCGTTACCGTGATTGCTACCATAGCCAGGATTAGCGGGGACTCGGGGCCTGATTTTGGGTTGTATTATCATAAGGGGGTTGTTGCCAAGTGTGGCAACAACCCCCTTATGATAATGCGCGTGGCGAGTGCGCCACGCGCTTGGCAGGCGGGTTGGAGAGCGCAGTATAGTGTGCTGCAAACACGAAAAAACGCTGCTGCCCATCTTTCGGAAGTATCCCTTAGCAGATTCCTACTGCATCCATGGGTGAGAGAGGAGGGTCAACATTCTACTGCCGGCGCCCCACGGCAAGGGCAGGGCCCCTAGGCACTTGGTATTTGAGGGCCTCCCTGCCTTACAATATTTGTACAGCCCCCCCTCCCCCCGACCCCCTCCACGATCCGATCAAGTATTGTTTTTAGTTACTCTGTTAGGCTGCTCGAGGCCATTATTGTGAAAAATTACCCGCCTCTACAGAAAAAGCAATCTGATAACTCTATCTCTCGGTACAAACCGTGGCCTCAATACACTATCCGAGGGTTAGGATTACCTTGACAAGAACCTAAGCGCAAAATAATAAGAGTTATCTAGAAATTATTATATTTAGCTCGAAGGTAATCTCGACATTTCTTAGTTAATTGTAGTGCCTACACTAGCGTTTGCAGTAATTTGAATGTCTCTATATCTGTACTTCTAATATACATATAATATCCTCTGTAGAGATTTTTATTTTGTCTGTTGTATTTTGTATGTTTGTAACTTTGTCTGTCGTATTGACGTCTAGTTCTAAGTTTGTAAAAATTGATGCTCCAAATAAAGTTGATTTTATTCTTTTATTCAAAAACAACTGGACCGATTTTCGAAATTCTTCCACCAGTAGAATGCTACATAATTCCTGAGTAACATAAGCTATTTTTTATCCCCGTACATATACAAAAGCGCGGAGTGCGGCTAGTTATTTAAAACTTGCTCTTCGTATCTGAACATGTAGCAACATTTATTGTTAACTAGCTTCAGCCCACCGCTTCGCATGCGTTGTACCCGGATAAAAAGTAGCCTATGTGTTAATCCTGGGTAAACATCAATAAGATTGTTGAGCTGGAAGAAGAAATTAGTAGATTACACTGGGACATTTTGGGGCTATCAGAAGTCCGTAGAGAGGGCGAGGACACGATATCCCTTAAGTCCGGTAACCTACTATACTACCGGGAGGGCGACCAACAGTCCCAAGGTGGTGTCGGGTTTCTCGTTCACAAGTCACTCATTAACAACATTGTCACCATCGACAGTGTGTCGAGCAGGGTCGCGTACCTAACACTCAGAATATCTAAGCGATATTTGCTGAAGGTCGTTCAGGTATATGCGCCGACCTCGTCACACCCAGATGAAGAAGTAGAGTCTATGTATGAGGACATCAGTAGAGCCATACATACGAACAACACTCACTTCACTGTTGTAATGGGGGACTTCAATGCAAAGCTAGGCATGAGAAGCGATGATGAGTTGAGAGTGGGGCAATTTGGGTATGGGCAACGGAACCCCAGGGGACAGAGGCTGGCCGATTTTCTGGAGAATGAAGGACTCTTTATGATGAATTCTTTCTTCCAGAAGCCGCCTCACAGGAAATGGACCTGGATGAGTCCCAATGGTTCTACGAGAAATGAGATTGATTTCATCCTGACCAACAAGAAACGAATATTCAATGATGTCTCTGTGATTCACAGGGTGAAAACCGGCAGTGATCACCGAATTGTAAGGGGCACATTGAATATGAACGTTAAACTTGAAAGGTCCCGTTTGATGAAATCTACGCTCCGACCCACTCGCGCACATATCCAAAACCTCGAGAGCTTTCAACTCGAACTCGCAAATCGCTTTGACTGTCTAGGAGTAGATGCATCGGTGGACGAGATCAATAACAGGTTCGTAGAAACCGTCCATACGGTGGGGTCCCAGTTCTTTAAGACCCCCCGTACTAATAGACCTCAGAAACTTTCTGATGACACCCTAAACCTCATGGCTGAACGACGTTCTTTGCGACTGCAGTCTCCCGATGATGCTCAGTCACATAGGCAGCTCAATAGACAAATTTGGAAATCCTTGCGGCACGATATTCGTACCTTTAATACAGCCAGTATTAAAGATACGATAGAGCGGAATAAAGGCTCCAAAGTGTTCGCGAGAGATAGTTCTATTGGGCAGAGCCAGATGACGAAGCTGAAGAGGGAAGATGGCAGCATAACGTCAAGTAAAGCAGAAGTGTTAAGGGAAGTCGAAAGGTTCTATGGACGGCTCTACGATTCGGTCACTAAACCTGTTTGCAGTGCGGCCAACGACCCAAGAGCTAAACTGACCCGACATTATACCGAGGATATCCCGGACATCAGCCTGTACGAGATCAGGATGGCCTTGAAACAGCTTAAGAACGACAAGGCGCCGGGTGAGGACGGAATCACTTCAGAGCTTCTGAAAGCGGGTGGATCACCGGTACTTAAAGTCCTTCAGAAGCTATTTAATTCCGCCTTGCTTGAAGGTACGACGCCGAAAGCATGGAACAAGGGCGTGGTGGTTCTGTTTTTCAAGAAAGGTGACAAAACCTTACTTAAGAATTACAGACCCATCTCGCTGTTGAGCCATGTTTATAAGCTGTTTTCAAGGGTCATCGCGAACCGTCTCGAACGCAGGTTTGATGACTTCCAGCCTCCCGAACAAGCCGGGTTCCGAAAAGGCTACAGTACCATAGACCACATACATACGCTGCGGCAAGTCATACAGAAGACCGAAGAGTATAACTTGCCGCTATGTCTTGCGTTTGTGGACTATGAGAAAGCCTTCGATTCGATCGAAACATGGGCGGTGCTTGAGTCTCTCCAACGATGCCGAATTGACTATCGGTACATCGAAGTGTTGAAGTGTTTGTATACAAACGCCACTATGTCAGTCCGAGTACAAGAACAGAGCTCGAAGGCGATTCCCTTAAAAAGAGGCGTAAGACAGGGAGACGTAATCTCTCCGAAACTGTTTACGACCGCTTTGGAAGATGCCTTCAAGCTCCTGGAATGGAAAGGGCTGGGCATCAATATTAACGGCGAATACATCACTCACCTTCGATTTGCCGACGATATTGTGGTCATGGCAAAGTCGATGGAAGAGCTCAGCACGATGCTCGAAGGCCTCAATCGAGTCTCCCAGCGGGTAGGCCTTAAAATGAACATGGACAAGACGAAAATCATGTCAAATGTCCATGTCGTGCCTGCCCCAGTTATGGTTGAGAACTCGGCTCTTGAAGTTGTCGACGCGTACGTATACCTAGGACAAACAGTCCAATTAGGTAGGTCCAACTTCGAGAAAGAGGTCAATCGTCGAATCCAACTCGGATGGGCAGCGTTTGGGAAACTTCGCAACGTCTTTTCGTCCAACATACCTCAGTGCCTTAAGACGAAAGTCTACAACCAGTGTGTGTTACCAGTGATGACATATGGAACCGAGACGTGGTCCTTCACTATTGGCCTTATGAACAAGCTCAGAGTCGCTCAACGAGCTATGGAGAGGGCTATGCTCGGGGTTTCTCTACGGGATCGAATCAGAAATGAGGAGATACGTAGAAGAACTCGGGTCACCGACATAGCCAAACGGATTAGCACGTTGAAGTGGCAATGGGCAGGCCATATAGCGCGCAGAACAGATGGCCGATGGGGCAGCAAAGTTCTCGAATGGAGGCCACGGATCGGCAAGCGCAGCGTAGGACGTCCACCTACAAGATGGGCAGACGACTTGGTGAGAACTGCTGGTCGGCGGTGGATGCAGACGGCTTCCAACCGCAGTACTTGGAGATCAATGAGGGAGGCCTTTGTCCAGCAGTGGACGTCCTACGGCTGAAATGATGATGATGAATGATGAAACATCAATACGTGTGCAAAGTTTCACCAACCAAACAACAAACAACAAACCTCCATCCAAACAAACTTTCGGCTTTATAATATTAGTGGGATAGTGATATTTAGTAACAGTAGGTAAAATCCAATACTTACCTACGATTACATAAAATATATCACACTCCTCACATTAGGTTAACAATTTTAGTACCTACGATAGCATTGTGAAATCAGTTATCTTCGGATTTAGTTCTAAAATGTTTAGTTAAATTACAAAAATCAAGAAAAAGTCACGGTTAGACTTTACTTTAAGGATAGCATTGCTTTGTATGAACTACCATGAAAGAGAAAAGCAAAAGGTGAAGAAAAAAGAGGATTAAAAACAATTTTTCCAAATAAAAAAAAGAGATACACAATATGAAAATGCGGAAGGAAGATTACTCTACAAGGTCGCTCTTCTAATATCCTGAAGAATAGGCGAACTATCTAGTTCATAGAAACTAAATGAAATTGTCTTAATCATAACCATCTAATGCATTATTATTACTCTTGATATAAACAAAAAGCCGTGTTGGCCTAGTGGTATGTACACCCGACTTTCAATCCGAAGGTCGTGGGTGCGACAACAGCCGTGCATCAATGGATTTTTCTTTCTTGAAAATGTATGTGCACACTTAACACGTGCTTTAACGGTGAAGGAAACATCGCGAGGAAACCCGCGGCTTAGTTAGCTTCAGACGTATTGACCTGTTCTTTCCTCTGAATAATAGCTGACTAAGCTGAGAGGATGGTATAGGTGCTGGGCAAGCCTAATCCATCTAACAATGTCCCAGGCACTGCAGCGTCCCACACAGTATGATTACCAGCTGCTGATGCTGTATAAATCACCTATAATAGATGCAAAGGCCTTTTTTAATATAAATAACATTGTTTAGGTAAGTAATAGAAGTCTTGCGCCGTGACTCAACCAATCATTATTTTTGGCATTTTGATCTACCCTCTTTCTAAGTCTGACTGCGCTTTTCGCGCTTTAATCTTTTTGCGCTTTGATCTATCTTTTTTCTAAGTCAATGAAACTTCATGCTATGCTATAAAAAAATCTAATCATGGTAAATATCCAGTAAATATTGCATAAGTAGGTATAATATTCACAACCATTATAGTCTTTATTAACACATATTTAACCGGGTATTTATCGCGCTATTTACCTTTATTATTGCCCGACGTTTCGACAGGATTGCACCCATCGTGTGCAATTTTATTATAGTCTTTTTTAAACTTTCGCGATCACGACACATTATTAACACATATTTAACCGGGTATTTATCTGATAAGATGATATCTGGGTAAGACTGAGTCTTCCCGGGACCACGATGGGTGCAATCCTGTCGAAACGTCGGGCAATAATAAAGGTAAATAACGCGATAAATACCCGGTTAAATATGTGTTAACCATTATAGTTTCAAAAGTGATATTGAAAAAACGTTTTTTATTGTTCTACTAAATGACGAGACAAGCCGAAGGCCCACCTGATATTAAGCGGTTACCTCTACCTATATTAATTACAATACCGCGACGATCACGTTCACTAAGCACGTGACCAACGCTGCACTGCAATGCGCCTTACAACTCTGTCTCAGGGTGACCCTGAGACAGAGTTGTAAGGTCTCATGTGCCCGTAATTTCACCGGCCCCCTTACTCTTCAAACCGGAATACAGCAATGGAGACATTACTGCTTGGCGGCATAAATAGTTATGGTGGTAGTACTTCCCCGGATAAACCTTTCACAAAAAGTTCTACTACTACTAAACTTTCGCACTCGTATGACAAATAACGACTCAATTAGAGTAGTCAGGTGACTCAACCGGGACCGCTTCTAAAGTGGGACCGCTACCTGAATTCTAGATGTAGACTGAATTCTCAGAGGAGCGAACTTTCTCAGCTTGCAAAAGCGCTGTAATAGTTTACTTTGTTAGGTCCAAAGTATTCAAAGAAGATAGGGAAACAACTTTACTAAAAGCAATTTTAAGTTCCACTGGACATCATTTCATCGATGAAAACGTCGTTTGTAGCTTATAAATTTTGTAGGTATTGTATTTTTTATATTAACCGATCATATTCGATGTTATAAGTAATTCGTTTGTACTGAATACATGAAAAATCATTAAAAGTACCCTTGTGAAGATTTAAATAATTTTCACCCAGAGTTACGGACGTAAAAGGATTGTATATTCCGAAATTTGCGTGTTTTTTGAAAGCTAATTATTTATAAGCCTCCAGTGCAATCGTTTAACTAAATTAGCCGAATATTACTGCTCGCGTTGTAACTAGTCGTCGTCGGCCATAAATATGCAACAAAGCAATAAGAATATGCAACGACTTGTCTCTTATCGTCTACAGAAATAAGTTAGACAGGTACACTAGTTTTGTTTTTTTGTATTTTTGTAATGTGTTTTGTTTTTTTGAATTATTTTGACGTTTCATTTCCGGTTGAATGAGAGGTTAACCCCGAGCCAATGACGCTAAAGTCAATAATTTGTTTTGAATAATAACAAATAAGTTGAGAGAAACCCAGACTTGGCAAACTTTTAATTACTTATTATTATTATTAAGAGCCTGTACTGTCCCACTGCAGGGCAAATACTAAATTACTTACATTGTTATTTTGGTTGGTAATAAGGTTAGAAAGCTGTTTTTATTTTATAAATTTTATACATACAATTATTTAATTTTTGATTTCTATGAAACTATAAGTTAAAAAAATTTGGTCAAGTGCGAGTCGGGCCAAGCGCTGTGTACGGTTCTAAATTTATCTTCGGAACCCCTCAATGGTTTTAAAAGACCAATTCTACCAATTTTATGTGCTTTTTTGTTGTCAAAGTTTATATACATATATGTACATATATACTATTGTTGTTTTGTATAATTTTTTTTATGATACTTATGTAACTTCATATAACGTAGTGGATTACTGTTATCTGTAATGTTGTATGAATGAGTAAATAAATAAATTGAATTTATTGACATTTCTAGAATCTTCTAGAACTCGATCGTGCTAACTGGCGAGAACAAACGCAAAACAGAGCCTGGAGAAGTCTTGTATCGGAGGAGAAAACCACTTGGGGTCGCTGAGCCAGAGGAGTGAGTAAGTAAGAAATTTGTAGAGGGGTAGACTAGTTACCTCTGGATAGCGGTGAGAGATAGTGGTAGTGCACACTAGCGCCGCCCGCGGAGCAGCCCGTCAGCGTGATGCTGTCAGGGTTGCCGCCGAACATCATGATGTTGTTTCGCACCCAGTGCAGAGCGAACGACTGGTCCTTCAGTCCCGCGTTGCCGGGGATCACTTCGTCGCCGGTGCTGAGGAAACCTGGAATTTGGTTTAACATTCATCATTTAGCCGTAGGACGTCCACTGCTGGACAAAGGCCTCCCTCATTGATCTCCAAGTACTGCGGTTGGCAGCCGTCAGCATCCACCGCCGACCAGCAGTTCTCACCAAGTCGTCTGCCAATCTTGTAGGTGGACGCTGCGCTTGCCAATCCGTGGCCTCCATTCGAGAACTTTGCGGCCCCATCGGCCATCTGTTCTGCGCGCTATATGGCCTGCCCATTGCCACTTCGACGTGCTAATCCGTTTGGCTATGTCGGTGAACCGAGTTCTTCTACGTATCTCCTCATTTCTGATTCGATCCCGTAGAGAAACCCCGAGCATAGACCTCTCCATAGCTCGTTGAGCGACTCTGAGCTTATTCATATGGGGAATTTGGTTTACCAGTCATCATTTCAGCCGTGAAACGTCCACTTCAGAACACAGGGCTCCCATGGATTTCCAAGATCATGAGGGCGTTGTTGCGATACTCACCACGCTTGGCAGGTGGGTTGGCGGGCGCAGTACGGGATGTTGATACAAGGAAAGACCCTGCTGCCCATATCCGGAGGACAGACGGACAAACAGGCTGACAAAACGAAACTTTAAGGGTTTCTTGTTTTACTACGAAACCTAAAACACTGAATCAACTTAAGAATATTATGTGTATAAAATAAAAAGTCTAATTGAAAACTTTTGCGTGTAAGTAGTTATCAATTCCAATTTCGTTAGGAATACAAAATAATTAAGTATTGCAAGAAACAGTAAAAGATATGGGTTGAATTCTGAATACGTCAGATTCGTCCTTAGATTGTTGATCCCGCATTCGCACATAAATCACATTATAAGTTGATCCTTATCCTTGTCAAAGACAAAGGACGTAGGGATTTAAATAATTGATCCGCAAGAGAGAACGATGGATGCGTTGCTAACTGACGAACATCAAATAGAAATGTTCTTTTAATTAATACCAAAATCCGTAATACTGCTGAATCAATAAATAGCGAATTGAAACTCTATTTTACAAAACGTGCCCTGGGTCTAGAAATTAAAATTTCAGATCAATCGGTTAGAAGTGGGTAACTTCTAACCGATTGATCTGAAATTTTAATTACTACGATTTTACCTAAGATTGTTGTCAAAAGTACACATCTAGAGATGTAAATTAGACCTACAATACTAATTACAAAACAATACACTTCTAACCGATTGATCTGAAATTTTAATTACTACGATTTTACCTAAGATTGTTGTCAAGAGTGTCTAGAGATGTAAATTTGACCTACATGTCTAATTACAAAGCAATATGTTGTATATTCAGTATCACTGTAAATCCAACATGGCCACCACCATAAAATGACTCCATCATCGGATCCAAAACGTAACATGTCTACCTACGATCAAGAAACATCTTAACAACTTACCAGATACACTAGAAATACAATCGAACGCCGCCGTCAAGTCTTACCTAGGGGTCCCAGCCTGTAGTTCAGAGTGACTACCACGAGGTCTCTGTCCATGATATTTGTGGGGTCGTAAATGCCACCATCGCCGTACATGAAGGCTCCTCCGTGGATGAAGACGACCACGGGTAGGTTGGCTGCAGGAGACAGCTTTGGCGTAAACACGTTCACGAAGAGACAGTTCTCGCTACCTATAGAATAATGAAAAGTTATTAGGCTTTATTAAATCTAATCCGATATGAGAGGATATGAGGCTTTATTTTAGTCCTTTATCAGTAAGTTAATACAAAAATAAAGACACTTATTTTGCTTTTTCAAATTAATGAAACAATACATCATCATTTCAGCCGTAATACGTCCGCTACTGAACACAGGCCTCCCTCACGGATCTCCATGCCAGTTGCCATACTTACCACGCTTGGCAGGCGGGTTGTCAAGCGCAGTTTGGGATGTTGATACACGGAAAGACGCTGCTGCCCATCATCCGGAGCAGAGCAGACCCTTAGCAGATTATTAACATACATATGTATAACCGGGTATTTATCGCGTAAATTACCTTTATTATTTCCCGAAGTTTCGCTTGGATTGCACCAAGCATGGTCCCGGGAAGACTGACGTGTTGGAGGCACCGAAGCAAGGCAAAGGCGTTTGTTGAGCTACCCTCACTTGATCTTCATAAAAATTATTAGGCCCGGTTCCCACTGGGACAACACACGGCAGAAACATCGGGAAATAATAAAGGTAATTTACGCGATAAATACCCGGTTATATGTATGTTAATAATGTGTTGTGATCGCGAAAGTTTAAAAAAATACCTAAGCCTACCAAAATACCTACAAGAGAGGAAAGGCAACATTCTAATGCCGGCACCTCACGGGAGCTTACCCGTGATCTTCGCGACAAATGGGTCGTACTGCAAGCAAGCAGAACCCACTTTCGTGGCGTCCCATGTGCCCGTCCAAGGCTTTGTGTGTTGTGGTTCCTGGAATACAATCATATTTTTTTATATGATTTTACATTTCACATCTATTCCGTCAAAATCCGTCAAACGTAACACAAGACAAAAGAAAATTGTTAAACGATGACGACCGAGTTAGGTTCTTCTGTTCGCTTCTTCGTGTCATCTGAAGTGAACCGATTCAAATATGTGCTATCTATTAATTTGTGTTGTTTTATTTGTAATTTATGTGTATGACGCACCAATAAAGTCCATGTCTAAGGGTCTTTGTGGCCGCACTGAATAAAATATTTTTTTGATTTGATTTGATTATTATTATTTATGGAGGGTTAGCAACTGGTATTCATGCTGTACGGGACGATGCACTGCATGGGACATTCTCAGATAAATGCGAAACAATGTTGGTAAATTGTGTCATGACTGGTTTTCCTGTATACAACCTGTTACCAAAAACCCTAGAAATCCGAGATTGTGTGCAGTAACCTAAACAAGTTTGTTCTGCAACTTTGGAAAATCATATTTTTTTAACGACCGACGGTTCATCCGTACACCTGTGCGAAGATATTTTATTTTATAATCCATAAAAAAAATTGAGTTACGCCGTAAATGTTATCTAGGTTAGTTACTCGCACGTCATTTTCTCGCCTCTCGTCCGATGATCGGCAGGCTGATTACGTATCTCGCGACAGGTTTGCAGCAGGCGTATTTCTAACGATCATCGCTGCAACAGGCGTAAATCTCGCGATCATCTGTCAATGGTCAATTTTGTAGTATATAACAAGCATTGGTACGGGGGTACCAATGCTTAGCGGGGGTAGTAAAGGGGGCGAAGGCCTCAAAAGGTCACCAAAGGTCAAAAATGGCATTTTTGTGTTTTTGGACGTTTTCGGCCATTAGAAGACTTTTATTTTTTTGGTGACCTTTTAAGGTCACAATAACTCACCAAAATCAATCAGTAAGGTCACCAAAATCAATCAGTACCCTTCTCTCGTTAAGACGGTGCTAACAAAAAAGGTTTCATGTAAATCGGTTACGCGTTCGGTTTTAATCGTCTTATGCACAGACTGACATACAGCTCTATACATATTAGGGTGCTTCGCCCCCTAAAATAAAGAGAAGTACGTTTGACAGCGGTGATCGCGATATTACGCCTGTTGCGAGATACGTAATCACCCTGCGGTTTAACCTCGCCCAAAATATGTTTCAGATCAAAAGTCGTGTTCTGCATAAAGGAAGTACTTACTACAAAGTGAGCTCTTTGTGCTAGTTTTCCCATGATTTTATGCATGAAATGCCCGAAATTGGCATCGAGGTCCATGTCGTGTTCACATATTCAAAAGTTACTCTAAACACAGTTCAGGATATATGTACCTACAAATGACTTGGTAGGGCTAGACAGGAAATATATAGTGCTATACAGAGTGTATTATATATTGTGTTACTAACCCGAAAAAGGATGTTCAGTTTATGAAAACAAGTACCTACATTTGTAAGGGAGAAAATCAGGAAACCGTAATTTTTTTTAATTACAAATCTACGCGCTGTGAAGATGAGCCTGAGGCAGAGGCGGCTCTAGCCCTTGTGGCGCCAGTGTGCCACCAGTACCCTGGCGCTCCCTAGTGGGAGCGGGGTCAAAATGGAATAGGACTTACAGTTATATTTTCATACGAAAATTCGGGTGCAAATAGTGCAATTTTAAATGATGTCAAGAAGCTTTTTAGGAAGGAAGGGGTTACAACAATAAAAAATCACAACTTTGTAGTTCTTTTAAAAATATTTAATGTCTCTGTCTCCAGGTGTTCGTCCGAAGATGGACCGAGTCGAACAATAAACCTTTCAATAGAACTTGTATTCTTTTTCAGAGATTGTTCCTTCTCCTTCTTTCTTTTTCGGCTCTGTGCTCCAGAAAGTTTATTTTTTCCATCGCTATCAGACCACTAAAATAAATAATAAACTAAATATGGGCACCTAAAAATATTTATCGATGTAAATTAATATACGCAAAGAGAAATAGTTGCAACTTGAACTAACTATTATTTATTAGAGGTATATGACACATATCAATCAACGTCGCGGTACCTACATTACGCAATCTAACAAAAAATAAAATAAGAAACCGGTCAAGTGCGAGTTAGAATCGCGACACTGAGGGTTCCGTACAAATAGGTAAAAGAAAATCAAATCTGAAAACAACATCCAATTTGCTTAACCCCAATTTTCGTGTTTAATATTTGTTGTTATAGCGGCAACAGAAATACATCATCTGTGAAAATTTCAACTGTCTAGCTATCACGGTTCACGACGGACGGATAGACGGACAGACAGACAGACAGCGAAGTCTCAGTACAAGGGTCCCGTTTTTACCCTTTGGGTACGGAACACTTAGTGAAACTTGTAATTGGCCGTCAGATACTTTGAAGCATTTTGCTTATATGTAGTATAATTTAGTTATAAAAATGTACCTAGCTGTAAGTTTTCTTAAAATTAATGAAATAAATAAAATAAAGTAATTCGTTGTTCAAAGGTTAGGTACATAAAAGTAAGAACTAAATAAATACCTAAGTATACTAGTAGGTACATATTAAAGCACTTTAACTTACCGTTGCGTATTTTGTTCCGCACTGCACTAGGATGAACAAATGAAAATCCTAGATAGGTTTAACTAGGTGTTTAACTTCGATATCATTATCACTCGTTGTTCGTTTTTTTCGCTAGCTGTTTTTGATGACATCTGACCCCGATGCATGTCGCAATAATTGTATAAACAATTAACCAAATCTTATCTTTTAAATAATTTTATCAAAAGAAAAGCCGATTTACTTCATATTTACATGTTTACTCAAAGATGATACTTAATTAATTGCATCAAGGCTTATTTCGTTTTAAACTACGGAGTAGCGGTAAAACAAAAATTGCGGCACTCGTACACAAAGCCTTTGAAAATAACCGCCGCAACGTCCCTTGCAATTTGAATTTGCACTTTATAAAATAAATAAATAAAATGTTTTTATTTCAAACATCAAGATCCCTAAGTGTTAGTATCACCTTAATCTATGTTAGTAGGCAGAATAAGTCCTATAACATCATTACTTTCACGCAATGTCTTAACATTGGGCTGTCCCATTTATCGACCAATGCGTGCAGGATGCTGTTGGAGCTCGCGCGCCACCTGCGCAGTAGTGAGGCAGTTCTTTTCCGCATGCAGGCATGAAACCCATCGGTCCGCTCCTCAGCGAACATGCCTGAGGCGCTGCAGAACCGCGGGAGCCTCAGCAACATCCTAAACGCATCGTTGTATTGGATACGAAGGGCGCTCACTGCTTTTTGAGTATAATATGCGATCCAAAGGCTACTCGTATAGAAGGTTTGGCAGTATGGTTTGAACAGCGTAATTTTGACTTCTTCTGAACAACGAGAGAACCTTCGAACCAGCATATTTGCTCTCACGGCCAGCGCCCTTCGTTCCCTTTCTATATCTAGCTCGTCACTAAGATTGTCACTCACAATATGACCTAGGTACTTAAAATAAGAAACCTGTTTTAATGCAGTTCCATTTAAATTAAACACTGTTATTCTAATACAGCCGAGTTAGCAATGATGGTCGGCGTGTTTTCAAACGAATCAAATCAGGTGCCGGCACGCGCCTTTGGTAGTGATGCGACACTACGCCAATATAATCTTTAATTATCTGTTTTAATGCTGAGTAATTGTGTAGAGTAGGTAAAGACGCAGCTTGTGGTGGCGCGCCTTGCATTGCTACCGCGCGTCCGGCGGCATGGCGGCATCAGCCGAAACACGGGCGCAAACAGTGCGCCGGTGCCGATGCCGTGAGCGACGCACGCATCTTTGGAGGTGTCGCATTAGAGGGCGCTCGGCGCCCCCTTAGGCCCGGCGCCCGTGTGCGCCGCACACCCTGCACTATAGGTAAAGCCGCCTCTGGCCTGAGGTCATTGTCGGTTTTTTTACATTCTTCTTCTTCTTCTTCTCAGCCCGGAATCACCCACTGCTGGGTATAGGCCTCCCTAAGTTTTTGCCAGCCTCCTCTGTCCTGTGCATTTCGCATCCAGGTGTGCCCAGCGACTGCGATATTTTTTTTTTTTTTTTTTACATTCAATTAAAAAAAATCTATGTTTGTACCTGTACGGCAACTCTATGCGAAGGTCAATGACCCTATCAAGAATCAGCTGGCGTTTAGGTTGTCATTATCGTTTAACAAGCTGTCGAAGTATAAGTGGTATAACTTCCGTGTTCTCTTTTTAAATGAAAATCACCGACCGAATCCTAAAAAGTCGTAGAACTAAAGTTGATTGGGATGGGCAGAATCACCCCTTTTCAGCTTAGTACACACTTTAGATCTGTAAAAACAAAGTAGCAAAGGCCGTTTTGCCCGACTGCGGTGCAGGAAAGGCTACCGGCGTCAAGTAACACTAGCTAATAATTTATCTGCGACGTAATAATGAATGCAGTATAGTTAACATCGTTACAATGTAAATGATATCTTGTTATACTGGCATAGCTTGTCCAGCTATGCCAGTTAATCAAATAGTTAACATCATAGTGACGGCCTCTGTGGCGCGGTGGGCGAAGTTCCGCCTCGGGACTAATGTTTGTACGATCTATAAATATTTGTTCAGGGTGTTCTAGCCGTTTTTTGTGTATCATAAAAATATCTATTTATGTAATATATGTTATTATGTATATCAGTTATCTAGCCATAATACAAGCTCTGCTTAGCTTGAAACTAGATAATGCTGTGTGTTTTTTTTTATTATTATTATTAACATCGTTAATCGCTAATTCGTTACTGGAGTTAGATAAATTCAGTTAACGAAGTTTCGTTAAAGCGTTACAATTTTTGTCTTTGAGCCTCGTTTACTTTTCTGTTTATTCTTAAACTTAAATTCTTAAAATATTTGTGGAAATTTTTAAATGGCCTTTGCTTAATTATGCCACTTTTAGAGGTGTGCACAATATTGTTAATCTTCTTATGTGTTGCTTAAGATTGTTGAGGCTCGATATACTTGTTCTTCGCCACGAACTTGGAATGAGCGAGCGGCTTCTTTTAAAGAAGTCCCATTGCATTTGAAGTTATTTACGTAGCGATTTCGTATTAAACTGGGTTGCCGAAATTCCCCAAACAGTAAAATCTTATCGTAACACTATCTGGACGGTTTGCTTTGCTCTGTGTCAAGCTGTTTTTGGGTACTGCATATCCTCTTGGGGAGGTGGAGCTAATGGCCGCACTAAAATCCAGTCGCCTACTCCCTGCCAGTCTCTCATTAGCTCCCAGCAGTCCTACCTCTTATGGATCCTCACATTAAAATACCATATAGACTCAATAACTTCCAGATTGCGTTAACTAATGTATAATGTCAAACGTAACATAAGACAAAATAAAATTGTTAAATGATGACTATAACGACCGAGTTAGGTTCTTCTGTTCACTTCTTTTCCTAACTCGCGTGTCATCTGAAGTGAACAGATTCAATTATGTGCTTTATTCTATTTATTTGTGTTGTTTTATTTTGTAATTTGTGACGCGTCAATAAGGTCCATGCGGCCGCATTGAATAAAGTATTTTTTGATTCTTGATTCTGATTCTTGATATATTCAGCGCTCTCAAGCATGTCAAGACGTAACAAAGTCAAGATGATTTGCCTAGCCTTTTTCCAATCTATTCTTGGTTACTGCATTGAACTCACATGTTAAAGCTGAAAAGAGCTCAATAGTCCCCTAGTAGTCAACGCGCCTGTGGTCACCTCCCCCGGTCAAATTAATTTAATTCGAAAACATTTTTAATCAAAATTACTGTCAGGCAAACTACCGACGTGTATAGGAATTTGGAGGTGAGGCAATACTTTCTACATTGAAAATTGCTGTTAACAATCACTCACAACTCAATAAAGAATTAGTAGCTAATAAGAAAAGGTGAAAGAGTAAGGTCTTTCCTACCCAATCTATTAATACAAAGCATGCTCATAATTTTTCCTTATTTTTCGGTCGATATACCTATAATAAGGGAAACACTCTTTTTTTTTATTATTTAGATAGGGTTTTAAGGGAAACACTCTTACTATCTAGAACTTAATTTAAGACAGCGATTCCTGGCTCAAAGCCCTAACTTACGAGGAGGATGAAAAACTTTCGACCATCGAATCATATAGTCATCCGCGGCATCCCATTGTCCTCTTTCCTTATCAAATCACGATTCATTTACCTTCTACAGGTTGTATTATAACATGTACTAATAAGAGGGTGATTCTGAAAAAAAGTCGTAGAAAAAAATTTCAAGGACTTTTCAGGATTCAGTGATTTGCATTCAAGAAAAGACCACAAAAGTTTTAACTTCAACAGCTGATTATCGATAACGACAACCTAAAAGCCGGCTGATTCTTGACAGGGTTATTGACTCCGCAAAGTATTTCCGTGAAGGCACAAATAAAAATACCTATAACCACAAATAGGTTTTTTTTTATTAAAAAGTAAAATAAAAACAATTATGACCTAAGGATCATTTCAACATCACACCATCTAGTAAAATTATAAATGAAAATAATTTCTTCCTTCTAAAAGGGGTTTCAGCTCATGAAAACAAGTATTGTTTCATGAGCTTATAATGAGCTTAGCAAGTATGAACCCCTTTCGGGTTAGTACTCATGTTTATGTAGGTTTAGATATAGAGAAGCTTTTACTCAAAAATAATAACAAATTCAGTTAGGTACCTACTTTTTTTTTTTTTTTTTATTCATCTTTTTATACGGGACTTTGAGTCAATTGATTGACTATGTCAGCCCCATGAATACAAAACAATAGTAAACAGACAAATCAAATTTACATACATACACTTAAATATCACTAAGTAACTTATACATTTTTATAGCCGCATCACACATCGGAGCGGCTAGAACAAGTTGAATAGCACCAGTCTCCACTACATTAATTCCATACACATCAAATAAAATTGACCTCATTGACGCGCTCCTCTCACACTCCACCAGATGATGGTAAACGTCTTCTGGGACCCCGCAAGTGTCACAGTTAGGGGAATCGGTTTTTTTCATCAAAAAATTGAATTTATTAAGAGGGATGTGCCCGGAGCGTAGTCTATGAGCCAACACAATTTCTTTTCTTTTTAACTTACAATTCACTGACCATGGTAGAATAGTAGGGTGTTGTTGCAAAACTTTATACCAAATTCCTTTATTTATGGATGTCAAATTAAATTCAGATTTCCATCTTTCATAAATTTTGTACCTGTATTTAGTTAAAATCTCTGACACTTCTGGCATTAAATAAATTTCAGACCCAATTTCAATAGCTTCTTTTGCTAATCTATCTGCTTCTTCATTTCCCTGTATACCAACATGCGATGGAATCCACTGCAGTCTCAAAGTCACGCCATTTTCCAAAAGAAATAAAACTTTCTTAAGAATTTCGTACGCTACCGAAACACCTCGTATACCCGAGGCGCATCGAGCGATGTGCTGCAGCGCACTTCTGCTATCAGTGAATATGACTACTTTTCTATAACACAAAGTGCGTAACAACGATAATGTCTCCGAGATAGCGAGCAACTCCACCGACATAATAGAATTTGATTTAGACACAATTTTAAACAGCTCACTTGTTTCATTTCTAGGATCATATATTGCCGCACCACAGCCATCATTCATTTTGGAACCATCTGTATAAAATTGCTGCCAGCCCCCATAAACAACGTTGATCATATGTATTGAATTTAATTTAAGAACTCTTGGATCCGATTCATGTTTAGCCTGTTCTATGCCTTCCACATTCGTTACAATAAAATCAGTACTTATTCGCGATACCCAGACCTTTAGCATAAATAAACCTAGGGAATCTTTAGTTAGGATATTTTCTACTCTTGTCTCATCATAAACCGATGCTAATAAGGGTTTTTTTCGCCTCGGCCAATATGCAGATTCACGCAAGTTGGTTAGTTCTGCAAGAATTTTAGAGGTCAATGCAAAGGAGGAAAAAAATTGTGCCCTTAAACAGTACTTTGTAGCTAGGTACTGACGCCGCAAGTGTAATGGATGTATGCCTAACTCAACCTCCATGACGTGAATTGGTGTGCTTCTAATAAAGCCTCCAATTACCCGCATGGATATATTCTGTACTTTATCCAATTTATATAGATGTGATTTGGCAGCACAGTCGTACAAAAAACACCCAAAATCTATTTTGCTACGTAAAAGAGCAATGTACAACCGCCGAATATGCTTCGGATGGAGACCCCACGAGGCACCCGCTAAAACTTTTAGGAGGTTTATAGTCCCAGTAACTTTTTTGACTGTTTCGTTAACGTGTTTCCCCCATGTCAGGGCTCCATCGAGCCACATACCCAAATACTTGACGCATGGTACTGAGGTATATTTATCTCATTGACCTTTAGGACTGCAACTTCTCTACTTGTCCCTCTCTTAAACTGACAACAGTGAGTTTTCGTAGCTGATACTTGCAAGCCTAGCTGCTCAAGCGCTCTTACAACTGAATTTAACGCGTCTTGAAGATGTACTGCATTTAGTTGTGTATCTTTGTTTTGTGTATATATAACAAAGTCATCCGCGTATTGTAAAGCACAAGCATTGATCAGCTCTGATCCTACTTTACAGGTAGCAATATTGAACAAGAGGGGAGATATAGGATCTCCTTGTGCTAATCCTCTTCTAGTCCACCTAATCTTGTCGTGTGCTTCTTCATCACCACAAATTTTAAGAATTCTATCATTTAAAAACTCCAGAAATAATTACAAATGAAATGTCCTACTCCTAAGTTGTCCATCATAATAACAAGTTGATCTATAAGAATGTTGTTATATGCGTTGTCCACATCTAAAAAAACTGTCAATGTAGGCATTTTTTTTGAAAACCCTATCTGTATCTGCGAAACTAGACGAGATAAGCAGTCAAGACAAGACTGATTTTTTCTGAACCCAGTAATGATTGGGGGCAAAATCTTATTACATTCAATAAACCATTCTAACCGCTTACATATCATTAAATGAAGTGTTTTGCATATGCAGGAAATTAACGAAATCGGTCTTAGCTTGGTCACTGAATTGGGATCGCTATTTACTTTAGGGATCGGACATATTTTGATTTTACGCCATTGGTCTGGTATGCGTGAGAATGCAAATATGATGTTGTACATTTTAAGTAGGTATAATTTACAACCTTTTGGTAGATAATATAACATTGAATAAGTGATGCCATCTTCGCCGGGGGCCGTGTTTTTAATTTTTAAACTCTTTTCTAGTTCTTCTAATGTAAATTCAGAACTCAAAAGAGGATTCCTAGAGGTAAATACTGGTTGAGATGTCTGTACAAAGTCAGTTCCTAGTGCACATAAAAGTTCCTCCTTACTTTCCTCTGGGATGTAAACTTGCTTTCTCTTAAGACCCTTCATCCACCTCATTTTCTGCCACATAACAGAGGGATTTATGGATTCATCAACATTGTTACAGAAAGCCTGCCAATTTTGTGATTTTATTTGCCTATGTACCCTTTGTGCTGTCGTAATTTTATTTTTTAGTGTGTCATAATTAGATGTCGTTGGATTTCTTCTAAAGGTTTTGAGTGCTAATCTGCGTTCAGCAATGGCTTGAGAAATAGCAGGGCACCAATAAGGCTTAGGTATGAATTTTTGAATTGGTCCTGAACTATTATTACGCGAATAAAAGGTATACTCTTTTCTGCCGCGTCGTTAATCCCACTGATAAATATATCGTAACTCGCCTGAACTGTATTTTCGTTAATTTCAAAATTATTAAAACCATCAAGAGCCTCTCCATAAAGTTGCCAATTGGCTTGTTTGAAATTTCGACGTCTTACATATTTACGAACATCGTGATATTTTAAAGTAAATATGACCACTAAATGGTCACTACCTAAACTTTCCTGTGTAACTTTCCATGTAAAGTAAATTGCTATATCAGATGTCACAAAAGTGACATCCGGAGCAGATTGTTGTAAAAACCCCCCTACTAATTTAACCCTGGTATAATCTCCTGTGTTTAACGTAACAAAATTATTCTCTAGTGATGCTTCTAAAAGTTGCCAACCCCTTTGATCATTTTTGTAAGACCAATTGGTGTGGTGTCCGTTAAAGTCTCCTGCTATTACGGTTTTAGTTGAGAACTTTGAAAATATCCTTTCCCAATCTAGTTGAGATGTTCTTACTGAAGAGGGACAATAAATGGCTACCACGTGTTCTAGGTACTTACAGTTAAAAATCTTTAATGACAATATTTCTATTCCAGTATTTCTCACTTCCAATGAATATGTTTGTGCCTTAATTGATTTATGAACTATTATTGCTAAACCCCCATATGAGTCTGATCTGTCGTTTCTAAAAATGTTATAATTACTGATGTTTAAGCTAATATCTGAATTTAACCACGTTTCACTAATAATACAAATTACAATTTTACTTTGATTTAAAAGAAGCTCGAAATCGGACCGTTTTGGCTCTTAGGCTCTGGGAGTTCCATTGCGCCATGTTTAAGCATTGCGAAACGGAACCCGCAGGGTCCGATGCCAGCCTATCGGTAATGTGATTACTGGTGCTATCCATCATTAAATAGTCCTATAAGCTTACTAAGAACATCTCCTTGACTTAGTGCTCTCACACAGAATGCCAATAGTTCTTCAAAAAGTAGTTTTAGAACTCCTTGTACCTTTTCTTCAAAGTTATCACTTGACAGTACACATTCTTTTAGTTTTTCAAAAATTCCACGGCAGCTAAAACCTTCTTTACATGTCTTGCTTTTTTCACTTTTCTTCTCTTTCTCACTTCTTTTCTCTTCTTCTACAGTTTGTGAAGCAGATGTTGATGCCATGTTACTCCTTGTTTGTAGTTTTAAGTGTTTTTCCTTCTTCTTCTTCTTTTTTCCCCTTATTGCATTTTCTCCTGTTGTCGAACTTTCTACGTTACTACTTTCACTTTCTGTTCTCGATATAATTATCTTTCTCATTTTGTACTACCCTGCTGTACATGGTTGACGTAGTTGGTTCGTTCCTTTCAAAAGCGGGGATAACGGGAAAATCTTTCTGCAAGTCTATTCGTTGTTCGTTTTGTTACGTTTGTCGTCTGTGTATTTCATCAACGCCATCTTGTACGTCATTGTTTGGTGGGACATAGTTCGGCGAATATCTTTTTCCTTTAAAAAGATTGGGCAGGTTTTGCTAAACGCAATGTGCTGACCTTTGCAATTTACACAACAGAATACCGTGTTCTCGCAATTTGCATGGTTTCCTCCACATTTTGGGCAAACTGTCTTTCTTGATGGACAGCTCCGAGCTAAATGTCCATACTTCCAGCAGCTTGAACATTGAGATACTGGGAAGGTGTATGGATCCACCTTAAATCTACACTCATAACCATATACGTATGCAGGTAAAATTGTACTCTTAAACTCGAACCGAACAGTTTCACTATCGACCCATTCTTTATTTTCCGCCAACCTCTTCAATCTTTTAACAGATAATATTTTGCAGTCAGCGCTGAAGGATTTCATTATTTCTTCAGCTTCTAAATCTAATTCCACGAATTTTACTACGCCATAAGTGAGATCTACTTCATTTGTAAAATGACAGCGGTACCCATTTTCAATTAATTTCTGGTTGTTAATTAATGCTAAGGCATCTTCTCTTGTGTCGAAACAAACAAAAACTTTGTAAGCATTTTTATACTTAATGGTAGTTGCATTATTAATTCTTTCCTGTTTAAATAACTTTGCCAGACCTACTTGTTTCGGCAACAGCTGATGTGAAGATAATGACACCTCATATTTATTGTTAACGATTTGTTTTTGCATACTTCCCGAATTCATAATCTGCTTGGACTTAGATCTGCTTTGTACAAGAGTAAAACCTTCATTATCACTGCGCTCACGCTCGTCACTCCCAAGGTCAACAAAGAATCGCTTCGTCGGTCGTTTGGGTAATATCGCCGACCCGGGCGACTCGGCGCCGCCGTCCTGCACATCACCACATTCCATAATTTCTTCTTCACTCATGTCTACAACACACTTTGAGCCTTCGGACTGAGGTCCGGGCTGGACCTCGTCCATTGTTTATAATCAATCGTACGTAAATAAACAAAAATAGCTCCGCGATCGATGAAACAAAGCGCACTACGTGCACTCGGTATAATACACCGCGCGCGACTGAGGTACCTACTTGAGAACTTAAAAAGTAATTAGGTGGCAGGTTGCTTTGTACAACTTTGTTCAGTTGAATGTTAGAACTAGGAGTAGGTAGTCTACGTGTTAATCCAGACCTACATCTATACCTACCTGTGCAAAGTTTCAGCTCAATCCGTGGGGTAGTTTTTGCGTAAAGAGGTAACAAACCTCCATACAAACAAACTTTCGGCTTTATAATATTAGTACCAAATTGCATAGTCGATCGATCTCTGTGGGGCAGCGGGCGTAGGGCCGACGATGCTGCGACGCAAAAGGTTGCGGGTTCGATTCCCGCCTCGAGACAAATGTTTGTACGATATGCAGATATTTGTTCAGGGTGTTCTGGATGTTTATCTATATAATATCTATATATAATTTATATATAATAAAAAAATATTTATGTACTAAGTATATCAGTCATCAAATAATGCTGGACAATTCACACAACATCATCTAGCCCCAAGCTAAGCACAGCTTGTGTTACGGCTACTAGATGACTGATTTACTTAATACACTATACTACATAGATATATTTTTTACCTTATTTACTAATGTATACGAACGCTTAAGTAGGAAGGTAATACCACAGGTAATATTATTATATATATGTGTGTGTGTATTCACTAGTATGTATTTATAGTATGTATTCAGCAAATTATTAACTAAAGCCGCAGAATATAAACCGTCTACATGAGAGATTATATTATTTTATCATAGGTGCTATTTAAGGCGCGTCAACGTGCTGATCGCTGAGTTTTGCTGTTCTTCAGATGCTATCATCATTCCAGCCTAACGTCCACTACTGAACACAGGCCTCCCTCATGGATCTCCATGAGGGGTAGTTGCCATACTCACCACGCTTGGCAGGCGGGTTGGCGAGCACAGTTTGCGATGTTGATACACGGAAAGACGCTGCTGCCCATCTTCCGAAAGTATCCCTTAGCAGGCTCTTACTGCATCCACGAGCATGAGTGGAACATTCTACTGCCGGCACCCCACGGCTATACCCTCAGATGCTATACCCTCCATAAATACCTGTAGTGGAGTGACTGAAAGGTCACTGAAAATATTCGAGATTTTATGTTCAAATTCCCCGTTTAAAATGTTGCTTAATCGTCGTATTTACTTCAGTATACATTCTCAGAGATATCTAAAAAAAAAACACAATACCTTTATCTTCTTCTAAAGTTGAGGTATCTTTTTTATTTTTACACCAAGGGGTAGATAATTTATTTATAACCAAAATTCCATTAAAATTAAAAAAAAAAAATATAACTTTGAATTTGTCATGAATTATTATTGCAAATTCGATCGTGCGCAAGGATAAAACTTAAAACTTTTCCTGTAACGGGCTCGAGGAACGAAACCCTCAAGGTCATTGGCTCACTACAGCGTCTTAAATAACATTGGTACCTATACTAGTTGTCTATAGCATATAATGTACAAACCCCGGTTGGTAAATATGATAACGCTTATCTCCTTATCGGTCAGGTTAGTTCACTATGTAAACATGTAAGATATGCATATTTGCTCTCATAGGACACAATGAGAGAAGCTAAACAGCTTGGTCCATGACTCTTGTTTTAAACAAAGATTGTGTAGTTGGAGCAAGTATTTACTTAGTTGAGATACTCTGATATTTTGACTTAACGGCAAAAAGTTATGATGACATTGAAAAGCTAGTACAAGCGATGATATTAAAAATATAACTGGTAGTTTAAGTATGTAGTATAGATGCCTTAAAATTAAATTGATGCATGTTTGTTAAGTTTAAATTCAGTTATACCTTCATTTATATTCTGTTCTTATAAATATTAAAATAATGGCTATGTAAGAGCGAATTCTTCTAGCACAAGCAATTTTTGCTTAAAAGAAACCCTATGTAAGTATATCTAATTTATAAGATACAGAAATAAATATTTTTGATTTTGATTGAATTAAAAAAATGGAGGTTCTAAATTCGACTGTATGTTTTTAGGGTTCCGCACCTCAAAAGGAAAAAGAAACGGAACCCTTATAGGATCACTTTGTTGTCCGTCTGTCTGTCTGTCCGTCTATCGGTCTGTCAAGACCCTTTATCTCGAGAACGTGTAGGGTAAACTTGCCTAAATCTTACTTGTTCCTTAATCGTACTGTTGGTGTTACTCTGATATACTTTTAAGCGCCCCTAGTGGTAAAGTGTTAACTTTAGTCGGCTGAGTTTTTTGAAAACAAGTTGGGTGCTGTTGAACGGATTTTAGGAAAAAAAAATTAAAAGTAAGTTTTTTGATCACTTTTCTGTAATTTACTGTTATTTTACGTAAGTACTTCATGCAGTCCTTGTTTGTGTGCGCCGGCGACTGATATTTTTTAAGTAAAACTATGATTATTTATCGTTCTTTTTTACGTTAAAAACCCGGTATCAGACCGCCATTTCGAAATGCGGGAAATTCAAACTTGAACTCGCGTGTGCGTCTAATTCGTACCCCATGGTATGAGCAAAATCGTTCCAGTACGATTTTGGAATGATGAGTTCGATCATTCCAATAATTTGTTTTAGGTCAAAATGCCAAAGCGTAATTATAATGCATGGTCACAGAAAGACACGGACACAGCTAAGGCGGGTACATTAAAATTTAATGATGTTTGTCGAATTTATGAAACACCAAAGACTGAATTTAGACGGAATTTTAAAGACATAAAATAAAAAAATAAAAAAGACGACTAGAGCACGACGACGACCAGTCTAAGAAAATGAATACGCACTAAACACTCCAATGAATGTGAAGAAAAAGTAGCATGATGACAGTTGGTTTCGTGAAATATGCCATGAAACACGAAAAGAAAACATGACACAATGTTCAAGTGGAAACAAAAAAATGGCCGCCAACATGGCCAGCCAAATAACATAAGAATTTATAAATTTACTTGACACTGGCGGAATTGTGTAAACCCAAACACAAAAAGCCATAAAATAAAAAGACAAGACAAGACAATGTTCAAGTTGTGAATTCAGGAAGCGTAAACTCTACTCTCTAAAGTACTCTCTAAAGCGACGACCTCTGTGGGGCAGCGGGCGAAGGTCCGCCTGCTACGCAAGAGGTTGCGGGTTCGAATCCCGCCTCGGAACAAATGTCTGTATGACCTGCAGATATTTGTTCAGGGTGTTCTGGATGTTTTCTATATATAATAAAAATATCTATCTATGTAGTATATTGTATTAAGTATATCAGTCATCTAGTACCCATAACACAAGCTCTGCTTAGCTTGGGGCTAGGTGATGCTGTGTGAATTGTCCAGCATTATTTATTTATTTATTTATTTATTTATTTATTTTACTTTGCTCAACAGCTGATCGCCATACAGTAATATAGTTTTGAGATGAATGAGGATAAGACTGATAAGACGTACAAATAAAACCAAAGTACGAATTAGGATAAGCTTGGTACGATTTAGGAAAATTAACCCTAAATCGTACTTTTTTAATGTTTTTTTTAAATTTGATGTTTTGGAGCTGTTTTTTGTTTTTGTTATATAATACATATGATCTAAAATTTTAAATTAACATCCTATTGTAACATGTATTTATGCAATAAATGAACTTTGACTTTGACTTTGACTTTGACTTTGACTTTGTTTAATTTGGTTTAGTCAATTTTTGCTTAGTTAAATAAAGATTTGATTACTTTTAATTTGGTTTTGATACATGCTTTAGTTTCGTCACAATATCCATGGATTTTGAACAGGTACGATTAAGGCAAGTCTACCCTAGAGGTTTTGAGAGTGTAACTAAAACCATATAGGTACTCAAATCTACAGCCTCTATAAGCTATGAAAAAATAAATATTATAAGTTAACCCGAACAAAGATTACCGCCGTTTATACCGCAAAAAAACGCAAGTTTCGCTATCTCAAAGGAATCAAAATTCATAGGGTACTTGCCGTAGACCAAAAACTAAAAAATTTGGCAACTTATATCGTCTTATACTAAAGATACATAGAAAAATCTAAAAACATTTCATTTTCATTTGCAATAGAATCTTAATAAAACCGTACGAAAAAGTACGAAATCAATCATCGAGGTTAAGCAACCCTACGCGCGGTCATACATTTGTTGGGTGACCGAATCATGTTGTGCATTTTTAAAACATTTACTAATATATTATGTTCCTACATACCTCGGAACCCTCGGTGGGTGAGTCCAGCTCGCCCACCTTGTCCGCAGGCTGATTACGTATCTCGCGACAAGTTTGCAACAGGCGTTTATCACGCGATCATCGCTGTCAAACGTCAATTTTTGAACTTTTATATACTACAAAATTTACCATTAGACAGCGATCATCGCGTTATTTACGCCTGTTGCAGCAATGACCGCGAGATATACGCCTGTTGCAAACCTGTGTTTACAATTCTCCAACTCACCCGAAACCGGTACTTTCCGACCGGCGGCCGCGCATATGGTATCCCTTGGAAGCTGGCGAAAGGTCTGCCTTTCGTTGATACCTTCCACGAGCCCTGGAGAAGGCCATGAGAGATCCTCAGCGAAGGGTTCGGGCCTTCAGCCGATACGGCGACAAATAAAACAAAAAGAAGAAATGTGAACGTCTGCGCCGCCATCTTGATTTAACAAGCCGTGCGCTCACGTCTTAAGTTTGCGCGGGACTGAGCTCGACGTTCAGCAGTTATTTTTGTTAAATATCTCCCACGACGACCGACTTTGTAATTACTCTGTTGACATTAATCAAGGTTGTTTAAATGTTTGGACGATAACTAAAATAATAATAAAATTCAGTCTCCGAGGGAAATAATGTTTAACCTGCATTGTGTACACATACACAATGCACAGGTTAAACGTTGTGTGTTGTAGGTAGATGGCTAATTAACATGTATTTATTTGTATTGCACAACTATTAAAATGTTCTTGAGTCAATAAATATTATTCTCATTTTTTTCAAATTCAAATTCAATGTATTCACCATAACGACACAATAACATTGGCATGTCAATATAATACAAAACAGGTACACACCGTTCAAATAATATTTAAATTGTTAATTGCGTATTTAATGTCAAGTTACTTATACAATACGGTCAAAACAATTTAATTCATAGTTTAATGTCAGAAAATGAGGAACTAAAATATTCTCTTAGGTTATAGAAAGGGTTACATTCGAAAAATTATTTTACTATAGTCTTGCTTGAATTTATGCAACGGTAGTCTTGTAATGTCTAATGACAACTTATTGTACATGTCAAGCTTAAGACTAAATCCGTGTTTGTAAGTTTTTACAAGTCTAGTTCTAGGAACATGTAGTTTTTCTTTGTCGTTTCTAATGAGAAGCAAATATGACGAAATTCTGTGTAGGTTTTATATTCAGTTGGATGGTGGTTGCTATTTTACTATTTATAGTTCGGTTATTTATTAGAGAAGCAAACAGAGCTTTAATTAAAGATTATGCTACATTTAACACAATCTGAGGTAATTGCACCTGCAAAGGTCAGCCTCAGCTAGTTGCTAGCGGACTTAATTGGCAAATCACAAGGTTCGAAGGTTCGAGGAAACGAGCGTTGTGATTCAATTAAGCCCTCTCTGTCTCAGTGGAAACGCACCTTTAGCACCCCTTAGTGTTAGTTACTAGTTACTTGCTCTGTGATCGCGTCTAACATTAGCCTGTCGTCTAACAAGTGGCTGCGGCTGAATTTTGAATGTGCAATTATTTTTATCAGTTTTAGTACATAATAGTATTTTTCTGTATTTTTTTAAGGTGTGCATAATTCATAATAATTTATACAAGACTTACAAGGTAATATACAATAAGAATTTGAAGTAATAAACATTCTGCCGAAACCTGCTTTTACAGGCGTATGAATTTACACAGTGTATTATATTATCTGTGATTTACACTATTAATACAATTCAAAAAATATTATATAAGATAAATTAAACTATAATCACTTAGAATAGTAAAATAAAAAAAAATGCAATAAAGTACAAGTCGAACGAGTAAGCGAAGCGAACGAAGTTCTTAATAGCAACTATACTCTGTTCGCCGAAACAAGCTAACAGGGAAATCATAGACTGCGCGTTATTGGTCGCAGATAACGAACATAGGGCACGTGCACACTGTGCACGCTGTGTGGCCAAAAGTCAGTCTTACCTGTCTCTTGTGCGGTGCGGACGTGTCGTTTGGTGCTCATTATAGTATTGGATTTTACGTTGACCTGGCTTGCTTTTAAGACTGTTTTCTGTTTACCTCGTGATTTGGCGTGTCGGACTGATTCTTGTTTTATTGTTGACCTGGCTTGCTCATCGGACTGTCTCCTATTAATTTTGCGACTTGGCGTGTATTTTGGACTGATTCACCGTTATTATAAACCTTGAGTATGATTCAGATTCAAGTGAATCAGAAAGTGAATAAATTTGTAAGAAAATTTCTGATGTTTTATTTTTTGTACACTACCCAAATTAAACAAAATATATATTTTTAGGTTCTCAGTATCATAATAGTTCATATCATTGTGAAGCACTGATGAAAACTGAAGCCGGTTGGATAACCTTAATATGGTTTTGTTATTTTGCCACAATGTTTTCATTTTATCAAGCAAAACCGCCCTGGATTCACTCGTAACGGATTGTAAGTAGGAATACCTCGCTCTGGCCCGCCTTCGTAACTGAATTTCGTGGGTTACCATTAGCGAAAAACGAATAAAACAGTGCTACGCAACCTTACTGGTCCGGATAAATAAATTACTCCATTTCTGTAAATTGGCCTGTCTTGCCAATTTACAGAAATGGAGTAATTTGTTCTATTATAAAGACTAACGTAAGGTACTCTATACTAATAATAACTCTAATACTTGTTAAATATACTTGCCCAGCAGTTTCAGCTCAGGCTATATTTAGAGGAAACATTTTGTCATTACGACAATTTACATTTGACAATTATTATTATTATAATAGCTGATTAAAATAATCAGCAGTAAATAACCGAATTAACTTAACTGACACAATATTTTATACAAAAGTATCAAAAATCCATCATTTAAGTGACTACTTTAATTAAACCAGCGTTTATGAGTAAGGGGTCAAATTATCAATTTATAAATAACTAGCCGTCCTGGCGAACTTCGTATCGCACCTACTAAACTACTACTTACAACTTACCGTACAACTACCCTACAACTACTTTTACAACTACCCTAAAACTACCTTACAACTGCCCTACAACTACCCTACAACTATCCTACAACTAACGCTGAATCATTTGTTTAATAATTTTGGTATAACTGTACCTTGTATACCTTTAAAAGTTATTTATAATTATATAAATTAAATTTAAATAAATACATTATCTTATCTTATTTCTTACCTACATAGGCTACATACCACTCTAAGCCAACACGGCTTCAGCTTCGCAAATAAACAAATGAAAGTTCTGTAGCACAGTGATATTTTCCCTCATTAGCGCGATTCCGGGAATATTGAAGAGGCGGCCTTTACCCGGAAGTGTTCGTAGCTGCACATATGATATATCATATAATACACTAGTTGTAGAAACGGGCATGCTCAGTTTACATTGTTCCAGCATTTTAGTCCAGCGCGGGAATGTCATTGGAATAATGTGAACAAATCAACCAATTAAAATAAACCTTAACAATATTTACTTATTCACCGCAATCATCAATTGGAAGAAGGGTCTTAAATTTAAGACCTTACTTCCCGTGCTGGTTAAAAATTACATTTTGGCGAGGTCAGCTCTCTTAAACTGTGCACATATTTTGTAACTTTTGCAGCGTTTCTCTAAAACTTTAAAAGCGTTTCTGTAAAGAATCAGCGTAATTTGTATTGAAAAAACCTTATTTTAAATATAAAATCGGAATAGTGCGAGCTGGACTCGCCCAACGAGGGTTTCGTAAGTTTGTAGGGACATAATAATTATTATAAATTAGCTGATCTGATTTAGTAAATGTTTTAAAAATGCACAAACATACAATTTATGACCGCGTGTAGGGCTGCTCAACCTCGAAGATTGATTTCGTACTTTTTTAAAGACGATTATTTTACGATTCCATTGCAAATGTATAGTTTTTTTGCGGGCGTTTTTTTGTGTAGTTTCCACTTCTTGCACAGCTCACCTCCGCAGCTGGTGCGGTGCCTAGACCTTCTTACGCCTGGGCCAGGCGGCCTGGCGGAGGCTGTACTCCCTTCGCGCCTCCGGCTTATTAAATACACTCTAGGGGCGTTACGCACAAGACCTCGTTGAAGTGGGCTGTTCTGTGTCAGATCTGTCATTCAACTGGAACCTAATAAACTCTTGTTGGGGTGCTCTGTGTTGGATCTGTCACCCAAATCGAACCTTATCAACACTCAAACGACCAATCAAATGAAAGTACTGAGAGAAAGTACAATATGGATTTTCATTTTATGTTTGTAAACTGACGAAAATGTATACACTAAATTATAAACCTTTTCGCTTGTGTACAATTTATCGACCGTTATTAATACTTGCACGACACGTACATACCACTTGGCCAACACAGCTAACAAATATAAAACAAGTATGTAAACGGTTGTCCATTGTCTGTAGAACAGTGTATAATTTTGATCGGAAAAGGGGTTATATTTGATCGAAGGGAAAAGGTAACTTTCAGTTTCAAATACAAACAAAATATCCAATGACACTTTCTGTGTTGTAATAGACAGATCATTGAGCCACCAGCAATGATACCGGATTCAGCATCATCATCCAGTGGCCCATGATACTGAAGCGGAGGTCCTTCGCCACGGCAGTCAGTAGGCTGTTGGAGCAGCGGCGCATGCGGCCCACCAGGGATGCGACCCGCTTGCGCATGATTGCGCGGATCCCATTCACGTGCGCGTCCGCGAATATACCTACACAGTACCGCGGCAGCCCCAAAAACATCCTGAAGCATATACTGGACGCGGACATTATCTGGCCCACAGACTGCACTTATAGAAAGAAGTACAATAAGCCTTATAAACTGTTATTCTGACGCGTTGTACAACGTGCGAAACTTAGAAAGAAGTACAAAAAGCCTTAAAAACTGTTATTCTGACGCGTTGTACAACGTGCGAAACTTAGAAAGAAGTACAAAAAGCCTTAAAAACTGTTATTCTGACGCGTTGTACAACGTGCGAAACTTAGAAAGAAGTACAATAAGCCTTAAAAACTGTTATCCTGACGCGTTGTACAACGTGCGAAACTTAAGTCTTGGTTCAAAAAATGTTAGTACAAATATATATGGTTCACCCTAAGTACTGTGTTAAGACGTACATGCAACGTTACAGATGATTAATTAGCGTAAAGTTTACTTGTAAGGCTTTGTTCACCCTGTGTTGTATGTAACCTCACAATATAACAGATACTCATTTAACGTGAAGTTTGTATAATTTTGTATTTCAGGTACCTACATCTCTGATCAAATGTTCTGGAGCCAATGAAAATGAGTCTCGTTCATAATTAGAAGCAAACATTTCGATATCGTGTTTAAGTTCAGTTGGATGATTGTTTCCACTGAACACTGAAACTAATTAAACTTGGTAGATAATGGAAAATAACTGAATCAGCACATTTAACTATGAATCAAATTACTTGTGAACGCTAGTATAGGTTTCTATATCATCATCATTTCAACCGTAAAGAGTCCACTACTGAACACAGGCCTCCCTCATGGATCTCCATGAGGGGTAGTTGTCATACTCACCACGCTTGGCAGGCGGGTTGGCGAGCGCAACAGGATGTTGATACACAAGACGCTGCTGCCCATCTTCCGGAGCTATCCTTTATCAGACTCTTACTGCATCCACGGGCATGAGAGGAGGGGTAACAACTCTGCCAACACCCCACGGCAAGGTAAATAAAGTAATAAAGTTATAGATTATGTATAACAAGCATTGGTACGGGGGTACCAGAAAAGGGGGCGAAGGTCACAATAACTCCAGTCCCTGTGACCCTAAGGTCACCAAAATCAATCAGTACCTTTCTCTCATTAAGACAGTGCTAACAAAAAAGGTTTCATGTAAATCGGTCAACGCGTTCGGTTGTAATCGTGTCATGCACAGACAGACAGACAGCGCTATGCATAATAGGGGGCTTTGCCCCCTAAAATGTTTATCAATTTTAGTTATAGGCAACTACATATGTCCATTTTAATGAAAAACATTGTCCGTTTCAGAGACATAGTCCCAAGGGAGTTAAGTGGGTTTGTTGCGTTGGTTTCACAACGATTGACAATAATCTTAATTCAATTGTTCATTGCAAAACATACTGTTATAGAAGGTATTAAAAAAGCTGGTGTTCAGGTTTTTTTTTTTTAATCAATAAAGAGCTTTGTCGCTTAGCGGCCATATCGCCCAATCGAGGTAACAATAGAAAATATTATCAAAAAAATCAAACATATCAAAACAATAATTACTAATTTCTTAAATTAAGACCTACTTTAGCAAGTTCATAAAGTTTCTGAGCTAGGTTGTCACTGTCGTATAATCAGCTGTTGAAATTAAAACTTTTGTGGTCTTTTCTTGAATGAAAATCACTTAATCCTGAAAAGTCGCAAATAAGTAATGAGCCGTTTTCAGTAACAAAATAAAAAGAGTTTTCTACTAAACCTAACAGATGGAGCTGTCAAGCGGAGTAAGCAAGTTTGTGATTAATCCTGTCATTGTCAAATTGTGCCTACCAGTAAAAGAAAATTAACGCCATCTATAAGGTTCGAGGTAACTATTTTTGAAGTTTTTACTTTTTAATGAAAACACCTCATTGGATTCGTTTGCTTCAGAAAACTATTTTCCAAGTGAGGGAAAGGAGCTTTTTTACGACTATTCAATCATAAAATATTAGACCATGCTAAAACCGATACCACGGTTTAAAATATGTTTTTATTTTTATTACTGTAAATACTGGGTATATTATAATATAATAAACAATACGTGTATACACACCCGGGGAGTTTCAGTCAAACGCTTGCTTAGAAATAATAATAAATATAGAAATAAATATCAAAGGTAAAACAATAGGTATTTCAGTTTCATGTACACGCTGTCCTTCTGCCAGGTTTAATTAAAATGTTAAACCTAACGCAAGGTTAGTTATTAATACGATTATTCTTAACAAGACAAAAGTCACTTACATAAAAACTATACTAACTAGTCTAAACACCACATAAACCAGCATGTTTAACATTTTAATTAGACCTGGCAGAAAGACAGCGTGTACATGAAACTCAAATATTGTTTTACCTTTGATAACATAAATATCTTCTGCACAGAATAGTTTTGTAGCTAGTTTAATATAAAATTGCAAATGTTAGTAAATAGGACGCCTCCGTCCGGTTTATTTCTAAGTATTCAATATAGATTTCTATTCGGAACGGTATTTGTTAACGGCTCTCTTTAATATTCAATATTTTGACAAACAACAGACATATTTAACTCCATGGGGGACTATGTCTCTGAAACGGCCTACGAGTTGTTCAATACAAAGCAAAGATTTAAATCTTTAGATGTGCTCTGACACCAACTGTGGCATTGTATTTATATGAGTGTTAACAATAATGACGACGCACGCATACTGGTTTCGCCAATAAACCAAACTGTTATTTCTACCATTTATTGTGCAATCATGTTGCACGAACTTTTGTGGAAAAAAAAACACAATGCGTCTGGCTAACACTGTGTTTGTAGGTACACTGATTCCAAATGAGTGCGCTCATTCATTTCGTGTGGAAACAAAATGGCGCGGTCTCATTACGGTGAGGGCGCATCTATATATCTGAAAACCAGCGCTACCTAGCATACGGCCGTATATAGAAAGAAAGCTGGAAACTTATAAGCGCTTACCGGCGCTTGACAGCGCTGGTAACCCGCGCAGGAAAATATATAAACGCGCGCGGATAAGCACTGAACGGTGCCGACAAGTTCCGACAAGCTTCAACACGCGCTGGTCAGCGCTGGGCGCATTTTTAAATACACATTTTCTAACAAAACCAAATCATCGTCCGATGAGTCCGACATTTCGCTTGGTCTGATTCAACCTGCTTACTTTGTGTAGAACGGACCAGCGCTGTCAAGCGCCGGTAAGCGCTTATAAGTTTCCAGCTTTCTTTCTGTATACGGCTTTCCTTATGTGTGGCAGCATAATGCTGAGTCAGGCCCCATTGGACTCAGAACCATATGGACCGGCACCGGGGTTGTTCACATTAAATAATAGCGTTAATTTTCTTTGGCCCGCTGAGGAGCTGCTTTCCATCTTTTTATCTCATACTTTTTTAAATCGTTAACTGGGTAGGTACTCTAAGATTAAAATTATATCTCATAAGAAATAGATTTAAATTAGGAATAAGTCTAACATTTTATTATAGTTGTTTTTATGTTTTGTGTGTGTCTAATAAATGTCTTACTTTTTCTTCATTCTGTCTTTTTTATTATTCCTATAAATAAAATTGAATTTTTTTTGCATATATCTATAGCTTTATTTAATCAAAAGAATATACATTGAAACTTATGCGAGCGTTCACGAATAATTTGCTTAACCTTTGATAATATACAGTATGTCTTCCATGAGTTGTCACTGTAAGACCGCCTGCCGTTACTACAGTAGTAATAGTACGTTACTATGACATCTGTCAGATTTGTAACTCATGGTACCAAATTCTAAGCAAATGAAACCCAATCTACAGTCGCTGTAGTATAGTTTACTGCGTATTTTAGAACTAAACTATCCGCTACTAGAAGCGCTGTAAAAGTTTTAATACATTTTTTTAACTACAGTCGCTAGCGAGTATAGACTGTAAACACTCATGGTAAACCTACAGAATAGTTTAGTAGCTAGTTTAATATAAAATGTATTAAATTGTCAAAGTTAGTAAATACCTCCTACCTACCTTAGTAAGTTCTTTTCAAGACGGTGTTTGTGAAGGGTCCTCTTCAATAGATTCAATGCTGTTTGTATTTGTTCATCTCCTTTCAAATACTCCGTAGCTAGCAATAAAGGCACTGAATTTTTTTAGTTTCTTAGAAAATTTTAGGAATTTGCCCAGAAATGGGATGATACAGGCTAACAGTAACAGAACATAACTAAGAAATTACAAAATGTCAGAGACAATTCTATTGAAGAAGGTAAAATCGGCAGCCAACATTAACGCAATCTATGTAGATTATGGTTAGTCTATGGTTGTGGGCTTCCTCTTCTGTAATATCCGGCAATGGCTGCTTCATTTCAGTCGCAATACGCTGCTGGCCATTTTCCGGAGGTATCCCTTAGCAGGCTCTTCTGTGGGCATGAAAGGTGGGGTGCCGGCATCCCACGGCAAATATTAATGATTTCTTATATATGCAGATATAATATATAGATATAGTTTTAATACTTAAACGAGTTTTCATCTCGGTACAAAGAGTACCGTTAACGGATACCGTACTTACATGGAACCATGGAAACGCCGTTTTCATGGTAATTTGGGTTATTTGTTTAACACAGACGGCCATAAAGAAAAATAAGAAGAAAACATACACAAACCGGTATAAAAACTACAAACATCCAAAATATAATCTTAGAAGGCTCATAGGTATTCTGTTATCTCTCATTATTATAAAAAGGAAAGATTTTTATTTTGTATTTTGTATGCTTGTAACGAATAAACTCAAAAACTAGTGGATCGGTTTTCAAAATTATTTCACCATTAGAAAGCTACATTATCCTTGAGTAACAAATGGTATATCTTATTCCCGTTTGTTTTAACAGGAACTACGCGGGTAAAACTGCAGAGTGCGGCTAGTGTTAAATACAATCAACGAGACCGAAAACGAACGAGGTTTTATGAAGAAATAACAATATTATATCTTATTATAATAATTTTAATTTGTACTTTGTACTTTTGCGATCAATATTATGTAACATTTTTTGTTTCCGCGGACTTATACCTACCCAAACCCACACGACATCGTCGTTGATGTCGTGTGGGTTTGGGTATGCATGTTGCACTAACAACCTAGTTCTCCCGGCATATGCATAATTAGCGGGCGGAAGGGTGGTGCTCATGCATCTCAGCATTAGCGGAATTAAAACTAGATATTTTCATTGCATTTTAGTGTCATGGATTTCCGCAAAGTCGTTACTTTGCGGAAATCCATGACACTAAAATAATAATCCTAGTAAATAATATAGTTAATAGTTATGATTACGCCTGATACCAATAATGGCTTATTCAATGTTAAAGTCAGGTACCTATTCATATTAACATAACTCCTTTAATACTTCAAGCCTCTTAAAAGTACTTACTTAATATACTCATCAAAGATCTTTATCAGTTTACAAAATATTATCGAAGTCGCTAACAAATAGACGTAATTAAACGTAAAACGGGACTTTTAACTGTTTAACGAGTCTACCCGTGACCACGAGGGGAGCAGGGCACTCGGAACGTCGGGAAATGATAAAACAAGGTAATTTACGCGATAAAGTCCCGTCAAACAGTTTAAAAGATTTCATCATCATCATCATATCAGCCGTAGGACGTCCACTGCTGGACAAAGGCCTCCCTCATTGATCTCCAGGAACTGCGGTTGGAAGCGGCCTGCATCCAACGCCGACCTGCGGTTCTTACCAAGTCGTCTGCCCATCTTGTAGGTGGACGTCCTACGCTGCGCTTGCTGGTCCGTGGCCTCCATTCGAGAGCTTTACGGCCCCATCGGCCATCTGTTCTGCGCGCTATATGGCCTGCCCATTGCCAATTTAACGTGCTAATCCGTCCGGCTGTGTCGGTGACCCCAGTTCTCCTACGTATCTCCTCATTTCTGATTCGATCCCGTAGAGAAACTCCGAGCATAGCCCTCATCCATAGCTCGTTGAGAAAAGATTTAAATTTGTTTTAAATTTTATCACAATCTCATTTCTGTTATAACTAGAAGCTAAACAAAATGTTGCAATGGCTAACTTTAATTAAACTAAGTAGGTAGTTCAAACTTTGGACGACGGCTGAAGTAATTTGTCGCTTTTGCGAGTTTCGAACGCTCTACAAGTCTGCAGTAACGTCAGAGCTAAGATTAACTGTTATTATAATCTGAGCCGTGGGGTGCTGGCAGTAGAATGTTGCCCCTCCTCTCTTGTCCGTGGATGCAGTAAGAATCTGCCAAGGGCTACCTCCGGAAGATAGGCAGCAGCGTCGTTCCGTGTATCAATATCCCATACTGCACTCGGCAACCCGCCTGCCAAGCGTGGTGATTATGGCAACACCCCCTCATCACATGGAGATCATGAGCGAGACCTAAGTCCAGCAGGGGATATCCTACGGCTGAGATGATGATGAAGATGATAATCTGAGCCAATGTAAGATCTAAGACATAAAGCTAGAATTTTATATAATACTAGCTTTTGCCCGCGACTTCGTCCGCGTGGAAGTCATAAAACGTAAAATCCCCTTTTTCACGCAGAGCCACTTTGATTCGAAAATATAAATCCCATTTTCATCCCATTCCCTGTCCCGTGGGAATTTCAAAAATCCTTTCTTAGTGCACCTCTAGGACACTCAAGGTATAGTGTGCCAAATTTCAAGTCTTAAGGTCCAGTGGTTTAGGCTGTGCGTTGATATATCAGTCAGTCAGTCAGTCAGGACTTTGAATTTTATATACCTCTATATAGATTATCGATAATGCCAAGCGGTACCAGCAGTAAAATGTTGCCTCTCCTCTCATGCCCGTGGAATCAGTAAGAATCTGCCAACATCCGGAAGATGGGCAGCAGCGTCTTTCCGTGTATCAATATCCCGTACTGCGCTTGCCGACGCGCCTGCCAAGCGTGGTGAGTATGGGAATAACCGCCTCATGATCAGTACTTTTTTACAGTTATTTACAAATTTTTAGTTAATATTGGCTTAACTAAAAACTTAAAAAAAGATATAATATAAGAAAGTACGGTCGGATCAAGAAATTTCCTTTTGATTTTGTGACAGTTTTGCTTCGGCTGATGTCTGTGGGGAAAAAGGGATCGAATAATTGGGCGTTTTGGATGGAGTCCCTAACTTGAAGCAGACATTTTCCAAAGCAATGTAATAACAAAGTGACGAATAATTAACTATTTACAATGATTCAGATCTATTCATTTGTACTTAATGTGAAAACATTAGGGCGTATGAATGTATTGTTAAATATCGAATGCTAAGTTTTTTATAAACGCTGTTAGTTTTCAGAAAATTTATAAATTCATTTCGGACGTGGGTAAAATCCTCATGGATACCACAAGCGCGGGGGCGCCAGAGTGGTTATGCCGGACTCGTACCGTAAAAACCCCACGGTGAGTAGACACTCCGCCAAAATGAGGCAAGGTGGGGTCGCGCTAGCATTCACCACCTTGCCTCGGCACGGAGGGCGCATCCTTAGTCACTAGGACCGTCAAGACCTTTGGGGTCGTGCAAGCCGGCTGAGAGTCCCCCGACTCTCAGCCAGTCCCCCCAATTATGCAGGAGCAGCGAGGAGGCGGGCAAACCGCCTCCTCCTCCCATTCGCTCGTCTACGACGGAGCTGCTCAGAAGAGGCATCGTCCACCCTGGCCCGCTTCGCGGTCTCTTTCTGCGTCGTCGAAAATTTATAAATTCATTACAAAACTGTAAGGCACCCTCTGAGATAAGCTGATTATTAGTTGCTATATTTTTGTCAACAGATGTAAATTTGATTTACTGTAAATTTTTCAGAAATATTGGCAATGAAAAGTAATTAAACGCGTGTTACAGCGTTTCTCATAAAATATTGAAATCAATATATTGTGATCTTACTTCATAGTGTACTTAAATAAATAATTAGTAAAAATATCTTATTTCACTTGATGTAGTTGAAAATTTGCTCAAATAATTGTTTCAGCGTTACAAAAAATCAACCCCTTTGCGGATCTGCCTTTCAAAGACATTTTCGTTTCATAATGGATTTTATTTACAAAATTAAGTTTTTACAGTGAAACTTACAAAGTGTTCGGCCAAAGCAAATATAATTATAACAGTTATTAAGAAGTGATAAAATTCATGTAGCCGCTTTAAGTGAGACGTGGTTAGATAGTGAGATTGACTCTAGAATAAGCGGCTATAACACTTTCCGTCGGGAGTGGCAATTTTAGTTCATAAGTCAGTAAAAGCCCAATTTGTACCTCTTAATTTAAATAATTGCAGGATAGAAATAATTTGTGTATAAATTTATAATTGTCACTTAGTAGAATATGTTATCACTGAATTTATCTTTTTATATATATATATAATTAAAAGTCTGACTCACTGACAGTTTTATTCGTGTGCCTTTGTACCCTATCAATGGCGCGAAATACGAATCATACCGATTCCCAAGCAAGGTCGCGATCCGTCAGCTGTATCATCTTTACGACCAATTTCCCTTGTCATGCCTTTGTAAAATTTTTCATTCTATGATCACAAAAAGACTTTATTGGTTCATGGAAAATGGAGATTATCTTTTTGAAGAGACCATAGGATTTAGGAAAACGAAATCATGTTTGGATAATATATGTAAGTACTTTTAGTAACTAGAGTTCAGTTAGGGTTTTCAAAAGATCAAATAACCTTATGTTGCTTTGTTGATATTCAGGATGCGTATAATAATATTGATGTGAGAGTATTACTTTCTATTTTGAACAAATTGGGCGTGGGTAACAAGATTTGTTATTATTTGTAGACATTTTTAAGAGAAAGGTACTAAAAATATCAGTATTGAAAACAATATTTTCTCTCGAAGTATAGGAAGAGGATTAGCTCAAGGAGATCCTCTATCTCCTTTTTTATTTAACATCTTCACCTAAAAAAATTGTAGGGAAATTAATAATGTCCATATTTCATACATACATCTCACTTGTTGTTTGTTTGTATGGAGGTTTGTTACCTCTTCACGCAAAAACTAGCGTACGTATCGAGCTGAAATTTTGCAACGTATAGATGTTGACTAGGATTACACATAGGCTACTTTTTATCCGGGTACAACGCATGCGAAGCGGCGGGCACAAGCTAGTCCGGTATAAATTAATTCTAGCACAACAAGTAAAATTTGTGGACCAAAAGGTCCTACCTCAGCATAATGTTAATCCTTAAATATAAGGATTAACGCTGGTCTTCAGGAGGACCTTTGGTGAGTGTCGCACATAAATAAAAAAAACAAAGTAGAATACAACTATTAAATAATATAAGATATAGATATAGGTTTTCACAAATAAAATTAAAAGGAAACAGAACAAACCAGTAACAAAAGACTTAGTAACTAAACTAAACTTATAAAATATAATGGAAAGCCCATTCAACACCGGATCAGCTCAACAATAAACTAAAAACTTTGAACGGACGGCTGACTGGCAACCAAAAACTGGCTTGACTGTGACAAGTGACTTGACACCAATTCAGTGTTTCTGAACGAAACTCGTATCCGGCAGAACGCATTCCGTCCGCGCGATTTTCGCGTAAACAAGTTTTTATTATGCGTTATATATCACGCGTAAAAATACTCGCGACGCAATCATTTACAAACAGCAGCAGTGCCGGATTTACCAATAGGCTGAGTAGGCAGATTTTTGGGGGGCGGCAAATTTGCCCAATTGTGCAAACATTTTTCTTCTTACAACATACAAAAAAAAATATTTACAGAGAAAACGAGTCTCGAAAATGTAACAAAAACCAATATTATTATTAGTACTGTTTGAACACTTTTAACGTCTGTATATGAAAAATGACTGCCTGTAAATTAAAAGAAAGTTTTCTGAAAGTTTAAAATATTGTTAATTTTATATATTTGTATGTGCTCTGTCCAAAAGTTAACTTTGCCGCCTTTGTATCTTTGGCTGCTCCCGCCCCGCCCTAATGGAAAAATGGCGCCTTAAAGTAGTTATTTGACAATATCTCCTTTCCGATACAATCCACGATATAAACATATATAAAAAATTAAACAACAGAAAATTTCCTACAATTTATGTGGTATGTTTTTTCGTAAAATTAATATTTTTGGCGCAAGCGCCTCGCAAACTATTATTCATCTACGTTTTCGAAATACACGGTTTTTTATTTTGATGGAAGCCTGGTACTACCAAAAAGTTATAACAAGACAGAATAAAGTCAGCGTATTATAAAGGCCGTGCTGTTGCCGTGGGGTGCCGGCAGTAGAATGTTACCCCTCCTCTCCTATCCGTGGATGCAGTAAGAGCCTGCTAAGGGACACCTCCGGAAGATGGGCAGCAGCGTCTTTCCGTATATCAACATACCGTACTGCGCTCACCAACCCGCCTGCCAAGCGTGGTGAGTATGGCAACTACCCCTCATGGAGTCCCATGAGGGAGGCCTTAGTTCAGTAGTGGACGTTTTACGGCTGAAATGATGATGATGATTATAAAGGCAGCAGCCGTAATCGTAATCCTATCAAAAAAATAAATGTGAAAATGGGAGGCAAAAACCACCTTTTTGATTAAATATATAATAACTAAAAAAACCTCCCTCAAGCTGACTGATCCTCGTGTGGGACAAAGACCAAGACCCTTCAAAGATAAAAAATAAGACACAAAAAGACAACAAAGACATTTATATAGCCAACATCAATTGTCGATCACTAAGAACTCCGGAGAAACAACAAGAACCAGAACTAGCATTACAAGAAATAAAATGGGATATAATAGGAATTAGCGAAATGAGAAGACTAGGAGAAAGTATAGCGGACTACGGGGAATACATTTTACACCATAAAGGAGAGATGCCTGGGATGTACGGAGTTGGTTGCCAAACCTGGGCCTTGACGGAAGAATTAGAGAGAAAGATCTGCCAGAACGAAATAGAAAGAAGTACACTAGGAGTTAGAAGAAGAGACAGTAAAATCAGATGAAATGAATAAGAAAACTAAATTTAAACATGCACATGCAACCTATAAAAGGTTAAAATGGCGATGTACTGGACATATGCTAAGAGAAAAAACAGAGAAATGGACTAAACTGATAACGGAATGGTACCCGAGATATAGCATAAGAAATCGAGGTAGACAGTTTAAGAGATGGGAAGACGATGTTAGAAAATTAGCAGGTCCGGTATGGATCCGTGCGGCAAAAGACAAAACTTTATAGAAATCTTTGGAGGAGGCCTTCGTCGCAAGACAACTTGTAACAAAAGCAACGTTTGCTAATATTTAACATTATACAATATAAGAATTAGTTATAATGACATGAATTTATTGTAAACAACAATAAAGGCTTATTTTATTTTATTTATTTTAACTAAGAAATGTCAAGCATTATTCTAATTAACTTATAATCTTTACTTCATCAAAATCGACTCACAGAATCAAAAGTTATTAAGCTTTTAAGTTTAGTTAGAAATCACATAAACCGCAGCGACCTCGCGTCACTTCACGGGTTCAGGCGGGCGGTGTGTAGATGTGGAAACACCAGATCCTTTCAACTGAGGAAGACGAGTAGATAGTGACCCTGGTATTTCTAATCGACTTCAAAAAAGGAGAAGGTTTGATCAACTTGACAGTCGACTGTATGTATCTTCATCTCAGCCGTAGGACGTCCACTGCTGGACTAAGGCCTCCCTCATGGCCGAGTACTGATCATGAGAGATTATTGCCATACTCACCACGCTTGGCAGGCAGGTTGGCGAGCGCAGTACGGGATTTTGATACACAGAAAGACGCTGCTGCACATCTTACGGTGGTCTCTTACTGCACGGGCATGAGAGGAGAGGTAACATCGCCGGCACCCCACGGCAAGTATATGTATAATTATTTTTTTATACTTTGTTACCTTAGAACTCCGTTTTTTTCGAGTATGAACCGATTTGGTAAATTATTTTTGAGTTCGAATAGATACACTTTGAATTAGGTCCAATTTTTTTCAAAACTCAGTTCTGATGATGGGATCCATGAGAAAAAGAGGGAACTCCTCAATCCATGCAAAAATCCCAAGATCGCTATATCAAGGCTACATATCAAGGGCATTCAGAAATTATGATGGTGAAGTGGAACTGAAGAAGACCACACAGGGCACTACAGTATGCCAAACAGCATGAATACAGGGCTCCGCGGGCTACTGCTCCACCACGACTACGCGCCCGCGTACACCGCACTTTAAACGAGGGACTTCCTAGGCAGCACGCCGGTCATACTCCTGGGTCACCCTTCTTACAGCCCTGACCTAGCACCGTGTGACTTCTCTTTATTCCCGAAAACACAAAATGAGCTCCAAGCGATACAATTTTCGTCGCCGGAAGATGCGCTGTCAGCGTTAAAGCAGGCTGTAAACGAGGTGTCTGCGGCGGACTGGTAAAAGTGTTTCGAAAACTGGTTTGTATTCTGGTTGGTCTTTGTATTGTAGGCTGGTGGAGAGTACTTTCTTCTATCTTTTCAAAGAAAATAAAAAAAAATTAACTATAGAGCACTTCATTTTATTTTCGTAAATCCTATTTCAGAAATTAACAAACTAAAAATACTTACATGACTCTTGCTCTGAGTATTCTAAAAATTTTCTGATAGTCTGCTTATTTATTACGGTCACTATACGAGTATTATACAGCTTATTTACGGTCTACTACGTCTAAGTCCACGCAGACGAAGTCGCGGGCACAGCTAGTATATAATAAAACAAAGATTTGCATCTTGAAAAAAAGTTTATTTCTTCAACTTAATCTTATACATTTCGGGGACCTGGGGACCCTCTTTTAAGTAATATGATACCTGTGCTAAAAGGTCTCGCTCTGCAGCGCGGATATCTTAAAGATAAATTAAGTATAATCTTTAAGACGCGTATAATACTTTAAGAAAGGTATAATATACATCCACTAACGCTCCATGTGAATGACAACCCTATACAAGTAGTAAACAATGTCAAATACATGGGAATGTGGTTGGATATATGTACATCCACTAACGCTCCATGTGAATGACAACCCTATACAAGTAGTAAACATTGTCAAATACATGGGAATGTGGTTGGATATACATCCACTAACGCTCCATGTGAATGACAACCCTATACAAGTAGTAAACAATGTCAAATACATGGGAATGTGGTTGGATATACATCCACTAACGCTAAGGTAAGGATAAGGTTTAGAAATATTTGAACATCTTTAAGATCTTAGCTGGTTCGGGCTGGGGAGTCCCTCCCTAACATCTTAGAAGATTATACATATGTATATAGCATATATAATTACAAGTCGACTTGATTACGGAAGTTTTTTATATAATAACTGCAGTAAAAAATTAACTTATAAGCTAGATAAAATTTAGAATCAATCGTTAAGGGCAATTGAAGGTTTTATCAGAACTACACCCATTCATGCAATGGAAAGTGAGCTTTGTCTCACTCCACTGCATGTACGAAGTACATACCTAGAAGGTAAATTTATCTTTAAAATTAAACCTCCAGAACATATTACAAATAAGCTTTTAGAGCAGTCGACACAATTTCAAGACAATAGGTACTGCCGGAACAAAAGAAAGCCATTAATTTTATCGTCGTACGCATATTTGGGTGACACACGCGTTTATGCGTGTCGTCAGCTGGAGCTATTTGCTATGAGTGAGTAGTGATCTTGATAACGTAATTTGTTCTGGTATTCCGAATCTATCTGAGCCTAAGAGTACCTAATTATAATTGTTTTAATCTTAAATTTATTTGTCAGGATTATATAATTCATAATCATTTATTCAAAGATTTCAGGTGTACTTATACAATAAGATCTTAAAGTTATAAACATCTGCCGAAACTTGCCTTTACAGGCGTATGAATATACACTAATAATAAAATAATTTACTTACTATTACATTCACTTTTTAATTAGATAAATTAAATTTAATCACTCGAAATAGTAAAAAAACAGTACACATAAACAAACAGTACGGATTTTTTTACAAAATATTTACCGATGGCTCTAATGACGTTTATGTTTTAGATTAGCTCTTTTAATGTGTGCATTATGGAAGCTGAACTTATCGCCATCAGTGAAGCCATATCGTAAGCGATGTCATTAGACGAGAAAAACATTGTAATATTCACGGATTCCCGAAGCGCGCTGGAGCACGTGGCTCGCTGCACTTCTGGGGCCGCGGTACACCCATAGCGTACACTGTACTCAACCCTGTTGTCCAGCTGATATCTCAGTCTAGATCCGTAATTTTATAATGGATTCCCTCACATTGTGGAATGGAATTTCAATCATGGTAATTTATCCCGTAAATATGGCATATGTTCACAACCATGATGGTTTCAAAAGTTATATCATTTTGTATAATTGCATACACAAGGTTACTTTACACCGAATAATTGGAAAAATCCCATTTCTTGAAGACGGCACTTGTATTCACGTTCCAGCTGGTTTGTTGCCACCTCATCTGGTAAGGTCGGATCTGGCGACGTTTTAATGGTCTGTTGCCCGATTTGAATTTTAAAGCGATTGTAACAGTTATTATTAAGAAAATGCTAATAAGGATAAAATATAAAGATAAATTTGTTCATACACAAACGTTAACAATTTACATATACTTAATTTATATCTAGTCTTAAAATAAATTACACTAAGTACTTTACATTTTTCCAAGGATGACTCGATTGCGAGGTAGATACTATTTATACAATATATTTATGTTTCTTTTAATTACAATAATGCACTAAACACAATAGTATTTAATGGTTACAGAAACAATAAAATGTGCTTGTTACGTGGTATTTAACTTCAAACGTATATGTATTCTATGAATCGTGCGTGAGTAATATAATATTATGTCCTTGTATAAATATTGCCGCCGTGGGGTGCCGGCAGTAGAATGATACCCCTCCTCTCATGCCCATGGATGCAGTAAGAGCCTGCTAAGGGATACCATCGGAAGATGGGCAGCAGCGTCTATCCGTGTATCAACATCCCATACTGCGCTCACCAACCCGCCTGCCAAGCGTGGTGAGAATGGCAACCACCCCTCATGGAGATCCATGAGGGAGGCCTGTGTTCATCAGTGGACATTTTATGGCTGAAATGATGATGATGATAAATATTTACTTTTCACGCAAGTTAGTATACTTACCTACAAAATTCTCATTTTGCTAGTTTCAAAAGCTTTCGCATTATATGCGTTCATAGAACGGATTCCATTGAGCTCAGTAATTGAACAACCCAAAATTACTGGCTTCAGTTAAAGCCAGCTGGCATCCCCGGATTCGCTTCACCCGGGTCAGTACGTTTTGCTCCGGCAAACATGGCAGGCGCTTATCACCTTGCGTTCTGTCCTCATATCGGTGTATTCACTCAAATTCTACGATTTACTTTCAAAGTATAACAGAAAATTACTTACCTTGTTTGCTTATCCGTTGTTGTGTTCTTTTTGTATTTACCGGAAGTAATTATGTCGCTGCCCGTCAAATAACGAAGTCGGTATTTCTAATATTATGTGAAGTATTTTGGGGTTATTACCCGCTATCTGGAAAAGAAGGCGGTTGGTTATTATAATCTTCCGAAAACAAAGGAATAAATCAAGGTAAGTAAGTGATAGTAAGATACATATTAAAAATTTAATTGCTCCTTAGCCGAATGGTAAAGGCAGCCTGCGTTAAAGGTGTTGGTCTGAACGTTACGGGTTCGAGTCCCGTCGGAGACAAAATTTTGATTGCATTTTTCATTTCAAGGTTTGAATATACTCAAAGTTTTAGTGAACTCGGCAGTTTTCATTTTAAGGCAATGAATGAAAACCCTCTCTTTACGTTTTTCGCCTGTGAAGGTTACATTTTCTTGAAAGTTCCCGCAATCCCGTTGTACACATGTAACACACGTCTGAGCAGGTAGACATGATTTTGGAATCGGTAATCATGAATACTTATCTAGACAGTACTGTTTACGAGTACTTATGTATGTTTATATAAGTATATTTTGTACTTAGATTATGTTTGATTGAAGATTAGAATGAACGGTCTGACAATATTTTTTGTTTACTATGAAACAAACAAAAATAAACGTAAATTACTACAGCACGAGATACAGCTGCTAGAATCATAATATCAGCCGTAAAACGTCCACTATTAGCAGTAGAATGTAACCCCTCCTCTCCTGCCCGTGGATGCAGTAAGAGCCTGCTAAGGGACACCTCCGGTAGATGGGCAGCAGCGTCTTTCTGTGAATCAACATACCGTACTGCGCTCGCCAACCCGCCTGCCAAGCATGGTGAGTATGGCAACTACCCCTCATGGAGATCCATGAGGGAGGCCGTGTCCAGTAGTGGACGTTTTACGGCTGAAATGTTTTTTTTTTATTTAAATTACAAAAGGACTTTGTCGCTCAGCGACCATAATATTGTCCCGAAAAGGCTACACAATAATCAACATAAAAATATAGTAAAAACAACAAACTTAACTTAATTCTTATCTAGTCCTAATTCTAGCAACGTGATCAACATTTTTGATTCGTCCGACATCGGACTACTCAAAATACTATTTGGGAAACCAATGGCTGGCTGAAATGATGATGATGACATATAAACTTAGGTATATAGGAATACATTTTCGCCGATGAAAGACATTGTTGCCTGTAACGTTGCACCTCCTTGTCTCCCTCCTTGTCCGAGGATCCAGTAAGAATCTGCCAGGGGCCCCTCCGGAAGATAGGCAGCAGCGTCTTTCCGTTTATCAACATCCTGTACTGCGCTCGCCAACTGTCAAGTGTGGTGAGTCTGGCAACAAGTCCTTCTTGATCTTGAAGACCCATGAGGGAGACCTACTCGTAAGTCCAGCAGTGGAAGTGGAACTGCCCTGCGGCTGAGATGGAACACATTGTTGAAGTTTTGGCTGTGAATTATTATACTCGTATTATGATGAAAATATTTTTTTTTAAGAAATATTTGGTTATTTATTATATTTTCAAATTATTCAACACTTAAGTTTCTCCTTATGCAGATGATAAGAAAATATTTAAAATTATTAGAAGTCGTGTGGACTGTTTGAGACTTCAAGCAGACATTAGACGCTCAAAGCCGCGATGAAAATGCAATGAAAACATGTTGTTCCTCAATGTCAAAAAGTGTTATGTTATATAATTTTCCCGAAAAAAGAACATAATACATCACTTATATACACTATGTGATCAGCCTCTTGACAGAGTTAATTTGGTCTGAGATCTGGGGGTATTTTTAGATTCTGAACTTCTGTTAAATACACAATTGTTTTAAGGCTTTTCACATGTTAGGTTTCGTGTTAAGAGCAAGTAAGGATTTTAAACTTATTTCAATTTTAAAGGTTTTATATTACTCGTTCGTTTTGTCTATCTTGGAATATGCTTCTGTTGTCTGGAATCCTAAATATGGGATATACATAGGCCAGATTGAAAAGATCCAAAGAAAGTTTTTTAAGCATGTGAGTCCTCAGTTCTTACTTATACCGGATCAACCTAACTATCTTAAAGCATCGCAGAATCGAGCGCGATCAGTTATTTTTATTCAAGAATGTAAATGGCAATACTGATCGTCCTTACTTGTTAAATGAAATTAGATTTAAATGTCCTCGAGTTAGTTTTCCAGGAAAAATTATCTATTCCAACCTTCCACTGTTCGTACCAATTATGTATCTAATATATTCGTTAACCGTTCCATGAATATAAACAATACATAATTTTCTAAATTTTATATATTTAACCTCCTTCTTCCCATTTTAAACGCTCTATTAAAGAAAATCTTCATAATTTGTCTAATAGTTAATTTGTAAAAGTAAAGTAAGAAAAAAGTGAAGGAAGTTTAACTGTAATTGCTTTAGTTTTTAAGCTTCATTGTTCTGTTTGTTTCTCGAATAAATAAATAAATAAATTAAAATGTTGGTGTAGACTTTCAAAAATATTGGACAGGTATTTTTTTAAGTAAAACACGACATTGAATAATTTTAATATAAGACAGTTTATTAATTTACCTACAAACATCTCTTAGAATAGTTTATTATACATATCTAGTTATATTTTTTCCTCATAGGTATAGGTTTCCCAGCTAGGATGATATTGAGACACAATGTCGCGTGACGTCACGGGCTCTGTTTTAGGCACGTTATCCATGGATGTTATTTGGTCCATGCGTTACCTTATGACGTCATGAGCCCCTCACTCTTAATCTTAAGTGCGCTTCAACTTGAACCAGTCACTTGAAATAATATGGATATTTTTTTTACATACGCTATTGTCAAAATCCAAAATATTATCTAAGAAATTATATAGATAAGATGAACGTCGTGCACCGGATCTCAGACTATTAGATAAGATATTCAATTTATCGCGATATTTACAAGACGTAACCGTGACCATGACCGCCAGAATAAAGGTAAACATAAAAAAATCCGTGGCCCATGAGGGGATCGAACCCGCGACCTTCGCGTTATTAGCACGACGCTCTAACCAACTGAGCTAATGGGCCGATATATAACGTTGTGAAATAACGAATTGCTTTCGAGGAAATTTTAACATTAAAATCAAAATCTATAGCCGTTTTCAGCTGCAGTGACTTAGCTGTAGAAAGATAATTTTAATCCCGACACCGACACTTTCCATACATATTTACTTCTTTAATATTCGAAACAGTTATAAAAAAGTTATAACTTCATACAAATCATAATCAAAAGTTTACAAAACACAGTTTCACTCAAGTGATGCATTCCACAATAGGAAAGAAACCTAAAAGGAGACATTTTGAAAATTTTGGTGGATAAAATAAAATAATTAACTTTGTATTGTACCATTATTTATTTGCCAACACTTATATACAATACTACAATACTTTTTTTTAAAGTGCTATAGTAAATTTTGCTTCTTTATACACTCCTAAGCATTTTCCAGTTTAGTCATACAGAAATTATTATGTAGTTTTATTTAATAGGCTACATGGCTTTCATGTATAAACTTTTTGCACTTTCACAAAATAATTCGCTAAAAAAAAATAAGCCGGTATCGGAGTAAGAATAAAGGAATATTTTTACTAAAAATCTTAGCAGAATGTTTTATAATACAATATCACGTCATGTTGAATCAACTTACAATAACCACACCAATTCTGGGCAATCTGATGTAGCCGTCTCTACGGCGTAGCGGCGTAGCAATATGCGTGTTTATGCCCGTTACATAATTTTATAGAAAATTTTATTGATGTAGCACCCTCTACGGCGTTGTACTATGCGTATTTATGCCCGCTACGTCATTTTATAGCAAATAGAAAGATGTAGCAGCCTCTACGGCCGTAGCGGCGTAGCAGTAACGTATACATGCACGGTACGTCATTTTATAGCAAATAGATAGATGTAGCAGCCTCTACGGCGTAGCGGCGTCGCACCATGAATATTCATGAGTGAACTTCATAATTATTCGAGCTCGCATATTTTATTTATTTAACCGGGTACCGAGTCTATTAGAGGAACTATTGTGATATTTAATTCCAATTCCATGTTTTTAATAGCATTAAATTTTTATATTTTTCTAGCAAAAAAAGGGACGTTACATTTGTTTTGAACTGAATAGATTAATATGTAATGTAGATTAATGCAATCATCATTTCAGCCGTATAACGTCCACTACTGAACTAAGGTCTCTCTCATGGATCTCCATGAGGGGTAGTTGCCATACTCACCACGCTTGGCAGGCGGGTTGGTGAGCGCAGTGCGGGATGTTGATATACGGAAAGACGCTGCTGCCCATCTTCCGGAGGTGTACCTTAGCAGGCTCTTACTGCATCCACGGGTAGGAGAGGAGGGGTAACATTCTACTGCCGGCACCCCACGGCAATGCAATATTGTCGGAATATTTACCATTATTATGAGTCTTTTTTCAATTAGATAGATAGATAAAATGTTTATTTACAGTTACACGATCGCGGACTATCCCGTAAATATTAATTTAGTTTCAAAAAGTTTTATTATATCGGATCAGATCATTATCATCATATAGCACTAAAACAGCTACCACACTGTTTTTCATGTTTTTTCAATTCAAAATCTTTTATGTTTGAGCAAGTCAACAAAGAAAACCAGGTCACTTTACAGGTGCTGTTAGTAGAGGGTATGTGTGCAAATATTCTATGCATTAATACAAATATAATATACCCATAACTCACTCTTTATTTTGTTATTCATACTAGCGAACCCACTCCGGTAATGGATAAGACACATAAATATCTGGGAAGATTCACACAAACATCTGACGACACGGTGAATGTGCGGCTCGAGAAATCCACCTTACTGTTTGATATTCTTCGCATAAAAAAGCTATTTCCGCACGTCTCCAACATCATTGACATAAGTGATAGCTTATCAAAAAAATACAATTTGTTAATTAAAGAGAAGCGCACTAATTACATCACAATTTTAATATGGTTGAATCCCAATAAGTCGAAATGCATGTGGCGAATTATAAATATATAATGCAGAGGTAGGTCGCGGAGCCCGTGAGCGCGTCGATTACGCAGACGTCGTGCGCAATGATATGGGCCAACCCTTTTCGTCAAAACAAGATCTAGTAGATGCAATGAATTTAGAATTTGTAACAGCGGCCAATAAATGTGGCTCGCCCTCCGCTAACGGTGCGCATGCCATTGCAACTGTAAGCTGTACGTCGCCCGTCAACGATATGACCATGAGAATGCGTCATTTTACACCATTTGAAATTTTTGCTATAGTTACCAAACATAGTACAGTGTGTCTACCATGAGTGGTCACTGTTAGATCGCCTGACGTTACTACAGTAGTAATAGTACGTTACTTTGACATCTGTCAGATTTGTAACTCATGGTACCAAATTCTAAGCAAATGAAGCCCAAACTACAGTCGCTGTAGTATAGTTTGCTGCGTATTTTAGTACCAAACTATCCGCTAGAGGCACTGTACAAGATTTCATACATTTTGTTAACTACAGTCGCTAGCGAATATAGATTGTGAAAACTCATGGTAGACCTACAGACCTGTATGGACTTTCAGCACATCTAATAAAGTCTGCCATAAAACCCTTAGCATCCATCACCAGTTACAGTTTTAATTTATGCTTGTCAAAGTCAAAGTCAATAAGTGTTTATTCAATAGGGCAAAAAACTACATAGAATAGTCAATTTACAAAAGAAGAACAAGAAAAATTTAAATTGAATAAAGCACATAATTGAATTCGTTCGCTGCAGATAACTTTTTTTCCAAGTGAGGGAAAGAAGCGAACAAGAAACCTCACTCTTTCACTTCTATTCACTGTTACAATATTTGTCTTAATATTATGCTTAATTTAATGTCCGCAAGGATATATTTTGATAGTTTTGGTATAGCAAGATGACTTCATTTCTTATCGTGGCTGAACCGAGCAACACTCGGCCAATGGTCAATATCATTCAAATAATCATATATGGACTAATAAGCTTTTTCTATGATATATAGTTTTATAAAAAGCTTAAACCTATACATCGATTGTTCGATCGCCTTCGATGGAAGCTTATTTTAGAAACGCAGAAAGTTTTCCATAAATGATTTATTTACTTTTTGGAGCCTAAATTTAGGGATGTGCAATTTATTTTTGTTTCTTGTATTTATGCTATGCACATCACATCTTTTGATAAAGTTATTTTTATGTTTGTGTGCATACAGTAAGTTTTCATAAATATATTGCGATAAAACAGTTAAAATGTTAATTTCCTTATAACGTTCCCTAAGAAGTGTAAAGGTAATTAACCTACTTCCTTAAAGAAAGTAAAAGTGAGCCCATTGTATAAGGGCAAGGGAAAAAAGTGTGATATTAAATCTTATCGCCCAATTTCGCTTGTCCCAGCAGTTAGCAAAATATTTCAGGTAGGTTTAAATAAGAGGCTTCTTGGGTTTATGGGCAGTCGGGACATACTATCTAGCAGACAATACGCTTATCGTGAGGGGCGTGCTACCATTGACCTTGTGCGTGAGTTATGAATGAATGAATGAATATATCTTTATTGTACACCAAAAGTTAAGTTAAATGCAGTACGAAAAATTTAAATTAACATAAATGCACAATGGGCGGTCTTATCGCTAAGAGCGATCTTTTCCAGGCAACCTTTGCATGGACAGGAAAGATTAAACAAAATAAAGACGGTGGCTTAGCCATAGTGGTCGATAAATATGAGAAAGATAAGAATCAAGAATCAAGAATCAAAAAATACTTTATTCAGTGCGGCCGCATGGACCTTATTGACGCGTCACAAATTACAAAATAAAACAACACAAATAAATAGAATAAAGCACATAATTGAATCTGTTCACTTCAGATGACACGCGAGTTAGGAAAAGAAGTGAACAGAAGAACCGAACTCGGTCGTTATAGTCATCATTTAACAATTTTATTTTGTCTTATGTTACGTTTGACGGAGTTGGAGCAGATTCCGTCCCAAGTGGTTTTGTCCTCTAGGTAATCTGATATTTTATAATAAGCTTTATTGCACAGATTGCGTTTAATAATGTTTTTGAATTTATTCAATGATAACTTCTGCAACTCACTTGGGAGTTTGTTGTAGAAGCGTATACATTGCCCTTTAAAAGATATTTTCACCTTATGGAGCCTAGTAGTGGGCACAGCGAGTTTATTCTTATTTCTTGTATTTACATTGTGATTGTCGCTGTTTTTCTTAAACGAAGCAATATTTTTATGGGTGTACAACAGGTTCTCATAAATATATTGACAAGCTACTGTCATTATATTTATTTCTTTAAATTTAGTGCGAAGTGATTCTCTGGGACCCATATTGTAGATAGAACGAATAGCCCTCTTCTGCAGCACAAATACGGTGTCTATATAAGGGGAGATAATATTAAAATACATACATATATACAGATGTAAGTACATAAATATTTTTTATAAATAAACTAATTACTAGTATTACGATATTACGAAAGCTTATCCAGGGATTCTAGATCAAATTGATGAACCAGGCTTTTGAAGATAGGAAGGGATTTGGCATGACGAATGGAAACAGGAAGTGCGTTCCAGAGTCAATGGACTTGAATGGTGAAAGAATCACCATAGAACTCGGAAGTATGGATAGGAGTTTTCAGTTGAATGTTGTGTGGTTGAAGTGTGTCAGAGGATCGAAGGGATCGAGGATGGGAACTATGAAGGAACTCAAAGCGATCTTTAAGGTAGAATGGAGTAAAAGGGAAAAAAGGGATAGTTTAGGATATGAGCGTTCCGGCGAAGTCGGGTAGCTAACCATTTGAGCATGCTACGATACTCAGAGACATGGTCATACTTACGCAAGCCAAATGTGAATCTAATAGAACAGTTCTAAAGACGCTCAAGCTTGTCGAGTCAGCGCAGTCTAGAATAGGATGCAACAAGGACTGTGCTAGTGCAATTTTAGTGGAAGTGGGAAGAAAATTACAGAGCCGCTTCAAAGAGGCTCCAAAGGTTTTCCGGCTTAACGCTGTCATTTGTGGCACCCATGACATTTTTCTATCCACGATGACTCCTAGATTTTTCACGGTTTCACTTATACCTATATTCACGGTAGGTAGTAGAGGTAGTGTGGCGCGTGTTGAGCGCACGTGAGGCGGGCCAGCACCACAGATATTATAATACACTAGTACAAACTACTCTACTCAGTAGTACACAGATAATATAATACACTAGTACTAGTACAAAGTAGCCAGCACGTAGCACTGTTGTGCTGCGACCTTTCCCGGGCCTTTGATACCGCAGCCCATACACTTATTGCTGAGAAGCTACACCACCACGGAATCAGAGGATGTGCCTAACATTACTTAAATGATCTCATAAGTCACAAGCCAATGGATGCAGTTGGCGCAGGGTCGGAAAGAATGGCGTGACAAAGAGGAGGCCTATACCCAGCAGTGGGTGAGCGTGGGCTGATAGATAGTTAGGTCACAAGTGATGATAAATACGTACAGTAATAGGTTAGGGGTAACTACGAGTAGGTACATGATTACCTAATTACATAAAGTCAGGTAGAATTAGTAGATGCCTATAAAGTGCAACATGAGTTTTCCTTTCTTGAAAAATGTAGATACGTTCGAGAATGTGCACATATAACACGTGCTTCAATGGTAGAGGGTTTTCCTCTATCGTGAGAAACCTGTTACTCAGTCAGCTTCAGACGTATTGACATGTTCTTTGCTTAGAATTATATGTATAGCTAGCTAAGTTCAGAGGATGGTATGGGTCAACAACAATGCCAAAGACGCTGCAGCATCCCGCACGGCCTGACATACAAGTTCCTAACCCTGTATAAATCATCTATATCTCTAATAATACATACTATTCAAGTCAAATGTGAATAGGTGTCTTCTAGACCTTTGTGATCCTTCATCGGCCACATCGTCGCTTACCATCAGGTGAGATTGTGGTCAAACAAAGGTCTATCTGCAATAAAAAAAACATGTAAAAGGCCAAATTCATCTAGTAAGATTGATATCTAGGTATATCTATGTATCTATTTAGCTAGCTAGCTTGACATCTGATTCCGCATGATGTATTATCGTGTAAATACCTTTACTTTTTTCCTGACTCGCGACGTTTCGACAGGATTGCACCTGGTCCATGGTCGCGGGAAGACTGGCGTGCTGAAGTTAACTGCAGCATAGCGAAGGCGTCTTTTCAGACTACCCTCACTTGGTTTTTATAAAATAAAATACCACATGTCACGCATCATTTAACTAACAGATATGTGACAGGTGTTGAAGATCAAAATTGTGTCAAGTCCATCATCTCTTAACGCACCTGGTGGTAAGTTAGCTTAGGTGATTGAATATTTGTTTTATATTTATCTTTATAGATAGTTATGTATGTGTTTGTATGTTTATATTATCATTATTTATTATTTAAATCATATTAACTACATATTATATTAAATATTACCTCATTTGTTTAGTTTTCACTGTTTTAGTACGCCACCGTCATAAATAAATTTAAATCTATCCTGTCCATCCAAAGGTTGCCTGGAAGAGATCGCTGTTAGCGATAAGGCCGCCCATTGTACCTATGTTTATTTTTAATAACTCTTCCTTTTCCTGTAACTCTCTTGATTTTGGTGTACAATAATGTGATTCATTCATTCATTCATTGAATAAAAACATTTTTACTTTGAGTTTGAGAATTCAAACAAGATAACAAAACTAAGATTGAAGGAGTATCCTTTAATCTCATCTTGTATAATTTTGTTATGAACTTGGCTATTCAAGACTGCACATTTCAAGGTAGTTGTAGAACTTGTGGAAACATCTTCTCTAGGTACCGTCATGTTCAATTATTGTCAATACAATATCACCATAAATGGACACCCATAGATAAGCAATTCACCACATATAAATTAATGTAAGTAACGTGTGTCTTTGTAAAGGCTCTTTTATCCTGCGCGAAATTATTGATAACCTCGGGAGATTCCTCTTCACACCTCATATATCTTTGACATATAAATAGCTCGGCCATATAAGGTGGAAGGCATCCTGGCGACAATAATTGGCACATAGTTACCGGACCGATTTATATCACGCTTTAAGGGTTTCGTAAACAAGAAACCGTTATAGTTTCGCTTTGTTTGTCTGTCTGTCTGTCCGTCCGTCACCGGCTTTGCGAAGAGACTATTAGTCTTAGAAAGCAGTTATTTTGCATGGACATATGCAATATCAACGCCGAGATAGCGCTTCAAGTTTCTTTCAAAAAATAATTATTTTGGGGTACCTCCCATACACATAAGGTGGGAATCAACTTTTTTTGATTTTTGCATCGTGCAGGGTAGGTATTGTAAAACCATTCAGGGGTTGCAAAGATAATTTTTCAATTTATGTTATTATTGCGAAATATTAAAGTTTTAAACGACACTCATGAACATAATTTATTAGAGGAACGGTACAAAAAAAAGAGAGATCGGTAGTTATTTTTTTTTGTATTTAAGTAGGTATAAGAATTATATGAAGAATTTTATTTAATTTAACATTTTAATGAAAAAAAAACTTTTTTAAGGCGAAGATATCCGAACACTTTCGGCATTTAAACGCTACTTCGCCTCGCGCGCCCGCACCCGCTACAGACACTCGCATCTTGCGCCGTAGTATAGTAATTCAGTAAGGGAAAGCTAAAAATTTTAAATAGTTGTCACTAAAAAAAAAAATGTTACTCAAAAACATTATTTTAATGATCATTATAGTATTATCTTATTTTTTACCGTGTCTTTGAGTATTTTTCACGTGCACGCCTAGAGAATTACACGGTCTTAATCCACGTAGTTACCTACCACTTATATGTACATACGTCTGATGCTATACATACCACACACTTTACACACACACACACTTTGTACACATCTTTAGAAACCTGAGCTACGCTAAGATCCGGCATTAACCCTTTAGGTATTCGTTGATGTGTGAGCACCACTATTGCGATTCGTTTTTGTGAAAAAATAATGGAATAAAGACATTCATTTTTTTCGATTGATGAACCGTTCCTCTAAATAAGTCTATGATAATTCTCTCACCTTCGTCATCCAATATGGTCCACATTTGTATGAAAAATATCTCTCCATCTCTTTCTCTGCCTTCCTTGCTTTCTCTTTCCTTCTTTTGGGATCCATTTGGTCACTCTCTTTGTCCATCTATCGTTGTTTAACCTGCAGACATGTCCTGCCCAATTCCACTTTAACCACCTTAATCTTTCTTTTACATCTTTCATTTTGGTTTGGTCCCATATTTACTAGAATACTTTACCAAAAACTCAATGAATCCCCGTTAATAAGTTTTGGTAAGCGTTAAAAAAAATACACCAATTTCTTACAATTGGTCTACGGTTAGCTACGGAACTCTACATAGTGCATGACATACACGCACCTGGACAATTTTTTTATCTTATATCCAGCTCCGTGGCGATAAGTAAGCCATGTTTGCTGAGTGGTTCCTCCCAACTTTCAATCCGAAGGTGGGTTCGACACCGGGTATCAATGAGTTTTTCGTTTTGTTTAAAAAACTTAAGAGCACATTTAACTTTGCTTTTACGTACTCGTACGGTAAAATCAAACATCGTGAGGAAATTGTCTTTTTTAAATTTCGAGATTTTTTATTCGATTTTTTTTAACAACACTTCATTAATATATATTACGGATTTTTATCGCGTAAATTACCTTTATTATTTCAATTTCATTAATTAATTTTTAAAGGTAATTCACGCGATAAATACCCGGTTATAATGTATATTAATAATCGTGAGGAACACTGACATGTTTTTTACCTCTGAATATATCCGACTAGCGATTATATCTTAAGTTTTTCATCACATTAAGATTAGAAATTATGATCTTAATGTGATTATGTCACTGCTTGTAGACATCTTCTAATAGAGTCCCTGCGAGAATCCGTGGAATTCTATGGCTCTGCTGTTGAGCGACACGTTCCGTTTTAGCTGGTTTTCTGTTTATTGCCTATCTGTCACGAAACGACGTAATTTTATAAAAGTCTATGGAATTTATGCCGAATATAATAAGAGTATTACGTTAGGTCAAAGGCCACTGATCTGTTCGTATTATATACTATGGTGTTTTATAATTTGAGTTTGTTATTATGCAAAACAAAGTGTTCATTTGCCCGTGGATGCAGTTAGAATTTGCCACGGATGTATCCGTAATATGGGAAGCCGCATCTTTCCGTGTATCAACATCCCGTACTGCGCTCGCCAACCCACCTGCCAAGAGTGTTGAGTATGGCAACTAATCCTCATGGAGTGTTCAGTAGTGGACGTTTTAGGTCCGAAATGATGATTTAATATTATCTTCTTATCCACAGATGCTGCCGCAGCACAGTTTGAACGTGCCCCGCTCAGGAAATGGGTAAGTAAACATAAATAGTTTTTTCGCGTAGGGTGCCGGCTGTAGAATGTTCTCCTCTCTTGATGTGGATGCAGCAAGAATCTGCCAAGGTATACCTCTGGAAGATGAGTAACAGCGTCTTCCCGTGTATCAACATCCCGTACGGCGCTCGCCCACCCGCCTGCCAAGCATGGTGAGTATTGCAATCATTAATGCTATTTTGAGTCCATGAGGGTGGCCTATGTGCAGCAGTGGACGTCCTACTTTGTACAGTAGTGGACGTCCTACATTGTACAGTAGTAGACTCCTACATTGTACAGTAGTGGACGTCCTACATAATGTACAGTAGTAGACTCCTACATTGTACAGTGGTGGACGTCCTACATTGTACAGTAGTGGACGTTTTACGCCTAATGATGATGATGATCGACTGTTGTACAAAATGTTAAGTAAGTAATACAGTCTGTATAAAACTGCACATACAATAGAATATAGACAAAAAATATAACAAAAAATAAAAAGGTTAACAGAATTAAATTTAGCAACATAAATATATTATAAAGAAATTCAAGCTAATCACGTTTTTATTAAAACTCTCGCAGCATATTACATATTTACCAAACAAACACAAACATACTAACATCGAGTTTTCTCGATCAGAAAAAATACGTTTTTATTGCGAAATAAGCTAATTTAGTACAAAGTATTTATGTCGTAGGATGATTTGATAATTCAAATTATCAAATCATCCTTTTTTTTGTGGTGTGGTAATCCTTCATGGAATCACCTTTCTAAGGGGAGAAAGATAATTATAAATAAATAAAAATAAAAATATTTTATTTCGAATAACAACATCCATATTTTGTTAGTAAAGATATTAACGAAAAAACTTAAAAGTAAGGTTAGCAACAATAAAATTACAAGTTGTGATAAACGTTGTGTATTAAATAATACAATGTTTCTGCAATCTGTAATGTGTTGTGAATCACAACACACCAACTATAAAAACACTATATTACCCCTATTACCCAACGCACAAAACATATCCGCAAGCCGAAGAGGAGACCCTATCAGCAATAGTTTTCAGGATGCTGTTCGTACTATCCCGCACTCTGCGCATCAGGGAAGCGGTCTTTTTGCGGAGAATAGCTGTAAACCCATCTACTTGGTACTCTGCAAACATCAAAAATTATGCCGGACTCTTACCGACTAAACCTAACCACCATCTCTCCTTAAACTTGCAGTCCCGAGACTACGGGTACGCCTGCTCAATCTTCCGCAGTAATTATCAAATCATCCTACAACATTATACACAAGTCGTGTTCTCACATAATTAACTTTTATTAACGACTAGCCGCTCTCCGCAGTTTCACCCGCGTAGTTCCATTCCCGTGGGAATATAGGAATAATATTGCCTATGTTACTCAAGAAAAAAATCGTATATGGCGAAAGAATTTTGAAAATAGGTCCAGTAGTTTTTGAGTTTATTTATTACAATCATACAAAATGCTACACACAAAATACAAAACTTTCCTCTTTATAATATTAGTAGAGATATAGATACAGACAATCTAAATGTTCAACTGAATTTTATGCGTAGCTGTTTTATTTATTTAATTAACACTTTAACACATAACAATTGTGTAAGGAGGACTTAATGCTAAAGCATTCTCTGCCAGTCATCCTGTTCAGTCTTTCCCTGTATTCTATTTTATTATTTTATATTATGACGACATGGGGTGCCGGCAGAAGAATGTTGCCCCTCCTCTCTTACCCGTGGATGCAGTAAGAATCTGCCAAGGGATACCTCTGGAAGATGTGCAGCAGCGTCCTTCCATGAATTAACATTCCGTACTGCGCTCGCCAACCCGCCTGCCAAGCGCGGCGAGTATGGCAATAACCAGTGCAACGCGAGCGCGTGAGAGGGAAGGAGACGGTACCGCGTAAAAAAGCTCCATTCCCTGACGAAAGTTCCCCTGGGAGGAACTGAACACGTTGGATACCTATTTTCAACGAATAATTAACGTGAGTAGAAAACCCGTTTAACATAACAATGAATAGTGTAACTCGCGAGTCATTTGAAAGTGAAATGGCAATAACCTCTCATAATCAGTAGTCGGCCATGAGGGAGACTTTTGTCCAGCAGTGGACGTCCTACGGCTGAGATGATGATGATGATATTAAGACGACGCACTGACGATTCAACACGCATCAACGGTGAGTCGGGATATTATTTTGCGCCGATTAGGATAGAAAAAAAGGTACTGCGCTCGAGGTGAAAACGAAACAAATATTTACAATGAGTACGATGCGCTCGCCAAATGGAGGTGGCATTTCCAGTGGACTCGGCGGATCGGAACCTAAATTATCCGCAAACATGGACAATGGTACTCCTAAAATAACATTTCGTAATAAGCGGTAACTTTCTGATGACAATGGCCACATCATGAATGAGCTGACTAAAATGAGAAAATAGATGACAGAAATGATGACACTTATATCTACGGGCAGTAATACCCAATGAGAAAATATTAATAAACTCTGTCAAGATGTCAAGAATCAAGTGACGAGTATATATGCAGTAATAGTGATATCATGAGTCAAGAACAAGATAAGGTTAAAGACGAGTTAACGAATTTGGTGAAAGTGGCTAATGTAACGGAGGAAAAGGTGAATCACATTGAAGAAGACGAGCAATTAAAATTTACCTCCGGGAATTTCACCATCCCATCTGCTTCTTAAGACAATGTCATAGCTGAGTTTCATGAACGTAACAATCGGGCAAAACACATCATAGTAGCTGTCAAAGAATGTCGTTCTGAAAACCCCGCTGAAGGAGTTAAATCTGACCAACAAGAAATAATAATAATTACTACAGAGATAATGATTTATTGTCCGAAAACCGAAAAAAAATCGTCTTGGAAAATACCGAGCAGACAGATGTCGACCAAACAAAGCATGCTTTGCAACTGAGGAAACAGCCAAACTCATCTTACGCAGCCGAAAAAATCTACACTCAAGCGCTGTTAAAATATACTCCGACCAAACCCCTTACCAACGTGACGTAATAAAAAAATGTAAAGTCAAAACTTGAACATCGAGCGGCAAATGGTGAAAATAACCTGATCATCATGAGTAACTAAAATAATTGAAAATTTTCCAAAAAAACTCTATCCAAGAAGCAGCAATCAAATCTCCAATACAGAAGCCATAGCCTCATCCGAAGAAATAATTTCATACCAAATAGCTCATACACATGATATAAATAAATAAATAATAAATAATGCTGGACAAATTACACAGCATCATCTAGCCCCAAGCTAAGCAGAGCTTGTGTTATGGGTACTAGATGACTGATATACTTAATACATTATACTACATAGATATATATTTTTATTATATATAGAAAAACACCCAGAACACCCTGAACAAATATCTGCAGATCGATGATAAAGTTAACATTGAAAAAAAAACACTCAAATGCTTTTATCAGAGTTTTTACACGGGTAGTCTGTGGGTCCGGCATACCAAAAGATCGATGGACGCCCTACGAGTCCAATATAACAATATATTTCGGATGATGCTGCGATTGCCCCGATTCTGCAGTGCGTCGGGGATGTTTGCGCAGTACCATACAGATGGCTTTCATGCTGTCTTACGCAAAAAAACAGCATCCTTGATGCGCAGAATACGGGACAGTCGCAAAAGCATCCTTAGAACTGTGGCAGAGTGCCTAACAACTCCACTCTGGAAGTGTCTGGTGCAGAGGGTGATCAATGAAGGAAGCTATTTCCTTAATTGATTATCCTCTTCTCGTTGTCTCATAGTGCCTATTTTTATTTTATTTTTATTAAAGTTTTACTTTGTTACTCTTAGCTTTGTACTGTTTTTGTGATTTACTCGAATCGTGTGTGTATATGGACTCATCTGTTGTCTGAAATAAAAGATTTTTATTTTATTATTTTTATTTTTATGCCAACGTTCGAAGCATCGAAAGCTAGGTAAATTTGATGAGCTCAGATGTATTCTAGACACTTTTCAAACAACAGTACATATGGTTCACTAACAGAAACTTGGATTGAAACCGAAGACGAAGCAAAAAGGTTTCAGCTACCGGACTATTCGCATTATTACAGTTATAGAACCACATACAGAGGAGGGGGAGTATCTATTTTCGTGCACAACAACTTAACACATCATCTAATGGAAGAACTTTGCTTAAATGACAACCACTTTATCTGGATCCACATAGAAAAGTTTTTCTTGGACATCAGTACTATTTACAAACCGGAACGCACCAACTTATTCTTCGATGTTTTGTTTTGGTCGGTGTTGCGACCTGTGGGACAAATACGGCGCCACTGAAAATCAGTGTCGTGTTCTCACGGCGTGTGCTGAGTTGGCGACCGATTTATGTTTCTGTACCTTAATGTGTTATTTTTCATGTATGTATCTTTGAGACATGAATAAACATTTTCTATTCTATTCTAACTCGAAAGATTTCCTACAGGAATATGAACAACAAATGCAAAATAAAGAAAATAATTTTTATATTCAGTCCCGCATCGGCATTCGTTCGGGCAGGTTGCGTTCGCTCCTCATAGAGATGGAACGCAGAGGGAAGAGATGATTGAAGAAAATTAATTTTTACCATTACCAAATACTCGAGAAGGAAGAAAATGAGCCTTGGAAATACAGGAAGAAGAGGAGTTTAACAATGATAATGATGAATGGAAGACAGTTCGTGGAAAGATGACGGCGAGAAGTAGAAAACAACGACACCAGGAGATTAGCCCGGCTGACGAAATACCCAAAAGTTCTTATTTCATGCGAACAACCACTACCAAAACAATTCGCTTTAACACGCACTCACAAAGAGCCCTGCATAAATGGAATAAATAAAATACGTGAACTCCACTCGTTTGGTTTCGCGCCGCGCCGATTAAGCACCGCATTTGGTTCGCGTTTTGGCGCGAAATACGGCGTGCGCTCCGCGTCGGTGCTAAGTGAATACTGGCTAGGTTTTTACAATGGAGCGTATTGTGGTATTTATGCTCTATGGAAAGGGGTTCAATGAAGCTTGTCAGTACGTTAATTCATAATTTAGTCTGTGTTCGGGATACACAGAGTAAAAATTAAAACATAACCTCAATAAAAATAAAAAAATAAGTAGGTGTCTTCGAACAAAATATTATTCTAATCGTAATTCTAAAATGCATTTTTTATGCATATCTATTTTTTAATTCTAATTTAATAGAATTAAATTATTTTTTCTTGGGCGACGTAAATTTTATTTGTTATTGTCATTTTCAACTTCACTCAGAAGGCTCCAAAACAAACAAAGATAAACACTATATAGTTTACCAATAATATTTTTTTTAGTGGAACCCTAAATCACTGGTCGCGAGCGAAGCCAAAACCAAACAAGCGGTTACAAAATCAAAATTCAAGTTGAAAACGAATCTGACACCATGGAGCTGATTTCAAATAATATCTTTTGAAAAAAGGCTGGCGAATGCACAAAAAATCGGAAGTAGGATTTTTTTACGGAGTGATAAAGGATGTAGACCTAGAACTGTAAGAAGAAGACAAAAATATTATTATGTACAGAGGCTGAATTGATCGCAGTAAAACGTCTTAACCGCCGACCACGAGATAAAGATATGTACATAAAGGTTTCCTGTGAACCTGTTCGTCTCTTAAATCAAATTATTTATTTATTAAACCTTTACAATATATTACATATTTACCGCAAATTAAAGCTTACCTCCCGTGCTATTTAAAAACTGTGTTACGGCAAGTAAGGTCTAGCAAACTATGAGCACATATAAAAATACATCACAAGATCGTAGATACATAATACTAATTCATAAAAGAGATACATAATATTATAATACTATAACACCTTAATATATTTTCAAAGAAATGAATAAACTTATCAAAAAATACACCTAAAGTAAATGACCTAAGTGAATTTAGGTGTTTATTTATTAGGACCACCGACAAGAGATACACAGAATTAACACAATTTAAAACTTACGGACTAAGGGCCTTTTGCTCCCCAGATTGTGTCATCAGATTAGACACGTCGCCGATGTGATGACGTGTGCGCGGTGTCTTGTGTCAAGGTTAGAGGTAATATCATGCCCTATTTCATCCGAGTACACGATGTTTATGGTTGAGCCTTACGTATTTCCAGTTTCGCAGTGCACCCTGTGCTGGCGTTTGGGTCACTCTGTCAAAACCTGCGCAACGAGAAAAGTGAAATGCCCAAAATGTGCCAGGGACCATGCCAATTATGTGACAGATATATTTAAGTGTATCTATCAATTGCTCAGGAAGGCATATGGCTTTAGCAAAAACATGCCCTGCCTTTATCAAGGAGAAACAGATACGACATATGGCGGAACACAATATAACGTATGACAAAGCCCTGCCCATGGACATCGAAGTTATTCCCAGCGTACCACATCAAAACTCACCTGAACCCGCACCACGCTTCGTTGTTCCACTTGACATCAGACCAATGTTTCGTCAGTCCAAGGAATTCCAGGAAGTAGCTACTGCGATGTTACGAAAAACTCGACGGCTTAAACAACTTGACAAAAGTCCAATCTTACAAACACAGCCTACTAAAAGATCTAAAAAGAAGAATTATTCTGAACGCGTATTACAATGGGACTGCTCCTCTATGGACAAAGAACACTTCCCGGACCAAACCCTGGATCCACTGCACACCGAAAAGGACACCATAACATTTAGCGAGCTTGTCACGAGGATAAAAGAAGTTGTATTTTAAACAAAAGTGAGTAAAATCTTTGATCTTTATGCGGTAGTGACGAAGGGTCTTCTTACCGAATGCCGTAAACAGTCCTTTTTGGACGTAAGTAGGCTATTTATTGTCAATGGATATCAAAAGTAAATTTTAAGGATTTAATAGACTACAGTGGAATGCACGTATATTATTCCCAAGTTGATATCTTTTGAACAAATACTTCTTCAAGAAAAAACCCATATTGCAGTCGTAAGCGAAACCTGGTTGATACCGAGCTAAAAGTTATTATGTTTACCGATATGACTGCAGCGATAACTTAGCTTAGCTAACTCAGACATTGAACTACTATGCGTAAAGGTGTATAACTGCCATCGTATAGAACATTCACATTCACACTGTTGCTGTTTATTGTCCGCCGCTGCCAACCCAAAATAGTCAGGGAGATTGGGACATTTTGCTCACATAATTTAATAGTAAAACAATAATATTGCGAGACTTTAACGCGCATCACACCGATTGGTCAAACAAAACGGACTCGAAAGGCACTTACCTTTTCGACGCAATATTGGACAGTAATTTTGTTTGTCTCAATAACGGCAGCGAAACACGAATTAGTCTAGTTAACGGCCAACTAAGGAAATAATCTCCTGATCTATCCTTAATAACATTAGACATAGCAGTACATTTTAACTGGAGCGTACAGAACTAAAGTTTAGAAAAAGATATCTTTATTATTAAATTAAAATCACAGAACTTATTACCTACAAAATTTAATACTAAAAGAAATTATAAAAAAGCTAATTGGGATGGTTATACGACTTGTTTAGACGATATTTATAAAAATACTATTTTATCTAGTGATATTCAAAAATCTTACTAGTGTTTTATTCATAATTTAAACCTAGCAGCGGACCTTCATATTCCTTTTATTAAAAATAGTCTTAATCCAGTTTCTACTATCAAACCAAAGTCATATTGGACTCCTGAACTTTCTAAGTGAGCAGCATTTCTGTAATCTGAGGCAGAATTCCTGTCCTTATCTAATTTTAGACGAAATCCTACCCCAACAATCTTCGAACTTCTTAAATCTAAAATAAACGAAGCTCAAAAATTAATCCATAGGGCTAAATGCGACGATTGGCAAAATTTTTATTCCTCCGTCAACGAAAAAACAACATGTGCTTAAATGTGGCAGCGAATGAGGTGGATGAAAAGATATCAATCACAAAGATTGATAAAAAACAATCTTATACGTTATTATGTTCTCTCACCCCGGATTATGTAACAACTAATCCACCTATTTTTGCTGACATTTCCTCAAACATAGATATGGAAATCTCCATGCAGGAGCTAGATGTATGTATGTATTTAAATTAAGGATAGATCTCCTGGATGTGATGGTATTTCATATTCCATGATCAAACGCCTACCAAGTAACGTTAAGCAGTTCGGCTTAAATTGTTTAATCTTTGTTTTAAATATAACTTCGTCCCGATAAAATGGGGAGATATTGGCATTAATGCGATACCCAAACTCGGACGTGATATAAATTTAACTTCGTCGCTAAGACCGATGTCTCTTCTCTCTTGTATTTATAATTTTTATTACAGTATTATTAACAAACGCAATGGTTCTTAGAAAACACAACATTCTCTCAGTTCATACGACGGGCTTTAGGAAAAGTAAATTGTGTTTGGATAATTTAAGTTATTTAGTTTCAAGGATACAGATAGGATTATCTAACGGACTCCAAACTGCAGGATGTTTTTTAGATATTGAAAGTGCCTATAATAACGTGGATATTCCTACGCTTGTAGATAAATTAAATGAAATTCATGTTGTTAAGAAAATATATGCATACTTGTGGAATTTCCTGAACGAAAGACACATAAAAATAAGCATTGATGGCATTTATCTATAATAACAGGACTTGGATTAGCTCAAGTTTGCCCGCTGTCTCCTACGCTTTTTAACGTCATCAATAAAGACATAATTGTTTAACCATATAGGAAAGACAATTTTTATTTCACAATATGCTGACGACTTCGTGATATTCAACCAATTCAACAAAATGTTTATAGGACAGTTACAACTTCAGGGATCAATAAATTAACCTTATTCGTTACTTTTTAACTTGGGTCTCTTACTGTTTCGCCAAATAAAAGCAAGGTTTGTATTTTCAGAAGAGGTTTTTCTATGAGAACCATCGACATACATATAAATATTACTAAATTGGAAATAGCTGATTCGGTAAGATATCAAGGACTTTGGTTGGATCGTAATTCAGAATGGAAAAAGCACACAAATTATAAAAAGGAAATTGACAATTTTTTTAAATATTTGAAAAATGTTAGCAGGTTTTAATTCGGGCATTTACCCCTGCCATCTCAGACGATTTGTATATTGCTGCCGCCCGAAGTCGCCTTGATGGTAGCAATATTTATGATAACTGCTGTTGTACACAAGTATCTAAACTGGATAAGTTGCAAAATCATTTTTTAAGGTTTATTGAATGTTTTATTGAAAGCACTTCCATACATGCGATGGAATCTGAACTGTATATCCCACCACTTACGTTTCGTAGATACTACTTGGGAGGGAAGTACTGGTTAAAAAATTAATCGGGTAAAAACGTCATATTTCAAACACTGGACAATTTGTGTGAACTTATTACCAAACCTTACTGGTGACAAAAGAAAAAACCCTTGCTCTGCATTATACATAACGATTTAAAAGAAAAACATTTTTATTCTAGCAATAAATTAGAAATGTTCAGTTTAGATACTTGGGTAAGTAGTATTGATCTTCGAGACGTTCTTGAACCTAACATAGAAACTAAAAATAAACAAATAAACCGAAACGCCATTACAACCCCTTAAATTTAAATAATCAGTGTACTAATTACTTATCAATAAGTATCACAATTTTTATAAATTATTCACTGACGCGTCGAAGTCTAATAATGGAATAGGAGCGGCATTTTTAGATGCAGAGACGAGTTTATAAAACTATGCATACTTACGCATCAGTAACTATTATGCACGCTGAGTTGCAATATCGGAGGCCGTATCTTATGTTGTATCAATTCGAACGGTAATAGGACAATATGTTATTCAGGAGACAGGAACGCAATTCATGAGATGTATGTTTTTGTTTTTCTTACTTAGTTTTCTTTTGTTTTCATCTCAATTTGATTATTACTTCTAAATTGTATTCTGTGTACAAGGGCGACACGTTCATTGTGGAACAACCCTTTTATTATAAGACAAAATAAAACAAATAAAAAAACTCTTATTACGTATTTGCAGACTTGAATTGTGATTTACCGAAACCTAACCAAAAAGTCAAATAATTAAAACAAATCTACCTAGAGGTAAAGAAATATCAACCACCACCGAAGAAAAGGATTGCGTACCAAACTATAGACTATGAAAACTTTACAAATGTTTGGCAGATAAGCGGCGATAGCGTGAATGACTTTGAAGAAATTGAAATTCATTTAAAACATATATATCTAATAGAATTACGAAATATAAAGTTATGAACTCCCCAAAGCAAGATTTGTTTCATAAAGATAATATTATACATGCTATTAACGAGAGAAACAAACTTTGGTAAGCTTATAAAATCAACAGCACAGACGAGGACATACAACAAGAACTTAATAATGAAAAAAAGATGGTATCAAAATATATACAGAGTACAAAGAAAATTGACTACATAAACAAATTTGAAAAATGTGATAATAAACCAAAAAAGATGTGGCAACTTAACAATAATTTATCCAATAGTCGTGTAAAGGATGCCATTCCACTTAAACTACAAATAGGTTCAGATTCAATTACAGATCACAAAGAAACTTGCAAACAATTTAATATCTATTTTTCAAAGATTGGGCCAACTATAGGTAGTAAAATTCAGAAAGCAAATAATTAAAACCAAGCATTTACAATAATTTATTTAATAATTATACAAAAGACCTCAACCGTTTTGAACCAGCTACTTCAGATGAAATAATTAAAATTATTAACAACTTAAAAACAAGCACTAGTTCTGGAAACGATGGAATCACAGCTAAATCAATTATCATCATCATTACAGCCGTAAGACATCCACGGCTGGACATAGGCCTCCCTCATTGACTTAGAGATCCAAGTGCATGAGGGGTTGTTGCCATACTCACCACGCTTGGTAGGTGGGTTGGTGAGCGCAGTTCGGGATGTTCTTACACGGAAAGACGCTGCTGCCCATCTCCGGAGATATCCCATAGCTGATTCTTACTGCATCGTGCGTGCTATTGTTATAGCTTTTTCCTCAAAATGCTCCATGAAAATATTGGCTACTACCGGCGCGTTAGGAGAACCCATAGCATAGAACCACCGGAGATCATGGTTAGCTTTGATGTATCCTTCTTACCATTCCTTTTTACCATTTTGGTCCGGAACCCTAAAAATTAGCTTCTGCCCGCCGCTTCGCATGCGTTGTACCCGAATAAAAAGTAGCCTGTGTTAATCTTGGTCAACACCAATACGTGTGCAAAGTTTCAGCTCAATCCGTAGCCTAGTTTTTGCGTGAAGAGGTAACAAACCTCCATCCAAACAAACTTTCGGCTTTATAGTATTAGCGGGATAAAAAAACATACATTCGAATTGAGAACCTCCTTCTTTTTGAAGTCGGTTAAAAAACCCACAATCATTGTGTGAAATTTCGCCTGCGTCTCGTAGTGTACCTACACGGAGACGTTTTGCAATTCCTTTAGAAAAAATCACTCTGGGCGCCAACCCTAAAAAATGATTACGATATTATCGTCGAATGGCAGTCTTTACGTAATGGCCATAAGAGTTAGTTTGGCTTGAAAACGATTGCGATTCATCGCATTTTGCGTTCGAGAGTAGGCCCCCTGACTATACAGTCGATTTAACATTTATGGGTTCCGCGCAAAAAAATTAAACACGGACAATGCCGCTAGATATCGATATAATTATGATAATAACAGTCACAAAAAGTAAAATTATGCAGAGAAACTGGACAAAGGCCTGGAGTATCGGGCTCGCCTAGTTTGCCGTGGGGTGCCGGCAGCAGAATGTTACCCCTCTCATGGCTTTGGATGCAGTAAGAGCCTGCGAAGGGATAACTCCGGAAGATAGGCAGCAGCGTCTTTCTGTGTATCAACATCCCGTACTGCGCTCGCCGACCCGCCAAGCGTGGTGAGTATGGCAACTACCCCTCATGGAGATCCATGGGGGCCTGTGTTCAGTAGTCGACGTTTTTGGCTGTTGATGATGATGATGAGTATGACCAAATAGACGCCTCTGGTGAAGGGTTAAAATATGATGTTGATGATGTCTTTCAGGTCGATTTCGATCACGGCGACTTAACTTTAATTTACAGATTAATGGAAGAGCTTCGTTCGTGTGTCCTGATTTGGCTAATAATGGCTATGGCCTAATTTGGATATCTTGGCTTTAAATATGTTAATGTTAGGGTACCTAGTGACGATGATGTTCGAATATGGTCTGCTTTAAGGTCGTCACGTTCATGGTCTAAGTACAAATATGTGACCACCTAAAAACGGAAAAAAGCCAAAATATACATTGAATGTTTAAGTAATCTTGTATTTTTGTTTCAGTAGAACGTCAAACGCTCTAAGGGTGGAAGGTTCTTCGCACTGCACCACGCCTTCCGACCGCCCGGATACCAATGTGGCCATTGTTAAAGTAGGCTGTCTTCACATCGACCCCTCCACCAAGTGAGTTCTATTGCTACTAAGCCTTTAACAACACCCGATCCGTTCCGCGATACATAACCATTAATTCTATTGGAAGATTGCTTTTGAGTATTTCGCGTGAAAAAATACACGTCTTCTAGAAGAAATCAACATTAGAACTTGTTAAACTTTCGCGATTTGTTAACATAATAGGTCTTATGACTTACCTATGAAATTGCCGTACTTCAGTACTGGTAATTTCAAATAAAAAAAAGTTTGGCATGGCTTTGTATTCTAAATTCAAATTAATTTTGTTTTAAAAACATGACATTCTTTTTACAAACTCAGTCTTTTGTTTATTGATTAGCGTTGTATTTTTATTACATTTGAACATTTTTCGTCATAATGGATACCTTAAAAATTCGTGTAATTATGGAATATGAGTTCCGTCGTGGCACCAACGCGACACAAACGGCACGTAACATCAAAAACGTTTACGGAGAGAACTGTACAAACGAACGCACAACCCGTTATTGTATTTCCCGGTTCCGTTCTGGAAATTTTGACTTGAAAAATGAAGCTCGTGGCCGTCCGAAGACTATTGTCAACAATGATGAATTAAAGGCGATTGTGGAAGCTGACGAAACTCAATCTACAGCTGAGCTAGCAGTAGCTTTTGATTAGGTAAGAAGCAACGTCTTTTATAGCACAAATAAAGGAAAAATTGCGAAAACCGTAAATTTTTAGTTACATCATTATAATAAAAATATATTTAATAAATTTAAACTTACTACCCCTTCCTCATGAACGCGTAGAGATATTAAATTGAAATTCATATCAAATACTCAGGTCTATAATACCTTTAATCTGTAACAAAATCAAACTGATGTCAACGCAATCAAAAGAAACAGCAATTTAACCCGCATATTTTCAAACTCGCAACTACTCGCAAGGGAATCAAAACCTAAAGGGTACTTCCAGACGACCTAGAACCTTGAAATTTGGCATGAAGCAATGTTTTATAGCACATATAAAGGAAAAATTCCGAAAACCTTAAATTTTTAGTTACATCACATATTTTTAGAGTTCCGTACCTCGAAAGGAAAAAACGGAACCCTCAGTGCTTTTTTTTGCTCGATAAATAGTAACGGCAACAAGTAGACGCTTGAAATTTTTACTGAATATTTATTTATATCATTATCATATTCATTTCAGCCGTAAAACGTCCACTACTGTGATGATTGTCTTTCAGGAGTTCCAACCCGAGTTATAAGTCAACTTATGGGAAAATTAAATTACTGCTTTCTCAAGTACCAACCAGAGATAATTTTTGAACCTGGGACTTAACAATAAAATTGTTAGCCCTCACAATTAAAAATAACAATAAGATACGATAGATATACGAGAACACATGTACAGTAGAGTACATATTAGAGAACAATAATCAAAAAGACATCTTGACAGGATACTGTAGCCTTAAATAAAAGATTGACGGGTTGTTTAAGAAAAAAGCCGTCTAACAGAAATATCACTCAATAGTTTACGACACGGTCGCGGTTCCTTTAGTCCGGTCAATCTAGACATTCATCATTCTAGCCGTAAAAAGTCCACTGAACACAGACCTCCCTCATGGATCTCCATGAGGGGTAGTTGCCATACTCGCCACGCTTGGCAGGCGTGTTGGCCAGCGCAGTACGGGATATTGATACACGGAAAGACGCTGCTGCCCATCTTCCGGATGTATCCCTTAGCAGGCTTTAACATAATGTTCCTAAACGCAAACAACAGTCACTAGTTTGTTAATTCAAGAGCAGAGTCTACCTGAATTTCATGTTGAAGAAGCAATGTAAAATAAATAAATAATGCTGGAAAAATCACACAGTATCATCTAGCCCCAAGCTAAGCAAAGCTTGTGTTATGGGTACAAGATGACTGATATACTTAATACATTATTAATACATAGATAAATATTTTTATTATATATAGAAAAACACCCAGAATACCCATGCAATCTTCCTTATTTTGATCACGAATTACGAAACCACAGGAGTGTTCCTAAAGCATTAGGCACACTTCTGTGGTTCCGTGTATTCGGAAAACCCTCCATCTGTATCATTAACTATTGTAACAAGGGGCGAACTAATAATATTTTATCGAACGAGTGAGCCAAGCGAACAAAGTTCTTAGTGGCAACTAGGCGTTTCAACTACATGTTTCTATGTATGTCCGCAACTTTTGTCCGAGCATAACTCTTAAACATATGCCCAAATTTTCATGAAATTTAAACATAGGGAGATTTTACTAACACACGGTTAGTAGCCAATTGAAACGCAAGACGTTGCAGGTCTATTCCGGCCACAAATCAAGTTCAAATACAATGGATCTATGTACATTAAAAGAAGTCGCTCGCTTGTTCTAAGTTCGTGGCGAACCACTAGTAGGTAATAATATTGGCAATATAGGAGCTTCATGCTCTATCAACCTTATGCCGTGGGGTGCCGGCAGTAGAATGTCCCTACTCCTCCTCTCATACCCATGGATGCAGTAATAGCCTGCTAAAGGATACCTCCGGAAGATGGGCAGCAGCGTCTTTCCGTGTACCAACATCCCGTACTGCGCTCGCCAACCCGCCTGCCAAGCGTGGTGAGCGTCCACCTACAAGATGGGCAGACGACTTGGCGAGAACCGCTGGTCGGCGGTCGATGCAGACGGCTTCCAACCGCAGTACTTGGAGATCAATGAGGGATGCCTTTGTCCAGCAGTGGACGTCCTATGGCTGATATGATGATGATGATAATGATGAAAACGGACTAAATTGCCTTATAGCTATTCGGTTAGTTCGTTCGTTTCAGCCGTAAAACGTCTACTACTGAACACAGGCCTCGCTCATGAGGGGTGGTTGCCATATTCACCACGCTTGGCAGGCGAGTTGGCGACCGCAGTACGGGATGTTGATACACGGATAGACGCTGCTGCCCATCTTCCGGATGTATCCTTTAGCAGGCTATTACTGCAACCGTGGGCATGAGAGGAGAGGTAACATTCTACTGCCGGCGCCCCATGGCTTACCAAAACATATTAACAGGTATCCATCGAGTTTTCGGTTTAAAGTATTCCGGTATATTTGGTAAAGTGTATCACTTATCTGAGCGACAATTTCTCCGAAACAAAAAAACTAAGTAACACTAAAAATAACTGGTCATAACCATCTACCTCCAAATCTAGTTAGATTTTAAAGAAACGACGCTTGTAAAAAAAAATTAAAACTAGAATCTTTACAAACGGTACCCTGAATATAAAAATTGTCTTCGCTCCTAAAATGATTTTAAAATACCTGTTCAACCCTTTAACAAAAGATCTTGTGACGCCTTTTGGCGACTAGGTGTAATTATCTGTTTTATTATACGAACTCCTTCAGTCTATAGAATATTAATAGCTTCATTAAAAAGCTCTTTTACGAGCCGATAATATAATACTTTTGTACTTTCTTCGCTCGTTCTACTTCTCACAACTTACAATGTAAAAGTGCCAACATACGAGTTGGAGTTTTGTTTCCAGATTTCATCCCCTGCCCTTTTATTTTATTTTATTTTATTTGGGAAATAAACACTTTTAATAAAATATAAACTATAATGCCGTGGTGTGCCGGCAGTAGAATGTTACCTCTCCTCTCATGCCCGTGGATGCAGTGTGATGCAAGAGCCTGCTAAGGGATACCTCCGGAAGATGGGCAGCAGCGTCTTTCTGTTTATCAACATCCCGTACTGCGCTCGCCAACCCGCCTGCCAAGCGTCGTGAGTATGGCAACTACCTGGCCTGTGTTCAGTAGTGGACGTTCTACGGCTGAAATGAATATAAACTAGTGTATGTATATTTTGAGAATAATTGAGTCTATTAAGTCGGTATGTGCATAAATATAACACGTGACTTTAACGTTTAAAATTACAGGGTTTTATCGCGTATACTTATTATGAGCAGGGGGAACACTCCCACGACCTAGAACGCTGAAACGTGTTCGAAACGTCGGGGAAGTAATAATAAAATGTACGCAATAAAATCCTATAACATTAAAAAGTTTATAAAATTAAAATTTTTAAGTAACACGACACTTTGCCTGTCTCGGAGGTGACCTAATTTTTTTCCTTTTCTTTTGATACCACACTTGGAGATATTTGATAACATTCCTTTGTTAGCCCCTACTTTCAACCCCTATATCTCATGAATGGATCGACCGATTTCTATAAAAAGTTTTGAATTTTACTCATAATTACCTGTCACTTGATACCGAATTTGGGTATATTTGGAATCATTTGATTACTCTACCCTCTTTCACGTCTTCTAAAACACAATCTTCTAAACTTCTTTACCGATTTTGATAAAACAATTTTAAGAACCACCGCCGGAAAAACCTTCTTTCAGATAACAAAAACTGCATGCAAAGCAGACACACAGACACACACCTCTCTTTTTTGTCGGGGGTTAAAAACTAAACAATATTATGTTAACATATCGCGAAAGTTTAACAAGGAATGGAAAAGGCGAAGGAGGAATTTGCCGACTGGCAAACAGATCTGCAAATTTTCACTTTCGAAACACTGAAGGTGCCGCGTAAGACTCCATTCCCTGATGAAAGTTCCCCTGGGAGGAACTGAACACGTCGGAAATCTATTTTCGACGTATAATTAACGTGAGTAGAAAGCCTGTTCAACATTACAAAGATCTGCAAAAGTTATGTACGAAATCGATAAAGGCAGTCAAGATTTCCGACCCGACGGTTAATTGCTTCGTGGCCGAACGGTAAAGGCAGCCTGCGTTAAAGGTGTCTGATCGTTACGGGTTCGAGTCCCGTCGGAGACAAAATTTTGATTGCATTTTTCATTTTCTATAAATGATACCTTAGTGTGGGTTTACAATTTAAATAAAAAATAGCTTATAAAATTAACTAAAGCGACATCTCTTCACTGCTACTGACTACTTGTTGTCGGACAGTGGGCAAGAACTCTAAATATTTCTGCTAGATGTCGCTACTCGGTACGAAACCTATAAAGGCGGTCTAGATTTTCGACCCGACGGTTAATTGCTCCGTGGGCAAACGGTAAAGGAAGCCTGCGTTAAAGGTTTCTGAACGTTACGGGTTCGAGTCCCGTCGGAGACAAAATTTTGATTGCATTTTTCATTTTATATAAATGATACCTTAGAGTGGGTTTACACTATAAATACAAAAATAGCTTATAAAGTTATGAATAGTATAATTTTAAACTTTCGCCGGCCTTACATTCGGAAAGTGTGTATGGACTTATATGTACAGAAAATTTAGAGGTTTAGGTAAACCGCATTCGTTCACCTATAAAATTGAAAATCAATCTGTACTAATATTATAAAGCGGTAGTTTGTGAGTTTGTGAGGTTGTAGGGGGTAATCTCTGGATCTACAGAAACGATTTTCAAAACTCTTTTAATAATAGAAAGCCACAGTATTTGTGAGTGTCACACAGGCTATAAATAACCGCCCAACGAAGTGGGCACCGGGTCAGCTAGTGTTCTTATAAAGCAGTTTTGAGATTTTTTCTAATAAGGAAGGATAATTGTCACCGTAGAATTTCATCGATTATGAAATGATTTGTAAAATTTATATTTTCTCTATTCTACCTCAAAAACAAGTTGTTTTGCCAAATAATGGCACAGAACACTTTGTGCGCGAGTGTGACTCGCACTTGGCCGGTTTTTTCTATAAATAATAAAAAATATATATTTATGTAGCATAATGTATTAAGTATATTAGTCATCTACCCATAACACAAGCTCTGGCAAGCTTGGGGCTAGATGATGCTGTGTTAATAAAATTGTCCAGCATTATTTATTTATTTATGTTTGCTTGTTTCAAATCCCAGCTATGATGATGGGATCTGTTACGGGGTGGGTCAGGAGATGGAGATTTTTAAAAAAAGATTTATTTGCGGCTAGAAATAGAATTTATTGGAAATGACAAGAAGACAGTGATACAGTGTGACTTCGACAAAGACTATCCCGAACTGAATAACAGATCGCGTTACTTCCCACAGGGTGCATCGAAGTATCTGGAATGCTTGCGATGCACTTTCATTTTGTGGGAAATAGCATCGTTACATCCCTTACTTAAGGTTTCTCATCACAGAGGAGGTGATGAGAAATAGAAGACAGAAATGGTATAAAACTCGTAGGTACCTACAGCTGGATTGAGTCTTTGTCTTTGGTATAAAACAGTTGTATAACCACGTCTTAGTACAATGAATTAGAACAAGGATTTATAAGATTTATGAAGTTAAAATGTAATACATTTTCTGTTTACTAGACTAATTATTCTTAACTACCTTACACGGTATTGATTTTGTCTATAAACTACCTAGAAATTACTAGATTTTTCTTCGACCTGGGAAGTTGAATGTCGCTATCTGAATCGCGAACATATACAGATGTAGGTATTATGACGGGAGTCGACATTCCTAGTATTAGGTACATTGGTTGTAAATGTTAAATACAACAACCTGAAGGGTTGCTCTTACAAAACCGTTTACGATTTTTAAACAGTATGTATAAAAAAACTATTAAAATAAAAACATAGCCCCTAGATAAATAATCCGTAGGTACTTATGAAAGTGTGAAGGGCTTTCAATTTGATTGTGTTCTTCGCATGAATCAGGGAATCCAAATTATTAACATTACTAAGTTGAGATAAACGTAAACTAGATAAAGTCTAATTTTTAACAATCTTTTCACAACAATCATCTTGAACAAGTTTAAAATTGGAAATATTTGTAGGAATGTTCGTCATCACAATCTGCGTAGGCGTAAATTGTAAAGTTTTGTAAAATGCCTTACATTGTCTTGGTAAAGATAGGAAACGCGTACTTTCTTCTTCTTCTTATTTTTTGGCTTCTGTGACTAGCAGTTACAATTCTGCCAGTATCCGTACAATGATACTTTCATAAATTACGCTGGAGAATCAAATAAGAATATGGTCGGTGCGGTGTCCTAAAAGAGACACACCCGAAACACACCAAATTTTGACTAAATGATTAATCTACAACAAATACAAATAAACATATAAAGACATCACAAATATTAACCTTCAAACAGAAAGGAGTTTCCATTAAAAAAAGAAGAAGAAGAACTAGTTTTACAAACAGAGTTTGCTACGACCGAGAGAATGCTTACGCCACTGAGTTCATATACGTAGCACTTACATATCTTCTATAAGTTTGCAGTTATAGATAGAGTTTAGTAGCGAATAGAACATGCGATCAGCTGTTATTGTCACATACGATTTATTTGGTAGGGATTAATGCATAAAGTACCAAAAATGGTTTTAAGTACAGATCCACCAGCATCGATAAGTCTACGTTTTGTCCTTTTATGTTGATTTTCTTCTAATAAATTGGATATGGCAGAGAACTTTTTAATATTATTTCACCAAAACACTTCGTTAAAAATAATAAATAGACGAGTGATTGACGGCGTTCTAAGTAGGACGGCAATGTTTCCCTTCAATCACGATCTGAAAAAGATCGATTCACGTTAGTTTCAATTTTACAGTTATGGTCGCACGTGGCGCAATGGGCATAGGCTTGACTAAGAAGCTTTAACGTGTTGATTTTGTAAAGACAATATGGACTTTGAACAGTCAGATTGTGTTGTATTTTTATGAAATTGAACTTTGACACAGCGACATGTATTTATTATGAGATCTTCTACATAATTAATATGAGGTTGAACCTTATGAACATCGACATAGGTTAGTACATGTCAATAGTCAATATTGAACTTAACATCGAGAAACTGATCCAAATAAAGTCTAGGACTTTGAACCATGGTCGTCGTGAAGGATTGGGTCGAAGCGGGGCCGGGATTATAATTTTCCTGAAACGATAGAAAATTACGATGAGGAGCGATTGGTAGCCAGCTTGATTTCGTCGTAATGATGACGTACGGTTTAACACCGTTACTGTGTGATTACCTTACATCCTAATTATCTCACAAGGACGCTTCCATACTGGGGACAGGGCTTTGTTTTGTTTGTGGTGGTACCGAACATACACCGTATCTACAACATTATAAGTTATAGGTTCATTTTAGCGATCATAGTAGTTTTTAGACAGTTCTTTAGATGCCTGGATGTTTTGCGAAGCTTTTTGCCTACTATAATAGAGACGATGATTAGGTGCTCTTATGTAGACGGTATAAGTACCACATTCTAGGATATCGATCGATTTTGGAATAAAAGGTTTAAAACCGAATAAGAGTTCGAAAGGGGTAAAACCTGTGGCTTAGGGATGGTAGGGAGATGCGAATATGTGTTTGATGACAAAACGTTTTGCTAGTTATTTGAACATCTCTCAACAGAAGTTTGTACCTTGGTCGGTGACTATCCTTCGAGGAATACATGAGAAATGAAATGAAACCTTGTGCAGTTTCTTGAGCTAAACAAGACTGTATGGCTTGAGAATACTTCATGAGATCATCTTGTAGAAATAGAAAAAAATTGGCTTGCTTGACTCTAGATTCGGGTAGAGGCCCTACTATATCAAGATAAACTTTTTCCATAGGTCGAGTAGCAGTGGAAGTGATTATCATCGGGGCTTTATTTGTCCCCCTTAGAGGCTTATTGATTTGGCAGGACTTGCAACTTTTAACGTAGCTTTCTATATCAGAGCGCATATTTTTCCACCAATACTGTGTTTTTATTTTCCCTAAAATTCTAGCGATACCAGTATGACCAGCTGAGGGTGAGTCATGCATGATTATCTTTTAGTATCTGTTTCACTTCGTCTGGTGTTGGAAAATAGATGAATAAATAAATAAAGTTTAACTTGTTAAACGGGTTAGAAAAGCCAGAAATTGCAAACTCTTCCCTTTGAGATGGAATGGCTGACATAGCATAATTCGAAGCGTCAGTAGTAAGCAAAAATGGCTTACTGAGATCAGGGAACTGTATAGGAGCTGTGGTTATCGTTTATTTTAAGAGATCGAATAATTTTTGTTGTTCCAGGGTCCATAAAAATGTTACATACTTTTTGAGAAGACTAGTCAAAAGCTTAGAAATATATGAAAAATTCTCGACGATAATAGTCGACTAATCCAAGGAAGAACTTGATGTCTTTAGGAATGGAATTGGGAATTTTGACACATACGATATCTTTGATGGATCGGGTTTGACCCGTAGGCCTGAAATTATGTGGCCGAGATATTGTACTTCTTTTCTTAGGAACTCTTATCGGGCTCGAACTTAAGATTATGCTCGCGCAGCCTTTTAAAGACAAGTTCAAGGCTCTCTCCGTCGTGAGGTGCCGGCAGTAGAATGATACCCCTCCTCTCATGCCCATGGATGGTGTAAGAGCCTGCTAAGGGATACCTCCGGAAGATGGGCAGCAGCGTCTATCCGTGTATCAACATCCCATACTGCGCTCACCAACCCGCCTGCCAAGCGTGGTGAGAATGGCAACTACCCCTCATGGAGATCCATGAGGGAGGCCTGTGTTCATCAGTGGACGTTTTATGGCTGAAATGATGATGAAGGCTCTCTAGATGTTGATTTAATTGAGAGCTGTATTATGATGTCATCCATGTAAGTATAAAAGTAAAGGCCCTGCAAACCTGTAAGTACTATGTTCATCAACCTTTGGAATGGAATGAATGAGCATTGCGTAATCCAAACGGCATTCTACAGAACTTCCAATGTCCAGAAGGTACAGAGAAAGCTGTATTTTCACTATCCTTAACACAAACTTGATGAAAACTGGAAGCGAGGTCTAGCGTAGTAAAATATTTACTATGACCTAATTGATCTAGAATTTCGTTTATATCTGGAATAGGATAAGCGTTATCTCATTTCATCATTTCAGTCGTAGGACGTCCACTGCTGGACATAGGCCTCCCTCATGGATTTCCAGTTATTGCGGTTGGCAGCGATCTGCATCCACGGTCGACCTGCGGTCTTCACCACGTCGTCAGCCCGTCTTGTTGGTGGACGTACAGCGGTCCAGACAGTCCACCGTAGGCGCTGCGTTTGCCGGTCCGTGGCCTCCAGTCGAGAACTTTTTGGCCCCATTGGTCATCAGTTCTGCGAGCTACATGGCCTGCCCATTGCCGCTTCAACGTGCTAATCCTCCGGGTCATCATTCCAGCCGTAAAAAGTCCACTACTGAACAGGCCTCCCTCATGGATCTCCATGAGGGGTAGTTGCCATACTCACCACGCTTGGCAGCCGGGTTGGCGAGCGCAGTACGGGATGTTGATACACGGAAAGACGCTGCTGCCCATCTTGCGGAGGTATCCCTTAGCATGCTCTTACTGCATCCACGGGCATGAGAGGAGGGGTAACATTCTACTGCCAGCACCCCACGGCTATCTCATTTAATTTTCGGTAATCTATTACGATTCTCCACTTGACTTAACCTGAAGCGTCTGGTTTCTTGAGAACGACCCATATTGGTGCGGACTAGGGTAAAATTAAAGGACGTATAATTTATTGATTAAGCATATCTTGAATTTGCCGGTTTACTTTGTCTTTATAGCATTCAGAGAAACGGTAACTTTTTACTTTAATGGGAGTGTCTGTTTTAGTACGGATTTCATGACGGATCGAGTTAGTACACGTCAAACGAGAATTGAGAAAAAATGCGTATTATCTAGAACACAAGTCATGTAACAGTCTTTTTTCTTCCTGATTCATGTGGGGGCATCGTATTGCTTTTTTGAGTGTGTTTGTTAATGCCAGGTTATTTATATGGACCTCCTTCTCAGAGGTATTAAGAACAGAGATTAAAACTCTGTTTATAGAATTGACGCGTACGAGGCATTTAGCAAAATAAATATCGGGATACTGTGGCAGGGTATTGCTAAGAACCTTTCTTTTATTTCAGGATTTGTAATCCTGAAATAAAAGAGGGGTTCAATAACAAAGCAAGCATTCAATAAACATTTCACTCCAAGCAGGGACAGTGTATGAAGGCCTGGTCATAATACAATACAATACAAAATATGTTTATTTCCAAAAACAGGTTAACAAACTTCTAATTACTATGCACATATGATTGAGGAATATATTTGTAACTTAGAATGTAAATAGAAGATGGAAAAATAACCCTGTGGAGTCAAAGAGGCTGATACCTCGCTCTAACTAAGTTTAACACTTATATTTAGACGCGAGGGCTCACTGCTTCGGCTATTGCTACAGAAGGTTATAGGATGATGTAGATTAATAAGAGAAAAAAAATCCTTTTTTGATTTTTAAATGAAATCATCAGTTAATCGACGGAACCGAAGTCTGAAAATCGTAATTATAAGATATTCGAGCTGGGATCATAAGATTTAGTGGCTTCGTGATTACGTTACGTTCCCTGGCTTCAGTACCTATCGATCAAGGTGCCGTGGGGTGCGGGCAGTAGGATGTTTCCCCTCCTCTCTTACCCGTGGATGCAGTAAGAATCTGCCAAGGGATACCTCCGGAAGATAGGCAGCAGCGACTTTCCTCGTATCAACATCCCGTACTGCGCTCGCCAACCCGCCTGCTAAGCGTCGTGAGTACGGCAACAATCAACCTCTCATAATAACTTGGATCCATGAGGGAGGTCTACATCCAGCAGTGGATATCCTACGTCTGAGATGATGATTGTATATTTCAATTTTATTTCTGATTCGATCTCGTAGAGAGTTTGTCAAGATCATCTCAGCCGTGGCCCCTCTGAGACCGTAGTACTACCACGTAGTTCAACTGGTAGTACAAATGATACACCGTAAGGTCACTAGTACTACTAATAAAAATACAAGAATATCCCTCGGGTTTTGTCATAGACCAGTGTTAAAAGTTCAACTGGTAGTATGGCACGTCTACTGCTGGACAGAGGCCTCCCTCAGAGCCAAGTACTGATCATGAAGCGTTGTTGCCATACTCACCACGCTTGGCAGGCGGATTGGCGAGTGCAGTACGGGTAAGATAGATAGATAAACTCTTTATTGTGTAAATCATACAGAAAATAAAAATCAAAATATCTAAAATTAACTTAAACTACAAAAACAACAGCAATACACAATGGGCGATCTTATCGCTTAGAGCCATTTCTTCCAGACAACCTTAGGATGGAGCGGATTTGAATGGAAGAATGGGGTGTAGTGTTAATATCCTAATATTTAGGTAAGTGTGGTTTAACACTATAAAACTACAAGTTTTGGATAATGAATATAAATAGTTCCAAAGCTGAATTCCAGGAGCCCCAATTCCATATTATCAATAAGTAACAGATAAATGTGGTGACACGTGGAGCAAGGCGTTAACTGAATGGCGTCCAAGAACTTTAGACAGGAACGTCGGTCGTCCAATAGCGAGATGGGCAGACGAAATCAAAAGCGTTACAGGGCTGACCTGGATGAATTGACACAGGACCGTGAAATGTGGCACAAACATATACCCAGCAATGTGTGAAGTCGGACTGCAAGTGATGATGATGATGAACAGATAAATGAATAATGCAATTTTTCATACATAGTAAACAAATTAGCGTTCTACATCTTTACAGATGTTTTATACAGCAACATTTTTAGATGGTTTCAGTTCGCCCTGCTCCTAATACCGCCTTCTCAGCTTAGTCGGCACTATTGAGAGGGAAGAACTGGCCAATACGATGTTTTGCTACCGTTAAAACACGTGTCAAATAAGTATTAATTACGAGAGGAAAATCTATTGACGCTTTGCTGGAATCGAACCTACAGCCAATACGACTCACCTAGCGGGTCAACACGACTTCTGAGTCGTGAATACCTTTTTTTTATACTACTAAATGACGAGATAAGTCGAAGGCCCACCTGATGTTAAGCGGTAACCTCAACCTATAACAATTGCAATGCCGCGGTGATCACGTTCACTAAGCACGTGACCAACGTTGCACTGCAATGCGCCCGTCACCCTGAGACAGAGTTGTAAGGTCTCATGTGCCCGTAATTTCACCGGCCCCCTTGCCCTTCAAACCGGAACACAGCAATGCAGACATTACTGCTTGGCGGCAGAAATAGGTATGGTGGTAGTACTTCCCCGGATGAACCTTTCACAAAAAGTTCTACTACTACTGAACCTGATGCGTTCTGACGCAAATACATTATTTATGCAGAACAAACAACTAGATAAGTATTTTTCTTGAGAACGAAGAGCATGCAGAAGTTTAAAGTAGGTCGTAGCAGCCTCATCGGCGCCATCACGACAAAACGTAGTTTAAAAGAAAATCAAGTTGCAGTGAGGGTAAAGTAACAAACTTTAGTGAGCCATCAGTCGCAGTCAGAGACTTAGAAAGAGGTTAGATCGTTTTGTCTGCCAATGACTCACTTATACCCACTCGCAAAATACTTCAGTTTTTCCGTGATCATGACATGAAACTGCGGCGAAATATCGGGAAACTCAAAAAGACTCAAATTATGGTATATATCCCGTAAATATTGGATATATTGTTAACCATGATAGTTTTAAAAGTTTTAAAAAACATTTCGTAATCATTTAAAATACTCGCACCATTTGGAAAACGTGTGTAAATACCTAAATGAAGGAGAGAGAGGCATACACCGGTTTCGTTCACCTGTAAAGTGAAAACTCATGTTTTTAAGATTAGTTTTTGGTATATCTTTTTGTATTGTTAATAGTGAACCAATCGTGTGCACAAAATACCAATTTATAGTATTAGACACGAAAAGTATAAAACATAAAAAAGCAATTTGGAATGTTTTGTAACTGCTGAAAAAGTTGAAATTACTGACGTCCATATCGTTAATCATAACATATCGTTAATCCGCCGTGGGGTGCCGGCAGTAGAATGATACCCCTCCTCTCATGCCCATGGATGCAGTAAGAGCCTGCTAAGGGATACCTCCGGAAGATGGGCAGCAGCGTCTATCGGTGTATCAACATCCCATACTGCGCTCACCAACCCGCCTGCCAAGCGTGGTGAGAATGGCAACTACCCCTCATGGAGATCAATGAGGGAGGCCTGTGTTCATCAGTGGACGTTTTATGGCTGAAATGATGATATCGTTAATGCGTCGTTTATAGCAAAATCAAACCTTATTTTAGTAGCTTGATTAACTTCTGCTTTTGAGTAAATAAGAATTGTATGCCTACACAGTGGTGGATTTTGAAATTCGCTGCCCGTAGGCTATTACATTTTTATTGCCCTCTACTGACCCAAGAAATTCGGAAACAATGAAATTGCAACTATATGATTTCTACACCATCGTGCTATCGTCCTCATTACATGAGCTTATCCCCTTTGTTCTATTAATAATGTATGAATAATGTATAACAAGAGCGTTGCCGTGTAGTAGTAGAATGTTACCCCTCCTCTCATGCCCGTGGATACAGTAAGAGCCTGCTAAGGGATACCTCCGGTAGATGGGTAGCGGCGTCATTCCGTGTATCAACATCCCGTACTGCGCTCACCAACCCGCTTGCCACTCCCCTACCCCTCATGAGGGAGGCCTGTGTTCAGTAGTGGACGTTTTACGGCCGAAATGATGATGAAGAATAAAAGAATAATAAAAGGTACGCGATAAACTCCTGTATTTTTTTATTTTATTTTTTTAATCAATAAAGAGCTTTGTCGCTTAGTGACCATATCGCCCAATCGAGGTAACAATAGAAAATATTATCAAAAAAATCAAACATATCAAAACAATAATTACTAATTTCTTAAATTAAGACCTATTTTTGCAAGATCATAAAGTTTCTGTGCTTTGTCTGATATTACCTATGCTAGAATAGTGTTACAATCTCCAACATTAGAACCAGAAGTCCTGCCAAATAATCTGTTACGCTCGGTGACGTTCCGCACACATTCCAATAAGTGATGCACATCCTCCACGGCGCCGCATACTTCACAATTGGGAGAACTAACTTTCTTCATTAGAAAGGCAAATTTATTTGTAGGTATATGCCCGGAACGCAGTCTGAGAGCCATCACCAATAAACCATCTATTTCCTGTAATTTTAAAACTAAAAAATGTAATAATGTATGATAATGAAATATTTGTTAAATATCTGAGACTCGTTTTCTTCTGTGTATTTTTTTATTTTTCTTTGTATTTTTTATTCCGCCCCCTATAATCTGCCGCCCTAGGCTCCAGCCTAATCAGCCTATTGGTAAATCCGGCACTGTACACAATCATAACTTCTAAATTGTTACACAATCAAAACTTAGACTGAGAGAACTTAGAGCTAACATGAACAGAAAAACTTTACAAAAACATCGGATCAACACAATCGTCCACTATTGAACACAGGCCTCCCTCATGGATCTCTATGAGGAGTAGTTGCCATACTCACCACGCTTGGCAGGCGGGTTGGCGAGCGCAGTACAGGATGTTGATACACGGAAAGACGCTGCTGCCCATCTTCCGGGGTATCCGGGAGGCTCTTACTGAATCCACGGGCATGAGAGGAGGGGTAACATTCTACTGCCAGCACTTCAAACTAATGTATGATTTTATACTTATTTGAGCCACGCGGGACGCATGCCCTTACACATTTCAAAAGCACCCTTTTATTTAAAACCCATACCAGGTTTCTAATCTGTGCTTTAAGGGCTTGATAATTCGCGATCCTGCGGCCCGGCCAGACAAGCCACGGAATTCGTCTTACATGAAAACCAACCGACAAATTCCGATATCCTTTGCCGATATCGAGAATACTTGGAACGCCTCGCGTAGGTATTTGTACAAGGTTTTATTTAACTTGTCTGCAGTTGGCAAGATTGGAATGTACTTATTTCATTTCATTTTTTTATTTAACCATTCAGTTACATTGCATAACATTGGCAAGTCCTTAAATAATATTAACAAATTTAAACATGAAATCAGATTCACTTATACTATAGATTTAAATAAAATATATATCCATAGAATTAAATAAATTTATGAATGTGTATCAGAAAATGAAGACGCCAGATACTCATTGACTTGGTAAAATGGGTGAGATTCCAAAAAATCTTTTGACTTAACGTTTGAACACTGAACGGAAGACGTGTTATGTTATAAGTTAGCTTGTATAAGGTAGCTTGTTAAACAATTTAATCTTTAGACAAGGACCTTCTTTGAGTTTTAACGAGTCTAGTTTTTTTACAAATAATTTTTCTTTATTACGGGTATTATAGTTATGTAAATTCATTTTAATGGGTAAATTGTCTTTCTCAGAGTGTATTTCCAATAGTGAGTTGTATATAATTAACTAGCTTCTGCCCGCCGCTTCGCATGCGTTGTACCCGAATAAAAAGTAGCCTATGTGTTAATCCTGGTCAACATCAATACGTGTGCAAAGTTTCAGCTCTATGTACTCTCAATCCTCTCAATACTCTCAATCAGTAGCCTAGTTTTTGCGTGAAGAGGTAACAAACCTACATCCAAACAAACTTTCGGCTTTATAATATTAGTGGGATGATAATGACAGTCAATAATTTACTCTTCTTAAAAAAGGGCTTTACTGATGTCAATCTGGGTAAAGCATGAATTATAGCACAGATAATATAATACACTAGATTATAGTGATCTTTTTTGACGAGCTCTGTGGCGCAGCGGGCGAAGGTCCGCCTGCGACGCAAGGGGTTGCGGTTTCGATTCCCGCCTCGGGACAAATGTCTGTACGATCTGCAGATATTTGTTCAGGGTGTTCTGGGTGTTTTTCTATATATAATAAAAATATCTATCTATGTAGTATAATGTATTAAGTATATCAGTCATCTAGTACCCATAACACAAGCTCTGCTTAGCTTGGGGCTAGATGATGCTGTGTGATTTATCCAGCATTATTTATTTATTATATTTCTGACATATGAAAACTCTTTTAATTTGAGAGGCGTTTCTTACCTTAATGTCATTCATTCATCGTTCGTTTTCTTTGTGTTATAAAATTATATGTATTGTGTACTCTTTAGTAAATAAATAAATATCTATGTCTATATTTCGCTCGATTAGATAAGAGAAAGAGGATCTTTATTTTTCGGGTTTCGTGGCAAAACAAGAAACCCTTGTAGTACCCCTCCTCTCATACCCGTGGATGCAGTAAGAGCCTACTAAGGGATACCTCCGGAAAATGGAGAGCAGTGTCTTTCCGTGTATCAACATCCTGTACTGCGCTCGCTTGCCAAGCGCGGTGATTATGGCAACTATCCCTCAGGTCGGAGGTCCATGAGGGTGGATATTTATTATAACTGTAATATAATATGTAGTCTCCTAAGGGCACCAGATCTTAAGAGCTCGGGCAAAAGAATCCATCAGAGTATGTGATATAACAATAAAATGGTATTTCCGATTAACAGCCAATATAGGTATCGTCCTTGCCATGGGGGCATTCTGTACTGCGCTCGCCAACCCACCTCCCAAGCGTGGTGAGTATGGCAACAACCCCTCATGATCAGTACATTAGTGATCAATGAGGTCTTGTCCAGCAGTGGATGTCCGGCGACTGGAAGAAAATGATATTGAATTGAAACAAAGAGTGATATTAATCTTTGCTCAAATGATGTACAAAATAAATAAATAATGCTGGACAATTCACACAGCATCATCTAGCCCCAAGCTAAGCAGAGCTTGTATTAGTGGTACAAGATGACTGATATGCTTAATTGATTATACTACATAGATAGATAAAAAAATATAAACATACTTGTTTGAACTACTCAGTTGTTCACATTAATCCGTTGTCCACCAGACGAGGCCGCCGAATGTTCCTGATACAGATGTTGGTGCTCTGCTTTGTGCCCCACGCGGCGCTGGTCCTCCAGAACTGCACCATCATGGCGCAACTCTCGCAGACCTTTGACTCGGCCCTTTATCTCAACACTGAGGTGAGTTCATTCACGATATAGTATAGTTGTCTTTTTAAACTCTCGCGATCATAATACATTATTAAAACATGTCATTATATATCATTTTTATATATTCATTCTTATCTGACCCTTTACGGCGTCGAACAGATTGATTAGGGATTATATCGGTTCCTTGCCAGTACCGACTTACCTAGTAGATTCGTACTCCACGTTCAGAACAGATAAAGAGATAGCGCGCATTAGTGACTTTTGTCACCGTGACTGTTTCGTGACCGTGACTGTTTCGTCACCGTCACCGCGCACATCATTCCTAATCATCGAGGACATAGCCAATAGAGAGGACATGTAATTTATTTTGTCTAAACATCAATTTCGCCAAAAATATTTAATTCTTCAATTGTACGAAAAAGTACACAGGTCGGCTGTTGGCGCTGTACTGTCAAAGGCGAGAGACAGGTTGTCATTACATTAGTGGAAAGCACTAATGTGTTTCGGAATTCTTATAACCTTATTTCCCCTCTATTGGATTATGTGCTCCATGTTCCTAATGAAGGGTGCGCGCATTTGGATACGTGACAATTTCGAGAATTTGTATGTGACAGTGACAATTCCTTTTTTGTCAACAAAAGTGACTAGATCGTGCTCTCTCAAAACCTTTTCGACGTGCAGAGGGAAACATAATGATATGACAGCAGTCATGCGACAAGTATTGACGTTTTGAAATTAATGTCGAATACGTAATGATGATGATGTTAAATCCTTATGAACTTTCATCTCAGTTTAAACCCATCTCATAATCATCATAATTTCAGCCGCAAAACGTCCACTACTGAACACATGCCTCCTTTATGGATCTCCATGAGGGGTAGTTGCCATACTCACCACGCCTGGCAGGCGGGTTGGCGAGCGCAGTACGGGATGTTGATACACGGAAAGACGCTGCTGCCCAGCTTTTACAGGTATCCCTTAGCAGGCTCTTACTGCATCCACGAGCATGAGAGGAGGGGCAACATTCTACTGCCGGCACCCCACGGAAACCCATCACACTATACACGAACTCTGTCAGTTCCATTTCATTGTTATAGTGGTTCCGTAATGAGCTCAAGTTCCTAGCCTTCCAGCATTTATAGTTGCAAAGTATTGACTGGCATCTCGCAACAAGTAATTTTAATTAACTAAGAACACTAGACTTAACTAAGAACTAAGAACACTAGACACTTAAGCGTCCAATATAAATAATCATCATCATCATAATTTCAGACGTAAACGTCCACTACTGAACACAGGCCTTCCTCATTAGATCTCCATGAGGGGAAGTTGCCATACTCACTACGCTAGACAGGCGTGTTTGCGAGCGCAGTACGGGATGTTGATACACGGAAAGACGCTGCTGTCCATTTTCCGGAGGTGTCCCTTAGTAGGCTCTTACTGCATCTACGGGTATGAGAGGAGGGGTAACATTCGAAGCCGGCACCCCAGGGCAATATAAATGCGATTGTACTTAAAAGTAGTAAGTTTTAAAAAACTTCACGATTAAAAATTGTTAAAACTATTTGACGGGATTGCCGTGGGGTCCCAAGCGAGTGTTTAGTAAGAATCTGCCAAGGGATGAAGGGATTCCAAAAAATGAGCAGAAGCTACTTTCCATGTCTCAACATACCGCACTGCGCTCGCCAAACTGCCTGCCAAGCGAAAAAAAAGAAGTTATAACTAGCATAAAAACATAAATTTAGCATCACTTCACAAAATTACCTATGAGGAAATCTTAAGGAGCTGCTTTCAAAGATTTCAATCGTTAGATACGCCCTTACAGTAATGAGACTACATCATTTTGATTCCATACGAAATGAGTGAGCACGCATATTCAGTGTACCACTCAACAGTGTAGCAGCCGGACGTGGTATGTTATGTTTTTCACGAAAGTTCGTGCAACATGATTGCACAATAAATAGTAACAGTAGTAACAGTTTGATTTATTGGCAAAATCAGTGTGCGTGCGTCAGCATTTTTGTTAAATTATTGCACTTACGTTATAGACAGTGCCACAGCTTTTGGTGTCAGGCATGGATTTAAATTGTTAGATAAGCCCTGGCAGGGCTGTGATAAAGTTATGAATAGACACGAGTAACGTTGTTATGAAGAATTTGCGGTACTTACCTACTATGCTCGGATGTGAGCGAAATTGTCCTTTATCAAGAAAATGTTGTGAACTCTAGACAGACTTGTGAAAATATTTAATTGAACTAAGGATAAGTACCGTGGAATGCCGTCAGTAGAATGTTGTCACTCTTCTCTTTCCCGTGGATGCAGTAAGAATCTAAAGGGGTACCTTCGGAAGATATACAGCAGCGTCTTCCCGTGTATCCTGTACACTACGCTCGCCAACCCGCCTGCCAAGTCTGGTGAATAAGGCAACTACCATGATCAGTACTGAGTGATCAATGATTTGGCTTTTGTGGACGTCTTACGGCTGAAAGAGATCCTCATAGAAGCGTACGCGCAGGTTTGTACATGTCAAAATGGATCTACAAAACTTGAGCACTCCTAGCAAGCTTAAGTTGAAAACTTCATCGTGAAGTTAGACGCAGGTTCAGAAACTTACTGATAATGATACTCATCTCTTGCTTTGTGAAAGCCTCAGACCGCAAAGTTTTCGCGTACTTAATATCATCTTGCTCAAAAATAACTATGCTAAGCTGGGAGCAATAATAACGTTAACGTCAAATTGTGTGAAAATTAACTACACACTTTTATCAAAATGTGCGTCCATGAGCGACGCGCCTCCCGAAAGGACTCCAATTCGGAATCCTCGGCCTCCAGCCGCGGCGCCAGCAGCGACAGCGGTCGCGATCAAGGCCTCGGTCATCATACAAGGTACCGTTTAAGCCAACTAGACCCGCCAAGCCATCGCCATCGAAATTATCATCCGATACAATGCCCCACCCCGCGTCGAACCAACCGCCGGCGGCCATTTTTAACACCATGTTGACGATTCAAATTTGAATGACAAACCGTAGTCACCTAAAGCGGCACACGACCAGAATCTCTATTATATTTCCCACCTCAGTGGGCAATTAACGCCCGATTTAATGGCAGTAATAAAAGGCCACCTACAGGAGCGGGAGAAATCCCTACGCGGAGCCCCCCGGGCCACGCTAGAGGAAGAAGACGCAATTAATTGTAGTTTAAACGCTAACATTATTATGCCCCCCGCTTCCTCATCTACAACCCAACCCGGCATTCGCCGCAAGAGGGCGGATATTGGTTCTCACCCGAGGAAAATAAGAAACGGATAACCGAACCCCATGTATGAGAACAAATACCGCAGCGCCCTACGACACCTATACCATCACCTACGTCAACTAAGTCGATGTTTTACGCTTCGCTGACGGCATCTCCCGGCGCACGCCCACCGCAACCCATACGCATCGCTGGCGGCGTCCACTGCCAGCCGCCCACCGCAACCTACCTACAGCGTAGTTTGCACACAGCCGCCCATCCAGCAGGACAACGAAGCCCGCCCTACGCTGCCCGCCCGCCCCAATGAGACACAACCGTGTCCAAACACCCAAGGTACAACTAGACCTACATCTAGATATCCGCCTCTTGTTTTGGAGGAAATGCCGCATTGGCCTAAACACTTCAAGGCCCTCCGTGGCCTACTAGGCCACACACCCAACGCCTGGCCATTCGGAAAAAGCATACGTTTCTCCCCGGAATCGGCGGAGGAGTACCGTACCTTACAGAGGTACATACATCTCGGAGGTCGAGGAAAACTTGAGCTGGTTTTCATACTCCCAGAGGAACGTCAGGTCAAGGTGGCCACCCGCGGTGTTTCCACCGATACCCCCCCCCCCTAGTTGAGATCCAACAAGACTTCGCCGAACCGGGCTTCGAGGCGGAGCTTATAAAGCCCATAAGAGCCAGCAAGAGTAGATCCGGGTGTATCTTCCTGGGTATATTCAAGCCTACCCTAAGCCTCGTCCCCGCACTGTACGAGGTCACAGGAGTGCTGTGCATGCCGGGGGTGAAGATAGAAAACTGGAGGGGCAAAAGAGGCCCAGCTCAATGCCACCGCTGTCAGGGTTTTAGGCACAGCAGCCACAATTGTCACCGCACCCTCGCCTGCGTCCGCTGCGGAGGCCCGCACCACGAAGGCGACTGTCCACGAGACCGTGAGGAGCCACCCACGTGCGATAACTGCAAAGGCGCACACACAGCTAATAAAACAAGCTGCCCGGTCTTCAAGAGATAGGCGCGCAACGGGAAGGCTGGCTCAACAGCCTTCACGACCTCCACTACACCCAGGGTAAGCCGCCCACAGACCCAGACCCAGCAAAAACCAACCCAACAGCACCAACCCCCTCACGCGGACTTCGTCTTCGTTCGGACTTCGTCGTCCGCATGAGAAGAAAACTGGCCATGTTTCGAGCGAGGCATCCAAATATCTAATAGGAACACTAGGCTTTACTAGGCTTTTTTTGGATGGATACATAAGTGGATAATAACCGATACATTTTTTCTACAAAAATCTCAGACGTTCCTGTTTTTCTTCTGGGGTTTCATACTTATCAGGAAGACGAAGACAAGCTTACTACCCAGAATCAGGAAATAGACCTGTTCTATATGAGCCTTAATTCTTTTATTTCTCTGTGTACTTCTTTTTTTGCTTCTTGTTAGATCATGCTATTCTTAAATGTTAGTAAGGTATCTAGTACATAAAACGTTTTGGTTTTATCTGTAAGTTCTATGTATAATTGTTTCATAAATAAATAAATGAGAAGTCCCAGAATGTAAAGACCAGAAAGCATTAGCAAGTTAAGCTTAACTTAGCGCAAATGATCACGACATGATTTCCAGGGTGGTATCCTGACTATGCCGTGGAGTGCCGGCAGTAGAATGTTACCCCTCCTCTCCTACCCGTGGATGCAGTAAGAGCCTGCTAAGGGACACCTCCGGAAGATGGGCAGCAGCGTCTATCCGTGTATCAACATCCCATACTGCGCTCACCAACCCGCCTGCCAAGCGTGGTGACTATGGCAACTACCCCTCATGGAGATCCATGAGGGAGGCCCGTGTTCATCAGTAGACGTTTTATGGCTGAAATGAAAAATATGATGATCCTGACTATGGTCCTTATTGCACGTTTTTGTAACACAAAGGCTCTGTTTATATTATATTTGTAACTGTTACCCCAAAATTTTATTCTGTACCCCAGTTTAGATTCGACAAGTGCATAAACAATTTTTAGCTGATCATGGTTAAACTCATCTTTTAAACTCCTCAAAGCATATCAAACCGAGCTAAATAGTCTGCGATGTATTCTAATTCGGATATCCAGTTTAAGTATTGGTCAATGTTTACTCCTAAAAATGTCACACTTTTGGCAAAGTTTAGATTTTCTTTTGTAATTATGTCAATTGATTCATGTCTGCGAGCAGTTGTTCAGAACCTCAGTACTTAGTGATCAATGAGGGAGGCCTTTGTCTAGCAGTGGATGTTCTACGGCTGGAAGAGAGAAATATAAGGAAATAACAAGTCAATAACTCTGAAGCCGACAGAGCCGCAGGTACAGGTACCCTTGTGGCGAGCACATCCCTAGTGATGTTTGCTAAAGACTGAGTGATAAGAGGTCACATCACTAGACACGCCATTACGAACGATTTTTCTCACAGGATTGTTTGCCTTTTTGTATTATTTTGGGGCCTGTTTGTTTGTTTCCGTGGGAGGGTGGTGTGGAGAGCACATCCCTAGTGATGTTTGCTAAAGTCTGAATGATAAGAGGTCACATCACTAGGCACGCCACTACAAACGGTTTTTCTCACATTGTTTGCCCTTTTTGTATTTGCGATTATATCCTATCCCTTGTGAATAATAAACTACTCCGTTAGTACATCCAAGCAACTTGTTTGATTTACAAGTTGAGAGATTAGATTACCTACTCCCACACCCTTACTGTATTTTCCTTTACCGTTAAAGCAAGTATTAAATATGTACACAACTTTACAAGAAAGAAAAATCCATTGGTGCACTGCTAAGTAACATTAGGATTTGAAAGTCGGGGGTAAGCTTGGGGTGAAAAGCTTTTTCATTACATATATTGTGTAAAGACGTTTTAAGTTGACATTAAACTTTAATGGAAAATGTTTATTTTATTATTTTTAGTGGGTACGTTTACATAAAAGCTTGTTTGGTAAAAAGTTTTTTTTACTTTTAATTTATTTCATTCCTTCAGCGGTAATATGAACTTCTCGCGTCTCGGTCACCCCGTTAACATTTTGAAAGAACTCTTTCATAGAAATTAAGAAATCCGAGAACCATCGAGCACATATTTAATAGAGAGGAAATGTTATTTATTTTGTCTAAACCACAATTCCACTAAAACACTGCAGCGACGGCTGCGCTTTGAAGTTTTCAAATATTACACTAGAGTTGGGCAAGCAAATACTTTAATCGATTTTATTATATCGATTAGTCGAATTATTTACGACAACGATGATGAATTTATGATTATTTAAAAGTAAAAAATGAAATAGTTCAAATATTCACGTTTACAACCTGCAAGCGTGCCTTAGAAATATTATTTTTTCATAAAGATACTTTACAATTATTAAGAATCACGAGAGTATCATAGTTGTCTAATATTCCGCTGTTTTGGCTCTCTTTCTAACTAGGTACATATGGCATTATATAAATGGTCTCGCTCTCACATTTTTATCGTGAACGTAGTCACGGAAAATCCACACATAAAGATACTAACTTATCGTTAACAAAGCACCAGAAGATAGATTATTTAAAAAAAAGTAAGGCCTTTGCATCTATTTGAGATGATTTATACGGCGTCAGTAACTGGTATCCATGCTGTACGGGACGCTGCAGTCATCCTTTCAGCCATAAAACGTCCACTGATGAACACAAGCCTCCCTCACGGATCTCCATGAGGGGTAGTTGCCATTCTCACCACGCTTGGCAGGCGGGTTGGTGAGCGCAGTGTGGGATGTTGATACACGGATAGACGCTGCTGCCCATCTTCCGGAGATATCCCTTAGCAGGCTCTTACTGCATCCATGGGCATGAGAGGAGGGGTATCATTCTACTGCCGGCACCCCACGGCGGGACGCTGCAGTGCTTGGGACATTTTTAGATGGATTAGGCTTGCCCAGCTCCTATACCATCATCTCAGCAAGGTCAGCTAATTGGTCAGAGGAAAAAAACAGGTCAATACGTCTGAAGCTGACTAAGCCGCGGGTTTCCTTAAGATGTTTTCCTTCACCGTTAAAGCACGTGATAACTATGAACATAATCTTTTAATGAAAAAAATCTATCGGTGCACGGCCGGTATCAAACCCACGCAAGACGTTCGGATTGAAAGCCGAGAGTACATACCACTTAGCGAACACGGCTTTTTCATTATTTTTATTGTATTGATAAATAGCATTTACATATCTTAAGACTTATCAGGTGATTGAAAAATCGGCCCTAAATGTAATAGATACATTTTAATTACTTCTTGTTTTACGGTAGTACTTATCGATTCATTGATTTTATTATATCAGCACAACACTAGCATTAATAGAATAAGATAACGTTGCACGGCATTGCAGCTAAGAGAAAGCGAAAATCAGAATCAGAAATATTTGTACTGTGGAACTGTTGTACAAAAGATGTTACGAAATAGTACCTACATGTTAATACAGCTTGTCCATTCTGGACATACAATATTATTGTCGGTCTATAGCCTACTTTATAAAAAGCATAATCAAGTGACGTTTCAAATGACTAGTTTTACTTGAGCCGTGCTAAAATGATTGTAAGTTTAAAATTTGTATTTTTACTTGTATTTACCCAGGAAAAGTGGTTCTATCTGTTTTGTAATTTGATTTTCTGCTGCTTTTCCCACACCATAGTACCTATATAACAACAAACCATTTTTAAAAGTATTTGTATTTCATCTGAATATATTTATAATTGTACGGGGAATAGAGGTGGAAAAGTACACAGATCGGCTGTTGGCGCTGTTCTTTCATAGGCAAGAGACAGTTATGCAAAATCACTTATGAGTTGCGAAATTCGAAAGACCTTATTTCCCCTCTATTGAGTATGTGCTCGATGTCAAGAACCCATTATCATTTGAACTTAGCAGGTTTCTGTTTTGAAGTAGGTATATAATTAAACAAACATAAATTAAGAAACAGTTGACTGCGACACATTGTGGATAAACTGCTAGTACAGTCACGAGCAATAATATTTTAAGAATAAAAATAAGAAACGTTTATTTTGTGTCACAAAATATAAAACAATAACACACACAATAACAAAATTAAGAATACTGACAACAAAAATGGTCGCCACTCAGCTATTGTTACGGTAAGGCTGCGACTGTAACTATAATTACTGTACTGTATTTAACTATACATTGTCACTACTTTCTAAAATATCATAGCATCCATTCAAGAAATTTAAATGCTTCATCGTAAATGAGTATAGACTATTAAAGGCAGCCTGCGTTAAAGGCGTTCGTCTGAACGTTACGGGTTCGAGTCCCATCGGAGACAAAATTTTGATTGCATTTTTCATTTCTATATTCTGAAATTATTGTTATGTCCCAATATTTATGCAAAATTTCTTGTAAATCAAGTAAAAAACTATGATTTTCCAACCTTACAAACTTTATACCCCTAATTTGCTACTCAGGGAGTGATTTTTGAGAAACGCTGAAACATGTATTTAATAATTTTGGCTAGGTATTTTATAACTATTTAGGTGAAATTTCAAGTACCAACCTAATTCAAGTGAAAAAATATATTCCTAAAACCAATTTTCATCCTCTATATTTTCACTTAGGGGATGAGTTTTGAGGAATTGTATTATAATTATGCAAAATGTTAAGTTTTTTAAGTGATAAATTACGATTTTTCCTCGCAAACTTTCATCCGTTTTTCCCTATTTGAACCCTTTCTGATTTAGTTACGCAATGAAAGTAGCCTATGTCCGCCTCCATGGTCTGATCTACTCCTATACTAAAATTCATCCATCCACACATTCACTTTTATATATTAGTAGGGATAGGGATATAAGTGAGTGTATATTATATATATAAAGCTTATTTATATAAATATTTATGTATAAAATTACATAACATATTAAAATAAAAATATACAAGTAAAAAATACATTAAAATATATAGCCGTGTCTGTAAGTTCTAAGCGCTATCGTAGCGCTACGCTTTGCAGCGTAGGCCGACCAATCGGTGCGCCTACCCGCATAAACGCATCTTTTTACTTTTTAATAGTTTGTATTTTTAAATGTTTTTCTACTAGAAAAGTTATATTTTATTTATAAAATCGTAGAGCCTAAGTAGTACGTACTTTTGTATTGTTCTATGCTCATTTTGAGTGAACCTGTTGTTATTAGGGTTCCGGACCAAAATGGTAAAAAGGAACCCTTATAGAATCACTCTGTCTGTCTGTCTGTCTGTCTGTCACACATGGATAGATAGATAGATAGAAGATAGAAAATGCTTTATTGCACACCTTAAAACATACAAGTACAAAATAAAAAAACTAAAGAAACACTGATCATGTGACAATCGGCGGTCTTATCGCTAAAGAGCGATCTCTACCAGACAACCTTGGGATGGATTGGATTATTATATGCAACATGGGGTTCTATCGATGTAAGATGTACATACGGTAATAATAGTAATAAATTAAAAATAATAGTAATAAATGGATATCTCGAGAACTACTGATGCTATCGACTTGAAATTTAAAATGGTAAAAAACAACACTTTTTTACTAATATAGCATATTTAAAAATGTTAAAAAATATTCTTATTTTGATTGCAGGGGGGCGGATAGGGGATCTCAAAATTTTTAAGTGAAGTTACTAGGCCGTGTTTGCACATTAATAAACAGTTTATAATTTTTCTTTAAAACGTATCGTTTTTGAGTTATTTACAAAAATGTTGAAAAAACGACCGTTCCCCCCCCCCTTATCTCCGAAGTTTGCAGAGATAACCCCGTGATACTTTTAAGGCTAATAGAAGTGTATGTAAAATTTATAGGAAAATTATAGCGAACTCTCTAATTAGCATAGTTTTTTGGACAAGGGGGGTGGAAGGGGGGTTTTCAAAATTTTTGTGAAGTAAATAGTTAATGTGGGGTATCATATGAAAGGTATTCATTTGCACATTAATAAACAGTTTTTAGTTTTTCTATAAGACGTATTGTTTTTGAGTTATTTACAAAAATGTTGAAAAATTGACCGTTCCCCCCCCTTATCTCCGAAGTTTGCAGAGATAAACCCGTGATACTTTTATAGCTCATAGAAGTGTATGTAAACTTTATAGGAAAATTATAGCGAACACTCTAATTTGCATAGTTTTTTAGACAATGGGGGTGGAAGCGGCGTTTTCAAAATTTTTGGAAAGTTACTAGGTAATGTGGGGTATCATATGAAAGGTATTCATTTGCACATTAACAAAAAACAGCTTTTAGTTTTCCTTTAAATTGTATAGTTTTTGAGTTATTTACAAAAATGTTGAAAAAAATAGCGTTCCCCCCCCCTTATCTCCGAAGTTTGCGAAGATAAACCTCTGAAACTATTATTGCTATTAGAAATATATGTAAAGATTAGAGGAAATTTATTACAATCTCTCTACATAGCATACTTTTTTAGAAATCATCGAAAGTGTAAAAAATCTACATAAGTTCCGCTATCAGACAAGAGATGGCGCTGTCAAGGTTCTCCTACAAATATAAAACCGCCTTTGTCATATATTATATTGTATGCTCCTCTCCTGCCCGTGGATGCAGTAAGAATCTGCTAAGGGATATCTCCGGAAGATGGGCAGCAGCGTCTTTCCGTGCAAGAACATCCCGAACTGCGCTCACCAACCCGCCTGCCAAGCGTGGTGAGTATGGCAACAACCCCTTATGCACTTGGATCTCTAAGTCAATGAGGGAGGCCTATGTCCAGCAGTGGATATCTTACGGCTGTAATGATGATGATGATATTGTATAATGGCACGGAACCCTCGGTGCGCGAGTCCAACTCGCTCTTGCCCGGTTTTATTTATCTTTAAACCGAATTGTAAATCTCAACTTCTACAGAATGTATCGGGCAATAATTTTACATACAAGTACCTGCTAAGTTGTAGTTTCCAGCAGGAATTTATAGTGTAATATCATCATCATATCGGCCCGTTGACATAAACGAAGTGGCCGTTAATGTCTCTACTAGGTTTATAACACGCCATCGTAATTTACCGCAATTTAGAGGTATGCGATGCGTTAATAACATCTAAGGTGTGAAATTCCACCCCAATGTTGTGTTGCGTACGATAAGTATGTTTCTGATTTAACTGTTTTCATACAAATTGAAGAGTTTATGTCATAATGCGTGCATGCATTGCATACGTGGGTCAGTATTTATAGTACCTCTAATCGACGTTTTATTCAAGTTTAATTTGATATTTAAGGTATTCCTATATGACGAGAAATATTTAGGCTCACCATCCCACTTGCCAATAGTGGTGAGTATGGCAACAACCCCCTCAAGATCAGTACTTGGAGATCCATGAGGGAGACCTATGTCCAGCATTGTCCGTCCTACGGCTGAGAAGATGATGAACTAGGAATATTTACTCTTGGGATATACAAAACAAACACAGCTTACCTTGGGGCTAAATACGAGTATGTGAAATGTCCACACAATGTCTACAAGCTTGATAATAAGCCTTTCCTTGTTACGTACCCAATCGTCCCACAACTTTTCAATTGCAGGTTCTTGGCAAGGGAGTTTTTAACAAGGAGGGGTCCTTGTTATAAATCGCCCTCTCAAGATGTGCTGCGTAGCGGAACTTTTTAAAATAACGAAGCTCACTTTACCTTTCAGTTTATTCGTGGCTCGATAACGGTCAAGCTATGTCAATTATCTGGTTCCAACACAAGTCCTATTATTAACTTTTAAAACCAATATGGTATGCCGTAACTTTTTTATACAGCGCGTTCATGGCTTAGATGAGATAAATATGGACTAGTCACCGACGGACCTTCCCCGCTGTCAATCCTATTTGCCAAAAATCTTTCGGGTTTATAAAACTAATTCAATAATCGATTTCCCAGTCACAGAATCGCTTTTGCAGTGTGATAAGCTCTTGGGAAAATGCCTGTTTGTGCTGTTAGCGGATGCAAAAAGAATTCCAATACCTCAAATCTACAAAAAGATGGAATAGCATTTCACCTGTGAGTATAATTTTGTTGAAATAGTAACCAATTTCGTAGATTTTCAAATGCTTTTCGTTGTTTGAGATCGAGAACATTGAATAAAAAATATTCGATTGTAAAAATTTTCGATACTATTTTGAGGGATGAGATTTTTCTTTCCATCGATATCGATGAAACAATTTTGTTACAATACAATTCAAATTAAAAAAAAAAATTGTTATACGTTAGTCTTTTTAAACTTTCACGTTCACAACACATTACTACTTTGTATGTATATAAAGGTTATCGGATATTCATCGCCTAAATTGGTACAGGTGTTGAGTAGAAACAACAATACATTAAAATTTCAAAAGTCACGTGTGCCTCACATCAGTTCCTCTACACCAAATCATACTTTCTGAATTAAAATGCATAACATTTAGCAAAATATGCTAAATTATTTTACCTACAATATTTGGAGAGTTCCCTAAAGATCCCTTCCTCGTGGATCCCATTTTTAAAAACTATGGTGAAAAACGTTTAAAAGACATGAGTTTTACAAAGTGGTATTAATAGTTGAAGTGTATCTATTCGAACCCAAATATTATTTTCTAAATACGTTGATAAAACACGGAAATCTTAGGTAACATAATAAAAAAAAAAAGTTTTTATATAGTTTTTACCCATCGCGCGGCAGAATGATTCAAGCAGTATTTCCTGTTACTGCATTTGGGTATATAATTTGATAATCATCATTTCAGCCGTAAAACGTCCACTACTGAAGACAGGCCTCCCGCATGAATCTCCATATAGTTGCCATTCCCACCACGCTTGGCAGGCGGGTTGGCGAGCGCAGTACGGGATGTTGACACACGGACAGACGCTACAGACGTGCCTGCTAAGGGATACTCCGGAAGATGGGCATCTTCCGGAGTATCCCTTAGCAGGCTCACAGCAGGCAACATGTTATGCGTTAATTATTTGATTTACAGAACAAATATTCATCGGGAGGTTGTATCCCTTGCTCCGCTCAGAATTCTGTAATAATAATTTCTGTTTTTTTACTTGCTAAGTAATTTACTATTTTAAACATAAATACTGGAATAGCCATTTCAAATTGATTTCAGTTTTATGAAACATATTATATTTTAATATGTACGCTTATAATAAAATCAGTAAACCCAAGGTTTTTATTAGTTGTTTTTATGTTTTGTGTGTGTATTTGATTCTTCGTACTTCTAAATGGCGAGGACTATTAATTAATTTCACAAAGGTAGCTTTGTAACGACCGATCAAAATCCCAATAGACCCATTCTTTGGCATTGTGCCAGTTCTAACAGCAGCTGCTGCGAATTCAATAAAATGGGTATGTTATCACAGCATTTGCGTGATTAAGAGGTTGCGCATGTTGTCTTTACGAGGCACATTGTTTTGATTCCATGATTAATGTCTAGACAGTCAAATGGAGGCAGTCTACGTTTCTGATATGAAGAAATTTTTTTTTGTCAAACACAACACGCAATCTGAGAAGTCAAGATGTGTATTTTTGTTTGTTATAAGTCCAAAAAATGCGGGACCAATTTCTAAAAACTCTTTAATACCATGCTACATTATCAATGAGTATTATTTCTAATCTAGGTTATTTAGGGATCGCAACGAAAGGCAATTATTAACCCAAGGTAAAGAGCCAATGTTATCATTTTAGCCGTAAACGTCAGGCATTCCTGATATTCATGACACCTGTGTATAGTACCTAGTCCACATATATGTAAGTCCATGACCATTTTTGCCATACCAGCCAAGCGTGGCTCACCACGCTTGGCAGGTGGGTTGGCGAACGCAGTATGAGATGTTAATACACGGAAAGGCGCTGCTGCTTATCTTCTGTAGGTATCCCTTGCCAGATTGTTATAACAATTTATTAACAGTTATTATTAACTAAAAACTATAGAGTATGTCTAGTAGTAACCAAAAAGATTTTGATTAGAATTGACAAAACTAATATGCTACTAACAAACAGTCAGTTATCTATATGCCAATAATGGCTTGCTTATTTGTATCTAATTTGTTGGTTAATTTTTAACAAAAAAAATAGATTACATGGTACATAACTTTAAATGGCTTGGTACATATTTATCCAAAAGGTTTAGTAATAATTAGATAAGTACTTTGTTTAATTATAACAAACATCATAAGCCAAATAGTAACACATCTTATTTTACAATACTAGGATTGGTTGCTTGTAACACTTGTTATGTAGTCACTTTTTCTATGTTGCTAGTTACCCAAGTTTAAGTTACTAATGACAAAAATTTTTTTTCATGTTACTGAAAAAAAAGTAAATAATTAAAATGAATGCCTTTATCCCTTGGTCACGCATAACTTGGCTGAAACAGATAAAAAAAGTACTTAAAACTTCTTGTTCTACAGATTTACAGTTTGAAGTTTGACAAATGTTATCGATTTATAGTAGATCTTATCCAGTTCTTACATTTGAGCCCACAACGGGAAGACCAGTCATCGAGAAAATGCTCTTATTAATGCTTATTAGTGCTACGAAATTATGTTTTTTCCTAGTATATTGTAATTTTCGACGTATACGTAATTTTAAAACGGGTAAAACCGGGACCCTATTACTAAGACTCCGCTGTCCGTCTGTCTGTCTGTCTCATGAACCGTAATAGCTAGACAGTTGAAATTTCCACATGATGTATATCTGTAGCCACTATACCTACAGATACTAAAAACAGAATAAAATAAATATTTAATGGAGCCCATAAAACAAACGTAATTTTTATGCCGTTTTTTGGTCGATATTATAACGGCAACAGACGCTTGAAATATTTACAGAATATGAAGTTATATTTAACTTTAAAAATAAATAATTTAATTAAAATAAGAAAACTATTTGAGGGGGGCTCCCATACAACAAACGTGATTTTTTTTGCTTGATATTAATAACGGCAACAGGTAGACGCATAAAATTTTCACAGAATATTTAATTGTATATTTGTTTTGAACAAGTTGTTTTGCCAAATAATGTCACGGAATAGTCTTTTTTAAACTTTCGCGATCACGACACATTATTAACACATATTTAAACGGGTATTTATCGCGCTATTTACCTTTATTATTGCCCGACGTTTCGACAGGATTGCACCCATCGTGGACTTCCCGGGACCACGATGGGATAAATACCCGTTTAAATATGTGTTAATAAAATGTCACGGAACCCTTCGTGCGCGAATCCGACACGCACTTAGTCGATTTTTATTTATATCTACTGTCATATTTAGAAGAAGAATTATTATAGGTTCTGTTTCGTTTGGGAATACATTTGAGAAGTGTATTCCTATCGTGTATCAGTGGTATACATTGAAAAGTGTTTTTTTTTGTAATTCCCATCTTGTAAAAGTATTACAAGATTTTAGCGGTACAAGATGGGAATCCTCAATAATAGTTACCTTAAACCGAGGAGAGAAAAATCTAATGCCTAATTAATAATAGGACAACTACCGAAAAACTCGGGAGGTCAGTGTACTCGTCAATATGAACAACTTTTACTAAGGAACTTTTGCTGTAAAAAAAATGTAAAAAAACAGCTGTTCCATATATTTTAGTAAAGTAGGTATTGTACTTTTGTATAGAACAGCTGTTTCTTCACATTTTTTTACAGCGAAAGTTCCTTAGTAAAAGTTGTTCATATTGATGAGTACATTGACCCCCCGATGTTTTCGGTAGTCGTCCTTTTACACCCTGTATAATAATAAGGTTGTCTGGAAGAGATCGCTTCTGAGCGATAAGACCGCCCATTGTACCTTCATTTGTAATTTGCTTATCTTCTGTATTTTGTGTACAATAAAGTATTTTCATTCATTCATCATTCAATAATAATATAATGACCAACAACCCCCTATTAAATAAACATACTCTGATCAGTACTGTAATTAAATAAAACAGAGGACAGCACTCTTTACTGTAACATGAGTTTATAAAAACTTATATTGATGACTAGATGTCCCGGCAAACTTTGTATAGCACCTACTACAACCACTGCTTACAACTACCCTATAGCCTTCCTCGATAAATGGGCTATCTAACACTGAAATAATTTTTCAAATCGGACCAGTGGTTCCTGAGATTAGCGCGTTCAAACAAACAAACAAACTCTTCAGCTTTATAATATTATATTTAGTATAGATAGGGGTTTATTCTTATGTAAGGTACTTAAATAGAAATAAATAATTTTTTATTTTATGAATTTTAATTGTCGGCGAGCGAATAATGGGGCTCAAATGGAGTTGGGCAGGACACTTGGCCAGACGAAATGACGACAGGTGGACGAAAACGCTGACTGAATGGTGGCCGAGAGAAGGGCACAGAAAAAGGGGTCGTCCACCATCCCGATGGGTTGACGATGTTCGGAAGACCGTGGGTTGCACCTGGCTAAGAATAGCTTATGACAGAGGCGAATGGCAAAATCAAAGGGAGGCCTATGCCCAGCAGTGGGTCGATAAAGGCTGATGATGATGATGATGATAAATTTTAATTTTTAAATCCGCTGTGGTTGGACTGACACTACAAATTATTGATGTTTGTTCTCCAGGCTGAGACAATCCTGGCGATGGGCGAGCTCGTGGTCGCACTGCAAGACGAGCGACAGCACATCATAGAATACCTGCTCGACGTATTCCGGGACAACACTACTTTATGGTATGAGAAACATTTTGGAAGCTAAGATCCTTTTTTATACTACTTAATGACGAGATAAGCCGATGGCCTACCTGATGTTAAGCGCTAACATCTTCCTATTACGTGGCGTCTCGTGGCAGACGTTGCCAATAATGTCTACTCTGCCATCTTGAAACACTGGGTAGCTGTGCTGAAACCAGTGTCCTGCCTAGTGTCTCAATGATTTGTTTTCTTTTCTTATTTATTTTACTTTTTTTTTTATTTTATCTGTGGTTATTGCATTATTTTTTTTGTGTAATTTTTTTGTTCTATGGATCATGTGGTCTGAAATAAATGGTTTTTATTTATTTATTACAACAACAATACCGCGGTGATCACGGTCACGAAGCACGTGACTATGAGACCAACGCTGCATTGCATTGCGCCCGTCACTCTTTGACAGAGTCGCAAGGTCTCATGTGCCCGTAATTTCACCGGCCCCCTTACCCTTCAAAACGACAGAAATAGGTATGGTGGTAGTACCTCCCCGGATAAACTCTTCACAAAAAGTCTACTACTACGTTTTATCCCAAGACACAAACAACGAGGGATTAATAAATAAACCCGGACATTTCACACAGCACCATCCATCCCCAAAGAAAGCACAGCTTGTAGGACGCAGATAGTGTTAGAATACATGGATATTTTTTTTTGTAAATCCATAACTACCATACATTTAAAACTAAAAATAACAACATTTAGATACGAAACCGATAAAGGCAGTCAAGATTTTCGACCCGACGGTTAATTGCTCCGTGGCCGAACGGTTAAGGCAGCCTGCGTTGAAGGTGTTCGTCTGAACGTTACGGGTTCGAGTCCCGTCGGAGACAAAATTTTGATTGCATTTTTCATTTCTATAATGATACCTTAGTGTGGGTTTACACTTTAAATAAAATTGCTTATAACATTTAGATACTTTACGTGCATGTAAGATTACAGCTAAGCAGCCGCTCCGTGCAGATGCAACGCTCGAACAGCATCAATGGAATCGTTATCAGAATACACATTATGTTAATGTGTATTCTTATTTATTTATTTATTTGAGCCACCAACAGAAGATACACAAAGAAAAATTACAAAAGTAAAAACAATAAAAATCATGAGCTAGTGTTATCCCAATTACAGGCAGCTACATCTAGGTTAAAAATTAAGTTGTCATATTCTGATAACGATTGTATTGATAACCCTCCTCTCTTGGATGTATCCCGTTGGATGCAGTAACAATCTGCCAAGGAATACCTCCGGATGATGAGCAGCAGCGTATCCTCGTATCAACATCCCGTACTGCGCTTGCCAACCCGCCTGCCAAGCGTGGTGAGTATGGCAACCACCCCTTTATCATCATGGAGGCATATGTCCAGCAGTGGACGTCTAACGGCTGAAATGATATGATGATGATGAAATCGTTATATAATTCTGCTCAATGGGCATCCTTACTGCTAAGAAACCAACGGTTGCCTGGTCAGACCTGACTCTTTGGATAGAACCTTAGGTAATGTAGTTTTTATCCAGTGGTTGAGCCTTGACTCCAGCAGATATTCGGCATTCGCTGATTTATACACTGGCCGATTTTTGACTGCCGTTATATGCTCCTTGATAGGTTCAGCTGTAGTGCGTTTAGTTTGCCCTGCAGTATAAATATATGTGGGGTGCCGGCAGTAGAATGTTGCCTCTCCTCTCATGCCCGTGGATGCAGTAAGAGCCTGCTAAGGGATACCTCCGGAAGATGGGCAGCAGCATCTTTCCGTGTAACAACATCCCGTACTGCGCTCACCAACCCGCCTGCCAAGCGTGGTGAGTATGGCAACTACCCCTAATGAAGATCCATGAGGGAGGCCTGTGTTCAGTAGTGGACGTTTTAGGGCTGAAATGATGATAAATATATAATATTTATACTACCGACTTGAGAAACCTTATTTTTTCATTGTATTAAAATAGGTACGCGATAAAGTCCTGTAATTTTAAAACTAAATAATGATAATTTATGTTAACAAATCGCGAAAATTTAACAAGTTATATTTATGCAATAATGCAATATACTACCGCCGGCACTCCACGGCATCACCAAGTAGGTATAAAAACTTATTATCCTAATAACTGTCCGGTCGAAGATTGCTTTTATCTGGATGGTACAAAATACACTAAACGTTGCAAACGATCGGTCATAAGTCGCGGAAGTAACCTTGAGCATACGGACATCCGAACGACGACGCATAGAACACAGAATATTTATCTATACAGTATTGTAACTCGGCCGTATTTTTGAAATAAATACCTACAGCCGCGCGGTAAGTAAACATGCGATAGGGCTGCCCGCCTCCAGCATTTTAATTACCTACATTTGCCTACTTGGTGTTGCCATTTAGTTTTGTGATTGTAAATACACTTTTTTTATATAAACAAATAAAATACTTTGTGAATTGAATAGGAAGTGTTTAATAAAAATGTGTGTTGTTTTTTGATTGGTAGATTTAATTAAAAAAACATATAATTAATGGAATCAGGCGTTACTTTGCGGAAATCCATGACAATAAAATGCAATGAAAATATCTAGTTTTAATTCCGCTAATGCTGAGATGCAGATGCATAAAACTAGATATTTTCATTGCATTTTATTAAAAACCATGTTTATGTTTGACTAACAAATCGGTCTTATAAACTTGCGACCGAAAAATATTTGCGCCTCGACTAAAGAAATATTCTGGGAATATTTCATGAGTCCAGCTATTATTGTTGTTGTTAATACCGAGAGATTAAAACGGTTTTTAGTGGTATATGTTGTTATAGCAGCAGCAGAAATAATTAATCTGAGAAAATTTCAACTATCTAGTGTGATAGACAGACGGTCAAATTAATTTTTTCTAGTATTATTCATTCACACAGTACAATAAACAACTTTTATTAATAATAAAATACCACGTCTTTACTTTGAATTGAACAAACTAACAAAACAAAACACACATGCCCCGAGGTTTTAACACAAGCGTACCTACCGTATCATGATTCATGAACCGCCTATTAACCTAACGACCTATTTCACTCGTGTCAATCACTTTACTCAATTCACTTTATTTATTAATCCAGTCATCTTTTTTTTCGGGAGATAAAAGGAAATACTTATCCATTAAAAATCAATAAGAAAGTATATCAAAAAGTGTGTCAAGAATAAAGTATCTAATTTTTTTTTAGCCGTGAAGGGCACTTATTGGCTTGTCTATTGTCTGTTTAAATTAAGTTAATGTTTTGTCAAACTAGTGTTTAGTATCTGTAGCTTGTGTAAGAAATTAACTTTATTTTTGTTCTGCTTTTGTATAAGCTGTAGGCCTACCTTTATAAGTAAATAAATAAATAAATAGACACACATTATGTACCTACCTACTAGTAAGTAAAATTATTTTATAGTCTTACCTTTCAGAGTTTCCAGGTAATCTAAAAAAGCTATCTCTGGATGCGTTAATATATCCTACTCCTCATATTGCAATTTGACTGCTTAGATAACAATGAACGCCTTGGAAACGGTGATATTTATGACAAGTCGTTGCTTAGATGTTTTGAACACTGGTTTCGTAGATCAATATGGATAGTCTGAGAGCGTATATAAATTTTAATGACTGAAAGCGAGATCGTTTCGGCTACCCTGCATGCTGAGATACTTTTGATGCTGACTGTACCTACTGACTAACTTACTCGTTAATAAGCAAATTGCTTAGTGGTATCTAGGCATTAAAAGTGGTCAAAAGGTTTATTTTTGTAATTTCAAAACATTTCTATTGATGCGTCAATTTAGTGACATAAACTAGAAACATTATATATGTATGTAAATGTATGTGGTTAAAAGGCTTTTAAGTTTAATAGTCACTAGCTGACGTCGTGCACAAAAAGAATTAAAGATGTAAAAATGGAAAAGAAAACTGCTTGGAAGTAAAGAGGAATAACGAACCTTCATTTCAAATCGAAAACGTATCGCTTTTTTACCGCCCTAAGTTTTACATTTGTCAAATACATACGAAGATCGCCGTTGGGTGCCGGCAATAGAATGTTACACCTCCTCTTATGCCCGTGGTTGCAGTAAGAGCCTGCTAAGGGATACCTCCGAAAGATGGGCAGCAGTGTCTTTCCGTGTATCAACATCCCGCACTGCGCTCGCCGTCCCGCCTGCCAAGCGTGGTGAGTATGGCACCCCTCATGGACATCCATGGGAGAGGTCTGTGACAGTAGTGTTCAGTAGTAGACGTTGTATGGCTGAAATGATGATGATACGAAGACCGTTTACTTTAGATCACGTAAATGCTTAGATACCGTTGAGCGATTTACGTAGTGACAAACCCTGACAGCTGTGATGGATATGAAATATTTGACGCTGAGATATTTTGTACACTTTGGGGGCTTAGATCAATATGGTGACTCTGGTATCGTAGATAAACCTGAACTTTTGTGAATGCAATGCAGCGTTGGTCACGTGCTTAGTGAACGTGATCCGCGCCGCATTGCAATTGTTATAGGTAGAGGTTACCGCTTAACATCAGGTGGGCCTTCGGCTGACCAGCCGGAGCCACGGTTTTGGTCCGGAATGGACCGCAACCATAGACTATTGGTATCTCGCGACAAGTAGGTATGCAACAGGCGTAAATTTTGCGATCTACGCTGTCAATCGTTAATTATTTGCTGTAAGCAAATACAAAATTGACCTTTGACAGCGATGATCACGAAATTTACGCTTATTCCAAACCTGTCGCGAGATACGTGTAATCATCATCTTCATATCAGTCGTGTAGGACGTCCACTGCTGGACAAAGGCCTCCCTAATTGATCTCCAAGTACTGCGGTTGGAAGAGTCCTGCATCCAACGCCGACCTGCGGTTCTTATACCAAGTCGTCAGTCCATCTTATAGGTGGACGTCCAACGCTGCGCTTGCCGGTCCGCGGCCTCCATTCGAGAACTTTGCGGCCCCATCAGCCATCCGTTATGCGCGCTATATGGCCTGCCCATTGCCACTTCAACGTGTAATCAGTCTGTGGGAATATTGCAGTTCCAGTTTTATAGTGAATGGTCTGAATAGTCTGCTATGTATAGCAGACTATTCACCAAGATCTCTAAAAGTCCTTCAAAAACACTTAAATTAAAGGTTTACTTAAGTAGCTTATGATTAAGATAACGATTTGGGCATGTGAAAATGTCGCTTTATAAATGTTTTTAGTACTTGCATTCATGACGTCCTATAGCTGATGATGATGATGATGATTCATATTCAAAATAAACGGCTCTGGTGTTTTAATAGCCGTCTGAGAAGGGGTTTGATGGAGGATGATGAGGGGTGGTTACCATACTCACCACGCTAGGCAGGCCGGTTGGCGAGCGCAGTAAGGATTCTAGATACATCTTTCGGAGGTATCCCTTCTCAGATTCTTACTGCAAGAGAGGAGGGGAGACAATCCACTGCCGGCACCCAGGGCAATGTTTAGTAATGAATATTTATGTGTGTTTATCATGTCCTTTATAGGCTCTTGTAATCATATTGCTCATTATGCGCTGTAATATTTATTGTCACCTGCATGCTTGTAAGCCCTATCCAAAGCGGGTTGTTCCGTTCATTTTGTAATTATGACGATTACTCACGTAGTATTGAGTAAAACGTCGAAGTTTATTCCTTGAAATAGAGGTCAAAAAATAACTTTTAATTATTTTTTTATTATTCATTTATTTATTTACTATATTTGGAAAAACAAACAGAATAATATAACATATAGGTAAAACTTAACATATAATTATTAATCCAATTCAGTTTCCACTAATAAATTTCACATACACATTAAAAAAAAAAGAAAAAAAGTGGACAATTATAGACTGTAAGGACTTGAAATTATGATTGATGTAGGTAGTTAAACAAAAAAAATAAAAACAAAATCTAGTCACACAAGTTACGACGCTGATAGTCCACAAAGTTCCTCGCTAATAGCGAGCTAAATCTTGAAAAAGAGAGATTAAAATATCAATTTGTGAAAAAATATCATTGTAAATGTTCATAGAGCGGTTAATAAAACATTAGAAACATAATTGGTACCTACGAGTTGTAATGGGCTGGAATAAATGGTTCATTCTAGAATTTAATCGTGGACATTTAAATCTAATTTTACCTAATAAATATGGACTGTCAATAACATTAAAAAGAGTTGATGAAATCTCTGAACATCTAAAATCATCTCCTGATATCAGTAGCGTTTGAAACCTATCTTCTTTCGGTGGTTTTAAGCTTTCCTGTGAATCAGATATAGACTTTGCTACACGCGTTGCACCAATGGACAAAAGTATTAAGAAGCCGAAGCCGATTATAGTGACATAACAAATTATCAACCCATAAGCTTAGTGTTATTCCCAAATTATTTGAATGTATAGTTTATGACACATTGGTTCCGATCATTAGACCAGGTATAATTAATGAACAACATGAATTTCTGACTAAAAAGTCAACGAAAACAATGTGCAATGAATAATGGCTTTCATGTGGATGTCGTGTACACCGATTATTCGAAAGCTTTCGATAAAATTAGCCATAATATCCTTATACAGAATCTTGTAAGCATTGATGTGCACGAGGATCTCCTGCGTTGGCTAGATTCATGTTTGAGGGAACGCAGTCAAGCTGTAACAGTAAAGGGCTTCTGCTCATCATTCATTCCAGTACCCTCGGGTGTTCCGCGGGGATCTCACCTAGGACCTTTCCTCTTCAACATTTTTGTGAATGATATTTCAGCACTCAAAGTTTTTGCTCTATACTGATGATAAAAAAATATTTAAAGTAATAAAAAACATCTATGATTGTGCTGAATTCCAACAAGATCTGGATGCCTTGTCTTCTTACTGTCAAATAAATAAACTATTTCTTAATGTAAAAAAAAATAATATTATATCGCTTTCTCTATAATATTACATTTTTCGAAAAATCTTTAGAATAAACAGCACAGAGATCACGTCCACACTCTAATGGTCTGAACCGAACTGAGCCGTTACTGTCCCACTGTTGGGAAAAGGCCTCCCTTTCCACCTTCCACTCTTCGCGACTGAACGCAGTTACAGACCAAGATGGTAAGTAAGCGTAAAGCTCGTCCCGGCATCTCGCGTCGCCTCGAGCATTGGGTGGGCCCCACTCTGTGGTGGTCTTCGCCCACAAATCGCTGCACATGCGGCAGACGTGTCCGTCCCAGTTCCACTTCAGGCTGGCGGCTTTGTGATCAACGTCAACGACTTGTGTTTTGGAGCGCAAGTATGCTGTTCCGCACGCGGTCTGACAGCTTTACGCCTAAGATACTTTAACTTTTTATAAATAATTTAAATCTCACATCTCTCAATAATAGAAAGAGGAATCATTTGTATTTTGTATGTTTGTAATGAATAAACTCAAAAACTACTGGATTAATTTTCAAAAATCTTTTACCATTAGAATGCTACACTATCCCTTAAGATATCCCCTATTCCCACGGGACCTACGCGGGTGAAATCGCGAAATGCGGCTAGTAGTTAATAATGCTGGACACAACACCATCTAGTCCCAAACATAGAAAAACTTGTACTACGGAAAGCACATTGATAGAATACGTAACAAGGGTTCCAACTAGCACGGGAGGTAAGGCCTTTGCATCTATTTTAGGTGATTTATACAGCAACTAGTATTCATGCTGAATGGGACGCTGCAGTGTCTGGAACATTTTGAGATGGATTAGGCTTGCTCAGCACCTACACCATAATCTCAGCTAGGTCAACTATTAGTCAGAGTTAAGAACAGGTCAATACGTCTGAAGGTGACTCAACCGCGGGTTTCCTCACGATGTTTTCCTTCACCGTTAAAGCACGTTTTAAATGTGTGCATCAAGATTCATGACAGAAAAATCGATTAGTGCACGGCCGGAATCGAACCCACAACCTTCGAATTGAAAGTCACGGGTACATACCACTCTGCCAACACATTCACGGGAGGTAGGGTCTTGATAATTGCAGTAAATATGTTATATAAATAAACGACATTCACTTTAGACAATAAAGGCTCGAGCACACCGGATGCGTATGCGTGACTACGACGTAACCACGTTGTAGTCACGCGCGTAGTTACGGCGTAACCCGATGTCCATGATATAAATGAAAGAAAAGAAACACATAGTTAATATCATAACCTTTGGCCGTGAACTCGAATCGTTTGAGGATCGCTTTTACTTGTATTTCCACATGTCAAGAAGTTCTTTTGATAAATTGCATGATTTAGTGAAACAACATTATATTCATGAGATAGGAGGATTTTAGAAAAAGATGTTGACTGTCAAGAGTGTATATTCGAAGTAATTCTAAATTTAAAATATGACATAAAAATAAACTTAATTCTAAAGAGTCTAAAGCACAACTGAGGTTAGTATCTACAATTGTTCAACATTTTGTAATAAAATACAACTGACTGCAGTTACACGCGTAGGGAAACGCACAGCAAAGGTACGTGCGTATTCAAACTTGTTCGGTGTGACGTCCAAAATGGCGCGCCATTGAATACAACGTCATCAACGCGATGTTGCCGTTCTGCTCTGCGTAAGGTACGGCGTAAGTCACGCAGCCTGTTTGTGTCTTGGGAGCTGCATTGCGTAGGGCTACGCATTACGTCGACGCGCACGTCTACGTTACGCAAGCGGTGTGTCCTGTCTCATACAGGTCCATACATTACAACTCAGTGGTACGTGCACGTCTACGCTTACGTCTACGCATACGCATCCGGTCTGCTCGAGCCTTAAACCAAAACACAACATGTGAGCATAAGCTCAGATGACAGGCATAAGTCTCAAGTCATGACTTGCAGTATTATGTCAAGAAAGTGAGTTTATGGTTTTGGTCCCAAGGATAAGAGACCGGTTTCAGTGCCTCACATTATGTTGAGTGAAAAGGTCTCAGCGGGGTTTTTAATTTTAGATATTTAGGTAATCTTGTTACAGATAAAGAAGATATAGAGAGTTCTGTGTACTCTGGTCTTAACTCTGACTTCTTCATAGTGCAGTGCAGGCCGCGCTAGTGATCGCACATCTCACTGCATCGACTCGAATTACTTACACATTCGCACTGAGAAATGAGACTAGTTACATTCAATGCCACTGCACTGTCCGTACGAAGAGATCGCATCGATTTAGTTTACCTCTACGAAATTCTCGCTGTTTTCTCGTGATCCATGGTTTTTTCCCATTAATGGGAACACGATGGAGAACTATTTCTTTTAGTCCCATTAGTATGTGCGGTTGTAGATGGCTCGATATATAGCACTCTTGGTGAACAGTCCCGGCCTTAACCCGAACTGTCCATCGTGCCAAACTTTAGCAATTATAGTCGCAAGAGATATTGTCATATAGTTATTTATATCTGCAATATCACAAGTTCTGTTTTTGACCATTGGTACGACTATAGTTTTCCAAACGATCTTGTGGTAGAACTCCAGAAAGGTGCACACTCGCGTGCTTCAGATGTTCGACGATCAGACCATCATGCCCTGGGGACTTACCCCGGCTCATAGACAGCAGAGTTTTCCTCACTTCGTCAATAGATAACATCGCTATAACTGTCAAAATAACGTCGGATACAATAAATATAAGACATTTTGTATGATATTTATCTATTGGATATTATCATCTTCTCGAGAATTAATAATAATAAATAATAATAAAAACATTTATTTTCAAAAAAGGTTTGACAATGGGGTGGGTAATCCTTACAAATGATGATGATGTTTCCTAGCCGATTTCAACCATGGCGACTGAGTATTCAGATAAGAAGTCTCTTAGGAGGGTTCTGGTTTTCTACCCTTTCATGTGCTCTAAGGTGGCTTGTGTACCCAATCTTATAAGAGAAGGTACGAGAGCACTTTGGGCACGTTAATACCCCGTTGATAAAATTGTACCGGATGTCAGCTGGTGCACGGGCCTTCAACTCATCGCGCTTCCTATCGAGCTCCTCGCGACGCTCATCTTCAAAGGTGTCAACCTGTTGATGGATGAAACGTCTCCACTCAGGGCGCTGTGCTGCTTTTGACTCCAAATTAAATCCTTACAAATAATAATCTAGTGGTAGTGCTAATCATATTACACTTGGCAACGTGGAAATTTCGATTCCTATAGTTATAAAATACCTAAAAAATCTAAATGTTAGCAAAGGAGGTGGACCTGATGGTATTCCTCCTTCGTTTTTGAAACAGTATCATGTTGCTCTTAGTTATCCCCTTTTAATTTTGTTTCGTATGTCTCTTCGTCTAGGCCAGTTACCCAATCTATGGAAGCAATCTTTCGTCATACCAGTTTTTAAGTCCGGTAACAAACACGATGTTGTTAATTATAGGCCCATTTCGAAATTATGTACAATCGCTAAAATGTTCGAAAAAATTGTTTATGATACTCTTTTTCCAATCATTAGACCTCTTATAATCAGGGAACAACATGGCTTTATAAGCAAACGCTCTACGGAAACAAACCTCTGTGAATTCACTCACTTAGTATCCGAAACTATGGATCAGGGGTTCCAAATGGACGTAGTCTATACTGACTATTCCAAGGCTTTTGACAAAATTTCGCATTCACTACTTATAAGCAAGCTATCTGAGATTGGAATTCACGGAGACCTGTTAAGATGGCTAAAATCCTACCTTCGATCTCGTAGCCAAGCTGTTACAATTAAGGGTTACTGTTCCTCTTTTGTCCCAATTACATCCGGGGTCCCGCAGGGCTCACATCTGGGTCCACTGTTATTTTTAATCTTCATCAATGATGTTACTAAGAACTTTATACACTCTAAATGTTTGATTTATGCAGATGATACCAAAATATTTATGAAAATTGCCTCTTTATCTGACTGCTTTCTACTTCAAAGTGACCTCTCTAGACTCAGTAATTATTGTCACAGTAATTCCTTATTTCTTAATACTAATAAATGTAATATTATATCATTTAGTCGTAAGCCCTCTCCTATAATATTTAGCTATAAATTTAATGACAGTGTCATAACAAGGGTCTCCGTTATCAAGGATTTAGGTATATTCTTGGATAATAAGCTTTCTTTTAATACACATTTTGACAACATAACATCTAGAGCTTACCGAATTTTAGGATTTATTTTAAGAGTTGGTAGAGAATTTGAGCATCCCAGTACTCTGCTCCTTTTATACAATAGTTTTGTCAGATCCATTCTTGAATATGCATCATGTGTCTGGAATCCTCAGTACAAGGTTTATATCCACGAGATTGAAAGAATACAGAATAAATTCTTAAAACATTTTAAATACCGTTTTCCTCTAAGTTCTACTGATAATTTATACACCCTACAGACACGTCGAACCGTAAGAGATCAAATTTTTCTTTATAAAATCCTATCCAATATCATAGAGTCCCCTGTTCTACTACAAAATATTTTCTTCCACTGTCCTCGCCTATCTGCTCGTAATAAAAAAACGTTTTGGTCACCTACGACGAACACGAACTACAGAAAAAATATTTTTCTCCCAAGAACCTGTTATCTCTATAATGACACCTTTACTAATATTGATATATTTAATATTACTTTGCCTGCATTTCGTAAGGAAATTATAAAAACGTTGCTGCCGATTAGCCAGTAATTGTATAATTATTATTTTTTATTCGCTATCTACTATTTTTCAATTCATGCTTTGTATATTTTTTTTTTATTTTTATTAATTAGATTTTATATTGTTTTGTCATATTTAGATTTAGTTTAGTTGTTGTTATCTTTTTGTGCAGTAATTTGCTTTCTTAAGTTTGTTTGTGCTATTTAAAAGTGGAAACTTCACTGGTTTTTGTACTATTTTTATTATTCAATCTTACTGTAATATTGTACTGTTTGTTTCCCAAATAATATAAAATAAAAAAATAAAAATAAAATAAAATAAATGTTTATATACATAAAAACGTTTCAATGAGTACCTTGTCCAAACCTATGTAGTGACAATGCGTCAACTCCTCGCTCTAACTAAGTATGGTTATACTTGTAAATAGATACGAGGGATCTCTGCTTCGGCAAAAATACATAAGGCCCCAGAACCCTTTGATAAATAAATCCTCGTCTATGCCTGAACCTCGACAGTAACGCACTGATTAATTACAGGCCATGACAAATAATACGGCCTTAATTGTCGTTGAGCCCTTAAAATGATGCTCGGATGATTATTATCCACTGGTTTCCAGTTAGCCAAACTCTATTAATAAGTAATTAATTAATACATGTAGCTTTGAGCCTCCCACTTAGGTTAAGCAATCGTGCTTCCCGTTAAACGATAGCTGATCTAGTAATAACGTTATATGGAAGCAATACAAAGGGTGTATATAATATGTGTACGTAGCCGAAAGGGAAATAGCCAAAGAAACAACTTTAGTTATACGACTTTTCAAGATTCGGTTATTTTCAATCAAGAAAAGACCACGAGAGTTTTATCTTCGATAGATGATTAAATGACCAACCTAAACATCAGCTGATTCTTCACAGTGTCATTGGCCTCCGCAAAGTCAGTCATCATTGATAATTTCAGCCGTAAAACACTGAACTCAGGCCTCCCTCATGGATCTCTATGAAATATTTGCCATAGCATTATAGGTAGTAGCCATACTCACCACGCTTAGCAGGCGGGTTGGCGAGCGCAGTACGGGATGTTGATACACGTAAAGACGCTGCTGCCCATCTTCCGGAGGTATCCCTTAGCAGGCTCTTACTGAATCCACGGGCATGAGAGGAGGAGTAACATTCTAGTACCGGCACCCCACGGCAAAGACAGTAATACACATTAAATTACAGACATGACAATTACATGACAAATAATACGGGATAGAATGTCAATCTGTTCTGGAAATGGTGCTCGGATGATTAAATAGCCATTGGTTTCCGCTTTGCTAAACTGGGCATACCGGAAGCTTTGAGCCTGCCACTTAGTTTGAGCATCCGTGCTTCCCTATAATTGATGTTCTCGCAATGACGTAATGTGGAAACAATATACAGGGTGTACCAACCCGAAATCCGGGTCAGCTCATAAAAATAAGTAGATTTTGAGGGAAAAATCAGGAATTCATTTTATTCGTAAATTTAATAAAAAAACCTTTTTCGGGTTACAGGTATTTCTATTTGTACCTGTACGGCAACCTGTAGCCGTGGGGTGCCGGCAGTGGAATGTTGCCCCTCCTTTCTTGCCCGCGGATGCAGTAAGAATCTGGGATACCTCCGGAAGATGGACAGCAGCGTCTTTCCGTGTTATCAACATCCTGTCCTGCGCTCGCCAACCCGCCTGCCAAGCGTGGTGAGTATGGCAACAACCCCTCTTGATCAGTATTTGTGATCAATGAGGGTGGCCTTTGTCCAACAGTGGACGTCTTACGGCTGGGGAAGAAGAAGCTGTACGGCACCTCTTGGCGGAGTTCAATGACCCTGTCAGGAATCAGCTGGTATTTAGGTTGTCACTATCGTATATTCAGCAGTTGAAGTTAAAACCTACATGGTCTTTTCTAGATTGAAAATCACTAAATCCTCAAAAGCCGTAGAATAAAAGTTGTTCCTTGGGATGGTCAGAATCACCCCGTTTCGGCATAGTACACGTTTTATTTTAAAGGTTTTTTTTATTGAATTTACAAATAAATGAAATCCTGGTTTAATACGCCCTGTTACGGAATATTTTAAATTGCGGTAACAGGGCCAGTGGTCGTCGTTGAGGTTGGTAGCCGTCAGTCTCCCGGGGATTCTTAGCACCCCTAGCCCCGCCGTTACCGTGGCTGCTACCGTAGCCAGGACTAATGGGTCTGCCGGGTCCTTGGTTTCACAATCATGAGGGGTTGTTGCCATACTCGCCACGCTTGGCAAGCGGGTTGGTGAGCGCAGTATAAGATGTTTATGATGCGGAAGATTCTGCTGCCCATCTTCCGAAGGCTACCCTTAGCAGATTCTTACTGCATCCACGGGCAAGAGAGGAGGAGTAACATTCTACTGTTCTACTGCCGGCACCCCACGGCAACTTAATACGGCATACAACTTTCCATGAGGGAGGCCTATGTCCAGCAGTGGACGTCCTATGGCTGAAATGATGATGAAATGACGGAATATTTTTCATGACTTGGGTCTGAGATTGGCCCTCCTGCTAAGTGTGGTGTACTCACCAACAACCCTTCATGATCAGGTACTTAGTGATCGAGGAATTTTGTGTCCTTCGTCTGGAAGAGAAGAGAAGAGGAGTTTCCAATTTTTGATGCAGTTACACGCGCCATGGTCCCAAATATGTAGGCGTACTCCAAAATCCTAAGCCAAACTAAAGATTGCCATTCTGACGATATTATCGTCAGTAAACGTTTATAAGTATTTACTACAGCTTGATTTCTCACATTACTACATTTACATCTACACTAATAATAAAGAGGGAAGATTTGTTTGTTTGTTTGTATGCATTGAATAGGCTACGAAACTACTGGACCGATTTGAAAAATTATTTCACCATTAGTATGCTACATAATCCCTGAGTAACACAGGCTATATTTTATCCCCGTATTCCCACGGGAACGGGAACTACGAGGGTTTAACTGCGGAGTGCTGCTAGTGAGAAATAAAGTTGTAGTAATTAGAATATAGACATGAAGCAGTGGAATTGGATGCAAACCATGCCGGGAAATATGGGAACCAGAATATTAAATGGTGCTTAATAAATAATTCTGGACAATTGGAACAACATCATCAAGACCAAAGCTAAGCAGAGCTTGTGTATCAAGGTGATTGATACACTAAATACATTAAAGATATGTACATAGATATATTCGGTCTTTATGACTTATTCACCTATGAAATTGCTGTTTGTATGGAATAAATGAAAGTACTCATTTTTCTTTTTATATTTCTGTTACTCAAAGTAATCACCCATGCAATCGACGCATCTTTGCCTACGCATTGGCAGTTTATTGATGCCCTTCTAGTAAAATCAGCTGCACGGGAGGCAACAAACTCTTCAAAGGCATTTTGTACAGCCTCTCGGGAATTGAATGTTTTGCCCACTAAAAAGTTGTCTAAATTTAAAAAAAATTGATGGTCGGTAGGTGCAAGGTCTGGTGAGTATGGCGGATGAGGGAGAGCTACAAAACCCAGCTCTTGCAGCTTGGAAACTGTCTGTTGTGCAGTATGGGGTCGCGCGTTGTCGTGAAGGAGCAGTGGGACCAATTGACCAAAGCTGGTTGCAGATGTGCAAGCTTCTCCATCATTGTCTCCAGTTCTTCACAGTACACATCTGCAGTAATGCTCATGCCGTTTTTTAAAAAACTGTGGTGAATCACACCCGCACTAGACCATCAAACAGTGACCATCACCTTTTTAGGGGTCATTTTTAGTTTAGGGCATTGCTTTGGTGCTGAACCAGGATCTAACCAACTTGTTGAGAGCTTTTGATCGTCGAACAGAACCCATTTTTCATCGCACGTAACAATTCGGTTCAAAATTCCTTAATTTCTTTGTCTGTTGAGCAGCGCGAAACAGGTCTCAACGCGTACGTTGCGCTGGCGAAGTTCGTGGGGTACCCATCTATCACGCTTTTTTACCTTGCCAATTTGTCGCAAATGGATCAATATTGTTTTGATGCTAACATCAAAAGCTGCTGCTTGCTCAGCTGTAGATTGAGTTTCGTCAGCTTCCACAATCGCCTTTAATTCATCATTGTGGACAATAGTCTTTGGACGGCCACGAGCTTCATTTTTCAAGTCAAAATTTCCAGAACGGAACCAGGAAAACCAATAACGGGTTGTGCGTTCGTTTGTACAGTTCTCTCCGTAAACGTTTTTGATATTACGTGCCGTTTGTGTCGCGTTGGTGCCACGACGGAACTCATGTTCCATAATTACACGAATTTTTAAGGTATCCATTATGACGAAAAATGTTCAAATGTAATGAAAATACAACGCTAATCAATAAACAAAAGACTGTAAAAAGTTTGTAAAGATAATGTCATGTTTTTTAAACAAAATTAATTTGAATTTAGAATACAAAGCCATGCCAAACTTTTTTTTATTTGAAATTACCAGTACTGAAGAACGGCAATTTCATAGGTAAAGACCTAATAGATTTTTTTATTATAATATAGTAAATCATCAAGAGCACCCTGAACAAATAATATCTGCAGATCGTACAAACATTTCTCCCGAGGCGGTAATCGAAGCCGCCTCTTCCTACCTCTTTCGTCGCAGGTGGACCTTCACAGAGGTCGTTGTGTTAACGATTCTCAGAAATCAAGACATTACTGGTTACATCGTGTCGGACGAGCTTTCTCATGTACTTTATTTACGAGAATAATGTTCAGATGAGTAAAATATTACAGCGAACGAGGACTTTGTTAGGGTTCCGGACCAAAATAGTTAGTATAAAAAAAACCGGCCAAGTGCGAGTCAGACTCTCGCACCGAGGGTTCCATACAAACCTGTAGGTATTAAGACCTGATTATTTGATATGAATTTTAATTTAATACCTCTACGCGTTCATGAGGAAAGGGATAGTAAGTTTAAAATTATTAAAAATATTTTTATTTTATGATGAAACTAAAAATTTACGGTTTTCGCAATTTTTCCTTTATCTGTGCTATAAGAAACTAAATTTCGAACTTCGTACTAAATTTCAAGATACTGACTCTGAGTTCACGGGAAGTACCCTGTAGGTTTTGATTCCCTTGCGAGTGTCGAAAATTTGCGGAAATTTGCGGCATAAACGGCTGTATCTCTTGATTGCGTTGGCTTAGAAGTTTGATTTTTTCACAGCTCCAAGGGTCAGTAGACTTGAGTATTTTATATAAATTCCAGCTCGATACCTCCCCCGTTCCTGAGAAAAAGGGTCTTGGTAAACAGACGGACGGACAACAAAGTGATCCTATATGGTTTCCGTTTTTTCTTTTAGAGGTACGGAACCCTAAAAAAATACAAAATCATTTATTGTCTCATCACAAAAGTTTATATAAGCTTAATCTAAGTACAGAATCAAAATATTGAAACAAAGGGAGTAAATTCAACGACTTAAAGCTGCACATACAGCGCTGGTTTTCAGCTTACCCGTCTCGGCCGGTATTCGCCTAGTATACCTACATAAAGTTGAGGAGTGGGTAATTATTTAAGAAATTATTTAGTAATTTTACAAAACAAAATTATCAGACCAAAAGTTCAAGCTTTTATTACTTTTTAAATAAAAGAACTAAAAATTTAAAAAGCGTTTAATTACTGAGTCTATGGCCACCTACCGGGAAGTGGAACAAATCTTGCAAGATTACAGACACACATCAGGACAGGTGAAAATAATCGTAATTATAAGCTTGTAAAAAGGTAACCTTATGCTGTGACTTTGTCAGTCTGTCTGTCTGCCTGTCTGTATGTCAATGTCACAGATATCTTGGGAACTACTAGTGCTATCGACTGACATTTTGAAATGGTATTAGATAACGCTTATTTTTTTTTTTTTTTAAGAAATCGTCGAAAGTTTAATTGAACTACATACGTTCCGCTTTTAGACTAGAGATGCCGCTGTCAAGGTCCTCTAACAAAAATAAACCTCCATTAATATAAATTATGTTGTATGGTGACACGGAAACCTCGGTGCGCGATTACGACTCGCTCTTGGCCGGTTTTATTTTTTATCTACATTAAGTCAAGTTTTTATATAAAATACTAGAGTAAATATCAAGGTACGAGAAGACCTTAGAAGCTTTAATTATTGAGGGTTTTGTTCGTCTTTGAAAGCTATTTTTAAGGTTGTTTCGACACAGGTTTGCGATTGCGATCTTAAAATAATTTCTTAAGCGAAGATTGCTTTGAAAAGTTAAAGGAGATGACGTTTAGGCATTTAGACAAACGAGGTGTATAAAAACAGTGTTAGCCGAGGTTTGGGGTGTATACAAAAATAGATTATGACGAGATAAATTGATATAATCCTTAGTGTTGGATGGTGGCAAACAGCGACTCGTTTAACCTTAAGACAGTGCTAACAAAAAAAGTTTCATGTAAATCGGTCAACGCGTTCGGTTGTAATCGTGTCATGCACAGACAGACAAACAGACAGACATGCAGCGCTATGCATAATAGGGGTTTCGCACCTAATAAAGTTTATATTATTATTAAAAAAATAAATAGTGTGATTTCTTTTAACAATTTTTAATCCATGCATATCTCTGATTTAAAATCAACGCTGCGGTTCCAGCATCATAATTCAAAGAACTTATTAAAAGAGCATGGCACGAGTATTATAATGATGCCGGGAATATCAAACATGTACATCGTACGCTGCCATTTAACCATTAACTGTACTAACGAAGCGAATTGTACCGCACTGTTGGACAGTGCGAATCTGTAGGTCTACCATGTGTTTACGCAATATATACTCAATAATTAAAAATGTATGACATTTTGAACAGCGCCTCTGGCGGATAGTTTGGTACTAAAATAGATAGATAGAAAATACTTTACTGCACACCTTAAAACAAAACAAAATACGCAGTGAACTATACAAGAGCGACTGTAGTTTGGGCCTTATTTGCTTAAAAGCTTTCCTAAAAGCTTTGCTTACATGTTAGACACAATGGTACCAAAACCATTGTGTCTACCATGAGTTGTCACTACTAGATCGCGTGCCGTTACTACAGTAGTAGGTAATATTACGTTACTATTACATCTGTGAGATTTGTAACACGTGGTACCAAATTCTAAGCAAATTAAGCCCAAACTACAGTCGCTGTAGTGTAGTTTACTGCGTATTTTAGTACGAAACAATCCGCCAGAGGCTGTAGAAGTTTTCATATTTTTTTTAACTACAGTCGCTAGTCAATATCAAAGTATATTTATTGCGTAAATAGATATCTAAAGATGTCACATTTATAATTGTTTCAATGTAATTGTTGACAGTGTCATAGTAACGTACTATTGCAACTGTAGTAACGGCAGGCATCTAACAGTGACAACTCATGGTAGACACACAGATGTCGTACCTATCCAATTAACAATCCTACTGGGAATCCAAAATGAAGTTTTGAAATACTGTTTTATACCTTGTCCTAGTCAATTAGTTGTGAAACCTAGAACAGTAGCGCGAAATATATTAAAGAATAAGAAAAAAACTACATCTTTCGGTATGAAACCCGCATTTTTGGTGTCTTACTTAGAAATTAATTAAATAGAAGAAAAAACTTTATCACTGCATTAAACACCCTATTTATATTTTTAATGCCTTACGTAAACATAATCATCATCATCATCATTTCAGCCGTAAAACGTCCTGAACGTACTGAACACAGGCCTCCCTCATGGATCTCCATAAGGGGCAATTGCCATACTCACCACGCTTGGCAAGCGGGTTGGCGAGCGCAGTACGGGATGTTGATATACGGAAAGACGCCGCTGCCCATCTTCCGGAGGTGTCCCTTAGCAGGCTCTTACTGCATCCACGGGTAGGAGAGGAGAGGCAACATTCTACTGCCAGCACCCCACGGCGTAAACATAATATTGGAAATAAACCAACAATTTCACATTTCAGTACTTACAAGCCGCGAGCAGAAGCTGGGTATCATTGGTAAATCATATTTACAAAAAAAGTTGAAATTTAACTACAGTTTTATTGCAACCAACTCCAGAAAAAACCCGACTGAAATACGGCACAAGCTTCTCTTAAACCATAAGCCTAAAAGCTTAAACATTAAAATTAAAGATTTAAAATACGATAGAAATAAACGATAAAGAACGCTTAATCTGTGGCATTTAGGCGTGCTTAAGGTCCAACTAGTCGCGGAGGCAAAGTCGTCAGTGAGCGCGGCCTAAATGTATGCTATCTCACCTGACATAGTGTGTTTATTTATTTATTAAGACACTCCTACGACATAATCACAATGTTTACTCGCGCGCTAGAATGAAATGCACAATGATTTATTCCTAAACCGACCGCGCAAAAATATGTGAATAGACTTTTAGCACAAGGGTTATTATAGAAAAGCTTGATGTAATCTTTTCAAAATAACATTTATTTCAACTTTTGAATAATTAAACAATGTCGCAACGGTATTTATTTTTGAGTTTTCTTTCTCCTTATATTAACTGATTTCGTCCAAAGTTGGGCTAAAATCAGTGTTGAAATACGAAAGTTTAGAAGCTTGTATTTTTGAAATAAATACTTTTTTTACGGTTTAGGGTGTATAAAAACATAGATTATGACGAGATAAATTGATATAATCCTTAGTGTTGGATGGTTAACGTCAAACAGTGGAGTAGTTACCCTTCCACGTTTGTATGGAATAATGAGCGACTCGTTCATCCTTAATGCCACAGATTAAGTACAACGACCAAATCCGAATGATACACAATTATAAATCACATCGGATAAAAAGGGCTCTTAATCCGTGAGAGTCAGGATGGCGGGTGTATTGTTTCAGAAATCAATATAATAAGATAATGTTATGTAATCCGACGATCACTTTAATAATGTTATTAAAGTATTTGTTTTCACAAATTATCCGGCTATTAAGATCGGATACACCGTAAAAATGTTGACCACCCCTGACATGATGGGCCGTGGTTGGCACCGTTTTAATAATATTGGCGTAGTTATCTAACTGGTGTCTGTATTAAGTTTTATAATATTTTCTTTATCTTAATTAATAATAATGTGCTTTCTTTACTAACGTTTACCGATTTTAAAATTGTGATGCCTTTTTTAAAAAAATTGTTGTAAACAAAAGCTTGGCTCTTATCTTACTTAACACTTGCTACTTACCCAGCTGTAGGCAAGAATCAAATCAAGCTTTAGAAAATGATAAGAATGAAAAAAATATTAAGCTCGTTTTTGCAGTAGTAGTACAACTACAAAAAAGATACTGCAAATGTAAACATAAAGAAAAAACTATATTTTTTAAGAATCTTATACTATATTTTTGTTGTTTGTACATAAAAAGTATAATAGAAGATTTTTTAAGCATTTTATATATTTTTTTGTTTATGTTTACGTTTGCAATATTAGGGTTCCGGACCAAATTGGTAAAAAGGAACCCTTATAGAATCACTCTGTCTATCTGTCTGTCACAAATGGATATCTCGAGAACTACTAATGCTATAGACTTGAAATTTGAAATGGTAACAGACAACACTTTTTTACTAATATGGCATATAGGAAAATGTTAAAAAATATTCTTATTTTGTCTGCAGGGGGGCGGATAGGGGATCTCAATTTTTTTAAGTGTAGTTACTAGGCTGTGTGGGGTATCATATGAAAGGTTTTTTGCACATTAATAAACAGTTTTTATTTATTCTTTAACCCGTATCGTTTTTGAGATATTTACAAAAATGTTGAAAAAACGACCGCCTACCCCTCTTTATCTCCGAAGTTTACAGAGATAAACCCGTGATACTTTAATTGCTAATAGAAGTATATGTAAACTTTATAGGAAAATTATAGCAAACTCTCTAATTTGCATAGGTTTTTAGACAAGGGGGGTGGAAGGGGGGTTTCAAAAAAATTGAGAAGTTACTAGGTGATGTGGGGTATCATATGAAAGGTATTTATTTGCACTTTAATAACCAGTTTTTAGTTTTCCTTTAAGCCATATTGTTTTTGAGTTATTTATAAATATGTTGAAAAAAATAACGTTCCTCCTCCTTATCTCCGAAGTTTGCAGAGATAAACCTCTGAAACTTTTATTGCTATTAGAAGTGTATGTAAAGATTACAGAAAATTTATTACTAACTCTCTACTTAGCATTTTTCATATCAGCCGTAAAATGTCCACTACTGAACTAAGGCCTCCCTCATGGACCTCCATGAGGGGTAGTTGCCATACTCACCACGCTTGGCAGGCGGGTTGGTGAGCGCAGTACGGGATGTTGATATACGGAAAGACGCTGCTGCCCATCTTCCGGAGGTGTCCCTTAGCAGGCTCTTACTGCATCCACGGGTAGGAGAGGAGGGGTAAAATTCTACTGCCGGCACCCCACGGCAGTAGAGCACCTACTTAGCATACTTTTTTAGAAATCATCGAAAGTGTGAAAAATCTACATAAGTTCCGCTATCAGACAAGAGATGGCGCTGTCAAGATTCTCCAACAAAATTAAACCACCTATGTCATATATTAGAAGTATATTGTATGATGGCACGGAACCCTCGGTGCGAGTGTCCGACTCGCTCTTGCCCGGTTTAATTTTTTTGTAGTTGTACTATTGCAAAAACGAGCATAATATTTTCAATTCATATATTATATATAAATAAATCTAAAATTTATATATTCAAAAAATACTACATACTCCAAAACAAATATAAGCTTTTAAGTTGACACGTAAGAAACTTATTTTTATAATTTGTTATGCCTTCTTATACATATAAATGTTATGAATCAAACGCTTTTATGATATTGAGTTGATGCTACTTAAATATTTTCTGGGGAATAACTGTTTGATTTACAATATCTGTGGGTACATTATTCGTAATCTATCTAATCCGATGCTTGTAATATAATGACACTACATAAGCTATTAACGACCCATAAAGTATTCCTTTTTATATCGAATCCATTATTTTAAATCTGTCAGCTTCCTAATATTAAGTCGGCAATGTTATATATTAAAACTATAATAAACTACCATAGAAAGGTCCCTATATAGAGATTGGCAGTTTTCAAGTAGCAGTAGTGGCAGGTACAAAATTTAATATATTCGTATAATTCTTATCGATCTTCTAGTATATTACCTACTAATTTCATTACGTATTGTTTTTGTGTTTATGAGTTATAGTTATAAAAACTTGAGAATTTATGACTTCTTAGGAGAAATGTTTGCGAAATATTTGTTTTGATTATGCTAATGCACTACATTTTATTAATCATCATTTCAGCCATAAAACGTCCACTGATGACAACAGGCTTCCCTCATGGATCTCCATGAGGGGTAGTTTGCCATACTCACCAGGCTTGGCAGGCGGGTTGGTGAGCGCATTATGGGATGTTGATACACGGATAGACGCTGCTGCCCATCTTCCGGAGGTATCCCTTAGCAGTCTCTTACTGCATCCATGGGTATGAGAGGAGGGGTATCATTCCACTGCCGGCACCCCACGGCGGCTTTATTATTTTTTTATTAATAGGAAGTGTTTATTATTAGTTTGGTTATATAGGTCCTAATGTTGTTTTGTTTATTACAATTGATTTGTTTTACAATCATCATTAATTATGTCCAATAGCAACCGTGTTTATCTATTATTCTCGTACTGACTCGTGCCCACTTAGTTGGGCGGTAATAGACATTTTTACTTGTGATGATTGTCTTTCAGGAGTTCCAACCCGACATATAAGTCAATGAGCCGTTTTCAGTAAAAAAATAAAAAAGTGTTTTCTACTAAACCAAACAGCTGGAGCTGTTAAGCGGAGAAAACAAGTATGTGATTGTTTACAAATGCTGTCATTGTCAAATTGTTCTTCCATTAAATGAATACTAACGCCATCTATAACGTTTGAGGGAACTATTTTTGAAATTTTTACTTTTTAATGAAAACGCCTCATTGTTTATCTGCCCATGGGAAAAACACTGCTTTCTCAAGTACCCACCAGAGATAATTTTTGATGGGACTTATTATTCGTGAAGGCAAAAGAGATCTTGACAGGATACTGGCCTTAGATAAAAGATTGACGTGTTGTTTAAGAAAAAAGCCATCTAATAGAAATGTCAGTCAATAGATTACGACATTTTATTTCATTTATTCATATCCTTTGACGATCACATTGCTCATGGGGAGTTCAGTGGAATGAGTTGATTTAAAATAAACACTAATTATTTAACTTGACACTGGCGGAATTGTGTAAAACCAAACACAAAAAGCCATAAAATAAAAAGACAAGACAAGTTATATGTTCTTGGACAAGTCAGTTTAAAATAAAAATAAATTTAAGCCTACTTATTAGAATAACATAATATTAATTTTGAAATTTGAATACACGGTCGCGGTTCCATACCTAGGTCATATTATATCTTTTACCAAGTTTGTCCAAGTTATATCACAGATTGCAGAAACTGTTCTTACAGTAAAAGGGAGACGATAAATTTACTTATTTGTTAAGAATTCATAATTGTCGTTATTATGACCAATAAAACATCACATAACGATTTAAAATAGTTATTAAAAATAAAAAACTACTTTTTGTGTCTTTAATATAAAAGTTAGACATTAGCTGTTGCTGACTTTTTTTACGCATTATCAAGCTCTAAAACTTTCCTCTAGAACTCAAAGATATAGGTCGTAGATCATCGTTAAGGTTGTGTACGTACGAAATGTTTTCTTTCAACCGTTTTTTCTCCGACTTACTTTGCAAATCCAACTACTTACAAAAAAAAAGTCTTTAATTTTTTCGGATTAATTTATAGGCTATGGACACTCACAAATACTGTGGCTTTCTATTAGTAAAATAATTTTCAAAATCGGTTTAGTTGGTCCAGAGATTACCCCCTACAACGTCACAAACTCACAAACTTTACCTTTTTATAATATTATAGTATAGATAAAAAAAAATCTATCTATGCAGTATTAAGTATATCAGTCATCTAGTACCCATAACACAAGGTCTGCTTAGCTTGGGGCTAGATGATGCTGTGTGAATTGTCCAGCATTATTTACTCCTCTCATGAGTGACACAGAAGAGGCGTATGTTGCAGTAAGAGCCTGCTAAGGGATACCTCCGGGTAAAATGGGCAGCAGCGTCTTTCCATGTATCAACATCCTACTGCGCTCAACAACCCGCCTGTCAAGCGTGGTGAGTATGGCAACTACCTTATGGAGATCCCTGAGTGTCCATTAGTGGACGTTTTACGGCTGAAATGATGATGATTTATTTATTTATTCACAAAGCTCTCTGCCACTGGCTCAAAAACGGTTTAAGTAAATTCTGTTATTTGCACCTAGCCATTACCTTGGTGGGTAATTTCGAGTGTCAGATACGGTGACAGCACATTAACCACAAACCCCGAATGGTTGGAAATTTGATTTAAAGTTGTGTACAGCTCAACGGGAACCAATCAATTACTTATAAGTCTTGTCCCTCAAAATTAGAAGGAGAAAATAAGGCTTGTTTTTTTCTAAAAATTCCCTACTTAAGGCGCTTAAGCTAAAAATAAAAGAATAAAGTACCTATTACCTTTATTAGCCTACTACCTTTTTATTAGCCTATTATGTCCCACTGCAGAACAAAGTAATCCCTATTGTCCTTCCTTCCTTCCACACTTCTCATAATCTATCTAGGTAAACGATATAATTATTTAATTTTTCAACAGAAAACTGACTTCTATGATAAAATCCCTGACAGACCCAAACTATGAGGTTTGGACCTGCTTTGAAACTTCTTGCTTGTGAATATTTTTGTAAAATTTACAGGATAAACCATGGTTGGAGTTGGATTGGAGTCTTCTTCTTTTACAAAAATGTTCACAAGCAAGAAGGTTTTACAAACTATGTTGACCTAGTGTTGCTAATATATGTATAATTGATTCCAGGGCAGGCCTGCTCCATACCTGCGCCGTATCCGACTTTTGGTTCGAGCTACTGCCGCTGGCGCCTCTAAGCAAATACAGATTGGAGATATAGTAAGTTATTAATGATTATTTTATACATTTTAACCCCCCATGCTAAAGCGAGGGGTGATTCACCCCTAGTATTAGGTATCAACTATCTGGTACCCATAACATAAGCTCTGCTTAGCTTGGGGCTAGATAAGGCCGCCAATTGTCACTATATTCTCAAGTTTCTTTTGTTATTATGTTTAGTTTTAAGGTGTGCAATAAAGTATTTTCTATCTATCTATCTATCTAGATGGTGCCGTGTGTAAAATGTCTAAATTGTATATAATATTTTTTTAATTTATTTTATAACAGTCGTGGTAGCAGCCCGAACTAGATTTCATAGAAAAATGCGGTATGGTTCCTATTATATTTTGCCGGTATTGTCTACATAACTCTTCATTTAATAACAACGTCCCAGGCACTGCAGCGTCCTACGGCTGTACGCAGCATGAATAACAGTTGCTGACGCTGCATAAATCATCTATATTAAATGTAAAAGCCTTACTGATATCGTAGTCAAATATTCCGCTTTTATCTATTACTTTAAAAATGCATCAATCTATACCCTCTCAATCAGATTGCGTATTTTGAGTTGTTACGATCTACGTACGTATGACTATAATCGCCAACTGAATTACCTTAAGCGAATTCAATAGGTAATCCTTATTAGCTCATAGTAGTAAGTAGCTCGCGAGTCAGTCGATTCTAAGCTCAAGGTTTTCTTGCCATTACTATTTTGTCTAATTCTTTGTGCCCATTATTATTTTATTGTATTTCTCTTCGCGTTTTATTGATCTTAGTTTGATTACGATTATTCTCAGGGTTTGCCAAATAAAGTAGTATTTACGTAGTTATTTATGTTTTAGACGCGTATTTGTGTAGTGTAGTTATTGTTAATTGTGTATATCGTGTGTGAAAGCCTAGGTTTCCGACGGAAGATCAGCGTTGTGGTAATCCTGAGATTTACACAACATTTATGCTGAGTCGGACACCAATTTGAAACATCTTGTTTTTTTATCCTATACATATAGTAACTTTGTGTCTGTCGTATTAACGTCTAGTTCTTAGCTTGATGCTCCAAATAAAGTTCATTTTATTCGTATTCAAGGAGAAATCTTATGTCGATGCAACGTGTTCTATTTCATTAAAATAACGCTCCTTGAGCGAAAGGGAGTTCACAATTTCCCTTTCGGTTCCTATTCCGGAACCCTGCAGCGGAACTGTTTCAATAATCGTTCACTCGTTTCAACGCGCGAGTTTGACAGAGTAACCTAAAGTGGCCTGAAGACGCCGCCGGGAGGTTCGGGAAGAGTTTTCTATTTTGCCTGAGAAAACAAAATAATATAAAAGTATACAGATACTAAAAACACTACTCCGGCCCTAGATACCGACCATACTTTAAAACTGAATAATATGCCTGCATTATACCGTTATTGCGTTTAACATATCGCATTCCGCCCCGGGCTTTCAGTAAACGTGAAATAACATGACAATATGTTTGGTAACTTTTACCAGTTTTGTATCCCGATACAGAACAGACTGCTGAACGGATTTTAAAGTACCTACTGTTTTAAATAAGGCTGAAGTCGAACAAGCGTATTTTTAAACAAATCGTCCGTATTTTTCGAAAACCACCGATAGAAATAAAACCGATCAAGAGCGGGTCGCATTTGTTACATTTGTACACGGGTTATATTTGTAAATAATAATTTTGATAAAAAGCTTTTATAGGCGATAATTATAGCCTGCTGAGTTATTTCTTTAGATTAAATTGTACATGGCCTGCAAAAGAAGATATAGCACATAAACGTGACGATAACTTCTGTACTTTTTAAATTAGAAACTTGAAATAAAAAGCATTATGTAGAAAATTTAGTTTTGTAATATAAAAAGTCCTTTTTGACAAACTCTTTTTAAAAGATGGCTAAAAAAATAAACAAAAAAGAACAACGATCCCTTTTCAAATGCTGCAATTTTTTACTTTTAGCTTTTGTTTTCGCATTTGTTTTTTGATCATTTACATATTTTTCAAAAGCCAAGGTGCCTTCAGCACCTAAACATTAATATCATGCCTCTTTCACCTGAAGAATGTGCAAGAATTATGGCACATATGGAACTAGGCATCAGTATGCGTCGTATTGCAAGAATGGTAGGTGTGACATTAAGAACGGTTTTCAAGGTGAAACAAATGTACGAAGAAACCGGGAACCATCTCAGAAGACCATGCCAGGCCGTCCCAGATGCACTACAGCTAGAGAAGACCGATATATTGCCAGCACTATTTTGATAAGTCGTTTCGTCACCTCAATGCAGTTCAGGTCCAACAGCAGCTTCTCCTGATGAGGGATGATTACATTAGCGAAGACACGGTTAGAAGAAGACTTGCTGATATAAACCTGCTAAAGCCCTTTAAAACAGCAAATGGTCCCAAACTTGAGGCAGGGCATCGGGTTAACAGATTGAGGTATGCTCGTGACCACGTACAGTGGGGTGAAGAAGAAAGGGCAAAATTCTTGTTCACGGATGAGTCACGTTTCTCATTATTCACTCATGACAGAAGGCGAAAAGTCCACAGGCGGCCTGGTGAGCGATATGCTCAAGCCTGCATTGCAGAAAGAGTCCAATACGGCGGGGGCTCTGTACACGTATGGGCTGGCATCTCTTCGGAAGGTCGCACACAGTTAGTGGCCATAGAAAATGGCACTCTGACCGGGGTGAGATATGATCAAGAGATCCTTAATGAGTATGCAGGACCATATCTGGTAAAAAAATGGGTAATGGATCAATTCTAATGCAAGATAAAGCCCGGCCACACACCGCTCAGGTCGTAAAAGAGTACATTCAGGAGGTTGGTATCAACTTGATGGCCTGGCCATCAAGTCCTGACCTGCACCCGATCGAACACGCTTCGAATGAGCTCGGAAGGCTGGTCAGACGACAGACGATCTTCTGTCACCCTCAATGATCTTAAACAGGCCCTGATGGAAAAGAATGGGAGAATATCCCCCAACATTTTCTCCAAAACCTAATCTTCAGTATGCCAAACAGACTCGAAGCTGTGATCAGAGCCAGAGGAGGCAACACCAGTTATTAAAAATGTGATTTTAAGACTACAAACACCTTTTTCAGGGTTTTTAAGTTTTTGCCATTCAGTGGAAATGGCTACTTGTTGTTTTTATGTTTCATTTACATATGTTAAAAAAATTAAGTTTGCAGTCCAGTGTATACTGAACCGTGTTCAGTACTGCTGCTGAAATATAAAGATTATTTTATAATACTTGACACTAACAGAAATGTGTAAAACATATAACAATAAGAAAAGTGAAATTGGAGATTACAAATAACAAACTTAAGCAAAAAGCCATAAAACAAAAAGAAGAGAAAAGAGACAAAATGAAGAATAAAATTAGAAATCAGAACATTTGATCAACAAGTAATTTATAACTTATAGTTTGTGAACTTGTAAAAATGTTATTAGATTAAACGCCGAATGTACTAAGCGGGTTAGTAGGTACAGAATTTGCCAATATTTAAGATATATAAAGATGTAATAACGCATGCAAGTCCACGTGCAAAAAATAGTTAAATAAAATATTGTGGTATTATATACACGGGAAATATTAGAGAGTTGTTTACCGATTCTGGGGACAGCGATATCGACAATATGTCTGAACCAATGAACGATGATATTAACTAAGACAGGGTAGTGGGTACTGTGTTCTTATGTTTTTTAACCCCGACAGAAAAGAAGGACCGCTATGTGTGTGTGTGTTTCTGTGTGTGTGTGTGTTTCTGTGTGCTTGTGTGTCGGTCCGCGGTAACACAGCTCTTAAACGATTGGACTGATTTTAATGCATTTTTTTTAATTCAAAAGTAGAATTTCGAGCGGTTGCTCAAACTACAAGCTTATGTGTTATCAAAATCGGTTAAGACGTTAATTATTGACGCGTAGAAATTCGGTCCAAATCGGTCCACTAGTCTAAGAGTGCCACAGACAAACACACAGCGACACATATAGGTACCTATAGTAATCAAACTAATATTTCCCCTTTTTTTCTCGGCGGCTAAAAACTACAGAACAAATCAACCTGAAACTTTGCACTAACTGCACGATTGATATTGACCAAGATGTATGCATAAGCTAATTTTTATCCCGGTACAAAGCATGCGAAGCTGCTAGATCTCATTGAAACCCTCCGCCAGCGCCCACCATTCATAAACAAAATTTAAATTCTGTATTTATAGAGCTCAGAATATATTAAATTTTGTGGTAGGTACACTGACTCGTACGTGAGTCAAAATGCATATTCAGAGTTTTGCCGGTTTTAAACATTATGTTCGTAACATTCTGATAGATAGACGCTGTAGAATTTTTTATTATTATTATTAGTCATTTATTTCAGATCAAATACAAATCCATATCATTAAAATTATCAAAACACAAAGCACAAACATTTAAAAGAATTGACCACAATACGCGCGTACGAATTTTGCGAGTGTTTTCGGAATTCAATTAAAAAGTTTATAAAATCAAAATTGTTAGTGACCTCTGACACCTACCCTTCTTTACCTAGTATCGGACGTAGGTTATTTATTCTTAGGGTTTCGTAGTAAAACAAGAAACCCTTATAGTTTCGCCTTGTCTGTCGGTCTGTCTGTCCGTCACCGGCGTCAATTGCCGTTAATCGAAACTCTTCAATATTTAATTGAAGAGTTTCGATAACCATGAATGCAAATGCTTGACCTACACAATTTCAGTAGTTCCCTGGATTTCTCATTGTTCGCGTCATCAGAACTGAGTTTTGAAAATAATGGGACTTTATTCAAAGTATACCTACATAAAAAGGATTTTATTAAATCGGTACATTAACGAAGTTTTGACATCACCTTATCAAGAATTTCAGCGGGTCCCGACATGGGTTCTGTAGCTTAGCGGTCAAAACACTTCCGGCTTAAGGAAGCGTCAAGTATCGATTTGACGGACGTGGGTTCGAAACTTACCGGAACCGCACAAATTTTTGATAAGGTTTTTCATTTCTTTGAAAATTTAAAAACGTTTCTCTTTTGCCCTCACTATTAAGGGTCAAATATGCTCTCTGGTGGGTATTGACCTGAGAAAGCAGTTTATTTCCTAAATGTGTAAGGTTACCGGTATCGAAGCCGATAAGGGTATCTAATCACTAATTAACTAAGGGCTCTGATCACTTATTTGTTGATAAAATTAACCATATATATCACCTTTATCGGCTCCGACACCGGTAACCTTACACATTTGACTTATCTCGAGTTGGAACTCCTCAATACATCTAATATAGTTTACAGAAAAGTTTTGAACAATTTTAAAAACAATTGTCGACGTAGCTCAGAAAATAACGAAACTGAAACAGAGCTGAATGGGCTGGTCATGTCTGCCGCATGCCCGAAGATCTGTAGGCTAAGATCTTTAAACAGTGGAACCCCGACACACGTAAGAGTAAGACCAATATGCATTGGAATTGGAAAATAAACACGATTTATTAAGTTATAATAATTTTATTCACTTATTATGAACAAACGCGGTAATATAGCCAAATTGGCATGCAAATACATACAACATACATTATGCTTTAAAAATATAACCCTCCTTCTGGCAGTCAGGAAATAAATCGTAGCACTCAGTACTAATCTAAACACACTAACTTATAATTTCATCACAAGTAAAAATGCTTAGCGCCCAACGAAGTGGGCACCGTGTCAGCTAGTATCTTATAATTACGATTTTCAGACTTAGGTTCCGTCGATTAATTGATGATTTAATTTAAAAATCATAATAGGGTATCCTCACGATTCATTAGAAATCATCACGAAACCGTTAGAAGTCGTTACCTCGACCTCGACTCAACCTCCACTCAACCTCCAAACGCGTTTCGGTATGCTTGATCGTAAAAACTTCCTCCACTCGAACCAACCTTATAATTTTTTCTCATACGAGTGGAGGTGGAGTGGAGAAATGAACTGTCAACTCAAGGTACCTCGCGACCAACCTTGAATGCTCCTCGATGAATGAACTGATGACGTAATGACTCGACTCGACCTTATTCGAGTGGAGTTGAGATTTAACCAAATTAACGACTAAAGCATATCAAACTCGAGTATGTTTTGGAGGAATGCTCGAGGCATTCTCCGTCGAGTTTGAGTGGAGGAGGAGTTGAGGAATTGTCTAAGAATATGGGTGTAAGTTTAAAAAAGTTTGATGTCCTTTTATTTTTACGATTGGGTTTTTGGTTTCACTAAATGATGTTTCACCATCATCTTTATCGTTATCAGCCGTGAGACGTTCAACGCTGGACATAGGACTCCCTCATGGATCTTCAAGTGATCATGAGGGGGTTGCCTCACCCACCACGCTTGGCAGGCGGGTTGGCGAGCGCAGTACGGGATGTTGATACAAGGAAATACGTTGCTGCCCATCTTCCATATCTCTTGGCGTATTCTTACTACAGGGCAAGAGAGAAGGGGCAAAATTCTACTGCCGGCACCCCACGGCAACTGGCTTACAAGTCAAATAAAATTTTGTAATTAGTTTTACATTTAAATTTTAAGTAAAGGTGTTGTAACTATCTTAGTTATTCAAATTACTAATTTAATTAAAATAACCAGTAGTATGCATGGTAGTAGAACTTTTTGCGAAGAGTTTGTTCGGGGAAGCGCTTTTTTTAATTGAGCTAAACAAACAGAATTGTCGTATTGACGTAAAGCTTATAATGAAGTAATCTAATTATCTGTATTACCAACACAAATTTACTACAGTGTGTAGTTGAGATCCTGGTAGAAAAAGACACAAGATATAATAAAACTAGGAAAATAAAATCAGCTACAAATTAGGCTTCATAATTTGGAAAAACTATAATACCTACGAGTATTTCTGCCGCCAAGCAGTAATGTCTGCATTGCGGTGTTCCGGTTTGAAGAGTAACGATGTCTCGAATAAACTCGCTGTGCCCACTACTAGGCTCCATAAGGTGAAAATATCCTTTAAAGGGCAATGTATACGCTTCTACAACAAACTCCCAAGTGAGTTGCAGAAGTTATCATTATAAATTCAAAAACATTATCAAACGCAATCTGTGCAATAAAGCTTATTATAAAATATCACATTAGATAGATAGATAGAAAATACTTTATTGCACACCTTAAAACTAAACATAATAACAAGAAACACTTAAAAACAAAGTGACATTACCTAGAGGACAAAACCACTTGGGACGGAATCTGCTCCAACTCCGTCCAACGTAACATAAGACAAAATAAAATTGTTAAATGATGACTATAACGGCTCTTTGGTCAACTGGCCCCGCTCGAACTGGCCCCTGGAGTCCAGTTGACCTAATGCATATTTTGAATTGGTCAACTGGCCGGCTCTTTGGTCAACTGGCCCCGCTCGAACTGGCCCCTGGAGTCCAGTTGACCTAATGCATATTTTGAATTGGTCAACTGGCCCCGCTTACAGAATTTGTTATTAGAATAGACAAGAAGAAAAGTGTTTCAACTTTTGTCGTTATTATCATGGATTATATAATTAATCGTCATAGCAGTTAGTTTTAAATGCAAAGTACTAGAAACACTCATTACGCGATAACAATTGGAATGGTGATAACAAATAATAGGTACCTGGAAAGACCTTTTTCTGGTTTGGTTCTTTAATTCAGATAATCACAGTTAAGAAGCTCATTTGTGCAGGTATGGTAGGGCCCTCGTAGCATAAATTGTCACTGTGAAGTAATTTTTTGTGCGCAGAAAATATAACAACCGAGTTAGGTTCTTCTGTTCACTTCTTTTCCTAACTCGCGTGTCATCTGAAGTGAATAGATTCAATTATGTGCTTTATTTTATTTATTTGTGTTGTTTTATTTTGTAATTTGTGGCGCGTCAATAAGGTCCATGCGGCCGCACTGAATAAAGTATTTTTTTGATTCTTGATTTGATTCTTGATTCAGGGTGACGGGCGCAATGCAATGCAGCATTGGTCACGTGCTTAGTAAACGTGATCATCACGGTATTGCAGTTGCAGTAGTTAGAGGTTGCCGCTTCACTTCAGATGGGGCTTCGGCTTGCCTCGTTATTAAGTAGAAGAACATAGTTATATATATATTTACTCGGTAAAGCATTCCAGTTAATTACGAGCCATAGTTTAAGCTCTGCGAAATATTATTTTAACGAGATTTCTGCGAGCTTCAGACGTGAAAGGCGAAATGTTGCCTTTTCATCAATAATTAATCAACGCTCGAGGAAATCACGTTAACAGAATACAAATAGTAAAAGTTAATTGGCTAAATGTTTGCACGTTTTTAGGGTCCCGTACCTCAGAAGGAATAAACAGAATCCTTATAGGATCACTTTGTTGTCCGTCTGTCTGTCTGTCCGTCTGTCGGTCTGTCAAGACCCTTTATCTCGTGAACGTGTAAAGTTATTAAAAACATTCTATGCCGTATGCTTATGCATGAGTCTTTCGTCCAAAATACGTCCTAAACTCGGTGATGGTTTGCCTGTATTTCTGGTTTTGTTGATATAATATAACTGTTATTTCAGGTATTTTAAGAATTGTAAAACTATGAAAACATCTCGCAACAAAGGCCCGTAGGAATAAATACAATAAACTAAGAATATCTAAATTACAAATACTTATATCCCTAGTTAAAACTGCAATGACAAAATCTACCTCTACAATGTTCGGTTTAAAGACATTTATTCTCATAAAAACAATTATTCACTTATAATGAGATACAAAAAGTGCTTACATATGCTTAATACTTAAAACTATCGTTATGCCTCTGGGGTTGATTATCATAGGTACAGTTTAAAGAAACTGAAGAAAGTTGTAAAAAAATCTATACTTATTCTAAGTTAACCTGAAAAAATATACGTCTGTTTATGCAGCAAAAAACGCACGTTTCGACATTCTCAAAGGGATCAAAATTCATAGGGTACTTCCCGCAGACCTAGAACTATGAAATTTGGCAAGGTGATGTACTTTGCCAAATTTCATAGTCTTATACTGTAGATACAGAAACAAATCTAAAAACTATACATTTGCGTCATAAAAAAATGTCCCTAAAAAGTAAAAATTCAATTATCGAGGTTAAGCAACACTACGCTGGCTGGTCATGAATTGGATGGGTGACCGAATCTTTTTGTGCATTTTTAAAACTTTTGCTATTATTTATTATGTTCCTACATGACGGAACCCTCGGTGGACGAATCCAGCTCGCACTTGTCCGGTTTGTTTTTGGGTGTCACTTGTTGGGAGAAATGTAATTAACGCGTAACAGTAACGTTGAGAAGACATTTTTTGAAATTCCCACGAGTCCAAGTGTAACAAATTTTTATTCTGACACGCTAGGAACCCATCTATTACAAAATTCTATGCCGTATGCTTATGCATGAGTCTTTCGTCCAAAATACGTCCTAAACTCGGTGATGGTTTGCCTGTATTTCTGGTTTTGTTGATATAATATAACTGTTATTAACAGGTATTTTAAGAATTGTAAAACTATGAAAACATCTCGCAACAAAGGCCCGTAGAAATAAATACAATAAACTAAGAATATCTAAATTACAAATACTTATATCCCTAGTTAAAACTGCAAAGACAAAATCTACAATGTTCGGTTTAAAGACATCTATTCTCATAAAAACAATTGTTTACTTATAATGAGATACAAAAGTGCTTACATACGTATGCTTAATACCTAAAACTATCGTAATGCCTCTGGGGCTGTTTATCATGGGTATATAATGTAGGTATAAAATAAATCCGTGCAAAATCTACTAACGACTAAAATAATGTGTAAATATATTTTTTTTAATTTTTGCTTTAAGATACTAATATTATCGCATTCTTTAATGTTGCTTAAAATACCTAAACTGCTATATATACGAGTATGCTTATTACATATGTAAATGATAATACATAAAAATAATAAGTAATCAAGACCAGAGTCGTACCAGAGTTCACAAGACGGCCGCCTTCATTAATTATTCCATCATTATCTATCAAAGGCCTTAATGAATTGAAATTATCGTGGCTTGACATCATTTAATAAATATAATACGACTAGAAGTCGCTGGCGGTTTCACCCGCATCTTTGGTTACTGCTCCGCTCCCGTAGGTCATAGCGTGATGTTATATAGCCTATAGCCTTCTACGATAAATGGGTTATCTAACACTGTAATAATTTTTCATATTGAACCAGTAGTTCCTGAGATTAGCGCGTTCAAGCAAACAAACAAACAAACTCTTCAGCTTTATATATTAGTATAGATATAGATTTATCTGATGAATGATGAATACATATTGATAAATCTAGAGATATTTGAATATGTGTCTAGATTGATCATGGATCCTAGCATTAAGTAAGGTTCAACTAGTCGCGGAGGCAAAGTCGTCAGTGGGCGCGGCCTAAATGTATGCTATCTCACCTGAAATAGTGTGTTTACCCGCGCGCTAGAATGAAATGCACTATGATTCATTCCTAAACCGACCGCGCAAAAATATCTGAATAGACTTTTAGCACAAGGGTTATTATAGAAAAACTTAAGTGTAATCTTTTCAAAATAACATTTATTTCAACTTTTGAATCATTAAACTATGTCGGAAAGGCGTTTATTTTTGAGTTTTCTTTCTCCTTATGTTATTTAGTTTCGTCCAAAGTTGGGCTAAAATCAGTGTTGAAATATGAAAGTTTAGAAGCTTGTATTTTTGAAATAAATACTTTTTTTACGGTTTGGGGTGTATACAAACATAGATTATGACGAGATTCATTGATATAATTCTTAGTGTTGGATGGTTAACGTCAAACAGTGGAGTAGTTACCCTTCCAAGTTTGTATGGAAAGATAAGCGACTCGTTCATCCTTAAGGCCTATTAATAAATATAATACGGCTTACACCACGTACCTAACTTATTATCGTTATGCTGACGTTTCGTAGACCATGTAGAGGTCCTTCTTCAGAAACGTCAGCAAGTTAAGAAAAGGGGACTACAGCTTATGTGGAAGTGGGCCGGTCATATTGTAGATTCGAAAATGCTAGATGGACAAAAAAAATCACTGAATGGATACCATTAGAAGGGAAAATACATCAAGGAAGACCAAGAAAGAGGTGGAGAGATGTTTTCACACAACGATGCGGACCCAAATGGATGCAAATAGCGAGGGAGAGAGACGAGTGGAGGGAGCTAGGGGAGACCTTCGTCAGACGTAATTTAATTAATACATTTAAGTTTATTTGTTAAGCTGTGTTTATTATAAGATTTTTTTGTTAATTAAGATATTTTTTATTTCATTTTATTTTTATTATCTTCCATGAGAAATGGTTTTAAAAGCAAGCAAACATTATTGAGTGAGACAATAAACCCATCCGCAAGTTTAATTTAGGGCATAACACTATACCTCGAGGGACTCCAGTATACCCACTATTATACATTATTTCATATTCCATTTAATTTCATTCTAATGACCCTGATATGCCGTGGGGCACCGGCAGTAGAATGTTGCCCTTCCTCTCCTACCCGTGGATGCAGTAAGAGCCTGCTAAGGGACACCTCCGGAAGATGGGCAGCAGCGTCTTTCCGTATATCAACATCCCATACTGCGCTCACCAACCCGCATGCCAAGCGTGGTGAGTATGGCAACTACCCCTCATGGAGATCCATGACGGAGGCCTGTGTTCAGTAGTGGACGTTTAACGGCTGAAATGATGATGATGATGAATGACCCTGATGCTGGTTATGGTAATGTGTAGGTGAGTATGGTGATAAGTGGATGGGGTATATCTTAGCCAATATAATTAGCTTAATATAACAATGTATTTCGGATGATGCTGCGATTGCCCCGTTTCTGCAGTGCGTCGGGGATGTTTGCGCATTACCATACAGATGGCTTTCATGCTGTCTTACGCAAAAAAACAGCATCCTTGATGCGCAGAATACGGGACAGTCGCAACAGCATCCTCAGAACTGTGGCAGAGTGCCGAACATCTCCACTCTGGAAGTGTCTCGTGCAGAGGGTGATCAATGAAGGAAGCTATTTCCTTAATTGATTATCCTCTTCTCGTTGTCTTTATAGTGCCTATTTTATTTTTATTGTTTATGTGTGTATATGGACTCATTTTGTTGTCTGAAATAAAAGATTTTTATTTTTTTATTTTATTTATTTTATTTAGCCATCTTTCGATGACGTCACCCGTGAATTGTGTAATATTCAAGAGTTTTGATAACCATTCTGTGGTCTTCTTCATCAGTTCCACTTCACGCAGTTATACTTTCTGTAGGTCTACCATGAGTTTTCACAATCTATACTCGCTAGCGACTGTAGTTAAAAAAATGTATGACTACTTACTCATAGCAAAGATTTAAATAGTTAGATGTGCCCCTATCACCAAAAACTGTGCCATTGTCTTTATAATGTGTGTTAATAATATTATAGTACTAGTAGTAAGGCCTATGTTTCTATTATAGATGATTTATACAGCGTCAGCAACTAGTAATCATGCTGAACGGGACGCTGCAGTGCCTGCCATTATTATTTTAATGATAAATTTGGGTCCCACTGCTAGTCAAAGGCCTCCCCAAAATCCCCGTGCAATATTATTGCATAATAAATGGTAACAGTAATAGTTTGGTTTATTGGCAAAACTACTGCGCGTGCATCGGAAGTTTTTGGTGTCGGACACAGTCATCTAACGATTAAAATCTTCGACAATAGGTACGTCTCAGGGTGATACTTTATACATACTTATATTTTATTCTGTTGATAAATAAATGTAACTTTTATTGCATGCAGCCGGTTTAGAGAGGACATTATTAATATAACGTAAGTATACTTTCCGTTGCCGTGGGGTGCCGGTAGTGGAATGTTACTCCACCTTTCATGCCCGTGCAGGATGCAGTAAGAGCCTGCTAAGGGATACCTCCGTGAAATGGGCAGCAGTGTCTTTCCGTGTATCAACATCCCGCACTGCGCTCGCCAACCCAACCACCTGCCTCGTGATGAGTACGGCAACTACCCCTCATGGAGATCCATGAGGGAGGCCTGTATTCAGTATTGGACGTTTTACGGCTGAAATGATGATGATAATATTTTCATCATCTATATTATATATAACTAATAAATCATTTCGTCCGTAAAGCGTTGGCGAGCGCTGTAGGGTATTTTGATACACGGAAAGACGCTGCTGGATATCCTTATCCCATAGCAGACTCTTACTACATCCAAAGGCATGAGAGGAGGGGTTACATTCTACTACCGGCACCCTACGTCACTAATATGAATAAATGTCTATATGAATTAGAAAGAATTCATGATTTAAAATATATTTTATATAATAATCATCCATATACAATTTGGTTAATAGCACACAGTAAAACTTACAAGTAAATGTTATTTAACACACTATAAAAATTATAACACAATAAATAAATGATAGATATTAATAATTAAATAATTCTACGAACGAAACATTCCCATAAGGGCGAAGAACATCTATCAGCTACAGTTTTTAGGATGCTGTTTGGACTGTCCAGCACTCTGCGAATCAGGAATGTTGTCTCTTTGCGAAATGAGACTGCAAAGAAAATATCTTTATCTTTAAAGCCATCCACTTTATACTTCACAAACATCCCTGAAGCATAGCAGAAACCAGGCAGTCCCAACATTATCCTAAAGATATTTTTGTACTGCGCACGCAGACAATCTAGCATTCTTTTAGTATATCTGACCCATAGGTTTCCCGATATAGGCTCCATCATGGCTCTCCAAGTAGTTCCTAATCATGAGGAACGGGTTGGCGAGTGCAGTACGGGATGTTGATACACGGAAAGACGCTGCTGCCCATCGCTTGGCGATTTTTCACTGTCCACGGGCAGGAGAGAAAGGGCAATATTTTACTGCTGGCACTCCACGGCAACAAACAAACCGACAACCGTTGGGGTAAACGAGTTCTTGAGTGGAGACCGCGGCTTGGTAAGCGTAGTGTAGGACGACCACTAGCTAGATGGAGTGATGACTTGCGGTCGATCGCTGGTAGACGCTGGATGCGGCATGCTGAAGACAGGGTGAAATGGCGCAGATTTAGGGAGGCCTATGTCCAGCAGTGGACTAATATAGGCTGATGATGATGATGATGATGACTCCACGGCAAGTATAAGTACTCTATTTTATGATAATTTAATGTCTGTTTTACTTTTATTGACATTGTTGGACATTCAGGTACTCATTCCCTTTTATTACCGGCATTGCAGTAAATATTTTATTATCTACTAGCCGTACTCCGCAGTTTCACCCGCGTAGTTCCCGTTCCCGTGGGAATAAAATAGCCTTTGTCACTCAGGGATGTAGCTTTCTTATGGTGAAAAAATTGGGTTTGACGACTTTGGTCTAAAATGAAAAATTACAAGGTATAATATTTTATTATTTACTATCTTATTTTATTCAAATGTATGCCCAAATTTTATTTTTATTAATTAAGTAATGATTAATGACCGCCGTGGGGTGCCGGCAGTAGAATGATACCCCTCCTCTCATGCCCATGAATGCAGTAAGAGCCTGCTAAGATACCTCCGGAAGATGGGCAGCAGCGTCTATCCGTGTATCAACACGATTTTAGTTATTATGTCAGCACAACACTAGTTTACTAGAATAAGATGACGTTATATATTAGTGTCAAATCGATCCTACTAGTATTATAAACGCGAAAATGGATGTTTGTTACTCTTTCAAGAAAAAACTACGGATTGATCTGAAATTTTGCACACGTATAGATGTTGACCAGGATTAACACAAAGGCTACATGTTATCCGGGTACAGCGCATGCGAAGCGGCGGGCAAAAGCTAGTAGGTAATACTTTTATAAATTCGAAAGATCTTAACCTCTCTGATAGATAAGTTTTGTTGGTCGAAATATATGTTTTTTTGCGGCATAAACGGCAGTATATATTTTTTTACTCTAACTTAGAAGTTTGTTTTTTTCAAGAAGCGTATTATCATCATTTCAGCCATATAACGTCCACTTATGAACACAGGCCTCCCTCATGGATCTCCATGACGGGTAGTTGCCATACTCACCACGCTTGGCAGGCGGGTTGGTGTGCGCAGTATGGGATGTTGATACACGAAAAGACGTTGCCGCCCATCTTCCGGAGTTATCCCTTAGCAGGCTCCTACTGCATCCAGGGCATGAGAGTAGGGGTAGCATTCTACTGCCGGCACCTCACGGCATGGACTTACTATACTCAGGAGTAAATTCTTTAATTTCAACTCGATACGTTTGATAAAAGATTAGGTGCCCAATTATCCAGGCGCGGGTTTGATAATTCAGTGACTCGGAAAATTTCCCGCGCAGAAACTCTACATGCATCAAACTTCTGTCAAATTTTCAGTAAGCTGCGTCATTTAGTTTGTGTTTGACAGCCATTGAAAGCGGACAACCTCTTAATTTTAACAAACATGGAAAAAAGTTAATATCGTTTGCTATCAAACATTATTTTTTGCGTAATAAAACCATTTCAGTGATGGCCAAGGAAAGGCTTATACTCGTATATAAATAAACACTATGGGGACTCTGCACTATCAATTTAAATGGTTTACTGTACCGGTTGTGGTCGTATCAGCATAAGAGACGCCGAACATTCAGTTCACTCAAAAGAGGTAGTCACCTGAGATCTCGTCTAACTAATTGGACTCGCCGCCGCCTCGGCATGCAGTATCGAATAGCTTTGGGAATATTTTTTAGATGTGGGTTAACCAGCTACATTTTTATTTTATTTATTCAGGAAAAGCAAACAGTTACAAAATAATACAATAGGGAAGCATGTGGTAATAAAATTTATCTTCCATTAAATGCAGCCCGCAGCGCTATTCACAGAATCCTATGAGTATTTCTTTAATACCGCTAGGTTAACTGACCTAAAAAACAAGTATTATTTTAGATAAGCGAATGAATTAAAAACTAATCAAAAATAACATAACTAAGAAAAGCAGATATTTTAAGACACTTTGTAAATGGCTTAAAATATAGGAGAATACCACCTACTTACACATTTGAAGGAAATCGTTACTTCATAAATTCTGTCCCGCGCATCTTGGTCTGAGTCATTATATCAGTCATAGTCACAGTAAGTAATTAGACCAGCCATACTCAACCTTTTTTTATAGGGGCCACAAACACGTTTCATTCATGGTGTTGAGGGCCGCAGTCAAAAGTTATTTAGATCTTAATTAAAACGTAATTCCAAGTTAACGATGTAGTTACTATATTACCGAAAAAATAAGTTTTAACAAAGATGTTTATATGTTTTTAAAAACTGCATTCAAAACGGTTCACTCGTTTAACCGATACGGTGCCATAGACAGACACACAGACACAAACACCCATAGTGATCAAAGCATCTTTTTTCCGGGGGTTAAAAATGGTTTACAAATTGGTAACTTCAGATGGGTCAATAACAAAGGCCCGGCATCGGCAGGCCGCATGCGGCCCGCGAGCCGAAGGTTGAGTATAGCGGAATTAGACTGTCCTAAAAACAGAACTTCAATCGATTTATTAAGTTTGAACTATAGGTTATCAATTGTCTCGGTAACATCATTCTTTGAAAGTTCATTATTTGAATCTGAATGACAAAACCATTTAAATTTTGAAAGACAAATGACACGAATAGGGCTGGGACGATTATGAAAATATGACGATAATGTTGTTAGCGATGACTCGTCGGCCTTGCACATCACCGGACTATATAGACTTGGGTACTTTCACATAAGGTAGGTATGTAGGTATGGAGCATGGACATAAAATACCAAAATAGTAACAAAAAGTCAATAATCAAAAGCCGTCCTGATACCATACAAAATTTGGCAGTAATGGGACGCCCGATAGATGTGAAACATGTCAAAAATATCTTTGTACTATGCATACATAGCTATAGATATTATTAGATATTATAGATGTTATATTATAGATATTATAGTCTTATGGCTTACTACTGTGGGGATGTGCTGCAGATATAGACACCGTATTTGTGCTGCAGAAGAGGGCTATTCGTTCTATCTACAATATGGGTCCCAGAGAATCACTTCGCACTAAATTTAAAGAAATAAATATAATGACAGTAGCTTGTCAATATATTTATGAGAACCTGTTGTACACCCATAAAAATATTGCTTCGTTTAAGAAAAACAGCGACAATCACAATGTAAATACAAGAAATAAGAATAAACTCGCTGTGCCCACTACTAGGCTCCATAAGGTGAAAATATCTTTTAAAGGGCAATGTATACGCTTCTACAACAAACTCCCAAGTGAGTTGCAGAAGTTATCATTGAATAAATTCAAAAACATTATTAAACGCAATTTGTGCAATAAAGCTTATTATAAAATATCAGATTACCTAGAGGACAAAACCACTTGGGACGGAATCTGCTCCAACTCCGTCAAACGTAACATAAGACAAAATAAAATTGTTAAATGATGACTATAACGACCGAGTTAGGTTCTTCTGTTCACTTCTTTTCCTAACTCGCGTGTCATCTGAAGTGAACAGATTCAATTATGTGCTTTTCAATTGTCTGCTACTATAGAACCATTAGTAAAGCCAAACAAGGACCTCACATCTTCCGTAGCTGAGCAGTGCAAAGTACTAGCCGAAACTTTCAAAGATAACATGAGTCTCACCTTTGACTGGTTTGATGAGGAAACTCATGTTATGGTCACGAAATCTATGGAGAAATTAAATATTAGTACTGCTTGTCCCCCAATACGTCTAACGACTCCAAGGGAGATATCCAAACATATAAGGTCTTTGAAGAGCCATAAAGCTCCTGGTTATGACGGTCTACATAATTTGCTATTAAAATACATGCCACAGAAATGTATAGTGCTTCTAACTAAAGTCTTCAATGCCTGTCTGTCACACATTTACTATCCTTCGACGTGGAAGACTGCTAAGGTTATAGCTCTTCCAAAGCCCGGGAAGGACCACTCGCAAGCCGTAAACTATCGGCCGATTAGTCTACTTTCAACACTGGGAAAGATTTTTGAACGTATAATTTACGATCGGCTTATGGATGCTCTTGGTAGTAAATTTATAAATGAGCAGTTTGGTTTTCGGAGGTGCCATTCAACTATCCAACAACTTGCAAGGGTCAGTGAGCATGCTTCTCATAATCTAAATCTGAGGAATTCCACTGGCATGACGCTATTAGATATAGAGAAAGCTTTTGATACTGTGTGGCATGAAGGTCTGCTACACAAACTCATAACTTATGACGTACCATTACGTTTGGTTAAACTCATAAAATCCTACCTAGAAAATCGTTCTTTCAAAGTATTTATAAACAACCAGACCTCTGAGTCGCAGTCTATACTAGCAGGAGTTCCCCAAGGTTCTGTACTCGGTCCCATATTATTTTTAGCCTACTTAAATGACATCCCTAAACAGCCTCGAACATACCTGGCTTGCTTTGCTGACGATACAGCATCATACACCTCGAGTGATGATGAAGACCTTATTATTAGCAGACTCCAGCTAGCTTTAAATTTACTGTCAACCTATTTTAGCATATGGAAACTGAAACTTAATGCATCTAAGACGGAGGCTATTATGTTCTCGCGTAAACGCAAACCCCCTGATAGAAGACTAACTTTGAACGACTTTGAAATACCTTGGAATAAGACCGTTAAATACCTTGGTCTATACCTAGATAAGAGCCTGAACTGGTCACCGCATACTGATTACACCCGCACCAAAGCACTAAAAGCTTTTGGAGCTCTTAGTCCTATCATGAATAGGCGGAGCAACCTTAGCCCCAAAACTAAGATTAAAATTTACACAACTCTGATTCGACCTTGCCTTACTTATGCTGCGCCTGTCTGGAGTAGTACATGTGACACAAACTACAAAAAGCTTCAAGTTTTACAAAATAAAGCATTTAAGATAGCTTATAATACAGTATTTCGCACGAACATTCGCAAATTACATCTAAACGTTAACTATCCTACAATTAAGGAGTTTATCCTAAGCTTGGCAAAAACATTTTATTTAATGCGCACGTGTAATCATAATAATAAACTCGTGTCGGCTATCGGTAGTTCCCGGTGGACGAATCTTCCCTACATCGATACTTACAATCGCTATCGACTGCCCCATCACTACTTGCTGCACGAGAACAAAGACCGGCCTACGTCATCGGACAGCGACGGTGTTCTGGAATGCAGTTAACCCGTTTCGTAAGGTAACCTACGAACTATTTAATTTGGTAAAACCTAACCACATTTAATAAAAAAAAAACGTATAATTACAATCTACTTACTTAAGTAAATATTATTATTAGTTCATAGTTAAATAAATTAATGTAATTCAAGCTAGAATATATTATATATATACATTATATTTATGTATTTTAAGCCTATGGTCACCCCTGGGCGAAGGCATCATTTATGTAATATTATTTAATTATGATTTTTGATTATTATTTATATTTACATATATAGTATATTAAATTCCCTATCATTCGTTAAATTCCTAAATCCTTGTTTTAAGAAAAGTAAATGTTACACAATACTTGTGAAATGTATTAAAAAATATTCTGTTGTCTATAAAACAAATATATTATATGACTCCAATATTAAATATATATATATATATATATATATATATATATATATATATATGTATATATGATGAAATGTAAAAATATAAAAAAATAATGAAAATTATTTCCTATCCTTCAATACTTTTTGACCACAACTTCATTCACAATGATAGCTGCCGATCACTACTGAACTAGCGAAGGGTTAACTCGTCGATGTAGCTTGCCGGCTCATGTCAATCCCTGTGTGTTAGCGGGTAGGCGTATGCTGTTTGCGTCTGTCTTACTTACTTACTGAGAACAGAATATTTTAGTTTATTCAAATATGTACTGACTTAGATGATGCGATTTACGTATTTATTCCTTATAAAAACTGTCACTAGGCTAAGTGTTGGTATTAAATAATTATTTAACTCCCGTATATAGGTAGTTTAACTACTTATTGTTTTTTTTCATATCAGATTTATAAAGTTCCAATTTAAACATAAATATTAATTTTGTCCAAAGACTTTATATAGGTGATTTAGCCTGGCAAGTCATTTTTATTTTAATTGTGTATGTCCTGAATTGTGTTTAGTGTAACATACTTTTGTACTTTTTAAGATAAATAAAGAACTTTGAAAAACAAAAAAACAAACAATTATGTGCTTTATTCTATTTATTTGTGTTGTTTTATTTTGTAATTTGTGACGCGTCAATAAGGTCCATGCGGCCGCACTGAATAAAGTATTTTTTGATTCTTGATTCATTGCGGTTGCACCGCCATGTTGTTCAATGAAACTAGTGAGCTATCAGCCGTCTTTCAATTAACACCTATACACAACAGTGCTGACGAATAACCAATGCCTATCAGTCAGACCACTGTGGCAAATCACAAATTCGAGTACTATTAGGTTAATTCCGACTTCCAGGATCTTACCTAATGCCGGGACAAGAGATATGGGACGGTAGGATTTGACGTCTGACTTTTTGCCTTTACCTTTGTACAGTGGACTTATTTTGACTTTTTTCAAAGCAGCGGGATACAGACCTTGCCTAACGTAGGCGTTACACATCGCGGCAATCGCGGGGGCAAGAGGTTTCGCGGCAATTTTAATTATATTTGAGAACAGGTTGTAAATTTCTGTGCTTTTTTTGGGGCTAATTTGGCAATGTACAATTTTCATCACCTTTTCTGGTATGAAGGGACGTAGTCGGATTGATGAATTGCAGGCTACTAGCTCGACTGTCACGGCGGGGGCCGCGCGCGGAATATCATCTGGGGGGCACCACACTTACTCGCAGCAGATACGAACTCTTCATTAAGTGAGTCCAGAAGAAGCTTCTTGGATGAGAAGGGCCTGCCGCATTGGTCTTTGACGCAGTCCGTGAAGTCTAGGCGTTCACGCCTCCCACGTCCTCACGTCCCTAGACAGGCAGATGAAAATCTTATCACTATTGTAAAAAACTTGATGAAAACCGTAAATGCAGAAATGGAAGGGAATATCATTAAACAAGCTTACCGTGCGGGTAAGGAAAATGCTCCTATTGTTGTTGAACTGGAGGCAATCAATAATAAGTTTACACTACTGAAAGCAGTCAAGACCTATAATACCAACAACAAAAATGGCAAACTGAACTGCTCAAATCTTGGTATCAAAACTTCACCTGCTGGCCCGGTATATGTGTCTGAAAAATTGACCCCCAACAGCAAGAAGTTGCTATCATCAGCTAAAACACTAGTCACAGAGGGGATATGCAAGTACTGTTGGACCTCCAATGGAATCATAATGGTGCGGAAAAATGATGGATTGCCAGCTATTCGTATAAGTAAGCTGTTAGATATCGAAACCCTTAAAACAACTAACTCAATATGACTAGGTGGCATATCACATGTCATACTAACGCAGTTTAGAGACTCTTCTGTATGCTGTGCGCAAACTAGGTTATGTTTCTGTCTTGTATTTTATAGCGTGTCAACTTATTATATTTTTCTATATTTATTTATTAACAGTATGTCGTTTAACTTTATAACACATATTATTATTATTAACTTCATCTTATCGTATTTTGTAATATCAAAATATATATATTTATCATGTGGGTTCGAATTACTAATACTATATGGAGCTCTAAAATACATTATGTGATTGTCTCTTGCATTAAAAAATGTGTTATATCAATGAAGGAAAGACTAGTAGTTAGTTTTAAAAATATACATGAAAGTTCCATGTTGCTCTACATGAGCATGAACTCTGATGAACGTGATAATATTACTTAACCATGATTGTTGATGATGTTAACGATGTCAGCACTGATATTGATAAACATGTCAGTGTTGGTGATTCTTTCCTCATTGATAGCCCTGAAGAGTGTAAAAACTTACTTAAAGAACCCTCAGATCTAAAAATAGTAGTACAAAATATTCGTAGTCTAAATTGTAATTTTCATGATTTTTCGGTTCATTTAGGTAGACTTAATGTTAGTTTTGATCTAATTATACTGACCGAATGTTGGTTGCAACACACTATACACTTGCCAAGCATACCTAACTATATCTGTCACGCGACCACTAAACATATAAACCAAAATAGTGGAGTTGTAGTCTACATTAAAAAACACATCAATGCAAATATCTCCGAACCTATTATACATGATGCCGACAGTTTAATTATAAAAATTGGAAGAAAATACGCTATTATTGCAATTTATCGATCTCCTTCAGTGTTTAACATAGAAAATTTTCAACAATCACTAAGTATAATAATAAACCAACTTAAAATGTTTAAATATCTCGTTGTCACTGGGGATATTAATCTTAACATTTCAGAAGGAAGCAATGATCCTAAGTCCATGGAATACCTCAATGAGCTGGCCACTCACAGTCTTCTGCCGTCTCATCTACTCCCAACAAGAGAAACTAAATGTCTAGACCACTGTTTCTTAAAACTAGGTTGTAAGGCTACTACAATTATTTGCAATTCAACAATAACCGACCATTGCTCTATACTGCCCTCTGTAGGAGAAAAAGCACAACTGCTGTAACCTAAGTTCCGAGATAAATTGAAAAAACTTTGCGCTTTAGTGCAATTGCTTTAGAGATGAGTTACGAAGCTGAATCTTTTTTTAGCGTATGTATTAATGATATAGAATTTTTACTATAACATAATTTTATAGATATGATTAAAATTAAATTAACTATTTAGAAAAAACCATTCCTACCTCCTATTTAATATACCTTTTAAGTTAAGGAAGGAAGAAAAAAAGCACAACTACACACATGTGTTTTTTTAATGTACTATTTAGTAATTTTAGGAAGCAAAAAAAACACAAACACGTAATTGTGCTTTATTATTTAGTAATCTTTATGAATTATAGGGAAATAGTAAAACAAAAAAAAACATATAAAACTTTAAAGTATTTATTAAAATCAAATCACATAAAAGAGTATCTATTTATTTGCATTACTATATCTTAAGGTTATATGGAGAATAATTAAGCAACAATTTAAAAAGGTTTAATTAACTTTGTATCCAATTTCACATAATATTCATGTTTATTTTTGTTTTACGTAGATACATTTAAGTGTCATAATCATTTATAAGATCAGCAACCTCGTTATTAACAGGGAGATCTTCCCAAAATTTTACCCTATTTGGCGGTATCAGTTTTGCTAGACGTTGAATAATGTCACGTTTCCTTTTGGAAGTAATTCCTCTGGGTTCCTCTTTAAACTTCGACAAAGGGAAGCCATTCTTTAAAATACTTGGTTTAATAAAGTCCAGTTCAATGTTTTCACCTTCAAAAGATGTTTTGTGGTGAATCTTATTAATTCCTTTTGTAATTTTTTTTTTATTTATTATATTTTTTTTGATCTTTTTATGTTAAGTTAAGTGACGGTCGTCGTTGTATCTAATCAGAATTACTTAGTATAATGTAAATCCGTTATTGGCTTTAGTTTTAATTCATAAGTTTTACTTGTTTACTTTTAAGGGCTGTGGATTTTGTTAAATAAATAAAATAAAATCAAATAAAATAAAAATTTCACTTGAACCATATCGCTTAGATAAGGGCGCGGTCTGGCTATGCTGATTTTCCTGGAAGCCGCACAGTTTTCAAAAGTGAAAAAATCACTGACTTTCATTTTCTGAACTTTGACTTTACCACTGTTTGCTTTTTCTACTGCGGTTTTGAAATCTCTGAAATCCTCCACTATTATATTTCGGTCTATTTTCTTTTTTGGATTTGTTCCTCTTTTATCAATAACAGCAGCGTGCTCTTTTAGTTTTAAGGCCATGTTAATTGCAGAATTGTTGTCTTTTTTATACCCCAAAATGTTCAAAAAGAATTCCTTGCAAACTGTCTGTAAGTTTCCTGCTACATTGAATGTAAATTCCAAAGTTTTTTTTCTTTTATAACTTACTGAGGCCTCCTGTTTCTTTCTACGTATCGGTTCTTTAGAGGCTACACGTTCAGCGATAAAAACCTTCTGTTCACGCCATGTCATACTCCAAAAAAACTCACCAATTTGATCACCAATTTGATAAAAGCGCGCGTAAGTACGAGCTACATAACACGTGCGTCCGATTGGTTGATCGGTAACTTGTGGCACGAATGAACAGGTAGCGGGGGGCAAGGACCAAAGAGGTAGGGGGTAGCTACCAAGCTAAAAGAACATAACTTACAAATAAACTATTGAAAAACAAATCAAGTTCATATTATTACGTTGGCTACTAAGCAAGAAAATCATTTATATTACTTGTACGAATCAGAAAACCCATAACTATGTTCATATGCTTATTTAGTTTCTGAAAGTTATTGTAATATTTTTTTAGCACTACAAAGAAAACGCATTTGTTCACATTATGTGTTTATTCTGCTTACTATTCAATGTTATGCGTTTTCAGAATAGAAGTCGATCATTTCGTTCAAATCGTACACCAATAAAAAAAATCATATGTGGTTACTTAAGTTGTTTTCTGCGTCTGATGTCAGGGTTATGTGTTTTCTTCATCAAACAGAAAGTACTTTTGAGAAAATGTAATGCACTTGTGCTTGTCTAACTTGGCTCCTATGGGAAATATCGCCAGTATTCCTAGACAGAAAAATCACATTTTTTTTGCTGAGCCCGGGAATGTATGTAACTCAATTTCACAAAATTTGTCACTTGTGCTTTTTCTCCTACAGAGGGCAGTATAATAGTATCGATTAAAACAAACACGAAGATAAAAACACAACCTAAACTCATAAGTAAAACAAACTATGATGCCGCTCAAAAGAAACTCAATGATACAGACTGGTCAATAATAACATCATGTTCTGATCCAGACACGGCGACTGGAAAATTCCTTACTATTATCAAAAACATAATAGAAGAATGTACATCAATGTATAAAAATAGTAATAGGAAAACCGCTGTGAAGCCCTGGGTTACACCAGGTCTGGTTCGGTGCATAAGGTGGAGGGACAAACTACACAAAAATTTAAAAAAAGACCCAAATAACCTAGTACTTCGTGTCACCTACAAAAGGTATAGAAACCACTGCAATCGTATATTAAACAATCTAAAAAACGAATATGAAAAATCTGAATTAAATAAAAATAAACTTAACATAAAAAATACTTGGAAAATTTTGCGACAGATCTGTAATCTTGACTCTAACGATAAGCATCCTGTTGAACTCTTATCCATCAAGGATGACCCTAAATCCTCGGCTAATCATATAAATGCATACTTTGCTGAAGTAGGAAAAACTCTTGCGAGCCACATTTTGACTAAAAGAAATACCACAGAGCTAGAACTTAGAGACAGTATTATTTTAAATAAAAATCAACTTAACTCTATGGCACTGCTACCCACCGATGACCAAGAAATAACAGAAATAGTTCAATCTCTTAAACTAATTTCTTCATCTGGTTGGGACGGAGTATCTTCGGCTTTTGTAAAAATGGGAATAAAGTACCTTACCAAACCAATATCGCACATATTATATGTAATTTATGCTATTTTACAGGTAGCTTCCCTAAATTGCTGAAAAGATCTGTTATAACTCCTGTGTTTAAGTCTGGGGATAGAAACAGTGTCAACAATTACAGACCAATCTCAATTTTGCCCACGCTTGCAAAAATTATTGAGAAATCTATTAACTCAAGGCTGGTGAGATATCTTGAAAAAAATAATATTCTGTCACCTAGTCAGTATGGGTTCCGTAGAAAAAGGTCTACCACTGATGCAATTGAAGAGGTTGTACAATATGTTGCTGACAAGTTGGATACGAAATCAAGATGTCTCGCCATATTCCTAGATTTGACAAAAGCGTTTGACACTGTTTCTATACCCATACTATTGCGTAAAATGGAACATGCTGGAATTCGCGGAGTACCACTTAAACTTTTCCAATCATACCTTAGTGAGAGAACGCAATCAGTCAAAGTTGATAGCATCTATGTATAGTGATTTCACCGATATTATTTTACGGCGTACCCCAAGGATCAGTACTTGGTCCTACATTATTTCTACTGTACTTGAACGACCTCACAGAATGTGCAGTGGATGGCAAAATTATATCCTTTGCCGATGACACAGTACTCCTTGTTAATGCACCTACATGGGATGATGCCAAAAAACGGAGTGAAGCGGGGTTGGAAAAGATTCTGAGTTGGCTAGACAAAAATATCCTAAGCCTAAACTTTTCCAAAACTAAGGTTATGACTTTTAGTATTTACAATAATCATCAACCACCTGTTGCACTAGACATTAGAGCTCACACATGTAATAGTACCCATGACTCATGCAACTGTACTATACTGTCAACTGTTCCACATTTTAAATACTTGGGTGTCATTTTGGATCAGAATCTAAACTGGAGGAAACAAATTGAAAGTCTAACCTGCAGAATGCGAAAGATTATATGTATTTTTAAGAAATTGAGGCATCTGCGTGATTGGGACATTATTAAACTTGCATATTATGCTTTAGGCCAATCAATTTTACAGTATGGTATTATACTTGGGGTGCAGCAAATAAAACCCACTTCATACACATTGAAAGATCTCAAAGGGCTGTTTTGAAAATTGCTACATTCAAGAACTATCGTCATTCTACACAATTGCTGTATAAGGAACTAGAAGTCCTTACAGTACGTCAACTTTTCATAAAATCAGTAATTTTAAAACAGCATCGCATTAAACCTCAAATTATAAAATCAAAGAGAAGAAAACAAAACGTATATCCCAAACCCATTTTCAAAACTTACTTTGCTCGTAAGTCGCCATCATACATAGGCCCCCATTTGTACAATAAAATAAGTAAAAATATAGATTCACTAAAATTGCAAAGCTACTATAATTGTAAAAATATGATGACTGAGTACCTTCTTAAATTAGACTACGCAGCTACTGAAGAACTTTTAAAATGAAAACCTAATTAAACACATGAAATACATATGGTAAAACAATAATAAAACCACAAATACTTATTTAATTATATCAATATAAAATCGTACTGTTATTTAATCTGTTTATATCTTAACGTTAACTTTATAATATATATCTATGTGAAAATTAAATTACCTATATAATAATATAATGATTATGATATACATGTATGTTTGTTATAATTATTTACTTACAATAAGTTGACACAGTAACTAGTTCATAATTTAATTTACTTAGATCCTAAGTTTCTGATTTATCTGTTTTGGTTGAATATACCTAGCAGAAACCGGTGTAGACTGACCGAACAAGCTTGAACTCGCCAGTGCGCTGTGCCGCACACATTCACGTAGCAATTTACGCTGGTCACTGCAAGCGATGAGCTACCCTGCCGTAACACAGTATTTAAACTAGTACGGAGGGTAGAAATCACTAGCATGCTACCTATTGCAATCACTGTTTTTAGCATAATTCTTGTTTAGGTATCTACTCGTACATTACTTTATTTTAACAATATTTGTTGAAATTGATAAGTGGACCTATATTATAAGCAAATACCTAACACCTAAAGCTTAGAATAGCGAACATTATTGTTTTTAGCAAATATTTTTTTTTTTATTTATTTTTTTATTTTTTTATTTATGACCTAGCTCAGCGTTCACAACCTGCCACATACGTTTAGATTTGTTAGGGTCTTTTTGGATTTGGTTGGAGTAGTATTCTGTACGTTTATGTTTTAATAACGAATTATATTTTTTCGATAGTTTTTTAGCAAAGTCCGCAATTGTTTCTATTTCAGGGAAGTGACTCTTAAGGTTGACTGTGTCAAGAAGCATATATTTTAAATTTAATATTTCAACATAAGTAACATTTTGGCTTCTGAAACGGTTCTAGCACATTTCGACTATAATGCTAAAATTATTTTGACTTTAGATGCGTCCCCGGTGGGGCTAGGTGCAATTTAGGTTTTTCTAGGTCCCAAATAGGTACAGATGGTGTATAACGCCCCGTCTCATATGCGTTACGCTCACTAACTATTGCTGAGAAGAAATACTCTCAGATACAAAAGGAAGCTACAGCAATAATTTTTGGTGTGAGAAAGTATCACCAGTAGCAGTAGGAGATCGAAAATGTTGGCAGTGATTCTGTAAGCGTTTCACCACGTTCTTCATTATCTGTCTGACAGGACGCTAGTAAGAAATTTTAGAGTCACCAGTCCAAGCGGAGTTGTTATCGCAGGAAGCATGTACACCAGGCACGCCTAGCAACTGTTTTTCGAGCGTCAGATTTGGATCGGTAGCAGTTTAGATTTTAGAGGGGAGGGGGAGCTCTGAAAAAACCATTTATTTAGTTTTAACCATGAACTTTTCAGAAAAACTATAACGGTTAAGCTAGCTTCTTTAGTTTCGGATAAATTACTACGAAACCCTACACGCCTGGCTCTAAACGCACTTGGCCTAATTTATTTAATTCATAAATGTTTTCTGCAGAGAGTATCGTAAAAGTGATAGAAGAATACTGGTGTATGAGGAAACAAACGCTTTCCTCCAGCAGGAGCTGATGCGGCGTGTCAAGTCGACCACTTCCAATCTGTGGCGGTAGGTAAAGACGAAGGTACAGTAACAAATAAATAATGCTGGACATAACACACAGCTCCATCCATAATGATTTATGATTGAATACTTATATACTTTTTTAAGATATTATTATCTTGTAGTAGCTTGTGCCCACCGCTTCGCACGCGTTTTAGCTGGATAAAAAGTAGCCTATATGTTAGATAGATAGATAAACTCTTTATTGTACATTCACCATATAATATAAATTTCACAAAGAGAAACACAATAATAATTAGTAAGATATTATTACCCAATATCTGATTAGTTAATCCTAGTCAACATCTATACGTTTGCGAAATTCGAGCTCGATACGTAGGTACGCTAGTTTTTGCGTGTAGAGGTAACAAGCCTCCATACAAGCAAACTTTCGGAATATTAGTGAGATGACTAGTTGTTCGCCACGAACTTAGAACGAGCGAGCGACTTCAAATGCTATGGGACATTTCAATAATGGCCCATAGCATTTAAACTTGATACCTATGTGGCAATGGAACTTGCAACCTCCTGCGTTTCAATCGGCTTCAAACCGGGTGTTGGTAAAATCTCCCTGTGTTTAAATTTCATGAAAATCATACATACATCCCGTATCTCAAAAACTACCCCATTAATCAAAATTCCCTTACTACAATCGATTTGTATTCATGTAATCTCCATAAGTTTAAAATTTTTTTAAGTCCGATAATCCGTTCAAGAGTTATTCTCAGACAAAAAACACGATTTAACCCCTATATCTCAAAGAATACCTTAAAAATATAAATTCCCCTACTACAATCAATTTTTTTAATGTGTTCTCCTTACGTTTCAAAATTCATCATAATCTGATCATCCGTTCAAGAATTATCCTCGGACAAAAATTGCGGACATAGAAGAAGAAGATGAAGAAGACATTTATTAGACAAACATACAAACATTCTGCCGAAACGCCTAGTTCCCACTAAGAACTTGGTTCGCTTCACTCACTCATCCGAAAATGAGGGTTTAGGCTAGATCTTATAGGGCTTTGTCTCCATAAGTCCTGTTTATTTATTTCGGGTGGTTTCGGATCACGAAACTTGTGATCTTCGTGAAACGGAGCGTATCCACCAACCTGAAGTTGGTCCATCCTAGTGTTGCATAGATCTTTCACCATCAATTTATTACAGAACATCGATACGCCTATCTATAGCCTAGGTAAGTTGTTGGCCCAGCACCTACCTACCATCCTCTCAGCAAAGTCGGCTATATTCTTATATTAATTGTAACAGTTCAGCTAATCAAAGAATGTTAATCTAATAGAGAAACCCCAGGGGAAAGAGGCTGACCGATTTTCTGGAGAAAGAAAATAGGAGGAGCGTCGGGTGAGAACGGAATCACGTCAGAGCTTCTAAAAGCGGGTGAATCACCGATACTTAAAGTCCTTCAGAAGCTCTTCGACTTTGTCTTGCTCGAAGGTATTACGCCAAAAACATGGAACAAAAGCGTCGTGGTACTGTTCTTTAAGAAACGTGACAACACCCTGCCTAAGAACTACAGACCGATCTCGCTTTTGAGCCATGTTTATGAGCTGTTCTCAAGGGTCATCGCAAATCGTCTCGATCGCAGGTTTGATCACTTTCAGCGTCCCGAACAAGCCGGGTTTCGAAAAGGTTACAGTACCATAGACCAAATTCATACGCTGCGGCAAGTGACACAGAAGACCGAAGAGTACAACATGCCTTTTTGTCTCGCGTTTGTGGACTATGAGAAAGCCTTCGATTCGATTTAAACATGGGCGTTGCTTGAGTCTCTCCAACAATGCCGAATTGACTATCGGTATATTGAAGTTTTAAAGTCTTTGTTTAGAAACGCCACTATGTCAGTCCGAGTACAGGAACAGAGTTCGAAGAAAAGAGGCGTAAGATAGGGAGACGTTATTTCTTCGAAACTGTTTACGACCGCTTTGGAAGATGCCTTCAAGCTCGTGGAATGGAAAGGACTAGGCATCAACATTAAAGGCGAATACATGAGTCACCTTCGGTTTGCCGACGATATTGTGGTCATGGCAAAGTTGATGGAGGAACTCGGCACGATGCTCGAAGGCCTCAATCGAGTTTCCCAACGGGTAGACCTTAAAATGAAAACGCACAAGACGAAGTATACTTCGTCGTATATATATATATATATATATATATCGATTGTCCATGTTGTGCCTGCCCCAGCTATGGTTGAGAACTCGGCTGTCGAAGTTGTCGACGCGTATAGGACAAACTGTCCAATTAGATAGGTCCAACTTCGAAAAAGAAGTCAATCTACGAATTCAACTTGGATGGGCAGCATTTGGGAATCTACGCAACGTCTTTTCGTCCAAAAATCCTCAGTTCCTTAAGACGAAAGTCTACAATCAGTGTGTGTGACATATGGAACCGAGACGTGGTCATTCACGATTGCCCTCATGAAATAAGCTCAGAGTCGCTCAACGAGCTATGGAGAGGGCTATGCTCGGGGTTTCTTTACGCGATCGAATCAGAAATGAGGAGATACGTAGAAGAACTCGGGTCACCGACATAGCCAAGCGGATTTGCACGTTGCAGTGGCAATGGGCAGGCCAAGTAGCTTGCAGAACAGATGGCCGATGGGACTGAAAAGTTCTCGAATGGAGGCCACGGGTCGGCAAGCGCAGCGTAGGACGTCCACCAACAAGATGGGCTGACGACCTGGTGAAGACCGCAGGTCGACGGTGGATGCAGACCGCTTCCAACCGCAATAACTGGAAATCCATGAGGGAGGCCTATGTCCAGCTGTGAACGTCCTACAGTTGAAATGATAATGATGAACTAGTCAAAGAGCCGAATACATAGTCTTTTTTAAACTTTCGCGATCACAACACATTATTAAAATATGGGATTATCGGGTATTTATCGCGATTGCACCTGGTCGAAACGTCGGGAATAAAATAAAGGTAATTACGCGATAAATACCCGATAATCCCATATTTTAATAAAGCCGAATACATGTAGAAGAATAAATGCATTTTTTTTGACTTTACTAGTTGAACTGTGAGTTGAACTAAGATTGAATTTTATTTAATTTTCCTTAAAACTGACAATCATGTATTTGAACTTGTTTTTCGAGAATTGTTAACATATTTTTTATTGTGAAGTTTAAAAAATTTAAAAATAAAAAAACAGATTTTATCGATTTTTTTTAAGTGTTCAAAACGTCGAGAAAATAATGTAAAAGGTACGCGATAAAATCCTGTAATTCTCATCTTCTTCTTGCCCTTATCGCACTATATGCGGGGCCGGCACAATAAAATCGCGATAAAATCATGTAATTATAAAACTAAATAATAAATCATGTATGTTTCCAACAAGATTAAAATGTTGGTAAAGAACCTACGTCTGTAGCCGATTGAGCCACGTGTTACCTCACGATGTTTTCCATCATCGTTAAAGCACGTGTCAAATGTGGAGTAGTCCAATATGGTGCACATAATAAAATTGTGTCAAGATAGAAAAAATCATTGGCCGAAGAAATCTAAACTAAATCGGTTCTTAAACGACGGATTTCTGAGGACGCCAAGTTTTTTTTTAAATACAGACGATTTGTGAACCTCATTGAAGTCGTTTAAAAACGGCTTTCTACGACTAAAAATTTGGCGAAATAAGAAAACACTTTTAAAGGTAAAACCTGATATAGTAACTCTTCTTTCCCTAGCTCGAGATTTCTATGCAGCAATAATAATAGTGATAGACATAACACTATTAATACTGCTCCATAGAAAGCTAGTGTCCTACACACTGCACCACTTAGTCCCAAGCTAAACCAGGCTTAAATTGTTTATGCAGTTCAATTTTTTTTTATTTCAGTAGTTTTTGAAGTTAGGTTTTGCCATGAAGATTTTATTTTCAGCGCATTGCTCTTCTCCTTTCAGACAACTCTCAGCATGTTACGAACTACTGGGAGCATTAGAACAGATGTCTCTGGCGCTGATCACCCTGTACGAAGGGCATTGGAAGGAAGTGCAGGCACTCCAGGCATCCTCGGGGAAACACATCAGCTCGTCGATACAGTACTTGGAAGCGGAAAGGATGTGGGAAGAAGCAACAGCTGTGAAAGAAGCTGTTTTATAGTACGTAAGCCAATTTTTCGTACTCTAACGATAAAGGTAAACATCTAGAGAAACCCGCGGTTTAGGGTCAGCGCAGACAGAACGAAGCGCAACGGAGAGGATTTTAATGACGCACTTGAAAATAAACTTTATTTTTTTTTAAATAAAGTGCAAAACGCCGCGTGGGGATTCCCGCGTATCTTTGAGGACGCGAGACCATTTTTTGTTAGGTTCAAGCATTTATGCACTTGTAATAATTTTAAAGTTTATTTTCAAGTGCGTTAATAAAATCCTCTCCGCTGCGCTCCGTTCTGTCTGCGCTGAGCCTTAGTCAGTTTAAGAGGTATTGACATGTTCTTTCTCTGAATATAGCCGACAAAGAGAATAGTATAGGTGCTGGGCAAGCCTAATCCATCCAACAATGTCTCAGGCACTGCTGCCGCCGTATAAATCATCTAATAACTGATGTGAAAGGCCAATCTTTAAACCAACCAACGCTAAATGGGTGTGATTTGTTTGACATGTGTGTGTGTGTGTGTGTGAGTGTGAGTGTGAGTGTGCGTGTGTGTGTGAGTGTGCGTGTGTGTGTGTGAATGTGTGTATGTTATGATGATATTTCCTACCACAAAAAAAAACTCCTAGGTACTTATGATTTGCGAATTTCGGCTTGTTAGTATACTCGGGCCAGTTTGCATACTTAGTACTTGTCTTATTAATTACTAGATGTCTCGCGCAACTTCGTAGGCGCCTATAATACAATTCTAAAGAAGCTGAAACTATCATTGTTTTATTTATATAGGCAACTCTGTTCAAAATGTAATATAATAGGTACTCATGATGAAAAAGGTAATTATTTGGGTAAATATTAATACACGTTTTTAAAAACACCTTTGCAAATAATGCATTCATTCATAGTTTTACCCCTAAAACATCCATTCATAGTTTTAGCCCTAAAACATCCACTACTCAACACATCCTCCGTGAGTATGGTAACTAATGGAGATCCATGAGGGCTAGTTGCCATACTCACTACGCTTGGCAGGCGGGTTGACGAGCGCAGTACGGGATGTTGACACACGGAAAGACGCTGCTGCCCATCTTCCGGAGGTATCCCTTAGCAGGCTCTTACTGCATCCACGGGCATGAGAGAGGTAACATTCTATTGCTGCCACCCCACGGCAAAATAATAATGCATTATTGTAGAACTAATGTTATTACTAAAAAAAGGTTATAACCATTGATATAAAATCATGGATGAGCCCTCATCGTACTGAGACCGCGCCGTTGTCATTGCCAACGATATGAGTGAGCTCACTCATGCAAGAAAGAGAAAGTAGTGGTTGCAAATAATGTGGGAGAAAAAAAGATAGGTAACACTATTTTTTCGGTACGCGTGGCGTGTTGCGCATTCGTCGGCAGTATTGTAAACACAATGCCAGAGTTTTTGATGTGAGGGATCATCTATGCTTTTATATTAATGGTTATAACCTCAAAAGACAGACATTTTGCTATCGCAGACTTTTTTCTAACTTTTTAAGGGAAACAATTCCACCGGCTGAGTAACTTTTACCGTTTACGCAGCGCACGCAACGGAATCTCTCAAAAAAGACCGAATTAATGTTTAAATTCGGAACAGAATTTACTGAGATAAGCGCGTTCACCCAAACAAACAAACTCTTCAGATTTATAATATTAGTATATAGATAAGGCCAGGAGCACCCATACCTATATTATTTAAAGCTAATCCTGTGTTACGTGCCGTGGGGTGCCGGCAGCTCCTCTCATGCCCGTGGATATAAGAGCCTGCTAAGGTATACCTCAGGAAGATGGGCATCAGCATCTTTCCGTGTATTAACATCCTGTACCAGCTCGCTTGCCAAGCGGTGTGAGTACGGCGACTAGACCTCATGGATCTCCATGAATGAGGCTGAGGCTAGGCCGTAGTGGACTTTTTACGGCTGAAATGATGTATCCTGTAAAGTAATTTGACGCTATTAAATATTAACAGCTACCTGCCTTGCGAAGAAGAAAATAAGAGGGAGAAGCACATCACTAATTCAAGGAGCTGTCTGAAAAAGCTGAAAGCGGTGCGATATAGCCTGTGGGTTGTAGTAAGGTAATTTATTTACGACGCGTAAACAGATGCGGTCTACGGTAGCAGGCTTTAGATTAAAACAAAATGGCTGCCGCTTTTTGTGTTGGGTGAAAAATCTGAATAGGTGATTTGTCGACCAAAATTTACTGTAAAGCTCCGACACCGGTGACCGGACACAGAATTATGATGATGATGATAATATCGGAGTTCTGTTAAGCCTCATCAGGGGTAAATAGCAATCAGGAGGAATTCCTAATTGAGACGATCTTGCGAGGCAGCCTCATGCCGTTTTGCCGCATTATTTTTCCGGGATCTTGCAACGCCAAAACTTGTTTAGATAGCTAGTTTTCTGGTTTCCACAATTGTATAATTCTCATTGTATAAAATAATACTCAAACAAGATTGGTTTTTTAACTGTCATAATTTGTTTTCAATTCTACAACTCTACGAATCAACTACTTTAAAGACATTGGTCGCAATTCTGTTGTCGCACTAACTAGCTAAAGCTAATTGACGTAAAACTAACTAAAATGACAAAAGGATATTCACTTAGTGCCGTTCTAAAATTAAAACGTAACAAATAGGCTCGATTTTGCGCTGAGGGCATTAAGTTTAAAAACGTCATATCACTAATTACAATTAGCTTTAGGAAGTATAAAACAGAATCGACACCATTGTTAACTTATCCGATCTGTAGACATAACTTGAAGACGTCGTTATCAGTTCTGGTCACGGGAAAGCTGATTTTCACTCGAAACGTATGTAAATAATAAAATAAGGTAGTTACGTGATAAAGTCCCGTTGATTCGTTTAAAAATTACATATACCTTCATTCAGACCACCCGCCCACACCGACCCGATGGTCAAATGACATCGTTAGTTCCGTTGGGAACTAGTGGACACAAATCGCAAGGGACCGGAGAGAATGGCGCACTAAAGAGGAGGCCTATAGCCAGCAGTGGGTGCAAACAGGCTGAAATGATGATGATACCTTCACGTATGATTTCAGGGATTCCGTGAGCAGCGAAGTTTGGGTAGCACGACGCTCGCTGGCTGTGGGTGCTGCGTTACTAGTTCTCGTGGTGATGACTTCGCCTGTTCTTGTACTGCTCCTGAGGCACACTGTCCACACTATTGAGGTACCTTCGTTTACTTAATTAGTTTACATTCAGTTTAAGTATCTACTTCCCATTAGACAGTCAGCTCTGACTTGAAATTATCGTGGCTAGACATCATTTAATAAATATAATACGGCTTACACCACGTACCTAACTTATTATCATCTTGCTGACGTTTCGTAGACCATTTAGAGGCCCTTCTTCATGAGCACCGTTCGTGGCCGCCTCCTCTCAGAATTAATTGATGTTTGGTGTACGTTCGCTGAACTATGATGCAGATTGTTAAAGTTGTCGGAAAATTTCATGCCGATTGGAAGTAAAGTAGCCAGCTTCAAAAATTAACAAGGAAAAGAAAGATACTTCATGATATCTCTGAAACTTAAGCAAAACGCGACATAGTCATATGGCGTTGTAGGCGAGCGGAGAACAAACAAAAATCCGCGACGGCATCTCTATTTTTTATCGATGAATTTTTATTAGAGTGATGCACTATTTGCGAAGCTGTTTTTAACCAATATGGTAATATTATCTTAATATTTTTTTTTACATATTGAGTAGTTTATAAGGAATATATTATCCCTTTTAACTATATGAATCGATATCTATACCGTTTAACCTCTTACGCGTAGTTTGAGGAATTCACCGGCACAATATTTTATAGGTTAGGTTGCAATAAAAATGAATATTTTACGGAAGCACCACATAATAATATGTTATAAATATAAATCATACACCATTAGATTCGTATTGAAATTTTCTACACGATTGTGTATTCTACAAAACAAGCGATTTTTTTAGTATGTTGGCCCCATTAAAGGTCATTGTCTTAAGTTATGCCTAAAAAAACGGTTTTTTCTACAAGTCTAAACTTTCGCCTTTTAATTCGATGTTGGCATCAAATTGTTTTACTTTAGGGAGAGTAAATCTTATGCATTGTGTTATATTTTCATTAAGTAATAGGTTATTAGCGCTAAACTAACAGAAGCTGATTACAAAATAAAACGAAAAAGTTTCCAATGCAAGTATTTCATTTAATAATATATTCATCATTTCAGCCGTAAAACGTCCACTACTGAACTAAGGCCTCCCTCATGGATCTCCAGGAGGGGTAGTTGCCATACTCACCACGCTTGGCAGGCGGGTTGGTGAGCGCAGTACGCGATGTTGATATACGGAAAGACACTGCTGCCCATCTTCCGGAGGTGTCTCTTAGCAGGCTCTTACTGCATCCACGGGTAGGAGAGGAGGGGTAACATTCTACTGCCGGCACCCCACGGCTAAATAATAATAATATATTACATACTTATAATATAACAATGTCGTATTAGTAACCCCACTTGTCTTATAACTCTAGAACAGCTGGACCGATTTCAATGATATTAGATTTATCTGAGCCCGGGTAAACATATAGGCTATTTAAACATCGTAAAATATAACAGAAAAAAATTCTCACTAATATTATAACGCTGAAAGTTTATTTGTATAGATTTATGGATGCTTTTTACCTCTTCAAGCAAAAACTACCTTACGGATTGAGCTAAAATTTTGCACACTTTATACGTGTTGACTAAGATTAACACATAGGCTACTTTTTATTCAGGTAAAACGCATGCGAACAGGCGGGCACAAGCTAGTTACATAAATTAATTTCCCTGTACATTTAATACGGTCTATGTATCAAATATAATACTGTGTTGAACTTAAAATGTTTATATTTAAGTCTTAGTAATAGTAGTAAGTACTTGTAAAGTAGTTGTTGAGTAGTTGTAGTGTAGTTGTAGGGTAGTTGTTAGCCGTGGAATAGTTGTGGTAGTAGGTGCGATACGAAGTTCGCTGGGACAGCTAGTTAAACATAAAATAAAATTAGCTTTTTTTTTCTTTTGGCAGCTAGCTAGTTTGATCATTTAAATTTAATAAAAGTCAAAATCAGTAAGCGTTTATTCAATAGAGCAAAAAGCTAGATAGAATAGTTAATTAACAAGAGAACTGTTGAAAATGTTGGAATAACCTTCCACCGCCCTTAACTACCAGCAAATCTGTTCATTCATTCTTATAAAATCTCTTCAAAAACATCTATTAAAATATCAATTTTCCTCTTCAATATCCTTGCGGACAATAAATTAGCGATAATGTTAAGTCAATAATTTGTAACAATGAATATAGGAGTTTCTTCTGAAGGAGTGAGGTTTCTTCTTCGCTTCTTTCCCTCACTTGTTAAAAAGTTATAATGAAGCGAACGAATTCAATTAGGTCCTTTATTTAATTTAAATGCGGCTTGTTCTTCTTTTAAATAAAAAATAAATAAATACAAATATTTTATTTCAGATTACCAGATCCATAATTTTGTTATTACTTACATAGTCTTATTACTAGGGTTATTTATATCTAACAGGTACTAAAAATTATTACTTAAATTATACTTTAGTGGTACCTAAATTAAATCACTCTCTCCATGAAACATTTCCACAAGGGAGAGGTGATTCTTCCTGCTATGGTTTTTAGGATGGTGTTGGGACTGTCACGCACTCTGCGCATCAGGGATGCGGTCTTTTTACGGAGGATGGTAGCAAAGCCATCCGTCTCATATTCCGCAAACATACCCGATGCACTGCAAAATCGAGGCAGTTCCCACCATCATCCTAAATATATTATTATATTGTACACGTAGGGTCTCCAGCGGCCGTTTGGTATGATTGATCCATAGGTTCTCGGTGTAGAATCCCTGACAATACGCTTTAAAAAGCGTGACTTTGACTTCTTCTGAGCACCGGGAAAACCTACGAATCAACATGTTGCCCCTCACCGCTAGAGCCCTACGTTCTCTTTCAATGTCCACATTGTCTTTAAGGCTTTTGTAGATATACTATCCGAGTATGATTTTTTGCTCTTATGAAGAAACATGCATGTGGATACAGTAAGAATCTGCTAAGGGATATCTCCGGAAAATGGGCAGCAAAGTCTTTCCGTGTAAGAACATCCCGAACTGCGCTCACCAACCCGCCTACCAAGCGTGGTGAGTATGGCAACAACCCCTCATGCACTTGGATCTCTAAGTCAATGAGGGAGGCCTATGTCCAGCAGTGGATATCTTACGGCTGTAATGATGATTGACTTTGACTTTGAAACACTACAGAAATACACAAAGAACTATTAAAAGTTGAGTATATATTGTGTTAATATCGTTATATCTAATCATTTGCCCGTAGTTAGCTGTTAGTGCCGTATGTTCATGTCATAGCTGATCAATAAGAAAGAACTGTTCTTATTGGTTGGTTTGTACCTCTTCGACATATGAGTAATCTTCATCACAATCCTCGTGATCTGGATATCTGAAACAATAAACATTCGTTGCATAATAGCTTCTTCATCATTTCAGCCGTAAAACGTCCACTACTGAACACAGGCCTCCCTCAAGGATCTCCACGAGGGGCAGTTGCCATACTCACCACGCTTGGCAGGCGGGTTGGCGAGCGCAGTACGGGATGTTGATACACGGAAAGACGCTGCTGCCCGTCTTCCGGAGGTATCCCTTAGCAGGTTTTTACTGCATCCACGGGTATGAGAGGAGGGGTAACATTCTACTGCCGGCACCCCACGGAATAGCTTCTTACATCGATTGAATATTAATACCTCGGTAAAAATAAATTATTATTTCACATCTTGCTAGATAAATCAAAAACTATTATCTCATCCTGTACGATACGCTATACTCATAACTGCGGTAAACACGTGCTTTAACAAATAAAGAAATAATGCTGAAAAATTCACACAGCATCATCTAGCCTCAAGCTAAGCAGAGCTTGTGTTATGGGTGCTAGATGACTCGATGTAGTATACTTAAAATATTAAACTACATCGATAGATATTTTTTATTCTAGATAGAAAAACATCCAGAACACCCTCTACAAATATTTAATGCTGTAGGAAAACATGCGGCTTAGTCAGCTTCAGCCGTTTCAAGGTGATGAAAAATCTTATCGAAAAATTGCCGATTGCGGTGGGATTTGAATTAAAGGGTCCAACCGGTATGATCTTATCAAGAATTTTGACTAGTATAAGAAAATAATTTTGAAATAGCCTATAGTGGTATTCCGGGAGCAGACAAACCCAACCAATCTAATATCATTAAAATCGGTCCAGCCGTTCTCGAGTTTAGTGGTGTCACTAACCCTACGACTTTGTTTTATATTTGAATAAGATAAGCTTTAAGATACAATGACTACGTTAGTGCAACTGTCGCCATGGGGTGCCGAATGTTACCCCTCCTTCCTTGCCCGTAGATGCAGTAAGAATCTACCAAAGGGATACCTCCAGAAGATGGGCAGCAGCGTCTTTCCGCAAATCAATATCTTGACTTTAGTTGGTCCCAGAAGCTTCTGACGCTCACATGAGGCAGTAAATCGTTAATCGTTTTGCATCATAAAAGCTTAAAATAACTTGAAAGTTTATGAATTTTTTCTACTACGTAAAATTTATATATATATTTGATTAAAAATAAACGAACTATTAAATAAAATAAATTAGGTACCTGTTGCAGTCCACTACACATTTATTTGGTAATGTATGCCTTATCATATGTTCCGGACAATTGAATGACACAATAGCCCTTTTCTGTCTTAAAGCAGCAATCACTTCACTAGTCACATGTTTAGTTTTATCACTTTTTGGTAAGTTATTGATTTAAATACTGGCATCAATATGGAATCCACCATGCAGTGATTTTTGTAATGAAACTGTAACCATAGCTAAGAAAATGGCTAGGATGCAAAGTGGCAATATTATTTTAGACGTCTCCATGTCGCTGAATCGAGCTGCGTCTGATCACTTCCATTGATCTCATTTTCTTTTAAATGGCCGATATCCAAGATTTAAATGGTCTCGTAATCAGATAGCAGTATTTTGTTTCCATACGAAATGAGATAGTTCGCCTATTTGAAGTCGGTGTAACATAATAAACACAGTGTTTTCCTGAAGTGTTGTAACTTTTCTAATTGTTGTTGAATATTGACACAAAATGCCATCTTGTGCAAGTGCATCTGCCATCTGTGCGTCTTTTGCAAGTGCAACAAAAAATAAAAAAATACAAATAAAGCCAAAGATGTAACATTTTTCTTCTTGTTAACCCTTAAGCTCAGGCACTGTCATGGCGGCGGGCGCCACCTGATATTTGCAGACTTTTACAAGAATGACGATAATACTGAAACTAACAGGAACTTTTACTTGAAATAAAAAGTAAACTATTTTATGATAACACTGTTCTAAATTTCAACATAAATTTGATATGATTTATTATTAGTTCATATTCTAAAATTAAAAAAAAAAACAAAAAAATATAGAAAAAAATAAGACAACTTAATATTTTTAGGAATATAAGACAATTTAGGAAAAATTATGGTATGCCTATTGTAATCTTGAATATAATGTCTAAAAACCTATGTATGTAAGTGTAAGTGAAACCAGTCACTCACCTTTCTCACGAAAAACGAAAAACACAAAAACACGCATAATTTTTACCGAACCGAACGTCTGATTTCAAAATGGCAGTGCTCGATGCCAAAGACAACAAACAACACGCATTATACATCAAATTAAATAGCATACTAACCTCTCATTCTTTCATAACAAACTCTCAATGGACTAAGCAAGAGAGAAACACTAGAATGCACTTTACGTAGTATCAAATCAAGGGGACAAATGTGTCCCTATCTGTGCTTAAGGGTTAAATAGCTAATATTTTTCTTCCGTTTTCTAAATAAACAAATTAAGCAAGTTTATAAAATAAAAAAATCAAGTAACCCCCGATAAATCAAATAATTTGTCTTGTAATGTGTACCCTTAGTTTTGCAATCTGCACATCATGCCTTTTCATTTGATACCACACTTTAACCAAGTATGGTTTGAAAACATTCGATTATTCATAGAATGTTTTCAAGTGTAACCCTCTCCCTCACCCTACATATTTAGGGGGCGAAGCCCGCTATTATGCACAGCGCTGTCTGTCTGTCTGTCTGTGCATGACACGATTACAACCGAACGCGTTGACCGATTTACATGAAAACTTTTTTTGTTAGCACTGTCTTAATGTGAGAAGGGTACTGATTGGTGACCCAAGGGTCACAGAGACTGGAGTTATTGTGACCTAAAAAGGTCACCAAAGGTCAATAATGACATTTTTCGGAAACCTTCGCCCCCTTTTCTGGCACCCCCGTACCAATGCTTGTCTTGTAAACTTCATAACCGATTTGGATGACACATGTATAAGAACCACCGCTAGAAAGCCTACTTTTAAATAAAAAAACGCATGTGATAGATTTATGGACAATTTTGATAAAATAAATCATAAACTTATGGTTGTTCTTCTGAAATCTATGATTTAACACTTGAATAATGTGATATTTTTACGAGTAAGACTGGTTTTACATTTAAGGTTAGTTCTCTGTTTTTACAATAATAATTAAGGTTATTTCTCTGTTTTACACAAGTAATCAATGTAAATACAAGTTGTTATAAACATATTTTAATTGTATTTATTAAGTTAAACACACACTTTGTAGTATTTTTCTAAAATTACAACCAGATAGCAAGTTGTTCAACTTGACCACGTGATAGTTGTTTACTTGCTACTATAAAAAGGCCGACGCTAGAGAAACACGGGGCACGGCTTTCTTCCGTCGACCGAGACACGTTCTCGGCTTGCCCGTTGACGAGCTCACCGCCGCTAACCCGGAGGTGATGTCAACCCGTCCCACATTAGCTGCTAGGCACACATTCAATAACCGGTCCCGCCGGCGGGGTCGAAGAATACACTCTTCCGTCTTAAGGTGCAGTTTTGCACCTGGACGTTAACCATCACTACATACAAAAATCTGGCAACAGTCCAAGCCGTGGTTCGAACCTAAGTGACCCCTTGAGCTTGTTGCCCCAACCTAACTTTTGCGGCTGGGCGCCTTCTGCACTCGCCATAGTCCGGTAACGTTGTCATGGCCATCTGCGGTCAGCAACATTATATTGTCAATTCGAAACAAAAAAGACACGGGGCACTTTTGTCAACTGTCGGACAGAACGGAGCTCTGCAAATATCACGGAGTCAAACCTAAATTAAATTACTTAATAATTTACGGTATTTATTACACATGTAAAATTATGTAATTACTTATTAGAAGTTTTGGTTTAGAGTCATTCAGTTAGTAATATGGTAACGTAACTAAATAACGTAGTATGATAATGATGACGATGATGATGACGATAATGATGGTAACGACGAATGAAATACAACGTTTAAATAAGTGTTGTTTTATTAAGTATCCAAAAGTTATATTCCTGGCCACAGTATATATTACATTTATATTTATTTTTAAAATCATACAATAAGGCATAATTTGTTACATGCAAAGCGGTTTACTTGCGCGTTAAGAGCTGCGATGCCACAGCAGACACTCAAGCACACACACACACACATAGCGGTCAAACTTATAACACCCCTGTTTTTTGGGGGGCGGGCGTTATAAATGGCGAGTGCATGAAATAGCTAAAGTGTTTGCTACTAATGTGGGATAAAAAGAGATGACACTATTTTCTCAGTATGCGCGTTTTGATTGTAGTTGATGTATAATTCTTAGACACAGACATTTCGTTTCTATTATTGCACCTTGTATATTTTATTTTTGTTCCTAAATAAATATATTTGATTTGATTTATTATTTTAGGGCATAATAGGTTTTTTTTTTATTAAAGTCAAATGTCAAGTGCAAATGATGATGATAACAGGATGGAAACCAGCTGCTTCTCAGACATATTGACCTGGTATTTTCTCTGAGTTATAACTGACACAGCTGAGAGGATGGCACAGGTGCTGGGCAAGCCTAATCCATCTAACAATGTCCCAGGTACTGCAGCGTTCCATACAGCATGAATACAAGTCGCTGGCGCTGTATAAATCATCTACATAGATGCAAAGGCCTTACTACTAGGTTTATTAGCATAAACACTTTTTTTAACGAAGGGTTCCTTTTTAACTACTCATTATTAGATAGGTTCCGTGCGTAGGTATTTTGACACATTCAGACATTTTCGATTTCAGGCCATATAGGACATTTATCTTTTCTCGAAAATACGTGCAATATGATTGCGCAATGAGTGTTTACAATAACAGTTTGGCTTTTTGACTAACTAATAAAGCACTATTATTAACTACTCATAAGTGCGCGTGCGACGATTGTGCGGCGGCATTATTGTTAACACACATAAAAAGACAATGCCACTGTTTTTGGTGTCAGGGCACATCTAACGACTTTAATCATTGGCTGATATGAGTAATCGATACTCTGTTATAATGTGTGTTGTCGAACTTACGGATACACGACATTATATTTATCGATAAAAATCGAAAAAAATGTATTATGTGTTAGCTATCTCAAAAACAAAGCCGATTTAATTATTTTTTAAATGAAAACTACTTCATTTGGTTTTTTCTTCGTTTCTTTTTGAGTAAACGGTGTATTTTATTCTAAGTTATTTGAAAGCTAGATAGTCTACCTAGCTAAGAAAATAAATTTCCTTTGATCAAGGTTCCTGCTTCGTGCAGGTGTACGAATGAACCAATCATCGGCCATCTTGTATGAAGAGTAAAAAAATATGATTTTCCAAAGTCGTAGAAAATAAGTTTTTGAGGTAGCTGAATGAACACAACAACAACCCTCCTGATTTATTTTTTCACTCGTTGTATATAGGTATATGTTTATGTCGTAGGATGATTTGATAATTCGAATTATCGCGAAAATTCTAGAGATTTTGCGAAAACACGCGAGAGTTTTAATTTCGCTTTAACTCGTTAGATATTGATTCAAATTATATTGTTTAAAGAGCAAATATGTTTAATATGAACTATTTAAGATGTTAAAAAAACTTATTCAGATATTTTTTTAACACCATTGTGGTTAAAAAGGCTTCGCAAATAACACATACTTTAAATTTTATATTTAAATTATAAATATTGTTACTATGAGATATCCATAAAAGTTAGGCATGCTCTCGATAACTTTTTTGTAGTTTTATAAGAGGAACAATTCCTCGATACATCATTTGCACATAACTTTAATGGTTTACGTGGCGGACAATTTCAACAATTTTTATCATAGTTCAGCGAACTTACGCCAAACTGCAATAAAATTAATTCCTCTTGAAACACTCTATCCATCGGTGAAAAGCGCATCAAAGTCCGTTGCGTAGTTTAGGAGGAGAAGGAAGCCAAGCAGACAGACAGACAGACGCGAAAACGAACTTCAATTTATACTATGTAGAGAAGGGAAGAGAAGAGATAGAGAAGATACTTTTAGTCAACCTACGGCTGGATATAGGCCTTCTCCATTTTGTCACTCATTTCGGTGTTGGCCAACAGGATCCAGAAAAAGTAATTTAAATAATTTTCCAGATATTCACGAAATCCATAGAGACAAGTACACAATGCCTGGTGGCGGAGAAGCAGAAGTCTGACCTGCTTCTCTCGCGGATGCTGCCAGCGCCGGTGCTGCGGCGGTTGCGAGCTCAGCGAGAAGTCCCCGCGGAGTCCTTTGACGCCGTGACCATCTTCTTCAGCGACATCGTCGGCTTCACCAACCTGTCCGCCACCAGTACACCTATGGAAGTCATCAACATGCTCAATATGCTTTATAGGCAAGTATTCAACAGTGCAAGATATTTTACGCTGTCACGATATTCTTCTCTAGAGAGTAACTTGCAAGACCACGTTTTTCAACCTTGAATTTTATAGCTTGCCCACCCGTGTGTCACATTCCAGTCAAACATTCTCGCATCTTTATGAAGTAGGATTGAAATATTTCATAATATAATTGATCAATAACATGTTTATGATTAAAATTATTACACATAATGTAAGTAAGCACAATTTTCAAAAATTATAAGTCAATTAATCTAAGTTTTTCATGGCGCAGTTTATTATAAAAGTCAATTTCATCTTGTTTCCTTTCGCCCCAAAGGATTTTATTAATGTCACTATTTTAAGGAATAATTATTTCTGGTTTAATTGCATCTACTATGTCACATTCAATAAATAATGGAAAATGGTCAGACCATACGACATCATATTTTGGATAAACATCAAGAATCGAACCTGTAGCCGCTTTGGTTAAAGCACAGTGGTCCAGCCAGCTTCTAGAACCATTCGCTTTTCTAATAAAAGTATATGTGTCCGAGCTACATACGTCCTAAAAACTAAACGTCCGCACATATACAGTCTTGTTCGCCTCACAAATACGTGAGCTCATCAAAAAAGGCCTGATTCGGGTGGGCGATTAGGTCTCCTAGCTACCAAACTATCAAATAAACTGAGAAGGCATTGTTATTAATCTAAAAAATTGTTATTAATCTTCGATGTTTTGTTTTGGTCGGTGTTGCGTCCTGTGGGACAAATATGGCGCCACTGAAAATCAGTGTCGTGTTCTCACAGCGTGTGCTGAGTTGGCGACCGATTTATGTTTCTGTACCTTACTGTGTTATTTTTCATGTATGTATCTTTGAGAGATAAATAAACATTTTCTATTCTATTCTATTATTGCTTATGATAGCACTCGCCAGGCTCAGGCAATCCGTAAATTCCGTTAGATTTTCCGCTTTATCCGTAGGCATATAAACACTGAACACTAAGAACGACCTTTGACCCATGGTAGTGTACATGTATATACGTATACATATGTATTTATTTTATAGATGGTTTATTATACCATCCTTTGAGTTTAGTTGGCTCGCTGTTGTCAGGTGTCATAAATAAATGACCGAACAAGCATAAAATACAGTTCATCAATCAAAAAAGGCTAAAATATGTGCAAAAATTTCTTAGTACAAACTGGCCACATATACCATTTAATTAAAAAAAGAATTTCTTAAATCTCTTGTTTCAGGTTTTCGTTTGTTTTTTTCGATTATTTGCTATTTTCACTAGTCTACTGGAATAATTTTGCTGACGTGTGTGAATTCATTTCATAAAATTCCCGAGAAATCTCCTTTACGTGTGGTATCCAACTAAGTTTAGAGTTAGAAGTTATGCCAAGATTTTTGACTGTTGGAGAGAGTTGTTTTTATGGTATTTGGTAATGATTGCATAATTTTTTATTTCTCTTTATTTCTGTACCTTCATGACTGTATTTAGAATTAGATAATCATTCAATTTATTTAGTGTACACGTACCACTTTACAATCAGCTTTTGCTTTTTAGGTTTGCTGGAAAAAGCTCGCTTTCGTACATGTTATGTATTTAACCCGCCATTTGTGACGTCAGTTTGACTTACCTAATCGGTGATGCCGGTCTCACGCACCGGGTTTGCGCCAAAACTCCGTAGTTTGAACTCCGTAGCGTGAACTCGCGTCGGCGTTTTGGGTTGGACCCATCGTAGGGGACGTGCAATGAGACGACTACTCGAAATCACAACGCAAATCGATAGCGGGTTAGAAAGTTATTCGACTTTTTTGACCCACCCGGTCTTATGAACATTTAAGTCACAAATGGCGGGTTAAGTGTTTATCCATTTATTTTGTATATACCTTGTGTACAATGAAGGATTAAGTATTTATATAGCATCACCAGGCACTGCAGCGACGCTGTAGTGCCTGGTTATATGGGTTGGGCTTGCCAAGCGCCTAATCCAATCTCTTTAGTCAGCTCACTAGTGTCAGGAGTCATAAATAAATAAAATAAGGTGATCTATGACTGAAGAAGCATGAAATATACACGTCGGTTAATTTAAATAGATTATGTATATTATTTCCAGATTGTTCGACGAGAAAATAGTACAATACAACGTGTACAAGGTGGAGACGATTGGAGACGCGTACATGGTGGTGTCCGGTCTTCCGCAGAGAAACGGTGAGAGCTTCAAATATAATCATTATTCATAATTTCAGCCGTAAAACGCGCTTCGCTATCGGTTTGGCGAGCGCAGTACAGAATGAAGATACCCGGAAAGACGCTGCTTCCCATCTTTTTAAAAGCTTTTATTTAGCTTGCCCTGTATGTAGTATGTATGTAACTATGTTCGCGGAATCTTGCAACTCAATTTTGAAGCAGTTATCTTCAACCAATTGAGCTGAAATTTTGTAAACATGTTTACTATGGATGACAATGCATGGTCAGCTATGTGACGTCACTCTAAAACCAACATAGCGGAACACCCAAGATGGCGGATACATAATTTTAATGTACCCCTATACTATGGGTATCAAATGAAAGGGCTTGCTTAGAATAACTCAAAAAATAAAATGACGTCACTCTGAATCCAACATGGCGGAACACCCAAGATGGCGGACTACTTACTTTTAATGTACCTACTGTAATAACACCCAGGACTAGACTGGACTGAACTGGAGTGTACTGGACTGGACTGGACTGGGCTGGACTGGGCTGGACTGAACTGTCCTGGCGAACTGCTTATTTTTTATGTACTCCTATAATGTGGGTATCAAATGAAAGGGCTTGCTGAGAATAACTCAAAAAATTAAATGGCTTCACTCTGAATACAACATGGCAGAAAAACCACGATGGCGGACTAGTTATTCTTAATGCACGCCTATAATAATATGGATATCAAATGAAAGGCCTTGCTGAGAGTTACTCGAAAAATTAAATGAGATCACTCACATGACGGTATACTCAAGATGGCGGACTAGTTATTCTTAATGCACTCTTACAATATGGGTGTCAAATGAAAGGCCTTGCTGAGAGTTACTTGAAAAATTATATGACTATATCAAAGTTTAATGTTAACTTAAAACGTCTTTACACAATATATGTAATAAAAAAGCTTTTCGCAAGATTTAAGCGAGTACTGGTATTACATTGTTTGAAAAAAAAATTAAATCAATTAGATAAAGTTACAGGCGTGTGCCTGTAACTTTATCTAATTGATTTAATTTTTTCAGGTTATTGATTGATTTGACAGGTTGATTCAGGTTAATCTCGCGACATGCTTTTTTATTACATATATTGTGTAAAGACGTTTTAAGTTGACATTAAACTTTAATGGAAAATGTTTATTTTATTACTTTTAGTGGGTGTTTAAATAAAAGCTTGTTTATTAAAAAGTTTTGTTTAATTTTTATTTATTAAATTTCTATTTAATTTCAATTTCAATTTATTTATTTTGCCAGAATGTATGTACAATGGTTCTTAATTTCTAATATTATGTCCAAATACAATCTACCTTATCTAAGGTTAGTCACACCTATCTAGGTGTGCAAAAATGACAATTATTATAATTTATTGAAAAATGTTTTAAACCTACTTAAAAAAGTTAATAATAATAATTAAAATAAATCAAGAACTAAGTCAAAAACAGAAATCATTGGTAATTAAAATTTAAATATTCCTGAACGTCATAAAAACATTTCTCTTAAAGCTATTTTTTATATGTACTTTAAACATATTCATTGGTAAATTCTTAAAATTATCAGGTTATCACTACATAGTATAAAACAAAGTCGCTTTCCGCCTGTCTGTCCCAAAATTTCCTAAATCTTTAAAACTACGCAACGGATTTTGATGCGGGTTTTTTTTATTAAATAAAGTAACTCAATAGGAACGTTTTTATGTATAATCATCATCATTTCAGCCGTAGGACGTCCACTGCTGGACATAGGCCTCCCTCATGGATTTCCAGTTATTGCGGTTGGAAGCGATCTGCATCCACCGTCGACCTGCGGTCTTCATCAGGTCAACATCCCATCTTGTTGGTGGACGTCCTACGCTGCGCTTGCCGGTCCGTGGCCTCCACTCGAGAACTTTTCGGCCCCATCGGCCATCTGCTCTGCGAGATACATGGCCTGCCCATTGCCACTTCAACGTGCTAATCCGTTTGGCTATGTCGGTGACCCGAGTTCTTCTACGTATCTCCTCATTTCTGATTCGATCGCGTAAAGAAACCCCGAGCATAGCCCTCTCCATAGCTCGTTATGCGACTCTGAGCTTATTCATGAGGCCAATCGTGAATGACCACGTTTCGGTTCCATATGTCATCACTGGTAACACACATTGGTTGTAGACTTTCGTCTTAAGACACTGAGGAATTTTAGACGAAAACACTTTGCGTAGTTTCCCAAACGCTGCCCATCCGAGTTGGATTCGTCGATTGACCTCTTTCTCAAAGTTGGACCTACCTAATTGGACACCTAATTGTACCTAATTGTATGATAAATATAGTAGAGATACACTGATAATTTTATAGGTTTCTAATATGATGTCGTAAGTAAATAAACACATTTTTTTGCGCTTACATTGCAAACGCTGTCTGAACCCTACGAGATAGATCAAAATAATGTACTACAGTATTGTACACCTTAAAAAGTTCTACAAAAAAGTCCGCGATGGATATGTCTATATCTCAGGGATAGCAATAACCATTTTTTATACATTACTTTTTACGAGAAATATTTGCTTATTTACGAAGCGATTTTAAGCAACACAGCATTAATCCTTATCCAATTAAGTACTTTAAATAAACTGTGCACTTAATATAGTAATCTATAGCCCTTTACAGCATGTAATTTAAATGCATATTTTCGAAGATATTACAGATTTAAAATGCGACATAGTAGTACCGGACGGGCGGGGGGCCGGCGGCCTAGAATGTTGATTCGCTTCGCCCTATTAGCACTTTATGACTCACTCGCGTTTATCAGAGCTCTCTAGCGAGGAAAATATCAATTATCCTTACATATAAAACAAAATCGTCCGCCGCGTCTGTCTGTCTGTTCGCGTAAAACTCAAAAACTACTGAGCGGATTTTCATGCGCTTTTCACTAATTAGATAAAGTACTTCAAGAGAAGAATTTTAAGCAAAAATGTATTCAGATTTGGTGCATGTTCGCAGAACGGTTGAACATGTCGGAAAATGTATTGTAGACTGGGAGTTGTTTCGGCGTGCGCCACCTAAACCATTTAAGTTAAGTGCAAGTGATGTCTAAAATATTTTTTTTCTCTTTGAAAGTTCTACAAAAATATGCATTTATTGCGAAGTATTTCAAACAAAGATGGTGTAAATATGTATCCAAATAAATTTCATATAAATATATGCATTTTATAAATGACTAAGAATCACCGCTACTCGCTCGTTGCTCCACCTTGAGGACGCATATATTTTATAAATGACTAAGAATCATGTCTGGATCATCATTGTCGGTTGTTAGTAGTATTTTCAAGTAAATAGCCCAGTACTCGCGTCGACGCGTCGACGCGGCGTTGAGGAGATTAGATAAGGGGTTCAAGGCAAGGCAAAACCATGGGGTTCAAGGCAAGGCAAAACCATAAGGGACTTTAGAGCATCTCCCTGAAATATACCCCGATTTATGGATATAACTGTTTATACTGTGCTATGTTGTGTTTGTGTCTGCAATTAAGTTGTCCACTATGTCATAGATTATTATCTAAATCTACACTACTTTATGATTTCATTGTTTGTTTGTATGCATTGAATAGGCTCCGAAATTACTGGACCGATATGAAAAATTCTTTCACCATTAGAATCCTACATTATTTCTGATGAACATAGGCTATATTTAATCCCCGTATTCCGACGGGAAAAAGTATGCCTATTATATTTATTCATTGTTATATTATTTACTCCTGGTCCTAGTTCCCGTTCCCGTGAGAATAATTATCCCTGAGTAATATAGGCTATATTTTATATAATACTAGGTATAAATATAATTTAATATTTTATAAGGTAGCATTCTAATGGTCAAAGATTTTTTGGAATCAGTCCAGTAGTTTTTGAGTTTATTCGTTACAAACATTATGATTATCGCTTGCTAGGACAGGTGCTCGATAGGAAATCCCAGGCTAGGGATATAGGAGTAATTTTTGATGAAAAATTAAATTTTCACGAACATTTCAACCACATTATTAATAAGGGCAATCAATTACTAGGCTTTATCACAAGGGTTACCAAGAAATTTAAAAATCTTCAAAGTCTAGTGTGTCTCTATCAGTCTTTTATCCGCAGCGTTTTAGAATATAATTCTGTTATATGGTCCCCCTACTACAAAGTACATATCGATCGAATAGAAAAAATCCAGCGTAAATTCATGAGCATTCTCAGTTATCGTTTAGGCGTTAAGAGACAATTACCTTCATATAAAAACAGACTTGAAAAATTTCAATTCATGTCCCTTGAAACTCGTCGAAATGCACAGCACCTTGCTTATTTGTTTAAGATTTTGCGCTCGCATCTCAATTCATCGGCTCTACTGTCATTCGTTAATCTCAACACAAAGCCCAAGCCTCGCTATCCCTTCCTAAACACCTTCGCTCTTAAGGTTTATAGGAACAACACCTCGTACTATAATCCACTTACCAGAATGTGCCGCCTCTACAACAAATTATTAATTAAGAATAGTGATCAAATAGATATTTTCAGTATGAGTTTAACTAAATTTAAAAAGACTTCTATAGGCATTCTTAATGAAGAATGGCTAGCTCAAACCTAAATTATGTATGTTTTATTTGTAGGTACTTATTATTATTTAATTTTTTTTAAATAGGCTTTTTTCTTTAATTCAGCTTTTTCTTAATTCTACTTTAGCTATTTGTGTATACATAGTTAGGAATACCTTCTACCATAAAACCTATTTTAATATTATCATTTGTTACGTATTCTGAATGTATTCTGTTTTGTGTGCCATACTTAATAAATAAATATCCTCTTTATAATATTAGGAAGGATTTATTCAGTCAGACACAAGATACATTAAATGCATCTGGTTACAAAAAGCTCACCGTTACACAATTTGCCAAACAAGCATTGGTACGGGGGCACCAGAAAAGGGGGCGAAGGCCTCAAAAGGTCACCAAAGGTCAAAAATGGCATTTTTGGGTTTTTGGACGTTTTCGGCCATTTGAAGACTTATTTTTGGTGACATTTTGAGGTCACAATAACTCCGGTCCCTGTTACCCTAGGGTCACCAAAATCAATCAGTCCCCTTCTCTCATTAAGACGGTGCTAACAAAAAAGGTTTCATGTAAATCGGTCAACGCGTTCGGTTGTTATCTTCAAGTACACAGACAGACAGACAGCGCTATGCATATTAGGGGGCTTGGCGCCCTAAACATATTAGGGGGCTTTGTCCCTTAACTATCACAACGACCTACATATCTCTAAACTACCTCTAAACTACCATGGTGTTAGTTTTATCATCATTTCAGCCATAAAACGTCCACTGATGAACACAGGCCTCCCTCATGGATCTCCATGAGGGGTAGTTGCCATACTCACCACGCTTGGCAGGCGGGTTGGTGAGCGCAGTACGGGATGTTGATATACGGAAAGACGCTGCTGCCCATCTTCCGGAGGTGTCCCTTAGCAGGCTCTTACTGCATCCACGGGTAGGAGAGGTGGGGTAACATTCTACTGCCGGCACCCCACGGCTAGTTATTATATTATATTAGTTTAATACCTTATTTAAATCCGGGCTACATGATAACTACTTTAATGTGTTAATTGATCAAAAAACATTTATATTAAAAGAAGACGAACGGTATATTTTTGCGAAATTGTTTAATTATTACATCACATTTTTCATTAGCAGCTTTCTCGGTACTGGCCGAGCCTAGAGAGGAAGTCGACAATAACCTTGCCTAGATATAAGTTCGTAGCATAACATTTTTTTGTATCCCTAACTGTATACCTATTTTATACCATACTAGCTTTTGCCCGCGACTTCGTCCGCGTGGAAGTCATAAAACGTAAAATCCCCTTTTTCACGCAGAGCCATTTTGATTCGAAAATATAAATCCCATTTATTCCCTATCCCGTAGGAATTTCGAAAAATCCCTTCTTAGTGCACCTCTAGGATACTCAAGGTATATGTGTGCCAAATTTCAAGTCTTTAGGTCCAGTGGTTTAGGCTGTGCGTTGATATATCAGTCAGTCAGTGAGTCAGTCAGGACTTTGAATTTTATATATATAGATAACTTGTGTTTTTATTTATAATGTTATACCAACGTTGGGTGCCGTGGGGTGCCGGCAGTAGAATGATACCCCTCCTCTCATGCCCATGGATGCAGTAAGAGCCTGCTAAGGGATACCTCCGGAAGATGGGCAGCAGCGTCTATCCGTGTATCAACATCCCTGCGCTCACCAACCCGCCTGTCAAGCGTGGTGAGTATGGCAACTACCCCTCATGGAGATCCATGAGGGAGTAGGCCTGTGTTCATCAGTGGACGTTTTGACTGAAATGATGAACGTTAATATTAAAATATGATTTCATTCTTTCAGGTAACCGCCACGCCTCTGAGATAGCGGATATGTCCCTGTCCCTGATGCAAAGCCTGGAGGGCGCCACCGTCCCGCACCGGTCCTCGGAGCCGCTGCGGATCCGCGGCGGCGTGAACACGGGCCCGTGCGTGGCCGGCGTCGTCGGCACCACGATGCCTCGCTACTGCCTATTTGGAGACACCATCAATACTGCTAGTCGTATGGAGAGCACCGGCGAGCGTGAGTTTGTTTGTTTGTCAATTTCTTTCATGATCATTTCAGCCGTAGGAAGGCCTCCCTCTTGGATCACTACGTACTGATCATGAGGGGTTGTTGCTATACTCGCCACGCTTGGCAGGCGGTTTGGCGAGTGGAGTGCGGGTTGTGATATCCACGCTGCTGCCTATCTTCCGGAGGTATCCCTTAGCAGATTTTTACTGCATCCACGGGCAAAAGAGGAGGGGCAACATTCTATTCTTAAATTCTTAAATTATTTATTGTACACAAAAGAAAACATACAAACAAAAAAAAGATACTTATAGGTGATGTACAAAGGCGAGCTTAACCCTGAAAGAGTTTTCTTACAGCAAACCTTTGGATACAGAGAGAATATATTAAAATGCTATGAATAGAGTGTGTACACACATAAGTTAAGAGATAATAAAAAAATATATTTATATATAAATATGATATAGTAAAATTACTTAAATAAAACCTAATAACAGAAAATACCTACTTAAATATATACATAAATTACATACAAAGTATATACCTACCTACATATATCTGATAAATAAATAAATATATATATTATTATTATTATTGTTTAGCCTCCACTGTCCCTGTCACTGCAGGGCAAAGGCCTAAATTAATTGCAAACATTATCTACTGCCGGCAGGCACCCCACGGCAAATGTCTTTATGAACGTATCCTCCAAACGGCTAGATGGCTTTCGACAAATAAGGTATCGTTAGATTCGTCTCAAAAACACAAGTGTCCTTATGTCAAGAAAGGTTTTTAAAATATAAAGCAATTTTTTTTTACCTAACCCATCGGGTAGGGTATCAAAAAAAGGAAATTTAAAGGAAATTACAAAAATATGAGTAGGTACTAATGTATTATATTATCTGTGGTAGGTACATAATATCATTATGTCAAGTAGGTATTTAAATATATTCGGGAATAATGAGGATCCGTAACGTTTTACGTTGAGAATGCGGATTTATAAAGCTAAGAATTTTAACTATTATTGTATTATTGTTCTATTCTGACTACATTGTTTTTAGAGTATGTTTTTGTTCATATTACTTAGTAGTTATGTCAGTTTATATCATAATGACTCACTAGCATCCGAACAATTATGGTTTTTGCATGCTTTTAGCTTTTAAACTTTACTGTTCTGTATGTGATAAATAAATAGTAATACGGCCTAAATGTATGCTGTCTCACCTGACATATCTTTTAGCACAAGGGTTATTATAAAAAACTTGAGTGTAATCTTTTCAAAATAACATTTATTTGAACTTTTGAATAATTAAACTATGTCGGAACGGCGTTAATTTTTGAGTTTTGTTTCTCCGTATATTATTTAGTTTCGTCCAAAGTTGGGCTAAAATCAGTGTTGAGATACGAAAGTTTAGAAGCTTGTATTTTTTAAATAAATACTTTTGAAATATGTTTGGGATGTATACAAACAAAGATTATGACAAGATAAATTGATATAATCCTTAGTGTTGTAGGTTTCTGTAATCTGTGGTTGTAGTGTGAGTAGTTACCCTTCCACGTTTGTATGGAAAGATGAGCGACTCGTTCACCCTTAAATAAAGTAATCGATGCATTCAAATGGTCGTATTTCGACTTTAAATCGGACAGGTGTGTGTTGGACCTTGCAGAAGGTTTTGTTTCACTTTATAATGTTTGTCAGCAACTACATTATTATTATTTTTTATCCTGTACGAGACGCTGCCGTTTCTGGGACGTTGATAGACGGATGATCCTTGTTTTATTGAGATAATACAGTGTATTATAATATGTGTACCAACCCGAAAGGGATTGATTCTATATAGTACGCTGTCTTCCCCTGCACGTTCGACATTTAATTTATAATTCACTTGTGAAACCACATCTAATAGAAATCTGGGGAAATGCCTCAAAAACAAATTTAAAATCTCTACAAATATCACAAAATAAAAAAATTAACATTTTATATCATCTAGACTACTTAACGCCTACTACCAAGGTATATCAGCAAACAAAAGTAATGAATATTAAACAGCTTTATACCTACAGTATCTGCACACTCATCAGGAAAATTTTAAATAAATCAATACACACTAATATAACTTTTATAAAAGTGCATCAAACACACAATCTAAATACTCGTAAGAAAGACCACATACTCCTACCAAGAGTGCGAACCAAATTTGAAAAAAAAACGCTGAATTTCGAGGGAGTACAAATTTATAACCCTTTACCTAAGGAAGTGAAGAATGCGGAGTCTTACAGCAGTTTTAAATTTAAATTGAAAAAACACGTAACTAATGACATAAATTTACTCAAATAACAACTAGTCCTGCTGCCATTGCTTTCACTGTGACAAGACTGCCGAGCTCCGCATGGCATGCATTGGTGTGACTACGAATTAATATTTGAAAACTGTTGTGGGTAGCGTTAAACTTTTTAAGCATCTTTTATCAGCTTTACCTGTATAATGTTACAGTAACGGAATCTTTGACTTTTGTTTAAACTCACTTTAGAACATCTGATTTAATTGAAACTTTGCATAGGTAGGTACTTACCTTACTTGTCAAGGACCGATGACAATAATTGGACATGTGTTTTTGTTTTTTTTTTTTAGTTTTATAAAACTTTTTAATGTTAGTAATCGAACATAATCAACCCATAATCTGTAATTGTTTAGCTGCTCGAAGTTATATTAAGTTACTTATTTTAAGTTTCTTTCTCATATATGTAAGTGAAATGTATTTTTCTTTTGAGAATAAATAATCTTTAAACACAAGAAGTAGGGAAATGCCGCCGTGGGATGCCGGCAGGAAAATGATGCCTCTCCTCTCATGATCAGAGATCCATGAAGCCTATGTCTAAGCGTGAGAGAGATGCTGCGTATCAAGAAAATAAATGATAGTTCTATAATAAACAACTATCGTGGCTCATCGAATTCATATTAAATATCGGAAATGTTCAAAGATTTAAATGGTTAGATAAGTTCTTACCGTACTGAGACCGCGTCGTCTTGTTTCCACACGAAATAAGTGAGCACGCTCATTTGGAATCAGTGTACCACTAAACACACTGTGGCATTGTCTCTAAATGTGTGTTAACAATAATACCGACGCTCGCACACTGGTTTTGCTAATAAACCAAAATGTTTATTTAATTTAATTTATTGTGCAATCATACATTATTGCACGAACTTTCGTGAAAAAAATACCACACCACGTCCGGCTAACACTGTGATTAGAGGTACACTGATTCCAAATGAGCGAGCTCACTCATTTCATATGGAAACAAAACGGCGCTGTCTCATTACGGTAAGAACATATCTAACGATTTAAATCAATGGACCAACAATAATTATCCTCTTAAGAACACGTCATGCTCACGTTTGGAAACAAAAATTCGGAGAATTAATTATCTTAGCGATCGCGTACCCACACGAGAAGCCACACCCCCAGCCTTTTTAGGACCAATCAGAGGCACGGACGGCGCGCTTTACCATAAAAGGGCATGTGCTGGGCTCTTACAAACACATTATCTGGTAATTGATGCAGGCTTGTCTTTGCGGTATCATTTAGATAGACACACACGGAATACACAAAATAGAAGAATAATTATACATAATAATAATAATATAATATTATATATGTATACCTACACTAATTCTATGGAGCGCAGTTGCATTCGCCCCAGAAAAAACCAATAGCATTTTTTTGTGCTGCATACTGCGTTTAAGTACTGTCAATTTACGTATGAATATTAATTCAAGGTAGATGTTATGTAAATATCAGCTTTTATGGAATACGCTTAAGGAAGTTATTACTAAAAGGTCACATTCACTTCAAAGTGGGGCCAATGCAACTTTTTGTGTTTTTCAGTGGATATATTGTAAATTTGTCGTAAGTAGGTATAGGTAATATTATTCAATGTAATTTTTATGTAAAATCATTAATAGTTACATATATGCTTTATCATGTGTTTACAACAAATTCAATTTCATCTACTGGACGATTATGGCAAAAGATAAAGATTACACTTCAAAGTTGATAGTCGCATTGTTAGGGTTCCGGACCAAAATGGTAAAAAGGAACCCTTATAGAATCACTCTGTCTGTCTGTCTGTCTGTCACAAATGGATATCTCGAGAACTACTGATGCTATCAACTTGAAATTTGAAATGGTAAAAGATAACACTTTTTTACTAATATAGCATATATGATAATGTAATAATATATTCTTATTTTGATTGCAGGGGGGCGGATAGGGGATCTCAAAATTTTTAAGTGAAGTTACTAGGCCGTGTAGAATGAAAGGCATTCATTTGCATATTAATAAACAGTTTTTATTTATTTTTTAAGCCGTATGGTTTTTGAGTAAGTTACAAATATGTTGAAAAAAAGACCTTTCCCCACCCCCCCTTATCTCCGAAGTTTACAGAGATAAATCCGTGATACTTTTATTGCTAATAGAAGTGCATGTAAACTTTATAGGAAAATTATAGCAAACTCTCTAAATTTGTATAGTTTTTTAGACAAGGGGGGTGGAAAGGGGGTTTTTAAAAATTTTGTGAAGTAACTAGGTGATGTGGGGTATCGTATAAAAGGTATTCATTTAGACATTAATAAACAGTTTTTAGTTTTTCTATAAACCGTATCGTTTTTGAGTTATTTACAAAAATGTTGAAAAAATGACCGTCCCCCCCCCTTATCTCCGAAGTTTGCAGAGATAAACCCGTGATACTTTTATAGCTAATAGAAGTATATGTGAACTTTATAGGAAAATTATAGCGAACTCTCTAATTTGCATAGTTTTTTAGACAAGGGGGGTGAAAAGGGGGTTTTCAAAAATTTTGTGAAGTAACTAGGTGATGTGGGGTATCGTATGAAAGGTATTCATTTAGACATTAATAAACAGTTTTTAGTTTTTCTATTAACCTTATCGTTTTTGAGTTATTTACAAAAATGTTGAAAAAACGACCGTCCCCCCCCCCCTTATCTACGAAGTTCGCGGAGATAAACCTCTGCAACTTTTATTGCTATTAGAAGTGTATGTAAAGATTACAGGAAATTTATTACAATTTCTCTACTTAGCATACTTTTTTAGATATCATCGAAAGTGTAAAAAATCTACATAAGTTCCGCTATCAGACAAGAGATGGCGCTGTCAAGGTTCTCCAACAAATATAAAACCGCCTTTGTCATTTTTATATTGTATGATGGCACGGAACCCTCGGTGCGCGAGTCCGACTCGCTCTTGCCCGGTTTTATTTTTCAGTGGTCATATTGTAAATTTGTCGTGAATATACTATTTATTTAATGTTATTTTTAGGTACGTAAAATCTTTAATAGATATAATGCTTTAGCATTTCATCATCATCATCATCATTTCAGTCGCAAAACATCCACTACTGAACTAAGGCCTCCCTCATGGATCTCCATGAGGGGTAGATAGATAGATAGAAAACTCTTTATTGCACACCACATTAAAAGAACATAAACAATTTAGAAATAAGGTAAAAAACAACACAGGAGTACAAAGGGCGGCCTTATCGCTATGAGCGATCTCTTCCAGGCAACCTCGGGATGGACAGGAAAATAAAGAAGGCTATATCGTGGCGTAAAATTTAAGTAAAGAAATAAAACTAACATGAATATATAAGTAAATAATCTTAGATTAGGTACAAAGGTATTTTACTCTAATAAAGGTAAATAACGCGATAAATACCCGGTTAAATATGTGTTAATAATGTATCAAAATCCCGTACTGCGCTCGCCAACCCGCCTGCCAAGCGTGGTGAGTATGGCAACACGCCCATGATAAGTACTTGAAGATCCATGAGGGAGGCATATGTCCAACAGTGGATGTCCTCCGGTTGAGATGATGATGATAAACCTATGTCGTGTTTTTTTGTTACAGCTATGAAAATCCACATATCAGATACGACGAAGAAAGCCTTAGACGAAATCGGGAAATACGAGACGGTATCAAGAGGCATCGTCGACATTCCTGTAAGTATCAAACTTTTAATTAAATAAGTAAATAGATAGATAACACTTTATTGATCACCAAATAAACAAAAAAAATATTCCGCGGTATAAAAACAAACAGAAATATAATCAAACAATTTTAGGCAATTCAATGGGCGGCCTTATCGCTGTAAGCAATCTCTTCCAGGCAACCAATTGATTAAAAGAGAGCATAGGGCGAAGAAGGCGGTGGGTTAAAATCCCTTTAGGAAAAAAAACGGTAACTTCGTGTTAACTATTCAAACTAATGTTTAGTTTGAATAGTTAACACGAAGTTACCGTTTTTACATTATTACATTATTAACTTAACTATAACTAATAAAAACAAACTAATACATAATATTAATAAATAATAATAATATAACAAATATAATAAAATATATATAATAATGCCGTGGGGTGCCGGCTGTAGAATGTTATCCCTCCTCTCTTGCCCGTGGATGCAGTAAGAATCTGCTAAGGGATGACTTCGGGAGATGGGCAGAAGTCTTCCACGTCTTAAACACCCTATGCTGCGCTCGCCAACCCACCAGCAGGGCTAGCATGGGCCGGGGATAAAACTTTTGTCTACCGGTTATTTCCACTGACAAGGGATAAAATTATTTTATCCATCTGCCAAAGCACGGCAACAGGGGGAAAGAGAATTATATCACTTTTTGACATTAGACGTGGATACTCACCCTCCGCCTATAATTTCGGGGACAAGCGTTTCCCCTGGTTTGTCCACCGTGAATAGTTTATCCACCCATGTCGCCATGCTCGGAGGGTGGACAAAATTGACAGAGGAGAATAGTATTTTGTCCTCTCCCCGTGGATAAAATATATCCGGCCATGCTAGCCCGGCTGCCAAGCGTGGCGAGTATGGCAACAACCCCTCATGATGATACAACTAAGGATGGGCTGACGACCTGGTGAGGACCGCAGGTCGACGGTGGATGCAGATCGCTTCCAACCGCAATAACTGGAAATCCATGAGGGAGGCCTATGTCCAGCAGTGGACGTCCTACGGCTGAAATGATGATGATGAAATACACAGAATTACCTTGATTAAGATTATATGTTTTTTTTATTGTAAGTTGTCGTGTCTTGTCTATGTTTTGTAATTGCAAACTATGGAAATAAATTAATGAATTTCTGAATTTCTCGACCCAAAGTAAGCAAAGCTTGTGATCACACATTCCACAAGGTACCAGATGGCTGATAGGTTTCTTCTTCACTTCTTTACCTCACTTGGAGAAGAAAAAGTTTTCTGAAGTGATGGAATTCAATTACGTGTTATATGGTATACTAGCTTTTGTCCGCGACTTCATCCGCGTGGAAGTCATAAAACGTAAAATCCCCATTTTCACGCAGAGCCACTTTGATTCGAAAATATAAATCCCATTTATGCCCTATCCCGTGGGAATTTCGTAAAATCCCTTCTTAGTGCACCTCTAGGATACTCAAGGTATATTATGTGTGCCAAATTTCAAGTCTTTAGGTCCAGTGGTTTAGGCTGTGCGTTGATATATCAGTCTGTCAGTGAATCAGTCAGGACTTTGAATATATATGTATATGTACTATGTATATATATACATATATCTGTTTTTGCGTATGTATCATTCGAACACCGCTGTTTTTATCGCTTTTAGCGATAAGACCGCCCATTGTATGTTATATTTGTCTGTGTTTCTCTTTGCGAAATTTATGTTTTATTGTGAATGTACATTATATGTACCTATAGTTTATCTATATATCAATCAATAGAGGTATATATAAAACTCTTCCATTACTAACTGAGTGACTGACAGACAACGCACAGCTTAAACCACTGGACCTAGAGACTTGAAATTTGGCACACATATACCTTGAGTATCCTAGAGGTGCACTAAGGAGGGATTTTTCGAAATTCTTACGGGCACGGGAACTACGCGGGTGAAACTGCAGGGTGCGGCTAGTCTATCTATAAAAGGTTTAAAACGCTGACGTTTGTTAAAATGGCTTCACCTCGCTTTCCCCAACTGATACTCTGTGGTACTATACATTTAATAGTTGCAAGTGTAATCAAGGTTAAAATTAGTATGTTTTTCAGGGAAAAGGTCAGATGGAGACATTCTGGCTGGTGGGCAAGGTCGGCGGGCTGCAACCTGAGAATATCGAACCCTTGCGGCTGCACGACTACGAGCAGAGTCTGCTGGAGATACTCATAAGATAAACAACCTCCATCAGCGTGACAGGCCCATTCGATTATCGGCAGAGCACAGGTCCCTTAGTTACTTCACTTCAGCTTCCACGAAGGCTCTCCCGATGCTAGAAGAGGACGGACCTATGGACTGTAAATCAAACTTTAAATCGATAGAAAATAAAATTTAATAACCTAAAATCCATAACCATAATAATACTTGATAATAAAATTAATCTTAATCTAACTGCATAAGAAATAGTTTGAGCTACAGCGCGTAAACCCCCTAATAAAGCATAATTTGAATTAGAAGACCAACCAGCAATTATAACTGTATAAGCCCTCAAAGGCCACCGTCAGGACCAATTCATAATCGGCAGAGCACAGGTCCGTCATGCACACCATTCTTGCCTTCCACAAAGGCTCTCCCGACGCCTGCAGAAGACCTGTGGGCCGTGCCCTTAAATACCACTGTCCCCTGAACAAACACCTCATCAATAACGTATATACAGGCAGCCCAGAAAATTCATTCTAATTCTAGTGAGGGACACCAGGTTCGCACTTACGACCCACGTTAGGGTGTATTGAGAATTGTCCTCCAAATACTACACCCCGAATCCAGCCAGCCCAACTACTTGAAATACCGTAGATGGACTCTGGGTCGTTAGCAGCATTGTTGTTGTAACCCCGAAGGTAATGCAGATGTCGAAGATGAAACACAGCCTGCAGAAGAAGTGACAACACAAATAATGAGGTGGCCAAGTTGGTAGAGTCACCGAAGAATCAAAGAAGATTTTGCAATTTTGATCAGAATTGAACTCGTTATATTATCCAGACAAACCTCACTCGTAGTGGATTGAGGGAGGACTACACAACCGTAGTCACGAAAATAATTTTCTTGGCTCAAATCTTCGCGAACCTAAACCAAGTCTTTCTTATAAGAAAGTCTTCCACCCACCACATCCCCTAAAATATTCTAGTGAGCCATAGCCACAGTCCCATGACGCGACGCCACAAAATTATTTAGTCCACCAGTCATCAGCTACAGGTTAAATGTCCTTTAAACACCACTGGTGCTGCGTCTCGATCTTTGTGGCATTATTTTCGAAGAGCCAACTACAAGACGGGTCACGGGATTCTTGCCGCGGGACACATATTTATATTTTTTCCGAATAAGATTCTCATTTCGTATCTAGGTGATGTTAAATAATAACCATTTTAATTATATACCTAAAGGTTTCCCCGATCGTACGAAGCAGAGTAGGATATAAATAGAAATGATGTAGGTATAAAAATATTGATGATGTTTGAAATTAAACCTCATTGTAAGATTTGTGTTAGACAAATTTAACTTTAATTTCTTCGCTGTTTATATCTACAATACCATCATCTGTTAAATTAGTTAGGAGTATAAATAAAGGTGTATTTCTTGAAATTACCTGGTTATAATTATTTGTCACTTATCTATGGTAACAAGTTTAATGCAATTAGGTAAGAACATCAATCATTGTCTTTTGTAGAAACCATACGAATAATTCTAGTTCGTGCTACTAATAAATTGCTGATTAACAAATAGTTAACTAAAACAAGCATTGGTACGGGGGGTACCAGAAAAGGGAACGAAGGCCTCAAAAGGTCACCAAAGGTCAAAAATTGCACTTTTAGGTTTTTGGACGTTTTCGGCCATTTGAAGACTCTTATTTTTTGGTGACCTTTTGAGGTCACAATAACTCCGGTCCAAAATGAGGGTCAAAATCAATCAATCACCTTCTCCCATTAAGACGGTGCTAACAAAAAAGGTTTCATGTAAATCGGTCAACGGTTGTAATCGTCAAATACACATCTGTATGTGTATTTATGATTACAACCAAAGTCTGTACAGACATACAGACAGACAGCGCTAAGCATATTAGGGGGCTTTGCCCCCTAATAATCCGTCGTTATAACTAATAAGCAAATAAAATAGACGACTCGCGCGGAAACCCGATTCAACAGACAGTTATCTACCTAACCATTTATTCAATGCAATGGAATTTGACAACGCTCTTAGAGGGCTGTGCTCGGAGTATCCTTACGGGATCGAATTAAAAATGAGGAGTTACGTAGAAGAACTCGGGTCACCGGCATAACCAAACGGATTAGCTTATGAAGTGATTGTCCCTTCATTAGCTAATCTGTAACGAAATCCCGGCCAGGCCATGTAGCTCAAATAACAGTAGTCCAATGGGGCCGAAAAGTTCTCGAATGGAGGCCACGGACTGGCAAGCGCAGTGTAGGACGTCCACCAGATTGGCGGACGTCCTGGTAGCGTATGCGACGGTGGATGCAGGCCTAACAGGTAGGTATTAATTGCCTAGGTGTTCGAGCATAGAGGAAATTACTATGAATTGTCCCTAGGTACCTGCGGTGCTGTCTCTCGTGTTTTCCGATTTACTTAGTTATCATTCCTTTTTCGCAGAACCATTGGCGTGACTAGGTGGGTGAATCTAACTATTCGCTGTCACGTCTTAGTAACACAATGTATTGACATCGAACAGATAGATCGCCGTTGTTTCTGTGTGTCTGTTTGTACCTTTTAGCATGTGATTAATGCAATGGAATTTGAAATGGTTTCCACTTATTGATTTCGTGATAAACAGATGAAAACTAATACGCAAACGAAATGAAGGTATTTTTTTATCCTTGGCACATTATTGAGTGTTAGTGCTATGTGATGGTGAAAAACTAAGAAGAAACAGAATCGAATCACGCAAATAAACGATATAAATAAAAATTAAATGAAGCGTTCTCTCTGTCTACAACTATTTGCAGACAATTGATTATCACTGACATTTGCGTGGTTCGATTCTGTGGCTTCTTAGTTTTACACCTTCACTAAGGATGTTTTTCTGAAGGTTGGTTAAACGTTACGGTCGAAGCTGTGGCGGTTTCCTTGTGGTTAAGATGTCTGTTTGTGTTGATTGAGTGTCTGCTGTGTTGTTGCTATACAAGCTACGAATAGTTGTACGAGGAAATTAGCGCCTGGCCTATTACTCAGGTACTTATTTTTTCTCGTTTGTCAACTAATAGCCTGACTTATTAGATAACTAGGTACTGAGTGCCGTGTGTCAAGATTTAAATCGATTTAAATCTTCGTCGTTAGTGTTGTGTTAGATATCAGATGAACTTCAGGCAGATGTAAATTACTCTTAAGCCGATTTACTACTTTTTTCCATTTGAACTGTTCATCATCATCATCATATCAGCCGTAGGACGTCCACTGCTGGACAAAGGTCTCCCTCATTGATTTTCAAGTACTGCGATTAGAAGCCGTCTGCATCCACCACCGACCAGCGGTTCTCACCAAGTCGCTTGTCATCTTGTAGGTGGACGTCCTACGCTGCGCTTGCAGATCCGTGGCCTCCATTCGAAAACTTTGCGGCCCCATCGGCCATCTGTTCTGCGCGCTATATGGCCTATTGCCACTCAACGTGCTAATCCGTTTGGCTATGTCGGTGACCCGAGTTCTTCTACGTATCTCCTCATTTCTGATTCGATCCCGTAGAGAAACCCCGAGCATAGCCCTCTCCATAGCCAATAGTGGCCAATAGTGAAGGACCACGTCTCGGTTTCATATGTCATCAGTCATCACTGGTAACACACACTGATTGTAGACTTTCGTCTAAAGGTAATGAGGTGTGTTGGACGAAAAGACGTTGCGAAGTTTCCCAAACGCCGCCCATCCGAGTTGGATTCGACGATTGACCTCTTCCTCGAAGTTGGACCTACCTAATTGGACTGTTTGTCCTAGGTTTACGTACGCGTCGACAATTTCAAGAGCCGAGTTCTCAACCATAACTGCGGCAGGCACGACATCGACATTCGACATGACTGAACTGTTCAAATAAGTTAAATTCAACAATCAAGTAGTAAGTTGGCTTAAGTGCCGCAGTTTGTTTACACTTCATCAACATCATCATTTTAGCCGTAAAACATCCACTCTTGAACACAGGCCTCCCATCTTCCGTATATCCCTTAGCAGACTCTTACTGCATCCACGGGCAAGAGAGGAGGGGCAACATTCTACTGCGAGCAACCCACGCCAAGTCTATAAGTATGAGTAAGTAAATATTTAGTATAAGTAGCTTTTTGCCTATCTGTGCTAACTGTCATAGATCCTTCTGTAATAGCATGGACCAAATAAATACCTTTGTCGGACAGAGGCGACGCTAAGATTACGTTACACTGGCCAACATCAGGAATCTTACAAACTCAAAATATCTATTTCTTTCACTGGCGTTCCGCACACGTGTTGTAGCAGATGTAAATAAAATAAAATAAAGTCCTTTTATTTCGGACAACATAGATCCATATGGGGTTAGTAATACAGTAAAATACAGTAAATGATTAGTATGCAAATCTAGACATAAAAAAAAAATTACGCAGGACTAATTCCCAGAGTGATCTCACCAGAGTAGCGGGACTTTTTCCGGGATCACTCTGCGAACCAGGCCTGCCCACAGCGGCGAAGAGTATCTATCTGCTATGGTTTTCAGGATGCTGTTGTGACTATCACGCATTCTGCAGATCAGGGATGCAGATTTTTTGCGAATGATGGCACCGAAGTCATCAGTTTGATATTCAGCAAACATCCCTGATGCACTGCAGAAGCGAGGCAGACCCAACATCATCCTGAATATATCATTATATTGGACGCTCAGGGTCTTTAGCGAGTTTTTGGTGGTTTGGTCTAACCTTCCTACCTTCCTAGCTTCCCAATCGAATGCATTGCAAGATTATTTTTGTGTTTTAAGATTGAAACATCAAAATAGATTCAAGAATAGTATAAGCGATCGGGCTACCTCGCTGATGCGAGGTACACCGAGCTATGTGTTGCAACGCACTCTTTGAATCACAGCAGATAACAAATTTGTTGCATTTTCATTTTGTTATTTGGTACATCAAGTAGGATATTTCATCGCAACCTGGAGCTGTGTCAATTTTCTTTAAACAAATTTATCAGTTCTTGTAACGTTATGGCTGTATTTAACGTGGGGTTACTAGAATTAACAATTGGGCTTTTCGGGCTAACAAAATCAGGTGTTAAGCCGATAAGAAGTTGTTCTGCCTTATGTTTATCCACGATTTGTCGTGGTGTGGAACGACGTTAATTCCATCTCATTTTATGCCACATTGCGGACGCAGACGAAGTTTCGTCCACCGATAAACATAACTCTTGCCACGCCTTGCATTTAGCCACCCGAATCAATCTCTGTGCTTCAGCTATTGGCTTTTATGTTCAATCAAGTTATGAGGCGACGGGCAACGTCGTAACGTAGCCAGTGTTAGTCTACGTATAGCTACCGCCTTTAACAACTGGGGATTCCAATATGGTTTTGGCACAAACTTATTTCTAACATGGGTAGGTATTTTAATGTATGGAATATGGGCGGTTGCAGCTTTTTCTAAAATATCTATAAATTTATCATAAAAAAATTGGTGATCGTCCGGCAGATTAAAATTAAACGATAATGTCTCAAGAAATAACTAATACTCAGTCCAGTTACTTGTTTAAAAATTTCTAATTTAATTTCTAATTAAATAAAAAAATATAATTTCTAATAAAATCTCTAATTTATCAAAATTTATCAAAATCTAAGTTCTATCAAAATTTGGACTAAATGATTTTTTAATATTAAGATGTTCGCTACCTAGTGTTTCGTTTAACGTTTTCCAATTGAAGTTAATTACGGAGTCGGAGTTAAATGACATGTCTGGCGAGGACTGTTGCATAACACCATTTACCAACCCTATCCTGGTAGGACTGCCATCGTTTAGATAAGTAAAATTGTAATCTAACATTGCCTCCATAATTTGTTAAAGTCACCTAATATAAGCGTTTCATCACGACTTATTGAAAAAACAAGATCCCAATCGCTTTGAGAGGTGTGAACGGAAGTAGGACAGTATATGGAGATAATGTTCTCAATATGCTGATAGTTGAGGATTTTAACGTGTAATCAAATCACTCAATGCCAGGGTTCAAACTACGCGATAGGCATGCACTTGACATTCTATTTTTATAAGATAAGATAGCGACGCCGCCGTATGAGTCATCCCTACCTAGTCGATAAAAATTATAGTTGCTTATATTAAAATTACTCTCGGGCTCAAACCATGTCTCGTTTAAAACCACAATATGAACTTTTTCTTGGGTAAGCACAGCTTCGAAAGACATAGATTTTTGTCTCAAACTTTGACAGTTCTATTGGATTAAATTAACGGTATAATCATTATTGAGACTTTTATCCATAATTATAAGCAGAACTTAGAAAGGTTCCGGCCGACATACCACTTATTGCTTTATATATTTTTATATATTATATTTATTAAAGATTTTTATTGAATCACACTCGGGGTGCAATTGCCCACTCTTTTCTTTTTGTCCCAGGGAAATCCTTTTGGGACACCTCCAATCCCGGGGGGCAGGGAGTTTATATCGGACTATACATATTTCACCGACTATGGGTGACACAAAGCTTTGACGTTATACTAACTTAAGCTGATGTAGGTACAACTTTAAAATGTTTATTTTTGCTGGATGCACCTATGCGATATGGTAAGGTCTGCGATGACCTTTAAGGCTATGTCACGTGGCACTGCATCATCTCAGCCGTAAAACGTCTACTGCTGAACACAGGCCTCCCTAATCTCCATGTAGTTGCCATACTCACCACGCTTGGCAGGCGGGTTGGCGAGTACGGGATGTTGATACACAGAAAGACGTTGCTGCCCATCTTCCGGAGGTATCCCTTGGCAGATTTTTACTGTACCCACGGGTAAGAGAGGAGGGGTAACATTCTAAAGCGGGTGCCCCCACAGTAATTAAAAAAAAATGAAAATTGAAGAAATTCGTGTTGTTAGTTTACATTTCGGGAATACGGGAACTTTGTAGATAAACAGCAGCATTTCAGGTATGAGTGTGCGATGTATAGTTTATGTCGCGCAAGGCCTTTGACCCTTTTTGGACGATTACGTGCTTATAAACATTTAACAATTAAAAATATTTAAGTTTACAGTTATTTAAAATAATAAAACATCTCAACCGTAATGAAACCAGAGCATATTATTGTAATCTACACATACATTAATACATTCACGTCAACCATGGGTAAATGTGAAAACAAGAAAACCATGGAACACGGTAACGGACCAAATTTTTGGGAAGTGGTAAAAATATCACAATATACCAATAACACTAGGTACATACAATTAGCAAATCAATGGATTTACTTGTAGTCGAACGCTATTTTGACATAATAATATTATAATATCTATTGTGAAACCTAGTTAGCAATAATAATTTTAATCTGACAAAAAAAATAGGTATTGTTTCTGTTATTAAGTGATTTATTTGCTAAAGATCTCATCGAGGTCTTTTATTTGAGCCTACAATGTAAAGTCTAGGATGAGGAGTTATTGAGATATCGCCGTTTGAAGTTTGACAGCTGTCATCAAAAAGTAGTTCTTACCTAGTTCTTAACCTCTTTACCAGAAAATACATTTTTCTTTTTTTATATTCACAAAATTATTGTTGGCATTTTTATAGTTTAACATTAGCTTACGAGTGTACATCATTCATCATTTCAGCCATAAAACGTCCACTGATGAACACAGACCTCCCTCATGGATCTCCATGAGGGGTAGTTGCCATACTCACCACGCTTGGCAGGCGGGTTGGTGAGCGCAGTATGGGATGTTGATACACGGATAGACGCTGCTGCCCATCTTCCGGAGGTATCCCTTAGCAGGCTCTTACTGCATCCATGGGCATGGGTATCATTCTACTGCCGGCACCCCACATTATTACTTCGACATTTTTCACAAAGACCAAAATATACTTTGGCACTTTTCTACTTTGGCAAAATTTATTGTTGGCGTTGTTACACATTGACATTTTTATACAAGTGGACATTATTATACCTTGTAATTTTTTATTTTAGATCAAAGTCATCAAACCCGTTGATTAAAATATTTTTTTTAAGGCTAATCATCAGTTCTTGATTAAGAGACATTCGTGAAATAAAAAATGCATAATATTGTTACTCAAACTATTAAAGTCTACGCTTTAAATCTAAGCACCAACCTACAGTTTTTGAATATAATTGTTTCCGAGCAGCAAACAACATAAATTAGATATTCTAATAGCTCAACACAAATCGACGAAGTGTTGCAATGTTCGTGCAAATAATGCATTAAATGAAATCTACTAGGGCATTCGTTTTTTCGACCGCCGTTACTGTTACACGTATTCACGAAGGTTGAGTTCAAGGTGGAAATTTTAGTGTTAAATCACGCTCCACAGTTTTCTTTTTCAATAACAATCACTTTTAAGTGGCGTTAAATAAATGTATTGAATGCAGTGACAATTGAAGTGCCGAAGTGTGACAAAGTGGTTATCTATTTATGTGGGTAGTCATTAACTAAAGTTCTTTTTGACAAAATGGGTGTTATGAGAACTTTATGGAGTTATATAGCTATTTTAGTTGTTTTTATGGATATTGCAAGCTTGAGAAGTGTTCGTAAACTTGATGGTATGTATTCCAATTTTGGTTGACCTCTTTTAAAATTTATATCTAAGTAGTTGAGGAAATATTAGAAGATAGAATCAACTTATTTTCCACTGTTGTACCTACCTGCCACTATTCGGCACGGATTCTTATTTCATCTCTCTCATCCAAGTCCACCGCTGGACATAGGCCATGGGTCTCTAAAATCATGAGAAATTATTTCCATATTATGCTACGCTTAGCAGGCGGGTCGGCGAGCTCTGTACGGGATGTTGATACTCGAAAAGACGCTGCTGCGCAGCTTTAGGAGGTATCCCTAGGCAGATTAATAATGCATCCACAGGTAAGAGCGGAGAGGCAACATTCTGCGCCGGCACCTTACGGCTAATAATCTTATTAATTTTTTAACAAAATCCATAGTGGCTTGACATAATCTAATAAATATAATAGGGCTTACACCACGTATCTAACTTATTATCATCTTGCTGATCGTAGACCATTTAGAAGCCCTTTCTTAGGCGTTCGTGGCCGACCCCGAGGGCCGCGAGACGAGAAACTGTTCTCGTCTCGCGGCCCTCGGAGTCGCTCTACGAAACGTCAGCAAGATGATAATAAGTTAGGTACGTGGTGTAAGCCGTATTATATTTATTAAAATCCATAGCCCTTAAAAAAATAGCCAAAAAATTATGGATTTTTAAAATTTTTCAAAGTTAAAGTCGATAAGTGTTTGTTCAATATAGCAGAAAGCTACATTATAATAGTCAATTCATAAAAGAAAAACATATTAAAATCCATATTCCTTAAAAAACAACCAAAAAATTATGGATTTTTAAAATTTTTCAAAGTTAGAATAGAATAGAAATATATTTATTTGGTTTACATAACAGCACAAGCATAGAATAAAAGGCAAAAAAGAAAAATAATAAATAACATAGTACCTAGCACCAAAAGCAATAACATTGCAAGTACCAATTAATATTAAGCAGATTGGGTAATTCTAGGTACATACGGCAAAGGATAACAATAAGAAAAAATAATAATATTAACAATAAATCGAACCTTTATACAAAGTTAAAACAAAAAAACATTGTAGGCAGTATGCTGCCGTATGCCCCAACCACAACAAGAAATATATTTATCTAGGTACTATCCTACCGGTCCATATCCAGTCATTGACCCATTGAAGTTAAAGTCGACAAGTGTTTATTCAATACAGCAGAAAGCTACATTATATATAACAGTCAATTTACAAAATAAGAACAAGACACATTTAAATTGAATAAAGCAAATAATTTAATTCGTTCGCTTCAGATAACTTTTTTCTAAGTGAGGGAAAGAAGCTATCCTATTTTGCAAATAGGAATTAAATAACGCAAACAATTCTACGACGCTATGTGTTTATTAACCAAATGTTGTATTTAAGAGGTCTTACCAATTATATCCAAAATACACCATGAACGTCCATCTACCAATCGATGAAACCAAAGTACTTACTGTTTTTATTACTATCGTTAACGTACGTTTGTATGTACGTTTGTACGTATTTTACGTAATCAAATAAGTGGGAGCGTCTTACTTTCGCACGTTATGTTGTCACGACTACTAGCGAAAGTCCCGTCAGAAATCGGTCTAAGCGTTTTAAAGAGACAGGAGGACAGATAAACAAACAATTAAAAAAATCATGTTAGGTACCTTATAAATCACTGTGCATTTAGTAAAAAGCTGTAAAACAGACGCTATATTATGTTGTCTTTTTTAAAATTTCGCGATCACAACACATTATTAACATACATATAACCGGGTATTTATCGCGTAAATTACCTTTATTATTTCCCGACGTTTCGCTTGGATTGCACCAAGCATGGTCCCGGGAAGACCAGTCTTAGTCTCAGGTTATATGTATGTTAATAATGCTATATCATGTATCCGTATCGAAGATGTTTACATGGATATGCGTAAAAGGATTAAAACTATCAGTTACTAATGAAATAATACCGTAATAGCCATCGCAACCGAACCCACAGAGCTATTATTTTAATTAATTTATATGCAACTAGGTAGGCACGCGTAGCTTGCGGTTTTCCCCTGCCGCGGTTCTCATCGGCTTCCGATTAAAGATGCTGATTGAAGGGGATTCCAAAGGATAATGTCAAAGGCTGCTCTTTTTCTGAATTGTATAGGTATTCTACATCTTACTTGTCAATACACCGACGAATGCCCGCTTCCTATATTCAACGGACAGTCATAGTACGAATGCGACAGTCATAGTACGAGCATGGTCCCGGGACCATGCTTGGTGCAATCCAAGCGAAACGTCGGGAAATAATAAAGGTAATTTACGCGATAAATACCCGGTTATATGTATGTATGTTAATAAAATGTTATAGGTACCTTATACATTACTGTGCATTTAGTAAAAAGCTGTAAAACAGACGCTTTATCATGATAACTGATAATGGATACATGTATCCGTATCGATGTTTATATGGATATGCGTAAAAGGATTAAAACTATCAGTTACTAATGAAATAATACCGTAATAGTCACCGCAACCGAACCCACAGAGCTATTATTTTAATTAGTTTATATGCAACTAGGTAGGCACGCGTAGCTTGCGGTTTTCCCCTGTCGTGGTTCTCATCGGCTTCCGATTAAAGATGCTAATTGAAGAGGATTCCAAAGGATAATGTCAAAGGCTGCTCTTTTTCTGAATTGTATAGGTATTCTACATCTTACTTGTCAATACACCGACGAATGCCCGTTTTCTATATTCAACGGACAGTCAATAGTACGAATGCGACTAGTTTCTGCCTATCCATTAACGAGTAGTCACGTAGTGTTATAAATAAAAGTATTTTGTTTGTTTGTTTGTTTGTTTAGTGTACCGGCCAAAATCGAACGGTAACCTAGATTTGTACGGATGATAAACATTTGAAAATAGTTATAGAAACAACACAAGGTGTCATTTCCATACGGAGCAGTTACGGAGCGGTAAAGGTAATCCTCCCGTCCGTCAGTAACAAACTGTTGGTGTTTAATAAAAATAATACGGCTAACACCACGTACATAACTTACTATAATCTTGCTGATGTTCCGTAGACCATTTAGAGGCCTTCTTCAGGAGCACCGTTCGTGGTAGTTTATACTACGAGACGTAAAGTAAAGAAACGTTTTACACTTACGCCTGGTGTCATATTTAACTGCGTGTACGTAAAACGAACCGTTTTATTTTTATAGGAACCGGGCATAAGCTTATAGGATAGTATGGGTGCTGGGCAAGCTTAAACAATCTAACAATATTCCAGGCGCTGCAGCGTCCCGTTGAGCATGGATACCAGTTACTGACTATAAATAAACCAATAGATGTGAAAGGCAATTTTACTACTAGTACATGCAAAGATTAAAATTGATTCAAATCTTTGACTAGGTATATGTATTCAATAATACATAGGTATATGTATATATATACATATATATATCGTCCTCCGCGTAGTCAGTTTGGCGATTATGCGCTCGAATATGACTAGCAAAGACAAATTTAGTTTTAAATATCCTGTTGTAGGGCGTACAATATAACTGGCCACTATCATCGTTAGTGTAGGTGTAGGAAGGCTTTCGACGCTAAACGCCTTATTTCTAAGTGAGGGAAAGAAGCTATCCTATTTTGCAAATAGGAATTAAATAACGCAAACAATTCTACGACGCTATGTGTTTATTAACCAAATGTTGTATTTAAGAGGTCTTACCAATTATATCCAAAATACACCATGAACGTCCATCTACCAATCGATGAAACCAAAGTACTTACTGTTTTTATTACTATCGTTAACGTACGTTTGTACGTATTTTACGTAATCAAATAAGTGGGAGCGTCTTACTTTCGCACGTTATGTTGTCACGACTACTAGCGAAAGTCCCGTAAGAAATCGGTCTAAGCGTTTTAAAGAGACAGGAGGACAGATAAACAAACAATTAAAAAAATCATGTTAGGTACCTTATAAATCACTGTGCATTTAGTAAAAAGCTGTAAAACAGACGCTATATTATGTTGTCTTTTTTAAAATTTCGCGATCACAACACATTATTAACATACATATAACCGGGTATTTATCGCGTAAATTACCTTTATTATTTCCCGACGTTTCGCTTGGATTGCACCAAGCATGGTCCCGGGAAGACCAGTCTTAGTCTCAGGTTATATGTATGTTAATAATGCTATATCATATATCCGTATCGAAGATGTTTACATGGATATGCGTAAAAGGATTAAAACTATCAGTTACTAATGAAATAATACCGTAATAGCCATCGCAACCGAACCCACAGAGCTATTATTTTAATTAATTTATATGCAACTAGGTAGGCACGCGTAGCTTGCGGTTTTCCCCTGCCGCGGTTCTCATCGGCTTCCGATTAAAGATGCTGATTGAAGGGGATTCCAAAGGATAATGTCAAAGGCTGCTCTTTTTCTGAATTGTATAGGTATTCTACATCTTACTTGTCAATACACCGACGAATGCCCGCTTCCTATATTCAACGGACAGTCATAGTACGAATGCGACAGTCATAGTACGAGCATGGTCCCGGGACCATGCTTGGTGCAATCCAAGCGAAACGTCGGGAAATAATAAAGGTAATTTACGCGATAAATACCCGGTTATATGTATGTATGTTAATAAAATGTTATAGGTACCTTATACATTACTGTGCATTTAGTAAAAAGCTGTAAAACAGACGCTTTATCATGATAACTGATAATGGATACATGTATCCGTATCGATGTTTATATGGATATGCGTAAAAGGATTAAAACTATCAGTTACTAATGAAATAATACCGTAATAGTCACCGCAACCGAACCCACAGAGCTATTATTTTAATTAGTTTATATGCAACTAGGTAGGCACGCGTAGCTTGCGGTTTTCCCCTGTCGTGGTTCTCATCGGCTTCCGATTAAAGATGCTAATTGAAGAGGATTCCAAAGGATAATGTCAAAGGCTGCTCTTTTTCTGAATTGTATAGGTATTCTACATCTTACTTGTCAATACACCGACGAATGCCCGTTTTCTATATTCAACGGACAGTCAATAGTACGAATGCGACTAGTTTCTGCCTATCCATTAACGAGTAGTCACGTAGTGTTATAAATAAAAGTATTTTGTTTGTTTGTTTGTTTGTTTAGTGTACCGGCCAAAATCGAACGGTAACCTAGATTTGTACGGATGATAAACATTTGAAAATAGTTATAGAAACAACACAAGGTGTCATTTCCATACGGAGCAGTTACGGAGCGGTAAAGGTAATCCTCCCGTCCGTCAGTAACAAACTGTTGGTGTTTAATAAAAATAATACGGCTAACACCACGTACATAACTTACTATAATCTTGCTGATGTTCCGTAGACCATTTAGAGGCCTTCTTCAGGAGCACCGTTCGTGGTAGTTTATACTACGAGACGTAAAGTAAAGAAACGTTTTACACTTACGCCTGGTGTCATATTTAACTGCGTGTACGTAAAACGAACCGTTTTATTTTTATAGGAACCGGGCATAAGCTTATAGGATAGTATGGGTGCTGGGCAAGCTTAAACAATCTAACAATATTCCAGGCGCTGCAGCGTCCCGTTGAGCATGGATACCAGTTACTGACTATAAATAAACCAATAGATGTGAAAGGCAATTTTACTACTAGTACATGCAAAGATTAAAATTGATTCAAATCTTTGACTAGGTATATGTATTCAATAATACATAGGTATATGTATATATATACATATATATATCGTCCTCCGCGTAGTCAGTTTGGCGATTATGCGCTCGAATATGACTAGCAAAGACAAATTTAGTTTTAAAGATCCTGTTGTAGGGCGTACAATATAACTGGCCACTATCATCGTTAGTGTAGGTGTAGGAAGGCTTTCGACGCTAAACGCCTTATTTCTAAGTGAGGGAAAGAAGCTATCCTATTTTGCAAATAGGAATTAAATAACGCAAACAATTCTACGACGCTATGTGTTTATTAACCAAATGTTGTATTTAAGAGGTCTTACCAATTATATCCAAAATACACCATGAACGTCCATCTACCAATCGATGAAACCAAAGTACTTACTGTTTTTATTACTATCGTTAACGTACGTTTGTACGTATTTTACGTAATCAAATAAGTGGGAGCGTCTTACTTTCGCACGTTATGTTGTCACGACTACTAGCGAAAGTCCCGTCAGAAATCGGTCTAAGCGTTTTAAAGAGACAGGAGGACAGATAAACAAACAATTAAAAAAATCATGTTAGGTACCTTATAAATCACTGTGCATTTAGTAAAAAGCTGTAAAACAGACGCTATATTATGTTGTCTTTTTTAAAATTTCGCGATCACAACACATTATTAACATACATATAACCGGGTATTTATCGCGTAAATTACCTTTATTATTTCCCGACGTTTCGCTTGGATTGCACCAAGCATGGTCCCGGGAAGACCAGTCTTAGTCTCAGGTTATATGTATGTTAATAATGCTATATCATGTATCCGTATCGAAGATGTTTACATGGATATGCGTAAAAGGATTAAAACTATCAGTTACTAATGAAATAATACCGTAATAGCCATCGCAACCGAACCCACAGAGCTATTATTTTAATTAATTTATATGCAACTAGGTAGGCACGCGTAGCTTGCGGTTTTCCCCTGCCGCGGTTCTCATCGGCTTCCGATTAAAGATGCTGATTGAAGGGGATTCCAAAGGATAATGTCAAAGGCTGCTCTTTTTCTGAATTGTATAGGTATTCTACATCTTACTTGTCAATACACCGACGAATGCCCGCTTCCTATATTCAACGGACAGTCATAGTACGAATGCGACAGTCATAGTACGAGCATGGTCCCGGGACCATGCTTGGTGCAATCCAAGCGAAACGTCGGGAAATAATAAAGGTAATTTACGCGATAAATACCCGGTTATATGTATGTATGTTAATAAAATGTTATAGGTACCTTATACATTACTGTGCATTTAGTAAAAAGCTGTAAAACAGACGCTTTATCATGATAACTGATAATGGATACATGTATCCGTATCGATGTTTATATGGATATGCGTAAAAGGATTAAAACTATCAGTTACTAATGAAATAATACCGTAATAGTCACCGCAACCGAACCCACAGAGCTATTATTTTAATTAGTTTATATGCAACTAGGTAGGCACGCGTAGCTTGCGGTTTTCCCCTGTCGTGGTTCTCATCGGCTTCCGATTAAAGATGCTAATTGAAGAGGATTCCAAAGGATAATGTCAAAGGCTGCTCTTTTTCTGAATTGTATAGGTATTCTACATCTTACTTGTCAATACACCGACGAATGCCCGTTTTCTATATTCAACGGACAGTCAATAGTACGAATGCGACTAGTTTCTGCCTATCCATTAACGAGTAGTCACGTAGTGTTATAAATAAAAGTATTTTGTTTGTTTGTTTGTTTGTTTAGTGTACCGGCCAAAATCGAACGGTAACCTAGATTTGTACGGATGATAAACATTTGAAAATAGTTATAGAAACAACACAAGGTGTCATTTCCATACGGAGCAGTTACGGAGCGGTAAAGGTAATCCTCCCGTCCGTCAGTAACAAACTGTTGGTGTTTAATAAAAATAATACGGCTAACACCACGTACATAACTTACTATAATCTTGCTGATGTTCCGTAGACCATTTAGAGGCCTTCTTCAGGAGCACCGTTCGTGGTAGTTTATACTACGAGACGTAAAGTAAAGAAACGTTTTACACTTACGCCTGGTGTCATATTTAACTGCGTGTACGTAAAACGAACCGTTTTATTTTTATAGGAACCGGGCATAAGCTTATAGGATAGTATGGGTGCTGGGCAAGCTTAAACAATCTAACAATATTCCAGGCGCTGCAGCGTCCCGTTGAGCATGGATACCAGTTACTGACTATAAATAAACCAATAGATGTGAAAGGCAATTTTACTACTAGTACATGCAAAGATTAAAATTGATTCAAATCTTTGACTAGGTATATGTATTCAATAATACATAGGTATATGTATATATATACATATATATATCGTCCTCCGCGTAGTCAGTTTGGCGATTATGCGCTCGAATATGACTAGCAAAGACAAATTTAGTTTTAAAGATCCTGTTGTAGGGCGTACAATATAACTGGCCACTATCATCGTTAGTGTAGGTGTAGGAAGGCTTTCGACGCTAAACGCCTTATTAAAAAGAATCGCCCAATAATACCTACATACATAGGTAATAAATACTTTACCGTAATCCATTAATACAACACTGAAACCTATTGTTATCTATATCGATACCGATGCGGTTTGTGGTTTTCCTCTGTGCGGTGTATTATCTCCTCAGTACATAATTGAAAAAGGAAATTCTCATTAGTAAGTAGGTACTCACGTATAATAAAGCAGTAGGTAACGAAAATCAAATGTCAACTGGTTAAACTTTCTCGATAAAAACATTAGTGTTTTTATCGAGAAAGTTGAAATGCTGTAAAGATATCTCTGAAGCAAACTGTTTGTAGGTGCACTACGTAACTGTGAGGGGTAAGTCCAAATAATTCCGGGAAATTAATTTTGCCGAAATTTTTGTCTCAGCAAAGCCGACCTTCACGAAACCGTACCAAGTTTCATAACGTGTTAGAGCTCTTACACACGAGCGGCATGTTGCCAACGGCATATGTAGGTAACGGCATAGGTCGACACGCGTCGGCGGCATCCGTCGACGCGTCGACGGCAGCGGTCGAACTATAGCGACGTATTGACTGCTGCCGCCGACGCGTCGACGGCTGCCGTCGACACGTCAACGGATGCCGCCGACGCGTGTCGACGGCCGCAGTTACCTATTCCGTTGGTAACATGCCACTTGTGTGTAAGAGCTCTTAATGTTTCAGTAACAGAGTAGGTACATAGAATTCTCAGACGAATCAATCATACTGACTGTTTCTTCTACCTACAACGCAAGATACACAATCGATAATTATCATTAATAATATTATAACGATCCCAAAACAATTTTTATTATTCTGGTCGATTTCCGTTAACAAAGAACTGAATGTGTAAATAATGTATAATTAAGATTTGTCTTGCCTTTACTTGCTTCTTTGTATTATTTGTGCTTGTTGAATAAGATTTCATCACGAGATTTGCGTGCGATGGTATATACCTATGCATGTGTGATTTAGGAGCTTTACGGGAGACTGTTTATAAGTAGTGAATAGCTCAGCTGGAGAAGATAAATTACGAGTTGAAGCATTATGCAACGAATTATCATAAAAAAGTAAAATTTTCTGATAGGGTTTTTGGCTAGACGAAGTACGGGAAACGTCCACTTACTTTATGCACATTTTTAGATATGTATATAATTATACTACCTCTATCCAGGTGTTAACATAGTCAGCTATTTGTCAGAGGAAAGAATCAAACAATCCTGTGAGAAAAACCGTTCGTAATGGCGTGCCTAGTGATGTAACCTCCTATCACTCAGTCTTTTGCAAACATCACTAGGGATGTGCTCGCCACACACGTGAGAAATATTCGGAGACACAATCTAAAATAAGTTAATACTATATTTAAATAGAAAATTTAAATGATGTTTTTGAGTAACAACATAATCGAAATGTTTAGCATTCCCCTACTGAATATCTACTATGGCGCAAGATAAGAGTGCGTTTAGCGCGCGCGGCCGCCTGGAGCCGGGTAGGGTCTTGGGATAACATCGTCTTAAAAGGAGCCTCTCAAACCCATTTATGTTTGTAAAAAGGTAATGCAATTTTTTTTATTTACTTAACCTATGTTGTCCCACTGCTGGGCAAAGGTCTCCCCTAATGTCAGTGCTATAAACGTTTTATATATACATATATTTATTATTATTACACCCGCCGTGGGGTGCCGGCAGTAGAATGATACCCCTCCTCTCACACCCATGGATGCAGTAAGAGCCTGCTAAGGGATACCTCCGGAAGACGGGCAGCAGCGTCTATCCGTGTATCAACATCCCATACTGCGCTCACCAACCCGCCTGCCAAGCGTGGTGAGTATGGCAACTACCGCTCACGATCAGTATTTGGAGATCCATGACGGAGGCCTATGTATAGTCGCTAAATAGATTTTTAACTATATATTTTATTAAGTGCTTAATAAGTTAAGTAAGTAAGTACAATAAAGAGTTATCTATCTATGTCCAGCAGTGGACTTCTATAAGCTGATTGATGAGGATTGATACACAAGGGCAATGACTTCAGAACTAGGTGACGGTCATTGACAGTATATCACGAAATTCTTATCTTACAAAGATATTGCGTGATCAATATCTGATCGTGACCTTAATATAACAGTTCGCTTGCGTTACGTACTTATTCGTAACGTGCCGTGTGGTGCCGACAATGGAATGTTGCCTCTCCTCTTGCCGATGATGCAGTAAAAATCTGCCAAGAGATACCTCCAGAAGACGGGCAGCAGCGTTTTTCCGTGTATCAACATCCCGTACTGCGCCTGCCAAGCGTGGCGAATATGGCAACAATACCCTTATGTAAGCAATTTTTTTTTTATTTAAAGTGTAAACCCACACTAAGGTATCATTATAGAAATGAAAAATGCAATCAAAATTTTTGTCTCCGACGGGACTCGAACCCGTAACGTTCAGACGAACACCTTCAACGCAGGCTGCCTTTGGTGTTCGTCTGAACGTTACGGGTTCGAGTCCCGTCGGAGACAAAAATTTTGATTGCATTTTTCATTTCTATAACCCCCTCATGATCTAGGAGATCCATGAGGTGGGCCTATGTCCAGCAGTGGACGTCGACAGCACAGTCCTACGGCATGAGGTGGGCCTATGTCCAGCAGTGGACGTCGACAGCACAGTCCTACGGCATGAGGTGGGCCTATGTCCAGCAGTGGACGTCGACAGCACAGTCCTACGGCATGAGGTGGGCCTATGTCCAGCAGTGGACGTCGACAGCACAGTCCTACGGCATGAGGTGGGCCTATGTCCAGCAGTGGACGTCGACAGCACAGTCCTACGGCATGAGGTGGGCCTATGTCCAGCAGTGGACGTCGACAGCACAGTCCTACGGCATGAGGTGGGCCTATGTCCAGCAGTGGACGTCGACAGCACAGTCCTACGGCATGAGGTGGGCCTATGTCCAGCAGTGGACGTCGACAGCACAGTCCTACGGCATGAGGTGGGCCTATGTCCAGCAGTGGACGTCGACAGCACAGTCCTACGGCATGAGGTGGGCCTATGTCCAGCAGTGGACGTCGACAGCACAGTCCTACGGCATGAGGCGGGCCTATGTCCAGCAGTGGACGTCGACAGCACAGTCCTACGGCATGAGGTGGGCCTATGTCCAGCAGTGGACGTCGACAGCACAGTCCTACGGCATGAGGTGGGCCTATGTCCAGCAGTGGACGTCGACAGCACAGTCCTACGGCATGAGGTGGGCCTATGTCCAGCAGTGGACGTCGACAGCACAGTCCTACGGCATGAGGTGGGCCTATGTCCAGCAGTGGACGTCGACAGCACAGTCCTACGGCATGAGGTGGGCCTATGTCCAGCAGTGGACGTCGACAGCACAGTCCTACGGCATGAGGTGGGCCTATGTCCAGCAGTGGACGTCGACAGCACAGTCCTACGGCATGAGGTGGGCCTATGTCCAGCAGTGGACGTCGACAGCACAGTCCTACGGCATGAGGTGGGCCTATGTCCAGCAGTGGACGTCGACAGCACAGTCCTACGGCATGAGGTGGGCCTATGTCCAGCAGTGGACGTCGACAGCACAGTCCTACGGCATGAGGTGGGCCTATGTCCAGCAGTGGACGTCGACAGCACAGTCCTACGGCATGAGGTGGGCCTATGTCCAGCAGTGGACGTCGACAGCACAGTCCTACGGCATGAGGTGGGCCTATGTCCAGCAGTGGACGTCGACAGCACAGTCCTACGGCATGAGGTGGGCCTATGTCCAGCAGTGGACGTCGACAGCACAGTCCTACGGCATGAGGTGGGCCTATGTCCAGCAGTGGACGTCGACAGCACAGTCCTACGGCATGAGGTGGGCCTATGTCCAGCAGTGGACGTCGACAGCACAGTCCTACGGCATGAGGTGGGCCTATGTCCAGCAGTGGACGTCGACAGCACAGTCCTACGGCATGAGGTGGGCCTATGTCCAGCAGTGGACGTCGACAGCACAGTCCTCCGGCTGAGATGATAATGACGTATTCGTTAGCTATCAGGCATTGTTGGCCGAGTGGTATGTACTCCCGACTTTCAATCCGAAGGTCGTGGGTTCGATATCGGCCGTGCACCAATGGATTTCTATTTCTTGAGGAATGTACATATGTGCACACATAACACGTGCTTTAACGGTGATGGAAACATCCTAAGAAACCCGCGGCTTAGCTAGCTTCAGACGTATTGACCGCTCTTACCTCTTACTAACAGCTGACTAAGCTGAGAGGATAGTATAGATGCTGGGCAAGCCTACTCCGTCTAACAATGTCCCAGGCACAGCAGCGTCCCGTACAGCATGATAACCAGTTGCTGACGCTGTAAAATCATCTATAATAGACGCAAAGGGCTCTTTATTTTTGATGCCTTATACTTTCCCACTATGGACTACGTATAGAGCTATGGAGAGGGCTATTCTCGGGGTTTCTATACGGGATCGAATCAGAAATAAGGAGATATGTACGTAGGAGAACTCAGGTCATCGATATAGACAAAAGGATTAGCACGCTGAAGTGGCAATGGGCAGGCAATGTAGCTCGCAGAACAGATGGCCGATGGGGCCGAAAAGTTCTCGAGTGGAGGCCACGGACCGGCAAGCGCAGTGTAAGACGTCCACCAACAAGTGGAGCCTATGTACAACATTGGCTCCTACGGCTGAAATGATTATGGTGATACTTTCACACGATCACAGTATGTGCAATGATTCCTCTGTTTATTTATAGCTATTGACATAATGTTCCAATTGACGGCCCCGTGACTAATGTGGTTTAATAGCCAACTCAAAGTCAAGGGACACAAATGACCGTCATGGAATTCACAGACCGCAATGACCACATTGAACCCATAATGAAACGTCATTTTACTTCATAACAAAATAATTAAAAGTACGTCACATAGCTGACCATGCATTGTCATCCAAACAAAACGTGTATACAAAATTTCAGCTCAATTGGTTGAAGATTTCTGCTTCAAAATTGAGTTCCAAGATTTTACCCGTACAAATATAGTTAAATACATACAAGTTAAATAAAAGCTTGTAAAAATATCTACCTACCTAATTTAAATTAAATAAAGCACATAATTGAATTCGTTCGTTCAGAAAACATTTTTTTTTGCCAAGTGAGGGAAAGAAGCGATATGTGGATAGCACTTGAAGGATCAAACTCACGCTAGACCGTGTCGTGGACATAGGCCTCCCTCATGGGTCTCTAAGATCATGAGGCGGTAGTTGCCATACTTTACCATTATATAATACCATACTTTACCATATATTTACCATATATAATTTTTCATTAGTTAAGTCATTTGGTAGTTAGCAGAATTAATTTAGAAGAGGTCTTGTATTATTTTAATTTAATTTATCTTGTATTTCTATGGGTGTATATTTGCCTGAAATAAACGAATTTTATTGTTATTTATTATTATACTCACCACGCTTGGCAGGCGGGTTGGCGAGCGCAGTAAGGGAAGTTGATACACGAAAAGACGCTGCTGCCCATCTTCCGGAGGTATCCCTTAGCAAGCACTTACTGCACGGGCATGAGAGGGGAGAAGGGTAACATTCTGCTGCCGGCACCCCACGGCAACAATGCCTTGAATGTGTTTAGGTTTTGCTTGTGTATTTACTGTTTTATTTTTATTTTTAATTCTATTTTATAAGTTTATAACCTTTGGTTAAACTTGAAAAAAAAAACAAAATAATAGGAGGGGTCCGAGGAGTCATATTTATAGCGGAAATAGTAACGTCAACCGCGTAAACCTCCCTCATGGATCTCCATGAGGGGTTCTTACTATACTTAACACGCTTGGCAGGCGGGTTGATACACGGAAAGACGCTACTGCCTATCCACTGAAAGTATTCGTTTCTTTCTTTCTGCTTCCAACGGCAAGAGAGGAGGGGCAACATTCTAACTGCTGGCACCCCACGTTTTTTGTTACACATAGCACCAACTCCGGGGTTTCCCTTGCTTACTTTGTGTTTTTAGATTGGCGAGTGCTGTCCATCTGTGTAAAACCGGCTTTTCGGACCAACCTATTTAGTACATTGACTTCGAACAGTCATGTGTTGTATGTAGGGTAGGTTGGTGTTAGAACGCGCGGGCGATAAGATTGCGCATACGCTATTCAGATGTGTAGCCGAGTAATGTTACTCGGCTACACTTCTCTCCGGGGGCGTGTAGCCGATGTTGAGTAATGAAAATATACACAGCTGGTCAGCAATCGCCAATCTAAATATCCAAAGTAAGCAAGGGAAACCCCGAAGCAACACAAATTCAGTTGTGTTTCAATTAATACTTTAGCCCGTATGAGCTCCAAAAACAATGAATGAATGGATGAATGAATATACATTAATCTGATTTACAAAAAACAGCACAGTCAGAAAACCATATAAGTACACATTTTGGTACATTTATTTATTTTCATTATTTAAACAAAGTTTTTAATCTACATTATCCTAAATTACATAAACCTACCTATAGAGGTATATTACGACCAATAATGACTAATAATAATTTACAAAACAATAGAAGAAGAAAAAAGGTAGGTACATTACAGGAAAAACAATAAAAGTTAATAGTTAGACAACATTTAAAACCTACTGCGAACCAAAAAGGAACAGTCTCAGCTTTGATTTATTTATTTTATTTTAGCATTACGTTACAAAAGGAAAAATACGTGTCCAATGGTTTCTGTCATCAACATGACAAACTAAAAATTTAAGTTTAGTCAAGAAGCTTATTAAACCTACTTATTATTGAAGGATTTTTCCTTTTGCAGATACGCGTTGTCCAAATACTTTCAAGCACATACTAGTACGAGTATTATGTAGGTCATAGACAAAATGAAATAACCACTTAGACGCGGATATTATATTTTATATGATATTTTATGTACTGCGGGTGCCTAAAATCGCAAACGATGGTAACTACGGAAGACTAGCGCTGTGGTACGACCTGTCTTGCTATAAAAAATATATGCTGATTCTGGGCCTTTTTAGTTACAGTTATCTACCTAAACTTAATTAGTTTTAAGAATATAACATTAAGTTACCTCTATGACAAGATAAACTTTTTTTATGTTTATTTTATGTTATAATGTAATAATTAGTACAGCCATCGCAGACCGCTTATATTTCCTCTATCTCGGTCATCGTCTGATGCGCAACCAATTTGTAGTTTCCAAGGGTTTATTCAAGTGGCAAGAGTGGAGTATGAATAATTATGTGTCCTTGTTTGCTGTGATGTGGCGAAGTGATTAACATCTCGTTAGATAGCATTGACACCATTATAATGACGGGTTATGTCAGTGGCGGATTTACAATTTTACCGCCAGTAGGCTTTTACAAAGCCCAAAACGGGACCCTTTTTCTAAGACTCCGATGTCCGTCTGTCTGCCTGTTTGTCTGTCTGTCTGTCTGTGAACCGAGATAGAATACGGTCTACGAAACGTCAGCAAGACGATACTCAGATACGACACGAAAAATAAAAAAAAATCATGAAAGAAATAGTTGATATTATCATAAGGGAGCAAAATCATATTTTTACGGCGAGGGCGCTTTTTTGAATCCAGAGCGAAGTGAGGGATTCTAGAATAGAATTCCGAGCGTAGCGAGGGATTCTTCAGTAGAATCCTGAACGTAGCGAGGGATTCAAAGTACGTCGCCCGAGCCAAAAATATATTTTGCGCCCGAGTGATACACCCTACTTTTCATCACCGTCTATGAGAAAATAAAAGGTTAGAACTGACTGTTGATTTTAGCATTGCGTAGGTACTCCAAGGAGGAAGGTTGTTTACTTTTGGCTAAGTACTGGAAGTAGGCCAAAAACACAGATTCTGAAAAATTCTTGGCGCCACTTGCATTTCTCCATTCAATAAAATTACCATAGGCTTTCATATATTTCTCGGATGTTGCAGGTAATAAATTATCCATCACATTTCTTGCGTCGGTTCTAATGCTTTCAGGAGTTAATTTTATACTTACACTGTCACTTGACGAAATCATTTTTCAAAACAAAACCATGAATTTCTAACAATCCGTGAAAATCATGAATTTCTAACAATCCGTGAAAATTGACGAAAACGCGGGCTGTAAGTTCGCGCGTTTTTAATTTGATTTCTTTGTTTTTTATTCAGCCGGCTGCGCGACTATCATATGGGCCGTCGTACCAGCCAGTCTTTTTTCAAACAATATTTGCGTTCTATTTCTTTGGCGCAGAACACTAAGATGTTCCAAATTCAAAAAGTTCTCGTCAAAGATAATTGCAGCGCACTAATTCAAATAGTGCGCGGCAAACATAATTGCGGCGCACTTATAAAGAGGATTAAAAACTTAACTTACTGCCTGCTAAAAGTTTCTTATAGAAAACACCACTTAAAGGCGATGCACTTAAGGGCGACTCAAGTCGTCCTTTGTAATAGATGGGATGAAAAATCCAATGCACGGCCGGTATCGAACCCACGACAAAAGCCGTTAACTGACTGGATTTATCATCATCATCATAACAACCGTAGGACTGTCCACGTCCACTGCTGGACTTAGGTCTCCTCAGGATCTCCTAGATCATGAGAGGATTGTTGCCATACTTGCCACGCTTGGCAGGCGTGTTGGCGAGCGCAGTACTGATGTTGATACACAGAAAGACGCTGCTGCCCGTCTTCCGAAGCATGGCAGACCCTTAGCAGATTACTGCATCCACAGGCTAGAGGGGAGAGGTAACACTCTGCCGGCCACCTCATGGCTATAGTGGATTTATATAAGTGAGATATTCGATTTCTCTGCTGAGGTAATTTCACCAATTTTATCTTCTTTTTTAGATGCCGTCGACAAGGTCCCATTTGATGAGAGGAATGTAGAACATTGGAATCTACAAGCGCAATGGACACTACGGAAAAAGGTGCGTTTTTTGGTTTATGTCCAGAGATCCGTGGTTCTATTATTTTTTATTTCCCAAAGGGTCCATGAAAATATTTATATAATCTAAAATACTCCAGTGGTAGACCCAGGTGGCGATGGCGAGATAAGATTGATTCTTTTAGGGTAGACTGGGACTGACAAGCTCAAAACAGGGATAAGTGGAAGGGGGGAAGGGAGGTCTTTGCCAAGCTGTGGGAAACATCAGGCATATAAATAAATAAATAATAATAAAATATTCTTACATTAACTCCTAATAGGTCCATGAGATTTCACTAATACAGGCAGTATAAATATATTACAACTATCCGCACCCCGCAGTTTCACCCGCGTAGTTCCCGTTCCCGTGGGAATTTCGAAAAATCCCTTCTTAGTGCACCTCTAGGATACTCAAGGTATATGTGTGCCAAATTTCAAGTCTCTAGGTCCAGTGGTTTAGGCTGTGGGTTATCTGTCAGTCACTCAGTCAGTAACGGACGAGTTTTATATATCAATAATCATTATATTTACAGTTGCATTACTGTGATTTGGAATAGAATAAAGTATTTAGTACCTAACTGTATAAAGTAGCATTAAGTACTGTCACTCCCACAAGGCCAATCAGACGTTATAGCGAAAAACTCGTTCGTGGACGTCCACTAACAAGATGTGCAGACCTGGTGAGGTCCGCCTACAACTCAAAAGGTTGCGGGTTCGATTCCCGCCTCGGGGTCTGTACGATCAGATATTTGTTCAGGGTTTTCTGGATGTTTTTCTATGTAAATAATAAATATTGTTACGAGCTGGGGGTTCAGGGTTAAATGATGTAGTCCAATTTTACCAAACTTAACACTTTAATCACAGATCACACCAATAAGAATCTCTCGGAAGATTCTCACTAGAACACGGTGTCACTGGACAACTTTGATCACATTAGAACACTTGCTCACTATTCACTGAACACTATTATAGCACTTGTACACAATCACTGATCACTTGTATTCACTTGAAATCACTCGTTTATAGGCGCAACTATATTAACTTTCGTTAATTATTAATTTTTTATTTATTCTTATTTTTTATAAATTTCTAACCGACTCCAAAAGGAACGAGGAGGTTCTTAAGTCGTCTCAATTTTGTTATTATCTTTATTACATCAGAACTGCCGTGAGGCACCGGCATTAGAATGTTACCGCTCCTCTCTTATCCGTGGGATACAGTAAGAATCCGCTAAGGGTCTGCTTTGCTCCGGAGAATGGGCAGCAGCGTCGTGTATGAACATGCCATACTGCGCTCGCCAACCCGCCTGCCAAGCTTGGCGAGTATGGCAACAGTCCACTCATGATCTTGGAAATGTATGAGGGTGGCCTATGTCCAGCAGTGAAAGTGGACAGCAGTCCTGCGGCTTTAATGATGAATTCAGAACTCCGGTCGCTTATGAACAGATTTGGAATATTCTTTTGGAGTTCCAATAGGTACAATTTCAATCAGGTCTTATTTTTTTTAACCTAGTTTTGATTATGGGCTCGAGGGATTTCTTTAAATATGGTTAAATATATAGCGATTTTCGGTTATTAAGCTTAAAATCTAGTATTTGCATTCGTAAGGTATTTAATGAAGTGGAATTGATGAGGAAGAAATAATTCTTATTTAAGAACTGGTTTCGAATTTTGGTTTCGTAAGTGGCCGAAGGGGATTATTATATGGATGGATAATATATCGCTATCATCATCAACGTCATTGATTAAAACAAAAAAAAATGCCACAGTATTTGTGAGTGCCATAGGCTATAAATTACCGCCCAACGAAGTGGGCACCGGGTCAGCTAGTTTTGTTATAAAGTTATAGTTGAAGAATGATTTTGTTAATAATTATGGAATTAAATTATGTGTGTGTGTGTGTGTGTGTGTGTACAATATTCATATGGGTTAATTCATATTCTTAATGCTGTAAGGTAGAACGAATGAATACCAAAAAGCATAATCAGGCCGGTCAGGTCAATTTCCACCAGGGGACCAATTCTCGTATATCGTGATATTTCGTCTTATCTTATGTCTCAATGTGTACTCCAAATTTCTTTACTAGTCGATGCACCACGATCGGTTTGCAATAGACATTTGTCTATCGTGGGATTACAAGCATGCAGAAAGTTCTTTTCAATAGATATTTTGACAGTTTTTGTGAAATTTATCGACTTTGAGCGTTTATCACTTGGGAGACGATGCACGAGAATTGGCCTCAGCCATCAGACCAATTATGTAATATCAATTGCTTATTGAATTTGGAGGGAACCCATTTCGCCGGCGCGTCTCGATCTACCTTGTCGCCGTTGAGATTGGTTGAATGAGGATGTGACGACATATTGATGGAATGTGATCGGAACAAGACGCTTCAATCGGCCCCTACTGCTTCAGTAATTTGGTGGTGTCCAAATCGACAGTTAAAAAGATATTAAAATCAAAAGTGTCAGATGGGACACTGTGTCCTAATAAATTTTGTCCGAATCGTCAGCAACCCACTTCGGCTTGGTCATACTATTACGTCATCAATATGAATTCGTCTTGTTTGATATGTCAAAATCTAGCATTTTCTTTACATTGACGAACTTGATGAAAAAAATAAAATAAAAGAAAATCCCACTTAGGTAATATTATATAGCCGAAAGTTTGTTTGGAGGTTTGTTACCTCTTCACGCAAAAACTACCAACGGAATGAGCTGAAATTTTGCACACCTGTAGATGTGGACCAGGACTAACAAAGGCAAAATTTTATCCGGGTACAATGCATGCGAAGTGGTGGGCACAAGCTAGTAAGCTATAATCTGAAATTAAAATATCTCAAGTAATTATTGATCTGAAGTTTCTATTGCATTTTAACGTGCGTCCGCGCGTGGGGCCGACAACGCATCGTTTTGTGCTCGATGGGCTGACATAACACGAATTTTGAAAGTGAAATTAACTTTTGCTAGCAACTTTGTGCTTATTATTTTAAATGCACTGTCGGAGACAAATCTCCGCCTTGCGTCGCCACGCGAATTCGCTGCACGGCTGTACATCACTACGAGGATGCGGCACTACGGGGGTAGCCGTCGACCTGCGACCGACACTCCACGCTTGGGACCCTAACATCACACACGCGACCGAAGACGCACGCTTTTTCTAGTCTTGATTAAACCAGGTTCTATATACAGTCCACTCTCTTTAATTTCCACCTGAGCCAACAGTACTTTCTTTGAAAGTTTTACTGTAAGCTTGGCTTTTAAAAAATATAGTAGATAAATAATTAATTATATAGTTAAATATAGGCCTATACCCAGCAGTAGGTGATTCCGGGCTGAGATAAAGAAGAAGTTATATGCCTAGTTTAGTAACTGGCTATGTACCACCGTATCAACACTAACCTACCTACGCATACATATATCATTATCAACCTTTGTATGTACGCATACACATATATTACGCATACATATAATATTATGTAAACATAGATTATACCTACTATGAATGAATGAACACTTTATTGTACACAACAGTAAAATAAGATTAACTTATAAATAAAATATAATTAGTACCTACAATAGGCAGCCTTATCGCTGGAAGCGATTTCTTCCAGGCCTAGTACCTACTCGAAACAAACCTAATAGGATTTACACAGTTCTTATTTTAGTTTATTGTACTAATAATTTTAGTTGTAATTGTTATGTAATTTTAGTTTGTTTATATATACATGTATATATATTTTATAATATTAATATATGATTCAGATCTACCCTTACAGATACATAAACATTAACTTATTATGCATTATTAGCTTTATTAAAAGGTTTTAATAACGTAAGTATTATTTTGTATTTTATAGGGGGTCAGCCCTTGTCCGAGGAAGCAGGAAACTTCCGAAGTTAATCAGTGTTTACTTTATAGCTTATCTCGTTACGCAGATGCCTTTTTTACCGGCTTTTCTAAATATTTGTTCCTCATTTAAATATTATAATGGGTTTCCGCAAAGTCACGCCAGAGCCTGAATCAATTAATACTTAATCCTTTCAATTGATGAAACTGGTTTATGATGCAAATTCTGTCATAAGCAATCAGCTGTTGGTTCCACGGTCATGGGCGCACCTCGGGTCGTTGACTGAATCATCAAGTAGGGAAGTTTATGTAAATATCTAAATGAACAACACAGTCATATTACTATATGGCTAACAAATCCGCTAACTTACTATATCTAATCATCATCATCATCATTACAGCCGTAAGATATCCACTGCTGGACATAGGCCTCCCTCATTGACTTAGAGCTCACCAACCCGCCTGCCAAGCGTGGTGAGTATAGCAACAACCCCTCATTCACTATATCTAATGAGCGCTTGAAAAACACTCAAAAAGAATCAAATAATGTTCAATGGTTCTAAAGGTTCGTGGATAAAACAAGGGAAGTTTCAGCTTCTTTAAAATTTTACTGTGCGACCTGAGAGAGTGGGTCTTACGTGACCCAGGCGTAGTTGCGCGGGACAGCTAGTCATTTATGTGTTTGAGATCGCCAAAGTATAAAAAATACTAAAACACGTATGAATAATCCTAGTAATCAGGCAACAATAAGTATTAAACAATCCATATATACATAAGCCTATCTACTTTAAAAACTAACATATTAGTAAACTAACTATTATATTACTAATAATAAACTAACTAAAAATAACTAATAAAACTAACACGCTCTAGGCGGCGCGGCGTCTGAGGCAAAGTATCAAAATCAAAAATATTTATTTCCGAAACTTATAAATTTGTATATAGATATATAGTTATATATATCTATATACAATGATAGATAGTTTTATAGATATACAGGTTTGGAGTCTTCTTTTAAGCAAAAATTGCTTGTAATAGAAGACTCCGGTCTTACGTAGCCTCTATAAATTTATTTTAATATTTATAAAAAGAAAATATATTAAGGAAATTAGGTTCTGTAATCTGTGGTAAAACTGAATAAAAAGATAACAAACATGCATATAGGTATTAAATTCTAAGGTACTACCAGTTCTTGTACTAGTTTCCAGCTTAAAAGTGACGGCTTTTTGTATGACGCATCCGCGGCGTTTCGAGTTATATCATGCAAGTGTTTGATGATCCATCGGAATTTGTCACCGTTAGGTAAGAATTGAAACACATAAAAGTTGAAAATTCGTCAGCAGGAACTCCTTACATATAGGAGCTAAAAAGTACAGTAAAACAAACTTGTAAAATGGATTCATGAATGTGGTTTCCTCGTGACATTTGCATTGACACGCATGAGCTCATTTTTAAATTTTCAAGCGGGAAAATCCATTTGTGCATGTCCCGGATTTAAGGCCACGAACTTTTAGAGCTACATATTAAAATAAATTGAATCATATTTGTTATTAAAATGACTCTGAAACTTGCAGCTTCTTAGCCGGCTTTGTGAACTTGGTGGTCCAGCAATAAACGTGACGACCTTAAAAGCAGACCGCCTTCAAACATCCTCTATCTCTACGAAAATAATATCCTGACGTGCAATTACTGCAAACGCAGTTTCAAAGCCAAAATAGGGTACATTAGCAACATCAGAGGACACGAACCAAGCTCATCCGTACAAACCTTAAATAAAAGTTAAGTCGCCGTGGCCGAAATCGGCTTGGAAGTCATCATCAGTGGTCCAGCAAGTAAAATATTTTAATTGAAATAAAAAAAAATGAAAAATGAAAAAATATTTATTCAGCAAAAACAAGTTTGGATAATTTACAATGAGTAACATTAACTTAAAATTAATTTTACATTATACTTATTTAAAATTTTAACACAATTTAAGTCAACTTCTTGATTTGCTGGTACAAGTCCTAATTTTAGAGTTACCTATGATACCCACACTAGATTGAAAATCTGTATCGTGGGCATCAATACGTTTACCTTTTGATTTAGGTCCTCGGCTAGGGTTAACTGGGAAGTTATTGTATTAAAATTACAATAATATGTGTAATTACATATAATAATATATATTATTAATAATATAGTATTGTAATATATATATATTAATATATTATATTATATAGTTAACTTTGTTCATATATTTAGGTAAAGATTTAAATAACGTCAACAACATCAGCAACTTCCTATCATAATCATATATTTATTTAACACATAATATTACAATTTTATTGTTGATTCCTTAGGATCTTGAACTAGCCTAGGCTGTGTTTCGAGATCCAAGGCCTCTCCCTATAATAAATCACTAATTATATTATTGTGTAAATAATTACAAGGATTAAAAAAAAGTAATCTAAACAATGTAAGAAATATTAAAGATATGAACAATAAAACAAAACAAGAATATAATAATCAAAAAATAATAATTATTAACCTCTGAAAATACCATATATCTAAGTATTTATATATTTTAATATATAATATTTATATATAAACATTACATAATAATGTCCCAGAGGATAAAATTTGGTCATTTCGATGAGACTGATTTGAACCGACGCGTCAGGGTATGTTCCGCATTGTTCTGTTGATGCCCGGACCCTAGCCACTCGTTAGAGTATATTGTTCTGTGCCTAGCCAGCTCAACTACTTGAAATAATGGAGAAGAACTTAGGCAGCATTCTTGGAATATTTTCGTAAGAATTAAATAGAAATTGTCATCAATTCAAAATAATGTACCCTGCAATTACTGCAAACACGCTATAAAAGTAAAGTGTATACCAATAAAATTAATCTGAACCTGAAAAAGAATAAAAGCCAAAGTACATAGAATATAAGACACTGGGAATATCAGGAATATAACACCATCATCATCAGGATATGAAGAAAAATCGCTTTCTAATTCCAGGCCCAAACGCCACTGAACAAAAAAGTGGCTAAGAACGTGATTCTCTTCCTTGGAGACGGCATGAGCATCACCACGCTAGCAGCCACTAGAGCATACCTCGGCCAGCGTCACGGACTTACTGGCGAGGAACTGAAGCTGAGCTTTGAAGTGTTCCCGTTCACGGGGCTGGCCAAGGTAATTTCAAAAGTAACGTGAGATTCTTAATAAGTAAGGCCTTTGCATCTATTATAGATGATTTATACAGCGTCAGCAACTGGTAATCATGCTGTACGGGACGCTGCAGTGCCTGGGACATTGTTAGATGGATTAGGCTTGCCCAGCACCTATACCATCCTCTCAGCTTAGTCAGCTATTATTCAGAGGAAAAAACAGGACATTACGTCTGAAGCTAACTAAGCCGCGGGTTTCCTCACGATGTTTCCTTCACCGATAAAGCTCGTGTTAAGTGTGCACATACATTTTTCAAGAAAGAAAAATCCATTGGTATCGCCATTGGTAGACCGGTATCGAACCCACGACCTTCGGATTGAAAGTCGGGGGTACATACCACTCGATAACAGGTATGATAATGATCCTGACGCGACTCGATACTAGACACTCGATACAAAAGCGTGTTTCTACATTCTACCTCACGTTTCCACGCGAGCACACAACAAAACAGTGAGTTTCTACCTTTAAACTCACTGAGAAGAGACATGGAAGTTTCTTGAAAATCTTAACATGACAAGCTTCATAAAATGAACCTTAGTAAGCTTAAGACTACGTGAAGCTGCTTTCACAGATAAGCCTATGTAGACAGAGGCATTTAATGTGTTATTCATTCAGGAATCCCGACCGCTCTCCAACTATTTATTTACTCATATCGTCGTCAAACAACACAAACAAATCATCATCTGCAAAGCATTTGCGTATGGGGTTATTTCAATTATCCGGACGTTGCCCGGTAGGTACTTGTTTCATGTAATGATTGTGTCATTTGTGCCAGATCGAAGGACTAATTTGTCATCTTTTTTATGCAACTGATATGTAATTTTGAGGTCAGCGCACGACCGTAACCGTGGCGCTATTTTCCTAGACCAAGAGTAGTTTTGATGTAATAAAACGTTATATTACACCCCAATCATCACTGCCATTGTAGCTCCTAACTCTACTTTCTGTCTCCTCAACTAATACATGCCAAACGTTTCTAAACCAGACCAATCCAGTTGACTGATAGAATTTTTGTTGCATATTAGATAGACTTCGTTATTTTGTGCAACATTTGGTCACCCTGCAGAACCTTTACTCACCCTCCTTTAACGGTTCTGTGTACTATTATTATCGCCATCTTAACTTGCGAAATCTGAGAGCTTTGAATATCATCGCTCTCCTTGGTTTTCTTACGTTCCGGATCTTGGGTGATGCATTATATGAATCAGCGATGCTCCTAAAAACCTCAAAGGTCATCCGTCCCGTGGTTTACAAACAACTCATATTAATATAATATGACAATCGCTGAAACTGCCGTCGGGTGCCGGCAGTCTACTGTTGCCCTCCTCTCTTGTCCGTGGATGCAGTTAGAATCTACGAAGGGATAATTCCGAAGACGGGCAACTGCGTCGTTCTGTGTATAAACATACCGTACTGCGCTCACCAACCCGCCTGCCAAGCGTGGTGAGTATGGCAACAATCTCCTCATGATCAGCGCTTGGAGATCTATGAGGGATGGCTATGTCCAGCAGTGGACGTCTTATGGTATAAGTCACATCAAGTTGCTAATAAACCACGCATACAGCCAGTATATTGATTCGATCGGGTCTAATATTGGTCGTGATCCAGCACAATTTTGGAAATACGTACGTGATAGGCGTAAGGACAGAAGACAGTCAAGTAGCTATTTGGTTAACGGAGAGGTAGTAATTGAGCAGGCTGCTGTGAGTGCATTCGCTGAATATTTTAGCTCTGTTTTTCTGAAGGATGCTCCAGTTTTAGACGCTGATGCTGCTCAGCAATGCTCGGGTAGCTCTAGTAGCGCGCCGTTAATAAGCATTGATTTCGTGTCACACGATGACGTACGGCACGCCATTCGTCGCCTAAAACCATCTTCGGCGGCGGGGCCTGATTCTGTCCCCTCCTTTATAGTGAAGGATTGTCTGCACGCTATGGTGGAGCCGCTGCTTCACGTGTTCAATCTTTCCCTTGTCACATGCCATTATCCAACTTGTTGGAAGATATCCAGGGTCACCCCTGTCGCCAAGACCAGCAAATCTACTGAAGTCAGCGACTTTCGACCTATAGCGGTTTTGTCAATTTTTGCTAAGGTGTTCGAATCAATTTTAAATTTGCATTTAACACGCCAGCTGGATTGTACATTTGATGATTCGCAGCATGGTTTTCGTAGCCTTAGATCAACGTCCACGAATCACATAACTTTTATTGACCACATAGCGAATTCTATGGATGCTGGTAGGCAGGTAGACTCTGTATACCTTGACTTCCGACGTGCATTTGATATGGTGGATAATGACATATTATTGATGAAGCTCTCAGCTCTCGGGGCTTCTCCACGATTGCTAAAATTATTTGCTCACTACTTATGTGACCGTAGGCAGTACGTGCAGATTGAAAACTTTAGATCCCACGAATTTTACACAAGATCAGGCGTAAGTCAAGGCAGCACGCTTGGGCCGACTCTGTTCTTGATAATGATTAATGACCTTCCAACAGTAGTGAAATCAGCAAACTGTTTAATGTTTGCTGATGATCTAAAAATCTACAAAACAATCAGTTCAGAGTCGGACTGTGTGGCACTACAGCTGGACGTCAACTTTGTGGCAAAGTGGAGCCAGCTTAACAGGCTCCCATTTAATGTGACTAAGTGCAAAGTAATGACGTTCACTAGACTACAAGTGCCCAAAGTCCAACCCTACTCTCTAGGCGATACTGTTATGGAGCGAGTAGAGAGCATTCGTGACTTGGGGCTGATTGAAGATGTGCGCCTTGACTTTCGTGAGCATATTGTGTCTATGTGTAAGAAAGCTAACAGAGCTCTAGGCTTTATCATGAGAACGGCTTCGCATTTTAAGGACATTGGTGTAGCAATTATGCTTTATAATGCCTTTGTACGCAGCAGACTAGAATTTAGTGCAATAAGCTGGGATCCTCGAGAAAGTAAATATGACATAATGATTGAGAGGCTTCAGCGCAAATTTGCTAGATATATATATAAGCGTATGTATGGGTATTACCCTTATCTCTTCCCTTCTCTTTTAGTGACAGGTATGGTTGGAATGGATACACTTCACTTCAGACGCAAACTGCAGCTAGCAATTCACTACTGCCTAATTTTGCGAAATAAAGTGAACAATCCGACCATACTTAGTAATATAACTCTTTATGTCCCAAATAACTACACGAGAAGCGGTAGAAGGCACCACCGGTTGTTTGCTTGTCGCCCGGCTCGAACACAACATGCCAACAATGCTCCTACATTACGGGCACTCACATTTTTCAACAATTTCTTGCACGAGTGTCACCATGTAGACCTTTTTGATGATAGTCTTAGTTCGATTATTATGGCGTTAAGATCATATTTAACTTTTCATTAGATTTTTAGTATGATTTTATATTTTTGTGTTCTAATGCAGATTGTTTCTTTTCTTTTTTCTTGTGTTAGTTTAGAACTTTTAGTATTTATGATGTTTTGTAATCCTAGATAGTAAGCATTTTGGTTGTTACTGTATAGCTACTATCAAACTATGTATAAATAAATAAATAAATAAATAAATGGCAAAGATGATGAATCGCTGAATCAGCTTTAGAACTTTTAACTTCGGTAGTTACCCGAAACATGTGCAAGTAAGTACTTAAGTTGTTCCTTAACATTGATCGTTGACTTCTTGCTGTGCATCGTTCTAACTAAAAAGTAAAAAAAATATAAGCGGTCTGGAACTCCTTCTTAGTTTTTAACGGAAGTGCTTGTTGCCCCATCAAAAAAAGGAATCGGTTCTCAAGTCGTCACTTTGTTTTTTAATCTTAGTGACGTCATTACTTCATTGTTAAAAAAACTCAGTTCTGATGATGTTGGCCGGTTTCAAGTATTTATCGTGCATCCAGTCTTTGTCCGTGTGTGAGTCCGCCGTGGGGAATGTTACCCCTCCTCTCATGCCCGTGGATGCAGTAAGAGCCTGCTAAGGGATACCTCCGGAAGATGGGCAGCAGCGTCTTTACGTGTATCAACATCCCGTACTGCGCTCGCCAACCCGCCTGCCAAGCGTGGTGAGTATGGCAACTACCCCTCATGGAGATCCATGAGGGAGGCCTGTGTTCAGTAGTGGACGTATTACGGCCGAAATGATGATCCAGTCGTTAAAATCGTTGCAGTTTGGTAATGGTTGTGTTTATTTCGGTTCTGGTCCACCATACGATCGCCCCGTATGTCAGTGTTGGTCTTCTCAAAGCGGTATAGAGCCCCACGGTTATTTTAGGCGAAATACCCCAAGCATTTTATTGCAAGGATCTAGTGTAGTTTGTGGTCTAGGTTAATGCTTATTCCATATAGGTTTGCTGATTTGTATGACCCCTAGATATATGACATTGTTTGCTAGTTTTATGTAATGTTGAAGAGCTTTGGAAGGTTCATCTTATCTTGGTTCCTTTTGTTGGTTAACATTATAAGTTCGGTTTTATGTCTCTGAATAGTTATAAGGAAGTATTCGAGACAAATTTAAACAATTTACAGACGAATATGAATCATCTTCAGACTCAATCAGTAAGTGTACTCAATTAGTTAGTGTACTCTTCTACTAAGTGTACGGATGAAATGGACGTTGGAAGGCGATGGAATTACATTCCAATGTAATTATGTAAGTAAATTTTGAATAAAATAAAACCGGCCTAAAGCGAGTCGGACTCGCCCACCGAGGGTTCCGTGCCGCCATTTAATATAATATAATGATAAAGGCGGTTTAAATTTGTTTGATCTCTTGTCTGATAGCGGAAGTTATGTAATTTTTTTACACTTTTGATGATATAAAAAAACTATGCAAATTAGAGAGTTCGTTATAATTTCAAATTTCACAAAATTTTGAGACAAAAATTTAAAATTGAATTTTTTTTCCGCCGCTATTACTATAGGAATTTGAGAGTTCACTGTGTAAATTAATCTCTATCATAATAATATAATAACCCCACAACTACGTAGTAACTACACTTAAAATTTTCAAGATTCCCTTTCCGCCCCACTTGCAGTCTTAATAAGGATATTTTTCAACATTTTTATATAATGCTATAATATTAGTAAAAAGAAATTATCTTAAACCATTTAAAATTTCAAGTCGATAGCATCAGTAGTTCTCAAAGATATCTGTGACAGACAGACAAAGTTACACCATAAGGGTTCATTGTACCATTATGGTCCGGAACCCTAAAAATAGATTAATCACAATTACTGTCATTGTCAAATTGTGTTTCCTACTAGTAAAAGAAAACTAACGCCATCTAATAAGGTTCGAGGGAATTATTTTTAAAGTTTTTAATTTTAATGTAAACGCCTCATTAAAACTCCTTTATCTTGGCTTAAATAATTATTTTAGATAAAGATACGTATATTTTGTCACACAAATTACAAGTAATCAATATACAATCATAGTAAAGATTTCAAAAAAAAAATTGTGACACAAATGGTCATTACTCAGCATTATGCTGTGGCAGAGCGGGTTGCCCACAGCGCTGGCCTTCCGTAGTGACCGAAGTGTGCTTTTCGATTGTTTACGCTGTAAGGGCCTAGTTGAAGTTCCCTTGCATGTAGAGGATGTTGTTGTAGTAATTGTAGAAAGTTCTTATAGCGCCACACTTTGTATGTTACACAATTAAGTTTTAGCCAGGTTTTTGAGCACGTAAACACAAAAATCATACGTTAAAGTTAGTTTAATAAAGTTTAGTTAAAATTACAAGGTTAAGGTGGCAAATCTTTCCTTATATTGTCACTCTTGCGGTAGTAGATCACGTACTGAAGTATAAAATTTATAATCTAAGTAAAGTAATTGCAGCGCGTGCGACATAGAGTACCTAAATCGCCGCTTGCGCAAAAATGCCAATGTATGGTGAAACCGTACACACGCTTATATCTCGGCTTCCTCTTATCTGATCGAGCTCAAACAAAGATTGATCAGAATCTTTACAATTTTTATTATAGAAATAAACTATTAATGTCAATAAGTGTTTATTTAATATATCAAAAATCTACATGGAATAAAATATTATAAGTACTCATTTTACAATTTTTTATTGTACAAATGTGTTTTGTTTCAGACATACTGCGTGGACAGCAACGTAGCTGACAGTTCCTGCAGCGGCACCGCCTACCTGAGCGGCGTGAAGGCCAACATTGGGACCGTGGGCGTGGGCGCGGCTGTCAAGCGGGGGGACTGCAACGCGCAGCGAGGGGGGGAACACGACGTCACTGGCCTGGTGGACTGGGCGCAGGAAAGCGGGAAGGCTACGGGTATAGATAATAAACAAATAATGCTGGACACTGCACACAACGCCATCCTTTCCTCCGTCGACCGAGACCGAAACACGTTCTCCGCTTGCCTGTTGACGAATTCACCGCTGCTAACCCGGAGGTGACGTCAACTCGTCCCACACTAGCTCTTAGACACATATTCAATAACCGAACCCTCCGGCGGGGTCGAAGTACACACTCTTCCGTCTTAAGCTGCAATTTTGCACAAAGACCTCAACCATCACTATATATAAAAATCTGGCAACAGTCCAAGCCGTGGTTCGTACCTAAGTAGTGCCCTATTGTGCTTGTTGCCCCATCATAACTTTTGCGGCTGGGCGCCCTGTGCGCTCGCCATAGACCGGTAACGTTGTCATGGCCATCTGCGGTCAACAACTTTATAAGTCATATCGAAAAAAAAAACACAATGCCATCTAGTCCCAAACTAAGCAAAGCTTGTACTATGGACACCAGGTGATTGATATAATTCTAATAACTTATTTTTTTTTTGTAAATACGTACTTATCATACATAGAAAAATATCTAGATCCGTGACAAATATCTGCAGAACATTACAAACATATGTATTGAGAAACGCTACCTCCTGATATAAGATGTTAATATTATAAAGAAGCGATAATCTTATTTTTAACCGACCTTAAAAAAGGAGTTCCTACATTGTTGCCTACATTTTTTTTAAACTTTTTAACCTTAGTACTCCGTCCTTTATGAACCGATTTGGAATAGTAGATTGTTAACCGAGGGTCGAAAGAATCAATTCCCGAGGTATTTAGACTATAAGTAGTATTATATTTAGGCTATAGTCCGAGTAGGAATTGATTCTTCTACCACACTCTAAACACTCTACTTTTCATTTCGAATATAAGGAAAATAAAACTACTTGTTTATCTAAACTATTTATGGGTAATATATAATAAAGTTATATATAATATAATAATAGTAGTACTTCATCATGTCAGCCGTAAAACATCCACTACTGAACTCAAGCCTCGCTCATAGATCTCCATGAGGGGTTGTTGCCATACTCACCACGCTTGGCAGGCGGGTTGGCGAGCGCAGTATGAGATGTTGATACACGGAAAGACGCTGCTGCCCATCTTCCGGAGGTATCTCTTAGCAGGCTCTTACTGCTTCCAGGAGCATGAGAGGAGGGGTAACATTCTTCTGCCGGCACCCCACGGCTATGTACTTACTACACTATACTTATCTAGTACTTACCTATTTAAAATTAATTGTCAAATTAGGACCTATTTTTTTGAATTAGGTCACAGATACATAACAGATATCAATAAATCCCGCCAATTTATGTCGACTTTTTAAATTTTAAATATGGAACTCATCGCGTAATTGTTGCGGCTTATATTGCTCAAAGAAGTTTGCGCTAAATTCACACTGGCTGTTTAGAAAGTCATGTTACATAATACTCTTCATAGCTGACAGCAGTTCTATTTTTAAAATTCATTCCGGCCCTTAGGTGGGAAGTAATTTGTATGAGTTTTTCCCTCCCTATGGAGGGAAGCAGCATTTTCCACCCAATAATCAGATCAAAACAACATTACTTTCCGGGTATGAGAAATGAAAAATTATTTTCGGGTTCATTCGAACAGTATGAAATTATACATTTAACATTTAATTTCATACTTATTTATTTAATGATCCATAGCTGAAGATGTTTACAGTTTTTATTGATTTCCTACCTATTATTTATCGTTATTTTATGTTTCCTGACCCATAGAAGTCCTAAGGAAATTATTTATCATTTTTAATTTTAACTTCAGCCCGGTACAGTTGTATAAAGTAGAGGTTACCGCCTAACATCAGGTGGACCTTTGGCTTATCAGGGCATTTATTCGGATAGAATATAAATAAATATCGAGGCCGTTGTTATCGGGAGGGTCATACTGTTATGGGTCATATGCTAGACAAAATAAATGACATTTCCTCTCTATTGGGTATGTCTTCAATGATGTATGAGTCATACATCATCGAGGACATACCCAATAGAGAGGAAATGCCATTTATTTTGTCTAAACAACAATTCCGCCAAAAATATTTCATAACTGTACGGAGGCTCTTAAAGAAAGATTTTCAAATGAAATTGTAAATTCAAACGTTATCTAAATTAAGTATAATCTATAAGGGTGTCATGTAACCAAAACCCTGTATAAATTATAAATGATTAAAAAAAAAAACTGTACGTACGGAAAAGTACTCAGGTCGGCTGTTGGCGCTTTACTGTCAAAGGCGGGAGACAGCTGTTGTCGTTGCATTAGTGCAAAGCACTAATGTGTTTCGGAATTTTTATAACCTTATTTCCTCTCTATTGGATGTGTGTTCGATGTCATACATAGACAGCGTGCTTTTATTATGTCCGGAAAACTAGATGGACAGCTATTGAATTTTATCAGTTATATCTCCGTCAGTTGCTTAATGGAATGAATTTTCTGAATTTCAGATTTAAAGCATTTTGTCAAAATATTTATTCATTTTGTAAAAACGGGATTACTCACGTAGTATTGTAACGTCGAAGATTATTCCGACACGTTTCGATTTTTCAAGAAAATCATCATCATGGGTTTGAATGCCCGTCCGCGCGTGGGGCCGACACGACACTGGCGTACAATACTACGTGAGTAATCCCGTTTTTACAAAATGAATAGTATATCTCACGTTAATTTTGAAAGTGAAAAAAAAATATATTTTTTGTTCATACAGATTAAGTTTTCTGGTATCCTTTTGAGAGTTCCGTAGTACAACAAGGACACTTATATTTTCACTGTCTGTCTGTATGTCCGCCTTTGTGAAATACTATTTGTTCTAGAAAACTGTTATTTTGCATGGACATAATATGCAATAATGACGCCGAGGTAACGGTACAAAAAATGCTATAACAATAATTAATTTGGGGTTACTCCCATTCAAGCAAGAACATGGAAAGTAATTAACTTTTTGGTTTCTTGAATTTCACATCATGTAAGTTGAATAGGAATTTAAAAACGCTTAACGAGTAGGGGTTGCAAATAATATTTTTTTCGATTTAGGGTTTCGTTTCTGGTACCCTCTAAACTGCTAGCTTTACAAATTTGAAAAAAAAAGCTTTTTGTTTCGGAGAAATTGTCGCTTAAATAATTGATGCGTTTTGCCAAACATACGGGAATACTATGAAGTAAAAACTCGATGAATACAAGGGTATTAATGTTTCTAAACTTCTGTGCAAATATATAAAATCTTTTGATAGCGCTGTGTGAAATGTCCTGTATATTTAGGCTGCAACCAAACCTGTGCGTCCTGTGACTCTCGCTTCGCTGACGCGCAGGTTTGACCGCAGCTTTATCGATTGTGTTCTCCAGGCATAGTGACGACGACACGCGTGACACACGCCTCGCCAGCGTCTGCGTACGCGCACTCTGCGGACCGGCGGTGGGAGGCCGACGCGGACGTGCAGGACGCGCGGTGCGAGGACATAGCCTCGCAGCTGGTCACCTCGCACCGAGGCAGCCATATTGACGTAAGTACACGTATTTAAGAATACACGCTCTCCGCAGTTTCACCCTCGTATTTGCCGTTCCCTTGAAAATACGGAGATAAAATATAGCCTATATTGTCATATATTACAATCCAATCCATCCCAAGGTTGCCTGGTAGAGATCGCTCCTTAGCGATAAGGCCGCCAATTGTCACTTTGTTTTTAAGTGTTTCTTGATATATAATATTATGTTTAGTTTTAAGGTGTGCAATAAAGTATTTTCTATCTATCTATATTGCTTAGAGATAATGTAGCATTCTTTTGGTAAAAGAATTTTGAAAATGGGAGCCGTAGTTTTTGAATTTATTCGTTACAAACATACAAAATACAAATCTTACCACTTTATAATAGATAGATAGATAAATTAGTATAGAAAGATGTGCGTGACTTTACCGTAAGCGAATAGAGGTCGTGTATAGACGCGGCGCTGCTATCATATGACTGAATACAGACTGAACATTAAACTTTAGTACCGCTTTTGCCGTAAAACTTCAGTGGTGGGGCCATAGAACACAGCGAAGACTCTGCGGTTGGGGCCGGGACTACGTACATTCTACTTGATTCCCCCTGCGCCGTGAGTTCCAAAAGGACAGTCCTCAACTACCTAGACTCTATTACAACAAGGTGTTTCTTGTCTACACACAAAAACATATTTAGGTGTGAAAATAGACTCATAACCAAAGAAGTGGAATTAACACATTCGACTCCAGTGACCCATGACGTGGGATTTATGCCACATTCGTCTCTAATGTGCAGCGTACGACATTAAAAAGTCTTTGTTCGTCCCGCATGATAATATTTGTCCATATTCGTCCCGCATACCAAAATTGTTGTAAGTAGGTACAGTTAACATCAAATGTTTAATTTATCACCACAACTAAAACTGTGGTCATCAATCATTATAGGCTGAAGACTTAGAAGTGTGTTATCTACCACTAAGCACTTACCACCCCCAATATCGATGGTCATTACTAGCATTATTATTAACTCTACGTAATTATCAAATTCAAAGGTCTCACTAAATACCTAAATCTGCAAAGATTTATGTAATAAGTAATTAAAAGAAACAAATGCGGCGAGAAATATTTATTAAAGTAAATATATACTATGGTACTTACGAACAATGAACCACAGAACAAAGAAGATCATCAAATGAGATGTACAAAACATTAATATTCCTTTAAAATAATTGGGTAATATTATGTTAAACACCAAAGTAAGAACCTCTAAAACATTTATATTATTAATAATTCGTTAACAATAACATAAGTATTATAAATAACAAAATAGAACCTCTGAGGTAACGATTAAAAATGTACATATGTTCAAAAATTTTCAATTTAATATTCGTTTAAAATTTAATTATTCGTTGTCTAGCTAATTCGTCAGCCGGCTCCCTCGATACAGGCTCAGCCTAGTGAGGGAGTCACCAATAACACAGAACAATTAATTCCTCAGCAAAAAAGGAAACAATGTTTAAACAGTTAAGATGTTATTTTTTTAAGTTTTAGCATAAGTTTCGCTGTATTTTATACTTTTTCTTTTTGCTGTAATAAATGCTTTTTCATTTTCATTTCATTTATATATCTATTCAGTATCAATCCGTAAACAATTATCAGTTATAAGAACTAAAATATTTCAAACTATTATAATAATAAATAAGTTCATGAGCACCGTGGAAGAAGCTGCCCTGGAGTTCCTGCGTGCCCCGGTGCCGCCGCTCATCATCATCATCATGTCAGCCATAATACGTCCACTACTGAACTCAGGCCTCCCTCATAGATCTCCATGAGGGGTAGTTGCCATACTCACCACGCTTGGCAGGCGGGTTGGCGAGCGCAGTATGAGATGTTGATACACGGAAAGGCGCTGCTGCCCATCTTCCGGAGGCATCTCTTTGCAGGCTCTTACTGCATCCACGAGCAGGAGCGGAGAGGTAACATTCTTCTGCCGGCACCCCACGGCTACCGGTGCTCGGTGGGGACTTTTTCATCTCCCCTGCCGAGGTGCGGAAGGCTGTCCTCCGCACGCCCACCTCAACGGCCTTGCCCCGCTGCATGCCAGACCCCCGGACTACAAAGGTCAGTGGCTCCAACAGCCACGGGACCTCCTCACACAGGGAGAAGATTAATAAAAAAAAACAAAATTGCAATCAGCCTGAAAGGCAAGTATCGATTGACCCAGGGGTAGAAGCCGGGGTAACCTCGAGGGGTAGTTTCAGATTTTTCTCGTACTCACCCCTAGATCTTCTACACTACCCCGTTTACAGATTCCCGATATTCCAACTGGAAGTGGGAGAACAATGATGTCAGTGAGTCAGTCAGTGGTAGTCTAGCTATATATAACTAGCTAGTGAGTGGGTTGTGCGCGAGCTGCTTTGCAGCACGCGGGGGTTGTTTTAAAAGAGTCGAGGGTGCTGCGCAGCTCGCGAAGTTTTGTAAAAAAAAAAAAATGGGGGTGGAAAAGGGGTAGTTTTAGATTTTTCTCGTACTCACCCCCCAACACAAAGGGGTCCGGAAGACAGATAGAGGTGATGATGATAACGTACTCGTATCTTCAGTTTCTGATCGTGCTTATTCAGAGGTCGTACCATAATCACTCTCTTCCACAGTCAATTTTGGGTCAATGACCTCGGAGTTAGATTCGTAGCCATCATTTAGCCATTGTGTCAATATAACTTTATAGTCTCTATTAATATCATACCTGCCACTGGTATTTTTATTTGAAGTTTATGCCTAAAGAGTCTAACTTGTTTATATTAACCTTTGTAACCTTTAACACACGATAAAATAAAAAAAACTCCTCTCTGATTGGTGACATAACAGTGTTGAACAACGTAATGTCAAAGTGTCAAACTAATAAAATCTCATTCCGCATCATTTACAGTCTGACTCATTGTGAGTCAGAATACGCACGTCCAGTCTGTCGTAATACGACTACGGTGGAAGCCCCGTCAATGAATAACAGAGCGTGACATTAGTGTCACGTGTGCTGTAACAGTTTACTACACAGTACATGCATTAAGAGTACTGTGTAGTAAACTATAACAGCACACGATTATGCGTAGTGTTACCAGTCTATGTCGATAACTCTAGAACGGTGCTTCGCAGATAAAAAAGGATTGGGACCTATTTTGTAGATGTTAGGCTAGATATGATGCCGTGGGCACCCCACGTTAGTAGAATGTTACCCCTCCTCTCATGCCCGTGGATGCAGTAAGAGCCCGCTAACGGTTACCTCCGAAAGATGGGCAGCAGCGTCTTTCCGTGTATCAACTTCCCAAACTGTGCTCACCAACCCGCCTGCCAAGCGTGGTGAGCAACTACCCCTTATGGACATTTATCAGGGAGGCCTGTGTTCAGTAGTGGACGTTTTGGGCTGAACGATGAAGAAAGGGTTTCTTTAACTGTGTATGCATACTGACACTTTTTATGACACTAATTAAATAAAGTGTTTATTATTGTGTTTTTATAAACACTTATGTGTATACTGATATATATTTTTTTTTGTGAAAATAAATATATTCTTATCTATAGCCGGGTGAAGTTAATTCCGCGTGTTCATACCATTTTGTCATATCAGTATGACCACCCGGACAAACATGGGCATACTGTTATAGACGTTAGCTGTTTGTTTCCCCTGTCCAAAGAAATGTATTTTGACGTAATAATGCAATAGAATAGTCAATTTAATAAAAGTTTGAGATATTAGATAGCTTATTTTCTTTTGTTTATTTTTCTATCATGTTACTTGAATAAGAGAAAATGCAAGATTTTAACATTTGTCAAAAATGACAGCATATGTCAAAAATAACAAAACATATCAAAATAATGAAATTCAAACTGCAAAAACGAGAACTGCTCATCCTAGACTTTCCGTTGTGAGCTGAAATGACAGACATTAGATCTCCTCTTTACAAGCTTTTATTTAGCTTGCCCTGTATGTAACTATGATTGTTCGGGTGGAATCTTGCAACTCAATTTTAAAGCAAGTATCTTCAACCAATTGAGCTGAAATTTTGTATACTTACATGTTTTATTTGGATGACAATACATAGTCAGCTATGTGACGTCACTCTGAATCCAACATAGTGGAACACCCAAGATGGCTACTTATTTTTAATGTACTCCTATTATGGGTATCAAATAAAAGGGCTTGCTAAGAATAACTCAAAAAATGAAATGACGTCACTCTGAATCCAACATGTCAGAACACCCAAGATGCCGGATTAGTTATTTTTAATGGACTCCTGCAATATGGGTATCAAATGAAAGGCCTTGCTGAGAGTTACACGAAAAATTAAATGACATCACTCTAAATCCAACATGGCGGTATAATCAAGATGGCGGACTTATTCGAAAAATGAAATAACGTCACTCTAAATCCAATATGGCAGAATCCCTAAGATTGTGGACAAGTTATTTTATTAATGCACTTTTACAATATGGACAGCGATAAATAAAAAGTAAAAAATAAATTAAATGGTAAAAAAACATTTTAACTAAGAAGCTTTTATTTAAACGTACTAAAAATAATGAAATAAACATTTTGCATTAAAGTTTAATGTCAACTTAAATTTTTTTTACAATTTATGTGATAAAAAAGCTTGTCGCGAGATTTAAGCAGGTACTCGTATTTACAATGTTTGAAAAAAAATTAAATCAATTAGATCAAGTTACAGGTACACAGGTTAATAAGTTATTAATTTTGTGTATTTTGTTTAGGGCTTTTATGAAATATATATACAAGATCTACATTTTTGATGACAGCTGTCAAAATTAAAATTTGTCAGCAGTCCTTAAAAAAATCATGTCATCATGTTTTTTTATTTGAGCCACTGTAGAAAGTCTAAGATGAGCAGTTCTCGAGATAAGTTGAAGTTTGACAGCTGTCATCCGAAAAGTACATTTTATCAATGTTTTTCATTTGGCAATAACGATATAGGTAATTATTAACAAAGACACATACTTGGCGTTTTTAATATAATTACTATTTAATAATATTTTTCTTAAAGGGTTGTGCAATAATGTATTTTGATCGCATAATTCGTTGATTTTGACACAACCCAGTTGTTATAGACCAAGAATTTACTTTCAGGTGGTATTTGGAGGAGGACGGCGTAATTTCCTCCCAAAATTTGAGTTAGACGACCAAGGATTTAAGGGGCGCCGCACCAATGGATCCAACCTCATCCACCTGTGGCTGAAGAAGAAGGAGGAACAAAGAGAAAGTGCACGCTATATTTTTACACGCAAGGTCAGTACGTCGTGCTCGACTATTTGTAATATGTTTATTCACTAGCTGTCCCGGCAAACTTAGTATCTCACCTTCTACTACAACCACTTATTAACACATATTTAACTGGGTATTTATCGCGCTATTTACCTTTATTATGGAAGAGTCTTCCTGTCGAAACGTCTGGTAATAATAAAGGTAAATAGCGCGATAAATACCCGGTTAAATATGTGTTAATAATGTGTCGTGATCGCGAAAGTTTAAAAAAGACTACAACCACTTACTACTACTAGTCTCTACAACTACTAACTACATTCTATTACCACTCTACGACTACACACAACTACTCTCCACTAATAGTAAAATATAAGCATATTGAGTTTAAGTTTAATCACAATATAAACCTTCTGAACGAATCATTAAATATTTGACAACCCAAAAAAAAATCCTAAAAAGTGTGGGAACATAATCCGTGTAAAATGGATGGGAAAATGAATTTTTGCGATGTTTAAGCCTACATAACAAAAAACACAAAATTATTAATTAACCTGTGTACCTGTAACTTGAAGTAATTGATTTAGTTTTTTTTCTAACATTGTAAATACGAGTACCCGCTTAAATCTCGCGACAAGCTTTTTTATATAGTATTTGTTCAGAGTGTTCTGGGTGTTTTTTTATATAAATAATAAAAATATCTATCTATGTATGTAGTCTAATGTATTAAGTATATCAGTCATCTAGTACCCATAACACAAGCTCTGCTTAGCATGGGGCTAGATGATGCTGTGTGATTTGTCCAGCATTATTTATTATTATTTTTTATTTATATTTTGAACCGGCGTTAACCCGGGCTCAGATAAATCTAAAACATCTAAGATCATTGAAATCGGCCCCGCCGTTCTGAGTCAAAAATGATTTACTAATACTACTTTGTTTTTAGGGTTCCGTACAAATATGGTAAAGTTCATTTGGAAAAATATTATCTATATATATAAAATTCAAAGTCCTGACTGACTGACTGATTGATATATCAACGCACAGCCTAAACCACTGGACCTAAAGACTTGAAATTTGGCACACACATGCCTTGAGTATCCTAGAGGTGCACTAAGAAGGGATTTTTCGAAATTACCACGGGATAGGGAATAAATGGGATTTATATTTTCGAATCAAAGTGGCTCTGCGTCAAAAAGGGGATTTCGCGTTTTATGACTTCCACGCGGACGAAGTCGCGGGCAAAAGCTAGTTTTATGTAAAATAACATGTTTTCACCAGGACCTTCAAGCCTTAGATGTAAACAAGTACTCCAGCGTCCTCGGTCTGTTCTCTCCTGACCATATGCCGTATCACCTCGAGGCTGGCGAGGATGTACCGACCCTAGCCGAGATGACTGTCAAAGCTATACAGTTGCTGGCGAAAAATAAAGAGGGGTTCTTCTTGTTTGTCGAAGGTAAGGTAGGAAGCAGGTTTTTACAGCACTGACATAATCAAAACATATGTGAAACTTGCATGTTATATACTTACTTAAGACAACTTTTCGTCTAGTTTTTCTTACTTCAACGTCATTTTTGACAGATATCTGACAGATGTCAAAAATATCAATATGGAACTTGAAGATTCTTGAATCTTATCAATGAATCTCATAGTTCCATATCGATATTTTATCTATGTTAATGCGATTATAACTTGTTATAATCGCATTAACATAGATAAAATTACTTTTTTTGTAAATTTCGAAACTGGATCAACTGAGAGTACAAACAAATAAAAAACTCTCACTAGATCCATTATTTATTGCTGTTCTAAAAACTGGATAAACTGAGTGTGATCCGTTTCAACTGAAACATTTTGAAACTTTTTATTTTTCTGCTATTTTTGGATGCTTTAATAATTTGAAGGATAATACCAAGTAGGCATTTATTCAGGCAATGCCTACAATCGACAACAGGTAACAGCGGGTTTTCGATCGCCGAGTAGATCTTGTGTATGACAAGTATATAATTGTTTTTACAATAAAAAAATACCCAGACCCGGGATAAAACCTGTAAACCGTACCAAAATAATACATGTCTATGTACGCACTCTCCTCTCTTGTCCGTGAATGCAGAAATAAAAATCTGCCAAGAGATACCTCAGGAAGACAGAAGCGTCTTTCCGTTTATCAACATCCCATACTGCGCTCGCCAACCCACCTACCAAGCGTGGCGAATATGGCAACAATTATCAGTACTTGTAGATCCATGAGGCCCATGTCCATGTGAAGATGATAGGTTCAACTCAGCCACCGAGGCAGTCGATCATCGTATTTTCTTTTTAGGAGGTAGAATAGACACAGCCCACCACGAGAGCAAGGCTCGGAAAGCGCTGGATGAGACGGCCGAGCTGGCGAAGGCTGTGGAGGCGGCTCTGAGGCTGGTGGACATGGACGAAACTCTGGTAGTGGTCACCTCCGACCACAGCCACACCATGACTTACAGCGGGTACAGCAAGCGGGGCACCGATATACTCGGATTCACCAATAAGGTAAGAGAGGAGGAAGATTAAGTATCTTTTAATAAATATAATACGGCTTACACCACGTACCTAACTTATTATCATCTTGCTGACGTTTCGTAAACCATTTAGAGGCCCTTCTTCATGAGCACCGTACGTGGCCGACTCCGAGGGCCGCGAGACGAGAACAGTATTATATTTATTAAATGAGGTCAAGTCACGATAATTTCAATTCAATGAAGTATCTTGCCGACCCCCCAGTCTATTCCACGCAGTGAGAAGAAGAAGCGAAAAAGTAACCTTAGTCTATTCCGCGTAGGATTAAGTTCGGTGACAGCGGGATAGAATAATTTCATAAATTAGGCCAGGTGCGTGTCGGGCCACGCGCTATGTTGTCAGTAGTTGTTGTATGTTTTTTACGTTTATCAAAATAGATTAACATTAATTATTTTTTCGAAGTTTTCGGTTTAAGGTATTCCGGTATGTTTGAGAACCGCATCACTTATTTAACCATTTTTCCGATATTAAAAAAGCTAGGAGTATAGTTTTTTTTTTTATAGTTTTGATAGTTTTCTTATGTCCAAGTGAAAAGTGTTATCGATCAGAGAGCCTAACATCGCCACTTTGTAAGTGTCTCGTGCAGAGGGTGATCAGTGAAGGAAGCTATTTCCTTAATTCATTATCCTCTTCTCGTTGTTTCATAGCGCCTATTTTTATTTTATTTTTACTTTGTCACTCTTTAGCTTTGTACTGTTTTGTGATAAACTCAAATTGTGTGTGTACATGGACTAATTTTTTGTCTGAAATAAAAGATTTTTATAATTATACGATAGAAACAAGAAAAAAATAACAAGTCATTTTTCACGATAGGCAGGTACTAAAATAATTTGTGTTCGCTTTTATAATTTTTTTATAGGGTGTGTTATAATGAAACAAGTCCTTGTGAAAAAAACTGCATTCAAAATTTGCAAGTCAAAATCTGTATGAATTTAAACGAGTTCTAATTATTAAAATCTCTATAAATAGCAAACATAATAAATCGAGCCTATCAATAAAATTTAAAAAAGTGTTACATTATTATAACTGTTTTTTTTTATATGGTCTCAAAATAGTTTTCTTTAATATGACTAAAATAAGCTTAGCTACACCACTTTCTTAGAAACAGCTATTAAAACAACTAATAGTATAATAATCTATAAAAAAAATACGGCGTTTGTTTAATATTAATTGGTCTTTCACGTAAAAATTATAATCTACATACATATAAAACCTACTAAAGAAAATCAGTTTTTTACAATATGTAACTGACGATAATAGTTAACACAGCAATATAAAATGGTTTTGTAACATTAATCAACAAAAAAACGGTAAATCCATTTGACAATCTTAATTATTGCACTGTTTTACTAAAAATAGTCCAACGGGAGCTTTTACGGTACATGTAAAGGAAAAATCTGAGTTTAAGAATTTTTTTTAAGATAGATTAGGAAATGTATAAATAGAAGTCTTAAAGTTTAGAAGGGTTTATAACCGGTAGCGCCAACTAGCGTAAATTCAATACGAAGTAGTTGGAAGTTACATATATAAAGTTAGATTACACATTATTATTTGTAGTTGTTAGATTACACATGATTACACATATAAAGTTAGAGACGACCTCTGTGGCGCAGCGGGCGAAGGTCCGCCTGCTACGCAAGAGGTTGCGGGTTCGAATCCCGCCTCGGAACAAATGTCTGTATGACCTGCAGATATTTGTTCAGGGTGTTCTGGATGTTTTCTATATATAATAAAAAATATCTATCTATGTAGTATATTGTATTAAGTGTATCAGTCATCTAGTACCCATCACACAAGCTCTGCTTAGCTTGGGGCTAGGTGATGCTGTGTGAATTGTCCAGCATTATTTATTTATTAGATTACACAATTCACATCAGCTGAAAATTAAATGTTTATATAGGTTAAATTTATATTTTATTTCTCTGATTTTAATGTCTTTATGTATTATAAAAACATACCTACTCAATAACTATGTTTCCTACAAGTCCGTCCCTGAGTTTGCCTAGGCATCATAGCTTCATGTCTAGGCACATGCACAGATAACATACTATACGCACAAGTAAATCACTCAGAATGAGGAGTCGACGCATTGACAGCACATAGGCCTTTACTGAGTATTTTACTATTAAGTATATATATATTTTACTATTAAGTATTAGCCTACAAAAAGGCTAATAATATTGTTATCAATATGTTTAAGATCCTAATGCTCTGTAACATGAAAACCGCCACGAGACAAATCTTCTTAATTTGTAATTCTGCAGATATTGGTCCCGGACCTGGGTATTTTTCTTTGTAGGTATGTTAATTATGTATTCGCAAAAGATATTATGTAAGTATTCTATAAATCATCTTGTTTCCATAATACAAGCTTTGCTTAATTTGGGATTAGATGCTGTTGTGTGTTGCGTCTAGTATTATTTTTTTTTTATTATTATTTATTATTATTTATTTTATTTATTATTTATTATTCTCAGATGAACGCATCAGACAGCCTGCCATACACCACTCTTAGCTATGCGAACGGGCCTGGCTTCAATCCTGGAACGAAGGCATTTGAACGGCATAATCTTCGGGCAGACGACATAAGTGAGTCACATTTTTACAAGGGTGTTGAGTTCAAGCCGAAAATATACCGCAATGTTAGAGCTATCGTTATGGCCTAGACTCAAAACCATAAATAATAAACTCAAAACTACTCAAAACCTAAGAATCATAACCGGGTTGAACGGCTTCTGCTGGTTTGTATGTATATTATACTATTATTATATATATATTATAGTATATTATTCGTGGAGGTACTTCGTGACACACTACATCATTAATACCACACCACTACATACTACGAAAACGTAGCCTTGTTGGCCGAGCGGTATGTACCCCCGACCTTCAATCCGAAGGTCGTGGGTTCGATGCAGGCCGTGCACCAATGGATTTTTCTTTCCTGGAAATGTATGTGTACACTTAACACGTGCTTTAACGGTGAAGAGAACATCGTGAGGAAACCCCACGGGAAGCCCGCTGCTTAGTTAGCTTCAGACGTATTGACCTATTTTTTCCTCTGACTAATAGTTGACTAAGCTGAGAGGATGGTATAGGTGCTGGGTAAGCCTAATCCATCTAGCAATGTCACTGCAACATCCCCGGACAGCATGTTACCAGTTGCTGACGCTGTATAAATCATCTATAATAGATGCAAAGGCCTTGTATACTACGGGTACATCACATTAAAGATACATCATCATTTCAGCCATAAAACGTCCACCGATGAATATAGGCCTCCCTCATGGATCTCCATGAGGGGTAGTTGCCATTCTCACCACGCTTGGCAGGCGGGTTGGTGAGCGCAGTATGGGATGTTGATACACCAATAGACGCTGCTGCCCATCTTCCGGAGGTATCCCTTAGCAGGCTCTTACTGCATCCATGGGCATGAGAGGAGGGGTATCATTCTACTGCCGGCACCCCACGGCATACAGATACATGGCTCCTCACATTCATACACATTCACATTTTTGCATTGTTTGTTTCTCGTTTTCTGGTCACTGCTGAGGGTACTGAAAATCACTGTTTACTAAGCTCTGGCTGAGCAACTAATTTTTTGCAATGCTGCAACACACGCATCCAATATTTTTTTAGAAAATCCATATAAATCTCTTGTATCTAATATAAGTATGTAATATGTAAGATTATTTTTTTTGTCAAAATTGTAAAAATAAATAAAATGCAATGAAAATATTTAGTTTTAATTCCGCTTCTGCTGAGATGCATGAGCACCGCCCTCCCGCCCGCTAATTATCAGTGATAGGAATAGGTAGGGCTTATATACCTAAATTTCAAGGAATAGTGAAAAGAATCGGAGACTTCCTTACAACAATATTTTTTCTGGTACCAAGTCCGGTACCAAGTTACATTACTTAGGTACATTAAAATTTAATTTTATTCGGAATAAGTAGGTAGTTGGTCTATGTTAACCTAAAGTTTGCCACTAGACATAACATCACACAGAGTCGTTACAACCACAAAAAAATCTGAAAAATGTTTTGAAATGTGTTATATCTATTTATATTTTAAACTAAAACGGGGTTAAAGAAAAATAAAACACAGTGAATATGGTTGTTACAAATACAGGTATATTTTAATTATTTTTCAACATAATAATTGGAAAGTATGAAACAAAATGACCTGACGGAATAACTTAAATTACAAAGTGTACTCTTTATGTTTACATAAGCAAATATTACAAATAGATTTTAACATTCTACTTGTTGACATTGAGAGTTGTTGATTGTAACTCACAGTAGACTTTAATTTATTTTACTGACGTCGAGGGATGCAAATTTGACTCAAATCATAGCATTGATAAATGAAACTTTGAAGTAGAACATTTAAGACAATCGGTTTTTACTGAACTTGACGCATTTTGATTGATTATTAAAAATTATAAAACCTTTATCCGTCTTGAAAATACCTTAAAAAATACAGAAATATTTTTATTTAGTCATCTTGCTTCAATTCGTCAAGTTCAGTGTCAGAACCGAAGTTTTCTGCTTCAGAAGAGTCATTTGAGTTAAAATACACAATCATATTTTTTTCTATATTTTCAACTTTAAGGCGATTTCGTTTTACGTTAACAATCCATTTTAAAGTTGAAAATGACCTCTCAACATCGACCGAGGTCAAAGGCACGTACATATAGTATGATCGATTATCCATTCCTACTTTTATTGCGTCACATATGTCTCTAATTTTGTCTAGATCGGGATTTCTGGATATAACATTTTCAAATTTATATTTTATAAGCTCAGACGAACACCAGCTTAGCACAGTTCTCACGTGATCAAAGATTTCAAAAGATTCAACAAGGGTTAAATTAGTTTTTTGTAGTTTCTTTAAACCAATTTGTACATCTTTAAAAAAATCCTCAATATAGTCCAAGTCCGACTTCAAATTTTCTTTTTGAAGAACATTTTTGGTACATCTAATAGATAACGCGTCAGAACTTCTCAAAAGATTTACTATTATTTTAATTTGATCATAATATTTTGCATAATATGACACTGCCTCCAACCAAGTACCCCATCTTGTAATAACGGGTTGTGGAGGAAGTGGCATATCAGGAAATGTGTTTTTTAACAATCTTACTCTACTAGGAGATTTTAAAAATATTTTTTTTACATTTGAAATTAGCTCATCCACGTCTGAGTATTCAGATCGTATTTTTTCTGCCACGAGATTTAGTGCATGTGCTAAACAAGTGACGTGTATCATGTTCGGTAAATAATTTTTCAAAGCACGTCCCGCCTTCAGCATATATGCTACACTATCAGTACATAATACAACAACGTCTCCTACTTTGGATTCATACGAATCGCCCCACATATTTTCAAGGCAGTCTATTACAAATTGGGCAATCGTGTTTCCATTATTATTTCTAGTACCTTGCACGCAACTAAGAAAGGCTTGTTTGCAATCGCATTTAACGGTTTTACAAGAAAATGTACCGTATACCTGCCTAAAAAATCTGTTGTCTCGTCTAAAGATATCCACAGCTTTTGATTTGCAGTTTGTTCGTAAATCGAGTCAATTTTCGTCTTGAAAATTTTGTCTTAATAAACTTTCCTCAGCAACGATTGCTCAGGAACATTTCGCCGATTAGTACAATTGCAGCAAATATATTTTTCGAAGAATTTTTTGAAAGCGGGGTTGTTTACTTGAACCCAAGGTATATTACATAATATGAGAAATTGTACCAGGTCCAAATAAAATTCCTCAGTGGGTTTTTTACTTGTCCCTTTGTGTTTTGGACTTTCAATATGCCTCTTGACACCACTAAGTTTAGCTGTTATACTGCTCTCACACTTAGAACAGTAAATTAAGTTACTAGCAGAGTCGTAATATAGCTCAGGGTGATTTCCAATCCAACTTCGCACTGTTCCTTCCATAGGCTTTTTCGACATCGCTAATCTCACTGTTCTCTCTCAAAAGAGGTGTAGAACCTAAAATAAAACACGTGACTATTATTGGAAATGTTTTTTTTCTTCTATTTTACAGCTATTTTATAAAAAAACATCCCCAAAATTAGAAGATATTGATATTTTGCCACCATACAGGCAAAATGTAAAAAAAAAATGTTAACTCCCCATGACCATACCACTTTCTCACCTATTGGCAGGCAACCTGAACCTGTACTTAACAGCTCTCTTGTGGCCGGTTTTTTATCTGCTTGTTATTTTTGACTAGAGAGTCGGGTATACAATCTTTGGCAAATAGCAAATGGTTGACAAGCACACGATATGACAAGCTGATGAAAAACCGGCCGTCAGTCTGCATGAACGCAAAATTTTAGTCAAAATATTAAAAATAAATAAAGTTTGATTTACCGTATATGTAGATAGATGGGAACAAAATATAATAATCCTTTTAGCAGCAAATCGTAATCCATAAATTCAAGCCAAGGTAGTCGTATTTAGAAGATCCAATAAACCAAAAAACGTGCAAGGGTCAAAAACAATATTCACAGAAACAAAACAGTTAGATGACTCAACAGACCGAGGTACAGGAGTGAGAGTAACCTACTTCGGCAGCGGAGCAACGGGGAGGGGGGAAGGTATGTAGGGCCGGATAGTGCGGTGGTTGCATGACCAAAGCATGACCACCGGCGAGTTGTTTTTGAATTTCTAAGAATAGATAAATTTAACCATTATAGATAACACCGACGATAAAGATAAAAGATAAAATACTTTTCTTAACTAAATTAAATAATCGTCCAACTCCGTCCAAAATACTTTATATAATACTAAATAAAATACTATAGAGAAGAGTTGAAAACGACAATTTTATTATATTAACGACAATGGCCGGAATATTTTTCAATTATACTACACTTGAACATTAGAAATCTCAAGAAACGTGGTCGAGAGCGAGCGAGAAAGCAGATATTTACTTCAAAACGTGTAAAACTTCTTAGACAAAAATTGCGTTTGATAGCTTAAAGATCAACAAGTTAATTACAAAATTTTCTCCAAAAATAAAATTTTCAGACACTTTAATGGTTGTAACGACTCTGTGTTATGTCTAGTGGCAAACTTTAGGTTAACATAGACCAACTACCTACTTATTCCGAATAAAATTAAATTTTAATGTACCTAAGTAATGTCCCAAACTTGGTACTTGGTACCAGACTTGGTACCAGAAAAAATATTGTTGTAAGGAAGTCTCCGATTCTTTTCACTATTCCTTGAAATTTAGGTATATAAGCCCTACCTATTCCTATCACTGCTAATTATGGACATGCAGGGAGAACTAGCTTGTCAGTGCAGCATGCATACCCAAACCTATACGACGACACGTGTTTCGCCTCTCCGCGAGGCATCATCAGGTGAGACGCTGAGGTGTTGACTGGTCGGCGGCTGGAACGGTGTTGTTTTCGTTGGTTCGTGGCGGTGCTCATGCATCTCAGCATAAGTCGAATTAAAACTAAATATTTCATTGCATTTATTGTCATGGATTTCCGCAAAGTAACGCCTGATTCCATTAGTTATTGCAAATAGATAATTTTTCTATTTATCCATCTCTTCCTACAGATAGCATAGACTACATCTACCCTTCCCACGTTCCCATCCCACGGGAAACCCACGGTGGGGAAGACGTGGCGGTGTTCGCTACAGGACCGTGGGCCCACCTCTTCTCCGGCAGCTATGAGCAGAACTACATTCCCCACGCGATGGCATTCGCCGCCTGTATCGGCCCTGGGATCACTACATGCCAGTGAATGTAGTTATATGCCTCTAATGTAGCCATATGCCAATACATCAGTCGTATGACATTAAATGCAGTCATATACCAAAACAATTAATCATATAAAAATAAATGCACTAACGGTGCAGTACTTGTAAATGCCATAAATGCAGGAATTGTATGCCCGTTATGCATCGACCAGTTTTTATCATGTTAGTTGTTACTGGCGACGTACCATAGTTTGTAATTTTTTACGTTAAATTTTAGTTTTTAATGAAGATGTAAAATAATACTTGTCAAACCACGATTAGGTAGGTAAATTTAAGAAAAAAAAAACATTATCATTTCCCTGAAAATGTGATCTAACGTTTTTAATCTACAGGGTGTATAAAATATGTTCACTAAGCAGAAAGAGGGTGATTCTGACCATCCCAAGAAATAACTTTTGTTATAAACAAAAATAGGATTTTTTTTATTGAAATGTAAAAATAACAATCCAATTATAACCTCAAGATCTATCACACAACAAAAATTAGTAAAATTGTAGATAAAAATATTAAAAAATATGATGATAGAAAAAAAAGAGCGAATTTCTGATTTTTTCCCATTCCAAAACTATTTGTATTCATGGCCTGAAGCAAGTTTTTCGGGTGAGTCACATATTATAATACACCCTGTATATATAAAAAACAAAGTCGTTAGTTACATCATTTTAACTCGAAAACGGCTGAACGCTTTTAGATTTTTTATTTTTTCCTAATTATAACGGTATTCAATTAAACATGACGAAGATGTAATGTTTTAGCTCTCAAATATACAGGTGTGTTCAGAAAAAATACAGGTATTTTTTTATTACAACATTTCATCCACGCATACTAAGCCGTTCTGCTCTACCTTCATCATCCGCACCGCTAAAGTATGGAACATTCCATCCACGCGTACTAAGCCGTTCTGCTCTACCTTCATCATCCTCACCGCTAAACTTTGGAATTCGCTGCCGGCTTCTGTTTTCCCCTAAAACTACAACCTGGGTTTCTTCAAGTCAAGAGTGAGTAGGTGTCTTCTAGACCTTTGTGATCCGTCTATTTGCTATAAAAATATGTATCATCATCATCATCATCTCAGCCGTAAGACGTCACTGCTGGACAAAGGCCTCTTGGATCACTACGTACTGATCATGAGGGGTTGTTACTCGCCGCGCTTGGCAGGCGGGTTGGCGAGTGCAGTACGATTTTCTGATACACGGAAAGACGCTGCTGCCCATCTTCCGGAGGTATACCTTAGCAGGCTCTTACTGCATCCTCCACGGGCATAAGTGAACTGCAACATTCTACTGCCGGCACCCCACGGCGCTTATAAATAAAATAAATAAACTGTAAAGTTTATTAATTTTTATATTGACACCTTGATATATTAATATAGTGTTATAAGAAAAAAAACTGTTGTGTAGGTTTAAGAAATGCGCTTCCTTTTGCAATGTTGCTGTGCCCTAACAAGGCTTATGTTTGAAACAGTTTATCTACCCAACACCATTATTTACAATATAGCTGCATAGGAGTACTTCTGATTTGATTCGATACAAATATGGTACGCCAAGTGCGTGTCGGGTCATGCACTGTGTAGGGATCCGTAGTTGGTGTGTAATTTTTACGTTTACCAAAACATATTAACAGGTATTTACAATTTCTCCAAAACAAAAAACGCTATTTTAGACATTACATACATTATAACTTTTCTAGAAAGTTAAAACTACATTCATATTTTTTTTTGTAATTTAGAGCTTTAAAATAGCAAATGGGGTGCCGGCAGTAGAATGTCACAGCTCCTCTCCTGCCCGTAGATGCAGTAAGAATCTGCTAAGGGTTATCTCCGGAAGATGGGCAGCAGCGTCTTTCCGTGTAAGAACATCCCGAACTGCGCTCACCAACCCGCCTGCCAAGCGTGGTGAGTATGGCAACAACCCCTCATGAACTTGGATCTTAGCAATGAGGGAGGCCTATGTCCAGCAGTGGATGTCTTGCGGCTGTAATGATGATGATGAAAATAGCAGAAAACATACGGTAAGGTTGGCAAGCCTAATACCTTCTGAAACCGAAACAGACGTCCCCCGCTCAAAAACAGACGTCCCCGCTCCCTGCACCATGGCTCCAGCCGCGCTAGGAAGGATCTAAAAAGGCCCCCAGTCTCATCCACGCCCGTGTGAACGCGGGCATACAACAGGCTCAGCCGGGCCGAAGACTCCTTAATTTTAATTAAGGGCGAACAAATACCGCAGTCATGGGCTCACGCCCGAAACTGCCTTCCCACGTGGGTTTTGCCCAAGTGAGAAGACAACCGCCGGGGGAGTTACTTCACCATCACTCAGCCTATATAAGATTCAATTGATCGCCCGCCACGTCAGTCGCAATACGAATCTCGCAAGATGAACGCGTTGATCATAGCGTTACTCTCCGCTCTAGCCATGAGTTTGGCAATGCCGACGAACAGTGTTACATTACAAAACTCGCTTCACAGTGAATCCTTGCATAGTGTTGCGAGCTTAGAAACCAAAGGACCATCAAATAGTGTTGAAATTAAGTACGTGTATAGAGAACCGACTATTATTTTTAGACGGAGTGGAAGAGCTATTGGATCATCAAAATGTCATATATATAAGAAAATGACAATATTGGGATGTCAAGTGGATTGCGTCAGGTATGTACATCATTATTTTATATGTATAAAAAAATTTCAATTATTTAATCATTCATTCATACTAAAACCCCCACAATCTTTTGTTTTAATAAAATAACAAAACTTTTTAAAATCATTTATTTAATTTAGCTTACAATGATTGCTCGCGTCGAATCATCATTTCAGCTATAAAACGTCCACTGATGAACACAGGCCTCCCTCATGGATCTCCATGAGGGGTAGTTGCCATACTCACCACGCTTGGCAGGCGGGTTGGTAAGCGCAGTATGGGATGTTGATACACGGATAGACGCTGCTGCCCATCTTCCGGAGGTATCCCTTAGCAGGCTCTTACTGCATCCATGGGCATGAGAGGAGGTGTATCATTCTACTGCCGGCACCCCACGGCTAATGCCACGGCCACGGCTCGCGTCGAATATTGCGAGATAAATTAATTACTTTCTGACATCCGATTAAGCTAAATTTTTGCATACAGCTTCAGTTCCGGTGGTAATACAATATGTTATACTCAAAACGTTCAAAATGGCCGCCACCACAAGACAGCGGATGTATGTTTTGTGAAAACTCACATCAATTGAAAGAGCTTTAAATTTTTTTATAAATGTTTTTTAAACTTATGTATCTACACTTATTTTCCTTGTTATTTATAAAAACCTAATAAAAATATTCCCCATAATTATTAATATTTAAACCGATAATACCGATCTGAATATCAAAATGTCTAAAATATTAACTTGGCTTATAAATACTTTAAATAAGGCATAATGGTTAATCTTTTTTGATGTAGGTATGCTTAGCGATTATTTTTCTTTTTTTCAATTATTTTTTTCTTTTTACGAAACGGTTTGTAACAGATGTTTGTTTATTGTTGCAGATACCCAAAACACAATGAGTGTACGGATTTGGATTACACATAGAAAGTGAGACGAACCAGCATAATTACTAAGGAGAAATAACTGACTATAATTTTATTATAGAACCAAATGTTACCATACGATAACATAAGACGATATAGCATTGGCGTTATAGGGGTCAGTGAAGAATCTATTTTCGATTTTGAATATTTAATGTTTTTTGACTTCAAATTGATTGTTTGTTTACACGGCAAAAAAAAGACAAATACTGCGCTATAAAAACATTAGTTTTCACTTTACAGTGAATAAAACCCGTGTTTCCCTCTAAATTTTCTATACATACCAATCTATACATCCTTTTCAAAATGGTGGTTACATTTTACATATTTAACCAAAGTTTTTACTAAATCACGGTTTCGGCGCGTACGTCTTTTCAATTCAAGCTAGCTTTTTTCGCGTTAGTTCGTTATGCAGGCGGCCCTCGTTTTCCATTGTTATTTAAACAATTACATTCAAATAATTCATTTAGTAAAATGCGGAGACTACTCACGTAGTATTATAACGTCAAAGCTTATTGCGACAAGTTTAGATTTTTCAAGAAAATCATCTTCATAGAATTGAATGCGCAGCCCCTTCCGCGCGTACATACGTCTCCGTATTTTACAGAATAAATAATTCACCTCACAATTAACGTGAGGTGAATTATTTATTCTGTAAAATAAAGGTTGAAGGTGAAATTTAAATAATTGTTTATTAATGAGTCGCCGTAATCACCAATACGCCGATATGAGTTAGTGAGAAGAGTAGGGTAGGACATCTTGCGCCGCCTTGGAAATAAAAATATGTCTCATCATCATTTCAGCCGTAAAACGTCCACCGCTGAACACTCTCATGGATCTCCATGAGTGGCAGTTGCCATACTCACCACGCTTGGCAGGCGGTTTGGCGAGCGCAGTACGGGATTTTGATACACGGAAAGATGCTGCTGCCCATTTCCCGGAGGAATCCCTTAGCAGGCTCTTACTGCATCCACAGGCATGAGAGGAGGGGTAACATTCTCCTGCCGGCACCCCACGGCAAAAGATGTCTGAAGCGAACAAATTTAATTATTGGATTTATTCAATTATATGTGAAGAACGAGGCGACTTTACTTAAGATGATAGTACCTAAGTAAGAGCTTTTAGTCATTATAAAAAAGTTTTGTTATAGTATTGTTGAATAATCTAATTTAATTTATTATATTAAATAATTATACAGTAAAAACTCTAGTTTTTGTGTTCAGCTTCTGCCAGCTCCCTATACATATTCCTATACTTTCTATACCTAGGTTGTGTGGTTGTAGGAATTTTATTATCATACAGTACCAATTGCTTACTTTAAGCGCTAAGATCGGGTACATTAGCCTTAACCGAGCTAAAAATCCAATTCACGGAATGAATTTGTTCTGTCAACAAAGCAGTAAGTGTGTAACTTTGCTCTGCACTTTAATTAGTCAAATAAGTGTTTTATGTGCAGAAACCACCATAAAACTTTAATTATTAGTTGTATCTCGTTGAATACAATATATTCTAATAACAGTTCAGTGCTAAAACGTCCAATTTGTGGTAATAGTCAAGAAATTCACGACGGAATTACTCGTCATCAAATAAAATTGCGAGCAGTTAAAAACAGTGCTAGTGAACATTCGTAAAGCAAACAATAGACAGCTAATGAACCAGTTTGGCCTTAATTAGAATTTGTAGCATTCTTAAGACCATTTCGTGGCAAGCGTCATAAGTTCTACTAGCGCAGGCGATAACGCGTCGGCATCCAACTTAGTTTCTGTAATCTGTGATCCATCCAACGCACTAATATGCGGCCGCTGGTTCAAGTCTCGCATTCAGAAGAATCTTTTTGCTTTTTTGCACTACCAAAAACAGGTGGCGCTTATTTGTGCCTCAAAGATATTTCGTTTTATTCTGCTATTTCTACGTGAGGACGCAGCACCGCTATAAAATTAATTGTTTGGCTTGCAACAATAAGCTCAAGAGGCAGGATAACTATCTGAAGTGTTACCAATGCCATTGTCCTTATCACATTGAGTGCTTGAACATAAGTAATGAGCAATTTACTGGGCTATCATCTGAATTCAGAAATAAATGGACTTGTCCATCGTGTAACAATGTCACGAGGCGTACAAACTCTAATTTAAATACCCCTGTTCGGCGAACCCAAGTGCCAACAGCGGACGATTCTATAAACATGTCTTGCGAAATTATCAACCGTTCGCCTTTACTCGCCCACCAAGATGATAATCTTGTCACAATGGATAAGATTAGCACCCTATTGGAGAGTACCTTGGATCAGAAGCTCAGTGCTTATCTTTCAAATTTTATGGAAAATTTTCGAAAGGCTTTGAAGTATGACGTCAAGAAAATGGTCCATGCCTAAATTGATTCCGCCATGCAAGACCTAAAAGAAAAAAATTACCTTGACGACCAACTTTATTATGTGAAGAGCAAACGTCTCTTAAACAAGAGCTGGAAAATAAAACACTGACCAGTAAAGAACTTGTAGCTGAAAATACAAATAACCGTAATGAATTAAATTTATTAAGTATAATGTATTAAGTATATCAGTCATCTAGTACCCATAACACAAGCTCTGCTTAGCTTGGGGCTAGATGATGCTGTGTGTTTTGTCGAGCATTATTTATTTATTATTTATTTATTTATTTATTAAAGAATCGCCTATCAGCTGTTGAGAAATTATCACGAAACAAAAACATAGAGGTAGATCCAAGAGGTTCCAGAGAGTCGAAATGAAAATCCCATCACCTTATTTCACAATCTATGCAAGTCTCTCAAGCTGAATATCCACGACGACCACATTTACTCTTGTCACAGAGTAGCCAAGATGAATAAATCATCCAACCGGCCGCGGAACATTCTCACACATTGTCACTAATCAATCCGCGATTGCGAGATGGAGTCCTTTCCGCATCTCACCGATACAATCGAGCGAATGAGTGAATGAGTTGTATTCAAGAGATTTTCCCTATGCGCTCGATTGTATCGGTGTTGATCGGTCTTCCTACAGAGCGGCGCCGCATATAAATCAATGAACATCTTTCACCGGAGTGCAAGGCTTTACATGTAGCGGCAAGAAATGCGGCCAAAATGAAAAAATACAAATACGTGTAGGTGAGATGTGGTCGTGTATACATATATGCGCAAAGAAGACAACGAGTACTACGTCCTTATAAAAAAAATAGACTGTTTAAATAAGCTTATTTAAATATTAAGATACCTATAAAGTAATTATAATTTTTTTTCAGTATTATTAAATTGCATATTGTATTTTTAACTTTTACTAGTGTTTTATATTATCTGTGCCTTTACTCTGAATTTTATATCTGTAATTTTTTGTTGATATAATTATTGTATTAATTATTTATATCTAAGATAGGTACCTATTATAGTAATTTATCAACCTATATCAATGTTAGTTTTTTATCAGAATGTTAACCGTATAAGAACTAAAATAAAAGATTTTTATCATAGCATACTTAATAGTGACTATGACATTATTTGTATCACTGAAACAAATCTTAACGAAAACATTTTTGATGGTGAACTTTTTGACTCCAGGTGCAATGTTGTAAGACGAGATCGCATTGAATCCTGTAGTGTGAGTGCTAAGACCGAGGGCGGAGGTATTCTCATAGCTTAAAAAAAAGTAGTAGTTATATTCGCCAAGACTCATGGGATTGTGAAGTTGAGGAATTATGGATCACTGTACTTCCTAACTCTATAACTGGCATTAAACTAAATATCTGCTTATGTTATCTCCCCCTCGACCTACCCTTATTCTTTATTGAGAAATTTTATACAAATGCAAACTGTTATTCTCAATTCTGCTCATGGTGGTGAATATCTGTGTTTGGGTGATTTTAACACGCCCGATGTGCACTGGGTACAATCGCCGCACTCTCATAATGTAATGGCTGTTGATAATTTTAATGGTAGTAAGGCCAAAAGTCTAATAGATACCGTACAATTGTGTAATTTATACCAATTTAATAAGATACCAAACATAAATGGCCGTTACTTAGACCTAATTTTCTCAACTATAGACGTCATTCAGGTTTGTAGTACTGACTCTATGAGTCGTGTGGACAATCATCATTCTCCTTTATGCGTTGACATACCTAATCTTAAGTGCACTGAGTACAAATCGTTTAAAAATAGGAAACGGAGTCGTCTTAATTATCGTAGATGTAACTTTTCTAATGTATGTAGAGATCTGGAGGCTGTTGATTGGCGGAATGTTCTGTCCTTAGTAGAGGTGAATGATATGGTAAAGGTGTTTTACGACAAACTTGGGTACATAATAAGTTCACACACTCCACTCACAAAAGATGACACTTATAAGTACCCTCATTGGTTTTCGAACTCCCTAAAACGTAGTCTGGAGGAAAAGTCTAAATATCATCGCCGATTTAGTACCTTCAATAACCCTAGGGACTATGACACGTTTGCCATTCTCCGCCGAAGATGCAAAAAAATGATGGGAGTTGACTACAATACTTTTGTTTCTTCTGTAGAATCTTCTTTAGACAGCAATATCAAAAGTTTCTGGCGATACATTAATGGGCGCAAAAAATCAAACAGCATCCCACAAACACTTAAATCTGGAAATCTAATAAAAACGGATCGCAAAGAAGTTTGCGAACTTTTCTCGAACTATTTTAGTGCAGTTTTCGAGAAACCTAAACAAGTTTACAATTTCGCGTTTTCTGCTAACGACAGAAACTATACTACTTTAATAAGTAATGTTCTAATTTCTTTGGAGGAGATTTTGCGCAAGACTGCTCTTCTTGACCTTAATAAGGGTGCTGGCCCGAATGGGATTTCTCCTCATTTTATCAAAAGATGCGCCAAGCAGCTATGCCTTCCGCTTTGTATTATATTCAATAAGTCTATGCAAACTGGAGTCTTTCCATGTATATGGAAAACAGCTCGTATTACTCAAATTTTTAAATCAGGGGATAAATCACGTTGTGAAAATGTTCGGCCGATTAGCATACTTTCGTGTTTTTAAAATTTTTTGAATCTTTAGAATACGAATCTCTTTACCATCATTTAGAACCACTATTGTCGCCTTGCCAGCACGGATTGATCAGAAGCAGATCCACAACTTCAAACCTCTTGGAATACAAGAACTATCTGTGTAGCGCTTTTGCCAAGACTAAACAAGTGGATGCTCTCTACACCGATTTTCCCAAGGCGTTTGATAAAGTGAGTCATTGCGCATTATACCTCAAACTAGCTGCTTACGGAATCCATGGTAGTTTGTTGCGTTGGAAAGAGTCATACCTCCATCGACGAAGCCAACTTGTGGCCATAAAGGGTTTTATCTCAGCACCAGTCGTTGTAACATTAGGCGTTCCACAAGGTTACATCTTGGGCCATTATTTTTTATTGCTTTTTTAAAAGACCTAGTCAAAAGCTGAGGAATCCTTGCTTATTGTATGCCGACGATTTAAAGATATACTCCACCATTACATGCCATAACGACTCTGTGGCTCTTCAAGATGACTTGAATACCTTGCACGGGTGGTGTGATGTGAATGATATGTTTCTCAATGTCAAAAAGTGCTTCGTCGTATCGTTTACTAATTAAAGAATAGAGTTCTGGCAGTCTATAGTCTTCATCGTCAAATTCTAGCTCGAAAATCTACCGTAAAGGATCTTGGTATTATATTTGACGAGAAGCTTACATTTCATGCTCATAACGATTATATTACGGCCAGATGCTCCAAGCTTCTTGGTTTTCTAGCAAGATCAACAAGAGATTTCAAAAATACAAAGAGTGTTATTTGTTTGTACCACTCACTTGTGCGCAGTATTATGGAATACAATGCCGTAGTTTGGTCTCCTTTCTATAAGGTCCATATTGAGCGTGTTGAAAGAATCCAAAATATTTTTTTAAATATGTTATGCTATCGAAGCGGTATTTACAGGACTTTGCCACGATATGGGCATAAATTGAATAAATTCCAACTTGTATCACTCGAGACCCGCCGCCAATACCTTGACTTGATTACCTACCTTTTTGAAAATTATTCACTCAATTATAGATTCCCCTAGCTTACTATCCTCCATAAACTTTAGCTTATGACCGAGATCTCGATACCCATTTCAGAATACTTTCGTCCTACCGGTATATACCAATAACACGTCATACTACAATCCCTTAGTCAGAATGTGTCGTCTTTACAACGATATTTTAATGAAATATAGTGAAAATATTGATATTTTTAACAATAAATTATATAAATTCAAAAAGGATATATTGACCACTCTCATTACTGAGAGTGGGCTTAGTTTTACATAAAAAAACATGTTTGTAACTTCCCGTTTATTTTATTTAACTGTATGAACTTTTCTAGTTTAATCTTCTTCTCCTCATTCGTTTACACAGAACTGCTTAGTAAATAGTAAATTGCTTAAACACATATTTTAAGATACAATCTAGATCATTATTGTGCTTTATTTATTTGTTTCTCTTTGATTGTGTCCTGTTTTGTGTGCCATTAAAAAAATAAATAAATAGATAGTAGATCCGTAGAGTGAAGTCACTGCAGCCGAAACCGGCTAGGTGTATTATTTAATAAATTTAATAATAATCTGTGTATTATTTAATAATAAATCTAGTAATTATACACATACAGTGTTCAACAGTTATAAGCAACAACATACCAGTAAGTAGACCAAGAGCGTAGGTATACAATATCTCTATTGCCGTTTTTCATCAGTGTTACAAGACTTAATAAATTCTACGTCCTAGTGCTTGGAATTAATATTATGTACTTGAATTTATCTCATATAAAAACAGCATACCTAGAATAATAAACTAGATAGGTATCAATGACTGCTGTACAGGAAGACTTACAACTAATAAGTAACATTATTTCCTACAATAAGGCAGCATAACAGGTATGAATTTGTGAAATCTGAAATAAAAGTAGTTTATTTTACTTTATAAGTATTTCAAATTTTTAGATCAAGATCTTGTACTGTTCCATAACAGGGCAATTGCATAATATTTGTATCTGTATATTTCAAAAGAATGCATTTATGATATTGAAAATTCAGCAACCAAATTATTAGGCTGTTTTGTATTTAATTTTGTTTATTTCAGTTACAGGTGTTTGTAAAAAAACTGATCCTACATTAATATAATTTTATCTATTGGTTATATTTAATTTTATAGTTGCCGTTGAGCCATTTTAAAAGCTTCGAGTGTTGCATATTGCAGGTAATTGTCACCGACACTGAAGGTGTTTAAGACTAATTATGACGACTTCCTGCCAACCGATTGAGCATGAAATTTTAGCCCAATCGGTTGTCAGGAAGTGGTTTATTTAGGATTGCAAGATTTTACCTGTAAAAAACCAACAATCATAGCAAGTTAAATAAGCTTGTTTGAGCACAAAAGACGAAGAGGCCGCACCTCCATTAAAAGTAACTAAGAAAAACGTGCAATAATCGGTCTTATGGCGTTTCAACATGACTGTATTTAGCATACCTACTCGTAATCTTTTGGTTAGGTCAGTCCCTCCTAATGCCACGCTCCCATTGGCTTCTCTCTCGCTGACTCATTGATCCCGTTACCGGCTCCGACGCAGCGGCGCCGGCGCGCTCAGACTACCCCACATTTACTATCTTGACGATGGATGTGTGTGTAAATCACTTTTTGCTGAAATAAAATGAGTTTCATCCATATTTGTTGAAAATTTGCTAGTTTTTTAACTTTATTGGGTTTCGTAGTTAAATTGTCAAGGAAGCATTGCAATACATCATATGTATGTAGCGATAAGCGTTGTAGTTATTTAACCCACTCAAAGAAACAATTGGTATGGATATAATCTTAGTGGTGCTATTTACATTTTACCAGTTTATGTGGTCAAATTACCGTGTCGCCGTCGTAGTGCAACACTACGTCCATCGTTGAGTGCATTGTTGGATCGTTGGTCAATGCACGTCTGCATTGACCGTCAATGCACTTAACAGCCGGGCACCACTTAACTAACAGCCGCACATCGCTTGTATACCGCCCCTCGTGCGCCGCTGTCTTCGATACCAGGAGGCCTACTCTTGAACGCAAATTGCGATGAATCGAAATCGTAATCAAGCCAAACTAACTCTTCTGGCCATTAAGTAAAGATTGCCATTCTGACGATAATATCGTAATCGTTTTCTAGAGAAGGCGCCCAGTTCCCTAAATAAATATAATATGCGCTGCTCCCGCCCCTCCCGCGCTAGGTACTGATGCATATTTTTAAACGGTGTAACACCGACGGTAAGTCAAAGCAGAAACGATGGAATAGTTTTTGTTACATACTTGTAACGAAGACTTAGCCTATAAGGTTATATTATCAGATAATCCCTACTAATAATTAAAAGGAATGTAAGAATGTAGTATGTATGTACCTATGTATGTTCCCTTTTTACGTCAAAACCGCTGAACCGATTTGGATGAATTTTAGTATAGGAGTAGATTAGACCATGGAGACGGACATAGGCTGCTTTTCGTTGCGTAAATTAAATCATACGGGGTTAAAATAGGGGATGAAAGTTATAAATAGCAAGATAACTAAATTATTAACCAATTCGCGAGACCAAGGGAGGGCGTTCGCCGCCTCTATGCGGGCGTCGTGCGGTCGATGGCACTCTACGGAGCGCCCGTCTGATCCAAAAGACTGACGGGTGTTAGGCGCTGCAGGGCTATGTTTAGTGGCCTACAGCGTTCTATTGCCATCAGAATCGTTCGCGGTTACCGCACTATTTCGCATGAGGCGGCGACATTATTGGCGCGGCTCCCGCCGCTCGACCTTCTGGTGGAGATGGACGCACGAGTGTACGTTCATCTCCGACAGGAAAGCGGTGGAGGGGCTGCGCCAGCTGAAGTGCGGCATGAGGAGCGTCGACGTGCGCTTGGGAAGTGGCGCAAGTGTCGGATTTAGTATTAATCCCTAGGTTTATTCCTAGAGTTTCCTAAATTAATAAAAAATATATATCTACTAAGATATCTACCAATACCTATACTCAGCCAGGCAGCAACCTGTTTAGTCAAAACTATTTAGCCAACAGCAGAGAATGAGGGTGGTTTTAATAATGTAAAACACATGCTAGAAAGGTTTAAGTACCAAGGCTATATTAATTCTACACATAGGTTAGGTACATCTCATGGTACAGACAAGCCAAAGTTAATAACACAATTTTAATCATTATACGTTATTGCAAGTACAATCTTACATTCAACCCTTGGGGTTGTGTTATTTATTTATTTATTTATTTATTTGAGCCACCAACAGAAGATACACAAGTAAAAAATTACAAAAGTAAAAGCAATAAAAATCATGAGCTAGTGTTCTCCCAATTACAGGCAGCTACATCTTACAAATTAAGTTATCATAGCAAAAAAAAAACATAAAAAAAACATATTCTAAAGGAAGGTTATAAGCACATACAATATGAATTTATAAAAGAACATAAGGTATATAGTAGCTTGGACTCTTCCATTAATAGTCGGACATAAAGGATTCTAAAGTTCCACAGGACACAAGGATAGTTATAAAGTACACATGAGAAAATAATAACAAGTTCACTCAACTTTGTTCTGCGACCGAGTTCCACCAAAGATATGTGTGTCTCTCTAGTAATTTTTACCTTTTATACAATGATCATAACAAATTTATTCGACCAATCACAACAGAATAGAAAATATATTTTGCATATAACTATTTTAACATCATATAATATACTAGACTTATGTTGAAACTTATTCTAAGATCATTCTTATTTATAAACATAAAAATATTGTTCATTTCAAGCCAATATTTAACAATATCTGATCCTTAGTAAACAGACGTGGTACAAAAGTATTCTTAAAACTAAATTTAACACGATAGATATGGGGCCATCGAAATTCAAATATTGATTTATAACTTATCTAATGAACAGATTAACAAGCTATACATTTAAACAATAACGAAATGTTTAATTTACTCATAGTGGTTTATATAATATCAAGATAAGCGACCTCTGTTACATAGTGGATGAACTAAGTTGTATGTTTCCCCCCATTACCCATATAACCATTGTGTAGCCTTTTCGGGACAATATGGTCGCTGAGCGACAGTCCTTTTGTTATTTAAAAAAAAAAGAAAAACATAACGCCTATCAGAACCATTCCTTATTTACATAAAATATATAAATATTCGATAATTAGTGTTTATAGTTAATTTTTTAAACCTAAGTTACTAAAGATCTTAATTTCTATATTGATTTTATTTGATTTCAATTTATGTTATTGATCAGAAACAACTAATCTGTCACGAGCGGCTCGAGGAGCCGAGGAGCTCGCGCCAACGCGCCGTCGACGCTGTTCTGCCTAACTTCGAAGCCTGGCAAGGGAGGGAGGGAGGTAACGTCACCTATCGACTTACTCAGGTACTCACCGGAAATGGTTGCTTCGGTGAGTACCTGAGTAGGATCGCACGCGAACCGACACCGCAATGCCACCATTGTGGGTGGGGCCAGTATTCCGCCCAGCACACGCTCGAGGATTGCTCGGCGTTCATCATTTGCCCTAGCGTAGCAAAACGCAACACCTGCGCTCGTCTTAACACCTTCGGTTTTTTGGGTGCCTTCGGCGACCAGCCTCAGCCTTTACAGCGGCTCTTGGTGCCTGCGCTTTGCTACAGCGGCGGTCTATTTATTAGTAGGAGTCTTAAAACAAAATATTATTCTAATCGTAATTCTAAAATGCATTTTTTATGCATAATTTTTTTTTAAATTTTAATTTAACCGAATATTTTTTTTTCTTGGGCGACGTAAAATTTTACTTGTTATTGTCATTATCAACTTCACTCAGACGGCACCAAAACAAACAAAAGGTCGATAAACACTATAGTTTACCAATAATAATGGCTTTAGTCGAACGCTAAATCACTGGTCAGTTTACTTATCAAAACCAAACAATGGCTAAAAAATCTTGGTCAGTAAACTGACCAAAACCAAACAAGCGGTTATTAACAGAAATAATTTAAGTTTAAAGTATTCCAGTATGTATGACGTGTTATCTGAGCGATAATTTCTCCGAAACTAAAAAAGCTAGCTTAATCTTTATAGTCTTCCTAGAAAGTTCATGGTTAAAACTACATTCATTATTTTTTTTGGCACATTATTAATATTGTTACTTAATTTAATCAAATAATAAAATTAATTTAATTTTGTTACTTTAGTTATAGTTTCTTTTTGAGTGAGTTTTGTAAAATTATTTTGAGAAATAAATGTATACCGTAACGTTAGAAGACGCATTCACGCAACATGCAGCGTGGTGCGTGGCACTGTGTGAACCGCCTAAATAATAAGAGTATGTTTTGGAGTATTTGGACAACGCGTATCAACGTGCACAAGATAAATAATCCTTCACAGATAGCTCTAATTTTGTGGTTGAGTAAATGTGTATTCATGTACATATGTACTAGCTGCCGGCAGTTACTCGCGCATTGGAACCAAGATAAGAAAGAAAGAAAGAGAGAGCTTTAAGTGTTTTACTGGTCAACAACGTATACTGTGCAAAATCTCAGCTTGATCTGTTCAGTAGTTTGGTATAACTAAATTAAACATTTTAGTTATACACAGTTAGATAGGTTATATACGAGAAAACTTTTTGGATTATACATATATGTGTATTTACTCATGCACGGTAGTACATTATTGTATGTGCAGTGTAAGAAGAGGACAGTTCCGATACTCATAACATTCACGATGATGCGTCACTTGTGCTAACTAAGTTAAAAGTTGTAACTTACTATAAAATTAATATAAACTAATGTCAATGTACTAAATACGAGTAAGTTGGTTCGAAAAGCCGGTTCTGCTACACAGCTCGACATCACACGTATGTGTTATCCCAATAAATAAAGCAAGGTATACCCCCTGAGTTGATACTCTATAGATAACGTAAGTTACGTATAATTGATACAATGTGTAACAATATATATGTATGTGTGTACGAATTAAAAGATGTATCAGACCAGAGATTAAAAATTATAGGTCTTGTTAAGAGAATAGCCGTGCAGGCTGAGTAGTTTATACACCCGACCTTCAATCCGAAGGTTCGATACCGGCCGTGAACCCATCTTTCTTGAAAATTGTATGTTGACACTTTATATTTAACACTTGCTTAACGGTGAAGGAAAACATCGTAAGGACACCCGCGGCTTAGTCAGCTTCAGGGCGACTAAACTGGGGGGATGGTATAGGTGCTAGACAATCCTAATCCATCTAACAATGTCCCAGGCACTGCAGCGTCCTATACAGCATTATTACCAGTTGCTGACGCTGTATAAATCATCTATGACAAATGTAAAGGCGTTATTTTTTTGTTATATAATAGGTAATTGTTAATATTAACTTGTATAAGACGGAGTTTCAACAACTACAGGTATGATTAAACGCACAGACGCCGCCAGACGCAATGTTATTATAGAATAAGTTATTTTGTCTGCTACGGCACGTGACTGGCACGTTTTTTCTAAGTGTTGTTAAACACTATAAAAATAGGTAACTATGCTACAGAAAAGCTGCCGTCACGGCTAATTAATAGACAGAAAACACAAGAAATAAATAATGCTGTACAATTCTGGTACCAGATAGTAGATTATAATACATTTGAAAGAAACCGCGTCTATGCGATAAGCCAGACCGTTGTACAAGTTTTAGTTGTATAAAAAAATTGGTATTGTATTTGACAATCAAAATCAATAAGAGTTTATTCAATAGAACAAAACGCCATTTAGAATAATTAATTTACATAAGAAGAACAAGATACATTTTAATTGAATAAAGCACATAATTGAATTCGTTCGCTTGAGATAACTTTTTTCCAAGTGAGGGAAAGAAGCGAACATTGTCAGCTGGACGGGTCTTTAGTCGTTTCGCACCACACGCGATTCGAACCGCGGTGCGAAAAACCCAAGTACTGTTTCTGAATGGGGCCATTCGCACCGCAGTGGTTCGGCGGTGCGAATCGCCCAAGATTCTTTTGAGGGTCGTTTCGAACCACGGGTAAAAAAGACTCGATGCTCATTTTGTAAGTCCAATTTAGGCACGCATGAAAAATTTAAGGATTTCAATTATTTATTTGCACAGATAAGAAGAAACATGGATAGTGATAAAAAAAATTGCAAGATAATATATAATAATTATATTTGCTCAACAGCTGTATATTTTTTAATGTAATAGGTAGGTTTTAAATCACAGTTTGATCAACATTATACATTTTATTAAAAAATAACTAACTATTGCTAATCACAGGTATGACGGACATTATTATTTACTTATGACTAGGTAATCATTAAGAATCATAGCCGTATTTTTTTTAACTAACGAAGATATAACTTTTGAACTAAAACTAAACCAAGATAAGAAGAAACATGAATAGTGATAAAAATAAGTATTAAGCTAAACTGTTTTTGGACAGCGCACGCTTACCTAATCATTTCGATTTAGAATGGGAACCCCCTACAATGCACAATGCGTAACAAAAAATGAAGAGTCGAACACGTGTGCAAATACTAACCCAATCGATGTGTCAGATCAGACCATAATATTTACTAAACTGTGTTTTTTCTTGCCTGTGTTTCTGTTTTTGTTTTTGTTCTTGAGAATCATAGCCTAATATTAGGACAGACACTGGTGGAGATTCTGTCGTTGCACTACTAGCTAAAGCTAAACTTGACGAAAAGGGACTAACATGACAAATGACATTATACTAGCTATGTATATGTATGTCATTTGTGATTTTAGTCCGATGTTGAAGAGGTGTTTGTTAAGAGTGCAGTGGCCTGTTAGTGTCCCCACCACTGTCCTTAGGTCCGTTCTTTGTAGTTGTAGTAGGCGTCGTGAGAGCCTTGGTGATAGCGTTGGAAGCGCTGCTCTTGCTACGCAAGCCTATACGAAATAATAAAAAAAAAGAAGATTAGATTGTATAACTCTGAAATATAACAATGTGACAGCAAATTAGAATAGAAGATTCACCTGGTCAGAGGATTCACCCATGTCACGCCAATGGTTCTGCGTGAAAGGAATGATGATTAATTAAATCGGAAAACACCGGTAACAAGATCGTAGGTACCTTGCGGTAATTTGTAGTAATTTTCTGTGTCTCGAACACCTAGGTAATGAATACCTGTTAGGTACATAATTGCCTGTTCAATCGGGTTTTCCTCGTGCGCCGATTCTATTATCTGTCTATACAAATAAAAACCGTAAATCTTATAATAAAGTCGGGTGACACCACTTAAACTCGTAACTTGAGAACGGCTGGACCGATTGCAATGATCTTAGGTTTTTTGGATTGTTTTGGGCCAGGAATAACTTAATAGGCTTTTTAAAGTTCACAAAAAGTAATTATAACATAAATTCATTTTCATAAACATACATTTGAGAAGATACGATATAGATAAGATGTTATGATAGCCTTTCCAACTCTCCCCTCTCCTCCTCTTCTTCCTCCATGAATACTTGGCTGGTTTAGAAATAATTAATAGAATCAGGCGTTACTTTGCGGAAATCCATATTATTATGACAAACAATGAAAATATCTAGTTTTAATTCCGCTAATGCTGAGATGCATATGCACCGCCCTCCCGCCCGCTAATTATGAAAGATCTTTCGTTCTAGCCGCCGACCAGTCAACATCTCGGCGTTTAACCTGAAGATGCCTCGCGGAGAGGCGAAACACGTGTCGTCGTGTGGGTTTGGGTATGCATGTTGCACTAACAGCCTGGTTCCCCCTGCATATGCATAATTAGCGGGCGGGAGGGCGGTGCATATGCATCTCAGCATTAGCGGAATTAAAACTAGATATTTTCATTGTTTGTCATAATGGTTTAGAAATATTAAAATAATAATAATAATATTTATTAAAAGCCGTGTTGGCCGAGTGGTATGTACCCCTGACTTTCAATCCGAAGGTCGTGGGTTCGATACCGGCAGTGCACCAATTGATTTTTCTTTCTTGAAAAATGTATGTGCACACTTAACATGTGCTTTAACGGTGAAGGAAACATCGTGAGGAAACCCGCGGCTTAGTTAGCTTCAGACGTATTGACCTGTTCTTTCCTCTGAATAATAGCTGACTAAGCTGAGAGGATGGTATAGGTGCTGGGCAAGCCTAATCCATCTAACAATGTCCCAGGCACTGCAGCGTCCCGTACAGCATGATTACCAGTTGCTGACGCTGTATAAATAATCTATAATAGATGCAAAGGCCTTACTTACTTAGAAATATTATTAATTTATTTAAAAAAAATAATTATTTGCTATTATTAGTATATATCGTAATTTTAAGTACTATTATTATAAAATTACGCGACCGTATTCTAATGACCCCCTCAGTAAGTTCAAGGCTATATTTTATCCCCATCATCATCCTCTTCTTCCGGACCCCCTTCTGGGTCACCGGGTGAGGCCTCGAGACTCAGTCTACTTGCCCCGGCTTCATCTCTGGGGGCTACAACCCCCAGGTCACGCTTCTTGTAGCTCTTTGGGTGGGCGGGTGACGTTGGTTCTCCCCGGCGGAGGTGCGGTAAGGGAGGGCCTATGCATAGAAGTTTCTACGCATGGCCTCCAGTCCCCGGACCGCTACCTCACGCGTGTCTTCTTTTTTATCCCCGCATCCCCACGGGAACGGTGAAACCGCCAAACGCTGCTAGTATAAAATATAAACGTATCTCTTGACAGTCAAGAGATCAATCAACATTACATTACATTGTAAGTTATGTAAAAAGAACATTTTCAAATACTTTGGGAAGGGAGGGAACTAGTATAATACCGGAATGTTTAGACAGCAAGGGACGCACAGTTAAATAAGTAACAATATCAACGTACCGGAATAAAATAACAATAACGGCCACCACAAAAGAAAATATATGGAAAGATAAACTCTAAAGAAAACATACAACAGATTGATGGTGAACAAGAAAGAAGATTGAATTTACAGGCACGCGTATCTTAATTAGATTCACGTTCTATTTACGAAATTAGTTTTAAAACTTTTGATTTTGATGGAATGCCAAAACGGCCACCATTTTCATAAAAAGTTACGTTAGGTGGTATGGAGTTTCATCACAAAAGTAAAATGATTGAGCTGTTAAACTTTTTAGTAGAAAAACTAAATACAATTTTTCAAAAAGAGGTTTAATATACTAGAACAGGAACATAGTGATTTGAATATCAGCTGATAATATTATTCTTAAAAGTAAATTGCCGTTTTTGCGATCGATAGAACAGTGTATGGTGTTATGAATAGTAATTATCTTCTATAAAGATAGCTGTGCTGACTGAGTGGTAGCGAGATACGATGTATGAGATTGTTAAGACGGCGACTTTCGATCCGTAGTCATAGATTTGATACCGGCCATGCACCAATTGATTTTTTAACCGACAAAAAAAAGAGGATGTTCTCAAAGTCATCTGTACTATTTTTAGATATCGCACGACTCAGTCAGCACAGATGTAGACCAGTTCTTTCCTCTGACTAATAGCAGACTAAGCTGATAGATGGTATGAGTGCCGGGCAAGCCTTATCTATTTTACAATGTCGTAGGCACTGCATCGGGACGCTGCACAGCTTGATGTCTAGTTACCAATAACTAAGAATTCCTAGAGTTCGTCAAGAAGATAGATTATAATAAAATTTTTGGACACTACATGCTTTCTTTTTTTACGTAAAAAAAAAATATGTATATTTTTTTTTATGTATTGTAAATAGTAGGTACGCCTCTTGCATTTCTACGTTTAGCGGACGGGAACGTTCAAGTCCTAATTTCATGTCCTACCTTTATGCCATAAGATTGTGAGAGTGACACAGCCAATTCTTTAAATTATAGTTAATTAAAATTTGACTACATCCGAAGCTCGGGCTTTAAAGCCCGTTTTTTTGGCAATAAATATAATAATAATGGGAGTGTTTGATCCCATTATTATTATATTTATTGCCAAAAAAACCTTGTGCAGGCTTTGGACAGCGCTGTGGCAGATTACCGGTATTATTTGTAAATATTTTTGAATCTAAGTCATATTGTGGATTAACTAATAAAACCTAATAATTCGCTACTGAATATTAGTTAGGTATAATATACCTAACTAACATATATCTAGAGAATGGCAGACAGGCGCCACATTCCGTCCAGATTCCGTTGTTGTATCAATAATAAGAGGATAAAATATCTTTGATAACTTGTTTTTATGGCGGGTACAACCGTCATTAAGTTTCTGATTCTTATATTTATAAATGTTTCAAGGTCTTTTGTAAAACGTGTGCATACGTTGTGTTACAACTTTCTTGATGATTTCAAACTATATAAATCAACTAAATAATTTGATAATGCTGATTATTGCAGACATAACATTAAAGTAAGCAGAGCATATTAGATTATTGAATAGGTACTCAAGTCAGTCAATCAGTTTTTTTTTGTAAATACATTATTATTAAACCTAATATATACCAAAACCCAAGAGCTTTCATTACAGCTCAGAATCCGGGATCAGGGAATATTGGAACATTTCATAAGTAGTCGTTAGTATATGAGATGGTATCGACTGGATAAAACCCTATAGATAAGGTAAGCAGTTCAGCAGATTAGAGAATATATACAATTGGGCCCAGTACAGAACCTTGTAGAGCTACAGGAAGAACAAGTGAAGGAGAGGATCTGAGTCAGTTCAGCATGCTAGATGAGGCTCAAGAAGCGCCTGTATTTTATTTTTATTCTTTGTTACCTCAGATTTGTCTTCGTCGATTATGAACAGATTTGGGAAAATTATTTGGAATAGATACACTTTCAGATTGGTTCTGGTTCCATTTTTCAAAACTCGGTCCTGATGACGGATCCATGAGGAATCGAAAAATTGTAGCATTGTTCACTCATCATCATCATCATATCAGCCGTAGGATGCCCACTGCTGAACCAAGGCCTCCCTTCCGTATTGATCTTCAAGTACTGCGGTTGGAAGCGGCCTGCTTCCAACGCCGAACTGCGGTTCTTACCAAGACGTCTGCCCATCTTTGTAGGTGGACGTCCTACGCTGCGCTTAATTACTAGCCCTTCATTTAAGCTTGAGTTTGGGTTTTTTGTTTCACTAAATAATGTTAGCTTGTTTTAAAATGCGCAGTTTTGATAATGGGATCTATGATCGATAAATCAAGGTAACTCCTCAATAGTAATAGGCAAACATATGTATAGCGGTTCCAGTATTTTCAGCAACAAGTCAAGAATTTTATAATTGAAGTCAATTTTGTTTGTTTAAAAGTTAAAGGATTATCGTACACAATCTGCATCTTGAACAAATTGACATCCCTTTCCGGATGACAATTGTAACAAAGTTTTGAAGCTGCGCGCGTCGCATTTTAGTAGATGCCCCACTTTATCACCCTTGTGGTCGCGTAAACCCACCCTATCCAGTAAGCTTGCAACCACCACCCGGGGTGGTCGCATTTCGGGCTTATCGTCTTCGTGTACTTTGTGAAGTTTTTCTGTTATCTCGATGGGTAAGTTATGGCGAAACATATTTAACTTTCTTATTTGCTTGTATTTTTGTTTTAGGTGTATATTTCCTAGAAAAAAATAATTTTAATAAACATATATCTTTTATGCTTCTTGGCAGTTCACCAAACTATTAATTTGACGTGAAATATATATTTTTATCTAGATCTCGTAGTTTCTGGTCGAAATCTGAAAGTTTACGACTACCGCCGTTTTCTTCAGGCCATACCATAAATAGTAGAAAAAGACTGGGTAGATAGGTAACCTAGATGAATATAATTGAGTACCTAAGTACAACGGGTACTTACCGAATTTTATGCTTATCTTTTCCTTCAGCAAAATTAACCAGTTGGCACAGGATGCCAAAGGTTGCTGGTTGGCCTAGCTAAATAGATTATTTATACAGTGCCAGCAACTGTTAAACAATGCTGCACAGAACGATGCTGTGACCGAGTCATCGTCATATAGTAAACGTTATAACATCAACTTATATAAAGTAGCAGTGAGTTAAGAACTAAGGAAATTATTTGAGAAACATGCAAAAATTTCATTACAGTAAGTATATAAAATTACTCAGTTATTATTTACGTCAACGCAATAAAGAGATCGAGCAGAAAATTAATTTAACTAAATAAATATACTAAATAAATAAATAAATAATGAATAATGCTGGACAATCCACACAGCATCATCTAGCCCTAAGCTAAGCAGGGCTTGTGTTATGGGTACTAGATGACTGATATACTTAATACATTTATACTACATAGATAGATATTTTTATTATATATAGAAAAACATCCAGAACACCCTGAACAAAGATCTGCAGATCGTACAGACATTTGTTCCGAGGCGGGAATCGATCCCGCAACCTCTTGATCCGCAGACGGACCTTCGCCCGCTGCGCCACAGAGCTAGTAAGTCGGATAACTTAATTAAAACTTCAAACTTAAAATTGAGTTGTCGCCTCTTCTGAGAAATCTTTTTTAGATTAATCTAACTATAAACTGGAAGCATCTTTAATATTTTGAATTTTACAATTTACATTTTTACTTAACTCTAGCTTGTTGCGTAAACAAGTCACACATTTTATATAACAGGGAGATAATTATGTCGCATACATGACTTGAATAAAATTAAGCATTGTAAATTCAGTGAAGATTGCCTACACTCTCCATACAGCGTTAACTGTAATGGGTATTATAATAAAATTAGGAGACTAAGCTTTAAAAGGGCGTAAAGTTATAGCTAAATATACATATATTATAAACTATTTCCTATATAGACATCAGTTTAATACTTAATTACATAATACTTCAGCAAAATTTGATCTGGAATGTTTTTTCAAGCTTATATTTAGCTTGCCCTGTATGTACATACATACATATGTATGTAACTATGTTTGTTCGCGGAATCTTGCAACTCAATTTTGAAGCAGCATATCTTCAACCAATTGAAATTTTGTATACATGTTTTTTTGGATGACAATGCATGGTCAGCTATGTAACGTCACTTCATGGATTCAGTGACGTCATTTACCATAACTCTTATATTTAATATATATTTATACTCGTAACTCGAGAACAGCTGGACCGAATTCAATGATCTTAAATGATCTTAGATGTTGCAGATTTATTTGTGCCCGGTTCATTTAAACATCATTGAAATTCACGGAAAAAATAATTATTACGTAAATTAATTTTCCCATACAGCCATTTCTTTACATTATCTGTCATTTTTTCCTTTTTAAAACTTAAGGAGTGGCCATGGTCATGGGCCATATGAGAATACAAAAGAATATCTAATTATAATGGTTAAGGGGATTTGTTGGACTTTTGTCCAGATATCCCCTTTGCGAGCCGGAAGGGGATTTCTGGACAAAAAGTCTAATAATCACCTTCGCAGGGGATCGTCGAAGGGAGTTATTAGAATAAGCCATTTTATACGGATGATGTGATAGGATGTGATGACATTTTTTGGTTGTCAAAAATTTAAAGGTTCATTTAGAAAGTATTGTGATTTAAACTTAAACTCAAAATGTTTATATTTTAGTAGTAGTAAGTAGTTGTAGAGCTTGGCATCTTCTTGATCGCATGTTATACAAGGTGCTAACAAATTAGTCACGGATATTTTAAGAGATAATACATTATAACAATTAACTGTAATTAAAGAACCTTTGTATATAATTTTTTGTTTTCATTAACTGAACAAAAAAATAAATTTTATTTAATTTTTAAAATAATCCCCCTATTATGTATGTACCTATCAAGATGTTTAACACTGTCTGTCATGTCACATCAAAAGTTGTTTTTCTTAAATGTCATTATGATTCAAGTATTTTATTTATCAACCTTATGAGGCCACTTGAATGATGGTTTAAAGAGGTTCTAGAATGTGTCTAAAGAGGTCTCATTTAATTATCTTATTAACAGGGTGTTTTAACGGAGCAAATTTGTTTCCTAGTTTTCTCCAAAAAAACATAACAAAGCCTATGATGTTTCATACTACAAAGTTAAAAGACTGTTTATTGCAGAATTGTTTTTATAACGTGAATGAATATAAGCTTCAAAACTTGACTATAACTTAACTTTATTTGATTTTATAGTTTCTTTTTTATATTACTTGACTTAATTTGATTTTATTGATTTTATTTGACATTTTTATATATTTTGACTTTATTTGATTTTTAACTTAATTATTTTTTGTTCTACTTATTAATTTGGCAAATTTTTATTTCATTTATTAACATTATTTTTTTAATATAATTTTTAATATTATTAATATTTTGACTATATTTGCACGCCATGTTTGGTAGTTTGTAACTGGACATTATAGAAAGAAGAAAGAAAGAAAGAAACCGTTTATTTGCACCAAAGTCTTAATAACACACATAAAATTATAATTATCTTAAGTTTACATTGGCACAAATCGGTCACCACTCAGCATAAGCAGGAATAACATTGCTCAGCAAGCTGTTACTGCGCTGGTTTTCTGTGGCGCCGTAGTATAGAGCGCACTGCGCACTTGACACACACATTATATCATTTTAAAGTCTTATAAGGGTTGCAAGTTAAACATAGAAAATATTAACATTTATGACACAAGAAATATAAATTTAGAATAGGTACACAGCTTAAATATTACAAGTAGGTATTAACACACATTTTTCAGAACTAATTATTATTTAAATATAAAAGGTATAAAAGCACAGACATCGACCATTTATAAATTAATATATTGATTGTTTAAAAGATATTTTTTTAGATTAGTTTTAAACGAGTAAATGGTGTTGGAATTTCTAATTGGAGGTGGAAGATTGTTCCAACATTTCGTGGCAGCGTAACGAAAGCTGCCACGAAAGGCGGTCGATCTGTGGTGCGGACAGATTAGTATTATTGCAAAACGTGCTTGTCGAGAAGAGAATTGAAGTTTTTCATACAAATATATAGGTGTTTTTTTTTAATTATACCAAAAAGAAGTGTTGCAAAATGGAGAGTACGTCTCGATGTCATATTCAAGAGTTTGTGGCTGTTAATGTAGGGAGAGATATGCGATCTGCGTGGAATGGGAAAACAGAATCTAATACATGCATTTTGCACTCGCTGAATAAGTTTTCTGGAACGACTAAGTAGGCAATCTCCAAAAACGTTATCTGAGTAATTTAGTTTTGATAACACCAAAGAGTCACATAGCGTTACGCGTAGGTCTGTTTTTAGATATTCACGCACTTTGTATAAAACAGACAACCTGTAAAAACAGTTACGCACTGTTTGGAGAACATGTTCTTCAAAATTCATAGACCCGTCCATAAGTAAACCTAGATTGCGCACCTCGGTTTCTCGGACTATGTCGACATTTCCTATATATACTTTGGGGTTTTGCGATATGATTTGATTTATTTGTTTTTTAGATCCTAATATAATATACTTTGTCTTAGAGGGGTTTAAAAGTAAGCTATTCCTCTCACACCATTTAACTAATCTATTTAAATCGTCGTTGAGAGCTGTAAGAGCTTTATCAGAATTATTAGGTTTGAAAGACGTGTATAACTGTATGTCATCGGCATAAATATGATATTTACTATTTTTAATTGAATGTATTATATCTGAAGTGTATAATATAAATAATAGAGGGCCTAAAATTGAACCTTGCGGGACGCCTCGTGATACGGACATTTGAATCGAATTGGAAATGGATCCATCATTTTTGCGGATTTGAACTATTTGGGTACGTTCACTGAGATAACTAGCAAACCACCGAACAGTGTTTTCATGAAATCCATAATAAGAGAGCTTAGACAGCAGTAGTGTTGTATTAATTGTTTCGAAGGCGCGTGAAAAGTCCAGTAGAGTCAATACGGTCCCCTCACCTCTATCTTGTGCAGACAGCGTGCAACATTATATTTAATTAAGATCTTATTGTACATACATTCTGGCAAATAAATGATTATGATTATGATTACTCAAATGTACTCCGAGAACCGAGTACTATCAGCTGTAAAAATATCCGTGACTAATTTTTTAGCACCTTATATAGAACATGCGTTTCACTCAGGCTTAGATCGGTGACGATGAAAGTCTTATTATAGTTACGTGATATCATTATAAAATATACCCGAGTTTAATACATCGACTTCGACGGGTTAGTTGGTGATAGCAGCAGGCTGATTTCGTACCTCGCGACAGGTTTGCAACAGGCGTATATCTCACGATCACCGCTGTCAAACGTAATTTTTTTGCTTCTATTTACTATTTTCCCAAGGTTGTCTGGTAGAGATCGCTCATTAGCGATAAGACCGCCGATTGTATTTTTTTGAAGATCAAGATTTTTAAGGCAACATCATAGGATTCCATATCTCAATTGATTAGAGCACTTCCGGCTTTAGGTTTGGTAAATTTAAGTAAGATTTTCAATTCCATGAAGTTTCTACTTGTTCTGTTATATTTTTTTTCGATTTAGGGTTCCGTTTGCGACATGTTAAAGTTTTAATTTATTTTTTTGGTAAATGTGAAAAACATAGATACACTTACTTCTAACAACAGAATACCTTAAACACAATACTAAATTAATACTTGTAAATAGGTTTTGGTCAACGTAAAAAAGCATACCTACACTAAATTTTAACAATAGCCGTGGGGTGCCGGCAGTAGAATTTTGCCTATCCTCTCTTGCCCGTGGATGCAGTAAGTGCCTGCTAAGGGATGCTTCCGGAAGGTGGTCAGCAGCAACTTTCCGTGTATCAACATCCCGTACTGCGCTCGCTAACCCGCCTGCAAGCGTAGTGAGTATGGCAACTACCCCACATAGAGATCTATGAGGAAGGCCTGTGTTCAACAGTGGACATTTTACGACTAAAATAATGATGATCTTCTTACAACAGTTCCTAGCGCCCGACCCCGCCCTAATTTATTTGTTTACTACCAGCTCCAACCAAGCCCGAAGATCGGTCCTGCAGCGAGCGCCTGCGCCGCTGGTGCCGCTCCAGGAACTGCCAGCTGTGGCGGCTGCTGCTGCTGCCCTTCATCCCGATCCTGGCTCTCATCGTGCAGACCACACTGTCTCTGGAGGGCAGCGTGACTAATGGAAGAGACGTCGCTGATGTCGAGGAACAGGTAACCGCTGTGACTAGCCTTTATTCTCTCACATTATCATCATCAACAGCCCACGGTAGTCCACTGCTGGACGTAGGTCGTGGGGTACCGTGGGGTACCGGCAGTGGAATCTTACTCCTCCTCTCATACCCGTGGAAGCAGTAAGAGTCTGCTAAGGGATACCTCAGGAAGATGGGCAGCAGCGTCTTTCCGTGTATCAACATTCCGTACTGCGCTCGCCAACCCGCCTGCTAAGCGTCGTGAGTATGGCAACTATCCCTCATGGAGATCATGAGGGAGGCCGGTGTTTAGTAGTGGACGTGTTACGGCTGAAATGATAATGATTGCTTTTATTATTTATTCTCTAACATATCATCATCATTATCATCATCAGCCCACGGTAGTCTTCTGCTTGGACACATCTCTTCTAATAGGCGCCGTCGCTTCTATTTTTTCATATGTGGCTAGCCCACTGCCACATTAGCTTGCTAATCGGTGACCGGCAGGACCGGCAGGTTATTCGACAGAGAACTTTAGTTCTCTCTAAGCCGGACCTTATTTATAATTTTGCGTTAAAATTAGAAATTGTTTATTTTCTTTTATTTTTATGTATTTTGTTATGAGTTATGAGTGTTACAAATAAATGTACTTTCTATCTATCTAAATATATGTATGTAATATACATATGATTAATAATATATGGAGTATCTACTCCCAACATCTCTCTCATTTATTCTATTAATAATAATACATCTAAAAGTTTATTTGTATGTATGTCTGTTACCGCTTCAAGAAATCAATTCTAAACAGATCAAAATGAAACTTCACACATCTTGAGATGTTGAAAAAACACCTTCGCAAATAATGCATTATTTTAGAACAGAATTGATTACCATAAAAAAGTTACTGTGAGTTAACCTTAAAAGATAGACATAATAGGCTTTTTCAGACTTTCTCTAGAACTTTTTAGGGAGACAATTCAAACATACGCGCTGGTTGCGTAACTGTAACCACTTGCGTAGCGCGCGCAATGGAAGCTCTCAAAAGGAATAAACTTTCCCCGTTTATGCAACACTTTTCAATGATGAACTGCTCCTACTTTTTGTAGCGTGATGATTGTTAGCTTATTAGCCATCTTCGATAGTTGGGCTGTCCAACACCAAAAGATTTTTTTAATTCGAACACGTAGTTCCTGAGATAAGCGCGACCAAATAAACAAACAAACTTGAACTTCATAATATTAGTATTGACACAGGCTATTTCTTATCCAGTTACAACTCGTGCGGACGCTTCTATAACTCTGTACTGTGTCTCATTGGACATAGTACAAATTGTGACTCTCGTGAAATGGAAATATTATAAAAGCGTTTATGATTTAAAACTGCGGCAATGGTTTTTTTTTAGTTACAAGAAGTTACAATTTTATTATACAGTATCTAAAACCACTAAGCTTTAACTAATTGCTGAAAATAGTCTTCACCAAATGTAAAATAAAAACAATATCTTAAAATAAGAATAATGACTAAATAAAATTGAAAAAAAATAACAAGAAAATTATACCTTAGTAAGAAGCTAAGTAACCGAAACATTTAATTGTTATCAGGTAACACAAAGTATTTTTTTAGTTTTGATTTTATGTTGTTTCTGGTTAAACTTGCGACAGCTTTTGTGTCATCAACCTACTCGTATTTTCTGGATGTTCTGCCTCTTACCTACCAATACATAATACTATGATCTAGATAATCAATGCTGCCGCTTGGCACTTCTATGTTTCTGCCCAACGTCATACTTGGCGCCTTGATATTAGGTAGTATGCGCAGCACCCTTGACTATTATGCGCACACCCGCACCGTTGGTATTATAAAGAGAAAATATCTGTATTTTGTGTGCTGTATTTTGTATGTTTGTAACGAATAAACTCAAAAACTACTGAACCACAGTGTGATTACGTATCTCGCGACAGGGCTTGCAACGGGCGATCGTTGCTGTCAAGTGTCAATTACTTGTTGTTCTACAAAATTGACGTTTGACAACAGCGATCTCCTGTTGCGGGCCTGTTGTGCTATATTTTATCCCCGTATTCTTACGGAATGGGAACTACGAGAGTGAAACTGCGGAGTGCGAACATACAAATTTAGTTCAGTCAATATGAGGCAAGCAATTTTGTAGTGTTTGCGGGCAGGAAATTCTTGCGCTTCGTGTAATGCGTTGGTACACATTTGCTTCATATGTTCCAACAATACTTAGATACAGTGATATTATTTAAAGCAGACAAGTGACTCGCGCCTTAGTAATGGTTCCGAAATTAGATGATTAAATTTATTTGACGAAATAATATTTAGTTTCTGTAATCTGTGATAAAGGTCGTTTTTTAACTAAGTCGGAATAGTTACCACTTACGAATATAACTCGGGAAGTTCTGGGCCCATTTTAATTAATTTAATTTTTGGGATTTGTCTGTGCCTGGATTAACATTAATTTTTCAGCATTTTATTGCTAACTTTACTTCGGCGTTATTACATTATAATATTCATGCAAAATAACAGCTTTTTAGTAGTGGATATGCCACCTATCACAAACAAGGTGATCGTGGAAGACCAGCGCTTTGGTTAGATTTACTTTGCCACAGCACAAGCTGAATGGTGACCTTTCTTGTCACTTTGACTTAGTTCTAAGAATAATTTTATAATTTTGTTAAATTGTTCGTGATGCGTGACAAAATAAACATATTTTATCTCTATCTTTATCTTTAATCGTAAAGCTTCTTCGTAAAGCCTCTCCCCCTCTTCGACAAACAGACAGACGTGCGAAACTTAAAGGATTCCTTGTTTTACTTTGGACCTCTAAAAAATAAATCACATAAGCATACTTATCTCTGCCTGTTCTCTTGTTAAGAATTGGATATACAACGCGAAATTCAACGTTTCGTGTCGTCAACGACAGCAATTACGGTGTCAAAAGATCTCCTTGACATGTATCTAATGGTGTTTTTAATTGGATAAGCCTCGTTAAAAATATCCTGTGGAAATTGACATTAATTTATACAAGCTATGAGTTAATGTCATAACATGACACTAGGTCATCCAGTAGGTAATTTTACTCGATATAACCATCAATAAACAGTCTTATTTTTCCATGACATTAATTTATAGAAGCTTAAAAAGAATAAGCTAAAAGGCGTTAAGGGGTTATTTTTGTCATCTATTAAACACCCGGTTGGAATATAATGTATTATCGTTTCAGCCGTTTAACGTCCACTAATGAACTCAGGCCTCCCTCATGGATCCTTATGTAGTAGTTGCCATACTCACCACGCTTGGTTGACGGGTTGGCGAGCGGAGTAAGGGATGTTGACGACATTGACACGGAAAAAACGCTGCTGTCTATCTTCCGGAGGTTTCTCTTAGCAGGCTCTTACTGCATCCACGAGCATGAGAGGAGGGGTAACATTCTACTGCCAAACCTCACGGCAATAATGTATAATTTGTAATTTTTATACTGTTTTCACCACACTTAAGAAGAACATTCCAAGAAAATGAAACATTTCAAGGCTTCGAATCCCACCGGAATCGTATATTTTTGATAAGGTTTTTAATTTCCTTGAAATGGAATATAATGTTTGAACCGTTCTTAATTTTGGTCTCACATCATTCGACTTAAATCCCTGAACAATACTCATAAATTGTCCATCCCATTTACACTGCGATACATTATATTTTTTTTAAGTAAGAGTGCCGCCTGCCGATTTTGATTAGTATGGCAACTCCTTCTCATGGAGATCCATGAGGGAGGCCTGTGTTCAGTAGTAGATTTCTTACGGCTGCAATAATAAAGAGTGCATGTTTAATTTGAATTAAATCCCATACTGCTAGGTTTGACCTATGTTTGAACTTTAAATTTATTACAGTAGCAAAGCAACCAGGCGACAAAATTACCTGTCATACGTTTATAAAGGTATGTATAAGTACCTCCGAATTTCAATAGAAAGGTCGTGGGTTCGACACCGGCCGAGCACCAATGGATTTTTCTTTCTTGAAAAATATATGTGCACACTTAACACGTGCTTTAACGGTGAAGGAAACATCGTAAGGAAACCTGCGGCTTAGCTTCAGACGTTCTTTCCAATAGCCGACTAAGCTGACAGGATGGTATCGGTACTGGGCAAGCGTAATCCATCTAATAACGTCCCAGGCACTGCAACGTTCTTTACAGAATTATTACCAGTTGCTGACGCTGTGTAAATCATCTTTAATAGATGCAAAGGCCTTACTACGTTTATTAAGTGCTATAGGCACTTTTAGTAGTAGTAAAACTTTTAGTGAAAGATTATTAACACATATTTAACCGGGTATTTGTCGCGCTATTTACCTTTATTATTGCCCGACGTTTCGACAGGATTGCACCCATAGTGGTTTTTGTGAAAGGTTCATCCGGGGAAGTACTACCACCATACCTATTTCTGCCGCCAAGCAGTAATATCTCCATTGCTGTGCTCTGGTCTGAAGGATAAGGGAGCCGGTGAAATTACGGGCACATGAGACTTTACAACTCTATCTCAGGGTGACGGGCGCAATGCAATGCAGCGTTGGTCACGTGCTTAGTGAACGTGATCATCGCGGCATTGCAATTGTTATAGGTAGAGGTTACCGCTTAACATAAGGTGGGCCTTTGGCTTGTCTCGTCATTTAGTAGTATAAAAAAAACTTACCTCAGGCTAGGCTACTGGTACTTCAGCTCAAAAACTAATTTGTACCCCTGCATTAATCCGGGGATCGGGCGGCAGGGCGGACCTATTGTGTACACATAGTTAGTTGTATTTGTATTTGTGTGTACATTGTGGCTGCCTTTAACTGGGAAACAGCCATAAGTGCCTATTATTTTATTTAAGTATCACTAATTTTGTATTTCTTGTTGGTGGCTAAAGTAAATAGATACACAACATTAAGCTGGACGCGTGAATAAGAGGTTTTTTTCTCCTCGCAACTAATTAAATTGTTTTTTTAAAACGTAGCATGTAAATCCTACTTCCTACTTCCTGTTTATATAAAAGTGTACGTAGTACGGATACGAAGTTTGCCGGGTCAGCTAGTTGTTCGTTATACTTACTTCAATTACCATGCTTAGCTTCAAGGTATTATCTAGGTATTGTATTTATGAAGGTTCTAGTAAAATTTAGAGGCAACTTTGCATTTTGTATCTATCGAGATAATTTTGTGGAATCATGTTTCTGAAACATTGATGTTTCGGCGATACTTTGTTATTGATAGTGATTTTCGGACAATCGATTTTCGGAGACAAGATGGACACCCCTTCCAAACTTCGCAATATTTAACTTTGAAATTCATATATGGTAAAGTTCAAGACTTGTTTTACCTTTACTTTACATTATAGTAGTTTGGAAGGGGTATCTATATTGTCTACGAAAATCGATTGTCCGAAAATCACTGTCACTATCAAGTATCGCCGACAGAGGCGGCTTTACCTATAGTGCAGGGTGTGCGGCGCACACGGGCGCCGGGTCTAAGGGGGCGCCGGATCTAAGGGGGCGCCGAGCGCCCTCTAATGCGACACCTCCAAAGATGCGTGCGTCGCTCGCGCACGGCACCGGCGCACTCAAAGACCCTGCGCCCGTGTTTCGGCCGATGCCGCCGGGCGCAAAGCAAGGCGCCACCACAAGCTGCGTGTTTACCTACTCTACATTAGGCTTAGTTCAGATGACCGCGCGGCGATGCGCGCTGCCGCGCGGTTCACCTGTTCAGATGGCGGCGGCTTGCGCGCGGCAGTCTAGCGTGAACATTCAGTGGAGAATGGACGTGGAGGAGGCTATTTGCTTGTGGGTTTTATACCGCAAACTGCGACGTCGTCGTCGAAAGCAAAGACGATACTGGGTGCACCCTATTTTGAGGCAAAGACTTTCTTTAAGCCTGTTTGTGACTTTATATCCCACACTAAGACAACACGAAGATCGGTTTTTCAACTGCTTTAGGATGTCCATTCGAATTAAGATTCCAAATCGCATCTCTTCTTTCAATTTCGTCAATTATTAAATCAATTGATATCTCGTCCTCCATTTTTTAGTGGCTCCGTGCGTCCGCCCGCCTCAAACCACGTGGGTCATCTGAACAGGTCGATACAGGATTGTAGATCTTAAGCCGCGCGGTGACGCGCGGTTCAAGATCTTGCGCGCGGTGCATGGCGGTGCGCGCGGGCACGCGCGGTGACGCGCGGTCATGTACACAACAACATTGATTTGTTACAATCTCAAACCGCGCGCCGAGCCAACCACGCGTCGCCGCGCGTCCATCTGAACTTACTCTTACTTTTGTTTCAACGTGAAATCAGCCTTAAAACAGATAATTAAAGATTATATTGGCGTAGAAAAGTAAAGATTACATACACTTCTATATAAATTGTTTCCTATAAAGTTTACATACATTTCTGTTAGCTATTAAAGTTTCACGGGTTTATCTCTGCAAACTTCGGAGATAAGGGGGGGAACGGTCGTTTTTTCAACATTTTTGTTAATAACTCAAAAACGATACTGCTTAAAGGAAAAATAAAAACTGTTTAATAATGTGCAAATGAATACCTTTCATATGATACCCCACACGACCTAGTAACATCACAAAAAATTTGAAAACCATAAATGCAAGCATTTCTCGTCCCATAGCTGCAATTGCCCTCGTTTATTAACAGTAGAGTCAAAAAATAAAAACAGTTTAATAATATGCAAATAATTATCTTTCTGATACCCCACACAACCTAGTAACTTAACATAAAAATTTTGAGATCCCGCCCGATTTTATCCGCCCCCCTGCAATCATAATAAGAATATTGTTCAGCATTTTCATTTAAGCTATATTAGTAAAAAAGTGTTACCTATCTATAAACCCTACAAAGTTGTGATTTTTTATTGTTGTAACCCCTTCCTTCCTAAAAAGCTTCTTGACATTCAAAATTGCACTATTTGCACCCGAATTTTTGTATGAAAATATAACTGTAAGCATTCCATTTTGACCCCGCTCCTACTAGGGGGCGCCAGGGTACTGGTGGCACACTGGCGCCACAAGGGCTAGAGCCGCCTCTGATCGCCGAAACATCATCTTCCTGGACATTATGGTCCCATAAATATTATTAGAGAACATTGGAATAGACAATATCTTATTGTAAAATATTCTTTATTCTAATGCTCTTTACGCATAGAGTTATTTTACCAAAATAATTATTTCCATAATTTTCATCGATATAAACATATGTGTCATAATAATAACGAATCATAGACCTTATTCTTCCGAATATTTTCGAATGATTATAAAACCAATGGCAGAACCGAGACGGAAGGACAGTAGATTATTAGGTTTTTTTATAACTATCCGAAAACACTGCCTGTGACAGAACCGAGACGAAAGGACAGTAGGTTATTAGGTTTATTTATAAACATCCTGTAACACTGCCTGTGACTGAAACAAGATAGAGAGACTAGGTTATTAGGTTTTTTTATTGCCAACCAAAAACTCTGCTTTTAACAAGACCGTAACTTAGTTATTAATAAATAAAGTAGGTAGGTATATATTAAAGTGAAACTACAAAATACTGAATACGAGTGAGCGTAGTGAGCGGCCATCTAAGTAATATTATTTTGTTGAAGATTAATGTAAGTAAAATTACTCTTGACTAAACATTATTAAAAATTAAAATTATTCTCACAAATAATTAGGAAAATAATGTTCATGAGTTAATAATGTTATGGATTTAATTATTTATTGCGAATGACTTTTTGCATGTTAATCATTATGGAGATCGATATTAGTGGTAACTTTATGATGCAACCTTATATTATTGATCCTTATATTATTTGGGCAAGCGATGATTATGAAAAAAAATGGATTACTATATTAGAGATATAAATTTGGGAGACAAAATAGAGAACCGTTTGGAAGATATGCGACGCTATACGCCTTCCTTAAAGTGCGGTTTTATGGACCATACCGGAAGTGGCGTCTTAAGTGTTTGCACTAATTGAAGCGGGACATAACCGAAATGACTGCGGAAGAATTCGCAAGTGTACCAGGTGTAACCGTAAACTAGCAAAACTGCGCATTTAAAAAGAAAGGTAGGCTTCGCCGGTACTAGTCTAGCATAATCATCTATTCTCTCCTTAGAAAGGTCCATGATGGCTACCCCCGCTGTAATAATTCTTTATTTTTTGACAATAAAATACCTACGAGTATGACAAAAACTTTCTTATGATCAGTACTTGCAGATCCATGAGGGAGGCCTATGTCCAGTAGTGGACTGAGATGATGATAATATATAGATGATGATGTGTTCTCTTCTGTGATAATAGATGATGATAATATATGTATATATAATAACGTGTAAATAAAACAAGCAGCTAGTAACAACAGAACAAATAGTGCACCTCAACCATAGATTTTAACATTGGAAGGGATGGAGCACGCCTTATAGATACAGGCAATGCGTTCCTCAGCTTGAACAGAATAGGATTTGTAGTACTACTACTACTGAGCTATGTGCAGGTATCCTGAGCTGAAGAGTTTCAGAAGAACGAAGCGATAGAAAGTAGGATACATAATTTTTTTTTCTTTCCCATACATATAATCAGACAAATGTCGATATTACATTATGTTATTCATTATGTCATTACGTTTTAATATTCAATAAATATTAGTTACAAATAAAAATAGCATCAATCTATTATAGAAATTTGAATTGTTCCTTCGAGGTAATCTGTAGAAAAATATCTGTAGATTTTTTTAATCAAAATACATGACTTCAGATGTTAAAATCCTTGACTTGTTGCTGAAGACACCCAAACCGCTTTATGAACGATTCATATTTGAATATATCCATCGATTTATCATGGAGTCCATCATCAGAACTGGGCGCAAAACAAGCAAATATTATAAAAACCCAACTGCAAGGTTAAATTTAGGGCATGAGACTATACCTTAAGACTCAACAAGTCGCGGAGGCAAAGTCGTCAGTGGGCGCGGCCTAAATGTATGCTATCTCACCTGACATAGTATACGTACCTGCGCGCTAGAATTAAATGCACAATGATTCATTCCTAAAACGACCGCGCAAAAATATGAGAATAGACTTGTGTAGCACAAGGGTTATTATAGAAAAACTTGAGTGTAATCAATCAAAATAACATTTATTTCAACTTTTGAATAATTAAACTATGTTGGAACGCGGCGTTAATTTTCGAGTTTTCTTTCTCCATATATTATTAGGTTTCGTCCAAAGCTGGGCTAAAATCAGTGTTGAAATACAAAAGTTTAAGAAGCTTGTATTTTTGAAATAAATCCTTTTTTTACGGTTTGGGGTGTATACAAACATAGCTTATGACGAGATAAATTGATATAATCCTTATTGTTGGATGGTTAACGTCAAACAGTACCTACTATTACAATTAGTTATTTAATTCCGAATGGACTCCATCATCAGAATCGAGTTTTGAAATTCCATGAATTTATTTTTATTAAATAAAAAGAAACATCTGAAACACGAGCTACCTTATTAAAAAAAATCATCAAAATCCATTCATAATTGGCGGAGATATCGCGTAAGAAACTGTCTGATTGTCACTTGTCCTAACTGAGTGTTTGTCAACACTTGTGCTCACTTGTCTCATTAAATCAGCTCAATTGGTGTCCTGGACACGATGACGTTTAATTTAAGTAGTGATTTCGATTTAAACATGCTTAAAACTTTGTTACAATTTCTTAGAATAATTTAGTAAGTTGTAATTTAGGCAGAAATATGTTCATATCTTTTTAAGTATAAGACCTAGGAATAAGTTTTAGGTGTAGCTAGAAAGCTAAGAGAAGCACCTTTAATTTAAGTTCAAATAATTATAGGTTGTATAAATAAATAAAAAGATATCAGTAAAAAACCCCAAATAGCATAGTGAAAAGTAGGCTAGAGAAATTGAACGAATAGAGCCGTCCTCTGCACGGTATAGCTTTAGGGGCAGGTTCGCATTTTCTATCTTACGATAGAAAATGCGAACCTGTGCTGCGACACACAGTGGTTCCAGTAGCAAAGAAATAATTAATAAGAAGAAAGAAATAAAGCTGAAAACTGAAAAGGAATATTATTGAAACCTTGAAGATAGAAAAATACAGTCCACCCAGAATAGTTGGTCCTGCGAGCCGGATCGGAGTGAAGAGATCCTGCGCTTACTGGATTGAAGAACGAAAAATCAAGCACTCGCGCAGTATGGTTGTAACCAGAAGCCAAGCCGACGTGTCCGAACGACACACGGAGGAGGCTGTACGGCAAGGCGCCGAACTGGAGGCCATCACGCACGAACGAAGACGAAGATTGTCGCTGGAACCACCTGCGTCACCCGTTACGCATCAAGTAGCCACACGTCGCGAACTGGACCCACCTATAAGGTCTGCACCCGACTACACCCGCGCCGGACCGAGTATGGAATGCCATAGGAGTGAACGATCTCCTGCCCGAACTGCGCGCTCTCTGCGATTTAACGGGAGCGTAGCGGTCAGGGCTCGGACGGCAGAACTGGAAGCGGCGGAGAAACTGGCGGAGCTTAGGCGTAAAGAACTCCAAATAGAAGCCGACCTCGTAAAGAAAAGACTTGCTGCCGACCTAGCAGCATTGGAAGAGGAGGAGCAAAGGAGTACACATGAAGATGACCTACCGGAACACAGCGAGAGAATCAACCAGTGGCTGCAGACAACAACTGAAGGGGAGAAGAGTGACACCATTCCAAGAACCGAGAAGAACATCCGATTCAACGTCAGGAACGTGCCAACTACGCCGGTCAAGCCGAAGAATTCTGCCAACATCGATGCATTAGCTGATGCAATAGAGAAGCTAGCAAGACCGAGGATGAGGTGCCCTGACCTGCACGCCTTTTGCGGATCACCAAACGAGTGGTTGCCCTTCAAAGCTGCCTTCAAAGACTCTACGAGAACATACAAGCTGACACCAGTTGAGAATATCCAGAGACTAAGAAGCAGCCTTAAAGGAGAAGCAAGAGAACTGGTTGCTTCACTCCTGTACACCGTAAACGATCCAGAAATGATCATGAAGACCCTGGAACAATGCTTCGGAAGACCAGAAATCATCATCGACCGAGCCATTGATGACCTTCGAAGACTAGCGAAACCCGGACCATCTGCAATAGAACTGAACTCATTCGCCGTCAAGCTTCAGAATGTGGTCTGCGTGTTGAACAACATCGGGAACCGAGGCTACCTGCACAATCCAACGCTGGCCAGAGAAACGCTGGACAAGCTGAGCCCACACATTCGCTCGCGTTGGTGTGACTACGCATCCGAAGAAGAAGGAACGATCGAGCCAGAGATCGTATTGCTATCTCACTTCCTCATGCGCGAAGCGGACCGAGCCCTGCGGTACAGCTATGCACCACCAACCAGCAAGAAGGAGTACGTGCCGAAATCGAACACAGCGTTCAAGAAGAAGACGAATGCCGTTTACAACACCACTGAAGAACTCCCTGAAAATGAAGAGGTATGCTCATGCTGCGAGAAGAAACACACGCTGACACATTGTCCCGAATATAAAGCAATGACAATTGACGAGCGATGGGAACACGTGAAGAAGAACAAGCTATGCTTCAAATGTATAGTGAAGAAGCATCGGCGCACCAACTGCAAGGCGACATCGTGTGGCGTTGGCCGATGTTCACGTCTACACCATCAAACTCTGCATCAAGAGAAGAAGAAAGACAGTTCGAGCCCAACCGAAGCGGTTATGACAGTGACCACCGCTGCCCAGAATAACAAAGCAGTATTGTTGAAGATGTGTCCAGTCACCGTCGTCGGTCCACGGGGGGAGATCGATACGCTCGCTCTCTTGGATGAAGGGGCAACAGTCACTCTGATTGATGAGAAGTTGGCACGAACTATCGGAGCGAAGGGACCTTCACTGCCACTACGAATGCGTGGAGTCAACACCACACAACACGAACAGGAAAGCCAACTTGTCACCGTGCAACTAAAGAGCAAGAATAGTAAGCTACATCCACTTCGGGCACGCACCATCAAGAACATGAAGCTGCTGCAACAATCGATTCCCGCTACACTGTTGGATCAAGATCATCTCAGAGACTTGCAACGAGATGAAGTTTGCTATGAGTCATCACATCCTGGGATCCTGATTGGAGCTGACCACTGGGAGTACATAGTCTCACTGGAACTGCGAGTCGGAAAAGCGAACCAACCAGCGGCATCGAGAACACAGCTGGGGTGGGTCATACACGGATCCATACCACGTAGCATCATTGCGGATCAAGACAGTGTGCTACACATCTACACACCTGAAGCCATCGAGCAGCAAAATCAAGAGTTGCATGAGCTGATAGAGAAGCATTTCAGCATTGAAGCAATTGGTATCAATAATAAGCCACGTACGAGTGAACGAGATCTCCGGGCTACAAAGATCGTCGAACAGACAATCAAAAAGATTGACCAAGGATACGAAGTTGGTCTACCGTGGAAGAAAGAAGACACGAAGCTACCTCAGAGCTACAACATGGCACTTCGTCGTCTTCAAAGCATCGAAAAGAAGATGGATGCTGACCCAGTCTTCGCCGAAGAATACAAAAATCAAATCGAGAACCTGCTGCAGAAGCGGTATGCTGAACCATGCGATGGATCGGACGAGTCCAGCACCGTCTGCTGGTACTTGCCTCACTTCGCAGTACGCAACCCCAACAAGCCCGGGAAGATAAGGCTTGTCTTCGATGCAGCAGCGAAGAGCAATGGAGTCAGCCTGAACGATCATCTGCTGGAGGGACCTGACCTTTTGATGTCCCTGCCAGGCATCCTGTACAGATTCAGAGAGAAACGAGTCGCGATTACGGCCGACAGGAAATGTTTCTCCAGATCAAGATTCGTCAAGAAGACCAGCCGGCGCAACAATTCTTGTGGAGAGCCAACGAGAGAGAGAAGACACCTCAACGGTTCAAGATGACAAGCATGATATTCGGCGCTGCGAGTTCTCCATTCATGGCGCATTTTGTGCGAAACCGCAACGCGAGGATATACGCTCACACTTATCCTCTCGCCTGCGAAGCCATCACCAGAAGCCACTACATGGACGATTTGGTAGCGAGCTACGATGACGACGTGGAAGCTCGTCGAGCCGTCACGGAACTGCGCACAGTGCACGCGGCTGCTGGATTCACATTGCGAGGATGGAACAGCAACGAGGACTGCGTACTGGAGGACGTGCCGGCTGAACAACGAACTACAACACCGACGCAATTCGACGGGAAGGGATCAGAGAACAAGATCCTTGGACTCTACTGGAACGCCGAACGAGATGAACTTGGATTCAACACCTCCATGAACAGAGTTCCCGCCGAAGTACGTGCACGAGTCCGCGCGCCAACGAAATGAGAGGCACTCAGCGCGGTAATGTCCATCTACGATCCGCTCGGTCTGCTGAGTCATTATACGATACGAGCAAAAATCGTGCTGCAGAATCTATGGCGAATCAAGATGTCATGGGACGAACCAATCCCGGAAGAAGAGAACGAACTGTTTGCTGCATGGTTGGAACAACTGAGCGACCTAACTACTCTTCGGCTGGAGCGACACTACGCGATTCAAGACCACACCGACCTGGAGCTACACGTACTATGTGATGCCAGTGAACAAGCCTACTCTACCGTGGCGTACTGGCGAAGCACGAGACCTGATGGAAGCTTCAGCGTCTGCCTTATCGCCGCCAAGTCCAAGGTTGCTCCAAAGAAAACGCAAACCATTCCACGCCTAGAACTACAGGCAGCTGTCATCGGAGCAAAGTTGTCCGACGCAATCAGAAAGGAACATCGTGTAGAAGTCAAGAGAACGATCTACTGGAGCGATTCAATGACGGTCATACACTGGATTCGACACGATGCAAGAAGATACACGCCCTACGTCGCCCATCGCCTGGGGGAGATATCTGAACTTACCCAGAAAGAAGATTGGAAGTGGATACCGACCAGCGAGAATACAGCAGACGACGCGACAAGGCTAACGAACAAACGCATAACGGCAGAAGATCGATGGTTCCGAGATCCAGACTTCCTTCACCGCCCAGAGCATCAGTGGCCGAAGGAGACGTCTGACAGCAACCACGAGGAAGAAGTTCTTCACATCCGAGTGGAAGAAGACAAGACAGATGGATGGCTACCAGATCCATCACGCTTCACTAAGTACGAGACACTAGTCAGAGCTACAGCACGAGTCCTCTTCTTCATCGAGAGATGTCGACGACGCGCCACGAACATGGAAAATTGGCACATCGAAGACGCAGAACGTGCGCTTATTCGCCACGCACAGAAGGAGAGCTTCTCAGATGAGCTGCAACGAATGAAAACGTCTCGTCCAATCACGAAATCAAGTCGTCTGTTTAGATTGGACCCGATTTTAGAAGATGATATTCTACGAGTACGAGGACGCATTGGAGCCGCTGATGCACCGATTGAGATGAAGAGGCCTATAATACTCGACGGCCGACACCGCATCACTGCAGACTCCTCGTCCTGCGAGAACACTGCGCAGCTGGTCACGCTAACAGAGAGCGTGTGACGAACGACCTCAGACAGAAATACTGGGTGATTCATCTACGACCGACAGTACGAGGCATCGAGAGGGAATGCAGACTCTGCCTAGTACGGAAGATAAAGCCTCAACCACCAGCTACAGGAGACTTGCCAAGAGCCCGCCTCGAGCCATTTCAGCGCCCGTTCAGCCACTGCGGAACTGATTACTTTGGGCCGATGATTGTGAAGATTGGACGACGCCGGGAGAAGAGATGGGGCGCCCTCTACACATGCCTCACCACACGCGCCGTACATCTAGAAATCGTCCCAACACTTTCCATCAACTCTGCAATCATGGCATTAAGAAGAATGGCTGCGCGACGAGGCTGGCCTCGTATCATGATGTCCGACAACGCAACAAATTTCCGAGGTGCAGACAAAGAACTGCGGGCTGCCTACGAGGAATGGGCACCAGCACTGCGGGAAGAAGGTCAACGGCGTCGAATGGAATGGCGCTTCATACCTCCTGGCACACCAAACCAGGGGGGAGTCTGGGAACGACTGGTGCGATCCGTCAAAGTTGCACTAGCCGCCACATTGAACGAGAAGGAACCACCCGAAGAAGTGCTCACCACCCTCCTGACTGAAGCGGAATTCTCCATCAACGCAAGACCGCTTACGCACGTCAGCGTGAACCCCGAGGATCCCGAGGCGCTGACTCCAAACCATTTCTTGCTGGGATCATCCAACGGTCTACCCACCACTGGTCCGTGCAGCGAGACAGATCGGCGAACATGGAAAATGAGCCAAGCACTGGCTGACCATTTTTGGCGGCGCTGGCTAAGAGAGTACCTTCCAACATTGGTACCTCGCGGAGAGCCTTCGAGTAACAGACGACTACTACAAGAAGGAGACATCGTGGTTGTCGTGGATCACACTCTTCCTCGAAACGTGTGGCCAATGGGAGTCGTCGAGCGCACCTACGAGGGACCGGACGGAGGCGTACGGGTGGCAGATGTCCGGACGAAGACTGGCGTCTTCAAGCGGCCGACCAGCAAGCTCATCGTGTTGGTGAAAGAAGAGGCTACGCGAGCTACGCCGGGGGGAGGATGTCCTGGACACGATGACGTTTAATTTAAGTAGTGATTTCGATTTAAACATGCCTAAAACTTTGTTACAATTTCTTAGAATAATTTAGTAAGTTGTAATTTAGGCAGAAATATGTTCATATCTTTTTAAGTATAAGACCTAGGAATAAGTTTTAGGTGTAGCTAGAAAGCTAAGAGAAGCACCTTTAATTTAAGTTCAAATAATTATAGGTTGTATAAATAAATAAAAAGATATCAGTAAAAAACCCCAAATAGCATAGTGAAAAGTAGGCTAGAGAAATTGAACGAATAGAGCCGTCCTCTGCACGGTATAGCTTTAGGGGTAGGATAGAAAATGCGAACCTGTGCTGCGACACACAGTGGTTCCAGTAGCAAAGAAATAATTAATAAGAAGAAAGAAATAAAGCTGAAAACTGAAAAGGAATATTATTGAAACCTTGAAGATAGAAAAATACAGTCCACCTAGAACAATTGGATAATAGGACAACATCCGATTGAGCTCACGCTAAATTAAATCTTTAGTAGTGGATTCTCACGCACAACACTCCTTCGTTGTTAGTTGTCATGTCATCATCATTTCAACCGTGAAACGTCCACTACTGATCACAGGCCTCCTCATGGATCTCCATGAGGAGTAGTTGCCATACTCACCACGCTTGGCAGGCGGGTTGGCGAGCGCAGTACGGAATGTAGATACACGGAAAGACGCTGCTGCCCATCTTCCGGAGATATCCCTTAGCAGGCTCTTATTGCATCCACGGGCATGAGAGGGGGGGGGGTAATATTTTAGCGCCGGCATCCTACGGCAAAGGTATCTAATCTATAGGATTTATGTACTAACACAAAAATCTAAACTTTGTTTAGCACAACACATTATGTTATAGGTATTTTATGGTGTATGTATAGTATATGTAACGTTATATAATACATCGTAATTAAATAAGCGTTTATATTTTTACAGGTGGGAGGTAGATAGATAACTTTATAGAGGTATAGATAGATAATAATTGTACTTAATACTATCCAAATAAATTATTATATAATATATCATAAAAAGAAAATTACAAAACTAAAAGTACGATAGGCGGAGATGCTTATCACGAGATAATTCTTTTTTGCAATTTATGTTGTTCTATTATCTCTTTTATATTATCTGTTTTATTTAAATTATTAATTGGCAACATTTTAATGTAATATCATGTAATATATTACACTATTTTTTATTTTAAATAAAAATAAAATATTATCACTAATTACATATCTGTGCTTAAGGTATATATTATTATTATATAAATACATATATATAATAATAATATATACATATATATATTATTATTATTATTATATATTATAATCTATTATTATTATTATTATATATTACTTATCTCTTCTTTTTCTTATTAAGGCATAGTCTTGTATTAGGTACATGTATTTGTTTAGGGTACCAGATTTTCTTAAAAGCAAGATAGGTGTAAAATATAAAATTGTGGAACAAGAACGCAAATATGGAACACTAATTCTATCTGTAGGAATTTCGGTAAAATTTACAAAAGGCATAAAATGTTAAATAAATAAATAAATAATAAATAAAATAGTTTATTTCATCAACTTAATCTATACACGCGCATGAGGCATTTGATCCATGTTTCTTCTCGAGTATCTTAAATTACCCTTTGGAAATGGAACCCCAAAAATATCTTAAAAGACCTTTCGTCGCATAGAACAGACTAAAGTCTCACCATAGGCACAGCACTTGCTTTGACTGATAAGGTGAAATCTGTTCGCGACTATTTTGACGCACACGACACACGACAGATGGAGGAGCACTGTTATCTGCGGCTAGTTTTATTTTCAAGTATTAGCGGTAGGTATTCCATATTAAGACACTATTTGTTAATTGGGTAAGTTTCTAACACTTCATCATCATCATCATCATCATCATTTCAGCCGTAGGACGTCCACTGGACATAGGCCTTTCTCATGGATTTGCAGTTATTTCGGTTGGAAGAAATTAATTAATTTATTTCCATAGTTTGCAATTACAAAACATAGACACGTCAAATTACAATAATAAATATAAAAACATTTAGTCTTAAGTTAACAGGAAATATGGCACATGAATGAATCTGTTCGCTTCACTGTGATAAGAAGCGATTAGAAAACACAGTTCTTTTTAATGGTTAGTTTTTTTAGTTGTTTCGGAGTTGGAGGAAATTTCTATCCAAGCATTTTTGTCTTCTAGATAATCAGATATTTTATTGTGAGCTTTATTGTGAAGATTATATTTAATAATTTTTCTAAACTTATTGATAGAAAATTGCTGCATTTTTATAGGAATTTTATTGTAGAAGCGTGTACACTGCCCTCTGAAAGATACATTGATATTACGTGGCCTAATAGTGGGCAACGCGAGTTTATCTTTATTTCTAGTATTTACATTGTGCAAATCACTTTTATTAGGAAAACTATTAATATTTTTGTGGGTATACAGTAGATTGTGTTAGTAAGGAACTATAAAAATTTATTACTATAGCTTTTGCCCGCGACTTCGTTCGAGTGGACTTTCTTTTCAACCTAAGTATAACCCTACTCTCAATTCAAAGAGGTAATATACAAAACTTCGAAGTGTTTCGCGGTAGCCCTTCAAAGTATATTTTCAACAGTTGGTTAGGAGACGGGAAGTCACATTTCCCATGTAGAAACCAGTTAACAAATCCGGCTATGAGCTGGGAAATCGTTCCCACTTAGTAGCTAGCTACAAGATGGGAAAGCACATTTCCCATTTCGTAGCTATCTACCAAACCTGGCTACGAGATGGGAAAATCTTTCCCATTTAGTAGCTATCTACAAAACGGGAAAGCAAATTTCCCATTTCGTAGCTAGCTACCAAATCTGGCTACGAGATGGGACTGAAGGAGAATTTCGTAAATATACACTGACAGGGAACTGTCATTATATTAATTTCTTTAAATTTATCACGTAGCGATTCTCTGGGCCCTAGATTGCATGATTGATTGATTCTAGATTGCACGAACAGCCCTCTTCTGCAGCACAAATACAATGTTAATGTTTAGCTAAGCATAAGTACTATGAAAATAGCTAAAGTAAACAAGTCTAGATGTAGCTATGTTTGTGAGGTAACGAACTTTTTGAACTGCGTATGCTGCAGAACTGAGCCTGTTCGATAGCTTGTCTGCGTGGGGACCCCATTGAAGGTTATTACCTAGCGTGATACCTTTAAAAACAGTGTTAGCTACAAGTTCTAGGTTTTCACCTTTTATTTGAATGTCTGCCTTAGTATATTTTACATTTGGATGTGAAAATCATAAAATAACATTTCGTTTTGTTTTCATTAAGTAATAGATTATTAGAATTGAACCAATGGACAACTTTAGAGATTGCATTGCATCCACCGTTGAAGCGATCTGCATCCACAGTCGACCTGCGGTCTTTACCAGATCGTCAGCCCATCTTGTTGGTGGACATCCTACGCTGCGCTTGTCGAGAACACATACACAAGCAATCGAGTGAAAATTAAGAAAATTACTGTCCCTACCCAATTATTTCGGTCCTTTTTCATTACAAACATTATTTATTTTAAGTATTAGAAGGAACTACCGTGTGCCAAGCCGCAGACATTCGTTTGTATAAATTGTGCAGAACTCGTTAATTACTCTAAAATTTTCCAGTGAAGTTATACATTTTCATGAACTACGTTGGAAGCGACTTAATGCGATCTGACGTGGAGCAAATTACATTTTGCTTGAGGCTAGGAATCTGCGTGGCATCAGAATATATTTTCTACTCTAATAGTATTTGTCTACTTGGATTCCTTTACCTACGATATGCATAATGAGCATAATGGTGTTAGTTACTTTAGATGTAGATAGATATAGAAAATGGTTTTATTAATAAAAAGACCTCTTTATTAATTACATTTTATCAATAACACAATTAGATACAAATCAAAAGGGACCGCAAAGAATGGCGCATACAAGGAGGCCAATACCCAGGTGCAAGCAAATTTTTGCATATAGTATTTTGACGACCACTGTGGCGCAGCGGACGAAGGTCCGCCTGCGACACAAGAGGTTACGGGATCGATTCCTGCCTCTGGACAAATGTCTGTACAATTTGCAGATAGTGTAGGATGTATAAAAAATATCTGTCTATGTAGTATAATGTATTAAGTATATCAGTCATCTAGCACCCGTAACACAAACTCTGCTTAGCTTGGGGCTAGATGATGCTGTGTAAATTGTCTAGCAAAAAGTATTTATTTATTTTCACCAAAGTTACATAAGCACCTATGCAAAATTTCAGCTAATTCATCATTTTATGATCAACCAAAAATATAAGTGAGACAGCTTCTTTTAATTATCGCGGCATAAGAAGTTTCACTTCGTGTTTCTTTTTCTCGCCTTCTTCATCAAAAGCATTAGTCTCGGGACATTTCACTTTATTTATTTGACGTATCGGCGATAGACGATTAGGTCAGGACCGTTTGACCCAATTATGAAGGTCACAACTTCAGTCACTGGTTTGACAGGGTTGCCCGTTATATTTGGCACGAAGTTAAACTACGACGTGGATTCTTGGGTTTTGGTTTTATCACGTGCTGTTTTTGAACAACGTTTGCCAAATGGAACAAGCTGAGGGTCAATTGATTGAGGGTTTTTTTTACAATCAAACAGTTAAAATATTCTTTTAATTATTTGATAGGTGCTTGCAGCGGCTCTGCTGCGCAGTTCCGTACAGCACAAATTCCAGTTGATGTTTGATCTTTAACATAGATGTCAATGGCCACAAGTTATGTAAATCGTGTCACACGACAACGTTTGTTGTAACTTTAGACATGTTAAAACGTTACCACAATCGGTCATAATCGTTTTGGTAGGTGTTAAAGGTAAGGACGTAATTTTTCTATCCAGGTGTATAAGTATGTAATTGGTATAGGAAGCCTAGAGGAAGTTTTAATCGTCTACCTCTGCCTTATCTTTTATTTATTTTTATTTCACAAAAGCTTGCATTTGACCACATCTTGCCTGGTATTAAGCAATTATTTGGTACAGGAAGCCTAGAATGTACCTGTTTACCCTTGACTTGAAGATACCCAAATTCTACATTTCGGGGAATGCTGACTCTGGCTACGAATTCCAGATGCTGGTAGTACGCATTAATGAACGCTTAATGTACAGAGCTGCTCGTAATGTTACCGTAAGTAAATTAATTTTCTTAACGGGCACATCAATGTGACAGTTAGTTATTTTCTTACTAACGGCCACATCCACAGAGCTGTATAGCATCAGCGTGACTGTTAGTCGAGCCAGGAAATGTCCGAATGTTTATTGATTTAAATTTTATTAAAAAGTCATAAGTTGGCTTTTTAATACATGACTACAATTTAGAATTAAGTTCTTTCTATAGTTAGGCCAATTCATGTGTTTATTCTCGTGTAAACTACCACTGCGCAATATGAAGCAGAAAATATTTCCTTACATATAGGAAATCTTTTTTTCAAACCTTTTTGACAAACCTTAATTGTTAGGTTTCAGGGTTTACTTGTAAAGGTTTGTCATAGTTACAGTATTATTTTTTTCTGTGGCAAGCAGCTGTGGCAAGAGTAACATTTTATGTAAAAATATTGGCTTTTCTACTTGAGAGCTGAGAGCACTCTCGAAATCGCAGGTGTGTATTTGCCTAACATTCCTATTTACTGGGTTGAAATGTTTTGTATCTAGTGGAAACTTTTTTGCGTCGCACACAATTCTATGTGATTAGTGCGGGTTTTATATTATATATTGTAACAAGGTAAACATGAGTAAATACATTATTGCATGTTAGACGGGTTTTCTAGTCAAGTTAATTGTAAGTTGAACATAGGATTCCAACGTGTTAAATTATTTTTACAAGCCAAAGTACAATCTGGTGTTAAGCGGTAACTTCTACCTATTACAACTGCAATATCGCGGTGATCACGTGACCAACGCTGCCTTGCATGTCGCCCGTCACCCTGAGACAGAATTGTAAGGTCTCATGTGTCCGTAATTTCACCGGCCCCCTGACTTTTCAAACCGGAATAGAGAAAAGCAGACATTGCTGCTTGGCGGCAGCAATAGGATGGTGGTAGAATTTTCACGGATGAACTATTCATAAAAAGTTTTACTACTCTAATTTTTAAATAGGTAAATAATAGTTTACCCCATTTATAGTAATTTTAATAAATAATTTGGTATTCTATCAAATTTAACAATCTGGTTTTCATAGTAACAGCTTTGTTTAGTTTGGGAATAGATGTCGTGTGTAGATTACCGACTTACACTTACAATTACAAGTAGCCGTAAGTGTCCCACTGCTGGGCAAAGGCCTAACTCACTTAATGTTTATAAAAGATGAAGCATTGGAACTGGGGTACCAGAAAAGGGGGCGAAGGTCTCAAAAGGTCATCAAAGGTCAAAAATGGCATTTTTGGGTTTTGGACGTTATCGGCCATTTGATGTTTTTTATTTTTTGGTGACCTTTTGAGGTCACAATAACTCCGGTCTCTGTGACCCTAAGGTCACTCAGTACCCTTCTATCATTAAGACGGTGCTAACGAAAAATGTTTCATGTAAATCGGTCAACGCGTTCGGTTGTAATCGTCTCATGCACAGACAGACAGACAGCGAGGGCTTCGCCCCCTAATATGCATAGCGTGTATACATATGACTTACCGGACTTATTTTTTTTTGTAGACCAGTTCAGAAACAAATGTCCTGATGATCATGATGAAACATTTTGTTCCACATCGTGGTAAAGGATAGGAACCATTCCGGGGAAATGAACGATGGGGAATCAACACAAACTCTCTTATCCTCAGGTCAGCAGAGCCACTGAACTGGGAAAACTGGTGACACGCCTGCAGCAGGAGCGCTCCGAAGTCGCCTTCTTCATCTTCACCAATGGAAGCACTCTAAGGTATCAATCATTAAAGCCTATCTAAAATCTTAGCAAATAGATACAGAATCCTTAAGGATCGCGGTGTGGAGGTGGTGGGCGATTTTTACGACCGCTTCTTCTTCGTATTTTATGGCTTTTGTGTTTTGATTAACACAAATCTGCCAGCATCAAGTAACATTCATAATTTCAGCCATAGTACGTCCACTACTGAACACAGGCCTCCCTCATGAATCTCCATGAGGGGTAGTTGCCATACTCACCACGCTTGGTAGGCGGGTTGGCGAGCGCAGTACGGGTTGTTGATACGCGGAAAGACGCTGCTGCCTATCTTCCGGAGGTATCCTTAGCAGACTCTAACCGCATCCACGGGCATGAGGGGAGGGGTAACATTCTACTGCCGGCACCCCACGGCACTGCCGGCATCCCACGGCGAGTAACATTTAAATAGGGTAAATTTTATCGTTTTTCTCACGCCCTTTTGGTCACCCGCTAAGTCATTTCGTTGCAAGTGTCCGCCCCTCATGCGGCATAGTCAGATGGTCAGCACGGACGTGTGGTTGGTTTGAGGAACTTTTCTGACCTCGAAGCACCAAAATGCTTGTTGACAATTGACAATGACATTCAGAGTGTAGTTTATTTTGATAGGGATCAAATGCCTATAAAGGTTTCAAGCCATTTAAAGTAAGAATGCCATCGGATGCCAGCAGCAGAATGTTGCCAGTCTTTTATTGTTTGTTTGAGTTTAATGTTGTTTTGTTTGAGTTTGATGTTCCTTTCCTGTCTCCTTCTCCGTGGTCTCGAAATCACCCAGGGCCCCAACTGAAAACCAGCTTAGCGTCTGAGCCTGGTCAGGTGCTACACAATGCTGAGTTGGGGACCCATTTACCCGCGCTACGTCCTTTTCTTCCTGTCCGTATTTTAATGTTGAGTTTTATTTGTGTTTTGTGTTCTTTGTTTGTTTGTTAAATATGTGTAATTTTCATTTTTTTTATTTCCTTTGTGGTGATATTGTACTGTGCGTGTGGTAAATAAATGATTTTCTTCTTCTTCTTCAATCACAACATAGCAAAACGTCAGTGTCAAATGTAAAATTTATTTTAAATCATTACGTTTTAAACGACTATAAAAGCATCTTACTGTGACTTCGCTTGCGTAGCCAGTTGCAATAACTTTTGGTAATAAACATTATAATTATATGTACGGGATATTTAACATGATTTGAAAGTTCGGATTTATAACATAATTTGAGTCATTTTGAGTTTGCCATTATTATTTGTATTTAATAATTGTATCCGTATCCCCGTATGTAAATTAGAAGTTTAATCACAGTTAGAAGCTTGTTTTTCTCAATCGCAGTATTGAGTTCCTCTAAAATTATTAAGATACCTTCTATGAATACTATGAATATTTATGCAAATATAATCGGGCCATTTCCTCCTGACATGTTTACAAACACGACTCTATTACAATAATGCATCGAGATTTACGAAACGAATGTTTTCAGCACAAACACATTATACAGAGTGGTTTTTTGTTCTAGTAGGTACTTGATACGCCACATTTCAATAAACTAATCGTTTTACCGGCAAGCAGTAGGACTTTTTATCGAAGACTTGAGAAATATACTAATATTTCACGGTACTATTTTGCACTAAACAAAACTGTAGTATTGCTGAAACCGGATTGTATAGAATATTTTTTCTGGTTCCGAAAATACGAGTGATTTTCCCACTACCGTACTTACCTACTTTTTTTTTTACTTATAATTGATTTTTAACTTTTGAGTTATCACTGGACAGTTGGTTTCTTGTCTGTTCATCTCATGACCGCCATGTTGGATTGAACGTGATGTCATATAATTTTTCGAGTAACTCTCAGCAAGGCCTTTCATTTGATACCCATATTGTAAGAGTGCATTAATTAAGAATATTTAGTCCGCCATCTTGAGTAGGTAAAGCGTCGTGTTGGATTTCGAGTAATGTCATTTAATTTTTCGAGTAACTCTCACCAAGGCCTTTCATTTGATACCCATATTATAGGAGTGCATCAAGAATAAGAAACTAGTCCGCCATCTTGGATGTTCCGCCATATTGGATTCAGAGTATCGTCACTTCATTTTCGAACTATTTTCAGCAAGCCTTTTCATTTGATACCCATATTGTAGGAGTCCATTAAAAATAACTTGTCCGCCATCTTGGGTGTTCCGCCATGTTGGATTCAGAGTGAAGCCATATAATTTTTTGCACTATTTTCAACAAGCCCTTTCATTTGATACCCATATTATAGGGGTACAATAAAAAAATTAGTAGTTCGCCAGGACAGTACAGAATAGTACATGACAGTACAGTCCAGTCCAGTGCAGTGCAGTGTAGTCCAGTGCATTCCAGGCCAGTCCAGTCCAGTCCAGCCCAGTCCAGTCCAGTCCAGTCGAGAAGAGTCGAGTCCAGTCAAGTCCAGTCAAGTCCAGTCAAGTCCAGTCCAGTCCAGTCCTGGGTGTTCCGCCATGTTGGATTCAGAGTGACGTCATTTAAATTTTTAAAATTATTCTCAGCAAGTCCTTTATTTTGATACCCATATTATAGGAGTAGATTAAAAGTAAGTATTCCGCCATCTTGGGTGTTCCGCCATGTTGGATTCAGAGTGACGCCATTTAATTTTTTTAAATTATTCTCAGCAAGTTCTTTATTTTGATACCCATATTATAGGAGTAGATTAAAAGTAAGTAGTCCGCCCTCTTGGGTGTTCCGCCATGTTAGATTTAGAGTGACGTCATTTAATTTTTTGAGTTATTCTCAGCAAGACCCTTCTATTGATACCCATATTATAGGGGTACATTAAAAATAAGTAGTCCGCCATCTTGGGTGTTCCGCCATGTTGGATTTAGAGTGACGTCACAATAGCTGACCATGCATTGTCATCCAAAGTAAACATGTATAGAAAATTTCAGCTCAATCGGTTGAAGATATCTGCTTCAAAATTGAGTTGCAAGATTCCGCGAACAAACATGTAGTTACATACATACATACATACAGGGCAAGCGTAAATTTTAAGAGAGATTCGATCGTTGGAAACTGCTATTCTTTGTTTTCGAATTTATGTTACCAGTGGCATCAAATAAAATATGGTACATGCAACCTCCAAAAACAACCATTAAAAAATGGATTTTGTTTCACAACCAAAAAGTTTTTAAGCTCATTCATCCTCTTTCATTTTAAATTTTGCGATGAAACTCCATTTCATATAAACTTTTCATGATGTTGCTGGCCGTATATTCCATTACATAAAATCAAAAGTTTTTATTTCCTAAATGGAACGTGAATCTAATTTAGATGTGCGTGCCCATAAATTTAATATTCTTTCTCGCTCACCATCAATCTTTTGCTTGTTATCTTTTGTGTTTATTTATACATACATTTTGCTGTTGTGGCCCGTAATTGATGATAGTAACTTTGTGTCTCTAAATGTTCCTCTCTCATATGAGATAGCTCTCTCTCGGAGGTACTTATTTTTATATTACTTAAATCAATACAAGTAACAATGTAATAGTCTATTGTCTTCTCCACTTTCTGACATGACTTTTTAAGAGATTAGTGCTTCGCTTTTGTTGGTCTCAGAAATATCTTATTGTTTTTAAATTAGGCGATACGGTCGCTCAGCGACAAAGCCTTGTTTTGTGTTGTGTGTAAATAATATGTATATATATTACCAGTAAAATTAGCTTATTACTTAGAATATCTACATCATAAATCAAAGAAGGGTTTATTTAATCTAGAAAATTGTTCTAAATTTCACTCACTTGATCTTAACTAAACAGTTATGGATACCTGAGTATCTTATTTAAAGAGTTTTATTGCTGCAGGTCTAATCTAACCCAGCGGTTCGCGGCCACTGACAGGGCTATTCAGCAGATGGGCGACCTTCCACTCCTGCTGTTCAAGAACCCGTCGCAGCCGACACCTGGACTTGCATTTCTCATCGAATTGGGCGATCTGAGGTGGGTACATAATAATTCTAATATTTTTTTAAATAAAAAAATTCATTATTAAAATATGGGATTATCGGGTATTTATCGCGTAATTACCTTTATTTTATTCCCGACGTATCGACCGGATTGAAACGTCGGGAATAAAATAAAGGTAATTACGCGATAAATACCCGATAATCCCATATTTTAATAATGTGTTGTGATCGCGAAAGTTTAAAAAAATTCAGTAACAACCGAGGGTACATAAAATTTTTTTTGAGGTGTAGTGTACCCTTAGCTTTGCAATTTATCCATCATGCCCTTTAATTTTGATAGCACTCTAGGGAATATTTGAAAACATTCGATTGTTCATCTGTACTTTCAACCCCTATCTATATTTATACTTCTATTATACTAAATTTACTCATGTCATTCAAACACTATACTACAACTTAAGCACATTCAAATCTAAACTCAAAGCCTGGCTTGTGGAGCAAACCTTCTACACTGTGGAGGAGTACTTGTGTACTTAATCTAGGGAATGTAGGTTAAGTATGACATAATAACTAGAATGATTTATGACATACTTTCATTCAATCTGTTTTGTTATGTACATTATTATTAATATATAATACTATTAGTATATTCTATTTTCTGGTTACTATTAAGTATCCGACTTTGAGCATTGTGCGTAATTAATTTATTTTACTTTATTTTTTAATTAATTTTTTGACTGTTTACTGAAATGTTTGATGTGTATAAGTGTATACTAATAAATGAATCTGAATCTAATATCTAAAGAGTTTGTTTGTTTGCTTGAACGCGCTAATCTCAGGAACTACTGGAAAAAATATTTCAGTGTTAGATAGCCCATTTATCGAGGAAGGCTATAGGCTATATAACATCACGCTACGACCTACGGGAGCAAAGCAGTAGATGCGGGTGAAACCGCGGGTGACTTCTAGTATCTCATAAATGGCTCGACCTACTTCTAATATAACCTTCAGTTTTGGATTCTAGACATAATTTCCTGTCATTTGATAGCGAACTCGGGTATATTTGGAAACAATCGATTATACATTCCCTCTTTGAGCTCCCATATCTTGTAGACTTCTTAACTGATTTTGATAAAACCTGTTTAAGAACCATCGCTAGAAATCCTGCTTGTAAATAATTAAATTAAGGGCCTCGTTCACCATCTCCAAGTAAAGTGTCGAGCAGGCTAACCGCAACTTAAAGTCACCCGTAAATTCATGTGCGAATTTCACGACGTTCGAGTAGCACTAATCTTATGATAAACCTTCGAGTAACTTATTATCCACTACGTCTACCAATTAGCGTGTTACTTTAGAGATTAAAGTTGTAAGTTGTCATTTTGTGATCAATAACACCAAGGAATAATTTAAAATTTATGAATAAAAATGGATTTGTTTGACTTGATTGATCATCAATTGGATGAATTAGAACATTTTATGACGTTACGAGTACCTAGGATTCATGTTTTTTAATACCGTGCTGATTATTTTACGGACCTAGATGAAACTGATTTTTTTGCTAGGTTTCGTCTATCGAAGTATGCAGTAAACCAAGTGCATAGCTTAATAAAGCGTAAAATAACCCCTAAATCGCAAAGGTGAGTAGTACTTATATGTATATTTCATGTGATTTTACTAATACTTACTTAACTAAGAACTAATAACCTATAAAATATCCTGAACTTCTGAACAACAGGTAGGTAACCATACCTACCTAACTACATTCACTACACCCTGAAGTTCAGGGCCTGAACACGATTTAGGTATGTTACGCCTAGGTACCAACCTATCTAATAAAAAATCGTTATTTCAGAAATTTACACTTCTATCTCTTTTACATTTTTCCACTTTCTCCATGTTTTTAACTTTATCCATGTTAATTAAAACAATATTCAAGACGTACGCTTTCCAAAGTTTCCAAACAAACACTCCCGCCTCCCGATACGATAAACAAAATCACCACAAATGACAAGCCATTTGACAACTACCAATGACATTTGACGTTTATTGAACGAATCAAGAAAGAATGTAACCTATGGTTTGTGGCGTCATTCACTTAACCAGTAAGTTGATAATCGGAGCTATAATTTCGTTTGTGAAATTGACAAAAGATACTCGTAACTTTTAATTACCAATTAACGTTAACCAGGAATTAATTACTCAACGCTTTACTTGGAGATGGTGAACGAGGCCCTAAAACTGCATGGAAATCAGTCCACTCGTTTAGGAGCTACGATGCCACAGACAGACACATAGACAAGAGGCACACACATAGCGGTAAAACTTATAACACCCCTGTTTTTTGTCGGGGTTTAAAAATATGTTGACGCCAATTTTGTTAGTTGTCGTCATCACTATAACTTTTAGCCCGTGTCAACCCATTGCGTTTTTTTTTTGCCATATTTTGCCACTCCTTCCGGTGATTGCAAGTTATACTTACATACATCTATTATGGATTATTTATACAGCGTCAGCAACTGGTTATAATGTTGTACAGAACCCAGACATTGTTTATTACCATCTTCCGATCTTTAACGGCTGTTAGTCCGAGGTAAGAGCAGGTAAATACGTCTCTAGCTAAATAAGCCGCGGATTTCCGCACGATCTTTTCCTACATCGTAAGGACGTGTTATATGTGAACATTGATTCTTGATGATTCTTGATACTCAAGGTATATGTGTGCCAAATTTCAAGTATCTAGGTCCAGTGGTTTAGGCTGTGCGTTGTCTGTCAGTAACGGAAAAGTTTTATGTAAGTATATTGATTGATCAAATGTTTAACAGTTTATTTTGCAAAACTTAAAAACGTTTCAGCAGCTAATGAACCCTAGAGTGAGAATAAAAGAAATACACTTTCGCTTGTTTAAATTAGTAGGCTTGTGGTTTTTAGGGTACCGTACCCAAAGGGTAAAAACGGGACCCTATTACTAAGATTTCACTGTCCGTCTGTCAGTTCGTCATCAGGCTGTATCTCATGAACCGTGATGGTTAGAAAGTTGAAATTTTCACAGATGGTGTATTTCTGTTGCTGCTATAAAAAATACTAAAACAGAATAAAATAAATATATAAGGAGGGATCCTATACAACAAACGTGACTTTTTTTGCCGTTTTTGCTCGATGTAAATAACAGCAACAGGTAGACGCTTGAAATATTTTTAGTTGTATAGTTTAGTAGTTGTTTTGCCAAATAATGGCCCGGAACCCTTCGTGCGCGAGTCTGACTCGCATTTGGCCGATTTTTTTTAAATTTTGAACCCTCCAGGGGTCGTCAAATGGCGGACCGCGGTCCGCATCCGGACCGCCGACCCATTTTGTGCGGACCGCGAGAACACAAGTAACTTACACTAAAGACTACTTCCGATATAAATAACTTCTGTTGCGTCAAAAAGATTGGCGCGAGCTGTACGTAATTTAATAAAAATGTATCCCCCGCATTATCTTTGTTGACGTCAATTCGAAAACGGCCGGGCGAAGTATGTGATGTAAAATGTTGTAGAAATCCTCAGCAGCATTCACTCTCTGCATCCTGATGGTGAATGGAGCAATGAAGCTGCAATTGTTTTCGGAAGTGATAAAGCTACTCTGCAGATGTAAATGATCGATTTCCAAGAAAACACAGTTTTAAAACACAAACATGCGGAAGTTTCCAGTGAAGAGTTCTGGATAAAATTTGTGTGTGGTAATAAAGAATCAAGAAGAAGAAGAATCAAGAATCAAAAAATACTTTATTCAGTGCGGCCGCATGGACCTTATTGACGCGTCACAAATTACAAAATAAAACAACACAAATAAATAGAATAAAGCACATAATTGAATCTGTTCACTTCAGATGACACGCGAGTTAGGAAAAGAAGTGAACAGAAGAACCTAACTCGGTCGTTATAGTCATCATTTAACAATTTTATTTTGTCTTATGTTACGTTTGACGGAGTTGGAGCAGATTCCGTCCCAAGTGGTTTTGTCCTCTAGGTAATCTGATATTTTATAATAAGCTTTATTGCACAGATTGCGTTTAATAATGTTTTTGAATTTATTCAATGATAACTTCTGCAACTCAATTGGGAGTTTGTTGTAAAAGCGTATACATTGCCCTTTAAAAGATATTTTCACCTTATGGAGCCTAGTAGTGGGCACAACGAGTTTATTCTTATTTCTTGTATTTACATTGTGATTGTCGCTGTTTTTTCTTAAACGAAGCAATATTTTTATGGGTGTACAACAGGTTCTCATAAATATATTGACAAGCTACTGTCATTATATTTATTTCTTTAAATTTAGTGCGAAGTGATTCTCTGGGACCCATATTGTAGATAGAACGAATAGCCCTCTTCTGCAGCACAAATACGGTGTCTATATCTGCAGCACATCCCCACAGTAGTAAGACATAAGACATAATGCTGTGGAAATAGCTGAAGTAAACAAGTCTAGCGGTATCAACGTCTGTAAGAAGGCGGATTTTTTTGACTGCATATGCTGCAGAACTAAGCCTACCCGATAGTTGTTCTATGTGTGGGCCCCATTGAAGCTTATTGTCTAAAGTTATGCCTAAAAATACAGTTTTTTCTACAAGGTTTAAACTTTCACCTTTTAATTTAATCTTGGCATCAGCCTGTTTTACATTAGGAAGAGTAAATCTAATGCATTTTGTTTTATTTTCATTAAGTAATAGGTTATTGACATTAAACCAATTAACAACCTCTGACATTGCATTATTCACCTCGTCATAATCGGTGGTACGTCGTTTCATTTTGAACAAAAGTGAAGTGTCATCAGCAAACAATACAATCTCATGATTGTTTTTGACAAGATGAGGTAGATCATTAATGTAAATTAAAAATAGAAAAGGCCAAAGATCCAGAATTACAAAAATTAGCTTTGAAACTTCGTACTTTGTTTGGATCGACATATATTTGTGAAGCAGCATTTTTGAAGATGAAGTTCATTAAGAATAAATTTCGATCTCGACTTACTACTGAACATCTACAGATCAATAGCTTGCACCAATTTTACTCCAAACTTCAGACAGATCATTCGCAACAAAAAATGTCATTTTTCGCATTGATACCTATGCAACAAAATACCTTTGTTATTTCCCTAATTACATTTGTTTAATAAATATTTTTTCTTAAAAATTAAATGTGCGGACCACGATGGTCATTGCATTTCTTAAAACGGACCCTACTACTAACTTATTGGAGACCCTTGCTCTAGGGTGAATAAAGAAAATATACTTTCCTTGTTTAAATTAGTAGAGACAGTAAAATAAGCCCGAAGCTGACAGGGTCCTACAGTAAATAATAATAGAAATTCTAGTTCCGGTAGTAATTTAATCAACTTTAAGATGATATTATTTATGGCTAGTAGAAGCGTACCATGCCATGGATGCCGCAGTGTTGTTACAAGTAAGTTATATCTAAGTTGCTGCCTGAGTAAGTACAAGTATGACCTTACATGTGCGAACGTTACGGAATTGCGCTTCGGTAAATTAAGCAAGGACGGCATAAGTGCGTGGAAATACCCAGAGTGCGTAAACAAAATCACTTAAGCCGGTTATTACCGGATTTTAATACCAATACACCTGTCGGAGCTGCGCATGGCTCAGTGCGGCGCTTGAGCCCCGGCTGTCCTTGTAATGAGTCAAGTAACTTCAATATGAACCGCGGCCTCAACGGCAGTAACCCGAAGCGTGTTTTGGACCAGTCATATGCGCAGTATACCTACTATTTCGACAACATACACACCGTCATCCGAAATGAAATGGAACGTGTCATGGAGGAGCGTGTGACCATCCTACTAACAAAACTGATCACCGACCAAGTAACTGTTTCAATCTATGGGGTTATTGCTGAACTCACTGATAGAGCTATCAGATTAGAGAAACAGATAAAATCATTGGAAGAAGGCCAAGCTGAAGGTGTCACATCCCATGCACCAACCACAGTGTTCGTACCGGTACCTGTTGGGGCTACGCTAAGACCTATAAGTTCAAAGAGCCCCCGTGACATATCAATTCCATGTGACCAAGTAAGGGTGCCACATGATGAGCCCAGAATCAACGCCACACGCAATCTAAACCACTCTACAACTAGTCATGGCGGTTGGAATTAAGTACCGAAGAAATCCCGTAAGGCGCCGGAATCGTAAAAGGTATTGCTACGCCAGGCTCCTCGAGGCGGCCAAGAGACGACGCCAGCTACACGTTTACTACCTGAGGCCTGGCACGACGGTGACTGATATACAAGACTATCTACAATCCATCTGTGGTGATGAGACCTGTAGTGTGGTAGAACTTAGAGCTCGCGGGAATTATGCATCCTTCAAATTGGAAGTACCCCCGAAATCCGCTGATACTGTCATGTCCCCGGAGAGCTGGCCTGAGGGTATCTGCATCAAGCCCTGGAGGCAGCCCTTTCGTCCAAAAAGCAAAGAACGGCTTGAGGAACCCAAGGTGTTTTAAAGGTATTCACATATACTAGCAGAACGTCCAGGGCCTAAGAAAAAAATTGTTAGAGTTCTACAATAATTGAAATTGAAAATATATTTATTCAGACATTACAATGCATTTGTTAGTAACATATAATAAAATCAAATTAAATGTGTTGGTATAAGGTCTATAATTATAATAATTCAATTAAAAAAGTCAAGGCTAGGTTCATACACAAGATAAGGATCAATTACAAAATATTATTGTGTCACGAGCTGAGCTAAAGGTTGGCGGTGCTTAACAGCCCAGAGAGCCAAGATTCCACAATTGTACGCAGAGCGATCGGCCACAGCATGCTGTTAGGACTGTCGCGAATGCGGCGCATCAGAGAAAGGGTCCTGCTACGCATTATCACATTATAGTCGATAACTCTGGCACCTGCAAACATCCCCGATGCGCTACATCTTCATCATCATCATCATCATATCAGCCCGTTGACGTAGCTGCTGGGTATAGGCCTCCTCTTCAGCACGCCAACGTAAACGGTCCTGTGCAAGTCTCATCCACTGTCGTCCGGCAACCCTGGCCAGATCGTCCGCCCATCTGGCAGGTGGTCTGCCTCGAGGCCGTCTCGCTTCCATCGGAAACCACTCTGTTACCGCCTTGGTCCATCGGCTGTCGCTACATCTTATAATCTTATAATGTGTCGGTCTGTCCTTTCGAAGTGATAGCTCTTATTGAAACATTCTTGAATAGTTTGGTGCGTGATGGATGATTAGTTATTTCCCCCGGGCTATATCGTGTTGCGCAGGGACCGTGCCGGTGATGTCGGTTACGGCGAAACTTTGTTTGCAGTTCGTGATTATGTTTCAGCTACGTTGATTACCAATGTGGACGGCTTAACCGATGATAAAGTGATACTCATAGCTAAAATAGTGTGGAACAATATTCAATTCCTTGTTTGTGTCTATGTTCCACCTATTTATAAAGATGAACAATATTTGAACGTTCTGGATTGCCTTGCAAATATAATCTGTAAATTTTCTTTATAATTACATTGTTGTCGTTGGTGATTTTAATTTTAATTCATTTAGTGTTAATTTGAAATTGTAAATCTGATGGTTTGCTATCAGGAAGAAATCCTTTCCGTTAAAAAACCAGTTATCTGGGAAGAAGTATTTATTCCTACTAGACTACCGCATCTAGATAAAGATAAAGATAAAAATTGTTTATTTTGTCACAGAAATAACACAATATTATATTTTTAAAACTAATTAAATTTAGACAGAATAATACCGTGACAAAAAAGGCCACTACTCAGCATGATGGTATGGTTTGCTAACAGGAAGAAATCCTTCCTGTTAAAAAACCAGTTATCTGTGAAGAATTTTTTTCTTTCTTGGCTACTGTTTATCTAACTTGGTTATCTGTGAGGAACAAATCAATTTGACTGCTTTTTAGACATATGTAAGTTGGACCAACATAAAGTTATTTTTAATTTCGATGGTCTCATGTTGGATCTTGTTATGTCAACTGGTTTTGATGCTGGTTGTGTATCTGTGCGAAGTAACGAGGTAAACTTGGTAAAGATAGATAAATATCACCCTCCTCTTGAGATCAAATTGTCGTTGCTTCGTAGTAGCAAAATTACAGAGCGACACGCGCTACCGCAAGCCCCCCGTCAATCCTATATCGTATGACTGACACTTTCGAAAGGCAGATTTCAATGGTCTTTATTCGAGCATATTCGCCATTGATTGGAGGGACGTACTATCTAAGCAAGATGTTGATTTAGCGACTGATCTGTTCTATAGTAAATTGTCTGACGTAATAGGTGAACACGAACCGGTCCGCAAACCTTCTACACTAAACCGCAAATATCCTTCTTGGTTTACGGCTGAAATTATAAAAAAGCTGAAAATAAAATATATTCACTTACGTAGGTACAAAGAGCTGGGGCTGGATTTGAATTGGGAGGTATTTAGATACTACCGTTGTCACATCAAGGAGCTTGTAGACGTCGCGTATCGCCGATACATTGGAGTGTAGTTGGAAATAATATTATAAAGTCGTGACCTTGCGCAGTTTTGGAATTTTTTCAGGGAAAAGACGTATGAATAGAAATAATTCAAATAACTATTCCGTTGAAGGCAATGTAGTCACTGGCCAAGAAGCAATCACGGCATTTGCAAGTTATTTAAGTTCGTATAATGTATTTGTAAAAGATTTTGGTTTATCAATCAATCAATCATTCATTTATTTGCGAGAATATATGTAGGTACATAAAAAGATCTTAAAGCTAGGATAGTTACAGTATTCAGCCTGCAAGCAGGCATGCAAATATTATCAGAGTCATATAATAATAACATTAGTCAAGTTTTATGTTAAATTAAATTTATATATTCATTTACATTATAAAAACAATTTTCAGACAACCAACTATTTAATTTTCTCCTAAATACAATTCCATTTAATAATTTTAATTCTTCTGGTAATTTATTATAAATAATGATGCACATGTTATAAACATTTCTTTTATAAATATCCTTATGGCAAGGAGGTTTGTATATTAAATTGTTAAATTTAGCCCTTTTTTGCCTAGTTATTACATCCTTGCTTCTTTTAAAATAATTTGGGTGAGATTTTACAAATAAACAATGTACATGGTAGGATTACTTTATACTTTATAAGATTTCTGTTCATGTATTGTATTTGTGATATGAATTTTCTTTTGTAAAAATGTAGTTAGTGTTTTGGTGTAGACTTTAAGCTAACAACTGTTATTTAAAACAAATACATGTCTAAATGTCTAAATAAATGGCAGCTCCCGGAACTTCAACGGACACTTAATTTGCAGGAGTGCTGCAATCGATCAAGGAAAGCATATGGAAGTTCTCAGTTTAATCTAACTTTCTCGATTCAGTCCACTCTATTAATTACTATCTAGGTGAAAGTATGGCCAATTGATATGATTAGATTTCATAATTTTAGCTGTAAAACGTCCATTACTGAACACAGGCCTGCCATATTGGCTCCATGAAGGGTAGCTGCCATTCTCACCACGCTTGGCAGGCATAAGATTTTGAGACGAACTAAAGGCATTATTTTGCAGTAGGTATACTTTGCCCGCCTGTCAAGCGTGGCGAGTATGATAACAACCCCTTCATGATCTTGGAAAGCGGCATGTAAGGCCTATGTCCAGCAGTGGGCGTGGACATTAGTTCTACGGCTTATATGATAATGCTTTTAGATAGATAGTACACGTCACGGGGCGTCAATAGATGCGACTGGTACAGGACCAAGCATAGCGAGGCCTATTCCCAGCAGTGGGTGAAATCGATCTGTGGATGATGAGGTATAAATAACTTGCCTTTCATAGCAACCGTGCCGTTGGGTGCCGGCAATAGATTGTTGCTCCTCCCCTCTTACCCGTGGGTGCAGTAAGAATCTGCCAAGGGATACCTCCTCTGAAAGGTGGATTGGCGCTCACCAAGCCGCCTCCCGAGCGTGGTGAGTGTGACCCCTTATGATAAGTTCTTCGAGATCCATGAGTGAGGCTTATGTCCAGCAGTGGACGACCAACGGCTGTGACGTTGATGACGAAGATGAGCGTTGCAACTGGTATTCAAGCAGCGTCCCATTCATTGACTGGTGCGTTGTTAGGGGGATTTTAAATTTATTTAAATTTTTTTATTTTATCTTTAGCATTGTTTAAGATTTATTTGTTTAGTTACATTAAGTTATAATTAAAAACGATTGTAAATAACACCAGGCACCAGAGGTTTTGTAAGGAATAGTTTTAAAACTTAGATTAAGTAATTTCATGTATCTCATTTTATGTGAAACATTTGTGTTCTTATGAGAATAAAGTTCTTTAAACCTATTTTGTTTAACCAGCATCAGCGAATGGTTTTTTAACCACTCTCCTACGACGTGCATGCAATTTTCGTTCGACTCATCGCTCTGGAAGCATGAATTCTTTCGCTCAGAAACCACTCGTTTCCTTTGAAATAGTCAACTGAGTCAACCGCCGTGGGGCCAGCAGTAGAATATTACCCCTTCCCTCATACCCATGGATGCCGTAAGAGCCATCATGGTAATGTCCCTTAGCAGGCGCTAAGGGATACCTCCGGTAGATGGGCAGCAGCATCTTTCCGTGTATCAACATCCCGTACTGCGCTCGCCAACCCGCCTGCCAAGCGCGGTGAGTATGGCAACAACCCATCATGGGCCTGAGTTCAGTAGTGGACGTTTTACGGCCGAAATTATGAAAAAAATATGAGTCAACCGAGTCACAGGCAAACGATCTAAAAATAGGACCTCTCTGAAGGAGATTAGGCTAGATGACTAAATTTTAATTCCAAATTAATCTTGTAGATTAACAAAACCTATTGGACACATATTTTTTTTTAAAGTAATCCAAAAATAACCGCGATAAAATACATCGAAATGTACCTACACACATAAATGTCCAGGCCACACCATATTTCTGCACGCCCAGGATGACTGGCAGAGAATGCTTTAGCATTAAGTCCTCCTTACACAAGTGTTATGTGTTAAAGTGTTAAATAAATAAATGTCGCGTGAAGGCACACGCTGGTAGGCGTATGAGGCCAAGGCACGGTATGACGTCACAAGCCCCCACTCCTAATTTTCAACTCGTTTTATCTAAGTACTAGGTTATGCCCGACGCTTCGCATGCGGATGTGCCCAAATAAAATGTCCTTTTGTATTAATCCTGGTCAACATCCTATACATGTGCAAAATTTCAGCTCAATGCAGGCTAGTTTTTTTTGCGTGAAAAAGTAATATACAAATACAATACAATTACAAAATTATTTGTTTGATAAGATTACATGTCTTGATACGTACTACAGTGTACTGGACATTAATTATTTTAACATTAATAAGTTATAAGTATTCGCCAACCCGCCTGCCAAGCGTTTTATTACTCCGGTTATTAGAGCATGGCAACAACCCCTCATGATTGTGAAACCAAGGACCAGGCCCTGAGTCCCCGGCAGCCCCGTTAGTCCTGGCTACGGTAACGGCGGGGCTAGGGGTGCTAAGAATCCTCGTCTTATTAATCTTTCCAACCGCAATAACTGGAAATCCATGAGGGAGGCCTATGTCCTACGGCTGAATGATGATGATGAAGTATTCGTACCCGAATAAGCTCAGTTCCCCGCACTAGGTCTCGAAAAGCCTGTGTTGCGGGGTCACTTTGACTCACCCCAGTCCCAATCATGTACCTACTTGTTTTATAAATTTTGATAAACAATGTAAATAATATAATAGTGACCACCTATTTTAGCTTATGTTTTAACAATGATATTTTAACATGAGAAAAAGAATGAAAAGTAACGTAACTTAAGCAGTTGTACACAAAAAATTCTGTAACCTATAATTAACATAAGCTTATTTGTTTTTTTTTCGGAATTTGTCTATTAATTATATGTGTCTATGTTATTGTAACCTAAACATATCACACCTTACTACATATTTTAGCCTATATGCAACAACGTTCAAAATTACAAGTACATTATTATTATTAGTAAAGATAGTACTTCTTGTTTTTTATTGCAATGTATTTTAATTAATGTAATTTTAAATCTTATTTTAACTTTATAGGATTGCTTACATATATGAAATCAAAAAGCGAAAAAAAATATTCCCAAACAAATTTTATTGTCCTTATATTTTCAATTAGGGGATGATTTTAGAGGAATTCTGAAACACAGATTCATAAAGTTTTAAATTTTAATATGTATGCAAAATTGTATGTTTGTTAAGTGAAAAAACAACGATTTTTCCATACAAACTTTTATCTCCTATTTTTACCCTTTCTGATTTAATTTACGCAACGAAAAGAAGTCTATGTCCATCTCCATAGTCTAATTTACTTCTATACCAAAATTTATCTAAATCTGTTCAGCTGTTTTGACGTGAAAAGGGAGCATATTTACATAAAAACATCCATACTTTCACTTTAATATATTAGTAGGGAAAAGTTTAAAATTCTAATATATATGCAAAATTGTAAGTTTGTTAGTGAAAACTAACTATTTATCCAAACAAACTTTCATCCCCTATTTTAACCCCGTCTGATTTAATCTACGCAACGAAAAGTAGCCGGTGTCCGTCTAATCTACTTATTACCTTAATTCTTCTAAATCAGGGGTGCTCAGACTTATAGTGTCGGCGATCTACCGAAAATATTTTGAAAGCAAGAGATCGACTAAGCTACTATGTAGGTAGGAACAATTTTTTTGTGACATATCGTTTTACTGCCCTTTAAAATTGAACATGTACAAAATGAAGGAATCTTAACGTAACTTACGAACTACAAATTCTGTCTTGATGATGATGCATGGCACTGCATATTATCCGCGTACTTTTCATAGGATGGTACGTAGTTACTGAGCCCCAACCGCAAGCATGATGTCAGGTGTGCGTCAGTGAGTCGATTATGATATTTCGATTTGATAATTTTCATTTCTGAAAATGCAGCCTCGCACAAACAAGTCGATGCAAACAATCCTGTTAACTGAAGAGCTACTTCTTTCAAACATTGACATTTTTCTTCAGATCTCAAGGACCAGAAATTGGCATCAGTTTCTCTGGATTTGAGATGTATGTCAGAAATCATCTGTAATACCTCATTCTCAATAGATGTTATTTCCATGTTAAAAGTGTTACGACATTTCAGTAGCAGATGTTTCGACGTTTTCACAAGAAAACGGATAATTCATGAAAGTGACGATATTTTTTTTTGTTAAAGTCAGAGAAACGTCTCTCAAACTCACCAAGAATGTTTCTTAGCTCTGTCACATAAATATCACAACTTTGTGAGTGCTTGCCCTTGCTTTCAATGCAGGAAAATTTTTCAAGTCATTTCTTTCAAATTGACTAATTAAAAGTTTCAAATTTTTTTTAAACCCGCTTATTGCGCTAATCATGTCGGTAATATTTTTATTTTTACCTTGCAGCTAAACGCAAATTTCATCTACACAAGGTAATTGAATGAAATAGGTAAATCAGAATTGAAAAAATAGAAGGAGACAAAAATAGTGCAGTGCGCAGGTGGATTGATTGTCAAAGTTCAAACAGAAAAACAGACTTCCTAATGACTCTCTCCTGAACCCAATTATACTCAAATCTCGTGGTAAAGTAATAGAGTGATTTTACGTTTGTTTACATTACGCGGCACAAAATAAGTCTTGTCTCTGCTAATAGGTGGCGTTGTCTCAGTGATCGTCGATCATCGCCGCGCATCGTTCATTGTTACCTATTATTTTAGGTATGAGTAGGTACTAGGTAGTTATAATAAGTATATTGCTGGCGATCGACTCGAAAAGCTTTCGCGATCGACCGTTTGAGCACCCCCGTTCTAAATCATTTCAGCGGTTTTGACGTGAAAAGGGAACATATATACATCTACACTTTTACTTTTATATATTAGAAAGGATTATGTAATCTGTCGGACTAAATATAATTTGGATTTTCATACCCAGTTAACATGCCTATTGTCCGAAATTGGACATTAGTCTGTCTTTTTACCCTAATAATACTTGGGGACTTTCCCAAAGGTGAGGATAATGTTTATGGGGGGATCACAGTTCAATTGCACAATAAAACACAATGATACATCTCTTGATTACGGCTATCCGTCTGCGTCGTCGGGCGATCTTCTTAAATAAAGATTAATTGTCCTAGCCTGCATTACATTACGGGAGTGTTCAATTATTCTTTAACAGATTAGTGGTTTAATGGTAAAGTCCCTTCTTTAGAAGTCTCGGAGGTTACTTAATTTTTTGTAATGTGTATGTCCATACCCTCAGTTTTGCAATCTACATAACATTCACTTTTATTTGAACACTTAGGTATATTTCAGGTATATTTATTGTCAAAAGTGAAAAAAAAGAGAACAATCGAATGTTTTCATTTGAAATTCATCTCATGGAGATTCATGATGGCCTGTGTTCAGTAGTGGATGTTTATCGGCTGAAATGATGATTGAAAAAATATTAATGAATAGCAACATCAATTACCGTTTTTCCATTCAGTCCCATTAAGATGTTTTAACCTCTTCCTAACGAGTGAAGGAGTGGCAGGTCGCACCCATTAAAAAGCTTTTACGATATTCATAGGAATTCCACATACACTTAATATGATTACTAGAACCCTGCATGGGAATAGGTCGTACTTCAGTTTATTACAGTAGAATAAGGTGCAGCTCATAAAACTATATAATCAAAAGGTCATCATATCAGCCATAGGACGTCCACTACTGGACAAAGGCCTCCCTCACTGATCTCCAAGTACTGCGGTTGGAAGCCGTCTGCATCCACCGCCGACCAGCGGTTCTCACCAAGTCGTCTGCCCATCTTGTAGGTGGGCGCTTGCCGGTCCGTGGCCTCCGAGAACTTTTCGGTCCCATCGGCCATCTGTTCTGCGAGCTATATGGCCTGCCCATTGCCACTTCAACGTCCCAATCCGTTTGGCTATGTCGGTGACCCGAGTTTTTCTACGTATCTCCTCATTTCTGATTCGACCCCGTCGAGAAACCCCGAGCATAGCCCTCTCCATAGCTCGTTGAGGTATGGTAAATCAAAAGGTACTCGTCAACTATTGGAGGTAGAAGTTACCGCTTAATATTAGGTGCACCTTTGGCTTGTCTCAACATTATTTGTACAAAACAGGTTCAGTTTGAAATAATAACTTTTTAAAAACAAGCTATTATTACTTGTTAATACAAGAGCAACTTGTTAGGACAAGGCGTTGAGCGAAATAAATGATGTTCATCAATATTTCAATGATGGTAACTGCTTTCCGACTCCATAAATGGACAAACAAATTAAAAATTATTTTATGTATTTGATTCCAAATGCACTAGAGATAATAAAACCAAAAGTGAGTTTTACTAGTAATAAGGACTATGCGATTTTTCATGTATTTACATAATACAATCAGTACCTATTTACACTAAATCAATGTAACAATCATAGTTATTACAAAAAATAATAAATGTATATCCATTTATGTTTCATTTACTTAGTTATTTATTCCAAGAAGACCTCAATAAAAAAATGGTTCTAAGTACTTACCTACATACATAGGTAGGTATCCACATTAACAAACATCCAACATTCACATGTTACATTACTCAAGTTGAACACACTTGTGCCTGCCAGTACTTTTCATCAAATCAAATTGCTTTTGATAAAATTTATCGTAGCTAAACCAAATCGGGGGAGAAAGAACCGGGTGAATACGGGACTGGGTGACAACGAACCGAACCTAAATAAAAAAACTAAACAGTTTAAAATCGCTTAATTACTGAGTTCCTATGGCCACCTTCCAGCTCCATCATCAGACACTGAATACCGTCTAGCACCAAAGTACTCGTCAAGACGAATCAAACGAGCTTAAACTCGATAAAGTTGTGTCGTTTAACTACCGAGTTCCTTTGGCCATCTTCCGGTTCCATCATCAGATCAGCTCCATTTCATAATAATTTTTCATTATTATCCGATTTACACATGCATGCAAAATTACAACTCAATCGGTAACTTGTAACCGGATCAAATTTAACTTACAAGATTTGAATAAAGACCAACATGACACGAGACAGGTAGAACTAAATAAAAGCTTGTAAAAAAAATGTATTTGCGAAAAGACCACCTGTAATAAATTATTTTACTGCGAGTTTAGAACTTGAACCCTGTTTGCAATTTTATACGATTTGAGTTTTCCGATATTTTGACCCAAGTTTTATACAGGGAGTAATAAAACTACAAAAATATGTTAATACTAGCTTCTGCCCGCCGCTTCGCATGCGTTGTACCCGAATAAAAAGTAGCCTATGTATTAATCCTGGTCAACATCAATACGTGTGCAAAGTTACAGCTCAATCCGTACCCTAGTTTTTGCGTGAAGAGGTAACAAACCTCCATACAAACAAACTTTCGGCTTTATAATATTAGTGGGATATCCCGCAAATATTGCATGGAACAACAATGATAGAAACTGCGAAGGACCAATAATTCCAGCAGGGTCTTTTGGTTAGAATACTGAGTAAGATGCCGTGGGGTGCTGGCAGAAGAATGTTGCCCCTCCTCTCTTGCCCGTGGATGCAGTAAGCACCTGCTAATAGCTACCTCTGGAAGATGGGCAGCAGCGTCATCCCGTGTATCAACATCCCATACTGTGGTGAGTATGGCAACTGGCCCTTATGGAGATCCATGAGGGAGCCCTGTGTTCAGTACCTAGTGGACGTTTCACGGCTGAAATGATGATCATGACTAAGTTAGCGCGTGACTGTGAAATGTATTTAATCTTGCCTTATTTTTCCTTGCGGAAGGCATGAAAATAGACCGAGCAAAACTGCGGGCTATCACGTACATGCCGAGAGATAGGCAAGCGCTCGAGAGGTTTCTCCATATGTTATACTATATCATTTCAAACTCATCTGATTGAAAACGGTTGGTCCTGTACCAAAGCAACTGAAGAGAGTCAGCGTGTAGAGCTTGAACTAGAAATGAGTGTTGCAACCTGTAAATATTTATATTATATTTAATTATGTTTAAGGCAAACAATAAAAAAACAATCGCCTTAGTCACCCATAAAAATAAATGGAATATAACGCTACAAGAAAAACAAGACGAGAAATATCTGGGGTTAAGACTGGATACAGAACTAAACTGGCACGTCCAAATAGACCATATAAGACGAAACTTTCCTCACTTGTGGGATCACTTAGAAAATTCGTTAGATGTTTTCCACGCCGGGTCCGCTTAAACATTTATAACTCGTTAGTAAAGTCACGTCTTACGTACCTAATAGAGATATGAGGAAACGCGTCAAAATGTTAGCTAAAGGAATAGCAAATCTCACAAAATAAAGTAATTATAATTATTTTTCACTTTCCTTTCCTCACACCTACAGTAAAAATCTATTAAGAGACCAAACTAATGAATTTAAAACAGCTATCCATATACACAACCTGCTTACTTATACGTAAAATCATAAATAAAACCATCCATACAGATATTACTTTAATAAAAAGAGCCAATTGCATAATAGTTATAGTAAACGGAGAGGCGATCATCTTGTATTACCCACGATCAGAACTAATTATGGTAGGAAAACAATCACTTTCGAAGGAGTCCAGTTCTACAACAGTCTACCTGGTGACATAAAGAATGCAGCAAAGTTTGATGTGTTTAAATCTACAATGGCATATTATTATTTCTGAAGATGTAACATTTAGAATAGGTAGACGAAAAAATGTATATAAAGCATAAGTTTCTCATGTAAGTGAACATTTGGCTATGGATCCACTTTAAGTTGTAAAATGAGAAATAAATATCTTTGAACTGAAATAGTTTGTAAAACGATTTACTTTGGAAATACCTATAAACTATATCACTCCGGAGAAAAATTATTTATTATAGGGTTTGTCGGTATTATGTAATTTCAAAGACATTTTCCACGTCTGTGCGTAATTTAAATTTAATAGTTATTATTTAATGGTTAAACATTATTTAATTTTATCCAATGGGGCGAACAAACCAAATTATCCAACTAAACCAGAACATTTTAGAAATAAGTTTTTATGAAAAATAAATAGATAAAAGTAATAAATACTATGTAGGGAAAATAATTTGTCATGAAACCTGGTATGGCTTTGTAATTCAATGTATAATAATGCTATGGAAAATACCCACGCGTACCGATCCGAGACCAGCTGAGGCACGTTCTGTGTTATGTATTCACTACATACGAGGCATAAACTGTCAACACATACATTTTCACATGAGAGGAAATCACTAAACTTGTTTATTTATTTTAAGGGTTCCAGACCAAAATGGTAAAAAGGAACCCATAAGGTATCACTTTGTCTGTCTGTCTGTCACAAATGGATATCTCGAGGAATACTGATGCTATCGACTTGAAATTTAAAATGGTCAAAGATAAGACTTGTTTACTAATATAGCATATAAAAAAATGTTAAAAATATTTTTATTATTATTGCAGGGGGGCGGATAGGGGATCTCTAAATATTTAGTGAACTTAATAGGTCGTGTGGGATATCATATAAAAGGTATTGCACATTAATAAACAGTTTTTAGTTTTCCTTTAAGCCGAATAGTTTTTGAGTTATTTACAAAAATGTTGAAAAAATAGCGTTCCCCCATATCTCCAAAGTTTGCAAAGATAAACCCCTGAAACTTTAATTGCGAATAGGAGTGTATGTTATTATTACACAATAACAATTGTTAAATTATTAAACTTACACAATTGTTATGTGATAAAGTGTTAAATAAATAAATAAATAAATATGTTAAAATTTACAGGAAAATTATAACAAACCCTCTAATTTGCATAGTTTTTAAGAAATCATCGAAAGGGAAAGAAATCCACATAAGTTCCGCTATCAGATAAGAGATGGCGTTGTCAAGGTTCTCCAACAAATATAAACCGTCTTTATCTTATATTATATTGTATGATAATAGTATAATCATCATTTCAGCTGTAAAACGTTCACTACTGAACACAGGCCTTCCTCATGGATCTCTATGAGGGGTAGTTGCCATACTCGCCACGCTTGGCAGGTTGGCGAGCGCAGTACGGGATGATACACGGAAGGACGCTGCTGCCCACCTTCCAGAGGTTTCCCTTAGGCTTTTACTGCATCCACGGGCATCAAAGGAGGGGTAACATTCTACTGCCGGCACCCCACGGCAAAATAGTTTATTAGAATAACTTTATTTAACTTTGAAATACAACACAATTAGTATACTTAACTAAAAAAGAGACCTAACTAGGAGGAGCTAGGTTTGGAAATAACTCAATGATTTAATAAACAATGGTGGTAGGTAAGCATACATAATAAGAAAGTCCTCACCTCCCGTGCTAGTTAAGAACTGTGTTACAACAAGGTAAGGATTTTCGCCCCGTGTACATACGTTTATAGCATTATAAGAATAAAAAAAGAACAGCGTAGGTTACATTGCTTATGTAACCTACGCTGTTCTTTTGTTATTCTTATTATTTACTAATTAGTTGACTTATTATTAAAAATTATTATTATCAAAACAGGCTAAAATTAAGCTATTGCTATGCAAATAAAAATACAAATTAGATTATGAAAAATAAATACTGAACTTCTAACATAATAAAATCTAAACTTAATAATATGAACTTAGTATTTATATCTTATAAAATACCAATCAGTTTATAATTATTTATTATACATATTTAATTTTCACTATAGAGGTAAAATAACATTCTTACCTAAGTAATAATAATATAAGTATGTATAATATGTAGATATATGAGATAAGAAATGTTATATAATACGAGGTTATCATGGTCTATAATTAATTACATTAAGTTAAAACAGTAGGTAGGATTTGCTTATTTAAAAATGAAAATTGAAAATATGTACTTGATTGATAATTACGCAATGTTAGCTACAGTGATTATTTCACAGTAGACAGTAAAAGCTCAGTACCATTGTAGTCAAATTACTATCAAGAAATCTTCCAACGCTCTTCCACAAGTAAATTTGGTCTTATATTGTTTAAGTTTATCTTTTTATTGATGCGGTTGTAGACTAAATGAGCTAAAAAGTAAGAGAAACTGCATGCAAAGAAAGTTCCTCAAGTGGGCACTTTGTAAAGTTCATGAGGCCGTCCTTTGTAAATGTTGTATTGAAATCGGTCGATCCATTCATAGGATATGGGGTTGAAAGTATGGGTGAACAATCGAATGTTGTTAAATATACCCAAGTGGGGTATCAAATGAAAGGAGATCATGGTGTAGATTGCAAAACACATTACAAAAAAAATTAGGTAGCCACCGAGACCAGGAAAATTGACGGGGGTTACTTAAAATTTTCAATTTGGTAAACTTGTCTAAATCAATGCTAAAATTTTCAATAAAAAACCCTGCAAATTCATTTACTTTGATTAAGCTTTGCGTTCACTACAACTACACTACGATACATTACACTCTTACTTCAACGATCGATATCAAGGTGTAACAAGACACGAGGACCCAGCCCCTACATAAAAAAACTCGTTAACCTTTATTATCAATTTATTGACGAATCATAAAAAGCTACATAAATCTTACATGAATAGAATTATTACATTAGGCAAGCTTTCTGTTGCCGAGTATGGGAGAATCCCACTGCAAACAGAATTTTATGTGCTACCTTGTGGGATTTCCATTCACTCACCTCACTCTTTGGGATCGGCATGAATTTGGATAAAACCAAAATCATGATGAATGAACACATTGATCCGGGACCTATCTGTGAGAATGGCCACCTACTCGAAGTTGTTTCAGAATACACCTACCTTGGGCAGATTTCGCAATTAGGTAGGAACAATTTTGAGAAGGAGGCCAAGCGGAGGACTCAGCTAGGCTGGGCAGAATTTGGAAAATTATGTAGGGTTTTCTCATCACATACCACAATGCTTAAAAACGAAAGTTTTTAATTAGCGTCCTACCCGTCATGACCTACGGTGCCGAAACGTGGACACTTACGGTACGGCTGGTCCACCAGTTTAAAGTCGCTCAGCGAGCTATGGAGCGTGCTATGCTCGGAGTCTCTTTGAAGGATAAAATCCGCAACGAGGTTTCCGAGAGAGAACCAAAGTCGTCGACATAGCACATAGGATTAGTAAGCTGAAGTGGCAGTGGGTTGGCCATATCTGCCGAAGAACCGATAACCGTTGGGGTAAACGAGTTCTTGAGTGGAGACCGCGGCTTGGTAAGCGTAGTGAAGGACGATCACCAGCTACATGGAGTGATGACTTGCGGACGGTCGCTGGTAGACGCTGGATGCGGCATGCTGAAGACAGGGTGAAATGGCGCAGATTTGGGGAGGCCTATGTCCAGCAGTGGACTAATATAGGCCGATGATGATGATGATGACTCTTAGGGATTGAGATTATCCTTTTCCTTCTCCTTCTCTATCTATTTATCTGTAATTACGTATGTTGGCACTATAAAAAGTAAAAATAGAATAAGCCTTTATTGTTGTTAACATTTATGCCTAATAATAAATGAATTATGACTAATTCTTATATTGTTTTTGTGTTAAATATTGGCAAACGTTGCTTGTGTTACAACTTGTCTTGCGACAAAGGGTTCGCACTATGTACATCCAGAATTAATTAATATGGTTTTACTATTATACCAAAGTACCCTAAAATACCTGCACAAGGCGGAACTGCACATTAGAGGAGCAACGCGACTCAATAATATTATTTATTGATCAGACGAGCGAAGGGATTGAAGATCTTAGGGTCAAATAGGATGATTCGACTTTTCGAGATAACTTTGGCATACTATCCATTTATGCACCCTACATACAAGATGTTTGTTAGAATGCCATGGATTTAACTAAGCTTTCGAAGCTCTCGTATGGCATTTTGACCAATGTATGACAAAAAATATATTCTACGAATCATGTCGTTTCCATAGTACGAGCATTGCTGAGTTTGGGCCCAGATGTTGCATTGTCCGGCATTATTTATTATCCTTATTTATTTCAAAAAGAATACACCGAATATTATAGACACATTCAACAATAAAATGGCTAGGATCAGTTCATATAATATATATGCCAATTTTATAGGGGAACACAACACTCTTTAAATTTATACTAAATATATCTACATAATATCATATTAATGTTTACAAATTTTAAGGTAACAACAGGTTCTTATATTAGAAGATCTTATAGTATCCCTAGCATATCGCCAAACAGGCATTGGTACGGGGTACCAGAAAAGGGCGCGAAGGTTTCCGAAAAAACAAGAAAATTCAAATTAACTTTCAAAATTTCAAATACATTTAGGTCACAATAACTCCGGTCCATGTGACCCTAGGATCACAAAAATCAATCAGTACACCCTTCTTTCATTAAGAACTGTCTTATTGAGAGAAGGGTACTGATCGATTTGCTAACAAAAAAGGTTTTATATAAATAGGTCAACGCGTTCGATTGTAATCGTGTTATGCACAGACAGACAGCGCTATGCATAATACTTCGCCCCCTAAAAATGTTTAAATTTCATGTATAGAACCATAAATTTATATTAGCATTGGTAGCATTATACTATAGATCAAGAGGAAATTGAATGTTTTTGAGCAACGGGTTCAATTTCCCTTAATCCGTTTATTTGCCTGCCTAAAATTAGCTCCAAAACAAATATTAGCTTAACCACAGAATAGTAATAATAGCGAGTACAGGGACAATTCGACGGTTTTCGGGTAACACAATTTAATTTAGGTGTTGGAACCAAATGTATTTATTTAGTCTTTTTTAAATATTTGCAATCACCACACATGTATGTATATTTTAACTAACGTTTCGACGGAATTGCACCTGATCGATTTATACCCGTTAATGCAATATAATAATAATAATATAATAAATAATAATAATAAATAATAATATGGTTATAAAATGTATTTAATTGCTAAACACAGTTACGAACTGTCTTTTTTATTCTTACTATGCATCATGGTATAGGAGCTGGGCAAACCTAATCCATCTAACAATGTCCCAGTCACTGCAGCGTTCCGTACAGCATAATGACGAGTTGCTGACGTTGTATAAATCATCATCATAGATGCATTAGTGATTGTTTAGCAAGACGACCGAAATATTTCTCTGAATTCAGCATTAACGGGAAAAGTCCAGGCGAGGCTGGCAAGGTGGCAAAGCTGGGCTTTTCTTTAAATGACTAAACAATCCTTGCTTCCTAGCCGCACTAAAGTAGCCGCTTGCCTAGTATAATACAAACCTGCCCCTCCTGTCTCTTCAAGACGGGTAGAGGTGAAAATGACCAAAGGGAGAAGCGCAAAAGTTGTGTGGATCCCCCAAGGTAAGTCGGCTTGGTAAGCCTTGTAAGTATTTACGTGGTTGTCTCCTGTTATTGGTCTAGTCCCTCAGAAATAGACACAACTAAAACCTCCAGACGAGCATCTCAAGACGCGAGGTTCTCTGAGGGTTCGCTATCAACAAACCTGATGGGCAGATAGCAATCCTCAAGGGGGCAGGAGGGAGGAAAGGCGCTGTAGGGACTGACACAACTATGAACAATGGGAATTGCGGATCGAATTTATCCGTCAACAGAGTACCTACGCTTAAACTTTACACTGTTCGTTTCTTAATATTGTAAGATATATTGAAGTGCTTTTAGAATTTTTCTAAGTGATCTACGGACGACTATGTGGATAAGTCTCTTCGCTTGTCCTGCGGTTTTGTGTCATCGGATATATTTGAATTAGACGCTGTACTGATTCAGATATTTAAAAAAAAACTGGACTTAAATGACCACAGCTACCCTGAGAACGTAATTAGACTAAATTTTAATGGTTTGTACATAACAAATGATAATATATTTTGTTACATAATTTTTAGAACGTGATGTTATAGTAGTTAGGTTTACTTATTATTTTTCCACTTAGATTTTATTTATAAGTTACTGCGATTTTCAAATAATTAAGTAGCCCCAGGCATACTCGTATTTAAGACTGTTCATTGCAATTGCAGATAAGAATATATTTTGTTACATAATTTTTACAACGTGATATTTTAGTTGGGTTTTAGTTTTTAAAATTACGACTGCTTATTATTTTTCCTCTTAGATTTTATTTATCAGCTACTGTGATTAAAAAACAGTTTTGTAACTGCCGCGGCTTTTTAAAAAACATTATCATATCATCGGCCTTTGCGTCTGTTTCAGACGATTCAGGTAATGCCTGTGGTTTGGGTGTTGCATTTTTTTAAATGACTAAAAAATCCTATCCTTGAAATCACTGACCGACCGCAGTTTTAGTAGACGTGCATGCCCATTGCAGTTGGTGGATTGGATGTATTTGCATGGCGATGCCGTCTCTCGCTCGTTTGTCTCAACATAACATTGTAAGTTATATAAATAAAAACTTGTTATTTGACAACATTTATGGTGCAGCAGGCGAAGGTCCGACTGCGACGCAAGAGGTTGCGGGATCGATTCCCGCCTCGGGAAAAATGTCTGTATGATCTGCAGAAATTTGTTCAGGTTGTTCTAAATGTTATTCTATATAATAATCACAATAATAATAAAATATTTATCTATGTCTTAAGTATATCAGTTATGTAGTATCCATAACACAAGGTCTGCTTAGCTTGGGGCTAGATGATGCTGTGTGAATAGTCCAGCATTATTAATTTATTTAATATCTTATACGCAGGGCAAAAATCAATGATGGAACGTCAATGACAGAAGCTGTGGAATGGTACAACAATGCTAACGCAGCCCTTCTCAACCACCTAACGAAGGAGATCAAGGATACGGACAGCAGCACAATATGGAGGTCAGTTGACTCGCATTTCACAACTGTAGGTCTACCATGAGTTTTCACAATATATACTCGCTACTCTAGTTGAAAAATGTAAGAAAACTTGTACAGCGCCTCTAGTGGATAGTTTAGTACGAAAATACGCAGTAAATTATGCTAAAGCGACTGTAGTTTGGGCTTCATTTGCTTAGAATTTGATACCATGAGTTACCGGCCATGCACCAATAGATTTTTCGTATGTGCACACTTAACACGTGCTTTAACGGTGAAGAAAACAAAGTGAGGAAACCCGCGACATAGCTAGCTAAGGACGTATTGACCAGTTCTTTCCTCTGACTAATAGTTGAGTAACCCGAGAGGATGGTATAAGTGCTGGGCAAGCCTAATATCTGTCTTACAATGTCCTAGGCACTGTAGCGTCTCGTACAGAATGATTACCAGTTGCTGTATAAATCACTAAATAACAGATGCAAAGGCCTTACTTTACATAATAAATTCACTATTCTACAATGCCTTTTAGTAATTGATAATAAGAATTATTTCTAAAGCATTTAGTTGATTTACGGAACCTCTGTTATGATTTTGTAATTTAGTTTAGTTATAATATAGAATGAATTAAAAAAAAAACAGAATTAATAATTACGAATTTAAAATTTCATAATTTCAATAGTTGGCTTACGTATGCTCTGTTAGGGTTTTTCGATTATTGAAGTTATCATTATAGATTGTGTTGTGAAAATAGAACAATAGTAAAAGAAAATGTTTTATTAACTCCTTGTTAAATGTTTAGATTTAATGTCCAATTTAATGAACAAAGCCAGCCTTGTAAAATACTACCAGTGAATCTTGATTCCGCTTTCTTATTGGTAAAGTATATATATATACATTACACACACAACACATTACAAACACACACACACACACACACACAAACACAAACATTACACACACACAACACTAGGTACACTTTATACACAACCGACTACTCACACACGCATGTATTACCTTGTTTTATATGTTCCTACTTACTTTAGTTTTGTAAATATTTTAAATATTATACACTTACGTGTCTGTACTCTAGATATTAGTAACTAATAATTGAAGAGCGAGATCCTCTAAGACAGGTATTTTTTATACTTATAAGAGGGTCCCAAACCCATGAAATGTATTTTTTAGTTTAAGTTACAGAAATAAAAAATATTTGTATTTGTATTTGTATAAAAAGTATAACTACGCCAACAGAAAGGCGGTATGAACAGGCAACCTATTGCTATTAACAAGAAGGGTTTTTGTTACTTCTTCTTCAATTTTAGAGCTGTCAACGTAAAATTAGCTTAATTTGTTCCGTTCTAATTTGAGAACCGCATCAACTGAATAGTTTGTTATATGATTTCATTTTACGCAATTTTAGTTAGGAAGTGCGTCAACAGTATTGTCGCCATTATTCCCTTATAGGTGTCTGACAACGGTGACTTAAATTGAACGGAGTTATTGTTTATTCAATACAGGCTTCGAAACAAATACATATAAAATTATAGAACTCAATTGACTTAATAAGAGTAAACACATAATAATAAATAAAATAATATAACAGATTTTCAACCACTTACAATAAACGAAGAATCAATTGGATGCTGTTAAGCATAACTAGTCCAAGCGCCATTTTCACTTTTTTGGCAAATGACATAAACGCGTTTTTATTAACAGGAGAGTTGAATTTGCTTCATCTGAAAGTAAATCTATATACATCGACGCTTCTATTTGTAATTTAACATATCACAAGAAAAAAATACAAAATAAATATTTATTTTAAAAGATATAGCTAAAAATGCACTTGGACTCTCGATAAATGCGATGTTTTTATTTTGCAAAACGAGTCCAAGAGACATTTATGTCGTTTAGACTCCTCATGTGTAACTAAATTTGATAGAATAGGTTTATCTGCATCTAAAACCAGGGTAAAGAGGATTGAGAAAGCTAAATAAAATACTAATTAAATGACACAGGTAATGGCAAGATTAATATCCAAAAAAAAACAATCTTAAGCCAAACTAATTTTACCAAAAAAATTTAAACATGTATTCTTTAACATAGTCCCAGATGTATTTTCTTAGACAAAGAGACGATTGAAGATGATATTAGTCAACACCACCCTCACCCCAGAACCTGTCTAGTACCTAACAACTTACGATATAGTAGATGGAGTAGATGCCATCGAGTAGATGCTAAATCTTCTCTTCTTCAACATGTTCTGGATCAAAATCTAAATTACCATCAAACCCTTTAACGTCATCATCAATCGTATCGTCTGTAATATTTTTTTTTGTAAAATGACTTACTTAGCTTAATAGCTTAATGGCCTACATAGCAAACATAGTCAATCAAATGACAATGGCGTCCGACTTATCAACTTTGCTACAGCCAAAGCTTTGGTGGTTAAAAGCACCATGTTCCCACATAAAGACATATATAAAGGAACGTGGAAATCCCCTGATGGCCATACAGTAAATCAAATAGACCATGTACTTGTTGATGATAGGCACAAGAGTATCATCCAGGACGCAAGAAGCTTCAGGGGTGCTGACTGTGACACCGATCATTTCTTGCTTGTAACAAAATTAAAACTAAAAATTAGAGTTATTAAGAAGAAACAAGTAAAGATAGAAGAATTAGCAGACACTTCATACTTAACAGACAATAGAATAAGAGAAAAATATACTATAGAATTGCATAATAGTTTTAAAGATTTAATTATTGAAGGTAATGTGGAAGACACCTGGGAAACTTTGAAGACGACAGTCAAAGAGGTATCTCTCAAAGTATTAGGAAAAAGGAAACCTAGAAAACGAAAAAAGTGGTGGGACGAGAAATGTGATTTTGCTGTAGCCCAGCGCAGAGAACACAAAGCACGTGCAACACAAAACCCACTCTGGAATGATAAATACCAGGAAGTACGAATCCGAGCTAGAAACATCATCCGTAACGCTAAAAAGACTTACCTAGATAATATCATACGAGACCTCGAAACTGTGATCAGGTGTAATAACACAAGGGAGTTCTACACGGAAGTGAGGTCTTTCAAAAAAGGCTACCAACCTACAGTTCAAACACTAGAAGACGAGTTTGGAAATCTCATAGCCGATCCAGAACAAATTAAAAACAATTGGAGAAACTACTTTAAAGGTCTTCTGAACTGCTCACAACCTGTAGAAAGTATCATCCGCACCTCACTCGATAATGACACAATGGTCGAACCAATCTCTTTTGTGGAAGTACGAAATGCGATTATGCGCCTCAAAAATAATAAAGCTGCTGGCGTTGATGGTCTCCAGTCAGAACTCTGGAAGTATGGTGGAGAGACGGTACAGCTGAGGCTCTATGAGCTCCTGACCAGTGTATGGGAAACCGAGACTTGACGAGACACGTGAGTGGAATTTAGGTGTCATCAGCCCTGTGCATAAGAAAGGTAACCGTAAGAAATGCGAAAACTACAGAGGGATTGCTCTCTTACCAACAGCCTATAAGATCCTATCCTACATACTCCTCAAGAGGCTGGAACCCTATGCGGAACAAGTCGTTGGTGACTATCAGTGTGGGTTTCGGCGAAATCGTAGTACGACGGATCAGATAGCTCTCTTGAAACAACTTATGGAGAAAAAATGGGAATATGCGCAGAGCATGCACATTTTATTTGTAGATTTCGCAAAAGCCTATGATAGTATTGACAGGAGAAACCTTTTACTATCCTTAGAAATTTCAACATACCTGACAAACTGGTTAGGATGGTGCAGGCTGCTACAATGGAGAGCAGGATGAGGGTCAGAGTTGGAGGAGTGCTAACTGAGGACTTTGAGGTGATAACCGGCCTTAAGCAAGGAGACGCCCTGTCACCACTGCTGTTTAACTTCGCCCTCGAGCACGTCGTAAGAAAAGTCATGACACTTGACGTTGGAGTGGAGTTAAACGGACAGCACAAGGTCATTGGTTACGCGGATGATCTAGCCCTGCTCAGCCGTAACCAAGCGGAGGTCAAACAACTTGCCACAACGCTGGAAAATGAAGCACAACCCCTAGGCCTCAAAATCAACTTCAACAAAACTGAGTACATCCACATGAAACGATACAAAAACACTCGTGTTAAACGGCAAGATCTAAATGTGGGACATGTGGTGTACAAAGGGGTCTCGCAGTTCAAATACCTGGGGTGCACCATTACAGACAGAGGCTCTAGAGAGGAAGAGATCTACGCACGCATCCAGAATACGTTGAGATGCAGTGCAGCGCTCCACAAGGTGTTATCGTCCAGACTTCTGAGCAGAAAAACCAAGGTCAGAATATATAAGACAGTCATCCGTCCCATTCTGATGTACGGTTGCGAGGCCTGGACGTTAACACTGAAGGAAGAAAACAAACTTCTCGTGGCTGAACGTAAGGTGCTGCGAAAGATCCTTGGACCAACAAGACGAGAGGATGGATCCTGGCGATTCCGAAAAAACCAGGAGATAGAGGACCTTATCGCAGAGCCAAACATCATAGGCGAATTTAAAGGCTCGCGCCTGCGCTGGCTGGGGCACATTGAGAGAATGGCGGAAGATCGAGCCGTCAAGAAAGTGTACCAGGGAATACCTTTAGGGCGTAGACCAGTCGGCCGCCCCCGGTATCGCTGGATTGACGAGGTGGAAGCGGATCTGCGAGAACTCGATGCTGCTAACTGGCGAGAACTAGCGCAAAACAGAGAAGCCTGGAGAAGTCTTGTATCGGAGGCCAAGATCCACTTTGGGTCGCTGAGCCAGAAGAGTAAGTAAGTAAGTAAAATGACTTAAAATCTTTTGGGTTATATGGGAACAGTGATTTTTAAATCTTAGTTTTTTCTCCGAAACAGGCTATCCATTAGGCCAAAGAGGTTTAACCATGTCTTTACAACGGTTCTCTATTTCGTCTCCGAAATTTTACATCCCTAATATAGTATTTCATATTTTTTTTTCATAATCATCGTTTGCTCGAATAATCAGGATCTATAATATAGTTACCACTTATGTCGGTCTCCATAATGATTAACACGCATAAAGTCATTCTCAATAAATAATGTAATCCATAACATTATTAACTAACTAAATCATTTTATTAGAATTTGATTTATAATTTGTTCAGTAGTGGACGTTTATCGGCTGAAATGATGATGTTGATTATTAGAATAATTGTAATATTCATAACATTGTATGTTGATTGTATTTAGCACCTCAACAAGCAAATGAAACCGCTTGTTTAGTGATTTTTTTTATTGTTGTCAAGACAAGAGTAATTTTATTTAAACTAGTCTTCAATTCAATAAAATTCCTCAGGCGGCCGCTCACTACGGTTGCTCGTATTAAGTATTTTGGAGTTTTACTTAAATATATACCCAGTATCTACTTTATGTAGACAGTAGCGCCGTCTTGGCCCAATAAATAATACGAAAATTGCCCCCTGACGAAAAATTCTTCACAGGCAGTGTTTTTGGATGGTTAAAAAAACATAATAACCTACTGTCTCTCCATCTCGGTTCTGTCGCAAGCAGAGTTTTTGGTTGGCTATAAAAAAACCTAATAACCTAATGTCTCTCCATTTCGGTTCTGTCACAGGCAGTGTTTTCGGTTATTTATAAAAAAACCTAATAAACTACTGTCTCTCCATCTCGGTTCTGTCACAGGCAGTGTTTTCGGGATGTTATAAAAATAAAATAAGTAGGTAAATAATGCTGGACAATTCACACAGCATCAACTATCCCTAAGCTAAGCAGAGCTTGTGTTATGGGTACTAGATACTACATAGATAGATATTTTTTATTATATAGAAAAACATCCAGAACACCCTGAACAAAAAAAAACCTAATAACCTACTGTCTCTCCATCTCGGTTCTGTCAAAGACAGTGTTTTAGGATAGTTATAAAAAAACCTAATAACCTGCTGTCTTTCCATCTCGGTTCTGTCACAGGCAATGTTATCGGATAGTTATAAAAAAAAACCTAATAACCTACTGTCCTTCCGTCTCGGTTGGAAATTGGAAGTTTTATAATCGTTCGAAAATATTCGGAAGAATAAGTTTCATGATTCGTTATTATTATGACGCATATGTTTATAACGATGAAAATTATGGAAATAATATATAAGGTAAAATAGCTTTATGCGTAAAGAGCATAAGGATGAACAGTAATGTTATCTATGGGACCATAATATCCTGGATGGTGATGTTTCAGAGACACTTGTTATTGATGGTGATTTTCGGACAATCGATTTTCGGAGATAAAATGGGCACCCCTTTAAAACATGTATGTCCTTTCCTACCTTTTTTTCTCTCAACATCAATTTCTACTGTGTTTCTACCCCTATGGTATTTATGCAGTCATGGTAGTTACAAGACCATGCGAAAAATGTTTGTATGATTGGTTTGCGTTCGAAACCAAACTCATGTTTTTAGTTTTGCAAAACCAGTCCAAGTCACAAATAAATGTCGCGTGGACTACTGATGCGTAACACTATGTCGTTTGGGTTTGTTATGTATAAACGGAAAAGTGTTTTTTCATTATTAAATTTCGTTGTTAGTTTTAAATTGGTTTTTGGGCTTGTTTTGCGTATCAAAATATCTCGTTTGCTATAGAAGGCGCTTGGACTGGGTATTAAAAAATACAACTCAGAGTGAAGCTTGCTGCATAAGTGTTTTTTCTATGGCTAAATTATGTCTTGGAGATTACGAAAATGCAAAAAAATGAAAAAATGCAATTTGGCGCTTGGACTCATTATGCATAACTGTATCCAATTAACAAAGGTAATAACAAAAAAATATCTAGGACATATCGATAAAATACAAAAAAGCTCTCACCACTTCTAGGTTGCATTCGAAGTATAATAAGATGCCTACCACTAAATGTTCGCTATACTATCTATGATTCACTTGTTAAAAATGGCAGTTTTGGGTTTTTGGACGTTTTCGGCCATTTGAAGACTTTTATTTTTCTTACTCCGGTCCCTGTGATGCAAGGGTCACCAAAATCAATCAGTACCCATCTCTCATTAAGACGGTGCTCACAAAAAAGGTTTCATGTAAATCGGTCAACGCGTTCGGTTGTAATCGTCTCATGCACAGACAGACAGACAGACAAAGTAAATAACAGTTGCTGGTGCTGTTTATATTTCATCTTCTACCTGCCCTTATCACACTTTATGCGGGGTCGGCATAACAAGTTTTTCTCTACCACTCTCCTCTCTCAGTCGCCATTTCCAACACTCACTGCTTTTTTCGCATATCTTCTTAAACGCAAACCATCCATCGCTTCTTTGGCCTACCTCTCGCACCATCTCCATCTTCATTAATTCCTTAGATTATTCTTCCTAAATTGGATTTACCCCTCCTCATCAGATGGACATACCATGCTAATCTATTACTCCTTATCTTTTCTACCACTGGCGCTACTTTCACGCTTCCTTTAATATACTAATTTCTAATCCTGCCCATTATCTATACCTAATCGATGTAAAACGACTTACTTAATCACTTGGAAGTAGGGCAAATAATACCTATACTACCTCTATAACCATTGTTTTCCACGATTGACTTGTTTGCAGTGGCGTCACGAATATATAGGTCGCTGCAATAACCACTTATTAAAGTGAACACATGGTTAATCTATGAGCTCTTGATGCAATCTGACACTTGCCTGTTTACTCAATGGGTATTTTTATGTTTGTCGTAGGATGATTTGATAATTCGAATTAGCTCGGACATTCTAGAGATTTTGCGAAACACGGATAATTAGACAATTGTGATTATGATTACATTTAAACCTATAACCTACTCTGTCCATATTGGTCCTGTCACTGGCAGTGTCTTCGAATGGTGATAAAAATAAACCTAATAACGTACTAATGTCTGTTTATCTCGGTTCTGTCACAGGTAGTGTTTTCAGATGGTTACATAATCACAATTGTCTAAATATCCGTGTTTTCGCAAAATCTCTAGAATTTTCGCGATTATTCGAATTATTAAATCATCCTACGACATGTACATTGTACTCTTCCATAGCTGGGTGATCTGGCCTTTTTTATATCTGTTATTTAATGACTTATATCAACCAATAGTAATTTATTTGGGAGAATACAAGTACATAAAAGCTAGGGTAGTAGTCAGCTTGCAAGTTCATCAAGAGATTTTAAAGCTAGGGTAGTCACAGTAGGCAGCTTGCATGCAGGCGTGAAATTAGGTATTTAAAAGGCATTTAATAATAATTTAATTAGGCGAACCCAATAGTTCCGTTATTTTGTTTCATTAACGGAATAAATGGTACATACTATATTCCATTTCTTCCGTTAATAGAACTCTTTATTTAATTAATGGAATCAGGCGTTACTTTGCGGAAATCCATAATATGGATTTCCGCAAAGTAACGCCTGATTACTAGATATTTTCATTGCATTTTATTGTCATATTATGACAATAAAATGCAATGAAAATATCTAGTTTTAATTCCGCTAATGCTGAGATGCATATGCACCGCCCTCCCGCCCGCTAATTATGCACATGCAGGGGGAACCAGGCTGTTAGTGCAACATGCATACCCAAACACACACGACGACATGTGTTTCGCCTCTCCGCGAGGCACCTTCAGGTGAAACGCCGAGATGTTGACTGGTTGGCGGCTGGAACGAAAGATTTTTCGGGCGGGAGGGCGGTGCATATGCATCTCAGCATTAGCGGAATTAAAACTAGATATTTTCATCGCATTTTATTTACACTATATTTCATTAAATTTAAAAATACATTAACATTATCAGAACAATTATTAGCTAACTATTTAACTTTCTGCTAAAAAGTATACAACGTCAGCAATTAGTATTTAAGCTGTGAGGGACGCTGGAGTTCCTGGGACATTATTGGATGGATATTATATAGCATAGCTGGGTGAATGTTTATTATATTAGTACAAGCTTTGACTCGCGCCGCCTTCCCGCTTCGCCTTCGTTAATTTTATACGACACTAGCTTTCCTGGCGAACAACGTACCGCCTCAGAATCAACTACTCCTCTACTACTACTCATCATCATCATTTCAGCCGTAAAACGTCCACTACTGAACACAGGCCTCCTTCATGGATATCCACGAGGGGAAGTTGCCATACTCACCACGCTTGGCAGGCCATATTGTGTGTATACTGTAATTATAAAGAGTATTTGTTGTAGAGTAGAAGTAGAAGAAGAGTAGTTGTAACATTGTAGTAATGGAGTAGTAGGTCCAATCTACAGTATGTGTTGATGCCTTGGATATATTTTTTACTACTAAGTATGTGTTTTTCCATAGCCGTAAAAGGACCACGTCTTTCTTCATCCCCCAAAGTTCGACCGCACTTGAACTCGTTATACCAACAATACACTGTTGCCACAGACTTTCTGTACTCGTGTTTGCACAAAATTAAAATTCATGTAATCACATGAGAGGTCAGACGGGATTAGGCTTTAATATTTTACAGGTACCTGGTCGGCTTTAAGAATCTTCTGCGCAGCATTGAGTGCAAAGGCATTGCTTCAGTGCTAGGAATCAACTATTTTGCACGGGGCTTTCTTCAGACCAAGCCGTATGAACGGTGAGAGTAAAAATTATCTTGTTATTGGAATTTAAATTTTGATATTTTAATTTTAATTGTGATAATCTCAATAGAGTCAGACCTTTTCTTTAGAAAACTAAAGCCGTCGAAGGGCATTATAAGAAAAAATTACTTTATGCTCATCCCCATACCTTATACATAACTGTTTTAAATACTTTTGTTATTTGACATAATCGTGTTATGGGATTACTTGCCAAAAAAAAATCTGTTTTAGATTTTTTCTTCTTGATTAGAAGATGATTAAGCTCGATCGCTACTCGTTTTTGTATCCGATGGTTAAAATTAATAAGTCTACGATTGCTATACTCATAAGAAGGGACGTTTCGTTAGCTTACGAGTTAGGTCGAAATATGGGTATGGCACTAGCCATACCTGTACTAACCAGAGTGCCTTAAAATTTAACTTATTTCCAGCTTCATCGCCCACATGGTGTTGGGCAGAGATCTCCTAGACAATACTTTGAACCTGGTGCCTTCCCTCATCCCACTTCACAAGGACATCAAGGAAGACAGCTCCGAGTACCAGGTCTTGGAAAAGAAGTAAGTCAGTCACCTTCAGCAGAGCCAAGCTGTACAAGATATATTTATGGACTCGCACATCGTGAATTGCCGTGGGGTACCGGCAGTAGAATGTTGCCCCTCCTCTCATTCCCGTGGATGCAGTAAGAGTCTGCTAAGGGATACCTTCCGGAAGATGGGCAGCAGCGTCTTTCCGTGTATCAATATCCTGTACTGCGCTCGCCAACCCGCCTGCCAAGCGTGGTGAGTATGGCAACTACCCCTCATATGAGGGAGGCCTGTGTTCAGTAGTGGACATTGTATGGCTGAAATGATGATGATGATGACATACGCGAATTGGCCCAAAAGAGGGTTATTCTGACCAACTTTAGTGTTACGACTTTCCGGGATTCGGTGATAATCATTCAAGAAACGACCACATACATTTGTTTTTGATGTTTGTATCCCCAAGATTCTTGGGAACCCTTGGATCCTATTGTTTGCACGAATGAATATGACAACCTCGGTTGATCTATTGCCGGCTGAGGTTGCGGGTTCGATCCTCGGCCGGGGACAAACGTTTGCAGATGTTTGTCTTAGCGCTGGGTGTTTTTTTAGCTGTGATAAGTAATTATTTACAAAAATGTATTTAAGTATTCAATTAATCATCTTTTTTCTATAGTTTATTCTTTGCTAAGTTTAAGAGTAGATGCTCCTGAATGCTAATAGTCCAGATTTTTTAATTATATATTTTTTTTCATCTCAACTGGCACAGGCCTTTATTGGTTTATTGGTTGGTGTTATGTAAAAATGATCCTAGGGTTAATATAATTTATTTAATTTAATTTTATTTAAATACAAAGGTTTTTTTACTAACTGTCCAGACGGACTTCGTACCGCCTTAGAATCAATTATGACTACTTCTATAATCATAACTGTGTTTCATTTTGTAATGTTATATGTACGTTTACTTACGTAACGTAATGTTATGTTACGTAATGAATAAATAAAATAAACAAATCACTACAATAGTTAAAAATGTCGTCAAGTATTCTGAAATTTTTAAATTTTCTGCGGAATTGTTCCAAACCTTAGGAGAAAAATCCGGAATCATCATATCCCTCACTCGTTTGTCTGTGGTGTGATACTTTCAACTTGAAATTCATACCCTTTCCCTCCAAAAATCAAGGTTCTGCATCAGGCCATTCAGAGGGACAGAGGTGTTTTAGATCAATAAAAATATTAATCGAAGTCTTATCAATTCTCAAATTAAGTTTATGCGTATCTTTAATAAAGTTTATTGTTAATAGAACCATTTGGCTTAAATTCAATAGTTGAAAGGTTATTTTTGATAAGTATTGCTGAATACACAAAATAGATATACCAGCAGATGAGGTATAATGGCTGAACGTCCTTCATGTACCATATAAACATAAATATTTCATCCAAATATTATTATCTTCTAATTTTGGTACCCTTAGGGGACGAGTATAGCTTGCACTTCTCTACTTTATTTTTCCATGAGCACCTTCCCACACAACATTTAAAAAAAATTTGAAAATTAACGTTCTCAAATTATGGCATGACCTAGAAACAGGTATTCACTATGCATATATTTTGTGTAGGAAAACCAAAAATAAAATTAAACACAGAATGAAACCCAAAATAATACTTAATGAAATAATAACTATAACAATACTGTAAGTAAGCGTCCTTTTCTAATTATCACTTATAAGTATAATTATAGTAAAATATAAGCCGTGTTGGCCGAGTGGTTTATACCCCCGACTTTCAATCCGAAGTTCGTGGGTTCGATACCGGCCGTGCACCAATGGATTTTTCTTTCTTGAAAAATGTACACAATTAACACGTGCTTTAACGGGGAAGGAAACATCGTGAGGAAACCCTTGGCTTAGTTAGCTATAGACGTATTGACCTGTTCTTTCCTCTGACTAATAGTTGACTAAGCTGAGAGGATGGTATAGGTGCTGGGCAAGCCTAATCCATCTAACAATGTCCCAGGCACTGCAGCGTCTCGTAAAGCATGATGACCAGATTCTGACGCTGTATAAATCATCTATAGTAGATGCAAAGGCCTTACTTATAGAAATAAAATATACAAAACGTTTAAACTTACGAAATCTCCAAAGACGATTAATAAAATGAATGAAACAAGGTTTTTGGTAAAGAAAGAAATATGGCATGTAGATAGATTTCTAAAGCTCCATTTTCACGACGAATTTCGAAATAACTCTTATTGTCACTCAATCAGATTTTCAATCAACTTGTTTACTTGCGTTCGGTTTTCATGGAGGCGTGAGGAAGCCTGGTCGTGACCAGGCTCTGTTATTTTTGGATGACTCGTTCAGCTGTCGTGGAAGTTATAGATTAGGCATATTCCAAAAATCCCCTTCGACGATCCCCTGCGACACAGGGTGTGTTGTAACAAACTGTGTGTGTACTAACCTGAAAGGGGAGGTTTCAGCCCATGAACATAAGTAGTTTTGGAAGGGAACAAAACCGGGAAATGGTACTTTTTTTTCTCAAATGTTTTTATTTTCAATTTTACTAGGTTGGTGTTAAATAAAAATGATCCTAGAGTCAAATTTTTATTTTTTTATTTTCATAAAAAGAAACCTTTTTGTGGTACTAGGTATTTTTATTTGTACCTTTACGGTAACTCGTTGCGGAGTTCAATGACCCTGACAAGAATCAGCTGGCGTTTAGGTTATCATTATCGTAAAATATCGTAAATAATCATCATCATCAAATCATAAATAATTATCATAAAATCAGTATATAGTTAAAATTTGAAGTCTTTTCTCACTTGAAAATCACTTAATCCTGAAAAGTCGTAGAACAAAAGTTGTTCTTTGGGATGGTTAGAATCACAACCTTTCGGCTCATGACGGCTACGTAATACACCATGTATAATTTATACGCACTTATGTAGATTTAGGCTTCGTAAAGTTATTATGTCTTAGCAACAAACCTACGTAATTTTGTAAGCCCTAGCTTACTGTACGGTAAAGTTTCAAACTTAATACAGGCGAAGAAACTAGATATAATGCTAAAATTATAATGCAAATATTAAAGCCGTAATCGATACAGGATAGGTATTTGCCATACTCAAGACGCTTGGCAGGCGGGTTGGTGAGCGCAATTCGAGATGTTGATACACGGAAAGATGCTGCTGCCCATCTTCCGGAGGTATCCCTTAGCAGGCTCTTCTGTTGTGATAAAATCATAACTACAAATTCGTAAGCAGGCGTGTTGGTGAGCGTAGTTTGAGATGTTGATACACGGAAAGACGCTGCTGCCCATCTTCCGGAGGTATCCCTTAGCAGGCTCTTCTGTTATGATAAAATTATAACTACAAAGTAGTAAAGTAGGTATGCAAGTATTTATGTAATGTAACGCTTCTTCGTGGTAAATATTTTTTTAATAATTAAGAAAACGCTAGTTCTGAATAGTTTTCTTAATGTTTTTAAGCTCACTAAAAATTTATCTGCCATTTAGACTGAATTTATCGGCGTTATTTTTTGATGTTGGACTATAAAGTTTTGGCTACCTAACAGTGCCGATATCCTCCAGTTTCCACAGTTTATCGGTATAATTAGAAGAGTGTACGCAAACATCCATATTAAATTTTGTTTAAAAACGAAACGTGTCGGTTTAACTTGATTAATCCTCAATAAAACAAATTTTATATGTCATGTTAATTTTAAAAGTGAAGCTATTGGTTTATGTGAGGTTAAAATACAGGAACCAGCTGATAGTAGACAACAGGCACCAAGATGGCAGCGTGACGGATGCTATAGAGTACTTCGACCAGACTGCCACCTTCCTGGATAAACTGCGTGCAGTGCAGAAGCAGCTAAGAGAGAATATCAGGTACGATTTTAAACTTCATCACCATTATCATCAACATCTCACCGGCAGGGTGATTACGTATCTCGCGACAGGTTTTGCAACAGGCAATTGACAGCAATATTGCTGTCAAATGTCAATTCCTTGCTGTTCTCTAATACAAAATTGTCATTTGACAGAAATATTGCTGTCAACTGCCTGTTGCAAAACCTGTCGCGAGATACGTAATCACCCTGCCGTAGAACGTCCATTGCTGGAACTCCCTCATGGATGTACTTGGTAGTACTCAGTATTCAGTATTCAGTTGTTTATTGCATTCCATTGTAATCCTACTTCCTACTAATATAGATAGATAGATAGACTTTTATTTGGCAACAAAACAGCACAGACAAAACACAGTACGTATACAAGACCAAATTAAATAACTTATACTAAAAACCAAATTAAAAACTGAAAAATAATAATAACAGCAAACATACAATGCGATTAGGTTGGTTTTTACACAAACACATAATAGAACAAAGATAGTCAGGCAGGGCACCGGTAAGTTCTTTCTGTGCCGCTGTTAGCCAAAAAGGACCAGTCTCAGCTATATGCTGCTCCGCACCAGAGGTACGAGGCAGCGCTGGTTTTCAGACTGATCCTGAAAGGGTGGCTTCACGAACTCTAACGCAGTCCATTCAATGATCCAAAAAAAAGAAAATAATAAGAAATAAATACTAAATAACTGTTACCTATACTGTTACATACATATATATAATTTAAATAATAATAAAATATTTTCGCTATGTTTGTACCAAAATATATTACAAGGACAATAAAAAACAACCATGTAGATACAATCAGACTTGTCGATTGTACAGATCGAGAATGTATTACAATATATAAAAGTGAAAGTAAGAATGTATGTTTTCACGTCAAAACCTCTGAACCGATTTGGTTGAATTTTAGTAGAGGTATAGTAGATTAGACCATGGAGACGGATATAGGCTACTTTTCATTGCGTAAATTAAATAAATAAATAAATAAATAAATAATGCTGGACAAATCACACAGCATCATCTAGCCCCAAGCTAAGCATGAGCTTGTGTTATGGGTACTAGATGACTGATATACTTAATACATTATACTACATAGATAGATATTTTTATTATATATAGAAAAACACCCAGAACACCCTGAACAAATATCTGCAGATCGTACAGACATTTGTCCCGAGGCGGAAATCGAACCCGCAACCCCTTGCGTCGCAGGCGGACCTTCGCCCGCCGCGCCACAGAGCTCGTCGTAAATTAGTAGTTGTATGATAGTTGTAGTGTAGTTGTAGGGTAGTTGTAGGGTAGTAGTAGGTTAGTTGTAAGTAGTGGTTGTAGTAGGTGCGATACGAAGTTCGCCGGGACATTCTAGTCTTAAATATAGTTGAATAATACAGAATGGAATCCTGAGCAATGAGGATGCAAGCTGCTTTCAACCGCTGTACTCTTCAGAATGGTACTTGCAGAGTACAGCGATTGTATCCAGCTTGCATCCACCACCGACATGTGGTCTTGACCAGGTCGTCTCCCCATCTTGTTGGTGGATGTCCTACGGTGCGATTACCGGTCCATGGCCTCCATTCGAGAACTTTTCGGCCCATTGACCATCTGTTTTTTTAAACTCTAACTGCTAAAATTTTTGGTCATTAGCAAAGGCTCAACTTGATAACTGCATATGCCGGCAGTCACTACGAGTGAATGCGAAAAATGACAATCTGTGCTAGCATTGTAATGCTTGCGATTTGTTAATGATTCCGGTCTACCTGCAGTGGACAGACCGTGCAGCGAAATAATGAGGAAGACGGGGGAACGGCAGTCATCATCATTATCATTTCAGCCGTAAAACATCCACTACTACAAATACCTCTCTTTATCTTGTATTTTCGTAACATTTTGGTCGACACAAGTTACGGTTATCTCTCATCGTCCAAACAATTTTTAAAGATTACATGTTATTTATCATATTTTCAGCCAATGAGAAAACGAATGAGTTTCTCAAGTCGACGCGTATATTTTTTTAACGTATGACCACGCATAACTTTTTACAGTCTGATGTTGATAATTATTTTTTTGTTGGTAAGGGTATACCCCAAAGTTTGTTCCATATAAATTTGGAAAAAAACATCCTACCCTTAGGGAAAACAGGAGATGATTGATTGCTCTCTCGCTGATTGAAATGTATGACCACGCATAACATTAGTCCGATTTTGATAATTATTTTTTTATTAGAAAGGGTAATTAACGGTTAATAGCTAAAGTAAGGTGGGTAGTTATATTATTAAACAGTTTATGAAAGTTATTTAGAAATGTAGTAGTTTTTTATCTTGGATACTTACCTATATTTCCAGCTAGTGATGTATGCATTAATTAAACTAAAAATGCGAGCAGTTTTATGTCTACATTAATAAAACTTCGTAAGAATATAATAATATAACTTTTGAAACTATCACTGTTGTGTGAATATTATATGCAATATTAACAGGATATTGAGTGATTCATATCCATAATTTGAGTGTTTTTGAGTTTTCTGATATTTTGACGCAGTTGCACACGCCATGATCACGCAAGTATCCGTGTGATCATGGCGTGTCCGCGGCAAGAGAGGAGTGGCAACATTCTACAGCCGGCACCCCAAGGCATTTATTTCCTCCTCCGTACTCACCAAATATGTCATGATATCAATTACAACACCTTTCAAATCAAAGCCTGACCGAATGATATATGAAATTTTTTTTGGGGTTCCTTACCCAAAGGGTAAAAACGGGACCCTATTACTAAGACTCCGCTGTCCATTTGTCTGTATGTCTGCCTGTTAACAGGCTGACCGACTCTAATTATAGTAAATATCCCGTAAATATTGCATATAATCTAATTAATATTGCATATACATATTGTGTTTTTGATGTAAATCATCTTTTGCGGGGTAAAACCAATCGGATGAGAGGTGACGCGTGACGCTTGGAGATGTGCGATTTAGTACTAGGACTGCCCTACGTCCATCGTGCCCATCGTGTTGACTGTGGCGACTGGAGTGACTGTGGCTACTGGGCTGACTGTGGCGACTGAGGCTACTGTGGTGAAAATGTTTTACATGATGTGACGGCTCAAATTTTGAAATCGTTTATCTTCCCAGAGACCGGGTGAACGAAAACTTGCGGGATGCGCGGCGCAGCGAGCTCGTGTGTGCTGGCATCCTGGTGCTGGTCTGCGTCGTGTCGCCCATCATCATCGCCCTCGTCAGGAGTGCGGTCAACACTATACAGGCAAACATAAATCGTTACATCATGTGCCCTGACACCAAAAACAGTAACATTGTCTTTATATGTGTGTTAACAATAATGCCGACGCACGTACACGGGTTTTGCCAATAAACTAAACGGTAAAGCATGAGGCCATCGCTGGCTGCCAGTGAGACTGGCAGCCAGCGCTGGCTTGTTATTTGCAGCGCTGGCGAAAATAGAGCGCCCGTTTATTTTTCAAGCCAGTAACCTCCGCCCGCATACCCCTCGATCCCCGCGCTAGCGTTGCAGACACGTGTAGACGTATCCGCATCACGCCAGCCAGGCGTAGGGTGTGTGTGTCTTTATTTTTGTTAGGAATTTCTGCGACAAAATGCCGAGAAAATTCAACGAAGAGGATAGGCGGTTGGCTGGTTGGTTTTACCAACCAACATTGATAAATTTGTATGGATGGAGGTTTGTTACCTCTTCACGCAAAAACTAGGCTGCGGATTGAGCTGAAACTTTGCACTCGTATCGATGTTGACCAGGATTAACACATATGCTACGTTTTATTCGGGTTTAACGCATGCGAAACGGCGGGCAGAAGCTAGTTTACCAATGAATAGTGATCGCGATAGTTTACGAAAAACTATTAAAAATAAACACTGAGTAGGTATACCTTCCTGACCACCACACCAACTCTCCCTGCTCAACCTGATTACCTTTAGATAAGATTTCCAAAATCTCCTTTTTGAAAGCCAGTTTGCTCGTTTTAAATATGATCTATTCACAAGATGTTCTATTGAAGCTACTATGCATTCCACTGACGAGTGAGTGCTGAGCATAGTTAGGAGAAGACCATTATACTTAATACATATTACACTACAGTAGCCGCACTCCGTAGTTTACCCGCGTAGTTCCCATTTCCGTGGTAATAAGGGGATAAAATATACTCAGCGATACTGTAGCATTTCTCCTATATTTATGTTATTTTTAAGTTGGTGTGCAATAAAGTCATTATCATTCGTTCATCATTCATTCATTCTAATAGTGAAAGAATTTTGAAAAACAGCCTAGTCTTTTTGAGTTTATTCGTTGCAAATATACAACATACCAATCTTTTTTCTTTATAATATTAGTATAGATAGATAGATAATTTTATTATATATAAAAAACATTCCTGAAAAAATATCTGCACATCGTACAGACACTTGTCCAGAGGCGGGAATCGAACCCGCAACATCTTGCGTCGTAGGGGGCACTTTTGCCCGCTGCATTATCCTACTTTACTCTCTCTTTTTCTTATTAACACGTAAGGTTGTGAGAATGTATGGATGTTTGTTACTCGTTCACGCAAAACTAGCTAAAATTTAGCTAAAACTTGCATACGTTTAGATTTTAACCAGAATAAACGCTACATTTTATCCGAGTACAAAGTATGCGAACCGGCGGGCATAAGTTAGTTGAAATATAGTGCAAATATGGTGCCACTGAAAATCAGTGCCGTGTTCTCACGGCGTGTGCTGAGTTGGTGACCAGTTTATGTATGTCTCATAAGATTTTATTCTGTTTAAATTATGTAATTTTAATTCTAATTTACCTGTGTACTTATGAGTCGTAAATAAATATTTTCTTATTCTTATTCTTATTTTCTTAATATAATTGTTACTTCCAGGTTTATGCAAGAAACTTGTCAGAGAAGGCGACGGAACTGGAGTATGAGAAGGAGCTGAGTGATTCTCTGCTCTACCAGATGTTGCCAGCGAGCGTGGCCAAGCAGCTGAAACAAACACAACAGGTAACATCATAATAAATGTCACTCTACATTGGCTACCGTGCCGTGGGTAGCCGGCATTAGAACCCCTCCTTCAAGGCCGGGGATGCAGTAAGAGCCTGGATACCTTCGGAATATAGGCAGCAGCGTCGTGTATCAACATCCTGTACTGCGCTCGACAACCTGCCAGCCAAGCATGGTGAGTATGGCAACTACCCCTCATAGAGATCATGAGAGGACCTGTGTTCAGTAGTGGACGTTTTACGGCTGAAATGATGATGGTGAATATTGGCAACCAAGGTATTTTTTGACGTGTCCGAGTATTACTATATTGGATTATCGGGTATTTATCGCGTGATTACCTTTATTTAATTTTATTCCCGACGTTTCGACCGGATTGCACCTGGTCCGTGGTCGCGGGTTGTCCGAGTATTTAAAGCACTTCAAATAAAACCGTCCAAGAACGAGTCAGACTTGCACTCCGAGGGTTCCGTCCGACCAAATAATATGAATTTGTGCTAAAGGCGATTTATATTTGTTAGAGAACCCTGACAGCGCCATTTCTTGTCTTACGTCTACGAAAATTCTGCTAGAATTTTCGTAGACTTTTTAAACTATCGATGATTTCTACAAAACTATGGTAATTAGAGTGTTTGTTTTAATTTTTCGTGTTTGGGGATTGGCCATTGAATCGCTTCAATGGTAAATAAAACCAGGCAAGGGCGAGTTGGACTCGCCCACTAAGGGTTCTGTGCCATCATACAATATAATATAAGATAAAGGCGGTTTATATTTGTTGGAGAACCTTGACAGCGCCATCTCTTGTCTGATAGCGGAACTTATGTACATTTTTTTAAACTTTCGATGATTTCTAAAGAACTGTGCAAATTAGAGGGTTTGTTATAATTTTCCTGTAATTTTTACGTACATTCCAATTAGCAATAAAAGTTTCAGGGGTTTATCCCTGCAAACTTCGGAGACAAGAGGGGACGCTGTTTTTTTCAACGTTTTTGTAAATAAGTCGAAAACTATACGATTTAAAGAAAAAGGAAAAAGTGTTTATTCCTGTGCATATTAATACCTTTCTTATGATACCCCACATGACTTAGTAACTTAACAAAAATTTTTAAAACACCCTTCCACCCCCTTTGTCTAAAAACAATGCAAATAAGAGAGTCCGCTATAACTTTCCTATAAACTTTACGTACACTTTTATCAGCTATAAAAGTTTCACGGGTTTATCTCTGCAAACTTCGGAGATAAGGGGGGAACGGTCGTTCTTTTAACATTTTTAAAATAACTTGGAAACGATATGGCTTAAAGGAAAAATAAAAACTGTTTATTAATATGCAAATGAATATATTTCATAATATGATACTCCACATGACCTAGTAACTTCACAAATATTTTGAAACCTGCCTTTCACCCCCCTTGTCAAAAAAATTATGCAAATTAGAGATTTCACTATAATTTTCCTATAATCTTTACATTCACTTCCATTGGCTTTTAAAGTTTCTCACGGGTTTATCTCTGCAAACTTCGGAGATCAGTCGTTTTTCATCATTTTTGTAAATAACTCAAAAACAATACGGCTTAAAGAAAAACTAAAAAATGCTTATTAAATTAATGCCTTTCATATGATACCCCACACGACCTAGTAACTTCACCTAAACATTTTGAGATCCCTATCCGGCCCCCCTGCAATTATAATAAGAATATGTTTTTAACATTTCATTATTTTGTATTAGATAATAATGTTATCATTAACAATTTCAAATTTCACATCGATAGCATCAGTAGTTCTCGAGATATCTGTTTGTGACAGACAGACAGACAGAGTCATACCATAAGGGTTCCTGTTTGCCATTTTGGTCCGGAACCCTAAAAATAGAACAAAAACTGATTATTTTTATTACTTATTCGGTGTTTTACGGCCGTGGTTAATAATTTGTATATAAAAAAGTAAGTTATATAAATACTTGGATTATAGGGGAATTTATCGTGAAATACCCCTTTATAAATTGTGGTTATAATGTGATGTGATCGCAAGTTTAAAAAAAAGGCAGGTCATCTTTAAAGATAGAATGTGTGGGCTTAGCGTGTCATACTAAGCCCACACATTCTATCAACAGTCATAATTTATGACTGTTTTTCTTTGGGGAAGAATATACTAAAACCTAAACTCAAATCTACGCCTTATGCATTTTCCTTTAGACAATCCGAGAATTGGATTCCGAACAAAACGGCACTTTTATAATAAGTGATCCGAGCATAGCGATACTAATCGATAAAAAAGCTTTCGAGAAAGAAAAGAAGCGCCGTCATCATAGGCTAACAAAATTGAGGGTAACCAAGCACGATATTTTCAATACATTTTAATGTAATATGGTTTATGGTTTAAGATATTTATTTTTCTTATAGAATTTAGCACATAAAAAAATATATTGTGTAAATATAACTAATTAGCCTATTATTGGACTTAATCGCCCGTGAATATAAAAAAACAACATACAAGTAATATACATAGATTATTGGTTATGTAAGTTGTTCGATTGGCTATTTGTACCTGTATTGTAAAATATATATAAATCAAAGCAAACTTTAATAAAAGTTGGCTTAGAGCCAATTTTAGAATACTTGAACTTTATAAGCATTCTGTGAACTATTTTCCTCAAACTTGCAAAGTTAATTAAAAACTTTGTGTAATAACTTTCTATTGGCTCGATTACTTAGCGAAGTTTAGATGTAATTTACTAATTTATTAATAAACTATTTGCGGTGCTTTTTGTGTATGTGTTTTTAAATTAGGTCATAGATAGATAGATAGATAACACTTTGTCATAACTTTGAGCAAGTTAGAAACCGAGGTCATTATTTAATATAAAGTAGTTCCACAAACTTAACCAGATGTCACTATTTAGATGCGCGTTTTACATAGTCTATATGTAATAGTGAATATGTAATACGCACCAACGAAAACTCGAAAAGAGACGCGAAAGGCCTATAAACTGAATCTTTAAAATAAATGACTTTCATTTTTGCACGGAATTAACAGGTTTTATTGAACCACTGTTCTGAACTGTTTTGGACCTAGCTAAGGAAGGTGACTTCCTTAGCTAGGTCCAAAACAGTCATCATGTTGTGACGTAGCTCTCGGCCGACTAGGACAATTGTCGTGTGTGACACATTCATTATCCGTTCAAAAGTTGTATCATCATAACATGACTTCGTTTGGTGACATGTCAAACATTGAGCTCTTATAAAAATAATACATTCTTGCAGAATTGTGACCGGTAAAATATTATTCTTTTTATTTATTTCAACCGACGAAAAAACGAAGAAGTTTTTTTTGTATGACGATGCATTTTTTACAGAGTAGTCCGATTTTGATAATTATTCTATTATCGGAATTTTCTTTTTATTGGAAAGCGTAGATCCCAAAAGACCCCGAAGTTGGTCTCATCGAAATTTGGAAACAAAAATCCAAGCCTAAGGAAAACAGGGGGATGATTGATTGTTCACTCATTGATTGTTATGTTTGACCACGCATAACTTTACAGAGAAGTCCGATTTTGATCATTATTTTCTATCATTTAAAGTCGGTTTTTTTTTCAGTAATTATTGTTTAAATTATAATTATTGTTTGTTGCCGTGGGGTGCCGGCAGTAGAATGTTACCCCTACTATCATGTCCATGGATGCAGTAAGAGCCTGTTAAGGGATACCTCTGGAAGACGGGCCGCAGCATCTTTCCGTGTATCAACTTTTTTAATATTCATTCAACTTGCCGTACTGCGCTCGCCAATCCGCCTGCCAAGCGTGGTGAGTATGGCAACTATGCCTCATGGAGGTCCATGAGGTAGGCCTGTGTTCCGTAGTGGACGTTTTAAGACTGAAATAATGATGATTATTGTTTATAGAAGCCAAAAAAATGAAGAATAAAATGTTAAATTCCGACGGAATTCCAACTGGCTTTTATTATCAGACCAATCCTTCCTAAAGCCGGTTTCCGTAGTATTTACACGCGTTACAAGCGTGCTTAACATTTTGAAAAGAAACATCCATTTAATTATTATGTTATTTATCCATCCAGGTTCCAGCTGAGTTTTTTGCCTCGGTGACGGTATATTTCAGCGACATCGTTGGCTTCACTGCCATGGCGGCCGTGTCAACCCCCTATCAAGTAAGCTTCTCTCATTTCTTACCCTTAGTTTAAGATCTTAGTATAACTGTCGCGCTCATAGTAAAGGATACCACTAAGGTGACACTAGGGCTTAGTAGTATCATGCGGAGAAATTACCAGTAGTTCTGTCAAGAATTACTCAACAGGTGGGAATAGTAGAGATAAGTCAGGTGTACAGCATAGTCTTTTAAGTCACAGAACTAATGGGAAAAATAATCCCAGTAATTCTGTCAACAGAACTACTCAACAGAACAGGTGGGGAGTAAACGGTATCGCCCTTTACTATGAGCGCGACTGTACTAGTACTCGCATACTGGAAATATGTCTTACATTGTAATAACTAAGGTACCTGAGGTTTTTTAGCGTGGGATTCCCAACGAGAAGCTTCTTTGCTTAATCTCTACATTTGTATAATAATCCTTAACTCGCGTAACAATTATTTTGAGTTTAAATTTATAATATTTAAAATTTGATTTTAAATTTTAATGGTTTTAAGGATAAAACCATTAAAATTTAGAAACCGACAACCTATTTATATTTATTTAGCTTTTTATTTAAGCCGTGTTGGCCGAGTGGTATTTACCCCTGACTTTCAATCCGAAGGTCGTGGGTTCGATACCGCCCGTGCACCGATGGATTTTTCTTTCATGGTAAAATTATGTGCACAATGTGCATTTAACACTCCTGCTTTAACGGTTAAGGAAAACATCGTGAGGAAACCTCCCTGTTCTTTCCTCTGACTTATAAAAGCTGACTAAGCTGAGAGGATGGTATAGAAGTTGGGAAAGCCTCATCCATCTAACAATAGTACCTTGTGATTACAAGATTATCGCGATCAAAAGACATAATTTGAAACTGGTTAACGGGACTTTATCGCGTAACAATCTAACAATGTCCCAGGCACTACAGCATTGAATATCAGTTCCTGACGCTGCGCTGTATAAATCATCTAATCATTTCAGCCGTAAAACGTCCACTACTGTGCTACACAGGCCTCCCTCATGGGAATCTGAGGGGTAGTTGCCATATTCACCACGCTTGGCAGGCCAGTAGGCAATCGCAGTACGGGATGTTGATACACGAAAGACGCTGCTGCCCATCTTCCGGAGGTATCCCTTAGCAGCTTACTGCATCCGCAGGCATGAGAAGAGGGGTATCATTCTGCCCGGCGACCCACAGCGTCATCTAATAACAGACGTAAAAGGCCAATCATCATATTACGTTGGTGGGATTTAAATAATTGTCACCTGTCACACTCATGCCTCATCTTTTTCAGGTGATCAGTTTTCTCAACTCCGTATACAAGCTGTTTGACGAGCGGCTGGAATGCTATGACGTCTATAAGATCGAAACTATAGGCGATTCATACATGGTAGCCTCCGGGCTACCGGTCAGAAATGGTAAATTGAATTGTACTTTATACATGTAGGTAATTTTTTTTTATATTACTGGATAATTCACACAGCACCATCTAGTCCCAAGCCAAGCAGAACTTGTGTTATGGGTACTAGATGACAGATACTTCAATGTCATCATTTCGCCGTAAAACGTCCACTACTAAACACAGGCCACCCTCATGATCTCCATGAGGAGCAGTTGCTATACTCACCACGCTTGGCAGGCGGGTTGGCGAGCGAAGTATGGTATGTTGTTACACGGAAAGACGCTGCTGCCCATCTTCCGGAGGCAGCCCTTAGCAGACTCTTACTGCATCCACGGGCATGTGGGGAGGGGTAACATTCTACTGCCGGCACCCCACGGCATGATATATTATAATTAATAGATACGTAGATATATTTTATTTATTTATAGAAAACATCCCTGAGAACACCCTGAACAAATATCTGCAGATCATACAGACATTGTCCCGAGGAAGGAATCAATCCCGCAACCTCTAGCGTCGCAGGCGGACCTTTGCGCGCTGCGCCACAGAGGTCGTCACACGTTGAGTTCGAAACATACCACCTTGATTATTTCAGCACCACCCAAGATGTTAACATTTAAAACACAACAATTAATTAGTTTATGATTTAGGTTTTAAATATATATATATATATATTACCTAATAATTGCTCGATGTTTACATGTTATAAAAAAAATCTTTAAGGTATATTCCATCGATATAAACCTTGATTGGCTATCACGGGAATTTCCGAGATGAATCTTGGAAAATCCATTTGGATATAGTGCACACCTGAATGAGACCATCACGACACTACTGGTAATTGTTTATTTATTTAACACTTTAACACATAACAATTGTGTAAGGATGACTTAATGCTAAAGCATTCTCTGCCAGTCATCCTGGGCGTGCAGAAATATCGTGTGGCGTGTTTTATTATAAAAGCATCTTTTGCTAAGACTAAAGATAAATATATATATATATATATATATATATATATATATATATTCTATGATGAATGTTGCGTCCACTATGGGCTTTTTTACATCTAATGTGACGTCCACCTGCTTCTGACGTCCGATATACGGAAGTCAAATAGGAGACCGGTCGTAATCAATTCCCCTTACGCTACTGATCACAGAAAAAAAAAATAAAAAAAATAACATGGAGGTCATTTGTCTTCCATTTTGACTGAATTGAATATTTCCGTAGTTCCGCGCGTTTTTGTTGCCAATGTCGGTGGCGCTGTTGTCTTCAATCGCAAGTTCAAAGTGAGCCGCATTTGGCGTCCGTCGGTGCTTGCTTGATCACGCTCGCGCATTCTTCAAATTGCGACGTTGCCGCTCTTATAATTTTTTGAGTTTCTAAGAGTTCATCTTACTATAATGCAATTTGTGATGTGTATACCTATACTTTACAAATTACAATTGAAATGGCGTCTTCGAAGAAAAGAAGCCACCGTTGCTCAACGACGAGTAAGTTTTTGAATTCCGTTTCATTACCTATTATATTAAGTATTACCATTATATTGTGTCTGTAAGATTAATATAAAGTAATTATAAAAGTTGATAACATAGGTACGAGTAAGTACGCAGGTAGGTACAGTCACTTTTAAAAATATGTGCACATTAAGGAACTTATGTCAAGGGAGAAAGGTTCAAAATTGCATCAGTTATATTTTCAGATGTGACTGTAGTACCTACTTAGGCGTTTTCGCTATGTGATGCAAAGTATTCTTGCTGTGGTAGGCACTGACTGTCAATCGATAATAAATAATAGGTTCCGACCAGAAAGAGAGCTGATAAGAGATGATGCAGTGTCGTTATAAGAGAAAGACGTTAAGTAGGTGCATTGCCAGAGTTGGAATTTAAACGTTGATGATAATATCCTTAAGGTTTAAAGTAAAACATGGCATGCCAGACAATTGACTCCCTGCATCTTTTGACACAAACTAAAACTGTATACCTAGTTCGTGAGATCTGGTAGTTGTCTATCTACCATTTGTCTACAGACCCTGAGAGTAATGCGGTTAAGATCAATAAATAATTAATCTTCTTGTAAATCGATAGACCTTATATTAATTGCAATAGGGGTCAGTTGTTATGCTGGATCTCGCGCACTGTAGTTATTTTTACGTGTGTGTTTTTGTATTAGAAAATACACTCATATTCTTTTGTAGGTAACCATGTTAGTGCATTGCTTTAGAAAAATACACGGATGTTGAATATGGGGTAGCTTAAATGGTATATACAGTTAACTGATGTCCGTTATATAGTTTTGCGGTAGGTCAACCCCCCGTCGTCCAACATACCTCAGTGCCTTAAGACGAAAGTCTACAACCAGTGTGTGTTACCAGTGATGACATATGGAACCGAGACGTGGTCCTTCACTATTGGCCTTATGAACAAGCTCAGAGTCGCTCAACGAGCTATGGAGAGGGCTATGCTCGGGGTTTCTCTACGGGATCGAATCAGAAATGAGGAGATACGTAGAAGAACTCGGGTCACCGACATAGCCAAACGGATTAGCACGTTGAAGTGGCAATGGGCAGGCCATATAGCGCGCAGAACAGATGGCCGATGGGGCCGCAAAGTTCTGGAATGGAGGCCACGGATCGGCAAGCGCAGCTTAGGACGTCCACCTACAAGATGGGCAGACGACTTGGTGAGAACTGCTGGTCGGCGGTGGATGCAGACGGCTTCCAACCGCAGTACTTGGAGATCAATGAGGGAGGCCTTTGTCCAGCAGTGGACGTCCTACGGCTGAAATGATGAACCCACGTTATTAAACCAATGAAGGAAATAAGCACTATCGGCCAGTTCGGTGCTCTTCGCAGTTTCAAAGCCGCGCGACACAAATACGGATGTCGGTTTGACGCGTACTATTCATAATGAGTGAAATTTGACGTCCATATATATATATATATATATATGAATCTATGGCACTAGTTTAGAAAAATAATCGGACGTCGAATGTTGTGCGCCATGAATAGTATATACTGTCAACTGACGTCCGTATATAGCTTCAAAGCTGCGCGAAACATATTCGGATGTCGGTTTGACGCATACTTTTCATGCTGTACGATATTTGACGTCCGTATACATGAATCTATAGCACTACTTTAGAAAAATAATTGGACGTTGAATATGGTTCGGCATGAATAGTATATACTGTCAACTGACGTCTGTATAAAGCTTCAAAGCTGTGCGAAACATATACGGATGTCGGTTTGACGCATACTTTTCATACTGTACGATATTTGACGTCCGTATACATGAATCTATGGCACTACTTTAGAAAAATACACGGATGTCGAATATGGGGCGGCATGATAGTATATAGTAAAGTGACGTCAGTATATGGTTTTAAGACTGCGAGACACATCTAATGGATAGATTTATAAGGTCAGCCAAACTGAATTTAATCAGCAGATTCTTCATGTTGAGGTTACGAAAACCTGACCTGATCTCTTTCTGGAAGGTTTTTATTTTGCACCTAGACTGATGCAGTGATGTAATTATTAGGCTTCATTAACATTAACAGGTTTAACCTGTGAAGTTCTGTGATTAGTAGTATTATTAATAATAAAAACTTTATTTGCAGCAATGAGGATTCTGTTGAATCCCGTATAGAGACCAGGTCTCGAAATCGATCTCGTGCTGGCCGAGAACAACGTCAAATGTCATTGGTGAGTAAATTTTAATTTTTTATAAGTCGATTATCATACCTGTTCAAAAAAAGAAGTCGGTAAAACATGTAAAACAATTTGCATTTGATTATTTTTCGCAGAGACCCAGAACTATTCATCCACTATATGCGTCACTGGAAAGCAGTTTATACAACTCAACTGATACCACTAATGAGAAGAACAAAGATGAAACCTACATGCCTAGCACAGATGATGACGACGAAAATTCATCACTTTCGAACTGCAATACTAATATTAGGTCTTTACCTATGAAGTTGCCGTTTTGTATGGAATTAATGAAAGTACTTATTTTTCCAAACTTTTTTATTTCTGTTTCTCAAAGTAATCACCCATGCAATCGACGCATCTTTACCAACGCATTGGCAGTTTATTGATGCCCTTCTTGTAAAAATCAGCTGCACGGGAAGCAAAAAACTCTTCAAAGGCATTTTGTACTGCCTCTCGGGAATTGAATTTTTTACCCACTAAAAAGTTGTCTAAATTTTGAAAAAAGTAATAGTCGGTAGGTGCAAGGTCTGGTGAGTATGGCGGATGAGGGAAAGCTTCCAACCCCAGCTCTTGCAGCTTGGAAAGGAAACTGTCTGTTGTGCAGTATGGGGTCGCGCGTTGTCGTGAAGGAGCAGTAGGGACGACCGATTGACCAAATCTGGTTGCAGATGTGCAAGCTTCACCATCATTGTCTCCAGTTCTTCACAGTATACATACATCTGCAGTAATGCTCATGCCGTTTTGTAAAAAAGTGTGGTGAATCACACCCGCACTAGACCACCCAACAGTGACCATCACCTTTTTAATAAAAAATACCGCGTCGGTCTCCAACTATTACTCCTCCACCGATAATATCAAATTCTTCGCCTACTCACAATGAAAATGATTCCCTTAGGTCTAGAACATTTAAAATCACGTTCGCTGTCCCCGGGTTTACACTGCATTACTAGAAACGCAGATTCACAATCTTCTGTTGGCTTTAACTCTGAATAACAATAATATAATAATATCATTCATTGAGTATAATAATATTTTTTCAATTTAATCTTATACTTTCAAACAATTCAATTTAATCTTATTCTTTCAAACAATAATTCAAATATGGAATTCAACATCCTCAATTATGTATTACGCACAACGTGGCAACGTCGCATGCTAGAGGACCTGCTATAGTCGGTAATGTAAAATAATAGGACATGATATTCGCCGGGTGTCTAATGGGTCGAAATATGGAGGGGGGTTACCATAGCTATTATTGTGCGAGGTGATATACATATATTTGTATATCTATATGAGTTACTTTATGGAAAAATTAAGTAACACACTATAATAACAGGTAATTTAGTAACTAGTATTCACTGACAGAATCGATCTAAACCTGTTAATAATGGTGGACGTTACAATAATGCCAAATGAAAGGACGCGAAATCGGTACCTGGATGTATATATATATATATATATATATATATATATATCTAAATATATATATATATATGTATATATAATAAATAAACAATTACCATTAGTGTCGTGATGGTCTCATTCTTGTGTGCACTATATCCAAATGGATTTTCCAAGATTCATCCCGGAAATTCCCGTGATAGCCAATTAAGGTTTATATCGATGGAATACTTTAAAGATTTTTTTTATAACATGTTAACATAGAGCACATATCCAATAAGGTCATAAGAATTCCAAACCACATTAGTGCTTTGCACTAATGCAACGACAACTGTCCCTTGCCTTTGACAGTACAGCGCCAGCAGCCGACCTGTGTACTTTTCCGTCCGTACAGTTATGAAATATTTTTGGAAAAAATGACCGCCAATATGGCCAGTCAAATAACATAAGAATTTAATTTAATTGAAATAATTTGACACTGGTGGAATTGTGTTAAACCAAACACAAAAAGCCATAAAATAAAAAGACAAGACAAGCCAAGAAATATTTTTGGAGAATTGTTGTTGAGACAAAATAAATGACAGTTCCTGTCTATTGGGCATGTCCTCGATGCATATACACTGAAAAAAATTCAGTCAATCAAGCATGACATTTTGCTTGATAGAAAAAAAAATGAATGAAGCAATCAAAAACTTATAAAACTACATTAATCACTATTTATTGTCACAATAAAGGTGAAATGATCAACTTTTCTATAACATTCACTTCATAAAAGGAATTAAGATTATCATGATTATGTTATTGTAAACATGGTTTTATTGTAAATGTAAACATACAAATATTTGATTCGAGTATCGAACAGAATCAAATTAATCAAGTTACCAATACACAGTAATCAGGTCCATTGATTGTAGAATAGAAACCTCTCAGTGTTTACATTTAACAGAACTAGATGTCGCAACTAGAAAAATTAGAACGCGCTATCGAAGTGTTTCACCCATTTACTTAGGTCTCGGGTCTACCTTTTCGTGATTGACCTTAAACAATTACCACTCGCCAAAGCGGCACATACCTAGCTTCATCACTTGTTTGGGTTAGCGTATTGAAAGCTGAGACAACCCTCTGTTTTTTGGTTTGGTTTGTATTTGGTTAACTTGATATTCTTTATTCCATCTTCACGCCCGCCCTCTCATTTGACGAAATCCCGCTCCCGCTCACACCCGCTATATTATATTATATTAAACTTTACCTTATAAAATTAAGCCTAAACATTACTGAAACTACTAAAATACTTTATAACCATTCAAATCATTGGCATGTTAACCAAACTTGATTGTATTGACAATTACTTTGTTTGATATCATCAAGACAACTTGTCTGTTGCTTATTCAACATAACTTTATTGCCATAATCGTATTACTTTATGTGCTCGTATATAAACAAGTTCCTTGATAGCTGCAAACATTTTTTTTATCAATGTTATCAAGTTTTTTTTTCAGTGTATTACATTGAATTTTTTAATAATTTTAATGACCATACTAAAGTACTATAATACTACAATAGTTTATAAGTAAAATTATGGCAAATATCAGATGACACATCAACTTATAGCTAGTAGATAGATAGATAGATAACACTTTATTGATCACCACATGTAACAAAAAAATATACAGAGGTATAACAACAAACAGATACACAAGTTTATTAGTCTTTTCGTGTATTAACATTTCGTACTGCGCTCGCCCACCGGCCTGCCAAGCTTGGTGAGTATGGCAACTAGTAAATTGACACAAGTTTATCTACTCTCACGTTTAGACAGCATATGTCGCTGATTTTGTTCTAGGCATTATCAAGCTGTAAAACTTTTTTCTCAACAAACAGATACACAAGTTTATTAGTCTTTTCGTGTATTAACATTTCGTACTGCGCTCGCCCACCGGCCTGCCAAGCTTGGTGAGTATGGCAACTAGTAAATTGACACAAGTTTATCTACTCTCACGTTTAGACAGCATATGTCGCTGATTTTGTTCTAGGCATTATCAAGCTGTAAAACTTTTTTCTAGAACTCAAACATATACCTCTCATCGTTAAGGCAGCGTTCGTAAGAAACGTTTTCGGTCAACCGTTTTTTCTCCGACTTTGCAAATGCAACTACTACGTCTATTAATTTTTCGGGTTAATTTATAGCCTATAACACTTAGAAATACGGTGGCATTCTATTATTAAAAGAATTTTCAAAATCGGTTCAGTAGGTGTACAACGTCACAAACTCACAAACTTTACCTCTTTATAATATTATTAGTAAAGATTTACTGTTTTTCAAAATGTTTGCTATTGTAAATACGATAAATGCAAGAACTACTTGTTGTTGCATTTTCAAAACAATAATATTTTTTTAATTTGTCAACAATAAAAACCTCAAACTTCAATTAAAAAATCTATGATTTAAAAAAACAGACTGAATGAATTAAGTCCAAACACAAGGTAGCTTACCTGTAAACTGTTGAGGAGATCCCTTAACTGTCCTTCGTCTTCATCATCAGACCCTAATAACAGTCACAACCCATCTAGGTGTAAAGGTCTTTCAATACAAATGAATCAAGCCCAAACACAAGCCTTGTGTAGCACAAAGGTGTCCTGTCACCACCTTTTATATGGGCCACATCCGCCCAGAAAATCACAGGATCATCTTGAAACTCATTAATTTATTTAGTGTTCCTAAGCAGACGCCACTCCAAAATCAAAAAATCGGTAGACATTCGCTCCAAATCGGTATTTCGGTAAACGAGTGTCAATATCGGCAAATCTACCGAAAAATCGGTAGGTTTTGCAACGCTGACATAAGGTAACAGCTGCAGTCCCGCTGAGATGACGACGATGATTTAGGCGGTCAGCACACTGCCACGCCCCACGCTGCAAGTTGCGTGAATGCGTGTTCTAATGTTGCTTGTAAGTTTCTCCGTTTGTATAGAAAACAAGCACAGTCCAACACACAGAAAATGCATCCACGCGCGTTCATGAAGATCACGCGCTCAAGCGCGGAGAAACATGCAACCCCGCGCATAGGTGCGGGGCGAGACGCAAGGTATGGCACACCGAGTCCCGCAGCCTAGCGAACAGCTTTGAATTCAATGAGTTAGAGCCGCCGTGAATCCACAAAACGCAACTCCGCGCGTTAGTGCGTGAAAAACCCACACGATGATGCAGATCTGCACTCTCGCAAGAACGCCGTGCGTACGCGCGTAGTTGCGTCGACACGCAACTTGTAGCGTGGTGCGTGGCAGTGTGTTAACCGCCTTAATCTTGTTCCAGGAAATAAACATGCGACAGAGATAGCAAGTATGGCCCTCGAGTTGTTAGAAGCGACCAGCATGTGCCGACTGCCACACAGGCCCGATCAGGTACTTAGGTAATGTTCTATCAGTGTCTATGCTTATATCAGTATGCTTTAGCTTTTTACTTTAGATATTATTTTTTATGTATAAGTATCTTAAGCATCGTCGAATAAGGACCATCGACTGACTAAGCAAGGCCTTCATCTCTTAGCAAAAGTTGAGGAAGATAAAATACATGACTCGAATTAGAAATGAAGACTAATATCAGGACTCAGTTGTTCGTGAATTTTAGTTTTAATTTTAGTTTAGGATCCTGTTGAAGGACACTGCATGATGGGCAACCAAACTTGCTGCCGACAACTTGTAGGATGGTATTGGTACTGCCCCATGTTCTGCGCAGCGAGGCAGTTTTCTTGCTTCTTATAAGGAGTAAATAATTTTCATGTATATAAAATAATGCTCAATACTGCCTTACATAGACACGCCGATTGGAAGGGGATGAGAAATTTCCCAGTCCCAGTAAACGTTCCATTGCATGTGTACTTTTCAGTTGCATGGCTAATGTGTTGCGATGTTACTAGGCTTTTTATAATTTATGTTGGGACATGTTTCAGCCGTTAAAAATAACTGGTGGAGAATATTTTGTAAATATTTTTGAATCATTTGCCCTGCCAAATCAATTATAGTGAACTTATCAAGTTAAAGTTAAACTGTGGTTAAACGTTATTGTCGTGGCAGTAGAATGTTACCCCTCCTCTCATACCCGTGGATGCAGTAAGAGCCTGCTAAGGGATACCTTCGGAAGATGGGCAGCAGCGTCTTCCATGTATTAACATCCCGTACTGCGCTCGCCAACCCGCCTGCCTAGCGTGGTGATTATGGCAACTACCTCTCATGGAGATGAGGGAGGCCTGTGTTCAGTAGTGGACGTTTTACGGCTGAAATGAAAAATGATGAAACGTTATAACCGTCTTAATGTTAAACAGTACAAGCCAATCTAATTGATTGAATAGGTGAAATATTTGTGTGCTTTGATGATGTTTTTCCCGGTTCTGGATGTTATTTTATGTATAAAAAGTATGTAACAAAATCTTCCTACAGGCATCTGGTTTTCATAAGAAAAACTCTCCCTCTGAAATTTCTAGTATCACTTTATTTATTGCCCGGAACTTCGTGGTTAAATGAAAGTTTATAACAAGCTCGCTGGTTGCAGAAGCTCTGCATGAGAAGCGGTATTCACATGGGCCCCTGTGTGGCCGGCATAGTCGGCACCAAGATGCCTCGCTACTGCCTGTTTGGAGACACCATAAACACCGCCAGTCGGATGGAGAGCACTGGAGAGCGTAAGTTCCTATCTTAACTTTTTTATGAGCGTCTTAAGGATCAACGAGTCGCCCATCTTTCCATACAAACGTGGTAGGGTAACTACTCCACTGTTTGACGTTAACCATCCAACACTAAGGGTTATATCAATTTATCTCGTCATAATCAATGTTTATATACAACCCAAACCGTAAAAAAAATATTTATTTCAAAAATACAAGCTTCTAAACTTTCGTATTTCAACACTGATTTTAGCCCAACTTTGGACGAAACTAAAGAAAGGAGAAAGAAAACTCGATAATAGATTTTTTTTATTTCCAGCTATGAAAATACAAATATCTGATGACGTGAAGAGAGCGTTGGATAAGACTGGTCTCTTCGTCACCACGCAACGAGGAGTTGTTGATGTAAAGGTGAGTGAATTGAACTAAATACTAGTTTAAACCAGCTTACTAGAGTTTGGCTAACGAAAGTATACACTATTAGTTTACAAAAGTTTTACATGACAATCTATGTATACAAAAATCAAGTGATTGCAGATACCATGATATAGGTACTTTATTTCAATATGTATTAAAATAAATAATTAGCAAATTAAAAAAGAAATAAAAAGATACATTTATCTTAAGCTATTGAGAATATGGTAACCAGATTTTCAAAGACGCTATTTGACCACCAAGGTAACAGGCGGTTCAGTGTCCGGTCATTCATATATTTTTTTTAGTTTTATCTAGTAGTTTATACTTAAATGTCCATTTTCTGACCTCACGCAGCATTGGTTGTACCTACGTTTAAAACTTGTTTAACACTGTAAGCCTAATTTGATTCTTTTATGTTTTTTTTATAATTTGTATATGTTGTATGTGTGTAAAAAATAAATAATTTTCTTCTTCTTCTTCCTCTTTAAATGAAGCAACATTTTTTTCTTCGTATGTAGTCTTTCATTTCATTGCATTTGCACTGGTACTGCTTAAATTAGACAATGGTCTATTTTTACCTAACTAATTGAATTTGAATCTGATTGGAACATAATTTTACTAATGTATGAACTTAAATCGAGCACCATTTTCTTTTTAGCATGAAAGCCGTTGCATTTGCACTGGTACTGCGAAAATTGGATTAGGTCTATATACCTTATTAAATTTGAACCTAACTGGAACATGATTTTACGTACGTTATTATTAACCCTGCCTGTCCACTGGAGCAGAGCGGAGTGGGGAACAGTAGAGCTGACCAATAGAACTCCGCTCCGAAAGCACATAAGCAATTCTATTTGTCAGCTCCACTCTACCCTTCTCGTAGAGCTCCCCGTACCCTTCGCGCCGTGGGGTGCCGGCAGTAGAATGTTACTCCTCCTCTCCTACTCGTAGACGCAGTAAGAGCCTGCTAAGGGACACCTCCGGAAGATGGGCAGCAGCGTCTTTCCGTATATCAACATCTCGTACTGCGCTCACCAACCCGCCTGCCAAGGGTGGTGAGTATGGCAAGTACCCCTCCTGATCCATGAGGGAGGCCTTAGTTTAGTAGTGGACGTTTTACGGCTGAAATGATGACTCTACCCTTCTCCGATCCGCTCCGTTTATTATTGGAATAACTAATTTACAGTGTTACTAATAGGAAGTGGTCACCGTCCCCCATGAATATCTTGAATTCTACTCTCCTTATTCTACTCATTTTTTTATTTTCTGTTTTCCTTGCTCAAACGCTTCTATTTAAACTCTATTTTTGACAGTTCCTTAGATTCAGCATGCAGTGGTCGGACGCCGCTGCCAAATGAACGATTTCGAGTCAAGTGTCATCTTCACTTTAACTAGTCTCTGCTCGGTTGAAACTGGTTGTTAACATTCCAGGGTAAAGGCGAAATGACTACGTACTGGCTTGAAGGCAGGACGGGGCCGTCTCCAGTGCGGCCAGCGAGCACTTCGCTGGACTATACGCCTACCTTCCTCACCCGGGTGCACTCGCAGCGGGGCCCAGCCTCGCCTCGCTACAAGGAAAAATGGAACTATTGACTACCTACTTCATCAACACCATCATTAGTTGTACTAACTGGGCATAGGCCTCTTTCGTGTCTGCCATTCGCCTCGAGCCTTTTTTTTTTTTTTTTTTGCGTGGGGAAAATCCTCATTGATACCACTCCAGCACGGGGGTGCCAGTGTGGTTATGCCGGACTCTTACCGGCTAAAAAACCCACGGTGAGTAGACACTCCGCCAAAATGAGGCAAGGTGGGGTCGCGGTAGCATTCACCACCTTGCACTAGGACCCCCCTCAAGACGTTTGGGGCCGTGCAAGCCGGCTGAGAGTCCCCCGACCTCAGCCAGTGACCCCAATTACGTAGGAGGAGTGAGGAGGTGATCAATCAGTCAGACATCACAGCCTCCTCGCTCACCGCCTGGCGTACAACCTCCGGGGCGGCTTGGCTTACAGCCGCAGGGTTGGCCGGGATCCTGGTGGCCTTGCCCTTCGTCTTCGGGGGAAAGCAGCTGCGCCCCCCCATCACGTGGCCGAAAGGCTTTCCCGTCTCCGCGCATATAGCGCAGCGCGGGTTGGCCTTCTGGCAGCTGGCCGCCCTGTGGCCCGTGCTTCCACACCGGAAGCACAGGTCCCCCCTGTCGGCAGACGCTGAACACTGGGGGCGCGTGTGTCCCAGTCCCATGCACCTAAAGCAGCGCATGGGACGCGCCTCCAAAGCCACCACTCGCACCGAGCTCCATCCGATCAAGAGCCTACCCGTTCCCGACAGCACTTTGGCTGCTGGGATCGGACAGGACACGATGGTGGAGCCGGTGCCACCAAAGCCGCGCCGGATTTCTCCCACCTTCAGGGTAGTCAGGTCGCAGCCACCTGCCTTGGCGACCGCCTCCGCCACCTTCTCCTTCGTGGCTGCATCGTCCAGACCCGTGATGCTCAAATCGGCTGATTTTATGGGCCTGGCGACGCTGGCCACCTCGGACAAGACTCCACGGAGCTTCTCCGCGAGCTTGTCTGCCTTCTCACTGTACTGGGAGCCAGAAATCTCCAGTAACCTGGCTCCCGTGGCCGTCTGGCGGAAGCGCAGTCGGTCAATCTCCAGCTCCTGGAACTCGCCTCGAGCCTGCGCCAACTTACGTTAAGGAACAGTTAACCCTGGCCATCTCATTGTTGGTGAAACGTCATTCTCCATTTCTTTACTTCGTTCCACTGTTGTACTTACCTACCATATAATAATATTTGTTTCATATTTTTGGCTTGGCTGATTATTGGCTTTATTACCCAATGCCACCGTTTCCTTCTGTCAGGTTTCGCTCACTCTTGTCATGTATAAGCAACAACGACTTTGATGATGTCATAAATTTTGCGTCTCTAATATTAAATTTTATTACAATCCAGATGCTTTTATGCGAAATAATCTCTTGAAACCAGTTGTCCAATATAAAGGGTACTTATACTGAAGTTGATTGTTAAAAATAATGTAGCCATAGCACATTTAAATACTTTTTATTACACAACTAGCTGAGCCGCGTACTTAAATGTTAAGTTATTTTGAAAATCCTTCAAGGTAAATTTTTATTTGAATAAGTACGTCAAATAAAAATTTGACTTGAATTACAAATCAAAGGAGATGTTTCAAAATGGGCTAGGTACCCAGACTGAGAAATTGCGCAAAAATCGGTAATTTCGGAAAAAATACTCATTATTTAATTAAAATTAAAATTATTGTTTTTATTAATGTTTTAAATAAGAGGCATAATTATCACTGGTAACATTTTACTAGGCAGCCAAGACAGTTTCTAATAAATTCTTGTAACTGTCACTGCCTAATGATTTTGACAGATGGTTTCACGCGTTTGAATTGAACATTTTGAAGTTTTTTATCAATAGGTAGGCTCTTAATGTAGTTTACGTACATAGGTAGCTGAGGTATTTCAGTTTTCGAGTACCTAAGTACTGAGGTACTCGAAAATTGAAATACTCAGGTTGACTTGATTTAGCCTCTATCGTAAATCATTCATTTCACTATTATGTCAACAGCTGTCAAAATGACGTCACCAACTGTATTGGTCCGCCATATTGTTCTACAATTTTGTATTGCTCGACTTAGCTAGTTATTTTTAGGAAAATACGCACAAATGAAGCAACATATTAAAAAACTGATAGTGGGAAAATGTTTAATATATAATTAGCCATGTTTGTACACGTGTACACCTAGGTAGCCTGGATTCCATACATTCGTGAAACATCTCCTTTTCAAGCTAATAATGTAGGTTGACAACACCGAGCTGCGACTGCGATGCGAGCTGCTCTAACCAGCATGACCCATTTAAAAAAAGATTTAAATTACCTAAATTGAATTTTAACTTGACACTAACGGAATTGTATAAAACCAAACACAAAAAGCCATAAAATAAAAAGACAAGGCAAGACAACGTAGATTGAAGTTTAATTTAGAGTCATTGATTATAGTTTGCCAAATTTAGGATGATTGTTGTTAATTTTTTTGCTACTTTCTGAGCAGGCTATAGTTTAAAGTCATACCGCCTAGTCTAACGTTATGTTATTTTCCCTTTAGTAAATTTTGCTGTTTTTTGTTTTGCATAATTTTTAATTATGAGCTTGACTCCTATAGCATAGACTGGCTTCAACAAGCTCAAGACAGGGATAAGTGGAAGGAGGGAAGGGAGGCCTTTGCCCTGCAGTGGGAAACATCAGGCTTATAAATAAATAAATAAATAATAATTTTTAATTGTTGGCAGCCATTTTTTCTTCCGTCTCAAATTTAGGATGATCATTTTGACAGCTCACAGTAAGAATGGGATAGTGTTATTATCTTTATTGAACCTATTCGATTATCAAATATAATTTCATAGGACATGGGACTAAACAGGTATGGTATGATTGTAAAACAAAACAAAAAATATAAATAGTAACAATTTATATGACTGTATAAGCGTATTTGACTAAAAAAATAAACAATAGTATTTTTAATAGATTTTACAAATAATTCCGTGATAGACAATTGTAAAGAACTAATAAATATCGACAATCAAACATAGAAGTAACGAATTAAAAATAATTTGTTACTTCTACGTTTGATTAATTTCGTTTAAGTTCGATTTCAAATTTCAAAACCGATTTTAATAGTCTGTGGTTGTTCATTACGAAATGGCAATGCACTAAGGAGGCGGTACCCATCAATGAAGTACCACATTATCTGTAGCACAGTTTATCGGAAAAAACACAGACCTACATGGGCGTGAGCTGTCAAAATTATCATCCTATAATATTATAGACACATTATAATGATGTTACCTATTAATTAAACTTAGTGATTCTGTTCTAGTCAATGAACTGCCACTGACAATTAATGTGGCAATGAAACCAGGATTCTGCCTTATGGTGACTTTATATAATTAGTTAAATTAGCATTACCCTCGCGTAATCATAGGTAGGTAGTGGTACCGTAGCCTCTGTTTGAGCAACGACGCATAGCTCGTAAAGTTTTAACTTTACGATTGTTTGTCGTTGCAATAGTTCTTGTGGAAATATTTTTAGTATGCCAGATGTATAAGAGTGATTACGTAATATTTGACATTTGCAAAATATTTATTGTAAAAGTTTATAATTAAATAGATTTAAATTGAGTGATTAGTATTTTATTGTTTTGTATGTCCCGAATTATACTTATCATCAAGCTTTGAAGATGCTAGGGCGTTTGACAGCCACTATCAACAACTGTAAAACTGAGTTGTACTACACAAACTTATTATTAGCCAGAAAACCAGTGTTCTAACCCTTATGTTGAGTATTGGCCTGATCAAAGATTTAAATCGTTAGTTGTGCTCTGCCACTAAAAACTGTGGCATTGTCTTTACATGTGTGTTAACAGTAATGCCGACGCACACACACTGGTTTTACCAATAAACCAAACTGAATAATAGTTTGGTTTATTGAATAGAATAGAATGCAATAGAAAAAGTTTTATTGTTATCTATCACAATCATTTACATTGTTATTTAATTACATGATAGAGAAGTAAAAACAATAAGGCTACCCCTCAGCATTTGCTACATCAGCACAAGGGCTGCTGGAGCGCTGGTTTTCAGTGCCGCCCCTATTGTGTGGCGCAGGCGGCACTGCGATACACAATTATCCGCTCATTTGGTTTCGCGAAAATAATTTTTCGACCCTCATTTGGTTTGCATTTTGGCGCGAAAAACGGCGGGCGCTCCGCGTCGGCGCTAAGTGGATACTGGCTCGGTTTTTACAATGGAGCGTATCGTGGTATTTACGCTCTATGGAAAGGGATTGAATGAAGCTTGTCAGTACAATCATTCATAATTTAGTCTGTGTTCGGGATATATAGCGTAAAAATTATTTTCTATTAATTATTGATTTAATTTTATATAAAAAATACTTTTGTTTGTAATTCAAAATGTATTATCATATATCTACATGTTTTGCGGTATATACATAGTATGTGGTATAACCTCACTATATATAACATAACATTTAGGTGTCTTAGAACAAAATATTTTTTGATCGTAATTATAAAGTGCATTTTTTATGCACTTTTTTTGCGTAATTTTTTTTTTAATTTTAATTTAATCGAATAAAATTATTTTTTCTTGGGCTACGTAAATTTTATTTGTTATTGTCATTGTCAACTTCATTGAGAAGGCTACAAAACAAAGAAGAAGTTGATAAACACCATAGTTTAAAAATGACAATTGTTTTCGTGGAACGATGACTCACCGATGACTCACTGGTCAGTTTACTTACCAAAACCAAACGACGGCTAAAAAATCTTGGTAAGTAAACTGACCAAAACCAAACGAGCGGTTTTACAACTTTCCAGAATTCGGTGATTTTCATTGAAGAAAAGACTACGAAAGTTTTGACTTCACCAACTGAATATAATGGCTATAACAACTTAAACTCCAGTTGATTCTGGACAGGTTCATTGACAACCGCGGATGTATAAATAAAATTACCCAAAACCACACAGATGTATTTTCTTATGCAATAAAAATATAATTATGAACTTAGGATAATGTTCACGCCACATCATCAAGTTAAAATATAAATCAAAATACATTATTTAAATATAAAATATATTAAAATATATAAATTCATGATTTTTTCACCTCCAAATGTTTCCAAGGACTCAAATCCTTCCTTTGAGGTAGACGCATGTAGAATGGAAAAAAATAGATTACATGTGATTATTACGAATATCGTCAAAGTACAAAGGGCGCCCCGCCGCTAGGTGGAGCGACAACCTGCGAAAAGCGGCCGGCAAAAAGTGAATGCTGGTGGTCGAAGAACATTCTCAGTGGTGCTTAATAGAAGAGGCCTATGTCCATCAGTGGACAAATGTGGGCTGATGATAATGATGATAATTACGAATATCTATTCTGACTTGCCAGCAAGTTTGTTTGTTCTGACAAACTATAACGAAACATGATGAACATGCATTATGAAGACCCTAAACTGTACCAGCCAAATATCAAAACTGATAGGTAATTATAAAAGTAATTAAATAAAACTAAGCCGTACAAGAAATATGAAATGTAATGTTTTTTTCAAAAAATTCTAGATATAACATATTATAAAATTATGGATGGAATTAGAAGTCAATAAAAAATATTTTATTTACAAACAGCACAGACGAAAATCGATAGACACACAAAAAAATGTTGGTACAAGAGAAAACACGACACAGAGTGTATAACAGTTAAAGAGTTCGGCAGAGTGTTATCAACACCAATCTAATAAAAAAAAGTTAAAGAATCTATTGATTCAGTTTTACTGCCTGCTCTGTTGGGAACCAAAAAGTAACAGTTTCAGTTAATGGTGTGCTCCATCCTAAGCCTATGACGAAGTATCAAACTATTTCTGTTGGGTGACACCAAATAAATAATAAAATAAAAATTAAATTAAATTCGTTTATTTCAGGCAATATGACCCATATTACAAAAAACACAATATTCAAATTTTAACCTAATACAACACACAACTGTTCAGAAGAATTCAGAATTCCAAAACAATCTATTATATTATATATTTTATTTATAATAATAGAATAATAATCCACAGCCCTTAAAAAAACGCAGATCAAACTTATGCTTTAATTAAGAAAATAAATAAATAAAATAACAAATCATACAAAACTATACCAAAGTATAAACCGATAAAAACAAAATAATACAGAAAAATACTAACTATATCTATACTTATATTATAATGCTGAAGAGTTTGTTTGGTTGAATGCTCTAATCTCAGGAACTACTTGTCCGAATTGAAAAATTCCTTCGGTGTTGGATAGCCCAACTATCTAAAAAGGCCATATTAATTAAGATCACGCTACGACCAAAAGAAGCGGAGCATCATTGAAAAATGTTGCGTAAATGAGGAAAATGTATTCCTTTTAAAAGCTTCCATTGCGTGCGCTGCGTAAACTTGTTTCTCTTAAAAAGTTCTAAGATTAGTCAATGCAAAAGCCATATTTTTTATGGTAACAAAATTTGTTCTACAATAATGCATTGTTTACTGGATAATGAGTACTTTAAACAATGAAGATAGCAAATTTCACTAAATGGAATAATTCCTTTATTTTATAAAGAAAAAATACTAGTCTTTATAGATTTAAAAAAATACGCTTTTGACAGCCAGGAATTGAATCTACTAAAATTAAAAAAAACAACACCCTGTTCTCCTATATTGCTAATCGATACGGTTAATATTTTTTAAATGTAAATAATACAATATTTATAACTTAATTATATAGCAGAATATAGTTAGAAATGCTCACGGCGAAATCTGAGAAATTTAATAATATAACATTAAACCCCAGTGGCACATTAAGAAATTACATTTAACTTGTTTATATATGATTATCAAATGTTAGTGGTAACATAATTATTTGTAATAGTAAAAAGGAAGCATGTATGATCTGATTTGTGATTATTATGGCAAGAAATACGCGTAGTCAACAGTCGCAGGGACCATTCAGTTAAATAAATAAATAACACTACATACAGCACCATCTATTCCTCAACTAAGCCAAGCAATTCTGTTCGCACACTTCTTAACTGAAGCTAACTAAAATTGCGTAACAAGGACTAAAATTCTATGTGTAATTTTACAAGCTTTTATTTAGCTTGTCCTGTATGTATGTAATCATAACGTGTATAACGTAAGTATGTAACTACGTTGTTCGCGGAATCTCGCAACTCAATTTTGAAGCAGATATCTTCAATCAGTTGAGCTAAAATTTTGTACACATGTTTGCTTTGGATGACAATGCATGGCCAGCTATGTGACGTCACACTTAATCCAACACCCAAGATGGCGGACTATTTATTTTTAATATACTACTTATTTTTAATGCACTCCTATAATATGGGTATCAAATAAAAGGCCTTGCTGAGAATAATTCAAAAATGAAATGACGATACTCTGAATCCAACATGGCGGAACATCCAAGATGGCGGACTGGTTATTCTTAATGCACTCCTATAATATTTATTTATTTATTTATAAGGAAGACCAACAGCTATAACATAGTTTTATAAATAACTTATAGAGGTATAAAGCAGTGAGCCAATTAAAGATTCTCACGGATAGAAAAAACAAAAAATAAAACATGTGTAAAAAATATAAATGTAAAATGAGATGCAAACAAGTACTAGAAAAAATATGAGATAGGTAGTAAGTTACAGTTAACGGGTATCAAATGAGAGTTACTCGAAAATTAAATGACATCACTCTAAATCCAACATGGCGGTATACACAAGATGGCGGATTAGTTATTCATAATGCACTCTTACAATATGGGTATCAAATGGCCTTGCTGAAAGTTACTCGAAAAATTATATGACATCACACTAAATCCAACATGGCGGGCATGAAATGAACAGGCAAGAAACCAACTGTCCAGTGATAACTAAAATGTAAAAAATAAATTAAAAGTAAAAAAACTTTAATACACAAGCTTTTATTTGAACGTACATACGTACTAAAAATAATAAAACAAACATTTTCCATTAATGTTTAATGTCATGGAAATGTAATGGAAAATGTTTATTTTATTATTTTTAGTAGGTTCAAGCGTTTAAATAAAAGCTTGTTTTTTAAAAAGTTTTATTCATTTATATATTCGGTTTGTGCCTTTCTAAAATTAAAACAGAACAATTTTATCAAATTCTACGTCGACAGCTCTAAATTTATAAACGTCATATCACCAATTACAATTACCTTTAAGAAGTGCAACAAGAGAATCTACACCATTATAACACAAAATTCGTTTGCAGGCTGAGAGTGAACCCGCACCGTCCTGCGTCTCAGCCCGCTACACACCAACTGAGCCACGGAGGTTGTCTCATTATATTACATTTTATTGGAAGTAAATAGGTGTGCATACTTTACAATATTTACATTTCGTCGAGTATTATATACATAGATGTCACAACAAAAGATTTTTTTGGATAACAGAATCTAAAGCAGATTCTGTTGACTAGATATTACTTGAATAATTAAATAATAATATCTAACGATTACGCAATTTTTGTCTAAGGTTAACAATTAAACGGATGATCGGATTTTGATGAATATAAAACTTAAGGAGATTACATAAATACAAATCGATTGTCGTGGGGAAATTTTGATTTATGTGGTGGTTTTTGAGATAGGGAGTAATTTTTTTTTGTCTGATGATAAATAACTCTAACGTATAATTCGGTTTTGATCAAATTTTAAACATAAAAAGATTATATTAATATAAATCGATTATAAATGGTGAAGTTTTTGAGATATGGGAATTTATTAGTCGATGTTTTTTTGTCCGTGCATAAGAAGAAGAAGAAGATAACTCTTGAACACATGCCCAAATTTTCATGAAATAATTTAAATAAAGGGAGATTTTACAAACATACTACTAAACGCAGAAGGCTGTAGGTTTCATTCCCACCACGAGACAAACGTTAGTAGTTTTTTAACATAGCTTTGTAACGGAATTTTTGATTCAAACTTTGTTTTAACCCACTTTAAGATAATTCATTATTAGTGCAAAATAAATCTAATAAATTCAATTTATTTTTAACTTTCTATAAGTACTTACTTAAGAATGTACCGATGACAAAACATTAATTCAATAAGTTTGTTCTTACCTTCAACATAGGTAGGTACTTGGTTAAAATTAAACAATTAATAATGCATTAAAGTTTACACCGCGCGTAACTATCATATAGTAACAAAACAGGTAAATTACCACGCGTTTTTGCGTTTTAGAGCTGCATAGACTAGAAAATAGATTTAAGTTTACTGGATTTCAATCTCATATAGTGACATACACATCTGTGATTTTTATTTTTATTTAAAAAAATGTGAATAATGTTCATTTCTGAATTCATCCCTGCCACTATTTAGTAAATAAATAATAGTTTAAAAAACTAAAAAACACGTTTTTACCTTGTCGAACTAAAAAGTTCAAAATAATTTTCAAATATTGAGAAGTTATCCAACAGTGATAGAAAGCCAACCAACTCGATGAAATAAAATAATTTTCAGATGATTTGCTAGACTAATAAACTCATTGAAAATAATACAAAAAGCGTAAAAAAATAGAAGAGTTGATCACTTTCCAAAATAATATAAATAAGAATTTTAGGATTTGAACTCTCTATGCTAGCACGGCAGGCATGAGGATAGGTCACAACACCACCATGCGATCCGTCTGCCATTCGAATAATATAGGATCTAATATATAAAAAAGATCTGGTTTCTGGCTATTTAGCCTATCCATTGTTTTTTATTCTTTTACTTTCTACGGCATGTCCGTGTTAAAAGATAATGTTGCAGTTTAATTTGTTTTGTGTCTTACTGGTTGGATGCATTTACGCGTTAGATCACACACTATCGTTACATAAAGTCACTTGTTTTAAGTTCGTGGCAAACAACTACTTTTAATATAACTTGTTAAACTTTCGCGATTTATTAACATATTTGTTTTAGTTTTAAAATTACAGGATTTTATTGCGTCGGGAAAATAATAAAAAAGGTACGCGATAAAATCCTGTAATTTTAAAACTAAAACAAATACTTTTAATATATATGTTAAATCATAAATATCCTTGGAAAGTACATGATGAAGGCCAGTCTTTTTGTTGTTGCAAGTTTTTTTAGGGATTCGGTATAAAGCGATTTTTTCGAAACGTGTAAGGACTCGTTGTCTAATCGCTTCAAGCACTTAATAATCGTTTGACACGAGTACTCGCTCTTCATAGCAAGGCTCCGTTTCATCATCGTAGTCGTAACTGAAACAACAAAAAAACATTTATTAAAGATTGAGCGAAGCTAACGAAGTTCGTAGTGCCAACTAGGCGTGTTGGATAAATGTTTGTATGTATGATGTCCGCAATTTTTGGCCCACGATAACTCTGGAAGGGGTCTCCAACCTAGATTGCTGGTAACTTAATATCACGGTCAGGATAAACAGGAAAGCGAAAACCTACCAAAATTTAATTAACTTGACGAGCGCATGATAGGAATAGAATTGAAAAAGAGTGTAATTGATAAAATGATAGAAATGCAAAGCATGGAAGATAAGAGAGTAAATAAATGTTTGAATGAAAAGGCCGAATGTATCAGAAGCGTGGCTAAGGATGTTCTTGGAGAAACGGAAGGCAAAGGTAAGATAGATCAGGAAGTTTGGTGGTGGAATGAAGAGGTACAAATGATTTTGAAAGAAAAGAAGAACGCTTTGAAGGATCGGAAAATGTGGCCGATGAAAATGAAGTAATGAAAGAAAGTAAAAGGCAAATTTACGTGGAATGTAAAAAGCGCACAAGAAAAGTTTAAATTAAAGAGCATTAATGTATAAACGTTTTCATAAATCATCAAAGAGCACTTAAAATCATCAATTCGCATAATTTTAGTGTTCCTTTTTTAATTTGGTCGAAAGTGTTTGGTTTTTTTTACATACATTGCATAATCATAATTTGGAATAGCTACTTAGCTTTTAGCTAAGTTAGTTTTGGCATACCGTTTTGTTTGCCATGCCATACGTTTTATGTGCCCTTATGTTTTGTGGCCTATAGTTTTAGAATTCGAGCTTATATTGCCCAATATTTCTTATCGCGTTTACTGATAACGAACATCTACAATATGTTTCATTAACTTCCGCTTTACAGTCAGTCAAGTGGTAATTATTAGATCATCGATATAAATAAATACTATCCATATGCTATGCATACAGTGGGTGCTAAGTAGGTAAAAATGACCTTCATAATTTAGCCGTGGCATTATGAAGAGGTAAACAAGGTCACATTCTCCGTCACCAATCACTAATTCGACATAGTAATGTTTTAAACTTTCGATCTCAACTTTATCGACCTTGACGTGCGCCTTCTTCAGTGTGAAGTACGTCAAAATTCCCGCTAATTAATATGAATGTAATAAGTGCCGAGAGTAACTATAGTATAGTTTGTAATTTTACGATTCCGGTGGGATTCGAACGCGCGTCCGTCAAATCGATACTTGATGCTTCCTAAAGCGAGAAGTGCTTTGACCACTTGACTAAGCTACAGAACCCATGTCGGGTACTGTTGAAATTCTACATATAGTGATATCGGTTTGAGCCCCGATTAGAGCGCCATCTTCAGGAAACTACTAGAGTTCTACTGTTCATTGTCTGAAGTTGCAATCAGTAGCAATGACTAGAGATGTCGTTATAGCTTATTCTATAGTTTGTAATTAAGGTTCTGGACCAAAATGTTAAAATGGAACCCTTATGGTATCACTTTTTCTGCCTGTCTGTCACAAATGGATATCTTGAGAACTACTGATGCCATCGACTTGAAATTTGAAATGGTATAAAATAACGCTTTTTCATTTATATGGAACTAGTGATCTGCCCCGGCTTCGCACGGGTGCAATGCTGATACTAAATATACTACAGAATATACCATCGCGGACTATTTTGTAGACCTTTTTAAGGTGTACAATACTGTAGTACATTATTTAGATCTATCTCGTAGGGTTCAGCTAGCGTTTGCAATGTAAGCTATAAAAAATGTGTTTATTTACGACCTCAAATTAGAAACCTCTAAAATTATAAGTGTTTCTCTATTATATTATGCATGTATTATACATATAAACCTTCCTCTTGAATCACTCTATTTTAAAAAATTGCATCAAAATCCGATGTGTTGTTTTATACAGACAGACAGACATACAGCGGGAAGTGACTTTGTTTTATACTATGTATTGAAATTGATTAGCTGAGCTCTGCCTCGCAGATAACGGTACTAAGGACTCAGAAATGACGAGGTTCAAGTAAAAGCAATCACCATGCATGGAATGGGTGGCTGAGTCATCTTCGCCGCTGATTCATCGATTGATAATGTCCCTTGCTAAATGAAAACTTTAAGATTTTAAAACCAATATTTTTCAAATACATTGCATGTAACGTTAAGGGTTCTCATCTTGTACCTACGATTAAACTCTTGTGACAAACAGAATTTTTCAAATTAAGCTAAGGATTACATAGAATATAATTTCTAAGAATTTTATCTTAATCAAGCAAAGGGATTCCAATAAAAATGTTTTCATTTGTTTATGTTTTCATTAGTTTTGAGATATTAAGGGGTCAATCTATAAATGAGTGCATCCAAATGCGACCGCATGTCTGTTCTGTAGGGCCAGTAGCCGACCCTGATCTCTTAGTAATGAGGTCATGGACACCTTACTGTGTTTTGTGAATTTATTTACATATTGCATTTTTTTTGTCTAGTAGCACCCGCACTCCGCGGTTTCACTCCCGTAGTTCCTATTCCCGCGAGAATAAGGGGATAGAATTTTGTTACTCAGGGATAATGTAGTAATCTAATAGTGAAAGAATTTAAAAAATCGGTCTAGTAGTTTTTGAGTTTATTCCTTACAAACATACAAAATACAAATCTTTCCTCTTGATAATATTGAGAGGTAGAATGTCATTTCTGTTTGTATGGTAAAAAAAAACCTATTAAATATACCAACTTCCTGTAGTTAACTACAGGCGCATTACAGATTATGCATTTTATAATAACATATTTTTATCAAATATGTATGATGTAAGACAACACTCTCGTGCACATTTTCGACTTAATCATAAGGAAGACAACTCTGATAGACAATGTTTCATAATTCCTTTAAAAAAAGGTAAATTTTTATATACATTAAGGTAGGTACTTACGATTTACACTTTGGAAAACATTTCTTAAAATAATACACGTATCCAACAGGACAAGGATAATTCAATTTTATAAGATTTCTTCTAACCCGCCTCAGCAGCACACTTTCCTTGCAATATGCCAGATAGCTTAAGAACAGAAGTAGAACAAAAACTTGAATTAGTTTCTCCATGTTACTCGATGTTCCGCGATTTCGAAAAAGCCGTCGATATGTGTGCGTTCTGGACAGCTGCCGACTATAGACTGGCAAGTAATTGTAGACATTATAATCTCCTCATATGACGACATTTGCGCTTCTCTTAATTTCCTTCGACAGCCTTCGTTTATTTATTAAGGATTCGATTCCCGCTTTGGGACTGTTTGTAATTGTTCTGGAGATTTAATGTCCCGAGTCTGGGTATTTTTTTATGTATGAGAAGTATGCATTTACTTACAGTAAGAGCCTGCTAAGGGATACCTCCGAAAGATGGGCAGCAGCGTCTTTCCGTGTATCAACATCCCGTACTGCGCTCGCCAATCCGCCTGCCAAGCGTGGTGAGTATGGCAACTACCCCTAATGGAGATTAATGGGGGAGGCTTGTGTTCAGTAGTGGACGTTTTACGGCTGAAATGATGAATAGATATAGAATTTCGTTGACGAGATTTTAATGTTACTTTTAACCGGCGAAAAACATACATTGTATTTTAATTTTTTTTATTCCCTACGCAAAAACGAGACGCATTCTTAATTTAGCTTTACGTATCTGTCTTTTATGTGGACATCATAGCACCAGAATGGCTGAACCGATATGAGTAAAGTTTTGTTTGGTATTTGGATAGGTGACTTATTCGAGTTTTTCTAGCTATAGGTAATTCAAGTAAATTTGATCAGCCAAGAAGCCGTCTTTTTGTGAATATTAGAGTGTACAAGGAAAGTAAATGGAAGAATGATGTATGTATTTAAATTTTGTTTCTTATGTATTGTACATAGCAATGTATTTATTGTAGATATATTTTACTGATTTGCACGGCACCTATTTAAAGGCACCTCAAAGATACCTCTACACAGAATCACTACAGAACAGAGCAACAAAAGGAACAGAGTTAGAAGCTCAAACTCGGATGACGTAATGGCTCGATACGCCAAACCGGCAGGCTGATTCCGTTTCTCGCGACAGGCTTATGACTGCTGAATGCAAAAAATAGTTTTGGTATTTTCGCTCTCACAACATTTTATTCATTGGTATATTATAATGCATCCTAATTATTATGCATTCCTACTCTTTATTAATTAAAAACATGTTTTGTAATAATAGTGATATGATACACCTAAATATTGCGATACCTCGTTACAATCCTCATTACAACACCGCATTGCATTGCGCACGTCACCCTGAGAGAGTTGTAAAGTCTCATATGCCCATTATTTCACAGGCTCCCTTACCCTTCAAACCGGAACACAGCAAAACATTAGGTACTACTTGGCGGCAGCAATAGGTGTCGTGGTATTACATCCCCGGATGAACTCTTCACAAAAAGCTCTATTACTCTAGAATCATTCCGAAAAGCAACCACACAAGTTGTAGGGGACAGGATAGGGCTGGTAAAATCATACACAGAAAATTGAGTTCGATGAGTGGCGAGCGGAAGGAAGAATTCACCCAACAAACGTGCGGTGACGGCCGGCTGGATTCGGCTTCGTCTTCACCGCGTCGGGGGGACCTACCCCCGATCCAAGCGCATTCCTCCCGCGCACGCCACATTTTATTATTTATTTCTAGTAATTATAAATGAGACCAGGTGCGTGTCGGGTCACGTGATATGTAGGGTCCGTAGTTAACCGTACACCTGGAGTTAGAAGTTCGCTTATGTTTTTTTACGCTAACCGAAACATATTAAGTAGCCTGTCTGTAGCCAGACTGTAGGTTGCCTGGAAGAAATTGCTTTGAGCAATAAGGCCGCCAATTTGTACATATTTATTTAAATAATTTTATTTTTTTGTATTTCTAAGTGCAATAAAGTGTTCATTGATTCATTCATGCATTCATTAAATGGTTTGAATACATCTATTATCGATACCCCATGCGAATGGAAAACCAAGAATAAAAAAATCATCCTCATCTTACCATGTATGAGAGATTCCCCAAATTCTTTATTTTTTAGTATTATTTTGTACCGTTATTTTGGCGGGATTATTTTATTAGACCATGCCAAATTTCAGATTTATATGACTAATAGTATCTACGTAAGGCCGATGACTGACAGACAGACAGAGCGAAATTATAAGGGTTCCTTGAAATATTATTTTAAAATTTTTAGTTCGGGCTAGTTAAAGAGTGTTTTTTGTTTTATGTATACGCAATTTTAGTGCCGGATTATCTCAATCCATTTTATTGAGATTTTTAAATGCCAATATACCTTCTTATTTTTTTTCTTTCACTCATAATATGAGTTAATAATCATAATATTATAAGTCATAGGTGCCTTCAAATAGATTCTTCTTCTTGTGTGTGTCTAATAAATACTTTTTATTTTATTTTAATTTTAAATATTGGCCATCCCTTAAATATGTAATTTAACTGTGGTTTATACATATATATCACAGATATCTACGTTATTTTTTACTAGCTTTTAGTATTTGTTACAAGAATACAGTCTATTCTATTCCAGTCTAATTTAAAATAATGTTTCATCTTGTATGTGGAAAAATGCTATAATTAAAACTATTTAATTATAGCATTTTTCCACATACAAGATGAAACATTATTTTAAATTATTTTAATTATATACTAATATAAGGCTGAAAATTTCACAGCAAGCAGATCTTGTTTTATGGAACCATACCAGATGGTTTCAAGAATAATTAAATTTTTTTTTCTAAATAGGTACTTAAGTAACATAGTTACAAAGAAATATACTCAGATCAGGGGCAAACCTCGTGCGTTTAGCAGATTGCGAGTATGTGAACCACCGTAGCATGATACATGCGCATCAGTTGTACTAGGATGTCAAGGTTTCCTATAACTAACTTGTGTTTTGTATTGTGGTTAAGTAGGTTCTATTTAATTTTATTGTTAATGTAATATGGTTACTCTGTGGAGTATGTTGTCTGAAAATAAATGATTTATTTTATTATTTCGCAACCGAAATTCTATATCGAAAAATTGTCTCCGTACCCCTCAATGTTTTCAAAGGATCTATTCAATAACTTCTTTTAATTCTACACGGTGGGATAATCAAGAAAAATAATCATACCCATTATACGTGTGGGGAAGGTAGCCCGATTTGATTATTATTTATAATATTTTTTTACTGTTAAACTACTTATAAGCAAAATGCTTCAAAGTATCTGACGGCCAATTACAAGTTTCCACTTTTAGTATTCCGTACCCAAAAGGTAAAAACGGGACCCTTGTACTGAGACTTCGCTGTTTGTCTGTCTGTCCGTCTATCCGTCCGTCCGTGACATACGGACGTCACCAGGATGTAGGTATCTCATGAACCGTGATAGCTAGACAGTTGAAATTTTCACAGATGATGTATTTCTGTTGCCGCTATAACAACAAATATTAAACACGAAAATTGGGGTTAAGCAAATTGGATGGGTGACCAATTTTTTTCAGATTTGATTTTCTTTTACCTATTTGTACGGAACCCTCAGTGTCGCGAGTCTAACTCGCACTTGACCGGTTTCTTCTTTTATTTTTTCTTAGATTGCGTAATGTAGGTACCGCGACGTTGATTGATATGTGTCATATAATAAATAATAGTTAGCTCAAGTTGCAACTATTTCTCTTGGCGTATATTAATTTACATCGATAAATATTTTAAGGTGCCCATACTTAGTTTATTATTTATTTTAGATGTCTGATGGCGATGGAAAAAAGAAACTTTCTGGAGCACAGAGCCGAAAAAGAAAGCTGGGGAAGGAACAATCTCTGAAAAAGAATACAAGTTCTATTGAAAGGTTTATAGGTCGACTCGGTCCATCTTCGGACGAACACCTGGAGACAGAGACATTAAATATTTTAAAAAGAACTACAAAGTTGTGATTTGTTATTGTTGTAACCCCTTCCTTCCTAAAAAGCTTCTTGACATCATTTAAAATTGCACTATTTGCACCCGAATTTATAACTGTAAGTATTCCATTTTGACCCCGCTCCCACTAGGGGGCGCCAGGGTACTGGTGGCACACTGGCGCCACAAGGGCTAGAGCCGCCTCTGATGATGTACATCAATACTCTAATCATATAGCGTGTTAGCAGCAGGCGTCGTGGCTTTCCTGTGGTTCTTAAGGAGGCGAAACAGACAAGGAGCAGTCAACTCGACTCCAGCCGCACCCGCCCCAGTCGTGGCACCGTAGCAACTTTAGCGCCGCGGCCCACGCCTGTCCCGCCAAGGGAAGCGCCTTGCATTAGCGACAGTGTCAGTGCGCGTAATCAATCCGTTACCGAACCAGTATTTAGTGTTAGTAAAGCCGTGCGGTGGTCCATTTTAACTAAAAAACCCATCAAACAATCAGTATTTACGATAGATAGAGATTAATTAGTACGTATTCAGCATTTGTGTGTGCATCAGTATTGTATTACCATTTTAACGCTGTGCGCGGGCGCTCGATTATTGTCATTGTCTTGTTATTGTTTGATACCGTTTCGTGTTAGATTTTAAGAATTGCGATTTACTCATGTTGTCACCATTATTATAAAGAGAACATAGTGTTTAGACAAACCTTGTATAGGCTTAAAAACACTATTAATTATATTTGTTAAATTATAAGTCAATAAATAAATATCTATCTATCTATCTATCTATCTATTTACATTATGAAACATTGTTCTAACATTAATTTGGATTAAAGCACAATATGACCCCTTAAATTGAAGCGCCTCATTTCATCTCATCCGGCCTTCCGATTGAACACCATATCCGCATCATCAGAAGTTTGACCTAAGTAGGTCGATCGGCGGGCGCCGCGCGCGCCGCCCGCCGATCGACGTGAGTCAGTGCATCACCAGCATCCACACAACCCGCACTCATCAATTAGCATTACCTTTAAGTTTACAATAACTAATTAGTTATTTGCCACGAACTTAGAACGAGCGAGCGACTTCTTTCAATGAAGTTGCATATTTTGAAGTTGATTTGTAGCGGGAATATAACCTGCAATCTCCTGCGTTTCAGTCGCCTACCAACTGAGTGTTGGCCTCGCTGTGTCTAATTTTATGAAAATCCGGCCATATCTTCTAGAGCCGGACAAAAAAAATTGGTTAATATAGTTAATATATACATATACTCAACAACTAAACCACTAATTTATTAGTTTTAAAATTACAGGATTTAATCGCGTACCTTTTTTATTATTTTCCCGACGTTTCGAACACATTTCAGCGTTCTTGGTCGCGGAAGGACTCGATAAAACGCGATAAAATCCTGTAATTTTAAAACTAATAAATATGTTAAGAAATCGCGAAAGCTTAACAAGTTATAACTAAACCACTTATTAAAAATCACAATCAAACAATCGATTTGTATTACCTAATGCCGTCTTTTTATGTTTCAAATAGGATCAAATGGGATCATCCATTCAAGAGTTGTCCTAGGTCAAAAAAAATGTTAATAAACCTCCATGTAAAAACTACCACATAAATCAAAATTCCCCAACGACAATCTATTTGTTACGAAATATCCTTAAGTTTTCCATTTCATCAAAATCCAATCATCCGTTCAATAGTTATCCTCGGCGAAAAAAAATTATTCAACCTCCATATCTTAAAAATATACCCATTAAAAAAATTCCCAGCAACAATCGATTTATATTGACGTAATCGCCTTAAGATTAAAATTTCATCACCTTTAATGTTAGCCTAGTTGCATTTGTAGGACCATCAGAAACGTTAAGTTGTTTGAACAGATTCATTTCAGCCATAAAACGTCCACTGATGAACAGGCAACTACCCCTCATGGAGATCCATGAGGGGTAGTTGCCATTCTCACCACGCTTGGCAGGCGGGTTGGTGAGCGCAGTATAGGATGTTGATACACGGATAGACGCTGCTGCCCATCTTCCGGAGGTGTCCCTTAGCAGGCTCTTACTGCATCCACGGATAGGAGAGGAGGGGTAACATTCTACTGCCGGCACCCCACGGCACACACGGCGTTTGAACAGATACTATATTTATAAAAACACCTTCGCAAAAATTGCATTATTTTAGAATAAAAAATGTTTAAACGTGTCTATCGAAACTAATCAGTATGATTGTCAATAAGATCATTTCGGAAACCAGTCCTATGAAGTTGATTGTAACAGAACCAGTTCTCTAAAGGTGTCACAGGGTCGGAGATGATCCGTGACCTTAACAAAATTGATAGAAGAGCAAAAATGCTCATATAACACTGCGATTTTATTTAAAGGCAGAACGAGACAGAGACGAGCCTTATGGAAAGTGGTCACCATCGCCCATGGACATATGCAACACCATAGGCGTACCTGATGCGCTGCCGTTTCCACTCAAGAGTGCGCATTAGGCAATTTTGTAGTTCGTAATCGTTATTTATGTTTATCTGGAGCTGCATATATGCCAATGAACTTGCTAACGTCCGTCTCTCTCGTAGTTAACACAACGTTTCGTCTGGAACTGATTGTAGGGCAGGCAGAGGCGTTGCCGCGTTGCTCGGGCGTAATATGTAAAAAAAAAACAATAAAAACATTTATTTTCAAAACTAGGCCACAGTGTCTCTTAGTATTATTTTATTTTCTTTGGTGATGACAATGCCTAGTCTCGAGATTGATAGTTTAGAAGCTCAAAGTATTTGAACAATTATTTTCAGGCATACGAGTACATATTATATGACAAGCTCTACATTTTGCTTAAATCGCCAGGAGCTACAATTTAACGATTCAACATTACAACTATACCAGATTTACTCTTGATTTCGACCACTCGATGGTAATTAAAGAGTCAGGTAAACCGCATCCTAAGACTGCTGCTAGCTATTTCACTTTCAAAATTAACGTGAGATATACTATTCATTTTGTAAAAAACGGGAGTTACTCACGTAGTATAATTGCTGCTAGCTGTTGCACAATGCTTCAGGAACACACAATTATGCAAAATCGCTGCTGTAAATAAATAAATTAGGCCAGGTGCGTGTCAGGCCACGTGCTGTGTAGTTTTCCGTAGACCTGTTGTCTGAAGTTGGTGTGTGTGTTTTTTCGTCAACCAAAACATATTAGCAGATATTCAGTTTTCGATTTAAAGTACACCGGTATGTTTGGTAAAGACAATTTCTCCGAAACTAAAAAAGCTTTATTTACCGTTATAGCTTTACTAGAAAGTTAATGGTTAAAACTACATCCATTTTCAGATTTGTAAAGCTTTCAGTTTAGATTTTAGACAACGGTTGAAAAAAAAATTACAATCCCTAATTTTTAGCAAAGGGAACTCTTAATCGAAAAAATGTCTTTGTAATCCCTCAATGATTTTAAAAGATCTATTTAACGATACCTTAGAGCGGGATATTCAGGCATCAAGTGAGATTGTGGTCAAACAAAGGTCTATCAGCAAAAAAAAACATTTACGGCTACGAGATCCTTACGGCTGTGAAAACTGTTTTCAATGAGCCAGTTTAAAGGTCGCCTGGGTAGTGTTTGTCATCATCTCAGCCGTCGGGCGTCCACTGCTGGGCAAAGACCTCATGGATCACCAAGTACTGAGCGTGCAAGTGGTTGCTATACAACGCTTGAAAGGCGGTTTGGCGAGCGCAGTTTGGAATTTTGATACACTTAAAGACGTTACCCCACAAGGTAGGTGCCACAAGGCAAGGTAGTTTAATTTTAATTTTTAGCTTAAGTAGCAATTAAATAATGGTTGGGATTTATTGTCGCTCGTGAGTTTTTCGTCATAGGTTTCCTATTTTTTAAGGTTCGTAGTGATGGGCCTAATAAGGGTAAAATGAAAGCGTTCGTGTGTTTTAAACATATTATTTTAAAATCCTAATTACATACAAAGAAAGAATACTACAAATAAAATAAAAACAATTGTTTTACTTTACTAAAGGTAAAGAATTTACTTATAAATTTCCTATTATTGTTACGGAATATATTCATATAATATATTCGGAATATATTATAAGGTGAGATTTTCTAGGTAAATACCAAGTAGGTGACTTCACATCAGTTTGATGTTACCCAAAATCATCGAGCATTATATCCAACAGAGGGGAAAAAATGTCATAAGAATTCCGAAACACATTAGTGCTTTGCAATATGTAATGACAACAGTTTCTCGCCTTTGACAGCGCCAACAGCCGCCCTGTGTACTTTTCCGTACAATTATGGAATATTTTTGACGGAATTGTTGTTAAAACAAAATAAATGACATTTCCTCTCTATTGGGTATGTCCTCGATGCCCATAATATACCTAAAATGCAGGGTGACATCACTCTGTGCCTGCCGCACTGACATGGTTCGTTAATAATCGTATATCAAAATAGAATTATAAATTCGTAGATATTCACCATCACACAATTATTAAAATATTAATTTTATAAATAGACTCCAATTAACTTTCATAGCAATCTTATTGCTATTTTAAATAACTACTTCTGAAATAATGTACTTAATAATATTGTTCACAACCATATTATATTATAAAATAAATGTTATCTACCAAGTAATGTTTTAAATTAATTATTAATACAATTTTAATGGAATGTTTAGTTTAATGACTAATTTACATCTCTTAAAATGTAGTTCATTGTCTATTTAAAGTAATAATAAACAAAGCTTTATATACATAGTTCTAGCGCAAAAGAAAACAACGGGAAACTTCTAAAAATTATACCGAAGAAAATAAAAAAGCTGAAGCTGGAGTTATGCCCTGAAGTATCAAATAATATTTGACTTCTAATTAAATTCACACATTCTGTGGAATTGTTATTTTTATAAATTTTATTACCTACTGTTTTACAAAACTAATGTTTTTAAAGATAACAAAAAAATTGTTCCAGCGCAAAAGAAAATAACTGAAAACGCATAAAAAATGTGACCGCAATGAATAAAGAACACAAAAAAGACTTATGAAGAAAATATAACAATATAATTTGTGTGTATGTGATAAGAACAATGCTTTCGTCTCTGGTATGTATCTGAAGCAATATTACCACATCTGACAATCATTTGTATGAACATAGCTTCTGGCCGACTCCCATCGCCATTCATTTTAAAACTCCTCTTTACACTACACTACGCCTTCATAATATCAAACGAACGATATATATGTATATATATACATATATATAAACAAATCCGCTAACCTTTATCTATAGCCGTGGGGTGCCGGCAGAAGAATGTTACCCCTCCTCTCCAACCGTGGATGCAGTAAGAGCCTGCTAAGGGATACCTCCGGAAGATGGGCAGCAGCGTCTTTCCGTATATCAACATCCCGTACTGCGCTCACCAACCCGCCTGCCATGCGTGGTGAGTATGGCCCCTTTGTTTCCAGCCGTAACACGTCCCCTACTGAATACAGGCTTCCCTCATGGACCTCCATAAGGGGTAGTTGCCATACTCACCACGCTTCGCAGGCGGGTTGGCCAGCGCAGTACGGGATGTTAATACATGGAAAGACTTAGCTGCTCATCTTCCGAATGGGTATGAGAGGAGTGGTAACATTCTACTGCCGGCATCCCACGGCAATTATATATTTAATATTAATTATTATTATATATTAAATAAGATAGCATCAATAGTTCTCGAGATATCCATTTGTGACAGACAGACAAAGTGATACCATAAGGGTTCCTTTTTACTATTTTGGTCCGGAACCCTAAAACGGAGAGGTCCAGCAACGAATCACCACATCTCCATGGACGTGTTGCCTCTTCGTCCGTCGGACACAAAAAACTTAGTTGTATTCTGATATAGGTTAGCGGATTTCTTCCTATACCTGTATATATTGTTGCTCATTAAGATACTATAAAGGATTTTCGCAGTCACGCCTTAATCAATTAATTTAATAAATAAACCTTCAATAAATATTTTCTTATTTATGTAAATTCACAGGTAAGGTTTAATTTTAAGATAATGTGTGGCTGCTTAAACATTATCCAGTACTACTAATGGAAAACCGAATTTAATTAATCGGGTCTTCTTTCAAAAGAGTGTTTTTAATAAAATCGACTTAGTTATTCTTTAGGTCGGTACAGAACGCTACTCAGGCATAACAAGAGATTTGCAGACATATTTTTAATCAAAAATTACGGAAAATCGACACTCAATTACCTAAGAAAGGCTCGAGCAGACCGGATGCGTATGCGTAGACGTGCACGTACCACTGAGTTGTAATTTATGGAACTGACATATGACGCGCACGTCTACGTTACGCAAGCGGTGTGTCCTGTCTCATACAGCTCGAGCCTTAACTTCAGTCGGCGCCGTTCTGACATTCGAAAAATATTAAATTTCGACCATAATTCGTATAATTTTACACTGTCTATCGGCACTTTATCGCGTCATCATCATCATTTCAGCCGTAAAACGTCCACTACTGAAGACAGGCCTCTGTTTATCGCGTAATTAACTTAATTTATCATTTCGCGGCGTTTCGAGTGCATTAAAACACTCTTAGTCCCAGGTACGGTGTACTAGAGCTACCGTCGCGAGTCGAGAGTACTACGTACTTTCAACCATAGATTTTAAGGCCAGGTTCAAATTGAATCAAAAATTGGCTAATTTGGAATATAGTCGGCTTAATCTTTAGATACGCCCTTACCCAAAATGAGACCGCGCCGCCGTTTTGTTACCTCGCGAAATGAGTTAGCTCGCTCTTTTGGAATCAGTGTACATTTAAACACAGTGTTAGCCGAAAGTGGTGTGTGTGATTTTTTTCACGAAAGTTCGTGCAATATGATTGCTTATTAAATAGTAACAATAACAGTTTGATTTATTGGAAAAACCAGTTTGCGTCGGCATTATTATAAACATTATTACGTGTTACAAGACACTGCCATAGTTTTTGGTGTCAGCGAACATCTAACGGTTTATATAAATAATAAATAAATAATGCTGGACAAATCACACAGCATCATCTAGCCCCAAGCTAAGCAGAGCTTGTGTTATGGGTACTAGATGACTGATATACTTAATACATTATACTACTTAGATAGATATTTTTATTATATATAGAAAAACACCCAGAACACCCTGAACAAATATCTGTAGATCGTACAGACATTTGTCCCGAAGCGGGAATCGAACCCGCAACCCCTTGCGTCGCAGGCGGACCTTCGCCCGCTGCGCCACAGAGCTCGTCAATATTCATAATCGTCTTACAACGTCGGGAAACAATTAACTTTGGTTATTACGCGATTATGTCCCTATAAACAGTTTAAAAATATGTCTACAGATCGCGAAAATTTACAAAGTACAGAGTAGCTAAATCGTCTTTACTTTTATCTACAACTTTGTTAACCTAAAACTAAGGTATTAAATAACCTACAACTAAAATCACAGTTACAAATAATACAACCGGCTTCGTACCAGCCGCGCTCGACCTGCCAAGTCTGTAGTTGCTAGACTCGCAGTTCTTATGTTTCTCCTCTCCGAGACACATGGCGTACGCCATGAGGTGTGGTATGACGTTCTGTTCGTAGCTGGCTGTGAAGAGATGCTGGAAAGGTCCAACAGCGTAGACTGCAACGTCTTCCCCGCCATGGGTCTCAGAGTCGAGGGGCACTAGACTTGGGTAGGAGTAGTCTAGGTCTCCTGTGTGAGGAATAGAATCAAAAATTAGTATCTGTAGATAGATAGATAGAAAATGCTTTATTGCACACCTTAAAACATACAAGTACTTACAAAATAAATAAACAACTAAAGAATCGTGACAATCGGCGGTCTTATCGGGGGTACCCATGAGGGAGGCATTTGTTCATTAGTGGACGTTTTTTGGCTGAAATGACAAGCCGTATTGGCCGAGTGGTACTGGCCTCCCGGGGGCGCAGAAGTGCACGCCAGTTCTCGCTGCCGTGTCACCTGTTGGTCCGCGCGGCGAGCAGCGGACCAACAGGTGACACGGCAGCGAGAACTGGCGTGCACTTCTGAGTGACTTTCAATAAGAAGGTTGTGGGCTAATAGATTTTTCTTTCTTGAAAAATGTATGTGCACATATAACGCGGCTTAGTCAGCTTCAGACGTAATAACCTGTTCTTTCCTCTGACTAATAGCTGACTAAGCTGAGAGGATGGTAAAGGTGGGCAAGCCTAATCCATCTAAATGTCCCAGGCACTGCAGCGTCCCGTACAGCATGATTATCAGTTGCTGACACTGTATAAATTAATCTATAGTAGATGCAAAGGCCTTAAGCTTCTCCTTCTCCTTTAAGTTCATGCCATGCGTACTTCATACCATTTGAAACTTATAATGAACTCTTTCATTTGCAGTTTTTTTAGATATCATCGAAAGTGTAAAAAAATTACATATGTTCCGCTATCAGACAAGAGATGGCGCTGTCAAGGTTATCCAACAAATATAAACCGCCTATAACCGTCTCGCTCTTAGTCGGTTTTATTTTATTTAGAGCTTGCGGTTTTCGTCAAAAAAGAAAAAGTGTATTCTTGTAGTATCGTTGAATTACTACGGAGCTCATCATAAGGTTCGAAATTCTTTATTTCGAATAATTCATTCGTATCGGTCATAGGATATAGGACATAGGCCACCCTCATGGATCTCAAAGATCATAGGTGGTTGTTGCCACACTTACCATGATTGGCAGGCGGGTTGGCGAGCGCAGTACTGGATGTTGATACACGGAAAGACGCTGCAATCATCTAGAGGTATCCCAGATTCTGCATCCACGGGCAAGAGAGGAGAGGCAACATTCTGCTGCTAGCACCCCATGACAATTATTTATTAGCTTATTTTATTAACAAACATGCATCATTTTACATTTGACAATACTAAACACAACCTAGAATTGGGTCTGTACTCACTAGACATGAACTGTTGGTGAAGAGTGACATCCACCCTTCCTTCAGCCGCGAAGGAACTGGCCTTCCCATTAGCATAGCTGATCGTCGTATAAGGTAGTCCATCCATCGCCATTGCGGTATCCACCGTACCCAGAATGTCGTTCCCTCTCGAAGGGTAGCCAGATACGGTCATGGTGTGGGCGTGGTCTGCGCTGACCACTATAAGGGTATCTTCTTCGCTGGTTAACGATTTGGCTTTCTTCACAGCTTTGGAGTATTCGACTGTTTCGTCAAGAGCGAGGCGTGGTTGGCTGTCGTGGTGCGCGTGGTCGATCCTGCCGCCTGAGAATGAAGGTTTATAGATTTTTAAATATAGGCACAGTTAGCAAAGGTTGCCTGAAAGAGATCGCTGTTGGTGATAAGGCCGCCCATTGCACCTATGTTTATTTTTAATAACTCTTCCTTTTCCTGTAACTCTCTTGATTTTGGTGTACAATAAAGTGATTCATTCATTCATTCATTCATCCACAGTAAACCAGCTAAAATCACAAACTGTCAGTTTATCGTTGTCCGTGTCAATTGTCCTGCTGATGCCGGCGATGACTAACTGATACCAAATATGCTACTCATTGTGCTCTGCACTGTTCGATGAGCTTAATGTGAACAGTGCAGCTTTTGTACTAATCCTGGTCAACATCAATATACTTGCGAAGTTTCATATAGTTTAGTTTTGCTAATGTTCGCTTAAGGACATCCATACGAACAAATTTTCCGAACATAAAATAATATTAGTGGGATATCGGTCTTGTCAGGGTAAAGGGTTTTAAGGAATTGACATTGTTTATGCTATTGGATACTAAATGGCGCTGTCTCAATTCAATTTATAACGTTGTTTATAAACAGAATTAAATAATGCTGGACAATTCACACAGCATCATCTAGATCCAAGCTGAACAGAGCTTGTGTTATGGGTACTAAATGACTGATATACTAATGCCTAATGCATTAAACTAACCATGTAGATAGATATTTTTAATTATATATAAATAATAATATTTAGAAATACATCCAGAACACCCTGAACAAACATCTGCAGATCGTTCACATATTTGTCCCGAGGCGGGAATCGAACCCGCAACCTCTTGCTTCGCAGGTAGACCTTCGCCCGCTGCGCCTCAGAAGTCGTCAAACTGTCTCAGTAGCAGAAGTAAGTAGTTTACTCTGTCGTGATTATCCACTTTCTAGTATAAAATCCTAGGTACCTAAATCCTACCTTCGACAAACAAGAAGTATCCTTTAGGGCTTCTGCTCAGCATCTTGATCGCAACCTCTACCATCTCCTCCAGCGAAGGCTGGTTCTGCGCCTTCAGATGGTAGTCCATGTGGTCGTTGTGGAAAAGTCCAAGGAGGTACTCGGGTAAATCTTCCGAGTCTAACGCCTAGAACAATGAATTAGCAACGGTGAAATTGTTTGAACGAAAATACAAGGCGTTGCAACGTACACATATTACCCGCGGCAATCGATGTCGTAGGCGCGTAGAATGCCGTGGGGTGCCGGCAGTAGAGTGTTACCCCTCCTCTGAATCGAGTCTGCCAAGATACCTCCGACAGATGGGCAGCAGCGTCTTTCTGTGTATCAACATCCCGCACTACGCTCGCCAACCCGCCTGCCAAGCGTGGTGTGTATGGCAACAACCCCTCATGATCAAGTACCATGTAGGCTTTTGTCCAGCAGTGGACGTCCTACGTCTGAAATGATGATGATGAAACAACCACATTTTAAGAAATCAAGTTCAAGAAGGTTTGTATGTGCATGGAATAAATACAAAAATAAATTGCACATCCCTAAATTTAGGCTCCAAAAATTAAATAAATCATTTATGAAAAACTGTGTGCGTTTCTATAATAAGCTTCCATCTGAGGCGACCGAACTATCAATTCATAGGTTTAAACTTTTTATAAACAAAATCTCATAGAAAAAGCTTATTACTCCATAGATGCTTATTTGAATGATTTTGACCCTTGGCCTAGAGTTGCTCGGTTCAATCGCGATAAGAAATGATGCCATCATCCAATATCCTTGCGGACATTAAATTAAGCATAATATTAAGACAAATATTATTATAACAATGAATAGAAGTGAAAGAGTGAGGTTTCTTGTTTGCTTCTTTCCCTCACTTGGAATTTTGTTTTTCCGAAGCGAACGAATTCATTTATGTGCTTTATTCAATGTATATGTGTTTTGTTATAATTTTGTAAACTGACTATTGTAAGTAGCGTTTTGCTCTATTGAATAAACACTTATTGACTTTGACTTTTTGACTTACAAGATAGACAAGTGCAACAATAAGGCTACTCCGTCTCAGCCGTATCAGCACAAGGGCGGCTGGGCGCTGGTTTTCAGCGGCGCCCGACTTATTAGGGAGTTACCTTCATCAGCTCCTGCCTGTCAGTGACATAGAGGTGGGAAGCGTTGAGCTCCTGTTTCTGCCTGTGCCATTCCTCCGTCAGGTCCACTCCGTCCAGCCGCTTGCCCGCCGACGAGCCCGTGTGGGTGTCGTTAGGCAGGAACTCCCAGCGCCCTCCGCCCATGATTACCTGGAATCAAACACATATTGAATAAGTGTTTATTCATTCGGACCTAGAGGCGGATAGATGACGAGGTTTCGAGAAGGTGGTAAAATGTCATATTTGATAAATATGATAACTGACAAATGTGTATCATCTTCACGAGAATAAGGCCCCAGAGCCTACATAGTTATGTAAACTTACAAAAGGAAAACAAAACGCATTTAAATTGAATAAGGGCAAAAAGGTACATAAGTGAATGCGGTCGCTTCAGAATACTTTCTTTTCATGTGAGGGAAAGAAACCTCACAGAAATTGTAATGATTAAAATTAAGTAAAAGGGACCTCATTACAACAAATCGAGACAAACGGGGTCTCGAGTTGCCACCACTCCCGCATACTATCAATATCATCTGTGATAATATACATACTTGCCTACGTAGAAATACCCAAACTCTAGAATAAAATAAAATGCAATAAAATATTTAGTTTTAATTCCGCTTATGCTGAGATGCAGGAGCACCGCCCTCCTAATCTCCGCCCGCTAATTATGCACATGCAGGGAGAACTAGCTTGTCAGGTGAGACGCTGAGGTGCTGAGGTGCTCACCTGATGATGCCTCGCGGAGAGGCGAAACACGTGTCGTCGTATAGGTTTGGGTATGCATGCTGCACTGACAAACTAGTTCTCTCTGCATGTGCATAATTTGCGGGCGGGAGGGCGGTGCTCCTGCATCTTAGCATAAGCGGAATTAAAACTAAATATTTTTATTGCATTTTATTGTCATGGATTTCCGCAAAGTAACGCCTGATTCCATCAATTATACCAAACTCTAGACTCAATCGATAATGACGATACTGTTTATAACTTTTTAAAACTTTTTAAACATTTAAGTAGTTCGAACCTTGAGCTGTTTCCCAGGGCTCTGGTTGACGAGCTGGTAAGCGATGTCCCGGCAGCCGAGGGTCTTCGCCTCAGCCGGCAGGTCAGCGTCCGACTCCCACTGGCGGTCGGCGATATGCGCGTACACTCCAGCTGGGGACGCGTGAGTGATCCTAGTAGTCGTCACCACACCTGGAAGCAAGTATTATTATTATTATGAATTTAGATTTTCATCAGCTCGGCACTGATAGGGCCGGAATTTATCTAAAACGCACGGGCCTTAGCCTTTTTTTTCTCCCCCGGACCCCTGCTGAATGCAGACGTGCCATTACTAGTCCCTAATTTAATTTTATTTAAAAAAAAAAGCAATTTTAAACAAGTATTTATGCAAATAATCAGTGTTTAAATAATAGGATCGCATAAACCGCTGTGAGTTAGTGTTACTGCAGTGAGGAGCCCTGCGGCGGTGTGCTATCGGTGAGTGCACGAAACCGGTCTTATTCACATTGCACTAGTGGTGCGCGTAAGTGTGCGTAAGCGAAGACCCACCGAATCTGTGTGTGCGTAAAGCTAGCGTATCGCTGCTTGCTTTGTTCTGCTTGCCTGGTACGCGTCGTGCTACGCTCGTTCATTACTACCATCATTACTACTATCGTACGATGCCGCGAGTAGAACGCTCCCCGCCACGGGCTTTGTCTGTTCCCGACCCAGTACTACCACAACTTACGCACTCAACCTCTGACTCAAATCTAGCTGCTCCTGCAAAAGCGGTTGACACTATCGCAGTGCCTATACAAAATCGTGATGCAAGGAGCGACCCGAATATTGCTCAAAGAAAACGTAAGAGAGGTGATGAAATCAGCAGGGAAGAAGTTTTAGATATGTTTTCCGTACTACAAAAAGAACAAGAAGTCAGATTTACAGCACTTATGAACAAAGTGGAAACCGGTATCCAGGTACATACTGAACAAAACAAAAATATTCAAAATTCCATCGACTTTTTAGCCAAAAAGTATGACGAATTGGTAACGAGAATAGAAACTCTAGAAGGTGAAAAATCTATGGCCAAGAAACACATAAAATCCTTAGAGGCACGACTAGAGCAACAAGACCGAATATTTCGAAGCACAAGTATTGAGCTACGCAACATTCCCAAAAAATCAGGTGAGGCCAAAAATGACATACTAAACCTTGTAAAAAAGGTTAGTACTGCTCTCAATGTACCATTGCAGACATCTGACTTCAGAGATGTTTATCGCATTAACACAAGAAATGAGTCTAACCAGCCCATAGTTGCTGAGTTCACAAGTGTAATACTTAGAGATAAAATTATTGGGTCAGCCAAAACCTATAATAAGTCTAATGCGCAGAATAAGCTTAATACATCTAGCATTAAAATGGAAGGTCCGCAAAAACCTATATTTATCTCGGAATTCCTTGCTCCGCAAACGAAAAAGTTATTCTTTCTGGCTAGAGAATTTGCCAAAGAAAAGGGTTTCAAATACTGTTGGGCCTCTCGAGGTAAAATATACCTAAGACATTCAGAAGGAGCTTCATTGGTGAAAGTTGATGAAGAAGCCGATTTAAAAAAAATTAATATTACGAGTAGTTGACTCACTGCTTTGAATTTAAATTTATACAATTTAGAAAATCGAGTCAGGTATTTTTCTGTATTTGTATGTCTTCTATTGAATTGTTCTATTGCACAAAGTTCATTAAGTTTTTATGTTAGCGAAAACCTTGATTTTGTAAATTCTGGTCTCTCTATAGGGTACATATATAGTAGTACCTATATAGGGTACAACATGAAAAATAATATTCACTTAAGCTCAAAACCACAGTCCCGTTGTGTAATAACTTTATTTAAAAATTGCTTATACGTTTATATATATATATATTATATTGCTATACGTGTTTATTATATACTTGTATTATTTATGCATTTTTTGTTAAGCCAGAAACGATCTAACGAAAGTTCAAACTACTTTTATCAAGCTCTATCCTTAAATATTAACCAAACTCGATTTAACTTTATTGGTAATATTTATTACGCTACAGTTCCTGACTACTTTCTTGTAAATAATAATGGATGATAACTTTTTTATAATTACTGAAGTTGACTCGACGCAGCAAATAAACTGTAAATCGGTAAGCAACTCTAAACTGTGTAAAAATCTTTTAAAAACAAAAAATATTAATCAAAACGACTGTTTGACCATTGTTACACAGAATATACGTAGTATTAGTGCCAACTCAGATATGTTTCTTGCTTTTATTAGTAGCTTGGATATAACTGTTGATATAATTGTATTAACCGAATGCTGGACCTCTAATTTAAATCCACCACCAATTTTAACTAACTACAACATATTTTGGACTAAAAATAAACTTAACCAAAATGACGGCATAGTATCGTATGTGAGACAAGAGTTGAAAACGACATCATACGAACCACCTTGTTCAGATGGTAACTGTCTCGTTCTAACTATTTCATCGGATTATACTATAGTCTGCTCATATCGCCCCCCTAGCTTCAGAAATGCTAGTAATTATTTGCAATCAATAGATTCTATTTTGGCTAGTATCTCGACCAAAACCATAATACTCACGGGAGATATAAATATTAACACTCTGTCTGATAACCCATGTAAATTTTCTACAGAATACTTGGAAATATTAGCTATGCACGGATTAAGGGAAGGTGTCAATTTGCCTACAAGACTGTCTACGTGTCTGGACCACTTCATGGTAAAAACGCAATGTAGTTGGCAGACTCTAGTTTTCGAGCAAGAAATCACAGACCACTGTCCTATTCTAATGCGTATATACATTAAAAACGGCATAACCAGTAAACCGAAAGTGGTATGTAACAAAATTTCTCTTAACTATAAAAGTATTGGAGAGTCTCTGGTCAGTGAATCGTGGGAAGATCTTTACCTGTCTGAAAATGCGAATTCTGCTGCAGAATTGTTCACTGCAAAACTTATTAATGTAATAAGTCAATTTACACAAATTAGAAAGCTAAATAAAAAAAACCAACCACTTAAACCATGGATCACGAAAAGTGTTGTTAAGTCCATTAGAAAAAGAGATAAGTTGCATAAAAAGGTCAAAAAATATCCAGAAGATGAAAGTATTAGGGAAAAATATAACAAATATAGAAATGTTTGCAATAATATTATAAAAAACCTGAAAAGAGAGTACTACAAAGACAAACTCATGCAAAGTCAAGGTAATGTCAAAGAAACATGGAGAACGGTTAAAGAAGTCTGTAACTTTAGTCAAAATAAAGTACCATCAAGAGATCTTTTAGACATATGTGCTGATCCAATTGAATCACTCAACCAAGTGAATACATATTTCACGTCTGTTGGTGGATTACTTGCACAAGAGACTGAAGAAAATGAATACAACGGAGTTAGAACTTGCCAATTTAGCAAAATTACCTAATAACCCAGTTAATTCTATGTCCCTGACTCCCACAGACCCCACAGAAATTAGGACTGTAGTTTTTGGGTTAAAATCCCATAGTTCTCCTGGCTGGGACAAAATAACAGCGCTAATTTTGAAGAAATTTATCTCGATCCTTGATACTCCAATTGCACATGTATGTAATCTAAGCTTGGGAACTGGAATTTTTCCATCGGTATTCAAAAAAGCTGTTATTTGTCCAGTTTTCAAGTCAGGTGACAAAAAAAACCCATCAAATTATAGACCCATTTCCTTACTTTCGGTGTTATCAAAAGTATTGGAAAAGCTGGTTAAAAAACGGTTAATGAGGTATTTAGAGATTAATAACATATTAAGTGTCAACCAGTTCGGTTTTAGGAATGGTAAATCAACGGAGGATGCTGTTTTAGCTCTTACGTCCCTTATAACATCGTATGTTGATAGGGGAGATAAGTGTATAGGTGTTTTTCTGGACCTCCAGAAGGCATTTGACACGGTCTCAATACCTATTTTATTGACACGATTGGAAAATGTGGGCGTGAGAGGGCTGGCCTTAGACTGGTTTACTGACTACCTTAGTCGAAGAACGCAACGAGTGAGAGTTGATGGAACCACCAGCCTGGGTGCAATGTGTACATATGGTGTACCGCAGGGAAGTACGCTTGGACCTACACTTTTTCTCGTCTATATTAACGACCTATGCAGTACTTCTCTGCCGGGTCTTGACATGTACATGTTCGCAGATGACACAGTGCTCTTGCTACATGAGAAAACTTGGCCAAATGTTATTTCTCTTACTGAGAGTTATCTAATGAAGGTTACAAGATGGCTTGAACATAGCTTGCTTACTCTTAATAAAAATAAAACTAAATTTATGTGCTACAGTAAGACGGCTGCAGGAGATCCTGGCTCGAACATTTTTCTAAAAATACATTCTTTTCCATGTAATAGTGAAAATATTTTGTCGGTTTGTAGTTGTTCCTCCATTGTACGAGTTAATTCTATTAAGTACCTAGGCGTAGTCATAGACCATAATTTAACCTGGCACGTTCACACAGAGATGCTTGCGTCAAAAATAAGAAAATTGATTTATATATTTAGAACTTTACGTACAGTTGCAGACTCCAGTCTATTAATACAAACATATAAAGCCCTGTGTGAATGCTTATTGAGGTACTGTATTTGTGCATGGGGTAGAACGGCCAAATCGCACCTAATTTTAGTGGAACGGGCTCAACGGGCGATTCTTAAAGTTCTTTCATATCTACCATTTCGTCACCCTACCACTGATGTCTATCAGAGAACAAAGGTACTTAGTGTAAGAAAATTATTTATTTATGAATCCATTCGTCGATATCATAGGAAAGAAGTTCCTAACCTGCCCAGTACAAATAAAAGAATTGATCGTTGTCCAGTTCCTAGAACTAAAAGTAAATTTGCGCAAAGGCACTATAATGTAACAGCTCCACATTTATACAATAAATTAAATAAAGTACACAAAATAAAGGATATCAGCAATAACAGCATAAAGAGTAAAATAATTGGCTGGCTTGAACAATTCGATTACAAGGAAATTGAACAAATGTTGGAGAGTTTTTGCCCATAATTCTTGTTTTGGCTTTATATTTTATGTATCTATTGTCAATAACCTATATTATTTATATTATTATTATATATTTATGTTTACGTAATTAAGTATAAGAATAAATTTGTAAATAAATATATTTGAACTATATTTATGTAAATAATATAATTATGTATATATGTATACATGTGTAGAATATTTATATTTTTTTTAGATTTAGTATGTAACATCAAGTGGAAAAATTAAAACATAAAAATAAATTATAATTAAAATATTTAGTAATTTAGACAACTTATTCTAGATTTTTGATTTAGCTATTTGTTTTTATTGATGTAATTAAGTTAGTAATATATGTATAATTATGGAGAAGCCACTGGCTCCTGAAACACAGTTTATAACTAGTTCAGGAGCCTATGGATCAAACTTGTATGCTACACTGTATTATGTCAATAAAATACCTTTTTACTTTACTTTTACTTTACTAAGTATTCTTAAATTTTCTTATTTTCCGCGCAATTTTCTTATTTTTTTTTTCATAAGAACCTGCTTCTGACAATAACAAACACAACAAAAAAGAATTAGCGAAATCGGTCCAGCCGTTCTCGCGTGATGCCGTGACCAAGGGAAACAGAGATTCATTTTTATATATATAGATAAATTTATTATACGCCATTAGTTTCCCACTGCTGGGCAAAGGCCTCCCCCCATTTCCTCTAGACATCTCGACCCTGAGCTACGCTAGTCCAGTCCTCCAATAAAATCATCGAGCTCGTCCTAACTAATATTATGAAACTTAAAAGATAGTTTCTTTGATTCCGCCTACCTACTGGTTTCGTCGTACCTGGCCTAATTTATTTAAGTTTAGAAATACTTCTTCTTAATTAAATATTCAAAAAATATCATGATGTAATGCACTGTTTTTCAAAGTTGAACCTAATGTTGGCCAATGTTTTCTGACGACATTGCTGATAATATACCTTAGCGATAAAAACTCATTCATTCAGTTATTTCCTTAGTTTGCAATTACAAAACATAGACACGTCCACTTACAATAAAAATAAAATATATTTTTAATAATACTATTACATATTTAATCTTATGTTAACAGGAAATAATACACATGAATGAATCTGTTCGCTTCAATTATTATCGCAGTATTAAACAATCACATGTATAGTTTGCTTCACGGGTGTTGTAAACAAATGCTTCCATGAAATTGCTAGGTCATGCTGACGATATACATTTAAAACTGAGGTTGATAAGTAACCTTGATAACACATTTACAATTATTGCAAATGGATTATTTAATTGCAAACTGTTAATCGTTTTGTATACAAAGACAATAATCAATAAATTCAAAATTGGTCAAGAACCCATTATGTCACCAAGTGAATTCCGTTGACGTCAAATACTTCAAGTAGATACCTACATAGATATTCGAATGAATTAAATTGAGTCAGTGAAACGTTGGAAGTTTGCGTTAGTTGTGTAAGATAAACTTTTCCAATCTCCCCATACTTTATCTCAACAGTGTCGCAATTCCTTTCTCTCAAACAGAGTTAAATAATTGGGAATCCTTATAGACACAAATTTAAACTGGTCTCCATATGTCAAGGAAAACTCCCGTAAGTTCTACGCATCATACCATGCCATTTTCCGTCTTAAAAATTTCCTTCCTATTTCCACTAAAATCACGCTTGTAGACTCTCTTCTAATCCCCATTCTTGACTGTTTAGACGTGTGGTTCTTACGGAAGACCACCTCATTAAACTAGACAGGTTATTAAACAACCATGCAGAGCCAAGCTCAAATGGCTTCCGATACGTGAGCGACGCAATCTTCGAATGCCTCTGCCTTCTGTTTTCGATTTTAAAAAACCCAACGGCTCCATCATAGATAAGCGTAGTATTCAAATTTGTGGCAGAAAGATGGCCACAATAAAGAACCCCAATAATCGAACTTCATTTGTTGTCAACAAAATAAATGAAGTTCGATTATTTTCTATTTTACATTTATTTTTTCATTCGCAGTCATGGCCGTCCGTATTTATATATTTTAAATATTTATATATTGTTGGTATATTTTATAATAACTTTATATAGTTTTATGTTAATGAATTTCATTAATATTTATTTAGAAACTTCTCTTACTTCTGTTGTTAGTGCCTTCTCATTTTTTCTTGCGTGCTCAGGTTGACTGGTAGAAAAGGCTATTAGCATTAAGTCCATTGTGCATTGTTTTTGTGCACAAAGTATTAAATAATAATAATAATCTCGGCTTCCTCTTGTCCGATTGCGCTCAAACAAGAAGTGAAGTCCAAATAGAAATTTGGTGGAAATTTACAAAAAACAAAGATTTAAATATGCCCTGATACCAAAAACTGTGGCATTATCGTTATCGTTAACAATAATGCCGACGCACACTGGTTTTGCTATTAAACCAAACTGTTATTGTTACCATTTATTGTGCCAATCATATTGCACGAACTTTCGTGAATAAAAATAACAAATACCATATCCAACTAGGACCGTGTTTAGAGGTACACTGATTCCAAATGAGCGAGCCATCTCATTTCGTGTGGAAACAAAACAGCGCGGACTTATTACAGTAAGTGCGTATAACGATCTAGTTTTGTTTAGGTTATGTATCTCACAGTACTTATCCTTTTTATGTTTAGTTCTTGTGTACACGACCCCTACACTTAATATAATTTCTCACTAACATAGGTTTGCTGTAAGAGAACTCTCTTTAGGGTTAAGCTCGCCTTTGTACATGACTTTTCATTGTGTATTATTATATTATTTTATTATTGTGTACAATAAAGAATAAAGAACGATTTGAATCTTTACAATTTAAGATTGGTGGTGAAATGGTACTTACCAACATCGAGGCCATGCTCCAAGGCCCATGTGGCGATGGAGTGGGACCAGTTGGGCTGGTGCAGCTGGGACGGGCAGTGCCCTCGGGTCACGTTCCCGTCGATCCCGATCACTCCCGACTTGGTCTTGACGCCGGTGAGGTACGACGTGGCTGTGCAAGCGGAGTCGGGTACTTGCGCGTCTATGCAGTACGTCTAGAAAGGAGCATAAAAAATCGTGAATTCAAATTATTTTTATTCTGTTTCTTGTATCTAATTTTTTGGCATAATTTAAAAGTATCATCATCATAACAGCCGTGAGACATCCACTGCTGGATATGTCCAGTCACATTTTGTAAAAACGGGAATTACTCACGTAGTATTGTAACGTCGAAGATTATTCCGACACGTTTCGATTTTTCAAGAAAATCATCGTATATACATATCTCACGTTAATTTTGAAAGTGAAATGTCCAGTCACACTACACACACAGACTAAGAGATGCAAGTACTTATCATGAGGGGTTGTTGGCACGCTTGGCAGGCGGGTTGGCAAGCGCAGTACGGGATTTTTATACACAGAAAAGAGCTGCCGTCCATCTTTCAAAAACATCCCTTAGCAGATTATTTGATTCTGCATCTGCGGGCTCTACTGCTTTGCTGGGCATCAGACCGTTCGCTGATATGATGATGATGATAGTATTCTTAATATTTCTGTATAAACATGTATTTACGTAATCATTCATCAGCTTTTCACAATTTTTTTCAAACCAAATGAATTATTCCAAAAAAATATGAAGAAAAATCTTGATGGGACAAAATCATAAATGACATGTACATAGGCGAGTTAAACGCCTTTTAAAGAATAAATGCCGGCAGTATAATGTTTCCCTTCCGCTTTTGCCGGTGGATACAGTAGGAATCTGCTAAGGGATATTTCCGAAAGATGGGCAGCAGCGGTACATCCGGTACTGCGCTCCCCCACCCGCTTGCCAAGCGTGGTAAGTGTGGCAACAACTCTCTTTATGATCAGTATGTGCACAGATAATATAATACACTAGTAGTATGTGCACCGTACTGACTACTGGACCGGTGATCCGTGAGGGGAGGCCTTTGTCCAGCAGTGGACGTCGTACAGCTGAGATAATGATGAAATAATATGTATATGATAATACTATGCAAAATATAATAATAACTAAATAAAAGAACCCAATAACAAGGTTTTAAGACAAAAGCAACACACTGATCTATAGAAACAAAACATCGTTAACGTCATAACCTATATATATAAAATTCAAAATCCTGACTGACTCACTGACTGACTGACTGACTGATATATCAACGCATAGCCTAAACCATTGGACCTAAAGACTTGAAATTTGGCACACATATACCTTGAGTATCCTAGAGGTGCACTAAGAAGGGATTTTTCGAAATTCCCACGGGATGGAGAATGAAAGGGATCTATATTTTATCTGCGTGAAAAAGGGGATTTTACGTTTTATGACTTCCACGCGGACGAAGTCGCGGGCAAAAGCTAGTCCTATATAAAAAAAAAGATGTATATAAAATTCAAAGTCCTGACTGACTGACTGACTGATATATCAACGCACAGCCTAAACCACTGGACCTAAAGACTTGAAATTTGGCACACATATACCTTGAGTATCCTAGAGGTGCACTTAGAAGGGGTTTTTCGGAATTCCCACGGGATACACACGGGAATAAATGGGATCTATATTTTCTTTGCGTGAAAAAGGGGATTTTAAGTTTTATGACTTCCACGCGGACGAAGTCGCTGGTAAAAGGACTAGCCTATATAAAACAATTGTAACATCTAAACAAACAAAGTAGCATAAATGTTTCAGTTACGTGCGCAACAGGTGCAGTTATCCCAATAACATAGTGTTTAATTTCCATAGTTTCTACGTTTAATATACCAATATATAAAACAAAGTCGCTTCCCGCTGTCTGTCTGTCCCTACCTTTGCTTAGATATTTAAAACTACGCAACGGATTTTAATGCAATTTTTTAATAGATAGAGTGATTCAAGGGGAAGTTTTATATGTATATATAATATGTCCATAATAGTAGAGAAACACTGATAATTTTAGAGGTTTCTAATGTGAGGTCGTAAATAAACATATTTTTTGCGCTTAAATTGCAAAATCTGGCTGAAACTCTACGAGATAGATCAAAATAATGTACTACAGTATTGTATGCCTTAAAAAGGTCTACAAAAAAGTCTTCGATGGTATGTTATGTAGTACATTTAGTATCAGATGGTATCAGCATTGCACCCGTGCGAAGCCGGGACGGGTCGCTAGTATTTTTAAATAATAAATAATAAATGTCCACTACTGAATACAGGTCCCTCATGGATCAGAGGTAGTTGCCATACGTACCACGCTTGCCAGGAGGGTTGACGAGCGCAGTACGGGATGTTGATACACGGGAAGACGCTGCTGCCCATCTTCCGCGGATATGCCTTAGCAGGCTTGTACTGCACCCACGGACATGAGACGGGTAACATCCTACTTCCGGCACTCCATGGCATTCATATAATAAATATAAATATAAAATCACGCTTCCCTAACACAACAAGCATAAAATTTGTCTTTTAAACTATGTTTACTTTTTACCTTTTAGCTCCATTTATTGTTAAAATAAAATTGCTCCAAAGAATATTCTTTAGGATTAAACGATTTTCTCACATATGTGAGAAAATCGTTTAATCCTGACGACCCGAATCAGGATAATGGCAAAATCGTCAAATCATTGTATTTTTCAGTCTTTGATGAGTCCACAAAGTTTTAAATCTGACCGTTTAATGATAGAGTCATTTTCAATGTTCATTCTAGGATCGTAACGACCTTCGGAAGGTCGCGACCTTCGAATCAAAAATCTGCGTGTTTCCCACTACGCTATCACGTACAATGACATCGCGCGGACAAAACAACACAATAAGAGGAAGGAAGTATATAGGGTACTATCTCGAAGGCTGCTGGTATTATCAGGCTGTGTGACAAGGTTGCCATGGGGTGCCGGCAGTAGAATGTTGCCTCTCCTCTCTTGCTCTTGCAGTAAGAATGTCAAGTGACTTCCGTAAGATTGGCAGGACTCCTGCCGCAGGAGTATCTGTCCGTATATCAACAACCAGTACTGCGCTCGCCAACACGCGTGGTGAGTATAGCCACAACCCCTCTCGGTCAGCATTTGTAGTAGATTCATGAGGGAGGCCTATGCCCAGCAGTGGACATCCTACGGCTAAGATGATGATGGTGATGACAAGGGTGAAGTCATTTGTGGAAAACCTATTGAAATGGTGTTGATTACATATTTATTTATTAGCACAATAGTTTCGAAACTTTACAGGATATACACTCTAAGACGTTAAAAATCTTTATAAATGAAAATCCTAACAAGTGTAAATAAATTTGAATATGAAAAATAAAAAGAGATGAAAGAATTGAACGAAAAACAACAAAGACTTAGAGGGCACGTTGAGCCATAAAAAAGACCCTTAAAAATAATTGTATAAGGGAAAACATTACAAATAGTGTCAGAATGGCTAAAACATTATTTTGTCTGGTAAATTTATATTGTACGTTATTGTTGAAAAGTACATTGAGACGTTTTTATAAAAAAAAATGTCAGATATAGTTTCCCTGCAGCCTAAGAGATAGCTCTAGTATTATTTTTCTGTTAGTAAACATAGTTGTCAGTGAAAGGACTGTTATTGTAACCTCGCTAACTTCGGAAGCTAGCTACATCTGTCGAGTTCAGTAGATAATACTTTTTTTTACTGAAGAGCCTTATTAGTTTGAGTTTAATTTATTTTATGGCAGTAAAACGATAGTGTGAGATGAAATGGATTGCGCGTTTCACTGCACGACATCCCGATCCCGCTGATCCTCAGCGGTATAGCGACGCTCGTGCAGCTACAGCTGCGATAAGGGGGACCTGAAAAGGCCCCTTAGCCTCACCACGCCTGTAAGAACGTGAGCCATTCACCACGAGGCTAAAACCCACACCTGAAGACCCCTTAGCAGTAACTAAGGGCGAACATCACACCGCAGGCAAGGGCTCAAGCCCGGAACTGCTTTCTGTGGGAAGACAACAAGCCGTTAAAATTTGTCGTTAAGATAATCGTGCAGTAACTTCAATAAACAAGCACACAGTCCATCAAGAAGCCTTTTATTCCTTTTAGCTGGATAGGATGATCCGGATAGGATAACCCCCACAATTTTAGTACGATTGCGGTAGCAGATATTTTTTTCCTGATTGCAGAACGAAACGAGCACACCTGCACGACTACGGCGCGAATCGCAAATATAATAAAAATAATAATGTTAGACACTTCTAACAGCATCAGATCGTACAGACATTTGTCCCGACACGGAAATAGAACCCGCAACCTCTTGCGTCGCAGGCGGTCCTTCGCCCGCTACGCCACTGAGGTCGTCAATATTGTGCCGCTCTGCCGACGTGGTTGTGCCTCGATGTGGTCGCGGAGTTGTGCATTGTGCCATGAAATACCCATGATTATCTTGTAACATCTTTGTAAGGTATTTTTATATGTGTGCGTAATTAGAGAGACTTTGCTGTAACACAGTTTTTAACTAGCGCGGTCTTGAAGATTACACTTACCTAATCTATACTAACATAATATCAAAAAGAGGATATTTGTATATTATGGTCACGGGAACGGGAACTAGTTGGGTGAAACCGTGGAGTGCGGCTATATGTTTTAAATTTTGTGTAACCATATAAACGTTTCTCATTTCTTATTGATATTTTGTTATTTTATGTTGTATTGTAGCTTGTAACATTGTAATATTAAGTAGTTATGATTTTACAGACATTGTAACAACCAACACTGCAGTAACTGCAGTACTGCTTGCTCACTTATAAAACAGGCATTGTACACAGTAAAGTGATGTTTCAAGTGCAGATCCGGTGGAATCCTGCGTCAAGCACTAACAAGCTTGGCTGAGTAAAAAGAAAGGGATTATTTGACCGTCAGTTACACTTGTCCCACTGATATTGACAATGGTCTAGCAACGCCGTTGACCGAGCGCTGCCACGATCAAGGAAGCCAGCGAGGTTGCACGTTCGTTGACGTGCTTGTCAGATCTGTCGCTACTGGAGGTTTGTGCGTCATAGTTCTGGAGGCCAATTCTAGTGAATTGTGATTTTGCGTGGTACTTTGTCTCATAACACTTCTCAGTCGTCTTCATCCTCATTTTAGCCGTAAAACATCCACTACTGAACACAGGCCCCTCTCATGGATCTCCATGAGCTGTAGTTGTCATACTCAGCACGCTTGTCAGGCGGGTTGGCGAGCGCAGTACCTACGGGATATTGACGCTGCTGCCCATCTTCCGCAAGCATCCCTTACCAGCTTATTCTTTGTTTATCATAATAATATTCTACTGCCCCCACGATGACTTCTCAGTGTCACATCACTCTATAAGTCTTCTATCATCTCGAATGCCGCCCTTTACCAGTCGATACATCACAATAGATATTTGTATAAGGTGAGATCACGAGAATGCAGAGAGTTCGTTTCAATAGAGATTTTAACAGTTTTTAGAGTTCCAGATCAAAATTGTAAAAATGAACCCTTATGGTGTGGGTTTATCTGTCTGTCTGTCACAAATGGATATCTTGAGAACTGCTGATGCTATCGACTTGAAATTTGGAAATGTTTTAAGATAACGCTTTTACACTTTTTTTTTTATTATATAAGTCAAATATTCTACGTCCATGATTAATGGATAAACTGTTGATCCACCTAGCTTTTAAGATCTTTTTTGTACACAGTTTCTACAATAAATTTCATTTCATTTCACTAATATGTAATAAATAAAAATGTTGAAAAATATTCTTAATAATGCAAGCTAGCTTAGATTGCAAGGAGGACGGAAAGTTGTTCTCAAAAATGTTAAGTGAAGTTACTAGGTCATGTTTGATGTCATGAAAGGGTTTCATTTGCACTTTTAAAAACAGTGTATAATATTCATTTAAGCAAAAGTACTGTAAGGTACAGTTTTCGACTTATTTACAAAAATGTAGAAAAAAGTACCGTTCGGAAATAAGGTCTTATTTCCGAAGTTTGCAGAGATAAACCACTGAAACTTGTATAGCTATGTAAAAATTACTGGAAATTATAACTAACTCTCTCATTTGCATAGTTTTGTAAGAAATCATCAAAAGTGTAAAAAATCTACATAAGTTCCGCTATCAGACAAGAGATGCCGTATTATGGCACGGAAGCCTCGGTACGCGAGTCCAAATCATTAGGATAAATCGATTCGATACATTTCGTTTACTTTGACCATGAATCTTGAAATATAACTAGAAGTAATACATGTAGGTACGTAGTCGTTTTTTACAAATAAAAATCTGAAAAACCCATGCATATAATCTTAGTATAAGTAATCATTTCTGAAGGTCGTGGGTTCGATACCGGCCGTGCACCAATGGATTTTTCTTTCTTGAAAAATGTATGTGCACACTTAACACGAGCTTTAACGGTGAAGGAAACATCGTGAGGAAACCCGCGGCTCAGTTAGCTTCAGACGTATTGACCTGTTCTTTCCTCTGAATAATAGCTGACTAAGCTGAGAGGATGGTATAGGTGCTGGGCAAGCCTAATCAAAGCAAGCTTAATGCCCCAGGCACTATAGCGTCCCGTACCGCATGATTACCAGTTGCTGACGCTGTATAAAGCATCTGTAATAGATGCAAAGATCTTACTTTTTAAGTAATCATTGTTATTGTGTGAGATAATTCTTGCTTTATTTGTAGCACACTTACTACATAATTGTTTAAGATAAAATTGCATGTTGTGTTTTCCTGTTAGTGGACTTTCACTATGATACTGATTATTTTGTGTAAATAATTAGTGTAAGCAGTAGACAAATTACGAAGTAATCACATAAGTATTTACCAAGTCTTTAAACAATGATTATACTTAATTCTCCTCTATAATTATGAGCCACTTTACTCGTACCACAGATTAAAGAACCACTTTAGCTTAAGTGTCACACATACACTGCCCATCCCATCCCACTAATATTTTTAAGCCGAAAGTTAGATTGAGGTTTGTTACCTCTTCACGCAAAAACCAGGCTACGGATTGAGCTGAAACTTTGCACACGTATCGATGTTGACCAGGATTAACACAAAGGTCTTTTATTCAGGTACAACCCATGCGAAGCGGCGGGCAGAAGCTAGTTCTTAATAAATTATCTATCTATATTATGTCCATCACCAAACTCAACACGGTTCTAAAAACGTGAAGGGCCATCAAAACAGTCGACTTCACGCGTTACATTATCTTAATTTATAAATAAATATAAAAATATAAAGATTTTTATTTTTCGAAATAAATAAACACAGTTCAACAAGATTCATTCATTCATTTCAGCCGCAAAAACGTCTACTGATCAAAAAAGGCCTCCCTCACGGATTACCTTAAGGAGTAGTTGCTATACTTGTGACGCTTGGCAGGCGGGTTGGCGAGCGCAGTACGGGCGCCCATCTTCCGGAGGTATCCCTTGGCAGATTCCTTCTGCATCCACGGGTAAGAAAGCAGGGACAACATTCTACTGCCGGTACCCCACGGCATTATGGTAGTACACTAAGTAAATAAGAAGCGGTAGATAAAACATATACATTCCTTTGTCAAAATGTTTTCAGAAGCGAACGAATTAAATTATGTGCTTTATTCAATTTAATTATGTTTTGTTTCCTTTTTTAAATTAACTTTTCTAAGAAGTTAGTAACTCCAATGAATAAATATTTTTTGACTTTGATATACCCGCTGATCTCCATAATAGGCACATATGTAAAGTGTTTAGAAATACGCGGGCAGTTTTAACATACACTGTCTATTCTTAACGTCCATCATCCTTTACATTGTTAGACACGGTTCTGAAAACGTGAAAAGACACTCAAAGCGGTCCTCACGTGTAGTTAATTCTAGCTACCTGAATTAGCATATGTTATTCTGTATACAACGTTAAGTTGCATCTGTATAAAGCACGTCACGTCTACACTTAAGCCAAATTAGGTATGGAGGCCAATTCTCGTGAATTTTATTTTGTCTTGTGTTTGATTATGTTTTTTGTGTGCTAAGTAGCAAATAAATAATATGTCTATGTCTATGTCTATGAATTATGATTTTGCGTGATGCTCTAGCTCATCCATCACACTTCTCAGTGTCTACTCCGAACTTGTCTTGTCTTTTTATTTTATGGCTTTTTGTGTTTGGTTTTACACAATTCCGCCAGTGTCAAGTTTATTTCTTATGTTATTTGGCTCACCATGTTAGCGGCGATGCAACGTTTTAAAAATGTCTACTCCGAACTTGTCACATCATTCTAAAAGTCTCCTGTCATCTTGATACCTACCAGTCGATGCATCGTGATCGGTTTACAATAAATATTTTGTTTATGGTGAGATCACGAGAATGCAGGAAGTTTGTTTCAATAGTGATTTTGACAACTTTTTTTTATTTATCGATTTTGAGTGTTTATCATATTGATTAGGATTTACGAGAATTTGCGCCATGAACAAACTGTAAATCAACTGAAACACCTTTTGATTTCTTACTTTTGACAGAACCTTTTGACAGAATTGATTACAATAACGTATTGATAGGGGCGCCCATTTTTGTTCCGACAGACACTTACAAGTTCCGACTATATTTAAAAAAAACTTGAACTGTTATATTTAAAAGTAAAGTCGGAATTGAAATTATCCATTTAGTGTTAGATTTACTATTATTAGATACATATTAGTACTTTAACAATGATGTCCATTCTGTTGTTGCACTTTCTAAACCTAATAATAATTAAATAAAATCTAAATTTAGAGCTGTGAACGTAAAATTAGACAAAACTGTTCCGTTTTTATTTACTAATCACTAATCGAATATCATGTCGTTAAAGTTAATTTTAATCAATTTTAGTTAGATTTAGAGTGAGCAAACATAATTGACACAAATAACGTATTAGTCAGAATACCTGCGCGACTCTGCCTGCGCCTGAGCAGTGTGGGTGGAGTAGCATAATATGCTAAAATTTCCCATCTCAGCTACTCGTATAGTATATGAGTAGTCTCAGCTACTCGTATAGTATACGAGTATTCTCAGCTACTCGTATGATAACGGGACTATTGACGCATGTTGCTACAGCGACCATTTCTTAGTTTTCACGTTAGATTTTCCTAATGTGCAATTTTATTGTTTATTTTTCTCAGATTTTTTCGTTTGAGTGCTGTACTTTGTGTCGTCAATAAAAAAAATAATTTCATAAAGTGATTCCTTACGACGGATTAGCACGTTGAAGTGGCAATGGGCAGGCCATATAGCGCGCAGAACAGATGGCCGATGGGGTCGCAAAGTTCTCAAATGGAGGCCACGGATCAGCAAGCAAAGCGTAGGACGTCCACCTACAAGATGCGCAGACGACTTGGTGAGAACTGCTGGTCGGCGATGGATGCAGACGGCTTCTAACCGCAGTACTTGGAGATCAATGAGGGAGGCCTTTGTCCAGCAGTGGACGTCCTACGGCTGATATTATGATGATGATGATGAAAGTGAATTAGCCTTAACCATAATTTATTTACCACCCTCTTCTTTACATCAGGTAGATTCAGAGTCGGATTAATTATTTCACCTTAGGAACATAATGAACACTTGGTTACATACATTTACATTGCGGCTGTTCATGCTTTGTCAAATGGGTTAAAACTTACTTACTACTTACTGCAAATAGCTCATTATATTATGTGCTGTGTGTCATTATATCTATTTTGAGTATCACTTTGTCACGATTATAAAAACATTAAAACGATCATTTAAAGTATCATTTGCTTGAAATTGGTTATATCTGCGTAAATTATAATCATCATCACCATTTCAGCCGTAAAACGTCCACTACTAAACACAGGCCTCCCTCATGGAGCTCCATGAGGGGTAGTTGCCATAGACACCACGCTTGGCAGGCGGGTTGGCAAGCGTAGTACGGGATGTTGACATACAGAAAGAAGCTGCTGCCCATCTTCCGGAGGTCCTTAGCAGGCTCTTACTGCATCCACGGGAATGAGAGAAGGGGATATTTAAGGCTTATAATATTAAAAACTAATTTTATTATAGTTTTAGCGTGTAGGAAGTTAAGCCCAGAGGTTTTTCGGATACAACGAGAACGTAGCCGCGAGAAGGTTTATTCAAACTCAATTTGTAACCATATAACAATGAAGTTAGGGTTTTTTATCGCTTAGTATATCATTATAATTTTTATTTTAGGCCACCAACAAGAGATACACAATTATTATGCAACTTAATGTTTTTACAAACAAAGTAAGCGACGGCCTCTGTGGCGCAGCGGGCGAAAGTCCGCCTGCGACGCAAGAGGTTGCGGCTACGATTCCCGCCCCGGCGCAAATTTCTGTACTATCTACAGATATTTGTTTAGGGAGTTAAGGATGTTTTTCTATATATAATTAAAAAATATCTATGTATGGAGAACAATGTATTAAGTATATCAGTCATCTAGTACCCATAAAACAAGTCAAAGTCAACGCATTTATTTGTTAGAATGTAGGTGAAACAATGAATATCGCTTCGCATGCGTTGTACCCGGATAAAATGTAGCCTATGTGATAATTCTAGTCAACATCTATACGTTTGCAAAATTTCAGCTTGATACGTACGCTAGTTTTTGCGTGAAGAGGTAACAAACCTCCATACAAACAAACTTTCGGCTATATGATATTATTAGTGAGATAGTCTCTATACACTCTTATCTTAATAGGCTTACAAATATTTTAGTCAGGCGTTATATATATATTATTATGCAGGGTGTATTATAAAATATATAATAACCCGAAAGTGGGGTTTCAGGCCATGAAAACAAGTGGTTTTGGAAGGGAAAAAAATCGGGAATTCGTTATAAATTGTTATTTTATATTTAATTTTTTATTTTAATATTGTCAATTAAAGGAATTAATGTCACAAAAGTTATAATACACACATATAAACTTACTCTTCACATATATTACAATACCAAACTTCACAGTCTTATTTCGATACTAGATCCTTCACATTTTGTCATTTAAGATCTCTGTGACACTGTAATAATATTAGTTTTGTACAAATGCCTTCAGTTTTCTCTTAACTAATACTAGCTCACATACATTTATGCTCTCTGGAACCTTGTTGTATTTGTATTTAATTATTGCATCATGTACAGGTTTGTATTAGGTCTAAGCAATAAATATTATAGGTAATTACATGAACCCTGTTAGGGCGTTGCAAATTTGAGTTCGATTGTAAACTTCACAAGCTCTGCATCATTTGTGATACCATGTGATTTGTCCAGCATTATTATTATTTATTTTTTATAACGTTACAGGTACTACAAAAAATAACAATAATTTATAAAGTACTTACCAACATAATAATAAGTAGGTTCTTTTTAGGTATTTTTTTTACATTGTTCACTGAACAGTAACGGAATTCGATTGAATAGAGATTTTACGTAACAGATTAGCTTAAGAACGAATTTTTCTTGGTACAGATATCATAAAAAGTTACTTGTGAAAGACTCAACAAATGAAAGTTTTTCTTAAACTTTTAAGATCTAAAATGTATCGAAGGTAAATGCCGAGCGCGATAAATTATGATGATAAAAATTTAAAATAATTTTGATATAAATAAATATAAAAATAAAATTCGCAAGAGAAAACAAAGGATAGGCCAAACAAAACAATTCCTAAATTCAGAATTTGCAATGATTAAAATAAAACTTGTGTTAGGAAGGATCCCCTTTAAAACTTGACAAAAACTATGTACACATAATATATTTTTTTATTATCAAATCACAATGATAGTTGGATACAGTTATGCATAATGAGTCCAAGCGCCAAATTGCATTTTTTCATTTTTTTGCATTTTCGTAATCTCCAAGACATAATTTAGCCATAGAAAAAACACTTATGCAGCAAGCTTCACTCTGAGTGGTATTTTTTAATACCCAGTCCAAGCGCCTTCTATAGCAAACGAGATATTTTGATACGCAAAACAAGCCCAAAAACCAAATCAAAACTAACAACGAAATTTAATAATGAAAAAACACTTTTCCGTTTATACATAACAAACCCAAACGACATAGTGTTACGCATCAGTAGTCCACGCGACATTTATTTGTGACTTGGACTGGTTTTGCAAAACTAAAAACATGAGTTTAGTTTCGAACGCAAAGCAATCAGACAAACATTTTTCGCATGGTCTTGTAACTACCATGACTGCATAAATACCATAGGGGTAGAAACACAGTAGAAATTGATGTTGAGAGAAAAAAGGTAGGAAAGGACATACATGTTTTAAAGGGGTGCCCATTTTGTCTCCGAAAATCAATTGTCCGAAAATCACAATCAATAACAAGTGTCTCTGAAACATCACCATCCAGGATATTATGGTCCCATAGATAACATTACTGTTTATCCTTATGCTATTTACGCATATAGCTATTTTAACTTATATATTATTTCCATAATTTTCATCGTTATAAACATATGCGTCATAATAATAACGAATCATAAAACTTATTCTTCCGAATATTTTCGAACGATTATAAAACTTCCAATTTCCAACCGAGACGGAAGGACAGTAGGTTATTAGGTTTTTTTATAACTATCCGATAACATTGCCTGTGACAGAACCGAGATGGAAAGACAGCAGGTTATTAGGTTTTTTTATAACTATCCTAAAACACTGTCTTTGACAGAACCGAGATGGAGAGACAGTAGGTTATTAGGTTTTTTTTGTTCAGGGTGTTCTGGATGTTTTTCTATAGAGGTATAATAAAAAATATCTATCTATGTAGTATCTAGTACCCATAACACAAGCTCTGCTTAGCTTGGGGATAGTTGATGCTGTGTGAATTGTCCAGCATTATTTACCTACTTATTTTATTTTTATAACTTCCCGAAAACACTGCCTGTGACAGAACCGAGATGGAGAGACAGTAGTTTATTAGGTTTTTTTATAAATAACCGAAAACACTGCCTGTGACAGAACCGAAATGGAGAGACATTAGGTTATTAGGTTTTTTTATAGCCAACCAAAAGCTCTGCTTGCGACAGAACCAAGATGGAGAGACAGTAGGTTATTATGTTTTTTTAACCATCCAAAATCACTGCCTGTGAAGAATTTTTCGTCAGGGTGCAATTTTCGTGGGCCAAGACGGCGCTACTGTCTATATAAAGTAGATACTGGGTATATATTTAAGTAAAACTCCAAAATACTTAATACGAGCAACCGTAGTGAGCGGCCGCCTGAGGAATTTTATTGAATTGAAGACTAATTTAAATAAAATTACTCTTGTCTTGACAACAATAAAAAAAAATCACTAAACAAGCGGTTTCATTTGCTTGCTGAGGTGTTAAATACAATCAACATACAATGTTATGAATATTAAAATTATTCTAATAATCAACTTCATCATTTCAGCCGATAAACGTCCACTACTTAACAAATTATAAATCAAATTCTAATAAAATGATTTAGTTATCTAATAATGTTATGGATTTCATTATTTATTGAGAATGACTTTATGCGTGTTAATCATTATGGAGACCGACATAAGTGGTAACTATATTATAGTTCCTGATTATTCGAGCAAACGATGATTATGAAAAAAAAATATGAAATACTATATTAGGGATGTAAAATTTCGGAGACGAAATAGAGAACTGTTGTAAAGACATGGTTAAACCTCTTTGGCCTAATGGATAGCCTGTTTCGGAGAAAAAACTAATATTTAAAATGACTGTTCCCATATAACCCAAAAGATTCTAAGTCATTTTACAAAAAAAATATTACAGACGATACGATTGATGATGACGTTAAAGGGTTTGATAGTAATTTAGATTTTGATCCAGAACATGTTGAAGAAGAGAAGATTTGGCATCTACTCCATCTACTATATCGTAAGTTTTTAGGTACTAGACAGGTTCTGGGGTGAGGGTGGTGTTGACTAATATCATCTTCAATTGCGTCTTTGTCTAAGAAAATACATCTGGGACTATGTTAAAGAATACATGTTTAAATTTTTTTGGTAAAATTAGTTTGTCTTAAGATTGTTTTTTTTTTATATTAATCTTTCCATTACCTGTGTCATTTAAAAAGTATTTTATTTAGCTTTCTCAATTCTCTCTACCCTGGTTTTAGATGCAGAGAAACCTATTCTATCAAATTTAGTTACACATGAGGAGTCTAAACGACATAAATGTCTCTTGGACTCGTTTTGCAAAATAAAAACATCACATTTATCGAGAGTCCAAGTGCATTTTTAGCTATATCTTTTTAAAAAAATATTTATTTTGTATTTTTTTCTTGTGATATGTTAAATTACAAATAGAAGCATCGATGTATATAGATTTACTTTCAGATGAAGCAAATTCAACTCTCCTGTTAATAAAAACGCGTTTATGTCATTTGCCAAAAAAGTGAAAATGGCGCTTGGACTAGTTATGCTTAACAGCATCCAGTTGACAAGGCAATATTTTATCTAATTTTAAAAATAGCATCATTTACCATTATGAACTGTTTGGCTGTACTTACGCGTATGTTATCTGTATATACTATCTGTATAGTTATTTTTGTTTCTGTACATCGCTGAAATAAATTCAAATGGCTTCGCAGATTTTCCGCGTCATTTTGTAGACTGACGAAAAACTATCGCTAAGCGTTTTTTGTACGATTGTACAAACACAATAATAACACTTTTTGCTTGGGATTTCGGCACTTTGTTTACGTAACCGATCGCAACTTATCTTCCTCTTTGAGTTGTAACAGCTGTACCTCAAGTTTACGTTGAACCGTTTATTAGAAATTTTAGTGTTATCTGGCTTCCGAAGCACAATCTTCGCTCATTATGTGATAAGATCGCGTTATGTAACTCAGTATATTTAACGTGCTGATTTTTTTATCTTTATTAATAATAAAAAAGGAGTTTTGTCACACAGTGACTATGTACTATCATTGAATAATGTGCCGATATTTAAAGGTAATAAAGTAAAGACTTCATAAATGGAATTCCTTTAATAACTGATATTCCTAATTAAATTCTTCTTTTACTTAGTTATAGTTAGCTGCTAGCTTAGCTGCTTAGCTGTAGTTATAGTTCAGTAAAAATTGATATTAGACAGACCCTCATCTATCTTGTAATTCCTAGGTCTGTAGGGAAGACAGGGGACTCAACTTACATCTTTCGGTGCCCAAGCTAGCGATACCGGCCCATGGCCCTGCTATTAACAAACGAAGCTATGATAACCCTTCAACAGATCGAGTTTTAATAGGCATGATGACAGGGTGTGAAAATCAATTTCCTATTTTTGTATAACGACTTTATTATGGTCAAAGCTTTTTTTCCTAACATCAGGTCCTATCAAATCAAATGTTATTTATCAAACCATAGCTTTTTATATCCCTACATAGTCAATCGTTACACAATATGAATAGTTTATCACCTTTATTGGCTTCTTACAGTACCTTTATCATTAACAACACCTTTTGGATGCAATATAAAGTTATAAAGAGTACATTATTTAGTACGTCAGTTAGGTAATACATAAATAATAGACACGTATTCTTTGCTTATTCAAATGAATGAAACAAATACTTAGATAACGCGAGTTAAAGTTTTGGAGTAGGGGCTCGTGACGTCTTCATTCTGTAGGTCTACCAAGAGTTTTTACAACCTAAACTCGCTAGCGACTGTAGTTACAAAAATGTATGACGACTTGTACAGCGCCTCTAGAGGATAGATACTAAAATACGCAGTAAACTATAATACTACAGCGACTGTAGTTTGGGCTTCATTTGCTTAGAATTTGGTACCATGAGTGACAAATCTGACAGATGTTATAGTAACGTACTATTACTACTGGAGTAAAGGCAGGCGATCTATCAGTGGCAACTCATGGTAGACAGACTGTACCGAGGCAAATTGGCTCGTACCAGCGCGTGATTTCACGCGATATTTCGATGTAAGGTATCGCGGTTATTTTTGGATTACATTAAAATAGAAAAAAAGACGTATCCAATAGATTTTGTTAATGTACATTACAGACTAACAATTAACATTAGCCGTGTGGTCCCGGCAGTAGAATGTTTCCCCTCCTCTCGTGCCCGTGGATGCATTAAGAGCCTGCTAAGGGATACCTCCGGAAGATGGGCAGCAGCGTCTTTCCGTGTATCAACATCCCGTACTGCGCTCGCCAAACCGCCTGCCAAGCATGGTGAGTATGGCAACTACCCCTCATGGAGATCCATGAGGGAGGCCTGTTCAGTAGTGGACTTTTTACGGCTGGAATGATGAATTAACATTTAGTCATCTAGCCTATTGCCTATATTAAGTACATATTTAATAAGCAGAAATGAGCATGTTGAGCAAATATGTTAAAAATAAATTTTATAAACAGACTTACCCTTGCCAACCCGCTGAATGGGAACCGCTCGAAGTCCAATACATTTTCCTCTCCAAGTCCTTTCTCCATCTGCCCATAGAACGTCCTGGCCGCCATGATGGTAGCTTGGGACATGCCGTCACCTGAAAACATGATAGATACATTTAGTTCTCTGTGTAATCAAATAAATAAATACATAAATCAATCAATGCCGTGGGGAGCCGGGGTATGTTATCCCTCCTGTCATGCCCGTGGATACAGTAAAAGCCTGCTAAGGGATACCTCCGGAAGATGAACAGCAGCCTATTTCCGTGTATCAACATCCCGTACTGCGCTTGCCAACCCGCCTGCCAAGTGTGGCGAGTATGGCAATTATGTCCAGTAGTGGACGTCGACAGCAGTCTTGAGCTGATGATGATGATAAGGAATGTAATTAATGATCAAATTTATTATTATCGCTATGGGCGTAGCTATATAATTTCGAGATGGAAAATCAATCAGTGCAACCAGTGATGACATATGGAACTGAGACGTGGTCCTTCACTATTGGCCTTATGAATAAGCTTAGAATCGCTCAACGAGCTATGGAGAAGGCTATGCTCGGGGTTACTCTACGGGATCGAATCAGAAATTATGAGATACGTAGAAGAACTCGGGTCACCGACATAGCCAGACAATGGGCAGGCCGTATAGCGCGCAGAACGGATAGCTGATGGGGCCGCAAAGTTCTCGAATGATGGCCACGGACCGGCAAGCGCAGCGTAGGACGTCAATCTACAAGATGAGCAGACGACTTGATAAGAACCGCAGGTCGGCGCTGGATGCCGCCGCAGGCCGCTTCCAACCGCAGTACTTGGAGATCAATGAGGGAGGTCTTTGTCCAGCAGAGGACGTCCTACGGCTGATATGATGGTGATGACACAGGAAAAAAAAACTTTAATTCTCAAACTTTTTAATAGGCCGTTACCTTTTTAAAAAAATATTTAAAATAACAGCAAATTGCATAAAGGTGGGTACTGACCGATGTTACGAGGTGTACCTAGTGTAACATGTTGCACGGCGAACCTGCATGCAGTCAGTACTAAGGGTTACAGGGAAACCAGCGAGCAATAAGTCGCTCGGTGCTCGCTTTGAGTGCTCTATCCGGTTGTCGGCTTTGTGGCGTTCCTTTGAGTATTACCAATTTAGTTTCTATCAAATCAAAATCAAATCAAATCAAATATATATTTATTTCTCTCACAACAAACCAAAATGATCTTGTGGTCTATCTGTGGTATTACGCGGTTTAGTCAGTTTGCCGCAATAAGTCCTCACAAGCGCTCGCACACAAAGTGGGCCTTCGGCTTGTCTCGTCATTTTGTCGTATAAAAAAATGTATAGTAGAATTATTGTCATGCGCATGTGAAATCGTAGGTAATGATTCTGTGCAGTCCGCGTTTTCCTCAAAGCAGGTAAATCACCATTTAAGATTTAATTACAATGTACACGAACCTACATACATATGTACTTTTGTATGCTTTCCTCTCATAACTGTAAAGCCGTACAACGTCCACTACTGAGCTCATGGATCTCCATGAAGGGTAGTTGCCATAATCACCACGCTTGGCACGCGGGTTGGCGAGCGCAGTACGGGATGTTGATACACGGAAAGACGCTGCTGCCCATTTTTTGGAGGTATCCTTTAGCAAGCCCTTACGTAAGTCTCTTACTGCAAGTGAAGTTTATTTATTTAATACTTTAGTGCACAATTACAAAAGGTGGGCTTAATGCTAAAGCATTATCTACCAGCCAAACCTGTAGTTTAGAGTGTGGTTGGCGTGCTATAATGGTTACTTACTTACTTAAAAACTAAACAAACAGAAAATTACATTTAATCATAATTAGTTAGTTGTGTACACATGAGTTGCGATTCAAGCCAGATCATTTTCAGTGTTTTTATTATTATTTTTGTATTGCTTGTTTTGTGTACCTAAATAAATAAATAAAAAATAAAATAAAACTAAAATAAATTACACTTCACAATAGAACAGTCGAGTAATTAATTAATATATATTAATTAATTCATTCAGCAAGGGGAGACGATGATGAACCTACGTTCTCTCATAACTTGTCAGAGTGGGATGGCAGATGCCGCTAACCCATTCCCCCCTCCTCCACTTAAACGCGGGATTTATCCATCTGACTTAGTTAGGAGCCAACCACGATGACCCCTTAGTTGTTACTTGTTACTCATCATCATCACCATCATTTCAGGCGTAAGACTGTTACCCACGTCCACTGCTGGACGTTGGCCTACATCATGGATCTCTAAGATAATCTTAATGTCATACTCGCCACGCTTGGCAGACGGGTTAGCGAACGTAGTATAGTATGTTAAAGACGCGGAAAAACGCTGCTGCCCATCTTCCGGAGGTATCCCTTAGCAGATTCTTACTGCATCCACGGGCAAGAGACGAGAGGCATCATTCTACTGCCGGCATCCCACGGCTAACTGGGGTGCCGGCAACGAAGTAGTCCTAACTAAGGGCGGACAACTATCGCAAACGCCACACGCCCGAAACTGCCTCCCCGGCCAAGAGAACTCAGGGTTTTTATTTAAGAATAAACAAGAATACAGTCCATCAAGAAGATTTTTACCATGGATCTTATCTTGATGGATCTTGAGTCACCTCTGAGCACATGAAAGGGTAGAAAACCAAATCCGGCTCATGAGACCTTTTCTTTAAATGCACAGTCGCCATGGCCGAAATTGGCTAGGAAGCATCGTCATCATCATCATCTTGATGGATATCCTATCCACGGTAACGTTTCGACTTCTTGATGGACTTATTCTTAAAGGTATAAAAGTCCTATCCCCTATAGGGTTTTACCGTAAAACACTTCCAGACAACTCTTATTTATTTATTTATTCAATTAGCACGGTTTACACTAATTACACTAATTAATCACATTAAGGAAAATACTTAAAATTTTTAAAATATAATAATTAATTAACACAGCATTACAAAAGTGAAAGGAAAGAATCAGAATTATTCTCATAATAAAATTATATAAAATAAATAGGCATAAAATGTCAAGTTCAATCCATTAATTTATCATCTAAATAACATAAGATCAGACTCTTGAAGTCTTGAAGTAATTTACGGTAAAACGCTAAAGGGGATAAGATGGCCCCCACAATGAGCTTACCATTATCATCCACAGCCTGACCTCACCCACTGCTGGGTATAGGAATCGCACAGGAAGCGTGGTGATTATTTATGGCCTATAGTATATATCCTATAGTAGATCCTATAGTAGATCCTACAGTAGATCCTATAGTAGATCCTATAGTAGATCCTATAATAGAACCTATAGTAGATCCTATAGTAGATCCTATAGTAGATCCTATAGTAGATCCTATAGTAGACCCTATAGTAGATCCTATAGTATTAGAGGTCCTGTGTTAATCGCATCCACTGACGCCCCGCGTCATGAGCTTACCAATAAATAGTATTCCATTCTTAGCCTTGTTGATGTTGGGCGTCTCCTGCAGCTTGGCCTGAAGAGTGTAGGCTGCAGACTTTCTCCAGAAGCTGGCGTGAAGCTCCTCAGGCGGGATGAAGGCCGGCTTCATCGGGGTCTCCAGGATCGTCTTGGGTTTGGAGCTCGCATCTTCTGGGGAATAAATAATTAAATAATTAATGCTGGACAATTAACACTGCTTCTAACCCCAAACTAAGCAAAACTTGTGTTATGGGTACAGATGACTGATATACTTAATACATATTTTTTTTTTAAATACCGGATTTTATCGCGTACCTTTTTTATTAATATAAAAAAACATGTACGTGATAATATCCTGTATTTATTAAAATAATAATATGTCAATAAATCGCGAAAGTTTAACAAGCTCTACGTCTTATTACATTATACTACATAGATAGATATTTTTTTTTATTATTATATAGGAAAACATACAGAAATCAAAAATAACAAATATCTGCAGACATTTGTCCCGAGTCGGGTCATATGCATCGATTTTTTTCGATCGTATTCGACGTATTTTTTGTTTTTAGGGTTCCGTACCCGAAGGGTAAAAACGGGAACCTATTACTAAGACTACGCGGTCCGTCTGTCTGTCTGTCAACAGGCTGTATCTCATGAACCCGGTTATTTTTGGTTTACAAATACGTGTCCAATAGAATTTGGATTACACAACGAACTATTAATTAAAATTTCATCATCATCCTTATCTTTCGTACCCCCTTCGGGGTCACCGGGTGAGGCCTCGAGACGTACGTCTCCTTACCCCGGCTTCATCTCTGGGGGCTACAACCCCCAGGTCTTGTTTCTTGTAGCCCTTTGGTGAGGAATATCTTATGACGTCAAAGCTTGATAGCCTAAGTCACCGTCTCAAGGTAGCATGTATATCAGTTTTCTACAGATTATACTACGGAGAGTGCTCGCAGGAACTACACGACTTAATTCCATCATCACCCTTTTTCCATAGAAACTAGAGACACACTGCACACTATCATCCTCATTTGGTTGAAATCCCAAAGCTGAGAACTAAACGCTTCCAATCGTCTTTTATTAGGCGCACTGCTCTCGACTGGAACAAACTACCATCGTCTGTGTTTCCAACCTCTTATGACCCGATTACGTTTAAGAAAAGAGTTAATAGGCATTTTCTAGGGAAGCTCGCTCCATCGCCGATCTCATTCTTGCGATAGCAAGGATGAAATCAAGAGCTAACCTATCTAACGTAAAAAAAAGAGTGGGCGGGCAGCAATGGTTCTCCCGGGCGGAGGTGCGGTGCGGGGGGGCCTATGCATCTTGTCATCTTGCCTAAAGAGAGACTTTTCTCGTGTTTGTATTGCTTCGTTTGTTGTTTGCAACAGTAATATTAATTAATAAGTCGGCATTTGCTTAATCTTGCACTTTATGTTTTCTGTGATAGCGGTAACTTATTTATTGCATAATAACTTTTTTTATTTTCACAATATCATCATTAAAGTCGCTATTTCTGTCCGTTCGTTCTCTTATCTATACTAATATTGCTCCAACTCCGTCAAACGTAACACAAGACAAAATAAAATTGCTAAATGATAACTATAACCACCGAGTTAGGTTCTTTCTGTTCGCTTCTTTTCCTAACATCATCATCATTTCAGCCGTAAAAAGTCCACTACTGAACAGGCCTCCCTGGATCTCCATGAGGGGTAGTTGCCATACTCACCACGCTTGGCACGCGGGTTGGCGAACGCAGTACGGGATGTTGATACACGGAAAGACGCTGCTGCCCAACTTCCGGAGGTATCCCTTAGCAGGCTCTTACTGTATCCACGGGCGTGAGAGGAGGGGTAACATTCTACTGACGGCACCCCACGGCTCGTGGCCGTGAAGTGAACAGGTTCAATTATGTGCTTTAATCTATTAGTTGTGTTGTTTTATTTTGTAATTTGTGACGCATCAATACGGTCCATGCGCCCGCACTGAATAAGGTATTTTTTTAATTTTGAATTTTAATTTAAGACTGGAGAGTTTGTTTGTTTGGTTCAAAGCGGTAATTTCAGTAAACTCTGGCACCACTGAAAAAAGAAAAATTGCGTTAGATAGCTGATTTATCGTGGAAGGCTTTAGGCTATTATAACATTTAACTATCGTTGCCGTGGGGTGCCGCCAGATGAATGTTGCCCTTCCTCTCTTGTGAATGCAGTATGAATCGTTGTCCAGCGTCCTACGGCTGACATGATAATGATATAACTATACGACAAATCATATACAAGCAAAGCATCAAAACGTACGAAGTCTCTGGAACATCTAGTTCACATTTAAAACGTGATTTAACGGTAAAGGAAAGCAACGTGAGGAAACCCGCGGCTTAGTCAGCTTCAGACGTATGTATACCTGTTCTTTCCTCTGACTGCTGAGAGGAGGGTATAGGTGCTGGGCAAGCCTAATCCATCTTACAAAGTCCCAGGCACTGCAGCGTCTCGTACAGCATGATTACCAGTTGCTGACGCTGTGTATAAATCATCATTAAAATAAGCCTAATTGATGTTTCTTCTTCGCCTCTTTCCCTCACTAGGAAAAAAGATTTATGAAGCGAACGAAATAAATTATGTGTTATTCAAAATTTAAATGCATCTAGTTCCTCTTTTGTAGATTGAAGATTATATTTAGATTTTTGCTCTATTAAATAAACATAATTATTGACTCTCACTTTGATCTTATTAGATGTAAAGGCGTATATTTTTAAAGTAAAGTATAAATATATACTTTACTCTTTTGTAGATTGAAGATTATATTTAGATTTTTGCTCTATTAAATAAACATAATTATTGACTCTGACTTTGATCATAATAGATGAAAAGGCGTATATTTTTTATATAAAAAAGTATTATATCAATCATCTTGTACCCATAACACAAGCTCTGCTTATTATGGGGCTAGATGGTACTATGTGAAAAGTGAAATTCCAGTATTATAATTTACTAGCTTATGCCCGCCGCTTCGCATGCGTTGTATCCGGATAAAACGTAGTCTATGTACTAATCCTGGTCAACATCCGTGTGGAAAATTTCAGCTCAATCCATAGGCTAGTTTTTGCGTGAAAGAGTAACAAACGTCCATACATTCAAAAATACTCACAAACTTTCGTGTTAATAATATTAGTAGGATATATTATCAGAATGCAGTAAGAGGCTGCTAAGGGTCTCTACCTCCGGAAGATGGGCACCAGCGTCTTTCCGTGTATCAACATCCCGAACTGCGCTCGCCAACGCGCCTATCAAGCGTGGTGAGTATGGGTACTACCCCTCATGGAGATCCATGAGGGAGGCCTGTGTTCAGTAGTAGACGTTTTACGGCTGAAATGATGATAATGATGAGGATATATTTGATATAGTAACAACGTATATGTAGATTGATTATGATAAGAGTTGTTTAACCGCGGGCAAAGTCGCCATAGTTTAATTTGTCGTAGTTTCGATAGTCATGCAAAATTAATGTAAATTAACCGTATCAAAATCTAAAAGCATGACTTTTAGCCTATGTTGAATGCTCTTCGCAGCCCGACTTTAAATCCGAAGGTCGTGGGGTTCGATACCAGCCAAGCACCTATAGATTCTTAGAGTTCCGTACCTCAATAGAAAAAAAGGAACCCTCATAGGATCACTTCGTTGTCCGTCTGTTTGTCTGTACCTATGTCTGTCCGTCTGTCGGTCTGTCAAGATTATTTATCTCAAGAACGTGTAGAGGTATCGAGTTGAAATTAAAACCATATACTCAAATTTACAGCTTCTTTAAGCTGTGAACAAATCATTATTCCAAGTTAACCTGCAAAAAAGATACGACCGTTTATGTACCAAAAAACGCATGTTTCGACATTCTCAAAGTAATCAAAATTAATAGGGTACTTCCCGTAGACCTAGAACTATGAAATTTGGCAAGGTATATCGTCTTATTAGGTATAATGTAGAATCAGAGAAAAATCTAAAAACTATTATATATATGTACTATGTATAACATTTGCAATGGAATCATAAAAAAAATGGTCCATAAAAAAGTACGAATTCAGTTATCGAGGTTAAGCATCCCTACGCGCAGTTATAAATTGGATGGGTGACCGAATCTTTTTGTGCATTTTTAAAACTTCTACTAAGTCAGATCAGCTAATTGATATTTAGTATTATGTTCCTCTATACCTACGGAACCCTCGGAGTCCAGCTCGCACTTGTCGGCTATAGCCAGCTGAGACGTTGGAGGTTGCAAGATCGATCCTCTCCATAGGACAAAATGTTTGCTTTATCTGCAAATATGTGTCTCGGGGTGCCGGCAGTTAGAATGTTACCCCTTCTCTCATGCCCGTGGAAGCAGTAAGAGCCTGCTAAGGGTTACCTCCGGAATATGCGCAACAGGGTCTATCCGTATCTCAACATCCCGTACGGCGTTCGCCAGCCGGGCTCCTGTGGTAAGTATGGCAACTACCCCTCATGGAGATCCATGAGGGAGGCCTGTGTTCAGTAGTGGACGTCTTACGGCTGAAATGATGAATGATGATGATGCGCAACAGCGTCTATCCGTATCTCAACATCCCGTACGGCGTTCGCCAGCCGGGCTGCCGTGGTGAGTATGGCAACTACCCCTCATGGAGATCCATGAGGGCCTGTGTTCAGTAGTTTTACGGCTGGTGATTTGTCTTGGCAGGTAAATTACGTAACTTGCGACAGGTTTGCAACAGGCGTAAATCTCGTGATCATCGCTTTCAATTTGTATTAGATTAACAAAGATTAGCAAGGAGTTGACCAACAACCCCCTTATGGTCTTTGAGATCCAGGAGGGAGGCCTAAGTCCAGCAAAGAACGTGGACAAAAGTGCTACGACTCAGATGATGATGATGAAGGAGTTGATAAAGAAATTCGTTTGACTGCGATGTTTACGCCTATTGCAAACTTATCTTCATGTAGTTGCTATTGTATAATACTCTTTTGTTATTGTGTGCTGTCAGTGAATAAATAATTTATCTATCTATCTACTTGTCGCAAGATAAGTCTTCAGCATGCTGGTCTAAGTGTTTTCTATCTATATATATGTATAAAACTCTTCCGTTACTGACTGAGTGACTGACAGACAACGCACAGCCTAAACCACTGGACCTAGAGACTTGAAATTTGGCACACATTATACCTTGAGTATCCTAGAGGTACACTAAGGAGGGATTTTTCGAAATTCCCACGGGAACGGGAACTACGCGGGTTAAACTGCGGGGTGCGGCTAGTCTCGCAATATTATAACGAGAAAAGATTTGTATTTTGTATGTGTGTAACGAATAAACTCACAAAAACTACTAAACCGATTTCCATTACTCTTTCACCATTAGCATGCTACATTATCTATAAGTGACATAAACTATATTTTTATCCTTTCGTATTCCCACGGAAACGGGAACTATGCGGGTGAAACCGCGGAGTGCGGCCAGTTTACAATAAAAAAATGTACCTATTCAAGTATTCTATCAACCATCTGGTACCAACAACACAAGCTCTGCTTATTTTAGAGCTAGCTGGTGCTATGTAATTATTATTCATAATTTATTTTATATACATATAAACATTTTTAATTCCCGATATGTAAGAGGAAAGAACATGTTGGCATTCCCTTCGGAATACATTACAAGGCGATCTTGTAAATTTTGGTCAAGGTTTCGTAAAAATCACGTGTCACACTCCGCACACTCCTGCCTGCAGTGGAATGTAACCCTCCTCTCTTGCCGTACCCAGTAAGAATCTGCCTAGGTATCCCTAGGACTTCGTATCGCACTACTACTGTGCTACTACAACCACTACTTACAACTACTCTACAAATACCCTACTACTACCCTACAACTACTAATTTACGCAACGAAAAGTAGCCTAAACATAATGAGATAACATCAATACAATTCGATTTCCGTTGAGGAATTTTAATAGATAGGGGCTTGAGATATGGGGGATTAATCAAATTTTTGTCTGAGCATAATTCTCGAATGGATCATCTGCAATGGCACTTCCTTAAAAATGAAAATCTCGCTCGTTCTAAGTGACTCGAGGCGAACAACAAGTTTATCTATACCAGTAATTATAAATAGAAAAGATTTGCATATTGTACTTATTTTGTATATTTGTAACGAATATATTCAAAATCTACTGCACCGATTTTCAAAATTCTTTGACTATTAGAATGCTACATTATCCCTGAGTAACATAGATTATATTTTATTCCCGTATACCGACGGGAACGGTGAAACCGCGGCGTGCGGCTAGTTTGTTATAAAAGTAATTTGGAACAAAAAGAATACATCTGTGAACAAAACAGAGACACAATCCAAACGTGACAAGAAGGTTATAGCAACTACTTGTTTTATCTAATTATTACACAGTTATCTATTGCTACAATATAACAGATTTGAGATAGTTATGATGACAACACGCTAACTTCCGTATAGTATCTTTATCATCTTTCGTCTTTTCAAGTAATAACTAATTTATGAATTAAAAATAAACAAAAAATTATAGACGTCTTGAGAACTTAAGTACAATATACAACAATTTTCATTTCTGTAACTTATACTAAATTTATGTGAGTATTTTATATAGTTTTAAAATGACACGATTTTATCGCGTACCTTTTATATTTTATTTTATTATAAAAAAGGTACGTGATAAATTCCAGTAATTTTATAAATAAATAATTTGTTAACAAATCGCGAAACAAAATATTCACTATTACTTGTTAAACTAACAAGTAATAGTGAAAATTTTGTTATTGTTATAAGATTAATACAATTCTGAAAGCCTAACTTCTTGTTTTTTAAGTAGATGAAACATTATAAAATATAAGTGCGCATTTAAAAAATGTTTATATCTTAACTAGTAAGATCAGTCACGTTTTGAATGATAATAGTGAATGACTGGGAATAGGTTTTACTTTGTTGTACAAAATTTACAAGTAACATTATTTAAATAGTTTTGGCCCGCGGCTTTACATATTGTACTTGGATAAAAGGTATGAATGAATGAATGGCAACCACTGTGGCGCAGCGGGCGAAAGTCCGACTGCGAAGCAAGAGTTTGCGGGTTTGATTCCCGCCTCGCCTCTCAAATATCTGTACGATTTGTAGATATTTGTTCAGAGTGTTCTGTATATTTTTCTACATTCTTCTAATATTATATAATGATAAATAACTATACTATTTATTTTTTATGCTTTTATTTTTATTATGTACTTTATATTTATTTAAAATTTTTGAAGTCATAAATCAAACCATACTGGCGGCCAATCCCAACTATTTATTATTTGTGTATGTTTGTATGTTCGTTTTCACATAAAGTTTAACTATTGAAAAGATGTAAATTATATGATAAAGAGATATCTAGACAGTACAAAGACTATACTTATCGCGAAATACATAAAGCAGAAGTCGCGGGCAGTAGCTTTTTCTTAATATTTTGAAATATTTCAGATATTAAGCAAATAAACAAACCCAAACCACTTTTACAGGTACATAGGATTTTTTCAGATAGTTATTTTTAATATACGTGACAAAGAAAGCAATTAATTAGTCAACGAATTTTATTCTTTTGCTATATCTTGAATTAAGAACATATTTGACAGTTCAAAGGCAGGTTTATAAAACTGAAAACCTTTAAGATATTTATAAATGCAGACAAAATCAAATAACCGAAATTCGTAAATTCTGTTTTCCATATAGAACTTAAATATTGATGACCGTTAGCATTAGAAGGAGTCAAGGAGGACCTTTGCCAAATCGTGGGACACATTATATGATAAAAACCCGTAAAGTAAATAACAATTAAACAAAATAATACACAACCAAACCACCTTTTCGGAGAATAAAGAAGTAAACGTTTTTAAATATAAGGTTAATTATAATAAAAGTAAGCTTTGACACACAACAGACGAAAAATAACAAAAAATAATTGACACTCCTAGTAAATTTAACTCTCAATCAATCCAAATTCTTAGATTTACTAAAAACTTTTCTCATTAGATTCAAAATTAAATCTAAAACTCCGCAAATCAAACTGACAGAAGTACGCACCTGTCAAAGCGGCGACAGTCGCGAGTATTGCGCACGCGCATAAGACCGATAGAGCCATGTTACCCGCGCGAGAGCTCTTCCCCGACTGAAATGGTATCGATCGGTCATCGCTATACACACCCAGTATTTATTTCATTGACTTCTGCTGATAGTTTAATCTGCGGTGTACGGACGTCAAAGGTAACAAGTACAGAAGCATATAATAAATAATAATATTTTTTTTATTTATTGGGAACAAACGAAAAATATAACAAAAAACTATAAGCGATGATAATCGCAGAAGTAAAAAATATACTGTGTCGCGATAATCAACGCCCTCTAACTATGCAGGTACAGGCCTAGTTCCCTTTTTAGATTAAATTAAATATATAAACTAAGATAGTGATTAAAAATAACATTTTTACTGATTGTGTGTGAGTGTGAGTTTCGGTGTGTGTGAGTGCGTGGGTGTGTGTGAGTGTGTGGGTGTGTTATTTGTGGGTGTGTGAATGCGAATCAATCAAAACAAATACAAATTGGCCAGTAAGTTACATTACATATATTTTTCTTATTTTTTTTTTCTTAAGTTGTAAAGCATAATATATTTTCAGTTTCTTCGTAGGAAAGAGTCAGTAGCCACTTGAGGTAATTTCTTTTGCAATTATAATTAGATAGGGGAAATATATTTAATTTGCTATTTATACGGTTGTACAATGAAGGACTGCAGTAAAAGAAGTGACGGCTCGCTGTGGTCGTAGTGCGACGTTCGACTTTACAGACCTTGTCTGATCTTCTCTTAGAAACAGCAGAGTCCTTGTTATATAAATCACCGAATAACATAAATGTTACCCGCATAGGTAGGTTGAGTTCCGTATTGGTTTCCGAATATTATTTAACCGCATTGGGATCCATCATATTACATTTTAATCGTTGAATCGATCGGGGAATGTGTATTATATCCAGAAACCTATACGGTACCCGAAAACATATGTACCTTAATCGGAGTAATTCACGAGGTTTAATTCGACTCATTCATATTATGATTGTTTTAAATATCATATTCATTATCGTAATTTCAGTCGCAAAACGTCTACTACTAAACACGGGCCTACCTCATGGATCTCCATGAGGGGTAGTTGCCATACTCACCACGCTTGCCAGGCGGGTTGGCGAGCGCAGTACGGGATATTGATATACGGAAAGACGCTGCTGCCCATCTTTCGGAGGTTTTAAATATGTTACAACTTTACTAATAGTAAGAAAGGCAGGCTCAGTGATAATAATTAAATGTTACTCGGACCAGCAACGATTAAACCCTTATTCATACAATAGCTCGAGTAGTCCGATGTGCATTAATAGGTGCTACGGCGGTACACGCTCCGTAGTTTCACCCGCGTAGTACCCGTTCTCATGGGAATACGAGGATGAAATATAACTTTTTTTAATAAAGGGTAATGTAGAGTTCTAATGGTGAAAGAATTTTGAAAATCGGTCCAGTAGTTTTTGAGTTAGTTTGTTATAAACATACAACACACAAAATACAAATATTTCCTGTCTATAATATTAGTATAGATGTAGAGCAGGAATAGATGTTGCCGTGGGGTGCCGGCAGTAGAATGTTACCCCTCCTCTCATACCCATGGATGCAGTAAGAGCCTGCTAAGGGATACCTCCGGAAGATGGGCAGCAGCGTCTTTCCGTGTACCAACATCCCGTACTGCGCTCGCCAACCCGCCTGCCAAGCGTGGTGAGTATGGCAACTACCCCTCATGGAGATCCATGAGCGAGGCCTGTGTTCAGTAGTAGACGTTTTACGGCTGAAACGAGAGCAGGAATCTCGGTTTTGACCGCTATAAGAAAATGCAGATTGTTGAAAATCATAAGGTCAAAATCTAAATAAATCTCTATCCTGAGAATGTATTTAGATTTAAGGCTTAATCTAATTCATTTAACAACACAATAACTTTTTAAGAAAATGATACAACGAAAAAACGAGCGAAATCACTAGTTTGTAAATCTGCTTATCTGCTGCTTAATGATCTGCCATATTTATAAAGGAAAACACGAGGTTGTGTTATATTATTCACTGATGATACTTCTGTTTTTTTAAATGAAACGCCGTACGAGTATGAATTTAATTATATTGTAATAGTGCAATCTCGTTAGTTGTCCATTGGTTAAGTATCAAATTTCTTTTACTTAATGAACACAAAACAAGTATGGTTAGAATCTATACTAATATTATAAAGCTGCGGAGTTTGGTTGAACGTGCTAGTCTAAGGAACTACTGGTTCGGATAGATTTTTTAATTTGTTATAATGGTGTTACATAGTCCAATTATTGAAGAAAGCTATAGGTTTTACAACATCACGCTATGAGCAATCAGAGTGGAGCATCATTTAAAAATGTTGTAAAAACGGGGAAAATGTATTCATTTTGAGAGCTTCCCTTGAGTGCGCTGTGTAAATTAAATTTATTTTAAAGTTACGCAGCTATCAGGTGGAATTGTTTCTCATAAATAGTCAACAAAAAAAGTCTGCGATAGCTTAGGTCTCGTGTATCTTTTAAGCTTGACCCACTATAACCCTTTTTATGGTTACACAATTTGTTCTAAAGTAATGCATTATTTGCTAACGTGATTAACATGGTACTAATCTTTATCCAAATAATTATGTTTTCCATCATGAGTTTTGAACAGAATTGCCTTTTACACCATTGGTATTCAAGGAATATTTAAGAAGATATCACACTTTTACCGCGCGCGCATTTTATTATCATCATTCCAGCCGTAAAACGTTCACTACTGAACACAGGTCTCCCTCATGGATCTCGTTGCCATACTCACCACGCTTGGCAGGCGGGTCGGCGAGCGCAGTTTGCGATATTGATACACGAAAAGACGCTGCTGCCCATCTTTTGGGCTTCCGAATCCCTTAACAGGCTCTTACTGCATCCACGGGCATGAGAGGAGAGGTAACATTCTACTGCCGGCACCCCACGGCAATTTATTATAGATGCCTACAACCCACTCTCTCTTTGGTGACACAGACGAATTTGCACGGGACAGCTAGTTACGTCGACCTCCAAAGTTGTATTGTGGCCTCGACCGTGGTTCTTACCATATAAAAGTAAGTAAGGCCTAAGCATCTATGATTTATGCAGCGTCAGCAACTGGTAATCATGCTTTACGGGACGCTGCAGTGCCTGGGACATTGTTTGATAGATTAGGCTTGCACCTATACCATCCTCTCAGCTTATTCAGCTGTTAGTCAGAGGAAAGAACAGGTCAATACCTACGTCTGCAGCTAACTAAGCCGCGGGTTTCCTCACGATGTTTCGCTGAATTCATTTAATTTTCCCTGAAGTCGTGAGTTTTTGTATTAATAAAAAAATGCATTCTCCTATCACATTGCACTAAGTGAGTTACGTCTGATTTTATGGGCCTCATATAGTTTAATTTCTTATCAGGAAGTTTATTGTCTATTTGCTTTTACAAATTACTTTAAAATATTTCAAGGTTATTATACAATACAGTTTTGCCAAAATAATGTCGTATCAGTTGTTACTACGCCCGCTGGCTAAATATTTACTTTGGTTCGATGTTTAGATAAGTTTCACAGTCATTAGTTTATCGAATTTAGGTGGTAGAACAGGCCTTACCCAGAATTGGGTGTTGGCGTCTGATTCGATAGTTATGTCGTTAGTAGGTCTTCCGCAAAACCTTCTTAACTTAGGTCATCGTATAATATTAACTAGAAGTCCACGAAGATTTAAAGCTGTCTTAGCGAAACTTAGTACCGCCAAAGAATGAACTATCTACTTCAACAACTACTAACTACTACTACTAAAACTCTATATAATCTTAAATATTATAAACAACTTCAGTTTAAGTTTAATCACAAATTATAATTCTTAATGCACCTATTTATACGCAATATTTGATACCAAAAATTACAAAGTAAATAAATTTATGTTACAATAATTTTTCTTTGTACATTTACGACGTTGAAATTCCGGGCGCCGAGAAATCCAAAAAAACGAAAGAAAACTGAAATTGATCCAGCCATTTTCAAGTTATAAGTGGTGTAACTAGACCGACTGCCTTTTATTTTTAAGGGTACTGAACAAAATTAAAGAAAGAAAACATTTTATAAGCACCAATGGGTCTAAATTGTAAGCAAAGCTTGTATTATGAGTGACGGTTGGATAGTAGTACTGAAATACATTTTTTGTGTCATGCACATTCTTATTATTATTTGTTCCATGGCGAGAATCCAACTCACAACCTATTATTAGTCTACAAGTAAACCTTATTTGGCTTACTTATTTATACCGGCCGTACAAAAAGTATGTTTCTTTCTCGAAAAAAATATGTGCACACTAAACATATGCTTTAACGGTAAAGGAAAACCGTGAGGAAACCCGCATCTTAGTTAGCTTCAGACGTGTTGACCTGTTCTTTCTTCTGACTAATAGCTGACTTGCTGAGAGGATGGTATAGGTGCTGGACAAGCCTAATCAATATCCCAGGCACGGTAGCGTCCCGTGCAGCACGAATACCAGTTTCTGACGACGTTGTACAGACCCCGAGGCGGGAATCGAACCCGCAACCTCTTGAGTCGTAGGCGGACCTCACCAGGTCTACTCATCTTGTTGGTGGACGTCCACGAACGTGTTTTTCGCTAATAACGTCTGATTGGCCTTGTGGGAGTGAGGAGTAAGTACTGACTTACTAAGTACTTCTATTCTATTCCAAATCACAGTCATGCAACAATCTTGTACTAGTCAAAGATTTAAATCGTTAGATACGCGCTGACCGTAATTTGACCGGCAGGGTGATTACGTATCTCGCAACAAGTTTGCAACAGGCGTATATCTCGCACTCAACGCTGCAACTGGCGTAAATCTCGCAATCATCGCTGTCAATGGTCAATTTTGTGGTATATAAAAGCAAACAATTACATTTGACAGCGATGTTTGAGAGATATGTGTCTGTTGCAAACCTGTCGCAAGATACGTAATCATCCTGCGGGCCGTTTTGTTTCCATTCCACTTGAAATTAAATAGCTCGCTCATTTGGAATCAGGGAACCTCTAAACACAGTTAGCCGGACCTGGTGTATGTTATTTTTATCACGAAAGTTCGTGCAATATGACTGCACAATAAATTGTAACAATAATAGTATGTAAACGTACTTGTTTTTGCTGGTGGAGGCACCAACCGTTTCAGCCCTTATCGAGGGCCATCTTCAGGGTGAACAACGTTACTAATATGAATGTAATAAGTCAGGAGTTTCTATAGTAAAATAAGAGTTTGGTTTATTGGCAAGACCAATGTGAGCGCGGCATTATTGTTAACACACATAAAAAGACTATGTCACAGTTTTTGGTGTCACGGCACGTCTAACGATTAAAATCTCTGGGTCTAGTATTGTCTCGATAATAACGGATCATTATTAATCAAGACATTGTTCGTTTTCATGGCCATAGTCATCATCGTCATCTCAGCAGTCGGACGTCCACTGATGACGTAGGTTGAATCTCCAAGTATTGATCATGAGGGGGTAGTTGTCATACTCACCACGCTTGGCAGGCGGGTTGGCGAGCGCAGTACGGGATGTACTGCTATCATGCTCATTTCCCGAAATTATACTTTGGCAGATTCTGAATGCGTCCAGGGCAAGAGATAACCATAGTTGTTAAAAAAATAACTTTATTGTACACCATAAAAACAGAAAAATAATAAAGAAATAAACAATAAATACAAATAAGTGGTTGGTTATAAGTAGTTATAACTTGTTAAACTTTTTTTTTTTTTATATTCATTTATTTATTGCATAATGTACAAATTGATTAGCTTAATAATAATGAACTTTCGCGATTTGTTAACATATTTTTATTATTTTCCCGACGTTTCGAACACATTTCAGCGTTCTTGGTCGCGGGAGGACTGGATAAAAAAGGTACGCGGTAAAATCCTGTAATTTTAAAACTAAAAAAGTGGTAGGTTACTTTATGCGGCCTAAAATCAATATCTGCCAGGCAACATTTGAATGTATACGAATAGATGAAGAAGAAAGGACGATGGCGTACTTACAATCACAATTTCAGATAAATAAATAATTACCAACTAGTACTGCTGTTTACGTCCACTGCTAGGAAAAGGCCTTCCTTTCCTCCTTCCACTCCTCGCGACTTAACGCAGTTACATTCATACATCTATTTATTTATAAAAATTATTACAAGTAATGAAATGTTCTTATGATATTATTAAAAACTAGCTTTTGCCCGCGACTTCGTCCGCGTGGAAGTCTTAAAACGTAAAATCCCCTTTTTCACGCAGAGCTACTTTGATTCGAAAATATAAATCCCATTTTTTCCCTATCCCGTGGGAATTTCGAAAAATCCTTTCTTAGTGCACCTCTAGGATACTAAAGGTATACATATGTGTGCCAAATTTCAAGTCTTTGGGTTCAGTGGTTCAGGCTGTGCGTTGATATATCAGTCAGTCAGTCAGTCAGTGAGTCAGTCAGGATTTTGAATTTTATATATATAGATAGATAATAACAGACGTACTTTCGTCTGTTAATATGGAGGCTATTTTTAATTGGGTTACGAACCATGCGAAGCGGCAGGCAGAAGCTAGTATACAATAAGTCTTAGTCTTATGCCATAGTTTATCAATCAAGCCACACAAACTGTTTCTCTTCTAGGATAAGACTGTTGCAATTGTATGCTGTAAACAATGGATGCTCTATGCAGATAAAATAATCAGAATTATTGAGATTAGTGTTAAGTATTGCCTTATCAAAATGAAGTGTGCAAAACGTGATTTAGCCCGTCACTGGTTGAAGGTAGCTTGTAAAAATATATTCAGATATTATATTCGAAGTGGCGTGCCGGCAGTAGAATGTTACGCCCCCTCTCATGCCCATAGATGCAGTAAAAGCCTACTAAGGGCCTCTACCTCCGGAAGATGGGGAGCAGCGTCTTTCCGTATATCAACATCCCGTACTGCGCTTACCAACCCGCCTGCCAAGCGTGGTGAGTATGACAACTACTCCTCATGGAGATCCACGGGAGGCCTTAGTTCTGTAGTGGACGTTTTACGGCTGAAATGATGATGATGATGATGAAATTAGGAAACGAAAAATCAATTCTTATCATTCATTGCATCGTTTTAGCCGTAAAACATCCACTACTGAATACAGGCCTCTCTCATGGATCCCCAAGAGGGGTAGTTGCATACTCACTACGCTTGGCGAGTCCAGTACGGGATGTTAAAAAAATAATAGTAATAAAATAAATTTATTCAAATAACTATTACGTTTAAGAACATGATATTTATATCTACAACAAAAAAAAACCTAACGTATTAGTCGTGTGCCGGCGGATGCAGTAAGAGCCTGCTAAGGGACACCTTAGCAGGCTCTTACTGCATCCACGGGTAGGAGAGGAGGGGTAACATTCTACTGCCGACATCCCACGGCAAATTTTCCTAATTAAAACCTAAAAAATATTTCTTATGAGTAATAAAAGGGGCTGTTCACTGCGAGGTCAGCGTGCTCATTAATGGCCTGCAAACCTTGCATTGTTAGCATTTATTATCATTATTTAATTACTTAATTTTTAAACAAAAAAAACGTAACAATCGAACGAATAAGCTAAGCGAACGAAGTTCTTTATAAATTGATTGTTGCGGAGGAATTATTATTTATATTTTTTATTTTGGGCTATTTTTGAGATATGGGGTAGATTCGGTTTTTTTGTCCTATGATAATTCTTGAACGGTTGATCGGATTATGATGAAAGCTTAGGGAGAATATATAAATTATTATTTGCATAATATTTTTTTAATAAAAAAACGACTTTAAATGAGGGTTTCCTTCGACTTGTAAAACACCCAATTCGCTATGATGTATGCCTTTTATATTTGAGTATTTTCCTCGATTTATCATAGATTCCATCATCAGAACTGGGTGCAAAAACAAGAAAATATTATAAGTGAAACAAAAAACTCCATCTCCTCTCCATACCTTGGAAGAATTTACTCCATCCACGGGCAAGGGAAGAACGGCAACATTCTCCTGCCGTCCCACGGGGCGGGTCAACTTGAAACCTTGAACCTTGTTTATTATATAATCCGTTTCTATTTTCGGTACTATTTCGCTTTCGTAATATTCCTTGATTTTATAAAATACTTTATTTAACCATTTGATAGAGAATAATGGAAGCTATACCCCTATACTGTAAACTTAGGCAAGCAACCACAAGTTTTCCGCTCGGTAATGGTATCTTTTAACCATTGGGTTATTCCGTTCTGATCACGATCATCGGTATGTAGCAAAATAACTCAAACTACGGGTGTTTCACAAACATTTAAATCGATTTAAATCTTTGGTGTTTTATGGTAATAGACATGTTGACAATGTATGAAAATCAAAATTTTATTTAGTTCGTCAGTTAGATAACAAAAAAATAGATTTGTATATTTTGATTTTTCAAAATAATGAAACAATACATAAATAAAGCGAGTTGAAGTATAGGAGTGAGGGCTCGCGATGGTATAATACTGTTGTACCGAGGCACGTCGCCGTGTACCAGCGTGTGATTTCACGCGACATTTCGATAATATGTATCGCGGTATTTTTTTTATTACGTGAGAAAATAAAGAATACGTGTTAAATAGGTTTGGTTAATTGAATGAATTGCTGTTTTGGCGCTTACACCTTTTGATTTCAAACTAGTTTTTTGCGTCAGTTCGTATCGTAGGCGGCTCCCCTCAGTCCATGTTGTACCATAGTAATTATACAATTACTTTCAAATATTTTTTTTATTGAAGCTTGTTGGATTTCCCGCAATCACATGAACGACGAATCACGTGATCACTGATGAACATTTCTTAGGGCGTGATCAGACGGGCGTGAGAGAGATTTTACTACTTTTAGGATCGTTTAACTGATATCATTATTTTTTCACCAGATTACACAATTATAAACAATATTTCTACTAAGGATAAGGGTTATAAACTAAAAGTACCACTAAGCCTTAGTGTTACCTTAGTGGTATCCTTTACCATGGACCAAATAAACGACTGTACAACAATTTTCAATATTTTTTTCCTTATGACTCTCAATAACATCGGATCAAAAGTTACCTTATTCAGATAAGGATCTTTTCAAAGTATGTTATTGTATTGATAACTTAGGATACCTACTTACAAAGAGAGAGCCTTGAAAACTGGTTTTTAACAATTGTGTCAGGTAAATGTTCTAGAGGTTTTTACTGTAAAAACTGGGGCACATCTCGGAGTAGATAAAAAAAAGACAAATTATTTTATTTGGGACAAAACCTTGGGTACAAAACATTATAAGAAAACGTTGTTTTATAAAATGTATATAGCGTCAGCAACTGGTATGGGAAACCTCCTATACCAGTTGTTCCCAATGCAACCGCATTGGGAAATAGATTATCCAAATAGATATAAATAGATTATTCAAATTTAAACTCAAAAAATGCTATATTCAGTGCGGCCGCATGAACATTGACACAAATTAAAAAATAAAACAACGAAAATTCATAGAATAAAGCACAAAATTCAATCTGTTTACTTCATATGACACGCGAGTTAGGAAAAGAAGCGAACAGAAGAACTTAACTCGGTTGTTATAGTCATCATTTAACAATTTTATTTTGTCTTATGTTACGTTTGACGGGGTTGGAGCACATTCCTTCCCAAGTGGTTTTGTCCTCTAGGTAATCTAATATTTTATGATAAGCTTTATTGCAAAGATTGCGTTTGATAACGTTTTTGAATTTATTCAATGCAACTCACTTAGGAATTTGTTGTAGAAGTGTATATACATCGTGATGTGATAGGGTTGCCCAGAAACAATACCATCCTCACAGCAAAGTGGGCTATATTTAGAGGAAAGAACATGTCAATACGTCTGACTAAGCCGCTAGTTTGCTTACGAAGTTTTCCTACGTCGTTAAAGCGCGTATTAAACGTGAACGTGGATTTTTCAAGAAAGTTAAATCCATTGGCACAGCCGGTAGATACCACTCGGCCAAAACGACTGCATAGGTTATATTGTTTTGTAAACCACCACTAAAGTGGAAAATTTGTCATGAAGCCACATAACGACAAAATTTATTATGTATATTTTTAACCTGGTTGCATCCACTGTAGCAGATTATGGTTGTCAGATTTATATGACGCGTGAAGAGTTCATTTGTTATACATTGAAACCAGTGGAGCATCTCCAACAATATGTATAAAATGTTCGATTTTATTCGCTTGAACGTGTTCGTATCCACTACAATGCTGCATTGTTTAATCTTGTTTACAGATAGGTTTAAGCAGATAGGCTTGCTTGGAAATAGGTAGGCACTTCAATACCTTGTTGATCAGCGTTTGTGATGTCACTTGGCAGGTTTTGACTAAAAACCAGCGTTCTTTATCTAGCTTCAAATCAAATAATTTCAAATCATTATTTTATTAAAACCTTATCAACATATTACATATTTACCTACCGCAACTTTCAAGACCTTACCTCCCGTGCTAGTTAAAACCTGTATTACGGCAAGGTAAGGTCTATCAAAGTTTATTAGTAGAGTGTAGTATTTCAAGTTGTTCATTGTCAGACGAACTTCTCTGCTTTCGTCGGATAAATTGTTGCATCATATGGGAATCCCCTAGCACTGTCGCATACTAAAACAAGATCATCCGTCAGATTGTCCTAATCAAGTGCTCTGAATGTGCTCTTCAGTATAATGGAGGTTTTCTAATACATATTTTTAATTAACCTTGTTTGGTTTGCCAGGTTTATCGCTGCACATATTTGAGAAGTCGGTTTTGTTTTATTTGTCAAAAATGACTGTTCGTGTAAAATGTTCCAATCCCCGGTCCCGTTCTGTAACACGATTTGGAAATATTTCCACAGACCCACAATTTTTTTTGTGGAAACCTACAACCTAGTACTCAAAATCTAAACACCACAATCAGGACAGTGCAATAACTGAAGTGTTCGCGACCTTGTCCACAATTGGAGCATTGTATGCCACTTGTGTTATAAAGCCGGCTCGCGACCTGCGGCATGGAATGCTAACTCATACGGCGATTACCAACGCAGCTATTATAAGCAAACCCTGTAAGAAACCAAAACTCTTACACACTACTAAACCAAGATTTTGGACTTAATTTTTTGTTATTTTGCTTGGAATAAATTGAAGACATGAGTAAAAGAAGGTGATGTCGCATTTTTAATTTTTGTTATTTTCACGAATAAAGGTATATTACCTTTTTCGTTGATGTCCTGACGCTTTTAGATTCGCTAAATAGTAAACGTAAAATTTTTAAAGTAATTGGTGAAGGGTTTATGTACACACAAATATATATGTAATTTATGAATACGTTAACTGAATCTTAGAATCTGCGATCAATCTTACTATTTTGAGCGGATACTTACTTAGGGCAACACTTTAAATCGAACATTAAGAATTAAATTCCCTTGTTATTATCCCACCTTATGAAGGATGGGTACAACCAGTATGTCCTTCTCCTTCACTTGTGATGCAAAGCCACAACTATTCTATCTCAAGCAAACCAAAGCCAACAACTCTAAAAATTACAGTTTAATTGTCGATTTAAATTGTGTCTTAAAAATTTGCGTAAAAACAAGATTAGCGTCAATTTATGCATTTTTTGGTACATCGAAAAGCAACTACTTCTTGCCGTTGACTGCCGGCAGTAGAATTTTGCCCCTCCTCTCTTGCCCGTGGATGCAGTAAGGATCTGTTAGAGGATACCTTCGGAAGATGGGCAGTTGCGCCTTTCAGTGTATCAACAACCACTGCGTTCGCTAAACCCATTACCAAGCGTGACGAGTATGGTAACAACCCTTTATCAGTACGTAGTGATCCATGAGGGAGGCCTTTGTCCTACAGTGGACGTTCTACGTTCGAGATGATCAACTACATCTTTATTCTGCCCTTACCAGTGAGCTCAGTACGACATCCTCCTCTCTAAAGATGCATAAAATCTAAACGAAAATTTTGCATGGGACTTACTTGTCGGCATCAAGGATATACCCAATAGAGAGGAAATGTAATTTATTAACAATAATTCCGCCAAAAATATTTCATAATTGTATGGAAAAGTACACAGGTCGGCTGTGTTGGCGCTGCACTGTTAAAGGCGAGAGACAGTTGTCATTGCATCAGTGCATAGCTCTGTGTTTCGGAATTCTTGTGACCTTATTTCCCCTCTATTGGATATGAGCTCAATGCTTGTCGGACTGTCCCAAATGAGAAATTTGACAGATTCCACCTCTAAGGAGAGTAAAAACAGAGGGTTAAAGGCTACATTATACATTTATTCGGCTTAGTTGGCTTCAGACGTATTGAACTGTTCTTTCCTCTGAATAATAGCTGACTAAGCTGAGAGGATGGTTAGGTGCTGGGCAAGCCTAATCCATCTAACAATGTCCCAGGCACTGCAGCGTCCCGTACAACATGAATTACCAGTTGCTGACGCTGTATAAATCATCTATAATAGATACAAAAGGTCTTTTTTTATGAAATTTGGGCCATTAGCTGTTAATAAAAATAATTAACCTTTCGTACCCCGTTGGCTCTCATCTCTCTCATGGGAGTCATCGCCAAAAAAATTGATCTTATACATTTACAATTGATCTTTTACTAATAACTCGGTCGAAAAACCAACCCCAACCAAGCAATTCAATCTTAAGTTTAACAGTTTGTTTACATTCTACATCAGAAGTGGCTAGAGTATTAGGTAGACTATTTCAGATAGATATTTAAGGCCGGCGCTGACTGACGGCGCGGAAGGGCTAAACCGTCGCGATCACAACATACGCATCGATGTGGAATGTTGTCATGTAATACACCTCTCTTACCCATGGATGATTAATTATGTGCCAAGGGATAGGTACCTCAAGATGGGCAGCAGCGTCTTTCCGTATCTTAACATCTCGAACTGCGTTCGCTAACCTGTCTGATCTTGGAGATATATTTATTTATGAATATATACATATTACATGTATATATCATACATGAGGGAGACCTATGTATGTCCAGAAGTGAACGTAGACAACAGTCCCCTAGGATCATCACAGCCAGGAGCAACCAGCTAGGAGCATCAAGCTGTGATGATGATATGATGATGATGAACGTATAATTAATGCCCTTCAAGCACGTCAGTGCATTATGCCAAAAGTTGGTAGCTAATTAGTATGACTTCAAATATACACCCAATGTTACCCCACGCGTGGAGTCCGTGGGCTCGTCTTACTCTTATCAAGACACGTTATATCTCGGGCAAATAATATCATAATGGACTCGTGCTCAAAAACATGTTTGTATATGATAAAAATGCAGATGATAAATGCTGCGCTGAAATAGAATTATATTAAATCCCTTTGCTTTTTTTGACTATTTTAATGAACATGGGCAAAATGTATGGGCTCTGTCCCCACCTACAAATGTAACTGATGCCAATGTGTTCCTAAAGTATTTATATTAGTTTTATAGTTGTAGTTTGTTAATATTTAAATAGAAGGATTGCTATGGGGTGCCGGCAGTAGAATGTCGCCTCTCCTCTCTTGCCCGTGGATGTAGTAGACAAATCCGTCAAGGGCAACCTTCGGTACTGATTCGCAAAATCATTTTTGGGTTCGACTGGCTACACTTCCAATTTAGTAATTATTTTTTTTACTTTTACTGAAGCAAAATTTGTACACCTATATCCACAAATGCAGGCAAAATACAATCTTGTGTTGCGCAGGCGGCATTCAGAGACAGGATGAGGCTCAAAGTGATTATTGTATTGTATTGTTGAGAATAGCTCCAATCCATCTTCGTTTGATAAAATTAGGTGATATAAGGCTACCCATTCCTTTTATGTTCCTTGCTTATAAAAAGTGATATTGCCCATGTCAAACTTAAGTAACCTAGTTCAACGGTTTTTAACCGACTTCAAAAACGGAGGAGGTTCTATGTTCGACTGTTTAAATATATTTTTTTTATGTATGTTAACCAAGTTCTCCGTCAATTGTAGACCGATTTTCAAAATTATTTTTTTACCAATTTTGAAAGAGTGCACTTACGAGGTGGTCCCATTTCAATTTGGTCCAGTTCTGACAATGGGATCCATGAGAAAACTATATAAGTCTTAATTTCATTAAGTATTTTAGAGCAATACAATTTATCTCATTAAAGTCGTTTTTTTTTTGTTGTCAAATTAAATAATTATATGAATTAACTAGAGGGTAGGTTGTGCGCGAGCTGCGCGCAGCTCGCGGTTGATTTTTAATTATTTTGAACTTTGAACATTGACATTGAATTTTGAACATGAACATGTAATTTGTCAAAGGATATGAATAAAGTAGTGGACGTCTTACGGCTGAAATGATGATTACAAATAGCCGAGTTATTAAATGTTCTAAAATATCCGTGTCTGTACTAGGATAAAACCAAGATTTATCTTAGCCATATTTCGATGACGTCACGTGAATTTTGTATCATTGAAGAGTTTTGACAACTATCTGTGGTCTTCTTAATCAGTTCCACTTCACCAAATCATACTTTCTGAATGCAGATGCTTACCTACAGCAATTGAGTCCACGAAGGAATCATGCATGCATGCATGAGGCTCCTCCTATTGCAGTGGACGTCCTACAGGTGAAATTATAAGTACGCCCGATAGGGCGTGACCCTATTTCAATAATTATTAAAATAATTCTTATTTCCAACCAATAACAAAGGCTGACTGACTACGTGCGAGTTTTTATCTTTTTTCTTAGGAGTCTTCACTTAACTTTAAGGATGAACGAGTCGCCCATCTTTCCATACAAACGTAGAAGGGTAACTACTCCACTGTTTGACGTTGACCATCAAACACTAAGGATTATATCAAGTAATCTCGTCAATCTATGTTTGTATACACCCCAAACCGTAAAAAAAGTATTTATTTTGAAAATACAAGCTTCTAAACTTTCGTATTTCAACACTGATTTTAGCCTAACTTTGGACGAAACTAAATAATATACGGAGAAAGAAAACTCAAAAATAAATGCCATTTCGACATAGTTTAATTATCCAAAAGTTTAAATAAATGTTATTTTAAAAAGATTACACTCAAGTTTTTCTTTTGTGCTCAAAGTCTATTCACATATGTTTGCGCGGTCGTTTTAGGAATTAACCATTGTGCGTTTCATTCTAGCGCGCGGGTACACATACTATGTCAGGTGAGATATCATACATTTAGGCCGCACCCACTGACGACTTTGCCTCCGCGACTTGTTGGACCTTAAGTGACATTTCTTTCGTTTATTTTTCCGGCACCGGCCGATTACGTATCCAGCGACAGATTTGCAACAGGCGCGGATCTCGTGAGCATCGCTATCAAGCGTCAATTTCGATTTAGTTATCAGATGTTGTTGTATATTCGTCACACAGTTAATTTACGAATTGACGTTTGACAGCGATGATCGCGAGATTTGCACCTGTTGCAAACCTGTCGCGAAATACGTAATCAGCCTGCGGAACCGACTTCAACAAAAGGAAGAGGGACTAAATTGAAACTTGCGGTAGGGTTTTTTGTTTTTCAGCTACATTTTAGATTTCATCAATGAAGTCGGTATTTTTGTTGAAAAGTCCAGTATTATTTTGTTTCATTATCATCATCATCATTTCAGCCGTAAAACGTCCACTAATGAACACAGGCCTCCCTCATGTATCTAGATGATGAGTTGCCATACTCACCACGCTCGGCAGGCGGGTTGGCGAGCGCAGCTTGGGATTTTGATACACGGAAAGACGCTGCTGCCCATCTTCCGAAGGTATCCCTTAACAGGCTCTTACTGCATCCACGGGGATGAGAGGAGGGGTAACATTCTACTGCCGGCACCCTACAGCAATTACGGCACGGCTTTTTTGTTTCATCATCATCATCATTCCAGCCGTAAAAAGTCCACTACTGAACAGGCCTCCCTCATGGATCTCCATGATGGGTAGTTGCCATACTCACCACGCTTGGCAGGTGGGTTGGCGAGCGCAGTACGGGATGTTGATACACGGAAAGACGCTGCTGCCCATCTTCCGGAGGATCTCTTAGCAGGCTCTTACTGCATCCACGGGCATAAGAGAAGGGGTAACATTCTACTGCCGGCAACCCACAGCAAGTTATTTTGCTATTAATTTTGCTATTATTTAAGGCTATTTTGTTTACCATCAATCAAATATCATCAATCAAAAAATCTTTGCATTTAAATTTTAATATATTTTATCAGTTACATAAATTGCCAATACTTTTATAAATGCTCGTTGCAAACGGAAACTACTATTAACTGTTATGTTTCTCGCAAGTGATTTGTATAAGATAAATATTAATAAAGATCTTAGACGTTAAATACTCGGCCCACAGCTACAGCCAATAAAACAGCGCCTCACAGCCACGCCGCTGATCGTCACGCGCCACGCGGATGACACGTGATACGTACGTATCATAGAGTGGCATAACACTAAGGCATAACCAAATAAAGGCGGTTCTTATTCTTATTCTTGTGGGGGTAACTAGATCTGCAGTGACGTCCCGCATAGGGTTGTATTGTGCATTGTAACCGACCGACCCGACCCTAGACAGCCCAACTCCTTAAAGTACCGGAGAAGGACTCTGGGCCGCCGGCAGCATTCCCTGAGCATTCCCGAAGGATATGCAGATATTGTAGAAGAAAAAGGGCATGACTCTATGAGCTCCTGTATGAGCGTCCCGTCTCCGATCTGGCGTCCTTTGTTGCGGTGCAATGCAATAGCACGCGCTCCACTGTCTCCTCCTTCTCAAGACACCCGCGACATAGTCTACTGTCTGTGGCCCCTGTCTTTAGAAGATGGTTGGTTAGGCGGTTCACAAGTTGGCCGAGTGCGTCATAATCGCATAAGCGACATAGCCCTTCTTTATGATTAAAAAAAAGAAAAGCGAGTTAAAAAGAGTTTTACCACAGATTTACAGATATGTCTTACTCGACTCAGTCGACTCAAGAGGTCTGGACTGCGTTTATTTTATTAAGGAAATGCAAACTACAAAATAACATAGTACGTAAACAGAATGATACAATTAATTACCCGACTGCCAAGGAAGGGTATTGTTTTTCGCGCGTATCTTGTTTGTAAATGTCTTTATACCCACGTATGTTCCAAACGACTAGATCGATTTCGACAAATAAAGTCCCTTAAGATTTGTCTTAGAAACCCGAGTGTCCACAGATCAGTTTTTTTGTAATAAAACGAAAATGTCTGATTTTTGGCGCCAAATTGTAAGTAGTTCAATTATTTTTTTTTACCAAACCTATTGAGTAGGGTATCAAAATAAAGGGAATTAAAAGGAGATTACAAAAATATGCTTATGCCATGTATTTTAATATAATCAAAAATAGTTAAAATCATTTTAATTCAACCATTCTCCTAACTTTGTACGTAATCAACGCATCTAAATGGTCGTATTTTGGCTTTAAATCGGCCAAGTGTGTGTCGGACCTTGCAGTTAAGTTTTTTGTTTCCCTTTATAATGTAACAACTTGGTTTAACTGCAGCGTCCCGTACAGCATGATTACCAGTTGCTGACGCTTCATAAATCATCTATAATAGATGCAAAGGCTTAACATTTTTTTTTGCTTTACATAAAAATTCAGCCCACAGCACTATTCAGATTGCTATGAGAGATTTTCATCAAATACCGCTGAGTTAACTGACTGTTAAAACAAATAACTATAACATTTAAACTTTCGCAATTTTCCAACATATTATTCGTTTTTTAAATACAGGATTATATACAAGTACTTATTACATGTCGTGGGGTGCTGGCAATAGAATATTATCCCTCCTCTCGTGCCCTTGGATGCAGTAAGAGCCTGCTAAGGAATTCCTCCGAAAGAAGGGCAGCAGCGTCTTTCCTTGTATCAACGTCCTGTACTGCGCTCGCCAACCCGCCTGCCAAGCGTGGCGAGTATGGCAACTACCCCTCATGGAGATCCATGAGGGAGGCCTGTGTTCAGTAGTGGACATTTTACGGCTGACATGATGATGATGATTACATTACCAATACATTAATTTTGTAAAAACGGGAATTACTCACGTAGTATTGTAACGTCGAAGATTATTCCGACACGTTTCGATTTTTCAAGAAAATCATCATCATGGGATTGAATGCCCGTCCGCGCGTGGGGCCGACACGACACTGGCGCTGGCAGCGGCGCGTGCCGCGCGAGCTTCGTATCGTTCGGCGCGACTGGAAATGAATAGTATATCTCACGTTAATTTTGAAAGTGAAATTACCAATACACATACTCGTAATTATGAGACTTCAATAAGACTAACTGGTTCTCAATTTGTTAGTACCTAATATAAAAGTTTATTACCTCAAGACTCCGTTTTTATTGAACCGGTGTGGAAAATTAATTTATTTTGTATTTGAAAGCATATATATTACCTACGATCCTATTTTTATCAAAACTTAGTTCTGACGATGATATCTATGAGCGAGATTTTGCTTCTTTCAGCAACAAGAATGCCAAACATGAGCGAACACACTCATGCGCTAGCGTTAATAATTTTTCTTGTAGACTACTATTTAGTGTAGTGTGGCAATGGTCTATTATCAAACAGACACTCGTTAATTGCTTATTTCTTATCTATTCGTATAGATAAGGCGGCGTCTGTCCCGTCTTTATCTTACTCATCCACGACAAGTGTGAGCATAGACTTAATTCTTTATTTAGACTGTCGTGCGAGACGGTATCTACGAGGCGAGGGAGGCGTGGAGCAAAACCTGAGGTGACAGGTGGTGACAGTTTTAATGAAATATCATCTAAAGCACAGTTTATAAGAAGCCAGTAATGCTGGCGCCAGTAAAAATAGACGGGCGCTCTATTCTCGCCCGCGTTGGCAGCTAGCGCTGGCTTGGCTTGAAAAACTGTTTACACGAGGCAAATAACAAGCCACTCTTACTGGCAGCCAGCGATGGCCTTGTGTAAACAAGGTGTTAGTCCATTGTTAGACATAGGCATCTCCAATTATCCACTGTGCACGGTATTCTCAGACTGGGTCTGCCACGCCAAAAGCGCATCTTGTTACTCTTCACAGCTCTCTGTGAAAATGGCTACATCATTAGCGTAGATAATTTTAATATATATAAAAGTACACGCCGCTTAGTTCCGCGCAACCTCGGTGAGTGTCCAACACCAAGCAGAACAGAAAGCCACATGAAAATTATGCCTTTGTTCGGTGTTGGACAGATTCTAGATTAGACAGATTCGTAATTCGGCAGATTCGCTACACGACAAGATCGTGAATTGGGCAGTTTCTTGGATTCGACATATTCGCTACTCGACAGATGTACAGGCGTAAATAAAATAGCAAGTGGAACCAAAATATTTTATTTATTATTGAATATAAAATTTACTTTAAATTTATTTAATTTACTTTAAATCAATTGAACACAATTATTGTAATAGGGAGATATGTAGGTAACAGTTGTATTTTATTTGAAGTGTTTGAAGTAGGTACATGCTAAATGACAACGTCATAAAGTGGCCTATTGATGTCTTAAATATTCAAGGAGTTTTCATAAAGTATAAATAGGTACCTACCTAATCTAATGTGGTGTAATTCGATTAGTTCATGTTTAGTACAGCTTTTGTATTGATCAGTGTCAGATCAGTAGGTACCTATTCTGTGCACAAGTGTTCATTTTCTGCCGTGTAGCTAATCTGTCGAATCCAAGAATCTGCCCAATTCACGATCTGTCGTGTAGCGAATCTGCCGAATTACGAATCTGTCTAATCTAGAATCTGTCCAACACCGAACAAAGGAAATTATGCTTAGTAAATGCCTTAGTAAACCCTAGAAGAAATAATACTTAACCATCGACAACCCTATTGACGAAAATACCTACTTGGTGTTACAATGTTAATAAGCCCGGATTCATTTTACTAGCCATGATCATAGCAAACAATGTGACAAAGTCATATACCTTTGTCCTTGAACAACGTCATTAGACTCATTGCAGTGAATAGTGTCATTTTGTTTACTCTTACAATCTGTAGTTTTCAGTCAGTATCATCACCCATCAGCTCGACTTAAGTCACCCCTTAGTTTGCACCAACCGCCGCGATCCAGGGCGCCTACTCTAGAAAACAATTACGATATTATCGTCAGAATGGGAATCTTTACGTAATGGCCATAAGAGTTAGTTTGACTTGATTACGATTTCGATTTATTGCAATTTGCATCCAAGAGTACCTAGGCCTAATCGAGTGCTTGTAGAATACATCGTTTACCTTGACTTTATCAATGTCGCCTGAACACCAAAACAAAATATCGAAACTTTAACATACGAAATCGGTTGGTTTCTATACGACTCTAACTCTGCTAGTAAAAGTATGGCCTTTAACGTCTATAGATGATTAATGCTGCGTCAGCAACTGGTATTCAAGCATTCGCTTCAGTGCCTGGGACATTATAATATATAATAATAAAAGTATTTATTTTCCTAAGGGTTCAATCAAGGGGACAATCAGGTATCACTATTGTTGGTGTTGTGTTTAGTATGTAGTGTGGGTGTTTCGTGTGAGTGTTTTTGTGTGTAAGTGGAAGTGTTAATATGTGTGTTTTAAGATAGTATATCTAGATTTTTTTATGTTTTTATGTAGTCCAGATTTTGTAAGTATTTTCTTATATTATTTATTGATTCCAAAAATGTTTTGCTGTGTAAGCTGATTGTTTTAGCAATTTTATTATAAAGGTATGGCACTAGGAATGGCGTATGCTTCTGTGAAAAACGCGTTTTACACCACATGGATTGGTGTTCATTCCTATTTCGTCTTTTCAAGGCTATGTTTGATTTGAGTGGGTTTAGTTTTAGCTGCCTGAATAAGACTTGTTGTATAGTTAGAACTTCGCACTCTTCGTATATAGGTGGCGTATCTGTAAGGACGGGAGTAAGCCACTTTGAGTACCACTCTCTGTGCTCTCTCAAGAGGGTAGAAATGAGTTTTTTAGGCGCCACCCCATGACGTTAAGCAGTACGTTACTAATGTTTGACAAAGAGCGAAATATGTCATTTTGAGTTGGCGTTTGTTTGCAGAGTGTTTAATGTTTTTTAAAGATAAGATAAGATAATCATTGAACTCTTTGGAGTTGTCCGGGGTGCCATCACACAAGTTGGAATTTAAGGTATGTAGGTGTACCCGTTTTATTAATGAGTAACCTGGACGCGCCAAGATATAATAGCTATAATATTTGTCTATGCAACGGTACTCGATTGCGAGTTACCGAACTAGGAAGGCACATTGTGAAGGCCAAAATTTTAACTGGAGAAGCCAAGGGAGACAATGTTCTTATATCGCGCATCCCAGTCATATCCAACAACTTGACATTCAATTTTAAACGCCTGTAGTTCCCATTAAAAGCATTTTCAATGATGATCAACAAATCGCAGTCAAACCTTAAAGGTAGCAGGCATACATTTGGGTACGCCATGTTTTTCTCACGGTCAGCTCTATGTGGCTTGCTCACGTGTTTCAAAAGCGAAAAATCTGCATGTTTATGCTGAAGGAAAAAAATCGTTAAATGTAGTTTATAGGAGCATACTGCAGTTGCTAACTATAGGCCTATGATTATCTGCAGTGCTTAGGTAATTACCGTATTTCTTAAGTTGACAATATTGTTACGTTATTAAAGAGCGACTGTAACATCTTAATATTGTCGGGCTGTTATATTTTTCAAATGCAACCCAAAAATTATTTAAGTTATAATTTTAATGTCATAATTTTAGTTCTTTTCTACGCCACGCTAATATAAGCTACTCGAAATACTAATCCTGCGCAGCCGAAGTCACGAGCACCAGCTAGTAAACAATAATTTCCAATTCCTTCTACCTCGTAAGGGCGTGCAAAATAGAATAATTATAATAATTATGAATTAAGATTCATGCAAGATAGGTAACAATGATTTACTATTTATGGTCATCGATTTAGTTAATGTCAAATAAAATAAAATTAATACAATGTCAACATTTTATAATCTAAATATTGTTTTAAGTCATAAAAACATTCATTTTGTAGCCAGTATTTTAATTTTAATATAAATAAATTGAATTGCAATTTTTTTATGTCACTGGGTCATTTGTTCAAAATTGTAATTGCCTGCTGATAAACATTATTTTTGACAAGTTTTAATCTACAATGTGGAACGGAAAGCCTGTCATTTTGTCTTGTTTGTCTTTCCAACATATCTGAATGGGTTTTAAAATAATACGGATATTGTTTCACAAACAAGCATATTCTCCTTATGTACCTACATGCACGCAGTGGAAGAATGGTGTACTTCTTAAACAAGGGCTTACATTTATCCGTACTCCTAGCGCCTGTTATGGCCCTCACACACTTTTTTTGAATAAGAAACGCCATTTCAAAATCGGTTGAGTTTCCTCACAACATTATTCCATAAGCTAAATATGATGATACATATCCGTGATACATTTTCAGCGCTGCATCTGTAGATACGCGAAACCTTATGCTTTTTATAGCAAAAACGAATCTATTCAGCTTATCACTGATATATTTACCATGTGTTTTCCAGTTGCAGTGTTGATCAAGCAAAAATTTACAGCAACTTTTACTTGTTTTTGTTTATAGGATCCGAACTGCATAATATTTGTCTTTGTCAAATTAATTTTAAGGTGATTTTAGTAAACCATTAAATTGTTTTAGATAAATTTATGTTAATTTCATTTTAAAAATTTATATTATTTCCCCTTCTTACAATATTTGTAGTATCGTCAGCAAATAAGATAGTTTTATATTATATTAGGAATGTCATTTTTGTACATAAGAAATAAGAATGGGTCTAGAATGCTACCTTGTGGTACTCCAAATTTGTTAAATGTAAAGCTAGATTGTATATCCATTTTGTTTCCCTTAATGATGCATGACACCTCAAGACACTGCTGTCGGTGACTTACATAGGTAACTTTGAAGCCACTGATTTGCGGTACCTCTTATGCCGTATTTGTCTAGCTTAAACAGCAGTAACATATAGTCATCAAAGTCAAATGCCTTTGACATATCTAGTAGTAGAGCAACTACTAGTACTACAACTACTAGTAGGAACTTTGTCATTAATGGCTTCCATCACAAATTTCATAACGTTGAAGCAAGCCAGTGAGGTAAATACCGCAATATATCGTCGTACTTTAGAGGCAAGGAAAGTAACGTGGAAAATTCTAGATGCCCAACTAAGCTATGTGTATAGCTTAGTTGGGCATCTAGAATAAGATCTAAATATTTAATTGAGTCACATTTTTCCAAAGTGACACAGTCACATCTATTTTCCATATTGGAGTGGAGGCATTTATTTGTGTAAGCTCTCAAGGTAAATTGTGCTTAGTTTGGCGAGTCAGCACGGCGCAGGGAAAACGTAATTAACTTAGTTTTAGCGGCATTTAGTGTAAGAAAGGATATTGTTGTATAGACAGCTGGAGACGATATCAAAACCCGTTTGTGTATGATCAAAGACTTTATCCGACGCCCTTGAAATAGCAATACTGTATCATCTGCAAAGGCTAACAGTTTACCATTTTCAAGAGTAAGGTTGCATGCAGGTTTACATAGTAAGGTTGAACATTGACATCCTATCATCGTAGTCGGCTATTAGTTAGAGGAAAGAACAGGTCAATTCGCTGAGTAAGCTGCGGGTTACCTCACAATCTTTGCCTTTACCATCAAAGCATCTGTTAAATGAGAATATAATTACATTTTTTGAGTAAGAAAAATCCATTCATACACAGCCGGTATTTAAAATTTCTCTCACGATCTTTGTTTACAATAAAACACTTTTTCACATATCAATTTTATTAAAATCTTTTGTTCCATATGAAGCTTGTATATTCATCTAATTACATCGAATATCTAATTTGCATATACATAATACTTATACATATAACAGTATATATTTATACACATTTACCCGGAACAATACCCGGCTACTTATGGGCAAATAATAAACTCGGCACGGATCTAGAGCGCTGATTACGTGTGCACCGGTTTATTAGAACTAGGGGTCATTCATTATAATTTGGTCATAATTATGCCGTTATCATAAATGTTTTCGAAAATAAATGATTTTGAAAAAAGGAAGAAGGTTATTGGCAGTAGTAATAGGGGAAATAAAAAAAATCTCGTCTTACTACTAGAGCAGCTAGTGGTAACACGGGCAAAAAAAATACCCGTGTTACTACTGGTAGTACGATGGGTAGTAACACGAGTAACGAAGGATTTTATCGTTGATTGATTTATTATTCTTGACTCGATAGGTGCCAAGGGCTCTAGATCCATGATGATGACAGTAAATTATGTTTAAGTTTGTGACATAATAAATTAATTTTAGGCAATATTTGTGCCTGTCATTTACAGTCACGCTAAAGGCATTATTGGCATATAAAATAAAACTGAATCAATATATTTACTTTTTCCAAATACCTATGAACGTCTTGATTTTTAACAATTCAACAGACAACCCTAATTTTAATTATGCCATTGAAATGTTTTTCTGGGTTAAATATACATATTACAAACTTTCTTAACATATGTACGTTAAAATATATGATTTTGTGGTAAAGTGATATTTCTGACGTAGAAAGGTATAGATAAAATTTAAAATTTTGTCAATAGCGTGTCGGTATAATTAAAATTGAATGAATCGTGCTAATTGTGACAGGATTAACATTATTTGTAAATATGTGGACCAATTTGAAAACATGTGAGCAATAATACGAAAGGGCTATATTCGATTGCATTATAAGTAAATAATTAGATTACATATAAAAGTATTTTTTGTTAAATATCGCTCTAATAGGTATTTTAATCGTTATATCGTCATTAAATATATATTTTTTTCATTTATAAATAACAATTTAAACAATTTGATGTATCAACTACTGTAAATATACATTTTGAGTAAATAATTTATTGCTCTCGATATGCAAAGTCAAAAGTAACTATTTTTGTAAATATGTACACAATTGACTATTAATAAAACTTTAATATAATAAATATAGCGTTATTGTCATTTCATTAGTTCAAAATCATTTTGTTTTCTTGATTTTAATTCTTGAATAGATATACTTCTTTGAATAACTTTAAAAATATGTAATTTGAATCACGAACTAAATATTGTGACTTAAACATGACATAATTTTAGTTTTGTAGACGGAAGCCCGAAGTATAATTATGTTTTTTTTTTGTTTTAATCCAATAATTATAACAAAATATGATTATCTCTAAATAAAATATACTAACAGATTATACACACTGGAACGGTTTGTATATGTTCAAATGAAATGAATCTAGGGTTGTCTAGCTACACAAAACATAAATATGTTATGTATGCAAATTTACATTAAAGTCATTCCTGGTCGAAAATAACTACCTCACATTTTCAATCATGTGTTTATGATAAATACAAAAATCTTTCGCTTACATTGCCTTAAGCTCAAAAAAAGAATAAAATTATGATAACTTGAGCTAAAAAGCAAACAAATTTCGTTTAATTAATGTATGTACCCTTTCATGTGTTTAAACTTATTATATTAAATATTTAATCCATTAATTATTTTACGATTATTTCCAATTGATTGAACCCCTGGCTTACATCACTATTTGTAACTAGAATTTGTTTAAGTCGATACAGGCAGCAAAAAGCACTAATATACATTATGTACTTTTTATCAAAATTTTAGGTCACAGAAACCGCAAACTAAATACAACCTTTAGGCTTTCAATTTACCCTTTTTTATACATCCAATTGTTTAACGGTAACTTGTTTCATATTTGTGCTAAAACATAATATCAGTAGAAGCATGGTATATCCACAAATACAATGTGATAAGAACTCAGCTGCTATATCGATAAAGTTCGGATTCCTTTCACTTGTTTTTATAAATCAGGGGCCATTCAAAATCTTAATCGTTTATAACATCAACGAACTCCGGTAGTTTTGGCTCATCATTTCCTTCAGTCGACCTTCTCGCTGGAAGACTAATGAAAAACATCTAAACGATCCAACCAACACACATCTACATCTACAACATACACAACAATCATTCGTGTATACGTACGGGATTATATAATTACAAACGACACAACCAAATTTTTCAACAACAGAAGCCTAGTGATATAATGTTTAAAGTTTCTGATGCTCTGTTAATGTTCTTGTTCGACGTTTTTTTTAATCATTCTCACAACATTATAACCGATGAAGAGGACTATAATAATGTAAGGTAGTACATTATAGCCCTCTTCATCGATTTCGATGACGGCGAAACTAAAAAATATGGACTATTTCATATAAAAGCACTATCAAAAAACATATTAAGTAAAAATATTTGAATAGAATCTTACATTTCAGTCACTAGGCTCGTGTCATTTTACTTAACAGATAGTTTTCAAACCGATTATTTTGTCACTTAGACGAATATCTATTTTACTAGTTAATTTAGTCAGTTTATGAACCGTACAAATTTATTACGCTGTAAAAATTGTCTACAGTTATCCAATTTTGGCTAATTTTAAAACAGTTTTTGGTTACATTAAAACTTACATTTAGATTCCTACTTTATTTGTGAATAAAAGTTTGATGGATTTGGAAAATAAAATGCAGTCAACCCTGCTTCCCGTAACACGAAAATGGAAAGAAAACTACTGGTTGATTTCACTATACATTTATATGATTATTATTATGCTTTGTTCCAAATGGCTTGTTCATCCAATCTAGGGCGCCCGAGTGCTATTTTCGCGCAAGAAGTGGAAGCTCAGATCGTCAAGCAGGATTTAATTTTCTTCTCTTAGAACTGTACAGTGATAAACAGTTGTATGAACAAGGTAATAGGACGATTCACGAGGTTGAATTCTATAACTACGTCTCAACTAACACAGCTGTATTGCACATTGATTTAAAGCATGGACTAATGACAAACATCGACAAAGTCATTTTCTTAGAAGTAAGGAGAATTGTGGTGAAACCATTTTATGCAGTGCTTGGCGACTTTCATATTTTACTCCAGAATACATAGAACATTGTTTCAAAGTCAGTTTTCAATATTGAAAACAGGACTGAAACGCACAAACTCCGAAAACAAACCGCAGTTTAGTATCTATGTTTCGACAATATTCCTCCACAGAACGCTTGGTCTTCTATTGTCTTCTTGATCTTTTTCTTGGTTTCAAAGCACATTTATTATTCAATTCTAATTTGCAGTAGAGAGCTGGCTGTAGAATATTCCTTCCTCTCTCTTGCCTGTGAATGCAATAAAAATTGCCAAAGGGTACCTCCGAAAGATGGGCAGCAGCGTTTTTCTGTGTAACAACATCACGTATTGTGCTCGCCAACCCACTTTCCAAGCGTAGTGAGAATGGCAACAGTACGGTTATGATCAGTACTTGGAGGTCCATGATTCTATATCTAGCAGTGGACGTCCTGTGGCTGAGATGAAGATGTACTCTCATCTTTAGGTTTTAATATATAAAACGTGTAGCTTCCTCTTCGTCAAACACCGGTGCTTTCACGAACGTTCTCCAAACACTGCACAACACCACACGAGACGGCAACAGTCTGGGTACAAAAGACGTACGTATACACAGCACGAGTCACTTTATCGACACTGACAGTTTCACCGATTGCTATATTAGAGTTTCCTTCCCGGCTTGGTTGAGGTCCGGCGTGAGTGCCGGCCCGTCCTTGGTCTGGAGGTCTCCGGGCGCGGGCTCTGAGGGCAGGGGCTTCGACTGCTCTGAGGGCCGTCGCTGGGCAGTCGGCTGCTCTGCTGCCGGTTGCTCATACTAGTTTTTCGACATCAGTATTGTTACGAACTCTGGAACAGGTGCAATTGTTGGTGTTAATAGTGGCTTCGGATGGGACAAAGTAGGTAGTTTTGTACAGCGTTAGAAATCAACAGTAGAAGGCCCAAAATAAGGTTTACAGAAATACCCCACAAATCTGCAGTTTTCTTAACATATTGAAAATTAAAACGACTATCGCAGTTAGGTACATTTTTGTTACGTGAGAACTCGGCGATTAGGTGCGAAGAATTTAAAGACTTTGTGGTAGAAACTGGAATGTCAGTAAAAAAAGCTTCAAATGCATCTTCATCACTTTTGTAGGTGGTATTATTATAATTTAATTTAAATTGGTTGTTAAAGTTACTTACATTTCCAGTTCCTTGGTTTATTATTTTCCGAGTAGCTTTAATTTTATCATCACTATTTTAATTTGGAACTCAAATAATTAGACTTAGCAACATGGCAGACTTTTCTAAAAAATTTAGAGTAATTTTTAACCGTTTGTTTGAACTCTTCACTAAAATTAAAATAATGCTGGAGTACCCATAACACAAGCTGCTTAGCTTCACGATGCAATTCACATAGCATCATCTAGCCCCAAACTAAGCAGAACTTGTATTATGGGTACTAGATAACTGATATACTTATTACATGATACTACATAGATAGATATTTTTTTGTTATATATAGATATATGCAGATCGTACAGACATTTGTCCGCTACCTCTTACGTTGTAGGCGGATCTTCGCCCGCTGATGATGCTGAGAAAATCAAACTAATGTTATTCTGTTCCATAAATGCAACTTTTCGTAATTGAAGTCAGCCTTAAGAACTCGTCTTGATTTCACTTTACATATTGATTACATTACAGGGTTTGAGATCGCGTACTGTGTTTGAATACCATTACAACTACTCTTACTCATCGTGATTACGGCGGCAGAAAGATGCGATCACTGACCGTGGTAGCTGACCATACCATCGCCTTCGAGATCGGACTCGCGATTCATGTCATCTACTTCCTCTTCGCTCAGATTATCCCTGAGGTCGGTCATCAGCTCGGATGACCGACCTTAGTATTCCCTCTCTCATGGATCTCCATGAAGGTCATTTCTATACTCACCATGCTTGGCAGGCGGGTTGGCGAGCGCAGTACGGGATGTTGATACACGGAGAGACGCTGCTTTCCTGAGGTGTTCCTTAGCAGACTCTTACTGCATCCACGGGTATGAGAGGAGTAACATTGTACTGCCAGCACCCCACGGTAGAACAGATATGAATGTGGTAGTTGATCATGCCGTCGCCGTCGAGGTCATCCTCGCCAATCTTGTCCTATTCTTCCTCTTCGCTTAGCTTCTCCCGGAGGGTTTGCCATCACGTGCCTGAGCTCCACAGACTATTTATATACCAATTCAACTGAATGATAGCTGATATGCCATTCCCATGTTGGGATGGGAACCCTTCGTTGGTAGACCTAATTTTTACTTCAGCTGCAATATTATCATTTCGCATACTAACCATGGTAATTGGGTATGCCATCGCTATGTAGTCAAAGCCGGCGGTCGCCGACGTCTTCTTTTCTCAGCATCTTTTTAAACTTTGGCGCACGTACAAAACTTTGTTATGTACGGGTTGCCTACCCACGTTAATTATTGGTTGAAAGTAGGGTTCCAACGTGTTCAGTTCCTCCCAACTTTCGTCAGGGAATGGAGTGCTACGCGGCACCTTCTCCTTCCCTCTCACGCGCTCGCGTTCACTGACAAAACACGTCAGAAACTTATATTTAACCAATAATTAACGCGAGCTGAACACCCGTTTAACATAAAAATGAATAGTGTAACTCACGAGTCGTTTTAAAGTTGACTTTCATAATTAACGTACCAAACTCTTGGTATTCAGATTAGATGGATGGAACAGAGTATTTACCGTGGTAGTTGACCATGCCATCGCCGTCGAGGTCGGCCTCGCGAATCATGTCGTCTACCTCCTCTTCGCTCAGCTTCTCCCCGAGGTTGGTCATCACGTGCCGAAGCTCCACGGACGATATCATGCCGTCGTGGTCGCTGTCGAATACCCTGGAATGTGATAAGTAAACGTTAGGTCTAGTCAACAAGTTAGAACTATTTATGTGGTTACAAAAACTGATGTGAACATTGCCACCACAAAAGTGAAAAAAAAATATGTACGGTTAAACTGAGAAACCTCCTTTTTTTCGTCGGTAAAAATTGAAACTTTTGTGATTTGTTGGTAAGATTTCGGTAACGTAGTCAGTCCACCTCTATCTATTACAATTGCAATACCGCGGTGATCACGTTCACGAAACACGTGACCAACTCTGCATTGCATTGCGCTTATCACCCTGAGACATAGAGTTGTAAGGTTTCATGTGCCCGTAATTTCACCGGCCCCCTTACCATTCAAACCGAAACACAGCAATGCAGACATAACTGCTTGGCGGCAGAAATAGGTATGGTGGTAGCACTTCCCCGGATGAACGCTTCACAAAAAGTTCTACTACAACTGGTGTGCTTGAGTAGCAATTTGTCTAACCTACCCCTTATGGAGTCCCAGGAATCATAAACGCAACGCTGGCAGACTACCTGCTCAATGGGTGTCGTTAAAGGTGCCAACAAGATCTGGTTGCGATCGGCCCGACACCAGAAGGAGGGGCATAACATTTAGGAGGTCTACCTAGCTGTGGGTTGACACAAGCTGAAATTAATAATGATGATGATCTATGTAGTCTTTTATAATCTTTTGCGATCAGAACACATTACAAATGCATATGTGACTGGGTATTTTTTTCTTGCGCATAATATTCTCATCAGTCCAGACCCGTAAGTACCTGAAAGCCTCTCTAAGCTCGTGATCTTCATCCACCACCTGCATCTTCTTGGACATCATCAGAAGGAACTCGTTGAACTCGATCGTGCCGTTTCCATTCTGGTCCACCTCTTTAAGCATTTGTTTTAGCTCCGCTTCTGAAAAATTATTATTATATTTAAGTTGAGTTACTTACAATCTTTCATATCCAAGTTAGCTTAGTAAGCTTCACCTGTTCTTTTCTCTGACTAATAGCTGACTTCGCTGAGAGAATGGTAAAAGGTGCTGGGCAAGCCTAATCCATCTAGCAATGTCCCAGGCACTGCAGCGTCACATACAGCATGATTACCAGTTGCTGACGCTTTATAATTTATCATCTAAATGCAAACATAAAGTTATATGCATAGATGCAAACTTTTTTTATATCTACAACTATAGTTATTTATTTGTACTTGGATGTTTGAATTTGTTTTTAATCCACTAATATTATCCTTTTTCAACTTTTATTGGAGATCCGAAAGTTTGCTTGTGTGGGTGCATTCACGCAAAATCTACTAGATGGATCAAGTTGTTAATTTGCACATCATATAGATTTTTAGGTCTACGGGTATCTAGAAGCCATCTTAAATGTTCCTGTGATAGCACTGGATCGAAAAATCAGGAATATATGATTTCGCGTAAAATTTGAGGGTTCAATCTTCGGCTGAAAATTTATGGGTAGCCCTTACTTTTTATCCGAAGATCGTAGATTCTCAATCTTGTCGATCCAACTTTCCAATGGTTTCAATTATGCATGGTCGGCTAAGCTGAAAGGATGATAATCCTCCTAGTCTGTTACGCGGCCTCGGAGGCTTTATGGCGCATCTGTTGCAATGCCTCGGAGGCCTCAAACGCATCATCAGTTGCGAGCCATATTTAACGGAAATTGACAAGTTTTAGAGTGAAATAGTGAAATTTATACAAACCACTTTTGATAAAAAAGGCAGATTATGTTTATTAATGTTTAACCTTGAATATTGCGTGTGTGTCTAAAAAATTCAGGCGCAAAGATTGCATTTGCTTGCGCGTCATATATTTAGCGCCGTGTCGGTCGACGATAAAAAAATAAAATAAAAATGTTATGTTTTTTTGTACTGAACTATTTAAAATTCTTTGTGTATTTGTTGCGTTACAATGTTAAAAATAATAATTAAATAGAAACAAGCAATAAAATGGGTTTTTATAAATATAATTTATATTTATTTCTGACAAACCGGTAAAATGAGTAAAATGTATTGATTCTTGAACCAGAACAGTTGTAGTGTATTTACAATGCCGTAAATTAGTCTCTAAAATACTAAGCTTTGTAGAAAAACTCAACTAAATTCAATATTTTTGCATAAAATGTATACGTTTAATAGAAAAATATTGAGTAATCGTTTTTTTGCGAAACCGCCGTTGCGCAAAATGCATAACAGATGAAGCGACGAGCGGCCAGGTGGCGGAACAGATTAGGGGTGTCGCTTCTGGAAAAGGCTTGTATTAATGTTTTACACGCGGTTTAATCATAAAAAAAATTGGACACGCACCTGGCGTGTCGGGCCACGAACTATGTAGAGTTCCGTAGGTAACCGTAGACCTGCTTAAAACTTTAGCATTTTGCAGAGAGAAGCCTAAATTGAAAAATTGTCTGCGCAACCCCTAAATGGTTTTTAAATACCTATTCAACGATACCCCACACGATGAAAAAATCTAGAGAAAAAAAGTTTATCCCACTGTTACATGTATGGGAGGTACGTATGTACATCAAATTTATTATATTTTAGCGTTACCACGGCGTGATTTTTTTTATGACCATACAAATTTCAAGCTTTCTCTTCGTAGGACTCTCTTCGTATAGCCGACGACAGACAGACAGACAAAGCAAACTATAAGGGTTCCTTGTTGTACTATGGAACCCTGCAACTATGATGCCCAAGCCATAGTTATCGTTATAAAGAGAAGGAAATAAACATTTTCAATTGTATATCGAAGAGAAGCCAGTTTTTAAAATATTTGGATCGTTTAAAAATATTATTCGTGTAAACATTTACAAAATCCGTGCATATAGCAACCAGTATTCAGGCATTTAAAACAAAAAAAAATGCCAACAGATAACTCAAACTGTCCAGATATGAACCTGAAAACTGCGCGGCGATTCCCGAATACATTGCTATTCAGTTGCAGCCTATAAATTACTTTTATTACGATACAGCGGAATAAAACACACTTTTCAACAAGCACAGCACAGCATAAATAACTGTAATGCTACACGTAGATAATAATAATGATGGCGTGGATTACAGAAATGGTATCATCGTCATCATCATCATCCACAGTCCGTAGGTACTTTCTGCTATCCCTTTTTGTAGGCTACATAAGGACGCATTTACGAAACGCGTCAAAATATTAGGAAAATAGTACTAGTTCCGGTTCATTTTCTGGTTTATCCGTCGATGTTTGACATATTTTAAGCATACCAAATGAACCAGAAAACCCAGTGTCTATAGAATATGGTTTTTTTTTCTTCAAAATAATATACTTTTAATTCAAAAAATATAGTTTTTCGTAGCCTCTTCTCGCAAAAACTATGAAAATAGGCCCACTTTCGGTGCATAGATCTCAATAACTAAAGATTTCAAATAATAAAAAATATACTACGATAAAAAAGAAACATTAAACATTAATTCACGGGAAAAAAATCCAAATATATTCACATAAACCACAAAAAAAAATCATCAATATTCCACCATAATTCTAAAATTTTGCTAATTCACGTAAAGCGTATTGTCTAAGAAATAAGTTGACTATTTTTGTCTTTGTTGATGTTTGGTGTATAAACGTAAATGCTCCTTAAGCCACAGGCACAGCTCTGTGCCGCAGGCTCAATACGTATCTAGCTATCATCTCTGTCAAACGTCTATTCCTTGCTGTTATGCTAATACAAAATTGATGTTCGACAGCAATAATTGCGAGATTTACGTTTGTTGCAAACCTATCCCGAGATGTAATGTAATCAGCCTGCGGATCCTGTGCTGTGCTAAGCTAGGAATTTCCAGCGACCTGGCGAATATAAGCTTAGCAAAATTATGTTTGAAATAGAGTCAATCCAATGAATTAGGTAATGAGTGGCAAGTGTTGTTGTGCTGTGTGCCGTGGGGTGCCGGCAGTAGAATGTTACCCCTCCTCTCATGCCCGTGGAAGCAGTAAGAGCCAACTAAGGGTTACACCTCAGGAAGATGGGCAGCAGCGTCTTTCTGTGTATCAACATCCCGTACTGCGCTTGCCAACCCGCCTGCCAAGCGTGGTGAGTATGGCAATAACCTCTCATGATCAGTACTCGGCCATGAGGGAGGCCTTTGTCCAGCAGTGGACGTCCTGCGGATGAGATGATGATGATGAAGATGTTGTCTACCCTTCACGCAGAAAAGGTACGTATAAATATTATTTAAGTTCTTCTACTTACTGTTCTCGAGCACAAAAGAGTTTTATTTATAATGGAGTTCACAATATCACTCTTAACTCCGTAAATATTGTTTTTGATATGATGAATGATCTGGAATAACACACTGAAGTAGATGCTTTTTCATGTGCTTCTATAATTTTAAAAGATTTTTTATGATCGTAGGTTTGTTAAGTATGCCAAAAACTATTTTTTTACAGGCGACTTTAATCATCTGTGCCAAGTGATTTAAGTTTTTTTTTTAATTACGACCTTAACTTAACCCATCTAGGTGAGTTAGCTAAGGCGATTAAGTGAAGCAGTCCGATGATGATGATGATGATGATGATGTACAATTTCTTCCATATATGGAACAAAATAATGGAACAAATGGGACAACGCCGAAATGTTGGGTTGACTCTAGTTCAAACATAATTGTTTTCATTCATTAAAAACCTTTTTTTAAAAACATTTTGTTAATTTAATAAAATTATTTATAATGTTCTGTTATGGGGTTGCAAGGACAATATTTCGTACAATTGAGTTTGAAACATTTGCTGAAACATTTTGTATAGTTTTTGTTAATATAATAAAATTATTTATAATGTTCTGTTATGGGGTTGCAAGGACAATATTTCGTACAATTGAGTTTGAAACATTTTCTGAAACATTTTGTATAGTTTTTGTTAATTTAATAAAATTATTTATCATGTTTTGTTATGGGGTTGCAAAGACAATATTTTGATTTCGGGTTATGATAGCAAAATACAAAAAAATAAAAATAATTTCGGGCGTCCCCCTTTTTAAAAATATAAACTGCTGGCTTTACAAATCCTAGCTAAACTATAACGGTTAAGCTATCTTTTTAGTTGCGGATAAACTATCACTCAAATTAGTGAATATGCTCTACCAAACATAATTTAAGTCGAAAACTCAATTAATACATTTTAACATGTTTTGGTAAACGTAAATAAACATACAACAACTTCTAACTACTGTAGTTAGAACTGTAACAGGTCTACACATACTGTGTGGACCGACACGCATCTGTTCTTATTTATAAGCTAAAAGAAATCGTAGTGTTTTATGCAGGTTAATAAGTGTACTTATTAGTTCAAATAAACATTTTTTTGAGATACATCTGTCCAAATACAGACTTATAATACTTACACTTGCTGGTGTCGATTATGTTTTACAGTAACTAAAACTAATTATATTTAAAGTTATGACGTTTCTAAATTTAGAGCTGTCAGCGTAAAATCTCACTAATATTATTAAGCCGAAAGTTTGTTTGGATGGTTTGTTACCTCTTCACGCAAAAACTAGGCTACGGATTGAACTGAAACTTTGCACACGTATTGATGTTGACCAGGATTAACATACAGGCTACTTTTTATTCGGGTGCAACGCATGCGAAGTGGCGGGCAGAAGCTAGTTGAGTATATTTGTTCCGTTTTAATTTTAAAACGGCACTAACCGAATAGCTTTATGTTATTTAGGTTTTTATTACGTCAATCAAATTAGCTTTAGCTAGTAAGTGCAACAACAGAATCGCTACCAATGTACTGTATTTTACAATTGTCTGCTTACAAATTGAGTTAAGCATTAATAATCTGTGATAAGCAATGATAACATTGTAATGCCGAGACAAGGTGACTGCCATTCCGTGCATTAGATTAATAATTTATTTTAATTTATGGATTTATATATGAGGAGTAAGGTTATTTCGAATGAAGAGATGTAGGCGCCGTGGCTTAGTTGGTTAAAGCGCCTGTCTAGTAAACAGGAGATCACGAGTTCGAATCTCGTCGGGGCCTTTGTGGTAAAATTATTTTGTGGTTTTTGTTGATTCTCATACTATTTTTTTCACCGTTGGAAGTATAGGAACATTTGGTTATATCAGTGTCTACAGAATAAAATCATTTCCTTTAATAACAAAGGTTGTTTGCTATTTTTTTGTTGTGATATTTGAACATTATAATCAAAATCCTATATTACAAAAAAAAATGATTCTTAACAAAGAATCTACTATGGTTTTTTGGAGTTTGAGAGGCGAACTTTCATAGTGTATATACTTCACTCATTTATTCATCTCAGCCATAGGATTTGTCCCGCAGTGAACGTAGATAGCAGTATCTACGTCCACTGCTGGACAAAGACCTCCCTCACCTCCAGAATCATGGAGGGGTTGTTGCCACGCTTGGCAGGCGGATTGGCGAGCGCAGCACAAGATGTTGATACTCAAGAAGACGCTGTTGCCCATCTTCCGGAGGTAAGTATTCCTAGAGTATTCCTAGTATTCTAAGAGAGGTGAGGCAACATTCGACTGCCGGCACCCCACGGCAGCAGCGCTTACCTCTTTAAAATTCAAATGTTGGCAAACGGCTTATAGATGTGTACTTATCTAAAACTGTTGCGGAATTCCTTACATTCTAATGTAAGCTGATTCAGTAACACGCCATCTTGTTTATTTATATAATGCAACGAGTGCCAACTTAGACAAACATAATAATCACCTAAAATACCTAATCTTAAAATACCTATCTTTAAGTAGGTTAATCTTTCCAATATGATGATATAGAGTTGTGGCAATGTGAATTTTTGTTTTAAGAATTTTTGTTTTAAACTGTTTAACAGGAATTTTATCGCGTAATTACGTTGTTTTATTATTTCCCGATGTTTCGAGTGCCCTGCTGCCCTCGTGGTCACGGGTGGACTCGGGTGGAAACAAGGTAATTGCGCGATAAAGCCCCGTTAAACAGTTTAAAATTATGTCTATTGAATTTTTATTTTCAGTAAACGGAAAAACTACAAAATAGTAACATAAGAAAAAAACTGCAAGAAGAAAAAGTTTGGTTTATGCATTTTTTGTATTAATTGTTATCGGTGTAGGAGATTAAAAAACAAAAGGAGATTACTGATTTATGGGATAGTTTTTAGATATGGGGCTTTAATCGAATTTCTTTGTCCGCTGATAATTCTTAAATGGACGATACGATTTTGATGAAGTTTAAAAGATAAGGAGATAACTATAATGAAAATCTGTTGTCGTGGGGGACGGGGTAGTTTTTCAGATATGGGGCTTTAATTGTTTTTTATTTACCGAGGATATCTCTTTAATCCCTTAAATACCTCATCTGATTTTAATTAAATTTATAACATTAGGAGATATCATCAATACAAACCGATGGTCATTGCAATAGTTTTTCAGATATAAAAAAATCAATAAAGGATTTTATCAATTTTTTTTCCGAGGATCTCTCTTGAAAAAATCTCCCGATAATGAAAACAATTTTTTTTATGAGGATATCTCATATTCTTTTGTGAGGTAGTTGTTTATGGGTTATCAATACATTTTTATCGCGGTGTGGTGTCGTAGGCGAATTTTTATACATAGGATTGTTTTTGAGATATTGGGTATTAATCTATACTTATTCTGCATATAACTCTTGAATAGGTTACCCATTTACGTAATTAAAAAAAAGAAAGTACACTCCATTGAAAAAAACGATCTCGCTCGTTCTAAGTTCGGAGCGAACTACTAGTAATATATATGAGGTTTCTAAATTAAGAGCTAACTACGTAAAGTTGTTCCGTTTAAATTTGAGAATAGTACCTAACAATCGAATACCAAGGTAATTTTAATCAATTAAGGTAATTAGTGCAACAAAAAATCACCATTAACAGATTTTCAGCAATAGATAACTATAAGATCATTTCAATCATTATTCATTTTACGGGTTTGTTTAGAGCTCGGATTTACACATTGTTTTCTTACCTAATATTATAATCGGCTGACTGTTTTGATCGATTTTTGACACATTGTGTTACACTATGATGTCAAAATCTAATCTATAACCTAGTGTTAATTAGGCCAGGTGCATATCGGGCTATGCGCTGTGTAAGTTCCATAGTTACCCGTAGACCTGTTGTTAGAAGATGGTGTGTTTTTTTTTTATTGATTAGTTTACATTAATAAACATAATTGTACCCTAATAGTATTACAATCTAGCCAAGAAGGCTAATGAGCAATTTTAATTTGACATAGTTTTATAAAATAAATTATATCTAAGAATGTGTCCAATGGCACTTTACTTACTGTATGTTTTTTGACGTTTTTTTAAGTTATTTAGTTTTCGGTTTAAAGTATTCCGGTACCTATGTTTGGAAAACCGCATCACATTTTTGAGCAATAATTTCTGCGAAACTAAAAAAGCTAGCATAACCTTATTACTTTTCCTAGAAAGTTCATGGTTCATGGTTTTTAGATTTGTATTATAATACGATGGGAAAATCAATAAAAAAGTTCATTTTTTAAGTTTTTTGTAGCGTTATCATGGTGTCATTATTTTATATATCTCTATATATTTCTAGGATTTATGGTATCTTCACAAAGCCGCAGACAGACAGACATTATTATATAACGGAACCCTAATAAAAAGTATCTGTTGATAGGACATTATATGATTTGCGTCACACCAGCCCAGTACCATCAATATTTTTTGAGATCTCATCCACTTCACATCTATCCACCAATCAAATCGCCGGAATGCATAGTTTGGAGATCTCTACCAATACCACACACCTATCTTTCAGAGGAAAGTTTATTAAAATGACCTCATGCACGTCGCTGGTATGAAATCTGCCTTAGCTTGCTAGGAATAATGAGCGACTTACCGCTTGGTCGCTGTCCAAGTGACTTCATCATGGTCCCCAGTTCACTTAGGTCGATGGTACCGTCTTCATCTTTATCGAACAGCATGAAGGCTTCTTTGAATTCTGAAAGATGGAAAAAAGGATTCCAAAAGACAATAACAATATAATGTATGCTTCGAGTAGCCAATAGGCTTGTTATATCGGGACTTTAGCCGCTGAGTCGACATCTCACATGGTGTCAATATCGTGGTCCAAGATATTGGCTATTTTTATTATTACATATTTCGCGGATTAAATAGCATATTTATATACCACGTCGTAGGCCTATTCTGCCGAGTGTAGCCCAGAAACCTCTAAATCCCGGCTTCAATCTTTACAAAAAATCTTACTAAGCGAAGTAAAGTAGCGTCAACCACATCTTTGGACGCAAATTGTCACATTTATAAGCAGATTGTACGCTCTATAACAAGTTTATAGAGCAATCTGCTGCGTAAAACATATTGAACACAGTTCATCAAACATCTCTATTCGTGCAATTCCGAACAAAAAGTAAGACCCTGCTAAAGGTAATTTATACCGTGACAAAATTCATAATTTGATGGGCGGGCTTTCGATGACAGCTGTCGCAGCAATCAAGCTAAGTTTTACGAACGCTTACCTGCTACTTGTTCATCGTCGAGACCATACTCCAACTGCAACAAAAATACCTTTCAATAATATCTTAAAGACCAAATTACATTCACACATTGAAAAAAAAACCTCCACAGAAAATTTTTACAAGATCAAAAATTCGTTAAACACGTGACGGATACACTAACTCTTACATTCTTTATGATTCCAAGAAAATAGTTAATAAGAGTATTAATAGTAAATTAACGTTATGATTTTCTTAATTGGTAAAATATTAATTGTGTGTTTAAATCATCATCAATTCATTTGTAATGAAACTAACTTCTAAAATTGCGTAGATTGAAATACATGACATTTTGCACAAAATCATAGCAATATGAAAAAACATTGCAACAAATAAAATTATTTTGTGTTTTTAATACCCACAGAAACTTGTCGTGTCGTTAAATCACTGGTCAGTCCCCTCAATCGTCTATATTCTTTTTGGTAATTGGCATCTAAGCTAACTGTATGAGCCATTTCGAAAACTACGCGTTTTGTCTAGATTCTATATTTGATTGTCACTATGTTCTCAAGTTTCTTTTGTTATTAGGTTTAGTTTTAAGGTGTGAAATAAAGTATTTTCTATCTATCTATCTCTGTAGCTAAATGACTTTTTCAACAACAAACATTTGAACGCAAAAGCACTTAGTTTAAAGTTTCAATGGGTCCATGTCCGTTACAGCACGTAAAAAACACTAGCATTTTCACTTATTTTTTGTTTTTGCTTCATTGACAAACAAAACACACAGCGGAAAAAACAGTTGACGTGTTATTTTTCTCAGACAAAAGAGCACATTGTAATGTAAAAAACATTGTCACTCGACTTTGGAAATGGAACTGTTTTGTTTTTAAAGTTTGTTTATTTTTAAACGACTAAAATAAAACAGCCAGTACTGATACGCGCTCGCACTAAGTAAGCGACGCGACATTGTCAGCTGAGATTATTAGCAGCATTCTAATTTTAAATTATTATTTTCATGAGTATTGCTAGACTAGACATGGGGTGTTCTACCAAAATAATTGATTCGGTAGCATACCGGTGTTTTTTTTTAAATTGGGCGAGGATCTGAAACTACATATATGAAAAACCCCGTCTGAGTGAGATTAGTGAATTCGTTGGTTACAATATTTATTGTAAATTTAACATTGATTATGAGTCCTAAATTTAGAGGGTTGCGTATTTTAAGAAGTATCTATTAATATTGATTTTCAAGTATCTGATAATTTCAGACTTGCCATCTACCTCTTGAAAAGACATCCTGTATAGAAAGAGGAGAAGGAAAATAAACTTATTAGTCTTGGAGCTGCCGTGGGGTACCGGCAGTAGAATATTGCCACTCCTCTCTTGCCTGTGGATGCAGTAAGAGCCTGCTAAGAGCTACCTCCGGAAGACGGGCAACAGCGTCATTCCGTGTATCAACATCCCATACTGCGCTCGCCAACCCGCCTGCCAAGCGTGGTGAGTATGGCAACTGCCCCTTATGGAGGATATGAGGAGGCCTGTGTTCAGTAGTGGACGTTTTACGGCTGAAATGATGAGTCTTGGAGCTAATTTAATTATAACTTATTATAAGATTTTATTTATATAGTCGGGTATCTTTCCCAATGATTTTAAAAATATGCTAATAAGTACGTGAAGAAGTGTCGCCTATAAAAACGAATTGTACCAATCAAGTCAAGGGGATTATAAACCGTAAAGTTGCAGTCTTTCTCCTCCGTTTCAGAACTAGAGCGTGTTTAATTTTCTAACCTCAGGATTAATATTCAAATATTATTCTACCTAAAGGTAAAAGTAATTTTAGTGAGTTTTGGAAGGTAAGGATCTCATAATCTAATCTCCAAAACAACTAATGCGATATCTATAATTCTTTCATACTATACTGACAAGCAATAACCTTATAAAAAAATACACAGATTTTTTTTTTAAATCATTTATTATTTATATACACAGATTTGTGACAAAAATCTCCAATTCTCCAATTAAATTTTTCAAAACGGGACACGTGTCCCGCGGCGGTAATCGAACCCACCTCCTACGTCTCAGATGGCTACCAACCGAGCCATAGAGGTCGTTGATAATAATTCTAATTAATAATTCTTACGGTTTATTTATCTCTAAATTTTGGCAGCTCAAGCATCGTTTATACAAATGAGAATAGAGACATCTAGCGGAAGATACTTGTATTAAATCAACAACTACACTGCGTGGTTCTTCGCGAATAAGTACAATGTCTTCGCAATTCGTCGTAGAAGAGAAAGAGGGAGCTAGTAGACAAAATATTTTTTCTATAGTTGGCACCATGCTTGTAATTATTACTAGCTGACCTGGCACTAGTAATAATTCATCATTAACCCTAGATCACTAAGCTTCGTCGAACCGACGACGCGAATCTAAAAAAAGTACCGTAACTTTTGATTGCGCGGTCGTACCAATTGCATCTCCCGTGTAATTTCAGTTGGCCCGTTGCCCCCGCGATGTAAGGTAGTGTTTTTTGTATGGGAGGCCTGTAGGCGCCGGACCAGCCACCATGACTCGTCGCAACGACGAAGGTTAGTATTAAGGGTATTTTTTGTACTATTTTGTTAGTGATATTTTTAGTTTTTACCACATAAAAGTAATGCATATTATTTTTTATTTTAGATGCGATTCGTCAACTATTATTAGCTGATAATAGTGACAAGGAAAATTCATCAGAAAGTGAGCAGGAAGACCACATCGAGGTTGATCCGTGCAACAATTCGCTTTGTGGCGAACACAAACTTGAAGTGTTTCACAAATGTTATAGTTCATAGTTTTTTACCAAAATGTTAACGTTTTTTATTGATTTTGTATGTTAATTTTGATAATTTAAGTTTATTTCAAAGAATTTGGTTTTAGTTTTTTATAGATAAGCACTTAAAAAAAACAATTATTTTTTTAGAGCGAAAAATATGGTCTCTGAAAAAAGGCTGATTATGGAACATATATGTGATTTAATGTAACAAGAATGTTATATTTTTTTTGTTAAATGATTGTATTAAAAAAATAATATAAAACTATCAAGTATTTTATTCAATAAAACCCTAAAAACCTACTTTTTTGACAGCGTAGTCGGGACGACGAAGTTTAGTAATAAGCGTTGAAAAATAAGGTTAGTGTTCTAGGGTTAAGGCAAGGTGTGTGCCACGCGCTGTGTAGGTAAGGTTCCGTTGTTAACTGTAGGCCTGTTATTGGAAGTTTTTGTATGTTTTGTTACGTTTACCAAAATATATTAGCAGGTATTAGTTGAGTTTTCGGTATAAAGCATTCCGGTATGTTTGGTAAACCGTATCACTTATTTGAGCGACTATTTTCCCGAAACTAACAATGCCAGCCGTGGGGTGCCGGCAGTAGAATGTTACCCCTCCTCTCATGCCCGTGGATGCAGTAAGAGCCTGCTAAGGGATACCTCCGAAAGATGGGCAGCAGCGTCTTTCCGTGTATCAACATCCCGTACTGCATTCGCCAACCCGCCTGCCAAGCGTGGTGAGTATGGGAACTATCCCTTAGCCTGTTCAGTAGTGGACTTTTTACGGCTGGAATGATGAACAATGCTAGCGTTACCTTTATAGTTTCCTAAAAAGTTCATGGTAAATACTACATTCATGATTTTTTTCAGATTTTTAAAGCTATAGGTATAGATTTTAGAGGGGATTTCCTTGTTATACTACGGAACCCTAAAAGCACAGGCGTTGTAATTATCCTATCCAATCTAACTCTAGTCGCACACGCCATAAACAAACTAAGCAGATTTTCACTAATTGCTTTCCTGATAATATTTCCAATAATTTTTAAAAGCAACACTATTCAATAACAAACCTACGGCGGACATCGAACCCGTAATATCCTGCGTCAGCCGCGTTTTAAGCCAACTGCACTTCGAAGGTCAGATTTTAGATTTAGCAACCACCTATCAATAATAAACTTATACCTAGGTACTTATTTTATTTCATTTTTATGCTTTCATAGCCGGATGGTAGTTATTAGCTGTCAAATCTTTACCTAATAAAATTAGCCGATTTCAACGATTTCGACTTTACGACTGAACTTTTTTATCCAGTTTGTTATTGCTCTATAATAAATTACTATGATAGTTAGTTTGGAATATATTAAGGTAAAGTTCTAAAGAAATCTAAATGCTTGCGGCCAGCTGTATTACCGGGGACTCTATGTTGAAATCGCTCGCTTTTGACTCGCATTCGACTAATCGGTCGCTAGGCGATATAATACGCCAGTTGACTAAATTTAATTTTTTCATCCCATCTATTCGAAAAGGACGACTTGGTCCGCCTTTGAGTGCACCCAAAGGTGGTGTTTTCTATAAGAAACTTTTAGCGGGCAGTAATAAATTTTTAATCCTCTTTATTAGTGCGCCGCAATTACGTTTGCCGCGCACTATTTGAATTTGGAACATCTTAGTGTTCAGCTCCAAAGAAATCGAACGCAAAATATTGTTTGAATAAAGACTGGCTGGTACGACGGCCCATACCGAACTACAAAAAAAAACGCGCGAACTACAGCCCGCGTTTTCGTCAATTTTCACGGATGGATGGTTAGAAATTCATGGTTTTTTTTTAAAAATGAGTTCGTCAAGTGACAGTGAAAGTAAGACTTGACTCCTGAAAGTATTAGAACTGACGCAAGAAATGTAATGGATAATCTAATCCCGGGAGAAATATATGAAAGCCTATGGTAATTTTATTGAATGGAGAAATGCAAGAGGCGCCAAGAATTTTTCAGAATCTGTGTTTTTGGCCTACTTCCAGTAATTAGCCAAAACTAAACAACCTTCCACTCTTTGGAGTACCTATTCAATGCTCAAAATGAAAGGTTAGAACTGACTGTTGATTTTAATCAACAGTCAGTTCTAACCTTTCATTTTCTCATATAGAGGGCGATGAAAAGTAGAGTGTATCAATCGGGCGCAAAATATTTTTTTGGCTCGGGCGACGTACTTTGAATCCCTCGCTACGTTCAGGATTCTACTATAGAATCCCTCACTTCGCTCTGGATTAAAAAAAGCGCCCTCGCCGTAAGAATATTATTTTGCTCCAATAAGATACAATTTACTATTTAGTCCATCGTGTAGATAAGCAAAAAACTATTAAGGATACCTATTATTTTCTTTTTCGACGTAATTCAAAAATATTAGTGTTGCGTGACGTCACGACTCGCCGGTACAGTCGTGCAGTTTATGGCGTGTAATGACGTCACGAGCCCCCACTTCTCAACTTCAATGCGTTTTATCTAAGTATCGTTTCATTTATTTGAAATCTAACATTTGTGATCAAACGCAAGCTTATACGAAAAAAAACGTACGTGTCTATTATTTCTGTATTATCGAGCTGACGGACAAAAAAAAACTTACGTGTCTGTTATTTCTGTATTATCGAGCTGACGGACAAAAAAAACGTACGTGTCTATTATTTCTGTATTATCGAACTGACGGACAAAAAAAAACGTACGTGTCTATTATTTCTGTGTTATCGAACTGATGGACTTAATATAATGTTGATTTTCATACCCGGCCATCATGCCTAAATACAAATAAAAAATATTTAGTACGTTCATGACTACAAAAAGATCTTCTAATAATGTTACATTCCTGCATGAGCCCAGTGAGGGGTCTGAAATTTTGTCACCTTTTGGTAATTAAGTATGCACCTAAATTAGTAACAACTTTTATCAAGATAGGAGAGTCAATGGGATACGTATCATCATTTCAGTCGTAGGACGTCCACTGCTGGACATAGGTAGGCCTCGCTCATGGATTTCCAGATTTTGCGGTTGGAATCTACCTGCATCCCCCGTCAACCTGCGGTCTTGACTAGGTCGTCAGCCCATCTGGTGGTGTACAATGGTGCTATATGGCACAAACCGGCAAGCGCAGCGTAGGAGGTACTAGAGAACTTTTCGGCCGTATTGGCCGTCTGTTCTACGAGCTACATGGCCTGCCCATTGCCATTTCAACGCTAATTTTCTTGTCTATGTCGGTGACCCGAGTTTTTCAACGTATCTCCATAATTTTGAAACCCCGACCATAACCCTCTTCTATAGCACGTTGAACGACTCTGAGCTTATTCATGAGGCCAGTAGTGAATGACTTGTCTATGTCGGTGAACAGAGTTTTTCTAAGTATCTCCTCATTTCTGATTCGAACTCGTAAAGAAACTCCGAGCATAGCCCTCTCTATAGCTTGTTGAGCGACTCCGAGCTTATTAATGAGGCCATTGGTGAATTACCACATCTCGGTTCCATATGTCATCACTGGTAACACACACTGGGAAACGTATAACGTTCACTACTGAACACAGGCCTCACTCATGGATCACCATGAGGGGTAGTTGCCATACTCACCACTATTGGCAGGCGGGTTAGCGAGCGAAGTACGGGATGTTGATACACAGAAAGACACTGCTGCCCATCTTCCGGAGGTATCCTTTAACAGGTTCTTACTGTATCCACGGACATGAGAGGAGGGGTAACATTCTACTGTCGACACCCCACGGTAATTGTAAATGTAATTTAAAGCAATTTAAAGCTTACCACATCAATGTTGACAGTGAGGTCGTACTGCGGATGCTTGTGCCCCTTCTTCTTCTTGCCCTGCGGAGTCTTCGTGCCGGCGGCGGCGGCGGCCTGCTTCGGCGGCGCCATCTTGACGGAGCCCTTCTGGGCTGAGGGCTTGACCGGCGTCTTGGGCCCGCCTTTTGTTGGTGTACCTTAGGGCAAGACGGGGCAGGTACTTGTATAAGATTATGCGAGGATGATCGTGGTATTTTATGGTTTACTATGCAGCAGTTACATATACATTCGACATCTGTGGCGCAGCGGGCGAAGGTCCGCCTGCGACGCAAGAGGTTGCTGGTTCGATTCCCGCCTCGAGATAAATGTCTTTACGATTTGCAGATATTTGATCAGGGTATTCTGGATGTTTTTCTATAAATAGTAAAAAATATCTATCCATTTAGTATAATGTATTAGGTAAATGAGTAGTAACACGGGTAACGAAAGGATAATACGTCTGATTATGACCCGGTTTTTGCCTTTACCTACAAGGGCCATAGCTATTGTTAAAATGATTGTTCCAATTTCCTTGTTCCCTTACAAGTCTTAACGCTTATATACCTCTATAACACACAGTTCGACTGCCGTGATGGATTTTGTTGGAGTAATATAATTTGTTTTGTGTCTTACTGGTTGCATTACTTTTACGTGGTAGATCACACACAATCTAGTCCAAATCCAGATCGCTACGTGAAATCAAGTTCAAAATGCAATGGGACTTCATTGTAAGAAGTCGCTCGGTCGTTCTACGTTCGTGGCAAACACTTGTACATGATGTTTTTCTTTCTCTTTGCCCTAGCTATAGTTAAAATGATTGTTTTCATTTCCCTGTTTCTTGCAATCTTGCCCTTACTCTATCAGGAGATAAGTTGCTAAGAGCAACTTAAATTACCCTAATTTCTTCTTGACGAAAAACAAAATTACGTCAAATTCAAGTCCCGCGTTTATTAAAAAATATGTCTTCTTCTTATTATTATTTTTTGCCTTCTGTGACTAGCGATCACAATTATTCTGCCAGTGTCCGTACAATGATACTTTCATAAATCACGCCGGAGAATCGAATGGGAATATGGCCGGTGTTCTCAGGGCAACACCCGAAATTTTTACCAATATAATGTTAATTTAAGTTAAGGGATGAAAAGAGTCTATCACCTTTTTGACATGATGTTGACGTTTTCGATCCGGCTGCATTTTTCTGATTGACGTGCCCGCTGCCATCTGCCGGTTTGTTCCGTGCCTGGAAAATTAAGAGAATTTGAAATTAGAATATGGACTGCAGTACCTATTGAACCATATTATTTTATTTTTTTATTTTACTTCTCTTGTCTATACAGAAGCCAGAGTCTACAGTATAGTGTAGAATTTATTAATTTTAACCTTATGAAAATTATTGAAAATAAAAATGCAATCAAAATTTTGTCTCCGAACACCTTTAACGCAGGCTGCCTTTACCGTTCGGCTTCGGAGCAATTAACCGTCGGGTCGAAAATATTGACTGCCTCTATCGGTTTCGTACAGAAAAAATTCAAAAAAATCATGAAAATTGGTATTTTTGGCCAAAGAACATGATACACACTATATTAAATGATGTAATAATATGTTAGTGTTTGTTGTATATTTTATAGAATGTTGCGCTGGCGCAGGGCTGGCGAAGTTGCAGTGTGACTAAAAGTCCTTAAAAACTTGAATAATAAAAAAGTATCTTCTGAAGCTTACAAGCGTGGCGAGTATGGCAACCCCCTCATGATCTTAAAGATCAAAAGCAATGCCTATGTCCAACAGTAGACGTGAACAGCAGTGGCTGTGGCAATTCAAAATGGAAATCAGTCTTTCGTACAACCAATACAACCCTTATATTTCTCTATGTCAGTTTGTCTTCGGCTTTAGGAAGAGAACAGAAACCTAGATTCTTCTAGCTTACAATTTAGTTATAGAAAGCTGTAATTTTGCAATGACATATAAAATACCCAATCACGCCGAGATAACGGTACAAAAATGCTGATAAAAGAATTACCTTGGGGTTCCTCCCATACACATGACATGGGGATGAATACCTAAGCTAAAGACGGAACCCTACATTGCGTATGGCCCAACACGTGTGGTACAATTACCGCAGTACGACGTTAATTCCAAAAAAAAACATATACGAGTCGACTTGAGAACCTCCTCCGTTATTTCGTCACGTCGGTTGAAAAGGCTTCGGGAACTTCGCAGTTCGCAGCCATCTTCACCCCAATATCGAAAATCAACCGGCATGTCGGTATTCGAGTGGTTATGACAACATGGCGGCATTCAGCTGTCACTAGCTTCCGCACAGTTGCGCGGGAAACTCATACGTCAAAGTTGGCAGCTGAACCGGTTCCGTTGTCTACTGCAATTTCCTTTATATTGTCTTCGATGTTTGAAGATGGCAGATTGGTTGTCTTCACAGCAGATTGATCAGCTTCAAAGTGTTCAGTTCAAAATAATTTGAAAAATTTGATGGGTAGGGTAAGTCTAAAATATAGATATGTTTATGTCCTAAAACCTACTTGAAATACGATAAAAACACGTAAAGTTTTATTATATCTGAGCACTATGTAATAATTAAGATAATTAAATAGGCTATTCTATGAAATCACCTGTGAGCAGTTACGCATTTAAGTAAATCTTGAGTGAAAAATAAGATTAGACTAGACTGCGTTTACTGAACGATTGAGTCCTGAGATGTTTCCATAGGTATATTATTAAAGTTTGGGAACATTTTAGCAAATAAGAAGCCGGTATCAAGTTGGATGGTTGCCGCCGTGGGGTGTCGGCAGTAGAATGATACCCTTCCTCTCATGCCCATGGATGCAGTAAGAGCCTGCTAAGGGATAGCAGCGTCTATCCGTGTATCAACATCCCATACTGCGCTCACCAACCCGCTTGCCAAGCATGGTGAGTATGGCAACTACCCCTCATGGAGATTCATGAGGGAGGCCTGTGTTCATCAGTGGACGTTTTATGGCTGAAATGATGATGATGATCAAGTTGGACAGTAAGAAATGAGTTTTTATTTAGAACAAGATTAAAAAAAACATCAACGAAATTGGGTCAAAATAAAGTAAAAGCACTAAGTCCGACTCCATTATCGGCTCACAGAGCATTGGACGAGGATTACGGACACAAGAGCTAAATTGCAGTTCGGGTCGTGGCAAACGAGTAACTTACAGTAGCGACTATTTTCCTGCTTGTGTCTCGTGATGAGCCATTACCAGAAATAAATTTTAAATCGCGGAATAACTAGACCAATCCACAGTTTAATCACTTGGAATTACCAAAAACACCCTGGATATGTTAGACTAGCGTGTGCCTGCCGATTCGAATGCGTTGTACCAGGACAAAATGTAGCCTTTGTGTTAATCCTGGTCATTATCTATACGTGTGCAAAATTTCAGCTCAATCCGCGTGCTAGTTTTTGCGTGAAAGAGTAAGAAACATGCATACATACTCACAAACTTTCACGTTTATAACGACGTAAGAAAACGTATTTGCTGTAAGTAGCAAGAATGGCGTAAGTAGACTGAATACACAGCCATATTCAGAAAAAAATTCTGCGTCGAATGGTCTGGGTCTCGTATCGCTACGACGACAAAAACTTTTAAAATAGGGTATAATTTTGAAAAGTTTACGTGTTCAATTTGCTGTTAGTCACTAAAAAAACGGTGTTTTAACACTCTTTTTACTTACAGCAAAAGTGCGGTTCATTATTTAATCATCTGATATAACTTACAGCATTCTTATGGGATGAAAGTAACATGTGAAAAGATTACTTACAGCATTATTTTGGGGTGAAAATTAAATACAAGATTACTTACAACTTGCAAACAAAAGAACATGTAGAAAAAATAACACTTATGAATTAAAAAAAAAAGAAGAATCTCAAAATAGATTCCTTTTTCATAAAACACGTTTTGAAAAAGATAAGAGTGTAATTTGATTGAGCTTCGACTTGTAAAAAGTCTTATATACATCGCATGGTAGTAACATGTCTAGCAGCCGCAAAATAGCTGCTTACAATTTTACGGTTTATGAAAGTAGTACCAGCTTTGGTTTTTGCAATATTTGGTCTGAAACTGACGCTCATCGAGGAGCAAACGAAATATCTTCTTGTCTGCTAAATTATATCAAGAATGTTTATAGCAGAACCTTGCTCCTTTACGCAGATTCATGCTTTGGCCAATACTAAAAACCCTAAACTAAAAACCGTACTAAGCATGCTGCGATACGCATTGAAACGCGGCATAAATTTAGAAGTCATTCAAATTAATTTAATTCTTCCAGGGCATAGGTATATGTATATGCCAGCCGATAGTATGCATGCAACTATAGAACGTGCAGTTAGGAAAACGACGGTATGGGCTCCATCCCACTGGGCAACGGTCATAGAAATGGCAAGGAAAAATCCATGTCCCTATGAAGTTACCGTGCTTGCAGGAAAAGATTTCATGGGATTTGAAGCTATTGTTAATAAAACAGTTAAAAAAACTACAAAAACTAAGATATCTCACATACGTATCGCAACGTTTCAAAAAAGTAAGCCAGATGTAATGGTCGTAAAACACTCCATGGCCCCTTATATTGAAATTAAACTTGGCGACATTGGAGACACAGAACCAAAACATAATTTATACCCATCTAAGTTGCCAATTTCTGTCCAGAAGTACCTACAACGATCTAAAAAAAAATATCTATACCTACTAATATTATAAAGAGGTAAAGTTTGTGAGGTTGTAGGGGGTAATCTCTGAATCTACTGAACCGATTTTAAAAATTATTTTACTATAAGAAAGCTACAGTATTTGTGATTATTATAGGCTATAAATTACTGCCCAACGAAGTAGGCACCGGGTCAGCTAGTTGATAATAAAGTGATTATATAGCCACAATGGCTAGGTATCACTTTAATAACAGCTAAAGAATATTTAGATTTGAAGTTTAATAAAAAGACAGTCGATTGTTTAGCAGACACAGATGAAGAAGAATAAGTTTAGAATTATGTTCCTTGTACTTAGGGCGTCTTGCACCAAAGTTAAACGTATTTAATTTGGCGTTAAACAAAATTAATTTGACAGATTTGTATGAAACTACTGTCAAAATAGTAATTGAAATTCTATTTAAGCTTAAACAACTTTTGGTGCAAGACGCACTTTGAATAATAATTGAATTCTTAGAGAGCAAGCTAAATTTTATGTAACAGTAATAAACAAAATAATAAACTTACAGCATTTTATTTGTACCACACATACAAACTATTCTTTATTTATACCAATTAAGTGGTATCAGTATTTTTTTTAGAATTAGTCTTACATCTTTTTAATAGTACGTAATTTATTAAATATTTCATTTACAGCATTTTATATGTCTGGAAATATACGGAACTTAGCTATCTCCATAGAAGTCACTAAACTACTTACAACGTTCTTTAGGTCTTTAAAATGAAAAGTCAATTGCTGTAAGTAATGAAAAGCCTACTGCTAATAACTTTAACAAAAATATTTTCATTGCTGTTCATGAGTAATATTTTAACAAAACCGTGTTCCACAAATCATCTTTCTGTCACTGATAAATAAAAAGATATGATTTTTTTTCTAACTTTTTAAAAGTTTTTTGGCTCTGGTGAAAAGTTGGGTTTTGGCTACTTACAGCAAATACGTTTTCTTGCATCGATAATATTAGTAGGATATGATGTAGATAGATTTTTTTTCAATTGACAGAATTTTATAGTAATGACACCAAAATACTAACTATCTAAATTTATATAAGCATACAAGAAGAGATTTAACAATACTTAACGTGAACGTATCGTGAAATATCTAATATTATCATATATTATATATATAATGCAACTCATGCACAAATGAGTTTATGATTGCATGTAGGTACTCTGATCGTTGGCGCATATAATATATTAATATCTATCTAGAAATATATAGATATTTTATTCAGGGTGCATTATAAAATGTGTACTAAGCCGAAAGGGGGTGATTCTGACCATCCCAAGGAACAATCTTTGTTCTACGACTTTTCAGGATTTACTGATTTTCATTCAAGAAAAGACCACGAAAGTTTTAACATAAACAGCTGATTATACGATAATGACAACCTAAACACCAGCTGATTATTCTTAGGGTCATTGAAATCCGCGAAGAGTTGCCGTAGAGGTAAAAAAAAAATACCTATAACCACAATGAGGTTTTTTTTTATTAAAATTAACAAATCTTATATTGACCTAAGAATAATTTTCACATAACACCAACTAATAAAATTGTAAATATAAAAAAAAACAAAAAAAAACAATAAAAAACAAATACGAAATCCCGATTTCTTCTTCCAAAATTACTTGTTTTCATAGACTGAAACCCCCACTTTCGGGTTATAGTACACATATTATTATACACCCTGTAAAATATTTTAATAAAGAACCACTATGTCGCTATTATTTGAGGTTGTTCGACAACCAAGCACAATGTGAGTGTAAGCGTTATTTCTTGTGACATAGTTCCGGATTAAACTTATTAAAAACGGGACTACAGGAGCTCATGTAGTCATGCCTTTCTTCTACAAGATCTGCATAATCCTTCGGGGATGATCATGGAGTGCTGGCGGCGGTACGAGTCCTTCTCCGTTATTTTAAGGAGTTGGGCTTTTTAGGTTCGGGTCGGGGTAGTAACTCCGGGGACAATGCACAATACGGGGTGTATTGAATGAGGGACGTCAGACAATGTATGATATATGTATGTATATATTATAAATTAAATTAGAATAAGTACATACTCACTTTCATAAATATAAATATTCGATTTGATTCGTAAATATTCCATTAAATTAAATAAACAGTTCAATTCACAAATACAAATATAAAATCCATTCAAACACATTAAAATCAATACTCAATTCCATTAAACATTTAAAATACCATATTCAAAAATTAAATTACAACACACAATTTCAACAATATAAATATTCGATTAAATTCATAAATATTAAATTCAATTCATAATTACCAATATAAAATTCTATTCAAAAACAATAAAAATCAACACTCAATTCTATATAAAATTCCACAATGTCAAAACTGATAAATAACAATATTGTAACACAATACAAACATGGTCACATTTGCGAAATGATGATAATGTTGCCTAAATCGAGCTCGTTATGACGACGAGAAAAACGCGGAAACTATAATAATTCATCCTTTTCGGTCGAACAGTTCAGGGAGATTCATAGTACCCTATCAATTGGGAATATTGGGTTTTACTTTGCAGGAGCAGCTTGAAATTGAATGATTGTGCAAATTATGAAGTTGAGGAAAATCCAGTGAAAAGATGATGATAAACGAATACCAGGCAGTGTTAATTATTCAATTACCTATTTATTCGGCGAAGCTGGTAGACGCACAGACTGGCAATCTAATGGCAAAATTATACCTACGTGGGCATGGAAACGAGGTACGGGAGAAATTGTTACTCGTGTTTTAACATCAAGGTAGATATACCAGGTAGACGCTTTTCAAAAATATATCTTTCAACTATCTTACAGCCCACGTAAAAATGTGGCTTAACCATAAACTACTTGTCACCTGTCACATTTTTATTGGAACAAAAGAATTTAGACTATATAGTTACTTTACGCAACACAAAATTTTCAATTCACTGTCTCGTAAATTTAAAACTGGAAAAATCTTTATATTTTCGCCAACCCTCGGAAACGAACTATAAATATGTAATAAAAACTGTAAAAGTGAAACTACGCAGTGGCATTGTAAAGACATTGGTATGAAATCAAAATGACCAATGACATGAAATAGTATTAATTCACTTTAAATCAAAATCGTGAGCATGAATGCAGAAAATAAATGGCTGTTATATTTGTTTTTTACAAAACCTAAGTTAAATTTATATTAGAGGTCAAAAAAACCTTTTCGATAGATTAAGATACTTTAGTTCAACACCAACAGCAATATTATTCTTAAGTATAACATTTCCAACGAAAAATGTGAAAATGAATTGCCGTTTAAGTAAGTAGAAGATAAATGTATAGAACTTAGCCAAACTTTGATTTATTGGAGGGTAAATACGCAGGTTAGCTTCTACAAATCAATGTCACTTTCGATACTCGCTGAATTAATGAGAAGTCTGTGAATATGAAGAACCTAATACCGTAGCCAGGTATCTTAAACTTAAGGGTTTAAGATAAGTACCTGGCTACATCGGCCATTCTACCCTGAAAATAAACCTATTAAAAAAAAAAAATAAAAATAAAGTTTATTTTAGCAAAACCGAAAAACACTGGTACGAGTTGTGATATTTTTAAACATCGAATAAGCAGGTATTTTATGACGAGTGTACCTTAATGAGCGCTGTTCCCCGCACTAGATCTCTGAAAGGAGTTTGTGTTGCGAGGTCACAGTGGGTCTCTTCTCGGACTCTCTATCGTGACTGTGTCAAAATTTGTACAAAAATAAAAAAAAAAAAATTGAAAAATTTAGTAGTAAGAATTTATGAGGTATAAGGAAAATAATTTAGTTTTTATCGAAAATAAAACAAGATAACATAACAAACAACATAAAAATATAAATAAACAAAACAAATCAAGTCCTCGAATGTTTGTCAGTGTGTTGCGTTGTGTGTGTGCGGAGTGTATTTGCGGTGTAAGTGTAGTGTGATGTGTAAAGAAACGAATAAATACATATATACACATACATGATATAATAATATTTATAATTAATTTATTCTACATATGTATGCGGTATTAAAATTTAGTCCATCATTTCCTCTGTTTCGTCATAAGTTAGGTTTTTTAGATAATCATTACATAACCTTTTAGTATCTCTGTTATTTCTATCTACTATTGTTATTTTTCTACTAATTTTGTTGTAGAGTTTAGGTCCCATTATAAATGCAGATTTCTTTCCAAATTTTGTCTTAGTACGTCTTATCTTAAAAACTACGTCTTTTCTTCGTTTCTCAGCCAGAGATTTTACAATGTCGTCGTCCACTAGAGTATGCTGTTTGGTTAGCATTGCTTTTATAAATAATTGTCTTATGGACAGCACTGCGCATTCTTTGTAGAGAGCATTGGTAGGGTATAATCGTGGCTTAGATGTTATGGTTTTGAGTAGTGATCTCTGTGCCCTTTCTAGAATAATGAGGTGCGATTTAGAGGCAGCTCCCCAAACCCTAATACAGTACGTGAGTATAGATTCTGCAAGTGCGATGTACATGTTTTTCAGTTGCTCATAATCCATAGCATGGCGCAATTTTTTAAAGATAAAAATCAACTTTCGGGTGCGTCCAGATAGGTATAGGATTTGCTCTTTCCACGTTAAATTTTTATCTAGTACTACTCCCAAGTACTTAATGCTGTCAGTTCCACTCAAATATGGACAAGTTAAGCACTGCATAGAATTATCACACGTAGCACTATGTATTTTTAGCTTTAGCGTTTGCCTTGACTCCGCGCTATTCGTTATGCTAAAATTTATATATTTTGTTTTAGCTATGTTTATAGTAAGAAGATTTTGTTGCAGCCATTGCGATACCGAGATGAGTGCTTTATTTGCTAAAGTCTGGACTTCCGTCCTACTTTCCCCATGGAACAAGAGGACAGTGTCGTCGGCGTAGGTAACAATATTCATGTTATTTAGGTTCATACTGCAGAGGTCATTTATATACACAAGAAAGAGGGTTGGACCGAGTATGCTTCCCTGGGGGACTCCATATTGTATTCCCACTTCGCTACTCACATGTTCACCAACTCTCGTTTGTTGGGTTCTATTGTTGAGATAACTATTAAACCACTGCAGTACAATACCTCTTATCCCAATTGCTTCGAGTTTGGCCAACAGTATTATTATTATTAATAAATTTATTTTGTAAGTGCCTCGTCAGTTAATCAAAATACCTCATGGCACCTCCAATCCTTCCATATTTTAAGCTACCCGAAATAGGACTAGTTTGTTGTTTTCCTGTCAACTGCCATAATATTCGGAAGCAAGCCGAATATTTAAAAGTACCTAGCAATTTTCTGTGTCGAAACTAATAAATCTTGTAAGTAAAATCTTTAAATATATAGAGAGTACGCGTGCAAAGCAACTGGCAAAAGCTAGATATAGTTAAACGTGTACAATAGACAGTCTTATAAATATAATTAATATACAATCGTATGGAACCGGCCGAATTTAAAAAAAAATGCTGATGACGTCGATTACATCAATTTAACACAGTCGTGCAATTTCAACATTGACATGTGTCAACCTGCGTATGTGCATGCTTACCTACTGTTGCACAAGACTTAAACATATTTTATGTAACAAACGTGAAATAGATTCCAATGCCGGAAATATAGTCCGGTCAATCTAGACTTCCAAGGTTACATAAATTCCCAACAAGCTGAAAGTTGGTATAATTGTTTAAAACATAATTATAAATTATGAAATAAATATAATAATAATTATAAAATAAAATTTGAAAGTTCCCCATCATTCCCGTACCTGCAAAAAAAATTATTCAATGTCAAAAAAAAATGTTTTTCGCGATTTTCGGCAAAACTGTAAGTTTTATCATAAAATTACCACAGACAAAAATTGTAGATCAAAAAATTATCTATAAAATATGTTTCAATACTTTTTTTCTTACGAGGTACCGTTTTTGGGATATAACGTTTCAAATAGAACAAGTGAGCTGATTCAACGATATCAACAATAAATTAAACGAATAATTTAACCCATAACTGTAATCTATTTATGTGTTTATGATTATTACCGGGCGATAGCAACCGTCGTGGTAGTGTAAGAAATTGCGTCGCGTAAAGGTTACAGCATTCTATAAATAAAAAATATTCTGTTCTATCAAATAACCTGTAAGCGTCCTTACAGCCCCTATTTTATTTCGAACATCCAAGAAGGCCAGTTCGGTCTTTGGACACGTTGCGCGCGCAAGCAACGCTCCCGCGCTTTCTCTACCGGTACCAGATTCCAATTTCAAATTTCATCATGGTGGTGTGTACTACTCAATTTAATTTTTTTATACTGTTTTGTGAATAAATATATTTTGGATTTTATTGGTTTCAGAACCGACGAGACAAACCTGACGATGAACAGACTATCAGTAAGTAGCCTTGTAAAGTATCCCCAGATGAAGCTAAATTAATAATAATAATAATAATAATAATTTATTTTCTTTTACAAACGTTACAAATCATATAACTTAGATCTAAAGTTTTTATGCATATAAACAGTTCATGTTAGAAAAACATAGGTACCCAAGCTAGGTAAATACCTGTGTTATGGCGTACCTATACTCTCCACCAGACTAAGGTTTTATCACCTTATTAGGTTACATTACATCGTACAAATAAAATATAACACATTAAAATTTAAAATTTAAAACAGTGAGACAAAAATTTATGAAAAAAAAAATTACATATATATATACATAAGTAGGTACTTGAATCAAATAAAAAGATAAAATCTATATTTGCTTTAGAGATTATTAAATATTTTAAGCGGTCTATAATACTTTTACAATTAAAACAACAAATCCAGCGATTTTATTAATAAAATATTTAATAATTTATTAATAAAATTAGTTAGTGGCGTGCCAATGTTGTCCTTTCTATCCCGTGGATGCAGTAGGAATCTGCCAAGGTATACTCCCGGAGTGCCATAATATTCCGGAAGATGGGCAGCAGCGTCTTTTAAAAATGTACCCCATATAGTAAGTGTTATTTATGAGAGTTCCAATTATTTGGTATACCTTAAAAAATCACACAAAGCACAATCTCTATAGGCTAGTTTAATGTTATAATTACCTAATTGTATAACAATTGTAAAACCTTAGTTTCGATAATATAAACTTTTCTAAGCATATCACATACTATTACAAAATTTGTACTGTATTTATTGGAGTACGGAAACTACCTACATATGCAAAATATCCTAATATTTTATCATTTTAAAGCATAACATAATTTTATTTAAAGCCACGAGCTATTTCGCGTCACGCAAAACGACAAGCAACAGACAGTCACCTTTACATTTCTATCAGCCCAGACACAAAAGGATTGCAATAATTTCTATAAGCAGTCACATAAATAGAGCAAAGTTTCAACGGAAGCTTTGATATAATGACATTGACAGTTCACAACAAAAGGGGATTATTCCCGACTCGCGACATTAGATAGAGATGTTATAGCGGCAAAGGAGATTTCTCTATCTAGCTTTATTGTGCTAAATAATATGTTTTCACTATGGAATGCATTGCAACCTCTTCTTGACTTTCGCGATCATAACTTTTCTTCTTGTTTTTATATGAATGATAACACATAGACTTTTCTTTCTATGATCGAACGCTTTCGAAAATTCTTCTGATGCAATGTGTCAAACATGTGTGAAATATAATTATATATTTTTTTACATGTTCATCAAAAAGTCTATTAAACCAATACGCAGTACCATTTACCTTAAGTTGCCGCGAGAATAAACAAGGTTTAATGTTCTCTAGGGGAGCTGCAATAGAGCTTATAATATTGCACCATATGTTTATTTGCTATTTAGTAGTTGCTAAATCTCTAGGCGGTATTTCAGAGTAGCATCTTGTTAGAATGCTGTATTGTTGTAATTAAAATATCACAAAGCTTAATTTAAAACGTAAAACACATAATAAAAGTACAAATTTTTCACTTGGAATAAATCTGGCAGCTTTTGCACAGTAATTGTATGATTCAGTTTTATTGTGAAATAATTTTATGAAAACTGTCATAAATCTGTCATTTTTATTTTTCATCGTGTTAAGCAACTCTTAGGTAGAACGTTTGTTTAGGAAGGATCAAGGATCGATTTACCAAAGTGGATACGATTTATACCCACTCTGCTAAAATCGATCCTTAAGTATTGACAAAAAAATATCATATGGTTTTTTATTACCTTGAAACGGCTGCTATAACATAACTAACATAACATAACATAGGGATGAAATCAAGAGCTAACCTATCAAACATAAAAAAAAACTGCTTTAACACAGTAAAACGCTATAAAACAAAGATTTAAGTCGTTGCTATAAAATAGATGACACATGCATCTGTCCCTAACCGCGGCATATATTGTTTCTTGAAACTCCCCCGAGAAAGCATTACGTAGAATATCCTCATAGGTGACATTTTATGTATCCCACGGGCTTAATGTCAGTTATGACACCTGGCGACAACGTGACGTTGGGCATTTTACGACGTTTTTTCACTTCCGTGATTTGACGCCTACAACATCGATTTAAAATAAAAACTTATTTTTATAATTAGGTTTGTAGAAAATATTTAATGCAAATATTCCATTCCAATCCAGCAGTAAAACGTCCACTACTGAACACAGACCTCCCTCATGATTCTCCATGAGGGCTAGTTGCCATTCTCACCTCGCTTGGCAGGCGGGTTGGCGAGCGCAGTACAGGATGTTGATACACGGAAAGACGCTGCTGCCCATCTTCCGGAAGTATTCTTCAGCAGGCCCTTACTGCATCCACGAGCATGAGAGGAGGGGTAACCTTTTACTGCCGGCACCCCACAGCCGTGCAAATATTAACCTAACACAAATTTGGGGGATGATACGAAAACAGAAAGTCCCCACCGTGTGACATTAAAATCGTGTTTCCCTATTACACTTTGAGAATCCAGACTACAAACTGACTACATACATGCATACTACATACTGCTCGACTACGAGAAGGTACATGTGATTTCAGTGTAAAGTATATTCAATTCTATTAATAGCAATCAAGTTGCACCAAAAAAAAACAAAAAACTTTAAAATAATGAGTCTTATTCTTTCAATGCTTGTCGCAAAATGCATGCTTAAACATTCAATTAATATTTGTGAAAAGACCAAACGTAGAATTACTTACTTAGATAAAAAGGAGGCAAAAGGCAAGCATATCATAATAAAGCCTATTATCATTGCTACAGAAATTCTATCGATCCTTCGAGAGTATGATCTCAACCTCTTGCGAATTCACCCCAATACAGAACTTATCGCTTTATTGAAACACCAAAAGTAATATAACCAGTTTAGCGTTGCCGTAATCTGGATTTGGGAACGAACGAACGCAATATCAAGATGAGCCATCGATTTGAAGCTTACTGCTAATGTAGCCGTGTAGACTCCTCATCATCATCATTTCATTTGTAAAACGTCCACTACTGAACACGAGCCTCCCTCATAGATCTCCATGAGGGGTAGTTGCCAAACTCACCACGGTTGGCAGGCAGGTTGGCGAGCGCAGTACAAGATATTGATACACGGAAAAACGCTGCTGCCCATATTCCGGAGGTATCCCTTAGCAGGCTCTTACTGCATCCACGGGCATGAGAGGAGGGGTGACATTCTACTGCCGGCACCCCACGGTACCCCACCCTACGGCCGCGTACACCGCTGGCCGCAAAATTGCAACACCCCATCTGTAATTAGTTTGTGAAAAGCTTTACAGTTTTTAACTAAGCGCGCTATATTATTATATAATCGTTGCTGTACCGATAAATACACTTTTTAAGATTAAGAATCATAGACATTATCGACATTACCTATCTTTTCTTTAAGCATTTTTATTTCTAAATAATATTGTAGAAACAAAAGATGTCGCCTAGCAGGTATGTCGGAATTCCCCGGCCAGCAGTGTAGTGAAAACAATTTTGTCGAATTGGTTCAGCTTAACAATACCTACGGGGCGGAGTGAACTTTCCGTTTGCAAATGGGAAACCGCACGACGCCAAATGCTCCGGAATGTAATGCCGGAAACGTACTCGTACATATTTCATGGCCCACATTTGGGGGTTTAGTCTGATTTTATGTTTCACCTAGATAGATAGATAGAAAACTCTTTATTGCACACCACATTAAAAGAGCATAAACCATTTAGAAATAAGGTAAAAAACTACACAGGAGTACAAAGGGCGGCCTTATCGCTATGAGCGATCTCTTCCAGACAACCTTGGGATGGACAGGAAAATGAAGGAGGCTATATCGTGGCGTAAAATTTTAGTAAAGAAATAAAACTAACATGATTGAATAATCTTAGATTAGGTACAAAGGTATTTTACCCGAAGACATAACGCATAAACATAAAATATTATAATAAATATCTATATTTTAAAATAATTATAGTACCACCTACTTCCCTTCCGTGGTTACCCTACATAATATTTGGTGCTTATTCTAACAGGGACGGGTGAATTCATATTTCTTGGGGTACAAAAGGCTAAAAAGATAAGGAATTAAGTTTTAAGAATTATTACTAGTAATTGTTCCATTTGGTTTTGAAACTCGATCTTATTAAATACTTAAATTTTATAATATTTTTTTGAAATAATAACTGTTCCACCAAATTTAATAATTGATTATACCTTTTGAAGTTATTGGCCTCCATAATTATGATGTTCATTTGAAGGTAGATCTTCACTTTCGTTCAACCTTCAAATGAACATCACATTTTGTATAATCTGCCAGGAGTGGAGATAATGAAAAAATCTGTTGGTTTTGCGAGAATCTACTTACTGTCTGCTGACTGTCAAGCATTATTTATGATAATGATATTTATGTAATTGGAATATATAAATAGTAAGACTATGTACTAATTTATTTATTAAGATAATTTTTATGCAGTGTGTGCTTAGATCTAAAATATATTAAACAAGTTGCTTTCATAATTATAGCAGCGTTCCGCAGTTTCATCCACGTAGTTCCCGTTCTCGTGAGAACACGGGAATAAAATATAACTTATGTTACTCAAGGATAATGAAGCTCTCTGAATGGTTTTTTTTTATACTACTAAATGACGAGACAAGCCGAAGGCCCACCTTATCAGGTGCATTAAGCGGTTACCTCTACCTAAAACAATTGCAATGCCGCGGTGATCACGTTCACTAAGCACGTGACCAACGCTGAATTGCATTGCGCCCGTCACCCTGAGAGAGATTGTAAAGTCTCATGTGCCCGTAATTTCACCGGCCCCCTTGCCCTTCAAACCGGAACACAGCAATGAAGACATACTGCTTGGCGGCAGAAATAGGTACGGTGATAGTACTTCCCCGGATGAACCTTTCACAAAAAGTTCTACTACTACTGAAAGAGTTTTGGAAATCGGTCCAGTAGTTTTTGAGTTTATTCGTTACAAACACACAAAATACAAATCTTTCCTCTTTATAATATTAGTTGGATGTTCAAATTGGTCATAAGTCCTGCTTTAAATAGTAATATAATAAATTGAGATTGTTAACCGAGGGTCGAAAGAATCAATTCCTGAGGTATTTAGACGCCCCAGCGCAGCGAGGTCGGCTATACTCCGAGTAGGAATTGATTCTTTTATTTTATTTTTTTTTACAATTACCCGTGTTAAACACTCTACATTTCATTTCAAATATGAGGAAAATAAAACTAGTTGTTTATCTAAACTATTTATTGATAACATATAATAATATTAGTAGTACTTACCTATTTAAAATTAATTGTCAAATTAGGACCTATTTTTTGAATTTCGTCACAGATACAATAACAGATTACTATCCCGCCAATTTATGTCGACTTTTTAAATTTTAAATATGGAACTCACCGCGTAATTGTTGCGGCTTATTCCGCTTAAAGAAGTTTGCGTTAAGTTCACACTGGCTGTTTAGAAAGTCACATGGCCGCAGCATTTTTTTTAATTAGTTTTTTTTACATAAAACTTTTCATAGCTGACAGCGTTCTATTTTTAAAGTTTATTCCGGCCCCTTAGATGGAAAGTAATTTGTATGAGTTTTTCCGTCTCAATGGAGGGAAGCAGCGTTTTCCACCCAATAATCAGATCAAAACAACACTAATTTCCGAGTATGAGAAATAAAAAAAAAATTGTTGTGTGTGTCTAATAATTAATTTTTATTTCATTTCATGTAGATAACTGATTTATATTATTCCAGTGCTACGAAGAGCCTTCAGCATGTTCGACTCGGAGAAGCAAGGACGCATCGAGAAGGAGAAAGTGAGGACGATACTTAATACGATGGTGCACAACTACGATGACTTTGAACTGGATAAGATGCTAGACAGCGAAGATGCTATAGGTAAAGCCAACTTTAATACTAAGATATATTTTTTGTATTTATGATCGAACTATAGATACATAGGTTTAAGCTTTTTATAAAACGAAATATCTTAGAAAAAGCTTTTTACTCCATAAATGATTATTTGAATGATATTGACCCTTCGCCGATTGTGGCTCGGTTCTACCGCGATATGAAATGATGTCATCTTGCAATATCAAAGGTATCCCATATTAAATTAAGCATAATATTTGTTAAGACAAAAATTGTAACAATTAATGGAAGTGAAAGAGTGAGGTTTCTTGTTCGCTTCTTTCCCTCATTTGAAAAAAAAAGTTATCTGAAGCGAACGAATTCAATTATGTGCTGTGTTCAATTTAAATATGTCTTGTTATTCGTTTGCAAATTGACTATTATAATTCGGTTTTTCTGACTTGCAGAGTATTTGAGAAATTAATAGTTGAATATAATTGTAATATAAGTTTTGCTATCGGAGAAGAGCTGGCGCTGTTAGGGCTCTACAATGAATATAAATAAACATTATTTAACACGAATTATAAGTAGGTATAATTCTTAAACAAGGAACCTTCGCTAGGTGCTCGAGTCCGACTCAATCTCCGCTCGCTTTTGGCATAAAAATGTTATTCAATAAATTCATCAAATTTAAATGAAGCAGAGTAATTACTACATTCACGACATATTGGTAGGTATTAAATTTACGACATCCAAACTAATCTCGGTAATTCCCACCTTCAAAGAAACAGAAATAAATGTCTACAAGTCTCGTTCGAATGCCCCTAAAACTGAGATTTTATGAGCTGACACTGAAACATCTAAGCTCTTTTACCTCAGGACGTTTGTCAATGTCACTCACGATAATCTCACGGAGGAGTGAAACCGAGAGCAAAACATTATACGGATACGGAGCCTACTTTATTACGGATTCATAAAACTGGGCATACATTTGTAAGTAAATTATTGTATTAATAATATGAATTATTGTTGATATAATAATTTACTCACAAATTCACCGTAGGAACTATTATTTCACTTATATTTCCTACGGCTTAACGCGTTTACGATTACATTTAAAAAGGAAATCTAGTTAGATTCTGTCATTATCAAAAGTCTAATATTCTTCAGGTTTCACTGGTTTCTACAGTATTAAATGCTATTGAAAACTTTAATAACTTACGTTCAAACTTGGTTCTAACGATTGAAGTTAGTCTCGAGTCAAATTTCGATTCGAATGACGTGTCATGTTTAGTGTTGTTTCCAACAAAGTCTGTTACAAAGCTTTTTCTAACGTTTGTATTTCTCGTCTAACAGATGGCAGGTTAATTGTATTGTAAATCGTTGAACTCTAAGTAACATGTCAGTCGTAATTAGATCAATTAACCTTGTTTCAACTTCTACTGCTTGAATTATTGAATGTTTAATTTGTCCCTTCCATTTGCGCAGATACCAGGCTATCATAATCCATTAGAATACAAGAATACAATAATTTATTCATAAAGATAATTTACATGTCATTTTCAATTTGAACAATTTTATAATAAGTATTCATTTCAAAGATTGTATAGTAAGAAATTGACTCACGTGTGTTTTGCTCAGCAATAGGCTAAAGTAAATTGGCCTTTACATTTATTTTAGATGCTTTATGCACCGTCAACAACTGGTATTAATGCTATAAGGGATGCTGCAGTGCCTGGGCCATGGTTTGTTGACCATCCTCACAGCTTAGTCTGCTATATTCTAAGGAAATAAGAAGGCACTACGTCTGAAGCTAGGACGTTGATTTCCTCACTATATTTTCTTTAATTGTTAAACATATGCTTATAAATTATTCAAATTATAAAAATCCAAAAGGCCTTAATTATACGAAGGTCTGGTTGCAATCATATTCCGCAAGAAGTGAATAGGCCTCACGCGTGTAAGTAAAGTAGTAATAATTCTGGTCAAATTGAGTTTTCGGACGCAAATTTCTCTGGAGAATATCTAATGTGGCTTTTATTATGTCATTGAGCACATAACCCTTGCAGTGAAATTGTAATTCGCCTCAAATGGGGTCTCCTTTGACGTTGTAACCCACTTCCAGGCTACTTACGTTTCTGTTTACTGAGTTCTGGTCTGTTTGTGGTGAATTAATGGTTAGCAAAGTTTACGTGGGGTCTCATTTATATTTAGGAAAAGACCTGTGCCAACTAGATAGAATGAGATGCGATATCGTAGTTATTAAAAACATGTGTTATTCCTGTTTATGTCTGAACTGTTGTCTTACGATTTTTTTTATCTTCTACGACACAATGTTCCTAAAACATTTCTAAAACGAATAAAGGGTTGTACGCATATATTGACAATGAGCCGTTTTCAGTAAAAAACAAAAAAGTGTTTCCTACTAAACTTAACAGATGGAGCTGGCAAGCGGAGAAAGCAAGTTTGTCATTAATCACAATTGCTGTCATTGTCAAATTGTGTTTCCTACCAGTTAAATAAAACTAACGCCATCTATATGGTTCGAGGGAACTATTTTCGAAGTTTCTACTATTTAATGAAAACACCTCATTTAATTTTAAATTTTACCTCGCAATTTTCCTAATTCCACAGCTTCCCACAATCTGTCAGTTGAAAGATGTCAGCCGTCTTCTTAATAATTGACGGATGCTGGGTAATTGCCGTGACGTTCTAATTTAACGTCAAGTGTTGATATTCTTGAAAATCAGGTTAAAATCAGAGATTCCATTATTTATTGTATGTTATTTATTTACGTTATAACAGCGTGTACTGGAGTCCCTCAAGGTAAAGTTTTATGCCTAAATTTAAACTTGTTGAGTTTTTTGTTTAACGTAATAATTATTTAATAATAATAATAATATGCCGTGGGGTGCCGGCAGTAGAATGTTACCCCTCCTCTCATACCCGTGTATGCAGTAAAAGCCTGCTAAGGGATACCTCCGGAAGACGGGCAGCAGCGTCTTTCCATGTATCAACATCCCGTACTGCGCTCGCCAACCCGCCTGCCAAGTGTGGTGAGTGTGGCAACTGCCCCTCGTGGAGATCCTTGAGGGAGGCCTGTGTGTAGTAGTGGACGAATTACGGCTGAAATGATGATAATGATGAAAAATAATTTGCTTGCGTTTAAACGAAGTTCTGATGATAGGATAGGATTCATGATAATAGAGGAAAATACTCAAAACTCTTAAATATAGATATACCTCTATAATAGCGGTTCGGTTATTTTCAGTAACAAAAATACAAAATACAAAAATATTTATTCATCAACTTAATTCACTTATCAATAACATAGTTTGAGATTCCCTTTTAAGTAAATAATACCTGTGTTAGGGAAATCTCGCTCTGCCAAAAAACAATAACATTAAGTAGATTAAGCTATTTTAATTAATTTTAGGGTAACATTCTAGGTTTGATCATTGAAGTCGGTATTTTTGTTAAAAATTAAAAAAAAATTGTCCTTTTTATATTTCCGTACCCAAAGGGTAAAAACGGGACCCTACTACTAAGACTCCGCTGTCTGTCTGTCTGTCTGTCACCAGGCTGTATCTCCTGAACACTTCACAGATGGTGTATTTCTGTTGCCTCAAACAACAAATACTAAAAACAGAATAAGGGGCTCCCATACAAGAAACCTGATTTTTTTTGCTGTTTTTTGCTCGATATTAATAACGGCAACAGGTAGACGCTTGAAATATTCACAGAATATTAAGTTGTATATTCACTTTCAAAGTAAATATTTAAATTAAAATAAAACAAATTTTTGAGGTGGGCTCCCATACAAAAAACGCGATTTTTTGCCATTTTTGCTCGATATTAATAACGGCAACATGTAGAAGCTTGAAATATTCATAGAATATTTATTTATTTATTAAGACACTCCTACGACATCTTCACATTACATTCACAAAGTAAATTAACAATACTGGTCCCGTGTGAGCCACCTTTACAGGAGTGTACAGCACTCGATATAAAAACTAAAAACAATATTGCTCATACAAAACTAAAATTTAAGTTGTGTTCGCGCCGATATTCACGAAAATAAAGTCGAGTAGTTTGAAGAGCGCCATCTATTGGGAAATTTAAGAAGCTGGACGCGCGATTTATCACATTAATTGAAGAATTGCATACGTCGGTATAGCAGAGCACCTAACTCGGTAGGTGCAACAGAACAACGCGGAATCACCGCCATTTTTTTGTATTCTTTCGTCTGCGATGCAAAGCGCAACACTATGTAAATTAATATTAGCAAAATACGTTTCTTTTATCAAAGTTCAATAAAATCTATTCATTGAAGACGCACCTGATGACCCCTAGCTAACAAGTTGTTTTGCCAAATAATGGTACGGAGCCCTTCGTACGCGATTCTGACTCGCACTTAACCGATTTTTTTTTATGAAAACGCCTCATCGCCTATTTTGCCATAAATGTAAACTAGTTATCGTCCTAGTAATCAATCCGCCTAATAGCCGTTAGTTACGACCTAATCTTACCAAGCCAGGTCTAGAATCTTGATTGTGCAATCTATCAAGTCAAGAGTGATTCTGCTACTCTAGCCTGCGCTAAGTATTGGGAAAATGTCAACGAAAAGGCTTTAGTGAAAGCATCGACAGAATTGATGGAAGAATATAAATAAGGTTACCTATAGGCAAGGATGGATTTTTCTTGAAAAATGCATGTTCGCATCTAACACGTGCTTTAACGTTGGAGGAAAATATTGCGAGGGAATCCGCGTCTTAGCCAGCTACAGACGAATTGACCTGTTCTTTTTTCTGAATATTAGCTGATTAAGCTGAGAGGATGGTAAAGGTGTTGGGCAAGCCAACTTTCGTTCCCGGGCATTCAGCGTCCTTTACAGCATGAATACCGGTTGCTGACGCTGCATCATCATCATCATCATCATTTCAGCCGTAGGACGTCCACTGCTGGACATAGGCCTCCTTCATGGATATCCAGTTATTGCGGTTGGAAGCGATCTGCATCCACCGTCGACCTGCGATCTTCACCAGGTCATCATCCCATCTTGTTGGTGGACGTCCTACGCTGCGCTTGCCGGTCCGTGGCCTCCACTCGAGAACTTTTCGGCCCCATCGGCCATCTGTTCTGCGAGCTACATGGCCTGCCCATTGCCACTTCAACGTGCTAATCCGTTTGGCTATGTCGGTGACCCGAGTTCTTCTACGTATCTCCTCATTTCTGATTCGATCGCGTAAAGAAACCCCGAGCATAGCCCTCTCCATAGCTCGTTGAGCGACTCTGAGCTTATTCATGAGGCCAATCGTGAATGACCACGTCTCGGTTCCATATGTCATCACTGGTAACACACACTGATTGTAGACTTTCGTCTTAAGGCACTGAGGAATTTTGGACGAAAAGACGTTGCGTAGTTTCCCAAACGCTGCCCATCCGAGTTGGATTCGTCGATTGACCTCTTTCTCGAAGTTGGACCTACCTAATTGGACTGTCTGTCCTAGGTATACATACGCGTCGACAACTTCGAGAGCCGAGTTCTCAACCATAACTGGGGCAGGCGCAACATGGACATTCGACATAATCTTCGTCTTGTCCATGTTCATTTTAAGACCTACCCGTTGGGAGACTCGGTTGAGGCCTTCGAGCATCGTGCCGAGTTCCTCCATCGACTTTGCCATGACCACAATATCGTCGGCAAACCGAAGGTGAGTCATGTATTCGCCGTTAATGTTGATGCCTAGTCCTTTCCATTCCAAGAGCTTGAAGGCATCTTCCAAAGCGGTCGTAAACAGTTTCGGAGAAATAACGTCTCCCTGTCTTACGCCTCTTTTTAAGGGAATATCCTTCGAACTCTGTTCCTGTACTCGGACTGACATAGTGGCGTTTCTATACAAAGACTTCAACACTTCGATATACCGATAGTCAATTCGGCATCGTTGGAGAGACTCGAGCACCGCCCATGTTTCGATCGAATCGAAGGCTTTCTCATAGTCCACAAACGCGAGACATAGCGGCAAGTTATACTCTTCGGTCTTCTGTATCACTTGCCGCAGCGTATGAATGTGGTCTATGGTACTGTAGCCTTTTCGAAACCCGGCTTGTTCAGGACGCTGGAAGTCATCAAACCTGCGATCGAGACGATTTGTGATGACCCTTGAAAACAGCTTATAAACATGGCTCAAAAGCGAGATCGGTCTGTAGTTCTTAAGCAAGGTGTTGTCACCTTTCTTAAAGAACAGTACCACGACGCTTTTGTTCCATGTTTTTGGCGTAATACCTTCGAGCTACATAAATCGCTAAAACGCTGCATAAATCATTTATAATAGATGTGAAGGCCTTACTCATAGGTAATTTGATTTTATTTGAATTTTAAGGCTATCAGTATATTATCAAAAAAAATAGTAGACACGTTAATTTTTTCACAAACAAACGAATTTTATCGCATATTTTAGCAACACTCTCAAAATTGTGCACTGGTGCTATATATTTTTTTCTCTAATATAAGAAAGTTAATATTATTCACTTTCCAACTGACAGAAAAGTAATAATTTACATACCATGTCACCAGGCCTAGTGTACATAGATAATAAAATAAAGAATTTCAACTTAACAGGGGCCGAGATTGGTTCTAGCCTGCAAGATTTGACTCAGACGAACATACAAACATTACAGATTTAAAAAAATATTAACTTTGTCTATGTTCTAAATGAAATAACGTTTTTTGTCACAAAAACACTATGTTATATGAGAAACAAGGAAAATTACAGTCAAACAGGTAAACAGGACATCAAAGAATAACATTAGACAAGAGTAAAACCCTGCGGAACTATTTTAGTCATCGCTCGCATTTGGGCAAATAGGTGCTATCCCAGCTTAATACTGCTTCTTTAGAAGCAGCGCTAGTTTTCAGACAGCACCTGTGTGGTTTATATTTAAATATTAAAGTTACTCCACTTGAGAGTTCCATTATTTTTCCAGACCTTTCTCATGTAGGTATAAAATTCTTATAAAGGTACTAAAATATGAAAACCGCTGAAAATCAAGCGATTTCACTCGGGAAAAACATCGTTTGTTGTCTAAGCTTTTCACAAGACGTCAGTAAATCTTGCAGCAAACTGTTCCTGCTTGAACGATGATGGAGAACCTAATCAACATAATAGCTTTGAGCGCTGAAATGTGATATAATATAGTGTTGGTAAGATTGCATGAAAATGAAACTTCTTAGTGCAAAACTTGAAGCAGATGGCGCTGTGTCAACGATTGGCCCCCAATTTTGGTGCGAACTTATTTTTTTTTAATAAAATTAGCAGCAAAGAAAATGAACACTCGCTTTTAAGTACAACATACACTCATAAATATTTCATTTCAGGCGTAAAACGTCCACTACAAGCCCTCATGATTCTCTTATTTTTAAAAGAAAATTTGGAACCTCCAATATTAATATGGTTGCCTGGTACTTTTAAATACGAATTTGCGTATAGACTGTCTTATCTATTTTGCGTGGAGGCGGTGATCTTTGTAGATGCCGCGGTAATAGGCCTTCTCTATAAGGGGTTGTTGCCATATTAACCACGCTTGGCAGGCAGGTTGGGTTATAATAATATGTTGAAGTCAAAACTTTCGTGGTCTTTTCTTGAACGAAAAGCATCAATCGTAAAACTAAAGATGTCCCTTAGAGTGGTCAGAACATCCCTTTCGATTTAGTACACATATTATAAAACAACCTGTATGTGGTTTGTACTGTTACAATATTTTAATGGATACAGAGTACAATAATACATAAGAAAATTACTACAAAGCCCTTTCAAAAGCGCGTCTGACATTCCCTCTTTGCGCATGTATTTTAAACTAGCTGACCCGGTGCCCACTTCGTTGGGCGGTAAGCATTTATACTTGTGATAAAATTATGAGTGTGGTTAAGTTAGTAGGTACTGAGTGCTAAGATTTATTTCTTGACTGCCAGAAGGATGGTTATATTTTTAAAGCATATATATGTTGTATGTATTTGCATGCCAATTTGGCTATATTACCGCGTTTATTGAAATAAGTGAATTAAATGATTTGATTTAAATAAATCATGTTTATTTCAATGAAAATTACCTGTACCTAAGTATCTCACTGCTGGGCAAAGGTCCCCATCTCTCCATGTTTCTCGATCTACAGTCAATTCGACCCATGCAGACATGCGACCATGCGATCATGCATATTGGTCTTACTCGTTACGCCATCATCGCATCGTTTCTTCGGTCTGCCGCGGCGTCTTACCGTGTCGTGGTTCAACAAGTCGACAACAAGTCGAACCTAAATGTCATAAGAGTCATAGGCGAGCGATTAAAAAATAGAGGCCTTGACCAATCACTCGGCATTAGTTGGCAAACTGTCACTTCAATAGAACCCATAGGCCACTATACGATGCTAGATAAAGGAGCGGCCCTTAAGTAGTGAGGAACTGCACTTTAACGCCAATGTTGCTGGCGCAGTGCTTTATGGCAAACGTACAGATAGTAAAAAACTAATTATACGTAATGTTTTGTAGCGTGCCAACCGAATAGTGGGTGATTCTGACCCCCCGAGGAGGGACGATATATTTACGGCTTCCCGGGTTTCGTAGATTTTCATTCAAGAAATAACCTGTCTTCATACCACCATTATATGTAATAGTGTTTTCAAAAAATCCTTGCTATACGCAAGAAACGTAAATTTTTTAGCGAAAGCTTACGTTCCAATAATAGCTACAGTTTTAAGTTTTATACTAATGTCTTTTTTCTATCAATATTAAAATAAAATGATTATCTATCTATTTTTGACGGTGTTTTTATTTACTTTAATTAAAACAAATAATTAACTAATAATAAAAACCTAAAAAAGTTTTGAAAAGCAATAAGCAACACAAATTCATGAAAAACATCGACCCACCTCATTCAAAAGACAACAACGCTTTACGAAATCCAAAATGACTCAATAACTCCATATTACCATAATTGAAACACAATTTCCATTTTACAAAACAACAATAAGCCTCTTCGCGCTTGAAATTATAATAAGGCATTTTTGCTGACGCTCCTTGAATTAAAGCGACGCTAAATTTACATTGCTAGCGATAAATCAGGGGTTAGTGGATCCACCGTACGAAAAACAGGGAGCCTCGACCTGTTTTGCGAACGGTACAGATACCGACCACTCGCAAAAAGTCCGTACTTTTTGCGAGTGGTAGGCTTGGTCAGATTAATCTCAATCTCTGTAATTATAATAGAACAGAAGATCGTTTGTATCAACACAAGGATAGAGCACGTAAATGAAAACAAAACAGATAAATAATAAGTACACAAGCAATGATATAGTAGATAGACTAACTCTGTAGAAGTCCACTGCTGAACATAGGCCTCATAATTCTGAGGGGGATGCTTCAATACTCACCACGCTTGGCAGACGGGTCGACGAGCGCAGTACGGGATGTTGATACACAGAAAGATGCTGCTGCCCATTTTCTGGACGCATTAACTATTATCAATGTGTCCACGGGCAAGACAGGAGGGGTAACCATTTTACTGCAGCATGTATCATTATTTAAAACTGGGCAGGACTGCAAGGTTTTTCTTTCTTTGCAACAAACAGTCTCAGATTTTGTGATGCAAGAGGATTGATCTCAAAGTAGATCGAACGACATGCCGCCGGCTCATTGGTTTATTCAAAAACCTTGATTGGTTCGCAAGACCGTGAGACCGTTTAAATATGTTTAATCACTTAATTTTTTCACATTTACGACGTTTGACGTTTCCTGATACAGATAGCTACTGCAACTATACGTGAATGCATAAGTCGATGGCGCGATTTTCATTACATTTAACATGCTGTGTCGATCGTGTCAGGTGCTACAACGGCTACAACACATGAATGTGGCAAGAATAAGTAGCCCGTTTGCGCCGCTCCTTAAATTAATGAGCTATTCTGGAAACAGATTTATTCGCTTAATAGTGAATTCTCGGGATTTTGCTTCCGTTATCCTTTGGGAATTGCAAAAATCCTTTAAAGTGCTTACGTAACATAGAAGATAGTGAACGTAAAAGCAATTTATTTAGTACTATTGTACTAAATAAATTGCTTTTAGACCGCCGGGTTGAAATTATAAATATTTTCCCTAACTAACAAGAATTATTAGATCGTAAAAAGTGAAAAGAAATGGGAGAATGATTGAGCCCAGCAGTAATCCATTTTTTATCCAAGTTTGTAGGTAAAAAGAAAACATGTAGGTAGGGAACGTCGAATTCGGAAGATGTTACAAAAGATGCTTAAATATCTCACCTATAAATAAATAGTCTCGGCTAAATTAGATATGTAAAAGTATGTATGCATAACGTTAATCGAACCAAGTTAGTTTGAAACTCTGTTAAGTGCCGCAGAACTTTACAAGCTTAACCCAGAGCCTCTCGGGAGTGGAGGCTATTAGCAAAGCAGAGTGGGACTCAGTGACCCGAGGAAGTACGAAATGCAGCTTCGGATGCGTCTCTAAAGAATCTTTATTTTGATAGCTTCTAGAGTTGTTTATATATTTATTTGAGCCACCAACAGAAGATACACGAAGAAAAAATTAAATTGTCGAAATCTTTGAGAAGAGTTCATCCGGGACAGTTCTACCACCATAGATATTTCTGCCGCCAAGTAGTAATCTTTGCATTGCTGTGTTCCGGTTTGAACGGTAAGGGGGCCAGTTAAATTACGGGCACATGAGACCTTAGTACCTTAGTAGCCGTGAGGCGCCGGCTGTAGAATGTTGCCCCTCCTCTCATGCCCGTGGATGCAGTAAGAGCCTGCTAAGGGATACCTCCGAAAGATGGGCAGCAGCGTCTTTCCATAGATCAACATCCCGTACTGCGCTCGCCAACCCGCCTGCCAAGCGCGGTGAGTATGGCAACAACCCTCATGGAGACCCATGAGGGAGGCCTTTGTTCATTAGTAGACGTTTTTTGGCTGAAATGATGATGATGATGATGAGACCTTAGTACTCTGTCACAATGCATGATCACCGCGGTATTGGAGTTGTTACAGATAAGACTGATAGATAACATAAGAAAAAGTTTGCTTTGTGTCATACTTAAAAGATATATGTACATACATTATGTTACTAAACAAACAAATTATATATTTTTAATTAAACTTTCGCGATCACGACACATAATTACACATATTTAACTGGGTATTTATCGCGTTATTTACCTTTATTATTGCCCGACATTTCGACAGGATTGCACCCATCGTGGTCCCAGGAAGACTGACAAGTTGGAGGTAACCGTATTCATAGATGGGGTATCCTCGTCGTAGATGCAAAGATAGGCAAACTGAAGTCGAGAGATAGTCAGCCTTCTTGCCGTACGTGAAAAAAAAACATGTTTTTTTTATTTTAAAATAACGAAACAATACTAAGATAAAGCAAGTTTAAGTTTAGGAGTGGGGGCTCGTTACTTCATAGCTTATGACACATTGGCATGTAGAAGTGTGTGACTTCACGTGACATTTCGATATAATGTTAAAAAAAAAAATACGTGTGCAATATATTTCGTTAATCTACATGCAGTCTAACATTTAAAATTGAGTCATCTACTCTATTTCCTTGTACATAAACGTTTAGTTTCATAGTTGATTTATTCATAACAAAATTTTACAGGTCAAGCGCTAAGTGCGTTCTGCTCATTGCGGTGTGTGGCAATTATGACTTTTACGAGTAGTTATTAAGTTATAATTTTATGATCAGTCTACCATGAGTTTTCACAATCTATACTCGCTGGCGACTGTAGTGAAAAAAATGTATGAAAACTTGTACAGCGCCTCTAGCTTGGTACTAGAATACGCAGTTAACTATACAACAGTGACTGTAGTTTATTTTTGTGAATGTAGTTCATTTGCTTAGAATTTGGTACCATGAGTTACAAATCTGACAGACGTCATAGTAACGTACTGTAGTAACGGCACACTGATGTTAAAGAAAATAATTTGTTTCCAGGCTGCGGCAAACTGAACTTTGACTCGTTCGTACGCGTCGCGACACACTTCTTGGAGGAAGACGACGAGGCCCTGCAGAAGGAACTGAAAGAAGCCTTCAGACTTTATGACAAAGAAGGTAAATTTGGCATACAGTGGAATGGCATTAGCACCAACTCCGTAACGGCTAAAACACTAACTGTTAATAAAAGCAGTTTTTTTTGTACCACTCAAAACTGGGAAGGGGACAGATTTATTAATTTCTTCCTATTAACTAACATTAAATATCTCTATTTGCTATTGTATGCAGACTGACTTGTATAAATTTTGTAATTAGAGACTATGAAAATAGAGTGAATGATTTAGTTTTCTTGTAAAAACTTGTAGAAACTTTGGTTAGTGTCGACACATGCAAAACAAATAAATTCTTAACTAATTCAGAAGAAAAGCACAAGTGATTCTGATTTATTAATTAGCATTTTTATTTATTAATTTTCAATAATATTTTTTATATGAGGATGCCGGGCAATAAGTTCTACAGCGAATGCGTTTTACCAATTTCATTGTTTGTGACGTCATATACCGGAGAATTTCAATGTTTATTTACACAACAGAGACAATGATACACCTTATTTACATTTAATGGACCATTAAACTGGTCTAGTGCAAAATACTTTGAATTTAACGAGTGGGTATGCAACAGCGATACCTACTCGTTAAATTCAAATTAAATTTTGGTCCAGTTTCAGAGTTTCAGTGATAACCTAATGGTTATCACTACCATCACATATTCAGTACAATCACTTATGGTTCGGTAACGGATCATCATCATCATCATTTCAGCCGTAACACGTCCACTACTGAAAACAGGCCTCCCACATGGATCGCCATGAGGGCTAGTTGCCATACTCACCACGCTTGGCAGGCGGGTTCAGTACTTAGTGATCAATGAGGGAGGCTTTTGTCCAGCTGGAGAAGAGAGAAGAGAACCAATAGTCAAGTACTTATCTACAGGCTATAATATAACTATACACACTAGGTACACAAATAAAATTACTAGAGCTTTCTTACGTACGACACCAGATAGTATTTTTTCGTAAGTTACCTCACACAAACGAAATTAAATGTTGTACCTATGTAATAACTATGCTGGAAAATGTTTGGTGAAGTCTCACGAAAATTTTATGAATATGCCAGTACTATGTAGTTCCTGCGGTGAAAGTTCTACAATTAAAAGTTTTTCTCTTAGCACGTTTACCGCTGCATAAATTTATACTGTCCACCATGTTTCCTGCAATAATTGCAAGCAATAAAGCTGGGTATGTATCGATTCATTGGAAAAGTGCCAAAAACGCACCTACCATCGGTTACCAGACGATAAAAAGACATTACAGTAAATTGACCGAACGAAAGAGATCGTAAACTAACCAAGTTATGTCACTATTAACCTAGAAAAATCGTCACCCAGGTATAGGTCAGAACTTTTATTAATGATGTTTCTTTTGTCACTTTAAAAGTATGCAATAAAATTAATTTAGACGTCTTAGACATTTTACAGGATGAAAATAACTACAACGTTTTATTTTTTACATAAAATTCGCGATTTTAATACATAAAATGTAACATGTGAATTTGAATGCGCGATAACTGTCGACGTGTGGCGTTTGCAGGTAATAAAAATATTTGTACTTTAACAAACAAGGTCACGGTAATGTCGCAGGTATAAAAATATGTTTTTTTTATTTAATAGGTAAGGATAATTTGTCTCTCTAGGTCCAAGATAACACACGCAAATAGTCTATACTATTTGAGACGTAAGGGCAATATCTGTTAAAGAGTTCAACATAATATTTACTCTATCTAAATGAACAGCAAATATTTAGTAACAAATCGGCTAACCATATCTAATTACCGATTGAAAAACACTCGAAAATAATTCGTTACGTGTTTCGCCTCTCTACAAGGCATCTTCAGGGGGAATTGGCTCCCCGTTCGCAACAGAATTCAGAATTTCAGAACTTTTTAGAAATTATTTCATTTATAGAGGCAACACGTCCAGGTAGCGGTGAAGTTATTCGTTATTGGACAAATACCGTCTCCATCTTCGTTGTTTCTAGTGTTCAGGGAAGCGAACAAATGTATTCATGTACCTTATTTCCTGTTAACATAAGATTACTATTCCATAGTTTGTAATTACAAAACATAGACACGTCTACTTACACTTTAAAAAAAATATGTTAACAGGAAATAAGGAATAATGGCGCAGCGGGCGAAGGTCTGCCTGCGGCGCAAGAGGTTGCGGGTTCGATTCCCGCCTCGGGACAAATGTACGATCTGCAGATATTTGTTCAGGGTGTTCTGGATTTTTTCTATATATTTAAAAATATATATATATGTTGTATAATGTATTAAGTATATCAGTCATCTATTACCCATAACACAAGCTCTGCTTAGCTTGGGTGTAGATGATGCTGTGTGAATTGTATTTGGTGTCAGGGCCCTCCACAACATTCGAGTTCGAGAACGAATAGTAAGGGCATTATGTAAAAGCAATGTAACGATGGTCAAAGTGAAAATATTTGGTAAGCGCTCGGATTACGGACAGATTAATTCCTGGCAGTTGTTTTTCTGAATACATACATATTTATTGAGTTGAGGTTTGCTAGTGACGTCACAGGTCATCATTGTTATAGCGTATTACTGGTATCACTTACCACTGTGGAACGTGATCACAATTGAAAGTTTTTCTCCTAACTTGTGTAGATTCATCATCATCTCAGCAGTAAGACTGATGTCCACGGCCACTGCTGGACATAAGCCTTCCTCATAGATCTCAAAGATCATGAGGGGGTTATTAACATACCCGGGAAAAATATCGTTTGGTGTCTATGTTATCTACGAGTACAAATGCTGAGAGCATCCGGGATTTAGAAACAACATTTTTGAAATAGGCTATAATATTATTACGGGTGTATTATAACATGTGTATTAACCGAAACGGGGGTTTCAAATGAAAATAAGTAGGAAGAAGGAAAAAAGTTCGGGAGTTAATATTTTTTCTTTAAGTATAATTTTGCTAGATGGTGTGATGTGAAAATGATTCTGACGTCATAATCGGATTTAAAATTTAATTTTTGCTTTTTAATAAAAATAAACTATTTGTGGATATGTCTACAACAAATACCGCGAAGAGTTGAGTGGAGGTCAATGGCTCTGTCAAGGATCAGCCGGCTTTTAGGTTGTCATTATTGTATAATCAGCTGTTGAAGTTAAAACTTTCGTGGTCATTTCTTGAATGGAAATCACTGAATCCTGAAAAGTCGTAGAACAAAAGTTGTTCCTTGGCATAGTCAGAATCACCCCCTTTCGGCTCAGTACACCATGTTATAATACACCACTATAAGTCTAAAAGTAGGCTTAAATCCAGCTGTTGGTGATATTAAAGGAAGATGCTTGAGTCTTTTGTTTGTCTGTCCCGCGTATTTTCGACGCATGTACATTAAACACGGTTACGAATGGACGTGCCTCAGCTAATGTTAGCTGTACGTCTTGTCGTCGTATAGCTGACAGAGACAGACTTAATATAATGAAGCGTTTCGACAATAACAATAGGTTACTAGAATTATGAGACATAAAGTAATTAAATGCTAGGTGCCCTCTTTTGATTGGAGTACTGGTTAAAAAGTAATGTTTTTTTGTCAGCTTTTATGATGTTGTTTTTTTGCTTTAGGAATAGTCAACTTACATTTTATTTGATACAAGAAACAAATAGGCTTAAATCTAAGATTATCGAGTAAATTGTAGAACTAATTAAGCTTAAACAGTTTCTGCGTATAGGAATTAGTAAGTTTATTATTTTTGCAGACAGACAAAGTATAATAAACAATGGAAATAATATAGAAATTTTCATGAGTAATAAATCAACAAAATATTCTGAATATTTCAAGCGTTGTATTGGAGCAACCTTAAATATGTACATATATCTATTGGGATTAACAGGTTTAAAGCACGACAATTCTTTGCGTGAATACTTCTTGTTTATTGATTAGGTATTTTTTAGGGTTCCGTACCCAAAGGGTAAAAACGGGACCCTATTACTAAGACTCCACTGTCCGTCTGTCTGTCTGTCTGTCACCAGGCTGTATCTCATGAATCGTGATAGCTAGACAGTTGAAATTTTCACAGATGATTTATTTCTGTTCTCGCTATAACAACAAATACTTAAAACAGAATAAAATTAATATTTACGGCAAAGAAATCATTTTTTTGCTCGATGGTACGGAACCCGTCGTGCGCAAGTCCGACTCGCACTTGGCCGAATTTTAATTCCTCGTGGAAAATATCTACATAATCGTATCACCTCTGAAAACATTACCCGCCTTATAAAAAAAGAATCGTCAAAATCTATTCATAACTGAATTAGAGTAATCGCGTAACAACCATAAAAAAAATAAGCCGTCACGGGACGCCTGGAAAATGTGAAATATTTTTTATTTTGTATCGCAAAATTAAAAGTATTAAAACTCCTGACACCATAGTCGACACAGTTGATCCAATCGCCAAAGTCTCCTCAGTCTTCACAGTCGCCCTAGTCGCTACAGGCGCCGCAGTCGCCACAGTCGCTTTATTCGTTACAGTCACTTCACTAAGCGTCACCTCTCATCCGATCGGTTTCACCCCCCCCCCCGCAAAAGATGTTTCACATCAAAAACACATCCCAATTTCCGGTTAAAAACGAGCATTTTCTTTTCTCCGTTTCAGATTTTATCGTGTTGGTTTTCGATGTTGTTATCTCATCTCGTCCGTATATTAGCTGTATCGCGGCTCAATCGCCTCTGTCGGTTGAGTTGGCTCCAAAGATTTAAAGCGTTAGATGTGCCCGGACACCAAAAACATTGCCTTATAATGTTAACAATGCTGCCGACGCACGCACTCTGTTTGTGCCAATAAACCAAACAGTTATTGTTACGATTTATTGTGCAATTATATTGCACGAACTTTCGAAACAAACACTCACCACGTACGGCTAACACCGATAGAGATACACTGATTCCAAATTAGATGAAAGAATGACCGCGCCGCCGTTGCGCTGTCTCATTGTAAGGTAAGGCGTATCTAACGATTTCAATCCTTGGTCGGCTCTGGGTGTTAGAGCCAAATGCCAAGTGCCTGTTAAGTCTCGTGTGCTTTTAAATGGTTTCCGATAGCGTCTGGGTACTGCCGTAGATTTTATTTTATTTTCTTAGCTGATAAAAACAAATTCTTAGTGTACGCTTTAATGGTTCATGTACACATTTTCTTTGTATTATGTAATATTAGAATAAGTAACATTTTAGCATAACAATAATGAATTTAACCAACTTCAAATAATTTACGCGATAAATACCCGGTTAATGTATGTTAATATGTGAAATAATTTAACTGTGTGCTTTATTCAATTTAAATGTGTCTTGTTCTTCTTTTGTAAATTGACTATTCTAAGTAGCGTTGTGCTCTATTGAATAACACTTATTGACTGTGACTTTGACTTTGCTTATATTCCGTACCTATTCATCATCATTTCAGCTGTAAAACGTCCACTACTGAACACATGAGGCACCCCACCACGCTTGGCAGGTGGGTTGTCGAGCGCAGTGCGGTATGTTGATACAAGGAAAGACGCTGCTGCCCATCCCTCCGAAGCAGATTCTTACTGCATCCGCAGGCAAGAGAGGAGAGGCAACATTCTACTGCCGGCACCCCACGGTCTTTATTCTATAACTTAAATTCTGTACCTATTAATTCCAGGTAATGGCTACATCCCCACATCCAGCCTGCGTGAGATCCTGGCGGCGCTCGACGACCAGCTCACCCCCGACCAGCTCAACGAGATGATCGCTGAGATCGACACCGACGCCTCGGGCACCGTCGATTTTGACGGTGAGATTACTTGTACTAGCCACACTCAGCTCGTTGTACCCCTGATAAGACAAGGCAAACTCCTAGAGTCAACTAATTCAGACAGGCGGCCGTCCTAATTTGGACAAGAATTACATAAACCTACTCTGACGTGGTCAGAGTCCTACGGTTGAAATAATGAGATAGGCCATGAATCTCTAAAATCAACGCTTGGTAGGCGGGTTGGCGAGCGCAGTACGGGATGTTAGATCTTCCGGAGTTATCCCTTGTTAGTTTCTTACTGCATCAGAGAATAATCACGATGATGTAGAGTCGTGGACTGAAATCATAATGATGAAGAGTTGTATTTTGATTCCCATAAAATTAAAAAAAAAGCTTTGTTTTGATTTTAATCAATGTTTTTTTATTATAAATTTTACTTCCGATAGCACGTGAAATTAAAACAATAATTGGCATAACATTTTTTTTTAAAAGCCCAAGTCCACTTGATGTTAAGGGGTAACCTTACCTATAATAATTGCAATACATTCTGAAGTGACAGTCAACAAACAAGATTACGCCGAAATTAACGTCTCGCGTTGAAAATAAAAGAAACCAATCTAATTATCACAAGCAAGTCTAAAACAAAAGGATATTAATTTGATACAGTGCTGAGATTACCCTATTGTTCCTAGCCCGTATTTTAAACCCGAAATATAATTATTTCGAGTAAACAGAATTTACCCACAAAAAGGTTAAATACAGCTCATTTCAGGCCTCGAATAATTTCTTAAAATGTGATTATTTTTACAAGGTTTTTGTTTCAGCTACTGTTTTCTGGGTTTAAGTTTTGTTTTTGAAGCTGATCAAATATTTTACAGCCATCATCATATCTCAGCCGTAGCATTAATATCCATTTTTTTTTTCGTAATGATTATATTTGTTGTCGACGGCAGATGGCCATGACAACGTTACCGGACTATGGCGAGCGCAGAGGGCGCCTAACCGCAAAAGTTAGGTTGGGGCAACAAGCTCAAGGGCACCACTTAGGTTCGAACCACGGCTTGGACTGTTGCCAGATTTTTATATGTAATAATGGTTAACGTCCATGTGCAAAACTGCACCTTAAGATAGAAGAGTGTATTCTTCGGCCTCGCCGGTGAGACCGGTTATTAAATGTGTGCCTAGCAGCTAGTGTAGGACGGGTTGAAGTCACCTCCGGGTTAGCGGCGGTGAGCTCGTTAACGGGCAAGCCGAGAACGTGTCTCGGTCGACGGAGGAAAGTGGGTTACTATCCACGTCCACTGCTGGACATAAGCCTTTCTCATGCATCTAGGAAGATCACGAGAGGCTTGTTGCGATACTCGCTACGCTTGGCAGGGGGGTTGGCAAGAGCAGTATGGGTTGGGAGATCCATGGCCTACGTCCAGTAATAGTGACGAAAGCTCACACAAGCATAATTAGTATATGTTAATCATTCAATAATCATTTTGTATTACATCACCTTGATTACACTAATATTTCAACTGCAAACTTGTTGGTTATTGAGAACGTGTCCTTCAACCCATATCCTTATGAAGTTTTGTGGCGATTTGTGACCTGTTCTTTCCTCTGACTAACAGCTGACTAAGCTGAGAGGGCATAGGTGCTGGGCAAGCCTAATCCATCAAACAATGTCCCAGGCACTGCAGCGTCCCGTACAGCATGATTACCAGTTGCTGACGCTGTATAAATCTTCTAAAATAGATGCATGCCTTTATTTATAATATAACATCACGCCATGACTAAAAGCAGCGGATCATCATTGAAAGGTATTGCGTAAGCGGGGAAAATGTATTCCGTTGGCGAGCTTCCGTCGCGTGCGCTGCGTAAAAGGTTAAAGTTACGCAGTTATTATGTGGCGGAATTTATAACATTGGAAAATTCTAAAAAAAAACTGCGATAACATATATCTATCATCTTCGAAGATTAACTGAATATAACCTTTTATTGGTAATAAAATTTGTTTTAAGATAATGCAATAATTGCGAAGATGCTTCTATTAGTGTAGTAGTGTTCTGTTGGATCTCTCGGCTTAAGATCCAACAGAAATTTTCCAATGTTATAAATTCCGCCATACATAATAACTGCGTAACTTTAACCTTTTACGCAGCGCACGCGACGGAAGCTCGCCAACGGAATACATTTTTCCCGCTTACGCAATACCTTTCAATAATGATCCGCTGCTTTTAGTCATAGCGTGATGTTATATTATAAATAAAGGCATGCATCTATTATAGAAGATTTATACAGCGTCAGCAACTGGTAATCATGCTGTACGGGACGCTGCAGTGCCTGGGACATTGTTTGATGGATTAGGCTTGCCCAGCACCTATGCCCTCTCAGCTTAGTCAGCTGTTAGTCAGAGGAAAGAACAGGTACAACAATACGTCTGAAGCAGCTGCGGGTTTCCTCAGTTATATAGCGTTCCTCAATAATGGTAGCCCCATGGCCCCATTGCCATTTCAACATTGAAAGTTTTTCAATTCGGACCAGTAACTCCTTAGTAGTTAAATGATTGATTGATGATTGACTGATTATTAGTATGGATACGCTTCGCTTTAATATTATTTTGTTTTGTTCCAGAGTTCATGGCGATGATGACTGGCGATTAGAGAACATGGGCCGGCCAGGCTTTGATAATAAATGTTGTTCTGTTGTATACTACCCTCATTGTGTTATTTTAATCATCATCATCATTTCAGCCATAAAACGTCCACTAATGAACAAAGGCCTCCCTCATGGGTCTCCATGAGGGGTAGTTGCCATACTCACCACGCTCGGCAGGCGGGTTGGCGAGCGCGTATGGTATGTTGATATATGGAAAGACGCTGCTGCCCATCCTTCGGAGGTATCCCTTAGCAGGCTCTTACTGCGTCCACAGGCATGAGAGGAGGGGCATTATTCTACTGCCGGCGCCCCGCGGCTTGTTATTTTAATGTGGTCGCACAATTATTATGAGTCTTAGGAGGAAATACAGCCATTTATTAGTTAAGACTAGTATTCTTGGCACTACTCAATAATAATGCATCCTATATGTCCTCCTTCGTATATTTTGAGTGTTGTACATTTAAGTGTACTTTTTTCAGACCAGTCGTTTCATCATAAGCCTTTTCAGCCGAAAAATGTCCACTACTGAACACAGGCCTCTCACATGGATCTCCATGAGTAGTAGTTGCCATACTCACCACGCTTGGTAGGCGGGTTGGCGAGCGCAGTACGGGATGTTGGTACACAGAAAGACACTACTCCCATCTTTCGGAGGTATCCCTTAGCAGGCTCTTACTGCATCCACAGGCATGAGAGGAGGGGCAACATGTATCCCTTAGCAGGCTCTTACTGCATCTGTGAGTATGAGAGGAGGATAATATTCTACTGCCGGCACCCCACGGCGAACCAGCTGGTTAATTTAGAATAATTATTTGTTTTATCGTTTTTTAGCCCTGAAACTTTTACCACCAACTATCTCAGCCGTAGGAATACTGTCCACGACCACAGAAGGACTTAGGACTCCCTCATGGATCTCTAGATCATGAGGAGGTTGGTGCCATTACTCACCACGCTTGGCAAGTGGGTTGGCGAGCGCAGTACAGGATGTTGATTTACGGAAACTGCTTACTTGCCCATCTTCCGTAAATAAATCTTGGCAAATTACTGCATCCACGGGCAAGAAAGGATTGGCAACATTCTGCTTCCGTCACCCCACGGTACGGAAACTGAGTATTTTTTGCTATCCCTCATAGTTAGTTTTAAACTTTTTACCATCTACGTAACTGCAAAAAATACCAAAATTTTAATATGGAAGTAAAATCTAATCGGTTTCTACCTACAAACACAGAAGAGAGAAACCGCATCCTATTTGAAAAAAGTATTGTATTTTAGCCGTGGGGTTCCGGCAGTAGAATGTTACTCCTCCTCTCCTACCCGTGGATGCAGTAAGAGCCTGCTAAGGGACACCTCCGGAAGATGGGCAGCAGCGTCTTTCCGTATATCAACATCCCATACTGCGCTCACCAACCCGCCTGCCAAGCGTGGTGAGTATGGCAACTACCCCTCATGGAGATCCATGAGGGAGGCCTTAGTTCAGTAGTGGACGTTTTACGGTTGAAATGATGACAAACAGTCTGTATATCTCAGGGTGACGGGCGCAATGCAATGCAGCGTTGGTCACGTGCTTCGTGGAGGTGATCTACGCGCTATTGCAGTTGTTATAGGTTCTCTACAGTTCTCTACCGCTTAACATCTTCTTCTTATTGTTGGGCTTCTGTGACTAGCGGTCACAATTCTGCCAGTGTCCGTACAATGATACTTTCATAAATTACGCCGGAGAATCAAATAAGAATATACCGCTTAAAAGTTTAGCTAGTTAGTTTTTTTAGTTTAGCTTAAAATTTTCATAGAAAGATCTATTACGACGCCACACCCACGTACGAGCGGTTGTATGAAAAATAAGTTGGATTGGCCCCTATTAACATCAGGTATGCTTTCGGCTTGTCTAGTCAGTTAGTCGTATATAAAAAAACAATGGACTGATTAAAAACATTAGAAACAAACCAAACATACATACTACACATAACTTCAATTAACTTCGGACTACTTTAGAGGCAAGGTAAGCTGCGCACAGCGTTAGCATGTAAATGAGGGTAAGCCTGTGAAGAATGATGTTCTAATTAACACACGGAAGGCCTTATAGACTTTTCCTTTCGTTCGCTTTAGCCTGCGGTCTGAGTCAGGGCTGCTACGAACTAAGGCCTTTACTATACAGGACGTATTATAACATGTGTACTAACCTAAAAGGGGGTTTGAGCCTATGGAAACAAGTCGTTTTAGAAGGGAAAAAATCGGGAATTAGTATTCCGTGGAACGATGAAAAAGTGGAACGTCCTTAAGAAGGTAAAAGTCCGACGAACTCAAACAAAACCTCTTTTGTTCCCTTTTCAAAATTTGGAAAAAGAATAAAAATAGAACGCAATAAACAAAATAAAAAAGTAAAAAAGGAAGATAGAATGGGGACTCCGATTTAAATTAAACAACGTTAATTTTGCCTAAGATAAATTAACTTTTATTTAGTTATTAATAAGTGCTATCTAAGTCATTTTTAATTTTAACGAATCTTGTAATATTCGTAATGTCATGGAACGTCGACATTTAAGCAGAGAAGAAACGATAAGAGCGATAGGCATGTTACAAGCCGGTGCTATCCAAAGCGTGTTTGCCAATACGCTAAACACCAATAAAAACGTTGTGGTCACGTTATCGTATTACTGGAGATGTAAGAGAGCGCCACACTTGAAAAATACGAGTAACCACCCCTAGACAGGATCGTTTTCTCCAAAATTCCGCCAGGAGGGAACCCAATCTCACAGCAAAGCAGCTAGTGCAAAGGCTTCAGTCAGACCATCAGCGGTCAGTCACCGACCAAACCGTCAGAAGAAGGCTATATGAAGTCGATCTTAATTCTCGTAGGCCGCTTCGTGTGCCAGCTCTACGACGAGGCAATCGCGGAATGCGACTTCTTTGGGCTCAAGAACATTTGTTATGGAACAATGGCCAATGGACAATAGTTCTCTTTACTGATGAGTCTCGGTTTGGATTCCACCCCGATTCACGAAGAACACGTGTTTGGAGAGTTCCAGGCAGAAAAAGTCGCCTCCAGCATCCACAAGAGGTCCATTCGTATCGAGGTGGGACAATCATGGTTTGGGCGGGAACTCGTATTAGCGCGCGAACCGAACTCATTTGTATAAGAGGCAGCATGACTTTACTAAAATTCCGGAACGAGGTCGTAGAACCTGTGATCATACCTCACAGAGTTCAAATTGGCCAGGGATTTTAGCCTAGATAATTACCCTCCACACACGGCGCGATTGGTGTCAGCTGCCCTTCAGGAACATGATGTCGCGGTTTTGGACTGGCCTGCACAGTCACCTGGCTTAAACCCAATTGAACACGCTTGGGACATGTTGCAGCGAAGGGCTTTCAGCAATTTGCCGTCAAATTTGACCAGAGAAGACCAACTTTTTTAAAAATAACATGGGATCGTATACCCCAGCTAGACTTTGACACCCTAATTTTGAGTACAAATAAGCTGTGCAGATGTGTTATCAACGTCAGGGGAGGCAAAACCGATTATTAAATTGTAAAAAGGTAATTTTTTTAAGTCATGGCAACTTAGAAATAGTTTTAACACAATTTACCGAACCTTGTAAATTTTCTGATTTTTCGAGATTTTGTTCCTACTTTATTTTTTATCAAAAAATAATATCAAACAGTTGTGTTTTATTATTATTAATAAACAATACAAAATAAAGATTCTTGCCATACCTAGTTTTCTAAAGAAATAATTTTTAGTTCTTGTAAGAATCAACAAAATGTTGAATATCCCTAGACAATGTTGATGTGTGTACTTTCAGGTTCATCGAATAAGATACTATTTTTTATTCAAAGCTAGGAACAACCCTAAACAAACTGCAAAGCAGTCTGCGAGATGAGTTCGCCGCCGCAGGCGCCGGCATAGCTTCATTTACATAGCTTTGCCCTGTGGAAGACCAGCGAAGAACTGCATAAGATATTCCACATATTTCCATGAGAAAGACTCAACGAAGAACCTAGTGAAAATATGCAGGTTAGATTAGTGTACTGCCCGCCACTTCGTATGCGTTGTACCCGGATAAAAAGTAGCCTATGTGTTAAACCTGGTCAACATCTATACGTGTGCAAAGTTTCAGCTCAATCCGTAGAGTAGTTTTTGCGTAAAGAGGTAACAAACATCCATACATCTATACAAACAAGCATTGGTACGGGGCTACCAGAAAAGGAGGCAAAGGCCTCAAAAGGTCACCAAAGGTTAAAAATTGCGTTTTTGGGTTTTTTGGATGTTTTCGGTCATTTGAAGACTTTTAATTTTTTTGGTGACCTTTTTAGGTCACAATAACTCCGGTCCCTGTGACGCTACGGCCACCAAAATCAATCAGTACCCTTCTTTCATTAAGACGGTGCTAACAAAAAAGGTTTCATGTAAATCGGTCAACGCGTTCGGTTGTAATCGTCCCAAACACAGACAGACATCCAGCGCTATGTATATTAGGGGGCTTCACCCCCTAAAAAACTTTCAGCTTCATAATATAAGTGGGATTTATGCAGCGTTAGCAGCTGGTATTCATGCTGCACGGGATGCTGTAGTACCTGGGACATTGTTAAATGAATTAAGCTTGCCAAGCACTTACACCATCATACCAGCTCAGTCGACGAAGGAAACCCGCGGCTTTGCTGGATTTAGACGTATTGGCCTATTTTCAGATAATTAAACTTAAGACATTATTATTTTATTAAAATAGCGATATCATGTGTAACTCGTTTTTTCAGCAGATTAGAAAACTGGCGGCCTTTTCTGCTTTGCAATTTGTGTTTTTCAACTCGCCTTGCCTTGTATACCAAGTTTCACTTTTAAATAAATTAAAAGTAAAAAAAGCATTTTCACAAAAAATCTTTTATTTAAACGTGCTAAAAATAATAAAAGTAACATTTTCCATTAAAGTTTAATGTCAACTTAAAACGTCTTTACACAATTTATGTGATAAAAAAGCTTGTCGCGGGATTAACCTGTATACCTGTAACTTGATCTAATTGTTTTTTTTTCAATCAATTTATATACGAGTACCTGCATAAATCTCCCGACAAGCATTTTTATCACATATATTGTGTAAAGACGTTTTAAGTTGACATTTAACTTTAATGTAAAATGTTCATTTTATAATTTTTAGTATGTTTAAATACGCCGTGGGGCGCCGGCAGTAGAATGTTGCCTCTCCTCTCTTACCCATGGATGCAGTAAGAATCTGCTAAGGGATACCTCCGGAAGATGGGCAGCAGCATCTTTCCGTGTTTTTTTTTTTTTCACTACCCTATACTGCGCTCGCCAACCCGCCTGCCAAGCGTGGCGAGTATGGCATCAACCCCCTCATGACAACACAACAAAAAACCAGGCCCCGAGTCCCCGGCGGCCCCGCTAATCCTGGCTACGGTAGCAGTCACGGTAACGGCGGGGCTAGGGGTGCTAAGAATCCCCGGGAGACGATCGGCTACCAACCCCTACGACGACCACTGGCCCTGGTAACACACAACATCCGCACTTTGAGGACAGACGATAAGATTGTTGAGCTGGAAGAAGAAATTAGTAGATTACACTGGGACATTTTGGGGCTATCAGAAGTCCGTAGAGAGGGCGAGGACACGATATCCCTTAAGTCCGGTAACCTACTATACTACCGGGAGGGCGACCAACAGTCCCAAGGTGGTGTCGGGTTTCTCGTTCACAAGTCACTCATTAACAACATTGTCACCATCGACAGTGTGTCGAGCAGGGTCGCGTACCTAACACTCAGAATATCTAAGCGATATTTGCTGAAGGTCGTTCAGGTATATGCGCCGACCTCGTCACACCCAGATGAAGAAGTAGAGTCTATGTATGAGGACATCAGTAGAGCCATACATACGAACAACACTCACTTCACTGTTGTAATGGGGGACTTCAATGCAAAGCTAGGCATGAGAAGCGATGATGAGTTGAGAGTGGGGCAATTTGGGTATGGGCAACGGAACCCCAGGGGACAGAGGCTGGCCGATTTTCTGGAGAAAGAAGGACTCTTTATGATGAATTCTTTCTTCCAGAAGCCGCCTCACAGGAAATGGACCTGGATGAGTCCCAATGGTTCTACGAGAAATGAGATTGATTTCATCCTGACCAACAAGAAACGAATATTCAATGATGTCTCTGTGATTCACAGGGTGAAAACCGGCAGTGATCACCGAATTGTAAGGGGCACATTGAATATGAACGTTAAACTTGAAAGGTCCCGTTTGATGAAATCTACGCTCCGACCCACTCGCGCACATATCCAAAACCTCGAGAGCTTTCAACTCGAACTCGCAAATCGCTTTGACTGTCTAGGAGTAGATGCATCGGTGGACGAGATCAATAACAGGTTCGTAGAAACCGTCCATACGGTGGGGTCCCAGTTCTTTAAGACCCCCCGTACTAATAGACCTCAGAAACTTTCTGATGACACCCTAAACCTCATGGCTGAACGACGTTCTTTGCGACTGCAGTCTCCCGATGATGCTCAGTCACATAGGCAGCTCAATAGACAAATTTGGAAATCCTTGCGGCACGATATTCGTACCTTTAATACAGCCAGTATTAAAGATACGATAGAGCGGAATAAAGGCTCCAAAGTGTTCGCGAGAGATAGTTCTATTGGGCAGAGCCAGATGACGAAGCTGAAGAGGGAAGATGGCAGCATAACGTCAAGTAAAGCAGAAGTGTTAAGGGAAGTCGAAAGGTTCTATGGACGGCTCTACGATTCGGTCACTAAACCTGTTTGCAGTGCGGCCAACGACCCAAGAGCTAAACTGACCCGACATTATACCGAGGATATCCCGGACATCAGCCTGTACGAGATCAGGATGGCCTTGAAACAGCTTAAGAACGACAAGGCGCCGGGTGAGGACGGAATCACTTCAGAGCTTCTGAAAGCGGGTGGATCACCGGTACTTAAAGTCCTTCAGAAGCTATTTAATTCCGCCTTGCTTGAAGGTACGACGCCGAAAGCATGGAACAAGGGCGTGGTGGTTCTGTTTTTCAAGAAAGGTGACAAAACCTTACTTAAGAATTACAGACCCATCTCGCTGTTGAGCCATGTTTATAAGCTGTTTTCAAGGGTCATCGCGAACCGTCTCGAACGCAGGTTTGATGACTTCCAGCCTCCCGAACAAGCCGGGTTCCGAAAAGGCTACAGTACCATAGACCACATACATACGCTGCGGCAAGTCATACAGAAGACCGAAGAGTATAACTTGCCGCTATGTCTTGCGTTTGTGGACTATGAGAAAGCCTTCGATTCGATCGAAACATGGGCGGTGCTTGAGTCTCTCCAACGATGCCGAATTGACTATCGGTACATCGAAGTGTTGAAGTGTTTGTATACAAACGCCACTATGTCAGTCCGAGTACAAGAACAGAGCTCGAAGGCGATTCCCTTAAAAAGAGGCGTAAGACAGGGAGACGTAATCTCTCCGAAACTGTTTACGACCGCTTTGGAAGATGCCTTCAAGCTCCTGGAATGGAAAGGGCTGGGCATCAATATTAACGGCGAATACATCACTCACCTTCGATTTGCCGACGATATTGTGGTCATGGCAAAGTCGATGGAAGAGCTCAGCACGATGCTCGAAGGCCTCAATCGAGTCTCCCAGCGGGTAGGCCTTAAAATGAACATGGACAAGACGAAAATCATGTCAAATGTCCATGTCGTGCCTGCCCCAGTTATGGTTGAGAACTCGGCTCTTGAAGTTGTCGACGCGTACGTATACCTAGGACAAACAGTCCAATTAGGTAGGTCCAACTTCGAGAAAGAGGTCAATCGTCGAATCCAACTCGGATGGGCAGCGTTTGGGAAACTTCGCAACGTCTTTTCGTCCAACATACCTCAGTGCCTTAAGACGAAAGTCTACAACCAGTGTGTGTTACCAGTGATGACATATGGAACCGAGACGTGGTCCTTCACTATTGGCCTTATGAACAAGCTCAGAGTCGCTCAACGAGCTATGGAGAGGGCTATGCTCGGGGTTTCTCTACGGGATCGAATCAGAAATGAGGAGATACGTAGAAGAACTCGGGTCACCGACATAGCCAAACGGATTAGCACGTTGAAGTGGCAATGGGCAGGCCATATAGCGCGCAGAACAGATGGCCGATGGGGCAGCAAAGTTCTCGAATGGAGGCCACGGATCGGCAAGCGCAGCGTAGGACGTCCACCTACAAGATGGGCAGACGACTTGGTGAGAACTGCTGGTCGGCGGTGGATGCAGACGGCTTCCAACCGCAGTACTTGGAGATCAATGAGGGAGGCCTTTGTCCAGCAGTGGACGTCCTACGGCTGAAATGATGATGATGAGTATGTTTAAATTATATGATATAATAATCATATCATCATATTTCGGATCGGGGTGCATGGAGAGTTGGAGGGGAGGCCTTTGCCCAGCAGTGGGACACTTATGGCTAATTGTAATTGTAATGTTTAAATTAAAGCTTGTTTGTTAAAAGTTTTTTTTTTTGCTTTTAATTTATTTTTTATTTTTTAGTTATCACTGGACAGTTGGTTTCTTGTCTGTTCATCTCAATCCCGCTATGTTGGATTTAGAGTGATGTCATATAATTTTTCGAGTAACTCTCAGCAAGGCCTTCATTTGATACTATTTCATTTGATATTATAGGATTATTATTATTAGGCATTAAGAATAACTAGTCCGCCATCTTTGATGTTCCGCCATGTTGGATTCAGAGTATCGTCATTTTATTGTACATAATATACATACATACATGGCAAGCTAAATAAAGTCCCCCGCGACCACGACCAGGTGCAATCCGGTCGAAACGTCGGGAATAAAATAAAATAAAGGTAATTACGCGATAAATACCCCATAATCCAATATAGTAATAAAGCTAAATAAAAGCTTGTAAAAATTCCATGATCTCCACGCAAACCAAGTATATACACATTCAGCAGAATGAATGAATGTATGAAGCAGAAATGTTGTAAGAGCAGTTAGTCTTCTTAATCTTTCCTGACTACAATTCAAACAAAACACAAATGGACTCAGGAATTTATCCTAACATTATTTTTTGACGTTTGAACTGTGTTTCAATAATCGTGGTCGCAGGAAAACTGTCGACTGAATTACGCGAAGAATTCCCGTGTCGATACGCATTTTAAAGTAGCCGTTCATGGAGTGGAGCGGTTGTTTGTTATCATTCTACCTTCCCTTTAATACGTCCCAAAGGGTGTCCCTTACACCTCAGATATCCTAACGGCAATCGGGATAAAACAATACAAACCTTTTCAGGTTAGCAACTTTTGGAGCACCCCTATCATTTGCATGTAAATATCAAGTTGCTGATTTGACTCAGCAATACGGGCTGAAGCTAGTTTGTTTTTGTATGTTTAGGCCTGTTTCATTCGGCGCAATAAACACTTTCGCTTCGGATAAAGATTAGATTTCGTTTAACGTTTTATTTGAGATTCGCAAGGGAGTCAGGTTAATAGATTTTTAACGTAACGGTTTTCGGACAGATTCGATCTCTTCCCTGCATAAGAAGGTAAACAAGTGTTGTTTTAAATATTTTTATATTTGCAGAGGTAAGAGATATAACTGGGAGATCCATGCGGGAGATCTGTCGAGCAGTGGACGTAGTCGGCTGAGATAAAGATGATGATGGATATAAGACAATGTATCTACTGACGATGCAATAGCATGGTTAGTAATAAAAGTGAATGTAAAATCATTTTTGGTAGTTGGTTTACACGAGTTTACAACAGAAAAAAATATCACATAAACTGCTCTACAAAAATATAGTTTTTTCACTTTAGGAAACCGATTTATGTCTCTAAATTTACTAACCATAAGAAGTCTATATGTACACCCTTTTCGAAATGTTAGTTGAATTTTTACATAGTTCCCTAGGTACCAATAGTTTTTTTTTTCAACGAAGATTACTGTTTTGGCGGTTACGGCTTTTAATTTCAAGCTAGCTTTTCGCGTCAGTTTGCATCTAGGCGGTTCCCTTAGTCCGCATTTTACCATTCTAATATAAACAATCACATTCAAACTTGGGCTTCGTATTAATTACTCTTCGAATCGGATCGGGTTATGGAGTTAATTCATCCAATTATCACTGTCATAATTATGGGAATGAACCGCTGCTGGCCGGTCGCGATTACTTAATATTCATAATTACTGGAATCTCCATAATTATAAAAATTACTGTAAAACTAAAATAATGGTTGTCCAAATGTCAAAGTTGTCCAAACCCATTCATACATATACATGTATGAAATATATACAACATTTTTTTTCCAAATTAGAAATTGCTTTCTGCCCGACCCAAATTAGTGGGATAATTAAGTCGCCTTGGGATGCCGACAGTAGAATGCTGTCCTTTCTCTCTAGACCGTGGATTCAATAAAAATCTAACCGGGTATTTATCGCGTTATTTACCTTTATTATTGCCCGACGTTTTGACAGGATTGCACCCATCGTGGTCCCGGAAAGACTGACATGTTGGAAGTAACCGCAGCAAAGCGAAGGCGTCTTTTCAGACTACCCTCACTTGATCTTCATAATTATAGGAACTTGAGATTAAGGCTGTTTCACACTGGGATAGCACACTACACTAACTGTATCAGCACACTTAGGTTGATTCATACGTCGAGTACACTTGGCTATCACTGGATTCCATGAGGCAGAGAGTCTGAAGCTGTTTTCACGATTGAAATTAGGATACTTCTTAATTTTAATTGCTTCCCGAACCATTCTCTTGTAATAGTGCCTCCCGTTGGCTATATATATGTATATATACTAAACTTTGGGATTGTGGAGTTCAATCCAGTGATTGGGTCCTGAGTCTACTACATGCTCAGATATAGCAGACTTGTTCACTTGTCGATTTTTCACCGCTGCTATGTGTTCCTTTACACGTTCAGCGACTGTGCGCTTCGTTTGGCCTATGTAGGAACGTCCACAGCTGCAATCGATTTTGTAAACACCAGGAACTTGCAAGGATACTACATCCTTAGGTGTACGTAGACGCTTAGCCACTTTAATGTGTGGGGTGTAGATTGACTTTATTGAAAACTTCTTAAGAAAGTTTCCAATTTTGTCCGTTACAACTTTCACGTACGGCAAGAAGGCTGACTGACTCTCGACTTCAGTTTGCTTATCTTTGCGTCTACGACTAGGATTCCATCTATGAGTCATGTAGCCAATCCGCTTGAGAACTCCTTGAACATGATTCAGCTCTCCTGGTAAATGTTCAGGGTCGCAGAGGTCATAAGCTCTATTCATCAGTGACGAGACTACTGACTGCAGATGTGACGGATGATGGTGCGACGCAGCGTTCAGGTATCTATCGGTGTGTGTCGGCTTCCTGTACACGGTATGACATAAGGACCCATCAGGACTCCATGACTTTCATATCAATATCAACATTCTGTACCGCGCTCGCCCACCTGCCTACCGAGTGTGGCGGTATGGCTCATAATCACGTATGTACTTGGAAATCTATGAGGGCGGCCTATGTCCAGCAGTGGACGTCCTATGACAGTAGTGATGGTGATGATAATGAGTCTATTATGCGACCATTAATAGCAACCACACAAATGAGCAGGCTCATTATTAAGTCCCAATTGCTGGAATCTCCATAATTCTATCCGACCCAAATCAGAGTGCAAATTAAGTCGCTATTGTAAAACGATATCAGGTATGTATGGACGTCGAAATCGTTCATTTAACCTAATTTTGATATCCATATCAAACAATTGTAACAAGAACATAGTAAAATCCGTATTAAAAAGCCAATTATATCCTTGAAATCAGCCAAACAGGTCATAAAAAAGGTTAAATTATCTATTATCAAACTGGTGTCGATTTATAATTAGAGATATGACGTATCTAAGTATGAAGCTGTCAGCGTAAGGTTGGGTATAAATTATTGTTACGTTTTAATTTGAGAACGGCACTAATTGAATAGCTTTAAACTATTTTAAGGCAAAAGCGATTAAAATTGTTTTCAATGGTGTGGCACTGATTAATCGACCCTTATCGGTTTAATGTTAATTTGTCTCTTGAATTCTTGTCATTTTATTGAAATATTGTCTGTTCTATTGGGGGCGAAGCCCCCTAATATGCATAGCGCTATCTGTCTGTCTATGCATGAGACGATTACAACCGAACGCGTTGACAGTAGAAAGGTACTGATTGATTGAATTTGATGACCCTAGGTTCACAGGGACCGGAGTTATTGTGACCTCAAAAGGTCACCAAAAAAATAAAAGTCTCAAATGGCCGAAAACGTCCAAAAACCCAAAAATGCTATTTTTGACTTTTCGTGACCTTTTGAGGCTTTCGCCCCCTTTTCTGGTACCCTCGTACCAACGCTTGTTTCGACATAATGCATAAAATTATGAACAAGATCTTAAAATAATATATAAACTTAATTCCTTACCGTATAATATTTATATTTATATATATCTGAAGTAGTTCTTGGTCTGTTAAATCGAAGTTGGCTGGTAAATTTTTATTTTTAACAATCCAACTCTTACCAAAGAACTGGGAATGAATTTCTTTCCCTGGAATACCATGATTTATCGTATGTAATAACGGTAAAAAGAACTTGAATCGCCCCTATCCTATAAATCACCAAGATACAATACCTCTGCGAGCTTTGAACAAATTCGTCCGAGTTATTTTGCAGTCTTTTTGAACTTTACTAGCAGTACTTATCCGATTGCTGCTTCCTCCAAAAGGCAATGGGTATCAATAAAAAGGTAATCCTGATTAAGCTCGCGACGTTATATCGTAATATATTTATAAAAAGTTACTGTATGCAAAAATAAAACTATTTTTCTCAAGAGATGATGTGCATTGAAAAAAAAAGGAAATACAGGAAATGCTACAAATAAAAATAAATTGCACATCAATTTAGACATCAAAAAGTAAAAAAAAACATTTAAAGGAAAATGTGTGTGCTAGCTTGACCGAACTATCAATTCATAGGTTTAAGCTTATATAGATAAATCAATATCACACAAAATAAATTAGGTCAAGTGCGTTTCGAGCCACGCGCTGTGTACCTACCTGTTACCCGTACAATGTTACCCGTACACCAGGTCTACACCTGTTGTTAGAAGTTGGTCTGTGTTTTTACGTTTACTAAAAAGTATTAACGGTTATTTATTGAGTTTCTCGTTTTAAGTATTCTGGTATTATTTGGCAAACCGTATTACTACTTGAACGACATTTTTTCCGAAACTTAAAAAGCTTGCTGAACCGTTATCGTTTTCCATGATTTTATCAAATTTTTTAACTATGATTTAGATTTTAAGATGCACGACGAAAAATTATGACTTTAATATTTAGCAATCGGAACTCCAACAGAAAAAATTGTCATTGCAAACCCCTCAATGGGTTTAAAAGAATTATTCCACAATACCTTACACGACAGGATAAACACGATTTTTTTTCTTAATAAATTTTGTTTTTCTTTGTTGTATTGATGTAAATTTATAAATTTATAATTTTTTTAGCATTTTTTACTGTTATTTTAGCCAGTTGACAATCATTGTACATTTATTGATATGTACATTTCTTGAAATAAAAAAAAAGTATAGATAGTTATCACGTAATATACTGATTTTGGAAGAAATCCTTAAAAAATCATCCTCTACAGTTAAGCATTAGCGTTTTGTCGACGCTTGTATCGCATTATCTCGGCTTCCCCTTGGCCAATCGAGTTTAAACAAACAAAATCTTTGGTTGGCCAGGCGCAATCTTAAACGTACTGAGCTATTTAAATTTTTAAGGGCAACCGGTAAGGGCAGCCTGCGAAGAACGTTCAGACACGAACGCTGCAGGTTCAACTCCCACCAGAGACAAAATTATCATTTCATTTTTAATTTATTAACTTATTATTGCATTGGTATTTTTTTATAAACCAGTTTATTAGTAACTCCGTGAAGCAATCCAATAGTATTCAGTGGAACTGGGTTTGTGGGTCGCAGGACGATTACGTAAATACAGCAGATGTGGGTCGTTTCCGATTTGCAAGAATAAACTTTTAAGCTATATAAATAGGGGCTCTTTTCTAATGGATCGCGTTTCATGTCGAGGTAGTTTCGTTTACATCCGTATGAGTTTACGTGAGATTTTCTGATACGTGATTATATTCATTGATTTCTATCGCGTGGCTTATTACTGAGTTACCTGACTTACTGAACTCATTAAAACGCGCGTTTATCTTAACTTTTTCTTATTTATTCATAATATTAAAAACCTGAGAGTTTAAATGAATTTCACACTGGGATAGCACACTACACTAACTGTATCAGCACACTTAGGTTGATTCATACGTCGAGTACACTTTGCTATCAATCGATTCCATGAGTCTGAAGCTGTCTTCACGATTGAAATTAGGATACTTCTTAATTTAAATTGCTTTCCGAACCATTCTCTTGTAATAGTGCCTCTCGTTGGCTATAACTTTATCCTCTTCGAGCAGAAACTACCAAATAGGCCAAGATGAAACTTTGCAAAAACATAGATTTCGACCAAGACGTACCGTATAGGCTACTCCTTATTCGGGTTACGCGTGCGAAGGGTCGCGCAGAAGCTAGTTTATTTTATGCCATTGGCGTTCTACTGTTGGACTAAGTTCTCCTATTATTCTATCCAGATATCTCGATGTTGATCATGTTTTCTAGACATCTTTTTTTTCTATTCCAAAAGGGTGAGCTATCGGTAACATTAATTATTTACGCAACTTATTCGTCGCTTTAAACTTTATTTATTGTTGCACTGAAAGAGAGAGCATGAAACTATGAATTGAGGGACTCCAGTGTTTATGTAGTGTATTACAATTATTTAATTCCTGATGGATCCCATTATCAAAGTCGAGTTTTGATCTATAAGGGACCACCTCTGAAACATAACCTACCTTCAACGAAAGGATCATCATAATCCGTTTAAAATTGGCGGGGTAATCGCATAACAAACATACAAAAATACAGTAGAATTGAGAATCCCCCCTCCCCCCTCCTTTTTAAAGTCGATTTATAAGTGTGCGTATCTTAGGTCAAACATACTTAGAGAGAAAACGAGCAACATTACAGAATATAATAAAAGTCTTTGTATATTTTCATAAATTAACCTGCCTTGTGACCAAACTATTATCAATTTTCGGCAACTTTCATTAACCATCTCATTGTTGTATAGGTCTATAGTGGTATTCTATGAAGCAACCTTCATTTATCAGCGTTATCTGGACTGGAATGGGCCTCACCCAACGTGAAGGAGTATCGAACATTCTGCTTTGATTGTATTCAAAGGGTTGCTCAAGGCCGACAACTTCTGAAATGTTTATCGGGACGTCAGAAGCAACTGTAGGTTAATGGGCCAACTTTGGATTTTAAAGGGACTGTAGCTGTTTGATTTTTGGGAAAATAGAGAATACTGGGATTCTTATTATTCTTCAGGATATTACGTCTCATGTGTCTTCTGTTTACAAACAGGTTGCGATCGGCTTCTGGTTTGATATCCGGTACGAAAAATATATTTTTAAAAATACGTTCAGTGATTCTGTCTTCCTAGCAATTAGAAGTTTTTTACCATTCGGAGATAAAAGACATTTTTAGCGGTTGGGGTCAGTTTACAATGTGTGGAAATAATTCATAACATTTTTGCGAAAACTGTCAGTCACTGGATTCCACTAGTCCACTAGTCATAGATAAAAATGGCTGACCTTTGTTTGCTCACCGTCTCTCCTGATGGTAAGCGACGATGGGGCCGACGATAGACCGCAGAGTCAGAAATACCTATTCACTCTTAACTTGGAGAGATCCATTGTAATTTTCAAGGAAAACACAACCAGAGCTATTTGAAATTTCAACGCAATAAGGTTTTGTTATATTCTCAATTTGAGATATAGCTTTTGATAATGACAACCTGTAAAAAATACATCAGACAGATAATTTAAAACAAAACTGGTATAAAGTGGAGTGGTGGTACAGTATTGTGTTGTTTCATGATGCACTTACCGTACAAACCTCTACGGCTCATGATGATCATTACTACTGCTACAGCTAAAATAAACTACAATTCGTTACGCGTATGGACGTGACAGAAAACAATAGCAATGATTTTTATTCCTGTTTGTTGTCGAACTCGTAAAAAAACGAACCAAACTGAAAATGTTTTAAATGTTGGCATAAAAACTTTGAAAAAGAAAATCTTTTCGCAACAATGTGATGGGCAAGGGTATTTTTACGTATTTTTTGTTAGAATTTTGTTTCGTTGCATACTCAAACTTTAGTAAGAAACGAATGAGACATACGACCAACCTTGACCAGAGAGAAGAAGACCGTAGAAGTTTAAGTCTACGTTAAAATATAATAAAACTATGCTCTACCATTATATATTATAGATCATAGAAACTTATCTGCGACTACATCAGAACCATGTATGATTATAGTCGCCTATCAAAAAGTTACTACTTTTCTCGGTACAACTATTAAAATTACGTTTTACTCTGTTCTTCCGCGTTGATAATTTTACGCTGAGGACTCGCATGTCATTTAAAAAATTACGTAATAAATTCACATAAAATCCCGTAACACCAGTGTTATTTAACTTCCGACCAAGTTAAAAGGCAGCCGACGCGTGAGGCGTGAAAAGGTAAATAATGCGTGAAAAAAGGTTTTATGTGAAATTATAATGTGTTCTGGAAACGTTTAACACGAATAAAAGGATTGTGTCCCATCTCTCATCGTTCTTAATTTAAACTTTGCTTAGTTTGGTTCACGACGATGTATATTTACAGTCTTCTGGTTCTGACAGTTGAAACTTTGTAAGTTTGGGGCTATGCTAGGCTGAGGCCAAACGACCGAAAGTTTTTGAGTAGTGAGTCGTGTTATATGAGTCGCGGAATTTACGCCGCATTCAGTTTCATATGTCCTATTTATGTCACAAGGTGACGCAAAATAAGTTGTGGATTTCAATTGCACTCTTCACAAAATAACCCTCAATCTGCCTCAGCCAAATACTGCTTAAATGTAAGTGTTAATAAAAGGGTTATTGGTGTAAATGAGAACAAAGTAAACAAAAATCATTGCCGTTCATAACAACCGATATAGGTAATCAATAGTAATGGACTTGCGTGATAAGCATTACTTCATTACCTGGCTTACGCTCCTAAAACTACTGGTGCTTGCGCTCCGAGCCTGTAAGAAGAAACATTCGTTCCTATACACGAGCACATAGCCAATACCAACCAAGAAGATAGACATGCTGACTGGTAGAAGGTAAAACTGTCAAAACAACTTACAAATTAAAAGACTAACGAATAAACAACTCTTGTTCGTATAGCAGAGCAAAACTTAAACTTAAGTAGGTAGGTATCACTCAAGTGTATTAATTGGTTTGTCATTGTTTTAATAAAAACTATTAAAAATCGACATATCGTCGCACAAATGATCAACAATTGAGCGTCGTTCTAATATATTAATATGCAAACCAAATGGAACATATTTTAAAATCTAGTACGTCATGTAGATTACAAAAACTATTTTTTCTTTTTAACGAAATCCAAAAATAATGTCGAAATGTCGCCACGCGCCGACATATTTCGGTACAGTTTATAACTATGCTCTGACGTCACAAGTCTAAACTTCAAAAACGCTTTATCTTCGTATTGTTTCATTAATTAATTCAAAAAGCAAGAAAAACTTTTTTGTAACTACTTTACAACTTTGTATTATCGAACTGACAGACTTAATAGAATTTGGATTTATTCCCTGTCAATCATTACATATAGCCTTCCTACAGAAGATGTTATTTTTCATAAAAAAAATACAGCCAAATGAACCTTTCTATAAATAAAATTATATTGATCACACAAAAGTAGCGTCTCCACTTAAGTAACTTTTTTCTGAGCGACTCAATGCTTCTAATCTGACGTATAATTCTACACTCAAAGTCGTCAAATCGTGCGGCTTTGCTACTGATTCGTGACGGTGTAACGGATGTATGTAATATTTTCGCTCAGGTAATTGTTTATACTTCTAACTTTTTTACTAATTATTTCCGGTTAACAGTTATGTAAATAGTAAAGTTTTCCAACCTCCGTTCATATCTCTATTATTCTTAAAACAAGCTGGCTCCTTGTGTTTTTGTTTCTACTTAGAGCACATACTCACAACCGTTCCGTGTATCTGCATAAAAAAATAGGCATTAAAGCTTTAAATACGTCCTCGAACATAAATATCTCAAACAAACATTCCTTTAAATATTTGAAAAACTCTGTAAAACATACCCAATTTTTGAATCGAAATCTTCTCCAACAAAAATTGTGCAGCGCAAACAACTTGAATTTATCTATTTTTAAAGGAAATGCAGTCTTCGCCCGACTTTTAGTTGCTTACTTTGCAATTCTGGAGACCGTATTATAAATTGAGAATAAATTTATGCCGGGCATATGGCGTGCCTCCTTACAGGGATAATATAGTTAAGTTAACTATCACAATATATCGCATCACGGAAGACCAGAGCTCAGTTAGGTCGGCTGACTTAGCATAATTATTTGTCGAGTGGAGCGCGCCCATATTTGTCATTTGGTTGGCATATATGAAATGTTTTATAATTATATTTTACAATCGTTAAGCCCCACTACCTAGATAAGTGCATTATTTTAGTAGCCCAATAGTATATCTTTAAAAAAGATAGTTATCCAAACAAGTTACTATATATTATACACATACTATCAGCTTCTGTCATACCTACCATATTTTGCTATTACCATATTTGCCTGTGTGATCAACACATTTTCTTCATAGAAAGAGCAGAAATTTAAGCTTACATATCCGCATAACTTCTACATTTGAAATTGTATTAAGAATCAATAGAAATAGCGTTAACGGAACGTAATCATATAACCGTAATAAAAAAACATAAGGAACGTAAAATATATAAAAATTTAAAACAAAATGACAGTTTTACAATCTAATAAGTTCTTGTGCGGGTTCGTGCGACAGCAAGTTAGAAGGATAGAGACAGTAGGTGCATATCTAATCTTTTTGGTCGGATACACATAGAAAACAGTAATATATTAGCACATTTAAATTTGGAGCAAAATTTCAAACTGGAACAGTTAAAACAAGGTCAGTATTTGGTTTAACTGTTTGTTTTACAATCTAATGGAATAAAGTTAGTTTTCCAACTTTCAGCTTTTAGTTTTATGATAAGTACCTATTTACTTTCACTCAGCAAAGCGTCTATAACTTTACTTTTATAAACAAAATATCCAGAATTCATTATTTACTTAAAACAGTTATCTCAAAAAGTTTAAAAGACATTTACATTTAATGAACTGTAAGCTCTTAAGTATAAAAGATTACGAAAAGCCCCTAAAATTAATAAGTATTCAAATTTTACTCCAAAGACACACAAAATAATCATTGCAAGCATTGTTCTTGTGTTAAAAATAGAGTTGAAAAGTGTTTGTCAAAGCTAGATAGACACTTGAAGCAAATCTTTACATAGAAGACCATTCAGCAAAGTTAGTAAAAGAACCTCTGCAACCAAATTGAATTCTTGCCCAATGCGTCTTACCAGAACGCGATATAGTTTAAGTGATCAATGATCCAGGCATAAAAAATAGACATATTAAATAGCTAAGATTATGCCCTACGTCACCTAGAAAGATTAATCTCATTCAGATACCAAACGCGTGGGAAAAAGGCTATAGGACTCAATGTGCCTTCGAATCTCAATAATAGTAATATTTAATTTGAAATTTATTGATAGCTTTGTCTTTTTCCGATACTCACTAAAACAACTGTTTGGCTATTCTTCGTGTACAGGTAAACGCTTGCAAACTGGATTTCGCGGTCTAATACAGTTTTAGTGCCAAAAAAGACATAGCTAACAGAATTCATAAAGTTCACTTCTATTAGAGGTCTCTTCAGTTACATTACTATGACATTAAATAGGTCATTCAGAAAATAATACAGAAAACACAGGATGCTTTTGTTGTAATAGCATTCACATTTAAAGCACTTGCAATAACATTCAGCGACATTTATTTACATTTAGACAATACATAAACGTACAATAAATTTTGTGTAAAGTATTTACGTGTTCAATAGGTTCCTGTAAAACAACAAATAATAAAATCCGCCCTCAGCATATTACGTTGGTCGTAAATAAGCAAGGCTGCTTAAATAGTACCAGATCCAAACTGCTTAAATCGTAGTCATCTAAAAATCTTGGACAAAGTTATTTGGTACATACAGATAATTATCTAATAAATGGTAAAATTTTGTTTGCTCTTATAATTAAAAATATGTATTTTATCTGTAGATATTTCTTAGTTGTAGTTTTTAGACGTTCGCGATTATAACACATTTTTAATGTACATATAACGGGTTTTTATCGCGTAAATTAACTTTTTAGGCGATAAAAACCGGGTTATATCTATAGTAATAAATATTTTCTACTCCTAAGAATATAGGTATCTTACACGAGTAGGTATTTTAAATAAATTGCATTAATTACAAGGAGACTATCTACAGCACTCTGCACCATAAAATACCTTCCCATAAAACACTTCAATCTTCTCTCGTAGCTATCCTTATGCAAGAATCGTTTGAAGATTTCTAACCGAATTAATCACGTGCTAAGAAAATGCTTGAAATAGTCTCCCTGTAATTGACATTTCACGATCGGCAGATTCGAGGCCGAGGTGCTGAATATAAAACATTTTCACGTAAAACGAGTAAATCTTGTGTTATCCACCGTAAAGTGACTACAATATCGGATTTCTTCATTTAACGCATTCTATTTTTCATCTTTATAATATATGAAGGTCGTCGAGTTCGCAAAAAAAGTCTTTGGGGTTATATTATATTCTATCAAATCATTTAGAGTATTTGATATAATATATATCATGATCGTCTGATAAAATAAGCTTAAGTTGATGAGAATAGTTCGTTTTGCTCGTTCGTTCGGAATTGTTATACTCTAGAAATTGATAACACACACGGTTCATCGATATTTTTTTGTCTTTAATTACGAATACGCATGCTTTATAAGATATGTACCTCTATAGGTAAACCTACATAGTTTGTTTGTCAAGTCATCGTCATCATCATGACAGCCGTAGGATGAACATAGGCCTCCGCCATGGATCTCCAAGAGGGGTTTTTTGCCGTACTCACCACGCTTGGCAGGCGGATTGGCGAGCGCAGTACGGGATGTTGATACACAGGAAATACGCTGCTGTCCATCTTCTGGAAGTTTCCCTAAGCATATTCTTTCTGCATCCACGGGCTCTTGCCCGAGGAGGACCAAAATTCTACTGCCGGCACCACATGGCATATGTTTGTCAAGTGCGTAAACAAAATTGTGAAATTATGGATATCAGTTTGCGATTATCTTCGATCATTTTATTAACAAATTACTCTTGAAGTACAAACGTACTTTTGAATATACAATACGGGTGATTCTCCGAAGCAAAAAAATTATGCGGCTATGCTGAGAACGGTAGTGTAATGTACTGGTTTATGAATTTATAATTTTTTCAGGTAGGTGGAATTGGAATATGTAATTCCCTACCTTGGCAAAAAAAAAATGCCAAAGTGTCATTTTATCATAACGGTGACCTGTCCCCATAATTTCACTCATAAAATATCTTCTCATTTAAATACGTGCATTCTTTGGTTTTAAATCGGGTTCAGTATCATTAAATTATAATATAGTCTATAAAAAAACGGTTTTCGTTTTTTTTTATCTTCATTCTATACATTTGACAAGCATTCAACTTTTGTCCCACAGAATTTCATCGTTTTAGTGGACAGTAAGTTTTGGTAGAATAGCTTCAACATAAGTACGTGGTTAAGCTCCCTCACCTTTCCTCACTTCGGATCAGCTCGGCTCAAGCTCTCAGTGCGTACGCACACGTCACTCCGTCGTTGTGGCTTCCCGCCAAAAAGTAAGTTTATAAATTCAGTGATGAGGGTACAATCAGTCGAAACGTCGGGAATAATCAAAGGTATTACGCGATAAATTTCCGTGTTTATGTTATTATATTATAATGAATTGTGATCGCAAAAGTTTACGAAAAATTTTTATTTCATTTCGTTGGCCGTTATAACTCGCGCTACATTAATTTAGTTTATTTCATAAAACTTCATGAAACGTATTGCAAAACTGAAGTGGCAATAGGCCTGCCACGTCGCCAGGAAACAAAGCTCGTGGTGCAAAACACTGGCCGAGTGGAGGCCATGGGACGAAACACGCCCAAAAGGCAGACTGCAAATGCGATGGTACGATGACGTCAAAAGAACAGCTGGAGTGAAATGGATGGAAATCGCACAAGACCGCAAGAAATGGCATTATATGAAGGAGGCCTACACCCATAAGGTTGAATGTGGCTAAGAAGAAGAAGATATTTAGATAACAATGAAATTAAAAAAAATCACCGAACTGATAAATAAAAATCACTTGTTGAAATTGACCCATATACTAAACCGTATTTAAAAAACAAACTCCTTACGTAAAGTGAAAACTAAGGTTTGAAATAGCTTCTAAAACAAAAGACGAATGATATAAAATGGACAAATAGTTGGAAATCTCTGCTATAGTAACAAAGCCGGACACCCGTCACCCGCCCGCCCTCTGCCACAAAAACTGGGTAAATGTTTGATCAGAACAGTTTATTAACTTCTTTATATGAACTAGCTTTATTTTGTTAGTATTTATAAATATGAACATTTTAAATCAGATATATTCTTGAATTTAGTGTTCCTATTCTAATGCTTTACAATTAATACACAAGTTATTTTGCTATTTAATTGGTAAACTTCTTTTATCACAATCCTTACAATGACTGTTACCTTAAAAGCCCTTAATAGGGAACTATCTCGTTTTTTTTTATTTCTTTGGAACAATCTACTACAGAAAAGGAAAAACATTACCTAAAACTCACACACACACACAGGCACCACCGACTTTCTACAAACGGTCACACGTCTATGTTATTTTTTTTTTGTTTTAACACTAACATTGAATTTGTCATCTTTAATAGATGGAAAAGGCCAATTTCCCAACATTAAAATATCTTACATACTTAAACAAAACAAATAGCATAAATCCAACATCCAAGTCATCCAAAATGCTTTCTTCGTAATTCCCCGGAGCCTTCACGTCAACAGATCTATTCTACTCAACCTCATCCGTCAGTTCCCGCGAGCCGCGCCGTCAACGACTTGACTGTCACTTCAACTCAACATGGATTTGCGACTTTGACAAACCCAAAAGGACTAAGCACCGACGGCCCCTCTTCCAGCTAACCTTTCTTTCCTTCTCTCCCTAAAAAATAAAATGTCCACATGTGCTCTTACAAAATATCTAACATATATATTATGATATAAAACTACAAGTACATTATTTATTATGAAATAGTACGTAAATGTATAAAAACATGAAGTATGTTTTTATGTAAAATTAGTTGTATTATATTTGTAACAGTTTTCAGTGATAATTTTCATTGTCCCGCCGCGCCTCATTTTCAAATTTTTATCTTTAATGTTAACCGTGCCGTGAACCAGCTACGTGAAGTTAGGTGTAATATTCCTTCACAATAAAGGCATCAGTTGCCATAAAAAAAACACCGACGCACTTTCCCCCCTGCCAATCATATAGCCAAAAATATACTAGGTTTTTAAAACTACATCAATAATCGATTTTCCAATCACACCATCGTTTTCGCCCAGACAGAGCTGCTCCAGTGAAAATGCCGATAATGTGCTGGTAACGCGTGAAAAATAATAAAATAAAAACCTCAAATTTATAAACATTTCACATAATATGACTAATTTTGACAGAGATTTCAACAAAACAAATAGTTTTTAGATGTTATAAAAATATAAGACGAGCTTGTCGTATTGTATTAAAAGTAAAGCGTCTATAAGAGATGATGCAGCGTCAGCCAGCAACTGGTATTATGATATAACTAGCTTTTGCCCGCGACTTCGTCCGCGTCATAAAACGTAAAATTCCCTTTTTCACGCAGAGCCACTTTGATTCGAAAATTTAAATCCCATTTATTCCCTATCCCGTAAGAATTTCGAAATATTCGAAACATCCCTTCGTAGTGCACTTCTAGGATACTCAAGGTATATGTGTGCCAAATTTCAAGTCTTTAGATCCAGTGGTTTAGGCTGTGCGTTGATAAATCAGTCAGTCAGTGAGTCAGTCAGGACTTTGAATTTTATAAATATAGATACGGTCGAAACAGCTAAGAGGATCGTGTAAGAGCTGGGCAAAGATTATTTCTATTGAGCAAAGATTATTTATATCCGATCGGCTTATTATTCTAATCAGTTATTAGATTATTTATGCAGCGTCAACCACTGGTATTTATGCTGTACAGGACACTTCAGTGCCTAGGACATTGTTAGATGGATTAGGTTTGCCCTGCACATATACCACATAGCTATTCTCACAGCTTCGTCGGCTTTTAATCAGAGGAAAGAACAGATCAATACGTCTAAATTTGACTAATCCGATGTACAAACGCACAAGCCAAAATAAATAAGTAGTAATCATCTAATTCTCCGGAGATTTTACATTAAACATCTATCGTCAGTCAGCTCTGGTTCTTCTAATCGGATTGATGCAGGTCGTGCGCTGCCATTTCGGATTACACAATAAAGTAAGTCACAGTAAGTGCGTTCTGGTATGCAACGAAAATAATCATAATTTCATCATTTCAGCCGTAAAACGTCCACTACTGAACACATGTATCTCCACAAAAGGTAGTTGCCATAATCACCACGCTTGACAGCCAGGCTAGTGAGCGCAGTACGGGATGCCGATACACGGATGGACGCTGCTGCCCATCTTCCGGAGGTATCCCTTAGCAGGCTCTTACTGCATCCACGGGCATAAGAGCAGGGTAACATTCTACTGCCGGCACCGCACGGAACTAATACCTAAACCTAATCCCGTGAGCCGTGCTGTCAACGCCTTGTCTATCACTTCAACTGTACTTGGAATTTGAATATGACGTTATTATTTGGGCAAATTTACAATTCGTTTTAGGTCCAAAGTCGATCGACTTTAAACCATTTTATTTGAATGTTGACGAAACAAAGAAGGGAGGCCTAATCCCAGCAGTGGGATCTGTTTAGACTTTAGACATAACACCTGCTTTGCTTAACAAACTAGTATTTAATAAATATTGACTCCGAAAAATAACTTTCCACAAAATTCGCATTAGAATTGAATATGATAATGGGAGAAACTGTAAGTAAACTATTATATAGAAAAAAAACATAAAAGCCCGAACCGAGTATTATTAAAGACAGGAACTGGTAGGTATTTTTTGCGCGAAATATAACTCTTTTCGAACTGATATTATAGCATCACCAACAATAAATCAATCTTACCATAAGGCTCTACGGCGTAGCAAGTAGAGGCTCTACGCCATCGACGTAAGCAACTTCTTATCGTAACGTAGAGCGGAAGTGCGGCACACGGCGGATATTAGCCGGACGTGGTTACGTAGTACCCTCGAACACGTATCTACGTGGAATAGCCCGATAATGGCGCATTAAGATTGCCCAGAACACGAGTTTTACTATTTCACTTTCAAAACGAACGTGAGAAAAACTATATTTTTTAAGAATACGGGGGACTCACGAATTGTGCCATTTTTTTCCTGAAGACGGTTTTCCGACTCTAAATTATGATATCTGACTTAAAATTACTACGTGGGTCCTAATCCCCTTATTCTAAAACGAGTTTTACTTTTATTAAGTTTTCTATATATTTAATGTTTAACGTAGTTACTCCTATAAATATTGCAAACTTTTACAACGATTTACTAAATAAACTGCTGACGATTCAGCCTCGGAAGAATAATTATGCTAGTGAAGATCAATACGTCTGAAGCCGACTAAACTGCGGAATTTTCCTCGCGATGTTTTCCTTCCCCGTGAAAGCGTGTTAAATGTGCACGTTATTTTTAAAGAATGAAAAATTTTGCTACGCCATAAAAATTAATGCGTTATTTTCTTACCTCCTGAGTCTATTGGGTGGACTAGATAGTTTATGAAATCCAGCATTAATTGTTGCATCCAGCGTGAAATTACACGTTTAAGCCTGATTCCATCTATAAACGCAAACTGTGACCCTTTGTTTAGAAATGAGTATTCCTAAACAAAGGGTCCCAGCTTGTATCACTAAAAACGTAGTAACTCGTTGGGAGTTACAAAAAAAATCTTCAAAATGTCTTCCGAATACGCGTCGCACCCAAACCCAACAGTATACGAAACGAAGCCACAATCTTTTCAAATCGATTTCCGTTTTCATTAATCAAAATACAATTTTCCTCAATTAAATTGTGTGATTCGAAAACGTACCCAATGACGTTATAAACTCCAATTATGATAGCTGAAGCGGTTTCATTTCGGTTCGGAACGAGTTATGGCTGAAAGCCGTTGTGGCGAAAGGTACAGTCAACTGATATAATGTGTATTATTTTACAGTCAAATACAAAATTGTAATTTGACAAACCGCATCTGAAGATAAACAAAAAGTTGAGATTTTCTTAATGCCAATGAGATTTATTAAAGTACATAAGTAACTAGAAGTTACTCTTTTTAAAGTAAGGTTTTGACACTATTTGTGTTGGTCCTTATCCTTGCTATCATTATTGTTGTATTTTTTTGAGTTATTTAAAAAACTGAAATATTTTAATGGAAAAAAATAGTTAAATTTAAACTTACCACTTGCGTCCTGCAAGTGAACGGACGTTTATTATTACTACTACTTACTACTTTATTTTTTTCTAATCCGGTTTCGTCCATAGCTGCTAGGCAAAGTTTTCCAGACATTCCAATGTTTATTATTCAATTGTATTTAATAAATATGGTAAATCTGCTTCTGATGTGTCTTTAAGTGAAGACAACGTTGTAACATCTGTTAGCTCTGGAACCTAATCGCTTTAAAGTCTGACACCTGCACTCAGTCTAAGCGCTCTTTAGCGTTACATGGTTTTGGCATTAACATGTTACTGCAGGTAACTGTACTACGTTTCGGGCTACGTATTCGGTACTTATTACATCCTTTTCATGCTCCGGTGGCGGCGTTTTACCGACGGTTTTGTTGGAGTTCGTCAGAAACAGCTGGTTTGAATTTATATTTTTAGTTTTTTTGTGAACATCATTTACGTACTTTTTAAGGGTAAAAACAAAAAAAAGAGAAGAAAGTAGAAATAATGACACGAAAATGGCCACCACTCAGCGTAAGCTGAGACAGAATACATCCTGCCACAGCGCTGGTCTTCCGTGGTTACTCTTTTTACCAGGCGCTGTATACAACACAAGATGATAATGATTATGATTGACTACAAACTTCATAATGTAAAAACAGTAATACACTACAAATTTTCGAAAAAAATATAACAGACACCTACTAAAAATATTACTACTACAAAACATCAGTTTAACATTTAAATTGAGTTGAAGTAACATAAGAATAATATTTACCTAAAGAAAAGTAATCTAAACAGATCTTCAGTCATTTCACTGGACATGATGAAGTTAGCAATTAAATAATATTTTATTATACTATGTCACTGCAGAGCTAAGAGCCGCTGTTTCGGTTTAAAGATAAATAATTTCATGCATGGTTAAAAAAATTGCCGTAGAGTTCCAGCAGTAGAATAGTGCCTCTCTTGCCCGCGAATCCACCAAGAAATACCCCTCCTGAAGATAGGCAGCAGCGTCTTCCCGTGTGTCAATATGGAGTACTGCGTTCGCCAAGGTGTCTGCCAAGCGTGGCGAGTATGGCTGCTCCCCATGATCTTTAAGATACATCAGGCAAGCTGTTCAAGTGGACGTGGACAGCAAACCTACGGCTGAGATAAATAATAATAAATAAATAATGCTGGACAAATCACACAGCATCATCTAGCCCCAAGCTAAGCAGAGCTTGTGTTATGGGTACTAGATGACTGATATACTTAATAGATATACTACATAGATAGATAGTTTTATTATATATAGAAAAACACCCAGAACACCCTGAACAAATATCTGCAGATCGTACAGACATTTGTCCCGAGGCGGGAATCGAACCCGCAACCCCTTGCGTCGCAGGCGGACCTTCGCCCACTGCGCCATAGAGCTCGTCAAAAGATGGTTAAAAAAAATGCCCTACACCTTTGTTTGCGCAACGCTAATAGATAAATCGTATCAAACAGATTTCTGAGCGAAGTCTGGCTTGTGAAATAGGCTTAGGCGGTTTCTTTTCACAACGCGCTAACAATATTTGGGTTCCAGCCAACAGCCCCCTTATCCGACAAGCCACCGCTAAGGGATTGTTATTTTTGTTGCGGTTCCCGGTCTTCAATCATTCATGTGCTTTCTTAAACCTATGACACAATATAATCTTAAGAGTACCAGTACCGCGTCTTCAATCATACATGTGCTTTCTTACACCAATGTCACAAATAGTCTTGTAAGGACCAGGCATCAAGAGGGGATTGTTGCCATAGTTGCCACGCTTGGCAGGCGGGTTGGCGAGCGCAGTAAGGGATGTGTCGACATCCTCTTACTTTGACTCTTAGACTCTTACAAGGAAAGACGCTGCTGCCCATCTTTCAGAGGTAGATTCTTGCTGCATCCACGGGCAGGAGATAGCCGGTTCGATGCCCGCCACAGGACAAAATGTATGACAAGTAAACAGAAATAAAATGTAAATTAAACTATACAGTTGTATTATAAAATGTGTGCTAACCAAAAAGGGCCCATGAAAACAAGTCCTTTTCGAAGGGAAAAAACGGGAATTCGTATTATTTTCGAACGAGTGAGCGAAGCGAACGAAGTTCTTAGTGTCAAATAGGCGTTTCGGCTGAAAGTTTTTATGTATGTCCGCAATTTTTGTCCGAGAATAACTCTTGAACATATGCCCAGATTTTCATAAAATTTAAACCTAGAGAGATTTTACCACACACGGTTAGCAGGAGGTTGCAGGTTCTATTCCCGCTACAAATCAAGTTCAGTTGCAATGGGACCTTATTGAAAGAAGTCGTTCGCTCGTTCTACGTTTGTGGCAAAGAAATAGTTATTTACATTTTACTAGTTGATATTGTGTGAACATGATCCTGAGATCCGATCCAAAAATCAAAATATGAATTTGGATTTTTATATTTTTTTACCATTTTGAAAAAAAAAACCTCTGTGGTTTTAGGTATTTTAATTTGTACCACTACGGCAGCTCTTCTCGAAGGTCAATGACCCTGTCAAGAATCAGCTGGAGTGTAGTTTGACATTATCGTATAATCAGCTGTTGAAGTTAAAACTTTCGTGGTGAAGATGACCGAATCCTGAAAAGTCGTTGAACAAAAGTTGTTCCCTGGGGTGGTCAGAATCACCCCTTTTCGGCTTAGTACACATATAATAACACAGGGTGTATATAGAGTTATTCACCGCCAATTCTACTGTGTAGGTTACCCCCGTCTGTTATCCGTTCTGTTTTTTTACTCTCATATTATGTTTTCTTTCATTCTAGCATTTGTTTTTCCTACAGGAAGTGCAAAAAGTGTAGTATTATAAGTCCAGGTTTGTCCTGGTGGTCATATTGATATGACGAAATAGTATGACTACAGTGTAGTAACGGCAGGTGATCTAACAGTGACAACTCATGGTAGACACACTGTTGTAATATGAAGGAAAATAAGACCTATTTTAGATCCGTTTTTGGGTTTGATTTACGAAGTAGGTAAATTTAATTTGCTCTATATCTTTTTTGTTGGCAAAAACGCTAAGTATATTTTGATACGTGACTATCTTCGATAAACCTTATTTGAATGTTTTAATAGCGAAGTGCTAAATACGGGAACAAAGCTGAAATGTAAAAGAAAATGAAATTTCGCATTGCCTAAAGAAATCCTATTAGGGGTGGCACTCGTTAAACTTTAATCATTTACCAGTCGCTATCGTGGTGGGGGTGAAACACAGTTACACCGAACTAGAACTTTCATATAACAGTTAACGAACGGGGGTGATAAAGGTTATCTTTTGGGATTAGGTTAAACGAGACGGGTTTTTGTGAACTGGCTTGCCGTGGGGTTCTGGCAATAGAAGGTTGCCTCTCCTTTCTTGCCACCCGAGAATGCAGTAAGAATCTGCTAAGGGATACCTCCTCCAGATGGGCAGCAGCGTTTTTCCGTGTATCAACAACCCTTACTGCGTTCGCCAACCCGCCTGTCAAGCGTGGCGCGTATGGCAACAACCCCTCATGATCAGTACGAAGTGATCCATGAGGGAGGCCTTTGTTCAGCAGTGAGATGATTGTATTAACCTTGTGGCAAGGCTCTCATGTACAATCATTCGCAAATCAAGGATTATATACAGAAAAAAAAGGATAGAACAGAAAAATTATATATATACTTATGAGACGTCAAACTTTCGCTGTCAAGTTGGTTTCAATCCTCCAGTCGGAACTTCAGACATCAAATTTAAAACCTCCCTTCCCTCCCCTTTTAAAACTGTCTTCTTAACATCCCTGAAATGTACGACAGTGTGAGCTGTACCCTACTTAGCAAACACCGAGCACTGGTAATGAGCAATTTCCGAACGAACCGCACTAACGAACGAACTATTCTCTCAACGTTGGATTCCCGCTTTTAAATCATGTGGGTTTTTATGATGCGTTTTTGTCTATGGAATATTTAACCTCGCACAAAAAATCTTGGTCTATGGTTGCAGTGATTCCTTGCACAATTATAATTATGCGGTCTGTGGTCGCAGTGACACGGTACGTTTAGTTTGACCGTGATCGCTTAGGTTTGTGCGGGTTGTTGTATTAGCGGGAACAACAGTTGCTGCTAATACCAAAAGTAAGCTAAGTAACAACTTAGTAAATAATAACATTCTTCAATTTGGGATTTAAACCTAAGTTTTATATGTCTTTCTTCTTGGTATATAAACGAAAAAAAAAATATTCTACAATAAGTAGAATATTTTTTTTTCGAACAATTCTAGATAACGGTATATTTTATGACGAAGCAACCTAACATTTTGAGCTGGGTATTCTTTAAGATTCTATACGTCTTATTGCTTAGGTCTACTACACTAACGTCAAAATTACAAAAACTATAAAATAACAAAAAATCAAAAGGTAATTTAATAAAATAATGAATGAAATCGAAATAACTATGGTTCACTATGACTGAATCGGAAAGGTTTACCCCAAAATCAATTAATTTTACCAATGACAATGCAAAACAAATAATATATTCAATAAATTTGCTATTACAATAAACTATATAAGTCTATATACATACCTATATACGTCATGTTGAAGGGAGACAATGGCGATAAGTATGCAGAACTTTTTGTTTTGAAATACGTCTAAATATCCACAAAGTCAATAAAACCGATACGTGTTCTTTAAAGACAAATGCAGTCTCAATCAATATCGATAATTGACGTGCATTTGACTACTCAAGGTGAAACCGCTTTCGTTGTTTGACCTGGATTATTGTATACCTTGCACGAAACACGTGTTTTTTAACATCGATAACTCTTCATATTAACGGGATCACCGTTTATTAGGGGTCAGATAAAAGTAACTAAAGATCGATATTACCTCTATAACATTACCATTGCCTTTATTCAATATTATGTGGTGTCGGCACAGCAAGACTCCCTCTCATAATATTGCACCATGTTGTAACCAAACGCCTGCGCCTGTAAGATGCTGATTTGCCAAACGAAACTAGAAGATGAGTCAATAAAACTCAAGTCATGGGTAATATCCCATAAAAATTAGATACAATGATTAAAAAAAATATTTAAAAGTTTCATCCTTAATTTTTCATTCATTCATTCTTTTCAAGTATATGAGGATAATTTAAGGTACGAATTTTACTGGCTAAATAATGTATTAGCTATCAGTAATAAGTCTTCGTGACGTCTTTTCAAGAATTTTCCAGTTTGTTCTAAAATAAGTGATGAAAATTTTAGAACATTCGCGACATTTCCGATTATTTTAGCGTTAAGGATATAAGAAGATACATTGTTTTAAAATAAAGGAACCAAGGGCCTTAATAAGTAGCGATTTTTGAACGAACTTAAAGTCCTATGACAGCTGGTGTTATTAATAATCTTTTAATTTACGGATTTCACCACGTACATAACTTATTACCATCTTGCTGACGTCTGATAGACCGTTTAGAGGCCCTTCTTCACGAGTACCGTGGTCGCCTTCGAAGGCCGCGAAACGAGAAATGACGAGAACCCTCGAAGTCGGTCACGAACGGTGCTCATGAAGAAGGGCCTCTCAACGATCTACGAATCGTCAGCAATATACAAGTCAGGTACGTGGTGATAGATGTCAAGCCATAATCATTTTGATTCAGTTATCAAGCTTTATTGGAAAAATATTAAGAACTCCACGTGGTTTTGCATATTTTTTACCTCATGAGGGATAGCATGATTATGACGTAGGATGATTTGATAATTCGAATTATCGCGAAAATTGTAGAGATTTAGCGAAAACACGGATAATTAGACAATTGTGATTATGTAACTAGGTTTTTTTATAACCATCTGAAGACACCTGAAGGCCTGTGACAGAACCAAGATTGACAGACAGTAGGTTGTTAGCTTTACATGTAATCAAAATCACATTGTCTAATTATCCGTGTTTTCGCAATCTCTAGAATTTTCGCAATAATTCGAATTATCAAATCATCCTACGACGTATATAAGTTTTAAAACAAATTGTGTAATATTGACGATATCGGTGGCGCAGCGGGCGTAGGTTCGCCTGTGACGCAAGAGGTTGCGGGTTCGATTCCCACCTCGGAACAAATGTCTGTATGATCTGCAGATATTTCTTCTGGGTGTTCTGGATGTTTTTCTATTTATAATAAAAAATATCCATCTATGAAGTATAATGTATTAAGTGTATCAATCATCTAGTACCCACACAAGCTCTGCTTAGCTTGGGGCTAGATGATGCTGTGTGAACTGTTCAGAATTATTTATTTATATAACAAATGTACCTTATATTATACCTTACTTTTATATGTATGGAATCTATAAGGTTTTTTTCATTCGTTTTTGCTTTTTGTTGTATTTGGTCATCTACTATATAAAATTGTAAGCCGTGTTGGCTGAGTGGTATGTGCTCCTGACTTTCGATCCGAAGGTCGTGGGTTCGATACCAGCCGTGAACTAATGGATTTTAAATTCAATTTTTGGTATGTATGTTCACATTTAACACGTGCTTTAACAATGTACGCTGCGGTGCCTGGACCGTTTTAAGATGGAGTATGCATGCCCAACCTTCGGATCGGGAGTCGGCTTTATACCACTCGGCCAAAAAAGCTTTTTTACCTATACCTTTTCCTTAAACTACTAACCTATGTACTTATTATAATAAAACTTTTTCATTTCCTAAGATTGTGAAAAAATAATATCAAATCTTATAAACACGCTATCCCACACAACTTTAAAAATCATTTTAATATTTCAGTCAACATTATTTTCATACGTATTATATATACTAGGTACGATATAAACCTTTATAACGTACCTAGTACATTTTTATATTAAACGTTATATACCTTGCTTCTATTCCTCGGGTCTCTGAAATCTTCTTTCGATGCCTTCCTCCGTTTATCTTTCAGTATCATTCGAGCTGCCGCGAATGCCATCTTTGTTCTCAATTTCTTCGTCACTTGATGTTCCACTCTTGTCACTGTCACTGTGACAGCTGTCTGTCACTCACTTTCACTTTACTATTATCAGTCTACGGGGTTTGAACTTAATCACAGTTATTTATTACGAATTGACTAAAAAATTGCTTTTGTTTTTTACCGCTAATTGACTTTATTAATTCAATTCTTTACAAATTCAACACTATGTATAACACTTACTTATAATTTGACAATATTGTCACGAAACTTAACAATTATCGCCTTTTTCGTTGGACGATTTAACAATACTTAAATAATTTTAACTTTTAATAATTGAACGGAAACTTTTATCACTTCTGTATCTGAAATTTTAAAATGGTGGTTCACTAGTTGATCTAAGGATTACAAAAATATTAATGTACATACCACGAAACCCAATTTATAGTATAAAAGACATATTTGTTAGTAACGTAGTTAGGTAAACTATATTATGCTAATTAAAGTGCATAAATTAGATAGATAGATAGAATAGATAGAAAATGCTTTATTGCACACCTTAAAACATACAAGTACAAAATAAAAAACTAAAGAAACACTGTTCATGTGACAATCTGCGGTCTTATCGCTAAAGACCGATCTCTACCAGACAACCTTGGGATGGATTGGATTATTATATGCAACATGGGGTTCTATCGATGCAAGATGTACATAAGGTAATAGTAATTGAAAATATTATAGCATACATAATTATATACATACATAGGTATTTGATAAACATACATATTTGTTTTAAAAAACTCTCAATCTATAAAACAAATCTCAACATAGAAAAATATTTCATAATATCGTGCAATACAATACAAAACACTTTATTTATCGTACGTTTTGTCTAACAGTCACTTTGGATATCTATGGCACTTTAGTTTTTAATTATATATTTCTTCTCTTCCAACCGTGGGATGTCCACTGCTGGCCAAAAGCCTCCCACATTGATCACTAAGTACAAGTACAGATCGTGAGGGGTTGCGGGGTGTACCATATTGACCATTTTACTTATATGAAAAAAACGAACAGAAAAATTGCATCTCATGTTATATAACTAATATTATAGGAAACATGAAACTAAATCTAATGTTATCTATAACGTGACAACTTATCACCTTCTGCTATAATTTTTTCATTACATATGTGACACCCTATTCAAGAACTCCCGCTCTACGCTACAATTTGTTCCTCATTCACATGTAGGTCACATTCTAACGCACATACAATAGTGTCCCGATCACAAATCAAATGCTCCTGACTTGAATTTACAGTACATACTTAACTAGCCAATTTTGATTCTGAAAACCTTCGTAAACCAACTTTATTGGTAGAAAATTATAATATCGCTTGAATCGGAAGATTGGAATCGGTTTATACCTTTTAAAAATAGATAAAGTTTGTGAAATTTCTGTCTGTACGAATAGTATCTTAGCAAGTACATTCAGATATAACACTGTTTTCATCAGAAGACATGATATTTTTTCATACGAATAAATTACGAGTCAAGACGATCTTCTAAATTAGCTGATATGAATTAGTAAAAGTTTTAATAAAATGCAGAAATACTTCAAAAGATTCGGCCCCCATCCAATTTATGACCGCGCGTAGGGTTGCTTAAACTCCATGATTGATTTCGTACATTTTTAACGACGATTTTTTTTATGATTCACTTGCAAATGAAAAGTTTTTGGATTTATCTCGGTATCTACAGTATAAGACGATATACCTTGCAAATTTTCAGAGGCTCTAGATTTGAGTATATAGTTTAAATTTCACACGTTCAAGAGATAAAGGGTCTTGACATACCGACAGACAGACGGACAACAAAGTGTAAGCCTATCTATAAGGATTCCGTTTTTTCCTTTTGAGGTACGGATCCCTAAAAACGATCAAATTAACTCTACCTAAGATAGTTGACACTGGCAGAATTTTGTAAAACCAAAACAAAAAGCCATAAAAGAAGAAGAAAAAGAAATGATCAAAGAACTAATAACAGAAACACTTGACAGAAATAATCCGAATATACAGTCAAATGAAAAAGCCACTTCACACGCCTCGCGGACAGTCACCAACAACACTCCAGAACCACTCAAACTTACATTTACTGAACGCTCCAAAACCAGAGTACACTCAAGCGGAGTACCCTCTGTTATAAACACAAGTTTTTACCCAAAACCTACCTAATAACTATGAGGACAAGACTTATATTTGAACCTCAGATCAACTATGCTGTATTCGGGCTTCCGTACACGAATGTGTGAAATGAATGTGATCACAATTTGATAATGTTTTCTATGAAGCGTCCGTCAAATCGATACTTGATGCTTCCTTAAGCTGGAAGTGCTTTGACCACTAAGAAACACAACTACAGAACCCATGTCGGGACTCGCTGAAATTCTGGATAAGGTGATGTCGGTTTGAGCAAAGAAATAAGTAACCTTATTAACACATATTTAACCGGGTACATAACGCGATAAATACCGGGGTAAATATGTGTTAATAATGTGTCGTGATCGCGAAAGTTTAAAAAAGACTATAAGTAACCTTATAAACATTTTTGATAAGGTTATTCATTTCTTCGAAAATGTTCTACATAAGTGTGGTTAAACACTATAAAAATAACAAACTATTGAATGGAATTGTTGGTAATGTCATTGGGTAAAATGGCGTGAAAGTGAAGTAAACTAATTAAAATGTTTTCAAAGTCTCTACTTTAAATAAATACACCTCAATAGCAAAGTTCAACCTTCCGCCCCTTACACACAGTTCAAATCAGTTTAACAATGGAGACGTACGCTTGCTATTATCGTTACAAACTTGCTTTGTGGTTAAACTGACTGTAATTATTGAAGTTTGACTGATGTTAGGCGGAACTTGAACAAAGTGCTACTAAAGTGATAAAACGTTTAATTGATCGAATTAATTTTAACGTAGTTACTGAGAGTTCTTTGTTACTACATTAAAATTTGTCCATTAGAAGTTTCTAATGGCGACTCTCGCAAGTATTCATAACCATAACACCACGCTTGGCGGGCGGGTTGGCGAGCGCAGTGCGATATGCTGATACACGAAAAGACCCTGCTGCCCATCCTCCGGATGTATCCCTTGACAGACAAGAAAGGAAAGGCACAAATACACAACTAATTGACCACAAGTCAAGTAGTTTAAGCACGCTAATATGATCCGTTTTTTGTATGGGGCAGGAATCAATATCTTGCCGTAACTCAGCTATGAGCTAGCACGAAAAATAAGTTTTTTAAACTGTTTTGGTATAGGCTATAGAGGTATAGGCTGTAGGCTTCATTTTGCGTGAACAGGTAATTTTGTATACTTAGATTTATTTAAGGAGTTTGGATAGTACGTTATTATTTAAAACAAAACATGTATTAGTTTTTTAGGTAGGTACCTAAACAAATGTTTTTAAGTAACTTGAAATAAAAATATTCTTATTCTTATAACATTCTACTGCCAGCACCACATGGCAAAAACGTATGCAAAAATTATATTCTGATTCTGGTAGGTAGCACCGGTACACTAAAAAGAAAAAATACGTGTCTAATAGTTTTCTAAGTCAAGTAATCTACTTACAGGTTTAAATATAAAAATGTAGTCTAGTAGCCGTTTTATTCCAGTGATTGAAATAGTCAGATAACCCTTACCGTAACGAGACCGCGCCGTCTTGTTACCACACGAAATATGATAGCCGCTCATTTGGAATAATTATGTAGGTCTACCACGAGTTTTCACAATCTATACTCGCTAGCGACTGTAGTGAAAACAAGTATGAAAACTTTTACAGCGCCCCTAGCGTATAGTTTGGTACTAAAATACGCAGTAAACTATACTACAGCGACTGTAGTTTGGGCTTCATTTGCTTAGAATTTGGTATTATGAGTTACAAATTTGGCACATGTTATAGTAATGTACTATTAATTACTATGTAGTAACGGCAGGCGATCTAACAGTGACAACTCATGGTAGACACACAGTGTACCTACCTCTATACACAGTGTTAGCGTCTGTTATTTTTGTTCACAAAAGTTCGTGTAATATGATTGCACAATAAATTGCAACAATAAATAGTTTGGTTTATTGGCTGAAGCAGAGTGCGTGCGACAGCATTATTGTTCACCACAGACAGAGCTGTCATCTCTTTATTCTGTTTTGTTCACACACACATAAAAACAATATCACAGTTTTTGGTGTCGGGGCACATCTAACCAATTAAACATTTAGTTAAAGTCACTACCTCGTCCCAAATCTCACTACGAACACTTATTTCATTACAGACAAAGCAAACATGAAATGAAATGAAAATGTATTTAATAACAACTTAAATAACTAAAATTTTACAAGATTATTAAACTATTACAGACATCTAAGTTGAAAGGGTTACACTAAATTAAATTTCTAATGATTTCAACACTAGGCTATGTCTGTATCGTGGGAACTTGAATATTTTATAAATAAATCAATGTAATAAAATATAGAAAAAAAAAACAATTTAAAAACAATAGTAATTAATGACAATAATATAAATGTGATGGAGGTTATATTAATGAATGAATAAATGAATTAACACTTTATTCATGCACAAAGAAACACAATCATAATAGAAAAAAAACAAGAGAAAACATATGTACAAACTTACGGCGGCATTATTGCTCAACCAAACTAGGAAAAACAAGTTGGTAAATTTATCTTAGGTAGTGCACAAAAGAAATACAAAAAATCTATAATGTACTTAAACCTAGATGTATAAACTGATAAATAAATAAATATAATGTCAATTTAACATATGAAATACATACAAATATTAATATATAATGTGCTGCATAAAATTAACAGAAAAAGGAAACATATGAACATAATTTAAGGTTGAGCGAAATAACAGGAAAGTACATGAGATAATATAATAATTGCATATATGATAGATAATACAACTTTAGCTTCCATTTAAAAATATGAAAGTGTGCAAGTCTGATTTCAGTAAGGAGAAGGTTCCAAAGAGTTTGTAAAGAAAGACTGATGGTGTGGGAAATTCCAGTGATCAATTTTCTGATGACCGAAGATTATAAGAGTTTGAAGAGTGAAGGAATTTAAAATTATCTTTGAGATATGGTGGAGATAGGGGATTAAAAAGAACAGAGTAAAGAAGAGAAAGTATATGCGAATCGCGACGACGGCGGATAGGGAGCCACTTGAGCTTAGTGCGAGAAGGAGAAACATGATCATATTTTCGCAGACCAAATATAAATCAGATGCAAAAATTTTGGAGGCGCTCAAGCTTGTCTAATTGTTCCTCAGTGATATCTAGGTAACATGTGTCGGCATAGTCAAGTACGGGAAGAAGTAGGGCAATTTTGGTGGCGGTCGGCAAGAAATAACGCAGCCTTCTCAGGGAAGCAGCTGAAGCATAAAATTTCTTACAGGTTACTTGAAGCTGTGGGGACCATGATAAATATCTATAAAATGTTGTACCGAGATTCTTTACAGTTACACTGTAGTGGATTGGAATCCCATCGAAGACAACGCAAGGAACTGTCTGCCAATCAATCCTATCAATCAATCTGGACCTATAATAATGGTTTGTGTCTTGCAAGGATTGATCGTCAGACCGTAGGCCTTACTCCATTCGGATATAACGTTAAGGTCCGCGTTAGTTCTGTGGATCGCATCTGTAATATCATGCAAATGCGCCTTAGCGTAGATCTGCAAGTCGTCTGCATATAGATGATAGGAAGAGGAAAGATTTGGAGAAGTTGAGTTTATAAAGATGGAAGGAGCAACCCATCTTTTTCCAAACTGTGAACCGTCTCTCCTAGATCTTATTATTGTCTCTTCCCCTTTTTTCGTTGTTAAGCACGGCCAAATTCCAGATGATAATTTTTCATAACTTATTACTACAGGTCACAATATATAGCAGTGGTGCGATGATCTCTTTTAAGAAGGCATGTGTTGAAATCACCCATTATGATAGTTTGACTGTAGTTAAGAACCAAATCCTCCAAAAGTTTTTCAAAAGAAGAAAAGTAATTTATTCGAAGTGAGGAACAATAGTAAACGCCAAATAGAATTTTGGTGCGGGACAGAGTAACTTCAAGAAATAAATGTTCACCGGCATTAGGCGGCGGAGGTTGGGCGGACATACTTATAATAGAAAAAGGAATAAGGATATTTTTTTGATTTAATTAAAAATGACAACGTTAGCAATCACTTTTGCACAGCAGGTTTAGCCTGACTGGTAGTCAATGAACGAAGGTCATCTTTTCCACAGTGCACAACCTTATTATAAATTAAACAGCATCTTATTTGTCAATATCCAATTGCTATCCCCATATCACGTTCAAGGCCAAAACTTCCCAAGGTCCCTGGAATGCAATAAAGTTTGACGCCACAGTGTCTGCCGCTCTGATAAAATGGCGTGTCGCTATCATTGGAACATAGCCAGCATTCATTTATTGCACCGAGATAAGAGCATTGATTGATTGCTTTCACATCTATGCTTTTGATATTGTTATTATAATGCTAGCTGCTGTCCGGCGCTTTGCCCGCGGTTTGATTGTTTTTATTCTGCTGCGCAAAACTCCTATTATTTTTATACATTTCGTGATAGTTGCTCCTTATAAAAACAGTTTGTTAAAGATCCGTTAATAGGTCCAGCTGGAGATTAGCTGAAAAAACAGACAGACGCAAAAAACAAAAATAGTTTTGTGGCTATTGGTAATGTTATACTAAGCATGTTGTATAAACTAGATTTGTTTATTAGCAATTAGGCATAGCGTTTGGTCTTCTACGGCAGCCTATTAGCCTGCAGGCATTTAACAGCGCTATTGGGAAGCGAACACGAACAAGTCTCCCTAAATTTAGTTTATGGATTAAAAAAATAAATAACAATAGTTTATTCATAAAGGTATTTTGAGCTAACAATGAAGAGATGTGTAAACATAGGTTAACCTAGTTAAATTTTTTTAATACCTGTGTTAGCTGCTTTCTAGCAGCTCATAGATCACCTCGTTCTAACTTAGCTTTAGTTTGTGGATTCAAAATTTATGTCAGTCTGTATAATACCTGCGCAGATATGTATTCATTCCTTATTTCTGCATTTCTGACTGAGATTATATAAATAAAAAACTGTTATCTGGCATCCACGAATACCCGTAAAATTATTTATTTACTGCCAATTTGCGTTTCAATATTACCAATTTTACCAAGACTATCATTATCGATAAAATCATTGGACCTATCCTATATAAAATTACATCTCATTGGAATGAATATTGCGACAAAGTTATTGAAATATTCCGGTTGTATAATCCCGGTTGGGTCAGTAAAAGGGTCTGGTCAGGAAAGATAATGAAATGCATACATAAACCTACGTATGTAAAGGCTTTTCTTTTTCCACAGAATTCGGATTTTATGAACTCATATGAGAGTCGGGACGGAGGGAACATTTGACGTTATTTTAGTAATTGTTATGAGATAGGCTTAAACACAGCTTGTGTCGGCAAGTACGATGAATTTTGATCTGTAGGTTGCGTTAATAGATTTTTGTCCGCTGATATTATTGTTTAATTATCCGGCGCTGTGATAAAAGATGTCGTACGGAATCCCACGGCTTAGCTAGCTCTGGTGATAATCTTGACTACAATACAAAATAAACACCAGCAAGATGAAATGATGATTTTTGAACGGTCGCATTCAGACGCTTGATTATGCAAGCTGAAAAGGCCTATCACATCTATTATAGATGATTTATGCAGCGTCAGCAACTGTTATTAATGCTTCGCAGGACGTTGCAGTGCCTGGGACATTTTTAGATGGATTAGGCCACCACCTTTACCATCCAGGTTAGTCGGTTATTACTCAGAGGAAATGTGAACACAGGGTGAAAGTTCGTAGATTCGAACGAAACAATATACCTCTATATTTATTTCAGATAATAATAATCCATATACAATGTTGTAAAAAGCTATTATTATTTATTTACCTACGTCCCTATGTCCAGCAATAGACTAAATATATCACCGCCGGGTGATTACATATCTCGCGACAGGCTCGCAACAGGCGATCGCTGCTGTCAAACGTCAATTTTGTATTAGAAAACAGCAAAGAAAATTGACATTTGACAGCCACGATCGCCCGTTGCAAACCCTGTCGCCAGATACGTAATCACCCTGCCGGATGATAATGATACCAACTAACGGATCTTTTCAATCCAGCCTGTGAAAAGGCCGGTTGCAATCTAGTATCGTATATTGAATCGCGAGTGCGACTGACGTGCAGCGGCCGCGTGAAATACCGCCGGAGCGTGCCTGAAAATTGAAGTTTCAACTGGAAACTACAATCTCGAATATTGACACATATGGATGTGATCTAACGACCTCTGTGGCGCAGCGGGGGAAGTTCCGCCTCCGACGCAAGGGTTCGATTCCCGCCTCGGGACAAATGTCTGTATGATCTGCAGGTATTTGTTCAGGGTGCTCTGGATCATCATTTCAGCCATAAAACGTCCACTAATGAACAAAGGCCTCCCTCATGGGTCTCCATGAGGGGTAGTTGTCATACTAACCACGCTTGGCAGGCGGGTTGGCGAGCGCAGTATGGGATGTTGATATATGGAAAGACGCTGCTGCCCATCTTTCGGAAGTATCTCTTAGCAGGCTCTTACTGCATCCACGGGCATGAGAGGAGGGGCAACATTCTACTGCCGGCGCCCCACGGCTGTGCTCTGGATGTTTTTCTATAAATAAAAAAATCTATCTATGTAGTATAATTGTGCATTAAGTATATTATCAGTAATCTAGTACCCATAACACAAGCTCTGCTTAGCATGGGGCTAGATAATGAATTGTCCGGTATTATTTATTTATTTATTACTGTAGGATTATACCGTTGTTAGTAATGTTTTGTAAAGGTTGGTCTCCTAACATTTTAGACGCATACTCATAGTCGGCGCAAACGAGGTGAATTCATTTAAATTTTTAAAAAAATTAACCTTTTAAACATACCGTATCAATTTTTAGTAGATCGAGCTAATAGCGTGACTTCAAAAATGATAAAGTCCAAGTGTAGACATATTTTCGAGCATCATGGCTCACGCTTTCAACCTTTCAAATCAATAATCAATAATTAGTAGATAGAGCTATTGAAGTGGCTTTAAAACTAACAATTAACGAGTGTAGTCATATTTTTGAGCATCATATCACACGCTGATAACGCTACACGGGTCAATTTGCCGAAAATGTAGTCCGTGTTAAAAACTATTCATCATTTCAGCCATAAAACGTCCACTGATGAACACAGGCCTCCCTCATGGATCTCCATGAGGAGTAGTTGCCATTCTCACCACGCTTGGCAGGCGGGTTGGTGAGCGCAGTATGGGATGTTGATACACGGATAGACACTGCTGCCCATCTTCCGGAGGTATCCCTTAGCAGACTCTTACTGCATGAGAGGAGGGGTATCATTCTACTGCCGGCACCAATAACTATTAATTTTCATATACCTCTAAATAGCGCCGGACCACATCGCACTTTTGGACGCAGCAATAGGGCGGGGTTATGGTACGTGTTTGCAAATAGATAGTGCAGCTACGGACAACCAGCGTTGTGTTACTTGTGAAGGTTGAATAAGCACAATGTCAAACACTCATAAAGTCAAACATAGTCAAACACGCATAAGGTCAAACTGATTTATCTGCAGATATTTGTCCCAGCTCTGTGTGTGTCATAATTAGAATTTCACACATATATTTTATAATTATGTCCGTATCACGAGGCGTCCCGCAAGGTTCAATTTTAGGCCCTCTATTATTTATATTATACACTTCAGATATAATACATTCAATTAAAAATAGTAAATATCATATTTATGCCGATGACATACAGTTATACACGTCTTTCAAACCTAATAATTCTGATAAAGCTCTTACAGCTCTCAACGACGATTTAAATAGATTAGTTAAATGGTGCGAGAGGAATAGCTTACATTTAAACCCCTCTAAGACAAAGTATATTATATTAGGATCTAAAAAACAAATAAATCAAATCATATCGCAAAACCCCAAAGTATATATAGGAAATGTCGACATAGTCCGAGAAACCGAGGTGCGCAATCTAGGTTTACTTATGGACGGGTCTATGAATTTTGAAGAACATGTTCTCCAAACAGTGCGTAACTGTTTTTACAGGTTGTCTGTTTTATACAAAGTGCGTGAATATCTAAAAACAGACCTACGCGTAACGCTATGTGACTCTTTGGTGTTATCAAAACTAAATTACTCAGATAACGTTTTTGGAGATTGCCTACTTAGTCGTTCCAGAAAACTTATTCAGCGAGTGCAAAATGCATGTATTAGATTCTGTTTTCCCATTCCACGCAGATCGCATATCTCTCCCTACATTAACAGCCACAAACTCTTGAATATGACATCGAGACGTACTCTCCATTTTGCAACACTTCTTTTTGGTATAATTAAAAAAAAACACCTATATATTTGTATGAAAAACTTCAATTCTCTTCTCGACAAGCACGTTTTGCAATAATACTAATCTGTCCGCACCACAGATCGACCGCCTTTCGTGGCAGCTTTCGTTACGCTGCCACGAAATGTTGGAACAATCTTCCACCTCCAATTAGAAATTCCAACACCATTTACTCGTTTAAAACTAATCTAAAAAAATATCTTTTAAACAATCAATATATTAATTTATAAATGGTCGATGTCTGTGCTTTTATACCTTTTATATTTAAATAATAATTAGTTCTGAAAAATGTGTGTTAATACCTACTTATAATATTTAAGCTGTGTACCTATTCTAAATTTATATTTCTTGTGTCATAAATGTTAATATTTTCTATGTTTACCCTTATAAGACTTTAAATTTATATAATGTGTGTGTCAAGTGCGCAGTGCGCTCTATACTACGGTGCCACAGAAAACCAGCGCAGTAACAGCTTGCTGAGCAATGTTATTCCTGCTTATGCTGAGTGGTGACCGATTTGTGCCAATGTAAACTTAAGATAATTATAATTTTATGTGTGTTATTAAGACTTTGGTGCAAATAAACGGTTTCTTTCTTTCTTTTCTTTCTTTCTTAATGCGGCTAAAATGCCGAGAAAGTAAGTATACGGTGATTCTTTTAATTCGTTAGAACTTGCTGAGCTCAATACTTCTAAATTACGTTGGCTGAATATTTTTAATTCAAAAATATGAGCTACTTAAAAGGAAAAGAAACTTCTTAGAGTTTTCCATAACAATACTAATATTATTACATACGGTCTGCAGGGACGATATTTTTTGTCACACCTTTCGTATCGGAACACAAAGAAATAAAACCGTATCTATATAATAAAATCGTTCAAATATCATGAAAAAGTAATAAAATACAAAATACATTTATTATACGGACCTCTGTCCCACGGGAAGGGTCTCAAACTTCGCCCCTAGGGATGGGTTGAGCCGGAAATGTGAAATACCTCCGTGACGAAGTATTTTTCCTGTCCGGATTTGAAAGATTATCGAACGAGTGAGGGAAGTGAACAAAGTTCTTAGTGGCAACTAAGCGTTTCGACTGAATGTATGTATGTACATATGTCCATATGTCCATATTTTGTCCAAGGATAACTCTTGACCGGTTGATCAGATTTTGATGAAATTTAAAAGATACAACTAACGGATCTTTTCAATCCAGCCTGTGAAAAGTCCGGTTGCAATCTTAAGAAGAATAAACTGAATTAGGTAAGTGCTGGCGAGTGAGTTTATTAAAACAGTCTTTGGACTCAACTTTCCTTATATTATATGGTAAGGAATTCCATAGTCGAACAGCGGCAACCGAAAAGGACTTATCACAGAAAGATGTGCTGTGTGTCGGCATCTCAAAAATTAGACTGCTGTTTGATCTTAGTGACCTGTCGTGTAAGTCTTTCAAAAAATTAAAGCGATTTTTCAAGTAGTTAGGCGCAGAAGGATCTTTCAATATTGTAAAAAGGAGACAAAGAACTCAATACAAATCAATACAAATTTATTAACTTGGGACTCTCGGGACATTTTTTTTTTCATATAAGGGGGTTCAATCGGATTTTTTGTTCGAAGAACATTGAACTAACGATTCTATTTTATTCAAAATCTTCAAGTTAGAGAGTCTAAATAAAGTACAAAAAATTAAGTATAAAATTGATGGAATTCTCCAAACTGGAGAGTACAACAGTCCGACGCAAAAAATAGAAGTGTTTAGAGAATTTCATCAATCCTGTCCAAATTGCTACGTAAATTCAAGTTAAAATGCCACTTATACTATCATCATTTCAGCCATAAAACGTCCACTACTGAACGCAGGCCTTCCTCATGGATCTCCATAAGGGGCAGTTGCCATACTCACCACGCTTGGCAGGCGGGTTGGCGAGCGCAGTACGGGATGTTGATACACGGAATGACGCTGCTGCCCATCTTCCGGAGGTAGCTCTTAGCAGGCTCTTACTGCATCCACGGGCAAGATAGAAGGGGCAACATTCTACTGCCGGCGCCCCACGGCAGGCACTTATACTATAATAAATAGGATTTCATTTAAAAATAAAAATCTCACTCGTTTTAAGTTGGGGGTGAAGAACTAGTTATTTAACCTTATCAATATTTTGTTTTATTATTTTAAGAACTGAAATTGAAATTTGCGTATTCATAAAAGTATTTGTACCTTTATTCTGATTTTATAGGTATAGAGGTATAAAAATCTTAGAACCTTGTTCCATGGAATATTAAATGACTAATGCATTAAAACACTTATCTTTCAGAAAAACAAAAATTAAAAGTGAAACACGTACTAAAATGTAGGATAGATAATCAATTTTCAAAAACAATTTAATAATAATGCTGGGCAATTTACAGAGCACCATTTAGTTCCTGGTGTTTGATAAAATGCCTATATTTTTCTTTGCAAATAATTCGTACAGATAAAAATACCCAGACCTGAATCTGTAGAAAAACTACTAACATTTGTCCCGCGGCGGGAATCGAACCCGTCACTTCATGCATCTTGCCGGCTATTAAACAAACTGCGCCACAAAGTTCGTCCAGCAATAGCCAAAAAAAGAGCCGGATATTATTCTCTTCCCACACCTAAATTCTGTGAGCCTCCAAGGCTTTCACACTCTGCGCGTTCTGTTTCTACGTGAATTTGTGGAAATGTATAAAAATTACATCAGGAAGGGGAATAGGTAAACGATTCCACGTACAACTGCTTATTTTAGGTATATTTACGAACGAGGAGTCTTTGAAAAGAAGAGGTTTTTATTATATGACGCAAGTTTAGCATACTCGTATGTTAATTGAAGACATATTTCAATTTTTCAATTGAATAGTTCGTTGTAGGTTAGAGGAATTTACGTAGGAAAGGAGTCCGATGTAATTATATATTTTTTTCTTTACAAATGCTTAACAAATGCGTCTCTATGTTTTATGTATGACATAGGAAAGTGCGAGTTTCCAATGTCATAAAACACTAGGACCAGGTCTATGGGAATGATGAAATATCACAATTAAATCAATGTAGTTTTCTCTCAAAATAACGCCAAACATCTAAATAAAATTCATTTTTGTAGGTCTACGTTTAGTTTTGTGTTTTTTTTTATATAGAGTTCTGGAACAATCAAACCAAAACAGAAAAAAATCTGAAACAAAAGCGCGATCTAATCAAGCGATCCCAAGCTAATTGCAACTAACCACACTGCTCTAATTGCAAAGTACACGTCACGACAAAACAAACGGAAAGTCAGCCCACATAGTAGGTCCCTAACATGATTGCATCTCGTACGTTTGTACGAGATGCAATCATGTTAGGGACCTACTGATAAAACATGTTGTTTAAAGAAAATGGAGTAGCAAAGTCATAGTCAAAGTCAATAAGTGTTTATTTAACAGAGCAAACAGCTAGACAGAATAGTCAATTCACAAAATAAACTAATTTGAAATTGAATAAACACATTTAAATTAAATAAGCACTTAATTGAATTAATTCGCTTCGGAAAACTGATTTTTCAAGCGAAGGAGAGACCTCACTCCTTCACTACTATTCATTGTTACAATATTTGTCTTTTGTTAAGCAAATATTATTCTCTTACCGGTGGGTTTTTTGAGAAGAACGTTTTCAAAGCTGAGATGGACAACCAAAACCATCGACGAAGCACATAGGTTATGCAAGCTGAAGTGGGGTGGCCATATCTGTCAATGAACCGATGAGGTAAAGGGATCGCGATTCTACGAGCGAGCGTAGTGTAGGAGGCGGTAGCTAGATGAAGTGATGATTTGCAAAAGACCGCTGGCAGACGCCGCGTCACAGCTGCACGCCGAAGACGGTGAAATAACGCAATTTTGGGGAGGCCAATGTCCACAGTAGACTTACTCGTATTATATTATTTTTAAACCTTATTTATATATTTATTTATTTCAAATTACGTTCATCTAGGAGTGTAAAAGTGAAGTCCATACAGAAACATGTTTCTTATCGCGTCAAACCCTACCTATAGAACATATAACTTAGCTTGATGCCTGTGACAGTTGTTAAATAAAAGTAATCCAAGAAAAAATATAGATATTGTAAGCGAACAAGAGTTCATTACTAATCTGCAAGACTGCTCCAGCTGACGACAGGTTGTGCATCTCTAAGATAATAAAATCATATAACCAATATACCTCGTTTTATGTTATGGAATAAAGTGTCTTTCGTTTATTAACTTTTTTTTAATGGGTATCGATAAAAATCGCAACAATCGATAATCATAATAGTATATTTTCAACATCCTTGGAACCCTAATCGTTCCTCTAAGCATCTGTAGTCGCAGCGATGCAGCTAAGTTTTATGAACTAGCTATAACTTTTGAGCTGTTTGACCCAACTTATACCTAATGTTTCATAAACTATGGGCCTTGGTTAGGCAGTAAGCTACAGGGCTTGCAAATACCTACTAACCTAAAAGTTTATTCGTATGTAAACTCATTAATCGAACAAACATTACATTCTCAAATTAGTTTAAGTAAAGTTTCTAATACTGTAGCTAACTTGATGCAACACAAGCTATGAGCTAAGTTAAGTTATTCTGAACTAAGTTGCAGTTGATCAAGAACTTTGTTCATTTGAGATTCTGTAAATAGTAGCTTGAGTTTAAGTTATGTCTGTGGATTCAAAACACGTATCATAAAGCAAGTAATCAGTATCAAACTAAGACATTATACAAGCGTTTAGTTCGCTTTTATGAGGGGATTTGAGTCGACTTAGTTTATTTGTAGTCCCACTAATTCAAGTCCAGAACAATTTGATTACTAAAACTATTTTAGTAATCAAATTATTCTGGACTTTTCACACGCCACCATTCAACACCAAAATAAAATAAAAAATTCTGGACACTACGCACAAAACCATCTGGTCCCAAACTTGCCAAAGCTTGTACAATGGAAACCAGGCGATTGACACAACATCTAAATACTTTTTTTGTAAATATTTATCTACCTCTATATATATAAAATTCAAAGTCCTGACTGACTCACTGACTGACTGATATATCAACGCACAGCCTAAACCACTGGATCTAAAGACTTAAAATTTGGCACACATATACCTTGAGTATCCTAGAGTGCACTAAGAAGGGATTTTTCGAAATTCCCACGGGATAGGGAATAAATGGGATTAATATTTTCGAATCAAAGTGGCTCTGCGTGAAAAAGGGGATTTTACGTTTTATGACTTCCACGCGGACGAAGTCGCGGGCAAAAGCTAGTCGTATATAGAAAGCAGCCAGATCCGAGACAAATATATCTGCAGATAAGCAAACATTTCTCCCCCGGATGAGGTCGAACCCGCAACCACCTCCGTAACAGCCAGCTAATAGATCAACTGAGCTACTGAAGGCGTCTAAGATCATTTGTTATGGGTACCGGATTATTGATAGAATACTACTAATACAACTACGAATGGAGTCGCGAAACATTTGATTCCAAAAAGGCCATCTATGCATCGGAAAAGTATATAAATAAAAACGTCAGTCCAAAATGACAAATCCATTTATTAAATATTCACATTTTACCAATGAGGCGTTTTCATTAAAAAGTAAAAACTTCAAAAATAGTTACCTCGAACCTTATAGATGGCGTTAATTTTCTTTTACTGGTAGGCACAATTTGACAATGACAGGATTAATCACAAACTTGCTTACTCCGCTTGCCAGCTCCATCTGTTAGGTTTAGTAGAAAACTCTTTTTGTTTTGTTACTGAAAACGGCTCATTATTCAGCTGGATTTCAGCCTTTCCTTGTCTATGTGAACGAAGACTTACCGTAATAACAGAAAACAAATGTAGTTTTTAAGTAGACAGTTATGTCAATTATATTAACTCCTACTTCTCTAAATTTGTGATAGCAGTTCATACATTCAATCCAATTCGAGTTAAAAATTTAAGCTCTGCTGCGAAGCCAACACAAATACCATAAATTTTAAATTAAATTTTTATGAGTTTAATAAAATGAACGAAAAATTCAAAATACCTCAGTATTTTGAATTTTATAATTGACAGAATCAGTTAATAATTTTCGGTAAAACATATCCAATAAATTAAAAAAAATATTCTTAATGAAAACAAAGCTCACTCAGCCCTTTGATCTAGAATCTCGTAGTTAGTGAAGAAAAGTTCTTTGCCCGAATCTTAGCTAGGCACGTGTTGCAGTAAATGTAAATTCGAACGATACATATCTGTACACTGTCGTAAATTAAATATAGATAAATGTATCGTAAAATTCTTCCCGTTTCCCTTTATCGGTTACGTAATGTCAAAGTAAAATTATAATGACACAAAACATTTCGCAAACGGCAGGGCCGATGTCAAATGACCTCATTCAACCCGCAGCCTGTAAAAATGCGATAAAACAGAGCAATCTGAACCCTAAGTGCCGTAACTGGCCTCACTAATGACTTTCAAAGTAAAAATGATCTTTATAGCTGTAAGTTTGGAGTTTAATATACTTCATGGACATTTCCTGGACGTGATTGTTTATGACGGACATTAATGTGAAGTTTAGTTTGAACATAAGTGTGCGTTTCTACTGAGACGGAGCGGGCCTTTATTGACCAATCACAACGCTCTAAGGGCACAGGATCGAGGAAACGAGCATCGTCAGTGGTCAATTAAGCCCCGCTCCGCTCAGTTCTGGCACTTGGAAATGCATACGAAGCGTCCAAAAGTATCCACTCGTGCGCGACAGAAGTACAACACATACACAAATTCCTCCCACTCACACGACTTCTCCTGCTTTCCAGGGACCTTTATCTCAATTAATATTTTTTAATACGCAAAATATTAAAACAAAAGTCCACAATTTTAAAAATATATGAAAACAGTGAATCACAGACCACGTAGCAAGGCTCAAGTGGCGACTAGAACTGCAGAGAGATGATTCATTATGATTACTACCCGCGACTACACAAACCGCCTTCGTTTCCACACCACCATAAAGGCATTAGGCATAAATGCCTAAGAACCTGTGTGAATAATTGAATGAATTTAATAATAAACTAACAGTATTACCTACTGCATCCGATTATCGCGTTTCTGCGGTGTATTCCCGCAGGCTGTTTACGGATACGAGATTTGCGCCTGTTGCAAACCTGTCGCTACTTATCAAACGTCAATTTTGATTTAGTTAGCAGGTGTTGCATATTCGTCACAAAGTTAATTCACGAATTGACGTTTCACAGCGATGTTCACGAAATTTACGTCTGTTGCAAATCGGTCGCGAGATGCGTAATCAGCCTGCCGGAAATGTACTGCATAGAATACTTATAATAAAAAGTCAATCGTAAATACCGCAAAGACCTCACTCTTTGCGGTATTTACGTTTGACTTTTTGTCTGGTGACTTCTGTCCCTTACTTGGATTTCTTTCGAAGCTAAATAATTCAAAATGATCTTTATTTGTATCCATTATTTTACACATATATGACTAATATGCAAGTAAAATAATTGAAGCGTAATTTTTTAGTGCCTGAAATAAAGTGATTTCATGTATTTAATTTTTTAAACTTTCGCGATCACAACACATTATTACTATATTGGATTATGGATTACTATACCGATAATCCAATATAGTAAATAAAGTATTTATTTTATAAAGATTTAAAAGAGCACAGGTATATTATACATACTTAAAAGGAGTCTCATACCACTGAAATGTACATTTAAGATTAATATACTGAAATAAATCATTTTTCATATTTACATTTCTATTTTCAAAAGATTTTGCTAACAACCGACATTTCGCTAGTTCACCAAAAATAAGTAAATAGCAAACATGGATTTACCTCACCTTAAAAAAGGGCCAACGATAACTTTTTTAAATCCCAGCTTTTTTAAAACTCAGTTCGTTAAATAACAATTTAACGACCATTTAACTTGTTTCCGGTGGGGCCAAAGTTTGTGTTTGTGTGTGGTAATTCTGTGACATCACCCCCGAGGTTGAAGCCAAAACTTTGCGCTCTAGAGACCTGTCTGTCATGGCTTGTAATGCTGTTATGTCGACAGGTGTAAACGGCGTGTAATTATGTAACACGCTAATAAGGTATGTTACATGTGTAAGTTAAATTTGTTTACGCAAACGTTTGAGCAGAAATTGCGCTGACAGATTTCGAAGTGTTGAACTAACGATTCCTTTTAAGACAATGACCTGGGAATGTATCGTGTATAATCTTGAGTTTATGTAACATACGAGTATATACTGTAAAAGTTAAGCGCTCTTCAATTCGTTGAAATTATATATACCTATTAAATCGGTCAACGCGTTCCGTTGTAATCGTGTCATGAACAGACAGACAGACAGACAAACAGCGCTATGCATAAAAGGGGGCTTCGCCCCCTGACAAACTTAATAATAAACTAACAGTATTACCTACTGCATCCGATTATCGCGTTTCTGCGGTGTATTCCCGCAGGCTGTTTACGGATACGAGATTTGCGCCTGTTGCAAACCTGTCGCTACTTATCAAACGTCAATTTTGATTTAGTTAGCAGGTGTTGCATATTCGTCACAAAGTTAATTCACGAATTGACGTTTCACAGCGATGTTCACGAAATTTACGTCTGTTGCAAATCGGTCGCGAGATGCGTAATCAGCCTGCCGGAAATGTACTGCATAGAATACTTATAATAAAAAGTCAATCGTAAATACCGCAAAGACCTCACTCTTTGCGGTATTTACGTTTGACTTTTTGTCTGGTGACTTCTGTCCCTTACTTGGATTTCTTTCGAAGCTAAATAATTCAAAATGATCTTTATTTGTATCCATTATTTTACACATATATGACTAATATGCAAGTAAAATAATTGAAGCGTAATTTTTTAGTGCCTGAAATAAAGTGATTTCATGTATTTAATTTTTTAAACTTTCGCGATCACAACACATTATTACTATATTGGATTATGGATTACTATACCGATAATCCAATATAGTAAATAAAGTATTTATTTTATAAAGATTTAAAAGAGCACAGGTATATTATACATACTTAAAAGGAGTCTCATACCACTGAAATGTACATTTAAGATTAATATACTGAAATAAATCATTTTTCATATTTACATTTCTATTTTCAAAAGATTTTGCTAACAACCGACATTTCGCTAGTTCACCAAAAATAAGTAAATAGCAAACATGGATTTACCTCACCTTAAAAAAGGGCCAACGATAACTTTTTTAAATCCCAGCTTTTTTAAAACTCAGTTCGTTAAATAACAATTTAACGACCATTTAACTTGTTTCCGGTGGGGCCAAAGTTTGTGTTTGTGTGTGGTAATTCTGTGACATCACCCCCGAGGTTGAAGCCAAAACTTTGCGCTCTAGAGACCTGTCTGTCATGGCTTGTAATGCTGTTATGTCGACAGGTGTAAACGGCGTGTAATTATGTAACACGCTAATAAGGTATGTTACATGTGTAAGTTAAATTTGTTTACGCAAACGTTTGAGCAGAAATTGCGCTGACAGATTTCGAAGTGTTGAACTAACGATTCCTTTTAAGACAATGACCTGGGAATGTATCGTGTATAATCTTGAGTTTATGTAACATACGAGTATATACTGTAAAAGTTAAGCGCTCTTCAATTCGTTGAAATTATATATACCTATTAAATCGGTCAACGCGTTCCGTTGTAATCGTGTCATGAACAGACAGACAGACAGACAAACAGCGCTATGCATAAAAGGGGGCTTCGCCCCCTGAAAAGCTTAGAGTTAGTAAACTTTTGTAACATTCTGTATTTTAGTTAGCAAGGGAATAAAGTTTTTTTTTATTTAATTTCATTTATAGAGCTAGGAATTGCAAACTGGGAAGACCTAATTAGCTTCCCTTCACTATTTCGATTGCTGATGAGTCAAAAACTGTTGCTATCTGTCACGGAGTGTGGCAACTGAGACTTGTTACTAGCCTGTCGCGACCGCTAGATGAGTAGTTATGTTGGTTATGTACCCTAATGCAAGCTAGAGCAAACCAGGCAGACTCTGACCTGTTGGATGGTATTGTTAAGGTAGTAGGCGAGCTGAATCCACTGCTCTGACCTTCTGAATGGTATTTTTAAGGCAGTAGGGGAGCCGAATCGACTGCTCTGACCTGTTAAATGGCCCGTGCTTGCCAGCAAGAGATACCTCCGCAAGATGGGCAGCAGCGTCTTTCCGAGTATCGCTGACCCGCCTGCCAAGCGTGGTGAGTATGGCAACAACCCCCTCATGATCAGCCCTTGGAGATCCATGAGAGAGACCTATATCCAGCAGCGGACGGAGGCGGCTGGGATGACTAGTGGAACAAAGCCTCGAAATTTCTCGTAACTGGTTTCACAAACAAAGACACTGATTAGAAGCAAAAGTGAATGAACTTAATTCCCGTCAATCTAGTGATTTCCCACTCCCCACCCCATTGTTTCCAGATTGGTTTCCAGCCGGCCGAGTCTTTCATTACCGGTTCCATTGTAACCGTGACACGGTTTCCGCCACTCACCGATCAATGTACACGTGGAATTAAAAAGTTACGGTCACGTGACCGAGTTTGCGGACAAGCTTTCGACTTGCCCGGCGAAATCGGTGTTTATTTTATATAGCCGCAAAGCTTTTGATTTTGGGTAGTTACGTAAAATTTATAATCACTATGTCAGCCGCAGGACGCACACTGTTGGGCATAGGCCTCCCTTAAGTACTAATCATGAGTGGATGAGCGGTAGTTGTAAAACTCACTACGCTTGGCAGGCGGATTGGCGAGCACAGTAGCATAAAGTTAATACACGAAAAGACGCTACTGCCCAGCTTGCGGGGGTATCGTATATCGGCAGTAGAGCGTTGTTTTACATGCCGGCAGTAGACTACTGCCAGCATGTCAATCTTAGTAAGTAGGTATATAAAGATTTTGTTTTGTTTTAGTTTTAAGTTCACATGTTATTTTAACACCTTTAACTGTTCTCACCGTAAGTGGGTATGATCGAAAATACCTTCGGCATTATCTCCATAAATTGTAACCTTATTTAAGTTTGTGTGCAATAAGGTATTAAAATTATTAAAAAAATAATCATCGGTCCCATACAGGGTAGCCACTCCGACTTTGTATGTAACATAAAAGACCTAAGTACTCATACTTTATCCTTAGACCTTTCAGAGGTTAAATTATGTCCCGCGGCGGGTATCGAACCCGTTACTTCTTAACCTCACACCGTTAAGCGGTTATTTACCCAACACGCTACTACTGAAAGTTTTAAATGAATCAATAAACTCAGCGAATCCAAAGGTCAAATATCAAACTCATTACGAAAGCAAAATTATCAATAATTTTCACGAAAAGTTCTAACAATAAATCAAACTTTAATGAAGCGTGAAGTTCGAAGTTATAATTAATCGCAAAGTTGTTACTTAGTTTATTCGGTTAACTGGTTAATTTAACGATTACGTGATAACATTACTACACATTTTTTTGTGACGATACAAGCCGAAGGGTCCATGATGTTAAGCGGTACCTCTACCTATTACAACTACAATACCGCAGTACACCTGATACTACGATAATGATAACCTAAGCGCCAGTTGATTCTTGACAGGGTTATTGAGCTCCGTAAAAAATTGCTTTACTGGTACAAATAAAAATACCTAAAAGCCCAGAGATTTTGCTTCTTTTTTCACAAACAGAAATTTGAAACAAAAAAAATCTTAACGAGTAAGTTGGTGTGATAAGAAGATGACATGAAGAACTGTAAATACAAATTTAAATAGAGACAAAGTAATACGAATTATCGATTTTATTCCCTTCAAAACTACTTGTGTTTATTGGCTATTATAGTACACCCTGAATAATACACCCTGGCGGAGATCGAACCCGCAACCTCCTGCGTCTCAGCCGACTACTAGGCCAACTGTGCCACGGTGGTCGTAGAAGTTAAAAAAAAACTATGAAAAAGTAACATTTCCGCTACTTTTAGCAGCGTTACAATGCAGCCCCAAGCGATCCATCCACAAACGTGAACCATTCATCCACTTAAGATCATAAAAGTCTAAGTTAGAGTTAGTTTTGCAGGTGGGTTCCTAAACTACGGCTTTTCGTCTAATACTTAAGTCTCTAATAATAAGAAATTCGAGTGTATTTCACTTTCAAAATTAACGTGAGATAACTATTCATTTTGTAAAAACGGGAATTACTCACGTAGTATTGTAACGTCGAAGATTATACCGACACGTTTCGGTTTTTCAAGAAAATCATCATCATGGGATTGAATAACCTTCGTGTCGGAATAATCTTCGACGTTACAATACTACGTAAGTAATTCCCGTATTTACAAAATGAATTCGAGTGTAGTTATGACGATGTATTGGTTTTTGCTTCTTCTTTTATGATGATGAGTGTAAAAAAGCTTGTCTATATACTTGTCTCATAAAGAACCTCTCCTTAAGATTAGTAAATAAAATAAATGGTTATGTTATATTATGTTTAAATAGGTATAGTTAAAGATAGTTGTAAGCCTACTTTGTAAGTTACTTTTTTCTTTAATTGCATCTGGGACACCCCAATCTCTGTTTCGGAGAGGGGCGTTGATGACTGCGACACAGTTTTTATAAACTAGGCAATGCAGGCATCGTTTGTATTAATGTCCTATTGTATATTTTATTGTTGTTCCTGAATATATTTTGATTTTGATTTGATACTTAACAAAAAAATCTTGTTAAATTATCATCTTGCCACGGAAGTCGCCAAATGATGATTTGTCAAAACAGATCCACTTCTGGATTCATGTAGTGGATCAAAGTGGATGTGAGGGATTTGTTCGTTTCTATTGACTCTCAAACGTAAATTTATTGGAATAGGGGAATGTCATAAAGGCCATGATCATTAAAATTCCCATGAGCCTTTTTGCTGTTTCAATATTAATGGTAACGCCCGAAATTCATTAATTTGAGTGCACTAGGCTCGTGTGGTTTAACGTTTCAATTTTTAACTAACTTAAATACCTATGCAATCGTGTATTATATTCGTATATTGATGTATGTACCTACTTTTAGTCTTATTTTTTAGTGATCTACCTACTGTATGTCTTTGATGTAAGACGTACCTACGTATAGATTTAAGATATGAGGGCCCGATACGCTTAGGACAAGCCCAAAAGGGCTTTTTGAGTGTATTTTAGTTTAAGATCTATTGTAATTTTCTTGAAATAAATTAAAAAAAAAAAAAAACTAAATTAGGTACTTTTATTGTGGCTTTATAATGTTCTCGCCGCGGGGCATTTTCTGCAGATATTTGTCTCGGGTATGGGTGTTCCCATATAAAAATAATGAAAGTTCGAGGAAATAAAGTAGTAGTTTTTGAGTTTATTCGTTACAAACATACAAAATACAAATCTTTCCTCTTTATAATAAGAATAGATATAGATAAGTATGTAATCAATCACTGGTTTCCAAAGTATATGGTTTGTTTGGGACTAGATGATGCAGTGTGTAGTGTCCAGGTATTTTTCTTACCTGGTAAGCAACGCACGTCGGTCGCTTACCCAAAGGCTATTTGAAAATCAGTGTAGCACTAAGTAATAAAATAAGGGTAATATAGTAATACTAAAATAGGTACCTTTTTACCCACATTCCATAAGTAATTAGTTACATGTACGACTTTTCGCGGCCATACCCGTATATAATTATTTTATTATCATCATCTCTACTCTTTCTATAGGTAAGCAATTCTGTTTTTATCTTCGTTGGACTTTGTTATTTTATATTTTTTAGTTTTCAAATTACAGGATTTTATCGCGTACCTTGATACGAACGAAAGTTTAACAAGTTATATTACGCATTAGCGGAATTAAAACTAGATATTTTTCTTTGTTTATCATAAGTTATATTGTTATTTTATAATTTGTATTTATCTATACGATGCTTTTGTGTTTGGGTAAAATAATCATTTCATTTCAAAGATAATAGAGAAATAGTTTCTGCCCGCAATTGTATTGTACCCGGATAAAAAGTAACGTTTGGGTCATCTATATAAGTAATATGTTTATGCGCAGAGTTTCAGCTTGATCTGTTCAGTAATTTTTGCTTGGAGAAGTAACAAACATGCAAATAAACTTTCGCAATCTTAGTAAGATCCAGCTGAATTTCTCTCATTCTAACTTCCGATTGCGGTACCTTAAAACGAAGCGAACAAATCATGTTGAGCTGGATGTGAACCCGAGGCGCCTGCGAGCGGTTGATAACTTGATTTCGCTGCATTTTTCATTCGAGAACCGTTACAATTTTCCAGTGTTTTTCGGCTTTTAGCATTCGCTACCCTGTTTTAGTTTTTTTACACATTTGTGATCAGCTTTTCGTAGGATACGAGTTTTATACAGTTTTGTTATTTTGTAGCTTTTAAGTTGCCGCGGGGTGCCGGCAGCAGAATGTTACCCCTCCTCTCATGCCCGTGCAGTAAGAGCCTACTAAGGGATACCTCCGGAAGATGGGCAGCAGCGTCTTTCCCTGTACAAACATCCCGTACTGCGCTCGCCAACCCGCCTGCCAAGCGTGATGAGTATGGCAATTATCCCCTTATGGTGATCCATGAGGGGTGGACTGTGTTCAGTAGTGGACGTTTTACGGTTGAAATTATGAATAAATAATGCTGGAATTTATACAATAAATTCACACAGATTTACAAATCCTCTAGCCCCAAGCAAAACAGATTGTGTTATGCGTACTACATGACTGATATACATAATATATTATGTTAGAGATATAACTTTTATGATTTGTAAAAAGACAACCAGAACATCCTGAAATAATATCTGCAGATCGTACAGTCCGGAGGCGGCAATTAAACTCGAACCTTTACATACTTTTTAAGGTGTACAATGCTGTACTCCATTATTTTGATCTATCTCGTAGGGTTCAGCGTTTGCAATGTAAGCGCAAAAAAATGTGTTTGTTTACAACCTCACATTAGATACCTCTATAATTATCTGTGTTTATCTACTGTATTATGGATGTATTATACATGTAAACCTTCCTCTTGAATCACTATCTATTATTACTATCTATTAAAAAAACCGCGTAAAAATCCGTTACGTAGTTTTAAAGATCTAAGCATATATAGGGACAGAGAGACAGCGGGAAGCGACTTTGTTTTATGCTATGTAAGGATAAATGCCTGTAATACCACAGATTACAGAAACTAAATACACCCAATTTGGCAGCCATTGCATCAAATTCACTGCACAAACGTTAAGTCGCTCGTTACACGGAATAGTTCCGTTATATTGAAATAAGGGCTGTATTTTTAATGGACACACCACTGCATCCCATTTGGCATCACTTTGCATAGAGAAATTGGCAATTAGGCAGAGCTGGCCCCGACACATCGTATTCGAGTAACACGGGACCGGACCGCAGCGGAGTTAGTGGGGCAGTTATACTACTTGTGTATGTTGCCGTAAAGCGGGCTGACCAATGCGAGCTGAGCGGCAGGCTGATTACGTATCTCGCGACAGGTTTGCGACAGGCGTGAATCTCACAATCATCGCTGTTAAACGTCAATTCTTGAATGAACTTAAGGACGACTGTAAGGACCAATTACCTCAGCAATGCTTGCGAGTGGACAGCCCGTTTAAAGGTCAAAAATCAAAACAATATTTATATATCCACTCACAATAAGGTTATTTTAACTTAAATTGATACATATTTAAACTTTAAGAACTATTATTTAACCTGTTTTGTGAGGGACAGGTGCCTGAGATAGGTTTATAGAAACCTGTATTAAGGTCCGTTTTTGTACAGACTTCGTGCGTGCCAGACACGTGCCGTGGCATACAAAATAATTTTATTCCATATTATAGTGTGCATGAAATATTTTGTCTATATCTGTTATTTTGCCTGTAAAAAACGTGTTGGCCGAGTGGTATTTACTTTCGCTATTGAATCCCGCCGTGAACCAATGGATTTTTCTTTTTTGAAAAATGTATTTTCTCATTTAACATATGCTTAATGGAGAAGGAAAACATCGTGAGGAAACCCGAGGCTTAGTCATCTTCAGACGTATCGACCTGTTCTTTCCTCTGACTAATAGCCGACTGAAGTGGGAGGTGCTGGGCAAGCCTAAACCATCTAACAAGTATAAATCAAATTGGGTTAAACAAGTAAACATATGATTTGACGAGCTCTGTGGCGCAGCGGGCGAAGGTCCGCCTGCGATGCAAGGGGTTGCGGGTTCGATTCCCGCCTCGGAACAAATGTCTGTACGATCTGCAGATGTTTGTTCAGGATGTTCTGGGTGTTTTTCTGTATATTATAAAAGTATCTATCTATGTAGTATAATGTATTGAGTATATCAGTTAGCTAGTACCCATAACACAAGCTCTGCTTAGATTGGGGCTAGATGATGCTGTGTGATTTGTCCAGCATTATTTATTTATATTCACGAGATCATGATATGTCAGTGGGCGTATATTTAATAATAAGAGAACAGACGTTATTACACACGATATGTGATTTTCTTGTTTGGCGCCCTTACTTAATAAATAAATAGCTTCGTACGAGAAAAAACAAAAAAGTTTTTTTACCAGACATCTGGTTTCTGGTTCGTATAAGCTTTGCTTTGGTTAGGGCTCGATGGTGCTCTGTGAATTATCCTATTAATATTATAAACGGGAAAGATTGTATGTATGAATGTTTGGATGTTTGTTACACTTACGCAAAAACTAGCCTACGGATTGAGCTGAAATTTTGCACACGTATAGATGTTGACCAGGATTAACACATAGGCTACATTTTATTCGGGTAAAACGCATGCGAAGCTGCGGGCTTAAGCTACATTGTATATAAAACAGCAAGCCATTTTACTATAGTAACTTTCGTGACTTATTACATTCATTGGTTTCGCGAAAATAATTTTTCGACCCCCATTTGGTTTGCGTTTTGGCGCGAAAAACGGCGGGCGCTCCGCGTCGGCGCTAAGTGGATACTGGCTCGGTTTTTACAATGGAGCGTATCGTGGTATTTACGCTCTGTGGAAAGGGATTGAATGAAGCTTGTCAGTACAATCATTCATAATTTAGTCTGTGTTCGGGATATACAGCGTAAAAATTATTTTCTATTAATTATTGATTTAATTTTATATAAAAAATACTTTTGTTTGTAATTCAAAATGTATTATCATATATCTAAATGTTTTGCTGTATATACATAGTATGTGGTATAACCTCACTATATATAACAATACATGTAGGTGTCTTAGAACAAAATATTTTTTGATCGTAATTATAAAGTGCATTTTTTATGCATTTTTTATGCATAACCTTTTTTTTAATTTGAATTTAATCGAATAAAATTATTTTTCTTGGGCTACGTAAATTTTATTTGTTATTGTCATTGTCAACTTCATTGAGAAGGCTACAAAACAAACAAGAAGTTGATAAACACCATAGTTTAAAAATGACAATTGTTTTCGTGGAACGATGACTCACTGGTCAGTTTACTTACCAAAACCAAACGACGGCTAAAAAATCTTGGTAAGTAAACTGACCAAAACCAAACGAGCGGTTAATTAAATAGCGGGAATTTTCCACCAACAATAACAAGTACGTGAAAATTCCCGCTATTTAATATGAAAGCAAGCCATTTTATATAAACCGTTCGAAGTCACGGATAAAAGCTAGTATACAAACGGAAGCGTGATCTAATAGACGAGATTATAACAAAGCCTCTGCCTACGTCTCAAGATGCTAGCTAGGTCAAGTGTTCCGAGACTTTTTACAAGGCTTTCCATTTTCTATTTAAAAATGTCTACATTTCATCATCATCATCATCGTTTCCGCTGTAGAACGTCCCCTGCTGAACATAGGCCTCATCATAGATAGATAGATAGATAGATAACTCTTTATTGTACCCAGCTTAATTCTAACACAAACAATATAATAAAGGAAGTATAGTATAATTAACGAAAAGCAGAAGCACAATGGGCGGCCTTATCACTATAAGCGATCTCTTACAGGCAACCTTTGGATGGACAGAAACAACAAGAAAGTAAAAGCACGGTTTCGTCATAGTATTTAAACTAGAGTACGTAATAGCTATAAATATATACTTAGCTAGTATAATTACATATTTAATAATAATAAACAAATCAATAACCGAATTTTTATCATCATAGACCTCCAAGAACTTAAAGTATCTTGAGGGGTTGATGCCATACTCGCCACGGTTAACAGGCGGGTTGGCGAGCACAGTCCGGAGTGTTGATACATGGAAAGATACTGCTGCCTATCTTCCGGAGGTATCCCTTGGCAGATTCTTACTACCTCCGCGGGCAAGAAAAGAGGGGCAATATTCTTATGCCGGCACCCCACGGCAGCGGTAATAACGTTAATAATCTGGAATCTAATTAAACTAATCAGCCTCAACCTAACTTCTAGTATATACAGTCAAAGGTTCCGTCGTCCTTAAAATTGCGACGATTTACTAGCACCTAATGGCCGCTATTAAGATTAAAGCTGGAGCCAAACCTGCAAGATAGCGACGCGGTACTTACTTGGTGAGCGGACTGGTTTCCGCAACTAGGCCGCTGATGGGGCCCATCAGCGGCCTAGTTGCGGAAACCATGAGCCCTTTTTGCGTGTCGGATATACAGCGACGCGGTTTGTGGGACGCGAAGAGAAAGCGTCTACAATGCGAAATTAAACGCACATCTGCACGACTACGGCGTGGATCGCAAATATCATGATCATCCCGCCTACTCTTGAACGCAAATGGATATGAATCGAAATCGTAATCAAGCCAAATATGTAAAGATTGCATTTTCTGACGATACTATCGTATTATTAACACATATTTAACCGGGTATTTATCGCGCTGTTTACCTTTATTATTGCCCGACGTTTCGACAGGATTGCACCCATCGTGGTCCCGGGAAGACTTCAGTTCAGTCTTCCCTTTTTTGCCTTTTTTTGCCCTTTGGGCAATAATAAAGGTAAATAGCGCGATAAATACCCGGTTAAATATGTGTTAATAATGTGTCGTGATCGCGAAAGTTTAAAAAAAACTGATACTATCGTAATCGTTTTCTAGAGTAGGCGCCCAGGGCACCTCTGCTGGCGCGGTCGTCCCTCGTTGTAGTCGCGCAGGTGTGCATGGCGTCATAATTTGGCCCGGTAAACACATCACCGGGCCAGTTAAAACTTTTTTTCCCATGTGGCCCGGCGCCGGGCCAAGTCACCGGGCCAGATGGGATACACTCTAAATATCATGGGTAGCGCCTTGACGCTCCCGCATCTCGCGTCGCTGACGCGCAGGAATGGCTGCAGCTTTATGGTAGGAACCTAATTCGCAGAGATTTGAGGTTTTCAACACTAAACCCTTTTGGGACCGTGCAGGGTGGTCACTGGTCGTTTGACTTTTGATCTAATTCTTCTCTTTGTTCGGCGGGTGGAGATGCAACTCGCCCAGGCAGACATTTTATTCCTTTGATTGTCTAATGTGTATTTCGTGACGAACGGGGAACCGATTTTTGGTTAGGATGCTTCGTAGAGGGCGGAACACGTGTCGAATTATTTTAAAGCACTCATAAAATATAGATTTGAGGATTTTTTTGATCTGATCTTATGATACGTTACACACAGTTCAATTACCGATTGGGATAGTCTTTCCAACTTTTTATCCGAAATCATGGAATTGATAACATACATTTAAGCTTTTATACACTTGAACACTAGATCGAGTACATTTATGACGGTCTAAAGGCGTAGAAGGGGGGATAAATCGTTGTACGGATAGAATTCATTCATTCTTCGAGCGTGCGGATATTTTAACGCAGTTGCAGAGAATGATGCCTTTTTCAACACTTTACTATCTCAGTTCAAGCGTTTAAGTAGTACCTATTTCTTTAATTGTTAAGCTTATTTTTTTGTAAAACTATCCGTCTACTTCTTTCGTTAATTACTATAAAACTGCTAATTCGCCTTCTGTATCTATTAAGTTCATGATTGTATCCTATGTTAGTTCTAAGTTTTCCAAAATGTTCTAAATAAAAATAAAATTAAATATACCGTGGTTCAGTCACATGTACCGCCGACTTCAATTGGAAGGTCGTGGGTTCGATACCGGCCGCGTGCAATACATTTTTATGACTTGAAAAATGTGCATTTTTAACACGTGTTTCAACAGTGATGGAAAACATCGTGGCTTAGTCAGTTGCAAACGAATTGGTCCATTCCTTATATTCCTTATTCCTTCGCACCAACTAACACAACTATCGTCGTTTCAGCCGTATACGTCCACTACTGAACACGGGCCTCTCTCATGGATCTCCATGAGGGGTATTTGCCATACTCACCACGCTTGGCAGGCGTGTTGGCGAGCGCAGTACGGGATGTTGATACACGGAAAGACGCTGCTGCCCATCTTCCGGGGGTATCCCTTGGCAGGCTCTTACTGCATCCACGGGCATGAGAGGAGGGGCAACATTCTACTGCCGGCACCCCACGGCAATATGTACAGCACAACTATGATAGTTACAAAAAATAAACAATAATGATACTAGAACATAATTAACGATAATATATCAATAAACCATGTAGTTTAGTAATTCTACTTAAAATACGGTATGGGTTAAACTTTAGATGTAAAAAGTAAGGCCTTTGCATCTACATATTATAGATTATTGATACAGCGTCAGCAACTGGTAATTATGCTGTACGGGACGCTGCAGTACCTGGGACATTGTAAGATGGATTAGGCTTGTCCAGCACCTATACCATCCTCTCAGCTTAGTCAACTATTAGTTAGAGGAAAGAACAGGTCAATACGATTTTTCTTTCTTAAAAATTTATGTTCACACTTAACACGGGCTTTAACGGTGAAGGAAACATCGTGAGGAAACCCGCGGCTTAGTAAATAAGTTTTGTATTATGTATGTTACGTCTGTAAGGTATAGATTTATATGGGCCGTAGAATAAGTATATTACCATCTGTAACTTATTTTAGTTGAAGCCTGAAATAAATGTCTATATTATTATTATTAGTTAGCTTCAGACGTATTTAGATGTAAAGGTCTATGTTACTTATAATGGCTCCATAATGATTTAGGGCAGCAACTCAATTCCGCGGAGATTTGAAGGTATTTTCAGCACGGATGGGCGAACGTCCTTAGATGAGAATGATGACATGGCATAAAGTTGAAGAGGTTTCCCCTCGTCGGTTTGATGTACACTTCTTAGCGTGTGGTTTGGACTTGGGAAGGCCAGTTGGAAGCTTTGGTAAATTCACGTATATTTTAAAACTAGGTGTCCCGACTTCGTATCGCACCTACTAAAACCACTACCCTACAACTATTAATTGTCGCAACGAAAAGTAGCCTATATCCGTTTAATCTACTCCTTTACTAAAATTCAACCAAATCGGTTCAGCGGTTTTGACGTGAAAAGAGATATTTTCAATTTTATATATTAGTAAGGATGTTACAATTATGGAAAGATTTTATCAAGTTTAGTATCGTAGCCACATAGTCATCTTTGTAATCTGCGACCCATTTTTAAATATTACTGGTTATGATGCCATAAAATAACAGTGCAGAGGGTGCATGCAGTAGAATGTTGCCTCTTCTGGCTTGACCGTGGATGCAGGAAGAATCTGCCACAGGATATATAGCAGCGTAAAAACCAGTTTATGTCCACACCAAACGTCTTTGTTTACAAACTCTGTAATTGACTTAAAGCTATATATACTAAATTTATTGTTAAATATATTTTGTCTCTGGTTTTTTTTATATATTTCAATATTCAGTTATCATTATATTATTATCTCAATTTACACCTTTAAATTAAATTTTAAAAAATACCTGCTTAATGTACAAAATAACTAATGATTATGTTGTCGTTCTTTGTTCTTTTTTAAATATTTATGGTTATGCCTACCAATGTTATGGGGCATGCCAACTTATTGTACCTATGGCATGGTTTTATATTGTTAGCTGTTGTTATTTGTTATTTTTACTAACCTAGATTTTTAATATAAGTTTGCCTAGTTATCTTTTGCCTTGCTTCCTTTGTGTACTTATGTAATGACTATCTGCTCTTTGTGATTAATGTTATATTAAAATTGTAAATTTATATAAATGTGTATCGCAGTGCCGCCTGCGCCACACAATAGGGGCGCCACTGAAAACCAGCGCTCCAGCAGCCCTTGTGCTGATGTAGCAAATGCTGAGGGGTAGCCTTATTGTTTTCACCTCTCTATCATGTAATTAAATAACTGTATCTGTAATGTAAGTGATTGTGATAACAATAAAACATTTTCTATTCTATTCTATTCTATTATTGAATATATTCTGAATAATTAATTAGTGTAAGTGGTCATTGTGCGACCGTTCTGAATATATAAATAAATTGAAATAGAATTAATACTTTAATATACGTATTTTTTATATTTACATATATCTTAAGCTTTTATTTTATGAAGCCGTAGCTGTCCCGGCGAATTTCCTATCGCACCCACGCTACTACACATAACGTGATTTTTATATTCTTTGACATTATAATTTTTTTTTTTTTCCGTTTTTGACTAATATGTGTTTATTATTATTTAGTTTATTATCATTATTATTTTTATTGCAATGTATTGTTTATTTTTTATTATTTTAATGTATTAAGTATATGTTAGGTGATATTTCTCTATATACATGTTCGTATCTTTGATTAATGTAATTGGTTGTGCCGTTTTAATTAAGGTAAATAAATAAGTCTAAATCTAAAAATAGTTAAAACCGGCTGAAACAGTGTTTTAACACAATTCTATTATCGGTTAGTAACCTTTGTATTTCTGTTTAGAAGTACCAGAGAATTCCCTTATCTCATTCGTTTCTCGAGATGTTTTTACTACGCCCGCGGCGTCTGAGGGAAACTTGAGTATTACTGTAGTTTGATGTGTTGATGGAACGGTATAAATAGTGAACTTGTAATTGCAGATAAAGTGTAGGTTTACTGGGAACTAGGGGTTTATACTCGTGGCTCCGCGTTTTGTAACGTATTTTATTTAGTATACTGTTTTAGATTAAGTTTTTATTTTCACCGTCCGTCTAATCAATCTGTTCCTTTCCTGTATCCTCCTTTCCATCTGTGGTTCTGAAATCACCCGGGGCCCCAACTGAAAACCAGCGTAGAATCTGAGCCTAGCCAGCTGCTGAGTTGGGGACCTTTTTATCCACGCCACATTCTCTTCTTCCTGTCAACGATGTAATAATATAAATATTATTTATTTATCCTTCCTATTTGTGTTTTATGAGGGCTTTTTTATTCATAAATTTTTGTATTGTATTGTGATTTGTGCAAAGTGTAAGCTAGGTATTACAAACCTTACACAACGCACCGTTTCATGTCATGCCTTGACGAAACAAGAAAACCTGAAACATCAATATCTTTACTTTTAACTCTACGGCAGCTCTTCACGGAGGTCAATGATCCTGTCAAGAATCAGCTAGCATTTAGTACGTCGTTATCAATTAACCCGCTGTTGAATTTTAAACATTCGTGGTCTTTTCATGAATGAAAATCACCGAATCTTGAAAAGTCGTAGAACTAAAGTTGTCCCTTGGGGTGGTCAGAATCACCCCCTTTCGGCTTAGTACACTTGCTATAATACACCTGCTTATGCTAAAAGGTTCAACGCACCTTGATAAATATACACCTTTTTAAACTTTCGCGATTTGATAGCGGTTTATTCTTGAGTTTAAATTAGAGTAGTAGACCTTTTTTGTCACTTTCAAAATTAACGTGAGACTATTCATTTTGTAAAAACGGGATTTACTCAAGGATGGTTAGTGCCTTCAGCATGGAATCCTTGCCTCAACCTGTATGAGAGCGACACGCAAGGTGGGCCTTCCACATCCAATGGAGATGCAGTAAGCGTGTTCTGTTCATCGACATTTAGTCGAGACGACAGTAGTGACGATGAACCTGCACCGGACACATATGCCAGCGCCACTACTCCAACAACGACGCCTGCAACAGCGCAAGCACATCAAGCGACACGCCGACCGCGCCCCTCCAGTCGCGCCGAACGTTACGAAGCTCGCGCGGCACGCGCCGCTGCCAGCGCCGGTGTCGTGTCGGCCCCACGCGCGGACGGGCATTCAATCCCATGATGATGATTTTCTTGAAAAATCGAAACGTGTCGGAATAATCTTCGACGTTACAATACTACGTAAGTAAATCCCGTTTTTACAAAATGAATAGTAGAACTTTTTGTAAAGAATTCATCCGGGGAAGTACCTACCACCACCCACACCTTTTCTGCCGCCAAGCAGTAATATCTAAATTGCTGTTTTGGTTTGAAGGTTATAAAGAAGGCGGTGAAAATACGGGCATATACAACTCTGTATCTGGGTGACGGGCGCAAAGCAGTGCAGCGCTTGTCACGTGCTTAAAGTGATCACTGCTTTATTGCAGTTGTAAAAGGTAGAGTGTACGCTTAACACCCGCTGGACCTACGGCTTTTCTAGTCATTTAAAATAAAAAATTACAGGATTTCATAGCGCACCTTTTTAATTATTACTCCGAAATTTCGAACACGTTTCTGCGTTCTTGGTCGCGGGAGTCATGGCTGCATGCATGAGGGTAATTTGAAACAGATTGATTAATCTATTTAGAGCCAACCCTCATTCATAATTCAGTCCATTTCGTACCCAAATCTTAAATCCATTTAAAACGTGTGAAAACGATCAATCACTGTACATACCTACATGGATTGGGTGCAGGATCGTCCATCATTGTAAGGTATCGCCGGAACCCAGTTATTAAAATAGCTTTTCGAAACTCGAGTTTTATTAATACCGTAATGTTATCAAGTGTAGTGGCCGTAGGGTGCCGGCAGTAGAATGTTAACACTCCTCTCTTGCCCGTGGATGCAGTAAAAGCCTGCTAAGGTTTACCTCCGGAAGATGGGCAGCAGCGTCTTTCCGTGTATCAACATCCCGTACTGCGCTCGTCAACCCGCCTGCCTAGTGAGGCGCAGTACGGGATGTTGATGATGATACACGGAATGACGCTGCTACCCATCTTCCCTTGTACCCTGTTGGCAGATTCTCACTGCACGGGAAAGACAGGGGAAAGAAAGAGAGGGGCAACATCTTCAATTAAATATCGTAATGGTCCAATACGTGTAGACAAAGATTGAATTTCAGCGATAAAAATCCCACTACATAAGAACGAAAAACGTGAAGCATGCTCTATCCAGTCTTAAAGGAAAAAAAGTTCACGTACCTACTCCGATTGATCGAACCATGCGGTCGAACCACGTGGCCAGAAGCGAATTTTGTGGTGTGGTTTTCAGCAGTAGATTTGTCACATGAATATTCACTGCAACCGTGTTGGCCGTGTGGTTCCCCCGACTATCGGTCCGAAGGTTGTGGGTTTCAATACCGGCCGTGCACCAATGGGTTTAAAAAAAATGTGCAGATTTAACACTTTCGGCATCGTGACGTAACGGCTCAGTCAGCTTCAGACGTATTGAAATGTTCTTTTCTCTGAGTACAGCCGACTAATATGAGGGGAAAGTATAGGTGCAAGCCTAATCCATCTAAAAATATCCTAGGCACTACGGCGTACAGCATGGTAATCATGCTGTACGGACGCCGCAGTGCCTGTTTGTTGCTGCTGCTCTATCATCATCTCAGCCGTAAGACCACGGTTAGCAGGCGGGTTGCCGAGCGCAGTACAGTATGTTGAAACACGGAAAGATGCTGCTGCCCATTTCCGGAGGTATTCTTTTATAATTATTTCATTATTGTTTATTTTTCGGGTTCCGTACCCAAAGGGTAAAAACGTCTGTCTGTCTTCAGGCTGGTACCTCATGAACTGTGATAGCTAGACAGTTGAAATTTTTATAGATGATGTATTTCTGTTGCCGATATAACAAAAAATACTAAAAAAGAATAAAATAAATATTTAAGGGGGGCTCCAATACAACAAACCTTATTTTTTTGCCGTTTTTTGCTTGATATTAATAACAGCAACAGGTAGACGCTTGAAAATTCACAAAATATTTAGAGGTAGTTGTATACTTTGATAATAAATAATTAAAATAAAATAGAACAAATATTTGAAGTGGGCTCCCATACCGGAGCTACAACATTTTTATGCCGTTTTTTGCTCGATGGTACGAAACCCTTCGTGCGCTAGTCTGACTCGCACTCGGCTGATTTTTTTAATACAAGCATACATACATACATATTCATCATCATCATCATTACAGCCGTAAGATATCCACTGCTGGACATAGGCCTCCCTCATTGACTTAGAGATCCAAGTGCATGGGGGGTGGTTGCCATACTCACCACGCTTGGCAGGCGGGTTGGTGAGCGCAGTACGGGATGTTGATACACGGAAAGACGCTGCTGCCCATCTTCCGGAGATATCCCTTAGCAGATTCTTACTGCATCCACGGGCAGGAGAGGAGGGGTGACATTCTACTGCCGACACCCCACGGCATGGGGGCGACATACATATTGACAACGAGTATTAAAGTTTATTTGTCTAGTGGTTACATTAAGGCATGTTGGGTGAGATGTAATATTACGCATCTATAACTTTGATCTATAAGCAAGAGTTTGCAGTAAGCAAGAGAGAGGAGAGGCAACATTCTCCATTCGGTATCTCAAGGCATATACAGTAAATCATCTATACAACACACATGAAAGGCCAATTTACTTATTCAATGCAACACTGTTCAATATAAAATATAACGTAAAACAACGGGATGACAGGTACAAAGATGCCTTCTAGACTGCGATATATGTACGTAGGCTGGCCGGATAAAACTGTTTTAAGCGTGTTTTGTTCTAAACAAAAGTTTTCCGTTGCTTTGTACGAGTAACTTTTAAAAGAATCGCTTAGACCCAGATGTAAAGATGTAACAAATCCAATATTTTACTGTCGGTATCTGAGAAAAGTTTCGCAACAATTTAGATTGAGTTTTGTAAGAATTTTAGGGAGCCTGTGGAATTTTCCGGCAGTTTAGGTACTGATAGTATATCGTATCTAGGACTGGAGAGTGCCGCAGAGAACCACGGTAGACGCAGACTAGTTGAAGCTATTTTCATTATGAGAAACACTCAACAATTTTAAACAAATTTTTCGATGGACTAAACTGTATACCTATATACAGCCTTGTCCGTCGGGTACAAAAACGAACAAAACATTGGATTACATTGTCTGTTAAGATATTGCCATGGGGCGCCGACAGTAGAATGCACTGAAAAAACTAATTAGCTAAACTAGTTTTGTAAGATGAACTTTGTTAACTAGCAAACAAAGTTTGATTTAACATAACCATCTACTTCAATTATATCGTACATAACTGATTTTGCCAAATTGGGTTTAGTTATTATTTAGCTTAATTTATGTTAATGGCAACACAAAGCTTGTTTGGTTACTGCAGCCAACCTGAGTTTATTTAACAGTAACAAAACTATTGGGGGGTGGTTGCCATACTCACCACGCTTGGCAGGCGGGTTGGTGAGCGCAGTACGGGATGTTGATACACGGAAAGACGCTGCTGCCCATCTTCCGGAGATATCCCTTAGCAGATTCTTACTGCATCCACGGGCAGGAGAGGAGGGGTGACATTCTACTGCCGACACCCCACGGCATGGGGGCGACATACATATTGACAACGAGTATTAAAGTTTATTTGTCTAGTGGTTACATTAAGGCATGTTGGGTGAGATGTAATATTACGCATCTATAACTTTGATCTATAAGCAAGAGTTTGCAGTAAGCAAGAGAGAGGAGAGGCAACATTCTCCATTCGGTATCTCAAGGCATATACAGTAAATCATCTATACAACACACATGAAAGGCCAATTTACTTATTCAATGCAACACTGTTCAATATAAAATATAACGTAAAACAACGGGATGACAGGTACAAAGATGCCTTCTAGACTGCGATATATGTACGTAGGCTGGCCGGATAAAACTGTTTTAAGCGTGTTTTGTTCTAAACAAAAGTTTTCCGTTGCTTTGTACGAGTAACTTTTAAAAGAATCGCTTAGACCCAGATGTAAAGATGTAACAAATCCAATATTTTACTGTCGGTATCTGAGAAAAGTTTCGCAACAATTTAGATTGAGTTTTGTAAGAATTTTAGGGAGCCTGTGGAATTTTCCGGCAGTTTAGGTACTGATAGTATATCGTATCTAGGACTGGAGAGTGCCGCAGAGAACCACGGTAGACGCAGACTAGTTGAAGCTATTTTCATTATGAGAAACTCTCAACAATTTTAAACAAATTTTTCGATGGACTAAACTGTATACCTATATACAGCCTTGTCCGTCGGGTACAAAAACGAACAAAACATTGGATTACATTGTCTGTTAAGATATTGCCATGGGGCGCCGACAGTAGAATGCACTGAAAAAACTAATTAGCTAAACTAGTTTTGTAAGATGAACTTTGTTAACTAGCAAACAAAGTTTGATTTAACATAACCATCTACTTCAATTATATCGTACATAACTGATTTTGCCAAATTGGGTTTAGTTATTATTTAGCTTAATTTATGTTAATGGCAACACAAAGCTTGTTTGGTTACTGCAGCCAACCTGAGTTTATTTAACAGTAACAAAACTATTTAGTTATGGCTTTGGTAGACTGTTTAATTATTAGTAGCAAAAAGGGTTTATTTAAATACTAACAATTATAATTTATAGGATTATAACCAGAAATTGAGTAATATTACAAAATCATTTGTTTACATTGAATCAAATGTTTTGTTACGTGTAACGTAGGTAACGTAACCCCACCCGGCGCGGCGCGCGGCGGGGCGCGGGCGATAGCACGTTGCAGACGCGTGCGACGCCATTTTCTTTCTTTTCCTGTTCGGTCGTGTTCGAAGCCGGTTGCGTTGCGCGTAATTTAATTAGCACTGAGAAGAGTGAAAACTAAAAAGTTTGATTGATGTTTTTGCTTAGTGATAGTACTTCTAATGGTAAAAAGTATATAACACAGAGAGCTCAAATGTAATTTTAGACTCATATAAAATAAGTTTCTAACATAACTACCTACTGTAATATTGTTGATAATTCAGTGATTGTTTTGATTAACATTTTAAACGAGCGGCGGGTCAGGCCTCCGCCTAGCTACAGGCTCCAATATGTCGTGCACAAAGACACTTAAATAAGCTCCTTGCCCAGCATCCTCAACTAGATGTATTTGTAGATGGACGGAGGATGACTGAGCGTGCATTCTTGAGTTACCGTGAGGATATGTAGCGTATGCCTGATTGTTATTATTTTTTTTGTGTTTGCTTTGCTGTTATTATTTTTACCTACCAAATGTTCAACGCGTTTATTGTATAAGTATAAGTACCTAGTCACAGTAGTCAGAGTATATTCTATGATCTCAATGTGATGTTGTTTTTGTGTGCAAGTGCAAGGTTTTGTATTATGTACCTTTTTAGAGTTTATTTTTGTATTTTTGAAATGTTTATTATAATATATTACCTAATAGGTATTAAGAAAGTGTCATAATATAACGCAATAGAGTACCTAAGCTCTGTAATGTTATAATTATGTATGTATGATAAATAAATAAATAAATAATAATAAATAATAGCTTACCGCTCATCTCTAACGTTCAAAAGTGTTAGTTGACAAAAAAAACTAGGAAATAATTCCTCTTAACTGTTACATAATTTTTTAAATAAATATCAATAGTATTAAAGTAAATTAGGTAACAGTTTGTAGAAATTGTTTCATAGTTTTTTTGTCATAGTAGGCTAGGTATATATACCTAGGTAATTTTTAACATTACAGGTACATAACATTAAGTTTTAAATATTAAGTAGTTACATAAATAAAGTATTAAGTAAAGATTGCCAAAACTACGAATATATATTGTTGCTATCTAAATGATTGTTTTTGTTTAATTTTTACAGATGAGCAGACCAGGCGAAAACATTGTTTGATCTTTTTTCACTGTTAGTAAAATATTGTTCATATCCAACAGCAACTATAGCTATTTTAACTATCGTATTGGATAAAGATGGTATTTTATAATGAGTGGTAAAATGATCGAGCAGTTTTCGGCTTTGCCGCCTTACCGGCTAAAGTGAAGGTGGTTACGATGGATCAAATCAAAGTTCGATTTGTGACGCCTTTTACTGAATATGGCCATATCGAACTCTGAATTTCGTTAATCGTTATCGTCTTCACCATAGCCGGCAGGGCCCCAGGTCTGCGCCGACCCTAAAAAATACCCAAACTAGCTAAAATTGCAAGCTAGTAGTAACCCAACTGAGCAGCTGCAGAGTACATAACAGTTTTGTTACTACTAACAGCATAATGGTGTAAGTAGGTACATAATTAGTTTAGTTATTGCTAGCTGTCTAGTGAGGGACATATGGGTAAGTAGTAACCCAACTAATCGGGGTGTAAGTAGCTAATTTGTTTAGTTACCAGTAACACAACATGGTGTAAGTAGGTACATAATTAGTTTAGTTATTACTAGCTGCGTAGTGAGGGACATGGGTAACTAGTAACCTAACTACTCGGGTGAAAGTAGCTAATCAGTTTAGTTACTAGTAACAAACATCATAAGCCAATTAGTAACACATCTTATTTTACAATACTAGGATTGGTTGCTTGTAACACTTGTTATGTAGTCACTTTTTCTATGTTGCTAGTTACCCAAGTTTAAGTTACTAATGACAAAAAATTTTTTTCAGTGTGTTGCCTCTCCTTCCTTGCCGTGGATGCAGTAAAAATCTGCCAAGGGATACCTCCGGAAGATGGGCAGCAACATGTTTTTGTATGCCTATCAAGTTCCCGCACTGCGCTCAACACCAACCGGCCAATCGTGGTGAGTATGGGGGAAACCCCTTTACGATCAGTACTTGCAGATCCATGACAGATGCTTGCAGTGGATGTGCTACGGCCGAGATGAAGATGATGATGATGATCTGAGGAAAACTAGCAGTAGTTTTTGTAATTCAAAGAAAATACAGTCCTATTTTCAAAGGGTTCATTCTTTTAGGAGCTACGATGCCACAGACAAATAATACAGATAATAATAAATAATAATAAATAATAAATAATGCTGGACAAATCACACAGCATCATCTAGCCCCAAGCTAAGCAGAGCTTGTGTTATGGGTACTAGATGACTGATATACTTAATACATTATACTACATAGATAGATATTTTTATTATATATAGAAAAACACCCAGAACACCCTGAACAAATATCTGCAGATCGTACAGACATTTGTCCCGAGGCGGGAATCGAACCCGCAACCCCTTGCGTCGCAGGCGGACCTTCGCCCGCTGCGCCACAGAGCTCGTCAGATGCACATACAGATACACCTCAGTTTTGCCTCGGTTGTCACAAAAAGAAGAGCTGATTGTAACAACTTAAATGGCTTGTCTACATCTTTTACATAATAACTCTATGACAAAATGCGAGCTTGTATTACACAAAGCTTAGGCATGTACCTAGTAGATAAGTATATAAACAAAAGTACAAGACAACGTGGACTATTATGGGTTTGGGCTTGAATAAATTATGTAATAAGAAGCCTATTGAAGGCTATCTAATAGGAGGGCCTTCCTTTTGTTACCCCCGACAAAAAAAGGGGTGTTATAAGTTTAACCGCTCTGTGTGTCTGTGTCTGTGTGTCTGTATGTCTGTCTGTAGCGCCGTAGCTCTTAAACGAGTGGACCGATTTGCATGCACTTTTTTTCTTAAGGGCCTTCGGTTAGCCCCATCATTTAGTAATTAAAAAAAACAAAAATATCCTGGTTTAACTGATACAGATAACAGAAAATAAGTCTTAATTAATACATAAAATCCAAAGTACTTAAAAGTTTACTAATGGAAAAAGAAAACGTACGCTTTTCCCTGAAACAACACAAGCCAAAAATTAAAAACTAAACTTACACGGAATGGAACCCGCTACCTATTACGTAAAAGCTAATCACCGCCAGTGCCGAGAAGTAAGGTCACAAGGTCTGGGGCACTTTCCGACCTCTCAATCTATTCGTTCGTCCTTCTAACCTCTACAAGACAACACGTAAAGATAAACAAACTACCAATAAGTATTGATTTTCGGCTCTAAATTCAATTAGCTAAAGCCCAATATTGCACGGCTTAGCATTTGCCTATCGCCTTAAGCGAAGACAATTAACGCCGTTGAACTAATCTCATAACGCCAATACAATTATATACGTGGTTTAGCATAATCGTTAGTATCGTGTTCCCAGGTTGTTTACGTCATTATCATCGTCATCCTAGCCATAAGACGTCCATTGCTGGACATAGGTCTTCCTCATGGATCTCCAAGAACATTTAGGGTTGTTAGCCATACTCGCCACGCTTGGCAGACGGGTTGGTCTGCAAGTAGACCAGACACCAAGTCCAAATCCGTTACAGAATGTCATAGTGCCCTTCAAAAAGTTACGGATTATGCACAGGGAACGGCAGTCTTGGCAATGGAAGGAGCTAGTCTCACTCCAAACTCCGACGATATCCGCCTTTTCAATCCTTTGACCGCAGAGGTCAAAACCAGGCTTAAAATTATAGTTTGCAATTTTATATCGTTTAACCAAACTAAGGTAAAACATTTCAAGGAAATGAAAACCTTATCAAAAATTAATGAACAGAAGAACTCTAGTAGTTACCTGTAGATGGCGCTTTAATCAGTGCTCAACCGAAATCATCTTATCAAGAACTTCAGCGGTACCCGACATGGGTTCTATAGCTTAGTGGTTAAAGCACTTCCGGCTTTAGTAAGAAGGATCGTATTGACGGACGTGGGTTCGAATCCAAGGTACTTCATTTCCTTGACAGGCTTAAAATTAATTCTCAAAAAGAATCAATAAGATGGGAACGCAGACCGAACTGCAAGCATACCAAACTAATGCTCCTAGAGATTGAGATGACAAGACAAGACCTACGAATGATGGTGAGTATCACGGGACACCGTGATCTCAACCACCATCTCCACAAGACAGGGGCCGCAGACAGTGGACTATGTCGTGGATGTCTTGAACAGGAGGAGACAGTGGAGTAGGTGCTACTGCACAGCACCACCGCAAAGGACGATAGAGCAAAATCGGAGCTGCAGGAGCTCAAAGAGTCGTGCCCTTCTTTTACAACATCGTCCTTCGGGAATGCTCATGGAATACTGCCAGCGGCCCACAGTCCTCCAGTACTGCAAGGAGTTGTATTAGCTGTGGTCGGGGTAGTATCACGGGAGACAATGCCCAATTCACCACAACGCGGGACGTCAGTGCAGATCTGATAGCGCTCACTAGAATTAGAACTAAGTCGTTTTAAGTATTCGTACGTTGAGTCGCAAATCATCTAAACTACAGTTGTATTGTCTAAACAGGTAATAGAGAAAATTGGACCGTTTCCAACTCAAGCGAGATTGTTTTCAGACTATAACGTACGAAATACCGCGGGCAGGTAATATACGTTAACACAAGGAAAGATAGGTGGAGACAGACAAAGAAAGTCATATTTAGTAGTGTGAGTCTGTGTTCGATATTGTTTATGTTTGCGAATGCTAATACAGGTTTGTTTGTAACGTTTTCACGCCTAAACCACTGAACCGATTTTAAAAATTATTTGCCAGTGGAACTCTACATTATCAGCAATTAACAAAGGCTATATTTTATCCCCGTATTCCTAAGGGAACGGAAACTACGCGGGTGAAGGCGCTGCTTGTAATAAATAATTCATCATCGACAGAATGCAAATCTATCAAGCTTAAAAAATACATTAAGCATGCAAGTAGCCACCCAGCTATTGAATACGACGAATAGAGTACAGGGAGCATTTTGTTTTCAACCAGACCGAATTTTTGTTGCGCGCTTTTGTTCCGCGAATTTTAATTATTTTTTTAGGGGATTGAAATTTCCTTGGCTTTTGTAGTGTTGTAATCTAACTTGAAATTCTCATCCGTCAACGTCGCCCTAACCGTTCATAATTCTACTAATACTCTAAATCCGAAATTTTGTATGGATGTCCCACTTCGAGCAAAAACTATCAAATAGATCAAGCTAAAACTATGCAGAAATTATATACTAGTCTTTGAACAGGGTTAACTAACACATGCTGTAAGGTCCCTGCAGTAGAATGTTACTCCTTTCATGCCCGTGGATGCAGTAAAAGCCTGCTAAGGGATATGGGCTCCGGAAGACTAGACCTCGATGCTAATTTCAGACATTTCATGGATTTTTTCAATCATAGAAAAATTAGCACAAAGTGTTCAGCTGAGGTATGTAGGTACTTCTTCTTTTCTCAGAACAAGACTTTCACATACAGTTTTGTAATCAAATCTAGAAAAGGTAATTATTACAAAACGAAACGGAGTTGTTTACCAAAATATAATGACTCCCGCCATTTTCACCCTCCCATCCATAGATACTGATAATACCCATAGACATACTTGTCTTCTTATTTTATGGCTTTTTGTGTTTAGTTTTACACAATTCCGCCAGTGTCAAGTTAATTTATAAATTCTTATGTATTTGCTGGCCATGTAGGCGGCCATTTTCTAATGTTCCCATAGACATACTTTTGCCTATGACATACCATCATATCTTGTCTTGTCTTTTTATTTTATGGCTTTTTGTGTTTGGTTTTACATAATTCCGCCAGTGTCCGAGTTAATTTATAAATTCTTAAGTGATTTGGCTGGCCATGTTGGCGGCCATATTTTCGAATAATAAAAAAAAATCTACCATCATATCAAAAGGTATTCTGCTTTTGACATTTAAATGTGTTACTAACAAGAAACCTCGTTTTGGCGGTTTTCAAAGAGTTTGGAGTCAACCCAAGCAAGTAGTTTTTAAGTACCTACTTTGTTTCGTCATGCATCATGAAGGTTGTATTACAATTGAAATCCTAAAGATACTACATATTATATATATATTTTTGCCAAAACGTTTTTAAAAAGCTTGCGGTCGAATTGAGGAACCTCGTTTTTTTCGTCGGTTAACAAGACAAAATTGCTACAAAGCTTTTTGGAAACATTCTGGCAGACATACTGATTCAAATTACAGGTACATAATAGCTCGTGATACTTAAAATAATGGCGCGGGACATTTAACTTGTAATAGCTCCGAGTATCCAGTAACGAGATAATGGACGGCCTGAAAGGGAATATTTTACAAGCTTTCCGAGGTTTTTGGTCGAAAAGTTATTTAGCGGGAACCTTCTTGTTAAATACCATTTTTAACTGAGTTTCGGCTCCTATACAGTAGTATTCAGTACCTAACAGTAAAAAGGTTGTTTTTTTCTCATCCAAATAGTTTAAAGAATCGGCCAAGTGCGAGTCTGACTCTCGCACGAAGGTTTAGAAGTGTTAGTTAGTTGAATAGAAGTAAAAGAGTGAGGTTTCTTGTTCGCTTCTTTCCCTCACTAGGACAAAAGTTTACTGAAGCGAACGAATTCAATAGTCATCATTCATCATTTCAGCCGTAGGACTTCCACTGTTGCACATAGGCCTCCCTCATGGATTTCCAGTCATTGCGGTTGGAAGCGATCTGCATCCAACGTCGACCAGGTCTTCACCAGGTCGTCAACCCATCTTGTTGGTGGACGTCCTACGCTGCGTTTGCCGGTCCGTGGCCTCCACTCGAGAACTTTTCGGCCCCATCGGCCATCTGTTCTGCGAGATACATGGCCTGCCCATTGTCACTTCAACGTGCTAATCCGCTTGGCTATGTCGGTGACCCGAGTTCTTCTACGTATCTCCTCATTTCTGATTCGATCCCGTAAAGAAACCCCGAGCATAGCCCTCTCCATAGCTCGTTGAGCGACTCTGAGCTAATTCATGAGGCCAATCGTGAATGACCACATCCCGGTTCCATATGTCATCACTGGTAACACACACTGATTGAAGACTTTCGTCTTAAGGCACTGAGGAATTTTGGACGAAAAGACGTTGCGTAGTTTCCCAAACGCTGCCCATCCGAGTTTGATTCGTCGATTGACCTCTTTCTCGAAGTTGGACCTACCTAATTAGACTGTTTGTCTTAGGTATACAAACGCGTCGACAACTTCGAGACCCGAGTTCTCAACCATAACGGGGGCAGGCACAACATGGACATTCGACATAATAGTCGTTCATGTTCATTTTAAGGCCTACCCGTTGGGAGACTCGATTGAGGCCTTCGAGCATCGTGACGAGTTCCTCCATAGCCTTTGCCATGATCACAATATCGTCGGCAAACCGAAGGTGAGTCATGTATTCGCCGTTAATGTTGATGCCTAGTCCTTTCTATTCCAAGAGCTTGAAGGCATCTTCCAAAGCGGTCGTAAACAGTTTTGGAGAAATAATGTCTCCCTGTCTTACGCCTCTTTTTAAGGGAATATCCTTCGAACTCTGTTCCTATACTCGGACTGACATAGTAACGTTTCTATACAAAGAATTTAACACTTCGAAATACTGATTGATAGTCAATTCAGCATCGTTGGAGAGACTCGAGCACCGCCCATGTTTCAATCGAATCGAAGGCTTTCTTATAGTCCACAAACGCGAGACATAGCGGCAAGTTATACTCTTCGGTCTTCTGTATTACTTGCCGCAGCGTATGCATATAGTATATGGTACTGTAGCCTTTTCGAAACCCGGCTTGTTTGGGACGCTGAAAGTCATCAAACCTACGATCGAGACCATTTGCGATGACTCTTGAGAACAGCTTATAGACATGGCTCAAAAGCGAGATTGGTCTGTAGTTCTTATGCAAGGTGCGCTGCCCATCTTCCCAAGGCATCCCTTTGCAGATTCTCACTGCATCCACGGGCAAGAGAGGAGGGGTAACAATCTACTGCCGGCACCCCACGGCTAACTCAATTATGTGCTTTATTCAATTTAAATGCGTCTTGTTCTTCTCTTGTAAATTGACTATTCTATGTGGCTTTTTGCTCTATTGAATAAACACTCATTGACTTTGACTTTTGACTTTGTTTTGTACTATTTTCTGGAAAACCAACTTGTTCAAAATAAATAATGCAAAATTTCTTGTAAATTATTTTTGTGATATTTGTGAAACACGTTTTTAATAATTTTAGTATTTTAACTATAGTGAAAATTCAAGTAAATTAAGTAAAAAAAATATTCCCCAAACATATATTTCATCCCTTATATTTTCACTTAGGGGATGCTTTTTCAGTAGTTCTGAAACATTCAAGGTATAATAAGGTTCATGTAGACAGACAGACGGACAGCGGAGTCTAAGTAAAAGGGTCCAAAGAAACGGGAATATTTACCGGTTGACCCGTTTATTTGTCACGCTAAAGTCGTAAAAAAACTTTTACGTACGTATCTAGACTAAACCACTTTAACTTAGGTAAGTAAGCTAAATGTAAGTCAACACACTTCGGTGTTTTCTCAGCCATGAAGCCTAGAACTCGGGCAAGCACAGTAAGTACGAGTATAAGGCCAGGATGTCACCATAAAAAGGAATTGCTAATGCTGTTTTTATATTATAGAAAATGCTTCTGAATAGTTATCATCCAACATCGCAAAAGTTTAGCAAACTTTAGCGGTGTTGAATAATTTTTATTCTTTTATTGTTATACATATTTGTTACTAGATTGTTTTTTTGTGTCCTACAATTTTTATTTTATTAATTTTACAGCATTTTTAGTGTTATTATTTAGGTTCATTTGCATCCCAACAAACAATAGCAACTCACTCACACTTCTACAATTTAGAAGCTAGCTGATAGTGATGTTTTAAAATAATGTTGCGGCTACCTATCTGCTGTAAAATATTGAGTTTTGTTATTTACCTAAATGTTTTGTGTATCTTAAAGTTATTTTTGTTTCGTAAATTGATTAAGTAAGTACTTAAGTAGTTATAAACTGTATGAATTTATTAAGTCTATTAATAATTCGTAATTTCTTGTAAGTTATGCTTGTTTCGACACTAGCCTAAATATTACTAAGTTATGTTATTCTCATAAGTGAACAGTATTTTTGTTTTTGAGAATAAAGATTCTTTAAATCGAGGTTAACTTATGCATTGTAAACAACCAGACATGAAACTATAAAGGTTTAGCTAGCTTTTTAGTTTCGGGGAAATAGTCGCTCAAATATGTGATGCGGTTTGTCAAACACACCAGAATTCTTTAAACAGAAATCTCAATTCATTCATTCATTTATTCATTTCAGCCGTAAAACGTCCACTACTGAACACAGGCCTTCCTCATGGATCTCCATAAGGGGCAGTTGCCATACTCACCACGCTTGGCAGGCGGGTTGGCGAGCGCAGTATGGGATGTTGATACACGGAATGACGCTGCTGCCCATCTTCCGGAGGTAGCTCTTAGCAGGCTCTTACTGCATCCACGGGCAAAAGAGGAGGGGCAACTTTCTACTGCCGGCACCCCACGGCCTATAAATCTCAATTAATTCCTTTTAATATGAGTTTTGGTAAACGTAAAAAACATACACTAAATTCTAACAACAGGTTTACGGATAACTATGAAACCTTACATAGCGCGTGGTCCAACACGCAGCTGGCCAAATTTATGACAACTAGTTACTGAATACTATCAAAATGATATAGGTATAATTTCTAAGATATATTAATTAATTACCAACATTATCTCCCGTAGGAACCAAAAAAAAACAAAGTAAGGCCTTTGCATCTATTATAGATGATTTATGCAGCGTCAGCAACTGGTAATCATGCTGTACGGGACGCTGCATTGCCTGGGACATTGTTTGATGGATTAGGCTTGCCCAGCACCTACCTCTATACCATCCTCTCAGCTTAGTCAGCTGTTAGTCAGAGGAAAGAACAGGTCAACGTCTGAAGCTAACTAAGCCGCGGGTAACTAGGAACCAAAACACGCTTATATTTTGAACGTTTAGTCGCGATTATGCCAGTATAATGCTTTTCGATTAGGTAAGTACCGTGTGGTGCCGGCAGTAGAATTTTATCCCTCCTCTCATTCCCGTGGATGCAGTAAGAGCCTGCTAAGGGATACCTTCGTAAGATGGGCTCCAGCGTCTTTCCGTGTATCAACCTCCCGTACTGCGCTCACCAACCCGCCTGCCAAGCGTAGTGAGTATGGCAACTACCGCTCATGGAGATCCATGAGGGAGGCCTGTGTTCAGCAGTGGACGTTTTACGGCTGAAATGATGATTAAGTAAGTGCTTTAGTTGGTAAGTGTTTAGTAGAGTTGTTCGGAATGATTTTTGTGCACAAACATTCCCATAATTTTATTAATGGTTTAACATATCCGTGATGTGCTTTGCTTTTGGTTTTGCTGCAATTTGGGATAATTATTAGCTCCTTTGTTCTGTCTGCTAAATTCCACTATAACTACTACACTACACTAAAAATATATGTAAATGTTCAATACAGATAGAGACTAATGGTATTATTTTTTATAATGTATTTTGATTTTATTATATAAACCTTTTTAGGTGCTGGAATTATTTAAGATGAGGTTAGTACTGAATTATGCGATAATGTTTTATTAAAATATCATATTATATTGAAACGAAGTATTCAACAGCTGTCGGAAGAAACAACACAAACACATTGAATGGCCCTCGATCAGAGTAACTTACGTATTAAGCTGTGGCCCTTTAGTTTGTTCACCCCATTTATATAATGTCCTTGACACAGTTCTATCTAGGCGCAACGCACTCGTATATCTAGTGGTTTATCTGTACGCCTTAAGGGCAGGATACCGCACATTTCAATATAAACTAGTATCAATACATAATATTATATGATACCAGCCGCGGGTGAAACTTTGTGGGTTTACAAAAATCCTCTGCGTTAAATAAAATTGGTCCAGCGCATCTGAAATGTCGTGCCGTGGGTAAAATCTGCGCAAGATTGCCGGCAGTAAAATGTTATCCCTCTTATTTTGCCATTATATCATAATACTCACCACTCTTGGCAGGCGGGTTGGCGAGCGCAGTAGGTAAACTTAATACACATAAAGGAGCTGCTGCTGCTATCCCTTGGCAGATTCTTACTGCGTCCACGGGCAAGAGAGGAGGGGCAACATTCAACTGCAGACACCCCACGGTAGATTGGTAAATACACTCATGGACTTATTTAGAGGAACGGTTCATCAATCGAAAAAAATGTCTGCTTACAAGAATGTACAAAAAGTTCTTAGTACAAACTGGTTACATACCTATACCTTAACAATACAATACAATACAAAACACTTTATTGCACACCTTAACAAAATAATACAGAAAAAAAAAACTTACAAACAAGATTGGTACAATGGGCGGTCTTATCGCTTAGAAGCGATTTCTTCCAGACAACCTTTGGATGGAAAGAAATATGGAAGCAAGAGAGGTAGGGGGTGTGTACTGTACATAATACATAAACTAAAAATAAAATAAAATACATACATATATACAATAAATAAATAAATAAATATGCCTAATAAATAAATAATATACATATACGTAAATATATAAAACTATAATACATTCTCGGAGAGGTAGAAATTCCTTACTCGAGTTTTGAAAACTGGCAAGGACAATATTTTCCTTATGGATTGGGGTAGTGCGTTCCACAGTCTTACAGCCTGGACAGAGAAGGACTTGTCGAAGAACGTGGTGCAGTGTGCAGGAGTTTTTAGCACTAGGTTTTCGGAAGAACGAAGGATGCGGGAAGGATGGGAAGATTGAAGTAACTCAAAACGTTCCTTCAAGTAGGATGGAGTCAAAGGATTAAAGAGAATATTATGCAGGAGGGATAGGATGTGAGTATTCCGGCGAAGACGGATAGGAAGCCATTTAAGTTTAGAGCGGAATTCAGAAACATGATCAAACTTTCGAAGACCAAAGATAAATCTGATGCAGACGTTCTGAAGGCGCTCGAGTTTGTTCAGCTGCTCCTCAGTGAGATCAAGGTAGCAGGCATCAGCGTTATCAAGTAAAGGAAGGAGTATAGATTGAGAAAGCGTAATTTTGGTAGCTGTTGGCAAAAAGTTACGAAGTCGTCTTAACGACGCAGCAGACGCAAATACTTTCCGACTCACCGCATCCAACTGTGGACCCCAGGACAAGTCTTTATCAATAAAAATACCCAGGTTCTTAACACTACTGCTGAAAGGGATTATAACGTTATTAAATATAATTCGAGCACCGTTCCTCTAATTATGTCCATGAGTGTAAAAAGGCTACTGCATATTGGTTGACGATAAACCGAAATATGGTCGTGTATACGAGTACTACTGCCAATGTAATTTGCAAGCACAACCGCACTGCAACGGACCGCAGAGAGTCGATTAAGGCTGGTTTTACATTGATAGGCACTGGCGCCAGTGCTGACACGGAATAAATGAGCGCTCTATTAATTCAGCTCTCAACTACGTCAAGTAAGAGTCACTAACGGTTAGTATCGAGCTCAAAGCAAACGTTTTTGTTCTTGGTTAATCATTTGTTTGGTAGGTTCCTTAAAATAAAGCGGAAAAGTGCGAGCTAGACTCGTGCCCTAATGCTTCCGGAACTTAGAAGATTATAATATTTTAATGCAGTAGGACGTTCCGCCATTATGTGCCATTTTGCAGTTATATCTATTTTGTGTTTTCAGCAATACTTATCAAAAATAACCTTTCAACTATTTCTTATCGAATTTCCGCTAGATGGCGCTTAGGTATAAACTTTACTATAAAGAAATATTAATATTATATCAATTTTAGACCATTAGTATTATTTTCATTGCCGTGTAGTGCCGGCAGTAGAATGTTACCTTTCCTCTCCTACCCGTGGATGCAGTAAGTGCCTGCTAAGGGGCCACCTCCGGAAGATGGACAGCAGCGTCTTTCCGTAAATCAACATCCCGTACTGCGCTCACCCACCCGCCTGCCAAGCGTGGTGCGTATGAAAACTACCCCTCATGGAGATGCATGAGGGCCTTAGTTCAGTATTGGACGTTTTACGGCTGAAATGATGATGATGATGATTATTTTCATAATGAGAGCGGGTTTAGCCATAAAACACCACGCTTGGTGAGTGCGTCTTGGTGAGTCGCAAGAGCCTTCTTTAATAATAAAATAAATAAATAATAAATAATGTTGGACAATTCACACAGCATCACCTAGCCCCAAGCTAAGCAGAGCTTGTGTTATGGGTACTAGATGACTGATATACTTAATACAATACACTACATAGATAGATATTTTTTATTATATATAGAAAACATCCAGAACACCCTGAACAAATATCTGCAGGTCATACAGACATTTGTCCGAGGCTTGTTTGTTTATCATCATCATCATGAGGGTCATGATGATGATGGTATTATTTTGACTGTGCCAACAATTGCTTTTTAAATAAAATGCCTTAGCTATAGGACTTTCATATTAAAATTTTGGCACAAACTAAGGGAGGCCTAAACCCAGCAGTGGGTGAAGTCGGGCAGTGGATGATGATGATGATAGAACTTTCTAGTATACCAGCAAAAATATTCACTCTACATTTGAAATTCTTTGTAGGTAACATTGTTACTTCCTGATGTCGTGAAAGTACAGGGAGTATTTTGTTTCGACCATTATAAAACAAACCAGCGGAGAAAGACCTATTTTGAATTCCTATCACGTCTCTATTTCTTGGGGCATAAGGTCGCAGTTTTAAAAGCATGGTTACAGCCACAGATACTCTGTGGTTTTTATAATTTGGGTCTGTTCCAAGTGCATCGAAATGTAAGATAGAATAAGCAGAGTCCTTCTAAGTTTTCTTCTTCTGGGCAGTTAAATAAAGTAAATACCATTAAAAAGACACTCTGTCCTCTTGAAGTGGATGCCACCTATCAAATAAAACAAATATTCATTTATTTAAAAATCTAAGAAAGTATTACATATTAAGGCCTAACTTCCCGCGCTAGTTATAAACTTTGTTACGGCAAGGTAAAGTCTCTCCAATCACGCACGCCGTAAGTACTGCCACAAATCTCAATACTATGTACATATATGGATATGAATACATAGTTTGGAAGAGAGGGAGGTTTAAAATACAAGAAGTATAAACTTGAGAAAAAATGAGTTCTATGTTTTTCTAGTAGATCTAGACTAAAAGGAATTCTTCCATTAAAGTCACAGCCAAACTGGTGGTTCTTAAAAAAATACCCTTTATTAACTTATTATTTAGAGGTTGAGTAAGAATAAGTCACAAGCAAGCTTGAAGACGTTTTACTTTATTTATATTTAAAAAAAATAGTGAAATGAATTCTACTAAATTCTCCGTATTTCCTACAATATTAATTCGGTATAATGTTATTGTTTTTCTATGATAATATACCTCTAGAAGCTTCAGCACTGCCAAAGGTCAAGTAGGTAGTTCATAAAGAAAACGAGATTACAATGTTTAGCTAAATGGTGCTAGTGATAATTGAAAAGGTCATGGCAGAAGTTGCCATCTTTAGAAAAAGACATAGCAATATACAGCAGTTTATTTATTTAATAACTCCATATGTAAAAATCGAAAGACATGGGCCCTTCGGAGGAATATTACGGGCTGCCCGTGTATATCTAAGCCCTTCACATAAACACACAATCGTACAACTCCGCGGGCCTTACCCTCGAAGCGAATAACGATGACACGTCCAACGAGAGATCCATGATTTATCTCATCACGGTACCTACTAAGTGGGCATTTTTTTTAAAAAACGTCCATGTAGATTTTTAGGTGTCCCACAAGTTGATTAATAATTTTCTTTGAAACCAGTCTATTTCTAGATATTAACAAAGGTTTTTTTAGGTTTATAGATTTATTTACGTTAAAAAAACTGTTTATTTTGACTATTTTTAAACAAAAAATTGTAAAATAAGACTAAACTAGCTTTCGACACCCCTTAAAAATGTTTGTCCTACATAGTTAAATTTTATAGTAAATTTTTACCTGTCTTGAAAGAAGGCCAAAACTGATTTTTTTATATTTAAATACCTCAAGGCCATCTTATATAAACGTAATAAGCGGGACCTTTAACACAAAATAATAACTTTTTATCAATTAAATTGTGTGAAAAAAGTTTTAAAACGGAAACCTGAACAACTTTCTGACTCTAAAAAAGGTAAAAAATCTTTTGGAAATGCAATTTGTTTGTTATTTTGCCGCTATGTTATACATCTCTGAGGAATAGCGAATCATTTGAAATAATTTAGATAATTTTAAAAAAATATTTTATTTTTGATTCCATTTTGTAACCGGGACAAATTTCTACGAAAATGCCCAAATACAAGTACTACGGAGATTTTATGACACCGACGGCAACCAGAACCAAATTTAATTCCTTAATTTCAAAATTCTTACAATAAATAAAGCTCCTGGCACTCCGAATTTCAGAGTTATGAGACATTTGGTTTTTGCCATTTTCATTAAAAAAAAATAAACTTGTTGCTATAACTTGGTAGAAACTTTATCTTTAGAGGGCTTCATCAGCTTTAGCCTTTTTAAAAAGAGTATTGATAGACAGAGAGGCAGAAAGACAAACGAGTGATCCTATAAGGATTCCAGATTTTCCTCTTGAGATTCTGAACCCTCAAAAGGTGGAAGTTTTCACCACCAATGGTTGATCATAACACAAATTGTTTTCCAACGTTAAAAACGGAATAAATTATACAAGCAGGTTTGCTTCACTGCTAATGAAATGGCGATGACGTCACGCCGTGCCAAGCCCAAGTGATTTATGAAACAGGTGACACAGAGACGGAAAACAATGCAGATTAGGGCAAGCGCACATTTTCCTCTTATTTTTAACCGACTAAGGCAAAGCCACAATGAAGGGTTATGATAGTTTTTGTCAGAAAGTACATACCTCTGTAATCTGGTAAAAGGTTAACCGTTTCTTGTATATATTTATTTACTTATTTGGTTGAAATACAACACAACATTATTAATTTATATGTCGCTTCCGTGGGGTGCCGGCAGTAGAATTTTACCCCTCCTCTCATGCTCGTGGATGCAGTACGTTTCGACAGGATTGCAAACGTGATCCGTGGTGGTATGTTTTAAAATTTAAAATTTAGTCAAGTGATCTATTAGACCAGGTGAATTTGTAGACTAAATTCACTTGTTCTAATAGATCTGGTCACCTGGTCTGATAGAATTTGGCAGGAAAATCGTGGTGCGCGCTTAGCCTAAGCAAACGTAACAAACAACCTAACAAAACGTAAAACGTATTACGTAAAAACATCGGAAACAACAGTTTTGTTTCTGTTTTGGTTGTATTTATGTTCAGAAAAATAATGTTAAAAACTGTCTGAAGGGTTAAATCTAACTATGGATTGGGTTTGATTCCAGAAAATCGATTAATAATTTTGTTCCGTGCACGATCTGAGTTGGAATGAGATTCAGAATCTGGAAGACTCAAGTATTTACCTCTAGTAAGAGATTTTGATGCTATTTTTACCATTAATAGCCCCCTGCTTACTAACGCTGATTAAATTTAATTAACCCTTGATTGACGGATTTTTGTGAGTTTTATACGATGTATTAAATTATATCGAAAATTCGCTAATTAATTGCTGGTTAATATAACCCGTGATTTCAAGAAAAGATGAGGAATGCATTTTATTTTACACAAAATTTAGTGCACTTAGCAATTTGTTTGCCTTACATAACCCTCTATCAAGAATGTGTCGGACTTACAACGAACTAGCAAAAGAAAACCCTAGTTTGGATTTATTTTGTTACAGTTTATATAATATAATACATTATAACTGTTAAACATTTTCTCCATTTTAACAGCTACGATTCTCCCAGTAGGAGTGTTATAGCAACAATAGGATGAATAAATATTTATAAGGTCGCGATGTAAGTTTTGTGGCTTACTTATTTTGTCTTCCAATGATAATTAATGTTGTTCTCACTTTCTCGTCTTTTTGTTTTTTCTTGTTCCTTTTTTTTCATTATTAAGCTTCACTAAACATTACATTATTATAAGTTTGTTGTGTACATGAGTTACGATTCAAGCCAGTTCATTTGCAGTGTTTTTATTATTATTTTTGTATTGCTTTTTTTGTGTTTTGTGTACCTAAATACATAAAACAAATAAAAAATTATCCGCACACCGCAGTTTCATCCGCGTAGTTCCCGTTCCCGTAGGAATACGGGGATAAAATATAGCCCTATGTTCATATGAAATAATGTAGGACTCCAGTGGTGAAAGAATTTCTCAAATCGGATCAGTAGTTTCGAGGCCTATTCAATGCATACAAACAAACAAACAATTAAATCTTTCCTCTTTATTATTATTGTAGACAAAAGAATTACATTAATCAACTTCGGTATCACACAGATACATAAATGTAATAGCATAAATAATAATAATATTTTTATTGAAATAACTTACGGCTAAGTACCTAGTACATATTACTTATATCTAATTTAATCAAAGAAACCTAATGAACTTAGCGTGTGCCTGAACTAGGTGATCGTGTTTTTCAGACAAAAACTAGGTCACAAGCAAACAAATTTAATCACACTAAAATTATAATAGATCTGATAAGATATCATAAAGAAAAATAATTAAAACAACAGTGACAAGTAAAGTTTAAACTAAAGTGTGCATTATTTATGCAAGTTTGTAAAAATAAAGTGTTATACCTACTTTATTATAGCTAATTACTTCTCTGTATCGTCATATGACATAATTTAAATGTAATGTAATAGCATAAATGTTGGATGATTTTCAGCTAAAACCTGAGTAAAGAGAGTTTACAGCAGCGACCTATTTGATAACAAATCAAAAAACAGTATACAAACTGTTGCTGATAAACACAAGAAGTGGACATGAAAAGTGCACTTATTATGTAAACAGATGTCATCAATAGCAAAATTGTAAGGAGTTAGGAGTATACCTCCAAGACAGTTTAGGTTTATACGAGTAAAAGGTATTAGTGCGACGTAACGGAAATTATACCATATTAAGCGAAACTAAACAATAATTTCTTGTAAGTGATTCATCATTATCATCCCTCATAGATCTACATGAGGGGTAGTTGCCATACTCACCACGCTTGGCAGCGGGTTGGCGAGCGCAGGATGTTGAAACACGTAAAGACGTTGCTGCCCATCTTCCGGAGGAATCCCTTAGCAGGCTCTTATTGCATCCACGGGCATGAGAAAAGGGCTAACATTCTACTTCCGGCACCCCACGCTCTTAGTAATTGATTGACAAATGAAAATGCACAATTTTAGCAATGTCAAAGTTATATTTTGTAATGAGTAAGTCTTTTATTGTAGCTTTTAAGTGTTTTTGCCAAATGGTCCAAGTTAAGAAAGATGGTATAGAAATCGTTTTTGTATTGATTCTAGGCGTTTGCTGTAAGTTTCGGTCTCCAGAGAAACTGGACAGATTAGCAACGGGACAGAGTATAGTCGTGGAAAAAATATTTAATATTAGACATAAAAAAATATTAAAGAGAATATTTTAATGACGCTAGGCGGTCTAAACACGTCATAACTGATTTTTTTTCTATGATGCAGTCCGATAAAACTTGTTGGATAATAATAGCAATCAACATCTAGATTAAGTATTTGTTATATTACATTTATTTTTGAACAATAAACAATATCACAAATAAAATAAATGGAAAATAATCTAAAATACAATCTTTATTTATGCTTGAAACCGTAGGTTTCATGGATTATTTATACAATTTAAGGTAAAAGGCCGTTTAATTAAATATGGGTTTGACTCCCACCCCTAGAGTTCGAACGCCCTCTCACCCCTAATTAGAAAATATAACATTGTTATTAGAGAGTGATCGCGTGATAACACACAATTAGTATTTTGTGCATTGCGGCAAACATTTGTAATGTTAGCTAATGAGAGTAACAAGTATTTTATTATTAAAAGTGTACGAAATGTTTCCTTGAAGGAATTTCTAACCAACAGTTCAAACAGTTCATAGGCTACATTTGAAACGTTTTATCATGAAACTTTAAATGACTAATGTATTATTAAAATATGGGATTATCGGGTATTTATCGCGTAATTACCTTTATTTTATTCCCGACGTTTCGACCGGATTGCACCTGGTTGTGGTGCCACGACCAGGCACCGAACCCAAACAAAGGTAATTACGCGATAAATACCCGATAATCCCATATTTTAATAATGTGTTGTGATCGCGAAAGTTTAAAAAAGACTATGACTAATGTAACCTAATTTAATCGCAGAAACGACGCCAAATGCTGTTTCATGGATCACGCGATTTGAGAAATTAAGGCCAGGATATTCCAAATCAGCTAATTTAAGATTCAATTGACGATCAAAACGATCAGATAGCCTTTGTTTTGGGAAAAATATTATGTTATAGTATGAATGTTTGTTGTTATTAATTATATTGTATTCTGTCTGGGTCGACCGAGAAAGCAAAGGACGATTTCGTCACTTTCGACATGGGACTGTGGGAGTCTGCGAAGGATCGGAATGGTTGAAGGACTTTAGTTGACCTTTGCCCAGCTGTAAAACAATTATAAAAAAAAAGTTTTTTGCTTCTTTAGTTAGTAATTTTTATTGTGTTAAACGCGCATAGCTAGAAAATTTCAAGGAAATGGAAAACATCATCAATTATATTCGACTGCGGTGGGGTAACTCTTGTTACCTGTAGATGGCGCTAAATCGGTGTTTAACTGATATGATCTTATAAAGAATTTCGACTTGCCCGTCACGGGTTGTGTGGCTTAGTTAGTTAAAGCACTTCTGGCTTTAGGATGGGTCAAGGATAAAATCAAATAGTGCCTATTCGATTTCATAAGTTTCAGAGATTACGCTGAATAAAATGGTCAGTATTGTTTTCTTAATGATTACTTGTTTCCTTCTGATATATCAACTTTTAAAGTAAACTAGGCCACACAATCACATAACAATGAAGTACGTACGCAACTGTTCCCGAATCGCAAAAGCGAATATCTTCCGTTCATATATTTTATCTACAAATCTTTGTTTTCAGCGCGCGTGCGAGCGCGATTTATAACACTCTGCAGACGAGAATTTATGGACAGACGATTAGTTAAATGCTTTTTAAACTGGCTTTGTTGGTTAAGTAATGGTTTTGGCGAGGCTGGGCCTGTCTCGGTTTACACTTAGGCTTTTAAAGTTTCAGCATTTTTGTAGGAACCCATTGAAAAAAGCCGTGGGGTGCCGGCAGTAGAATGTTGCCTCTCCTCTCTTGCCCGTGGATGCAGTAAGACCCTACTAAGAGCTACCTCCGGAAGATAGGCAGCAGCGTCATTCGTGTATCAACATCCCATACTGCGCTCGCCAACCCGCCTGCCAAGCGTGGTGAGTATGGCAACTGCTCCTTATGGAGATCTATGATGGGAGGCCCTACATACAAAATGTCATCCAAATGATCCAGTTGTTTAGAAGGAGTTAGGTGACAAACACACAGAATAAAATTATATATATTAAGATTGTTTTAATGTGCTAATCTCACGAACTCCTGGCTCGAATCAAAAAATTAGAGTGTTAGATAGCTAGTTTATCAAGTAAGGCTTTTAGGCTTCAACATAATACCTAACACTAAGACAAATAGTAAGCGAGCAGCGCATCAAAACGCGTATGAAGTCCCGGGGAACATCTAGTTTTTAATACACCAGGTGCCGCTTAAATTTCCAGATTTATATTCTTTCTTAGTCTAGGCATCCCTTTGATAAAAAGCCTTAGCCATACAAAATACAAAGAGGAAAGATTTTTATTTTGTATGTTTGTAACGAATAAACTCGAAAACTACTGCACTGATTTTCAAAATTCATTCACAATTAGAGTGTTACATTATCTCTGAGTAACATAGGCTATATTTTTATCCCAGTATTCCCACGGGACCGGGAACTATGCGGGTGAAACCGTGGAGTGCGGCTAGTTGTAGATATATTCACAGCTTAGTAGCTAGCCTGAAGGAAATAATTGTTCAAAACAGTCTGGAGCTGACTGAGCTGAGAGTTTTCTGAGTGGGTGATAATATTTTTCCCTTGAACGATAAACACAAGGATATTTCATCATCATATCAGGGTTACACAGATTATAGCCGTGTTGGCCGAGTGGCATGAATCTCCATCTTTCGATCTGAATGTAGTGGTATGTTACCGGCGGGGTACCAATGGATTTTTCTTTCTTGAAAAATGTATGTCCACATTTAACTAATAATTTAATGGTAAAGGAAACATCTCGAGGCAACCTACGGCTCTGTCAGCTTTAGGCGTATTTACATGTCGTTTGACTAAAGCAAACTAAGCTTGGAGGATGGTATAGGTAATCACATCTGACACATCTGATCCCTCTATCAATTATTTATTTATTATTATTATATATTTATTTACTGTTTACTAAATTAGTTGGGAACCCTAATGATGACGAATTCTAAACATATAAACGTTTTTTTTTCCACAGTTTTAACGGTCAAAATGTAACCTGAAACTTGTTGTTCTTGAGTTGCGCTCAAGTTAGTAATCGCCTAATGCCCGCGCAGGTCACGTACTAAGTCACGATAGAGAAATTGGGTTACTTTATCTTAAAGAAATAAAGAATTAAGGCTGCTTTGTTAAGGTAGCCCCATTTATATTCTTAGTTTATAGTGTTTTCTTGACGGCAACGACATTGTTAATTTCTAAACAGGATCAAAAAGTTTTATTGTTTAAAGTTTAAATCTTTAATAATTCGCAAATGAACTTACGAGTTCGTCACCGAAAAATTGTCTTTGCAATCCCTAAATAGTTTTAAAATAATTATTCAACGATACCCTGCATGATGGAAAAATCCAAAAGAAAAGTTCATGGACATTTTCGTACCGTTATCTCAGCGTTATCATAATTCTATATAGGTACACATTTTAAGTCCATGCAAAAAAAACAGCTTTCTATGACTAATAATCTGTTTTCTGGTCTCATGTAGTGAATCTCTCATAATTAATATACTTTCATAAATATTAAGTAAATATTATGTTACCTTGCCATTACAAACACACTTTTTTATTTAATTTAAAATAGCAGTAAGTGGTTTCAAAATTAAATGTTTCATCGTATATCACAGCCATCGTAGCAGCGAATGCTACGATTTGCTACGTATACCTGCTACATTTTGCTACGACGTAGACTCCTCTACGCTACAAATGTCTAATTCATAGAACTTGCAACAATGTATTGTTTCTAAACAATTATTACTAAATTTAGGTACGTTAAGAGACCAATCTACTCACTTCGATTACTGGATAATTATCAAGCAGTCGTACAGAAATTAACAAATTAATCAAGATAAAACGTAGTTTTACAGGCGTTTATAATGATTTATTGTAAATACTTTCACAAAAAATAATAATTGCCATATGAAAAGTAATTTCAAAAGCCATAAAAAGTATATAAAATAAGTTTTTGATTTACGATCAAAGTACCAACGTTTTAAACTTGCAAATCGCGTTATGGTATATTTATTAACTTTGGAGAATAAAACTAAAATACTAGGGTTTATTTATAACGTATACTAGCAGCGCCTTGTGGTTTCACCTGCGTTGTTCCCGTTACCGTGGAAATACGGGCAAAAATATATGTTGCTGCATTATCAGCGAACTGCATATATTTTTTCCCGTAGCTTTCCATTAGTGAAAAAAAATTTAAAATTTGTTGATTGGTTGTTAGTTGATTGGTTGAGTGGTTAGGGGTCAAATCGTAAAAAATAAAAAAACTCACGTTCGCTTTAATGATATTAGTCATCATCATCATCATTTCAGCCATAAAACGTCCACTGATGAACACAGGCCTCCCTCATGGATCTCCATGAGGGGTAGTTGCCATTCTCACCACGCTTGGCAGGCGGGCTGGTGAGCGCAGTATGCGATGTTGATACACGGATAGACGCTGCAGCCCATCTTCCGGAGGTGTCCCTTAGCAGGCTCTTACTGCATCCACGGGTAGGAGAGGAGGGGTAACATTCTACTGCCGGCACCCCACGGCACTCACGGCAATGACATTAGTAAGGATTAGGATTGATAGTCGTAGCGCAGTAACTTATACACCTCTCTTACAAGACAAAATTTTGTTATTTCGGGAAACGTGATTGAGAAAGAAAAAAAAATTTAATAACATTTTGTTGGTCGTAGGATATATATGTAATTAAGGATAATGGAGATTAGGGACTGTGGATTTTGTTTAAATAAATAAATAAGCGCCGTGGGGTGCCGGCAGTAGAATGTTACCCCTCCTCTCCTACCCTTGGATGCAGTAAGAGTCTGCTAAGGGACACCTCCGGTAGATGGGCAGCAGCGTCTTTCCGTATATCAACATCCGGTACTGCGCTCACCAACCCGCCTGCCAAGCGTGGTGAGTATGGCAACTACCCCTCACGGAGATCCATGAGGGAGGCCTTAGTTCAGTAGTGGACGTTTTACGGCTGAAATGATGATGATGATGATGATGAAATAAATAAAAAAAATAACAATGCATTTACTGTTAATTAAAAATAATCATCATCATTATCTCTGCCACAGGACCGTCCACTGCTGGACAAAGGCCTACCTCATAACTACGTACTGATCATGATGGGTTGTTGTGTAGCAATAGCCAAAAAAACTGAAATTATTAAAAAAAATACATAGCAAGTTTTGCAACACAGCACGCAAAGCTTCAACTATACGAATCATTTCAATAAAATTGCCTCAGGCGACCTTCTTTTCATTGCTCAGAATAAACATGACTATTTAATGAAGATTCTGAACTGTATGTCGAGCAGCCAACAGATCATACCTTGCCTTGAATTTTAATGAGGTTGTAGAAAGCAAAATAAATATACTACAAAATAAACGTTCATTTTCATTGAAATTATTATTAAGGGGCTGTACAAAATTTATTTTATGTTAGCCTAGAATATACTAAGGCTTTTTTTCTTTACCGAGCAACGTCGTTTAATTCAGAACTTCTCGTCGGAGATTTCGTTCTTTTTACAAGTTGGTTTTATGGAAAGCACATACTAATATATCAAATCTCATGTGGCGAAATTACGGGCACATGAGGTCATACAACTGTATGTCTAAGGGTGACGGTGAAGGGTGACGCAATGCGCAAACGCAGTGAACGTGATTACCGCGGTATTGCAGTTGTAATAGGCAGAGGTTACCGCTTAACATCAGGGGGCCATCGGCTTGTCTCGTCATTTTTAGTCGTAAAAAAAATCTTAAGGTCGCAAAATAAAAGTAGCATTTCAAAAGCTATTTCATTTTTATGTGTGGTCTACACAATAAGGTACCATTATAGAAATTAAAAATACTATCAACATTTTTGATTTTGACGGGATTCGAACACGTCACCCGGACACCTTAAACGTGGCTGCCTACACCGTTTGGCTACAGAATCTTCAAGTCAAAATTCTTGACTGCTTATCGTGCGACAAGCGGGTTCGAATCCCGTCAGAATCGAAATATTTGCTTGTAATTTTCATTTCTATTAAAGTTAAATTAACATAGAAAATAATAAAATAGAATTACAAACATTACAACAACAAACATGTATCGCAAATTTTTTTTCCAGACGCTAAGAACACGTTACAGTGCTTATGTGTTTCAATGGGTTTCATTAATCATAAATGTTAATATATTATTGCAAAACTTTAAAACTTTTTTTACTTTAGAATATACCACTAAACCTGTTTGCAGTGAGGCAGAAGACCCTAGAGCCAAGCTGACCCGACATTTACTGAAGATATCACGGACATAAGACCTGTAAGAGATACGGATGGCCCTGAAACAGCTTAAGAACGAAAAGGCGCCGGGGGAGGACGAAATCACGTCAGAGCTTCTGAAAGCGGGTGGATCACCTATACTTAAAGTCCTTCAGAAGCTCTTCAACACCGTCTTACTCGAAGGTATTACGCTAAAAACATGGAACAAAAGCGTCGTGGTACTGTTCTTTAAGAAAGGTGAGAACACCTTGCTTAAGAACTACAGACCGATCTCGCTTTTGAACCATGTTTATAAGCTGTTCTCAAGTCATCGCAAATCGTCTCGATCACAGGTTTGATTACTTTCAGCGTCCCGAACAAGCCGGGTTTCGAAAAGGTTACAGTACCATAGACCATATTCATACGCTGCGGCAAGTGATACAGAAGACCGAAGAGCATAAATTGCCGCTATGTCTCGCGTATGGGCGGTGCTCGAGTCTCTCCAACGTTGAAGTCATTGTATAGAAACGACACTATGTCAGTCCGAGTACAGGAACAGAGTTTGAAGGATATTCCCTAGAAGAGAGGCGTAAGACAGGACAGGATTACTTTGCCAAGAGACGTTATTTCTCCGAAACTGTTTACGACCGCTTTGGAAGATGCCTTCAAGCTCTTGGAATGGAAAGGACTAGGCATCAACATTAACGGCGAATAAATTGGTTTGCCGACGATATTGTGGACATGGCAAAGTCAATGGAGGAACTCGGCACGATGCTCGAAGGTCTCAATCGAGACGACGACAAGACGAAGATTATGTCGAATGTCCATGTGGTGCCTGCCCCAGTTATGGTTGAGAACTCGGCTCTCGAAGTTGTCGACGCGTATTTATACCTAGGACAAACAGTCTAATTAGGTAGGTCCAACTTCGAGAAAAAGGTCAATCGACGAATCCAACTCGGATGGGCAGCGTTTGGGAAACTACGCAACGTCTTTTCGTCTAAAATTCCACAGTGCCTCAAGACGAAAGTCTACAATCAGTGTGTGTTACCAGTGATGACATATGGAACCGAGACGTGGTCATTCATGACTGGTCTCATGAATAAGCTCAGAGTCGCTCAACGAGCTATGGAAAGGGCTATGCTTGGGTGTTCTTTACGGGATCGAATCAGAAATCAGGAGATACGTAGAAAATCTCGGGTCACCGACATAACTAAGCGGATTAGCACGTTGAAGTGGCAATGGGCAGGCCATGTAGCTCGCAGAACAGACGGCCGATGGGGCTGAAAAGTTCTCGAGTGCACGGACAGCATAGGATGTCCACTAACAAAATGGGCTGACGACCTGGTGAAGTCCGCCGGTCGACGGTGGATGCAGATCGTTTCCAACCGCAATAACTGGAAATCCATGAGGGAGGCCTATGTCCAGCAGTGGACGTCCTACGGCTGAAATGATGATGAATATACCACTAACAGTACTTACCATAACATTTCAAAACCATACGTTTCAAACTAAAACAATAGTTAACTGAGTTTAAAAGCAAAACTTCTGTTTTGGTTCTAGATCGTTTTCCATAAGTACCAGTAATATGAATCAAACAACTTCAAAGCGAAAAGTTTCTTCCCTTATCCGTTCGGTAGGTGTTTGTGACCCAGTTTTGAACACTACCACTAACTTAACCGCGAGTAAAACGTGTGGTAGAGTCATTTTTGGTATCATCTGTAGACAAATCTATAATCTTTTTAGAAATTTCGTCGCTAGCGCCATGTCATCAAATTGTTTATGAATTTTCGTGTTAAAAATTATCTCGGGTCAGTATGGATCAGGACGTTGTTTTTGGTTCTCGATACTCACTGACCGCATTTTGGAGTTATATTTATTTTAGAGACATGTAAGTTTGGCATTTGAATATAAACGACTTGGCAAATCGTTCATCGTGACTCTTAGCGCCATGTAACCAAAGTTATTCATAAAAACTCTGATTACATGATGTTAGTAGGGTATCGAAGTTTCTCAAAAGATTATAGTCAAAACTAAATACATTCTTTAGATACAGACATTAAATTATTTTCTGAGTAAAAAAATCGCACTGGCGCGATGATCTAGACGGTTTCCTTGGAAGCTGGCGGGAGATCGCCTTGGACAAGAACAAATGGAGTGAAAATAGGGAGGAAATAATGAACTTTACTTAACAGTTGGTTAGTGAGTGACGACCTCTGTGGCGCAGCGGGCGACGGTCCGCCTGCTACGCAAGAGGTTGCGGGTTCGAATCTCGCCTCGGAACAAATGTCTGTATGACCTGCAGATATTTGTTCAGGGTGTTCTGGATGTTTTCTATATATAATAAAAATATATATATCTATGTAGTATATTGTATTAAGTATATCAGTCATCTAGTACCCATAACACAAGCTCTGTTTAGCTTGGGGCTAGGTGATGCTGTGTGTTGTCCAGCATTATTTATTTATTATTTTATTTATTTATTTATTTAGTATAGGCTAGTAAAAAACTGAGTAAATAATATTATGCATCAGAAACTAGATATATGGACGGCATAATTTACACAGTAATTTATACGCTGTAGACGACCTTTGTGGCGCAGCGAACCAAAGTCAGCCTGCGACGCAAGAAGTTACGATTTTCTCTTTGGAAAAAATGTCTGTACGGTTTGCAATTGTAATAAAAAAATATCTATCTTTGTTCTATAATGTATTAAGTATATCAGTCATCTGGTACCCATAACACAAGCTCTGCTTAGCTTGGGGATAGATGATGCTGTGTGAATTGCCCAGCATTATTTATTATTTATTCATACAATTTCACGCCTGATAAATAATATATTAATTATTGCATAAACATCTAAAAACCCTTTAGAAGCAAGCTACTGCAAAATTATATCTTAACGCCCCTATAACTCATAAAACATACGGCGCCTCGTTAAAATTGTAATCATCATTTCAGCCGTAGGACGTCCACTGCTGGACAAAGGCCTCCCTCATTGATCTCCAAGTACTGCGGTTGGAAGCCGTCTGCATCCACCGCCGACCAGCAGTTCTCACCAAGTCGTCTGCCCATCTTGTAGGTGGACGTCCTACGCTGCGCTTTAAAAATTGTAATATCTGAATCTAATTCTTTAAAACACAAAGCTTAATAAAGTTATTTGGCGCTATGCCAGGTAACGTGGGCACCGGCACGGTTATAGGTAATTGGGCGTAGACTGACTTCGTAGAACGAAACGAGATGGAGGAACTATGAAATTGTGTACTTAAACTTGAAGATACCATAAAGAACGTAGTTGATTATACTTTTATGCCGTGGGGTGCCGGCAGTAGAATGTTACCCCTCCTTTCATGCCCGTGGATGCAGTAAGAGCCTGCTAAGGGATACCTCCGGAGGATGGGCAGCAGCGCCCTTCCATGTATTCAACATCCTGTACTGTGCTCGCCAACCCGCCTGCCAAGCGTGGTGAGTATGGCAACTACCCCTTATGGAGATCCAAGAGGGAGGCCTGTGTTCAGTAGTGGACGTTTTACAGCCGAAGTGATAATTTTACAACGTCAGTATAAAAGTAAGTTTTGCGGAATTCGTTCTGAACCTAAGTTGAATATCTCTTTCTAACTTCTAGTTTTTCCATTGTATTAGAAAATAAGAGAGAAAATTTACAGCTCGGAATGCTACAGTTTTTTAAGTAAAAAAACATATTTAAAATCGGCCAAGATACTTTATAAACTGGAAATATAAATGTGGACCTAAATACATTGTTACAGTTGTGGTAAATTGAGTAAATACTTCATAGCAAAAATGGCGTGTCAAATTTAAATCGTTTTCAAACAGTTCATGGAGAATTTGATTAATTACTGAGATAAATAAATAAATGGCCATCTGATCACGCAATCTCGAAATAAAACCATTGTTGAGTGACGGGTTTTTTGTATGCATTCATTTTTTTATTTCAAATACTTGGCGTTTATTGAAAAACACGCAAGCGCGATATTATTTTTATATGTTTGAATCGCACTTCGGCCTTCAGAAAAATACCCAAATTAATCGTGGCTACATTAATTAACCTAAGCCACGTCAAGTATCGTGTTGATTATAATTTAAAACGCTTCAGGCTATTAGTATCATCATAGGTATCGACAGCTCATCACTATCGATCTAGACCGACAGATAGGTAGTATACACACATGAAATTACACAACCAAACACACTCTTGCTGGTACATAATCCAAAATGGTCCCGTGGGACTTTAGGAACCCGTCGTTCGTCTATTCAGGATGTTTTAAATTGAATTAATTCTAAACGAGTCAATCGCAGGGAGACATATGATAGCTAGATTTAAAAACTATAGCTAATTTCAACATTTGCTCGCGCCTACATAAAGTATGGCAGAACCTAGCTGTCAAAAAGTGTACCAGGGAAAACCATTGGGGCGTTGATCTGTCAGCCGCTCCCGGTACCGCTGAATTGACAAGGGGAGAACTGATCTGCGAGAACTCAATCAAAACAGAAATCTAGAGAAGTCTCGACATCGGAGGCCGAGACCCTACTTTAGTTCGCTGTTCCAGAGGAGTAAGCAACTTCAACTATAAAGTCAAAAATTATAGTGACAGGCCGTGCTATGCGTTGTGCATACAGGTAAGACGCGTAAGGAGGAACTACACTGCAGCAGATTATTGTAATTTAAATTAGGTTTTCTATATAGTCTCACAGCTTATCTGTGGATAATCACTTGTATCTATGGTATTTAAACAATGATCTACACTCTATTGGCGTTGCTAACGGTGAAAGTATTTTTCGTAGTTTAGAATAAAATTTTGCTTACTATCAAGTTAAACCTGTTATTTTTCATTTATAATAACAGACGCAGCAAAAAAATACTAACTTAATATTATTAATGCGAATTTGAGTTTGTTACTTACGCTTTCAAGACTAAACATCCCAATTTCAAAAATTATTTTACCGATGGAAAGCTTCATTATCAGCGAAACACACATAATACATAGCTATATTTTATGCCCGTGTTCACACGGGAACGGAAACTACGCGGGTGGAACCGCGGGGTACTGTTAGTAAACAACATTTCAAAGTCGAAGTCAATAAGTGTTTATTCAATAGAGCAAAGGAGAGAGAAATGGCCGCCAACATGGCCAACCTTTGGCTGGCCATATTATTTGTTATTTGTAACATATAACAAGAATTTATAAATTAATTTGACACTGGCGGAATTGTGTAAAACCAAACACAAAAAGCCATAAAATAAAAATACAAGACAATAGAGCAAAACGCTACTTAGAATAGTCAGTTTACAAAATAAGAACAAAACACATTTTAATTGAATAAAGCACTTAATTGAATTCGTTCGCTTCGAAAAACTTTTTTTTCGTGTTTTTTTTCAATTTGGCGTCGTCTCTCCCCTGTAATGTAAAGACTAGTTTCTACAAAAGCTATTACAGCTTTTCAAAATTCAATTTCACAGTGTCATAGAAACCGCGCGAAAGCCTTCTTAAATATTCAGGAACACTTGCGACTATTGTTCTCCATTCGCGCTCTGTACCCGATATGGCGGTGGGAACCTCGTGCGATGTGTGGTTAATTTATTACTTCTCCAAGACCTTTTTTATTACGATGTGAAAATGCATCTTATGCATCCCCTTCAGCCCGAGGAGAATCAAAAGGGTATGTTGGATTCGCAACTGCTACCAGCACCAGAGGCATAAAACCCATCGTTTCACCACTTTTCACCTTAGTACCAGAGTTTCGTCACCGGACGATTCGTTCGACGGCACACTAGCGTTTGATAGGGTTGCGGGTTAACGCTACACTTTCTCCCAGACCTTTTATTTTTTCATTTGTGCCGGGGATTTAAGTCTAATACGCACAATAGCTTTTTGTAAACTTTCGCGATCACTATCCATTACAATAAATAACAAAAACACGGGAATTTATCGCGTAATTCCATTTGAATTATTCCCAAAGACGTTTCGACTGTGTTTCAACAATCGTGGTCCCGGGTTGAATGGAGATTTAATTTGAGTGCCCATCAAGAAGCGATGGTGGTTTTGCAACTAGGCACCCTCACTTTGTCTTCAGAACTCGGTAAGGCCGCGATTACATTGCAGCACGCAACACTAACAGTACCTTCACTAAGCAATGTTACATCGCGACGTGCTCTACACCTACTTATCACTGGATTCCAAGATATCGGGAACCTTAATCCATCTTTGCGGTTGAAATTCGGGTGTTTTTTTATTTAGATTGCCTCACAAATTAACCCCGGTAATTTGGCGTTAATTGGCAAGAATCTTAGGACCGTGAAGTTCAATCCAATGGCCAGGTCCCGAATCCACTAGGTGCTCTGTACGCTGATTTATTTATCTGGCGGTTTTTAACTGCAGCGATGTGTTTCATGATGTGTGTGTATGTGTGAATAATTCAAAGGTATTACACGATAAATTTCGTGTTTTTCTTATTTCTTATTCTAGTGGGGGTAACTAGATCTGCACTGACGTTCCGCATAGGGGTGTATTGTGCATTGTCCCCCGTGATGCTAGCCCGACCCTAGCCAGCCCAACTCCTTAAAGTACCGGAGAAGGACTCTGGGCCGCCGGCAGCATTCTCTGAGCATTCCCGAAGGATATGCAGATGTTGTAGTAGAAGAATGGCATGACTCTATGAGCTCCTGCAGTCCCGTCTCCGATCTGGCGTTCTTTGTTGCGGTGCAATGCAATAGCACGTGCTCCACTGTTCATGGAGAAACACTCCTCCTCCTTCTCAAGACACCCGCGACATAGTCCACTGTCTGTGGCCCCTGTCTTTAGAAGATGGTGGTTTAGATCGCAGTGTCCCGTGATGATGCCCACCATCATCCGTAGGTCTTGTCTTGTCATCTTGAGCAGAGTGTTGGTTATCTTTTTGTTTTGTTTTTCTTATTTATTATAATACTAACACGCCTTAAACCAGCATCATGCTGACCGCTAATACACTAAACATGTGCTCGAGTATTCCGCTTACAGAAGCGATCCGTGCGGGCGATAGTTGGTTTCATCATCAACATCATTTCAACCGTAGGACGTCCATTTCTGCACATAGGTCTCCCACATTAGTCTCCAAGGACTAATCATGAAGGGTCGTTGCCATACGCTTGGCAGGTGGGTTGGCGAGCGCAGTACGGGATGTTGATACGCGGCACATTTTAAATCTTTTTTACTCACTAAAATTGATGGTTTTAGAACTAACAAAGGATAATTATCTACAAGATACTACAAGAGCCGTGTTGGCCGAGAAGTATGCACCCCCGACATTCAATCCGAAGGCTGTAGGCTCGGTACTGGCCGTGCATCAATGGATTTTTCTAAAAAAATGTACGTGCACACTTAAAATGTGCTTTAACGGTGAAGGAAACATAATGAGGTAACCCGTGGCTTAGTTAGCTTCAGACGTATTGTCCTGTTCTTTCCTATGACTAATAGCTGACTAAGCTCAGATAATGCTATAGGTGCTGGACAAGCGTAATCCATCTAACAATGTCGCAGGTACTGCAGCGTCTCGTGCAGCATGATAAACGTAAAAATACACACACCGACTTCTGTCTAACTAACAACTGGTAACTACGGAACCCTACGTATCGCGTGGCTTAGCACGCGCCTGGCAAAACTTATTTTATCATCATCATCATCTCAGCCGTCCACTTTTGTACATCCTCCCTCATGGATCTCCAAGTATGGTTCATGAGGGGTTGCTACCATAAACACCACGCTTGGCAGGCGGGTTGGCGATCGCAGAACGAGATGTTGATACAGATAGATGCTGCTGCCCATCTTCCGGAAGTATATTATAGATCCTTACTGCATCCACGGGCAAGAGAGGAGAGGTGACATTCTACTGCCGGCAACCCAAGGGATTTTTTTATTATTAATAGAAATCTGAAACCTGTGATCCATCACAAAGATTAGTTCATAAATCGGTTATTGACTCTACCCTCAAAATGGATTTCAATAGGTATCCAACTCAGACGTTGAAGTTTGTATTGAATTCATTAAAAAATTTGGGTACTTTATGCGCTGAATGAAATAACGTGAGTGCTTAATATTTAAGTGTTGTATGTAGGTCTCGTGTAGCTCAAATTCAATCGTGTTATTAGCAAAATATATATAAAAAGAGTTTTAAGCTGTTTGATAGAGTATAAACACTAACTGGTTTATTTAATTTGGACAGCAATTTTTATGTTCTTTTGCTTTTAGCAATAGTTAGATTTTCAGCGTTATGGACATGTTTACGATGCAAAATAGGGTTTACTAAGTAGTTTAAAAAGCTCTAAAGAAAAACTTCACGTCTTAAAGTAAAGTTTCAGAAGTCAGGAGGGGTGTTCATCATCCTCTTCAGTAAATGTTACTTTCTTAATGCAAATTAAACCCAAAATGTTGAAAATACCAAAATCGGTGATTTGTATCTACGATTGAGCTGAAATTTTGCACACGTATAGATTTAATAAATATAATACGGCTTGCACCACGTATCTTACTTATTATCATCTTGCTGACGTTTCGTAGACCATTTAGAGGCCCTTCTTCATGAGCAACGTTCGTGGCCGACTCCTTATTATATTTATTAAATGATGTTAAGCCACGATAATTTCAATTCAGTGACACGTATAGATGTTGACCAGGATTAACACATAGGCTACATTTTATCCGGGTGCAACGCATGCGAAGTGGCGGGAATAAGCTAGTACTTTTATCATATTTGTGGAGTTCCCTCAATACCACATAACTTTAACAAAATTGTGACCAAATCTGGTATTTGTACCTTATCATTGACTAAATAATTTTAAAAACCGCAATTCTATCTCATAGCTAACGGAGTTCAGAGGCTAGTTTTTTCAACACATTTTTAAAATCTACTTAGAAATCCCAACCTTTTTTTGAAGCCACTTAATTGTTTTTGGGGTCAAAACACCTTTGAGACCCTTTATTTATTCATATCCAAATCACGTCTGATGCTGCTTCAAACATAATTTTTCACTCTTTTAAGTGCATTGTTGGGTCAAATCACACCGCAAGCATTGTACCTTCAGCACTTTGCTCGTAAAAGTCTGGGGCGATGTTATTTTTATAAAAATATATTAGCAATATTGCTTATCATCCCATCTATTTAAAAAGGACGACTTGGTTCGCCTTTAATTGCACCCAAAGGTGGTGTTTTCTATAAGAAACTTTTAGCGGGCAGTAATGAATTTTTAATCCTCTTTATAAGTGCGCCGCTATTATGTTTGCCGCGCACTATTTGAATTAGTGCATCGCAATTATCTCTGCCGCGCACTTTTTGAATTTGGAACATCTTAGTGCTCAGCGCCAAAGAAATCGAACGCAAATATTATTTGAATAAAGACTGGCTGGTACGACGGCCCATAGTCGCGCAGCCGGCTGAATAAAAAACAAAGAAATCAAATTAAAAACGCGCGAACTACAGCCCGCGTTTTCGTCAATTTTCACGGATTGTTAGAAATTCATGGTTTTGTTTTGAAAAATGAGTTCGTCAAGTGACAGTGAAGTATAGAATTAACTCCTGAAAGTATTAACTGACGCAAAAAATGTGATGGATGATCTGTTACCTGCAAAATCCCGGGAGAAATATATGAAAGCCTATGGTAATTTTATTGAATGGAGAAATGCAAGAGGCGCCAAGATTTTTTCAGAATCTGTCTTTTTGGCCTACTTTCAGTACTTAGCCAAAACTAAACAACCTTCCACTCTTTGGAGTACCTACTCAATGCTTAAATCAACAGTCAGTTCTTACCTTTTATTTTCTCATGATGATGAAAAGTAGAGTGTATCACTCGGGCGCAAAATATATTTTTGGCTCGGGCGACGTACTTTGAATCCCACGCTACGATCAAGATTCTATTAAAGAATCCCTCGCTACGCTCAGAATTCTACTCTAGGATTCCTCACTTCGTTCTCGATTCAAAAAAGCGCCCTCGCCGTAAAAATATTATTTTGCACCCTTTTATGATACAATCTACTATTATTATGCTACGTAATAAATACTCGGGTAATAAAATTCGTTCATGTGGGAATATAAATACTTTTAAGTGTGTGGGTACTATGTCTTTTTGAGAAAGAGCTGTTTTGCCTGCTTCATAGATAAGCTATTATTAAATACATTATTCCATGTTCTGTGCAATAACTTTAAAAATGATAATGAACTAGATGTCTGATTGTGATACAATGACACAGTATACGGCGGCATATCGTAAAATAGAAAAGCCATAATGAACAAGGTCTTAATTTGTGTCCCAACCACACGTACTCTGAGATAAGGGCTGGAAAACAACGGACCCTAACAAAAATATTTAGTATCACTAAAAGCTGTTATGCCGTAAGATGATGGCAGTAGAATGTTGTCTCTCTGTATTGCCCGTGGATGCAGTAAGAATCTGCCACGGAATAGCTCCGAGAGATGATATGTATATGAACATGTATACCCTTTATTATTTTGTATTTACACTGATTATTTTTTTTTTCACCTGCTGTTACAATAATAAACTTCGACACCTAAATACGAACCCAGGGATAGACTGAAAACCAGCCCTGAGTAGACTGTAGTTTACTCAGTCCAGTGCTGAGTCTACTCCATTTGCCTAAGAGGATCTTATTTTATATTATTGTAATTTTATGTATTAATAACTGTGTTTTCTTTTTGGCAATAAATGTATTTGTATTGTATTATTGTAACATCCCGCAATGTGCTCGCTAGCCTGCCTGCCAAGCGTTGCGAGTACGGCTACATACCCTTCATGGGCATCTTGGATAACCATGAGGAAGGCCTTTGACCAGCAGTGGCCGTGGACAGCAGGCCTACGGCTGAGATGATGATGATGATGCCTCAAAGCTGCGCGCTGAAAGTTGTTATTTTCATAATCTCTCAACTCGGTTGGAAGAATTTCCAATAAAACCGAGATCGCCGGCATATTAAAATAAGTTTTCGTATTTTCTCATTCAATTATTTCGGTTTTCATTTTGGCGAGGGCTTCAGCAGATTTCATTTCGGACTATCCTCGACTTGATCGAAGTGGTATTGGACTGCTGCTTATAATTTGAGTGCTTATTCGGTTCAATTTAATGGTAACGTACCTTTAACTTCATCATCATTTCAGCCGTAAAACGTCCACTATTGAACACAAACCTCCTGATTTTTGTCCCGGGTCTGTGTATTTTTCTTTATTAGTATGCATTTACAGAAAAAAAAGTATTCCATCAACCTGTATTCTATAGTACAAGCTTTGCTTAGTTTATTATTTATATGTTTACTTGGAAAAATAAGTTTTTCGAAGCGAACGAATTCATTTATGTGCTATAATCAATTTAAATGTGTTTTGTTTTTATTTTGTATACTGTTTTGTAGCGTTTTGCTCTATTGAACAAACACTTATTAATTTTGATTTTTTTTCCAAGCTTTTATTTAGCTTGCCCTGTATGGTATGTATGTTTGTAACTAAGTTTGTTCGCGGAATCTTGCAACTCAATTTTGAAGCAGATATCTTCCACCAATTGAGCTGAAATTTTGTATACATGTTTACTTTGGATGACAATGCATGGTCAGCTATGTGACGTCACTCTGAATCCAACATGGCGGAACACCCAAGATGGCGGACTACATAATTTTAATGTGGGGTACATTAAAATTATGTAGTCCGTTATAATAGTTAAGTTATAATATGGTTATCAAATGAAAGGTCTTGCTGAGAATAACTCAAAAACTTAAAATACGTCACTCTGAATCCAACATGGCGGAACACCCAAGATGGCGGACTACTTACTTTTAATGTACTCCTCTAATATGGGTATCAAATGAAAGGGCTTGCTGAGAATAACTCAAAAAATGAAATGATGTCACTCTGAATCTAACAAGTGTATTAAGATTAACTAGTCCGCCATCTTGAGTATACCATACTCAAGATGGCGGACTAGTTAATCTTAATACACTCTTACAAAATGGGTATCTAATGAAAGGCCTTGCTGAGAGTTACTTGAAAAACTATATGACATCACTTTAAATGCAAAATGGCGGTCATGAGATGAACAGACAAGAAACCAACTGTCCAGTAATAACTAAAAAGTAAAAAATAAATAAAAAGTAAAAAAAACTTTTTAACAAACAAGCTTTCATTTAAACGTACCCACTAAAAATAATAAAATAAACATTTTCCATTTAAGTTTAAAGTCAACGAAAAACGTTTTTACACAATATATGTAATAAAAAAGCTTGTCGCGAGATTTAAGCAGGTACTCGTATTTAAATTGTTTGAAAAAAATTAAATCAATTAGATCAAGTTACACAGTTGGTACACAGGTTAATCTCGCGACAAGCTTTTTTATTACATATATTGTGTACGTATATTATATTTTAAATAATGTGGCTCAGTAGAAGCTTCTAAATTTTAGGAAGCTGTATAATTACTTAAAATGGCAGAGTAACAAAGTAAAATTCATTATAACTATAGTAAAACGATACTACAACGGCGTCTAAATTGATGATATTTAAACTTTGTTATGACTATATAATTAAATGTTTTCTATGTTATACATACAGACAAACCTACCCCACCATAACTTACAGTAGGCACTCATAATAGATTCAAAAATGTTCGGGCTGTAACCAGATTCTTAAGCATATACGAGAACTTATATTATTATTTTTTTACATTTACTTACTTTATAAATATATAAGTAGGTTTTGATGATTGGTATAATGGTTAGTATTTCCGGGTAATACTCGCAACTTGTGTTTACTAAATTAGAAATGTTTTCTTATAAATTTCTGCCATTCTATTATTAATTTAACGACACCTATAATAGACAAATAAGTAATAAGAAAAAACCTATTTGTTTTCTTGTTTCGTGAAAATGTAAAATAATAAACAACTAGAAACAGTGGTAACGTGTAAAAAGTTTTCATATACGAGTACCTAATAAATTATTAATAAATTATTATAAAACCGAGACATTGGGTTTCGTGGTAAGACATAAAATTAAGATGCAACCTTCTTGCCCGCCTTAACAGCTGATCCGCTTACGTAACATTCTTATCTAGATTATCTACATACTCACACAAAAACCAACTAGGAACCACCTAAAACACTATTCTAAACACGAATTATTGCTTTCAATTATCACTTGACATTTGACGTTGATAGTTCGGAAGGCGCGAAAGTGAAATTGACAGGCAGAATGAAGCATAGAACGCAGCCAGGGATGTTTGGGGGAGTTGTTTATGCGGGGGGAAGAAAGCGCGCGGCCTGGCTGGCGACTCGCGGCAAAGTGGGCCTGTTTGGTCCTGCGCGCGCATCCCTCGGTGCGAACAGAACCTGCGTCGATTTTATTACGTAGGTGTAAGGTTGAGAGGCTCGGTGCGTTGACTTAATAGCCTTAAGATGATATGATGCTTCCTTCAATTGAGTTGTGTAAACAAGCAATTATGGGGTCAATTTCACTGTGTTTCAATTCAGTTAACCGATTGATTTTGAGTTCTATTTTTTCGTTAGAAATAGGTACGCAGTCCAAGACGTTAGATAATCAATAATTAATAAGGATTATGTAGTTTTTAGAGAAAGACAAATAACCGCAGCAAAGCGAAGGCGTCTTTTCAGACTACCCTCACTTGGTCTTCATAAATATAGTAACCTGAGATTAAGGCTGTTTCACACTGGGACAGCACACTACACTAACTGTATCAGCACACTTAGGTTGATTCATACGTCGAGTACACTTGGCTATCAATGGATTCCACGAGGCAGAGAGTCTGAAGCCGTAATAAAGGTAAATAACGCGATAAATACCCGGTTAAATATGTGTTAGTAACGTGGTGGATGGCACAATCTAAGGGAGGCCTATACCCAGCAGTGGGTGAAGTCAGGCTGTGAATGATAATGATGATGATATAAGCAGTCAACACACAAGTTCAGGTATATGTACATATTACAGTTATGACGTGTAACGTTTATTAAGTTCTGTCAGTTCAGGTATAGCATTACAGTCATGACGTGTAACGTTTATAAAGTTCTGTCAGTTCAGGTATAGCATTACAGTTATGACGTGTAACGTTTATAAAGTTCTGTCAGTTCAGGTATAGCATTACAGTTATGACGTGTAACGTTTATAAAGTTCTGTCAGTTTAGGTATAGCATTACAGTTATGACGTGTAACGTTTATAAAGTTCTGTCAGTTCAGGTATAGCGTTACAGTTATGACGTGCAACGTTTATAAAGTTCTGTCAGTTCAAATTCAAATTCAATTTATTCACCATAACATTACACAATAACATTGGCATGTCAATATAATACAATACAGGTACACATCGTTCTAATAATATTTAAATTGTTAATTGCATACTTAATGTCAAGTTACTTACACAATACGGTCAAAACAATTTAATTCATAGTTAAATGTCAGAAAATGAGGAACTAAAATATTCTCTTAGGTTATAGAAAGGGTTACATTCGAAAAATGATTTTACTATAGTCTTGAATTATTGCAACGGTAGTCTTGTAATGTCTAATGGCAACTTATTTTACATGTCAAGCCTAAGACTAAATCCGTGTTTGTAAGTTCATTATTAACATACATATAACCGGGTATTTATCGCGTAAATTACCTTTATTATTCCCCGACGTTTCATATAGACGTTTCGTATAATTTTTATGAAGATCAAGTGAAGGTAGTTCAACAAACGCCTTCGCTTTGCTGCGGTACCTCCATCACATCAGTCTTCCCGGGACCATGCTTGGTGCAATCCAAGCGAAACGTCGGGGAATAATAAAGGTAATTTACGCGATAAATACCCGGTTATATGTATGTTAATAATGTGTTGTGATCGCGAAAGTTTAAAAAAGACAATTTGCAAGTTCAGGTATAGCATTACAGTTATGACGTGTGACGTTTATAAAGTTCTATCAGTTTAGGTATTGCGTTACAGTTATGACCTTTGTAAAGTGCAGTCAGAACTCCGATTAAGTAACCAACAGCCCGTTTAATTGTAACGATGAACTTGCGTCGAAGTGTTATTTCGTAATAAAGTTTCGCGTGATGTTGGCGCGGTTAATATCACCGTTAAATAATAAATGTGGTCTTCGACTTGCACTTTGACGTTTAATTAGTTGTTTGGTACTCAGCTCAGACAAATTATAGGAGAATATTGGTGTCGATTCTGTTTTACACTTCCTAAAAGTAATTATAATTACAGATCTAAAGTTTCTAAATTTGGAGCGTAAGAGCGTAAAATTGGTTATAATTATTATTATGTGGGGTGCCGGCAGCAGAATATTACCCCCTTATCTCATGTGCATGGATGCACTAAGAGCCTGCTAAGGGATACGCCCGGAAGATGGGCAGCAGCGTCTTTCCGTGTCATCCCGTACTGCACTCCCCAATCCACCTATCAAGGGTGGTAAGTATTGCAACTATCCCACATGGATCCGCGAGTCCTGGTTCTGTAGTGGACGTTTTAATTATACATTTTAGAACGGCACTAACCGAATATGTCATTCTAGTACGTTTTACGTCAATTTAATTAGCTTTAGCTAGTTAGTGCAACAACAGAATCGCTGCAATTGACTGCCTAAAGAGGGGGGCAGTAAAATGTTCCCCCGCCCTTTAGCAGAAGTACACTAACTAAGAAGACAAGTTAAAAAAAAGCTTGTAAAAAGAACAGACATAATGAGTAAAATGAACTTATTTATGCTAAAATTATTACCCCTCTGTACTTATGATTTGTCAAAGAGCGTAGAACAAGTTATTCACTAAACTTCATTGTAATCAGCTGGAAGAACCTGAATAGGACTTTGCCTATAATATCAGATCAATTTACTGAGATACCTTTTGCGAATTTGTTTTACCTATTCTATATTAATTTCAGCCGTAAAGCGTCAACTGCTAAACTCAGACCTACCTTATGGATCTCGTACTCACCACGCTTGACCGCGGGTTGGCGAGCGCATTACAGGATGTTAATACACGTAAAGACGTCCCCATAAGCTACCAGAATTCAGAATACATATTACATCATCATCATTATAACCATCATATCAGCCCACTGCTGGACATAGGCCTCCCTATGTCCAGCATGTAACATACATATATCCTTACATATATACCTCTAGAATACTTGTATATAAGTAGTATAAATCGATTTTTTTTAGTTTTAAGCAATTTAATTAGTAAACTTCAGTGGTCATTAGTTTGTAATAAATAATTAAATACATACATTCAGATGTTCAGTATTCTGTTGTTTATTGCTTTCCATCGTATATGTTTACAATGGAAAGCAATAAACTACATACTCCCACTGAATAATGAACACTCTCATTTCTGAAGTTTTACAAAATTGTTATTTGTACCACGCCTCATGAACCAGTTGAAACTGGAAATATTACTGTCATTTTTACGTTTTTTTTATTTTTTATTATTCAGTTAGGGCTTTAGCCAAACATTGACTATACTACCCAGTAAATCAAATTATCTTGATTATTATATACATTTCATATTAAATAACACAAAAAAAACCTATCTAATCTATAATGTAAGTAAATAAATAATAAATATAATAAATAAATAATGCTGGACAAATCACACAGCATCATCTAGCCCCAAGCTAAGCAGAGCTTGTGTTATGGGTACTAGATGACTGATATACTTAATACATTATACTACATAGATACATATTTTTATTATATATAGAAAAACACCCAGAACACCCTGAACAAATATCTGCACATCGTACAGACATTTGTCCCGAGGCGGGAATCGAACCCGCAACCCCTTGCGTCGCAGGCGGACCTTCGCCCGCTGCGCCACAGAGCTCGTCCGTAGTAATTCTTCGTCGTCGTAGTAATTCTAAGTAACATATGTACATAGGTACAAATTCAGCAGTTTCTTGGCCCTCTTAGATAATGGTGAGGACAAGACACTGCTACAAGCACCTACGTTACTATTATTAACAAATAGCCCAGTATCACGACGCTGCGTCGCGTTCCGGGCACACTCGGTCAGTACGTGATGAACATCTTCAACAATGTTGCAAGTTGAACAATTTGGGGTGTCAGCTAATTTCATCAAGAATTAAAATTTGTTTGTTGGAATGTGCCATTTTTACGTTTATTGTCATTTTTGACATTTGTCAAAATAAGTAGAAAAAAATCCATCGCAGTTATAGATCAAAGTTGTATATAAAAAGGAAGTGGAAAATAATCCATCACTGTTGTGGATCAGATCAACTTATGGATTTGTTCAGTAGATCGGAGTGGAATAGCGCCATTATAAGTAACGAAGACTTTAGGTTCTTTTTATGGTAAATTGTTTTTTAATAATAGGTTACTAAACGTAGTTAATGAGTTTTCATAGTCTGGGTTCGACCTAATAAGTCACAGACAAGCTTAGTCTGTTTTGCGTTATGAAATCTAAGAAACTATCACATTCCAAAAACTGATACAGTTATATCTACGTAGATATAACTTTAAAGCTGGATCTGAGTAGATTTAAATAGTACCTTAGATTTCATTCCTACGGCCTCATGGTAAGCTGTCATCACCTCAGCCGAAGTACACAGTGGATACACTATACTGAGACGAGACAGTAAGGGCAGGTCTTACTGTCTCGTCTCAAAAATTCACCCTGTATCATCTTAAAAATTTATAAATAGTCTTCTAAAAACGTTTTCCTGTAACTATAACGGTTAAGGTACCTGCCCTTACTGTCCCGTCTTAAAAATTCACCCTGTACACTGGATAGGCCACCCTTATGGATCTCCAAGTGATTATTAGGGGGGTTGTTGCCATACTCACCACGCTTGGCAGGCGGATTGCCGAGCGCAGTACGGGATGTTGATACACGGAAAAACACTGCTGCCCATCTTCCGGAGGTATCCCTTGGCATCATTCTACTGCCGGCACCCCACGGCACGCTGTAAGCTGTAGTTGGCCACAATAGGCTTGATGACTAAATTGTATTTGTTAGTTCGTCATAGTAACAAAATCTATCAACAAAATCTATCGGACACGTACTTTTTCTTTGCTATCGTAATCCTAAAATAACCGCGATACATTTTATCTAAATGTCGCTTGAAATCACACGCTTTATCTAGGTATTGTTTCAATAATTTGAAAAAGCAAAGAATACGTATCTCTTAATGTGGTATTTTTGTTAGCTGTCATTTTTGACATTAGCTGTCATTTTTGACATTCGCTGTCATTTTTAACGTTTTCTGTATTTTTTCCTTTTTAAAACTTAAGGATTGGCCATAGTCATGGGCCATATGGGAATACAAAAGAAAATCTAACTAGTATGTTTAAGGGGATTTGTGGAACTTGTGTCCACATATCCCCTTTGCGTCCCCTTCGAGAGCTGGAAGGGGATTTCTGGACAAAAAGTCCAATAATACCCTTCGCAGGGGATCGTCGAAGAGGATATTCGGAATAAGACGTCTCTTATTTGTGTGTTATTTAACTGACAGACTAAATATAATGTTGAATAATATGAATAGAATGTTATACCCTGTCCTCATGTCTACTGTAGTTGGCTACAGCTTAGCTGCTTGGGTCTTACAAGTACGCTTATAGACTTACTAGACTCTGCCTGATATCCTTTGTCGGGCCGGCCACTGCAGGATATCCACTAAATTAATAAATCCATAAAATGACCAGACAAGATCTACGGATGATGGGTAAGTATCATCACGGGACACTGTGATCTCAATATACTCGTATCTCCTCAAGACGGGGGCCACAGACAGTGGACTGTGTCGCAAGTGTCTTGAGGAGGAAAAGACGCTGTAGCACGTGCTGCTGCACTGTGGCGCAGTCAGATTTAATTAAGGACTACAGGAGCTCATGGAATCATGTTTTCTTCTCCAACATCCGCATACACTACGGGAATGCTCATGGAATGCTGCCGGCGACTCCGAGTCCTTCTCCGGTATTTCAAGTTGGGCTGGTTATGTTAGGGTCGGGGAAGTATCTCGAGGCACAATACACCCCAATGCGGGACGTCAGTGCAAATCTGGTAACCCCCAAGAATAATAATAATAATAAGAATCCATTATTATTCCATCTTTGCCAAACGGTACTAAGTTTAACTTTGAACTTACTCATAGCTAAGTTTGTTCAGCTTTGAACTTAGCTAAGTAAAACTTAGTATTAATAAGGGTAGAGTTTGAAATATAAATTTCATACCTAATTATGTACCACAGCAGACTCTTCTAGAGATGCTTACCTGAAATAACAAAAATATATGATTATTGAAATATAATTATATAGATCCTCTGAGGCTCAGTTGCTCTAAAGCGGGCTACCTACTGCGAGATATCCAGCATTCTTTATCTAATTTTCATTATTTATCTGTTAACCCATGAAGTAAATGTTACCCCTCCTCTCATGCCCGTGGATGCTGTAAAAGCCTGCTAAGAGATACCTCCGGAAGGTGGGCAGCAGCGTCTTTCCGTGTATCAACATCCCGAACTGTGCTCACCAACCCGCCTATGATTAACTTATGCTTTACAGCCCCCATAACCCATCCTCTTAGCTTATTCGACCGAATCCAAAGAAAATAAATTAGGCCAGTTGCGTGTCGGGCCACGTGCTATGAAGGTTTCGCAGTTAAAAGTAGACCTGTTATTTGAACTTGGTATACCTATGTTTTTTTACGATTACCAAAATATATATTTTGGTAGTAACAAGAATTAATTTAGAGGGGGGAAAAAGGAGGCCTAGAAAAAAGTTTAAAACTATAATATTTCCCAAACGGAACCCTAAATAGAAACTGTCTTAGCAACCCCTAAATTATTTTAAATCACCTATTCAACGATGCCGTGGGGTGCCGGCAGTAGAATGTTGCCCTTCCTCTCTTGCCCGTGGATGCAGTAAGAGCCTGCTAAGAGCTACTTCCGGAGGATGGGCAGCAGCGTCTGTGTGTATCAACATCCTTTTCTGCGTTTGCCAACCCGCCTGCCATGCGTGGTGAGTATGCCAACTGCCTCTTATAGAGATCCACGAGGGATGCCTGTGTTCAGAGTAGTAAAAGTTTTACGGCTGAAATGATGATTCAACGATATACGATGGGAAAATGAAGGAAAAAAGTACATACACCTTACGTGTATAGAGGTCAATATCAATATATTTTGTATTATTCTTTGTAGCGTTATCTCTGCGTTGTTATTTCATATGTCCATGCATTCAGCTTTCTAGGACGATTAGTCTCTTCGCAAATCCGGAGACGGACGCACAGACAGACAGACAAAGCGAAACTATAAGGGTTTCTTGATTTACTACGAAACCCTAAAAACAAATCAACACGTCTAATAGCCGCCTAAGCCTCGAGTTTTCTCATTTCATTCCAAAGTTTTATATAATCCTATTAGTTTTTATTTCAATCATTTATTATTTATCCAGGGTTTTTACATGCCACCCTTATATACATACGTAATCCTGTTAGTTTAAAACTTTATAAAGCGAAGTTTTCGACTTGAAGGTAAAAACATTTTTATTTTATGAAATTATAGGAGACTAGCTTTTACCTCTTTTGCCCGCGCAAAGTTAATACATCTTTCTTAGTTAGATAAACAAGTTTGTTTGGAATGAATCGTCATAGATTCAGCGAATTCCTTTAAAGTTTTCGATGAAATTCGAATATAATTGACATGATATCATATAAATTATTTATACGTAAAAATAGGTAATTTATTCTAGATTCTAGATCAGAAATCATCATAAACAAATACCAAGGGGTTCTTGAGATACAAGCGTTTTAGTGATCAAGGTCGCGCTCCCGCGCCCCCCTCTGACGAACGGTTAATTTGACTATTTATAAGAAGGCTAAATTAGTTAATTTGACATAATTTTTCCAAGTCTAGACATCCAGCCGGACTAAAGGACTTCGGCAAACCGTAGCCTAACATTGTAACAACTTTTCAAAGAAATGAATAACCTTATAGTAAAATTTTTGAAAAGGTTATTCAATTCTTTGAAACGTTCTACCTAAGTGTGGTTAAAAACACTATAAGCACTATAAAAATTACAAACTATAGAATAAGCTATAGCGACATCCCTAGTCATTGCTACTGAATGTAACTTGTAGATGGCGCTCTAATCGAGCCTCAAACCGATATCACCTTATCAAGAATTTCAGCGGTAATCAACATGGGTTGGATGAATAAGATACTTCAGCAGCGCTGCGGTAGCTGGAATTTTTATGATGCATATCACAAACCTTTCTAAATGGAAGATGAATAAGGTACTTTGGCAGAAGCTGCGGTAGCTCGGAATTTCTATGACTCATCTTATTAATTTTACCTAATGGGAACTGAAAACGGTGCGTTGGCAGACGTAGACGCTACGGTAGCTGGATTTTTTATGACCCACCTCGCGAACTTTTGTTGATGGAAGCCGAATAGTTGTAGTAGTAGAACTTTTTGTGAAGAGTGACTTCATCCGGGGAAGTACCTACTACCACCATACCTATTTCTGCCACTAAGCAGTAATTTCTGCATTGCTTTGTTCCAGTTTAAAGGATAAGGGGGCCGGTGAAATTAAGGGCACATAAGACCTTAGAACTCTGTCTCAGGGTGACGGGCGCAAAGCAATGCAGCGTTGGCCACCTAGTCACAGGCTTCGTAACCGTGATCACCGCGGTATTGCAGTTGTAATACTAATAATAATAGTAGAGGTTACCGCTTTACTTTAGGTGGGCCATCGGCTTGTCTCGTCATTAAGTCGTAATTAAATAGGTATTTTGGAAAAAGCTGCAGCAGCTGGATTTCTTTATGATTCAGCTCTTAAATTTAACATAACGGGAGCTAAAAACGGTGTTGTGGCAGACGCTGCGGTAGCTGGATTTTTTATTACGAATCTCTCGAACTTTAGATGACGGGAGTGGAATAGGGAACTTCGGCAGACGCTGCGGTAACCTGGCTGTTTGTATAACTCATCTGTCGAACGTTACCTAACGGGAGGTGAATACCATCCTTTGGCAGACGTTGTGGTAGCTGGAAATGTGTAGGACTCATTTCTCATACTTTATCTAAGAGAAGCCTGAATAAGAAACTTTGACCTATGTGTTAATTCCAGACGACACATATAATTTTAATAAAATAAATTAATTTAATAACGTCATAATCATCTTATTTACACAAATGTTTAGATCAAAAAGTTACCCATGTGTTATTACTGTACCACATCTACGTGTGTACACACTACACATACGTGTGCAATGTTTCAGCGCAATCAGTCGTGTAGTTTTTACGTAAATATGTAACGAAGATAAATTATTATACAAATGAAAACTAATAACATCATATCTATCTTATGAAAACTAATTTTTAGGACAAAAGGTATATATATATATGTTAATCTTGGTCTACATCTATTCGTGTGCAAAGTTTCAGCTAAACGCGTAGCGTAGTTTTTGCGTGAAGAGGTAACAAACCTGCATACATCTATGCAAACAAACTTTCGGATTCATAATATTGTAGTGAGATGAGTGAGATTAAAATCAACTATAATTATTTTTTACCCTGAAACTATTATTAAAACACTTTTTTAAAAAATAATTAAAATGGGCCTGGCTGATATCAAAAAATAATGGGGTTACAAACGAACGTCAAATTTACGTTCCAAGCGCCATCTCTGAACAAGCGCCGGAACTATGTAGCCAGTAAGCTTAGTGTACGCTTTCAGGTTTCAGGACTACGGGGGTGCGGCGGAATCACTTTAAGAGCTGTTGTCGCGCCGCGATGCGCTAGATGGCGTTGGCATTTTCCATACTGCTTTTCGTAGAGATCAGTTACTTGAAAATTGGGGTCTGATTTGATGTGTCAGAAACTAAAGCTTGCAAGTAATTATATTTTCATTAATAAACGAATGAAGTATTGAAAAAACCTCTTTGCTGATAAGCACATTTGTGTTTTATTGGATTTCTAACGTAGCGTAGGTCATACGGGATACGAATAAATCTGCCTTCTATAATGTTTCGCATTATAATGGGAAGCTATATTAATTTTTACGTTGACAATTACCTCGAATATTAAGTCCCAGACTATTTCATTCTAAAATCTCGACATAAAGTCGATTGAAGCACTTCACATAATTGCTTTTTGTATAGCATCATCGATCACAATCAACAGTCGTACATTTGAACAGCCAAGTAGGTTTACCGAATCACTTACTCATTCATTAATTACTTTAATCAATCATTACACTTCAAACGTTTTGCCTATTCCATTCTGCCGTAGGACTGCTGTCAATGTCCACTACTGGACATAGGCCTCCATCATGGGCCTCCAAAATCATGACGGGCTTACCAAACTCACCACGCTTGGTAGGAGAGTTGACGAGCGTAGTACGGGATGTTGATACACGGAAAGACGCTGCTGCCCATCTTCCGGATGTATATCTTGGCAGATTCTTACTGCGTCCACGGGCAAGAAAAGGGAGAAATCGTTCTACAGCCGGCACTCCATGGCAAGTTTTTTGCCTACTATTTATTTATTATTGACATTAAGGGATAAAAAACCTACGTACTCTACGGACACTCGAACGAACCAGGGCGCCTACTCTAGAAAACGATGACGATATTATCGTGAGAATAGCAATCTTCACGTAATGGCCTTAAAAGTTAGTTTGGCTTGATTACGATTTCGATTTATCGCAATTTGCATTCGAGAGTAGGCCCCGAGGGTCATTAATACCTCCTTAATTAATGCTTCCCATGGCTCAGTTGGTCTATAGCCGACTACGTTGGAAGTAGCGGGTTCGATTCACGCTACGGGACTAATATTTGTAAATGTTATGCAGATATTTCTATATATTATACATATGATATATGTATAATAAATAGAAATAAATATATTATATTTAGTCCCGGGAAAATAATGTTTTGCTCATGCAATATATGTATAATAACGGACAATCCGATAAGTGTTCAAAATAGATCATTGCAATCGGTAATTTGGAGGTACATAACTAAAAAAAAAATTGAAAACACGAATGGCCAAGAATGGCTTCACTTTGTTTTCATTGCATGCCTATATTTAAAAAAAATATATTTATTTCAAAAGTTGTCCGTAACTGCGGTTAGCACGGTCCATTCTGCAGTTCCAATTTTTCATCACGCGTCCGAGCATTTCAAGTGGTATTTGCGAATAACGCAAAGGTGATCACCCATTATAAGTATTTTAGGATAAATTATTATCATTAAGTGTAGTTTTCAATCAATGTGAAAGTTATCAATGAATAGCAGCAATGGTCACTACGGAAGACCAGCGCTGTGGTACGACCTGTTCTGCCACAGCATGAATGCTGAGTAATAGCCATTTTTTAACACTTTTTTTACCTAATTTGTTATATTGATTAATTGTAATTTGTGTGACAAAATGAACGTATCTTTATTTTTATCAATATAGAGCTATCGAGCTAAACACAGTAAAAATGTGTGAACTGCATCCTGCGTTGCCATTTTGGTGTAAGCAACAAAGTAAGTTGCAGTACGTGCATTCTGCTGGTGGCGAAAGAAGTACCTAAAACTTTGGTCCTATTTGGTGCGTCTAGTACTTATATATAAATGAATAGCTGGAATAAATAATACCTACCATAGACATAAGGACACCACTCCGATTACACTGGATAAAAACTTGTAAAATTAAAAAAAAAACTGAAAATTATCTACTAACCTATCGGCTGATTTTCGTAAAATTTTGCGATCACAATTCATTATAATATAATAACATAAACACGGAAATTTATCGCGTAATACCTTTGATTATTCCCGACGTTTCGACTGTGTTTCAACAATCGTGGTCCTGGGTTGACTGGAGATTTCATTGGAGTGTCCATCAAGAAAGCGATGGTAGTTTTGCAACTACCCTCACTTTGTCTTCAGAACTCGGTAAGGCCGCGTTTACATTGCGGCACACAACACTAACAGCATCTTCACTATGCAATGTTACATCAAGACGCACACTACACGATAAATTCCCGTGTTTATGTTATTATATTATAATAACCTATCGGCTATTGGTTAATGGCATCAATAATTTCAATACCCAAAAGATAACATACATATAACCACCAAGACTGCACCAAGCATGGTCTTCCCGGGACCATGCTTGGTGCAATCCAAGCGAAACGTCGGGAAATAATAAAGGTAATTTACGCGATAAATACCCGGTTATATGTATGTTACTAACCTAAAAGATAGTTATTAAAATGGTACCTAGTAATAAAAGCTACATTAAATATAAATGTATGGAATAAAAAAACCGGCCAAGTGCGAGGCGGACTCGCGCACCGTGGTACAAACCTGTGGGTATATAAGACCTGAGTATTTGATATGAATTCCAATTTAATACCTCTACGCGTTCATGAGGAAAGGTTTAGTAATTTTAAAATTATTAAAATATTTTTATTCACTATTGGCCTTATGAACAAGCTCAGAGTCGCTCAACGAGCTATGGAGAGGGCTATGCTCGGGGTTTCACTACGGGATCGAATCAGAAATGAGGAGATACGTAGAAGAACTCGGGTCACCGACATAGCCAAACGGATTAGCACGTTGAAGTGGCAATGGGCAGGCCATATAGCGCGCAGAACAGATGGCCGATGGGGCCGCAAAGTTCTCGAATGGAGGCCACGGATCGGCAAGCGCAGCGTAGGACGTCCACCTACAAGATGGGCAGACGACTTGGTGAGAACTGCTGGTCAACGGTGGATGCAGACGGCTTCCAACCGCAGTACTTGGAGATCAATGAGGGAGGCCTTTGTCCAGCAGTGGACGTCCTACGGCTGAAATGATGATGATGATGATGATGAAAATATTTTTATTGTATGATGTAACTAAAAATTTACGGTTTTCGCAATTTTTCCTTTTATCTGTGCTATAAGACGTTGCTTCGTACCAAATTTCAAGATTCTGAGTTCACGGGAAGTGCCCTGTACCCTAGGTTTTGATTACCTTACGAGTGTCGAAAATTTGCAGAAATTTACGGCATAAACGGCTGTATCTATTTATTGCGTTGGCTTAGAGGTTTTATTTTTTCACAGCTCCAAGGGACAGTAGTCTTGAGTATTTGATATAAATTCCAGCTTGATACCTCCACGCGTTCCTGATAAAAAGTTTCTTGACAGACAGACGGACGGACAACAAACTGATCCTATAAGGGTTCCATTTTTTCCTTGGTGTACGTAACCCTAAAAATGAACTGAAAGTCAAAGGATGACTTATTGTTCAATGAACCAAGATAAAAGTTATCAACAAAATCAGAATGCTTTTTACAAGCTTTTATTAAAGCACAGGACCTGAAGTTCCGCTGACAATTAAATATGCAATAACTCATGACTGTTTTAATGGCCGCCCAAGATGGCGGATTAAGTATTGAGTCATAGTATCTTTATCACTTTATCCAAGTCTTTTGTGTATGTGTGTGACACTCAGGCTGAATTTATTTAATTTTTACTCAATATTTTTTCATACCACTTGTTGACTTTTGATGGAAAAATATTTCAGTTCCGAGGTTTTAAAAGGCAAATTATAATATTTTTAGCACCTGCGACACAAGACCTACCACTTAGCGTAAGTGCTGTAACCTAGTTTATAAAAACGAGCCATAAAAGTGTTTTAGATATTTTTTTTATGATTATGTTACACTTAAGCTTGAATTGAATTTTCATGAATTGAAATTTCCCTTGAAAATTAAAAACTACAATACCACTTTGGTGATGGTGGCATATTGTTTGGGAGAGACCTATGTTCGTCAGTAGGAATTTACAAAATGAAAATTATTATGATGACGTCAGTTGGCGGCAAAAAATAACATCATATGAGCAAGCTTTGGATAAGGTTTATGTAAGTCATATTGACAATAAGAGTACACCTAAAATTAGCACATAAAATAATGTTATAATTTATCTCCAAAAACTTTATATACAAATTTGACTTCGCGGCAATTATCTCATAAACCCTTTTTATGTAAATCTTATATATACATTTTTTAAGGTTTTTTTTTAATGTTAAGACGATTCGATCCGTACCTGGCGAAAAGGCAGGGCCAAACAGAGATGGCGGGACGAACTGGACGAGTACCTGATGAGCTGATCAGAAGCAGTGGGCTGCTTCTGATCAGCTCATTAGGTACTTCTTTCAAATTAATAATTAGCTTTCAAATTAAGGTAAAGAATAAGTCTCTATAACTAATTATCCAAAATGTCTTCACACTTGTCGCTTTCAAAATAAAGTAAAAAAAACGTTTCTTTATGTAAGTATCCAAAATGGCTTCCAATATTGTTTCTACATACCTAAGCCTGGACATAACTTTAGCTGACTCACAGAATGGCTTAGTGCAGACAAATAATATGTTTTATTATCACCTTCGAGACAGTCTAGATATTTGGATAGATGCCAAGTGTTTGTACCTACAAGCGGATTACATTTGACCGTGTAAGGACTGAATGTGTGGTTGAGCGAGCGAAATGTTAAACAGTACAGTGAGCTAAATGGCATGAGTTATATATATATATATATATATATTTTATAAATAAATTGTTTATTTGAAGGGCATCACAGTTTTAAGGCGTCTTTATTATTTATTTAATTAGGTTTTTCTAAAATTTCTTCAGGGTTCCGTAGAAAAACTAAAAAAAGGTAAGGCCTTTGCATCTGACTTGTTATGACTTGACTTGGCTATGTTTTGAGTAGATGCGTACGCATTATACAACTAGTCCCAAAAGTTAGCTTGCAGCGGTGTTGGATTGACCTGCTCATGAGTACTAGAGAAATAATACAATAGATAGTATTTATTAAATATAAATGGTTGTGTGCATGTAGATTTTGGCGGCCTGTTGCGGCCATTTAGTTTCGGTGACATCTGTCAAATCTTTTTGTTATTATTCAGTTATTCATGCCAAATCACCATGGCAAGTTACACGATTGAACAACACGTTCAAATTATAAAAGTTTATTATCAAATTCAGTGTTGTTTATTGCAAACGTTGCGCGCATTGCGCCCATTTTACGGTAGACATGGTGGCCCTTCACAGTCGACTCTTCAACGTTTGGTGGCCAGATTTGAGATTATCGGTTCAATAATCAATCAGCAAACACACATACGTTCAAGAAACGATAGGATCGGCCGAGAACATCGCCGCAGTCCATGAAAGTGTATAGCAGAACCCGAAGCAGTGGATTCCTCGCCGTGCACAAGAACTCGGCCTTTCATCGTCAACGGCGAACGCTACAGAACGATTATAACCAATTTTTTATGGCCCACTTGAACCGCATAGACCCAGGCCACATTTGGTTTTAGCAGGACGGCGCTATGTGCCACACAACGGATGCTAATTCTAATTCTAATTCTAGGGGGGTTACCAGATCTGCACTGACGTCCCGCATTGGGGTGTATTGTGCATTGACCCCCGAGGTGCTGCCTCGACCCTAACCTAACCAGCCCAACTCCTTGAAATACCGGAGAAGGACTCGGGGTCGCCGGCAGCATTCCATGTGCATCCCCGAAGGGTATGCAAATATTGTGGAAGAAGGAGGGCATGACTCCATGAGCTCCTGCAGTCCTGTCTCTATTCTGGTCTGTCTTGTGGCACCACAGTGCAGTAGCACGTGCTCAACGGTTTCTTCCTCTTCAAGACACCCGCGACATAGTCCACTGTCTGTGGCACCCGTCTTGAGAAGATGGTGATTGAGATCACAGTGTCCCGTGATGACGCCCACCATAATCAACGGATGCTAAGATTGGTAATCTGCATGAAAGATTTGAGGGTAAGGTAATTTCTTGCAGGGGTGATGTGAAAAGGCCACCAAGGTGATGCGATTTGATCCCGCTAGACTTTTTCTTGTGGGGTTTTTGGGAGTCGCAGGTAAATAAACCGCAATCGACTGATGCCCTAAAGGTGAACACATAGTCCATCGCTCAAATTGAGCCGAATCTATGCGGAAGAGTAATTGAAAATTGTAACGCTCGGATCCGTGCCACCGTAAGAAGCCGAGGCGGGCATTTACACGATGTTATATTCCACACGTAATGGCACTTATAGGCCTTTCAAATAAAAAAATATTTTTATAATACCTCACTCACAGCTTGTTTTATTCCATTTCATCATCTACCCGCCCTTATTGAAAAACACTTTTGTTATAGTAAAAAAAATCAAATCAATTGTTGTAAATTGGTGACACCCCTTGGGGATTGATGACTAACAACTATGACCAGATTTTTCAAATATTTCTATTTATTTATCTTGGCAATCAAGTACCAGCTATCAACCTCGATAGCAGTGCTACAGGCATCCTGGGTTTTTTTATGGTTGCCCTTAAAAACCCAGTTTTTACACAGGAACCAGTCAAAAATACTTTTGTTTAAAGTCTAAAACTTATCTCAACTCCCTCTACACAACTTACAATCTCTCTCTACCTTCCTCTCTCTGACCACCAAGTTGCTGTTTTCAATATTACTAAACTGATGGATAAAGTACAATGTTACCCCTCCTCTCATTCCCGTGGATGCAGCTTACTGCAACTTTTTAATTCTGCCAAGGGATACTTTCAGAAGATGGGCAGCAGCATCTTTCCGTGTATCAACATCCTGTACTGCACTCGCCAACCCGCCTGTCAAGCGTGGTGAGTATAGCAACTACCCCTCATGGAGATCATGAGGAAGGCTTGTGTTCAGTAGTGTATATAAAAATTCCGTCAATCATCTGGTACCTAGAACATTGCTTAATTAGAGGCTGGTGCTGTATTAAAATGTCCAGGATTATATGTATTCATTTATGATAGGCATAAGAAGTAACGTCCCCCAAAGCCCTAAACTAATAGCTTTATTCGACTCACTCTCGGACGGTTTTTACAATATTAGCTAAAATCAGCTTATCTTAACTATAACACAACAATCTGTGTCACGTAAAACAATTTAATTTACATTGAACAAGGGTTGTTTTCATTTAAACTAAAACATTATACACGATTCGCTCGGACGGTCCAACAACGTAGAATCGATAAGAGTTCTGCCTCATTAAGACGCCATAGCGACGTAGCCGGCTACGTATCCTAGAAAATTATATTAATATTTAATAGAAAACAACTGTATTGCTTCATAGCGCACACCATCCTTATTGCAGCGCCACCTACGTGGCCAAGAAATATATCTGTTCGGTCTAACCGCACTATCTTTCCTCTCACCTTTTGCCAGAAAAACTAAACCAACTATCGCCGCGCCGGTTAAAATCAGCCGTGTATGAATGCTTTTATGTGTGTTTATTTACCTACGGCCCTTGATATGACTCGGCAGTAGCACAAACAAGCTCGTTCAAGTGTAGAGGTATATGTATAACCTACAAAATCGTATTGTGTACAGTGTTCGTGTTTCTAACATTATCTTTTGAAAGCCTTCGGAAATAACGGATAATTATTAGGAGCGGAACTCTTGATATATTTTTTTACAAGCGTTTCTCTTTCCCTCTTTCTTGTGAGGGAAAGGGAACCAGTTGAAAACATCTAATGAGATCTTTTTTTCTTCACAATTAAATTAGGTGAAATTAAATTAATGTTTCTTTATTGAAAAGAAACATATAAAAACGTTTAAATTGAACAAAGCACATAACTGAATTCGTTCGCTTCAGAAAACTGTTCTCAAGTGAGGGAAAGAAATGAAAAAGAAACCTATTGTCACTTACGTGTTTTATTCAATTTAAATTTGTTTTGCCCAGAAGTGGAACTCCACGGATTATTTCGATTCGCTTTGAATTTATTAATAATAAATAATGCTGGACATTTCTCACACCGAACCATCGAGCCCCAAAGTAAGCAGACCTTGTGTTATGGGAACCAGAGGGTTGACAGTATACTTAAATTCATTTTGTAAAAACGGGAATTACTCACGTAGTATTGTAACGTCGAAGATTATTCCGACACGTTTCGATTTTTCAAGAAAATCATCATCATGGGATTGAATGCCCGTCCGCGCGTGGGGCCGACACGACACTGGCGCTGGCAGCGGCGCGTGCCGCGCGAGCATTCAATCCCATGATGATGATTTTCTTGAAAAATCGAAACGTGTCGGAATAATCTTCGACGTTACAATACTACGTGAGTAATTCCCGTTTTTACAAAATGAATAGTATATCTCACGTTAATTTTGAAAGTGAAATAGTATACTTAAATATAAAATTTAATATATTCTTATCATAGAAAACACCCAGACCCTAGAAAAATATCTGTTGATACAGCAACTTTTAGTCCCTGTCGGGGATCAAACCCTCCACCTCCTTCGTCTCAGCCGGCTACTTTGTACGAGTTTATTTTTAAGTTTATCAGTGTACAATAAAATTTTCAGCCATTCATTCGTTGATTTATTCTTAACCAACTACGCCACAGAGGTCGCAATTCCTAAAATAATCTTAAAACTTCGTTCTAAGGGACTGGCAGATGTCCGGGTCTTAATAGCTTCTCGCTAAGCCTTATCCATCAGTGTGTAACAACGATCAATTTCGCTCCAAAATGACAATCCAAATAGTTAATGATACTGAAAATATAACAAAACGGTAGATCCTTTATATCCGTCCTAATTCTGCGGTCGCGGGCAAATTACATTACTGTGACGGCATGTGGGACTTTTACAAGAGACAACACGACTTTATTTATTTATTTTTCGGACATCCAGAAGCTTATTAATAACTTATAAAACAACAAAATATATACCATAAAGCTAATTAAACTTTCTGATATTGTACTGTTTTCCAACTTAAGGCGTGAATAGGTACATACGTCGCGGTACAATTTTTTTATTCATTGCATCATTCAATGTACAGATTTGTACATTGCAGATGGTTCAAATGTAAGGACCAAAAATCCGAAATCGATACATTGTGTCAGGGCGTGTCCAGGTCTGTATTTTATTGTATCAAAACTTTGTAATGTATTTTTATATTGCATATAATTGGATAGACCTTGCGTTGCCATTTTTTAACTAGCACAGGTTACCTCCCGTGCTAGTTAAAAAACTGTCTTGATAATTGCAGTAAATATGTTATATGCTGGGTTTTAATAAATAAATGATTGATTGATTGATTGACGAACGCGCCGTTCGCGAGCTGCGCGCTGTTATCCGGGGATCGGATTGGATCTTTTAAAAAAAAATATTATAATTAAACTGTTAAAAAAACGTTTATTTTACTTTTACGATGGTTATAAATCAAAGAAATAAATGGGATTTAAACGTGAGCTCAGCGCGAGAGATGAATACCGACTAACTGTAGGAGGTCTCTGAGATGTGTCTAGACGTTAGGTCAGCGTTTTCGGAGGCAAAGGTAAGGGGTATTTAGGGTTCAGTGAAATGGGTATAACAGCGCGTAATGCGCGTGAGCGGCGGGCGGACAGCGCAGGAGCGTTGCACGAACTAAAATACACGCGCGCAGCGCATTCGTCAGATTCTCTGGATACGCCCTGTCACAGTATTTGTTGTAGAACCCCCCGTAACCCACAACCTCCTTTGTCCCAGCCGGCTACTAAACCAACTGCGCGCAGAAGTGGTAATTCCGAAAATAATCGCTAAAACCTCGTCCTATGTGACTGGCAAATGTCCGGGCCCGAATAGCTTCTCGCAAAGCCTTATCCATCAGTGTGTAACAACCTTCAATTTCGCTCCTAAATGACAATCCAAGTAGTTAATGACACCGAAAATATAATAAAACGGCAGATCCTTCATATACGTCCTAATTCTGCGGGCGCGGGCAAATTACATTACAGTGAGGGTATGTGAGACTTTTACAAGAGACGACACGACTTTGTTGTCGTCGACGATTTTCCAAGTTATGGCGTGAATAGGTGCGTCGCGGTACAATTGTTTTTTATTTACTGCATCATAGATTGAGAACCCAATTATTTTGATTTTTAGGTCTATAGTGTTAGTTTAACAAGCATTGGTACGGGGGTACAAGAAAAGGGGGCGAAGGCCTCAAAAGGTCACCAAAGGAGACCTTTGAGGTTCGTGATCCTAGGGTTACCAAAACCAATCAGTACCCTTCTCTCAATTAGACAGTGCTAACAAAAAAGGTTTCATGTAAATCGGTTAACGCGTTTGGTTGTAATCGTCCCACACACAGAATACAGACAGACAGACAGCTCTACGCATATTATAAATAATATAAATATAAATAATATAAATAATGCTGGACAAATCACACAGCATCATCTAGCCCCAAGCTAATCAGAGCTTGTGTTATGGGCACTAGATGACTGATATACTTAATACATTTATTTATTATTATTATTTTATTTTACATTAATGTACATTATACTACATAGATAGATATTTTTATTATAATATAGAAAAACACCCAGAACACCCGGAACAAATATCTGCAGATCATACAGACATTTGTCCCAAGGCGGGAATCGAACCCGCAACCCCTGGCGTCGCAGGCGGACCTTCGCCCGCTGCGCCACAGAGCTTGTCAAGGGGCTTCGCCCCCTAATTGTATGTATTATTACGTGTGTGTTTCACCCATGTATTGTTATTTTATATATTTTACTCTAGCATCGTCTACTTCAATCCTTGTTCTTAAACTTTTATTTTTGTGGAAACTTTTAATTGACATTCGTTAAATTATGCCTCTTTTAAAGGTCTGCGTAATATCATTTTTGCATTTATTCTCTTCAAGTCAGCTGTATGTTTTCATAGAATTTCAAAATAAAATAAAATGTCTTGTACTAAGCCGAAAAATAGGTGATTCTTTCCCTGAACCCTGGCACAACTTTAGTTTTACGACTTTTCAGGATTAGGATTTTCATTCAAGTAAAGACCACGCAAGTTTTAAGTTCAACAGCTGATTAAACGATAATAATGACCTAAACTACAGCTGATTCTACACGAATAAAATACCTAAACAACACACAGGTGTTTTTTTATTAAAATGTAAGAAAAAAAATCTAATCATGACCTCAGGATCATCTTCATCACATCAATTAGTAAAAACGAAAATGAGAAAACTACTTTTTTTTAATACGCTTTAGCCCTGCCATTAAACCAAGTGAGGCCAAGGAGGTCGTCCATATAAAAACATGTCTTTGTAATCAATACAAATAGAAATATCTTGTAACAACAAGGTGGTAACAATTTTGTAGCAAGCCCTGAATCCCAAACTAGCGTTAGCTGTATGTTAGCTGAATCATTCACAACACACAAAAATCGTATCGCACAGTGTAACGGTGGCTCGGTAACGTTAATCCGCCTTGTGACGTGCCCTGACCCAAAACATAATACCTGCCTTCCGTCACGTTCGAATTAATGAGTTGTCTAGAAATGTTGACATTGGCCTAGCAGTCTCACCTTGACTTCCGAGGTGGTTAAAATTAATGTATAAAGTATATTTGTTTACATATTTTTGTATAATATATTCTTCCTATTACTTAAAGTGTTCAAGTTTCAAGTTCAAACATTAATTCATCCATATTTATGTGTCTAGTGAGCGCTAGGGGATGCAAATGCTCCTTGGTTCGTCAGAAATGAAAATACAGAAAAGATGAGTAAACAATAAACGGAAACGGGTACAATTCGTGACGGTCACATCAAAGTGACAGTAAGTAAATTTTGTTATGGTCACTTTTAATATATAAATGAACAACAAATATATAGTAACAAATCCGATAACCTTTATAAGCAATTTTTTGTATGTAAAGTGTAAACCCACACTAAGGTATCATTTATAGAAATGAAAAATAGCTCATAAATAAGATAAAGAATAGCGTTAAAGGTGTTCGTCTGAACGTTACGGGTTCGAGTCCCGTCGGAGACAAAATTTTGATTGCATTTTTCATTCCGATTACCTTTGTCTAATGAGCGCTTGAAAAACACTCAAAAAGAATTCGACACGTGTTTCGCCTCTCCACAAGGCATCTCCAGGAGGTACCCAGCAACGAACATCACCACTGCCTGGACGTGTTGCCTCTTCGACCGCCGAACAGAAAGTTTGGTATTTTGAGTGTTTTCAATTCGATAGGTTAGCAGATGTGTTACTATATTTCATTTATATATTACGACCACTTTTTACAATTTGCGGACGTTCTGAGTCTCTTCGTTCTCATTAGCATGTCCACAGCTTGTCCTAGTATCCGTCCCAAATGTCGTTACGAACTTGTAATCCCGGCTTTGGGAAATCACGGAGGGATTGTAGTGTATGAGCATCTAAAGTGGTTGGGAAACTTCTTAGAAGTTGTAAGCAAGGGTTTTCTATTGGGATTGTCAGAAAATGGCACTCATTTCTCTTATTTGTGTCAAGTATGAAGGCTATATTTGTTTTTTAGTTTATTAAGAAGTCAACTGCTGGGTAGCCTCCCTCATGTTGGTTATCCTGATGGTGCGGATGGAATTTGGCTTTGTGGCGAGTGGTGCGGTGATGGAGGTATACAGAAGGTCATCACCATCTCAGCCGCAGAAAGTCCACTGCTGGGGATAGGCCTCCCTCATGAAATATCAAATAATCATAAGGGAATTGCTGCCATACTCATCACGCACGGAAGGCGGGTTGGCGAGGGCAGTACGGGATTAATACATGGAAAGACGCTGCTGCCCATTTTTCGGACGTATCCCTTGCCAGATTTATACTGTGTCCACGGGTAAGAGAGAACGGGCAACATTCTACTGCCGACGCCCCACGGTAAGGCAATTTCACGATGATGCGATGTCGATAAAATAACTACAAACTAAAATACGAGTGAGTGTTCAAGCCAGTTATGGGCGGACGCTGCATCTCAACCCGTTACCAGTTCATCGAAGCAACATTATTGCTACGAACCAGTAAGCAATAAATATTTATGTTGAGTGCGGACGTAAGATAAGCAAGTCTAGACCATATCCTAAGTATACCCTTTCAGTAGCAGAATAGTCTTATATTAAATGCGACCTATCATGTATTAAACTTGGAATGTTTGTATGTTTATGTTCGTCCGGGTCAAATGAGGACCACCTCCTGACAAAACTTATTTTATTTATTTGTAATTATTTATCTGTATGTACAATGTACATATAAGTGATTGTGATAACAATATATTTTTTTCTATGTGATGACGTATTTTAGTCAAGCCTCATAAAATAGGGATTCAATTTAATATGGTCTTTACCTCTTTTTTTAATTAAAAAAATTTGGTGCAACACAATATCAATGACAAGATAAATCGAAGAATCCGTTTTTTATGAAATAGATATACTACTTCGTAGAAAACGATTATTATTTCATAAAAAACGGATTTTTCCGATTTATCTTGTCATTGATTTAAGTTTAAAACATTTAAATGATATATTATTACTTTACAGAATTGAAAAACTATGGTCGTGGAGTGGTATGGAATTATGGATAGCGTAGAAAAAGTCACCACTCTTGGATCTCGCTCAGTGCTCCTGGATGTGAGAAACACAAAATAGACCAGTCTGACAAAAACGAAAGGAGGCCTAGTTTTTTAGTTAGTCTCTTTTAAGATAACACAATCGATCTATACCTATTATTGTACAGATTCCCAAGTAATATAACAGGTTTCAATTATATAACCATATTGTGTAGAAATAGGCACTCTTTGGAATACGCCGTCGACTAGGTGAAAGCTATCACGCTTCGATAGCGCTTTCCAGGAATATGCCATACTAGCTTGTACCCGCCGCTTCGCATACGTTGTACCCTGTTAAAAAGTAGTACCTATGTGTTAATCCTGGTCAACATCTATATTTGTGCAAAGTTTCAGCTCTATCCTAGTTTTTGCGTGAAGAGGTAACAAACATCCATACATCTATACAAACATTCGGCTTTATAATAGATTTAAGGGTGTCATTTTCCGCGAACCTTTTTCTTTCTCTTACTGAATAATTTACCTAAATACCTTGTTTATTAATTTTCATCTATGTATATGTATGTATATTTATATATGAAACATAGTCGGGTTAGTTACCCCACTTATAACTTGATTGAACCGATTTCGAGGAACTCAGATTTCTTGGATTTGTCTGTACCCGGAATACCAAATTGGGCTATTTAAACATCAAAAAAAAATATTATAACGGCAATTTATTTTCTCATACATTTATGAGATGACATTTTTTGGTGTGAAATATAATATAAGTTCAAGCTGTTTATATTTCTGGCCTTTTTGGGTATTAGTAGTATTGGAGTAGTTTTATTAGTAGAGTAGTTATAGGGTAGTTCTACAACCACTCAACTAGGTACTTTATTTTATTTTTTACTACTAACTACTACTACTGTTACCCTATAGTAGTTAGTAGTTGTAGTAGAGCGATAGAAAGTTCGCCAGGACAGCTAGTAATAACTATATAAGAGTTTATGTTATCGAGGCTCGTTTGGCCCGGTCAATACAAGTGCAAAACTGCTAGCTTGATCTAGTAAAAAAAAGTTACAATATTCTTCACCAAACATATTTTAAGAAGTAATTTTCCTTCAATACAAGTGGGCTCAGGGCTCGTTACAGTCTATCTAAAAAAATAACAATTTGAAGCCTTCTTTACCCCGGGATTACGGAATAATGGTACTTACCGCCCTAAATATACAGATCTTTTTTCCATTGTAAAGCTGAAAGGCAAGAGAACACTGATAGAAGGATTATTTTCGTAGGGATTATGGGATAGTGGTACTTATTGCTTGATGTATACAGGGCTCTTTGCTTTGTAGATTATCTTAAGGCATAAATCGAGTTGGAAGAAGAAAGCAAATGGAATTATTATAATGTGTTATTGTAGCCGTGGGATGCCTGTTTATTTAGATTCTGAAGAACCTTACGCAAAATAAGTACCTAATTATTCACAAAATTTACCTTCTTTATTAATTTTCTATTGAAGCGCGTTTTTTGTAAATAATGTTGATTTGTCTAACATGGTAAATCTCGAACTTTGAAGAAGTAATAGAACTTGTTAAACTTTCGCGATTTGTTAACATATTATTAATTATTAAGATACAGGAATTTATCGCGTACCTTTTTTATTATATTCGCGACTTTTCGACCAAGTGCAATCCGGTCGAAAATTATTATTATTATTATAATATAATGTAAACGCGACATAGACATCGATGCCAATTTCAGACTTTACATGAACGAAATCCTAGGAAAACTAGCACAAAGAGTCCAGGTGTTGTCTGTACTTCTTTTTTTACTCAGAACAAGACTTACATACAGTTTTGTTATCTTTATAAGAGATAATTATAACAAAACGAAACGGAGTTGTTTCCGAAAATACAATGACTTTTTTAAACTTTCGCGATCACAACACATTATTAAAATATGGGATTATCGGGTATTTATCGCGTAATTACCTTTATTTTATTCCCGACTTTTCGACCGGATTGCACCAGTCTCCCCGCGACCACGACCAGGTGCAATCCGGTCGAAACGTCGGGAATAAAATAAAGGTAATTACGCGATAAATACCCGATAATCCCATATTTTAATAATACAATGACTTCCCGCCTTTTTCATCCTCCAACCATAGACAGTGAATACAATCTTGTCTAAGGATACAACCCACCGACGCGACGCGACGTCCATGTGTCGCTTACACGAAACCTGGGAGCCTGGTGGAGTCAACCCAAGCAAATAGTTTTTAAGTATCTACTTTGTTTCGTCATGCATTATGAAGGTTTTGTAACGATTTAAATCCTAATGATACGAGATATATATATGTATTCGGAGACACAAACTGTTCTGAAAATAGTCCTCTGTTTTAGACAATACAATAGATAAATTGCTGTGAGGTGCCGGCAGTAGAATTTTACCCCTCCTCTCTAGCCCGTGGATGCAGTAAGAATCTGCCAAGGGTTACCGGAAGATGGGCAGCTGCGTCTTTCCGTGTATCAACATCACGTACCGCGCTCGCCAACCCGAGGTGGATATGGTAACAACCCGCTCATGATCATAATTGGAGATCTATGAGGATATCAATACTATGGACGTCTTACGGCTGAGATGATGATGATGATGAAAAGAAAATAATTAAAACTTTGCCTTCCTTCGTAGTCGGCAAATACTCGTGAAAAGATTCCGCGCCTTAAGAACCAAGGAATTTAAATAATTAACAATCCTGTTTATCTCGAGTTTAAAGTTAAAGTGTTCATTTGGCAAACATTTGCATAGCTTTGAATTCTGAGAACAATGTAAGTGATAAAGGAATAAAGAATATGTAATAAAAATACTTTGAAATTTTGTCGGGGTATTTTGTTAAAAATTAAAGAATTGCTTTGTTATAGGTATGTGTAATACTTTGTTTTTTAGGGTTCCTTACCCAAAGGGCAAAAACAGGACCCTATTTCCAAGACTCCGCTGTCCGTCGGTCTGTCTGTCTGGTCTCATGAACCGTGATAGCTAGACAGATGAAATTTTAACAGATGATGTATTTCTGTTGTCGCTATTACAACAAATACAAAAAAACATAATTAAATTAAAATGTACTCTAGACTGTCCAGTAGTAAGTTTTCAGATGATCTTAGCTGTTTGTTGTGAGTGTCAGCGCAAAAATGAAACTGTGTCTTGAGGTAGTCGAGAGATAAGACACTGTCAGACAAGAGATGACGCTGTCAAGGTTCTCCAACAAATATAAACCGCCTTTATCATATATTATATTGTACGATGGCACGGAACCCTCGGTGCGCGAGTCCGACTTGCTCTTGGCCGGTTTTATTTTTAGTTATGAAGATTCTTTAACCGAACTTTCGTCTCTACTCTTCACTCTCTATGCCGCCACGGTCGTCTTAATCTGCAGACGAAAGACTCCGCGAACTAAAGCGAGTATGCTGTAATAGGACATAATTGTCCCATTAAATATTCCACGCGCCCTGAGTGCCATTTAGGGTATGTTTAACTTGACACTTTAAAGTGTCAGGCCTCTCAGGGTTGAAGTGTTGTTTTATGACTGCGAAAGTGTTAAATTAAAAGTCTTGCAGATTTCTGTTGTGTCGGTCTCTTAGGCGTAGTAGGTAATAGTTTGAGACTGGAGTCGCGAGTTCGATGCCCGAACGATTGTTTTCACGAACTGTAAACGAATCATATAAATCACATTTACAGGTTAGTCAAATATATTATTCAGATTTCAGAGCTGAACTAACCTGCAGATTATTTATTTTTGGATCAGTGGTAGGATCGAGACGTCTAGAGGAAATGGGGAAGACCTTTGTCCAGCAGTAGGACAGTAGTTATCATTGTCTCAGCCGTTGATTGCTGTCCACGTCCGCTGCTAGACTTAGGCCTTCCTCATGGATCTCCAAGATGATGAGGCCATACTGCGCTTGCCAACCCGCCTGCCAAGTGTGGTCCATGAGGGAGGCCTTTGTTCAGAAGTAGACATTTTACGGCGGAAATGATGATGATGACAGATGTTAGAAAGCCATCAAAACTCCAATTATCAGAAAGCAAAACATGTCGTGGTGGATACTGGACATGCCAGCAGCCCAAAAGCTTTTGATGAATATTCGCAAAAGGGTACAAGATTAATAAGATTATTCCAGCAGCACGCGAGAGGGCGGTGAATGATTTTACACTTTGATATTCACCAGGAAATATAAATTGGACTCTCAAAATTATATAAATTATTTTAACAACATAGCCTAATAATATTAAGATATTAAATATTTATTATTAGCATATTATGACAAAATATTATAACAATAAATAGAAGTGAAAGAGGAAGATTTCTTGTTCGTTTCTTTCCCTAAAAAAAAAACAGTTTTCCAAAGCGAACAAATTTAATTATGTACTTTATTTAAGCCTTCACATCTATTGTAGATGATTTATACAGCAAATGGTATTTGCTGTACGATTGTAGTGCCTGGGACGTTATATGGAATAGGTTTGCAATCACAGAAAAGAGAAGAGGTAATTCTGTGCTTTCCATCCTCTCAGCTTAGCCAGTTATAGTCAGAGGAAAAAACACGTCAATACGTCTAATTGAGCCACGGGTTTCTTCATGATGTTTTACTAAACCGTTAAAGGAACGTGTTAAAGGTGCACATATTTTTTATATGTTATTTTCATTGGTGCGACTCTGGTATTAAACCCACGAACCTTCTGTTAGAAAGTCGGCAACAATACTCCTTTTTAACGTAGGTAAGCAACTGTTAACTCGGGATCATATTTAAGGGTAGAGATTGACACTATTTCAGCTTATGTAGCCTCATTCATGATGCTTGGGGATTGATTTTACAAATGATCCTTCATGTGATTTCACATCCATTGAAAGTAGGTAAATCATCATTTCAGCCGTAAAACGACCACTACTGAATACAGGCCTCCCTCATGGATCTCCACGAGGGGTTGTTGCCAAACTCACAACGCTTGGCAGGCGGGTTGGCGAGCGTAGTACGGGATGTTGATACACGGAAAGACGCTGCTGCCCATCTTCCAGAGGTATCTCTTGCTGATTCTTATCTGCATCGGCTAGAGAGAAGGGGCAACATTTTACTGTCCGCACCCCACGGGACAATTAGGATATAGTTTTTTTTTTATATTTGTGTTTATTTATGGGTGAAATAAATAAATGAAATCTGAAAGCTATTTATACAATATTTTTTCAGGTATCAAATATATCATAAAATGTGAAATTCACACGCGATGAAGGGCCCAGTCAATTCCCAGCACTATTGATTCCATCACCCTGTGACCTGGTTGTGAATCGATCGTGCACACATCCACATCACGCACTAGTTGAATGCACTAATTAGTCAACTGTTGCTTCGTTTGTTGTTTGTTAGCTGGGTATGGCGTATAGTGCTTATGGCGTAAAGTGACTTTTTAAACGACTTTAAATAAAATGGACACGTGCGAACGTTAAGGGTTCCGAAATTAGAAGATGTTCGTCGTCCTATCGCTTTGCTTGATCTTGCTGGACACGCTCTCGCTTGTCTTGATGCTGAAATGATGATGATGATGATGATAACGGTTGGCGCCATCTACAATCAATTCAATCATCATCATTTCAGCCATAAAACGTCCACTAATGAACAAAGGCCTCCCTCATGGGTCACCATGAAGGGTAGTTGTCATACTCACCACGCTTGGCAGGCGGGTTGGCGAGCGCAGTATGGGATGTTGATATATGGAAAGACGTTGCTGCCCATCTTTCGGAGGTATCCCTTAGCAGGCTCTTACTGCATCCACGGGCATGAGAGGAGGGGCAGCATTCTACTGCCGGCGCCCCACGGCTAAAAATATATTTTTTTAGATATTGCTGATCAGGTACCAATGAGACATTATTAGCTTTATTATTTAAATAATATTCTATCTTCATTCTTCTTTATCTTTAGGTTATCTTCCCCCGACGCGCTTTATGGAGCGACGGGTCTCCATAAGGTTTGAACACTCCGCGGGCTTAGTGTACCGACGGGTGTCCATAATATAAATCAGGTTAGTTATTTTATGTTTTGTAGAATACATAAACGTGTAGAAAATTTCAATACGAATCCAATGGTGTATGATTTATAACATATTATTATGTGGTGCTTCCGTAAAATTCATTTTTATTGCAATTAAAGCACCAAAATCAAGCCCCAATAAAAAAGTTGACTCACCCGAGGGGGCACGTAAGTCATTAACTGTAATGGCCAAAAGTCCTAGCATAGATATATCATCTAATATCATTTTGATTTCGGAACTCTTAGATCGCGAGTCTCGCTCGCACTTTTCCATTTTATTTTCACTTAAACCTACCTTGAGGAGTAGGAACAAAGCCGCAAAGCAGTCTATTATTGATAATTAACCGCAAGCGATGTAACAATCGACGAGCAAAAAAACATATCGGTAGATACTATTGAAATGTGACCTTAAATACTGCCAGTATGGTCGATAATCGAACCGCAGTACTTCCCACTTTGTATTCAATACGCTCTGACTTTGAATAAATTCTTGTACCTAATTCAACAAACGGAATTGATTTTACACCGCTTGATACGATTTCGTGACGTTGGAGTACTTTGAAGAGAATGAGAGACCAAAGAAGCGATGGATTGTATGAATGAGGGTTGAGGAAGAAGGAGAGAGTGATGACATGACGACTGTGAGGGGAAAAGGAAAATTATGTGCTCCACCCTCGTGGGATTAGGGAATTGCTATATTGTTTTTCTAATGACTGTTTGATTACTTCGATCATATACCTATCTTTTGTTTTATTGATCCTCTTTAGGGTTCCGTAACCAAAGGGTAAACACGGGATCCTATTACAAAGACTCCGCTGTCCGTCTGTCTGTCCAACTGTCTGTCTGCCACCAGGCTGTATCTCATGAACCGTGATAGCTAGACAGTTGAAATTTTCAGCGATTATGTATTTCTGTTGCCGCTAACCAACAAATACTAAAAATAGAATAAAACAAATATTTAAGGGTGGGCTCCCATACAAACGGGGTTTTTTTTGCCGTTTTCTGGTTAATATTAATAACGGCAACGGGTATGTAGACGCTTGAAATATTTACAAAATATTTAGTTGTATATATGAAAGTAAAAAGGTAGTTTAAATAAAATAATAGTACGGAACCCTTCGTGCGCGAGTCTAACTCGCACTCGGCTAAATTAAAAAAGATCCAACGGAAGACCAGCGCTGATTGCCTCAACCAGCATTAAGCTGAGTTGGTTATCCTTTTTTGTTACAACCTTCATTGTATTTGTTTGTCAACAATTATCAATAATTTCTGTATTTGTTGTTGCAAAATAAATGTTATTGTAATCAATTTATATAAAACTCTTCCGTTACTGACTGAGTGACTGACAGACAACGCACAGCCTAAACCACTGGACCTAGAGACTTGAAATTTGGCACACATATATCTTGAGTATCCTAGAGGTGCACTAAGAAGGGATTTTTCGAAATTTCCACGGGAACGGGAACTACGTGGGTGAAACTGCGGGGTGCGGCTAGTTCTTATATATTTTCAATTATTTTGGTAAATATTTTATATTTCTATGATTTTGGTTTGATAGTATCAGATACAGTGGAGCCCGAACACGGTGAGGTATCGCGGCAGACCGAAGAAGCGATGGCGTTGCGTGTTGGACCAACATAGCGCATGGGTCGGATTGACGGCTGATCGAGAAGCATAGAGAGCTTTTGCTCAGCAGTGGGACACTTACGGCTAATTGCAATTGGAGGTATCAGATAATTAATATGGCAGCCAACGATTTTAATTAGAAATTATTATTTTTTTTATAATTTCGTCGTAAGTCGTATCGTACTCCATAAAAACGTGCATAGAAAGGTAGCATCATAATAGGTCCCTTTGTGGAGGAGTAGGTTCCGGAACATTAAAGACATTGTTTGCTCCGTTGATTGCTGAGTGAGAGAGCTCCGCAGACAGAGCGACTTTATATGCAATATTAACGAGATATTTACAATGATTTCATTAGTTTATTCGTGATCATGACGTGTGAAACTGCGTCGAAATATCGGGAAACTCAAAATGACTAAAATCGTTGTAAATTTCCTGTAAATATTGCATATAATGTTCATAACCATGATAGTTGTACAAGTTATAGAGCGACTTTTGTTTGAAACAATCAACTTATAGAAGAAATTATCAACGTATTTTGTTTTCTAGAAGTTTCTTTAAGGTTCGGTCTTCTCGCGACCATGGCTGGTGTAATACAATTAAAAAGTTCCGCCAAAATAAAGATAGACATATAGTATTATAATTTGTTTTATATTATGTGAACTGATTGACTTGTAAAACTGGTTTTATGAATAAATTATTGTATTGTATTGTATCGATTAGCTCTTTATAATACGTGCACCATAAACGGAAATGACACAAGGAGAGTTAAATGTTAAAATGCAATGTAAACATCAAAGTGTCATGAGAGATGCCTACTGACCAGCAGTAAACGTCCTACTGCTGAGACTATGATGATGATTATGATGAAGGCAAATATTTGTACCCCGGTGTAAATCAAACCCACAACCTCTTGTGACTTAGCTGGTTATTATACTAACTGAACTACGGAGGTCGTGAATGTATGGAAACACACGCTCATGGAAACAGCAAGTTGCGAGCTTTCGCCACAATCAGGGATCTAAGTATATTTTTCTAAAAAGCCTGGCTGCTTTCAAGCATTTAAACTGTGGGTCAACTCTCCGGGTATGATCCATTCTACTTAAAGCTCTTTGAACCTTCAATATACGGAACACCAACCGAATATTAGCGCTAAGTAGAAACAACCTTCGCATCGTGGTTAGACGGCGCACTGTCGCCTTAACAAGCACATGTACAAATTAATATAACACTCAATCCTGCCAATTCTGTAAAGAGGCGAACGAATCGCCCTTGCACCTGCTAGGACAGTGTGGACCACTGATGCCCAAACGTAACATTCATCTGGGAAAATACCTCTTCAGACAAATAACTTAAATAAATTATGGCTACGAAAGTCCTGCGGTTCTTAGCAGCCGCAAAACTAAGTGGTGATCTGTAAGGTATTCGCCTTGCACTGGTAGACGAGGCGGTCACACGGATCTGCCTGAAAATCAGCGCCGCAACCATGTAGCTTGCTATGTAATTGCGGTAATACTGAGGCAGAGTCCATTTTTTGACCTCACGCAGCATTGTTTGTATGTTGTAAACTTGTATACCATACTTAGCCTAATTTAATTATTTTATGAGTTTTCTATATAATTTGTATGTGTTGTATGTGTGTCAAAAATAAATGTATTTCTTCTTTCTTCTTCTTCTTCTATTATGTGGCAATCACTATAGGCCTTATCCGCAGTTACATAATAGCCGCAAAAACAAATCATATAATAAGTTCCCTTCTGTGGAGCTCCTTAGTCTTGCATTCCAGAACCATATAGAACGACGGGTCTTTTTCACACATCAGGTGCCAACTATATTTAAGATTAATCCTGTATAAAGAGATGTTGTGTAACTTAAAACGAAATGAACATTTTTATCTTTACAGTATGTAGATTTTCGTTAATGGCGTATTGATTCAAATGTGAGGTCAATACTACTCATATCCAGAATAGGTTCACAAGTTACTTATGTATAACGAAGGAACACAATACACGATACAAGATTACCATTACACATTTATTCAAATAAGATTCAGACCCAGCTTGTATAACCATAACTTTTGTGAACACTGCGAAAACAACATGGCAGTGTCTGGTTAAGTGAAATTATATACAAAAAAATCATGATCATAGAACATCATCTACAGCCTGACTTAATCTACTGCTGGATATAGGCCTCCCTTAGTTTGTGCCATCCGCCACGATCCTATGCCAAGCCTATCTATCATATGCCCGAAACTTTATCAATTTCGTCTGCCCATCTTTCTGCCGGACGACAACGTTTTGTATCTCGGCCAGCATTCAGTTATAGCTTTACCACCTGACTTCACCACGCTTCGCCATGTGTCCCGCCCAACTCCATTTGAGTTCCAAAATCCGATTACAAACATAACCGAAAACGAACAAATAGAACATTAGTATATAAATAGTAGTCAACACAAGACTGTAACGATGGTGTTGTATACCTTTCTATTATACTCTAACAAACTAAATTAGGGAATTCAAATGATAATAATTCACAAATCCATTTCACGATTTTTTTTGTAGGACTCAAAAAATTCAAAATTTATTAGTGAGGTCAACTCTTGCATGTTCTTCTCCACAAAAAGTCGTTACAATATTTATTTAAATTGATTCTATGTCGTTGACTCGACCAAGTGCTACAATTTTGTAGAGACTCAACGAGTCTAAGAAATGCTACGCCGTAGAAGTCTACAGAAATCACTTACACAAGGTGTTTTCTTACAAACTCACGAGAAAATTAAATTGGACTTGTATTTCCAGAGGATTGATAACGTTATCTTTAGGGAACAAGGTTTATATTTCCAGAATGGCGACGACCCTTTTGAAGAGATTGATTGGATGTCAAACACTGATTGGATTTTAACAATATCAGTAGCAATTTATGATCGGCAAGGGAGTTGTATTGACTTAGTGATGAATAAAGCGGCTTCAAAACTAAATGTCAAAGATTCAAAACCGGTAAATCTTTGGGTAAGATTTACCGGTTTTGAATCTTTGACCTTTAGTTTGAAATAATAAATAGAACATAATAACACCGAACAGTTGTTTTTTCTGGTGGGTTGCCAGGAAGAAATTCCGCCGGCTATTTGTACGCGTTTACTTATCTGTATTATATTATTATGTTTATTTGTGTACAATTAAACTTTAATTTATTTATTCATACATTTGCCTTTTATATTACAAAAGTCTTTAAAATCTTGTTTTTGGCTTCAAAAGTTGTAATTATTTTGTTGATTTTGAGTCTTAAGTTACACTCATACTAAAACGAAATAAGAAAAATCAAATCAAATCTTGAGTGATGTCAACGATGTCATTTCCTGTCAGGCTTCCAAAGAACGGAACGACTTCCGCTACAACCGGAAATAGCGACAAACACGGGAAGTTGCCCTTTCATGGTTATTCCACTAAGTTTTTCAATTATAATTTCGAATTTATGAAGAACACGAAATGGACAAGAATGTTGATACTTTGACTGAGTAAGTAGCGAATCATGTTATTCATATTATTGCGCTCAACACAAATGTGGCAAAAAGCGTGTTAAACCATCATCCTAGCCATAGTACAATGTCCACGTCCACAGTTTCCGTTGTCTACCTCGGTTTCTCTTCCCTAGTTAGGTACTCGTAGTTTATTTTTATAGTTCAGTTTGTGACGCGACAATAAGGTCCATGCGGCCGCACTGTATAAAGTATTTTTTTAATTCTTTGATTCTATTTTGTGTATTGAATGTGTAGCAAAATAAATGTATTAACAATAATCTTTATAATTATATTAACAAATGAGACGATCGCAAAGATTGTAAAACTGTGGTTGTCATTATAATCTTCTAAAAGAAACGTTAGGTAAGTCGTTAATTACTCCTTGACACGTCGTCGATTGCTCCAGCTAAATACCAATCAATCTGAAAGCTCTCAACGACCTTCGCATCAGATTTGTGCGAAATCTTAGTAATCAGAGTACGGCGGCGGCCCAGTCAGCGTACTTATATATAATAAATTAATATTGATAATGTCTACAGGTCGGCGGAAGATGCAAGCTGCTCTCAGCCGCAATATTTGAAGGTGAATGAAGAAGGCATATATATGTATGTCCAGCAGTGGACGTCCTATGGCCGAAATGATGATTAGATTATGGATAATATAAAAAGCTTGATTGAATTAGGTTACAAAGGAATGAAGAGACTGCAAAAGTTTATAACTGCGGAGTCGTCTTAAAATAATAAATCATAGTTAACTACGTGGTAATAAATAAGCAATTAAAGCACGAAAATTATCAAAAAAAGGTATTGACATGTTATTTCCTCTAAATAAAGCCGACTAAGCTGAGAGGATGGTATAGGTGCTGGACAAGCCTTATCTATCTATCAATATGACGACCCCTGTGGCGCAGCGGGCAAAGCGGTGTGCCTACGACGCATAGGGCTGCGGGTACGATCCTGCCTCGGGACAAATGTCTGTACGATATGCAGATATTTTTCCAGGGCGTTCTGGATGTTTTTCTATATTGTTACGAGCTAGGGGTTCGGGTTTAAATAATGTAGTCCAAACCAAAATGAGCACTTTAATCACAGATCACACCAATAAGAATCTCTCAGCAGGTAGCTATGTTGCCACTATGTTGCCCCTCCTCTCATGCCCGTGGATGCAGTAAGAGCCTGCTAAGGGAACTCTCCGGAACATGGGCAGCAGCGTCTTTCCGTGTATCAACATCTACTGCGCTCGCCAACCCACCTGCCAAGCGTGGTGAGTATGGCAACTGCCCCTCGTGGAGATCCATAAGGGAGGCCTGTGTTCAGTAGTGGACGTTTTACGGCTGAAATGATGATGATGATGAGAAAGGCGAGCTTAACCCTAAAAGAGTTTTCTTACAGCAAACGTAGGGCTATAAAGAGAGATAAATGTTAAATGCAATGGATAGAAATGTGTACAACATACATGTGATAAAAGAAAATTCAAAAATTGAAGCTACTTATGGTCCTAACCATAACAATAAACTTACTTATAGTTTGTTTTGTTTTCGTTGACTATTTAAGTAGGTATGTGAGCACGCCATACTGTTATTCACCTATGGGGTTGATAGGTAGAAAATACCTTCGGCTTTATGACCACCAATTGTACTTTTAAGTTTGTGTGCAGTAGAGTAATAAAATAAATAAAATAATATTTTACATAAATATTTATACACAAATAATATACCTAAAGTATCAACATAATAAGTATCGTATTGCTAATAATATTTATTTATTTAAAATGTACATGTACATGCGTAGGTAGCCCAATGCAATAAAGTACTTATAGTCTTACAATTATATTACAATAAAAAATCATTACAATAAATACAATAATTAAGCCTCCATTAATAAATGTCTCAAAATGATAACAATTACATAAAATTAAAATATAGAAATTCGTCAAACCTAATTAATAAATAAAATAATACAATCAAATCAAAATTATTTAAAAACTTAAAAGAAAACATGTCGATTACTCAATACCCAAAAACTAATAAATGTCACAGTTTATTTAAATAAAATAATACATTATAACAAAGCCCTTTCGACTTCGCTCATGGAACAGTAAAAAATGTCTATTATCTCGGCTAGCAGATTAAACGTGTGAATGCCGCGCGTCAGAGGTGCTTTATTTAATATAATATAGCATAATATAATAAACTTACATAAAATAATCAAAATATATGTAAGTTATGCATACATACATTATTGACATGGGGCAATGAAGGAGAGATAGTGCTCTTTCAACTTATCCTTGAATACGCTAAGCGATGGAATTATTCATTTGTTTGTCTTTTATTATATTTTTACAGGATTTTGTGTAGGTACTCGTATGTTACCAAATACCGAACCGTTCTCTTAGAATGCTTATTAAATAACGTGTCAAAATCATTTAATTTTAATAAATATAATAAGGCTTTCACCACGTACCTAACTTATTATCATCCTGTTGACGTTTCGTTGACCATTTACAGGCTCTTCTTCACGACCGTATTATATTTATTAAATGATGTCAAGCCACGATAATTTCAATTCAGGACAAGTCCTTACAACAAATAATTTAAAATATCCAAATCTGCATATAAAAGAGAGCGTCCTCTATAACCTCGAGATCACAAGAACAAAGAGCATTTACTATATAGTGAGGATGCATCTAATTCATTTACACAAAGAACAGAGGGACCTCGCTTCGACGCTTCAACAAATCGCCTTAGACATGCTGCGTTGGAGTGGGATAGTTCTAAAGCACGTACGAGTAAGTCAAGCTAGTGGCTCTACAAAACTCTACTCTCACTAGCTACAAAATACAATTATTAGTATGACCATGTAATCCTTTAAACTAGTATCTGTAATGTTACATGTGTGTGCATTAAGAAATTGAATTGAATTCAGTTGAATTGTCTAGATATTTAAGAGTTCTAGGCCAATTCTGGCCAGCTATCCAATTCGGTATTCAATAGGCTAGATGACAATATTCTAATTGTTAGTCCGTCATGTAGATTAACCAAATCTATTGGACACGTTGTTTTTCTTTTTTAACGTAATCCGGAAATAACCGCGATACATTTTATAGAAATGTCGCGTGACGTCATACGCTGGTACGCTGCGACGTGCTTTGGTACAGTATAATGACATCACTAACCCCCACTCCTAACTTTCAACGAGCTTTATATATGTATTGTTTCATTAATTTCAAAAGCAAAAAATACCTGCCTATTATTTTTGTATAATGTAACTAAAGGACTAAATATAATTTTTATATTCATACCCTGTCAACATGTTTTTATTAATAGGCAAATCCTAAATAGGAACTTAAACAAAGAATAGGTAACACTCAATATGCTTATAATTGTTTAGTACTAATCGTTGAAGGAAGAGTGCAGAGTAGGGCTAAACACCGTAGGGGACAGTAATCGCGATGAATCAACTTATGCAACAAAATGTGTTCTAGTCTTTTTTAAACTTTCGCGATCACAACACATTATTAAAATATGGGATTATCGGGTATTTATCGCGTAATTACCTTTATTTTATTCCCGACGTTTCGACCGGATTGCACCTGGTCGTGGTCGCGGGGAGACTAATTATATGGTAATTACGCGATAAATACCCGATAAGCCCATATTTTAATAAAATGTGTTCTTCTCATATTAATTATAAGTCGAAAATAAGTTTCAAACGTGTTCAACGTGTTTCCAGCGTGTTCATGGTCTTGAAAATTAATGAGGGAGACCTATGTTCAGTAGTGGACGTGGACGAAATATGACTTTCGTCAAGATTTTCTTGCTTACTCGTTTGCTTTTTTTCCTGACGTTGCCTATGAAATGAACATATTTGAAATTCTTATCATGTACATACGAGATGTTTTAGTGATAAAAAGAAGAATATATTTATCACAAACCAAAAAAAATATGAGTCATTATTACTAGCCTAGTGTAAAGGAAGCATAGCACTATATATCAAATGGTATCTACATCAGAGAGACCTTACCGACGATTTGTCACACAAATCTTGAGGAATTACGGCTCTGATGCGATGGATGCTCATCTTCATGAGGAGTGGACGGGGTTGGGGTAAATTATGGGTAATAATTGTTGTAACGGGTAATAATGATGGATTAAGATATTCCAAGGAAATGGAAAACCTTCCTGTAGGATTCAAACCCACGTTGGTCAAATCGATCCTTCTTTTACTTGTTATTTTTTTTTTAATTTCAAGGATTCCTTATTATGAACATTTTAGGTAATAAAATTACATATCATATATCTACAATAGGACTAGTGTACATTTGAGTCCTAGTTTTTGCAGCCCGGGTTGGATACATGTTATTTTACAAGCGTGAATTAGCTTTACGAAAACTTATAACAGGAAAATTTTATGTGAGATAGACTTGAAAAAGATAATCATTCCAAAACAATGTTGGGATTTGAATGTTTGAAAACGTTACAAGCCCAAGAGAGCACTAAAGTAATGTGCTAGACAGAGAGGGTACTATTTCAAGGTCTAGTCCTAGTCCTTAAGTAAAACTTCATAAAAATTATGTACGAAGGTCTGTTCTCTGCCCTGAATGATCCCCTAGGGGAGATACCAGGAAAAAAATCCTCCTCTAGACAAAGGAGATACTATTGTTATGCTTCATCATCATCATTTCAAAAAATGACAAAAAATAAAAAAATAAAAAATTTCATGATCAATAAAGTGTTATCTATCTATCTATCTATCTATCTATTTCAGCCATAAAATGTCCACTGATGAACACAGGCCTCCCTCATGGATCTCCATGAGGGGTAGTTGCCATTCTCACCACGCTTGGCAGGCGGGTTGGTGAGCGCAGTATGGGATGTTGATACACGGATAGACGCTGCTGCCCATCTTCCGGAGGTATCCCTTAGCAGGCTCTTACTGCATCCATGGGCATGAGAGGACGGGTATCATTCTACTGCCGGCACCCCACGGCGGGTTGTTATGTATAATGTGTATAATTGTTATGCTTATTTTGCAGAAAAGGCACGGATCATCTCCACCCATCTTCGACCTCTATGGCTTATTGAGTGTAAAAGCCGGAGGAGGTGGCGGGTACATAATCGCCGCTGGAACAAATGATTGCTTTTCTGCTGGTATATGCCTCGGGTCTAGGGGTTTTCTATGTTAAAAAAACTCACATAAAACACACTCACGTGCCTCTCGCTCACACAAGTATTATTATTTTTTATTTTCCTATATTTGTTATACGACGACCACGTGGAAGGCCCAGGCGGCGATTGAGGGACGAGCTAGACTCCTACAGCGAAATTGGCACCAGAGAGCACATGATAAGGATCACCTTTGCCCTGCAGTGGGAAGAATTAGGCTCGTAAATAAATAAATAAATATTTGTTACAAAAAATGTCAACAACTTAAGGATAACATAATACATAATGAACGATGATCGTCGCAGTAGAAAAATATTGTGTTGCGAGTATCAACGCCGTCCTCCGTACTAAGCTGGACGGCGTTGATACTACGCCGTCCCGCTTAGTATGGAGGACGGCGTTGATACTCGCGTTCCTCCATTAATACCTCAGGATAGTTTTTTTTTTTAATATAAGAAAATATAAAATAATATTCGTTATGTGAGCGAGAGTCACGTGAGTATTTTTGTGAGAGCGAGTGTTATGTAAGTCAGTTTTATGTGTGTGAATGTAATTAATGTATGTGCGTTTGGTTAGAAAGTACTTACAAAAAATCTAAAGCATTTAAGTATTCTATCATATTTATTTATGGTAATAATTTGGGGCTGCGATTTGCTGTGTGTATTTTAGTCCAGTGTAATTTATTTATATTAAAATGTTTTTACTAAGATACTCTACGAGTTGCTTTTAACTGTTTTTGCAGCTGGGTAATTATTTTCCTGTCTTTGTTGTATTTTAAATATAACCTAAAAAATTAGCCATCACAAAAAACTAAGCAGAATTAAATCGTATCTTCTAAATTCACAGTTGAGGGATTTTAAACGTATTATTAAAACTAAGGAAACATTTAAATAACTCTCCGAACAAGTTCTACGAGGTAATCTAATTACTTAAACAAGATACTTATGGACTGTTTTAAATAAACTCTCACAAAACCTTCATTGTAAAAGACTGATGCCTGAAAAAGGTGAAAGAAATATATTATCCACTCCTCAGCTCGTTGTACACCGTTGTCAGTGAACACCTTTTCATTTTCACTTAGCCTCAACATTGTGTACCTAGATTAACTTATTTACTTTTGTGATCATTTTGTATTTGTAATAGGTCGCAGTGCTCTCACTCTTCAGATAAAAATGTATAATGTTATTAAAAAGAAAATATAGTTCACCATTGAAATAAGAAATTAAAATCAAACATTCTATTGCCGCCACCCCACGGCGGTAACATATATACAGCATTTAGTTTTTAACATTATCATATATACAGCATATATGATAATGTTAAAAAATATTCTTATTATGATTGCAGGGATCTCAAATTTTTAAAGTGATGTTACTAGGTCCTCCTAGTAACATCACTTTAAAAATTTGAGGGAGGGAGGAGATGAGGGAGGCCTGTGTTCATCAGTGGACGTTGTATGGCTGAAATGATGATGATGATATATGTGAGAAAAAAGTGTTATCTTTAACCATTTCAAATTTCAAGTCGATAGCATCAGTAGTGTTCGAGATATTCATTTGTGACAGACAGACAGACAACGTGATACCATAAGGGTTCCTTTGTACCATTTTGGTACGGAACCCTAAAAAGGCAAAGTAGTTCATCGTTGTCTGAATAAAAATTAAATCCATGAACATCGGTACCTCGATTATACGACCTTTGAGACAGGAAAAGCCGTAATAATAAAACTCTACAAAACCACTTTCACAAGTTTACGATAAAACTTTATCTTAAGTAGCATAAAATCTCACAAAGTACGAAACCAATCTTAATAAATCTGAAAACTTGCAAAGCTGATCATGATAAACTCTACACACAAAAGGGTTTCAAACTAAAAACAATAACAAGTTTCACACCCAACAGAACTTTGTTTTGCCAAAACATAAATAGCTATTAGATACGAAACTCAAGTATCGTTCTATTATCTTTAACAGTAGTAATACTAATAAACACATGATAACTTTGCTATAGATATGAAACTCCAATTACTTAAGTACATAAGAGCTATAGAATGTCACCATCGTAAAACCTTTTTTATTTGGGTCAGACCGCAAATTCTAGAATTAAATCAGCTGAGGGGTAAACTCAATAATGAAACGCCACTATAAAAGTAAGTAGAAACACTTCCTATGTAGATAGATAGTTTATAAGACACTTCGGCGTATTAGTTTTTGTGTTAATTTTAGGGCAAATAAGTCTTTAAAATCCGTGCGGTGGGGTGCCGGCAGTAGAACAGTACCCCTCCTCTCATGCCCGTGGATGCAGTAAGAGCCTGCTAAGGGATACCTCCGGAAGATGGGCAGCAGCGTCTTTCCGTGTTTCAGTATCGCAAACTGCGCTCGCCAACCCGCCTGCCAAGCGTGGTGAGTATGGCAACTACCCCTCATGGAGATCCATAAGGGAGGCCTGTGTTCAGTAGTGGACGTTTTACGGCTGGAATGATGAAGTCTTTAAAAAACATGACTATTGCTGTAGTTCTTGAAGGTTCCGTTTCTATCTCGCTTGAGCAAAAAATTAAAATAAACAAACCTTACTTCCTTTTCATCACTATCATCATCTCAGCCGTAGGACATCCACTTCTGGACATAAGCCTTACTCAAGGACTTGGTGATGCAAATACTGATCATGAGGGGCTGTTAATGGTAACGTCAACCCGCCTGCCGAACGTGATGAGTATGGACTCATCACGTTCGGCAGGCGGGTTGACGAGCGCAATACGTGCTATTGATTCACGGGAAGACGCTGCTGCCCATCTTCCAGAAGTGTACCTTGGCAGATTCTTACTGCATCCACAGGCATGAGAGTAGGGGCAACAATCTATTGCGGGCACACCACGGCGACTTCCTTATGCTTATTAGTTATTTTATTTTTATCTCTTTGTTCTGTGTGTCGATGATTCCAGAATGATTCCAATTAACTAACGATATTAATATTAAATCGTCTGGAAGCGAAACGAAAATATACACTAATTATTATTCAGTTTAAGTTTTATTGAATAAAAAGGAAATAATTCCGCTTAACTCGGATGAATAATTTCTAAAATTGCATTTCGAAGTAAATTAAAATGAGTTTCAGTTCTCTTCGACATTTACCTATCTTATAATAAATTGTTGCTAACCTTCGGCCATTAAAACTTGTGTTATTAAGCTTCCTGAATGTTATAGGACTGAGAATCGCTTAACCATTCATGTAAATGATTATAATAATATTTAATATTATCTTCAAAACCAGTTTGTTTCTAGTTCACTCAAAAATAATGGGTTCTAGCGTACCCACGCTTGCAGCAATTTGAGACCTATACCATCAGAAGGGTCTTTAAATCAAATCAAATTAAAAATACTTTATTCAGTGCGCGTACATGGACCTTATTGATCCGTCATAACATAAATTACAAAATAAAACAACTCAAATGAATAGAATTAAGCACATATTTCAATCGGTTCACTAAGATGAAACGCTAGTTAGGAAAAGAAGCTAACAGAAGAACCTAACTCGGTCGTTATATTCATAGTTTAACAATTTTTTTCTGTCTTATGTTACGATGGACTAAGTTGAAGCAGATTTCGTCCCAAGTGGTTTTGTACTCTAGGTAATCTAATACTTTATAATAAGCTTTATTGCAAAGGTTGCGTCTGATAACATTTTTGAATTTATTCAATGATAACTTCTGAAACTCACTTGGGAGTTTATAGTAGAAGCGTATACAATAATAATACATACAACCTAATAAACAAGCTTTATCACTTGAGCCACAGTTCTTTCTCAGACTTATACTTTAATCTGCGAAAAGATCATGCCCCGACGCTTCCTCGACACTCACTACCTCACTAGGATGTGGTCTTCATCGGCATTTATTAGTCCTATGTCAAAATACTCCCCCAATTAGCGGTATTTAACGTCTGCCAAGTCGTCCATCCATCTTCTTCTTAGTCGTGCACTCTTGTCAGAGTGGTCGTGGCTGTCAATGGAGAGGGTTGCGGCTCGCTGTTACCGGTCACTCCCAGCCCTGGAAGCGCTCCACTTCGAGCGATGTCTCTCTATTTCTGGCGGCTTTCAGTACTGCGAGGTCACTGCACCGCTGTTGACTCTGTAGCTTTTTTTAGTTTTAAAATTACAGGATTTTATCGCATACCTTTTTTATTATTTTCCCGACGTTTCGAACACATTTCAGCGTTCTTGGTCGCGGGAGGACTGATGTGCGGGAGCTGCCGCCGCGAATTGATGGCAGAATCCACGACTACCCTCAATTCGTCTTCAGATTCAGAAATGTCCAAGTTCACATTACGACACACTACACTGACGGTATCGAAATGCTGTACAGTCGGAGCACAACGCACACACTTATTCAACACAGGATTCCATGCAGAAGAGAGACGAAAACCATCTTCACGATTGAAATTTAGGTGTTTCTTGATCTTAATCGCCTCTCGAACTGTTGCTTTTGTAATGAGGTCTATCCAACGAGTGGGAGACTGTCCGCGAGAACTTTTGCCCTCTACGCGGCCTTGTACCACAAGTCTTTCTATAGTACTCATTTCTTGAGATGTGCCCAAAGGATTTCAGGGTTTGCAGCAACACAATCGACAAAATCCATCCGCAGCTGCACAATCGAGGAAATCGATTCATTCATCTAGCAGGTCCGAACACTATGCTTGCCTGCGATCTCCCTTAAGTACTCGTTTACTCCAGGCTGAAGTCATAACGTCGGATAAACCTTGCGTAAAGGCACCATTCCCACGAACATCTTTTTGCCTTGTCAACGACAGGTAAACGACAAGAAAACGACAGGTAAAGACGGATATCTTCGTACAGTCACCATCAAAAGTATCTCAGCGTGCAGGGTAGACAAAGCGATCTCGCTTTCAGAAATTTAAATGTATATGCGCTCTCAGACTATCCATATTGATCTTAGAAACCAAAGTGTTCAAAAGATTTAAGCAAGGACCTATCATAAATATCTCCGTTACCAAGGCTTTATTTGTTATATAACCAGTAAAATGCGCAATGGTATGCATGGTCAATAGCATGTATCGTAAAATCAATTGTATTCCTTTGTATAAACATATATCGATATATTAACATGGAAGAAAAAACTGCTTAAAAGTGAAGCGAAATAGTGATCCTTCGTTTCGAATCGAAAACGTATCGCTTTTTTAACGCCGGGAGATTGATATTTGTGAAATACATACGTAGGGCGCCTATTTTTAACCCCCGAAGAAAAATAGGGATGTTATAAGTTTGACCGCTATGTGTGTGTTCTGTGGCACCGTAGCTTTTAAACGAGTGCACCGATTTGCTTGTAGTTTTTTTTTATTTAAAAGCTGGTTTTCCGGCGATGGACAAAAATCGGTCAAGAGATTTACAAGATATGGGGGGTAAATGAGGGAATGCATAATCAAATGTTTCCAAATATACACGAGTTTGGTGTCAAATAAAGGAAATTATGTGTCAAATGCAAAACTGAACGTACATAGAAATCGGTCAAGCCATTCTTGAGATATGATTGAGGGTTGAAAGCAGGTGTGAAGAATCGAATGTTTTCAAATACACCCAAGTGCGGTATGAAAAAAGGCCATGATGTGAAGATTGGTAAATTTGGTAATTTCCGAGACTAAGTAAAGTGTTGTGGGTTATTCATTTTTTATTTATATAAACTTGTAGATCGCTTGAATGCTTACGAGTAGATACCCTTGACTAATTTAGTTACTGACATAATTTTAAAACCCAGGTTTGACCCCTTAGCTGAAATGAATATGAAATATTAGATGATAAGAAGTTTTGAACACTTTGGGGGCTGAGATCAATATGGTGACTCTGCTAGCGGAGAAAAAAAGAACTTTTGTAAATGATATATTTTTGGTCCGTTTGGAGGCTGAGATACAATTGATACTGACTGTACCTATCCTACCAGTAAAATGTTTATTTCAGCAATATGTCGCGACCTTGCGTTATATTTCCTGGCCTCTTTGTAACTCTTTTTATGGGAAACTCCAGTACCTACATCTTTATTATCTCTGTAAAACATGTGTTATATATTTTTTGTGCAAAAATATAATAGCGGCTCCCTTTACTTTGAGAGATTTAATTATCACCATCATCACAGCCGTAAGACATCCACTGTTGGATATAGGCCTCCCTCATGGACTGAGAGATCCAAGTACTGATTATGAGAGGTTGTTGTCGTATTTACCACGCTTGACAGGTGGGTTGGCGAGTGAAATACGGGATGTTCGTACGCGGAAAGATGGTACTGCCATTTTCAGATTGAATTAACTTGCTGTTAGTTTTATTTCATAGGCACTAGCAAGCTAGTATTAGCTATTCAAGCTAGTATGACGTAGTTCCCGTTCTTGTGGGAATACGGGGATAAAATATAGCCTATGTTACTTCCTAATAATATTATTAGGAAGCTATATACATAGCTATTCTTTAATTAAAGTTCTTTAATTAAATAATAAAATTCTTTAATTAAATAATTGTTAGCCGTTGGGCGCCGGCAGTAGAATGTTACCCCTCCTCTCATGCCCGTGGATGCAGTAAGAGCCTGCTAAGGTATACCTCCGGAAGATGTGCAGCAGCGTCTTTCTGTGTATCAACAACTCGTACTGCGCTCGCCAACCCGCCTGCCAAGCGTGGTGAGTATGGTAACTACCCCTCATGGAGATCCATGAGGGAAGCCTGTGTTCAGTAGTGAACGTATTACGGCCGAAATGATGATGATGGCAACATGAAAACCAGTTGCTAACGCTGTATAAATCAACTATAATATACATATGTAGGGCCTTTTTTTACACAACACACAGCGCGTAGACGTTGTTCTTAAAGTACATACGACAATACTCATCGCATCGTAGCTGCTGCGTAGAGCTTCGGGCCTACGTCGTAGAGGGTGATTACGTAGAAGTGCTACGTCGTAGCAGTTCAAAATGGCTACCGTTTTCGCCACCCAGAATGCTTACTCAGAACAATCACTTAAACGAGTAAATATCTCAATCTTGGGCTTGTCTCGTAATTTAGTCGTTTATAAAAACCTTCTGTTATCATTCGTGGTGGAGTTGGTAAGATAAGTAGTGCGATCGATTCCCGATGCGAAAACGTTCGTATGATGTACCGACAATTTTAACCGACTTTAATAAAAGATGAAGCTATCAAGTCGCCTGTATGTATTTTTTGGCTCCTGTGTGTGTTGTGTGTCTCCTCAAACAAGCATTGGAACCAGAAAAGGGGGCGGAGGTTTCCAAAAAAACAACAAAAAAAATTAATTTCAAAATTTCAAATACATTGAGGTCAGAATAACTGCGGTCCCTGTGACCCTAGGGTCACCAAAATCAATCAGTACCTTAGACTCCATTCGTAGACGAGATAAAACGTACCCTTCTATCATTAAGACAGTGCTAACAAAAAAGGTTTCATGTAAATCGGTCAACGCGTTCGGTTGTAATCGTGTCATGCACAGACAGATAGACAGCGCTATGCAAAATAGCGTTTATATAAATATAATAGACATACACATAGCGTTTTGGGTACTTTCTGCATCAAGTCAAGCAATTGCATTCAGAAAGTATTATTTGGTGGGCTAAAACTGATGAAGACGACCACAGATACACATCGAAACTCTTTAATGTTAAAAAATTCCCGGTATATCCATAGATACAACGATGTATACCTCCATTTATTGTCGCACTAATACGGCTGAACCTAAGTGAGCCGCGGGTTTCCTCACGATGTTTTCCATCACCAACAAGTAAGGCCTTTGCATCTATTGTAGATGATTAATACAGCGTCAGCAACTGGTAATCATGCTGTACGATACGCTGCAGTGCCTGGACATTGTTATATGGATTAGGCTTGCCCAGCACCTATACCATCCTCTCAGCTTAGTCAGCTATTAGTAAGAGGAAAGAACAGGTCAATACGTCTGAAGCTAACCAAGCCGCGGGTTTTCTCACGATGTTTCCTTCACCGTTAAAGCTCGTGTTATGTGTGCACAAACATTTTTCAAGAAAGAAAAATCCATTGGTGCACGGCCGGTATCGACCTACGACCTTCGGATAACGGAACACGGCTTGGTGTCACCAATCTCCAACAAAGCACGTGTTAAATGTGCGCATATTTTTTTCTAGAAAGAAAAATCATTGATTTGATAATGATGATTGATGATGACGTACCTACTCATCATCATCACTATTAACGAGGTATTCCTTGGCAGTTTTTCAACAGCAGTGTCTTTTCATGTATCAATATTCCATACTTCGCTCGCCAACCCGCCTGCCAAGCGTGGTTAGTATGGAAACAGCCCCTCATGATCAGCTCTTGAAGATCCATGAGGGAGGCCTATGTCCGGCCTATGTAGACGTCCTACAGCTGAGATAATGATGTTTTTACCTCTGGTCCGTTGGCTCAGTGCACGCGCACCTTTATCCAACGAGCAACGCGATGATTACGTTTCCACTTCTTCTAGAGTTTCCTCACACATATTAAACTCAACCTTATCTCTTAGAGAATACAGTTAAAAACAAATGAGGTTTTCAAATCGCTCGTTTTTTCAACTCTGTGGGAAGTAATTACTACATTTATTGCTACGGGAATGGTCCAGAATTAAATATTTGAGTCGATAAATATTTAGGGGTTTTGCAAATTTGCTTTCTTACCAGGCTTAGTGCGACTTCCAATGAAGGTCAGAAGTTCAAGGGTTCGATCAATAGGCATTTTGTTGGTATGAAAATCAAAATTCCATTTAGTACGTCAGTCTAATACCCGGCTGAGACGCAGGAGACTGCCCCGCCAGGGTACAAATAGTCTGGGTTTTTTTTTGTATTAACTAAGGCTTTTAAATGTATTTTAGATGATTTATCGTCGCCGCTGCAGCGCCTGAGATATTGTTAGTAGTGACGGACGCCTGCTAATACGGCTGAGCCTAAGTAAGCCGCGGATTTCCTCACGATGTTTTCCATCACCAACAAGTAAGGCCTTTGCATCTATTGTAGATGATTAATACAGCGTCAGCAACTGGTAATCATGGTGTACGATACGCTGCAGTGCCTGGGACATTGTTATAGGGAATAGGCTTGCCCATTGCGTAGTGGATGGTATAGGTGCTATACCATCCACTACGAATGATAAGTATGTATTTACAAAAACAAATCTAAAAGTATTCTATCAAACATCTGGTTATTAATATGATTACCGGGTATTTATCGCGTAATTACCTTTATTTTATTATTTAACCATCAAAATATATATTACTCAAACACTCAACTCAACAAACTTAATAAAACCATCATAATATTAACAATTTCTAGATAAACGACTTTGGCTCCAGACACAACATTATAATAAAAAATATAACAGAATAGATACTAACCCTGCTGACTTTAGTACTTAACATAACATATATCTAGAGTAAATGTTGCTATTCTGACATCATGTAGTCCCAAAATATGGATGAAACTTACCACAAGGGTTAATAGTCTAGAACGTATAGTTGTGAATCTATTTAATTTAATCGATTTTCTGTACAGTTGTTGCAAGTCAACGTAAAGGAAGTCTTATTTTATTTTTATTTATTTATATAAGACACTCCTACGACATCTTCACATTAAATTCACAAAGTAAATTAACATAATACTGGTCCCGTGTGAGACACCTTTACAGGACACAATATTAAAAAAAAAACTAAATAGACGTATAACAAAAACAAATGTGTATCGTGTTTCCGTGCAAAGTGAACAAGTTTATTTTACTTAATTAAACTGACCTGACATTTGATATTTTTTTTTGTTTTGCAGGATTTTTTTACACTACGTAATGACGAGATAAGCCGAAGGCCCACCTGATGTTAAGCAAGTTGATGAACTATTACGTAAGTACTGGGAGCTTGAGGAGGCACCAATGCTTTGTGAGGCGCGCTCTGAAGACGAGAAGGCTTGCGAGGAACATTTCGTCAAAACTACGACACGCAACAGTGACGAAAGGTTCTGCGTCAGCATCCCTTTCAAATCTTCACTACAAAGCTTAGGTGAATCGTATCCTCAAGCCCTAAATCGAGTCATGCTTGCCGGGCCTGCTAAACAAAGCGATTTGTTTGGCATTTAACTACGTCGAATGCCGTGGGGGGCCGGCACTAGAATGTTGCCCCTCCTCTCTTGCCCGTGGATGCAGTAAGAATCTGCTAAGGGCTACCTCCGGAAGATGGGCAGCAGCGTCTTTCCGCGTATTAACATCCTGTATTGCGCTCGCCAACCCACCTGTCAAGTGTGGTGAGTATGGCAACAACCCCCTCTTGATCTTGGAGATCCCTGAGGGAGGCTTAAATCCAGCTGTGGACGTGACCAGCAGTCCTGCGGCTGAGATGGTACGTTGACGTAAAGACGTTGCGTGCGCAGACGGACAAACTGTAGGTATTGTTTAAAACAACTCATCGAATGAGTTTAGTTGTAACTCGGGATTTAGAATTGATATAAATAAAGAAGTCAATTTTATCTAAAGTTTTGCAAATGTTCTATCCCTACCTACGGTTTGCTCCTTAAATTATGTGAGCGAAAGTATTTTTACAAAAACTATGACTATTAAAATTAAAGTGGATTGACTCAATGCCGCATGACGTCACGCAGTTTGCTAAGGACCTCTACCTAATACAAATGCAATACCGCGGTGATCACGTTCACGAAGCACGTGACCTACGATGCATTGCATTGCGCCTGTCACCCTGAAAGTGAGTTGTAAGGTCTCACGGACCCGTAGTTTCACCGGCACCCATCAAACCCAAACAGCAACGTAAACATTATTGCTTGGTGTCAGAAATAGGTATGGTGGTATTAGTTCCCGGATTAACTTCGGAAAAGTTCAACTACCTTCAGCATATTTGATTATTGGTTTATTTATTTCTCTGCAATATGAGACACGATTGAATAAATCCTTATTCAAATAAACGCTGGAAAATGCAAGAGTATAAATTGTGTCCGAGATACCAGAGATTTTCTTTTATAAGGTCATCAAAGGTTTTCCGGACGTTTCTGGGAATGCCTGTGCGTTGGGCGTTGCATTTATTAAAGGACCAAACAGTCCTACCCTTGCTCTCACGCGATTGCAGTATTTGCATTTTTTCTGATAAGCTAATTAAAATTTTGATTTATACTAATAAAGCAAGATTTTAAATTTTGAAAACGCACAGGCTGATGACGGGCATGTTGACAAAAACTATTTCTATTGAAATTTTATTCGAACAATAACAAACGGGTGACAATTATAGTTTTGTTTTTATATCCGCCTACAATATTTTTCCTGCTGTTCTGATATACTTAAGTATTTCCTTAAGTCCCATCTCGAAGCCAGATTTGGTAGCTAGCTACGAAATGGGAGAAATAATCCCGATTCTAGGCTGGCTACGAAACGAAAATTCGTAAATCCCACCTCGTAGCCAGGTTTGTTTGTTCTTGTTACTTAAACAGTTTCTCGGATTATATTCCTCGTTGATTATAATTTTAGAAATTGTTTTAGTTTTCAAATGTTTAGTAGGAAGGTCGCTTTATAATCTAAATCTTATAATATAATCCTTACCCTTGGTCACATTATTTGGTCACTTTTGAACAATATACTGATTCTATGCAAGCGATGATAACTATTTGTCACAAATATATTAACAAATAGATGCAATTGATATGACAGATTCATTTATTATTTATTTATTTATTTGTTAAATTGTTATATAAAAAAGGAACTCTATAGGCCCGCGTGTCTGTAATTTCAGGAATGCGTGGAGGTTATACTCGTAAGTTAAAATTTAGGTAATGTAAGGAACACTCGGTAAGCGAGTCCGACTTGCTCTTGAATGGTTTTTTTTAATGATATTTTTACCTCTATACTACGACATAAATATAAACGGTCGAATTGAGAAACTCCTCCTTTATTTTTCATCGGTTAATAAAATATATTTAACTTCAACTAGCTCTCGCTCTATACTGTATGACTCCGCATGGATCGGCATACAACAACAATAAAGTTAGCAATTCTATTTTATGCACCATTCTTATGATGGCAAGTTTATCTGTTTATTTTATGAGTTATCAAAGTTTGGTTATAATAAATAGGGCGAATTTCTATTGATTTTTCTGACGTCATTTAAATGAACATGTACAAGATATGCTAGTTCACCTAGTGCGCGCCTCCTACCCGGAGCGCGGGGAGGTTTTTAACACAAGCATTATTGGTACGGGGGTTCCAGAAAAGGGGCGAAGGTTTCCGAAAAATGGCATTTTTGACCTTTGGTGACCTTTTGAGGTCACAATAACTCCGGTCACTGTGACCCTAGGGTCACCAAAATCAATCAGTACCCTTGTCTCATTAAGACAGTGCTAACAAAAAAGGTTTCATATAAATCAGTCAATGCGTTCGGTTGTAATCGTCATGCACAGACAGACATACAGACAGCTCTATGCATAATAGGGGTCTTCGCCCCCTAATACACAGGGTGACCGGCAGGCTGATTTCGTATCTCGCGACAGGTTTGCAATAGGCGTATATCTCGCGATCATTGCTATAAATGGTAAATTATATAAATGTCATTTTTTCCCTATATATAAAAGGCAAAAAATTGACGCTTGACAGCCATAATTATCACGAGATATACTCTTGTTGCAAACCTATAGCGAGATACGTAATCTGCGTTTCGTTAGTGGTACGCACGTACGAACATATTTGATGTTCGTGTTCAATATTATTTGTTTCCTTACGCGACTTAAACTGAACTACTTACCCTCATGCTACAATTCACATATTCACGTATTTCATGGTAACCATATTTTCTGTCACCTAATTAGCGAGCAAACGATGGATAGGACTGGCGTAGGATCGTGGCGGAGGGCACAAACTAGGGGAGGCATATACCCAGCAGTGGGTGCAGTCGGACTGTGGACGATGATAATGATGATGAAGTTTAGATTTGTCAAACTGCAATACTCTATTTCCTGACGGCGATTAGTTCCTAATTCTTAATTTTTCACGTACGAAATTTTGCTAATTATTATCGGGACGAATTTTTCTTTATAAAAAGTCTTAATTAATCTATATTGACGTCCATATCTAAGTTTGTACCTCTATAATAGCCGACTGGTACTTAGGAGGTAGCGGGTTTGATTCCCGTCACGGGACAAATGATTGTAATTGTTCTACAGATATCTGTCTCAGGTCTTTTCTATGTATGATCAGCATCCATGTATTTACAAAAAAAAACAGTATTCTATAAATTGCTTGGTTTCCACAGTACAGCTTTGCTTAGTTTGGGACTAGATGGTGTTGTGTAGTGTCCAGCATTATTTATTTATTTATATAAATAATATTATAGGGGTACATTAAAAATATGTAGTCCGCCATCTTGGGTGTTCCGCCATGTTGGATTCAGAGTGACGTCACATAGCTGACCATGCATTGTCATCCAAAGTAAACATGTATACAAAATTTCAGCTCAATCGGTTGAAGATATCTGCTTCAAAATTGAATTGCAAGATTCCGCGAACATACATGGTTGCGCACATACAGGGCAAGCTAAATAAAAGCTTGTAAAAATAAATCGCTGAAATGTATATACGCACATAACCTTCGAACGGCTGCACCAGTAAATTTAATAAATATTTAAATTTGCATCTCTAAAACGGATTCGTAATTCATAGCTACGAAACCACAGGTGCGACGTCAAATTGAAAACAAAATTTACATTTTAAACTGAAAGTGGTTGAAACCGATCCAACGTGTGGGAATACAATGTGGTTAAGGTAAAACATAAGTGCTTTTAACCGACTTCAAATAAAGGAGGAAGTTCTCAATCGTCCATATATATTTTTTTATATACCTCCGTCATTTGTGAACCGATTTGCAAAATTCTCCTTGAGTTTGAATAGGATGAGGTTCATTTTTTTCCACTTTCACTCAGAAAGTACATATTTTGAAAAATGTTTTTATGTATTGGGAGACTGGCCAGATAAGATCTATTTTGATATTGTAATTATTAAAAGTAAAAATAGGTACGTTCTAACTTTGAAATTTTTCTCTGCGTTTTTTGCGAGGTACAATAATAATTAAAATTAGCGTGTCTCATTGAAAAATGGATCTGCGCCGGGAACATTTACGCGCTATGATTTTAAACAATTTCACACTGAGTAATTCTGTCTACCAATCCTCTCAAAAAAAACTCTGGCCTGGTTGTTAACAACGAAAAATATGTATTTTATAAATCACCTACTAGGGCTAGATGGGGCCGTCTTTTCGAAATCTACAGTAAATAATCTACATATATAGAAAATATCGTGAGACCACCCGCGACACAACACTTCTATCCACCTTTCTTTATTCTTAGATGCCAATGGTAATGATGATGAGAACGCTGTATAAGTAAATAGGCAATAATACTACACACAGCTTTTATCAATAATAATGTATTTTTATTAATATTGTGATAGCTACATTGTTTTTGCTGTAAATAAATATTTTTTCACTTTTTTTTTCACAGCTGTGCCGTGGGGTGCCGACAGTAGAATAGGCAGTATAATAGAATATAACCTCTCCTCTCTCGCCCTTGATGCAGTAAAAATCTGCAAATGGATACCTTTGGAAGATGGGTAGCAGCGTCTTTCCGTGTATCAACATCTAGTACTGCGCTCGCCAACCCACCTGCCAAGCGTGGCGAGTATGACAACAACCCCCCGACTATCTTGGAGTGTGGCCTATGCCCAGTTGTGGACGTGGACAGCAGTCCCACGGCTGAGATGAATGAATGAATATTCACTAGTTGTTTCTGTGGGATCTTAGCTATTTTTGAGTAGTTTTAGATTCTCTTCTGTTTCAGTAATTTCTGAGATACGAGCATTTTATGAAGTCAAATCGCTCCGCAGTCTGCGGTCTGCCTTATTATGGCTATATTATCTTTTCAGTGATTATGTTAAATTAAGTCTATACGATATTTGATTCTATATAGTTTTACCTTCTCTTGAGTACTTTTACTTTCTAGCTCACTTATGTAGTTTCTGAGGAAAAGGACTTTATAACAACAAACTAGTGGCTGGGTGGTGCGCGAGCTGCTTCGCAGCACGCGATTAAAAAAAAAAAAAAATTAGAGGATGAAGGGGGTGGAAAAGGGGTAGTTTCAGATTTTTCTCGTACTCACCCCCCAACCCTCTACACAACCCTTTTTACAGAATCCCGAAATTCCATATGGAAGTGGGAGAACAATGATGTCAGTCAGTCAGTCAGTGAGTCAGTGGTAGTCTAGTTTTATTATAATAACAAATACCCGCTGGTGGTGTAAGCAATGCCATCTATCGACTCAGTGCAAAATTAGAGACGGACGAGTGGTTATCCTTCGACAAAACAAACAAACCAAGGATAGGATAGCCATCGTGGGACGTTTTAGTGGAAAGATTCTGATAAAAGTAACCTTTTTCGGGTTTCCGGACCGCAAACATAAAACGGAACAGTTATAGGATCGCTTTGTTCCGTCTGTCTGTAACGACCCTTTTTACCAGGAGCAGCTAAAGGTCCCTAAAGTGATGCCAAATGAAGGAATTAATTCTATGAACCTTTAAATTTGAAAAGGGTACTTTGATTGGATGAAGAAGGTAAATAAAAAAATTCAAACCCGACAGGATGTCAAGCCGTTTAAAATTCTAATGACAAATATTAATTTATTAAAGAGCTTCTTAAGCATCTGCTTCTGCCGTGGGATGCCGGCAGTAGAATGTTGCCTCTCCCCTCTTGCCCGTAGGTGCAGTAAGAATCTGTCAAGAGACCTCCGGACATGAGCAGCAGCGTCTTTCCGTGCCGAGCGTAGTGAGTAAGGCATCAACCCTTATTGTTCAGTATCTACTTGCAGATTTATGAGGGAGGCCTATGTCAGTAGTATGTCAGTAGACGTCATACAGCTGAGATGATGATAAAGCATCAGCTTGCCATGTTATCCGACTTGTAGTGTGACTTTAATGCAGTCTGTCCACTGCGAACGGAGCGGGCTCAATACTGACAGCACGAATTAAGGCGATTCTATTCATTTTTGTCAGAAATTAAATCGTGAGGGAACCCACAGCTAAGTCAGATTCACAGGCTCCTCTGAATGTGACCGTCTCAGCTGAGACGAAGCTGAGACGAAGCTGGGCACCTAATGTGTTATTCTTATCGTCTTTAGTGTTTTATGTCTCTTTTTCGCTTCTTTCCCTCACTTGGAAACAAGTTTTCTGAGGAGAAGGAATTCAGTTATGTGCCCCATCTAGCCCCAAGCTAAGCAGAGCTTGTGTTATGGGTACTAGATGACTGATATACTTAATACATTACACTAAATATATAGATATTTTTTATTTTATATAGAAAAACCCCCAGAACACCCTGAGCAAATATCTGCACATTTTACAGATATTTATCCCGAGGCGGGAATCGAACGCGCAACCTCTTGCTTCGCAAGCGGAGCTTCGCTTACTGCACCATAGAGGTCGTCATATTCAAGATGGTAGAGGCGCATCAACGTTCCATTAGAGATCCAGGGGCCCCTCGCTATGCATCGTGGAAAGACAAGGCCATCGAGATCAGAGTGGTTTTAGTAGGTTGTCGATCGTCGACAACCCATAATTACCAAACTATTAAAAGTAAAGTAAGGCCTTTGCATCTATTAAAGATGATTTATACAGCGTCAGCAACTGGTAATCATGCTGTACGGGACGCTGCAGTGCCTGGGACATTGTAAGATGGATTAGGCTTGCCCAGCACCTATACCATCCTCTCAGCTTAGTCAGCTATTATTCAGAGGAAAGAACAGGTCAATACGTCTGGAGCTAACTAAGCCGCGGGTTTCCTCACGATGTTTCCTTCACCGTTAAAGCTCGTGATAAGTATACCATAACATTATGCAGTATGGTAATGCCGTGTTGGCCGAGCGGTATGTACGTACCCCGAACTTTCAAACCGAAGGTCGCTGGTTCGATACTGCCCGTGCACCAATGGATTTTTCTTTCTTGGAAAATGTATGAGCGCACTTAACACTTGCCTTAACGGTGAAGGAAACATCGTATTTACCTGTTCTTTCCTGTGACTAATAACTAGCTGACTAAGCTGAGAGGATGAGATGCGCTCACCAACCCGCCTGCCAAGCGTGGTGTGTATGGCAACTACCCCTCATGGAAATCCATGAGGGAGGCCTGTGTTTATCAGTTGAAGTTTTATGGCTGAAATGACGACTGCATCCACGTGCATGGGAGGAGGGGTAATATTTTACTGCCGGCACACCATGGCTATACAAAATAAAACAACACAATTAGAGTTAAGCATTGCAGTTACCCACTAAAGATATATAAGTCATCGTGTAAAGGCCAATATACTTAGCTTTTGCTCGCAGCTTCACGCGTGCATGAGCCAGAGTTATTCCAGAATAAGGTCAATCAGGTGCCGTGGGGTGCCTGCTAAGGGATACCTCCGGTAGATGGGCAGCAGCGTCTTTCCGTGTATCAACATCCCGTATTGCGCTCGCCAATCCGCCTGCCAAGCGTGGTGTGTATGGCAACTACCCCTCATGGAAATCCATGAGAGAGACCTTTATTCAGTAGTGGATGTTATATGGCTGAAATGATGATGATGAAGGTCAATCATAGAGAACTTATCGTTCATACACAAGGTTAAAGCTCCTACTGAACCGCCTTCGCAAAATGCCTACCAGATTTTGTTGAAAACAATGTCGCATGAAAGTTTATGGGAAAGGTCTTATGTGGGCGGAATATGGTAGGTATTGATGCTAAAGAAGAATCCTGCAGTCGGTCGAGATTTTTCCTTAACACAAAAAATAAATATGTTTTTATAAAAGAAGTAAAACCCATCTTAAGCATTTATAGTCATCATCATCATCATTCCAGCCGTAAAAAAGTCCACTATTGAACAGGCCTCCCTCATGGATCTCCATGAGGGGTAGTTGCCATATTCACCACGCTTGGCAGGCGGGTTGGCGAGTGCAGTACGGGATATACGTGTTGATATACGGAAAGACGCTGCTGCCCATCTTCCGGAGGTATCCCTTAGCAGGCTCTTACTGCATCCACGGGCATGACAGGAGGGGTAACATTTTATAGTAGCATTTATAGTATCTTGATTGAAATAAATAAACTAGATATGTTTAATTATTGCAATAATAATCAAACAGTAACAACTGCTAGTTGATTTAATTTCTATTACTAATATATAAAAGCGAAAGTGTGGATGTATGTTTGTTCCGCTTTCACGTCAAAACGGTTAAACCGATTTTGATGAATTTTAACACATAAAATATTAGACCTTGGAAACGAACATAGAATACTTTTCTTTAAAATAATTAAACTTAAAAGAATTGAAATAGGGGTTTAAAGTATGTTTGTATCTAACTTTTTCTTTAACGCGGGTGAAGCCACGCGGGTCAGCTAGTACTTAAATAAACAAAAAAATACATAAATATATATATTCAAATAATATATGTATATTATAAATATTGGTACTCATAATCTTAAGTTGTACTACTAAGTGTGTACTGCTAGTGTACGAGTAGTTTCTGTACCCAGATTAGCTCTGTTCCTCGCATTAAGCCTCCATGTCATTGAACAAGCATTGGTACGGGGGTACCAGAAAAGGGCGCGAAGGCCTCAAAAGGTAAACAAAGGTCAAAAATTTAATTTTTGGGTTTTTAGACGTTTTCGGCCATTGGAAGACTTTTATTTTTTTGGTGACCTTTTGAGGTCACAATAACTCCGGTCCCTGTGACCCTGGTCACCAAAATCAATCAGTCCCCTTCTCTCAATAAGACAGTGCTAACAAAAAAGGTTTCATTTATATCGGTCTACGCGTTCGGTTGTAATCGTCAAATACACAGACGGACAGACAGACAGACAGACAGCGCTATGCATATTAGGGGTTTTCGCCCCCTAAAAAGGAAGCCCAGACTCCTGAATAAGAGTTTCCTGTATATCAGGAATCAGATTGTTACCGATTACACAAACAACATCTGTATAACAAACAAAATAACATAGTAGGTTAACAGAAATAATTAAATTAATGTTAATACAATGCACCCCACAGTATTAGAGTTTATAAAAAAAGATTCGATGCCGGTATTGCAATTATTTATCATAATGTCACTGTATAATAAATAATAATTAACAAAAAAAAGTTGCGCGATTAGCTCGCAGCGTTAGTGAACATATTATCGGTATTTGGTGCTCCAGGGTTCCGAGGTACGGAACCCTAAAAACACTAAACACCGATTATTAAAAGGAAAAAACGGAACCCTTATAGGATCACTTTGTTGTCCGTCTGTCTGTCTGCCTGTCCGTCTGTCAGTACCCTTTTTCTTGAGAACGTGTGGAGGTATCGAATCAATAAACCATATACTCAAATCTACATCATCTTTAAGCTGTAAATAAATAAAATGTTCTAAGGTTTTTTTATTTTATCTAGCCTATTTTGTCATACTGCTGGGTAAAAGTCTCCACTCCCCCAAACCCTTCCAGTCATTCTAAGTTAACCTGAAAAAAAGATAAGGCCGTTTCTGCCGCAAAAAACGCATGTTTCGACATTCTCAAAGGAATCCATTTCATTGGGTACTTCCCGTAGACCTATAACTATGAAATTTGGCAAGGTATATCGTCTTATACTGTAAGTATAGAGAAAAAACCAAAAACCACATTTTCAGTCGAATCATATAAAAAATCGTCCTTAAAAAAAGTACGAAATCTATCATCGCGGTTAAGCAACCCTACGCGCAGTCATAGATTGGATGGGTGAACGAATCTTGTTGTGCATTTTAAAAACTTTTACTAATATTAATTATCTTCCTACATACCTACGGAACCCTCGGTGGGCGAGTCCAGCTCGCACTTGTCCGGTTTTATTTTTTATATATCCCACTAATATTATAAAGCCGGAAGTTTGTTTGGAAGGAGGTTTGTTACCTCCTCACGCAAAAACTAGGCTACGGATTGAGCTGAAACTTTGCACACGTATTGATGTTGACCAGGATTAACACATAGGCTACTTTTTATTCGGGTACAACGCATACGAAGCGGCGGGCAGAAGATAGTTGGTTATAAACTTGTTATGGAATAGAAATAGTAAGGCTCTCTTAAGTAAACCGTCTTATTCCTTTGAATGGATCTTTTACGAGGAAATTCAACAAAAGCTTTTATGAAAGAAAGCTTTAATTCCTAATGAATAGCTCTATAAATATGAAATGCGATAAGAAACTAAGGCTCGAGCATTTGCCGGCAGTTTTGCTTATACGGTTTTATACTTACCATTACGTCATTGTAAAAATTAAGAACCTATTATTCCGAAAGAAACAACAACAATAGTAGCTTTAATATTAACAACAATGCATAAATATAATCATCATCATCATTTCAGCCGTAAAACGTCCACTGCTACAATGCTAAACACATGAGGGAGGCCTGTCAAAATGTTGTCTTTCCTATCTTCGCCTTTCCGTAAATCAACATCTGGGGGCCTACTCTTGAACGCAAATTGTGATAAATCGAAATCGTAATCAAGCCAAGCTAACTCTTCTGGCCATTACGTAAAGATTGCCGTTCTGACGATAATATCGTAATCGTTTTCTAGAGTAGGCGCCAGGGGCCTACTCTTGAGCGCAAATTGCAATGAATCGAAATCGTAATCAAGCCAAACTAACTCTTCTGGCCATTACGTAAAGATTGCCATTCTGACGATAATATCGTAAACGTTTTCTAGAGTAGGCGCCCTGGTACTGCTGGCCTGCTAAGCGTGGCGAGCATAGTACCACCCTGACCGTGAGGGTCAGTACTTGTCGATACATGGGGAGCCTATGTATAGCCGTGGACGTCCTATGGCTGAGATATCTATGATGAAGTTATATATTTGCTTGTGTCATCATTTCATTATTTCAGCCGTGAGACGTCCACTACTGAACGGCCTGTGTTCAGTTTCCTCATAGATCTCCATGAGGGGTAGTTGCCAGGATTGAATACAAGGAAAGGATGATGATGAGGATAGGATGTTAATACACGGAAGGACGCTGATGACCATCTTTCTGAGGTACTAATAGAATACATTAATTATATTTTTTTTACCTCAGATAGAAGTGGAATTAGAATGTTTCTAGAGGAAAACAGAAGCTGGCTGACATTCATCATTTCAACCGTTAAACATCAACTACTGAACACAGGCCTCCCTCGTTCATCATCGTCATCCATGAGGGGTAGTTGATATACTCACCACGCTTGGCAGGCGGGTTGGCGAGCGCAGTACGGAATGCTGATACACGGAATGACGCTGCTTCCCATCTTCAGGTGGTTTGCCTTAGCAGGCTCTTACTTCATCCACGGGCATGAGAGGGGGGTAACATTCTTCTGCCGCTACCCCACGGCAACCCCACTGGCAGACCTTAGCGGTGCGTAGCATGAAGGTAGTGGAGACCTCTTGGTCTGCGACTTGCGTCTGTCTGCTAGTCGTGGAGTAAAATGGAGATGAGGGTCGTAAAGTTCCTGAGGACACTCTCCGAATTAATCCTATAAAAGACGGTGAGTCATACGGAGAGCGACATACGGATCTTAACGAAAACCTACTTAGAACTAAAATCACCGGAAACCATTAAGCCTTCGCATTGAGCCAATGAGCCCAACTATTGGGTCTGAGCCCTCAAAGCTCCTGGTATTGCCACCCCGCCCTAGTTTCTTAATAGCCCGGTCTGAGAGATTTCACGGAATTCGAGTGTAATTATGCGAATTCCTAAAGTTACGCCATATTGGGAATTATAAGAATATATATAATGGGAATCATTAAATAAATTAATGTATTAAATGTATTATTGAAATACTTAGTATATACTATAATAATAAATAATATAATGTATTATTGAAATGAAAAAAAAGAAATGATGAAAAGAAAAAACCTAATCAGAAATTTACGGTTCCCATCATCAACCCGTCGGAATCATCATCATCATCATCATCATTAGTCCCGTCGGAATCGTAAAAAAAAATGATAAAGTTTTCATTTCTTTGAAATGTTCTACCTAAGTGTGGTTAAACACTATAAAATTTACAAACTATAAATTAATGTAAAATCATAACTCATAAAATCAATTAAATAATTTTAAAATGATTAACTTGATACATAAAATATATACAATTTTTAGATCAACATTTTGAAAACAATAATTAATGACATTACTACAACCTGAGCCCTCCATGGTGACTACGATCCATCGTGTAGAAATATATTCTTCCTAAACAAATTAAATATTTTTTAATACCTATTGTACCTGGAATAACATTTTAAGGCTTATTAATAACAAATATAACTTTATTTATACACCGTAGTCTTAACGTTACTCAGAACAACCTGAAAATTGGTTACCCAGGGCCTTCTTTACAAATATAGAGTTATTGTATCATGTCGTTCAGTCGTCCGTAAGAGCCTTACTATTCCAGAGTCCATATTTAATCTTAAATTATGCAAATCTCTTTGGAAAGTAAATTCAGTTTCCGCTTGAATCCAGAATTTTGTTCTGAGGTTTACCTACGTTTCTTTATTACCATTTGAAATATTCATTTGGTTTTTACCTTTAGGAAGTTTTCATAAAGTTCAGGCATTTTATACCGAAAATAGGTATCCAATTAACCACCTGGTACCTACTTTTTTAGAAGACAAAAAAAATTATTCTTTCTGAAAACTTAAACAATTATTTATTTATCTTATATTCAATAAACTCCTGCAACATCTTTACATATCATTCACGAAGTAATCTTACATAATACTAGTCCCGTGTAAGACCTCTTTACAGGAACATACAGCAGTCATGGCCATATACTTACATAACTAAAATTAACTACAATTATAAAATAAAAAGAAAAATTAAAGAAAATAACCATTTTATTTGATCTCATTAGTAAAAATAAATAATAAATAAATAATGCTGGACAATTCACACAACATTATCTAGTCCCAAGTCAAGCAGAGCTTGTGGTACTAGATGACTGATATACTTAAAACATTATTTGCGGGACAAATGTCTGTACGATCTGCAGATATTTGTATCAAGGCAGGAATCAACCCGCACGCAACCTCTTGCCTCGCAGGCGGACCTTCGCCCGCTGCGCCACAAAGGTCGTGAGACCGAATACATGTCAGTGTTATCTATATACTATACATATATAAAATTCAAAGTCCTGACTGATCACTGACTGACTGACTGACTGATATATCAACGCACAGCCTAAACCACTGGACCTAAAGACTTGAAATTTGGCACACATATACCTTGAGTATCCTAGAGGTGCACTAAGAAAGGATTTTTCGAAATTCCCACGGGATAGGGAATAAATGGGATTTATATGTTCGAATAAAAGTGGCTCTGCGTGAAAAATGGGATTTTACGTTTTATGACTTCCACGCGGACGAAGTCGCGGGCAAAAGCTAGTTTAACTATATTAAACACTTCAAGGATATCATCAACAGTATTATATTTTTTCGATTGTGGTGAAGTGCGAAGCTATTGTTATCATAGAATAGGCCTATGATAACTTTATAAGTCCTTATCCACATACCGTATGGTGCCGGCAGTAGAATGTTACCCCTCCTCTCATGCCCGTTTATGCAGTAGGAGCCTGCTAATAGATACCTCCGGAAGATGGGCAGCAGCGTCTTACTGTGTATCAACATCCCGTACTGTGCTCGCCAACCCGCCTGCCAAGCGTGGTGAGTATGGCAATTACGTCTCATGGAGATAAATGAGGGGGTCTATGTTCAGTAGTGGACGCTTTACGGCTGAAATGATAAGTCCACTGCCAGATCTACGCTTTTTCACCCTGTCTTTAACATGCCGCATCCAGCGCCTGCCAGCGACCGTTCGCAAATCATCACTCCATCTAGCGGTTGGGTGACCTTCACTACGCTTACCAAGCCGCAGTCCTCACTCTAGGTTCGAACCCACGTCCGTAGATTTGCCTCTTTCTAAGGCCTTTAGGAAGCCTGGAAGCTTTAACCAACTAAGCTACGCAACCCATGACGTGCTAGTCGAAATGCTTCTCATATCAGTTAAGCACTAATTAGCCGACGCCGCGCCGACACACCAATCGAAAATTTTTGATAAGGTTTTTTTTCCATTAAATGTGTAACCAAAAACCAAAACTAAGTGTAGTAGTTTTACACTATACAAATAACAAACTATAAAATAACACTTTTACCGGCATAGCCTTTTATCTTTTATTCTGGCATGACATATTTGCATCCAAATTAAGTAGGTCAAATGGAAACGGATGCAAAATATTCAGCAACTAATTTTGAATGTGGCTTCGTGACTAAATACAATTAGCGTACTCGTTTGCTAATTCGGATTATTTGATTATATTCGCAAAGGTTTGAACTGATCCGATCAGCAGTGACCTACAGATGGGTATTAATTGATTCAGGTGTGACTTTGCGGAAATCCATGATAATATATAAATCAACAACAAATATATACGAGACTGAGCTGAACTGACTGAGAGACGAGCTCTGTGGCGCAGCGGGCGAAGGTCCGCCTGCGACGCAAGGGGTTGCGGGTTCGATTCCCGCCCCGGGACAAATGTCTGTACGATCTGCAAATATTTGTTTAGGGTGTTCTGGGTGTTTTTCTATATATAATAAAAATATCTATCTATGTAGTATAATGTATTAAGTATATCAGTCATCTAGTACCCATAACACAAGCTCTGCTTAGCTTGGGGCTAGATGATGCTGTGCGATTTGTCCAGCATTATTTATTTATTTATATAGTAACAATTGCGCTAACTTATGAACCTAATGAGCGCTTAAAAAACACTCAAAAATATTTCAACACGTGTTTTGCGTCTCTTCAAGGCATCATAAAAGCATAAAATACCTTGTTACCACGTCATCTATAAATTAATTGATCACCGCCTTTATATCATATTAATTTTACAGTTGACATTAAACTTTGATGGAAAATGTTTATTTTATTATTTTTAGTAGGTACGTTAAATAAAAGATTGTTTATTAAAATGTTTTTTTTTATTTTTCATTTATTTATCCTAATTTTTACCTAAGTAGAGCATTTCACACGTTGAATCGAGCCTTGACCCTTCTAAAAACAAAAATGCTTTAAAAAAATAACTAAGGGGCCGTCTCCGCGAGCGAGGGAATCGCGGCGCTGTTATCGTCCCTGCCACGTATTTCTATACCTACACTCTCTTAGAGGCCGTCTCCACGAGCGAGAGAATTGCGACGAGTCCGCGCTATAGAATCGCCGCGATTCCCTTGCTCATGGAGACGGCCCCTAAGCTACAGATAAGCTTCAGAATCCGTGACGGAATAACCAATATCCCTCTCCATAAAACATGTCCTTGCCATCCGCAGTACGAAAAGGTTGATATTTCTCGGTTGATTGTACCTAAAAACTCATGGATGCATTGAGAATCAATGCATGGAGTTTTATTTTTCATATACAAAGCATTTGGATGCCGTGGCCCATAAAACCTTATACTCTTAATATTATTTTCTAAGTATCTTACTGAGGCAGCTAGATATCCTTGGCATACTGATAAGTAGACAAAATAGACGAGAAAAGACGTAGAGGCTGATCTCCTAGCTGGTCAGATGTGGTAAAACTATTACGGGACTTCATTTTACTGCCGCATTAGACGTGCGGAAGACAGTATAGTTTAGAAAAACCTAATACTCTTCCATCTAGGTCTCAGATTGGGCACGACCAATTAAGAAACTGACAAACGAAGAATTATAAGCAACGCGTGCGAACTGCCCTTATATATTTCAAACATTATTGGCCTTGAAGAGTTCGTTACTATAAAAAAAACTTAGCGACCCTGTCCATTTCCATGATTTCATAAAAAAAGACATTCTCTCGGATTAGATAGCTTGTTTTGTTTGAAGTCCAACCAAAATTTGGAACTTCTGGAAATAAAAATCTTTAACCTGAAAGATCTATTTTCAGAAACTAAAAAGGTTTTTTCCTAGTTGTTTTTTTATAACCAAATTAGGCGATTACCAACTAACAGCATTAAATTTTGTTGTTAAAAATAGCAACGTTAACTATAGAGACAAAGTATTCCAATACCACAGGGTGTGGTCGAAATGTCGACAAGGAAACATTCGCTTGCAACCTGTGGAATGAAACATTTCCAGTGAAGGCAGTCCAGCACCTGTTACACTTCTAACTAAATGTATAGGTATGAACATTGGATAGAGATACAGCTATGAGAAATTCACGAAAACGCGCGGCGGAACTGGCTTTTTCAGTATTTTGATGCTTTTTGCTATATTTTAGACACTTAAGATATGGTTATGGAAACTTTTTGAATAAGACGTTCTATTTATCAAGTTTTCAGGCACAAAAAGGTAGTAGAAGTGGTTCATGTTAGTAATAATAGGCTGAGAAAATTGTCAGGTGATTTTAGCGCCCTCCGTGTATGTTTGGAAGTTGTGGAAATTTGCATATGATTGTGGTTATTTAGATTAACTGTAGAGTTACAGAATAATATGTGCGATAGTTTAAAATGTAACAACATAAGTAACCTTATTTTTTTTCTCGAATTTTATTATATGTTTGTTTGTTCACATACAATCAATAAAAATTATGGAGTGTCATGGTAAAGTACTTACCCTTCGCATAACCCGCAGTGAAAACGATGAGGTTTTCATGTTTATTGTTGAAGCTTAACTGATCACTTGATAAAAATACTAAGCGTTCGCCGTCTTCTTGCACTTCGAGCGATTGATTCTCAAATTTCAAGGACAAAAAAGCCAAAAATCGAGATCGGGAAAAATTCAAAAAGATTTCGGCTTTTGCAGATTTTTTTTGTGCAAATGTATTTGCAAGAGGTTCTAGAGTACGAAGACTGTAGGAACGAGCGCCGTTGGGGACGGTTCAATCGCGACTGATTACTACCCCAAAGCTGAAACAGGGTGAAAAGGACAACATACCTATCAGAACCATAATGTCGTAAGCCTCCACTAACAGCGCACCCGTAAAATCCATACTAAACATCAGCGGATAGAGAACATAATCGCTTGCAAGGAAACTGAAAGTTTTGAAGGACTCATAGCTGCGTCCCCCTCTCACTTTCATCTCGTGGACGGAACTCTGATACAGGATGAATTGAATTTATGCCATTACTTCGCACGCAGCCTTCGCTGTGTTTACGCGAAAGATCTTCCCGTTTGATTTACATTGCTTGTTTAGTTCTAGAGAGATGTAGGTTTCTTGGAGCGAATTAAGAGATATATTGGGGACTGGGCTGGAAGAATTGTGTGAAGAAAATCGCATTTTATTCTGCCTTATCATACATTATTGTTTCGAACAGGAAGCTATCATTAACAAGGAATGTTTTCGAAAGACATGTTAGAAGGAATAGCATAATTGCTCAACCATGACATAGTATTATCTACTACTACTTATATCGGCATGCCTAATTGTCACTGAATGCATTTAGCGGTTAGTAAAATTTAAAAATTGAATTTCTTTATGATTCATTTCAGCTGTAAGACGTCCACTACTGAACACAGGCCTCCCTCATGGATCTTCATGAGAGGTAGTTGCCAAACTCACCACGCTTGGCAGGCGGGTTGGCGAGCGCAGTACGGGATGTTGATACGCGGCAAGACGCTGCTGCCCATCCTCCGGAGGTATCCCTTAGCAGGCTCTTACTGCTTCCACGAGCATGAGAGGAGGGGTAACATTCTACTGCCGGTACCCCACGGCCAGTCTTTATGATTGGCTTATCGTAATTGTGTTTAGCCGCTAAAGGCATTTATTCCGCTAATAAGGCATGCCGTCCGCTGCGAGATAAATCAATCATTACTTAGGTACTTGCAAGGCATACCTACATCTTCTTTATGTTCTGTGCTTACAGTGCTGGCGTTAAATGTGAAATATTACAGTTATTTCTAAAACTGTCAATAATTGCAGCAATCGAGCGAGTAATTGAGCCATCTCGAAGAAGACACCTATTAAATTGAACTTCTACGGGCAATATTGCAAGAATTTCTGTGATAATAACTATAATAAAGTTATAGGAGGGTAGAAATCTTCTATCGTGTGAAGAGGCCTTGGAAGTCTTTGATGACCCCGCTCTGCTGGACAAAGTCAAGAAAGTGTTCATTAAAAGTGTTCATAATTAACTCGGACCCAACAAAGGCCACATAGAAATAAAGCGGACAAGTGCGAGCGAGACTTGCGCCCTTACGGTTCCGAAATTAGAGGTTTAAATCTCATACCTTAGTATAAAAGTCTTACATACCATCACTGTTATATATTTAAGTAGATAAGTTTGATTTGTTTTTAGTTAATTTCTTAGGTACATTTAAAATAGTAGGTTATTTCAAACTACACCGCGTATTCATTTAAAATTATTACTTGATTAGCAATACTTACAAAGATATATAAAGATATATATATATATTTCAACTACTTCACATTAAGTTATAAACTTTATTAAAAAGACGTATAAACTTATTTTAGAAAAGTTGAAACTTCGAGTTATAGAGGTATATTTCTAACTTATTAAATTTCTCCATTTTATAAATAATTCTTGACTAATTTTAAGGTCTTTTTGAAATTACAACGCTTTTTTCTTAAAAATTCAATACGGCATGTGGTTAAAAATCGGTTAAGTGCGAGTTGGATTCGCGCATGAAGGGTTCCGTACCATCGAGAAAAAAACGGCAAAAAATCACGTCTTTTGTATGGAGACCTTTAATAATAATAATAAATCATTTATTTTCAGACAACATAATCCACAGTATTAAATTAACAATAAAATAAAATTAAATAATCCATCACCACAATGTCAAAATACAATACAGAACCAAACTAATTTTACCTAGTTGCAGTTGCAGGATGCAGACAAGGATGTCAAGCTTTCCTATATATATAGGACAGCTTGACATCCCTGTACTGCGCATGTATCATGCTACAGTGGTTTACATGCTCGCAATCGAACCTGCTTGCAAACACACTCAGAATACCGTTGGAACTGGCTCTGATCCGTCGCCCCAGGGATGTGCACCGCTTGCGCAAGGTGCTGTAGAAACAGTCCACTCGCGCCGCGGCGAACATCCCCGATGCGCTGCAAAATCGAAGCAGCCCCATCAACACTCTGAACGCGTTATTGTACTGGACACGTAGGGCGCTATACTGTTTTTGAGTATAGTTATTTTATTATATATGTTAGTTTAATTTTATTAATAATAAATTAAAGCATTTATTTTTCAAACGAAACAAAATATATACAACTAAATATGCTGTGAATATTTCAAGCGTCTGCCTGTTGCCGTTATTAGAATAAAGCAAAAAACGGCTTTAAAATCACGTTCGTTGTATGGGAGCCTCCCTCAAATATTTGTTATATTTGAATTTAATTATTTATTTTTAAAGTTAATTTACAACTAAATATTCTGTGAATATTTTAAGCGTCTACCTGTTGACGTCACTAATATCGAGCAAAAAATGGCAAAAATGTCACATTTGTTGTATGGAAGCTTTTATTTTATTCTATTTTTGAACAGAACATCATCTGTAAAAAATTCAACTGCCTAGCTATCACGGTTCATGATACAGCATGGTGACAGACAGACAGATAGACAGACAGACATACAGGCAGACGGACGGACGGACGGACGGGTCCAATCCTGTCCTTTACTTGTGCCACAAGCAAACTACCTTTGCTTGTGGCACAAGTAAAGGACAGGATAATCATAATCATTTATTTAACGAAAAGTACATACTTGTGGAATACATGAGGAACGGAGAGACCAGAAATATTAAAAAAAAAACTGTGGAGCAGCCTCAACTCAGCCTCTCAGGGGCAAATTTACACTCAAAAAATATACGATAAACAAATTCAAGTAGATAATAACAAAAATAAGGAAAATAAAATTTTAACTAGTAAAAAAAATTGTAAATTTTAATAGTTTACATTACATAAATTTACAAACATTCCAAATTACAGAGCCATGTGACTTAGGAAGTGCCCTAGAAGTTTTCCATTTTTGCCATTTTCATACAAAAAAAATCAATTTTTGCTGTAATAACTTCTGAATGCCCGGATGTAGAACCTTTATAAGACATCATCTGCCCGCAAACAGATTTTTGGTTTATTTTAAAGTTTACTCTTAAACTCTTTAAACTTTTTCTCCGAAATGGTCTTGGGTTCCTGTTTTCCTCTTGAGGTTCAGAACCCTAAAAATCACATTTTAATTGAATAAGTCCCATTATTAAATTCGTTCACTTCAGAAAACTTTTTTCCAAGTGAGCAAGTAGGAGCGAGTAGCCTGCCAGTGGAAAACCCGGTTAAGTAGAAAATAAGTGAGGATGATAATGAACATAACCTAACTTAATTAGTAGTATGTAATGTAATTAATCTGAAGTCGGTACATTCAGCGCCAAAATATTATAGATAGATTACGGTAGGACTTAATAAAAGAGGAGTTTTCTCTGTATCTATGCTTATGATAAAACAGAGTCCTCGCGTCTGTCTGTCTGTTCGCGCAAAACTCAGAAACTACTGAACGGGTTTTAGGCGGTTTTCACTAATAGCTAGAATCAACCATCATACAATATATAACGTACTAGCTGACCCGCGCGGGGGATGAATATTTGTAAGGTTGAAAATTTTGGATTTACAAGAAATTTTACATAAATATTGGGACATAAAAATAATCAAAAGTATATCAGAATATTTAAAAAAATCAGGCCTTCGCTTGGGTAAAAGTATAGGGAATTAAACTTTGTATGGGAAACATATATTTTTTTGCTTGAGATCCTTGAAAATTGGTACTAACATTGTCAAATAAATAATGTAAACACGTGTTTCAACATTTTACTTAAATCATCCCCTGCAATGTAGTGCCGGCAGTAGAATATTGCGTCTCCTCTCTTGCCCGTGGATGCAGTAAGAATCTGCTAAAGGTTACCTACGGAAGATAGGCAGCAGCGTCATTCCGTGTACCAACATCCTGTACTGCGCTCGCCAACCCGCCTGCCAAGCGTGGTGAGTATGGCAACTACACTTCATGGAGATCCATGAGCGAGGCCTGTGTTCAGTAGTGGACGTTTTTACGGCTGAAACGACGAACCTCTACCTATAACTTTTATATAGTGCCCCACAGATTTCAACAAGTGAGTTTCCTCATGTTCCTTTCCACTAGAATAAACGATCCTTGTCGCAGCGGTCCTTTGCAGGATTCGGAAGCAAAGCGCTACACTTAGGCTCGCGGCTCATTGGCTTCTTCCCCTTAGTGGAAGGCTCGACGCACACAGAAGGAAGGAGAATTATTATTTATTTATTTATGAGCCTGATTCTTCCCACTGCAGGGCAAAGGCCTCCCTTCCCTCTCTCCACTGGTAAGTAAGGATAATTATATTAGAACTTTTTGTAATGAGTTTATCCGGGAAAGTACTATCACCACACCTATTTCTGTCGCCGAACAGAAATGTCTGCAAGGCTGTGTTCCGGTATCAAGGGGCCGGAGAAATTACGGGCACATTTGCGAGATTACAACTCTATGACACGTATATTACACGATCTGGACACGCCCTAAGGTTATACAAATAATATGCCAAAACAATCCTTACATAATAAATATTTTAAGTAACATTTCAAAATAGTTGATCATAATCATAATAATCATAATCATTTATTTATTTGACACATAATATTATAATTTTATTGTTGATTCCTTAGCATCTTGAACTAGCCTAGGCTGTGTTTCGAGATCCAAGGCCTCTCCTTATAATAGATCACTAATTATATTATTGTGTAAATAATTACAAGGATGCCAAGAATTATGCCGTGGGGTGCCGGCAGTAGAATGATACCCCTCCTCTCATGCCCATGGATGCAGTAAGAGCCTGCTAAGGGATACCTCCAGAAAATGGGCAGCAGCGTCTGTCCGTGTATCAACATCCCATACTGCGCTCACCAACCCGCCTGCCAAGCGTGGTGAGAATGGCAACTACCCCTCATGGAGATCCATGAGGGAGGCCTGTGTTCATCAGTGGACGTTTTATGGCTGAAATGAATGAAAAATTAATGAATTACAAGGATTAAAAAAAACTAATAAAATAAATAAATGATTATGATTACGATCATAATATGGGCTTAAGCATAAAAGACTCACATTTTAGCATGAACTGTACCTACCCAATGACTTTCGGCTGTTTGTAATTGAGTTACAGTAATTTGTCTTCTCTTGTTTCAGTACAACAAAGGACCTACCTTTAAAAGAAAATAGTGTTGCGTAGGAAAGTTAAGACTAAGTTAGGTATTCAATGAGATCTTTAATGATTCTTGGAAGTTAGAGGTAAGTACTTAACATGCCTTAGAAAAGGCTAAATAGAAGAGCTAAAACCTATGTATTTTTATAAGACCTATTGTACTCTATTTTTTGTGAATAAATTATTTCATTTCATTTCATTAACAACACAACTACTTTAAAGTTGTTATCTGTAGGTCTACCATGAGTCTTCACAATATATACTCGCTAGACTGTAGTTATTAATAATAATGAAACCGGACTAGTGCGAGCTGGACCCGCCCACCGAGGGTTCCGTAGGTATGTAGAAACATAATAATTATTAAAAATTGCTGATCTGATTTAGTAAAGGTTTTAAAAATGCACAAAAAGATTCGGTCACCCATTCAAATTATGACCGCGCGTTTGTTTTCTTTTGAGGTACGGAACCCTAAAAATATATGAAAACTTGTACAGCGCCTCTAGCGGATAGTTTGATACTAAAATACGCAGTAAACTATAATACTACAGCTAAGTACTGTAATTTGGGCGTCATTTGCTTAGAATTTGGTACCATGAGTTACAAATCTGACAGATGTCATAGTAACGTACTATTACTACTGTACTAACAGCAGGCGATCTAACAGTGACAACTCATGGTAGACACACTGTAGTAATATTATATTATAGTACAGAGTGGGCCGTGTTAGCCGAGTGGTAGGTACGACCATGGCACGACTATATTCTCCCAACTTTCCAAAGGTCGTAGGATCGATCTGGCCACGCACTAAAGGATTTTTCTTTGTGGAAAATGATGTGCACATTTACTCGCCGTGGTGTGCCGGTAGTATAATATTGCCTAACCTCTCTTGCCCGTAGATGCAGTAAAAATCTGCCAAGGTATACCTCCGGAAGATGGTTTCCGCGTATCAACATCCCGTACTAGGCTCGCCAACCCCGCCTGCCAAGTAAGTAGGGCAAAAACCCCCTAATCATCTTGAAGCTCCATAAGGGAGGCCTATGTCCATGAGGGAGACCTGTGGACGTGGACAGCAGTAATACGGCTGATATGAAAAATGAAGCGTTTATGTATACTCGGTATTATGTTTAAATGTAATAATAATCTTTAATTAAATATAATAGTGCCGTGGGGTGCCGGCATTAGAATGATACCCCTCCTCTCATGCCCATGGATGCAGTAAGAGCCTGCTAAGGGATACCTCCCGAAAATGGGCAGCAGCGTCTATCCGTGTATCAACATCCCATACTGCGCTCACCAACCCGCCTGCCAAGCGTGGTGAGTATGGCAACTACCCCTCATGGAGATCCATAAGGGAGGTCTGTGTTCATCAGTGGACGTTTTATGGCTGAAATGATGATAATAATAATAAGTATTCTGTTAACCATCTGGTTTCCATAGTAGTACAACGTTTGCTTAGTCTGGTGCTGTGTGTCCAGCATTATCTATTTATAAGATTATGGTAGAAAGCTGTTGTTTTGACATAACAAACATAGAACTGTATTTATTTGTAATCGCGCAAAACAACAGGCAGTAGTTAGTGATATCAGATACATATAGTACTAAAATCACCCGTCCAAGGTAAAACGTCCGCCTGCGAAGCGAAACAAGAGGTTGCGGGTTCGATTCCCGCCTCAGGACAAATGTCGGTACGATCTGCAGATATTTGTTCAGGGTGTTTTGGATGTTTTCCTATTTATGTATATAATAAAAAATATTTATCTATGTAGTCTAGTTATAATTGAGTATATCAGTCACCATAACACAAGCTCTGCTTAGATTGGGGCTAGCTGATACTGTATGAATTGTCCAGTATTATTTATTTACCCGTCAAAATCAACTCTAACTTCAAGGAGTAAAGTTTATAATTCATTCAATATTCATAGGATTGCATTGGAACTGGAAGTTCTAGATATTAGAAGTGACGCGCTGTGACCTAGAATTGACCTCCTCGAAAGGTTAAAGGTTATGGACCAGATTGATATTGGTACCTGTAGCTATATTCAGCGCAGTTATAGAGCTTTCGAGGGTATGGGGTATAGCGAATGTTTGGAGGGCAGTTGAGTAGAGAAGACCCTTGTAGGCCGTCTCGGGTTGGATACCGGGCGAGAACTAGCGGAGTTTTATTTTTGAAAAAAATATGTGCATAGTTAACGCTGTTAAAGCTGTGCTTTAACTGTGAAGGAAAGCAGGAAAACTTCGCGTGGAAACCCGCGGCTTAGTCAGTTTCAGACATGTTTAGACCTGTTATTTCCTCTAACTAATAGCTGACTAAGCTGGGAGGATGGTATACGGGTTGGGCAAGCCAGATGAATGATGGCAAGACAGATGGAGTACCATCTGTCAATGCCCCAGGCGCTGGTATCATCCGTACAGCACGAACACAAGTTGCTTTTGTGTATAAATCATGTAAAATACTAAAATTGATATTAAAAAAAATCTTGTGCAATCGTTTATCAATAGACAATAGGTTTTGGTTTTGCTGCGACCAAAGAATTAAATCGTCAGATACGCTCTTACCGTAATGAGACGTCATCGTTTTTTTTCACACAAAATGAGTAAGCACGCTTATTTGGAATGAGTGTAGCTCTAAACACAGTGTTAGCCGGACGTGGTGCGTGGTATTTTTTTACGAAAGTTAGTGTAATATGATTTCACAATTAATGGTAACAAAATCAGGTTGGTTTATTGGCAAAATCAGTGTGAATGCACCGGCATTATTGTAACACATATAACAATGCCACGGTTTTTTTTAGTACCAGGTCGCATCTAATGATTTAAATCTTTGCCTACGACAAAATAAATAAACTATCGGTGAACAAGTGTTCTTCTCAGTCTATTTTTGGTAAATACAACGAACAAATAAGAAGTACCTTAAAGGTAGGTCAGATTGCGTTCTGTGCGCCAAAACACGTGCATATCGAGGGTGAATGGTATTTTTAACCCCCGCCAAAAAAGAGGGGAGTTATCATTTTGACCGCGTGTGTGTGTGCCTGTGGCAACATAGCACTTAAACGAGTAGACCGATTTTAATGCAGTTTTCTTTATTTTGAAGCAGCTCTTATAAAAATGTTTCCTGAGGCCAATGTCCAGTACCTAGTAGAAGTCCTGTGGCTGAGATGATAAATAAAAGGATTGCGTGGGCAATCGAAATCGCGCGCGCAAACTAGCACCCACACGAATGTCATTCAGAAGTGGGAGTGTTGCCATTACAATGAATAGTTTAATTAAAGTAAGTCTTTTGCGTATTCCCAAGACAACTAAATACCCACAAATGGTTAAATAGACATTTTGTCAAGGTTAACCAGCTCACCTTGACTACAAATTTTAACACATACGATGTCGATTAACCTACCTAATAAAGCAAAAAAAAAATGTATATCTCATTTCAGCCGTAATACGTCCACTAATGAACACAGGCCTCCCTCATAGATCTCCTTGAGGAAGTAGATCAAAGTCAAAGTCAATAAGTATTTATTCAATAAAGCAAAACGCTACTTGAATAATCAGTTAACAAAGTATAAACAAAACATATTTAAATTGTTAGTTTAGTTATAGAAATAGAAATGCTTTTTGTGTTTTATGATTTAACATAAAGTAACAAGTTATTTGGTTTTTAGGATTCCGTACCCAAAGGATAAAAACGGGACTCTATTACTAAAACTCCGCTATCCGTCTGTATGTCTGTCTGTTTGTCACTTAGACAGTTTAAATTACAAATTACTAAAAACATAAAAAATAAATGTTTAAGGGGGGCTTCCATACAACAAACGTGATTTTTTTGTCGTTTTTTCTCGATATTAATAACGGCAACAGGTAGACGCTTGAAATATTTACAATATTCTGTGAATATTTCAAGCGTCCAACTGTGTATTTGTATATTCATTTTTAAAATAAATATTTCAATTCTTAATTTAAAAATATATACGCGTGGCTCCCATACAACAAACATGATTTTAATGCCGTTTTTTGCTCGATATTATTAACGGCAACAAGTAGACGCTTGAATATTTTAGTACCTATAGTAATTGTTTAGCCAAATAATGGTGCGGAACCCATTGTGCGCGAGTCCGACTCGCACTTGGCCGATTTTTTTGGTTAGACTTAGACTTAGTCTAAATGTCTGAAAAGTAAATAAAATTATCCCAAGATGTTTGTGTTTATGAGTTGTTCATTTTAAAATTCCTAAGTGATCAAGTAAGAATAATAGAGTTTTTAGGGCTTCGTAGTAAAACAAGAAACCCTTATAGTTTCACTTTGTTTGTATGTCTGTCTGTCCGTCCGTCCGTAACCAGCTTTGCGAAGAGGCTATTAGTCCTAGTCCTAGAAAGCTGTAATTTTGCATGGACGTATAAAATAACAACGTCTAGAAAAAATACTGAAAAAACAATAATATGGGGTAAAAATTAATAATAAAAATTTATCAAAATTATTTTAAATAATCAATTTGAGGTACCTCCCATACGCGTAAACTTTTTTTCTTGATTTTCCCATCATGTGGGGTATCGTTAAATAGGTATTTTAAAATCATTTAGGAGTGGCGAAGACATTTTTTGGATTTCGAAGCATAAGAATTAAGGCAAAGAGTAAGTTTAAATGTAAAGTGTTTACACTAATACAGAAAGTATGATAAATTGTGTTTCTCATATCTTTGAGTTTATTGCTTAGGCTTATATACTTAGGGAAATACTTAAATATAATAGGCGTACATTTGGGTGTTTTCAGCAACAAGTCAAGGGTTTTATGATTTGAAGTTATTTCTTTTATGTAAAACAACTTTTGCGGGGGGTGATACCGATCAGAGAGAGGTGACGCGTGACGCTTGGAGATGTGAGAGTTAGTACTAGCAGTACTAGAGCGACTGATCAGGTGCCTATCGTGTTGACTATGGCGACTATGGCAACTGGGGCTACTGTAGCGACTGTGGTGAAAATATTTTACATCTGCCAGGCGTTGTAACGGCTCGATTTTTTTAATATTAATTACAAGCGTAACGATTTGGTTAATTGAAATGTTGCGTAATGCCTAAGATAAATGGGTAAGGTCAGATGATATCATAGTTCATGGTGACGGAAGCTTACACCAATTAGCATTAACATTTGTTATCGTGACAGCAAAATCCCAAAGGATTTTAAATTAGTCAGAATATTAGAATTTTATTAAAATATGGGATTATCGGGTATTTATCGCGTAATTACCTTTATTTTGGGTGCAATCCGGTCGAAACGTCGGGAATAAAATAAAGGTAATCACGCGTTATATACCCGATAATCCCATATTTTAATAATGTATTGTGATCGCGAATGTTTAAAAAAGACTATTAGACTTTTGCCCTAGAGTTTAGGATGTATTGTAATAACATGATCGCGATACTAAGTGAAAATCTTTATTATGCCGTGGGGTGCCGGTTGCCTCTCCTCTTTCGCCCGTTGTTGTAGTAAGAATCTGCCTAAGGATATCTCCGGAAGACGGGCAGCAGCGTAATAACATCCCGTAACCCAAAAAAAATTGTTACTTAACAAAACGTTTTCTACACAACAAGTATTGTCTTGAACGAAAATCACTGAATCCTGAAAAGTCGTAAAACAAAATTTGTTCCTTGTGATGGTCAGAATCACCCCCTTTTGGCTTAGTACACATGTTAAAATTACATCCTATTATAGTTTAGTAAAAAAAGTCTCTTCGCAAAGCTGGGACGGACAACTCCCTTTTAAATAGAAAAGTATTTTAACTGCATTCAAATTGGCTGTAACACTGCCAGACACACATAGCGGTCAAACTTATACCACCCCTTCTTTGTGTCGGGGGTTAGCAAACAATGTTCATCAACTTTCGAGGTTATAAATAAGAAGTGAGATCTAGAGAAGGTGAAGAAGCTCGTTAACATGCATAGCGTCCATTCTATTCAAGGTCAGGGCAGTGTCAGGGCGCGCATATTTGTATTCTATGCTAGTGGTTATGGAACGTGACTTCCCACTTACAATCCGTTATAACCTACTGGATGAGACAGAGGTTTCTATTTTTTTTATTAATAGACTAAGCACTTTTTAAAATGGGCCATACCTTATAGTGTAATAAATGAATAAACAAGAAGATAAGTAAAATATTTTTGTAAGATAGTCAAGCAAAAGATTCTAGGAATATGCATTAGAAGACGTCCTTAAATTGGTCGCGCTATCGAAGCGTTTTTTTTACCTAGTCGCCAGCGTATTTGAAAATAAATAGAGCTTTGCTTTAAGGTTATTTTAATACTATTTTTATTGCAGATATACCTTTGTTTGACCACAACCTCACCTGACGGTAGCGACGATGTGGCCGATTATGGATCACAAAGGTCCAGAAGACACCTATTCACGCTAGACTTCAAGAAACTCAGGTTGTAGTTTTCGGGAAAACATAAGCCGGCAGAGAGTTCCAAACCTTAGCGGTGCGGACAATGAAGGTGGAGGAGAACCGCTTAGTACGAGCGGGTGGAATGTCCACTAGATAAGCATGGTACTTCGTTGTTATTCGTGGTCTTCTTCGTCAGTTCCACTTCACCAAGTCATACTTTCTGAATACAAATGCTCGACCTATAGCTAAATATGACAAAATTGATATAATTATGTTTACCTACTTACAATATTTGAGGAGTTCTTTCGATTACTCACGGGTCTTATCATAGGAACTAAGTTTTGTAAAAAATGGGACCTTATTGAAGTGTATATATTCGGATTAAAAAAATCTAAATCGGTGAATAAACGACGTAGTTCCGAGGTAACAAAGATTAGAAAAATCAGACATCCGTTTTTTTTTAAGTCGGTAAAAATACTCGCACATACAATACACCAGTGAACCACTGCTAAACATAGGGCTCCCTCATGGATGTCCAAAATCATAAAGGGGTTGTATCCACACCACGCTAGGCAGGCGGGTAGCGAGCGCAGTTTATGATACACGGAAAGACGCTGCTGCCCATCTTCGGGCAAGAGAGTAGAGTCAAGATTCTACTGACGACACTGGCAGTATAATACAGGATGTAATGTGTAATAATAACCCGAAAGGAGGGGTCACATGAGAACAAGTAATTTTAAAACGGAAAAAATCGGGAATTCGTATTTTTCCCCTTCCAAAACTACTCGTTTTTTTAATATTTTTATTTACAATTTTACTAGGTGTTGTTAAGTGAAAATGATCCTAGGGTCAAAATTGTTTTTTTTTATATTAATTAAAAAAACCTCTATGTTATGTACGGCAACTCTTCGCTGAGTTCAATGACCCCAATAAGAATCAGCTGCCGTTTAGGATGTCATTATCGTATAATCAGCTGTTGATGTTAAAACTTTCGTGGTCTTTTCTTGAATGAAAATCACAGTCGTAGAACAAAAGTTGTTCCTTGGGATGGTCAGAATCACCCCCTTTCGGCTAAGTACATGTCGTGTATTATAGGGAGTAAATAACAACGCGGTGGCTGACAGCTAACTGATTTATTCGGGGTTCACACAGACATTATAAGGCATTGCAGATCTATACCTATAGGTACCTACTTACTAGATATGCAACTGTGCGTACACAACACTATCCCCCCCTTATGTAATATGAACTAATAAAACTAGGACATGAACCTATTTATTTAAGTACTATTCTTACTTCTACCCTCCACCAATCTTTGTCCCTTATACTTAAGTACAAAGAATATATAAAAATTATTACACTAGATAAGTAACAGTAACAATTATTTAAATTTTACGACTATATTTAGATGAGTGCAAGTATGTATACATTTTAGTCTGAATCAGGAGCGTAACGCCTGTTTCCACGGCGTGTGGTTACATAACTAGGTGGCGAATTGTCCTCTAAATAGTTATCAGGAACTAGCACCATCTCCTGACTCCTATCGCCCATGTTTTCCGCCTCTTCGAACAAAGGGGAAGATGGAGGCGACACATCGCGCGGAGGTGTAGGTGGCGAGGTTTGACTCAATGACCTCTGCGATGTGTTACTAGGGTTAGTATTGGATGTCAACATCTCCTCAACATCTGAATTTTCTACGTTACAGCCATTAAATATTGGATCATGATGATCAGGATGGATCTTTTCATTGATGTCATCATTTGGTATTTTAAATACCTGATCAACATGACGCCTGTGCTTCTCATCTTTAAATCTAATTTCATACATAATATTGCCTATCTTACGTAACACTATGCCTTTTTCCCACACTTCTTTATTGTTTCTCCATTTTTTAAACATAACTAAGTCTCCTATAGCAACATTTCTTGGTTTGCCACCAAACATTTCTACTTGTTTTGTCTGATTATTTTTTACAATTGTTTGGGTGCAAGGTCTTAATAAATCTAAACATGATTTTAATCTATGCCCAAGTAACATTTCACTCGGTGATTTCTGTGTGGTACTTTGTATCGAATTGCGATAATGCAATAAAAACCTGCTTAATGCCATGTCGACAGCGATCCTCTCATGCGCAGCTTTATGTAAACATTTTTTGACTAACCCTACGGCTTTTTCCGCGGCACCATTGCTTCTAGCATGCCTAGGCGCGATTAATCTGTGACAAATACCGTTTTTTAATACAAATTCCGAAAATTTTTCACTAACGAATGCAGGTCCATTATCTGTAACGATCTCATTTGGAATCCCGAATCGGGCAAATATTTCTCGTAGATGTTTAATGGTTGTCTCCGCGTTTATTGAATTTACCTTGCATGCTTCTATCCATTTAGAATGCGCATCAATTATGATTAGGTAATAACTATTAGCGAGTGGACCCAAATGATCCATGTGTAATCTGTACCATGGCTTGGTAGGCCACGGCCATGGTATTAAAGTGCTTTTTACAGGATCGTCTCTCACTTTTGCACATACCTCACACGATTTACACATCAACTCAATATCTTTATCTATGTTTGGCCAATAAATGTAAGTACGTGCTAATGACTTCGTTTTAACTATACCTAAATGACTACTATGCAACTGCATTAAGATCGAGCCTCGTAAGCATTTCGGTATAATTACCCGATACCCGAACAATAGACAACCGTGCTCGGAAGTAATAAAATTTCTTCTATTATAAAAATCTTTGCATTCATTAGACGTGTCTAAAGTTTCTGGCCAACCATGTAAAACATAACCAAACACTTTGCTTAAAACTGTGTCTTTTTTTGTTGCTTCAACAACTTCTTTATAATTTACAGGTTTTATCGCATCAATGAAGTTAATATTTAATTCTTCACTTAAATTTTCTCCGCTTCTATGACTCATTTGTTTTACTTTTTTATCGCATGTTATTTTCGCAGACCTTGACAAACAATCCGCAAGACTGTTGTCTTTTGATTTAATGCATTTAATTGTGTAATTGTACTCACTCAAAATTATTGACCAGCGCTGTAACCTGCCTGCCATCATTAATGGAATTCCTGTTTTCGGTCCGAATATTGAACATAAAGGTTTACAATCGCTTACTAAAATGAAGTTTCGACCATAAACATATTCATGAAAACGTTGTACACCGAAAATTATAGCCAAACCTTCCCTACATATTTGACTATAATTTTGTTCAGCCGTTGACAGTATGCGACTCGCATGCATGACTGCCCGTACTTGCCCATCAGGCATCTCGTGGCCGAGCCACGCGCCCACCCCGCGCGGGGAGGCGTCGCAAGATAACACCAAGGGGAGATCGGGGTTAAAATGTATTAATACCTCTGAACTTTTAAGGGTTTCTTTAACATTTAAAAATGCATTCTCACATTCGTCAGTCCAAAGCCATGCCGCATTCTTTTTTAATAGTGCATATAGAGGGGCAATTATTGTGCTGAAATTATTGACAAACTTTGAATAATAATATATGAGACCCAGGAAAGCCCTTAACTCGCTGACATCACTAGGGCGTTCTGCCATAAGGACAGCATCTACTTTTTTTGTCTCTGTATGTAACCCTTCAGCATCTATCACGTGGCCTAAATATAATACACGGTTCTGGAAAAAACAACACTTCTCCCCACTAATTCTTAACCCACAATCATTTAATATTTTAAAAACTTTATTTAAGTTTTCGATATGTTTTTCCCTATTCTCCCCTGTAATTATTAAATCGTCGACAAACACAGTTACGTGATCCAATTTAAATAATGAATCCATGATTCTTTGGAATTTATTCGCAGCGGTTTTAATTCCAAAAGGTAACCTATTATACACAAAGTTCCCCTTATGCGTTACAATGGTACATAACTTTTTTGAATCATCGTCTAAAATAAATTGTTGATAGGCGCTTTTTAAATCTATCTTGCTAAAAGTTTTTCCCCCTCTTAGGGCCGCAAAAACATCATCTATCCGCGGAAGAGGATATTTGTCATCGTTTAAAACGGGATTCACGGTAACCTTGAAATCGCCACAGATTCTAATAGAGCCCGATTGCTTTTTTACCGGCACAATGGGCGTCCCCCAGCCGCCCACGTCCTCCACTGGACTAATGATCCCTTCGGCCTGCAGCCGCTGGAGCTCCGCGTCGACGGCCGGCCGCAGCGCGTGCGGCACCACGCGCGCACGCCGCCACACGGGGACCGCGCCCTCACACACTTGCAAGCTAATGGTACCGCGGTTGAACGTCCCCATACCCGGCTCGAATACATCTTTATACTTTCTCATAATGTCCTTTAGCACTGTCTGGTTATCACTACATGAAACATGTGCTACGATAGGCAACGATATTTGAAGTTCGCGCATCCATTTTCTGCCTAGTATGGGAGGACAATCACCGTTATCAATGACATACAGTTTTGAGGTAAACAGCTGATCGTTATTGATCACATTGACTGGCATAGCGCCCACAGGTTTAATTTTGTCACCGCTATACACGGTTAAAACTTTGTCTGACTGAATCAACGGTCTACCTTGATATAATTTGTCGTAAGTTTTCTTAGAAATAGCGCTTACCGAGGAACCGCTGTCGACTTGCATGTTTAGACTAACACCTTCCACTTCCAACTTACAGTACCACGGGCCGTCGGATTCCTCCGTGGCCTCTAAGCGATACAGGGTTGGCGAACCTGTATCTCCTTCCGAATCACTACACTCCACTTGAAAAAGCTTCGCGCTATTTTTTTTATTACGGCACATATGGCTTATGTGGCCCACTTTATCGCACGTATAACAGCTCGCACTTTTATACGGGCATTTCTCTGACGAATGCTGCCGCGATCCGCACCGATAACACCGCTCGCCTCCGCTGCCGCTGGCGCCTCCGTAGCGGCTGCCGCCCCTACCTCCGCGCTGCTGGCTCGCTCGGCCGCCGCGCGCGCTGCCGACGCTGCCGCTGCCGGACCCTACTGCAAATACTCCGCCGTGAGATGTTCCTCCAGCGTTCCCGTTACCGCCGCCCAGCTTAGCCTCAATTTCCGCCGCCTCCAACGACGTGGCTAATGACACCGCTCTGTTGAAACTGAGTTCCCGCTCCGTTAATAATCGTTGTCTATATTTTTCACTTTTCAATCCGTATGTAAATTGATCCCTCAAGTTTTCTTCTAAAGATTCTTGCCCTTTGAATTTACACGTCATGGCTAATTTCTTTAATCGTAACAAGTATTCATTGACGGTTTCCTCTTGATTCTGTAAACATGCTCGTAACTTCATTCTCTCGGCCATGTCGCTTGATTTTGGGTTCAAATGATCCTCGACAATGGTAACCAGTTGTTCAAAGGATAAGCTTTCTGGTTCTTTGGGGCTGCACAAAATTGTCATGAGCTCGTACGTTTCATTTCCAACCAATGTGATAAGGTATGCATTTTGAACACTGATTTTAATTTCGTTCACTAAAAAGAATGCTCGCACTCGTTTTATGTAACTACTCCAAGTATCAGAACTAGGAATAAACTCTTTAATATTTCCGATGGCACGCGTTGGGTCCGCCATTTTTGACCTCCTCTTCGCCAATGTGTCGTGTATTATAGGGAGTAAATAACAACGCGGTGGCTGACAGCTAACTGATTTATTCGGGGTTCACACAGACATTATTATTTATTATTTATTTATTTATTAGATACAGGAAACATTTTGCTTATTATAACCTTACCTTACGAACTACGAATTAATTAATGAATCGAATAAATCAACCTTAAATAAGAGTAAGGTAAGTGGTTTACTAGCCTCCACACTAGGATTCCCTGTGTTGTGGAGGGTAGTCTCTTCAAGTGCTGAGATTGTGTGCGTGCATAGTGAGTAAATATTTTTTGTAAGGTTGGGATACACTAAGTGGCCAAGTTTAAGGGAAATTATTTTTTTTTTTACAACAATTTGCAAATATAAATGTAGTGTTCGTTTTGGGTAGTTAATGGATTGATAAATTGTATTTATTGATATTAATATGTAAAAAATCTACAATATACATATCTTATTATTAAATAAGATACATAATGCAGCAACAACGAAATTATTTATTTACCTGTAAATAAAATTATTAATGATAATTAAATTTATAATCAAATTATTATGATATTTAGAGTATTGATCATGAAGTGGTGTTTATATTTATCCTAAACTATATAACTACTAGCATACATTTAGATATTATATTCTATAAATACATGTTTATGTATACTTGTTAAATTGATTTATCGATAATTTAATCTTAAATGTTAAATATAGTAAATTAGTAATTTTATCAATTTTATTTTATTGTAATATTTTTAATTTTTAAGTACTTATCTTTAATATATTTTCAGTTTCACGGTGGTTTAGCGAGGTAAGCCATTGTTTTATTAAATGCTTACATTTGTGTTTAAGACAAGTTAGTATATTGATTTGACTGTTGACTCTGGAGTATAGAAAAGGTCCTAAAAATTGTGGAGTCCTTTGAGCAAATTTTGTTTTAGTCCTATACGTTGCCCAAGAAGTATGTCTTGATGATCTTGTGAGAGTTTTTTTATTTTTAAGGGCTATTTTATGGAATTTCGTTACTGTTGCTTCAATAAAAATTTGTCTTACTCTGAGAAATTGACATTCGCTATAGAGGGAGTCAGTAGGATACCGGAACGGTTTTTTGTAGGCAATTTTAAGAATTGCTCGCTGGGCTCGCTCTAATTTCATTAGATAGGAGCCACATGCAGAGCCCCAAGCTAATACACAGTATGACAGTATAGACTGACATAATGATGTATAGATCAATCGGATAATATCTTTACTGGCCACATTTCGTAGTCTGACAAACAAATACTTCAATTTTCTGACTCGAGTACTGACTACATTAATATGGTTCTTCCAAGATAATCTGTCATCAATGTGTACCCCCAGATATCTTATGGAATTCAGGTTTTCAATAATTGGACAGGCGCAGGGGTTGGTTATTGTATTATCTAGAACGCAGTTATTGTGCAGTTGAATTAAAAGGGGGTGTCTGGGGGCAGTGCGTTGCGAGATACTGAAATTTAGAAATTTTGTTTTAGTTGTGTTTAGTGAGAGTAGGTTAGAGTCTAGCCACTGTGAGACTTGTTTTAGGCCCCCGTTTGTGGCTTCAGCAACTGCATCCCAGGTGGCACCGTGAAAGATTATTGCAGTATCGTCCGCGAAGGCTAGTGTCTCAGCCTGTGTCAGTTTTAGCCTACAAAGGTCGTTAATATATAATAGGAAGAGGGTAGGGCCAAGAACACTCCCCTGCGGGACGCCAAAATGCATTTCTGTAAAGTCACTACAAATGCTTTCCATACACACTCTTTGCCTGCGATTATTGAAATATGAGATGAACCAGTTTAGAGTAATGCCACGAACACCTATGTTTCGCATTTTTTCAAGGAGTATTGGACGAGATACGGTGTCAAAGGCTTTGGCAAAGTCCAAGAAGACGCCGACGCACTTGTTGCCAGTGTCTAAGTGAGAAACGATATTATTAGTCATGTGTACAACGGCATCCTCTGTGGACCGACCTATTCTAAAACCGTATTGATTGTCAGCCAGAGCATTGGTCCTTTCAAGAAACGATAGAAGTCGTGAATTAACAATTTTCTCCAATATCTTTGAGAAGGACGTAAGCAAAGATATTGGCCTATAATTTGATACGTTGTGTGGGTCGCCAGCTTTAAAAATCGGGGTGATATTGGCAATTTTAAGTTGATCGGGGACAATACCTGTTGACATACTTAGATTAAAAATAAAAGTTAGGGGTGAAGCTAGAATATACTGGGCTTCTTTTATTAAGGAATTGCTGATATTATCAAAACCGGGTGAAGAGTGTGATTTAAGGCTTTTGATGATCTTTAGTATTTCAATTTCGTCGGTAGGTTGGAAAAACATAGACTTCTTCGATGATTTTATATTTAAAGAGCACTCGCTCGCCAGAGTTTCTTCTGTGGTTTTTAGTTTATGTAATATTTTGTTTGCAAGACTGTCTCCTATTGTGGAAAAGAAATTGTTTACGTGGTTTAGAGATTCAGTTGGCGAAATTGATATATCTAAAAGAGTTTTGGAAGATGATTTAGCATTAGGAATATTGCAGATCGATTTTACAGTTTGCCAAGTATTTTTGCAATCGCCTTTGTATTGTGTAAGTTTAAATTGATCATAGTTATTTTTTAATGTTTGTAGAAGATTATTGCAGTTATTTCGGTATTTTATATATTTTTCACGCAGCTTAGTATCTTTTGGAGACCTTCTAGATAGCATGTGAAGAAAGTCTCTACGTCTAATGCTTCTTATTAATCCTGGCGTAATCCATGGTCTTCGAGTTGACTTTGAGTTAGACGTCATGGTGATAGTTCTATTAGCCTCAATGCAATGCGTGATAATATCATGAAAGTAATTAAAGGCAACATTTACGTCAGTCATGTCATATAGTATGTCCCAATCTGCGTTAGAAAGTGTTTCCAAAATTTGTGCGTTGTTATATTTAATTTGCCGGATCAGTTTATTTCGGTCGTTCTGTTTAGCAGTAGTTTGTTCGATGCCTACCAATACCGCATCATGGTCAGTGATATCGGCTCCGCATATTATCACCCTGGACCTATGTCTACTTTTGATAAGAACATGATCGAGACAGGTACGGTCATGAGTTGGTAAATGATGACCTGGGATAAACCCATAGTGGGATGTAAGTTCTAGGTAGGGCTCTGCTCTTGAGTCAGTTGAGTAATTTCCGATATCTATATTTACATCTCCGGTAATTAAAACTGTTTCATTGATCGAGTTGCACATAACACTCTCAAGGCTATTAAGAAAGTTAGTAATATTGAAGATAGAAGGTGTTCTGTAAATAGAAATTATTGTTAGTTTATTATTTATTTTTAGAATTAGACAGTTTGCGTCATCAAATTGTGGTTCTATAATATTAACGGGCACATCGGATTTTGTATATATGACGATTCCATCATTTTGATTATAGTATTTTAAAGATTTGTGGTAAATATATCGGTTAAGTGCGATTTCCGGTGAGACATCATCTAATCGACACTCTACTACTTTTTATAATAACGCCAACCTAAACGTCAGAGCTGATTCTTGACAGGGTTATTGACTTTAATTTAATTTTAGAATGTTTTTCGGTTACCCACACAATAGCTGTTATATCTAAAGTCACTTTCTCTGCGTACGTATCCTTCGAAAGTAAATTCCAATCCTTTATCTTCACAAAAGTATCGGAAGTAAATTCTAGTAAACGCCTACTTACCTGTAGTGTAAGGGTCGCAGCAATTTATCTTAATGCAAGGAAGCATGTCCATTAATGCAGGAAACAAAGTGTACAATTTATGGCGAACGTGACGGCTCAGTAGGTGCGATAAATCTTTATATTATTGTTTCTGGAGAGTGCGCCAGGCAATTCTGTGTGTGGAGAAATGGCACATCCGTGACACAATACGACGTGGACATGGATAAATAATTTATAATCTACGAGTATACTACCGTAGGGTGCCGGCAGAATGTTACCCCTCCTCTCACGCCCATGGATGCAGTAAGAGCCTGCTACGGGATACCTCCGGAAGAAGAGACTGCGCTCGCCAACCTGCCTGCCAAGCGTGGTGAGTATGGCAACAATCCCCTCCTGATCTTGAAGATGTATGAGGGAAGCCTATGTCCAGCAGTGGACGTGGACAGCCCTACGGCTGTACCTGATGATGAGTATACGACGAGCTCTGTGGCGCAGCGGGCGAAGTTCCGCCTGCGACGCAAGGGGTTGCGGGTTCGATTCCCGCCTCGGGACAAATGTCTGTACGATCTGCAGATATTTGTTCAGGGTGTTCTGGGTGTTTTTCTATATTTAATAAAAATATCTATCTATGTAGTATAATGTATTAAGTATATCAGTCATCTAGTACCCATAACACAAGCTCTGCTTAGCTTGGGGCTAGATGATGCTGTGTGATTTGTCCAGCATAATTTATTTATTTATTATATTAGCTGCCCGGCGAACTTCGTACTGCCGCAGAAACAACTACTGATATGACCTTATCGAGGCAACCCGACACGGGTTCCTCGATTCCTTATTCCTTCTTAGTAGTTTAAGCACTTCCGACTTTAGGAAGAGTCAAGGATTGATTTGACGTGGGCCTCACCGGAATTGTGATCGTTTGACGAGGTTTCTCATTCCCTTGAAATGGTCTACCTAAGTAAGGTTATATTATATGTGGTAAGGTTTACCCACTACAAACATGACAAACTACTGTACTACAACTCCTCCACTACACTTCTACTACTGTTAATTTTATTATACTACAAAAAAATATTGAAATCAGTAATTTCTCGAGATAACCTATCAAAAAAGATTATTTGAGGCAAAGACAAATTCAACAAACAAATATCATGAAATGGGTACTGCTGTTCTTGAGTTATAAATGTTGGAACTAAACAGACTTGTTACATTTTATACAACTAGGTACTAGCTGTCCCGCAGGGTGATTACGTATCTCGCGACAGTTTTTGCAACAGGCATTTGACAGCAACGATTGCTGTCAAATGTCAATTTCTTGCTAATCTCTAATCAAAACCCTGTCAACCAACTTCGTACACCGCCATGGAATCAACTACTTACTTCTCACCCGACAGGGGGGGGGGGTTTCAGCCCATGAAAACAAGTATAGTTTGCGTAAAACTTCTTAAACTCTGTGAACGTTGCGGCAAATGCAAAGTTGCGCATGTTGACATGTTCATTCAATATTGCCAACTAGGTTATAAATAATCTTGCTACACAGTAGAAATTTTATATTAAAAAATTGGCTTCTTGCGATAAGTAAAGGTGATGTTGTTCTGGCATTTCAGTTTTTATTAATCCTTAATTGAATATAATAACTGATTTTTAAATACGTTTGTTTCAATAATTTAAAAATAAATAAATAGTAAAATGTGTGCTAGATAAAACGAAAATACACCAAAACTCGCGCTGGCAACCCTAGTTTCACAGACTGAGCCCCTCTCGCACCCCTTTTGTCATTCCTTCCCCTCAACGCCCTAAAAACTGTGTACTGCGCAGTCACTGAAGCTAACTTCACAGAGCTCAAGAAGTTTTGCGCGAACTCTACCTAGTTTTATTAGAATTTTTTTTAAATTTTTGGTTGTCTTACGGCTTTGCTAGATTAGAGTACTTTAAGTGTTAGATCGAAAAAAAAATTTATGATGAAAACAATTTTTTTTTTCATTTTTACCATTTGGCAGGTTCGATTCCCGATTTAGACAGGGTATTATTCAAAATTCTTTGAATGCAACTTAAATTGTTTTTAAAATTAATGATGATACCTATTCTTTCTACAACATTTATGGTACTTTCCCTCCATGTGGCATAGGCGTTGTACGGCCCTTTGTATAAATGGCCGACAATTCGATACATTCCTTGAAGGGGGTTATAGAGTAGCTCATTTCTAATTGAATAAAAGAATAAAGAATTACAGTAAAATTTTGTTTTCTGGTACATAGTTAAATGATTAAGAATTCATTTAAGATACACATCTAGTTAAGATTGCCAGAAAAAAATGTTATGGTGCAAAAACTACGATTGTTATTCACGATATACAAGTATATAAAATAGATATAGATAATAAATTATCTTTCGCTAATAATTATTATCTTAGTTACTTTTTCGATATTTACTCATTTTGACCAATCACAGCGGTCGTGTCGAGCCGTGTGCCCTTCGAACGTTGTGATTGGTCAATTAGGCTCCGCTCCGACTCAGTGGAAACGCATCCTAAGGGTGTTTAGACACAGAGTTGCCAGCTTCTGATTAGACTACACCACTTGTCTCCTAGATGATTGGGTAGATTTTGTTAATGTAAAAACAACGTATTGTAAATATATGTTTTATTTCTGGTAACAAAAAAAGTGTCATATGCAATCTTTTATTATAATAACCCCATGTTATTTATTCTATACAATTATCATTATCTTATCTATTTATTTATAAAATTCTTTATTGCACAAAAAATACAACGATCGCACTATGTATATTATAAACATTTTGCTTATTTAAATAGTATCACACTGTTCGTCCATTTTGCTAATGTTAACAATTTTTTCATCATCTCCATCATAAGACAGAAACTTGTCTTACCACAAAAATAAAAAATCTCTCTAAAAGTGTATGTCATTATTTTATACCTGTTATTGTACAGACATATCGCACAGGGCTGTTTATTATTTTATTCTAAGAAAGGATAAAATCACAATAGTATGGCAACTATATTTTCTGTCACCAAAGTTTAGAATTGTCACTAATCTGCCATTTAGTAGGTATATTTGTTCCTAAAATAGTAGATCTGACACCAAAATAGAAACAAACATTTTAGGAACAAATACATCATATATTAGGTGATTAATAAAATCATATCCTAATAAAATATGTTGGAAAAAAGCATAGTCACTTTGTAGAAAATCATCCGTCATAATAAAACATGAAATTCGGTGCAGTAGAGGTAGTTTCGGGAATCTTTGGTTTCTAATTAGAGGAGTATTTGCGTGCAAGTTAGTTCAACAGTCAATGTCTGTTGTTTTTTATTAACACGCTATATACAATAATGTAACAAATAAATAATAATAAACACTGTATCAATAAGGAATGTCAGGTATTATTCTACTAACATTGTTAGTAATAATCGTATAACATTAGATAAAATAAAATAATAATAATAAATAATACTGGACAATTCACACAGAATCATCTAGCCCCAAGCTAAGCAGAGCTTGTGTTATGGGTACTAGATGACTGATATACATTATACTACATCGATATATATTTTATGATACAGAAAAACATCAAGAAACCCCTGAACAAATATCTGCAGATCGTATAGACATTTGAAGAAGACGGGCAGCAGCGTCTTTCTGTGACTTAACACTCTGTACTGCGCCCGCCAATCCAAGCCGCCAAGCGCGGCAGGTATAGCCACGTCCTCTCATGATGATAAAACTAAGAACCAGGCTCCAAACGCAGTACTTGAAGTTCCATGAGGGAGGCCAGCAGTGGACGTCCTACAGCTGATATGATTGAAGTGTGATGACATTGGCTTAGTTGGAGTTATAGCCGGATATTTCCGGTTCCGGGTCAGTGATGGCCAGATCACGAGGAGTCCTGGAGTAGCGAGGACGCGAATATCTGCTGCATGATGTGGGGCAGAGAGGCCACGTCCAGGCAGACGTGAGCGTGCCCGGCCGGGAGCTTCTTCAGCAACCTGGAAAGACGTAGGAATCAACCTAAGTGTGCTGATACAGTTAGTGTAGTGTGCTGTCCCAGTGTGAAACAGCTTAATCTCAAGTTCCTATAATTATGAAGACCGAGTAGTAGTCTGAAAAGACGCCTTCGCTTTGCTGCGGTTACCTCCAACATGTCAGTCTTCCCGGGACCACGATGAGTGCAATCCTGTCGAAACGTCGGGCAATCATCATCATCATTTCAGCCGTAAAATGTCCACTACTGAACACAGGCCTCCCTCGAGGATCTCCACGAGGGGCAGTTGCCATACTCACCACGCATAGCAGGCGGGTTGGCGAGCGCAGTACGGGATGTTGATACACGGAAAGACGCTGCTGCCCGTCTTCCGGAGATATCCCTTAGCAGGCTTTTACTGCATCCACGGGTATGAGAGGAGGGGTAACATTCTACTGCCGGCACCCCACGGCAACGAAATGATGAGGCACGAAACGTCGGGCAATAATAAAGGTAAATAACGCGATAAATACGCGGTTAAATATGTGTTAACAACCTGGAAAGGTGAAGACCCGTTTGACTTGATGTTTAAGCATCAACTCAAAAGGGTCTTTGTGCATATATGTAAAGCGGACACACATGGAGTTGATTATGTCACTGGCATGCGTATCACCCGCGACGGGTACTTCCCATATTATGTTCTACTAGCTTCTGCCCGCCGCTTCGCATGCGTTGTACCCGAATAAAAAATAGCCTATGTGTTAATCCTGGTCAACATCAATACGTGTGCAAAGTTTCAGCTCAATCCGTAGCCTAGTTTTTGCGTGAAGAGGTAACAAACTTCCATACAAATAAACTATCGGCTTTATAATATTAGTGGGATGGAACATGACGTCATCGGACAGAATAAAATAAGACTTTCGTTATAATACTATCATGGTTGTGAAAATTAACTGCAACATTTACGGGACACCATGATTTTGAGTCTTTTTGAGATTTACGATATTTCTTTAATTTACGCAGAATAAGATAAGACTTTTGTTTTAATACTATCATCCAAAGGTTGCCTGTAAGAGATTGCATATGTGATAAGGCCGCCCATTGTGCTTCTGCTTTTCGTTAATTATACTTTATTTCCTTTATTATATTGTTTGTGTTAGAATTAAGCTGGGTACAATAAAGAGTTATCTATCTATCTATCTATCTATCATGGTTGTGAACATTAACTGCCATATTTAAGGGACACCATGATTTTGAGTCATTTTGAGATTTACGATATTTCTTAGACTTTAATTGACGTGAAAAGATGGAAGTAACTTACGTGGTGGCTTCGTCTCCGAGGCTGCCGATGAAGATCACGTGGGCCTGCACGCGCGGCTCTGACGTCAGCACGCCGCCCAGCGTCTCGGGCTGTATGTTATACCTGCAATGATTTAAGTTCTATTGTTCTAAGTTCTATATTGACGAGCTCTGTGGCGCAGCGGGCGAAGGTCCGCCTGCGACGCAAGGGGTTGCGGGTTCGATTCCCGCCTCGGGACAAATGTCTGTACGATATACAGATTCAGGGTGTTCTGGGTGTTTTTCTATATATAATAAAAATATATATCTATGTAGTATAATGTATTAAGTATATCAGTCATCTGGTACCCATAACACAAGCTCTGCTTAGCTTGGGGCTAGATGATGCTGTGTGATCTGTCCAGCATTATTTATTTATTTATTGTAAGAAAATTGTAAAAACAGTAATAAAAAGAAACAAAACGTAAATAAAATATGACAACTATATATTCTAAGCAATACATAAAAATGTCATATAAAATAGATATAAGTAACTGCAGTAAGTAAAGTACATTAGCTATTAAGAAAACTGTAAAATTAGTAATAGAAGATAAACAAAAATATTAGCTTAATATTATGATTAAAATAAAGACAGTCTACAACTCTTATTTTCCCGCTTAATAAAGACTCTGAACATATCAGAGGTGAATAGGTAGGCTAGCCGACGGCCCCTAAAAAGGCACTGGTAGACGACATTAAAAAAAAACGATTTAAGTTCGTAGTACTTTTTGCGAAGAGTTCGTCAGGGGAAGCACCACCACCATACCTATTTCTGCCGCCAAGCAGTGATGTCTGCAATGCTGTGTTTCGGTTGGAAAGGCAAGGGGGCCGGGAAATCACACATGAGACTTTACAACTCTGTCTCAGGGTGACGGGCGCAATAAATAAAAATAAAATCCTTTTATTTCGGACAACACAGATCAATGTTAGTCATCATCATCATCATCATATCAGCCCGTTGACACCCACTGCTGGGTATAGGCCTCCTCTTCAGCACGCCAACGTAAACGGTCCTGTGCAAGTCTCATCCACTGTCGTCCGGCAACCCTGGCCAGATCGTCCGCCCATCTGGCAGGTGGTCTGCCTCGAGGCCGTCTCGCTTCCATCGGAAACCACTCTGTTACCGCCTTGGTCCATCGGCTGTCGTCTCTCCTGGAAACATGCCCTGCCCATCTCCATTTTAAGCTTGCGACCCGCATACCTACGTCTACGACTTTCGTACGCTGGCGTATCTCCACGTTGGGTGTGTGATTAAGGAGGGAGATGCCAAGCATGGTGTTAGTAATACAGTAAAATACAGTAAATGATTAGTAAGCAAATCGAGACATAAAAATCAAAAATTTAACGCAGGACTAATTCCCAGAGTGATCTCACCAGAGTAGCGGGACTTTTTCCGGGATCACTCTGCGAACCAGGCCTGCCCACAGCGGCGAAGAGTATCTATCTGCTATGGTTTTCAGGATGCTGTTGTGACTATCGCGCATTCTGCAGATCAGGGATGTAGATTTTTTGCGAATGATGGCACTGAAGTCATCCGTTTGATATTCAGCAAACATCCCTGATGCACTACAGAAGCGAGAAAGCGCGAAGCAATGCATTGGTCACGTTTTTAGTGATCACCGCGGTATTGCCGTTGTCATTTTTTTCAGATTTGTAAGCTATCTATTAGTTTACATTTTAGGGGGGGTGCTTTTTTCCAGCAGTGGGCTAATATAGGCTAATGATGATATCTAGCCGTGCATTAATGCAGGCAATTGTCTCCTTTACTAGTAAGTCCTTACCTTCTTAGGTTAGCATCAGAGAGGATCATGACTATAGCGTCGTCCGCGTCTTCGCTCGCTAGCGACGAGATGGCGTGCTGCGCTGCTGGCAGAGTGTTGTCGCCCGACCAGCAGAACTGCGCGTGGGCATGCATTGTGCGGATTATCTGTAAACATATTTACATTCTTATCAAAGACAACAAAAAATCATTAATTAGAACCCAAAGGCCACATAGAAACGTCAATATACAAAAGGAAAAATACAATTCAAGGAAATGAAAACCTTATCAAAAATTTACGATTCCGGTGGGATTCGAACCCACGTCCGTCAAATAGATCCTTGACGCTTGACGGCCAAAAGCCGTGCTTAAGCCACTCAGCTACAGAACCCGTGTTGGGTAACGCTAAAATTCTTAATGAGGAAAAAAAAGTTACGAATTATAGAAAAAAAAAATATTGAATAAAGCACATAGTTTCAAAACACTTGTGAATTACACTGTTCATTGTCATGTTAGACGGGTTTTCCACTAACGTTTGATATACGTTGAAAATAGGATTCCAACGTGTACAGTTCCTCCCAGGGAAACGCGCCGCGTGAGAGGTAAGGAGAAGGTGTCGTGTAGCACTCCATTACCTGATGAAAATTCCCCTGGGACGAAAATAACACGTTGGAATCCTATTTTCATCGCATAATAAAACGTGGCCTCCGTGTTCTCGTACGTCTAGGATGATGAGGCTACTTGGATGCTGGAGTGTCTAGAATGATGGTCGAGAGCCTAGCTAGATGGATAGTCGACTGTCTAGAGGAGAGGTATCTACTATATGGATGGTCGAGTGCTTATATGCAAAGTCACATAAAACACACTCATTTGTAACGATAGACGAGTGTAATTATGGTAGTGTCTAGAGATAGATGGTCGAGTGTTCAGTATAGGGGTGGTTGTGTGTCTATAAAATATTATAATATTTATAATGTAAATATTTATATTGTAAAATAAAATAATGCATGGTCGATTATCCATATGACTAAGTGTCTGGGATGATAGCCAAGTGTCAAATGTCTAAAATGATGCTCGGAGGCTAGATGGATGGTCGAGTGACCAGAATGATGGTCGAGTGACCAGAATGATGGCCGAGTGACCAGAATGATGGTCGAGTGACCAGAATGATGGTCGAGTGACCAGAATACAAAATACAAATACAAAATACAAAAATATTTATTCATCAACTTAATTTACTTATCAATAACATAGTTTGAGATTCCCTTTTAAGTAAATAATACCTGTGTTAGGGAAATCTCGCTCTGCCAAAAAACAATAACATTAAGTAGATTAAGCTATTTTAATTAATTTTAGGGTGGTATTATTAAACTGTATATTTAGTTATAGTATATTTAGTTAAGTTTGTATAGTTATAAAAGAGACAAAAATTTTACCATTACAAAAGAAATAAGTTACATTGACCTTATTTCTTTATGATTTTTATAAAAACTGTTCTGTACGCGCATTTGTTTGTGTGTGTGTGTGTGTGTGTGTTTGTATGTGTGTGTGTGTGTGTGTGTGAAAGTATGTGTGTGTGGGTGTTAAGAAAGAGTAGAATGTCTGATATGTTAAATATGATAAATAGTTTTATGTAGTAGAGCAGTATAAATTAAATAGGGTAGAGGTTAGGAGCGTTCTAAAACATTACCTAATTCAATTTATTGAACAGTGCTTCTGTTTCATCATAGCTTAAGTGTAGTAGCCATTCTATAAGATTCTTTTTGCATTCATAATTACTTAAGACATAAATATTCAGTTTTTTATTAATTGTATTATATAGGTAAGCGGATTGAGATGTAAATTGGCGTGCAGCAAACTTAGATGTTACAGATGTGGTTTTAACAATTTTATCCTTCCTACGCTGTGTTATTTTGTTAGGGTCAAAGTCTAAGTGTTTATGTACTTTAAGTACTGTATATAGAATATATAGTTGTCTGATAGTTAGTAATCCTGATTCATTGTATAATAATTTAGTTGGGTATCTGTAAGGTCTGAAATACATGACTTTGATGAGCGACCTTTGTGCTCTTTCTACATTTATAAATGTTGTCTTTATGGCTCCCCCCCAGACAGTAATACAGTAATTTATAACTGATTCTGCCAAGGAAACGTAGATTTGTCTTAATAGATGTTTAGGAGCGGAATGTCTTAAGCCTTTAAATATCCAAATAAGCTTTCTGAGTCTGCCCACCAACAGCTCTATTTGTGCTTGCCAAGACAGTCGTTGGTCAATCATAATACCCAAGTATTTGGTCGTTTTTACTCTATTTATTTCAGGACAGGGACATGACAGAGCACTACGGTCGCAGGAGTGAATTTTTATAGTAAAATCAGAAAGAGGTTGTGAGTTGTTATACATGGTAAAAGTCATAAAGTTTGTTTTTGAAACATTTAGAGTAAGAGAATTAGTGCTAAGCCATTTCGATACCAACGAAAGTCCCGTTTCAGCATTCAATTTAACATCGGTCCATGATTTTCCAGTAAAGACGATGGCAGTATCATCTGCATAGGAGAAAATTTTGGCATCACTGAGTTTAAGGTTGCAGAGCTCGTTGATGTAGACAAGAAACAGTGTCGGACCCAGTACGCTGCCTTGCGGCACTCCAAAGCAAATGTCCTCGTCTTCACTTACGATCCCACCAATCCTAACCCTTTGTTTTCGTTCATGGAGGTAGTTAGATAACAAATCGAGGGGCTTTCCTCGAATGCCATTTTCTTCTAGCTTATCTATAAGAGAGGGAATAGAGACTGTATCAAACGCCTTCTTTAAATCTAGAAACACTGCCATGCATTTCCGCTTACGATCAACTTGTTCTACGATGTGTTTGGTTAGAGCAGCGATAGCATCTTCCGTAGAACGACCATTTCTAAATCCATATTGTGAGTCGGAGAGTATATTAAATTTGTTAAAATAGTTCAGTATTCGTGAGTTAATAAGCTTTTCTAGTATTTTAGAGATCGATGAAAGAACTGATATGGGCCTATAATTGTTGATATCGTCTCTATTCCCTTTCTTATATACCGGTGTTATGATAGCCTTTTTGAGTATTCTCGGAAAAATTCCCGTGCTAAAACTAAGATTGACTAGGTGGCAAATGATTGGTATCAAGATATCTTTAGAAAGCTTCAAGAACCTTGTCGGAATATTGTCGACACCAGGAGCACTTTCCGATTTAAGTTTCATTATGACCATATTTACCTCTTCAGGGTCCGTTTCTAGTAGGACAAACGAAGAAACTGGTTTAGGTGTTCTAAATAGAGAGTTAATAGTTAATGGCTGGTTAACAATGCAGTTAGAAATCGTTTGCGCCAAATCTTTACCTATATTGACAAAAAACTTATTTACGAATTCAACAGACTCTTTGGGTGATGATTTGATGTCCAGAAGTTGTATATTGGGGGTTTTCATAGGTTTGTAATGAGTAATTTTATTTATAGTCTGCCAGAGATTTTTACTATTTTTAGAGTTTTTATTTAATTGTTCTCTTTCATATTTCCGTTTTAACTTTTTTATTAAATTATTGCAATAATTTCTATATCTCCTATATGTTAATTTAAGTATTTCGTCGTTAGGGTTGTTCCGTAATTTTCTTTGCATATGGTTTCGATTTATAATACAACGTAAAATGCCCTGGGTAATCCACGGTTTAATTATTTGTTTACTTCGGGGTATACGAACTATTTTCGTAAAGGTAGAGAGACTATTTTGAATGAGATTTATAAATTTGTCACATAAATAATTTAAATCATTTTGTTTAAGTAAATCTGCGATATTACCTTCTTCTGTTAAATATTTAGTTACTTTTTCGTAATCTGTTATTGTTTTAAACCTACAAGAATGTTTATTTTTTATTTCGAGAATGACATTCGAGTGACCAGAATGATGGTCGAGTGACCAGAATGATGGCCGAGTGACCAGAATGATGGTCGAGTGACCAGAATGATGGTCGAGTGACCATAATGATGGTCGAGTGACCAGAATGATGGTCGAGTGACCAGAATGATGGTAGAGTGACCAGAATGATGGTCGAGTGACCAGAATGATGGCCGAGTGTCTAGATGTATAATCGAGGGTCTCGACTTTATTAGTGACTTATTTATGTATTTGCCGGGCGGATTAGCATCTTACCTACATGTAAATAAAGTCCTTGAGACATTCCCACTCTTTATCTTGATGAACCATTGCCACGCGCACCGATTTGTATCTTACCAACATGTAAATAAGGTGTAAATTACCTTGAGTACATTGCTAAACAGAGTGCGCGGGAGTAACAACACCATCCTGAGGGTAATAGCCGATACGTTCGATGGAGTGATATACAAACACTCCATCACTATGTTGACGCAATACATTTTTTATGTGCACCTAATATAGCCCTAAGTCATTTTTTGTACTAACATATTATGGATCTATGTAATCTGAATATAAATGAATTATTATTATTATTATCCTTACCTACATGTAAATAAAGGCTTTATTACCTTGAGTCGTTCTCTTTCGTTCTCCGGAGGCCGGTCTACGCGCACCAGCTCCAAGGCGTGGTCTTCCCCCGAGTGTCCGTACATGTCGTATCGGATGCGAGCCTCGTAGCCCTTCAGAGACTCTGTCAGCAGCACCACGGCCTCCATGGAACGTTCTAGACGCCCGTCGTAAGAGTTAAATCTGTAATTAAAAGAGGCTTTATTAAACTTTCGCGATCACAATACATTACATACATACATACATACTCCACCGTTAAAAAATTGCGAAACAGTTAGTAATTTTAAAAATAAACTAAAAAAGACTTTGCTAGAATCACAGTCAAATTCGACTAGTATGACAGCCCGCTGTTCTAGGCCTCGGACCATCCATAAATAATGGCTTTTGTATTGTTATTATTATTATTTTATAACCTACATATTGTTAGAATTTGGAGAAAAAACATTTAAATTTATATTTTAGTATAGTTTAGTTTTCACTATAATAATATAATGCTCTATTTTTGTATATCTGTTGCATATTAAGCTCGTTCGAAAGAAAGAAAAGGAAAAAATAGATATTAATGTCTCATTTATTTTAATTAGTTATGTCATTTATTAGATATGTCATTTTATGTTAATTAGTGTGCTGCGGTTGCCACCAATCGCAAACGATGGTAACTACGGAAGACCAGCGCTGTGGTACGACCTGCTCTGCCACAGCAAATGCTGAGTAGTGGTTTTTTTTGTCACGGTATTATTCTGTCTAAATTTAATTAGTTTTAAAAATATAATATTGTGTTATTTCTGTGACAAAATAAACAATTTTTATCTTATCTTATCTTTTATCTATTAAGTATATAATAGATCGTCGTAATCATCATAATCTCTACCGTAAGACGCTCACTGCTGGGCAAAGGCCTCCCTCATTGATCACTTAGTACTGATCATGTCATATTAACCACGCTTGGCAGGCGTGTAGGCGGAAGATGAGAGGACCAGTCTCAACCGTTCTTGCTTGTCTATCGGCGGCTCTTACGACCTTACGGCAGTAAATGGCGCGTTACCCGTCAGACCTGCCCAGTGATTATTATAACGTCCCTTGTTACCTGTACATGCTTCCAGAGACATCTAGGACCAGTCTCAGCCGCTTGGGCTTGTCTGGCGGCGCGCCCGGCGGTGGTTCTTGCTCCGTGCGCCGGCGGTATATCGCACGCTCTCCGGTCAGACCTGCAATATAATATTTATTTAATATCGCAAGTTATAACTTTACATCTATTATAGGTGATTTATAGATAGAAAATAGATAGAAAATGCTTTATTGCACACCTTAAAACATACAAGTACAAAATAAAAAAACTAAAGAAACACTGATCATGTGACAATCGGCGGTCTTATCGCTAAAGAGCGATCTCTACCAGACAACCTTGGGATGGATTGGATTATTATATGCAACATGGGGTTCTATCGATGTAAGATGTACATACGGTAATAGTAATAAATTTGAAAATATTATACCATACATAATTATATACATACATATGTAGGTACTTGATAAACATACATAAATATAAAGACAACTGTTATATTATATACTAAAATACATATAAATATATACAATGGTGTCAACGAATCAAGCAGTTAGCGACAACAGGACAAATAGTGTTCCTTAACCATAGACTTGAAAATAGGAAGAGATGGAGCACGCCTGATGGATACAGGCAATGCGTTCCACAGGGTAACAGCCTGGACAGTAAAAGATTTGTGGTAGTAAGACGAGTTATGCACAGGTGTCATAAGTTGAAATGTCTCAGAAGACCGAAGAGATCGAGAGTGAGAAAGGTGAAGAAAATTAAATCGTTCCTTGAGATAAGGAGGAGTGGATGGGGTAAAAAGTATGTTGTAAAGTAGAAATAAGAGATGGGAATTCCGACGAAGCCGTATTGGTAGCCACTTTAACTTCCTGCGAAACTCCGAAACATGGTCATACTTGCGTAAGCCAAATATGAACCTTATTCCGAGGTTTTGCAGGCGTTCTAGCTTGTCCAATTGTTGCTCCGTCAGATCGAGGAAGGACGCATCGGCATAGTCTAGGATAGGGAGAAGAAGGGATTGAGCAAGAGAAACTTTAGTGGCAATGGGAAGGAAGTTTCGCAGTCTTCGTAGAGATCCCACAGTAGCGAAAGCTTTACGGCTGATTTCAGAGAGTTGCGGTCCCCATGACAGATTTCTATCAATGAGGACACCTAAATTTTTCGCCGTTTCACTCTGCATGATATGCGTGCCATCAAATATCACAGTAGGAAGACCACCCCAATTTATCCGGGATATCATCCGTGAGCCCCCAACTACTAATACCTGCGTTTTAATAGGATTAACCCTAAGACCGTATGCTTTGCTCCAGTCCAGTATTCGCTTCAGGTCGTTATTGATGGTCTCGATAGCATTGGGTAAATGTTCTACAGAGGCCTGTGTGTAAATTTGGAGATCGTCTGCATAGAGGTGGTACGATGAAGTTAATTGGTGGGATATTGAATTTATAAATATAGCGAAAAGGAGAGGTGATAAAACGCCGCCCTGGGGAACGCCTGCAGATATATCGCACCACGATGAATATGCATCATCAATGCGTACACGCTGGCGTCGCCCATGCAGATAACTGCGAAACCAATCAGCCACTGCCGGCGAAATGTTAAGAGAGCGGAGGATACCAAGGAGTAGCTCATAGTCAACGTTGTTAAAAGCGTTGCTAAAGTCTAATAAACACAACACAGTGACTTGTCCCTTGTCCATGCCACAGCGTATGTCATCGGTAATTTTAACCAATGCGGACACTGTGCTGTGACCTGGACGGAAACCGGATTGGAGAGGATTGAGGAGATTTTGGCTGGATAGGAAAATACTAAGTTGCCGATGGATTAGGCGTTCCAGGACTTTAGATAGGAAAGGAAGGATGGATATAGGACGGAATTCAGATAAAGAAGCCGGATTGGATTTTTTTGGTATAGGAATAACCTGCGCTTCTTTCCAAAGAGTAGGGAATGAGGTAGTGGATATTGAAAAATTGAGGATGTGTGTGATTATAGGAGCGATTTGGTCAAGGATGGGGACTATCATATTGCGGCTGATACTATCGCTACCAATAGCATTAGATGAAATGGATGTAATGCTCTTCTTAACATCACAGACAGTAAACTGATTAAAGACAAATGGTGGATAGTCGGGAATCGGAATAGAAGAAAGGTGATGTAATGTTCGTAATTTAGTTTGACCATCAAGATCGGAAGAGGAAGAGAAATGATTATTAAGTGAATTTAAATTGATGTGCGGAGGTATCTTGTCTTGTTGCTTAGATTTTCCGATTCCCAATGACCGTAGGAACTTCCAGACCTTAGCTGGGTCGGAGTCCTCTACTGATGTATGGATGTAACGGCGTTGCGCGTCACGACACGCTCTATTGCAGCGATTCCGGCAAGCTATATATTTTTCCCTGTTTGAAGCAGATGGTCGGTGTTTAAATTTAAGTTTCGCTAAAACCTTTTCATGCATCACAGCTCTAAGGTCTGGTGTTATCCATGGAGCTGGCAAATGCTTAAGTGTAATCGATCTAAAAGGAGCGTGTTTGTTGTACAGATCGGTTATCATTTTATTGAAAATGTCAACTTTGCAGTCAACATCACCATTTTCGAAAAGCGTAGACCAATCAAAACACTCTGCATCATGTCTCAGATCTTCCACGTCCATGCCACTAAAGTTCCGCTGCAGGATAATTTTGGGCTTAGATTTTGGAGGACGAATTTTGTAAGAAAGGAAGAGAAGATCATGATAGGAAAAAGCTCCGGCAGCACATTGACCATGTTGAGCAACATGAGCAGGAGATGACACTATCATGAGGTCTAAAAGAGAAGGAGTTGAATGAGGATAGAAATGTGTAGCAGATAGAGGGAGGATGTGTAAGTTACAACTCTTTACCAGAGTTTCAAGTGAAGAAGAACGATTATCCTGCTTAAGCAAGCACGTATTAAAATCACCCATTATTATTGAATGATCATACGAAGCAACTAGGTTTTCTAGGAGTGTTTCAAATGAAAGAAAGTAATTGATGTGAGACGAGGGACAGTAAAACACTCCTAGTAGTACCCTTGAATGCATAAGACCGATTTCAATAAATAGGTGTTCTCCCGCATTAGCTGGTGGAGGTTGTGATGACATACTCACAATAGAAAAGGGAATGTGCGCACGAAGATATATGGCAACACCTCCACCACCAGATCCTATGCGATCGTTACGGATTAGATTGAACCCTGGAAGAGAATAGGAATTAGAAGGAAGGCACGGTTTGAGCCAGGATTCAGACACTAACAGAGCGTGAATGTTTTTATGCTCAAAAGAAGTAAGAAGATCAGGATAATGTTGTGGAATACTCTGTGCATTAATATGAAGAATGTTAAGATTTTTCGGACAATCACAAAAGAAAGAATTTACTGAACTCGAAAGGGACGGAATACTACTAAAACTGTCGTTACTACCATTATTGTCGTCAGAAAAGGACACATATTCGTCACTGTTAGAAGCTTCACTAAGTGACATAAAAATAAATAAATAAAATACTTATTGGCAAACTGTTCGCAATCCATCTGCCAGTTTTTATCAATTAAAGACTATAGAATAAAAACTCTATTCACAATAAAATAAAAATGAAAAATACAGACCAGAAACATTATAAAAAAAAAAAAAAAGAATATAATGTTATTTTAATTATATAACATAGGTTTATCCTACTAGGCTAAAATGGAACGTAATGTGGCTACAGTATTATAAAAAAAAGAAAACGTGTCTACGAAGAAAATTAAAAATTGATATATATAAAATAGAAAGAAGAAGAAGAGAAGACGTCCAACACTTGGCAATACAGTCTGATTGACATGACAACTTTTTGTTCAAAGTAGCATTGTCTATGGTCACTGACAGAATGAGCCGTTTTCAGTAAAAAAGAAGTGTTTTCTAATAATCCTAACTATGGAGCTGGCAAGCGGAGAAAGCAAGTTTTTTCATAAATGATAATTCTAGTTAAAGAATACTAACACCATCTATTAGGTTCAAGGGAACTGTTTTTGAAGTTTTCACCTTTTATTGAAAACGCCTCATTGCGACCACTAGACACGGAAGCAAAAAAAAAAAAATTATAAAAAAAAAGAAGAAGAAAAACGTTAATTGACAACAGCTGCCAAGTGTCAAGTCAATCAGTCAAAACATTTACGTTTACGAAATTAAAAAGCGGGTTGGACAACCATTGCCCTTTTCCATGTTTCCGGTCGAAAGTTGGGAATAAATTGCCACACTCAGTTCCTCTTACGGGTCGTCGATGCCGCTCGCCTCGACCTCACTGTCGCTGATGTCGATGGTTTGGATGCCGCAACCTGCCGGCTTGGGACGTCGTTGGTGGCGGTGGTCGCGACGGCGGGCCCAATCGCGCTGAGGTCTTCAATGCAGAGCACCCTCTGCCGCTTCCCGTCAGCTCCCGCGATGTAGACGGTGCCTTCCATGGTCCAGCACTTCGACACTCCGAAACGTTCGCGAGCAGCCATGAAAACGTCGTGCCTAGCCTTAGTTAAGAACTCGGACATCGTAATGCCCGAGCCTTTGAGGCTGGTTTTTGCTGCCCAGACCTCACTGCGTGTGGACATTTCCCGGAGCTTGAAGAGGATAGGCCTGGGACGATCAGAGACTGCAGTTCTGCCCATCCTGTGACTACGGCTGATGTCATTTGCACTAATGTTGCTCAACTTTAGCCGCTCTCTCAGGGTCTTCACCACAACCTGTGACACATCTTCCTTCTGCTGCTCTGATACACCATGAAGCAGCAAGATCTTACGGCGTCCTCTCATCTCCTGACGATCAAGCTCCTTTGCCAGAAACTTGATTTGAAGTTGAAGAGCTTGCAGCGCCCCGGTGACGAACAACTTAAACTCCAAGTATTCCGCTGCCAGGCCTCCAATTGTGGATGGAGCAGGACTTTTTGGAAGGCGGCTCTCAAACAGCTCCATTCGCTGCCCGAAGGACTTCATCATTTCAGACATAGAGGTTTTGATGTCCTCCATTTTGAAAACTGAACAAAGACCAACCAACAGTGATTTGTGGCTAGTTAATTTTGTGCAGAGTTTTACGCTTGGATAACACTTTATGGCAGGTGGGTTATGTTATTAGGCATATGTATTCATTAATTGCTAATAAATAAACACTTTTTCTATTTTTAAATATAAATATTACTTTTGGTACAGTGTTGTATGTTTCTACGCCTACCCCCAAAAAAAGATATATAGAGCGTCAGCAACTGGTATTCATGCAGTGAGGGACGCTGCTGTGCCTGGGACATTGTTAAATAAATTAGGCTTGCCCAGCATAGCCAGCTATTAGTCAGAGGGAAGAACATGTGTCAATACGTCTATGTCAATGTACACAAACATTTTTTAAGACAAATAAAATCTTTTTTGAACTTTCGCGATCACAACACATTATTTAAATATGGGATTATCGGGTATTTATCGCCTAATTACCTTTATTTCTCCCCGTCTCCCCGCGACCACGACCAGGTGCAATCCGGTCGAAACATCGGGAATAAAATAAAGGTAATAAGTAACGCGATAAATACCCGATAATCCCATATTTTAATAGAAATAAAATTGATAACGGCCGGTATCGGACCCACGACCTTCGGATTGAAGGTCGATGGTAGATAACGCACGAACTCATTTAAAAAAAAACTACTATATATACTGAAAAAGTACTAAAAGATCATGAACATACGATTTAAATAAACGGATTCCCGGCGCGAGACATTGTTTGTATTGCAAGGTATAATAATAAATAAATAAATAAATAATGCGGGACAAATCACACAGCATCATCTAGCCCCAAGCTAAGCAGAGCTTGTGTTATGTTTCTTATTACTATTAAATGTGTATTGTTTACCTTCAATGATCTTGGCATCGTCCAGCTCGCCGCTCGTCTGGTGGCGGCTCCAGTTCCTCTCCTTCTTCTTGGCCTGCAGCTCGGCCAGCACCCCGCGCAAAGCACCGATCTAACAAACACAACATGTTACATTCATCATCATCATGTCAGCCGTAAAACGTCCTCTGCTGAACACAGGCCTCCCTGTCAGAACTCCATTTATATCATCAGCATCATCATTGTCAGTTTGTAATGACCCACTGCTGGGCATAAGGCTTCCCTAACCGCCAATCAGCTCTACTCTGGGCCTTTTGCATCCAGGTCTTGCCCTGTACCGCAGCTATATCGTCCATCCATCTGGCAGGTGGTCTGCCGAGAGGTCTTTTAAATCCCCGAGGCCACCACTCAGACAAAGCTTTACTCCACCTGCCATCCACCAAATCTTGCCAACTGTTCTGCCCAACTTATGTTATGAGGTATATAATATATAAATGAACAACAAATATTTAGAAACAAATCCGCTATACCTATATCTAATAAGCGCTTGAAAAACACTCAAAAAGAATTCGACACGTGTTTCGCCACTCTACAAGGCATCTTCAGGAGTAATCGTCTCCCCGTTCGTCACAGAATACACTAGAAACAACGAAGACGCAGAGCTAGTTGCCCAATAACTAACGCCACCGCTCCCAGGAGGTGTTGCCTCTTCGACCGCCGAACAGAACACAAGAAAGTGTTCATTCAGATATCATAATGGACTTCCGCATAATTCCGCATAATCACGCCTGAATTTCTTATATGAGGGATCAATTAATTATTATATTTTCTAGTAACTTACTTGCGGCTGCACAGCGCGGTAGAACTGTTGGTAAAGTTTGGCGTCAAATTCGCTCATGTCAATCTCTTTGAGTCGTTCCTCGAACGCTCTCCTGTTCATCTCCCTCGCTGCTTTCTTCACGTGTTCCGGTACGTCGTCTTTCTCGGCGTCTGAAAGCTAATTACATCAGGGTTTAAATATGAAGACAAGTATTTACAATTTGTTTAATGTGAAGTCTTTAAGTGATAGTGCTTAGGTTCTTTTTAGACAATCGTGCTAATTAAATCAGTATTATAAATAAATCAGGTTTAAGTATGAAAACAAGAACTTACGATTTGTTTAAAAACTTAATCTATGGTTACTGGAAAAATGTTTTTATAATTTAAATGACTATCTGAACTGTTTATAATACAATACCTCCGATATATTACATTTTAAATAATATTTTGCATGCTTGCACACAAGCTGAATACAGGAACTACCACTAATATATAAGACCTTATTGTAAAATTGTATTCTGGCAAATAAACTTTTTGATTTGATTTGATTTAAAGTCGTCTTCAAACCTATGCACTCATGGGTTCTTTTATGAAGCCTTTCCAAGCATGCTTCATTTTAATTTTTTAAATGTTAACTGCTAACGGTTGTATCGCGTAAAAGGTTCATAATGGCATTTTTGTGTTTTTGGACGTTTTCGGCTATTTGAAGACTTTTATTTTTTTGGTGACCTTTTGAGGTCACAATAACTCCGAATCACAAATCAATCAGTCACATTCTCTCATTAAGACGGTGCGAACAAAAAAGGTTTAATGTAAATCGGTCAACGCGTTCGGTTGTAATCGTCAAATACACAGACAGACAGCGCTATGCATATTAGGGGGCGAAATGTTTTATTGTTTGCTGACGTTTCGAGTGCCTTACAGCCCTCGTGGTCACGGGTAGACTCATTATATCATTAGGTTAGACTAATAAAACAAGGTAATTACACGATGAAGTCCCGTTAAACAGTTTAAAATGATGTCTATTGATCGCAAAAGTTCACACATTCTTCATCTTAGGCCACATCTTTACTTGTCTCCAAGTTAGATAGTGCCCAAACGCTTGCCTCTTGTCAAATATTAAACAAGATTTAAATACATATCGCATTTCAAGGATAGAAAAAACTTATCAAAAATTTCTGATTCCAGTGCGGTTCGAACCCACGTTGGTCAAATCTATTCTTGACCCTTCCTAAAGCCGAAAGTGCTTTAAACAACATAGCTACGGAACCCTTGACGGGCCGAGTATATCGGTGAGCACCGATTAATCACCATCTATTGGTAACTACAAGATCTCCTGTTCATTGTCTGAAGTAGCAGTCAATAGCAATTCTGCAAATATAGACTTGCCTTTGGCAGTGAAACTAACCTGATGCACGTCATGTCCTTTATCCAGTCTGTACGGGCCGCCTTTTCCGCCTAATCCGGCCGTGTCCCGCCCACCAGATCCGCCCGCCCAAGTATTTCCGCCCACGTGAGGCTTGTTGTCAGGATCCTCCTTACCGTGCTTCGGAGATGACACGTCTTTACTGTGAGGTGAATAACAAAATAAAATAATTAAATAAATAAAGCTGACCTGACACAGAGCGATTCAATTAAAGAAAGTGTCTATTTTATCAACCTTACTTATGGCATACCATGGACATGTGGCATCAATTTTGCGATACGGAACCATATTTTGGGGTAACTCAACCGACCATTTTCACCGACCAGCGCCACCTAGTCCCAAATTAAGAAAATCTTGTGTTATGGGAGATGGAGATAACTGACAGAATACATGTCCTATAATATTTTTTGGTAACACTTGAGACAGCCACTTGCAGTTTTGGAAACAAACGTGAAATAGAAAAAGCTTTTTCACACTCTCCCTAGTGGAAGAATATGAGTTGCTTCACCCCAAGCTTTTATGCAATAAACTAATCGTGATTGGCATAGAGCTAAGTTAATTAGTAACGTACCCGCTGTCCCGTTCGATAGTCATCTGTATTCTCTCCTGCGCGGCCCTGCCTTCGAGCACGCCCTCTGTCGGTAGACCGCTTGAATGAAGAACCTCTAGGAGCATATCCGCCATGTCTTTACTGTAGCGGTCGAAGTCAAAAACGTTTCCGATTGCAGTTGCTAAGTCTTCTTTGGGGTATTTCTGGAATATAAATAAACAAAATCATTCTATACAGCATCATCTAGCCCCAAGTAAACTTTTATCATATTCCTTAAATTTAATTATTGTTTAGCCGCTGATCACTTTATCATAAATTAATCATGTTTACTTTTATTTTTAATTTAATTTTAATATGCACGCGTTTTTAACTAAGAATGTATAGGAAATATCTCATATTGACATTATTTAAGACCTATTTGTACCTACATTCCAGCAAATAAAAGATTTGTATTTGTACTACTTATCGTTTATAATGATTTCAGACTATTTACTAGTTTCGATCTTTTGTGTACGAAACCGTAATTCTCTATTAAAATAAAAACTATTTGGACTTAAAGATATGTATAGAAAATGTATAGGCATAAATCGGTTTCGTTTACCTATAAAATGAAAATCTATGTTTTTATAAAGCAGTTTTTAGGATTTTTTTCTGTTGTCATATCATCGTGTCAAATCAACTACCAATTTGAGGAGAAGTGAAAAAACATGAAAAATCCCAAACCTAATATATCAACTCCGAATGTTTTGTAATAGCTACAAAAGTATGTACTTAATCCCTGTCGTCAATATCGTCAGTGCGTCGTCCTTAACGTCCCTTCCTCATATGTTCCGTGTTAACATTCCGTGAGTAACCACCGTCGTTCGGCACTATGATATTGACCAGCTCCCTGGTAGAGTAGGGGTACGTCAGCTGGCCCTGGTCCGCCTTGTCCCGCAGCAGGGCGAAGGCTCGCACCAGCCTCCTCATCACCTCGCGGGGCACGTCCGGCCCGTACTAGCGGAAGTCCATTTCCGAGTCCACTGAGGGATTGTCTAGGGTTGATGCCATACTCGTCACGCTTAGCAATCGGGTTGGTGAGCGTAGTATGGGATGTCCATACACGAAAAGACGCTGCTGTCCATCTTCCGGAGGTACTTACTGCATCCACGGGCAAGGGAGGAGAGGTAACATACTGCCAGAACCCGCGACATCGGCACGGACGTAACCTTCAAATGTAAATGTTTGATGATGTTGACCAGCTCCATAGTAGAGCATGGACGAAAATCTTCAAACGTAGTCAAATACCTGTAAATGTTTGATGATGTTGACCAGCTCCATAGCAGAGCATGGACGAAAATCTTCAAACGTAGTCAAATACCTGTAAAAGCTCCATAGCAGAGCATGGACGAAAATCTTCAAACATAGTCAAATACCTGTAAAAGCTCCATAGCAGAGCATGGACGAAAATCTTCAAACGTAGCCAAATACCTGTAAATGTTTGATGATGTTGACCAGCTCCATAGCAGAGCATGGACGAAAATCTTCAAACGTAGTCAAATACCTGTAAAAGCTCCATAGCAGAGCATGGACGAAAATCTTCAAACGTAGCCAAATACCTGTAAATGTTTGATGATGTTGATCAGCTCCATAGCAGAGCATGGACGAAAATCTTCAAACGTAGCCAAATACCTGTAAATGTTTGATGATGTTGATCAGCTCCATAGCAGAGCATGGACGAAAATCTTCAAACGTAGCCAAATACCTGTAAATGTTTGATGATGTTGACCAGTTCCCTGGTAGAGTAGGGGTACGTCAGCTGGCCCTGGTCCGCCTTGTCCCGCAGCAGGGCGAAGGCTCGCACCAGCTTGCTCAACACGTCGCGGGGCACGTCCGGCCCGTACGAGCGCAGGAGGTCCATCTCCGAGTCCACTGAGGGATTGTCTACTGCGTGGCAGGAGAAGAGATCGCCTGGAAGAGGTGTTTCAATGTAAGTGAATTGCGTTTATTGATACACCACACCTTAAACATATATGCACCAAGCCATATAATAGGCGGGTGGTCCGGGTGGCGATTTTAAGATGACGCATCGGGCCGAGAAACACGAAAACGGCGAAAACGAGTACTTTTGAATGCGCGATGTGAGAGGATGAATGATATTGATTCAAATTTAAAAAATTTCATAGATAAGGGAAAATCTTGAAAAATGTAATGAACCGGACAAAATTTTGAAAAGTAACCGGCTTTACTAAAAAAAAATTACAAATTTCTCACCAAAAAAAAGTTTAATAATTCGAATGCTCAGAATTATCCGCGACAACACCCCATTATTTTTTACGATTAAAATAGCCAGATCACTTTTCTATTTTACAGTCCGAGAATTTTTTTTTTTTAATGTGTATATTATGAGTAATTAATTAAAAACTCAATCAAATCTATTTGCGCCTACTCTAGTTTACTATACCCAACAATGTTTGCTCAGAAAATTTGATCAGGCGCTATCTGGGCCGCCGCGCGCCGGCGCGCACCGGTGCGACGGCGACGTTGCGACTCCGACGAACGCACGATTGCCTGTTCGCTCAGCGTCGGGCTGGCAACGCCGCACCGTACGGACGGCGGCGGCGCGAGACGCGTGCTGTTTGTTTTGGTTATTGTCTTGTACTCTGTGCGACGACAACCGAGTGATTTACTTCAGAATTATTTTCAAAATTATAACTTAGACTTTAGTGTACCTACTATATTATATTGTAGCTTCAGAACATTATTAGTAGTAAGTTAGGTCATATTTTTATTGACGATGGTCAACCCACATCCTCAACAGAGCCAGTAGATAGAGAGTGAGTACTGAGTAGGTACCTAATACCTATTTATCATTTCAGCAATCAATTTAAAGTACCTATCTAATAATAATACTCCGTCTATTTTTTATTTTCAAGTGTGTAGGTACTAAGACTTGTCTGTACAAAGTAACCATACTGTAGGAAACAAATATCAGAACAAAAAGCTATGGAGTCGTCTCTTGATATTTTAGAAACCTATCTAAAATAATAATATTTATTACTTAGGTGATGTTCTATCACCTAATAAATATTATTCGAATCCGACGGTTATTGTGTTAGCTTTAACTTTTTAATAATTATAATATAATTATGACCTTATTTATCAATATAAGGTCTATTTATGGAAAAAACCCGAAATCCCGAATTTTTGGATTAGGTCACTATATTTGTGAAGGTGCGATATAATCACATCATTTTATTTTGTAGCCACCCAGAAATATCACCAACTTACGCAGAGTTACACAATGTGTTGCCGACATTTGAGGATTCAGAAAAACGGTAAACTTAACACTTTTTTTAAATAATCACGATTATTTTATTGTTTTACCGACTTCAAAAAAGAGGAAGTTGTCGATTGGGTTATTATTTTTTCCTCTTTTAAATAAACGAAAGTAAAATTACTCTCACTGATTTATCACAAAGATTTTCCAGGTATTTATTGAGTATTTAGTACCCATCCCTCCGCCACTGTACTCTAGTCATATGGTAGATGTCTACTTCCTTTAATAGTACTGTAAGTAATTTTGTTTCAGTTAAAAAAACCAAATCCTGAAAATGAAGAGTTACAAAATGTGTTGCCCACATCTGAGGATTCGGGAAACGGTAAACTTAAGTACCTTTTTAAACTATAGCGATTATTGTCGTCTTTTTACCGACTTCAAAAAAGAAGAAGTGGTCGATTTGGTTATATTTTTTAAATTTCGTTGACTGAATAAATACTAAAATATGTGCTTAAATGTCAGATTCAAACAGAAACACCCGACTTGGGGCATCGAGTAATAGATGTTAATCATTTTACATCACAACTAATACAACTCTCTTAACATGAATCTGTTTGACTGCGGATCAGCCTCAATTAAATTAGTTTCTGAACATCGAATAGGATTACAATCGGAATTTACATTTGTCTGCTCTATGTGTAATTATAAAAACAAAATAAAATCTTTGGCTGATGTAAACAAAGATGCTGTTGCAGAAATAATGGCAGCAGGTTGTGGTCACGCGCAACTGAAGCATTTTTCCGCAGCAGTAGGATTACCCATTATATCTGAACACACTTACAATAAAATGCAGGACGATGTTTGTGTCGATTGGGAAGAAACTGCCTGGGAAGAAATTAAAATAGCCGGAGAAAAAGTAAAAGGTTGTATACTTTTAGGGGTTTATTTTGTACATCAAAACTAACAACATTTGTTCTGCGACTTTTGTCAAAAGTAATAAAATAAAACCGGGCAAGAGCGAGTCGGACCGAGGGTTCCGTGCCATCATACAATATAATATATGACAAAGGCGGTTTTATATTTGTTGGAGAACCTTGACAGCGCCATCTCTTGTCTGATAGTGGAACTTATGTAGATTTTTTACACTTTCGATGATTTCTAAAAAAGTATGCTATGTAGAGAGATTGTAATAAATTTCCTCTAATCTTTACATACACTTCTAATAGCAATAAAAGTTTCAGAGGTTTATCTCCGCAAACTTCGGAGATAAGGGGGGGGGAACGCTATTTTTATTAACATTTTTGTGAATGACTCAAAAACTATACGACTTAAAGGAAAACTAAAAACTGTTTATTAATGTGCAAATAAATACCTTTGATATGATACCCCACACGGCCTAATAACTTTACTTAAAATTTTTGAAATCCCCTATCCGCCCCCCTGCAATCAAAATAAGAATGTTTTTCAACATTTTCATATATGCTATATTAGTAAAAAAAGTGTTGTCTTTTACCATTTCAAATTTCAAGTTGATAGCATCAGTAGTTCTCGAGATATCCATTTGTGACAGACAGACAGACAGACAGAGTGATTCTATAAGGGTTCCTTTTTACCATTTTGGTCCGGAACCCTAAAAATCAGCTGTTCCATACATTTTATCGCGGGTGAACGATATTTTCTATGGAACAACAAAAATTTTTTTGAGTTTTGACAAAAGTCGCAGAACAAAAGTTTTTAGTTTTGATGCACAGAATAAGCCCCTAAAAGGATGCTAATTGATTAGAAATAAGCCTGTATTGTATGAAAAAAAAAACAATCATTAAATAGTTCAATAGAATTTTTGCCTTTTTTTAAATGGTTGAATAAGAACAAGGCGACTCCATGATTATCAATGCTCTAGGCAAATCGAGTTGACGCGTGCCGCCGCCGCGCCGTTAGCAGCGCCACGTACGCTAGACTAGCGCTGCCGCCCGCTGCTAGGCGTGATCCTGTCGAGTGCGACCGCGTAAAATTTGTCCGAGTGAAGGGGCGCGGTACTCGATTTTTGAAACAATAGTTTATCAATGCGTCACCTTAATCAAGAAAACCCGGAATTTTTAATGCGAGGATGGTTTTCGCCTCTTGGCCTCGTGGAATCCTTTTATTAGTAAATGTGTGACGCGAGGCATTCCGGTATTGCCACACGAAGATACTGACAGTGTTGTGTGTCGTCGACTGTCCAATCCTGATTCTGATGGTGAATTGAGGGTAGTCGTGGATTCTACTCGCGACGGTAGCTCTCGTAAATCAGTCCACCCGTGACCACGAGGGCAGCAGCGCACTCGAAACGTCGGAAAATGATAAAACAAGGTCACTACGCGATAAAGTTCCGTTAAACAGTTTAAAAATTATATACCAATGCAAGAATCGCTTGAAAAATAAGACATCGTGTCCGTGAGAAATGTACCATAACCATAGACTATCGCTCGGAAACTAGGATTAACTGGCAAGCCGAAAGAGACACTATAATTTTCACATGTCCAAGATTTCGGAACTAGGGATAATAGAACTGAGGTGGAGTTGGGCAGTGTAAGTCACTGTAGTATTCAACCTCAAATGAAAAGTATGATGTTGTAAGTTGTAGCCTGTTAAGTTGTTAGAGTACGTAAAACAATATTCACACGTTTAACTTAGGTTTATTCCGTTTAATTTAATCGTCAATGGCGCTAAGCTATGATTTTCTAAACAGTTGAAAACTGTAACATAAGATACCCTAGACCGAAAATTGAGAAAAAGAATATTGGGAAAAATCTTTTATTTCCCTCAATTTCCGGTACTTATAAAGATACAAGATAATAATAATTTTATTTGGTTTTTCATTATCTTGTTAGTACAAGACTACCCTTTGGTGTTGAAATAAAGAAACATAAACTCACTAAAATCGTTAAGAGTGGCGTGTATGAAGGGACGCCCAACAAGAAATGCTAGAGGCTTGCAATAACTGTTTGATTATTAAACTACAAACAAACGCTATCAACTCACCTAAAGCAGCGAAGAAATCGTTCCCCAAAAACGGGAACCCGGGTCGATTAGCCAGCACAATCATCCTAAAGTCATCATGCAGCGGTATAAAGCTGCCAACATCGCCCCCAGATATCTCCATCATATCCTTAGGCACAATCCTCCTTCCATCACTAAGTACCATCTCGCCATTTTCCACCAGCGTCTTGAGTATACAGGTGACATGCGTGGGCGCTTTGTCCGCCTCATCGACAACCAAAACATGGCCAAACTTCACCGCTTTCACTAACGGGGAGTCTTCGTATATAACTATGCCATCCTTGACTGTAGGCTGGACTGTAAGAGATTGCACTGTCGTATCTCTGTGCAACTGTATGTATTCCCTAGGCCGGTTCAACAGTTGAAGCAATCGATCGCCAATCTTATTCTTACCCACGCCTTGGTTGCCGACTAGTAGCAGATGGTTGCCTAGCAGGAAGTCTTGTAGCAACCATTCCAGCAACCTCATGTGCTGCGGTACATCGTAAAAGAGGATATCGGGTACTTTGGTTAGGGCGTTTGTTTTGAATACTTCCGTTTTGGTTTCCCCGATGGTTAGGATGTCGTTTTTGATGGTGCATTCTACCTTTTTTTCTCCGCGGTTAAAGAAGCTTCTCGTCGGTTCGATGTTGAGTTTTTTACTAGCGCCATCTAGGGCCCGCCGTGCTAAGTTAGGTAGGAATTTAGCGAGGAAGGTTCGTTGTATGGTCTCGTAGGCTGAGTCAGTCGGGTATTTGGACATTCTGCTGGCTATCCTGAGGAGTTGTCGCGTGGATAGAGATGACGAGAGGTTCTTGAGCGTGCTATCGTGAGAGTTACGGAGCTCGTCCGCAAGGTTGATTATCGCGTGGAGCGGTTGGGATATTTCACCGTACTGGAAGAGATATGATGGTAGTTTTATTATCTTTGTGTGTGTATATGCTGGTTATTTATAAAAAGAGGAGCATGTTTTATTATTTCAAACTATGATAAACAAAAGTGTATAGATATGCGGTATTTTATAAATATGGTTAAATGAAATGTATATTTAGGTTAAAAGATATAGCGATACAATATGTCAACCTACTGAAACGCTAAATATATGCTTGCTTACTTAAAGCTTTTATTACAATTGACATTGATTGTTCAGCAATTAAAATACTGTATTAAAACAAAATCAACACAGAAAGGAAATGTTTTTCTCATTCTGTCTTGTCAGTTATATAAAAGCATTTTTATTAAGGGTAGGTAATCTTGTAAATTACATACTTATACATATACCTTATATATATACATTGTTTACTTATTTTGAAAATACTGATTTTTTACAATTGACCGATTGATTGGTAATTTACCTGGATGGATATCCAGGTAAATTTCCATTAAAAAGGTAAATCATATCCCCTCATGGATGGATATCCATGAGGGGTAGTTGCCATACTTACCAAGCATGGCAGGCGGGTTGGCGAGCGCAGTACGGGATGTTGATACTAGGAAAGACGCCGCTGCCCTGAGGTAACCCTTATTTATTTATTTATTAAAACATACACAGATGGGCTAACAGCTTGCGCTTAGCAGGCTCTTACTGCATCCACGGGCGTGAGACGAGGGGTAACATTGTACTGCCGCCCACGGCAGGTCCAGTTAAACTCACCAAACTGGTAATAATATAAATCTCCTCGTTCTTGCTGAGGTTTCTCATCTCGTGGAAGACGAAGAGGCTGAGGATCTCTGGCGACAGCCACTGCTGCCCGCGACCCAGCACTGGCGGCTCCGCTAGTGCTACTATCCTGAAACATAAATATCAATATCTCAATATTATAAAGAGGAAAGATTTGTATGTTTGTAACGAATATACATAAAAACTACTGGACGGATTTTTAAAATTCTTTCACCATTAGAATGATACATTATCCCTGAGTAACATAGGCTATTTTTTATCCCCGTATTCCCACGGGAACGGGAACTAAGCGGGTGAAACCGCAGAGTGCGGCTAGTAAACAATAAAATAAATAATGCCGGACTATTCACACAGCATCATCTAGCCCCAAGCTAAGCATATTATTATACTACATATGTAGATAGATATGTTTTATTATATATAGAAAAACATGTCGCGCCTTCGTTTTGCGGACGACCTAATCCTGGTTAGCGAAAACATGCAAGGTCTCCAAATCATGGTACAAAATCTACATGATGCACTGATGATGATGATGATGATAGAAAAACATCCAGAACACCCTGAACAAATATCTGCAGATCGAACAAACATTTGTCCCTAGCCGTGAATCGAACCCGCAACCTCTTTCGTGCCAGACGGACCTTCGCCCGCTGCGCCACAGTGGTCGTCGACAATGATAAGACTATTTTAAATTTATAGAGATCACTAGCTGACCGACGCAGTCTGCCGTGGGGCGCCTGCACTCTAAAATGTTGCCTTTTCTCTCTTGCCCGTGGATGCAGTAAGAATCTATATGTCAAGGGATACCTCAAGATGGGCAGCGGAGACTTTCCGTGTATCAACATCCCACACTGCGCTCGCCAACCCGCCTGCCAAGCGTGGCGAGTATGGCAACAACCCCCTCATGTTCTTGGAGATGCATGAGGGAGGCCTACGTCCAGCAGTGGACGTGGACAGCATTCCTACGGCTGAGATGATGATGATGACTGTAACTTAATCAAGGTCATCCATTTTTATTCTTTTGTTGATTTTTTAAAAAGCACTGAACCAATTGCCTTGTATATTTATACGGAACCTCTGAAACGGGCCTTACAAAAAATAGTCATAAATCCCACCAATTATGGTGGAGTAATCGCGTAGCAAACATACAAAAAAACATACAATCAAATTGAGAATCTCCTAATTCTAATTCTAGGGGGGGGGTTACCAGATCTGCACTGACGTCCCGCATTGGGGTGTATGGTGCATTGTCCTCCGAGGTGCTGCCTCGACCCTAACCTAACCAGCCCAACTCCTTGAAATACCGGAGAAGGACTCGGGGTCGCCGGCAGCATTCCATGAGCATCCCCGAAGGGTATGCAAATGTTGTGGAAGAAGAAGAAGGGCATGACTCCATGAGCTCCTGTAGTCCTGTCTCTATTCTGGTCTGTCTTGTGGCACCACAGTGCAGTAGCACGTGCTCCACGGATTCTTCACGAGAATCTCCTTTAAAATAAAACAAACCTGAAAGCCGGATGTATCCTCTTCACTCCCTTCCCATCCAGCTGCTCCGTGGTCTGGCCGGCGGCGACGAGCTCGTCGTACCTGTCGTGCCGCAGCAGACGGGTCCCGTCGTGCAGCTGCACTTCTCTGTCGTGGACCAATCTGCGGGAGACAAAGTTAACATCGTCATCATCATCGTAGTACTGCCTGCAACCTATTCGAAAATCAGTGTAGCACAAAGCATTTAGCAAAGCATAATGGCTTTCCGCATAATCACGCCTGAATTTCTTATATGAGGGATTAATAAATTATTATTTTTTCTAGTAACTTACTTGCGGCTGCACAGCGCGGTAGAACTGTTGGTAAAGTTTGGCGTCAAATTCGCTCATGTCAATCTCTTTGAGTCGTTCCTCGAACGCTCTCCAACAACAAAGCAAGCATGGATGCTGCCGAGAAAGACTGGCAAAGGGTGACGTATCATGCTACGAGTGCTACATATACTGAAATAGGTACCTTTTTTACCCACATCCCTTGAGTAAATAGTTGTATTTATTTATTTTATTATTATTATGAGGGGAGGCCTTTGCCCAGCAGTGGGACACTTATGGCTAATTGTAATTGTAATGTATATTCCTTCTATAGGTAAGTTCTGTTTTCGTCTCACTTTCATATCATAATGCACACTGTTATTTTAAAAGTACCTACCTAAGTATTTTTGTGTTCACCTATATGATGATTTTGTGTTTAGATGTACAAGGCCTTACTCAAAACGTTCAAACTAACCTGTGCAACACAGCCAAATTGCTGGCATGCATCCGAATCAGCCCATTCAACACCGCCACAATTCCTCCACACAGAGTCACCGTTCTCGAGAGTAGTTCTCTCCTGTTCTAGTACAGGAGAGAACTACTCTCGAGAACTCTCGAGAACAGGTGACTCTGTGTGTCCTCGGGCCGTCATATCCTGGTACGTGACTATAGTCTCTATTATGGAGGCTATAAGGTTAAAAACACTGACCTGTGTAGCACCGCCAGGGTGCTAGCATGTATCCGATGCAGGCCATCCAGCATCGCCATATGTCCTTTCAAAGCTGCGTCCATCAACGCTGAATTCCTCCACACAGTGACACCGTTCTCTAAAGTAGTTCTCTGCTGTACTAGATCTCGAGGCGTATTATCCTGGTACGTGACTATGCCATGGAGGCGATAAGGTTCAAAACACTGACCTGTGTAGCACCGCCAGGGTGCTAGCATGTATCCGATGTAGCCCATCCAACACCGCCATATGTCCCTTCAAAGCTGCGTCTATCAACGCTGAGTTCCTCCACACAGTGTCACCGTTCTCTAGAGTAGTTCTCTGCTGTACTAGATCTCGGGGCGTCATATCCTGGTACGTGACTATAGCCTCTATTATGGAGGCTATAAGATTCAAAACACTGACCTGTGTAGCACCGCCAGGGTGCTAGCATGTATCCGATGCAGGCCATCCAACACCGCCATATGTCCCTTCAAAGCTGCGTCTATCAACGCTGAGTTCCTCCACACAGTGTCACCGTTCTCTAGAGTAGTTCTCTGCTGTACTAGATCTCGGGCCGTCATATCCTGGTAAAGGACTATGGGCTCTATCGTGTAGCCTAATAGGGATGATAGTTGCGAGATTAGGAGACTCTTGCCGCAGCCTTTTGGACCTGGAAATTATATTCTTAATTTTTACTCATTCTTGGATCAAGTATAGTTACCACATATTATCAGATAAAAAGCTTTTGGTCATTTTTGCAATTCTACTCCACCTGAAAGACTTAAGCCTGCTGCACTAAAGGCAGCGTGGTAGACCCCGTAGGTAGACGGTAGCGCGATGAACACGACCAGTTCCATAACACATGGAAGGAATAAGCTGTATATATGTATGTATGTAAGCTGCATCAGTGACTGTAAGAAGTGGAGGGAGGTCTTTGCCCAACAATGGAATGCTTCCCGCTGACAGTAATAGTTATCTTACCTTACTATAACTCAAGTATACACGTCTAACATTGGTCTAAAATTGCAGACACGATGATTGTGAAATGATCATCTGCTATCGATTTTATTGCGTTTTTTGTTTGTTTTGTTAAATTAATGTATAAGTAAATGCATCTATTCTTTCTTCGCCTACTCTTTAATAGTCTTTGACTATTTTTGGCTGTGAAATGAAACGCTGTGTCATTACTTGTATTAACTGTTACTGCTAGCCTGTTTGTCCCATGGTTTGGCAGGCTTCACGATTTTACGTCACCCTTTGCCAGTCTTTCTAGGCAGCGTCCAGCTCGTCTCGGCATCGTCTACGATGTCTAACGCCATCCCGTCTCGCTGTCTCGGGGCTCCCGGCTTCTTTTGATTGTTTTGGCCCACAGCGTACCAGGCATGCCGCAGCGTACCAGGCATGCCGCATAAATGAGTCCCATTCAAGCTTTGCGGCTTCTTGCCCTACATCGACGACTTGTATTACTTACCTATAACACAGAAGTCTCCAACACTATGACTCAAAAGCAGCTCATTCAACAGCTGCCTCTGATAATCCGTCTTCACCACCCTCTTCACTTCAACGCCCCTCTTGCTCGTCCCACAAGGCACGCCGAATTGACTTCTAGCTCCATTCACTTCCACAGAAACTAGGGCCTGGTTTTGCTTGAAGTCTATGCTTTCTAGTTCGATGTCGAACGTCGGGTCGGTTTCTATTCTTAAGTTGTGGAGCACTGCTTCTACATTTTTCGTGTTTTCTCTTGTTAAGAATGTGTTGTATGGATATAAGAGGTATAGGAGCTTGTGGATTGGTATGCTGGGGTTCCTTTCCTGTGAAGATAAACACCCTTATAATATTGATGTCGTCATCTCCCTGCTTTTAGAGAACTCTGTGAGGGGTCGGTACAACTCGTTTCTTTCACTCTCCTTTCTTAGTCGCCATCTAATCATCTCTCCTTTATTTTTTACCGACTTCAAAAAAGCATTCGCGGTCCTTTTTTTTCATAATTGATACCCCAGAACTTCGTCGTTTATGATCCGATTTGGAAAATTCTTTCTTTTTGAGTTCGGATAGTTCGATTTTTTTTAACTCTTTGTTTTGATATCGATCTCTTATTACCAGTCAGTGTCCTTTAAAGTTGTATATTTGTTGAAAGTACTAAATCTTTCAGTGAGAGGTAAATGTGGATAAGGGGTAAAAATTACAACATCAGCGAAATATTCAAACTGAATAATGTTCATAACCGTTTAGTCTAATCATTTCAGCCATAAAACGTCCACTGATGAACACAGGCCTCTCTCATGGATCTCCATGAGGGGTAGTTGCCATTCTCACCACGCTTGGCAGGCGGGTTGGTGAGCGCAGTATGGGATGTTGATACACGGATAGACGCTGCTGCCCTTCTTCCGGAGGTATCCCTTAGCAGGCTCTTACTGCATCCATGGGCATGAGAGGAGGGGTATCATTCTACTGCCGGCACCCCACGGTGGGTTTAGTCTAATAGCTATTTATATTTTTTCTCGCGTGTAGTTATCTAAATTGTTTACCTGTGTGGCACTTGTTCGTTCTTCAATCTTTAATGTATTCTGTGTGCGTTTCAAATAAAGTCTTATCATTAATTATTATTCATTACTATATGTATCCAGTCTATACTCACCCATTGCTCGGTATATGCCTACTTCAACACGCCATTCTATTCTTACATAAAATATGTAAAATGTTTCCCCCTATACATGTCCTGAGCCCTCAAAATATGCACCTCATATCAATATTTCAAAAAGAAGCTATCAGTACAGCAATTTCACCATACTCCTTTTGTCTTCATGACGTTAGTAGGGACTAACGTCATGTCATGTGGGATACTTGAAATCCACACAGAGCTTTTATTGGATTAAAAGTGTTCAATGTTCTTCTATGGGCATGGTTTATATTGCCGTGGGGTGCCAGCAGCAGAATGTAGCTTTTCCTCTCTTGCCCGTGGATTCAGTAAGAATCTGCCAAAGGAGCCTCCTTATCTTATAATTCTCGTAACTTCTACCCCCAATAAACTAACTTTATAGGTACCCAAACTTTCATCCCCTATTTCAACCCTTTCTAGTTTAATTTGCGGAACAAAAAGTAGCCTATGACCGTCTCCGAGGTATAATCTATTCTTATGCTAAAATTTATCAAAATCGATTTAGCCATTTTGACGTGTAAACGAAACATACATACATACATCCACACTTTCGCTTTTATATATTAGTAGAGATTACTATTTTTTTTTTTTGAACCACATAATTCTATACGCTGACACAAGCAGAAACCAAGAAATTTCCATTTTCACAAATTAGCAGTACAAAACCAACAATACATAATTACAAGGATTAGGGTCCCTGTCAGTCAGGCAGACAGTATAATTCCAAAAGTTTTGAGTTGTTTGCTAAATATAATCTTGACCTTGACTGATGATAGTATCGCGTGAAACGCACGCCAGGGCCACGCGTGAAATGGTACCATGGATCTAACTTTCTAAAAGAATGTTCTTCTATTTTGAGCGTTTTTTGTTACGTTTGGTTGAGAACACTTGTAAACCTCCTCTGTCTGTCATGTGCGTCTCGCATCCAAGTCTACTTTAACTCTTTCTTCTCCCTGCCTTTATCCCACTTCATGCGGGGTCGGCACAACATGTTTTCCTCTTCCAATCTCCTCTCTCAGTCGCCATCTCAACACTCACTCCCTTTTTTCGCATATCTTTTACGCACTCCATCCATCGTTAACGTTCTTCTTCCTAAATTCAATGTATCCCTCCTCATCAGATGGGCATACCATGCTGATCTATTACGCCTCATCTTTTCTACCACCGGCGCGGCGCTACTTTCCATTCCTCTTACATACTAATTTCTAATCAAGTCTACTCTAACTATCGAGGTATCTCTAGAAATGTTTTATCTTCAGCAGTGAGGGTCCTAGGGAAAGGAAGGCCTTCTTTTTTTCACACACACACTGCTGAGCATTGCGATTTCTTACAGTGGCACCTTCAATAGATACTCGTAAATTTTGACGACCTCTTGACACCTTTGTCCAGGTTGTACACAAGTTACTTACCAGTATAAGTGCTGCTGTCTGCAGTCTGTCCACGGGGAAGTCCGGCAAGCTGACCTGCTGCAGATCTGGACTGATCAGCGCATACGCGGCGGACAGGATCTGTTCCAGCTTGGCTTTGTCCGCTTGAGGAGCCTCTTCTTTTAGCGCAGTTAAATGTTCCTGTAGAAATGGAAACAAAATATTAGTAAAGAAACGGAGAGACGGTAATTTGGATCGGTAATAAATGCATGTTAAGATGTTTTCTTTTTATACGAGTAAATGACGAGACATGCCGAAGGCCCACCTGATGTTAAGCGGTTAACCTGTATCTGACAGAGTAGCACTACTCCTACGTTTTATTACTGTATATCCTACTAATATTATAAACGCGAAAGTTTGTGAGTATGTGTGTATGTATGGATGTTTGTTACTATTTCACGCAAAAACTAGCTTACGGATTGAGCTGATATTTTGTACACGTATAAATGTTGACCAGTACTATAATAGCAATAAAGATACTTTTACTTTTAAGGCTCATTCCAGAAATCCTGCGACGATACCCTGTGAAGGGGATTATTGGACTTCTGGTGCTCATAGGGGCCGCAAAGGAGATTTCTGGACAAATCCTCTGAACAGTATATCAACATATTCTTTCATATTCTCGTATGGCTAATGAATATGCCCAATCCTCTAGAAGGTGGATGCGATGTAGGTTTTTTCAAGGATGTTGGTAACTAATCAATAACAGTTCCGAATAGTTTTAGATGAGTCTCTTTCAAGATAAGACTTATAAACTAAGGTATACTTTATAACAAATATGGAAATAGTTTATAAGTGTTATCTTGAAAAAGACTCATCGTCGTGGATACCAGCTAGTCAAGCATAAAACTTAAATAAGCGTATGTTTGTATAGTATGTAATAATGTTATATAATATCCCAGTACATTAATAATAATAAATAAATAAATAAATAATGCTCGACAAATCACACAGCATTATACATATCACTATCAGATCTTCTTGCCTCCTGTCTCAGTCTAGCTATTAACCAACGACACTTATAGACTTCTGAAACTAGCGTGAGACTTACTAAATATTTATCGGCAAAACTTCTACACTTTATTCTAGACCAAATGCCTATAATTCATCGAACTCTGCTGAACAATATTTAAACGGATTTATTACATTGAAAGAAGTTTAGTACCAGAAATATCGTTTCCAACGCAAATCGAACATCAAATAATGCGCTATTTCTGTTGCATTTCGCCTGAAAAGTGTTTATGTAAGCACTTAAAACCTAGTGCCTTTCTCGTACAAGAATTATGCAATTTTAAACTCAAACTTAAATAAATAGAATGTTCTTTAGAATGAGGAACGTAGCGATGAAACAACGTTCAATCCGAATATGACGCAATAAAGATGGGGTAATGGAATTGCTTTGACAAAAGTATAACTGAGGAAAAGCTAAGGAATTGCTAAAATATGGTAAGAGAATTCGCGCTTAGATACTAAGGTTACATAATTTATTGACTATGGTGGAGGCATTTGAACCATGCGTGTGTCATAACATGAGCTAACCTATATGTTCAGTTATTTTCACGGCACCAGGTGACACTAGTTTTTGCACGGATTCCAGACTTAAAAAGTCTGGAACTCACGACCCTCTTTTTGCGAAAGAAACTTTGTGGCCTCAGAACCTCGGTAGAGTAGTACTGTTCTGTGCTCAGAACACAAGCCGGGTTAAAATAGATTAATCCGATTGGGAGCTCCGATGCCTATATCCGATACATTTAATTTATAACCTCTCTTTTTGCGTGCGTAAGTATAGATTAAAAGTAGAACTTTTTGGCGCATTTCATAGAAAAAATTCTGTTCACAAACGATTCATTTTCTTTTACACGTAGGTAAGAATCCTTATACCAGTGTTCCGTAGCATGACATGTATACATTAAGGTACCCCACCGTTAGCACGGAAACAATTCGCGGTCTTTTAACTAGAGGGAATTAATTCTGACAGCTCATTAAGCAAACGTTCCATTACAGTGATTGCGGTTTGTTGATGTAAGGGTTAACGTTCTGCAAATATTATTATAGCCTTCGTTCTTTGTAACGCTAGGGAAACTATACCAAACAAAATTTAATAACGGCCGAGTCAGGTTGTTAAAGGTATGCAAATGCATAAACATGTATGTAGGTACTGAGGATCTACTTCGGTATTACCACACCCGGCCAACATTTGTTTTTCTACACCTTTGAATTCTTGACATTTGTCTATACATACTTATTGTCTTTGAATTATATTTCCTATCTATTTCTTATATTGTACATATAAAAGAAATAGCATGTCATTATAAATTTACGTGTAAATTAGATCCCTGTTTCCTAGGCCAGAGCGTTTGCTTCCTCAGGATACATGGAGTCAATATATGTACATTGATAAGGTTTTGTGTAAAAAATAAATACATTTTCATTTTCATTTCATGTGTAAGCTAGGATAACAAAATAAAGGAGTGTCCATATGTCATCCTTATTTCTTTCCCTACGCTTGTGCAAGTTATAGCAGTTAAAATAAAGTTTATAGTATAAAACTTTAGAAACAATCCGAAATAAACTTCAGAAGTGCATGCCACAGACAACGCCTTTTTGACAATGAGCTTCTAAAGCTTGTGCCACAGACAAGGGGCTAACAGATCCTTTGTCTTTGTATCTTTGTGAACCTTTTGTGATTGTGTCTTTCTACAGATTGTTTCAATGTAAGTTGCAAAAAACTGCATTTATTCCATGCTCCGTCACCAGTACGGACGTACCATAATTATTATGAGTAATTAGGTTATAATCTCATTTTAAGTGAACTGTACTGTTCTTATGAGAAGTAAATTCTTTAAACCGAATTATGTGCTTTACTCAACTGATTTGTGTTGTGTGAGTCCCGACTCGCTCTTAACCGATTTTTTAAGTAAGTTAAAATACAAGACTGCTACAATTTCTTAGTATAGCTTGGTTGGTTTTCACAAAAATCCTATTAAAGTTTTCCGTGCGAAATCGTTTAATTTCTCCCAACGGACTTAGGGTAGAAAATAGAAAATGATACATATTTTTTGTTATAAATACGAATCTTATGGTGTACCTAAATAGTTAAAGTTCTTTGATACTAGTTCGTTAGCACTCAAAGAAACTATTTGATGAAGAGTTACAACTTAGATAGTTCTAAGCTATTACTGGAAAACTTGTTTGTTAGTACTTTGAAAACTGTTACATGAAGAAAAGTTTGTGAAGTACGAGGATATTGACCGAAACAGGGTTTTAGAAATGTCGGTCGTCCGTCGTCAAGATGGGCACACGACATACATTATATAAAGCCGTAGGCAAACGATGAATCGAACTAGCACAGGGTGGATGGAACAAACTAAGGGAGGCCTTTTCCCAGCATTGGATAAAGTAAAGCTGTGGACGATGTCGATGAAGATAAACCTTTTCTAACACATCGTATCACCAGAGATATTAGATCGATACTAGTAGTAAAGTACAAGGATATTAATACTCGTAATATGAAATTCAATCTTCAGCCATAAACGAAATGTACTGAATCAATTTGTAAAATCGTAGTCCTCACTCTACCACCCATTTATTTAGGAGCAGCGATAAAATCGGCAGCCTTTAGTGCCAGCCACAACCTGGCGATTACAGTTAATAAAGTGGAGCAACTACCAAAACGTATAACCAAACAATGGGGTCGAGCCCACAATGGACCAATCAGCGGTCATTTTATATAACGAGTATAAAATTAGATTTTCCAAAGTCGTTGAACAAAAGTTCAGGTTGGTGGACAACAACCCAATTTTCGGATTTCTAGGGTTTTTTGTAACAGGTTGTCTGAATAAATAAATAAATAAAGCTAGACAACTCACACAGCATCATCCAGCCCCCAAGCTAAGCAGAGCTTGTTTTATGCGTACCAGATGACTGATATACTTAATACATTAAACTACATAGATAAATATTATTTAATATAAATATTATTATAGAAAAACATCCAAAACACCCTGAACAAATATCTGCGTATCGAACAGACATTTGTCCCGAGGTGGGAATCAAACACGCAACCTCTTGGGTCGCAGGCGGACCTCACCTAATCAAACAAGGAATACGGAAGTCTTATAGTTTCGCTATGTCTGTTCATCTGTCTGCGGCTTTACGAATTAAGTATTAGTCCTAGAAAGCTGTAAGATTGCATGGACATATAAAATAATAACGTCGAGATAGCGGTAGAACTATGCTAAAAAACCAGACTTTTTTAACTCACGACCCTCTTTTTGCGAAAGAAACTTTGTGGCCTCTGAACCTCGGTAGAGTTCCTAGAGAACCTGTTCTGTGCTCAGAACACAAGCCGGTTTAAAATAGATTAAGCCGATTGGGAGCTCCGATGCCTATATCCGATACATTTAACTTATAACCTCTCTTTTTGCGTGCGTAAGTATAGATTAAAAGTAGAACTTTTTGGCGCATTTCATAGAAAAAAATCTGTTCATAAACGATTCATTTTCTTTTACACGTAGGTAAGAATCCTAATACCAGTGTTCCGTGGCATGACATGTATACATTAAGGTACCCCACCGTTAGCACGGAAACAATTCGCGGTCTTTTAACTAGGGGGAATTAATTCTGACAGCTCATTAAGTAAACGTTCCATTACAGTGATTGCGGTTTGTTGATGTAAGGGTTAACGTTCTGCAAATATTATTAAAGCCTTCGTTCTATATAACTTTAGCGAAACTTTACCAAACAAAATTTAATAACGACCGAGTCAGGTTCCTTTAGGTATGCAAATGCATAAACATGTAGGGACTGAGGACCTACTTCGGTATTACCACACCCGGCCAACATTTGTTTTTGTACGGCATTGAATTATTGACATTTGTCTATACATACTTATTTTCTTTGAATTATATTTCCTATCTATTTCTTATATTGTACTTATAAAATAAATAGCATGGCATTATAAATTTACGTGTAAATTAGATCCCTGTTTCCTAGGCCAGAGCGTTTGCTTCCCCAGGATACATGGAGTCAATATACATTGATAAGGTTTTGTTAAAAAATAAATACATTTTCATTTCATGTGTAAGCTAGGATAACAAAATAAAGAAGTGTTCATATGTCATCTTTATTTCTTTCCCTACGCTTGTGCAAGTTAGAGCAGTTAAAATAAATTTTATGGTATAAAACTTTAGAAATAAACGAAACAATCCGAAATAAGCTTCAGAAGTGCATGCCACAGACAAGGCCTTTTTGACAATGAGCCTCTAAAGCTTATGATGCTATAGACAACGCCTTTTTGACAATGAGCTTCTAAAGCTTATGCCACAGACAAGGGGCTAACAGATCCTTTGTCTTTGTATCTTTGTGAACCTTTTGTGATTGTGTCTTTCTACAGATTGTTTCAATGTAAGTTGTAAAAAACTGTATTTATTCCATGCTCCGTCACCAGTTCGGACGTACTATAATTATTATGAGTAATTAGGTTATAATCTCATTTTAAGTGAACTGTACTGTTCTTATGAGAAGTAAATTCTTTAAACCGAATTTTGTGCTTTACTCAACTGATTTGTGTTGTGTGAGTCCCGACTCGCTCTTAACCGATTTTTTAAGTAAGTTAAAATACAAGAGACTGCTACAATTTCTTAGTATAGCTTGGTTGGTTTTCACAAAAATCCTATTAAAGTTTTCCGTGCCAAATTGTTTAATTTCTCCCAACGGACTTAGGGTAGAAAATAGAAAATGATACATATTTTTTGTTATAAATACGAATCTTATGGTGTACCTAAATAGTTAAAGTTCTTTGATACTAGTTCGTTAGCACTCAAAGAAACTATTTGATGAAGAGTTACAACTTAGATAGTTCTAAGCTATTACTGGAAAACTTGTTTGTTAGCACTTTGAAAACTGTTACATAAAGAAAAGTTTGTGAAATACGAGGATATTGACTGAAACAGGGTTTTAGAAATGTCGGTCGTCCGTCGTCAAGATGGGCACACGACATACATTATATAAAGTCGTAGGCAAACAATGAATCGGACTAGCACAGGGTGGATGGAACAAACTAAGGGAGGCCTTTTCCCAGCTTTGGATGAAGTAAATCTGTGGACGATGACGATGAAGATAAACCTTTTCTAACACATCGTATCACCAGAGACATTAGATCGATACTAGTAGTAAAGTACAAGGATATTAATACTCGTAATATGAAATTCAATCTTCAGCCATAAACGAAATGTACTGAATCAATTTGTAAAATCGTAGTCCTCACTCTACCACCCATTTATTTAGGAGCAGCGATAAAATCGGCAGCCTTTAGTGCCAGCCACAACCTGGCGATTACAGTTAATAAGGTGGAGCAACTACCAAAACGTATAACCAAACAATGGGGTCGAGGCCACAATGGACCAATCAGCGGTCATATTATATAACGAGTATAAAATTAGATTTTCCAAAGTCGTTGAACAAAAGTTCAGGTTGGTGGACAACAACCCAATTTTCGGATTTCTAGGGTTTTTTGTAACAGGTTGTCTGAATAAATAAATAAATAAAGCTAGACAACTCACACAGCATCATCCAGCCCCCAAGCTAAGCAGAGCTTGTTTTATGCGTACCAGATGACTGATATACTTAATACATTAAACTACATAGATAAATATTATTTAATATAAATATTATTATAGAAAAACATCCAAAACACCCTGAACAAATATCTGCGTATCGAACAGACATTTGTCCCGAGGTGGGAATCAAACACGCAACCTCTTGGGTCGCAGGCGGACCTCACCTAATCAAACAAGGAATACGGAAGTCTTATAGTTTCGCTATGTCTGTTCATCTGTCTGCGGCTTTACGAAGTAAGTATTAGTCCTAGAAAGCTGTAAGATTGCATGGACATATAAAATAATAACGTCGAGATAGCGGTAGAACTATGCTAAAAAACATTTTTTTTCTTGTTAATCCCATTGTGTGGGGCATCGTTAACTCTTCAGGGTCAATAACCCTGTCAAGAATCAGCTAGCCTTCAGGTTGTCATTACCGTATAATATTAATTTTACCAAAAATTTTCTATAAAAAAATCGACGTGCACATTTTCAATACAAAAACTCAGCATTTCTTACAGTTGCAGCACTCTTAAAGTACCAATCGCTTGGAACTCGAAGGTATCGTGTACCATCTATTAGCACAAAGTTCCACAGCCACGTAACTACTTATTAGCCGACATTAAAGTTTAGGGTTCGTGAGTGTACACAGTTTGCATTCCCGTGTTTATGCAGAGGAATAGTTCAGTGTCCGGGACTTGGTGAGGCACTGCTGGGAGAAGAGGATTTATAACAAGAGATCAGTGTGTCTACCATAAGTGAGCCTGACGAACAGTTTGGCTTCCGAGCCCATCACTCCTGCCTTCAGCCGGTGCTCCGCATCACGGAGCACATCCTGACCAAGTGGCATCACACTTGGCCAGCAGATACGGGCGCTGTCTTCCTCAATGTGGCGAAAGCCTTCGACAAAGTCTGGCACAACGGCTTGGTTTACAAGATTTTCCTGCTTGGAGTGCCAGACAGACTCATACTCATCTTACGAGACTACATGTCGAACCGTAACTTTCGCTACCGCGTGGAAGGCACGCTCTCAGACCCCAAACCCGTCCGAGCTGGACTTCCTCAAGGCTCAGTCCTTGCTCTTGCTCCTTCTTTTCACGCTGTACACTAGCGACGTCCTCCGACACCCGCAAGTCGAACTTGCCTTCTTCGCCGATGACACGGCTCTGTACGCGTCCGATAAGAACAAGAGTCGCGTACGCATAAAGCTGCAGGCTGCACTAGACACCCTAGGTGCCTGGTTCAGAAAGTGGCGCATAGAGGTGAACCCAACGAAAAGTGCAGCAGTGTACTTCACTCGGAGTCCCCTCTTGCCCCAGCCTCTCTTCCTCTTCGATAAACCCATCCCATGGGTTAGGTCAGCTTGCTATCTAGTAGTAATCCTAGACGTCTCACCTTCTACACCCACATAAGGACTGTCACTAATCGCGCCAAGTTCGTGCTTAGCCGGTTAAACAGCCTTCTCGACTCGAAGAGTATAATGTCCTTTAGAAATAAAGTGACACTTACAAAACAGTTGTACGGCCAATAATGACATATTCCTCTGTCGTCTTTGGCCAGTCCCGTCATGCTAGATACCTTCAGGTAGTCCAAAATAACTTCTTGCGCAGGGCCACGGGCTGCCCATGGTACATGCACAATGAAGACCTCCACCGAGATCTCAAACTCGAGTCCATCGAACACTTTATTACAACTGCTTCAAAGCGTTTTTATGAAGTGGCGGCGGAACAGCCAAACCCGTTAATCTCAGGATTACCCTCTGACTACCCGATAGAGCCATTGCCCACGAGTTCTTTCCTCGACCGAGACACGTTCTCGGCTCGCCCGAGTAAAGTAAAAAGTCCATCGGCACAATAAAAAACGAGTTAGTCATTAAATTGCTTACTTCCTTTAAGTGTTCAGTTATTTGAAGTTTAACATGTGTCTACTACTAATGAAAATAAAACGTCATATCTACATAATGTTTTTTTAGAATTCCAAATAATCGTTAATTTCACGAAATTAAGTGATTTCAAAAACAGTTTGATATATTACTTAACAGCTTTTTTTATTCCATGTCCATAAATGTCCCTTGCAAATTCCGTGTACTGTAGTTTATTACTAGTTTAATGATTTTACAGTGGGGATAGTAAATAACGAATTTACAATGGTGAATGTCAACCAGGAATTTATAGGCAACGCGAAATGTGCTCGTGAGTTTAGTACTTGTATTCTGTAAATTTGGAATGAGGGTAGTATTTTTATTTAGCTTTTCGGATTGATTCATCTTAATCACCTGGGCTAAACAACGTAGGTGAATAAAAAAGGAGTATTCTAAAATCACCTGGCGCAGGCGATTAAAGTCACCTGTGGAATTAATGTAGTTTTGGTATACTTTAATGACCTATGGTTAAAAAAACATACAGTAAATGGATCATCAATATCGATACAGCCGTAGGACAGTCGACGTCCACAGCTGAACATAGGCTCCCTCATACATCTCCAAGATCTTGAGGGGATTGTTGCCATACACGCCACGCTTGGCAGCCGGTTTTAGGCGCAGTATGGGATGTTGATACACGAAAAGACGCTGCTGCCCATCTTCCGGAGCAGAGCAGACCCTTAGCAGATTCTTACTGCATCCACGGGCAAGAGAGGAGAGGCTACATTCTAATGCCGGCACCTAACGGCAGCAATAAACGGATGTTATTTCTGATATAGTATATATTAAGCCGTGGTGTGCCGGGAGTATGCCGAATGATGGGGAATGATGCCCTTTCTCTCTTGCCAGTGGATGCAGTAAGAATCTGCTTAGGGATAACTCTGGAAGATGGGCAGCAGCGTCTTTCCGTGTATCGACATCCCGTACTGCGCTGGCCAACAGGCCTACAAAGGGTGGCGAGTATGGCAACAATCCCTCATGATCTTCATCTTGGAGATTCATGAGGGAGGCCTATGTCTAGCAGTGGATGTGGACAGTTCTACGGCTGAGGTGATCATGATATATTAAGGTAATATTTGTATGGGGGTAAACCATAGGATAAATAAATAATTCTGGATATTTCACACGGCACGCCCCAAAGTAAAGCCGAGCTTGTTTACATAAAATAATCAACAAAAACTCATAATAACCCTGAATATAGCGTTTGGCTATGAATGAGCAGCAAGTCTATATCTAAAATGAGAAGATAGATAATAATGTATTTTATTTTGCTATTTTATAATAATTGCTTATTTTATAAAAATAGCGCATTCTATCTTATATCGACTATTTAAAAGATAATTAACCGATAAAAATGGAAGTAGACCATACATAACATAAAATATACTATGCCATACTAAAAATAACTTACCTAAAGTTTAATTATTCATGCTCACTTTTAGTTCCTACCATAAAGTCTAAACAAGCATTGGTACGGGGGTAGCAGAAAAAGGGGCGAAGGTTTCCGAAAAAACAAAAAAAAATAATTTCAATTTCAAAATTTCAAATAAGTACATACAAGTACGCTTCTCTTATTAAGACAGTGCTAACAAAAAAGGTTTCATGTAAATCGGTCAACGCGTTCGGTTGCAATCGTGTCATGCACAGACAGACAGCGCTATGCATAATAGGGGGCTTCGCCCCCTAATATTACCAGAAACGAAAAATTATTACGCCAAAAACTTCGCTAACAAATGAGACATCACAACGAAAAATCACGCATAACTTTGCCCAACTTCATTAAAATCCCAAACAAAAAAATACAAACTTTAAATAAACCCCGAAAGCAACAAAACAATCGCGGGAATGTTAGATTTGTATCAACGACATCGCGTGTGTACCCGCCCTTAGCGGGGACAAATGCCAGCACCAGACAGTCGTAGCCTGGCAGAATACACGTCGAGACGTATTCTATTGTTTCAAAAATAAACAACCCGCGACGGAGCACCGACCAATCGTAACCTGGCAGAATACACAGCCAAACGTATTCAAAAATACAGTAAACCATAGAGACCAAAATAACTCAATGCAAAATACAAATAAATGCAATGAGGCGTTTTCATTAAAAAGTAAAAACTTCAAAAATAGTTACCTCGAACCTTATAGATGGCGTTAATTTTCTTTTACTGGTAGGCACAATTTGACAATGACAGGATTAATCACAAACTTGCTTACTCCGCTTGCCAGCTCCATCTGTTAGGTTTAGTAGAAAACTCTTTTTGTTTTGTTACTGAAAACGGCTCATTGGCAAAAAGTGCCAGAAAGAAGGAAATAACTATGAATTACGAGTAATATAAGCAAAATCCAATTTTAATTCAAATTCGATTTTTAGGCGCAAAGAAATTTGGATGAATAGAATTATTTCAAATCTATTCGATTTCAAAAGAAGAACACAAGGTGGCGTGAAATAAATGTAGAAATCATTAAATGGACTGCAAATGAAGCGATTGTGGTGAAAAGCTTGAATTTATTAAACACTAACAGGTAGGTATATACATATTATATTAATTATTAAGGTTTTGTAGTAAATTAAATTAAAAAAAAAAAAATAAGCCTTTAATATTATACAATATAATATTAAAGGCTATTAATATTAATATTGGTTGGAGAACCTTGACAGCGCCATCTCTTGTCTGATAGCGGAACTTATATAGATTTTTTTACACTTTCGATGATTTCTAAAAAAACTTTGCAAATTAGAGGGATCGTTATAATTTTCCTGTAATCTTTACATACACTCCTATTAGCAATAAAAGTTTTAGGGGTTTATCTCAGAAAACTTCGGAGATTTTTTTTTTTTTTTTTTTATTATTTGGTTCACAACTTGAAATAAACACATTTTTATCGAATTCGTGACATTCTCGGGTATGACATTCCCGGTGTTATTTCTAATAAACAGTGAACACAACATGCATTTTACAAACATTTTTTTTTTATATACAACAAAAAATATACTAAATATAAAGACTAAATTAAACAAAACATAAAAAATAAGCAATAAAATATAACACGACGAATTTATGATAACTGATTTTGAAATAGTTTTTTAACCCACGATTTGGCCGAGGCTAAAGAACCAAAAAATACGTCATATCCTGTACATATCCCATTGTAGGTTTTGATCATTCTGTACATAGGAGAATGTTGACCAACATTTGTACGACAATAAGGCAATTTAAAAAGAGATAAGGGGGGAGGGCACGCTATTTTTTTTCAACGTTTTTGTAAATGACTCAAAAACGATACGGCTTAAAGGAAAACGAAAAAATGTGTATTAATGTGCAAATTAATACCTTTCATATGATACCCCACATCAGCTAGTAACTTGACAAACATTTTGAAAACCCCCCTTTCACTCCCCTTGTCTAAAGAACTATGCAAATTAGAGAGTTCGCTATAATTTTCTTATAAAGTTTACATACACTTCTATTAGATGTAAAAGTTTCACGGGTTTATCTGCAAACTTCGGAGATAACGGGGGGAACGGTAGTTTTTTCAACATTTTTGTTAATAACTCAAAAACGATACGGCTTAAAGGAAAACTAAAAACTGTTTATTAATGTGCAAAAAAACCTTATATATGATACAATACTATAAAAAATATGAAAACACGGTTAAGCTACGAGCTTCGCTGAAATAAGTTTTACAGATTTCTAAAAAAATATACCGGATTATTTTAAAACGAAAACTTAATTAAAACATGTTAATATACTTTGGTTAACGTATATAACAACGAGTAGCAGTGTAGTGTTCGGTAACTCTACACAGCGCGTGGCCCGACACGCACCTGGCCGATTTTTTTATTTTTTTTATTACTGTAACAACAACATAAAATAAATGAAAGGAAGACTCATTCCAAAACAAATGTTCACATCGATACAGTTCAATTCAACAAAATACTTTGTACGGCTCTACGGCGTAGCTTTGGGCGTAGCACTTCGTAGACGTTCTACATGCATCGCTTTAAAATTCAAACAAAACAGTTCTGCTGTTTTGGAGTAATATTATGACTTTGAGTAATATTGAACTTTGTATCGTTATAATTTATTTATTATAATAGGATACCCAACACAAGTTTACACATAAAATAATAAGAAAACATTCAAAAACAATTTATAGCATTGTGCTCCCGTACTTAAAGGGTACCACAGCATGCAAGAAAACAAGGCAACAGACAACTTAAGAGTTGTGATTAAAAACTAATAGTAAAACATAGAAAAGCGCATTCATAATACAATAGTAATTACATACATACATACATATACAATAGTAATAGTATTATAGTAATCTAATACAATAGATAATTAAGTAACAAACTATACTAAGAATAATATGAAATATTACAATTTTGTTTAAAATTATATTTAATAATAATGTATTTAAATAATACCCAAATATTATAATAACAAAGTGAGTGTGTTTTTAATGACAAAAAAGTAAAAGCTAGTCCTATTAATGACCATTATATCTTGACGATGATGGCAAAGTTCATTTTTTAATGAAAAATAACTTTAAAATTTACTCCACAGTTTTTTTTATAGTCGAACCATTATTATGTCTCAATAAATTGAAATAGTACGGTGTTTATTTTGAGTCGTTTAAATGTTTTTTTTTTTATGTATGGGCATATGTTATGGGTATTTATTACGTATGGGCCTACAATATTCTATTCGATAATAATATACGTTACACCATTCATTCATACCATTACCTGTCTACTGCAAGTCACAGTATATTGAAACTTGAATAGGCCGGCGATTAGCAAGCAACTAGGGGTTACACCCTATTGTCTGATCCAACGTAACAGAAACTATGCTGTTACGTTGAATAAGGTAGATTAGGGTTACGTCGTAAACTACTAGCATGCCTTAATATATAATTCAAAAATGCTGGCCAGTCCACACTGCACCATCTAGGCCCGAAGTAAAGCTTGTGTTTTGGGTACCAACCAGGTAGAATACTTATTTTTTTTTGTAAATACTTAGTACAACATAAACCGTAAAAGGTCGAGTTTAAGCATCAATTCGAAATGTACTGAGTATGTGTTACAATGTGCCTCCATAACTAGAAGTAGAATGAAGTAGTCAACTCCCACTAATATTATAAAGCCGAAAGTTTATTTGTATGACGGTTTGTTACCTCTTCACGCAAAAACTACGCCACGGATTGAACTGAAACTTTGCACACGTATAGATGTGGGGATTTTTTTCTGTAAAACTGTTGTGTTCCGCATTTATTTCTGATTTTATTGTTAACTAACTTATGCCCGCCGCTTTGCACGCGTTGCACCCGGATAAAAAGTATAGATAAAATAAATAAAATAAATAAATAATGCTGGACAGATCACACAGCATCATCTAGCCCCAAGCTAAGCAGAGCTTGTGTTATGGGTACTAGATGACTGATATACTTAATACATTATACTACATAGATAGATATTTTTATTATATATAGAAAAAACACCCAGAACACCCTGAACAAATATCTGTCGATAAATAGATGTAGGTCTGGATTAACACATAGGCGTGTTAATCCAGACCTACATCATCACACAACAGTTTTACAGAAAAAAATCCCCAAACTGTTTATAGCCAACGCTGTATGGTCCTCGTTTAACGTTAAATCAAAATAAATTAATGCTATTGTTTGTAATGTGACAGCCTCTTCTAAGTGTCTTCATGCATTGATGTGACTGTCCGTTCTAGCCCAAAGCTCCCCGCTCTCCGTTTTACGTAGAAATCGCTAAAATATTAACCTGCTAGTCACATCAGCGCTTTCATTCAGTGTGTCTACTATGAGTTGTCACTGTTAGATCGCCTGACGTTACTACAGTAGTAATAGTACGTTACTTTGACATCTGTCAGATTTGTAACTCATGGTACCAAATTCATAAGCAAATGAAGCCCAAACTACAGTCGCTGTAGTATAGTTTGCTGCGTATTTTAGTACCAAACTATCCGCTAGAGGCGCTGTACAAGTTTTCATACATTTTGTTAACTACAGTCGCTAGCGAATATAGATTGTGAAAACTCATGGTAGACCTACAGATATCGTAAGAGGTGCTATTAGGGTAAAGGTTCAATTAATCATTCTAACGAGGTGGCGCGGCAAGCAACAAGTCAGCCTTTGTAACGGAATAATTAGAGGGATCCGTGGTTATGAAAGCGAAACTTTGTAAGAACTCCATTTAGTAAAGCACTATTTTTCGCTTAGCACGTTTAGCTTTAGTAAAGATGATTCTAATTCTGTTGGGGGATACCAGATCTGGTGCAGTCTATTTTGATACTCCCAGAACCTAGCCAGTCGACGAGAAAAGAACAGATTACGATAGGAACTATATATGACATAATGATAAAATATAATATTAAGTACGATTTTTTTCCAGAATATGATGACTGTTTATTTAATAAAAAAATATTTTCATTAAATACAAAAAATACTGTACAGTACAGTACAATACAGTACAGTACTACAACATATAGACTGTAATATAGCAGGTTTTACGTGTGGCTATAGATGTTTCACATCAATAAAAGATCTTAGAGCCTTCGGCATGTCTCGTCATTCAATCGTATAAATAAAAGATCTTAGAGCCTTCGGCATGTCTCGTCATTCAGTCGTATAAATAAAAGATCTTAGAGCCTTCGACATGTCTCGTCATTCAGTCGTATAAGAAAATTCCTAAAGAAACCACGGCATGCGTCGCCACGCTATATATATATATATATATATATATATATATATACAGCGTGGCGACGCGTCGCCACGGCATGCGTCGCCACCGGCATGCGTTGCCACGCCACAAATCAGTTTTACGTGCGGCTATAGAAGTTTCACATCAATAACGGAGAGTCCTTCTCCGTCTAGGTCTTCTAGGTCGTTGGCAGCATTTGGGAGCATTTGGGGCAGCAAGGGGGCCGATGAAAGCGAGACGGCCTTGAGGCAGAGAACTGGCAGGTGCAGAGGGGTGGACGATACATGCAGGGTTGCCCTGGATGTGTGACAGCGGATGAGACTAGCATAGGACTGTTTATGATTGCCTGCTAAAGAGGTGGCCTATATCCAGCAGTAAGTGTCAGCGGGCTGATTTATAGGAGGGTCAACCGACAACTTCCAAGGCCCAAGCCAAACTCACGGTACCGTGGGTGTCAGGGGTACCATCTGTGAATCTGTACTAACATTATAAAGCTGTTATTACTATATTGGATTATCGGGTATTTATCTCGTAATTACCTTTATTTTAATTTAGAAAAGACTATTATAAAGCTGAATAAAATATTACGCGCTAATTTCAGAAACTACTGTTTTTATTTGAAAAATTCTTATAGTGCTGGATAGCCCATGACATCGCAAAGCCAATGCAATGATAAGTTTTAAACAATTCTGAAAGTTTATTGAGCCAGACAGGCAAACCAATCATAAACATATGGTCAAATGTTTATACGCCTTAGTCCTAACTCAGTGAAAGACCATCGTTTGCCAGTAACTTTTACAATATCGTATCGCCATCTTGCCTAACATATAGTAAAAAGCACAACGCTATGCCGCTTTCAAAACCTTACATGCGTGGAGCCATTAATAAAAACTTACTAAATACCACTTTGTTCCAGAAATACGAATCAATTGTTACTGAAGTTTGGCGAGGGCTCGCGTGTCGGCAAATCTACACTAGCAACATCACAAATAGGCTGAAGTTATATCGGATAATATACATGTTATTGGTGAGAAATTTTGAATATACAAAAACTAGTAGGTACGGCGTGACTCAGCCTAATAAAGTCTAAAGTCAATACTTGTTTATTCATTGAAGCAAAAACCTACATAGAATAATCAATTTACAAAAAGACAAAACACATTAAAATTTAAAACATAATTAAGCACATTATTGAATTCTTGAATTCGTTCGCGCCAGTAAACTATTTTTCCCAATGATTTTTTTTCTTACTCACAAATTTTTGTTATAATTAAAAGTCTGTACTATCTATCTTCATTCTAGATTATTAATGAATATTTTTTAATAGGATTGAAGCTGTGGACTTGAAGCTTGGTGCTTACCTTACAGCAAAGGTGGGTCACATAGTCCCTAGTCGGGAGATGTCCCTGTAGCAGAGGAGATGCCCGTCTGGCAATCCTCACAACGGCCCATGTACATACGTACCGTGTGGGTGGACGGACTCAGGCACGCCATACTAACACAGGACGACCCTCACCTCCTCAAACTAGCCAAACGACGGCGCCCCTACTCATCAGCCTCTACCAACACCAAAACAACTAACTCTCGACTCAGTCTCCGCGACGAAGAACGCAGACTAGACCTTGCCATCAAAAGCGGTAAGTCCATTATCACTAAGCGACCTAAAAGCTCCCACGACCCAATCGAGAAGCTCAATTTGAAAGATATAGACCAAGATTCCGATGAGGATCTGATGGTAAAAGCCAGTCCTCAAGTGCTGAACGAAAGCGCGAGGTACTTCGACATGAAGAACTACAGAGCCAACAAAACCGCCCGAGACACCCCAGAGAGCACAGAGCTATCGGATAGAGTGCTACAGTGGCTGGATCTGGCCGGGAAAGTGGACCTCCTGACAGCGAACAACGAGCGGATGGCCCAGCCCAGGCACAGCTGGCCGGAAATACAGCGGCGTCACTTAATAAAGTCGAAAACGGCAATCGACATACGCAAAGAACCCATTAAGTTCTCCCCTAAATCGTGCGACAGTCCAAAAGCGCAGCAATATATCGATCGGCATGATTTGTATGTGCCCACGTCCGCAAACACGATTGAAAACTACGCGCGCCAGTCACGGAACAAAACCACGCCACAGACGGAGAATTATCAGAAGCCCAAAATCAAACCGCGAACATCGAACGTTTTAGAAGCTAGACAAAAAGTCGCCACGGAACGAAATGCTGTACAGAAACAGTACGCTGAAATGATGAATAAGAAGTTAATACCGGATGTGAGTAAGACGGCGAAGAAACAGGTACACATATTTATGCCTGAAATGCCTAAAAAGCCTGTCTACGTGTCTGCTAATACGAGCAGAGCGGAGAGCTTATTGTCACAGCAGTCCCTAAAATTATCGCGGCAATAAAGTTTGATTATTTATGATGTGAGTTTCTATCCTACTATTATATGCAATACTAACTTTTGCCCGCGACTGCGTCCGCGTGGAAGTCATAAAATGTAAAATCCTCTTTTTCATGCAGAAAAAATATAGATCACATTTATTCCCATCCTGCGGGAATTTCAAAAAATCTCTTCTTAGTGCACCTCTAGGATACTCAAGGTATATGTGTGCCAAATTTCAAGTTTTTAGGTCCAGTGGTTTCGGCTGTGCGTTGATATATCAGTCAATCAGGCAGTCAGTGAGTCAGTCAGGACTTTGAATTTTATATATAAAGAAGATTGTATTACTGTTGTAAACATTATATGCAATATACTGGATATTTACCATGATTTGAGTCTTTTTGAGACTATAAAACACACGCATATCCGTAATCATGACGTGTGAAACTGCGTCGAATTATCGGGAAACTCAAAATTACTAAAATCAGGGTAAATATCGCGAAAATATAGCATAACTCACATAGTTCACAAAAATGATAGTTTTAAAACTACACCTCCAAATGGTTGATAGAATACTTAATTATATTTTTTTTTTGTAAAACCAGCCTTATAGCCAAAAAATAGCCAGTTTAAAAAAAACATTTAAAAACAAGCTTTTATTACTTGTTAATAAAAATAACTAAATCGGAACAAACGAGTCCAAACTCGATGGGGTTGTGTCGTTTAAGTATCGAGTTCGGCCACCTTCCGGTTCCATCATCAGATCAGCTCCATGTCATAATAATTTTGCATTGTCATCCGATTTACGAACGCATGCAAAATTTCAGCCCAGACAAACATCGGGACAGATGAAACTAAGTATTGTATTATTGTATTTATATTGTATTGACCAGTATTGTTAATTCACTTTGTGAATGTAATGTGAAGATGTCGTAGGAGTGTCTTAATAAATAAATAAACTAAATAAAACCTTGTAACAGAAAACATACACCCCGGGACAAATACCAGCAGAATAGAAAACACTTGCCCCCGTCAGGAATCGAACCCGCAACTGCGTCTCATTCGGTTATTAGACCAACTGAGTCACGGAGGTCGAAGGTTTTTTTTATGAAGTTTAGCTCTGGACCTATGCCATTCATACTTATTAGGAGGCCTATGCAAGTCCTAGTCGAACTTGGCCGGTTTTTGCATAAACCAGCAGTAGAATGTTGCCCCTACTTTCTCGCCCGTGGATGCAGAAGAATCTGCCCAATCAAAACCTTCGTAAGCTGGACTGCAGCGTCTGGAAAGACGCTGATACACGGAAGTGTATCAACATCCCGTACTTCGCCAACCCTCCTGGCAAGCGTGGTGAGTATGGTAACAACCCCTCATGAGTACTTGGAGATACATCAGGTAGGCCTATGTCCAGCAGTGGACATCCTACGGCTGAGATGATAATGATGATGATAGCATCTTATGCAACTTAAAAACTATTATATTTAATGATACTATCAATTGTTCGGCTGCGCAGTGGCGGGTCGAGCGGCTGGCCCGAGTAGCGCGGCACCGGCAAGCCTAGCGCGCTCACGCGGAACTTGTCGGCCACTCGCACCAGACGTCACTTAGCTACAAGTTACCGTGTAAGGCACAGTGGCGACATCCCTCGCCTGGAACCGGCTACGCAGTGGCGGGTCGAGCGGCTGGCCCGAGTAGCGCGGCACCGGCAAGCCTAGCGCGCTCACGCGGAACTTGTCGGCCACTCGCACCAGACGTCACTTAGCTACAAGTTACCGTGTAAGGCACAGTGGCGACATCCCTCGCCTGGAACCGGCTACGCAGTGGCGGGTCGAGCGGCTGGCCCGAGTAGCGCGGCACCGGCAAGCCTAGCGCGATCACGCGGAAATTGTCGTCCACTCGCACTAGGCGCCATTTCTCCACCTCTTCTGCGCCGTGTTCCTGTCAATGTTATGTTGTTTGTTGGTTCAAGAATGTGAATAAGGGAAAAATATAGTTTCAGGGATTGAAATCGTGTTTAGTGTACAAAAAAATTTAATGTTTATTTGGGTACTAATACTAAAAATGTACATTAATTTCAATCTACTTAATTTCACTACTTCCGTGTTGTCACACTATTTTGTCATATCAATATGACTACCAGGACAAACATGGGCTGGTAGTCATACTGTAATAGAAACTAGCTTTTTCCTTCCCCTGTATACATACTGTATAATACTTTTCTTACCTAGATAAGTAAGAGCGTCTCCAGATCTGACGAACGACAGGCGCCATGTTCGCGGGCGGCGCGTTACGCGAACTAAATACATTCATCAGATCTGGACACGCCCTCAGACGCCAGGTGACTTTGTCTGCCCTGCCACTTAGTGTACTTAAATCACGAGTGATTGTAACAATCCAAAACTGCGATACTATGATATATTCATCAATTCAATTCGTAGAGTTGTGTTTATCCCCTTTGTTGGCCAATAAAGTAAATAAAAATAAGACCGAGTAATATGATAAAACTAAGATATAAATAACAATAAGAAATAAATAGCCATGTATAAAAGTAAGGCCTTTACATCTATTATATATGATAGATCTATTATATATTATATATGATAGATACAGCTTCAGCTGGTATTTATGCTGATCAGGATGCTGCATGTGCCTGGGACATAATTGTGGATTAGGCTTTCCCACCACCTAATCCACTTAGTCTGCTATTATTCAGAGGAAACAGCAGGTAAATACGTCAGAAGCTACGTGTATTTTTTGTCTATCTAAAAGATATACGTTATGTTACTAAACAGATAAATTAATATTGTTGACAACGAAATTTGGTCGTCACTCAGCACAGGCAATAATAGAGCACCTATAATAATTATAAGAACCCTACCATGGCGCTGGTTTTCAGTGACGCCAGTTTATACTCCTGCGTGGCATGACGCCTCAAAAGCAGCCTGTGGACCCTCACCTTTAGCAATTTGTCATAGCGAGCAGCCGGTATCAAGAACCTTCCATCTTCCAGGTGCATCTCGCGATTTTCCAACAGGTTGTTGAGCACGGGCAGCACATTCCGCTCGGCTTTCTCTATACCTTCTAGAACGAGGACTCTGCCCTCTACTGCGGCTCTGACGGCGCTCTGGAGGAATAGTATTCATTTTAGAAATTATCCTGAGATGAACCTTGGAGCCCGTTTTGTCCCACTGCAGGGCAAAGGGTGCTTTTGCCCATAAAACGGGCTCAAAATAATAAATAAATAATATAATTAATGGAATCAGGCGTGATGGATGATACAAAAGAAATAAATAAATAATGCTGGACAAATCACACAGAATCATCTAGCCCCAAGCTAAGCAGAGCTTGTGTTATGGGTACTAGATGACTGATATACTTAATACATTATACTACATAGATAGATATTTTTATTATATATAATAAAAACACCCAGAACACCCTGAACAAATATCTGCAAATCGTACAGACATTTGTCCCGAGGCGGGAATCGAACCCGCAACCCCTTGAGTCGCAGGCGGACCTTCGCCCGCTGCGCCACAGAGCTCGTCAAATAGATGCAAAGGCTGACGATAATGATGGTGATGATGAATAGATTTTTGTGATTTTACCTGATCAAAATATTTGGCTGTGGAACTCTGGATCTCTCTTCTCTGTTTCAAATCTGCTTCAGTGGTATCTCTTGAAAGGGCTACATACTCCAGCTCTCTTTGGGTTAGCTCCAGGTACTGTAGGGCAACTTTCCTCCTACCAAATAATACATAAGAGTTAAATTTTCGATTCTGGCGGGACTCAAACCCGCAGAATCTGATGATCACCCTCAACAAGCTGATCTTAGTGGACTATACTATTAGCAGCATCTTTCTTTATATCAACATCCCATACAGCACTCGCCAACCTGCCTGCCAAGCGTAGTGAGTATGGCAACTACCCCAAATAGTTATCCACATGGGAGACCTGTGTTCAGTAGTGGAGGTTTTTCAGCTGAAATTATGAATTTATAATTTTATTAAATTTATGAATTTATATAAATTGTACGTAATTTATAATTTTAAGCTACAAACCTGCTTGGTCCGTGGACGTTTTACGGTTGAAATTATGAAGTATGCTTAGACGAGATAAATCGAAGTATGTAATTTATAATTTTATGCTACAAACCTGCTTGGTCCGGGCCTGCCAAGTAAAAACATATCTTGCCCCAACAAATCCTTTTGCATCATCCATCGTAAGTTCCTTAGTGTGCTTTGGGATAAACTTTGGTCTTTTTCTTCTGTCAACACTAAAAATGGAACAATTCTATAGTAATTGTGAAACTTATTTAGTTGAGGTTAGAAATTTGTTATGAAACTTACAATACTTTCTGGGCACATATTCCGCATTTTTAGGACTCGATATTTCTTTGGTGATATCTCCTATAGTCACTTTATCTTCTGAAGAATAAGCACGAACATTATTAGCTCTTACAATTGATTTTCGTCCTCTCAAAATACGTATGAGTACGTCGATCCTTCGAACAGTCACAGCTGGGCTAAACATGATTATAAAATTACACGTTCAACTAACAATGATTGCTAGTTATTCAAAGTAATTTTCTACATTCACAAAATCATTCTAATATGCTGTATTTTAATTTTGTGTACAAAAAACCCTAATATTTACAAAGTCCAAAGTCTACTACTTAAGTCTAAAACTGTCTGTCACTGTCATTAACTTGTCTTGTCTTTTTATTTTATGGCTGTTTGTGTTTGGTATAACACAATTCCGCCAGTGTCAAGTTAATTTATAAATTCGTAAGTTATTTGGCTAGCCATGTTGGCGGCCATCATACACTGTCATTAAAGTTTTAAATAAAAACAAAGTTCAAAGTTTAAAGTTCAAAATATTTATTGTAACCATGTTGTAACATAAAGATCTTATAACATAAAAGTATCATACATGGACCCAGCTAGGGCACAACAATTTTAAGATGCTCATAAGTATCTAGAAGTATCATCATATTTTATACACTAGATTCTTATGTATAACTACCTAAAATATAAAATTTTATTCTTATGTCTAACTGAAAGATACAATTTTAAGGTAGCAAAATTAAAATTTACAAACAATTCAAATCCCTACTCTGCCACCATCTGAATTATAAAGCACATATAACTGTAGAGATAACAATAACTGTAGAGTCGAGGAAACAGACTTTAATGACTCAAACTGTCTTTTATTGAAAATATGTGACGATACCTACTGCTATCATAGCTCTCTATAGATCCCCATCTTTTACTAATATAGATAAATTTATAGTATCCCTGAATAAAACTTTGCATTCAGTTAAAACTACCATACAATTAGCATTATAGGAGATGTGAACATAGATTATTTGATAAAATAATAACGAATCATTTGACCTGGCATCTAAAATGCAACTCGCAACATGGATTTATACAAACTCGCTCTGCCTACTTCAACTAATCTTTTGTGCTACTCCTCTGAAATCTCCAGTTCAGTAGATAACCAAATAACTGTCGACGCAATATACACGGATTCCACAAGAAGACTTCCCGGGACCACGATGCAATCCTGTCGAAACGTCGTCGGGCAATAAGAAAGGTAAATAACGCGATTAATACCCGGTTAAATATGTGTTAATAATTTGTCGTTATCGCGAAAGTTTAAAAATACTTTTATAATTAATGGAATGAGGCGTTAGGTACTTTGCGGAAATCCATGACGATAAAATGCAATGAAAATATCTAGTTTTAATTAGCGGAATTTTATTATATGTATATTTATATATAATATATTATTTAAGTAAACACAACACAACAGTTCTGCCTTCGTGTGGCATTCTTCAAATGCAAATTCAAAGTGGACTTCTCAATGTAGATACACATTATTTCGGTAACTCCTGAATACTACCGCGTACTGCATTCGCCAACCCGCCTGCCAAGCGTGGTGAGTATGGCAACCACCCCTAAATCCATGAGGGAGGCCTGTGTTCAGTAGTGGACATTGTACGTGTACGGCTGAAATGATGATGATGATGATGAAACGCCAGTTACTGGATGAATTAGGATGAGAATTCTTGGAATAACAGTAATCCTAACCTCTGGACTCCCTGCGACCCGATATCGCGACTTTTGAAAAATGTCCTCTACGTCCCGGCGACTCGATATCGCGACCTAGGATTCCGTACGATTTTTAGCCGAATTATTATGAAGTTAAGGTTTATTTTCATTTAAAGATACACGAGTGAAGGGAGAAAGAACCAAGCTTGCCATTGATGTCATCGCTGATTGGTCTAAATTTCGTACCAGAGACGGTTGAAATCCGTTGATTTGCTTGAAGTTGTAGGCGTAGGCGCCATTTTATTTTTTAGAGCGTTCTTTTTGCATCGATTCACGATTGTGAACGTCGTTCTGAAGTGCAATTATTTGTTTTCTAAGTGATTATTTGGAGATTTTGTATGGTAAGTAACTATATTATACCAAAAAATAATAACTTACAGTAATACAATTGCAATGCTATCACAGCTTCTGGGAAGTTGCTTGTATTTTACTTATTATTATTTATTGAAGAGAAACTTCTTTTGTGACGATGTGAATTGAATTTTATGAAACGAAAAAGAGACAACTTTAAATGACTAGGTACTAGATAGAATACGAAGTTTCACTTTTACCGCGTATGAACTCACTATGAATTTTTTTTATCGATAAGTATGTGAAATTCTGTCATATTTTTTCCTATGTAATTTTGTGGTATTTCAACCGTTTTTATCACAGAAAAAAGTTTTATAATGGTGGAGGCGATATACCTCTAATTACCTACATAGATAATTTTAATAAGTTGTTTTTTAAATTTAGAAATGGACGGAGAACGAGAGCCCGTGGCTGTTGTAGAGCCAGTGGCTGTTGCAGAGATCGTGGCCGCTGCCGAGGTGCCCGCCGGAGATAACGCGAATGTTATGGCCGCCCGGTTTATCCCGTGTGTCTAACACCAGGGTGGCACTTGAATATTGCGGGAGACGCGGTACTTGTAGAACGGCGGGAAAACAGAATAATGCCTTGGAGACCGTCCGAGACTCCCAGTGTGGTGACGCCAGCTACGCTGTCACCAGCTCCGCAGTCACCAGCAACGTCTGCAACTTTAAGCCGCATCCGCCGAGCTCGCCACACAAGACATCGTTGCGTCACGTTGCCCTACGACAATTATTTACGAGACTCGGAGAGTGAGTTGGAGGGCGACGACGAAGACGGCGACCACTTTGATAACATCCAGATGCTGAGAGCGGTGGCGCGGCAACTGGATCTAGAAGTGCAGCAGCCAGTGGAAAATCCGGGACCTAGTCGCGATATTCGTGGAGGTGACGACGCAGCTGGTGATGAACTATTTAATTGGTCGCAAGATTTCGTCACTTTTCTCGCTATGGAGGAAAATTACTCACGGACACCGGGCCTTTGCCAGGAAGCTGGTTCCCAGGTCCCCGTGGAACTTTTCACACTCGTTTGGGATGTAGCCATTGTCGCCAAAATCGCTCAATCCCCGAGTACAGATAGGTGAGTACTGGACCACAAGTATCTTGGGTATGCCTGACTTTCGACGTATGACGTCATGTCGCGGAATAGATTCCAAATGCTCGTCGATTTCTCCACTTTGTCGACAATGACTGCATTCGGAACGACGTCCGCTCCTGCGCGAGAAGTGGCGAAAATATTGCCTTTGCTGGACCATTGTAACACAAAGTTTTTTCAGCTACAAAAATAAATAAATAAAAAATGCTGGACAATTCACACAGCATCATCTAGCCCCAAGCTAAGCAGTGCTTGTGTTATGGGTACTAGATGACTTATATATGTACTTAATACATTACTACATAGATAGATAGTTTTATTATAAATAGAAAAACATCCAGAACACCCTGAACAAATATCTGTAGATCGTACAGATATTTGTCCCGAGGCGGGAATCGAAACCGCAACCTCTTGCGCGGCAGGTGGACCTTCGCCCGCTGCACCACAGAGGTCGTCATATGTTTCAACTAAGCACCTCAGCATTGAAGAGTCGTTGCTTTTGTGGAAGGGTCGTCTTAGCTGGGTACAGTGCATCCGCACTAAGGCGGCCCGCTTCGGAATAAAAAGTTTTGAACTCTGCGAAGCAACGACGACCGGATACATATTAAATAGCGGGAATGTTCACGTAGGTACTTGTTATTGTTGGTGGAGACACCAACTGTTTAATATGAATGTACCTAATAAGTCACGAAAGTTACTATAGTAAAAAAAACGACCGGATACATGCTGAAGTGCATTATCTGTGCTGGTAAAAACTCCTCAATGCACGAGGGGCCCATTAATGGGTTTGCGGCGCCTACCGAGAATGTAGTCCTCAAACTCATGGATGGGCTCCTCGACATTGGTCACTGCCTTGTCATGGATAACTGGTATAACCAGTTACACCTGACAGACATAAGGTACCTGAAAAATGTGGCACAGACGTGATTGGCACATTGAATAGACGGAGGCGCCATGTGCCCTCAATTATAAAAAATGCCAAAGAACGGATGCCATCTGGTCATCATGTGAGTAGTCATTATGGAGACTTGAGCCTCACACTCAGGAAAGACGTGAGGCTGGTTTGCACAATTTCTACTTTTCGATGGTTCCGGGTACGCGCGCAGGGCGGGAAGTCGAAAAATCAGTCTCCGTTTCTGACTACAATAAGTACCTACCTACCTACATGGGCGGCGTGGATCTCAAAGATCAAAAGCTATCCATGTACTTATTAGAAAGGAAACGGGGACTGAAATGGTACGTTAAAGTATTTAAAAGGCATTTTAAACTAATAAACGAGCATTTTAAACACATACATTATGTACTTAAAACACCCAATGCACCGAATTATGAAACATCGGGAGTTTTGATACAAATTAGCAGAGGGCTTACTGGAACGATTTCCTATGCCAGTGCCAGAAAACATTATATTCCAAGGGCAGCAGCACACGGAGGTCCGACTGGGTGGTGCTACGGATCATTATCCAGTGCACACGGCGCATATTGTCGGCAAACCTTCGTAGCATATGCGTCGTCGGTGCGTGTACTGCACAGTACCCAAGTGACGACCATGTGCCAGAAGTGCCAAACGCCATTGTGCATTGGTCAGTGCTGGATCCAATACCACACGTTACTGACACATTATTATTATGGTTCAGGTATAATGGCTCCCCTAGGGGAGATCAGGAAAAAATAAGTACTTACCTATTTTGAATTTAAAGTGAAAACTTTTTTAGGCTCTTGGAGTATTTTTGAGGTGGGAAAAAACCATTGAACTCGGGACACTGTTACCGGTAGCGTTACCATTACCGACGCCTCTCTGTATCTGTTTGTTATTGTTTTGAGTTTTCACTTCTGTCGGCAGTCCCTAAGACTATGTCATGCCTCTGTTTTTTTTGTATTTTTGTTAAGTATAAGAATTAAAAAAATGTATAAAAAAAAAGAATTTTTATTTCGATACAAATATATTTTTACAGACATCATATCGACACCTTGGGGTAGAAAGGTCGTATAAACCATTTTGCCCAAAATGAGTTATGAATGCAGTCTTATTCAGAATTTTCCGCTCTATTGATCGGTCTATGTGACGCATTCAAATTCGCATAAAAATGGTTTTTACAGCCCAGACGACTTCAACGTCTAAACAGAGCTTTTGTTGGAATTTATGGTGTAAGAACAAAAAAAATATTATTGCTATGACCATTTGGAGTAATGCTATAATTTTTCGCTAGTTCAGGTTGTAAAAGATAGTAGATTTGAGTCAAGTATGGTGTACTACCAAAGTAATAAATTGCGCTTGGTTGTAATAACCAAAATTCAGTATGATTTCGTTTTACAGCCTTTTACCTCCATACGTTTAGTACAATTTGGTTTTTACACCCTAAGCTCAAGAAAGAGCAACTGACGGTAAAGTATTTACACCCATCCAGAACACATTCGTAAAGGGAAAATTGGCCTTTACATCATAATAATTTTTTTTACAAATTTATTGAAAGTACTTACTCCGTTCGAAAAAATACGTTTGAAACTAAACGCGACGCCGAGAATCGCCGATCATAGCAGAAATACCTACACTGACGGCGAATCGTCAAAGGTAAGCTACTCATTATACCTACATATTTTCCTTACTTTCGCATCCTTAGTGCTTTCCTGTTTTTAATATTAAGTATGAATTATTAAGTACCGATGTGTAATACATTGTCACTAACTCATATAGTTGGTAAAATTATTGAATTTGGTGTTAGAATAAAATGACAGTTATTTCAAAAACGGTGACATTTAGTTCCAAATATAGCCACTGTCGCCGGGTTAGAAAAGTTTTTGGCACAACAGATAATTTGTTTAGTTACTTATAGTGTTATCAATATTAGCACCTGTCTAATAAACATATGTCTTAGTATAATATTTAAATAGGTAATTTTAATAAATAATGTAGTACCTACCCAGATAGTCGTGGTCGTAATGAACACCAGCCAAAATACATGGTTTATACACTTATTTTGTTTTCAAAATTTTCTTTGGTTTTGACGTTATAAGTGGCTTATATGACGCAGTTTACTATTTTTCAAGGCTTTTACTTCTTACTCACTTTTTGCCTTCGAAAGAAAAGTGTTTTCAAATGATAACTCATTTTCCTAATATTCAGATGAATAAATTGAAATAATTTAGTTGGCACCTACTGACTACTGCTCTCGCTCCAGTTATAGGAAGGACCTACAGTGGATACCATGAATGACAAAATCACTCTATTATAGTTATTAAGATCAGGTATATTTTTTACTTACAGATTGAACCACGAACGACAATGTGAGATAGGCAGATACAAAAGTATTGATAAAAATAGCAATGATGAAAATTAGAGCACAGACACCATAGAAGAAAATGATACAGAAAACCCAACGAAAAGAAAAAAAATAAGAAAAGAAAATATCATAATACATAGCAGCAGCGAAAGTGACTTCAATACTTCAACAATATCTGTACCCCGATCTAATACGTCTTTCTTTGGAGACAATGTTGGTGATCCGAACAGCCCATTAAAAAGTACTGATGCAAAGAAGCAAAGTCAAGGTAATATTATTTCTATCGAAGTACTAAAACACGGGAACAGTACTAAAACGACGTGTTTGGAGCCACTTTGTTGGGTACCTGCTACTTTCGGCGACGCTCAGCCCTCAACTTCGTACTCTCTGCGTCCTGATGAAGCCCCAAACTTGACGATGAACTACTCACCTGCTACTTCCAGAGACGCTCAGCTCTCAGCTTGTGCCCCCTGCGTCCTAATGAAACCCCGTGCTTGATGGCGAGCTACCCACCTGCTGCTTCCAAAGATCTTCAGACCTAGTTTCGTGCTTCCTGCGTCCTGCTGAAACCCCGTGCTTGACGACGACCTACTCACCTGCTGCTTCCAAAGATAAATGTCTCTTGTGTACAAAAGCAGAACGCAATAAGAACATGAATGAAGCAGAAAAAAGGAACTTAGATATACATTGTAAAGAAAATCTATGTACAAAAGATTTTCAGCTCACCAAAAATTCAAGTCTCAACAATGACACACTGACCACTAGCTTTGATCTGCAAAAGGTGCTAATTACAGACACCTCATGGAGATAACATGCTACTAGGATCCAGAAAATATGCAGTATTCAATTTCACTTTGTACGAAAGTGGGACTAAAAATGGATATTACTATGTATGGGGAGAGTGTGATGCGAAACAAGGCAGTCAAGAAATTGCTACTTGTCTATATAAATACTTTGTAAAAGTTGATAAAAGAAAGGTGAAAATATTGATACTCTACTGTGATTCTTGCGTATGACAAAACAAGTACAAGATAGTCATGTCTGTTATCAATCAGTTCCTCAAGTAATCCAAAAGCTTAGAGACTATACAAATCAATTTGCTACCCGGACATACGTGCATGCCCATTGATTCAATGCATGCAACAATTGAAAAGGAAGTTCAAAAGCTCACAGTATCGAGCCCCTCACAATGGCTACCTTATATTTCCTCTGCACGAAAACGTCCTCGACCGTACCAAGTTAATATTTTGGAACATGTAGACTTCATTAACTGGGAAGAACTTGCATTCAAAACATTCACAAAAGACACCCTAAAAAAATTAATTCCAACAAATCAGGATTGCGACACTTAAAAAGAAGTAAAAATAAAGTAGAAATGAAGTACTTAATGTGTGAAGACGCACTCGAAGAAACAATCAACCATTATGAAGAATCTACAAAAATGAAAAAGGGAAAGGGGAAAGGGAGAGGAACAGGAAGATTGAAAGGAAATGGTAGATGAAGAATTCGCGATAAAGACGACGATACAAATAGCGAACCAAGTTCCATACAAGGAGGAGAAGAATTGATATTGCGAAAGTTATATGACTGTCGACTGCCCATTCCAACTGCAAAATACAACGATTTGAAACGTTTATGTGAAAAAGGAACCATAACAAAACCATATCAACATGAATATTAATATTATTAACCTACCTAGCCTAGGTATTTAACTAATTTTTTTTCGGTCTTTAATTTTGAATTGCATTGTAATTTATTAGATTGTAATGATTGGTTATTCAATACTACCGCTTATTCACTCGGATACAGAACTCAGTGGTTTATTCCTTGCTTAGATGAGTCAAAGAAGAACTCAAGTACAAGAGAATTCCCTTTCTAGATTTTAATATTGACTCGCATTTGTAGGACTTAATTGTAAAGTTGAGACTGATTATAGCCTTATTTTGATCTCAATGATGGTTGAAAGCATAGTGTTATTAGTTATTACACTCTTTTTTATAGCTTTAAGCTTAAAATTGAATAAAATATTTGTGAAATACGAACGTATTTTTAAAGTTATTATTAAATTACCTTTGTTCATTGTATCGTGTCACTAACGTTGTGTTTACGTTTTTTTGAATAAAAACAATTAAATTGAACAAAACAAAATGTTTTATTTTGTGCATTATGTTGAATAAATGCGTCATTTTATTAATTTACTAAATTTTGTTTCATCTGATTAAAATTGTAATTAGTTCTCTCATAGATACTGGTAGGTAAAGTGGGTATGATGGTTTTTGTTACCCAAGTTTATTGCAAGGTGTGTAAAATTACTTAAGTTACCATAGTTAAGACTCCCACCATTCGAAAGGTATTGATTTTACGACTTTCATTATTTTATGTTAGTGGTTTTTAAGCCCAATCATAACGACTTACATCTAGTTACGACTCATTACAATGTAACAACTCAAATAATTACAGGATGTAAAAACCATTTTGAAAAAAAAAGTTGGTCGTAAATCCACGCTAACTTCTAAATTAAGAGACTGACAATAAAATAAGGTTTTCCATTGCAAAGAACATAAAAAACTAATAAATCTTACAAAATAGGGTCAATATACTCATAAGAACAAAAAAATTACTAGCCAAAATGTTTTTAAAATTTTGTTTTTTGCTCGTCCTGTAAAGTAGGGTTTTGGTTTTTACGACCTTTCTACCCCAAGGTAGCGATATATGAAAAATCTATGACTAAAGTGATCACCCGTATATAGCCTAACGCTCAGCGCAGACAGAACGGAGCGCAGCGGAGAGGATTTTATTAACGCACTTGAAAATAAACTTTTTTACAATAAAGTGCATAAATGCTTGAACCTGACTAAAAATGTTCGCGCGTCCTCGAAGATACGCGGGAATCCCCGCGCGGCGTTTTGCACTTTATTTTCATACTTTTAAAGTTTATTTTCAAGTGCGTCAATAAAATCCTCTCCGTTGCGCTCCGTTCTGTCTGCGCTGACAATCAGCACAATTACTTAGTACCTCTAATTCCCACGGACGCGATATCTGGTCGCGCTGCTGGCAAGTTACGTGGGGTGAAGAGTAATAAATAACGCAAGGCGACGATCTGGTATGTCAGAGCCTCAGAGGTTAAGAAGAAAAACAAAGAACCAGAAGACATTATTTATTTGTTTGAATGTTACAAATACACACAAATATGCTTTAATGAAAATTAAGCTTGAAAACAGCGTGATATTTAATACTATGAAATGTAAATTACACGCTAGAATTGCGTTACCTACTTACTACTAATATAATGCCAACAACATCAACAAAAACAGGTAGTTTCCTTAATTTGCTAGCTTTTGAAACACAAGTAAGTTTTGTATAGACAACACCTATTCCCCTTCACTTATGCTAAGTTATATTATAATAAATGACGACTGTTGTTAAATGGTAAATAGTGTGGCAACCACATAACACCAGTTGATCTATTGTTTGCCATCTTAATCACAAAAAAGTTCACAGACCCCTAATTCTCATTCAAAAGTCGGAACCAATCTCATTATATATCTTTCACACTCTTAAATCTCTATGGGGTTCTTAGAATAATCACATAATAGAAGGCTAAAATACAATTCTGTCTGAGCCTTACTTCAAGTCTGTTAGAAGTAATCTTTATAGCTAACTTCACGTTTATTATTGCTTTATTTAGCTTCATACGTCATAAGTAGAACCAAATTTAGAACCATTTGACTGTTTATTTACGCCATCCTTAAATTCCAAAGAGTGACTATATGCATCTCTTTCAAACTAGGTCATGAGTAAAAAGAGTACAGAATGACTGATTTTCGTTGTTATTTTAGCCTGGTTTCTATTATGTCATTATTCTAAGATAGGGTTGACACAATGTGGCAACCGCATAACACATGTTGGTTGATATTTTTATAACGAAATAGTTCATCACATCACTTCTAATACTCATTAAGAAGACAGAACCGATCTGCCTCACTATATCTCTTTCTCTCCTATTTATATAAGACTACTGACACTCAGGCAGATAGATACATCCACCAAAAGCATTGAGATTGCAGTGCAAACACAATAAAACTATGCTGCCTACTATCCAGTGTATAAAAGTAGATAGGATGTCTCTACTTAACAAAATGTGCCTTGTATTATATTATACTTAACACCATACAGCATTTTCTTTTATTTTACCGCTGCTGAGCAAAGGTAACTGTCTACCAATATCTAAATATCTTCAACTTATTTCATTCTGAGCCAACTCTTATCAGGCAATATGCATGAGGTTTTAATGTGGCTCTAAAATATTGTTTTCGGAATCAAGGCAGCATTTAATTGGCTTCAATTCTTAAGATTTTTTTAATGTAAATATGAATTTGAACATTTCCAAGACATTTATATTATTTCTATGTAATAAAGATGTAAATATTGAACATAAAAATCATGCTCTGTCGAAGCAATGCAGATCATCGCAGCAGCGTTTCCTCACGCGCAAATCAGTCCTCCTCATCCATTTCCTCTTCACTATCACCCTCACTCTGATCCCGCTCCACGCCTTCAATCTTCACACTCACAAAGTCAGTCGGCTGCAGATCTCCACCACCCATGTCCTCATCGTCAATTTCCTCGCATTCAATCTTCACCTGCACAGATTCTATCGGCGGCATCTCCAGCTCCTGAGCTTGGAGATTGTAGTCCGCCTTCAATCCAAGCTTGAGCTTGTTAAGCTTCGTGAAATTGACAGCGTTCAACCTGGGTTTCGGTTTGGGTGGTCCGAACACGCTGTTCATTGTGGCTTCGTCGAGGTTCAGATTGCATTCCCTGGGGTCTAGTTTCGTGTAGAATTCTGATAGGGTTGCCTCGGCGCTCTTTAGGCCGTGGCGGCGACGCAGATGGCGTATCATTGTGCGTTTCACGTTGTAGGATTTTGAGCATTGTTTGCACTGGAATAAGGATACGTTTAGGTTAGTTTAGTCTGTAGATAAATGCTATGCCATGCAAGACATATCAAAGCTAGCTTTAAACATCACTTAGAGGGTATTTAATATTAAATACAAATCTGCTATAAAATGTAACAAATTTATCGTGTTAAAAGGTTGGTTGAACATTGGTTTAGTTCCGACATCCAAAACGAAACCAATTAGGTATCGACTTTTGCTTTTTATTTATTATCTTGGATGAATGGACGACCTGGATGCATATTTGGAGGAGTGGCCTCAACTAGCCAGCAACAGGGAGACATGGAAGGAGGGAAGGGAGGTCTTTGCTCTGCAGTATGACAATAAAGGCTTAATAAATAATATTTTGGCCAGTTGTCGGCCACCATTCAGTGAAAGCTTTGCTCTACCTGCCATCACCTCGTCCAGCTATTGTATAATGAGTTATAAAGGCTTCTGAAATATTTTTTACAATAAACTTAGGTGAGTTCCCCTTAGCACCGCTGTGGGAGACTATGTGTGTAGTGTTGGCAGTTGGTGTGTGTGGATCGGAGGTGACGCATCATGTGCTGCTCCTCTTGACAGGATTGTGTAGACACACTTAGCTAACTCATTTTACAAGGAGAATGTTTTTTGTTTTGTTTAGAATGATAATGTTATGCCACCTATCTTCAAGGGCGTGAATGTAGTAAGACTATCTGCCAAGTTTGCTGTCTTTTCGTGAATCAACATCCCGTACTGCGCACGGCAACCTACCTGCCATGCGTAGTGAGTATGGCTAAAACCCCCTCCAGATCCTTGGAGTACTTGGAGATCCATAAGGGAGGCCTATACCAGCAGTGGTCGTCATACGGCTGAGATGATGATGAACTCACGGCCCTGTGCTAGCCCCATACACTGCTGCCTGACAACCTTGACTATATATTTGTGTAGACGTGGAAATAGGTAACTCACCTTGTAAGCCTTAGCGCCGCTGTGGGAGACCACGTGGTCCCGTAGATAGGAGGGGCTGTGCAGTTTCTTCTTGCAGATGGGGCAGTGGTAGGCAGTGTTGGTGTGCGTGGCTCGCAGGTGACGCATCATGTACTTCTCGTCTCGGTAGGATTTAGCTGGAACATTTATAAAATTGACATTCATCAAGGTGGCGATTAATCAGTGAAAAGAACAGGTCTATATGTCTGATGCTGACTAAGCCGTGGAACTCTTCACGATGTTTTGTTTCAGCTGGTAGGATGGTATAGGTGCTGCGCATGCCAAATCCATCTAACATTGTCCCAGCGCAGCGTCCCGTACAGCATAAATACCAGCTGTACTCGTAGATGCAATATAAACTCTCTATAATATATGTGAAAGGCATTTTATCAGGTAGATACCGTTTTTTTCTATATATCCTCCGACCATCCCAAACATCAGCTAGTTTTTGTATTCGGACGTGAATCTCATTTCACACGCAGTGTTTGTGGAAAATATCACGAACGAAGAATGAAGCATCCCCGTGAAATTTAATTGCCTCATATTTTGTTGTCGTACCATGACAAATCTGGATGAGAGACTCCAGTATAAACTATTACATTATTTCATTCCCTGACCCGTGGGTGCAAACGAGCTGAAATGATGATAATTTAGTTAAAGCTGGTGACACTCACAGCATAGCGGACATTTGACGGGCTCCTGGCCCGTCCTCTCCCTCCGCTCGTGTATCTTCATGTGTTCCCGCAGCGAGCACGGGCTAGTGAATATCTTGCCGCAGTTCACGTGCGGACAGGTTTCCAGATCTGTAGGCAATGATTAGGATTAGATATTATTTATTTTATTTTTGGCGACCTCTGTGGCGCAGCAAGAGAAGGTCCGCCTGCGACGCATGAGGTTGCGGGTGAGATTTACGCCTCGACAAATGTCTATGTGATCTGCAGATATTTGTTCAGTGTTCTGGATGTTTTTTTTCTATACAGGGTGTTACAAAACTACCCGTAACGCCGAAAGGAGGTTAAATGGGGCCTTATAACGAGTCCATTCACAATATCTAAAAACCGTAGTAACGCTGTACCCCAAAAAAATATTATTATTTTCACTGATGTGCAAACCCTATTTCAGTAAAATTAAAGAGTAAACTACGTAGAATGTACCTACATTTCTACTTAATTCGCGGAACGACAAAAATTTAAAAGACCTAACCTAACGAAACAACCTAAACGAACACTTACTTTTTCATAATAAACGTCAAATTTACAGAAACGGCTCAAAGTGTGCTCCGCCTTGCTCAATACACAACCTCGCTCGTCGGGATAAGGCTTGTGTGGCCTTTCGCACCATCGTCGGTGTTTTTGACGCGAAAACCGATCTAACACGCTGTTCCATCTCGGCAACAATCGGAGAAATACACTCTGCCCTTCACATAACCCCACAAAAATACCGGACCGGTCCCCCGCGGCCGATCCATCCTCGCGGAAAGCGAACGTTAAGATGTCCTCGTACTTTGCGAGCAAAATGTGCCGGAGCTCCATCATGCTGAAACTCCATGTTTCTTTGGTTCTCAAAGTAATCCAATTAATAATTAATTAATTAATTTAATTTATGAATGCAAAATAAAAGAAAACTATTAAAGTAGACAATTATTTATTAGGTAAAGTAGATACATATGCCTTTCTGTTAAATAATCTGGTTCCCTGACATGACAGCTTACTAGGGTTGACAATATTTTTGGCTTTAATAATTAATTAAGTTTTTTACGGGGCATTTTGTAACAAGTTGTATATAATAAAAATATCAATCTATGTAGTATAAAGTACGAGGGGCGTTCAATGTATTCTCGGTATGAGTATGTTAGAAAAATGATAAAACTATTATTACCATACCCACCACGCATGGCAGGCGTGTTGGCGAGCGCAGTACGGGATGTTGATACACGGATAGATGCTGCTGCCCATCTCGGAAGTATCCCTTAGCAAATTCTTACTGCATCCACGGGCAAGAGAGTAGAGGCAACATTCTACTGCCCCCCACGGCATTAAACAATTATAAGGTTATGTAACAGTTATATACACTGAAAATGGTGGCCGAGAGAAGGGCACAGAAAAAGGGGTCGTCCACCATCCCGATGGGTTGACGATGTTCGAAAGACCGTGGGTTGCACCTGGCTAAGAACAGCTTATGACAGAGGCGAATGGCAAAATCAAAGGGAGGCCTATGCCCAGCAGTGGGTCGATAAAGGCTGATGATGATGATGATGATTAAAAATTACACCTTACGGGTTCGTGATGATCACATTCAAAGAAAAGTTAAATACTTACTCTCTCCTGTATGTTTTCTAATATGGTAGGTAAGCTTGGACTTCTGCGCGAATTGTTGCCCGCAGTACATGCAAGGGAAAGCTGGCATTTTCTGATGAGTCCTGAAACAATATTGAAAATTTATAAACAAAGTTTTGTCATAATAATTAATGTGATAAAATGTTAAATGGCTACATAGCAATATTTTTATATACACGTTACATACCGACATTTATACACACACACATATATATAGGATACTAGCTTCTGCCCGCAGCTTCGCTCACGTGGTACCCAGATAGAAAGTAGCCAACGTGTTAATCCTGATGCAGAAATATATTTTTTCTAGGTCTCAGCTTGATCTGTTCGGTAGTTTTTGCTTACATAGGTAAAAAACAACATTGATACAAAAAATACATGGCCCTGGAATGGGACGTCTTGATACAGAACTGGCCTGCGCTCATGTCGCAGCATGTTAGAACGTTGTACAACCACCATGGAATATAGTCTCTATCTAAGCAATAAGACTGACCTGGAATGGGACGAGCAGGCTTCCTTTTCGAGAACGTCTTGGGACAGAACTGGCATGCATACGGCCGCTCCCCAGTATGCCTGCGCTCGTGTCGCAGAATGTTGGAACGTTGTACAACCACCATGAAATATAGTATCTATCTCTATAGCAATAAGATTGACCTGTAATGGGAGGAGCAGGCTCCCTTGTCGGAGGACGTGTTAGGACAGAACTGGCATGCATAGGGCCGCTCCCCGATATGCCTGCACACGTGTCGCTGCATGTTGGAACGTTGTGCAACCACCATGGAATATAGTCTCTATCTCCATAGCAATAAGACTGACCTGTAATGGAAGGAGCAGGCTCCTTTGTCGGAGGACGTGTTAGGACAGAACTGGCATGCATACGGCCGCTCTCCGGTATGCCTGCGCTCGTGTCGCAGCATGTTGGAACGTTGTACAACCACCATGGAATATAGATTCTTATCTCCTATAGGAATAAGACTGACCTGGAATGGGAGGAGCAGGCTCCCTTGTCGGAGAACGTCTTGGGACAGAACTGGCATGCATACGGCCGCTCTCCGGTATGCCTGCGCTCGTGTCGCAGCATGTTGAAACGTTGTACAACCACCATGGAATATAGATTCTTATCTCCTATAGGAATAAGACTGACCTGGAATGGGAGGAGCAGGCTCCCTTGTCGGAGAACGTCTTGGGACAGAACTGGCATGCATACGGCCGCTATCCGGTATGCCTGCGCTCGTGTCGCAGCATGTTGGAACGTTGTACAACCACCATGGAATATAGATTCTTATCTCCTATAGGAATAAGACTGACCTGGAATGGGAGGAGCAGGCTCCCTTGTCGGAGAACGTCTTGGGACAGAACTGGCATGCATACGGCCGCTCTCCGGTATGCCTGCGCTCGTGTCGCAGCATGTTGGAACGTTGTACAACCACCATGGAATATAGATTCTTATCTCCTATAGGAATAAGACTGACCTGGAATGGGAGGAGCAGGCTCCCTTGTCGGAGAACGTCTTGGGACAGAACTGGCATGCATACGGCCGCTCCCCGGTATGCCTGCGCTCGTGTCGCAGCATGTTGGAGCGCTGTACGAACACCATGGGACAGTAGGAACAGGCGTGTTTAGGCCCCTCGTGGATCATCACGTGTTCTCGGAAGGAGTCGCGTTTCTGTAAGAAATGTTGCGTTGTATAATAACAAGTTTGCGCTAAGTAAACGAGTGTGGCGGCCTGTGTAAATTCCTCTGTAAGACCATTAACCACAGTAACTTAATTCCTGAGTTTAAATGCTGTTCAACGTAATGTATGCTTGAGAATTATGATGTACCTATGAGCGCAAAGATGCATAGGTCATAAAAACACAGCCAGATCTTCAAACAACATGGTCCTTATTCGGAAGAGAAAGGCATGTTGGGTCAACTCCATGTACTGTGGAATAATTATGAATAATGGCGCTAATCGAGCGCGTGGTCCTTGCTGCAGGGAGTTGTACTGGAAGGACTTTTCGAAGTCGCGGCATTGGAATGGGGGACGGGCCCGTGGAGGAGATAACGTATATACATATGTATGTATGATCACTTGACCAGGCATTTCGAGTAAGTAGTTTACAGAGTAGAGGGAGTGTCAGTGGGACAAGCGGCATCTAACGGCGCCCATGGCTACCTTATCGGCTTGCTACAGACGAGGATATGACAATTTTTAAGGCGTCTGTTAAAATACACAAAGCCAAATCTGCAAATAATATCGCGTAAGAGGAAAGAATGTTGGAAAGACCCCATGAATTGTAAGAAAAGAGCATGATGATGATGATTCTATTTTATTCATGGGCCTAAGTTATAAGAGAACGCGGGATATATGCTTCAGAATGATCATGTATCTATGAGCGCTAAACTGAGTCTTGCGTCCGTTGTTTCCTAGAATGAATGATGGATTCCGAGATGCTCTTACCAAGAATATCTTGCTGCAGTAGGAGCATTTGTAGTCAGGCTTGTCGGGCGCGTGCTCCTTGCGGTGCAGGTAGAGAGAGGACTTGTACTGGAAAGACTTGTCGCAATCGCGGCATTGGAACGGGTGGCGGCCCGGGTGGAGGAGCAGATAGTGGATTTTACTGTGGACAATATACAACAGAATAAGCATTTATGCAGCAGACAGGATATCGTCATACCTATCCAACAAAATGTTCCGGAGCTCCGACTCCGAAAGGTTGTCACTTCCGGATTCCGATTGACTTCCGATCATTTCGAACCGGTGGTAAGATCGAAACGCAGCTACCGTGGCCAGAGTACGCTCAAAGGACTTTTTGTGTGCATTTCATCTTTCTTAAACTTACATTAATGATGTCCCTTCCTAGCCGTGACCAGATTGTTGATGTCGTTATACGCGGCGATCAATGATGTTACGGAGCTTTAACTCTAACTCCGAAAGGTCTACCTGTGAATCCGACTCCGACTTACACTAACTAACCTAACTCTATAACTTACCTAACTCCAAAACCTCCAGCTGCGACTTAGATTCCGGTAAAACCGCCACACAATAAATCATATTTGATTTCAAAAAATTATTATTATTCTTCTTATGTCGATATGATTGTGGTGGAGTGGAGACTAACCGTTCGTCCGCCGTCATCAGCGTCTCCTGGCAGATGGTGCAGTTGAACCGGCCGGCGCCGTGGGCCTGGTGCGTGTGCGCACTGCACGAGCGGTGGTTGTTGAACTCTTTGCCGCAGTACTGGCAGGCGAACACCTCGGGCCGCTTCTTCGTGCTGTGGAACGACTGGAAATGACAGGAAGATAAGATAAAGCTTATTTTTCCATAATAAGATAAGGCGGTAGAAGGATTCTAATTCTGTAATATTAAAATAAAAATAAGTATGTACCAAATATACCTCTGTTCCCTACACTAGGACTGGATAGCCTGTACAACAGGGTCACAGCAATGTATTAATAATAAATATAATTAATATAAGAGCCGTGGGGTGCCGGCAGTAGAATGTTACCCCTCCTCTCATGCCCGTGGATGCAGTAAGAGCCTGCTAAGGGATACTTTCGGAAGATGGGCAGCAGCGTCTTTCCATATATCAACATCCCATACTGCGCTCGCCAACCCGCCTGCCAAGCGTGGTGAGTATGGCAACTACCCCTCATGGAGATCCATGAGGGAGGCCTTTGTTCATTAGTGGGCGTTTTATGGCTGAAATGATGAAATGACTGTCTTACCTTCAAATGCAACTGAAAAGACTTCTTGTGACTGAAAGGCTTGTATCTACAAGTGTCTAATGAACAGAACACTTTCCTAGCCTCCGGGTGCTTCCGATTGAAATGGTTCCTGACATCGTCCACAGTCTGCAGCACCACGGAGCAGATGCAGCACTTCAGCAGGAATGTCGAGGTGATGTCCGTGGCAGTGCTTTCCACCGGTATGTGCTTGGTCAGGTAGTGGTGGATAAACCAGACCTGAAACCGAGAATTCTTAAGTAATTGTGGTGTATGTAGTGTATTGTTTTTTTATTATTTATTTATAATATTACTGTTGCCGTTAAGCCGTGGGGTGCCGGCAGTAGAATGTTACCCCTCCTACCCGTGGGTGCAGTAAGAGCCTGCTAAGGGATACCTCCGGAAGATGGGCAGCAGCGTCTTTCCGTATATCAACATCCCATACTGCGCTCACCAACCCGCCTGCCAAGCGTGGTGAGTATGGCAACTACCCCTCATGGAGATCCATGAGGGAGGCCTTAGTTCAGTAGTAGACTTTTTACGGCTGAAATGATGAATGATGATTACTGTTGCTATAATTGTACAAGATAATTTTTATCATCATTTCAGCCATAATACGTCACTACTGAACACAGATCGCCCTCATCTTCATGAGGGGTAGTTGCCATACTCACCACACTTGGCAGGCGGGTTTGCGAGCGCAGTCCTGGATTTTGATACACGGAAAGACGCTGCTGCCCATCTTCCGCAGGTGTCCTTTGCAGATTCTTACTGCGTCCACGGGCAAGAAAGAAGGGGCAACATTCTACTGCCGGCACCCCACGGCAAGCAAAATGAAGCACACTAACAATTGTTAAAAGAAAAATGTGACACAGTACAGCCTGGAATCATAATTGATGTTGGTAAATAAATAAATAAATAAATAATGCTGGACAAATCACACAGCATCATCTAGCCCCAAGCTAAGCAGAGCTTGTGTTATGGGTACTAGATGACTGATATACTTAATACATTATACTACATAGATAGGTATTTTGATTATATATAGAAAATCACCCAGAACGCCCTGAACAAATATCTGCAGATCGTACAGACATTTGTCCCGAGGCGGGAATCGAACCCGCAACCCCTTGCGTCGCAGGCGGACCTTCGCCCGCTGCGCCACAGAGCTCGTCAAAATGTGATGTTTTGAAATATAGCTTTCTTGCAAACTTTCTGAACAGCAAGAAGGCAGCGTGGCAGGCCCCGTAGACGGTGGCGCGATGAACTCTACCAGTTCCATAACAAACAGGAGGAATTAGCTGGGGATCGAAGTGACTGGAAGAAGTGGAGGGAGGCCTTTGCCCAACAATGGGATGATTCGGGCTAACAGTAACAGTAAACATAAAGAACTGTATCCTACTAAAGGAATGTGATAATGATAACCTATATCTTTTCATTTTGTAAATATGGGGATTACTCATGCAGTATTTTAACGTCGAAGTTTATTCCGACATGTGATATGGGAGTAATCCCCATATTTACAACACTAATAGTACTAATCTCACATTAAGATTCAAAGTGAAACCTTCTTCTGAATAAATAGTTCTAATTATATGTTTTGTCGTTTCAATACTTATAAATAATAATAAATAAAAATTTTGATGTCCTACATATAATAGAAAGAAGTACCTTATCACTGAGAAGTTCATCGCACTCCTCACACTTGTAAAAATCCTCCGCATGATTCTGCACATGCACCCTCACTTGATGGACCTCACGATCAGTCTCATTCCAAAACAAAGTCGGGCAGTACCGACACTTGAACCCCAAATGTGGACTGAAGCAGTTATCATATTCCATCACCTCCCAATGCTCCGTAAGGTGCACCCTAGTGTCCTCCCTGTTATCAAACTCCTTGTCACAGAACTGGCAAATCCACAGATCCTCAAAATCTCCGAGTTCCTGACTCACATGCTGCTCCAACTCAGGGTAGGTATCGAAAGTTGTTGCACACACTCGGCAAGAGAAAAAGGACCCCATTTTGAAACCATGCATTTTAATCATATGCTGAGTATAGGTGATGTAAGTTTTGAATTCTGTCTTGCACATGTCACAGTAAATTGAGACTAGATGGTCTGCCTCTGGCCCGTAGGTGATTGTAGAAGTCTGAGGCATGATGTTACAGTTGATGTTATTCAGTGTGTCATTGACATAGTCAAAGTAACATTTCTGCATCATGATCAGTTCTACTTGCGTGCTGTCAAAATCATCATCCCCTTTATACAACTTTGTAATTTGTTCTCTAACAATGTCCATATGTTCCATGTTTGTTTCTTGCTGATCCTGGGTGTCATTCTTTTGGTTACTATCAGTAATTTCCCCATCATCATTAGCAACAGCATCAGTGATCTCCTCAGCCTCGCTCCCACACTCCTCTTTCACCATTGTGCTCAACATATGGAATGGCTGAGTTGGAGCTACTTCCTCCTCCTTCTCCATAAGCCTGTCCGGTTTCTTATCCAGATCCAGATAACCAAATTTCTCAAAAGCTTTGAGCTGCCTGTGTATGAAGTCTATAGTTATTTCTGCACCATGGACTGGGAAGTTCCAGTTCTTTCCAGAGATCAGAGGAGCGAGACACTTTAATGTCATATGGTGGTATGCCATATAGTGATTAGAGTATGTCTGTATGTCACTATCTTTGGAGCACAGAATGCAATGATACTTGAGGTTTTCCTGGTCAATCTCCCAGAAGCACTCATTGTTTATTGATGATGTGTTGGTTACACTGTGCTTTTGGAACAGATGTGTGTTGTAGTCTTCGCCGTCTGTGAGACGCGTGTAGCAGAGCCGGCAGTGGACAAGTCTGTGCTGTGAACTGAAGTGCTCTCTAAGTAGCTCTTCTGTAGTGAAAAACTCAGGACATTGTGAACAGTTCCAGGGGATGTGGAACTTTATATGGGCGTGCCACAATTCTCTGTCAGGTACAAAATATCTGAAATACATTTTATTGTTATTAAAAATCACATTATTAAACTCAATAATGTAAAAGGGACAACTACTGTGATATTCACTACTAATGCTACATGAAATAGACAATAGTGATAGGGAACATACCTGCAAATACCACAGAAGTCCTTTTTATGATTAACCACATAGTGGATGACTATTTTAGTCTTGTGTAGGAACCATTCAGAACATAGCAAGCAGCTGTAGGGCCCATTCGGATTCAAGTCTTTCAGGTACAGCCAAACATCAGTGGGTCTTTCAATAGTGACAGGAATGTATTCGTCCTTGTGTTGAAGCTCTATAGACACATCACAGACCTTTTTGGCTGAAAATGTTTTATTCTTACGCCTTTTATTCTCAACTATGGGAAATATTTCTACTTCATAGTCGGTTTTCTTTCTTGAAGCCAAAACAGCTAAAGGCTCGTCGTCTGAGTCGTCAGATGACATTTCTGAGGAAAATAAGGAAAATAGGTATAGTGTTAGTATTATGAATAAGCTAAAAACTAAAATCAATGAGAAAACTAGAATATAAGATGTCATGTGAAACTTACCGGTGATGGTCTCTCTCAGGCTTCAAGAAAGACATTTAAACATCTTGGACGCTTGCGTCACGAAGCATTCAATACTATTTATTAAAATTCTTAAACTGAAAGCAAACTAAGACTTCTACTACCTACCTACAAATTCATGAAAAATTAGCCAAATCAACATTGTATTGCAGGTATTGATTCCTTCTATCTGTCAAACAAAACTCAAATTATGATAACAGACGATCAAGCTAAGATTGTCAATCAACTAAAATGATATCCTTCAAGTATGTATTTTAAATTAATTTTCAATCACTGATGTTGAAGTAAATCTGCCAAGAAAGAAGTTCGTTGGGCTATAAAATATAAATGATCATGACTTAACGCATAAAAATACTTAAACTTTGATCTTCAAGTTACCTACAACAACTTACGCAAAATAATTCAATCCGTTCAAATGTTCTACATTATTATAATGTTACAGAAGTTATACGTTTATTTTTTTACTGTTCCTTATTCATCTCAGCCGCAGGACGTCCACTTCTGGACAAAGGCCTCCCTCATGGTCGAGTACTGATCATGAGGGGATATTGCCATACTCACCACGCTTGGAAGGCGAGTTGGCGAGTGCAGTACGGGATGTTCAGACGTAATAAAAATCCATTAAGTACAAAATATATCTTGAACAATTCCGATCTAGCTACAGTAGACGATATTCGTGTTACATTTCATTCTGCCCTAAAATTTGACACACATATTTGAAAAAATACTACCAAAAGCTTTAAAACTCTAGGGTTTGTTATAAGAAACAGCAAAAATTTAAAAAAGAATCATCAACTACAATTAAACTTTTGAACACTTTGACCCATCCTAGAATACTGTAGTCCAATATGGAATCATAGACTTAGTATTTTTCATAAATTATTTAATGGAAATATAGACCACTCGGTATTATGAAGTATTCTTCAAGTACACGCTCCCTCTCGGTTACCAAAAAAAGTGCCTACAACCTATTTTCCACTAGATATTCAAAAACGAATTTAGGGAAATACTCACCTTTGTCAAGGCTCCGTAAGTATTATATCTCAAAAAGTAACGACATCGACATGGCTGAACCATTGTCAATGAGAAAATATGCCATATACTTTACAGTAGCTATACTCGTGCTTATTATATATATAGACATAATTAACTATACAGGGTTTCCCAGAAATGGTGGATAATACTGCACATGCGTGTGCGGGGGTGGTGAGTGGGGCCCCATATCCCAATAAAAAAATTCTATACCCAACAGTCCGCGGTCAACGACATTTTTTGTAAAATTTTGAAAAATCCCAGTTTCCTCACATTTGCGGGCATCACGTCCGCTATATGAGGCCAAGTTCAGATTTTTTCTTTTAACGTGTTCCCTAATAATGGTATTCCTAAATGACTTTAAAAAAAACTCAACTACTTCGGATAGTAGTTAACTAGAAGTACCTAAACATAAATTTTATTTTTGAAATTTATTTTACTTCTAAGTTTGAGCACCTGTGGTGTAAAAAAAATGTATAGGAGTTGTGGTAGCCAACCACATAAAAAAACTACCTACATCATAAGGATTCTAAAACCGTAGCATACTTATCTACTTTAATTGTAAAATTACTGAGCTATAGCTATTAATATGTAAAAGTAGGCGTTTCATTACAAAATTGCGAAAGAAAAAAAAAATATAAATAATTACCAAAAAGTATTTATTATAAAAATATTGGCAGGCGGGTTGGTGAGCGCAGTATGGGATGTTGATACACGGATAGACGCTGCTGCCCATCTTCCGGAGGTGTCCCTTAGCAGGCTCTTACTGCATCCACGGGTAGGAGAGGAGGGGTAACATTCTACTGCCGGCACCCCACGGCAAAACACAATTACTTTATAGATATTTCTAATGTAATTCATAATTTAAAGATAAATTTTATTCAATTTCTTTTTGTTATTTTTTAATAACTAATGTAATTTCACTTAGTGATTATTATCACATTCCATTCATCATTTTTATAAAGGCTTGAATAATTTGATCGTTTGGCAAAATCCTTCTAGATGAAGAATCATAGACAACTGTTTGCAAGATTATCATTAATTGCATTCCCTTCCACGCATTGCTCTGAAAAACTTGTATTAGTAAACATTTTCTATAAATAATAATAGCCAGATGAATGGAAGTAAAACATTACAAATAAAACTAAACACGGAAAAAAAATCTTTGAAAGGCTTTTTCTTTCAGAATGGAATAATATTAATTAACCATACTTAGTCCGTAAACAATAATAATGAAACTGATTCTGCGTGAATTGGGCCGCAGTAAGAAAAACCATTTCGTGGCAGCCATTTTATAGAAATAAAATTTGTCTATGGCAAGTTCTAAGAAAGGTGAAGCTAAACAAAAGGGTAGCATGTAGATAGCGTTTTAAGAAATTATTAGGAAAAAGTTTATGAATTTCGTAATAAAACCCTATTAATAAAGTGTTCGTAAGTGAAGTTATAAGATTTAATAGACACGGACTAAGCAGATCCCTAGAATGAAGCACAATGCATCGTGTAATGGTGGCCATTATGAGCCATAATTATGGATATTGGCATACTTACTGCTTTACAGGCCATCAAATGTCTAAATAAAATGTGATTATGTTATGTTTACATGAGTGACTACTGCCCATTATGTGAAATTGAACAGTGTTTGTGAAGGAACTGAATTCTGCCCAGCTTTGTACGATACGAACCATGGCCCAGAACCAGGCCGAGGTTCAAGTTGGCACTCCAAATCAACCAGTCAAGGATAAGGATATTTACGCTTTGCTGCCCGATATCCGGGTGAATGGGCCCCTCGGATCTGACGAGCCGTGTTCGGGAGGCGAGGAACTTCGCTGGCTTCCCGCCCAGGCCACCGATAGGGACCTGGTGATGTACTTACGTGCAGCACGCTCAATGGCTGCGTTTGCTGGTATGTGTGACGGTGGCTCCCCTGACGACGGCTGCGTTGCGGCCAGTCGCGACGACACCACTATAAATGCTCTTGATGTTTTACATGATTCGGGCTACGATCCAGGTCGCGCGCTGCAGGCCCTGGTCAAATGCCCAGTTCCTAAAGGAATCGAAAAGAAGTGGTCTGAAGAAGAGACAAAACGCTTTGTCAAGGGAATAAGACAGTTTGGTAAGAACTTTTTCAAAATAAAGAAAGATTTTCTTCCTCATAAAGATACAGCAGATTTAGTTGAGTTTTATTATCTTTGGAAAAAGACTCCTGGTGCTAGTAGTAACAGGCCACACCGTCGAAGACGTCAGGCTTCCTTGAGACGTGTACGCAACACTAGGAATTCCCGTGCAGGGACCCCCAAAGAGCAAACCCCAGAGGCCACACCTACTGTTCAAGAAACTAATGGACCTAGGCCTTCTCCTAATCCTAAGGAAGGTGGAGAGATGAGTTCAGTAACTGAAGATGAAAATTCAGAGGAGGATAGTGATTCTAGAGACAATGGTGATTTGGCTAAAGTTGATAATGGTAGAACAGAGAGTCCTGATGAGTCACCAAGTAGAATGCGCACAAGAAACAAATCTAAAGAGCAAACTACTCCAGTTAAGAAACCACAAGAAGAAAGTGATTCTGACACAAAAACAAAGAGCAAAACACCTAAACCTGCACCTGTTGTTCAAAGTACAAATAACAATAATACTGAGAAAAGTGTACCATCTCCAGCCAGCAAAGATGCCAAAAAGAAAACTGTTGCACCAAATGGCAAAGTTGATGTATCAAAGGTTAAGAAGCGTCTTCCTGATGACTCTAATAAACCTGATATTATGGATGGCGATCTACAAATGAAAAAGAAAAGAGCTGAAAATCCACCTGAGAGTCCATCAGAGAGCCTTACTAATGATAGTTTCTCAGCTATGGATGAAACCGAGGCCCCCGAGCCGGAACCTGAAGCATGTGATTTTAGTTTCAATAAGACTGATAAAGAAAATAATGAAGCAACTAAAGAACCAGAACAAGTAGAAGCTCCCAAACCATCTGAACCACCAGTGAAACTTGAAGTTAATCCTGAAACTATGATTAAACTAGAAAAACCTAATCCTATACCACCATTATTCAAACCTGCACTAGAAAAAGATGATAACAGTAGAACACCCTTGGATTTGAAAACTGATTCAAATGCACCTAAGAACATTGAAAACATTGAACCTAGACCACTAATACCACCAAGCACAATATTCCCGAAGACAGAACTTATCATTCCGAAAGTTATACCCATGGTAATAGAACCCATGGAAAAGATAAAGATTAAAGAAGAAGTAGACATGGATGATCAGCCACACAACTTGCATAAGGAAGACTATCAAAAAGATCCATTGTCACACAATTTCCCTGGACATCCTATGAGTCAACCTATGAAACCACTTAACTTAGAAAACCCCAACAACTACTTTATAAAAGACAATCATAATTTGTTCCAACCAAAACTTCCACATAACATTAAAATTGAAGGTCAGCATAACATCTTCAACCCTATGAATATTACGAAAGATAGTGCAATAGTAAGAGGTCCAAAAGATTTTTCAACTGGAATGCCACCATTCTCATATCCAGCAAATATGAACTTTGGGAATGATCCCAACAAGCACAATCCTCACTTGAACCCATTGAAGACTGTCATCAAATTAGAACCCAGAGATGAGTCTGCTGAAATGAAAAGTACAAATACACAAGAAATATTTACAGCTACTGTTACAAGCAGTAGCAAAATTGACTCACCAAATACTCCTAGATTGGATTCACTGCAAAGAACAAGTCCATCTCCCAGTAATCCACGAGGGTCTCCTGCGCAACCTATGGAACATTCTACTAACACAAGCATTGAGCCAATTTCTCCAGCAAACACTCAAGAAAAAGAATCAGAAGAAGATAAGCAACCAACTGATTTGAAAACTCAACCAGACCAGAGACCAAAAGTCGACCAAAATATACCCAACAGTGGATTGAGGACTCCAGCATTCCCTCATCCAATAAGACCTGACAGCCTTGGCCTAAGATCTTCAGAAGCTTCTACACCTGTGTCAGGACAAAGCATGCCACCTCCAGCATTAAGTCAACCATCTATCACTGGATTATTGCCACCTGGACCTTTGATATCTGTTGGAAGTGGATCTAACATTGGACCTTATGGATTCATGCCAGCACTGTATGGTCACCCTGGGCACTCTGGTCATCCAGGCCATCCAGGGCATCCAGGACATCCTGGACTTGATAAACCAGGCTCAATGCCTCCATTGCTGCAACAAATACCTCCATCTCACGGTTTGGCTACTAGCAACATTCTACCACCGCCTTCAAATCAAAATGACTCCATGCCTCAGGATTTGAAAATCAAGCAAGAACTGCCAGATAACATGCCTGCCAATCTTTCTACCCAACCAAATGTAGACCCATTGCAGTCTCTTAAGGAGGTGAAAGTACCAGGGTATCCAATCGGGAGTGCAATAGCACAGCATTTAACTAGCGAAAGAGACAGAGAATCAATATCAAGTGTTGAAAATAATAGTAGACCTCCGAGTCAACCCACAAATGAGAGCTCAAATACACCAAGTGCATTCTTGGGACCAAGAATAGAGAGTATAAAGAAGGAACCAGATTTCTTGCACCAACCGCACGTTACGCCAGTCTCTACGAGTCAAAGCGGTGGAACAGAATCGAGCACCGCTCCTCCTATTAAGAGTCCTCACACCCCTACGCCAATCAAGAGCCAACCGCGAGAACTGAACGGAAGCGCAGCTCATGGATCTCATCCATCTGCTACGACTTCGCCATTCTCGAGGCATTTGACTAGCCCATCTCAACCACGGCAGATATCGGCATCACCGGTGCACACACCAGTATCCCATTCTGCATTGAATCTTATGAATCCGAGTCCTCTTTCAATACCCTCTACTATGCCGGGGCCAATAATGCACTCGGGACAACAAGGCCACCCACATCCGCATCCATTTGCTTCCCCTCTACATCATCCCCACCATGCTTTACTGCATCATCCTTCGATATTTCAACTTTCAGCTGCTGCTGCGGCACACGCTATGCATCCGTACTATCCTCATCCACATCCAGGGTATTCAATGCCTTATCCATACCCCTATGGACCACTTCCTCAACCTCATCCAATCCCGCCTATGCATCCATCGGTGAGCAGGCATGAACCTGTGAAACCGTCGATCGAATCCACGACAATGCTGAGCGCGCATCACAGCCACAGCACGAGCTCATCCGTCACCATGAGATCTCTTAGAGAAACTTCAGAGAGTAACGAGGATCCGAGAAATCCTAACGCAACTACGGAAAGGCATCAACTCCACGAAACGACTATGACCCAAAATCACTCGACCAGCCACCACAGCTCCGTGCATACGAGTACAGAGAAACATCCACCTCACGCCGGAGGGGGAACTCACCACACGCTGTCTATTTCCCATTCGACATCGAGCAGCACGTCGCAATCGATACAGCACAAGATTCAGAACCAACAGAAATCGAGCACGCACGCGAGCTCCCCTCACCATTTGTCGGCGAGCGTCTCTCAAAGCACAAGCTCGTCATCCAACGTCAACGTCACGAACAACCACACCCACCATCACACACATCACCTGGCTCATCACCCAGAGAGGCTATCGCCCGCAGATTCGATGCTTCTCAGGCATCATCCGAAGATGCTTCCCGGCAATCCGAATCATCTTATGATCCAACCGCCCTCGATGGGACATCACATGGGTCTTGGACTGCCACCGGGCCCGGGCCCCAGCTCCATAGAAAGCCTTCGACTTCACGCCCAGGCCGCCGCCGGATTGCAACATCCGAGACCGGGCTCGCCGCACCAGATGCCTCACGGTCATCCGCATCTGCGAGGGCATCCGCGGCCGATCCCTGAGGAAAACCCGGAGCTGAAACTCGAGACCCAGTCGCAACCGGAGGAGGAGGAGATCCCAAGTCCCGCGCACATACCGCACGGGCCCAGCCCCGAACCGAAGATAGAGGACACCGAGTGCCACAGATCGCAGTCAGCGATCTTCCTCAGACACTGGAACCGCGGCGACTACAACTCGTGCACGCGGACGGATCTCATATTCAAGCCGGTGCCGGAATCCAAGCTGGCCAGGAAGCGAGAGGAGAGACTGAGAAAGCAGGCCGAACGGGACCGGGAGGAGCGAGAGAAGATCGCGCAGCAGGCGCACAGAAAGATCGCGACCCCCGAGAAGCCGGAGACGAAGCCGCCGTCCCGCGGCGCGATAGAGAGCCTCTCGTCGCCGTACGAGCGTTTCCAGCGGCCGCCCGGCTACCCCGACTCGCCGGCGCTGCGCCAGCTGTCCGAGTACGCGCGCCCGCACGCCGGCTTCAGCCCCGGCAACCTGCCGCGGCATTGCATGGACCCCATGCTGCAGTACCAGCTCAGCTCCATGTACGGCGCGGCCGGCGCGCGCGAGCGGCTCGAGCTGGAGCACCTGGAGCGCGAGAAGCGCGACCGCGAGATCCGCGAGCTGCGCGAGCGCGAGCTCAACGACCGCCTCAAGGAGGAGCTGCTGAAGAACAACGTGGGCCCGCGCGCGCTCGACCCGCACTGGCTGGAGATGCACCGCCGCTACGGCATGCCGCCGCCGCCGCCGCAGGGCGCCATCCCCGTGCAATTCGGGCTGTACCCGGGCGGGCACGGCGGCGCGGCGCTGTCGGCGCTGGAGCGCGAGCGGCTGGAGCGGCTCGGCATCCCGGCGGGCCAGCAGGGCGGCGGCGGGGGGGGCGGCGCCACGCCGCAGCACCACGCGCACCACGCGGCGCAGCTGGAGGCGGCGGAGCGGCTGGCGCTGGCGGCGGACCCCATGGTGCGGCTGCAGATGGCGGGCATCAGCCCCGAGTACCACGCGCACACGCACGCGCACACGCACGCGCACTCGCACACGCACCTACACCTGCACCCGGGCCAGCAGGCGGCGGCGGCGCAGCAGGAGGCGCTGGGGCTGGCGGCGCACCCGTACCGGCACCTGCACCCGGAGCTGCTTGCGCGCCCGTACGCGGAGCAGCTGGCGCAGCAGGCGGCGGCGCACGACCAGCTGCAGCGCCAGCTGCTGATGGAGCGCGAGCGGCCCTTCCTGCACCCGCAGCACCACGACGAGTTCATGCGCCAGCAGCGCGAGCGCGAGCTGAAGGTGCGCGCGCTGGAGGAGGCCGCGCGCGCCTCCAGGCCCTAGCCCGCCCGCGCCCGGTGACGGTCCCTCGTGCCGATTCACTTTTATTCTATTTTTATAGTTGCATGGTCGTAGTATGCTTGATTTCCATGCTCAAATTTATTTTTTAACTCCTAGTCATAATTAAATATTTTATTTGTGAATTCGTTAGGTTAAATTATTATTCGCGTATTTTAAAACTGTTCGGCCGAGCGTTGGTTTCTACTGATGTATTGTTTTCAGATGAAAGCGATATGATAAGTTATTATGAGTTCGCCAATCAACGATAGTAAAATAAACTACAGTTACAATGTCAGTAGATTCCAACGCGCGGTTATTAAATCTTTACAAGTAACATAAGGGTGCTGGTTTTCATTCTGGTGAATGGACCACATGACTACTGTAATTACGTTCAATGTAAATTACATTGCTTTTATATTCATGACACAACTATGCATAAGTGTTTTATAGGACAGAACTTGACTTTCTAATCGGCCTTGACTTTCCACAGCAAACTAAATCTTTATGATCGACGTCCATCAGCCAGACACGCATCGCTACGGCTCATAAGTTCTAATAGAGTTGATTTGTAAATCAAAATAGTTGTCAACGCGCTGTCTGTCCACATAATTTTACAAATCTAAAATATGTACCACACATGTTTAAGTTACTTAAATGTGAGACGACACTTGTGCTTGTCTGGTTCGTGGACGCATGTCATTTAAATTGAAACTTCTTAAGATGTATCAATGTTCTATTCTTTTGTAACAAATACAGCTCTCATTCGTTTATACAATGTTGATGCAATTATGTTATTATGTACAACATACCTATTTGTCGAGCTAATTGACTCGCATATCAATTAAATGACGGCATTACCGCCGTGAGAAAACGTATCTAATGATATGTTACATACAAATGATATTGAATGCAATAATTTATTTACTAAATAATTACTTGAAAGGTTAAAACACGTTAGTGCGGCGTAATCATCATTTGCACTGTCGTGTAATTTTGTTGCAATACGGTATGTTTGCGTTTTATGTGATCCGTTCTTGGTTATGACTGCTAATAACATGCTTGAAGGCAGTTATGCCCGTTTTATGTGATGGTCGAAAAGCCTTTAAAATACTGCTGTGTGAATTGTCTGACGTTGTATTACCTTCCGTGTGGATGTTAAATGGGGAATAACGGTACTCTTTGCCTTTTCTTTAGGCCTCATGTGTTATGTTTTATTGTTAATAGGTACTTTAGGAGGCCTGTCGCACTTTCTAATATTTTCAACGATATTTCTGAGTATTATTTTGGTACAATGTTCACTCATCAATAATATTTGTAAATATGAAAACGTATATTTTAGAACTTTCACAGTAAACGACGAGATATAAACATAAAACATGTTTATTAGTATACCGACAGAAATCATGAAGTTTTATCTTTTATTATTTTATAGTCTTGTTAGCTGAGTGTATGTAATGACATTTCTCGAGTGTAAGATTGATAAGATTATATTTAGAAAGGAAATGTGATTTTAAAAACTCTTTGATAATGTTCTCTCTTTGAAAGTGCAAGTAAGCTTACTAGCTCCTCAAGTAAGAAATACCTCTTCTGGTATCGCATAACAGAAATCAAAATAATGCTTTCAGTTTATTCTCATTAGAAGTTTAACTTTTGAACTTTGTACGAAAGTGCACGAACATCCCACTTATTCCAGACTATGCAACTCTTGTAAAAAAAGAAGACAATTACCTATTAGAGTTGCAGGTCCTTCCATCCGGATCCTACTAGTGTTGCATGCTCCTTCGAACAGGATCTTTAAATACCTACCCTAGATTTTGGTTTATATCCTAGTCGGAACCGTAAATTCCTCATTTACCAAAAGCATTTTACATTACACTTATTTCACTGCCTTGACTGTTTTTCTCTACTATTCTCTCGCTATTTCTGTACTTAGATTACTTTCTTTTGGTACCTACCTACTTCCTCTTATCTATCTACTGTGGTACGTACTTAAATTTTCATTGTGTTCATTGTTTATTTAGAAGTTAGTATGAGCATGAACATGGTAATATTTTCGATTCGTAATATCAGATCGAGTTTAGGTACGGTTAAACACTTTTGTGTTTCATTTTTGACGATACATATTTAGCATATTTTATTTATATATAGCATATTGAGGTAAAATAGACAACAGCACAATGCTGGGATCGTAATGCAAAATGTTATTTATTGCATAGAATAAGTTTTAACTATAGCGTATTATAAGGTCGAAGTAAAGTTTTAAGATCTTCACAAAATGTCAATGTGTAATTTTCTCAATTACGCGTTCTGTAATTATTATGATTTGTGTAAATTATTGTAAGAAATCTCGCCCAATGTACACACCCAGTTATACTAAATTATATTGCACCAATAATGTAAAATATAGATTCATATACAAGATAGCGCGGCAAGAGCCGATTTATGAAATAAATAGTTTTATTCGTGTAGAACCGTTCACACTAAAGCTTGAATAATTAGTTATTTTGTTTCGACAACTAGAGAGAGTATGAGTATTATTTTTAGATACAAATTATATCTTATTCTAAGTGGTTGCGTGTCGATTTAAAAGTTCATTTATTTAAACAATAAGGTTAAATGGATGTCTAGTGCTTTTGTGTATTTTTTTTTGAATAATATATGTGAAAAATTCAATCTTTTTCTTATTTACATCCCTTGATAGGCGATCTTTAGAATATAATGTACCTACCTGGTTTATGTAATTTTCTATCTACCTAGTCGTAGTAGTTACCTAAAATAACTTTTATACTCTAGCAAAAGTGTTTAAGATGCAGTGATAAACATTATTTAAAATCGAAAATTAGACTGGTTGTGCAAATAGTTAAACACTTGGGACTTAGGGAAGAAAGTATAATAAGATTTATCGGCACTAGCTCTTAAGCATTATGTTCACGGCGGAATTATCTATATTATTCTGTGTTATGTTGGCGACATTATAAAACAATATTTTACAAATTATATAACTTCACATCTTGCCATTGAATGAGGTAGATACCTAAGAATTTTATATTAAAGTTATTTTTAAACTTGTAACTTTGCCATGACACTAGACTAGACAGTTAAAACCTGCTTGTCAAGACTAGGGTAGGTACTACCTACATTATTTTTACCTAGGTAGGTATCTACATTCGTACACGTATTTTGTACCGTGCCATCATACAATATAATATAATGATAAAGGCTATATATATTTGTTGGAGAACCTTGACAGCGCCATCTCTTGTCTGATAGTGGAACTTATGTAGATTATTTACACTCGATGATTTCTAAAAACTATGCAAATTAGAGAGTTCGCTATAATTTTCCTATAAACTTTACATACACTTCTATTAGCTATAAAAGTTTCACGGGTTTATCTGCAAACATCGGAGATAACGGGTGGAACGGTCGTTTTTTCATCATTTTTGTAAATAACTCAAAAACGATACGGCTTAAAGGAAAACTAAAAACTGTTTATTAATGTGCAAATGAATACCTTTCTTATGATACCCCACACGACCTTCACACACGAACTTCACTTAAAATCTTGAGATCCCCTATCCGTCCCCTTGCAATCATAATAAGAATATTTTTTAACATTTTCATATTTTTTTATGCTATATTAATAAAAAAGTATTATCTAACCGCCGTGGGGTGCCGGCAGTAGAATGATACCCCTCCTCTCATGCCCATGATGCAGTAAGAGCCTGCTATGGGATACCTCCGGAAGATGGGCAGCAGCGTCTATCCGTGTATCAACATCCCATACTGCGCTCACCAACCCGCCTGCCAAGCGTGGTGAGTATGGCAACTACCCCTCATGGAGATCCATGAGGGAGGCCTGTGTTCATCAGTGGACGTTTTATGGCTGAAATGATGATGATGATTATCTAACTATTCCAAATTTCAAGTCGATAGCATCAGTAGTTCTCAAGATATCCATTTGTGACAGACAGAGTGATACCATAAGGGTTCCTTTTTACCATTTTGGTCCGGAACCCTAAAAATATTAGACAAATAAAAAAAAATCAAATAGTAGGTATAAAAAATAACAAACGTCCGTCACTAGCTCAAGGCCACGCGTTAAATGCCTACCGCTTGGTGTAACGTCGGTGTTACGCCGGCAGTAGGCTGCCACACGCCCGCTTGAGCGCACGCACGTTAAATGCGTATCTTTAGATGCCGAAACCGCGTAACTATTGTGCAGTGGATGGATGCCAAAGTCATATTTTCAGCACTATTTTAGATTTTATCATTGAAGTTTTCAATAATTATTCGCGTAACTAGGTAGTTGTTTAAATCGATTATAAAATGGATCCCTACTGTTGAAATGATGATAAAATGATACTTTTATAAATTCTCCCATATTTTCCACTTAGAACATAGGAAGCTGGGGTTCGGGATTAAATAACTTAGTCCAATTAGAACAAAATTAACTCTTTATATCGGAAATCACACCAATAAGAATCTCACAGCAGATTCACACTAGAACACTGATACCACTATAGCATCCGCTTTGCTCCTGTTTTCTTCATGCATACCTATTAAAATTATTTACGCGATTTTGCATATTTTCAACGTTAAAATTTAGTAACCATGATTTTATAATTAATAGAATCAGGCGTTACTTTGCGGAAATACATATTATGACAATAAAATGCAATGAAAAATATTTAGTTTTAATTCCGCTAATACTGAGATGCATATGCACCGCCCTCCCGCCCGCTAATTATGCACATGCAGGGGGAACCAGGCTGTTAGTGCAACATGCATACCCAAACCCACACGACGACACGTGTTTCGCCTCTCCTCGAGGCATCTTCAGGTGAAAGGCCGAGATGTTGACTGGTCGGCGGCTGGAACGAAAGATTCATCTTTCGTTCCAGCCGCCTTTTAGTTGGCCTTTCACCTGAATTTGATTGTTTACTTTATCTATGTATAGCATTGGTTGTACTGTAATGCTGTGTTATTTCTTGAGAGTTGAGATTGCTTTACTCACCCTCCCTACCTACTTGCAAGTAATCTGTGACGCAGCATCGAATGAGTGGCTAGGTGTTGACTTGAACGAAAGATTCATCTTTCGTTCCAGCCGCCGACCAGGCCTTTCACCTGAAGATGCCTCGAGGAGAGGCGAAACACGTGTCGTCGTGTGGGTTTGGGTATGCATGTTGCACTAACAGCCTGGTTCCCCCTGCATGTGCATAATTAGCGGGCGGGAGGGCGGTGCATATGCATCTCAGTATTAGCGGAATTAAAACTAGATATTTTTCATTGATTTTAACCATGATTTTATACAAGGAAAAAATGTATCTATCATTTTATAAAACTCAGTCATATTTGATCAACCAATTAGAAAAAACTGTTTTTTTCACCACATTCGTTTTATTTTCAAAATCATCGTAGAAGCAACCCTAGCCACTCATTCGATGCTGCGTCACAGATTACTTGCAAGTAGGTAGGGAGGGTGAGTAAAGCAATCTCAACTCTCAAGAAATAACACAGCATTAGAGTACAACCAATGCTATACATAGGTAAAGTAAACAATCAAATTTACACAAATAACAAACATCTTACACCTTAATAATAAAACAGAAAAAATCTCCTAACAGACATATCTCGTCTAAGTGAGAAGTATGCGAGTAAAACATCGTAAACTCATGCATCATCAATCATCGGTACCTACCTATAATAGGCCATAGCTTTTTAATTGAAAGCCATAAAGATAGTCCACAGGCACATAAATGATTATACTTAGGTAGAACAATGAGCGTCTACGCAAGACACCCAAACATAATTAATTTCTGTAACAATACACCCGCCATTCTGACCCTCACTAATGTAATATTTTTGAATAAAACCTTTTCTATACTACCTACCTACGCCAATCAGAATTCTGTCAGTACCGACCTACTGATCACAGAATGAAATCAATGCTTAGGTACAGCAAACGATACTATGTAACCTCGAGGAACATTTTATGCAGTTTATTTGTTTACTAATGGTATCTAGGAGATAGATTGGTCGATACGAGCTTTTTAGTAGTGAGAAAACAAGACTAAGGTAAAATGGGTCTTACTAGTAACACGGGCCTGTTAGCTTCTGTTCCACAGAAGCCTGCATTTATCAGACAGAAGGTAAGGTCCACTTTTGCGTAGGTACTTTTTACTTACCTACTAGAAGTAAAATTTAGTTAGATCTTGTAGACAGGGAATGGCTCCTGCCCGCGTATTCGCCTGTTACAATATTGACATTTACCTACTTAATGGTGCATTGGTGACAAAATGGTGGTCCTGCGAAGGTTTAAGATGTCTAGGAAGACTACCAGTCAGGTGGTCAGACGACATCGTGAGAGTAGCCGGAAGCCAATGCGTGCAGTTAACGCAGGGCCGAAAGAGGCGTCTTAAGGAGGCCTACAAACAATGGGTGAAGTATACCTACCTACCTGTACCAGATATGTGTTGTTTCCTTTAAGTAGTGTAGATAATTAGGTACGTATTGCGTGGGGTCGGCACAGCCTGGTCACCAACTTGGGACCATTGGGATCCTTCCCTAAAACAGCACCACATTACAAAGAAGATTTAAAAAATATGGCAACTTGATCACGACTCTTGAGGACTGTAGGTAAGTTTTAATTTACCTATCCTAGTTGAATTAACGTTGTGCAAGATAAAAACACATAGCCTATGTATGAATGACTATGAATACTTTCTTATTATATTTTTTATGTGTTTTTGTTGGAAGTACCTACCTACTCAAATAAATAAAATGTAGGTATAAAATTTTGCCTCTAATTTTTTTTTTGATTATTCTTATTTTTAAGTATTTTTTTCTTATATACGAGTACATACCTACGTAACGGTTTGATTAAATGTAAAGTGTGCGTAGATAATAAATCATAGAAATATATTTTTTTGATTGAAAATTGTTGTAAGTACATAAAAATCTCAAAATTAGTTTGTACCGTTTTTAACAATAGGTCCTTATCAAGACGTACAATATTAATAATTTAATTAAATCATAAATCTAAAATAATCGGAATCCCGTTGAACCTTCCAGAGCAGCGTAGACTTGAGATGCGAGGTGACGCCAGCGCCGTTTATGCTGCGGCCGTACGCAGGGCTCTACAACCCCTTCTCGGCGGCGTGTTCCGTGCTCTGTAACCACCCAGCCGATACTGATGCCAAGGAATACGTGAAGCGAGCTAAGGATAACTGGGTAAGAGTGCAAGCTGTGACACCCTGAATTGGGAGAGCACAAGTCTCTAAATAATTTAGGTTGATAATGTGAGTATTATGTGTGTTCATTCTGTTGGACGTCCTTTATTAATTAAAATAAATAAATACTCTCGAGCGATACGATTTGTTTGGGACCAGCCGCATGACATAAAATCACAACCAATCGTTCAACTCAACGAATCACATTTCCAGATTCCTGTGTACCTTATGAAATCAGTCATGTCATTCATAAGCGCGTGATAAAAAATAGAGCCTTTGAAGCGGTCTGAGGTCGCGAGTTAACCAAAACGCCTTAATAAGGCTGCCCAGAGGATGGGATAAAATATCGATCTTTATTGTTTTAGTGTTTGGATGGCAAACCACAGTACCTGAGCGAAGACTTAACTAATATCCAAGATGGCGACAAGGAAAAGATTAGAACACCACATGATATTGTTACTGAAGATATGTTTAGAAGGTAAGGTGACTTCATAAGCTAATCATCCTTTCCCTGACTTATGGCCGGTTAATGTCATAAATATATCAAAAAAACTTAAGCACAAACAGAGACAAAACGAACCAAAAATAATTCAGAATTCAATGAAATAAGACTAGGTGTGCCACAAGGAAGTATCTTTGCACCACTACTACATACCTCTTATACATAAATGACCTGGCTGACATCAATCGCTAAGCATTTATTTGTAACGTTTCCAAAAAACTGCTTAAGAATAATAAAGACCTTAGAGCGGTTTAAAAATGGGGTGGGGGGAAACTCTAAACTCTTGAAAGGATAAATTCTATAAGTATATCAATGTATCTTTATGTTTAGATATGCGGAGACAGACTCGCGGCCGCTCACGCCAGCACCGACCCTCGCGAGCGGCAAGTCGAGGGGCTCCCGGCGCTGTCTCACACCGGATCAGCCGCTCAACAAAACTGCTATTGTTTTGGACCTTCGGAGAAGCCACAGTCAGGTAGGAAACTTCTTTACACCACTTATTTAAAAGAGGGGAGGGGTGAAGTTAAATGTGTGTTTTGTGGCATCGTAGCTCCCAAACAGATGAACCGAATTGAATGTTGCTTTTTCATTTGAAAGGTGACTTAATCGAGAGTGTTCTTACGGATAGCTATGTTTGGTGGGAATCGTACCAGAAGTTTCCAAGATAATTAGCTTTTAGTAGTTACTGTGTTGAAGAGGATCCAGGGCATAGTTTGGGCTCAAAACAAATGTTTGGACTCGAAAGTTTAGGTAACAATAATATTTAAACTCCAGGATCTGCTGATGACCAAACTATGATAAACAGGAATCATTTGTGTCGGGGATTATTTAAAATTTTAGCTTGTTAATTATTTTTATTGCAAGCTGTCCTACCGCATGGCATAAAAGTAAAGGAACAGACAGGAGGATTCCTTCTCTTGAGGAGAGGCCTTATTTATTATCTTGGTACAAATTGTAATCGATATTACTTTGTTTCAGTTTTTCCCATAACATGTCTTTTAAAATAAATATGCATGTTTCAAAACCTGTTCCAAAGTGTTCATTGCAGTACATACCTATTTTCCTTCGTGCATCTTACTTGTAACTTGTTATTCCCAGGAAACCCTTTACTACCATGGCTACACGACCTCAGACATGACAGTCGGGCAGAACACCAGTCCTACCAACGAGCGGTCCACACTACCCTCGCTCAACTTATCGGACGGTGCTCACGCGAGACTGCTGAAGGGGCAGTGTGAGCAGCTGCCTCCGCTGGCGTCTCCGCTGGTGCTGGCAAGGAGGGCAGTCAAGGAGCCTGTTAGTGTGCGGACAGCTAAAAAGGTTAGGTTCTAGGAAAAGGTTTTATTTCTTATCAGATATTAGATCATGACTTTGTCTATGAGGTTTTTGAGTGATGTTTTAATTCGATTAGTGGCCACCTAGACAGCATCGTTGAACCTGCCGTTCTTCTCTAAAAGTAATCATCACTTCAGCCGTAAAACGTCCACTACTGAACACGGCCTGTGTTCACGTTTTACGGCTTCCTGGCTTCCTTCATGGATCTCCATGAGAAGTAGCTGCCATACTAACCACGCTTGGCAGGCGGGTTGGCGAGCGCAGTACGGGATGTTGATACATGGAAAGACGCCGCTTCCCATCTTCCGGAGGTATCCCTTAGCTGGCCCTTACCACAGATAATATAATACACTAGTACCCTTACTGCATCCACGGGCATGAGAGGAGGGGTAATAAAGGGCTGGTCAATGCATTGGAAATCATTGACCATCGATAAAGAACCTCAACTCTTCCACACAACGCCTATAGAAGTTATAAGTTAGGACAAGCGCTCTAAACCCTCGCTTTATGAGTCAAGGAGCCCGTTAGTATGCGGACTGCTAAGAACGTGAGCTTCAAGAAGTTTCAAAGGCTACTCAATTTATCTCGAAAAAAAATTATAGGGAATCTTATTACATTCCCGTAGGATTTCAATCATGATAATGGGGTTTTCTCCTGTGGTTTTTTCAATATCTCTTGAATGGAATTTATCGAGCATCTAAATAAGACACTCGAGTTTATTTAAAGCTGATTGCTAAGAGCGTCTTCGAAGTTTTCTAAAATTCGAGACTGTCGAGATCTTCGTTTATGATAGTAGTAGGTAGATGGAAGTTCGACTATTGGTGGGTACCTATACCCCAATCACTCTTAGCTTGCTTACTCTCTTCTATGAAGTCGCATTTGAAAAGAAGAATGCTTATAAACACTTAACGCTTGCAAAGTGTAAACCTGTTAAATATCAAAATCAGTGTTTGAATTACCAAAATGACCATATCAAACAGCAACCACCCTAATATTTGAAATGATAACTTTACGCACAATGTTGACCTTCCGCACATACCTAGGCATGATATTAGTTCAATTTATGCCAAACGTGCGTAATAGTAGCGTAAAGCCAACTAACCAATCAATGACAGTATTTTTCCGCCATTTCGAAAGCTTATTAGAGCGTTACTCATCTACTTGATAATAACGATATGACGTGCGAGATAACAGACCTAATCCCTAGTTCATCCGGAACCTTAGCTCGAACAACACGATGCTTCCGTTTCTAATTTCTAAAACCAAACTTATACCGAGTAAAAAGGAGTCTAAACACAAAGACAGAACATTTTACGTCACCGGTGATAATGTAACTACAATCAAACCGAGGAGCATAAAACGGAAACCGTTAAAACTCCCACCTATTTTACCACCAGCAAAGTGTGACTGCAACCTCCTTCACTTGACGAAGATCGTGATAAGTTATGCGCCAAAGAGGCGGAAACGAGGAGGTTCTAATATAGTTCTGTCTATGACCGCTTGGGGCACCACTGGCCAGCGCAAACGTATGAAACTGCCGAGCGTGAAAATTGCAAGAAAATTAAAGGAAGATAGAATAAAGAAACCATTGGTTTTTGATAGCGATGAGTTCTTTAGGAAGCTGGAGGTTAGTCTTAAAAAACTATTCTTTCTCCTTTAAGCAAATGGTTTCCTTGCCTTCTCTCTGCGTACCTAACTTGGAAAGTACCATTTTGTGTGACAAGGACCCGCATAATTACTTATAATTCATAATTCATTTATTCAGACACAGGTGGACTTACAGCCTAAGCCAAAACATCCAAGAGCTATTATGATAATATGTAACTTAAAGTAATACAATAATAATTTAATTTATATAATGATTATACAAAACAAAGAATCATACCTAAACAATTTAATTTAAATGTCCTTAAATAATAATGATAAAATATAAAATAAATTGATAATAATGTCAAACAAAATATATAAAAGTCAAAAAGAATTTAAAAATAGTAAAATTAATCTGTAAAGTTTATGCAAACTGTCAGCGAATATATCAGCATCATCTAAATGCACTTGAAACGTTTTGAGGAGAGCGATCGCTCGTGGCGTTGGAGCGGAAGCGCCAGCGCAAGTTCTTACCCAAGACAGTCGTGCAAACAATGGGGAGCGGCGACGCGGCCCTAGTGTGCCCTCTGCGCCTAGCATGTGCCGCTTATGTTTTATGCGATACAGCAGGTTGTAACTCTAATGACTGGTTCTGCCATAGACCTGAAGGGGCTAAAACCTTGCGATAACCTCTCACGAATATTATAAGCTCGTTGGCAAGATAGAGTTACCTGGGGTCCTACCGACATTCTCTGAAACCCGCGTCCACAACGTAAAAACGTACACATATTCGTCGCGTTTCTCTTCTGGACAAGGTCAAGGATCTGGACGCATTAAGTCACTTCACGTCTTTACGTTACGGGTGACGCACTGTTGCAGACATGCGCACTTAAGTTTGCTGCCATCAAGAATATTAAACGTCTTGACCTATCTAATATTTCAGAACCAGCTGAAAGCCCTAAACCTTGGTAAACCCATAAAGACTAAGAAGAGCCCACCGGCCTCGCAGCGGTCGAAGACTGGGGCGGAGGCCAACGAAGCCAACGACGAGGTCACTATTGATGAAGGAGGTTAGTAAATAAACATAACTCATCAAACACGGTCCTTTAGACCCAGCAAATTATTTAGCAAAGTTTACAAATCTGGAAACCAGATAACTGATTCTATCTTGTGAGTGTGACTCCATTTCGATATACCCAAAAGTAGTCCATTAAATTTTTGTAGGCTAAATAAACAGTTGTGCTTGGAGGCGAGGATGGCCATCTGGCCTTTATTTATTTATTTATTCTTAAACAGAGCGCAACATTACAGCAAAGCCGTTATATCTATTCAATGTTATACGATACGATTAAGGCAATGACTATCTAAGTAAGGCGCGTCGCTCACTGGTAAGTCGAAGCGAGGTCGCGGCGTTTTATTCCTTAAGATAACGTAGATGCGGCGCCGCTTCTACGTTTTCATAAGGAATAAAACGCCGCGACCTCGCCTCTACATACCAGTGTGCGACGCGCCTTAGACTATGAGGGCTATCTAGCTAACTTTTGAATCACAACTGGAGATGGCGGATTATTGTGATCTAAAATAAACAAACTTTTGCAAAGTTAAATATCTTTTTAGCAGGAGACGGCGAGGGCAAGAGGCGTGGCAAGCGTCGCAAGAAAGGACGCAACGGCGGCAGCGATCGGATGACGTCGGCAGGACTAGCGGGGCAAGCGCAGCAGGACCCTGAGACGCAGGTGAGCTTTACTTATTTGGTTCTTAAATAACAAGGCTAGATAAAGAAATAAATAAATAATGCTGGACAAATCACACAGCATCATCTAACCCCAAGCTAAGCAGAGCTTGTGTTATGGGTACTAGATGACTTGATATACTTAATACATTATACTACATAGATAGATATTTTTATTATTATATAGAAAAACACCCAGAACAACCTGAACAAATATCTGCAGATCGTACAGACATTTGTCCCGAGGCGGGAAACGAACCCGCAACCCCTTGCGTCGCAGGCGGACCTTCGCCCGCTGCGCCACAGAGTTCGTCAATAACTCAATTTAGTATATAACTCAATTTTATTTGTTAGCCCGTCATGTAGATTAACAAAATCTATTGGACAATTTTTTTTTTCTTTTTTTGATAGAGATAACACCTTATTGATCACCACATGAAACAAAAAAAAATATACCGAGGTATATAACAAACAGAAATATAATTAAACAATTTTGGGCAATTCAACGAGCGGCCTTATCGCTGTAAGCAATCTCTTCCAAGCAACCAATTGATTCAAAGAGCATATGAGCGAAAAAGGCGGTGGGTTTAAATCCATTTAGGAAAATAGCTAACTTAGAGTAAACAACTACTTAAACTATACATACATTATTAACTAAACTACCTATAACTAATAAAAACAAACTAATACATAACATTAATACTATAAACACCATTATAAAGAGCGATTTTTAACGGTAATGCAAAAATAACCGCGATACATTGTATCATAATTATCGAAATGTCGCGTGAAGTCACACGCGCTAGTACCTACGCGCCGACACGCCCCGCGACGGACGTTCCCCGGTAGAGTATTTTGATTTCCCACTCCTAAACTTCCACTCGCTTTATCGAAATGTCGCGTGAAGGCACACGCGCTAGTACCTACGCGCCGACACGCCCCGCGACGGACGTTCCCCGGTAGAGTATTTTGATTTCCCACTCCTAAAATTCCACTCGCTTTATCGAAATGTCGCGTGAAGGCACACGCGCTAGTACCTACGCGCCGACACGCCCCGCGACGGACGTTCCCCGGTAGAGTATTTTGATTTCCCACTCCTAAACTTCCACTCGCTTTATCGAAATGTCGCGTGAAGGCACACGCGCTAGTACCTACGCGCCGACACGCCCCGCGACGGACGTTCCTCGGTAGAGTATTTTGATTCCCCACTCCCAAACTTCAACTCGCTTTACTTTAACTAAGTATTGTTTCATTAATTTGAAAAAGCAAAAAATATCTGTCTCTTATTTTTGTATTATCTAACTGACGGACTAAATAGAATTTTCGTTTTCATACCCTGACAGGGTCATGCCTATTCATGAAAGACGATTTGATGTCGCCCCGTCTACATTAAAGGCGCCCACCTTAATTGAAATAGCAAAGTACCATTTAATTTGGCGTAAAATAGGAGTCCTACATCCAGCCGTAGATAGATAGATAAAACCTTTGTTGCACAAAACAATACGGATAGTAAATCATATCTAAAATTTACCTACTTAAATAATTACAGAAATGTAGGTCTCAGGTGAGTAAGATCGTTTTATCAGAATCATATCGGCAATAAAAAATAAAATAAATACTCTCTGACAATGCGACTGTTTACGTATTGCCACTAAGATAATATAAAAGCTGTCTGAAATAGATCGCTGTCATTGAAGTATATTTACAACTCACTGATCGCTGTAGAAGTGGTAAGACTGCATGTGTTGTACCTACGCCTCATCTACGCAATCTGAGAAACAGCTAACGGCTTGCCCATTGCGTCACAACTCACAACACATATTTTGTACCAATCAATAGGTACCTACTAAAATTGCAGCATAATAGCCGGTTTCCACAGCAAATCTAGATAAGAAACAGTTTTAAAAAATATTAAACGAAATAGTGCCATAATCTGATCTGTTTTAAATAATTTACACAGCGCCAGCAACTGGATATTCATGCTGTACAGGTACAGGACGCTGCAGTGCCTAAAACATTGATAGGTGGATTAGGCTTACCCAGCACCTATACAACCCTCTCAGTTTAGCCAGAGCCAGTTATTAGTCGAAAGAAAGAACAGGTCAATACGTCTGAAGCTGCTGACTAAGCCGTGGGCTTACTCACGATGTTTTCCTTCACAGTAAAGTAAGGCCTTTGCATCTATTATAGATGATTTATACAGCGTCAGCAACTGGTAATCATGCTGTACGGGACGCTGCAGTGCCTGGGACATTGTTAGATGGATTAGGCTTGCCCAGCACCTATACCATCCTCTCAGCTTAGTCAGCTATTATTCAGAGGAAAGAACAGGTCAATACGTCTGAAGCTAACTAAGCCGCGGGTTTCCTCACGATGTTTCCTTCACCGTTATAGCACATGTTAAGTGTGCACATACATTTTTCAAGAAAGAAAAATACATTGGTGCACTGCCGTGGGGTGCCGGCAGTAGAATGATACCCATCCTCTCATGCCCATGGATGCAGTAAGAGCCTGCTAAGGGATACCTCCGGAAGATGGGCAGCAGCGTCTATCCGTGTATCAACATCCCATACTGCGCTCACCAACCCGCCTGCCAAGCGTGGTGAGAATGGCAACTACCCCTCATGGAGATCCATGAGGGAGGCCTGTGTTCATCAGTGGACGTTTTATGGCTGAAATGATGACTGCCGGTATCGAACCCACGACCTTCGGATTGAAAGGGGGTACATACCACTCGGTCAACACGGCTATAGCAGTAAAGCACGTGTTAATTGTGCATATAATTATTTTTATGAAAGAAAAATCCGTTGGTGCACTTCCTTGTTTATCTTAAGGGTATAGTAGTGAGTTTTGAATTACGATTTCAGGTCGCAGGTATCTGCACAGACTCGCAGAACCCAAGCTCGCGCGGCTCCATAGCGCCGTCTATCGACGACGACATCATCATACTGCCCGTCATCAAGCCGGTCAATACGCGCAAGACTGACTCGTTCCTCGACGACGATATACTGAAGTATTTGCACAGAGAAGTGGACGAGGAGGCTATTGAGACTGAGTTTGATATCAAGGTTAGTTTTTACTATATTTTATAGCGCCATTTATTGAGTGAAAGTTGCAACGACATTCCACCATAATTCTAGGCACTCGGAAATCTATTAGACACTCGACCATCTATCTAGACCCTCGACCATCATTCTAGACATTCGACCGACATTCTAGACACTCAGCCATTATTATAGACATTCAACCATCTATCTAAATGCTCGACCATCCATCTAGACATTCGACCATCCATCTGGTCTGGACACTTGACCATAACTTTAGACACTCGAACATAATTTTAGACACTCGGACATTCATATGACGCTCGACCATTCATCTAGACACTCGACCATCCATTTTTATTATTATTTAATACTTTATTGCACTTAACTTAAATTAATGTACAATTGGTGGACATAATCCATCTAAACACTCGACCATCTACCAAAAGAGATTCGGTCATCCTTCTACCTAGACACGTAACCATCATTCTAGACACTCGGCTTTTGACAATTGCCAACACACGTCAAACGGACTAGGTAACGTATGACACCCAGAACCCCATCTCGCGCAGCTCCATTGCGCCGTCTGTCGACGACGACATCATCATACTGCCCGTCATCAAGCCGGTCAGCACGCGCAAGACTGACTCGTTCCTCGACGACGATGTACTGAAGTATTTGCACAGAGAAGTGGACGAGGAGGCTATTGAGACTGAGTTTGATATCAAGGTTAGTTTTTGCTATATTTGCCATCTATTGAGTGAAAGTTTCAATGACATTCCACCATAATTCTAGGCACTCGGAAATCTATTAGACACTCGACCATCTATCTAGACCCTCGACCATCATCACCGACATTCTAGACACTCAGCCATTATTATAGACACTCCTCCTATTTAGATCACTCAATCTAGACGCTCGACCATCAATCTAGACATTCGACCATCCATCTGGTCTGGACACTTGACCATAACTTTAGACACTCGAACATCCATATAGACGCTCGATCATTTATCTAGACATTCGACAATTTATTATTATTTAATACTTTATTGCACACAACTTAAATTAATGTACAATAATGGACATAATCCATCTAAACACTCGACCATCTACCAAGAGATTCGGTCATCCTTCTACCTAGCCATCCATCATCATAGATACCTAGTCCTTCCAATTAAAAGTAAGTTTTTTTAAAGCCATTTCATATACTTTCATCCCATTAGTATTATAAAGCCCAAAGTTTGTTTGGATGGAGGTTTTTTACCTCTTCACGCAAAATCTAGGCAACGGATTGAGCTGAAACTTTGCACACGTATTGATGTTGCCCAGGATTAACACAGGCTACTTTTTATTCGGGTACAACGCATGCGAAGCGGCGGGCAGAAGCTAGTATACCATAAGTTTACTAAAAACAACTACAAGTAAAAACCGAAGATGGTTAAAATGGTTTTATAGATATTACGATTTTGTAGAACAGCTAAGACAGATTTAATAGAAAAGAGTTCATGTTTCAGAGACGGTACGTTTTGGAAGAGGCGTTACGCACCCGGCCCGAGCGACCACATGGCACTGAGATGCAATCACTACTGAAGGAGCTAAAGGTACGTTAGACCAGTTATACCTAACTCGACCTGTGCCATCAAAATTATCTAATAACGTATTAACTAGGTTTTACAAAATAAGCTTTGCTTTCCTTTGTTTGGGACTAGGTGGCGCTGTTTAAAAGTCATATTGATTTTCTCAGCCAGTGCTAGGGGCATTGGGTCTTTATATCTTGATTTCGAAACGAATTTAATATCTAGAACACGAAGTCAGATTATTAAGAATGTATGATTTATGTGGTGCTTCTGGTGGACGTGATGAGTGATAGATCTTCAATGTAGGTATAGTTTGTGTATTGAGGAGTATTGAGTGACGGTGCGATGAGTTCTGTTCATAGGTACAGTCATAGGATACTTTGTTGAGCTATGGTCTTATTGCGTGCGAATGCGTTGAGTTTGCGCTCACACTAAGTACAAGATGATAAATTGAGGCCACAAGATTCCAAATTAGGCAATTTTCGGTTCAATTTTAAATTATCTGATATCCTGTGTTATGATCGGAAATCAAAAATACATGTTATAGTTGAATAAAAGTTATTGATTATTCAACGGTTCAGAACACGATAAAGAATTCACTTCACCTGATAATAAGTTAGTTCTTCTGAAAACTTATTTTTTTTTAACCGAGAATTTAAGTATGCCGCGCCCGCGCTTAGCCCGTAGCACCCCTTCAGTAGCCCGCCGCTGGAATAACCTGGCCTTAATTGAACTGCAGGTCCCCGCTATGAGCTTAGGCGACTGGCTCCACATCCCCCGAGTTTTTTCCAGACAGAGTGCGCAGTTCTCCCTACCGATTGACTCCAACGCGTTAGAAAGTAAGTATACGAGTCAAATATTTGTCAAGCGTACCTAACATGAAAGTGGGGTGCTGGCAGTAGAAGAACCCCTCCTCTCTTGCCCGTGGAGGCAGTAAGAGTCTGCCAAGGGACACCTCCGGAAGATGGGCATCAGCGTCTTTCCGTGTGTCAGCATCCCGTACTGCGCTCGCCAACCCGCCTGCCAAGCGTGGTGAGTATGGCAACGACAACCCATGATCAGTACTTGGATCTCCAAGTGCAGGCTCTCGTCCAGTAATGGTCGTCCTTCTACGGCTGTGATGGTGATAATGATGAACATGAAAGATCAATCATCATTCTCATGTCAGCGCGTTGATACCCACTGCTGGGTAAATCCTCCTCTTTAACACGCCAACTAAAGAACATCAGGCAACAACCCTTCATGATCTTGGATATCCATGAGACCTACGACGGCTCTAATGAGCTGTGACCTTTAAACGGTCCTGTGACACCGTCGTTCGACAACATTTACTATACCGTCCGCCCATCTAGCTGGGCCTTAAATACATAGTACTTATAACCAATAACGGATTTACTCGTGCGAATCAACCATTACTTTGACAAAATATTATTATTTACTGACAGCATTGACTCCGATGAACTACGCAGCTCGCTTTGTGACCCTGAAGAAGTCGAAACAGCTGCTGTACCTCACGGTGCTGCGGAAGTTCAGGGAGACTGGATACAGGATGCCGATTAAGGTAAGATAGCTTGGACCCGAGTTCACCAACGGGTGATAAAAATCCTGTAAGAAATTATGGTTACTGTGAAGGAATCCCAAGAAGGAAGGGAGAAAGTAGTTGAAGAAGAAGTTGTCAAGAAGTACATACATCAACCGCCATCCTGGGACGGCGGCCATTTTTAATTTTTGTCGTTTTGTTTAATGTCGGTTACGCAGTATAGTTGCAGCTTAAACAGCTATACCGTACCTAAACTGCGTAACCGACTGTTAAAAAAAATTTAAAGCCCCGGGCTAAATCTCGTAAGTTAAATTAGAAACCACATTATGCCATCTGATTGACCTGAATTTTACATGCACCTTTAGTTTCGGTGACAAAACAAAATAAAGAAATTCAAAATGGCCGCCGTCCCAGGATGGCGGTTGATGTACTTCTTGACAACTTCTTCTCCAACAACTTCCTCCCTTCCTTTTTGCGATTCCTCCATAGTGACCATTATTTCTTACAGGAATATGAATTGTCATGATGCCGTGCCGTGTCGTCTTGCCCATTCGTCTGCGACATTGATTCCTTGATCCTTATTTGTTTCTTGCGTCATACATAAGTCTTTAACTAATTATTTATAAGGTTTTATGAAGAATGCTGGTAATCTGCATCTGTTCTTAAACCGAGCTATGAAACTTTCAAGTGTAGTAGAACTTTTTGTGAAAGGTTCATCCGGGGAAGTAAAACCACCATACCTATTTCTGCCACCAAGCAGTAATGTGTCCATTGCTGTGTTCCGGTTTGAAGGGTAAGGGGGCCGGTGAAATTACGGGCACATGAGACCTTACAACTCTGTCTGACGGGCGCAATGCCATGCAGCGTTGGTCACGTGCTTAGTGAACGTGATCATTGCGGCATCGCAAATTGTTATAGGTAGAGGTTACCACTTAACATCAGGTGGGCCTTCGGCTTGTCTCGTCATTTAGTAGTATATAAAAAAACTAACGTTATGTGTATTCTATCAGTCACCGGGACTTAAAGGTCGTAGCACACGTATCAACTCGGAAAAGGATCGTCACCGTATCAACTCGAGCCGTTCAGTATTAGTTATATGAAACTCCCTACTGCAACGCACACTACTCGGAATCGTAACGTAATCGCCTCGCCTCGGGACAAGCTTACCGCGGTGCGGTGCGTGGTCGACTTGCCGTTCCTGCGCTTACGGTTCTCCGTACCCGCGCTTACGGCTCTCCGTACCCTAGCTTACGTCTCTTCGTCCACACTTAACGTTCGGATCAAAATGATTGAACTAGCCGTCAACCAGCGGTTGGCGAGCCGTAAGCGCGGCGTCGCCTAGCCGTAGCCGAGTCGACGTATCGGAGCTTCTGATCCGCTTTGGTTTCGTGCTTACGTTAGGTTGACGACTGTTTGACGGCGACGCGAAAGGCGATACGGTTACGATCCCTTTCCGAGTTAATACGTGTGCTACGACCTTTATGTATAATATTATTTCCTCAAAGCAGTTGCAGGCCTAACGTATCAGATAAGTGCTTCATTCTCGTATTATACCTTCCAGGACATAGAAGAAGGCTTAATCCTGATGATGGGCGGCATTCTATCCGCGGAGCAGGTGGCCCATTTCAAGAGTGTCATGGAGTTCGACAGCTACGTCGAAGAGGACTGCATTCCGGATGAGATTAAACTCACTGTCATCGGCTGGAAGAGGAGTATGGACGAGGCGACTAATGAAGAGGTAAGTGCTGTACTTTCTGCGCTATGGAGACTCTTGGACGAGAAGAAGGCCCAATCCTGATGATGGGCGGCATTCTACCTGCAGAGCAAGCAGCCCATTACAAGAGTATCATGGAATTCGACAGCTTCAGTTCGGAGAGCAAACTCACTGTCAATAGGAATATGGACGAGGCGGGTAATGAAGTAAGTAGGTAGGTACTGTACTTTCTGCGCTATGAGGCCTACTTGATTTATTTATTATACACATAAATGGGCTTACAGCTTGCGCCAAAGCGCTCAAGTATTAACTACCTAAGTACATTAATTTATTTAACAACATAAAAAATATAAAACTGGAAAATAAACAAATAACAAAGAAGAGAGCATAAGATAAAGTTTGACATTAATTGACATTAGGTATGACAATTAGATACAAAATAATATGAATTATGTCAATGTTATGTATGACAATGTGATTAAATTTATTTGCTTGTGACCAAATTTTGCCTGAAAAACAGGATCACCTAGTTCAGACACACGCTAAGTTCATTAGGTTTTTTTGATTAAGTTAGATATAAGTAATATGTAGGTGCTACTTACTTAGCCGTAAGTTATTTGAATAAAAAATATTGCAGGTATTATCGTATTATTGTATTGTAATGGTTCAAAATAAAATGTCAATAAGTATAATGTATTATGAATTTAAAACAAATTAAATTAATACATAATATTTAAATACACATATAGTGGGGATAGGCAATCGAAACTATTCAAATACGTGTATCCAAGTTTGTTATCAAAATAAAAGAAAATTAATGATGAGTAGAAAATACTTTTTCTAGCTCTTAAGGTACTTAGTACATAATGGTTACTTAAAATTTTAATTTTACAAACTTGTCCATATTTTTTCAGAGTGCAGAACAAACGCTGAAGTACCGGACCTGGTGCGGCCTTTGCGCCATCTGTGAGCGGATGTACGGCCGCTTCCCGCCCAGAGACAAGGACTCGCCTGATGGGGTCTGTACTTTCATGTTTCTGAAGCTTTTTGTAGACCTTGTGATGGCTAGATCAACAAGACCGGGCGCTTTTTTTCAATCGCTCGCGTACCTATGACTTGCATGACATTTTCACTCGAAACACATTCGCGAACCTGGGTCGAACAAAAATTTGTAGAATTAGAGCGATTAAATCATTTAAGTCATGCGGAAATGATGCAAAAATAGAGCTTAAAAAGGTTAAGGACCCGTACTTACAAGACAATTTGTCAAACATTTTGTTGCAGTATTTTGTTAAAATGATGAATGAAAAAAATCAAATAATCTAAAATGTACCTACTTTTTATTATTTCAGATCGAGTTGAGTGACTTCACGATGGTGGAGACTAAGCTGTCGGTTTTGAAAGTGCACAGGGGACTGGTTGAAATACTGAATACCATAAGAACACGATGATTATCTATTTAAATTATTTGAGAGCATGGGCCGAAACACCCTAAATTATTTAATATTTTAGATGACTTTTAGTCATTTTTTGAATAAAAATAAGTTTTTTGACAATTGCTTTTATTTAATATAGGTAGGGGAGACCAGTATAAAATGATCCCTCTAAGGAAAAAACGTATGTTTTATAATAATTTATGTAGTTTTTATTTTTCTGTTAATGTGTACTGAAACTATAGTCTCTCGTCTACAGTTTTTGAAATAAAACATATGTACGTGTCTAGCTATTATACAATTATTTGTATATTTTACGCCGGAACATTACGAAAGGATCATTTTATACACACATTTGTTTAAAATGATCCCTCATTATGGGGTAAAATGATCCCATATGGGGGATACATGCAATATGATATTTGATTCAAACAACTATAATTATTATGTAGTACAAGTCATTTAATATAAAAAAGGTATCAGTAGGTATCATTACACAACTCACACACGAAAGGTTCTGTGTCATCTTCATCTACGCCGGCACACTGATCGTGACCCCAATTCATACACTTGGAGCATTTAATCCATCCCTCTCCTCCTTTATCTTTGGAATATTTTGAGGTGCAATCACAGAGCAGATATAGAGAGGAGTCGGCCTAAGCAACTGTGCACAGTGATTTTCAACTAGGTCCTGACGTCATCAAAGTAGGCGTGGCCTAAGTCAGTGTACTGTTGGCGTTCGTCCTGTGCATATCATTGTCAACGGTGGCAATTTCGTGTACCTAATTGTAATGTTATTAGAAGAAGAGAATGAAATGTTGTGTTTCATCATGTAAAAAATATTCAGATAGACGTTCTGATGATTTGGATACCATCACATTTCATGTGTTAGTAATTCTATGCGTAGTTTATTAGAATTGTATTAGAAAAATCTCTTAGCATGTTGGCATCTCCAAATATAATTCTACTTGACAATAGATGGCGACATTTTTTATCATGGAAACTAAACATTTACAGGTAAGCAGAGCTCAGTATTCATATATTTTAATAATCATACGTAGGTACTGAAATTTGTTCTACTTACATTCGTAAAGATATTTTAGTCGCTAAAATATAATTATGGCAGTTTTTTTAATCAATTTAAAACAGGTTTCCATCTATCGTAAACTATAAACAACCATGAACATGACAATAAGACAGGGCCGTAATTAGAATCCAATTTCATAAATGGAAAGTTTAAAACTTTTTCATCATTCATAACGAATAAAGATAAATAACTACAGACATAATTGTTTTCCTTGATGGTGGAGGGTGAGTGTATTGTTTTTTTTTTGCAGAGCTATGTAGAAGTGCTCTCGGGGACCTCGGGAAAATTCTGACTTTGTGATATTAATAATTAAATAATTAATGTAAACTATAAATGCTATTAATAAGTCATTATAATAAAACAAGTCAATTTAAAAAACACAACTAATTAATAATCTTTATTCGTCATTCACATCCACACATCACCTGAAATTTTTGTTAATAAAAATTGACTTTCATAAACATTTCTTCCATAATAAAAATAGTACCTATCACTATTTCAATAAAAAAGATGCATCAGGATGGTTCACAAAATAAATAAAAAAACAAAATACTTCCTACTACACAATGCAATGATACACCCTCTATATCTGCTCCATGGATACACTCACGGATACACCGAACATTCTGAGTACGTCCCTGTTACATCACCTTCACCTACACCTGTGAGATCTAGTATGAGGTAGTTATACTACGTTGTAACATTAACGCAGAATGTAGCAAGCAGTTTTGCTATTGACCGGTAGATGGAAAATAAAAAAGTGGGCGGGATCTAACCGTGGATCTCACACCCCCAGAGCACCCCCTCACCCCGCAAATTGTCACGCGTTGTTTCATAAGGAAATCTCATTACAACATCTCCTCTCTATATCTGCTCTGTGGGTGCAATACATGCATTCAGTGTCATCACCATCAACATCGTCATCATCCGAGTCAGTAAGATCCTTTTTATTCATTTTTGTGCCAATTTTACTTGTTTTTTTCTTCTGTTTTGGATGTTTATTTATTTTAAGTTTCTTACTTATTTTGTTTTCTTCTCGCTGTTACGTTTGAGGTCTATTGCAAGTTTGCGCTTCTTTTCTTCTTCCAGATCGTTTTTATAAGGACTACTGGTAAGAATTTTTGTACCAGTAGGTCTTTTTTTCATAGACCTTTTTCCGACAATTTTTGGGAGCGGCAGTAAATCTCGCGGAGAAACCGTAAAGGCGTACGAAGTGGACGCAACTTCATTAATGCGCATTCTCGGGGGTGTTGTAGGTTCACCTGTTAGAGCTTGAGATTCATCAGCTACAGCGTCTATCGCAACAGTAGCTTCACTTTCCAAAAGTTCTGGTAAAGGCACCTGATTGTTGACGGTTGTATTTGCAGTAACTGCGGACGCGATAGGTTCAGGAAAAAGCATTTGGTCATCAGGGACCGTTCCAGCATCGGAGAATGTCGCAGGTACAATCGATTTTTCATTTTGCCCCCCAAGTTCTTCACTTTGATCCGTTGTTTCAGCGGCTATAAAATCCGCTTCGGAAAAAACATCAGGATTGTATGGGTGGATGCCACATTTTTTGAATGATAAACAAAGAAAAATATCTAGTTTTAATTCCGCTAATGAATTATTATAATCATTAGCGGAATTAAAACTAGATATTTTTCTTTGTTTATCATAATAATATGGATTTCCGCAAAGTAACGCCTGATTCTATTAATTACATTTTTTGAATCCGTTGATTGCATTTACTGGCACTGCGGCTTTAAGGTAAGCCTCATTAAAGATTCTACTTATTTGATGGACAGTTACAACTCTACCTGGATTATTATTCATCCATTTCTCTAAAGCTTGATTGTGGTAAGTGCTTAGAGAGAACATAACACCAACATCCAGTGGTTGGAGCTTGTGCGTGCAATGTGGAGGCAAACATAGAATAGTCACATGGTTCTCGCGTGCTTTATCTATAACCTCCAAGTTTTTTGTATGGGACAAATTACCATCCAAGATAAGAAGAGCAGGGTCATCCTTTGATGGTTTCACGTGGTATAGGAAATGGTTGAACCATTCAGCAAATACCTCCAGTCTCATCCAACCTGACGGATTGCACGCGTGTACAGATCCAATTGGTGCACCTTCCATGAGTGCCAAGTTCATACGGACCCTTTTGAAAATCAGCATCGGTGGCAAGAATATTCCAGATGCAGACATGCACATCACCGCTGTAGTGGTTTCACCCCTTTCTGCTGACGTTACCCTGGCCACTTGCTTACGACCTGTCGTTGCAAATGTCTTAGTATTTCTTGTTGGGACGGTACTTAGACCAGTTTCGTCTACATTGTAGATTCTATGTGCCGGAAATTGTTTCAATTCTTGGACGTCATGGAGTATTCCAAAGAACTTGTCCACAACTGGTTTATTGAAGGCCCTAGCTCGGGCCGCAGAGGTGGCCTCTGGAGCCCGAAGAGTGATGTCGGGGTTACGTTTGCGAAAACCTCGAAGCCATTCAAATCCAGCCTTCCGTTTTTCAATGGAAAATGGGTGTTCAATCTTATTTTTTTCTGCCAGTTGAAAGGCCAGGTCCATGACGTCCTTAACTGTGAGACCATACATTCTAGTTTCCATGTCATGAAGGTGGGCTACCAGCTCTTTTTACTGCTCTACTACGGAAGACCAGCGCTGTGGTACGACTCGTTCTGCCACAGCACATGCTGAATAGTGACCATTTTTGTCACTAGTTTTAAAACCGAATTGATGATTTTTTTTTATTTGATTGTAAAAATGTGACAAAATAAACGTTTCTTTATCTTTATCTTTATCTTTTTCCTGTTGTTTTGTAAATACAGGCCGTCTACTGCCTAATATTTTCTCGGATCCAGTAGCCCGTTTATTGGTACCTTTGGCTCTTCTTTTTAAAGTCATGACGGGCACCCCATGGTGTCTTGCAGCAGTTTTATATGGTGTGCCTTCTTCTACGTCCTTCAAAGCCCCCGCCATCGCCTCTGCTGACCAACTTTGGCGGTTTGTCTTGCGTTTATAGACACGTGGCATCTAGAACAAAATAAAATGTAAGTTGGGTAAAATGATCCCGGGATCATTTTATACACACCACAAGTAATCGTTTTACCCCAAATGGCATTTTTACCATTCGGATCAAAACATAACCTCCCATGAAACAATGCAAAACAAAACAATATGATATCGAACACTTAAAAGACAGTCAATCACTGGTGTAACATAGCTAATAATGTGAAAAACACATAAACACTAATTACAGTGATGTCAAAACACTCTTACCTTAGAAAAAAACAACGATTTTCAATTTTGAACAAATAACTTTGTGCCGGTGTGAGCGCGCGTTCCGCCATTACTGCCTGTGTGAATATTACATCTACTGAACGTAATGAATAAGTCACTTCATAGATGGCGTTGGTAGTTTCATAAAAACAGAGAGGGATCATTTTACTCTGCGGGATCATTTTATACTGGTCTCCCCTACATTACTACTGTTAGTTAGGCTCTGAACCACTACAACAACTCTAAATATTTATACATGGGTTCATTTTATAAAAACTTTATGATGATGGTGTTATGGTACTTACTCGCAACCATGAGGAACGGTTTACTACATTCAATAGCGTGAGCCGTTTTCAGAATTTACGTAGCCCAAGAAAAAATAATTTTATTCGATTAAATTAAAATTAAAAAAAAGATTACGCAAAAAAAATGCATAAAAAATGCACTTTATAATTACGATCAAAAAATATTTTGTTCTAAGACACCTAAATGTTATGTTATATATAGTGAGGTTATACCACATACTATGTATATACCGCAAAACATGTAGATATATGATAATACATTTTGAATTACAAACAAAAGTATTTTTTATATAAAATTAAATCAATAATTAATAGAAAATAATTTTTACGCTGTATATCCCGAACACAGACTACATTATGAATGATTCTACTGACAAGCTTCATTCAAACCCTTTCCATAGAGCGTAAATACCACGCTACGCTCCATTGTAAAAACCGAGCCAGTATCCACTTAGCGCTGACGCGGAGCGCCCGCGGAGCGCCCGCCGTTTTTCCCGCCAAAACGCAAACCAATTAAGGGTCGAAAAATTATTTTCGCGTAACCAAACTAGTGGATAACAAGTTTATAAAATAAAAATTTCAAGTAAATCCCTGCCGACACTTTACTGGGAGGTTACCTAATTTTTTTTGTAATGTGTTCCCTCAGTTCTGCAATCTACACATGATGACCTTAGTTGCAAAGAAGTGTAGTATGACTACCAGCCCATGTTTGTCCTGGTGGTCATACCTATTGATATGACAAAATGGTATGACAACTCGGAAGTAGCGCTTTCATTTGATACCACCAGATAGATATGTAAATACTGAAATATATCCTTGATAGGGGTTGAAATCTGGGAATTCTTCAATAAAAATCCGGAAGCACATTTAGCCAATTCACGCTTTATTGAGGGAAAGACAGCTCACAAGAAATCTACCCGCGGTATAAATATAATGGTGACCTACCCTATTCATACATCACATCAACACCATAGTCTCTGGTAACCACACTTGGGTATATTTGAAAACATACGATTGTTCATCCCCACATTCACCCTCCATCTATAGGTATCTAATCTACTATAATACTTTAAAGAGGAAAGATTTGTATTTTGTAACATAATATACGCAGTAAATTCCGTACCGACCACGAATTAAGGCTCGAGCAGACCGGACGCGTATGCGTAGACGTAAGCGTAGACGTGCACGTACCACTGAGTTGTAATGTATGGAACTGTATGAGACAGGACACACCGCTTGCGTAACGTAGACGTGCGCGTCATATGTCAGTTCCATACATTACAACTCAGTGGTACGTGCACGTCTACGCATACGCATCCGGTCTGCTCGAGCCTTTAATAAGGCACACATTTAACTTGTTCGCCTATCTAGATAGAAACGCGAGTCAGGAAAAGAAGCGAACACAAGAACCTAACTCGGTCGTTACAACATTAAACTTCTTTTAACCCCCGAAAAAAAGAGGGGTGTTATAAGTTTGACCGCTATGTGTCTGTCTGTGGCATTGTAGATACAATTGGACCGATTTGCATGCAGTTTTTTTTTATTTAAAAGCAGATTTTTCGGCGGTGGTTCTTAAACATGTTGTATCAAAATCAGATAAGAAGTTTATAAGATATGGGGGGGGGGGGGGTGAAAGAGGGGATGAATAATCGAATGTTTCCTAATATACCCGAGTGTGGTGTCAAATGAAAGGAAATGAAATCGATTGAGCCATTCATGAGTTATAGGGGTTGAAAGTAGGGGTGAACAATCAAAATGTTTTCAATTATACCCAAGTGTGGGATACCACACTTGGGTATAATTGAAAACATTTGATAAAAAATTTATTAAAATTTCAGAAATTTGATAAAATGAAAGGGCAAGATGTGTAGACTGCAAAACTGGAGGGTAGGACATGTTACAAAAACAAAATAGGCCACCTCCGAGACTAGGTAAAGCATCGGGGTAAGGTACTTACTTCAAATTTTTTATTGTATAAACTTGTTGTCCTATTGTTTCTTCAACTAGATAACCAAATTGCTTTTAAGTTTTATGTTTGACGGAGTTTAAGCCGTATAGTTTTCGACTTTTTTATAATGAATGACCGCACGGACGGAAGCCTCGGTGCACAAGTACGACACGCTCTTGGCCGGTTTTATTTTTGAGTGAAGACCAAAGTGGTCGGTCATTGCGCCGTTTTCAGTAAGAAAAATATGCTTTCTACGAAACCTAACAAATGGAGCTGGCAAGCGGAGAAAGCTAGTTTGTGATTAATTGTTATTGTTTCCTATCTAACTAGTCTCGTTATGAGTCTCTGCTACCCAAAGAGTAATATGAAAGTTTTTTAAGTTTTTTTTAGTTTAGCCGCCAGTTTGTTCATAATGTTTTCTCTTGTTTTTTTTCTGTTAGGTGTTTTTCTTTGTGCATTAATAGAGTGTGTTAATTCATTCATTCATTCATAGAGTATGTAATGTAGAGTAATGTAAAGCGGCCTATACATGCTGGCCGAGCTAAGACCAACGCGAGCGTAGGCAAATCGTTACAAGGCAAGTGCTACCGTCTAGACGTTTGGCAAGTCTACGCAAACTATTGCAAGCGGCCAATGTAGACGAGTTTTGTGTGAGGCTGCCCACACGTTGGGCGCTGTCAGTTCTTGTTGTGCATTCGAACTACGTGGTCGTGGTTATTTGATTTAATATAATATAATAATGCTGGACAAATCACACAGCATCATCTAGCCCCAAGCTAAGCAGAGCTTGTGTTATGTGTACTAGATGACTGATATACTTAATACATTACACTACATAGATAGATATTTTTATTATATATAGAAAAACACCCAGAACACCCAGAACAAATATTTGCAGATCGTACAGACATTTGTCCCGAGGCGGGAATCGAACCCGCAACCCCTTGCGACGCAGGTGGATCTTCGCCCGCTGCGCCACAGAGCTCGTCTTATGATTTGAACAATATGGACGTAGAAGTTGTTGCAGCTGCTGCTATTTATTTGATGAGCACGTATAATTATTACGTCAGTGTTAGTAGATAGATAGATAGATAGATAACTCTTTATTGTACCCAGCTTAATTCTAACACAAACAATATAATAAAGGAAATAAAGTATGATTAACTTAAAGCAGAAGCACAATGGGCGGCCTTATCACTATAAGAGATCTCGTACAGGCAACCTTTGGATGGACAAAAACAACAAGAAAGTAAAAGCGCGGTGTCGTCATAGTATAATTAAACTAGAGTATCTATGTAATAGCTATAAATATATACTTAGCTAGTATAATTATATATTTAATAATAATAAACAAATAAATAAATATAAACTACATATATAAATAATAGTAAGTAGGTAGGTAGGTAACTACACCTAGTAATTTTGTTTGTTTATTCAGTCTACGAAGTCGAAGTCCTATACAACATACTTACTTTCTTTTTATCTATAAGCTTTACGTCTTTTGGGTTCCAAATTACCGGTTCGTTCTGGTAATACTCCAAAAACTTGATAATATCATCATTTGTATCGAACGACATTACCACAGACAGATACGTGCGACGGTGACCAACGCCAAGCGCGTAATGGCGGGCAGACAAACATGTGGACACGGTTGGCCGAGCGCAGGCAAGCGCCTTTGATTTGTGCAGAAAAACCGACACGGCTCCGAAGTGAGGCGAGTCAGCGCAAGCGATCGCGAGCGGTGACAAGTCACTGCAAATGTGCTCTATACACGTTGGCGCTTGTAATAACTCGGCCAACTAGGCGAGCGACACCGAGCGATGGCAAGGCAAGGCAAACATGCCGTCTACACGTTGGGATTGGCGTTCACTCGGCAACGTTGGCCCAACATGTATAGCCCGCTTAAAATAGGGCATGCAATACGAAATTCCGGAATTTTGTAACTCCGGAATCTTGGACAATTTTTTCCGATATGTATTTCAATTCCGGAGTTATATACGATATAGGTCTAATATCGTAATTCCGATATTTTAAAATTTTACTTACTGACATCGATTTTGCTATTTTTTTTTTTTTTGCCTTATATATATCTCATAATCCCTCCCCTACAGTTTAAGGCCAAAAAATGTAAACATGGAAAACTTTATACAAAAGCAGAACCAAAATGTTAAAAAAATCTATAATAATTAAACAATGACAACGTTAATCTACAGATGTTTTCAAAAATATGTGTTATCCACCCCTTAGATTTTACGTTTTTATTTTGTACCAGTACCTACTTCAGTAATTTGATGTTTTTGGAAGGGCGAAATATCTGTCGTACCTACATAGTTTCAAGTTTCATGTTCTTTCTTTATTGCATACATGTTGTTATTATAAAGGTCTAAAAATAACGTAGATTAAAGCTCAACATGAGGCCTGCAAGAGCGCAGCAAAAGTAGGTGCAAGTACCTTATTTATTACTTTATTGTAATAATGCGTATTGCTACATAGTTTATTATATAGCAATACGCATTATAATATATCATACAATAAAGTAATAAGGCACTTGCACCTACTTTTGCTGCGCCCTTGCAGGATTCATGTTGAGCTTTAATCTACGTTATTTTAAGACCGAAGATATATTTTAAGAGAAAGACTTGAGTTGAGAATTGAAATTTAGTTGATTTGGAAGTTTCGTAGTATGAAAATTGCTGAATAAAAACTTATTAACACAACTACGCTTTTTACAAAGAAATAAAAAAAAAACCAGTTCCAGAACCGATTCCGGAATTCGGGTATGGGGGGTCCAGTATTGAAACACAATTCCGGAATTCAAAACCTTCCGTTATTGTATGCCCTAAGTATGTAACACTATGATTCTGCTACCAGTAAAATAAAACAAACGCCATTTATAGGCTCATGGGAACTATTTTTGACATTTTTACTTTTTAATGAAAACTTCGTTCTATCGTGTGCTTCACAGAATTGATAAAGGTCCTCTTCTTTTTTCTGAGGTAGGCTCATTTCAATCAATAGTCACATTACAGGAAGTGGAACATCGGAAAGTATGGAATAAATTTGTCTATGATTCTGAAAAGATTTAATACCGAGTCTATCAAAGAGTCTATGTTCGGTCAACGACACCGTTTGTTTATCGCCTCTGTAGTGATGTGCCTTGACGTCTGAAATAAAATAACCTTAGAGATGATTTTTAAGACGGGATGAAAGCCACAATAAAAGTTGCTAATATTTTACACAAAATTCGTTCTAAATGTTTTATTATAATATTGTGGTGATACATTGGTAATAGTAAAAAGCCTTAAGTATTTTTACAACAAACTACTAAGCAGGTACAGTTTTCCTTTCCTTGCGCGACTCAAAAGTAGGGACTATTTTTTTGTGCTAGCTAAGTAACTTCAATCAATACCTACGTTTATTGTTTCCAGTATCAAATATTCTAACAAAACTACCATGAAATGAAACTACGTCAGAAAAAATCGACATACTTCTAAATTTCAAAACCAAACATCCCATCACTATTCGATAAACTTCGTTCGGTCGGTTTGGCGAAACGGTTGATTGAAAAATTATTTTTGTTTCTATTTTTGTAATTTTGTTACCTTACGAGGCGCTCGTCTTAAATAATAATTAAATAAATATTTTTAAACGTTTGTAAGACCATTAACTAACGTGATTTTAATTGCTCACGCTCTAATGATTACGAAGTGACCAGTCGCCCGGCGTGTCGTTTAATTCTAATTCAAAGTTTGTATCTAGTTCACGTGATAAATTCACTTCTTTCGTACAATATTCAAACCAGGAGACAATGGATTTTGCCAGAGGCCCAAGTCCTACTAGCACGGATGGTATGTAAATAGAAACTCGTCGCGTTGGTGTGTTGCTTTGTTTATTTACTATAAATAGAGTTGTTTCCAGATTATTTTGTAACGGCGCACCAGATATTCGAGGGATGTGGTGTTGAGAGTACGAGTTCGTTGCAAGTTGATGCTCTGATGGATAAATTCGCTCCTTACGTGAAGACCAACAAGTAAGTACTACTTGTGCATAGGTTTCCATATCATTAAATAATTTGTTTCAAAGCAGACTTAGCTGAGCGCGAAGGAAATGTGCTGGGCTAGCCTAATCCAATCCACCCAGCTAACAATGCCCCAGGCCCTGCATTCCATAAAGCATTGTTTTTACAGGTGTCTTACTAAGAGTCAATAAATAAACTGCAAATTCCTACATCCATTGGTATACTTCTCTGACCGAAATGAAATGCAAATATGCTATAGTTTGGCTATGCATGAATATTATTAATGTTCCATCAAACATTGAAATGTAACTGCACAATGTGTTCCTATATATTCCTTTTTATTGACTACTAGCTGCACTCTGCAGTGGTGAAAGAATTTTTAAAATCAGTCTAGTAGTTTTTGACTTGTTTAGTTACAAACATACAAAATATAGCATATTTATTTATTAGGACCACCAACAAGAGATACACAGATTCAACACAATTTAAAACTTAGGGACTAAGGGCCTTGTGCTCCCCCAATTAAATACAAATAATTCTTTTTTATATTATTAGTATAGACTAGCTGTGCCCGTGACTTTGTCTGCATGGATTTAGATGTAGTAGACCATAAATAAGCCATATAATACTTGTATAGTGACCATAATAAATAAGCAGACATAATATTTATCAAGTTTTCTGATATTATCAGAAAACTTGAAGAATACTCAGAGTGAGAGTCAAGTATGTATTTTTAGTTTGTTAATTTCGAAACAGCATGTACATAATATACTTATAAAATTTAATGAAAATAAATTAATGTGCTCCATGGTTAAATATTTTTTTTAAATATTTTCTTTGAAAAGATAGATTTCTTCTATCATACTCACCACCAGCCTGCAATATAAAGACCAACCAGAATACAAACCAGTTTTCGAAAAAATACCAGTCAACCGCAGACACCTCGTTTAAAGCCAGCTTTAACGCTGACAGCGCATCTTCCGGCGTCGAAAATTGTATCCCTTTGAGCTCATTTTTTATTTTCGGTAATAAAGAGAAGTCACACGGTGACCCAGGAGTATGACCGCCGTGCTGTCTAGGAAGTCCCTCGTTTTGAGTGCGGTGTACGCGGGCGCGTTGATGGCGCGCTGTCTTTTCTTGTCGTTTACGATTTTATTATATGTATTTGATTAGATTGTATTATTGTATTATTTTTTTTAAATAAATCCAAAAAAAAAATCAGGTAAGTAGGTAGTTTCAATCAGATTAAAAATACCTACTTACCTTATTATTTTTGGATTTATTTAGAAAAAAGTCAGGTAGGTACAAATACATACCCTATAATAATAAAATCGCAAGCCTTTCGCGTCTGTACATTCAATATTTTTACATTCTAATAAATCAGCTTTGGTTTAACATAATGATTGTGTCAGTAAATTCATCATAAAGTTTTGTATACATGAATTTAATAGGTCAGTTTCATAGCTTTAGAGCATTGGCATGTTGCCCTGTTTACAGAATGTATACAGTTGTGTCACAGTTTATTATTGTAAATATAAATTTCCAGGAATACTGCTGAACTATCTGAAATTCTTATATACAGATAAATAAGAACATACTCATTTAAATTAACTTCAACTCCTGCAAGCCGAGTCATACAGAAAATATTGTTAAATGAGAATACTGAGAACTCAGCTGTGACAATATTGATAACTGCTACTCATGCAAGCCTGAATTTGTGCTAGGTTCACAAAATTTTGATGTAAAAAAAATCCCACACAATCATGAAAAGGAAGTTCTGGACAAAAAATATAATATAGTCTTTTTTAAACTTTCGCGATCACAACACATTATTAAAATATGGGATTATCGGGTATTTATCGCGTAATTACCTTTATTTTATTCCCGACGTTTCGACCGGATTGCACCTGGTCGTGGTCGCGGGGAGACTGGCGTGCTGAAGTTAACCGCAGCAAAGCGAAGGCATCTTTTCAGACTACCCTCACTTGGTCTTCATAATTAGAAAATATAATATGTTTAGTGATTATTACTATATTGGATTATTGGGTATTTATCGCGTAATTACCTTTATTTCATGGTTCGTGTGGTTTTTGGTTGTGGTCGCGGGGAGACTGGTGTGCTGAAGTAAAAAAAAAAGAAAAATACCCGATAATCCAATATAATGTGTTGTGATCGCGAAAGTTTAAAAAATGTTTAGTGATGTTCTGTAGAAGTGTCTCCAGATGTATGGAATGCAATGTATTTTTTGTTATTCCAAAAACATACAATTTGATTTGGTAAGTTGCTTTGGGAAAAGTGTTCATGCTGGGAAATTGTATCAACTCAAATCAACTTGCTTTTTGAAAAAGAAATAACTTCCAAAGAGAAAAATATTCTAACTATTAGGAAGCTACTCTCAAATAAACATAATTTAGCCCCACCCTGTATAATATAAAATTCATACATGTAAGCTATTGCAGAATGAGAATTGAGTTAATCTATATTCCACAAATAACCATAAGCATCTCCCATGAATGATGTCATGGATCAGGCCTGGAATTAACAAGCACACATTATAACTCCATGACTCATCTATCTGGTATTTTTTATGTCCTTGATTTAACTGTGACATAAAAGAAAACTTTGAGACTTGTAGCCTGTAGCTATGTTTGTACTTTGTAAACTTTCGTGATCTGTAGACATAATTTTAAACTGATTAACGTTACTAATAGAATAAGGTAATTAATTACGCTTTAAAGTTCCGTTAATCAGTTTAAAATTAAGTTAATTATACTCTTGTAGCCATGTATTTCAAATTAAAACTAAGGGACTGAGATGAGAGACATAATTATCATCATTTCAGCCTTAGGACGTCCAGTGCTGGACTTAGGCCTCCCTCATAGATTTCCAGTTATTGCGGTTGGAAGCGATCTGCATCCACCGTCGACCTGCGGTCTTCATCAGGTCATCAGCCCATCTTGTTGGTGGACGTCCTACGCTTGCCGGTCCGTGGCCTCCACTCGAGAACTTTTCGGCTCCATCGTCCATCTGTTCCGCGAGCTACATGGCCTGCCCATTGCCACTTCAACGTGCTAATCCGATTGGCTATGTCGGTGACCCGAGTTCTTCTACGTATCTCCTCATTTCTGATTCGATCCCGTAAAGAAACCCCGAGCTTAGCCCTCTCCATAGCTCGTAAGACATAATTATAAAGTTATTAAAAAAACCACTTATTTCTTTTAACTTTCACAATTCACAGGGCTGAGTTCAGTTTCCTGAAAACGCTTCTGGATCCGGAGCAGTGCAACCCTGAGATCAATGTGTCCAAACTAGCCAATGCCTTGCACCAGTACAGCGAGAGCCAGAAATCTAAGATGGATCTAGACGAGAGGTATTTAGCGCAAATGGTCGTGTTAGGGTCAGCGCAGACAGAACGGAGCGCAGCGGAGAGGATTTTATTAACGCACTTGAAAATAAACTTTAAAATTATTACAATAAATACTAATCAATAGGTTCGCATTGTACAAAGCTTTGCTTAGTTTTGGGGCGCTATGAAATATCTATTAGTAGTATTGGTTATACAATGCAGTGTGAGCTCAAAGAGAAGAAGTTGTCCTAACAAAACCCATTGTAACTCTTTTTCCTTGTAAATAAATAACGTCTTGCAACCTATTGCAGTGATAATAATCTGTCTTTATTGTTCGTAGTAAATGTGTACTTGTTTATTGCAGTTTTAATTCGAGGAATGGTCAAGGGCCTCATGATGCAGATTCTGGAATATCAACCGATGGTAAGACTTATTTTACCACCCTGTGTAATTTTAGTTATTGTTGTAACAATAATATTAAATTAGTATTCTACTGCCGTGGGGTGCCGGCAGTAGAATGCTGCGCTCGCCAACCCGACTGCCAGGCGTGGTGTGTACCAGCACCTCATGATCAGGACATGAAGATCCATGAGGGAGACATAAGTCCAGCAGTGGACGTCCTAGGACTGAGATGATTGTGTTTGTGTTCTCATCATTTCAGCCGTGAAACGTCCACTACTGTACACAGGCCTCCCTCATGGATCTCCATGAGGGGTAGTTGCCATACTCACCACGCTTGGCAGGCGGGTTGGCGAGCGCAGTACGGAATGTGGATACACGGAAAGATGCTGCTGCCCATCTTCCGGAGGCATCCCTTAGCAGGCCTCCACTGCATCCATGGGTATGAGAGGAGGGGCAACATTCTAATGCCGGCACCCCGTGGGGTGGCCAGTAGTGTTCTATGGCTGTATGTGTTCCATTGTATTTTATTTTATCAGGCCTTATTACAAGGTTATTTAATTTTTTTAGTCCGTTATGGAGTCTATGTCATTTATTATTACATTATGGCCACGTATTTTTACTTCTTTTATATAATCAAAAAATAACGACCCTACGTGCCTCAGTTCAAGGCACGTGAATCGAAATAAAATAAAATTTAGATTTTCGTACTATACCAACATGCCTATTCCCAGGTCTGCAACTCCTGGAAGACCTGCAGTGCGAGCTCAAAGAGAAGGAGTACCTGGCCAGCCAGCTTCGAAGCCAGTTGGACTACTCGGACCGTCAGCACGAGGAGGCCATCGCGGCGCTGACGGCCGAGCGTGACTCTCTACGGAGACATCTTAACATGTAAGTTCCTTACCCCAAAATAACCAGCAAATATAATAAATAAATAAAATAAAAATAAAAAAGCCTGTTTATTCCGTAACATAATTAACATACATTCTTAAATTATTATCGTGCATTATTATAATTATTATTTATATCAATTTGTACTTATAATTAACATAAATTTTATGCATAAAAATGGGTGTTAGGACCCCTCTCGGGTAAAGGCCTCTTCCAGTTCTTTCCATTGGTTGCGGTCATGTGCCTCTTCTATCCAGTCTTGGGTTTTCAGGGTTTTCTTTAATTCGTCAGTCCATCTAGCTAGTGGCCTGCCGGTTCTCTTTTCCCCTTCGGACCTGTCCATGAGGTGACTACAGTAGCCCATCTTTCGGTACGCATTCTGGCTATGTGTCCAGCCCCATATAACAAATCCGGTAATCTATATCTTAAAAATACTCAAAAGAAATTCGAGCTCTCTACGCAGCAACTCAGGAATTATCGGCTCCCCGTTCGTCACGTCGGTAACTTCGTAATCTTTGTGCTTCGCCAAATGGATCGCGTACTTAGCGCAGGTCAAGGCGTCTTAACGCCAGACTGAATTGTGAGAGACCCTACATTATGATTCCTGGGCCCAATAGTAGCTTTGGTGGTAGGCTTCGACCTTGGCTTGTCAGTCACTAGTCTCCCGACTGTTCGCGTGAAGCGGTCTCGTTCTCTTCGGAACGTGGTACGGAGTAGCTATCGTGGAGCGAACTTGGTCTGCTGTCCACACCTAATGCTCTAAAAACATTTATACCTCGTGAAGACACCTAGTCTTCTAGACTTTTGTAATCTTCCATCGGCCACATCGCCGCTTATCATCAGGCGAGATTATTGCTCAATAAATCCCTAAAACAGAGCTTTTACGTGCGCGATTTATGCGTAGACAGCCACAACAAACACTTGACACCACTAAGACGGCTTTCGACATTAATATGGACCCTGCATTCTGGCCGAAAGGTTTCTTGTTTAGAAAGTTCATTGGCCGCCTGACTTAAGACACCGCGCGCACGTCATCACTTCGGACGCGATAAAATTGATCTGCCTATTTAGGTGCTACTGTATTTTATAAACTGTATCTATTTTATTGTATCTATAGTGTTATTGTTACTTTGTGTTAAGTGTATCTTTCTGTTGTTATTTTTGTATTTAAGGTTTGCAATATAGGATTTTCTATTCTATATATGTGTATGTGGTATTTTTATATGTGAATGTAGTTGGAGAGACCTTGCCTTGCCGTAACACAGTTTTTTTACTAGCACGGGAGGTAAGGTATTGATAATTAATTACGGTAAATATGTTCTAATATGTTGTTAAGATTTTAATAAATAAATGATTGATTGTAGTCTCAGTAGCACTAAAGTCTTCTTTAACTGTCAATTTGTTCCCCCCTACAGACTCCGCGAAGAGAACGCGACGCTAACCCACGTCCGGCGCGACTACGACGAAACTTGCGAGCGTCTCTGCAGCAGCGGCGTCGCCCTGGACGAAGCCAAGCGCGAGCTGGAGTCTCTCAGGCGGCGCGCGAGGATCACGAAGGAACAACTAGGGACGCTGGAGGCTGATGTGAGTTGACTATAATGTCAGTTAGAGCCTTAGAATAAACGTGCGAGCGTCTCTGCAGCAGCGGCGTCGCCCTGGACGAAGCCAAGCGCGAGCTGGAGTCTCTCAGGCGGCGCGCGAGGATCACGAAGGAACAACTAGGGACGCTGGAGGCTGATGTGAGTTGACTATAATGTCAGTTAGAGCCTTAGAATAAACGTGCGAGCGTCTCTGCAGCAGCGGCGTCGCCCTGGACGAAGCCAAGCGCGAGCTGGAGTCTCTCAGGCGGCGCGCGAGGATCACGAAGGAACAACTAGGGACGCTGGAGGCTGATGTGAGTTGACTATAATGTCAGTTAGAGCCTTAGAATAAACGTGCGAGCGTCTCTGCAGCAGCGGCGTCGCCCTGGACGAAGCCAAGCGCGAGCTGGAGTCTCTCAGGCGGCGCGCGAGGATCACGAAGGAACAACTAGGGACGCTGGAGGCTGATGTGAGTTGACTATAATGTCAGTTAGAGCCTTAGAATAAACGTGCGAGCGTCTCTGCAGCAGCGGCGTCGCCCTGGACGAAGCCAAGCGCGAGCTGGAGTCTCTCAGGCGGCGCGCGAGGATCACGAAGGAACAACTAGGGACGCTGGAGGCTGATGTGAGTTGACTATAATGTCAGTTAGAGCCTTAGAATAAACGTGCGAGCGTCTCTGCAGCAGCGGCGTCGCCCTGGACGAAGCCAAGCGCGAGCTGGAGTCTCTCAGGCGGCGCGCGAGGATCACGAAGGAACAACTAGGGACGCTGGAGGCTGATGTGAGTTGACTATAATGTCAGTTAGAGCCTTAGAATAAACGTGCGAGCGTCTCTGCAGCAGCGGCGTCGCCCTGGACGAAGCCAAGCGCGAGCTGGAGTCTCTCAGGCGGCGCGCGAGGATCACGAAGGAACAACTAGGGACGCTGGAGGCTGATGTGAGTTGACTATAATGTCAGTTAGAGCCTTAGAATAAACGTGCGAGCGTCTCTGCAGCAGCGGCGTCGCCCTGGACGAAGCCAAGCGCGAGCTGGAGTCTCTCAGGCGGCGCGCGAGGATCACGAAGGAACAACTAGGGACGCTGGAGGCTGATGTGAGTTGACTATAATGTCAGTTAGAGCCTTAGAATAAACGTGCGAGCGTCTCTGCAGCAGCGGCGTCGCCCTGGACGAAGCCAAGCGCGAGCTGGAGTCTCTCAGGCGGCGCGCGAGGCTCACGAAGGAACAACTAGGGACGCTGGAGGCTGATGTGAGTTGACTATAATGTCTGTTAGTGCCTTAGAATAGTCACATAATAGAAGTAAGGCTAAAATACAATTCTGTCTGAGCCTTACTTCAATATGTTAGAAGTAATCTTTATAGCTAACTTCACGTTTATTATCGCTTTATTTAGCTTTATACGTCATAAGTAGAACCAAATTTAGAACCATTTGACTGTTTATTTACGCCATCCTTGTAAATTCCAAAGAGTATGACTGTATATGCATCTCTTTCAAACTCGGTTATAATGCCATAAGGAAAAAGAGTACAGAATGATTGATTTTCGTTGCTATTTTAGCCTGGTTTCTATTACGTTATTATTCTAAGGTTAGAGCTATCTACGTCACGAGACAGCGGCAAGCCAATGAACGGCCACAAGTGACGCAAGAACAGAAAAAGGACTACAAGAGCTAGGCCCTTCTTCTACAGCATCTGAGTTACCTTCGGGGATGCTCATGGAATGCTGTCAACGGCTTCCCTCTTTGTGGGTGTATCGCGCTTCGTCTATCTGATTCTATCCATAGCTTTGGCTGAGCTCTCTTTGAAATAACGGAGAAGGGAATCTGGGTCGTTAACGGCATTATTTAAGCATCCTCGAAAATAATGCCGTTGTTACTTATTTTACTTATTATTACTGCTCTTCCCCAGAAACTATCACTGCAAGATCTACTATCAAAATCCAAGGACGAATGCCACCGCATCAACGAGATGTACGCGGCGAGGCAGGCGGCGCTGCTGGAGGAGAATGAAACGCTCAAGGGACAACACGCGGACCTGTCGTGTCGGCTGCAAGACCAGGACGAGTTTATGCAGCAAGTTATTAAGGACAAGGTCAGTACAGCAGATACCTAAGGGTTAGAAGGATTATGCAGCAAGTTATTAAGCAGAGCAGACGAGAGTTTTTAGGAATTTCTGATTCGCATAATAAATATTTGTTACACTAACTGGGATTGGGCCAGCCCTATCTGGCTCATGCGGGACGATCTATGAGCCAAGGTCACCAGCGACTACCAAACATGATGGGAAATAAAGAAAAAAAAGTTCACCTTACATGTACCCCAAATTAATTATGTTTTTTACAATTTTTATGGAGTGTTATCTCGGCGTTATTTTATAAGTCCATGCAAGATAACAGCTTTCTAGGACTAATAGTCTCTTCACAAAGCCGATGACGGACGCACAGACAGACAGACGAAACGAAACTATAAATGTTTCTTGTTTTCAGGGGGCGATGCCCCCTAATATGTATAGCTCTCTGTCTGTGGATGAGACGATTACAACCGAACGCGTTGACCGATTTACATGAAACCTTTTTTGTTAGCACCGTCTTAATGAGAGAAGGGTACTTGGTAACCCTAGGGTCACAGGGACCGGCAGAGTGATTACGTATCTTGCGACAGGTTTTGCAACAGGCAATTGGCAGCAATATTGCTGTCAAATGTCAATTTTGTATTAGAGAACAAACAGCAAGGAATTGACATTTGACAGCAATTTTTCTGTCAATTACCTGTTGCAAAACCTGTCGCGAGATACGCTATCACCCTGCGGAGTTAGGTATATAATAAAAGTCTTCAAATGGCCGAAAACGTCCAAAAACCCAAAAATGCCATTTTTGACCTTTGGTGACCTTTTGAGGCCTTCGCCCCTTTTCAGGTACCCCCATACCAATGCTTGTAATACGAAACCCTAAAAAGCGGCATTCGTTACAGGTCCTACTGGAGATGGAGCTGAAAGACACGCTGAACAAGTCGAACCAGACGCAGCTGCGGCTCGACCGCTCCATCGACGTCAGCTACACGGAGGACCAGATGCTCACGGCGCTTGACCCCTTGAGCGCGGACAGCAGGTTCTCTACAGGCAAGTTTATACAAAAATGATATAATTTTACGACCTCTGTGGGATGTGACGACTGCAGCGGGCGAAGGTGCGCCTGCGACGCAAGAGGGTTCGATTCCCGCCTCGGTACAAATGTCTGTACGATCTGCAGATATATTTTCAGGGTGTTCTGGGCGTTTTTCTATTATAATGTAATAGTTGTCATGTGACAACACGGAAAGAATCTTCCGGAGGTATCCCTTATGCTCTTACTGCATCCACAGGCATTAGAGGAGGGGTAACAGCATAATCTAGCCCCAAGCTAAGCAGAGCTTGTGTTATGGGTACTAGATGACTGATATACTTAATACATTACACTACATAGATATTATTATTATATATAGAAAAACGTCCAGAACACCCTGAAAATATATCTGCCCGTTATATATAAACCCGTCTGCCAAGCGTGGCGAGTATGGCAACAACCCCTCATGATTAGTACATAGTGATCCATGAGGGGAGGCCTATGTCCGTCCTATGGCTGAGATGATGATGCTGATAAGTATATGTATAGTTCGCTCGAGATGACGTAAGGTTTATTTATTTTAAGATATGGCACCCAAAACAGAATACATTCAGAACTAAGGGAATTACATAGAGGGGTGCGAATATTTTTGTATAATGTGCACATTACGCTTTATATAATTAAATAAACTAAAAATGTTTCATAATCTAATGCAATATAATATTTCGGTAACGTGACACTCAGAGATAAAGATTTTCAAGATGAGTGTAGAACATTTTCGAGTAAGGTATTTAAATACGGCGATTTGTGCCCGTCTCTCCTATTTTCACCGTCAGACCGTGATCTTGTTAATAAGTACTATTACAGTTTCTACATGCAGCTTACCTTATCTTTCCCTCATACTTCTCAGAATATACCCTGCTAATGTGCTTTGCTCCCGCTAGATGGCGCTACCTGTAACTAACCGCTTTCCTTGCTATCTCTAGGCAACCGCATTCTTGACGACGAATCATTCATGAACGCTTTAACCGAAGACCAGGGCAGGTGCACAAACCTATCCCTCTTCGACGAGATCAGAATGAGCTTCAACTTCTCTCGGTTAACAACAGCGGAGTCTAACAACACGCATTGCGAGAAATGTTGCTTTGACAACTCTTTGGTCGTTACAGCCACGCAAACCGATGATGCGGAAAGACATGGTGGCTGTTGTACAAGTCTGGATAGAGTATCTGCTGATACACGGACAGCAAATGAAGTAACAGTTGACTTAGTTGATACAGATACGCAGACTGATGTACTTTGTCATAACGGTGATTTAGGCAGAATAATTAAAACGAGCACCGCGGCGCAAACTGATGGTATTGATAAAGCCATCGAGAAAGACTTTGCTGTGCAAACTGATACTGTGTCTAAGAACGATATCCAAAAGACTGATCGTGGAATGCAAACTGACGAAATCGATAAAGCCAAGAAAGATGTGGTCGACTTTGCAATGCTAACTGATTCTTTGTTTATGAACAGTATTGAAATGACTGATCTTGAAATGCAAACAGATACGATCGAGAATGATCTTTATTGTGGCGGCGACAACGCTCAAAATAAAAAGTACTACAACGTAGCTCGAAAAATAGACTTCGAAAGTTTATTCAATGAAAGCAAAACCGAAATCAACAACGATATCATAAAAGTTCACATAGAAACCCAAACTGACGCAATGCAGAATGAGCTCTACCGAAGTGAAAATAACATACAATTTCTTGACGCCCAAGACTACAATGATACTTCAACGCAAACTGTTGGGCAGTTCATACGTAAACCGAACCCGTTCATTAAAAAAGCGCGAAAACTGATGGAATTAAAAAAGAAACAAGACATGTACAGAGTAGCTGAAACGCAGACAAACGATTTGGAACCTTGTGCTAACAATAATAACGCTCATTGCACTAAATGTCTCGAATGCGACGTGACTTACACTGACACATTGGAACGGAACGTGGAATATGCTCAAATAGTAATAAAAGAGTTGGAAGATAAAATAAGAGAATACGAAGACAATTTGACGTGTTTGGAGGGTCTGATTGGTGTAGGAACTGACAGGAATGAAATCCTACAGTCGTTGGTGGATGATTTGCGTGCGAAGATAGATGTAATGGAAAATGCGTGCGAGAGCCACCGCGATGTGATTAACAACATGGTGTCGACAGACACGTGTTGTGTGCAAAGCCAAACTGATTTTGGTAAATTAGAATTTGGATCTTGTAGACTTTAATCGTTGGGATTTGAATCTTGTAGACGTTCGTTTGTTTTGTAGATATTTGTAAACTGATTTATGGTGGTGGCCGGTATTTTATGTTTAGTTTTTTTCTGTAATTTAGATGTAGTTTATCTAGTAGACTAGATTACTTACATTATGGTTATGTGATTGTCCCACGTTAGTAGTTCCATTTTTCTTCTTTTATATTTGCATGGTTAGTAGTTTTTGAGTAGTTTCGAATGTTACATTCATAATATTAATTACTAGTAATTTAGACGTCTAAAGGTATACCTTAGCTGAGGTGAGCAGTTTTTAAAAGTACGTAAAAATCATCTCAGTAATAGCCACAGGAATGGATACAAAAGTTAAATACCTTACAAAAATCTTATAGGCACTTTAAAATTCTCAAAAGTTTATATCTTTATTTTTATAAACGAATTAATGACAGGACAAGCCGAAGGCTTACCTAGTGTTAGGCGTAACCTCTACAGCTCCAATACCGCGGTGACCACGTTCACTAAGCACGTGACCAAAGCTGCAATACATTGCGCCCGTTACCGTGAGACAGAGTTGTAAGGTGAAATTACGAGCACCTTCCTACCGTTGAAACCGGAACACAGCAATGCAGACATTACAGATTTGCCGGCAGAAATAGGTATAATGGTAGTACTAATAATAGTTCCTCTATTAACAAGACAGCAAAAGCTTACTTTATGTTTTATTCATATATTTAGTACTAGACGCGCTAGAGTAGGGACCCCATTAGAATAACAATCATAGAAACCTGCCTAAACAGTCCAACGGAAGGTCAGCGTTGTCTTGTCATGTGCAAAACAATAAATGCTGAGTTGGCGCCTATTTGTGACACAGCAATGTGCATAGGTGTTTCGGTTTAAAGAATGTTTATTTGCAAAGAAATTACAAAATTTCGCTAATAACAAACTTAAATTAATGTAGTAAATTACGAGCAGTGTGCATGCCCGTGGATGCAGTAAGAGCCTGCTAAGGGATACCTCCGGAAGATGGGCGGCAGCGTCTTTCCGTGTATCAACATCCGTGTATCATCTTGTACTGCGCCCGTCAACCCGTCTGCCAAGCGTGGTGAGTATGGCAACTACCCCTCATGGAGGTCCATGAGGGAGGCCTGGTTTCAGGAGTGGACATTTATAGACTGAAATGATGAGCATGCTCTAGAAACTTATGATAAGGTAATTAAGCTAAATAACATTCCAAAATGCGTAATATCAGTGTTTAGATCTTAATTTCTTTTTGCATTTTAATTTTTGTCATCATCATCATTTCAGCCGTAAACGTCCACTACTGAACACCGGCCTCCCTCATGGACCTCCATGGGGGGTAGTTGCCATACTCACCACGCTTGGCAAGCGGGTTGGCGAGCGCAGTACGGGATATTGGTACACGGAAAGACGCTGCTGCCCATCTTCCGGAAGTATCCCTTAGCAGGCTCTTACTGCATCCACGGGCATGAGAGGAGGGGTAACATTCTACTGCCGGCACCCCACGGCATTAATTTTTGTATTGTGTCACAAATAAATGTTTATTCATTCATAAGGACCACATTTACTAATTATACTAAAACCTACATACCCGCTCGTTTGGATCACGCACCTCATTTGGTTTGCGTTTTGGCGCGAAATACGGCGTGCGCTCCGCGTCGGCGCTAAGTGGATACTGGCTCGGTTTTTACAATGGAACGTATTGTGGTATTTATGCTCTATGGAAAGGGTTTGAATGAAGCTTGTCAGTACGTTAATTCATAATTTAGTCTGTGTTCGGGATATACAGAGTAAAAGTTAAAAATCATTTTTATTAATAAAATTATTAATTTATTTTTAGTTCAAAATTTGTTATCATCTATCTACATTTTCTGCTGTTTGTACATAGTTTGTAGTATATCCTCACTAAAAATAACAAAATAAGTAGGTGTCTTCAAACAAAATATTATTCTAATCGTAATTATAAAATGCATTTTCTATGCATAATCTTTATTTTAAATTTTAATTTAATCGAATTAATTTTTATTTTCTTGGACGACGTAAAACTTATCTGTTATTGTCATTGTCAACTTCACTCTGAAGGCACCAAAACAAACAAAAAGTCGATAAACACTAGTTTACCAATAATAATTGTTTTAATGGAACGCTAAATCAACGCTAAATCACTGGTCAGTTTACTTACCAAAACCAAACAACGGCTAAAAAATCTTGGTAAGTAAACTGACCAAAACCAAAAAAGCGGATACAATTTCAGATTACACGTCAGTATCCACCCAGGCGGAGTTGCCTTGCGCCGCCTGCGAGACACGCACGGCCGCAGCCCCCCATCGCGGGCTGAGGAGGTTCTTCTGGTGGGTACACTCTCAGTGCTTATGGCTTTCTTATCCCTCGCCGAGAAGATACAAAGCAAACTTAAAAAGGAACGGAGGGGTAGAATAGTGGACGACGACTTAGGTATGTGGTCTTTTAAATATCTTTGAAGTTCTGAATTCCCGTGTAGCTTAGGCGACCTGCAGCAAAAAACTTTGGACAAATCTTTAGACATGGTTTTGACTGCGAGACACGCGGGGCCGTAGCAACCTATCGGGGCGTGAACAGGTTCTGGTAGGCACACATGTTAGTGCTTATCGCTTTCTTATCCCTTGATGATACAAACCAAAGATATTAATTCTCGAATTTAAAAAAAAAACTATTTTAAAATGAACATAATACTGCCGGGTACACCACAACATTCTTTGAATAAAATCCTATATTTTTTTACATTGTTAAATCAGACTCAGGTAGAGGGAGTTTCGTAGCTTAATTGTTTGAAGCACTTCCGTCTCTAGGAAGGGTCAACGATTCAATCAATTTTACCAACGTGGGTTCGAACCCTACCGAAATACAAATTTTCTGCATAAGTTTTTAATCGCCAACCCGCCCGCCAAGCGTGGTGAGTATGGCAAAAACCCTCACGATCGGTACTTGCAGACCCATGAGGGAGGCCATTGTGCAGCAATAGACGTCTTACGGCTTGGGATGATGATGAAGTGTTTAATTACCTAAAATCCTGCCCTATCCTTTCTTGCCATCGAAACCACCTCACTTATTCCCCAGTGTGTGATTATACTTGCAGATCCATGAGGGGAGGCCATTGTAGAGTAGTGGACGTCTTACAGCTGAGATAATGATGATGATGATGATGAAGTTTTTGATTTCCTTAAAATCCTATCCTTTCCCGCCACTGAAACCACCTCTCTTATTCCCCAGTGTGTGATTACAGGGAGTCCTTAAAGTGCCTGTTCCAATTGTTCGCCGTCGTGTGCTTCGTCGGCGCGCTGTCGCTGCTGTACGGCGCGGCGCGGCGCGGCGCGGCGCGCTGCGAGCGCGGCGCCACGCCGTGGCGCTGGCTGCACGCGCAGGACCTCATGGACCTGCTGCTGAGGATAGAGTACACTGCCGAAGTGCCTATGTAGGATGTCGTGAATCTTTATGTCCTCTCGATGGATAACTAAGCCTACAAGATAAGATTTGAATTTTTTCCATACAAAACATGTCAGAATTTAAGCGTCCAGCAAAACCATCAACCAGTTGAATATAGGATATGATCAACGGATCTTCTGTTGAGTACACTGCCGAAGTGTGTATATAGGAATTGTGTCTGGGATTGTGCAACTTAGTTTCAAAGTCGGTTATGTATAAGTCGGAATTTAACCATCCATAGGCAAAACCATCAACCAATTGAATATAAGATGTGATCGACGGATCTGCTGTTGAGGATAGAGTATACTGTTGAAGTGCCTTTGTAGGAAGGATGCCTGGATTGGGGGTCTAAGTGTTAACATTGATTGTATTTCAAATAATCTCCATTGGTCAATATCGATGCTTAAGGACATCATGGATCTGCTTTTGAGGATAGAGTATACTCCGGAAGTGCCTATGTAAGAATTAGGCATGGATTGAGCACTAGAATTATCACTATTGGACAATATCTATAGATGTATTCTGTCAATGGATTTATTATTCTTCTGACGTTTCTTCCATTCCAATAAGTCAGAATTCCACTGTCCGTAGGCAATAAGAGTGCTGAAGTGCCTATGTAGGAACTATGTCTGGGATTGTGGATCTAAGTTGTTTGAAATTGGCTATGTTTAAGAATAACACCATTGGTTAAGCCGAAAGTTTGTTTGTATGGAGGTTTGTTACCTCTTCACACAAAAACTAGCGTACGTATCGAGCTGAAATTTAGCAGACGTATACGAGTAGATGTTGACTAGAATTAACACATAGGCTACTTTTTATCCGGGTACAATGCATGCGAAGCGGCGGGCACAAGCTAGTTAAATATAAGGTTTGGTAGTTTGTATAGTGTTAAAATGTCTATTGATGTGTTTGCGTCGGCTACTCAATATCAGAATGTACAATTATTGGTAAGTAAATTTAGTAAACAATTTTATTAGCTTTAGTGAAATGGTTGTTGCATTTACAAGCATAAGTAGGTTAAAATGTATAACTAGTTATAAAAATATATACAATATCTCAAAGCCAAGGTTTCTCTTAGATGGTTTTTTGTTCTCTATAGATCTATTATAAATATTAACTGCCCATTTCGTTTGCATTTATTATAATTAGTTTAGTAGTTAGATGTTTGTGAATAATTTGTAACAGTAAGATAATGTTAATATCTTACGGAATATTAGTTGTGACATGATTCTAGTATATTTTAATCCAACTGACACATTAATAGTGTAATTTTTGTGAAATTAAATGTTTACTGATATAACTTGTATTATAAAACCAAAGATAAAGAGAATCTCAAGGTATTGTTTGGCATTATTAACTGCTTCTTTGTCCACTGTGATCAGCTACCTACTATTTTTATCTATTGAAGTTCCATTTCAAAGTTCCTCAGTTTTAGGTAATATACTTTAGACCACAAATTTTATGCATTTACTTTCATCGTCTCGATATTCTGTTCTATTTCTTTTAGATGTTGGCCGTCCATGTTTCCTTGCCTGCAATTCGTTTATTCTATATGATGACTTTTTTTAATTACTGTTAATATAAAAATTCAATAATTGGTCAAATAAAAGGAAACGCTGTGATAATAATTTGTGCCAGTCAGTTAGTTATAAATAGAATATTTCCAAGAATCGCTTTTGATCAGATAATTTTGAAATGTATCCCTATTTGTTCAGTGTAGGATTAGTTATGTAATTTTCATTTATATAGTATGTAAATAAATACTTTGAGCTTATAAACATAGATTAGTTGGTTTAGCAAGAGTTAGTTCACATCTGAAAAAAGTTGCATGTTATCTAATTATAATTTAAATTCTTATTAGAATAACATTTTGTCACAATATTTACTTTTAGCGTTAGCATTTTTCAGTGCATTTACGTTTAAATAACTTTGATTGTACAATATTGTTTGCATTTCATTCATCAGGTATTTTAATTTATTTATATATTTTTGGCTCATATTTTAAATCCACATTTTTGCAGAGATTTTAAATATTTGACTATCGTTATAATTTTTATAAAGTTTTTCAAGGATCTTGTACTTGCCAACTGTGTTATCTTTGTTGCCAACGAATGAGCCGATGTGTTTTATAAGATATCGTTGGTATGTATAATTTTTGTTTTAATTATTGTAAATTAATTTTAATCAAAGCATTTATCCAAATTTAGTTTTAATAAATATGATCTTCCATAATATTTAGCGTTTTATTTCAGTACATTAATGTTACTTTAATACTTAGTTCGAATGAAACTTTAACCTATTTTACTTATATTTTGCGTTACGTTTTAGGGTTACGAAACTAGTAGCCTGCGAATGAATCGTTAATGAAACTAAACGTTGATGAGTTTAGATATATGAGTAAGTAGTACTTGTTTTTAAATAAATCAAAACATGGCTCGATAGCATTGCGTTAACGTACCTAAGTTCGTTGTTGTGGGTTCCAATACACTTTCAATTTGGTCTAATAAAGGGTTCCGGACCAAAATGGTAAAAAGGAACCCTTATGGTTATCACTTTGTCTGTCTGTCTGTCACAAATGGATATCTCCAGAAATACTGATGCTATCGACTTGAAATTTGAAATGGTTAAAGATAAAGGTTTTTTACTAATATATCATACTGGCTGACCCGGTGCCCACTTCGTTGGGCGGTAATTTATAGCCTGTGACACTCACAAATACTGTGGCTTTCTATTTTGAAAATCGGTTCAGTAGATACATTAACTAGCTGACCGGGAACTGCGTATCGCACCTATAACTACAACCACCACTTACAACTTACCCTACTACTACTACCCTACAACTAACGCTGGAACATTTGTTTCATATTTTTTTCCATATAAACATTTACGAAACGTAAAGTAGCCTATGTCCGTCTCCACGGTCTAATCTACTCCTATACTAAAATTCATCCAAATCGGTTTAGCGGTTTTGACGTGAAAAGGGAACATACATCATTGAAGTATTATTACTAGCGTATAGAATTGACACCCGCGAACACCAAGTTTGCGCCATGAGTTGTTGCCGGCCGGCAACAACTCATTTAGTCGTTCGTCGACGCCCATCGCGACCGCATGCGAATAAACACAAATTAAAAATGCCGTCTTGCATGTTAAAAACGTGTAAAAATCAATCAACTGCGAAGAGAAAAGATAGTGGCGTGACTTATCATCGGAAAGTAAACAGAATATCAACTAAAACCAACTAAAATTAATTTTTGTATATTATTTTCTATTGTACTGACATTTTGTTTGAAAATCATAGATTATGAAAAGTGATTCGTACAGATGGGATGTGTAGGTACCTACTAAGGGTTGGCGACAAAGGTTTAACTGATTATTTTTAGTTCATAGTTCATAGTCGTTTCGTCATTACTTATAAACTGAAGCTGTATTATACCTATGTATATTGTTGTCTGAACAAATTCTTAATGTTTATAAATTTGTAATAGATCGATTGACGACCTCTGTGGCGTGGTGGGCAAAGGTTCGCCTGCGACGCAGGAGGTGGGTTCGATTCCCGTCTTAGGACATATGTTTAGTGATCGCTGCAGATATTTGTTCTGTATTGTATTTATTATATCAGTTATCTAGTAGCCATAACAAGAGCTCTGCTTAGTTTTGGGCTAGATAATCATCATCACTTCAGCCAAAAAACGTCCACTAATGAACAAAGGCCTCCCTCATGGGTCTCCATGAGGGGTAGTTGCCATACTCACCACGCTTGGCAGGCGGGTTGGCGAGCGCAGTACGGGATGTTGGTATATGGAAAGACGCTGCTGCCCATCTTTCGGAGGTATCCCTTAGCAGGCTCTTACTGCATCCACGGGCATGAGAGGAGGGGCAGAGTGAAATAAAGTGTGGGGTCTAGTTAGTGTAAGTACCTACCTATGTACGTACTTGTTGGATAAAATAACAATTTATTAAAAAAAAATTTGAATAGAATAGAAATATATTTATTTGGTTTACAAAACAGCACAAGCATAGAACAAAAGGCAAAAAAGAAAAATAATAATAAATAACATAGTACCTAGCACCAAAAACAATAACATTGCAAGTACTAATTAATATTTAACAGATTGGGTAATTCTAGGTACATACGGCAAAGGATAACAATGAAAAAAAAAAAAAAAAAAATAAAAATAACAACAAATCGAACATTTATACAAAGTTAAAACAAAACAAAAAGAAAAAACCATTGTAGGCAGTATGCTGCCGTATGCCCCAACCACAACAAGAAATATATTTATCTAAGTAAGAGTAAGTAGTGAAAGATGTGCTGCATTAAAACCAAAAGGGATGGATCTCAGCTTGTGTTCCTTCGCACCATAACACGAAAGAACGCTGATTTTCAGACCCCTCCTAAAAGGTAAGTGATGCCACGAGCAGTAGCCAGCGGTTTAGTAACTAATCGAAAAAATAAAACATAAATAATCAAACAATAACAAATACTTATAAAATATATAGGAATAAAGCATGCTAAAGCAATGGAACGTAAAATGTAAAGCGGAACGTAGAAAAATATACCAACTAATGTACTAAATTATCTGTGACCTAGAATAGATTTCCTCTTAAAATTGTTAAAAGAACTGTTTCCTTTTTTGTTAATTTTAGTCCAATAATTTGAACTTTCTAAAGATTACGAACTTGACACTGGCAGAATTGTGAAAAAGCCAAACACAAAAGCCAAAAAAAATACGATAAGAAGAAGAAGATAGAAATGATACGCCATAATAATATTTTACCAGATATTGTAGCAACTAAGTTATAAAATACAAAGGGTAGAATGGAGCGGTCAGTGAGCGCGCACGAGGATGGATAACCTTCTTTTCTTTTTGACTGACACATCATCAAAAGAAAGAACGTGCTATTTTTATAGTTTTCCTAGTGTTGAATGGAGACAAAAACTTGGTTGTCCTTCAACTCGGCTACGTACAAAATACCTAATTACTAGCGACAACAGGGAAGTAAGAATTATACAAAGAAGATGAAGTATATCAAGAAAAAGGAGTTTGGGGGTTGGTTGGTAAGTAGCAGTGATTTTATGGAATAGATTTTTGTCTGCGTAATAGTTCTTGCTTATATTTTCGCTTAAAAAAATTACTTTAAACGCTTAACGATTCGTTTTAATTTAACGTAAATATTTTTACGTTTTGAAATATAATATTCACAGGTACCTACTGCATTAACATTACAGCATTAGTATTATAGCTGTCTGAAGTGTCCCTTCTGCGGTGAAAAAAATCTATTAGAGCGACATGTTGTTACAATATGTTGAACGAAACGTGTAAAAGCGCCACGAAATTCACGGCGCTTACGACGTTTTGGTCGCGAGAAAACTATACTCTATTAGCGATCTAGCGCTGCATGTATTGATGGTATGGATAGACGACATTCTAATCGTGTAGCGCTGCAGCGAATACTTGTGTGCGGGGGCGAGCGCGCCCCGCGCAGGCACCCCCGCTGTCATCAAGTTGCGACACATTTTTTGTTTGGTATAGCTACTCTTAACTATTTACAACTCACTGACATACATACATTCTTACTTTCACTTTTATATATTATAAAATAAATTAATAATTAGTAGGATAGGATAGTTTAGTCTATTAGAGGTAGTAGGGAAGGTAATTTGGTATACTATTTCGGTTTCGGACAAAGTGTTACCATAAGAGTTCCTTTTTACCATTTTGGTCGAGAACCCTAAAAAGGGACCTAATTCAAAGCATATCTATACGAACCCAAAAATAATTTTCGAAATCGGTTCATAAAGGAACAAGTTCGGAGGTAACAAAGATTAAAAAAAAAGATAAGTACAGACGAATTTACTACCTCCTCCTCTTTGAAGTCGGTTAAAATTCACGTACCTATATCGAATGATTAGATAAGTAAGTCATATACATATAGGCCTATCCACTTAACATCATCAAGGCTATTAGGGTCGGTTGTTAGGTTATTTTTTTTTTATCTAGATGAAAACAGCGAAAAATATGTCGATGGTACCAGCTCTTCGAAGCTCTACTGTGCGTTTTAGATTTGGAAGTTTTAGAAAACGAAAAAAGGAAATATTTGTTTGATAAAATTTTCATCAAACAAAAAAAATCTGACATACTTAATTAAATAATACACATACCTAATAAAAATGCCTATCGTCGAATCAATAAAATCTTTCAACAGCCCAAAACATCTCAAAGCAAAATCACCAATTGCTGACCCTTGCAAAAAAAGGCCTCCTTGTGGGAACGATTCGCGCACCCGTTTCTCAAACTCAATATAGCTTTGTGTCTTCGCACCTTGAGACGAACAATAGGATCGCAGGGCTTTTATAAAACGATACTTCATTGGTGGGAGTTATTAATTCGAAATTGACGTTTTGTGGGTTAATATTTGGTGTTTGAACAGATAGGTAAATAAGAGTCTCGGAATTAAGAATTACATGTAAAGGGTAGGTATGTTTAATGGTAGGTACCGATTAGGGTTGTTGCGAATATCAGCATCAGCATCCGCTGATGATCAGCATTGATTTAAACATCAGCATCCGCATCCGCATTGATCGATGCTGATGTTCGAGTCGCGACATGACCCGAAGAGGCGGGGCTTAAAGCGCATTTTTGTACAAATTAGGTAAACAAGTACAAACAACACACAAAGGGTGTTCCCTGTGCTACCCTTTGTGTACTAAACCCTCAAAAAATGCAAGATTTTCGAAACTCAGTTTCTATTTGAAGAACCACCTACATTAAGTGAGTGTGGAACACTAAGTGTGCGAGCCCGACACGCACTTGGCCAAAATCAGCATCCGCTGATGTCAAGATCAAAAATCAGCATCAGCGTCCGCTGATGTGTCAAAAAACCGCATCAGCAACAACCCTGGTACCGATCAATGGTAGGTTTGTATAAAGTAGTAATTACCTAGTCTGACTGAATACACAAAATATCGTCTTCTTCTTTTAATAAAGGAGTTACCCTCTTCACCTTTTCCATTTAATTCTCTCCAGGGCAGCTTCCTAGACCTCCTTGTACGACATGACACCAACTTTCTCCTACACCTGATTCATAAAACGAATCCTTGATCTTCCTTCCATTATGTTCTTATTAAAGAACCAAATAAATACTTATTTTATAGTACTTATAGTAATTATAAATACTCATAGTATTTATTTGGTCCATGTTAAAAAATATCATAATTATTTATTATATATAATATAACCAGTCATATTTTCTATTCCACCTATCATTTCAGCCATAAAACGTCCACTGATGAACACAGGCCTCCCTCATGGATCTCCATGAGGGGTAGTTGCTATTCTCACCACGCTTGGCTAGCGGGTTGGTGAGCGCAGTATGGGATGTTGATACACGGATAGACGCCGCTGCCCATCTTCCGGAGATATCCCTTAGCAGGCTTTTACTGCATCCATGGGCATGAGAGGAGGGGTATCATTCTACTGCCGGCACCCCACGGCGCGATTTACATATTCCACCTATATGATTAAATATTACTCATAATATGGTTGTAGAAATCATCATCATTAAAACCACGTCATAGGACCGCTACCGCTTATCGTTAGGAAATAAGGCAAATATCTATAGACGAAACAGGGCCCCAATGCAAAATGAACCTAACGTGTCCCATTATAAGGGGCGGATTAGCATACCGTCACACCCCTTTCATAAAGGCCATACCACCTGTCGCACACCGTGGGAATGTAGGGCTCATGAGCTTTTCCATGGAACTGACTTTGAGTTCGTGAATTTAATTTTACATCGGCACTTAGTAACCTACTAAGGTAAGGTACCTTTGTATACTCGATGCTATTTAGCGTGGCAATACAGGTCATTCACCTACCTTCACTACGCTATCATAAAATGCAATGATCAAAAGTATGGCCAATTTAGAAGTTTGACTCTTTTACCGAAATGTATGGAAAAAGTTTTTCACAATTTCTGACATTTCTAGTACTCAAACTTCAGTCGGTCCAGTAGAGACTTGATCCTAATAAGAAAGAGGATCGATTGGCATCAAAAAAAGTTTTTGTGTAAAATGACCATTTTCTTGCTGACTGTACATTTTTCCCAAAATCTGTAAATGCAGTTCAGAATATCTTAAAAATTTCTATAAACGTTTTCCTGTAACTATAACGGTTAAGGTACCTGCCCTTACTGTCCCGTCTCAAAAATTCACCCTGTATAAGGGTGTACAATAAAGTGTTAGGTATGTATGTACATATGTACCTATTGTAGTGAAACCAGATGATTAATAGAATGCCTACGAACAATTATAGCTACCTGATCAATTGATCATTGGCTAAAACCAAAGATAATAAAATATAAAAGATAATAAATAATACACTAGTAACCCAACGTTGTCGGACGACCAGTGGCAAGGTGGGTCGACGATCTGGTACACATCGCAAAGTGCCAAATTGTGGTCAAATCGTCAATGGATGCGACTGGCACAGGATCATGGTACAGATCGTGACAGGTACAGATAAAGATCGGCACAGGATCGTGATACAGGATCACAAACTTAGGGAGGCCTATACCCAGCAGTGGGCGAACCGGGCTGTGGATGATGATGATGAACCCAACATTGGAGGAGGGCAAACATTTAGTTTTTTCTTTTGATTCGAGGAGTTCCCACACAACAGGTGCTTTCTTTGAACGTTTTTATTAGGCGATGTAAAAACATATCCGGGGCTGGATTTCCGGGTCGGACGCAACCACAAAAACTACTGTGATTGATGGATTTGTATGAATGGATGCTCTTTTTATCGTGAGAAATATTGATTTGAATAATATTGGAAAGAGATTTCGGATTTATGTTAAGTAGAGCAACAAAGTGACCTAAAAATATATTAAATAATACTATTATAGGTAGCTTTTTGCTCTATTGAATTAACACATAATGACTTTGGCTTTGAAATAAAAATCACTATCTTTATTGAAGTTATTAAAAGTAATCAGAGACTAGCAATAATTAAGTGGGTACCTGAAATAATTCTGCAAAGTAGTTACCATCTGTTTTCTCAACTACACTGTCAATTAAAAGATTGTTTACTGTCGAACTACATTATATAAATGAAAAGAATACCAAGAGAACTTTCGACCTCTTTTTGAAAATAAATTTCCTATTACGGTTCGACTCGCCGATATTTGCTGGAAATCTGATTTCCACAGTGCAAGCTTTGCTTATTTTGAGACTGAAAATTTTAAACTGTAATACAACTTCATCATCATTGTCAGCTCGTAGTGACGCACTGCTGGGCATATGCCTCCTTCCCTAACCGCCAATCAACTCTACCTACTCTGGGCCTTTTGCATCCTTGTACCTAATTCAACTTACTCAGCTATTAGTTGCTAAAATAACAGGTCAATACCATAATATCAGAATCTTAACGAAACGCTGATTTGCTGTGCTCAGATTTTTTAAACAATGAAATTTCCATTCATCACCATTTCAGCCGTAAAACGTCCACTACTGAACTAAGGCCTCCCTCATGGATCTCCATGAGAGGCAGTTGCCATACTCACCACGCTTGGCAGGCGAGTTGGTGAGCGCAGTACGGGATGTTGATATACGGAAAGACACTGCTGCCCATCTTCCGGGGGTGTCCCTTAGCAGGCTCTTACTGCATCTACGGGTAGGAGAGGAGGGGTAACATTCTACTGCCGGCACCCCACGGCTAAAATATCCATTGGTGCAATGCAAGGCCGGTATACCACCACTCAAGGCCCATACCACTGCCCGCCAACACGGTAGTTTTAGAAGAACATAGCAAAATAACGAAGTTATAGACACACATATCTCACTAATATTATAAAGCCGGACGTTTGTTTGGATGGTTTGTTACCTCTTCACGCAATAACTAGCGTAGGTATGTATCGAGCTGAAATTTTGCAAACGTATAGGTGTTGACTAGGAATAACACATAGGCTACTTTTTATCCGAGTGCAACGCATGCGAAGCGGCGGGCACAAGCTAGTTGAATATAGTAAACCTACCTGAATCCGAAAATACAAAAATCACGCATCAAAACAAAACATCATCCAAAAAAACTAGAGAAAAAACGCATCTCAAACGAAAGGAAGGTCGTGTGAATGTTATTATTAAACTTGTACAAATCGTAACGGGGCACTTCCTTCCTGGGGATGTACCTAGTTAATTTATTGTAAGATCCCTCAGTTCCCATGCGCGGACATCTGGACAAAATGTAAGCCAGACAAGATTAGCATCTATACAGAGGTTAGTTTTAAAATATCTTGGTTTAATGCAATGCAATGCAAAAGGCCGTGGGATACTCTTTTTCCCTTGCCGTGCGGTGCCGGCAGTAGAATGATACACCTCCTCTCATGCCCATGGATGCAGTAAGAGCCTGCTATGGGATACCTCCTGAAGATGGGCAGCAGCGTCTATCCGTGTATCAACATCCCATACTGCGCTCACCAACCCGCCTGGCAAGCGTGGTGAGTATGGCAACTACCCCTCACGGAGATCCATGATGGAGGCCTGTGTTCATCAGTTGACGTTTTATGGCTGAAATGAGAATGCAAAAGGCCCTGAGTAACTGTTTTTGAGTTAGGTAAGGAAGTTAGCTGTTTTCGAGATACAGGAGGCTGGCTTATGCCTAGCAGTGGGTCACTACGAGTTGACAGTGATGATTATGATGATAATGATGACAGCAATGCTTAATGTTTTTTTTACAACGATAAAATCAGGTGAAATAAAAAGGCAAGTAGGTACATATCGTACATATTTATCATCATTTCAGCCGTTAAACGTCCACTAGTGAACACAGGCCTCCATCGTGGATCTCCATGAGGGGTAGTTGCCATACTCACCACGCTTGGCAGGCGGGTTGGCGAGCGCAGTATGTGATGTTAATACACGGAAAGACGCTGTTGCCCATCTTCCGGAGGTATCCCTTAGCAGGCTCTTACTGCATCCACGGGCATGAGAGGAGGGCATATTTGAACATAATTTTGGGCTTATCCCGTTTCCTACTGGCATCGACGAACAATTATAATAAATAATAGCTCAGATGACCTAGAATAAAATAGAATAGGTTCATACGTACATAGGTCAAAAACACAATAAAATAATAAAGAAACTTAGAGACATAGGTACATGTATGTATGTGGTTGCAATTTGTATTCATCATATCTTAGAAGGGACCTTATTGAAAACAAGTCCTTTCGTATAAAACAAACAATTGATAAAAGGAACTCGCTAGGTAACGATGACATCTTATCTCGACAAAGACCACCACAAATAAATGAATAAATTGGTCAGATAAAACACAAAACTAATTCATCCCTATTGAAAGGATCAACCCATTTTAAAACCATCTGTTCAAACAACAAGTCATCGCCTCATCCAGGTGTCCATCGGACCTTTGTAGTGTCATACCTCCATAATTTATTAAATATTTAATTACCCAATCGCTTTCTCCCACGGTGTATTTAGCATTACCACAGTTTAAATAACGGTTACTACAGAAATTACAATTATTTTCTTGTCAACCAAGTTCGATCGCCAGACTTTATTCCACTGGGATAGAGTTCAAATCAATAAAATTTCCCATGTTTAAAGGTTCATGGATGGTTTTATACAATAAGTAGCGGAGTGTGACGATATTTCGTGATCGCGTGATGGCTATAGCTAATGAATGACGTAATTAGAATGTCGTATGTCGTGTCAAAGGGAATACACCATTGGTGGGAATATGGGAACGCTGGATGTGAGATCAGACAGCCGTTGGGCTCATTTAAATTAACAAAATATAATAAATTTTGATGGCTACGTGGAAACTGTCCGTTAAGATAAGGGGATTCTTTATGTCCCCAGTTTTAAAACAATATACGTACAAGCATTGAGTAAAAAAATTGTCTCGTCTTTTGGCAAATCTAACAGATTATAGTAGTACATATCAACACAAACATATCATCATCATCAGCCTTTATGGACCCACTGCTGGGCATAAACATACGTATAGGTAAGAAAAAAAATTTAGTTCATTCGTAACTTCATTCCTTTATACATTTGAAAGTTAACCCTCATTTGTAATAAAATAAATAAATAAATGCTATCTGGTATTAACCAAGCATTTACGTAATTGCTATCTGCTATTTACGCGCAAACAATTGATTTGTTTATTTGTGCCACGAACAGGAGATACCTACACTGAAACCTTACAAAAATTTGTTTTAACATAAGTCAGGTTTTAGTGGAGGTTTCTCCTGTGACATAGCTTGGGCGTTTGTTACCCCAATTACAGAAAAATTTGAGACAAGCAACTGACTTGATGCATATTAACCAATGTAACTATAATCTCATTACACACAAATTTTATGATTGAGTTATCAAACACCTGAAAAAAAATATGAAAGCCCAACTCCAATCGTCATTGCAACAAAAATTGCGATACACAATGAAAATGTCCCTCTCATACAAACACAAACCCTTACACCTTTCAACATTCCCACACACCGTGTGAACCACTCCGCACCGCCCCACAAAGTACCGGGTGCCTCCATACACGGGGCGCCGCAAAAAACCTCCTACTTCATGGTTTTACCTTCCCTTACCGTGTTAGTGGTAGGTAAGCTGTGGTCTACGCACGTCGTTGAATAAATAGTAGTTGCAATTTAAGATTAGGTTAGGTTGGGGATAGTAAGTAAGAGAACCTAGGGTCCTGGACAAACCTAATATATAGGTTTTTTGGACACTTAAACCGAATTAAAATGTACCATTTATCCAATAATAAATAAATAAATAAAAATAAAATAAGTACATAGGTGACTGTCCTGGACACGATAACGCTTAATTTAAGTAGTGATTTCAATTTAAACATGCTTAAAACTTTGTTACAATTTCTTAGAATAAGTTAGTAAGTTGTAATTTAGGCAGAAATATATTCATATCTTTTTAAGTATAAGACCTAGGAATAAGTTTTAGGTGTAGCTAGAAAGCTAAGAGAAGCACCTTTAATTTAAGATCAAATAGTTATAGGTTTTATAAATAAATAAAAAGATATCGGTAAAAAACCCCAAATAACATAGTGAAAAGTAGGCTAGAGAAATTGAACAAATAGAGCCGTCCTCTGCACGGTATAGCTTAGGGGTAGGATAGTAAACGCGAACCTGTGCTGCGACACACAGTGGTTCCAGTAGCAAGAAATAATTAATAAGAAGAAAGAAATAAAGCTGAAAACTGAAAACTGAAAAGGAATATTATTGAAACCTTGAAGATAGAAAAATACAGTCCACTTAGGGCCAGAACAGTTGGTCCTGCGAGCCGGATCGGAGTGAAGAGATCCTGCGCTTACTGGATTGAAGAACGAAAAATCAAGCGCTCGCGCAGTATGGTTGTAACCAGAAGCCAAGCCGACGTGTCCGAACGACACACGGAGGAGGCTGTACGGCAAGGTGCCGAACTGGAGGCCATCACGCACGAACGAAGACGAAGATTGTCGCTGGAACCACCTGCGTCACCCGTTACGCATCAAGTAGCCACCCGTCACGAACTGGACCCACCTATAAGGTCTGCCCCCGACTACACCCGCGCCGGACCGAGTATGGAACGCCATAGGAGTGAACGATCTCCTGCCCGAACTGCGCGCTCTCTGCGATCTAACGGGAGCGTAGCAGTCAGGGCTCGGACAGCGGAACTGGAAGCGGCGGAGAAACTGGCGGAGCTCAGGCGTAAAGAACTCCAAATAGAAGCCGACCTCGTCAAGAAAAGACTGGCTGTCGACCTAGCAGCATTGGAAGAGGAGGAGCAAAGGAGTACACATGAAGATGACCTACCGGAACACAGCGAGAGAATCAACCAGTGGCTGCAGACAACAACTGAAGGGGAGAAGAGTGACACCATTCCAAGAACCGAGAAGAACATCCGATTCAACGTCAGGAACGTGCCAATTACGCCGGTCAAGCCGAAGAATTCTGCCAACATCGATGCATTAGCTGATGCAATAGAGAAGCTAGCAAGACCGAGGATGAAGTGCCCTGACCTGCACGTCTTTTCCGGATCACCGAACGAGTGGTTGCCCTTCAAAGCCGCCTTCAAAGACTACGAGAACATACAAGCTGACACCAGTTGAGAATATCCAGAGGCTAAGAAGCAGCCTTAAAGGAGAAGCAAGAGAACTAGTTGCTTCACTCCTGTACACCGTAAGCGATCCAGAAATGATAATGAAGACCCTGGAACAATGCTTCGGAAGACCAGAGATCATCATCGACCGGGCCATTGATGACCTTAGAAGACTACCGAAACCCGGACCATCTGCAATAGAACTGAACTCATTCGCCGTCAAGCTTCAGAATGTGGTCTGCGTGTTGAGCAACATCGGGAACCGAGGCTACCTGCACAATCCGACGCTGGCCAGAGAAACGCTGGACAAGCTGAGCCCACACATTCGCTCGCGTTGGTGTGACTACGCATCCGAAGAAGAAGGAACGATCGAGCCAGAGATCGTATTGCTATCTCACTTCCTCATGCGAGAAGCGGACCGAGCCCTGCGGTACAGCTACGCGCCACCAACCAGCAAGAAGGAGTACGTGCCGAAAACAAACACAGCGTTTAAGAAGAAGACGAACGCCGTTTACAACACCACTGAAGAACTTCCTGAAAACGAAGAGGTATGCTCATGCTGTGAGAAGAAACACACGCTGACACATTGTCCCGAATATAAAGCAATGACAATTGACGAGCGATGGGAACATGTGAAGAAGAACAAGCTATGCTTCAAATGTATAGTAAAGAAGCATCGGCGCACCAACTGCAAGGCGACATCGTGTGGCGTTGGCCAATGTTCACGTCTACACCATCAAACTCTGCATAAAGAGAAGAAGGAAGACAGTTCGAGCCCAACCGAAGCGGTTATGACAGTGACCACCGCTGCCCAGAATAACAAAGCAGTATTGCTGAAGATGTGTCCAGTCACCGTCGTCGGTCCACGGGGGGAGATCGATACGCTCGCTCTCTTGGATGAAGGGGTAACAGTCACTCTGATTGATGAGAAGTTGGCACGAACCATCGGAGCGAAGGGACCTTCACTGCCACTACGAATGCGTGGAGTCAACACCACACAACACGAAGAGGAAAGCCAACTTGTCACCGTGCAACTGAAGAGCAGGAATAGTAAGCTACATCCACTTCGGGCACGCACCATCAAGAACATGAAGCTGCTGCAACAATCGATTCCCGCTACACTGTTGGATCAAGATCATCTCAGAGACTTGCAACGAGATGAAGTTTGCTATGAGTCATCACATCCTGGGATCCTGATTGGAGGGATCACTCTCACTAGATCAAGTCAACAGATCCAGCCTGGATCTAGTGAGAGTTTTCATTTAAGAAAACTCTCACTAGATCCAGTATTTAAAGTTTTTCGAATACTGGATCTAGTGAGAGTTTTTTATTTGTTTGTACTCTCAGTAGATCCAGTTTCGAAATTTACAAAAAAAATTAAGTGTATCTATTTAATGTAAATTATAACTTGAATCTTCAATTTCCATATCGGTTTTTTGACAGGTGTCAAAAATTACAGATGTCAAAATTGACAGACAGAACTTGTCATACATGATAGATGTCAAAAGTGACAAAATAAAAAAGATTACAGATGACAGCTGTCAAACTTCAAATGGCCATAACTCGACAACTACTCAGCCCAGACATTCCGTTTAGGGCTCAAATGAAAAGCATTGCTGTTACCTACTTTTTCGATGACAGCTGTCAAACTTCAAATGGCCGTAACTTGACAGCTACTCAGCCTAGACATTTTGTTTAGGGCTCAAATGAAAGGCATTGCTGTTACCTACTTTTTCGATGACAGCTGTCAAACTTCAAATAGCCATAACTCGACAACTACTCATCCTAGACATTCCGTTTAGGGCTCAAATGAAAGGCATTGATGATACCTACTTTTTCGATGACAGCTGTTAAACTTCAAATGGCCGTAACTCGACAGATACTCAGCCTAGACATTCCGTTTAGGGCTCAAATGAAAGGCATTGATGATACCTACTTTTTAGATGACAGCTGTCAAACTTCAAATAGCCATAACTCAACAGCTACTCAGCCTAGACATTCCGTTTAGGGCTCAAATGAAAGGCGTTACGGCCATTTGAAGTTTGACAGCTGTCATCGAAAAAGTAGGTATCATCAATGCCTTTTATTTGAGCCCTAAACGGAATGTCTAGGCTAAGTAGCTGTCGAGTTACGGCCATTTGAAGTTTGACAGCTGTCATCGAAGAAGTAGGTAACAGCAATGTCTTTCATTTGAGCCCTAAACGGAATGTCTAGGCTGAGTAGTTGTCGAGTTATGGCCATTTGAAGTTTGACAGCTGTCATCGAAAAAGTAGGTAACAGCAATGCCTTTTATTTGAGCCCTAAACGAAATGTCTAGGCTGAGTAGCTGTCGAGTTACGGCCATTTGAAGTTTGACAGCTGTTATCTGTCATTTTTTTTATTTTGTCACTTTTGACATCTGTCATGTATGACAAGTTCTGTCAATTTTGACATCTGTAATTTTTGACACCTGTCAAAAAAACCGATATGGAAATTGAAGATTCAAGTTATAATTTACATTAAATAGATACACTTAATTTTTTTTGTAAATTTCGAAACTGGATCTACTGAGAGTACAAACAAATAAAAAACTCTCACTAGATCCAGTATTCGAAAAACTTTAAATACTGGATCTAGTGAGAGTTTTCCAAAATGAAAACTCTCACTAGATCCAGGCTGGATCTGTTGACTTGATCTAGTGAGAGTGATCCGATTGGAGCTGACCACTGGGAGTACATAGTCTCACTGGAACTGCGAGTCGGAAAAGCGAACCAACCAGCGGCATCGAGAACACAGCTGGGGTGGGTCATACACGGGTCCATACCACGTAGCATCATTGCGGATCAAGACAGTGTGCTACACATCTACACACCTGAAGCCATCGAGCAGCAAAACCAAGAGTTGCATGAGCTGATAGAGAAGCATTTCAGCATTGAAGCAATTGGTATCAATAATAAGCCACGTACGAGTGAACGAGATCTCCGGGCTACAAAGATCGTCGAACAGATAATCAAAAAGATTGACCAAGGATACGAAGTTGGTCTACCATGGAAAAAAGAAGACACGAAGCTACCTCAGAGCTACAACATGGCACTTCGTCGTCTTCAAAGCATTGAAAAGAAGATGGATGCTGACCCAGTCTTCGCCGAAGAATATAAAAATCAAATCGAGAACCTGCTGCAGAAGCGGTATGCTGAACCATGCGATGGAACGGAGGAGTCTAGCACCGTCTGCTGGTACTTGCCTCACTTCGCAGTACGCAACCCTAACAAGCCCGGGAAGATAAGGCTTGTCTTCGATGCAGCAGCGAAGAGCAATGGAGTCAGCCTGAACGATCACCTGCTGGAGGGACCCGACCTCTTGATGTCCCTGCCAGGCATCCTGTACAGATTCAGAGAGAAACGAGTCGCGATTACAGCCGACATACAGGAAATGTTTCTCCAAATCAAGATTCGTCAGGAAGACCAGCCGGCGCAACAATTCTTGTGGAGAGCCAACGAGAGAGAGAAGACGCCTCAACGGTTCAAGATGACAAGCATGATATTCGGCGCTGCGAGTTCTCCATTCATGGCGCATTTTGTGCGAAACCACAACGCGAGGATATACGCTCACACTTATCCTCTCGCCTGCGAAGCCATCACCAGAAGCCACTACATGGACGATTTGGTAGCGAGCTACGATGACGACGTGGAAGCTCGTCGAGCCGTCACGGAACTGCGCACAGTACACGCGGTTGCTGGATTCACATTGAGAGGATGGAACAGCAACGAGGACTGCGTACTGGAGGACGTGCCGGCTGAACAACGAACTACAACACCGACGCAATTCGACGGGAAGGGATCAGAGAACAAGATCCTTGGGCTCTACTGGAACGCCGAACGAGATGAACTTGGATTCAACACCTCCATGAACAGAGTTCCCGCCGAAGTACGTGCACGAGTCCGCGCGCCAACGAAACGAGAGGCACTCAGCGCGGTAATGTCCATCTACGATCCGCTCGGTCTGCTGAGTCATTATACGATACGAGCAAAAATCGTGCTGCAGAATCTATGGCGAATCAAGATGTCATGGGATGAACCAATCCCGGAAGAAGAGAACGAACTGTTTGCTGCATGGTTGGAACAACTGAACGATCTGACTACTCTTCGGCTGGAGCGACGCTACGCGATTCAAGACCACACCGACCTGGAGCTACACGTACTATGTGATGCCAGTGAACAAGCTTACTCTGCCGTGGCGTACTGGCGAAGCACGAGACCTGATGGAAGCTTCAGCGTATGCCTTATCGCCGCCAAGTCCAAGGTTGCTCCAAAGAAAACGCAAACTATTCCCCGCCTAGAACTACAGGCAGCTGTCATCGGAGCAAAGTTGTCCGATGCAATCAGAAAGGAACCTCGTGTAGAAGTCAAGAGAACGATCTACTGGAGCGAGTCAATGACAGTCATACACTGGATTCGACACGATGCAAGAAGATACACGCCCTACGTCGCCCATCGCCTGGGGGAGATATCTGAACTTACCCAGAAAGAAGATTGGAAGTGGATACCGACCAGCGAGAATACAGCAGACGACGCGACAAGGCTAACGAACAAACGCATAACGGCAGAAGATCGATGGTTCCGAGGTCCAGACTTCCTTCACCGCCCAGAGCATCAGTGGCCGAAGGAGACGTCTGACAGCAACCACGAGGAAGAAGTTCTTCACATCCGAGTGGAAGAAGACAAGACAGATGGATGGCTACCGGATCCATCACGCTTCTCTAAGTACGAGACACTAGTCAGAGCTACAGCACGAGTCCTCTTCTTCATCGAGAGATGTCGACGACGCGCCACGAACATGGAAAATCGGCACATCGAAGACGCAGAACGTGCGCTTATTCGCCACGCACAAAAGGAGAGCTTCTCAGATGAGCTGCAACGAATGAAAACGTCTCGTCCAATCACGAAATCCAGTCGTCTGTTTAGATTGGACCCCATTTTAGAAGATGGTATTCTGCGAGTACGAGGACGCATTGGAGCCGCTGATGCACCGATTGAGATGAAGAGGCCTGTTATACTCGACGGCCGACACCGCATCACAAGACTCCTCGTCCTGCGAGAACACTGCGCAGCTGGTCACGCTAACAGAGAACGTGTGACGAACGACCTCAGACAGAAATACTGGGTGATTCATCTACGACCGACAGTACGAGGCATCGAGAGGGAATGCAGACTCTGCCTAGTACGGAAGATGAAGCCTCAACCACCAGCTACAGGAGACTGGCCAATGGGAGTCGTCGAGCGCACCTACGAGGGACCGGACGGAGGCGTACGGGTGGCAGATGTCCGGACGAAGACTGGCGTCTTCAAGCGGCCGACCAGCAAGCTCATCGTGTTGGTGAAAGAAGAGGCTGCGCGAGCTACGCCGGGGGGAGGATGTCCTGGACACGATAACGCTTAATTTAAGTAGTGATTTCAATTTAAACATGCTTAAAACTTTGTTACAATTTCTTAGAATAAGTTAGTAAGTTGTAATTTAGGCAGAAATATATTCATATCTTTTTAAGTATAAGACCTAGGAATAAGTTTTAGGTGTAGCTAGAAAGCTAAGAGAAGCACCTTTAATTTAAGATCAAATAGTTATAGGTTTTATAAATAAATAAAAAGATATCGGTAAAAAACCCCAAATAACATAGTGAAAAGTAGGCTAGAGAAATTGAACAAATAGAGCCGTCCTCTGCACGGTATAGCTTAGGGGTAGGATAGTAAACGCGAACCTGTGCTGCGACACACAGTGGTTCCAGTAGCAAGAAATAATTAATAAGAAGAAAGAAATAAAGCTGAAAACTGAAAAGGAATATTATTGAAACCTTGAAGATAGAAAAATACAGTCCACCCAGAACAGTGACGGTTGTGGATTTTTTTATTAAAAGTTATAAAAACAGTATAAAATACTAAAATTCATAATTCGTATTTAATTAAGATTATAAAATAAGGTTTTTGTTCATTCTAATCGGTAGTGGTCCTTCAAGCAGGACGTTGCACAAAGCTAATTACAATTAAATATAATTGTTATTTTGTTCAGCTTGACTTTATTTATTTCATAAATTGTCATATTAATATTTTTCATAATTTAGGAAAGCTTTTAACATTTGTAAAAATATAATTACATACATAATACGCTCTCTATTTATAAATAATGTGGGTTACATTACCACTCATGTCCAATAATTTCCCATAGGTAGGTAAATACCACCCTAATCTACGTTTACGCACGGTGACTCCATAAAGTATCGAGTAAAATCCTATAAAAACGAAGAGCAAAAAACGCGGCACTTCATTAGAGCGCCTATGAAGAACCGAGTTTACGCGCTTAGCGGTGACGTCAATGAATAGGGGACTTTATGTGCGCGTGCGCCTGAATTCCCATACTCGAACAGGATGAGGGGTTAGTAGCTTCACTTTGGCTTTGAAGCAATTATTAGAATATTGACCACTTTTGTAAACTTCAGACAAGTTTTAAAAAAAAATTAAGAAACGGCCAGCACTTAACCTAAAAATAGATAATTAGATAAAATTATTTATTCACTGATAGCACACAGTTATAATAGAGGACTTACAATAGAAACTACAAGAAAACTAAACAAATAAGTCTAACGATTGAGACACATAATTACGAATTACAGTTTATGTATTATTGTTATTATTGTTTATTTATTATGTTAATAATAATTATTGAATTAATTATAATTAATATAATAAATTATAGGTATCTAGATACAATTAAAATTTAAGAAAGGCAAAGAAATAAAAACAATTAAAAAAATGCTAAAAATTATTTGTATAACTATTTTATTCACTGTAGATTGTTGACCACTTCCACCAATGTAAGTTGCAATTATCAAACAATCAATGCCCTATTATAGGTAAGCACGCTTTTAAGTGTTACAGTTTGTTAACATATTTTACACATCGAATTCGGCTAAAGTGCGCTCTATTAACATAAAGTTCCAGTTTTTTGTATCGTATCTTATCTGTGCTACCATGAAGAAAACCTTGATCTTAACTTTATTTGTAAGAAAAAGATCTGGAATTTAATAAAATATTGTTTAGTGTCATGGATACAAAAATAACTAACGATCACTGACTTAATTATTCGTGACAAATCGGTTAACAGGTTGTAAAAGTTGGATGATAATGAACAATAATTACTATTCATTTTATTTTCAAACCTACACCCTCCATACCGATTCACCGCTGCGCCACTGCGCTCATTCACAACAGGTTCCCATAGAGCGAGACGGCACGAAAACAAAACATTCCGATACAGTTCCCACCGTCCTGTCCCGCACGTGTAAAAGAGACAAGCAGCACTTCCCTATTGGGTTAACCTGGAGCAGGAAGACCTTAGTTGTGCGCAGGAGTCGTACGGACGTCATTACGAGTTCAGAGCTCGAGGAGTGAACACGTGTTACGAGTGTATTTGTGTTGTGAAGTGAAAATGCCGTGCAGTGAAGACGACGATTCCCAGGCTGGGTTCGGCGAAACCCATGGATTAACGAAGGCTGAATTGAGAAAGGTGCTTATTTAATTACTGAATTATGGATATATTGAGAAAAAAAATGCAGTTTTATTTATGTCTGCTATTCAAAACTTGGCTAGATTGTAATATTATTAGGGTACAATTATGTATTATTTGTACACTACTAAAAAAAAAAATCAAAACTTATCTTTATACAAGAGGTTATCTTTGTAATAGGTACGTTTTTTTCTGAACACAATTTATCGTTTTTTTTAGGCTACGAATAAATTAAATATTAGTAAAAATTATGCTGCCTCAGTTTAAAATAAAGTGCTAGCGAGACTCACGCCTTAAGGGTTCCAAAATTAGAAGATAATTATTTATCAATATTTATTTTATTTATCGATAATTATCTATAATATTACATAAGAAATATTTGATGAGATATCTATTGATATAATATAGAGATATTTCATCAAATATTACACAAGAAATATTTGTATTTCATTGTGTGTATTAAATAAGTGTATTTCATCCAATATTACATTAGAAATATTTGATGAAATATCTATTGCTGTTTCGTTACAAAACAACAAGTATAAACTTGCAGAAAAATATTAGACGTATGCCGATAAAGTAAAAAAAAACTCTAAGACATCACATTTCATTGAAACTTTACATAATTATCAAGGACCGATGACAATAAAATAATTTGGCGTGATTTTTTAGTTTTTTAACCCCCGACGCAAAAAGAGAGGGGTGTTATAAGTTTAACGTGTAGGTATGCCTGTATATCTGTCTGTGGTGCCGTAGCTCCCAAATAGATGAACCGATTTTCGTTTAGATTTTTGTGTCATAGATAATTTTATCCCGAGTGTTTTGTTTGTTTCATGAAAATCTGTTCAGCCGTTTGAAGATTATCAGCTCTTTTTTTTTCAAATATACCAAAGTGTGGTATCAAGTGAAAGGGCATGATGTGTAGATTGCAAAACTGAGGGTAAAAATTAGGTTACATCAATGACAAAAGACTAAAGTGTCGGGGGTAATTTTTTTTTTAATTTAATAAAGTTGTTATTAACTCGTATTATTGTTTAATACTGAAGTGACCAAGTGACCCATTGATGTTGTTTTTGCAGACAAACAAACCGATAATGGAGAAGAAGCGGCGCGCGCGCATCAACAACTGCTTGAATGAGCTGAAGGATCTACTTATCGATTCTGACAAAGACGTAAGTTCCTATAATTATCTAAATAGTCTAAACAAAAATTCTTACAAGAGTCTAATTTGAAATACTTGTAACCATATCTCAATCAAACCCCTTATGTTAAAATAACATAAATTCCATAAATTATTTAAAATAGCTATGTACATCAGTTACCTAAGGTCTACTAGTTAGTTTCTGTAATATGTGTACTTATATTACCTATCTACGGTAGGACTGACCGAAGTGATATTTTTGGCACAATTGATTTACTTACTTTTTGGTAGCTGTTAATGGCTATATAAATTGAATTCAGTAGATATGTTACCTACGTATGGTAGTAAGTACTCGTATTCTACAGCGTAAAAGGAAATGAAAATCATACATCACATAAGCCTGTATTACATTACACGGTATTCAGGGACCCTTACCCTAACTAAGAGTGGTGTAATTAGAGTTAGAGCGTAAGGGACCCTAACTAGGGCGACCGGTCGGACCCGGCAAGCCTTGCTCCCTAATCGCCCTAACTACCGGGCCCTGAATACCGTGTAGGGTAATACAGCTTTAAAATGATTTCTCCTCTTTGCAGCCAGCGCGGCATTCCAAGCTCGAAAAGGCCGACATCCTGGAACTCGCTGTGAAGCACCTTCAAAAGCTCCAACGCCAACAACTCGCCGCCGCCATCGCCGCCGACCCTGCGGTCCTCCATCGCTTCAAGTCAGGCTTCGGCGACTGCGCTGTAGAAGTCAGGAGATACCTCTCCCGCCTCGCAAGCGTTCCCACCGGGCTTAGACACAGAATCGGGAACCATTTAAACAACTGCGTATCAGGCATGGACAGAATGCACCCAGACTACCCACCTCTAGTTCCCGACCCACTAAGACTAGACGACGAACGACCCAGCGCCTTCCACTTCGTCAGAGCGACCAAACCAACCAGCCCGCCGCTAAGCCCGATGTCCTGCGACTCAGCTTGCGATTCATCCACAGAGATGGAAACACCACCGAGGCCTGTACAAATCCTCCCATTCCCAACGCCACCAAGCAGATCAGCCTCAGATCAAGACTCAAGCCCCGAAACGCAGAAACCAACTGTCTCCTCCACCACAATATCCCCTGAAACTAAGCAAGATGGTAGATTAAAGGTTATGGAGCCCCTCTCAATAGTAATAGACGTCGAAAACTACAAAATTGGAATCGATGCCTCACCGAAACGTGCTGTAGACTATTCCATGCGACAGAAGTTAAAACGGCCTGTCGTGGATATGACGGGTCCAGCTCCAAAGCTGATCCGACTGGACACAGACAGAGACGTTAAAGTCAGACTTGAACCGGAGATTTCAGAACCTTTGCATGTGGAAAAGTTGTCAGCGTTCCGAAGAGTCCCAGAAAGATTGTGCAACGACAGAAGATTGACAGTACCTTCAAGCATACCCAGTATATTACCGTTCCCTGAACGGAATACATTACCTCAGGAAAGACCAATTATTTTGCCGATTGTACTTGAGCAGAGGCCGGTGAAGAGATCAGTTATCAGTCATACAGCGGAGTCCTTAGCACAATCAACGAGCAGAACTGAGAAGAAGACAGAAAGATCTAAATCGCCAGAGCAAGGAACGAGTACTGAGATGTGGAGGCCTTGGTAGATAGGTAATGACTTTACGATAAAAACAAACACAAATTAAGGAATTACTAAGAGATCATTCTCCCCTAGGGGATCCATCAGGGGAGACACGTACCTACCTTCATCGGCTGAGATGACTCAGCCGTTGAACTCCATCGCTGGACAGAGGCATATCCGTCATAGATCTCCAAGTACTGATTAGAGGGTTGTTACCACGAGTGGTAATTAAGTGTAATTACCACTCTTTGTAGGCGAGTTGGTGAGCGCAGTACGGAATATTGATTCCCCGCAATACGTTGCTAAAGAAAGTATACCTTGGTAGATTCTTACTGCATCCACAAGCAAGAGAGGCGGGGCAACATTCAGGCATCTGTCAAGGGGTCTCATAACCTAATGCCTGTCATGTATTTGTACCTTGACTGTGATATAATTGTATTTGACTATAAGCTTACGAATATCCTTATGTTTATTTATATGGTCGATTAAGCTGACAATTGTACCAGGCGCTACCTGTAGGTTCTTGTATTTGGTTGACAGATGCTAACGCTGAATTAATCATCTCTTCATTTATGTAAAAGGCGTACCTAAGAAATACATTATTAATTATTATATTAGATTATGATAGGGCTTCCTGTAGAAGCTATGCCTATCTAGTTATGTTAATATTAAAGTCTGGGATCTCAATAATCAACTCTGTTCTCTGCAATCTTCTAAGATTTATATTATCTTCCATGATATACAACTTTTAATTTATACCTCTAAATAAACCTACCCATACGGTAGTTATATTATTAAAAGACATAAAATATATGTAAATAAAGTATTTTTACAATAGTTTAAACATAGCTAAGTCCCTGCCGGTATTAATTTTATTATAAATATTTTTTTTGTCTTTGATTTGTTTTCTATTAAACTATTTTGCATTAAAACATTGAATCAAATGTATTTCTTTATTGGCAACACTTCACACAACACACAAGGATATAATAAAGACTAACTTGATTACAAATAAAACTATATAAGCTAAAGATAGAAATTAATAATAACAATATGAGATCAAAGGTCAACAGATCAAATAATTAAAACTAAGCAATTTGATAAATCTATCAAACATTTGCATTAAATAATCGCTTACATATGGACGGTATCAGTTACATAATCACGATTTTATTAAATACCGGGAATCAAACCCACACTGCCGACTCGAGTCAGTAAATAACCCAATAGTAATCCATTTGATAATAAAGTGGATAGTGGGAAAGTTAATTTTGGGACTAGATGGTATTGTGTGTAGTATTTTAATTTATTAATTCTAGTTGCCGTGGGGTGCCGGCAGTAGAATGTTACCCCTCCTCTCATGCCCGTAGATGCAGTAAGAGCCTGCTAAGGGATACCTCCGGAAGATGGGCAGCAGCGTCTTTCCGTGTATCAACATCCCTAACTGCGCTCGCCAACTCGCCTGCCAAGCGTGAGTATGGCAACTACCCCTCATGGATATCCATCAGGGAGGCCTGTGTTCAGTAGCGGACGTTTTGCGGCTGAAATGATGATGAAATGATTAACTCTAGTTACCTATCTATACAAAATAGGATAATAAGACAAAAGTCATGAGATATTATTTGATTAAATAAAAACAGCACCATCTAGTCCAAACCAAGCAAGTACTCGGACTATGGAAACCAAATGATTGAGAGAATACCTCCTTAAATACCTATCATACATAGAAAACACCCAGCCCCGAGACAAATATGTGCAGAAAAGTGGACATTTAGTCTTCGGGCGGGAATCGAACACGCGACCTCTTGCGTTTCAGCCGGCTATAAGACAAACGGAGCCACGGAGTTCGTTCCTTCACTATTCCAGCGCTGGATTCAACCACTGGACTGGCAAGCTACCGTCAATTCCTTGCTGTTAGCTAATACAAGATTGACGTTTGACAGCGATCGCGAAAAATGATCGCGCGATTTACGCCTGTTTCAAACCTGTCGCGAGGTAGGTACGTAATCAGCCTGCGGATTAGGCTAGGCACTAGGCAGCCTGGCTGACAGTCGGACATATTATGACGGGGAGTCCGCGCATTATTATATAGCTCGTAAAACTTAGCTTGATCGCTGCGACAGCTGTCATCGAAATCCCGTCTTATGTTCTGAATTTGGGTTCGTAAAAATTAGCTTGATCGCTGCGACAGCTGTCATCTAAATCCCGTCTTATGTTCTGAATGTTGGCTCGTAAAACTTAGCTTGATCGCTGCGACAGCTGTCATCGAAATCCCGTCTTATGTTCTGAATTTTGTTAAGGTATAAATGACCTGTGGCAGCGTCGTACTTTAGACTGCAATAATAGTCATGTGCAACGGCGTTAAGTCATCATAATCAACAAATACCATCATACATTCAACATTATGTCCGTTTTATGGCTTTTTGTGTTTGCTTTAACACGATTCTTTCAGTGTCAAGTAAGGTAATCATATCGTAGAAAGTAAATTAATCGCAAAGTCAAATTAAAGGTAACAATTTTATTATTAATGACCCGCTTTCAGTAATAACGAAAACATAGTGTTTTATAGACAGGCATTAGAATAATGCCGTGGGGTGCCGGCAGTAGAATGTTACCCCTCCTCTCATGCCCGTGGATGCAGTAAGAGCCTGCTAAAGGATACCTCCGGAAGATGGGCAACAGCGTCTTTCCGTGTATCATCCCGTACTGCGCTCGCCAACCCGCCTGCCAAGCGTAGTGAGTATGGCAACTACCCCTCATGGAGATCCATGAGGGAGGCCTGTTCAGTAGTGGACTTTTTACGGCTGGCATGATGATTAGAATAAGAGACTTAACAGATGCAGCTGGCAAGCGGAGAAAGCAAGTTTATGATTAATCTCAATTGCTGCCATTTTTAAATTGTGTTTCCTCCCTGTGAAAGAGAACTAACGCCATCAACAAGGTTCGAAGGAACTACTTTTGAAGTGTATATAAAAACACTATTTAACTAAATACTATTTAACTACTATTTACTATTAATACTATTTAATAAAAACGCCTCATTGATTGTCGTTTTCAACAGCCCTTGTCGTGTCACTTGGCATCTGTCGCACCAATCAAGCTAAGTTTTTTTTACAATAATGACGGCGCGTGTCTGCTTATATCTCACTAATATTATAAAGTAACGTCTTTGCATCTATTATAGATGATTTATAAGCGTCAGCAACTGGTAATCATGCTGTACGGGACGCTGCAGTGCCTGGGACATTGTTAGATGGATTAAGCTTGCCCAGCATCTATACCATCCTCTCAGCTTAATCAGCTATTATTCAGAGGAAAGAGCAGGTCAATACTTCTGAAGCTAACTAAGCCGCGGGTTTCCTCACGATGTTTCCTTCACCGCTAAAGCACTTAACACGTGCTTTAATATTATGAAGGTGCCTGTAAAGGGGCTATATTTTTGGCAATTTCTTGCTGCAATTGTATAGCCGCCAAGTTGCTGTATATATCGCTCGTTACAGTGCAAATACTTGCTGTGTCGCCCGGCGATGTTGCCAAGATATTTCAAGTTCTTGCAAGTATTTTACGCCGGCTAGAATTGCACATGATGTATCCCGTTTTGAATTTAGTGCAATATCGCCGTATATCGTCTCTGCTCTGACGTATAGACATCTCTTTTCCCTCGCTCGCCTGTCGCCGCCTCGTCCCGCCGCTAGCGTCTTGGCGCCACTGTCGCAATTTCGCGCGGCGTTTATTACTGAGATCTAGCCGCAATATTGACGACGACTGTGACGCAGCGGGCGAAGGTCCGCCTGCGACGCAAGGGGTTGCGGGTTCGATTCCCGCCTCGGGACAAATGTCTGTACGATCTGCAGATATTTGTTCAGGGTGTTCTGGGTGTTTTTCTATATATAATAAAAATATCTATCTATGTCTATATACCAGTCATCTAGTACCCATAACACAAGCTCTGCTTAGCTTGGGGCTAGATGATGGTGTGTGATTTGTCCAGCATTATTTTTTTTTTTTTTTTATATAGCTTGGCGTGTACATGCAAAATTCCTCAGCAATCCAGTTGCAAAATCTTGCTGGACTACACTCAGCAATGAATTGCACTATGAAATTGCAGCAAGGGTAAAGTTGCAAATATACTGCGCTATATTGAACAACAAAATTGCCGGTAAGATGCAACTTTTCTAGCCCGTTCACAGGCACCTTATTGTTAGTACCAATACTTAAATAACTGCTTATATGTAAACTTTTGCTATGACAAAATTCAAGAACCTATAATTTGTAACCTAGATGTAGCTGCCTGTAATTGGGAGAACACTAGCCAATGCTTTTACACTACAATTATTTTTACTTTTGTAATTGTTCTTTGTATCTTCTGTTGGTGGCTCAAATAAATAAATAAAGCCGAAAGTTTGTTTGTATGGAGGTTCGTTACCTCTTCACGCAAAAACTAGCGCACGTATCGAGCTGAAACTTTGCAAACATATAGATGTTGACTAGGATTGACACATAGGCTACTTTTTATCCGGGCAAAACGCATGCGGAGCGGCGGGCACAAGCTTGTTAACTATAAGCAGACACGCACCGTCTTACGTTTGACTAGCTACCCGCACCCTGCATAGTGCGTTACATCCTTAGCACTACAAAAACATGTCGTCCCTTAATCAAGTAAGAGCACTCCGTTCACTTCTGCCTGAGAAAGTCCTTCCTCTGCTGCTGCAGTTTCTGCTCCAGCGTGACAATCTTCTCCTGGTACTTGGCAGCCTCCCTGGTCAGCCCTTGTATGGCGGAATCTTTGCGAGCCACCGCCACTTTCACTCTGCAACAACAATTATAAATAAATAATGCTGGACATTAGCCGTGGGGCGCCGGCAGTAGAATGTTGCCCCTCCTCTAATGCCCGTGGATGCAGTAAGAGCCTCCTAAGGGATACCTCCGAAAGATGGGCGGCAGCGTCTTTCCGTGTACCAATATCCCGTACTGCGCTCGCCACCGCCTGCCAAGCGTGGTGAGTATGGCAACTACCCCTCATACCCATGAGAGAGGCCTTTGTTCATTAGTGGACGTTTTATGGCTGACATGATGAATGATGAACGCTGGACATTTATTAATTTATTAAAGATAGGACACATAGTTACACTTATAACCAAAATACTCAATTTTATAAGATTTTTAATATGGTGCTCTAAAAATAACTTTACAATAGAAAATAGAAATTAGTGTATGTCGAAATTAAAAGAAAAAACAATGATTTAAACAGAACCATCGCACAATATAGAAATAAAAGTTATATAATGTACTTGTACAATGAAATATAACTTAATATCTATTATGAAAACAAACATAATTGTAAAAAAAAACTCTAAGCGAATGGCTACAAACATTAGGTTACGAGGAAGTGGAAAATATTACGAATGTAGAATCATAACTGACCTAAACACATACACACACACACCTTATACGCGCGCACACACAAACACACACACACACATACACTCTGACACACACGCATACTCATTTTTCTTATTTCTGAGCCATTTAGAGTTCTGGCCAAAGGGAGTTAAATTCCGACGTTTCATCGGACGCCTGCAAGCAGACACCGTGAATCGTCGCTATGAGACAAGCCTGCGTCATACGTCGCCCTCCTAAACGTGTGTTAGCAATAAGTTTATACTATATATACATATGTTAGATTTAAGGTATATATCTATGGGCCGTAGAATAAGTTATTTAAGATCTGTGTACTTTTCTATTGTTGCCTGAGAATAAAGATATTATTATTATTATTTACTGAATATTCAAATCTCTGCCATCCATATAATATGTTTCTAATTAGTATTAGCATTCGTTTGTCTGCATAAAATATACCTACTTTTGTACACACTTAATCATTATGTTTTATAAGTACCGAGGAAGAGCGAGCTCTCCTAGCACAGGTTTATTCCACATACTTAAAAGGAGTCTCATACCACTGAAATGTACATTTAAGAAAAGTTACTGAAATAAATCATATTCTTTTTTAATTTTCAATGAAATTAATAACATAATTAATAATAACCGATCGGTAAAAAAATAACCACCGCTAGAAAGCCTTTGTCCAGCAGCGATCGTGGACGCCAGTACTGCGGCTGAAGAAAGAATAAGGTACAGATTGGAGGAGACACATTGTATGTCTGGCAGGGAGATGGCACTCACTTGGCGTAGAGCTGGTGCATCTGCTCCTCGTGCGTGCGCCTCGTGTCTTCCATCTCCTTCCGCAGCGCTTCTATCTTCCCGCGCCACGCTTCTTCGCAGCTCGCCCGCACTTCTTCCGCGCGACCTTCCAGTTGGATGTTTTTCTGAAATTATTGAAATTAAATGTACTATTGTAGGCTAGGTACCAACTAGGTTCAGGAACACACGGGATAAAATATACAAGAATTACAATATATGAACAGGTAAAATAGATCGCGGCGCGTTGTTGCGGCCGGTTCGCGGATTTCGGTTGTTGCGGCCGGTTCGCCGATTTCGGCGTAATGGCGGATTGGCGGGAAGCGCGCGCGCTATCTAGCCGAGCGAGGTTGGCAGAGCTGAGGTACCTATCTTAGAAGGCGTTCAGGAAGCGTTCTAATACACTGTACTATTTAAAGGTGCGTTCGTCGCGCTATCAAAGAGGTCTCGTATACGGCATAGTAAGACGGAGATGGCGGATGGATGCATATTGCGCACCTAGACCGGGATAGTGGAAGACAAGAACATGTTCCATAACATGTTCGTTGTCCTCGCTTGACCCAGAAGGCCTCCCCCCTTTGCCCAGCAGTGGGATCCAGCGGGCTGTTTAGATTAGACTATAGTTAGGGTCAACAATGCAGCGGCCGGTCAAGTTGCAGAAAAGCTCTATTCACACTACGCACACGCGCAAAATGCAGGTAGATAAATAAACGTTTGCGCAGTGATCTGCGCACTGTACTGATGTTCCTAAACTTTAGTTTTTAGTTTGTACTTCTTCGAAAAATACAATGACACGACCGCTCGTCCCGGCGATTGTCAAAAGAATGGAGTCAACCCAAGCAAATAGTTTTTAAGTATCTACTTAGTTTCGTAATGCATTATGAAGGTTTTATTACGATTTAAATCCTCAAGACACGTATTAGTAGGTATGTACTTTTTTCTGCAATTTATTATGTGCACTAATGCGTAGAATAATACAAAACTTTCTAATTTCCGGACCAAAGGAATATGTATGTTCTTATTGAGAAATAAAGGCTATTTAAACCGAAGAGCGGACAACGAACATATGCCTCATAATGTTACTCATAATATTCAAATTGCTGCGCTAAATCGTCCCGTGGAATAGAAGTGGAAATCCCTTCTGAGCATTACAGGACATCATTATCAACAATAAAATCAAAATGCTATTACCGTGTAAATGAATTTCTATTAGATAAGGACAGTAGTAGTAGAACTTTTTGTGAAAGGTTCATCCGGGGAAGTACTACCACCATACCTATTTCAGCCGCCAAGCAGTAATGTCTGCATTGTTGTGTTCTGGTTTGAAGGGCAAGAGGGTCGGTGAAATTACGGGCACATGAGACCTTACAACTCTGTCTCAGGGTGACGGGCGCAATGCTATGCAGCGTTGGTCACGTGCTTAGTGAACGTGGTCACCGCGGCATTGCACATGTTATAGGTAGAGGTTACCGCTTAACATCAGGTGGGCCTTCGGTTTGTCTCGTCATTTAAGAGAATTAAAAAAAATATAACTAAACTTTATAAAATTATTGACTATGAGTAACATAGTCAATAATTTTATAAAGCTTAGTTATAAATTAATATTTTTTTTAACTATATAATTATGAATGAAAGTTAGGTTAAGTTAAACGGACTAATTTGACCCTTGAATAATTTGCATGCCTTAAATGCGTAAAACATGTATGGAACATGTGTATTTACTGAATATTATTTTGACCCATGTTTGCGAAAAAATGATTTTATGATAAAAAAAAAACATAAATTCAAGTGGGTTGCCGCCAGGCAGGCGAGTCTCGAGTCTTAAACAGCTAAATCCATCCTTGAACAAGGCCTTAACTGGAAGAGGTGGACATGTTATGCCGACCCCGCGTAATGTGGGATAGGTAATGAGTTTATTGTTGTGGAACTCGCTCACCTCAGTCAGCACTCTGTTCCTTGTTTCGAGCTGGTTCGCACTCATTTCTAGCTCAGCGCCTGAAATCACAAATATTTATATTTACCTATATCCTGCTTCTATACAAGGCGTTTAGAATTAAATTAATTGGGCAGAAGATTTTCAATTCGGTTTTGCTTGTTTAAGCCGACATAAATTTAAAAATAAATGTGTGTATTTATTTATAACATAGGTATATATATATACATCCAACACTAAGGATTATATCAATTTATCTAGTCATAATCTATGTTTGTATACACCCCAAACCGTAAAAAAATATTTATTTCAATTGTATTTTTCAAAACTTTCGTATTTCAACACTGATTTTAGCCCAACTTTGGACGAAACTAAATAATATAAGGAGAAATAAAACTCAAAAATAAACGCCTTTCCGACATAGTTTAATTATTCAAAAGTTGAAATAAATGTTATTTTGAAAAGATTACACTAAGTTTTTCTATAATAACCCTTGTGCTAAAGTCTATTCAGATATTTTTGCGCGGTCGGTTTAGGAATGAATCATTGTGCATTTCATTCTAGCGCGCGGGTAAACACACTATGTCAGGTGAGATAGCATACTTTTAGGCCGCGCCCATTGACGACTTTGCCTCCGCGACTAGTTGAACCTTTACTACCGAAGAATTTACTGCTCAGCTGTGCACTACATACAATACAATACATACATTTGTCTTCAGTCTGCCTGACCCTCGCCTGCGCCTCCTGGTACCGCCGCAGCGTGGCCTGCTCCGTCTCAGCCAACTCCTTCAGTTCCGCTTCGTATTGCGCTTTGTTCCTCCTGCATGTTATTGACAACGCTTAGATTGCGGACACTAAAACTCGTCTTTTCTATATATAATATCTATCTATGTAGTGTAATGTATTAAGTATATCAGTCATCTAGTACCCATAACATCAAGCTCTGCTTAGCTTGGGGCTAGGTGATGCTGTGTGAATTGTCCAGCATTATTTATTTATTTATTATTATTTTCTAATGCTTCGTAAGGTTACTTGAAAAAAATATTTTTTTTTAGAAAAAAACCGCTTGCTATGACGCTGGTGATGATGATGATGGTGTTGGTAATTGTAATAAATTAATTTAAAAATTAATGGTAGTAATCAATATATATAAAACTCTTCCGTTACTGACTGACTGACAGACAACGCACAGCCCAAACCACAAAACCTAGAGACTTGAAATTTGGCACACATATACCTTGAGTATCCTAGAGGTGCACTAAGGTGGGATTTTTCGAAATTCCCACGGGAACGGGAACTACGCGGGTGAAACTGCGGGGTGCGGCTAGTATAATAATATAAGATAGATCGTCCCAAGTGGAAATCCCTTCTGAGAGCCCTATATCCCTGATGAGGGATAACAGTATGCCCTCATCATCATCAGTGGTAGTAATTACGATAAGTGGATACATCTTAGCTATTTGTCGACATCGGTATCCGTAAAATGCTAAAATTGAAGATTATCGATGGCCATCTGTGGTCTTCTTCACCAAATCATACTTTCTACATACAAAGAAAGACGGTAGATGGCGTGAGTGGCGATAACATTGGCTCTGTATAATTAATTCCTAAAAAATACTTTTAAGGCACAACTAATAATAAAAACAGTAAAATAAGATTATAATATCACATTTTAATAATATTTATTGTATAGTTAAATGATTGATGCATGCTATTTCTAATAATTTAAGTATCTTATGAATTGTGTTTGTTAATGTTTGTATGCCCTAGTGGCAGAATCTAGAGAACGAAATGTATTGTCACCTACCACCTAACTATTTGTACCTAATTCACAAACAATAAATGAATTATTAATTATTATGACTTGTAGCTGAAGATAGCAAAATCAATAAATACCGAGATGGATATGTGAGGGGTGGTAGCCATACTCACCACGCTTGGCAGGCGGGTTGGCGAGCGCAGTACGGGATGTTGATGCACGGAAAGACGCTACTGCCCATCTTCTATCATCTCCTTCATCATGAGAGGAGGGGTAACATTCTACTGCCGGCACCCCACGGCAACTGCTTAGCTGGAGATATTCTGCGTGGTGAGTATGTCAACAACCTCCTCAGTAGGTTCCTGGAGAGCCAGGAGGGAAGCCAGCAGTGGCTTTCCAACAGTGTCCAACGTCTAAGAAGTCTCGAATGTTCTTAAACCTCGAAACGTCTTAGGCTCAGCACACACGGTGAAACGCAACTGCAACGAAACCCTTTTGAAATGATTGGTTTGAAACCAGTTTCAATTGTTTTCCACACACGCCGCAACCTAAATTGTACCGCAATGTGATGAAATTATTCACAATTATTTCAGTTTTCTTTAAGAACAGACGTCCACAAAATGTCTTGTTCAAGTGATGAAGAAGTTGTAGTTCTGTATTTATATCTTCGACAAAGATCTTGTATCCACATGCTTGCCCCCTGCAAGCATGTGGATATATCCCTACATTGAGCAGAATATCAACTGCCGTATGTTTGAGGCTGCCAAAGAGTTACAACAAACTGTTAGATAATTCATGGATTGTTATCGTATGAGCAAAAGTACATATGTACCTTGAACTTGTTGGAGTAATGACACCTCAGCTGCAGAAACAGTTATTTCGTCGTCAGCCATTTCGACGAACCGAAAAGACGCCAAATCCGGTGAAACGCAAATGAGAGTTTCCTGCAGGATGGTTTCAAAGCAACTGATTTGCAACGCGTTTCAAACCAGTTTCAAAATGGTTGCGTCATGTGCGGTCCCTCAAAGGAGTCTATGGCATAAACTCAAATTAAACTCAAAATTAACTAGAAGTTGCAGTTTCGTTGCAGTTGCGTTTCACCGTGTGTGCTGGGCCTTAGTTTTAGTTCTACGCTGGATTTTCTGAAGTTACCTGATGGCTTCCTTTAGCTCCTTCCTGCCCGCCTGCGCCTCGGCGTCCATCGTCTCGATGGCCTTCTCTATCTCCTTGTCTCGCTCTATCTTGTGCTGCGCGGCTATCTCCGTCACTCTCTTCTTGAGCACCATCTGCTGCTCAGCTTCGAAGTTCTGCCTGTGTTGTGCGAAATGAGACTCCAGCTCTTCTTGTTTGAGTTTCAGGATCTCCTAGAAAGGTGAAGTTCTTCATCAATATATATCTCTTCCGTTACTGACTGAGTGACTGACTGAGAGACAACGCACAGCCTAAACCACTGGACTTAGAGACTTGAAATTTGGCACACATATGTATACCTTGAGTATCCTAGAGGTGCACTAATGGATTTTTCGAAATTCATACGGGAACGGGAACTACGCGGGTAAAACTGCGGGGTGCGGCTAGTATTGAATAAATTTGTTTTGCACACAGTTAATATTCCTTTCATTCATAAAGTTGTAGGTTATTTATTTATTTACCTCACATAAGCAAATTCTGCAGAAACAACCTATTAAATACGAGATTTTATAGAAGATTACGAGGGAACCTTTAGCCATATAAGTTTCAAACAACTTAAAACTTTGGGTATAACGTTCACAGACCTTATGAACTGGACTGACCTCAACTTTGTTCCTCTCAGCGGCTATCTCATTCTCTAGCTGAGCTCTCTTCTCTGCTATTAACGTTTCTTGCTCTTGGCGCCATTTATCTGAAAATCAAATTAATATTTTACTGTGTAGTACAGTTTATATATTTTTAATTGAGGGAACGTTTTTTTAATTCTCAATATTAAAAAGAAGAGAGATTTGTAGGTTGTATGCTGTATTTTGTATGTTTGTAACGAAAAAACTCAAAAACTACTCAACCGATTGTCATAATTATTTCCCTTTTATATATAAGTAGTTTAATATTATTTATATGTAGGTAAGTATATTTTATTTAAACGTTATATATGATATAAAGTATTTTCTATCTTTGTATAGTAAATATTTTTAACTGTATGAACACCATACAAAACGCCTTGTCGTATTTTGCAATCCAATCCATCTCAGGGTAGCCTGGTAGTGATCGCCCTTTAGCGATGAGGCCGCCAATTGTCACTTTGTTTTTAGGGTTTCTCTGTTCTTATGTTTAGTTTATGGTGTGCAATTTAGTATTTTCTATCTGTCTAATATCTCGATCGATATACTCGTATCATGAATGTGACTCAACTGCCGAAGGACAATTCAAAGAAAGACAAAAAGTGTAAAATGTGTAAAATGTGTAAAAAATGTATAGACAAAATGTGTAAGTACCCTTAGATTTGCAATCTTAATATCATGCGCTTTCATTTAGGTATATTTGAAACATTCCATTGTTCACCGCTACTTTCAACCCTCACATCTCAACATCATTTCAGCTGAAATACAAATCATCATTTTTTTTCATCATTATAGCCGCAGGACGTCCACTGCTGGACATAGGCCTCCCTCATTGATTTCCAGTTATTGCGGTTGGAAGCGATCTGCATCCACCGTCGACCTGCGGACCTGCGACACCAGGTCGTCAGCCCTCATTCATTGAAATCATCATTCCAGCCGTAAAAAGTCCACTACTGAACAGGCCTCCCTCATGGATCTCCAAGAGGGGTAGTTGCCATACTCACCACGCTTGGCAGGCGGGTTGGCGAGCGCAGCACGGGATGTTGATTATACACGGAAGGACGCTGCTGCCCATCTTCCGGAGGTATCCCTTGGCAACTACCCCGCATAGAGATCCATGAGGGAGGCCTGTGTTCAGTGGTGGAGATTTTCCGGCTGGCGTAAACACGTACCCATGTCCTCCCTCATAGAGCGCTCCCTCTCGCCCAGCGCGCTCGCCACTCGCTCGTTCTCCGCTCGCATCTCGGCCACCAAGCGCGTGCGCTGCTCCTGGTATGTCAGCTCGAGTTCGAGAATCTGCTTCTCCAATCTAGAAATAATATAAAATAAATAAATAATGCGGGACAATTCACAGAGCATCGAGCTATGCAAAGCTTGAGCCATCTGCTTTGCATCTTGTGCGTTCTTTGACCAGCGCCGCCTCCTTCTCGTCCTGAAGGCACCTCCTCAGCTCCTCAACTTCATGGTCGTCCCGCGCCTGGCTACTAAAGAGCCCGCGTGAGTCATCCTCAGGTCTAACTCACCTGTATGCAGACATCTGCCGTCCCTTGATCAGCGCCGCCTCCTTCTCGTCCTGAAGGCACCTCCTCAGCTCCTCAACTTCATGGTCGTCCCGCGCCTGGCTACTAAAGAGCCCGCGTGAGTCATCCTCAGGTCTAACTCACCTGTATGCAGACATCTGCCGTCCCTTGATCAGCGCCGCCTCCTTCTCGTCCTGAAGGCACCTCCTCAGCTCCTCAACTTCATGGTCGTCCCGCGCCTGGCTACTAAAGAGCCCGCGTGAGTCATCCTCAGGTCTAACTCACCTGTATGCAGACATCTGCCGTCCCTTGATCAGCGCCGCCTCCTTCTCGTCCTGAAGGCACCTCCTCAGCTCCTCAACTTCATGGTCGTCCCGCGCCTGGCTACTAAAGAGCCCGCGTGAGTCATCCTCAGGTCTAACTCACCTGTATGCAGACATCTGCCGTCCCTTGATCAGCGCCGCCTCCTTCTCGTCCTGAAGGCACCTCCTCAGCTCCTCAACTTCATGGTCGTCCCGCGCCTGGCTACTAAAGAGCCCGCGTGAGTCATCCTCAGGTCTAACTCACCTGTATGCAGACATCTGCCGTCCCTTGATCAGCGCCGCCTCCTTCTCGTCCTGAAGGCACCTCCTCAGCTCCTCAACTTCATGGTCGTCCCGCGCCTGGCTACTAAAGAGCCCGCGTGAGTCATCCTCAGGTCTAACTCACCTGTATGCAGACATCTGCCGTCCCTTGATCAGCGCCGCCTCCTTCTCGTCCTGAAGGCACCTCCTCAGCTCCTCAACTTCATGGTCGTCCCGCGCCTGGCTACTAAAGAGCCCGCGTGAGTCATCCTCAGGTCTAACTCACCTGTATGCAGACATCTGCCGTCCCTTGATCAGCGCCGCCTCCTTCTCGTCCTGAAGGCACCTCCTCAGCTCCTCAACTTCATGGTCGTCCCGCGCCTGGCTACTAAAGAGCCCGCGTGAGTCATCCTCAGGTCTAACTCACCTGTATGCAGACATCTGCCGTCCCTTGATCAGCGCCGCCTCCTTCTCGTCCTGAAGGCACCTCCTCAGCTCCTCAACTTCATGGTCGTCCCGCGCCTGGCTACTAAAGAGCCCGCGTGAGTCATCCTCAGGTCTAACTCACCTGTATGCAGACATCTGCCGTCCCTTGATCAGCGCCGCCTCCTTCTCGTCCTGAAGGCACCTCCTCAGCTCCTCAACTTCATGGTCGTCCCGCGCCTGGCTACTAAAGAGCCCGCGTGAGTCATCCTCAGGTCTAACTCACCTGTATGCAGACATCTGCCGTCCCTTGATCAGCGCCGCCTCCTTCTCGTCCTGAAGGCACCTCCTCAGCTCCTCAACTTCATGGTCGTCCCGCGCCTGGCTACTAAAGAGCCCGCGTGAGTCATCCTCAGGTCTAACTCACCTGTATGCAGACATCTGCCGTCCCTTGATCAGCGCCGCCTCCTTCTCGTCCTGAAGGCACCTCCTCAGCTCCTCAACTTCATGGTCGTCCCGCGCCTGGCTACTAAAGAGCCCGCGTGAGTCATCCTCAGGTCTAACTCACCTGTATGCAGACATCTGCCGTCCCTTGATCAGCGCCGCCTCCTTCTCGTCCTGAAGGCACCTCCTCAGCTCCTCAACTTCATGGTCGTGCCGCGCCTGGCTTCTAAAGAGCCCGCGTGAGTCATCTTCAGGTCTATCTCACCTGGACGCAGCCATCTGCCGTTCCTTGACCAGCGCCACCTCCTTCTCGTCCTGAAGGCACCTCCTCAGCTCCTCGACCTCCTGGGAGTGGCGCGCCTGGCTCCTGCCGAGCTGTTCCGCGAAAGACATCTTCAGGTCTGATATCTCCTTCTGTTGGCGCTCGGCCATCTCGCGCAGTTCGCCTTCCAGACCTTTCACTGTTAGCTCCTAGAATTCAGTAATGTGTGATTTATTAGTAGAACTCTAAAACGATCATTGTTAGAAGCACTATAGTTAACAAAACTTTGCTTGATCGTTGCCATCGAAATCCCGCCCATAGTTCAGAATTTTGTAGCGTTTTAACGGCCTGTGGTATTGTCGTATTTTATGGGTGGGACTGCACAAATAAAGAAGAAATAATAGTGTGGTAAACGATAATTACAATAGTTTATTCTCAACATCGTCCCAGCCCTAATCCTGTCACTGTATCCGTCACAGCGATCAAGCTAAGCTTTATAAACTATAGGAAAAAACACACCAAATACGTTTCTCTATAACTCTGGACTGATGTAGTTGTTACCTTGACTTTTATATGGCTTAGGTTACCATTGTGTCCCAATATACAGGGTGTAAAAGGACGACTACCGAAAACTTCGAGGGGTAAATGTACTCATCAATATGAACAACTTTTACTAAGGAACTTTCGCTGTAAAAAAATATAAAGAAACAGCTGCTCCATATATTTTAGTAAAGTAGGTATTGTACTTTTGTATGGAACAGCTGTTTTTTCACATTTTTTTACAGCGAAAGTTCCTTAGTAAAAGTTGTTATTTTACACCCTGTATAAAAAGTATCACTCTAGATTGTACAGCCTCGACTCATATCTGCTAGCAGTTCGATTTCTATTAGTGTTTTGACATTATATTCCTGTTTCGATGCGGAATAATATAACAATTATATACGTCTCGATTTTCTCTTTGCTAGGTCGTACAACCGACTAAGCGGAAAGGCTCACATCAGATTATATACGCGGTACGCAAGCCTAATCGTATGATAGGTCTTACTGAGCTGACTGCAGTATGCTGTACAGCTTGAATACCAGTAAATGGTGACGCTGTACAAATCATGCACATTATTACTGTATTGGATTATCGGGTATTTATCGTATAAATTATTTATATCCCGACGTTTTGAGCGAATTGCACCTGGTCGTGGTCGCGGGAAGACTGCCAGTATACAAGGTGCAATAATAAAAACAGGACAAGTGGGAGCTGAACTCGCCTACCGAGGGTTCCTTAGGTATGCAAGAACATATTAAATATTATAATTTAGCTGATCTGATTTAGAAAATGTTTTAAAAATGCACAAAAAGATTCGGTCACGAGAACTACTGATGCTATCGACTTGAAATTCGAAATGGTATAAGATAACGCTTTTTTACTAATATGATATTATAAAAAGAAAAAAAATATTCTTATTATGATTGCAAGGAAGATGCCTCGCGGAGAGGCGAAACACGTGTCGTCGTGTGGGTTTGAGTATGCATGTTGCACTAACAACCTATGTAGTTCTCCCTGCATGTGCATAATTAGCGGGCGGGAGGGTGGTGCATATGCATCTCAGCATTAGCGGAGTTAAAACTAGATATTTTCATTGCATTTTCTTCCAAAAAATTAAGGTAATTACGCGATAAGTGCCCGATATAGTGATAATGTGATGTGATCGCAAAAGTTTAAAATAAACCCATATACAATTGCAATAAAATGCTATGCTATCTATCAAAATGATTGCACAGATAATGAAAAGAGTGAATGGATGAATATAAATTAGAAATAAGTAAATCAATCATCATCATCATCATTTCAGCCCGTTTGCACCCACTGCTGGGTATATTTAGGCCTCTGTAATGCGCCATTCTTTCCGGTCCCTTGTGATTTGTGTCCACCTGTTCCCAACGGAACTAACGATGTCATTTGACCATTGGGCGGATGGTCTGCCTCTGGGTCGCACTGAGTCCCTTGGCCACGTAAATAAAATAAAAAAAAAATAGAGTAAATAAATGAAATAATATCAAAAATTAAGTAAATCAATTGCATGCAGAAAATAAAAACTATAAAAATGAACCTTAATCTTTTCAGCTTTCTGTCGCACCCAGCGCTGCCTCGCTACCTGTAGTGAGGGATAAGAATGATTACGTGCACAGAAATAATGTCGAAATACTTACAATTGTTCTGGGTGTTTTTCTTAATAAAAATATTTATCTATGTAGTATAATGTATTATTTATGTATATCAATCATCTAGTACCCATAACACAAGCTCTGCTTAGCTTGGGGCTAGATGATGCTGTGTGATTTGTCCAGCATTATAAAAAAAATGTTATAAAATACTAAGTAAATGAAATAAAAAATATTAGAAAATAGCAAGAAAAGCGTGGGGTGCCGGCAGTGGAATATTGCCCCTCCTCTCTTATTCGTGGATGTAGTACGATTTTTTTTTATACTACTAAATGACGAGACAAGCCGAAGGCCCACCTGATGTTAGGCGGTAACCTCTACCTATAACAATTGCAATGCCGCGGTGATCACATTCACTAAGCACGTGACCAACGCTGCACTGCATTGCGCCCGTCACCCTGAGACAGAGTTGTAAGGTCTCATGTGCCCGTAATTTCACCGGCCCCCTTGTACTTCCCCGGATGAACCTTTCACAAAATGTTCTGCTGGGATACCTCCGGAGGATGGGTAGCAGCGTCTTCCCGTGTATCAACATCCTGTAATGCGCTCGCCAAGCGTGGTGGGTATAGTAACATCCTCATGACACCACCAAATGACGAGACAAGCCGAAGGCCCATCTGTTTTAAGCGGAACCCATTACAACTGCAATGCCGCAGTGATCACGTTCACAAAGCACGTGCAACGCAGCACAGCAAACGCCCGTCCCCCTGTTCATCATCATATTAATCATCTTCTTCATCATATTTGTCGAAGAGAGACATAGAGTTGCAAGGTCTCATAATGTCCGTAACTACACCGATCCCCTTCAAACCGGAACACAGCACATTACTGCTTGGTGACACAAATAGGCATAGTATACCTACTTCCCGAGATGAATTCTTAGAAAGTTCAACCACTGCATGTATACCTAACTAACAAGCATTGGTACGGGGGTACCAGAAAAGGGGGCGAAGGTAACCGAAAAATGCCATTTTTGACCTTTGGTGACCTTTTTTGGTCACCAAAATCAATCAGCACCCTTCTCTCGTTAAGACAGTGCTAACAAAAAAGGTTTCATGTAAATCGGTCAACGCGTTCGGTTGTAATCGTGTCATGCACAGACAGACTGACAGACAGCGCTATGCACAATAACAGTACCTGCTGCGCGGCCGCCATCTTGTCGTGCTGGTTCCTGAGCTCCAGTTTGTACCGCTCCTCCAGCGCCTGCGCAGACCTCTTCCATCTCTCCTCCAACGAGCGGCGCTCGTCGACCAGCTGTTCTATGCGGTGGTTCAGTGTCTTCTTGTCGTTTATTAACTGTCGAATCAACAAAAGACGCCATGTAGGTAAAACCAAATTATAAAAATCGGCCAAGTGCGAGGCGACTCGCGCACGAAGGGTTCCGTTTCATTAGACTGAATTGCGTCTACCTGTTGCCGTTATTAATATCGAGCAAGAAACGGCAAAAAAATCGCGGTTTTTTGTACGGGAGCCCTCTAAAATATTTATTTTATTCTGTTTTTAGTATTTGTTGTTATAGCGGCAACAGAAATACATCATCTGTGAAAATTTCAACTGCCTAGCTATCACGGTTCATGAGATACAGCCTGTTGACAGAGAGACAAACAGACGGACAGCGGAGTCTTAGTAGGATCCCGTTTTTACCCTTTGGGTATGGAACTAACAGTATTTTTTAAGCTTTCGCAATCACAACACATTATTACTATATTGGATTAGCGGGTATTTATCGCGTAATTACCTTTATTAACGGGATTGAATCCCGACGTTTCGACCGGCAGGCTGATTAAGTATCTAGCGACAGGTTTGCAACAGGCGCAAAACTCGTGATCATCGCTATCAAACGATAAGTAGTTTCGGAGATTAAGTATCCCTTCGGAGACACTCATTGATGAGATTGTAGATGTCTACACTGCGTTACCTGATCTAGGTAGCTTTGGTGCCGTTTGATGTTGTCATTGATGAGATTGTAGATGTCTACACTGCGTTACCTGATCTATGAAGCTTTGGTGCCGTTTGATAGTGTCATTGATGAGATTGTAGATGTCTACACTGCGTTACCTGATCTATGGAGCTTTGGTGACGTTTAATGGTTTCATTGATGAGATTGTAGATGTCTACACTGCGTTACCTGATCTATGAAGCTTTGGTGCCGTTTGATGGTGTCATTGATGAGATTGTAGATGTCTACACTGCGTTACCTGATCTATGAAGCTTTGGTGCCGTTTGATAGTGTCATTGATGAGATTGTAGATGTCTACACTGCGTTACCTGATCTATGGAGCTTTGGTGACGTTTAATGGTGTCATTGATGAGATTGTAGATGTCTACACTGCGTTACCTGATCTATGAAGCTTTGGTGCAGTTTGATGGTGTCATTGTAGAGATTGTAGATGTCTACACTGCGTTACCTGATCTATGAAGCTTTGGTGCCGCTTGATGGTGTCATTGATGAGATTGTAGATGTCTACACTGCGTTACCTGATCTATGAAGCTTTGGTGCCGCTTGATGGTGTCATTGATGAGATTGTAGATGTCTACACTGCGTTACCTGATCTATGAAGCTTTGGTGCCGTTTGATGGTGTCATTGATGAGATTGTAGATGTCTACACTGCGTCACCTGATCTATGAAGCTTTGGTGCCGTTTGATGGTGTCCTCGCACTCCTGTTTCACCTTCGATACGTTGCGGGTTGACTGCTTCTCCAGGTTACCCACTTTGGATATCATCTGTGAACATAAACGCGGGTAAACGATCGGTGTGCTAGTATTTGGCTAATATTTGACAAGAAGAGAGACAATTATAGAGATATTATATACTAGAAGTCGCCCGCGGTTTCATCCGCATCTTTGGTTACTGCTCCACTCCCGTAGGTCGTAGCGTGATGTTATATAGCTAGTAGTTCCTGAGATTAGCGTGTTCAAGCAAACAAACAAACTCTTCAGCTTTATAATATTAGTATAGATTGTAGATTCGTAAAACGGAACGTTAAAGCTTTTTATACTCAGTAATTGTCCTATGTGTGGACTTTATTTTTTAGTTTCCCTTTGATTTTCTCTTTGAACCACATAAAGTGACTTCAACTTTAAGAAAGACGTCAGGCAACTCCTACTATTCCTACTCGTATAACTTTTACACAAACCATCTATACTTTCGCCTGAAATTATACTTTAACATTTATAGTCATCACACTTTTTGTAGTGTGTTATTTATTAAAAAAGAGCTTTTTTGAATCATAAAAAGGTACTTTGTTGCTAATGCAATTACGACCCTAGATCCCTCTGCAATCTAGACAGCTAAATTGCAGAGGGTTACCTCACGCAGAACCGCAGGCCGTTGGGGCAGACTGGTTCTTGAGTGGAGACCGCGTGTCGGCAAACGTAGTGTGAGATTCCCTGTAGCTAGCAAGACGATAATGTTCGCTCAGTGTTGTGACATAGGCGAGGTCCATGTCCAGTGGGCAGACACAGGCGGATGATGATGGCGGTTCACCTGTTTAAGGTTGGTGAGACTCTTGCAACATGATCGCTCTACTAGCTACAGAGTCGCCGTCGCCAGGCGCTGAGCTAGCTACCTCTGAGTCAGCTTCAGTTCAACAGGCTTCTACAGACTGTGGGATAGTTCACCTGTGTCTTACGGTTGGTGAGACTCTCTTGCAGCAGCGCGATGCAACATGACCGCTCTACTAGCTACAGAGTCGCCGTCGCCAGGCGCTGAGCTAGCTACCTCTGAGTCAGCTTCAGTTCAACAGGCTTCTACAGACTGTGGGATAGTTCACCTGTGTCTTACGGTTGGTGAGACTCTCTTGCAGTAACGCGATGCAACATGACCGCTCTACTAGCTACAGAGTCGCCGTCGCCAGGCGCTGAGCTAGCTACCTCTGAGTCAGCTTCAGTTCAACAGGCTTCTACAGACTGTGGGATAGTTCACCTGTGTCTTACGGTTGGTGAGACTCTCTTGCAGTAACGCGATGCAACATGACCGCTCTACTAGCTACAGAGTCGCCGTCGCCAGGCGCTGAGCTAGCTACCTCTGAGTCAGCTTCAGTTCAACAGGCTTCTACAGACTGTGGGATAGTTCACCTGTGTCTTACGGTTGGTGAGACTCTCTTGCAGTAACGCGATGCAACATGACCGCTCTACTAGCTACAGGGTCGCCGTCGCCAGGCGCTGAGCTAGCTACCTCTGAGTCAGCTTCAGTTCAACAGGCTTCTACAGACTGTGGGATAGTTCACCTGTGTCTTACGGTTGGTGAGACTCTCTTGCAGTAACACGATGCAACATGACCGCTCTACTAGCTACAGAGTCGCCGTCGCCAGGCGCTGAGCTAGCTACCTCTGAGTCAGCTTCAGTTCAACAGGCTTCTACAGACTGTGGGATAGTTCACCTGTGTCTTACGGTTGGTGAGACTCTCTTGCAGTAACGCGATGCAACATGACCGCTCTACTAGCTACAGAGTCGCCGTCGCCAGGCGCTGAGCTAGCTACCTCTGAGTCAGCTTCAGTTCAACAGGCTTCTACAGACTGAAGGGATAGTTCACCTGTGTCTTACGGTTGGTGAGACTCTCTTGCAGTAACGCGATGCAACATGACCGCTCTACTAGCTACAGGGTCGCCGTCGCCAGGCGCTGAGCTAGCTACCTCTGAGTCAGCTTCAGTTCAACAGGCTTCTACAGACTGTGGGATAGTTCACCTGTGTCTTACGGTTGGTGAGACTCTCTTGCAGTAACGCGATGCAACATGACCGCTCTACTAGCTACAGAGTCGCCGTCGCCAGGCGCTGAGCTAGCTACCTCTGAGTCAGCTTCAGTTCAACAGGCTTCTACAGACTGTGGGATAGTTCACCTGTGTCTTACGGTTGGTGAGACTCTCTTGCAGTAACGCGATGCAACATGACCGCTCTACTAGCTACAGAGTCACCGTCGCCAGGCACTGAGCTAGCTACCTCTGAGTCAGCTTCAGTTCAACAGGCTTCTACAGACTGTGGGATAGTTCACCTGTGTCTTACGGTTGGTGAGACTCTCTTGCAGTAACGCGATGCAACATGACCGCTCTACTAGCTACAGAGTCGCCGTCGCCAGGCGCTGAGCTAGCTACCTCTGAGTCAGCTTCAGTTCAACAGGCTTCTACAGACTGTGGGATAGTTCACCTGTGTCTTACGGTTAGTGAGACTCTCTTGCAGTAACGCGATGCAACATGACCGCTCTACTAGCTACAGAGTCGCCGTCGCCAGGCGCTGAGCTAGCTACCTCTGAGTCAGCTTCAATTCAACAGGCTTCTACAGACTGTGGGATAGTTCACCTGTGCCTTACGGTTGGTGAGACTCTCTTGCAGTAACGCGATGCAACATAACCGCTCTACTAGCTACAGAGTCGCCGTCACCAGGCGTTGAGATAGCTCCCTCTGAGTCAGCTTCAATTCAACAGGCTTCTACATACTGTGGGATAGTTCACCTGTTCCTTATGGTTGGTGAGACTCTCTTGCAGCAGCCCGATGCAACATGACCGCTCTTCTAGCTACAGAGTCGCCGTCACCAGGCGCTGAGCTAGCTCCCTCTGAGTCAGCTTCAATTCAACAGGCTTCTATGACTGTGGGATAGTTCACCTGTTCCTTATGGTTGGTGAGACTCTCTTGCAGCAGCGCGATGCAACATGATCGCTCTTCTAATTGCAGTGTAGCCGTCACCAGTCGTTGCGCTAATTCTGTCTGAGGCAGCTTCAATAGGGCTTCCAGCCTGGAACAGGCACGTTTAAATTACAGTTAAATAGTCACTTTTAATTACTGTTAGCATGCCGTGGGAGTGCCCTAACTTGCCCGTGGATGCAGTTAGAATCTTCCAACGGATACCTCCGGAAGATGGACAGGAGCGTCTTTCCGTGTATCAACATACCCGCCTGGCGAGCGTGGTGAGTATGGCAATAACCCTCTCACAATCAAACAGAAGGGCTATGTCTTGCAGTGGACATTCAACGGCTAAGAGAGAGGGAGTTACTGTTGGGTACTGTTCGCTTGTATCATTGTTCGGAAAAGGTTTCTCTCCCTTTACTGCTAAAGATTTTGCGGTTAAACGGTGGGCGTTTGCAGATCCACTTAAAGGTGTAACTATTTATTTATTTATTTATTTTTCTACCTCGAGAACCAGTTGTTACCCCCGGACCGGCCCAAAATATGGGGATCGGGCGGCAGGGCGCTTGGCAGGCGGGTTGGCGAGCGCAGTGCGGGATGTTGATAGAATCGAGTTCATATTCATTATTTTTGCATCGTCTATTCGTCCGACGCCGAGGCAAGCCAAGAAAGCGCTGGCGCGATGACCTATAGACGTGTTTCATGGCAGTTGGCGGGAGATCGCTCTGGACAGAGACAAATGGAAAGAAACTAGGGCGGCCTTTGCCCAGCAGTAGGACATTATAGGCTAATACAAAAAAAATGGGGCTAATAGGACTGGCTGGAGCACAGTCCCAGTAGAGAGCGTGGTACATCATACAAGAAAAGAAAGAAATAAGAAAGTTTTATTGTTAAATTGTGTAGGTACATACATGAAGGTCTGAAATAAATTTAGGTATCAACAATTTTATCATATCAATGACATACAATAATAAATTTGCAATTTAATTTTATATTGCACAAAAATATACACATAGTTGGATTACAACATTTATCTAGGCCTATACTTCTGAATAGTAATAGTAATAATAGTAATAGAACAAAAATCAACCTACATGACTAATTATCAAAAAATAAGAGTGAGTTTGCTTTCCCTTATTTGGAAAAAAATATATCTGAAGCGAACGAATTCGATTATGTGCATTATTCAATTTTAATGTGTCTTGTTCTTCTTTGTAAATTTACTACTCTACGTAGCTTTTTGTTCCATTGAATAAACACTTATTGACTTTGACCTTGACATGTACTTACTTAGGTATAGTCTGCGGAGTAGTACTGGTCACCACCGACAATGCCTCGTTTGCACTCTGCTCCACTTTCTCGAGAAACTCGAAGATTTCCCTGAGTAAGCAAGTAAACACACATTTATTGGCACACATGACACAAACAACACAAGTTTATATAATGAAAAAGTTTAAGTAACCCCCGACACTTTGCCTAGTCTCGGAGGTTACCTATTTTTAGGGTTCCGCACCTCAAAAGGAAAAAACGGAACCCTTATAGGATCACTTTGTTGCCCGTCTGTCTGTCGGTCTGTCAAGACCCTTTATCTCGAGAACGTGTTGAAATTAAAACCAAATACTCAAATCTACAGCCTCTAAGCTGTGCAAAAATCAATATTCTAAGTTAACCTGAAAAAAGAACGAACGAAAAAGCATGTTTCAACGGAATCAAATTTCATAGGGTACTTCTGTTTAATAACTATATTAAATACACTACGACGACTTCTGTGGCGCAGCGGGCGAAGGTCCGTCTGAGACGCAAGAGGTTGCGGGTTCGATTACCGCCTCGGGACAAATGTCTGTACGATCTGCAGATATTTGTTCAGGGTATATTTCTATATATAATAAAACAATATCTATCTATGTAGTATAATGTATTAAGTCATCTGGACCACTTAACACGAGCTCTGCTTAGCTTGGGGCTAGATGATGCTTTGTGAATTGTCCAGCATTATATATTAATTTACACTATTGCACACAACAAGAATATTTCTCAAAATTGATTTAACCACATAGTGATTCTCATGAACGTTATTAATAAATTCATCATCATCATATCAGCACACACCCACTGCTGGGATTAGGCCTCCTCTGCAACACGTCAATTTAAAAGGTCCGGGGTGCAAGTCTCAACCATTGACGTCCGGCAACCTTGACTAGATCGTCTGCCCATTTTTTTTCAGAAACGCAAGAACTAGCCCTCGGGTTGAGCTAAAACTTTGCACACTTATAGATGTTGACAGGATTAACACATACCACTTTTAATCCGGGTCGGTTAGACTATAGGTATTTTTGCGATACATACCTACCCGATAATCCAACTGTTATCTATAATACAAAGCTAAACAGATGTAGAAGCTTTATCGATGTTATAAGGGGTTTACACTTACATAAAATTGTCCTTAGGAGTTTTATTCTCTTCTTTCTTAACTTCTTCATCGGCAACGGTAGCTACTGAAGTAACAGGGTTATCACCATAACTTTCAATCTCCTTCAACATTGAATAGATATCCAGCACAGAAGAATTCGTGTTCAATTCACTTGGCTTTACGGTCTCTTTTTCTGCAGACGTTCGAGGCGTTACCAGTTGCCTTATCTCGCGTGTTTCGGCTTTATGTTCTGCGTAGTTAGCTTCATTTTGAACTGGTCCAATTTGTATTGGCTCGTTGGAAACTTGTTTTTTGTCTTCTACTGGAGAAGGAGCGTTGATAGAGATCCAAGAATCAATGTCTTTGTCGTTATGTACCCCTTCGATTCTAGCACTCAGCGGAGCTCGCATAGTGAACACATTCTTCTGAGTTTGATTTCTGACGTTTATTTGGGAGTTACTGCTACTTTTACTTATGCTAGGTTTAGTTCTGTTGTTCCAATCTTGCTTGTATCGCGAAGGAATATTCTCAAATTTAGGATTAACGTTGTTGACTTTTTTATCAAATTTCTGGAGGGTTTTTATAACCACATCCTCAGCGTCACCTTCTTTAACCTTCAAATAGTTCTGTATCAATTCTTTTGTTGAAATTTTGGATATTTCTTGACGCTGTTTTATATCATACGCTTTATTATTTACTTTTTTTGGCGTTAGACTTTCGGGGGACATTTCACAGTCTCGTTTATCGACGTTAGCAGCGTCTTCAAACATTTTGTCTATGTTTAGGGGTGTAGGCGATACTGCGTCTGTCTGTATATCTTTTAACGTCAGCTCGTGCAGATTGTTAATAGCTTCTAATTCTTTCTTATAATCTTCTATCACTTTAGAAGTGTATGCTTTGGTTGTGCTATTAACTAGATACTGTGGGTAGTCCAATTCAGGTTCATTTTTGTCAGTCTCTTCTGTGGGAAACTTTTCTTTGCTTCTCGTTGGTGAGTTATTCGGAGGCAGAGCTATGTGACCTTCTTTTTTGAGAAAGAAGTCTTTGTAAAGCATTCGGCTTTGGTTCAACGGTTCAGCCCACTGGTCTTTTCTGTCTAAAGGGAATGTTTTGTGGTAGCCCTGTCTATTACTGCTGGTAGAAGCCGAGTCCAAGCTTTTAGGTTGTTCTATGTTATTATGGGAACTGGATCGTTTGACTAACGAAATACCTGGTAAGGAGTAGTTTTGCTTATATTTGTCATCATTCGGGCCACTGTCTGGATAACCCGAGTCTTTGGATGAAGAATCGGTATGGTTTACTGTGCTAGACAGCTTAGTTTTTAAAGTATCGACTGCATCTGTGCGAAAGTCATCGTAGAAACTTGTATAGGTTCTAGGATCACATATAAAGTTGCGAGAAGTTTGGGGATAATCAGTTTTTGCTTCATGCGTATTTCTATACAACACATTAACGTTATCGACCTTTTTTACTTCTTCTAGAGAGATCTCAGGGGATAAACTGTTCTGAGAGGGAACACTATCCAGATCTTGCGTAGATTCTTCTTCGACTAGCGAAAGCTGTTGCTTTGTTAGAGTGAGACGGCGAGAGTATTTGTCAATCGCTTGTTCTACTTCGGCGTGTATGCCGAAGGAGACACGACCGAGTAATTCTTCCTCCGTCTCTTTTCTTTCACCTTCGAGTGGTATGAAGTATGATTCGTAAGGTCTAGTTTTCAGTGTTGGAGAAAAACTTCTTTCGTCGAACATATTTTTGTTTTTTGATGGAGATGGTGATCTGGTCGGGGACTTTTTCTCTGTGATCTTAATCTCCATGCCGTATTCATTAGTTTGTGTATGCGGATTCTCGTTTATTGTATTTTCCATAGATTTGCGCCCTTTCTTTGCTATATTTCTGTACTTTAAGTAGTTCTTTGTGTTGGTGTTCTTTGGTTTTGGACTAGTTTGTGCCTTGGCTTTGATTTTGGTTCCTAAGCTGATGAAAGTGTCTTCAGAGCCATAGTCGGAGGCATTGCTGCATATTTCTCTGAGGTGAGGCAAATTCTCTGGAGACTTTCTGTCTCCAAGCAGTTCTGTTGTAGGTGGAAATATTTTTATTGTTGTCACTGGGGGTGAATCTAAAAGGATAATAAATATTAAGTAATAATAATAAAGAATCGACAGAGGATGGTGGGAGGCTGCGAAGATTCGGTATGGTTGGAGGATATTGGGGGAGACCTTTGCCCAGCAGTGGGACGACATAGGTTAATAAAAAAAAATATAATAAAGATAATGTAAATCAGGATTCAACAGTTTCTTATGAGTTATAATTTTTTTTTCTATCTATTACATGATAATAAGTTAGTTACTTATGTATGTGGTGGGTGAAACACAAATTATATTTATTAAATTATGTCAAGCCACAATAATTTAAATATAGCTATCAACTTGGTTTAATTTATGGGCCTAAAGGTAGAATTCAACCAGAGTTCGGCACAAATGTTGGAATGCCATTTGAAACCTTATTACTAGGTGAAAAGACTAAAATTCAAACATTTGTTGTACACACAGTGCCGCGCACTGGTGGAGTTCTACCTTAAGAAGCCAATGATCAGCAGTGGACGTCCTCTGGCTGATGTAATGATGATAATGATAAATAAAACACAACTCGAAAATGTTTACATGTTTGGTATAGTAGTGTGATGTGGATGCCTAATATACCAGCAGTGGAGATTGTGGACCAAACAGATTGGTTTAAAAACATATTTTGCTCTTACTAAAAAGCACCATTTAATATCATCTAAACTCACTGTTGTAGGATTCCAAAAGTTCAGCACTAAATGTTTTAAGCAAATTCCTCGTAGAAGGTGCTCTTTCTTTGGCATCAGCTGAAAAAGGTCTCTTGTATCTTTCGGGTACATCCTGAAATTAAAATTAGTGAATACAAATATTGGTCTCTGGAAAAATTAATTTAAGCACCATTACTTTTACACCAATAATAACATACTGCTGGAATGACATCATTATCTAACTAGCCAATTAAATTTGGGTGGGAACCAAATGACCAATCATCATCTCCATCTCAGCCACCCTGCCGTCCACATGCATTGCTGGACATAGGCCCTTATGGATCCCCAACATCTTGAGGAATTTGTTGCCATACTCCATGCTTGGCTTCCAGATGTATCATCATCATCCGCAGCCCGACTTCACCCACTGCTGGGTATAGGCCTTCATATGTTTGTGCCACATTTCACGGTCCTGTGCCAATCTCATCCAGGGCAGCCCTGCAACGCTTTTGATGTTGTCTGCCCATCTCGCTATTGGACAACCAACATTCCTGTATCCAGTTCTTGGACGCCATTCAGTTAACGCCTTACTCCACCTGTCGTCATGTCTCCGTGCAAGGTGTCCTGCCCAGCTCCACTTTAGTTCCGTTATGCGATTCCCAATATCTTTCACCTTTGTCTGACTTCGGATCTTGATGTTGGGAACACAATCATTAAGCTTGATGCCGAGCATGGCACGCTCCATGGCTCTCTGTGCAACTCTTATTTTGTACACAGCCTCCTGCGTGAGCGTCCATGTCTCTGCACCATAAGTCATGGTGGGCAAAACACAGTGATTGTAAAGCTGGGTTTTTAGACATTGTGGAATTTCAGCTGACTTCAGAATGTCGTCCAATTTACCAAATGCAGCCCATCCTAGCTGAATTCTTCTGGGTGTATACCTATATGTTATTATAGGTAGATTTTTACTGCATCCACAGGCCAGGAGGAGAGGCTGCATTCTTCTACTGGCACACCACAGCCAGTCAACCAATAGGGGATAACTTTATTTACTTTACTTTTGTGATTTGCTGTGTTCGGCACCATCTAGCCCCAAATAAAACAGAGCTTATGTAGGTAATGGGTTCCAGGTGAATTTTTTTTGGTATGTTGTAACAAAGTAAGGTAACATCTGAGGATTTCTCTTCTATAGCGTCTTCAATTCTTAATGCTTGAAGCCACAAAGACTAAATGTTTTTTATTTTTGTATGTTCAAAGTTTATTGCGTAGGCCAGAGGTGACTGAATAAATCTTTGGCGTAAGCAGGTAGGTACTAAGGTAAAGATTAAATCAAAATAAAAGTAGAGCATTAATGAAACAAGGTTTCTCTTATGAAACTTTTGTAAGAACTTACCGGCGATTTGCAAGAATAGGGTTTCTCTCATGAAACTTTTCTAAGAACTTACCGGCGATTTGCAAGAATTTTGTAACGCCGAACGCGGTCGATTCCGGATGTTTTTTCTGTCGTCTTTCTTCTTATTACGATACGAAAGATTCACAGGCGAGCCGAGGAGCCGCAGATTATTATTTTCTTTAGACATTTCACACACATTCCTGCCGAGAAATAATGGGAAACCTCAAAGAAAAGAAAACAGTTCGCAAACAAAGAAAATGTAGACTCCCATGACATGTCACAGACACAAATTGTTTTGTTTATTGTTGTCGAGGGGTGGTTGCTAGGCAACGTAAAAGTCATGTGAGTAACGCCTCAAACCTTTGATGTTTTAGAATATTAAATGGCCATTTGGAATATATCTATTATTAAAATTTTGTATTTTATTGTCCATTTGTGATTTTATTGCAATTATAGCGAAACATCTTACAAACAAAACAAGATCTGTCTTAGCTTCCGTCTACAAGTTTGGTGTAGGTACCTAAAAAATAAACTACCATTATGGTAGATTTCGGTGAAAATTGAGCCTGTCGGGCTGTCACACGCCTTTCATGTTCATTCCAAGATTCCAAGATGAAGATTGAAGTAAACTTCAATCAAAAATTTTTAAGCGTACTATTAATTTTGTTCAAAATTTCCAATCATATAATTGCTTCCAAACTAACGAATGAAACGCTTTGCTTTCCGCATGACGTCATCGATAAAAATATAGGCGGGCGGGCACGTACGTACGTACTTACGTAGGCGCGCAACTCAGTGGTGGGAGCACACTGCACTGCATGAATATTACCTCGTAAAAGTGGACCTACTGTCTTACATACTCGACGAACTTTATTAGTCCTTGAAGATATTTCGATAGCTCCGCATTACTCCGCATTGCCGGCAGAGGCGTACTGAAATTGCGCGTTTGTGATAAAATACAGTGAAAAAGTTAAATTCCAGTGGTTTGCGCTGCTTGAGCGTAATTTATTTTTGAAGTGTCTTTAAAAATATAAAATGTTCAGTGGTATCGCAGGTAAGGATTTTATTTTTACATTTTGTTGCATAATTAAAAAAAACTGGTTTTTAATGATACTATGAATTACTGATCAAACGAACGAATTTACAAATTGCGATCTAAATCTTTGTACCAAACAGGAAGATCCATAGAGTATCATATTTAACAGGAAGATCGATTGACCATCGAAGATTGATCATTATTTACAAATAATTTGATTTTATTTATTTTTTATATACACAACACATGTACTGTGCACTAAGTAGTTTTAATAAGTACCTACGTATTGATTTATTGTATTAGGTAATACTTAAATAGCCGAAAACCATGCATGAGCTGTAAATCATAGAGATATTTATATCAATGAAGACCACACATAACTCGTAGGGTATCTATAGTATATGTTGTTGTGATGTGAAATCAAAGATTCATGTATGAAAATGAGCTAGGCTTAGAGCTAGGGCTACCTGAAGTATGTATGCAATGCGCACTTTTTATGTTTTCCGAAATATCTGGGATGCTTGAGCTTTTACCGTAATCTGTGCTTATAAGTATGCTACTTACCTACCTACTGGGTAAACGGCATTTTTTTTCCCTTGACCTCTACACATAATAACTTGTTCTGTTCAGGTTGATCTCCTTTTCTGGTTACAGCTTTAAATGCCAATTTTATGCCCGCCTTTGTATAGATAGGTACCTAGTCTAGTTTTCAAAGTAATATAGATATTTCACGATATGTATCTTTTCTTCTACAGGTAGTACCGGTGAACTATTTACAAACAACTATCTACATTTATTTTGTCTTTATCTAAATTGTACAGGCGGATTATAATATAATATAACGCATAGTCTTAGTAGTGTTGATACCTACTTAATGGATAACACTAGAGCAATGACCTCCAAAACTTACATCCTACCAGTTAGGTAGGTATATTGTTCCACAAGTTGTTCCATTTATATAATTCAGAGTAAAAAACAACGCTTCATGTGTATGATAGATAAGCTCACATTTTATTATTAGCACCACTGAACCCACTGATATAAACGTTAGGTAAGGTTGGATCGCCTAAGATCGGACGCATTAGCCGAAAATTTTAGACTTTACAGCATTTTTTTTCATGATTCGATGTCGTTTTTCTGTTGCGGTGCGGTCTACTGTAAATTGATGTCAAAGAAATATTGTTTAACCCCTAATTTTTTGGTTTCCGTAGATACTATCTAAGCAAATTAAGAGCTTAAAAAGCAGACTTTTCAACTTCCCATATACCTACTAGCCTCTGGTACGTGACGTGACCCCATGCTCTGGATCCACGATATCACAATAACTTAAAGTACCTACGATATGGCTAATCTTCTTTTGTCAACACAATATAGACCTTTTGCCTTGATGACTTTGTCTATTATTTGGGCAACTTTTGTAGATAAGGTAGGTAACCCCTTCTGTCTTGTATAAGAGAACATACTATTATCTTGTCTTGTTTATGAAAACATACCTAAATAAGTAACCGTACCATTAGAACAGTTCCATTTATTAATGTCCCGGCGAGCTTCGTATCATACCTACTACAACCACTACTTACAACTACCCTACAACAGCTACCTTTACAACTATGTACTAATTTACGCAACGAAAAGTAGCCTATGTCCGTATCCATGATCTAATCTACTCCTATACAAAAATTCATCCAAATCTGTTCAGCGATTTTGACGTGAAAAGGGAACATACATACAAACATACATACATTCTTACTTTGACTTTTATAGATTAGTATATTTTTATTATTTAAATTGTAAAAATTGTTTATAAATAATGTAGCAATAAATACATATATACTTATAATATATGTATACATATATATATATAATTATATAATACCTGTACATATATATTAATGTATATATTTTTATTATTTAAGTAAATTGTAAAAATTGTTTGATATGAAATAGTTTAATATTAATAAATTCGTTCTGAATTCGGTGTCTATATTAAATCAGAGAAAGTGACACAAATAATATTTAATGCTAGGTGTATATTCCTTTAAAAATAAAAGACAGAGGCGACTCTATCACTTACACTGGCTGGCGTCTTTGCCCTACTTACGTTTCTATAATACGTCACGATTTTCATTACAACGCATTTCGGTAAAAATCTTATTTTTTCAACAAGAAAAAAAATACTATAGTTCTTTAATTTCAGCCGTAGGATTGCTGGACATAAGCCTCTCATGGATCTCTCCGGGTTGTTGCCATACTCGCCACGCTGGGCAGTCGGGCTGGCGAGCGCAGTACGGGAAGTTGATACACGGAAAGATGCTGCTGACCATCTTCCGGAGGTATCCCTTGGCAGATTCCTACTGCAACATTCTACTGCCGACACCACGGCATAAACACGGCAAAAAATCAGAAGACTAGTAGCCAAAGATTTATCCGTAAAACTAAAGCATGCGCTGAGAAGATGATCGGCTTATCTTTGTCAACCTTAAGCCTGTATTACATTACACGGTATTCAGGGACCCTTACCCTAACTAAAGCCTGTATTACATTACATGATATTCAGGGACCCTTACCCTAACTAAAGCCTGTATTACATTACACGATATTCAGGGACCCTTACCCTAACTAAGAGTGGTGTAATGAGAGTTAGAGCGACCGGTCGGACCCGGCAAGCCTTGCTTGGTAGTTAAGGCGATTAGGGCGCCCTAACTACCGGGCCCTGAATACCGTGTAGTGTAATACAGTCTTTAGAATAATAACACTATTCTAAGGTCAACACACAAATCATTATCAAAACAAGTCATGCAGACTAATATTAGCAGTTACGATATAGTATAGACCATTAACACAAAGAGCCAACACGCAAAATCCATATTTCTACAAATTTACGACACATTCGGTCCAACTGCGCATTTACGAACGGGCATTCATTCAACAAAGTTGCTTTGGTTTAGAGTCGTGTCACGTAACTGTACTTGAATGGAATTTGGGTCAAGATCGAAAAGGGCTCACCTAACGAAATCAAACTAAATTCTTCATGAGTTCGTTGATTGGGACCAAACTGTGCGCCAAACCAAACATTTGTTCTATTCTAATATAAATATTGCTGAACATTTCACATAGCACCATCTAGTCACAAAGTAAGCAAAGCTTGTTTTATGGGTTACCTACCAGATATTTGATAGAATACTTAAATATTAATTGTTATTAATTGTTAGCTCATACTTAGAAAATACCCAGACCCGAGACCACAACCCGAGACAAATATCTGGCGATAAAGGAAACATTTTGTGCTCTGGCGGGATCGAACCTGCAACCTGCGTATCAGCTGGCTTTTAACCCAACTGCATAGGTCGTCAAATCCAAAATGGATCTTGAAACTACAAAGTAGACATATGTATAAAAGGATCTTCCTTCCTTATGATGTAGTAGCACAGATTACAGAAACTAAGTAGTAGTGCAACTCCGAATGCTTCCTGGTGACAAAAAACGGCCATTGACCAGCGTGAACTGTTCGAAATTCTTGGCTAGCCTGATCTGGAACTGATCCAATTGGGTCTCTACTTCCTATTACTGACTCTGTTTCTTCTGGGTAACAAAGAATGGATCATGTGACTTTCTTTCACTTCAAATCTAGGTAGATAGGTGCCTAATGTTGGGGCTGGAAAGTGCCCCGTAACGTTTGCTACATGCTCAAGTGAAACGTCAAATCGTCTCGTCTGTTTCAAATGTCAAAATCATACTTTATATCAAGCAGGTGCTGAGGAATCACCCAAATCCGAGGAAGGCGGTTATTTTAGAAACAACATGTGTTCTCTCAACACGGAATGGAAACACGTGAAAATATTGATTGTATATTTTTCATAGTAAACTCGCGAATGAATAATGTGATTCGTGTTTCGAACTCGGTCAACGTAATTGATCATCTATGTATAATGGAACGTGCGTGGCCAGTGCACCAGCGTACAAAGGTCATGGCAGACTATGAATCACTTGTAAACCATACTAGTGGTTGGAATGTGATAATCTAATGGTTTCACTGCCAGATTTATACTAGCAACGGGAAACAACTAGCAAGAATTTTAAATGTAGAAATTCTGATGACCTTCTATTAAAGTAACGACCTCCTAAATTTGATTTAGTTGGTCTAAGTAATAGCCGGCTCATACGCAAGAGGTGCAAGGCGGGTTCGATTCCCGCCGCAGGGCAAATGTTTGTAATTTTTCTGTATACATCTGCGTTTTTAGGGTTTCGTAGTAAAACAAGAAACCCTTTTAGGTGCTTTTAGTTTCGCTTTGTCTGTCTGTTTGTTCGTCTGTCCGTCACCGGCTTTGCGAAGATCATGCGTGCATGGATATACATATAAAATAACAACGCCGAGATAACGCTACAAAAAATGAATTGGGGGGGTACCTCCCATAAATGTAATGTGAGGAGGATTTTTAATTTTTTTATCGTGTGGGGTACCGTTGAATAAGTATTTCAAAACCATTTAGTGAAAGCTTTTATATTCAGGGTTCCGTTTCAAGCTTTAAACTTTTTTCGAGCGTCCAAAAAAATTAAATTATTATATTTTATCTAAAATCTAAACAGCTATTTTTAAAAACCTGAAAAACGCGAGGAATACAGTTGAAACCTTAAACTTTCTTCGAAAACTATAACGGTTGAGCTTGCTTTTTTAGTTTCGAAGGAATCGTCACTCAAATAACTGATGCAGTTTACCAAACATACCGGAATAAGTAGGTACTTTTAAACCTTAAACTCAATTCATTCCTGTTAATATTGTTGCGCCGTGACGCAAACAAGATCCAGAAAGGACCGGTGATTGCGTAAACACATTCGAAAGAGTCCGAAGGTCACCTCTATTTTGTTATCAAGTTGTTTACCTGTTATCTATTACCAACTTCTAACAACAGGTCTACGCTTAACTATGGAACCCTACATAGCGCGTTGCCCGACACGCACCAGTAGGTCTACCATGAGTTTTCACAATCTATATTCGCTAGCGACTGTAGTTAAAAAATGTATGAAAACTTGTACAGCGCCTCTAGCGGATAGTTTGGTACTAAAATACGCAGCAAACTATACTACAGTGACTGTAGTTTGGGCTTCATTTGCTTAGAATTTGGTATCATGAGTTACAAATCTGACAGATGTCAAAGTAACGTACTGTTACTACTGTAGTAACGTCAGGCGATCTAACAGTGACAACTCATGGTAGACACACTGGCCTTATTTTTATGTATGAAAAGTAGGGTTTTATTATACCCGACACGGTATTAGGATATAGTTAATATGGTATCCATAATACCAATAACTAATGCGGGACATTTAATTATAATCAGAAAGCGTTGGCGACATCAACGTTATCTTGAGGCTTGTTTATGATTCAATTATAAAACTCATTAAAACATTTTGATCAACGCGCCGTACCCTAAAATTATTGAAATATTATAAAACATGATGTTACTTTAATTGCTTTTATAAGGAAAAACACTCGTTACTACAGGAAATCGTTAAAAGTTAGACAGAGTGGACTAGAGGGATTTATGCAACTGGAAATGCTAGAACTCATACATATTATTATTACCGTCGAATGCTTATTGCTTTTCAATTCAAGTTCGAAACCTCTATTAATTTTACACATTGCAGTCTTGGAGCTAGCTTGAAGCAATAAGGAACTGTTGAATCGATTATAAACAAATTGAAATCCGCTTTTACTGCTTTTATAGATCGCTGAAACGAGATGTTCTCGTAATACGAAATGGTCAGTTAACTGAGGGTTCTCTTATAAATAACAGTAACCTAGAATTGAAAGCAGAGTTTCTTAACTTCGGGTCCTTGGGTTGGGTTCTGAGGGTCCGTAGGATATAAAATAATATCCATTATTAATATTTTGTCACCTTATAAACCGGCATGAACTATTCATTATTTTTTTTATGGGGTGTCTTAGGTTAGGATACAGTTAAAATGTACCTATCCTACCTAAGACACCCAAACCAGACTAAAAAAGAATAACGATTTTTTACTCATAAGCCCAGACTACAACCAATGTCAAGGCCACCAAAAAAATATAGATTAAGCTAACTACGATGAAAACTATTCATTTCTGATATTTTTCGTGACCTAAAAAATTATCAAAATTATTAACTTTATTACCCTTTTTGTAATAATTCAACTTTTTAAACTGATTACAAAACTCGGTCACGTCAATATTAACAATAAATAAATAATGCTGGACAAATCACACAGCATCATCTAGCCCCAAGCTAAGCAGAGCTTGTGTTATGGGTACTAACTAGATGACTGATATACTTAATACATTATTAATACATAGATACATATTTTTATTGTATATATAGAAAAAACACCCAGAACACCCTGAACAATATCTGCACTGCAGATCGTACAGATATACGTTAGGTAGGAATAGACGTTAGGTTAAGAATACCTGCTTTCAAGGTCTTTAACTGGACCTACCCAGTCTAGACAGTTAACGGCCTGATGTTATAGTCCAGGTAACTGCTTATCAATTTTGGACCAAAGCCCAAAAGGACCATAGGTTACATCACTCAAGGTGGGACACGTATGTACATCGTAAGGGGACAGAAGGTCGAAATTAACGAATTTATGATGGAATCGAATGATTCACTAATGGATTCACAGCTAATGGTGTCGTAGGAAAACTGGTTGTCATTATAGCATTATAGACAACTTGGTTACCATACAAAACAAAACGCAACGTCATTTTATATTGGTACAATTACTTCTTGAACTATGCTTAACTAGCTATGCGGTTTACCTAGTTAAAATGATGTTTTAATCCCATTTCCCATAAATACGAGAATGTAAACAATACCTATGGGATGAGCTATGTGGTCGTTTGTAATTGAGAAAATACCTACTAGTATTCAGTATGTAGGTATTATGTTGCTTGATTTTCTTGTTGAGCGCCCTAATAAATAATTAAATATATGAATTTTAATTGTACGTAGGTATGAAATAAATAAATATGAAAGAAACATTTGATTGTACAATAAACACGTTGTAAGATAGGTACTTAAACAATGAGAACCACACGCGAGCCTCGACACGCGATGACATCACCAAGGTCGGCTGGTCGCAGTTCCAGCAACCATCTCTTTTCAATAACCTTTTCTTAAATACAAGGTGTATGAGACAGAGCACTGAACTTCTTCAGTCCTTGTGCGTTGTTTCTTACGATGAAGTGTGCTGCTAATTTTGATGTTTACGAACGCTTGCTGGAATGCTATTTATTGTTTGGTTAACCTTCTCAAGAGTTTCCGACTATTGCTAATTTTCCTGGTTATTGAGAAAATCAATATTTTTTTGTTCAATAATTTCATATTCACAGCCCCTTATCTATTTACGAGACCTCTATGGAATGGAATAGCAATGGCATGAAAGTGTTCCTGGCAACTTTTTACTACAATACACTCATCGAACTTAGTTTCATAACAAAGGCAAAATAAAAACGATTATTCTGGTCTCTCGATGTTCTTGCCTTTTAAATTTATTGAGTGAAAGCCATTATAAATTGATTTACTACTTACCGTATTTCATAAACATTGGTTAGTCGCAATTCTATAAATTACATGCAAATAACAAGCTTTCGTATCATACAAACCTTACTTTGACACCGGTAATTATGTGAGGAAAAGGTGAGGAATCAGTGGAACGTAGTGAGCAAAGGGAAGTTGGAACACATCTATGAAACTGTACCTCCATTTGGTTCCACTTGCTATTTTATTTACGCCTGTACTTCTGTCGAGTAGCGAATATGTCGAATCCAAGAATCTGCCCAATTCACGATCTGTCGTGTTGCGAATCTGCCGAATTACGAATCTGTCTTAATCTAGAATCTGTCTAACACCGAAAAAAGGCAGGGCAATAACTACAAACTTGAAAAATAAAGAAATAAAAAAAATATAAAAGTGTAAAATAGGAAAACGTGACATGAAACACTGCAGATATTTAAGGATATTATTATCTTCACTTACAATGGTCATCTGAGAATGCTCTTCTTTTAAATCCTACCAAAACTAAATTTATGATCCTAAGTTTAAAGCGTCAAATTGTTCATATAGACCGTCAATCTCTCGACATACACCTTCATGGTATAAATTAAAAGTAAAAAAAACTTTTCGACAAACAAGCTTTTATTTAAACGTACCTGCCTACTAAAAACAATAAAATAAACATATTTAATTAAAGTTCATTGTCAACTTAAAGCGACAACACAATATATGTAATAAAAAAGCTTGTCGCGAGATTAACCTGTGTACCTGAAACTTGATCTAATTGATTTAATTTTTTTTCAAACAATGTAAATACGAGTACCTACTCGTACCTGCTTAAATCTCGCGACAAGCTTTTCATAAATTGTGTAAAGGCGTTTTAAGTTGACATTAAACTTTAATGGAAAATGTTTATTTTATTATTTTTACTAGGTACGTTCAAGTAAAAGCTTGTTTGTTGAAAAGTTTTTTTACTTTTAATTTATTTTTTACTTTTTAGTTATCACTGGTTGGTTTCTTGTCTGTTCATCTCATGCCCGCAATGTTGGATTTAGTGATGTCATATAATTTTTCGAATAACTCTCAGCAAGGCCTTTCATCTGATACCCATATTGTAAGAGTGCATTAAGAATAACTAGTCCGCCATCTTGAGTATACCGCCATGTTGGATTTAGAGTGATGCCATTTAATTTTTCGACCCATATTATAGGAGTGCATTAAGAATAACTAGTACGCCATCTTGGATGTTCCGCCATGTTGGATTCAGAGTATCGTAATTTCATTTTCGAATTGTTCTCAGCAATGAGTTATTCTCAGCATGCCCTTTCATTTGATACCCATATTATAGTAAATAAATGAATGTCTATGTCACTTACATAATATAGGTAATGTATGTACCCACCCACTCTTTGTTTGGTAAAAAGGGTAGAAATTCCCATTATGATGATAAATATTTAGTAGAGAACCAGAATCTAGCTGTAATAATGTCAATTTTTAAGTTCATTATGGTCTGCGTGCATTCAATCTCCTTTTAGTTGTTTTTAGTTTTAACAGTCTTAAGTTACGTAGTACCCTGTTTACAGGTAAATGCAGTGATTCTGTAGTGACATCAGTCAACACAGATGATGTCACCGTAAAGATGGCAATCATGCTGCGCCGGATATTTACCGCAATTGGACCCTCGCTGACAACACATCAGTATCCCTTATAGACATAGGTAGACTCTAGACACGGTTAAATTGAAATCACTCTACACAGAGCTGAGGCGTCCAATTATTTAATACCGACGTCACGTAGCGTTTTACGATCCTTCTTCAACTTCCGTTGTGCACACTTCAGACCTTTCTCTATAATTAATTATCGATTTTTAAAATCCTCTTAGCGAATATGTATTCTACGGTGGTACCATGAATCTTAATAACATTTTATCATAATACCGACATAATATTAAATCGTGATTAGTGACAAGTCAGCAACTTTACAAGTCGTATACCTACCAAAGTTTTTTTTAATCATTCAGTCGAATAAGAAACGAATCAAACGAATTTTCTTGTAAGAAAGTAGAATTTTCCTTCCAGGGTAGGCAGGCCCTACTTTTCTTAAAGAAAAGGAGAAAGGAAAGTTTAAAACATGGCGCAGTTTTAAACTTTTTTTTTCATCATGTCCTCGTTATAAAACAACAAATTTGTTTTTGTAAAAACTATAAAATTATACTACTTATTAAGTATTACTATTTTGTGGGTTGGTGGCACCTAATTGATCTTTCTTACGTTGCGATAATCACAAAAAAACATAATTAGAAATAATACTTCAATGTAATTAGACAAGAGAGGCAAAAGATAAGCTAACTGCGTTGTTTATCTAACTCGAGTTTCAGAAATCAGAAATAAGTCTGCCGTATCCTCGCCACTTGACCTCTCAAGGTGTATGTTTTTATAAGATAGACGTTTTAACTTGAGTCAGACAGACATGTGTGTTTGTCAGGTCAAGATGCGTTCCATGTATTTTAGTATTGGTATTCTTTGTGCTTTGTCCTATTCACATGTTTTTTTTTACAATAACTTATTCAATATTAAAAATGTCCTTAAAACGAATGTCCTCCTTACGTTATAAACGCTGATTACACTAAACGGCAATTAATCGACAGCTTTGTATGAAATTTGGTCAAAAACCTTGTTATTGAATACATAAATCAGGGGCTAAATACGATCGAATAGTAGTCGAAGGTAATCTATGTTCGGACAAGTCGTAAATCGTATTCATGTTGGGAAGAAACATTAGTAACGGATTTTCTTCCAATTGAACCATAGTCCTCTTATATTAGGTACCTACGAGTAGAAATTCGAAGTAAAGGCAAATATAGGTAGCGTACCTAGCTTGCTCTAGGGAAATTACTGAGCAGCGTATAATATTATTCTATGATTCACGTGCAAGAGCCGAGGGAAAGTGACATCATACATAATACAGGTCACCTTTTTAAACTGACCTGACGTAAGCAGTTTTATTTGCTTAACGTATTCATATACATTATAAAAATACATTAAATTGCATTGGTACGACCTAGAAAGCTAAGGTAATGGTTTTTATATGTTCAACGCAGTTAGATCCACTGTGGGTTCGTCGCAAACTGATCAATACCTACCTACTCGACTTCGGGGCTTGCCAGGCGACCCAGTCTCAACGGCGACGACGTGACTTTGTTGTGTTGTAAGGTTATTCTTAGGTCAAAGCAGAGTATGATAAAGGTAGGTACTCAATATACTATAGTTACAATAATATTGTTTTACATTTAACCTTCTAGGATGGGTGGCAGACAAAATTTGTAGGTACAGATTTACTTAAACCTCAAAACTCGTAGAGTAGGAAGTTGATTTAACATTTTATAGAATTACTAGTTTCTGCCCGCGACTTCGTTTCGTGGAATAGTTACTTTGGGCTAACGCTAACTTTAACCCGCGACTTCGTTTACGTAGGTGAAAATATTTGTAAATAATACCTACGTTAAGCGTTATTTTAGGTACCTACATCACGCTTTTATCAGTAAGAGTGAAACCTTAAAACGTTAGGTAAAAGTAAGTCTGGGCCTGGGTCTTATAATCTTATATCATGTAGAATCTACATTGTAGGTTATTCTAAAAACTCAAAACTATGTGACTTCATAGTACTTCTGCGTACACTATATTTTTAGTTTTGTTTTCTTCCGACAGAAGTAGATATTGATTTTTACCAGAACCAGATCTCGATATGTAACATACATAACACAATAGTATGTAACGCAATATTTACAAAAAATATATTTTTCTCTACTTTATCGTACTTAACTAGTTTTTAATTTTACTTGCCAAATTTTCGAGCACAAACGTTATATTGTTGTTATTTATTTTGGTCTAGCTTCCTCGATACAGGCTGAGCCATTGAAGTATTAACTCACTGGGCTGAGCCTAGAGAGAGGGAGTCAACAATAACCTCTTTTAAATAAGTTTTTCAGCATTACTTGTATTAATAAGTGTTACAAATTGTACCCTGCGAACATTTTAATTGTTTTTGCTGTTACAAATATTATTATTTTTTATTTTCAAATAAGTACCTAATGCATTATTTTAGAACAAATTTGGTTAACATAAAAAGGTTATAGTGAGCCAACCTTAAGAGATAGATGTATGCTGTCGCTGACATTTTTTTAGATCTTTTAAGGGGTAACAATTCTGTCATACAAAATTAAATAACCGTTTCCGCAGCGCACGCAGCGGGGAAGCTCTCAAAAGAAAAGAATAACCCCGATTTTGAAACATTCTTCATTGGTACTCTGCTCTTATTAGTCTGAGCGTGACGATTATATAGCCTATAGTCTTCCGATAAATGGGCTATCTAACACTGAAATAATTTTTCAAATCGAACCAGTAGTTCCTGAGATTAGCGCGTTCAAGCAAACAAGCAAACAAACTCTTCAGCTTTATAATATTAGTATAGATCACAGGACGGTTTATAGAGATAGGTCTTTGCCCAACTTTATACCTAGTTCGTTTTCATACTTTGATTAGTTGATATATCTAAGTCATGTCTATTTCTTAATCGTTTCCAATTGGGTTATAATCATATCAACTTGTCACTCAAAAGACATTTATAATCTCTACATAAACGAAAACGCTTCAAGGCTATTTGAATCACAGTTTCAATCTTGGTCACTAACTATTAAAAACGACCTCTGTGGCGCAGCGGGCGAAGGTCCGCCTGCGACGCAAGAGGTTGTGGGTTCGATTCCCGCCTCGGGACAAATGTCTGTACGATCTGCAGAATTGAATTGAATCTGAAAAATTGTTTCAGGGTGTTCTGGATGTTTTTCTATAAATAATAGAAATATCTATCTATGTAGTATATATAAGGTATTAAGTAGGTATATCAGTCATCTAGTTTCCATAACACAAGCTCTGCTTAGCTTGAGCCTAGATGATGCTGTGTGATTTGTCCAGCATTATTTATTATTTGCGTAGTTTTGTGCGTTGTACTGTTTGCGTTTCGTATCTATGTGGTAGAGTGAAGTGGGTACCAACCATTATCTTACAGAGCCAAAGACAAATTCACCGGCTCGCAGACCCATGGCAGACCCCTGCTAAGAAACTGGAAAATTTATCAAGTTGGCTAAAATTTGCTAATTTGCCGTTAGACTTGTTATATTAAAAAAATAAATCAAATCTTTAAACAACGTTAACCTGAGTCTGTAGAGAAGATTATGTTGTGCGGTCCACGTTCTATGAATTAAGCAATATATACCAATTAGTACCTACGGCGAACGATAAGCGATACCGAATGCCAAGAAAACTGCCAGTACATAACATAAAAATCACTTTCTTGTTGAATTTCAAACAGAGTTTTTACTCTAAAACTACTAACGAACTACTACGACTAAGCATTGTGCTCCCACAATGATGAATGCTAGAGAGCGCGCGGGTTTTCAGTCAGTACCTAAGTATACGGTCGCACTATGTGTGTGGACTGATTGGTCTTAATGGTGAAAGATGATTAAGACACCGATGTTATATATGTATAACTAAATGATCTTTTTAGTCTTACATCCCAATAGCTACTTGACCGCAAGTACCCGCATTACCAATACGTCTCTATTTTGGGGAGAGCACTCGAGTGGAACTAACGTAAGGCCGATCTGTGTGTTGTTTGGCAACGAAGCTACGATTGACTAACAGAAGGGACGATCTTTAAGATTGGTTTCCAGGTCAACAACTACTAAAATGCCCGAAATATTTGATACGTAGGTAGGAAGTACGTTTATATAATTTATAAATTAAAATTGTGAACCGAATAAAAAAGTGGACACCAAATTTGAACGATTTGGATCATAATTTCTAAGTAGGTAAGTACGTATTATTAACGCAAAATGGTACGTTTTATTGTGGTTTTATAACATAATATGTACGCTGTTTAAAATTTGATTCCCCTAATATTTACTCTGATGACTTGCATGCATCTAAGTTGGTATGCTTATTCTAAACGAGTTGGTTGGTAGGTACCTAAGTAACTAACCTACACCTATTCATCACTTAGTTGAACTAGTTATCACACCGTAGGTGGATATACATATATAGTAGTATAATTACCATTGTAGCTACTTTATACCAAGACAAAATTGTAGACTACCTTTTAATAAAGTAATTTTTGACTTGCCTTACTTCCATTGCTTAGCTTCATACAATGTTTCCAAAGGTTTAGCGGTAATAATAGGTACACATTTATTTCATAGATTGTAAACTTGCTCCAGTAATTCGTAGAATAAGTTATCAGCACATGTAAATACAATGTAAGTACCAAACTAGAACGCTAGAGCTAGATTTTACTATGTATATTAATAATGTATTATACCCATGGAACGCTAGACAATTCACCACCATCTCAGTCAAAATAGCCTTTTAACTAAATCAATTAGGCCTTGCTACCCAGTACCTAGGTACCCCTGGTAGTTCCATCCTATTTCTCTATAGAACTATTACCAAAGCTAGTTTTTTCATACTCTTTTGCTCAGGTTCGGCTAACCTCGGTTTAGCAGCTAGCTTTCCAATCATGGTTTGCAGTTGCTGACAATAGACATCTGCCGTAATCGTCTGGCCAGATTTAAGAAAGCTGTAGTAGTGGACGACACCGGCACTGGTCCACCAAACGCTCACAAGTAACTTTTTTTGAGTCAGTTTTCGCTAGGGGCATGTTTTGGCATGATTTTAAACTCTTCATCACATTCGATTTAAAATCCCTTCATTATTGTGCCGGTTTAGTAATGTAACGCGGCAGTCGACGCGCATTTGTCGTTTTGCTTCACTCAATTCGTGAGGTACTCATCTTTCAAGCTTTTTCACCTTCCCAATTTGCTTCAAGTGGATTAAAATAGTTTCATCACTAACACCGCAGCCTGCAGCTAACTCTGACGTGGTTTGCGATGGATCCACTTCCACAATAGCCTTCAATTCTTTATTATCAACTTTGGTCTCCGGCCGTCCACGGGGCTTGTTCTGCAGGTCGAAATTTCCAGAAAGAAAACGTTCGAACCAAAAACGCACTGTGTGTTCTTTTGTGACACCGCCGGCATACACATCATTAATCCTGCGAGCCGTTTCTGCAGCACTAGTGCCACGGCGGAACTCATACTCGTAAATAACGCGATACTTATTTCAAGTTTTTCATTTTGTAAACTGAGTGACGTAAAGACAAAATACAAAAAGGAAAAACAAATGAATTATGGCTTTCGAAAACCAAATGCATGTGTAAAGAATATACAGTGTGTTAGTGTGAACACACTTATCACTTAAACCACGAATGTATAACCCTAAAATTAATTGATACAAGTAATAATTAAAAATAATAGTCAATTAGTTTCGCTACATTTTGATAATTCATTTCTCATCTAAGGAACGTGATTTTTTGGACACCCTAATTACAGTCGTACGTCGCCCGCAAATGTCGCTGGGCTCAGGCTGGTGTAGGTACGTATCAAAACGAATGGTTGTTTGCATAGAACTTTCCCTTCATACTTTTCCTGCCTTAGGACAGGCAAAAATAATTACTCTAGCACGTTACATTATGAAGTTATTTCAAGACAAGTCAAATTATTAAATTGAATCAAAAAAGCTATAAGGCTAAAGTAGGTAGTTATTTTAGGCGTATTTAAAAAGTTCATTAACAAACAAGTCTTATTTACATACGTAGCCTTTGTGTAGCCGCTAGGATAGTTTCCCGGCTTGGCACACGATGTCCTGGAAACTGCTCTGTGTACATCCTACGTGCCAAGGTCACCCACCAGCTATGGCATAAAGCCGCACCTTTTCAGTCCACTGTTCGCTTGTGTACGACATTGTCACAGCACAGATAAGTTACACAGTTAGTTTACATTTTACCGCGAATCGGCACACATAAGGGACGCGATGTGTTGAACTCACAAGATTGCACGCGACTGGCGAAAGTGGCGGCGCCGGCGCGCGCGCGGGTCTGGCCGCGGGACCTTGGCGGGCGTTTGTGTCGGCGCTTCAAAGAAACGGCGAGTTGCCGAAAGGCGGCGGGCGGCGCGTTTGAGAGAAAGAGAAGCCGCATTGCACCTACGCACGTGTATCGTAGCCTCAGAAATCGTAGCGTGTGTAGGGTGAAACGCATTCATGATCTATGAGGATTTTCTTTGCAAAAATTATGTAAAAATAAAATTTTTTTTTTTCATCGATTTTGGACTCTGTTCCTGATACCTAGTCTGTGGTTTCAAGGATAAGACTGTTTACACTAACACCTGGTATGTATAAAGAATTTGGAATTCCTAACCAAAGAGGAGTTACTTGAGATCAAAGTGGCCAGTTCGACAATTTACCTATACTTTTTTAATTAGGCATAAGTATGTATTTTGTACCTTATATTCTTTAATTTTTATTTATATATTAAATTTATATTTCCACGCCTACCGACAGACAAGAACCTTGGTGAGTGAGTTCTATGGAAATGTTTTCAGAATTTACTTCATTATTGTCTGGTTCTTGGCACCATGTAAACATGTCCTTGTATACCGTTATGTACTCACAACTCACCACTGTAATGTTGTTCTACATTGTACCTTCCTTATCTGTGTTGGTAAAGACTTGTCTGATTATCTTAGTAATTTTTGTTCAGGTTAAGGTTTACCAGGTAGGTATATTAAATGTTAACCTACCCTTATGTATTCCAGTTGTACTATTTACTTTCTATTTTGCAATGCGACTTGTACAAAATTTCTTGTTTAAACATAACTTGTGAGCAAAATGTTGTGGGTGACGCCACAGTTAGCTGACCGTAAAATACATTTCCGTCTTCGTAATATCACACCCACATCGTAACATCATTACCAATAGAAGCAATAAGTTGCCCGTGGGTGTAACAGCAATTTCCGAGCGCATAGTCTTAAAACATACATTGTAGCTAGCCTAGAATTAGCTACAAAAATATATTATATCGTTGACACTTAAAATTACTTAATTTTTTAGCATAATTTTTTCAGAGTTGATTACAATTTAGGTAAATTGGTGGAATAATCCACACTTTAATAAAGGCTCTTTTCAATAAGGAGACAATGATTTTTAGGTATAACTAGTCGTTTGTTAATCTTTTGATCTCCTCGAATTTGGCTGAAGTATAAGCCTACGAGCACCTAGTGGAAAAATCGATTTAATAAAGCCATGAGCGCTTACGTGGTCTAGTACGAAACACCTTGACCCTTCGAGTGAGAAATCGATAGCTACTAGTATTACTCACACACTTAATAAATAGCTAGGAATTAAATGACACGATAGCACTTGTAGGAATTCACATACCTATATGTATATATATACATATAGGTATGTGATAAATACGTTACGTTTTATATGTTTTAAGCACAGTATTATTATTATCTTTACCCTTAAAAAGTAAGATTGTGTTTCTAGAACGTTTCTAAAATGTTCTTTACAATCACAAGTATGTGTAGATCTAAAAGGCTCCACTTTACAGTAAAATGAACAATATTCGTAATGTCCGTCGTAAAATTTGATTATTTCGTCATGGGAATAGCAATGAAGAAAATAACATCACTTCGACAATGTCAAAACAAAGCCATAAACTTGCTTGATATCTAAACAAACAGGGTTTCTAATTGAGATAAAATGTTAGCCATGAAACATATTTTACCGAAGGACATGGAAAAGTATTTATTACAGCAAAAAACACAACTAAGCGTATGTCAAAGCTTGCAAATAACATCTGTAGATAAATTTATTTTCTGCAGAGGAATTATTTATTAAAATTATTGGTGGCTCAATTACTAGGAGTGGAATAGGTTTAGGTTATCTACATTAGTGACATAGGCTATTCGTTTTTTCATTAATTTTTCTATTAGGACCTATCTTTGAAATTCTCATAATAGGATTTATCGCATTTGCATATACATATTTTTAAACTTGTATTTATTATTTTATTTTATATTATTTTTAAAGTTGTAAACGTAATGTATAAGACGGTTAGATACAGTAACTGTAGTTACCAACAAACACACACATTATGGCGCGCTCTAGCACATAAGTAACTGAATCGCGAAAACCTAATAACCCTTCACCTTACAGGGGCGTTCAAGAGCATCGGCGAGAAGACAGCGTCGCTCTTCGAGCGTAAGAAGAAGGATGCCGAACAGGTCGCCGCTGAGAAGGCCACGGAGGCCGCTCACGTGGTGGAAGACCAGGTGAAGAAGGTCGGAGAGATCGTCGGGGGTGCTTCTAAGACCGCCAACGATGCTGCAAGCTCAGGTTTGAAGACACATTATTAGATGATCTGAATTAGATGATCGATATAATTTTTAGTAGGTATACCGTATACTTTTTTCTTGTAATACCTATTTTATGTTTGATCAAACCAGCATCCTCCTTAAGTTTTACAGGATCAATCTTAGATAAATGTTTTATAGCTTGCGATTTGGAAATTTTGTAAGTAGGTATATAAAGTATTTGTATCTTAGTTGCGCATGTAAAGTTAACAATACCTACATCGTAAATTATTTTAATGACTCTACCTATTAAGTAAAAAGAAGCTGGAGCTCGAATATCTACGGTTACATGTTTTTTTAATAAGAGTTTCTTCAAACAGTCAACGACGCCAAGCACTCGGCAATCGATGCCCTAGACAAGGAGCTGTCCAAGGTGTCTCTGGCCGCTGGCGAGGCTACCGACGCCGCCAACAAGGCTGTGGCTGATGGCAAGAAGGTCATTGACACCACCAAAGGTAAGCAGGTGGATCAACTTTGGGTGATTTACGAATGTATCTTCATTCAAGTTCAACAAGTTCTTGAGTAGAGACCGCGGTTCGACAGGCGTAGTGTGACGGTATAAAGCTGACAACCAATAACGAATGTTGCACGCAAGCTGGACTTCCACCTCAGGACTACCTTACGATCCTCAGCGGTGAAAAACAAACGGATGAAATTTAAAGATTTTGAATTTACCTATTGTTCGTAGGTACGCTTTTAATACTCAATATATTTATTGCGAACATGTTGTTACATAAGATCTTATAAATTGGGTAAGTAGTTACAAACATGTTCTTTTTGTTAGTTCTTTCCTGCAGTAGTAGAAAACACTATTATTTTAATCTACAGCTTAGCTTAGCTGCGATTGAAACTAGGTAGATATTTTTCACAACTTGTTGCGATACCAGAATGAATTTATTTTATCTACTTTGTTTATGCAGGCTTTTTTATTATTTTGCTTTTCCATGTAGACACACTCGCGACCACAGCAGACAACACAAAGAACGCAGCCGCTTCTGCCATCAACTCTGCTAAAGGTAAGACTCATCGTAGCACTGTCTCTGAATGTACAGTTTCTGATAAATGTCTAAAAGACCAATAAAACAAAAAAAATATCGATTTAACTCTTGAAAAGTAAAATACCTATCTTCTTTACTAAGATTATCATTATTCCTCTGGGTAATACTGATAATGTATGTTTAATCAGGAACTGAATGTTCAGAACGATCTCGTTTCATTGTGCATGTTCTAAAATTTACACTTATACTTTGTAGACACCGTTGCTAGCACAGTTGAAAGTACAAAATCTGCTGCTCAGTCAGCTGTTGAAACTGGGAAAACCTACGTCGGCGCTGCCAAAGGTATTTGAATTATTAATCCTATGGGAATAATGGCTTTTTTCAATTTAACTAACTTCTTTATTTTTATTTTGTAGATTCTGTAGCTAGTGGGATCCAAAGTTCAGTAGATGTAACACAGAAAGCGGCACAGTCTGCTTTCGCAACTGGACAGTCTGCATTAGCAACTGGCCAGTCTTATGCTACATGTGCTAAAGATGCTATCGAAATTTGATTTGAACACCAGTAAATTTTGTAAATTAGATGAACCCGCTAACCCTTGTGGTATTTTTTTAGATTCAGTAGCTAGTGGGATCCAAAGTTCAGTAGAACACAGAAAGCGGCACAGTCTGCTTTCGCAACTGGACAGTCTTATGCTACATGTGCTAAAGATGCTATCGAGATTTGATTTGAACACCAGTGAATTTTGTAAATTAGATGAACCCGCTAACCCTTGTGGTATTTTTTAGATTCAGTAGCTAGTGGAATCCAAAGTTCTGTAGATGCAACACAAAAAGCTGCACAATCTGCTTTTGCAACTGGTCAGTCTGCTTTGGCAACAGGCCAGTCTTATGCAACAAGTGCCAAAGGTACTATTTTTGAATTGTTTCTGTATGGTTTACACAATAAAGAGTTTATCTACTATCCAAATTTAATTACTATTCAAATTATAATAATTAGAAGCACCAACCAAGCTTTATGCTGTTTTTAGTTACATTAGCTAGTGGAATCCAAAGTTCTGTAGATGCAACACAAAAAGCGGTATAATCTGCTTTCGCAACTGGACAGTCTGCTCTGGCAACTGTTCAATCTTATGCCGCAAGTGCTAAAGTCGGGATTTCCCAATTTACTACCTATTTTCTTATAAAAATTACACACATGGTGACTTTTAATATTTTTTGTAGATTCTGTATCAAACACAGCTCAAAGCACTGTAGAAGGTACTAAAAATGCAGCACAATCAGCTGTTGATACCACTAAAACATACGTTGACAGCGCTAAAGGTATTTTTTCTATTTTTCATATATGTTTGTTGTAAATAACCATGTGGTTTTGCTAATATAATTCTGCATACAGCACAAAATTATATGTTGTAATTTATATATTATGTTGTGAGTGTGTGGTGTTGTAACTGTGTTTTTGCTATTAACGCTAGATGCATCACAAAATTCGATACAGTCTGCATTGAACGCTGCGTATTCCGCTTTTGACGTTGGCAAGCTCTATGTTGAATCTGCCAGAGGTATTTTATGTTATTATTTTTGTTTTTTTATTGTTTATATTTATTTATTTATTGTTTATATTTATTTATTTTACTTATTTTTATATTGTAGATACACTAGCAAGTACAGAAGATAGTACAAAGAAATTATTACAAAACACATTTGACTCTGGAAAGTCTTACGCTGATTCGGCCAAAGGTATTAACAAATTGACATTCCACCGCTTTATGTGTTTGTTTTGTCCGTACGTCATTCATGTTGTAACTTGTAATTAACATTTTAGATAAAGTTCAGAGCACGATACAAAGTACAGTTGATACCACGAAAAATGTTGCCCAATCCGTTGTAGAGACTGGTAAAAGTTATGTTAATACTACGAAAGGTAAATGCCCTTTTATCTTGCTTTAAATTAACCCTTGGTTACTTAAGTTGGCTAATTTCGTCCCTGATAAACTGCGTAATTCTATGAAAAAAGTTTATGTTCTTACAAGACCATAGGAAATCGATTAACCTGTAGAAGATATTATGTCATCGTTGACAAAGTTACCTTTAGAATAATATCGAACGATGATTTGAGTCCCAACGCTTATATGAATATCACAATCAAAATAAAACCGGACAAGAGCGAGTCGGACTCACGCACCGAGGGTTCCGTGCCATCATACAATATAATTATATGATACAGGCGGTTTATATTTGTTGGAGAACCTTGACAGTGCCAACTCTTGTCTGATAGCGGAACTTATGTAGATTTTTTACACTTTCGATGATTTCTAAAAATCTATACAAATTAGAGGGTTCATTATAATTTTCCTGTAATCTTTACATACACTTATATTTGCAATATAAGTTTCAGGGGTATATCTCTGCAAACTTCGGAGAAAAGGGGGGGGGGGGGGGACGCTATTTTTTTGAACGTTATTGTAAATAAGTAGAAAACTATACAGCTTAAAGCAAAACTAAAAACTGGTTATTCATGTGCAAATGAATACCTTTCATATGATAGATACCCCACATGACCTAGTAACTTCACAAATAATGTAAAACCCCCTTTGTCTAAAAAACTATGCAAATTAGAGAGTTCGCTTTAATTTTCCTATAAACTTTACATACACTTCTATTTGCTATAAAAGTTTCACGGGTTTATCTCTGCAAACTTCGGAGATAAAGGGGGGAACGGTCGTTTTTTCAGCATTTTTGTAAATAACTCGGGAAACGATACGGCATAAAGGAAATATAAAAACTGTTTATTAATGTGCAAATAAATACCTTTCATATGATACTTCACACGACATAGTAACTTCACTTAAAAAAAATGAGATACCCTATCCGCTCCCATTCAATCATAATAAGAATATATTTTACTTAACTATATTACTAAAAAAAGTGTTATTTTTAACCATTTCAAATTTCAAGTCGATAGCATCAGTAGTTCCCGAGATATCCATCTGTGACAGACAGACAGACAAAGTGATACTATCGCCTTTTTACCATTTTGGTCCGGAACCCTAAACACAATCGTGTGAATGCACCTCGTGCCCCAATTTGCACTAACGTGTTAAATCGGTCCTTGTTTCAACTCCTCTACTCTAGTATAAATGCTGTTATCGTTCAGGTCTGACAACAGTGTGTGATTGGTCACGGATTTATAATGGCAGGTGAAGTTAACGTCCAAATGTTTCTTAATGAACCCATTCCTACATAAAAACCTGCAAGTTGTGAATAAAATATTCCACCCATCTGTTTTTACACCAATTAACTGTAGTTCATGTTTTTAGTTTAATCGTAGATTCAGTAGCAAGCACGGTTCAAGCCACTGTAGATATGACAAAGAATGTTGCATCATTAGCAGTAAAGAAAGGCTCATCATTAATTGTTAGTGCTAAAGGTATATTTTCATTTTATAATTTATTTATTTATTCCATGGAAATTATATCATAACTGAAAATACGGCGCCACTGAAAATCAGTGTCGTGTTCTTACGGCACGTGCTGAGTTGGCGACCGATTTATTTTTCTATACCATATTGTGTTATTTTCACCTTTGAGACATACATAAATATTTTCAATTCAATTCTATAATGATCCTCTATTTAGCCGTTTTTTTGAGGCATGTGAAAATTAGTACAATATATAAGAATAAAAAAATATTTAATAAAAAATAACTACATATTGTTACGAGCTAGGGGTTTGGGATTAAATAATGTAGTCCAGTTAAACCAAAATTAACACTTTAATCACAGATCACACCAATAAGAATCTCAGCAGATTCTCACTAGAACACTTCTTTACTGAACAACACTGGTCACCACTGTAACACTTGTTCACTATTCACTGAACAATATAGCTGTACACTAGTCAGTAATCACTGTATTCACTTTGAAATTACTTGGAAATATTGCACTGTTCACTTCCGTATCCAAATAAAGACTGTCCCTCGGCAAACACGCTCACGTATTTATATCGCACATAATGAAGATTCTAGTCGCCGAAGTATCTAGATTCACAGACAATAGAAACAGGACAACAATAGACAAGTAAACTACTTTTTACAACTTTATTTACAACCCGCACTATTGTTTCAAAACCGGTTTGTCTAGAAACTTCACGTGTTTGTGTTGAAAACAATAGAGAGTGACCTTTGGACTCTTTCGGCCGCTCACACACCGGCCCTTTCTGGATCTTTCGCTAACTTACTAGTTTAAGTTTGCGCACGGCGCATTAATATTATCACCACCCATTCATTCAAAGGATTGAAAGATACAAGATTGAACAGTTTGGACACAACCAATAATATAAATGATGAATAATCGAATGTTTTCAAATAAACCCAAGTGGGGTATCAAATGAAAGGGCATGATGTGTAGATTACAAAAATAAGAGCACACATTACAAAAAAAATGTAGGTAACCTCAGACTAGGTAAAGTGTCGGATTACTTAAATTTTTTAATTTTATAAACTTGTTTATCACATTTTTAGACACCGTAACCAGCACTGTCCAAACCTCAGTAGACACAACCAAAAGTCTAGCTTCATCGGCTTTTGAAAAGGGCACTTCCGCTATCGGTTCGGCTAAAGGTAGATTAATTTTATATTTCGAAATTCGATTCGATCGCACCCAGGCATGACGATGGTTTAATTGTTTTATAATTATTTTAGACACCGTAACCAGCACTGTCCAAACCTCAGTAGACACAACCAAAAATCTAGCTTCATCGGCTTTTGAAAAGGGCACTTCCGCTATCGGTTCGGCTAAAGGTAGATTAATTTTATATTTCGAAATTCGATTCGATCGCACCCAGGCAGGACGATGGTTTAATTGTTTTATAATTATTTTAGACACCGTAACCAGCACTGTCCAAACCTCAGTAGACACAACCAAAAATCTAGCTTCATCGGCTTTTGAAAAGGGCACTTCCGCTATCGGTTCGGCTAAAGGTAGATTAATTTTATATTTCGAAATTCGATTCGATCGCACCCAGGCAGGACGATGGTTTAATTGTTTTATAATTATTTTAGACACCGTAACCAGCACTGTCCAAACCTCAGTAGACACAACCAAAAATCTAGCTTCATCGGCTTTTGAAAAGGGCACTTCCGCTATCGGTTCGGCTAAAGGTAGATTAATTTTATATTTCGAAATTCGATTCGATCGCACCCAGGCAGGACGATGGTTTAATTGTTTTATAATTATTTTAGACACCGTAACCAGCACTGTCCAAACCTCAGTAGACACAACCAAAAATCTAGCTTCATCGGCTTTTGAAAAGGGCACTTCCGCTATCGGTTCGGCTAAAGGTAGATTAATTTTATATTTCGAAATTCGATTCGATCGCACTCAGGTAGGATAATGGTTTAATTGTTTTATAATTATTTTAGACACCGTAGCGAGTACAGTCCAAACTTCAGTAGATACAACCAAAAATCTAGTTTCATCAGCTTTTGAAAAGGGCACATCAGCTATCGGAACTGCTAAAGGTAGATATGTTTTTTAAACCATTTTCGATTTTCTTTTATTCCTTTGTTGTTAAAGTTCGCTCATTCTGTATTTTTATTATTGTAGACACTGTAGCGAGCACTGTCCAAACCTCAGTAGACACAACCAAAAATCTAGCTTCGTCGGCCTTCGAAAAGGGTACATCCGCTATCGGTACAGCTAAAGGTAGATCTTTTACAATTTAAAATTAGTTTTTTTTATGTTGGTATAGGTTTTATTGTTATTTTATACTTTAAAATTCTGTTTTTCTGTTTTTGTGAGTTTTATTGTTACTTTTATTTCTTGTAGGTACCGTAGCAAACACTGTCCAAGCCACTGTAGATGCAACTAATAATGTTGCTTCATCAGCTTTTGAAAAGAGCACTTGTGCCATTGGTTCCGCTAAAGGTATTTTCTATTGAAAAAGCATGTACCTACAATTTCGTCCATCAACATCTTGCATATTCACAAAAACTTTAAATCGTTTTAGATACGGTAGCAAGTTCTGTACAAGCAACAGTTGACACGACTAAAAATGTAGCCGCTGCGGCAGTTGATAAGGGTTCATCTCTCATTGGTAGTGCTATAGGTAGACACCATTTTATATTTTGATTTATTCTTTTGTTTTTTGTTTTATTTCATTTGACTATTTTTTTGTAGAAACCGTTGCAAACACTGTGACTGCTACAGTAGATACAACTAAAAATGTTGCTTCGTCGGCTTTTAATAAAGGAACAACATTAATTGGTTCAGCTAAAGGTAGGTTGGTCACAATCAAATTATTATTTTTTATTTAAAACAAATAAGAAAAACTTAGAAACTTTTATTTATTGTAGAGAATAGTCTCTACAATAAATAAAAGTTTATAAGCCAGCACTGCACAAGCCACTGTTACTACAGTGGCTTGTACAGTGCAGACAGACACAACGAAAAATGTAGCGTCTTCCGCTTTTGAAAAAGGCACGAGGGCTATTGGTACCGGTAAAGGTAATTTACTATTATACATATACAAAAATAAAAGAAATAATAGGTGCTACTATAATATAATTTTTAAATCAGTAATATCAGTTAATTATGTAATCAATTCGATAAATCAATTTAATCACCAGTTATTCAGCGGTTATGTTTTTTTTAAATATAAAACTGACAATCTAACCGTCAGTAAAATGCTAATTAGTTTAATCACTTGCGTCATTTTGATACTCTGGATCTGGGATAAGTACAAAAAGCATTGAGAAATGCGTACTAATGAAAATCTATTTGTAGATACGATAGCAAACACAGTTGACGCAAAAAAAAATTTTGCTTCGGTCGCTGTAGATAAAACCACTTCTCTAGTAGAAGCTGCCAAAGGTACCTTATTCAGCAACATGAAGGTTGATTCACTTTCAAACCTTAAGTGAGACAAACTATTCATTTTAAATACGAGGCTTACTCTTTTAATAATTTAAAGTCGAATCAAATGCCAACTAGTTCCGATTGTCACGAAATCGTCATCAGGTCGAATAGGCACCCTAGGTTATTTTTTAAATGAATTAAGGGTTTTATTTAAATTTATTATATATATTTATATATCTATTGCAGTTTCTATTAATTTTGTTTTCATCGCATTCAGAATTTTTCGAACGCAGACGACATAATCTACAGCTACTGACGCTATTAACAAAAGCTTAGTACCATTACTTTGCGGATTTTTTTGCTGACTATTCTTATTTATTGTAGATAGCGTAGCAAGCACAGTAAACACTACTGTAGATACAACGAAAAATGTTGCGGGATCTGTATTTGAGAAGGGCACATCACTTGTTGGTGGTGCTAAAGGTATAACTGTTTTTTTATGTTGAAACATAATATCATTATAGTTTTTAGAGATTTCAATACTCTCATTCAGCTCAATTTTATGTCTCATTCAGCTGCTGAGTTTCTATTCAGGATTTCCAAAGTCCATAAAAACTCTCTTTCCATAAAACCCTGTCAAATAATATTTTTGTGGATTAGCGTTTCCTACAGTCTTTTCAATAACTATAAACACTATTTTGCACTTAATGAACACTGGGTTGCACGTGGTCACCTTTTCTTACCTTCCTTCTGCTTGCCCTGTAGATTCGATAACAGATGCATTCTCGTCTGAACCAACTGATGCTGCTCACGAACCTGAAAACCTCACGCAAGACGTTGAAGGTAAATATTATTAGTTTGATGTGCTGCTTTCTGCATAACCTTTTCAATTTCTATCTTAACAGTGCATCAGAATGGTAACTCGACATACATCACGGCTATGAAACATGCTTTCGACGATCTCAAAGGTACATTGCTTTTGGCGTGGTGTTTTGTTATACAATTTTCAAATGTGATAGTATAATACATGTTTTAGATATAGTTGTAAGCAAGATAGGATCAACCAAAGACGCGACTGATCTAACCGAAGAGTGCAAGAAAGCTGTGGAAAATTCAGCGGGTACACAATAATAAAATGTTTTTGTGTGTTTGATGGTTGCTATGAAAGATGCATAACATGAATTAAACAAATTTCCACTATTTAAAGAAATAATATGTGTGAATTGTGCCTAATATTTTAACTATTTCCCTTTTCTTGGAGCTGACTAATAGTGAAGATTTAATTTAACAAACAACAAGTATTTAATTTCAAAAATTAATTGTGTGGAATGACGATTAAAGATCTGTTTCGTTTGAATGTAATCTAACAAAGAATAGACTGAATTTACCTAATTAATTATCCATTTCACATTTAAATTGTGTGAACTAATCTTAATAACTAGTTTTGTGTTCATAGGTGGTTTCAAAAATACGTGAGAATAGGAAGTGGACTTACATCGCAACACCATGGCCTCCAAATGAGGGTAGGCGGTGTCGTGGTCGACCGAGATATCGTTGATCTCGTCACCTTCGGCAGAGGATTATGGCAAAGGATCGGGATGGTTGAAGGACTTAAGTGGAGACCTTTGCACAGCTGTGGGACAAGAGAGGCTTTTAAAAAATATACAACTGACTGCTGATATACCTATTCATATAATTCCAGACACCATCAACACCACTGTCGATAACACAAAGAAAACAGCAGAGGGTGTGAAGACACAGGCTGTGAAGGCTGCCGAGGAGGTCAAGGAGAAGGCCAGGCATGCTGCCGAGGCCGCTAAAGAAGAGGCTAAGAGAGTAGCTAGTAAGTAAATAAATAAAATTTGACCCATCACATAAAAAAATGATGTAAGTATACTTAAATAGGATCCATGTATATCTGATATTTGCAGTTGACCTGATAAAGAGTAAGCTTAGATGATGATAATATTTTGAAATTCTGTCTCACCAATGCGCATTCCAATACTCTTTAAACTGAGTTCGTTTAACCTATACTCCACCATTTAGTCAAAATCTGTATACTCCAGACGCAATAAGTTCGCTCCAAATCACAAGTGCTCATTTCAAGAACCTTTAGAAGTAAGTTCGTTTGACCAAAATATATACTACACCAGGCGCAGCGGCCGAGGAGTCCCGCAAGGCCGCCGAGAAGGCTGCCGCTGACGCCAGGAACGCCGTCAACTCTACCGTCGACAGCACCCTGAAGCGGGTGGAGGACGCAGCCGATGAAGGCATTAAGAACGCCGGACATGTTGTGGACGCTAAGATTAAGGACTCCGAGAAGTATTTGAACGAGCAGAGGGACAATGTAAGTTCTAATTATTAGTCTAATTTTTAGTCCTGTGTCCCCTACGTTGGGCGGTAACAAATCTGATTACCACGAAAAGCCTTTTCATTTTTTGGGTTAATTTATAGCCTATGACACTAAAAAATAATGTGGCTTGTATTAGTAAGAGTTTCTAAAATCGGTTCATTAGATCCAGAGATTACCTCCTACAACCTCACAAACTCATAATCATCATTTGTATCTCATCATCATCATCATCGTAAAACGTCCACTACTGGACACAGGCCTCCCTCATGGATCTTCATGAGGGTTAGTTGCCATACCACGCTTGGCGGGCGGGTTGGCGAGCGCAGTACGGTATGTTGATTCACGAAAAGACGCTGCTGCCCATCTTCCGGAGGTATCCCTTAGCAGGCTCTTACTGCATCCACGGGCAGGAGAGGAGGGGTTACATTCTACTGCCGGTACCCCACGGCACACAAACTACCTCTTTATAATATTAGCATAGATTTATTTTAGATCACTTTAATTCGTAACACATTATTACACAGATACACACACAGAATAATCTGTGGGTTCACACATACTTCAAACTACATACATACAGCTAAATCAGAAGTCTATGAAAAAAAAACATGTATGAATATTCTCCTTAGCCGTGGGATGGGGTGCCGGCAGTAGAATGCCGCCTCCTCTAGCCCGTGGATGCAGTAAGAATCTGCTAAGGGTTATCTCCGGAAGATGGGCGGTAGCGTTTTAACGTGTATCAACATTTCATGCCGCGCTCGCTAACGCACCTGCCAAGCGAGGCGAGTACGGCAACAACCCCCTTATGATCGTGGAGATCCATGCCCAGCTGTGGACGTGGACCGCAGTGGACCGCTACGGCTGAGATGATTAATATATTGTTGATTGTTATTGCGTCCCATCGCTACGAGTATCTAATTAGCCTGAAGCATCATTTTTTCATAATTTCAGCCGTGAAACGTCCACTACTGAACTAAGGCCTCCCTCATGGATCTCCATGAGGGCTAGTTGCCATACTCACCACGCTTGGCAGGCGGGTTGGTGAGCGCAGTACGGGATGTTGATACACGGAAAGACGCTGCTGCCCATCTTCCGGAGGTGTCCCTTAGCAGGCTCTTACTGCATCGATGGGTAGGAGAGGAGGGGTAACATTCTACTGCCGGCACCCCACAGCGTGACCTTCAGCGTGCCTGAAGCATATACAGCTAATATTACAAGTCTAGTGCGTAGGTATAATAAGTGCCACTTGTCCCATGGAAGTAGTGGGACGTAATCGTGCCAGTTGTCCCATGATGGGGCAACTCAATGGGACTAGTGGGATAGACGGAAAATATGTATATTTTTTTTACAGTTGCTGTCTAACATCTCAGCAGCGACCCACGACGCATCGCAGGGCGCCGCAGGGCTCCTCAGCAAAGGGCTTAGCGCGTTCCCCAAGTAAACAACGCATTTGACATCGCCTTCGATATGCCGACACTCATTTCTATTGCTAAGTTACAAGTATGATATTTCAAAACGTATAAACTTTGACATAATATATTATACTGACAGAGAATAATAATATTTATATTTTAATATTGTATAATGTGTAAATAAATATATAAACATATTAGAGACATTTTATGTATACCGTTGTGTACCTATAGGTACAATTAAACTATTGCATTTGTTTTTTATTCATAAACAACACGGCATTTTTCTTTATTGCACAAATCCTTGTAGAATTTTATTTTTACGCTATAAGTTTAATTAAGATTTAAAAATATTGTTAGTAAACAATATTTCTTGTTTAATGTGCAAATATTTAAATGTTTTTATCAGATAAGGTGGGACGGTAAATCATCGCCACTTTTACGGTAAGAGGCTTTCAGACAGACCTAGCCGTAACATTGAAGTCATTTTAGTCTAAGTCCCACCTTATTCAGTCACAATTATTGTAATCTCATTCTATTATATACTCACTTGGGTACTTACCTATAGTTAACCACTTATTGTATCTGCATAGGTTTCAAAAATAAATAGCTTGCTTCCACCGTCCATTAGTAATTGTACTGAACGCCTGAAAAATGCCTATAACGAAACAGTGTTCCTAGGAGTAAAGTGATGGAATATTGTATTTTTGTAACACAACTATAGCTAGTTGAAGCTAGCCTAGACTAAGCCTTCACAAAGCTTGCAACTGCCTATGGAGGGTCTTGCTATTATTGTTAGAAACTAGTAGGTACCTAGTAGTACCTACTACGGACGGATGCAGTTTTATATTATATTAAGTACATAAAATGTCTTAATCATACATTTAATGTTAATTTGCTGTACATCGTCTTTGTATTTCCATGTGTTGTAATAAAATCTCTCAAGCCATGCAATTTTTTTTAACCCTTTGTTTGATAAGACATGCAACTCTGTTTTTTTGGAAAAAACTTTTTAAACCTTTCATTTATGACCTACGCTACAAAAACTAAAAAAAAGTCTAGGTTTAGTCCTTTTGCGAAAAACCTATGAGACTTTTACAACATTGCCAAGATGTCCGTAAGGATTGAGGAGCCACTTTGCATTAATTTATTTATTTATTAAAGGGCATCCAACAAGAAAATCACATAACATGAGTTAATAATAGGTTCTAAAAATATTGTTGACTGTGTGTTTCCTCAATTACATTCACAATTAAATATAACTAGTGATATATTTTGCTGCTAAATCTAGAATTCGTCTTGCAAAATCAGTTACATTGCTGCTAAATAATGGTGAGATCAGATTTTAAAAATCTGATGTGGCTCCTCAATCCTTACGGACATTTGCCAAGTAGGAGTAAAAAATATTTTTTTATTTATTTTTATAGTCTATTTCATTTTTTTTTTACATGAAAATCATCAAAACCGTTTTGGTTTTTGGTAGTCCGTTGCACTTTGTGCATACCGGTGTCGAATATCCTGTCTGACACAAACCGCAACGACCTTCTCCACTGCTGGGCAGGTGACCGAGGCCATCATACCATAATTCGTCAATAGGCCGGGACATTGGAGTTTTTATTTTCTCTACTGGCCCTGGTAAATCATTTCTTATCATCGTTCTTTTTGGCGATAGCGACAAAAATATCTGTATTATAAAAATAGAATAGAAATAGAAAATATTTATTTGCACCTTATTTTAACAATGTACACATAATTATAATCAATAAAAAAATCAATAAAATAAGACACAAATCGGTCGCCACTCAGCATTTGCTGTAACAAGAATGCTGTTGCAGCGCTGGTTTTCGGTGGCGCCGCCGTAGCGCTATACAAGGCACAGACCACAAACACGGAACTGCTTCAAGCTCAAGTTCTTCTTTATTTTTTTCTGTTCACAGTGTCGCCGATATAATAACCAAGCGTTATTTACGCAAATATCTATAAGCTGGGCAAAAATAGCCATATACCACCTCTTTGTTTACATTGGGGTTCTATACAAGGCTATCAGCATGTCGGATAAATTCACGCCCTCCATGTGTGCATTATAATATTTTACAACTTGAGGGTACGCTACGTCTGTTCTTGCATTGTGCTCGCAAAAAGCGCTTTATTTTGGTCACAGGGTATGCATCGGCAAACGAGCTTAAAAATCTGATGTAGCTCCTCAATCCTTACGGACATGTATTTGCTGGTACTTCTTCTGTGGCATTAATTATTATATTATTATGACATTTCAACAACATTAAGTTATCTTAATTGCATGCTCCAGTAGTCCACTTAGCTAGGCATTCGCACTACTCCTATAATAATGTGGATGCCAATAAGCTCTTCGATGTCTTTCTGAGTTACATTTATCGAGTAATAGATGAATATTTTTGAAAATTTTGTATCATTTAGCAGCAATGTAGCTGATTTTGCAGCACGAATTCAGCACGATTTAGCAGCAAAATATATCACTAGTTATGTTTGCATCAGTTGTTCTTATTTTAAAATGTTCTGAGAGTAGGTAATGGTGTAAGCACATTCTGCTATGAGATACAAAGTAGGTAATTAACATTCCATTTGCGTGGCATCTTATAGTTATTTTTACTTTGTTAAGTATTTGACCCCCCGCGATGATTGATGATGCCGTGGGGTGCCGGCTACAGAATGTTATTCCTCCTCTCATGCCCGTAGATGCAGTAAGAGCCTGCTAAGGAATTCCTCCGGAAGATGGGCAGCAGCGTCTTTTCGTGTATAAACAACCCGTACTGCACTCGCCAATCCGCTTGCCAAGCGTGGTGAGTATGGCAACTACCCCTCATGGACATCCATGAGGGAGGCCTGTGTTCAGTAGTGGACGTTTTACGGCTGAAATGATGATGATGAGTGATTTATCTCAGGGCGAGATGGTGAAGGCTACATACAATCAAAGTTTAAAATTAGCGCTGATCAAAGTTACAAGACTGGGGCTGCCATAAACCTAAGAATATTTGCTACCATAACAGCCTATATTGTTAAAGCAGCTAAGCTCTAAAACGAAACGCACTTTGCCGTCGCTACTGTCAAACAATACAAGACTGATTGACATTGTATGTAGAATTGACTTTGACAAGACCATTAATAATAAATCATGGCGGCGATCGTACGAGCTGGATTGTCTTTTACAAAAAAAGCCTTCATATATTCTCCGGTTAGAACTATCAGTACTACTAAGCAATTAAATATAAAAGAAAGTAAGTGATTTACCTAGTGTAGTAAACTAGTATCTTGCCTAAAACTCAAACATAACCTATTTATATTCTGTAAAAACTTGCGGATTTTGCAGTTTTCACACTTGTTTTTATATTTTCAGTTCGGGAACGTAAAGAAGGAGAAACTGTTATAGTGGAAGCCATTGATGTGCCATCACCCCGCTCTGAATTACTTGTAAGACCTGAGAAAATTCCTGCCTTAGTCGAAGAAAACACAGTTGCCTTGATTTCTAATGGGCATAGCAAGGACAAGCCACAATGCTACATGTGTGCTCTAGGATTAGATGTGAAGCATACAGACGTTCTCATCCTAAGCCAGTTTGTCAGATCTGATGGTTGTATGCTGCCAAAGCGCATCACAGGTCTCTGTGCCAGACAGCAGAAGAAAATTGGGAAGATGGTTAGCATGGCTCAAAAAGCAGGTAACATCTTAAGGCTAATTAAAAAATTTCTTATGTTATCTCATTATGAAAACAAGCTACTGCCTTGTATATGTTTTTTCCTGGGTATAAACCTACCATCATAAGGCTAACATCATTCTACTGAAAAATAGAATCCCATACAAAATTAAGATAATGCTTTATCACGCACTTGCTGAATCATATATACAATATGGGCTCTCTAGCTACGGAAGAACATATAAATCTTACCTAGACAACATTTACAAATTACAATTAAAAATTATTAAGAATATTGTTTTACCTAAAATCGCAAATAAGTACTATCACGACGACAATGCTCTTTTTAAACACTGTCAAATAATTCCGGTACACTCTCAAATAAAATATTTACTGCTCAAAGAAAACTTTTTTAACGAATCCTTGAACCAAATTGTTACACATCCCGTATACACTCGAGCCATTTCTACAAATAAGCTTTGCACACCTTGTGCGAACAACGCCTATGGCGAGCGGACAACTGCTTATCTTGTTCCCCGGTACATAAACAGTTTACCTCTCGACTTAAGACATAGTTTAACCAGAAAGAACATCAAATCAAAACTAAAAAAATACTTTGTGTCACCTGATAACTCTTAAATTAAATATTTCGGTTACCTAGCTTCTTTAGTAGGGTATAAAAATCTTGTTAATTTTTTTCAAGTTTATTTAGCCATTATTCTTATTTTAAGATATTGTTGTTATTTTTATCTTTGGTGAAGACTATTTTCAGCAATTAGTTAAACCTTAGTGGTTTTAGATGCTGTTTAATAAAATTGTAACTTCTTGTAACTATAAATAAATTAAAAAAAAAAAAAAAAAAACCTATTTCCTTTCACATTTCTATCAGATGTTTACTTCTATTACACCAACATTTAAATAAACAACAACTATATTTTGTCACCATATTTCCATTTGTCACTAATCTGCAATACTAAGGCGGTTCACACACTGCTACGCATCATGCTGCATGTTGCGTGAATGCATCTTCTAATGTTGCTTGTAAGTATCTCCATTTGTATAGAAAACACGCACAGTCCAACACACCGAAAATGCATCTACGCGTATTCATGCAGATAACGCGCGTAGGTGCGGAGAAACACGCACCCACGCAGGTGCGGGGCGAGATGCAAGGTATGGCACACCAAGCGCAGTGTATATAACCATTTTTAATATAAAAACTGACGCGACGCTTTGCACTGCCCTAGCAAACAGCTTTGAATGAAATGAGTCAGAGCCGCCGAAACGCAACTATGCGAGTGAGTGCGTGAAAAACCCGCACGATGATGCAAATCTGCACTCCCGCGAGTACGCGCGTAGGTGCGTCGACGTGCGGAGCGTGGCAGTGTGTGAACCGCCTTACCCTATTTAATATATTTGTTGCTAAAATAGTAGATGTCTCCAAAACAGAGAAACAAAAACTAGGTTAGGTTCTAATTGTGATGCAACAACGATGCACAAACCATGCGAGCATAGCAAGAGTGCTGGTGCAGCATCCAGCAAAGTCCCAGAACCTAATTCTAATTGGTGACAGATCTACTATTTTAGAAACAAATATATTTATCAGGTGATTGTTAAATCATACCCCAAATTAAATAGACATCAGCAAATAAAATATTGCCTGTTCATTTAGAAGTTTTTATGTTTTATAGAAGTTTCTAATTAAATAAATAAATAAGTGTAGAAATATTATTAACATCAAGCTGTCCCTGCAAACTTCATACTGTCACACCACTTCATACAACCACTACTACAACTACCTACTCTGCAAACCTAAATTACCCAAAAATATTTGACAAGTTGTCAAATATTTGTTGTCAATGACAACCAAAAAATGTCATCACATCATCCAAAATGTATGAGTAGGTAAATTTATTTACATTATAATTATTATTTCCGTGAATTTTTACGATGTTTAAATAGCTTATATGTAAACCCAGTCTCAGATAAATCCAAAACATTGACATTGTGAAATTGGTCCAGCCATTTAGTTATAAGTGGTGTAACTAACCCAACTTTGGTTTATAAATACATGTATGTATATACAATAGATAAAGATAATCATTACGTTGTCTTCATCATCATCACAGCTGTGAGACATCCACTGCTGGACATAGGCCTCCTCAGGTGTCATGGGCTTAGGGGCCGTCTCCACGAGCGAGGGAATCGCGGCGATGTTATCATCGTGCCACGTATTTCTAACACTCTTAGCATGTGTCTACACACGGCGATGCGACGAGTGGTTGAGTGCGCGCGAAAAGTCGCGGCGAGCCTGTCGCTACTAGCGGCGCGCACGCCGCGGATCGTGGCGTTCTCGCAGCGAGCGCGCTGTTAAACGCAGGCGTCCTGGCCGCGTCATTCGACGAGTCGTTGCCGGCATGCGGCGATTCCGTTACGAGTCGTTGCGGATTCCCACGCTGTGATTCCGTTACGAGTCGCGACGATACGCTGGCGGAATAATCGCTCGTTCGTGGAGATTACCCGACTATAAAAGCGCAGACTCGTGGCGCTTCTCTTGCTCGTGGAGACGGCCCCTTAGAGATTCAAGCACTGATCATGAGCATTTGTTGCCATATCCATCGCACTAGGCGGGCGGGTTGGAGAGTGCAGCATGGGATGTTGATACACAGAGAGACGCCGTTGCCCATCTTCCAGATATATCCCTTGGCAGATTCTTACTGCATCCACAAACAAGAGAGGAGGGGTGACATTCTACTGCCGGCACCCTACAGCATGTTGTGAATGTACAATAAATATTTAATCCATCTATCATTATTTGCAGGTCTCATGATCAATCTTACACCCAGCTGGTGTGCTAAAGATCCTACCAAGAGAAGAGATTGGAAAAAGTTCAACACCTACTTTGATGAAAAAACCATTTTCTTGAGGAGACAACCTAGACAGGAGGACAAATTCAAACGATAAAGAGTGTGTTATTTTAAAAATAGTTTAATAAATGTTAGTGTAAATTAACATGATTTATTATTTTTAACAGACTTCAAAAAAAGCAGGTTTCTTAATTCGACCATTTATATATATTTTTTTTTCTGTGTGTTTGCCGATAATTCTGTGGTTTATGAACTGATTTCGATGATTATTTTGTGGGAAAGGAGATATCCCAAGGGTGGTCTCATGATAAGGAAACCAGGATCTGATGATGGCATCCCAGAGAAACAAAAATTAGTTTCCTGTTTAAAGTCAGTTTTTTTTGTTGTTAAAAATTATCCTTTTTATTTTTTTCTTTAACCTTGCATTAAAAATTGTTGACTAAATCAATGCAATATCTTCAGCATCTCACGATAAGGCGGAATAAGCATAAAATCTAGGTAACACCAAATTTAGAATCTTGAAATTCATCAATGAAATAGCCAGCTCTCCTATTCATGCAGCAGTTTTTATCTATAGGCTTAGTAGGTGTTAAGACTGTTGAATATTATAGTTCTGCAAAGTCTGGTTTGCTAACACCTGTCCAAGACTATGTAATACGGTAATACTCACACCTGTGTTGACCTTTAGAGTCCGTAAGTAAAGTTCTGAATTTTGTAACGATATATAATTTATGACCTGTGGCAACGCCATACTTTATGGATGGCTGGCAGGCACAGTAGCACTGCACAAATAGTGATGTGCGATGCCGGAAGGTCGTCGTAACCAACAATCCGTCTTCAACATTGTACCAGCCTTATTTCTGTCACTTGGCATGTCAAAGCGATCAAGTAAAATTTTACGAACTATAGGTATAAATTCTATGCTGCCAGTCTTTCTGCAAGCAATCAAAAGAAGTACAATCCTTTCTAACCTCCAGGTTAAATTATATAACCGTACTGTACTGTAAGCGATAAGACCGCCCATTGTACCAATCTTGTTTGTAAGTTTTTTTTTTTTTTTTCTGTATTATTTTGTTAAGGTGTGCAATAAAGTGTTTTGTATTGTATTTGTATTGTATTGTACCTACCCTAAATGGGTACCTACTTACCAACATATTTGTAATTGACCAAGGTTACAGAAATGAAAATTAATGTTTGAATTATAATTTATTCAAATTTCGTTGTCTGTAACCGCTTGTTTCACAACATAAAGCAATAGATGCAGCAAATCTTATACTATCAGAGTACGGAACTAGCAATTACGAGTAAATTGTAAGAAACCAAGTTTCAGCTGGTACAATAAATACTATCTTATCTTATGTTTCAAAATATTTAACACAAAATGCAATCCTTATGCAAGACAATTATAAATTCATATTTTAAGTATCCTAATATTGAATTTGCTTAATTTTCCTAGAAATAAATATTGCCTAAGTTGTCATAAAACTCTTAATTGTAAACACATAAAAAATGCAGTCTCTAATAGATAAATTCTCTTAGAACCTCGGAATACAAAACACCAGGAAGTGACTTAAAAACTACAAAAATTGAGACCATTTGTTGAACTGTTTATTGCAATATTATCCCGAAAAATTGGACAAAATCTCCACTACGCATTGCGAAACAAGCTTTGAAGGTAACTGAAAGTTACTACATCAAAGAGTGTGCAGTATTTACAGAGCATCTTCCATTGTTTTGCATTCCGTCCTTAGAACCAAGCCAGCGTTTTTGGTACGGATTCACAGCCTTTCATATAGATACAGGTAGCCGAGATCTTTGGGAGGGTTTTCTGAGAGTGCTACCTGTGAACAAAAAACAATGTTTAAATGACAAGATGACACAGTTGAGGGAATAAGAAATGGGAATGAACATTGTACATTTCCCTGTTTTGAGTGCTGTAGTAGGAATCGATTATTAGCCACAGCTCGGCATAGGTAAACATACTCTATTCCATTATAGGTATGTAGAAGTTTTACATTTGAAATTAAAGCCATAAACTACACAATATCCCACTTCTATTACAAGGAATAAGTTAACCAAAAGTTTTGTCTTGGTAGCCAAATCCCTCTACCAAAATATACTGTCACTAAAATGCGAAAAATACCATGTATGTAACGTTTTCATTGCGTAAACCTAGACGGCCAAAAAGTGACGAGCACACTACACGCTTAAACTATGGATGCATGAAATCGCCTACAAAAAACTATCCCTCATGAGCGGGTCATCTAACTTTTAAATACTTAAAAGACGTGACACAATAAAATACCTGGGCTTAAAGATTTACCAACACATGATGTATGGACCCCATATAACATTTCAGCAAGAATATGTAAGCTGATAGCTATATTTAAAAACCTGATGCATGTGGCAATCTAGTCGCAGCTAAAGACAGCCATGGGCCGGGGTCTCTTAAAATTCTCCTACTCCCGCTGGAATGAGTTCCGAGGGCCGTACTTAGCAGCGTTTAATAAACCGTAGGTACAGATATTACAACTCCAGTGTACAATGATTGTAGTATGAAGTACTGTTAGAAAGCTTTATTTTCAACAAATTCTCCTTATCTAAGTAATAAGGTTCTCTGTAGCCCGCTAAAAGTCGATGTAGAGCCCTTGCATCAGTAAAATTCGTGTATAGGGGAGTAAGGTTTTTCACATTATACTTTTTTATTTATTTAAGCCTTTATTGCAGATACATGATTTTACTTAAATTTAACTATTTTACTCTACGACATCAACATTTATATCTGGTTGCCCTTTTTTGGCCTTCCAACCTATTCCAATCCTCTCTCTCTTGCAGTCCTCACATTATACTTATTTAAGATTAAATAGACTATAAATAGCTGAAGTACCTAAGAACTGTATCTTGGAACCTGTGAACCTTTCTGAAATAAAAACATTCTCTTCTCTTATCTTTTGTCTTTTAAAAATGTTCACAATCACAACATATTTATCCGGGTAATGAGGCACTTTCATTAAAAAGTAAAAATTTCAAAAATAGTTCCCTCAATTTGAGGGAACTATTTTTGAAATTTTTGAGGGCCTCAAACCTTAAGATGGCGATATGGTTAGTTTTAATTTACTGGAAGGAAACACAATTCGACAATGACAGCAATTGTAATCAATCACAAACTTGTTTTCTCCGCTTACCAGCTCCATCTGTTTGGTTTAGTAGAAAACATTTCTTTATTTTTTACTGAAAACGGCTCATTATCGCGTAACTACGTAAGTAGAGTATTGAATAATAATGACACTGGGTTTACCTTATTGTCGTTGAATATGACCCATCGCCCTTCGTGCAGGACGTGGCACACGTAGTGGCCGACCATGGTGGACGTCGTAAGTAGAGTATTGAATAATAATGACACTGGGTTTACCTTATTGTCGTTGAATATGACCCATCGCCCTTCGTGCAGGACGTGGCACACGTAGTGGCCGACCATGGTGGACGTGCCCATGTGCGAGATGAAAGCAATCAGGCGGTACTCTGGAAGAAAAGGAAGCGTTAGAGTCGACTAACAAAATGTATTATACTTAGTGAAATACACTGGGGTATAATTTTCGTTAAGATGATAAAATATCACAATAGATAGATATCTTAATAAATAAAATAAATATCGTAGTAACCGCCATAGTAACGTTGGATTCAATACATATTTGACAGTTTTTATGCTAATTATTTATCTATTGTAATATTTTTGACATTTTCTCGATAACTACATAGAATCCTGATTTATTTATATTTTTTATTATATTATATCTGATAACCGGTTCTTAGTAATAATGATAACAGACGGCCGTTAAGGCCTAGTTCATTAGGTGCCATTAGTGTTCGATAGTATCGATGATAGCTACTCTCTTTCCCGTGCATGCAGTAAGATCTGCCAAGGGATACCTCCAGAAGTTAGGCAGCAGCGTCTTTCCGTGTATCAACATCTCGTACTGCGCTCGTCAACCCACTTGCCAAGCGAGATAAGTACGGCAACAACTCCCTCGACTGTGACGATGAGTTAGTTACTCACTCCCCGGTGCGTCCCTGGCTCCCAGCGTTCATTCCATTAGAGTATTCTATATGTACTCACTCTCCGGTCCGTCCCTGGCCCCCAGCGCGCGGTCCGGCGCCGCCGCCGCCGCCGGCTCGTCAACTACTCACTCTCCGGTCCGTCCCTGGCTCCCAGCGCGCGGTCCGGCGCCGCCGCCGCCGCCGGCTCGTCAACTACTCACTCTCCGGTCCGTCCCTGGCTCCCAGCGCGCGGTCCGGCGCCGCCGCCGCCGCCGGCTCGTCAACTACTCACTCTCCGGTCCGTCCCTGGCTCCCAGCGCGCGGTCCGGCGCCGCCGCCGCCGCCGGCTCGTCAACTACTCACTCTCCGGTCCGTCCCTGGCTCCCAGCGCGCGGTCCGGCGCCGCCGCCGCCGCCGGCTCGTCAACTACTCACTCTCCGGTCCGTCCCTGGCTCCCAGCGCGCGGTCCGGCGCCGCCGCCGCCGCCGGCTCGTCAACTACTCACTCTCCGGTCCGTCCCTAGCTCCCAGCGCGCGGTCCGGCGCCGCCGCCGCCGCCGGCTCGTCAACTACTCACTCTCCGGTCCGTCCCTGGCTCCCAGCGCGCGGTCCGGCGCCGCCGCCGCCGCCGGCTCGTCAACTACTCACTCTCCGGTCCGTCCCTGGCCCCCAGCGCGCGGTCCGGCGCCGCCGCCGCCGCCGGCTCGTCAACTACTCACTCTCCGGTCCGTCCCTGGCTCCCAGCGCGCGGTCCGGCGCCGCCGCCCCCGCCGGCTCGTCAACTACTCACTCTCCGGTCCGTCCCTGGCCCCCAGCGCGCGGTCCGGCGCCGCCGCCGCCGCCGGCTCGTCAACTACTCACTCTCCGGTCCGTCCCTGGCTCCCAGCGCGCGGTCCGGCGCCGCCGCCGCCGCCGGCTCGTCAACTACTCACTCTCCGGTCCGTCCCTGGCCCCCAGCGCGCGGTCCAGCGCCGCCGCCGCCGCCGGCTCGTCGTCCAGCGCGTCTGCGTGGCTGAAGATCCAGTCCACAGCGCGCTCCACGTTCCCGTCGGTCGCGTTGAGCGCCTTCGCGGCTTGCGGGCGCGTGAAGCCCATGCACATTATCTGCTCTAGGCTGGCTGGGTCTAAGTTCGCGCAGGCTCCGGCTGGGAAATAAATTGTTACGTTGTTATCTAGGTGTGGCTACATACATTAAGTTGGGGAAACACTAGCCTAAGATAGTGTCCAAAGTGCATACATACATTAAATTGGGGAAACACTAGCCTAAGATAGTGTCCAAAGTGTATATATATGTCGGCGGCCGATCGTAGAATTGGGCACATCATGATGTGCCTCGGCATATCATGATATGGCGGCATTTCTTGATCTGCCATGCAAAACCTGCCATATCGTTTCAAGACCAACGTTTGACGATCTGCCAGCCTATTACTCGGCATATCGAATAATAGGGTGACCATAGATTTTGCTTGGTGAAGAAAATGGTACTCATGGTCAACATTTACATTACTACATCGAGCTATGATATAGTACCTAGTTATTAAAATAATTATGTTGTTTCTATTTATACTGACTAAAAATCTACTTAACTGTTAGAAAAACATCACAAGTAGCAAAAATCAATACGGGAACTAATGATATTTTTAAGGGTGTTTGTCCGAAGATAAGTCTTGTTAACCACTCATCAGTGGGTCCTTAATGGCTTGGTAATAAAGTTTAAAACCTATGTTAAGAGAGAGATTGGACATTGCCTAGTTATCAAATAATAATGCTATTTATTTATCATTGAAAGTTGTTTATTTAAAGTAGTTTTTTTGTGTAATAGGTGTTATCGGTACTTAGTACTTAGGCACTTAAAATCACCGATATGTTATATATTAATTATTCTAATAAGACAATATTAGGCTTTGCAGAGTACATTACATACTACTTACAAACTATTACCGTAAATCAAACTAAACAATAAATATACTTTTAGCAAAACATTTATTATTATTACTTTATTACTGTTAAGTTTATTACCTACTTTATGACAATATTATACTTAGCAGAATATTTTTTCTTTATATGAGATCACAACTTTATTAGGAATGTACATATGTACATGTTTTTATATTATACATATTTTTTTCTCTACCACCATGCGCTACAGCTTTGTGAACTTCAGGCAGGATATCAAGTATTTCTCGAGTGGTACAATGCGCACCGTGGGATCGCTAATAGTTTTCTTTTTGAAAATAAAAAAATCCTCATCAGCAGTCTCTAAAATATCGTACTTGGATAGACAATATTAGTCCGCCGACTCCCGTGTTGTGGCCACCCTACTTTTCTTGATTTGGTTTATAACCTAAAAACAAATGGCATGGGATATTATTCTAAAAACTATACAGGTATAGGCATTTAGCATACATGTAACAATAAAGCAATGTTGTAAAAATGGAATAGATTTGTTTATTCGTGACTAAATGAACCAACTTAATAATAAGTACTAACCTCTGTAACTCGTTCTTCCGTCCACGGCTTTTTTACGTTGCGGTTGGTGTTGACGTGGCTTGCATAAAAGTATTTCAGTTGCTCTTTATAGTTTAACTGAAACGCACTTCTTTCACCATTTACATTTTCGTTACCAAACTCCTCGTTATTTGTTGTTGTCGCCATGTTGCCGCAATTAATATTAAGAAAACTCGTAAGCAGCGCCTCTAGCGGTTTACATTTGAACTATTTGACGATGGACGTTTTATTCTTTGGGCAGTTCGTGATGTGGCGAATAGTTTACTGGGAATATCGACAAACGTTTGGTTTTCTTCGATCTGCCCGAATTCGGTTTGGGCACATCATGATGTGCCCCCTAGACAGTGGCGTATTTCAAGAAATGCCGCCATATCATGATATGCCGAGGCACATCATGATGTGCCCAATTCTACGATCGGCCGCCGACATATACATTAAATTGGGGAAACACTAGCCTAAGATAGTGTCCAAAGTGTATACATACATTAAATTGGAGAAACACTAGCCTACGATAGTGTCCAAAGTGTACAAACAACTAAATCAGGAACTAAAGATCTAAAAAATCGGTTGACAAAACTTAAACATGTTAGAGCAGGATAATAAATGCATATATCGTATTCTAGAATAGTCGAAAGGTACGATATTAATACGTGGGCATGTTTACCGACGAGGCAGGCAGTCTTTTTCAGGGTGAGTTTAAAGTTTTAATGTGAAGCTGCTGTGACATTTCAGTAATGAAACACTCATTAAAAAGTAAAAACTTCAAGCCCCGTTTCACCTCTTCCTCCCCCTTAATGTGTGACGTACTCGGCCCCCTCCCTCCGCCTTAGCGTGGTGACGTAGCGGATGGCCCCAAGTAGAATGTAGAGATACCTGCTGAGAGCTGTCCCGGCGGCTCGAACTTGTTCTCGAAGTCCCAGTCGGTCATGTGCTCCATGAGCCAGTTGGAGGCCGCCTCCATGCCAGAGTTGTTGGTGAAGTAAAGCGCTTTCTTGCACGCCTCCACGGGGAAGCCCATTTCTGTCTACATTAAATAATAAATAATTAACATAAATTATTGTAACTCTTAAGAAAGTGTACCAGGGAATACTTTTAGGGCGTAGACCAGTCGGCCGCCCCCGGTATCGCTGGATTGACGAGGTGGAAGCGGATCTGCGAGAACTCGATGCTGTTAACTGGCGAGAACTAGCGCAAAACAGAGAAGCCTGGAGAAGTCTTGTATCGGAGGCCAAGATCCACTTTGGGTCGCTGAGCCAGAAGAGTAAGTATTGTAACTCTTAATAGCCGTGGGGTGCCGGCAGTAGAATGTTACCCCTCCTCTCCTACCCGTGGATGCAGTAAGAGCCTGCTAAGGGATACCTCCGGAAGATGGGCAGCAGCGTCTATCCATGTATCAACATCCCATACTGCGCTCACCAACCCGCCTGCCAAGCGTGGTGAGAATGGCAACTACCCCTCGTGGAGATCCATGAGGGAGGCCTGTGTTCATCAGTGGACGTTTTACGGCTGAATTGATTGATGATTGTAACTCTTACATTGTGGAAACCCATTTCTGTCTACAAACCAAGATTATAGCAACTCTTATTTTGTATGGAAACACATTTCTGTCTACAAAGGAAGATATATCATTGTAACTCTTATTTTGTGTAGTAATATTTAGTAAAGTCAGCATCAAAAGTATCTCCTAACTTTCAGAAATTTAAATTTATACACGCTCTCATACTATGCAAATTAATCTAAGAAACCAAAGTGTTCAAAACATCTAAGTACACTATCAAACCACATTTATCCGGGTATTTATCGCTTTATTATTTCCGAAGTTTCTTCGGTTTGACGTTCGAAGTCTGTCTTCCCGGGACCATACTTGGTGTAATCCAAGCGAAACGTCGGGAAATAGTAAAGGTAATTTACGCGATAAATACTCGGATAACTATGGTTTGATAATTCGTTGTGATCGCGAAAGTTTATACGCCTATTTGGGACGAACTGTTTGGGCCTGATCCACGTACTTAGTGATACATTACTTACAAGTTGCGGCAGCAGTTTCTCGTTGAAGAGTGGCGCGGCGGCCGCGGGCGATGTCTCGGGCAGCAGGGTCTCGTGGGGCTGGTGTCCGCGCCCGCGCAACATGCCGAGATCGACCTACAGAAGGTAATAAACTAGCTTATAGCAATAATCAACGAAGAAAGAGGTCAATCGACTAATCCAACTCGGATGGGCAGCGTTTGGGAAACTACGCAACGTCTTTACGTCCAAAATTCCTCAGTGCCTTAAGACGAAAGTCTACAATCAGTGTGTGTTATGTATCACACACAGTGATGACATATGGAACCGAGACGTGGTCATTCACGACTGGCCTCATGAATTAGCTCAGAGTCGCTCAACGAGCTTTGGAGGGGGCTGTGCTCGGGGTTTCTTTACGGGATTGAATAAGAAATGAGGAGATACGTAGAAGAACTCGGGTCACTGGTTAGTAGGAAATAAATATTTTTATTAATATTATTTATTTATAAGGGCACGAACCTCCCATGGCATGTCGACGGCGACGTCCAGCTTCGCAGGCGTCCAGTCTTCCTTGATGGTGAACTTCTTCAGTTGGATCAGGAGGTAGTCAGGGAACGTCGCTAAGCGGGTGATTCTGCAATTCATTTATTTATCTGTCAATGGTGTCAAATAGGCATGTTGATTGGGTATGAAAATCAATATTATACTATTACAAGCTTTCATTATTTAGTTTCACCTATCCCTATGTTTGTCTGTAATCTTGCAAGTTAAATTTGGTCCACTTCACGGTTAGCGATTGAGCTGATATTTTGCATGCATGTGTAAATTGCAAAATTATTATGACATGGAGCTAATCTGATGATAGAACCGGAAGGTGGCCATTGGAGGCCACCTTCTGGTTCCATCATCGGTAGTTATCACTCGGTAGTTAAGCGACACAACCCCGTCGAGTTTGGACTCGTTTGATCCGTCTTGGAGTACTTTGGTGCCAGGTGTGTTTATTTCAATCCAAACTATTGGCCGGATGATTATTTCCGGTAAGCTTGTGCTGAACCTACATAGAAAAACATCCAGAACACCCTGAAAAAATATCTGCAGATCGTAGACATTTGTCTCGAGGCAGGAATCGAACCCGCAACCTCTCGCTTCGCAGGCAGACCTCGGTCCGCTGCGCCACAGATGTCGCCAAACGTCGTCTGTGTTATAGGTACTGACATAGGAGCGTATGCGGGGTACGGTTGGAGGAATTTCAGGGAGTCTTTTGCAATAGGACGAAAGTAGTAGCCGCAGATATTCGATACTCACTTGTGCGCGGTGACTTTCTTGCTGAGCGCACTGCTGTAGTACTGCTCAATGGGCTCCTCCTTCATGAAGCTGTCGAGACACGCCTCGAAGGGGATCAGCGGACGCACCACTAGCGACGGATCACTGCGGAAAACAACAATATTACTTACTCTTAACCCTTAAGCTCTGCTAAGGACACTTCTATCCGCCTCGACCAAACTTTCTATAGCTTTGAAGAATTTGTGACGTAAAATTGTATTTAAATAATTATTATCAATTAATTTTTTAGACCTTTTGATTTTTGTTATTGTTTATTTTTTATTTAAGTTCCTACTAACTTTGCAGCACACATTGATGTATAAATGTTACTTATTAATTAGGTTAAAACCATGTATTGCAAACAACCAGACATGTAACTTTTTGTTATGAATAAATAAACTATGAACTATTGTTTGAAACTACTGTTGACTCTGCTAAGGATAGATCTGTCCTCATACACCAACATATCAAAAAGTGCATTCTAAAGATAAAGAATGCATTTATTTAACACAAAATATCAACAATCAACTTAGGCGCTACACAGACACTTAACTAATAATTACTTATTTAAGTACCTAATAAAAACAAATTTACTTTTGTGCTAAAAAGGCGTTCAGCTCAGCATAAATGTTGGGTGCGTTAACACAGCCCAACGCTGATTTTCAGCTGAAACCTGAGTAAAGAGGGTTGTACAGCAGCGACGTATTTAATAATAAACCAGTGCAACAGAAAGTTATAAAACGTTATCAATAAATGCAGAAAGTGGAACAGAAAAGTACTACACTTACACCCATATTCTTAGTCGTTACCTCGACCTCGACTCAACCTCCACTCAACCTCCAAATGCGTTTCGGTATGCTTGATCGTAAAAAATTCCTCCACTCGAACCAACCTTATAATTTTTTCTCATACGAGTGGAGGTGGAGTGGAGAAATGAACTGTCATCTCAAGGTACCTCGCGACCAACCTTGAATGCTCCTCGAAAGCTCCTCGAAAGTGTTTGTTGGTTTTTAAAATGGATTTTGGAGATTTTCTCAATTACATTTATGAAACTTACGATGATGAACCCTACAATTACCCATCACGAAGGTATTTAAGAGATGCTGAAAACCCTTTGGAGGTTTACGACGATGGCGAATTCCGAAGGCGATACCGTCTCAGCAAAGACTCGGTTGTCCACATACTATTACCATTGGTGGAAATCAACAATATTGGCAACAATCGTGGGTTACCGTTGACGCCAATATTACAAGTGCTAATCGCTCTGAGATTTTACGCAACTGGTAATTTTCAGGTGGGCTTGGACTTTCCTTTATTGCTTATTGTATCTATAAAGTTAACAAAACAATAGAGAAATTACATAAGTATTTTTATTTTTCAGGTAGTTTGCGGTGACTTACATAAAATTTCCCAGTCTGCAGTATCAAAGACGGTGGTACTTATTTCGAAGAGATTGGCTATGAAATCGGGAAATTATATTAAATTTCCGGACGCAAATGAAAGGATAGAAGTTAAAAGAAAATTTCACCGTATTGCAGGATTTCCAGGAGTAATTGGGTGTGTTGATTGCACGCATATCCCAATAAAAAATCCTTGCAGAGAAAGAGGTGAAATCTTCCGAAACAGGAAAGGATGGTTTTCCATTAATGTTCAAATAGTTTGCGGGCCTAGAATGGAAATTTACGATATTGTTGTTCGATGGCCTGGATCTGTTCATGATTCGCGCATTTTCAGCAATAGCAGGTGCTATTTGAGATTTGAAGAAGGCGATCTGGCTGGAAGTGGCATTCTAGTGGGAGATGGAGGGTATGCGCAGACTGCCTTTATGTACACTCCAGTGCCAAATCCTCAAACAGACCCACAACACCGATACAACCGAGCACACATATCAACAAGAAACGTAATTGAACGTGTAAATGGTGTATTAAAAAGACGTTTCGCATGTTTGTACAGAAAACTACAAAATAGTACACCAAATACCTGCAATATTATTGTTTCTTGTGCTGTCCTGCATAATATTTGCTTAAGAACTAATGAACCTGTACTGGAGCCTGAAGTAGAGACAGAAGATGTCCCTGTATCTAATGCTCAAGACACAGCCAGAGGCAGTATTATACGTTCAGCTTTTATTTCTAGGCATTTTAGATAAGAACGAATATAGGGTTTATTTGTTCGTATAATACTGCCTCTGGCTGTCTTGAGCCTTTTAGATACGAGGACATCTTCTATCTCTACTTCAGGCTCCAGTTTCAGGCTGGAACCTGAAGTAGTGGCGGAGATGTCACAGTATATTGGCTGTCTTGAGAAATTACTCATGACAGCCAAAGGCAGTATTACACATCCATTCCTAGGCATTTAAAATAAGATTATCTTAAATATTATTTTGTTTTTGTACCAGGATGTATGCCACCGTCTCTTGTCCATCCAAAGGTTGCCTGGCAGAGATCGCTTTTAGCGATAAGGCCGGTCATTGTCCACTTAATTATTATTAGTTTATTTATTTTCTGTTTGTTATGTTATTTTAAGGTGTACAATAAAGCGTATTCTATTCCATATCTGTAATTATCTCTATATGTTGGAAAATATTTTAATAATTAAACAAAAGTGAATTAAACATTGTTTTTCTTTATTTTTAATTCATGTTCAGCCAACTCCCTCTTGGCCTTGTTGCAGCGGACCAATTCTTCAGCAGCTTCTTTCTCTGCCTTAGCTTTCAAATATGACTGCTCCGCTGCCATCATCATAAAAATCCTCTCCTTTTTTTGGTATTGAAATAGCTCCTCTTCTCTTTTTTGTTTTTTTTCATAGGCTTGCTGCCTCACAGTAAACTCTTCTTCGATTACTCTAGACCGCACATTTCTTGGGCCTGAAATTAGATAAAAAACATTGATTGAGACCAAATTGTACCTACATTATTATAATGTTAGGTATACTGCTGGGTACTTTTAATAAAACTTACCTCGTAATGGGGCTGCACCAAAGTCAGTTTGCTGGGACAATGGACGGCGCGGTTGGGAGGCTGGACGTGGTGAAGGGTCACGACATGGTGGGGGTGGTGGAATGTCATGACATGTTGGGGGTGGTGGAGTGTCACGACGTGGTGGGTGTGGTGAAGTGTCACAATGTGGTGATATATCCAAATATTCAGTGGTTACCACCACTCCTGCATCTAAAAAATAAATAAATAATATTTTAATAAAATTCAGGTTGTAGTGTAGTGGTGGGTTGAGCATCAATACATTTGCCTGTCTTGTCATTTACTGTTCATAAAACTAGTTTCTGCCTGTGACTTCGCATGGGAAATGTTGAAAGATTAATTATATCCCATGATTCATAGGATTAAACATGCCCTATGTTTTATTTCAGGCTAACTAAACCTATGCAAAAATTCAGCTGTAGTTTTGCTGTTAAGGAGTAACAAACATTCATCCATCCAACCTTTCACATTTAAAATATTTAGTGTGATGTTTATTGTAAGAAAAACTTACCTTCAGAATCATAAATAGTGTCACTGTCAAAGACACCCTCAATCTCCACATCAGTTTGGTCGTACAGAGCCTCAGCTACTAGTGTCTCCCCGCTAGTTCCTGGCTGTGGCTCAGTCGGTCTATATTGGCCCCCACCAGTTCTCATCCGCTCCCGCTTTTCCATAGTGAGCACACTTTTCTGCCTTGTTTTTAAATTATCCCAGCATTTCTTCAACTGGACTTCAGTTCTCTAAAATAAATGATACTACTATGTATTTAACAATCCAACACCTCAAGAGATAATAAAGTAAATTGTATTCAAAATCATTATCCACAGCCCGTTGTGGTCCACTGCTAGACATAGAAAATGGCCTATTCTTAGCTGTACACACCGACACAAACAGACCAGAGGTTACATTCTCAGACATACCTTAGAATTGCCTTCAATCGCATTGAATTCTTGAGTGAGGCGCTGCCATAAAACTTTCTTGCCACTTTGACTGGCAGCTGTCAAAGTGGATGGTTTCTGGAGCTTATATTTAATGATGAGCTCCATCAAACAAGTCTTCTCACTTTCACTGAAGACATTTCTTCCTGACATTTTGTGAGTGTGAAGAGAACTGAAAGGACAATAATTTACTTCATTATATGTTTCGTTCGCTCTGGTACCTAAAGCTGTCTAAACCTACGTGCTATACCTACTTACTGCGGGATACAGTTGGGTAAGAAGCACGTGGTATTTTATTTGCGTAGTGTTCTTTCACGCGTGATATCAAGATTGACCTGCTGCGACGTAAAGCAAGATAGTAAAATACATTGAGATGAGACATACCTGCCAATGAAGCTGTAGTTGCGGTACAAATTAACACGAGTCCGAATCGCACGCAGAATCCAAATCCATAAAACAAAGCCGGGTCAATATTATAGCATTCAATCGATATCCAAAAAACAAACAGGGTCGCTCTAAAAACTCTCAATTCAATTCACTCGCGCTCCAGCCAAACACAACAGCAAAGAAAGACGCAAGAAAATACCCGCACAACAGAATAAAAATATGAATAACTATCACTGTCAAACTGGCAATTCTAGCCATAAAGAGGGGCTTGATGCATGTTTGATACAATTTTCCTCGAACTGATGACGTAATGCCTCGACTCGACCTTATTCGAGTGGAGTTGAGTTTTAACCAAATTAACGACTAAGCATACCGAACTCGAGTATGTTTTCGAGGAATGCTCGAGGCACTCTCCGTCGAGTTTGAGTGGAGGAGGAGTTGAGGAATTGTCTAAGAATATGGGTGTTAGTATCTTAAAGGATGTCACCAATATCATCATTGTGCATAAGTAGTGATACATATACATCAATAAATAAATAAATTATACCTCTATAGATAGACGTTGTTAAAGTATGTCATATTACGAAGGAAGTGCAGAGTAGATAACTAGATCAGGGAAATATCTGTGATTATGTCACCATGTCGTATTTGGGCTTTCATAAAGAATACTTTTAACTTTTGTCTAAAACTAGTGACACTTTTAACATTTCGTATTGGAGGAGGTATATTATTCCAACATTTGGAAGACGCATACCTAAAGCTGCCCCTAAAAGACTGCGTTTTGTGGCTTTGAGTGGCCAATCTACTTAATGCTATGCTGGTGAAAGGAACCAGCCATCCAACTTAATTTATTGTACAAGTAATTTGGCGTTCTAAAGTTAATCACACCAAAGAGGAGGCATGCTAGGTGAAGCTTGCGGCGAGACTTCATTTTCATACTGTCATTCAAGTGCTCGTTGAGAAACGGTGTAATATGACATCTTGGCGGCACAATAAAACAAAACCTCGCGCAGGCGTTTTGAACTCGCTGAATAAGGCGGTCGGTCCGGACTAGCAATCGCGGTCCGTAAACTGTGTCTGCATAATTTAACTTTGAAAGAACTAGCGACTCTACAAGACGAATCCGGATTTCTTCAGAAAGAAAGGGTCGTATCTTGTATAACATTTTAAGTCTATAAAAACAATTTCTTACGCAATCAGAGACATGGTTTTCAAACCTTAGGTCTGAATCCATCTTAAGACCTAAATTACGGGCCTCTAAGACACGCTCAACAGGTTCACCTTTAAGTAACACACTCATATTAATATTTAAAGAAGCTACATGATGTTTACTTTCAAAGATCATGTATTTAGTTTTCAGAGGATTCAGAACCAAACCATTCGTATCAGACCATGAAGAGATTCTCCTTAAATCATCGTTTATTGCCCCGATAGCTCTGTTAAGGTCTTGAGGCTTGAAAGATACATAAACTTGCACGTCATCCGCATAAACGTGATACCTGCAATTGACTATCTGGTTTTTGATGTCAGAGCTGTACAAAATAAATAAGATCGGGCCAAGGATAGAGCCTTGAGGTACTCCCGGATCAAAGGAGATAATTTTGAACAAAGTGAGGTACCATTACTATTTTTTAATTCAACAAACTGGTATCGATCTGTAAGATAGCTGTTAAACCATTTTAAAGTATTAACGTCGAAGCCATAATAACTAAGCTTAGACAGTAGTAGTGTTGTATTTAATGCATCAAATGCTCTAGAAAAATCTAGCAGGACCAACAGGGTACACATACATGCCTTTATCTTGAGCTGCGAGTATATTGTCTGTAACATCTAAAAGTGCAGTGGCCGTACTACGACGTTTTCTAAACCCTGATTGAGCATCAGGCAAGATGTCATGTTTATCAAGAAAATCTGTTAACTGATGAGAAACGGCCTTTTCAATGATTTTTGACACGCAAGGCAGTATACTGATTCTAGTGTTTCTCTCTTGCTTTGTCCATTGAGGGTTTGTATATGAAAGAAGAGAGATTATTTATGCTCTTTTATTGTACAATATGTGTGGTCTGCTGTCTTTGGTATCGAGCACAGCCATTTTGAAATCAGACGTTCGGTACGACCAAAAATGTGGGTTTTTGTGTTTTTCGTGTTAGGTTTTCGTAAGAAAGGTGAGTTAAACTAGATACATAGGTTTTTAGACTTTATATTCAAGATTACAATAGGCATACCTCATTTTTTCTAAATTGTCTTATACATATTCCTAAAAATAAATGTTTCCATGAACATGTCTTATTTTATTTTTTATAAATTAATTTAAAATCAGAAATAATAATAAATCATTTCAAATTTATGTTGAAATTTAGAACTGTATTATCATAGAATAGTTTAATTTTTTTGTGTCGCTCTGTATGTCTCCGCTACAACACTCACAGTCTCTGGTTGGAGGCCTCGGCCTGCGCGCGGCGCGCCTCGTACTCCTCCACGGCGCGCTGGTTGGCGGCGGCGCGTGTCGCTCTGTATGTCTCCGCTACAACACTCACAGTCTCTGGTTGGAGGCCTCGGCCTGCGCGCGGCGCGCCTCGTACTCCTCCACGGCGCGCTGGTTGGCGGCGGCGCGTGTCGCTCTGTATGTCTCCGCTACAACACTCACAGTCTCTGGTTGGAGGCCTCGGCCTGCGCGCGGCGCGCCTCGTACTCCTCCACGGCGCGCTGGTTGGCGGCGGCGCGTGTCGCTCTGTATGTCTCCGCTACAACACTCACAGTCTCTGGTTGGAGGCCTCGGCCTGCGCGCGGCGCGCCTCGTACTCCTCCACGGCGCGCTGGTTGGCGGCGGCGCGTGTTGCTCTGTATGTCTCCGCTACAACACTCACAGTCTCTGGTTGGAGGCCTCGGCCTGCGCGCGGCGCGCCTCGTACTCCTCCACGGCGCGCTGGTTGGCGGCGGCGCGTGTTGCTCTGTATGTCTCCGCTACAACACTCACAGTCTCTGGTTGGAGGCCTCGGCCTGCGCGCGGCGCGCCTCGTACTCCTCCACGGCGCGCTGGTTGGCGGCGGCGCGTGTTGCTCTGTATGTCTCCGCTACAACACTCACAGTCTCTGGTTGGAGGCCTCGGCCTGCGCGCGGCGCGCCTCGTACTCCTCCACGGCGCGCTGGTTGGCGGCGGCGCGTGTTGCTCTGTATGTCTCCGCTACAACACTCACAGTCTCTGGTTGGAGGCCTCGGCCTGCGCGCGGCGCGCCTCGTACTCCTCCACGGCGCGCTGGTTGGCGGCGGCGCGTGTTGCTCTGTATGTCTCCGCTACAACACTCACAGTCTCTGGTTGGAGGCCTCGGCCTGCGCGCGGCGCGCCTCGTACTCCTCCACGGCGCGCTGGTTGGCGGCGGCGCGTGTTGCTCTGTATGTCTCCGCTACAACACTCACAGTCTCTGGTTGGAGGCCTCGGCCTGCGCGCGGCGCGCCTCGTACTCCTCCACGGCGCGCTGGTTGGCGGCGGCGCGTGTTGCTCTGTATGTCTCCGCTACAACACTCACAGTCTCTGGTTGGAGGCCTCGGCCTGCGCGCGGCGCGCCTCGTACTCCTCCACGGCGCGCTGGTTGGCGGCGGCGCGTGTTGCTCTGTATGTCTCCGCTACAACACTCACAGTCTCTGGTTGGAGGCCTCGGCCTGCGCGCGGCGCGCCTCGTACTCCTCCACGGCGCGCTGGTTGGTCGCGGCGCGCACCGGCACGGGCAGCGGCAGGTGTTGCTCCGCCCTCTGCGTGTAGCGCACGGCGCCGCTCTCACATTCGATGCGCTCCTCCACACTGAAGCGGAGGCATTCGCCCGGGTTTACTTTGTGGCGGCTGTGCCGCTGAAAAACGTATATATTTAATTGTTAGCTATTTCTCTTTTACATGTAGACTTATACTAATACAATACAACAAAAACAAATATCTTTATTGTAACAACAAGGTGGTAACAATTTCTTTGCAAGCCCTGAATCCTAATCTAGCGTTATTGTTGGTATAACTTACAGAAATAAAAATACAATGAAGATTTTCTATTTGGACGGGATTGGCTACAGAATTACAAGTCGTCAAGTTCAAAAATCTTGACTGACATCGCAATAAGAGTATCGTCTTTTGTCTTACCGATGTCTGCTAATTAGGGGGCGAAGCCCCCTATTGTGCATAGCGCTGTCTTACTGTTTGTCTGTGCATGACACGATTACATCCGAACGCGTTGACCGATTTACATGTAACCTTTTATGTTAGCACTGTCTTAATGAGAGAAGGGTACTGATTGTTTTGGTGACCCTAAGGTCACAGGGACTGGAGTTATTGTGACTTCAAAAGGTCACCAAAGGTAAAAAAATTGATTTTTCGGAAACCTTAGCCCACTTTTCTGGTACCAACAAGCATTGGTACGGGACCAATGCTTGTTAGATATACCTACAGTTTGTATATTTTATAGTGTTAAACCACACTTATGAAAAGAACAACGTTATCAAAAACGTTCCATTACTGAGTAACCTGTGTCAGTGTGAGCAGATGCAGATAATACTCGTGCGCGTCTTGCTGCCGCCTGGTGACGAACTCGGGGTGGTCGCGGCCGACGAGCTGGCGGTACATGTGCGGCGACACGCCGCGCTGCGCGCCCGCCGCGTCGTCGGGCACCGAGTAGCGGCCGGACAGCAGCCCCACGCCTAGTTTGGTAACTGAGTAACCTGTGTCAGTGTGAGCAGATGCAGATAATACTCGTGCGCGTCTTGCTGCCGCCTGGTGACGAACTCGGGGTGGTCGCGGCCGACGAGCTGGCGGTACATGTGCGGCGACACGCCGCGCTGCGCGCCCGCCGCGTCGTCGGGCACCGAGTAGCGGCCGGACAGCAGCCCCACGCCTAGTTTGGTAACTGAGTAACCTGTGTCAGTGTGAGCAGATGCAGATAATACTCGTGCGCGTCTTGCTGCCGCCTGGTGACGAACTCGGGGTGGTCGCGGCCGACGAGCTGGCGGTACATGTGCGGCGACACGCCGCGCTGCGCGCCCGCCGCGTCGTCGGGCACCGAGTAGCGGCCGGACAGCAGCCCCACGCCTAGTTTGGTAACTGAGTAACCTGTGTCAGTGTGAGCAGATGCAGATAATACTCGTGCGCGTCTTGCTGCCGCCTGGTGACGAACTCGGGGTGGTCGCGGCCGACGAGCTGGCGGTACATGTGCGGCGACACGCCGCGCTGCGCGCCCGCCGCGTCGTCGGGCACCGAGTAGCGGCCGGACAGCAGCCCCACGCCTAGTTTGGTAACTGAGTAACCTGTGTCAGTGTGAGCAGATGCAGATAATACTCGTGCGCGTCTTGCTGCCGCCTGGTGACGAACTCGGGGTGGTCGCGGCCGACGAGCTGGCGGTACATGTGCGGCGACACGCCGCGCTGCGCGCCCGCCGCGTCGTCGGGCACCGAGTAGCGGCCGGACAGCAGCCCCACGCCTAGTTTGGTAACTGAGTAACCTGTGTCAGTGTGAGCAGATGCAGATAATACTCGTGCGCGTCTTGCTGCCGCCTGGTGACGAACTCGGGGTGGTCGCGGCCGACGAGCTGGCGGTACATGTGCGGCGACACGCCGCGCTGCGCGCCCGCCGCGTCGTCGGGCACCGAGTAGCGGCCGGACAGCAGCCCCACGCCTAGTTTGGTAACTGAGTAACCTGTGTCAGTGTGAGCAGATGCAGATAATACTCGTGCGCGTCTTGCTGCCGCCTGGTGACGAACTCGGGGTGGTCGCGGCCGACGAGCTGGCGGTACATGTGCGGCAACACGCCGCGCTGCGCGCCCGCCGCGTCGTCGGGCACCGAGTAGCGGCCGGACAGCAGCCCCACGCCTAGTTTGGTAACTGAGTAACCTGTGTCAGTGTGAGCAGATGCAGATAATACTCGTGCGCGTCTTGCTGCCGCCTGGTGACGAACTCGGGGTGGTCGCGGCCGACGAGCTGGCGGTACATGTGCGGCGACACGCCGCGCTGCGCGCCCGCCGCGTCGTCGGGCACCGAGTAGCGGCCGGACAGCAGCCCCACGCCTAGTTTGGTAACTGAGTAACCTGTGTCAGTGTGAGCAGATGCAGATAATACTCGTGCGCGTCTTGCTGCCGCCTGGTGACGAACTCGGGGTGGTCGCGGCCGACGAGCTGGCGGTACATGTGCGGCGACACGCCACGCTGCGCGCCCGCCGCGTCGTCGGGCACCGAGTAGCGGCCGGACAGCAGCCCCACGCCTAGTTTGGTAACTGAGTAACCTGTGTCAGTGTGAGCAGATGCAGATAATACTCGTGCGCGTCTTGCTGCCGCCTGGTGACGAACTCGGGGTGGTCGCGGCCGACGAGCTGGCGGTACATGTGCGGCGACACGCCGCGCTGCGCGCCCGCCGCGTCGTCGGGCACCGAGTAGCGGCCGGACAGCAGCCCCACGCCTAGTTTGGCGCTGGAAGAGAACATAATGCATCTAATTTTGTAACCTAGATGTAGCTGCCTGTAATTGGGAGAACACTAGCTCATGATTTTTATTTTTTTACTTTTGTAATTTTTTCTTTGTGTATCTTCTGTTGGTGGCTCAAATAAATAAATAAATAATTCCTCATCAAATGGTACTACATAGGAGACCCACGCATAGTTTGACGCTGGAAGAAAACATAACTCATCTAATTCCTCATCAAATGCGACATAGGAGGCCCACGCCTGGTTTGTGTTGGAAGAAATAAATAAGAATAGAAATGTATTTATTGATCATAAAACAAACATAATTAATTCAATATCAGGAATGTTCACGTTCTTGTTAAGTTGGTGGAGGCACCAACTGTTTCGAACCTTATCGAGGTTGTTACAAGTTTACAACTAACAAAACTAAATAATAAGCTATATATACAAAAGAGGTACAATAAATTTAAAAACAATCACAACTCATGAAAATACTAAAGCCAATTCACATAACAAAACAGTCAGAACATAATTCATCATCATATAATTCCAACATCGACAAAATAGGGGGCCAAGCCACCTAATATGCATAGCGCTGTCTGTCTGTTTATGTATTTAACGATTACAACTGAATGGGTTGACCGATTTACATTAAACCTTTTTTGTTAGCACACGTCTTAATGAGAAAAGGTGACTGATTGATTTTGGTGACCCTAGGGTCACAGGGACCGGAGTTATTGTGACCTCAAAAGGTCACCAAAAAAATGTCTTTAAATGGTCAAACACCCAAAAATTACATTTTTGACTTTTGGTGACCTTTTGAGGCCTTCGCCCCCTTTTCTGGTACCATCGTACCAATGCTTGTTTAAAGGCGCTCTACGAGGCCATGTATAGATTACGTCACACGTTAAGGGGAGAGGGGGTCGAAGAGGTGTGACAAGGCGTGGGAGCGGTCCTGATGATGTCTTATTTCAAATAACAATTAAAATGGAAATTAAACAAATAACGGAACTGCTGGTTTAATTTAATCATTTCTAAATTTTTAATTGCAAAAATACTCTAACTCATATGTAGGTACACAAGTGCGGGGAAGTCTCACAAATGTGACAAGGGGCAAAAATAAAACTATTTCCAGCAGCATACAAGCTGATTATCACGATGTCTTATATTATACTTACGTTTGAACATCAAAATCGTTTACGGGATCCTCGGGAAACGTTAGAAAGATATCCGGAGCTCCTTCCACATAACGACGGACGAAATCTGGTATCCGGAATATCACCTGTAAACAGATTGTGATTATTTTGTAGGTTTAACAGGAAACAAATTACAGAACATGGTCCTTGTGTCTTTAGTTCAGCCAAATTCGATGTAGAATATTTGTAAGCAAACTGTCACACATCAAACTAAATTGCTTCATAAGGTTTGATTTTTTGACCGAGTTAATAGTAGTTTATATTGGCCAGGGTCACTAATCCCCAATAATTGAGAAATATAATATAAAAAGCCAACAGAAGCAAGTCATTTTTAACCGCCGACAAAAGAGGGGTGCAGTACGGTCGGGTCACTTGTTTCACCTCAACACATGTCGCACTAATGCTGGTCTTCGCATGCCAATTCGCAGAATGATTGAATCTTATAATATTAATTTCATAGATATTGATATTTTTGCAACCAGTACTTATCAGTTCAAATCACAAGTCCTTAAAAAGTTGTCCTCTACTTAGTTTGTAATTTTTGTCATAAAATGTTTTAATATTGTTATTTTTTTATTAATTTTAAGTGTTGTTTCTTACTTTTATTTTTAACTTTTTCTTTAATTTTTATATTATGAAGGTTTATAGTAGTCCTTTTTAGGTTAGCTCTTTAGCGACTAGTTTAGTAAATTTGTTTGTTACACAATCTGAGTACAGCGTAGTGGGCCTCATTTTTAATATAACTAGTTTATAACTCTTATACTTAAGACTTAAAATGAAGCTGTTTGTTGTGCCTTTCTTAAATAAAATAAAATAAAAAATAAAAGTAATAAGTTTGACTGCTGTTTGTGTGTCTGTGATTATGTCTGTAGCACATGGACCGATTTGCATGCAAATTTTTATTTCATCATCATCATCATCTCAGTCGTAGGACGTCCACTGCTGGACAATGGCCTCCCTCATGGATCTTTAAGTATCTATTGATCACGAGGGGTTGTTGCCATACTCACCACGCTTGGCAGGCGGGTCGGTGAGCGCAGTACGGGGTGTTGATACACGGAAAGATGCTGCTGCCCATCTTCCGGAGGTATCCCTTGGCAGATTCTTACTGCATCCACGGGCAAGAGAGGCAACATTCTACTGCCGACATCCCAAAGCAATTTAAATATTTTTTAAAAGCATTATATAAACAAAATATTTGTTGGCCTGTTTTCTCAAAATCTGTTAAGAACTTTACAAGATATGGAGGGGGGAAAGGGGATGAATAATCGAATGTTTCCAAATACATATACCCGAGTGTTGTGTCAAATGAAAGGCCATGATGTGTAGAATAATTTCAACACGGGCACGTATTGTGTTGTCCCGATTTTGATCTAGACCTCATATAGTATTAGCATAGACATGTGCCTGACCTGCATAACACTGTTGATGTAGCACGAGTTAGGCTCGGACAGGGTATTCCACTCGCCCGATTTCAAGACGGGCAATTCTAGACCACATGTAATGTTAGTATAGACATGTGCCTGACCTGAATAACGCTGTTGATGTAGCACGAGTTAGACTCGGACCGGGTATTCCACTCGCCCGATTTCGAGACGGGCCATTCTAGACCCCATGTAATGTTAGCATAGACATGTGACTGACCTGCATAACACTGTTGATGTAGCACGAGTTAGACTCGGACCGGGTATTCCACTCGCCCGATTTCAAGACGGGCAATTCTAGACCCCATGTAATGTTAGTATAGACATGTGCCTGACCTGCATAACACTGTTGATGTAGCACGAGTTAGACTCGGACCGGGTATTCCACTCGCCCGATTTCAAGACGGGCCATTCTAGACCCCATGTAATGTTAGTATTGACATGTGCCTGACCTGCATAACACTGTTGATGTAGCACGAGTTGCCTAGGTTGTTGAGTCCAGTGAGCGCCGGCCCGTGCAGCGGACGCAGCTCGCTGTTAGACTCGCACAGGGTATTCCACTCGCCCGACTTCTGGTTCAGTTCCAACTCCAGCTCTACCATGGATTTGTCAGTCTGTGGAAATAGTAGAGTTAAGGAACACAACTGAAAGAACACGTACTCTTTTTCTTAATGCTTCTGTTACTATTCGCTTGACGACTTTTGTGGCGCAGCGGGCGAAGGTCCGAGAGATAAGATAAGATAATTTATTTATTTGTAAAACAAGCATTCACATACAAATGAACATTTTATAACAAAAATAAGAGAGGTTGCGGGTTCGATTCCCACCTCGGGATAAATGTCTGTACGATCTGCAGGCATTTGTTCAAGGGTGTTCTGAATGTTTTTATATAATATAATAAAAAACATCTATATATGTAGTATACCGATATTTCGATTTGCATAACAAGTCATCATGTATCTCACTAATATTATAAATCCGAAAGTTTGCTTGTATGGATGTATGGAGGTTTGTTACCTCTTCACGCAAAAACTATCCAACGGATTAAGCTGAAATTTCATACATATAGATGTGGACCAGGAAATAACACACAGGCTATTTTTTGTCCCCAAAATTGAGTTTCCAGAGATAAATACGACGTAAACAGTCTTCTTTTGTATGAAAATTTCAATCCAACTGGTTAAAATTACGCAAGCTAAGCGGCGGGTAAAACCTAGTTGTTGCATATAGACATTTATTTATGGGTAGAGATAAACTATTCTAAAAATGCACGCCCCTCCACAGCGTTTACACGGACATACAAATAGGTGTTCTATACACAATACGGATAAATTAGTATTTGTCATGGTTGTTCACACTTGTTCAGTCACCGGCTAGACATAACGGTATCACTAGGAAAAAAAGCTGGATCTGTCGGTCAACTAGTGCATTAGTGTTCCGAGCGCGCGACAGAGCAGACGTGTCGCCGTAACAAGAAGCACGCTCCTGCCTTACAATGCCTACAGCTCGACTGATCGCCCGGTCAGTGCGCAGATTATTCCATGTTTCCAGTAAAGTTGCAGCACTCACACAAGTATAGAGATGCAATAAGTATTTCCTCCCACACATTGTAATTATTAAGTTTCGTAAAGGGGCGTGCATTTTTAAAATGGTTTATCTCTAACTGTAGTGACTTGCCTTCTGTAGCTGCTGAACATTGATGCCGAAGTGTTTGAGATGATCCGCCAAGAAGGGATCTTCCACCATATCGTCTTCCGCGTAGGAGTACACGTCGCCTTTGCCCTCGGCCGTTATAGTTCCGAGTTTCACCGCTAGAGGGTAGTTTGTCACGCGGTAGTGCTCCACCTGGGGATAATGGACTTTATGGTTTAACAAACAAAGGATGGTGCCAGGAAATGTGTGAAACCTCCTCCAAGCGTTATAATATTTTTATTTATTTAGGGTTCGTTCTTACTTTATATTTGTTTATTATAGACACAGCAGTGTTTGTGGCAGCACTACAATGCAGTGGCCCAGAAGGTTGACTTATTCAACACTTCTTCTAGTTTTAAACATATGTGTAATAATTTATTCTTTAAATCTTAATTCATAACTTAGTATTCTTTATTTGTCAACTTTTTATATTTGTATTCTTCTACCCATATGTGGAAACTTGTAATTGTCTTTCTGTACCTATTTCTTCGATTATTAAATTGCTAGCTGTAAGTTTTCCTGTAAGTTCTAAAATAAAATAAAACAGGTGTTATCTGAAAACTGACTAAAATAGTTCCGCAGGGCAGTTCTCTTGTCTAATGTTATTCTTTTATGTCGTATTTACCTGTTTGACTGTAATTTGCCTTGTTTCTCTTTTATCATGTATGTGTGTGTCAAATAAACCTTATTTCATTTCATATTATTATACTGTTGGCTTGTTATTGATTGGCAGTATCTAAACTGCCATCTTTATTGCCAAATGAACTGCCATCTTTATTGCCAAATGCTGTACAGAAAGTAACATATATTGGCATCCCCTGTATTATTTATTATACACTTTACTTCACCCAAACTCAATGTAGAATGTTCGTTAACATACTGGCAAACTTAAAATTTTATCGCTTCATAGGGGTTTATTTTCTAAACGACTTAATAGTTATTTATATTGAAACGAGAGAAAAAGATGGCTACTTAAGCACACCTTCTATGACATAAACGAATTTTAAGACTAAGGTGGTGCTAAGGGATACTTCCGGAAGGTGGGCAGCAGCGTCTTTCCGTGTATCAATATCCCTTACTGCGCTCGCCAATCCGCCTGCCAAGCGTGGTGAGTATGGCAAGTACCCCTCATAGAGATCATGACAGAGGCCTATGTTCAGTATTGGACGTTCTACAGCTGAAATGTTGATAGTTTCAAAGTGGTACTAACCGCATGATCATTGCCCCCGCTACCGTCAAAGAACCTCCTGCCGCAAAGTACAGAGCCATCAGTCAGGTTGAGCCAGAGGTTGGCTGTCAGGTCGCACTTATCGCACTTCCAGCCGGAAGGGGGGATTTTAATTCCGTTATCTAACTGTTTCAGGTTTACTGCGTGCCTGAAATAAAAAATAATAATTATTATGAGCCATTTACAGAAACTATGTATGTTTTGCACTAATTTAGGTTATGTTTTAACTTACTAAATAACTAAACAAGTTATAACTAAGAAGTTATAACTTGTTTAGTTATAACTTGTTTAGATACAAACAATTTTACAAACATTAATATCTATGGCACCTACGTATAAACTTTAATTTTATTGTAATTTCTTAATTATTTTTATATTTTTTAACAAATAAACCTTTTTATGATTTGGGTCAAAGACCTCCCTCAAATCCTTCCATTAAACAAAATATAGGTCGTCTGGAAGAGATCGCTTTAAGCGATAAGAACGCCCATTGTACGTTACGTTTGTTTGTGTTTCTCTTTGTGTAATTTATGTTCTATGGTGATGTACAATAAAGAGTTTATCTTTCTATGTACATATCTATCAACATTGTTAACTGGAGGAAAGTAGGGAGTTACTGTAGGGAGTAGCTCAGGGAAATATATTATAATGCAGGACATTTGTATGCATAGCACCATCTAGCCCTAAATAAGCAGAGCCTGTGATAAATTACAGGCTCTATACAAGGCACACAATATTATTATTATTTCTTTATAGACGAGCAGCTCGCGCTGATGTGTCTATGTCACAGTGTTGAAAAATCTTGTCTTATGTTTGCAATTATACTTGATAGTTTCGTGTTGTTAACAGTTTAGTAACATTATTAAAAAATGTTTTTTTTTGCAAATGGCAACTAAATCATCTCAAGAATGAAACTCACACAGACACCTCTCGCTGCTCGCCGTCCCAGGTGCCCTGAAGTGCCGCCATCTCTGCCATTTTGAACGGAGACTCGGCGTCGATCACCGCTTGTACTGATTTGTTCACCTGCGAATTTGATAGAGGGGAAATAAGGTCATTAAGAATTACGAAACACATTCGCCTTTGACAGTACAGCGCCAACAGCCGACCTGTGTACTTTTCCGTATAATTATGAAACGTTTTGGCGGAATTGTTGTTTTGACAAAATAAATGAACGTTTCTAATTTTATTGTTCTAATTGTAAACAAATGACTATTGCAATCCGCGGTGCATCGACTCGTAGATTCATCAAGATGATAGTAGAATTTAGGAGTGATGTGACAAGTTTGGTGTAGACACTGAACAGTGAGATGAGACATATCAGAATCACGATTTACGAGAATTGCCCCCAGGTTTGCCTTTATATAGAGACTTCAGGTTCGTTTACCACATCAGTTTCCTCCGTCGACCGAGACACGTTCTCGGCTTGCCCGTTGACGAGCTCACCGCCGCTAACCCGGAGGTGACGTCAACCCGTCCCACATTAGCTGCTAGGCACACATTCAATAACCGGTCCCGCCGGCGGGGCCGAAGAATACACTCTTCCGTCTTAAGGTGCAGTTTTGCACCTGGACGTTAACCATCTACACACAAATATCTGGCAACAGTCCAAGCCGTGGTTCGAACCTAAGTGGTGCCCTTGAGCTTGTTGCCCCAACCTAACTTTTGCGGCTGGGCGCCTTCTGCGCTCGCCGCTCCGGTAACGTTGTCATGGCCATCTGCGGTCAACAACATGTATTGTCAATTCGAAAATAAAAAAATACCACATCAGGCAGGCTGGCGTCAGGCCACGGGAAGGTGTGGAAGCCCGGCAACACGACCAGCTCGTAGTGGTCCGTGTACGTGAACTTTGGTTTGCCGCAGGCTGGGTCGAAGCCGCCCTCCACGCCGATGGCTAGCCTCGTTATCTTCTTCTCGGGCCCGTCGCCGGTCTGCTCCGCTTCCGGTATCTAATAGGAGAGAATAATAGGCACTCTTCAGCTTTATTTATACAACAAAGTTAATAAAATACTCAACACTCTTCCCCTGACACAGTAAAATAAAATAAATTGTATTGACTGGCTTAAAACCCTACCCTATGAAGATATGAAGAATACGAATTATGAAGATATGAAGGCTCTTTTAAACATTACAAGTAGGTACCTAATTATCTCTATTAATGCATTATTTTCTTCTTGTTTTTGATTTGTGTATTTATTTTATTTTTACTCCCAGTATTCCTTCAAACCCCTTCATTTTTATAAACAACATCACAGCATTTTATATTTCTGTATAGTATTATTTATTTCGTTTCAATATAAATATTTATTTTTTAGGTTGATACATGTTTTTTAAGATTAAATGTTTAAATATTTTTTTTTTAAATAAAGTTATGTAATGTAAAAGTTATATTTGAACTTACTCTAAGATAATTTAGTTAACTTTATAAATAACGTGTTTAGATTAAAATTAGGAGGGCGCTGACACTGCTACGCAGAACGTTCCTCAAACTTTTGCAGTGTCAACGTTTCATTTATGTTATAATGCCACATTTTATGTTCTCAAATAAATACTTCTTTTTTCTTTTTATGGTCGAAATTTCAACAACTTCGCTCCGCTTCAGTGGCCAGGTAGATATCATTAGTTCCCTACAACTGTTATCTGTGAATCTGGCAGAGCTAAGCTGAGAGGATGGTATGGGTTGTATAAATAAGTGCTGGGCAATATCTCAGGCACTGCATCTTGTTGTCGTCTAAAACTGTTGATTAATGCGCTGAAGGGTCCAACATATTAATCAACAGTTTTAGACGCTGCGCATTGTGGTAATAGGTGGTAAGAGTAACTTTTTACTAACTAAAGTAGGACTGTAACAAGGATGAGCCAAGCAGGCCTATAATAATGAGACTTATGACTACGATAATGACTGTTGCCATGGCATATCACCACTTTCTCTCCTCAGTATCTTCTATCCTATATCCTTACCTTCCACACATAGTCACAAGTACATAAGTATGTAATATCTATCTAATATATACATAAATAGCCGATCGGATCACGCTGCTGGGCAAATGCCCCCCTTCCCTTTCTCCATTCTATGACGAGCTCTGTGGCGCAGCGGGCGAAGGTCCGCCTGCGACGCAAGGGGTTGCGGGTTCGATTCCCGCCTCGGGACAAATGTCTGTACGATCTGCAGATATTTGTTCAGGGTGTTCTGGGTGTTTTTCTATATATAATAAAAATATCTATCTATGTAGTATAATGTATTAAGTATATCAGTCATCTAGTACCCATAACACAAGCTCTGCTTAGCTTGGGGCTAGATGATGCTGTGTGACTTGCTTGTCCAGCAATATTTATATTTATTTATTATATTTATTCGTCTCGGTCCAGATCGATAGTCGGCCATTCTGGGCAACAGGCGTCAAGTTCATCCCGCCATCTGCGCTTGGGCCGCGTTGTCTCTGAATTTGTGGGTCCCACTCTGTGGCTATCTTAGCCCACAATTCATTCGACATGCGGCACACGTGTGCGGCCCAGTCCTATTTCAATTTGGTGGATTTATGGACGTCTATGGAGTTTCAAATAGTCGGTGAGTTTAACTTCCAAAATGCTACGCTCCATCGCTCTCACATACCCCAAGCTTGGACCTTTGAAGATTTGTGCAGGTTCTTTTAGAGCAGGTTTGTGCACCATAGGTAAGAATGGGGATATTTTCGTTTGAGGCATACAGCGCATCAGGGATGTTTGCTTACTACTGTACAGATGGCTTTCACGCCATCATTCGCAAAAAAAACAGTATCCCTGATGAGCAGAGTTCGGGGCAGCCAAAACAGCATCCTGAAGACTGTAGCTGAAAATTGGACATTGCTGTGGAAATGTCTCATAACAGAGTGATTAGTCGGGGAAAGTATTACCTACAGTAATCATTCTCAAAAAAATAGTTATAAATATGGACTTGTACTTGTCAGAAATTATTTTTTATAAAGGATTTGGGGGAGGCCTTTGCCCAGCAGTGGGACCCAAATGGCTCATAATAAATAAATGAATAAAAGGAAGTTTGCCTTTCATTATTTATTTATTGCCCTAATAAAGCACAAGGAATGAGCTTCTAAGTAAGCCACTGTCTTCTTAGTCATCTATTCCTGTCCATCAAAGGTTGCCTCGCAGAGATTGCTTTTAGCGATAACGCAAAATTTACCACCTTTTTATAATTTGTGTCTATTTCTGTTTCGTTTCCCGTTTGTTATGGTGTACAATAAATTAAATTCTATCTATCTATCGTCATGCAACAAGTAAATTTATACTTACAGGAATCTTGTCTCGCCGAATGTGTAAGAAGACGGCATTATCTGTCTTCTGGAAGTATTGCTCCACATAGTTACGGCCGAAGCCGAGGAAAGTCGTGAGGGACACGTACAGTCCAGTCTCTGACTCCTGAAACAATTACATAATTCAAATTCAAAAATTACTTTTTCAGTGCAGCCTCATCAACCATATTGACGCGTCACAATACATATAATAGGCCTTTACAACCAATCTGGGATTTAATGTGCATGTTGTCTATATAAATAAGACTGTAAATTTTTATGATTGTTAGGGTAGAGTAAGTGCATATTATATTTAATTTACTGTACTTAAGTAGGCGCCTTCTTATCACGCTGTTACCCACATACATTTTAAAACAGTTATCAAGTGAAAACCGAATGCTTATGCCCCTATAGTTTGCATAAAGATATGTCCTATCTCCAACCAAAATAAAGTCAACTGTCGCATTTGTCTGCAGAGCTTCTGGAGGCACACACAGTTAAAGGCAAAATGTTGAACTCCATCGATTTGTACTTGGGATCATTCCTTATTGTAGCTGGATTTGCACTTAGCTTGCTGAATTTACAAAGACTCATCAAAGGCTCCACAACTCTACCAGCTGTGTTAATCTCAGAAAACATGCTACTTACATGCATTGGCATAGCTTTTATACTAAGATCAGAGCATAAGATGAACACAGTAAGTACCAACATGGAAGAGATTAAAGAAAGGATATTGGCAATGGTAGTTACTGAAAGCTCTGATTGTAACTTTACAATGATGTTGAAAAGCTATGGGCCTTTGGTAATTTCATTGGTGAATAGCTTCTTAAGCCTTATTATTGACAACTTTATGCATTATCAGATGCTGGGAGAAATGAAGCAAGAAGATGATGAGAATACAGTGCAAGATTTAAGAAGTTATGGTGTAAATCTTGAATTTTCAAGCCTGTTTTTGTTTTTCAAAAAGCATTTTTCTTATGTAGCTATTGCATTGCAATGGATTGTGCCGGTCTTGATTGCAGTGTCTATGTATCCCATTGAAGTGAAGGAAAGACTTTTGAGTGAGGACCTACATAGATCAAGTGACTTGTGTATGGCTTTGCTGGATGTGTCTAATGATTCCTGTATCCCAGCTTACTCTGGTAATCACAGTCAAGAATTACTAAAATTAATTCCATCATACCAAGAAGTAAATGACAAGAATTTATATGATAAAAGTATGTTACCAAGAATTGATTCTGTTATCAATAATGTCAAAAACATAATTTCCAATTGGAAGAATGATAGTTATGACAACATTGTTGTGTCAAGTGCCCCGATAAGGCGAGAGCCAAAGATGGAAAATACTTGTATGAAAGTTTGTTACATAGATAACAGAAGCTTGTTAATTTACATGTTTGTTATAGCAATTGTTAGCTATTTCATTCCAGTAACAATATCAACAGTGATTTTGACTAAAATACATGTAATGGATGTAAAAAGAACAAATATGAAGACCTATGTGAGCCGAGAACTGCTGTACAATCTTTTGTTCTGGACACCGGTTATGTTTGATACATTTCTGTCTTTGCTGCTGTGTTCATATAGCATGAATGGTATGCGAACCTCTATTTTCAATGTTGTGGCTAATGTGTATCAAGCTGTTAAGAATTTTATGAACACTAAATATTTCAAGGAGAATGCTGTGGAGCCTATTGTAGCCTAGTTTTGAATTGTACATAGAATAGACAACCCAATAAACATTCCCAATTACAGATATGCTAGCTTTGATGGAAATTTTGTGTAGGTAGGATAATAAATTGAATATGTAGCATACATATAAAATTTACCGATTAATTTAACCGATAGAGTTTGTTGATGAGTTAGTGTATAGAAATCGGAAGCAAACCCAGGAAGCCGTCAATAAAATAGGTATTTTAATACAGGAAACAGTTGGTTTTTTTATGAGTAATGTTACTTTTTGCACAAGATTCCTTACAAATGAGAGGAAGTCGATAGGTTAGAAAAAAAAGTGCAACTCACCGGATTATCGAAGGAATACACACACTCGTCCTTGTACACCATTTGGCGAGCGCCAGGTATATTTATTTTACCCAAATGCGGCGTCAATAGGTCTAAGGACGCCATGGTTTAGTTAAAATAAACGAATAGACCAAGAAAATTATTACTAATTTTACAATAAGACTGCAAACAATCAACTCGCCGCGTTCTAAAAATAATAATGATAGGGATGGGAACAGGAAACCTGCAATTGAGCCTGCAATAAAAGAAATATTTTTTTTTCATGCGAGGATAAATTTACGTTAAATTAAAGCTAATCTACTTCAAAATATGTACCCTATAGGCTATATGCATGTAATATGTCAAATGTATAGTATTTCTTAAAAGTGTCTTATTTTTGTATAATAACATGATAACAACTTTTAATTTTGTGTTATTTAATTTTGCAAGTATCGGTGAGTGTAAATGGCTTTTAATTTTTTCAAAGTCAAAGTCAAAGTCAAATAGTTTATTGTAACCATTATTTAATTATTATTTCAAAGTGGCAACCCAAACCAATTCACACCTGCCAAAAGCAGCTGACTATCGTTCAGTCATCGTTCATTTTGTTCAATTGGTTCTTGTTGTCGGGCGGTATTTTAGTATTTTGATTTGTTTAGGTTTTCCCATTTTTTCTGAATACAGGTTTACTTACACTTGTCTTGTACTGTGCTACGCATTGGTAGTTTACGCGCTACGTTAAGTTCAAAGTCCATAAATATGTCGCTAAAGTTATACTGTGATTTGATGTCCCAACCCTCGAGATCTTTGTTTATTTTACTGAAAACTGCGAAAAGTAACTTTGAATTTAAGAAAGTAGACCTACGCGCAGGTAAAAAATACGACTCCTTTTAATGTGAAGGAACAAATTGACATTTTAAGTGATTTTTTTTTTGGATGTCCTAAATAAATAAAATGTTTATATTTTATTGTGATTCTTGTGTTGGCTGTCCTAAATAAATAAATAATTCAGATAGACTTAAATATTACCATCGGGAATAGCTATTTTAAAGATTGCATTGTAGTTATATTTTGTAGTTTTCTCATGTATCTTACATTTGATAAGAAAACTTCAGATCCAACATAAAAATACATCTTTTAAATACTGAGTTTTATATCATTTCAGGTGAACATTATGGTGAAGAGTTCAAAAAAATAAATAAAATACAAAGAGTTCCAGTTATTATTCATAATGGAATCATTTTGACTGAGAGGTGAGCAATTAGTATGTCAAAGAAATTGTCAGTAGGTATCTTAAATATTTTTATTAAAACCATTTATATGATCACATCACATTTTTGGATACTTAAATACCGCTACCAACAAGTCTAGGAACTCAGGTCCTTTCTATTATTCTAAGGAGTTGGGTCTGGTAGTAAGAGGTATTTTGTGTATTGTACGTAGGCGCACAATAATGCTGAATGTTGTGCTGATCTGGTTGGTCTCACCTACCAGAATAATATAATCTTTAGTTCCTGGTCTGTTTTTCATATTAAAATGAGGTGCTTGGCAGAGTAAAATAACACAAACACCTTAAGCAATTACTACTTATTTAGAAGCTGTCTAAAACCTTCACACTTCAGGAATTACCTATTAACTCATATTTTGAATTATGAACACATATTTAAATGGGTATTTTTCATGTTATTTAGCTATATTATTGCCCCACAGATTATGTGTTAATAATGTGTCATGAATGCATAAATAAAGTCATTTTTTGTACCCCAGTGTAGCCATTGTCAGATACTTGGCCTGTGAAGGCATCATTCCCCAAAGCCTGTATCCATCTGATTCCCTGCAGCAGGCTAGGGTTGATGAGTTCCTGGAGTGGCACCATATTGGGCTCAGGCTGCACCTATCTATGTTCTTTAGAGTTGCGGTGAGTAATAAGATTTTTTTTCTGTATCAATTTAAGCTATAATAATATTAAAAAGAGATAAAGTTTGTGTGTGTCAGATAGTCCAATGTTTCAACTGGAATAAAAAATACCGTTACCTATACTATATCTCATTACATCTATATCTAAAATACCTGTACACATATTTTGGAAGGATTACATAGATAGATGGATATAGAACTAATTTATCAGGGTACAATATGTAATAAAAGCCCCAGTCAAATGCTATATTAATAGTTGATGTGTTGGGTGTGACTGAACTTGACCACAACAATTTATTATAACTTATAAGTTTTTAATAAAAAACAGAATGCATATTAGTAGATAGGTACAATTCTGTCGAAAGGTAAATAACGCTATTTATACTGTTACTACTACCTGTTTACATAGCTATTAATAATGTATCGTGAATGTGTCGTGATCACTAAAGTATAAATAGTGGAATAGAATAGAAAACTCTTTATTGCACACCACATAATAAATGAGTACAAGGGGCGGCCTTATCGCTATGAGCGATAAGTAGTCAGTTTTATCACTTTAATGAAATTGTTATCATTCATTCTTTCCCTGTTTTAAATATTGTGAATAGCGCTATCTAGCGTCGAGTAGTGAAAGCTGAGTGGAAACTTAGTGAGTGGGGAAAGACCAGGAAAGACGATGGTTCCATCATAACTCAAACTGTAAAAGGGTGTAGTTAAATTGGAAATAAAACACGATTGTATGTATCTATTTATGTGATAGGTATAATTTATTTTACATCATTTTACAAAACTGTAAATGTTATCGGTAATGTGCAAAAAAAAACAAATAGTTTTTAAACATTATTTTCAGTTCGGTTCTGTGCGAAGATTTTTTCCTTGTACATTGCTGGTACTTTAACCCTTAACCAGGCTCTAACAAACTCGATAATGTACGAGTAACAATGGAAACATCATAGTTTTGGAACCCCTGATGTAGAGGAAGTGTATACTCTATAATACAATATATATACTATAGAGTAATAAATATATAAAAATAATATATAATAGGTACTCTATAGTGTATACTGTATAATGTTATTATTTAGGTGTAGGTAATAACATAATAACAAGAGTACACTTCCACTATAACACTATTTAAAGTTGTAAACATTCTAGAATTATGTCGCACTACAGACTATAATGTCGCACCAAAGGACGCTTACTGCCAGAATGTCGGCGGTTGTCGAATAAGCAAACTTGGAAACGACATGGTTCTAGTGTTAACTAGTTTCACTGTTACCTTCTTATATTGCAGGCGACTGTAAATATGTATAAGCATTACTTTTTACTTAAGTACTATTATTACTATTACTAATATGCATAGCGCTGTCTGTCTGTCTGTTAGACGATTACAACCGAACGCGTTGACCGATTTACATGAAACCTTTTTTGTTTGCACCGTCTTAATGAGCGAAGGGTACTGATTGATTTTGGTGACCACACACAGGTCACAGGGATCGGAGTTATTTTGACCTCAAAAGGTCACCAAAAAAATTAAGCCTTCAAATGGCCGAAAACGTCCAAAAACCCAAAAATGCTATTTTTGACCTTTGGTGACCTTTCGAGGCCTTCGCCCCCTTTTCTGGTACCCCCGTACCAATGCTTGTTATAGATCCTAGTGGGCACAACGCATATGAGATGGGGTGAATTTTACTTGGTTATCTATTCTATTACTTAAAACCGCTCTTTAAATTAACAAACAAATAATAAGCAAATTTTTTGAAAATTTTTCGTACAAAACTAAAAAATCCGTACCTACATTAGGTGTTGATTAAATTTAATCAGCTTTTTTATTAGGAGAAAAACAGAAATAATAATAATTTGTAATTTTCTCTATTCAGACAACATACAGTGTAATTTTTGTAAGTAAACTTATACGCAGGGGCCGTCCAATAATCACGCGATGTTTTTTAGCAACAACCCATTTAACCCTTAATATCCAGACAAACATAAAGGTTTCATGTTGTTTTATTGGCGTAAAAATAATAATGGATAGGTGTACCTAATCATGACAAAAACATAAATAAATACACGTGATTATTCTCGTGTATTAAGTCCTCCTTCCTTGTTATGTTCCGCGATTTTTCCGACCCCCCTTTTCGAGAATCAAGAATCAAAAAATACTTTATTCAGTGCGGCCGCATGGACCTTATTGACGCGTCACAAATTACAAAATAAAACAACACAAATAAATAGAATGAAGCACATAATTGAATCTGTTCACTTCAGATGACACGCGAGTTAGGAAAAGAAGTGAACAGAAGAACCTAACTCGGTCGTTATAGTCATCATTTAGCAATTTTATTTTGTCTTATGTTACGTTGGACGGAGTTGGAGCAGATTCCGTCCCAAGTGGTTTTGTCCTCTAGGTAATCTGATATTTTATAATAAGCTTCACGTGATTAATTGTCGGCCCCTAACTAACTGTTTTTTACAGTACATGAACCCAATTCTTGAAGGCCGGGCCCCAAGTCCCACTCAAACGAAGGCGTATGAGACTCGCATGATAAACGCACTGGAAACTTTGGACACCATTTGGCTTGGTAAGCAAACATTTTTCACATGAGACCTCACAACTCTGTCTCAGGGTGACGGGCGCAATGCAGTACAGCGTTGGTCACGTGCTTAGTGAACGTGATTACCGCGGTATTGCAGTTGTAATAGGTAGAGGTTACGCTTAACATTAGGTGGGCCTTGGGCTTGTCTCGTCATTTATGTATTGACCTGTTCTTTCCTCTGACTAATAGCCGACTTAGCTGGTATAGGTGCTGGGCACACCTAATCCATCTAACAATGTCCCAGGCACTGCAACGTCCCGACCAGCATAAATGCCAGTTGCTGACGATGTGTTCATTCATTTCAGCCGTAAAACGTCCACTACCTGAACACAGGCGTCTCTCATGGATCTCTCTCTTAATGGAGTAGTTGCCAATTCACCAAACTTGGCAGGCGGGTTGGCGAACGCAGGATGTTGATACACGGAGACGCTGCTGCCCATCTTCCGGAGTTATCCCTTAGTAGGCTCTTAGGCTGCGAACGCACAGACAGGTGGAGCCTAGAACCTTGGAGCCTAGTGGCTTGCATTCTGGCTACTTGCTAGGAAACACGGTGGCCGCACTGCAGGTGGTTTGCGAGGTGGGTCGCAGTGCCTTGGTCATTTGCTTGTCGGCGCGTTGACGAGATGTCACTTTCAAAAATAGCTCTAAAACTGCTACTTACAGAAAATTCACATTTAAAATATACCATTTCACGGCCTTACCCATCATGTTGGGTTCATGACATAGATAAGTCACGGTCAAGTCATGGGGAGTTTAATGTTCTGTATAAACAATTGCGTAATTTTGACGACACGACAAAAACGTTCGTTTTACTAAGCTACTCGCTAGGTGACTCGCTAGGCTCTAGGCGCTAAGCAAGCCGCCTGTCTGTGCGGACGTAGCCTAACTGCATCCACGGGCATGAAAGGAGGGGTAACATTCTACTGCCGGCACTCCACGGCTCCTGCTGTCAGCAGGCTATTAGTTCAACTGAGGCTTTGAGTTATTTTTATAATAAAACGCATACGGAAAGTCAACAATGATGTGTAATTGTAATGTTAGGCGGGCTAGGGGAATTAACGCTGCACCTTCTTCCCTCTCGCGCGCTCTCGTTGCACCGCTGAGTGTATAGGTCGCGCGGTGGTTTAAGATCGCTCGATGAATCTAGTGGGGGCAATCGGCGCATGTGTTCAATCGCGCACGAATCGAGACGCGTGAACGCAACGCGGGAGGTGACCTTGAGACCTTGAGAGCGACTGATCTACCAATGACGTGACGCCGTCAGCGCACACCCGTTCCCCGCACATCACCAAATAGTCCTTAGAATTGAATACTGCGCATACCCCTTCTACTTTTTCCGAGCGATCTTTAACTATCGCGGGACCTGTACTGAGTACAACGCGAGTAAGACTCCTTTCCCTGATGAAAGTTCCCCTGGGAGGAACTGAACACGTTGGAAACCTATTTTCGACGTAAGTATGTACATGTAATTAACGGCAATGAAAAGCCCGTTTAACATTACAATTAATAGTGTAACTCACGAGTGTTTCGAAAGTGAAATGATGCGTATTTATGTTGTAGGGCGGAGTGAATTTATCACTGGGAGCACGCCGACAGTAGCAGATCTCTTTGCGGCCTGCGAGTTGGAGCAGCCAAGTATGACCATTTCCTTATAACACTGTGTGTCTACCATGAGTTGTCACTGTTAGATCGCCTGCCGTTACAAACAGGAGTAATATTGTACGTTACTATGACAACTGTCAATTTGTAACTCATGGCACCAAATTCTAAGCAAATGACGCTCAAACTAGAGTCGCTGTAGTTTAGTTTACTGCGTATTTTAGTACCAAACTATCCGCTAGAGACGCTGTACAAGTTTTCTTGTTTTTTTTAACTACAGTCGCTAGCGAGTATGGATTGTGAAAACTCATTGGAGACCTACTTTATCGCATACAGTGGTGCCCCGACTTTCAATCTGTAGGTCGGAGCTCCGTTACCGACAGTGCACCAATGGAGTTCTCTTTCTTGACAATGTGCACATTATAAAGAGTGCTTTATTAGCGAAGGTGAAAACATCTTGAGGCAACCCGTGGCTCTGTTAGCTTCAGAAGTATTAATCGCTGTATAAATCTTTTATAATAGATATGAAACGCAAATTTTACTGTACAGTTTGATATCATGTCAAAATGAACAATGAGTTACCTTTAAACACAATTTTCTAACTTCGAAAAGGTAGCTACGCTATGTATTCATAAAATGCCCCATTCTGTATTCATAAAATTGATATTACCATACTTGCCACCGCTTTATAATTGACGAGCTCTGTGGCGCAGCGGGCGAAGGTCCGCCTGCGACGCAAGGGGTTGCGGGTTCGATTCCCGCCTCGGGACAAATGTCTGTACGATCTGCAGATATTTGTTCAGGGTGTTCTGGGTGTTTTTCTATGTATAATAAAAATATCTATCTATGTGGTATAATGTATTAAGTATATCAGTCATCTAGTACCCATAACACAAGCTCTGCTTAGCTTGGGGCTAGATGATGCTGTGTGATTTGTCTAGCATTATTTATTATTATTATTTATTAACAATAATTTATTTTCACAGGAATGGCTGGTTACGACCCAAAAGCCAGTTTCCCAAACATTGCTGCGTGGTGGCCGAAAGTCCAGGCGCATTTTGGTCCTTACTACGAAGAGGCGCACGTAACGCTGAATAAAATCGTCGCTAAAAATGCCAAAATGCAATCTAAGATATAATAAAATTAAGTTGTACTAAATTTTGAAATGAAATACCTATAATATGGTAGGTATACGTTTTTACACCAGTTAAGTCGCAAATATATTTTTGTAATCATTGACATGAAGTACTTATTATACCGCCGTGGGGTGCCGGCAGTAGAATGATACCCCTCCTCTCATGCCCATGGATGCAGTAAGAGCCTGCTGCTAAGGGATACCTCCGGAAGATGGGCAGCAGCGTCTATCCGTGTATCAACATCCCATACTGCGCTCACCAACCCGCCTGCCAAGCGTGGTGAGTATGGCAACTACCCCTCATGGAGATCCATGAGGGAGGCCTGTGTTCATCAGTGGACGTTTTATGGCTGAAATGATGATGACTTATTATTATTTAAGCTGACAGTTATTGTATACTTAACCCTTGAAACCTTTGAAATATTTTTTTGATAATTAACCTCTTAGATACAGGTATGATCTAATTATTTTATTTAGAAATAAAGTCCTAATAAAGGTATCCCACTATCTACTTATCGGTCCAATGTAAAAGTGTGGATGGATGTATGTATGTTCCCTTTTCACGTTAAGTATTACATTGAAATATATATTTCATCTCCCAAAGATGAAATTAATTTGGTTAAAATGTAACTACCTACATATAACGAATCTATTGATCACTTTATTCATGAAAATACGGTAACCGTAAATAAACTTACATACATAGACTGCTGATCCTTCCCAATTAACGTTGTCTTAATGCGGGTGAAACCGCGCGGGTTAGCTAGTATTGCTATAAATATTGTATGTAAAAAATATCATAAATTGTTGATACTATATTTTATTCGTAAGATTTTCTTGTAAACCTACACAATTTCACAATATTCTTTGTTATTCTTATCTACTTCCTATTACCTTAAGACAACAATACCTCTATTTGCTATTGTTTTAATTAAACTTATATTTTTTTGTAATATCAAACATTTTAAACCTATAAGAAGTTTTTAGAGTTAAAAGGTAATAACTAAAATCAACTCAACAATGCTTTTTACGACTGTTTTAGCAGTAAAACTTTAATTATTCAGACTTAGGTACTAATGTTTCTTACTTACGACATAATGCTGTGGAGTGCCGGCAGTAGAATGTTACCCCTCCTCTCTTGCCCGTGAGTTTAGTAAGAATCTAAGGGATACCTTCCGAAGATGGTCATCAGCTATACATTCCGAGTATCAACATTCCACTAGTGCTAATCTATGATTCAAGGTCCTCATCATCATATTCAGGCGTAGGATGTCCACTGCTGGACAAAGGCAAGTATTGACCATGAGGGGTTATTGCCATACTCGCCACGCTTGGCAGGCGGGCTGGCGAGCGCAGTGCTGGATGTTGATACGTACACTGAAAGACGCTATTGCCCATCTTCCGGAGGTATCCCATGGCAGATTCCTACTACATCCATGGGCAAGAGATGAGCAACATTCTACTACGCCACGTAATGATTCAAAGTACAAATATTAAATTTAAATATGCACTCTTTGGTATTCATCTCACTAATATTATGAAGCCGAAAGTTTGTTTAGATTGTATAGGTACTGTATGTTTGTTACAACTTCACGCAATAACTACTGAACGGATTTAGCTGAAACTTGTACATTATATAGATAAAGACCAGGATTAACACACAGGCTACTATTTACCTGGATACAACAATGCGTGCGAAGCTGCGGGCAGAAGCTAGTATACAAATAAGTTTATATATTTAAGTCGTAGTCGTATCGCCCGCCGTGGGGTACCGGCAGTAGAATGTTACCTCTCCTCTTATGCCTGTGGATGCAGTAAGAGTCTGCTAAGGGATACCTCCGGAACATGGGCAGATGTCTTTCCGTATATCAACATCCCGTACTGCGCTCGCCAACCCGCCTGCCAAGCGTGGTGAGTATGGCAACTACCCCTCATGGAGATCCATGATGGGAGGCCTGTGTTCATTAGTGGACGTTTTACGGCTGAAATGATGATGATGATGAAATCGTACGTACATAATACCGACTCGCTCTTTAAGTCTGTGTAAGAACCATAAAAAAAGCTAATGATTTGATTAGATTTTTTTATGGTTCTTAGATCGATTTACCGACATTAGCAAGCATGATTCCGATTATGCTATTTCTAATAGCGCCGGTTAAAATAGTAGCAAATATTGAAAAAAAGGATTTTTGTGAGAGCCTTACTTGCGAAGGGTCTGATGCTGTGTGTGGCATTAGAGAGGAAGGGCAGGGTGCTAGACTGCGACTCTTCGATACTGAGTGTGAACTACTGAAGTATGGGTGCAGAGTTGAAGAAAAATTGAGTAGGTATTCGTAATAATAATATAATCATTATTTCAGTCCACAAAGAAAGCATACAAAGAGTAACTTATTCAAGGACCATATAATAAAAAAATATACCTTAGGGACTAACACTTTGGACTAACATACATAAAATATATTTGAATTAACGTGTCGTCGTCCTCCGAAAATGACGTGTCTTGTCTTTTTATTTTATGGCTTTTTGTGTTTGGTTTTACACAATTCTGCCAGTGTCAAGTTAATTTATAAATTTATGGGCTTTTAGGGAATTTAAAATAACGTTACATATTTTTTTCTCGATCTATGTCAAATGCAGCAGAATGCCGTTCAAGACCGTGTTCGAAAATCAACTTTTGTTTCAAATACGGCAATCTTTGTTATGAAAATTATTTCAAAACAGGGGTCGTTGCCATAGTCACACCGCTTGGCAGGCGGCTTGGCGAGCACAGTACGGGATGTTGATACACGGAAAGACGTTGCTGCCCATCTTCCGGAGGTATCCCTTAGCAGGCTCTTACTGCATCCACGGGCATGAGAGGTGGTGTAACATTCTTCTGCCGGCATCCCACGGCGTTAATCAAGGTTGGTTTTTAATAATTTCTTATCATCTTCGATACTTCGGTACCGTCAACCATCGAGGCGTTTCTTACCCGTGGTCCACCTCACAAATTTACCTGGGTGGACAAAGGGGACTTGTTTTGACCCATGGTACACCCCGGAGGTGTACCACGGGCACAACTACAAATCTTATTATCCACGGTTCAACTGACCGGGTGGTCTATTGCTACATTGAAAAATGATGTGTCCGTGGTACACCAGGTGTACTAGTGGTACGCTATTCTGTCTCGTTGACATACCCATTAGAGAGGAAATGTCATTTATTTTGTCTAAAGAACAATGAGGCGTTTTCATTAAAAAGTAAAATTTTCAAAAATAGTTACCGCGTACTTTATAGATGGCGTTAATTTTCTTTTACTGGTAGGCACAATTTGACAATGACAGGATTAATCACAAACTTACTTACTCCGCTTGCCAGCTCCATCTGTCAGGTTTAGTAGAAAACTCTTTTTGTTTTGTTACTGAAAACGGCTCATTCCGCCAAAAATATTTAAAAATTTTACGGAAAACTAAGTAGGTCGGCTGTTGGCGCTGTACTGTCAAAGGCGAGAGACAGTTGTCATTGCATTTGTGCAAAGCACTAATGTGTTTCGGAATTCTTATGACCTTATTTCCCCTATTGGATATGTGCTCGATGGCGTCAACTTTTCATAACAGTAGTTTTTCCCTCAAATACAGAGTACAATATATGTAAGTAGTTCCATTTTAAAACATCTCTTCTAGCATATCCTTTTTCGTTTTATTAATCCTACCGGTACGGGGGAATGAAAATTAATTTAGTTTCGGCCAGAGAGCCAGACTGATCACATCGATCAGACCTGTCGGCGCTATACATGCAAAATAGGGTGGCTTTTATCGCCCGCTGATCCATACTTCCACTTTACAGGGCGTCTGTATGACATGTGTACTAAGCCGAAAGGGGCTGATTCTGACCATCCCAAGAAACAACTTTTGTTCTACGACTTTTCAGGATTCAGTGATTTTCATTCAAGAAAAGACCGCGAAAGTTTTAACTTCAACAGCTGATTAAACGATAATGACAACCTAAAAGCCGGCTGATTCTTGACAGGGTCATTGATCTCCGCGAAAAGTTTCCGTACAGGTAAAAAAAAAATACCTATAACCACAATACATATTTTTTTTTATATAAAAAAGTAAAAAAATACTGATTATGACCTCAGGATCATTTTCACATAACTAATCCGTCTAGTAAAATGCACACGAAACTACAGGTTTGGCTGGTAGAGAATGCTTTAGCATTAAGCCCACCTTTTGTAATTGTGCAATAAAGTATTAAATGAATAAAAATATATGTATATTTTAACAAAAAAAAAAATGAAATCCCCAGTTATTTTCCTTCTAAAACTACTTGTTTTCATGGGCTGAAACCTCCCCCTTTCGGGTTAGTAACTGACAAATAACGCAAGGTTGTAATTGGTAGGGTGTGCTGTGATAAGTACAAGCTTTATAACGTTACTGAACCAAGATATTATGTAAAATTCTATTTAAATAACCAACTAGACAGAAGGAGGTCATTCGTGTCAATGCGTAGGTATCATCATCATCATCATCAGCCCACATTAGTCCACTGCTGGACATAGGCCTCTCCTATTAAGCGCCACTGAGAACGATCTTCGGCCACCCGTATCCACTTTTTGCCGGCCGCTTTTCGCAGGTCGTCGCTCCACCTAGCCGGGGGGCGCCCCACACTACGCTTAATGCGTAGGTTATATTAGAAAAAAAATCAAAAAACTTGCGTGTATTAGATACTAAAGAAAGTATTAGAAAAACCAAATAGTAACATTCAAAAATATAACAGTTCATTGTAAGTTCTACAAAATTGCTTGTTTTACCACAGATAACCTGTTTTTCATTGTTTTTGTAATACATTATTCATTACTCGCCGTGGGGTGCCGGCAATAGAAAGTTACCCCTCCTTTCATGCGCGTAGATTCAGTAAGAGCCTGCTAAGGGATACCTCCGGAAGATGGGCAGCAGCGTCTTTCCGTGTATCAACATCCCGTACTGCGTTAGCCAACCCGCCTGCCAAGCGTGGTGAGTATGGCAGCTACCCCTCATGGAGATCCATGAAGTACCTAGGTCTGTGTTCAGACAGACAGACAAACAGACAGACAGCGCTATGCATATTAGGGGGCTTCGCCCATAATATACATATATGTAAATGAAGATGGGCAGCAGCGTCTTTCCGAGTATCAACAATCGTGATCAATCATGAAGGTATGTAGGTATATGTCCAGCAGTGGACGTAAACAGGAGTCCTACCGCTGAGATAATAATGATTGATTGGTGTTCCACTACCGATCAAAAGCTTTTCAAATGTTGCTGCTCAGAATTAGAAAAGACACTTTGTTTCAGCTTACGGACTTATAGGTATGGAGTATTGTGACCAGAGTTTTGAGAACGTCGGTCAAACATCTGAAGGAGTCGCTCCAACCAATTGCGCAGAGTTCGATTGCTCTTACCCAACCGACGCAAAAGAAGTATGCGGGATAAAAAAAGAAGGAGAAGGGTACAGAATTCGACTATTCGAGAATAAATGCCAACTGTGGAAACACAACTGCGAATACAAAACAGAATTCAGTGAGTCTGAAATTCATATTTGCAATGGCATGAAAGGTGAAATAACTGCTAAAGAATCAAACAACAACGACAGGAAAGTTATTAACAAGATGGACAAACTCGTGATAGTTGATAGTCCGATGATAAACTTCAATAACTACAACGAGAGTATTGAAAACTTCTTCGCAGCAACCCACGTGTTCGAACTACCTTTACAAGACATCGAACACCTTTTCAACGAGTCGGGAAGAAGGCGGTTGGTCAAGATTTTTGGACCCAAAAAATTCTTTAAGCCTTTTGTTAGCAAACCGGAGAATGTGTCCGAAGAACTTTACTATAGGCCAACTCTAGCGTCGTGCTTCCACAAATGTCCAACAGTAAGATATCTATCATCATCATTTCAGTCACAAAACGTTCACTACTAAACACAGGTTACTCATTCATCTCCATGAGGGGTAGTTGACATACGCGCCACGCTTGGCAGGCGGGTTGGCAAGCGTAGTACGGGATGTTGATACACGGAAAGACGCTGCTGCCCATCTTCCGGAGGTATCCCTTAGCAGGCTCTTACTGCATCCACGGGCATGAATAAAAAATATTTAAAAATAGATGAAAAAAATACGAATTCCCATTTCTTTTTCCTTCCAAAACTACTTGTTTTGATGGGCTGAAACCCCCCCTTTCGGGCTAGTACACATGCTATAATACACCCTGTAATACAGAAAAACATCCAGAAAACCTTGAACAAATATCTGCAGATCGTGCAGACATTTGTCCCGAGGCGGGAAACGAATTCGCAACCTCTTGCGTCGCAGGCGGTCCTTCGCCCGCTGCGCCGCAGAGAGTAATTACAAACTATAGAAATACATGAACGAATTCTGAAAAAATATAGACCTAGGTACTCGTATAATAAATAAAAAAAAATCTTTAAATCATGTTGGCTGAATAGAAGGATCACTCTCAGTAGATCCAGTTTTTAGAACAGCAATAAATTATGGATCTAGTGAGAGATTATACCTGTTTTTACTCTCAGTAGATCCAGTTTTGAAATTGAAGGTAGGAAGTATCGATTTGACCAACGTGGGCTTGAAACCACCAAAATCTTAAAACTTATGTAGGTATTTCGTAAACTTTCGCGAACACAATTCATTGTAATAATAAAAAAATCAAAAACTTTTGCTAAACGATTTCATTAAATCAAATACTCAAAACTGAAAATGTACCTAATACTGTACTCTATACATTTAATTGTTAATTTTACTTTTACCTTTTCGCCTGACAATAACATTATAATTTTTATGTTTATTTTTTGACGCTTCTATAAAGCGTACCAATAATTGCATATTCTCATTTTATTTTATTGTAATCCTCTAATATTTACCTATTCGGGACAAATGTCTGTACGATCTGCAGATATTTGTTCAGGGTGTTCTGGGTGGTTTTCTATATATTATAATAAAAATATCCATCTATGTAGTATAATGTATTAAGTATATCAGTCATCTAGTACCTATAACACAAGCTCTGCTTAGCTTGGGGCTAGATGATGCTGTGTGATTTGTCCAGCATTATTTATTATTTATTTATTATATTTTATTATGAAACTTGTACCTACCAGACGAGAAATAAAATGTAGCACGTGATTTAATTTTTATTTATTGATAAATATGTAACTTATTGTCACTTTTATGTCAATAAATGTAATCTATCTATCTTAACTTGAATGCAAATCATGTTTTGCTGGACATGATTTGCAGTTCGTCCAGATTTTAGGACTAACTGCGTATTGGACCAAACGCTTACTGGACAAACCGCGACTTGGACTAACTGCATGTAGGACGAACGGCTAACAAATCGATAAAAGTTACGTATAGATACAGTCATTAATTCCGAGTACCAATTAAGTACGATTCAATAACTATGTTTCATTATGCCGTGCGTGGTATCGAAATTCAACATCCTGGAGGGTGAGTCAGGGGTGGCTACGTACCAATTAGGGGGATGGATAAGCCGTCTGCCCTAAAGGGTTGCATGCAAACAGAATGATGAGAGGAAGCTGTGTGTGATCGTTTTCAAATTAACCTTTAGCTTTACTTTTCTTTTTGTTTTAAGGTTTAGATTTAATTGAGTACTTAGACGATTGTGTTGTCCTGTTTTCGAAACGGTATTTTACTTTTACGCAGTTTTTATTGAACTTTATGACTTTCTAAAAGAAGGGTTTTTCAAGGGTATTAGGTTTTTCAGGGTTAATATAATGATGATGTTGGTATCACTTTTGGGTATTTTGGCATGTTCTTTATGTCAGTTTCTTTCCATAAAAAAATGTGCCATTTTTTAGAGAAATAGGCGCGAGGCTTGTCCTCATTTATCTTGTTTAAGTTATTCATGTCGGACCATCATCGAGAAAAGACTTCATGGTCAAAAATAGAAACAAAACGCTGTAACTTGGACTTAATGATATAAATGTTCTTTTGGGAAATAAATGTGTTTAAAGGTACGTTACGTTATATTACGTAGATTTGAACATAAAGAAATAATATTTATAATTTTATTTTGCCATTCATTCATGTAGATTAGAAATCTGTTTTATCATTATGTTTGTAAGGTTTTGTTTAAGTGTTAAATATGAATTTCAATACCTAGAATGTTTATATTGCTTGGTTAAACAAGAAAACTGCAAGTCTTTAATATTTTTTAAAGAAGATGAGAATTAAACAAAAGGGAATAGGACTTAAACATTTTAAGCCGTCTATCGACTCCCATCTACTAATATGAAACACTTTTTACAACCTAATAAATCCGTGTCCATCGCTCTCCCCTCAACAACTGCACTCAACTCGAGGATCAAAAACGAAAAATTAAAAGCTAAAAGCTCCGTAAAAGCGTATGTACAATCAGTATTGGATCATCGCCTCTAACCTTGTTAAGCAGCGTGGTGCATCGCCTCGCTTATTGCATTATCACTGGCCGCTACAACTTCGGATTCACCTCACGTCCTGTTTGAATCATTGCTCTTGTTTACAGTGCGATGGAATGCAAAATGCGAGTCTGTTTGACGTGGTGGAACATTGTTCTCGAAACGCAAGTTTTGCACGATAAACGAAGTAATTGGAAATGTTTAAATATAATTGAAATGGGTTATTTTTAGGGTTCCGGACCAAAATGGTAAAAAGGAACCCTTATAGCTATATCTCACTCTGTCTGTCTGTCTTTCTGTCACAAGTGGATATCTCGAGAACTACTGATGCCTTGAAATTTTATATGGTTAAAGATAACACTTTTTTACTAATAAAGCATATATGGAAATGCTAAAAAATATTCATATTATGATTGCAGGGGGGCGGATAGGGGATCTCAAAATGTTTAAGTTAAGTTGCTAGTTTGCGTGGGGTATGTTATGGAAGGTATTCATTTGCACATTAATAAACAGTTTTTAGTTTTCCTTTAAGCCGTATCGTTTTTAGTTATTAACAAAAATGTTGAAAAAACGAGCGCTCTTGCCCAGATTTATTTTTAATTTTGACGCTATGAAAGCAGATTCAGTTATTTATCATTTTCATTTTCTAACTTAGTTTTGGTCGTGGTAAAGCGTTTGGCACAGTGAAAACTTGGATAATACTTCTTTGACGATAACTAAATATAAAAATCTAAATATGGCTGAGGAATTACGATTGAGACCTTTAAAACTAAATATTTCAAGTGCAAAATAATAAAAGAGCCAGTAGTTTTAATTCTGACTATGCATAATTATTAACGGTATTTTTAAAACACACAATCTTGTCTACAATCTAAACAGAAGAAGTATTTTTATACATTTTGGCATGCTGTATAATGTTAAAAGCAACAATATCTAGTTTATTTAAATTGTATCATACTATCATCATCTTTTCAGCCGTAAAACGTCTATTTTTGAACACGGACCTTCCTCATGGACCTCAATGAGGGGTAATTGCCATACTCACCACACTTGGCAGGCGGGTTGGCGAGCGCAGTAAGGGATGTTGACACACGGAAAGACGCTGCTGCCCATCTTCCGTAGGTATCCCTTAGCAGGCTCTTACTGCATCCACAGACAAATCTTTTCTACATATTAGTCAATTTGCCTGTTGCTCTCACAGTATTACGTAACAACGTGAGCTTGTCCGTCTTCAATTACATCCGTAGCGAGTTCACGAGGAGTCCACAGAGAGCATAGGGTGGAGCCCCACCCACAGATTTCTTTAATACCTTCGCTTTAGAGCGAAAATATTCTGTAAAGCTTCTAAACTATTTGCTCATAGATAAACCTAAACCTGTCTGTCGTGTTCATGTTGTGACATTTTAAAGGCATTATTTTGACCACCTCCGTAGCGCAATTGATTTCATAGACGAAGAGATTTGCAAGTCGTTTATCTCTGAAAAAATACAGACGACTTGAGAACCTCTTCCTTTTTTTGAAGTCTGTTAATTATATTTTGGGCTTCGAAAATATACACTTTCAGTCTAAATTAACGTTTAAATGAAGACATCCTTTTCTGAAGTATCCGTTTTAATCTTATTAATTTATTTAAAATATATAATGGTCTTAACCTGAGTTGGGTCTAAGTTTGATTTTTAAACTAATATAAATTTAACTAAATTTTGTTAAAAGCAACCAAGGTGAGTATAGCAACAACCCCTCATGATCTTGGAGATCCAAAAATAAATAAATAAATAATGCTGGACAAATCACACAGCATCATCTAGCCCCAAGCTAAGCAGAGCTTGTGTTATGGGTACTAGATGACTGATATACTTAATACATTATACTACATAGATATATGATATTTTTTATTATATATAGAAAAACACCCAGAACACCCTGAACAAATATCTGCAGATCGTGCAGACATTTGTCCCGAGGCGGGAATCGAACCCGCAACCCCTTGCGTCGCAGGCGGACCTTCGCCCGCTGCGCCACAGAGCTCGTCGGAATAAGGGAGGCCTATGTCCATCAGTGGACGTGCACAGCAGTATTACGGCTGAGATGATGATTTCGATGAAGGGCACACATTCGTAGTTTGTCTCTGAACTGGGACTAAACCTGGACTGACGTGACATCTGAGCAAGCGGCCTCTGGGGCCCGGCGCCCGTGGTATTCACATAGCCCATCCACCAGTGCTACCCTATCGTTACGTCACTGTGCCCAGCATGTTTTCACACACCGATGACGATGTTAATCTCTTGCTACAGTCGTGTTCCGACCACTACGCACCGGTGTGCGGCATGCCCGGCATACTGGCGCGGGAGCCGAGCGTCATGTTCAAGAACCACTGTTATATGGATGTGGCGCAGTGCAAGATGTTCTGGGAGGACAAAAGTGCCACAGCTAAGAGCTCTAGTAAGTATAACATCAAAACTAGGAATCAGTCAATCATTTATTTGCGAGAATACAAGTGCATAAAAAGATCTTAAAGCTAGGATAGTTACAGTATTCAGCCTGCATGCAGGCGTGCAAATATTTAAGAGTCATATATAATAATATTAGTCAAGTTTTATATTAAATTAAATTTGTATATTAATTTACATTAAAAAAAACTATTTTCAGCTAACCAACTATTTAATTTTCTCCTAAATACAATTCCATTTAATAATTTTAATTCTTCTGGTAATTTATTATTAATAATTATGCACATGTTATAAAAAAATATTTTATAAATATCCTTATGGCAAGGGGGTTTGTAGATTAAATTGACAAATTTAGCCCTTTTTTGCCGAGTTATCAAATCCTTGCGTCTTTTAAAATAATTTGGGTGAGATTTTACAAATAAACAAATTTCTCTAATGTACATACATGGGAGGGGCAGAATTTTGCAAGTTTTAAAAAGAGTTTTGCAGCTATCGAGAAACCAAGACCTGATTGTACTCGAATGCACCTCTTTTGTATATTAAAAACCATTTCCACTGAGTTACCCCACAGCAATAAACCATACCTCAGGACCGAGGACACATGACCATTGTAAACAGCTAAGGCCGCTTCAAACGAAATCACTTTGCGAATTTTCTTTAGAGCAAAGACAAACCTGTTTAACTTCTGGCAAACCTGATTAACACGATCCTTCCAATTAAGGTTTGTGTCCAGATTAATCTTTTCTTTCGTTTGTTAAATTTATGTGTATGTATTTTGAGTCATTTAATTTGATTCGCCAAATGTCTGACCAATGGGATATTTTGGTGACAGCATCTAGTACCTTTTCGGCTGCTTTATTCTGTGTTTTTCCTACAGCCATGATTGCAGTATCGTCAGCAAAAGTGGCTATAAAATTATTTTCTAGTTCAGGGCTATCAGATGTATATAACAGATATAGGACCGGACCTAATACACTTCCTTGTGGCTTCCTTTAATTTATTTAATATCTGAAAATGAATCTTCTTGCCTTACTCTAAATGCTCTATTAGTTAGGTAAATTTTATTATTTCTACAGGTTCTTTCGGCAGCATATTCTTTAGCCTATATATAAGGCCTTCATGCCATACTTTGTCAAAAGCCTGTGCAACATCAAGGAAAATAGTGGTGCAGACTTATTTTTTCTTTTAATCATAAAGAAGGGCTTTGTCGCTTATGGGATTATGACGCCCAGCCTTCTTTATCTTCTAGGGTATTTTCGATTATGTTGGTTATTCTATGGACTTGGTCATTGTTGATCAAGTTCTTACTCGTACAAGGCCTCGCCTTAATAATATGATTAGCCACCTACAAACGTGCCTTACTTCGATCGATCACTGAAACAGACAAACATAGCCATAAAACTTATAACACCCCTCATGATGTGTCGGGTGTTAAAATCTGCGCGCAATGCTTTTAACACTTTGCAAACAGCCGCGATCCAGGGGGCCAATTCTCGTGCATCGTTATCCAAGTGATACACGCTCAAAGTGGATGAATTGCACAAAAAACTGTCAAAATCTCTCTTGGAGAGAACTTTCTGCATTCTCGTAATCCCACGATTGACAAATGTCTATTGCAAATCGATCGTGGTGCATCGACTCGTAAGGAGCGGCTACTTCTCTTTCGTTTAATAAGTATTCAATGAGATGATAGTAGACTTTAAGAGTGATGTGACAAGTTCGGAGTAGACACTGACAAGTGAGATGAGACGAAGTATCACACAAAATCACGATGCACGAGAATTGAGAATTGCCACCCTGATCGTGGAAACATTGCAGAGTTGTAAGCTAGCAAACAACAGGCACCACGACCCGTAAAGCGACGGAACGGCTTGAGCACGTTCCCTGTAAGCCTCTTATGTACTTTGTGAAGACCAACTAAGTTCTAGTCACAGAGTAGAAAGTGTCCGTTGTTAATGTTATGGATACTAATAAAACAAATAAGGCCTTGACATCTATATATAGATGATTTATACAGCGTCAGCAACTGATATTCATGTTGTAAGGGACGCTGCAGTGCCTGGGACATTGTTAGGCGCCTATTAGTCAAAGGAAAGAACGGGTCAATACGTCTGAAGTTGGCTAAGCCACGGGTTTTTTCCACCGTTGAGGCACGTGTTCACATAAACATTACAAAAAAGAAACATCCATTGGTGGACGGCCGGGGTCGAACCCACTACCCTCGGATTGAAATTCGGGGTACACACCACTCGGCCAACACTGCTTTATTATTTAATGGGAACTTACTTATTCTTATTCTAAAAGAGGTAAGGAAGGCCAATGAACTACGATCGTTCGGCGCCTTACTAGCTACTATGACATCTGTCAGATTTGTAACTCAGGTACCAAATTCTAAGCAAAAATAAAGCCCAAACTACAGTTAGCTGTAGTATAGTTTACTGCGTATTTTAGTACCAAACTATCCGCTAGAGGCACTGTACAAGTTTCCATACATTTTTTTAACTACAGTCGCTAGCGAGTATATGTTGTAAAAACTCATGGTAGACCTACTGAAGTCCGATAGGCTATCATATAACCAAATACAGACAACAAATTGTACTGTAGAGCTTAATTTCTGCTTTTGCCGTAAGACTTCAGTGTTGGCGGCGCCGACTCTAATGACAAATTTTAACAAGAAACACCGAAGTGTTAGAACACAGATAAAATAAGTCTGCCAGTGTTAGTGTCTTGAAAAATTTATAGGTATTCAATGGTAATCTAAAATGGTAATCTAAAGTATGCCGGCTACATTTGCCGGGAAAAACGGAGTTTACCACAGATAACATAATCGCATGTCAAACACAACTTAATATTCTGCCAAACAAGAGAGACAAAAGTATGAACAACTTGAAGATAACAATTACTTATCTAACGATAATAGTCGCAGTTGTAAAATACTGTGTCGCGAGTATCAACTGACGACCTCTGTGGCGCAGCGGGCGAAGGTCCGCCTGCGATACAAGAGGTTGCGGGTTCGATTCCCGCCTCGGGACTGGGATTTTTGTAGTATTATCTCAGCGTTGTTATTTTATATGTCCTAAAATGTCCATGCAAATTACAAGCTTTCTGGGACTAATAGTCTCTTGGCAAAGCCTGTGAAGGGCGGATAGACAGACAACCCTAAAAAACAAAACAAGAGAGCACAGGTAAAATCATCTCTTACTAGCCTCATAGGTTTGCTGTAAAAGAACTCTCTTTAGGGTTAAGCTCGCCTTTGTACATGACTTTTCGTCGTGTATGATTAATTGTTTTATTATTGTGTACAATCTCACTAAAATTATAAAACCGAAAGTTTGTTTGTATGGAGGTTTGTTACCTCTTCACGCAAAAACTAGCGTACGTATCGAGCTGAAATTTTGCAAATGTATAGATGTTGACTAGGATTAACACATGGGCTACTTTTTATCCGGATACAATGCATGCGAAGCGGCGGGCACAAGCTAGTAAAAAATAAAGAAGACAATAAAAGTGTTGCGTGGGTTCAAAAAAGGTACCCATAATGCCACATCAAGCTGTTTAGGCTATGGTGCTGATTTTCTGACGGGTCCAGTGAGGATGACGTCACGAGCGTCAGGTACAAGATCATAAAACATTGTCTCTCATCAGCTCAGCCGTAAGAAGTCCACTGGAGATAGGCCTCCCTCATGAATCGCCAAGTACTGATTATGAAGGGTTGTTCCCAAACTCACCACGTCTGGCAGGTGGCACGAGCGTAGTACTGGATGTTGGTACACGTAAAACGTTGCTACCCTTTTCCCCTAGTTATCCCTTGGCAGATACTTACTGCATCCACAGGCAAGAAAGGGGACAACATTTTACTGCCGGCACCTCACGGCTAGATTCTGTTGGCACACTTCCTAACTAAAGTTAATAAAAATTGTGTGAAATGGACTAAAATGACGTTAAGCTATTTGGTTGGTGTCGTTCTAAAATCAAAACGGTACAGTTTGACCTAATTTTTCGTTGACATTTCTAAATTTATGAGATGACATAAAATGAAATGAAATGAGAAGAAATGACTAATCGGGCTATTGGACCAATTAAGCCATCTATAAAATCCATAAAACATTTGAGTCATAATGAAAGAAAATGAGAAATGTTGCATTTCATACTACAATATAGGTCTGAGTCACTCGTTACTAATTACTAGTTACGAACCAACTTTATATTATTTTTCAGAAATCTAAGAAACCTTTGAAAGATTTAATTTTTCCGACGCCCACCACCTTACGTTCCATTCAATTCATTCCGGGAAATATGATTTATTTTATTTACCTTGGGGAACCCGCGAAATGTTTGCTTTATCTGCGGATTTGTCTCGGGTCTGGGCGTTTTCTATTATGTAGGTTAAGAAATACAAATATATTTTAAGGGTTCTATCAACCATATGGTAGGTACATGGTATCAACATTATGGTACCCGTGAACTCCAGCCGTTGCAAATTCAGAATCTGCCTATTCTACACGCTCGCAACTTGTCCCCCTCTCCTCCTTAATATTTATCAGCTCGAGACCGGAACTTTAATAATCTCCTCTCTTGGGACACAAATTAATTTTCTGTATGGTTTCACTTCTTTTGCCTTTTTACTTTTATTTAATTAAATCATACTTTGAGTTATATCGAAATTGCTGTAACAGAAAATTGTTAAAATGAAGGCTATTATACCAATACACGGTCAGTAATAATTATATGTTTTTAGGGTTCCGTACCTCAAAAGGAAAAAAAAACTTTTAGGATAACATTGTTGCCCGTCTGTGTGTCTGTCTGTCAAGGCCCTTTATTTCGAGAACGTGTAGAGGTATCGAGTTGAAATTAAAACTGTATACTCATATCAAGTTGACCTAAAAAAAAAGATGCGACTGTTTATGCCAAGAAAAACGCATAAAGTTTCGACATTCTCAAAGGAATCAAAATTCATAGACCTAGAACTATTGACTTTGGCAAGGTATATCGTCTTATAATGTAGATTAGATACAGAGAAAAAACTATACATTTGCAATGGAAACATAAAAAAATCGTCTTCAAAAAAGTACGAAATCAATCATCAAAGTTAAGCAACCCTACGCGCGGTTATAAATTGGATGGGTGACCGAATCATTTTGTGCATTTTAAAACCTTTATTAAATCAGATCAGCTAATTTGTAATAATTACTATGTTCCTACATACCCACGGAACCCTCGTGGGCGAGACCAGCTCGCACTGGTCCTGTTCTTTTAATTACTTACAGGTACGATAATAAACATAACATACACACATACAAACAGACATACAAACATACATACAAACATATATACAAACATACTTACAAACATACATACATACAAACATATATACAAACATACGTACAAACACACATACAAACATACATACAAACATATATACAAACATACATACAAACATATATACAAACATACACACAAACACACATACAAACATACATACAAACATACATTCAAACACACATACAAACACACATACAAACATACATACAAACACACATACAAACATTTAGCCGAAACGCCTAGTTGCCACTAAGAACTTAGTTCGCTTCGATTATAAAAATTCTACAAAATATCCAACTTTCAACATAAAACAAAACTAACGACAAACCACTCTTACGGAAACAATGCAAAATGCATAAAAAAGCAATGTAAAAAAATATAATAGTGCTGCTTTTCATTTCAACGATTCCATTTACGTTCCATTCTCGTGAAGCAAAACGTTCCAGTCTGCAAAAATTGAATAACATTTTAAAATCACAACAAAGAAAGTACACCCACTTGAATAAGAAATAAAATAAATCCCCCTATTATCCCTTTCGAGCAGACAAATAGAGAGAAAATAGAATTGTGTTCGCAAAGGTAAAGGCAAAATTGAATGCCAGGAAATTAAATTTCAGTTATGATGTAAAAACCACTTGCCAATTCAAGCATGCCCCTTAAACTTAAGGGGAAAATCTACTTGACGATCGCAAGACCTGTCGTTTTGTATGGTAGTGAATGTTGGGCAATTAAGGTAATAATTAAATTCACTGCGGTCTTTCCTAATCTTAATATGATTTTTTACAAAAATTGTTCGGCACTTAGAATGTGCGGCCGAAATTTTCAAGTGATTTTCGAAGCCAGAGTTATCAAAGTCAAAGTCAATAAGTGTTTATTTCTATAGAGCAAAACGCTACTTAGAATAGTCAATTTACATAAGAAGTACACATTACATACAATACAATACGAAATATTTTATTGCACACCTTAGAAAAATTACAGAAAAATACTTATATTACTAAAACTGGTAAAATGGGAAAAAAAGAAAAATAAAAAAAAAAATAAAAAAACATAAGACACATTTAAATTGAATAAAGCACATAATTGAATTCGTTTGCTTCAGTTAACTTTTTTCCAAGTGAAATCATGAGTATCATCACATGAGCTACCCAATGAATCTAACAGTGAGGCATTATTTTCATTTATTAAAAAAAGAATCGCCAACAGTTCACATATTAAAAAATATACCATAACATTTATATGTATTTATTTATTTTTTTAATCACACAACTTAATGTACACTAGAAAAAACTTAAGTTATCATCATCATCTCAGCCGCAGGACGTCCACTGCTGGACAAAGGCCTCATGGCCGAGTACTGATCATGAGGGGTTATTGCCATACTCACCACGCTTGGCAGGCGGGTCGGCGAGAGCAGTACGGGATCTTGATTCACAGAAAGACGCTGCTGCATACATACCTTCCGGAGGTATCCATTAGCAGGCTTAACTGCATCCACGAACCCTAAGTACTCAAACATATATACGTTAGGTATGTAAGTATCATTACAATTATAGGTGACGACTACATGCTATTAAAAATTATGTAAAAAAAAGCGAGTAAAAAAACTAATATAAAACCTAACCAAACACAACATTGATTTATTGAACATAATAAAACATTGATTCCTACAAAATAATAATAAAATTAATATGACACAGACACACACACATAGCGGTCAAACTTATAACACGCCTCTTTTTGTCGAGGGTTAAAAACATTCTAATTACACAATACATCATAACACGAGAAAGTTAATATCCTAACCGAACAGGGGAAACTACATAACTGCATTTGACGCTGGGTAATTGCACCTGTCGGAACCCTGCGCACATCCGGAGGTTAAACTTTGTTGAAAATCATTTACAAAATGGTTATGCCAAAGGGTTGATAGAACCATGGTAAAGGCTTAAGTAATCTCGGAAATGATCCAGACGACAGATGTTGCGGAATATCTGAGGAACACTTGACTAACTGCTGGACACAGGCCTCCCTTATGCATCTTCAAGTGCTGGTCATGAGGGGTTGTTGCCATACTCACCACGCTTGGCAGGCGGGTTGGCGAGTGCAGTACTGGATGTTGATACACGGAAATACGCTGCTACTCATATTCCGGAGGTATCAGATTTTCACTGCATCTAGGTGCACGAGAGGAGGGGCAACATTACAATGTCGGCACCCAAATATCTGCAAAATAATTGCAAACATTAGTCCCGTGGCGGGAATCAAACCCGGTACTTCCTGCGTAGCAGTCGGCTATCGACCAAAATGAACATATTTTATCTTTTATCATTACTTAATACGAGCATACAACTCGACTTGCTAATGAAAAGTACTTATTGATATATGTACATAAATACCAAATCATTAATACGCAACAACAAATATTATATAACCCTTCAACCCCTTATCCAAGATAAATTGGTAGGTGGAGGTAGTTTTAGGGTTCCGTAAAGGGTAAAAATGCGACTCTATTACTAAGATTCCGCTGACAGACAGACGGATGCCTGTCACCAGGCTGTATCTCATGAACCGTGATAGCTAGCCAGTTGAAATTTTCACAGATGATGTATTTCTGTTGCCGCTATAACAAAAAATACTAAAAACAGTATAAAATAAATATTGATAAAATATAAATATTGCTCCCATACAACAAACGTGATTTTTATGCCCTTTTTTGCTCTATATTAATAAAGGCCACAGGTAGACCCTTGAAATATTGACAGAATATTTAGTTGTTTATAAGGCTCCCATACAACAAACGTGAATTTGATTAAATGATGGTACGGAACACTTCGCGCGCGAGTCGCCTCGCACTTGGCCGATGTTTAATATTTTATTACTTGCACACCTGCCAGCGTGCTAAGCAGCTTACAGCTCTATTCACTAATGGTAATGGCTGGCAATCGGCTTACAACGAACTTTTAAGTAGCTGTTATGATGCGAATATTATGTAGGTAGCTAAGTGTTCTTAGGATCCTATGGTTAAAAAATAAATGAATGAAAAATTAATATCGAATATTCCTGTATTCCCTAATTAATTGGAGTATGGTCTGGAGATTCCGAGAGCTTTCTTTGCAAGGCACCCACACGTAAGCAGTGTTACCTTCATATCATATTTTTTATCGACGACCTCTGTGGCGCAGCGGGCAAAGTTCCGCCTGCCACGCAAGAGGTTGCGGGTTCGATTCCCGCCTCGGAACAAATATCTGTACGATCTGCAGATAAATGTTCAGGGTGTTCTGGATGTTTTTCTAAAAAATATCTTTCTTTGTAGTATAATGTATTAAGTATATCAGTCATCTAGTACCCATAATACAAGCTCTGTTTAGCTTGGGGCTAGATAATGCTTTGTGAATTGTGCAGCATTATTTGTCAGTGAAGGGGTGTAGTTTGGGCGTTTATAATTAACTTTTATGAAAAAATCGTAAACAAGCACGTGTTTTAGGATGTTATGATATTTTAGTAACTGATGGGATGTAGTAATTGAAGGAGTAGAATGTTACCCTTGCCTGTAGATGTAGTAAGATTCTGCTAAGGGATACCTTCGTGAGATGGGCAGCAGCATCTTTCCATGTATTAACATACCGCACTGCGCTCGCCAACTCGCATGCCAAGCGTGGTGAGTATGGCAACAACCCCTCATGATCAGGTTTATAATTGTCTTTTATGAAATACTTGTAAACAAGCACGTATTTTAGGTTTTTTTGGTATTTTAGTAATTAATGGGATGAGAGGGTCATCATAATCATTTAACATTTATCTCGTCTAAGTTTAAAGTAAGGTTTATAAAAACAAAAAGATCATTTTATCATGCATAACTAATTTAATAAAATGGAATAATTATAAAACGTATATTCGGTAATGTCACATATAACAAACACCATAAAATATCTTTTTTCATCAATCCTTTTTGCGGTCAGCAAAGTATATCAACGAAGAGATCGTTCGGACATTTTCAGCCAACTCCTAGACAAAAAAGGCTTTCAGAAACCAAAGTTATTATATTAGTTATTATCCGACAAACTGTTGCACAGTTTGGCAGACATTATTTTAAGATAAATGTACATTTAATAGAAATAAATAAATAATAATAATAATTCTTATTACAGTTTATATGGAGTACCAATTCGTGTTCTGCCTTGGCACCGAGATGAACAGCCTGTATCGGTTCCTGCCTCTCATAAAGACGCTCCAGCATATGGGCCGCTTGAAGAAAAAAGGCCACTTTAATTACAAGTTTAAGAATATGAGGTTCTACAACAACTTTCTATCTATGGCAAGACCTAATTATTATGGATAAACTTTACCCAGTGTATCCTGATTTAAATATACGCATTACATGATTTAACCTGAGTTCTGATGAGTTTAATATTAATGTTCATTTATATCGTATAGAGCTATGATATTATAGCCTCATATGATATCCGCTAGGGCGGAATCCTGTTCGAGGGGTTGGTGACTGTCGAGCTTTGCATCAATTCTATTATGAATTACTTTTATGAAGGTTTTGTATAAATGTGAAATCAAGCTAATAGGACGATAATTGTTAATGTTGCTCTTCTCATCTTTCTTGTGGAGCAAGATGATGTTAGAATGACGCAAAGTACTTGGAAGTAGGAAACTTTAGATATTTTAATTTGTTACCTGCTTAATTAATAGTTATCAGTTAATAACATATTAAATGAACATTCATAATTTCAGCCGTAAATTGAATTCGTTCGCTTCAAATAACTTTTTCTGCTAAGTGAGGGAAACAAGCGAACAAGAAACCTTACTCTTTCACTTCTGTGCATTGTTACAATTTCTGTCTTAGTATTATGCTAAATTTATAGTTAGTTAGTTGCCATACTACCCCTCATGGAGATCCATGAGCCTGTGATGCCTGTGTTTAGTAGTGGACGTTTTACAGCTGAAATGATGATGTCCTTGAAGAGTTCTTTATCGATTTTATTTATCCTTAAAAAGACGAAATGCGAAATCGATGGGTCCTAATACCGTGGCCATGACCGTGATTCGACCCTCCAGAAGGGATCTACCCCATGTTTATTTCTCCTACGTAAACATTTTCAATATTTGCCAATCACTTTTACTAAATGAAAGGATAAACAATATTGGAACTGACAGCATTTTGATGTGATCTGCATGCTGATCTTACTCCTGCTCTTATCCCACCTAGGTGGGGTCGACACAACATGTGTTTTTCTTCCATTCCGCCCCATTACTCGTCCGATTCTCATTCACTCTTTTTCTAGCCATATCTTTTACGCAGTACATCCATACTTTTTTTGGTCTCCTCTTCCGTTATATCCAGTCACTTTCATGTTCATCACCTTTCTTGTTATAGAACTCTCATCCCTCCTCATAACATAAATTGACGACCTCTATGCCGCAGCGGGCGAAGGTCCGCCTGCGACGCAAGAAGTTGCGTGTTCGATTCCCGCCTCGGAACAAATGTATGTATGAACTGCAGATCATACATACATTTGTTCAGGGTGTTCTGGATGTTTTTCTATGTATAATAAAAAATATCTATCTATGTAGTATAATGTATTAAGTATATCAGTCATCTAGTACCCATAACACAAGCTCTGCTTAGCTTGGGGCTAGATGATGCTGTGTGAATTGTCCAGCATTATGTATATTTATTTATTTTATTTATATAACTCATAACATGCCCATATCACGCTAGCCTATTACTTCTCAACTTTTCTACAATTGGTGCCACTTTTAAACTTCCTAAACTTCCTCTTATAGCTTAGGCCCGCCGTTTTGCATGCGTTGTACCTAGATTAAAAGTAGCCAGTGTGTTAATCCTAGTCAACATCTATACGTATGCAAAATTTCAGCTTGATATGTACGCTAGTTTTTGCGTGAAGAGGTAACAAACCTCCATACAAACAAAGTTTCGGCTTTTTAATATTAGTGAGATGAGACACAGCACATGGTGAGCACTGCACTTTTAAAGTGGAATCTGATCGCCATACCTCACCACGAGGCTGGAGGGTCGGAGAGCGCAGTAGAGGTTGTTGATACACGTGAAGACACTGCTGCCCATCGTTCAGGGATATCCTTTGGCAGATCCTTACTACATCCACGGGCAAGAGTGGAGGGGCATCATTCTACTGCCCACTGGCACGGCGAATGTATCTTAAAACCAATCATAAATCAACATCCCAGATAAACCACGGTTTGAGTCAGTCGATAATTGCAAAATCAACATCGTAGACAGACGACATGGATGCTGCAAGCTCCGAACCTCTGTTCATGAAACCACAGAGTATATGTACATTTGCACCCTTGCAGAGGGTCGTGATTGGGCTACCCGTTTAGTAGGATAACCTTATTTCGTTCTACTATCGACGAGTATTTGCCTAACTAAATTTTATTGAAATCTTGAAATATTTCAAAAAGCCGCTTCTTACAAAAACCATTGTATCAAACAACTCTCAGTACAGACTTAATAAAGCCAAAAACTGTAAAAGAAATCTAAACTCTATCTAAATTTAAGAAAAGTTCTAACAACCTAAACCAAAAACTGCATTTCAGCTTTTATTTATATTTTAATTATTTTAGATGTCTGCGCCCGGAATAACATATAGGCTATTTAAACATTGTAGTAGAGTAGTAGTTAGCGGTAGTTAGTAGTGGTAGAGTAGGTAGTAGTAGAGTAGTGATTTTGAGGCGTTACGAAGTTCGCCGGGACCGCTAGCATAATATAAATCTTATTCATAACAGATAAAAAATGTAATATTTTTTTGCAACACGAACTATTTATTGCTTGCTTAGTCTGTCGTCTTCTTATGAAGGTTGGCAATCATTCATCATTTCAGCCATAAAACGTCCACTGATGACAACAGGCCTCCCTCATGGATCTCCATGAGGGGTAATTTGCCATACTCACCACGCTTGGCAGGCGGGTTGGTGAGCGCAGTATGGGATGTTTTTTTTTTTTTTTAATAATAATGCTGGACAGATCACACAGCATCATCTAGCCCCAAGCTAAGCAGAGCTTGTGTTATGGGTACTAGATGACTGATATACTTAATACATTATACTACATAGATAGATATTTTTATTATATATAGAAAAACACCCAGAACACCCTGAACAAATATCTGCAGATTGTACAGACATTTGTCCCGAGGCGGGAATCGAACCCGCAACCCCTTGCGTCGCAGGCGGACCTTCGCCCGCTGCGCCACAGAGCTCGTCAAATGTTGATACACGGATAGACGCTGCTGCCCATCTTCCGGAGGTGTCCCTTAGCAGGCTCTTACTGCATCCACGAGTAGGAGAGGAGGGGTAACATTCTACTGCCGGCACCCCACGGCAATGCAATCATTAAGACAAATTAAATTTTGAGTACCTTTGCTCTAAATATTGAGCCGTGTTATTTTTCTGCGACCAGGCCTTCTCCATCACTTATTTTTAGGCAGGTTTAGTATACTGTAATCGCGATAATTAAGGAAAGTCATCATGTTAGCATTACACATTCACCTATCTCACTCAAGCCATTTTCAGTCGCAATCTTATAAAGAATCGTGAAAAGTGTCATTCCAAATCCAGTGCGTCTATTTGTCGTATTGAAGTATGAATTCCTAAATAACTGAAAAACGCCAAAAACTTTACGAAATTCGTCAAAGGCATTCCATACGCATGGTGCACTTTACGGAGTTTTCCAATGTAATTCTGGGAGCGGAAAATTCCTCGCAATATATTATACATTTTACGTTGTGAGGAACCAGTATTCAAAGGACGCTATTGTCTCTTCCGTCTTTTTGTTCGAATTGTTTTCAGTTTCACTGTAATACATTTATTTTTTCATTAATTGTTGTATTTCTGACTGCTGTGTACGTTCGGACAGACCAATAACTGTTCAGTAGGAATAGAGACAGGCATCCGAACAAAATAAGACGAGCTAGCTTGTCGCCACATCTCGTAAACCTAGTCGAATAAGTCACGGTAATGTATTACAAACATTACCTTGGATAAGTTGACAAACAAAATAAAAGGTATGTTTTCGAAAATAGATTTTTTTCCATTATTTCCGAGGCTTTATTATTAAAATGATTTCATTTTGTTATTCTTCTATTTTTTTAATACTTGGCTTTATTATCACTTCTGTACTACTCTGGAAGCGTTTGGAAGCTCGTCAATGTCCTTTAACAATTCAGCATTTTCACCGTAGCCCTTTGCGCCTGTATTCCGTGAAAGTTCCGTTTTTTATTTCCACGCTTTTTGGATTTTCACGCTCTAGCACGCAAGCTCAAAGCGACAAGGGGAACACCGATACAATAAGTTGAACTTAGCGGACGGACGCCGTCCGGCTGAACAAAAGGGCATTTGTATCTCGTATTATCCCGTGATAAAATTAATCTACTCACTTTGCAACATAAAATTACTGTTGAAACAAAAAGCAAATCCTGCAGCAGAAATCTCAATAATTAAATGTGAGCACAAAGCTGGTCTGGATGATCCAGTTCATTATTAAATTATGCGGGATTTAAACTCTGTGTGGGGTTAAAAGCATAATTGCAACCCCATCTCTGGTTATTAACAGTATCCGAGCCTAATAAAGGTTATTCATACATGGTCGGATCCTAAGCTAAAATTTTAGAATGGTTATGAAAATAGTAACTAACTGTTTAATTATGATTAATTTATGGGTCCTGGATGCATACTTTTACTCATTATTACGACGAATATTTTGGCGTATACAAATACATACTTGCATCTTGAACCAACTTTATACAAGAGTGCACATCTTTACTCGTCTCCAAGTTAGATAGTGGCATATCGCTATAGTCAAAAAAGAACCGAAAAACGGATACATCATTCAAACGGTATATAATTTCTTGAAACCACTTTAATGCTGCTTTTAAATTGAACCTCGATAAAGATACTAAGGTTATTAGTGGGATATTGATCAAAATACGTTTTTTAAAATAATCAATTTTTGGCAAGACCGAATAAGCACACCGTTCATTAGTGTTTTAAAGCTATTAATCCGAGCTCAAACTATTGCCGTAGGGTGCCGGGAGGAGAATTTTGCCCCTCCTCTCTTGCCCGTAGTTGCAGTAAGAATCTGCCAAGGGGTACCTCAGGAGGATAGGCGACAGCGTCTTTCTGTGTAACGACATCCCGTACTGCGCCCGCTAACCCCTTGCCAAGCGTGGCGAGTATGGCAACAACCCCTCAAGATCTTGAAGAGCCTTGAGGGAGGCAGTATGTCCAGTAGTGAACGTGGACATCAGTCCTACTGCAGGCTGATATGATGATGATGAATCCGGGCTCTTTCATCGTAATTCACTAGTACCTGTATTTATCTATATATATTAAAAATGTAAGCTTAGTTGTGTCTGTAACACATATTTAACCGGGTATTTATCGCGTTATTTACCTTATTAACCGGGAAGACTTCCCGGGACCACGATGGGTGCAATCCTGTCGAAACGTCGGGCAATAATAAAGGCGGACAAATACCTGGTTAAATATGTGTTAATAATGTGTCGTGATCGCGTAAGTTTAAAAAAGAATAGTTGTATCTGTATCTACGACACAATACGTCATAGCGTCCTTTGATGGTACATACACCTTAGACCTTATACATAATGTATAATTACTTTGTTCCTTTTTCTGTTTGCCACATTACTACCTAACTAGTAAAAATTGTATCACAGCGGAGCAACTAAATATTTCGTATTTTACAATATTGGATTTTACTTCCAGGAATTCTCTTATTGTATACAGTGCACACAGGCACGCACCTGTTGCCAGTGTTTATGCGTCGGCCATCTTTGTAACACAGCATCACAGCCAACTGCAAGCTTCACCATACACTATTTGGGGTGAAGGTGTGCCTAGAACCCTCCCACCCCTACGATTCTCCCTGTGGAGGGTCCCTGAACCCTGGAAGTGAGGTGTTCTAGATCAATGCAGCTGTTTGCAAGCTCAAAATAGCATCCGGGCTAGGACTAGGAGTGGAGAGATAGTTCACTACTGAGATGTTATTGGCCATATCTTATAACTACATCGGCGGGGTATTAACATGCCCAAAGTGCGCTCGTACCTTCACGAGCAAACTAGAGTACGCAAGCCACCAGAAAGCGCACCAAGGGGTCGCTCCAAAAAGTATTCATAGTAAGTAATGCCCGTCCAGTTAAAACAATCGCTGTGGTCTAAATCGGGCAAGACGCAGACTAACTATAAATAGATATAAGCTGTGATAACGGTGTAGAAAACTATTGGTGAATACTTATTAATTATAAACACAACTTTTTACGTTTTTGACGTCATTGACCATTTTTTTGACGCGAGCCTACACCACGTCCCTCTTGGTACTCCCATGTTCATCCTTTCATCATCATTTCAGCCGTTAAACGTCCACTACTGAACTAAGGCCTCCCTCATGGATCTCCATGAGGGGTAGTTGCCATACTCACCACGCTTGGCAGGCGGGTTGGTGAGCGCAGTACGGGATGTTGATATACGGAAAGACGCTGCTGCCCATCTTCCGGAGGTGTCCCTTAGCCAGGCTCTTACTGCATCCACGGGTAGGAGAGGAGGGGTAACAGTCTACTGCTGGCACCCCACGGCAAATTAAATAGTTCATCCTTTACAAATAAATAAAATTCGTTTCGTCGCTAACAAGCTGTTTTTTTGTATTATGTTATACACACAATTTATGGGTAGATCTTGTGGTGCAGTGGAACTGATGGAGCATTATAACTTGTTAAGCTTTCGCGACTTGTTAACATATTTGTTAGCACATCAGTCCTCCCGCGACCAAGAACGCTGAAATGTGTTCGAAACGTCGGGAAAATAATAAAAAAGGTACGCGATATAATCCTGTAATTTTAAAACTAAAAAATATGACGGAACATTGTAGAGGTTAAATTACAACCGTGGTATACATGTCTTTCCAACACTGCGATCTCCAACCCGCCTGCCAAGCGTGTAGATTATGGTAATTTCATCTCACTGTGGAGTGGCCTATAGTCCAGCAGTGGACTGTTTAAGGACTAATGATGATGATGATGATGATACATGTTTAAATCGCAGAAATTTGTCAACAGGTCCAATTGTTTTAAAATTAAGTTTCACTAGCTTCTGCTCGTAGCCGCGCGTTGTAAAAATAACCTATATACCTCTAGAATGAAATAACCTATTTGATCCTAGTCTACATCTAAACATGTGGAAAGTTTTTTTTATATAAACAGATTATTTCAATATGGTTTAATGAGATTATATAGATGAGATTATATAGATCAGATTATACAACTAGTAGATAGAAATATACATAATAATTTGTGTGTTTTTTTAATTAGGTAATTAAAAAACTCAATAGACTAGCTGGAAGCTTTGCAATCTGTGTTGCTCAGTTCTACGTGTATTTTTTATTAAGTGGTGTAGGATGCCTGCGTCGTCTGTATGTGTGTGACCTAGCTGACAAAATGCCAGAGAGATACCAGTCGTAGTTTATGTATGTGTGTATTATTGTGCTGTAAAATGTAGGCTTGAGAGGAATCAGACATGGCACATATAAGAAATGAAATCTTGCCGCTGCGGCACCTTCACAACGACGAATGAAAAGATCACCGTATAAGAGTAGTTGATGTTCATACAGAATTCCATTGGCACCTACCGTGAACGAGCTGCTTAGCATGCTTCAGATTTGCGAGTCAAAAAAATGATGTTTCCCTTCCCATTGGTACGCTATAGTTTGCTACGCTGTAGCTTGCTACGCCATAGCTTGCTAAGGGGGATTGCTAGAACATACTTTCAACTGCAAATTTAAAACTGCTCTATTCAGATCTATGACATTTATATGACCTAGGTCACCCAGCCAGGTTGTGTGATCTAGGTTACATAGATAGTGCATCCAATGTGTACGCTATTTGAATGTAGAGTTGAGAAAAACGCACAGGGACTATTTTATTTATTTAAAAAGTCAAACCAACAAAATGAACAATATGCATTTTAATAGGCTTTTGTGAGAATGAGTACCTTACTAACTGAAAAGGTAACTATTGGGGTATTTATGATTTATTTTATTATTATTATGAACGGTTTGGAACCCACTGCTGGGCAAAGGCCTAGTAGTGAGATATTCTACATTCCAATAAGGCTTTTTACCTAAAATTTTGCCTTTAGCCGCATAGCAACAATATCACCCAGATATGTACAATATACGTTGTAATCAATTCAGAGTTGCAAAATATTTCATGTATGCGTGATTTTGTATTAGAGAACAGCAAGGAATTTACATTTGACAGCAATCGTAGCTGTAGTCTCTTGTTGCGTCTAGCAATACGAAATAACCCTGGAGGGCTGCAAATGAATTTCCTGTGTGTAGACATGTGTCAGTTTGTATGTGTGCGTATAGCAACCGAAGTTTCCAGAATTTCCAAATGGCTTTACATTTGCGATAGATATATTAGAGAGATAGATAGATATATTTACTAGCGATAGTTAATACTATGAATAGGATCGTGTGTAAGCAAAGTTCAAAGTTCGCACTTTGCATATCATGTTTTTTTTAATGTTTTTTGGACAGAGAAAATAATGGTATTTAATCCTAAATTACTATTTTTATTTTGCTTTATTTTTATATTTAAATCTGTTTGCCTATCCAGAATCCAGGTCACGTATGACGCAGGTTGCATATCAGGCATGTGTTGTATTTTGTGTATGAAGTAGTCTATGTGAGGGGGCATTTTATGGGTGTCACTGTGTGTGCGAGGCCGCTTGAAATGTGTGAGTATCGGTGAGCTTTGTGAAATATCATAGCAATGATATTCCTGGAACGGCATTGATAATTGAGCTGTATGTAGTGCGGTAGCTGGGTGTGTATATTTTACTTCATACCGTATGTCTGTATGACAGAACTAGGTAGTCTATGTGAGGGGGCATTTTATGGTTGTCACTGTGTGTGCGAGGCCGCTTGAAATGTGTGAGTATCGGTGAGCTTTGTGAAATATCATAGCAATGATATTCCTGGAACGGCATTGACAATTGAGCTGTATGTAGTGCGGTAGCTGTGTACGAGCTAGCGCATACATACACATGTTCGAGTACATTCAACTTTATTTATTTTAGCATCGTTTGCATTGACCTAGATTAATTGTCGTGTAACTTGTGGAAACAATAAAGCAGTGCGATTTCAACACTCTACGGGTTCGGTCATTTATATCTCTTCGGAGTCACCACCCCCTCAGCTAGCTACCCTTAGCTTTTACTCAGCTTAGCTTCACGTTTGGGTCCGACCCAAACAAGCTGGGTTTGTGTATTTTACTTCATACCGTATGTCTGTATGACAGAACTAGACTTGAGCGTCAAACTCTGTTTATGTAGCACTTTTCAGACTTCGAGTGTTATGGCTTTCTTTCCAAAAGGTTCAAAATGGTTGATTTTGATGTTTATAAAATATGAATCAATAAAAATCGAATGTTGTGGGGAAAATTTGATATATTGGGAAGTTTTTGAGATATGGGTATTTAATCGTATGTTGTGTGCCAGGATAACTCATGAACGCACTATTCGATTTTGATCAAATTTAAAACATAAGATTACATTAATACAAATCGATTGTCGTGGGGGGTTTATGATAAGTCGTGTAGTTTAGATATGGGGATTTATTAATACATGGGGATTTATTAAAGCGTTATGCAACGACAAAAAACATATGACCGGATTTTCATTAAATTTTAACATAGATAAGGATAAAGATGAAGATTTATTTGCTTAACACACAATCACACATAAATAAAATAAAATAAAATAAGCCTTTATTGCTGTTTAACAATGTTTTCAATTAAAAATATATTATCTCTGACTATTGTCAACATAACAATCACACATACAGAAAGGCAAAAAGAAAACACACATAGGGAGATTTTACTAACACACAATTAGTAGCCGATTGAAACGCAGGAGGTTGTAGGTTCTATTCCCGCTACAAATCCACTTCAATTGTAATGGGACCTTATTGAAAGAAGTCGCTTGCTCGTAGTAGTAGAACTATTTGTGAAAGTTTCATCCGGGAAAGTACTAACACCATACCTATTTCTGCCGCCAAGCAGTAATGTCTCCATTTCTGTGTTCTAGTTTGAAGGGTAAGGGGGCTGGTGAAATTACGGGCACATGAGACCTTACAACTCTGCCTCAGGGTGACAGGCGCAATGCAGCGTTAGTCACGTGCTTAGTGAACGTGATCACCGCGGCATTGAAATTGTTACAGGTAGAGGTTACCGCTTAACATCAGGTAGGCCAACGGCTTGTCTCGTCATTTAGTATTATAAAAAAAATGTTCGTGGCAACCAGTTTTTTATATTCAAAAGTATCGGTTATCGTTAGGTGAATTAAAAGTAATGGGAGATGTTATTAAAAATAAAAAAGAGTAAATAAAAAAACAGGCGAAATCTATGTCTTTGTAGGCTTTCTCACCTATGGACTTGGTCACTCACTGTCTTCAACTTCCATCAGCATTTCTACGACCGCTGTGTCCCGACTGCGGACAAAGAAAAGATTCATAGGCTACATCTATCCGGGTACCAACAAAGTGTGCGAAGCCATAGGCCGACGTTCAACATCATCATCATTTCAGCAGTAAAACGTCCACTACTGAACACAGACTTACCTCATGGATCTCCATGAGGGGTAGTTGCCATACTCACCACGCTTGGCAGGCGGGTAAACGAGCGCAGTACGGGATGTTGATACCCGGAAAGACGCTGCTGCCCATCTTTCGGAGGTATCCCTTAGCAGGTTCTTTGTGCTCATGAGAGGAGGAGTAACATTCTAATGCCGGCCCCCACGGCAGGCCGACGTTACAGATACAATAATATTTAACTTATATACCTCGTGTGTTCATAAGTCTTGAGACACAGTAAAACTAAAATATTTTTGGAGCTAAGTTGAGTATTCATTTATTGGATATTAAAATTAAAACTACTGACATCTAGATCTGTATTTAAAAATAAATCATTCAAAATGGCCGCCTTTGCATTCAATGCAGGCCTTCAAACGCGTGCGCCATTCATCTATGGCGGCACGAATCTTTTCAATGGGAATCCGTTTCGATTCTTTAATAAGGGCTCGCTTGAGAGAATCCAGGTTTGGGTGAGACTTTCTGCATGCCCTCAGCTCCAATTCCGTCCATAAAGAATAATCCAAAGGATTCAAGTCAGGGCTTGACGAGGGCCAATCTTCGCTCCGAATGAAGCCTGGCAAATTGGCCTCCAGCCAACGTTGGGTAATCTTAGCTTTATGGGAGGGAGCAGAGTCCTGTTGGAAAACCCAGTATTTTCCAGCGAATAGCGTATCATTTAATGGTTTAACCACGGCTTCCAATATGTCGGTTTGGTAATTTTGTGCCCTCACCTTGACGCCTTGCTGGCAAAAATGAAGCGAAGTGACCCCCTCGTAGGAAACACCCCACCAAACCATCACACTTGCTGGATGATGAGTGCGCTGGACATTGCGTACAGATGGCTGGACGTCCTTTGAACTTCTGGCGTAAACCTTATTGTTCTGCCGGTTAAACTTTTCTTCCACCGTGAAGATCTTTTCGTCGGTAAACAGGATATTTTTTGGATCGTGTCTCTTCAATAGGTTCCGACATCGTTCCAGTCGCAATTTACGAAGACGCTCGTTTAAATAATGCACTTTCCTTCGACTGTAGGCCTTTAGTTTAAGATCATATTTAAGTATCCTGTTCACCGATATTCGCGAAATGTTGGTCTGCAGAGCTAATTTCTTTTGAGTCCGGCAAGGGTTGCGACGAATTCGCTCTCTGATTACTTTGATGTTGGCGGGCGTCCTTACAGACCGCGGGCGGCCACATCTTCCACGGTCTTCTAAAGAGCCGGTCTCCTTGTACCTCTTTATGGTATAATACACAAAGTTCCGACTACATCCCAAACTTTGGATTTCACTAAAAACTTGCATTGGTTTTTTTCCTGCTTGAAACAGTAAAATTACAGTCGCACGCAAATATTTTGTTGGCGCCATTTTCACGGAGAATGAAACAAATATTCAAATGTATATTTTTTCTGATTCAAAACATTCGAAATTTAAATTTTAAAAGTTTAAAAAAGGTTGCATGAATTACTTTCTTTTTAAATTAATTAAATAAGTTCGTCTCAAAACTTATGAACACACGAGGTATTTTTATTTCATTTAATGGTTTATTTTGTTAATAATAAGTAGACATTATTATTTTCACTATTATTTTCTAGTGAACTGTAATTTGTTAATTTTATTTTATTATTAGTGGATAAAGTTTAAATAATTAATTAGTGTAAGTTGTAATTATGCGACCGTTCTGGTTAAATTAAATAAAATTAACTTGCCTCTACCTTCTTATTAAGTTCTTTATTTAGCTATAAAGCCCAACTAGCACTTTAACTTGCCATTGCACTAGTAGGCCTAGCATCTGTTGCAGATGATTTATACAGCGTCAGCAACTGGTAATCATGCTGTACAGGACGCTGCAGTGCCTGGGACATTGTTAGACGGATTAGGCTTGCCCAGCATCTATACCATCCTCTCAGCTTAGTCAGCTATTAGTCAGATGAAAGAACAGGTCAATACGTCTGTAGCTAACTAAGCCGCGGGTTTCCTCACGATGATTCCTTCACCGTTAAAGCACGTGTTAAGTGTGCACATAAAAAAATAATTGTATTAAATATTAACTGTATTTTTTTTTAAATTAATTTATTATATTGGTCTTATTTCTCATTAATTTTAAATATCATTTTAAATTTAATTTTTAATTAAGTAGATATAATTATGAAATTTTATGTTAAGTCATTGCGGTTTGCACCTATAATTAATAATAAATAAATAAATAAATAATGCTGGACAAATCACACAGCATCATCTAGCCCCAAGGTAAGCAGAGCTTGTGTTATGGGTACTAGATGACTGATATACTTAATACATTATACTACATAGATAGATATTTTTATTATATATAGAAAAACACCCAGAACACCCTGAACAAATATCTGCAGACCGTACAGACATTTGTCCCGAGGCGGGAATCGAACCCGCAACCCCTTGCGTCGCAGGCGGACCTTCGCCCGCTGCGCCACAGAGCTCGTCTATAATTAAGGTAACATTTAGCATTGTGAAAACGTAGCATCTGTTTTCCAATTTATATTTAGTGGATGTATACTTTGTTGGTGTAATTAAATAAATAAATAAACATAAGTTTTTCAAGAAAGAAATATCCGTTGGTGCACGGGCAGTATAGAACCCACGACCTTCGGTTTGAAAGTCGGGGGTACATACCACTCGGCTAACACGGCTTCCATTACACTACTAGCAGACTAAATTATACTAAAACGTCTGCGGTAATCTCTAATCTAGAGATACAAAGCATCGTTTGATGACTACACGCCACTGCACTGCAATTCAGCACTAATTGCAATCAGCGTTTGAGAGCTTGCTTGTACCTCTATATCGACATTGCTCGGAAATGAAGAGATTATTACATATAATATAACGGCATTATAAAAGCCGTGTTGGCCGAGTGGTATGTACCCCCGACTTTCAATCCGAAGGTCGTGGGTTCGATACCGGCAGCGCACCAATGGATTTTTCTTTCTTGAAAAAATTATGTGCACACGTGCTTTAACGGTGAAGGAAACATCGTGAGGAAACCCGCGGCTTAGTTACCTTCAGACGTATTGACCTGTTCTTTCCTCTGAATAATAGCTGACTAAGCTGAGAGGATGGTATAGGTGCTGGGCAAGCCTAATCCATCTAACAATGTCCCAGGCACTGCAGCCAGAGGCGGCTCTAGCCCTTGTGGCGCCAGTGTGCCACCAGTACCCTGGCGCCCCCTAGTAGGAGCGGGGTCAAAATGGAATACTTACAGTTATATTTTCATACGAAAATTCAGATGCAAATAGTGCAATTTTAAATGATGTCAAGAAGCTTTTTAGGAAGGAAGGGGTTACAACATAAAAATGCTGGGCAAGCCTAATCCATCTAACAATGTCCCAGGCACTGCAGCCAGAGGCGGCTCTAGCCCTTGTGGCGCCAGTGTGCCACCAGTACCCTGGCGCCCCCTAGTAGGAGCGGGGTCAAAATGGAATACTTACAGTTATATTTTCATACGAAAATTCAGATGCAAATAGTGCAATTTTAAATGATGTCAAGAAGCTTTTTAGGAAGGAAGGGGTTACAACATAAAAATATATTCTTCGATATCACTGTCACTCGTTGTTAATTTTTTTTCGCTAGCTGTTTTTGATGACATCTGACCCCGATGCATATCGCAATAATTGTGTAAACAATTAACGAAATCTTATCTTTTATATAATTTTTATCAAAAGAAAAGCCGATTTACTTTATGTTTACTCAAAAAATGATACTTAATTCATTGCATCAAGGCTTATTTCGCAAAACTACGGAGCAGCGAAAATTGCGGCACGCGTACACAAAGCCTTTGAAAATAACCGCCGGCGCCGCAACGTCCCTTGCAATTTGAATTTGAACTTTATGTCATTCTAATACAGCCGAGTTAGCAATGATGGTCTGCGTGTTTTCAAACGAATCAAAACAGGTGCCGTTAAAGATAAAGCTACGTTTATTTTGTCACACAATTTACAATTAATCCATATACAATAATAAGGTTTAAAAAATCAAATAAAAATGTGACAAAAATGGTCATTACTCAGCATATGCTGTGGCAGAACGAGTCCGTACCACAGCGCTGGTCTTCCATAGTGACCGAAGTGTGCGGATGGTGGCTACCGCGATACAAAAATGCTGTACGCTAAAATAAAGTATAATAACAAAGTACCTAATAATATCAAAAAAATAAACAAAACAATATATAACTTTTTGTGAATTAGATAACAATATTTATTCATGTAAATGAACCAACCAAAAATATATGAACTGAAACCAATGAAAATAAAATAACAAGTAGAGAATTATTTACATATATGTATTCAAAACTTACTTACACTTAGGTGTGGTTTGTCCGAGGCCCAGAACGAGGGGTCATATTGACGAAGTTATATTGAGACTATATTAATGACTTTTTTAGATTTTTTTTAAATGAATAAACTGTTTTACAATTTTTTATTAGAGGTGGAAGGTTATTCCAGCACTTCGTGGCCGCGTATTTAAAGCTGCCACGAAATGCAGTCGTTCTGTGCTTCGGACATATCAACCGGGTGGATAGACGGACGTGGCGGTTTGAGAAATGAAGTTTCTCAAATAGGTAACTTGGCTGTTAGTTCCTGATGACACCAAAAAGCAGAGTGGCGAAATGGAGAGTTCGGCGGGACGACATGTTGAGGCGATCATTGGCATTTATGTAAGGCGAGATGTGGACACGTCTAGGAATAGGATAACAAAAACGAATACAGGCGTTTTGTATTCGTTGAGTTATTTTATTGTGCGAGTCAAAAGGCAGTCACTAAACACACAATCAGCAAAATTTTATTTGGACAGTATGAGTGAGTCCCATAGTTTTATCCTTAGGTCGACACTTATTTATTCGCGCATACGGTACAACACGGATAGACGGTATAAGCAAGTTTTTATCGTTTGCAGAATATAGTTTTCGAAACGTTACGCGCCTGTGGTAGTGATGCGACACTACGCCAATATACTTAATCTTTAAATAACTGTTTTAAGGCAGATTTCACGTTGAAACAAAAGTGATTGTGTAGAGTAGGTAAAGACGCAGCTTGCGGTGGCGCGTCTTGCTTTGCTACCGCGCGCCCGACGGCATCGGCCGAAACACGGGCGCAGGGTCTTTGAGTGCGCCGGTGCCGTGAGCGACGCACGCATCTTTGAAGGTGTCGCATTAGAGGGCGCTCGGCGCCCCCTTAGACCCGGCGCCCGTGTGCGCCGCACACCCTGCACAATAGGTAAAGCCGCCCCTGACTGCAGCGTCCCGTACAGCATGATTACCAGTTGCTGACGCTGTATAAATCATCTTAATAGATGCAAAGGCCTTACATGCCGGCATTAGAAAAGGCAACGTTATAATGCCGGCACCTCACGGCTCCTCTCTTGCCCGTGGATGCAGTAAGAGCCTGCTAAAGGATACCCCCGGAAGATGGGCAGCAACGTCTTTCCGTGTATCAGCATACGTACTGCGTTCGCCAACCCGCTAGCCAAGCGTGGTGAGTATGGCAACTACCCCTCATTTAGATTTGTGAGGGAGGCCTGTGTTCGGTAGTGGAGGTTTTTCGGATGAAATGAAGTAACTATTTAAATATACATACGTATTAGGCAATCTATAGAAAAGGATTCCCGCTAACTTTTAAATGTACGTATGTAACTTTATAATGTTTATAGGTTTTTTATCTTCCTTAAATTTTTGCGAATCCAATTTGCGATTTAAGTTACTTAAATCGCCGTGGGGTGCCGGCAACAGAATGTTACCTCTCTTCTCATGCCGTGGATGCAGTAAGAGCCTGCTAAGGGATACCCTCGTAAGATGGGCAGCAGCGTCTTTTCTTGTATAAACATCCCGTACTGCGCTCGCCAACCCGCCTGCCAAGTTCAGTGAGTATGGCAACTACCCCTCATGGAGGAGGCCTGTGTTCAGTAGTGGACGATTTACGGCTTGAATGATGATGATGATGAACATAAATCGCAGATAAAAAAATTGGTAAAAAAGTAAATTGAACAAGTTTCTAAAATTACCGTTAGAGTTCCTACGTTAATTTTAAGTAAGTAGCGATTAACTTCCTGATTTTTTCAATAATTATAACAACGTCCAGTTGATTATTGAAAATAATTACGGTAAACTTTGTAGAAATTTGCAAAAAACAATAAAAAAAGCTTTACAAATCAAACGAAACAAACACGACGAGAATCCCCTCAAACAAACATGACCTCCAGCCGAGATCCAGTCGTAGACAGTAAACTTGAACTTGAAAACCACCCTCCACTTACTTGGGTCCCGCGTCCCGCAATAGGGTGGAAAATCGATACAATTTATAAAGTTCAACGTTCTCCCTGTTGACGTTATGAAACGTGAGGGCGATTTAATGGTTGGGTAATTTATGATAGGGATTCAGGTAACAAAAGCGGAGTTCCATGTCCGTCACATAAACTGTATTTAATGAAACAACCTATAGACAATCATAATTAAGAGTTATAGAAATATTTTTTCATCCCATCTATTCTAAAAGGACGACTTGGTTCGCGTTTAAGTGCACCATAAGGTGGTGTTTTCTATAAGAAACTTTTAGCGGGCGGCAGTAATGAGTTTTTAATCCTCTTTATAATAGCGCCGCAATTATCTTTGCCGCGCACTTTTTGAATTTGGAACATATTAGTGTTCAGCGCCAAAGAAATCGAACGCAATTATTGTTTGAATAAAGACTGGCTGGTACGACGGCCCATATAGTCGCGCCGCCGGCTAAATAAAAAAGAAACAAATCAAATGAAAAACGCGCGAACTACAGCCCGCATTTTCGTCAATTTGCACGGATTGTTAGAAATTAATGGTTTTGTTTTGAAAAATTAGTTCTTCAAGTGACTGTGAAAGGGCGCCTTTTATTTTCTCATAGACGGTAATGAAAATTAGAGTGTAGGTACTCGCGCGCAAAATATATTTTTGGCTCGGGCTTCGTGCTTTGAATCCCTCGCTACGTTCAGGATTCTACTAAAGAAACCCTCGCTCGGGATGCTCGGGATTATATTATAGAGCCCCTCACTTCGCTCTGGATTCAGAAAAGCGCCCTCACCGTAATAATATTATTGATCCCTTATGACACAATCTACTATTGTTTAATTTATCTCCATTTGAAGTTCATTATTTTATTCCGGTAAATTAATTATGGGGATGAATTCCGGTTAAATTGAGTTTCATCTGCAATAATATTTGCTAATGGGCAAATATCATGGTTGGTATTTTCCTTTCACAACAACTTGTGTAATTTAATCCCTAAATGGGATGGGAAAAGTCCGGTTTTTTTATGTTGTCCGGATAAATAAATAATGCTTGACGATTCACGCAGTATCATCTAGCTCCAAGCTAAGCAGACATTGTGTGATGGGTACAAGATGACTGATATACTTACTACTACATAAATACAATATATACATATTTTTTTATTATATATAAAAACATCCAGAACATCCTGAACAAATATCTCAGATCGTACAGATATTTACCCCGAGACGGAAATCGAACACAACCTTTTACTTCGCAAGCGGACCTTCGCTTCGAGGATAAAGTACTATGCTATAATATAAATAAACTAGCCTCGTCCGTAAATTTGCACAAAAAAGACCTGTCAGGTGTGTAAACTTGTACTAGGCATATTTCTACAAAATTCGTGGAGCAGTTGGTCTTATGGCTTAGGAGAAGAAGGTGGTTTGATTTCCACTGCGGGACAAAAACTATAAACACCTTAAGTTTTAATGCATAGCATTGTGGGCCCCACGCATCAATACGCCTAACAGGTACTCTGCATAACTTCTTAGGCATATTTTTTTCCCTATAACAATATATTCCATACACCCATAACAGGTAGACCTAAAATTAATATACATAATAATTTATCATTTCAGCCGTAGGACGTTCACTGCTGGACATAGCCCTCATGGATTTCTAGTTATTGCGGTTGGAAGTGATCTGCATCCACCGTCGACCTGCGGTCTTCACCAGGTTGTAGATCATCTTATTGCCGGTCCGTGGCCTGCACACGAGAACTTTTCGGCCCCATCAGCCATTTGTTCTGCGAGCTACAAGGCCTGACCAATGCCACTTTAACGCGCTAATCCGGCTATGTCAGTGACCCGAGTTCTTTTACGTATCTCCTCATTTCTGATTCGATCCCGTAAAGAAACCCCGAGCATAGCCCTCTCCATAGCTCGTTGAGCGACTCCGAGCATATTATGAGGCCAATCGTGAATGACCACGACTCGGTTACCTAGACATAATAATTAGATATCCAACGCCGACCTTCGGTTCGTACAAAGTCTGAATGAGGATACCAAGAATGTCATCTATCCTCCCATGATCACTTGGATGTCCACGAGGGAGGCCTATGTCCAGCAGTGGACGTCCTACTTTGATGATGATAGATAGATAGATATATAAAACATTTATTTGTAACGCTCATAACAAAACACATAAAAATAAAAGACACAACAGATGATATATACCTCTATGTAAACGCGACATAGACCACGATGCCAATTTCAGACATTTCATGGAGGAAATCATAGAATAATTAGCACAAAGTGTACAGTTGAGGTCTGTACTTCTTCTTTTGCTCAGAACAAGAGTTATAGAGGTACATACAAATTTGTTATCAAATCTAGAAAATATAATTATTACAGAACGAAACAGAGTTGTTTCCGAAACTACAATGACACGACCTTCGTCCTGGCATTTGTCAAAGATATTGGAGTCAACCCAAGCAAATAGTTTTTAAGTATCTACTTTGTTTCATAATGCATTATGAACGTTTTATTACGATTTAAATCATATAGATGTAAGGCCTTGCTTAATTTGTTACATAAAACCATAAACGTAACGTTATATCCGGCTATCAGAGCATACCAAGCCCTACCGTTCAGACATAAACTTAGCAGAATATTTATTATACCTCTATACGAGCTTCGCGTTGCCATGTAGCCATGGAAACGAGCACGCTGCCCGGGCGTCCGGGCTTAATGCAACCTCCGCAAACATCGAGAGATTGCACCTACAGCTTTATTTTGTACGATATATTTGTTCGCCAAGCGTGGTGAGTATGGTAACAACCCTTCATGATTAGTACTTGGAGATCCATGAGGTAGGCCTATGTCCAATAGTGGATGTCCTACGGCTGTAGTAATGTAATGCACTTTGATATTTATGGAATACGCAAAATTATAATAATAATAGGATTAAAGATGAGGATTTTATCGCCTACCATTTTTATTATTTTCCCGACGTTTCGAACACGTTTCAGCGTTCTTGATCGTGGGAGGAACTTGTTTGTACGGAACGTACAACGATAAGATCCTGTAATTCAAAAACAAAACTAATTATTGACGCTGATTTTCAATCTGAACCTCAAAAAAGAAAACGAGCCAGGTTTATGAATAGAGGATAGTTATGAAAGTCCACAATGTATAACAAGTCATCATTTCAGCCGTAAAACATCCACTGATGAACAAAGGCCACCCTCATGGATCTCCATGAGGGTCTCCATAGTTGCCATACTCACCACGCTTGGCAGGCGGGTTGGTGAGCGCAGTACGGGATGTTGATACACGGACAGACGCTGCTGCCCATCTTCCGGAGGTATCCCTTAGCAGGCTCTTATTGCATCCACGGGTATGAGAGGAGGGGTAACATTCTACTGCCGACACCCCACGGCAGGCCACCGTTACAGATACAATAATATATAACAATGTATAACAAGTATAAAATTAAAATCAAAAAATAACTATAACGCATATCGAGTTTGTGCGTGGCATCTCTCTATTTGAAAGCTCTCCTGCACGGACATAATCCCCGCGGCACCGTGTCTGTAACCTATTCGGGCCGTCTATTGAATGGACAGGGGTGGTGCTAGGTAATCCTGTTGTGCTGTGATGTACCTGGAGGCCTTTTGTGGAAGTTTCATCTTGCGTGTTTGTTATTTGGGGTTATTAAACACGGGGAAAATGCTTATCTGTTTGATAAATTGATGTTCACTATGTTAACTCCGCGGCATTTAGGGCTTACACATCTAGCGTCCTAAGTTTGGAATAATATCTCACCACCTATAGTAGAATTGCAGGATGTTCACGTTCAGTGCTTTCGCTGAGAGTTAGGCAGTACAATGGAACGTCAGTACGCAGCGGCGGACTTGAGACATAAGGTCATAGAAAGTCAAATTTTATAGAATAATCTCCAGATTTGGATGCACTCCTCGTGTGACCACTGATCGCGGTCGCCAGTTCGAGAGTCACCCCTTCAAATCTCTCGCTGCCCTGGTTGGTGCGCGTCACTTCCGCACCACCATTTACCATCCGGCGGCTAACGGCATCGTTGAACGTCTTCACAGGCAACTCAAGGCGGCGATTATGTGCAACAGTACTTCTCAGTGGACTGAAGCTCTTCCGCTGGTGCTACTTGGCATGCGCAGCGCCTGGAAGGACGATCTACAGACTTCTGCGGCTGAACTGGTCTACGGTGAGCCCCTACACTTACCTGGTCAGTTTCTTTCTCCAAAAGATGGAACCAACCTTGATGACATCACGCAGTATGCCAACCGACTTCGAGCCCATATGCTGCCACCTAAACCTACTTTATGGCACACATCTTCACCATTTTACATGCCTCGTGATCTTCAATTTTCATCGCACGTATTTTTGCGCCAAGATCACGTGCGCGGTGCACTAGAACCGCCATACGCTGGACCTTATCGCGTCATCGAGAGGCAGCCGAAGTTCTTTACCTTAGACGTCAAAGGCAAGAAGTTAAACGTCAGTGTTGACAGGCTCAAACCAGCATACATGGCCAAAGTAGCGTAATCACCAGCGACATCTACCATGCCTACCACGGAAAAGAAGAAGAACGACCCGCTTCCACTACAGACACATCCCCCATCAAGGAGAGTACAACCCGGAGCGGCAGAAGAGCACGGTTTCCCAACTTCTATCGACCGTAGTCACGGTTTGGTTGGGGGGAATATGTGGCGTACTCGCCACTCAATACCGACCCGAAGTCTGTATTACGTAAAATTATTCATTAATTAGGGTTCCGGAGCAAAATGGTAAAAAGGAACCCTTATAGAATCACTCTGTCTGTCTGTCACAAATGGATATCTCGAGAACTACTGATGCTATCGACTTGCAATTTAAAATGGTAAAAGACAACACTTTTTTACTAATATAGCATATATGAAAATGTTAAAAAATATTCTTATTTTGATTGCAGGGGGGCGGATACGGGATCTCAAAAATTTTAAGTGAAGTTACTAGACCGTGTGGGGTATCATATGAAAGGTATTCATTTGCACATTGATAAACATATTGCATAGTTTTTTAGACAATGGGGGTGGAAGGGGCGTTTTCAAAATTTTTGGAAAGTTACTAGGTGATGTGGAGTATTATATGAAAGGTATTCATTTGTACATTAATAAACAGTTTTTAGTTTTCCTTTAAGTTTTATAGTTTTTGAGTTATTTACAAAAATGTTGAAAAAAATAGCGTTCCCCCCCCTTATCTCCGAAGTTTGCGAAAATAAACCTCTGAAACTTTTATTGCTATTAGAAGTGTATGTAAAGATTAGAGGAAATTTATTACAATCTTTATTAGAAATCATCGAAAGTGTTAAAAATCTACATAAGTTCCGCTATCAGACAAGAGATGGCGCTGTCAAGGTTCTCCAACAAATATAAAACCGCCTTTGTCATATATTATATTGTATGATGGCACGGAACCCTCGGTGCGCGAGTCCACCTCGCTCTTGCCCGGTTTTATTTTTGTATCAAATTATTTAAATTCTCCCGCTTGTTAACTTGGGCCTTGGCTATGTGTCGGTCGGTAATAAAGATTTCGTTCGGCGCCATCGGTCGGTGCAGAAGGGTTGCATGCGCGCCCCGCGGCCGCGCCTCACTCCGCTTGCCTGACATTCCGCGACATTCAACCTAGCTTGCGCACGTTCCTTATCTTTTCTTGTATTCAGCTCCCGTAATTTACTGTGCTTGTAATATTTAGTATCTATCTTTCTTTTTTTGTATCTATCTTGATAAATTAAATATATTGTATGGTGGCATAGAAACCTCGGTGGGCGAGTCGGACTCGATCTTGGCAGGTTTTATTAATGTATACATTTACCATTGAAAAACAATAGTTTTGAACGACTCCTCTATTTTGTTTCAAATCTTATTTCCATAATTTAAGTTAAATTATGTTGTTAACCTATTGCTATTACTCAGTTAAAATGTTCACCTGTCAATTTTCATTCGTGGGTCTCTTTTTTAGGGTTCCGTACCCTAAGGATAAAAACGGGACCCTATTACTAAGACGCCTCTGTCCGTCTGTCTGTCCGTCTTTCTGTCTATCTGTCTGTCTGTCACTGGGTCTCATGAACCGTGATAGCTAGACAGTTGAAATTTTACGTATTATGATGTATTTATGTTGCAGCTATAACAACAAACAAAAACAGAAAAAAAATTAAGGGGCTCCCATACATCAAACATGATTTGAAGGCAGTTTTTGCTCTACATTAATAACGGCAACAGGTAGTCAAATAATGCTACGGAACCCATCGTGCGCAAGTCGATTCGCACCAAGCCGTCTTTTTTAATACCCCGCCCACCTATTGGAAGCGGGCCCGCCCTACGCCCTTATCTATCCACACTGATAGGGGCTTGGCCTGGAATGAGGGTGCGGGTGGCGGTTGATAGTATAAATACAGGCACCCAGCATTTCAGCCTTAAATCCGGCTTCAGTCTTCGCGCGCGCGACATCACAGGGCCCTCTTGGGCCATTGTGAACCATTGTAAATTATCATGTCTTAATGTGAATATTGAAATGGTAAAGATCAAACCGCGCAAACGTGTCCGCTTTGATTTATCTACATCCACAAACAACACAATACGCAAGAACGTAAAAAAAAATTGAAAACGGCATAAACAACTGAGTGAATATAACAAAAAGAAAGAAAGGGACCAGAAAAAACTGAATTACCAACTTCGGACGTTGGAGAAGAAGCTGTTATTATACCACAAATAAATAACGAGAACAAAGAATTAAACAATGCAGAGGCACAGCAGAAAACCGCAGAGATTAGAGAAGTTATTATTATACCACAAAGAAATAAAAAACACAAAGAATTAAACAATGGCACACAGCAGATGCAGGAGAGGGCGGCAAAACTGTAAGTGAAACTAAAAATATATTAGCTTGCGCAACAAAATAAAGGAAATAACACTATAAATATAATTTTCGTTTAACAATTTTAGATATACCGATAAATCGATACGATATTTCATTTCGTTGTGCAAGTTAAATTAATTAACATATAAGTTTCGCCTCGCCCTGATCTACGTCCTGCACTCGACGTAGGTATCTGCAAACCGCGCCCAAGCAGATGTATAATATCAATAAACAATCGCAAAAATAACCACAAATAACAATTAATACATAAAAAAATTAAGTAATCCCCGACACTTTACCTAGTCTCGGAGGTTACCTATTTTTAGGGGGCGAAGCCCTATTATGCATAGCGCTGTCTGTCTATCTGTGCATGACACGATTACAACCGAACGCGTTGACCGGTTTACATGAAACCTTTTTTGTTAGCACTGTCTTAATGAGAGAAGGGTACTGATTGATGTTGGTGAGCCTAGGGTCACAGAGACCGAAGTTATTATGACCTCAAAAGGTCACCAAAGGTCAAAAATGGCATCGTTCGGAAACCTTCGCCCCCTTTTCTGGTACATCTACACACATCATGCCCTTTCATTTGATATCACACTTGCGTATATTTGGAAACTTTCGATTATTCATCCCCTCTTTCACCCCCCCATTTTTTTAAACTTCTTAACCGATTTCGATAAAACATGTTTAATAGATAACCTGCTTTTGAATAAAAAAAGAACTGCATGCAAATCGGTCCACTCGTTCAATAGCTACAGACAGACACACAGACACCCACATAGCCGTCACATTTATAACAACCCTCTTATTTGTAGGGGGTTAAAAATAATCTGCAATGGCCCAGCAAGATGATGAATTTAGAATTCGGAATCCAGATTTTATCACTCTATTCCAATTATTTCTACGTATTATTTTTGACAATATCAGTTTAAAAGAAGTCACGTGTTTCCTTGATTAGGTACTCATTAAAATTATATCGCTACTATTTCATCATTTCAGCCATAAAACGTCCACTAATGAATAAAGGCTTCCCTCATGGGACTCCATGAGGTGTAGTTGCCATACTCGCCAAGCTTGGCAGGCGGGTTAGCGAGCGCAGTACGTTGATACACGGAAAGACGCTGTTGCCCATCTTCCGGAGGTATCCCTTAGCAGGCTCTTACTGCATCCACGGGCATGAGAGAGGCTCAATATTCTACTGGCGGCGCCCCACGGCTTCGTATTTTTCGTAAAAACGGCTTTCGTGTAAAATACCTCTATACAAACAAATCCTTGAAAAGAATCATGGAATAATTGACGAGCTCTGTGGCGCAGCGGGCGAAGGTCCGCCTGCGACGCAAGGGGTTGCGGGTTCGATTCCCGCCTCGGGACAAATGTCTGTACGATCTGCAGACATTTGTTCAGGGTGTTCTGGGTGTTTTTCTGTAAAAAATATCTATCTATGTAGTATAATGTATTAAGTATATCAGTCATCTAGTACCCATAACACAAGCTCTGCTTAGCTTGGGGCTAGATGATGCTGTGTGATTAGTCCAGCATTATTTATTTATTTATTTATTTTTTATTTATAATTAACCTGGCACTTACAAAGTGTCCCAACGCCACACAACATTTCCATTTTTATTAGTTTTTAATACGCAAAATATTCCACCTTTAGTAGATTATTCCGTAAACGATCAAAAATTGCTGTTTTACAAAAAAGTTATGTAAAATCGCGAGTTTTTTTGATAAAAATCTACGTGCTTTAGCTCTCCGCACAAATAGGAAACTGGCTGAGAAGAGGCAAAGTGCGCAGGGTATTCTCCCCCAAACTTGAATGGAAATGCGAGACGGAGTTCAGTGTGCTGTCCTTGTCATTCCATTCGCACGCGTTTCACGATTTCCGATAATCGCTGCCATAGCTTAGAAAAATCCAAAAAATTTTATTCTTGAAATGAATATAAAACTTAATATTCTGTGAATATTTCAAGCGTCTACCTGTTACTGTTATTAATATCGAGCATATAAAAAAAGCGGCTTTCCAGGCGGAAACGCTTGGGCTTCTTCAAGCTGCAAAAGCAATGGCAGCTTGTACAGATCTTGCAACCAAAGATGGTGCAAATCAAACGTCGATTATATCCATAACTGATAGCGCAGCACTTACAAATGCACTCTGCAGACCGGACACTGTGATCTTCACCACCATCTCCTCAAGATAGTGGCTACAGACAGTGGACTATGTCACAGGGTTCTTAAGGAGGAGGATACAGTGAAACATGTTCTACTGCGCTGTGCTGCAACAAAGGACGGTAGATCAAAAACGGGACTACAAGAGCTCATAGCCATGCTATTCTTCTTCTACAACATCTGCATATCCTTCGGGAATGCTCATGAAATGCTGCCAGCGTCCCAGAGTCCTTCGACAGTACATCAAGGAACTCCTTTTAGCCCTTTCCTGCCAGTCCAACTGGACTGGCTAGGGTCGGGGTAGCATCACGAGGGACAGTGCACAATAATACACCCCAAGGTATATATATTTGTATATGTATATAGTACATATATATGTTAGGATTTAAATATTAGGATATTAACACTACACCCCATTCTTCCATTCAAATCCTCTCCATACAAAGGTTGTCTGGAAGAAATCGCTCTAAGCGATAAGACCGCCCATTGTGTATTTCTGTTGTTTTTGTAGTTTAAGTTAATTTTGTTTTTATTTTCTGTATGATTTACTCAATAAAGAGTTTATCTATCTAACACATACTTTATCAATTATAAATGGTACAAACTCTGGTGTAAATTCGATCCTAGAACGCACATAAATAAAAATTCAAGACATTGAGTTCTGGTGCTGGAGGAAAATGCTTCGATTCCAAGGGCTGCACAGAACCAACCAATCGGTACTCAAAGAACTTATGATCGAAAATTAACATAGGCTGTCCACTGTATGCTTGTGAAGGACTCTTGAGTTTTTGGCCACATAGCTCGCAAGCCCGGAGACAACTTCCAGAAAATAATTGTTACGGGCAAAATAGAGGGGAAAAAGCCAAGTGGGAGGCGCCCAATGTGCTGGTCAGACCAGCGCTACACTCGACATAAACATGTTGCTGAAAGTCGGAGCAGATGGCGCAACATCGTACGGGAGAAAATGATTCCGTGAGGGGTCACGACCCCCAGTATTGGGGTAACGACGCAAGGAGGAGGATCTAACTAAGGCGCTCATCAAACTTCTAAAACTACAAATTTTTCGTCAGTACGTTGTTTTAAGACGTACATATAACTTACGTATAACTTACCTATGCTGTCTAAATAGTGTTTTATTTTACAGCGGCGCCACGCACGCACACGCCAGAAGAAGCGGTAAACATAAACGATAAACAAATGCTGAAGAAAAAGGGAATATTGCAGGCCAGCCATTCAATTGGTAAGTTGGTCATTTGATACCGAGTTGAAAACCTCCTTTTTAAGTCAAGTAAAAATAAAATATCCTTCGGGCCGAGGATGAGTTAGAAGGGCCAAGTGCAGATAGATGAGCAAATTTGGCTGATTTTTTGAAGTTTGACTAAAGACCAGTCCGACTAACATCCAGTAGTAAATAAAAGTCAAAATAAGTATATAAATTATAATGCCGTGGGGTGCCACCAGTAGCATGTTGTCCTTCTTTTCGGACAAGTCTCTTGTCAGAAAAGAAGGACAAAAGAAGAAAAAGAAAGAAAAAGAAAAGAAGGGCATTTTGTCCTTCTTTTCGGACAAGTCTCTTGTCCGAAAAGAAGGACAAAATGCCCGAAAATGCAGTAAGAATCTGCCAACATGCCGTCCTGCGCTCGCCAACCCGCCTACCAAGCGTGGCGAGTATGGCAACAATCCTCTCATGATTTTGGAGATCCATGAGGGAGACGCATGTCCAACTGTGGGTGTACAGAGCAGTCCTACTGTGATGTTGATGATAAATTATAATAAGTAGTAATAAAATATATTTACAGGTATATTTCTTTACAGGTATAGTGATGACATAGGTATTGTGGTGCTACTTCCCAGGATGAACTCTTCACAAAAAGTCCTACTACAACTAAATCATATTTTTCTCAGTGTTTATGAAATTTGACGCCTACACCAAGTAGCATAAAGGAATGAAATGATCTTCCTATGTGTTGTTCGGACAGTGAACCAGAGCCCCAAAAGGATTCCGGAATAAATACTTATTTTATGTGTGTTTAAATCAAATAAGATTTTAGCAAATGATTATCAGTCCGCTGCCGTCCTAATTGCTAAAACTTGATTTCTAGCTACATACCGAAACATAGCTATGGTAACGTAAGCGTATGTGTAATGCAGGGCGTATTATAATATATGTACTAAGCCGAAAGTGACAACTTTAGTTCTACGACTATTCAGGATTCGTGAATTTCATTCAAGAAAAGTACACGAAAGTTTTAACTTCAACAGCTGTTTATACAACAATGACTAACTAAACACCAGCTGATTCTATACAAGGTCATTGTTTCGCTTCATCATTTATCATCATCATTTCAGCCGTAAAACGTCCACTACGGATCGCAGGCCTCCCTCATGGATCTCCATGAGAGGTAGTTGCCATACTCACCACGCTTGGCAGGCGGGTTGGCGAGCGCAGTACGGGATGTTGATATACGGAAAGACGCTGCTGCCCATCTTCCGGAGGTATCCATTAGCAGGCTCTTACTGCATCCATAGATATGTGAGGAGGGGTAACATTCTACTGCCGGCACCCCACGGCAACCCCATGTCTGAGTAAAAGCTAAAGGTAGCGCTGAGGGGATTGTGACTCCGAAGAGATATAAATGACCGAACCCGTAGAGTGTTGAAATCCACTGAAGATTGTTTCCACAAGTTACACGACAATTAATCTAGGTCAATGCAACCGATGCTTAAATAACTAAAGTTGAATGTACTTAAACGTGTGTATATAATCGCTAGCTCGAACAATGAAGTAAACAAAGAGAAAGAGAAAAAAAAGAAAGAAAGAGAAAGAGAGAAAGAGAAAAAAGAGTTACCGTACAGGTACAAGTAAAAGTCCCAAAAACCTCACAGATATGTATATTTTGTTTTAAATATAAAAAAAAACTAAATTCGCTCTAAAATTATAAAAAAATAGAAATCTAATCCGCAAATTCTTAATGAGCTCAGAATCTCATATTACACCAACTAGTAAAATTGTAAGTGCAAAACTACTTATTTGCATGGGCTGAAACCCCATGTTATAATACAACCTGTATAGTAGATAATAGGTGAATATTATAACTTCATGGGTCATACGGTACCTACGCTTTAAAAATAATAAGCTTTCTTAGAATGTAAAACGTAGTTAAGCGTTGTAGATATTAGAAAAGGGTAAAGTTGTATGAATAATTACATTAATGTTTCCACCAGAATATTAATAAATTACGTGCTGTCGTTGACCTGTAAGATTCTATAAAAAATTCGGGGCTTTTTGAGTTATCCAAAAAAAATCTTTCAAACAAACCTTGCCCTGGCAATTGCTAAACTAGCAAAATTAAAAACATATCAGTCGAATAATTTTCCTATTACTCCGAGACTAACGCAATTATTAATTTTGTAAATACATTTATATCACAGAATAATCACTAGGTTCATAACATTAAGAAAATTTAAACGCTGGACAATAATATAAACATATCAAGAGAAAATAATATTATAAGTCTCCAAAGCTTTCTTTGTATAATCTTTTAGCTACACATACGATGATAGAAAAACAAAAAAAAGTTACCTAATAAATCTTTCTTCAAGCTCTTGTAAACGCGCCCTACTTCAATAACATATACATAAGTACCAATAATAGTAATTTAAAACATTATATATTGTGGTGAGCGTGAGCTGACCAATCACCATGCTGTAAGTATAGGTATAGACCTAATTATAAACGTACTTTAATAATAATAATTATCCTCCTAACCGTTTTCGGCTACGGCGACCTTATTTCTGCCTATGAGTGTGGTGTGGATGAACTCTAAGATGACTTATGTAGCCAATTTTGGCTTTGAACGTTCGTGCGCAAATAGCGCAAGTCAGAATACCATTCACAAAGTTGTAACGGATGTTTGCAGGCGGCTTGTCCTTAAGATGATCTCGTTTCTCGTCTAGTTCGCGCCTGCGTTCGTCTTCGAAACTTTGGGCATTTCGTAGTGAAAAATAACGATTTTTTCGTACAAAATTTCATCCTCTATTTTAACCCCTTCTGATTGAGTTTGCGCAACGAAAAGTAGCCTATTTCTGTCTCCATGGTCTTATCTACAATACTAAAATTCATCCAAGTCAGTTTAGCGGTTTTGACGTGAAACCTACATACATACATATATCCTTACCTTCACTTTTATATATTAACTAGTGGCTGGGTGGTGCGCGAGCTGCTTCGCAGCACGCGAGGGTTGTTTAAAAAGAGTCGAGGGTAGGTTGTGCGCGAGCTGCTTCGCAGCACGCGATTAAAAAAAAAAAAAATTTAGGGGATGAAGGGGGTAGAAAAGGGGTAGTTTCAGATTTTTCTCGTACTCACCCCCCGACCCTCTACCCAACCCTTTTTACAGAATCCCGAAATTCCATCTGGAAGTGGGAGAACAATGATGTCAGTCAGTCAGTCAGTCAGTCAGTGAGTCAGTGGTAGTCTAGCTTTATATAATATTTATATATTAATTTATATATTAATATCCCTCCCTTCTTAAGAACCGGCATCAGCTTCAGCTCTGGTGCTGCAGATGTCTATGGGTGACGATGACCACTCACCAGGTGGCGCGTCTGCTCGTCATACTGCTAGGTTAAATAAATAAGTGTAGAGTAGTCTGGTAATGAGCATTATTACTTAATAAATTGCCTTGTTCATAACGCAATCAAATGATCGGCTACGTATAATTAGACAGTAATTAATTAAGTATTTATAAACATAACTATTTAAATAATCTTCGAAGTACGCTTAATCATATCGTCTTACAAAAATAATAAAAAATATAACAAAAAGTATTGCATATAAATAGTTATATTTAAAAAATACAAAAAAAAGCAATTCCCTTTGAAATTATAAATAATGTAATAATACGCACGCTTTATCGTATCGTCTTATAAAATAATAAAAAAAATATAACTAAAAAATAATGCATATAAATAGTTAGGTTTTAAAAATACAAAATAAGCAGTTCCATTTCAAATTATAAATTGTAATATAACTTCAAGATCCACAGAATTTCGAATTTCTTAGTATTAACATTGTGCTCAAAACCAAAGGTTACTTGCCAAATCTTGCTTTGTTAATAAGTAGATAGGATATATAATGCTTTAACAAAAATGATATATAATGCTTTGACAAAATAGCTGCTTGCGTGGTTTTGAGCGCGATACACCCGAATTAAAGTGTACCTACTATGTATATATGTCCTTTATTGTAATCTGAGAACGTGTATGCATTGAACTTTTGTAAAAATTATGCTAAAAGAAAAACACAAAGAATCGGGTAGGCTGTAATATCAAATACTTCTTTAGCACAACGCGCAATGTTAGATTTAGTTTCGAATGTATCGTAGCTATACAGGGTGTGACAAAACTTCGCTCTTTGAGGGGTAGTAATATAAATAATTGAATGTTGACAGAATTCAAAAAACTACCACTAGCCCAAAAATATACCAAATCTGATCGCGTAAGTTTTTGCAACAATTAAAAAACACATTCCATACAATCTTAATTTTCGCGCGGCTAAAAAAAATATCATGTGCAACCCTACCTAAATTCCGTGGGGTGCCGGCACTAGAATGTTACTCCGCCGCTCATGCCCGTAGGTGCAGTACAGCCTGAAAGAGAAATTCCGTAATTAGGTGCTGCTTAAAATAAAGATGGGTACATAAGAGAATAAGAAGGGTTGACTTATACTTGGGAACACTAGTGTAGGTATTGTCATACTCACCAAAGGAGATGCCCAAAAGTGGTATCAAAAAGTCTCACGCATCAAGATTAAAATTGTATAGTAATTATTTTTATATTTTTTTACGACATTACGCGTCAGGGATTTGATTTTTGAACCCGGAATTTAGTTTAAAGTATAAAAGTATGAACATTGTTTTTAATTCCTTTACACGGGGTTCACACAACCGGTTATAGGGATGTAGTGCATTATTAGAAACAATATGATGACTCGACTAAACAGTCATTCCAATCGTTTCTTTTTTAATAAATATCTTATCGTTTGCTTCAAAAACAATTTCCGGATGATATATATTTAACCTTTGCTATCTTCTCGTTGAATAATAGTAACAATTAAGTAAATCCAGTACACCAAATCGATTTAGTATTGCTAATTGACATAAAATCGATTTTCTTACTAAAGATTTCGATTTATCGATCGTATCCCTAAATTCGTTCTCCGTACATTTTTCAACTTTTTGGCTACTACATTACTAGAGCTACATTAGATCCACGCCAGGCGACGCCTTGCGACGCGATTCTACGTACAAATCAGGCGTGGCCCACGTATGCGTCGGTCGAATGTAGTTCCCGCTTATTCAAGCTGAATGGTCACATTTATGGTAATCGTTTCAGCCGTGAACTACTACTGAACACAGGCCTCGCTCATGGATCTCCATGAGGGGTAGTTGCCATACTCACCACGCTTGGCAGGCGGGTTGGCGAGCGCAGTACGGGATGTTGGTACACGGAAAGACGCTGCTGCCCATCTTCCGGAGGTATCCCTTAGCAGGCTCTTACTGCATCCATGGGTATGAGAGGAGGGGTAACATTCTACTGTAATGTGCGTGTGGTAAATAAATGATTTTCTTCTTCTTCTTCTTCTTCTTCTACTGCCGGCACCCCACGGCGCTATAAAACTTATGGTAATGTTTTATTGGAATTGGTGTGATAGTGTGATCACGGTAGCATCCAATAATAAATACCCCCACATACCCTTATGGTATCCATGTTATCCGCTCATAGTATTAGCAGTAGGTTTAAATGTCGGGAAACTCACAGAATTCAGTCCCGCACCATGTTGCGACTATACGTCGCTATAACTCGCAATTAATAATAATAATAATAAATAAATAAATAATATTGGACAAATCACACAGCATCATCTAGCCCCAAGCTAAGCAGAGCTTGTGTTATGGGTACTAGATGACTGATATACTTAATACATTATACTACATAGATAGATATTTTTATTATTATTACTAATATAGCGGATTACTCTGTTTTTAGAGCAATGATGTTTATTGTGTGTATATGACGTGTCAATAAAATAGGTTACTTGTCTGGTTTTGAGGTTATTTTCGATTTCATAAAATTACTTTGAAACCCCAGTTTGTTTACAAAAACAACTTTTATAGGAGTTAATATGATAAGTATAGACTATAAAAAACCAAGTTTGGTTTTGATGCAGCTTGGTACGGGATTCCATATATCCATGAGCATTGTCCTTTGAAAGCCATGTCGCTAAAATCGTGTATCTGAATCATCTTGTTATTAAAAACTGTGCTTTTCTACTCATAAACCTAGGTGATGATAGCATAATAGATAATAATTATTATATAGTATATAGTAATTGATATAGTATGTATAGTATATATCAATTACTATTGGTTTGAAAATTTTGTCCCACCCTGTACAGCTGGTATTATTATTATTATTAAGAGCCTGTACTGTCCCACTGCAGGGCAAAGGCCTCCCTTCCTTCCTTCCTTCCACCTTTCTCTGTCTTGAGCTACTGTGGTCCAGTCATCCAAGTATTCGTCGAGTTCGTCTCTCCATCGACGTCTCGGTCTGCCGCGAGGTCGTTTCCTATGTTTTTGGTATGCTATGATAAATTCGGAACTAAATATAACATAGCGCGTTGTGCTAAGGAAGTATTTGATTTTACAGCCTACCCGATTTTTGTGTTTTTCTTTAAGCATATTTATTACAAAAGTTTAGTTATTTATTATTTGGGTTGACAGTTCGTTTAGAAATTGGCAATTTTCTTCATTTATTAAGCTTCACATAGTCTATAATTAATGGAATCAGGCGTTACTTTGCAGAAATCCATGACAATAAAATGCAATAAAAATATTTAGGTACTTTTAATTCCGCTTATGCTGAGATGCAGGAGCACCGCCCTCCCGACCGCTAATTATGCACATGCAGGGAGAACTAGCTTGTCAGTGCAGCATGCATACCCAAACCTATACGACGACACGTGTTTCGCCTCTCCGCGAGGCATCATCAGGTGAGACGCTGAGGTGTTGACTGGTCGGCCGCTGGAACGAAAGTATATCTTTCGTTCCAGCGGCCGACATGAGGCAACTACCCCTCATGGAGATCCATGAGGGAGGCCTGTGTTCATCAGTGGACGTTTTATGGCTGAAATGATGAACATTTTGTAGGTACCTTCGTCCTCGACAGGACGTTAAACTGGCGGTGATTATTTTTACAATGCTTTTCATAAAATGCATGCGTAAAAATAATCAGTTTTTTTTTGTACATAGAGTTGATTTTTATTTTGTACATATTGTTGAGTTTTTAAAATGTAAATATGTGTATATAAATTAGTGTAAATAGATAGATAGATAAACTCTTTATTGTGTAAATCAAACAGAAAATAAAAACAAAAATAACTAGATTTAACTTAAACTACAAAAACAACAGAAATACACAATGGGCGGTCAAGATACTTTAACTGTATTTATTTTTTGGTTAATAATTTTTGCGTTTATAGATTATGTAAATATCTGTTTTGTTGCTCATTCAATATTAATATTAGTGCACATAATGTATTATAATCATAAAAACATTAATGGTTCAACCGTGCTAGTCAATTATTATGCCTATCAAGAACTGAAAGAAGAAGATAGAGTTTAATATTATTTGTAGTTTTTTTTAACACCGGGAGTGCTGTCATCGTTGTTTTAACACCCATAATGTCACAGGCTCACCGAATATAGGCTCATCGAATACACGAACTATTTAACACTTTATATACCTGGTATGATGTCGTTAAAGTGAAGACTGGACAAGGTTTAAAGGCTATCGCTTGCACTAAGGATTAAACTTTTTTAATATTTTCTCTAGCGATACCCGCTGTGACGTCACATACTGGAGCTCGATGTTAACCAGAAATTCGGTCAGAAGCATGTATTCTGTTAGATCTAATTCATTCACAACCGGTGTATTAAACAATATCGTCCAATTTAGTATACTATTTTTGATTGTATTTAAATTAATGATTTTAGTTTGTAGACAGTCAAGTGACTATTAAAAACATAAAAGCATTGCTTAGTTTTATTTATTTGGTTGCGTCTTAATTTGTTTTTGTATAAAATATATTCATAAATCGCTAAGTATTTAAAAAATATTCTAGGAGTATTATAAATAATATTAAGCTTAAAGCTAACATGCTTAAAAATTTTAAATAATTTAAAAATTATTAAAACAATCTTGCCAGTTTTTGGTGTCAGGTCACATTTAACAAATTAAATGCCTATGAACATTTTGTAGGTACCTTCGTCCTCGACAGGACGTTAAACTGCCGGTGATTATTTTTACAATTCCTTTCATAAAATGCATGCGTAAAAATAATCAGTTTTTTTGTACATCATGTTGATTTTTATTTTGTACATATTGTTAAGTTTTTGAAATGTAAGATTGTGTATATAGTTTAGTGTAGATACCCTTACTGTATTTTTGGGTTAATAATTTTTGCGTTCATGAATTATATAAATATCTGTATTGTTGCTCATTCAATATTAATATTAGTGTACATAATGTATTATAATCATAAAAACATTATTAATAGGTCAACCGTGCTAGTCAATTATTAAGCCTATCAAGAACATAGTTCAACAAGATAGAGTTTAATATTATTTGTAGTTTTTTTAACACCGGGAGTGCTGTCATCTTATTTTAACATCCATAATGTCACAGGCTCACCGAATATAGGCTCATCGAATACACGAACTATGTAACAACTCATCTACCTAGTATGATGTCGTTAAAGTGAAGACTGGACAAGGTTTAAATTAAAGGCTATCGCTTGCACTAAGGATTAAACTTCTCTCTTCTCTACCGATACCCACTGTGACGTCACATACTGGAGCTCAATATTAACGAGAAATTCGGTCAGAAGCATGTATTCTGTTAGATCTAATTCATTCACAACCGGTGTATTAAACAATATCGTCCAATCTAGTATACTATTTTTGATTGTATTTAAATTAATGATTTTAGTTTGTAGACAGTCAAGTGACTATAGAAAACATAAAAGCATTGCTTAGTTTTATTTATTTGGTTGCGTCTTATTTTGTTTTTGTATAAAATATATTCATAAATCGCTAAGTATTTAAAAAACATTCTAGGAGTATTATAAATAATATTAAGCTTAAAGCTAACATGCTTAAAAATTTTAAATAATTTAAAAATTATTAAAACAATCTTGCCAGTTTTTGGTGTCAGGTCACATTTAACAAATTAAATGCCTATGAACATTTTGTAGGTACCTTCGTCCTCGACAGGACGTTAAACTGCCGGTGATTATTTTTACAATTCCTTTCATAAAATGCATGCGTAAAAATAATCAGTTTTTTTGTACATCATGTTGATTTTTATTTTGTACATATTGTTAAGTTTTTGAAATGTAAGATTGTGTATATAGTTTAGTGTAGATACCCTTACTGTATTTTTGGGTTAATAATTTTTGCGTTCATGAATTATATAAATATCTGTATTGTTGCTCATTCAATATTAATATTAGTGTACATAATGTATTATAATCATAAAAACATTATTAATAGGTCAACCGTGCTAGTCAATTATTAAGCCTATCAAGAACATAGTTCAACAAGATAGAGTTTAATATTATTTGTAGTTTTTTTTAACACCGGGAGTGCTGTCATCTTATTTTAACATCCATAATGTCACAGGCTCACCGAATATAGGCTCATCGAATACACGAACTATGTAACAACTTATATACCTAGTATGATGTCGTTAAAGTGAAGACTGCACAAGGTTTAAATTAAAGGCTATCGCTTGCACTAAGGATTAAACTTCTCTCTTCTCTACCGATACCCACTGTGACGTCACATACTGGAGCTCAATATTAACGAGAAATTCGGTCAGAAGCATGTATTCTGTTAGATCTAATTCATTTACAACCGGTGTATTAAACAATATCGTCCAATTTAGTATCGTCCAGTTTACTATGTTTGATTGTATTTAAATTAATGATCTAAGTTTGTAGACAGTCAAATGACTATAAAAACATAAAAGCATTGCTTATTTTTTTTTATTTGGTTGCGTATTAATTTGTTTTTGTATAAAATATATTCATAAATCGCTAAGTATTTAAATTGTATTCTAATAGTATTATAAATAATACTAAGCTTAAAGCTAACACGCTTAAAGTTTTTAAAGAATTTGAAAAATATAAAAAAAATCTTAAAAAAGGAAAGATAAAAAAAAAATGTTAATGTTAATAGGTAGGGTAAAATATATGCTTAAAAGTAATGTTGTATATATGTATGTATGTAAAAATGTACATAAATATTAAAATGTAAAAATGTAAATACATTATTTGTCTCATTTTCCTTTTCCTTCCCATTAAAATAGATGTAGATAATAAGGAAATATAGGATAGATTGTAGAGAGATTATACACTTTGTTCAACCTAACCTCCAAAAAAGAATGAAGAGATAAAGACATATAACGAATGAGTATCGTTATCAAGATTCATACAAGTTTATACTCAGATAAAGTAGAGATACAGTAAAATATAGTGAGGTTATCAAGAAGAATCACACAGTAACTGTTTAAAAACTGGATTATGCAGGTTGCCTCAAAATGGTTTGCTTAATAATTCTGTTTTGGAATTTCCTACACCCGAAATAAATTCAATATGTTGACAAATGTAAGCAGATATAACATTATGAAATGGAAACACTTTGGAAAGTTATCTCTAGTCTAGGAAGATTCTAGTAGGAATGCCGTTTTCAAATTGTATTTATTAATCATTAATAATTTTATTTAAAATTCAAAGCTACAATATTGGCGCCTCAAATAGGATCATGTCATTCAAGTCACTGTCATTAATTTTGACATGAACTTCTTTGTCATTGAGAACTTCTTCTTCTTCTTAATTGTGGTGGATGTGACACGTGCAGATTTGTTTAAAGTTTCTTTTCCTGACATTCGCGCCACAAATTAAAGAAGAAGGTGAAAGGAACACACAGGCTGAATTATTTAGTTCAACGCATCCTATGCAGTCCTAGTAAGCACGGAATGTAAACCTTCATAACCTTTCAAGTTGTTCAAACCTCAGCAGCTGTCAATCACTCACAAAAAAAAAGAAGTACAGACAGTAACAGGTGTGAGAGGCTGACTCATACAGGCTGAGTAATTTCGTCATATGTATGTAGTAAGTGCAGGCAGGAGCCAAAAAGTTATTTTCTGAACCATTCTGGATGTTCAAACACTCTACACTAGAGAAGTATGTCATGAAATATGTTTAAAATATGACACTACGCTGGGTGATATAATCTTAGGTAGTAAAATGTTACTTGAATTCTAATTCTGACATGTATCATGTGAATGCAGGATTTGGGCTCGTGGTCAAATTAAATTTCCTTTTTTTTTATACGTTACTTGACAGTTGACACTGGCAGATTGTGTTGAACATAACTCAAAAAGACATAAAAGAAAAAGAAGTTCGTACTTACATGTCATTTTGTCATTCTCAAAGTTAACGATCTTGTCATCTCCTGTCACGTAAGCAACGTATAGAAAAATATGAAAATGACAGATGAAAGCTATTTAGGATGCCGACACATTGTTTCATATCTCTACGGTACCGTGAACAAGTAAAGCTTTGGGTTGTTCACGGTACCGTGGAGATGTGAAACAATGCAAGCATTCTAAATAGCAGTAAAGCTTTGGGTTGACAAATAAATGGCCGTCAACATGGAAATAACAAATAACATAAGAATTTATAAACTTGACACTGGCAGAATTGTGTAAAACCAAACACAAAAAGCCATAAAATAAAAAGACAAGACAAAGCTTTGGGTTAGGTTCTCGTTGTGAGGAGGTTTAAAGAATCTTTATTTCTCAATAAGAATAATAATATTCACTTGGTTGAGAACATTTAAAGTTTTTTAACATGTAAAAGTATACGCATTAGTGCACTACCTGCTAACGTTACCTATGCAACCTGATTAGTTCCACCTTTAACTGCTAGATGGCGTAACAAGTCGTTCCTGAATACCCGTAGTAATATTATTAAACACTGATAAATATTAGAACTGTACACATAGTGTGAACACTAGAGAATACTAAAAAGAGAGTACTTAAAAAAATACTTCCCAACGTCAACCAATGGTACACGTTGGGAAGTATTTTTTTGTAATTCTCATCCTATACCAGTGTTACAGGATTTTAGTAGTTAGGTTTAGAATGGGAACCCTTCTTCTCTACGCGTTTTAATCTCGGCAAAAATAGTAAAATAATATTCACAGCTTGTTGATTTTTACAAAAAAATCGACAGGCCGTGATAGGTGCCGGCAGTATCATGACAGGGTTCCGACAGTATCATGACATGGTACCGGCAGTAGAAGGTTGCCTCCTGTCTCTTGCCCGTGAATGCAATAAAAAATGTGACAAGGGATATTTCCGGAAGATGGGTAGAAGCGTCTTTCCGTATATCAACATCAACAATCGATTTCAAATAAACAGGCGACTTGAGATCCTTCTCCTTTTTTGAAGTTGGTTAAAAATGGGGTTGATTCCGTTGTTCATAGTTATCTTAATGCTGAGTTTCTGTTTTAAACTCTATTGTAGTAAAGTTTTTCTAAGTAAAAGTACAGTTATAAATCAAAATATATTATTAAATTATTAATTTAGATCATCATTTCAGCCCTAAAAAGTACACTACTAAACACAGACCTCCCTCATAGATCTCCATGAGGGGTAGTTGCCATACTCACCATGCTTGGCAGGCGGGTTGGCGAGCGCAGTACGGGTTTTTGATACACGGAAAGACGCTGCTGCCCATCTTCCAGAAGTATTCCTTAGCAGGCTCTTACTGCATCCACGGGCATGAGAGGAGGGGTAATATTCTACTGCCGGCACCTCACGGCCGTTTAGATATCTATGAGAAACTTAATAAAATAAACACCTTAGAGAAATACTTTATCGTTTTAAAACATAGAACATCATCAGGTTTCAAATCGTAAAAATTATAGATATAAAATAAGGAAACCGTAAATATTATTATATAAAATTCAAAACAATTCTTTATGCTGTTTATCTCACTAATAATATAAAGCCGAAAGTTTGTTTGTATGGAGGTTTGTTACCTCTTCACGCAAAAACTAGCGTACGTATCGAGCTGAAATTCTGCTTGGTGTTGACCAGGATTAACACACAGGCTACTTTTTATTTGGGTACAACGCATGCGAAGCGGTGGGCAGAAGCTAGTATTTTCATAACCGCTCCAGTGCGCATGGTAACTAGAGTTACTAGTAATTTTGAAGCTAAAGTGCACATGGTAACTAGAGCTACCAGTCCGCTATTGCTCCAAAGAAACGTTTTTTCTATGGTTCTGTTTAGTCAGCGTCTGATTGGCTAATATGGGTGCGTTGACAGTGAAATTTAGTATTTTATTGGACAGTAGTTTGCCAGCACACGAAGGAAGTAAAAAAAAAACAAAAAATCCGAAAGTTTGGTTTGTTTTCACAAGTTGTTGAAAACCGCCGGTGTAAGAAGTTGTTCCGCATTATTAAATCAATATTTTGTTTGAAGACCCTGCATTTTTTATTATATTTAAAGAGGATAAATTAAGTTACGTTTAGACACCAACTAATGTAGATAAATGTATAAATATTTTAAACTACATCTTGAATTCAAATCTTTGCGCTCAAAATCGATTGGTTTTGAATACATTCCGGCCACAGATTTAAAATTATTTGACGTACTTGACAAGCTTATTTCAAGCACATTCCAATGACTTAAGAGTTCCCGTCAGTAGCGATTCTAATAGGACGCCGACCGCACGCTCGAATTCCCGCCAAAGCGCTGGAAACTGTTCATACATGTTTGCGGCGCGCTAGTACACGCCAGCGGATAAGTACCTCTAAGTAACGAATTGTTACCCACGACGTGATTCGTGATGTATCTGACGTAGAAGCCTACGCCGTAGCTACGACGTAGCAACTTGAGGATATTTCCAGGCAACTTACTTTGTATTCGTTTATGCATATCATGGAGCACATTACTTATCGATGATATAAGTAAATCATCAATGTTGACAAGTATGTCTATAAGATAATGTATTTTTTTATATATTTAAAAAATGCCATCAAATATTTTTTTCGTTTCTGACAGGACTCGAGTCCATTCCGACGAATACCTAACTAAAAAAGAATAAGAACTAATAAGAAATTATATGATTGAATTTTTCAAATTAATATTCATACGACGTATTATTTTACCCAACCGCATATAGTCTAGCTTCATTACAGGCTCTTGGGGTAACAAAGGGCTTCTAATTAATCCAACTGCTAACTGCTATCCCTAGGTATGTTTGTATGTTCGTGTGATGTGGTAAATGCCCATCAATCCAGAGCATACCTCGTTAATCCATTGTGGTGGAAATGCAACAATTTACACACCAGTAAACGGGGCATGCACGAAATAGATACACATAAGTCGATCAGAAGGTTTGCTTCTATTCCAATTAAATCTTAAATGCCATTATTTAAAAACTGTTAAGTTTACCACCCAAATGATGCATAGGTACTTAGCCCCCATCAATTTATACCATATTTTAAACAAACCAAACGGCCGCCACTTAGTAGTTTTTGCTAACGTGGCCGATATCTACCTATCCTGTTTTTAAAGCGGTATACAAGTTATATAAGCCGCCTTAAATACTTGTTTTGTGATCGTAAAAAATACTGAGAAATTAATATACTTAACACAAAAATTGTAAAATTAAAAAAATAATAAATTAGTTATTTAACTAAATTGTACCAATAAATGTTTTATCTATCTATCTAAAAAGAAAATTGAATTATTCATGCCGCCATCTAAACTATTTAAAAATTGTATGGTGTCCTCACATTTTTAACATTTTTACGACCTAATTAAATCGTGGTATATCACTCTCCTTTTGTAACAATAGTCCAATGAAACAATAGAATACGTAAAGGAATATATATATCTAGGACAACTAATATCTACAGAAGACTGCATGCAAAAAGAAATAGAAAGAAGAATAGCTAATACATGGAAACGTTTCTGGTCACTAAGCGAAGTGATGAAGAACAAATGTATGCCTATAAATGTAAAGAAAAAAGTATACAATATGTGTATTCTACCATGTTTACTTTACGGGTGTCAAACCTGGGCATTGACCGAACAATTAGCTAATAAATTAAAAATTTGTCAAAATGGAATGGAGAGAAGTACAATAGGAGTAAAAAGAAAGGACCGAGTAAGACTAAAAGACAAAGAGCAAAACAAACTTCAAGAACGCATACACGACTTACAAACAACTAAAATGGCGATGGTCGGGACACATGATTAGAGAGAATAAAGAGAAATGGACTAGTTTAATAACAGAATGGTATCCACGAGATGGTAAAAGGAGTAGAGGTAGACAGACAAAGAGATGGGAGGACGATATTGTTAAAGTGGCAGGGCCAACATGGACGCGACAACTGCGACGCGGAGCAAAGGACAGGACAAAGTGGAAATCTTTAGAGGAGGCCTTTGTCGAAGGACAAGCTGTTTTCAAAGACGAACCGTTTGCCGATTTATAATGTGTTTTTGTTTATAATAATTATATATATTATAACTTAAGTTTTAGGCATATATAAAAACCAATGTAAACATTAAGGAACAGTAATAAAGGCTTTTTTATTTATTTATTTATTTATATCACTCTCCTTTTAAAATTTCTTCTTACTCTTTACACGCGAAATACTAAAAGCCTGTAGAAGTGTATGTAAAATCTGTATTGCATCATCACCACCAACTTTGTAAAGCCGCGCGGCACCGGCTCGCTTAAATTAATATCAATTTCAGATTTACGTCACGTCCTGTTTAAACTATGCCCTTGTTTACAATCCGATGCATATCGAATAAGCGATCTGTTTGACGTGGTGAGTGGTCTGTAAATGCCAGTTTTAGTAGCTTAGTATTGAACGATTTTGAATGGATGTCCAAATGGAATAAATACGCGTTAGTTTAATATTTTGGCGGAATTTGAACGAGCTTCTGTTAACCTAGAGGTTTTTTTGATGCTCTAGGTAAAATCCGCGAGACACATTTTAGAATAGGTGCTTGACACCGTCAAAACTTTAAAACGCTTTTTTGATGATAGGTATATACATTAAAAAAAGGCCAAGTGCGTGTCGGACCACGCGCTGTGCAGGGTTCCTTAGCTATCTGTAGACCTAATGTTAGAAACCGGTGGACTTTAATACGGTTACCAGAGCATTTTATTAGGAGGTTGAAAAAAAAAAATGAAGTGCAAAACTTTATGAGCCCTGTAAAGTTAGCTTTGACAGCTGCGCAGTACGTAGCACTACACATATTAGGGTGTTAAGGGGAAGGAAAGACAAAAGGGGTACGAGAGAGGCTCAGTCTGTGAAACTAGGGTTGCCAGCGAGATTGTTGGCGTATTTTCGTTTGATCTAGCACACATTTTAGTATGCATTTATTTATCAATTATTAAAACTAATTTAATTCATAAATACGTTGTTTTTAATCAATCTGATTGGCTAAATCTGAACCTAATACAAAACCCAATTTTATAAATTGGATTAACAATTTTTTTAATAAATCTGATCGGCTAAATCTGAACCTAATACAAAATCCAATTTTGTAAATTGGATTAGGTTAAGTATCCCTAAAATAAAGGATTGTTTAAAAATAAAATTTCCAGTTATCTCACAGAATATTGAAGCAAATCAACCAATCTTTTAACCACTTACCTGCGATATTGTAAGCATCCTGCGACGCAATAAGCTACCTATTCAAGCAAAGAAACCTCTCATCTCACGCAGTGAAGTACGCATAATACAGAACAACAAAATTATTATATTACTGTTGTTGAAAAGGAATGATATTGAACTCTTAACAAATTATGTGTATTACATACATATTTTACCTCTAAGGTACGCATCTATTGAATTAAAATTCTGGTAATTATCAGAAGACGCGAGGTCATCCTTATTTCAGCCTTAAAAAAAACGTCCACTACTGAAAAAGGCCTCCCTCATTGATCATGGATGGTGACGTGATAAGGGGTTGTTGCCTAACTCACCACGCTTGGCAGGCGTGTTGGCGAGCGCACTACGATGTTAATACACGAAAAGATGCTGTTGCCCATCTTCCGGAGGTATCCCTTAACAGGCTCTTACTGCATCCAAGGGCATGAGAGTAGGGCATTCTACTGCCGGCACCCAAAGGCATCATCATTTTCAACACATATTTAACCCGGTATTGATGGCGTTATTTACCTTTAGTGTTGCCAATCTTCCCGACTACTATGGATGCAATCCTGTCGAAACGTCGGGCATTAATAAAGGTAAAAGTTTCAAGAATACTATGCAACATCATACACAGCCCGATTTTACCCACTGCAGGGTATATACCTCCCTAAGTTTCTGCCTTCCACCACGATCCTGTGCCAGTCGCATCCACTGATCGCCCGACTCTTCTATGACCCATCCTCGGACACCATTCAGTTGTGGCCTTGCTTCATTTATCATCACCTCGCCTTGCAAGGTGTCCTGCCCAACTCCACTTAAATTCCTTTATCTTGGTTCTGACATCATGGACTTTTGTCCGTCGCCAGATACGCAAAATAAGAATATTTTGCTGAACGGAATTACAAACGTATTATCCACCCATGTTAATAGAACAAATTGGATCATTGCGATTAAAACTGCTATATAAATTGATCGTTGATTGTGCTCCAAACAAATCATCATTTATCATCACTACAGCCGTAAATTGTCCACTGGTGAACACAGGCCTCCGTCATGGATCTCCATGAGGGGTAGTTACCATACTCACCACGCTTGGCAAGCGGATTGGTGAGCGCAGTATGGAATGTTGATACACGGAAAGACGCTGCTGCCCATCTTCCGGTGGTATCCCTTAGCAGGCTCTTACTGCATCCATTGGCATGAGAGGAGGGGTAACATTCTACTGCCGGCACTCCACGGCGCCGCAAACAAATATTTATCTTTAAATGACACTACTTCAAGAAACACTCAGAATATGACTTTAGATCAATCCTTTGCACTAAATGTTAACTTGACACTCCATTTCCTCACATATCATCCTTAAATATCATATCTCACATATCGAGCGCTAAAAAGTGAAGTGCAATCGAGAAATCGTAGATATTTTTCCGTCTGTAATATTTTTCTCTAGTGGTGGGCCAACCAAACATGTCAGAAACATTTCCCGGGATTAAGTGCCAGATGCATTCTAATCGCAAGTAAAATATAAAAATTAACGTATACCAACAGACAGCGACTTCATCTACCGTCAGAGAATTCAAATCAGATTTTAAATTTCCGTAACGTTTGAGCTTTCTTGCTTTGACTCAAAAGCAATGAAAATAAATACTTTTTATGTAGTAGTTATTAATTTTCTTTGCTAAACTGGCTGCTGTTATAATCTATCGGAATTGAAGGTAAAGATCTTAGTATTGTATTATATTAGTATTTAATTAAAAATTGCTTGAACTTAAGCAGTCTACGTATAAATTTTATAGAACTATCAGTTTATAATGATATAAACTTAACTATATGATGAGGATGACCTCATCATATATGGATAGGTGCTAGGCAAGCCTGACCCATCACACAATGTCCCAGGCACTGCAGCGTCCCGTAAAGCATGATTACCAGGTTGCTGACGCTGTATAAATCATCGATAAAAATCATCAGTTTATGGCTTCAAAAATAAACAACAATATTAAATGAATTATATATCATCATCATCACCATCATCTCATCTGTAGGACGTCCACTGCTGGACATATGCCTCCCTCATGAATCGCCAAGTACTAATTATGAGGGATTATTTCCATACTTATCACGGGAGAGCGAGCGCAGTAATGGATGTTAATACATGGAAAGACGCTGATGTCCATCTATTCCGGAGGTATCCATTGGCAGATTACCGCTTTACATCAGGTAGGCCTTCGGCTTGTCTCGTCATTTAGTCTTGACGAATTAGGCTGTACTTTGTTACCATATTTACATAAATTACATATTAAAATTTTCATTATTAAACGAGCAGTCGTGCGTTTCGTTCTTAACTTTCCCATAACAATCCCTGCAATAAAAGTATATTATTCACTTTAATAAAACAACAACAAAGTGCCTGCCTTCAAAGTGACCTTCGAAGTATTTTATATTTCCCAACGCAGTGTTTGAAACATTCTCGGAATACCTTTAAGTTGTTCACTCAGCATGGCAGAAATCCTACCAATTAAAATGTTCGCAAGCCAATTATAGAGACTTAGTAACGAAACCCTGAAGAAAGTATATTGTTATTACGCGTAATAACAATGTTTCTTCATGTACTTTCTATAAAATTGTTTAGTCATTTTTTTAGTCCTAGTCCTAACTAATATTATAAATGCGAATGTAAGGGGCCGTCTCCACGAGCGAGGGAATCGCGGCGAGTTCCACGTATTTCTATAGCGCGGACTCGTCGCGATTCTCTCGCTCGTGAAGACAGCCTCTAAGAGAGTGGAGAAATACGTGGCACCGACGATAACATTGCCGCGATTCCCTCGCTCGTGGAGACGGTCCCTTAGTTCGTTTGTTTGTTACGTTTTAACGCCAAGACCACTACACCGATATTAAAAATTATTTCATCAATGTAGATTTCTATTGATGAAATCATTTTTAATATCGGTGTAGTGGTTTAGGCGTTAAAACGTAACAAACAAACTCTTGTTAGCAAGTAACATAGGATATATTTAATCCCCGTATTCCCACGGGAACAGGAATTACGCGGAAACCGCGGAACACATTCAATTTGCTTTAGATTTCAATAATCCATTGTCTCTTTTATAGTAGATATTCAAAAGGTTAGAAAATTATTTTATTTAGATTTGTACTTTTAAATAGTTATGAACTATTTTTAAGCAGATGTTTTATATATATTTTAAAGCTGTTGGTTTTCCTTGAATAAATAAATAAATAAACTATAACTTTTGAAGAACAGAATCAAGGACTTCTAAAAAATGCTAAATACAAAAAACAAAGCAAAAATATCCTAAAGTATCGACAACCTCCTCAGTTTAAACTCCAGTTTATTATTATAGCCTAGATTATACCTCATTTGTAGGTAAAGTACATAAATGATTAACCTACAAACGTTTTGTCGGAGACAAATCACCGCCTTAGGTCGCCACGCGATTTCGCTACACGGCTATACAACACTACAAGGATGTGGCAAGCGCGCGGGGAAGCGGGGGGAACTTGCCTCCAAGGCAAGTTCTACCTGCGACCAGTGCCTCTATTCGTACGTACATACGTCCCAAGCGTGAAGTGTAAGCGCACGGGGAAGCGGGCCCCGGGGCAAGCTCCGTGTGTCTATACGTACGTACGTACGTTCCAAGCGTGGAGTGTGTCGCCGACTTACACTCCACGCTTGGGACCCTACCATCTACCACACACGCGATCGAAGACGCACGCTTTCTTTAGTCTGAATAACATACCAGTGTCTATATGTAGTCCGCTCTCTTAAATTTCTACCTAAAAGTCTTCATCATGCTGTTTTCAAATAAAGTTCAAATAAGGTTTATCTACATATGTACTGTATGTGTGTGATTGAAGTTCCAAATAAACTGTTTATCTATCTATCAAAAGTAAACTGCCTATATAAATCAAAAGCATGTCGCCACTAAACCTTCCCCAAATATATCAATGATTTTGGCGGATGAACTACAGACACAACAAACCTTTGACTACGAAGTATTCTGTAACGCCTGTTGCTCTCAAAGTATTATAGCCCAACTTGAGCTTGTTAGCGTCTTCAATACACCCACGGCGTGTTCACGGGGATTCCGCAGGGAGCATAGGGTGGAATCCCACCCTTAAGTCTTTACTAATTCGCCTTGGGGCGAAAATGTTTTGTGAAGCTTCTAAAGTTATTGCTTTTTGATGTCTGGGAACAGAAACTGTCTGTCGTGTTCGCGTTGTTGAAAAATTGTTGAGAAATATCTACTTATGTGAAGCTTTGTGAAAATCTTGTTTGTAGTTTAATTGAAGGGTTCATGATGCGGACTTATTTTGTCTGGCATTTTACAAGGCATTATAGTCTCGAATATGTGGCGTGCTTTTCCTGTGCTCAATACTTTCATTAGATTGGTGGTAGGAAATGATGAAATACACGACAGTCAATGTTATTGAAATTAATTACCAACTTAAACATAACTGGATTCACAATCAAATTCAGGTTTTTTCATCATTATCTCAGACCGTTTGCACCCAGTGTTTGGGTGTGGGTATAAGCCTCCTTAGATTTTTTTATAATCCTATTTGTTATTTTTTTTAAACATAATGATGTGCGAAACACGTCGCCGAGGCAGGCCAAAGAAGTGCTGGCGCGATGACTTGGGCGTGTTCCCTGGCAATTGGCAGGAGATCGCACTGGGCAGAGACAGATGGAGAGAAACGAGGGAGGCATTGGCCCAGCCGTGGGAGTACAGGCTAGAAAAAATAGATCTGCTAATTTTTAGAACTGTTAGTTGAGGAAGCTTTAAAGGTAAAGGAAACAGCGTTAGAAAACCCGCGGATTAGTTAGCTTCAGACGTATTGTACCTTGTATTATATAACCTCTGGTTCTTTCCTCTGACTAGGATGGTATAGGTGCTAGGCAAGCCTAATCCATCTTACAATATTCCAGGCACTGCAGCGTCCCGTACAGCTTCATTGCCAGTAGCTGACGCTGTACAAATCATCTATAATAGATGCAAAGATTTTTAATTAAGAACATGAGCTAAAACTGCTTATATCAAACAAACAACAAACAACCGCGATCCAGATCTGGGAAACATTGCAGAATTGTAAGCTAGGAAACGACGGGCGGCACGAGCCGTGATGCGGCAGGGCGTTGACTACGTTCCCTGAAAGGCCCATTAAGTACTTCATGAAGACCAACCAGCTCTGGTTACAAAGTAGTCAATTTCTGCTGTTCATCATCCACGTGCACTGCTGGACATAGTTCCTCATAGATTTCCAAGGTCATGAGGGGGTTGTTGCCATACTCGTCGGGAATGTATAATAAAACATTTGCAGCATTTTGTTTAATAATGGAACGTGCGTATGGCGCTGGCAACAAAAAAGTTTTTAATCAGTGCGTCCCACCTGTCAGGACCATAGACATAAGTAAAATTCTGTCTTATCTCTTATTAAAGTATGTCTATGGCCAGGACCTATACGATGCCGAAACGTGGACAGACTCACGGTACAGCTGGCCCACCAGTTTAAAGTCGCTCAGCGAGCTATGGAGCGTGCTATGCTCGGAGTCTCTATATATATATGATAGATAGATGTTAAAGTCTCATGGATAATGACTGAGTCTCCCTGAGGTACTTTTCATTATAGCATTATGTTACTAACATGATAAGACGACAATGCAATTTAACATTGGTTTAAAACAAAGGCTAGTCAAGTTACAAAAGATAATGTCACCTTATTGCCTATAAAACAAATCCATAATCATTACAAGAAAAACGTTTTCTGGGAAAGTTCATCCCTTCAGGTCCAAGGTACTTGATGGTACTTATATTACTTACGAACCAATTTAATATTATTTCTAAAGAAAACTTTCTCAGATTTTTCTTAGAAGGGAAAGAAGAAAAAAAAGAAGAATTTACCATTAAATGGTTTGCTTAACACATGTCCAAGGTATTTGATGGTACTGTTATTAGTTACAAACCAATTCAATATTTTTATAAATGAAAATATGAGAAACCTTAGCGAGATTTTCCCGACGCCCTCGCCTTTCAACCAATTCATTCCGGGAAATAAGCTCCATTTTATTTTCAAAGCGAAGTTTTCTGTTTATTTCTAAGCGCTCCGTAGAGCGCTTGCAGAGTTTACAAACTATTTTCCCTTAGACTTCGAACACATTTAAGGTATCATGACGTTCTTAGTTCCTATCCATCGCAATACTTGCAAACTTTATGTTTACAGATCAGTTTGTTGTTTTATATTTACACCTAATAAGGTAAAATGCCAATTTAAGCTAAAGAAGGAGGAGGTTCTCAGTCGTCTGTATTTTTTTTATCTTTGTTACCAGAACTCTTTTGTTTATAAAACCCTTTTGGAAAATTCTTCTTGAGCTTAAATAGATACACTTTCCCTCTAACTAGCTTTGTGGGTGTCCGTGGCACCGTAGCTCTTAAACGAGTGGACTGATATGCATGCAGTTTTATTATTTGAAAGAACATTTACCGGCGGTTGTTCTTAAATGTTTTATCAAAAGCGGTTAAGAAGTTTACAAGACAGAGAGCGTGAAAGAGCGGACAAATAATCGAATGTTTTCAAATATACCCGAGTTTGGTATCAAATGAAAGGAAATAATTAGTAGAAGTAGACAAACATAAATCTGTCGAGCCATTCATGAGATATTAGGGTTGAATGTCATCATCATCATCATTATTTCAGCCGTAGGACGTCCACTGCTGGACATAGGCCTCCCTCATGAATTTCCAGTTATTGCGGTTGGAAGCGATCTGCATCCACCGTTGACCTGCGGTCTTCACCAGGTCATCAGCCCATCTTGTTGGTGGACGTCCTACGCTGCGCTTGCCGGTCCGTGGCCTCCACTCGAAAGGTTGAAGGTAGGGGTGAAAAATTGAACGCTTTCACGTACCTAAGTATGGTATCAAATGAAAAGGCATGATGTGTAGATTGCAAAACTGAGCGAACACATTACACGACTAGGTAAAGTGTCGGGAACGTATAATAAGTGTCTATAGGGTAGTCAGAGTGAGGGCTTGGACTATCCCAGACGGACCCAGGGAGGGCGATGGTGCATGATAGCTATGCACCATCGTAAGTTCCGCGAGACGTAGGGGGCTTAGTTGTGGACGCCCCCGGGACGTGCTCAGACAAGGTGCGATAGGGGCTCCGGAGTGTTCTTTACGAGGAACTGGAGCCCCTAGTGCACCAAGACCAGCCGTCGGGGAGGTTTTAGTGAGTCGTCGGGAGACAACCTCACATAACCATGCTGTGCCCTTACGCAGCATGTGTAACTGACCTAGCAGACTTCCACCACGTCACCAAAAAAAAAGGTAGTTGTAGGGTAGTTGTAGAGTAGTTGTAGGTTAGTTGTAGGGTAGTTGTAGGTTGTAAGTAGTGGTTGTAGTAGAAGCGATACGAAGTTCGCCGGGACATCTAGTATATATAGAGTTAGTAGGTTTTAATGTAGGTATTTTATACATTTTGTTGAATAAATACGCATGTTTATTTTAATAATATAGAGGTACAATATTGTATACATTTTTGCCTATGCACTTTTTAGTACCGACTACGTTTCTTTACCTATTCGTGTCTATACAAAGGTTGCCTTGAAGACATCGCTTTTAGCGATAAGGCCACCAGTTGTGCCTCATTATTTGTCATTTTATTAATTTCTACCGTTTGTATTTTCTGTGTATATGGTGTACAATAAAGCATTATCTATCTATTTTATCTGCAAACAGTCTGGAGACTATGCTATTTTGAGGGTTTTAGTTTGTTATTATGTCGGAACTTCAAGGAACACCTGACTCTCACTCCTGTGTTTTTAAGACTTTCAATTATGTCCTTTCACATTAATATCCTTTTGTAAGTAGGTGTTGTAAGCTGCTACGCCAGTTTGTTGGAGTGGTTTTCTAATCTAAAAACATAGCAATGTAGCATAATATATTTACATCCTATTTATTTTCAATGTTTCGTACTCCGAAAAGCTATCCAATCCAATAACGTCTACTATATCTGTAATAACATATCTATTTACGTAAACGTCGTCTCCAAAAATCACAATAGAGTCTGATGCTGTCTCATGTTCTGAGGTATTTTCTTGGAGCGTATCATATTTCTAATTGTATTTTCCAATAGAAAATAGATTTATGTCGGGAAGGGAAACACAAAGGAGATCACGGTCCAGGTAACAAGATACGATAATGGGTTTTATTTTTTGTTATTTCTCTTGTCTTTTGCTAATTGTTTTTTAGTTTCGGACTCACATTCATAAGAGAGTAATGCGTGGTAATTCTTTGGTCGCCGGGCGTTGTATTTTTTCACCAATGACTCGTAGTTTTATGTACATTACATAGAGATATGGGCTTCCAACCCCCACCATTCGCTATGTACAATCCAACTCTCATTTTTCCGGCAGTAGGAATAAAACCGGCAACCTCCTTCGTACGCTTATATCCCCCAACATGGACAACCCATCTTCATCTAAGACACAAAATAAGTCAAGTTTTTTGTTGAAACCTGTAAATGAAATACCCAGAAAAAAAATTACAAATTTCATATCAAAGTGCATTTTCCTTATCATCGACTCCTAGCCAACTGTATGCTCCATTTGGGGTGGGAGTGGACCTCCAAACACTGCTTTCACCCCCTCAATTCTCCCTGAGAGGACGCTACGTCCCTGGAACCTGGAGGTGAGGTGGCAGAGATCGATGCTGCTGTTACAAGCTCAAAATAGCACCCGGGCTAAGCCTAGGTGGAGCGAGATAGTTAACTCCTTGTATCTAGATAAAAACTAAATTTTCTGAGCAATTATGATAGTTATTTTTAAAGATGGAATACGTTTATTTTTTAAATACGTAAATTAAGTCATAATACAGCCACACAAAATTATATATATTAATTAATAATTATAATGGCTATTTTGTAGATATATAGAATTGTTGCACCGAGCGCAAACGTAAACCAGTAAGTTCGCGAAAGATCCAGAAAGGACCGGTGTTTGTGCGGCCGAAAGAGTCCAAGGTCACTCTCCATTGTTTTGAACTCAAACAAGTGAAGTTTCTAGACAAACCGGTTTTGAAACAATGGTGCGGGTAGTAAACAAAGTTATAAAAAGTTGTTTACTTGTTTTTTTGTTGTCCTGTCTCTATTGTGTGTCAATCTAGAAACATCGGCTTCGAGAATCGTGTTTATGTGGGATATAAGTACGCGGATGTGTTTACCAAGCGGACAGTCTTTATTTGGCTACGGAAACGAGCAGTGCGATATATCCGAGTGACTTCAAAGTGAATACAGTGATTGTGTACAAGTGCTATACTGTTCAGTGAATAGTGAACAAGTGTTAAAGTGTGATCAGTGTTGTACAGTGAAGAAGTGTTCCTGTGTGAATCTGCTGTGAGATTCGTTTTGGTGTGATCAGTGTTCATTTTGGTAAAATTGGATTACATTATTTAATCCCGAACCCCCAGCTCGTAACAGAATAAACATTTGTATAAGGCCGACACAAATAAATACAAATGTAAATAAATTAGGCCACGAGCTATGTAGGGTTCCGTAGTTAACCGTAGACCCGTGGTTAGATGTTGATGTATGTTTTTTAAACATATTAACAAGAATTAGTTTCACCTTTTAAAGTGACAATTAGCAGTTTAGATTGCAGGGGAAAATAAGTTTAAAATTTTAATATTTCGTAAATGGGACCCTAAATTATTAAATTATGTTTCATCATCATCATTTCAGCCGTGAAACGTCCACTACTGAACAAAGGCCTCCCTCATGGATCTCCATGAGGGGTAGTTGCCATACTCACCACGCTTGGCAGGCGGGTTGGCGAGCGCAGTACGGGATGTTGATACACGGAAAGACCCTGCTGCCCATCTTCCGGAGGTATCCCTTAGCAGGCTCTTACTAAATCCATGGGCATGAGAGGAGGGGTAACATTCTACTGCCGGCACCCCACGGCAACTCCACCTTACCTGTATTTACATTTTTGTAGCTTTATCAAGATAATTATACGCCAAGGCGTCACCATTTTATACATAATTATAATGCAGAATGTTTATTAGCATGCAAAATTACATGTTTTTAGGTCTAATAGTCTCTTCATAAAGTTGACAACAGACAGACAGACAGACAATGCGAAAATATAATTTGCAGCTGGATAGTCCAGGATAATTAGTTAGATAATTGAAAAAACCTAGTGAATTAGCTGGCTGCAATTTAACGCATCTGTGTTGCTTAGTTCTATGTGTATTTTTTATAAAGCCTCTCCGGGTTATCAAAATCTGTGTGTGTGAGGTCACAAAATGGCAGGGCCGATAGTTTATGAACCTATGTGTGCCTTATTGCGATGTAAAACTTAAAAACTTTAACAGAGTAGTGCTAAATATGAAAGCGATTATTGCTTAAACAAGTCACACATACAAACGCAATACGCGCGGCCTCTGACCGGTACCGGTACTTTCATAATGACGAACATGGCGATCATTTCGACTCATTCGAAATGATCGCCATGTTCGTCATTCATTCGAAACAAAGAACTCATTTCTTTGTTTCGAATGTGGAGTTATGATCCATCGACACATTCTCTCTCTCTCTTCAACGAGCTTAGCATCCTTTAGATCGGCAAGTCAAATTTCAAGTATAATAGTGTGAGATCCAAGTGAAGCTGAGGCCATTTCCGTGTGACTTAGCTCGGCCATACCGACTACCGGTATGTACTTATTCGGGATGTTCTTCTGAACACCATGAGTGCGGTAGTCGCTTTTTAAACGTATGGAGGGGATAGTTATGACGTCACAAAGATGGCGGGCGGGCCTATCTTGTAAGCGTTATATCTCGATACCTACTGGACCGATTTAGTTCATTAAGGTGTCAAAAAATAGCACATATAATGAGAATTGTTTGGTCTCTTACAATGGTTTATGTTAAACTAGTACAAAAATAAATATTTACAAAAAACTAAAATTTTGAAAATAAGTTCTTTTTTATTTTGATAATATCTCTGTAACCATCAGGATTCTGGAAATTTTGTTTACCATAAACCGCTTAGCTGCATTCATAAGGATTACGATGAACCTTAAATTATAACGATCGAGTAATAAACAACGGAGCTACAGTAATGCTTGAGCGTTGGTAGCGCCAAGATGGCGGTGGCGGTCGGGATCGCAGTTGGTATTTTGCCTGTATTACGGTCAAATATTAAAATGATTTTACTTGGTGACGTTTTTTGAATGACTAATGTGAATAGGATGACTAATTTAAAATGTCTGATACAGGTTAGATTATGTTTTTTACAAATATTTTTCCTAAAAAAAAAGATCAGCGAAGTAATATTGGTAATATGAAATAATATCAACAATTATATTTATTCCAGTTTAAGGGCTTATTATTTAAAGATATTTTCAAAATCGTATTGATATCTTATGCTTGATTTCACAAAACAGAAACAGCGCCGTGTTCACCTACCCACAGTTGACGACTCGGCCGGCCGCTAGCTTGTTCGCACTCGGATACAGCGCTCTGACGCGGACAGTACCTATTGTGGCGTCAAATAAGTCAAAGTATAGGCAAATTACGAAGTAGGACTGCTAAAACATGGATTTTGAATACTCAAAAGGCATTTCTCGGTAATCTAATAGCAGACTAATCCAGATTTGAAACTTTACCTGATGAAGAACATATTTTGAAAACTGCTGTACGTTAATTGATGTCCAAGCTCTTGTGCAAAGTATCGGAAAGCCTAAAGGTGCCAAAACTTTCGGAGACCTGAGCGACGTTTTTGTGGGATCTTTTAAATCGAATGATTGCTAGTGTGCACGTTCTTTTCGATCGGTATTTTAGAACTTCCATTATTGTCTGGCACTCGTGAAAAGAACAAATATTTTATACGTAATACAAGGTACTGTACTAATTAGTGTATATTAATGAAGTGATGATTATATGAATAAATACACTTAGGTCTACATTATAACTACACTAATAGCTACCTACACGATTACAGGCGGGGCAATTTATGAAATTTAGAAATCTATTCTATGCAGTGGAGTATCTTTTCAGTAGCCTCATACATAATCCAGCTGCTTTAACCGTTTCTATTTTGCATTTAATTTTAGCTAGAGAGTAAATAGAGAGAATATTATTTATTTTATTATTTTATTTTTATTTTTTATTATAAAGAAAGGGTCTGGGACCCTTTATAACAGTAAAATTTGTTAGAGAACTTTGAGTTAAGTGTTCTTGTCAAGCAAACAGTACGTTTCCTGCACTTTCCCTTCTGAAGGTTTTGGTCAAAAGTAATTTTAGAGTGCTGATGGTTTGCAGAATAAAGTACTGTCAGACGTCAGAACATCCCACTTTTGATAGAGCTCAGTTGTGTGGAAACGCCATGGGAGTTTATCAGATACTTTCAGTACTGCTCTTTGGGTTCTTTCTAGTTCTAGAAAGTTTGTCTTAGACACACTACCCCACGAAATAATGCAGTAGCGTAAAACACGTTGACAGAGTGCCTGACACACCATTTTAACAGTTTTATCAGCAACATTCCCCAGCTCTCTAAATATGTAAATTAATGTATACAGTCTTGTTACTAATGTCTGTATGTGAGGTTTGTAAGTTAATATAGTATGATCAAGAAGTATGCCTAGGTATTTTACATTTTCGGATCGTTTAAGCGCTGGGCAAGTGCAGTTAGGTCTATTTGCTTGATAATAATTATGATGAGCTATAATTGTAAAAGACAAATGAGGCAGATGGTTTGATCTAAACGCAAATGGTGTATAGCTGGTTTTGTCAACATCAAGTGTCAGGTAATTATTATTTAACCAACTGAATACACAAGTTACCCAGATTATGCATTATTAAAAGTAGTATTTCAAGTTTTTCCGGTAAAACAGAGGACTGTATCATCCGCAAATGTGAGTATTTTACCATTTATTTTCATATTGCATAGACCCTTTATGTAAACCAGGAATAGAGATGGTCCTAGGATACTTCCTTGCAGAACTCCGTAGGCAATCGGCAGATCTTCACTCATGTATTACTCGATTTTCACTCTTTGTTTTCTATCGCATAGGTAGCTTTTAAATATCCTAAGTGGAAAGCCTCTTATACCTAAGGCTTCATGTTTCTGTAGTAACATAGACATAGAGACCGTGCCAAAAGCCTTGGCTAAGTCAAGGAAGACAGCCAGGCAGTTTTCTCTATTATCTAGGGAACATATAATAGAGTTGGTAAGTTCATGAACCACATCATTAGTTGACCTCATCATTACAGCCATAAAACGTCCACTGATGAACAAGGCCTCCCTCATGGATCTCCATGAGGGGTAGTTGCCATTCTCACCACGCTTGGCAGGCGGGTTGGTGAGCGCAGTATGGGATGTTGATACACGGATAGACGCTGCTGCCCATCTTCCGGAGGTATCCCTTAGCTGGCTCTTACTGCATCCATGGGCATGAGAGGAGGGGTATCATTCTACTGCCGGCACCCCACGGCGACGTAGATTAGTTGACCTATTTCTCCTAAATCCGTATTGGTAAGGTGATAAGAGTTGGTTGTTTTCAAGGTAGTTTGTTAGGCGATTATTTAGTAGTTTTTCCAAGATCTTTGATAGAGAGGGTAGAAGAGATTGATAGTCAACTATTGCGACACTGATGTGTTACTGCTCCTTATTCACTATTATGAGAAACTACCTAACATGTGTGGAAAAAAGTTTTGGTTAAATCTGGCACTAAAAAACAGCCAAAGAATATTGCCGTTAAAAACATTCAAGAAAACATAACAACCGATAAAAGAACATCATTGCTGGCTTATCACAGCCTAACTGGATGTGATACTACGAGCGCATTGTTAGGGCACACAAAAAAATCAAGCTGGCTGATTTTCCAAAATAATTTTCAACTTCTCACAAATTTGGTTTTAAACCCACAAATTACAGAAGATCAGTTTTTGAAAGCTGAAAGGTTTGTCATTCTTATGTACACAAACAATAAATCGGGGCTTCAGGAATCAGAAAATCTAGACGAATTGAGAGCGTCAATTATAATTTATTTTTGACAAATCTGTTTTTTTCACCTGATACCGTTATATATGTACATACCCTACATTATAATACAGATCGAAACTCTATCAGAACTCCTTCAATATCATTATAAACGTGGCCAAATGGTACAGATTTTAATATAATTATGTCGCAATACAGGCGAAATACCAACCGCGATCCCGACCGCCACAGTCAGCTTGGCGCTACCAACGCCCAAGAAATGACTGTAGCTCCGTTGTTTATTACTCGATCGTTATAATTTAAGGTTCATCGTTATCCTTATGAATGCAGCTAAGCGGTTTATAGTACACAAAATTTCCAGAATCCTGATGGTTACAGAGATATTATCAAAATAAAGAACAACTTATTTTCAAAATTTTAGTTTTTTGTAAATATTTATTTTTGTACTAGTTTAACATTAACCATTCTAAGAGACCAAACAATTCTCATTATATGTGCTATTTTTTGACACCTTAATGAACTAAATCGGTCCAGTAGGTATCGAGATATAACGCTTACAAGATAGGCCCGCCCGCCATCTTTGTGACGTCATAACTACCCCCTCCATACGTTTAAAAAGCGACTACCGCACTCATGGTGTTCAGAAGAACATCCCGAACAAGTACATACCGGTAGTCGGTATGGCCGAGCTAAGTCACACGGAACGCGTTATTTGAAGGCTTTTTCAGAATTGGATCTCACACTATAATAAGACGTCTGAACTTCCTATTGCTACACCATAGTTTGCTACGCCGTAGCTTGCTACACCATAGTTTGCTACGCCGTAGCTTGCTACACCGTAGCATGCAACAGCAGAGTAACGGGCGTTACTTGAACAAAAATTTAACCCCTATTTATTGAAAATCTGCCAAGTGCGTGTTGGACTCGCACACGAAGGGTTCCGTACCATTATTTTAATATAATCACGTTTGTTTTATGAAAGCCCCCAAATATTTGTTTTTTTTTATTGTATATTCTTAAAGTGAAAATACAACTAAATATTCTGTGAATATTTCAAGCGTCACCTGTGTTGCCGTTATTAACATCAAACATGAAACGGAAAAAAAACACTATGGTATCAGTATCCCCCCTTAAATATAAATTTTGTTCTCAAATAAATGAATAACCCTATCCAAAAATTTACGATTCCGGTGGTATTCGAACCCACGTCCGTCAAATCGATACTTGACGCTTCCTAAATCCGGAAGTGCTTTGACCACTAAGCTACAGAACCCATGTCGGGTACCGCTAAAATTCTCTTAGACGTAAGTACTGTAACAAAAGAAATACAACATCTGTGAAAACTTCAGTTGTCTAGCTATCACGGTTCACGAGATACAGATAACAGACAGATAGACAGACGGAGAGACAGACGGACAACGGAGTTTTAGTAATAGGGTACCGTTTTTACCCTTTAAGTACGGAACCCTAAAAACCATCTTTTAGAAAATGTAACCTTTATGTGAACTAGGTCACCTACAACTCCGCCTGCGTTATCTAGGTCATACAGATAGTGTTTTCGATATAGACGCTATTTCATAAAATGTAAAATTGAGAAAAACAGACAAGGAAAATATTACAAAGGCTTTATGAGAATAATTAGTTTACAAGCTGAAGAAAGCTGTATAACTATACATAACTTGTGCATTATTAGAGTTGTTTCAATAATTTTAAATACGCATATATTTTTCTCGGTGCATACTCTAGTAGCCAAATGTCGAAATAATAGTTATGTTAGCTTTTATTAGGTAAGCTACAGGTTTATGTTACATTCCCACAGGGCTCACTTAGCATTCATACTTCTGGTCGCATAGCAACAACATCACCCAGATGTATCGAGTTCAGATATGCAAACCATTCCATGTGTGCGATATCCACGCGGCAAATAATCTACCTGTGTGTGTGCATATAGCAACCGGAGGTTTTCCAGTAACCCTCACTAGCTTTCAATATGTATGCCAAAAGTACACTGTGGTTTCATGCTAAAAGTATACTGGACTTTTTGAGTGTGCGAAAGCACAATAACTACATGAGTTCGAGCGGAGACAAATTGTAAATACATTTTATTAACAGAATAAAGAGTTAAAATATATGATCAATTGAACCTCTGGTGAGGTTCGATAATTATTATTTGAGTCAATTCACTCGAAAATTATAGTATATTGACAAGGTAGTAACTGTATTTTATAGGCGAACTAATGCATATTTTAAGAGCTCGAATTCTAAAAAATCGAGTCCCACCCTATATCTGTATCATTTGGAATGCTTCATTCTTTTAGAGCATTTAAGTGGAAATAAAGCTGTATATTTGGCCTAAAACAAGTAGGTTTCTAGCCATGTTTTATTAGGGCGGGAGGGCTCCTAACTATAATTTTCGAGTGGATATGATCAATTGAACCTCATTATAGAGTTTCAATTGATCATATATTTTAACTCTTGTATCCTCTCAAGGTTGTCTGGAAGAAATCGCTTTAAGCGATAAGACCGTCCATTGTATTTCTGTTGTTTTTGTAGTTTAAGTTAATTTTAGTTATTTTTATTTTTATTTTCTGTATTATTTACACAATAAAGAGTTTATCTATCTATCTATCTATATTAACAAGGTAGATATTTAGAGAATGAAGGTTTATTTCCCTTCCATTCCTTAGTTTTCTATGAAATACGTGATGTATTGATTTATAATTTGACATTATTTGTTGTATTGTCAAATGTTCTTACTGAAATTAATACATATTCTTACTTATAGTAAGAATATGTGTATATAATGTCAACGGAATGATAAAGATAACTTATTATTTTATCTTGAAAAGATTATTATTTTTATTTATGGAACGATAAATATATATATTTAAGTACCTGCAAACCTTAGCCCATATAAACAGTCAAAAATGTTTTATTAATGATTTAAGACACAAACCCCCAAGCTAACCATAGGTTAGCTTATTTTTAATAATTTAATAATAATTTATTTAGTTACCACAAAAAGAAAGATACAATTTAGGAACATACAACAATGACTTAAGAATAAGAACTAGTAGTAACACAGATAATAGTATACGCAGAAAAACTACACTAAGATTGAAAATCTTGTGCTGTAGTTCCTCTGCCCTTCCTAATAGGCATCGAATTGTTCTGTCATGATAACAATATATATAGTTCAAATTCGTTTTGATTTTAAAAGGAGATTTAACTGTAGGTAGGTACGTGATCTAGCTAGCCAGTCGTCACTTTCTACGAATAGTGGCTTCTTCGCTCACCATCAGCTTAGGTAGGGGCGCCAGAGTGCTTTGTGCTGTGCGCGCCGAAAGTTTCTATGCATGACCAAGCGGACAAAATCTGTTAGATACAACGGTTGAGAGTGTGGTTCTTATGGTTATAAGTAATTAGCGAGAAATTTATACTAATTAATTTTAAGAGATAAGTGATGTCTTTTATCGCCCTATTTTTATAAAACTGAAAATACTAACAGTCCCCTGCCTGGTCATCCTACAGGCAGCCATGTACACCCGTAACCACCTCAGTGAGTACGCTAAGTTTGGTGATGGCCATGCCTACATGACGAGGAACAGGCACAAACCGAAGGCCGTGCAACGGCGCCTTACTAAAACCTCGAAACTGATCCATGTTGTAGGGCCGGCGGTATACAATCGTCTCCAAACCACGATCACTAGTGATACTGAACGCAGGCCTATCTCATGGATCTCCATGAGGGGTAGTTGCCATACTCACCGCGCTTGGCAGGCGGGTTGGCGAGCGTAGAACGGAACGATGATACACGGAAAGACGCTGCTGCCCATCTTCCGGAGGTCCCTTAGCAGGCTCTGACTGCATCCACGGGCATGAGAGGAGGTATAACATTTTACTGCCGGCACCCCACGGCCATTTGTTAAATTAAGATGATTTTATGATAAATGTCTTGGCTGAAATCTGTGACAAGATGTTGTGTATTAGACCTCGTAAATCTAAATAGCAAAACATCAAAAGATGCATTGAGATGAATAGGCACAGTATTACCTTGCTTTGAGCTTATGTTGACAACCTGTACACACACAAAGTTCTTTAACAGTTTAGTTTGCTTATAAATCCCTCAAAGTGAAGTTACCTTTACATATACAAAGCTGTGTGTGAAACCAAACATATGCAATATCATTTTATTACAGTAAAGGAAAATTCTACAAAGAGAAATCCATAAAAGTTCTTCCAGGAATTTTCCTTAATTTACTATTTATGCTTACCGAAGTATTGTCCACTGTACGAGTATAATATTTCATCCAACACACCCCAACACGTTCTATTGATACACGAACACATGGTTGTTAGAAACAAATGTATAATATGCAGACTTTTTTGATAAGCGGATATTTTTGGTTTTTAAATATTAAAGTTATTATTTTAATATTATAAGCTGGAACGCGAGCAAACGGGCCACCTAATGGAAAGTGGTCACCGTCGCCTATGGACATCTGCATCACCAGAGGCAAGGCTTATGCGCTGCCGAATTTTGAGAAAGGAAAATACCCGCCTTTTAAAGGACCACATTTCCAGACCCCTGCCCAGAGATGGTAGTTATACTCCACGTGCGGTCGTACTTGCGCCTTGTATAGCATGAGTTTTTGGACCGACGTGAAGTACCGACTCGCCCTATTGACGACGCCAAGTTTTTTAGAGGCTTGTTTAGCTTTACCTTCCAAATGATCACGGTACTGGACGCTACTGCTTATGTCGACACCAAGGATGTAAATACTTTTGGATATATTAAGGAGAACGTTCTGGAATCTCGCTTAACGCTTTTTTAAATAAGGAAAACGCGCAAACCTGTGTCTTATCGGGGTTAAATCGAACCAGATTTTGTTTCCCCAAGGCTGAGACTATCTCCATTGAAGATTCAATTTCAGACACAAGTTTGTTACGGCACTCATCCACTTGTGCCCGAGAAAAAATAGCTCGGCCTGAGTATTGTGTGTCACCTGTACTGTCATCTGCATATCAATGTATGTCACTCTGTTGTAACATGTCATGGATATGCAAAATAAACAGTGTACGTGACAAAACAGAGCCTTGTGGGACGCCAGCGTTTATGAGCTTAGTATCAGAGCAAAATCCGTCTGCTATGACCTTAATGCTTCGCTACGATAAAATGCTAGCTATCCAGTTGCATAATTTCTCGGGAAGCCCGTATGCTTCGATAGAAGTGCCCTGTGCCAAACCCGGTCAAACGCCTTAGCAATATCGAGACTAACGGCCAGAGCCTCTCCCTTGTTCTCGACGGCTTCCGCCCATCGGTGAGTTAGGTACACAGGAAGATCACCAGCTGAGCGACCATGGCAAAAGCTATATTGCCTATCACTAATTAGCTGGTGATCTTCTAGGTATTAGAGGAGCTCCTCGATTACCTAGAAGAGCACCAGCTGATTAGTGACAGGATGACAGATGGATGTGAACAGATGATTAGTGATGGAAAGGGTCGTGATGGGGAAAGGTAGTGATCGAAGGCCTTTCCATCACTTTAGAGAACAGGGAGGTTATTGCTCCCTGTTCTCTAAAGTGAACCTCTCTTTACTGAAGAGTAAATCAGAGATGGCCGAGGCCGTGGGGTGCCGGCAGTAGAATTTTACCCCTCCTCTCATACTCATGGATGCAGTAAGAGCCTGCTAAGAGATATCTCTGGAAGATGGGCAGCAGCATCTTTCCGTGTACCAACATCCCGTACTGCGCTCGTCAACCCACCTGTCAAGCGTGGTGAGTATGGCAACTACCCCTCATGATCTTGGAGATCCATGAAGAAGGTCTAAATAATGTCCTTCAGATTTAAGCAGAAATTCCGCTGCATTTTGTCCGTTCTGTAAGCACAGGATTTGACACAGCCATGGAAACGTCCATTGTTCGAAAAAAAAGCAGTGGAATTGAATTTTACGAAATTCTTTGTTTGTTTTTGAACTCAGAATTAATTTGAAACATTTTGCAACGAAAATTACATTTTTATTTGAATTTTACGGAATTTTATGCTTTTAATAATATACGCGTAGAATGTTCAGTGTGAAAATCGCAGATATGAAGCTTGGGTCAATAACTATGTATTTATAATATTTATTTATTTTTATATATTTATTTATATTTACAATTAGGCCTTTACTTTCAGGTTTTTTACTTTATGATGTTTTATACAGCGTCAGCAACTGGTAATAATGCTGTACAGGATGCGGCAGTGCCTGGGGCATTCTAAGATGGATCAGGCTTGCCCAACACCTATGCCATCCTTCCAGCTTAGTCGGCTATTAGTCAGAGGAAAGAACGAAGCTGACTAAGCTGCGGGTTTCCACTCGATGCTTTCCTTCAACAATTAAATGTGAACATACATTAGAAAAATTACAAAAAAATATTACATGATATTTTAGAAATTATATCAGAACTAAAATATTATGATCAAAATAGTTCACATATCCAAAATTCTATTTGAAGTAACATTTACCAAATCGATAAAATCGAAGAACATAAGAAATAAACAATTTTTACACTCAAACAATGTAAACAATACAATCAAACGCGTATTTAGAGTAATGTCTCCTCCTATACGGACACATTCTTAAAATTTAAGCTTGATTTAATTTCGAAAAGTGTAGATTTGCAATGCTCTTTGTGTTACGAAATATAATCTAGACACGCGGTTTGCTTGAGCAAAGCGAACAGTCTTATATACTTGTAATAATTTTTAAAAGCCAAGGGAACACATACTACTCGGCCAACACGGTTACGCAAAAACCAATCAGTTCCACTTTTAATTATCCCTCTTTGACGTCACTCCCTTTGATGTCCGAACGCAAACCAATACTGGACTCGCGTCATGTCAGTTTACACTGTTCCAGCAGCGGTTCAGTCGTGTTAAGTTTTATAATATTAGGTAAAACTATAAGGCCCGAGTTCGACAACAGATGATTAAAATTTTAAGCAGTAAACAACTGTTTAGCAAACACTTTTGTGAGCACTACACCAATTTGCTGGCAAACAGCTGTTGGCGTTTACTGCGTAACCGACTGTTAAAATTTCAATCATTTGTTGCTGAATTTTGGTTTAAGGGATCCAGTCTCATTTAATAATGTTAAAGTAATATATTAGCCAGTCAACCATTCTCAAGATTTTCTAGCAGTACAGTAGATATAATAAAATATTTCAAATTGTCTAGGATTTATAACAGTTTGGGCGAAATCTGAGTGGAGCCGGCATTGACGTGGGGTGCCGGCAGTAGGATATTGCCTCTCCTATCTTGCCCGTGCATGCAGTAAGAATCTGCCAGGGGATACCTCGCGATGGGCTGCAGCGCCTGCGTGGCGATAGCGATCTCCAGCAGTGGACGTGGACAGAAGTCTTACGGCTATGCAAACAATTTGAATTTTAAGACAAATAAACGTGTAAGTGTCCTTGTCGCTTTTTTCTCACTTTCGTAAAGAAACATTAAAACTGTTAAATAACACAATTATGAAAAACTTTATTTATATATAATAATCATAGAGCAGTAATAAATATAAAAAGACAGAAATCATGAAGTTATTAGGATATTAGTTTGCAGTATTTCTCTTGTTATACAGTTTAGTTTTAAGGTGTAAAATAAAGTATCTAACTAATATTATAAAGCCAAAAGTTTGTTTGTATGGATGTTTGTTACCTCTTCACACAAAACTAACGTACGTATCAAGCTGAAATTTTGCAAACGTATAGATATTGACTAGGATTAACACAAACTTTTTATCCGGGTACAACGCCTGCGAAGCGGCGGGCATAAGCTAATCATATATTAATCTAATGTAAACTCGTCATAAGTAACATGCATATAAGCACACTACAGACTTTGGCAGTTTCATTGGCTGCAGTATAACTTGGCTCTAATATCCATTGTTGACATAGCAAATATTGACTGAAGATCCTTTGAGCTTCGCATTTGGACTGGAAATATCAATAAACGTGGACGGTATTTGCCATGGAACAAGGCAAATGTTTACCTCTACATGAAAATAATTGGCAAGCGCAACATTCTGTATTTTAAGTAAATTTCGTCAATAGCGATGTATCGCATGTCACCTCGCTGGAATCAAACGAATCCTCTACTGTTTAGGTTAATATAAGGTTAATATATGATTCAACATTAGAACACGACCGGCTTTGACAATTTGTAGGTACATGCCAGAGAATAAAACAGGCCAACATGGCATACCTACTCATGCATATTATAACGATTACAACTTTTACAACTTTTCTAATCATTATATCTCAAAAACGGTAGGCTCTTAGAAAAAAAGTGTTTGCACATATTTTATAGATAATTTTATAATCTACAATTTTTGTCTAGGTTTATTTTATTATAAAACTTACCGTTTTGCTGAAAATCGTGAAAAACTATTTTTTTGACTTCTGACATTGAATAAAATTTTTTGCATGTACGGGAATGATGGGGAACTTTAAAATTTTATTTAAAATTATGATTTGAACAATTATACCAACTTTCAGGTTGTTGGGAATTTATGTAATCTTGGATGTCTAGATTGACCGGACTATGTATTTACTCGTAGCAACTCACCGTCGAAACATTAAGCTACAATTCCACCAGTGTGCGGCCCTGTGAGGCACAAATGTTTGAATGTCTTTTGAAACCCTATTATTAGGTGAAAACACCAAAATTACATTCAAACATTTGTGCCGTACAGTGCGCACACTAGTGGAATTCTACCTTTACACTAAAACGTAGAAGATTTACAGACACAGCGAATTAAATTTAATTAGGGTTGCCTAAAGCAATCATGACCTCCAGACGAGACGAGCCCATAGACAGTAAACTTGAACTTGAAATGTACCCTCGACCCGCGTCCCGGAATAAGGTGAAAAATCAATACGAATTAACGCTCAAAGTTTTCCAATATAGACACTGCAAAATGCGCCGTGGGCTGCCGGCAGTAGAATGTTACCCCTCCTCTCATGCCCGTGGATGCAGTAAGAGCCTGCTAAGGGATACCTCCGGAAGATGGGCAGCAGCGTTTTTCCGTGTATCAACATCCCGTACTGCGCTCGCCAACCCGCCTGCCAAGCGTGGTGAGTATGGCAACTACCCTTCATGGAGATCCATGAGGGAGGCCTGTTCAGTAGTGGACTTTTTACGGCTGGAATGATGACTGCAAAATGTAAAGGGACTGAGGAACAGTTGAATAAATTATTCTTGGAGTTATCTTCGTGGTACAACGGACCTGTAGCTGCGATGCTGGATGTAGCAGCTTCAATGCTCGTCACTAAAAATGTGTAGTTGAACATTAGATGGATGTTTCTGGTTTTGGTTTATTTCTAGAAACGTTATTAAATATATTTATTTATTTATTGATTGATAAATTACACCAACAAAATTAACCACATTTAAATCATAAAATTAATAACGGTGACAAAATTTAAGTGCATTATAGGTTTATACAACAAGCTTCAACAAAGGTAATCAGAAATAAAAAAAAGTATATAATATTACATTATAACAAAACTATGAGAATATGTTAAAGAAATATTTCGGTATTAAATAAAATAAAATTGCAAAGCTAGATTGGTCATTAAAAAGTCAGTCCTGCGTATAATTTAAAGGTAACAATGCTATAAATTATAAAAGCCGTGTTGGCCGAGTGGTATGTAACCCCGACTTTCAATCCGAAGGTAGCGGGTTCGATACCGGCCGTGCACCAATGGATTTTTATTTCTTGAAAAATGTATGTGCATTCTTAACACGTGCTTTAACGGCGAAGGAAACATCGTGAGGAAACCCGCGGCTTATAATAAAGGCCTTTTAATAAAGGCCTTACTGCAATGCTTTTATTAAAGATTGTAAGTATTTAATCAATCTTCTAATTCGAAAACATTTGTGGTAGATTTGTGAGGTTTAGATACAGCAATATCGATTTTTGCCTAATGTTAAAAGAGGAACATCTGTTAAAGCTACGACGCCGGCGCAGCAAACGTAGCCAAAACAAATGGTAACTGTTACTCGTTTATTGCTTCTGCCTTTTTTATGATAATTATTTAAAATCTTGAAATTGAACAAATTGAAGATCCATGAGGCTCACCTGCAGTGGATGTGGCAGCAGTCCTCCGGCAGATATGCTGATGGATATTATAAGCAATAATCTCAAAGATATGAGAAACTTTATCATGAAGAACTTTATCATACTTTCTGTACTTTTAACACTTTACATTTAATCTTGCTCTTTGCCTTAATTCTTATGCTTCAACTTTGGTACCTTACTGCTCACTACCTGTCCTGCGGATCTAATGGCTTCTTCCCAAAAACGTTGGGTTACCACGCCGCCATAAAATACCAGCGTCTTATTGGCGGAGAATGCGAGCCTCTCATTGGTCGGATATCTCTGGATTGGTATCTACCAATCCAGTGACATCGGAAGTAATATTTTGTTTATTAGAACTTATTATATACGAAGGTGGATTTTAATCATTGTACCGTTATTAATAGTAATAATTCAATACTCGATTATTACAACAGTTATACACATTGTTTGGCAATTCCTTGTCAATTCATGGCAAACGAAAATACAATGTATTCACCTAAAACTTGTCTTTTATGTAAGTTGCCAAACAGCATACCTTTAACTTTACCTAATAACTTTAATATTCAATTAGTGATTATACAAATGGTTATATAAACTGTAACAGCTCGGCCATTTGACTTTAACGAGTCCCATCGTTCATGTAAAATGCCTTCTTGATATATACCTATAATTTTGTTTTTAATGTTATAGTAATAGTTACTCCTTTATGATAATATGTTGTTTAACATTAAATCTTTACTATTAACTCGTCTGAGTAATTAATATTATACTATTAACTTTTAGAATTTAATCGTAGCGACTAACTAGAATATTATATTATCTAGGGTCTTGATAATCATATTTGTTACCCGATCCATAACAATGATCGTTACCGGTTAACCATTATTCGTTACTCGATCCATGACATTGATCGTTACCAGTTTATTATATTGTTAACTCGATCCATGACATTGATCGTTACCAGTTTATTATTTAATTACCCGATCCATGACATTGATCGTTACCGGCTCAACTTTACTTTATTGCCCGATCGACTGATCGTTACTGGCTATCATAACTTTAGTATAAACATCAGCTTCACTAAATGTCATTAAGTAGCTTCATTACTAACTTTAACTTGAATATGTACTCAAAGTGACTTTGACTTTACCTTCACTATGAACTTTATTTCCAATATGATCTTTAGCTTGATTGTGTACTTTAGGTTCACCAACTGAGTACTTAAGTTTCATTATGAGTTTTAGCTTCATTATAAACCCCAACTTCTATACAAGCCTTAGCTTCATTATAAACTTTAGCTTTATAATAACATTAGCTACACTATGAAATTAACCTATAAGTTTTACCATAAACTTGAGCTTGACTGTGAACTTGAGCTACTATAAGAACCTTAGAGACTTAAGAACCTTAGACATTTATGAAGAGATGACGAACCTTGTTGTCTTGTGTAGACTACGTATTCCTTATTAGATGTTAAAGACCTCATGATTCTTTATAGCCTTAACTAGACTTAAGTAATTATTGGACTGCATAGTCATTAAAGGATTTAATAATAATTACGGAACTTAATAGCCATTACTGAAATTCGGTCGTTATCAGATTTCATGGACTTTATAGGATTTATCGCACCTTATGGATTTGAACTTAATAGATTTGAACTTAATAGATTTGAACTTAATAGATTTGAACTTTATAGACTTGAACTTATAGACTTCTAGACTGGAACTTAAAGACTTGACCATATATACATGACCTTACATACTTGACTTTACGTACTTGACTTTACGTACTTGACTTTACGTACTTGACTTTACGTACTTGACTTTACGTACTTGACTTTACGTACTTGACTTTACGTACTTGACTTTACGTACTTGACTTTACGTACTTGACTTTACGTACTTGACTTTACGTACTTGGCATTACGTACTTGGCATTACGTACTTGGCATTACGTACTTGGCATTACGTACTTGGCATTACGTACTTGGCATTACGTACTTGGCATTACGTACTTGGCATTACGTACTTGGCATTACGTACTTGGCATTACGTACTTGGCATTACGTACTTGGCATTACGTACTTGGCATTACGTACTTGGCATTACGTACTTGGCATTACGTACTTGGCATTACGTACTTGGCATTACGTACTTGGCATTACGTACTTGGCATTACGTACTTGGCATTACGTACTTGGCATTACGTACTTGGCATTACGTACTTGGCATTAAGTACTTGGCATTAAGTACTTGGCATTACGTACTTGGCATTACGTACTTGGCATTACGTACTTGGCATTAAGTACTTGGCATTATGTACTTGGCATTATGTACTTGGCATTATGTACTTGGCATTATGTACTTGGCATTATGTACTTGGCATTATGCACTTGGCATTATGCACTTGGCATTATGCACTTGGCATTATGCACTTGGCATTATGCACTTGGCATTATGCACTTGGCATTATGCACTTGGCATTATGCACTTGGCATTATGCACTTGGCATTATGCACTTGGCATTATGCACTTGGCATTATGCACTTGGCATGATAGACTTGGCATTATGCACTTGGCATTATGCACTTGGCATGATAGACTTGGCATGATAGACTTGGCATGATAGACTTGGCATGATAGACTTGGCATGATAGACTTGGCATGATAGACTTGGCATGATAGACTTGGCATGATAGACTTGGCATGATAGACTTGGCATGATAGACTTGGCATGATAGACATGGCATGATAGACTTGGCATGATCGACTTGGCATGATCGACTTGGCATGATCGACTTGGCATGATCGACTTGGCATGATCGACTTGGCATGATCGACTTGGCATGATCGATTTGACTTGACATGTGATATACGTGACTTGACATGTGATAGACGTGACTTGACATGTGATAGACTTGACTTGACATGTGATAGACTTGACTTGACATGTTATAGACTTGACATGTGAAAGATGACTTGACATGTGAAAGACTTGACTTGACATGTGAAAGACTTGACTTGACATGTGAAAGACTTGACTTGACATGTGAAAGACTTGACTTGACATGTGAAAGACTTGACTTGACATGTGATAGACTTGACTTGACATGTGATAGACTTGACTTGAAATGTGATAGACTTGACTTGACATGTGATAGACTTGACTTGACATGTGATAGACTTGACTTGACATATGATAGACTTGACTTGACATGTGATAGACTAGACTTTACATGTGATAGACTAGACTTGACATGTGATAGACTAGACTTGACATGTGATAGACTTGACTTGACATGTGATAGACTTGACTTGACATGTGATAGACTTGACTTGACATGTGATAGACTTGACTTGACATGTGATAGACTTGACTTGACATGTGATAGACTTGACTTGACATGTGATAGACTTGACTTGACATGTGATAGACTTGACTTGACATGTGATAGACTTGACTTGACATGTGATAGACTTGACTTGACATGTGATAGACTTGACTTGACATGTGATAGACTTGACTTGACATGTGATAGACTTGACTTGACATGTGATAGACTTGACTTGACATGTGATAGACTTGACTTGACATGTGATAGACTTGACTTGACATGTGATAGACTAGACTTGACATGTGATAGACTAGACTTGACATGTGATAGACTAGACTTGACATGTGATAGACTAGACTTGACATGTGATAGACTAGACTTGACATGTGATAGACTAGACTTGACATGTGATAGACTTGACTTGACATGTGATAGACTTGACTTGACATGTGATAGACTTGACTTGACATGTGATAGACTTGACTTGACATGTGATAGACTTGACTTGACATGTGATAGACTTGACTTGACATGTGATAGACTTGACTTGACATGTGATAGACTTGACTTGACATGTGATAGACTAGACTTGACATGTGATAGACTAGACTTGACATGTGATAGACTAGACTTGACATGTGATAGACTAGACTTGACATGTGATAGACTTGACTTGACATGTGATAGACTTGACTTGACATGTGATAGACTTGACTTAGCATGACATGTGACATACTTGACTTAGCATGACATGTGACATACTTGACTTAGCATGACATGTGACATACTTGACTTAGCATGACATGTGATATACTTGACTTAGCATGACATGTGATATACTTGACTTAGCATGACATGTGATATACTTGACTTAGCATGACATGTGATATACTTGACTTAGCATGACATGTGATATACTTGACTTAGCATGACATGTGATATACTTGACTTAGCATGACATGTGATATACTTGACTTAGCATGACATGTGATATACTTGACTTAGCATGACATGTGATACACTTGACTTAGCATAACATGTGATATACTTGACTTAGCATGACATGTGTTAGACTTATGGACCTCTTAGACCCCTCTGAGGCCAGAAGCCAGAAGGCCTCTTGGGCCTCTTTGACGTCTTGGACTTTAAAAGACTTAACGAGGCTTAGTCTTAGACTACATGTTTTATGTATACATTGAGAAAATAAACTTTACAAAAACTTTATCAAAACCTGTAGCAAAACTTTATAAACTTACTGCTTTATCGGCTACGGGGTGACCGACCTTCATGATACCTCGAATGTGTCTGGTGTCCGGAATGCATACTGGAAGCGGACCCACATGCGCTCTTGGCACTTGTTAGTGCTAGCGACCACGCTCTTCCTCGAGGCAGTCCATGGCGTTTGCAGATTTTGTCTTAACCCATGGTCTCGGAAAAGAAACGAAATAATACATGTATAACCAAATCAGTTTTACTTGTGATTATATGCTTTGCAGATTCAAGGCACTTGGTAGATTATATGCATAGAATATTCAAAATAGATACGTTAGCCTAATTATGCATGTAGTCTTTCTTAAACCTTCACGTTCACAAAACATTTAAATATCAACATAGGTATTCACTACGTTATACCATTATTACCTTTTATAGGAATCAAAACAACAGCCCTGTACTACCAGGTACAATAATGTTTTAAATTCTTGTTGAAAAAAAACACAATAGTGCAATAATTCATTTTCGCATGTACCATGTAAAACCCAATAAAATCGTTAATTACTACAAAGGAGTACCCTTGCCACGTATTTGACGGTGATTCACCGGGTTAAAGAAATACGAGGAGTGCCCCGATCACTTTCTTTTACCAGTGCTTATTGGTTAAAACACGTGCGATCAAACTTTGTATTTCTTTTCCTTCAGTTACGTAACATGACTCGTAAATTCTACCGCAAAATTGAACGGTGATGAAAAAAAACTTAAATTGCGGATATGTACTTACATGGCTTGTGGGCGTCACTGGTCATATCCCACTTCTGAGATATTATAAGCAATAATCTCAAAGATATGAGAAACTTTAACATGAAGAACTTTATCATACTTTCTGTACTTTTAACACTTTACATTTAATCTTGCTCCTTGCCTTAATTCTTATGCTTCAACTTTGGTACCTTACTGCTCACTACCTGTCCTGCGGATCTAATGGCTTCTTCCCAAAAACGTTGGGTTACCACGCCGCCATAAAATACCAGCGTCTTATTGGCGGAGAATGCGAGCCTCTCATTGGTCGGATATCTCTGGATTGGTATCTACCAATCCAGTGACATCGGAAGTAATATTTTGTTTATTAGAACTTATTATATACGAAGGTGGATTTTAATCATTGTACCGTTATTAATAGTAATAATTCAATACTCGATTATTACAACAGTTATACACATTGTTTGGCAATTCCTTGTCAATTCATGGCAAACGAAAATACAATGTATTCACCTAAAACTTGTCTTTTATGTAAGTTGCCAAACAGCATACCTTTAACTTTACCTAATAACTTTAATATTCAATTAGTGATTATACAAATGGTTATATAAACTGTAACATGATGATGATAATATTAAATAAAACCGGGCAAGAGCGAGTCGGACTCGCGCACCGAGGGTTCCGTGCCATCATACAATATAATGTATGACAAAGGCGGTTTTATATTTGTTGGAGAACCTTGACAGCGCCATCTCTTGTCTGATAGCGGAACTTATGTAGATTTTTTACACTTTCGATGATTTATAAAAAAGTATGCTAAGTAGAGAGTTTGTAATAAATTTCCTATAAAGTTTACATACACTTCTATTAGGTATAAAAGTATTACGGGTTTATCTCTGCAAACTTCGGAGATAAGGGAGGGGGAAAGGTCGTTTTTTCAACATTTTTGTAAATATCTCAAAAACGATACGGTTTAAAGGAAAATTAAAAACTGTTTATCAATGTGCAAGTAAATACCTTTCATATGATACCCCACATCACCTAGTAACTTCACAAAATTTTTGAAAACCCCCCTTCCAACCCCCTTGTCTAAAAAACTGTGCAAATTAGAGAGTTCGCTATAATTTTCCTATAAAGTTTACATACACTTCTATTAGCAATAAAAATATCACGGGTTTATCTCTGCAAACTTCGGAGATAAGGGGGGGGGGGGAACGGTCGTTTTTTCAACATTTTTGTAAATTACTCAAAAACGATACGACTTAAAGAATAAATAAAAACTGTTTCTTAATCTTCAAATAAATACCTTTCATATGATACCCTACACTGCCTAGTAACTTCACTTAAAAATTTTGAGATCCCCTATCCGCCCCCCTGCAATCAAAGTAAGAATACTTTTTAACATTTTTATATATGTTATATTAGTAAAAAAGTGTTGTCTTTTACCATTTCAAATTTCAAGTCGATAGCATTAGTAGTTCTCGAGATATCCAGTTGTGACAGACAGACAGACAGAGTGATTCTATGGGTTCCTTTTTACCATTTTGGTCCGGAACCCTAAAAAGGCGTTAAAAGTGGCTTTAGTTAGAAATTAAATGATCCCATTCTGATATTATTTATATTCTAAGCCTAAATTGTTAAGTTATCAGAATTTGACAAAGCTTTTCTGTGTCTGGTAGGAACTGACGTAAATAAGCCTTGTCTGTGCCTACAAGGTGGTTTTAAATACCGATGCCTTTCCAGTAGAACACAAGGCTTACAACAAACAAGCATTGGTACAGGGGTACCAGAAATGGGGGTGAAGATTTCCGAAAAATGCCATTTTTGTCCTTTGGTGACATTTTGTGGTCACAATAACTCCGGTCTCTGTGACCAAAATCAATCAGTACCCTTCTCTCATTAAGACAGTGTTAACAAAAATGGTTTCATGTAAATCGGTCAACGCGTTCGGTTGTAATCGTGTCATGCACAGCCAGACAGACAGACAGACATCGCTATGCATAATAGAGGGCTTCGCCCCCTAAAATATACGTCATTTAGTAAACCAAAACCCACCCACGATAACAATGAAAACCTATTGCATATTCAGCTCTATTTGCAGTCCACTTTTATTTAGACAAATAACCAGGCAAATGAATTCCGGTTACATTCAGTTTCATCTGCAATAATAATTGCTAATTGGTAGGGTTGTTTGATATCATTCCTTTCACATCCACTCGTGTAATATAATCCCTTAGTGGGATGGGAAAAGTCAGAGTTCCGAATGATGTTCGGCCAATGGGTTATAAATAGTTTCATTCGTATACACAAAGCCTAGCTGATGTGTTAACTCGTACTACAGCACATTTCACCGATAATAATGCTGGTCATTTTACAAAGCATCATCTAGCCTCAAAGTAAGCACAGTTTGACGAGCTCTGTGGCGCAGCGGGCGAAGGTCCGCCTGCGACGCAAGGGGTTGCGGGTTCGATTCCCGCCTCGGGACAAATGTCTGTACGATCTGCAGATATTTGTTCAGGGTGTTCTGGGTGTTTTTCTATATATAATAAAATATCTATAGAATAGAATAGAATAGAATAGAAAACTCTTTATTGCACACCACATAAAAATAGAACATTAAAATAAAGGAATTAAATAATACAATGTATGAGTACAAAGGGCGGCCTTATCGCTATGAGCGATCTCTTCCAGGCAACCTTGGGATGGACAGGAAATAGAGAACGATATAGACAGTGGTGTAAAATTAAGAGAGTATAAATAGCAAACAAACTTACATACTAATAAGAAACTATACATAGGAGATACAAAACAAACATACATAAACATAAAATTAAAATCAGTATAAAAGTACTTACATATTAAAATAATTATAGTGATAAATAATGTTGATGGAGCAGATTCTTAAATATGGGAAGTGATTTTGCACGTCTGATGTTTAGAGGGAGAACATTCCACAGACGAATAGCTTGTACTGTGTAGGATTTCTCGTAAATTGAGGTAGAGTGGGAAGGGGTTTTTAAAGTAAGAGTCTCAGAGGAGCGCAACGAACGGGAATGTGAGTCAGACAGGAATTCGAAGCGCTCTTTGAGATAGTACGGACTAAGGGGATAGAAAAGTGTACTGTAGAGAAGGGATAGAATGTGAGTATTCCTGCGAAGTCGGATGGGCAACCACTTGAGTTTTTTGCGAAATTCGGAAACATGGTCATATTTGCGAAGACCAAATATGAACCTGATAGAGAAGTTTTGAAGGCGCTCAAGTCTGTTTAATTGGTCTTCAGTGAGATCCGGATAGCAAACGTCTGCATAATCGAGGATTGGAAGAAGGAGGGATTGGGCAAGTGCAACTTTGGTGGTAGTCGGGAGAAAGTTACGCAGTCGTCTCAGCGAGGCAGCAGATGCAAACATCTTGCGGCTTAACTCAGCTAACTGCGGACCCCAAGACAATTCATCGTCTATAACTAAGCCCAGGTTCTTAACACACTTGCTGACAGGTAAAGTTACCCCATCAAAGATTATTGGCAGAAGAGCAGTCGTATTTATTCTTGGAATCATTTTCGAGCTACCAACAATGATGACTTGAGTTTTCCTGGGGTTTACTGAAAGTCCGTGAGCTTTACTCCAGGCAAGGATACGTGAGAAATCGGCGTTCATAGTTTGTATTGCTGAATTTAAACTAGTTACTGGAGCTTGCTTATAGATCTGTAGATCGTCAGCGTACAGGTGGTAAGAACAAGAGAGAGATTTAGAAATAGAGTTAATAAAGATAGCGAATAGGAGAGGTGAAAGAACGCCGCCCTGTGGTACACCGGCAGTAACATCACACCATAATGAATACTTTTCATGCTCAGAGTCGCTAGGGTTGCTTCTACGATAATTTTTATAATAAAACGAATGTGGTGAAAAAAACAGTTATTTTTACAACCTCCTCTTTTTTTAAGTCGGTTAAGTAAAGCAGCGACCTTTGTATAGGGAGGTAAGGACCTACCTACTCTCCGTACGCAGTATAGTAATAGGTGTACTATGGTAGTAGTTATATTCTTTGACATAACGAACTAGGACATAACACCACACTTTATCTATAACCTACCGTAAGTTTTGAATTTAGGGCATAGGGCTATTAGGTACAATTATTTCATTTAATTTTAATGATGAAGATGATGATGATTTATAGGTAAGCATGATGATTATCCGTGAATTTTTAACCGACTTCATAAAAAGGAGTAAGTCTCAAGTCGTCTGTACTTTTTTTATCATTGTTACCTCAGAGCTCTGTCGTTTATGGACGAATTTGCAAATTTTTGCCGGTGATTATTCGAAAACCATTTGTAAAACAATGCCGTCTTGTAAAGCTTACCGGCTTTACAAGAGCATATTGTCGGTCGGATTCATTACCGGAACTTTTCCGAAATCACGTGTTTTGAGATAAGTATGCAGTTTGGTAGGGAATTGAATATTCTTTCCAAAGCACTAATGGTATAACGCAAATTTTGGTTCTAATTGACAGAAAACTACTTATTCCGGTAAAGAAAAATAGATTTTAGTTATCTATTTGTAATTTCAACCCTCAATTACTCAGAACAGTATAATTTTGAAATGTTCCATTACTGTTTCCGTCCGATGATATGATAGCAAGCCCTTACGCACAGACAGTTATCGAACATAATAAATATAATACAAATAAACAGACCAGAACCAGTAATAGTGAGCTCCTCGTTACCATGGCAACTAGCTCACCCGGGCATCCTGGCTCGATGCAGCCTCTGCAAGCCAACAACAGATTGAATATACAACTTCATTATGTACGATTTATGTATAGTTGTATTTGCGTCGGTGGAAACCTCTCTTCATGGATCCATGAGGGGTAGTTGCCATACTCACCACCCTTGGCAGACGGGTTGGCGCAGTTCGGGAGGTTGATACACGGAAAGTCAGTGCTGCCCATCTTCCGGAGGTATCTATTAGGGCTCTTACTGCATCTACGGGCATGAGAGGAGGGGCAACATTCTACTGCCGGCACCCTACGGCAGAATATCTAATATCGTAATTTAATTATAACGAAAAATTGCTTGTAAGCAATCCTGTGCAATAGTATTTAAGTTAGTTGGTTTTATACCTTTCGCAATCAGAACAGTTTTGTCGGTAACGCACAGTGCATCGGTGCACTGTTAAGACATTTATTTGTATCTGTAGTTCGACTGGATTGCTCCAGGGTTACCCAGGGAACATTGCTAGACGGCTACTGAAACCATGGAACGTTGGGAATAAAAAACAAGGGAATATTACGCGACAAAATCCTGTGTTTTTAATATATTTAGCGACGCATTGATAAATAATGAATGTAACTCTTTAAATTACAATAGATCTTTTTAAACTTTGGCGATTTGTTGACATATATTTAGTTTTTAAAATACAGGATTTTATCGCGTACCTTTTTTAATTATTTTCCCGACGTTTCGACCGGATTGCACACTGATCATGGCCGGGAAAATAATTAAAAAAAGTACGCGATAAAATCCTGTATTTTAAAAACTAATAATATTTAAATTACAGTTGTAGACTGAACGGAGCCGCCTGCATACAAACTGACGCAAAAAGCTGCTTTGAAAAATTATGAGGCATAAATGGGTTTCGTTCATCTGTAATATGAAAATCTATGATTTTATAGATTTTGAGTTTTTTCTGTTGTAACAGTAGAGGTATAAACCAACTGAATTTTTTTAAACATAAAACACTAAATTTGATTTTTGAAATTGCTGAAAAAAAACGATATCCCCGACGCCAATATCGCCAGTGTGTTTTACAATGGATTACTCCAGCCATGGTCGTGGAAAGTCTTTCCATTAAATATAAAAAAAAATATAAGTTTGTGCAGTTTTTCCATCCACTGCAAAGCTTAAAATCTTTAGATACGCCCGATATAGTGAGGTCACTCTTTTGGAATCAGTGTCACTCATTTGGAATCTCTAAGCACAGTGTTGGTCGGACGTGGTGTGTTATTCTTTTCACGAAAGTTCGTGCAACATGATTTCACAATAAACGGTAACGATAACAGTTCGGTGTATTGGAAAAATCACTGTGCGTGCGTCGGCATCGTCAACACACATGATAAGACAACAATACCACAGTTTTTTGTATGTGTGTGTGCCCTGATACAAAAAACTATGGCTATGTAACTACTCTATCTTTGGTCCACTGTGCGTGGCAGCTTTCAAATTGAAAGCTCGGATGGACGTAATTCTCGCGGCATAAGTGCCTTTTGTAACCTATTCGGGCCGTCCCTATTGCATCAGTCGACAGGGGTGGGTGATGGGGGTGGGTGGTGCCAGGTGATCCTGTTGTGCTGATATACCTGGAGGCCTTTTGTTTCGCAGTGACGGCCTGTCTGGAAAGAGTGTAAAGTATAACGTATGCTTTTTTACTCGACTATGGAAAAGCCGAAATAAAGCGTTTAGTAGTGTGTACGTGGGTTAGTACCATGAGTTGTGATAATTTGTTTAAAACTTTGATTATCATTTTCATTTATCGATACAACCGTAGGACAGCGGTCCACGTCCACTACTGGACATAGGCCTCTCTCATACGTCTCCAAGATCATGAGGGGATTGTTGCCATACTCGCCACGTCATCATCATTGAATGGTAAGATAGATTTCCACACCTCACCCAATATGTGACACTGAGTTCGAGAACTGATGAAAATGCGATTTCTTGTAATTTTTTGTCACAAATTTTATCCTAAGCCAGTGTTCTTGATCTCAACCAGTCGTATCTATTGTCGAGCCAAAATTTGCATAATTTGAGGAATTAAAAAATAAAGTTGTGTATTGTCTATTGTTTTAAATGTTTTAATAATAAATAAATAATGTTGCATTGCACCATCAAATCGCGAGTAAGCAGAGCTTGTGTTATGTTATAGGTGGTTGGTAGAATGCTTAAAATATTATCATTCATCATCATCAGTTCAGCCGTAAAACGTCCACTACTGAACGCAGGCCTCCCTCATGGATCTCCATGAGTGGTAGTTGCCATACTCACCACGCTTGGCAGGCGGGTTGGTGAGCGCAGTACGGGATGTTGATATACGGAAAGACGCTGCTGCCTATCTAACGGAGGTGACCCTTAGCAGGCTCTTACTGCATCCACGGGTAGGAGAGGAGGGGTAACATTCTACTGCCGGCACTCCATGGCACTTAAAATATAATATTCAAATCAAGTACCCTAATTTATTGTATAACATTGCATTGGTAGTTTATTATTTCCTCTAAGTCATAGAATTTATTATAATATAGGTTGATAAATTATCATAATTAAATAATTTTCTTTATTTTGTCCTTTCTTCATAATTGTTTAACGTTTTTATTTTTATTGTCTTATGTTATTTTTACCAATTTTTTTTTATGTTCTTACCTACTGTTTTATCAAAGATAAATGTATACCTATGTTTATGTATTATGTCTGTGCTGTTTTTGTGAACTGAATAAATGTTTTCAATTTCAATTTACCTACCTCAGGAATCGGCGCTAATAAAAACAGCACTTACGTTTTGTAACTCTGTTACACCCGATACGTTGACATCCAATACGCGGTACCGACATAGCCCTTTCAAATTCCAAGCCGCTCTTCCTTTGATGTGTGTTAATTTGAGCTGGACCGGGGTTCATTACAACCTGATGCGAGGGGATGCAATCACGGAGCACGCATGTATTCGACAATTAACAAAAATATTTGATTTAACAGAGGTTTGCATCTAAATTATAGATGATTTATACAGCGTCAGCAACTGGTAAACATGCTGTACGGGACGCTGCAATACCTGGAACATTGTTAGATGGATTAGGCTTGCCCAGCACCTTACCATCATCTCAGCTTAGTCAATTATTCAGAGGAAAGAACAGGTCAATACGTCTGAAGCTAACTAAGCCGCAGGTTCCCTCACGATGTTTCCTTCACCGTTAAAGCACGTGTAACAGAGGTATATCATAGGATAAGGACACCAAAATACGTATTTGGTATGTGGTGGGTAATAATAATATTATTGTCACATTACATAAACAAGTTATTACCTTGTAAAGTAAAACAAAAACCCAACTGCAAGATCCAACACTCACCTAGCCCATTTAAAGTATAAAAACCATCAAAATACGACCATTTAAATGGAATGATTACAAATTTGATCGAATGATCGAATTAAAATGCTTGTAATTATTTCTGATTATTTTTCATTCTATGATCACAAAGACTTGAATGGTTTATGTAAAATGGAGATTATCTTTTTGAAGAGACGACAGGATTTAGGAAAACGAAATCATGTTAAGATTTCAAGTTTAGAGTTTAACTAATTTAGTAACTAGATTTCAGTCAGGGTTTTCAAAAGATCAATTAACCTTATGTTGCGTTGCTTTGTTGATATTCAGGATGCGTATAAATAACATTGATGTGACAGTCTTACTTTCTATTTTGAACGAATTTGGCGTGGGTAGAAAGATTTGTTATTATTTGCGAAAATTTTCAAGACAAATGTTCTTAAGTTTTAGTATTGACAACAATGTTATCTCTCGAAGTACAGGAAGAGGATTAGCTCAAGGAGGTCCTCTCTCTCCTTTATTATTTAATATCGCAAGGTATAAAATTTGTAAGGAAATTAATAATGTTATATTTCGCAGTACGCAGATGATTATGCGTTATATATCACGCGTAAGAATACTCGCGACGCAATCAATAAATAACAAACAGCAGTGAATAATTTATGTAAGATGCTTATGGATTTAGGGTATATCTCCTGATAAAACAAAGATTTGTATATTGAAGAAAGGTTTATATAGGTATCCACTAACGCTTCAAATAAATGACCACCCTATACAAATAGTAAACAATATCAAATACTTGGGAATGTGGTTGGACCGTTCTTTGAAATGGAATAAACATATTGCCGAGTAATTGGATAAGGTTTCGAAATATTTGAACATCTTGGGGAGTCCATCCCTAACATCTTAGAAGATTACAGCTTTAATTAGAAGTCGACTTGATTACGGAAGTTTTTTATACATAAATTGCGGTAAAAAAATAACTTATAAGCTAGATAAAATACAGAATCAATCGTTTAGGGTAATTTGAGGTTTTATCAAAACTAAACCCATTCATGCAATGGAAAGTGAGCTTTGTCTCACTCCACTGCATGTACGACGTAGGTACATTCCTAGCGGGTAAATTTATGTTAAAAATTGAATCTCAAGAACATAATATTACAAATAAGCTTTTAGAGCAGTTGTCATAATTTCAAGACAATAGGTATTGGCGGAACAAAAGAAAGCTATCAATTTTATCGTCGTACATCTCTTATCTTGAACGCATATCTTGCTGACACACGCGTTTATGCGTGTCGTCAGCTGGAGCGATTTGCTGAGTACCTGGTTGAGTAGTTGTAGTACCTGGTTGAGGATCTTGATAACGTAATTTGTTCTGGCATTCCGAAACTATTGACGAGCTCTGTGGCGCAGCGGACGAAGGTCCGCCTGCGACGCAAGGGGTTGCGGGTTCGATTCCCGCCTCGGGACAAATGTCTGTACGATCTGCAGATATTTGTTCAGGGTGTTCTGGGTGTTTTTCTATATATAATAAAAATATCTATCTATGTAGTATAATGTATTAAGTATATCAGTCATCTAGTACCCATAACACAAGCTCTGCTTAGCTTGGGGCTAGATGATGCTGTGTGATTTGTCCAGCATTATTTATTTTATTTATTTTTATTTCTTTATTCCGAAACTATCTGAGCCTAAGAGTATTTAGAATCGTTTTAATCTTAAACTTATTTGTCAGGACTATATTAACCAACAGTATATAATTTTTTTACAAAATATTTACCGATGGCTCTAAAGACGCAGTTGGTATGGGTGCAGCATGTAATCTTAGTCAACAGTTCAAGATTTGCTCTTTTAATATGTGCATTATGGAAGCTGAAGTTATCGCCATCAGTGAAGCCCTGTCGTACGCGATGTCACTAGACGAGAGAAACATTGTTATATTCACGGATTCCCGAAGCGCGCTGCAGCACGTGGCTCGCTGCACTTCGGGGGCCGCGGTACACCCATAGCCTACACTGTACTCAACTCTGTTGTCCAGCTGATATCTCAGTCTAGATACGTAATTTTACAATGGGATCCCTCACACTGTGGAGTCGAATTTAATGAAAAAGTTGACCTATTAGCGAGATAAGTTACCAGCGACGGCATAGATTATAACATCATCATTTCAGCCATAAAACGTCCACTAATGAAGAAAGGCCTCCCTCATGGGTCTCCATGAGGGGTAGTTGCCATACTCACCACGCTTGGCAGGCGTTTTGACGCTGCTGCCCATCTTTTGGAAGTATCCCTTAGCAGGCTCTTACTGAATCCACGGGCATGAGAGGAGGGGCAACATCCTACTTCCGGCACCCCACGGCTTCGATTATAACATACTTTATTGTTGTTATACCGATTGTATGTATTTGATTAGAAGGCAGTGTTACGATAAATGGAAGAAATACTTGACTTATGTTCAAAAGATATAGGAATTTGGTACAAAACAATCCAACCGCAACCACTTAGAATTCCATGGATTAATAATAACATGCCTAGGAAAGATATTGTTGTAATTATGAGACTTTATTCTGGACACATTCTATTGCGTAAATCCGCGTTCCTTATAGGAAAAGTCCCCTCAGCGAACTGCAAGTCCTGCGGCGTGCAGGAGGATCTGCTGCATGTGCTGGCGGAGTGTGTGCAGAACGATGCCTTTCGCACAGACAACTGTAAACATTTTTTAAAAGAATTATCGGATATCAATGTCACTCTTGCAAATATAAATTGTAATAAAATTAAATATTTAGTAAAATTATATAATATTCGGTTTGGTTCGGAACAGTGTAGTCAGGTACCTACCTGAACGCACTGATCTGAATTAGACCGTCTTCATAGTAGGTAGGTTGTTAAGCGTTTAACTAAGAAGTTCTTTTGTTTTTTAAATATAATTATGTGTTTTTTTTGTTTATTAGTCGGAGCGACATAATTGCATTGTAATTAAGCTCTTTAAATAAAGAACATAAATTACTAAATCATGTTCGTAGATCATCACAGCCATAGGACTTCAGTCCACGTCCACTGCTGAACATAGACCGCTGCTCCAAGACCATGAGAGGATTTGTTGTCATACTCAGCACGCTTGGCAGGCGGGTTAGCGAGGGCAGTATGAGATGCGGACAGACGCTCCTTGCCCATCTTTCGGAGGTAGATATACCTTAGCAGATTCTTACTGCATAGAAGAGGCAACATTATATATTTAGACAAATATTTGCACTATATAAGTAAAGTAAATATATATAAAGTAAATATATAAGTACACATGGATTCGCGCCGCAGGACACAAATTATGGTGTTTACTGCCGATAATGTCTCAGGTCTACTTGTTTTTTAACTTTAATAAACTAAAGTCTTCATTATAAAATACCATCAAATACGCTACAAGCATTTCTACGAAATGATTTACACCTGTAAGCTTTCGCGGGTTTTTTTGTTCATACCCCGCCCTCTTATTGGTGGGAGCGGCTCCGCCCTAAGGCCCTCCCCTATTCCCCCGTTCCCCCGTCTCCTGAAAGAAGTTTCGGGACAGAGGGTACGGGTGGCGGGTGGATCAACGACAGAGGTGGTAGTGATGGTATAAATACAGACACCCTACATTTAAGCTTTCACTACGACCACAGTTTCCGCGCGCGCAACGCAAATAAGGCATTGGGGGCCCATTGTGAATTATTGTGAATTATCATGGCTACATTAAATAATACAGTTGAAAAGGTCAATCCCCGCAAAATGATGCTCTTTGATTTAATTAAATCCTTAACTGACGCAGTAGGTGACACGAGTGAACATAAAAAAAACAAAATAAGGAAAAAACGGTATAAAACACTGAATGAATATAAAAGAAAGAAAGAAAAGCGCCAGAAGAAAGCTAAAGCACAAAGTAAAGAAATTTGTGAAGAAGATATTATTACAACATCAGAAACTAAAAAGGCTAAGATACCAACTTCAGAAATTGGAGGAGAAGATATTATTACAACAATCAAAACTAAAAAAGCTAAGAAACCACTTTCAGAAACTGGAGAAAAAGATATTATTACAACAAAAAGAACTAAAAAAGCTAAAATAACAAATTCAGAAATTGGAGAAGAAGATATTATTACCCCAATAAGAACTAAACCAGTTAAATTACCATCTACAGAAATTGGAGAAAAAGATGTAATACCATTAACAACTAATAGTGACGAAGAAATAAACAATGCAGAGACACAGCAGATACAGGGGGTTTCAGCTGAATTGTAAGTAAAACTAGCTTAATTTAATTGCAAAGGAAACTTCACTAACATATATGTATAAGAATTTTAGTACTCGTGTACCTAATAACTTTACTTTTTCCAAAAATTATTTTTTTTTAAATCTCATCTAATATAATTTACGAGCCTGCCTTTTTTTTGGACTCGCCCTATTTGCAATGTTCGCTCAAGCAGCTGTTTCATTATTTAAAATTCGCAAAAACAAATGTTTCAACGACCATTCATCATTATTAATAATTGCTAAGCCTTTGCCATCCAGATTTTAGTCACTTTATTCTATTTATTTGACCAGAAACAAGAAATTGTGACCAAAGTGGGATACTCGAGCCTACATTTATGAAATAATAAATCTAAGGTTACCTTACATACTTCATACCTTCATAAAAAGTTATAAGAAAATCCTCGAGACTTGCAGGAGATTTCCAGTTATATGTACAAGCAAAATATTCGCAGTATTGTCCAAGTTAGATTTCAAAGAAACATTATAATAGAAAACGACTGAAACTAGCACAGAAACTTATACATATTGGAAAAAGTGTACGGCATCAAAAAAGTTATGTAAAATCGCGACGAAAAGTCACGTGTTTCACGTGCTCCGACAAATAGCAAACTGACTGAGAAGAGGCAAAGTGCGCAGGGTAAATTTCTCCCCCAAAGTTGAATGGAAATGCGAGACAGACTTATGTTTTGTCCTTATCATTCCAGTCTCGTGTGTTTCATTCATGATTTGTGGTAATCGTTGAATTTCGTGGGGGTGATTGAATGTGTGATTTTAGAAGCTTGAAAGTAAATCAGACCTGAACTAAATAAATTTATTAGAAGTTGAAGAGACATTCGTAAGTTTGTCGTATTCATTACATTTTGCAGTGTTTAGAATATAATGTTTGTTAATTATACCGAGACAAAAAAAACCGGCCAAGAGCGAGTCGGACTCGCGCACCGAGGGTTCCGTGCCATCATTCAATATAATATGTAAGTGATAAAGGCGGTTTATATTTGTGTGAACCTTGAGAGCGCCATGTCTTGTCTGATTACGGAACTTATGTACATAGATATACACTTTCGATGATTTCTAAAAAAACTATGCAAATTAAAGTGTTCGTTATATTTTTTCTGATATCTCTATACTACATTTCTTAAGAGATTAAAAAGTATCAGGGTTTTATCTTCGCAAACTTCGAAGGTATGGGAGGGGGGGAAGTTCATCAATACGTGTGCAAAGTTTCAGCCCAATCCGTTTTTGCGTGAAGAGGTAACAAACCTCCATCCAAACAAACTTTCGGCTCTATAATATTAGTGGGATAGAAGTTTCAGAGGTTTATTAAAAATTTTGAAAAAAAATACCGTTTTCCCCCTTACCTTCGTAGTAAGGGGGGAAACGATATTTTTTTTCATAATTTTTGTAAATAAGTTGCAAACTGTACGGCTTAAAGGAAGACTAATAACTGTTTATTAACGTGCAAATTAAGCTTATATGATACCCCACACTACATAGTAACTTAATTTTTTTTTTTTTGAGATTCTCCTTCCACCCCGCTTGCAATCATAATAAGAATATTTTTCGTATGTCTCGTAATTTTCGTAGTGAGACCCATTGGACAAAAGCTGGACATTTCGTATCCGACTTCAGCAACAAGATCTATTTCTCAGGACCAGATACGGAAAGCTTTGAAGGGGTTGCATTTGTTGTCCAAAAACGACTGGATAAGTATGTGTTAGGATACAAACCAGTAAACGGCAGGATTATTACCATCAAAGTTAACACAACACTTTGTAAGTTAAATTATCCAGGTCTACGCTCCCACGTCAACAAACTCTACAGAGGAAGAAATCGAGCAATTCTAAGGTCAGCTCTCTCAAACCATGAAATAAATTCCCAAACGCGTAGTTACTATCGTGTTTGGAGATCTAAATGCGAAGGTAGGCACAACAACTTACCACGACCATCTCCGGCGAGTTGTTGTTAAATATGGGATAAAAGAGAGAAATGAGAGAGTTGAAAAGTTGCTTTTATTCTGCGACGAAGAAAATCATACGCTCATGAATACCTGTTTCCAACATCACATCAGGCGCCTGTACACTTGGGAATCCCCGGGGGATAGGTATAGGAATCAAATTGATTATATCATGATCCAAACCCGATGAAGATCATCGATCCGTCAAGTCACTACGTATCCTGGCGCAAACTGTGGTAGTGATCACCAGATACTTATGGCAGTGATTAACATAAAGTTATAGAGGGTACAGAGACCAACTTTGCTAAAACCATTAAAGCGAGTAATCATCCCGGAGAGGAAACAATTGGAATCCGACTCGCAACAGCAACAGAAAACGACAGCGAAAGACTTTGGGAATATCTAAAAACCGCCATAATTCAGACCGTCTCCGAAAACAAACAACCTCGTGCGATTATGAAAGACTTCATAACTCCTGACACAGCGAAAGTGATATTGGAAAGGTTAGAGCTAAAAGAAAGTGAGATAAATACGGATGTCGACCAAAAATGCTATTCCCAACTTAGCAAAGATATAAAATATAAAAAAAATATAAAATATATATATAAGATATCCAAAGACGCTGCCTCCAAGACAAGAATGCCCATCTCAACGGTATCTGCTCCGAACTTGAATCTCATGCACACAAAATTGAAACCAAAGACCTGTATCATAAGCTCCGATAATTGACACGCACAAGGCGTATTCAATCTTATGTGGTGGAGGATAAGGGTGGCCAGCTACTTACTGAACTAGAATAAGTTCTTTTTCCTCTTGGTGCACCACAACTGCCGGAGTCCCACAAGGCGGCGTATTATCTCCCCTCCTGTTTGCTTTATTCATTAATTCCATTTCCAACAAATTAACTTCTTCCTACCATCTCTACGCAGACGATCTCCAAATTTATACTCAAGCTCCCCTAAATGACTTGGCTAACGCTATTCACCGCACAAATGACAACCTGGCATGCGTACTTGACTGGAGCGTGGACTATGGTCTCCAGGTAAATCCTGCTAAGACTCAGGTCATACTCGTCGGCAGCTCACGTACCAGTTGCAAAATTGACTGGAGCACATTACCACAAATTATATTTAATAACGTTATAATCCCTTTCAGCAGTAGTGTTAAGAACCTGGGTATTTTTATTGATAAAGACTTGTCCTGGGGTCCACAGTTGGATGCGGTGAGTCGGAAAGTATTTGCGTCTGCTGCGTCGTTCAGACGACTTCGTAACTTTTTGCCAACAGCTACCAAAATTACGCTTTCTCAATCTCTACTCCTTCCTTTACTTGATTACGCTGATGCCTGCTACCTTGATCTCACTGAGGAGCAGCTGAACAAACTCGAGCGCCTTCAGAACGTCTGCATCAGATTTATCTTTGGTCTTCGAAAGTTTGATCATGTTTCTGAATTCCGCTCTAAACTTAAATGGCTTCCTATCCGTCTTCGCCGGAATACTCACATCCTATCCCTCCTGCATAATATTCTCTTTAATCCTTTGACTCCATCCTACTTGAAGGAACGTTTTGAGTTACTTCAATCTTCCCATCCTTCCCGCATCCTTCGTTCTTCCGAAAACCTAGTGCTAAAAACTCCTGCACACTGCACCACGTTCTTCGACAAGTCCTTCTCTGTCCAGGCTGTAAGACTGTGGAACGCACTACCCCAATCCATAAGGAAAGCATTGTCCTTGCCAGTTTTCAAAACTCGAGTAAGGAATTTCTACCTCTCCGAGAATGTATTATAGTTTTATATATTTATGTATATGTATATTATTTATTTATTGTATATATGTATGTATTTTATTTTATTTTTAGTTTATGTATTATGTACAGTACACACCCCCTACCTCTCTTGCTTCCATATTTCTTTCCATCCAAAGGTTGTCTGGAAGAAATCGCTTCTAAGCGATAAGACCGCCCATTGTACCAATCTTGTTTGTAAGTTTTTTTTTTCTGTATTATTTTGTTAAGGTGTGCAATAAAGTGTTTTGTATTGTATTGTATTTTCGAGCGATGGAAGAGCTACTGTGCCGAACTTTATGTCTCCGGAGCTGACATGAGCGCGAGCAACCTTGAATGGGACACGAAGCTCATATCCTCCCAGTGGAAGTTGAAATCACCTGCAAGTGATGGGATACCAGCTGAACTCTTAAAAACCCTCCCATCAGCTGGTATAAGCATCATTACCAAGCTTTGCAATGCAGTCTGGCGAACGGGACGCTGGCCAACTAAGTGGACTGAATCAGTTTTCATACCCTTACACAAGAAAGGCTCCACCAGTAAATGTGGAAAATGCCGAACTATAGCCCTCATCTCCCACGCGAGTAAAATTCTGCTCCATATATTACATCGACGGCTAAGGAGCTACCTTGACCGCCAAATCCCAGAGGAACAAATTAAAATAAAAAATAAATTCTTTATTGAGAACATTTGGTATTTGTACAAAAAGCATGTGTGAACGTTGACGCTATAAAAGTTTACAACTGCATCGTAGCATCAGCGCCCTCAACAAGCGGGGTTTGCCAAGGGAAAAGGTACACGTGAGCAGATCCTTAACATAAGACAAGTTATAGAGAAGAGTCGGGAGTTCAACACCCCAGTTGTCTTATATTCCATCGACTACCTACTCCAAGGTGTTTAACTGCGTTCGGTGGAATAAACTCTGGATAGTGCTAACAGAAATGGGGGTGCCTAAACATCTGATCGGGCTCATCGGTCATCTCTGTAACAACAACCGCTCCTTTGTTCGTATTGACACCGACTGTTCCCGAGCGACTATATCGACGAGTGACGATATGTTTCAAACGAAAAAAAGAATGGGGGATTTGCTGTAGGTGGCAAACGGATATCAAATCTCCGATACGCTGATGACACAACTCTTGTCGCCAAATCGATGGAGGAAATGGACACGTTGCTGAGTCACCTAGAAACGAGAGTGAGGCCATGGGACTGTCTATCAATAAAAGTTAGACGAAACTGATGGTGGTCGACCGAGCTGGAATCCTCTCAGGTCCCAGTACATGTCAGGGCATCGAAGCAGTAAAAAGTTACATCTACCTAGGCTCCAATATCACCAACGATGGGAGTTGTGTCTCGGAAATCAAGCGTCGGATAGCCATGGGCAGAGATGTAATGACGCGCCTACAGGGCATCTGGAAGAACAGAAATATAACAAGGAGAACGAAGATGCGGCTAATTCGAACCTTGGTTTTCCCGATATTCTTGTACGGCGTAGACCTGGACTATCTTAGCTAGGTAGAGGAAAAGGATTGATGCATTCGAAATGTGGTGCTGGCGGCGGATGCTACGGATACCGTGGATAGCTAAGCGCACCAATGTTTCAATGCTTACGCAGCTGCAAGTAAAAGATATACTGTCAACAGTTTGACACCGCCGCATACTCTCCCTCTCCTACTTTGGCCATATAGCGAGGCGAGGCGATGAGAGTCTCGAAAAGCTGGTCATTGTTGAGAACGAATGAAGAAGGATATCACGTGGGAGATCCCCAACTTGATGGACGGACCAACTTCAGGAGAAAAAATCTAGTTTCTACGATGTGGTCCATCTGGCCACCAATAAAACTCGCTGGAGGCAAGCTGTTCACACTTTCACGACATCCAATGATCACGATATTCAGACATGAAGAGCCGACCAGAGAGAGATAAAAATAACATTAATTGCGTAACCTTGAAATCGTCGAGTCGTTTTGATACACCCCAATCGTAAGTTACCTATAAAACACCAAGATCCGAGACATGTGTGCGTTCCTCTAATAAGCTTCCATTTGAGGCGGCCGAACTTTAGATTCATAAAATAGATTTAAGCAGTTTTAAAACAAAATATCATAGAAAAAGATTATTACATATTTGAACAGATGATTATTTGAATGATATTGACCCTTGACGAAGTGTTGGACATGGACATCCATGAGGGAGGCCTGTGTTTACTAGTGGACGTTTTACGGCTGAACTGATGTTGATCATGACGACCTTTCTAAGGGGATATAGGATGATTATCTCTCAGAATCTTACCGTTCAAATCTTACCACTATGTTTTCTTGACGCACTATCTTGTCGAGGCTACGGGTACGCATGCGCAGCGCATTATTCCGCAGTAAAGACGATAGCAAACCTGCAGAGGCGGCTTTACCTATAGTGCAGGGTGTGCGGCGCACACGGGCGCCGGGTCTAAGGGGGCGCCGAGCGCCCTCTAATGCGACACCTCCAAAGATGCGTGCATCGCTCACGGCACAGGCGCACTCAAAGACCCTGCGCCCGTGTTTCGGCCGATGCCGCCAGGCGCGCGGTAGCAAAGGCGCGCCACATCAAGCTGCGTCGTTACCTACTCTACACAATTACTTTTGTTTCAACGTGAAATCTGCCTTAAAACAGAAAATTAAAGATATATAGAATATATAGATAGAATATATTGGCGTAGTGTCCCATCACTACCAAAGGCGCGTAACGTTTCGAAAACTATTATTCTGCAAACGATAAAAACTTGCTCTTACCGTCTATCCGTGTTGTACCGTATGCGCGAATACATAAGTGTCGACCTAAGGATAAAACTATGCGACTCACTCATACTGTCCAAATTAAAATTTGCTGATTGTGTGTTTAGTGACTGCCTTTTGACTCGCACAAAAAAATAACAAATACAAAACGCCTGTATTCGTTTTTGTTATCCTATTCCTAGACGTGTCTACATCTCGCCTTACATAAATGCCAATGGTCTCCTCAATATGTCGTCCAGCCGAACTCTCCATTTCGCCACTCTGCTTTTTGGTGTCATCAGGAACCAACAGCCAAGTTGAGAAACTTCATTTCTCAAACCGCCACGTCCGTCTATCCACCCGGTTGATATGTCCGAAGCACAACGGCTGCATTTCGTGGCAGCTTTAAAGACGCGGCCCCGAAATGCTGGAATAGCCTTCCACCTCCAATTACAAAAAAATTGTAAAACAGTTCATTCATTTAAAAAAAAATCTAAAAAAGTCATTAATAGAGTCTCAATTTAACTTCGTCAATATGACCCGTCGTTCTGGGCCTCGGACAAACCACACCTAAGTGTAAGTAAGTTTTGAATACATAAATGTAAATAATTCTCTAATTGTTATTTTATTTATTTATTTGAGCCACCAACAGAAGATAACACAAAGAAAAAATTACAAAAAATCATGAGCTAGTGTTTTCCCAATTACAGGCAGCTACATCTAGGTTACAAATTAAGTTGTGATAGCAAAAGTTAACATATTATGAATTAGAATTTTCAAACATAGGTAACAATTATATTAAATTGTATATAAGAATTTTTAAACAAAACAAATATCTACGTTCTACGTAAGGTTGAATAAAATAAAAAGAAACTAGAGTTAAAACAAAAACTAGAGTTAGTGAGAAGGTACTAAGATATATATTATACTTAACGGTTTGTTGGTACGAATAAAATAATATTGCTATAGGTATATTTATTTAATAAAATTCAAAAAGGTATATCAATGTATGACTTAGTGTCAGGAGACTATTCACAGAGAGGTGCAAGCCTTTTTTTATCAGAGGTTCTATTATTTTATTTTTATTTTTATTTCATTATTTTATTTTCATTGTTTCAGTTCATATATTTTTGGTTAGTTCATTTACATGAATAAATATTGTTATCTAATTCACAAATAGTTATATATTGTTTAGTTTACTTTTTTAATATTAATAGGTACTTTGTTATTATATTTGATTTTAGCGTACTGCATTTTTGTATAGCGGGTAGCCACCATCTGCACACTTCGGTCACTACGGAAGACCAGCGCTGTGGTACGGACCCGTTCTGCCACAGCATATGCTGAGTAATGACCATTTTCGTCACATTTTTATTTTATTTTTTAAACCTTATTATTGTTTATGAATTAATTGTAAATTGTGTGAAAAATAAACGTATCTTTAACGGCACCTGTTTTGATTCGTTTGAAAACACGCCAACCATCCATTGCTAGTAGTTTTGCGAAATAAGCCTTGATGCAATGAATTAAGTATCATCTTCGAGTAAACTTGTAAATATGAAGTAAATCGGCTTTTCTTTTGATAAAAATTATATAAAAGATAAGATTTCGTTAATTGTAAACACAGAGCCGAAAAAGAAAGCTGGAGAAGGAACATTCTCTGAAAAAGAATACAAGTTCTATTGAAAGGTTTTTTGTTCAACCCGGTTCATCTTTGGACGAACACCTGGAGACAGAGTCATTAAATATTTTTAAAAGAACTACCCGTGGGGTGCCGGCAGTAGAATGATACCCCTCCTCTCATGCCCATGGATGCAGTAAGAGCCTGCTAAGGGATACCTCCGGAAGATGGGCAGCAGCGTCTATCCGTGTATTCAACATCCCATACTGCGCTCACCAACCCGCCTGCCAAGCGTGGTGAGTATGGCAACTACCCCTCATGGAGATCCATGAGGGAGACCTGTTGTCATCAGTGGACATTTTATGGCTGAAATGATGAAAAGAACTACAAAGTTGTGATTTTTTATTGTTGTAACCCCTTCCTTCCTAAAAAGCTTCTTGACATCATTTAAAATTGCACTATTTGCATCCGAATTTTCGTATGAAAATATAACTGTAAGTATTCCATTTTGACCCCGCTCCTGCTAGGGGGCGCCAGGGTACTGGTGGCACACTGGCGCCACAAGGTCTAGAGCCGCCTCTGCAAACCTGTGTTAACTTGATATATGTATGTCTGATCAAATGCTTTGCGATAGTAAAATAACTTTTACGACTTCAGTTTTCGTTGTTTCAGAAATCAAGAAACAAAGAATAAACGAAAAACGACAGTTAGTAGGGAAGTACCTATTCGTAATGTTGTCCAGAAAATAAAACCCATCCAAACAGTACCTCAATGGAAGAACGAATGTAGAACCAAACAACCTATTGTAGTGTTAACGCCTCTTCCCCTTAAAAGAAGTGCGCGGCTCGCTAAGCCAAAATTAGCAGTCCCCGCGATTTCAGATAAATGTACCAAAAGCAAAAAAAACATTGATTTATATAATATTATAAACATAGTTCTTGAGACTCTCAAAGGTTCAGAGAAGAAAAATATGTTAAAATTTAATCTATTATATAAAATACTCAAAGTTCATAAAGAACTTTTTATCCAACTAGAAACAGACATTAATAATAATCGTCAAAATGATGATGAACAGACGGAAAACATACATGCTATGATAAGAAAAATTTTTAAAGCGTGTGCTAAAATAGTAAAATTATATAAAAATAATGGTAACAACAAAGAAGAACTATTCAATCAAATTTATGATAAAATAGAGGAACTATGTAAGAAGTTTTGTGAAATATTAGAATTTTCAAACGATAATGCTACTATGGAACAACGATTAATAATATATATGGACAACAAATTTTTAGGAATGGAAACTAATATAAACAAAAATATAACAAACAGCGTTCAGGAATGTAATAAACAACTTGGAAGCATGAAGACACAACTGAATTACGCAAATGAAATTTTAACAACATTATCAAGTAACTTTAACTTGAGAATGAACGGGATAGAGAAACATAATGAACTTAGAACCAACTTAGAAGAAAACCAGCAAACAGTCCAAGATGACCCAACAGAAAATGAGAAGGACACCGAATTACACCGATTAGCTACTAATTTCAGCAATATAACCAAAACTGATATACGACAGAAAGCTGAACAAGAACAGAAGCACAGAGATGAGGATGAGAAACAAAACCAAAAAGACGGAGAGAGAATACTTTTAAAAAGGACAATAGAGATTGCGCAAAGGGTAATAATTATTTTGTTAAATCTATGCTTTTAAATATTTAATTCTCCTCTTTAATAATAATTAATACTGAGCTCTGGTGATCACACATGCTGAGCGTCATCGATGTGGATCCGCTTAGCTTTGTTTGTAACTAGCTGCTGCATACGGCTGTGTACGTGAAAGTAGACTATGTCCGTTTCAAAATATCATAATAAAAAATATGTTTTTACTCGGATATGATATTGCTCCTGATTACAGCCTTATGGTGAAAGTGTCATTTATCATTTCAGAAGTAAAACTGAACACTGGCCTCCCCCTCATGGATCTTTATGAGGGGTAGTTGCCATACTCACCACGCTTGGCAGGTGGGTTGGCGAGCGCAGTACGGGATGTTGATACACTGAAAGACGCTGCTGCCCATCTTCCGGAGGTATCACTTAGCAGGCAGTAAAAGTAACATTTTACTGCCGGTACCCCACGAAAGCATACATCGTTGCAAATCTCATGAACTGAATTTATTATGCGAGATTTGCTAGTTCGCTCTTAAATTGGCTATTGACATAATGCCTAGTGTGGCCTATTCAATAAGTTAGGCTAGATTGACGATTTGCAAACGGCGGCCGCTGACATTTGAATGCGGCATGTTGCAGGCTCATTATGTATCTCGCGACAGGTTTGCAACACGCGTAAATCTAACGATCATCGCTGTCAAAAGTATTTTGTTTATTGAGATAACAAGAAGGAATTGATGATTGATCGCGGTGCTTGCGAGATTTACGCCTGTTGCAGACCTGTCGCTAGATATGTAACCAGCCTGCCGAAGACAGGTTAAAATAGCCGGACGCCGAGGACGCTAATGTTCAGCAAAGTATGCAAGTCGATGATGACGAATAACATTTGAATTGGTGTTTATTTTTACCACAGACGGAGGCGTCTGAGCCTGTGGCTGAGGGGGTCGTGGAGCCGATAGAGGTGAGTCAGCACATATCCAATCTAATTTCTGAAATCAGAAAGGACACTAGAAAAATAAGATACATAGATAACGTATTTATTTGCTATGCGTACAAATACAAAACTACATGCTAACAAACAGTAAAAGCAATTTAAATAATATTGCGGACAGGTAGCGATTTTTTTTTTCGAAATGACATTATATTATGTTGTTGACCCCAGATGGCCATGACAACGTTACCGGACTATGGCGAGCGCAGAAGGCGCCCAGCCGCAAAAGTTAAGTTGGGGCGACAAGCTCAAGGGCACCACTTAGGTTAGAACCACGGCTTGGACTGTTGCCAGATTTTTGTATGTAATGATGATTAACGTCCTGGTGCAAAACTGCACCTTAAGACGGAAGAGTGACACTAACAGCCTGGTTCTCCCTGTATGTGCATAATTAGCGTGCGGGAGGGCGGTGCTCATGCATCTCAGCATTAGCGGAATTAAAACTAGATATTTTCATTGCATTTAAGTGTCATGAATTTCCGCAAAGTAACGCCTGATTCCATTAATTATATTGGTTACATGTAATTGGCCAGCACCTAATATACCATTCACTAGGCCTGGATTCTTACCAACTGCCTATGAAACCTGTGCAATGTTATTCCTTTTTTTCAGAGAGCCTTGAAAATACAGAAAAGAAGAGTCTCACAACCCTCTCTCACGTACTTCGTAAGTAAACCTTTTTCGTTGGAAATTACTATTATGATCGGCGCAAACTCTTTATCTTTAGATTCTAACACAATTTTTCACTGACATTTTACATATTATTATTGTTTTACCATCGTTTAATTGTTGGTGTTGGGCTTGAAATATCTCGCAATGAAAATAAATTTTCATTGCATTTTATTGTCATGGATTTCCGCGAAGTAACGCCTGATTCTATTAATTGAAATATTTCGTTTAACTTCGGCTTAGATTCAGCCACTTGCACATCGTTTCTCTATGGAAGCTTCCAGGCATCCCGTAACCTTTCAGATTTTATAAATTAAATTAAACACAGCAACTGCTACTTATTCATGCAATAAGGGACGCTGCAGTGCCTGATACATTGATAGATGGATTAGGCTTGACTTAAAAATATCCACTACACACACAAAATAGCCACTCAGAGCAAAAAACGTGCCAATACGTTTGAAGCTCTCTAAGCCAAGGGATTTACTTATGTTATTTTCCTTTATTGCTAAAGCACGTAACTGCACCAACACCGGTGACCGTGCGCATTGTATAACAACTCTCAGTAATAAGAGGTGCTTGCTTGGTATTTTAGAATACAACAATGTTTTAGATTGTAATTTTATTGCAATAATATAATACAAATTTATGAATTAATTGTTTAATTAATAATTATTTATTTATTTTATTAATTAATTCATAATTTATGAAGAATAATATATTTATAGTGTACCGCTATTAGGAAGAACTTTTTTTTCATTATAATTTTTTTTTCAAGGAAAAGAAAAACCCCATCAGAAAATTTTATTGATTCACCGCAGGTTCGAATCCCGCCGAAATCGTAAATTGTTGATGGTTTTTCATTTCTTTGAAGCAAAGCATACACGAACCAACTGATTTGTTTTGTCGTTCCCCAGAATTTCCCGATTCAGCCTTTCACGGGTGTTACAAATGCCCCATCAATTCACCAAGTAAGTGTTTTAAATGCAATGTTAACCTCATCCGTTAACCGGGCAAGAGCGAGTCAAACTTGCGCACCGAGGGTTACGTGCCATCATACAATATAACATATGATAAAGGCAATGAGTATGAGTATATTTACCATAAATAATACAGGTATGCCGTGAGGTGCCGGCAGTAGAATGTTACCCCTTCTCTGGGCAGCAGCGTATTTCCGTGTATCAACATCCCGTACTGCGCTCGCCAAACCACCTGCCAAGCGTGTTGAGCATGGCAATTACCCCTTATGAAGATCCATGAGGGCTGTGTTCAGTAGTGGAAGTTTTACGGCTGAAATTATTAAAAAAAAACCGGGCAAGAGCGAGTCCAATTCGCGCACCGAGGGTTCCGTGCCATCATACAATATAATCTTGTAGGTAGACGTCCTACGCTGCGCTTTCCCGTGGCCTCCGTTCGAGAACTCTACGGCCCCATCGGTCATCTGTTCTGCGCGCTATATGGCCTGCCCATTGGCCACTTTAACGTGCTAATCCGTCTGGCTATGTCGGTGACCCGAATTCTTCTACGTATCTCCTCATTTCTGATTCGATCCCGTGAAGAAACCCCGAGCATAGCCCTCTCTATAGCTCGTTGAGCGACTCTAAGCTTATTTATAAGGCCAATAGTAAAGGACCACGTTTCGGTTTATGTCATCACTGGTAACACACACTGACTTTCGTCTTCAAGCACTGAAATATTTTGGACGAAAAGACGTTGCGCAGTTTCCCAAACGCTGTTATGGTGATATAATAGCTGTAAATAGATATATGTTTTAATTAGAATTTTTGTAAGTATACGAGGTGCATAAGCTGAGAGGATGGTAAAGGTGCTGGGCAAGCCTAATCCATCAAAAAATGTCCTAGGCACTGCAGCGTCCCGTACAGCATGATTACCAGTTGCTGACGCTGCATAAACCATCTTTAATAGATGCAAAGGCCTAACTATTACGAGGTGCATATGGAATATTTTCCCAGTTGACTAAAATAGCGCACGTTGCAAATATTTCAAGGAACGCCGGCGCCTGCGCCTACTTTTCTGGAGTGCATGTATTGTGGAACCATTTTTATTTAGAGTTAACTTTCACTAATAAATTGATAGTAGCGTTTTACCCGTTCTTAATTGTACTCTTAGTATAATTTCTTGTGATATTGCCTTCGTTGTGATGAGCCGTGCGGTGCAGTAGAATGTTGCCTCTCCCTTCTTGCCCGTGTCAGTAAGAACCTGAGAGGCATAGGCCTCCCTCATGGTTTTTGTCATATTGGATTTAGATTATAATTGGACATAGGTCCAGGACGTGAACAGTTGACGGCTGAGTTGAAAATTTCCTTCGTTTTATCACAGTTACAAAAACTTTTGACTTTTGGTCGCGTCGATAGATAAAGATAATTTAGAATCTGTCTACGCATTTTATTAACTCTTGTTTCATAAAATGCGTTGACTGATTTTTAATTAGATAAGTGACTAGCCGATAAAACGAACTTGTATTTCAGAAACCCGCCACGCTAAGACAACGAAGAAGGACTCTTCACTGCGCCTCGGATTGTGTAAGTAAACTTCTTTTGTAAACCCCGACAAAAAAGAGGGGTTTTATAAGTTTAACCACTATATGTGTGTGTCTGTGACACCGTAGCACTTAAACGAGTAGACCAATTTGCGTGCAGTTTTTTTATTTGCTTTTAAATGTTTTCTAGCGGTGGCTCTTAAACCTGTTTTATCAAAGTCGGTTAAGATGATTAAGAAATGCGGGGTGAAAGAGGGGATGATCCAAGTTATATAGAATTCAGCCGAGCCATTCATGAGATATGGGGGTTGAAAGCAGGGGTGAACAATCGAATGTTTTCAAATATACCCAAGTGGTATCGAGTGAAAGGGCATGTTGTGTAGATTGCAAAACTGAGGGTACACACTACAAAAAAATATGTAATCTCCGAGACTAGGTAAAGTGTGAAACTACTTAAAATTTTATAAACTAGTTAACCCTGTAAGACGCAAAGAGGCGTTTTATAAGTTTGATGTGTGTTTTTGTGTTTCTGTTAACAACTGAACCGATTATAATTAGACATGTCTATGTCTAACTATAATCAGTTCAGTTGTTTACATTAGGCATGTCTATGTCTAATTAGAATCGGTTCAGTTGTTTCGTAAAAAATCGTAAAAAAATTATGTGTCTAAGTAACTAGTTGTCTAGTTAGACAAAAACAACATTTTACAAGTTCAAGACGTGATTTTCAAACCGTAGAGCACTGTCGAAAACAATTCCAAGGTTTATCACTTAGAATATTTTTCGATTCTTCCATCTGCTCTATGCGCTGGCCGAGGATATTTACGAAGAACCATGACTTTGTTGGAATCAGAACCAGGGTATTATTATGAGACCAAGCAGCAATGCGTTCTACATAGGTCTTTATATAAATTTAACAGTTGGTTCGCAAAATTTACCGGACGCAAATAACAATAAAGCTGGACGTCATCCGCATAAAGATGGATTTTGCTACTATAGATAATGTAGAGCAGGGGTCCCAAGATGGACCCTAAAAGGATCCCGGACGAAAAAAGATGAGAATCATCTGCGCGGTTAACCTTTACTAATTGGGATCGATCAATTAATCTTTCACGACGCGATCACGAAACTTTGTTAAAACATATTTTACCGGATATTTATCACTTTATTTACCTTTATTATTGCCCGACGTTTCGACAGGATTGCATCCAAGGTGATCCCGTGAAGACTTCAGTCTCCAAGACTTAACTTCATCAGTGGTACGGGTGGCACTGAAAACCAGCTCTCCAGCAGCCCTTATGCTGATGCAGCAAATACTGAGGCGTAGCCTTATTGCTGTAACTTTTCCGTTTTGTACTAATTTATCTGTATGTAAAATATACATTACAGCCGTGGGATGCCGGCAGTAGAATACTACCCCTCCTCTCATGCCCATGGATGCAGTAAGAGCCTGCTAAGGGATACCTCCGGAAGATGGGCAGCAGCGTTTTTTTTGTGTATAAACATTCTATACTGTGCCCACCAACCCCTCATGGAGATCCATGAGGGAGGCCTGCGTTCATCAGTGGACGTTTTACGGCTGAAATTATGATGATGAAATCTTATCAGCCTGTTAGATCCCACTGCTGGACAAAGGCCTGCCTTCTCTATTTCCACGTTAGTCGCGCTAGTCGACCAGTCAACCAATAATTTAATAATTTAAACCTAAGTCAGCACAGAATCCTTCCAGTTCTTTCCGGCATCTGCGCCTGGGCTGGCCGCGCTGCCGCTATACTGAATAATACACAACATAATTTTCTTATAAACAGAATGAACAGGAGAACCCCGTTCCACAACAGAAGACAGAGGATGAGTACCGTCAAATGCAATTTACGGCGCAACGACTTTACGCTCAAGCACTGCTGCTCAAACAACAGGAAGCAAGGGTAAGTATGACGCCTCTGTTTCTAATTTTCTATAATTTATTTAGAACTAGCTCTCCCTCTGCAACTTCTTCTGCGCTACAAGAGAGAGAGAGAGTGGGAGAGAGCTTAAATTAACATGCGCGCGGTAAAACTGCAATATTATATAACTGTGTTGCATGGACTTTCTAATATAATTTTTAAGTTTAGGATAGATATTTTTCACTCGTTTGTTTTATGTTTACATTAATTTAATTTTACTTAAAAAAAATATTTAATATTACCTATCTTCTTAGATGTCCCTTGAATTAAAATGGTGCACAGAGCAATTCCGTTCAAAATTTTATTCTTATGATGAATAACGTAATTATTTAATTACGTCATCTTCGAATCAAGAGTCAATTTACTATGTTTGTAAAAATACCTTCGCAAATAATGCATTATTTTAGAACACATACATACAATAAAAATGGTTGAAGTGGGTCAACCATTTAAATAATTCAACAATAAGTTAAGGCTTTTCAACACATTAGTTCGTCCCATACTGGAATATAGTAGTTCTATATGGAATCCTCGTTATGAGGTATATTCCAAGCGCCTGGAAAGCATACAAAGACGTTTCCTGTACCATGTATCTTATGGTGACAATTTAGCAAAAACTGTAAAGAAATACGAAGATAGACTCAAACATTATCATATGTCCTCACTCTCATCTCGTAGGACTGAAAAAAAAACTTGATAACATTGATAAAAAAAATGTTTGCAGCTATCAAGGAACTTGTTTATATACGAGCACATAAAGTAATACGATTATGGCAATAAAGTTATGTTGAATAAGCAACAGACAAGTTGTCTTGATGATATCAAACAAAGTAATTGTCAATACAATCAAGTTTGGTTAACATGCCAATGATTTATGTTGATTGAATTTACAACGAACGTGGTAATGGTTATAAAGTATTTTAGTAGTTTCAGTAATGTATATGCTTAATTTTATAAGGTAAAGTTATATATAATATAATATAGCGGGTGTGAGCGGGAGCGGGATTTCGTCAAATGAGAGGGCGCGGGCGTGAAGATGGAATAAAGAACATCAAATTAACCAAATACAAACCAAACCAAAAAACAGAGGGTGTCTCAGCTTTCAATACGCTAGCCCAAACAAGTGATGAAGCTAGGTATGTGCCGCTTTAGGCGATTGTTTAAAGTCAAATCACAAAAAGGTAGACCCGAGACCTAAGTAAATGGGTGAAACACTTCGATAGCGCGTTCTAATTTTTCTAGTTGCGACATCTAGTTCTGTTAAATGTAAACACTGAGAGGTTTCTATTCTACAATCAATGGACCTGATTACTGTGTATTGGTAACTTGATTAATTTGATTATGTTCGATACTCGAATCAAATATTTGTATGTTTACATTTACAATAAAACCATGTTTACAATAACATAATCATGATATCTTAATTCCTTTTATGAAGTGAATGTTATAGAAAAGTTGATCATTTCACCTTTATTGTGACAATAAATAGTGATTAATGTAGTTTTATAAGTTTTTGATTGCTTCATTCATTTTTTTTTCTATCAAGCAAAATGTCATGCTTGATTGACTGGATTTTTTTCAGAGAAGCTAGACCTTATTTTTTTATACAAAATATTTAACGGATTAATAGATTGCCCTGAATTAACCAGTAAATTAAAGATCAACATACCTTCAAGATTACCTAGAAAAAAAGCGTTTAACATATTCTTTGTACCATTTTCCCATAGCAACTTGGGACAAAATGCTGTTTTGTCCAGGATTTGTAAAGCTTATAACACTTTATCGAAAATAAGCGACCTAGATTTAGGAGAACCTCTACTTAAATATAAAAAAAGCCTTGCATCTCTTTGTACATAGTCTTCTGACACTAAGTCATAGTTTCTTTACTAGTTTACTTTCACTAGTTTCTTTTTATTTTATTCAACCTTATGTAGAACGTAGTTATTTGTTTTGTTTAAACTTTCTTAAATATAATTTAATATAATTGTTAATGTTTAAAAATTCTAATTCATAATATATTAATTTTTGCTATGATAACTTAATTTGTAAGATGTAGCTGCCTGTAATTGGGAGAACACTAGCTCATGATTTTTATTGCTTTTACTTTTGTAATTTTTTACTTGTGTATCTTCTGTTGGTGGCTCAAATAAATAAATAACCTTAGACCAACAGATAGATATTGTGCTATCGCTAACTTTTTTTTTAGAACTTTATTAGGGGAACAATTCCGCCATACATGATGGCAGCGGAACTTTTAACCAATGGAAGTTCTCACAAGGAATACATTTTTTGCGCTCGCAAACCCCCGTGCCAAGCGTGGCGAGTATGGCATCAATACCCTTATAATCTCCCGATTACGTTTAAGAAAAGAGTTAATAGGCATTTTCTAGGGAGGCTCGCTCGATCGTCGATCTCATTCTTGCGATAGCAAGGATGAAATCAAGAGCTAACCTATCTAACATAAAAAAAAAATCTTGGAATTGCATGATGGAGGCCTATGTCCAGCAGTAAACGTCAAAAACGGTTTGCCCGATTTAAAATGCGGTTTTCAATAAATTACTATTTTTCTCGATTTAAAGTTTCTGGCCTCATACTCAGCTTACCTTTTCTTTCAGTTCCTAGTTCTATTATAGGGTTAAGTTTTCAGTTATATGGCTTAAATAGTAGTTTTTGTTTCAGAACACGGCTGATCGGAACCCGCAAAACGTAAGTATAGTTGCTAACCTAACCTTATATAACTTATGTTTTTATTTTTATTAGTCTATAACCACACTTAGGTATAAACTTATTAAAAATTTACGATTCCGGTGGGGTTCGAACCCACGTACGTCAAACAGACGCCTGAGGCTTCCTAAATCCGGGAGTGCTTTAACCACTTAGCTACGGAACCCGTGTCGGGTTACGTCGAAATTCTTGATAAAGTCATATCGGTTGAGCACCGATAGAGCGCCATCTGCAGGTACGAGGGTTCTCCTGTTCATTGTCTGAAGATACATAGAATAGTCAATTTACGAAAGAAGAACAAGGCACATTTAAATTGAATAAAGCACATAATTGAATTCGTTCGCTTCAAAACACTTTTTTCAAGTGAGGGCAAAAAGCGAAGAAGAAACCTTAACATAAACAATATTTTCAATAAAATCATTTTAGAAGTTGGTAGATAACGAAGCAAAACATTTTTTATTTATATTTTATTTATTTATTTAAGATAGGACACATCATCATTTCAGCCATAAAACGTCCACTAATGAACAAAGGCCTCCCTCATGGGTCTCCATGAGGGGTAGTTGCCATACTCACCACGCTTGGCAGGCGGGTCGGCGTGCGCAGTATGGGATGTTGATCGGATCGGATGGAAAGACGCTGCTGCCCATCTTTCGGAGGTATCCCTTAGCAGGCTCTTACTGTATCCACGGGCATGAGAGGAGGGGCAACATTCTACTGCCGGCGCACCACGGCTTATATATATATATATATATATATATACATATATATATATAGAGGTATTATATATTATAGGACACATAATGCACATATTACTTGGGTCTAAAAACGTTAAGAGCCTGTTTCCCGTAATTGCAGGACGTTACAGCACGTACCTACAAAGTTAAAGCGGCAACAGAATAATGTGTTAGGCTAATTTATAATTATGGTAAAGAGCAAACACAATAGGTAGGTACGAGGTACTTATTTTACAATTGATTTGCGCGATGATTTGTTGTAGGTATGTCAACCAACGGGACAGACAGATTATTCGAGGCTTTTCGAAAACATGGCGTTTATTCATCGAGAAGTGCAGCCAGCCATAGGAGAAATACCACTGCCGTTGAACGACCCAGAAATTCGGACTACAGTCCATCCACAGCAAGCGAGACCGCCCCTGCCCTTACCTGTGCTAGCAATGAAACCAGTTCATCAAACAACCATGGCTGCAACAGCGAATCAACGGGCTACAAGCGAGAATAATGTGAGTTCTCAATATTATTTTTATCGTTCATAAAGATTTACAAAAGAGATTCTTGGTGCATAATAGCAAAAGATATTACCACTAAGGTTTGTAAAATGAAACATGAAATTAAGAGTAGCATATTAAAAACAAAATAATGAATATACGGAGATCGTCTGCTTATTTAATCTTTTCTTCATCTGGAATTAGGTAAAATGCGTATCCGAGGTGGTTAAATAGTACAATTTGAGTTTGGTACTCAAATTAATACTTGTTATTTTATAATTTAATTGTATGCAAATCGTTTACTAATCGGGGTACAAGATTCTTTCACCGTACGCATTGTTTGTGCGCGGCGTACAGTCGGTTACGTGCTGATCGAGTGTATACAGGGTGGCATAAAAGGCTTCTACATCTATTATAGATGATACAGTGCCAGCAACTGGTAATAATGATGTACAGGACGCTGCAGTGCCTGGGACATTGTTAGATGGATTAAAAACTTGTACAACGCCTCCAGCGGATAGTTTGGTACTAAAATACGCAGTAAACTATACTACAGCGACTTTAGTTTAGGCTTCATTCGCTTAGAATTGTGTTACAAATCTGACAGATGTCAAAGTAACGTACCATAGCCGCTCGTTTGGTTTTGGTCAGTTTACTTACCAAGATTTTTTAGCCGTCGTTTGGTTTTGGTAAGTAAACTGACCAGTGAGTCATCGGTGAGTCATCGTTCCACGAAAACAATTGTCATTTTTAAACTATGGTGTTTATCAACTTCTTCTTTGTTTTGTAGCCTTCTCAATGAAGTTGACAATGACAATAACAAATAAAATTTACGTAGCCCAAGAAAAAATAATTTTATTCGATTAAATTAAAATTAAAAAAAAGATTATGCAAAAAAAATGCATAAAAAATGCACTTTATAATTACGATCAAAAAATATTTTGTTCTAAGACACCTAAATGTTATGTTATATATAGTGAGGTTATACCACATACTATGTATATACCGCAAAACATGTAGATATATGATAATACATTTTGAATTACAAACAAAAGTATTTTTTATATAAAATTAAATCAATAATTAATAGAAAATAATTTTTACGCTGTATATCCCGAACACAGACTACATTATGAAATGATTCTACTGACAAGCTTCATTCAAACCCTTTCCATAGAGCGTAAATACCACGCTACGCTCCATTGTAAAAACCGAGCCAGTATCCACTTAGCGCTGACGCGGAGCGCCCGCGGAGCGCCCGCCGTTTTTCCCGCCAAAACGCAAACCAATTAAGGGTCGAAAAATTATTTTCGCGTAACCAAACTAGTGGATAGCTATTACTACTGTAGTAACGGCAGGCGATCTAACAGGGAAAACTCATGGTAGACACACTGCTCTCGACATAATATTTTGAATAGTTTTAGATAACGCTTGCTTAACTCTATTCTTAACGCAAAACCTCCACAGTCATGTAACAGTTTTTTAACTTTATCATGTGTTGTTCTAGCTGACAACCTCCAACTTGTTTTCTACAAACTCGAGAACTCATGTGGTAAGTGAACCTTATATCGTATCTACAGTTAATCTTGGTATATTTTAGTTATAAGCCTCATAAAAGGTAGAACGTGCCGTGGGGTGCCGCCGGCAGAAGAATATTACACCTCTTCTCATGCCCGTGGATGCAGTGAGAGTCTGCTAAGGGATACCTCCGGAAGATGGGCAGCAGCGTCTTTCCGTGTAAGAACATCCCAAACTGCGCTCACCAACCCGCCTGCCAATCGTGCCAAGCGTGTAAAACTCGAGTTATAACTGAATACTTATTTTTGAATACATGCAATAAGTATACATACGAGTGATTCAATATACAGGGTGTACGAAAATAGGTGTACAAACCCAAAAGGGGTTGATGCTGACTTCCCTAAGGAACAACATAAATTGTACGGCGCTCAGGAATTTTCATTCAAGAAAAGACCACGAAAATTTTCACTTTAACAGCTGTTTATCAGATTGATAATTCAGCTGATTATACAAGGTGTCCCGTAACTGGTGTATGAAGCCAGGAGCTGCAAATTACCCCCCACCAAAGGAATGCAAAGGCGAAGAAAAATTTCTGAAAAACGTATTTTCAGGTTTCCATACAAAATTAAAGTTTTCCAAGTCTCTGTCAACCCTAATGTAAAACAGACGTGTGTCCGTAATACATACCTACGCGCCTACGCACACCACGCACCTATACCCACACTCAATATACGCACAAGCGCGTTGCGGGCGCGCCGGGGGAATCCCCGGCGGTCAATAGGTCATTGTCCGTAACAGCTGAGAGCAGGGTTGTCACTCTTATGAAATTGGTATAAACTTTGAACGTTATCTTATCACTGAAAAACTTGAAAATCAAGAAAGTCGTAGAACAAACGTTGTTTGCCAGGGGGGGTAGAAAACCCCCCTTTCGGCTTAGTACCCCAATTACGGGACACGCTGTATAATAACGACAACTCAAAAGCCAGGCTGATTCTTGACAGGGTCATTGACCTTCGTAAAGAGGTCCCGTTCAGGAACATAGACACAGATATTTTTTTTAAATGCAAAAAAAATCATAGAATCCAATTCTCAATCCAACTCAGGACCATCTTACACCACGTCCGTCGAATACTTTGATAGTTTAAAGTAGTAAACATTGTAATTATATAAATAAATAAACACATCTAAAAACATTGTGTTAAAAATTAATCTCTGCAGCCATAGTTCTTTTAAAGTTGCCAGTCTGGTTTTTCGAGGTCTTTGCTTTCTGTCTTATTCTTTGGCGTATTAGCCAAGTTCCCCAAAGTCACCTTACTCGCAGATTATGCTTATTATAACGGCAACTAGCTATAAAACAATTCCACATTGTCAAAATTTATTAAGCAGTTGTTTATTTGCTCAAAAATGTTTTTCTATGTATGTTTTTACAAAAAAACATGAATTTAACTACAATATTAGACATCTGACTACTTTAGGAATAAATGTTACGTGAATATACAGCATATTTCTTAGTGGTACCCTCTATCGAACACTTTAGCAAATTTTATAATTTTAAAGTTTATTAAATGATAAAACCATATTTTTAGCCTAACTACAATCTTCATGCCCAGCCATCAACCAGCCAGCACACCAACCAGGTAATTATGACTGATTTATAACTATAAAATTCCATTATAAAATACAAAATTTCATAAGTATCCTCGATCAAAAACTTTAACAAATTTTATAATTTTAAAGTTTATTAAATGATAAAACCATATTTTTTAGCCTAACTACAATCTTCATGCTCAGACGTCAATCAGCCAGCACACCCACCAGGTAATTATGACTGATTTATAACTATAAAATTCAATTAAAAAATACAAAATTTCATAAGTATCCTCGATCTAAAACTTTAACAAATTTAATAATTTTAAAGTTTATTAAATGATAAAACCATATTTTTTAGCCTAACTACAATCTTCATGCTCAGACGTCAATCAGCCAGCACACCAACCAGGTAATTATGACTGATTTATAACTATAAAATTCCATTATAAAATACAAAATTTCATAATTATCCTCTATTAAAAATTTTAACAAATTTTATAATTTTAAAGTTTATTAAATTATAAAACCATATTTTTTAGCCTAACTGTAGTTAGGTTAGGTTTATTAAATGATAAAAACATATTTTTTAGCCTAACTACAGTCTGCATGCCCAGCCGTCAACCAGCCAGCACACCCACCAGGTAATTATGACTGATTTATAACTATACATTCACGAGCGATTCAAACAAATAGGGTGTATGGCAATTTTTGTACAATCCCAAAAGGGGTTGATGCTGACCACAACAAACAACATTAGTTTTACAACTTTCCGGGACTAGGTGATTTTCATGATTCAGGACCATGAAAGTTTTCACTTTAACAGCTGAATATATAACAAAAGAAAAAATCCTTTCTCGTGATGTGACCGCATGCATGTTATCTGCGGGTAGTGTGCCTGCAGCCAATCCTGGCGGTAATCCGAATGACAGAAAAAGCGCCCTCAACCGTTTTTTTCAACAGGGCTATTATTACGCGCAGCATTCGCAAATGCACAACCAGCAACACGAAACTCCACAGCCGCAGGTAAGAAAGATAATTAATTAATGTATACACCATCGGGTTCCAAAATCGGGTGAGGCCCATGTCTGTAGCAGTGAACTAACACAGGCCGTTGATAATTTACTCTACCACGTCACAGGGTGATTAAGGATATCATCCAGACTTCATCATCTCAGCCCTCCTTCATATATCTTCAAGTACTGATCAAATTAGCCGTGGGGTGCCGGCAGCAGAATGTTACCCCTCCTCTCCTACCCGTGGATGCGGTAAGAGCCTGCTAAGGGACACCTCTGGAAAATGGGTAGCAGAGTCTTTCCGTATATCAACATCCCGTACTGCGCTCACCAACCCGCCTGCCAAGCGTGGTGAGTATGGCAACTGCCCCTCATGGAGATCCATGAGGGAGGCCTTAGTTCAGTAGTGGACGTTTTACGGCTGAAAAGACGATGGTGACTGATCAATTTAGACGAGAGAAATCGAGGCAGCCTTAGCTTAATTAAGACTTGGCTGACGCCAGTTTCATATCAGCCCTAGGACTGCTGTCCATGTCCACTGATCATGAGAGGGTTGTTGCCATGCTCGCCACGCTTAGCAGGCGGGTTGGCGGACGCAGTACGGGATGTTGATACACGAAAAGACGCTGCTGCCTATGTAATGGTGGTATGCCTTGGTACCCTTCGACTCTGCGGGTACCAAGACGGATCTATGTTCCAGGTTATATGCTACGGAATCCTTGGTTCTTGAGGATTTTTTGCACTAAACCGTTTTTCACCCCCGAGAAAAAAGAGGGGTGTTATAAGTTTGACCGCTATGTGTGTGTGTCTGTGTTTATGTATCTGTCTGTGGCACCGTAGCTCTTAAACGAAAGGACCGATTTGCATGCAGTTTTTTTTATTTAAAAGCAGGTTATCTGGCATAAACATGTTTTACCAAAATCGGTTAAGAAGTTTACAAGTAATGGGGGGTGAAATGGGGGATGAATATTCGAATGTTTTCAAATATATCCGAGTTTAGTATTAAATGAAAGAAAATGTTGTGTAGAATGCAAGACTGAAATTTATATAAAGAAATCGATTGAACCATTCCTGAGATATGGGGGTTGAAAGTAGGGGTAGACAATCGAATGTTTTCAAATAGAAAGAAGAAAGAAGGAAAGAAACCGTTTATTTGCACCAAAGTCATAATAACAATTTTATACACATAAAATTATGATCATCTTAAGTTTATATTGGCACAAATCACCACTCAGCATAAGCAGGAATAAGATTGCTCAGCAAGCTATTACTGCGCTGGTTTTCTGTGGCGCCGTAGTATAGAGCGCACTGCGCACTTGACACACACATTATATAATGTTAAAGTTTTACAAGGGTTGCAAGTTAAACATAGAAAATATAAACATTTATGACATAAGAAATATAAATTTTGATTAGGTACACAGCTTAAATATTATAAGTAGGTATTAACACACATTTTTCAGAACTAATTATTATTTAAATATAAAAGGCATAAAAGCACAGACATAGACCATTTATAAATTAATATATTGATTGTTTAATAAGATATTTTTGGAGATTAGTTTTAAAGGAGTAAATGGTTAATAAATATATCCAAGTGTGGTAGAATACAAGACTGAAATTTATAAGTAAGTCATTGTAAGATGGATTAGGCTTGCCTAGCGCCTGCACCATCCTCTCAGCTTACTCAGCTATTAGTCAGAGTAAAGAACAAGTCAATACGTCTGAAGCTAACTATGCCGCGGGTTTCCTCACGATGTTTCCTTCGCCGCTAACGCTTAGAGTAAGGTGAGATGGTAATTGCAAATACTTAGCTTTTTCACAGCACCGCTTTTACACAAGGTATCGCTGTCGTAGGCAATTAAGGAAAATGCTGGAGTCGGTGTCAACGGCCAGCCATTTAACTGGTAAGTCCATCTATTGTTACCGAAAAAATTGTCATATTATAAAATTATGAATTTTTTTTCGGGATACCATGATATACCAGAAAAGGTCTCAAGTCGTTGATTTTCTTTTTTTAATATTAGTCGCCTCAGAACTCCGTCGCTTATGAACTAATCTAATCTAATCAGCCCGTTGGACCCTTCAGCTGGGCAAAAACTCCCCATCTCTCTTTCGTTTATGAACTGATTTGGAAAGTTCTTGTATCTGGTTAGGTATACTGAATGTAAACTTCCTACACTATGTGTGTAGGAAGTTTACATGCAACCTATATTTAAAAACTTAATTCTGGTATTGAGTTTTGAAAAATTGGATCCTGAATCGAGGGAATTCCTCAAATGTTATGGGCAAATATATTATATTTTGGCATCAGCTAAAAGTCAAATAATCGCATTCAGAAAGTATGATTTGGTGAAGTAGAACAGATGAAAAAGATCACAGATGGCCATTGAAATTCTTAAATCTAAAAATAAAACACGAATGGCAATACCGAAAGATAGTTAAGACACAGTAGGTACCTACCCAATAATCGTCATAACTACCTACTCATTATTATAAACAAGTTTGCAGTTGAATTTTTTTTTGTTCAATCATCATCATTATTATTATTTCAGCCGTAAAACGTCCACTACTGAATACAAGCCTCATAGTTCTCCATGAGGGGAGTTACCATACCCACTATACTTAGCAAGCAAGCGCAGTATAGGATGTCGATTTTGTTGAATATTAAATATTTTTTTAGAAGTCGTCTTATAAATACAAAAACTTCAAGGTGCACTAAACACCCTTGAGTATATAAATTATATTGAAAACTATTTTTTTATAGCTATGAATGCGAAGAAAGAAGAGTGAAGAGTGGGAGCCTCTACTGCAAGGGTGAAGTTAGTCCGCAGTGGTAAGCTTTATATTTTAAGATTTTAGATTTTTGTAAATAAATGTCTTTCAGCACACACAGATAAAAAATAAGCCACAAATAAGCGACAAACTAACCCAATTACTACTAATGCAGCACCTAGTTAAAGATTATTGGACAACTACATACATCTACATATATCTGTTACTATATGAGTACTTAGCGTAAAACTACCAATATACTATTTTATAATATCATGAGATTTTTCCACTACTGAACACAGGCCTCCCTCATGAATCTCCATGAGGGGTAGTTGCCATACTTGGCAGGCGGGTTGGCTAGCGCAGTATGGGATGTTGATACGCGGAAAGACGCTGCTGCCCATCTTCCGGAGGTATCCCTTAGAAGACTCTTACTGCATCCACGGGCATGAGGGGAGGGGTAACATTCTACTGCCGGCACCCCACGGCAAAACTGTTTATTAATGTGCAAATGAATACCTTTCATATGATACCAAAATTTATCACATAAAATTAGTTATATATCATATAATTATATGTGAAAATAAACTAGCTGCTACTGCGGTTATACCAAGATAAAAAAATGAGGGCTATAATATTTCTTTTTTTATTTATTATAATAACCCTTCTTTTTCATAATAAAGGAGTTAAAAATATAAAAAACCTAAAAAAATACAAAAATTAAAAAATACCCATATCGCACATGTTTATTTATTTATTTAATTCTTTACTGCACAAAAAAAAAATACAGTTGATTGCACAAATGGAGGACTTAATGCAGTAAGCATTTTCTATCAGTCATCCAAAAAATATAATAACAAAAAAATGTTCACTTAACATAATAATGTCATATAAAACTAAAGCCAACACACTTAAACCCTAGGGTTTAAAGCCATACTATGTTGATTAGTGGGTAGGTAGGTAAAATATAGCTTAAACTAACTAGCTGCTACCGTGGCTCAGACCGAGTTATACCCTGATTCAAAATAACCACCCCATACCTACCCTTTTTGTGGACCCTAATAATGTAGAAGCAAAACTTTATTAATCTAAATGTTTGAATGTAGATATTTATAAATCTGCTTTTAGATATAAAGTAGTAAACAAACAAAATAATAAAACCGGGCAAGAGCGAGTCGGACTCGCGCACCGAGGGTTCCGTGCCATCATACAATATAATATATGACAAAGGCGGTTTTACATTTGTTGGAGAACCCTGGCAGCGCCATCTCTTATCTGATAGCGGAACTTATGTAGATTTTTTACACTTTCGATGATTTCTAAAAAAGTATGCTATGTAGAGAGATTGTAATAAATTTCCTCTTATCTTTACATACACTTCTAATAACATTAAAAGTTTCAGAGGTTTATCTCCGCAAACTTCGGAGATAAGGGGGGGGAACGCTATTTTTTTCAACATTTTTGTAAATAACTAGAAAACTATACGACTTAAAGGAAAACTAAAAACTGTTTATTAATGTGCAAAAGAATACCTTTCATATGATAACCCACATCACCTAGTTACTTTCCAAAATTTTTGAAAACCCCCCTTCGACCCCCCTTGTCTTAAAAACTATGCAAATTAGAGAGTTCGCTACAATTTTCCTATAAAGTTTACATACATTTCTATTAGCTTTAAAAGTATCACGGGTTTATCTCTGCAAACTTCGGAGATAAGGGGGGGGAACGGTCGTTTTTTCAACATTTTTGTAAATAACTCAAAAACGATACGGTTTAAAGGAAAACTAAAAACTGTTTATTAATGTGCAAATAAATACCTTTCATATGATACCCCACACGGCCTAGTAACTTGACATAAAATTTTTGAGATCCCCTATCCGCCCCCCTGCAATCAAAATATGAGTGTTTTTCAACATTTTTATATATGCTATATTAGTAAAAAAGTGTTGTCTTTTACCATTTCAAATTTCAAGTTGATAGCATCAGTAGTTCTCGAGATATCCATCGGTGACAGACAGACAGACAGACAGACAGAGTGATTCTATAAGGGTTCCTTTTTACCATTTTGGTCCGGAACCCTAAAAATTGAGTACCTATAAAAATACAAGAAATATAATAGGAAAGAAAACCATAAATTACATATGACTCAAATTAATAATAACGTAAAATAACTTGACCTACTTAAGAGAACTTCGTATTTCTTAGTATTACATATCGAAGCAAAACTTGCACACAATTCAAATTTGGTGGGGTGCCGGCAGTAGAATGTTACCCCTCCTCTCATGCCCCCACGGGCATCCACATGCAGTAAGAGCCTGCTAAGGGATACCTCCGGAAGATGGGCAGCAGCGTCTTTCCATGTATCATCATCACGAACTGCGCTTGCCAACCCGCCTGCCAAGCGTGGTGAGTTTGGCACAACTTATACAACTTTTTTTTATTTTTTTTATTTAATAACTATTTTACTTATATAAAATGTCAATATGAAATTACGGGCACATGAGACCTTACAACTCTTTGTCTCAGGGTGACGAGCGCAATGCAATGCAGCGTTGGTCACGTGCTTAGTAAACGTGATCACCGCGGTAATGCAGTTGTTTTAGGTAGAGGTTGCCGCTTAATATCAGGCGACCCTTCAGCTTGTCTCGATATGTAGTAGCATAAAAAAATATGTTTTACTTCAACATCATAAGAAAATTGTAATGAACTGGCTATAAAAACGCTAAAGCTATTAAAACTTGGAAACGGAAGCGCTGATGAAGCCCTATCCTAGTTAAATTGGATCCCCGGTTGCCCAGACTCTCAAGAGACTGGTGCCCTCAGGGGACCCCAAACACAACTCACACATTTGCTAACTCCGATTAATTTCGTCTCATATTATTTATAATAAATAAATAATGCTGGACAAATCACACAGCATCATCTAGCCCCAAGCTAAGCAGAGCTTGTGTTATGGGTACTAGATGACTGATATACTTAATATATTATACTACATAGACAGATATTTTTATTATATATAGAAAAACACCCAGAACACCCTGAACAAATATCTGCAGATCGTACAGACATTTGTTTGTTTATTTACATAAATTATTTACACACTTTTCTATAAACATTCACAAGCAAGTTAATACTATAGAAATAGTTATAATTATAGCCTACATTATGTATTATACCTATATTATAGATTAAGAAAAATGTATATTTTGCACTTAGAAAACTTATATTAAGCTACATAATTATAAAATATGAAAATTGTATGTCTAGATCCCCGGTTGCCAAGATTCTCAAGAGACTGGTGTTCTCAGGGGACCCAAGACTCATTCAAATTTATGCTAGAAAATTTGCACATTTCTTTAAAACAGATTAAGGTAGTTGTTAAGATTAGAATTAGACTTATAGTTTACTTATAATTTCTGCTCGAGTAATACCCATATTAAAAGTTTTTGTAATGTCTGTTATAGAAGAGCGAGACCTTCTAACACAAGTTTTATACTCAAATGAAGGTCTCAACAAACTGTTTAAATTTATATGTACCACTGTTACAGAAATAAACTTTATTTTATTTTTTATTTATTTATCTACAGACGTTCAAATTTCTTAGTTCACCATTTCGAAAATATAATCGTTGCTTAATCTTGCTTCGTTACTAAGTGGTCGGTATAATAATATTTCTTTGAACTACTAATAAACTTCCGCTATTGAATTTAAAAATCTTCAAGTCCACTTGTGTCAATTTTTTTTACTTACTTAATTATTAATACATAGATAGAAGATAGATAGAAGATAGAAAATACTTTATTGCACACCTTAAAACTAAACATAATAACAAGAAACACTTAAAAACAAAGTGACAATTGGCGGCCTTATCGCTAAAGAGCGATCTCTACCAGGTAACCTTGGGATGGATTAACATATACATAACTGATTAACCAGTCATTACAATTCCTTACCACTTACTTCTAGAATTATAATTATTATTAGATGTATCAGCTGTCATTTTCTCATTTCCTTGTAATTAGAAATTTTTAGACAGATTATTCTTCTTTGTCCTAATTAAAGTAATTAGGTGCTGCTTAAATTAAATAAGCATTTAAAAGTAAGGTGGTTGACTTAAGTGTGATCATTAGTGTAAACAAGCATTGGTACAGGGGTACCATAAGGGGGCGAAGGTTTTAAAAAAAAAACGAAAATTACCTTTGGTGACCTTTTGAGGTCACAATAACTCCGGTCCCTGTGACCCTAGGGGTCACCAAAATCAATCGGTCTCATTAAGACAGTGCTAACAAAAAAGGTTTCATGTAAATCGGTCAACGCGTTCGGTTGTAATCGTGTCAGGCACAGACAGACAGAATGACAGACAGCGCTATGCATAATAGGGGGCTTCGCCCCCTAATCACACGTCATCAGGCTTGCGTGATGGTAATGTAATGTCCGTTTCGTAGTTACAAGAAAACATTTAATTTTTACTACTCATAAGCATAGATGATAATAGTCCTTAGTAACGTTTGTGTGGTGTTTGCTCTAAAGCATTTTGCTGTGTTAAATAGGATTACAATTTAAAAAAAATATAATGTATGACTTCTTATCTCAATAATACTGTACGTACAAGACGTAATAATTAAACAAGTTACTGAGATTAGCTCTAGAGCTTTATTTAGTATAATATCTTTAATGTAAGTATAGAATATTTGTTCGTCTAGCTAAGATTATATTATTAAAGAATGCATGTATTTCTGAACTGGATGTTTTGTGTGGAAGATGAAATCATATTTACGAGAAATTATACAAATTAACAATACTCTTAATAATATAATAAGATAATAATCCGTAGAAGATATACAAAAAACACACAATTTACGTGTAACAACTCACTATAAAACCATCTTGAAAATTACAAAAATGCATTGTTAAATCAGCTATTAATTCAGCTGTGGCAACATTCAGGGCGATTTTATACATTGTACATATTGTAATTAGTATAGATTTTTTTCATAATAGTAATTTATTGATAATAAACATTATAGGTCACCATTGGTTTTTGACGTGGTTACCAATACCACAAATGACAAAATTAGTAACGCACACATGTCATTAATGTCATAATTGTCAATCTATTATAAGTTATATATCTATTATAGTATATATAGTTCTCGTCTGAAATTTTGTCATGGCTTTGGGAGGAGTCTTACAGATTAGTGCGGAAGCGTCTATACCCCGACAGAAGTCTTCATAGATGCATAGCCAAAAGCTATGTTGCATCGTTGTCGGCTTAGGTGGGGGAGTAGCCGATGGAAGGGCACTTTTCCATAGCCTAGAGTAGGTTTTAGATTTTAAAGTCTATATATTGTATATTATATTCTTAGGGACCGTAGCCAGTGTCCGATTTAGAGGTTTGAATTAATTGTCCTCATACGTAAGGTATATGGTCGTGGAATATGCCATTGATACTTGTTTCTTAAATCTCTTAAATAAATGTTCTTTTAAATACTAAACTGTGTTTATATTATACTTACAAGTTTTCATATATTTCCTATTTTTGACTAAGGTAGCAATTCTCGTTATTATCGAGATTACCACAGCGATTATGGGCGATAGTTTTGGCACAAACATAGCATGATGTCGTTAAAGTGAATACTAGACCAAGTCTTAAGACTCTTACATGCACTATGATACATCTTCAAAGTCAGAGTCAATAAGTGTATTCAACATAGTAAAAATCTACATAGAATAGTCAATTTACAAAATGAAAAAAAGACATCTAAATTGAATAAAGCACATAATTGAATTAGTTCACTTTAGAAAACCTTTTTTTCCAAGTGAGTCTAACTACATATACTTACTGTATTTCCTTGCCTTCTTTGCCCAGCAGTGGGAGGAGGGGGGATTCATGTTCTAATAATTGCAATGCCTATCTCATCTTTTGCTCTTCGGCGTCTCCGATAGAGTCCTACACACCTACCCTACTCTTCTCTTTGAGAAAGGTAGGGCGCGAATGACGTTAGGAGAGTGCTGCGCAACAGTCGCCGATCCCTAGGGTAAGTCAGGGAGATTTTCTTTCACGTGGTTGTACTCCTGTTATTGGTCTTGTTCCATCAGAAAAAGACGTATCAGAAACTCTCAGACGATTATCACCAGGAATACCTGAGGCCATGTTCCGGTGAGTTCACCATCGCAAAGATAAGCGATGTTGGATAGTCTATCAGCGGGCCTCTACGTGAGGTCTCCTGCCTGAAGAAGGAAGGCAGACTCCGAGGCGTAGAACCCGGGGCGAGCGTGTGGCTTCTCTTGGTCGTAGGCAACCCCGGAATTCGCAGCGGTAAGTCTCGTCTCTCTGACAGGATGGAACCTATGACCTCCGAAGTAGCTCTGGCGTACGCTGATATACATAGGTCGCGACGTCCCCGGCTGTTGAACTCTATGGTTGATGGAGCACTAGGAGGGTTAAAAAACCTTAACAATATCCACAAAAAGAGATTGTTTCACCACCAAATCAAAAGGCTAAAAAACGACAATGCAGCACCGGAAGGGCCACAACCCGGTACGTCTATGGCAGCATCATTAGAAGTGCTAAGACCCGAGACGTCTAAGGCAGCATCTTCGGAAGCGCCAAGACAAATACCTAGACCATCACTTCAACCGGTGCGCCCCTCAGGACTTTACTCAAGGAGTATGTATATCATCGAACTTTCGGCACTGAAGGCAGCGATTCCTGTGCCACTATCAAAACCGAACTGGAACCTTGTCTATCTCAAAGGGAAAAAAAAAATAAGGGCTAGAGATTTACAGGGCACATTTTACCCCTAAACTGAAATCAAGCGGAAGATCTTGTGCGGTTTGTTTCTCCGAACTCCCAATTCATTCAACATTCTCGATTTTTTTTCCTGATATCTCCCCTAGGAGGTCCAACAGGGGAGACAACAGACCTACATCGGTAAATGATGCAACATAATCCGCCCTACACATCGTGGTATCAGGTTTAGGGGGTGGACTATCAACAAAATAATTAATAAATAAATAAATAAATAATGCTGGACAATTCACGCAGCGTCATTTAGCCCTAAGCTAAGCAGAACTTGTGTTATGGGTACTAGATAACTGATATACTTAATACTATTATACTACATGATAACTGACATTAGGCGTCTTCATAGATAGAATATTCGAAGGTTCCTTTGACAAAACCAAATTCACCAGTATCTCCAGAGCGCTAACAGCTTATTCAAATTGTAAATCTTGTAAATAAGGAAAGTAAACATTATATTTATTTTATTTATTTATTTATTATTGGATAAATGGTACATTTTTATTCGGTTTTAGTGTCCAAAAAACCTATATTAGGCTTGTCCAGGACACTAGGTTCTCGGTTGACATACAAGATTATAATAAAAGATAACACAATATAATAACAACATAAAGTTTAAAGAGAAAGTTACACATTTACCTAATACAACTTTATGCATATTATGCGTACCTGCAGCGCGCACACACAGAAACAACGATTCCGCCACTATTCTAAAACTAAGTAATTTATAAGTTATTTTGTCACTTGGTGTGAGTGCAAGCCGACTACGTACAATATATTTGTACGTAGTCGGTAGATTGATAATTTATGTATTGTATAAATACATGTTTTTTGGGGAGGTCTTTGCCCAGCAGTGGGAGACAATAGGTTAACAAAAAAAAACATGTTTAATTAGTACTTAAACAAGCTTACATACTTTTATTTAGTAAATTTGAAAAATAGTGAAATTTCAAATCTTGTAAATACAGTAGGGCCTCGCTAATCCGGACCCCCTCTAGCTCGGTGATCGCTGTAATCCGGACGCAGGCAGGAGGTTTGTGCACGAGGAAGCGGGGGGATTTTCATATCACGCCACCCGCGCCCGCGTCGAGTTAGTGTGTTGTTCGTCATCAGTCGATTTGCTTGTTCATACGTACCTACTGTGTTATTCTCGCTCTCGTGATCGCGTTTCACAAAATGGCGCCGCCCCGGCGTAAACATTCGACATTAACTTTAAAAGATAAAGTACGAATTATAGAGATGATTGACAAAGGCGACAGCTACCCTTGCATTGCTCGGAAGTTCGATATAGGTAGGTCAACTGTGGGCGATATAAAGAAGAACAAAGACAAGATTTTAAAGTTTGTAAGCCACACAGAACGTGGTCCCGGTGTACGAAAAACACTCAAGAAACCTGAGAATCCCATTTTAGATGATGCTTTGTTTACATGGTTTTTGCAACAAAGGCGATTACATGTTCCAATAAGTGGTGATATGATTTGCGAGAAAGCCCGTATTTTCCATCGCCAGATCACTAACTCGAGTACCAGCTTTAATGCAAGTAGGTCTAACCATCGTTAGATAACTTTAAAAAACGCCATGGAATAAGACGCTTGAAAATGGCCGGTGAAAAACTATCAAGCGATGAAGCTGCTATCGGACCATTTCAGCAAGAGCTTCAGAACGTTATTAGAGAAAAAAACCTAACAGCAGAACAGATTTACAATGCAGATGAGTCTGGTTTATACTGGCGATTGTTGCCTGATCATACTTTAGCTTCTGGTGATGAGCAGTCCGCTTCCGGGAGAAAAATGATGAAGATGAGGATCACATTCATGCCGTGTGCTAATGCAGCTGGCACTCACAAGCTTCAATTGCTAGTTGTAGGAAAAGCGAAAAACCCGCGTGCTTTTAAATCAACAAATCTCCCAATATGTTATCGAGCACAGAAAAATGCTTGGGTTACTAAAGACTTGTTCCTTGAATGGTTCAAGATGGAATTTGTACCTGCGGTCCGACGCCACCTTTTATCGGTGAACTTACCAACACGGGCATTGTTACTGCTGGATAATTGTCCCGGTCATCCATCAGCTGAAGAACTCATAACTGAAGATGGCAACATTTTTGCAATGTTCCTGCCACCTAATACCACGGCGTGTATACAACCCATGGATCAGAATGTTATACAAAATGTAAAACAAAATTATCGCAAATCACTGTTAATTGATTGTCTCGCCAATCCATTGAGTAATGAAAATCTCGCTGATTCATTAAAATGCATAACTTTAAAGGACACAGTTTTTAATTTAGCAAACTGCTGGGCAGCTGTTAAAGAGTCCCTTATAAAGAAATCGTGGAAGAATTTGTGTCCTCAACTTCACGCAAATGAAAACTTCGAACCAGAGGATGATATTCCCCTGGCCGAGCTGATTAACAGATTAAGAGGAAGCACTTATCCGCAAATAACTGAGGCAGAAGCCCAAGCGTGGGCTTCTGGTGGCGCCGATGAAAAATTGCAAAGATGTGAGGTGTTAACTGACGAGGAGATCGTGCAGTCGGCTATGTGTGAAGATGACGAGCAAGATGGCGACGAATGCGTTGAAGTCTCCACTTCCAAACATGTAACACCTGCAGAAGCTATGGGAGCTTTAAACACTGCTTTGAAATGGGCTGAAGATAATAATTTTGAAAGCCACGAAATTATGTTACTTCGTCGACTGAGAGACCGCGCTTTCGAAATGAAGAACGAAAATCTCAAGCAGAAGAGTATTACAGATTTTTTCACATCAACATAATTAAGCTCTTTTTTTACTAAACGCATGTGTGTATCTTTCTATGTCTAATAAAAGTCTTATGTCACATAAATTAGTATTTTATTTAATGTCTTTATGTGCATATTTGTATGTATTTATATATGATAAACCTCAACCTAATTTTGCAGACTATAATCCGGACATCTTGATAATCCGGCAAGGGCCGATTTTTTGCCCGTCCGGATTAGCGAGGCCCTACTGTAATGATAGTAAAATATGTATTAGTACGTTGTGCGGATTATAGATGTATTATAAAAATTGTGTATTATATTATATTTCTTTTTGAAAATGAAAATACATAATTATAAACTCAGACGCTTTTAAATATTAAACCTGAAAATTGGTCAATCTTTGTAAATCTTGTAAAAAAACGTGTGTTAAAGTAAAAATATAATTTAAGTTTGAAATGTGCTGTATATTAAAATGTAAATATGTAAATATTTTAATATTTGTTTTATTTTCCTTCCCAAATTACCTAAATTTATAATATATAGGATAGGTAAAAGTACATTTCTTAAAGTGTGCTCAATTTATCTTCATGCCATTATATAGGATAATAAATATAAACGACTTGATTAAAAAAAAAATTGTCTAATTATCCGTGTTATCGCTAAATCTCTAGAATTTTCGCGATACTTCGTAATATCAAATCATTCTACGACATATATAACTGAGGCATGAAGGAGTAGATCGGTCATACTAGTTTGACGGTTAAGCAGTCTCGTTTATTCCCCTGATTAAGGCTTTATTCCACAGAAATTAGTTATTTTTGTTTAATCAGCCTGTATTGTTCCACTGTTGGGCAAAGGTCTCCCCAAATCTCTTCAGACATCCCTTTCCCTAGAGATCTTCCACCAATCTCCGTGTCAATATCTTCAAATGTGTCGAGATCGTCCCGCCATCGCTTCCTCGGTCTGCCCGTCTGCCCCTATGACGCCTACGTTACCACCTCCTGGCTCTTTGTCTATTGAAAAATTCAGAAATCTATTGAACAAATGCTGACTGTTTGAATCTGAGGATTGAAAAGGTAATATAACTGCAATATTTGATTATAATATTATTTTATTATATTTCATAAGAGAGGAATTTATTTTATATTATTTATTAATGAGCCTAATTCTTCCCACTGCAGGGCAAAGGCCTCCCTTGCCTTTGCCCTGCAGTGGGAAGAATTAGGCTCATTAATAAATAATATAAAATAAATTATATAAAATTATCATGGTCATGGTCGGAGTTACAATATTGGCGCTCAAATAGGCTTGTCTTGTCTTTTTATTTTATGGCTTTTTGTGTTTGGTTTTACACAACTCCGCCAGTGTCAAGTTAATTAAATTCTTATGTTGTTTGGCTGGCCATGTTGGCGGCCATTTTTTATGTAAAATGTCATTCTGGTTACTGACGTTGATTTTGACATGAACTTCTTGGTCACTTACAACTTCTTTTTTTTTTATGTACGTTGTGTGTGACAGAAACATATATCGTCATAAAAGAAGAAGATGACAGAGAACTTATAAGTAAAAAGCAAACACCAAGAAGGATGCAGGATGAGTAATTCTATCTCCTTAGGCAGTATCTTAACGTAATTTTCTGAATTAGTCTGGATGTTCAAACTCTCGCTCATCACCTCAACTCGTATATAGACAAAGGTCATGCACGCCAAAGATTAAAGATTAAGTATATGACGTCACGCTGACTGATCCCATCAGAGAGATTATCCTCTAAACGTTAACGTCAACCTCATTTCGAAAACACCAAAATTTAGAATTCAATGCGGGCCCCACCTCTCAACGCAACGCACGACGACTAAAAATTATATCTATTGGCATATCATTACTTCAAGAGAATTAGGTCCCTCTAAATAATTAATCAAAGAGAATATCACCGTCTTATTTTCTTTGTTTATGGCTTGGAAGACTGATTGCTGTTATTCTGCCATCAAGGACTTAGACGATTTATATTGTCTAAGATTATGATAGATGAAGATAGAGAATATAACACTTAGACGAGATACATTAAGAATCAATGAATTCCAGCATTCTTTGATTAAACATCTGGCCAAAGAAAATATATCAAGGGGGCCGGTGAAATTACGGGCACATGAGACCTTACAACTCTGTCTTAGGGTGACGGGCGCAATGCAATGCAGCGTTGGTCACGTGCTTAGTGAACGTGATCACCGCGGCATTGCAATTGATATAGGTAGATGTTACCGCCTTCGGCTTGTCTCGTCATTTAGTAGTATAAAAAAATATTTATAAAACCTTGTGACCCAGGAGTTAATGAATTTTAATTTTCAAGATCAAATAGTCTTTCGGTCGTTATAACCAAGCATTTGCATGAAGCTATTTTTGTTTTTAAAGTATAAACACACACTAAGGTATCACTTGTAGAAATGAAAAAATGCAATCACAATTTTATCTTCGACGGGACTCGAACCCGCAATGTTAAATAAATAGCTAAAAAGTAAATAACTAACAAAATTAGCAAAAGCGACATCTCTTCACTGCTACTGACATCTGGTTGTCGGACAGAGGGCAAGAATATCTCCGAAGGTTTCTGCTAGAAGTCACTACTCGGTGCTACAAAACCGATAAAGGCAATTGAGATTTTTGACCCGATGGTTAGTATCTTCGTGGCCGAAATGGTTAAGGCAGCCTACGTTTAAGATGTTCGTCTGAACTTTGCGGGTTTGAGTCCCGTCGAAGACAAAATTTTGATTGCATTTTTAATTTCTACATTTGCATGAATTACAACAGATTAAATTAAAATAATTTTGGATTCCTTGGCTTTTTATATTAGAGAAATTAAACTATTCGTCCATTGTAAAAAAAAGCTTATTTTGGGTGTAATTCTCTATTCTGTGCACATCATGGCCCAAAATTTACATGTCTGTTTGTGTCTTTTTTGTTCTATTGTACTTTATTTTTTGTTTTCTTATGTTTACATGCGTAACGTTTTGGATACCAGTAATGTTGCGTAATGAATAAACAAATAAATAAATAAAATGACATTTCCATGTCAATACAAATTAAGGAAGTTAACCCATTGACGTGGGATGCCGGCAGTAGAATGTTACCCCTCCTCTCCTACCCGTGGATGCAGTAAGAGCCAGTAGCGTCTTTCCGTACTTATATCAACATCCCGTACTGCGCTCACCAACCCGCCTGCCAAGCGTGGTGAGTATGGCAACTACCCCTCATGGAGAACCATGAGGGAGGCCTTAGTACAGTAGTGGACGTCTTACAGCTGAAATGATGATGATGATGATAGCATACCGGTCAATTTCTTAACGCAAAATCAGTAATTTTGGGAAAATAATTTTTTAAATAATACTATAAACGTTACATCCGGCTTTACAAGAGCAAAGCAAGCCCTCGTACATGCAGACTACAAATAGACTACACAGATTGGTTACCTGTCCAGAACCAGTAATAGTGAGCTCCCCGTTGCCATAGCAACGAGCTTGTTGCCTGGGCATCTGGGCTCGATATCGCCTTCTGAAACCATCAACAGATCGCACTAATATTATAAAGCCGAAAGTTTCTTTGTATGGAGGTTTGTTACCTCTTCACGCAAAAACTAGCGTACGTATCGAGCTGAAACTTTGCAGAAGTATATATGTTGACCAGGATTAATACATCAGCTACTTTTTATCTGGGTACAACGCATGCGAAGCGGCGGGCACAAGCTAGTTGTTCAATAAAGTATTAATTGTGAAGCAAAAACACAATGGTACAATGATGAACGTTGTCACTGCAAAAGTTTAATAACTGTGTTTAGCAGCGTCTTTTCGTGCATCAACATCCTGTACTGCGCTCGCCAACCCGCCTGCCAAGCGTGGTGAGTATGGCAAGTACTCCTCATGAAGATCCATGGGGGAGGCCTGTGTTCAGTAGTAGACGTTTTACGGCTGAAATGAATGTACACAACCGTGCCTAAGCCCCCTCACGTTCCATAACGTCAACAGGGAAAACGTTGAGCGTGACAAAATCGTATCGATTTTCCACCCTATTTCGGGACGCTCGTCCCAAATAAATCGAGGGTAGATTTCAAGTTCAAGTTTACCGTCTGCTGGCTGGGTTTCGTCTGGAGGTCAAGTTATTTAAGGGAACCCGTCATTAAATTGTTATTCGTGAAGCTTTTGATTTCAGTAACTTTGGCGAGATTTTTTCGATAGTTATAAAATTTAGCAAATAGAAGTTGGTCACATATAATTTGTATGTTTGTTAATTGGTCAAAATATAATCAAAATAAATCGATTACTTACTTATACATAGATATTTATGTAACCTTTTGGAGCTACAAGATGCTGTGTGAAATTTCCAGCATAGTAAACCTTTCGAGAGCAGAAAACAGTTTAAACTCAAAATGTACCATTATAATGAACTTAACTGTTTTAACCTTTTTTATTTATAAACTTCATTTCACCTCTTGGAGCTGAAATATTGTGGCAAAATAGAGTTAAGTAAAATAACCGTTGCATTTGTTTGATATTGTTAAACATAAACTTTCTTCAGTATTTAATTCCTTTGCTTCCCAAAGAAAGTGAGGAAATAAGGCGACAATACAACAATTCGAATGTTTTTAATTTCTTCCAGTACAGCATGTTACGTTCAAAAGGGTGAAGTATGCTTTACTCTGGGTGACCCACAGAAAGTTTTATACCAAATAACTTAAAGCATCTCTGGTGTTTTGTTAAAAATTCAAGCATACCTGAATAAAAGTACTATGTTTAACTGGAATTTAAATTTACTCGACTGAAACCCTACATATGGTAACGCAACCCTATTAAATTTTAAATCTTAAAGGATCTTTACTGTATTGTTAAAAAAAATTCAAGCATTATGTATTGACTACTCAATAAAAAATATATTGTTCAACTGGAATTGAAATTTACTCGACTGGACCGCTAGTACAGTGTTAACTGACATGACACGTGTCCGGTATTGGTTTGGATTCGGACATCAAAGGGTGTGACGTCAAAGAGGGATAATTAGCAGTGGAACTGATTGGTTTTCGCATTGGTACAGTCGCAGGTAAAGGCGCTGAATAGTTTATGAGATAGGTAAACGTTAACTGGACTATTTTAAATTATTATTAATTTATTTAGTTTCGAACACAATTGATCACACAATTGATTGAGACAGTAGATGACTGCGGCTTATTGAGCCACTAACAAAGACAAGGGCCTCAGCGCTGCTAAGTGCAGCGGTACATTCAGAAAGATGAAGATGTTCTAGTCGTTAATGCCTCTACCGATCATCGCTGTAGCTGCCTCGGTGCGTCCTGTGGGGCAAATATAGCACCACTCTTATTTTTAAAATTAACTTTTGCTTGCAACTGTATTAATCCCTTTCCCTCAAATTCACCGCCCTACCTACCCTGCACCTGCATAATCCATCTAGTAATGTGAGCGCTCATTTGAATCTCCCCACAGTATGCTCTGACGCACTGTGAAATTGCACACTAATTGCAATCTAGAGATCGTATTCATTTGAAGCTAAAGATTAGTTACAGTTTATAAAACAGATTTATAGAGGTTTGGCGTTGAAAATAATATCAGAAATCAACATCCAGCCTCAAAGTATGCAAAGCTCGTGTTATCAGTAACACGGGATAAATAGAATATTTTTTCTGTAAATACATACATTGAAAAATAACTAATCAATCAACAATCACTGGTCCCGTGGCAAAAATTAAACCTTCTTCGTCTCAGCCGGCAGGGTGATTACGTATCTCGCGACAGGTTTTGCAACAGGCAATTGACAGCAATGTTGCTGTCAAATGTCAATTCCTTGCCTATTGACTTATTCGTCATCTCGCGGATCTGAAACTCGCGGGAATCCGCGAGTTGGCACCTTCTGATTTTACCAATTTTTATTGTCGTCAACTCGCGGGCCCATATAATACAAAATCGACATTTGAGAGCAATATTGCTGTCAATTGCCTGTTGCAAAACCTGTCGCGAGATACGTAATCACCCTGCGGATATCTACTTAACTGCTTAACTGCTACCTACTGCGCTAGAGAGGTCGTCAAAATATTACCTACAACGCAAAATCCAATTTAAAAGAAGGAATATTTTGCTTTCCTCTCATAAAAACATAACTTAAGTTGCCTTTATAACAGTGTACATAAAAATCATTCTTAATTATTGAAAATTTAATTAAACGGACACAAATAATTTCCAAGCTCTACGAATTTCGTAGAGTCTACGTACCTAGTGGAGCATATCTACGTTCATAGAAATGCTACGAAGCGTAAAACGCGGAGTTACTCGTTTCTCGGTTCTGCGCGCTTTCATATACATCGGAGCAAATTTCCTTGTCAATATGAGGTAGAATTTTGCCTCTCCTATCATGCCCGTGAATGCAGTAAGAATCTGCCAAGGGATACCTCCGGAAGATGCAGCGTCTTTCCACGTATCAACATCCTATACTACGAACACCAACCCGCCTGCCAAGCGTGATGAGTATGGCAACTACCCCTCATGGAGATGAGGGGATGATCCCTCATGAGGGAGGCCTGTGTTCAATAGTGGACGTTTTACGTTGATCCGTCAGTCAGTAATTCAGGACCTAGCGTTTAAAATAGAATCAAGAAGAATGAAGAATCAAGAATCAGCTATTGGATATCCGCAAAGTCACGCCTGAGCGTCAATCCATAATCAATTAATTAATTTTATAAAATAAATTATAATGCATATCCATGTGTAGGGGATGAATTTCAAGAAATGACGAAACAGGTGTTTCCTTAATCCTTTAAAAGAATCCATGTGCAAATTTTGATGTTGATTAGACTATGGATACAACGACTCATACAAACTTTTCCACCCCTGTTAATTATTTTAGGGTGAAATTATTAAAAATTCTTTTTATCGGATGCCTACGTCATGTAGAGAAAACACCCTCCATGTTTTAAGTATCTCGTCTCTTGACCCCTTCTGACCCACCGTACCACCGACCATACCCCCAGTGGTACGGTGGGTCATTATTTCGTTTTAGGCTGTGGGGTGCCGGCTGTAGAATGTTACTCCTCTTCTCATGCCCGTGGATGCAGTAAGATCCTGCTAAGGGATACTTCCGGAAGATGGTCAGCAGCGTCTTTCCGTGTATCAACATCCCGTACTACGCTCGTTAACCCGCTTGCCAAGCGGTGAGTATGGCAACTACCCCTCATGGAGATCCATGAGAGAGGCCTGTGTTCAGTAGTGGACGTGTTGGAAATAAATGTTATTTTTATTAAAGTACATGTATAAGTTATGTCGGTATACAAATGCAGCGAATATCTCTAAAGAGTCTGTGAAAGAAGAAGACCAAATAGGTAACTTAGAGCTTTCGTGTAAGTAAAACCTTTAGTATTTGTAAAAGATGATTGCGCACAGGTCACATTATATTTTACCACAAGCATCATGCATTTAAGTAATTTATTTTGTCATCAACTATACTTATGTTTTTAATTCGACATCCTCGAGATATCTGAGAAATCTATTGATTATATCTGAGTGTGGCAACTACCCCTCATGGAGATCTATGAGGGAGGCCTGTGTTCAGTAGTGGACGCTTTACGGTTGAAATGATGATAAAAAATTAATAGCTAACGAATAGTAGGAGACCGGTGGAGATATTTACATCATTACATCACAACTATTTTATTTATATTTTACCTTTTCGATTCGAAAGTGGTGTGTTTGATACCGGCCGTGTACCAATAGATTTTTTTTATAATAAATGGATGTGTTTCACACTGCCTAAACAGAGTTTGACGCTCAAGTATAGTTCTGCTATACAGATCTGATGTTTGAAGTAAAATAAACAAATCGAGTTTCCACTATGCATAAAGCTTGTCAGTGCCATTCCAGGAATATAATAGCTGTGATATTGCACAAAGCTCACCGACACACACACAACTCCAGCAGCCACTTACGCACACAACTGACCCAATCTCACACACACTACAATGATACTGGAAACACACTTGCCGGATATGCAACCTGCGTCATACGCGACCTTCTGTATTCTGTAGGGGAACTAGCATTGGGATATTAAATAATTCGAAATACTGGTTTATTTAGAAGGGACTCCATCTTGTAACACTAAATGATACTATGTCATGAATGTCATTTTTATTTTATTTTATATGATGTTTTTTTTTGTTTTAATTCCAATATAATTCTAATCTTATGTTATTTAGATGATAAATTAATGGATTGAACTTGACATTTTATGCCTATTTATTTTATATAATTTTATTATGAGGATAATTCTGATTCTACCCTTACCCTTTTGTAATGCTGTGTTAATTAATTATTATATTTTAAATTTTTAAGTATTTTATTTAATGTGATTAATTAGTGTAATTGGTGTAAACCGTGCTAATTAAATAAATAAAATAAATAAATGAAACACTAGATGGTATGGTACATGGCCATCGATTTAGAATTTTGATATACGATTTATTTGTTACAAGGACTTAAAAAGACAATCAAAGCTAGTTGTTTTGGTATTTCTATTCATCATCACAAATGTCTCTAAAAAGGTTTAGTCTAATTCGATTCTGGCATTCAAATGTGATTAATCTTTAACCCCTGCTAAACCGTTCATTACAAGAGCACGTAGCGATAAGCTGAGTGTTAAAATGGTGCAATATTTTTACGTGTTTCAGAGTTTTGAAGAGTAGAGAACAAAGGTCCATCGATCAAAATATCCTTAAAGCTGAACTATACGGTGTTTTTATTTAATAAAATATTGAATTTATTGGATGTAGCTTTTTGGTGACTAACTAATACACTTCTTCAGTAATTATACAAAATCAGCTTTTCTTATTAAGCCTCTTATTTTCTCAACTCTACATTTCATCGAACAGCGTACACAATAGATACGAGTACACTATCTGTATGATCTAGACACGCATAAAGGCGCAGTGCTTTAGGACACCAAAAGATCATATTTTCAAACGAATATTATAAAGCCGAAAGTTTGTTTGTATGTTACCTCTTCACGCAAAAACTATCGTACGTATCGGAGCTGAAATTTTGCAAACGTAGATGTTGACTAGGATTAACACATAGGCTACTTTTTATCCGGGCACAACGCATGCGAAGCGGCGGGTACAAGCTAGTATTTATATATGTAGCAAACTACAAGAAGAGTTTGAGCGTCCACGTCGAACGCTAGCACGAATCCCAGCAGCGAACCGCGAACGCCGCTTCGAATTAGTAAATCTTTGTGCAGCAGTGTGGATTGCGATGGTGGGGATTTATTGAGATCTGAAGAAAGGTTTTTAAGGTTTACTATAATCAAGGAAACGGAATATGTCATTATACAAGGAATAAATTACCACATTTACTTAACTGAGAACACTTCGACTCGTTTTATACGTATTTTTTCATACATTAATCAATTCATTTTGACGAGCTCTGAATGTCTGTACGATCTGCAGATATTTGTTCAGGGTGTTCTGGGTGTTTTTCTATATATAATAAAAATATCTATCTATGTAGTATAATGTATTAAGTATATCAGTCATCTAGTACCTATAACACAAGCTCTGCTTAGCTTGGGGCTAAATGATGCTGTGTGATTAGTCCAGCATTATTTATTTATTATTTATTTATTTATTAATCATCATTTCAGTCATAAAATGTCCACTACTGAACACAGGTCTCCCTCATGGATCTTTAGGCTCGTACTGCATGAGAGGAGGGGTAATATTCTACTGCCGGCACCCCACGGCTATGGCAGGACGAGCTCTATACTTTTCTTCGTGAGTGGACCAACGCAGCCCTGGATCGAGACGTCGGGATGTAAAGGAGGTAGGCCTTTGCCCATCAGTGGGACACCAGTGGCTGATAATACTCGTAACATCCATAACAGTCTCCTGTTACTACTTCCTTTATTAAGTTTTAATAAAATAGTGGTGGCGATTCGAACTAAAAAATCTAGCCAAAGCTAATTAAATTGACTTAAATGGACTGAAATGACAAATCGCTATTCGGTTGGTGACGTTTTAAAATTCAAAAGGGCCAACCCAATTTTACGCTGACAGCTCCTAATTTAGAAACGTCACATATCTAATTATAATCAGTTTTAGGAGTTGTAAAACAGAATCGACACTACTGGATCCATATTTAGGAGACACCGCTCTAAAATTATGGTTTTGGATAGATTACGAATAAAAAGCATCTAAATAGTTGACTATCTTTCTCCTCCTAGGCCTAGCCCAAATGCTTTTTTGTGCTTGCAAACAGCTGCATCGATCTCTGCCACCTCATCTCCGGGCTCCAGGGACGTCACAGGGAGGATGGAGGGGCGGTAAAGTTGAAGGTCACCTGACATCCCCACCCCATAAAGGGGGTGGAACATGCAGATGGCTCAGAGTCGGTAATCAGGAAAATGCACTTAAATAATATTATTTTATCGACCTTTAGTTAGTAATATTCGAAGCATAGGTGCACAGTCGTAGGGTGCCGGCAGTAGAATGTTGCCCCTCCTCTCATACCCATGAATGCAGTAATAACCTGCTTAGGGATACCTCCGGAAGATGCGCAGCAGCGTCTTTCCGTGTATCAACATCCCGCAATGCGCTCGCCAACCCGCCTGCCAAGCGTGGTGAGTATGGCTACAACCTCACATGATTTTGAAGATCCATGAGGCCTTTGTCCAGCAGTGGATGTCCTACGACTGAGATGATAATTAATCAAACCTGCAACCTTTCGTCTCAGCCGGCTTTTAGATAAACTATTCTTCATCATTTCAGCCGTAAAACGTCCACTACTGAACACAGGCCTCCCTCATGGATCTCCATGAGGCGTAGTTGCCATACTCACCAGATAGACGGTGCTGCTCATTTTCTTGAGGTATCTCTTGGGAGATTTTTACTCCAAGGGCAAGAAGAAGGGCCAACATTCTACTGCCGGCACCCCAGGGCTGGTTTTGTTACTGCCACGACACCAATGTTCACTGCTGACAATTTAGGTAAATCTGGTCTGGGTATATTTTTATTAAATAATAAAATATTTATGTTTTATATATTTTATACATTTTAATAACATCGTAAACCTTTCGCATCTGTAGATTTAATATTTTTGCAAATAAATAAGTGGGATACATGACGAAAAGGTAATAAAACGTAAAATAGCTGTTTTTGGAATTTTTGTCGGTTTGTTTGTTTGTTCGTGAGCGTATCACGCAAAAACCACATATTTGATTTAATATGTAATAACAGAAAAATTTCAAGCATTATTTCTAAATTACATTAAGTCTTTACTTCATAAAAATCGACTCGCAGAATCAAAAGTTATTTAGCTTTTAAGTTTAGTTGGAAATACCGCCGCGAAGTCTGTATCTCGCGTCACTTCACGGGTTCAGGCGGGCGGTGTGTAGATGTGGAAACAACAAGATCCTTTCAACTCAACTGAGGAAGACGAGTAGGTAGTGAGCCTGGTATTTCTAACCGACTTCAAAAAAGGAGAAGGTTTGATCAACTTGACAGTCGACTGTATATGTATCAAGGTCTGCTTAGCTTGGGGATAGATGATGCTGTGTGATTTGTCGAGCATTATTTATTTATTTTTTTGTTTATATTTTATCTCAGCCGTAGGACGTCCACTGCTGGACAAAGGCCTACCTCATGGCCGAGTACTGATCATGAGAGGTTATTGCCATACTCACCACGCTTGGCAGGCGGGTTGTTGAGTGCAGTACGGGATGATGATATACAGAAATACACTGCTGACCATCTTCCGGTGGTCTCTTACTGCATCCACGGGCATGAGAGGAGGGGTAACATTCTATTGCCGGCACCCCACGGCAACTATATCTATGAATATTTTTTTAAACTTTGTTACCTTGGAACTCCGTCTTTTAGGAGTATGAACCGATTTGGTAAATTATTTTTGAGTTCGAATAGATACACTACATTGTAGTTGCTGAGCATTACTAGACCTATTTCACGGATAGGTATGAATACGCAGCTGGAGATTGTTTGGCGGGGATGCTTTAGTTTTACTAAAACAGAGATACGTAGTAAGTTAATAAGAAGACATTTAAAGTAAAAAGTTAAGAGAGCTGTTTTATTGCTTGGCAGAAGGGTTGGTGAGCGCAGTACTGGATGTTGATACACGGAAAGACGCTACGGCCCATCTTCTTGAGATATCCCGTGGCAGATTCTCACTGCACCTACGGGCAAGAGAGGAGAGGCAACATCCTACTGCCACCCTACGGCAGAATATTGGAATATCGAAACTTGCAACGCTAAAACCATAGCGACTGACCGGAAAAATCGCGGTAAAATCGCACCCGTTCCCCTACCGGGTAATTGATGGGGTAACCACATTATCGGGCGAGCTCCGATGTATAACTCGTTTAAATTTGTAGCCGGTGGCAAAAGAACATCGGGAGTACTGCTCAAATTCAATATCCTGCGCGCTGACAAAATTGGTCGTATCCGCTCCGTCGATGCACAATATTTTTTTTTATTTCATATAGGCTTGCGTTTGACCATCACATCTTGCCTGATTTGCAATTATATTTACAATGATTTATTGCAAGTCAAGGATTTTAAGGGATCAATCTGTACAGTTTATAGTGCAAGGCAAGGTCTCTCTAACTACATGCACATATAAAAATACATTACAAAGGTTGTACATACATACATATAATAAGTACAATAAAATAGATACAGTTTATAAAATACAATAGCACCTAAAGACTTATAATTAGCAGATCAATTTTATCGCGTCCGATGTGATGACGTGCGCGCGATGTTTACGTAGACTGTCCCAAACTTGTAAACAAGTCTACATCCGTTATATATAAGTCTACATCCCGTACTGCGCTCGCCAACCCACCTGCCAAGCGTGGTGAGTATGGCAACTAACTAGGCACATAGTGTCGTTAACTTTAATGTATAATTTAATTATAAAAAACTATGTATAACGCATATATAAACATAATTTTAATACACTATGTATATGTGCTATTTTGCCATTTATAGACCGACACTTTTATTCATTTATATAAACGCACGCAATGTACTCAACTTTTAATGGCCCTTTGCTTTTGTTTATATCCAACTCGTGGACATTGGGGTTGATTACACTTATAGTTCCATAGTTTTTAGGCTAAGATTGTTTTAGATTCATATGAGAGTAATTTGTTTGTTGTCCCAAATAAATAAATAAGAACATACTCCAAGACGGTTACCCCACGCAAACCGGTAGCTCAACCACGACTCCCTGCGAGGGTGCAAATGCAGATACTGTATGGTTCCACGAACACGATCCGTTTGTCCATATGTACAATACCCACTGTCATCGTGTTGGATTTGCAATTATTCACTGACTGTTCAGGCGGTGCGGTGGTTTCTCTGGCGCTGTTGATTTATGAAGTTAAGGTTTATTAGACCCGGACATTGTTAGATTTGCCGTGAAGTGCCGGTAGTAGAATGTTACCCCTCCTCTCATGCCAGTGGATGCAGTAAAAGCCTGCTAAGGCATACGTCCGAAAGATGGACAGCAGCGTTTTTCTGTGTATCAACATCCAGTACTGCACTCGCCAACCCGCCTGCCAAGCGTGGTGAGTATGGTAACTACCCCTCACAGAGATTCATGAGGGAGGCCTGTGTTCAGTAGTGGATGTTTTACGGATGTAATGATTGTTAGTTTCACCTGGGTGATATCAGTATATCCCAGGTGATACTAACAATGTCCGGGTCTAATTAAAATAATTTTCTAAATCGGTTCATAAACGACGGAGTTCTGAGGTAACAAAGTATAAAAAAATAAAAATACAGACGACTTGAGAACCTTCTCCTTTTTTTGAAGTCTTTTAAAAAACAATAAGCAAAAGGCAGGATAAATTGAATAAACGAAAACCCATTGTAGCATCTTGTTACCAGTGTGTCTATCATGAGTTGTCACTGTTAGATAGCCTGGCGTTACTACAGTAGTAATAGTACGTTACTATGACATCTGTCAGATTTGTAACTCATGCTACCAGATGCTAAGCAAATGAAGCCCAAACTACAGTCGCTGTAGCATAGTTTACTGCGTATTTTAGTATCAAACTATCCGCTAGAGGCGCTGTACAACTTTTCATACAATTTTTTTACTGAAGTAGCTAGCGAGTTTAGATTGTGAAAACTCATAGCAGACCTACTGAACAGTGATCTCCTTTGTGTTTCCCTTCCCGACATACATAAATCGATTTTCTATTGGAAAATACAGGCCGTAATTTGATACGCTCTAAGAAAGTATCTTATAGCATCAGATAGGATCACATCAGACTCCTTTGTGATGGCTGGAAACGACGTTTATGTGAAAAGGATGGTAGAGGTGTTATTGGATTGAAATGCTTCCGGTGTTGGAAAAATATTCAGTGAGGTCAAAAATATCGCGCTATTTTATATTAATTAGATTTGCTGACCTCGAGATACGCTTTCGCCTGTGTGGACAAAACATTCTAAAATACAGTAGGCTGTAGAATCACAATAAAGAATCTATTACAGGTGAGGCATTTGCATCTATTATAGATGATTTATACAGCGTCAGCAACTGGCAATCATGCTGTACGGGACGCTGCAGTGCCTGGGGACATTGTTAGATGGATTAGGCTCGCCCAGCCTATACCGTCCTCGCAGCCAACTATTAGTCAAAGGAAAGAACAGGTTAATACGTGGGTCAAGATTATATTACGCCGATACGATAAATAGCAATAACAACACTGTTTATGATCATCATTTCAGCCGTAAAACGTCCGCTACTGAACAGGCCTCCCTCATGGATTTCCATGAGGGGTAGTTGCCATTCTCACTACGCTTGGCAGGTGGGTTGGCGAGCGCAGTACGGGATGTTGATACACGGAAAGACGCTGGTTCCTACCTTCCGGAGGTATCGCTTAGCAGGGTCTTACTGCATACACGGGCATGAGAGGAGTGGTAACATTCTACTGCAGGCACCCCACGGCATAATGTTTGTTACCGTCAAGAAAATCACTTTAAATGTTCTTAGTTCCAACATCACATGTGTTAATTTAGCGTAGGTAATTAAATGTGACAAGTTGAAATGACATTTGCAAAGGAGGAATAATAGTCTTTTTTAAACTTTCGCGATCACAACACATTATTAAAATATGGGATTATCGGGTATTTATCGGGTAATTACCTTTACTTTATTAAAGGTAATTACGCGATAAATACCCGATAATCCCATATTTTAATAAGGAGGAACAAGCTTGGGGAGATCCCTTCTGATGGAGGGTGGAATCACGGTCAAGGCCAGGGTGCAAACCCATCGATTTTACAAATTCACACAATTTACATGACCTAGTGACTTCGCTTCAAATATTTGAGACCTCCTTTTCTGGCCCTTTAGCAATCATAATAAGAATATTTTGAACATTTTCATATATTCCATATTAGTGAAAAGGCACGTTTTGGTCCGGAACGCTAAAAAATGGTTAAACAAAGCCCTTTGTTGTCTAGCAGTTTGCCAGAATGTGTCGGACGATCTTTTTACCTTCGACAGAAATTTCTTTCTTTTTTAGTAAACTGGGCAGATAATAAAATGCACAATGATAGATAGATAGATAGATAGATAACTCTTTACTGTACTTAACTTAATACTAACACAGAAATTAACATAGAAAGAAACTTACAAAACTAAAAGTAGAAGTACAATGGGCGGCCTTATCACTATAAGCGATCTCTTCCAGGCAACCTTAGGATGGATAAAATCGAAAAGAATGAAAAAGGCACGGTGTCGTCATAGATATTTAAACTTAAGTACTTAATAAATATATAAGTATGAACCTATATTCAGCGACTATATATACATAATTAAATACATAACATATAAATATATATATATATATAGATAATAATTTATATATAATAATAATAACAATAAATACTAATATAAAATACAACTGATAAAAAAAAGATTAAATAACGTTAACCAAGTGATGAATAGTGATTGAACACTAGGTAATGATAATAAAAAAGAAAAAAAAATCGACAAAGTGCAAGTCGGACTCGCGTAGGAAGTGTCTGTCTTGTGTATCTCAAGAACCGTGATAGCTATAATTATTATATATATAATTATTTTATTAAGTAAGTACTTATATACTGATTTTAATTTTATGTTTATGTATGTTTGTTTTGTATCTCCTATGCATAGTTTCTTATTAGTACCTATGTAAGTTTGTTTGCTATTTATACTCTCTTAATTTTACACCACTGTCTATATCGTTCTCTATTTCCTGTCCATCCCAAGTTTGCCTGGAAGAGATCGCTCATAGCGATAAGGCCGCCCTTTGTACTCATATATTGTATTATTTAATTCCTTTATTTTAATGTTCTATTTTTTTATGTGGTGTACAATAAAGAGTTTTCTATTCTATTCTATAGCTAGACAGTTAAAATTTTCACAGATGATGTATTTCTGTGGCCGCTATAACAACAATAATACTAAAAACCGAATAAAAATAATTATTCGTCACGAACATAGAACGTGCGAGCGACTTCTTTCAATGAGGTCCCATTGCATTTGAACCTGATTTTATGTAGCGATTTGGAATGTGTGTGACTTACCGCGTAAAATTCATATAACCAGTAGGACGCAAAATAAATTATACTTTATCATTATCAATTAATGGCACAGGACAGGACGGAGTTGGGTGTGGACGTCATTTACAGCTCCACGTTTTTGTTAGACTAAGGATAGGCAGACAAAACATAGCTAAAACGACATCCCTATTTTGGATTCCCTGATTTTCATATTTTTTTACATTTAAGAAAATTGAACTTTGTTTGGTTTATGGTATTTTTATTTGTACCTGAACACATAATACAGAATATATTTATTGTTTACTGTTGTACTTACATAGGTGTTGTGAAGGAATGGTGTACAAGTTTAAACAGTCTGTCCAAAACTGGACATACAATAGAACAATGTACAATAGAAATTGCAATTTGTTATTAACTAAAAATAAAAAAATTAACAAAAACAATATAGTTTCAACTTAACGGTACCCTTTTGTAACTATTTTGTGTACTCACTATCCCTCTCGTAATATTCTTTGAGATTGTAAAATACTTTCCATAACCATTTTCTGAGACAATTATTTTAAATAAAGGTTCTTTCTATTGTTTTTTATATATAATGGAAAAAAGTAAAAGTTATAAATTTTTGAAGCTTCAATATGCTCTTGCAATACATACTGTTATTCATTTGCGGGATATATATGTATATATATTATGATTTTGCTTCGTACGTACCGAATTATGTCAATTAGATTTATATTGAAAAAAGTAAATGGAATTATTTTCAACAAAGACGCATATTTCCAAAATATAAATACAAATAAGGGTAAGGATCTTTTCATTTTTAAATATAATACGGAGGGATTCGGTACTTTTCATATGGAAAATGGATCTACAGAGTTTCCCCAAAATATAATTCCGTAACTTATTTGGGGATAAACAAGGCCGTAGTAGCAATTTTAGCTACATTTTTACATGTTACAGAACTAAGTACAGTTATGGCATAGCAGTGTCTAGATATTTTACTATTTATATTGTTTAAGTGGGTTTTCCAATTTAAATTTGAATCAAGTGATACGCCTAGAAAATGTGTAGTACTTCTTTACTTCTATATCTTTATTTACAATTGCCAAATTTATACAAGGTATTTTATAGTTTTTGAACCTCAAAATATTCGTTTAATTAATGTTTATTTTGGAATTCAAGGACGCTAGCCAATTATTAACGTTTTCTGGTGTGCTGTTGATTTCTATTTCTAATTATAAAGCATTTTTTTTCCTTGAGGTACGAAAATGGTTTCATCATCTGCAAACATTACACATGGATGCTCAGTGATATCTGGGAAATCATTTATGTATAACAGGAATAGTAGGGGGCCAAGGATACTTCCTTGTGGCACTCCTAGTTTTAATTCATTAAATTCAGAGTGAATTCTCTCAACTGTATTATTTTTTAAGTTATAGCTGTCTATTATGGTAACTAAACTTGTTCCTTGGGGTGGTGAGATTCATGCCCTTTCGGCTTGGTACACATATTATATTACACCCTGTAGATACGTTGCAAAAGGTCCTAAAACACGTGTTCTGATAGAAGCTTATTACAAAAAGACCACAGCTTAAAACCCCTTTCACATATTATTAATATTTACTTAAGGTACGGCATGTGTCTGGGTTCTCCCAAACAATAATCTCGTAATCTCCAGACTAATACTCGGGATTACAGGAACATTGGATAATCGCAGCTACCTCCAAGTTCGTTGTAGGCCGATTATCTGCCATCACCATTAGCAAATCTAGCTGGAAGCTGCTTAGCACGGAAGCAAGTGCATTTATGCAAATAAAAAAGTACTAAGTTTAGCTGAGTACTAGGTAATATCTAAATGGACAACAAATATTAAGTAACAAATCCGCTAATCTAAATCTAACGAGCGCTTAAAAAACACTCAAATAGAATTCAATACATGTTTCGCCTCTACCAGGCACCTTCAGGAGAAATTGACTCCCCGTTCGTTACGGAACACACTAGAATCAATGAAGACGCAGAGGTAGTTGTGTAATGTGTGTGAGACTCCGTTTCCGCATTTAGACTCAAAGTTGGTCCATTACGCGTGAGGGACGCAGAGGTAGTTGCCCAATAACGAACTAACAGCAACGCTCCCTGGACGTGTGGCCTCTTCGACCGCCGAACAAAAAGTCACACCTGAATCATTAATTTCTTGAGTTGTTTCCTACTTAGGTAGGAAACATCGTGAGGAAACCCGCGGCTTAGTAAGCTTCAGTCGTTTTTATCTGCTCTTTCCTCTGACTAATAGCTGACTAAGCTGAGAGGACGGTATAGGTGCTGGGCAAGCCTAATCCATCTAACAATGTCCCAGACACTGCAGCGTCTCGTACATCATGATTACCAGTTGCTGACGCTGCATAAATAATCTATAATAGATGCAAAGTCCTTACTAAGTAGTTTCACCTACGTATTTCGAAGTTGTTGGAATTATTTTGATATGTGGACTTAACTATATCCCCATACTCCTCCCCCCCCCTAATGAAAATAAATGAATCTAACCCATCTAACAAATGGACGTGGTTTTTGTGCGTCATACGTTCTTTATTAAAACAAAACGAAATGTATCAGATTTTCACTTCCAAATATAAAACATACTAAGGCAGACATTCAAATAAAAGTTGAAAACCTAGAACTTATAGCTAACACTGTCTTTTTAGGCATCACCCTAGATAATAAGCTTCAATGGGGTCCCCACATAGATAAGCTATTAAACAGGCTCAGTTCTGCTGCATATGCAGTTAAAAAAGTTCGTTACCTCACAGACTACATCTAGACTTGTTTACTTTAGCTATTTCCATAGTATTATGTCTTATGGCATAGTGTTGTGGGGGTGCGCTGGAGATAAACTTATAAACACTGTATTTGTGCTGCAGAAGAGGGCTGTTCATGCAATCTACAATATGGGCCCCAGAGAATCGCTACGTGATAAATTTAAATAAATTAATATAATGACAGTTCCCTGTCAATATATTTACAAAATACTGCTGTAAACCCACAAAAGTATTAATTTCCTAAGAAAAGTGATTTGCACAATGTAAATACTAGAAAAAAATATAAACTCGCGTTGTCCACTATTAGGCTACGTAACGTCAATGTATCTTTCAGAGGGCAGTGTACACGCTTCTGGAATAAAATTCCTATAGAAATGCAGCAATTTTCGTCAATAAGTTTAAAAAAAATATAAAATGTAATCTTCACAATAAAGCTTTATTTTATAGTACTTAAGCTTTATTGTGAAGATTACATTTTAACTACTCAATATTACTCAATATATTTAATATAACTCAATATTTACTCAATACTCCTTTTAAGGCCTTCAGTTCTTCCGGAAGCTTATTATAAATTATTATGCACATATTAACAGCATTTCTCTTATAAATGTCTTTATGTCATGTAGGTTTATATAAAAGATTTTGAAACTTTGCCCTTTTTTGACGAATCACCACTTCACTGCGATATTTAAAATATTTTGGATACGTTTTGACAAAAATACAAATGTCTCTGATGTACATACTAGGAAGAGGAAGGATTTTGCATTTTCTAAAAAGAGGCCTACAGCTATCGAGAAACCATGATCCATTTATTGCCCGTACACATCTTTTCTGTATTTTAAAAGCCCTGTCCACTTCTACTGAGTTGCCCCATATTAGCAAACCGTAACTTAGGACCGATGAAACATAACCATGGTAAGCAGTTAGAGCTGCATCAAACGAAATAGTCTGGCGTATTTTCCTAAGTTCATTCATGATTTCATCTGCTTGGGATCCTGTAATTAATTGAGTGTTTCTAAAGACAAATTGAGCCACCAATTATCGGCGGAAGCTCAGAGAATTCAATTCTCCCGCGACCAAGAACGCTGAAACATCGGGAAAATAATAAAAAGGTCGTGGTATAACTCTGTACTTTACACCTAATTAAAATATTCTAATTGCACATTTACATAACACGAAAGGGGAAAGTTTATACCCTAATAGATCAGGGAAAGCTTCATAACTGCATTTGACGTTGGTAAATTGCACCTGTCGGAACCCTGTCTCCATCCATAGGTTAAACTTTGCTGAAATTGTTCTGCGAAAGGGTTAAGATAGCTCTCGGAAATTCTCAAGATGATGTGGAAAAGCTTGGGAAATCTAAATAAGTTTCCGGAAAGTTTTCCGTGTCTGTGATGGTGAACTGTCTGTGATGGTTTTGAGTGGGATACTTTTATGGTAATTTTTTAAAGTTTATTTATAGTATACCTTACATGATCTACTGTGCCAATAGAGTAGCATTCAATCTTCTGCATTAAATCTGCATTAAATAAATTAATCATAAACCCCCTTACGCATAAAATTTTAAATTTTATTATTTATTTATTTATTTATTTATTTATTTATTAGGACAACCAACAGCTATAATAAACTAATATACAACAGTGTGAAAACATAAAGCAAGTAATAGGTTATCACGAATAGATATAAGAAAGTAAAAGAGAAAAAACTATTAAGTTGGTACACGGAAAGACGCTGCTGCCCATCTTCCGGAGGTATCCTTTTGACAGATTCTTGCTGCATCCACGGGCAAGAGAGGAGAGGCAACATTATGCTTCCGGCGCCCCACGGCAAAGTATGTGTTTATTGTAGTAAATAAGTATTGGGGAAAGTATTTCTTAGTTATTAGTTATATTTATTTATTTGGACAACCAACAGCTAAAATTAACTCTTATACAAAAGTGTGAGAACATAAAGCAAGTAATAGGTTGTCACGAATAGTTATAAGATAATAAGAAATTCAGATATTCATTCATTTATTTCCATAGTTTGCAATTACAAAACATAGACACGTCAACTTACAAAAATAAAAATAAAAACATTTAATCTTTATGTTAACAGGAAATATAAATAATGATTTATGAATGAATCTGTTCGCTTCCCTTTTTTAAGCACTACCTCTATAATAAGAAGCGATTAGAAAACACAGTTCTTTTTAATAGTTAGTTTTTTTAGTTGTTTCGAAGTAGGAGCAAATTTAATTGCAACCTTTTTTGTCTTCTAGACCAGATAATCAGATATTTTATAGAGGTAGTAAGCTTTATTGTGAAGATTACATTCTATATTTTTTTAAAACTTATTGACGAAAATTGCTGCATTTCTATAGGAATGTTATTCCAGAAGCGTGTACACTGCCCTCTGAAAGATACATTGACGTTACGTAGCCTAATAGTGGGCAACGCGAGTTTATATTTTTTTTTAATATTTACATTGTGCAAATTACTTTTCTTAGGAAATTAATACTTTTGTGGGTGTACAGCAGTATTTTGTAAATATATTGACAGGGAACTGTCATTATATTAATTTATTTAAATTTATCACTCACTATCACACAGAAAAGAATAATTAACTATTTTTTTTTAATTTCATCTTATACTAGCTTCTGCCTGCAGTTTCGACCACGTTGTACCCGGATATGTAGGCTAGTATTCACACCGAGGCTTCTTTTGCCTCGGTGTTAATACTAGCCTATATCTATACGTGTGCAAAGTTTCAGCTCAATCTCTAGGAGAGTTTTTGCGTGAAGAGACAAACATCCATAGATAGGAACGTCCTCTGTGGCGCAGCGGGCGAAGGTCCGCCTGCGACGCAAGAAGGTTACGGATTCGATTTCCGCCTCGGGACAAATGTCTGTATGATCTGCAGATTTTTGTTCGGGGTGTGCTGGATGCTTTTCTACTTATATAAAATAAAAATATCTATCTATGTAGTATAATGTATTAAACATAACAGTCATCTAGTTCCCGTAACACGAGCTCTGCACAACATAGAAATTAATGAAAATACTTAATTTTCTTTGTTACGTTTTTTAAACAAAATTTAAAAAAAAATATTAAATTATCACAGTAAAAGCAAGAAAAGCTTTTTTCTTAGGCATGCACTTATACAAACAGCCTCTTTCTGCCTCCAGATGCAATTTTTCCATCGACAATATTCCGAGTTACTTTGCTTACATCAAAGCTGAAATTTAATTTCCTTACCTTTACACGGCTTTTCATTTTGCCTTTGCCTTTGCGAACATAATTTTATTTGTATCTGTCGTTTGCAGAATAAGAATAATGGAAAGGGGATTGGTTGTTGAAGTAGGTGTGGGTATTTTAAAATGTTTGTTGTTCAACGTTTCCTCACCAACCTCCCAAGTGAGTTGCATAAGTTATCATTAAGTAAATTTTAGAGCGTTAAAAACGTCAAAAGTAATAATTGCACAAAAGCTTGTTATAAAATATCAAATTACCCAGAAAACCACTTGAGACGGAATCTGCTCCAACTATTGATAATATCAGTGGCTCTAACAGTGTCTTAATAAGAGGCGTATTATTATTATACTTAAATTAAAACCTACAGTATATTATCTGTGAACCTAGTCATCACATCAGACCTGCAAATGTTAAAACTGTATGAAAAATAATGAAGAAACTTTTTAAAAGGCTCTTTAAGAACCTAGTTATTTCACGATTCCCCTTCGGTTTACAGCCTTCACCAAACTTATTAATTAACTCCCCCCCATCTATTTCAAAAGCAGTCACGTCTTACAAACTTCAGTCTCAGCTCACAAGTATTTTGGATAGTTAGTTCTGCATTTCCTAATGGCTCTTCGGTTTCAAATGTGACTTTAATCAGAACTCGCCTTCTACGTGCCAGAACCATTAGTTTGATTATCAGTTTTCTGTACGTCGTGTATGTACATGGATGGCAGTTTGTATTGTTTCGAAAGTTTAATTAACCTAAACGGTTTTTAACGGCGTAGAAGACGCCTTTAAGATATGATTGTGGAGATATTCATTTGAGTCGAAACTTTGGGATAGTGTAGGTAATTTACGCCAGCAAAATGTAAGCTTCAAAAAGACGTAAGATAATTTTTACTAAACGTACATTTGTCCCTGGCGGGGATTAAACCCGCAACCTCCTGCGTCATAATCTACGGATGTCAAACATGTATTGAAATGTTAATTTTATATTCTTTTTTATAAATATATTCTTTTTTAGAAAATGTATGAAAAACTTTTTTTTTACAAATACCTCTATTAATTACGCAAAGACTAGTAAACAGGCGAAATATCTACAAGGACCAGGTAATAATTATTCTCCAAAATAAACCAATAACGCGGGGTGCCGGCATGGTGTTGGGCGCCGGCAGAAGAATGTTGCCCGTTCTCTCTTTCCCGTAGATGCAGTAAGAATCTGCCAAGTATGAACATCCCATGCTGCGCTCGCCAACCCCTCTGACAAGCATATATGTATAGTATGGCAACAACCACTCATGATCGGTACTTAGTGATCAAGTCTACCATGAGTTGTCACTGTTAGATCGCCTGCCGTTATTACAGTAGTAATAGTACGTTACCATGACATCTGTCAGATTTGTAACTCATGGTACCGAATTCTAAGCAAATTAAGCCCAAACTTGGACATCGTATGCCAAAAGGAGCGGAAATTAAATACCTGTCACATGCGCTGTCTTCGACTCATTTTGGACATCTCATGGAAGGATCAAGTAACAAACGAGAAGGTGCTCAGTATCGCACAACTGCCCAGCATCGCCGCGGTATTAAAGCAGAGACGGCTTCGCTGACTTGGTCATGTACAGAGGATGGAGCCTTCTCGTTTGCCAAGACAAACTCTCGTCAGTCAAATAGCAGACGCTAAACGTCCGATTGGGCGCCCAATGTACTTAATTAAAATTCAAAGACAGTGCTAAACGCGACATGTTATCTTTTAATATAGATCCTAAAAACTGGGAAAACTCTTCAGACGACCGTGAAAGAGGAAAACTTTATCGGAAGGGGTTGTCGTACATGACAAAACCTGGTTCAACCTTTTGTCCCAAAAGCGTGATTTACGCTACCAACGGGCTACACCTCCTTTAACAACACCAGGCACAGACTTTGTCTGTCAGTTTTGTGGCCGCCACTGTCGCTCCCGCATCGGCCTTACTTGTCTGTAAGTGTCGATCCTCACAAACAGACGCAGCTTAAATCATATTTTATAGATGTCAAAAGGCCAATGATGATGACTGATAAAGTCGATGTTGTATAGTTTACTGCGTAATTTAGTACCAAAATATCCGCTAGAGGCACTGTACAAGTTTTCATACATTTTTTAAACTACAGCCGCTAGCGAACATAGACTGTGAAAACTCATGGTAGACCTACAGAACGTTACTCAGACGTACATTGCGATTAAGACAATGCATTTAAGACGTTGGCGTCTGGACTTGAACTTTTTTCAGCAGTTCCAAAACATTATCGGAATTTAAATTTAAAGTTTCAAAATTTTTCTTTCAAATTGGTGGTTTCAAGTTGGTTTACACGATTGGTTAGCTATCACAACCGCAAATAAATCCCAAAACTGCTCTGTAAATTCATAGATCTTTATGCTACAGGTTAACGAAACCGATTTATGACTCAAAATGTTCTGTATATCATAAGTCTATACCTTCCCTTTTCAAAATGGTGATAAGGAATTTCCATAGTTTTCATTTAAACGAGAATTACCTACTGTTTTGGCGCTTACGACTTTTTATTTCACTTTTTGGCGTCAGTTTATATACAGGCGACTCCCCTCAGTCCGAGTTTTTAAAATAATAAATAAATAATGCTGGTCACACAACATCTAATTTAAGCAAATCATTTAAGCTTGCCGTAGGGTGCAGGCAGTAGAATGTTACCCCTCCTCTCATGCCCATGGATACAGTAAGAGCCTGCTAAGGGATACCGCCGGAAGATGGGCAGCAGCGTCTTTCCGTGTACCAACATCCCGTACTGCGTTCGCCAACCCGCCTGCCAAGCGTGGTGAGTATGGCAACTACCCCTCATGGAGATGCCTGTGTGCTCCATGAGTGAGGCCTGTGTTCAGTAGTAGACGTTTTACGGCTGAAACGAACGAACGACACAACATCACCTTTCTAGTCCCAAACTAAGGAAAGCTAGTACATGCATATAATGTAAATATTTTTTTGTAAATACATACGTTATCATACATAGAGAAATACCCAGACCTGGGACAAATATCTGTAGAACAGTTACAAACATTTGTCCCGTGGTGGGAATAGAACCCGCCTGCGTATCAGCTAGCTATTGGGCCAACTAAGCCACGGAGGCAGTCGGACAAATGCAATTAGTTAATAACATTCAAATATTTTTTATCTATGTGTCGCCTTATGTAGAGATATAATTAATGGAATCAGGCGTTACTTTGCGGAAATCCATGATAATAAAATGCAATAAAAATATTGATTGCATAAGCGGAATTAAAACTCAATATTTTTATTGCATTTTATTATGTAGAGATTCTAATTTTGGTAGGGGATACCAGATCTGCATTGTAATAGATCGTATCAGATGTAATAGATTGTAATAGAGCATAAGTAAAGATGTAAATGTTTTCCTTTCATTTAATATAATATGTATGTGATTTTTAATCTTAATCGATTGATACTATGAAATAGCAGGGCGTTCTTTTTTTTATTTTAGCTGATTCCCGGGTGTGGCAAGCGTATTTAAAAAAAAACTTTCAATGCCGTTTTGTTTTTTAAAATCGCTCTCTGGTCGTTTGTATATTTTCCAGGTGGCCTGTATATGTTTCATGCTTGCGTGATCAGCCGACGTATTTTCCATCACATCAGAGTCAGCTAACTTGTTTTATTACAAGCTTATATTTAGATTGCCCTGTATGTTTGTATGTATTTATGTATGTATGAATGTAACTATGTTTGTTCGCGGAATCTTGCAACTCAATTTTGAAGCAGATAACTTAAACCGAGAAAACATGTATACAAAATTTCAGCTCAATTAGCTGAAATTTTATACATGTTTTTTTTTGATGACAATGCATGGTCAACTATGTGTCATCCATCACTCTGAATCCAACATGGTGGAACACCCAAGATGGCGGACTACTTATTTTTAATGTACTTCTATAATCATCATCATCATCATTATCATTTCAGCCGTAGGACGTCCACTGCTGGACATAGGCCTCCCTCATGGATTTCCAGTTATTGCGGTTGGAAGCGATCTGTATCCACCGTCGACCTGCGGTCTTCACCAGGTCATCACCCCATCTTGTTAGTTGACGTCCTACGCTGCGCTTATAATATGGGTATCAAATGAAAGGGCTTGCTGAGAATAACTAAAAAAATGAAATGACGTCACTCTGAATCCAACATGGCGGAACATCCAATACGGCTGACTGCTTATTATTAATGTACTCCTATAATATGGGTATCAAATGAAAGGGTTTGCTGAGAATAACTCATAAGCTTTTTTATCACATAAAATGTGTAAAGACGTTGTAAGTTTACATTAAACTTTAATGGAAAATGTTTATTTTATTGTTTTTAGTAGGTAGGTACGTTTAAATAAAGGCTTGTTTGTTAAAAAGTTTGTTTACTTTTAATTTATTCTTAGGGTTAGCTAATATGACAAAGTTTTAATCGGGAGGAAATTACTATTTATCTGTCTATCAGCCCAAATTCACCGACTGCTAGGAATAGGCCTCCTCTTTGTCAAAAAATATTTTTAACGTGTTTAGGGGGCTGCTGCAAAACCCACCCACGAAACCGCAGCTGACGGTCACAGGGCTTCCTGATACAAATCTCTTAACCATTTGACAAGTTTTCGTCCAACCCTAATAAAATTAAAAAAAGTAATGTTTCCGCCGTGGGGTGCTGGCAGTAGAATGTTACCCCTCCTCTCATACCCATGGATGCAGTAAGAGCCTGCTAAGGGATACCTCCGGAAGATGGGCAGCAGCGTCTTTCAGTGTACCAACAACCCGTACTGCACTCGCCAACCTGCCTGCCAAGCGTGGTGAGTATGGCAACTGGCTCATAGAGATCCATGTGCGAGGCCTGTGTTCAGTAGTGGACGTTTTACGGCTGAAACGAATGTTTTCGTCCAGAGGAAATGTGCGACCAGATTTTTGTACCTGGCTCGTGGACTATAATAGGAACAAAACACGTCGTGGGAACTTCAGCATGCTCCGAGTCTAAGGTATAATAGTTTTTAAACTCTGCAAGGAGCGCGTAGAATTAAAAAGAAAACGTCGCTTTGAAAACAAGAATAAAACAAGAAGCATATTTCCCGGAATGCAATCCAATGAAATGTGATTCAATGAGAGTTAGGAAAATTTAGTCTTTCAAGGGTTTCACAGATTTTTATTTAGAAATAATATTATTATTAAATTGGTTCGTAAATAGCTGCAGTATCAACGAATGACTCATATTTGAGTTACTTTTGAGATTTGAATGTTTCGTTTGGATGTTGACAACATTTATAAATGTATTTATAAATATATATGCCGTGGGTTGCCGGCTATAGAATGTTACACCTCCTCTCTTGGCCGTGGATGCAGTAAGAACCTGCTAAGGGATGACTTCGGAAGATGTGCAGCAGCGTCTTTCGCTTCTTTAACACCCTATAGTGCGCTCGCCAACCCGCCTGCCAAGCGTGGCGAGTATGGCAACAACCCCTCATGATATTACAACCAAGGACCAGGCCCCGAGTCCCCGGCAGCTCCGCTAGTCCTGGCTACGCTAGCGGCCACGGTAACATCGGGGCTAGGGGTGCTAAAAATTCCCGGGAGACGGACGGCTACCAACCCCAACGACGACCACTGGCCCTGGTAACACACAACATCCGCACTTTGAGGACAGACGAAAAGATTGTTGGAATCGTAGTTTGGGTACCAATGTTGTTCTACATTATTATTTCAGTCGTAACACTAAAAATGATGTACCTACTTCAAATCAAATGAAATCAAATGTTTTTATTTGCTACCAAGAAAACCATAATACAAAGTAAACACATTTTAAAAGGCAAAATATACAAGAAACAATAATACTAAAAGTTAATTATTAAGCTTACAACTTAATTTTACTATTATGATACTTAATAGTTTCATGTATTTTTTTTCAGATTCTTTCATTTTATTTTAAGTTAACGTAGAGATAGATAAAGAGATTTCGTTTCTTATAAATCCATACCTTATCAGAAAAAAATACTTTATTACATTATAATAAATAAATTGCTTTGTACTCGCAATTAGTGTGTCCTTTTTGTAAAAGTACATCCTTAAAGCACAAACATTATATTGTCCATCATTTGAGTTTCCACATAAATTTAACTACCTATTATTAATTTCCTTGTACTTAACTCCCGAAAACTGAGCGCAGGATAAGCACGCCACATATTGCCTTCTAAAATGCCAGACAAAATATGTCCGACGCGTCATGAACCTTTCAAATATACTACAAACAAGGTTTTCACAAAGCTTTTCATTAGTAGGCATATTTCCCAACAAATTCTCAACAACGCCAGACAGGTTTAATTCGCAGACATCAAAAAGCAATAAGTTTAGACGATTTACAAAATATTTTTGCCCCAAAGCGAAGTTAATAAGGATCTGAGAGGGGGATTCCACCCTGTGCTCCCTGTAGACTCCCCGTGAGCTTGCCGTGGGTATATTGAAGACGCTAACAAGCTCAAGTTGGGACAAAATACTTTCAGAGCAACAGGCGTTATAGAATACTTCATAGTCAAAGGTTTGTTGTGTCTGGAGTTCATTGAAATCGGGTATCGTCGAAATCATCGATATTTTGGGAACCGTTTCGTGGTGACATTCATAGGATTTTTATCTTTTTAGTGTATAATAAAATGCAATAAAAATATTTAGTTTTAATTCCGCTTATGCTGAGATGCAGGAGCACCGCCCTCCCGCCCGCTAATTATGCACATGCAGGGAGAACTAGTTTGTCAGTGCAGCATGCATACCCAAACCTATACGACGACACGTGTTTCGCCTCTCCGCGAGGCATCATCAGGTGAAACGCTGAGGTGTTGACTGGTCTGCCGCTAGAACGAAAGTGAAGAAACTAAATATTTTTATTGCATTTTATTGTCACGGATTTCCGCAAAGTAACGCCTGATTCCATTAATTATATTTTTAATGTATTTGAAAGCAGCACATCAAAGCTGCAGTATATGGTTTATTGCATAGACATATTTTTATGCACATTGAACAAGTGCTTGAGCGTGAGTCATCCTTTAACGGTGAAGGAAAACGTCGCGTCGTGAGGAAGCCCGCACGCAAGTAAGTTAGCTTGAGACGTATTGACATGGTTCTTTCCTTTGACATAACTAAGAAGATGGTATAGGTGCCAGGAAAGCCTAACCCATCTAACAATCTAACAATGTTTATTTATTTATTTATTTAAACAAAATCCACAGTCCTTAATCTACATTAACCTAAATTACATATATCCTACGACCAATAATGGATTTACATATATTATACTTCATCCTGTATGGCTGCAGTGCCTTGAACATAAATAAATGAAAATTAAACATGGAATGTAAATCCATTATTGATCGTAGGATATTATTATATGTAATTTAGAATAATGTAGATTAAGGACTTTGGATTTTATTGCGTCGCTCTGTATAATTTATCTACAATAAATGCAAAGACCTACTACTATTACACTTACTTACTACCCTTATAGTTTATTTATACACCTGCGCTGTATCAAAAATTATATTGTGAATTGTCTGTTTATTCTATGTCACTTTACCTAGTTTATTTTAAGATAAGTATAACAACTGTGTTTCTAAAAAAAATAATTAATTAATTCTTATTCTGATTATGTATACAGTAATATCATCAGGGATATTAAAGACTTTTTATTAAATGAGGTTGATCTGAGAATACTGTTAAGATAATTTAAAGGAAAGTAATTATCTAATTGCTCTAATCTAATTTAAAGGAAAGTTATTAGTAATTATCTAATTATCTAATGCCGTGGGGTGCCGGCAGTAGAATGTTGCCCCTCCTCTCATGCCCGTGGATGCAGTAAGAGCCTGCTAAGGGATACCTCCGGAAGATGGGCAGCAGCATCTTTCCGTGTAACAACATCCCGTACTGCGCTCACCAACCCGCCTGCCAAGCGTGGTGAGTATGGCAACTACCCCTCATGGAGATCCATGAGGGAGGCCTGTGTTCAGTAGTGGACGTTTTACGGCTGAAATGATGATGATGAATTATCTAATCTCTCATTTTCTTTTGAAACAAGATTAATGTGAGTGTTAGATTCTACGAGACTCTACCAATAAACTTAAACCAAAGTACCTAGTTCCACCTAGAATTTGTCATTAAATTACCATTAAATAAACAACTGAAATATGTTAGGTTTTTCATCGTACAATAATTAACGTCAAAGAAAAGCCTTACTAATAACATTTAATTTAATTTGCTTATTAACATGGGTCAGTAAATTGTTGTTCATTCCTTTTGTTTTTCATCCCTTTTGTGAAAAAAATATTCTTCTGAGGTAGGCAAATGTAATTAGCAAAATGTAAATAAGTAATTCATTCACCTCAGCCGTAGGACTGCTGTCCACGTCCACTCTCCACGTCCACTGTTGGACATAGGCCTCTCCAAGACCATGAGAAGGTTATTGCCATTTTGCCATACTCGCCATGCTTGGCAGGCGGGTTGGCGAGCGCAGTACGGGATGTTGATACTCGGAAAGACGCTACAGCCAATCTCGAGATACCTCGGCACATTCTCACTGCATCCACGGGTAAGAGAGGAGAGGCAACATCCTACTGCCGGCAACCCACGAGACGAATAACCTATGATATTTTCTCACGTGAAATATGGCGTTTCAATAGATACGTACTCGTATCAAAGGGATATTGCATCTTATTTGTGTCCCGAAGAGTTGAATATCACTCCTTTTCTATTTGAATACTTATTATTTTCATTCGTTTGGTTTCACTGCATGATAAGATATGTTTCTTTGCTTGAATAGGTTGCTTATTGCGTCGCAGGAAGCTTTCGAGATAGCAGGTAAGTGGTTACGAGATTGCTTGATTCGATTCAGTCTGAGTTCACGGGGAAATTTCCTTTGAAGGAAACTTTTATGTTTATTCCGATAATAAGGTCCAATTTATAAATTGTCTATGGAAATTACTAGGTATTTTACTTGCTAGCATAATAATCAATATATATAAAACCCTTCCGTTACTGACTGAGTGGCTGACAGACAACGTACAGCCTAAACCACTGGACCTAGAGACTTGAAATTTGGCACACATATACCAAGAGTATGCACTGAGGAGGGATTCTTCGAAATTCTCACGGGAACGGGAACTACGCGGGTGAAACTGCGGGGTGCAGCTAGTCCTTTTTATTTCGTATTCGTCTTAATAACACATATTTAACCGGGTATATATCGCGTTATTTCATCATCATCATCATCACAGCCGTAAGACATCCACTGCTGGACATAGGCCTCTCTCATGGACTTCCAATGAGATCCAAGCGCTGATCATGAGGTGTTGTTGCCATACTCACCACGCTTGGCAGGCGGGTTGGTGAGCGCAGCTTAGGATGTTCATACACGGAAAGACGCTGCTCCCAGCATCCCACCACTGTCTGTCTGCCCACCTTCCGGAGATATCCCTTAGGAGATTCTCACTGCACTCACGGGCAGGAGAGGAGTTATTTACTTTTAGGTAAATAGGTAGAGGTTTTAGGTAAATAACGCGGTGAATACCCGGTTAAATATGTGTTAATGATGTGTCATGATCGTGAAAGTTTAAAAAAGACTAATGCTTTATTCAAATGAAAAATAATATTTTGGTAAAAGTGGCTTTTGGAAATCCTAAAAAAGAACGCAAAAGGCTCAATTATTCTTATATTCTATAAGTTTTAATAAAACCGGACAAGAGCGAGCTGGACTTTTTAGGGTTCCGTGGGTATGTAGGAACATAATAATTATTATCAATTGGCTGATCTGATTTAGTAAAAGTTTAAAAATTCACAAAATGATTCGGTCACCCATCCAATTTACGACCGCGCGTAGGGTTGCTCAACTTCGATGATTGATTTTGTACTTTTTTTAGAGGCGATTTTTTTATGATTCCGTTGCAAATGTTTTTGGATTGGATGTTTTTGGATTTTTCTCTGTATCTACAGTACCTATAAAACGATACCTTGCCAAATTTTATAGTTCTAGGTCTACGGGAAGTACTTACCCTATGAATTTTGATTCATTTGAGAATCTTGAAACATGCGTTTCTTGCGGCATTAATACGGTCTTATCTTTTTTTCAGGTTAACTTAGAATATTGATTTTCACAGCTTAAAGAGATTTTAGATTTGAGTATATAGTTTTAATTTCAACTCGATACCTCTACACGTTCTGGAGATGAAGGGTCTTGACAGATAGACACACAGACGGACAACAAAGTGATCCTATAAGGGTTCCGTTTTTTTTCTTTTTGAGGTACGGAACCCTAAAAACAAACGAGTAATTCACTGGCCCTCCACCCAGCTTTCGGTTTTGTATTTAGTTATCGTCAAAGAAATATTGTAATTTTTTTTACAAAGCCCAAAACCCTAAATTGTGCCTCTGGTGTTATAGTACTAACAAGATCAAACCTCCAGGATAACCGATGCTCGTTCTACACCCGTTAAAATTTAAGAAAAAACAGTTTTTATTCATTTTTAACATAAATTTGCAATTACTTCTTCATCTAACAAGACTGAAATACGAAAACTTGAATTTCCAGACTCACCACGTTACACAGACTCGCATTTTCCATACTCATCGGACTGTTGTTCACACAAGATTTCATATTCTTTCTAGATAGTCTAGTATGAATATTGATATAAAAAGTTTCGTTAAAAATTGCATTCCATGTCAAAAATGCAATATTCAACGCCATACAATAACGTCTTTGGGAGAATTCACTGAAACAAAGAATCGCTGTGAACATGTCTAATAAACATAGTTGTATTTTAAATATTGCGTAACCATCATAGATAGGGTTACCAAATGGCCTGAAGTTATACTCGTAAGGACATAACAGCTGATACAGTATCTAGGGCATTTGTAGAATACTGGATTACTCGTTTCGGTTGTCCAATACGTATAACCTCGGACCAGGGCCGTCAGTTCGAATCTGACCTATTCAAACAATTATTAAAAAAATTCGGAATCGAACGCGTTCGTACAGCCGCAGAAAACCATAATAAAGCAAACGGCATGGTCGAGCGATTACATGATAGCGGCTTTTAATGTACGATACATTAAAAGCCGCTATCATGGCGAAATGTTCTAGTAGCACACAACATTGTATGCTACTAGAATATTTCGCCATGTACAGGAGTTGCCTTTAGTACTTCTGGGCTTAAGTTCAGTCTTGTAAAGTTAGTTCAGATTTTGAGAATCTGAACTAACTTTACAAAACTGAAAAAAAACCATGTATGTAGTTTGAAGCGGAAACTTTCTACGAAAACTGTAACGGTTAAGCTAGCTTGTTTAGTTTCGGAGAGATTGTTGCTCAAATAAGTGTTGCGATATACCAAATAAACCGGAATACCTTAAACTGAAAACCAGATGGATACCTGTTAATATGTTTTGGTAAACGTAAAAAACACACACCAACTTCTTACAAAAGTTTACGTAACTACAGAAACCTACATGTCTTGAGGCCCGACACGCACATGGCCGTATTTATTTAAACATTCGCAATGGGTCTCTCGACTCGTCTTTCCGGATAGTTTAAATTTAGATAGTGAAAAAAACGTGGGGTGCTCTTCATACGAAAAATATGGTACAAAGCGCCCAACGCTTTTTAACAATAATAGTATTTTTCGATCATTTTAATTATCGTCCTATATTTAGATACAAAAAGTGTTTTTTTAGTTTTTTAAACTATCTTAATTCCTATAAAACTCTCTTTTGTTAGTATAATATTCTGTTATCCACAACCTTCAAATAGGAAATGTAATTATTTTACCCCCTGCAACTCCATTACCGTTGCACAAATTAATCCCTGTCCATAACCTGATAGCACAAAATGATTTTCCATTATGTAAGCTTCCCTTTCATGTTATATCAATTTCGTCCAGCCTTTCATATAGAAATTGCTCTGTTATTAAAAGCGCACGTCATTATGTTACTGCACTATCGAATTAAGCCTTTGGGGGTTTATTCCATTACTAGCTTTTGTCTGCGGCTCTCTCGCGCTATAGGTTCTTTTTTTCAGTATTACCATATACGACACCGGCCTTGCAGCAATTAATTTTTCTTTCTTGAAAAATGTAAGTGTATATGCATACTCAACACGTACTTTAACGGTGAAGGATTCATCTTATCTCGAGGAAACCCGCGGCTTAGTTAGCTTCAGACGTATGCCTATTGTTTCCTCTGACTAATAGCTGACTAGGCTGAGAGGATGGTATAGGTGCTGGGCTAGCCTAATCCATCAAAAATGTCCCAGGCACTGCTGCGTCCCGTACAGCATGATTACCAGTTGCTGACTCTGTATAAATCATCTATAATAGATGCAAAGGCCAACCATAATACACCATGAAACCAGACTATTACCGAAAACTGGGGGGTTGCAATCAGACTATGATACTGACAATATTTAGCGAAAAAAAACTGCAAAAAATATGTCAACATATCTACGTCCTTTTATTTTTATGCTTGTAACAAACGCGTACTACAACATTATAAGAAGAATCCTATCTAATTTACTCATTTCAAAAAGCCAGGAAAAATTTAAATAAAAAATACAGCAATGTATTGCACGCACATCCTGCCTGATCCCGCCGCCCGGGTCATCGCACTAGCGAGCTGTACATTGCGGGCTGTAAAAAGTAACAAAAACATTCAAACATTTTTAACTCTGGCTACAATTTTTTTTTGACTGCTGTATTTTTTTGTCATTGTTTTAGGGTGTTGCACCATCCTTTTTCGTTTTCAGTAGTCGTCTTTTTACACCCAATATATGTAAATGTAAAAAAAACGAAAATCAATACACACTTAATTAAACTACCTTTTAGGACAAACTACGTCCTACAATGTCTACAATTGAAACTTAAAAGCTTTATTAAAGACAACATACTTTATTAACGACAAAGTTTGCGTAGATAAACCCTTGAAACTTTTATAGCTAATAGAAGTGTATGTAAAGATTACAGGAAAATTATATCGAACTCTCTAATTTGCATAGTTTTTTAGACAAGGGTGCGGAAAGAGGTAAATTCTATAGTTCAATTTAATTTATTTCACTATAATTTTAATTTCACCAAAATTGACAAATTAAAATGAACTCGCCACTTTGGTTATTATTTAAGTTAGGCATGCCTGCCGTGGGGTGTCGACAGTAGAATGTTGCCCCTCCTGTCCTGCCCGAGGATGCAGTAAGAATCTGCTAAGCGATACCATCGGAAGATGGGCAGCAACGTCTCTCCGTGTATCCGTGGTGTGTACGGCAACAACCCCTGATCATCTATTATATAGATCTATGAGGGAGGCATATGTCCAGTAGTGGACGTAATATGGCTGAGATGACAATGATGACGAGGTCCACACACACACTATGATCCTGGTACGTCTTTAACACCATCTAGCTGCTGACGGTGATACTTACTATTTAAGAAATTAATGGATTCAGGCATGAATTTGCGGAAATCCATTAAAGTATCAAAATGAAAAATGAAATCTAGATATTGATCCCTTAAAATCCTTGACTTGCAATAAATCATTGTAAATATTAGTGCTTACCGTGCCGTGGGGTGCCGGCAGTAGAATGTTAGAATGTTAGTAAGAGCCTGCTAAGGGACACCTCCGGAAGATGGGCAGCAGCGTCTTTCCGTATATCAACATCCCGTACTGCGCTCAACAACCCGCCTGCCAAGCGTGGTGAGTATGGCAACTACCCCTCATGGAGTTCCATGAGGGAGGCCTGTGTCCAGTAGTGGACGTTTTACGGATGATGATGATTATGATGATACATCAACATGTATCTCACCCAAAGCTTCATTTGTTTACACTACCAGCTATAGCGTATACAAATGAAGACACTCTAGAAGTACCTACTAGTAGAAGTAGAAGAAAACTAACGACATCTCTAAGGTTCGAGAAAACTATTATTGAAGTTTTTAGATTTTAAAACGGCCTTAAGAATGTTACACAAAATGCTGATTATTTGATTTTTAAAACAACCAGCAAAAAATTTTGTAAATTTTGTTTTACTTTTTACACTAATACATTTTGACAATTTTTAATAAATCTCTATAATAATAATACTGTAACAAAGTTACATACATTTTTTATATCTATAAAACATCGTTTGAAATTGCAGGTAATAATTTGCAAAATACTTGTCTTATTTTGTGACGAGAAACTGATCAAGTTAACCTTGTTTCGTTGAATTACTAACAACACTGTTAATACGCTATTATATAAATTGAATTTCATTTCATTTTTTTCATTACATTTCATTTCAAAATGTCATGTAAGAGTAAGTATGGTAGAATCCGCGCCACCACCGTCCTTTCATAGAACTAAATACAGACAGAGATTGTACTGTAGACTTTAATAATAGCTGTCATCTTCTGTTTGTGGCTCACGTGACGGGAGATGACCATATTGTGAACTTTGAGAATGGTTCATACGATGTCTTGAAAGATGGTAGAAGAGTCCGCGCCACCACTGAAGTTCGACATACATGGCGCTGCTATCATAGAACTAGATACAAACTACAGACTAAACTGTAGACATTAGTCTATGCCGTAGGTCTTCAGTGGTGGCGCCGACGCCAGGTACTGATTATTTTAGATGATAAAGGTGTCGATTCTGTTTTACACTTCTTAAATTTAATTATAATTAGATATAATGACGTTTCTAAATTTAGAGATGGAGGCGTAAAATTGGGGCTAGTTGTTCCGTTTTAATTTTAGAACGGCACTAACTGAATAGCTATTTGTCATTTATGGCCGTTTTACTTGAATTTATTAGGTATAGGTAGTTAAAAATAACAAAAGCACCACCAATATGTACCTATAATAATGGAACTACGTAGGACAAAAATACTCAACCTGCATGAGTCAGCCTCTTACATTATTACCACCATCTGTCACTGTCACATTCTTCTTTTTTGTTCGTGATGGACAGGAGATGTCAGGATTTGAGTAACTAATAAGTTTACATTTCGTGCCTACCAGGACTACATAAGACGGATAGAACGGAGTGTCAGCATCTGTCAACTCATGTCAACCTCAGTGTCATCTCAGTGTCAACCTGCATGTGTCAACATCTTAAATAGCTGTCAGTCACTGTCATCTTCTTCTTTAAATTGTGACGCACATGTCAGGTAATGAAACTTTGAACAACTCTGTGCTTGTCACACGCACAACAATTACAAAAGAAGAAGATCTCAACGACAAAGAAGTTCATCTCGAATCTAATGATAGAGATTAAAACGACATGTTCCTATTTGAGTGCCAATTTATCGTAACTTCGATTTTTGAATTGAATGAAAATGCTTATTTAAACTGCAACATTATTCGTATCAGTAATCTACACGATAAATTACTTTTCAAAGCATTTACCTACATTTCATAATGTTCTTTCGAACTTTATCTGATTACAACGCATTAAGAAAACTTCGTTATAATACATTTTGGACCTAATCCTATCACACGACCGTGAAGGAAACCATTAAGGTTTTAAAATTTTCTATTCCGGTGGGGTTCGAACCCACGTCGGTCAAATCGATCCTTGAATAAAGCTAAAGCCGGGAGTGTTTTAACCAACTAAAATCTTTTTTTCATTAACCTGAAATGTTCTTACCTGAGCGTGGTTGGGAGTTACCACATAAATGACAATTTTTTTTCTATTATTTATTTTACCTTATTTTAATTGTCTTTTTTAAACTTTCGCGATCACGACACATTATTAACACATACTTAACCGGGTATTTATCGCGCTATTTACCTTTATTATTGCCCGACGTTTCGACAGGATTGCACCCATCGTGGTCCCGGGAAGACTGACATGTTAGAGGTAACCGCAGCAAAGCGAAGGCGTCTTTTCAGACTTCACTTGGTCTTCATAAATATAGTAACTTGTGATTAAGGCTGTTTCACACCGGGACAGCACACTACATTAACTGTATCAGCACACTTAGGTTGATTCATACGTCGAGTACACTTGGCTATCACTGGATTCCATGAGGCAGAGAGTCTGAAGCCGTCTTCACGATTCCGATTCCGTCTTTATTTTAATTGGGAAGGAAAAGGAAAATGAGACAAGTAATTATGTATTTACATATTTACATTTTAATAAACAACAGTTTTAATTACAAAATTATGTTTCTACAGATTATGCACATACAATTTTTTATACTTAGCTTTAAATTTTTACGATTTTTTTTTCCAATTTTCAGATTTCTTAAAAAACTATAAGCGTTTAAGCTTGTAATTAAGTATACACATATTATTATTATATACAACCTTTTTGATTCGACTTATTACATTATTTCTTTTATATTTTATTAGATTTTTTATGCTTTTCAGAATTACTAAAAAGTTCCACCCTTCTTAGCTTGATATCAAATTCTACTGTTAGAATGTTTCATTATTACTAAGCGACTATGAATGTATTTTATACACGAACAAAATTATGACGCAAACTAAAAAAAATATTCGAAATTAAACATTGCTTCATGTTTTTATAGTCATTTGACTGTCCTTAACTTAAAACATAATTCTTTACACAACTAAACAATATTAACTAAAATAGGTAATGTTGTACTGAACATCGGGTTCTGCGAGATTTAACCGAAAACACGCAACGGATATTTTTTTGTTCGAATTGAGCTCTAGCATGTGACGTCACAGTAGGTGTCGGTAGTTATGTATTTATAAGTGCTAAGTGCAAGCGACAACCTTCAGACGTAGTCCAGTCTTTACTTCAACGACGTCATAAAAGCTAGGTGTAAAAGTTTGTTAAAAAGTTCGTGTATTTGACGGCAATTCGGAGTGCCTGTGACGTTATCGATGTTATTAATAACGATGAAGGCGCTCCCAATACAAAGTGCAAACAATAACATACTCGATTTTGTTGAACTATGTTCTTGATCGGCGTAATAATTGACTAGCAAGGATTACATAATATGATGATGATACCACGTACACCAATAAAAACATATTTACAGATACATGTACAAACTAAAAAAATGTCACATTTTCCCAATTTATTATATAATTTACTATTTGCATTTAATCACAAACCAACCTGCATGTATCTGTGTCCATTCATCCTTATCTTGGTTTCCCTCATCCCTTAAAGACGTTCATATAATATCACTTTTCTTGTCACATGACTCTCATCCCTTCTCATATACACAAGCCTATTACTTCTCGAATTTTCTACAACTACTTTCACTTCAAACTTCCTCTTATAATCTTATCCTTTCTAGTCAGGTCACACATCCATCTCAGCATAGGTATATATATATGTATGTCTGTACAAATATGAATTTCGACGAAAACATAAATAAAATCACTGTTGTGTTAGTGTTAGTGTTACCGGACAAACAGACAAAAATTTCGAAAATATTTTTTCATCCTCATGTATCCCACGTATTTATTTGCAAAAATATTTAATGTACAGACGCGAAATATTTACAATTTAATTATAATGCATAGATTAGTGATACAAATATAAGCTTAAAATATATATATACTCGTAGTCATTGAACTCTTTATTTCTAACACATAATAATAACAACAGAAAACTACTCATGTAATTATATTAATATTATTATGATTACTATTAGATAGTAATATTGTTATTTATTGTTTTATTGAACTTTAATTATAACAGTTAGTCCAAAATAAGGTATGTGGTTCTTGGCTATTTTTAGCCTATCGTTTACAAAAACACGGCGCTGTAAATGACGTCCACAACCAACTCCATCCTGTCTACCTCTAGTGCCATTAAAAGATAATGTTGGAGTATAATTTGTTTTGTGTACCTACTGGTTGGATGAATTTTACGCGGTAAATCACACACATTGCAGATCGCTACGTAAAATCAGGTTCAAATGCATTGAAAAAAGTCGCTCGCTCATTCTGTGTTCGTGGCGAACAACTAGTTGTATATTACTTACTGTTATATATAATTAACGACAGCTTAACGTCATGTCGAGGACGTATAGTATATAATAAATGGATATTACAAGCCCCCCACCCCCTGTCTGCTGAAGACACGCGCTGAGAGAGCCTCGGCGTGCAGTGCAGTGTGACACTGATTGAGGTTGGTGCCTCCATCAACAAAAACAAGTAGGTTGACATTCCCGTAAATGAATACAAAACTAAATAACCTACCCTAGGCAATAGAAAAGTTACTGAGTTAAGTTAATTAAGTTACTCCACCGGCCACACTCCCACTTAAGCCACCAAAGATGCAACACAGTTGCTGATTATGCATCTTTGAAGACTTCAGTCGGGGTATAGACGCTTCCGCACTAATCTGTAGGATTCCACCCAAAGCCATGGAAACATTCCACGCGAGGACTGGGCGAAAAATAATTTCTCTACTTTTTACAAAATGTACAAACTATAAAAATCACAATAAAATCGTCCGAAATGTTGCCACAGCTATGTTAAATAGATTTTTATAACAATGCATTTCTGTAAATAAAAAGTTAGTTTTTTGTTACAAGTTGTACCAAAAAATACAATGTTGTAAAAATCTTGTAATTCTTTCACCTACATTTAATTATGTTTTTTTATATTTTTAGATATTTTATTTAAAAAATCTAGAAATGGTTATAACACGGTTCATGAAGCATATACATACTTAAATATCTCTGTTTTACTTAAGTTATCTTTCACACAAAAGATCCATTCCTCTACTCAGAAGCTCATGCAGCATCTATAATATTATCACAGACATACACGCTTTATTCTGTACATTTATAATAATTATTGACATCAATGGAATTTTACAAGACAATATTTATTTATTTTGAGGAATATATTACTAAGATACTGTAGGACTTACATTTAAATATTATGTCTAATTATATTCCATAATGGACATGCATAAATACAATTAACATATAAAACTACTGGTTTCTTATTAATTCACATATTATTAACAATAAAGATTACACAAATCCATGTCAATAACGGCAAGTAACATTTTATTTTTTCTTTAGTCCCGTATAATGTCTCTAAAGTAAAATAATGATTTCTTAAATAATTACATTTACGATATACCATAATAAAGCTCGAGAATCTCAGTTGCTAATTTAATCCAGGCTTTCAGTTGCTAATTTAACTATTAAAATATAGCCAGCTATTATACGTGGTGTATTATAATATGTGTAATAACCCGAGACGGGGGTTTCAGCCCATGGATACAAGTAGTCTTGGGGGAAAAAAATATTGTTAATTTTCTTTTCTTATTTATATTTTCAATTTTACTAGTTGGTTTAAATTTTATTTCAAAAAGCCTCTGTGCGATTACAGCTATTTTTATTCGTTACATGTACGGCAACTCTTTGCGGACTTTAATGATTTTAATAATAAGCTGGCGATTAAGTTGTCATTATCGTATACCTAATCAGTTGTTGAAGTTAACTGTCGAGGTCTTTTCTTGAATGAAAATAACCGAAAGTTGTAGAACTAAAGTTACTCCTTGGTCCGTGGTCAAAATCATCTTTCGGCTTAGAATACATGTAATTGTACATATTATTATATGTATTTAAATTATATGTATTCAAATTTGCATTGGTTATAATTTTAAATAAATTACATCAACCTTGACAGTAACCGAAGCCACCTTGGCTGCGGTTTCTTTTAAGGTTAATGTTTAATTAAGTATTACCTTTATTAGGAATGAAGAACGAATTAACTGTATTAGGAAGCATAACTTTTACTTAACTTACGTTTATAATTTTTTATTCTAAACCTATACAACACAGCTTAATGCTTGTAGAGCAAACACCACAGAAACTTTACTAACCATCTAGTTTTATGACTATGTACATGTTGTCTAGTGACTAGGTGATTCATATTTACATACTAATGTCCCAATTATTAGTCAATAGAGTTGACTTATGAACGCGATTTACCTAAGTAGCACCTAAATTATGAATTTAGGACAACATTTAGTCAAAACAGTCGAAAAACTGCACATTACAACAAAGGAAATATCTCAGCTGATAATATCTCAATATAATTCTAATTCTAGTAGGAAGTAAGAATTCTAATGACGTGCTAACGGTGAAGGAAACATCGTGAGGAAACCCGTGGCTTAGTTAGCTTCAGACATATTGACCTGTTATTTCCTCTAAATAGCTGACTAAGCTGAGAGGATGGTATAGGTGCTGGGCATAGGCTCGGCGTACAGCATGATTAACAGTTGGTGACGCTGTATAAATCATCTACAATAGATGCAAAGGCCATTACTACATGCTAATAGTTACTCCAACTAAGCTGTTTAATTGACAAAGTCATAGCGAAACGCTATTAAATGGTTTATCGATAGCGGAACGTTAGCGTTAAACATTTAAACCATCTCTACAATAAGGTTCTAACTTAAACTAATAAAGGAATAGATATCGCGATTCACGAAATGAGCAGGTAGGCAGTAAAAGCGCCCGTGAGGATTTTGAAGCATTTATTTGATGGGGAGTTGAAAAACGAAGACATAGACCGCCATCTTAGCGGCTATTAAATAGTATGGCAATATTGAGTTTTACATAATGAGCTGTTTTCAGTAAAAAACAAAAAAGTGTTTCCTACTAAACTTAACAGATGGCGCTGGCAAGTGCCGAAAGCAAGTTTGTGATTAATCACAATTGCTGTCACTGTCAAATTGTATTTCCTACCAGTTAAATAAAACTAACGCCATCTATATGGTTCGAGGGAACTATTTTTGAAGTTTTTACTTTTTAATGAAACTACCTCATTGTATCGCAACCAGAAATGGCACTTTTCTACTTTGACAAAATCGTTGGTAAAATTGTTGGCATTTTTACACATTGTCATTTTTCATTTTAGAACAAAGTTGTCAAACCCAAAATTTTAGCTCAGTTGTCAGTCAGTTTTCAATAGGATATCACTCGTAGCACCACAGATGCTGTGGTAGGACACCGTATTTAGGTGTGTGAAAAGGTAGCGTAGGTGGTGGTGCAGTTTCAACCTGTTATAGGTAGGTTTCTTGGTTCTAATTAATTTTGCTAGATTAAGCCTAGATACCGATGAGATGCCGTGGGGTGCCGGCAGTAGAATGTTACCCCTCCTCTCCTACCCGTGGATGCAGTAAGAGCCTGCTAAGGGACACCTCCGGAAGATGGGCAGCAGCGTCTATCCGTGTATCAACATCCCATACTGCGCTCACCAACCCGCCTGCCAAGCGTGGTGAGAATGGCAACTACCCCTCATGGAGATCCATGAGGGAGGCCTGTGTTCATCAGTGGATGTTTTATGGCTGAAATGATGAAGCCTAGATACACTCACTTGCAATAAATTAGGTACATTGCCAGTAATGAAAAAAAGCTTTTCAGTCGTCAATCATTTTTCAGAATTTACGCCATATCTGTATGTAAAAAGGTGCCGTTCATTTCATTCTGAGGGCGTACAGGTGGTACAGTGCGACGTGTTTGAGGTACGTTTCTTATTTCTATATTATATATAAACTGCAATATTTCAATTCCTACGCTTGTCCCGTATCTCGCTTGAGGCTTCTAAAACCATTTGTTCGGTGAACAGAACGGGCCGTGCCAAGAGCCGTTAAAAGCTTTACCTGACGACGGACGCAATGGTTATGCTTTTATAGACTTTGCTTCGACAACGCCGCGAATAATGAACGCATACATCGAAATGCGTTTCAAAAATTGTGTTCATCGAACAAATTGTTTTGGATGTCTCAACCGAGATACGGGACAAGCGTAGGAACTAGAATATTGCAGTTTATATTACCTTACATAGAAATAAGACATGTACCTAATACACGTTTCACTTTTACCACATGTATGTCCTTAGAATAAAGTGTACGCCACGTTTTCACACATCAATAAGGTGTCACCTCTGAAAACTGAAAAGCTTTTTTTTTACTGGCAATGTACCTAATATATTGCAAGTGAGTGTATCTAGGTTTAATCTAGCAAGATGAATTAGAACCAAGAAACCTACCTTTAACAGGTCGCAACTACACCACCACCTACGCTACCTTTTCACACACCTAAATACGGTGTCCTACTGAAAACTGAGTGAAAATTTGTGACAAAGGTTGACGAAATATAGATATTTGTTATGTATGCGTTGTTAAACGGTTTAAAAGATCATCGTGAAATTTTGAAAATGAATTGTGGCCGTGTGTTTTAAAACCCGTTTAAATCCGGAAAAGTAGCTATTTGGTAAAAGCATATTATTATACCTACTTACCTACTTAGTAACGAGAAATGATTTGGCAAAGATTAGATTTCCGAATATAAGACTAAGAAATTCGAACTTCTGTGAATGTTAAAGTTATTTTACATAGTACGAGTATTTATATTTTACATAAATATGAGTGAAATAATTTTTTTTTAATTTTGTGTTTGTTTTTGTAATTTTATAAAAAACTACTTTAGCTTAAATAATACGTATAATTAAGATGGTATTTATTACTAAGCGTATTTTAGTGATTACTTAACCTATGTTTAAAATACTAAAGATGTGAAACTCCACGTACCCTATAATTTTGAATTTGAAATTGAAATTATTTTTATTATTTTATTTTTTGAAATTGCCTGTGAGGCAAGAGGTTGCGGGTTCGAATCCCACCTCGGAACAATTTATCTAGTACCCAAATCACTCTGCTTAGCTCGGGGCTAGATGATACTGTGTGAATTGTCCAGCAAAGCGTTTTTTATCAGGCAAAGTGAGAAACGTAGAGAATATATTTTACTTCTACTATTTTAATAGACTAAAAATTTGCACCAAGAAGCCATTGACCGCCATCTTAGCGGCTATTTAAAAGTATGGCAATATTGAGTTTTACATAAGAATTGTCTCGCGACCAGAACTTTGTATGCAAAATTTCAGCTCAATCGGTTGTAGTTCTAATTATTCTTGTCAGATTAAACCTAGACACACTCACTTTTATTATTTATTTTTATTAGGTAAATTGCCAGTAACAAAAAAGCTTTTCAGTTGTCAGTCAGTTTTCAGGATTGGCGCTATATTTGTGTGTGAAAAGGTGCCGTTCATTTTATTCTGAGGGCGTACAGGTGGTACAGTGCGACGTGTTTGAGGTACGTTTCTTATTTCTATATTATATATAAACTGCAATATTCCAGTTCCAACACTTGTCCCGTATCTCGCTTGGAGCTTCCAAAAGCATTTTTTCGGTGAACAGAACGGGCCGCGCCAAGAGCTGTGCCGTTAAAAGCTTTTTACCTGACGACGCAAGGTTTACGCAGGTTATGTTTTTATAGACTTTGCTTCGACAACGCCGCGAATAATGAACGCATACATGCGTTCAAAATTTGTGTTCATTGAACAAATGGCTATAGAAGTCTCAATCGAGATACGGGACAAGCGTAGGAACTGGAATATTGCAATTTATATATAAAATAGAAATAAGAAACGTACCTATAACATGCCGCAACTGTACCACCACCTGTACGCCCTCAGAATAAAGTGTACGCCTTTTCACACGTCCTACTGAAAACTGACTGACAACTGAAAAGCATTATTGATCACGCAAATCGAGAAACGTAACGGAGAATATGACATTATGACGGGCGGCGGTAAACTAACTCGTCACCAGCTGGAAGAGGTTACAGCGGCCTTGGAGATTAAATCCCCCCTAAAATGTCTGGGGCAGAAAGCCACGGGGAGCTACTGCTACTAATATCCACAAGAAAACCATTATGATCAGCCCCAATAAGACAGTTGTTATGTCATGTGACCCGACTGACGCTCGGCGCCATCGCGATTCCGGGTCGCGGAGCGGTAAATATGCTACGCCAAGGCATTCGATTGCGTGCAGTGGAAGTCGTTTTTTGATGTGCTTGTGGAGATAGATGGGCGTGCCAGAACACCTTACTTTCCTTATTCAGAATTTGTATCTAGATAGCTCAAGTTACGTGAAACTGGAAAAAACAAAATCATCACTTTTCCATACAGAACGTGGGGTAGGCCAGCGATGTATTCTTTCTCCGAAGCTATTCAACTTATATGGAGAATATATTATGAGGAAAGTCTTGCACAACTGGAATGGCGGTGTTTCTGTAGGTGGTCGCATGGTCAATAATCGACGATACGCAGACAACACGACGATAGTTGCAACCAGTGAGTGGAGATGGCAACTATTTTGGCGAATGTTGAAGTGGAAAGTGCTAAGCTCGGTATTAAGATCAACCATTCTAAAACCAAAATAATGGTGGTGGACAGAGTAAAATAACTTCCAATTACCGACGCGCTCCTTCGATATGAAAAAGTCAACGAGTTTGTGTATTTTGGGTCATTGATAACCAGTGACGGCAGTTGCACGAATGAAATTGGCCTTAGATCCGGTATGGCAAAAAGTGCTATGAGTAACCTCGATAAGATCTAAAAGAACAGATGAATTCGTCGTAAAACTAAAGTGCGTTTGGTACGAGCGCTGGTCTTTTCCATATTCTTGTACGGAGCCGAGTCATGGACCCTGAGAAGCCACGATAATAACAGGATTGATGCCTTTGAGATGTGAAGTTGGCGTAAACTTCTGCGTATACCATGGACCGCCATGAGAACCAACGAATCCATCCTCAGAGAGCTTAATATCACCACGTGGCTCTCTGCAATCTGTAAACAAAGATCGCTCAGCTTCTTTGGACATATCATGCGTTCTTCGAAGCATTGTTTGGAAAATGGACGGCAAACGTGCTCAGGGTAGAGCTCCTACAAGATGATCTGACATCATGAAGAAGGCAGGGGAAGGGAGCTTGCACCGCGCTATCCACTCCGCATATGACCGCACCCAATGGTGGCTGATTGTACGTGGTCACGATCCTCAGCAGTGAGGGACCGAGGAAGAAGAAGTGGAGCTGCGGGCGAAGGTCCGCCTGCGAGGCAAGAGGTTGCGGGTTCGAATCCCACCTCGGAACAAATCAAGTACCCAGAACACAAGCTCTGCTTAGCTTGAGGCAAGATGATACTGTATGAAATGTCCAGCATTATTTATTTATGTACAAATCGGAATATTTTTTGTCATCTCCTCAAAATAAAGTTTTTGTACACGTTATACGGATTTAACGCGTTCAAAACTGCGATAGCAGCTGTTATGTAAAGCTTTAGTTATATTATACCTACCTACCTTGCTACTCTAATAAGTAAGTAGCATGACTTAGAACAATTTGGTTTTGTTCGAGATTTAATACTAAGAAATTCGAAATTCAGTCACTCAAGCGGTTTATCACCAACTTGTTATCAAGTTATTTTATTTTTATATTATTTTGTGTGAATATGAGTGATGTGGATTTTTTGCTTATTTTTTGTTTTTTTTTGTATTTTTATATGCATAGTTTTTTTTTGTTTTTTTTAATACTATATTAAGGAAAGCAGATTTTAATAATTCTAAAGGATGGAGATGATTTAATTAAGCGTACCTTGGAGATTATAAAAACTATGTTTACTACTACTTAAAATGTACATGCCGACCCGATAATTTACATTATTTACATTCGCACAGCCATTTACGAACGAATAGTGCTCCTTACCAAACCTATTCTATCCTGCTATTTGATGGACGGTTTATGATGCAATAAAGTACGATTGATTAATGTGCAATTGCCGTGGGGAGTCGGCAGTCGAATTCTGCTCCTCCTCTCTTGCCCGTGAACGTTGTTGTTCACGATGAACGGAAAGATGGGCAGCAGCGTCTTTCCGTGTATCAATATCCCGTACTGCGCTCGTCAATCCGCCTGCCAAGCGTGGTGCGAATGGCAACAACATGGAAATCTATACATCACTGTGTGGACGGCTGAGATGATGAGATTGATGATGTGGGATTTTCTTATCTAAGCAATAAGACGAGCAGACGGGCCACTTGGTGAGATAAACTCGTACATCTGCAACACGAGAGGCAAAAATAATGTGCTGCCTGTTTTTGAGGGGGGGGGGGGGATATCCACCTTTTAATGGCGGGCCGAACGTCACTAAGCTCAATTAAGTCAGGCGTGGCTGCTACGACGAGAGACCGTCGAGAACAAAAGTTTTTATAACTTTTTGCATCGTAAATGTGGCATAATGTGACGCTACGCCGAAAACAACGTGAAGATAAGAGTGAATATGGGATTAGATAAAGGAAAAGGGAAAGGTATCACTTCGCTTGAAGCAACCCCACGTGCCGTCAGTAAATGGTCTCTTAGGTCCACAGATGAGAGAACAACGGTTTTAACGCTAGATTGCTTCTTTCATGCAGAAAGTCGTTTATCAAAATGCGACGCTGTTCTTCTACACTACCAGTGAGGGTTTGGATAAAGAGTCCACTGAGGATGTTATTACAGCCTCTTAGACCTACTGCCGAGATAACAGCGATTATAACGCCAGATTACTACTTTCATGACGAAAGTTGGTTAGCAAAATGCGACGCGGATCTTTTACTTTACCAGTAAGGCTGTTCGGCTTAAGTGGCCGTCGGGATGTTGCGGCAGCCTCTTAGAGCCGCTGACGAGAGAACAACGGTGTGAGGAACAACGATTTTATCGCCAGATTACTACTTTCATGAATAAAGTAGGTTAATAAAATGCAATAAAAATATTTAGTTTTAATTCCGCTTATGCTGAGATGCAGGATCACCGCCCTCCCGCCTGCTAATTATGCACATGCAGGGAGAACTAGTTTGTTAGTGCAGCATGCATACCCAAACCTATACGACGACACGTGTTTCGCCTCTCCGCGAGGCATCATCAGGTGAGACGCTGAGGTGTTGACTGGTCGGCCGCTGGAACGAATTCGTTCCAGCGGCCAACCAGTCAACACCTCAGCGTCTCACCTGATGACAAACTAGTTCTCCCTGCATGTGCATAATTAGCGGGCGGGAGGGCGGTGCTCCTGCATCTCAGCATGAGCGGAATTAAAACTAAATATTTTTATTGCATTTTATTGTCATGGATTTCCGCAAAGTAACGCCTGATTCCATTAATTATAAAGTAGGTTAGCAAAATGCGATGCGGGTCTTCCACTGTATTTTTATATGCATAGTTTTTTTGTGAGTATGCTTGAGTATGCTCAAGCATACCCTGATGCAGTGGGTCAGAACTCAGAGGGTTTGGGATACTAGTGCCACGGATGAAAGGGGAATGTGGCACTGCAGCTAGAGCAGTCCGGGGTCGCGTACCCGTAGTGGCAGATCCACTCTCTTGGACTAGTAACTAATAAATAAGTGCAATATTATGTGTCATTATTTTTAATTAAGGTTATGTTTTCTTCGCCGTGGGATGCTGGCAGTAATATGTTACGCCTCCTGTCATACCTATGGATGCAGTAAGAGCCTGCTAAGGGTTACCTCCGGAATATGGGCAGCAGCGTCTTTCACTGTATCAACATCCCGTACTACGCTCGCTAACCCGCCTGTCAAGCGTGGTGAGTTAGGCAACTACCACTCAAGGAGATCCATGGAGGTCCGTGTATAGTAGTGGACGTTTTACGACTGAAATGACGATGATGATGTTTTGTTTTATCACTTTTTTACAGCTATCAAGCTGATTGGTGACGAAATAAATACTATATTATTATGAACATGAGTTTAAACAGGTTGGGGAAAATTTTTTTCAGGGTAGCTAAATTTTCTATTACAGTTAAGAGCTTCTTAGGAAATTATTGTTTTTTTTTGCTTAATAATATATTTCATTTTATGATTTTTGCAAAGAACCTGTTTTAAAAAAAAATAATTGATCCCGACAACTGAAATAACATGCATAGTCGTTGTATTAACATGCCATTTAGTTAAGTTTTATGTATATAGTTACAGAAGGAGTACCAACATACATTTTTTTTATTTGTTGATATGTTTTCATTATTGTCCAGCGTTTCCTTAACGCTTTTATATGTGAACCTAGTTATTAATCTACAAAATACTTAAAAAATCAAATGCCATGTGCTAGTCTCGCAAAACTACGAAAATTGCTCGACCAATTAAATTTTTTTTGTTGGGTTCGTAATTGGTTTACCAACTCTAGCGCCCGTGAGCAAGATTCCCGGACGAGTAAGCGCTTATTGCAACCGTGGTTTCATATTTTTTAATAGCGCTGAGGTCAGCAGTTTTGCTATATATTTAATTTTACCACTGTCTTGGGACTACTCTTTTTATGGATAGGAACATATACAACGTGTCCTAAAATTCGACGATAAGCTTGTATCGGTGGATGTGAGTACTCAAGCATTTTATTAATATCAATTTTAGTTAAATTACAGAAAATCTATACCTTTAAATTGACACCCCAAAGTATTTTTTTACAAATTTGACTTCAATTTTAAATATTATATCAAATATTTTTTTGTTTCGGCAACCTAAGTAGCAATCCTTAAAAATTCCAGAATGCCTGTAACTTTTATTTATTTAACACTTTAAAATAAAACAATTGTGGAAGGAGCATTATCTGCCAGTCATCCTGGGCGTGCAGAAATATGGTGGTTTTACTGTAGTTTTTACTTACTAGGAATCAATAAACCATATTTTTTCCCTAAAATTTAGAAAGATTATAATTTACGTCTACTTTAACTTATGGACACTAACTATGGCAAGTATTTTTAAAAGTTGACGTAACTATCCAAGATTCTAAAATGGTACGACATTTTTATATATAAAAATTTCGTACCACTTTAGAATCTAAAAAATAAAAATATCGTACCTTTTCTGAACCAAAACCTTTTAGAATAGGTTTTGTATTGCAAAGTCCACCGCAGGTCAACGAAGCGGCCGGCGCATGCTTATAGTCGAATTTTGAAACAAGTTGTATTTTTATGTTATTTATTTATATTATTTATATAATATGTATTATATAAATAATCATTAACATCAATGGGAGAGGCCATGTCCAGCAGTGGACTGTCTCGGGCTTTATAAGCCCGAGACAGTCCTGATGTCTGTGATGTGTGTCTGTGATGATGATTCAACATTTTCTGATATTATATTGACTGCATCCGTGGCTTGGTTAGTCTTATAGCTCAATGACACGCACAGGTAGCGAGTTTGAAAGGACTTAGGGGAGACCTTTGACCAGCAGTGGGACAGTATAGGTTACTAAAAAACAAAAAAAAGGGTTGCAGTTTTGGATTTTTTTGAGCCCGCAGAGAAATAAGCGTCGATAATCTAGGTTTAGTTATAGGAGGAGCAGAATAGCGTACATTGCAAATTAACAACACTTTTTACGACTCGGTGGGGTTTTAAGTTTTCCTTCTTCCTATCCGATATGCTGTTCATTCATACTATTGCCAGGACAATTGTTATCCTATCTTAAAGTGCCTGCAAGTCCGGGCGTATAGGAATAGGCTCTATAATTATCTCAAAAGTACTAAAGCTAATAAGCTGCCAACTCAGTTGGTTGCTGAAATATGGTTCTATCATATTATAATCAAGTTTAATAAATAAATAAATAATGCTGGACAAAGCACACAGTTTTCAATAGATGTGGGCAATTTCAACTTATGTAATTGTCAATTTAAAATTTTATTCTTACAATAATTAGTCACAGTAAATACGCTTTAAAAACAGAGAAAAACAGTTATGCCATTTTAGTTTAAAATATTACATTGGTAATTTTGCAATACTTGTAAGGTAACAGTTTTGAATGTTAATTTGTAAAAAAAAATAGGAATTCTCCAGGAGGAAAAAAATTAGGAATTTTCATGGGCTGAAACCCCCCTTTGGGGTATACACTTATTATAATACACCCTGTATGTTTCACTTTCAAAATTAACGTGAGATATATTATGTAGGTACTATTCATTTTGTAAAAACGGAATTGCTCACGTAGTACACTGACGTGTCGTGTCGGCCCCACGCGCGGACGGGCATTCAATCCCATGATGATGATTTTCTTGAAAAATCGAAACGTGTCGGTATAATCTTCGACGTTACTATACTACGTGAGTAATTCCCGTTTTTACAAAATGAACACCCTGTATGTGTTAACAATAATGCCGACGCACGCACACTGGTGTTACCAATTAACCAAACTGTTCTTGTTACCATTTATTCTTTTGCGCCAACTTTCGTGAAAAATATAAGACACCACGTCCAGTTAACACTGTGCTTAGTGTGTGCGCAGGGAATCCAAAATAGGGATGTGGCTTTCGGCTATTTATTCCTGTCTATCGTTAGTCTAACAAAAACGTGGAGTAAAAAACGCGCTGTAAATGACGTCCACACCCAACTCCGCCCTGTCATGTGCCATTAAAAGATAATGTTAGGAGTATAATTTTCTTTGTGTCCTACTGGTTGGTTGATTTTTACGATCACACACATTCCAGATCAAAGTAAGGCCTATGCATCTATTATAGATGATTTATGAAGCGTCAGTGTAATCATGCTATACGGGACGCTGCAGTGCCTGGGACATTGTTTGATGCATTAGGCTTGCCCAGCACCTATAAACATCCTCTCAGCTTAGTCAGCTGTTAATCAGAGGAAAGAACAGGTCAATACGTCTGAAGCTAACTAAGCCGCGGGTTTCCTCACGATGTTTTATTCACCGTTAAGCACGTGTTAAATGTGAACTTACACTTTTCAAGAAAGAAAAATCCATTGGTTCACGGCCGGTATCGAACCCACGACCTTCGATTAAAAGTCGGGGGTACGTACCACTTGGCCAACACGGCATTATTCCAGATCAATGATACTGATAATTTGCAATGGGACTTCATTGAAAGAAGTCAATCGGTCGTTATATGTTCTTGGCGAACAACTTGTCTAGTTAGTACAACGGTGTAGTCAACACCAGTATCGGTTGAAATTACACAATAACATGGGCACACAAACGCAAAATCATCCTCTTGAACCCTCAGTAGGTACATTAGCTGTAGATAGTACCTTGAGCGGAGTGCTTTCGCACGAGGTCAATGGCGCCGCTGGCAGTGCAGGCGTTTCCAGCTAAATTGAAGCGCGGTATGTTCCTCGCCACTCGTCTTCGCAGTGACAGCTGTAAAAAAATATCTGTAAATATAACCGATACGGTAACAACACTTTGCTGCCGGCGACCCCGAGTCCTTCTCCGATATTTCAAGGAGTTGGGTTGGTTAGGTTAGAGTCGGGGCAGTTCCGGGGACAATGCACAATACACACCCCAATGCGGGACGTCAGTGCAGATCTGGTCATCGTCGTCGTCGTCGTCCCCCCCCCCCCCAGAATTAGAATTATAACCAATACGGTAGCTAGCACAACAGATGGCCAATGAGGCCGAATAGTTCTCTAGTGGAGGCCACGGACCGGCAAGCGCAGCGTAGGACGTCCACTAACAAGATGGGCTGACGACCTGGTGAAGACCGCAGGTCGACGGTGGATGCAGATCGCTTCCAACTGCAATACCTGGAAGTCCATGTCCAGCAGTGGACATCCGGCAACGGAAATTATTTGCTGAATTAGCCAAAGTGCCTATAATGTTTGAGGAGTTCCGTTGATTCCTCATGGATCATCCCATCATCAGAACTGAGTTTTTTAAATAAAAAATATTATACAATATATAGAGGTATAAATATACAGGGTGTATTATAATTTGAGTACTAAGCCGAAAGGGGTGATTCTTACCACTCCAAGGAACAACTTTAGTTCTGCCACTTTTCAGTATTTGATGATTATCATTGAAGAAAACACCACGAAAGTTTTGACTTCAATAGTTTATTACGATGATGACAAACTACGCCAGCTGATTCCTGACAGGGTCATTGACCTCCACAAAGAGTTGCCGTGCAGTGCACGTACTAATAAAAACATCTAACCTTTGAAACTGGTTGTGAACACTATAAATAAATAATGCTGGACAAATCACACAGCATCATCTAGCCCCAAGCTAAGCAGAGCTTGTGTTATGGGTACTAGATGACTGATATACTTAATACATTATACTACATAGATAGATATTTTTATTATAATTATATAGAAAAACACCCAAAACACCCTAAACAAATACCTGCAGATCGTACAGACATTTGTCCCGAGGCGGGAATCGAACCCGCAACCCCTTGCGTCACAGGCGGACCTTCGCCCGCTGCGCCACAGAGCTCGTCTATATTCAATATTTACGAGATATTTACAGAGAAGGGAGGGGAACGGATATATCGGCGCAGTTTCAGACGCCATGGTCGTTTGCGTGTAAGGTAATTTGCGTTTCTGGCACTACGCGTCTGAAGGGCCATGATCACGGATACACTGAAGTCATTTGCGTGTGGTGGATAGTCATTGACGAAACGTGTCTACATTCTTTCTAAGTCTCTTACTGCGAATAATGCCCCTACTACCGGCTTTACTTTCAAATGCAACTCGATCACGGCACACAACACTAACGATATCACTACGCGGGGCTAGTACTGCACTTTTGCGGTTGATCCATTGCTTCACAACCGGATTCCAAACTCCAGATAATTGAAAACCATCTTCTCTGTGGAAGTTTCTGTGCTTGGTAATCTCAATGACTTCTTGAACCATTCTCGATGTCGCTTAGTTGAGATTACTTGTTGCTTTTGTAGCACCAGATAATTGAAAACCATCTTCTCGGTGGAAGTTCCTGTGCTTGGTAATCTCAATGACTTCTTGAACCATTCTCGATGTCGCTTAGTTGAGATTACTTGTTGCTTTTGTAGCACGATCCAGTGGTTTGAGCCTGGCTCCAAAAGATGTTTTGCTATAGCAGATTTTTAGGTATCCGCATTTTTAACTGCCGATTCGTGCTATTTACCCGACAGGCAATCGTGCGCTTAATTTGGCCTATGTCCCACAACTGCAATCATTCCGAAACCCTGGTTTTTCGAGTGGAAAGCTCCTTTAGGGGAACGCAGCTACTGTTCATCATCATCATTCCAGCCGTATAACGTCCACTACTGAACACAGGCCTCCCTCATGGATATCCCTGAGGGGTAGTTGCCATACTCACCACGCTTGGCAGGCGGGTTGGCGAGTGCAGTTTGCGATATTGATACACGGAAAGACGCTGCTGCCCATCTTTCGGACTTCCGAATCCCTTAGCAGGCTCTTACTGCATTCACGGGCATGAGAGGAGGGGTAACATTCTACTGCCGGCACCCCGCGGCAACTACTGTTGTAGCTTTTAAAATGGTGTAAAGATTGTCTTGATGGAAGATTTTTGCAATACTTTGGAAATTTTGTCGGTCACTCCTATTTAAAATAGGGTAGTTATGCTGGTTTTCGTTTCACCAAGCATTTGTGAGTCGTAGGCCTTGTATGAGATGGTAATGAACGCAGCCTGTAGCCGTTCTTGTGAAACTGCGCCGAAATATCGGAAAACTCAAAAAGACTCAAATCATGGTAAATATCCCGTAAATATTACAAATAAAAATATGTAAAACCACAAAGAGGTTTCCTTTTTATTAAAATGTATAAAAAAATATTATGACCTTAGGACCAATTTCACATCATACCAACGAGTACAGTTATAAATAAAATAAATAAGAAAACAAAAAAAATCATTGTCGATTTTTTCCCTTTCAAAACTACTTGTTTAACCTTAGCTAAAACTCCCTTTTCGGGTTAGTACACTATTAATACACCCTGTATCATCATCATCAACGTCATCAACCTTTATCGACCCACTGCTGGGCATAAGCCTCCCTTCGATTTTACCATTCGCCTCTGTCGTAAGCTATTCTTAGACAGGTGCAACCCACCTGTATAGAATAATAAAATAATTTTCCAAATAGGTTGATGAATGACGGAGTCCTAAGGTAAGAATGAACTACAAACCACTGGAGAACCTTATTGTTTTTTGAAGTCGGTTATACCTCTAAAGAGGGAGGTTCTTAACTCGGTATCAATAAATGGGGGTGCCGACAGTAGAATGTTGCCCCTCCTCTCTTGCCCGTGGATGCAGTAAGAGCCTGCTAAGAGCTACCTCCGGAAGATGGGCAGCAGCGTCATTCCGTGTAACAACATCCTATACTGCGCTCGCCAACCCGCCTGCCAAGCGTGGTGAGTATGGCAACTGCCCTTTATGGAGTTCCATGAGGGAGGCCTGTGTTCAGTAGTGGACGTTTTACGGCTGAAATGATGTTGATAGTGATCAAGAGATGGACTTACCAGTTTCCTTCGTCTGCTGCTCACTCAATATTTCTTTTCTATTCAGCATTTTATTTCTTTAATTGAATAACGGCGCTGTAAAAAGCCAAAATATTTGATAATCACACCTTACCACTTATTAAAAATCTAAAGTCATATTTAATTCCTATTGAAGTCCGTCATAGGCTAGGTATTATATCAGTCCATAGCTGGATGTGGGCCTCCTCATGATGTTTTCCTTCACCGATAAATCACGTGATAAAGTTTATCACGCTTAATTCTTTTTTTAAATCACGGCCGGTTTCGAAACCATGACGATTTCGAAATCCGAAGGATTTAAAGTCGGGGGTACACCACACGGACAACACGTTTTTTTTACTCAGTCAAACGTGACGAGAAAACCCTTTTTATTCAAACGCTGCCCTGCCCAGTGGCCTAGCTGGATACTCCGGTACATTTGAAAATCTTATAACTTATCTTTTTAGTTTTTGACGAAGCTTTTAACGCTTATCACGGTCTGATTGAGCTTTAAATACATAAAACTGGCAAAGCAAAAACTATTTATTAATAATGTTAATTTGCCCTTTCATTCGATATTTGTCCTAGAAACTCCACTTATATTTTTGAGACCCCCTTTCCGCCCCTTTGCAACTATAATAACAATATTTTCATACGTAGATATATTGCAATATCAGTAAATTAGTAATCAAATACCATTCCAAATTTCAAGTTGATAGCATCAGTAGTTTTTATATAGGCCCGCGAGTTGACGACAGTAAAAATAGGTAAAATCGGAAGGTACCAACTCGCGGATTCCAGCGAGTTTCAGATCCGCGAGATGACGAATGACTCTTTCCAAGATATCCATCTGCGACAGACAGACTGACAAAGTCACACCATAAGACTTTGTCTGTCTGTCTGTTACAGATGAATCCGGTTCCTTGCATTTTGGTCTGGAACCCTAAAAGAGCAATATTTGGACACTTCAATCTAAAAAGTGATTTTACAAAACTTTTTTAGCAACTTATACATTATATTCTTACCTTCGACTGTAGGACTGCGCTCGGCAAGATGTGTATATTTTGCGGATACTGATGGAAACAACTTGGGAAAACCTGTTGAAAAAAAACCTGTTATATGCGGAACAGATTCGTGCACCGGAGACTTCATCATCATCATCATCATAGTCGTTAAAACCGTTCGGCCACCTCTTTAACTCACCAACTTTAACGGTACCATGCTAGCCATCGTCATTTCAGCCGTAGGACGTCCACATGGACATAGGCCTCCTCATGGATTTCCAGTTATTGCGGTTGGAAGCGATCGTCGACCCGCGATCTTCTCCCGGGGATTCTTAGCACCCCTAGCCCCGCCGTTACCGTGGCTGCTACCGTAGCCAGGATTAACGCTGCCGGAGCCTGGTCCTTTTTTTTGCCGTTGTTTGCTCAATATTTTGTTTTGCCAAATAAGGTACGAAACCCTTCGTGTGCGAGTTGACTCGCACTTTGCCGACTTTTTATTATTGTGCTAGTTTCGAAAATTTTCTAATTAAATATTCAATCTAATGGTGGAGTCGAATTTAAAAGCAATTTTATTAAGACTTTGAATTTTTTGCATTTTGAAATTGAAAAACTGAGGCGTTATTGTTAATTATGGCGCATATCGGGGCCGTGGGGTGCCGGCAGTAGAATGTTGCCCCTCCTCTCATGCCCGTGGATGCAGTAAGAGCCTGCTAAGGGATACCTCCGGAAGATGGGCAGCAGTGTCTTTCCGTGTATCAACATCCCGTACTGCGCTCGCTAACCCGCCTGCCAGGCGTGGTGAGTATGGCAACTACCCCTCATGGAGATCCATGAGCCTGTGTTCAGTAGTGGAAGTTTTACGGCTGAAATGATAATGATTATAGCGGGGCCACATCGCGAACCTATGACTTCCGATAAATATGAAGTTGCAAAATGAATAAAGAATATTTAACAATGTTTTTGTTGCGCAAGTATTTTTTTTTTTAATGCTGGACAAATCACACAGCATCATCTAGCATCAAGCTAAGCAGAGCTTGTGTTATGGGTACTAGATGACTGATATACTTAATACATTATACTACATAGATAGATATAGATATTTTTATTATATATAGAAAAACACCCAGAACACCCTGAACAAATATCTGCAGATCGTACAGACATTTGTCCCGAGGCGGGAATCGAACCCAACCCCTTGCGTCGCAGGCGGACCTTCGCCCTTATTATTATTTTAGTGTTTTCACTTACAGTTCAGCTGCAACCTCTGCAAGGTCTGCTTCTGTGTCCCTGCTTCTTTAAATACTTTGTGCTTTTTTGTGGTGTAAAAAAAAGTTCTGTACTTGGTATTTAGATGTCTCTTGTTCTTTTAATTCTTTGTGCTTTATTTTGTGGTGTAATAAATTCTTCTCCACACTTTGTAGTTATTTTGGTGTCTCTGCCTCTATTCAATTCTTTGCGCTTTAGTTTGTGGTGTTATAAATTATTTTCTACTCTCTGTAATTGGTATTTTGGTGTCTCTGCTTCTTTTAATTCTCTGTGCTTTAGTTTGTGGTGTTTTATATTATTTTCCACTCTTTGTAGTTGATAAAGTCAAAAGTCAAAGTCAATGAGTGTTTATTAAATAGAACTAAACGCTACTTAGTCAGTTTACAAAATAAGAACAAAACACATTTAAATTGAATAAATCGATATTTTGGTGTCGCTGCTTTTTTAATTCTTTGTTCTTTTTTGGGGTGTAATAAATTCTTCTCCACTCTTTGTAGTTCGTATTGTCTCTGCTTCTTTTAATTCTTTTTGCTTTTTTTGTGGTGTAATACATTTTTCTCCTCTTTTTGTAGTTGGTGTTTTGGTGTCGTCGCTTATTTTAAATAATAATGCTTTTTTGTGGTGTAATAAACTCATCTCCACTTTCTGCATTTGATATTTAAGTATTTCTTGTTCTTTTAGTTCTTTGTGCTTTCTTTTTTGTGGTGTAATAAATTCTTCTCCACTCATTGTACGGAACTCTGTGGAGAAGACAAGATTTAAGCTTTCTTAGAGCTTTTCTCTCATTTTTTTAAACACTCAGTGCTTTTTTCCGTTTCCTCGTCTTATTTTAATTTTACGCACTGCATCTTCCGCGTTAATAAAGATTCGAATATAACAAAGTCTATTCACTTTTTTTATTTTAATATTCAAGGAAGACAATTCACAGTGCGTCCTTGGCCTTTTGCGTGGCGCGCGCGATAACTGAAGACGAAGTGAGGGCTGAAATCCAGGGTACCTGTATTTATACCATCACTCCACCTACCACCTGCACCCTCTATCCCGGTAGATGGGTGTGGAGGCAGCTAGGCGAGGTTGGTTCCGATCGTGGGCGGGGCCAACAACAGTGGGCGGGCTGTAAAAAACTGTGTCAACATAAATATTTAATTATAAAAACTTTGTAGAAATAAAATAATTAATCAAGGTTTACTGAGAAATTGAATAGAAATGAAACATTACATAATTATACAAAAAATATAATTATGTAATATTTCAATTTGTATTCAATTTCTCAATAATCCTTAATTAATTATTTTATTTTTACAATCATCATTCCAGCCATAAAACGTCCACTGATGAACACAGGCCTCCCTCATGGATCTCCATGAGGGGTAGTTGCCATTCTCACCACGCTTGGCAGGCGGGTTGGTGAGCGCAGTATGGGATGTTGATACACGGATAGACGCAGCTGCCCATCTTCCGGAGGTATCCCTTAGCAGGCTCTTACTGCATCCATGGGCATGAGAGGATGAACAAAGACAACCATTTTGTTTTGACCCTTGATTCGATCGAGTAGGTACTAGCAGATGTATCTACTACCATCTGGTACTAGGTAATGGCCATAACGAAAGAAGAAGAAGAAGGAGATGCCGTTTTGGTTCACTGAAAGGAGTAGGTATAAAAAGCGCAACAGGTTCCTTTCTCTTTTTCGGCGGCTCCCTAAAAGATTTCATGAGGAAATAATGAGACATTTTGATTACAGGTACAGTGACATCTATCGTCGAGTAGCTAACCTCATTTTACTTTGTCGCCTAAGCAAACCACTAGGTAGCGCTTTTACTAACCTGCAGGTAAGAGCCACTAGTGATGTAGTCAGGTCTCAAAACTGTTAGATGTAGAAAAGCAATTTACAATCCACGATTTTTTTGCATCCGTTGTCAATTTCATTTTATGGTCATGTCAACGTCAAAAAAGTTGTGTTTTGGTTGGTTTGGGTTTGCCTTTGAGAGCGTAGGTATTTCATTTAGTTGCACAATACATTATTTCATAATTCTGTTCTTTCCGGCTTTGTTAATCGTGACCGTGAGTGAGCTTTCGGCAATACGAAGGGGATTAAAATAAAAATATATCGTTGTAATTTCTTGCATAAAATGCGCCCGTAATTTATTAAAAACAATGTCAACAACAACGGGGCATATTAGACCCAAAGCCCTAAAGGTTTACTATCACGACGATTTCGCAAGAGTCACCACTGGGCTGAAGATAGCATCATGCATGATCTCCGAGTCCCATGTCACTGGTAAGTTCATTTTATACAGTATCATGGTTTAATTGATTTCTAACCTCAACCAAAATTAGACATTTAACAGCTGTTCTATAAAATAAACTATTCGTATTACATCACATTTTTCCAGCTACCTGAAAATTTTCAAACTGCATGTACTTGTGTAGCATAATATTCATAACAATGTCTGACATTATGCCTCAGAGCATCCTATGCATAGCCTACATAATATTATTTCAATGTCTGAGATCATGCCTCAGAGCATCCTATGCATAGCCTACATAATATTATTTCAATGTCTGAGATTATGCCTCAGAGCATCCTATGCATAGCCTACTTAATAATCTTATCAATGTCTGAGATTATGCCTCAGAGCATTCTATGCGTAGCCTACATAATGTAGGCTATGCATATGTAGTTTAACCCTCTAGGCTTGACTGTCACTTGTACTTGGAAACACATTCATAGGCTCTTTCACTCACAAAAAAATATGACTAATCTAAAACTATCAAAAGCTTCCACTTGAAAATGATGATGAATGAACACAAGCTCTGCTTATGTTGGGGCTAGGTGGTGCTGTGTGAAATGTCCATCAATATTTTATTATATTTCCAATTGATGAAGAAAGTGAGCTGAAGCTCCTTAGTGTCCTAACTAATTTTTATTATTGAATGAATGAATTATAATAACTTTATTGCACACCATCTAAAAATAACACAAATACAGGTGAAATAAAAACAAATAAATGTGCAATGAATGCTTATAAGAGCAATCTCTTTCAGGCAATCTTTGGATGTACAGGATAAAGCAAAGTATTATCATAACAGTAATGCCTTTACATCTATTATAGATGATTCATACAGCGTCAGCAACTGATATCGATGCTGAACAGGATGCAGCAGTGCCTGGGACATTCTTAGATGGATTAAGCTTGCCCAGTACCTATGCCATCCTCCCAGCTTAGTCGGGTATTAGTCAGAGGAAAGAGCAGGTCAATACATCTCATCATCATCATTTCAGCCGTAGGACGTCCACTGCTGGACATAGGCCTCCCTCATGGATATCCAGTTATTGCGGTTGGAAGCGATCTGCATCCACCGTCGACCTGCGGTCTTCACCAGGTCATCATCCCATCTTGTTGGTGGACGTCCTACGCTGCGCTTGCCGGTCCGTGGCCTCCACTCGAGAACTTTTCGGCCCCATCGGCCATCTGCCATCTAATAATACATCTGAATAATTATAAATATTATTATTATTATCTTTCCAGTTGATGAACAAAGTGTGCTGAAGCGCCTGAGTGCACTGACTCTAAACGGTCAGAGTGATGGCAATGCATGCTCCTGCTGTGGTATTGGGCCGTTTGAGTCCCGGCAGCAGCAAATCGCTCATTATAAGCATCACTGGCATACCAACAATTTGAAGAGGAAGCTGTATGGAAAGACTGCTTTGACTTTAGGACAGTTTAATTCTAGAGTTGGTAAGTATTGCATTTTAATTTGTATTCTGCTGCGTGGCAATATGTTTTCATAAGAAAAGTCCAATGTGCTGTTTGAGGAACACTGGACTTGTGCTATTTTATCGAGATACTTAGATGGTGAATTGATGATGAAAGCAAACGAAACTAATAGTTACACACCTACTTCATTAACTGGTAAATAACAAAAAAAATATAGATAAAACAAATCCAAATGAAAATCGCCGTGGGGTGCCGGCAGTAGAATGATACCCCTCCTCTCATGCCCATGGATGCAGTAAGAGCCTGCTAAGGAATACCTCCGGAAGATGGGCAGCAGCGTCTATCCGTGTATCAACATCCAATACTGCGCTCACCAACCCGCCTGCCAAGCGTGGTGAGTATGGCAACTACCCCTCATGGAGATCCATGAGGGAGGCCTGTGTTCATCAGTGGACGTTTTATGGCTGAAATGATGAAATGAAAATTGATAAAACTGGATCATAGTTAACTATCCTGATATTTCTCTTTTGCTGTTGTGTAGCGCACACTGCACACTTGGATTCGGGCCTCATGTATCTCCAAGGTCATGAGGGGGTTGTTGGCATACTTGCATTTGACTTTGACTTTACAATACCAGATGACGATGACTCGAGTGTGTCCGGCAGCGACTCAGAAGGGGAGGGCAATGGCAAGCCTGTGACAGACCTCTTCGCAAACTGCACTCGGCATTGCAAGGCGTTCTTCACTAACGAGGCGGGGCAGGTGGTCTGCGTGTATCGGTGTATACTGCATCACAGGAAGGTATGATATAATCTTACAATCGTATTTTCTTAGCCTCCCTTAGGTATCCTCCTATCCAAATGGATTCACAGGCTTAAGGTCCAACTAGTCGCGGAGGCAAAGTCGTCAGTGAGCGCGGCCTAAATGTATGCTATCTCACCTGACATAGTGTGTTTATTTATTTATTTATTTATTAAGACACTCCTACGACATCTTCACATGTTTACCACCCGCGCGCTAGAATGAAATGCAAAATGATTCATTCCTAAACCGACCGCGCAAAAATATGTAAATAGACTTTTAGCACAAGGGTTATTAGAAAAACTTGAGTGTAATCTTTTCAAAATAACATTTATTTCAACTTTTGAATAATAATTAAACTATGTCGAAACGGCATTTATTTTTGAGTTTTCTTTCTCCTTATATTATTTAGTTTCGTCCAAAGTTGGGCTTAAATCAGTGTTGAAATACGAAAGTTTAGAAGCTTGTATTTTTGAAATAAATACTTTTTTCACGGTTTGGGGTGTATACAAACATAGATTATGACGAGATAAATTGATATAATCCTTAGTGTTGGATGGTAAACTCAAACAGTGGAGTAGTTACCCTTCCACGTTTGTATGGAAAGATGAGCGACTCGTTCATCCTTAAGGTCGTAGCACACTTATCAACTCGGAAAGGGATCGTAACCGTATCGCCTTTCGCGTCGCCGTCAAAAAGTCGTCAACCTAACGTAAGCACGAAACCAAAGCGGATCAGAAGCTCCGATACGTCGACTCGGCTACGGCTAGGCGAACGCCGCGCTTACGACTCGCCAGCCGCTGGTTGACGGCTAGTTCAAACATTTTCAATCCGAACGTTAAGTGTCGACGAAGATACGTAAGCTAGGGTACGGAGAGCCGTAAGCTAGGGTACGGAGAGTCGTAAGCTAGGGTACGGAGAGCCGTAAACTAGGGTACGGAGAGCCGTAAGCTAGGGTACGGAGAGCCGTAAGCTAGGGTACGGCAAGTCGACTAACTAAATAGCATTTTTTCATATATTTCAGGAAGAGCTGTCCACAGATGGAGATGGCAAGGCGTGGCTGGAGCGAATGAGGCGGCTGTCGCTCCCAGGATCCCAGCGGTGGGCCGTGCTCATGATGTCCGGGGGACATTTCGCCGGCGCTATATTTACTGGTATTTATAACTTTTTACGCCGTGGGGTGCCGGCAGTAGAATGTTACCCCTCCTCACATGCCCGTGGATGCAGTAAGAGCCTGCTAAGGGATACCTCTGGAAGGTGGGCAGCAGCGTCTTTCCGTGTATCAACATCCCGTACTGCGCTCGCCAAACCGCCTGCCGAGCGTGATGAGTATGGCAACTACCCCTCATGGAGATCCATGAGGCCTGTGTTCAGACGTTTTTCGGCTGAAATGATGATGAAGATGATAACTTTATAAAATGCCTTACTTAAAAGACCTTTCTAAATTGTTTATGTTCTTTTAATGTGGTGTGCAATAAAGAGTTTTCTATCTATCTATCTATCTTTCTGAAGGTCGTAAGTTCGATACCTGCCGTGCACCAATTGAAAAATGCTATTTAGCATTAAGTCCTCCTCTGTACAACAAAGTATTAAATAAATAAAACTAAATAAATAAATTGATTTATCTTTCATTAATAATGTTTGTGAACATTTAACATGCGTGCTTTAACGGCGAAGGAAAACATCGTGTGGAAACCCACAGCTTAGTTTAGGTTCAGACGTATTGACCTGTTCTTCCCTCTGACTAATAGCTTACTTAGCTGAGAGGATGGCATAGGATGGGCGAGCCTAATCCATCTAATAATGTCATATTGAAAATAAAATAAAATACTTACCGGCACTGCGCCACCTGCAAATAATTTATACAATTTTCCAGGTAAGTACAAGATACTTACCTGGCAAATAATGAGAAACTATAAATAACATATCCTATTTTTTAACCCACGACATAAAGAGGGGTGTTATAAGTTTGACCGCTATGTGTGTTGCTGTGTGTGTGTCCGTGGCAGCGTAGCTCTTAAACAGTGGACCGATTTGCATGCATTTTTTTTATTTAAAAGCAGGTTATCCGGCGGTGGTTCTTAAACATGTTTCACCAAAATCGGTTAAGAAGCTTACAAGATATGGGGGGGGGGGGGTGAAACAGGGGATGAATAATCTAATGTTTATAATAAATTTTATTTAATTTATTTATTAAGGTTAACCAACAGTTGTTACATTATTTCATACTTAAAACTAATAATATACAAAGTACATTATTATAAAGTGCAATAAAAATAAAAATATTTAGTTTTAATTCCGCTTATGCTGAGATGCAGGAGCACCGCCCTCCCGCCCGCTAATTATGCACATGCAGGGAGAACTAGTTTGTCAGTGCAGCATGCATACCCAAACCTATATGACGACACGTGTTTCGCCTCTCCGCGAGGCATCATCAGGTGAGACGCTGAGGTGTTAACTGGTCGGCCGCTGGAACGAAAGCATACCTGCATGTGCATAATTAGCGGGCGGGAGGGCGGTGCTCCTGCATCTCAGCATAAGCGGAATTAAAACTAAATATTTTTATTTTTATTGCATTTTATTATCATGGATTTCCGCAAAGTAACGCCTGATTCCATCAATTATACATTATTATAGTTAAATGCACAACCAATATTATACCCGAGTTTGGTATCAAATGAAAGGAAATGACCTGTAGAATGCAAAACTCAAGCCATTCACGAGATATGGCGGTTGAAAGTATGTGTGAACAATCGAGTGTTTCCAAATATACCCGAGTTTGGTATCAAATGAAAGGAAATGACCTGTAGAATGCAAAACTCAAGCCATTCACGAGATATGGCGGTTGAAAGTATGTGTGAACAATCGAGTGTTTCCAAATATACCCGAGTTTGGTATCAAATGAAAGGAAATGACCTGTAGAATGCAAAACTCAAGCCATTCACGAGATATGGCGGTTGAAAGTATGTGTGAACAATCGAGTGTTTCCAAATATACCCGAGTTTGGTATCAAATGGAAGGGCTAACGTGTGGGGGGGTTAAATAAAATTTGCTTTATAAACTTCTTGTTATTCCAGGTGGGACTCCAGTTGTGCACAAGACGTTCCATTCGTACACCACGCGGCGCGGTCAAGGCCAAGCGCAGGGCACCAGAGATCAGCACGGGAACGCACCGAAATCCGCCGGCTCCAATTTGCGGCGTTACAATCAAACCAAGTTTCTTGAGGTTAGTCTTGGCTTACTAACCCTCATGGAGGTTTATGAGGGAGGCCTGTGTTCAGTAGTAAAATTCAAATTTCATTTATTTTGCGAACATGGGTTACAAGATGGTGTCATCATTTCGGCCGTAATACGTCCACTACTGAACACATGCCTCCCTCATGGATCTTCATGAGAGGTAGTTGCCATACTCACCACGCTTGGCAGGCGGGTTGGCGAGTGCAGTACGGGATTTTGATACATGGAAAGACGCTGCTGCCCACCTTCCGGAGGTATCCCTTGGCAGGCTCTTACTGCTTCCACGGGCATGAGAGGAGGGGTAGCATTCTACTGCCGGTACCCCACGGCCAAGATGGTGTGAGTTAGAGCTATTTGTAGTACAGCCATGATCAGCTTTTCAGCATGCAAATACAGTTAAATTTAAATATTATCAAAATAATTCATAGTAGTTAATTTACAAACACAAAGCAACAAAAAGAAAAATTAAATTATATAAAATTGTCAGTCAAATTTAAGTGTTACGGTTAAGTGTGTGTAGTGGACGTTTAACGGTTGAAATTGAAAAAAAAATGAAAAACGATGATATCCGCAAAGTTCGCAGAGACTAACGCTCTCTTCCAGGTTAAGGTACAGAATAAAAGACAATGATAAAATTCTAGATGATTTATGATCTTACGCATACAAGGAATGAAACAGTTATCGAAAATATAAGAATGTAAGTATGTATGTGCGTGAGGTGTTGGGGTGTATGGTGTGTGTGTTTGTGTGTGATGTGATGATGATGATGATAAATCAAATCGGTTCATACCTTTGGGAGCTATGATTTCACGAAACACGCACACTACAAACATCAAGTCACAAATCCGCAAGGAACTGGTCATCATTATTTAATGCTGCATCGAAGAAAAGACCAAGCATTTGGTTAAAAAATGATAAACATAATACATTTTTATTATTATTTCATCGCTGCAGTTTATTTCATAGATCTATTTGGATTTGAAAGAAGGATCACAGGTTTCATAATTCTTACTAGTGTGACATTTCAGAATTTTTTTTAGTCTTACATTTATATAGCTGCGATAAAATATACCGAAAACTTATATAACTTGTATTTCGTATAAATATAGGCTCAACAAAAAAACAAAAAGCGCGCCCCCGGGTGGACTCGAACCACCAACCTTTCGGTTAACAGCCGAACGCGCTAACCAATTGCGCCACGAAGGCCACGTGAATGTGTCCGAAATTACGACGTTATTTACACAAGAGTCACATTTATTGCGATATATCTATGCCATGGAATAAACGATAGTAAGTATACATGTGCTTGATAACACAGTACTGGTTTCGTACCTAGTTATCTATGTTATTAATATTATCTTATTAGTCTCGTTCGATATTAAAAAATATCTATACTTAATATATAAAGCTGAAGAGTGTTTGTTTGCTTGAACGCGCTAATCTCAGGAACTACTGGTCCGATATGAAAAATTCTTTCATGTGTTAGATTGCCCATTTATCGAGGAAGGCTATAGAAGGCTAAAGATGCGGGTGAAACCGCGGGCGACTTCTAGTATCTAATAAAAATATAGAACACAATATTATTTTAGTTTTAGTTTAAATAAATCACGATTCTGCAATACCCTATTTATTATATTTGTTCCTAAAATAGTTTATCTGTCACCTAAATGAACTCACCAAGTAGAATTTAGTTCCGGCTCTGACAGTAGAATGTTCCCTTTCCTTTCTTGCCTTCGATGCCAAGCGTTACCTACAGGAAAAACGTAACAGCGTCTTTCCGTGTATCAACATCCCATACTGCGCTCGCTGACCCGCCTGCCACGCGTGGTGAGTCTGGCAACAACCCCAAAATCATGATCAGAAGAAAGAATTAAGTACCTACTTAAAGATTCAGGTTGATGATGTATATACAAAAATAAGTATCCAATCATTCATAACACAAGCTCTCCATAGTTTGTCTAGATGGTGCTGTGTGAAATGTCCCAACATGATTTAATTCATAATCATAATATTCATACAACTGATTGGAGTTCATTAAAAATGTATAGTTCACAGTAAGTAAGTATGTGTGTAGTTACAGTTCATTTTATCTCTTATCCAGTGGGTAAAGTAAAATTAAAAATGTATAGTTCACAATAAGTAAGTATGTGTGTAGTTACAGTTTATTTTATCTCCTATCCAGTGGGTAAAGTAAGATTAAAAATGTATAGTTCACAATAAGTATGTGGGTAGTTACAGTTTATTTTATCTCCTATCCAGTGGGTAAAGTAAGATTAAAAATGTATAGTTCACAATAAGTAAGTATGTGGGTAGTTACAGTTTATTTTATCTCCTATCCAGTGGGTAAAGTAAGATTAAAAATGTATAGTTCACAATAAGTAAGTATGTGGGTAGTTACAATTTATTTTATCTCCTATCAAAAGAAGTAAGATAAAGAATTTATAGTTCATAATATGTAAGTAGGTATGTGGGTAGCTACAATTTATTTTATCTCCTATCCAGTGGGTAAAGTAAGATAAAGAATTTATAGTTCATAATATGTAAATAATAAGTTAATAGTTCATAATAATATGTACGTGGAAGACCTAGAAGAAGATGGCGCGATGAACTAGACGCCCATTTAAGATCTTGGCCTGTAGCAGCGTTAAATCGCGAGGAGTGGAAGAAGGGAAGGGAGGCCTTTGCCCTGCAGTGGGATAATAACGGCTGAAAAATAAATAAATAAATAAATAATATGTAAGTATGTGGTTAGATACAATTTATTTTATCTCCTATCCAGTGAGTAAAGTAAGATAAGCACGCCGATTGCCACTTTAACTTCAGTGTTTCTTTATATTGTTAAATCTATAATTACCTCTGTGGTGCAGCGGGCGAAGGTCCGCGTGCGATGCAAGAGGTTGCGGGTTCGATTCGCGCCTCGGGACAAATGTCTGGATGATCTGCAGATATTCGTTTAGGGTGTTCTGGATGTTTTTCTATTTATAATAAAAAAAATATCTATGTAGTATAATGTATTAAGTATATCAGTCACCGTCACCTAGTACCCATAACACAAGCACACTTAGCTTGGGACTAGATGTAGCTGTGTGAATTGTCCAGCATTATTTTTTAACCGACGAAAAAAGAGGAGGTTGCTTAATTCGTCGGTATATTCTTATAATGAGCATTTTCTATCTACCTAAAGTGCTGTTCTCCTAGGCTATGGAAATAGCCTATGTTTTATTCAGAGCATTATGTTTCTTTGCAGCACGTCCAAGAAATAGTAACCGGCTGGACCGAGGACCTGAACGGTTGCTCCTTGATCCTCTACCGTGCGGTCGGTCCCATCAACCAGGGCATCATATTCGGAAAGAGCTCTCCCCTCCGCAAGGACGATATGAGGGTGCGCCAGCTTCCGTTCCCAACGAGGAAGCCGAGCTACAAAGAGGTGCAGAGGATACACGAGACGGTCGCTAGCTTGGAGATCTATGGTGAGATTCCTTTAATAATAATGTTTATTACCAAATTGTATGTCGTTCGTTCCTCTAGGCACCAATTCAGCTGCGCTTTCTGTCATAATATCGCATACAGGTCGCGCGATAGTTAAAGATCGCTCGGCAAAAGTAGAAGGGGTATGCGCAATATTCAATTCTAAGGTCTATTTGGTGATGTGCGGAGTGAGGGGGGCGGGTGTGCGCTGACGGCGTCACGTCATGCTGATGCGTCTCGATTCATGCGTGATTGGACACATGCGCCGATTGCCCCCACTAGATTCATCGAGCGATCTTAAACCACCGCGCGACCTGTAGCACGGGCAAGAGGACAATGGTATATCATAATATCAAGATGATATAAATAAAAATAAATAAATAAATAATGCTGGACAGATCACACAGCATCATCTAGCCCCAAGCTAAGCAGAGCTTGTGTTATGGGTACTAGATGACTGATATACTTAATACATTATACTACATACATAGATATTTTTATTATATATAGAAAAACACCCAGAACACCCTGAACAAATATCTGCAGATCGTACAGACATTTGTCCCGAGGCGGGAATCGAACCCGCAACCCCTTGCGTCGCAGGCGGACCTTCGCCCGCTGCGCCACAGAGGTTGTCAGATATTGGTAAAGCTGTTCTTACTAAGTAGCCCAAGGCCACAGCTGCGTTTTCTGTCATGACATGATATATACCTCTATATACGCAATACGCAATGGCCAGTTATCGAGAATCTGTTCATATTTTAACGAGCGGTGGGTCCCATCAACCAACACAGGGCCACAATACTATAATATTTTATATCTACTATGTTTATATCTGATTTTATTCTTATCGATATGCGCCTATAACCATCTTACCCACATCACTATGCGGCTCCATAAGACCCACAAGTGCGAGCGAGATAGACAAGGAGAAATGATTTATGGCCGCGCGACTCAGTTGGTAACGCGCTGACTATAGTTGCCACTAAGAACTTCGTTCGCTTCGCTCACTCGTTCAATATGTTGAGATATACAAGGAAAGAAGCTGTCTCCTTTATTTTTATGAGTAGAAAAATATCAAGAAATGTTCAAGTCGCGTTCAAATGAGACTTACTGAATATAAATCACTTCGCACGTATATGATATATGTATATATGATCAGATATGTATCTAGATAAAATCTAGCCTATGTGTTAATTCTGGTCAACGTCTATTATACCTACTGTGCAAAGTTTAAGCTTGATCTATTATGTAGTTTTTGCTTGAAGAGGTAACAAGCACCCATGTAAACTTTCCGATTTATAATATTAGTAGCACAGCATTTAGGTACGTTACCGCTTTTAGTTGTTTAGTTATTATGTTATTTGCTATCATAAGTTTTTGTCTTTGTACTGTATGTGTGTGATTGAAGTTCCAAATAAACTGTCTATCTATCTCATCATTCCAGCCGTAAAAAGTCCACTACTGAACAGGCCTCCCTCATGGATCTCCATGAGGGGTAATTGCCATACTCACCACGCTTGGCAGGCGGGTTGGCGAGCGCAGTACGGGATGTTGATACACGGATAGACGCTGCTGCCCATCTTCAGGAGGTATCCCTTAGCAGGCTCTTACTGCATCCATGGGCATGAGAGGAGTGGTAACATTCTACTGCCGGCACCCCACGGCTGCTTATCTATCTATCTAGCACTAAACTGGCTGCATATCCCTTACAGAATCAATGGAGTTGTTCCAAAAAGCGCTGATGGCGTCACAGGGCAAGCCGCCGAACAAATCCGGCTCAGACACGAGTTTAGATAAGAGTAAGAAGCAGAAGAGTCCCAACAAACTAGACAGAGCCAAATCTAGGTGAGTTGCTTGATTATTACCTCTGTGGCGCATCGAGCCGGTTCTACTCCCGCCTCGGGACAAATGTCTGTTTGTTATAATGTAACAACAAAAACACGGGAATTTATCACCTTAAATATAATTTATTCCCGACGTCGCGTCGTGTTTTTGTTATTAAGTGTATTATAATGAACTGTGATCGCGAAAGTTTACGAAAAACAAATGTCTGTATGATCTGCAGATATTTGTTCGGGAAAAATGTGGATGTTCTTTCTACAAGCATTGGTACGGGGGTACCAGTGAAGGCCTCAAAAGGTCACCAAAGGTCAAAAATCTCATTTTTGGGTTTTTGGACGTTTTCGGCCATTTGAAGACTTATTTTTTTGCTGACTTTTTGACGTCACAATAACTCCGGTCCCTGTGACCCTAGGGTCACCAAAATCAATCAGTCCCCTTCTCTCATTAAGACGGTGCTAACAAAAAAGGTTTCATGTAAATCGGTTAACGCGTTCGGTTGTAATCGTCATATACACAGACAGACAGACAGCGCTATACATATTACTATAAAAAAATATATATTTGCGTAGCAAAACGTATTTTGTATATCAGTCCCCATAACACAAGCTCTGCTTAGCTTGAGGCTAGATGATGCTGTGTGAATTGTCCAGCATTATTCATTCATTTATTACAAACGACGTTTTAAAACATTTTCAAATCAAATGAAATGAAAAATATTGATTTATTTGTCACAACCACAAACAGTACATAATAATATGGACAAAATTACAGGGTTTTTTTAATTACACGAGATTGATTGTAAGTTTCAGGGATTAATATTAAAAACAACTACCAAAAAAAAGATACATAATGGACTACGCTACGCACCCACCCAACCAAATCGTCCTATATTTTTTTTAGGACAAAATGACGAGATAAGCCGTAGGCCCACCTGATATTAGGCGGTTACCTCTACCACTGTTTACATTACAACTGCAAAACCGCGGTGATCTAGTTCACGAGTCCCCTTGTCCCCTATAGTGTTGTAAGGTCTCATATGCCCGTAATCAATAAGAAATAGCAATAAGAATCTGCCAAGGAATACCTCCAGAAGATCTGCAGGAGCGTCTTTCCGTGTATCAACATCCCGTACTGCGCTCGCCAACCCGCCTGCCAAGCGCGGTGAGTATGGCAACCACCCCATAGAGATCCATGATGGAGGCCTGCGTTCGGTAGTGGACGTTTTACGGCTGAAATGATGAACTAGATACCTTAACGTTTTACGTTGTTGCTTTCGCGATTAGTTAACATATTTTTTAGTTTTAAAATTACAGGTTTTTTAGCGTACCTTTTTTATTATTTTCCCGGCGTTTCGAACACATTTCAGCGTTCTTGGTCGCGGGAGGACTGATGTGCTGGGAGCTACCGCCGTGAATTGATGGCAGGATCCACGACTACCCTCAATTCGTCTTCAGATTCAGAAATGTCCTTACAACACAATACACTGACGGTATCGGACTGCTGTACAGTCGGAACATAACGCACACACTTACTAAACACAGGATTCCATGCAGAAGAGAGACGAAAACCATCTTCACGATTGAAATTTAGGTGTTTCTTGATCTCAATCGCCTCTCGAACTATCCTTTTATAATAGTGGCGTTCTTTGGTTAGAACTTTTGGGTCATGTAGTTCTATCCAGTGGTTAGGTCCTGGTAAAATAAAATAATAAAAAAGGTACGCGATAAAATCCTGTAATTTTAAAACTAAAAACGAACGTTTTATGTTTCAGAGAACGCACCCCCCGCCCCCTGCCCACGAGCCAGATGTCGAGCGAAGACGAAGGCCCGTGCTACATAGACTCGGAAACGCCTAAGGACTGGATCAAGACCCTGTCGGAGCAGGCGCGCAGCGGGAACATCACCAGCTCGCGGAGGGATCTGCTCCTGGACGTCAAGTCCGCCCCTAGCTCGGTTTGCTCGGAGAATGAGAGCGAGGCCGTTGAAAAGATTGAGGTAATTTGTTTATTTCATTAATTTATCATTATCATCGCAGCCGGCCGTAGGACGTCCGCTGCTGGACATAGGCGTCATAATAATAGTCATTTATAGGTAATAATAATTACAAGTAATTTTTTTATACATTTTACATAATTCGATTGGATTTTATACATTTTAACTATTTGACATTATTCATAATTATAGATTATAGAAAGATAAGGATTAAAAAAATAAAGAATTAAAAACAGAAATACAAAATCATAAATCTTGTTATTAGCCGTTTGATTCTAGATTACTTATGTATATATGTATATTATGTTTGATTTGTGCTGTTAGTCTTCCTAAAATAAATAAATAATAGAAAATAAATAATAACAAAAGTAGATACAATAAAAAAAAAAAAATAATTACGGTGATTTACCGTTTTGATATATTTTTTACTGTAGAGTATTTGTTTTTGTATTTCTTTATAGTAAAAAATGTATTTTTATGAGTTTAAAAATAAATGATGTGGAATAATAATTATAAAAAAAAATGAAAATTATTCCTTATGAGCTACGAATTCGTCGTAGCTATAAAAGGTTTGCTCAATAAGCCAGCACTTTAGTTTGGACTTGCATGCGGGCAGACTTTGGGCTTGTGTAACAGAGCTGGGGAGCCTGTTGTATACTGCTGGGCCCGTGACATGTGACAACTTGGAGGATTTTGCCAGCGTGTGCGACACCGAGGCTAGTCTGTCGCGGCTCCTCATTAATCTCGCAAGTAGCGATCATGAGGGGATTGTTGTCATACTCGCCACGCTCGGTAGGCGGATTGGCGAGCGCAGTACGTGATGCTGAGACACATCCACGAAGGATATGCAGATGTAGAAGAAGAAGGGCGTGACTCTATGAGCTCCTGTACTTCCGTTTTTGTTCCCTATATTTTTCCAGGCATAATATTTTATTTATATGAACAATAACATTACAGGTAATAGCTAATTCGATGCTATTTGTACGGACATACACTTAACGAGCTATTTAGAAACATTTTCTATGGTAACCTGTGCTAATTCTATGAATTTCGGCATGCTGTGGTGAAAAACATCCACTCCGTTCTCGGATAGGATGTTGTTGTTATTTCTCTACTAGCTTCTGCCCGCCGCTTCGCTTGCGTTGTACCCAGATAAAAAGTAGCCTATGTGTTAATCCTGGTCAACATCTATAGTGTGCAAAGTTTCAGCTCAATCCGTTGGGTAGTTTTTGACTGAAGAGGTAACAAATATCCATACAAACAAACTTTTGGCTTATAAAGCCAAAATACTACTAGCCGCACCCCGCAGTTTCACCCGCGTAGTTCCCGTTCCCGTGGGAATTTCGAAAAATCTTTCCTTAGTGCACCTCTAGGATACTCAAACCTGTGTGCCAAATTTCAAGTCTCTAGGTCCAGTGGTTTAGGCTGTGCGTTGTCTGTCAGTCACTCAGTCAGTAACGGAAGAGTTTTAAATATATTGATTAGTGAGATAAGATAACTCCTATTCATCCTATTTATTCCTAGACAGCTTGGATCCATGCTGACTTTGCTGAGTGGATGGTGTCAGAATTTAATTTATTTATTTCCATAGTTTGTAATTACAAAACATAGACACGTCCACTTACAGTATAAAAGAAAAACATATTTAATCTTATGTTAACAGGAAAAAAGGCACATGAAGTGTTTGTGCTGGGCAAGCCTAATCCATCTAACAATATCCCGGACCCTGCGTCCCGTACAGCTTTGATACCAGTTGCTGACGCTGTATAAATCATCTATAGTAGATGTTACGCCTTTTACCTTTTGGGCCCATAAACCTATGGACGCCCGACTATGTCCTTCGTTAGTTGGTTAAGCTGGCTGTTATAAATTCAGGAAAGAAAAAGTATACGGTATTTAATAAGCTAACCTATTATATTATAACCTAGGTAAAGAAAAAGAAGAAAAAAGAGGACAAGGTAGCGAAGAAGGAAGATAGCAAACCAGCTAGAAAAAATGAAAGTAAAAGCGTGAAGGAAGAAGTGAAGATGGCACCGGCGAAGATTTCGGCTGGTATTAAAAAGGTAGTTAACATTATTATACACTAGCTGAACCGGCGAACTTCGTATCGCACCTATAACTACAATCACCACTTACAACTTACCCTACAACTACCCTTTTTTTTTGTTATGGGTTGGAAATCTGCTTGGTCAGATACACATGCTGCGTAAGGGCACAGCATGGTTATTTGAGGTTGTCTCCTGACGACTCACTAAAACCACACCGACGGCCGGCCTCGGTGCACTAGGGGCTCCGGTTCCTCGTAAAGAACACTCCGGAGCCCCTATCGCACCTTGCCTGAGCACGTCCCGGGGGCATCCATAACTAACGCCGTTAATATAAAATGCAGCCATGCGTGAGTCACAAATAGGTCTCGGTCTCAGCATAGTTGGTTATGTAGACTGGTCTTCCGACAGAGCCGTTTGGTGACGTCAGAAGACGACCTCCTGCAGGGCTAGCATGGGCTGGGGATAAAACTTTTGTCCACCGGTTATTTCCACTGACAAGGGATAAAATTATTTTATCCACCTGCCAAAGCACTGCAACAGGGGGAAAGAGAATTATATCACTTTTTAACATTAGACGTGGATACTCACACTCCGCCTATAGCTTTCGTTTCCCCTGGTTTGTCCACCGTGAATAGTTATCCTATCATCATGTCGCCATGCTCGGAGGGTGGACAAAATTGACAGAGGGGAATAGTATTGTGTCCTCTCCCCGTGGATAAAATATCTCCGGCCATGCTAGCCCTGCTGTTAGTTTGAATTTATTTTATTTATTTATTGAGAGAAAGAATAGAGGTTCTTAATACGAAAACTTAAAAACTATCGATTACCGCAAAATCTATAAAACTGTGTCGCGGTAACGCCTTCCTTAGATAATACTGATGGCTTATACGCAGAAGGTTACAAAAGTTCGTAAATTATTTCATACAAAATTTCCCTACGCTTCCAAAGATACAGGTTTCAATCAATCTTATACATTTACGAAACTTCGATCCCCAGATTTGGCATGCCATATCCCAAGAACAAAACACCCTAGAAACTATACTAGAAACATTGGAGGGTGACTTGGTTGAGGCGTGTAACACAGCGGACCCCACGGACGGTAATACAGCGCTACACAAGGCAGCCATCGCCGAAAGTCCAGATATGGTGACGTAAGTGATTCTCTGATTGTTTATAAACTATATTAAAAACATTGGAGAGTGACTTGGTTGAGGCGTGTAACACAGCGGACCCCACGGACGGTAACACAGCGCTACACAAGGCAGCCATCGCCGAAAGTCCAGACATGGTGACGTAAGTGATTCTCTAATTGTTTATAAACTATATTAGAAACATTGGAGACTAACTTGGTTGAGGCGTGTAACACAGCGGACCCCACGGACGGTAACACAGCGCTACATAAGGCAGCCATCGCCGAAAGTCCAGATATGGTGACGTTAGTGATTCTCTAATTGTTTATAAACTATATTAGAAACATTTGAGAGTGACTTGGTTGAGGCGTGTAACATTGCGAACCCCACGGACGGTAACACAGCGCTACACAAGGCAGCCATCGCCGAAAGTCCAGATATGGTGACGTAAGTGATTCTCTAATTGTTTATAAACTATATTAGAAACATTTGAGAGTGACTTGGTTGAGGCGTGTAACATTGCGAACCCCACGGACGGTAATACAGCGCTACACAAGGCAGCCATCGCCGAAAGTCCAGATATGGTGACGTAAGTGATTCTCTGATTGTTTATAAACTATGTTAAAAACATTGGAGAGTGACTTGGTTGAGGCGTGTAACACAGCGGACCCCACGGACGGTAACACAAGTCAGCCATCGTTTAGATCAAATAAATAAAAGCATTTTTAGATTTTTAAAGAAGAGTACAGTTAGCTCAAAAAAATTTAATTTATCGAAAATACAACTTTCCTACCAGAAACTACTATCTACACCAGATTTATCAACCTATAAATCTACCTGCTTTAATATTTATCTCTTATACATATGTACATCTACAGAAATAGCTCTTTTCCACCACTTTTCTCAAGTAATTTACCATAATAAGATTGCAGATTGTTCAAATCAACCTGCTGTAATCTCTATCTCTTTTCAACAGCAAGATCCTGAACGCCGGAGGTGACCCATGCATACGTAACCATCTCCTTCAGACGCCGTACGCCGCCACCCCTCACCCCGACACCAGGATCGCTTTCAGACTATTCCAGGGGCGGTACCCTGACAGACACAACTATGGCAAGGTACGATATAATCCCACCTGCTTCGTAGGTTCACTTCCTCTTCACTGGGGATCTTTACTTTCTGCAATTACTAGTTGTTGCAGCCTACTAAAGGATGATTAGGTGGTGATCAGTGATAACTCAGGAACTTGTAGATATACGGAATATAGGTAAAGTTTATGTTACAATTTTTCTATATGCTCTAAATACTGTTTAAAAAATAATACTTTTTATCAGTTGTCGCTCTAACTTTGTACATGCTGTGACATCCTGTAATTACGGGAGCACCAGGCTATTAACATTTAGTCCTTAGTATTATGTATATTATGTGTAACCCTGTGTTGGATGTCCTATTAAATAAATAAATAAAAATAATCTCAATTTTCCTAACACAATATGTGTGTGCTTTGTTCTTGAATACGTTTGAGTAATAATAATAAAAAAAAAAATATTATATATTATTTATATAAACTATTGCTATGGTTTTTCTCCAGCAGTGTGTTTGACAATGTCAACAACTGATACTCATACGTTAACTTACCCCTTACCCCGACATCAGGATTGCTTTCAGCCTTTTCCAGGGGCGGTTTCCTGACAGATACAACTATGGCAAGGTACGATATAATCACACCTCCGTAGGACCTTCTAAATCAACAGCAAGATCCTGAACGCCAGAGGTGACCCATGCATACGTAACCGTCTCCTTCAGACGCCGTACGCCGCCACCCCTCACCCCGACACCAGGATCGCTTTCAGACTGTTCCAGGCACGGTTCCCTGAAAGACACAACTATGGCAAGGTACAATATAATCGCACCTGCTCCGTAGGTTCTCCACTGAGAATCGTGACTTTCTGCAAGTACTATTGCTATGGTTTTTCTCAACCAGTGTATCTTCATCAAGACAGTGTCCTTACTGTGTGCATTTTTGTGGCTTACCTTTCAAACCTGAACACAGCAACGCAGACATTATTGCTTGGTGGCAGACGTAGGTATGCCGGTAGAACTTCCCTGGATGAACTCTTCACAGAAGTTCTACTACTATCAGATCAGAATAGATGTAAATCCTTGTTTACTGTTACTGTTACCAGTAACGGTCAAAGTTATTTATTTATTTATTTAGGTACACAAAACAAGCAATACAAAAATAATAATAAAAACATTGAAAATGATCTGGCTTGAATCGCAACTCATGTGTACACAACAAACTTACAATATAATATAATCATCTAGTACCCATAACACAAGCTCTGCTTAGCCAAGCTAGATGATGCTGTGTGATTTTAATATAAATAACATTATTATTATTATTACATTATTATAATTTATGTTATGTGAAGCTTAATTAAAAACAAGAAGACAAAAAAATGCAAACAATATTATTTATTATTGGAAGACAATTAAGACAAAATAAGTAAGCCAATAAACCTATATAGCTACCTTATAATTATTTATTCATCCTATTGTTGTTACAACACTTCTACTGGAGAATCTAATAATACTGGTTAACCTTTACCATCCCATTGTTGGGCAAAGACCTCCCTCCATTCCCTCCACTCTTCACCGATTTTGCGCCACTCTTTGCCAGTCCTTCTTGGCAGCGTCCAGTAGTCTACCATGAGTTTTCACAATCTGCACTCGCTAGCGATTGTAGTAAAAAAATGTATGAAAACTTGTAAAGCGCCTCTAGCGGATAGTTTGGTACTAAAATACGCAGTAAATGATACTACAGCTACCTGTAGGTATTTGGGCTTCATTAGCTAAGAATTTAGTATCATGAGTTACAAATCTGCCAGATGTCATAGTAACGTGCTATTACTGTTGTAACGGCTATCTAACAGTGACAACTCATGGTACACACACAGCTCGTCTTGCTATTTATCTGCGTGTTCTAAATCCTTGTTAATTAATTTAATTTTTGTTACAGTCTCAAATCCCCGGACCGCTAACACCGGAGATGCTGGAGCAAGAGAAGGAGAGAAGAGCGCAGCAGAAGCGCACCAAACGGCAGAGAGAGAAAGAGAAACAAATAGAGAAGGCTAAGTCTAGTAAATTCTTGCAGCTGGACGATAAGGCTAAGGTAAATAAATAAATCGTCATCATTTCGCTGAAATATTGCGCAAAAGATCTGCTTGTTTGATGCGTCGGGTGCGTGACAGCCGCAACAGTTAGTTACCTGTGTCTGATAGCGGAGAGATTGGACACAGACTGTATTTTTATGGAGTACTGGACGAGAAAGCATGTCAAGCTTTCTTGTCCTTTTTATAATTTGGTTTTAGCTTTAGTATGTATAGAAGGGAAGGGAGGTCTTTGCCCTGCAGTGGGACAGTGGTGGCTAAATAATAATAATTTAGTATGTTAACACTTTTATCTTTTTTTTTTTTTTTATTCAAATTTATTATAAGGACCTTTATTTTACAACATGCCGGTCCTAAACACTTTTATCTTATTATTGTCATAATATGTATTACTGTTGAATTTGTTCTCTCTGTAATCGTAAACGTTTTTTAATCTAATTAAATTTCAACTGTAAAACGTCCACTACTGAACGCAGGCCTGCCTCATGGATCTTCGCGAATGGTAGTTGCCATACTCACCACGCTTGGCAGGCGGGTTGGCGAGCGCAGTACAGGATGTTGATAGACGGAAAGATGCATGAGAGGAGAGGTAACATTCTACTGCCGGCACTGCACAGCATAATAAATAAACAATAGAACTCGGTTTATTAATAAACCGATTAGGAAAATTCTTTGTGAGTTCGAAGGAATGACATCATATTCGATACTACATAAATCGTAAAGGCAAAAAGTTTCGATTGCATTTTTCATTTTCTATGAATGATACCCCTTAATGTGTTTTTAGGGTTCCGTAGATATTTATAAATGTTTATTGTTGCAGTCAAGTTCTTCGGAGAAGCGTTGCTTCGCCTGCGCCGCCGCGCTGCCCAAAGCTCCATTCGAGTACAACAACTACCAGTTCTGTACGATAAAGTGCCTTCAGAATCATAGGAACATACGCCCTTTGAATATGAGTGTGTAGGCAAAATATGAAATGGTGAAAAATGAGTTTGTGATGTAAAAAAAAATATGGTGTGAATAAACGTCGCAGAAAGTTTTTTCTTGTTTTATTCCAAAAAAGAAACAATACTTCTTTTACTTCTACGACTTGTGTCGTATTATGTCCTTTCATGATTTCTTAATTATCCATAAGTCATATAGAAAAAATACTCACCCCACGACTTATTTGTATGTATGTGCACTTTCCGTGGGGTGCCGGCAGTAGAATGCTACCCCTCTTCATGCCCGTGGATGCAGTAAGAGCCTGCTAAAGGATCCGGAAGATGAGCTGCAGCGTCTTTCCGTGTATCAACATCCCGTACTGCGCTCGCCAACCCACCTGCTAAGCGTGGTGAGTATGGCAAACCCCTAATGGAGATCCATGAGGGACGCCTGTGTTACCAAATCGTTCGTGCCGTTCTCAAGATCCCCTAGCTTGGAAGAAGAAAGTTCCTAGAACACCTAGAAGGTTCCCAAACTAAGTGAGGCTGCTCTCACACTATTAACAAGATAGGGAATATGCATCATCATCATCATAATCTCATCCGTTGGACGGCTGCTCACGTCCACTGCTGGACATTCCTACGAGTAGGCCTCCTTGGGTTTGTCCAAAAACGTGTTTTAAATAAAAATGAAATTATGATTTTAACACCTCATTACTTATGTATGTACATACCTATTACATACATACATTGTGTGTGCCATGAGGGAGGCCTATGTCCAGCAGTGGACGTCCTACGGCTGAAATGATGATGATGATTGTGTGTGCTGAGAGCGGGCATATATTATATTATAGCGTGACAAAGTAAACTACAATGACTAATTTGACAGCAAGATATGATTTTTTATGAAAGCATCGCCATCTAGTATCGAATGGCAGAAACAATTACTTCGAAAATGTTCAAATAATGTAATTGAAATTGTTTCTGCTATTTGATACTAGATGGCGTTGCTTTCATATAAATCGTAGCCGGTGCCACCACTGACGTGTTACGGCAAAAGCGGGAACTGAGATATTTTAGGGGACGTGCTGTACCCTGATTTAAGTTTTAAATCTCCGTAGCATAATTTTGATAAGATAATAGCCACTCTTATGCGGATCTCTTAGCTAAGAAACCTTCTCATATTCTATGGGAACACAAATTAATGTATCCTATCAAAAACATAAATTTCAAAATGGGAGCCAAGGAATGTCGTGGTGATTGACTTCGCCCACAAAATAATTGAAATTTAAATGACGCCAAGTTCTGTAGATAATCTTAAAATCTTTATTCTAATATAATCTTTGTTCTAGAAAATATATGTTAACTGGGGATCTAATAACAATCAATAAATGAACTAAATTCCCTTCCCGAACCTTCCCGAACACACGTTTGTGTTTAATAGATTTTGAGTTAAGAAGGGACCAAAAGCGCCTCCAAATGGTTCGGGTAAAAAGCACACTACCGCGTTGTCGCCCTTTTGCTTTGCTTGAACTTGGCTGGACCCGCTTCCGCGTGTCTAGATGTGACTTTCGAAGCGAAGATTGCCTTTGAAGAATATGCCAGGGTATTTTTAGGGTTCTGGACCAAAATGGTAAAAAGGAACCCTTATGTATATCGCATAACATATGATGTGGGGTATCATGTAAAAGGTATTCATTTGCTCATTAATAAATATTTTTTATTTTTCTTTTAGGCGTTTTCGAGTTAGGTACTTACAAAAACACTAAAAAAATACCGTTCCCCACTTATCTCCTAAGTTGCAGAGATAAACCCCTGAAACTTTTATTGCTAATAGAAGTGTATGTAAAGATTGCAGGAAAATTATAGCGAATTTTATTTGCATAGTTTTTAGAAATCTTCGAAAGTGTAAAAAATCTACATTGTATAACGCTATCAGACAGATGGCGCTGTCAAGGTTATCACCCTAGGTCACCTTTATGTACTATATATATTATATTGTATGATAGCACGGAACCCTCGGTGCGCGAGTCCGACTCGCTCTTGGCCGGTTGTATTTTATGTTATGACGATATCAAGACGTTGCTTTAATATTTCATCAGTTTTTAGTTTTGACCAATACTTGGATTTTGTTGGGTTCTTTATAAGTGACTGACCATGTTGCTATACGCCGAAGATCATCATCGTTCAGCTACCCTAGACTAGATGATTAGGGAGATACTTTATCATCATCATCACCATCATTTCAGCCATGAAACGTCCACTGATGAACACAGGCCTCCCTCATGGATCTCCATGAGGGGTAGTTGCCATACTCACCACGCTTGGCAGGCGGGTTGGTGAGCGCAGTATGGGATGTTGATACACGGATAGACGCTGCTGCCCATCTTCCGGAGGTGTCCCTTAGCAGGCTTTTACTGCATCCATGGGCATGAGAGGAGGGGTATCATTCTACTGCCGGCACCCCACGGCGATACTTTATGTCTAGGATAAATTGCATGTTATCCGCTTGTAAATGGTATTTGCAGATTTGATTGAATACACTAATAGCGATCAGTAAGTACTATATACAATAAAAAGTAATGGTCCTGATGTTAACCCCTAACATAACATACATAACATAACGTTATGCCCCGATGCACTTTGGCAACGAAGATTTACGACAAGAACGGTCTTCCCGTAAAATTTGTACGAATTGTGATCGATAACTCAAATAGCTCCCAAAAAATTCTATTGAAGGTGCATCGACTCCATAATAAGACACGACTTTTCATGTCAACATCATCATCATATCAGCCCGTTGACACCCACTGTTGGCTTCCTCTTCAGCACGCCAACGTAAACGGTCCTGCTTTACTTTTCATGTGTGTGACAAATGTTTCTAGTGATGCCCAAAACGTGATGCCTTAAGCAATTGCTTAATTCGCAAGGGTTAGTCCAGAACTGCCTCTTAGCATTGGACCCATGTGTGACCTTCGCCGACAGATCGCTGAACATGTGACAATTAAAAGTATCCACGGCATTGTGAACAACGTCAACGATTTGTGTTTTCGTTGCAGTCAGCTTTACTCCAATGATTCTGCGTTTTGATAAGTATTATATTAATCATCTGGTTTCCATAGTCCAAGCTTTTATTTGTTTGGGTGTGGATGTGGATGTGTAGTAACCAGCATTACACCCAGATAAAAGTAAGTAGCCTTTGTGTTAATTCTGGTCGACATAGGTAGCTGTATCTTTGCAAATTTTCAGCTTAATATGGTTGTTTTTGCGAGAAGAGTTAACAAACTTCCATACAAACATACTCTCGGACATAACGAGTCTAATATTAGTGGGATTTGTTTAAATAAAGTCAGAATCAGACTGGAAACATAATCCCTTTTCCTAAGTATAGCTTACTGAATGTTCCAAACAGACCGAAGTATCTAAGCGAGAACACAAACGCTGAAGTTTATATTTGATTAAGTAAAGTCGAGTCTTCTGTTTAAAGGTCCGTTTGCATAAGGTTTGCACACTGCGAGGGAAATAGTATCGTCAGTTTATGGACTAACTGCTTTTCTACTTTGAGTTTCACTTGCTACTTAATCATCATCATCATATCAGCCGTAGGACGCCCAATGCTGGACAAAGGCCTGGATCATTGATCTCCAAGTAGGTACTGCGGTTGGAAGCCGTCTGTATACACCGCCGATACGCGGTTCTTACCAAGTCACCTGCCCCTCCATTTGAACACTTTGCAGCCCCATCGGCCATCTGTTCTGCGCGCTATATGGCCTGCACATTGCCTCTTTAACGTTTGGCTATCTCGGTGACCCGAGTTCTTCTACGTATCTCCTCATTTCTGATAGATCGTAGATGAACTCCGAGCATAGCTATCTGCATAGCTCGTTGAGCGATTCTGAGCTTATTCGTAAGGACAATAGTGAAGAAGAAGTTATGGAAATAAAAACTCGGTACTTGCCACTCAAACATAAAATAAAATAATGCTGGACTATGAGTGCCAGATAGTTGATAAAACATTAAAATCGAATGCTAAAAAGTCGTAGAACAAATGTTGTTTCTTGAGGTGGTCAGAATCATCCTCTTTCAAGCAGAAACACATTAGTACACATGTTATAATACACCCTGCATATATGTAGATAAGTAATAATAGTTCTTTGTTATACCTAAATAACATTATGGCAGGGCATTAAAGTGTCAACATTGCCATTAGCTCTCTAGGACTTGAATTTCGAAACGTCTGACCCCAAAGGGTTAATTGGAAACGCATACCCTAGTCATCGGTGGCAGCGTAATTTACCGTGTAACCAGGGCATAAACGAATACCTTGTCGAAACACTAATTTCTAAAGGCTGGCGTTTGTGTAGTTTTGAGCTGAAATTACTTAACGAGATGATAATTGGACTTTGACTTTTATCTGGGGGATTGGAACTCTGTGGCGTAGTTAAATTTATGAACCGACTGTTTGTAAATACCTTTGTAAGTTTTCAACTGATATTTGTCTGGGATTTTTGACACACTTTACAATAAAACCGGACAAGTGAAGGTTGGCCTCGCCCACCGAGGATTCCGTTGGTACATATGTATGTAGGAACATAATAAACATTATTAAAATTACTTATATATAATTATTTGACGAGCTCTGTGGCGCAGCGGGCGAAGGTCTGCCTGCGACGCAAGGGGTTGCGGGTTCGATTCCCGCCTCGGGACAAATGTCTGTACGATCTGCAGATATTTGTTCAGGGTGTTCTGGGTGTTTTTCTATATACATACCTCTATAATAGAAATATCTATCTATGTAGTATAATGTATTAAGTATATCAGTCATCTAGTACCCATAACACAAGCTCTGCTTAGCTTGGGGCTAGATGATGCTGTGTGATTTGTCCAGCATTATTTATTTATTAATTATTTATTTATTTATTTATTAAAATTATTCAAAATGCTAAAAATATTCAGTCACCTATCCAATTTATTACCGCGCGTAGGGTTGCTTACTCGATGATTCATTTCGTACCTTTTTTATGGAAGATTTCTTTATGATTCCTTTGCAAATGTACAGTTTTTGGGTTTTTCTATGTATTACAGTATAAGGCGATATAGGTACCTACTTACTTAAAAAACTACACAAACAATTTTACACAATTTATATTTACTATGAAACGTGACTGTACTAGTGTAGAGTAGTAGTAGTTATAGAATAGTAGTAATGTAATTTGTAAAGGGGCCGGTGAAATTACGGGCACATGAGACATTACAACTCTTATGTCTCAGGGTGCACCGTCGCAATGCCCGACAATAAAATACTAATTACGTACGTAATTATATTAGCTTATAATTTAAACTTGGCAAAATTATTCGCCATTGACTTTGCGCCAACACAAAAAAAATAGTAGTCTTATCTAAATCGTGGTGGCTTCATTTGGTTTCCTCTATGTCTGTACCGAATCACAACGTTAAAATTTTAAACCCACCCGCATTTACTGTATTGTACTTGTAATTAGAGTACAAGTTAACAAAAAAATATTTTAGTGTTTCGTATGTTTCGTATGCTCATAATGTTTGTTTACATATTTTATATTTTGTATATTATTTTGTAGTTATTATTGTTAGCAGTGTGCCAGTGGCGTAAATCGTGAGGAATTATTAGCAGTCCATAACACAGGCTCCGCCTAGCACGGCTGTTAAAGTACATGCTCGGTTCAGTTTATGTAAGTTTATCCACAATTGTCATTTATCATTGTTATTATTAACCTACATCCTTAAATTAGCTTTTAGGCTTAAGATAGTTAAAAGTCTGGTTGTAGTTTCTTTTATCGTAAATAAATCTATAAATCGAGAATGCAATGCAGCGTTGGTCACATGCTTCGTGAAGGTGATCACTGCGGTATTGCAGTTGTTATAGGTGACGTTTGACTGCTACGATCGCGAGATATACGCCTGTTGCAAACCTGTCGCGAGATAGCAGTCAGCCTGCTGGATCTCCCCGCGCCGCTTACTTCGTGGCCGCAGACTTAGTGCTATTCTATCTTACAACTTTACAGAATGCCACTCGCCTAAGTACTGCGAAACCATGTGGATAGTGAAATGCCTTGTCGAAACAGTAATTTATAAAGGCGAAACATGCATTAGTTGCGAGGACGTTTGCGCTGGAGAGGATTAAACGTATTAAGATCGAAATAGGACTTAGTTTTGCACAACTACGGGACTTAGGTTGAACTAATCTTATTTTTTTCATACAAATATTATATACATATTCAACACGAAATAACGTCTTCAGTGCTAGAATCGTAGATGCTGAAAATACTTATACCGCTATATTTACGCTTATTGCCTACATTTGAGTTTTTCCCTCGATTTACCATGTATCCGTTACCAGATCTGGGTGTAGCATTAATAAGTGGAAATAAAGACCCAACCGCAAGTGAAACTTTAGGGCATGCAAGTATGCCTTAAGAAACTTCAGTAGACACTTATTTAATTGCTTATGGATCCCATGATCAGAATCAAGTTAAAAATGGGACATTGAAAATGCATCTATTCGAACATGTAAATTAGATCCTAAGCAAGAGCCTTGTTTCCTGGGCCACAGCTCTGCTTCTCCAGGATACAGGGAGACAATGTTGTTTTAGACATAAGGTTTTTGCAAAATAAATACATTTAATTTCAACTCAAAGAAAAATATTCCAAATCGACTCGTAAACGACAAAGTTCCTGAGGTGACGAAGATTAAAACAAAAACACAGACGACTTGAGAACCGCCTGCTTTTTTGAAGTTGGTTAAAAAACTAATGCTACGAAGGTCAGATGAAATGGTGGTATCAACCAAGTGGTACCACACATTTAACTACGTATGTATTGTTAACATGTGTTTCCTTGTTATCGACATGGTTTGTAGCGTAAATTTCCATGGTTAGCCTTGAAAAAAGTGTCATGGCCTCTTAGGGTTCCGTACTACACACTACAGTAAGGAACGTAGTTTCGTTATGTCTGTCTGTCGGTCGTCAATCCGTCTGCGGGTTTACAAAGACACAATTTGTAGGTACTGGAATATACATACACATATAAAATGATGACGTCGAGAAAACAGAAAAAAAATGCTGAATAAATAATCGTGTGGGGTATATGGAGTAATTTTCCGTTAAACAGTTCTGAAAAATATCATGTACCTAAGTATAAGAATAAGTCAACACTATTAGTAGTCGTTGACGTTAGTAGTCGTGCCGTGGGGTGCCGTCAGTAGAATGATACCCCTCCTCTCATGCCCATGGATGCAGTAAGAACCTGCTAAGGGATACCTCCGGAAGATGGGCAGCAGCGTCTATCCGTATATCAACATCTCGTACTGCGCTCGCCAACCCGCCTGCGAAGCGTGGTGAGTATGGAAACTACGCCTCATGGAGATCCATGAGGGAGGCCTGTGTCAGTAGTGGACGTTTTACGGCTGAATTGAATGAATGTTTTAGTAAACTTAAACAAACACACACCAACATGTAACAGATCAACGGGTTACTACGGAACTCTACACAGCGCGTGGACGCGCGCTTGGCCTATTATTTATGTTTAATTTATACGAAATCGGAAAGGAATGTAGGCATCTATTATCTTTTTTATGTAAATTATTGAATCATTGTTTCTTTATTATAATTATTATGAACGTCGTAGTTGAATTTCATTTTTAATAGCAGTGTATCGATTCTATATACAATCAGGTTGTAAAGGAATCGTACAATTAGATTTTTACAAAAATTTCAACACTAAGTGTATATTGGTATTTTTAATCGACTTCAAAAAAGCTGGTTCTATGTTCGACTCTATACAGGGTGTATTATAACATGAGTACTAAGCCGAAAGGGGGATTCTTACCATCCCAAGGAACAACTTTTGTTCTACGACTTTTCAGGATTCAGTGATTTTCGCCGTTTCCTGGTTGTCATAATTGTCATATCAGTATGACCACGAAAATATACATGTCCTCCTGGTCATACTGTAACATCTTATTTTTAGAAAAGAGGTTTTCCTTCCTCCTGTATGTATAAATACTTTACTGTGAGTTGGCTTCATAATATGACAGAAGAGGCAGAGGTGCAAGAAAAGACTACGAAAGCTTAAATGCTCGAGCAGACCGGATGCGTATGCGTAGACGTGCACCTACCACTGAGTTGTAATCTATGGAACTGACATATGACGCGCACGTCTACGTTACTCAAGCGGTGTGTCCTGTCTCATACAATTCCTTACATTACAACTCAGTAGTACGTGCACGTCTACGCTTACGTCTACGCATACGCATCCGGTCTGCTCGAGCCTTTAAACTTCAACAGCTGTTTATTTATTTATTTATTTTATTTATTTATGAACAAAATTATAATATGGTGACAACCTAAACGTCAGTTGATTCTTGTCAGGGTCATTGAACTTGGCAAAGAGTTGCCGTACAAGAATTAATTAAGTACAAATAAAAATACCTACCTTATACAAAGGGGAGCAAAAAAAAACAATTTTGATCTAACGATCATTTTTACATAACACCATCTAGTAAAATTGTATATACTATAAAAAAAACATACGAATTACCGATTTTTCCCTTCCAAAACTACTGTTTTCACTTTTTCCTTGGGCTGAAACCCCCCTTTCGGGCTACTACACATATTATAATACACCCTGTATTGTATCTATTTTATGTATGTATGTAATTTATGTCAAATGTAAATCTGTCCAAGAGTCGTCATCATCAAAACTTGGTCAAAGCAAAACTAAACACTGTTTATGCATGTGCAAATGAATCTACCTTTCATATGATACCCCACATGACCTAGTAACTTCCCAAAAAAATTTAAAACCCCCCTTCCACCCCCGCAGTCCAAAAACTATGCAAATTAGAGAGTTCGCTATAATTTTCCTTTAAACTTTACATACACTTCTATTAGCTATAAAAGTTTCACGGGTTATCTCTATAAACATCGGAGATAAGGGACGGTCGTTTTTTCAACATTTTTGCAAATAACTCTGAAACGATACGGCTTAAAGGAAAAATAAATCTGTTTATTAATGTGCAAATAAATACCTTTCAAATGATACCCTACACGACCTAGAATATTCATTTAAAATTTTGAGATCCCTATCCTATCCCTATCCGCACCCCTGCAATTATATTAAGATTGTTTTTTTTACATTTTCATATAATGCTATACTAGCTTCTACTCGCCGCTTCGCATGCGTTGTACCCGGATAAAAAGTATTCTATGTAATTATCCTGGTCAACATCAATACATGTGCAAAGTTTCAGCTCAATCCGTAGCCTAGTTTGTGCGTGAAGAGGTAACAAACCTCCATAAAAACAAACTTTCGGCTTTATAATATTAGTGGGATTAGTAAAAAAGTGTTATCTTTAACCATTTCAAATTTCAAAGTTCTTGAGATGTCCATTTGTGACAGACAGACAGACAAAATGATATCATAAATTATTAAATTAGTTTTAAATTAGTATTTTAGTTAAAATTCAAAAGGTGTAGGTACCTATATAACTTTTGTGTATTATCTGTGGCAACCTATAATTAGCCTCTAATTACTCTAGTTACCTTTAAGACTTAAACTAGCTGTTGGTTTTCCTCAAATTGTAAAATAAAATAAATAAAATAAGGGTTCCTCTTTACCATTTTGGTCCGGAACCCTAATAAGATCGAAAGAGTACCCGCACATGACCCATGACACCTGAGGTGGTCTTATTTTAATCAGGATCTGATGATGAGATTTCAGGGAAATCGAAGGCATCGCTCAAAATCTATAGGCACTAATAATAGTCTTCATACACTGGGAGGAGGGGGCAAAACTCCCCCCTCACAAACAAGTAGGATAGCCACGGCAGCCAGTATGCTTTCTAGTACTTCAGCGTGCTTCCTGAAGTCACAGCTGAAATTTGGTATGTAGTAGCTAGTACTAGTACACTTGGAAATTCTACCCCCAACCCCTTAAAATAGGCGTTCAAAGTTTCGTATATCCGTAAATTCTTTATTGTACGTAAAATAACTTTAAACATTTCCATAGTAAGTAACAGATAAGTAGTAAACTCGTAAAAAGTTTTCTTAGAGCAAACTTGGGGTAAAAGAGTTTGTAAGTTCTTCCGCAAATTTTAGTTGAAAGTCTGAAAATAGTTTTTTCGTGTTCAAATGTGTTTTGTACTTATTTTAAATTGATAAAGGGATATTCTTGCTAATTATAATAAAAAATCATATAATTCATGATTTATAGTGAACTTTTGCCTGCGACTTCGTCCGCGTGGAAGTCATAAAACGTAAAATCCCCTTTTTCACGCAGAGCCACTTTGATTCGAAAATATAAATCCCATTTATTCCCTATCCCGTGGAAATTTCGAAAAATCCCTTCTTAGTGCACCTCTAGGATACTCAAGGTATATGTGTGCCAAATTGCAAGTCTTTAGGTCCAGTGGCTTACATACAACTTAAATCTTACAGCTTTAATATCTTTTTAATCAATGTAGCAAAACTAATGTAACGTCGCGCTCACAGTAAAGGATACAAATTAGAGGATAACAATAAGGCTTAGTGGTCTTTTACTATGAGCGCGACTGTACATTCGTTTTTATACATTGCATATAAAGTATATTACTAATAATCTATTTATTATGACGAGTGTACCTTGACGAGCGCTGTTCCCACTAGATCTCTGAAAGAAGTACCTATAATTATGTCGCGGGGTCACAGTGGGTCTCATCTCGGACTCTAGGTACAGCAAAAGTTTTGTGTATAAAATGCTATGAAGTTAATGCTATTGAAAATAATGCCACCAAGGCCACGGTGTTATTTTTCTTCGCGACATAGACCACACCTACTCACTAAGTATATTAATATGCACGACGGTAAACATCGCCTCTCCGAACCATTGTTTCGCTGAGGTATTATTCCAACACGTTTAGTCATTTATTATCGCAACACGTCATTTTTCTGCATTCCTAAGTCCTGCGTACAAGTATCTTTAATCTCCATTCATATTGTTTTTTCGATCACCTACAATAGGGATAACAATAGGGCGACATGCTTTGAATACGCTCTATAAAGCTATGAATTATCGTTAGAAGCCTTACAGTAGCAATTATTTTGAACCTTATGGCTTTCTAATAAGGTTGTAGAGAGTTAGGGTTAAGGTGCGTTGCGGTGCAGTGCACATGGACTCGCCAGTCGAGCGCCTACCGACTGTGGTTCCGGTGGGGTCGATCACCGTCGTGCTCCGGCCTTTACGGCATTCGAAATTCAACTATCGCGGGAACCGAACGCGTTTCGCGCCAAAACTTTATCTCGAACTCTTTGGTGGACTTTTCTTTAAATTTTACTTTTTAAATTAGTATAGTTTTGTTGTGAAAGTGTTAGTGTTACCAGTGACTATAAAATTTATTTTGTGTTCTATACTGATTTGCACGTGTTGTGTTCTAAGTTCAGTTTTGTTATGGTTTAGTGGACTGTAATTGCTAAATGTGGAAAATGAGGTGGGACATTTTCGTTTTGTTTTTCCTGAGCGTTGCAACGGCGAAAGTCGGTAAGTGAATTTTTAACAATTGTTTTTAGTTCATAGAATCTAATTAACTTGATGGTTATAATTAATTTGTTAAGCTTTATTTTTTATGATATTGTGTAGATATGGTGGCAACTACATTATGTAGAGTTGCCTATTTTTTTTTGGTGGACTTTATGTGATTATGTTGGTAGCTTCCGCATATCAATTTTAGTTTTAAATGTACGTAGGCAAATAATAGTTTTGCAATTAAAAAATAAATTTTAAAATAAGCAAGAATTTGAATGTAATGTAATGTAACATTACCTAACCATCCGTGGGCTGCCGGTAGTAGAATATTTCACCGCCTTCTTGCCCTCCACGGACACAGTATGAAACTGCTAAGGGGTAGATGGGCAGGTGGCAGATGGCCTCCAGAATATGGGCAGCAGCGTCTTTCCGTGTATCGACATCCCATACGTACTGCGCTCGCCAACCCGCCTGCCAAGCGTGGCGAGTATGGCAACAGCCCCTCATGATCAGTACTCAGAGAGTCATGAGGGAGGCCTATGTCCAGTGGACGTCCTATGGCTGAGATGATGATGATGATATAAGTTTATCAATTAATAAAATACCTAGCCCAAAGTCTAAATGTGTTTGAATCAATACGTCGTCCTAAATTGTCCAGAATTAAAAGTTTCACTGTTATTACATTAATTTTCTTATTTCACTCTTTTTATTCTTGATTAGCTGACCCGTGCGCACTTCATTGGGCGGTAAACATTTTTACTTGTTGACTTTCTTTCAGGAGTTCCAACCCGAGATATACCTAAGTAAAATTATAACTGCCTATGGGAAAAACACTGCTTTCTCAAGTACCTACCCACCAGAGATAATTTTTGATCCTGGGACTTATTATTTGTCAGGGCAAAAGAGATCTTGACAGGATACTGTAGCCTTATATAAAAGATTGACGTGTTGTTTAAAAAAAAGCCGTCTAATAGTAATATCACTCAATAGATTACGACACGGTCGCGGTTCCATACCTATGTCGTATTATCTCTTTAACCTTTTGTCCAAATTATTTGTAGTAAAAGGGAAAAGTCTTTCGTTTTAAACACTTGAAAAGATGAATTTACTTATTTTGTTAAGAATTCATAATTGTCGATAATATTACCTACCAACAAAACATCACACAACGATTTAAATTCATTATAAAATATAAAAAAAACTACTTTTTGTATCTTTAATATAAAAGTTAGACATAGGCTGTCGCTGACTTTTTTGGAAGCATTATCAAGCTCTAAAACTTTCCTCTAGAATTCAAACATATACCCCTCATTGTTAAGACAGCGTTCGTAAGAAACGTTTTTGTTAAATCTTTTTTTTTCCGAATTACTTTGCAAATCCTACTACCACGAAAAGGTATTTCCATTTTCGAGTTAATTTATAGCCTATAACACTCAAAAATACTGTGGCTTTCTATTAGTAAAATAATTTTCAAAATCGGTTCCGTAGGTCCAGAGATTACCCCCTACAACCTCACAAACTCACAACATCACAAACTTTACCTCTTTATAATATTAGTATAGATATTGACTAACATTACGTATACGAAAATATTCGAGTTAAAAACCGTTAAAAAACCATACCTAACTGTTAACAGTTTTATGATGCAATGCATAACGCACTGCACATGCTAAAGTGTAGGTAGATTAACTACCTATTACCTACGGTGAGTTTCGGTTCTAGCATTTATGTTCGTGCATATGTATGTATATTGCATTTCTATGTACTTAACTAAATCCTCCTTAACAACGCCATAATTCTCTCGTATTTTGACAAACTTGGTATCGTTAAAACCGTCGTGCTTCTACGAGAATAAGTCTATATGACGTCCCATTAAACCCTGTATGGTAGCATAATACAATAGAAAATCTGACTAAAACGTGTTAAGCCGGTATTTCATAAAAAAGTCTTATTACATGTAGATTTCGAATTTTATCGTTTAAACGTTCTATTTGACATAATAAATATGCCTCTTTAGCTAAATAAACGAGCTGTGGTTGATGGCCACCAACATGGCCAGGCCAGCCAAATATCGAATTTATAAATTAACTTGACACTGGCGGAATTGTGTAAAACCAAACACAAAAAGCCATAAAATAAAAAGACAAGACAAGCTAAATAAACAAAAATAATGCTTGACTGCTAAAATTTTTGGGTTTTACTAACAGCTGGTTTAACGGTTGAAACTAAGTTATGTTCAAAACAAAACTTTTTGAAAATAAACACATAGGTAACATAAACAGAAAAATCTATATTGTTTGCAAGTTTTAAGTAGTAATAAAAAAAATATGTTTATGTTTATTTATATCATGGTACAGCCTGTACACTCCAATATTTGTCATAAACCCTCTAACTTCTAAATAAACAAATAAAAATGCCTAAATGACGTCATTAACGAATTTTATCGGATTTTCACTAACAGCAAAGGCTGGAAATAAGTTCGAAATATAAAACCAAAATTTAATGTACGTTAATTTTATGTATCCACGGTGCCTGACCATGCAGGTCGTAATGCATAATGAACATTCATTGTTCCACGCTGCCAATTTAATGATAATCATCTCCACAGAGTTACGACGCGAGATGAGAATCAAAGGCCGGATAGATCGATGGTTTAGGCAGCTGGATTTAGTTGAAGAGCCGGTTAGATCAATTGGATAGATTTTGGTTGAAGTTGATTTTGGTCTTGGATGAACATTATTTGATTTCCCCTGAGTAATAATAATTTACGAATAAATACCTTTTATAAAATATTGTTACTTTTTGTGTGTTTGATTATTTCCTAAGGATATATATTTTTTTGTTTGTATGAATATATTAAACAAATATATTTCCACTTATCAAAGTAAATATTGTATGCACAGGTACATTATTACTCAATAATAACGTTTCGTTGTTGCACATAAGCATAGTTTCTTAATGGCTAATTATTATCTATATACTAATATAAAAAGCTGAAGAGTTTGTTTATTTGCTTGAACGCGCTAATCTCATGAACTAGGTCAGATATGAAAAATTCTTTCAGTGTTTGACGTAACTCAAGTTAAATTCGTTTTTGTGTAATTTGTGGCCAAACTGAGTAATTTAAATATAACGTTTTTAAGAGCTGTGGATTTGGCTCTGTAAATAAAATAAAAATAAAGCCGGATAACTGGCAACTCAACTCTAATCTCGAAGTAATGAAAAGGAAACCTATAGTAATGTTTGGATAATGTGTTTGTAATTTTGCTTATTGCAACATTGAAGATGTGTATCTGTGGTACCTACTAGTGTTTTATAATATGTGTCTGTAGTAACCTAAGAACATAATTCAAAAACGCTTTGTTCTTTGCAATAGCCACTTATTCTTCGATTTATGACGAAGTGAGGTAGAAAATTGTTAAAGTGTCGGCAAATATTTTCGAAATGTTTGATCGAACGGACGCTAGGCTACCCTCGTTACGCTTTGCTAGTTTAGTGGTGATTATAAGTAACTTTAATTATAAAATAACGACACTTTGATTGATCAATAGCAAGCTTTTTGAGAAGCAGTTATTAGACTTTCGCGATCACAACACATTATTGTTATACTGGACTAGCTATCCCATCGAACTACGTAACGCCTCAAAATCAACTACTCTAATACCTTTTACTACTCTGCTACTATACTGCTTCTACTCTACTACTACTTACAACATAAATTAGTAAAAGCATATAATCTTTATGACATCATCTTTAAAGATTTAAAAACCAGAAAATGAGAAGAAGAGAAAATAAATTTACGTTTCATCATCATCATTTCAGCCGTAAAACGTCCACTACTAAACTAAGCCTCCCTCATGGATCTCCATGAGGGGGTAGTTGCCATACTCACCACGCTTGGCAGGCGGGTTGGTGAGCGCAGTACGGGATGTTGATATACGGAAAGACGCTGCTGCCCATCTTCCGGAGGTGTCCCTTAGCAGGCTCTTACTGCATCCACGGGTAGGAGAGGAGGGGTAACATTCTACTGCCGGCACCCCACGGCAACTGGGATAGCTAGTCCTATAATTTACGTTTGTTTCCTAAATATGATTTTTCTGTAATTAGAACCTTCTCCTTAAATAACAAACACAAACAAAAAAATATAATTATTGTTTTATCGAAATTACAGCATAATGAATTCTAAGAGCAATCATAACTACTTAAATTATTTAAATTGTGTAACCATCTTATCATATCATAAAGTTTAATTAAAATTGTTCATCATACATCTCAGCTGTAGGACGTGTGTCCAGTGCTGGACATAGGTCTCTCTCATGTGTCTCCAAGATCATGAAGGGTTATTGCCATGATCGCCATGCTTGGCAGGCGGGTTGGCGAGTCTACAGTTTCGTGTATCAACATGTACCTACGGGATGTCAATACACGAAAATTTTGATGCGCTGCCTGTTTTCCGGAGTTATCTTTTAGCAGATTCTTACGACATCCACGAGCAAGAGAGGAGAGACAACAATCTCTGCGCCAGCACGGCTATAATTGAAATATCTCAATATTATAAGGCGGAAAGATTTATATTTTGTATGTTTGTAACGGATAAACTCAAAAACTGCTGGACCTATTTTCAATATTCTTTCACCATTGGAATGCTACATTATCCTTAAATAATAGGCTTAATAATAGGCATAGGCTATTTTATCCCTGTATTCCCACGGGAACGGGAACTGCGCGGCTGAAACCGAGGAGTGCGGCCAGAGTTGTCAATAAGTGGCTATTCCGCCAGTCATCTTGTTTCAAAACGTAAGATTTACTTCACTTGAAGCTAGAAGGTGCTCTGTGAAAAAGCCCAGCATTACCTACCCATTTTATAAAATATCTTACTTCGTATATTCATTGGACCATTGAACCCCGTTAATTCAAGTAGCAATGGTATGCAAGGGGTTTACTATCCATGGACCGTGACGTTTGAACCCCCGTAGTATGCACCAATGGCTTCCATGTATGCACGCTTAGAAACGCAAGACATGGAATTTCTTAAGCTTTTGTCGATCTAAAATAATTGTGACGGAAATTATCGCGTTGTATACCTTATTTTTAGTTTCGTTCAAACCTGTGCGTACGTGGTATAACTTTTGAAACTATCATGGTTGTGAACACTACGGGATATTTCGCATTTCGGTTCGGTTATTCGTGATCATGGCGTGTGGAACTGCGCCGAAATATCGGGAAACTAAAAAGAAACAAAATATGGTGAATATTGCACGGTATCACGTAAATATTACATATACTGTACGTACGTCCATAATTCTGTTTGTCATAGCCATTTTTTATTGCGACACGTTTCGCCTGAACATTTTGCAAGAAGAAGATAGAAGACATAGAAGAAGAGTTGGTTTCGGCAGAATACCTCCACTACATACACAGTAGGTTATATGCTGGATCGGGACCAATTTGCTACTGTGACATAGGTACACTAATTTTACTTTAATTTAATTATAATGTCCTTTCTTTGCCAACAGACACGTATACATTTATTTGTCTTTAAGTTTTATTGCGTTCATGATTTACAATGGTTGTACAAAATGTCTACGTCTTCATCTAAGTAAAACTTCTATTGAAGCTAGCTAAGCTGTTAAGTAGTTTAACTTCTTCTCAACTACAACATGTGCGAAGCCTCGAACAAAACCTAGTTATAGAAACTAGATGTTGAACATCGATTTGTGTTGGCCTACACAGTAAAATTGAAAACACTGTTTCGCCAAAACAAACTTTGTTCAGGAAATATATGTTCACAACAGTATTGTTGTGCTTTTTTTTCAAAAACGTTTTGACAGTAGCGCTTTTTAGGGTTCTGTAGTAGGTACAACAAGGAACCCTTGTCTGTCCGCCTGTGTTCGGCTTTATCTGTGTATTTGTGTTCACATTCAATAGTTATATTAATTGTGTTCACATTCAATCTAGACACGCGGTAGCGTGTCCAGCCCAGTTCAAGCAAAGCGAACGAGTGACAACGCAGCGGAGTGTATTTTACCCGTACCATTTGGAGACGCTTTTGGTCCCTTCATAACTCAAAATGTATTTAACACAAACACGGGAAATTTAGTTCATTTATTAAGCTCAATTAGACTAACTAATACCTAGCCCAAGTTAATTGATCCTAAGTTATCAGCAAATATTCTTTTAAACTCTTTTAAATAAGTTTCAGGTTTATCTACAGAACTTGGCGTCATTTAGATCTTCATTCATCATTTCAGCCATAAAACGTCTACTAATGAACAAAAGCCTCCCACATGGGTCTCCATGAGGGGTAGTTACCATATTCACCACGCTTGGCAGGCGGGTTGGCGAGCGCAGTATGGGATGTTGATATATGGAAAGACGCTGCTGCCCATCTTTCAGAAGTATCCCTTAGCAGGCTCTTACTGCATCCATGGGCATGAGAGGAGGGGTATCATTCTACTGCCGGCACCCCACAGCGGATCATTTAGATCTAAGTCATTCTAAATATTGAACTTGGCTTCCATTTTCACATTTATGTTTTTGATAGGATAGTTACATGAATGATGCGATGGAGGGCGCTGCTAGCACCATTAACGAGTTTTTGTTTTTAAAAAATAAATGTTTTTCTCAGAAACTACATAGGTTAACAAACATTTAAAATTATTAAGGAATAGATAAAACTATTGAGAATCAAATCAAATCAAATCAAAATTTCATTAATTAAATCAATGAAAAGCTAATTTATGGTAGGTAAGATCGTTTTGACTTCGTAAAATGATATGAAAACAAAAAGCAAGACTACAGTATACCACCTACTTATCTCTTTTTTCTAGTACATATTTGTTTGTATCTCGGTTTAAAGGAGAACTATAATATCTCAAAAGAATTTACAATTCACTTATTGAGATATATTAAATATTAGATTGGGGTCGTACAGAGTAAACTTTCTATCTCACAATGTTATCATGTATTTTACTTTATTTCAATCCGTGATGACCTATAAGTGGCTCACTGCTATATATGTTATTCCAAATAAACAAATAAATAAAAGAGTGAATCTAAAACACCTCGATATTGTATCTATAATATACGTATATATAAAATGTATGTACCTAAATATAATTTTTATGTCCCAGGCACTGCAACGTCCTGTATATATTTACAGCATTAATACCAGTTGCTGACGCTGTATAAATTATCTGTAAGGCCTTACTTTTTTACTCTCTAGTCTAGACAATGTTTCTGTTTAATTATTCTCAAATCAAAGAAGGGAACGGAGGCCTTTGCCCTGCAGTGGAAAATTTAAGGCTTATCATCATCCTCATCAACTGACGTTACACGATTATCAACTTAAATATCTTGTAGGTATGTTTCTTTTCGTTATTTTACTGCTTATAGCCTACCATAGATTCCCAGTAGTAACGATAAATTGGTTTCAACTAAGAGTGCGCCAAAAATGAGGTTTTATTCAAAGATAATATAAAATTGGATGGCGCCCAAATCCTCAGAACCCATCCGATTGTAATCAAAGATGGCTCCGGCCTAAATATGGTCGGGTAAGGATATTGATATTCATAGTTAAACTATTATTTGCTCATAGGTCAGCCAATTTATTCCAGCCAATATTAAAAGGTACCTAGAATGTTTGTACAGTAAAGGGTTGATGATAAAATGTATGTTGGTTTAATTTGTAAAGTGTAAGTAGAAACTAGAATAGAGAGAAAGAAAAAAATCCCACTATAAAAATGTTCATTTAAAATTTTGCCTAGACGAAACCACATGGCTCGCGCTGTCATAAAGTTATCAAATCTCATGTAGGGCCCTAAGTTTCTAACTCTACAAGCCCTAACTTCACAAACTCTACGCCTTAGACAATATGTTGCTAAGCCTTTCATAATGATCCAAAAGGTGCTGAGTTAGGACTCAGCATAATGTTGCCCCTTGAACTAGTTGGTATACGTACTAACATATCTTCGCTTCGTAAGCCTAATCTTTTATACGAACCACTAGTGAGAACAAACTACAGACAGAATTCATTTATTATAAGAGCAAGCAAACTATTTAATGATGTGTTAGCGAATAATGTGTCGTTAGATATAGATTTATATAACACCTCTCCAAAACGTCTAAGACGTTTGTTAAGTAATTCTTTTTTCGATAATTAGTGATAGTTTTTAAATTAGTGTTTTAGTTAAAATTCAAAGGACTGTTGAACCTATATAACTTTTGTTTATTATCTGTGGAAACCTATAATTAGCCTCTAATTACTATAGTTACCTTTAAGACTTAAACTAGCTGTTGGTTTTCCTAAAATTGTAAAATAAAATAAAATAAAATAAAAAATAGAAATAAGAACTAACGCTAGTTTTCAGGTAGGGTCTTTGGTGAGTATCTACAAATTGAGGGAAAAATTATATGAGCCTCGAAAATACTTACACACTAGCACAGTTTTAGTTGTTAGTACCAAGTATATAGGTCTCTTGTTATTTTTTATCTTCTCTCGTATGACTTTGTATTTTTATTTTTTATTTATCTTATCTTTCTTAATAGTATTTATAACTACTGAATGTTAGGTTTCTGGTAACTGAATAAATTATTGAGTTATCAGAAACCTTACATTCTTCATACATCTTATATATAAATTAGTTAAGAATTAATTAATTAAATAGTTTTTTATTTAAAATTTTAATTTAATTTATTATTTTTAACGTCTTATGGTGCATATCCTGTAATGTTTCAAATCGACTGTGTAAATACCTGAATAAATAAATAAATGACATCGTCGTCTCATGTAGTAAAATGTATCAGTATAGTTTGTGTCAAATTAATAAAAGAATACTTAAAAAAATAAATATTTGTTGGTAATAAATTATTGTTCCCAATAAATGACTGTTATGTAGTTAGGTGGGTACTCCGTTATTCAATATCAATGCAGACTACTCGTAGATGATGGCCACACGAAAAAGTGTTGTTTTCTATTTAAATTCGCCAATAATTATACAGATTTGAAAAAAGGAGATTAACCCGTATACAATGTGGTTATTGTTTTCTGCGATTTAAATTATTGCTTGGAATTTAGAAGTTTAATGATAAGAAATATAAAATAAACAGGTCTTTAGGTGATTAAGCGGCGATTTGCATTGTGTTAACGTCGTATAATCACGATTTTATAATTTTTATGTTTTGCCTTGCTTGCGAAAGACATTATATTATTATCATTTTATTTAATTATCGAACACCAACAAAGTATACTAAAATATAAATGTGAAAATGTTCAAATCAAGTAATAGTATGGTTGTCGTGTGGAATTTGCCGACAAAAGAATTAAGAACTAAATGGTGGCAAGCTCTGTAGTCTGTAGATAATACTCTTTATTTCAATGATATCGCCGTGGGGTGCCAGCAGAAGAATGTTGCCCTTCCTCTCTTACCCGTGGATGCGGTAGAAATCTGCCAAGGGATACCTCTGAAAGAAGGGCAGCAGCATCTCTCCATGTAAGTATTAACATCCCGTACTGCGCTCATCAACCCGCCTGCCAAGCGTGGTGCGTATGGCAACTACCTCTCATGGAGATCCGTGAGAGAGGCCTGTGTTCAGTAGTCGACGTTTTACGGGTGTAATGAATGAATGAATGAGTATAGCTGATAACTTACGAGTTGGATCAATAGAAGTCTTACAATTTAATTAGGCTAGTTTTTAACAAGAATATTCGAATACTCTTAGTAAGAAATGATAGTTTTAAACTTAACGTGCACCATATAACCCGTCTCGTATTTTTACTATCCAATCCATCCCAAGGTTGTCTGGTAAAGCTCTTTAGCGATAAGGCCGCCAATAGTCACTATGTTTTCAGTGTTTCAGTGTACTATGTTTTGTTTTAAGATGTGCAATAAAGTATTTTCTCTCTTCTATCTATCTATAGTCCTCCAATATTAAGTCCAACTGTCAGACTGCAGTCAGGTCAGCATGCTGTAATTATTGGAGTCCAGGTAAGTCAGCATGCTGTCATAACTGGAGTCCAGTTAGGTTAGCATGCTGTCGATACTGGTTTCCAGGTAGGTCAGTTTTTTTTGTCCTCATTGGAATCTAATTTAAATAAATAAATAAATAATGCTGGACAAATCACACAGCATCATCTAGCCCCAAGCTAAGCAGAGCTTGTGTTATGGGTACTAGATGACTGATATACTTAATACATTATACTACATGGATAGATATTTTTAATATATATAGAAAAACACCCAGAACACCCTGAACAAATATCTGCAGATCGTACAGACATTTGTCCCGAGGCGGGAATCGAACCCGCAACCTCTTGCGTCGCAGGCGGACCTTCGCCCGCTGCGCCACAGAGCTCGTCAAATGAAATAATTAGGTCAGAAATGACCTAAATGGAACATTTTTTTTGTGGACGCTGATGTAAGTAGAATAAGTCAAAACAGTTACTTGTCAGTTGTGAAAACTAGAAAAACTGAACCGAGGGCTTACAGCATAAATACTAGTTTCTGCCGCTTTATAAATCATCTACATTATAGATGTAAAAGCCTTACATTAAGTAGTTAAGTGCGTTTTTGTTTATTTAGTCACTTTTGAGCATTTCGTCTGCTACGCTTACCTATATGAGTAAGGCCTTTGCATCAATGATGATTATACAGCTGATGATTATACAGCGATTATTTATACAGCGTCAGCAACTGGTAATCATGATGTACGGGACGCTGGCAGTACCTGGGATGTTAGATGTATTAAGCTTGCCCAGCACCTATACCATCCTCTCAGCTTAGTCAACTATTACCTATTTATTTAATGGTAGCTAGCATCCAGAAAACCAGGAGTACTTTACTAAGCGAAACAGCTGCAAAATCCGAAGTCAAATGTCAGAAATTCCTTGAAATCTGTCGCTTCTACCGGCAAATGGATGGTCGCTTGTGGCTTCAAATCCAGTGTACCCCGCGCAAAGCTGAATTTCCCACGTCAGGCTCTACCTTGTAATTTTCTAAGTGCTCTGCGGGCAGCTGTGGTGACGGGTTGTGTATCAGTGTGGAGATTTTGTGATTACCCTTAAAGTTACGTTCTTACCTTTTTTAACCATACGCTTTCTAAAAGCGGAATTCCTAGGTGTTACTTTGAGATTTTGAATCAATGAATTGAAGATTTTGTACTTTGCTGGTAATGATATGAATTGTAGTTTTTTCTATGTATTATGATTAGATGCCGTGAGGTGCCTCTCTTCTCATGCCCGTGGATACATCCACGGGTACTACAGTAAGAGCCTGGGTATACCTCCGGAAGATGGTCAGGAGCGTCTTTCCGTGTATCAACATCCCGTATTGCGCTCGCCAACCCGCCAGCCAAGCGTGGTGAGTATGGCCACCAGTAACGGTAACGAGATCCATGGGGTAGGCCTGTGTTCAGTAGTGGACGTTTTACGGCTGAAATGATGATGTCCTTGATGGCATAAGCTTTCCGTCTCAGCCTTAGCTTAGCCAGTAAATGACTGCAGTGGCATCCCCTAGTGTATGCGGTGGTTTACGTAATCCACTTGTAAAGAAAAACTTGAATGTTTAAAAGTATTGTTGCCTTAAACAAACATTTGCAGTCTTTTCAGGCTTAGCCTTTCAAAGAGTTTAAATGCACCGTAAAGTTCTGTTCGTCATGCTTTTTAATGAAACACGTGAATGATAAATCTATATCTATACTTAATATTTAAAGCTGAAGAGTTTGTTTATTTGCTTGAACGCGCAAATCTCAGGAACTACTGGTCCGATACGAAAAATTCTTTCAGTGTTAGATAGCCCATTTATCGAGGAAGGCTATAGGCTATAACATCACGCAACGACCTATGAGAGCGGAGCAGTAACCAAAGATGCGGGTGAAACCGCGGGCGACTTCTATTTCTTGGATAAAACGGGATGATATGATAAGTCGAGGTAGTGTGTACCGAGTTTTTGTCTGTAACGACTTTTCATTTAGTAAAAGATGGGAACTACTCACGTAGTTTTAAGTTTTGAGCTCTGAGTGCTGTGGCAGCCCTACGCGAGTAGGGTCATCATCATTTCAGCCGTAAAACGTCCACTACTGAACACAGGCCTATCTAATGGATCTCCATGAGGTATAGATGCCATAGCACGCTTGGCAGGCGGGTTGGCGAGCGCAGTACGGGATGTTGATACACGGAAAGATGCTGCTGCTATCTTCCGGAGGTATCCCTTAGCAGGCTCTTACTGCATCCACGGGCATGAGAGGAGGGGTAAAATTCTACTGTCGGCACCCCACGGCACACGCGAGTTGGGTGCTGCTCATAAAATCCCATGAAGATCATCTTCATAGGCAAACTAAACTTGTCGGAATAAGCTTCTACGTTTTATTACTACGCGAGTTATACCAACGAAATGGGGAACATAATTATTCTGTGCTAATTAACAAATTTATATAGATCGCATTTGGTTTAATAATTAATTTTGTTTAGGCAATATTTATTTTAACTTATTTATGATTTCATTTTAATCATAAAAAATGCCTCGTTGATACAGAACGTCCCATGAGGGATCAATGTAAAATGTTGTATTAATTTTTTTAACAAAATTTGGGGGATAATTCCTTTTAGTTGTATTGTAACGAAAATTCACGATAAGTTTAAAAGAGAAATGTTTTTATAAATAATTAAAATGTTTAATTAAACATTGAGAGTGGTAGTTTCCATAACAACGCTAATAATGAAAACATAGTAATATAATCTGAGAGTTACAGGTTTGACTCCTGTTTGACATATTTTTGCTAAAGACAGTGTAATTTGTCTGAGTGTTGGTGCAAAAATAGTAAATAAAAAATTGAGTCGGTCACGGGTCTCCTGGCAGATGTAGAACATTTTTACCACAGTCGCTAAAGTCGCCAAACGCGCCACAGTCGCGTCGCTACAGTAGCCCAGTTGCCATATCCAGCCAAGTCGCTATAGTCGCCAGAGTAGCTTCAGCCGGCCCAGTCACCACATGCTGTGCCCTTTACGCAGCATGGTATCTGAATCTTTGGTGGACGTCCTACGCTGCGCTTGCCGGTCCGTGGCCTCCACTCGAGAACTTTTCGGCCCCATCGGCCATCTGCCATCTAATAATACATCTGAATAATTATAAATATTATTATTATTATCTTTCCAGTTGATGAACAAAGTGTGCTGAAGCGCCTGAGTGCACTGACTCTAAACGGTCAGAGTGATGGCAATGCATGCTCCTGCTGTGGTATTGGGCCGTTTGAGTCCCGGCAGCAGCAAATCGCTCATTATAAGCATCACTGGCATACCAACAATTTGAAGAGGAAGCTGTATGGAAAGACTGCTTTGACTTTAGGACAGTTTAATTCTAGAGTTGGTAAGTATTGCATTTTAATTTGTATTCTGCTGCGTGGCAATATGTTTTCATAAGAAAAGTCCAATGTGCTGTTTGAGGAACACTGGACTTGTGCTATTTTATCGAGATACTTAGATGGTGAATTGATGATGAAAGCAAACGAAACTAATAGTTACACACCTACTTCATTAACTGGTAAATAACAAAAAAAATATAGATAAAACAAATCCAAATGAAAATCGCCGTGGGGTGCCGGCAGTAGAATGATACCCCTCCTCTCATGCCCATGGATGCAGTAAGAGCCTGCTAAGGAATACCTCCGGAAGATGGGCAGCAGCGTCTATCCGTGTATCAACATCCAATACTGCGCTCACCAACCCGCCTGCCAAGCGTGGTGAGTATGGCAACTACCCCTCATGGAGATCCATGAGGGAGGCCTGTGTTCATCAGTGGACGTTTTATGGCTGAAATGATGAAATGAAAATTGATAAAACTGGATCATAGTTAACTATCCTGATATTTCTCTTTTGCTGTTGTGTAGCGCACACTGCACACTTGGATTCGGGCCTCATGTATCTCCAAGGTCATGAGGGGGTTGTTGGCATACTTGCATTTGACTTTGACTTTACAATACCAGATGACGATGACTCGAGTGTGTCCGGCAGCGACTCAGAAGGGGAGGGCAATGGCAAGCCTGTGACAGACCTCTTCGCAAACTGCACTCGGCATTGCAAGGCGTTCTTCACTAACGAGGCGGGGCAGGTGGTCTGCGTGTATCGGTGTATACTGCATCACAGGAAGGTATGATATAATCTTACAATCGTATTTTCTTAGCCTCCCTTAGGTATCCTCCTATCCAAATGGATTCACAGGCTTAAGGTCCAACTAGTCGCGGAGGCAAAGTCGTCAGTGAGCGCGGCCTAAATGTATGCTATCTCACCTGACATAGTGTGTTTATTTATTTATTTATTTATTAAGACACTCCTACGACATCTTCACATGTTTACCACCCGCGCGCTAGAATGAAATGCAAAATGATTCATTCCTAAACCGACCGCGCAAAAATATGTAAATAGACTTTTAGCACAAGGGTTATTAGAAAAACTTGAGTGTAATCTTTTCAAAATAACATTTATTTCAACTTTTGAATAATAATTAAACTATGTCGAAACGGCATTTATTTTTGAGTTTTCTTTCTCCTTATATTATTTAGTTTCGTCCAAAGTTGGGCTTAAATCAGTGTTGAAATACGAAAGTTTAGAAGCTTGTATTTTTGAAATAAATACTTTTTTCACGGTTTGGGGTGTATACAAACATAGATTATGACGAGATAAATTGATATAATCCTTAGTGTTGGATGGTAAACTCAAACAGTGGAGTAGTTACCCTTCCACGTTTGTATGGAAAGATGAGCGACTCGTTCATCCTTAAGGTCGTAGCACACTTATCAACTCGGAAAGGGATCGTAACCGTATCGCCTTTCGCGTCGCCGTCAAAAAGTCGTCAACCTAACGTAAGCACGAAACCAAAGCGGATCAGAAGCTCCGATACGTCGACTCGGCTACGGCTAGGCGAACGCCGCGCTTACGACTCGCCAGCCGCTGGTTGACGGCTAGTTCAAACATTTTCAATCCGAACGTTAAGTGTCGACGAAGATACGTAAGCTAGGGTACGGAGAGCCGTAAGCTAGGGTACGGAGAGTCGTAAGCTAGGGTACGGAGAGCCGTAAACTAGGGTACGGAGAGCCGTAAGCTAGGGTACGGAGAGCCGTAAGCTAGGGTACGGCAAGTCGACTAACTAAATAGCATTTTTTCATATATTTCAGGAAGAGCTGTCCACAGATGGAGATGGCAAGGCGTGGCTGGAGCGAATGAGGCGGCTGTCGCTCCCAGGATCCCAGCGGTGGGCCGTGCTCATGATGTCCGGGGGACATTTCGCCGGCGCTATATTTACTGGTATTTATAACTTTTTACGCCGTGGGGTGCCGGCAGTAGAATGTTACCCCTCCTCACATGCCCGTGGATGCAGTAAGAGCCTGCTAAGGGATACCTCTGGAAGGTGGGCAGCAGCGTCTTTCCGTGTATCAACATCCCGTACTGCGCTCGCCAAACCGCCTGCCGAGCGTGATGAGTATGGCAACTACCCCTCATGGAGATCCATGAGGCCTGTGTTCAGACGTTTTTCGGCTGAAATGATGATGAAGATGATAACTTTATAAAATGCCTTACTTAAAAGACCTTTCTAAATTGTTTATGTTCTTTTAATGTGGTGTGCAATAAAGAGTTTTCTATCTATCTATCTATCTTTCTGAAGGTCGTAAGTTCGATACCTGCCGTGCACCAATTGAAAAATGCTATTTAGCATTAAGTCCTCCTCTGTACAACAAAGTATTAAATAAATAAAACTAAATAAATAAATTGATTTATCTTTCATTAATAATGTTTGTGAACATTTAACATGCGTGCTTTAACGGCGAAGGAAAACATCGTGTGGAAACCCACAGCTTAGTTTAGGTTCAGACGTATTGACCTGTTCTTCCCTCTGACTAATAGCTTACTTAGCTGAGAGGATGGCATAGGATGGGCGAGCCTAATCCATCTAATAATGTCATATTGAAAATAAAATAAAATACTTACCGGCACTGCGCCACCTGCAAATAATTTATACAATTTTCCAGGTAAGTACAAGATACTTACCTGGCAAATAATGAGAAACTATAAATAACATATCCTATTTTTTAACCCACGACATAAAGAGGGGTGTTATAAGTTTGACCGCTATGTGTGTTGCTGTGTGTGTGTCCGTGGCAGCGTAGCTCTTAAACAGTGGACCGATTTGCATGCATTTTTTTTATTTAAAAGCAGGTTATCCGGCGGTGGTTCTTAAACATGTTTCACCAAAATCGGTTAAGAAGCTTACAAGATATGGGGGGGGGGGGGTGAAACAGGGGATGAATAATCTAATGTTTATAATAAATTTTATTTAATTTATTTATTAAGGTTAACCAACAGTTGTTACATTATTTCATACTTAAAACTAATAATATACAAAGTACATTATTATAAAGTGCAATAAAAATAAAAATATTTAGTTTTAATTCCGCTTATGCTGAGATGCAGGAGCACCGCCCTCCCGCCCGCTAATTATGCACATGCAGGGAGAACTAGTTTGTCAGTGCAGCATGCATACCCAAACCTATATGACGACACGTGTTTCGCCTCTCCGCGAGGCATCATCAGGTGAGACGCTGAGGTGTTAACTGGTCGGCCGCTGGAACGAAAGCATACCTGCATGTGCATAATTAGCGGGCGGGAGGGCGGTGCTCCTGCATCTCAGCATAAGCGGAATTAAAACTAAATATTTTTATTTTTATTGCATTTTATTATCATGGATTTCCGCAAAGTAACGCCTGATTCCATCAATTATACATTATTATAGTTAAATGCACAACCAATATTATACCCGAGTTTGGTATCAAATGAAAGGAAATGACCTGTAGAATGCAAAACTCAAGCCATTCACGAGATATGGCGGTTGAAAGTATGTGTGAACAATCGAGTGTTTCCAAATATACCCGAGTTTGGTATCAAATGAAAGGAAATGACCTGTAGAATGCAAAACTCAAGCCATTCACGAGATATGGCGGTTGAAAGTATGTGTGAACAATCGAGTGTTTCCAAATATACCCGAGTTTGGTATCAAATGAAAGGAAATGACCTGTAGAATGCAAAACTCAAGCCATTCACGAGATATGGCGGTTGAAAGTATGTGTGAACAATCGAGTGTTTCCAAATATACCCGAGTTTGGTATCAAATGGAAGGGCTAACGTGTGGGGGGGTTAAATAAAATTTGCTTTATAAACTTCTTGTTATTCCAGGTGGGACTCCAGTTGTGCACAAGACGTTCCATTCGTACACCACGCGGCGCGGTCAAGGCCAAGCGCAGGGCACCAGAGATCAGCACGGGAACGCACCGAAATCCGCCGGCTCCAATTTGCGGCGTTACAATCAAACCAAGTTTCTTGAGGTTAGTCTTGGCTTACTAACCCTCATGGAGGTTTATGAGGGAGGCCTGTGTTCAGTAGTAAAATTCAAATTTCATTTATTTTGCGAACATGGGTTACAAGATGGTGTCATCATTTCGGCCGTAATACGTCCACTACTGAACACATGCCTCCCTCATGGATCTTCATGAGAGGTAGTTGCCATACTCACCACGCTTGGCAGGCGGGTTGGCGAGTGCAGTACGGGATTTTGATACATGGAAAGACGCTGCTGCCCACCTTCCGGAGGTATCCCTTGGCAGGCTCTTACTGCTTCCACGGGCATGAGAGGAGGGGTAGCATTCTACTGCCGGTACCCCACGGCCAAGATGGTGTGAGTTAGAGCTATTTGTAGTACAGCCATGATCAGCTTTTCAGCATGCAAATACAGTTAAATTTAAATATTATCAAAATAATTCATAGTAGTTAATTTACAAACACAAAGCAACAAAAAGAAAAATTAAATTATATAAAATTGTCAGTCAAATTTAAGTGTTACGGTTAAGTGTGTGTAGTGGACGTTTAACGGTTGAAATTGAAAAAAAAATGAAAAACGATGATATCCGCAAAGTTCGCAGAGACTAACGCTCTCTTCCAGGTTAAGGTACAGAATAAAAGACAATGATAAAATTCTAGATGATTTATGATCTTACGCATACAAGGAATGAAACAGTTATCGAAAATATAAGAATGTAAGTATGTATGTGCGTGAGGTGTTGGGGTGTATGGTGTGTGTGTTTGTGTGTGATGTGATGATGATGATGATAAATCAAATCGGTTCATACCTTTGGGAGCTATGATTTCACGAAACACGCACACTACAAACATCAAGTCACAAATCCGCAAGGAACTGGTCATCATTATTTAATGCTGCATCGAAGAAAAGACCAAGCATTTGGTTAAAAAATGATAAACATAATACATTTTTATTATTATTTCATCGCTGCAGTTTATTTCATAGATCTATTTGGATTTGAAAGAAGGATCACAGGTTTCATAATTCTTACTAGTGTGACATTTCAGAATTTTTTTTAGTCTTACATTTATATAGCTGCGATAAAATATACCGAAAACTTATATAACTTGTATTTCGTATAAATATAGGCTCAACAAAAAAACAAAAAGCGCGCCCCCGGGTGGACTCGAACCACCAACCTTTCGGTTAACAGCCGAACGCGCTAACCAATTGCGCCACGAAGGCCACGTGAATGTGTCCGAAATTACGACGTTATTTACACAAGAGTCACATTTATTGCGATATATCTATGCCATGGAATAAACGATAGTAAGTATACATGTGCTTGATAACACAGTACTGGTTTCGTACCTAGTTATCTATGTTATTAATATTATCTTATTAGTCTCGTTCGATATTAAAAAATATCTATACTTAATATATAAAGCTGAAGAGTGTTTGTTTGCTTGAACGCGCTAATCTCAGGAACTACTGGTCCGATATGAAAAATTCTTTCATGTGTTAGATTGCCCATTTATCGAGGAAGGCTATAGAAGGCTAAAGATGCGGGTGAAACCGCGGGCGACTTCTAGTATCTAATAAAAATATAGAACACAATATTATTTTAGTTTTAGTTTAAATAAATCACGATTCTGCAATACCCTATTTATTATATTTGTTCCTAAAATAGTTTATCTGTCACCTAAATGAACTCACCAAGTAGAATTTAGTTCCGGCTCTGACAGTAGAATGTTCCCTTTCCTTTCTTGCCTTCGATGCCAAGCGTTACCTACAGGAAAAACGTAACAGCGTCTTTCCGTGTATCAACATCCCATACTGCGCTCGCTGACCCGCCTGCCACGCGTGGTGAGTCTGGCAACAACCCCAAAATCATGATCAGAAGAAAGAATTAAGTACCTACTTAAAGATTCAGGTTGATGATGTATATACAAAAATAAGTATCCAATCATTCATAACACAAGCTCTCCATAGTTTGTCTAGATGGTGCTGTGTGAAATGTCCCAACATGATTTAATTCATAATCATAATATTCATACAACTGATTGGAGTTCATTAAAAATGTATAGTTCACAGTAAGTAAGTATGTGTGTAGTTACAGTTCATTTTATCTCTTATCCAGTGGGTAAAGTAAAATTAAAAATGTATAGTTCACAATAAGTAAGTATGTGTGTAGTTACAGTTTATTTTATCTCCTATCCAGTGGGTAAAGTAAGATTAAAAATGTATAGTTCACAATAAGTATGTGGGTAGTTACAGTTTATTTTATCTCCTATCCAGTGGGTAAAGTAAGATTAAAAATGTATAGTTCACAATAAGTAAGTATGTGGGTAGTTACAGTTTATTTTATCTCCTATCCAGTGGGTAAAGTAAGATTAAAAATGTATAGTTCACAATAAGTAAGTATGTGGGTAGTTACAATTTATTTTATCTCCTATCAAAAGAAGTAAGATAAAGAATTTATAGTTCATAATATGTAAGTAGGTATGTGGGTAGCTACAATTTATTTTATCTCCTATCCAGTGGGTAAAGTAAGATAAAGAATTTATAGTTCATAATATGTAAATAATAAGTTAATAGTTCATAATAATATGTACGTGGAAGACCTAGAAGAAGATGGCGCGATGAACTAGACGCCCATTTAAGATCTTGGCCTGTAGCAGCGTTAAATCGCGAGGAGTGGAAGAAGGGAAGGGAGGCCTTTGCCCTGCAGTGGGATAATAACGGCTGAAAAATAAATAAATAAATAAATAATATGTAAGTATGTGGTTAGATACAATTTATTTTATCTCCTATCCAGTGAGTAAAGTAAGATAAGCACGCCGATTGCCACTTTAACTTCAGTGTTTCTTTATATTGTTAAATCTATAATTACCTCTGTGGTGCAGCGGGCGAAGGTCCGCGTGCGATGCAAGAGGTTGCGGGTTCGATTCGCGCCTCGGGACAAATGTCTGGATGATCTGCAGATATTCGTTTAGGGTGTTCTGGATGTTTTTCTATTTATAATAAAAAAAATATCTATGTAGTATAATGTATTAAGTATATCAGTCACCGTCACCTAGTACCCATAACACAAGCACACTTAGCTTGGGACTAGATGTAGCTGTGTGAATTGTCCAGCATTATTTTTTAACCGACGAAAAAAGAGGAGGTTGCTTAATTCGTCGGTATATTCTTATAATGAGCATTTTCTATCTACCTAAAGTGCTGTTCTCCTAGGCTATGGAAATAGCCTATGTTTTATTCAGAGCATTATGTTTCTTTGCAGCACGTCCAAGAAATAGTAACCGGCTGGACCGAGGACCTGAACGGTTGCTCCTTGATCCTCTACCGTGCGGTCGGTCCCATCAACCAGGGCATCATATTCGGAAAGAGCTCTCCCCTCCGCAAGGACGATATGAGGGTGCGCCAGCTTCCGTTCCCAACGAGGAAGCCGAGCTACAAAGAGGTGCAGAGGATACACGAGACGGTCGCTAGCTTGGAGATCTATGGTGAGATTCCTTTAATAATAATGTTTATTACCAAATTGTATGTCGTTCGTTCCTCTAGGCACCAATTCAGCTGCGCTTTCTGTCATAATATCGCATACAGGTCGCGCGATAGTTAAAGATCGCTCGGCAAAAGTAGAAGGGGTATGCGCAATATTCAATTCTAAGGTCTATTTGGTGATGTGCGGAGTGAGGGGGGCGGGTGTGCGCTGACGGCGTCACGTCATGCTGATGCGTCTCGATTCATGCGTGATTGGACACATGCGCCGATTGCCCCCACTAGATTCATCGAGCGATCTTAAACCACCGCGCGACCTGTAGCACGGGCAAGAGGACAATGGTATATCATAATATCAAGATGATATAAATAAAAATAAATAAATAAATAATGCTGGACAGATCACACAGCATCATCTAGCCCCAAGCTAAGCAGAGCTTGTGTTATGGGTACTAGATGACTGATATACTTAATACATTATACTACATACATAGATATTTTTATTATATATAGAAAAACACCCAGAACACCCTGAACAAATATCTGCAGATCGTACAGACATTTGTCCCGAGGCGGGAATCGAACCCGCAACCCCTTGCGTCGCAGGCGGACCTTCGCCCGCTGCGCCACAGAGGTTGTCAGATATTGGTAAAGCTGTTCTTACTAAGTAGCCCAAGGCCACAGCTGCGTTTTCTGTCATGACATGATATATACCTCTATATACGCAATACGCAATGGCCAGTTATCGAGAATCTGTTCATATTTTAACGAGCGGTGGGTCCCATCAACCAACACAGGGCCACAATACTATAATATTTTATATCTACTATGTTTATATCTGATTTTATTCTTATCGATATGCGCCTATAACCATCTTACCCACATCACTATGCGGCTCCATAAGACCCACAAGTGCGAGCGAGATAGACAAGGAGAAATGATTTATGGCCGCGCGACTCAGTTGGTAACGCGCTGACTATAGTTGCCACTAAGAACTTCGTTCGCTTCGCTCACTCGTTCAATATGTTGAGATATACAAGGAAAGAAGCTGTCTCCTTTATTTTTATGAGTAGAAAAATATCAAGAAATGTTCAAGTCGCGTTCAAATGAGACTTACTGAATATAAATCACTTCGCACGTATATGATATATGTATATATGATCAGATATGTATCTAGATAAAATCTAGCCTATGTGTTAATTCTGGTCAACGTCTATTATACCTACTGTGCAAAGTTTAAGCTTGATCTATTATGTAGTTTTTGCTTGAAGAGGTAACAAGCACCCATGTAAACTTTCCGATTTATAATATTAGTAGCACAGCATTTAGGTACGTTACCGCTTTTAGTTGTTTAGTTATTATGTTATTTGCTATCATAAGTTTTTGTCTTTGTACTGTATGTGTGTGATTGAAGTTCCAAATAAACTGTCTATCTATCTCATCATTCCAGCCGTAAAAAGTCCACTACTGAACAGGCCTCCCTCATGGATCTCCATGAGGGGTAATTGCCATACTCACCACGCTTGGCAGGCGGGTTGGCGAGCGCAGTACGGGATGTTGATACACGGATAGACGCTGCTGCCCATCTTCAGGAGGTATCCCTTAGCAGGCTCTTACTGCATCCATGGGCATGAGAGGAGTGGTAACATTCTACTGCCGGCACCCCACGGCTGCTTATCTATCTATCTAGCACTAAACTGGCTGCATATCCCTTACAGAATCAATGGAGTTGTTCCAAAAAGCGCTGATGGCGTCACAGGGCAAGCCGCCGAACAAATCCGGCTCAGACACGAGTTTAGATAAGAGTAAGAAGCAGAAGAGTCCCAACAAACTAGACAGAGCCAAATCTAGGTGAGTTGCTTGATTATTACCTCTGTGGCGCATCGAGCCGGTTCTACTCCCGCCTCGGGACAAATGTCTGTTTGTTATAATGTAACAACAAAAACACGGGAATTTATCACCTTAAATATAATTTATTCCCGACGTCGCGTCGTGTTTTTGTTATTAAGTGTATTATAATGAACTGTGATCGCGAAAGTTTACGAAAAACAAATGTCTGTATGATCTGCAGATATTTGTTCGGGAAAAATGTGGATGTTCTTTCTACAAGCATTGGTACGGGGGTACCAGTGAAGGCCTCAAAAGGTCACCAAAGGTCAAAAATCTCATTTTTGGGTTTTTGGACGTTTTCGGCCATTTGAAGACTTATTTTTTTGCTGACTTTTTGACGTCACAATAACTCCGGTCCCTGTGACCCTAGGGTCACCAAAATCAATCAGTCCCCTTCTCTCATTAAGACGGTGCTAACAAAAAAGGTTTCATGTAAATCGGTTAACGCGTTCGGTTGTAATCGTCATATACACAGACAGACAGACAGCGCTATACATATTACTATAAAAAAATATATATTTGCGTAGCAAAACGTATTTTGTATATCAGTCCCCATAACACAAGCTCTGCTTAGCTTGAGGCTAGATGATGCTGTGTGAATTGTCCAGCATTATTCATTCATTTATTACAAACGACGTTTTAAAACATTTTCAAATCAAATGAAATGAAAAATATTGATTTATTTGTCACAACCACAAACAGTACATAATAATATGGACAAAATTACAGGGTTTTTTTAATTACACGAGATTGATTGTAAGTTTCAGGGATTAATATTAAAAACAACTACCAAAAAAAAGATACATAATGGACTACGCTACGCACCCACCCAACCAAATCGTCCTATATTTTTTTTAGGACAAAATGACGAGATAAGCCGTAGGCCCACCTGATATTAGGCGGTTACCTCTACCACTGTTTACATTACAACTGCAAAACCGCGGTGATCTAGTTCACGAGTCCCCTTGTCCCCTATAGTGTTGTAAGGTCTCATATGCCCGTAATCAATAAGAAATAGCAATAAGAATCTGCCAAGGAATACCTCCAGAAGATCTGCAGGAGCGTCTTTCCGTGTATCAACATCCCGTACTGCGCTCGCCAACCCGCCTGCCAAGCGCGGTGAGTATGGCAACCACCCCATAGAGATCCATGATGGAGGCCTGCGTTCGGTAGTGGACGTTTTACGGCTGAAATGATGAACTAGATACCTTAACGTTTTACGTTGTTGCTTTCGCGATTAGTTAACATATTTTTTAGTTTTAAAATTACAGGTTTTTTAGCGTACCTTTTTTATTATTTTCCCGGCGTTTCGAACACATTTCAGCGTTCTTGGTCGCGGGAGGACTGATGTGCTGGGAGCTACCGCCGTGAATTGATGGCAGGATCCACGACTACCCTCAATTCGTCTTCAGATTCAGAAATGTCCTTACAACACAATACACTGACGGTATCGGACTGCTGTACAGTCGGAACATAACGCACACACTTACTAAACACAGGATTCCATGCAGAAGAGAGACGAAAACCATCTTCACGATTGAAATTTAGGTGTTTCTTGATCTCAATCGCCTCTCGAACTATCCTTTTATAATAGTGGCGTTCTTTGGTTAGAACTTTTGGGTCATGTAGTTCTATCCAGTGGTTAGGTCCTGGTAAAATAAAATAATAAAAAAGGTACGCGATAAAATCCTGTAATTTTAAAACTAAAAACGAACGTTTTATGTTTCAGAGAACGCACCCCCCGCCCCCTGCCCACGAGCCAGATGTCGAGCGAAGACGAAGGCCCGTGCTACATAGACTCGGAAACGCCTAAGGACTGGATCAAGACCCTGTCGGAGCAGGCGCGCAGCGGGAACATCACCAGCTCGCGGAGGGATCTGCTCCTGGACGTCAAGTCCGCCCCTAGCTCGGTTTGCTCGGAGAATGAGAGCGAGGCCGTTGAAAAGATTGAGGTAATTTGTTTATTTCATTAATTTATCATTATCATCGCAGCCGGCCGTAGGACGTCCGCTGCTGGACATAGGCGTCATAATAATAGTCATTTATAGGTAATAATAATTACAAGTAATTTTTTTATACATTTTACATAATTCGATTGGATTTTATACATTTTAACTATTTGACATTATTCATAATTATAGATTATAGAAAGATAAGGATTAAAAAAATAAAGAATTAAAAACAGAAATACAAAATCATAAATCTTGTTATTAGCCGTTTGATTCTAGATTACTTATGTATATATGTATATTATGTTTGATTTGTGCTGTTAGTCTTCCTAAAATAAATAAATAATAGAAAATAAATAATAACAAAAGTAGATACAATAAAAAAAAAAAAATAATTACGGTGATTTACCGTTTTGATATATTTTTTACTGTAGAGTATTTGTTTTTGTATTTCTTTATAGTAAAAAATGTATTTTTATGAGTTTAAAAATAAATGATGTGGAATAATAATTATAAAAAAAAATGAAAATTATTCCTTATGAGCTACGAATTCGTCGTAGCTATAAAAGGTTTGCTCAATAAGCCAGCACTTTAGTTTGGACTTGCATGCGGGCAGACTTTGGGCTTGTGTAACAGAGCTGGGGAGCCTGTTGTATACTGCTGGGCCCGTGACATGTGACAACTTGGAGGATTTTGCCAGCGTGTGCGACACCGAGGCTAGTCTGTCGCGGCTCCTCATTAATCTCGCAAGTAGCGATCATGAGGGGATTGTTGTCATACTCGCCACGCTCGGTAGGCGGATTGGCGAGCGCAGTACGTGATGCTGAGACACATCCACGAAGGATATGCAGATGTAGAAGAAGAAGGGCGTGACTCTATGAGCTCCTGTACTTCCGTTTTTGTTCCCTATATTTTTCCAGGCATAATATTTTATTTATATGAACAATAACATTACAGGTAATAGCTAATTCGATGCTATTTGTACGGACATACACTTAACGAGCTATTTAGAAACATTTTCTATGGTAACCTGTGCTAATTCTATGAATTTCGGCATGCTGTGGTGAAAAACATCCACTCCGTTCTCGGATAGGATGTTGTTGTTATTTCTCTACTAGCTTCTGCCCGCCGCTTCGCTTGCGTTGTACCCAGATAAAAAGTAGCCTATGTGTTAATCCTGGTCAACATCTATAGTGTGCAAAGTTTCAGCTCAATCCGTTGGGTAGTTTTTGACTGAAGAGGTAACAAATATCCATACAAACAAACTTTTGGCTTATAAAGCCAAAATACTACTAGCCGCACCCCGCAGTTTCACCCGCGTAGTTCCCGTTCCCGTGGGAATTTCGAAAAATCTTTCCTTAGTGCACCTCTAGGATACTCAAACCTGTGTGCCAAATTTCAAGTCTCTAGGTCCAGTGGTTTAGGCTGTGCGTTGTCTGTCAGTCACTCAGTCAGTAACGGAAGAGTTTTAAATATATTGATTAGTGAGATAAGATAACTCCTATTCATCCTATTTATTCCTAGACAGCTTGGATCCATGCTGACTTTGCTGAGTGGATGGTGTCAGAATTTAATTTATTTATTTCCATAGTTTGTAATTACAAAACATAGACACGTCCACTTACAGTATAAAAGAAAAACATATTTAATCTTATGTTAACAGGAAAAAAGGCACATGAAGTGTTTGTGCTGGGCAAGCCTAATCCATCTAACAATATCCCGGACCCTGCGTCCCGTACAGCTTTGATACCAGTTGCTGACGCTGTATAAATCATCTATAGTAGATGTTACGCCTTTTACCTTTTGGGCCCATAAACCTATGGACGCCCGACTATGTCCTTCGTTAGTTGGTTAAGCTGGCTGTTATAAATTCAGGAAAGAAAAAGTATACGGTATTTAATAAGCTAACCTATTATATTATAACCTAGGTAAAGAAAAAGAAGAAAAAAGAGGACAAGGTAGCGAAGAAGGAAGATAGCAAACCAGCTAGAAAAAATGAAAGTAAAAGCGTGAAGGAAGAAGTGAAGATGGCACCGGCGAAGATTTCGGCTGGTATTAAAAAGGTAGTTAACATTATTATACACTAGCTGAACCGGCGAACTTCGTATCGCACCTATAACTACAATCACCACTTACAACTTACCCTACAACTACCCTTTTTTTTTGTTATGGGTTGGAAATCTGCTTGGTCAGATACACATGCTGCGTAAGGGCACAGCATGGTTATTTGAGGTTGTCTCCTGACGACTCACTAAAACCACACCGACGGCCGGCCTCGGTGCACTAGGGGCTCCGGTTCCTCGTAAAGAACACTCCGGAGCCCCTATCGCACCTTGCCTGAGCACGTCCCGGGGGCATCCATAACTAACGCCGTTAATATAAAATGCAGCCATGCGTGAGTCACAAATAGGTCTCGGTCTCAGCATAGTTGGTTATGTAGACTGGTCTTCCGACAGAGCCGTTTGGTGACGTCAGAAGACGACCTCCTGCAGGGCTAGCATGGGCTGGGGATAAAACTTTTGTCCACCGGTTATTTCCACTGACAAGGGATAAAATTATTTTATCCACCTGCCAAAGCACTGCAACAGGGGGAAAGAGAATTATATCACTTTTTAACATTAGACGTGGATACTCACACTCCGCCTATAGCTTTCGTTTCCCCTGGTTTGTCCACCGTGAATAGTTATCCTATCATCATGTCGCCATGCTCGGAGGGTGGACAAAATTGACAGAGGGGAATAGTATTGTGTCCTCTCCCCGTGGATAAAATATCTCCGGCCATGCTAGCCCTGCTGTTAGTTTGAATTTATTTTATTTATTTATTGAGAGAAAGAATAGAGGTTCTTAATACGAAAACTTAAAAACTATCGATTACCGCAAAATCTATAAAACTGTGTCGCGGTAACGCCTTCCTTAGATAATACTGATGGCTTATACGCAGAAGGTTACAAAAGTTCGTAAATTATTTCATACAAAATTTCCCTACGCTTCCAAAGATACAGGTTTCAATCAATCTTATACATTTACGAAACTTCGATCCCCAGATTTGGCATGCCATATCCCAAGAACAAAACACCCTAGAAACTATACTAGAAACATTGGAGGGTGACTTGGTTGAGGCGTGTAACACAGCGGACCCCACGGACGGTAATACAGCGCTACACAAGGCAGCCATCGCCGAAAGTCCAGATATGGTGACGTAAGTGATTCTCTGATTGTTTATAAACTATATTAAAAACATTGGAGAGTGACTTGGTTGAGGCGTGTAACACAGCGGACCCCACGGACGGTAACACAGCGCTACACAAGGCAGCCATCGCCGAAAGTCCAGACATGGTGACGTAAGTGATTCTCTAATTGTTTATAAACTATATTAGAAACATTGGAGACTAACTTGGTTGAGGCGTGTAACACAGCGGACCCCACGGACGGTAACACAGCGCTACATAAGGCAGCCATCGCCGAAAGTCCAGATATGGTGACGTTAGTGATTCTCTAATTGTTTATAAACTATATTAGAAACATTTGAGAGTGACTTGGTTGAGGCGTGTAACATTGCGAACCCCACGGACGGTAACACAGCGCTACACAAGGCAGCCATCGCCGAAAGTCCAGATATGGTGACGTAAGTGATTCTCTAATTGTTTATAAACTATATTAGAAACATTTGAGAGTGACTTGGTTGAGGCGTGTAACATTGCGAACCCCACGGACGGTAATACAGCGCTACACAAGGCAGCCATCGCCGAAAGTCCAGATATGGTGACGTAAGTGATTCTCTGATTGTTTATAAACTATGTTAAAAACATTGGAGAGTGACTTGGTTGAGGCGTGTAACACAGCGGACCCCACGGACGGTAACACAAGTCAGCCATCGTTTAGATCAAATAAATAAAAGCATTTTTAGATTTTTAAAGAAGAGTACAGTTAGCTCAAAAAAATTTAATTTATCGAAAATACAACTTTCCTACCAGAAACTACTATCTACACCAGATTTATCAACCTATAAATCTACCTGCTTTAATATTTATCTCTTATACATATGTACATCTACAGAAATAGCTCTTTTCCACCACTTTTCTCAAGTAATTTACCATAATAAGATTGCAGATTGTTCAAATCAACCTGCTGTAATCTCTATCTCTTTTCAACAGCAAGATCCTGAACGCCGGAGGTGACCCATGCATACGTAACCATCTCCTTCAGACGCCGTACGCCGCCACCCCTCACCCCGACACCAGGATCGCTTTCAGACTATTCCAGGGGCGGTACCCTGACAGACACAACTATGGCAAGGTACGATATAATCCCACCTGCTTCGTAGGTTCACTTCCTCTTCACTGGGGATCTTTACTTTCTGCAATTACTAGTTGTTGCAGCCTACTAAAGGATGATTAGGTGGTGATCAGTGATAACTCAGGAACTTGTAGATATACGGAATATAGGTAAAGTTTATGTTACAATTTTTCTATATGCTCTAAATACTGTTTAAAAAATAATACTTTTTATCAGTTGTCGCTCTAACTTTGTACATGCTGTGACATCCTGTAATTACGGGAGCACCAGGCTATTAACATTTAGTCCTTAGTATTATGTATATTATGTGTAACCCTGTGTTGGATGTCCTATTAAATAAATAAATAAAAATAATCTCAATTTTCCTAACACAATATGTGTGTGCTTTGTTCTTGAATACGTTTGAGTAATAATAATAAAAAAAAAAATATTATATATTATTTATATAAACTATTGCTATGGTTTTTCTCCAGCAGTGTGTTTGACAATGTCAACAACTGATACTCATACGTTAACTTACCCCTTACCCCGACATCAGGATTGCTTTCAGCCTTTTCCAGGGGCGGTTTCCTGACAGATACAACTATGGCAAGGTACGATATAATCACACCTCCGTAGGACCTTCTAAATCAACAGCAAGATCCTGAACGCCAGAGGTGACCCATGCATACGTAACCGTCTCCTTCAGACGCCGTACGCCGCCACCCCTCACCCCGACACCAGGATCGCTTTCAGACTGTTCCAGGCACGGTTCCCTGAAAGACACAACTATGGCAAGGTACAATATAATCGCACCTGCTCCGTAGGTTCTCCACTGAGAATCGTGACTTTCTGCAAGTACTATTGCTATGGTTTTTCTCAACCAGTGTATCTTCATCAAGACAGTGTCCTTACTGTGTGCATTTTTGTGGCTTACCTTTCAAACCTGAACACAGCAACGCAGACATTATTGCTTGGTGGCAGACGTAGGTATGCCGGTAGAACTTCCCTGGATGAACTCTTCACAGAAGTTCTACTACTATCAGATCAGAATAGATGTAAATCCTTGTTTACTGTTACTGTTACCAGTAACGGTCAAAGTTATTTATTTATTTATTTAGGTACACAAAACAAGCAATACAAAAATAATAATAAAAACATTGAAAATGATCTGGCTTGAATCGCAACTCATGTGTACACAACAAACTTACAATATAATATAATCATCTAGTACCCATAACACAAGCTCTGCTTAGCCAAGCTAGATGATGCTGTGTGATTTTAATATAAATAACATTATTATTATTATTACATTATTATAATTTATGTTATGTGAAGCTTAATTAAAAACAAGAAGACAAAAAAATGCAAACAATATTATTTATTATTGGAAGACAATTAAGACAAAATAAGTAAGCCAATAAACCTATATAGCTACCTTATAATTATTTATTCATCCTATTGTTGTTACAACACTTCTACTGGAGAATCTAATAATACTGGTTAACCTTTACCATCCCATTGTTGGGCAAAGACCTCCCTCCATTCCCTCCACTCTTCACCGATTTTGCGCCACTCTTTGCCAGTCCTTCTTGGCAGCGTCCAGTAGTCTACCATGAGTTTTCACAATCTGCACTCGCTAGCGATTGTAGTAAAAAAATGTATGAAAACTTGTAAAGCGCCTCTAGCGGATAGTTTGGTACTAAAATACGCAGTAAATGATACTACAGCTACCTGTAGGTATTTGGGCTTCATTAGCTAAGAATTTAGTATCATGAGTTACAAATCTGCCAGATGTCATAGTAACGTGCTATTACTGTTGTAACGGCTATCTAACAGTGACAACTCATGGTACACACACAGCTCGTCTTGCTATTTATCTGCGTGTTCTAAATCCTTGTTAATTAATTTAATTTTTGTTACAGTCTCAAATCCCCGGACCGCTAACACCGGAGATGCTGGAGCAAGAGAAGGAGAGAAGAGCGCAGCAGAAGCGCACCAAACGGCAGAGAGAGAAAGAGAAACAAATAGAGAAGGCTAAGTCTAGTAAATTCTTGCAGCTGGACGATAAGGCTAAGGTAAATAAATAAATCGTCATCATTTCGCTGAAATATTGCGCAAAAGATCTGCTTGTTTGATGCGTCGGGTGCGTGACAGCCGCAACAGTTAGTTACCTGTGTCTGATAGCGGAGAGATTGGACACAGACTGTATTTTTATGGAGTACTGGACGAGAAAGCATGTCAAGCTTTCTTGTCCTTTTTATAATTTGGTTTTAGCTTTAGTATGTATAGAAGGGAAGGGAGGTCTTTGCCCTGCAGTGGGACAGTGGTGGCTAAATAATAATAATTTAGTATGTTAACACTTTTATCTTTTTTTTTTTTTTTATTCAAATTTATTATAAGGACCTTTATTTTACAACATGCCGGTCCTAAACACTTTTATCTTATTATTGTCATAATATGTATTACTGTTGAATTTGTTCTCTCTGTAATCGTAAACGTTTTTTAATCTAATTAAATTTCAACTGTAAAACGTCCACTACTGAACGCAGGCCTGCCTCATGGATCTTCGCGAATGGTAGTTGCCATACTCACCACGCTTGGCAGGCGGGTTGGCGAGCGCAGTACAGGATGTTGATAGACGGAAAGATGCATGAGAGGAGAGGTAACATTCTACTGCCGGCACTGCACAGCATAATAAATAAACAATAGAACTCGGTTTATTAATAAACCGATTAGGAAAATTCTTTGTGAGTTCGAAGGAATGACATCATATTCGATACTACATAAATCGTAAAGGCAAAAAGTTTCGATTGCATTTTTCATTTTCTATGAATGATACCCCTTAATGTGTTTTTAGGGTTCCGTAGATATTTATAAATGTTTATTGTTGCAGTCAAGTTCTTCGGAGAAGCGTTGCTTCGCCTGCGCCGCCGCGCTGCCCAAAGCTCCATTCGAGTACAACAACTACCAGTTCTGTACGATAAAGTGCCTTCAGAATCATAGGAACATACGCCCTTTGAATATGAGTGTGTAGGCAAAATATGAAATGGTGAAAAATGAGTTTGTGATGTAAAAAAAAATATGGTGTGAATAAACGTCGCAGAAAGTTTTTTCTTGTTTTATTCCAAAAAAGAAACAATACTTCTTTTACTTCTACGACTTGTGTCGTATTATGTCCTTTCATGATTTCTTAATTATCCATAAGTCATATAGAAAAAATACTCACCCCACGACTTATTTGTATGTATGTGCACTTTCCGTGGGGTGCCGGCAGTAGAATGCTACCCCTCTTCATGCCCGTGGATGCAGTAAGAGCCTGCTAAAGGATCCGGAAGATGAGCTGCAGCGTCTTTCCGTGTATCAACATCCCGTACTGCGCTCGCCAACCCACCTGCTAAGCGTGGTGAGTATGGCAAACCCCTAATGGAGATCCATGAGGGACGCCTGTGTTACCAAATCGTTCGTGCCGTTCTCAAGATCCCCTAGCTTGGAAGAAGAAAGTTCCTAGAACACCTAGAAGGTTCCCAAACTAAGTGAGGCTGCTCTCACACTATTAACAAGATAGGGAATATGCATCATCATCATCATAATCTCATCCGTTGGACGGCTGCTCACGTCCACTGCTGGACATTCCTACGAGTAGGCCTCCTTGGGTTTGTCCAAAAACGTGTTTTAAATAAAAATGAAATTATGATTTTAACACCTCATTACTTATGTATGTACATACCTATTACATACATACATTGTGTGTGCCATGAGGGAGGCCTATGTCCAGCAGTGGACGTCCTACGGCTGAAATGATGATGATGATTGTGTGTGCTGAGAGCGGGCATATATTATATTATAGCGTGACAAAGTAAACTACAATGACTAATTTGACAGCAAGATATGATTTTTTATGAAAGCATCGCCATCTAGTATCGAATGGCAGAAACAATTACTTCGAAAATGTTCAAATAATGTAATTGAAATTGTTTCTGCTATTTGATACTAGATGGCGTTGCTTTCATATAAATCGTAGCCGGTGCCACCACTGACGTGTTACGGCAAAAGCGGGAACTGAGATATTTTAGGGGACGTGCTGTACCCTGATTTAAGTTTTAAATCTCCGTAGCATAATTTTGATAAGATAATAGCCACTCTTATGCGGATCTCTTAGCTAAGAAACCTTCTCATATTCTATGGGAACACAAATTAATGTATCCTATCAAAAACATAAATTTCAAAATGGGAGCCAAGGAATGTCGTGGTGATTGACTTCGCCCACAAAATAATTGAAATTTAAATGACGCCAAGTTCTGTAGATAATCTTAAAATCTTTATTCTAATATAATCTTTGTTCTAGAAAATATATGTTAACTGGGGATCTAATAACAATCAATAAATGAACTAAATTCCCTTCCCGAACCTTCCCGAACACACGTTTGTGTTTAATAGATTTTGAGTTAAGAAGGGACCAAAAGCGCCTCCAAATGGTTCGGGTAAAAAGCACACTACCGCGTTGTCGCCCTTTTGCTTTGCTTGAACTTGGCTGGACCCGCTTCCGCGTGTCTAGATGTGACTTTCGAAGCGAAGATTGCCTTTGAAGAATATGCCAGGGTATTTTTAGGGTTCTGGACCAAAATGGTAAAAAGGAACCCTTATGTATATCGCATAACATATGATGTGGGGTATCATGTAAAAGGTATTCATTTGCTCATTAATAAATATTTTTTATTTTTCTTTTAGGCGTTTTCGAGTTAGGTACTTACAAAAACACTAAAAAAATACCGTTCCCCACTTATCTCCTAAGTTGCAGAGATAAACCCCTGAAACTTTTATTGCTAATAGAAGTGTATGTAAAGATTGCAGGAAAATTATAGCGAATTTTATTTGCATAGTTTTTAGAAATCTTCGAAAGTGTAAAAAATCTACATTGTATAACGCTATCAGACAGATGGCGCTGTCAAGGTTATCACCCTAGGTCACCTTTATGTACTATATATATTATATTGTATGATAGCACGGAACCCTCGGTGCGCGAGTCCGACTCGCTCTTGGCCGGTTGTATTTTATGTTATGACGATATCAAGACGTTGCTTTAATATTTCATCAGTTTTTAGTTTTGACCAATACTTGGATTTTGTTGGGTTCTTTATAAGTGACTGACCATGTTGCTATACGCCGAAGATCATCATCGTTCAGCTACCCTAGACTAGATGATTAGGGAGATACTTTATCATCATCATCACCATCATTTCAGCCATGAAACGTCCACTGATGAACACAGGCCTCCCTCATGGATCTCCATGAGGGGTAGTTGCCATACTCACCACGCTTGGCAGGCGGGTTGGTGAGCGCAGTATGGGATGTTGATACACGGATAGACGCTGCTGCCCATCTTCCGGAGGTGTCCCTTAGCAGGCTTTTACTGCATCCATGGGCATGAGAGGAGGGGTATCATTCTACTGCCGGCACCCCACGGCGATACTTTATGTCTAGGATAAATTGCATGTTATCCGCTTGTAAATGGTATTTGCAGATTTGATTGAATACACTAATAGCGATCAGTAAGTACTATATACAATAAAAAGTAATGGTCCTGATGTTAACCCCTAACATAACATACATAACATAACGTTATGCCCCGATGCACTTTGGCAACGAAGATTTACGACAAGAACGGTCTTCCCGTAAAATTTGTACGAATTGTGATCGATAACTCAAATAGCTCCCAAAAAATTCTATTGAAGGTGCATCGACTCCATAATAAGACACGACTTTTCATGTCAACATCATCATCATATCAGCCCGTTGACACCCACTGTTGGCTTCCTCTTCAGCACGCCAACGTAAACGGTCCTGCTTTACTTTTCATGTGTGTGACAAATGTTTCTAGTGATGCCCAAAACGTGATGCCTTAAGCAATTGCTTAATTCGCAAGGGTTAGTCCAGAACTGCCTCTTAGCATTGGACCCATGTGTGACCTTCGCCGACAGATCGCTGAACATGTGACAATTAAAAGTATCCACGGCATTGTGAACAACGTCAACGATTTGTGTTTTCGTTGCAGTCAGCTTTACTCCAATGATTCTGCGTTTTGATAAGTATTATATTAATCATCTGGTTTCCATAGTCCAAGCTTTTATTTGTTTGGGTGTGGATGTGGATGTGTAGTAACCAGCATTACACCCAGATAAAAGTAAGTAGCCTTTGTGTTAATTCTGGTCGACATAGGTAGCTGTATCTTTGCAAATTTTCAGCTTAATATGGTTGTTTTTGCGAGAAGAGTTAACAAACTTCCATACAAACATACTCTCGGACATAACGAGTCTAATATTAGTGGGATTTGTTTAAATAAAGTCAGAATCAGACTGGAAACATAATCCCTTTTCCTAAGTATAGCTTACTGAATGTTCCAAACAGACCGAAGTATCTAAGCGAGAACACAAACGCTGAAGTTTATATTTGATTAAGTAAAGTCGAGTCTTCTGTTTAAAGGTCCGTTTGCATAAGGTTTGCACACTGCGAGGGAAATAGTATCGTCAGTTTATGGACTAACTGCTTTTCTACTTTGAGTTTCACTTGCTACTTAATCATCATCATCATATCAGCCGTAGGACGCCCAATGCTGGACAAAGGCCTGGATCATTGATCTCCAAGTAGGTACTGCGGTTGGAAGCCGTCTGTATACACCGCCGATACGCGGTTCTTACCAAGTCACCTGCCCCTCCATTTGAACACTTTGCAGCCCCATCGGCCATCTGTTCTGCGCGCTATATGGCCTGCACATTGCCTCTTTAACGTTTGGCTATCTCGGTGACCCGAGTTCTTCTACGTATCTCCTCATTTCTGATAGATCGTAGATGAACTCCGAGCATAGCTATCTGCATAGCTCGTTGAGCGATTCTGAGCTTATTCGTAAGGACAATAGTGAAGAAGAAGTTATGGAAATAAAAACTCGGTACTTGCCACTCAAACATAAAATAAAATAATGCTGGACTATGAGTGCCAGATAGTTGATAAAACATTAAAATCGAATGCTAAAAAGTCGTAGAACAAATGTTGTTTCTTGAGGTGGTCAGAATCATCCTCTTTCAAGCAGAAACACATTAGTACACATGTTATAATACACCCTGCATATATGTAGATAAGTAATAATAGTTCTTTGTTATACCTAAATAACATTATGGCAGGGCATTAAAGTGTCAACATTGCCATTAGCTCTCTAGGACTTGAATTTCGAAACGTCTGACCCCAAAGGGTTAATTGGAAACGCATACCCTAGTCATCGGTGGCAGCGTAATTTACCGTGTAACCAGGGCATAAACGAATACCTTGTCGAAACACTAATTTCTAAAGGCTGGCGTTTGTGTAGTTTTGAGCTGAAATTACTTAACGAGATGATAATTGGACTTTGACTTTTATCTGGGGGATTGGAACTCTGTGGCGTAGTTAAATTTATGAACCGACTGTTTGTAAATACCTTTGTAAGTTTTCAACTGATATTTGTCTGGGATTTTTGACACACTTTACAATAAAACCGGACAAGTGAAGGTTGGCCTCGCCCACCGAGGATTCCGTTGGTACATATGTATGTAGGAACATAATAAACATTATTAAAATTACTTATATATAATTATTTGACGAGCTCTGTGGCGCAGCGGGCGAAGGTCTGCCTGCGACGCAAGGGGTTGCGGGTTCGATTCCCGCCTCGGGACAAATGTCTGTACGATCTGCAGATATTTGTTCAGGGTGTTCTGGGTGTTTTTCTATATACATACCTCTATAATAGAAATATCTATCTATGTAGTATAATGTATTAAGTATATCAGTCATCTAGTACCCATAACACAAGCTCTGCTTAGCTTGGGGCTAGATGATGCTGTGTGATTTGTCCAGCATTATTTATTTATTAATTATTTATTTATTTATTTATTAAAATTATTCAAAATGCTAAAAATATTCAGTCACCTATCCAATTTATTACCGCGCGTAGGGTTGCTTACTCGATGATTCATTTCGTACCTTTTTTATGGAAGATTTCTTTATGATTCCTTTGCAAATGTACAGTTTTTGGGTTTTTCTATGTATTACAGTATAAGGCGATATAGGTACCTACTTACTTAAAAAACTACACAAACAATTTTACACAATTTATATTTACTATGAAACGTGACTGTACTAGTGTAGAGTAGTAGTAGTTATAGAATAGTAGTAATGTAATTTGTAAAGGGGCCGGTGAAATTACGGGCACATGAGACATTACAACTCTTATGTCTCAGGGTGCACCGTCGCAATGCCCGACAATAAAATACTAATTACGTACGTAATTATATTAGCTTATAATTTAAACTTGGCAAAATTATTCGCCATTGACTTTGCGCCAACACAAAAAAAATAGTAGTCTTATCTAAATCGTGGTGGCTTCATTTGGTTTCCTCTATGTCTGTACCGAATCACAACGTTAAAATTTTAAACCCACCCGCATTTACTGTATTGTACTTGTAATTAGAGTACAAGTTAACAAAAAAATATTTTAGTGTTTCGTATGTTTCGTATGCTCATAATGTTTGTTTACATATTTTATATTTTGTATATTATTTTGTAGTTATTATTGTTAGCAGTGTGCCAGTGGCGTAAATCGTGAGGAATTATTAGCAGTCCATAACACAGGCTCCGCCTAGCACGGCTGTTAAAGTACATGCTCGGTTCAGTTTATGTAAGTTTATCCACAATTGTCATTTATCATTGTTATTATTAACCTACATCCTTAAATTAGCTTTTAGGCTTAAGATAGTTAAAAGTCTGGTTGTAGTTTCTTTTATCGTAAATAAATCTATAAATCGAGAATGCAATGCAGCGTTGGTCACATGCTTCGTGAAGGTGATCACTGCGGTATTGCAGTTGTTATAGGTGACGTTTGACTGCTACGATCGCGAGATATACGCCTGTTGCAAACCTGTCGCGAGATAGCAGTCAGCCTGCTGGATCTCCCCGCGCCGCTTACTTCGTGGCCGCAGACTTAGTGCTATTCTATCTTACAACTTTACAGAATGCCACTCGCCTAAGTACTGCGAAACCATGTGGATAGTGAAATGCCTTGTCGAAACAGTAATTTATAAAGGCGAAACATGCATTAGTTGCGAGGACGTTTGCGCTGGAGAGGATTAAACGTATTAAGATCGAAATAGGACTTAGTTTTGCACAACTACGGGACTTAGGTTGAACTAATCTTATTTTTTTCATACAAATATTATATACATATTCAACACGAAATAACGTCTTCAGTGCTAGAATCGTAGATGCTGAAAATACTTATACCGCTATATTTACGCTTATTGCCTACATTTGAGTTTTTCCCTCGATTTACCATGTATCCGTTACCAGATCTGGGTGTAGCATTAATAAGTGGAAATAAAGACCCAACCGCAAGTGAAACTTTAGGGCATGCAAGTATGCCTTAAGAAACTTCAGTAGACACTTATTTAATTGCTTATGGATCCCATGATCAGAATCAAGTTAAAAATGGGACATTGAAAATGCATCTATTCGAACATGTAAATTAGATCCTAAGCAAGAGCCTTGTTTCCTGGGCCACAGCTCTGCTTCTCCAGGATACAGGGAGACAATGTTGTTTTAGACATAAGGTTTTTGCAAAATAAATACATTTAATTTCAACTCAAAGAAAAATATTCCAAATCGACTCGTAAACGACAAAGTTCCTGAGGTGACGAAGATTAAAACAAAAACACAGACGACTTGAGAACCGCCTGCTTTTTTGAAGTTGGTTAAAAAACTAATGCTACGAAGGTCAGATGAAATGGTGGTATCAACCAAGTGGTACCACACATTTAACTACGTATGTATTGTTAACATGTGTTTCCTTGTTATCGACATGGTTTGTAGCGTAAATTTCCATGGTTAGCCTTGAAAAAAGTGTCATGGCCTCTTAGGGTTCCGTACTACACACTACAGTAAGGAACGTAGTTTCGTTATGTCTGTCTGTCGGTCGTCAATCCGTCTGCGGGTTTACAAAGACACAATTTGTAGGTACTGGAATATACATACACATATAAAATGATGACGTCGAGAAAACAGAAAAAAAATGCTGAATAAATAATCGTGTGGGGTATATGGAGTAATTTTCCGTTAAACAGTTCTGAAAAATATCATGTACCTAAGTATAAGAATAAGTCAACACTATTAGTAGTCGTTGACGTTAGTAGTCGTGCCGTGGGGTGCCGTCAGTAGAATGATACCCCTCCTCTCATGCCCATGGATGCAGTAAGAACCTGCTAAGGGATACCTCCGGAAGATGGGCAGCAGCGTCTATCCGTATATCAACATCTCGTACTGCGCTCGCCAACCCGCCTGCGAAGCGTGGTGAGTATGGAAACTACGCCTCATGGAGATCCATGAGGGAGGCCTGTGTCAGTAGTGGACGTTTTACGGCTGAATTGAATGAATGTTTTAGTAAACTTAAACAAACACACACCAACATGTAACAGATCAACGGGTTACTACGGAACTCTACACAGCGCGTGGACGCGCGCTTGGCCTATTATTTATGTTTAATTTATACGAAATCGGAAAGGAATGTAGGCATCTATTATCTTTTTTATGTAAATTATTGAATCATTGTTTCTTTATTATAATTATTATGAACGTCGTAGTTGAATTTCATTTTTAATAGCAGTGTATCGATTCTATATACAATCAGGTTGTAAAGGAATCGTACAATTAGATTTTTACAAAAATTTCAACACTAAGTGTATATTGGTATTTTTAATCGACTTCAAAAAAGCTGGTTCTATGTTCGACTCTATACAGGGTGTATTATAACATGAGTACTAAGCCGAAAGGGGGATTCTTACCATCCCAAGGAACAACTTTTGTTCTACGACTTTTCAGGATTCAGTGATTTTCGCCGTTTCCTGGTTGTCATAATTGTCATATCAGTATGACCACGAAAATATACATGTCCTCCTGGTCATACTGTAACATCTTATTTTTAGAAAAGAGGTTTTCCTTCCTCCTGTATGTATAAATACTTTACTGTGAGTTGGCTTCATAATATGACAGAAGAGGCAGAGGTGCAAGAAAAGACTACGAAAGCTTAAATGCTCGAGCAGACCGGATGCGTATGCGTAGACGTGCACCTACCACTGAGTTGTAATCTATGGAACTGACATATGACGCGCACGTCTACGTTACTCAAGCGGTGTGTCCTGTCTCATACAATTCCTTACATTACAACTCAGTAGTACGTGCACGTCTACGCTTACGTCTACGCATACGCATCCGGTCTGCTCGAGCCTTTAAACTTCAACAGCTGTTTATTTATTTATTTATTTTATTTATTTATGAACAAAATTATAATATGGTGACAACCTAAACGTCAGTTGATTCTTGTCAGGGTCATTGAACTTGGCAAAGAGTTGCCGTACAAGAATTAATTAAGTACAAATAAAAATACCTACCTTATACAAAGGGGAGCAAAAAAAAACAATTTTGATCTAACGATCATTTTTACATAACACCATCTAGTAAAATTGTATATACTATAAAAAAAACATACGAATTACCGATTTTTCCCTTCCAAAACTACTGTTTTCACTTTTTCCTTGGGCTGAAACCCCCCTTTCGGGCTACTACACATATTATAATACACCCTGTATTGTATCTATTTTATGTATGTATGTAATTTATGTCAAATGTAAATCTGTCCAAGAGTCGTCATCATCAAAACTTGGTCAAAGCAAAACTAAACACTGTTTATGCATGTGCAAATGAATCTACCTTTCATATGATACCCCACATGACCTAGTAACTTCCCAAAAAAATTTAAAACCCCCCTTCCACCCCCGCAGTCCAAAAACTATGCAAATTAGAGAGTTCGCTATAATTTTCCTTTAAACTTTACATACACTTCTATTAGCTATAAAAGTTTCACGGGTTATCTCTATAAACATCGGAGATAAGGGACGGTCGTTTTTTCAACATTTTTGCAAATAACTCTGAAACGATACGGCTTAAAGGAAAAATAAATCTGTTTATTAATGTGCAAATAAATACCTTTCAAATGATACCCTACACGACCTAGAATATTCATTTAAAATTTTGAGATCCCTATCCTATCCCTATCCGCACCCCTGCAATTATATTAAGATTGTTTTTTTTACATTTTCATATAATGCTATACTAGCTTCTACTCGCCGCTTCGCATGCGTTGTACCCGGATAAAAAGTATTCTATGTAATTATCCTGGTCAACATCAATACATGTGCAAAGTTTCAGCTCAATCCGTAGCCTAGTTTGTGCGTGAAGAGGTAACAAACCTCCATAAAAACAAACTTTCGGCTTTATAATATTAGTGGGATTAGTAAAAAAGTGTTATCTTTAACCATTTCAAATTTCAAAGTTCTTGAGATGTCCATTTGTGACAGACAGACAGACAAAATGATATCATAAATTATTAAATTAGTTTTAAATTAGTATTTTAGTTAAAATTCAAAAGGTGTAGGTACCTATATAACTTTTGTGTATTATCTGTGGCAACCTATAATTAGCCTCTAATTACTCTAGTTACCTTTAAGACTTAAACTAGCTGTTGGTTTTCCTCAAATTGTAAAATAAAATAAATAAAATAAGGGTTCCTCTTTACCATTTTGGTCCGGAACCCTAATAAGATCGAAAGAGTACCCGCACATGACCCATGACACCTGAGGTGGTCTTATTTTAATCAGGATCTGATGATGAGATTTCAGGGAAATCGAAGGCATCGCTCAAAATCTATAGGCACTAATAATAGTCTTCATACACTGGGAGGAGGGGGCAAAACTCCCCCCTCACAAACAAGTAGGATAGCCACGGCAGCCAGTATGCTTTCTAGTACTTCAGCGTGCTTCCTGAAGTCACAGCTGAAATTTGGTATGTAGTAGCTAGTACTAGTACACTTGGAAATTCTACCCCCAACCCCTTAAAATAGGCGTTCAAAGTTTCGTATATCCGTAAATTCTTTATTGTACGTAAAATAACTTTAAACATTTCCATAGTAAGTAACAGATAAGTAGTAAACTCGTAAAAAGTTTTCTTAGAGCAAACTTGGGGTAAAAGAGTTTGTAAGTTCTTCCGCAAATTTTAGTTGAAAGTCTGAAAATAGTTTTTTCGTGTTCAAATGTGTTTTGTACTTATTTTAAATTGATAAAGGGATATTCTTGCTAATTATAATAAAAAATCATATAATTCATGATTTATAGTGAACTTTTGCCTGCGACTTCGTCCGCGTGGAAGTCATAAAACGTAAAATCCCCTTTTTCACGCAGAGCCACTTTGATTCGAAAATATAAATCCCATTTATTCCCTATCCCGTGGAAATTTCGAAAAATCCCTTCTTAGTGCACCTCTAGGATACTCAAGGTATATGTGTGCCAAATTGCAAGTCTTTAGGTCCAGTGGCTTACATACAACTTAAATCTTACAGCTTTAATATCTTTTTAATCAATGTAGCAAAACTAATGTAACGTCGCGCTCACAGTAAAGGATACAAATTAGAGGATAACAATAAGGCTTAGTGGTCTTTTACTATGAGCGCGACTGTACATTCGTTTTTATACATTGCATATAAAGTATATTACTAATAATCTATTTATTATGACGAGTGTACCTTGACGAGCGCTGTTCCCACTAGATCTCTGAAAGAAGTACCTATAATTATGTCGCGGGGTCACAGTGGGTCTCATCTCGGACTCTAGGTACAGCAAAAGTTTTGTGTATAAAATGCTATGAAGTTAATGCTATTGAAAATAATGCCACCAAGGCCACGGTGTTATTTTTCTTCGCGACATAGACCACACCTACTCACTAAGTATATTAATATGCACGACGGTAAACATCGCCTCTCCGAACCATTGTTTCGCTGAGGTATTATTCCAACACGTTTAGTCATTTATTATCGCAACACGTCATTTTTCTGCATTCCTAAGTCCTGCGTACAAGTATCTTTAATCTCCATTCATATTGTTTTTTCGATCACCTACAATAGGGATAACAATAGGGCGACATGCTTTGAATACGCTCTATAAAGCTATGAATTATCGTTAGAAGCCTTACAGTAGCAATTATTTTGAACCTTATGGCTTTCTAATAAGGTTGTAGAGAGTTAGGGTTAAGGTGCGTTGCGGTGCAGTGCACATGGACTCGCCAGTCGAGCGCCTACCGACTGTGGTTCCGGTGGGGTCGATCACCGTCGTGCTCCGGCCTTTACGGCATTCGAAATTCAACTATCGCGGGAACCGAACGCGTTTCGCGCCAAAACTTTATCTCGAACTCTTTGGTGGACTTTTCTTTAAATTTTACTTTTTAAATTAGTATAGTTTTGTTGTGAAAGTGTTAGTGTTACCAGTGACTATAAAATTTATTTTGTGTTCTATACTGATTTGCACGTGTTGTGTTCTAAGTTCAGTTTTGTTATGGTTTAGTGGACTGTAATTGCTAAATGTGGAAAATGAGGTGGGACATTTTCGTTTTGTTTTTCCTGAGCGTTGCAACGGCGAAAGTCGGTAAGTGAATTTTTAACAATTGTTTTTAGTTCATAGAATCTAATTAACTTGATGGTTATAATTAATTTGTTAAGCTTTATTTTTTATGATATTGTGTAGATATGGTGGCAACTACATTATGTAGAGTTGCCTATTTTTTTTTGGTGGACTTTATGTGATTATGTTGGTAGCTTCCGCATATCAATTTTAGTTTTAAATGTACGTAGGCAAATAATAGTTTTGCAATTAAAAAATAAATTTTAAAATAAGCAAGAATTTGAATGTAATGTAATGTAACATTACCTAACCATCCGTGGGCTGCCGGTAGTAGAATATTTCACCGCCTTCTTGCCCTCCACGGACACAGTATGAAACTGCTAAGGGGTAGATGGGCAGGTGGCAGATGGCCTCCAGAATATGGGCAGCAGCGTCTTTCCGTGTATCGACATCCCATACGTACTGCGCTCGCCAACCCGCCTGCCAAGCGTGGCGAGTATGGCAACAGCCCCTCATGATCAGTACTCAGAGAGTCATGAGGGAGGCCTATGTCCAGTGGACGTCCTATGGCTGAGATGATGATGATGATATAAGTTTATCAATTAATAAAATACCTAGCCCAAAGTCTAAATGTGTTTGAATCAATACGTCGTCCTAAATTGTCCAGAATTAAAAGTTTCACTGTTATTACATTAATTTTCTTATTTCACTCTTTTTATTCTTGATTAGCTGACCCGTGCGCACTTCATTGGGCGGTAAACATTTTTACTTGTTGACTTTCTTTCAGGAGTTCCAACCCGAGATATACCTAAGTAAAATTATAACTGCCTATGGGAAAAACACTGCTTTCTCAAGTACCTACCCACCAGAGATAATTTTTGATCCTGGGACTTATTATTTGTCAGGGCAAAAGAGATCTTGACAGGATACTGTAGCCTTATATAAAAGATTGACGTGTTGTTTAAAAAAAAGCCGTCTAATAGTAATATCACTCAATAGATTACGACACGGTCGCGGTTCCATACCTATGTCGTATTATCTCTTTAACCTTTTGTCCAAATTATTTGTAGTAAAAGGGAAAAGTCTTTCGTTTTAAACACTTGAAAAGATGAATTTACTTATTTTGTTAAGAATTCATAATTGTCGATAATATTACCTACCAACAAAACATCACACAACGATTTAAATTCATTATAAAATATAAAAAAAACTACTTTTTGTATCTTTAATATAAAAGTTAGACATAGGCTGTCGCTGACTTTTTTGGAAGCATTATCAAGCTCTAAAACTTTCCTCTAGAATTCAAACATATACCCCTCATTGTTAAGACAGCGTTCGTAAGAAACGTTTTTGTTAAATCTTTTTTTTTCCGAATTACTTTGCAAATCCTACTACCACGAAAAGGTATTTCCATTTTCGAGTTAATTTATAGCCTATAACACTCAAAAATACTGTGGCTTTCTATTAGTAAAATAATTTTCAAAATCGGTTCCGTAGGTCCAGAGATTACCCCCTACAACCTCACAAACTCACAACATCACAAACTTTACCTCTTTATAATATTAGTATAGATATTGACTAACATTACGTATACGAAAATATTCGAGTTAAAAACCGTTAAAAAACCATACCTAACTGTTAACAGTTTTATGATGCAATGCATAACGCACTGCACATGCTAAAGTGTAGGTAGATTAACTACCTATTACCTACGGTGAGTTTCGGTTCTAGCATTTATGTTCGTGCATATGTATGTATATTGCATTTCTATGTACTTAACTAAATCCTCCTTAACAACGCCATAATTCTCTCGTATTTTGACAAACTTGGTATCGTTAAAACCGTCGTGCTTCTACGAGAATAAGTCTATATGACGTCCCATTAAACCCTGTATGGTAGCATAATACAATAGAAAATCTGACTAAAACGTGTTAAGCCGGTATTTCATAAAAAAGTCTTATTACATGTAGATTTCGAATTTTATCGTTTAAACGTTCTATTTGACATAATAAATATGCCTCTTTAGCTAAATAAACGAGCTGTGGTTGATGGCCACCAACATGGCCAGGCCAGCCAAATATCGAATTTATAAATTAACTTGACACTGGCGGAATTGTGTAAAACCAAACACAAAAAGCCATAAAATAAAAAGACAAGACAAGCTAAATAAACAAAAATAATGCTTGACTGCTAAAATTTTTGGGTTTTACTAACAGCTGGTTTAACGGTTGAAACTAAGTTATGTTCAAAACAAAACTTTTTGAAAATAAACACATAGGTAACATAAACAGAAAAATCTATATTGTTTGCAAGTTTTAAGTAGTAATAAAAAAAATATGTTTATGTTTATTTATATCATGGTACAGCCTGTACACTCCAATATTTGTCATAAACCCTCTAACTTCTAAATAAACAAATAAAAATGCCTAAATGACGTCATTAACGAATTTTATCGGATTTTCACTAACAGCAAAGGCTGGAAATAAGTTCGAAATATAAAACCAAAATTTAATGTACGTTAATTTTATGTATCCACGGTGCCTGACCATGCAGGTCGTAATGCATAATGAACATTCATTGTTCCACGCTGCCAATTTAATGATAATCATCTCCACAGAGTTACGACGCGAGATGAGAATCAAAGGCCGGATAGATCGATGGTTTAGGCAGCTGGATTTAGTTGAAGAGCCGGTTAGATCAATTGGATAGATTTTGGTTGAAGTTGATTTTGGTCTTGGATGAACATTATTTGATTTCCCCTGAGTAATAATAATTTACGAATAAATACCTTTTATAAAATATTGTTACTTTTTGTGTGTTTGATTATTTCCTAAGGATATATATTTTTTTGTTTGTATGAATATATTAAACAAATATATTTCCACTTATCAAAGTAAATATTGTATGCACAGGTACATTATTACTCAATAATAACGTTTCGTTGTTGCACATAAGCATAGTTTCTTAATGGCTAATTATTATCTATATACTAATATAAAAAGCTGAAGAGTTTGTTTATTTGCTTGAACGCGCTAATCTCATGAACTAGGTCAGATATGAAAAATTCTTTCAGTGTTTGACGTAACTCAAGTTAAATTCGTTTTTGTGTAATTTGTGGCCAAACTGAGTAATTTAAATATAACGTTTTTAAGAGCTGTGGATTTGGCTCTGTAAATAAAATAAAAATAAAGCCGGATAACTGGCAACTCAACTCTAATCTCGAAGTAATGAAAAGGAAACCTATAGTAATGTTTGGATAATGTGTTTGTAATTTTGCTTATTGCAACATTGAAGATGTGTATCTGTGGTACCTACTAGTGTTTTATAATATGTGTCTGTAGTAACCTAAGAACATAATTCAAAAACGCTTTGTTCTTTGCAATAGCCACTTATTCTTCGATTTATGACGAAGTGAGGTAGAAAATTGTTAAAGTGTCGGCAAATATTTTCGAAATGTTTGATCGAACGGACGCTAGGCTACCCTCGTTACGCTTTGCTAGTTTAGTGGTGATTATAAGTAACTTTAATTATAAAATAACGACACTTTGATTGATCAATAGCAAGCTTTTTGAGAAGCAGTTATTAGACTTTCGCGATCACAACACATTATTGTTATACTGGACTAGCTATCCCATCGAACTACGTAACGCCTCAAAATCAACTACTCTAATACCTTTTACTACTCTGCTACTATACTGCTTCTACTCTACTACTACTTACAACATAAATTAGTAAAAGCATATAATCTTTATGACATCATCTTTAAAGATTTAAAAACCAGAAAATGAGAAGAAGAGAAAATAAATTTACGTTTCATCATCATCATTTCAGCCGTAAAACGTCCACTACTAAACTAAGCCTCCCTCATGGATCTCCATGAGGGGGTAGTTGCCATACTCACCACGCTTGGCAGGCGGGTTGGTGAGCGCAGTACGGGATGTTGATATACGGAAAGACGCTGCTGCCCATCTTCCGGAGGTGTCCCTTAGCAGGCTCTTACTGCATCCACGGGTAGGAGAGGAGGGGTAACATTCTACTGCCGGCACCCCACGGCAACTGGGATAGCTAGTCCTATAATTTACGTTTGTTTCCTAAATATGATTTTTCTGTAATTAGAACCTTCTCCTTAAATAACAAACACAAACAAAAAAATATAATTATTGTTTTATCGAAATTACAGCATAATGAATTCTAAGAGCAATCATAACTACTTAAATTATTTAAATTGTGTAACCATCTTATCATATCATAAAGTTTAATTAAAATTGTTCATCATACATCTCAGCTGTAGGACGTGTGTCCAGTGCTGGACATAGGTCTCTCTCATGTGTCTCCAAGATCATGAAGGGTTATTGCCATGATCGCCATGCTTGGCAGGCGGGTTGGCGAGTCTACAGTTTCGTGTATCAACATGTACCTACGGGATGTCAATACACGAAAATTTTGATGCGCTGCCTGTTTTCCGGAGTTATCTTTTAGCAGATTCTTACGACATCCACGAGCAAGAGAGGAGAGACAACAATCTCTGCGCCAGCACGGCTATAATTGAAATATCTCAATATTATAAGGCGGAAAGATTTATATTTTGTATGTTTGTAACGGATAAACTCAAAAACTGCTGGACCTATTTTCAATATTCTTTCACCATTGGAATGCTACATTATCCTTAAATAATAGGCTTAATAATAGGCATAGGCTATTTTATCCCTGTATTCCCACGGGAACGGGAACTGCGCGGCTGAAACCGAGGAGTGCGGCCAGAGTTGTCAATAAGTGGCTATTCCGCCAGTCATCTTGTTTCAAAACGTAAGATTTACTTCACTTGAAGCTAGAAGGTGCTCTGTGAAAAAGCCCAGCATTACCTACCCATTTTATAAAATATCTTACTTCGTATATTCATTGGACCATTGAACCCCGTTAATTCAAGTAGCAATGGTATGCAAGGGGTTTACTATCCATGGACCGTGACGTTTGAACCCCCGTAGTATGCACCAATGGCTTCCATGTATGCACGCTTAGAAACGCAAGACATGGAATTTCTTAAGCTTTTGTCGATCTAAAATAATTGTGACGGAAATTATCGCGTTGTATACCTTATTTTTAGTTTCGTTCAAACCTGTGCGTACGTGGTATAACTTTTGAAACTATCATGGTTGTGAACACTACGGGATATTTCGCATTTCGGTTCGGTTATTCGTGATCATGGCGTGTGGAACTGCGCCGAAATATCGGGAAACTAAAAAGAAACAAAATATGGTGAATATTGCACGGTATCACGTAAATATTACATATACTGTACGTACGTCCATAATTCTGTTTGTCATAGCCATTTTTTATTGCGACACGTTTCGCCTGAACATTTTGCAAGAAGAAGATAGAAGACATAGAAGAAGAGTTGGTTTCGGCAGAATACCTCCACTACATACACAGTAGGTTATATGCTGGATCGGGACCAATTTGCTACTGTGACATAGGTACACTAATTTTACTTTAATTTAATTATAATGTCCTTTCTTTGCCAACAGACACGTATACATTTATTTGTCTTTAAGTTTTATTGCGTTCATGATTTACAATGGTTGTACAAAATGTCTACGTCTTCATCTAAGTAAAACTTCTATTGAAGCTAGCTAAGCTGTTAAGTAGTTTAACTTCTTCTCAACTACAACATGTGCGAAGCCTCGAACAAAACCTAGTTATAGAAACTAGATGTTGAACATCGATTTGTGTTGGCCTACACAGTAAAATTGAAAACACTGTTTCGCCAAAACAAACTTTGTTCAGGAAATATATGTTCACAACAGTATTGTTGTGCTTTTTTTTCAAAAACGTTTTGACAGTAGCGCTTTTTAGGGTTCTGTAGTAGGTACAACAAGGAACCCTTGTCTGTCCGCCTGTGTTCGGCTTTATCTGTGTATTTGTGTTCACATTCAATAGTTATATTAATTGTGTTCACATTCAATCTAGACACGCGGTAGCGTGTCCAGCCCAGTTCAAGCAAAGCGAACGAGTGACAACGCAGCGGAGTGTATTTTACCCGTACCATTTGGAGACGCTTTTGGTCCCTTCATAACTCAAAATGTATTTAACACAAACACGGGAAATTTAGTTCATTTATTAAGCTCAATTAGACTAACTAATACCTAGCCCAAGTTAATTGATCCTAAGTTATCAGCAAATATTCTTTTAAACTCTTTTAAATAAGTTTCAGGTTTATCTACAGAACTTGGCGTCATTTAGATCTTCATTCATCATTTCAGCCATAAAACGTCTACTAATGAACAAAAGCCTCCCACATGGGTCTCCATGAGGGGTAGTTACCATATTCACCACGCTTGGCAGGCGGGTTGGCGAGCGCAGTATGGGATGTTGATATATGGAAAGACGCTGCTGCCCATCTTTCAGAAGTATCCCTTAGCAGGCTCTTACTGCATCCATGGGCATGAGAGGAGGGGTATCATTCTACTGCCGGCACCCCACAGCGGATCATTTAGATCTAAGTCATTCTAAATATTGAACTTGGCTTCCATTTTCACATTTATGTTTTTGATAGGATAGTTACATGAATGATGCGATGGAGGGCGCTGCTAGCACCATTAACGAGTTTTTGTTTTTAAAAAATAAATGTTTTTCTCAGAAACTACATAGGTTAACAAACATTTAAAATTATTAAGGAATAGATAAAACTATTGAGAATCAAATCAAATCAAATCAAAATTTCATTAATTAAATCAATGAAAAGCTAATTTATGGTAGGTAAGATCGTTTTGACTTCGTAAAATGATATGAAAACAAAAAGCAAGACTACAGTATACCACCTACTTATCTCTTTTTTCTAGTACATATTTGTTTGTATCTCGGTTTAAAGGAGAACTATAATATCTCAAAAGAATTTACAATTCACTTATTGAGATATATTAAATATTAGATTGGGGTCGTACAGAGTAAACTTTCTATCTCACAATGTTATCATGTATTTTACTTTATTTCAATCCGTGATGACCTATAAGTGGCTCACTGCTATATATGTTATTCCAAATAAACAAATAAATAAAAGAGTGAATCTAAAACACCTCGATATTGTATCTATAATATACGTATATATAAAATGTATGTACCTAAATATAATTTTTATGTCCCAGGCACTGCAACGTCCTGTATATATTTACAGCATTAATACCAGTTGCTGACGCTGTATAAATTATCTGTAAGGCCTTACTTTTTTACTCTCTAGTCTAGACAATGTTTCTGTTTAATTATTCTCAAATCAAAGAAGGGAACGGAGGCCTTTGCCCTGCAGTGGAAAATTTAAGGCTTATCATCATCCTCATCAACTGACGTTACACGATTATCAACTTAAATATCTTGTAGGTATGTTTCTTTTCGTTATTTTACTGCTTATAGCCTACCATAGATTCCCAGTAGTAACGATAAATTGGTTTCAACTAAGAGTGCGCCAAAAATGAGGTTTTATTCAAAGATAATATAAAATTGGATGGCGCCCAAATCCTCAGAACCCATCCGATTGTAATCAAAGATGGCTCCGGCCTAAATATGGTCGGGTAAGGATATTGATATTCATAGTTAAACTATTATTTGCTCATAGGTCAGCCAATTTATTCCAGCCAATATTAAAAGGTACCTAGAATGTTTGTACAGTAAAGGGTTGATGATAAAATGTATGTTGGTTTAATTTGTAAAGTGTAAGTAGAAACTAGAATAGAGAGAAAGAAAAAAATCCCACTATAAAAATGTTCATTTAAAATTTTGCCTAGACGAAACCACATGGCTCGCGCTGTCATAAAGTTATCAAATCTCATGTAGGGCCCTAAGTTTCTAACTCTACAAGCCCTAACTTCACAAACTCTACGCCTTAGACAATATGTTGCTAAGCCTTTCATAATGATCCAAAAGGTGCTGAGTTAGGACTCAGCATAATGTTGCCCCTTGAACTAGTTGGTATACGTACTAACATATCTTCGCTTCGTAAGCCTAATCTTTTATACGAACCACTAGTGAGAACAAACTACAGACAGAATTCATTTATTATAAGAGCAAGCAAACTATTTAATGATGTGTTAGCGAATAATGTGTCGTTAGATATAGATTTATATAACACCTCTCCAAAACGTCTAAGACGTTTGTTAAGTAATTCTTTTTTCGATAATTAGTGATAGTTTTTAAATTAGTGTTTTAGTTAAAATTCAAAGGACTGTTGAACCTATATAACTTTTGTTTATTATCTGTGGAAACCTATAATTAGCCTCTAATTACTATAGTTACCTTTAAGACTTAAACTAGCTGTTGGTTTTCCTAAAATTGTAAAATAAAATAAAATAAAATAAAAAATAGAAATAAGAACTAACGCTAGTTTTCAGGTAGGGTCTTTGGTGAGTATCTACAAATTGAGGGAAAAATTATATGAGCCTCGAAAATACTTACACACTAGCACAGTTTTAGTTGTTAGTACCAAGTATATAGGTCTCTTGTTATTTTTTATCTTCTCTCGTATGACTTTGTATTTTTATTTTTTATTTATCTTATCTTTCTTAATAGTATTTATAACTACTGAATGTTAGGTTTCTGGTAACTGAATAAATTATTGAGTTATCAGAAACCTTACATTCTTCATACATCTTATATATAAATTAGTTAAGAATTAATTAATTAAATAGTTTTTTATTTAAAATTTTAATTTAATTTATTATTTTTAACGTCTTATGGTGCATATCCTGTAATGTTTCAAATCGACTGTGTAAATACCTGAATAAATAAATAAATGACATCGTCGTCTCATGTAGTAAAATGTATCAGTATAGTTTGTGTCAAATTAATAAAAGAATACTTAAAAAAATAAATATTTGTTGGTAATAAATTATTGTTCCCAATAAATGACTGTTATGTAGTTAGGTGGGTACTCCGTTATTCAATATCAATGCAGACTACTCGTAGATGATGGCCACACGAAAAAGTGTTGTTTTCTATTTAAATTCGCCAATAATTATACAGATTTGAAAAAAGGAGATTAACCCGTATACAATGTGGTTATTGTTTTCTGCGATTTAAATTATTGCTTGGAATTTAGAAGTTTAATGATAAGAAATATAAAATAAACAGGTCTTTAGGTGATTAAGCGGCGATTTGCATTGTGTTAACGTCGTATAATCACGATTTTATAATTTTTATGTTTTGCCTTGCTTGCGAAAGACATTATATTATTATCATTTTATTTAATTATCGAACACCAACAAAGTATACTAAAATATAAATGTGAAAATGTTCAAATCAAGTAATAGTATGGTTGTCGTGTGGAATTTGCCGACAAAAGAATTAAGAACTAAATGGTGGCAAGCTCTGTAGTCTGTAGATAATACTCTTTATTTCAATGATATCGCCGTGGGGTGCCAGCAGAAGAATGTTGCCCTTCCTCTCTTACCCGTGGATGCGGTAGAAATCTGCCAAGGGATACCTCTGAAAGAAGGGCAGCAGCATCTCTCCATGTAAGTATTAACATCCCGTACTGCGCTCATCAACCCGCCTGCCAAGCGTGGTGCGTATGGCAACTACCTCTCATGGAGATCCGTGAGAGAGGCCTGTGTTCAGTAGTCGACGTTTTACGGGTGTAATGAATGAATGAATGAGTATAGCTGATAACTTACGAGTTGGATCAATAGAAGTCTTACAATTTAATTAGGCTAGTTTTTAACAAGAATATTCGAATACTCTTAGTAAGAAATGATAGTTTTAAACTTAACGTGCACCATATAACCCGTCTCGTATTTTTACTATCCAATCCATCCCAAGGTTGTCTGGTAAAGCTCTTTAGCGATAAGGCCGCCAATAGTCACTATGTTTTCAGTGTTTCAGTGTACTATGTTTTGTTTTAAGATGTGCAATAAAGTATTTTCTCTCTTCTATCTATCTATAGTCCTCCAATATTAAGTCCAACTGTCAGACTGCAGTCAGGTCAGCATGCTGTAATTATTGGAGTCCAGGTAAGTCAGCATGCTGTCATAACTGGAGTCCAGTTAGGTTAGCATGCTGTCGATACTGGTTTCCAGGTAGGTCAGTTTTTTTTGTCCTCATTGGAATCTAATTTAAATAAATAAATAAATAATGCTGGACAAATCACACAGCATCATCTAGCCCCAAGCTAAGCAGAGCTTGTGTTATGGGTACTAGATGACTGATATACTTAATACATTATACTACATGGATAGATATTTTTAATATATATAGAAAAACACCCAGAACACCCTGAACAAATATCTGCAGATCGTACAGACATTTGTCCCGAGGCGGGAATCGAACCCGCAACCTCTTGCGTCGCAGGCGGACCTTCGCCCGCTGCGCCACAGAGCTCGTCAAATGAAATAATTAGGTCAGAAATGACCTAAATGGAACATTTTTTTTGTGGACGCTGATGTAAGTAGAATAAGTCAAAACAGTTACTTGTCAGTTGTGAAAACTAGAAAAACTGAACCGAGGGCTTACAGCATAAATACTAGTTTCTGCCGCTTTATAAATCATCTACATTATAGATGTAAAAGCCTTACATTAAGTAGTTAAGTGCGTTTTTGTTTATTTAGTCACTTTTGAGCATTTCGTCTGCTACGCTTACCTATATGAGTAAGGCCTTTGCATCAATGATGATTATACAGCTGATGATTATACAGCGATTATTTATACAGCGTCAGCAACTGGTAATCATGATGTACGGGACGCTGGCAGTACCTGGGATGTTAGATGTATTAAGCTTGCCCAGCACCTATACCATCCTCTCAGCTTAGTCAACTATTACCTATTTATTTAATGGTAGCTAGCATCCAGAAAACCAGGAGTACTTTACTAAGCGAAACAGCTGCAAAATCCGAAGTCAAATGTCAGAAATTCCTTGAAATCTGTCGCTTCTACCGGCAAATGGATGGTCGCTTGTGGCTTCAAATCCAGTGTACCCCGCGCAAAGCTGAATTTCCCACGTCAGGCTCTACCTTGTAATTTTCTAAGTGCTCTGCGGGCAGCTGTGGTGACGGGTTGTGTATCAGTGTGGAGATTTTGTGATTACCCTTAAAGTTACGTTCTTACCTTTTTTAACCATACGCTTTCTAAAAGCGGAATTCCTAGGTGTTACTTTGAGATTTTGAATCAATGAATTGAAGATTTTGTACTTTGCTGGTAATGATATGAATTGTAGTTTTTTCTATGTATTATGATTAGATGCCGTGAGGTGCCTCTCTTCTCATGCCCGTGGATACATCCACGGGTACTACAGTAAGAGCCTGGGTATACCTCCGGAAGATGGTCAGGAGCGTCTTTCCGTGTATCAACATCCCGTATTGCGCTCGCCAACCCGCCAGCCAAGCGTGGTGAGTATGGCCACCAGTAACGGTAACGAGATCCATGGGGTAGGCCTGTGTTCAGTAGTGGACGTTTTACGGCTGAAATGATGATGTCCTTGATGGCATAAGCTTTCCGTCTCAGCCTTAGCTTAGCCAGTAAATGACTGCAGTGGCATCCCCTAGTGTATGCGGTGGTTTACGTAATCCACTTGTAAAGAAAAACTTGAATGTTTAAAAGTATTGTTGCCTTAAACAAACATTTGCAGTCTTTTCAGGCTTAGCCTTTCAAAGAGTTTAAATGCACCGTAAAGTTCTGTTCGTCATGCTTTTTAATGAAACACGTGAATGATAAATCTATATCTATACTTAATATTTAAAGCTGAAGAGTTTGTTTATTTGCTTGAACGCGCAAATCTCAGGAACTACTGGTCCGATACGAAAAATTCTTTCAGTGTTAGATAGCCCATTTATCGAGGAAGGCTATAGGCTATAACATCACGCAACGACCTATGAGAGCGGAGCAGTAACCAAAGATGCGGGTGAAACCGCGGGCGACTTCTATTTCTTGGATAAAACGGGATGATATGATAAGTCGAGGTAGTGTGTACCGAGTTTTTGTCTGTAACGACTTTTCATTTAGTAAAAGATGGGAACTACTCACGTAGTTTTAAGTTTTGAGCTCTGAGTGCTGTGGCAGCCCTACGCGAGTAGGGTCATCATCATTTCAGCCGTAAAACGTCCACTACTGAACACAGGCCTATCTAATGGATCTCCATGAGGTATAGATGCCATAGCACGCTTGGCAGGCGGGTTGGCGAGCGCAGTACGGGATGTTGATACACGGAAAGATGCTGCTGCTATCTTCCGGAGGTATCCCTTAGCAGGCTCTTACTGCATCCACGGGCATGAGAGGAGGGGTAAAATTCTACTGTCGGCACCCCACGGCACACGCGAGTTGGGTGCTGCTCATAAAATCCCATGAAGATCATCTTCATAGGCAAACTAAACTTGTCGGAATAAGCTTCTACGTTTTATTACTACGCGAGTTATACCAACGAAATGGGGAACATAATTATTCTGTGCTAATTAACAAATTTATATAGATCGCATTTGGTTTAATAATTAATTTTGTTTAGGCAATATTTATTTTAACTTATTTATGATTTCATTTTAATCATAAAAAATGCCTCGTTGATACAGAACGTCCCATGAGGGATCAATGTAAAATGTTGTATTAATTTTTTTAACAAAATTTGGGGGATAATTCCTTTTAGTTGTATTGTAACGAAAATTCACGATAAGTTTAAAAGAGAAATGTTTTTATAAATAATTAAAATGTTTAATTAAACATTGAGAGTGGTAGTTTCCATAACAACGCTAATAATGAAAACATAGTAATATAATCTGAGAGTTACAGGTTTGACTCCTGTTTGACATATTTTTGCTAAAGACAGTGTAATTTGTCTGAGTGTTGGTGCAAAAATAGTAAATAAAAAATTGAGTCGGTCACGGGTCTCCTGGCAGATGTAGAACATTTTTACCACAGTCGCTAAAGTCGCCAAACGCGCCACAGTCGCGTCGCTACAGTAGCCCAGTTGCCATATCCAGCCAAGTCGCTATAGTCGCCAGAGTAGCTTCAGCCGGCCCAGTCACCACATGCTGTGCCCTTTACGCAGCATGGTATCTGACCTAGCAGATTTACAACCCGTGACAAAAAAATTTTTTTTTTTTTTCTCATTTGCCACAGTCATCACAAGACGAAGGGCAGTCGACCTAGTACTAACTCGCATATCTCCAAGCGGCACGCGTCACCTCTCGTGCGAACGGATTTACCCCCCGCAAAAGATGTTTTACATTAAAAATTGTACATTATACTATCCTGCATTGCTGGTGCAATCAGTTTTTACTACAAGCTATGCTTACTTTAAACAAAACAACAGAGTCACGATCATATTCCAGTATAAAAAAAAACGAATTTCCCGTTTTCACTGGCTGAAAACATTGTAAAAAATAAACAGTCATTATTCACTAGCTTTGCTTTATGAGAACTCTCGTTTTAAGGTTAAGCTCGCCTTTATACATGACTTTTCGTTAAAGTAAATGAAAACAAAACCTTTCAGCCCCACGTTTGGTGCTCATACTATAATCATCATCATCATAATCATTTCAACCGTAAAACGACCACTATTGAACAAAGGCCTCCTGCATGATCTCTGTGCTGGGTAGTTGCCATACTGACCACGCTTGGCCGGCGGGTTGGCGACCGCACAAGGCTCTCACTGCATCCACGGGCATGAGAGGAAAAGTAATATTTAACTGCTGGCACCCTACGGTATATCTATATATATAAAATTCAAAGTCCTAACTGACTCCCTGACTGACTGACTGATATATCAACGCACAGCCTAAACCACTGGACCTAAAGACTTGAAATTTGGCACACATATACCTTGAGTATTCTAGAGGTGAACTACAAAGGGATTTTTCGAAATTCCCACGGGATAGGGAATAAATGGGATTTATATTTTCGAATCAAAGTGGCTCTGCGTGAAAAAGGGGATTTTACGTATTATTACTTCCACGCGGACGAAGTCGCGGGCAAAAGCTAGTCTACTATAATAATACATCCTGCATTACTCAATTTACGTACATGTCAAATAAATACTGAACATTGTACCACTAATTCTTAATAAGTCTTCAAACATAGTCATGTTGATGTTGCTTCGTGGAATACAATTACATGTTTGGCTTTCCTGTTTGTCATTCATTTGCTTATGCTTTCATTCTGACGGCATTGGATGAGACAAGTAGGTCTACCATGACTTTTCACAATCACACAACCCACAAGCTCTGCTTAGCTTGGGGCTAGATGATGCTGTGTGAATTGTCCTCTATTCTATTAACTAATTACCATACCTATTACAGTTCTGGGATCGAGATAATAATATTAGTCTGTTACAGATGTAATAGCATAACGAACTGTTTTAATTATATAATAATAAAATAACAGTTTATCTAGCTCGTTAATATAAAGCTAGGCACGAAATTGGCTTACCCTGTGATTATATTTCAATTTTGTACCATCGTTAGGTGTATTAATCATTGGAATTTAGACTGTATTTCTGGTAATATAGAGTTTAAAAGAAAATTCAATGGACTTTGCCATCTATCATACATTTTGCAGGACGTTCTATCGCATATCCTGTGGACCAATGTTAATGTTCTAAGCTTTAAGTTCAGCTGTCGTATGCAAGAGAGAGTTGATTTATGGTAAGGGATATTTAAACTTTCAAGTGAGTCTCTCTCTGTCTCCAGTTGGGAAATTTATTATTTTAGATTTTTTTACATGTTCAAACACATTGGCGTGGGGCGCCCGCAGTAGAATACTGCCCCTACTCTCATACTTGGATGCAGTAAGAATCTGCGAAGGGATAACTCCGGATGATGCCCATCTTCCGGAGGAGGGGAGGATTCTACTCTTTGTTGTTACACTACGTAGTTACACACTGTTTACGGCAGTTGCCCTGAGGGATACCTACAGCGTACGCACGTACTAAAATGTAATTATAATTTTTAATACGAATACCCAGCAGTTCCGGAATACCTAATGTAGGCCGACCGTCGTCGACGAAAATGAACAAGGAAAGTTACGCAGATACACCCCCCTGGGCATCTAACAAAAATGTTGAAATTTCGTGGATATCAAATGGTATTTTTGTTAATAAAAATACGACGCAGGAAAAGGTATGTCTGGGAAGTTAATAAACCCTCAGGCAAAGTACATGTCCAGTAACGGATACCACTAAGCCTTAGTTAACACTAATGTAACCCCTAGTGTACCATACCTTAGTGTTATAATATAATTTACTATGACCGCGACTGTACATGTACAAAACTACTTTTAACAGTTAAATGTAAAGTTAATATGTACGCTAGTTCTAAAAATATAACTGGATGTCATTATGACCTTTGGTAAATGACTAGATTGCGCTAAGGAAAACTCCGAGCAGCAAAATGTTGTCAAAGTATAGTCCGGTAACGTTGTCAAAGTATAGTCCGGTAACGTTGTCAAAGTATAGTCCGGTAACGTTGTCAAAGTATAGTCCGGTAACGTTGTCAGAGTATAAATAGTCCGGTAACGTTGTCAAAGTATAAATAGTCCGGTAACGTTGTCAAAGTATAGTCCGGTAACGTTGTCAAAGTATAGTCCGGTAACGTTGTCAAAGTATAGTCCGGTAACGTTGTCAAAGTATAGTCCGGTAACGTTGTCAAAGTATCGTCCGGTAACTTTGTTAATAGCCCGGCAGGGTGATTACGTATCTCGCGACAGGGTTTGCAACGAGCGATCGTTGCTGTCAAATGTCAATTCCTTACTGTTCTCTGATACAAAATTGACGTTTGACAGCAGCGATAGCCTGTTGCGAGCCTGTCGCGAGATACGTAATCACCTTGCCTGAACGTTGTCATGGCCATCTGCGGTCAACAAAATAATAATGTCATTTCGAAAAAAAATACATGAATTACTAAGTATAAAAACCGAAGTGTTTAAATTCCACCCTGCTTCCTCTGAATAGATAGACGTCAACTGAAAAAAGGATGCTGTTGAATAGGAGTCGGTTCTGGGTTCTTAGTCTTCCCGCGACCACTGTGGCTGAAATCTCGTTGAAACGTCGCGCATCATCAGGCAATAGCAAAGGTAAATAAAGTGATAAATACCCGGTTCAACATCATCATATCAGCCGTATGACGTCCACTGCTGGACAAAGGCCTCCCTCATTGATCTCTAAGTACTGCGGTTGGACGCCGACCTGCGGTTCTTATTAAGTCGTCTGCCCATCTTAGGTGGACGTCCTACGCTGCGCTTGCCGGTCCGTGGCCTCCATTCGAAAAAAATATTTTTTATTATTATTATTAAGCCTCTGTATTTATCTTTTTTACAATAATTTTCTATATCTAAGTATATATATTTAAATAACTATATTTCATAGATAAAACATATTTTTGTTGCAACATAGGTTTTACATAGTTACCCAACTCTAAAGTCGGTTTTGTTTAAAAGTCTGCTAGTTTCTTGGTACTGATAACGTTATCGCTTCGCATAAGAAACGCTCATTATTTCCCACATAACATAATAATAGTACCTACATATGTACATATGTACCTACTTTGTTATTGACCCAGTCGGGTAAGACCATGGTAGATTAAATAAAACCCATAGATTTCCGTTCTAAAGCAAGTCATTATCGATGTGACGTGGAGGGAGATCATTCCATCCTCTTCCAAAACTTTTTGCTTGCGCAATCTATAAATTGCACACTTTTAAAAGTGGCATCTAAGTTATAACTAGACTACTACCATAACCATATCTAGTTATAACATTTATATCAATGGTTATAACTAATTACATTATATATAATATTCTAGTTATAAGATTTATATCAATGGTTATAACTAGATATTGTGGTGGAAGGTTACATTATAATGTATAGGTAATTATAAGGCATACTCCTGCCACTTTCGATGTAGAATATTTGTAATTAATTGCTTGAGGGTTGGTTTTTTGACCGAGTTAACAGTAATTTATATGGAAGGAAGTGGTCAAAAATCTTCAATAATTGGGAAATACATTATAAAAACCAACAAAAAGAAAGGTATTTTTAGGTTAAGTATTGACAGCTTGTTGACAAACATTCTACATCGAAAATGGCTAGAGTCTAGTTACGGTTATTATAATATACAACTACGATAATTGAATCGGTCCATGTTAAAGGAATCCAAGTCCATAACACCTAATTTTAAGAAAATCACATAAAACTGTTTGTTTAAAAAAAAATGTATTGAAGTTTTTTCACTGTTTATAAATATTGTAAGTTAATTTATTATGTCCTTATATTCCATGTTTATTTATATTTTTTTATGTACATAAAGTCACTAAATTTTTATTTAAAGTTGTTGGACTTAGATTCTTTTAGCATCTAATGCGAGTGGTAGGGAAAAAAACAAATATATTTATTATTTTAATAGGTTTATTATTTAAAGGAATACTTAAAACTACCTTTTTTCTTAAAAACTCACGGTTTTATTCGGTCAATAGAAAATTATCGTCATTTCGGTGCTCAGTTGTTGGTCTTATTAAAATATTATTGTAAAATTGTTGAAATTCGTCTGGAATATATTCCATAACTTTTTCTATGTCCATTTTTTTTGCATCCTTTATCGGAACGTATCCTTCTGGATAAGCTGGTACTTGCACCAACTGATTTGGCCTGTGATTTCTACGACCCAGTTCAAACGTCCTTACTAAAAAGGGTTTATGTCCATGGACTTGTACCCCTTTAACATGGAATGAAATTATGTATAAATTTGAAATCAATGTTGCTCATAGGACTAAGATCCTTTTGTTACATAACAAAGTTGTATGTGTCCGGAAAGGTATTTAAAACAAAGTGGCATTTATAACTCAATATCGAAAAAAATGTGACTTGGATCCCTTTAACATGGACCGATTCAATTATAGTTTTTCGTAAACTTTCGCGATCACAATTCATTATAATATAAAAACATAAACACGGGAATTTATCGCGTAATACCTTTGATTATATAACAACAATATAACAACAACAAAGGTATTATTAAAGGTATTATTATAGCCGACATTTCGACTGTGTTTCAACAATTGTTGAAACACAGTCGAAACGTCGGGAATAATCAAAGGTATTACGCGATAAATTCCCGTGTTTATGTTATTATATTATTACGATAATTATAACGTACATCTAAGATTTTCGTTATTCAAGTTATTACCCTGTTCATTTTAGATAGTATCCACATTTTTACCTAATACCAACACGTGAACATCTGATTCTTAATACGGGCATTTGTAAGGCGATCACGTTTCCATGCACGTACGTACTAAAAGGATTCAAACAGGTATTCACATATAGGGTTCCATCTAAAATATTATTAACTCCGTAGTCGGGTGAGAACGAAATTAAAAAAAAGCCTCAGATTAGATTTGACGACTTCCGTGGCTCAGTTGGTTTTATAGCCGGCTTACACGCATCGACACGGGCATGACACATATGACATAACACACCCACAGCGGGAATCGAACCTGCGCCTTAGCCGGCTAATACACTGAGTCACAGAGCTAGTAAAAAAAAAGTTTTTTTCATCCTACCATCATACAACTACTACATTAATTAATTCTCCACTGGATGTGCGAAGTCTTGAGACGCGACAAAAATCGCAACAGTACATCTGCGAAAATCTCGGTTTAGGCGAAATTACCAACAAACTATAATAAAATTGTTGTCCGGTAATTTCTTACCTAAACAAATTATCGCTCTGAACTTGTTTGTACATGAATACGTCGGATATTTACGATCACGCGACTTGACGACAATAAAAATAGGTAAAATCAGAAGGTGCCAACTTGCGGATTCCCGCGAGTTTCAAATCCGCGAGATGACGAATAAATCGGGCGTAGACGCAGAGGAATACTATAAAATAAGTGTACAGACGTAATCAAAGAAGACCTAACAGACTGTAATGCCTCTCATGACGCGTTAGATAGAGCGAAGTGGAAAGAAAAGACCAGAAAGGTAGACCCCACTACCATCATCTCAGTCATCGGAGAATACTGCTAGACGTAGGCCTATCTCATGGATCATGCTCCAAGATCATGAGGAGGTTGTAGTCATACTCTTATGTAGCTTAGCAGACGGGTTTTTTTTTTAAATGGCGCCTCCCATTTGCTTTTTTAGGGGCCGTCGGCTAACCTGCCTATACGTCCTCTGAATGAGACAGAGACTTTATTTAAAAAAATAAGGTTTTACACTTGTTTCACATTTTTTTTCTATGTAATCTATATATAAAATATAATTTAATCCATCACCTACTTCTTACGGTCTAAGTTTTGACATATTTATAGCAGACGAGTTGGCAGTAGGAGAGTAATGACGCTGTTGCTTATCTTCCGGGATCCTTGGCAGATTCTAACTGCATCCACGGCAGGAGAGGAGGGCCAATATTCTACTGTCGGCACCTCTCGGCAAGACTATCAAATAGGAATAATAAGTGCCAAGGAGATAAAGTCTCATACGTGTAGAACCCTAAGTAAAACTCGCTACTCGCAATTCGCAGGTCTTATTAAAATGTGTCTGTAAGTCGGGTTTTAAGCTGTTTTCACACTCTACCTCTAGGCGTTAATCCGAGCGAGGAGGGAATATTAATTTGCGCAGGCTGCACATGCCAAGTTCCAACTGAATTTTTAACAATAAAACGTTTCAGATTGGAGCTTTACCGTTTTGTGAACTTCTTGAATAAACATTTGTTTGAGTTCGAAGACAGGCAGAAAACGATACGCAGTCAATTTATTCTTTATTAATTTGGACACAACAACACGTCCATTTGACGAGCTCTGTGGCACAGCGGGCGAAGGTCCGCCTGCGACGCAAGGGGTTGCGGGTTCGATTCCCGCCTCGGGACAAATGTCTGTACGATCTGCAGTTATTTGTTTAGGGTGTTCTGGGTATTTTTATTTATATAATAAAAATATCTATCTATGTAGTATCTATGTGTCTATGTAGTAATGTATTAAGTATATCAGTGATCTAGTACCCGTAACACAAGCTCTGCTTAGCTTGTGGCTAGATGATGCTGTGTGATTTGTCCAGCATTATTTATTTATTTATTGACATAAGAAAAACAAAACATATTTACACACAATTTTATTTTTGTATGTTTCATATATAATGTATTATACATGTAGTAGAGCAACCAGAAACAAAAAAAACCTTTACCCTGCAGTTGGACACAAATGGCTGTAAAATGTAAGATAAAAATAAAAACCCAGAAACAACCAGGTCATTGGCCATGGAATGCTGGCAGTAGAATGTTACCCCTCCTTTCATGCCCGTGGATTCAGTAAGAACCTAATAAACGCGGAGGATACCTCCGAAAGATGCGCAGCAGCGTCTTTCCGTGTATCACATCCCGTACTGTACTCGCCAACCCGCCTGCCAAGCGTGGTGAGTATGGCTACACCCCTCATGGATCTCCATGAGGGAGGCCTGTGTTCAGTAGTGAACGTTTTACGGCTGAAATGATGACTGGACCGTTTTGAAAATTCTTTCTCCATTAGAATGCTACATCACTCCAGCCAATGTCACTCAGGGATACCTGAGTGACATTGGCTATATTTCATCCCCATATTCCCACGGGAATGGGAACTATGCGCGTAAAACTGCAGAGTGCGTCTAGTTAAGTACAAATACACGTTCAACCGGATATTTATCGCGCCGGAAGTCTTCCCGCGACCACGATAGTACAACCCTGTTGAAACAACGCCGTCGGGCAATATAAAAAGTAAATATTACGATAAGTACCAAACAAAATTTATGTGATAATAACTGAAAACATTACCTTTATTCTTCATGGTTAATTTTACCATGCTGTGGGGTGCCGGAAGTAGAATGTTACCCCTCCTCTCATGCACGTGGATGCAGTAAGAGCCTGCTAAGGGATACCTTGGGAAGATGGCTTTCCTTGTATCAACATCCCGTACTGTGCTCTCCAACCCGTCTGCCAAGCGTGGTGAGTATGGTGACTAACTCATGAAGGAGACATGTGTTCAGTAGTGGACGTTTTATGGTTGAAATAATGATCATGATAATGATGAATTTTACCTAAGTTTCAGCAATATTTGAATATACAAATACTTAACATTTTCTTGCGAATTTATTCCTCTTTGATAGCAGATGGCGTTTGACAAATTATTTTGGCACAAGTTATTTTGATTTTGGAAACAAAGCTGTCATTTTGGGTTTCCAGTGAACTTTCAAGTGCCGAGTTTTGTACTATGCAAATTAGAATTGGAAGTTTGGGACGTATTTTCACTTCTAGGTACCTAGTTACAACGTTCGGTTGAGAGTGCTTTATTTTAGGAGCGGTAGTTTTAAAGTTTTAGGTTGTAGGTTTCGTGGCGACAAGTTTCGTAAAAACACGTCTTCTAAAAGTTTTCTACGTAGTTTGGTGTCATATAACTAATTATTAAAAGAAGACCATTGAATATTCAAGAAAACCAATAGCTTGAATGACGGTATCATTCAAGCTATTGGTTGTCTTAAATATTCGATAGTATTCTTTTGCAAAGTGCAAACAAACGTTAGAATGCAAATTTTGGGAAATGGATGCATGAGGACGAATATAAAATTTCGTAAATAGAGAACTTTACATGTGTAGGTTATACAGGGTTTTTCATTAAAATGGGCCAGTGCTGTGAAATTACAGTATTGTTTCTAAAACATATTTGAGAAGTCAATTAAAAGCAGCAATCAATTATTTGTAATTTTATTAAAAAAATAAGTAAAATTTGCTGCTTTGAAATATTTGTGCTTGATGCCAGCAATGTTATAAATTGCTAGCATGTATTGACTTCCAGACTTGATTGAAAAAAAATACAATACAAAGCCAGAAATTTAAGGCCTGCAAGTCATTAATTAGCCATCTCATCTCGCAGTGGACTGCAAAACAGTCACAGTATTGATAAAGTTTTTATGAAAGTCCTTTCAAATTAATTTCTTACTACAATATTTAGGGTTTACACTTCATAAATTACATACAAACCCATTTCAATAAGGTCTCCTGTACTCGAACCTATGCCAAATGGTAGGCATCCCAATTTTTCACAGAACTCAGTAACACCTTTGCAAACAGAATTTTTATGTGCACTCTGAGCTCTCTGCACATCCGCGAATTCAAATCATACACTATCGGAGATAAAATTATGATCTCCATTTCAATACGAGTTTCCCTTAATGGAAGGTATCAAAGGTAAACCGAACAAAGTGCCGTGTGCTCTTCAAACTTACAAGAATGCTCTTAGGTAATACACCGTAGTTCTAGGTATCCGATGAGCCTTGTAATTCTAAAGGTACCTATCCAAAATCAGACTCAGTTCAATGACAAACATGGATCTAGCTTGGATAACGCATACGCATTCTTGTAGGCGTTGGCAAGTAAGTTATTAGCCACTTATTGCCAACTACTTTTCAAAGTATATTTTAATACTTAATAGCTAAAATACTCAACTGTCGTATTAGCTAGCGTAATAGACAAACGCTTGCAGTCCTTTAACTACGATAATAATATCAATTAAATCGTTAAAAATACACTGTAGATGTGTCAAGCAAATTATTATGGGACCCATAAATTATTCAGGTCTATTGTTCCGTCTCATAATTGATCGAGCGTAGCGGGATATTGGTATCAACCCAGGTATTCCTGGATGACACTTTTGCCTCACCTCGTTCTTGAAATGAGGAATAATTTGTTTGTTTTATTATAGTAGGTAGATCTTAGGGTGTTCTTGTCTTCTTTCTGTTCGGATGCTCGGAGGAATCCTCTAAAGGATAAAATAACGAGGTTAACTGACAGAGGACCAAAGTCACATGGTACAAAGGATTGTTTTGAGTTTTGTTTTTACTTTTTTGTTTTGTGTATGTTAAAAGTAGTTATTTTATTGTTCTGTAAATTGAGTAGCCAAGTAGTTAAATTATGTATTTACTAGTCTTCAAGTTATGCATGTTTTGATACAAGCCTAATTAATACTTAGTTATGTTATTCTCATTAAGTGAACTGTATTTTTGTTCATATGAGAATACATTCTTCTTTAAACCGATTAGCAAGCTGATGTGGCAGTGGTCTGGCCGTATCTATCTATCGAAGAACCGATAACCGTTGGGGTAAATAAAATCTTGAGCAGAGATCGTGAGATTAGTATAGGAGCAATGATTTGCGAACTGTCACTGACAGACGCTGGTTGGGGCAAGCTGAAGACAGCAGATTTGGGGGCCTATGTCCAGGCAGTGCACTAATATAATATACCTGTCGGTAGAGGCGGGTTATTCAGCCGTTTGTAATAAATAGGGTCACAAATGTCTGACACAACGTAATTCACCATACATATCTTAAATTTAACATTTTAACGGAGAGAAAATCAGGTCAAGCGCCAAAAAATGTCTTGGGAATGTTATCGAAATTGTTTTAAACTACTATTTTTTGTTATTGAAACCGGCAACATAGGATAAGACAAGTGTGTATTTCTACAAAAACAATTTTAGTTCAAAATATCTTAACGTCCAGTCGACAAAATAATAAGTCTCAATTTCTAGAAACTTCTTACATCTAACTACCAAAGCAATAAAATATTTTGAAAACTTTGTCGCGTATGACCAAAAATAAAGATCAAAAATCTGTTCTTTTTTCTGCGTAAGCGACGAAAAATCTATCGTGGAGCCATGATACCCATATCAAAAAAAGTAAGGCCTTTGCATCTATTATAGATGATTTATACAGCGTCAGCAACTGGTAATCATGCTGTACCCATATCAAAAGACGCAGAAAAAAAATTACTATTCCAACCATATATATGTCGATTTCGCAAAAAAATGTCATATTCGCCTATGTTCATGTTATTATGTTCATAGTCGCCAAATGGGGCATTTGGCTGTTAACCATCGATATAGAAAAGTTAAAATAAATAGTAACCTCATGTAAATCTCTATAGTTTTTGATGTCATCTCGATAGTTTTTGACATCTTTTGCGGGGGGTAAATCCGATCGGACGGAAGGAGTTTGGCGCTTGGAGATGTGCAAGTGAGGACTAGGGCGACTACCCTAGTAACTAGTTACTAGCGACTGCCCTTCGTCCATCGTGCCCATCGTGTTGACTTTGGTGACTGGGGTGACTGTGGCAACAGGGGCGACTGGGGCGACACTAGTGACTGTGGTGAATAGTCACCACAAAAAATTAAGCCGTCATGGGACGCCTGGCAAATGTAATACATTGTCACCACAGTCGCCAGTGTCGCCCCAGGTTGTGAAGTTGCTATAGGGCAACTGGGGGTACTGTAGCGACTTTGACGACTGTGGCGACTGTGGTGACAATGTATTAACATCTGCCAGGCATCCCGTGACGGCTCCATTTTTTTATATAAGTTCGTAAAGCTTTATCGTAGCACGTTTAGGAATCGCAATGGCCCAGTTCAGCCAAAACTATTGAAAGTTTTGAACCGTGCCAGGTAATTGTTTGCGATTGGGTACCTACTTCCCCAATGAATAATTCAATCGCAAATTGTGCAGAAATTGATTTGATCTGCCATTATAGACTGTTGGTTGGTCTGTAAACTTAATAGAGACTTACCGATAAACCTCTAACGTGTTTGAATATAGATTAGGTGTTTCAGCTGGGCTTTCGGCTTGGGACTTTCGAGCTCGGCCAATAACCTGGTACTCCCAAAGTCCGCTTGGAAGTTTGTTTCATTAGCGCTATGACTAATATAGTTTAAGTTTAGATGTAAAAACAAAAATGGCGATCATTTTCACCGAATGAAACTAAAAGAGGCTATCGAGTGGCAGTCATTATCCCTCATCATCATCATTATTCGCAGCCTGACTTCACCCGGCTGAGTATAGGCCTCCGCCTTTTTATGCCACTCCTCACGGTCCTGTGCTAGCCTCATTCAAGTTCGTCCTGCGACGCTCGACAAATTTAGAAATTAATTCATTTGTTTCCATAGGTCGTATTGATTAGCTAGACAATTTGAGAATAAGTTGTAATGAACCGGAGAGTACAAAACATAGACACGTCGACTTACAATAAATAAACATATTTAATCTTATGTTAACAGGAAGGAAAGCACATGAATGAATCTGTTCGCTTCGCTCTTTTTACTAGTCAGTTTTATTCGGAGTTGGAGAAAATTTTATTCCAAGCATTTTTGTTTTCTAGATAATCAGATATTTTGTAGTAAGCTTTATTGCAAATATTAATTTTATTATTATTTTACACTTATTGATAGAGAATTGCTGCATTTCTTTAGGAATTATATTGTAGAAGCGTGTACACTGCCCTCTGAGAGATACATTGACCTTACGTAGCCTAATGCTAATAGTGAGTTTTAAGGTGTGGTGTACCAATAAACGCATTTCATTTCACTTCATTTTCATTTCATTTCATTTCAATGTTGCCTCATATCTCATGCCCGTGGATGCAGAAAGAATCGGCGGATACCTCCACCAGATGGGGAGCGGCGTCTTTCCGTGTATCAACATTCCGTACTGCGTTCGCCAACCCGCCTGCCAAGCGTGGTGAGTATGGCAACAACCCCTCATGACCAGTTTTTTGAGATTCATGAGGGAGGTCTGGTCTCAGACACTCTAAAGATGATTACTAAGTGATGGAGAACGAACAAAAAAGGTAATCAATCAGATAACAATAAAAACATGTGAACATTACTAGCAAAAACTACTTACAGACATTTAAGACCAGCTTTTCGGATGCCCGTTTAACCTATTTACAAGCACAGCACTTAGCTCCGTTTCCGTAGCACATTATTAGTGAGGGTAGAACCACATCGGCTCAGGTAAATAATAGGTACCGTTAAAACGAACTTCGTGGTGCTGTGGCCGGATGGGATAGTAATAAATAATGCTGGACAATTCACAGAGCATCAACTAGCCCCAATATAAGCAGAGCTTGTGTTATGGGTAATTACTGTAAATAATTATTAAGTATTTCAGTAATTACCCATATGATACACACTTAGATATTATTATTTTTATCTATATAAAATTCAAAGTCCTGACTGACTCACTGACTGACTGATATATCAACGCACAGCCTAAACCACTGGACCTAAAGACTTAAAATTTGGCACACATATACCATGAGGGGTAGTTGCCATACTCACCACGCTTGGCAGGCGGGTTGGTGAGCGCAGTACGGGATGTTGATATACGGAAAACCGCTGCTGTCTATCTTCCGGAGGTGTCCCTTAGCAGGCTCTTACTGCATCCACGGGTAGGAGAGGAGGGGTAACATTCTACTGCCGGCACCCCACGGCTTACAACTTACTTTATAATCACTAATAATAAAAACATTGTGTCTAAAAAGGAGTCCAATGTAAATAGTTTTTAACCCCCGACAAAAAAGTGATTTTGTCTGTGTGTCTGTTTGTGGCACCGTACCTCTTAAACGAATGAGCCGATTCACATGCAGATTTTATTCCGTCGGTGTTTCTGAAACATGTTTTATTCGGTCCGGTCCAATTCGGTTAAGAAGCTTAACAGAGATGTGGGTGAAATAGGGGATGAATAATCGAATGTTTCCAATTATACTATTGACGACCTCTGTGGCGCAGCGGGCGAAGGTCCGCCTGCGACGCAGGGGTTGCGGGTTCGATTCCCGCCTCGGGACAAATGTCTGTACGATCTGCAGATATTTGTTCAGGGTGTTCTGGGTGTTTTTCTATATATAATAAAAATATCTATCTATGTAGTATAATGTATTAAGTATATCAGTCATCTAGTACCCATAACACAAGCTCTGCTTAGCTTGGGGCTAGATGATGCTGTGTGATTTGTCCAGCATTATTTATTATTTATATATATACATATATACTAGGTAACCTCCGAGACTAGGTAAAGTGTCGGGGTTTACCTGCTTATTTTTTTTATTTTATTTACTTGTCATGGTACCTACTACTGTACGTAGTAGGTACCGTTAGATCACGTTAGAGCACGTGTTAAAACTGCTCATTTATTATTCAAAAATGATAATCCATAGTTCCCAATTTGAACAATAGCCGACAACTAGCACTTAATTGACAGCATATCAAGCGCCACTTAATTATAAGTGGAATTTCAGGTCATTAAGTCCACAGGGGGGTACCTAATCCAGATTTAGCTTGCGACTTGAGAGCAGTCAATTCTCCCCTCGCTCAATATTAACGCATTCCATGGAGACAAGCCATTGCACCAACACTAGGCTCCCATTATTCAACAGGGCTCAGCCACAGATTGTACCAATCAGCTTGTTCATTATACACGTAATATTATATCAGCCCTGGCTAAGCACGCAAAAAGGGCCCATCAGTGGCCTAGTTGCGGAAACCAGTCCGCTCACCAAGTACCAAGTACCAAGTTGCTGTCTGCCGGTCGCCAGCGGTCAGTCCACCTCAGTCAGTCCCCTAATGTGAAGGCGGATGCTTATGAGCTTGGTATACTGACAGACCTGAAGATCAGTCAAGCGGTCAAGTATGAGGATGTACCGGATTGGAGTCAGGAGTTGGAGCCCTGGCTAAGCTCTTATAGTTTATGATGGTGGTGTAATGGCTTGACTCCACAAACCTTGCTGAGAAAAGAGCTTTACAAGTTTATAATAAAACTAGCCGCATCCCGCAGTTTCACCCGCGTAGTTCCCGTTCCCGTGGGAATTTCGAAAAATCCCTTCGTAGTGCTCGTAGCGTCGATCTAGGATACTTAAGGTATATGTGTGCCAAATTTCAAGTCTCTAGGTCCAGTGGTTTAGGCTGTGCGTTGTCTATCAGTCACTCAGTCAGTAACGGAAAAGTTTTATATATATTGATTAAAAAAATAGTAACCTCCGGAACTTTACCTAGTCTCGGAGGTTATCTATATTTTTGTAATGCGTACATAGTCATACCCTCAGTATTCCAATCTACACATCATACCCTTTCATTTAATACTACACTCGGGTATATTTAAAAACATTCGATTATTCATTCTTTCACCCCCATATCTTGTAAACTTCTTAACCAATTTTGATAAAACCTGTTTAAGAACCATCGCCAGAGAACCTGCTTTTAAATAAGAAAAACTGCATCAGGTCCACTCGTTTATGAGCAACAGTACCACAGATAGACAGACACACAGCGTTTCCAAACATGGAGTTTGGTATCAAATGAAAGAAAATTAGAATGCAAAACTGAGAGTTATATAAAAATCGGTCAAGCCAGTCGTGAGATATAGGGGTTGAAAGTAGGCGTGAATAATCGAATGTTTTCAAATAGTACCTACCCAAGTGTGGTGTCAAATGATAGGGCATGTTATTAACATACATATAACCGGGTATTTATCGCGTAAATTACCTTTATTATTTCCCGACGTTTCGCTTGGATTGCACCAAGCATGGTCCCGGGAAGACTGTCAATCCAAGCGAAACGTCGGGAAATAATAAAGGTAATTTACGCGATAAATACCCGGTTTTAAGTATGTTAATAATGTGTTGTGATAGGGCATGATGTGTAGATTACAAAGCTAAGGGAACACATTCAATTTATAATTCAATAAACTTGTAAGTACTAAGTTTGCTAGCTGTTTAGTCACTCCGTGTGGTTTGCTATCGGCGCCCAGTAGGTATGCAAACACCGGCTCCAGTTCTAGTTCTAATATAAACAGTGCGATACTTGTAATTAGTGTGACGATGTTTGCTAGGCGATACCCATACGATACACTATTATTACGAGTATTTATTATTATGACACTGAGTAGGTAGGTACCGTGGGTGTGTGAAATATTCAGTGCTGTATGTGCGTGCGTATCTATTGTAACACTGGTAAGTAATGCTGCAGCATCATATAGCCCCAAGCTAAGCAGAGTTGTTATGGGTTCTAGATGACTGGTATATCAGATAAACTACATACTATTAATAGATTATAAACTATTAAGGGTTGCGGGTTCGATTCCCGCCTCGGGACAAATGTCTGTACGATCTGCAGATATTTGTTCAGGGTGTTCTGGGTGTTTTTCTATATATAATAAAAAAAAATATCTATCTATGTAGTTTAATATATTAGGTATATCAGTCATCTAGTACCCATAACACAAGCTCTGCTTAGCTTGGGGCTAGATGATGCTGTGTGATTTGTCCAGCATTATTTATTATTATTATCATTATTATTATAATACATAAGTAGCTAGATATTTTTTCATAGAGATAGAAAAACATCTAGAACACCTCAGTATAAGGTATAAATTATACAATTTACCCAAGCTAAACAGAGCTGTGCTTGTGTTATAGGTAGGTACTAGATGACTGATATACTTTATACATTATACTACATAGATAGATATTTTTTGTTATAAATAGAATCAATTAAAAGTAAAAAACAACCTTTTATTTAAACGTACTAAAAAGAAAAACATTTTCCATTAAAGATTAATGTCAACATATAACGACTTTACACAATTTATGTAACAATAAATTAGAAGTAAAAAAAACTTTTTAACAAACAAGCTTTTATATAAATGTACGCACTAAAAATAATAAAATAAACATTTTCCATTAAAGTTTAATGTTAACTTAAAACGTCTTTACACAATATATGTAATAAAAAAGCTTGTCGGTCCGCCATCTTGGGTGTTCCGCCATGTTGGATTCAGAGTGACGTCATTTAATTTTTTGAGTTATTCTCAGCAAGCCCTTTCATTTGATACCCATATTATAGGGGTACATTAAAATTATGTAGTCCGCCATCTTGGGTGTTCGGCCATGTTGGATTCAGAGTGACGTCACATAACTGACCATGCATTGTCATCTAAAGTAAACATGTATACAAAATTTCAGCTCAAAATTGAGTTGCAATATTACACCAACAAACATAGTTACATACATACATACAGGGCAAGCTAAATAAAAGATTGTAAAAACATCCAGAACACCATGAACAAATATCTGCAGATCGTACAGACATTTGTTACGAGGCGGGAAACGAACTTGTACAAACTGCGCCACAGATGTCGTCAAGAGGTATAATTGTTATGTTTTAATTTTAGAATGGCACTAACCGAATAGCATAATTTAATTTTAGTCCTTTATACAACAGGATATATGTATATATCCTGTGAAGGATAATATTAGGTAAATATTTAATTATTCTGGTCATTTTCCACGACGCTATCTTACTAAAGTAACGAATAATTAACGCTAGGTATGTGAAGTTCTGTTTCATTTTCAGCCATAAAACCATGAGGGGTAGTTGCCATATTTGCTCACCACGCTTGGCAGGCAGGTTGGCGAGCGCAGTACGGGATGTTGATACACGGAAAGACGCTGCTGCCCATCTTCCGGAGGTATCACTTAGCAGGCTTTTACTGCATCCACGGGAATGAAAGGACAACATTCTACTGCCGGCACCCCGCGGCATGTTCTATTTATCTACCTCTAATATTTGGTATCTATTAATTTTGTTTGTACACTGTGAGAACCAGCTAACTTATTCTCATCCTTAATTAAACCATATTCTCACCTCAATATTTTTAGTAAGACGAGGTACACCGAACACACACACACACACACATCAAGGTCTTCTTCAAACTGTATCTCACAAAGTTAAGAGGGGCCAATCCAACTTACTTTTCATACAACCGCTCGTACGTGGGTGTGGCGTCGTAATAGATCTTTCTATGAATTTTTTGATCTAATAGGTATCTTGTCCACTATATCTAGGTTTCTATCCAAACAAAAAATCTAAATTTAGAGAAAAAAATTCAGTATAAAATTTGTTCAGTATATAAAGTAAGTTGGATTGGCCCCTCTTAAGATACCGTCCACGTGATCTCTGCAGGAGCGAAATTCCGTTCGGTCACCGGGGCGTACGGTGTATCCTATGAAGGATAATAATAGTACTCGTAGATAAATATGTAATTAAGTCTGGTCAATTCTCACAGCGATATCTTACCAAAGTAAAGTTAACGCTGTGGGAACTTCTACCTCTATATACATATCTAAGTACCTCGAATTTAATTTATGTATCTATTCATTTTGTTCGTGCACTATGAGAACCAGATAACTGATCATCCTTAATTAGGCCATAATTCATTGATATTCTTAACTCAATATTTTTACTAAGACTAGGTACACACACCAAGGTTTTCTACAAATATTATCTCACAAAGTTAAGTTAACAAAATGATAATATTAATGATGTTCTTCTCAAATGTTCTGGACAAATTCACTTTACATCAATGGTCCACTAACTCTAAGCAAATGGATCGATAATCATACTAAATTTCTGCTTAACTGTATCAAACCTAATTTCTATTTGAGACGCACGCTAATCAATACATTCGGATTAATATTAATACTGGACCATCGTCGGTATCGTATTCAACTCGGCGAACAACAATCATCATCAACATATCAGCCTAAGGACTACTGTCGACGCCCACTGCTAGACATAGGCCTCTCTCATCCCGTCATGGGTCCGTCCATGGTTTGTTGCCATACTCGTCACACTTGGCAGGCGGGTTGGCGAGCGCAGCACGGGATGATGATACTCGGAAAGACGCTGCTGCCCATCCTCCGGAGGTATCCCTTGCAGGTTTTTATTTCATCCACGGGCAAGAGTGGAGGGGAAACACGATACTGCCGGCAACCCACGGCAAACAAAGATATCTGCATCGAATCGTTTATCTCTAGTTTCGCGATCAGATCAGTTAACGTTCCTTATAGTAGACTCAGGACCACAGGAATCACTTGATTCAATGTTACTAGTAATAATTATAATGCTGGACAATTCACACAGCGTCATCTAGCCCCAAGCTAAACAGAGCTTGTGTTATGGGTACCAGATGACTGACTACAGATCGTACAGACATTTGTTCCGAGGCGAGAAATGAACCCGCAACCTCTTGCGTCGCAGGCGGACCTTCGCCCTCTGCGCCACAGGGGACGTCACAAACCATACAAACAAACAACCTTTTATTTAAACGTACTAAAAAGAAAAACATTTTCCATTAAAGATTAATGTCAACATATAACGACTTTACACAATTTATGTAACAATAAATTAGAAGTAAAAAAAACTTTTTAACAAACAAGCTTTTATATAAATGTACGCACTAAAAATAATAAAATAAACATTTTCCATTAAAGTTTAATGTTAACTTAAAACGTCTTTACACAATATATGTAATAAAAAAGCTTGTCGGTCCGCCATCTTGGGTGTTCCGCCATGTTGGATTCAGAGTGACGTCATTTAATTTTTTGAGTTATTCTCAGCAAGCCCTTTCATTTGATACCCATATTATAGGGGTACATTAAAATTATGTAGTCCGCCATCTTGGGTGTTCGGCCATGTTGGATTCAGAGTGACGTCACATAACTGACCATGCATTGTCATCTAAAGTAAACATGTATACAAAATTTCAGCTCAAAATTGAGTTGCAATATTACACCAACAAACATAGTTACATACATACATACAGGGCAAGCTAAATAAAAGATTGTAAAAACATCCAGAACACCATGAACAAATATCTGCAGATCGTACAGACATTTGTTACGAGGCGGGAAACGAACTTGTACAAACTGCGCCACAGATGTCGTCAAGAGGTATAATTGTTATGTTTTAATTTTAGAATGGCACTAACCGAATAGCATAATTTAATTTTAGTCCTTTATACAACAGGATATATGTATATATCCTGTGAAGGATAATATTAGGTAAATATTTAATTATTCTGGTCATTTTCCACGACGCTATCTTACTAAAGTAACGAATAATTAACGCTAGGTATGTGAAGTTCTGTTTCATTTTCAGCCATAAAACCATGAGGGGTAGTTGCCATATTTGCTCACCACGCTTGGCAGGCAGGTTGGCGAGCGCAGTACGGGATGTTGATACACGGAAAGACGCTGCTGCCCATCTTCCGGAGGTATCACTTAGCAGGCTTTTACTGCATCCACGGGAATGAAAGGACAACATTCTACTGCCGGCACCCCGCGGCATGTTCTATTTATCTACCTCTAATATTTGGTATCTATTAATTTTGTTTGTACACTGTGAGAACCAGCTAACTTATTCTCATCCTTAATTAAACCATATTCTCACCTCAATATTTTTAGTAAGACGAGGTACACCGAACACACACACACACACACATCAAGGTCTTCTTCAAACTGTATCTCACAAAGTTAAGAGGGGCCAATCCAACTTACTTTTCATACAACCGCTCGTACGTGGGTGTGGCGTCGTAATAGATCTTTCTATGAATTTTTTGATCTAATAGGTATCTTGTCCACTATATCTAGGTTTCTATCCAAACAAAAAATCTAAATTTAGAGAAAAAAATTCAGTATAAAATTTGTTCAGTATATAAAGTAAGTTGGATTGGCCCCTCTTAAGATACCGTCCACGTGATCTCTGCAGGAGCGAAATTCCGTTCGGTCACCGGGGCGTACGGTGTATCCTATGAAGGATAATAATAGTACTCGTAGATAAATATGTAATTAAGTCTGGTCAATTCTCACAGCGATATCTTACCAAAGTAAAGTTAACGCTGTGGGAACTTCTACCTCTATATACATATCTAAGTACCTCGAATTTAATTTATGTATCTATTCATTTTGTTCGTGCACTATGAGAACCAGATAACTGATCATCCTTAATTAGGCCATAATTCATTGATATTCTTAACTCAATATTTTTACTAAGACTAGGTACACACACCAAGGTTTTCTACAAATATTATCTCACAAAGTTAAGTTAACAAAATGATAATATTAATGATGTTCTTCTCAAATGTTCTGGACAAATTCACTTTACATCAATGGTCCACTAACTCTAAGCAAATGGATCGATAATCATACTAAATTTCTGCTTAACTGTATCAAACCTAATTTCTATTTGAGACGCACGCTAATCAATACATTCGGATTAATATTAATACTGGACCATCGTCGGTATCGTATTCAACTCGGCGAACAACAATCATCATCAACATATCAGCCTAAGGACTACTGTCGACGCCCACTGCTAGACATAGGCCTCTCTCATCCCGTCATGGGTCCGTCCATGGTTTGTTGCCATACTCGTCACACTTGGCAGGCGGGTTGGCGAGCGCAGCACGGGATGATGATACTCGGAAAGACGCTGCTGCCCATCCTCCGGAGGTATCCCTTGCAGGTTTTTATTTCATCCACGGGCAAGAGTGGAGGGGAAACACGATACTGCCGGCAACCCACGGCAAACAAAGATATCTGCATCGAATCGTTTATCTCTAGTTTCGCGATCAGATCAGTTAACGTTCCTTATAGTAGACTCAGGACCACAGGAATCACTTGATTCAATGTTACTAGTAATAATTATAATGCTGGACAATTCACACAGCGTCATCTAGCCCCAAGCTAAACAGAGCTTGTGTTATGGGTACCAGATGACTGACTACAGATCGTACAGACATTTGTTCCGAGGCGAGAAATGAACCCGCAACCTCTTGCGTCGCAGGCGGACCTTCGCCCTCTGCGCCACAGGGGACGTCACTAACATTGCTCACATTGAATCATTGAATCCTGAGTGGTTACAACTTAGAATCCTTGTCAACGAAAGGCCCAAAATACATATACCAGCCTTCTAAAAACCATTAGTCCGCTTCGGTTCGGGAAGCGATTATGTAGATGAAGAGTACCTACCGCAATCATGAAGACGGTTTAGACTCTTGGGACCATCTACAAAGTATGTACTTGCTCAGTGTGTGATTTTATCTTACTTTGTGGCAACTCTTCGTGTAGTATGGTGCCCTAGTGGTAGATGACCTATTAGTTACAAGAACAAGTAAGGAGTTCATAAAACTCCTTCGTTTTGCTGCAGTCCAATACTTAAGTCTTCCCGCGACTACGGCTGGTGCAAAAATAAAGCAAGATCACAAAGAGAAATCGATTGACGTATAAGTTTGTTATCGGACCACGCGTTTGGTCACAAAGACACAAACACACCTTAGACTAATGCCCATTACTTACTCTCTTTGCGTCGCGCAATCGAGTAGAAATAAAGCCAGGTATTCAATGCAATATATACCCGGTTATATGTTGTACAAAATACATTTACCAGAAGGAACACAAGCTGAGATCCATCCCTTTTGGTTTTACTGCAGCACATCTTTCACTACTTACTCTTACCTAGATAAATATATTTCTTGTTGTGGTTGGGGCATACGGCAGCATACTGCTTACAATGTTTTTTTTTTATTTTAACTTTGTTTAAATGTTCGATTTATTGTTATTATTATTATTTTTTTCATTGTTATCCTTTGCCGTATGTACCTAGAATTACCCAATCTGTTTAATATTAATTGGTACTTGCAATGTTATTGCTTTTGGTGCTGGGTACTATGTTATTTATTATTATTTTTTGCCTTTTGTTCTATGCTTGTGCTGTTATGTAAACCAAATAAATATATTTTTGTTCTATTCTATTCTATTCTATTTAATGTTTTCACCACACTCCATTCGATCGAATGAACATACTACAATGTTAAGTTACGATGCTGATCCTAGCCAAGAAACAGAATTTGTGGGTGGGTTCTCGAAGATTTCTCCTAAATACCTTGTAAGGATATTGCGGTTGTAAGTTTCAATAGAAGCAAGCTCGAGTGCGATCTTCATTCAAAGGGTTCTATCAGTTCTATTTCAATAGAAGCAAAAACTTCAACTTGCTTGCTTTGAATTAAATTGGATTTAGGCTTGCCTACTTAGATACTTGTATGTTACTTAAACAACGATATAGTTTATATAAATGTTTGTTACCGACGAAACTAACAAACAACAAGCAAATAACGCAGGCCAATTCACTCAGCATCATCTAGCCCCAACCTAAGCTGAGCTTGCGTTATATGTACTAGATGATACCTTATACATTCAGCATCATCATCATCATCATTTCAGCCGTAGGACGTCCACTGCTGGACATAGGCCTCCCTCATGGATTTCCAGTTATTGCGGTTGGAAGCGATCTGCATTCACCGTCGACCTGCGGTCTTCACCAGGTCGTCAGCCCATCTTGTTGGTGGATGTCCTACGCTGCGTTTGCCGGTCCGTGGCCTCCACTCGAGAACTTTTCGGCCCCATCGGCCATCTGTTCTGCGAGCTACATGGCCTGCCCATTGCCACCTCAACGTGCTAATCCGCTTGGCTATGTCGGTGACCCGAGTTCTTCTACGTATCTCCTCATTTCTGATTCGATCTCGTAAAGAAACCCCGAGCATAGCCTTTTCCATAGCTCGTTGAGCGACTCTGAGCTTATTCATGAATCAATCGTGAATGACCACGTCTCGGTTCCATATGTCATCCATCACTGGTAACACACACTGATTGTAGATTTTCGTCTTAAGGCACTGAGGAATTTTGGACGAAAAGACGTTGCGTAGTTTCCCAAACGCTGCCCATCCGAGTTGGATTCGTCGACTGAACTCTTTCTTGAAGTTGGACCTACCTAATTGGACTGCTTGTCCTAGGTATACATACGCGTCGTCAACTTCGAAATTCTTCTTAATACATTATACTAGGTACATAAATAGATATTTTTTAATTTTATATAGAAAAACATCCAGAACACCCTGAAGAAATATCTGCAGATCATACATACATTTGTCCCGAGGCGGGAATCGCACCTGCGACCTCTTGTGTCGCAGGCGAACCTTCGGCCGCTGCGCCACAGAGGTCACCTGATGACCAGTGATGACCAGTTCACAATATTATTCTATATCGAAAACTCGCATTGGAACAATTGATGAATTCTTCTTTAAGATATAACCAAGGGTCAACCTTCTTCTCCAGCTTTGCGATATGACAGCGACATTTTACTTCAACTGGCTTACGGGTTTATAGCTAATCCTCTTTCGGAAGGTCATTTCGATCGCTTTTACGGTGTGTTCCTCATAAAACGGTTTACATTAACATTAATACACATCAGTACACTGCTGGACATAGGTTTCTTTTAAATGCTGATGCCGATCTTTGTTCTCTCTCATGCACTTTTTCCGGCTGTATTTTACAGGTGGTCGCTGCTGCCTGGGGTCCCGGGGGCCTGGGGGCCAGCCTAGTTACTGGTACCGATTCGTGCTCGTCACTCAAGAACCCGTTTATTCCAGTTATAATCAGTTCTCGGCATCCTACTGCTACGCCAGATAAATTAAGTTCCCTGTCGGATAACCACGATAGTAGTTCTAAAAATCACTGTTTACTCCTTGAGCTGACTATCCAGTATTACTTCAGTATTTAATAAGCAAATCTGTTAATTGCTTTCTTATTGTTTATTCTTATTTGTACCTATCTGATTATGTTTTCAAAGTATGCCGTGGGGTGCCGGCAGTAGAATGTTGCCCCTCCTCTCTTGCCCGTAGATGCAGTAAGAATCTGCCAAGGGCTACCTACGGAAGATGGGCAGCAGCGTCTTTCCGTGTATCAATATCCCGAACTGCGCTCGCCAACCCGCCTGCCAAGCGTGGTGAGTATGGCAACAACCCCTCATGATCACATGGAGATCTATGGCCTACGTCCAGCAGTGGATATCCTACGGCTGAGATGATGATGATGATGATGTTTTCAATTAATAACATAATCTAATTTAGGTATCATAAAATAGCATCTATCTTATTAAATCATTTTGTACAAGAGACGGTGGCAAATTTTATGTAAGTTTAAACGGCCTGGAATAATACAGAGGCGTTATTCCAACGCCATCGTTACTGGAATATGATACCAAAGTAATCCTCTCACTGATAAAAAACATATTGTGGCCCCACCGACACCTCGAGCCGTAAAGGATATGGCAGCTTAGTTTACTCGTAACACGATACTTATTTGCGATCTAAAAAGTCAAGAGCGAGTCTCGTTAATTTTAAAAGCAAAGTTCATTATATGCGGAACTTTTCTAATTGGTTAAACTCTAACGTTTAACCTACTATTATGTATTTTTGTGAAAGTCATATATTAGTTAATTAAACATACATTTTTATGGTTGTCTGAAATAAAAATAAAGAGGCTAAATAACAATAAGAATAAATTATTATTATTTTTATTATTTAGCCTCTACTGTCCCAATGCAGGGGAAAGGCCTCACAGGATATTATAAAATTTTATTAAAATTAAATTAATATAACAATAACAAGTTGGCAACGTCAACTAATATAAACTAAAACAAAGCATTTCATATCGAGAAAAGGATTCCGCAGCCGGTCTTCTTATGTTCCGATTCGTCATAGTAACTAAGACTACATAGTAAGAAGACACTAAGAAGGGATTTTTCGAAATTCCCACGGAAACGGGAACTACGCGGATGAAACTGCGAGGTGCGGCTAGTACTATAATATTTAACAGTAATAATGATCTATATTGCCGATAAAGTTTTTGCGAGTAGCAATAATTGACTGATGCAAAAATTAATGCAAAATTTATTTATAATATATTGTAATTAATGCAAAATTACCTACTTGATACATCACCGGCTTGTGTACGAGTAATTTCAAAATGTTCTGCATGTTATCTGATCTATAGAAATGTATTTTTGGTTTTACATTGCAACCATTTATCAATAAACAGCCCGTCAGTTTGCTTTATACAATTACTGGTCGAACCAGTGGGGTGCCGGCAGTACTATGTTTCCCCTCCTCTCTTAATGCAGTAAGAATCTGTCAATATTTTGAAAAAAAAATACCTCTTTGTGGTTTTAGGTATTTTTATTGGCACTATTTTTTGGCACTTCGGCAACTTTTCGCGGAGAAATCCTGTCAAGAATGAGCTGAAGTTTAGGTTGTTGTTATTCAGCCGGTGAATTCAAAACATTCGCTGTCTTTTCATAAATAACAATCACCGAATCCTGAAAAGTCGTAGCACTAAAGTTGTTTCTTGGGGTCCTCAGAATCACCCCCTCTCAGGTTAGTACGCATATTATAAATACACCGTGTATACACGGTGCATTATAATGTGTAAGCCTCCCGTTTTTCCATTTCACTTACTCCTAAAAGAAATTAGCTGCATAAAAAGAGACGGAATAAAAAAAAATATTTTCCTACCTTCTTTTGTGTCGGTATTAAAATATTATAATAGAATTTTCTTTCTTTCATTTTTATTTGCCTATTCGTTTTGAAAGTTTATGTTTTGAATTTTAAATTCCATACGAATTTAAAGGATTTTTGCTTTTATAGGTTAATTCGACCGCACAAAGCTCAGTAAACAGGGAGGTTTAAATTCCGGAAAGTGAAAATTATAGACTTTTATCATCATCCCTTAGCAGGCTCTTACTGCACTTACGGGTGAGAGGGGGGGGGGTGTAACATTCTACTGCCGGCACCCCACGGAATCATCATCATTAACAGCCCGATTTTAATTTTCACACGCCAGACTTCCTTGAAGACTATAACGTTACGTAATGTAAGGCCTTTGCATCTATTATAGATGATTTATACAGCGTCAGCGACTGGTAATCATGCTGTACGGGACGCTGCAGTGCCTGGGACATTGTTAGATGGATTAGGCTTGCCCAGCACCTATACCATCCTCTGAGCTTAGTCAACTTTTAGTCAGAGGACAGGTCAATACGCCTGAAGCTAACTAAGCCGCGGGCTTCCTCACGATGTTTCCTTCACCGTTAAAGCATGCCGAATACTAGATAGCCGTGTTGGCCGAGTTGTATGTACGTAATGTAACGATACAATTATTATGACTTCAAGGGTCAGAGTTGAATAATGTGTCTTATCTAATACAATTTGATAATAAAATAATCTGAGGTACCGTAAATTCAGGCAGACAGGCTGCCTTGGTGTAGTTTTGTGGCCTGCAGAGCCACGGAAACCCCAAGGTTTCCACCTTCAGATAAGTGGGACAGGTTCCTCTTGTGTGTAAAATTTAAAGTAAGATATCGGTATCACGTCAATGCACTCACTTTTACACAAAAATAACTCGATCAAAATCGAATCGGTTAATTAGGAGTTTCGATGCCACAGACAGACATACAGATACTTTGTGTAACTTATAAACATCCCTCGTTTTTGCATCTGAAAAAAAATCCTTTTTAGGGTTACGTACCCAAAGGGTAAAAACGCGACCCTATCTGTACCTAACGTCTCTCAGTCTGTCTGTCACTAGGCTGTATCTTATGAACCGTGATAGCGAGACAGTTGAAATTTTCACAGATTATGTATTTCTATCGCCGCAATAACAACAAATTATACAGGAGAGAATAAAATAAAGGGGGGGCTCCCATACAACAAACGTGATTTTTTTTGCTGTATTTTTCTCGATGGTACGGAACCCTTCGTGCGCGAGTCCGAACGCACTTGGGCGACTTTTTATTGTTTAGTAGATTATATATAAAATATCGGATTGAGATATACGTAGCTTCTGGTCTTTTTTTCTGAAATCTTAGAAGCATTAAGATACTTCTTAAAACACCAGCCACTGAAAGCTCCATCATAAACGATCCAGCCGTTTCGGAGATAAGTAGAGTTAGATAACGGAACAAACAGACTGACAGACAGAAAGAAAATCTGTTTGTTTATTCCGTTCTGTCTGTCTGTTTGTTCCGTTATCTAACTCTACTAATCTCTGAAACGGCTGGACCGATTATGACAGACAGACAGAAAATCTGTCTGTTTGTTTTATATAACTGGTTTTTGCAAGTGTAAATGTGCATTCAACTAACATTATGCTAAACAAGGACCATTTTGTGACACATGTCATTTCATTATATACACATGAAAAAGCCAGTTATTTTTACGTAACAAAGAGACATTTAAATTTATTTCAATAGTTATAAATCCCCACTCTACTTAATTAACCGAATTCATCAACATTGATATTCAATATTCCGTTACTACGAAATAATTCTGCGTGCGTACAAAACGTACACCGCAGTTGGTTACCGGCCTAATGAAGACACAGTGAATCGGATGGTCGCCGTTGAAAATACCCTTAATTAAAATATATTTTGCCAATTATTACTGTGACAATTAACGACCTGTTCCATTCGTAAGCAGATTAAGAATGACGGATTGGATCATATTAACGGTAGCGGTACATATTTTACGTAAAAGGCGAAAATGTCGAAATAATATAATAGGAAAAATAAAATTCATGTGACCAAAAAATACGGAATTCTGAACATGTAAAGCTTTTAAAGACATTTGGATATTTTTGCTCACGAGCACACAATGCATTTTGGTACGCATGGCCGTGGGGTGCCGGCAGTAGAATGTTGCCTCTCCTCTCAAGCCCGTGCATGCAGTAAGAACCTGCAGGGATACCTACGGAAGATAGGCAGCAACGTCTTTCCGTGTCAACATCCCGTACTGCGCTCGCCAATCCGCCTGCCAAGCGTGGTGAGTATGGCAACTGCCCCTCATGTAGATCCATGAGGGAGGCCTGTGTTCAGTAGTGTACGTTTTACGGCTGAAATGATGAATGATGATCTGGTATTGCATTTTTAAAACTCTATCATATTGAAAGATTTAAATCTTTGATCATAATAATATTTTGTTTATTCATAAGTTTAGGCTTATTTAGTTGAGCAATATTTTAGATAAGAATAGGCATATAATATATATATACATATGTATATATATATATGTATATATAGAATATAGGCTGTGGCATCCTGTAATTATTGCACATGTAGTTCTGTTAGCGGCGGCCGGCCCAGACGCAGATGGCGGGATGAGCTGGACATGTACTGTGCTGACTGGTCGACCAACGCCTTGGACCGGGAAGTATGGAGAGAGGGAAGGGAGGCCTTTGTCCAGCAGTGGGATCCTACAGGCTGATTAGATTAGATTAGTTCTGTTAGATGAGTAGTTGGAGGACTTTTTGTGAAGAGTTCATCCGGGAAAGTATCACCATTTCTGCCGCCAAGCACTGATGTTTGCATGGCTGTGTTTCGGTTTGAAGGGTACCAGGGCCGGTGAAATAATGGGCACATGAGACCTTATAACTCTATGTCTCAAGGTGACGGGCGCAATGCAATGCAGCGTTGGTCATGTAATTGAACGTGATCACCGCGGTATTGGTCTACCTATTACAGCTGACAGCTGTAATAGGTAGACATCAAGTGGGCCTTCATTTAGTGGTATGAAAAATATGTACAGTGCTCTTCTCATGGGCGCCCTTAAAATAATAAATAAATAAATGGCCAATGTGCAACGAATCCGCCTCTTTTTTGAAGTCGGTTAAAAACGCCTCTATGTGGGTCATACGAGTAGGTTACTATTGGTAATTAAAAACAATGGCAGCCATTAGTATCGACCAAATAAGAAAATGTTTTATAAATATATATCGTCCTATCCTATCTATAATTACTAATGCTTGTTTAATTACCCGTGTTTTAATGGGTTTTACTCAAAGTAGGCATAGTAGAATATAAATATTATGATTAAGTTTATTTACCGTCTAGAAAAGGGTATATTAATTTCATAATTATAATAATAAAATAAAATAAATAATAAAAATAATAGTAAAAATAATACCGCTTGAGCCTTGCTTAGCGGCCGGTGATTCACCATTTTGATATATTTTTTTACTGTAGAGTATTTGTTTTTATATTTTTTTATAGTAAAAAAAATATTTTTATGAGTTTACAAATAAATGATGTGGAATAATAATAATGTTAATAATAATAGTCTGGATCAACATCTCCAAGGACTTTTGCTAGGCAGATGGATCAAGTGCCAGATCCAAAAGACAGTACTCCTGGACTCGGCACGTATAGTAAGGAGTACTCTCCTGCAGCCCTAGTCACCGACCGCTTGAGCCTTGCTTCGCGGACGGTGATTCACCGTTTTAATATATTTTTTACTGTAGAGTATTTGTTTTATATTCCTTTATTGAAAAAAAGATATTTTTATAAGTTTACAAATCGATTTTTCGAGATAATAATAATAAATTTTAATAATGATATAAATTATTATTAAAAGCGGTAGTAGTAAAAGAGGAAAAAAGTTTTCGCGTAGTTTTATTAACAAGGGCGACGTCGAAGTCAAAATCAAAACGTGTAATTTGTTCAATGGACCCAGAGACAGAAACGCCCATTTACAAAAGAAAAACAAAACTCATTTGAACTAAATCCAACTTTTTTTCCAAGCAAGGGAAATAAGCGAAAACGAAACCTCACACTTTGGCTTATATTTATGATTACTTTTTGTCTAAATTATTATGATATTTATTTATAATTGTCACACACGTTATTAGGTATTATTATTTATCCCCCACTGTCCCACTGCGGGGAAAAGGTCTCTCTTCTTCCACATAATAAAATAATAATATATTTAGGTAAAATCTGCAAGGTAACGAGTGCCAATTAAAAATGTTAATAAAATTAGGTGATTCTAGAATCATTTATATTAATGTGAAATCAATGAAATACTAAATAAGGAATGGTTTATTACAGTACGATAAAGCAAATACACAAATAACGAGCAGACCACCCATCCATGCCCGTCACAGCGCCGGAAATGCATCAAAATTCAATATTTATACCGATCATAGAGATAGGTTTTATTTGAATTGCGTGTTGATATCGATGTTAATAGAAATGCAAAGGACACCTTTATTGGGCAAAGGTAAACATCCTTACTATCATAGAATAAATAGTGCATTGATAATTATAATTTATTTATTTTATTTTATTATAATTTGAGTTAGTACTTACATGTAAACGTAATAAATAACCCTCAATAATTCTACTTCAGGCACTTTCGATGTAGAAAAGATAGATAGATAGAAAATGCTTTAATGTACAACTTAAAACATACAAATAAAACTGATGGATGAATGTTTGTAAACAAACTGTCAAAGTTTAGATTGAATTGCTTTCTAAGGGTTGGTTTTTGAGCGAGTTAATAGCAATTTACATTGAAGGGAGTGGTCACAAATCCCCAATATAATTGAGAAATATATATAAAAACCAACAGAAAGGAAGTTATTTTTAGTTTAAGTATTGACAAACATTCTACATCGAAAGTATATTTAATAGCCTTACTAGTAAATCGCGATTGTAAAAAAATATTTATGCAGCGTCAGGAACTGGTTTATGTAAAATTTGCACAAGTTTAAAAGAGAGAAAAAAACAAGTGTATAAATTTAGTACGAAAATGGCAAAAATGCTTTACCTCTAGGGCACTTCTAGAAGGCTCTAAAATTTGGAAAGCTGGGAGCTTATGTCGCTCGAGAGAGAGTAAACAAAAGTTCTGAAATTTAAAAATTCAGTTTTTTAACCCCATTATGTTAGGCTTATTTAGTCGAGCAATATTTTAGATAAGAATAGGCATATATATGAATAGGCTGTGGCATCCTGTAATTATTGCGCATAGTTCTGTAAGATGAGTAGTTGGAGGACTTTTTGAGAAGGGTTCATCCGGGAAAGTATCACCATTTCTGCCGCCAATCAGAGATGACTTTATTGAAGTTAGTGAAGTTTTTTTAAAGATTAGAGGTATTTTAAACCAAGAAATTATATAAATCGAAGTTCTATCTATGCTAAAATTATGTTTATTATGCGTTTTTTTAATAAGGTTTATAACTGGTAGCGCCATCTAGCGTAATGCGTAGTTGAATAGTTATTACTGATAAGTATCTGAACACACAAAATATATATACCAGCAAATGGCGTATTATGGCTGAACGTCCTACTGCCGCAAAAATATTTAATCAAATATCATAAATCTTCCAATATCGGAAACTCTAGGACACGCGAGTCTTGCTCACTTGTCCTTTATTTACTACTAAATGCTTCCCGCGACTTCGCACGGGTTTTGACGCTCTGCTAGTATACTATGTGTCGTAGAGTTATATGTTACCAGCTGTCCCGGCGAACTTTTTACCGCCCAGATTCAACTACCTACTACCACATCTTCTAACTACTACTCTACCTACTACTACTCTACTTCTACCCTATTTCTACTCTACTAGTACTCTACTTCTACCCTACTTCTACTCTACTACTATTCTACTTCTACCCTACTACTACCCTACTTCTACTCTACTACTACTCTACTTCTACCTTTTTTTTGGTGACGGCGTGGAAATCTGCTAGGTCAGATACCATGCTGCGTAAGGGCACAGCATGGTTATGTGAGGTTGTCTCCTGACGACTCACTAAAACCACCCCGATGGCCGGCCTCGGTGCACTAGGGGCTCCGGTTCCTCATTAAGAACACTCCGGAGGACTCTACTTCTACTCTACTTCTACCCTTCTTCTACCCTACTACTATCCTTTTTTTTTTTTTTTTGGTGTCGGGGTGGAAATCTGCTAGTTCAGATACCATGCTGCGTTAAGGGCACAGCATGGTTATGTGAGGTTGTCTCCTGACGACTCACTAAAACCACCCCGATGGCCGGCCTCGGTGCACTAGGGGCTCCGGTTCATCATAAAGAACACTCCGGAGCCCCTATAGCACCTTGCCTGAGCACGTCCCGGGGGCGTCCACAACTAACGCCCCCTACGTCTCGCGGAACTCACGATGGTGCATAGCCATATCATGCACCATCGCCCTCCCTGGGTCCGTCTGGGATAGTCGAAGCCCTCACTCTGACTACCCTACGGACCCAGATGGTCCCCTATAGGGGATGCCGCAGCCCCATGACGCCGTAGCCTCACGGGGCAGGCGGTGCGGGGCGGCCGTTGCCTGCACCCCGCCGCCGCCTTCTACGAGCGGGATCAGCCCTCTCGCGATCCCGCTCCGCGGCCTCTTTCCGAACCATTACGGTCTCACAGAAAGAGGCCACCGCCTTCCACGCCGTCTCATCTGCCAGCATAGCCGCAACTACGCTGGGCAGAGAGAGATCCTGCCCGATCCTGAGGGCCAAATTCCGCCTTTCCACGCACCACGCCGAGCAATCCTCGAGCGTGTGCTGGGCGGAATCCTGGCCCCACCCACAATGGTGGCATTGCGGTGTCGGTTCGCGTCCGATCCTACTCAGGTACTCACCGAAGCAACCATGCCCGGTGAGTACCTGAGTAAGTCGATAGGTGACGTTACCTCCCTCCCTCCCTAGCCAGGCTTCGAAGCTAGGCAGAACAGCGCCGACGGCGCGTTGGCGCGAGCTCCTCGGCTCCTCGAGCCGCTCGCGCCACTTCCCAAGCGCACGTCGACGCTCCTCTTGCCGCACTTCAGCTGGCGCAGCCCCACCCTCGCCCTCCTGCCGGAGACGAACGTACACTCGTGCGTCCATCTCCGCCAGGAGGTCGAGCGGCGGGAGCCGCGCCAATAATGTCGCCGCCTCATGCGAAATCGTGCGGTAACCGCGAACGATTCTGATGGCAATAGAACGCTGCAGGCTACTAAACATAGCCCTGCAGCGCCTAACACCCGTCAGTCTTTTGGACCAGACGGGCGCTCCGTAGAGTGCCATCGACCGCACGACGCCCGCATAGAGGCGGCGAACACCCTCCTTTGGTCCCCCGAGATTGGGTAGTAGTCTGTGCAAAGCACCCACTACCCTCTGGATCCGGGGGACGGAGCGGCTGAAGTGCTCTTCGAAGCCCCAGCGACTATCCAAGGTAAGGCCCAAGTACTTAAGGTACGGCCCCACCTGGACGTCAACGTCACCTACGCGAACCGACAAGCTGGGTGGTTCCCTTCCCCTCGGACCCTACTACTACCCTACTTCTACCCTACTTAAACTCTACTACTACTCCACTTCTACCCTACTTTTCTTTCATAAGAACCTTCTCCTGGCAGTAACAAACACAACAAAAAAAGGATTAGCGAAAAAAATCGGTCCAGCCGTTCACGCGTGATGCCGTGACCAAGGGAAATAGGGATTTATTTGTATATACATATATATATATGTATATATATACATATAGCCTTTCTTCCAACACTAAAATATATTTTCTATTCGAGCCAGTAACTCTTAAGTTTTATAATATTTTTGTATATATTAATTTTCATCAAGAGATACACATTAAAGCAACCTAATATAAAACAGTAGGTACTTAGGGCTAGTTAGTGCACCAAATTTAGGAGGCCACAACATGTTTATATAATATGCACGCATAACTCAACTAAGAATTTAACTAGGGTAGGAGTTACTACCTAGTTAACTTCTTAGTTGATTTAAAAAATAAAAACAATCTTACAGTATACCTTAGAATACCTTATTGTTTCCCTATTACTTTTATATAGATTGACTCTAGAGTGATTGGTATAATCCCTACACATGTTAGGCAAGTTGTACATATGTTTTAACTCCACGTTTTCGTTTCAGGTACGTACACACTATGGGCTGTGCTATAGGTCTCTGCATCAATGGAATTCAGCTACGTAAGGCCAATCGAGCGTTATTTTTGAGTTTTGAGTCGCGTAGAATGAGTCGCCAAATTTACGCTAATACAAGCCCTGTTTGTGCCACCTGGAGGGAATCAAATTCAGTCGGCAATGTTGAAGGTGAATAGCGCAACTTTAAATACGCGACTCACAAAACTACGCTTGTTTGGCCTCAGTTAAGATTTAATAAAGGTTTGAAATAATTGATTACTGCAATGTCTATGTTTGTGTCTATTTAACGTGTTTAGTGTCGTGTGTATGTTGTGTAGTTGCAAACTATGGATATAAATGAATGAATATCTGAAATAAGTTTGTATTTTTGCCCGTCATAGAAGTTATAAATAAAATATTCGACACGTCTTTTTCTCTTTATACGTAAACAAAAATAACGGCGATACATTCAGTCGAAATATCGCGTGACGTCACGCTTTGTATCACATTAAGGCAATTTCTGACGTCATGAGTCCCTTAGTCACGAGTATCTTTTTTCCGCAATTTGACAAACAATGATTTTCATAACTTAGCTGAATGCCCAGTTAGGTTTTCTATATTACGTAGAGAAAGGTCTATGCTATGATAAACAATGATGGAAAGAACAGATAGGTACCGACGTGGAAACGAAATGAAACTACCGGTTACTATTACGAACAGTGATTAACGAACATTTAACAAAAACTAAAGCAAAAACATTACAAAATTTCTAAAACGGTTATTTAGCAAGCTGTGTGTTTATGCGGCTAAGCGTACTTTAGCGGTGAATGAAAACGTCGTGTATACGTTTGAAACTGAGTTCAGACATATTTATCTGTTTTATCCTCTGAAGTCTAAGCTGAGATGATGATAAAGGTGCTGGAATAAATCATCTTAGTATATAAAGATATGAAAGGCCTTACTTTTTATTTGATCAGTTCAGCCGTAGGGTCTGCTGTCCACTGTCTCTATCTACTGTTTGAAATAAGCCTCTCTTATGGATTTCCAAGATCATAACAGGGTTTGGATTGGCAGGCGGGTAGGCAAGCGCAATACGGGATGGTGATACATGGACGCTGCTGCCTATCCTTGCAGATTCTTTAAAGAATTTTAATTATTATTACTTAATTTCTTGGCAGATTCTTACTGCATCCACGACACGAGATCTCGATGCAAGAGAGGAGGGGCAACTTTATACTGCCGGCACTCCACGCCAACCGTTACACGCTCTTTTAATGCAGCACATTTTATAAAAAAGCAACGTAAAACTGTTTTTAAATACACAAAATGTGCTTTTAATTTTCAAACGAAATTTCCATTGCGCGGTTTTGCGAGTTATAAACACAAAACTAGAAATGAAGTAATACTTCCGTAGTTCATCAGAAACTTTTTTAATATGAAGACATAAAAACGAAAATGGGTACTTCGTAATGCAGTTTTCCCCAACCCGCCTGCCGAGCGTGGCGAGTTTAGTAACAACCCTCTCAGGATCTGAGAAATCCATGAAGGAGGTTATGTCCAACGGTGAAATGTGATAACGCAGGTTTCGACGTACTAGTAATTCCATATTCAACGACTTCTGTGGCTCATCATTTCAGCCGTGAAAACGTCCACTACTGAACACAGGCCTCCCTCACCCCTCTCCATGAGGGGTAGTTGCCATACTCACCACGCTTGGCAGGTGGGTTTGCGAACGCAGTTCGGGATATTGATACACGGCAAGACGCTGTTGCCCATCGTCCAAAAACTACCCAACGGATTGAGCTGAAATTTTGCACACGTATAGATGTGGACCAGAAATAACACAAAGGCTAATTTTTATCCGGGTACAATGCATGCGATGTGGCGGGCACAAGCTTGTTTTTTTTTTTTTTTTTTTTTTTCTTTCGAAATGACAAGAATGTTGTTGACCGCAGATGGCCATGACAACGTTACCGGACTATGGCGAGCGCAGAAGGCGCCCAGCCGCGCACAAGCTTGTAAACACATAATACAGCGACTGTAGTTTGAGCGTCATTTGCTTAGAATTTGGTACCATGAGTTACAAATCTGACAGATGTCATAGTAACGTACTATTACTACTGTAGTAACGGCAGGCGATCTATCAGTGACAACTCATGGTAGACACACTGATTTCTCATTCCGCAGGAAATTAAATGTCAAAATAACGGCGGAGTCAACTTCGATGGCGGAAAGCGTGACGTCATCCACGTAAACTAACCACTATACGAAAATACAATTCAATATAATACAAAATACTTTGTTGCACACCTTAAAACTTACAGAAAAATTCTAACATTACTAAAACTGGTCATTGGGTGGTCTTATTGCTTAGAAGGGATTTTTTACAGATTTTTTTTTCTTTGTATGGAGAGAAATATGGAAGTAAGAAAGGCAGGGGATGTAACTGTAACTACAATAAATAAGTAAACCTACATAGATAAACACAAAAACAGATATGTTATGAAAATATCATACATATAATAGAGTAAATATGTACGTTATAATAATAATACCTTTAGATAGAGATTGCAATGGACTGAGACAAACAGAACGAACTTCAAACTTTGCTCTTGATGATATAAATCTTTATCATAAAAAGAAAAATGTCAATAATAACAAAACTAGCATACCTGTCCTCTTTCTGTCAAAAGTAGGTTAAGTATTATATAAATTATCTGATTTCCTTTACAAGCTTCGCTCAGTTTGGGACTGGATAGTGCTATGTATTGTATAGCAGTTTCTTATAATTATTGGAATCAGGCGTTACTTTGCGGAAATCCATATTATTATGACAATAAAATGCAATGAAAATATCTAGTTTTAATTCCGCTAATGCTGAGATGCATATGCACCGCCCTCCCGCCCGCTAATTATGCACATGCAGGGGGAACCAGGCTGTTAGTGCAACATGCATACCCAAACCCACACGTGTGGAACTAGTTAAAACTAGATATTTTCATTGCATTATATTGTCACAATAGCAGTTTCTTTATTAATTCTCGACGTTCCGAGTGCGTTACAACTCTCGTGGTCGTGCGAACACTGATGTGATAGGCGACCATTGCGAAAGCTACAAACGACGATGTAAAAAATGATCAACTTCTTTCGAGAAATGTCGAAATAATGTAAAGCCGTTTTTGTCCTATTTGACCGCAGCTCATTTTGAAAGCGATGCGGTTAGGTTGGCAAAATAATGGCGTTTTGTAATTTATTATTACGTTGCGATCCTATATAAACCTATCAGACGGTTTGATGACAGGATTACCAACTTCTTCAACTCTCTGAGTATATTATTATCAAACTAAATACATTTTCTGAGTAATATTCTAGTTATGTTCAGGCACACGTCTAATACGTTAGGTTCTGTGTTATTATTAGATATAAGTACATGTTCTTAGCCGTAATAGTAATTTGATTTTTTTATTTATTTACACCATTTGCCAGGTTAACTTCCTCACACACATAATTCTGTTTGCCATTTTTTCTACATAATTGTATCTTCAGAGAGATTTCTATCTTAACATATTTGGTTCTGACTGTACGAAACTTTTTCTACTATTTTCTTTTTAAATTAATATCCTCAGATAGAATTCAATGACACTAATATTATAAATCTAACAGTTTGTATGTATGGATGTATGTTTTAACCTCTTCACACAAAAACTACCGGGCCGATTAAATTTAGACTTTGCACATAAATAAATGAAGAGAAAGCTTAACTTTTTTTTTAACTGTTTAAAGGAATTCTATATGCAAGTATCTTATTTAGTAGATCAGTCTACTCGTGACCACAAAGGATGCATTCGAAACGTCGGGAAGTATAAAATAAGTTATTATCGCGATAAAGTCCCATATAACAGTTATTTTAAATAATATCTTCAGATCGCGAAAGTTTATTATGAATTACAAGGCTACTTTTTATCCGGGTGGAACGCATGTGAAGCTGCGGGCACCAGCCAGTTCACTCATATCTCATCCAGACGTCCGAATTCTTCTAAAAATCAATGATTGACCAGCTTTTCGTTTATCGGAGCGGTCCATTACTCGGGTTCGTGCACCGAATAGATATTTTGATAAAACCTTATCTGTAGTCGATGGATTGAAAAGCAAATAGGTACCGTTGCTTAAAGAACTCGAAAGTTTTGTCGATAAGGGCCTTTGAAGGGGAAGGGTGGCATCTGCTGGAGTGGTATTAATTTGATAGGTTGCTATGGTAGCGCATCGCATTTGAACAAAAGTGGCTCTTCAAACTTCTTCTATATTGCTTTGTTTGTGCAAATAATAAATATTTTAATTTAATTATAAAGTATTGCCGTGGGGTGCCGGCAGTAGAATGTTACCCCTCCTTTCATGCCCGTGAAAGCCTGCTAAGGGATACATCCGGAAAATTGCAGCAGCGTCTTTCCGTGTACCATAATTTCAGCCGCAAAACGTACACTACTTAACATAGGCCTCCCTCACGGAGCTCCATGAAGGGTAGTTGCCATACTCACCACGCTTGGCAGGCGGGTTCGCGAGCGTTACTGGATGCTGATAGGCGGAGAGAGCAGCGCTCTTGCTCTTACTCCATCTAGTACGGCAGGGTGATTACGTATCTCGCGACAGGTTTTGCAACAGGCAAGTGACAGCAATATTGCTGTCAAATGTCAATTTTGTATTAAAGAACAGCAAGGAATTGACATTTGACAATATTGCTGTCAATTGCCTGTTGCAAAACCTGTCGCGAGATACGTAATCACCTTGCCGGTATGAGAGGTGGGGTGACATTGCCGGCACCCCACAGCACGGCATCTTGTCTTATTTTAATTTAAATCAATATAAATATAACCGGTATATATTGCGTTTACCTTTTTTATTTCCCGACGTTTCAATCTCTCCGGACCATGGCTGGACCAATTTATCGATACGTCAGGAAATAATTAAGGCAGTAAAGGTGAAGTGTGCCGTTCGAGAGAGTGGTATTATATGGATTGGTTGCTATGGTAGGGAATAGGCTTTGAACCTAAGTGGCTCTTCTTCAGACGAAATAACTTCCAAGTTGCTATGTACTGTACCAATACAAAATAATGTACTAATACTAAATTAATCACACATAATTTAAATTAATACAATAGCCGTGGGGTGCCGGCAGTAGAATATTACCCCTCCTCTCATACCCGAGGATGCAGTAAGAGCCTGCTAAGGGATATTTCTAGAAGATGGGCAGCAGCGTCTTTCCATGTATCAACAGCCCGTACTGCGCTCGCCAAACCGCCTGCCAAGCGTGGTGAGTATGGCAATTTCCCCTCATGGATCTCCATGAGGGAGGCCTGTGTTCAGTAGTGGACGTTGTACGGCTGAAATGATGATGATGATGAATTTAAATAAATGCATTATAATTACAATACTTTGCAGACCTTAGCATAGGTTTGAACTATCACGGTAGCAAATTAAGTTAGTTCATTATATTCCCCCTAAATAGTTAAACCTAACTTTAACGATAAAAATATATATACATAATTAAGACTAGGTGTTTAGTTATGTATATATATTTTTATCGTATCATAATCATCAAAGGCGTATATCTGGCAATCAACACTGCAACATGCGTAAATCTCGCAATCATCGGTGTCAATAATCAGTTTTGTAGTATACAAAAGCAAAAAAATTACGTTTGACAGATATACGCCTGTTGCAAACCTGTCGCGAGATACGTAATCAGCCTGCCGACTTCTTTGCTTTCAGCCGTTCTCTTGTAGCTTTGTTCTGAAGTAGGCTGACTCGCCCCAAGAACATAATTGTGAAGGCTGTTTCTGACCAGGTATTAGAAAGAAAAGAAAGAAAGAAAATACATTCATTAATAACTACAATTAAACAATAACAATTGCCGTGGGGTGCCGGCAGTAGAATGATACCCCTCCTCACATGCCCATGGATGCAGTAAGAGCCTGCTAAGGGATACTTTCCGAAGATGGCCAGCAGCGTCTTTTCGTGTATCAACATCGCAAACTGCGCTCGCCAACCCGCCTGCCAAGCGTGGTGAGTATGGCAACTACCCCTCATGGAGATGCATGAGGGAGGCCTGTGTTCAGTAGTGGACGTTAGGCTGTAATGATGAAACAATAACAAAAATTGAACAAAATTTAAATAATATATAGTTACAACTGTAGTTAGAAATCAGGAGGCGGCTCAGCATGGTGCTGCACGTACTCGTGACCCGGTACATGCCGCGCTGGTCTCCCGCCGGCTCCTACAGTCGCAACAAACAGTATTTAATACAGTAGGATATTACAGAAAGTATTAAAACAACTCAGTCAACAATCAAATACTGGAACTTCCCTCCCATATGAATGGGAATCATCATCTTAGCCGTAGGACGTCCACTGCTGGACAAAGGCCTCCCTCCGTGAGCGCAGCGTGCGAGCGCAGTACGGGATGTTGATACACGGAAAGACTCTGCTGCCCATCTTCCGGAGGTATCCCTTAGCAGGCTCTTACTGCATCCACGGACGTGAGAGGAGGGGTAACATTATTTTCTACTGACGGCACCCCACAGCAATAAAAAATTACAATGCTGTTGCTGCCAGGGCTAAAGTCATTTGTACTTTATGACTGAAATTTGTATCTCTTGTTGAATTTTATTTATTTTTACTTAGGACTCAGTTCATTTGTTATTTTTATTTGTTTCTTGTCTGATATAAACGTATTTTTTTCTGTTTATACCAGTGAAGCAGCTTCTTTATGTAATAATGTAATTATGACGGTATATTTGATTCTTCAATATCTCGCAGATATTGCATATAATTAGCATTAGGATGACCTAATGATAATGCCCAAACAGTGCCCGGAGGATGACCTCCTGGCACTGTTTGGGTAATAAATACACAAAGTAATAAAGACTCGTATGATAAAATAAATACATAATGTTTACATGCATGATAGTTTCCTAAGTTAAGCTTCTCTATGTTTTTGGTTCATACATATGTACCTTATGCGTACTATTAGGTTAAATAGGTGTGAAGAACCAAGATATACTTAGTTAATTTTGAATACCTACTCGTAGATACCTATCATATCATCAATATGTAGGTACAGTACTGATAAAGAAAACATACAACTCAATTATTGAAAATTCAAAAACGCTCGAGCGGGACCTCCACTCCGAGATGACTCGTTAGTCCTACATATGTCAATAGATCAAACTAGCATAATATGCTAGTCATATATAGACATTTATAATAATATATAGACATTTTCAGATATTATCTGAAAATGTCCAGTTAGTCTTTTCAGGGATATTTTAGGAACGTTTGTTTGTAAAAACAATAGAATCCAGGCCAATTACGTAGTAGTACTCTGTAAATTTAAGTTGCAAATACCAACGTATAACGGCTAATTAGTATGCCATTAATTCCAAGTGAATTCTTAAACATGAAAACAAAAACAAAGGTAAAAACAGTAGACTCTAAAATAGAAGGTGTGAATTAAAAATAACATCGAAATCCTTTATCTTCAAAAACAAAGGTCGCAACAGTAGACTCTAAAATAGAAGGTGTGAATTAAAAATAACATCGAAATCCTTTATCTTTACATCCACTTAACGCTTTAACACTTTCGTCTTCGCACAATGGTGTCTTTTACCCGGAATGTGTTACTAATCACGACAAAAACACGACAGGCCGGGGTTCACAAAACAAATATTAGTTCAGTCCAACGAGACCGCAGCTATAAAAAGTATAGTATCTACGTGGTATCGTCTCGCACTAGTGGACGGCGCGGGCGCTGGCACAGGAAACCAATCCAATTTGGTATCAGCTAAACACTCATATCCATTGTTTTGTTTTGCTTCCGGGTTAATTTCCTTGATACATATGTATTTGTTTGATGAAGATATCCTTTTAGACAAGTAATTGGTTCATATCAAGGGTTGATCTGAACCAATTACTTGTCTAAAAGGACTACCAAAAAAACAATATTACGGTATTGGTACCATTATAAACACATTTTTTGTAATCAAGGGCTATGTTTCCGACGTAATGAGCAACGATCGCGACAAGCCCATAAAATGGAAAGTGATGATCATTTTGAAAGCAAAATAGGAGAGACATAACATTTAACGATCAATATCAACACAGTTTGACCGGAATAAATCATGCAAGAGTTCCAAATTCCCCAAACTCGTAAGGCGTATCATTACCCGCCCGATTATTTCGATAATTTGTACTCGGGGCATAAGCTATCATTGGCGATACCATCCCTGCGTTCCCAAGATTCGATGAGAGGCCTATACCTCTAATTATACCGTTTAGAGTCTAAACTTTAGACTATGCTTGAGCACAAGGGTAGGGTCGCAAGACAAACGGTCAAACCCAGCGTTTATTACTTCGCCCGCGGCTTGTTCCCACGGGATGGTCAAATTTTTAACTTACATACAAAACGTGTCGAACCTCGCGGCTGTTTGTACTCATCTTATTGTAGCGTCAGGCTCGCAGTAGGACTTTGTACTGCGGTTACTTTTGTTACCCTTACGGTGCATCACCGCCGTTCGATACACCGACACTGAGACCATAGCTCGCTTTCTGGAACCGGTTGACGAAGCACCTGAACTTGAGAAGGCATGGTCGGGTGGCATAAGAAAGCAATATAGTAAGGTTCACATTACAATGACACAGTGAGAGTTTTGTTTGCTCGGGACGAAGCAGATCGCGTGAGAACCTTCGGAACTGCATGGGCGTGACATCGGACGCTTTTTGTTGTATTTTTTTTCTTTTGTCAGGCTAATATTGAGCTGTGAGTACTTTTGAGTATCGGTAATAGCTATGCAGGCGTTCCAACGTGACTCTGACAATGCAAGAATCGGCTGTTAAAAATGTGTTGGACACATGTTTCTTTTATTGTTTTCCGATGGAGGTTTAGAGGGTTTTATGGTTCCTTTTGTTGGTCTGATTTCATAGCGATTATGAACAGTTTTTGTTCTCGAATTCGTTGGAATTGTTGCCAAAATAGGAGCACGATGTGCATTTCTATAATTGATTGTGTTCGCCAGGCTATTAAAAAGACATTAGATGGGCTAGGGGCACGTTCGTTTACGATACAATGCCGTGGTGCCGCCGCGAGCAACCATTAGGCCGGTAGTGCAGTAAATGCGAAACTGATATTCCTTCTGTGGATTCATTCACCCACAACCCTAGGGAGCTACTGAATACTGATTCTTTATTCCCGATATATGATTTCATCCATCTAGTATAGTAGCAATGTAAAGTGCAATATGGTTTTGTTTAAATTTCCTATACGGAGAACAAATCCTTGTGTATTTCCTCTTTGCATTATAAAATGTTTTTAAGCTTACTAGCATACTACCACTGTTTTGAATTTGAAAAATAATGCGATTAGATTTCTCAAAAGAATATTATATTTCTATAAAAGTAAACGATTAACACGTTTAGAATGTGTTAATGCTATAATGAGGATGTACTGTATATATCCAAGTAAATACCTATAGCTACGTATAGGACGGCGCAGAACGTTACAGAGGTTAATGTAAAAATTCTGTTTTATAGCCTCCGAGTACCACAAATATCGCCTTGACAAATGTTTTTGATGGTTTAGGCACTTCTGCCTAATTTGATGGAGCCTTATAATAACATTATTGGAATATGACAGGAAGGGTCGACGAAGTTTTCCGATAGATATTTACTTTATATCAGTTTTTTTGTTATTGTTTTACCTAGAAATATTGTTAGAACCAATTTTATTCTGTATTTGTATCTCTTTGTTGTCCCTTATTTACGTATTTTGCTTTGATATTTGTTTACTGTTATATTTTTCGAGGAAAAATTTATGTTTGCAAGAGAATCCCCGGAATGTATTTCAAATTATTCATAGTTACAGAGACTGCTGTAGACAAGGAGTTTCATTCAATATTTTAAGCTTGTCTTAATCTTAATAATGTTTACAAAGTTGTTGTTTTGGCATACCTGCAAAAATGTTCATGTGTGAGTGAAAAGTAACAATATTTTGTTATTTTTAAAGAGATAACTAGCTCTATACACGTTGATACAATAGAGGTACATAGCCGTGTTGGTCGAGTGGTATGTTTTGAAACGGGAAAACCACTAAAACACTTGAGTTTTAGTGTTTCTCTGTAATGAAAAACTGTTTAAAATTTTAATGTTCTCTAGGTCTAGGGAAATGGCTGATTTTATTCTTAAACAGATTATGTGCAGTGTCTGCCGAGTATCAATAACGAGCTTGAATGGGTCTCTTGAAATATTATTTTTATCGTCCTGCTTTAACGACCTCCGTGGCACAGTGTGTAAGAGAGGCAAGAGGTTGCGGCGGGGTGATTACTCGTACGTATCGCGCGACAGGTTTTGCAACAGGCATTTGACAGCGACGATTGCTGTCAAATGTCAATTCCTTGCTGTTCTCTAATACAAAATTGACATTTGACAGCAATCGTTGCTGTCAAATACCTGTTGCAAAACCTGTCGTGAGATACGTAATCACCCTTCGGGTTCATCTCAAATGTTTGCTTTTCTGATATTCGGGTCTGGGTGTATTATATGTATGATAAATATGTATTTATTTAGTTACAGAGCAATGCATACAAACATAGTTCCACAAATAAATATTGAAAAGATCTGCAACTTTAACATAGAGCTTAATATTAGCTTAATTATAGGTAATTGCATTATGGGTGCATACGACTCACTTTCTCTCTCTAATGTGAGACAGACGAAGTTGCGCGGACAGCTAGTTAAAATAAAATTTGTACTTGTCTTTAGGTAAATAGCATAGTTTGATATATAAAAACGTATTGGCAATTTTATTTTTTATCTATTTCACTATGTTATGTTATGTCGAAAAAGCCGTGTTGGACAAGTGGTATGTACCCCCGACTTTCATCCGAAGGTCGTGGTTTCGATACCGGCCGTGAACCAATGGTTTTTTCATTCTTGAAAAGTGTATGTTTACGTTTAACACGTACTTAACGATGAAGGAAAACATCGCAAGGGAACCCGCGGCTCAGTCAGCTTCAGACGTATTGAAGTGTTTTTTCCTCTGAATAATAGTCGACTAAGCTGGGAGGATGGTAGGCAAGCCTAATCCATCTAACAATGTCCCAGATACTGCAGCGTCCTGTGAAATTATTACTTGTTTCTGTAAAAATCATCTATCTAGATGTAAAGGCCTTAATTTTTTGTTATGTCGATTTTTAAACCAGAACGGATTGTCTAGAGATTTTCGGATAATCTAAACTGTTTGGTTGTGGCCGGAGCCAGAACGGAAATTAAAACGATCCATCTATTGATCTGCCGTGGGGTGCCGGGACCGTCGTGGGGTGCCGGCAGTAGAATGATACCCCTCCTCTCATGCCCATGGATGCAGTAAGAGCCTGCTAAGGGATACCTCCGGAAGATGGGCAGCAGCGTCTATTCGTGTATCAACATCCCATACTGCGCTTACCAACCCGCCTGCTAAGCGTGGTGAGTATGGCAACTACCCCTCATGGAGATCCATGAGAGAGGCTTGTGTTCATCAGTGGACGTTTTATGGCTGTAATGATGATCTACTGATAGCGAAATAACATAACACTGGTGGATATTTGAGGGTAGGTTTCAGTTATCTTCCTGCCCCTCTTAAGTTAATAAGAACTTTATCATCATCATCATCTACAGCCCGACTTCACCCACTGCTGGGTATAGGCCTCCTTAGTTTGTGCCGTCCACTACGATCCTGCGCCAGTCCTATCCATCGTTTACCCGCGACTTTATCAATGTCGTCTGCCCATCTTGCTGCCGGACGATCAACGTTTCCTAATCCTTGTCTCGGCCACAGTTCTATATCATCATGATCATCATTTCAGTCATGAAACGTCCACTGATGAACACAGGCCTCCCTCATGGATCTCCATGAGGGGTAGTTGCCATTCTCACCACGCTTGGCAGGCGGGTTGGTGAGCGCAGTAAGGGATCTTGATACACGGATAGATGCTGCTGCCCATCTTCCGGAGGTATCCCTTAGCAGGCTCTTACTGCATCCACGGGCATGAGAGGAGGGGTATCATTCTACTGCCGGCACCCCACGGCGGCAATTCAATATACTTATAGCAAAATATTTTTAGAAGACTAAATATAATACATTTTGAATTTATCTAATTCAAATTATAATTAAGCCTATAAAATAAATGTGTGCGTGATAGGAGAGACTTCACCTTGCCGGAACATAGTTTTTAAATTAGCATGTGAGGTCTTGAAAATTGCGCTAAATATTTAAATACATTGTAAAGATTTTCAATAAATAAATGATTGATCAATTAATTCCTTCCAAAATAACGGATACTTCTTAACTAGTTGGTAGTTTTATATTATATCTCGTAATTATGAGAGATATCACTAGACAGATCCACGAACTAGAGAGACAATTTCTAGAATATGTAGGCACATTCTAGAAGTTTGAATTTCAGCTTGAAGCCAAAACAGAACGTAATTTCAATACTGATTCTGCCGTGCCGCATAAAGTTATAAGTTCCATTCAATAAGGCGCGCTGTATTGTTTTCGTGTGCCTTGAATAATACATGGTGCCTCATTTTATTGCATGTTTGTACGCTGGGTGCATATTTTTTACATATATTCCTACTTTAGGATGGGAAAGGAAGCAATTGTATGCATTTACATTTTTATTTGGCTTATTTTGTGTGTTTGTTTTGGCGATTATGTATGATTGAGTTCAAGAGTTGCGTGTCTGAAGTTTTTGGTGGAAGTAAAGAATGTGAGCGGTTATGGGTTTATGATAGGTACTCCTATACTAAAATGAAATGTGTCGTTAAATAATATTATGGATACATCAATATGTTTTCCTAAAATGGTACAACCCGAAGTGGTTGGATTCCAACTTATTTTTTTGATTCTTTTGCTTTTAATATCGTTTGTTTGTATTAATAAATTTACCAGGTAGACACGCTTCTCGTAGCTAGGCTGGGGTGCCGGCAGTAGTATTTGGCCCCTTCTCTCTTGAACGCAGTAAAAATCTGCCAAAAGATACCTTTGAATAGCGTAACGCGGATCCCTTACTGCGCTCGCCAACCCGCCTGCCAAGCGTGGTGAGTACAAGAACCCCATCATGTTAGGTTAGTATACCCATAGTAGGTTGCCTGGAAGAAATTGCTTTGAGCAATAAGGCCGCCAATTTGTACAATGACATATTTATCCAAATAATTTTATTTTTTGTATTTTAAGTGCAATATAGTGTTCATTCATTCATTCATGTTCCGTACTGAGATCCATGAGGGAGGGCTGAGCAGTGGACGGTTCTACGGCTGAGGTGACACACACACACGTAGATACGAGTACCTACTTTTATGTTTAGGTATCTCACACCATGCCATCTAACCTATCCAATATAAATGATAACATCTTCGACCCAAAACATCGTAAGTACCAAAACGTAACCAGCGAAACCAGTAACGACTTTCAAAAGTGTGATGATCGAAATACCCCACACAAATTACTTCGTAAATAACCATCGAAGTATTCCGTTTATCAAGATTTAAAAGTTCGCATTCACATCCTAACCACAGAATAATTTATAGAACGTTACTAAGGTACTAAGGGTTGGAGTACATGGCTCACTTTTGCGGGCTGTCCTTTGCTGAGATAAGCGGGGTCAAAAAAAACGCAATTTGTCTAGTATTTTTTGTCGAATCAATCCAAATTACAATTATTACGAGACTTTTTTTTTATCACGAGAAGTCTCGCGTCTTACGAGAATAACGTGTCATGTATGAGGCATCGACTCGTAATCCACGTACAACTCCATGAGGGGTGGTCGCCATACTCACCACGCTTGGCAGGCGGGTTGGCGAGCGCAGTACGGGATGTTGATACACGGAAAGACGCTACTGCCCATCTTTCGGAGGTATCCCTAAGCAGGCTCTTACTGCATGAGAGGATGAGGCAAAATCCTACTGCCGGCACCCCACGCAGTGGGACAGTACAGGCAAATAATATATAATAATTTTGAACGGAGTCCTGTTGTCTTTGATGAGTTTTACGCTTCATCTAGTAGAAACATCTTTGTGCTAAAGGAGTTGTGCTCATAGAGATTGTTCGGATGAATGCTTTCTATCATTAGTTTCTGCTTAATATAACGTGTAGGTAATGCCGTGGGGTGCCGGCAGTAGAATGTTACCACTCCTCTTATAGATAGATAGATAAAACGTTCATTTACGACTGCAGACACACATACAAGAAACAAAAGCTGAGTACCACATAACAATACATCAAATAAACACAAAATATAACAAATTAAGGTATCCGCCGTGGGGTGCCGGCAGTAGAATGATACCCCTCCTCTCCTACCCGTGGATGCAGTAAGAGCCTGCTAAGGGACACCTCCGGAAGATGGGCGGCAGCGTCTTTCCGTGTATCAACATCCCGTACTGCGCTCACCAACCCGCCTGCCAAGCGCGTTGAGTATGGCAACTACCCCTCATGGAGATCCATGAGGGAGGCCTTAGTTCAGTAGTGGACGTTTTACGGCTGAAATGATGATAACAAATTAAGACAATATAATTAGCAATCAAAATGTTATGTGTGTGCTGCAGCACGTCAAAAGGTCATGGCTCAGCGTGAGATATGCTCAAGGAGCAAACGCTGATTTTCAGCTATAGCCTGTAGAGCGCAAGCAGGCTATACTTTCCAAGGCCGACTGGCGAGTTGAAAGTCCATATTTTTTTTGTAGATAGTACTCACCAAAAGAAAGCGTTTTGCAAAGTCTCAGGTTGCGCAAATTTACGGTTCACGAGATATATTTATTTTTAGTTTTCATACAAACTGGGAAATAACACACAATCACCACTTCAATTTGACAACTAATTGTCATGTCAGACGAGAAAGTCGACACTTTACGTTTCGTTAACACAGTCGAGTTGTATTTTATTCCATTTTAAGTCATGTTCTTTTACCTAATTATTTTTAAATTTTCACAATTATCATTGGTGTATAATAAATACGCAATATTACGCTTTACACTGCTCTGAACGGAATGCAAAGCGACGCCATTATGTTTCTTCTTCTTCTTTTTTGGCTTGAGACAAACTAGTTTTGCCAAGGCTAAACTAGTTCTTCCTAAATACAACTCCGAAGCTATTTAGGAAATGTATAAAATAAAAACACTGCCTGTGACAGAACCGAGATGGAAAGACAGTAGGTTATTAGGTTTTTTTTTTATAACCACCCAAAAACACTGCTGCGGCAGAACCGAGGTGGAGAAACAGTAGGTTATTAGGTTTTTTTTTATAACCACCCAAAAACACTACTGCGGCAGAACCGATATGGAGAAACAGTAGGTTATTAGGTTTTTTTTTATAACCACCCAAAACACTGCTGCGGCAGAACCGATATGGAGAAACAGTAGGTTATTAGGTTTTTTTTTATAAGCACCCAAAAACACTGCTGCGGCAGAACCGAGATGGAGAAACAGTAGGTTATTAGGATTTTTTTTATAACCACCCAAAAACACTGCTGCGGCAGAACCGATATGGAGAAACAGTAGGTTATTAGGTTTTTTTTTATAACCACCCAAAAACACTGCTGCGGCAGAACCGAGATGGAGAAACAGTAGGTTATTAGGTTTTTTTTATAACTCCGCGGGGTGGGGATGTTACAGGGGGTAGCCCCTCCCCCCTTCCCCGTCTCCGCCCCCTCCCCATCCTTAAATCCATAATGGAAATCGTTATTCTAACCTAAAAACTTTGACCATGGTTATCTCCATAACCATGGGTTTGCTCGGGGGGGGGATGGTACAGGGGGGTATCCACCTCCCTCCCTCCCCCCTCCCCCCCAAATCGCCAGTCGGCTTTGGAAATTATAACCCGCAAGCAGAACGAGACGCAATCCGTGTGTTGTGTACCTTCATTATTTAAGTGTTATACAGATGGTGAATAGATTGATATTAATTATATTAAGATTATTACTATATCGCGGGGAGTCTCCCCGCGACCATGACCAGGTTCAATCCGGTCGAAACGTTGGGAATAAAATAAAGGTAATCACGCGATAAATACCCGATAATCCAATATAGTTATAATATGTTATGATCGCGAAAGTTTAAAAAAAACTATATTAAAATTGATAGCATGTATTGTGTACCACGTTAGGACATAGGCCATACGCCTCTTATGCCCGTGGATGCAGTAGGTAAGAGCTAAGGGATATCTCCGGAAGATGGCAGCAGCGTCTTTCCGTGTATGAACATCCCGTACTGCGCTCGTCAATCCCTAGGCCTCCCTCATAGTTCTCCATGAGAGGTAGTTGCCATACTCACCGCGCTTGGCAGGCGGATTGGCGAGCGCAGTATGGGATGTTGATACACGGAAAAACGCTGCTCCCATCTTCCGGAGGTATCCCTTAGCAGGCTTACTACATCCACGGGCGTCAAAGGAGGGGTAACATTCTACTGCCGGCACCCACGGCAAGCTACCTTCGGTTAGATACCTAATAATCTAAATCTGATAACGATATGTGACTAATTACGGTAAATACCTCGTTGCATGTTTAAGTACGCCGTGTGTTTGTGGAAAAAACAGTGAAACTCATATAATAACTTATTTGCATGCTACATTAATGTCCGCCAAAGGCATGGTAGAGTAGAACTTAACTAACTATTAATAAAAACTGTGTTTGAAATTGCTTCGTTTCATCATCATTATCATATCATATCATCGCCTTTGCGTGCCGTGGGGCAGTAGAATGTCAACCCTCCTCTCCTGCCCGTGGATGCAGTAAGAATCTGCCAGCAGCGTCTTACCGTGTAGAACATCCCAAACTGCGCTCACCAACCCGCCTGCCAAGCGTGGTGAGTATGGCAACAACCCCTCATGCACTTGGATCTCTAAGTCAATGAGGGAGGCATATGTCCAGCAGTGAATATCTTACCGCTGTAATGATGAATTAATTAATTAAATGATCATCGCCTTTTTGTATATTACAGACGATTCAGACAAGCAAAGCAACGGGCGGTCACACAGCCGTTAACCGCCTTTAGACCCCTTCATAACTACAAATATTTAAAAAAGTAAATACAAATAATAATAATGTTGGACACTTCACAAAGCATCATCTAGCACCAAGCTAAGCCGAACCTGTGATATGTCTTTATGAATCAAACCAGGAACCTCTTGCGTCGCAGGCGGACCTTCGCCCGCTGCGCGTCGTTAAAAACAAACTCAAGAAATTGTGTCTTTTTGCGTTGTACCCGAATAAAAAGTAGCTTATGTGATAATTACGAATTTATGCGAGGTATAGTAAGCAATCTATAGGTATATAGATTGCTTTTGAGTTTATAGGAGACTTTTTGTGAAAGGTTTATCCGGGGAATAGGTATGGTGGTAGTACCACCATACCTATTTCTGCTTTCACAAAAAGTTCTACTAGAGCCTCGAAAGCAATCTATATACCTATAGATTGCTTCCGAGGCACTAGATATACCTACATATTCTATACCTCGCAATAATTCGTATGCTAAATAACCATGTCCCTGCACCGCCGCTGTAAGTACCCGCATTTCCATATGAATCAGCGGCAGCCGTGCCATATGCGCCGGTGCTTTACTGAGCAAACCTATTGCGGCCGGAAACCGATTCCAGATCTTGCAAGATAACTAGAGATTTGTAATTGGGCTTACCTACTTTTACGGGTGAAAGCTGGCACGTTTAAGGAAAATGAGTTAAAAATAACCAATAATATACTAGACTAGCTTTTGCCCGCGATTCCGCGTGTAAATCCCTTTTTTCACGCAGAGCCACTTTGATCCACTTTGATTATTCCACTTTGATATCCCGTAGGAATTTCAAAAAATCCCATCTTAGTGCACCTCTAGGATACTCAAGGTATATGCGTGTCAAATTTCAAGTCTTTAGGTCCAGTGGTTTAGGCTGTGCGTTGATATATCAGTCAGTCAGTCAGTCAGTGAGTCAGTCAGGACTTTGAATTGTATATATATAGATTGAGTTAACTTTAAAGATAACCAAGCGGTCACATGGACTGCCTGAAAATCAGCACCGCAACTTCTTGTTAAGTGATTGCGGCAAAACTGAGGCAGACCCATTTTTGACCCCACGCAATACGCGTCTATCTAACCAGTGTGTGTTACCGGTGATGACTGATGGAACCGAGACGTGGCCTATGTCCAACTGTGGACGTCCTATGGCTGAAATTATGAAAATGATGAACACGCCCAATAGTCAATTTATGTCGTCCTTGGTTATATATAATGTCACTGAAATCACTTCTTTGTTATGTTAGAACTTTTATACTTTTCGTGTATTCCGTAATTTAACTGAGTTCGTAATAAATAGGTCATGAGATGGACCAACCAAATAATTATGAGTATAAATCACAAAAAGCAAAAAAAAAAAATAATAGGCCAATTCCATGACGAATTCTATTTAGTCACCAATTTTCAAAACTCCTTAAAATATTTCAGGCAGAACCAAATGACAAGTCTAAAATCGGGCTCACAAAGATAAGAAATCAGGCTCTTGGTCTATCTCAATACGGCTGACTCAGCAGAGATAGACAAGCCTGTCTCAGACTCTAAAACTTCCCGATATAGCAAACCTTCTAGCAAAGACAAGAATGTTTCGGAGGTGTTTTTACCGGAATCAAAGTTTAAGCCGTTCTATATTTAACTAGCGGATCCGGCAGACGTTGTCGTCATTCTTATTTGGTGACATACCGACCGAAACGCCACCTACCAAGTACAATTGTATTTTCAAACCAGGAACTAGGCCCGGATTAACCCTTAGTTCACAAGGCCCGGGCCTTGGGGCCTTCATAGCGGAACATACCCCTAAAGTTTGCCTTTCCCAAAAAATTGGCGCATGTAGAAATATTGTAAGGCAGAGGGGCCCTCAAATACCAAGTGCCTCGGGGCCCTGGATCCCTTCATCCGGACCTGCTTCGGCTTCCTGCCGTTAAAATACACACACACAATTTTCAATTGTCAAATCGGTCCAGTCATCTAGAAGTATCGGAGTCGGATTCAAAGTGTTATCAATCGGAAGTCCCGAATTCAAACTCAAAAAACCTTTATTTATTCAGTGAGACTTGAATAAAGGATTTTAGCGAGGGCCTTTTACATAACTCCGACCTTTTGGAGTCGCACGTACTTTTAGTTACCAGTTAGGACATAAATCAATTATCATAATATTTACTGCTACGTATTCCCAAATATTACAATCTATTGGTTATAATCTTAACATAGATTATTTGAGACCGTCTGTTATAAGTACATACTTACATTTCCATAAGAATCGGTGAGGATCGTATGCGACCCACTAGCCACTTCGGTATAATAGAATTGGAAGCATAAATCTATATGATACGTTATAGAGGCTCGAGGAATCGCGAAGGAGTCACATAAAGATCGCAAGATATTGTAAAGGCGTAATGGAGTTGTTAAAGTTGCCAGAACTTTATGAACTTTGCTGTACTTTATTATCAGAATCGAATCGATCGATTTATTAGAAAAACCGGCAGTGGAATGTTACCCTCCTTTTATGCCCATGGATGCAGTATGAGCCTGCTAAGAGATACCTCCGGAAGATGGACAGCAGCGTCTTTCCGTGTATAAACATCCCGTACTGTGGTCGCCAACCCACCTGCCAAGCGCGATGAGTATGACAACTACCCCTCATGGAGATCCTTGAGGGAGGCCTGTGTTCCGCAGTGCACGTTTTACGGCTGAAATTATGATGATTATTGGAGTCGTTAAAGTTGCCAGAACTTTGCTGTACTTTATTATGAGAATATTAAACATTGTCTTAATGTATTTTGTAATGTTCGTCATCTCCCTCATGGGGAGATCATCCTCATCAGGATCTCCATGATCATATAAGGGTTGTTGCCATCACACGCTTGGCAGGTGGGTTAGCGAGCGCAGAACGGGATGTTGATAAACGGAATGACGCTGCTGCCCATCTTCCGAAGGTATCCCTTGGCAGACTCTTACTGCATCCACGGGCAAAAGAAGAGAGGCAAAATTATACTGCCGCAACCCGCGGCGGATTTGTAACGTTGTCTCATTTTGACATTCTCATTTGTCATTCTCATGAAATCATTTTGACGACATCCGTGGCTCAGGTGGTATAATAGCCAGCTGATACGCAGTCTCCAGTCGATTCCCGCCTTGGGACAAAATATTGCTTTTCTGCAGATATTTGTCTCGGGTCAAGTCATTTCTCTATGTGTGACAAGTGTGTATTTACAAAAAAAGTTCTGCATAACTTGGAGCTACATGGTACTAGGTAGTCAGTCCAGCATGTTTTTTTTAAACGTCTGCCACTTTGATATTTATGTCGAAAAGTAGCGTGACGTCACATGCTGACGTGTACCGGTACAGTTTATGACCATGCTCTCACGTCACAAGTTCTCCTAAACTTTAATACACTTTATCTAAGTTTTCACTTTAAATATTAACGTGAGATTTACTAAAAATTCATTTAAAGATGCAAGAATCCGTGTCTTATATTTTTGTGAGCTTATATTTTTGCGTGTAAACACACACAATAAACAAACATTGCTATAGCCGATAAGCAGTGAAGATTATCGACCTATTTTGTACAGTAACGGCCTGGTGATTCTGTAACCAAACGGGTGGGTTCGAATCCCGTCAGAATTAAACATTTTGACTGTATTTTTCATTATAAACACATATTTAACCGGGTATTTATCGCGCTATTTACCTTTATTATTGCCCGACGTTTCCGGTACCACGATGGGTGCAATCCTGTCGAAACGTCGGGCAATAATAAAGGTAAATAGCGCGATAAATACCCGGTTAAATATGTGTGAATAATGTGTATTTTTCATTTCTATATTATTTTGTATTCTCTAACTGACGTTGCAATATGGGCAGACTACTGCAGGCCGCTTCCAACCGCAGTACTTAGAGATCACTGAGGGAGGCTTTTGTCCAGCAGTGGACGTCCTACGGCTGAAATGATGATGACTGACGACCTAATTGGAATTTGGGTTCCCTTTCAAGTAGCCTTTCATACTATTATATTATAGATGCAGTTTTACAGGTTCATGTGGGAGTTCCTATCTTCATCATCCATAATTTCAGCCGTAAAACGTCCGCTACTGAACACAGGCCTCCAACATGGATCTCCATGAGGAGTAGTTGCCATACTTGGGTTGGCGAGCGCAGTACGGGATGTTGATACACGGAAAGACGTGCTGCCTATCTTCCAGAGGAATCCCTTAGCAGAGAAGTAGTTGCCATACTTGGGTTGGCGAGCGCAGTACGGGATGTTGATACACGGACAGACGCTGCTGCCTATCTTCCAGAGGAATCCCTTAGCAGAGGAGTAGTTGCCATACTTGGGTTGGCGAGCGCAGTACGGGATGTTGATACACGGACAGACGCTGCTGCCTATCTTCCAGAGGAATCCCTTAGCAGAGGAGTAGTTGCCATACTTGGGTTGGCGAGCGCAGTACGGGATGTTGATACACGGAAAGACGCTGCTGCCTATCTTCCAGAGGAATCCCTTAGCAGAGGAGTAGTTGCCATACTTGGGTTAGCGAGCGCAGTACGGGATGTTGATACACGGAAAGACGCTGCTGCCTATCTTCCAGAGGAATCCCTTAGCAGAGGAGTAGTTGCCATACTTGGGTTGGCGAGCGTAGTACGGGATGTTGACACACGGACAGACGCTGCTGCCTATCTTCCAGAGGAATCCCTTAGCAGGCTCTTACTGCATTCATGGGCATGAGAGGAAGGGTAACATTCTAGTGCCAGCATCCCAGCGTTCCTACCTTATTTGATTTTATTTAAGCGCTATGTTTACGACGCCGACGACGCGGCGACGTGTGGACTGAATGTTATTAGTTAATTACGATATGCATGCGTTGCCGTAATTGCGTAGTATTTCAGAGGAACATTCCCCTCCAAATATCGAGTTCAGAAGCTCATCGTACTAACTTGTGCTGCATCAGCAATTTCCGTTTTATATGCGTGCTAGTTATAGTTATGTTTATTTGAATTAAATAAGAGTATGGTATAGATGCCGTGGCCGTGAGGTGCCGGCAGTAGAATTTTCCTCCTCTCATGCCCGTGGATGCAGTAAAAGCCTGCTAAGCGATACCTCCGGAAGATGGGCAGCAGCGTCTTTCCGTGTATTAACATCCCGTAGTGCGCTCGCCAACCCGCCTGCCAAGCGTGGTGAGTATGGCAACTACTCCGCATGAAGATCCATGAGAGAGGCCTGTGTTCAGTAGTGGACGTCAAATGGCTGAAATGAATGAATGAATGGTATAGATACTGGGTCAGATGAAATTGGCATGCCAAATTGATCTGACAATGTCAGCACAGCATCTTTCCGTATAGCATGAAATATATTAAGCTATGTCCATCAGTGGACGTGGATAGCAGTCCCACGGCTGAGATAAAGCGAAGTATGCAAACCCTGCCGTCTCGGGTGCCGACAGTAGCATGCTACCCCTCCTCTCATGCCCGTGGATGCAGTAAGTTGGTTATTTTTATGGTTGGTTTTTTACCCCCCTTTTCGGGTTAGTACACATAATATATTGTCCCTGTATTTTTAGCAGTTCAGCAAAAGTCCTAACAAAAAATCTCTGACGCGTCGTGATTTCGTCGATTTTTCCTAACAAATAAATGGGCCAACCTTTATCACGCCGGCTTTTATTCGCGCGGACCAATATAAAAAACCCTGTATCTTAATAAATCTGAAACGCCAGGAAAGTTCAATTATATGTATATTTCTTTTGGCATTGCTTTTGTAAAAAGTATGTAATGTATTTTGGTGGGGTGCCGGCAGTAAAAAGTTGCCCCTACTCGCCCGTGGAAGCAGTAAGAACCTGCTAAAGGATACCTCTGGAAGATGGGCAGAGACGTCTCCCGCACTCGCCAACCCGCCTGCCAAGCGTGGCAAGTATGGCAACAACTCTTTAATCCGCATTAGGCCGCCCTTACGGCCTATGTCAGCAGTGAACGTCCTACGGCTAAAATTATGGTGATGATAATGATGATGTCGCCGTGGGGTGCCGGCAGTAGAATGATACCCCTCCTCTCATGCCCATGGATGCAGTAAGTGCCTGCTAAGGGATACCTCCGGAAGATGGGCAGCAGCGTCTATCCGTGTATCAACATCCCATACTGCGCTCACCAAGCCGCCTGCCAAGCGTGGTGAGAATGGCAACTACATAGCACAAGCTCTGCTTAGCTTGGGGCTAGATTATGCTGTCTGATTTGTCCAGCATTATTTATTATTATTTATTATATTTATTTATTTATCCACCCATGTCACCATGCTCGGAGGGTGGACAAAATTGAGAGAGGGGAATAGTATTTTGTCCTCTCCCCGTGGATAAAATATCTCCGGCCATGCTAGCCCTGAGGCCTTTATTCTTAACAAATCCGTAACGTACGCCAAGAAAGTTTAATTATTTCCCTTGGCATTGTTTTAGTGAGCCTCCGCGTTATAACGTTTTGCCACCTCACTGCAGTTAGTATATGAAATGTAGCTCACGATAATACTTTGGCAACCCCCTGCTACGGCTATAAAGCGCTAAACTGCAAAATAAGCATTTTATAAGCTTTTATTGCGTTGCTTTGGTGTTTAAAATGTAGAGTGCTTGTCTAGAATCTACAGTTTTAGAGGTAAAGTTTTTTATGACGACCTCTGTGTGTAATAGGTTTAATAGCCGGCTGCTGTGACGTTCGAGCTGGTTCGATTTTCAAATGTTAGTAGTCTTTCTGCAGATATTTGTCTCTGGTCTGCGTGTTTCTCTATGTATGATGAGTATAAATTTAAAAAAAAACTTTGTCTCTGTTTTATGATCTTGTAATTTTAAAATTAGTTTTGTTTATTTTAGGGCTGGATGGTGCTTATGTTCAGCATTATTTATTAAAATTAGATTAACGAATAAGCTCATAAGACTCCATTGTACTCCATTGTTATTCATGAATAATATTCAGACTGTTAGACCTTAGTTAAAGTTAATTTTCGAATTGAAAATCCAGGCATTTTACAGAAAACACTTTAGCATTTCGAGACCTTAATAATCTTAAATTGTGTTGAATCTGTGTATCTCTTGTTGGTGGTGGCCCTAATAAATAAAAAAAAATAATTTTCCGCGGCATGCCGGCAGTAAAACATTGCCTCACCTCTCTTGCTCTTAGATGCAGTAAGAATCTGCCAAGGAATATCGGGAAGATGGGCAGCAGCGTCGTTCCGTGTATCAACATCCCATACTGTGCTCGCCAACCCTCCTGCCAAGCGTGGCAGCAACCCTCTCATGATCTTGGAGAACCATGAGGCCCATGTCCAGCAGTGGACGTGGACCACTGTCCTACGGCTGAGATGTTTACTTTGTGACAAACACTTACATATACGCCGTGGGGTGCCGGCAGTAGAATGATACCCCTCCTCTCATGCCCATGGATGCAGTAAGAGCCTGCTAAGGGATACCTCCGGAAGATGGGCAGCAGTGTCTATCCATGTATCAACATCCCGTACTGCGCTCACCAACCCGCCTGCCAAACGTGGTGAGAATGGCAACTACCCCTCATGGAGATCCATGTGGGAGGCCTGTGTTCATCAGTGGACGTTTTATGGCTGAAATGATGAAACACTTACATAGTCTGTTTTAAACTTTCGCGATCACAACACTGAATGCCGTGGGGTACCGGCAGTAGAATGTTGCCCCTCCTCTAATACCCGTGGATGCAGTAAGAGCCTGCTAAGGGATAACTCCGGAAGATGGGCAGCAGCATCTTTCCGTGTAACAACATCCCGTACTGCGCTTACCAACCCGCTTGCCAAGCGTGGTGAGTATGGCAGGCCTGTTCAGTTATTAAGTTGTGTTCGTTTTACGGCTGAAATGATGATGAATGATCACACCACTTATTATATAAGTCTCTCTGCGACCGCGACCAGGTCCAATCCGGTCGAAACGTCGGGATTAAAATAAAGGTAATCACGCAATAAATACCCGATTATCCAATATGGTATTAAACATTCATGTAGAATCGACTTATGTTTCTCCATACGCTGGCTGGACGAACTTCGTTAAAGAACCACCTTCAAAGGCTTATTCCCTTTTAAGTGAGTGGTTATCCATTCGGATCACGTATATGTGTAACGATCGCGTAGGTAACTCAAAGTAAAGGTATCAAAACGTCTTCGAAACATCTCGACAAAGTTCTTGAAACTTGGAACTCGCTTACATATAAATACCCAAGTTCCTTATACAGGGTGTATAACATGTGTACCACCCCGAAAGAGGGGGTTACTGCCCATGCAGTATCTTACTAAGAAGGAACTTAAAAAAAATCGGGAAATCCTATTTTTTTTAAGTTACACAGATAATTTTATTTTTATTTACATTATTACTGGTTGATGTGGCGAACATGATCCTTCATAAATGGATATTTCGAATTTTTATGACATTTTGAAAAAAATACTGTCTATGAAATTACGGGCACATGAGACCTTACCACTGTCTCAATGTGACGGGCGCAATGCAATGTAGCGTTGGTCACGTGCTTAGTGAACGTGATCACCGCGGCATTGCAATTGTTATAGGTAGAGGTCACCGCTTAACATCAGGTGGGCCTTCGGCTTGTCTCGTCATTTAGCAGTATAAAAAAAAATGACGCAAACAGTAACGGTCGAGTGGGCATTATTGGTTTGCCCGCGACCAAAACTCTTTCCATAAGTCTTAACCGTGAACGAGTAGTTAAGAAGAATGCGTGTGAAAATTGCCAAATGGCGATAATGGCCAATCATACGCAAACATTCATTTTTCAAAGTAAACGACAAACAATGAACCCCATCAATCATGACACAAAAGACCATAGACACTGCCCAGAAAACTGATTACTTTTTCTATTTGGATACCATTAGCAAAGTTACTGCTGCGGTCATGTTTCGGCCACATGCAGCGTGTTTTACCGAAACTGCCTATAAATCGGGTAGTTTCATTTAACCCGCACGCAAAACTACTGTGGTAATTAAGGATGGGGCGAGCGATTTGTGTTCGGTATTCGGAAGCACCGAATTTGAAGCTTTGACTGAAATAGTTGGGTTGAAATTCGATTTGGTTACTGAATGCCGTTCTTTATTTGAAATCAAAGTTCACGAGACTTTATGCAAAATGTGGTTGTATTACTGTTGACCTCCGTGGCTTGTTTGTTCCTGTTTTTCTATAAAGCATATTAGACGTTGGTTTAAACATGTAATTACCTTAAACCTACACAATCTTCAGACGCTTGTGAAGATTAATCTCGTAACGTTTCTTATACAAATGTTCAGAATAAATATCATTTACAATTTTCACAGATTAATCGAATGTATTTTTAAGAAATCATCAATATATTAAGCGTTTAGCATCGAGTTCCACACAGATAAGTCTTCAGCCACACCTATTCCTACATACGACTGTAGGTGGTCGATTGGATTGTGCGCCCTGCAATTAGAGCATAAAAACCAAGTTTAGCTCAGCCAGCCCTATTTCGACACATTATTGATAAATGTAATCTCAATAATATTATAAAGCAAAAAGCAAAAGCTAGCGTACGTATCGAGCTGAAACTTTGCAAACGTATAGGTGTTGACCAGGATTAACACATAGGCTACTTCTTATCCGAGTACGACGCATGCGAAGCGGCGGGCACAAGCTAGTTAAATATATAACAATGCTGGACACTTCACATAGAACCATTAAGCCCCAAGGTAAGCAGGGCTTGTGTTATAGATACAAGATGGTTAAAAGAATACATAAAGGCATATTTTTTGAAAATACTTTTGATACCTATATAAAAAATAACCAGCCTCGGCAAAACTACTTAAAACTAGGCTACCTGCAGAAAACTTACAAAAAATTGTCCAACGATGAGAACTGAACCCGCAACCTCTACGTCACCCGGTTATTATAGTACAATTTATACATATTTTACGCCCGAATATTCGAATCTACCGAAACTACACCCCATCACTAGTAATATGAATCTTGCTAATAGCCGCGGTCGTGGGAAGTGTACCGAATGTATTCAATGATCATTTTTTGGTGAGCTAATGGTTTTTCATTGGTTTTTAGTGCATTTGCGCCGTTCGCTTACTGCAATATGTTCATATTGCTATATGTGGAAGTAATGGATTGAAAGGAAGCAATATTCGATTAATTTATTTAATAATAGCTTTTGCCCACCGCTTCGCACGCGTTCCTGCAATATTCTAGCTCAATCCGTAGGATAGTTTTTGCGTGAAGAGGTAAGAATCCACATCTATAGAAACAAACTTTCGGCTTTATAATATTAGTGGGATTAAGTGTCTATTCTATTCCAAGGCGGGCATCGGTTCATCATCCATTCGGTTTTTTTTTACATGGCAACTGATCCCTTTTTTTATAGGAATAGCGGCTTAACAATGTTTACGAGACATTTACCTACAATGATTGCCGCGTGTATCCGGTTTAAAATATAGGGAGACACAAAAAAAGACATTGTATTTCCCAATTATTTCATGGCATTCAAATATTATACTTTCTGAAGCAATGTGCAATGCTGTGCAATGCTTGACATTCCACAACACTATCTAGACGGTAGTAGAATGCAGTAGAAAGAATGTAGAGGTAGAATGAAACCCCTCCTCTCATGTCCGTGGATGCAGTAAAGTAAAGCCTTTGCATCCATTATAGATGATTTATACAGCGTCAGCAACTGGTAATCATGTACGGGACGCTGCAGTGCCTGGGACATTGTTAGATGGATTAGGCTTGCCCGGCACCTATACCAACCTCTCAGCTTAGTCAGCTATTATTCAGAGGAAAGAACAGGTCAATACGTCTGAAGCTAACTAAGCCGCGGGTTTCCTCACGATGTTTCCTTCACCGTTAAAGCTCGTGTTAAGTGTGCACATACATTTTTCAAGAAAGAAAATCCATTGGTGCACGGCCGGTATCGAACCCACGACCTTCAGATTGAAAGTCGGTAGTACATACCACTCGGCCAACACGGCTTTTTTTTCACGGCGGATGCAGTAAGAGCTAAGAGATTCCTACGGAAGAGGGCAAGCAGCGTCTTTCTGTGTATCGACATCCCGTACTGCACTCGCCAACCCGCCTGCCGAGCGTGGTGAGTATGGCAAATACCCCTCATGGAGATCCATGAGGGAGGTCTTTATTCAGTAGCGGTTGTTTTACGGTTTAGATGATAAGCAAGCATTTGTCCCACGGCGGGCATCGAACCCGCAACCTCTTGCAACTCAGCCGGTAATCAGGCCAACGGAGTAACAATAGGTACGTTCTACGAAAACAGTAATTTCAATTTATCCGAGTAGCTATTATTAGAATTTCCAAGTATTTCTGTATTTCAGGCAGATATTAAACTTACCAGTGAAAGCTTCTTCATCATCAGCATCATCATCTTAGCCGTAGGACGTTCACTCCCTCATGGATCTCCAAGTACTGATCATTGGGAGGTAGTTGCCATACTCACCACGCTTGGCAGGGAGTTGGCCGATTTTCCGGGGGTACCACTTGGCAGATTCTGACTGCATCCACGGGTGAGAGAGGAGAGGCAACATTCTACTGCCGGCACCTACGGCAACTCTGAAAACTGATTGTGTTAATTCATTTGAATGAGTACATTGAATCATTATTCAATTGATAAGTAAGTACTGCCGTGGAGTGCCGGCAGTAGAATGTTGCCCCTCCTCTCTCACCCCTAACTAAAGCCAACTGCCAAGGGATATCACCGGAAGATGTCCATCTTCCGGTGAAGCGGCGTCTTTCCGTGTATCAACGTCACATACTGCGCTCGCCAACCTGCCTGCCAAGCGTGGCGAGTATGGCAACAACTCCTAAGGATCTTCGAGATCCATGAGGGAGGCCTACGTCATGCAGTGGATTTGGACAGCATATTACCCATGGCTGGGATGACAGCCGGTTCGGTTATTTTCAGCAGAAAGTCAAGGATTTAATTAAAGAAGTTGTGTTGAAAAAAATAATAAATATTTATCACGCAGAAAGTATTAATAATATTTATCAATTTGATTACTTACGAGTTTTTTCAAAGTTACAAATCCACCCCAACGAGCAAAATTCTACTTCTTTAGTAAAAAAATGGCTGCCAAAGAAATGTTTGAAAGTACTAGTGTATTATCTTTGTTGTAAAGAAAATACGTAGGTAGTTATTTTGTTTTCATTTTCTTTGTAGTTTTCTGTTATCTTTCTCCCACGTGCCGTGGCCATTAATAATAATGAATTTATAAAAGAACTAGCTTTTGCTCGCACCTTCGCACGTGATGTACCTATCTGAGGAAATGCGACCAAAATTTCAAAAACTAATTTATTTATTATTTATTCCCAAACCATGAAGTTTTAATGTTAAATCGAAGTAATTTGACTATCCGATCAAAAAAGATTTCTTAATTATTTCTTAATAGTTAAAAGAACAGCTTGAATGCATATATTAACTAATAAAATTAGAATTTCCATTTTTAATAACTCAAAAATTAATAACTACTATATATACTATACAATACACTCGTATGAACGAAGACGTTGGTTAAAGCTATTGTGTAGAAATATCGATATCAAAAGAGTGCGTTTAATCTAATGCGGAGCAGACGGAGCGGGGCTTTACCAATCACAGCACTCACTACCTCGAAACTTGTGCCCTTCAAGCATTGTGATTGGTTCATTAAGCCCCGCTTCGCTCCATCTACAACGCACCAGTAAGTAAACGTTCATATACATGACCCATGAAAAGCTCTTCAAATTAATCTGTGTTCACAGTCCACAGACCTACAATAAAATTAATACCTCATCTAGATTACACATCAAAGGAACCAATTGCATTAAGCCGGAGGCTCGCTTCAAAGAGCTAAAAGAGCATGCAGAAATCTGTTCCGGGCACCATAATTAAGTTGCTACGATGTATGGAAACAGAGTTGACGATTGTGCTCTATTTGTTGTTCTGGTTTCAAGAATCAAGAACCAAAAAATACTTTATTCAGAGCGGCCGCGTGGACCTTATTGACGCGTCACAAATTACAAAATAAAACAACACAAATAAATAGAATAAAGCACATAATTGAATCTGTTCACTTCAGATGACACGCGAGTTAGGAAAAGAAGTGAACAGAAGAACCTAACTCGGTCGTTATAGTCATCATTTAACAATTTTATTTTGTCTTATGTTACGTTTGACGGAGTTGGAGCAGATTCCTTCCCAAGTGGTTTTGTCCTCTAGGTAATCTGATATTTTATAATAAGCTTTATATATAATTAAGTACTCGAAGATAAGACGCTGGACGTGACCAAATGTTTAAATCGCTAGATACGCCATTATCGTAATGAGACCGCGTCGTTTTGTTTTCACAAGAAATGAGTGAGCAGGCTCATTTGGAAACAGTGTACATAACACAGTGTTAGCCGTACGAGGAGTGTGTTATTTTTTTAAGAAAGTTAGTGCAATATGATTGCACAATAAATGGTAACAATAACAGTTTGGTTTATTGGCATAGTAACCAGTGTATATTATTGTTAACACACTTTTAAACACAATGCTACAGTTTTCGGAGTAAGGGTACATTTTTTAACGATTTAAATCTTTAGGCGTGAGGATATAGATGCTTTCCAGAAAGGAGGGAGGCGGCGGGTAATCGTGAGAAGTGGAAGGAGATGGTGGAGGCCTTCGCCCAGCCGTGGGACAATTATTGGTTATCAAAAAAAGGTTGCCCCGTTAAAATTTTCTTAAGATCACAACACATTACATATATAATTATGTATAAATATTTAAGAGGGTATTTTTCGTATACTTTCGCGATCACAATTCATTATAATATAATAACATAAACACGGGAATTTATCGTGTATACCTTTTGATTATTCCCGACGTTTCGACTGTGTTTCAACAATCACACTACACCTACTTATCACTGGATTCCAAGATAAGTAGGTGTAGTGTGCGTCGTGATATAACATTGCATAGTGAAGATACTGTTAGTGTTGTGTGCCGCGATGTAAACGCGGCCTTACCGAGTTCTGAAGACAAAGTGAGGGTAGTTGCAAAACTACCATCGCTATCTTGATGGACACTCCAATGAAATCTCCAGTCAACCCGGGACCACGATTGTTGAAACACAGTCGAAACGTCGGGAATAATCAAAAGGTATTACGCGATAAATTCCCGTGTTTATGTTATTATATTATAAGAGGGTATTTATCACTTAAATTACCTTTGCGATTTAAACTAGGTTACATTATGCCGTAGGGTACCTGCAGTAGAATGTTACCCCTCCTTTAATGGCCGCGGATGCAGTAAGAGCCTGCTAAGGGATACCTTCTGAAAATGGGCAGCAGCGTCTTTCCTCGTATCAACATCCCGTACTGCGCTTGCCTTTAATTGAAAAAGATATTTTAAAACTCTTATAAAATAGGAGTCCTTTTTATAAAAAAACGATTTATTTTAAAAAAGAAATTAAAAGAATAGCGTTCACATTTTAAAGTTTTTCGATCAAAGTACATTTCATGTTACTCGTATAAATAAATTAAGTCATCTCATGTCACTACACTTTATTTATCAAAATGAACAGCAAATATTTAGTAACAAATCCGCTAACCTCACCTACCTCTTAATAGTTTATTTACGCACAACTTGACAATAAATTTCAGAGTACCATAAAAAAAATGTCAAAAATCCGAAAATGAACAAATGTTAATAATGTTGTTGAGTGGAGACAGTGAGATACAGTAAGTAGCAATCACATTTTCAATTTTGCATATAAAGTACTCGTAACATTGCTAATATTGAAGTGTGACTTGATGTCACACTATGCCACTTACGCCTAACTAGCATCTAACATCTTTAATCTAGGCAACCATGGATGCAGCAAAATTTTTGATGGGCCAATTTAATATGGGGTGGATTGTAAATTAAATAAGCTTTTATTAATTATTTAACCTCCACATACATACTACATGAAATTCTGACACAGTCATTTCGTACATTTTCGCACACGTACAGTCTGTTACCTAGAACACGTTGGCATTTATTACCCGGCGTCAATATATCTTTAACTCGTAGAACTCTAAAGTTTCTGGTAAAAACTAGAAACTTTACATATCTGGACCCGAATGGAGGTAACTAAGATTTTGGCATTAGACACGCTCCACACACCGCAACGTAGTAACCGCAAACTTCAAAACTTACGGTTTTCAACAGAACTTACCATTGTAAGTTCGGGTGATAAGTAGTTTCAAGTTTCTTGCTCCGGATCGCGACTTTTGTACTTTGGTGACCTTACAACTTCAAGCTGTACAATTAGCCACAAAAGCCTTAGTTGTGTTCTTGTGATCACTTGGTAGAACTTCTTCTACTTTTCAAACTTAGATAAACCTGTGTTTGGGAAAATAAAAAATGTCCTTGTAAATTTAAATTTTATAGACAAATAAGCAAACTGTCAGTAGTTTGTTCTGATGAACTGTCAACTATACAAATAAGTAAAATAAACTGTATGTTACCATATACAAATTGAAAATATATTTTATTAGATGCTGAAATAAAAGTTTTTAGGTAGTATGGTATCTAACTATGTCCCAGGTACTGCAGCGTCCCATACCTACAGCATGATTACCGGTTGCTGACGCGGTATAAATCATCTTTAATAGATGCAAAGGCTTCTAGTATTTATTAAACCAAGTTTTTAATATACCGATTTTGACGAGAGTTGCTCTGGCAGCTTATGTTTTTTTTAAGTTGCTACCCACATTTCAGGAAAATAATTAATAATAGTGTTCCGTATTTAAAAAATAAAACGCTGGCGGAGCCGCAGGCATATTTATACAAAAAGCTTTACTAGTCGTCGGATGAAGTTGGAAACTCGATTACGCGGTCAATCAACTCCCATTTTATATATTCCACCGCTTTTGACAGCTGTCGTAAAACACTGACATTCTTTGACACTTCCACAAAACCTGCCTGTCAATGTCTGTCATAACCATAACACGTGCTCTGGTAAATCTAAAACAGAAACACTTTAGCTAACATCTGTACAAAATACAAATCAGCTTGTTTCGAGAATGTTTCCTCGTTTTGGTGAACCGGTGTTATTTATTAGGCCATTTTTTGAGGATTTGTTTAGCATTAGCAAAGAAAGATGAGCCAGTGGATAATACTGGAAATGTATTTCAGAACGTTGCGGGTAAAGGCTGCAGTCTACTAATCCTTTAAAACAAAAATTAAAATGGAGTAGAATGTTGCCCGTCCTCTCTTGCCTACGGATGCGGTAAAAGTCTGCCTAGGGATACCTCCGGCAGATGGGCAGCAGCGTAATTCCATGTATCTCCCCGTACTGCGCTCAACCTCATCATGATCAATACTTGGAAATGAGGGAGGCCTATGTCCAGCAGTGGATGTCCTACGGGTAAGATGATGAAAAAACAAAATAAAACTACATCTTAGTATTTCATTAACCTATTTCAAAAAAAGGAGGCGATCAAGTCCCTTATTTAGGGGGCGAAGCCCCCTTATATGCATAGCGATGTCTGTCTGTCTGTCTGTGCATGAGACGGTTACAACCGAACGCGTTGACCGATTTACATAAAACCTTTTTTGTTAGCACCGTCTTAATGAGAGAAAGTGACTGATTTTGGTGACCTTAGGGTCACAAGAACCAGAGTTTTTGTGACCTTAAAAGGTCACCAAATAATAAGTCTTCAAATGGCCGAAAACGTCCAAAGACCCCCGTACCAATGCTTGTTTTTTATTACACTTAGTTGAAAATCATACACATTGTGGTCCCATTTTCAATACTCGGTTGTGATGATGGGATGATCCATGAGAAAGCGAGGAAACTCCTAAAATGTACGTACCTACGTAGACGCCATCTTTAACAAGAATGTGAAGCAATTGCATTCAAATAGTATGATTAAGTGTAGTGGAACTAATGAAGAAGAGCTCAGACGTCATCGAAACTTTTCAATGCTAAATACTCGTATTTCTCGTGTCGAATCGAATGAAAGAAAAAAAAACGGGAAAAAAATATGATATACCTAAGTATCTTTATACTTATCCGTCATACTTATTTTCTCATTATTATCATCAGCAGGGTCATTGATTCGGGTTTTTTCTTAAAAAGTAAAAAAAAAACTAGGAATACCTAACTTAATGTTTTTAAATATTTTTTGATCTAACTCACGATATCATAGTTACGATATTAATTTAAATTGTTTACTCTGTGTTAGACTCAACTACGTAATCACCATCATCATTCCAGCCGTAAAAAGTCCACTTCTGAACAGGCCTCCCTCATGGATCTCCATTAGGGGTAGTTGCCATACTCACCACGCTTGGCAGGCAGGTTGGCGAGCGGAGTACGGGATCTTGATACACGGAAAGACGCTGCTGCCCATCTTCCGGAGACCCTTAGCAGGCTCTTACTGCATCCACGGGCATGAGAGGACATAACATTCTACAGCCGGCAACCCACGGCAACTGCGTAATAACATTATTTAATTATTTCCCGACGCTTCGATTGCATTACACCATACTACTACTCTTTAATGCCTATATTATTTACCACTTTGCCACCGCTAGTAAAAAAACAATAAAGGTTGAAACCCTAAAAACCAACCGTCAAGCATACCGAGGTACTTACGCAGAAATACATTATCCCTTCTAGGTCAGTTCAGTTGGCTAATAGGTACAGACAAGGCACAACAATGCTACACTCGTTTCTTCGGTCTAGTGATAGGTAGGTAGCTATCTACTTAGCATGCTTAGCATTCCAAGCGTGTTAAGTTGCAAGCCTATCGTACCCATTAAGATAATCTTTGATCATTTTCACGTTTCTGTTAGTCGGTTTCAAACTACTTTGGTCGCTATCAATAAATTTTTTAGTCTTAGCTAAATTGACTTATTTCATTTAGTAAAGTTTTTTGTGTATTTTTGTCATTCATGACTATGACACTTGTATTAGTTTACTTTTTTTTTTATGAATATAAGTTAGTCTGTAAGATTAATAAAAATAATAAATAATGCTGGACAAATCACACAGCATCATCTAGCCCCAAGCTAAGCAGAGCTTGTGTTATGGGTACTAGATGACTGATATACTTAATACATTATACTACATAGATAGATATTGGCGGACCTTCGCCCGCTGCGCCACAGAGGACGTTCGTCTGACATTTTTATTTTAATATAGAAAAACACCCAGAACACCCTGAACAAATATCTGCAGATCATACAGAAATTTGTCCCGAGGCGAGAATCGAACCCGCAACATAACAACCAGATTGATGTTATATAGGCCTTGGATTTATTATTTTACATACCTACAAGTATGTAGGTGCCTGAAATTAAGATTCATCATCATTTTCATCATTTCAGCCGTAAACGTCCACTACTGAACGCAGGCATGGATATCCATGAGGGGTAGTTGCCATACTTACCACGCTTGGCAGGCGGGTTGGCGAGCGCAGTACGGGATGTTGATACAATGAATGACGCTGCTGCCCATCTTCCGGTGGTATCCCTTAGCAGGCTTTTACTGCATCCATGGGTATGAGAGGATGGGTAACATTCTAATTTCTAATGTCGGCACCACGGCAAAATTAAGATTATGAATTATATAATAAATTAAAAACAGTTTGAATTCTACTCACATCTTTACTTTTCATGGCTGCTTTTGTCGATATGCGTCATAAATCATAATATATTTTGCACACCAAGAAATCAGATGTTCATTTCTGAAAAATACCTAATTACTCCTTTACGTTACCAACAAAAAGTTAATCCGCTTAGAAAAGCGGATTAACGTCACGGCACGGCTCGCTTTCTATTTTGGTAAAAACAATGATTAGCACCTTAACCTCAACTATTATTACTAGTTTATCCTACTTTAATAATACCCAAGCACTCGTAAGGATTGGCTTAACAATTTGCAATTTATCAGATCTTACAATTCCAATAAAAAACAACGGAAAACCACGATTATTTACCCTAGATATCAACGAAACGGTGCAATGTTCCTCGAAATTTGCAAGCTTCCACAAACTAGCCCGCTTTACCGTCGTAAAATATGAGATTAGCTAAATGACCATTGTAATACAAACATAGAATTAGTCAGGGCGCTTTAGCAGCCGCTGAGCCAATCTGGTTTTTGCACCCGCAGCGCTATGGTCGACAGTGGACCAGAGGCACTTTCCCGCAGCGGCAAAAAGTAAACCAACCGAAACTACTTATGTTCGTATCTGTAATGAAATCGTGAAATATGCATGTACAAATGTAAATGCACATTTTTTTATTTTGTTACGTGATTATTTCGTTGCAAGAGGAGCAAAGTAAGAATTTTTTATTTCAGCTGAAATTATTTCGGTAAAGCGATATACCGCCGGATAAGTGAAATAAACCACGTTAAAATTGTACAAAACAATTTTGAGGATGTGTTTTGAATCTGAGTTAGTGTACAGTAAGGCCTTTTACATCTATTATAGATGATTTATACAGCGTCCGCAACTGGTGTTCATGCTGCACAGGACGCTGGCGCTGCAGTGCCGTGAACTTTTTTTTTATATACATACTACTAAATGACGAGACAAGCCGAGGGCCCACCTTTTTTAAGCGCTGATTAGATATACATATATTAGTGGATTTACTTATTTTCTGTGTTTATTCATGTATTTTTTCTTGTTGCAGCTGCAGTGCAGAGGTTTGTGGAGATGCCAACGTACACGGAAGTGAATCCAGGGGAAGATGCGTTGCTAAAGTGCAGGATATCGGACAAGAGAGGCGTTTGCTCCTGGCAGAAGGATAATAAGGTAAGTCTAACTGCTAGAGAAAAATACGACAGTAGGCGGTTGTATTTATTATACTTTTCTCTTGAGTGGTTTTCCTATTGCACTCATACCAGGAAAACCTCTCAAAACAAAAATTGCCGAGAAATCGTGAGTCGAATAACATCAGTCCGAAATTGATAACATTACATTCTACTATAATGACCACGACCACTCTGCTATGAGTTATATGAGTGTATCGATACATAAGACCAGCGTTGGTTAATATGCCAACATTAAGTTGAGACTGAGACCTTTTTGTGACTCAAGCATGGCTGTATTATTTTTGTCTTTTTTTTGTATGTACCTAATCAATGTTTTCTATGCTTGTTGTCACAAATAAAGAAATTATCTATCTAAGAAGATGGGTACATTTTTGATCGAAGTTTTAATAATTTAGTATGCACAACAGAACAAACCTAAAGAAATGTCTGTTACCCCGTCGCTTATGTGAACTCTTTCCGACTTTTATTTATCCTGTTTACAAAAGCTGTTAGTGATACAACCGATACAGTAAGACCTAATAATATAAAAGAGAAAAATACGAATGAAACGTATGTTACCACGGGCTTTTGCATAACTTGATCTTCATGAAAATAATTGAGATATACCCAAGATATGCAATATTTACGGGATATAGACATCTAAAGTAATTAAATTAGGCTTCTTTTCACGCTGAAGCTACTTGCGTCCGTGATCGTCGGATATAATCATATCTGCACAAAATCAAATTTTACTGGGGGAATAAAAATCTTACTTACAGTTGAAATTCCACAAAAGGTGCGCGGAGCATGCTTTTTTGTACAAACTCTAAAGAAACTTGACAGGAAAAATTTCCGGCAAAAATATTACGACCAGAATGATCTCTGATTTAGCTTCGATTAAAATACGACCAGAGACATTTTGAAACTATCCTATCACGGTGATCACCAGATCAAGCCTGAGCACTTTTAAAAAGGGGGAAATCCATTATCAGCTATTAATTCTGCCACAAAATAAAGAAAAAAACATACTTCCTCTTTAAGCATCAAAAAGTTATTTAAGATAGATAGACATTAATTTGGCAAAAAACAGCATATACATAAACATTATATAGAAAAGACCAACCTAAATACTTAAAAAATACCTTGTAGTATTGGTTTAGTAATGTTATCAATATAAGGTAATTTTCGTCTTTGTGAATAAATTAAATAGAAGTTCTCAGTTTTTGTTCCGACGCTTAGTACCTACTTCATGAAATATTTTGCTAGCATTTTCTAGCCATAATTAGTCATGTCGAACCCACTCAAAGACAAGATGGTGACGTCTTTTGTCGTTGACAAATAAAACAACGCCTAGCTTCGTCAAACTCAATCCACCAAAGTAACCAAAATGATAATGTAAGTAGTACCACAGATAATATAATACACTAGGTAGTACTCAGTTGCCTGTTTACTACTTCATTCAATCATTTTGCTAGAACCACAGATAATATACACCTAGAACGTAACGTAAGTCTTTTCTCTGGCCGTAATTAGTCATGCCGAATGCACCCTCCCAAAGACAAGATGGCGAGAGCTTGTGTCGTTGACAAATAATGTCAAACTTTATTAAATGACATCCACCAAAGTAATTAAAATGAAGCTAATTTTCACGCTGAAGTCACTTATGAACTTGTTTACCAAAATGAAGCTAATTTTCACGCTGAAGTTACTTATGAACTTGTTTACCTGAATAACTGTCATTCACACGAGTTCACAACTCTACCGGAAGTGCTGTACCCCGCGGCGCTTTGTGACTGCGAATTGAAAGGCCTATTGGGTAGCCAGAGATTGTAAAGATTATTTCTATGTAATTAAAATCAATACTTTTTCCGGCATCCCGCATTTAATTGAAGTAGCTACCAAGGACCTGTATCTTCGAGACTTAATATTTTTTTCATTGATCGTTGAGGCGAAAAATACAGTAAATTTCTTGATCGGTTTGAAAGACTTCAGAAAAGTATCTTATTTTTTTAAGTTCTCTTTAATTGTATTTGTATTTTGTTCGTTCTCGATAAGTTTGTAATGTGGGAACTAACCAGATGTCAGATAACTGATTTATGCTTGTTTGGTTATTTCATCATCATCGTCATCATTATTATTTTTATATACTTACAACTTAATTGTAAAAACACCCGGATCCAGACCCAGAACAATGATTTAAGTTAAGCAAAGCAAATAGCCATTTGTCGTTCATCTAAAGACGGATGAATGCGATAACGATGCAAGTACTTTTTGCCCCCTAATATGTATTGCGCTGTCTATCTGTCTGCCGTCCGTTTGTCTGTCCGTCTGTGTATTTGACGATTACAACCGAACGCGTTGACTGACATTACATGAAACCTTTTTTGTTAGCACCGTCTTATTAAGAGAAGGGGACTGATTGATTTTGATGACCCTAGGGTCACAGGGACAAGAGTTATTGTGACCTCAAAAGGTCACCAAAAAATAAAAGACTTCAAATGGCCGAAGACGTCCAAAAACCCAAAAAGACATTTTTGACCTTTGCCCGTTTTCTGGTACCCCCGTACCAATGCTTGTTTAAATTATTAAGTTGCTAAAAATCACTTGATTCCTTTCATCACTAGTAATGTATTGACAAAAACAAGATAAGTAACCATACAAGTATTCTTTACACGATCTTTGTGTACTTATTGTGCTAGTAAAACAGACTAGACGAGGCTTTATTTTTATAAAGCCTCGTCTAGTCTGTTTTACTAGCACTGGACTTTTTAGTCCAGTCTTATTATTACAACAAGCCAAAAGATTTACGACTGTTCAATAAATTGACTATCGCTTATGCGATCCCAAACAACTTTTGCAATAAGTGTACAAATGTGCTGATTTGCTGATGGTAGTTATAAAGTTTCTTTCGACGCGGCGACATGGCCGACAAAGCTGACGAGCGTTGCTAGGTAACACGACCCAATATAGTAGAGCGGGCCGCATAGCCCAGTAAAGTAAGTCCGAGAAATAGGGAGAAGGGTATAATAATTCACGTTGGTACGAATATTAAGTCCCTTTAGATTCCAAAATAAAAGTTATTCAAGGTCAAGTGTCACAATTATTAGTTTTTGCATTTTTCTCGTTAACTATAACATTATCACAAAAAAAGTTTACAGAAAATTGTAGTTCGTGTTATAATATAATCCGTACGGTTTTCCCCCAGAGAGTCACTATTTCTGAGATAAAGCGAATCTAGCGCCTGCCAGGGAGAGATTATTAAAATGCTATGGATAGAAATTACGCATCTAAATTGCAAACCTTATATTTCTGACATTCAATTTATGCAGTGCCGTGGGGTGCCGGCAGTAGAATGTTTCCTCTCCTCTCATGCCCGTGAATGCAGTACGAGCCTGCTAAGAGATACCTCCGGAAGATGGGCAGCAGCGTCTTTCCGTGTATGAACATTCAACATCTGGTACTGCGCTTGCCAATCCGCCTGCCAAGCGTGGTGAGTATGGTAACTACCCCTCATGGAGATACATGAGGGAGACCTGTGTTCAGTAGTGGACGTTTTACTGCTGGAATGAATTAATGCTAGTAAGTAGTATTATAATGGATAAAAACGATTATATTAGGTATATTAGTAGACATTTTACCCTTTATAATTAAAGCTTGGTACCACAGAGGAACTAACGTCCTTAAATTTTGCAGCCGGCTGCACCGCTTACTTGGCTAGAACGTAACGTAAGTGAAAAGGCGCATAGCAAGCCTTTCAGTGTAGACGTGGCCTTAGAGCCCTTGTCAGCGGTTTTTTCACCGGACACCGAAGAGTTTTTTTTCATCGTACTAATTTGTCGCCGGAACGGCATATGGTGCATGTACACACAGTCATTGTAAGCTAGACAATTGTCCGATGAAAAAATCAACGTTTTCAAGTGCACTTAGAGTTCAGTTATGGATGATTTGCTCCTGTTGCCAGCTTGGCAAACGCTTTGCATCCGGATTTAGTGCGTTATTCCTGGTTCATGCTATTTCAAACATATCCTTTACGAATACCTCGTAGTATAATTAAACCATTGCAGTGGTTGCAGCGTAACAAACGCGTAAAAGTAAGTAGTACTTTTACTTAAATAATTTAACGTTTAAAACGCTTATCTACTCATACTTAAGTAATGACTAGTAATGAGTTACTATACAGGGTATATTACAACATGTATGTTGTATGATACTATAAAAGGGGAGGTTTGAGCATGGGCTTTTCATGGTAGACTAAGTTGACGGGAATTCGAATCGAAGAATTTTTCAGGAGTCATTATTTTTTTAATAAATAGATAAATTATTTTTATTTACATTTTTACTAGTTGATTGGGTGTGGTCCTGAGTTATTAGTACACTGAAAGAAAAAGTACCTTTCTGTGGTGTTAGGTATTTTTATTTGTGCCTATACTGCAACTCTTGGCAGAGGTAAATGTAATTACAACACATCAGAATCCCATACTGCGCTCGCCAACCCGCCTGCCAAGCGTGGTAAGTATGGCAACTACTCTTCATAGAGATCGATGAGGGAGGCCTTTGTTCAGAAGTGGACATTTACGGCTGAAATTAATTAAGGTAAAAATACAGTCAGTTCGGTCTATAGGACTAAGGCACTAGATCGTCACCATCATCGTTTCGGCCGTAAAACGTCCACTTCTGAACACAGGCATCCCTCATAGATGCACAGGAGGGGTAATTTCCATACACACCACGCTTGGCAGGTTAGCGAGCGCAGTTCGGGATGTTGATACATGTGAAGACGCTGCTGCCCATCTTTCTGAGGTATCCTTTAGCAGACTCTTACTGCATCGACGGACATGAAAGGAGAGGTAACATTGTAATGCCGGCACCCCACGGTACTAGGTTATAGAAGAAAATAAAATAAAAATTGCTTCTACGCCACTATTTACATGGGATCAAGTCTAGGCAGGATTTATTTAATCTCTTTGAAGGTATTATATTTATTACATAGCAAGCAGATTCTTGTGTGCTCGCTGAACATGGTAAGCCGATTGAAATGAATCAGCAGCTGAGCTTTTCATCCGACTTAAAAAAGGAGGTGGTTCTCAAGTCGTCTATATATTATTCACTTTAAATGTTTGTTTGCTGTAAACCCAGTTCTGATGATGGGATCCATGATAATTCAAGAGAAATATTCAAATGTAATAATATTTTTTTTGTTTACACGACTTTGAATATAAAAAATAGCTTACGATTTAAATCTTTGAAAATAAATGCAAACATTTGCATCACAATAGTTTAGTAAGATCATCTACATGGCCCTCCTAACCCCTAGAGCATAAACAGCCCTTACAATTTAAACTGTACCGTAGCCCCAAAGTAGGGCAGACCACAACACAAGCTTAACAAAAACCCCACCTGCCAAACGTGGCGATTAGGCAACAAAACCCTCATAATCTTAGAGATCGATGAGGAGGATATGTGCTTTATCCAGCGGTGAACGTCAGCAGTCCTACAACTGAGATGATAATGATGTTTTGTAGACTTTGTGATGACGATATTATTGCCGTGCCGAAGAATGTTGCCCCTCATCTTTTAACCGTGGATGCAGTAAGAGCCTCCTAAGGGATACCTCGGGAAGATGGGCAGCAGCGTCTTTTCGCGTATCAACTTCCCGTACTGCGCTCGCCAACCCGCCTGCCAAGCGTGGTGAGTATGGCAACTGCCCCTCATGGAGATCCATGGAGGCCTGTGTTCAGTAGTAGACGTTTTACGGCTGAGATGATGATGACGATGATGATGATCGATCTTAACTGTTTTGTTATTTAGCCCTGGTTCATTATAATCTGCTTGTGGAGACCTTCATCGCCAGTGGCAATTGATTGAAGTCTACTTTTTAGGGTTTCGTGTAAAACAACAGACAGACAGACGGAGCGAAACTATAAAAGAAACCCTTATAGTTTCGCTCCGTCTGTCACCTGGCCTTGCGAAGAGACTATTAGTCCTAGAAAGCTGTTATTAATCAATATAATATAAAACTCTTCCGTTACTGACTATGAGTGACTGACAGACAACGCACAGCCTAAACCACTGGACCAAGAGACTTGAAATTTGGCACACATATGTATGTATACCTTGAGTATCCTAGAGGTGCACTAAGGAGGGATTTTTCGAAATTTCCACGGGAACGGGAACTACGCTAGTGAAATTGCGGGGTGTGGCTAGTTTTGCATATAAAACAACACCCAGATAACTCTACCAAAAATTTGAACAATCCAAAATTTCTTAGTTTAGCTATACCTAAGCAGGTCTAAACAAGATTTTGTTTAGGTTTAAGCGATTTTTTTGGTAAAGAGCCAATATTTACAATGTTATTCTTGTTAATCTTTACAAATATAGCACTGTTAACATATCTAATCTAATCTAATCAGCCTGTAGGATCCCACTGCTGGGCAAAGGCCTCCCTTCCCTCTCTCCATACTTCCCGGTCCAAGGCGTTGGTCGACCAGTCAGCACAGTACATGTCCAGCTCGCCCCGCCATCTGCGCCTGGGCCGGCCGCGCGGTCGTTGTACCGCATGTGGGACCCACTCGGTGGCTATCTTTGCCCACATTTCTTCCGACATGCGACACACATGTCCGGCCCAGTCCCACTTCAGTTTAGCAGATAACATAAAATAAAAAGATTTGCAACGAGTAGATAAAAACCTGTTTTAGTGTTCGGTTTCATTGCGAGTACAAGCATTTTGTCACTTGATATGTATGGCACGTGTCGTGGGGTGCATCACCATACCGTATGGAGATACATGGAAAGACCCTGCTGCCGGTCTTCCAGAGGTATCCTTTGGCAGACTCTTACTGCATCCACTCACACACAACGATACACACATATGTACATATACACACAAATAAGATCCAATTAAATCCGAACTTTTTTTGAACAGTAAATATAATAGAGAAAAAATTGATTAGAAAAAAAGTGATTGTTCTAATGCATTTAAGTTTAAGTTTTGCTCTTGTATATATTTTTGTTTTTTTCTTGTATTTTAAACTTGTACATGTTCTTTATCCTACACTTCGGAGGCTACTCAGTTCTTTTTGTAACTTTTGCAGCAGTCAACGTTTTAGTAATGTTTTTGTACTCAAGTTTTTTGTTCCGAATAAATATTTTTGTATTGTATCCGCGTACAAGAGAGAAGGCAACCTTCTACTGCCGGCACCCCACGGCTAGACCTCCCCATGCATGGTGCCTAATGGGTTTCTTAATTTTTTAACGTCAATGTTTTTCGATCAGAACAGATGGACAGATGCAACGGAAGGAAGTAAGGCTTCCTTGTAAAAACTGCGCCTCAACCTTCACTGCATCATAAAAACCAGATGTTTTTTGGATGTTGTAAATTGAGCCAGCAAAATGAGTTTTATTACCTGGAGCAGAAAGATGAATCTAGACTACGTATAAACGAGTTAAGGAACATAATAGATTTTTGCGTTTGTTCCTTTTTGGAAAATGGCTCATCAATGACAAAATTTCCAAACGTTCTAATTGTATGTCATTCTAATTTTAATTTATATTCTCCACAAGGGCATCAAAGGCAGGATTACACAGCGTCAGTGCACAAGTTAGTAGCGGCGCAAGTAGCGGGGGGCGCCATCAAAAAAATCGTATTCGAATATACAAGTCAGCGCTGACTTCGCACCGCTGTACAGACTTCAAATAGATAGAAAGATAGATAGAAAATTATTTATTGCACAAACTTAAAAGTACTGTACATAGGCGAACTTAATGCTAAGTAGCATTCTCTTCCAGCTAACCTGTGTGTAATGTGGACTAGATTAAAGGTGTGTATCAAATCAGTTTACAATGGGCTTTTTTCCGGTCAGCGCCATCGAGCACATATCCAATAAATAGGAAATAAGGTTATAAGAATTCCGAAACACTTTAGGGCTTTGTACAGCTTTGTACTAATGCAATGACATTACTGTCTCTCGCCTTTGACAGTACAGCGCCAACAGCCGACCTGTGTACTTTTCCGTACAATTATAAAATATTTTTGGCGGAATTGTTGTTTAGACAAAATAAATGAAGGGTTCCTATCTTAACATCAGGTGGGCCTTCGGCTTGTCTCTTCATTTAGTAGTATAAAAAATGTCTATTATATGGACACGGACATATCTAATCATGTTATACATTCATATATTCCTGCGATCTGCAGATATTCGTTCAGGGTGTCTGGATTATATAATATAGAGGTACACAATCTATATCACATGACAAAATATCTGCAGATCGTACAGACATTTTTCCCAAGGTGGGAATCGAACCCGCAACCTCTTTCGTCGCAGGCGGACTTTCGCCTGCTACGCCACAAATTTCAATAATAGGTACATTTAATTCAAATTGCAATCGCACGTATTGGATTCGCTGTAATGTTGTATTCTGTGATTGTATTAGTTATTCATGCATCTATTACATGATTCGCATGACTTAAATATCGAATGTCAATTAAACGAGTGACGAGGCGGGTTATTTCCACGGCATCCAAATGCTTTGTTCTTGAAAAATAAAACTCCATACATTGATTCTCAGATACAGATTAGTTAGCAGTCTTATAGCTTCGTTTTCAAGTTTTATAAATCCATTCTTATGTGACCCTTTACGGCGTCAAACAGATTGACTAGGGATTAGATCGGTTCCTTGTCAGTACCGACTTACCGTGCAGCTTCAGACTCCCCTACATTGATTCTCAAGGCATACATGAGTTCTTAGGTATCAATCAGTCATGAGATATCATTGTCATTCTCATCCCACTAATATTATAAAGCCGAAAGATTGTGTGTATGTAGGTTTGTTACCTGTTCACGCAAAAACTAGGCTACGGTTTGAGCTGAAACTTTGCACATGTTTTGATGTTGACCAGGATTAACAAATAGGCTACTTTTTATTCGGGCACAACGCATGCGAAGCGGCGGGCAGAAGCTAGTATTGAGTAATTGTTACTGCTAGTTGTTGTGACCTGGTACTTCATGTTTATGTGAACGAGATCTATAGACTAACGGATGCCAAACTTTGAAAACTATCCCTTTGTAGTTCTGCACTCCTGGTACAGGTGGAACATACAAAATAAGAAGTATAAATTTAAAAAAAGAAGTTCGTGAACGTTTGTTTGATTTTAAATCGTAATTTATTAATTAAAGAAAATGTTGAACCTCCTACATTATTATGGTCGCCTGGTACTTTTAAATACGAATTTGCTTATAGACTGTACTCTTATCGATTTTGCGTGGTGGCGGTGTTCATTAATTTGTGGATGCCGTAGTAATAAGCCGATGAGGCGAACGAAAATTAGTAGCGTTTGAGCGATTATGTCATGTAAATAGGTACCTAAGCTTTGTCTTGTTTTTTTTATTTTAAGGCTTTTTGTGTTTGGTTTTACACAATTCCGCCAGTGTCAAGATAATTTATAAATTCTTGACCTAAGCTTTTAATCGCAAACTTGCTTTCTCAGCATGCCAGCTCTATCTGTCAGATTTAGTAGAAAACACTGTTTTATTTTTTAGTGGAAACGGCTCATTATAATTTTACTAGCCTTGGGAACTACAACAACAGAATTGACTATCCACCTTGACTTTGACTTTGAAAGTTATGTCATCAGTGAACTCGCTTAACCTTCCAAAACAATAGAGCCTTACACTTTGAATCTTGAAATTCGGTAGAACAGTTTCGACAAACTCTGACCGTGAAGGAAAACATCGTGAGGAAACCCGCGGCTCAGTCAGATTGAGAGGGTTGTTGCCATACTCGCCACGCTTGGCACGCGTGTTGGCGAGCGCAGTACGAGATGTTAATAGAGCACGTAATTGAATTCGTTTGCTTCGGAAAACTTTTTTTTTCCACGTGAGGAAAAGAAGAAATTACACAGAATGACGCAGGATACGGAGGTATATCTTGGCAGACTCTTACTGCATCCACGAGCAAGAGAGGAGAGGTAACAATCTACTGCCGGCACCCCACAGCACAGGTGTTGTAGTAACATGTCTTATTTGATAACAATGTGACACCTGAAACCATGTATGTGACGTATGTCAACCGGTTGTATAATCGCCCCACCGACAAACTCCTTAGGTTACCTACTGTGTCTACCATGAGTTGTCACTGTTAGATCGTCTGCCGTTACTACAGTAGTTACTATGGCATCTGTCAGTAGGTCTACCATGAGTTCTCACAGTCTATTAGCTAGCGACTAGTAAAAAATTGTATGAGAACTTGTACAGCGCCTCTAGCGGATAGTTTGGTACTAAAATACGCAGTAAACTATAATACTACAGCGACTGTAGTTAAGGCTTCATTCGCTAAGAATTTGGTAGCACGAGTTACGAAACTATCCGCTAGAGGCATTGTACAAGTTTTCATACATTTTTTACTACAGTCGCTAGCGAGTATAGATTGTGAAAACTCATAGTAGACATACTGACCTCTGTGCCACTGAGAAATTTGGCACACATATACCTTGAGTATCCTAGAAGTGCACTAAGAAGGGATTTTTCGAAATTCCCACGGGAACGAAAACTACGCGGGTGAAACTGCGAGGTGCGGCTAGTATAAAGTATCTCAATATAACAAGGAAATATTTGTATTTTGTATGTTTGTAACGAATAAACTCAAAAATTACTGGACCGATTTTCAAATGTCTTTCACCATTAGAATGCTACATTATCCCTGAGTAACATAGGCTATTTCCACGGGAATGGGATTTACGCGCGTGAAACCGCGGAGTACGGCTAGATATCTTTAACGAAGCAATCTCTTGTCAAGCAAACATGGCAGCTCCATGTCACATACAGACTTATCCACACACTTCAATTACCTGGTGCACGTAATTATTCGATATTCTGTTTGTGGCTTCGTTGACAGACTTCAACGGTCCTGATGTTTACTCTACGTTAATGGGCTCCCCATACGGCTGAAGGATTTGGCATAAGCCTATCTCTTACTGTTGTAAATAGATGTTGAAATTATTTAAAACTAGATGGCGCTGTGTGAAATAAAAATTAAAATGAACATGTATTTGTTTTGCAAAAATCTTATATCTATTATCCTCCTGTTTTCTTGAAAATCAGACTGTGGCCCAGGAAACTTAGAGTCCTATTTACATATGAGTATTTCATAACATTGCAATTTTATTTAGAATACAAAATACAAAAAAAATAAATTAATAAAAAGAAAAAGTACTTGCATTATTTATTATAATTCTCTTACGCTCCATTTTAAAATTCGCAACTTCCTGACATGCGATTAAACTGAGATCTTGATATAGTTTTATTGGCAATAGAACATGCAGTACTTACTTAATAATTTCAAAATGGTCGCAAATACAAAATGGGGAATGATGATATTTGGGATCAAATTAAATAGCTCTAAAATATTATTTTGAGTTTTTTTTACCTACCATAAGAGTTTACAGAGGTTAACGAAAACGAAGTCGTTCCAATCATTTGCTTTGAGCGTTTCCAGTTCATATGCAAGTTTTGGCTGGAAGCCGCGATAAATTGCCGTTTGGAGGCAAGCCCACAGCTACCACATCCTGTGCCATTTGGGAATTGGAAGAGCTTGAATTAACTTTCCTAACACTGGAACTGTAAGTTTCACCAGTTTACAGTTACACAGTTTGGCCGCTGTCAAAGTTACAATATCCTGAACTGGCCCCCAGCTAATTTTAACATGTTCAATTTAAGGGGCTTCAGAAATTCTAATTCGTTTGTTTTTAATTAGACCCAAAATAAGGGGATAAATTCACAATTTCGTGGGTACGTTTATTTTAAAACCAATTAAAAATTAAGCTCGATTTATATGGAGTGGGTGAACGTTTTACGCACCTACGGTAAGGCTTCGGTTCTGGAATAGGCGTATGAATGTTTGCAGTGGTGTGCTGGTAGAAGTACCTATATTGCCCCTCATCTCTTGCCCGTGGTTACAGTAACAATCTATTTCTTGATAAGGAAAGATGTGGTAGCGGATTATGCGTGATTCTACACAATATGGGTTCAACACAACTGCAGTTTACTACATTCGTGATTCCACACAGCCGCTATTTTAACGCAATCGGGATTCAACCTATTCGTGGTTTTGCTCAATATGGGTTCAACGCAATCGCAGTTTACTACATTCGTAAAAATTCCGCTCGGTAGCGTCTTTCTGTGTATCAACATCCCGTACTGTGCTCGCCAGACCGTCTGCCAGGCGTGGTGAGTGTGACAACCACTCCTCATGACCAGCAAACTGAAGGAGGCCAATTTCCAGCAGTTATCGTCCTACGTGCCGTGGAGTGCCGGCAGTAGAATGCTACCCCCTTCCTTTCATGCCCGTGGATGCAGTAAGAGGGATACAGTAAAGGGATACCTCCGCAAGTTGAGAAGCAGCGTCTTTCCGTGTATCAACATCCTGCACTGCGCTCGCCAACCCGCCTGCCAAGCGTGGTGAGTATGGCAACTATCACTCATGGAGATCCTTGAGGAAGGCTTCAGTAGTAAACGTTTTACGGCTGCAATAATGAATGATCAGCTTAGAGATCTTATGACTCGCGATTTTTTCACTCGAAACGTCTCAATTCGATCGCTTCGATTGGCGAGCGATGATTCGAATGAAAATGACTGCCTCCGTGGCTCGGTTGGCCCAATAGCAGAGTGATACGCAGGAGGTAGCGAGTTTCCCACCACGGGACAAATGTTTGTCGTGGTTCTGGAGATATATGTCCCGGGTCTGGGTATTTTCCTATGTATGGTAAGTAAAGTCAATTGGCCTTTCACATTTATACTAATATATTAGCCGCACCCCGCAGTTTGACCCGCGTAGTTTCCGTTCCCGTGGGAATTTCGAAATGTGAAGACTCTAGGTCCAGTGGTTTATTTAGGCTGTGCGTTGTCTTTCAGTCACTCAGTCGGTAACGGAAGAGTTTTTTATATATTGATTGATTTTTAAGCTAAAGAGTTTGTTTATCGCGATCGCAAATCTCTGGAACTACTGGCCTGAATTAAAAAAATACTTAGTGTTGGATAGCCGATTTATCGAGGAAGGCTTTATGCTACTTATATTATAACTCTACGACGAGTACACGAGCAGAGCATCAAAACGCATACGAAGTCGCGGGAAATCTCTAGTCTAGCTGTGCAGATGCAACTGGTGTTTGTGATGTACCGGATGCTGCAGTGCCTGGGACATTGTATGATAACTAATGTCATGTATTAATTATCATACAATGTCCCAGGCACTATTTACGTATTATATAATGCAAAAAGATTACATACACACATTATCTTAAGCCGCCGTGGTGTGCCGGCAGTAGAATGTGTGCCATGGGGTGCCGGCAGTAGAATGTTACCCCTCCTCTCCTACCCGTGGATGCAGTAAGAGCCTGCTAAGGGACACCTCCGGAAGATGGGCAGCAGCGTCTATCCCTGTATCAACATCCCATACTGCGCTCACCAACCCGCCTGCCAAGCGTGGTGAGTATGGCAACTACCCCTCATGGAGATCCATGAGGGAGGCCTGTGTTCATCAGTGGACGTTTTATGGCTGAAACGATGAATGATTATCTTAAGTATATGTGGATTTATTTTGTCTAAGGTAGGCCGGTCCCCACAGTTTAAACGATGACATTCAAATAACAGTTTATTAATGCCACGCCATAAATATTGCCTAAACTATATTATTATAACGTACACATTTATCGTACGAACAGTACGTACACAGTAATGTGGGGTCTTGTATTTTCGACCAGTAAAATTATTTATGTTTTTCTGTTTTATTCCAACGCAAAATATTACCTATTTTCATTATTGTGGCTCGACAAAACAATAAATGATGTTCGCCAAAAGTAATTCTCCATTTTTTCCCTACATCATCATCATAATCGGCCCTTTCGTTTGTATCAGAGGATTTAGGTAATAAATTATAAATAAATAATGCTGGACAATTCACACAGCATCATCTGGCCCCAAGCTAAGCAGAGAACTTAATACATTATTATACTACATACACAGATATTCTTTTGATTATTTATAGAAAACCATCCAGAACACCCTGAACAAATAATCTGCAGATCGTACAAACATTTTGTCCCGAGGCGGGAATCGTACACGCAACCTCTTGCGTGGGTAATAATAATAAAATGATAATATTAAATATATACCTACTACTATAATATAGCAGTTTGGGTATTTTTAGCAACATTTTATATTTTATAAATAAATTCAGTATTTTTAGAAATGAAAGAGTTACTTTAAATGTCGTGGGGCAGTATAATGTTATCCCTCCTTTAAAGCCCGTAGATGCAGTAAGAGCCTGCTCAGGGAAGATGGGCAACACCCTTTTCGTGTATCAACACCCCGCCCTGCGCTCGCCAACCCGCCTGCCAAGCGCGGTGAGATGGAGATCCATGAGCGAGGCATGTGTTCAGTTTTGACAGTGATGACTTTAAATGACCTGAACAGTCCTATTCTCGACCTCACCACGCAACTGCAGTTTTTGCAGACGTGGGGTACCTATCGTGGTGATATAACCTCATATGAGTAGTATTGCTTCTGTGGTATTCCACGTTATTGCCTCAGGCATTTACGTTTCGATGTACCAACCAGTAATGGAAATATTGTGTACCACTATGTTATATTATCTGTTTTACCACGAATATAAATTATACTTATTCCCTTATTCATATCAAGTGATATGAATAAGGAAATAAGGAGAATTGCTATCGGCGTCAAAAGTCATTGTCAGGTTATAGGAAGAGCTTTTTTGTAGACAAAGTTGTAAGACATGTTCATAGTGAGAAATAATTTATAAACGATGTTTCAGAAAAGGGTTTCCGGAAAATCTATTTATGAATTGGTGGTATTTATGAACACTACCGACACCTTCCTTACTTATCATCATCCTCTCAGCCATAAGAGCCACAAGGGCCTCACTTATGGATCTCTAAGTGATCATTAGGGGGTTATTGCCATAGTCACTACGCTTGGTTGGTAAGCGAAAGGTTGGTTGGAAGAAATCGCTTCTAAGCGATAAGACCGCCCATTGTACCAAATGTTTATTGTAAGTTTTTTTTTCTGTAACTTCTTAAGGTGTGCAATAAAGTATTTTGTATTGTATTGTATTGTAAGCGCAGTCCGGAATTTTGATACACGGAAAGAAGCTGATGCTTATTTAACGGAGGTATATATAATAATTCTGGACATTTCTCAAAACACCACCTAGCCCCAAAGTAAGAAGAGCTTGTGTAATGGGTACCAGATCCTTAATTTTTAACCACATGGTCTACCTGGAGTTCCATAAGGGAGGCCTATGTCCAGCAGTGCGCATCCTACGGCTGGTATGATGATATAGACGATAAGTAGAAAACACCAATCATTTCAGCCGTAAAACGTCCACTACTGAACTAAGGCCTCCCTCATGGATCTCCATGAGGGGTAGTTGCCATACTCACCTCGCTTGGCAGGCGGGTTGGTGAGCGCAGTGCGGGATGTTGATATACGGAAAGACGCTGCTGCCCATCTTCCGGAGGTGTCCCTTAGCAGGCTCTTACTGCATCCACGGGCATGAGAGGAGGGGTAACATTCTACTGCCGGCACCCCACGGCAAACACCAAAGTCTGAAACAAATATCTGCAGCTCAAGCAAACTACCCGTGTGGTGCAGTAGATTGTTGCCTCATCTCTTGCCTGTGTATGCATTTACATTTTTTTTACCCATTTCAAAATGGTAATTAGGGGGCGCTGTCTGTCTGTCTGTGCATGAGACGATTACAACCGAACGCGTTGACCGATTTACATGAAAGCTTTTTTGTTAGCACCGTCTTATTGAGAGAAGGGTACTGATTGATTTTGGTGACCCTAGGGTAACAGGGACCGGAGTTATTGTGACCTCAAAAGGTCACCAAAAAAAGTCTTCAAATGGCCGAAAACGTCCAAAATGCCATAAATGCCATTTTTGACCCTTGTTGACCTTTTGAGGACTTCGCCCCCTTTTATGATACCCCCGATGTCTGATATACCAATGCTTGTTACAGTTTTTGTTTATAACGAGAATGACTGTTCTGGCGCTTACTCCTTTTAATTTCAAGCTAGCTTTTCGCGTCAGTTTGTATGCAGGCAGCCCGTGTCAGGCCGTGTTTTCACAGTAAATTAAACAATTACATTTAATAAAATAGTTTATCAATGCGTCGCCATAAAAACACTAACATATTTAACTTGTTTACACACCAAATAGCACAACAAAGTAAACTCTTTAAACAACGTGAATTTAAATATTTTACTGTACATTTGTCAGAACTGTAATATTTATTTCAGTTTAAATGGAATATTCAATTGTAAAACAGGGTTACAGTGAATTATATTTTTTGATTATCTCTGTTATCGCATCTAGGAGATAGCTTAAAAATGTATCGCATATACTTTCGTCATACAAGTTTCCGAAATGTATTTGGTCACTATAGTTTGTGAATTTATAAGTTTTTTAATGATCTCCTGTACAAAATATGCATTTACTTGCATCACAGGCAGATTTAAAGTGAATATAGGCTTTTTCAAACAGGGGTGGAGTGATAATTCAGGTACTTACCAGTAAAAATAGGAGGATTATTAAGGAAAAAAAACATAATTTAATATTAATTAGTATGAGGTTGTTAAAATTAGCCTAAGAATTACTAACATAGGTAAAACTGTTTTGTCAAGATACATTTCAACTAAATTTATGTAAAGCCTCAGTGGTAGGAGAAACGTAGTAAACAGTGGATTACAACTGTCTGCCACTGTAGTAACAGGTAAGTGGAACGTAAGCCCTGTTCTACCTAGGAAAGACTCGTAAAATAGTTACCCACGTTTTGGTTAAGCCTCACCTTCGTTCTGAGGAAAGATGAATCATTGCACCACGCTTGGCAGGCAGGTTGGCGAGCGCAGTACGGGAAGTTGGTCCACGGAGAGACGCTCCAGTCCAACTACCGGGGGTATCCCTTGACAGACTTTTACTACATCCACGGGCAAGAGAGGAGAGTCAACCGTCTTCTGCCGTCATCCCACGGCACGGCATCATTATAAATCCTGTAAACACAATTCAATTCAATTCATGCAAAGCGACAAGTAGGAAAAGCATTGTAAACACAATTCAATTCAATTCATGCAAAGCGATAAGTAGGAAAAGCATTGTAAACAGAGGATTACAACTTACAAGTGTATTCCACAGTGGTACCAGGTAGGGTACCTAAGTGAAACGTAAGCCTAGCTCTACCTAGGAAAGGCTCCTAGTTACTCACGTTTCGCTTAAGCCTCACCTTCGTTCTGAGAAACCATGAATCATTGCAAGCATTGTAAAAGCTATTTGCATTTTGATTCCACTATCGCCTTTGTCGTTACTTTTGTTGGAAATTCTGTACGTTCCGACTTTAATGTTAGTGTTTCCGAAAACAAGAAAGGAATAATACTAAACGAGTTAATACTACGTTTGGAATAGTTGTCTAGGTTGTGTGTTCTGGTTAATGTTTTTGTAGGTACTTTGGGTACGGAAAGGGTAAAAACAGGACCCTATTATTAAGACTTCGCTGTCAGTCTGACTGTCTGTCTGTCACCAGGCTGTATCTCATGAACAGTGATAGTTATAAGTTGAAATTTTCACAGATGATGTATTTCTGTTGCCGCTATAACAAAAAACAGGTATAAAATAAATATTTCAGGCAACAAAGAAAGCAAAGAGATAGTTACTTATCTAGTCCATACCATAAAGTATTTATAGACTTCCTCGATGAATGTGTATCCAACTGTAAAATATTTTTTTCAATACTAACCAGTACTTACTGACTTTAGCGCGTTCAACCTAAGAAACTCTTCCATTTTACTATATTAGAATAGAAATTAAAAAGACAGTCAAATATTCGTCACCGGTTAGAGTGAAACAAATAAATAACTCTAAAATAAAAAAATATATATAATAAAATCGATTATTTTGACTGTGTTTTCATTTCTAAATGATACCTCAGTGTAAGTTTATACTTAAAAATAAAATAGCTAATAGTTTTTTTTTTCTTGTCTATACTAATAAAAGAGGTAAATTGTGTGAGTTTGTGAGGTTGTAGGGGGTAATCTCAGGATCTACTGAACCGATTTTCAAAATTCTTTTACTAATAGAAAGCCACAATATTTGTGAGTGTCATAGGCTATAAACTACCGCCCAAAGAAGTGGGCACCGGGTCAACTAGTCATTAATGAGTTTTAGCTATTTTAACTGTCAAATACTTAGAATTTCATGTTATTCGAAGACGATAAACATTATTAATCCGCAAGTGCAATCCGAATAAAAACTTATTAACACATATTTAACCGGGTATTTATCGCTTTATTTACCTTTACTATACTTCAGACTCTCTGCCTCATGGAATCCAGTGATAGCCAAGTGTACTCGACGTATGAATCAACCTGAGTGTTTTGATACAGTTAGTGTAGTGTTCTGTCCCAGTGTGAAACAGCCTTAATCTCAAATTCCTATAATTATGAAGATCTAGTGAGGGTAGTCTGAAAAGACGCCTTTGCTTTGCTGCGGTTACCTCCAACATGTCAGTCTTCCCGGGACCATGATGGGTGTAATCCTGTCGAAACGTCGGGCAATAATAAAGGTAAATAACGCGATAAATACCCGATTAAATATGTATTAATAATGTGTCGTGATCGCGTAAGTTTAAAAAAGACGTATAAAAACTTTTAAATATTAGGTAAATTTAGTAGCACCAAAATTGTGTAAATCAGTTGTTAATTATTTAATTATCTCTATTTTTTGTTATAAGAACTTTACTAATTTATACTTTTTTAATGTACCTCTATATCCCTTTTTCAATTCAAAAAATCATTTTTGTATAAAAAATCTACGCCATTTTAATTTCATTTTTGTCTCTTACTATACGAAATCCATCCAAGCAAAAGTGGCCGAGTTGAGGAACGAAAATAATGTTATGTTCACAATACCTTAATTCGCTCCATAGTTTTTCAGCCGAGTTAAGGAACGAAGACAAGAATAGGTTACCTCGGAGAGATACATAAAATACCACCAGCATCTGATTCCAGTATCGTAGCTTGCGATAAAGCAAATCGTAGAGTGCGGTCAAGTTTATATTTATCGCATGTTATTTATGCCCTTTCGGGAAAGACATCACAATTTATGCACGTTCCCACTGCACATATCGTGAATGATAATTTTCAGCGGAGTATTTATTACCTCCGCTTCCCGAAGCCACGTGAGCTTTTAAGCTTTTCAAAGGCTTTTAAATGGCATAAAGCCCTCATAATATTTTCATCGCGCCGATGCCGTCAGTTGATGAATCCAGTTGGCATACATTTGGTCAACATCATCATCTCAGCCGTAGATGTCCACTACTGGACATAGGCCTCCCTCATGAATCTACACAGATCATGAGGGGTTGTTGCCATACTCACCACGTCACCCATGAGGAAGGCCTATATCCTGCCATGGATGCGGGCAGCAGTCCTACAGCTGAGCTGATACTCGTAATGATATTCAATTTCACATAGTTTCATTGTACTGCTTAATGTTAAAGATAATTTTAAATTTCAACGCTTTATTTATTCATCCGTTTCCCAAAAGCCCTAGGCCTCGTGAGCTTATAGGCTTATATCGGGCTTGCAAATGTGACGGAAAAAGGCTATAATAGTCGTTTTAAGCTCGTAATTCTCGCTGTAGCGTTATTGGTTGCCATTGGAAGCTATGTGCTTGTATTATTAAATTCCTCGTCTATAACTTGGCGTTGTCGATTTTTGTTTTTGTCGACGCCCGTCATGCTTATATCTCGACTTCCTCATAAGCGATCGAGCTTGAACAAGAAGCATTTGAATCATAAGAATTAATTCAAGGCATCTGCATGAGAAATCGGTTCCCCGTTGGTCACTGAATACACCAGGAACAACGAAGACGCAGAAGTCGTTGCCCAATAACGACCAGCAGTACCGCTATCTGGACGTGTTGCCTCCTCGACCACCTAACAGAAAGTCAATCAGGCGATGGAGGGACGAGATAGACTTCTACAGCTAAAATTGGCACCAGAAAGCACATGATAGGGACCAGTGGAGAGAGGGAAGGGAGGCCTTTGCCCTGCAGTGGGAAGAATCAGGCTCATAAATAAATAAATATAATAAGCAAAAATTATTTCGAAAAAAGTGCATAATAAGGGTTTGGGGGAGGCTTTTGCCCAGCAGTGGGACAAAATATAAATAAATAATGCTGGACAATTTACACAGCATCATCAAGCCCCAAGCTAAGCAGAGCTTGTGTCATAGGTATGACTGATATACATAATAATACATTATACTACATAGATATATTTTTTTTATTATAAATAAAAAAAATATACAGAACACCCTGCAGATCATACAGACATTTTTCCCGAGGCGGGAATCGAACCCGCTACCTCTTGCGTCGCAGGCGGACCTTCGCCCACTGAGCCACAGAGGTCGTCAAAATATGCTAAGTTAAAATAGAAATAAACGAATTTTATAAATATTTTTTTATTCCAGTTACCCGTTTCACTAAGAACATTTTATTAGAATTTCCTATTTAGCTCTTACAGCAATTCCAGCTGCGTTTTGTACAAATTAGACCTTACAACTAGCTTACTCAGACGGACCAGTAAAACTAACTTATCGCGTGCATTTGACAGGTGTGAAGCCGAGCGCAGTGAAACTTTTGTGTCATGATCGCTACGCTTGGCGTGGCCTTTTGTCTAGTAATATTGTCTTCATTTGTAGATTGGGGTGTAGTTTAAATGAACAAAGTTACATTGGTTTAATGTGGGTTGTTATTATTACATTTGCAGGCTCTATGTTTCTAGATTTTGATATTTGTATGACGAGCTCTGTGGCGCAGCGGGCGAAGGTCCGCCTGCGACGCAAGGGGTTGCGGGTTCGATTCCCGCCTCGGGACAAATGTCTGTACGATCTGCAGATATTTGTTCAGGGTGTTCTGGGTGTTTTTCTATATACAATAAAAATATCTATCTATGTAGTATAATGTATTAAGTATATCAGCCATCTAGTACCCATAACACAAGCTCTGCTTAGCTTGGGGCTAGATGATGCTGTGTGATTTGTCCAGCATTATTTATTTATTTATTTTATTATTTATTTATTTATTTTACAACTGAAGTTCTTAAACCACCTGCCTACTAAATAGACGAGATAATTCCTCGGCACACGTACAAAACGATCTTTCGTAGCTCAGTTTAAATTGATACGTAGATTATTATAGAAAGATCTTTTATTTATTTGTTACAACAAGCCTTTCTTAACCGATTTTAAAAATGGAGCCATGTTTGAGGCACATAAAGGTCTCTTTCTCAAAGTTGGTTATGTTAACTAACGCTGGTCTTCCGCCAAAGCCTTTTGGTGACATCACGAAAATCAAGAAAATGCAAAAAGTTAAAGCAAGGAAAGTGCAAAAAGCCAATAAACCCGTCCTTCGACCGATTAAAAGAAGTATTTATGAGAATAATAATTATATTCTATATCAGGTTTAAAACATGATCACCATCAGATCGCGGGTTATTCCTGCCGAAGAAGCAATAGACCACATTGATCAAAAGTTATAAATATATTTAAAAATTAGTATTAGCTCCCATAAAAATATTGAAAAATCAATAAAAAACACCCATATTTTTCCCAATTTTTTTTAATAATTTTTCCTTCGATAAAAATAGGTCTAGTTTCACCCCTTTCCGTTTGTCGACTTTATCACAGATTACAGAAACTAAACTTTATGCAGAATAACACTGTTTATAAATATAACATTATTATCATCGTAAACAGTTTACTCATTAGTAAAATTAATACCTACCGAACTAATTGGTGTTAGCATACGTCTGCGCTACAGCATAGCTCCGATACTCACACACCGCACATTTCACTCGCAGTGCGGTTTTCTCTAAGATCTTTTCACATAACACCACGCGTCACACGTTTTCCGACATACCAACCGCATCACAAAATTTAGAGCTCGTTTGCAAAATAGAGATAGGATGAATTTATAATCTATGGCCTCCTGAAAAGCAGAGGTTAAAAGAATGGACGAAGAATGCTACCTTCAGTGTGGTCCCAATATAAACATGGTCAAGATTCGATGATTCGTGGATACCAAAAATGAATTGGAAGCTTTTAGAAAAAAACCGGCCAAGTGCGAGTCAAACTCGTGCACCGAGGGTTCCGTACCAACCTGTAGGTATATAAGTCCTGAGTATTTGATATGAATTTCAATTTAATACCTCTACGCGTTTATGAGCAAAGGGGTAGTAAGTTTAAAATTATTACAAATATTTTTATTATATGATGTAACTAAAAATTTACGGTTTTCGCAATTTTTCCTTTATATGTGCTATAAGACGTTGCTTTGTATCAAATTTCAAGATTCTAAGTTCACGGGAAGTACCCTGTAGGTTTTGATTCCCTAGCGAGTGTCGAAAATTTGCGGAATTTTGCTGCATAAACGGCTGTATCTTTTGATTGCGTTGGCTTAGAAGTTAAGCTTCAAGGGACAGTAGATTTGAGTATTTGATATAAATTCCAGTTTGATAACTTCACGCGTTCCTGAGAAATAGGGTCTTGACAGAAAGACGGACGGACAACGAAGTGATCCTATATGGGTTTCGTTTTTTCCTTTCGAGGTACGGAACCCTAAAAATACAATCAATGCTTGCTTTCAAAGGGTAATAATAATAATATAATAAATATAATACGGCTTTCACCACGTACCTAACTTATTATTATCCTGCTGACGTTTCGTAGACCATTTAGAGGCCGTTCTTCATGAGCTCCATTCGTGGCCGCCTCCGAGGGCCGCGAGACGAGTACTGGTACTTAGGTACGTGGTGAAAGCCGTATTATATTTATTAAATTATGTCAAGCCACGATAATTTCAATTCGGTAATATTGAATGAATTAATGAATGAATGAAGTATTTATTGACCACATAAAGATACAGCACAAAAAGGTTAACAGTACAGACAAACAGAAGATACACGTTTAAGAGTAATCCAATAAATAAAATAAAATAAAAAAAGTAATGTAACCTTGTATTATTATTATTCTTAGTTTAGTTTTTTGAAACTTTGGTGTAGCTTCTAAGTGGTAAACCTTGAAGTTGTTAGTCCTATTTATATTAATTTGTTTTATAAATAAGAAAGTTGTTTACGGTGTAAACTCGTGCAGTGCTATGTGAACCGACACACCTGCAGTAAGTATGAACAATCACAGGCCGCGATACGAGATACGAATACTAAAATGGTGTTTAGTCACGGTTAACGTTTAAAACGTTCGCTGCGGCTTATACAAGGCGTGCTTCAAATGCACTGCTTCGCGTCGACACGGAAGGGGAAATCAATGTATGCTTTCAAAAAGTAAAATCTTCTTACTTTAGCCTTTTAGGGTTCGTACCCAAAGGGTAAAAACGAGACCCAATTACTAAGACTCCGCTGTCCGTCTGTCTGTTTATTAGCAGGCTGTATCTCATGAACCGTGATAGCTAGAGAGTCGACCTTTTCGCAGATGATGTATGTCTGCTGTACAACAACACAAAAAACTACTTTTTCTCACTTATATATGAAAGTTAGACATAGGCTGTCGCTGACTTTTTTGTAGGCAGTCAAGCTCTTAAACTTTTATCCAGAACTCAATCATAAACCTCTCATCATTGAGGCAGCGTTCGTAAGAAACGTTTTCGTTCAACCGTTTTTTTCTCTGACTTACTTTGCAAATCCAACTACCACGAAAAAGTTTTTTAATTTTTTGAGTAAATTTATAGCCTATGACACTTACAAATACTGTGGCTTTCTATTGGTAAAATAATTTTCAAAATCAGTTCAGTAGGTCCACAAACTCACAAATCACAAACTTTACCTATTTATAATATTAGTATCTATATATTCTATCACCCGCTGTGGGGTGCCGGCAGTAGAATGTTACCCCTCCTCTCATGCCCATGGATGCAGTAAGAGCCTGCTAAGGGATACCTCCGGAAGATGGGCAGCAGCGTCTATCCGTGTATCAACATTCCATACTGCGCTCACCAACCCGCCTGCCAAGCGTGGTGAGTATGGCAACTACCCCTCATGGAGATCCGTGAGGGCGGCTTGTGCTTTTCAGTGGACGTTTTATGGCTGAAATGATGATGATGATCTATAGATTATTACTACGACTATTGTGTTGACATGCTGTGCTCGCCTATAATTGGCGTACAGTAACATACCAAAACATTGTGTATTAGCATAGTGTATTAGCATAGTGTATTTATTGTGCCTGGTGACGTCCCTATTTTGAATAAAAAAATAACTAAATGATTACTGTAACACGGTAGGTTAGTCCTGTCGATACGTTGGGCAATAAACAATGGTACATAGCGCGGTAAATGCCCGTAGGTGAAATTTAGGATCTTGCTTTACTTCTCTAGTTCTACCTTTGAGGTCAGTTGGTCTATATGTACGTATACCTATTTTATAAGTTTCTTTCTCCGGGACACAATGTTTGCGTTTCTATAGATACTTGTCTCAGGTTTGGGTAAATTCTGTGTGATTAGTAACTCTTAAGAAAAAAATGCATTTTTGTTTTAATTTTCTATCAACCATCTGGTACCTTAAATATTATAATAATATATAAAGGGCTGGTGCACCAGATATAATAAAAAAAATCTGAAGAGCGTATACAAAAGTAATATTTTTTGCTGCCACACAATACCGATAATACAGAGTAGATCAGGATGAAACATACAAGAATCTGAACATGAGGATAAACGAATAATATAATACTGAATAAAAAAAATAACCCTGAAATAAAAATAGAGTATTGCAGTATTTTGTTGTCAGTATATCTACGTAATTTACATTATGATACTTATATTATGTCGTATGATGATTTGATATCGCGAAAATTCTAGAGATTTTGCGAAAACACGGATAATTAGACAATAAAATTGAGATTATAATCACATTTAAACCTAATAACCTGCTGTCTGTCCACCTCGCTTTTGTCACATGCAGTGTCTTCGGGATGGTTATAAAAAAACCTAATAACCTATAAGTGTCTGTCCATCTCGGTTCTGTCACAGGCAGTGTTTTCGGATGGTTATATAACCACAATTGCCTAATTATCCGTGTTTATTTATTTTGAGATTTAAGGAAAACTTACAGCTAGTGAAGTTAATAGTATAAAACAATCATTGCACGGAAATGCATAATGACGGCAAATTATAAGTTTCCACCTATGAGTTAAAATTAATTACCACTATACACTAAATATAACTAAATTATCCACACAAATTGTGAACTAAAAACAAAAAGCTATATATAACAACAACAAAAAAACTTTCATGAGAACATAAATTATGCAACCACGATAATAAAATTAAAAGGAATACAAACTAGGTTATACAGAATAGACAAAGAGCAACTCGGTTAACTAATTCTTAAATTGTGTTTTCGCAAAATCTCTAGAATTTCCGCGATAATTCGAACTATCAAATCATCCTACGACATATACATATGTAACACAACGTAATGTACATACATATTCAATGTATTAGGTAAAAAAAACGCAATAACTTATCCTGTTAACATAGTTAACGCCTGTAAAAACAAGCAAAAGTAATATTGCGCCCTGTTTTTCACGTAAATGCCAGATTTTATTCAAATGTCGGTGGAATTGCCATTAACCGGTAAATTCCATTCATCTTAATATTGGAAGAAAGTTATTTTCCGCTTTATGTTGGAGCATTATTATGTTTTATAACATTTTCGGGGAATATATCATGATAGCCTTTATAATAAAATAATAATATGTTATAATTATTTTAAAAAAGTTTTCTCCCCCTCTCTCTCTCACTTAGTACACCGCCGACAATTTATTTTTTCTAGGATCAAAATCTTATCCATCCAAAGGTTGTCTGGAAGAGATCGCTTCCCAGCGATAAGAACGACCATTGTACCTTAAGTTGAAATTATGTTATTTTTTAGTTTTTATCATTTCTGCATTTGGTGTACAATAAAGTATTTTCATCCATCCATTCATTCATTATAACAGGTTGTTGTTGTCGAGAGCAACATACCTATGGTGCTTAGAGAAATGTACATAGATATAGAGTTGTAGGTCAATGGTTTTTACTCATTAATGCATTTCACAGCCACACTACACACTTACATACATAATGTTGTTCGTAGTATAGTTTACATGTATTATCTTGTTACATAATATTTTTAGTTTGTTGCGGTATCATTGCATACCTACCCTAACAAGTGGAGTTTAAGTGCTATTAATGTAGACACGAATTGGAATATTTTTACGGACGGAACTTACTTAATAAATTCGTGTCGAATTTATACATTTATCAACACAACATCAAATTTTATGGCTACGTAATAAGAAGCTCTTATTATAAATTTTACATCATTATTTCATCATTTCAGCCGTTAAACGTCCAACACTGAACACAGGCCTCTCTCATGGATCTCCATGAGGGTTAGTTGCTATACTCACCCCGCTTGGCGGGCGGTTTGGCGAGCGCAGTTCGGAATGTTGATACACGGAAAGACGCTGCTGCCCATCTTCTCAACTAAGCTAATAAAATAGTAAACAAAGTGGGAACACGATAAAACTTCTTGCTTCACACACGTACTTGTGTTAGTATTGCATTTAAAATCTTAAAGATGTAAAATAAAACAAAACAAACTAAATTGTCAAACAAAAAGAAAGAAAGAACAATTCCTAAATTTACTACTCTAATTATCACGTACTTACTAAATAAATTTAGAGTCATGCATCGCCTTGCTCTGGTAACATTACAGTGGTATGGGAAGGATCAATAGCCAATAGCTTGAGAATAATGTAATCCATATAGTCATAACTGCAGTTTTGCCGCTAACTGTGCACTGAAAGTTTCGAGCGTGCAATTGAACGCGCTGCGGTTCAATGCAGGTGTTACAAATGTCAAATGTCGCGCTAGTTTTCACCAAACCACAGAGTAGGAATGTTCTCAGTTGCGCAGTGGACGTTGAGTGGTTGAAACCAAGTGCCTGGTTGCGGTTGGGTCCCAGCCGCCAGACTTTGATAACAGTGTGCATACAGGGGGTATTATAACATGTGTACTAACGAAAAAAAGCGAAGGGTATTTGTATATTCTGGGGCTTATTTGCTAGGGGCTAATTTTGCATCTTTCAATAATCAGCGTCAAAAAGCTATAACAATTAATAATAATTCAATCCGCTTCGTTTGCCAGAAACATTTATAATCCCACAGTGAAAGTGTTAAGAGCAATGAGGGCTATATTTTATGCTGCGATCTTATTTTACACCGTCCGCGGCTTATGTAAGCTAGGGGATAATTTAGCATCTTTCTTTCTTTTTAAAAACTAAGACTAAGACTCAACCGCATGCAAGAAACATTTATAATCCTACAATGAAAGTGTAAAAAGCAATAAGTAAGTACAGGTCAGACACTTCGCCGCGTTTTTGCTTTAAATCCTTGCTAGTTTTTTACAAAACAGAAATCCATTATACAAAAGATTTTCCTTCGTGGCTTTGTAGTATTAAGATTGCGGTCGCGTGAAGCGAACTGAAAAGACAGTTATTTATTATCGCTTTAGTTGTTTTAAGTGGAAAAGTAAATTGTAAAATAAACTGACTTTTTATTATTCAGGTCAATCCAATCCAATCCCAAGTAGAATCTATTCAAAATATTCAGGCTTCATACATTTAATTCTTAATTCTTTATTGTACACATTGAAAATACACAGACAAAAGTTTAAATAAATGACATATACAAAGGCGAGCTTAACCCTAATAAGAGTTTTCTTCCAGCAAACCTTTGAGGATAGGAAAAGCTGAATACGTGAGCTGGATACGTGTACAAAACAAAAAGAGTTTTGATATAAATACATGTTGATACAAAAGTAATGAGAATATTGTAAACATAGTTATTATGCAAATCATTATACCTACATGAAAAGTAAACATATACCTACTAATATACACAAACATAATTATAATAAATACAAATACGATAATAGAGGTAAATACATACATACATAAAAATGAGAGCCTGCTAATGTGAATACTGTTTTGAGGTTGCAATCGGATCGCACAGGACCTGTCTATAGATCCAGTCAGGATCTAGTAGGTACGAGTGATCCGATTTTTAGTATACCTTTAAAAGGCATGAACTGGAATTAATATTTTCACTCTCCAAGTATTAAATGAAAGTAATACAAGGTTTCAAAGTGCCTCAAGAACCTTTCTTGCGGAATAAGTCTAATCTTCTTAACTATCTAAGCTGGTAAATCCTTAACATCCGGCAGCTAGATCCTAATCTTTATTTAGATATCATGAAAAAAGTACCTTTTATAAAATTTTCCACCCTGCCTCAAACACCTACTTAAAAATGTCCACCAGCTCTCGAACTAAACAGTGCAGTGTTTAATTGTAAATGTAAATGTATGTAATTAAAAATGTAGAAATTTTATCCTTAATAATTTTGCAATTTTAGTTGGAACGATACCTGGATGTTAACAGCTTATTTTTTAAATATCATTAAACGCTGTTTTGTTTCTTTATAAAAAAAGAACTATTGTTTCTTTTAACGTGAAATTTGCTAGCTCCATTGTTTAGAGTACTTTTTTACCTCCAGGTGGCATTACAAAATTCCACCCTGTATAATTTGGACACACACACGAGATGTCTTTGTACTCATACACATTTCTACACCTGTAGAGTGACTAAGAATCAAATTCCAGGAGAAATTAAAGGCAATACGTACGTAGTAAGGTATATTCGTGAAATCGTCTGCAATAAAATGTGAAATTTTGTAGAACCTAAGCGTGCTTACTGACAGGCAGGGCGGCTCTCGAATGATCAAACTGTAAAATAAAATGGTTCTACCGTTAACACCTTGCAAGATGCACTGTTCTCTCAGGAGACATCGGCCAATTCCGCGATATATGGTTCCTAGATAGAACTAGTCAGTACGTCTCATGTGTATTGCAATTGCAAGTAGATAGCCACATTTTCCTTCGCAGTTAGAACACAACTGCACAATATAGTGCACATACATTCTTCAATAAATAATCTACCTTGCACTGGGATTGAACCCACGAGACCGCATGATTGAAAGTCGAACTTGAACCAATGTGGCCAACAAGGCATCTACGAGTAGTTTCTTTTTCTAGTTCTTAATCATTTTTTTTATTTTTTTTTACTTTTTAACTACATTCTAATTGCAGCTTCCCTCAAGTTCTCAGTTGTACGTGAATGAAACTGATACCGGCAGTGGATCTATGGATTTTTCTTTCTTGAAAAATGTATGTGCACACTTAACACGTGCTTTAACGGTAAAGGAAACATCGTGAGGAAACCCGCGGATTAGTTAGCTTCAGACGTATTGACCTGTTCTTTCTTCTGAATAATAGCTGACTAAGCTGAGAGGATGGTAAAGGTAACTAATACATCCAACAATGTCCCAGGCACTGTAGCGGGACGCTACATGATTGATTACTAGTTGCTAGGTTGTATAAGACTTAAGTCAACTATATTTAAAGGCCCTACTTTTGGGAGTATAGATTTTCCATCCTACGTTGTATCTACTGAAAGGTGCAACTCTTCTTTGTTTTTTAACAGTGAAAATTGGTAGGTACATTTTCTTCATATAATTATTGTGTACATCAATATTTTTTTCTTTCGTTAATGGAACAAATAACCAAAGAAATGGGACAACACCAATCTAACAAAGATTTAAATCGTTTTACGTTAGATTTATTTGTGACACCAAAAACTGTGGCATAGTCTTTAATGTGTGTTGCAATAATGCCGACGCACGAACAGTGGTTTTCCAATAAACCAAACTGTTATTACTACCATTTTTTGTCCAATCATGTTGCACGAACATTCGTGAAAAAATAAAAGACACCACGTCCGACTAACACTTTGTTTAGAGGTACACTGATGTATATAACAATATATGTATGTAATGTATATAACAATCGTTGTTTCAAACAATCGTATTATTATGTCTGTTGTGCATGTTGATACTCGTATTATTTAGCACATAGGTAATCGAACTATTTGGACATTCAGTCATATGAACAGTCATGACCCGGAAGGATTCTGAATGAGTAAGTTCACTCATTTTGTGTGAAAACAAAAGGGTGCGGCCTCATTACGGTAAGAAGGTGTCTAACTTTTTAAATTTTTGCGATCCAATACCTAATGACATATACGCAAAAATCAATTTCCAAAAATTTATTAAACACATTTTCGACTAAAATCAGAAACGAAAATCAGAACATCGATCCAACATCTAAGGATTACCTCAGTCATTAACAAGATACAGGTTTAGCTCTACGGCTTCGTAAGAGCTTTTCATTATACGGGTATTTAAACACGTTTTTCGCATTTCACTGTTTTATAGGTTCGTGCTCGGTCTGTTACGAAAAATAGTAAATAGTCTCTGATTAATTCAGCCATTGGCACCTGCTATAACTTGCCCCGGACTAATGTAGACAGCAGCACCTACATCATTGAAAAGCAGACTGCACCAACAATAACACCAAATGCCAAGTATTTCACAGTTCCGAAGACATTTTAGTAATGAGAAAAAAGAAATAAAAAAGAGGGTGGTTATACTCACTGACTAGAGGGGAAGAGGCTTGCAACAAAGTCTACAAAAGAAGTTGGGCACCGAATATGCAGTTATCTGTTTTTGGAAACCGATATCTTGTATCTTAACTGTTAGTGCTTTTACACACACTGGACGGACACTTGCTATACGTAAATACAGGGTGTATAATAATCCGAAAGGGGTGTTACTGACCACACCAAAAAACCACTTTAGTTTTAAGACTTTCTAGAATTCCACGAGTTTTAACTTTAGTAGTTGATTATACGATTATGACAACCTAAATACCATCTGATTCTAGACAGGTTAATTTGCCTATGCGAAGAGTTGACATAAAGGTACTATATAAAAATGATAAAGTATTTTTTTATTGTAAAAATAAATTAAAAAAATAAATTACGAACTTAGAACCATCTTCTCGCCACATCAACTTGTAAAAATGTAAGTAAGTATAATTAAAAAATATCGTATGAATTCCAGATTTTTCCCTTCCAAACTTTATTTTTTCGTGACAAACTCTTATACGATTGGTGAACTCTCATAGCACTTCTATAATCTGAAAAAAGGTCGGCTTACGCGAATGGTCATTATAAAAATCAGCCGCCAAAATTAAAAATGTTTTACACTGGCCGATGTAAAACATTTTGCGAGTATCACCATAGTCACCACAGTTGACAGAGTAGCTCCAGTCGCCACAATCGCTTTAGTAGCCACAGGCGCTTTGATTGGCACAGGCGCCCCCAGTCGCCATAGTCAACACGAACACGACAGGCGAATGGCAGTCGCCCTAATAACTAAGTTACTAGGGCAGTCGCTCCAGTACTAACTTGCACATCACCAAGCGCCACGCGTCACATCTTGTCTGATCGGTTTCACCCCCGCTAAAGATGTTTTTAATCATAAAAAGTCAGCCGCTGGCGCCGCGGAACGCCCGGTAGATGTGAAACAATTACATAGAAGTTTGTATGTAACTAAATGGCGCGCAAGACACGGCTGCAACGTAATTAATCGATCGGACAACTAATTTATTTTCATTTTTAAGTAGGTAAGTTTAGATTTTAGGTATTGCGACACCTTATGTTGTTGTTTTTTGTATAAACTTTAATTAGACACATATTTATGTGACTTCATAAAACGCAGTGGATTATTTTTAACCGACTTCAAAAAGGAAGAGGTTCTATGTTCGTCTGTAAATTTTTATATGTATGTTCACCGATTTCTCCGTCAATTGTGGACCGATTTTTAAATTCAAATTTTTTTATTCGAAAGAGTGCACTTCCGAGGTGGTCCCATTTCAATCTGGTCCAGTTCTGTCAATGGGATCCATGAGGAAACCCTATAAGTCTTAATTTCATTAAGTATTTATAAGCAATACAATTTATCTCATTGAAGTCGGTTTTTTTTTTTGACAAATTAAAGCATTATTATCTGTAATATTGAATGAATGTGTAAATAAATAAATAAATCTATAATCTATTTCATCATCATCATTTCAGCCGTAGGACGTCCACTGCTGGACATAGGCCTCCCTCATGGATTTCCAGTTATTGCGGTTGGAAGCGATCTGCATCCACCGTTGACCTGCGGTCTTCACCAGGTCATCATCCCATCTTAATATCTATTTACTCTTGTTATTTGTTACCTTACTTTAACGTTGCTACGAGTACAAAGTATAAAACATTCTGAAGGGTTGACGTTTTTTCTATTTAATGAAAAATGCCTCATTGCGTTATGCCGCTGAATACATTCAAGTATCGCTGTGCAAACATCCTATTACACCAGCCAGGGGTTATGTGAAAAAGGATTTAAGTCAAGTAAAAGTCAAGTCGGCTATTTTCCCATGTGCAAAGTAGCCATTACTACTGTTTACACGTAGCGCGTGCGTGAGATTGCTCGAAATATCACTTTTACTTTTTAATAACGTGATTTCTTATGGTTAGTGCGGGCATTATAAACTGGTGTAGGCGTAAAAGTAACGGTCTAGACTCTAGAATTTTCTAATAACTTAGTTAAGCATAACTTAGTCTCCAAGTGGAATATAGTTACTAGTTGAGACCGTTAGAGGTGACTGTTAGAGATGTAAAGTTACGTATACCCCAATTTAGAACTATCTTTGAATGACTACGAATACGATACACGGCTTCGAATACAATATGTACAATAATACGAAATAGTACAATAATTAAATATAGACATAAATAGTCAGTTTTATTTCATGTAAATTGTTTTATTCATGATTTTTTTTGTTTGTTTATAAGCTTGAAATGAAGAAATCCAAAATTTGGGATCTTCTACCACCGATATTTTGTTAATAGTTAAATAAATACATTCTGGACATTTCACATGTAGCCCCAAAGTAAGCAAAGCTATAAAATACATCTATTTTTGTAAATACAAACTATCATACAAAGAGAAAAACCCTGACCCGTGGTCACAGAACAAAGAACCACAGAAAAACACAATCAAATTTTTTGATACTGACGGGGTTCGTACCCGCATGTCACAGACGGACACGCGGGCTGCCTATATGTATTTTCTTTATTTTTTTATTGTATTTTTTATTCTCATAAACCTTAGTTCACTTAAATAATAAAATAGCTTATTAAATTAATAACATATCCGTGGCGGGAATCGAACCAGCCTGCCTATCTTCGGTTATAAGACTTATAAGACTAACTGAGGCAGGCAAAATTGCCAACTGTTTCTCTGTATAAAAGTAATTTCAATTTCCTAACAGACTTATTACGTGCTGACAGAAGATTATGGGCACATAAAGGCATGTATTGTTTAGATTACGTACCCCAAATTGAGCTCGTAAGCATTATGCACCCCAACGACTGTTCATCCTATCTGAAGTTAGCTTTAATCCTGTGTCGGCTCAATACCTGCCCTTTGAAGCGGCCTTTGAAGCTGACATGAAAGTGTTTCAGCCACAGCTCTATGCGAAATTACAGGCGGCTTATCAGAACCACATGCTATTCCTCACCTACCAGGCACAGTGCGCTTGAACGGTGTTTCAACTCTAATATCCCTTTCACATCTACGGAGAGATAAGTCGCTGGTGCGACTGTGTCTCCGTGTTTCGACTTACTTCTCTTAGATCCAACATATCTCTATATCGTTCGTCAATACCCATCCAGCCAGGTCGGCCTGAACGTAACAGACTTAGATACGTAACGAGTTAGTATCACTCGTAGTTAGGTGTAAGGATTAATACAGCGTCAGCAACTGTATTTCCGATATTTATCATTGCTTAGCGTTTCTGTCATAATCATGATTTCACCCGTAAAACGGTTACTTCTAAACACTCCCTCATAAATCTCCGTAAGGGGTAGTGGCATACTCACCACGCTTGACAAGCAGGTTGGCGAGCGCAGTACGGAATGTTGATACACGGGAGACGCTGCTGCCCATCTTCCAGATGTATCCCACGAATGATGAATACCTATCTTATTATTCATCATCATCATTACAGCCGGCAGATATCCACTGCTGGACATAGGCCTCCCTCATTGACTTAGAGATCCAAGTGCATAAGGGGTTGTTACCATACTCACCACGCTTGGCAGGCGGGTTGGTAAGCGCAGTTCGGGATGTTCTTACACGGAAAGACGCTGCTGCCCATCTTCCGGAGATATCCCTTAGCAGATTCTTACTGCATCCACGGGCAGGAGAGGAGGGGTGACATTCTACTGCCGGCACCCCATGGCATAGAATAGGTATTAGTATAGATTTATTAAAAAGTATTTAGTTAAGTAACATTTTAAAACTAAGAGAAGTGAAGAAAGCTTCTAGTAGGTTCTTAACTTACTTTTAAAACCAGATGTTAACAAATTCATGTTATACTGTTTTATGTCTGTACTTCGTCTTACACGATGCTTTGTGATTGATTGAGTAGGTACATTCAAGTTGTTAGGCCTTTGAACAACTTGCATGTGATAACAAGTGTAAATTAAAAGTTTTGTCGGCTTAGTTAATGGGTAAAACGACTTTTGACATTACGAACTGAGCTTAAAACATAGGTAGTGCTTATGGAAAAGTTGAGCGCAAAAGTTTTAAAGTAATATCAGGAATTATCTAACCCTTTCATCCTTTTTATCTTTATTGATATTTTGAAGCTGTTCTAATATTCTAATCAATATATGTATATAAAACCTTTCCGTTACTGACTGAGTGACTGACAGACAACGCACAGCCTAAAACTAGCCACTGAACCTAGAGACTTGAAATTTGAGTATCCTAGAGGTGCACTAAGAAGGGATTTTTCGAAATTCCCACGGGAACGGGAACGACGCGGGTTAAACTGCGGGGTGCGGCTAGTAATACTATATTTATAAAATTAATGGATTTATTTAATTGTTGTCGACAGGGACGAATGGAAGACTTTGGGTAAGCCTTTGCACAGCAGTGGGACACTAACAAAAAAAAATGGGCAATATCCCAGTACGGCCAGCTACATATAATAGAACTTCGAATTAGAATTTAGGTTTTAGGGTTCCGTACCCAAAGAGTAAAAACGGGACCCTATTACTATGACTCCGCTGTCTGTCTGTCTGTCTGTCTGTCTGTCTCTCATGAACCGTGATAGCGAGACAGTTGAAATTTTCACAGATGATGTATTTCTATTGCCGCTATAACAAGGTAAATGTGTATATCTAGTAACCGTCTATCGTCTCTGTACTTGATATAATTATTTTTTTATACCTTTTATATAATGTTATGTTTTATTGCGTGTGTTCAGTGGATATGCCACCTATCACAAACAAGGTGACCATGGAAGACCAGCGCTGTGGTTTAATTTACTTTGCCACAGCACAAGCTGAATGGTGACCTTTTTTGTCACTTTGAATTAGTTCTAAGAATAATTTTATAATTTTGTTAATTGTTCGTAATACGTGACAAAATAAACATATTTTTATCTTTATCTTTTTGATGTCGGTTAAAAATAAGTTGAAATAAGTTCAAATGTGCCCTAATTCACAATGCCTTCAGTTCCGTACAATTAATATAGGATACGGGCTTTGATCAAGTTTGAACAAATAGAGCAATGTACACGAGTTTCGAATTGCTGGTATGTGGGTAGAGTGCAGGAGGTATCATCGTCATTAACAACCGTTGGGTAAGGTAGGATGGAGAGCCCCTCGTAACTATTGTTTATTGTTGAACAGCACTCAAAAAGGGGTTTCAATTTTTCGATGTTCGCAAATCCATTGTTTCGCGACTATGCTCTCTGAAGACTTATGTGTAGGCCTATCATTTCAGCTGTAAAACGTACACTGATGAACACAGGCCTCCCTCATGGTTTTCATTGGCGCCCGTAAGACTATATCTACCCGTGACCACGCAAGGCACTCGAAACATTTGGAAATAATTAAACATGGTAATTACGCAATAAGGTCCCGTTAATTAGTTTTAGAAGCCGTGTGGTGCCGGCAGTAGTTAACCCTCCTCTCATGCCCGTGGATGCGGTAAGAGCCTGCTAAATATCCCGTACTGCGCTCGCCAATCCGCCTGCCAAGCGTGGTGAGTATGGCAGCAACCCCTCATGATCACATGGAGATCCATGAGGGAGGCCTTCGTCTAGCAGTGGATATCCTACGGCTGAGATGATGATGATATTAGTTGTATTGTGTCAGAAATAAATGTTTTTTCTTCTTCTTCTTCTTTCTTCATATGCCTCTTAGTTCTTACGTTTGTCGAATTCAAATGTTATATTAACTTAACGTCTGCCCGCGCTCTACATTTATATAACACAAAAATGTAGAATTTTTCACAAATTTAAATTATTTTCACTTCAATCTGTTCTGTGCTTTTAACGTTTATTCGTAAACTTCCTACTTTATAATATTAGCAGGAACTATAAATTAGCTAAGCTTATTTTAAGTTTTCAGTTGGTTTAATGTTGGAATAAAGTTGGAGTTGGTAATGCGGCATCGGTTAATGCCACGAGTATCCCACTGGGACCTTTCTATAAAACGTATTATATCGGTCAATTTTATATATGGACGTTTTATGTCTGCATATTTTATGTCTTGGTTAGCTTTACGGTAAGTCCTAAGTCGTAAGGAGAATCAGTACTCAAGACGACCCATTGAAGATATTGGCTTCACGGTTAAAAAACATTCCGAGTTTCTATTTTATTTTCTGTATTTTTCAACTCTTCCAACCGCAGGACAACTCTGCTGGACAAATGCACTGATCACTAAGTACTGACCGTAAGGAGCTGTTGCCATACTCGCCACGCTTGGCAGGCGTGTCGGCGAGCGTTGTACATGATGTTGTACCACGGAAAGACGCTGCTGCTCATCACACGGGCAAGAGACTACTGCCGGCACCCCACGGCATTTTTCATGTTTACTTCAACTTGGTAGTTGGTTTACACGATTAGTTATCACAACAGAAAAAACCCTGAAACTGCTCTATAAAAACTTACATTTTCTCTTTACACGTGAATGAAACCAATTTATGCCTTTTAATTTTCTGCAGGTACATACCTACATATAAGTCTATACACCCATTTCAAAATGGTGGTTAGATTTTACATAACTATTATTAGTTTTTTTTTAAACGAGAATTACTGTTGTGACTTTTCACTTGAAGCTAGATTTTTGCGTCGGTTTGTATGCAGGCGGCCCGTTCAGTTCGCGTTTTAGCATTTAGAAACAAACAATTCAATTTAGAAGAAAGAAGAAACAGAAGAACAAATCATTTATTGATCCAATTTAGGTATAAGAAAACAAGTAAAATTTTCCGACCGAAGGTCCTACCTCAGCATAATGTTAATCCGTAGATATAAGGATTAACACTGGTTTTCAGGTAGGTCCTTGGTGAGTGTCGTACATGAGAAAAAAATATATATTTATATAATAGTAGGTATAGGTATTGTTACCTAGGAAAGTCCGGGTAAGTTGGAAACCTAGGGTCCCACTGGGAATTTAATAAAACAATGAAATCAGGTTTGGTTGTCTTTATTGTCCTAACATTAACAAAATGTTTAAGCCACGGCTTAGCTTGATATAGAGACTTATGGGCTATGTGGGTTTCCTACACTGTGTATATGTACATGTGACACACTACACTGACGGTGTCAGGTTGCTGTACTGTCGGAACACAACGCACGCACTTAATAATTACAGGATTCTACGCAGATGAGAGACGAACGATTCACGATTTCACGATTTAAATTTCAGTGTTTTTTGATCTTAATCGCCTATCGAACCATCCTTTTGTAATAGTGGCGTTTCTTGGATAGAACTTTTAGGTCATGGTTCTATCCAGTGATTAAGTCCTGAGTCCAGCAGATGTTCAGCAATTGCTGACTTACAAACTTGCCGATTTTTGACTGCTGTGATGCTCCTTGACCCGTTCGGCTATTGTCCGGTTAGTTTGCCCTATGTAAGAACGGCTACAGCTACAGTTAATCTTGTGTACGCGATACAAGATTAGAACTAAGAGAGAAATAATTATTTAAGTAAACCAAACCGTCTTTTACTATCCAAACCCCAAGAAATCAGTAAAAACAGTCAACATTGAAAAATTGATTTTAAATACGTTGCCTCAACCAGGTCATGTACGGTATTCGTCTGCAAATATGAGTGGTAATTTCGGCGTGAAGCGTAACGACGAGCTCATAGCCCTTAAATGATAAATGAGCTTCTGAATGTTTTAACAATTTTGCGATTCACATACACTGGTGTGTATGTGACGTCTCCTGGTGGAGAGGGTAGACAAATACTGAGATGCTGCTGATACAGCTTTAGTCAAAGAGTCTTGTTCAATCTCTTGTTATTTTTAAAAGCCATACCGAATTTATATCCACCAATAATTGATATAATGCTAAAAGCACTCATGGTTTGTTTGTTTTTGTTTTGTGGGGTGCTGACAATATAATGTTGCCACTCTTCTCTTGGATGCAGTAAGAATCTGCCAAGGGATACCTCCAGAAGATGGGCATCAGCGTCTTTCCGTGCATCAACAACACGTCCTGCACTCGCTAACCAAAGTCAAAGTCAATAAGTGTTTATTCAAAGAGCAAAATGCTACTTAGAATAGTCAGTTTGCAAAATAAAAACAAAACACATTTAAATTGAATAAAGTACGTATAATTATATATATAATAAATAAAATTCGTTCGCTTCGGAAAACATTTTTCCACGTGAGGGAAAGAAGCGAACAAGAAACCTGCCTGCCAGTGGTGAGTATTGGTTCATGAGGGAGGCCTATGTCCAGCAGTGGACTTCCTACAGCAGAGATGGATGGTCACTTTGTTCCAAAGATTGCTAATTTACTAATAAAGGTTAAAATGACTGCACCTCGTTCGCACCTCTAATTCCGTGCCTGAGATTATAACAGAAAAATATTCAGTACCAATTTTCAAAATTACTGTTTTTAGATGTATTACCAACATTAACTCCGAGTATTACATACAATAAGATATTTTAGGTCGTGGCTGGTGCTCATATTCTAAAAACTCATAAACGAAACAGTCAAAACTTTGTTAGGTCGGCTATGAAGTCATTAAAAAGTCACTAAAACCACTGAGTCTGTAGACACTGAAACTGCGGTAACTAAATGGTTTTTAAAATAAAAAAGCTTATACTTAGACTACCGCAGTTGGTTTAAAAGTCGGTTGAAACGCAGGAGGTTATGTAATATAATATTTCAATATATATATTATATAAAACTCTTCCGTTACTGACTGAGTGACTGACAGACAACGCACAGCCTAAACCACTGATGAAAGAAGAAAAGAAGAAATACATTTATTAGACACACACAATCAACTTAAAAATAACTATAGTAAAAAAACTGATTTATTTCTAATTTTAATCTAGGAGTAGGTACCTACCTAGTTAAATATTCTGCGATATAGTGACAAATAGATGGTAAGCAGCTCACCTTTTGTTCTACGACTTTTCAGGATTCAGTAATTTTCATTCAAGAAATGACCACGAAAGTTTTCACTTCAACAGCTGATTATATGATAATGACCAGCCAGCCCGCTGATTCTTAACAGGGTCATTGACCTCCGCGAAGAGTTGCCGTACAGATACAAATAAAAATACCTAAACCACAAATAGGTTTTTTTATTAAAAAGTAAAAAAATACCGATTATGACCTCAGGATCATTTTCACGTCAGACCATCTATTAAAATTATAAATAATAATTAATATTTGAATTTTTTGCCTTCTACTTCTACTTTCTTTCATGGGCTAAAACCCCCTTTCGGGTAGTACATGTTCTAATACACCCTGTATTATAATGAATTGTGACCGCGAAAGTTTACGAAAAACTACAACAATCGTGCCTACAACAAACAGTAAACCACACAATCAGATAAGTACAAGAATCAGAGAGATAAAGACGTTTTAAATCTATATGGTAATGTAACGACCGGTGCCTAGGTAGGGACCACCACGTCGAAACACCGGGCCTTAACCAAATGAACGTCCTAAGAAGGATATTACCATAATTAGAGGGCCTCATAAGAACACAATGGGTTGCTTTAAACTCCAAGGGTATTGTTACGTGCGTTTGTAAGACTTAACTGATTGATTTAACTGATTAAATAAATTAGCCGTGGGGTGCCGGCAGTAGAATGTTACCCCTCCTCTCCTACCCGTGGATGCAGTAAGAGCCTACTAAGGGACACCTCCGGAAGATGGGCAGCAGCGTCTTTCCGTATATCAACATCCCGTACTGCGCTCACCAACCCGCCTGCCAAGCGTGGTGAGTATGGCAACTGCCCCTCATGGAGATCCATGAGGGAGGCCTTAGTTCAGTAGTGGACGTTTTACGGCTGAAATGATGATGATGATGAAATAAATTAGGGCAGGTGCGTGTCGGGCCCGTCGCTGTGGGATTCCGTAATTACGCGTGGAGCTGTTGTTAGAAGTTGGTGTATGTTTATTAACATTTACAAAAACATATTTAACAAATAATAATCAAGTTTTCGTTTTATATGTGTTCCGGTTGTTTAGAAAACTGTATCAGTTATTTGAGCGACAATATATCCGAAACTAAAAAAGCTCTACCATTATAGTTTTTCAAGAAAGTTCATCGTTAAAACTACATCTTAGATTTTAAAGAAGGGAAATTAAATAAAATTGAACTTAAAATCGAAAAATTTACTTCGCAACCTCTTAATGGTTTTAAGCAGCCTATTTGACAATACTCTATACTATGGAAAAATCTTACGGCTGAAATGATGATAATTTCAGCCATATAACATCCACTACTGAATATAGGCCTCTCTCAATATTTCCATGAGGGGTAGTTGCCATACTCACCAAGCTTGGCAGGCGGATTGGCGAGCGCAGTACGGAATGTAGATACACGGAATGACGCTGCTGCGGAGGTATCCCTTAGCAGGTTCTTACTGCATCCGCGGGCAAGAGAGAGGAGGGGTAACATTCTACTGCCGGCACCCCACGGCAAAATGAACGGATATGATGATGATGATGGGAAAATCAAGAAAAAAATCTCCCCATCTTACATGTATAGGAGATACCCCAAATTAATTAAATTTTATTATTTTTTCAGCATCTTCCGTTATCTTGGTGTCATTATTTTATATGTCCATGCTAAATTACAAGCTTTCTAGGCCTAATAGTCTCTTCGTAAAGCCGCAGACAGACAAAGCAAATCTGTAAGGGTTCCTTGTTGTACTCAGGAACCCTAAAGAGCGTGTTGGCCAAGGGTATGTGCTCCCGACTTTCGATCGGGAGGTTGTGGGTGCGATACCGGCTGTACACAAATGTATTGTTTTTTTTTAACTATATGTTAACATTTAACACGCTCTATATCGACGCTCTTTTTTATACTACTAAATGACGAGACAAGCCGAAGGCCCACCTGATGTTAAGCGGTAACCTCTACCTATAACAATTGCAATGCCGCAGTGATCACGTTCACTAAGCACGTGACCAACGCTGCATTGCATTGCGCCCGTCACCCTGAGACAGAGTTGTAAGGTCTCATGTGCCCGTAATTTCACCGGCCCCCTTACCCTTCAAACCGGAACACAGCAATGGACACAATACTGCTTGGCGGCATAAATAGGTATGGTGGTGTACTTCCCCAGATGAACCTTTCACAAAAAGTTCTACTACTACTGAATGTTAAAAAAATTCTTAACAGTAGCGTCTTGTCGTGTAACAACATACTGCGCTCGCCAACATGCCTGCCAGGTGGCGATGTATGGTAAAAACCCACTAATGATCTTGGAGATACATGAGGGAGGCCTATGTCCAGCAGTGGGCGTGGACACCAGTCCTACGGCTGAGATGATGAATAACCGACTAAGCTGGGAGCGTGGTAGACTGGGCATATCTTATCCATCCTACAATGTGCGTCTTGCTATGCAACGTCCCGTACAGCATAAATATCACTGGCTAACTCTGTATAAATCATCTATGTATGTAAAAGAGTCAACTTAACTCACTTATTCGAGCTCTGTGGCGCAGCGGGCGAAGGTCCGCCTGCGACGCAAGGGGTTGCGGGTTCGATTCCCGCCTCGGGACAAACGGACATTTCAGCCATAAAACGTCCACTGATGAACACAGGCCTCCCTCATGGATCTCCATGAGGGGTAGTTGCCATACTTACCACGCTTGGCAGACGGGTTGGCAGTATTGGATGTTGATACACGGATAGACGCTGCTGCCCATCTTCCGGAGGTATCCCTTAGCAGGCTCTTACTGCATCCATGGGCATGAGACGAGGGTTATCATTCTACTGCCGGCACCCTACGGCGGGGGTCTTACTAACTCACTTATTGCTGCATATAAAAAACCTAATGCATATGTAACATGTTATTAGAATTTAGAAACTAGCAATATTTATATTTATTTTTGGCTGTAAAACATTTTACGAGTCCAAATAACGCCACAAAAAGGATATTACTTTTTGCTAGTTCGGCCACGTATTCCGTGTCAAAGTTTTGCATATCAATAGAGTAGAAAACAACAACAAAAGTGATAAAATGGTAGTTTGCAGAGGCACAGATGCGTCAAGTTTTAACGAGCGAAGGTACAAATACGTAATAGCAAATGTTCGAGTATCGAGCGAGATACGAAGTAGTAGCGAATAACTTTTTCGTTTTCTACGAATGTTTTGTTACATTTGTTTACGATTCTCATTTTTGGGGATCCTTACCTCAAAAGGAAAAATGGAACCCTTATATGTAAGATCTCTTTGTTGTCCGTCTGTCTGGCTGTCTGTCGGTCTGTCAAGACCCTTTATCTCGAGAACGTGTAGAGGTATCGAGTTGAAATTAGATAGATAGATAAACTCTTTATTGTACATTCACCATATAACATAAGAAATTTAAACTATATAAGTACTCAAATCTACAGCCTTTTTAAGCTGTGAAAAAATCAATTTTCTAAGTTAACCTGAAAAAATATGCGGCCGTTTATGCCACAAAAAACGCATGATTCGACATTCTAATCAAACTTCATAGGGTACTTCCCGTAGATCTAGAACTATCTGGCAAGGTAGGTAGGTATATCGTCTTATACTGTAGATACAGAGAAAAATACATAAACTATACATTTTCAATGGAGTCATATAAAATAATTTCCAAAAACCCTACGCGCGGTCATAAATTGGATGGGTGACCGAATCTGTTTTAAAAACTTTTACTAATATTTATTATCGCGGCGGACTCGCGATGGACATACCTACGGAACCCTCGGTCGGCGAGTCCAGCTGGCAATTGATCGGTTTTATTTTTTTAGTTTTATGACTCGTGATTGGGGCTGAAGTACTAAATTGTTGATACCTACGTAGGTACCAACAATTTATTTTTTATCATCGTTACTATGTAAGTCATCTATCAACCATCTGGTACCCATTACACAAGCACTGCTTACTTTAGCGCTAGTTGCTGCTTGAAATGTTCAGTTTTATTTATATATTTTTATCTGACCGTTGTATTCGTAGATGAAGCCATGTTAACTTTTCTATTATGATTCATAAAGTTGTCAATTATCAAGATAATTGACAACCTTCTGAATGTTGCTATCAGAGCAATGCAATGCATGATTTATGCACTGAGGGCATAAAGGCTTTAAAATGAATAACTTTCAATGGCTCTGTACATAGGTGTGAAAACAGTTTCTATGATAATTTCTTTGTTTCTATTTTTGGTACCAAACAGACACTAACAATCATCCTACGCCCGTTATAATTATACTAGCCGGAAGGTTCACGTACTAGTGACGATGTCTCCACTAACACACGAAGTAGGTACGCGCTAATAAACATGAATTCGGAAACTCACTACTGTTACTTTGGTATGATCCTATGACTTTGAAACGTTTTCCTACCATACTTATTCTTATTCAAACCTTGTTTTAACTGCGTTAGAGCCAATTTATTTGGCAATCTGACAAGCCAATGCATATTGCATAAGAAGGTTATTCCCCGCGGTCATATTGATGGGGTGTTAAAAGCTAAACTTCAGCTGATAAACGAAGGAGGACTTAGATGCCTCTTACAGGCGGATTTTCTAATTAACCGACTTCAAAAGAGGTTCTCAATTCGACTGTATGTTTTTTTTGTATGTTTGTTACGCGATTTCTCCGCCAATTATGAATGGATTTTAATGATTATTTTCTTATAAGGTAGTCATGTTTAAGAGGTGGTTTATTTATTTATTTATTTGTTTAATATGGACATCCAACGAAAAAATCACAATGAAAACTTAAAATAACAAAAAGACCATGTCTTAAAAACTATGTGTTTTTTCATTTATAGGACGTCACAGCGTGCACTACAAAATAGATTCAATCTAAACAAAAGCTTATAATCTAAAGATGAGATTGGACTGGTTGAGATTTAGATATTAATATGCTATATGGATGAGACTGGTTCTTCACAACTCAATTCTTATGATGGGGTCAATGAGGAATTAAATAATTGTAAAAGTAGACACTGGAGGCAATCCCTCAAGGCAAAGTTTTATGCCCTAAATTTAACCTTCATCATCATTTCAGCCATAAAACCACTGATGAACACAGGCCTCCATGGATCTCCATGAGGGGTAGTTGCCATTCTCACCACGCTTGGCAGGCGGGTTGGTGAGCGCAGTATGGGATGTTGATACACGGATAGACGCTGCTGCCCATCTTCCGGAGGTATCCTTTAGCAGGCTCTTACTGCATCCATGGGCATGAGAGGAAGGGTATCATTCTACTGCCGGCACCCCACGGAATTTTAACCTTACGGTTGGGTCTTGTATTTCACTTATGTTTGCTTGATTTAAAACCTAGTTCTGGTAATGGGATCCGTGATAAATGTAATAAGCATACCTACTTAAAGTGGTTTGAGTGTTTTCAGCTTCATGTCAAGGATTTCATAATTTTATCAATCAGGTTTTTTTTTAATTAAATAATTATTTCGAATATGCGTCGAGACAAATTTCTCCAAGAGAAGATTGTTGTGTTTCATGTAGGTATATGTTTTCAGTGCAAGTAAAACCTGCATACATACAACATTAATTTAATTTAAATTAAGGTAATTAGCCTAACACAAAAATAAGCAACTTTGATATTTACTACCAAATATTTAGTAACAAATCCGCAAATATCTGATGTTAATTTAGATATTATAAAGTATTTCCGCGAAGTCACGCCTGAATTGATGAATTATCTGTAAACAATTATGTTTAGATACCTAAGTATTGTTTATCAGTTTGTATTTTGTCCATAAACTTTCCATCGTGCTTCCATCCTATTCACAAATAAACTCTTGTAGACGCGTAAATTCTACACTTTATGCCGCTCGCTACAACTTTGGTGATACACTTTTAGTACCAGAACCATTTACCCCATTTACTACATCTCTGCCCCGATTCTCTAGAATGCCTTTGCAATCTACACATTGACATGCGACATACGTGTTTGGAAAACTACAAAATGATATCTATCAACACAAATCAATGGTAGGCCTCGCTACAGTCACCGAGGCCCTGAGGTCCCGATTAGAACGACGATGTCGTGCGCGATATCTGAATCCATAATGATGTGACACCTACCACAAATAGTGTTATTGTGTGCTCAAAATCTACATAGTTAAAGAATTAGAACGTGACTCTATGCTTAGACAGTTTTATAACCGTTTCACGAACTACCGTGTTATTATTATGCTATTTAATAACAAGGCAAATTTCAATGTCGTATTCATAAGCTCGCAGAGGTAATTAGTGTGAGATAGACTTTACTGTCTTTGGTGCTCGCCCCAGACCAAGGTAGCGAGACAATTGAATGCGCATTGCACAAATTGACAGACAGAAACCCCTAAACCCAAATGAGTGAGATATTGCCCAGCAATAGGATCCATCGGTATGTTTAGATAAGATTAGATAGAGACTGTACTGACATAAAAAAATATGGAAATGTGGGATCTTCTTTCTTCAATTAACAATTCTTTATCAAGAATAGAGATCAAGTTCAATATTTGTAAACATTATTCACATAAAACAGAAATTGGCACCATGGCAAAATAAATTGAGCAACATTTTACTCCATCATCTCGCATACGACATCAGGCCTCCACAATCAGGACCTATCATTACCAGGCAGGTCACGACGAACCTGGCTCGTGATTCACTCCAATATGTCCTGGGAAAGTTGGCACATCGCCGGCCCTGGGGGCATCGGATGCCGGCAAATAATAGGGAATCCATGTCGTAGTGACAATTCCGCGATTCAAGGAAAATTATGGCGCATAATGTCATCTAATGGTCTGGTCGTTATGTGCGTATAGCTAAGTTGGTTTCTGGTTGACAATTGACAAAATACGTTCCATTTGAAACGATTAATCTTTAACCCCCTTACTTATAAACGCTGATAAAATTAATCAACATTATATCGGAAGTTTTTATGATAAATTGTCATACAAAACTGTCAAAAAATATGTCTGATTATTACCCTGTTTGATTACTCTCTACGTAAAGTGTCCCCAGCGTGACACACTAAACATGAGTTACACTTGTGACTCGTTAGAAATTTCGATAAAATTAAATAGTCTACCAACAGTCACAATTTTACTCGTTAGGAATACATTTTAAAAAGTTTTTGCAACGAGTCAAACTCAGTGATACTTTTGCATCGTTCACCTATAAGTTAAGTCAATGAAGAGTTATCTATCTTTGACGCGTAAAAGTCACCAAGCGTGTAGGTAATTGGCCTGTAATATGTCGAAAATAATTAGAATTGCAGTGATTTTATTTGTCTTGCACTGTCGCGATTACAATTATGCATTCTCACAGTCTACCTGGGACCTATTAGAATCGGGTAAAATTACGCGAGAAAGTCTCGTTTCGATACAAAAACTATGATAAGTCGTACGTAAGCGATAAAAAATGGCGACCCTGGTCTTTTAACATAATCAAGGATCTAGCTTCAAGCTCAAAAAAGCGTCAGCAAAAATAAGCACAAGAAAACTTTTTATAAAATTCCTACTCAGGGGATAACTTAATACAAATTTACAAGAACAGCCAAGAAACACGCTACTAATTGGCAGATTAGGAAAAAATGTTTTAAGCCGCTGAATCACCAAAAAAATTCAACCTCATAATCTGTAATGGGCTACTTGACAGGGTATTGGAATCAAATATTATTCCTTCAGTTAGATAATAAATAAAGCTGGGCAAGAGCGAGTCGGACTCGCGCATCGAGGGTTCCTGGCCATCATACAATATAATATATGATAAAGGCAGTTTATATTTTTTGGAGAACCTTGACAGCGATGGCGACAAGAGATGGCTCTTGTCTGATTGCGGAACTTATGTAGATTTTTTACACTTTCGATGATTTCTAAAAAACTATGCAAATAAGAGGTTCGTGCATAAGCGGAATTAAAACTAAATATTTTCATTGCATTTTATTCAAAAACTATATATAAGACTTAAAGCAAAACTATAAACTCATGATACCCCACATGACCTAGTAACTTCACAAAAACTTTTAAAACCCCCCTTCCACCCCCCTTGTCTAAAATACTATGCAAATTAGAGAGTTCGCTATAATTTTCCTATAAACTTTACATACTTACACTTCTATTAGCTATAAAAGTTTCATAGGTTTATCTCGGCAAACTTCAGAGATAAGGGAGGGGGACGGTCGTTTTTTCAACATTTTTGTTAATATTTAACTCAATAACGATACGGTTTAAAGGAAATCTAAAAACTGTTATTGTGCAAATGAATACCTATCATATAGTATTTTTGTAAATAACTCAAAAACAATACGGCTTAAAGGAAAACTAAAAACTGTTTATTAATGTACAAATGAATACCTATCATATGATACCACACATGACCTAGTAACTTCACAAAAAATTTGAAAATCCCCCATCCGCCCCCTAAGTCTATAAAACTATAATTTGAATTCGCTTTATTTTTTTTATAAATTTTACATACACTTCTATTAGCTTAAAAAGTTTAACGGGCTTTTCTTTGCAAACTTCGGAGATAGATAACGGGGAAAGGTCGTTTTTTCAACATATTTGTAAATAACTCGGAAACGATACGGCTTAAAAGAAAAAGTAAAAACTGTTTATAAATGTGCAAATGAATACCTTTCATATGATACCCCACACGACCTAGTAACTTCGCTTACAAAAATTGAGATCCCTATCCCCCTGCAATCATAATAAGAATATTTTTTTACATTTTCGTTTTTGCTATTAACCACTTCAAATTTCAAGTCGATAGCATCAGCAGTTCTCGAGATATCCATTTGTGACAGACTGACAGACAAAGTGATACCATAATTAGCTTTAATAATAATTACATAATAATTGCATAATTACCTTTTTACCATTTTGGTCCGGAACCCTAAAAAAGAATATAATTATACGTATATTTTAATTGAATAAACAATTCATAAATAAAGCGCTTTCAAGTTTAAGAGTGGGGACTCGTGACGTCAGAGCTTAGTCTGTACCGAAACACGTCAAGGCGTGACGTCACGCTACATGTCGACATAATGTATCGCCTACTGTAAAATATATCGATTACCATAAAAACTAAAAAATACGTCTCCAATTGTTTTTTATGACGGTCTAAACTAAACAATGTATTTTAAAATTTTTGTCAAATAGCCAATCGAGCACTGTGCTACACAGAAGTCTAAACATATCTCTATAATTAAAATAACTTAACACCTACAAAATTATAACAAATATCACTGAAGACCGTCCTGTGTGTCTACCATGACACTGCCACTGTTAGATCACCTGTCGTTACTACAGTAGTAATAGTACGTTACTATGACCGCTTTCAGATATGTAACTCATGGTACCAAATTATAAACAAACTAAGCCCAAACTATAGTAGCTGTAGTATAGTTTACTGCGTATTTTAGTACCAAACTATCAGCTAGAGGCGCTGTACAAGTTTTCATACATTTTTGTAAATATAGTCGCTAGCGAGTATAGATGAAAACTCATGGTAGACCTACTGAATACAAAGCCAAGTTGAATGATAGACAGACAACTAAATACCTCTTGTATAATAAAAGATGTGCAACTACCGTCAAAATAAAGCTTATTGTACCCATCAGACATTAATCCTTTACTATCGATACCAAATCCTCCCGATCCAACCCATGACATGGTCTTAGCTTAAGCTTTCGATCACGATATCAAGAGACCCTTCGAGCAAAAAGCTTAAGTACCCCTTACATATTTCGAGGATTTTAAAATTATTGCTTTTTGTGTTGCCGTGGGGTGCCGGCAGTAGAATGATACCCCTCCTCTCATGCCTATGGATGCAGTAAGAGCCTGCTAAGGGATACCTCCGGAAGATGGGCAGCGGCGTCTATCCGTGTATCAACATCCCATACTGCGCTCACCTACCCGCCTGCCAAGCGTGGTGAGTATTGCAACTACCCCTCATGGAGATCCATGAGGGAGGCCTAAAAGCCGTAAAACGTCCACTGATGACCACGCAGGCGGGTTGGTGAGCGCAGTATGGAATGTTGATACACGGAAAGACGCTACTGCCCATCTTCCGGAGGTATCCCTTAGCAGGCTGGTACTGCATCCAAGGGCATGAAGAAGTAATCGGCCTGTATCAAACCAACGCAGACGCGCCTGTATCAAAATACAGGGTCACGGTCACTTAAATTCTTGATTTGTCATTTATTTTATGTGTGTTCATTATTTCATTATAATGAGGCGTTTTCATTAAAAAGTAAAAACTTCAAAAATAGTTACCTCGAACCTTATAGATGGCGTTAATTTTCTTTTACTGGTAGGCACAATTTGACAATGACAGGATTAATCACAAACTTGCTTACTCCGCTTGACAGCTCCATCTGTTAGGTTTAGTAGAAAACTCTTTTTGTTTTGTTACTGAAAACGGCTCATTTGTATATACTGTAAAAAATAATTGCAAATACATGATTGTTGTTACCCCTCCTCCTAACTACTACGTGCGCGTAGGGCCGACAGGACACACGAATACTACGTGAGTAATTCCCGTTTTTATAAAATGAATACCATAACAAATGTTTAGGAGAATTTAAAATTAGTAGATACCTATATATTCTGTTACATTCTAAAATGTAACTTTTTAATATACGATGGTTGTTAAAATACCTTTATCAATATTCACATTATATTTAGTTCCAGCGAGGGTTATACATCAGTGCTTGAAGACCCGTCTATTCAACCAATGTGTCCTACCAACCCCGAAATTATGGTGCCGAGACATGGACGCTTACTAAGGAGACTGTACCGAGAGCGGGTTGCACAAAGGGCCATGGAGCGAGCCATGGTCCGGTAACATTGTCATGGCCATCTGCGGTCAACAACATATAATGTCATTTCGAAAAAAAAAAAAGTCGCTGACTCTTGGATGCGAGCAGCACAAATCAGACCAGTCTGGCAAAAGCGAAAGGAGGTCTATACCCAGCAGTGGGTGATACCGGACTGAAATGACGATGATTATGATTTAGTTCCAGCTATTCCTTGATCATAGCGCGTGCAATTTCGTCGAAATATCGGAAAATTAAAAGGGGCTCAAATCGCGGTAGTTTTTGGTGTCCCGGATATATTTAAAATTGAACCTTACTGCAAAACTGGGATAACAACCTCACGAACAGAGTTGCATTATGTTCTGTGCATTCGTGTGAGAAATTTCAACTTCAGAATTTAATTAGCATGCTGGCATGTAGGTTAATTAGTCAAAAGTACCTGCGTGAGCATAACGCACAGCTTTTATGAAAATGCTTTTAACGGGTTTACCTAACTTTTAGAAGATTTTTGCCTTACCTGACTTTTATAAAATTAGGTACTTACTAAGTGAATGAAAACAGTAATAAAGATAAGCCACGAAGATTTGTAAAGAAAGTTTGGTCAAATGTTAGTAATTGTTCTGCAGATATTTCTACCGAGTCTGAGTATTTTTCTATGTATGATCAGTATGTATTTACAAAAAAATATTTTCAAAACATCTGATTGAAACTTTGAATAGGTACTTATCTGAGGCCGATGACAAAACTGTTAAAAACTATATGAAGCGTTTTTTTTAATTGTTTTTAACAGGGAATAGGTAGAGTTGGGTGAAGACCGGGATAGATGGAAGACATTGGGGGAGCCGTTTGCCCAGCAGTGGGGCGGTACAGGTTATTAAAAAAAGCGTTTTTTAGTTATTTTCCTATTATGTTAGGTATTAGCTTCGGGCTATATTTACGATATACCCGTTACTATGAGTATGCCTCGGTGTGCCAGCTAGTCAACGAAGCGCAATGCTATCTCGAACTTTCTATAGGTACTGTCAACGTCCTATAATGCTAACAATGACAGACTGTTATTTTGCACCGTGCGTATTAATCTTCGAAAAATCAAAAGGGAACAAAATTGTTAACATTATTTCGCTTATTTCTTGTTAAATATTTTAAAAATCATTGTTTGATAGCAACCATTATAGTCTAAATTATTACGATACGATGGACCATATAACTAACACCAACCTTGTGTATAGTCATCATCATTCATCATTTCAGCCGTAAAACGTCCACTACTGAACACAGGCCTCCCTCATAGGTAGCTCCATGAGGGGATGTTGCCATACTCACCACGCTTGGCAGGCGGGTTGGCGAGCGCAGAACGGGATGTTATTACACGAAATGATGCTGCTGCCCATCTTCCGGAAGTATCCCTTAGCAGGCTCTTACTGCATCCACGGGCAAGAGAGGAGGGGTAACATTCTACTGCCGGCACCCCACGGCATATGTGCATATGTGTATAGTAAAGTTACTAATTAGGATTAAATTCAACCGTTACTGCCTCAATGCTGGACAAAAGATCCGTTGAACACATCACCATGATGTGGGATCATATATCTCCGAGAGGGGGATGTTGTGATACTCGCCGCGCTTAGCAGGCTGGTTGGCGAGCGCAGTACGGGATGTTCCCTGTATCATTGGGAGATTCGGGAGGTATCCTTCAGAAGATTCTTACCGGGTCCACGACAAGACAGGAGAGGCGATCTGCAGCTGGCACCTTACGGCAATTCTACTGCCGGCCTATAAATAATTCATTTCAATCAATCATGTTATTTATTTAGTCTTTACAAAGTATTATACATATGTATATTTAGCGCAATGTTCAAGACATTACCCCCGTGCTAGTTAAAAACTGTGTTACGGCAAGGTAAAGTCTCTCTAATCACGCACACATATAAACACAATCACAAAGTCACAAAATTGTTACTAAAGATACGAACGTCATATAATATGACGGTTTAATAATATTGTTAAATAGAAAATCTGCAAACTTATAACGTAAAAATATTAAGTATAATTTGGACTAACTAGGTATTTAACAAAGGTAGGTACTAATCTTTATCAAACATACGTACATAACATTTAAAATAATCAAAATATATAGTCCTCACTAGTAAAACTGTTTCAGAAAAGGCAAGTACAAAAGCAAGCTATGAATCGTTATATGACGCAATTACGACGCATATCGCACTCGCAAACAACGGCATGGTGGCAGTGGAGTCACGCCTCGCGGTCACGCTGTAAAACAGTGCATTGTTCTACCGCTGTGTGGACTGGTGCAAGGCAGACGATACAGCGTGTAAAATTTTTTTAGTGGTCCTTAAATAGCGGGTTAAAAAAAGAGTTTATCGATAGCGCAGTACTGGAGGTTCCGTGTATCTCCCGGAGATTCCGGAGGTATCCTTGGGCAGATTCTTACAACATGTAACGGCTAGACAGGAGAGGCGGCTTTCTACTGCTGGTACCCCACGGCTTATAAATGTACAGTCCTGACTAGTAAAAACTGTTTCAGAAAAGGCAAGTACAAAAGCAAGCTATGAATCGTTAATGTTACGCAATTACAGCGCATATCGCACTCGCAAACAACGGCATGGCGGCAGTGGAGTCACGCCTCGCGGTCACGCTGTTAAACAGTGCATTGTTCAAACGCTGGCTGTGTGTGGGTAACAGGCAGTTGAGATAGGGTGTTAATGTTTTTTAACCTTGTTTGACTATGTGGTATACCGTTCCCTTCTATCATTTCGAAAATGTTTTGCTTGTTATCGATCTTGTATCCTAGAACTTTATTTGTTGAAAAATTTTGTTGTTCCATGTTGTCGTATGTATTGGAGGGCTGGCACAAGGTAGCGTGTAAAACTTTTATCGTTGAGTGGTTCCTCGTGTTACTTTATCTTAGGGCGTTTCATAACATACTCTATAGTCCAATTACAAAAGTACGAACAACTCTCATAAATACTGTGTGAACCGGTATATTTCTAGAACTGTACCTATCGCCTTTACTTTGAGCCACAACGCAAAGCGTTTCTAAACCACACAGCTGACATTCGGGCATCACGCGTCCGCGTAGCGTTAAAAAGCTCACATTTTATTCTACCTTTGCTTTAGCGGGATTAAATTCAGTGCTTGCCAAATCAACTACCGTTTTGTAACAAAACGTTGGGTCCGGTAGTCGCGCAATAGATTAAAGTAGATGAGTTTATTTGGCACGCGAAGTTGGGTTTTTAGTTTCAGCTTTTTTTTGAGCTACTGATGCAGACTAAGCCGTGAGTTCCGCTTTTCAGAGTATTTCCATTCAATGTTTGAATGACATGAATCGCATGGATTGATAAAAGGTTTTTTGTCTATGGGCTTAGTTAGCCTGCCGCGCAAATGAAGACCTTATTCCTATTAACATAGTTAAAATTTTGCTTTGGTTTAATAATCTCTCGCTCACGGCATTTATTGACATTTTTAACCGACTTCAAATAAAAGGATAAAACGACTTCAAAGAAAGGCGGTTCTCAAGTCATCTGATTTTTTTCGCAATGATATAAAAATTGACAATTAACGTCAGCAATAAAAGTCTAGTGAGTCATTTATCATATATCGTATCTCGCAGTGGACAGCCCGCTTTGTAATAACCTCGTGTCCAATAGAAAAGGATAATGCAATTCAATAACCGATTTTACATAAACCGAATTCAGATAAATATTACATAGCTACTCGTCGATTTGAGATTCTCCATTTGCCAGCTGAACATTATAAGAACACCAATTTCATTCCACCTTTGACGCGGTACAAGCAGTGGCATGAATGGTGGATTTAAAGTACATATTTGACATTTTAAAGCAGCTTGCTCTACCCACAAAGAGTTTTCGTCGAGGAACGAACAATACAAACCAAGTGAACGACAAAGCATGGCTTCTTTTTTGTGCCGGGAGCATTTAGGCTACAAGAAAAAGGAAGAACTCCAAAAGTGCGGATAAAGTTGGGAGATCCCGTGCATACTTATAACAAAGTCAAAAGTGGATCAACTGTCAAGACTGTATGCAATTTTGACCATGATTTAAGTATTTTGCCGTAGGGTGCCGGCAGTAAAATGTTTGTTAATGATGCAGTAAGAGCCTGCTAAGCCGTAAAACGTCCACTACCGAACACAGGCCTCCCTAATGGATCTCCATGAGAGGTAGTAGCCATAATCACCACATATAGCAGGCGGGTTGGCGAGCGCAGTACGGGATGTTGATACACGGAAAGATCTGCTGCCCATCTTATATCCCTTAGCAGGCTCTTACTGCATCCACGGGCATGAGAGGAGGGGTAACATTCTACTACCGGCACCCCACGGCAGCAATCATGGAAATATCCCACGAATTATAATAATTGACAAACTTTCGTGTTTATAATATTAGTAGGATTTTATCGCTGTTATTAGCAGATTGACAAGATTGATTTTATTTTTGTAGTGTAAGTAGATTTTTTTATGTAACGCCATACAATTGTGCTTCTAAAGTACGCTCTTCTCTTCTTTATCTATTTGGTCCATCCATACTTTGCCTGGTAGAAATCCCCTTGAGCGATAAGGCCGCCCTTTGTACCACTCATTTGTATTTTTTTTTATTTATATGAACAATAAGGCATATCCTACCTACATTAAATATCGGGAATGTTCACGTACTTGTAAAATTGGTAGAGGCACCAACTGTTTCGTTTCGATCCTTATCGAGGGCCTTGTACACGGTTATGTTATGAGTTATGTATGACTTATGAAGTTATGACAGATCGCGACCCTTTCCCTCTGCGTCTCATTATGCACTGACATATTCTATCTATCTATCTATCTATCTATTTCTCGTCACAGACGTTGGCTTACCTAACCTTGTGTAAACATGCAGCGTTTACATAGTTAATTGGCTATTAAATTATGTGTTCCAGAACTTAAACCCTAGTCATAATTACCTGTTTGTGCACTGATTAGCATTATCCGTGGGGTCACTAGTTATTGTTAATTATCCAAATATTTAAGTTTTCTACTGTCGAAACAGGTGGAACATTATGTAGGGTTTGGATGAATAATACTCAAGCTCAAGAAATATTTTATTCTGTGCGACCGCAAGGGCATTTTTGACTCGTCAATATACAAGGTAAAATATAGACGGTCGAATCGTTCTTTTATCTTCGGTTAAAAATAACAGAAATAATAAAGAATACACTTAATTGGATTTCCTCCCTTTAGATACAAGCGAGTTAGGAAAAGAAGCGAACATAAATACAAGTCTAGCGGTCTACGTCCTTAAGAAGGCGGATTATTTTTAGATTTTAGACAGCAAGCTGCAGACTGCATATACTAGCTTCTGTCCGTAGCTTCGCACGCGTTGTACCCGGATAAAAGTAACCTATGTGTTTATCCTGATCAATAATACTTGTATATACGTGCGAAGTTTCAGCTTGATCTGTTTGGTAAAGGTTACAAACATCTATAGAAACATATTTTAGGATTCATAATATTTCTGGGATTTCATTCGAGTTGCCTTTATTTATTTAAAGCAAGAGTTAATTGGCAGCTAGATAACTAAATACCAAGATGCATAGATGGTCTAAAGAGTGCATCTAGATATGCCTTTAGGTTAACTCAATAAAAATAAAAAAGAGATTATTGATTTCTGTTATTTACTTGTATACATAACATGGAATAAGTTACTGCTTGACGGCAGAGATAGGTATGGTGGTAGTTCCTGCCCGAATGAACTCTTCACAAAAAGTGTACAAACTACTTAGACAACTACTAAAAGTACTTTAAAATATAACCAATAACAGCATAGAGTCTGAAACCTGTCATCTGTCAAACATGACGAATAGCATGCCAAGTCAATAAATCGGGACAAAGCGTTATCTTAATCTCCAGGGACCGAGTTCGAGTCCCAATTAGCTTTACAAATGCCTCACAATGCTCACAATACCATTGCGAGCTTACGTCACCATTCAGGCTTAAACAGATTTGCCGGGATATTTAAATCCTTATTTTTACTTCTCTTCGGGTTTATGATAAAGTTTCAGAGTAGCTACCGTTATTTATTTTATATTATTAGATTAAAATTTACCACAATATTACAAGAAAGTAATATTGTGGTAAATTTAAGTTATTCTAAAATGTATTTTGAAGAGGAAGGTCACCAATGAGATGGACTGATCAAATCAAATCGGCAGTAGGCGGTCCCGTAAATGAGTGTACTAGGAAAACCACTCAAATATATGGCGAGAAATCGTGAGGCGAATCTCATCAGCCCCAAATGGACAATCATTAAATCTACCATGATGACCACGACCACTCTGATAAGAGTATAGCGACATCTATCTATCTATCTGATCAGCCGGTAACACTCACTCGAATACTGCCATCGGCCCCGGGTCCTTCGGTATTTCAAGCAGTTGGGCTGGCTAGAATCGGGGTAGGATCATGGGTACATCATGGCACAATATACACAATGCAGGTCTGGTATCCCCCACCAGGAGGGCAATTCTCGTGTATCGTGATCCAAATGTTAAACGCTCAAAATCTATAAATTTCGTAAAAACTGACTAAATCTCTATTGAAACGAACATTCTGCATACTCATGATCTCGCGATAGACAATGTCTATGCAAACCGATCGTGATGCATCGACTGGTGAAGAGCGAGATCGAGGTGATAGTACACTTTTGTGAAAAATAATACGTTCCTACAGCACAACTTCGAAAAAAGTAACAAAAGTAATCTTTCGAGGCAGACATAGAAGAACAAAATGTATTTTGTTATTTTGTTTGATTTGAAAAAACTCTTCATTTAATTAGTAACGGCTTGAAGTTGGCGGTACTTGTTAGCAAGTGCAACCGACTTCAGTCGGGTTCGGCAAGGCGCTCGGAGCGTAAGCGGACGGCGCGGCGCCGCGGCGCGGGTATCGGTTGTACGCTTACAAAATTAGACTCAATCACATGGTTTTAGAACAACAGCGCAGTGCATGACCTGCGCTCACGTGCACTTCAACACACACATCACACAGCTTTATAAATTCCTCATAATGTCATGTGATGAAAATATTGGTCCCTGGTGTGGGTACTTTTATTCGTGGCATAAGTATATATTTACAATAAAAATGTATGTGGGTATTCTATAAACCATACGGCAACCGTAACACAGCCTTTACTCACTTGGGGGCCCCATAGATTTTTTTAATACTGCTTATTGGATTATCCTCTTTGTTTCAGGTACGCATAATCACAAAGGCAGGCAGGGCCATGAAGCTCGAAGAACAGATGGCCGATGGAGCCGAAAATTTATCGAGTGGAGGCCACGGACCGGCAAGCACAGCGTATCACGCCCACCTACAAGATGGGCGGACGACCAGGTAAGGTACGCAGGTTGGCGGTGGATGCAGGCCGCTTCCACCCGCACTACTTGGAAGTCCATGAAGGAGGCATGTGTCCAGCAGTAGACGTCCTATGGCTGAAATGATGATATTCACAGAGATCTTTATACAGGTTGTATTATAACATGTGTACTAAACCGAAAGGGGGGTTTCAGCCCATGAAATCAAGTAGTTTTAGAAGGAATGAGTTGTTGTGTGTTATTTTATAAATATTTTTATTTAGAGGTATAATTTTACTAGATGTGAAAATGATCCTGAGGTAATAATCGGATTTATATTTTTTTTATAACTTTTTAATAAAAAAACCTATTTGTGGTTATAGGTTTTATTTGTACTGTAACCTGTACGGCAACTCATCACGGAGGTCAATGACCCTGTCAAGAATCAGTTGGCTTTTAGGTTGTCATTATCTTATAATTAGCTATTGAAATTAAAACTTTCGTGGTCTTTTCTTAAATGAAAATCGCTGAATCCTGAAAAGTTTTAAAACAAAAGTTGTTCCTTGGGATGATCAGAATCACCCCCTTTCGGCTCAGTACACATGTTATAATACACGTTGTATTATAGTCCTTCTCATCGATTTCGATGACGGCGACCTTTTTGTTAATATGGCTGGCCAGACCAAACTTTTTGGTTTGAAAACCTTACAGCAAGAGTGACGGCAGAGCTGACTGGTGGCATGCGGTCAGCTCGCGGCGGTATACGACTAGGTATGTGTAGGAGGGCTTGTGTGTCTATCTTTGCGGAGTTGGCAATTAGTATCTAGCTCGTGAAGGAGATTTTCTCCAAAGGCTGACGGTAAGCGAAAACACAGAGATCATTACTGAGGTCAGGTACGCCGCATCTTCACCCTACAGCCACATTATACTAAATCCGGCTATTAGTCATTCACTAGGATCTGATAAGAAGAGCACGTATCGGATGAGTCATGAACCTTTTTGCATGCTACGGTTTTACTCCCATGGGCTCGATGAAAAAGCCATCGATAGAACTGCAAGTCAGTTCGATATCGATCTCACTTGGCATTTGAAGTTCAACAATGTTGGGGCCTAATTGGTTGAGGAGGGTCTGATCTGAAATGCCGAAATAAAACAATGTGTGTTCAATTAGGCTGTGCCAGGGGACTTAGCTTTACGATCTCGTTAGTTCATACTAGTTTTGAATTATTTCGAACCTTATTACACAATGAAGTCTTCTGCTATCTAGTTTATGATTCGGAGGTCTTGTAGAGACGTATGTATGTCACGTTACGTATGTCAATTTTACTGAACAAGCGCATTTTTGCCCTTGCATCCAGTGCTTACCTAATTGAATATGAATGAATATTATTTGGTTTACAGCACAAAGCATAGAACAGAAGACAAAGTAAAAAGAAGCTAGTACATATAACTAGCATCAGTAGATTAATATGTACAAATAATATTGTAATTAAACAGGTAGGTAGGTAACGCTAGATACATACGGCAAAAGATGACAATACAAACACGATGTATTTAACTGCGCTGCTTTTACTGCGAACTTACATTTTAACATATTGTAATATATTATACTTTTGAGTGTGATCAATGTTTAGTTCAAACTTTCAAAAAACCTACTTACTAATAACTTTACTGTGCAGTCTAACTGCGCTGTGCTGGTCTCTGAGTGCAGTTTCCCTTACTTTGGAAATAGCAGCTTCTACACGCGGCTAAACACGCGTCACCCCGTTATACCCGGGACAAGATGTTATTATTTCGAAAGTTCTTTTTATTATAATAGTGACACCGGATGATTTTTTTTGTTTTAAATATAACCTCCGACAGACAACATATTATAATGGTTTATTCCAAATATAACTTTTTTGTAATATAATAATGTTAGGTTGTTCCATAAAAAATATTATTATAATAGTTTGTTTTTTTGCTTAAGTATAACATTTCAATGAAAAAAAAATATGGTTTTTTATATCCTTGGCATGTTCAACCTAAGTCTGGTTTAACATGCCAAGGATATAATACATATTAAAGGTTACAAGGATATAATATATATTAACACTATAAAAATTACAATCTAATGAATAAGCTGAGCTACATAATCATTTTGTGACTGACTGAGCTCTTTAAATAAAGAATAAAAAAATATAAGATATAGCGACATATCTTGCCATTGAATGCAAATTAAGACAATGAACATAGAACTCTATTAGTTAGCTGTAGATGGCGCTCTGTCGCAGTTCCACCGATATGACCATAAATCAAGAATTTAGACGTAGCCCGACAGTGGTTCCACAGCTTACTGGTGCCTTCCAACTTTAATCAAGGATCGATTTGACGGACGTGGGTTGAAATCCCACCGGTATCACAATTTTTCAAAGATTTTTCATCTCCTTGAAATTAATTATTGTTTTACAAATTTTCCGTCCTGTCGTCCACACAGCTGCTAATACGAGTATTATAAATTTTACCTAATAAGTAATCTTTTTGTTTATGGGCACTAAAATATCTGTGCTGTGTTATCTGTGCAAATTGTCAGGTCCGTTGTAAACTAGCAATCCGCATTCATGAATTTTACGCTTTAAGCTACCAACAGATTGCAACGCACGATAACTTTACGTACGCCAACAAATTTAGTTATGCCAAAAAACTCATCATCTCAGCAAAAGACTGTTGTCTACGTCCACTGCTGGACATAGATCTCCAATATCATGAGAGGGTTGTTGCCATACTCACCATACTAACATGGCATCATCAGAACTGAGTTTTAAAAATGGGCCCTAATTAAAGGTTTATCTATTCGAACTCACAAAGAATTTTTCAAATCGGTTCATAAAAGACTGAATCCTTAGGTAATAAAGATTTTAAAAAAATACAGACGACTTGAGAACCTCGTCCCTTTTTTTGAAGTCGGTTAAAACAAAGCTCGGACGAATCATCATCATCTCAGCTGTTGGATTACTGTCAACTTCCACTGCTGGACATAGGCCTCCCTCGTAGATGTCCATGATCACGAGGGGGTCGTTGTCATATTCGCCAAGCTTAGCAGCCGGGTTGGCGCACGCAGTACGGTATGTTGATACACGGAAAGACGTCACCGGAACATTCCGGAGGTCATCCCTAGGCAGATTCTTATTTCATCCACGAGCAAGAGAGAAGAGGCAACATTATTTTGCCAGCACCTTACGGCATCCACTTCGAACGAGCATTAACTTTAAAAAGCCTTAGTATTTTTAGATTTGTAAAGCATGTCAGTATAAGTTGGTCCGCACCGTTACTGTGTGGTTTAGTGTGCTATCGGAGTGTTGCGGTGAAAACAGCTAAATTGAATAATAACATTGTTAGGCTATATTTAATTACTAACCGTGATTACAATAACATTGTTATTGTAATTACGGGTACAAATATTACAATAACATTGTTATTGTTATCACGGTACGTACGTAATCATGATTACTTACTGTTACTAAATGAAGTTTTACTTCTGTAGGCTACTTCTGTATATTTCTTTGATAATCATCTAGAACGGGTTAGCATATCCAGCCAAGTTCTTCTTCATTTCAGCCGTAGGATGTCCATGTCCACTGCTGAATGATATATAAAGTACACTGTTAAAGCTTGCAAGTGACTGACACTCATTAATTTGAGCGGCCTGTTTACGCCTAATAATATTACCACATTACAAAAGCGTACTAAATAGAGTCGTTTAGCCAAACTATTTTGTATCATTTATCAGCTGTCACCATTCTCAACCAAAATGTAGGTAAGTATCGTGTTAGTTACGAGCTGATACGGCAAATAAGATATCGGACAAAGTGCTATAACTAACCAAACTTGTGATATAGATCATTAAGTTTTGACAACAACTTAAATGGAAAAAGTTCCGCAAAAGTGGTGCAAGTGAAAATAAGGTTCTGGCAATCTGAGGGATGATTTATGGGTGGGAAACCATAGGGGGATTCGAAGGCAATCATTAATTGTTAGCGGTTTCTGTGAACGGCTTAATGCAATAGATATTTTGGGGTGCCGTCAGTAGAATGTTGCCTCTCCTCGCTTTCTCGTGGATGCAGTAAGAATCTTCCGAGGAATACCTTCGATAGATGGGAAGCAGCGTCTTTCCGTGTATCAACAACCATTACTGCGCTTGGCAACCCGCCTGGCAAGCGTGGTGAGTATCGCAACAATGCCTCATGATCAAGTAATACCTGTAGATTCATGAGGGAGGCCTATGTCCAGCAGTGGATGTCCTACGGTCGTGATGATGATGATCTGAAAACGACCTGATAACCTCGATGAAGACATCGTGATCGGTCAAAGATAAGGACTATGAGCTATGACAAGACTAGCGCAATGGACAGATATGCTCCAGAAAACCCTGCAGATGACGTTCTAAGAGGCGATTAGGCGAACCCTGGACCGCAATGACTTTTACAGTATACGGGGTCACGGTCCTTAACGATTGAGAGACCGACGATGAAAAGAAAAAACTATACTAAACACCTAAGCCAAGGGCAGTCGACTAGAGGTGTCGAAACGTGAGGGGCGGACACTTGCAACGAAATTACTTAGAGGATGACCAAAAGGGTAATGGCAAACACGTGAGAGAAAAACGATAAAATCAACCAATATAAATCTTTGCTATTATAACTTTACATGACACCGATGTTGTGTAAAACCGAACACAGAAGCTCTAAAAGAAAAAGAAGAAGAAGACAGTCGGAGACTTTCAGTTTCTGTTTTGAAAATGTCAAGCCTGCAAAATGTCGCCGATCGACATGGCAGTGAAGTATTTTATATACTCGTAGATGCGGAGTCAATGCGGCATTCCGACTATTTTGCACACCCACTTTCATAAAAGCTAACAAGCCTAAAATAAACAATATTGTCGATCTATCGACTTGTGCTTCTGTGGACGAACAAAATTTTGATTATTATCACAGACACATTATAGACAGATCATTTATGCCAACCTTGTAACTTACGAAGATACAACTGTATATAAGTTACACCTCTTTCTAACTCCTTTGAAATGTCATAAGTAAAAAGAATACAGAATATTGAATTTGGCTGCTATTTTAGCCTGGTTTCTATTACGTTTTTATTCTGAGGGTAGAACCTTGATTTTCGATAGGAATCATCTGCCTACAGACTTTGACGTAGAGTCAGCGCCACCACTCAAGTCCGATAGACGCGGCGCTGGTAACATAGAACTAGATAAAGACAACAGACTGTACTGTAGAGTTTAGTTCCCGCTTTTGCCGTAAGACGTGAGTTGTGGCGCCGACTCTATGTTTTAAATTTCCAGTTGATACCTTCAGCCTTTTCGAAAAAGAGTCTTGATAGACAGACGAGTAATCGTATAGGTTCTGGTTTTTCGTCTAGAGATTCGGGACCCTAAACACAGTAGAGGCTGATATTATTGATAAGCGTCTGAATGGTTTAAAATAAAAGTTCGTATAGAAAATGTTCATTGTTAATTCTTTTAAAATAAATAACTCACTATAAGTACATCTACTTAACAACCCGGCGATGCTAGGTAGAATGCCCACTATTTGTTAGTTTCAAAGATTTCTGACAGAGGCTGCGCGGAATTCCACGTACTTTCCAATCACATTCTGCGGTGTTAGAACAATATAGCACACATCGGATGCTGCCAAACTGACAAACACGTTTCCGTTCCTATCTCCCATTTGTTGAAGTTAGGATGGAATACACGTAGCAAGGAAATAAAAAATCGATGGTTGATTACTTTCTAGCTCGAACCTATAGTTACCATTTGTATGCATTTATAGAAGAGGTTAGTTAACCGGAATGCAAATGAAATGCAGCGCAGCATCGTCGGAGTCAGACTTACAGAACGCGTAAAGAATAGGCTACTTTACAGGGTATTAAAATCTAAATTATATTTAGACTGTCAGTTACATAATACGAAAGTAACATATATAATATCACTCATTTGTTGCTTTTTCAAATTAATGAAACAATACTGAGATGCGCTCTGCATTGAAGTCTAGGATGAGGGCTCGTGACGTCAGAGCATGGTCATAAACTGTACCGAAACACGTCGGCGCGTGACGTCACGCTACATTTCGACTTTGTATCGACGTTATTTTTTAGTTATCCAATAGTTTTTGTTAATCTACATGCCGGAATAAAATTTAAATTTAGTCAAAAAAGACTCAGCAAATTGCTTTCAACCAATTATAAACGTAGGTAACGTTATTATTATTACGTGCCCAAACTACATTTATTGCAAAATTTTGTATCTTGCACTAAATATCATCATTTCAGCCATAACACGTCCACTGATGAACACAGGCCTCCCTCATGGATCTCCATGAGGGGTAGTTTCCTTACTCACCACGCTTGGCAGGCGGGTTGGTAAGCGCAGTATGGTATGTTGATACAAGGATAGACGTTGCTGCCCATCTTCCGGAGGTATCCCTTAGCAGGCTCTTACTGCATCCATGGGCATGAGAGGAGGGGTATCATTCTACTGCCGGCACCCCACGGCGGGCACTAAATACACGAGTACTATATTCCCATGTGTAGAGCCGGCCTTAATATAAACAATTCATGCGAGTATACGAGACCCAGAATAAATTGTTCAACCGTCATTATTTGACGTGCAAATAAAAACGACAGGTAGGTATTGGATGCCCGCATCTCAGTCTTCCATCTCAGCCTGTACACGGTGACACGAACCTGTGGCTCAGAACGGTCCGAACTAAACAATATAAGTAAATTAAACTATAACATCGACATCTTAAGTGGCCCGAGCTCGAAAAATAAAATCAAAAATATTTATTTCTGTAACTTATACATTTTTAGACAGGTTTTGCAACAGGCGACCGTTGATGTGTAATGTCAATTCGTTGCTGTAAAACAGAATATTAATTAATTTATATTTTTTTATAATTAATGGAATCAGGCGTTACTTTGCGGAAATCCATGACAATAAAATGCAATAACAAATATCTAGTTTTAATTCCGCTTATGCTGAGATGCAGGAGCACCGCCCTCCCGCCCGCTAATTGTGCACATGCAGGGAGAGCTAGCTTGTCAGTGCAGCATGCATACCCAAACCTATACGACAAAATATAATTATAATTATATTTTTTTATTTGATACGTAATCACCCTGCCGGTTTGTTTGTTTTCTTCTTTTAAGGAAATATTGCTTGTGCTAGAAGACTGCTCTAGCATAGCCACAGGTTCAGCTCTTTGGGAGCCATGCCACGTTCTAACGTGTGTCCGCCGTGTGCTTGGGTCGGGGTTAAAGATATAACCTTCAGGACTGTGATAAAATTCACACATTTGATATTATTATGCGGTTATGCGGTATTCGGTAGACATTTTATTTCAAATTTGATTTATCAATTGAAATAAAAACTTATGTTTGTATTGGATTCGCTGGGGTTGTGAGTTGGCTGACACCATATTAAATTTAGAAATATATAACAAATATAAGAAAGGCGGCCTATGTCCAGCAGTGGGCGCCCAACGGCTGAAATTATATGAAAAATGTATTTAAGTTCATGTTCTTAGGAACATGGTTTTTTTTACTACTAAATGACGAAACAAGCCGAAGGCCCACCTGATGTTAAGCGGTTACCTCTACTTACAACAATTGCAATGCCGCGGTGATCACGTTCGCACGAACGCTACACTGCAATACGCCCGTCACCCTGAGACAGAGTTGTTAGGTCTCAAGGGCCCGTAATTTCACCGGCCCCCGTGCCCTTCAAACCGGAACACAGCAATGATGACATTACTGCTAGGCGGCAGAAATAGGTATGGTGGTAGTACTTCCCCGGATGAACCTTTCACAAAAAGTTCTACTATTACTAAAATGGTTATATACAGTAGAAGCATTGCTTAGTTATCACATGGCTCAACTAAAGAAATAAAAACGTTCTTCACCCCTTTTAAACTTACTCCAGCTCACCCTATACGTAATGATAACGACAAAGAAATAAGCCTCTACATATTCACCATTCAAATCTTCGTCGTAAACGTACCCGACCACTTTGAACTTCATTCATAAAACGTCATTCAAAAGAATCGATTATGCACGACTATCGTATATTAACATCGGTAATGTACCCGAGAACAGACCTTATTCATAAGCAACGGAGGGAGCAATGAAAGCAATAAGCAGGGCTTAAAATAAAGGGAATGTATGAGTGCCTTTCACATTGGGCGATGCGACTCCAGTTTCTGATGGGGCTATTTATCGTATCTTAGATGCCCCGTAAGCGCTGCGCTTTTGTTTCTGAAATAGATTTGCTAACATAGTTTTGTTGTTTGATGCTTTTACTTGAACTCCTCACACACTTTTTCGTTCCACTTCTATGTCGTTACACTCATAGCAGAGTGATCGTTGGTTGTGGTCTTCATGGAAGAATGTGTTTTTGGCAATTTGGGGCTGATGTGATTAGCCTTTCGATTTCAGTGGATTTGTACCGCCTACTGCCAATCTTTTCAATAATTAGAAGTTCAACACTTAGTGGATGCACTGAACATTATTTTATACTGTAGATGGACTAACATGAATGTTCCTAAAAGGGCATATTTAAGACCAATTGTGACCATGTCATAATTTTAAAATAGTTTGTCTTAGTTTTGTGATACAGTCCAGTATTATTTTTTTGATGTTATTTCTAGCAAAGAAAAATTTACTTTAGAAATTACTAAATAAAGATCAATCGTAGTGGAAAACCATTATAATATCACAAACATATCCGCTAACCTATTAACTACTCTAGGTGAGCGGATTTGTGAATATATATTTGTCGCTCTAGATCAATTGTTATTTCCTATAAACATTAGCACAATGACATGTAAGTTGACAAATCGTTGTATCCGACTTTTATAAAATATCGTGCAGGCAATAGTAAAATCGTAAGGGACCACAGCAAACTGATGAAAAAGGTACTGTATGCCTCGTCACGGACGATTGCTCTTGTGTGTGTGGATTATAAACAAATTGTGAGTCATACATAATACAAACTGAGCGAACCGTTAATACGTCCAAATGGGATTTAGGACTCGATCTTGAATAATTTCAATCATTTCATGTTCAATAGTGAAATGGTTGAGCGGCTATATATAATTGAACGCGCTTCGTACCTACGCATGGTATTAGGTATTGAATTGTAGCGAAATAGATAGGTGTGGAATATGTCAATCTATATATAATTGAACGCGCTTCGTACCTACGCATGGTATTAGGTATTGAATTGTAGCGAAATAGATAGGTGTGGAACATGTCAATCTATATATAATTGAACGCGCTTCGTACCTACGCATGGTATTAGGTATTGAATTGTAGCGAAATAGATAGGTGTGGAATATGTCAATCTATATATAATTGAACGCGCTTCGTACCTACGCATGGTATTAGGTATTGAATTGTAGCGAAATAGATAGGTGTGGAATATGTCAATCTATATATAATTGAACGCGCTTCGTACCTACGCATGGTATTAGGTATTGAATTGTAGCGAAATAGATAGGTGTGGAATATGTCAATCTATATATAATTGAACGCGCTTCGTACCTACGCATGGTATTAGGTATTGAATTGTAGCGAAATAGATAGGTGTGGAATATGTCAATCTATATATAATTGAACGCGCTTCGTACCTACGCATGGTATTAGGTATTGAATTGTAGCGAAATAGATAGGTGTGGAATATGTCAATCTATATATAATTGAACGCGCTTCGTACCTACGCATGGTATTAGGTATTGAATTGTAGCGAAATAGATAGGTGTGGAACATGTCAATCAAAACCGTTCACGGTTGAATCATCTGATTCATCGTGATACTCTGAGAATCACATATACAAAATTGGGGATGAATTGATTGCACTGTTTGGTAGGGTAGGCATAATATAAATATATCATAATAGTAGATAGAAACGATTAAATAATAACAATCCTTGATACTATAATAAGCCTTGCTAGTTATATAAAATTGAAACACAATCTAAAACTTGACAAATTAACATGGACGACCGATGCCTAGCATCTCAAGACTCGCCACTAGTACTGCGATCTACAACACGCCTGCCCAGTGTATCTAACAATGGGCAATTACTTCCAAAATGAGAACAATCAAAAATAAAAATTTTTTTAACAGTTTCATATATGCTATATTAGTAAAAAATTGTTGTCTTTTAAAATTTCAAATTTCAAGTCGATAGCATCAGTAGTTCTCGAGATATCCATTTGTGACAGACAGACAGACAGAGTGATTCTATAAGGGTTCCTTTTTACCATTTTGGTCCGGAACCCTAATATGAGGCCTATGTCCGGCAGTAGACTTACGTGGGCTGTTGATATGGGTGATCGTTGTTCGAAATGATTTCTTTATTAATAACTACTAGCGGAACCGACAGACATCGTCCTGGCTTGCCGACGGCAGCGGCACCTACCGGATTAAATTGTATCGGTCCAGTCGTTTAGGAGAAGTTAGGCGTACGTCCGCTGTAAATATTTTGTCACGCGAGTTTTAATTTTGCTATAACTCGTAAGCTTTTGATTAATTCGATGTATGGTAAAGGGCAAATATTTCTATATGAAATACTCAAGATTCAAAAAAATATTTTTAACACCATGTTGACTAAAATGGTTTCGAAAATAATGCTTTCTTTTCTATCAAAACTTCAAAAAGAAACATGATTTTAGAGTTACCTCAATGGTTTTTGCGGCGCGCGCCAGAATAGCTCACAGTCGGCATGTATTTTTCCAAAATCCCTATCAGCCGTTGTCATAGTTCAGCCAACATAACCAAAACCTTACTGAATTTTACTTTAAAACCTTCTTCTTGAAGTACTCTAACTGTTGGTAAAAACTGCATGAAAATCCGTTCAGTAGTTTTTGGGTTTATCTCGAAAATACAGACGCGATGGAAGATTTTGTTTGAGTGATGATGATAGTGAGTGAGACCCGTCTTAGACCTAAGTCTGCTCACATAATTTAATCGGTCCACTAGTATTAGCCTTAATTTACAAAAATCACCTTATAATTAAGTCGACAAGCATTGGTACGGGGGTACCAGAAAAGGGCGCGAAGGCCTCAAAAGGTAACCAAAGGTGAAAAATGACATATTAGGGTTTTTGGACGTTTTCGATCATTTGAAGACTTTCATTTTTTTGGTGACCTTTTTAGGTCACAATAACTCCGGTCCCTGTGACCCTAGAGTCACCAAAATTAATCACAGACGGACGGACAGACAGCGCTATGCATATTAGGGGGCAATTACCTTTATCGCGAACCCAAGTTTCGTAATTATAGGTGTTTCAGTGCAGAGGGCCTACTCTTGAAGGCAAATCGCGATGAATCGTATTCAAGCCAAACTAACTCATATGGCCATTACGTAAAGATTGCCATTCCGGAGATAATATCGTAATCGTTTTCTAGAGTAGGCGCCCGGTTCGTTCCACGATGTCAAAGTCACGATGGTGGCTTCGTGACTTGTTTTAATATTCCTGCTTCGTCCCCAGACGTTGCTATGCGATAGCTGTGATACATCGATAGGTGTACCCTGCGGTTTAAGTTGATTCATACTTTAACGTTTCAGCGGTTGAATAAAACCTTCATGGAGTACGTCTTTACAATAAACTAGAATAAAAGCATCGAAAGAACAACGGTAACATGTCATACATCGCTGGGCTTCTTATTTTTTAACACTTGACAAAAAAGAGGGGTGTTATGTATGAGAGACCGTGTATGTGTGTGTGTCTGTCTTACCATAGCTCTTACTCGTAAACGTGTGGTCCAATTTGAATGCAATTTTATATTTTTGTTTATGTAGAGTTAGCTTTGCCTAATCTTCAGAAGTACATCATTAAAAATGCAATCAATACTTTCTACTCTGACGGGAGTCAACCTGCAACGACACAGAGAATACCTTTACCGATTCGGCTATAGAACCATGTGCTAATCGGTTGTATAGCACCGTTTAGCGCCATCTATTCCTAATACGGCATCATACCGCCGTGGGGTGCCGGCAGTCCGCCGTGGGGTGCCGGCAGTAGAATGATACCCCTCCTCTCATGCCCATGGATGCAGTAAGAGCCTGCTAAGGGATACCTCTGGAAGATGGGAAGCAGCGTCTAACCGTGTATCAACATCCCATACTGCGCTCACCAACCCGCCTGCCAAACGTGGTGAGAATGGCAACTACCCCTCATGGAGATCCATGAGAGAGGCCTGTGTTCATCAGTGGACGTTTTATGGCTGAAATGATGAACCCTTACTTTTCAACTTCTGGTTCTTTTAATTCTGTATGAAATTGAAACATGGAGTCGCTTCTTAAGGCAGACAAAAACACTCGTACGAGAAACATCTTTTTGACATACTAGTAGCTTTTTGTATGAGTAATATTATCCTTAATTGAGTTGGTTCATAACATTACATGGACGATTAGGTTTAATGTGCGCTAATTGAACTTTACCCAATTTTGCGGCTGCATGCTTGATGGAACCACAGACCAGTATTACTGGTCTGTGATGGAACTAACCTTTTGTAGAGTTTCAATTTATTTCATCATTAGCTTTATTATAGGAACATTGAAATTTGATGTAAAGTTTTTTAGATAATAATTTAAAAAATCGGCCAAGTGCGAGTCGGGCTCGCGCACGAAGGGTTCCGTAATTTGGCAAAACAACTTAAACATTCTGTGAATATTTCAAGCTGGTCCTGTTGCCGTCATTAATATCGAGTGAGAAAAACGGCAAAAAACCCACGTTTGTTGTATGGGAGCCCCCCTATAATATATATTTTATTCTGTTTTTAGTACCTATTTGCTGTTATAGCGGCAACAGAAATACATTATCTGCCTAGCTGTCACGGTTCATGAGAATCTGCCTGGTGACAGACAGACAGATGGACAACGGAGTCTTAGTAATAAGGTCTCGTTTTTAGCCTTTGAGTACGGAACCCTAAAAACGATATGATTTTGTATTATTATACAACTTAATAATAAAAAGGCATTTTGTCAACAGTCGTATCGAAGTCATTTCCTCGATCCCCTTGATACCGGCGCGCGCGCCCCTTACATCTAACGTGATTTCCATCAAAACGGTTTTAATTTGCATCCTTTTTTCACTCCCCCAACAAAGTGGTACTTACAGCCGGATTTAAACCAGCGACCTATGGATCTACAGTCCACTTTGACGCCAACTCCGCAAAGATAGACCCAAGTCCTCCTATACATATACTTAAAATTCCGTCGGTCAGCTCTACTGTCACTTTTGCTACAACGCTCTTAAAACCAGGTTTTGTCTGGAGAACCATTTTAGGGCTCATAACAGAGTAAATAAATTTAAATGACCCACTTAGCAAGCCAACGTTGATATCCGGATCATGAGACTGAAGTGGAGATATGAGAGGCATTTATCAAAACGTGGTAACGGCAGGTGGAGTAAGACCATAACCGTATGAAATCCAAGAAATGCTAATTGTAACGCTGGCAGATCACCTGCTAGATGGGTAGATGACATTGTTAAGGTCGCCAACAAGACATGTACGATCGGCCCAACTCCGGAAGGAGTGGAATGTAGGAGGCCTACACCCAGCAGTGGGTTAACACGGGCTGAAATGACGATGATGATGCCTATCACCTATCAAACCTCTATAATTATAATCACACCAGTTCCGTGGCTCATTCAACTTGCTACAAGAATGTATTTTTATGTAAATAAAATAACGCTAAACCTTCAACAAAACCATCTATTTTAATAATATACATTAAATCAGCTTAGACAGCGGGAGATCTCCGATCATTTCCTCTCGGCCTATTCCGTACTTCATTGTTCATTATTCAGGTATGCAATAAGGGTATCAAAAGGCTCGACCCACGTCTTTGAATACGTCGGTACAGTGAGTTTTATAAGCCTTTTTCTGCGTTCAGATTTCCATTAAAAGACTGGCTCCTTAAGATATCAAAGGGCTGCCAATGCAATACCTTACCTTAGAATGTAAGGCGCGGGCTGTGGCGCAAACTAGGTAAAGCTATTTTAACGCTGATATTAAGTGCGCTCAGCACAGTGCATGGAATCAATCGTTGGTGGAACTCTCGGTATGGCTTTAACAAATCAATAAAATGAAACTAAATAAGTTACCCCCAAACTATCAAACTCATAACATCATAACAACACAGAACTTTCTATGTCTGATGAATAATACATATGATAGAATGTTATCAAGTGTATGCTTTTACTAATAGTCCAGTCAGAATAGACTTCAGTTTGCAATAATTCGCATAGAGGCGAAAATTGGTAGTGATGTTGGATTCACTAATAGAAGTAAATAAACAAAATCTCGTGAGTTTGCTAAAAAAGTTTGTCAAGGTAAAATTATCAGTTATTGCATTTTGAAAACTAGCGATACAAAAATAGGGTCCATAGTTAAAATGATTGAACAAGTATTGATGTTTATCAGTTATTTAGTGGGGCTAGGGTTAAGGAATGATAAATCCTAACAAGGTTTTGAATGACGTGACTGAATGAACTGCGCTGTGTAACAAGCCTCTCCCAGCATTGTTGATGGTTCCGCATATGTAGGCACGCCGCCGGGGCAAGGGCGAGAGCATGTAGTTAGTTGAACAAAGTACTAGCTGCTCCCAGAACTCCCTGACCTTGCTTCAACTGGAACAAACTGAGATATTCCGTCCTGTCCGTATAGTATCGTTATCGAAAGAATTACTTATTACATTGGGATTGGTTCCAGACTGCTTGTAAAGACAGACTGTTCCATACCCTAGCTTGGAAAACAGCACTTCATCGACTGGATTAGAGATAAAATAAAATGAACCTACCCTCTTTTTCTGCACCTTTTGACAATGACAGCAACATTTTTCTTAGCGACACAGAAATAACTTACTGGTGCTCTGCCCGACAACCTAATCTTATTGTATATCAGCTAGGTATTATTTTTCATTCTATAAGTGTAAAGTTATTCATGTTGGCCCTGTATACTTACTGTTTTTTGTCTGTGCTGTTTTGTTGTCAAATAAAATTAATGTCTATCTATCTACCTACAAATCTACCTATTTTTAATTATGAATACCTCCACTGAAATGTCCGCTGCTGGAAATAGGCCTCCCTCACGGATCTCTAGTAATTTTTGTATTGTTTCTGTATGGTTTACACAATAAAAAGTTAATCTATCTATCTGTCTAAGAGGGGGTGGTTGTCATACTCGGCACGCTTGACAGACGGGTTGGCGAGCGCAGTACAGGATGGGCAGCAGCGTCTTTCCATGTATCTTAATAGACGGAAAGACGCTCTTCTGCATCACATTGCATTGACGCATCTTCTGGAGACTGATTGTTGGCACCTTGGCAGACTCTTACTTCGGGCACAAGTCCAATGGAACAATGTAAGACTCAATTACAAGTTGTAGAGAACCGATAATATGACTGCAGTGCGTCGAGCATGTTCTACTAGGCAGTAGATCCCGAATTCTTTGCTATCTATCCGCTCTCGTGTAGCTTCATTCTGGAGTTGGCTGACTTGCTCTAATAAGGTGATTCTGAGGCCTGTTTCTGACCGGGTATACAGTAACCCTGTGTTCGAATACTGGACCTCCCTCCATATGGATGGGAACAAAAAATTATAAATATAACAATTTAGGTATTCTATCAATCATCTGCTACTCATAACAAGCTCTGCTTATTAGACCTAGACGGTGCTGTGTGATAGGTCCAGAAATATTTATTCACAAAATTTCCGATGTACTGAAATAACTCTCAATTCAGCTAAAATCCTAGAAAAATTACGAAACGTACCTAAATTATGTGTTTTTCATGCATTTCCGCTCGTACTGCCAGACCACTGAGCACTGAAGCGATTTCAGAATCGTTTTACAATTTTTTACCAGCGCCTTTTTAAACTTGACTGTGCTAGAGCTTATTTTAAAATTCATAATGCGCATTTAATTTTTATTCGGAATATTTTATTTTAACGAGTTATCACAAACATATTGTGTTTCAACATTAAATCCGTATCTAACTATTAAACACATGGTATGTACAGTCGCGCTCATAGTAAAGGATACTGTATAGAATATAAGGCTTAATGGTATCCTTTACTATGAACGCGACTGTACCATAGCTGACAGCTTATTCTACTTTTAGTCAAAGGAAAGAAGTAAACAAACTGAGATGACGGTATAGATGCTGGACAAACCTAATCCATCTAACAATGTCGCACAATGGGGCACTGCAGCATCCCATAAAGCATGAATACAAGATTCCGAAGCTACATAAAACATCTATTACACCACAGTCACATTACATTTCGTGCATTTATACAAATAAACGAATAGTACGTTTAATTTTATATAATTATGTATTCTTAAGAATAATTTAATTTTATATTCTTAATTATCTCCACATAAAACACACTTCAACCAACCGAACAGAAATATTTCAGCTTTCAAACTATGAGTAGCTAAAATTGCGATGGTGCTTAGTAAAAACATAGAAATAGTAAAGCTTTAATACACTGTAAAAGGTTACTTTCACAGTAGAGATAGGACTTTGCATTTCATAATCTGGAATCTGCAGAGTTATTCAGTGAGAAGGCTAAGAGGGCGGACACATTGACGACGCGGCGCAGACGTGTTATTTTCTGGCTATCTGCAAGGTTTATTTACATATAAATATTATTTAAGTACATCAGTTTTTTTAAGATGTCTTTTGTTATTTCAACTGTATTCACTCTTTTTCAATTGTTATTACAAGCACAATTTTATTTGATTTAAGTTTATTTCAGAATTCAAATAATATGTAAATTAGTTTAAATAAGATGCCATTAGTTATTCGAGTATAAATACTCTCTTTTCGGCAGTGTTGTTCTTTGTTTTTGTTACAATTATCTTAACATGCTATTTGTTTTCCCCTTTACCTCGGAATACAACTTTGAATTTATAAGATACCATTACCTACTGTTACTGAAAGGAATGGCGACTGAGGATCGTGGACATTTAATCTATGTCTTAAACTCTGTCTTAAGGTGCATTTTACGTTTTGTAGAGCAACACTATTTTGTAATGTGGTGTGTACATTATGGAGTTTTCTAATCTAATCTAAGGGTTCTACATTTTCATCTCAACCATAGGACAGCCTGCTGTCCACGTCCACTGCGGGTTGTTGCCATACTGGCGACGCTTGGCAGGCTGGTTTGCGAGCGTAGTACGAGATGTTGATCCATATTCCGGTGGTACCCTTTGGCAGATTCTTACTGCATCCACGGACAAGAGAGGAGAGACAATATTTTACTGCTAGCACACCACGCCTATTTAACATTAAATAAATTATATGTATTTATTAATTAATACCCCGCCGTGGGGTGCCGGCAGTAGAATGATACCCCTCCTCTCATGCCCATGGATGCAGTAAGAGCGTGCTAAGGGATACCTCCGGAAGATGGGCAGCAGCGTCTATCCGTGTATCAACATCCCATACTGCGCTCACCAACCCGCCTGCCAAGCGTGGTGAGAATGGCAACTACCCCTCATGGAGATCCATGAGGGAGGCCTGTGTTCATCAGTGGACGTTTTATGGCTGAAATGATGATTAATTGATAAGTTATGTTTTTATATCGCATAGTCCATTGCCCAGTTTCGCAGGGCCTCTCATGCAGTAAGAAATCGCTAATGAAAATTGCCAACGGATACTTTCGGAAGATGAACAGCAGCATCTTTCCGTGTATGAACATTCCGCACTGCGCTCGCCAACCCGCCTGCCAAGCGTGGTGAGTTGGCAACAACCCTCTTAAGATCTGTACTTGGAGATACATGAGGCCAGCAGTGGAAAACCTACGGCTGAGATGATGCTAATGTTCACATAATGTTCAACAAAATGTTGGTAACTATAGTGAGGTATGCACCTTAAGGGAATTACTAGTGAAAATCGTCGACATTTCGAAACTTAATACCTAAATTGTTATATGCCGTGGGGTGCCGGCAGTAGAATGATACCCCTCCGCTCATGCCCATGGATGCAGTAAGAGCCTGCTAAGGGATACCTCCGGAAGATGGGCAGCAGCGTCTATCCGTGTATCAACATCCCATACTGCGCTCACCAACCCGCCTGCCAAGCGTGGTGAGTATGGCAACTACCCCTCATGGAGATCCATGAGGGAGGCCTGTGTTCATCAGTGGACGTTTTATGGCTGAAATGATGATTCCGAAACTTACGATCTCTAGATTAACAAAGTCTTCTTATCCGAGCTAAGATCATACCACGGTAATGTTAAAAATAACATTACCGTGATCATACCATGGACCATTAGACGAAACATGGACTAAATAAATACGTGCATAAGCAAAAAGTGCGTAGAGCTGAAACGTCAAAAATGTCGCTGTAATTTGGCAGAAAACAAAAAAAGCACAGCCGTCTGGAGTAGGAATAAGCATGGTATCAGCAGGTATTTACCTTAACGAGCTCTTTCAAATGAGGCTTTGATTTGTCTAAGAGAAAAAGAACAAGGCAGTACGTCTTGCCGTGGGGTGCCGGCAGTAGAAAGTTGCCCCTTTTCTCTTGCCCGTGGATACAATAAAAATCTACCAAGGCAGTATTCAGTATTCATTTATTAACCATTCCGTTACATTTCATAACATTGGCAAGTCATAAAAAGGCATGCTTCCGGAAGATGAGCAGCAGCGTCTTTCCGTGTATTAACATCCCATAATGCGCTCGACAACCCGCCTGCCGAGCAACCCCTTCAGGATTTTGAAGATCCATGAGCGAGGCCTGTGTCCAGCTGTGTACGTGTACAGCAATCCTTCGATGATGAGCTGAGATGATGATGATGATGACATCTGAATACGTTGAAGCTGGGAGGATGGTATAAGTGCAGGACAATCCATAAATCATCCGTAAAAGCTGTAAGAAACCAATCTACTTGTTGTGTAAGCTGTAGAATTTAAATAAGAAAATATTAAGTAAAACAAAAATATATACAAATATTTCAATTCTTTGACTATATTAAAATATACTGAATTGCGTTTTACTAGCCAACTTTGTCCTGAGATACTTCCAATCAACTGATTAATTTATTTTTAAATGGCGTCTATTTTTCCCAATTGCGCGCCAAACGCGAGGACCAATCGCTGACCGCTGTCACACCGGCGCCATCTTCTTCGCCATTATAATCATGCAATATTATTGCCAACTCTAACTACAATGTAAGTATTTTTTTTTTGTTATTCTTTAAGTATTTTTTGTTTTGTCTTGTACCAGAAAAACTACGGCCTCAAATATAAAAACTCAAATAATTTTACCATTCAGCTGAATTACACGAATATAACAGGTGAACAGGCAGAACTGACATGTTTCTGACATTGAAACATAGTATTATTGGAAAAGCGGGCTCGAAAACCGTTTATCACTCGTGTGACGTCTAATTCCTTTTGAAATGTCCGTAAATTACATTTCTGGGGCCATAGTATGAACTCTTGTTTTCAGGTTAAACACTGCTTAGCATGTTTTTGTTTTATTAACCTAACAGCCAGCCAGCGATCACTCTTTTATTTTTTTAATTTGTCGGAACTTTGATAAAAATATCACTCTTTAATTTTTTTAATTTGTCGGAACTTTGATAAAAATTCCGTTCAAAGAAATTTTATTTAGCATGTTGTCAAAGAAACTAATAGGACGATGGAAGAATACATTCAGCCAGCTTTACAGACTTCGTAACAATAAAAAAATAGACATAGGGTAATCTTAGACCTTTCAATTAATTAGCATTACCTATAGATTCGTTTCAGCGTTTCAGCCATAAAATATCCACTACTGAACACAGGCATCCCTCATGGATCTCCATGAGGGGTAGTTGCCATACTCACCACTCTTGGCAGGCGAGTTGGCGAGCGCAATACGGGATGTTGATACACGGAAAGACGCTGCTGCCCATCTTCCGGAGGTATCCCTTAGCCGGCTCTTACTGCATCCACGGGCATGAGAGGTGAGGCAACATTCTTCTGCCGGTACCACACGGCTATTCCAGGATACTGTGCAATATTTGCAAACTAAGCATCTGTTCTTGTATTTACTGTGTGTTTTGTGGATACGGATATCTTGCAGCGTTGTTGGCGATATGAAACTAATGTGCTATTATTCTCCTGGACATATAGAGCTTTGCTTAGTTTAGAACTTACCAGGATTAATATAATGCTATTCAGGTTTGTGTAGGAATATAGATTAGGAAGGAGTTGGTTATAAGGTTCATCATTTCAGCCGTAGGACGTCCACTGCTGGACAAAGGCCTCCCTCATTGATCTCCAAGTACTGCGGTTGGAAGCCGTCTGCATCCACCGCCGACCAGCAGTTCTCACCAAGTCGTCTGCCCATCTTGTAGGTGGACGTCCTACGCTGCGCTTGCCGATCCGTGGCCTCCATTCGAGAACTTTGCGGCCCCATCGGCCATCTGTTCTGCGCGCTATATGGCCTGCCCATTGCCACTTCAACGTGCTAATCCGTTTGGCTATGTCGGTGACCCGAGTTCTTCTACGTATCTCCTCATTTCTGATTCGATCCCGTAGTGAAACCCCGAGCATAGCCCTCTCCATAGCTCGTTGAGCGACTCTGAGCTTGTTCAGAAGGCCAATAGTGAAGGACCACGTCTCGGTTCCATATGTCATCACTGGTAACACACACTGGTTGTAGACTTTCGTCTTAAGGCACTGAGGTATGTTGGACGAAAAGACGTTGCGAAGTTTCCCAAACGCTGCCCATCCGAGTTGGATTCGACGATTGACCTCTTTCTCGAAGTTGGACCTACCTAATTGGACTGTTTGTCCTAGGTATACGTACGCGTCGACAACTTCAAGAGCCGAGTTCTCAACCATAACTGGGGCAGGCACGACATGGACATTTGACATGATTTTCGTCTTGTCCATGTTCATTTTTAGGCCTACCCGCTGGGAGACTCGATTGAGGCCTTCGAGCATCGTGCTGAGCTCTTCCATCGACTTTGCCATGACCACAATATCGTCGGCAAATCGAAGGTGAGTGATGTATTCGCCGTTAATATTGATGCCCAGCCCTTTCCATTCCAGGAGCTTGAAGGCATCTTCCAAAGCGGTCGTAAACAGTTTCGGAGAGATTACGTCTCCCTGTCTTACGCCTCTTTTTAAGGGAATCGCCTTCGAGCTCTGTTCTTGTACTCGGACTGACATAGTGGCGTTTGTATACAAACACTTCAACACTTCGATGTACCGATAGTCAATTCGGCATCGTTGGAGAGACTCAAGCACCGCCCATGTTTCGATCGAATCGAAGGCTTTCTCATAGTCCACAAACGCGAGACATAGCGGCAAGTTATACTCTTCGGTCTTCTGTATGACTTGCCGCAGCGTATGTATGTGGTCTATGGTACTGTAGCCTTTTCGGAAACCGGCTTGTTCGGGAGGCTGGAAGTCATCAAACCTGCGTTCGAGACGGTTTGCGATGACCCTTGAAAACAGCTTATAAACATGGCTCAACAGCGAGATGGGTCTGTAATTCTTAAGTAAGGTTTTGTCACCTTTCTTGAAGAACAGAACCACCACGCCCTTGTTCCATGCTTTTGGCGTCGTACCTTCAAGCAAGGCGGAATTAAATAGCTTCTGAAGGACTTTAAGTACCGGTGATCCACCCGCTTTCAGAAGCTCTGAAGTGATTCCGTCCTCACCCGGCGCCTTGTCGTTCTTAAGCTGTTTCAAGGCCATCCTGATCTCGTACAGGCTGATGTCCGGGATATCCTCGGTATAATGTCGGGTCAGTTTAGCTCTTGGGTCGTTGGCCGCACTGCAAACAGGTTTCGTGACCGAATCGTAGAGCCGTCCATAGAACCTTTCGACTTCCCTTAACACTTCTGCTTTACTTGACGTTATGCTGCCATCTTCCCTCTTCAGCTTCGTCATCTGGCTCTGCCCAATAGAACTATCTCTCGCGAACACTTTGGAGCCTTTATTCCGCTCTATCGTAGCTTTAATACTGGCTGTATTAAAGGTACGAATATCGTGCCGCAAGGATTTCCAAATTTGTCTATTGAGCTGCCTGTGTGACTGAGCATCATCGGGAGACTGCAGTCGCAAAGAACGTCGTTCAGCCATGAGGTTTAGGGTGTCATCAGAAAGTTTCTGAGGTCTATTAGTACGGGGGGTCTTAAAGAACTGGGACCCCACCGTATGGACGGTTTCTACGAACCTGTTATTGATCTCGTCCACCGATGCATCTACTCCTAGACAGTCAAAGCGATTTGCGAGTTCGAGTTGAAAGCTCTCGAGGTTTTGGATATGTGCGCGAGTGGGTCGGAGCGTAGATTTCATCAAACGGGACCTTTCAAGTTTAACGTTTATATTCAATGTGCCCCTTACAATTCGGTGATCACTGCCGGTTTTCACCCTGTGAATCACAGAGACATCATTGAATATTCGTTTCTTGTTGGTCAGGATGAAATCAATCTCATTTCTCGTAGAACCATTGGGACTCATCCAGGTCCATTTCCTGTGAGGCGGCTTCTGGAAGAAAGAATTCATCATAAAGAGTCCTTCTTTCTCCAGAAAATCGGCCAGCCTCTGTCCCCTGGGGTTCCGTTGCCCATACCCAAATTGCCCCACTCTCAACTCATCATCGCTTCTCATGCCTAGCTTTGCATTGAAGTCCCCCATTACAACAGTGAAGTGAGTGTTGTTCGTATGTATGGCTCTACTGATGTCCTCATACATAGACTCTACTTCTTCATCTGGGTGTGACGAGGTCGGCGCATATACCTGAACGACCTTCAGCAAATATCGCTTAGATATTCTGAGTGTTAGGTACGCGACCCTGCTCGACACACTGTCGATGGTGACAATGTTGTTAATGAGTGACTTGTGAACGAGAAACCCGACACCACCTTGGGACTGTTGGTCGCCCTCCCGGTAGTATAGTAGGTTACCGGACTTAAGGGATATCGTGTCCTCGCCCTCTCTACGGACTTCTGATAGCCCCAAAATGTCCCAGTGTAATCTACTAATTTCTTCTTCCAGCTCAACAATCTTATCGTCGGTCCTCAAAGTGCGGATGTTGTGTGTTACCAGGGCCAGTGGTCGTCGTAGGGGTTGGTAGCCGATCGTCTCCCGGGGATTCTTAGCACCCCTAGCCCCGCCGTTACCGTGACTGCTACCGTAGCCAGGATTAGCGGGGCCGCCGGGGACTCGGGGCCTGGTTTTTTGTTGTGTTGTCATCATGAGGGGGTTGATGCCATACTCGCCACGCTTGGCAGGCGGGTTGGCGAGCGCAGTATGGGGTAGTGAAAAACCACGGAAAGATGCTGCTGCCCATCTTCCGGAGGTATCCCTTAGCAGATTCTTACTGCATCCATGGGTAAGAGAGGAGAGGCAACATTCTACTGCCGGCGCCCAACGGCCACACGGGTTATAAGGTTACACATCTTGTAATCTTAATTACTTTTTTAACCGACTGCCTGCCGTGGGGTGCCGGCAGTAGAATGTTACCCCTCCTTTCATGCCCGTGGATGCAGTAAGTGCCTGCTAAGGGATACCTCCGGTAGATGGGCAACAGCGTCTTCCCGTGTATTAACATCCGTACTGCGCTCGCCAACCCGCCTGCCAAGCGTGGTGAGTATGACAACTACCCTTGTTCAGGCTTGAGAGGCCTTTGTTCAGTAGTGGACGTATTACGGCAGAAATGATGATGAATGATGAACCGACTTCTAAAAAAGGTCTCTCAAGTCGTCTGCATTTTTTTAAATCTTTGTCACAAAACAATGACAGGTCTCCGTCGTTTATGAAACGATTAACGATTTGGCAAATTCGTTTTGAATTCGAATAGATAATCAGGTGCAATTTTTTTCAAGTCTCAGTTCTGATGATGGAATCTATGGGGAATCGAGGGAACTACTCAAATATTTGGATTCGATCGATTTTGGTATCTTTAGCTAAAGGTCAAGGACGCTGGCAAAAAATAAGGGAGGCCTAACCCAGCAGTGGGTGATTCCGGGCTGAGAGTAGAAGAAGAAGAAGCTAAAGGTCAAGCATTTGCATTCAGAAAGTATGATTTGGTGAAGTGGAACGGATGAAGAAATTATTGGAACGCTTGAATATTACAAAATACACGGGTGACGACATCGAAAGATGGCGAAGATAGATAGATAGATAGATAGAAAATGCTTTATTGCACACCTTAAAACATAGAAGTACAAAAGAAAAACTAAAGAAGCACTGATCATGTGACAATCGGCGGTCTTATCGCTAAAGAGCGATCTCTACCAGACAACCTTGGGTTGGATTGGATTATTATATGCAACATGGGGTTCTATCGATGCAAGATGTACATAAGGTAATAGTAATTTAAAATATTATAGCATACATAATTATGTACATACATAGGAACTTGATAAACATACATAAATGTAGAGACAACTGTTATATTATATAATAAAATACATATAAATATATACAATGGTGTCAACGAATCAAGCAGTTAGCGACAACAGTACAAATAGTGTTCCTTAACCATAGACTTGAAAATAGGAAGAGATGGAGCACGCCTTATGGATACAGGCAATGCGTTCCACAGGGTAACAGCCTGGACAGTAAAAGATTTGTGGTAGTAAGACGAGTTATGCACAGGTGTCATAAGTTGAAATGTCTCAGAAGACCGAAGAGATCGACAGTGAGAAAGGTGGAGAAAATTAAATCGTTCCTTGAGATAAGGAGGAGTGGATGGGGTAAATAGTATGTTGTAAAGTAGAAATAAGAGATGGGAATTCTCACCTAATTAATAAATAATAAATAAAATGATAATTGTATCCCTAACCACTAATCTTCAAACTTTCCTGTGTAGTTAAGTTTGAAGATTAGTGGTTATGGATATTTTTTTTTTCATGAAATAAAATTGAACGAAATAGTGTCATGTGGAGTCGCTCAAGGCCAGTAAAAAAAATATTATGTACCAAATTTAAACTTGCAGTTAGGTTTATTTTCTCACTCTATAATTCTTGCTTTTTAAACCGCCGTGGGGTGCCGGCAGTAGAATGATACCCCTCCTCTCATGCCCATGGATGCGGTAAGAGCCTGCTAAGGGATACCTCCGGAAGATGGGCAGCAGCGTCTATCCGTGTATCAACATCCCATACTGCGCTCACCAACCCGCCTGCCAAGCGTGGTGAGTATGGCAACTACCCCTCATGGAGATCTATGAGGGAGGTCTGTGTTCATCAGTGGACGTTTTATGGCTGAAATGATGAATGCTTGCTTGTTTTTTTACTTAGTTCTGATGATGGGATCCATAATTAATCAAAGGAAATCATCACCATCATAAATTCAGCCGTAAAACGTCCACTACTGAACACAGGCCTTCCTTATGGATCTCCATACTCGACAAAGGAAATAGTCAAATAATTATAGGCGTACATGTAGATGGCGGTTATTTTCAGCAACAATTCGAAGTTATATACATACATAGTTGTAGAACTTTTATGAAGAGTTCATCCGGGACAGTACAACTACCATACCTATTTCTTCCGCCAAGCAGTAATATTTACATTGCTGTATTCCTGTTTGAAGGGTAATGGGGCCGGTGAAATTACGGGCACATGAGACCTTATAACTCGCTGTGTTCCTGTTCGAAGGGGCCGGTGAAATTACGGGCACATGAGACCTTACAACTCGATGTCTCAGGGTGACGGGCGCAATGCAATCCAGCATTGGCCACGTGCTTAGTGCATTACTTATCTTAGGTGCAACTATTGCTGAGACAGAACCTTATGGCACACCACGCTTTTATGAAAAACTGTTACCTTCATAAGTTAGATTATTAATTATGTTTAAGGTGTGGTGTACCAATAAACGAATTTTCATTTCATTTCATTTTCATTTTATTCTCATTTCATTCTCATTTAATTTTCATTTAATTCTCATTTCATTCTCATTTCATTCTCATTTCAATCTCATTTCATTCTCATTTCATTCTCATTTCATTTCATTTAGTTTCTTAGTGAACTTGAACAGCGCGGTATCGCAGTTGTGTTGGTGGAGGTTGATGGGCATTTGGCTTGTCTCGTCATTTAGTCGTCAAGGATTTTATCATTGAAGTCGGTAGTAGGAAAGTTGGAATTATCTATCCGTTCATTCCTCTAATAGCTGACTAAGCTGAGAGGATGGTATAGGTGCTAGGCAAGCCTAAGCCATCAAACTATGTCCACTGCACTGCAGCGTCCCGTCAGCATGAATACCTGTTGCTGACGCTGTATAAATTATCCATAATAGATGTAAACGCCTATTTTTTTTATCTATGCAAACATTCTTGTTTACCTATCTCTGAATCCTTGAAACCGTATCATACTATAACTCACCGGTCGAGCCTTGATAAGTAGAACATTTCTATAGAGGCCATGATTAATTTGAATGGGTACTTAAAAAAACAAGGTGACCTTTTTTATTCAATTGTTACCTACGTACCACCCACGCAACACGGTACAAGATAGTTCAACACTTGTTAGATAGAAGAGTCATAGACCGGCAGGGTGATTACGAATCTCGCGATAGGTTTGCAACAGGCGTATATCTCGCGATAAACGCTGCAATCGGCCTAAATCAGTGAACGTCTTCGGCTGGAAGAGAGCTGTTTACTGCGTAAAATTTTAATCATCTATCTATTGGTTAACTCGGGTCTTCATCATCATCAACATCATCATCGGCATATATTAGTCCACTGCTGGACATAGGCCTCCCCAAATCTGCGCCATTTCACCCTGTCTTCAGCATTTACATTCGAAGGTAGTGGCCGCATTCAGCGTCTACCAGCAACCGTCCGCAAGTTATCACTCCATCTAGCTAGTGCTACGCTTACCAAGCCGCGGTCTCCACTCAAGAACTCGTTTACCCCAACGGTTATCGATTCTTCGGCAAATATGGCCAGCCCACTGCCACTTCAGCTTGCTAATCCTATGGGCTATGTCGACGACCTTGGTTCTGTGTCGGATAACCTCGTTGCGGATTTTATCCTTCAGAGAGGCTCCGAGCATAGCACGCTCCATAGCTCGCTGAGTGTCTTTAAACTGGTGGACCAGCCGTACCGTAAGTGTCCACGTTTCGGCACCGTAGGTCATTACGGGTAGGACGCACTGATTAAAAACTCGGGTCTTAGTAATGTCTAATATAATTCTCATAAAAAAAACTTATATAAAAACTCGTTAAACACATCCGAAGGTCGTGGGTTCAATACCCGCTGTGCGCCAATGGATCTTTCTTTACCATCATCATCGTCTACTCGGGCTTTACATCCGAAAGTAGTAAGCTCAATAATCTTTATCATCATCACCATCTTTGTCAGCTCGTACTGACTGATGCAAACACACAATGAAAATTATACGTTACTATTTTGATATTAGTAAAGTACTACGCAAGCTTTTTGTCCACTATTTTGATATTGTTAATGTAAATATAATTATTAAATAATATTGAAGAAACACAGAAAGGCTATTGGTAAGTTCATTCAGCGTGCAACATTTAACCAAAAACTGAATTGAAAAACTAATTAAAAGACCCATTTAGTCCGATGTTTTGGCCCCAATACCCAGATAAGCCAAATGAGTTGAACGGCAAATTCGCTCGAAAAAAACGTACTAAAAATTCAATAGCTTGGAATTTCAAAGCCGAGCGCTGTTGAAATTATTTTTAGGGCGATGCCAGTGCCGAGATCGGTTCGTGGTCGAACCGCACGGACTTCTGAAACCACTGGAAAGTTTATTTGGATTTAAAAAGTAAGGACCAGGGCAACATGCAGTCCGAAATATACTCGTATGCAGAATATGCAATCGGTTTTACGGTTTATTAAACATCTAAAGGTTTCACATCCACTAGACTCTTTGGTCGCAGCAGTCTTGTCACCGGCCGAGCCCGTGTTTAATATAATTTTCATTAGAACTTGTTAAACTTTTGCGATTTTTCAACATAATAATTTTATAATACAGGACTATCGTGTACCTTTTTTATCATTTTCCGAAGTTTCGAACACATTTTAGCATTCTTGGTCCCGGGAGGAGGGAAAATAATTAAAAAAAATCTGTATCTTCAATTAGTATGTATTTTCATGAGTTTTTATTGTTTTTAAATGTACCTCTTTGTTTATGTAGCTTAATAATTAAGTTTTTGTTAGTTTAAGCTTGTATCGTGTCGACGACATGCACTAAAAGTCCTGCCAGAGTACCAGCGTTGGTCCATAGTAATATATGGGGCAGTATTATGCTGATGCAAAACATTTTGGTGCAAAAATCAGACCAATATTGTTGTGTTACGTTAATATTTATTGTGTTATTTTGTTTTTGTTTGTTTTTTTACCCCCGACAAAAAACAGGGTGTTATTTGACCGTTATGTATGTGTATCTGTGTGTCTGTCTGTGGTTCGTTCCGCTCGTTTAAGAGCTAAGGTAAATCTTAAACGAGTGGATCGATTTGCATGCGTTTATCAATCAATATAATACAAAACTCTTGCGTTCCTGACTGAGTGACTGACAGACAACGCACAGCCTAAACCACTGGACCAAGAGACTTGAAATTTGGCACACATATACCTAGAGGTGCACTAAGAAGGGATTTTTCGAAATTCCCACGGGAACGGGAACTACGCGGGTGAAACTGCGAATTGCGGCTAGTTTTTATATAAAAACCTAGTGAAGAACCAGCTATCCAAGCGGTGCGGTTTTTGGTTTTGTGGCGTGTTTTACGAGGACGAGTGACCGTTTTAAAAGATGTACCTTAACCATTTATAACTTTACTCATAAAGTTAGCCTTTAACGTCCTTTTTAGACTTATGCAGCATCAACAGCTGGTATTTATGGTGTACGGCACATAATCGTTGAATAAATTTAACAGCACTTACCTAATGGCCTAATATTTTGACTGAAACTGTCTGTCCTTTCTATCCACTCTCAATTAAGACTTGATCTAACTAGGGTTCTATGGACCTACCTGGCAGTTATTATAGGTATGTTTCTACATGGAAAGACGCTGCTGCCCAACTTCCAGAGGTGTCCCTTGGCAGATTCTTACTTCATCCACGGGTAAGAGGAGGAGGGGTAACATTCTTCTTCCGGCACCCCACAGCGGTTTGCGGAACACTAAAAAAACCGAATAAAACTATTAGATTCGTACACGCCAACCCAGCGAGCCGATATGATATTCGTGAGCAATTAATAATGATGAAAGCGATGATTTGCGCTTCAATGCGTGAGCAAGATAATTCTGGGTGTGTGTGCGCATAATGGCATACCTACTAGTGATGTGCCATAATCGATAATCAGTGTCGATAGATGCTCGAAGACTCTTTGAAGCATTCAATCGAACGCGATATCCGATTCATCGACTAGGATTAGCAAGCTAAAGTATCAGCAGTATCTGTCCAACAATCAATGGCCGATGATGAACGAGTTCATGCGTGGAGAACGCGATTTGTTAAGCGTAAGATGCATGTATGCGCTAACCGTGCCGTGGGGTGCCGGCAGTAGAATGTTGCCCCTCCCATCATACCCGTGGATGCAGTAAGAGCCTGCTAAGGGATACATAAGGGAATATGGGCAGCAGCATCTTTCCGTGTAACAACATCCCGTACTGCGCTCGCCAACCCGCCTGCCAAGCGTGGTGATGATGATGATGCGCTAACCATCGAGCACATATCCAGTAGAGGGGACATAAGGTCATAAGAATTCCGAAATACATTAGTTTTTTTCACTAATGCTGACAGTGCAACGCCTACAGCCGACCTGTCTACTTTCCCGTAAGTACAAATATGAAATATTTTTGGCGGAATTGTTGTTTAGATAAAAAACATTGACATTTCCTCTCGGGTATATCCTCGATGGCGCTAACTAACCTAGCATACCTACTTCTACATCTAGCAGTGAACCATTGTAATGCCGATGATGTTGATGGTGATGAGCTTCGATATAATAAATTATCGCGTGGCTGTTGCTATGTTCAGTTGCATATGTAAGATAGTTCCGGCATTTTGTGGTTTGCGGTAAAATGAGGACGGGGTAAATGATGGTATGCAACCAAACCTATACTAACGTAGAGAATACGGAGATTGCACATAAAACTGAATAAATTTAATGTAATACGTACTAAATAAAAATCAGACTCTCAATGACATCATCATTTCAGCAGTAAAACGTCCACTATTGAACACAGGCCTCCATCATGGATCTACATGAAAGGATGTTGCCATACGCACCACGCTTGGCAGGCGGGTTGGCGAGCGCAGTACGGGATGTTGATACACGGAAAACCGCTGCTGCCTATCTTCCGGAGATATCCCCTAGCAGGCTCTTACACGTTAGCTAGGGATGTGCTTGGCGTATCGATGAGATTTAGGTAGATAATGTCGTCCGGTGTCGAATCTGTTATAAACATCCTAAAACTAATTAAAATTTTAAATATCATCATCATCATCATTTCTGCCATAAAAAGTCCACTAATGAACAAAAAATCTGCCTAAATCTTATCGATACGCGAGCACATCCCTAGCTAACGTGTGAATGCAGAACCTGACTTTGTAGGTGTGATGTAAGATGAAAGATGAACCATCGTCGTGAGTTATGATAATTGTAGAGCTGTTTGCATAGGAGGTATGTACCTACATGATAAATGTCAAGAACAAACTCTATTGGTATTTATTACCAAGTGGGTTACGAATTTGGTACCGTGAGAATTTTAAATAAAGATAAAGAATGCATTTGTTTAATACAAAATTTCATCAATCAACTTAGGCGCTACACAGATACTTATCCAAGAAATAATTAATTAAGTATATTATAAACAAATTTACTTTTGTGCTAAAAAGGCGTTCAGCTCAGCATAAATGTTAGGTGCGTTGACACAGCCCAACGCTGGTTTTCAGCTGAAACCTGAGTAAAGAGGATTGTACAGCAGCAACGTATTTAATAATAAACCAGTTCAACAGAAAGAGTTTACAAAACGTTACCAATAAATATGTTACGGGTAATGCTGTAAGATTGAGTAAACCTAGGTTTACCCAAGGAGTTTGGGTAAAGTCCGAATTTATATTATGTTATTAATTAATGCAAGAGCAAGCTAAGGGCACCCCGAGGTTAGGTTTGGTTTGGTTACCTTTCGTTTTTAGATTATCAATGCCTTGTAAAACCTATTTGGAGTGGTTATTGTCAGGAGTCGCAACTATCTTAACTGTCTGGGTTTACTATTCATCATCATCATCATCATCAGCCACATCATCAAACCGTTTTCAGAAAAATTATATAACTAAACCTTAAAAGAGTATATGCTACTAAATCTTATAGAAGAAGTTAGCGCTACAGATTACAGAACCTAACTATAGCGCGCAGAGTAAATGAAACAACAGTAATAATAATAATAGTCTTCCTAACCGATTTAGGTTACAGCGATCTTTTATCTGCTTAGGAGTGGGTCCAGAGAGAGTCCATCCAGACTCTAAGATGACTTATGTAGCCATTTTCCTTTATTTCATATAGGCTTGCCTTTGTCCACATCTTGCCCGATGTGGCTTTGAACGTCCGTGTGCAAATAGCGCAAGTCAGAGCACCGTTGACTAAGTTGTAGGGGATGTTTGCAAGCGGTCTGTTCTTGTTATCGACTCGTTTCTCGAGGAAACAATTAATAATTTTGACCTGTCTTGTCAATTCAGTCAATAAGAAAACACGATCACCATCTAATACGCTAAAGGGAACTATTTTTGACATTAAAATGCAATGAAAATATTTAGTTTTAATTCCGCTTATGCTGAGATGCATGAGCACCGCCCTCCCGCCCGCTAATTATGCACATGCAGGGAGAACTAGGTTGTTAGTGCAGCATGCATACCCAAACCCATATGACGACACGTGTTTCGCCTCTCCGCGAGGCATCATCAGGTGAGACGCTGAGGTGTTGACTGGTCCGCGGCTGGAACGAAAATAAATATTTTCATTGCATTTTATTGTCATAGATTTCCGCAAAGTAACGCCTGATTCCATTAATTATATTTTTGACATTTTTTCCGACTACGGGAAAGCTAGATGATGTAAAAAAATGCGTTTTTTAAACTTTCGCGATCACACTAATGCACATGAAACCGGGTATTTCTCGCGTTAAGAATCCATGGCTAGTGAAATTCAGTCGCAGCGTCGGAAAACAATATAAGTAGTTTACGCGACAAACGCCTGGTTACATGTATAAGGTGTGAAAAGTCCGCCGTTACCTAACACGACGAAACCGCTAGCCGGATTATTGCTAGTAGAGGTAAGCGCTTACAAGTTGAAAGTAAAACTGAACAGATGGTGAACTCCACGGTCCATAAAACTGCGGCTTAGGCACGCCCGCGGATGTTGCGTGGTTTAACGTGGCATTGTTTCCAACAGGGCAGGCCTAAGGACTGCGTGCTTGGGGCCGAAGCAAGAACCAAACCCTCTGTTTTGTCAGTCTTTTATACCGAACGGTATGTTTTCCGTTCCGTTCTCAAGTCGTCTGTATTTTTTTTGTCTTTGTTACCTCAGAGCTCCGTCGTTTATGAACTGATTTGGATTTTTTTGAGTTCGATTAGATACATCTAAATTAGGTTAAATTTTTTTCATAACTCAGTTCTGATGGTGGGATCCATGAGGAAGCATTTAGCTCAAGGTCAGGCATTCAGAAAGTATCATATATCAATGTGGAGCTGAAGGAGAAGACCACAGATGGTTATCAAAACTCTTCAATATTTCAAAATTCACGGGTTACAACATCGAAAGATGGCTAAGATAATATACCTAACCACTAATCATCATACCTACAAACACATCACCATCATCATCAGCATCGGGTGATTGGAATGAAATTTAACGGGATGGGATAATGTAATGGTGTGTACTGGGGTCCCACAAGGTATAGTGTTATGCCCTTAATAAAAAAAATGCAATTGGCTTTTCGTTTCACTTAATCATTTATTACTATTATAATTTTTGCTTGCTGTTAAACCCAGTTCTGATGATAGCATCCATGGTAAATCAAGGGAAATATTCAAATATTCATCAATTTTGCCTCGTGAACCCAATTGGCTGATATAAATGAACAAGCATAGGGAAAACTGTCGCTTAGTTTCAAATTATATGGCATCTTACAACTTATTTTCATAAAAATATTCTCAATATAAACTTTTACCATTTCGCTAATTAATTACCATCGCAGATACTCCCCTAAAGAAAGTTTCACTTGAAACCCTACAACAAATTTGAAGTTTTAATTACTTGTTAGCCGCTTTGTTTTATACCGTGGACCGTGGAGGTCTGGTGACCTGTCTCACAGTTTCTTTTCAACATATCCCAGTTACCAGTTTTCTCAAACCAGGTACATGCCTACCTTAAGATAAAGATATTTTTCGAACTTAAATAACTTAAATACTTATATAGTCAAGCCGACTCTGTCTTTGTATTTCGTATCGCTGTACCTACCGTGTTTGCCGAAAACCGTCATGCCTTGTTGGATATCACGTGCTTATCAGTACTAGGTACCACAGGAACTTAACGAGTCGGCTATACGATTGTTTTACCTCTAACCTCCTCAATGGCTGTTAAGTACCCAGAAATAACATAAATATGCGTTAAAAGCGTTCACATAAAAACGAAAATACCAAGTTAGGGAGAAGAAATTATAATAATAACTAGAACCAAAGATTTAAAACGTTAGAAGTGCCCTGACAACAAAAACTGTAGCATTGTCTTTAAATGGTGTGTTAACAATAATGCCGACACACTGGTTTTGCCAAATACTAAAATGTTATCGTTACCATTTAATGTGCCATAGTAATGCACGAGCTTATTATGTGAACAAAATAACAACACCACATCCGCAGGGTGATTACGTATCTCGCGACAGGTTTTGCAACCTGCAATCGTTGCTGTCAAATATTAATTCCCTGCTGTTCTCTAATACAAAATTGACGTTTGACAGCAAATGTTTGATTGCCTGTGGCAAAACCTGTCGCGAGATACGTAATCACCCTGCGGGTAACACTGTGTTTAGAGGTACACTCATTTCGTGTGAAAACAAGCGGCGCGGTCTTTTTACGTTAAAGACGTATCTAACGATTTAAATCTTTGGCTAGAACAAGAAAATGTACTTACTAACTATAAGTCGGAATATATTTAGTGAACCCGTAGAAGCTATTCAATGAACCTGTATAATAATTTTTAAAAGAAAGTCGCAAAACGCGTTACTTAAATGAAATCAGTAAAGATTTGCGGGACTGTCGGGTAAAATTCAGCTAGCTAGAGATCTAGGGAACTTATTTCTGCAAATCGTATTAGTGCAGAGTAGTGTGCATCTGTGCACTATATCGTGTTAGTAGAACACGGTTCCAATTGTGTATACTCGGTAACAGATGCGCTACTCGATGTTCAGGGTACCGCAACCAATAAGCTGAAACAATACGATGTTCGAAAATGTTATTATAATTTTCAGGAATATCTTTATGACGAGTCAACAGTTATGTTATAATAATCTGTAAATGAAATTTCCACAGAACTTCTCTTTTCTGTGGAAATTTCAGTGCCTCCTATTTATATAGTTACTCAAAGATTTTAATCGCTTTAAATCTATGTGTATACTTTCAAAATTAGACGTGCATCATAATTCATATGACATTTTTTTTATTGTAAAATTGATGTAATATTTTTACGACGTATTTTCTACTAGAAGTCGCCCGCGGTTTCACCCGCATCTTTGGTTACTGCTCCGCTCCTGTAGGTCGTAGCGTGATGTTATATAGCCCTATAGCCTTCCTCGATAAATGGGCTACCTAACACTGAAATAATTTCGCTCGCCATAGTCCGGTAACGTTGTCATGGCCATCTGCGGTCAGCAACATATAATGTCATTTCGGAAAAAAAAGTGTTATTCATGCTGTACGGGATTTAACAGTGATTGGACATTGTTAGACAGGTGGATTAGACTTGCCCAACACCCATACTAACCTCTCAGCTTAGTTATCTTGAGAGGAAAGAACATGTCAATACGTCTGAAGGTGACTCAGCCGTGGGTTGCCTCAAGATATTTTCCGTTAACCGTTGAAGCACATGTTTAAATGTGCACTTAATTTTTTCAAGAAAAAAAAAATATGATTGCGCGGCCGATGTCGAACATAATTAAGGAAGACTCACGCTAGACCGTTTCGTGTACAAGCAGAGTGTTGGCCGTAGCGCGGTCAACAATGTTACATATTTCGACGACCTCTGTGGCGCAGCGGGCGAAGGTCCGCCTGCGACGCAAGGGGTTGCGGGTTCGATTCCCGCCTCGGGACAAATGTCTGTACGATCTGCAGATATTTGTTCAGGGTGTTCTGAGTGTTTTTATATATATAATAAAAATATCTATCTATGTAGTATAATGTATTAAGTATATCAGTCATCTAGTACCCATAACACAAGCTCTGCTTAGCTTGGGGCTAAATGATTTGTCCAATGAATGTCCAAAAAATGAAGTGTGATTTGTCCAGCATTATTTATTTATTTATATATTTTGTATGGACTCACTCACTCACGCTATACCGAGCGGCAACCGAGTGACAGTCTAGCGGTCATAGATACGGTCTAGCGTGAGTCTTTTAATCTACAATTCCTAGAAAATCCTTGTTAGCAACGGAACCCTTACACACACACAACCAACTACTTTCCTCGTCACCCATATACCAAAAGTACAAGTGCACACTTTCAATACACTCTTCGTAGAGGCGTTCGTTTCATTTGATCACCTTTTCACTCAGCGTTGAGAGCCTGATGGATTCTGTAGGTATTCGCTTGCACTGCAATTCTGTAGATTGCTATTCTTGTTTTTTGTCTTTTTTTTATTTCTTTATTTTGACCTGAGAGTTTTAGTCAGACAATTGACTATGTCACTCCCGTAATTTTTTGTCTTTTGTAGCAGAGTATTTCCTAGTAGCTGGAGCCCGATTTTAACGAGCTTTTATATCACTCGGGCCGTGGGGTGCCGGCAATGGAATTTTACTACTCCTCTCATGTCCGTGGGATGAAGTAAGAGCCTGCTAAGGGATACCTCCGGAGGATGGGCAGCAGCGTTTTCCCGTGTATCAACATCCTGCACTACGCTCGCCAACCCGCCTTCCAAGCGTGGTGAGTATAGCAATTATCCCTCATGGAGATCCATATGGCCTTTGTACAGTGTGGACGTTTTACGACTGAAATATAATGATGAAGCGAACAATTTTCTATGTAGGTATCTTTGATTATTAATCTGTCTAGATGGAGTATTGCGATGCAATTGCAACGGAAACAAAAGGCTAGATTTGAAAGGCTTGTGTGCGAATTACGCACACAACTATGCGTTACTACCTCTACAAGCGCGCTTGTCACATATTTGGATATTTCCCCTAGGAGTAGGGGAAAAAAGATTTGCATCTGCATTAAAATCAAATCATCTTTATTTTGTTGTTTTAAATCACTTATTTCAATATTGTGCACATCGATTACTAGGCAATCGGTTTACTTAAGTTACGTTCGGTTCATTTAAGATGACACGCGAGTTAGGAAGATAATCGAACAAAAGAACCTTACTTGGTCGTTATATTCATAATTAACAATTTTCTTGTCGGCGGTGTATGCAGGCCGCTTCCAGCCGCAATACCTAGAGGTCCATAAGGGAGGCCTTATATCCTACAGTGGACGTCCATGACTCAAATGATGATGATCGAGTTGGCAGCCCGAAAGATAAGCGGGCTATCAGCAATGAGTATATACTGTATATACTGTACAGTTGCACTGATATTGCGTTACCGTCCTGTGGGTCTCTGTGTGTTATTATGTGTAACTACAGTTATTTTCTGCTGCATAAGTTAAGTTATTATGGTATAGTTAAATATAGAACTAAAGTAATCTTTCAGCCGTTAAACGTCCACTACTGAACACAGGCCTCCCTCATGGATCTTCATGAGGAGTCATTGCCATACTCACCACGCTTGGCAGGCGAGCTGGCGAGCGCGGTACGGGATGCTGATACACGGAAAGATGTTGCCTGTTGCCCATCTTCCGGAGGTACCCCTTAGCAGGCACTTACTGCATCCACGGGCATGAAAGGAGAGGTGGCATTCTACTGCCGGCAACGTAAAAACCCGTAAATCTTCGAATTTAGCAACGTGGTTTGGTAAATGTACCTAGGTGTTTCTCTCTAGTGGTGACGCCTTTTTTTAAAGGCACGACACAGACGTGTTTTTCACTCTCGGCATTATTGTTAGTGTAGTAATATAGACGGGCATATTATAGTAGATAGATAGATAAATAGAAAATGCTTTATTGCACACCTTAAACTAAACAAATTAACAAAAACAGTATAGTATAATATAGTATTATAACGTCAGCTATTATTCAGAGGAAAGAAGCTGAGAGGATGGTATAGGTGCTGGGCAAGCCTAATCTATCTAACAATGTCCCAGGCACTGCAGCGTCCCGCACAGCATGATTACCAGTTGCTGACGCTGTATAAATCATCTATAGATGCAAAGGCCCTATTATAATGTATAGTATAGTATTGTCATCATCCCAGCCGGCCGTGGAACGTCCACTGGTGGACATAGCCCTTTCTCATGGATCTCCAAGATTATGAGGGAGTTGTTGTCATACTTGCCACCCTTGGCAGGTTCTTACTACATTCACGGGCAAGAGAGGAGAGGCAATATTCTGCTGCCTACCCCACAGCATATATTATAGTATTATTTACATATATTTGTTACTTTTCGTATACGTTTAACGAATGTTGTGATCTACTTATCTATATCTATAGCAATATTATAAAGAGGTAAAGTTTGTGATTCGTGAGTTTGTGACGTTGTATGAGGTAATCTCTGGACCTACTGAACCGATTTTGGAAATTATTTTACTAATAGAAAGCCACAGTATTTGTGAGTGTATAGACGTAGGCTATAAATTTACCCGAAAAATTCAAAGACTTTTCGTGGTAGTTGGATTTGTAAAGTAAGTCAGAGAAAAAACGTTTTCTAGACTCAAGAAAACGTTTCTTTTTTTGAATTTCTAGAACTCAAATGATATAATTATAATCGTAAGGTGATGTTTATTAGTTATAATATCGATAGTTATTAATTCTTACCAAAAATAAGTAAACTTATCGTCTCAAGTGTTTAAACAAAAGACTTTTTCTTTTTACTGCATATAATTTGGACAAATGGTTAAGGAGATACTACGACATAGGTATGGAACCGCGACTGTGTCGTAATCTATTGAGTGATATTTCTATGTGACGGCTTTTTCTTAAACAAGACGTTAATATTTTAAGGCTACACTGGTGGCGATTCTGTTGTTGCACTAACTAGTTAAAGCTAAATTTATTGACGTAAAACTGACTAAAATGACGTATAGCTATTCGGTTAGTGCCGTTCTAAAACAAATAATTATCCAATTTGATGCAGTGGATCCAAAGGTATGCGCATACATATATTTCGGCGATTCATTTTTTTATTTATATAGATATTATCCCCTGAATATATATATAAAAATACTCTCAATTTTTAACAGTGACAAATGTAGCACAGTAAACAATATCACTCATGTATTTCATGCACTCGATGAATAATTACCCATTCCCGTACGAATGGCCGCGATAGGCCTAATTAAACTGAATGATTTTCATGCTTTATGAACCAATTCATACATTTTGAATGCGTGTTCGTAAAATTTGTAACGCTGTCTGATAAAGGACGGGTGCGTTAATTAAAATTAAAATAATGGAAATTACGGGCGATACTGCAAAAAACCGTGGGGTGTCAGTAGAATGTTATCCCTCCTCTCATGCCCGTGAATGCAGTAAATTACCTGCTAAGGGATACCTCCGGAAGATGGGCAGCAGCGTCTTTCCGTGTATCAACATCCCGTACTGCGCTCGCTAACCCGCCTGGCAAGTGTGGTGAGTATGGCAGCTACTCTTCATGGTGAACCATGAGGGAGGCTTGTTCAGTAGTGGACTTTTCAGGCTAGTCTGATGACGATGATGACTACGAAAAACACGTTGTCACATTAGCACGAGCGATGCGTTTGCCGTAGTCGTGTTATCAACTTGAGTTTTGGTGATTGATGAACGTACCTACTAGCGCAGGGACTCAAAAAAACACCATATATGTTCAATACTACACTGTTATACAGGTTTTTTTCATAAAACCTTTTTCGGGTACCACCTTTCACAAAACAGGCTTAAAAAAGTAGTTGAGGAGAAAAACTCTAGTTATTAGCTTATTAGTTATTACATATAAACGTCCATTTAACACGTGCTTTAACGGCGAAGGAAAACATCAGAGGATGATAGTGGTGCTGGGCAAGCCTATCTGTAACATAAGCACATAATATAATACATATATAAATGAATTCATTAAAACAAACTCGATAATTTCTCAGTATGCGAAACGTAAAAACATCTTTTGAGAGAACATTAGGCTGGTTCCCATTGGATCACAAAAGACATGTAAGTAGCTGATTTGCTTTTGCTATATTCCTATTTAAAACACAAAGGCTCTGAAAAGGTATATGAAAGCAAATGATGACGCTTATTTTGAGTGAATAGGCAAGAAAGCGGAGGAAGTTCGGCTATGCGAATAATTCAATAGGATGTAATTATAACCCCGCATTTAATATAGCATTAAACGAATACAGGGTCTATTAAAATAAGTGTACTTACCCGATTGGGTGTGATTCTTACCACCCCAAGGAACTACTTTGCTTTTAACTTTGAATTTCGGTGATTTTCATTTAAGAAAAGACCGCAATAGTTTGAACTTCAACAGCTGATTATACGATACTGACAACCGTCGCAACCATGGCGTTTAGCCAGCTGATTGGTGACAGGGTCATTGACCTCCGCTAAGAGTTGCCGTAGAGGCAAATACTTTATAGATTAGGCTTGCCCAGCACCTATACCATCCTCTCAGCTTCTTTCCTCTGAATAATAGCTGACGTTATAATACTATATATCGCACCTTCACAAATATAGTGAAGGTGCGATATATTATACTATACTTTTTTTGTTAATTTGTTAAGTTTAAGGTGTGCAATAAAGCATTTTCTATTTATCTATCTATCTACTATAGTATACCCGTCTATATTACTACACTATATCTCTTATGTACCTACATATTATATGTATTAAGGCCTAGCAGTCGGAATTCGCCTATAGCATAACTTCCTAAGCCCAGGCTTGGTATCGAGGTATTAATCTGATAGTCAGTTCGATACTGAGTCTACTACGTCTGCTGGTAGACAGCGCCATTAATCCTGATAATCCTTAGAAAGTACGTCACAAGCCACCTTTTTAAGTGAGTGCTGTCATGAACCATCATCATCATCATCATCTCAGCCATAAAGGCTGGATCTCCGATCAGGGGGTTGTTGGCATACTCGCCACGCTTGGAAAGCGGATTGGCGAGCGCAGTATGACAATGTTGATTCGGAAAGACGCTGCTGCCCATCTTCCGGAGGTATCCCTTTGGCAGATTTTTACTGCATCCACGGGCAAGAGAGAAGGCGCAACATTCTACTTCTGTTACCCCACACACAGAGCCCCATTCATTCTGATAATGCTTATGAGAAGAAAGCTCGATTGAATTTGAAACGTATTGAGTAAATAACCATCATCATCTCGTCCACTAATGGACACAGGCCTCCCTCATAAATCTCTAAATACTTGAACAAGAAGGGATTGCTGCCACACTGACAACGCTTGGGTTAGCGAGCGCAGTACATGATTTTGAATAACCACTTTATTATACACAAAAATACTTAAAATTAACATAAATCATTTGATTTTAATACACGGAAAAACACTGTTTCTTTTTTCTGGAAGTATTCCTTGGTAGACTCTTACTACATCCACGAGCATAAGAACAGGGGAAACATTATACTGCCGGCACTCACGGCTACAGATAGAGCCTCATTAATCCCGATAATCCTTAACAAGTAAGATCGTTCAAGCTACGTGAATGCTTTCATGAGATGAATGTTCGATTGAATTCGAAACGTATTGAGAGCTTCGGGATCTTGTCTGTGCATACAATGAAGGGGATTCATGAGAGATAAACAGTCGATTGGGTGCTTTCATACAGTTGTTGAAATTAGTACGAGTAACCTACTAGTTGCGAAGGAGGCGAGCAAAGCGAATCCTTTAATACCCAACGAGCGATATTATTTATGAAATTCTCAATCTAATTGTAGCTTTTCATTTGTTCCAGCCAGTTGGCATCTACCGCGGCAAGTACGAGTGGGCCAATGAGAACAGCCCAGTCGGCGGCGACTGCTCGCTGTGGGTCCGGGCTGCGACCCTGCAGTTGGATGATGGACAGTGGCAGTGCCAAGTCACAGCCAGCAACTACGATGTCCAGGTAATTTATTATTAAAGCCCTTGACGTCAGTATCTTGGTTATGAAGTCACCGCGTCGTCCTGCCCAGTTGGCAGGACGACGCGGTGACTTCAGGTGGAGCAAAGCTCTGATCGAATGGTGGCCAAGAATCTGTCAAATCTGCGGTATTTCCTCGGAATTTCGACATGGGGTCCTTCAAAAGACAGGTATTTTCCTTCCTCAAAAGCCGGCAGCTCATCAGCCTTGCCTCTGGTGATGCAGATGTCCCTAGGCGACGGTGACTACTTTTGTCCTGTCTGCTCGTCTTCCAGCTTATATCATAGATAAAGAAGCTTTGTTTGTCCGATGGCGCGATGAATTGACGACATTCACCAGGTCTCAAATATTTTTATGCCTATCTGAGTAAGTTTGTATTGGGACTCTTTTGTTTATAACATGTTTTAATTTGATTTTGCTTGATACTAGCTTCTGCACGCAGCTCCTCGTGCATTTTACAGGAATAAAAATTAGCGAATTTTAAATAAAATTTGTGTTAATCTAGTTAAGTCTATAAAATGTGCAGTTTCAGCTTGATCTATTCGGTAGTTTTTGCTTGAAGCGGTCACTAATATCCAAACTTACGGATTTATATTAGTGGGAGGAGATGTGAATTTAATCAAATATTCTTAGTAAAAATAAATACCATACCATCAAAATATTTCCGTGTTGTCAGAAAAGGTTCTACATTAAAGCTGTCACATAAAAAATAATATTGAAGCCCATGTTGCCTTCCCTTCGAAGGGGCGAGGGAATCTAACATGCTCCAATGAATCAGATAATGATGGATGCATACACTAATTGTCAAGTTGTCATACTAAGTACGTATTACGCAGTTGATATGAGGGTTGATCGTATCCCCCTTACTGAAAAAGATATGAGTAGGTAATTGAAAACTTGCTAGTTGAAATAGAAATACTTCTGATTGAGCTGGTGATATCACAATAAGCAATTTTGTAGGTTAATGTTGTAGGTGTTTTTTATCAACCATTATTCAATTAAAATCACGGTTCTTGTATGTGAGCCTCACATACAAGAAACGTGATTTTGATTGAATAATGGTACGAAACTCTCCGTGCGGGAGTTTAACTCGCACTTGGTCGTTTTTTTTGTTTTGATTTAATACAACGTTGTGATATGGACAAAATCAAGGTATCATTATTTGGTCCTAAGTCCTTTTCTAGTTCGTTCGTTTCAGCCGTAAAACGTCCACTACTGAACACAGGCCTCGCTATTGGATCTCCATGAGGGGTAGTTGCCATACTCACCACGCTTGGCAGGCGGGTTGGCGAGCGCAGTACGGGATATTGGTACACGGAAAGACGCTGCTGCCCATCTTCCGGAGGTATCCCTTAGCAGGCTCTTACTGCATCCATGGGTATGAGAGGAGGGGTAACATTCTACCGCGCCGGCACCCCACGACCTTTTCTAGTGGTCACCAGCCTCCTTCTCTTTTGCGAACAGAACCTTTGCGTAAAAATCCATACAATAAACAACACATAAACTTTCCATTTCAGGATGCTCTCTCCAGTCCCCCAGCAGCGTTAGCAGTGCGGGTACCTCCTCAGTCTCCGAGGATTCTCTTCAACGGTTCCCACGTGATGCCGGGTCAGAACATCACCGTGCCAGCCGGCTCCAGGGCCACGGTCGTCTGCGAAGCCAGATATGGCAACCCACCGGCGTATATTGAGTGGTATTTAGGTACGTTGATTTTATATGGTACTTCGTCATAGTCATTTCGGCCACAGGACGTCCACTGCTGGACATAGGCCTCCCTCACGTTGAGGGGTTGTTGCCATACTCGTCACGCTTGGCAGGCAAGTTGGCGAACGCAGTATAGGGTGTCAAAGGCGCGGAAGCCGCTTAGCAGATTCTTACTGTATCTGCGGGCAAGAGTGCAGGGGACCATTATTTTGCCGGCACCCCACGGCGTGGTACCTTGACGAATCATTTCACAACTTGGTGACGTCTTTGAGCGACAGGCATCACTGAAACGGCACTAAATCGGCTCACTAGACACTTTGAGATTCTTCAGACCTATTTTCCTACGGTCCTCTTCAAGTACATTTATTTTATATGTTATAAGCTTTTGCCCGCTACTTCGTCCGCGTGGAAATCCCCTTTTTCACGCAGAGCCACTTTGATTTGAAAATATAAATCCCATTTATTCCCTATCCCGTGGGAATTTCGAAAAATCCCTTCTTAATGCACCTCTAGGATACTCAAGGTATATGTGTGCCAAATTTCAAGTCTTTAGGTCCAGTGGTTTAGGCTGTGCGTTGATATATCAGTCAGTCAGTGAGTCAGTCAGGACTTTGAATTTTATATATATAGAAGATCGACACAGTTCAGTAGAACAAATACATTTATTGCTTAGCAAAAGGAAAAAAAAGTGCTTGGTCTTAAGTCGAAAAGTTAAGTCAGGAATTCACTACAAAAATAAATTCAAATAATTTATCTGACAATTTCAGAAAAGGAACGCCTCACTGCCTGGAGTCAAACCAACGCTTCAGAGGTGGAAAGACCTCGAGTTTGGGCCGCAAGGTCGGTCCTGGAACTTGGAGCCACCAGATCAGCCCATGGACGTCAGCTGGCTTGCAGAGCACACCATCCTTCCTACCCATCCCCTTACTACAGAGACTCTTACACGATGCTCGATGTCACTTGTAAGTAACTACTTTATTTGTACTAAGTCTGTTTCTACAAGTCTTCGACGTTGCTAATGGAAGCAGATTTGAAAAAAATCTTTGTATTCGTATTTGTGTGTATCTTTAAAAAGCGTCATAGAATTTCGAGGCCGGTCACTGAATCGGCGTCGAAATCGAAAAAAAATTAAAGTATGTTCTATCTTTCTGGGTTTTTTTTCCTTATAGGTTATTTTGTACCACAGCAGAACAAAGGATTAACTTAAAATTGCAGCATTGGATTAGTACTGCATTATATGCAAAAACAAGACAGGTTTTACGTGACACCTTATTTAATTACCCACTGTATGTCCATTTCAGTCGTTCCAGTAGTTTCCATCTTGGGTGGAGATGCGAGCACCCTTGCCAATCTGGAAGAAGGCTCTAGTGCCTTGACCTTGGAATGCAGGGCTGATGGTAACCCTAGTCCATATGTCTGGTGGACGAAGAACGGACAGGTCATCGCCAGCAATGGACCAAAGCTTATCCTGGCACCTATTATGAGGAATCATTCAGGTAATTTTAATGATGCTAGATAATAAAGACATGTGGGAATGTTATTGTGGTCATTTATTGCACAAAAATAGTTATTGTAAATGGTAGGCATATTGCCGGAAGCATTATCTAAAGGGTCTTCCAGTAAGGACTTCCGAACTTTGACAGTTGATAGCGGCCATCTTGTTGAAGCTACATCTGTCAAATTAGTTGTTATTTATTAAGTCTATTTTGCCAAATCACCATGGACGGATCCAGCATTCAACAACACGTGCAAATAATAAAATTATTTAATCAAAATGGGTGTTCTGTTTGGGCAACGTACCGCGCGCTTCGTCCATTTTACGGTCGCCATAATTGTCCTTCCGAGAGGACAATTCGCAGTGTGGTGGATAAATTTGAGTCCACTGGTTCAGTAAACAATCGACCAACACCTGTACGTCAACAAAACGCAAGATCTGCCGAAAACATCGCTGCTGTCCGTGAGAGTGTGCAAGAAAATCCGAGGCAGTCAATTTCGCGGCGCTCACAAGAACTCGGCCTTTCGCAGACCACAACTTGGCGAATTTAGCGTCGTGACTTGGGTCTGCATCCGTAAAAAATTCAACTGACCCAGGAACTGAAGGTAAACGACCACAGACAACGACGTGTATTCGCTAAATGGGCTCTGGAGCAGTTAGCAACTGACCCTAATTTTCATCGGAAAATCATATTCAGTGATGGGGCTCATTTCTGGATGAATGGGTTCGTAAACAAACAAAATTATCAAATTTGGGACGAAACAAATCCACATGAGATCCAAGAGCGTCCAATGCATCCCGAAAAAGTCACTGTTTGGTGTGGATTTTGGGCTGGCGGCATCATCGGTCCATATTTCTTCGAAAACGACGTTGGCTAGGCCATCATTGTCAACGGCGAGCGCTATTGGTCGATGATTACCAACTTCTTTTGGCCTGAATTGGATGATCTAGATACCAAAGACATGTGGTTTCAACAGGACGGCGCTACGTGCCACACAGCTCATGCCACATTGGATATTCTGCACGAGCGATTTGAGGGCATGGTCATCTCTCGTGGAGGTGATGTCAACTGGCCACCGAGATCGTGCGATTTGACCCCGTTAGACTTTTTTTTGTGGGGTTTTCTTAAGTCTCAGGTCTATGCGAATAAGCCACAAACCAAAGCGGCCCTCAAAGCCAACATTACCCATGCCATCGGTCAAATTCAGCCTGATTTATGCGCCGGAGTCATGGAAAATTGGACATTTCGGATGCGTTCCACCCAGAGAAGCCTTGGCGGACACTTGAATGATGTTATATTCGATACATAATGGCATCGATAGGTCTTTCGAACAAATAAAAAATTTCGATGATATCTCACACACACTTAGTTTTATTTAAATTTAAAGATAGGAAGCGCTTAATGAAATACCCTTTACCTGCCTAGAATAGTGTATCTTATACTGAAGATTCTGCCAATACATTATGAATACATGATATCAGTATGTTATGTCAGGATTAATGATTCTTAAACCTATATTATTGTTTAATGACACAAACACAAGATACATGGTTTTTGTAAGAGATGGTGAGATTATTATAACAATTTTAATCTCATCATTCATTTGACGTCCGATAGAGGAGTAAAAAAACTTGATGGGACCATTGAAGTATTATTACTAGCGTATAGAATTGACACCCGCGAACAACAAGTTTGCGCCATGAGTTGTTGCCGGCCGGCAACAACTCATTTAGTCCATATTTAGTCGTTCGTCGACGCCCATCGCGACCGCATGCGAATAAACCCAAATTAAAAATGCCGTCTTGCGTGTTAAAAACGTGTAATTAATCAATCAACTGCGAAGAAAAAAGATAGTGGCGTGACTTATCATCGAAAAGTAAACAGAATATCAACTAAAACCAACTAAAATTAATTTTTGTACATTATTTTCTATTGTACTGACATTTTGTTTGAAAATCATAGATTATAAAAAGTGATTCGTACAGATCGGATGTGTAGGTACCTACTAAGGGTTGGCGACAAAGGTTTAACTGATTATTTTTAACTCATATTACTCGCCCTATGCCGTCTGTCTGATCAGTAACAGTAGGTACTCTAGGTACCTACTGTAGGTATCTTTTGCAATCGTCATTACTTATAAACTGAAGCTGTATTATACCTATATTGTTGTCTGAACAAATTCTTAATGTAATAGATTGACGACCTCTGTGGCGTGGTGGGCGAAGGTTCGCCTGCGATGCAGGAGGTGGGTTCGATTCCCGCCTTGGGACAAATGTTTAGTGATCGCTGCAGATATTTGTTCTGGGTGTTCAGGTCATTTTCTACGTATAATAATAAATAAATAGGTATTTATGTATTGTATTTATTATATCAGTTATCTAGTAGCCATAACAAGAGCTCTGCTTAGTTTTGGGCTAGATAATCATCATCATTTCAGCCAAAAAACGTCCACTAATGAACAAAGGCCTCCCTCATGGGTCTCCATGAGGGGTAGTTGCCATACTCACCACGCTTGGCAGGCGGGTTGGCGAGCGCAGTACGGGATGTTGGTATATGGAAAGACGCTGCTGCCCATCTTTCGGAGGTATCCCTTTGCAGGCTCTTACTGCATCCACGGGCATGAGAGGAGGGGCAGAGTGAAATAAAGTGTGGGGTCTAGTTAGTGTAAGTACCTACCTACCTATATGTACTTACTTGTTGGATAAAATACCAATTTATTAAAAAAAAAATGACTTTAAACGCTTAACGATTCGTTTTAATTTAATGTACTTAAATATTTTTACGTTTTGAAATATAATATTCATAGGTACCTACTGCATTAATAGCTGTCTGAAGTGTCCCTTCTGCGGTGAAAAAAATCTATTAGAGCGACATGTTGTTACACTATGTTGAACGAAACGTGTAAGCGCCACGAAATTCACGGCGCTTACGACGTTTTGGTCGCGAGAAAACTATTCTCTATTAGCGATCTAGCGCTGCATGTATTGATGGTATGGATAGACGACATTCTAATCGTGTAGCGCTGCAACGAATACTTGTGTGCGGGGGCGAGCGCGCCCCGCGCAGGCACCCCCGCTGTCATCAAGTTGCGACACGTTTTTTGTTTGGTATAGCTACTCTAACTATTTACAACTCACTGGATGGGACAAGTGACTAATAGGAAATTAAAAACCTTATCAAAAATTTACAATTCTGTTAGGAAACGTCAAGGATTGATTTGACGGACATGGGTTCGTATCCTACCGGAATCGTACGTTTTTTTAAGGATTTTAGTTTTCTTGAAATGTTCTTCGTGTGGTTAAACACTATTAAATTACAAACGTAGTGAGTTATAATAAAGTTTACCTACATACTATGTTGCTTTTCTCTCATGCAATGTAACAGTCAAAGATATCATTGCTTGCAGGAATATATGGATGCCAAGCAAGAAACTCACTGGGAACATCAGATTCAGTCAAGATTGAAATTGACGTCAAGTGTAAGTTGCCATCTTATTTACGATTTCATATAGTTAAGTGCTAGTATTAATAAAGTCTATTTCTGCGTGCAGATCCGCCAAAAGTGACCTGGGTTGGGCCGGATACGGTGGTGGAGGCGAATCTCTTCTCACAAGTGACGTTAGAGTGTAAAGCGGAAGGGAACCCGCCCCCGAGCTATCAGTGGTATCACAAGTAAGTGCAAGCAATAACTATCTAACTATCCATTGTATTTTATTTTTGCGACACGATTTATTTAGGTCCGTTTCTGGTTTCAGATCAGTACTGTAGGTAGTACAGTAGCGACTGTAGTTAAAAGAAATATGAAAACTTGTACAGCGCCTCTAGCAGATAGTTTGGTACTTAAATACGCAGTAAACTATACAGTGACTAGTTTCGGCTTCATTTGCTTAGAATTTGGTACCATTCGTTACAAATCTGACAGATGTCATAGTAACGTACTATTACTAGTGTAGTAACAGCAGACGAGCTAACAGTGACAACTCATGGTAGACACACAGCTTTAACTGTTTTATAGGGTTGCGGACCAAAATGGTAAAAAGGAACCCTTATAGAATCACTCTGTCTGTCTGTCTGTCTGTCTGTCACACATGGATATCTCGAGAACTACTGATGCTATCGTCTTGAAATTTAAAATGGTAAAAGACAACGCTTTTTTACTAATATAGCGTATATAAAAATGTTAAAAAATATTCTTATTTTGATTGTAGGGGGGCGGATAGGGGATCTCAAAAATTGTAAGTGAAGTTACTAGGCCGTGTGGGGTATCATATGAAAGGTATAGAAGTGTATGTAAACTTTATAGGAAAATTATAGCGAACTCTCTAATTTGCATAGTTTTTAGACAAGGGGGGTGGAAAAGGGGTTTTCAAAAATTTTGTGATGTTAATAGGTGATGTGGGGTATCATATGAAAGGTATTCATTTGCACATTAATAAACAGTTTTTAGTTTTTCTTTAAGTCATATAGTTTTTGAGTTATTTACAAAAATGTTGAAAAAACGACCGTTCCCCCCCCCTTATCTCCGAAGTTTGCAAAGATAAACCCGTGATTTTTTTATAGATAATAGAAGTGTATGTAAACTTTATAGAAAAATTGTAGCGAACTCTCTAATTTGCATAGTTTTTTAGACAAGGGGGGTTGAAGGGGGGTTTTCAAAAATTTTATAAAGTAAATAGGTGATGTGGGGTATCATATAAAAGGTATTTATTTGCACATTAATAAACAGTTTTTAGTTTTCCTTTACACTGTATCGTTTTTGAGTTATTTACAAAAATGTTGAAAAAACGACCGTTCCCCCCCCCCTTATCTCCGAAGTTTGCAAAGATAAACCCGTGATTTTTTTATAGATAATAGAATTATATTTAAACTTTATAGGAAAATTATAGCGAACTCTCTAATTTGCATAGTTTTTTAGACAATGGGGGTGGAAGGGGCGTTTTCAATTTTTTTGGAAAGTTACTAGGTGATGTGGGGTATTATATGAAAGGTACTTTTTTGCACATTAATAAACAGTTTTTAGTTTTCCTTTAAGTCATATAGTTTTTGAGTTATGTACAAAAATATTGAAAAAAATAGCGTTCCCCCCCCTTATCTCCGAAGTTTGCTCTGAAACTTTTATTGCTATTAGAAGTGTATGTAAAGATTAGAGGAAATTTATTACAATCTCTCTACATAGCATACTTTTTTAGAAATCATCGAAAGTGTAAAAAATCTACATAAGTTCCGCTATCAGACAAGAGATGGCGCTGTCAAGGTTCTCCAACAAATATAAAACCGCCTTTGTCATATATTATATTGTATGATGGCACGGAACCATCGGTGCGCGAGTCCGACTCGCTCTTGCCCGGTTTTATTTTCCTTAACGTCTCATCTTTTGATAAAGCATCGCCTCTTTGTTACGGTCCGCATGACATAACTAGGTTAAACGGGGTTACAGCTTTCTAAAGTCTAAAACTCCATTAAGGAATTAATAAAGCAATCCGGACGGTAAAGCGTTACGGAATCCACCGGTTTTAACTTCGAAATTACTGTTTTCACTTCTCTAAAAGTATTTAAAAATAAATAAAGAATAGCGGCTCTACGTATTTCGTGTATTATATTTTAACCTCTTATTTTGATCACTTCCAGCCCAATCACGTCGTCTAGAGTGAGCGCGATCCAAGATGATGGCTACCCTATCTCTACAACGCCTCAGCTACAATTACACAATGTGTCGTACAACCAACACGGACGGTACACCTGTGTGGCCGTCAACCAGATCGGACTAGAAGACAGGTAAGCGAATTAGCCGTGATGTGTCGTGTCATGTGCCGTGGGCAGTATAGTGTTGAGCAAGAGGGAAGTGGCTCTACGCCAGTGGATACAGTAAGATTCTGCCAAGGGCTATCTCTGGTTGATAGGCAACAGCGTCTATCGGAGTACCAACATCCCGTACTGTGCTTGCCAACCCGCCTACTAAGCGTGGCAAGTATGGCTACAACTCCCTTATGATCTTTTGGAGATCCATGAAGGAGGCCTATGTCGAGCAGTGGACGTGGACAGTCCTAAGACGGAGATTATAGCAAATAGATTGTTATGTTGAAATGAAATGCAGATTATAATAAAAGGAGGAGATGACTCGTTGAGCTCTGTAGTCCCGTTAGTGATTTGGCATCATTTGTGCTCCTCGTCTTCAAGACACCCGTGCCATATTTCATTGGTCTGCCCCTGTCTTGAGAAGATGGTTACCATGACAGAAAAAAAATCTTTACCCTATTTCCACAACGCCTCAATTGCAGTTACACAATGGTGTCGTACAACCATCACGAACGGTACGCCTGTCTGCTGTCTACCAAATCAGATTAGAAGACCGGTCCCCGAGTCAGCATCCCCGAAGGCGATGTTGATGTTATAAAAGAAAGCATGTCTCTATGAGCTCTTGTGGTCCCGCTATAAATTTCGGCGTCATATCGCACCTTCGGTAGAACAAGGGCCGAACTACGAAATTTTCGAAAAATGACTTAAGTATGCCAAAGTACTTTTAAAACGTATTTTTACAAAGACACTCGTTCAATTCCATCTAATTTCGCCAGAGGGCGACAGTGCCTTTGTATTTATATGGAATTTGAAAGTTCTTTGTATTATACTTGGGTTCTATCTCCGCCGGAATCAAACGTTGTTTTCGTCATTTCCTTAATATGTACATATTTTGGATTGTTATTTTCATAGACTACTAAAATATGCTTTTAAATTTTAAATATTTGAAAATGTATATAAATGTAAAAAATGTAAGTAAGAATTGACAAGACAAGCCAAAGGACCGCGCTAAGCGGTAGTCTCTACCTATTACAACTGCAATACCTATCACACGGTTATCACATTGGCAATCACATGGCCAACGACGCTGTATTGCATTGCGCCCGTCACTCTGAAGCAAAGAGTTGTAAGGTCTCATGTGTAATTTAACCCTATACCCTTCAGACCGAAACGTTGCAGCAAGCCAAACAAAAAAATAAAAACTACTACTTGGCGGCAGAAATAGGGATGGTGTTAGTAATTTCCCGGATGTACTCTTCAAAAAACTTCGACTACCTCAGAAATTTTATTCGATATCAAGTAAAAGTTTTGCTATATTTGGATTCACATCTTATTTTGCGAAATGTACAGAAATTTTGATAAATATACTATTTTTTAGTTTTAAAATTACAGGATTTTATCGCGTACCATTTTTATTATTTTCCCGACGTTTCGAACACATTGCAGCGTTCTATGTTATATCTCGTCATATATATCGTTCTTGGTCGCGGGAGGACTCACGCCAGTCCTCCCACGACCAAAAACGATAAAATCCTGTAATTTTAAAACTGAAAAATATGTTAACAAATCGCGAAAGCTTAACAAGTTAAATATACTATTTTCTTAATATTCCAGAACGCACCAGTCAGAAGCGATCACACTCAACGTGCTAGGGCCACCGGTGGGCGCGGAGACCGGCGCCGCCCACTCGTGGAGCGGCGGAGAGTCGCGCCTCCAGGCCGTGGTGTGCGCCGACCCGCCCCCGAGACGGGCCGCCTGGCTGTGGGGCAGTCTGAGACTGGAGACTCCTAATCATATTGGTATAATAATAAATAAATAAATAAATAATGCTGGACAAATCATACAGCATCATCTAGCCCCAAGCTAAGCAGAGCTTGTGTTATGGGTACTAGATGACTGATATACTTAATACATTATACTACATAGATAGATATTTTTATTATATATAGAAAAACACCCAGAACACCCTGAACAAATATCTGCAGATCGTACAGACATTTGTCCCGAGGCGGGAATCGAACCCGCAACCCTTTGCGTCGCAGGCGGACCTTCGCCCGCTGCGCCACAGAGCTCGTCTATATCGTCGAGGTATGTGAAACTTCTCTAGGCAAAATACCAATGAATCTCGTATTCAGAAAAGTCAAATCTTTACGAGCGAGGCGTGCTCTGTGGCGCAGCGGGCGAAGGTCCGCCTGCGACGCAAGAGGTTGCGGCTTCGATTTCCGCCTCGGGACAATAGTATGTACGATCTGCAGATATTTGTTCAGGGTGTTCTAGATGTTATTCTATATAAAAAGAGGAAAGATTTGTATGTTGTATGTTTGTAACAAATTAACTCAAAAACTACTTCTAATACTAATTCCTTCACCATTGGAATGCTACAATATCCTTGAGTAACACAAGTTTTATTTTATCCCCATATTCCCATGGGAACGGGAACTACGGAAGTGAAACTGCGGAGTGCGGCTAGTAATTAGTAAATTAACAAAATAAGAAATAATAATCTTATTATTTATTTGTGTCCCAGGCCGCTACAAAGCTCTGGAGCCCGTATCAGATGACGACTGTTACCGCTACACCCTCCTCATCACAAACACAGATGTCGCGGACGCACGGGTCTACGTGCTCCACGTTGAGAACGAGAGGGGGTTCTCTTCCCATGCCGTCTCCTTGACTGTTCACGGTAAGTCGCCTTAACCAATCATCAAGCGAGCCGTAAAACGTCCGCTACTGAACACAGGCCTCCCTCATGGATCTCCATGAGGTTTAGTTGCCATACTTACCACGCTTGGCAGGCGGGTTGGCGAGCGCCGTTTGCGATGTTGATACACGGAAAGACGCTGCTGCGCATCTTCCGGAGGATTCTACTGCCGGCACTCCACATGCATTTCTAACTCTTATAAATGCGGTCTCTTTGACTATTCAGGGTAAATCCTCATATTCGAGTCAATATTTATTCAGCCCAATAGCTTAGAGGCGACAACTGTTCTCAGACCACCAGACTGTTTAAGTCCCTTAGATTCAGGCGTCACGTCTCCTACCGCTACAGTCTCCTCATTACAAACAAGGCCGTTGCGGACGTGCGAGTTTACGTGCTCCACGTTGAGAATGAGAGGGGGTTCTCTTCTCATGCCGTCTCCTTGACTGTTCATGGTACCTAAGTCGCCAATATAGCCAGATAAATATCGAGATTTATCTATTTATCTGGCCAGACGTGGTGATGGCCGCTGGACTAAGGCTGTAACGGAGTGGTGGCCAAGATCCGGCCAGAGAGGTCGAGGTCGTCCAAAAGCGCGATGGGTCGACGACATTATCGCAGTCGCTGGGCACACCTGGATGCGAAATGCACAGGACAGAGGAGGCTGGCAAAAACTTAGGGAGGCCTATACCCAGCAGTGGGTGATTCCGGGCTGAGAAGAAGAAAGAAGAAGAAATATCGAGATGAACCCTCTTCAGCCTATGCACGACCACTGCTGGACATATGCATCCCTCAATCTCCACGTAATGATCATGCCCTCATGATCATTACGTAGAGATTGAGGGGGGTTTAGGGGGGGGCGAGGGGGCTGTTGCCCTACTCACCCGCACGCTCGGCAGGCAGGTTCGCAAGTGCAGTACGGGATGTTGATAATGATACACGGAAAAACGTGCTGCTCATCTTCCGGAGGACTCTACTGACGCACCGCTACCACTCTCGTCGTCTCCATGGCTGTTCATGGTAAGTTTTACGAACTTTTTGAATCCCTATAGTTTCCGCCATGGTGTCTTCTTAACTTTTTGTGGTAAGTCCTATACTGGCTCCCAAGAAGTAGAAATGTGCAGAGTGCTGTATTTTTCACACATATTTTGAAACTTATTTCCCGCATACAATTACAAAGCCATCAGGTTATCTGATATCACTGCTATCATACATCTTAAGAGCACTGTTAAATACCAGAGACGGTTTGGCATGGTTTGTCATATTTACTTCTGCATTGTATTCTGAATGCATTAGTTTAAGCTATTTTATTCAATGTAGATATAAACTTTTGGCACTTATATTTTTTTTAAGGATTCTAATAGAGTAATAACCCTTTTTTCCTATTATTTTTTTTCTTATCATTCACACTAATTTATTTACTTGCATACATATGTCATATTAAAACAATTATGATCACTACACGACATAGTAAATGTAACATGTAACCGGTTTCTCGCGTAATTCAGTCGAAACGTCGGGTAGGAACCCGAAACATTTCGCTACCAGGTTTTGTTTTGAGGAGAATGAGTTGAAACGTCAGTAAGAATAGAGGTGGCTTTATGCGAGAAATATGTACCTTCCCGGTTACATGGTGTTTTTTTATAAAGTGCTGTGATTGCGAAAATTTCCAACAACTAGCATTTAATGCAATATTTACGGTATACTTTCTATGATTTTAATCATTTTTAGTTCCCGTAAATATCCCATAAAGTTTCTTATAATATTCACAACGATGTTATTAATATCTCTAGCATCCATTTCACGCCCCAGCTTACCGTATCCATGCATGAATTGAAAATCAACCATTTCTTTACGCAGATAATTTTTCGCTAACAGAAACGGCGCACGTGGCGCCACTGATCGCGGCGGCGCTGGTCATCGCAGCTCTTCTGGTGATCGTGCTGTGCCTCATCATCAGGTGTCGGAGGCGAAGAGGTGAGGACCTTGTTGCGATGAGATAAGGGTTTCCTTCGTGACTTTTTACATTCATATTAAATAGTGGGAATGTTCGCATGATTGTTATTGTTGGTGGAGGCACCAACTGTTTCGTTTCGTTTCGTTTACCAACTTTATTGAGGGCCTTCGTCAGGGTGAACACGGCTCGCGGTCCGCGACACGCGCTGAAGCTTTCGCAGTGCGCGTCTTCGGACGGGGCAGATAGGGGGGTTGAGGGGGCGTGTAGGTGCTCGCGGTGTTGACGGGGTGTCTTCGGGTGGTGCTTCCTCGTTGTTGCTGCTGGATTCCTCATCGTCTTGAAGCGACATAGAAGCCGCCAAACAGGCAGCACTCACTACGTCTTCACCAGGTTCAATGGAAGCGCTTAGGTGACTTTTTTGAAGACATGGTTTCCAAGCGGGTGGCAGAGCCCACCCTCTGTCTCTGTTAAAATTCGGTAGCCGACTAATTTCTATCATCTCACGGATCTTACGAGGAACAAAATAATTTTGCCTCGACAAGATCCGGGCGTTGTCGAACCGGACATAATGGCTCGAGCCAGAGTCCAAAGCGTGCTCCGCCACTCCGGAATTGTTGGTATCCAGGTTCTTCATGCGCTTATGTGTTCCGTGAGCCTAATGGAAACGTTTATCTTGGTCTCGCCTACATACATAACATTTGCCACAATCGCAGGGGATAACATAAACGCCGGGGGCACCCAACGGGTCACTGTTTTTGGGTAAGCGTATAAGTTGCTGCAGTTGTGTCAGGGGTCGGAATACCGTCTTATGCTGTACTTACGCTGCAACAGATGTCCGTAGATATGTTACTACTCTCTCAACTGATGTTCGGCGCTTTTTTGTGGATTAACTCGCCATCTGGAAACTTTGTCCCCTGTCGTACCCGTTCTTCTCCAGTACCCCCCTTACGTGTTGAAGTTCAGCCTCTATACATAGCCCAGTACACTTGGGGTCGCATACCATTATTATTAGTTTTTAAGGTACAGGATTTTATCGCGTACCTTTTTTATTATTTTGCCGACGTTTCGACCGGATTGCACCTGGTCATGGTCGCGGGAGGACTGAAGTTTCTGGGAGCTACCGCCGGAATTGATGGTAGGTGCCACGACTACCCTCAATTCGTCATTAGTCATTAGAATCAGAAACGTCCCGTTTCATATTACGACACACAACACTGATTGTGACAGGTTGCAGTACAGTCGGAACACAACGCACACACTTATTAATTACAGTATTCCACGCAGATGAGAGACGAATCCATCTTCACGATTAAAATTTCGGTGTTTTTTGATCTCAATCGCCTTTCGAACTATCCTTTTATAATAGTGGCGTTTCTTGGATATAACTTTTAGGTCATTTATTTAAATCCAGTGATTAAGTCCTGAGTCCAGCAATGTTCAGCAATCGCTGACTTACATACTTGCCGATTTTTGACTGCTGCGATGTGCTCCTTGACCCGTTCGGCTATTGTCCGGTTAGTTTGCTCTGTGTAAGAATGGCCACAGGTAGAGTCAATCTTGCGCCTACGCCTGGCATTTGCAGCGGTATCGGATGTTGATGTACGGAAAGACGCTGCTGCCCATCTTCCAGGGGTATCCCTTGGTAGATTCCTACTACTTAATCCACGGTCAATAGAGGGGTGTCTAGTCATTAAGTGTATAGTGTGGTTCCTTGTGTTTTAAATATCTTTATTTGTTTTATTACAGAAAGCGTGGAGTACAAGACTGATGATTTAGATAGGTAAGAAGCATTATATTCTAAGTTAGTAAATCTCTGGATTAGTCTTATGCATTTAATAATTTATATTTCCTGTTACAAACTTATGAGTATACCTAGTTATAGATTCAGTATGAAGTACATATGTACGTATATTATATTAGTTTTAAGGTTGTTATGTATGTAGGTTTATTTGCGTATATTAGTTTAATTTATTTATTCATAACGTTTTGGGTTGCACGTCAAATCTTAAGTTAAATTTACAATTACATTTTACTCTTTAATGCATAGTAATATAATAATAAAAATCATTTATAGTATAGTTATAGTAGAATAACAATAATAAATTAATTATCTTATAAAGAATAATAAATAAATCTTTAGAAAATAGAAAGGAAATAGAGAATAAATGTCAATAAAATAATTCATCAAATTTATAATAGACCTGTATTATTCATACGCAAACGTCGTCTTTTAATTTATATATAATATCCTGTCCATGATTATGAAGTGATTTTATGTTTGTTAATATTTTTTTGTGTCCATAATTCTGTTTATAGTGTACGTAAAATAAAGAGTTATCTTTCCAAGAGTACCATCATCATCATTTCAGCCGTAAAACGTCCACTACTGAACTGAGGCTTCCCTCATGGATCTCAGTTCTCTGGATCAGGATCTCTGGAGTTGCCATACTCACCACGCTTGGCAGGCGGGTTGGTGAGCGCAGTACGGGATGTTGATATACGGAAAGACGCTGCTGCCCATCTTCCGGAGGTGTCCCTTAGCAGGCTCTTACTGCATCCACGGGTAGGAGAGGAGGGGTAACATTCTACTGACGGCACCCCACGGCAAGAGTATATTTTATCAAAAACTATAACGTTACCTTTTCCTACAGCGAGAAAGCCGTACTGCCCGCGGACGCCGTGTACTCCCCGACACGCCCGCCGCCGCCCGCGCGGGGGGGCGGGGGGAGCGTGGTGGGCGTTGGCGCGGGCGGCATGACGTCACGCTACTCGCCCGGCGCGCTGCAGGTCCGCCGCGCGGCCGTCGTGCTGCAGCCCCCCACCACCGTGTGACGTGTGCGTGTGCCCACAGGTGTGACACTAACTGCATGGGATATGTACACTAAGAGAGAAGCTTGTAGTTATATTTTCTGACTTATACACGGTGTGTACTTATAAACTGACGTTAATAGAGTTCAAAAGGTGATGGAACTGCAGCCCCCCACCACCGTGTGACGTGTGCGTGTGCCCACAGGTGTGACACTAACTGCATGGGATATGTACACTAAGAGAGAAGCTTGTAGTTATATTTTCTGACTTATACACGGTGTGTACTTATAAACTGACGTTAATAGAGTTCAAAAGGTGATGGAACTGCAGCCCCCCTCCACCGTGTGACGTGTGCGTGTGCCCACAGGTGTGACACTAACTGCATGGATATAGGTATAGTGTAGACTAAGAGAGACACTTGTAGATAATACTCGTATTTTGCGACTTATTATAGTGTAATCACTAACCGACGTTGAAAGAGTTCATAAAGACATAGGTGGTGTTGGAACTGCAGCCCTGCTCGACTATGTGACGTATGCATGTGGGACACTAACTGTAAGGAATATGAAGAGTAAGAGAGAAGCCTATAGATATATTTTTCGACTTATACATGGTGTGATTACTAACAGACATTCATAGACTGATGCCGTGAGGTGCCGGCAGTAGAACTTTAACCCACCATGGGGGGAACCCGTCTGCCAAACGTGGCGAGTTCTACTGCCGGCACCCCACGGCAACACTAATTAATATGTTCATAAAATTAAAAAAATTAAATTCTTGACACTTTACCTAGTCTTGGAGGTTATCTAATATTTTTGGAATGTGTCCCCTTAGTTTTGTAATCTACACATCATGCCACACTCGGGTATATTTCAAACATCCGATTGTTCATCTCCACTTTCATCTTCCATATCTTGTAAACGTATTATTTATTTTGATAAAACATATTTCAGCCACCGCCTAAAAACCTGCTTTTAAGTAAAAAAAATTGCAACGAATCGGTCCACTCGCTCCGGTGCCACAGACAGACATACAGACACACACACACACACACATAGCTGTCAAACTTAATACACCCCTCTTTTTTGTCAGGTTTTAAATTGAGATTGTGGCATAAAGTAGGTATTCCGGTATATTTGGAAAACCGCATCACTTATTTGAGCGACTATTTCTGCGAAACTACAAAAGCTTGCTAGCTAGCTACCTAGCTCATAAAGTTCCCCTAGAAAGTTCATGTTAAAAACTACATTCATTATTTTTTCAGATTTGTAAAGCTAGAGTTTAGGTTATAGAGGGGGGGACGCTCGAAAAAAGGTTTTGGACTTTAATATTTCGCAAACGGAACCCTAAATCGAACAATAGTCTTCGCAACCTTTCATAGCCTTCTACCTCGTTAGAGTATATTGTTCTGTGCCTTCTACGGCTAAATAATCTCTTCGCAAAGCCGGTGACGGACGCACAGACAGACAAAGCGAAACTATAAGGGTTTCTTGTTTTACTACGTAACCCTAAAAAGGTACCGAATTACGTGATAAAGTCCCGTTAAACAGTTACTATTAACTATTATATTCTCTTTGTCCCATAAGACTTCGGTTTGTTCTATGGGAGATATTAATTAATTGGGTAACGTTAAAAAATGGCTTAGCTTCGGCCCAGGGTCCTAATTGCTTTAGTTAACAGGCTGGCGGCGCTCCCAATCGTGATGTCATATGGTTTCCTATTTGTTGTTGTCTCAAAGTAACGATATCTACACCAATAAGAAGTGTGTTAGAGTTTTTAGCAAGAAAACCCGCGCATTAGTTAGCTTGAGACGTAATGTCTAATACAAGTGTTATCTATTTATTCAGACGTAATGATCTGTTATTTCCTCTGACTTTTAGCCGAAAAAGCAGGAAGGATGGGCTCTGCTCAAACCTAATTCATCTAGCATTATCCCTGGCACTGCAGCGTCCAGAAATCATCTAAAATAAAATAAAATAGGCCTTGTATGAAAAACTGTAAGAGATGTATGTTTGCTGTAATAAAACCAAGCATAACCTATCTAGTAGCTTCTTACAAAGTTCTTCCAATGCACAATCTATACGAAACTTCAAACGTCAAAGCTGGTTTGATATTGGGAGAATTGCTTATGTTCGTTAAATTTAGTATCTTATAATATTTATGTATATATTATATGGTTAAAAGCCAGACAAGTGACTGCTTGTGAAAGGCGATGTTAGTTTTTCTGAAAACACCAATCGTAAAGAAACTATATTATGATCCACATTATCATCGGCCTTTTCGTCTATTACAGACGATTCAGGTAATGCCTGTGGTTTGGGGGTTGCATTTTTATAAATGACTAAACAGTCCTATCTTTGACCTCACTGCGCGACGGCAGTTTTGGCAGACGTGGGTGTCCATTGCAGTTGGTGGATTGGATGTAACTGCCTGTCGATGCCGTCTCGCTCGTTTCTCGGCTAATGAGACAAACCAGGTTTGGTCGTGGTGTTTAAGGCATTCGTGTAAGTTTTTTCTCCATTCTGGTCTGTTCTCAGCCATTGATGCCCAGTCAGTGCGCTTGATGTTAAACGCTGCCATGTCTCTCTTTGCGCAATCTTTATATCGGAGCACAAATCCACAAAAGTCATGACAAAAACATGAATAGATAAAAAACGGACTTGAACGTTTCGAGAAAGCCTACAAACAAACTCTACTATCTTGTTAGGGGTACACATTTTGTTTTGTCCTTGAGTCTCTAAGGTTTCGGTTAATTGGGTTTGTTTTTAACCAATAAAACACTTTTTGGGCCATAAATATTGTATAGTCACTGTATGTTAATTTTAATTATCCTGAGCACACACCTTAACTTCAGTTTATGTTCTCAATAAACATTAGAATTTCCATCCACTGTTGAATATCTAAATAAATAAAGTATTTAAAACACAAACTTTGTCTTATGGTTAACAATTATAGCACTAACGACACTAATCTCACGATTCACTACAATCTTTACCATATCACTGACTACACCCACAACAATAGCAAGAGAGTACCTTCAAAGTATCTAGAAAATAACCAACATTTTCATTGTTCCAGGCAGCTTTATCGTCGCTGGAGAGAGAAGCCAAAGAGAATGTATATGCGGTGCTGGACCCGCATATACAATACGATATAACAATTAATAAGCACGGAGAGCCGCCTAAATACCTATCCTTATCTAAACCTCTCACGCACCAAAGAACTCACGCTTTCGACCCACAAAATATCGACGAAATCAACAACAATGATACCAACTTCACAACCTTCAAAGGACCCCCAAAACTAAGACGCTCCAACAAGAGTAATAACAGCAAAAAATACAAATCATACATTTCCAAAACCAATAACGATGTAGAATACTCAAGAGATCCAAAATATGTTAGTGAAAACGCACAAGCAAAGCACAATGATCGAACTAAAACCTATACGCGAATGTACGAGAGAAATAATTCCGGTAGAAGGTATGATAGTGATATGGATAAGCTAGAAAATAGGAGACACAATAGATATGATACAAACAAAGAAAATGAAAGGCGTGCATCAAATATATCGCAGGAAGTAGATGACATGGATTTCAAACCAAGACCTGGTAAAGTGAAGGAAATAGCGTCTAGATTCAATAGGAACAGTGAAAATATGCATTCTATTAATGCTAGAAAGGAAAGACCAAAGCCGGTTCAAAGCTACGGCAACCAAGCGTACCTTGACCATGTGTTTCCAGATGCTGTAGAGATTTGAGTGTGAACTAAGTGTAAGTGCAAAGAACATGACAAATGAGATCTCTAATTAGTGTAAAGTGTAAATATAATAGTTGAGAATAGGTCCGATTTTACAGATAAACGTACGTACGAGGTGATTTAATTTAAGATATAATACGGAACGGTTTTCTCTTTGTTTCTAAAATATATTTTTATTGGTTTTGAAAATTTCAAGGATATGAACACTGAAACGTACCTACGGAATATTAACCACCATTGGAGGTTTCTTGAGTTTTCTTAGGCTTCAGTTTGTCAGTGTACAATTGGGTCGTTATTTCGGGAATCTCAACAAATGTTATCGTGTATAACTCGTACATATTTAATTTCGCTTTCATTATTACGTATTATTGATAAGACAATTTACCATTAGAAATGTGTAGCTTTTGTAATCATCTGTGAAATCAGACCTGTTATTTTTTCCAATTTCACAAATAAAATATTGTAGCTATTTATTGTAGTGTATGCCATATCACCGTAGACAGTAAGTCCCAGCGGTCATCGTTTTATTTGCAGAGTTCATTGCTATTAGATAGCTTTCATGCAGGGCAATGGAAGAGTGAAGAAAACATAGAACTGCCGAACTTAGTCAAGTAGTGTGTAAGAACTTTCGCGATTTGTTAACATATTAACAAGTTTTAAAATACATGATTTGATCGCGTGCAGGGAGGCGATTGAATTAGAAGAACACCGAAATTTAAATCGTGAAGATGGTTTACGTCTTTCATATGCGTGGAATCCTGTAAATAATAAGTGTACAGTAGTCTGACACCGTCAGTGTGGTTTGTCGTCTATGAACAGGGACTTTTTTGATTTTGAAGACGAATTGAGGATCCTACAATCAATTCTCGGCGGTAGCTCCCAGAATCTTCAGTCTAAGAACGCTAAAACATGTTCGAAACGTCGGGAAAATTATAAATAAAAAGGTACGCGATAAAATCCTGGATTCTAAAACTTATTAGGTGTTTAAGACTTTTTTAAACTACCTATCTAGATATTATTAGCACGTTTGAAGACCATTATTGTATAAGACTTTTACATAATTTGTACTTAAAAATATAATGCATTTATTTGTTTCATGTATAAATCAGTGACTGTGGCCAGTATATGTAATTTTTATAATTAATAAAAATAAAAGTTCGACAACGTTAATTTCTTTCTGTGTATAGTTTCTCTATCTTGCGTTTTATATTGTTGAATTTTAACAGTATTAAAAATATCCTTTTGTAAAAATTATTGTTTGTATTCTATTCCCTTGTGAATCATCCTACTACGTTTATACAGGGGTGTAATAAAGCGGCGGGCGGCTAGAGAGCTAAATATTATATTCTTTATCAATATGTGATACTACAGTTTGTAGGCGTCTCTTATTTTATTGAAACCCACCGTGGTGTGCCGGCAGGATAATTTTGCCTCTCCTCTCTTGCCTGTGGAGTAAGGATCTGCCAAGGGATATCTCCGGAAGATGGGCAGCAGCTTATATATCAACATCCCGTACTGCCCTAGCCAATCCGCCTGCCAAGCGTGGCGAGTACGGCCAACCACCTCATGATCTTGGAAATCCTTGAGCCTTTAAGCTTATCCCTATATACAAGTTTTGATTTTTTGAGAATATCATTAAGTATTCCTTTTTAACATGTCACGTTAATGTTGAATTTTTAATGTTCCATAAAAACAGACGCTAAAAATGCTGCGTTTCAGGCGGTTTTTAAAACAACTGCTCTTATTAAGCCCGTTGCAGGTTCGATTCCCGCTTTATTTGCAGTTGCTGAAGCTTGTCGGAATATGCTTCGACATTATAATTTTCCAAAATGAATGGAACATTTATTAAAATCATCATCATCTCAGTCGTAGGACCTCCAAGTACTGATCATGAGGGGTTGTTGCCATACTCACCACGCTTGGCAGGCGGGTTGGCGAGCGCAGTACGGAATGTTGATACGTGGAAAGGCGCTGTTGCCAATCTTCCGGAGGTATCCCTTGGCAGATTCTTGCTGCGTTTACGGGCAAGAGACTCCTCTCGTGCCCGTAAACGCAGTAAGAATCTGCCGGTTGTAGAATGTTGCTTCTTCTTCTTTTGCTGAATGTTTCTCTTCAAGCAACATTCTACAGCCGGCACCCCATGGAATAAGCTACGACCTTTTAATAGCACTGCGTCATAACAATTCAATAAAAAATGCACACCCTATAGTACACTTCAACTTAATTGCAATGCATTTCGTCCACACGCTCGTTCGATCCACAATTACAAAGCAGACGTGTAAGCTGAGCCTTGCAAGTGATAACCTATCTGTGAGTCGCAGTATCATTCGATAGAAAAGCGTTAGTAGCGATCGACGACTCGCGAAAATGCAAACAAAAATTATTCTGTTATCTCTCGCCCTTGTGAACTGTTACGAAAAGGTAGAGATCAGACCACCAAATCAATGTACCCACATGTGCGTAAACAAGTGCTGTCCAGCTGGAATGGTGTATGCCAGAGTGAAAGTCGACCCGCAGAAGAAGGCTAAAATGTGTTTGCCTATGCTTAGTAACGATACAGATTTGGTTTTTGGGCAGAAACATTTCATGTACCATACTGAGTTTTTGAACCGTACAACGGAGTATTTTATAGTTAAGTTGGGTGCTGTGTTGTTGAAGGACAAGTTTCAAGTGGTCTCTGGTATAAATTGTGGAGAAAAACCGAGACAGTATTATACGCCCAGGGGGCCATTTAACATTCTTGATGTAAGTAATTAGTTTAGAGCTTCCGCTTTTACTTAAAGGATCTTATCGCGTACCTTTTTTATTATTTTCTCGACGTTTCGAACACGTTCTTGGTCGCTTTGAAACATCGGGAAATAGTATTAAAACAAAACAAAAATAAATATCCATCATCTTTGAACTACGAGAAAACAATAATGTCATAATACTTAAATAACGTAGGGCAATAATAAAAGTATATAACGCGATAGTAAGGCCTTTGCATCTATTATAGATGATTTTTTTATACCTACGGCGTCAACAACTGGTAATCATGCTGTCGGGAACGCTGCTGTGTCTGGGAGATTGTTAGATGGCTTGCCCAGCACCTATACCATCCTCTCAGCTTAGTCAACTATTAGAACTCCTTACTTTTATACAATCTGTCATTCGTCATTCTACTCTACCAGACAATCCTGTTTCGATTAACTTGACACTGGCGGAATAGTGTAAAACCAAACACAAAAAGCCATAAAATAAAAAGACAAGACAATCCTGTTTATGCTAAGCTCGGTTTATCTTATTTTACTAATTGTCTGTAAACTGTATTCAAGATTATCGTATAACCTACCCAAATGAATCCACTTTAGTAATTGCTACCCATACATCAATCTAAGTATGTATGTATGTAGATGAATGTAACACACCCACCTAATACATATGGCCGGCTGTTAAAAACAGACACTCTTTTATAAATATCTAATTTATTTCATACAATGTTATTAAAATAATACAGCAGTGGCCATGACATGAATGTTGCCTCTTCTCTCTTGCTCGTGGATGTAAGTAGTAAGAATCTGGAAGGGGATATATGGGTATATAGCAGCATCTTTTCGTGTTTCCAATACCCTATACTGCGCTCGCCATGATTTGGATTTGAAGTATTCGATCTACTTACGTATTATGACTAGATCCATTCCAGCTCATGATCTAAAAGCTAGAAGTAAATATCTAATAATAACAATAGTTCAGAATCATGTATCAGAGCTGCTTAATGTCATATAAATTTCACAATAACACAAAATATTATGTAGGTATATATTTAAATTATAACCAATTATTTAAAAAAAACGACGTGTATATTTATTTAAATACACCCCACAAATTAAACTCAAAATGTATATAAGTAATATTTCAGATTTTCATAGACTTGATTATATATAACAACATGATCAAAACTACGTTTAGCTACATAGCTTTATGATTTAAAAAATAATTACAAACTTAAACTAGGTATCCCAGAAGTCACTTTGGTACTAACTCAATAGATTCTTCTGTATGTTGAATAAAAAAAAAGATTTTTTTCAATTATAATTACTATAAGTTATTTATTTATTTATTATTTATTGACGAGCTCTGTGGCGCAGCGGGCGAAGGTCCCGCCTGCGACGCAAGAGGTTGCGGGTTCGATTCCCGCCTCGGGACAAATGTCTATAAGATCTGCAGATATTTGTTCAGGGTGTTCTGGGTGTTTTTCTATATTTAATAAAAATATCTATCTATGTAGTATAATGTATAAGGTATATCAGTCATCTAGTACCCATAACACAAGCTCTGCTTGAGGCTAGATGGTGCTGTGTGATTTGTCCAGCATAATTTATTTATTTATTTTATTTTATTTGAAATAATATAGTTTTACAGAATTAACATTACAACCATAGTCACATAATACACAATAATTTTTGATGTAGGTACGCATTATGCCCGAAGATGTATATATACATCTTCGGGCATAATGCGTACCTACACAGACTTATACTTTTCATAAATTGACCCACTAAAGTCTCATCGTATTAATAAAAAATAAAGTGATTGTTCATCATCACAACAGTAATTTAAATCAATCGCGAGATTGTTTTTATGTTTCACGTAGATGTAGCTTTTCGCTTTTTGGTTCTTCGATTTATGCAAGCTATTACGGAATTATTTTAGAGTGGCTTCAAAATATAAGGAAACTTGAAGACTCAAATCATATTAAAAACCACATGAACAATTTCCTACTAATTTTAGTCCTACGTAAGGATGTTTGCTAACCATACAAGCAAAAGCTACCGAACCCGCTGAAAATTTGTATCTTAATAGATGTTGACCAGGATATCACATAAATGTTACTCCTATTTACCGGGTACAACGCGTGCGAAGCAGGCAGAATATAGTAGTCTATATGTTATTAGTTATTACATATTTTGACGACCTTTTTGACACAGCTGGTCTTATAACCGGCTGAGATAGTAGAGGTTTCGGATTCCATACCTACCGTAAGACAAATTTTATACGAGAATAAAAAAGTTAGCTGATATATTTTCCGAATTTTGGTGTTTTTCTAAGTATTATATTAGTTCCCATAATACAACATGTGCTTTCTTTATAGCTTGATTGTGCTGGGTGATAAGTTGAGCAATATGAAAAACGCCTCGTTAATAACACCCTTTGGATACGATATATTTATAAGATTTTAAATAGGTTTATTCTGTTGTTAGGTCTTATAATGTACTAGCTGACCCGGCGAACGTCGTATCGCACCTATAACTACAACCACCATTTACAATGTCACGTATACATTTTGTCATTATATTTTTTTTTAAACCTTTATTCTCATAAATAATTTGTTTCGTTAACGTAATATGAAACGTTGAGTCTAGGATCCACAGTATCGGTGCTGCCTCTGCTGCTTTCGGGAAACTTCGGGTCAAAGTATTTCGCTCCCACGACATCAAGCTTAGCACAAAAATAAAGACATATATAAATGGCTATAGTCCTGCCAAATATTTTGTACTCCGCCGAAACGTGGTGTCCGTACCGCCGACACATACGAGCCCTGGACCGGTTTCATCTTAAGTGCCTCCGTGACATTTTAAAGATACAATGGTCGGATCGGGTGAGATGTACCGATGTTCTTAGACGAGCAAATGTCTGCGGGATTGAAGCGTACTTAATGCGCCGTCAACTACGCTGGTGCGGGCATCTACTGCGCATGCCCAACGAGAGAGTGGCGAAACGCACTTTCTACTCTGAGCTTCAGGAGGGTAAGCGAAAAAGCGGTGGCCAACTCCTTAGATATAAAGATGCTCAGAAGAGAACGATGAAGAAGAGCAAAATTGAGCCCTCTCGTTGGGAATCGCTGGCAGGAAATCGGCCATTATGGAGGAACCTGGTGCGACGAAATGTCCAAAGTTTCGAAGACGAACGCAGGCGCGAACTAGACGAGAAACGGGACCATCTTAAGAACAAGCCGCCTGCAAACATCCGTTACAACTTTGTGAATGGTATTCTGACTTGCGCTATTTGCGCACGAACGTTCAAAGCCAAAATTGGCTACATAAGTCATCTTAAAGTTCATCCACACTCATAGGCAGAAATAAGGTCGCCGTAGCCGAAAACGGTTAGGAGGATTATTATTATATTTTAAGAAACGTTATGATGCAAGTAACGTGAAATGGAACGTACCTATTTCTGGATGGTGGTGCCAGCTACTAACCTCTTCGTTTCCGCTAACCGTTCTAAATTGTTTGCACAGAGATGACAGAGTTATAATGCTCTGATCAGGCCAAATGATTTGGTCCTCATTTTTTCTTTAAATTAATGTATTGTTTTGGTCTTACAGTTTCCTAGTTTCGGCATGTTTTTTTGTTTTGTTATCAAAGTGATTCTAATATCTACCACTTTTTGGAGTTTCGTTGCTGAAGCGGGCAGTACTGGGGATTGTATTTCGTCATGCATTTGCGTTCTTTGTGGAATCGGCCATTTTCTACCCAGATTTTTATAAGGCAGCTGAGGCTCAGTTAATATTTTCTTTTTATCAATTTTCGATATACTACCCAATCTTGTTGACTTGGAGGTGACGCAACGTGGTCGGCGCTAAGATCTACCTAATCACTGTTTTACCTAACCCTGGGATTAAACCACAGGGGTGTCTGGACTCAGTGTAAAGCTATCTGGACTCAATGTAAAGCTGTCTGAACTCAGTGTAAAGCTGTTTGGACGCAGTGCAAAGCTGTCTGGACTTTAGAGCTGCTAGAACACTGTCTACTACTCCTAGGATACAGTGTTTGCTTGCACTGACGGTACAATTTTATTTATACTTAATCTACTTTGGGTTGCCTTGCTCACGTTCTGGACTGGACGTTTGGAGCGGCACCATATTTTAACTAATTCAGTACCGTAGCTGAAGTTTATTTCTACGGTTGACGCCCTGCTTACTTTTCAACTTATTTAACTTTCCATACACACACATAATTTCAACAATAAAATTCTAACAATATTAAATAACCTAAATACTTTATAAATTACCACTAATGCAATTCATCTCAGGAAACCCACATAGCCCATAAGTCTCTATATCAAGCTAAGCCGTGGCTTAAACATTTTGTTAATGTTAGGACAATAAAGACAATCAAACCTGATTTCATTGTTTTATTAAATTCCCAGTGGGACCCTAGGTTTCCAACCTACCCGGACTTTCGGAAGGGGAAAGAGAAACCTACTCCAACCCTACAACTACGCTACAACTAACGCCGAAACATATGTTTAATATTTTTTTCCATACAACCTTTATGAGTAGATATGATATCGTTACACAGAATTAACTTATCAGAGTTATCTAAACATGATTTTAGATCGGCGTGGCATATTCGTAGCAGAAACTATAAAATCTAGGTTATAATAGTTAGTGAGTAGGTACTAAGATATAGATACTTAACGGTTTGTATGGTGCTAACGCTATGTCGGTAACCCGAGTTCTTCATTTATTTCTGATTCGATCCCGTAGAGAAACGCCTCTCCATAGCTCGTTGAGCGACTCTAAGCTTATTCATAGTCAATGATCACATCTCGGTTCCATATGTCGTAGATTGTAATTTTTCAAATCAGTGCCATACTGATACTGATATAGTTAGCCCGAATCGTCCCATTGTTGGGCTGCCTCCAATTCTTCCAGCCACTTATATCTTCTGTCAGTGCCATAAATGTCAAAAAATGCCAGCAATTTTAACCCCTTCTGATTTAATTTACGCAACTAAAAGTAGCCTATGTCCGTCTCCATAGTTTAATCTACTCCTATACTAAAATTCATCTAAATCGGTTCAGCGGTTTTGACGTGAAAAGGGAACATACATACTTACATACATACATACATAAATACATACATTCTTACATTCACTTTTATATATTAGTAGGATAAGTAATTTTACTATATTATTATTATTTTTTAAATTATCTTTTAACTTAACGTACACACTATTCATATCATTTTAATATAATTTTCTCTCTGTTGGCAAAGGTTTACTGTAAGATAACTCTTTCAGGGTTAAACTCGCCTTTGCACATCACCTTTGTGTATCCTATTTTGTTTGTATGTTTTGCTTTTGTGTACAATAAATAATTTAAGAATAAGTACTGATTTACTTAACATACATATATATTTAAGTATTATATTAGTTCCCATAAAACAACATGTGCTTTCTTTAGAGCTTGATTGTGCTGGGTGATAAGTTAAGCAATATAAAAAACACCTCGATAATAACAACCTTTGGATACGGCAGCCGTAAAAGCCAATGAGTAAAAGCTGTATATTCAAACACACTTAAACTATCAGCTCTTATCAGTGCTTCCGAAAGTTTAGATATGATATCGTTACACAAAAATAACTTATCAAAGTTTAGATAACATGATTTTAGATCGGCGTGGCATATTCGTAGCAAGTTCTTTTTAAATGGCAAATGATATTATACCGTAGTCTCCAAGCGAGTGATCTCCAAGCACTGCTGTTGGAAGAGGCATGCATCCAACGCCGACCTGCGGTTCTTACCAAGTCGTCTGCCCATCTTGTAGGTGGACGTCCTATGCTGCACTTGCCGGTCCGTGACCTCCATTCGAGAACTTTGCACTTCAACGAGCGTCCATCCGTTTGGCTATTTATTTATTTATTTGAGCCACCACAGAAGATACACAAAGAAAAATTACAAAAGTAAAAACAATAAAAAGAGTTTCCCTGCAAAAAATCTGTAAAACTGATCATAAACAGTGGCGTGGTTACTGAAAATCAGTACCGTGTTCTTACGAGCAGCGGCGTGCTGAGTTGGTGACCAAATTTATGTCTCTTGATTTATCTTGTTTCAATGTTTAATTTTAATATAAACATGTATCTATAAGTCGTTAATAAATAATTTCTTATAATAAATTTATTTTTAGGGTTTTGGGATATCTTAATTTCGCAGTTATTCTTATCATCATCATCATCAGCCTATATTAGTCCACTGCTGGACATAGGCCTCCCCAAATCTGCGCCATTTCACCCTGTCTTCATTATTATTATTCTTATTCTTATACTTTTTGCTAAATGGTTTCTAATTTATTATTTTAAAATCGCTTTAATATGGTTACTTAGTTATATATTTCTTTTAACCACTCATGACTTCATTAAATCACAAAATGACAAAAAAATACCACTAACCCTAATTCCACCTATTTGGGGTCGGCATATCAAGTATATTTCTTCCATTCTTCCCTTTCACTCCTTAAACTCGCATTCACGCCTTTTCTATGGCCACACATTTTTTCACGAAGACTATCAATTTTTTTTTGCTTTTCTCAACCGTTCGTATGACTGCCTTGTTATATTATAACATGCCCATACCTTAATTCTTTAACTGTTCTACAACTGTTGCCACCTTCAAACTTGGTTATATACATTTAAATACAGTTACAAAAACCCTAAGAAAAAATAACTTTATTTTAAATAAATTCGTAGCTTACTGGACATAGACCGATAAAACTGTTAACAATTTTTAAATAAAAAAATAATCTTACATTTTTAAATAAAAAAATATATCTAACTAGATTTTCCCCGCGACTTCGTACGCGTTTCGACGTTCTGCTCGTATACTACTTGTTGTAGAGTTATATTTTATAGCCTAAAGCCTTCCTTGACATATAAGCTATCAATTTAAAAAAAATTGTGCGAGTAGTTCCTGAGATTAGCGCGTTCAACAAAACAAACAAAGGAACTCTTCAGCTTTATAATATTAGCACAGATTTAAATTATTCACAAGACAATCTTGCAAAATATAAAAACCTTCTTGAATGATGGAACTGCCCATAATGTATAAAACTGTCCTGTCTATATCTATGTATTATCGCCGTGAGGTGCCGGCAGTAGAATGTCACCCCTCCTCTCCTGCCCGTGGATGCAGTAAGAATCTGCTAAGGGATATCTCCGGAAGATGGGCAGCAGCGTCTTTCCGTGTAAGAACATCCCGAACTGCGCTCACCAACCCGCCTGCCAAGCGTGGTGAGTATGGCAACAACCCCTCATGCACTTGGATCTCTAAGTCAATAAGGGAGGCCTATGTCCAGCAGTGGATGTCTTACGGCTGTAATGATGATGATGATGAATATAATATGTGCTACCAAAAAAAACCGGCCAAGTGCGAGTCGCACTCGCGCACCGAGGGTTCCGTACAAACCTGTAGGTATATAGACCTGAGTATTTGATATGAATTTCAATTTAATACCTCTAGTATGCGATCATGAGGAAAGGGGTAAGTAGTAAGTTAAAAATTATTAAAAATATTTTTATTATATGATGTAACCAAAAATTTACGGTTTTCGCAATTTTTCCTTTATCTGCGCTATAAGACGTTGCTTCGTACCAAATTTCAAGTTTCTGAGTTCACGGGAAGTACCATGTAGGTTTTGATTCCCTTGCAACTGTCGAAAATTTGCGGAAATTTGCGGCATAAACGGCTGTATCTTTTGATTGCGTTGGCTTATAAGTTTGATTTTTTCACAGTTCCAACGGACAGCATTTGATTTAAATTCCAGCTTGATACCTCAACGCGTTGCTGAGAAAAAGAGTCTTGACAGACAGACGGACGGATAAAAAAGTGATCCTATAAGGGTTCCGTTTTTTCCTTTCGAGCTACGGAACCCTAATAAAATAACAAAACTTCAGTAAGTAGTTACGGCATGGAGTCTTCGAAATATAGACCTTTTAAAACGTTTTCAATCCATTTACCGCGAGCAAATATTTATTTTTGATTGTTCTGATCGAACAAGCAAAAATAAATGTTTAGAACCAATACATTTTCTCAAATAAAACAAATCTCATTTCATTAAGCGACCCCATTGAAAGGGTGGGTGCTATCGAAGGTTTTAATCACCACTAAATCCACTTAAAGCTGTGACACGTAAAATGCCACTGTAAAGGATGTTTATAACCATTTCGCTTTAAACGTTTGGACGTGCAGCACGCTTTGCTAACAATCTTACACAATTCCTCGAAAAATCATGATTATCCTCCTACTATTTTTATCTGTTGTTCATGGACAGCCGTGTTCTGATACCGCCAGTGTCGATGTTACAAACGGGGAGACGTTTCATGACGGAACTGTTTTAAAAAATGGGGTAACTTATCCTAAGCAATTCGTGTTCGCGAAAAATGTAAGCGGTGAAGTAAAAACTTTCGGCTGTTTGTGTGACATAAAGACATGCTTCAGAAAGTGTTGTCCTATCGGATCTGTTTTCCATCTAGGTGTTAAAAAGTGTTTTGTGAATCCGGAGGGGGATATTCTCCTGGTGAAGGGCATTGACCTACATTTCTTCAATTCGTATACGAAGACTGTTGGACTGGCTTCATCGTATTTTGCTGTGACGGTTGGGTATCCTGCTGTGATGGGGAAATTTTATAAAGAGGCTTCGAAGTGGTATGTTCAAGAGGTAAGTTTTCTGGCAATTGACTCCCTTGTGTAAAAGCTAATTTTTTTTCTTGATTAATATTGTCCCACTGTTGGGCAAACGTCCTTTCTTCTTTCACTTCTATTATATTAAAAAAAAATATCGTACAAATTTTGTTTAGGTATCTTTTCAAGTAATTATTTGTAGGATATCAATTTGTTCAACTGTTTTTGAGTTCATGATGTTCAATTTTAATAAAATTTGATTTATTTTACAGAAGTTACGTATTATTTCATTGAAACTAAATAACAATCAAGGTATATAATCTAAGTTTAAATAATTTTATTTATTTTGGGTTTTGGATTGGGAGCTAAAATTTACCTTAGATTTTAATTATTTTAAGTATAATTTTTAACGCAGATTTATAAAACTCAGCACCGACAGACAAGTACTTTTGGCTCATTCTCACGGAGAATGACTAGGACAAAACTCTATTAAAATTAGATGCGGGCGGGTTGGCGAGCGCAATACGGAATGTTGATAAAAAAAAAGACGCAGCTGCCCATGTTTCAGAGGTATCTCTTGGCAGATTCTTACTTCATCCACGGTCAAGGGAGGAGGGGCAACATTTCACTGCCGGGCCCCCACGGCGAGATATCGCTCAATGCATACTAGTATTCTGTGCTCAATGCGTTAGAAAGACTGATGCGGAACATTTTTACTCGGTTCTTTTTAATAACGTTTTTTGTCTAATTGTAAAGGGACCATAAACGTACATGGGGGACATTAAATACCCTTCAAAACCAACATAAAGTACGCACCAAAACAAACAAACTGGTAGTAAATCATCGTACGCTTGGGAAAACAGGAAATGTTGTTAATTAACATATGATGAATGACGTCACATAGCGAATATTTTACCCCATGGTTTAATATTCGTGTTTATTCATTATAACAACCTTCGGATCGATCAGTCGTGGGTTCGATACCAGACGTAAACCAATGGATTTATCTTTCTTCAAGAATTTACCGCGGCTATGTTATCATCAGACGTATCGACCTGTTCCTTCCTCTGACTAACAGCCGACTAAGCTAGAAGGATAGTATGGGTGCTGGGAAAACCTTATACATCTAACAATGCCCTTCTTTATGATAAAATTAACAATATCCTCTCTATTTACTCCCTAACTAAAATAAAATGTCAAATAGAAACCACCCAATTGTTTAGAACAGCTGGATGATGAGGCTTCCGAAAAGATCCTCCACTGCATTAGGAGTAGAAAGAAGTCTAGTCCATTGACATTTATCCGTGGAGCGAAGGCCTGGTGACCTCTACCAGGTTTCTTACGCCTTTTTTAGGCACCAGTCTCTCACAATGCAGGTTAATTATAACAATACCTTAAGAACTTGTAGATTAACCTCTAAGAACTGTTGCGAGAGGAAAATAAACGATTTGTTTATTTATCTCACAAATATTATAAAGCCGAAAGTTTGTTTGTATAGAGGTTTGTTACCTCTTTACGCAAAAACTAGTATACGTATCGAGCTGAAACTTTGCAAACGTATAGATGTTAACTAGGATTAACGCATAGTACTTTTTATCCGGGTACAACGCATGCGAAGCGGCGGGCACAAGCTAGTTTATTATAATGCCCAGGCACTGCATTGCTGATGCTGTATAAATCATCCACAATAGATGTAAAAGCGTTGCTTTTTAAGTATAGAGTAAACGCAACCTTTTAAATTGTTTTTTTAACCGCCGACGCGCCATATGGATCGATGGGTCTAAGGTTTGAACGCTTCGCGCGCTTCGTGTACCGACGGGTGTCCATAAGCTAAGTCTTTTCGTTTATGTCGTCACTTGTAGCGCTTATAATATTCAAAGACCTCCGTGACGCGTGACGCAGCTCGTAATAGCCGGCTTATTCTTAGGAGGTTATTCTTATTCTTAGGATCTCCGCCGAAGGACAAATGTATGCTTTGTTGCAGATATTTATTTGTCTCGGTCCTGTGTCTTTTTCTCTTTAGCCGTCTTTCTATATTATATCTTTCTTTAGCCGTGGGGCGCCAGCAGTAGAATGTTACCCCTCCTCTCCTACCCGTGGATGCAGTAAGAGCCTGCTAAGGGACACCTCCGGAAGATGGGCAGCAGCGTCTTTCCGTATATCAACATCCCGTACTGCGCTCACCAACCCGCCTGCCAAGCGTGGTGAGTATGGTAACAACCCCTCATGGAGACCTATGAGGAACCTATGGGAGGCCTTTGTTCATTAGTGGACGTTTTATGGCTGAAATGATGATGATGATGTGTCTTTTTACTTATGATATGTATGTTTTTACAAAAACGAGTTATAAATTATATATAATTATATAAGCTCCTTTTCAGGCAACAAACTTAGTTTAGTACAAGATGTTATAATACCTACTTAAATTACGGCCCATATTTATTAAGGTATAAGTTATATCTTCTTTCTATAGTAAAAGCTTTGGTTATTTTGAGACTGTGTGTAGTGTGTCCAGCTTCTTTTTTCTTATTTGTTAATTTATATTTCGGCTGCATCTTATCTGATCGAGATCAAACAAAGAGTCATCTGAATATTTAGTCGAACATAATAATAATATTTTTTTATACCTCGAACTCCTTGTGGTTTTTGTAGGTAAGTCATTGTTAGGCGCAAAAAACTGACGGTATTCGCATCGTGAACTTCTCGTAGCTAAAAAAAGCATAACATGACAAAGCACAACGCGTGTTCACGCCGTCGAAATATCGAAATATCGTCAAAATTATACTAATATAAAATAAAATCAAAAAGACTCAAATCATAGCAAATATTCCGCTAATGTAATATTGGCTAATATTATGCACATGCAGGGAGAACTAGGTTGTCAGTGCAACATGCATACCCAAACCTACACGGACGACACGGGCGGGAGCGCGGTGCTCATGCATCTCAGCATTAGCGGAATTAAAACTAGATATTTTCATTGCATTTTATTATTTTTATCATTAATATTTTTAATATAAAATTATTGAAGCGTCAAGGATCGATTTTATGGACGTGGGTTCAAATCCCAACGGAATCGTAAATTTTTGATAAGGTTTTTAATTTCCTTGAATTGTTCTACTAAGTGTGCACTATAAAAATTACAAGCTAAAATAATTAATAACTGTAGTTCTAGGCATATAGCAAAACCAACTATTTACATTATTTAAAACTGGAATAAAGGATTTTTATTTCATTTATTAAAGCTTACACAGATAATAAATAAATAAAAAAACAAAAGTGAACGCAATATCATCTATTCCAAGAGACAGCAGAGCTCTATGAAGCAGATGACTAATAAAATGAATTGTACAGTTATCCGGACGGACAAAAACAATAAAATTATTGGTTGGGTACCTAAATATCAGTTCTACAGGATGTGGTACTACATGATAAGGATACGACCGCGACAAAAGCTATCTGATGACCTTCAGTTTAGCATTTAGCATTCCGTCTCTAAAGCAATATAACAACATCATATTAGCATACAAAATTGTATTTGTTCGTTTTTACCTGACTATGCCCTACTAAAACAAAGCTTGAAAGGTAAATATTTCATCGCAAAATTGTAAGAAAAAACTATCAATGACTTGTAGTCGGTGTGTCTACCATAAGTTGTCACGTGATCGCCTGCCGTTACTACAGTAGTAATAGTACGTTACTATGACATCTGTCAGATTTGTAACATGGTACCAAATTTTAAGCAAATGAAACCCAAACTACTAATATAATTTACTGCGTATTTTAGTAGGTACCAAACTATATGCTAGAGGCGCTGTACAAATTTCCATAGTGTGTTTTACTTTAGTCGCTAGCGAGTATGGACTGTTAATACTCATGGTAGACCTACTAAATTAGTAGTAAGTGTCAAAAAAAATTCAACAGGCGAATGAGTTTTTAATCTAACGTATGTACATACATTCGCCAGTTTATAAAATACGCTATCTATCCCATATATTGTAATTATGTTGCGTTCGAATAAATTTTACCACTGAGATAAAATAAAATAAATATAATGTAAAAGCTCCAGCGCGAAACCCCATGAAAAAGTATGAGAATTCGAAGTTGCTTAGTTTATTTCCTTATCTAATTATTGATTATTAAATCTATAAACCATTTTTTAGGGTTCTGTAGTTATAACTTGTTATAACAAGGAACCGTTAAATTTTTGCTTTATCTGTCTTGTTGTTTTCGGCTTTACGAAGATAAAGCTTTAATTTTGCATAGACCGAGATCATGGTACATAAAAATATTAATTTGGGGTACCTCTCAATGACAGGGATGCGTAGCGCCTGGCCCGACACGCACCTAGCCTAATTCATCGTCATCATCATCATCATCGGCCTACTAGTCCACTGCTGCACAGCAAGCCGTATCCAGCGTCTACCAGCGACCGATCGCAACTCATCACTCCATCTAGCCTAGCTAGTGGGCGTTCTACACTACACTTCCCACGCCGCGTTCTCCACTCAATAACTCGGTTACTCTACCCCAACAGTTATCGGTTCTTCGACAGATATGGCAAGCCTGGCCTAGTTAATTAACAAATAATTTAAATAAATTATAAAATTTGGTTCACAGAAAAGACAAACAGATACACGTAATACACTGTTAGCATTTATATTTCTGCCGTGGGATGCCGGCATTGTTACGCCTCCTCTCATGCCCGTGGATGCAATAAGAGCCTGCGAAGGGATACCTCCGGAAGATGGGAGGCAGCGTCTTAACGTGTATCGACATCTCGTACTGCGCTCGCCAACCCGCGTGCCAAGCGTGGTGAGTATGGCAACTACCCCTTATATCCATGAGGGAGGCCTAGTGTTCAGTAGTGGACGTTTTACGGCTGAAATGATGATGATGACATTTAGTTTGCTAAAATTCTAGTTTTGCGTCGGGAGTTAAAATTAGAATGTTCAGAATACGATGAGATGTGATTATTGTTGACATTATTTGATTGTCTTCACAATTTAAACTGACACAATTTATACGTCTTGGCATGTCTGGCGTTAAATACCAAAATATAAAATGTCTTTGAAGTTTTCCTCGTAATGTGTCCGAATCGACAGTAAAAAATATTAAAATCAAAAGTGTCAGTTGGGACACTGCGTCCTGATAAATTTTGTCCGAATCGTCAGCATGTTTCTGATATTCTATTTCTGGTTTGGATGTTTATTTTTTTAGGAAAACAATAAGGTAATACAACAGGTCTACGGTAAACTGATAAGCCGTGTTGGCCAAGTATATATGTACCCCGACTTTCAATCCGAAGGTCGTGGGTTCGATACCGGCCGTGTACCAATGGATTTTTCTCTCTTGAAAAATGTATGTGCACACCTTACACGAGCTTTAACGGTGAAGGAAACATCGTGAGGAAACCCGCGACTTAGTTAGCTTCAGACGTATTGACCTGTTCTTAGTCAGCTATTATTCAGATAATAGCTGACTAAGCTGAGAGGATGGTATAGGTGCTGGGCAAGCCTAATCCATCTAACAATGTCCCAGGCACTGCAGCGTCCCGTACAGCATGATTACCAGTTGCTGACGCTGTATAAATCATCTATAATAGATGCAAAGGCCTTACGGTTAACTACGGAACCCTACATAGCGCGTGGTCCAATTTATTAATGTTATGGAGTACTCTATGTTAGTAAACTGATAAAAAAAAATTGTGGCCTCCGTATTCGATTCCACGTGTATGTCATTTAGTTCATCAGAACTGAGTTTTGAACCGACCCCAAAAATAAATCCCAAAACAATTCTAACGAGTCTTCAAAGCCGGTTTATTTTGTTGAAAATTATAATTATAATTATTGTATTGTCGATATTTAAACCCTCAGATAACTAGTTATTTTTGTAATGTAAAAATCGTCTTGCTGCGAAATCTACGGAATATTAACTCTATAAATAATCTATTATAAAACACTCACGAGAACTGAGTGAGAGTGTGGCCTTCACCTCGATGCTGATTTTGTTTGCATTAAACACATTTTCCAGCTTTTTCCTCGTCCTGTTTCTTTACTAGTACATAAATAGTATTATAATGGCTAGTATTAAATTTGCGTAAATACGCGAAACTGTAGGCCAGTTTAATACCCAATAATACCAGGCGTCCGTCACTCGCTCAAGGCCACGCGTTAAATGCCTACCGCTCTGCACATCGCCGGAGTTGCTAGCAGGGATGTTCCGATACCATCAAAGTATCGATACCTACTCATATCAGTAGTACTCATATCGTTTTACGATACTACTCATATAAGTGACCATAAAGTATCGATACCTAGTTATAACGATAGGTTTTAGTATTTTTTTAGGAAAAATGAAAAAATAGTTTTTATTTTTTATTATTACATATGACAACCGTCCATTAACCACCATTAACATACATACAACCGGGTATTTATCGCGTAAATTACTTTAATTTTTTTATTATTATTAATATTAAAATTATTAAATATAAACAAACAATGTCAGAAAATAAATATGGCGAAATATCTGGCTTCCTAACAATCGAACCATTATGGCTGGCTCAACCAAACAAACAAATGGCTGCTATTGGCTGGCTGGTGACGGGCTGACTGATGGCGCGTCATCGCCGAGGAAAAAAAATAGTGCCGTTCGTTCGTACATGATTCGATTCGATTCAAGTACATTTGTTTCGATACCAAGTAGGTACTCTCTAGATTGATTCGATGCTAAAATTTGTTGGTATCGAAACAAAAGTATCGAGTACGTACTCGTATTTACTTGAATCGGAACATCTCTAGTTGCAAGGCAGTAGGCTGCCACAAGCCCGCTTGAGCGCACGCACGTTAAATGCGTTCATTTAGATATCGAAAGCGCGTCGTACTAACTATTCTGCAGTGGATGGATGCCGAAACCAAAGATCTAATGAACATTGATATTTTATATCTTAAGTTCTAAAAATGAACGTAGGAAGGTACTATGTAAATATTCGTAAATAAAGAAGTTCAGCTATTAGAAAGATAGATAAGTATTTTAGTATTTTGATTATAGTATTTTGTACACACAACATAGGTCATCGCTTTCCAGATCAGCGTTCCTTCAAATCGATTATGGCTTTGAAAACAACACAGTCCTAAAATCAAGCATTAGGTACCCACCGGCGAACAAAGATTCAAATCTTTGCTGGCGAAGTATCTAAATACCTAGGTAAAAGAGCAATAATAGTATAGGTGTGTAAATTGTGGCGTGTACTTAGTTCGTTATGTCAAAAATTATAACTACTACCATAGTATACCTACTGCGTACGGAGAGTAGGTAGGTACTTACCTCCCTGTACAAAGGTCGCTGCTTTTCTTAACCGACTTAAATAAAGAGGATGTTCTCAGGCCATCTGATTTTTTTATTTATTTGAGAACTCTATCGTTTATGAACTGAGTATTACTAAATTGGATTAACGGGTATTTATCGCGTAATTACCTTTATTATTATCCTGACGTTTCGAACATCGAAAGGTATCCATCATTTTAAAAAACTAAACCATATTTGAGCAACCAATAAAAATAGCTGTTTTTTTCACCACATTCGTTTTATTATAAAAATCTCATCGTAGAAGCGCAACCCTAGCCCTAGCGATGCCGCGTCACAGATTACTTGCAAGTAGGTGAGGCGGGTGAGCAAAGAAATCTCAACGATTTTGTAGGCTATTATAGCGTAGGTATTTTCGCTTTTGTATTGGAGTGATGTATCTGTTAGTTTCTGTAATCTGTGATAATACTCTACTTATATTTTGACGAGCTCTGTGGCGCAGCGGGCGAAGGTGCGCCTGCGACGCAAGGGGTTACGGGTTCGATTCCCGCCTCGGGACAAATGTCTGTACGATCTGCAGATATTTGTTCAGGGTGTTCTGGGTGTTTTTCTATATATAACAAAAATATCTATCTATGTAGTATAATGTATTAGGTATATCAGTCATCTAGTACCCTTAACACAAGCTCTGCTTAGCTTGGGGCTAGATGATGCTGTGTGATTTGTCCAGCATTATTTATTTATTTATTATTTATAATATAGAGGCGATTTGTGGTGGTGGAAAAAAAGCGCACGCGCGTGTAGGTACCTACTATTCCCCAAAAAGTTATTTATTTTTTTAATATTTGAAAAGCCGTGTTGGGCGAGTGGTATGTACCCCCGACTTTCAATTCGAAGTGGGTTCGATACCGGCCGTGAACCTATATATTTTTCTTTCTTAATAAATGTATGTTCACATTTATCACATGCTCTAACGATGAAACTCCCGGCTTAGTCAGCTTCAGACGTATTGACCTGTTCTTTCCTCTGACTAATAGCCGACTAAGCTGAGAGAGTGCTATATAGGTTATAGGTGCTGGGTAAGCCTAATCCATCTAACAATGTCCCTGGCACTGCAACATCCTGGCCAGCATTAATACTAATTACTGACGATGTAAAGGCCTTTCTTTTAATATTTATTTATACAATAATTAATAAGTTACACCAATAGAGTAAATCCTATTTCAATCATTCATTACATAAGTAACACTGACAAAAGCTGTACGTTATCCATGAAAAAGGATCCCCTCACAAGTTTCTAGATGTGTATTGAAGTTTCAAGATAGTCAAATAAAGAAAATACTCCGTCAAAAAGTGCTTTGATTCCACACCAAGCAGAAAAATACTGGTTGGCTGTTTTCGTGATATGAAGTATTATGACATAATTGTGACATAAGCATATTCATTTTTCTGTTACATTTTGCTACGGCTGCTTTCGTCTTAAGAAAGTTTTTGGCATTATTATTATAGACATATTCGTCCCGCAAAGGCCTCCCGAACCCCCTGCCATTTTTCCAAATCCTGTGCTATGGACATTGAAGTATTATTACTAGCTAGCTTTGGGGATCTAGCTACTCACCCCCTAGAGAAATTTTGTGTTTTGAGCTGTCATTCGTCAGCTCGGTAGCTGAATTTGCGAACAGAACAATGTATTCCAGCCGCTCACCCTTTTAACCGGAACCACAGATAATATAATACACTAGTACCGGAACACAGCAATGAAGACATAACTGCTTGACGGCAGAGATAGGTATGGTGCTTAGAATAAAAACACTAAGGTATGGTGGTTCTGCTCAAAATGTCTCGCGGAATTTACGTTCGGTTCCATACAAAACGACGAAAGTCCTGTTAAACTAACATATAGTTGAAGATTTCAGTAAAACGTAAATGGCCTTCATCAAAATACGCGTCTCATCTCTCACAAAAAAAAACACTCGTTTGGTTTCATCCTACACCCTGCGTTAAAAGTTATAGCAATGTTAAATGCTTGCTATGATACTTTAATGGCAAATCTTTAGAAATTTATAGATTTTTCCTGTTCCAACACAGCGGGGTTGGCATATCTAGGGTAGAGCAAGACAAAAATAAATTAGGTATAGAGGGTGACCCCCTTACTTATAAACGTTGATTAAATTAAGCGTCTAATTATTTTAAATATTTTCATACATCACTGTCGAAGCCGTGGAATACCGGCAGTACAATGTTAGATCCTTTCATGTCCGTGGATGCAGTAAGCCTCCAAGATACCTCCGGAAAATGTAGCGTCTTTCCGTCTATCCGCCAAGGCGCGATTGCTACAATGAAGATAAGTATCAGCTACCTCGTTATTATAACAATCATTATGAGACAATTATTTAGCTATCTTTAGATTTGATTATGACGACAATGAGACACGCTCGTTTAATCTATGACGATAGTTTGTAGAGTCGTTAATAATGCATCTTGACTGACCGCACGTTATTTATAAGAGGCTAATAATCTATCTTCTAGGTATTGTAGAGATTCTAACTAGGTACTAAGTATAGAAGTTCTTCCTGAAGTTGACATTGTTGCATGAAGACCTTCTTTGTGCAAAATTTGGAGAAGAGAGCGCTGGTGTGACGGCGGTCAGCGATTGCCCCCCGCGCTAAGCGTGAATATAGGAAAAATCGGCCAAGCGCGAGTCAGACTCGCGCACGAAGGGTACCGTACCATTATTCAATCAAAATCTTTGATTTATTCAATCACGTTGTTGTGCAAGAACTTCCTTAAATATTTATGTAATTCTGTTTTTAGTATTTGTTGTTATAGCGGCATTAGAAATATCATCTGTGAAAATTCCAACTGTCTAGCTATCACGGTTCATGAGATACAGCCTGGTGACAGACAGACGGACACCAGAGTCCTAGTAATAGGGTCCCGTTTTTAACCTTTTGTTACGGAACCTTAAAAAAATAAAAATATAATCCAAGAAGTCGAAAAAAATGGAGACTTCACGTTACGAACTTGTGTTTTTTTTATAACTTTACTCACGCACGCAAGATGACACTGTGTTGACCGCATCACTACAATAAACGAATAATTCGCCACAGCAATAACAATAATAATAATAATATCTTTATTCTCAGGTAACAATAGAAAAGTACACAGATCTTAAATAACATAAAGTTCAAAGTTCAAAATATTTATTGTAACCATGTTGTAACATAAAGATCTTATAACATAAAAATATCATACATGGACCCAGCTAGGGCACAACAATTTTAGGATGCTCATAAGTATCTAGAAGTATCCGTAAGTAACTTATTCTACGGCCCATAGATATATACCTTAAATCTAACATTATGTATAGTATAAACTTATTACTAACACACGTTTAGGAGGGCGACGTATGACGCATGCTGGTCTCATAGCGACGATTCACGGTGTCTGCTTGCAGGCGTCCGATGAACCGTTGGAATTTAACTCCCATTGGCCAGAACTCTTCTCTCATAAAAGTTGATAGTTTTTCCGTTGGAACTCTCACCATAGTGGAACTAAAGTTCACGCTATGGTGGGAAGATAACTTTTCAACCCTTAGACAATGCAACACACTGCTCACGTTGTACATATTTATACAGCGTCAGCAACTATTCATGCTGTAGACGCTGCAGTGCCTGGGAAATCAAAACAGTAAAAATTACGTTCCAATTAATATTACTTGATATTTCTATACTTACGTTCTAATTAATATTACTTGACTCAGAGCACGAGTTTTGCTTAGTTTGGGACTAGAGATAGGTAAAGGTAAAGGTTCTATACCTTGGAAAAAAGTAAAGCATTTAGATCTATAGATTTATATATGTAAGTAGATGATTTATATTACAAAAATCATATTACTATATAAAATTAATTACCAAAATCTTAAAGCTCCGAGGTTTCAGAACATTCCTCTTAATATCTCCAAGAGTATTGGAATCCTAGGTGTCGACATTTCGAGTAGCGTCCAGTTCCGTAGTCATTTGGAAGGTAAGGCCAAAATAGCCTGTAAAAATACTTGGCGTTGTCAACAGGGCGAGTCGGTACTTCACGTCGGTCCAAAAACTCATGCTTTACAAGGTGCAAGTACGACCGCACGTGGAGTACAACTCCCACCTCTGGGCAGGCGCGCCACAATACTAACTCCTTCCACTTGATCGGATACAACGCAGAGCAACCCGTATTTTCGGCGATTCCAAACTCACAGACTATCTGGAGCCCTTAATGGAGCCTTCGAAGAGACGTAGACCTCCGGAAGATGGGCAGTAGCGTCTTTCCGTGTATCAACATCCCTGCGCTCCTGCGCTACTGCGCTTCTGCGCTCGCCAACCCGCCCGCCAAGCGTGGTGAGAATGGCAACTACCCCTCATGGAGATCCATGTGGGAGGCCTGTGTTCAGTAGTGGACGTTTTACGGCTTAAAAGATGAATACAAAAAACACAAAATTCTCATACCTACCCAAATTTTACGTGTGTTGATCAAATGTATTGTCAACCAAAAATAGTGCCGAGGCAATAGATTCGCTAACCTTAGAAGTAGGTTCTCTGTGTGTGCTATATCGTCTGTATAATGAGGAATATTCTGAAGAACTATTCAGCTTAATACCCGCAGCTAACTTCCATCACCGCACAACTCGCCATAAAGCGAATTTTCATCAGCACCATCTGGATAGCTGGTACTCCAGAACCACTCGTTTTTCGCGCTCTATTTTTCCGCGGACGATTAAGCTGTGGAACGAACTCCCATCTGCGGTATTCCCTTGGAGCTTCGATATGGGTCCTTTAAAAGGCAGGTATTCTCCCTCCTCAAAAGCCGGCAGCGCATCAGCTTCGCCTCTGGTGTTGCAGATGTCCATGGGCGATGGTGACCACTTCCCATCAGGTGGCCCGTCTGCTCGTTTCCCTGCTTACAATATCTACCTATAAAAAAAAATTACCTTAGGTATATACAAGCAAAAAATTTTCGTTTGACAGCGAGATATACGCCTGTTACAAACCTATCATGAGATACGTAATCAATCACCCTGCCGGTTTAACGATGTAAAAATAAGTTCTTGAGTTTTTGTTAATTAATAAACAAGTAAATGTTTTCGGCGTTGGTCAATCTGTTAGCCTCAGGTGTCATAAGTGAATTTATACAAATACATACATCATTATGCCGTTTTAAGTGAACGTACGCTAATGGGCACTTCGGTATTGACCCGGTAGTTTCTTACAAAAATCCCAATCCATAACAATTATTGTAAACGATGTTCATCAATATGTTATGTTGGAACGATTTGCTACCTCCAACTCGTGCTCTGCGAACAGTTAGCACCTTTAGATTTCATGTAAAAAAGAGCTATTTAAATTACAAATGCTACATGCAAACACGTTTGGATAAACATACTCTTTTTTTTTTTTTTCGAAATGACAATATATGTTGTTGACCGCAGATGGCCATGACAACGTTACCGGACTATGGCGAGCGCAGAAGGCGCCCAGCCGCAAAAGTTAGGTTGGGGCAACAAGCTCAAGGGCACCACTTAGGTTCGAACCACGGCTTGGACTGTTGCCAGAATTTTTAAATCTACTGAAGGATAGCGTCTAGGTGCAAAACTGCACCTTTAGACGGAAGAATGTATTCTTCGGCCCCGCCGGCGGGACCGGTTTTTGAAAATGTGTCTAACAGCTAGTGTGGGACGGGTTGACGTCACCTCCGGGTGAGCTCGTCAACGGGCAAGCCGAGAACGTGTCTCGGTCGACGGAGGAAAGAACTCGTGGGCAATGGCTCTATCGGGTAGTCGGAGGGTAGTCCCGAGATTAGGGGACTGGAGTTTAAATAAATAAACATACTCGAATGCAACTCACCCCTTTTGTATGCACGCAGTGCTCGGAGTAAGTATGGCTATCCCAGTACGTAGTGTCTCGGTCGACGGAGGAAAGAACTCGTGGGCAATGGCTCTATCGGGTAGTCGGAGGGTAGTCCCGAGATTAGGGGACTGGAGTTTAAATAAATAAACATACTCGAATGCAACTCACCCCTTTTGTATGCACGCAGTGCTCGGAGTAAGTATGGCTATCCCAGTACGTATTTAGTCCTCACGCCCTCTCACTGGGTAACGCAGATTTTTTTTTGTGTATTGTTTGATAACGTGAACTATTGAGTAAATAATTAAAATTTCTAGAATTATCCATTGTATTTACGAAATAAGCAGCCATGAGAGTTCTCTTTTTCTTCTTCTTCTTCTATAATGGTTTTTTGTGTCTTAATTAATTTTCGGTTTGTCAGAAGCTGCTAGTTTCCGACCAATAGTCCGAACCATGGCTCCGGCTGGTCTCCTTGTTGGGCTACGTAAAATTATTTTTCAAGTGATGCCTGCATTGACATTTCTGTTTATTCGTATTTTTTTATGCAGAACACCAGCGTTGCATCTTTTATCTTAGGTGCAACTATTGCTGAGACAGAACCTTTTGGCCTTTTATGAAAATCTGTAACCTTCATAAGTTAGATTATTAATTATGTTTAAGGTGTGGTGTACCAATAAACGCATTTCATTTCAATATTATAAATCATCATCCCGTGGATGCAGTAAGAGCCTGCTAAGGGATACCTCCGGAAGATGGGCAGCAGCGTCATATTGGAAACAAAGGAAGTACAATAATACAAATAGATTGTCCGTGGGGGATTTTTGATAAAATGTTCCTTGGGGTGGATAGAATTAGCCGCTTTTCTTAGTACACATTATAATACATTCTCTATTATAAATTATCATAGCAATCTGTTCAGTCAAACTTATATTTAGCGCTATAAACTTTCCGATAAGTTAAAAATAACAAGAAGTTCAAAACCAGTTAGAACAGCACCCACTTAATCAACCGTGTTCAATACATACGACGCATAAAAATATTTTACCTGTTTTTATTGAGGTATTCGATTTTACCTCGTTGAATATTGATTTTTGTATACATTGACGCTGCGATACCTATTGGAAACTTAACTAGATACATATTTTGAATGCGTAATGTTTAAACGCATTTATACTTAGTTGTTAGCCACGAACTTAAAACGAGCGAGCGACTTCTTTCAATAAGGTCCCATTGAATATTTCATTTCATTTTAAACCTTGTGTTAGTAAAATCTCCCTGTTTTAAAATTTCATGAAAATCCGGGCATTTGTTTAAGAGTTATGCTCGGACAAAAAAGTCGATGAATAAACCCCCATATCTCAAAAACTTCCCCATATATCTAAAATCCCCCACGACAATCAATTTGTATTGATGTAATCTTCTTAAATTTTAAATCTCATCAAAATCCGAACATCTGTTCAAGAGTTATCCTCGCCTCGGACAAATATTCCGGCCATACATACCTAGAGAAATTGAGCCGAAAAGCCTAGTTGACATTAAGAACTTCGCTCGCTTTGCTCACTCGTTCGATAAAAACGCCAATTATATCCACTATCTCTAGGAAAACGTTTACCACGCAGGTAAATTCCCTTGCTCATTTAGAAATTCAGTAAGTAGATATAATATTTCCTGTAGATAATAAATATTCAAGAAATACAGTGCATTTTTATCTATTAATCACCGATAAGATACGTGATAAAATTGCATTTAAGAATCACTTAGACAATGAAACTTAATGTATTTTTATCAACATTTTATATGAGCAGTAACGGATTTACAAAACTTCCGTCAGTAGGCTATTACATTTTTGCCGCCCCTACTAACTTAAGAAATTGGAAACAATAAAATTGCAACTTTATGATTAGTGTTCTTTTGTCTTCATTACATCAGCTCTTTCCGTTTTAAGTAGGTATGATTATATTTTTTTTTTAATTTCCGAGACTTGTTTTCTAGATTTTTTTTGTTTCTCTAAGACTAAAAGGATATCTACAGGACAGTTATCTACAGGAAATATTAATGTCTCATTTATTTTAATTAGTTATGTCATTTATTAGATATGTCGTTTTATGTTAATTAGTGTGCTGCGGTTGCCACCAATCGCAAACGATGGTAACTACGGAACCTGCTCTGACACAGCAAAAGCTGGGTAGTGGCCTTTTTTGTAACGGCATTATTCTATTAAACTTAATTAGTTTTAAAAATATAATATAGTGTTATTTCTGTGACAAAATAAACAATTTTTTATCTTTTTATCTTTATCTAAAAGAAAATGACCTATATTTGCCGCCCCCTAAAATTTGCCGCCCGAGACTCCAGCCTACTCAGTCTATGTGGTTGCAATGTTTTTCAAGCCGGGTTTGATAACAGCCGTGCACCAATGGATTTTATATCTCAAAAGATATATTAATATAACAAAACAATAGTTTCGATTCTTTTCTACACTTTCTAAAACAATGTTTAATTAGAAATATGACGTTGCTAAATTTATTGCTGTCAGTGTAAAGTTGGGTATAAATCATCATCATCATCATTTCAGCCGTAAAACGTCCACTACTGAACATAGGCCTCCCTCGTGGATATCCATGAGGGGTAGTTGCCATACTCACCACGCTTGGCAGGCGGGTTGGCGAGCGCAGTATGGGATGTTGTTACACGGAAAGACGCTGCTGCCCATCTTCCGGAGGTATCCCTTAGCAGGCTTTTACTGCATCCACGGGCATGAGAGGAGGGGTAACATTCTACTGCCGACACCCCACGGCACAATTTCTATGGGTATAAATGTTCCGTTTTAATTTAAGAACGGCACTAACCGAATAGCTATATGTATAGCGTCAGAGATAAGCTTACCGGAAATAATCGGCCGGCCAATACTTTGGATTGAAAAAAACACATTAAAGTAAAAAAAAAAATACATAAAGAAATCTGAGAAAATCGACAAGTTAAAAGCATACGCCGTGGTGTGCCGGCAGTAGAATGTTACCCCTCCTCTCATATCCATGGATGCAGTAAAATGAAAATGAAAATATATTTATTCAGCAAAAACAAGTTTGGATAATTTACAATGAGTAGCATTAACTTAAAATTAATTTTACATTATACTTATTTAAAATTTTAACACAATTTAAGTTAACTTCTTGATTTGCTGGTGCAAGTCCTAATTTTAGAGTTACCTATGATACCCACACTAGATTGAAAATCTGTATCGTGGGCATCGATACGTTTACCTTTTGATTTAGGTTCTCGGCTAGGGTTAACTTGAAGTTATTGTATTAAAATTACAATAATATGGTATCTATGTGTAATTACATATAATAATATATATTATTAATATAATATAGTTTTGTAATATATATATTTATAAATATAATGTATACATATATATAATTAATATAGAATAATAAGTGGGTTACCGGCATACATAGGTATTACCTAAAATTCAGGATTGTGAGACTAGAAGATTTTCTGTGAGGTCGTAGTTCAGAGTTAATAACCATTTTGTTAAAATATGTTTTGCTTTAGTAATTGAACATTGCTTTATATCGCACATTTTAACTACCGTATTGTACGTCGATGTTAAGATGAACGGGCTAAACCGTTGAGCAAATGTCGTATTTACGGGCTCTGTCTGCATTTTGAAAATTCTACGTGTTAACATTTGACTATAGTTGTCGCTATTAAGGACTATTTTGTGGGCCGCTAAAGATGTTTTTAGAATGAAAAGTTGCCGGATGGTAAGGACGCCATTTTCTCTGTACACCAATTCTGTGGGATATCTAAATGGTCTTCTAAGCATTGTCTTTAAGACAGACCTTTGCGCTCTTTCTAACTGAATTATTGTGGATTTTGGCGCACTACCCCAGCAGGTGATACAGTAAGTGAGAATGGATTGACATAAAGCTTGGTAAGTAAATCTTAGTGTGTCGGTATTGGCAGCATTTCTAAGCTGTCTCATAACGTTGATAATTTTGCGGGCTCTGGAGGATAGGTAATTTATATGATCTTTGAAATTAAGATTTTCGTCTAAAATTACTCCCAGATATTTAATTGAGTTTGTGCGAGATATGTATTCACAAGTGCAACCTACGGCTGATGTTGATGCTTTGTTGCAACTATGAAGTTTGAATGCAGACATGGTGATTGGTGGAGAAGATGCCTTGGTTTTATGAAAGCAAATAAATTTGGTTTTTTGGATATTAAGCGTCAGGAGATTTCTCAAAAGCCACTGGTTTATTTGTTGCATACCCAACTCTGCGTGTGCTAGGGCATCGTGCCAGTTTGAACCATGAAATATTACTGCAGTGTCGTCGGCATAACAAATTATATCTGCATTTTTTAATCTGGTGTTGTGTATACTATTTATGTATAAAATAAAAAGTGTAGGGCCAAGGATACTTCCTTGGGGAACGCCAAACTCGACAGGATGTGGATCGCTTGTTATCCCGCCAACGCTTAGACACTGTTTTCTGTTTGTCAGGTAACTTAAAAACCAGTTTAGTGCAGTTCCTCTTATGCCTGTACATTCTAGCTTTTTAAGTAGGATAGGAACAGAAACAGTGTCAAAAGCCTTGGCGAGGTCCAGGAATACCCCTACGCAGCTCTTGTTTTGGTCGAGATGGGAAACTACTTTGGATAAGAGAAGAGATAAGGCTCCGTCAGTGGAATGACCTTGCCTGAACCCAAATTGCCTATTGGAGAGGATATTTCGAGATTCAAGATATTGGATTAGACGACTATTTACCAGTTTCTCTAGAATTTTCGAGAACACTCCAAGAAGTGAAATAGGACGGTAGTTGTTGGGCATATCTTTGGGCCCTGCTTTGTGGAGGGGTATTATAGTAGCAACTTTCCACATGTCTGGGAAAACGCCGGTTAGCAGACTTTTATTAAATATGACTGTTAGTGGCATTATTATGACTTCCTTTATCTGTTTGACAATCAAGTTGGTTATGCCGTCTTTGCCTGGTGCTTTATCAGTTTGCAGGTTTCCTATAATTCTATCAATTTCCAAAACATCTGTGGGATGCATGAAAAAAGAATTTGGAAAGCTGCCAACTAAGTAGTAAGAGCCTGCTAAGGGATACCTCCAGAATATGGGCAGCAGCGTCTTTCCGTGTACCAACATCCCGTACGCGTACTGCGCTCGCCAACCCGCCTGCCAAGCGTGGTGAGTATGGCAACTACTCCTCATGGAGATCCATGAGCGAGGCCTGTGTTCAGTAGTGGACGTTTTACGGCTGAAACTAACGAAAAGTATAAGATATCCCTAAGCGTATGACGGTTGTAGGCACCTTTATCACAGATGATGTAAGTAGTTGCCGCTACAACAACAAATACTAAAAACAGAATAAAATAAATATTTAAGGGGACTCCCATACAACAAACGTGATTTTAATGCCGTTTTTTGCTCGATCTTTAACGGCAACAGGTAAATGCTTGAAATTTTCACTGAGACGCCTGATTTTTTCAAAAATCGGTCCAACCGTTTTGGACTTTGATGATTGCATCCACATGATTGTCCCTGCTCTCTTGCCCTTGGATGCAAACCTGCCGGCACCCCACGGTAATTTTTGTTTAAATTTAATTTAATAAAAACTTTCAATAAACTAATTTATTAAATAACACAACATATTAAGTCCTTTATAGCAATTTTTATCTTTTTCTGGTTGAACTCAGCAAAATATCTTGACACAACTGCCAAAACATAATATGTGGCTATAAGAAAAAAAATAGTACGTACTTACAACCGGAAGTGAATTGTGCTGTGTGCTTCTTTTCCCGCTTTTCTACACCCATGGTATCATCATTTTAGTAGTACGGTAGTTGCATACTCACGCTTGGCAGGCGGGTTGGCGAGTGCAGTATGGGATGTTGATACACGGAAAGACGCTGCTGCCCATCTTTCGGAGCAGAGCAGAGCCATAGCACATTCTTACTGCACCCACAGGCATGAGAGGAGAGACAACATTATAATCTAGGCACCTGCTGTTGCGGAAACTGTTTAAAATTTTTTATAACAATGATTTCTATAGGTATTTAACGTTTTTAGTTCTTATACTAAATAAACCTAATTATATCTAGTAAGTTGCCGTGGGGTGCCGGCTGTAGAATGTTACCCCTCCTCCCATGCCCATGGATGCAGTCAGAGCCTGCTAAGGGCTACCTCCGGATGTTGGGCAGCAGCGTCTTTCCGAGTATCAACATCCCAAACTGCGCTCGCCAACCCGCCTGCCAAGCGTGGTGAGTATGGCAACTACCCCTCATGGAGATCCATGAGGGAGGCGTGTTCTGTAGTGGACTTTTTACGGCTGGAATGATGACCGAGAAAAGAATAGTAATTAAACGAGAGACCAAACATTCAAATAACCTCAACCTGCCTGCCAAGCGTGGTGAGAATGGCAACTACCCCTCATTGAGGTATATGAGGGAGGCCTGTGTTCATCAGTGGACGTTTTACGGAATTCACAATGTAATAGGAGAACCCTTTAAAAAGTTACGTGTGTAGGTTAAATTTAATTATCATAGTAAATACTATTTGTGCGCACATATTCTCGATTAAATAAAACTGAAATATTAATAACTAGCCGCACTCCACAGTGTCACCCGCGTAGTTCCCGTTCCCGTGGGAATATGGGGATAAAATATAGCCTATATTATCAGGGATAATGTAGTATTGTGGTAGTATTCTAATGGTAAAAAAAAATATCAAATCGGTCCAGTAGTTTCGACGCCTATTCAATGCATACAAACAAACAAACAAACAATCAAATCTTTCCTATTTATAAAATAAGTGTAGATTAGTTTAGATTACCGTAAACAAGCACAGAGAGGGTCATAATTTCATTCAAGGATATAAAAATAAATGTTTTGAGACATCGCGTGTCGGTGGAATTCCCTGGCAGGTCGTCATTAGCTTTCAAACCAGTTGAGCGGCGGCCGGTGGCGGCACTGGTCTTCTCAGACATGCCAATTTTATCATCAAGACACCTCGTTTAATATTATACAGCAATACGATAGTAGTGCTGTGATTAGTATTCATAAAACAGATTTTTACAAGACAGTAACTTTACAAGTGTGTTTTTAATTGAGTTCGTAGCCTAAAACATTTGATATAAGTGGTTAAACCGATTGTTTATTAACATTATGACCGCCTGGTTTATAAATATTTGTAAATAAAAGTGAACAAGTCAGTTAAAAGTGAGAGTGATAATGTTATCGAACCTAGCAATCATTTTAGTGATACTACCAAGGACGTTATCACTTTGCGATAAAGAAGATGCAATAGATATAAGTACAGGAACACACATGAATGATGTTATACACCATAATGGTGTTAGCTATAAACAAGATGAATACTTCGTCGATGAAGATGGTAGAGAAATGGGATGTATTTGTGAAAAAAAACAGTGTTTAACTAAATGTTGTCCATTCGGACAAGGTTATGATATGATGACCAAAGCCTGTGAGGCTGTCAATGATACTTTTGAACTTCCCGTGTGGGATAAATATAAAAAGATTGATCAGAAGGCCAATGATACGTTTCATTTTACGTTCGGTAAGAAGAACTGCACAGCTCCTGAACTGAGGATTGTGATCGGGAAAGCAGTATCAGTGTATCATGTGCAATCGGTAAGTAATAAAGTAATCGGCTTTATGTCAGATCATATCTGTGAATCAATTGGCTTTTTGAGTTTTTCAGTGAAACCTGTAAAATGTATCAAGGGTGCCTATACGTATACCGGCGCCCCTAAAAACCAGCGCAATAGTAGTACCCAGTACTACTAGAAATTGTATTTTTTGTTACTAATAATATTTATATATTGTTACTAGAAACAAACGTGTTCTATTCTATCAAACCAACTCAAATATTTGTATAATTAGTATTTTTTTTTAATAATATTTTCGCTCTGCTGGGCAAAGGCCTTCCGCGTCCATTTGTCTCTTTCCAGTGCGATCTTCCGCCAACTCCCATGCTTGCAATAGTTTGATATTAACAAAAGATAATGTCAATGGTTTAGTATAATGAAGTATACTAAACTTTAATGCAGAACATATGTATGTTATCTATGTATCGAGCTTTCCCGGCACATGGCGTCATATTATAATTTGGAAACTGTGACAAAAGAGTAGAATAAGAGAGTTTAAATTATTGTGAATTCTGACATCAACACGTCCGATAGGTTTTTACATTGAACACGTCTGGGCCATATGGCCTCACATATAGCCTAAGTAATATGTGATAAACATTTTCATCCTAGTGAAAATAATTAACATTTACGACTTGGGTTATGAGCATAGAACTAAAACAGGTTCAAAAAATAGATACGAACACTAACGGATCCGGCAGACGTCGTCCTGTCCGCTGATTTGGTGACATACTGTTGTTTGTCACCAAATCAGCGGGCTTATGTTCTATAATCTGCGGCTGCGCTACTTACCGGGTCCAATCGCTTTTGAAACCATCCAGGAACTTATACATATAAATATACACACAAAATGTTATCTAAATCACAACGAATAATTATATTGTATTAAGATAATAATCAGAATACTAATTAGGTTCTACAAACTGAACTCAAGTTTTATCTTAGTGCAAAACTATTGCCTTTAGAAAATGACTGTTTACCTATAAGATACAAGCAATTAGATTTTAATATTATTTTCTTTGACATACTGTCCAGACTGACGGAATCGGCTAACTGGTTTCGAATTTGGGTTTCGTAAGTGGCCGAAGGGCTCCAACACTGTCATTATACCAAAATAACGCACGATTAAGGTTATTCTGTCCGTTTGTTATTCTGACTCGCGTATCTGAAGCGTATGAATTTAAATAAGTCAATTTAATTGTGTTGTTTTATTTTGTAAAAGCTTATAAGGCACTTGCGCACCCACTAAGTAGGTAAACGCTTTTTATGTTTGAGTTAAGACATATAGGTACAAAGTTTTATAATAATAAGCTAAATTAATGCTTGGCAGGCCTTGGTAGGCTGTTTCAATGAAAATTGACGTTTGACAGCGTTGATCGCAAAATCAGCAAGATCATCGCGCTGGTCGCCCTGCCCACTTTCAGTATTTATATATTTTTGTTCCTGATTTTTTTATTTTTAAACAAGTAAAATACATTACATGACGAGCTCTGTAGCGCAGCGGGCGAAGATCTGCCTGCGACGCAAGGGGTTGCAGGTTCGATTCCCGCCTCGGGACAAATGTCTGTACGATCTGCAGATATTTGTTCAGGGTGTTCTGGGTGTTGTTCTATATATAATAAAAATATATATCTATGTAGTATAATGTATTAAGTATATCAGTCATCTAGTACCTACCCATAAAACAAGCTCTGCTTAGCATGGGACTAGACGATGCTGTGTGATTTGTCCAGCATTATTTATTTGACAAATTTTCCCGGCTTCTTTTAAAAACATCGGCTCGAACATCATCTTATCTTAGGTGTCGTTTTTTTGTTTTTATAAACATGTGTAACAATGTACTAAAGTATTTTGATCTATTTGTTGAATGATTCGTTTTTATAACAATAAAAGAAGTAGGGGAGTGGGCCTAAAGCGGCACCTTTAGTGAAAATGTAAGCTATAAAACGTTAAAAAAAGATTTACTTTTAAACTTTTATCATAGCGTTTACTGCATTTTATAAACTTTAACTTAAACTTTATGCTTGGTCAAATAATTAAAAACTCTTGAAATGACAATACGTGGACAGTTAAAACAAAACCCTTACTGATGACCGCTTTGCCCAAGGAGCCTAAAGCGGGCACATGTTTTGGGCAAAGTGGGTATGTAAATAGTGTTTGCATCAGCAAGAAAAATATTTAGAATTATCTATCTACATATATCTTAAGCGAAGCTAAAAATAAAAGTGAAATAAGAGTAAAAGTATTCAATTTATCGTTAATATTATAAACGTGTTGAAAATCACAAGCTGTCTTATTTTTATTTATACTTATTTTGTGATTTGGTAACGTATATCTTAAGATTTATGGCAGGAACTTTTCAATTACTCATTATTTTCTGTTACTTCTTTTTAATCATTACATCATATTCTATATGATCCATTTCTTGCTCAGGAGTGAAGACTGTAGTGTGCCGTCCTAGTTTATTTTTGGCAGATCCTTATTGAAGATGTCTTTGGAGGATAGACCTTGGAATGCCATATTTTATGGCTGTACTTTTTACTGAATTTTGCAGTTTTTGGCGTCTTTATGGGTTATTTCTATTTATGTTGCATCCCAGGCAGCTTGTAAGGTTTCCTGATATACTTATTTACCATCTACCTACAACAAAAAAAAAACAAATGCCTGATAAACTTTTTTGATTTAGAGCGGGGCAAAGAGCAAAGGGCAAAGCGGGCCGGGCAAAGTGGGCATGTCCGCTATGCCCGGCCCATTTTGCCCTTCTCAACGGCTTTATTATTCTATCTGAAAACGAAAAAACTTATAAACAATACTTTTGACAGAAAGAAGTAATGTCACTAGTTTTATTTTGCGTTTATTTTCATAGAGTGGTTTGAATACGCGGATGACGTCTGCCATTAAAATTTACTCCGTCATTAGGTTAACATTTCAATTCCGGTTGAATTAGAGAATTTAAAATTGATACAAAGTACACAACCATACAAAGTATACGCCGTGGGGTGCCGGCAGTAGAATGATACCCCTCCTCTCATGCCCGTGGATGCAGTAAGAGCCTGCTAAGGGATACCTCCGGAAGATGGGCAGCAGCGTCTATCCGTGTATCAACATCCCATACTGCGTTCACCAACCCGCCTGCCAAGCGTGGTGAGAATGGCAACTACCCCTCATGGAGATCCATGAGAGAGGCCTGTGTTCATCATGGACGTTTTATGGCTGAAATGATGATACAACCATAACCAAACTTAATAGAATGCTAGTACGAGTATGTGCATCATTATGTACCTAAAATACGTTAAGGAATGACGCGTTACATTCATGTGGACCTAGGTGTTTCGTAGGTACCTATCTAAATGACCTAGTTCATGTTATAATTCTTAGAACCTGTTAATTACCCTACTGAACTTAAATGACGATGACATACAGGCCTACGTGGATGCTCCTTATTATTTTACACGTAAAAAGTAAGTTTATCAGCTTCTGCACTTTATTCATTTATGCTTTAATTACTCATTTGAGTTTCTCGTGTAGTTAAACAAGTCATTTCAATTTTTTACATATAAATTAGATAGGGATTTAATAATATTATAAGCAGTAACCTACATTATATGACTAAACTTGCAACGCCCTAACAGGGTTCATGTATGTACTTATAATAATTATGTATTACCTAGATCTAATGCAAGCCATGTACATGAAGCAATTAATAAATAAATTACAAATTATATGTTTATAAAAAACGTTATAGTATGTCGGTGGTAATCTCCGAGCCAGCTCATATCAAATAATATTTCACCAAGAGCCTTTGAAAGGACTTTATAAAAATCAGTAGCAACTGTCTAGTCCAAAATATGTATTATTTAGAGACTAATTCTAGTTTTAAACCTAGTGGGTAAACAGTTATAGGTCTACCATGAGTTTTCACAATTAATTACTCTAATAATTATTAAATGTACGAAAACTTGTACAGCGCCTCTAGCGAATAGTTTGGTACTAAATACGCAGTAAACTATATATACTATAGCGACTGTAGTTTGGGCTTCATTTGCTTAGAATTTGGTACCATGAGTTACAAATCTGACAGATGTCATAGAAACGTACCTACTATTACTACTGTAGTAACGGCAGGCGATCTAACAGTGACAACACATGGTAGACACACAGATCTGCACTGACGTCCCGCGTTGGGATGTATTGTGCATTGTCTGCAGATATTCGATCTGCAGATCGTACAGACATTTTTCCCGAGGCGGGAATCGAGCCCCAAACCTTGCAGGCGGATCTTCGCCTGCTACACCACTGTGGTCGTCAAACTAACAACTCAAAAACACAAAAATTATCAACAGCTCTACAGCTTCCGCTTAGTAGCCAGAGTTTTTGCCAGAGTATAATAGTCCAATGCCAGGTGCTTAGAGAACCGGAAATTATTGTATAGTTAGTGAAAAATGATACCTAATTATTGTATGGAGCTATGTAAACACAAACGCGCGTGTCTATTTTTGTCTATGGCTATTTTTTTCTATGTAGGTGCCACTATAAAAACAACAACTAACAAACTAACTGGTAACGTCTTGGGATTATGATGGGCACAGGATATTTCCCAGATCGTGCTTGCTTGGCTTCCGTGCCCATAACATCCAAGAAGTCCGCGCATATCTCGGTGGAACGGCAGGCTGATTACGAATATCGCAACAGGTTTGCAACAGGCGTAAATCTCGCGATGTTTGATGTCAAACGTGAATTCCTTGCTGATAACCACATCATAGGTAACTAATAAACAATTGACGGCGACAATTTCTACAAAAACTAAAAAAGCTAGTTTTACCGATATAGTTTTCCTAGAAAGTAAATGGTTCAACGTTCATCTTACGTGCTTCCATACACGTGAGATGAACGTTGAACTGCCCCAAGTTATTATTATATTTTTCTGTTATCTAGAAAGAAGGAAACATCGTGAGGAAACCCGCGGCTTAATTGGCTTCAGACGTCAATACATCTGAAGCCAATTAAGCATAGTCAACTATTAGTCTGACTAATAGTTGACTATGCTGAGAGGATGGTATAGGTGCCGGGCAAGCCTAATCCATCTAATAATGTCCAGGCACTGCAGCGTCCCGTACAGCATGATTACCAGTTGCTGACGCTGTATAAATCATCTTTAATAGATGCAAAGGCCTTACTTTTCTGCTATCTCGGCGTGATTATTTTATATGTCCATGCGAAATTACAGCTTTCCAGAACTAAAAGGCTCTTCGTAAAGCCGCAGACAGACTGACAGAGAGACGGGCAGAGTGACACAGCGAACTATAAGGATACCTTGTTGTAGTTACGACGGAACCCTAAAACATGTCGATCGATCTTATGTTAGTTATGATTCGACTTAGTTAGACACCAACATAGAAAATGGTTATTATGATTTTAAATTTTCGTAGAAAAAAATATGTTACAACAACAACAAAAATATTATATAAACAAGATAATAATATACTAAACGAAAACAAATTTTAAGACTTGCCAATGAATAAGGTCATCAAGTACTCAGTTATAAAGTCACTAGCTTTTGCCCACGCCTTCGCCCGTGGAAGTCATAACACGTAAAATCCCCTTTTTCACGCAGAGCCACTTTGATTCGAAAATATAAATCCCATTTATTCCCTATCCCGTAGGAATTTAGAAAAATGCCTTCTTAGTGCACCTCTAGGATACTCAAGGTATATGTGTGCCGAATTTCAAGTCTTTAGGTCCAGTGGTTTAGGCTGTGCGTTGATATATCAGTCAGTCAGTCAGTCAGTGAGTCAGTCAGGACTTTGAATTTTATATACATATATAGATGAGGAGACAGACGGTCAAGGTCGAATCTTCAATAAAAATAGTTCCCAATTGAGTCTAGTTAACACAAACATTTAGGATTGTAATAGATTACATTTAAAGACGACCTCAGTGGCGCAGCGGGCGAAGGTCCGCCTGCGACGCTAAAGGTTGCGGGTTTGATTTCCGCCTCGGGACATATGTCTGTACGGTCTGCAGATATTTGTTCAGGGTTCTGGATGTTTTTCTATACATAATAAGAAATATCTATATAATCTAGTATAATTTATTAAGTATATCAGTCATCTAGTACTCATAAGTTTAGTTTATTTTAAGTACGTAATCTACATTTTCATTAATTTCGGCTATAATTTTAATAATACTTTGATTGCGAGAGTGTCTGAGGTTAGGGACTTGGACGTGTATCTGGATAACAAACTCTCCTTTAATGCTTATTATGATGCTATCACTACGAAAGTATATCGGATGCTTGGTTTTGTGCTAAGGATAGGGAGAGAATTTAAAAACCCTAAAACGTTACTTCTCCTTTATAACTGTTTTGTGAGATCAATTCCAAGGTAGAATACGCATCTGTGGTCTGGAATCCGCAGTATAACATTCACATTCAATCGTTGGAAAACATACAAATTGTATAATAACTTGACATAGTTTTGTTAACTGTGGTATTCACGTTTTTTTTCGTAAAATGTATTAAGTAACGGTGGAAACTTCACTGGTTTAAGTGTTAATCTTACTATACTAAAATTGTCTATGTTATTGTACTGTTTGTTTTCTCGAATAAAACAAAAATAAAATGTGACAATGCAACATGTATAAGACTAATGGTCTCTTCGTAAAGCCAACGACAGTCAGACAGACATACAAAGCGAATCTTTTAGGTTTCCTTGTTAAGGGTTCCTACGGAACCATAAAAATGCGGAGATAGTAGAGACGAATTATGTATTCTAGTGGGAAAGACAGTTGGGGTGTTAAGCCGAATTCATTATTCTAATATACGAGTAGAAGATAATGTAATATTCATCTTTACATTAAAGGCTGTCGGAGCTGTGAAAACCCCGTTTCTTTAGAATAATTATTAGTACCAGGATGTATAAAGAACCGGAACAAAATTTTGATCAAAAGATAAGCAGACGTAGCATAATGCTTTCAAACGTCAATTCTCTTTTTATATCCATCTATCATTATTCATTTTGGCATTCTAAATTATAGATTCCGGACACCAAAGAACTTATTTTAATATGTAGGTACCATATTGTAGGTATACCACGTTTTATATATTCAAGAAAGATTTACAGGTCAAATGAGAGTAATGGTTAGGTTCTGTTATCTGTGGTAATGGCTAAAGAGAGTACTAAACCACTAAACTTAATAGATACAGTGAGCGGAACTAGCAAAGTAACGATAGTTATATCATTGTCAAGTCAAAGTCAATAAGTTTCTAGGGTCCGCGTCATCGCTGAAGTCCGATAGACGCGGCGCTGCTATCATATACATTTTTAGTGACTTCAGACTGCTCTGCCCTGGGGTGCCGGCAGTAGACTGTTACTCCTCCTCTCTTGCCCGTGGATGCAGTAAGAGTCTGCCAAAGGGATACCTCCGGAAGATGGGCAGCAGTGTCTTTCCGTATATACTGCGCTCGCCAAGCGTGGTGAGAATGGCGACAACCTTACATGATCAGTAAGTACTAAGTGATCAATGAGGGAGGCCTTTGTCCAGCTGTAGATGTCCTACGGCTGAATACTGCTCTGTATAGTATACTAGCTTGTGCCCGCCGCTTCGCATGCGCTGTACCCGGATAAAAACTAGCCTATATGTTATTTCCTGGTCCACATCTATGCGTGTGCAAAATTTCAGCTAAATATAAAATAAATGCCGTGGGGTGCCGGCAGTAGAATGTTACCCCTCCTCTCATGCCCGTGGATGCAGTAAGAGCCTGCTAAGGGATACCTCCGGAAGATGGGCAGCAGTGTCTTTCCGTATATACTGCGCTCGCCAAGCGTGGTGAGAATGGCGACAACCTCTCATGATCAGTAAGTACTAAGTGATCAATGAGGGAGGCCTTTGTCCAGCTGTAGATGTCCTACGGCTGGACGAGATTACTGCTCTGTATAGTATACTAGCTTGTGCCCGCCGCTTCGCATGCGTTGTACCCGGATAAAAACTAGCCTATATGTTATTCCTGGTCCACATCTATAAGTATGCAAAATTTCAGCTAAATATAAAATAAATGCCGTGGGGTGCCGGCAGTAGAATGTTACCCCTCCTCTCATGCCCGTGGATGCAGTAAGAGTCTGCCAAAGGGATACCTCCGGAAGATGGGCAGCACCGTTTTTCCGTGTATCAACATCCCGTACTGCGCTCGCCAACCCGCCTGCCAAGCGTGGTGAGTATGGCAACTACCCCTCATGGAGATCCATGAGGGAGGCCTGTTCAGAAGTGGAATTTTTACGGCTGGACTAATGATAAAATAAATAAAATAAGTAAAGTTTGACCACTACCTTACGCATTATAAGCGTAAGTTTGACAGTTCAAAAATGTTAAAGTTATTATTATCGAGATCGAATTGACTTGATTGATTTTCCTATTCTCAATATTATTTAAGTAGATATCAATTAATATCTACTTTATAGAAAATAACTAAAACACGGGAATTTATCTCGTTATACCTTTGAATATACGTATAATATCTACTTATTTAAGAGATAGTGAGAGAGGTCAAAATACCGTTATGATATTTCTGGTTTGGTCCTCAAGAAATACGAAGCAAGAAAGGCTTCAGCCAGATTCGATGTGGAGTGTTCGTAAATCACCAAAGTAATAAGTTTTGATGCGGAATATTAGTATGTTCAGAATATTCATTAAGGTTTCACTGGGTAGAAAACGCTGAGACGTGTTTAATATTTTTTCCATACAAACTTTCATTCCCTATTTTAACCCTGTCTGATTTAATTTACGCAACGAAAAGTAGCCCTTGTCCGTCTCCATGGTCTAATCTACGCCTATACTAAAATTCATCCTAATCCAAATCGGTTCAGCGGTTTTGACGTGAAAAGGGAACATACATATGTACATACATTCTTACTTTCACTTTTATATATTAGTAGGAAGTAGGATAGGATAGGAAGTAGCAAGTAGGATAGGATATTTGGCGGAATTGTTGTTTAGACAAAATAAATTATATTTCCTCTCTATTGGTATATATGTCCTCGATGGTTGTATCCATACCCTATGTAGGGGTTGTTATGATCTATGTGCTCGATGTAATGATCTAAGTATATTATTTCACACTGGCTTCGACAATTCCCTAGTTTTTTTTCTACCCTGTACTCACCGATATTACACACCTGAAACATTCATAATTCCCGCCAATTTGGCTCACATGACCGTTCTCATGGTGGCCATCGCACGCACTACATCCTACACCTCCGTAGGACGTCGAAGAACGTTACACATAAATAAATAAATAAATAATAAATAATGCTCGACAAATCACACAGCATCATCTAGCCCCAAGGTAAGCAGAGCTTGTGTTATGGGTACTAGATGACTGATATACTTAATACATTATACTACATAGATAGATATTTTTATTATGTATAGAACATACAACATAACTTTGTCCCGCGTCGGGAATCGTACTCTCTGCGTCTCTGCCAGCTTAAGACAATGCCACGAAGGTACTTTGCCGTACTTCATAGTATTCATTCATATGAATACTTGACGCACGTAGACCGGTTATAATCACCGAGACTTCCTGATCAATTTAAATGCCAAGAGCCTGCGCAAAGGCAACGCGACCTATTGTTTTATTACGTGTGCTCTGCCTTTCTCTTACTTACTATCCGTATCCTGAAAGTGGTATATGTTAATGTTTCTGTCCTTGCCAGTTTGTGCGCCATAGGGTTCGGTAGCTGCAATCCCAGCTAGATAGCGATAGTTCGTAAAAATTAGCTTGACCGCACAGGACATATGCCAAGTGACTCGAATTTAAACCTGGGACATAAATAATGACATTCCATTACATTACACTCACGGCTCCATTACGCCTTCGCCTTCGGCTTGGGCTGCAATCCCGCCTCGACTGTAATGACCAACATTGCACACTTGTTTCATAATGTACTATAACGGACCCAGCAGGGCTAGCATGGGCTGGGGATAAAACTTTTGTCCACCGGTTATTTCCACTGACAAGGGATAAAATTATTTTATCCACATCTTATCTCAGTTCCTAATTAAGATAGGCATTCTAGATAATGAGCTGTGGGGCTCAGCAGGGCTAGCATGGGCTGGGGATAAAACTTTTGTCCACCGGTTATTTCCACTGACAAGGGATAAAATTATTTTATCCACCTGCCAAAGCACGGCAACAGGGGGAATGATAAATATATTACTTTTTGACATTAGACGTAGATACTCACCCCCCGCCTATAGTTAATAATATAAGACCGTGAATAGTTTATCCACCCATATCGCCATGCTCGGAGGGTGGACAAAATTGACAGCGGGGAATAGTATTTTGTCTTCACCCCGTGGATAAAATATCTCCGGCCATGCTAGCCCTGCTGGTGGACACTAAAATACATAATAAGGTAATAAAATATTACGCATGCGAATCGCGGGCAGAAGTTAGGTGACTATAATATACTACGGATTTATATGTCATGAGCCATTTAAATGTCCATTTCCCTAAAAGTTTAACATAAATATTAAACTTTAATACTTTTTTCTCTTATTAATCTACATCATCCTATAACCTCTGTAACAATAGCCGAAGCAGTGAGCCCTCGCGTCTAAATACAAGTGTTAAACTTAGTTAGAGCGAGGTATCAGCCTCTTTGACTCCACAGGGTTATTTTTCCATCTTCTATTTACATTCTAAGTTACAAATATATTCCTAAATCATATGTGCATAGTAATTAGAAGTTTGTTAACCTATTTTTGAAAATAAACATATTTTGTATTTTTTTGTATTTGTATTTGTATAAAACAAGACAAAATGCGATAATGTTATTGTTGGCAGCTCGCGTGTAAGGTAATTGAAGGCAGTAGGTATAATTAACATGGTAGTAAATAGTGGATTATATAATAGGACGTTACATTGCAGATCTTAAGGCTAGTGGAATAAAATAGTTACATCGTTTGTTAATGTCACTTCACCGCAATATTTTATCTATGTTTTGATGTTCGAGAGCTGAAGCTAATAAATAAAGACAAGTCTAGCTTAAGGATTGATATATTTACTACATCATCATTTCAGCTGTAAAAATTCCACTACTGAACACAGGCCTCCCACATGAATCTCCATGAGAGGTAGTTGCCATACTCACCACGCTTGGCAGGCGGGTTGGCGAGCGCAGTACGGGATGTTGATAAACGGAAAGACTGCTGCCCATCCTTCCAAGGCATTCCTTACCAGGCTCTTACTGCATCCACGGGCATGAGAGGATAGCACATGGTAAACATTATATTGGACACATTTCTCTCTCTCTCTCTCTCGTATTATATATACAATTTAAGTAGAGTTTTGCTAATAGGCGTGGATGGCCAAATTGGTGGTTGTTCCTTATTCATCCTATGACGTCTTATCCCATAAGGTAATTTCAGGCAATAAAATTGAAAAAAAAGGTACGCGATAAAATCCTATAATTTTAAAACTAAATAATATTGAAGTGCGCATTTTTGACACGTGCTTCAACGGTGAAGGAAAACATCGTGAGGATAAGTCAACTTCAGACATATTGACATGTTCTTTCCTCTGAACTTAACCGACTAAGCTGAGCTGAGCTACAGGTGCATCTAACAATGTCCCAGGCAGTGCAGCGTCCGTACAGCATCAAAAGCAGCTGCTAATGCTGTATAAATCATTTAATAACAGATCTGAATTGAAATTATCGTGGCTTGACATCATTTATTAAATATAATACGGCTTACACCACGTACCTAACTTATTATCATCTTGCTGACGTTTCGTAGACCATTAAGAGGCCCTTCTTCATGAGCACCGTTCGTGGCCGACTCCGAGGGCCGCGGGCCGCGAGACGAGAACTAGCCGCTCAACGGCGTTCGGCACGGATCGCGCGGCTGGACATAGCCGCCGGCGCTGGTGGTGGGGGATCCCCCTGCTAATCCTCATCACATGTTTCGTCCGTAGCGTTAGGCTGGATACACATGGTACTTACTGTGTCACTTTCTAGACCGACTTGTTAGCAAGATGAAAATAAGTTAGGTACCTACGTGGTGTAAGCCGTATTATATTTAATAAATAATAAATAACAGATCGTTATGTACAGTCGCGATCATATTAAAGAATACCACTAAGCCTTCTTGTTACCTTAGTGGTATCCTTAACTATGAGCGCGACTACATACCTACAGGTACATATATTTAATAAGAAGATGAAATTTTGTAAGCGCTACTTAGAAAAATATGGTATTTCCACTGTGTCATTCATTTGCTGCTTGACCTAATTGATTTAGTTCTAATAGAGCCTGATTCACTGCTCCAATTAGTGCCCTTACTCTAATAACCTATTTGTGACTCGCGCACAAAGGGTTCCATTATTTGGCAAAACAACTTGTTCAAAACAAATATTCTGTGAATATTTCAAGCGTCTTCCTGTACCGTTATTCATCATTTCAGCCGAAGGACGTCCACTGCTGGACATAGGAGTTTTTAGCTGGATTTCCAGTTATTGCGGTTGGAAGCGATCTGCATCCACCGTCGACATGTGGTCTTCACCAGGTCATCAGCCCATCTTGTTGGTGGACGTCCTACGCTGCGCTTGCCGGTCCGTGGCCTCCACTCGAGAACTTTTCGGCCCCATCGGCCATCTGCTCTGCGAGCTACATGGCCTGCCCATTGCCACTTCAACGTGCTAATCCGCTTGACTACGTCGGTGACCCGAGTACTTCTACGTATCTCATTTCTGATTCGATCCCGTTAAGAAACTCCGATTAATATCGAGCAAAAAAGTCACGTTTGTTGTATTGGAGACCCCCCTCAAATATTTGTTTAATTTTAATTTATTTTTTATTTTTAAATGGAGTATGCAACTAAATGTTTTGTGAATATTTCAAGCGTATATCTGTTGCCGTTATTATTATTGAACAAAAAATGGCAAAGAAATCATGTTTCTTGTATGAGAGCCCCCCTTAAATATTTATTTTATTCTGTTTTTAGTATTTAGTCATAGCGGCAACAGCAATAAATCATTTGTGTAAATTTCAACTGTCTAGCTATCACGGTTCATGAGATACAGACTGGTGACAGACATACAGACAGACCGAAAGACGGACAGACAGGTGGACAGAGTCTTAGTAATAGGGTCCCGTTTTAACCCTTTGGGTACGGAACCCTAAAAATTAAGACTTCTTATTCTGGTGGTTACCAGATCGGCACTGACGTCCCGCATTGGGGTGTATTGTGCATTGTCCCCCGAGATACGGCCCCGATCCTAACCAACCCAGCTCCGCAGCTTTAAATACCGGAGAAGGACTCGGGGTCGCTGGCAGCATTCCACGAGCATCCCCGAAGGGTATGCAAATTTTGAAGAAGAAGGCGCTCCGTGAGCTCCCGTAGTCCCGTCTTTAATTTGGCTTGCCTTGTGGCTACACAGTGCAGCAGCACATGCTCCACCGTCTCTTCCTCCTCAAGATACTCGTGACACAGTCCACTGTCTGTTTTTCCTGATTGTATTAGTTCTTATAGAGCCTAATTCACTGCTCCAATTAGAGCCCTTGCTATTAACTATTTTGTGTATTGTTTGTTATCATTAACATGCGTGACGCATGCATGTATACCTACTCGTAGGTACAGTACGATTTGAAAAATTAAGACTTGAAAATGTTACGACTTTTGATAAATATTATTTATTTTGATTGTAATTATGGTAATATGACTTGGTGCTTTTGGCCTAGTCCCTTGGGTTCCGTTATTTTGTTCTATTAACGGAAGAAATGGGATATATCCCATTTCTTCCAGGTACTAATTTGGTTTCGTTAATGGAATAATGTAACGGAAAAAATGGGACCACGCCTTGCTCTTGATTTTTCACTTAAAAGATGAAAAAAAAATGTTTTGCTGTGTTTTATTCTGGCTTGAAGTTTTATCTTAGATGAAGGACATAGAAGAAAGTTTAGGTTTGTTTCTCATTTAAGTGAAATTGTAAAGTTTCATTATGATAATTAATGTTCTTTAATCTACAGTTTGTCCTAGGATGCGTATATAGCCTAGTGGTTGTGTAACCTCGATATGCCAAATACTTGTGGCAAACAAACCGTAAAAAATAATGTAAATTTTATTTAAATCTTTTTTTAGAGAGCTGTTATCTTAAAAATATAGTTTAAAATTTTGACTCATAAATTTTCATTTCTCCAGACAACAACCCCAAAATCCCGACATTAGGAAATGTTATCCAGATATTTAGATTTTTCGATCTGGCAACCCTAGATCAAGGGCACGGGTGTACTACTGCTGTCACGTATTGTTGACTTAATAGTGTATAGTATAGGTATAATGTGTTTGATGAAGCAATCGAAGTGTAACGTATATTTAATTTGTTGCCTTCTTTAACTCGCGTCACCTCCGGTTCCAGTATAATTTATTTGAAGTTTACCTTAACGAGAAAAATATTCCAGTATTCAGGGCATTCAAAAATGAAAAAATTACACAGTCTTTGTTTATTTTTGCACATCATGGGCTTTATGTTAATTTATGTAATAAAGACTTAGATTGAACAAGACAAAGGAATCACGAAATATACATTAATCACGGACCTGCTTGAAAAATCAGCGCTGCAACCACATAGCTTGCTAAGTGAATGCAAATTTTTAAAATGTAAACTTGAATTTATGTTACACTTTCAATTATTTATTTAAAAAAAAAGAATGATATAAAGCGTAAATATTGAACAAAACATAAGCGAGCAATACAATAATAATAATAAATAAAACTGGACAAGTACAAGCTGAACTCGCCCACCAAGGGTACCTATACAATTATTACATTATTCTTATAAATAAGCTGAACAGATTTTGTAAAACTTTTGGTCAAAAAACAAAAAGACTCGGTCACCCATCCGATGACGATTTTATTTTCATTATTTCACTCTAATGTATTGTTTTTGGATTTTTCTCTGTATTTACAGTATAAAACGACATACCTTGCTAAATTTCATAGTTCTAGGTCCACGGGAAGGAACCCTATGAATTTGTTCCTTTTTTGATTCCTTTGAGAATGACGAAACACGCGTTTTTTTGCGTCATAAACGGTCGTAACTTTTTTTAGGTTAACTCAGAATATTCATTTTTTCACAGCTTAAAGAGGCTCTACATTTTAGTATATGGTTTTAATTTGAACTCGATATCTTTACACGTTCTCGAGATAAAAGGTCTTGACAGACCGACAGACAGACAGACGGGCGACAAAGTGATCCTATAAAGGTTCCGTTTTTTCCTTTTGAGGTACGGAACCCTCAATAAAACAAATCGGATTTGTAATTAATATACTTATTGTCTGGAATAGAATTATATTCATAATTCATAATTATTTTAAGAAATGTCACAATTTATAATTCATAAATTCTTCGATAGTATACAAAATGTTGTGAAAAGTTCTCGAGTGGAGGCCACGGACCGGCAAGCGCAGCGTAGGACGTCCACCAACAAGATGGGATGATGACCTGGTGAAGACAGCAGGTCGACGGTGGATGCAGATTGCTTCCAACCGCAATAACTGGATATCCATGAGGGAGGCCTATGTCCAGCAGTGGACGTCCTACGGCTGAAATGATGAATAAAATAATTATTTATATAAATTTATTCCCAGGATGGCCAGCTCTTCATCGAACTGCAGAACACCATCCCGCCATGGACTCTGCGGGGTCCTGACAAGTACTGCATCGACACTTTCGTGTCCGAGGATCCAGTGACAAAGGCTCGGACCTCACGCCTCGACGCCCTCATCTGCTTTGCCGACAGCCAGGACGAACCGCATTATTTGCTGAGTAGCAGTTGTACGTATGATTCCTTCTTCTTCAAATAAATATATATAAAACTCTTCCGTTACTGACTACCGCCGTGGGGTGCCGGCAGTAGAATGATACTCCTCCTCTCATGCCCATGGATGCAGTAAGAGCCTGCTAAGGGATACCTTGAACCGGAAGATGGGCAGCAGCGTCTATCCGTGTATCAACATCCCATACTGCGCTCACCAACCCGCCTGCCAGGCGTGGTGAGAATGGCAACTACCCCTCATGGAGATCCATGAGGGAGGCCTGTGTTCATCAGTGGACGTTTTATGGCTGAAATGATGACTGACTGACTGACTGACAGGCAACGCACAGCCTAAACCACAGGACCTAGAGACTTGAAATTTGGCACACATATATCTTGTGTATTCTAGAGGTGCACTAAGGAAGGATTTTTCGAAATTCCTATGGGAACGGGAACTACGCGGGTGAAACTGCGAGGTGCGGCTAGTTTAATAATAAAATCTTAATTTTCAGACAACTTAAGGATAGTATATTCATGTTAATCGCTAAATCAATGGCCCATATTTAGCCTATGAATATGAATACCTTAGCCTATGAACGTATACGTATATCTTATTAATATTATATTATTATTAGGTACAATATTATAAAGAGAAAAGATTTGTGTATTGTATTTTGTATGTTTGTAACGAATAAACTCAAAAACTACTAAACCGATTTTCAAAATGATTTCACCATTAGAAAGTTAAATTATCCCTGAGTAACATAGGGTACATTATTCCTGTATTCCCACGGGAAAGGGAACTACGCGAGTGAAACCGCGCAGTGCGGCTAGTATAATATAAAACTAAACCTAAGACGCACGTTTAATCGGCGATGTGTCGCGGCACGGGCGGCCCTCAAACCGTTGGAACTTCACTCCTTTCGGCTGAAGATATCCGGACAGATATCTTCGGGGTAGAAAGCACAACCTCTTTGCTCCGCCCAGGTGTCGCACTGTCGCGCGTGCGGCCTCTCCCATACCAAGAGCTCTCACCTCCCTCAACAAACTCCTCCAAGCTAACCCAGAATTCGATGTTTTTGCTGACGAGTTCTATGCCATAATGTCTGAATGCCTTAGTGTGAGAGAGACGATGGCTAGAAATAATTAATGTGTTCAGCTTTGTTTCATTCAAATAATTGTATATAAAAATAATTGTATTTAGATTTAATTAATGTTACCTGACCATTTCATATTGACATTTTATTGACATGTTTATTTTGATTTATTGATTTTAGTTTGTAGGGAAATTTTTGCTTGACTATTGTAAGTTATTTTTTTTGTTAATATTGATTTATTGGTGTAAGTGGTGTAAGCAGTTCTAATCAAATGTATTAAATAAATAAAAAATAAATAAATAAAAGACAGGGCTCATGATGGTCTCAAGGCGCTCTGTGGGGACTCTCACCATAAATGAACTAAAGCTCCCATTATTTAAGAGTACACTCTTGTCACTGGAGCGGAGGGGTACCGGTAGTGGAGTGTTGCCTCTACTCTCTTACCCGTGGATGCAGTACGACAGCAGCGTCGTTTCGTAGGTTTGAAGGGTTAGGGGGCCGGTGAAATTACGAGCACAGGAGGCTTTATAGCTTCTTCGTGTAAAGGGCGATGACAATGCAGGGTTGGTCAGGTGCTCAGTGAACGTGATCACCGCGGCATTGCAGGTTATCGCCTAACATCAGGTGGGCCTTCGGTTCGTATCGTTACGTTATCGTTTATTCATTAAGACGAAAGAAGTAAATGTTTTATATACTCTGTACTAGGGTTGTTGCGAATATCAGCATCAGCATCAGCATCCACTGATGATCAGCATTGATTTAAACATCAGCATGAGCATCAGCATCCGCATTGATCGATGCTGATTTTCACTGCTGATGAAAGAGCAAGTCGCAACATGACCCGAAGAGGCGGGGCTTAAAGCGCATTTTTGTACAAATTAGGTAAACAAGTACAAACAACACACAAAGGGTGTTCCCTGTGCAACCCTTTATGCACTAAACCCTCAAAAAATGCAAGATTTTCGAGACTCGGTTTCTATTTGAAGAACCACCTACATTATGATACATATTATATTATATTACGATGCCCACGATACAGATTTTCAATCTAGTGTGGGTATCATAGGTAACTCTAAAATTAGGACTTGCACCAGCAAATCAAGAAGTTAACTTAAATTGTGTTAAAATTTTAAATAAGTATAATGTAAAATTAATTTTAAGTTAATGCTACTCATTGTAAATTATCCAAACTTGTTTTTGCTGAATAAATATATTTTCATTTTCATTTTCATTTTCATTAAGTAAGTGTGGAACACTAAGTTTGCGAGCCCGACACGCACTTGGCCAAAATCAGCATCAGCATCAGCGTCCGCTGATGTCAAGATCAAAAATCAGCATCAGCATCCGCTGATGTGTCAAAAAACCGCATCAGCAACAACCCTGCTCTGTACCATAAACACGATACAATCCGAAAAAAAATCCGATTATGACCTTCAGGATCTTATCATATCAAGAACAAAATTAAAAGTCATAAAAATAAAGTAAAAAAATGTTAAAAAAGTACAAAGTACTCGATTATTTTTCCCGCCTAAGCTAGGTACTTAATTTCAAACTCATCGGGTCAATACACATACTTAATATTATAATTATTTTGGAGCGAGCGGCAGACACTGTCTAAAACGGTACTTAAATCGCCGTTATCTGGCATATTTAGTTTCCAAACAAACTCGTGTCTGGTTTTGATCAATTAAGACCTTGAAATGAACGCTACCTACTCTAAAATTGGTTGTTAATTCCACGAAAAACACAAACTGCGAAGATATTAACAGATAAGGCGAGTTAATAAAAACTACAATCAGGTAGACACAATGAATGTTTTTGCCGTGAACTGCCGGCAGTAGAATGTTACCCCTTCTCTCATACCCGTGGATGCAGTAAAAGCCTGCTATCTATATACCTCCGGAGGATGGGCAGCAGCGTCTTTCCGTGTATTAACATCCTGTACTGCGCTCGCCAACCCGCCTGCCAAGCGTGGTGAATATGGCTACCCCTCATGGAGATCCATGAGGGAGGCATGTGTTCAGTAGTGGACTTTTTGTGGCTGTAATGAAAATGATGAATGAATGTTTTTCAACCGTATGCCCTGCCCATAACTTTCAGCCGTGTTGGCCGAGTGGTAGTATCCCCGACTTTCAATCAGATGGTCGTGGGTTTGAACGTACCAATGGATTATCTGATGGATCGTGTGTGTCTGTGGCACCTCTTAAACGAGTGGACAGATTTGAATAGCGGTGGTTCTTAAACTCTATTACAAGATATGAGAAGGTGATAGAGAGGATTAATAATCGAATGTGTCCAAATATACCGAAGTTTGGTATCAAATGAAAGGCATATGTTACATGCGGCACATATACCTATCCAGCTGACTCAAACTGCAGCGTTGCAGTTTGCATTGTGTTCGGGCGGTACAAGACGATCGCCGATTCAGCAATTTAGCATTTCCATATAGTTGGATTATAATGAATATGAATCCACGGATCGTCATTCTATCCTGGGTACTTGCATTGACCTAGCGTAGTCTCTGTTAGTTTTAACTTAGAATATTATTACGATAATTTTGTAATTCAAAGTAAAATAAATTCTTTGAAATTCTTTTGGTATTTTTAACACCATCAGCTGTGGCTTCCGTAATTGGCGCAGGCGGTAGTTACGTCGAGACAGTGCGTTATTCGTCTAGGAATCACGAAAATCGGCTCCGGACGAACAGACCCCCTGTTTGTGCTTTCAAGGACTTCATCGACGTATCAGAATCTACAAGCTCACGGCTGACGGGCACTTGGCAATCAGTGTAAGAAGAAAACCAATGTAAGTACTTTGAAACTTTCTTTGAAGTGTTGCCTCCTTTTCCACCATTTTCCGTCCAAGTAAATCCGGGTAAGAATCTGTCAACCATCGACAGGTTCGTAGGAATAGTGAGGTAGATAATTTTAGGAATTTAGATATTATTAGTGAGGAAACCGACAGAATCGCGGTAACCATGACGGCTCCTAGTGTTAATGAACCAGACTACATTTATAAGGCCTTACGCATGGTCCCGGAATTTGACGGGAACCCTAATATTTTAACTAGATGTATAAGAATTTGTGACCAATTAGTAACGCAATTCATCAGCACTGGTCCAGGGCACGAGTTAGCTAATTTATGTCTTATGAATGGCTTGCTTAATAAAATAACCGGCCCAGCATCTAGGTTAATTAATGCAAATGGCATCCCAGAAAGCTGGCAAGGGATTAGAAATGCACTGATCAATAATTTTGCGGATCAGAGGGATGAAACTGCACTTTACAATGATTTGTCTTTAGTCACTCAAGGAAATGACTCCCCCCAGGAATTTTATGACAAATGCCAAACCCTCTTTAGTACGATAATGACGTACGTAACACTGCATGAGGTCGTGCCTACCACCGTGGAGGCTAAGCGTGATTTATACCGTAAATTAACGATGCAGTCCTACGTACGAGGTTTGAAAGAACCTCTAGGGTCCCGTATTCGGTGTATGAGACCCGAAACTATCTAAAAGGCTTTGGAATTTGTCCAAGAGGAATTGAATGTGATGTACCTACAGCATAGGAACGAATCCAGCGACCGCCGTTCGCAGTTCGCCGCTTCGCAGTCAACATCAAAGGTACTGTCCCTAGCACCTAATTATGTTGTTCCCAAAGGTTTTAATTTCGCCATGCCTATGCAGAGGCCCATGCCTATTCCTATGCAGTTGCAACCGCAACCGCAGCAGTGGCGTCCACCACCGTCTCAGCGCATGCCTTTACAACCATCGCGCACGCAGCAAATGTTCCGAGCACCCCCTCCTAACTATAATGCTCAGAATAGCGGATTTAGATTCCCCCCAAGGGCTGCACCTCCCCAAAATCAAGGGCCCAAGCCCATGAGCGGTGTAAGCAATTTTGTGACGAAGACTCTCCCCCCCACAATTCAAGGACATGACTGGCAGAAGTTTGGCAATCCTCCCCCGACTAACTATTTCAAGGCTAGGGAAATGAACTATAACGAGGTAGGTGTAGGTGACTATTATGACTATTACGACCCCAACTCTTACTATCCTGAGTATCCAGTGACAGACTATGATAATTACTATGACTATCAAAGCGTTCCGGAATACTACTATGACCAACAGAACGACCCTCAGTTCAGTAGCGATGTACCTTCGGACTCAAATAATTTTGAGCCTGCGCAATCGCCTTCCAACCAAACCAACCAGGATTTTCATCAGGGCCGTTCAAGCAGAGAACTAAAATAGAAATGAATTTACAGTCAAGGAAAGAATTAAGGTTTATACAGATATTGAACCCGCCACTTAAATTGCTTATAGACACGGGGCTAACCAATCATTTATTAGTCCTGAAGCAACTGATAATTTCTTTCTGCATGTACACAAAAACTTTGATCCTTTTGAGGTCACTAACTCACGTGTGACTAGCACACATGACTATTCAATCACTATACCCCACTTTATGGAATTTGGCGAACAATCTAATATAAAACTATTCGTCTACAAGTTCCATAACTACTTTGATGGATTGATAGGCCTAGATCTATTAGAAAAATGTAATATAGATCTAAAGAACAATGTTTTAGTAACTAAATTTGCTAGAATCCCGTTGTCTCGCTATCAATGTAGGAAAATTAATTCTCAGGAGATAATTCCAGCCAATTCGTCCAGATTGGTTAACATCCCGATCGATTATCCTGACGGTGACGTATATGTGACAGAACAACTAGTGTGTAACTGTATAATACACGAATGCATTACTACCGTGACTGACGAGACTGGAATCGTAGAAATAGAGAATATGACTAACAATGACATCATTATTCCATTTCATAGTTCAAGGACATTGATAGACGTTTGTAATATTGAGTGTTCTAACACTCAAGAGGACCCCACTCGAGTTCAAAAAGTTTTACAAAACCTCCGTACTAAGCATTTAAATGTCGAAGAGAGAGCTAATTTAACAACTTTATGTACTCGATTTTCCGATATTTTTTACATTGAAGGAGAGGCATTGACTTTTACTAATAAGATAAAGCACAATATTAGGACTACTGACGAACTTCCTGTCTACACGAAAAGCTATAGATACCCCTATGTACACCGAGAAGAGGTTAGGAAACAGATGACAAGCATGCTAGAACAGGGCATCATTCGACCATCTGACTCTGCTTGGAGTTCACCCATTTGGGTAGTACCAAAGAAAGCTGATGCTTCAGGTAGACCAAAATGGAGAGTAGTTGTAGATTTCCGTAAGTTAAATGACAAGACCATTGATGATAAGTATCCTATACCCAACATCGCGGACGTTTTAGATAAACTTGGCAGATGCCAATATTTTACAACATTAGATCTTGCCTCTGGGTTTTATCAAGTAGAGATGAACCCAAATGACATCGAGAAGACGGCCTTTAATGTAGAGCACGGCCACTTTGAATTTCTGCGCATGCCAATGGGCCTGAAGAACTCACCCTCCACCTTTCAAAGGGTTATGGATAATGTTCTCAGAGGGCTGCAAAACGAGATCTGTCTTGTCTATCTCGACGACATTATCATCTTCAGCACATCATTACAGGAACACATGATAAATCTAGAGAAAGTTTTTACTAGGCTGCGAGAGTCCAACTTTTAAATCCAGATGGACAAATCCGAATTTTTACAGCTGGAAACTGCTTATCTTGGTCACATTATAAGCAGCGAAGGTATTAAACCTAACCCCGACAAGATCGCAGCAATCCAGAAATATCCGTTACCTAAAACTAATAAGGAAATTAAGCAATTTTTAGGACTTTTGGGTTACTATAGGAAATTCATACCCGACTTTGCTCGCATCACTAAACCTATGACTAAATGCCTTAATCTAACAAGATTTCATTGGACACCGACTACGTCGACTGTTTCGAAAGATGTAAACGACTACTGACTAACGACCCCATACTTCAGTATCCGGACTTTAGAAAGGATTTTATTTTGACGACTGACGCTTCAAACGTGGCTATAGGAGCTATACTATCCCAAGGATCCGTTGGTTCTGACAAACCTATATGCTACGCGTCTAGGACTTTAAATGAGAGTGAATTGAACTATTCTACCATCGAAAAAGAGCTTTTAGCCATAGTTTGGGCCACTAAATACTTCCGGTCATACCTATATGGACGTAAATTTAAAATTATGAGCGATCATAAGCCATTGCAATGGGCCATGAATATGAAAGAACCAAATTCAAAAATAACTCGATGGAGATTAAAATTAAGTGAGTACGATTTTCAAATAATTCACAAGCCGGGAAAAAGTAATACTAATGCTGACGCGTTATCAAGAGTCGAAATCAATAATGAAGAGGTCGAATCCTTTATGGCTGAAATCGACTCCTTAGTGGCGCATCACTCGCAATCACAACAATCAGGATCTTCTACTGCAACTGCACATACCGGTATTGAAGACCCCATACTCGAAATACCTATAACTGATGAACCCTTAAATAAATTTCACAGGCAGATCTGTTTTACTATTGTAGGAGATATTAAGAAACGTACATCAGCGACGAAACCGTTTGACACACATACACGCACCTTTGTGCAACTCTCAGAATCCACTCTAGAACAGGATGTAGTTAACGCCATTAAAGAATATGTTGACCCGAAAATTAAAACAGCACTTAAAATCACTCCCACATTAGGTATGTACGCTGTGCTTCCTATCATTCAAAATCAGTTTAAAAGCTAGAAGATGTAAAAGAATACTTAAGGCAACAAGAAATAATAAAGCATTATCACGATGGGAAGACAAACCATAGAGGCATTAATGAATGTTATCTGGCTTTTTCACGGCGATATTACTGGCCGAAGATGAAAGACGAGATAACAAAGTACATTAATGAATGTACAATTTGTGGTCAAAGTAAATATGACAGAACTCCTATTAGACCACAGTTTAATATCGTACCACCAGCGACTAGACCATTCGAGATTGTTCATATGGACCTTTTTACAGCAGAATCTGAAAAGTATTTAACTTTCGTAGACTCATTTTCTAAATATGGACAAGCCTACCATTTACGAGACGGTACAGCAGTCAGCATCCTTCAAGGACTTTTGACATTCTGTACACATCACGGACTTCCTTTGACTTTAGTGACAGACAACGGAACAGAATTCACTAACCAATTGTTTGCCGAATTCATACGACTACATAAGATTAATCATCATAGGACCTTACCTAATTCACCTAATGATAACGGCATTATAGAGCGATTTCATTCGACTTTATTAGAACACTTGAGGATTTTAAAGGTAAAACATAAGAGAGAACCAGCTGTCAATCAAATGCCTTATGCTGTGTTAGGTTACAATAGTTCAGTACATAGTTTTACAAAATGCAGACCCCACGACATAATTAGAGGACATTTTGATCCTAGGGATCCTCTTGACATTGACTTGACTGAACATCTCATGCAACAGTATATTATAACACATAAAGAACAAATGAAGACTGTGTATGACATTATTAATCAGATTACGACAACTGACCGCACGACTATGATGACTAGGAGGAACAAAGATCGAGAACCTGAAGTGCGATACGAACCTGACCAACAAGTTTTTGTCAAAAACCCTCTCGCTGCAAGACAAAAACTAGCACCACGTTTCACTCAAGACGTAGTTCTTGCTGACCTCCCAATTCACATATACACTTCCAAAAGAAAGGACCCGTAGCTAAAAATCGTCTTAAACGAGTACCTAAGAAAACCAAATTGTTACAGGATTCGACTATTACTGATACTCCAACTGACGATGGCACTGGAGATAAGATAGATAGATAGATAGATTTCATTTATTGACATAAAAGCAACACAATAACTTACATATTTATCATATAAATAAAAATTAAATCACGTGCTACATTTTATGCCTCGTCTGGTAGTTACAAGTTTCATTATAAATAGTTTCAGAGAATAAGTTATTACAATAAAATGAGAATTTTTAACTATTGGTACGCTGTATAGAGGCGTCAAAAAAATATAAAATGTATAAAATAAACATAAGAAAAAAATTATATTCAGGCGAAAAGGAAAAAGTAAAATTGACAATTAAATTTATAACGGTAATAGGTACATTTTCAGTTTTGATTAAAATCTTTGTCTAAGTTTGAATAGTCATTATCTATAAATTCCTTGACACTGTATAGCGTTTTATCCAAAAGGAGTGACTTCACATGGCTATGGAAACAGTCTTCACTTTCAATTTCTCTCATCTTCTTGGGCAGTTTATTATACAGTTTTTGGCCAATAATAAGAGGTCTCTTTTTTGATAAAGATAATCTATGAGGAATACTGACTAAGCGTGTATTGTCTCTTTCTCTCAGACATATTGTACTGATATTACCTTTCTTTTGATAGTCCGAAATATTCCGTCTGACATATTTAAGGATTTCAAAAATATACACTGAAGTAGATGTTAGTATTTTTAGAGTTTTAAAGTGATTTCTACATGAATCTCTATATTTTGCATTGACTAGAACACGAACTGCACGTTTTTGCATTTTCAGCACTCTTTCGCAGAGATAAGACTTGAGAGCCTTGACAATGGACCCGGACTTCTCCCATTCAAACTTGGCGAAGCCAAACTTATAAGCCACTATCATTCCTTTATACAATATGTGGAACTGAAGGACTTAGACACCCAATTAGACTCGATTAACAATCAAATAGAATTTTTTAAGACTAAACTAGAAAATAACACCTTAGCCTTATACGAAATACAGCTTAATCATATTTCTAATAAACTTATTAAAGTAAAATCCCAGATAAAGAGTTTAGAACCCAATCGTGTTAGAAGAGGTCTTATTGATGGTTTAGGATCTATAATTAAAAGCGTTACTGGTAACTTGGATCATTCAGATGCCGAGCGTTATGATAAAGCTATTAAAATCTTGGAAGCTAATGAACATAAGATGTCGTCTGAGTTCAATGACCATATTAGTGTTAATAAGAATTGGATGGTTCAACATACCAGGATAATTGCGAGTATTGCAGAAAATCAGGAGAAGATAAATAGGACATTAGAATTAATTTTAGATAGTAATGCATATGCTGAGAATAATCTTTTAAAGTATGCTAAGTTTGCTCAGCTTTTAATGATCATTAGTGAAAACACAGATGATCTATCATTGGAATTAAATAGAATAGAGAACATATTAGCGTTTGTACGTGCATCGAGCACTCATCATAGTATGATAGGAATAGATAACTTAGGTAGTATGGTTAATAGGCTAAGAGCTATATATAGTAAAAATGAAGTATTAGAGGACGATCTGCGAGAATATTACAGTATAATTAAACCAGGTTCTTATTTCGTAGGGAAAAGATTAGTAATCGTATTCAAATTTCCAATAGTCTCCCCGGACTCTTTCGACCTTTTTAAACTCTCTATTGTCCCTAATAAACTCAACCAAACCTATATCCCTTCACACCCCTTTATGGCAACCGACGGGAAAGCTTTCATGTACATGGAGGCTGAATGCCCGAAGTTCAATCAACACCATCTCTGCGAGGAAACTATCAACTATCAGCCACGGGAACATCCTGACTGCATCCAGAGTCTCATCATTCATCAATCCTTGGACAAGTCATGCCAACCAACAAAAATCGTCTTCACCAAGGAAGCCATGGAACAACTAGATGATCGACATTATACCCTTATTTTCCCACAACCAACTAAAACGAAGCTGCAATGCGAACGCGAAGAACATATAACCCTACAAGGAAGCTATCTCGCCACTATCCCACAGAAATGTTCTCTACAAACTAACGAGTTCATCATCATCAACATCAATGATCAAATCAAAGGTCAACCACTAAAGATATCCGAAATCCCAAATAACTACAATTCTGAAGAACTCGGCAATATCCCTCATCTCAAATTAACGTCTATCGACCTAAAGGGACTACACCACATCGAAGACAAGATACTACTTCAGCAACCATTGGAACTGACACCCACAGATGGTACCTTTTATCATACCACACTACCATTCTACATATCATTATCCAGTGCAGCTGCACTCATTATCGTCATTGCAGTGCGACGTTATTGGAGGCAGACTACGATCAATATTGCAAATCCATCTAATGAAAGGGAGGAAAATTCCCCAGAGCATTCTTACGCAGTTCCTGACAAACCCAAAGCCAGGAAGGCTGTACCAGCAACATTTTCTCTCAAAGTTCTCAAATAGTTGCTGTTCTGAGGATGGAGGTGTTACATGCGGCACATATACCTATCCAGCTGACTCAAACTGCAGCGTTGCAGTTTGCATTGTGTTCGGGCGGTACAAGACGATCGCCGATTCAGCAATTTAGCATTTCCATATAGTTGGATTATAATGAATATGAATCCACGGATCGTCATTCTATCCTGGGTACTTGCATTGACCTAGCGTAGTCTCTGTTAGTTTTAACTTAGAATATTATTACGATAATTTTGTAATTCAAAGTAAAATAAATTCTTTGAAATTCTTTTGGTTTTTTTTAATAATAATAATAATAATAATAATAATTTAATTCATTTATTCAGACAACAGGGTCCAAGTGGTTAGTATCAGGCTTAAATTAGGTTAGTACTTAATAACTAAAACAGATTTGGTTCTCTGAGTGAGCTCCCACATCAAAGGACAATTAAATTTTTCTGAAATAACATTCAGGATACTGTTGGAGCTCCCGCTTTTAAAACCATCAGCTGTGGCTTCCGTAATTCATAAGTAAATAATAAATAAATATATTTTCACATGACATGTGTAGTAGTTAACTTGTGCTTTACAACATGTGCGTTTTCGATTAGAAATGATAAAGATAAAGAAACGTTTATTTTTTCACATTTGTACAATCGAAAAAAAATCATCGATTCGGTTTTAAAACTAGTGACAAAAATGGTCACTACTCAGCATGTGCTGTGGCAAGGTTTCTTCTTTAGAATAATTCTACTATAATTCTAAGCAGTTTCCGCTTTTATGGTTATTATGTTTATTTATGTCTTTTATTTTGTACATTACATTTTTTTATTTAAGTTTATTTGGATACATCAGAGTAACTATTAAATTTAAAACCAAATGTTTCTTGATTTTTACTTTATTCTTGATAATAAGTAAGCTTAGATAATTTTATTTAATTGGGGTGCGGCATGCCTTCTGGCTCTTCTTTCTTGCCCGTGGATGCAATAAGAGTAAAAGTAACAGATTATGAAACAAGCCATAAATGTAGAAAGCGTTTTTAGATTATTTTTTGTGATAATTGTTATACTAAATGCTTGAAAATAATATGAAAATAAATGAACTGAATTCCCATTTATTTCTGTCTTCAGGCATGGTTATCTCCTGTGTGTTCATCCTTGCAACGGTGGCAGTGTACGCATGGCTGCCTGAACTCCGAAATCTGCATGGAAGGGTCCTGATAATGTACCTGCTCTGCTTGTTCGTGGGATTTGCAGCTCTATCGTCAATGCAAATAATGTTGCATATCGATTACATATTCCCTGTGACATGTGTAACTTTGAGTGAGTATTGTTAAAAAAATTTAAATGTTAAGTATTAAGATTCTGCCAAGAGATACCTCCGGAAGAAGATGGACATACAGCGTCTTACCGCGTATCAACATCCCGCACTGCGCTCTCCAACCCGCCTGCCAAGCGTGGCAGTATGGCAAGCATCCCTCTTAATCTTGGAGATCCATAAGAGAGTCCTTTGTGCAGCAGCGGACTTGGACATCAGTCCTACGATGTTAAATAATTCGTTTAACCTGTAGGACGTCCGCTGCTGGACATAGGCCCTCGTGATCTTGGATATTCATTATACTCGTGCTTCTAGTCACGTACGTTCTTTCTTGTAGGTAGGTACGTACCTGTACGCGTGTTGAATAAAGCCTACATTGTGGTTCTAAGAATTACCACTGTTAGTATAATGAATCGGCAAACCGTGTTCTCGCTATATTAATATTACATGCTTTTTATGTTTAAGTGTAAACCAGGTATCATTTGTAGAAATGAATAATTCTTAAGATTTTCAACGAAAAACCAACTTCAATGTTCAAGGGTAACATTCTACTGCCGGCACCCCCGGCAGAATTTATTATTAACTTTGGGAATTAGGTACTCAAATGTTATAAGCATACATGAAGCAGTTTGAGTATTTTTAGCAACAGTCAAGAATTTTGTCATTGACGTCTCTCAGTATTTTTTTTGTTGAAAAATTAAGAATTATTTAAATTATATTAGCGACAGGAAAGTTATTTATCTCATATACTACTTTTGGCTCATGTTTCTTACTTTGACTCCACGCTGTGTTTGCTTTAGACTCCCTAACTTGACGAAGCAAAACCCAGACGAAATGTACGTAAGTATGTTAAAACGTATGTGGCGAGTATGGCAATAACCTCCTCATGAGCTTGGGGATTCATGGTGGAGGCCTATGTGCAGCAGTGGACGTAGTCAGCAGTCCTAAGGCTGAGTAAGAAAGAAAAAATATGTCAAGATTGTTTGCGAAATTCTGATATTTCTAAGAGCAGCGTATTTCAATCAAAAGATATTTATAGCAAAAGGTTTAGGCAAAAACAACTTTTCGCAAAACACATATAAACTATTGTGTATTATAGTGGTATTGCGGTGTTATTGGTAGATGTTACGCTTAACATCAGATGGGCCTTCGGTTTGTCTCGTCATTTAGTCGAATAAAAAAAAGTCTACCCAGTGAGAATCAAGAAATCTAAATCTAGAATTTATTTATTGTTTTATAACATCTTCAAATGTTAATTATTCACTTATAAATCGCAGAAACAGGTTTTGCAACTTGAACAATAGCACTTAGCATACCATTCATTATATAACAGAGCCTGAGTATTACTTATAGGTATGTTTTATATTAGTTAAACAATAGTTGGGTATCTATTTATTTACAATTTATCGTCAAAGCAACTAGTCTTCCCGCGACCACAACTAGGTGCAATCCGAACGAAACGCCGGCGCCGCGCCGGGATAAAATTACGCGATAAATACCCGGTTAATCCTCCGCATGCCCAATCGGCCTGCATCCACCGCCGACCTGTGTACCTTACCAGTAGGTCTACCATGAGTTTTCACAATCTATACTTGTTTAAGACTGTAGTAAAAATAAATTAGGACAGGTGCGTGTCGGGCCACGCGCTATGTAGGGTTTCGTTTTAAACCGGTAGACCTGTCGATAGAAGTTGGTGTATGCTTTTTTGTAGTAAGCAAAATATGTTTTGCTTACTATAAAAAAGCATACACAAAATTCTATCTACAGGAATTAATTTAGTTTTTGGTTTAAAGTATTCCGGTATATCTGGGAAAACGCATCACTTATTTGAGCGACTTTTTCTCCGAAACTACAAAAGCTAGCTTAACCGTTATAGTTTTCCTAGAAAGTTTATGGTTAAAACTACATTTATAATTTTTTCAGATTTTTAAAGCTAGCAGATAAAGATTTTAGAGGGGGGGACGCCCCTCAAAGCCAAATCGCCCAATAAAGTTTAAAACTTTAATATTTCGCAAACGGAACCCTAAATCGATAAGTTGTCTTCACAACCCCTAAATTATTTTAAAATACCTATTTAACTATATCCCACACGATGGGAATATCAATAAAAATAAAGTTCATCCCTACCTTACACGTATCATATGGGAGGCAGCATTTTTTGTAGCGTTATCTCGGCATAATTATTTTATATGTCCGTGCAAATAATCAGCTTTCTAGTACTATCCTATCTATATCCGGACTATATATTAGCATAGGGTAATAGTCTCTTCGCAAAGCCGGTGACGGACAGACTGACAGACAGATAAAGCGAGACTATAAGGGTTTCATGTTTTACTACGAAACCCTTAAAATATATGAAAACTTGTACAGCGCCTCTAGCAGATAGTTTGGTACTAAAGTACGCAGTAAACTGTACTACAGCTACTACTGTAGTTTAGGCTTCATTTGTTTAGAATTTGGTACGATGAGTTACAAATATGACAGATGTCATAGAAACGTAGGTACTATTACTACTGTAGTAACGGCAGGCGATCTAACGGTGACAACTCATGGTAGACACACAGTTAGTCAATTTACAAGCTGTCTCGTTATTTTAGCGGAAAAAAATAACGTAGATACTAAAATATTCCAGTAGTCACAGTAAATTGATTATAAGTCAGATTTCTCGATTTTCCTGACATCAAGATTATATTGAAGATAACTATAATAAGTGTAAATCTATTCAACCACACGAATGCCTAGCATTTTATCAAAGTCATGTGGTTGAGATACGAGTACCTTGCCTACCTGTAATTTGTGTTGCTATGATGTCTAATTGGTTTGCTATTACATTGATTATGCGTTCAATAGACGTCAATCATTCGACGGAAGATCAGCTGTGTTACCAAGCGCAAAACAACGAACTGCGATTTGGAGCCGTGTTACCAAGCGCTAATCAACAAAATACGAATATTTGGAGGCGTTTTTCCAAGCGCAAAACAACGAAATGCGAATTAGAGGCGTGTTACCGAGCGCAAAACAACGAAATGAAATGATTTGTTCTGAAAATAAAGTTTTTATTATTTTTATTTTATTATTAGAAATGCGAATTGGAGCCGTGTTACCAAGCGCTAATCAACTAAATACGAATAATTGGAGGCGTCGATAGATATTCTATGGGATTTAATTGATCCGGACAATAGTCCGGATAAATTAAATAAAAACAACAAAATTTGTGGCAGAAGACCAAACTGTCGTAGAAACATGTTTATTCATGTACTTGACAGTGCATTTGACAACGCTTGAAGAAGTATTCCTGTAGAAACCTGTAATAAATTGGTTGAATAAATGCCGCGTCGCCGCTGCAGAGCTGTTAGGTAATCGATAACAGAGCCTACCAAAAACTATTTATCTAAGGATGTAGTATTTTTAGTAACTTTCGAAACTATTAGGGTATTGTTCAATTTAATAATGATTTAGGTAATGATTTTTCGGTGTTTTTAATAAGTTGTCCGGCTTGTTTCTCGTAATTTATTTTGATGTTGATATAAGTTTCAGTTATAAAAAAAAACGTTGTTTTCTATTATTATAATGTTATAACAATGCAATATAAAATCAGATACATCGATTTTAATAAGTAGGAACACTCAATGATACGTTAAAAATTAGTTAAAAAGGGAATTTGCAATAAAAATATAAACCCAGGTGGGTGTTTCTAATTAGATGACCACTACTGTATATAACTTTATTTTTGTTTGCTGTAATTTTGTCTACAATGATCATCTAAAATGTAACATAATAAAACGAACTAAAGTTCATTTTTATTTGTTTCAGCTATTATCATCTATTTCTCACTGGAGTCGGCGTTCTTTTGGCTGAATGTCATGTGTTTCGACATCTGGTGGACGTTTAGGTATGTTTATTTATTACTAGCAGACAAAACACAAGACATAGACATAGACATAGACATTCATTTATTTACTAAAGAGCACACAATACATTTTAAAACACAACGAAAACATTTACATTTAACATTTATACATAGTTTTTACTTAAAAAGAAAAACAGCAATTAGTAAAATAAATAAATAGGACCAATAGAATAAAAATTAAATAATGTGTGCCACAGTAGCAAATTGGTCCCGGCTCAGCATTATGCCCACTGTGTTAGCAGCGGACGCTGGTATTCTGCCGAAACCACCTCTTCCTAGATCGGAAGACCTCGTAAGAACAAAATAAAAATGTTAAGATTATTTATTATTATGTATAATATAATAGGTATATTTATTGTCTCCCATGGACACCAGCTCTTAAGAGCTCGGGCAATAGAAGACATCAAAGAATATGATAAAATAATAAAAAATATTATTATTCCAATTAACAGCCAAATATTCGATTAATATATGCGAAATTGGATTACTTTAACGTTACAAATAAATAAAGTATGAATATTATAATAGTAAAATTAAAAATTTATAGGTCTAATGAAAACCATATATTTCAATTGAAATAAATATAAAACACAATCACAAACACAAACAAAAATGTAAAATTGAGTGTTTTGTAAAATATAATACCTAATTTATGAATTTTAAAAAAATCCAAATTGATTAAAAAGTAAAATATAAATAATATGTAAAATATATAAATTGAAAAATTAAATAATTTGTAAAATTGAATAATAAGTAAAAATTGAATAATTTGTAAAAAATAATAATTTGTAAAATTTAATAATATGTAAAATTTAATAATATGTAAAATTTAATAATATGTAAAATTTAATAATAAGTAAATTTGAATAATTTATAAAATATAATAATTTGTACAATTGAATAATTTCTTTAAATTAATAATATGTAAAATTTAATAATTTGTTAAAGTTGATTACTTAATGGACTAACAATTGAAAGGAGCTTTAATACCAGGCAGCCCAGATTTTTGTCTGTTTATCAAAAGTTCTTTGTATTTTTGTCTAAAATTAGCCTTGGATTTCAGAAGACGAAGTGGTGGTGGTAGGTTATTCCAGCACTTGGTTGCCTGGTACCGAAAGCTTCCCCTAAACGCTACAGTCTTGAATTTTGAATAATGCAAGATATCTCTTTGTGGCCTTAAACTATATTTGTTTTTAGATCTATCTAGTTTTAAATAAAGATATTCCGGTGTCTCGAAAATCATAATATTGTGAACTAGGGTGGCCAAGTGTAGCTCTCTCCGTGAAGCCATATTCAATGTCTCGGTCTCATTCAAATAAGGGGAAATGTGTGTACGCGGGGGTATATTATAGCAAAACCTACAGCAGGCGTTCTGGATCCTTTGAACAAGGCGAGCTGTTTTTGCTGTGAGACGTGGACCATAAACCACGTCCGTATAGTTGAGTTTGGACAAAATAAGAGATTCGCAAACTTTTACACGTATTTCTTCCTTCAAATAATTCCTCAGCCTATACAATGTTTTAAGGCGAAAGAAACATGACTTCACCAAATTAAGGATATGGCCTTCAAACCGCAAGTGACTATCTAATAAAAGACCGAGGTTGCGAGCCTCATGAACACGCTCAATATTTTTACCATGAAGGTGTATGTCGAGAGATTGACGGTCTATATGAATAATTTGACGTTTTGAACCAAGGATCATAAACTTAGTTTTGGTAGGATTTAAAAGAAGAGCATTCTCAGATGACCATTGGGCTATACGTCCTAGATCATCGTTTATCTTCCAAAGTTCATGGGGGACTTCACTAGGATTTAGGGACAAATAGAGTTGTACGTCATCCGCATACAAGTGGAACATACAATGCTTGATGCTCCAACAGAGATCAGCGCTATAAATAATAAAAAGTAGTGGCCCAAGAATGGATCCTTGGGGCACACCACGATTTACTTGCTTTATAGACGACTTGCGTTGAAAACCAAACTCACGATTAACCTGCACAAACTGTGATCGGTCACTTAAAAAGCTCCGGAACAATGGTTCCGGAGCTTTTTAAGTGAACTATGGGGTTGACAACACATCATTACAATGGTAATGATGTGTTGTCAACCCCATAGTAGGAGAGTTTTGAGAGCAGCAACGATATATCCAAGGAGTCAAACGCTCGTGAAAAGTCTAGCAGGACCAGGAACGAACTCATGCCCCTATCCTGCGCGGTAAGAATATTGTCTACAACATCCAATAAGGCGGTTGCAGTACCTCTACCCTTGCGGAAACCTGATTGAACGTCCGGTAAGATTTTATGCTCTTCAATATACTTGATGAGTTGTTTGTAGACAACTCTCTCAATAACTTTGGACAGAACGGGAAGTATGCTTATTGGTCGAAGATCCCTAACGTCATTGGGGCTGGATATTTTCGGAATAGGTGTTACAGTTGCTATTTTCCACTGTCTTGGAAAAGTGAATGACAAAATTGACTTGTTGACGATATGAGTAATTAAAGGTTAAGTATGTGGTAAGGTAAGCAAAATCATATCCATAGATAAACCGTCTGCTCCGCGTGCATTCGTTTTAATGGACAAAAGGATGTTAGCAACTTCACGTTCATCAACAGGCTGCAGAGAAAATACTATGGTTTTGTCAAATTTATTAGACTCAAAATACTGCTGGTTTGATGCTGGGATGGAATCTATACCAGGGATGTTGAGGAAATGATTATTAATGGCATCAGGATCATCAAAACTATCAGGTAGGCAGTTACTTTTTACATCCGGTAGCACATCCTGTTTAATGTTTTTCCAGAGCTGTTTCTCATTCCCTAGCTCAGAATTGATACGGTGATCGAAATAGGCAAGCCTCTCATAGTGTATACTTTTAGAGACAAGGGACTTTAGCTCTTTATAATATGCTTTGTGTGACTCCAGCTTAGTTAAGCGGTATTTGTCATAGGCTTTGTTTCGACAGCTAATCATCACTTTTACTGTGTCCGTTATCCAAGGAACAGGCTTATTTTTGATTACAATAGTCTTAAACGAGGCATGCTTGTCAAATAAGCCTATAACAACATCATTGAAAGCATCGACCATAAGATCCACAGTCAATGCTTCAAAAGCAGCGTCCCAGTCAGCATTTAAAAGGTCATACTCAAATTCATTTATATTTATGTTTTTAAGGGGTCTATAAGTTATAGTTTTTGTAGGCATTTGTTCTCTTTTGATGTTGAGCGTTGCAGATACATAAGCGTGTCCCAACGATGCAGTTATATTGGTAACACTTACATTGCGTACTCTACAGTCAGTACAAATCAAATCAATAAGTGTTTCACTGTTCTCCGTGAAATGTGTTGGTGTACTGACTACTTGAGACAAGTTAGTGTACGTTAAAAACTCGTTGAATTTTTGTGCCATACAATTGTTAGGCTCAAGAATATTCACGTTAAAGTCACCTAATAAAACTAAACCATCAAAACCAGAAAAGAGAGCGACAGAATTTGTCAAGGCATCAATAAAAGTATCTATATTGACCCACTGAGGGCGATATGCTGTGCCAATTACAATTTTCGACTTGTTAACTTTTACTGAAAGCCACATTTGCTCAATTTCCGCATCAGGGTGCTTTACTGTGCGCGCTCGGATGCCATTCTTTATGTAAAATCCCACCCCGCCCCCTCTTCCATGACGCATATGAGATGGTCGTGGTATGCCACGAAACTTATAGCCTGGTACCAAAGGCGATAGCGATTCTTGGTCTTTCTTCAGCCAGGTTTCATTTATTGCTACGATGTCATGGTTAAAACTGCCCATGGCCAGAATAAAATCATTGTGACCTGTGCATAACGACCCAGCATTGTAGAGACCCAACGAACAAAATTTCGATTTAGAACACATAGAGTAGTGCCAGAATAAATAAATAGATTAAAATTGTGAAAGTGAAAAGAGAGTATAATAGAATATAATAAGATACCAAATTGTATAAATAAAACAATAAATCACGCAAATTCATGTAGAAATAAGAGTAAAATATTTGATACTGTGGCAACGCAATATAAAACATCCTAATACAAACATGATATAAAAAAATAATGATAAAAAATCCAAATTCGAGGCAGATTCCGTGGCAGTATTGCTCAAAGAGAAAAAAATTAAAAAATACGGGTGAAACACAATATGAACAGTGAATTAGACTAATTATAACCCTATAAGAATTTATGATGCAGTTTTGCGGGCAGAAGAACCAACAGCTGAAACACCAAAAACCCGCTCTAGATCAGCTTCAGAACGAATTCGATGTCTCGGAGAATCTTCACTCTGGCTCTGACGGACATAAACCCATCCACCCTTCGTCCAGATAAAGCGCCAATTTAGCCGCAGGCCAATTTCACGAGCCTCAAATGATATACTTATGTTGAAAATATTCTATTTAAAAAAGACATTCGATTACAGTTACGTAACGAGGATAGGAATGTAATACTTATGAAGGGTTAGGTGTGTCAAGCAAATAGTATTCATAATATTCGTTTAACATATTTAAATACCTAAAAATAAACCCAGACACACACACAAACGATTTAAAACTTAATTTATAAAATAGTCTTTATAAATAAAATTAATTGTATTTAACACGTTATGGAAGAACGTAATCCAATAGCACAAGTATGTTTTACTTAAAGGGGACCACAAATGTCTGATGTATTGACAAAGATGAGAAAAAAATACTTCTGATCTCTAAATATAAAAAATCTGATCTCTACGCACACTAAATATAGTTATTTGTTACAAGAGTGCAAAGTTGCTTTTTAACCGCGTGCTCAATTTTGATGACCAAGCCAGCGAAGGATTCTAAAATTCTAAAAATTAGAATCCTGAGCGTTGGCGAAGGAAACAAAAGAGCACAAGGTGAAAAATCTTTGCACTCGAGTGCAACACGTAACTTTTCATCCCACCTCAGAGAGGAAATGACTAAATGCAAAAAAAAACAATAGTATTTCCATGTGGCCTATTTGCACTCTTAACGATCAAGTTTAATTTTTGAACGATAGGTAGGCTTTAATACAATAATACAAAGTAGTTGAGTCTTCCCGGGACCATGCTTGGGTGCAATCCAAGCGAAACGTCGGGAAATAATAAAGATAATTTACGCGATAAATACCCGGTTATATGTATGTATGTTAATAATAATACAAAAAGCCGTTGATTAACTAAAAAATTCCAAATTGTAGGTACAAACGTACAAACAAATTAACTAACATATGTACATTAAGCCATCAAGTCATCCCCATTGAATAGGTAGGTACCTTGTCGGAAATAAAAGTAATTAACAGACGGGTTACTAATTAATTCAGTTAAAAACTAAAGGTGTAAATAGTAACACAATATCAAAAGTAACACGAACATTTAGGTAATGGAAGCCAATGAAAGAATTTAATTTGTTTGAAAGGTAAGTGATTATAACTAACGCTGGACACACAGAACATCACCTAGTAGGTATCAAACTTACCAAAGTTGGACTGCAAATGGTTTATTTATTTATTTATTTATATCATACGGCCGGCGACAGTATATATATAAACACATTCAACAATAAAATGACAAGGATCAATTCTTATATATACGCCAATTAGAGGCGAACACAACACTCTTTAAATTTATACTAAAAGTAACTAAATATATCTATATCACATTTATGGTAACTAAATTATAATGAGATCATCATTAAAACAAAAGACAATAAAATACTTAAAAACAATAAAATTTAGATAGTGAAAAACGTTAAATTAATAAATAAGTATGTAACAAATGTTAAGATAACAACAGGTATGTAAGAAGATCCTATAGTGAGGTCAAGAATTCATGTCTGAATTTAGATGCGGGAAATATATATGTAATTATAGATGGAAACTTATAATTGGCCGTCATTATGCATTTCCGTGCAATTATTTGTTTTATACTATTAACTTCACTAGCTGTAAGTTTTCCTTAAATCTCAAAATAAATAAATATTCCATCACTGAATGTTTAAACTTATTAAAGTTGTCACTGAATATATCTAAGTTAGGCATTTGTTTGTTTATGAAGTTGTACTGATTAAAGAGCTGGACTACAGGAGCCCTCAGTCCTATGTTAGTGTAGCAGAATGAGAATACATTTTTTGTTATTTAGTACATACATATTAATTTACAAAAAGCCGTGTTAGCTACGTGGCATATATGCAGAAACCTCCTGAAGTTCTGGGGGAATTTCAATCCGAAAGTCGTGGGTACGATACCGACCGTGAGCCAATGGACTTATATCATGAAAATGTATGTGCACATTTAACACGTACTTTAACGGTGAAGGAAAACATCGTGAGGAAACCCGCGGCTTAGTTAGCTTCAGACGTATTGACCTGTTCTTTCTTCTGACGAATAGTTGACTTAGCTGAGAGGTAGTTACTGATAGGAGGAGGAGTTACCTGATAGATGCTGAGCTGAGCAAGCCTAATCTATCTAACAATATCCCAGGCACAGCAGCGTCCCATACATCATGAATGCTGCTGACTCTGTATAAATCAGAATAGAATGTCACCCCTCCTCTCATGCCCGTGGATCCAGTAAGAGCCTGCTAAGGGACACCTCTGGAAGATGGGGAGCAGCGTCTATCCGTGTATCAAAATCCCGTACTGCACTCGCCAACTCACCTGCTAAGCGTGGTGAGTATGGCAACTACCCCTCATGGAGATCCATGAAAGAGGCCTGTGGTCAGTAGTGGACGTTTTACAGCTGAAATGATATATACGGTGGTATCAAAACCCCTTCACTAATAGAGACTACTTCATTGTAGATGCTCAAAACGGAAATAAAAAAGGTGCAAAGGCTTTACCTATCTACATAATTATCACACTTAGATGTTCCCCGCAGCTTCGTAGGCGTTTTAATGATCTGCTCGTGTTCCTGTTTGTCGAAGAATTATATGTTATAGTATCGTAGAATTATTGGAACATATAACTACGTTGCCGTGGGGTGCCGGCTGTAGAATGTTGCCCTCCTCTCTTGCCCGGGACGCAGTAAAAGTCTGTCAAGGGATACCTCCGCAAGATGGGCAGCATTATCTGTCCGTGTATCAACATCCCGTTCTGCGCTCGCCAACCCGCTTGCCGAGCGTGGTGAGTATGGCAACAAACCCCTCAAGATCCTAGAGATCTATGAGGGAGGCCTATGTCCAGCTATCCAACACTAATATGATCGTTCGATTTGAGCCAGTAGTTCCAGAGAATAGCGCGTTCAACCAAACAAACAAACTCCAGCTTTATAATAGTATCAGCTGTTCATCAAGCTTTGAGACTATTTGGTTTTTGATAGCAAAACCCACGCCGGATCTTCTTGGCTAAGTGATAGAGGTACCCTTCCAGAAAAAAGTATATCCTCTACCTTGTTCGACCACGAGTAGATGGATACGTAGGCAGCCGCGGTGTGTACCTCCCATTAGTTGTTGGGGTAAGCATTTCTTTGGGAGCACTTTTTTAGCCCCCTCCCCGGCTAAGCGGGAAGCAGTGCCTCTGTAAATAGAGATGCTTCGTCGTAAAGGTTGCTGCCAAGCTCTCACTGTTACCTCTATGCAGTACAAAAGTGACCACTCTCCCAATACCGCCTACTGTACCGCGACAAGCTATTAAATTATATAAATTGTGTCAAGACGTTATAATTTGACATGGAAAATGTTTATTTCATTATTTTTAGTACATTTAAATAAAAGCTTATATTTTTAAAAGTTTTTACCTATAATTTATTTATTATTTTCCCTACGTTTTGACCGCATTGCACCTGGTCGTGGTCGCGAGAGGACTCCTGTATTTAAAAAACTAATAATATATTCACAAATCGCGAAAGTTTAACAACGTTATGTTGTTAGACTTTGTAGAAGACTTTTGCTCCCACTATTGCGTTAGGCGCTACGCTGTTTTGAATGTCAAACACTTTAGGTACCTACGAGTAAACATTTTGTTTATAAACAGCAGTCATCCTTTCAGTCATAGGACTGGGCTGAGATGATGACTGCGGATTATAACTCTACATTATGGTAGGTCCACGTCAACTGCTGCACATAAGCTTCCCATATGGATCTCCAAGATTATGAGGGGGTTTTTGTCAAACTTGCCACGCTTTGCAGGCGGCTTGGCGAGTGCAGTAGGGGATGTTGATACATAGAAAGACGCAGTTGCCCATCTTTCCGAGGTATTCCTTTGAGAGACAATATCGGATTGGGCATTAACGGCAACCTTGTGGTGTTTGCCACAAGATGTAATTCATCTGCATGAATTTTCCGGAGGTATTCATTGTAGATTCTTATAGCATCCTTGGGCAAGACAGGAGGGGCAAAATTATAATACCGGCACCCCACGGCATAAACAGCTGCTAACTAACTCGAAGGTATAAATAATATGAATCTATAACAAAAAGTTTTAGAAAATAGGTAGGTTATTCACCTAAGTTGCAGTGATTGGTGACTAACCGCAATCATTATGAAGATAATTTTATAAAGGGACAAACATTAGGGTCAAAATACGAATTATCCTGTCGTAGCCTTCATGGAGTTTCCGGGTCATCGACTCTGTGAACTAATATTTAGTGATTGCTTTCCTCCTTCCTTTTCTATGTATATAAATGTCCAATTAAAATGGAAAATAAAAATATTTATTCAAATATAGAGGAAAGAACAGGTCAATACGTCTGAAGCTAACTAAGCCATCGTCTCCTCACGATATTTCCTTCACCGTTAAAGCACTAAGCTGCGAGGATGGTATAGGTGCTAGCCTAATCCATCTAACTATGTTATATAATTAAAGGGAAAATAGCGTACCTAACTGTTAAATACTATTTCATGAAGTAGGGGAAATATGTTACAAGTGGTTTTGGAATTCTATATACATATATCTTGCAAATACTATGATAAACACATAGGGCCTACGAAATAAAACGTGACACAATAGTTCAATCTATTTTTACTTTAGTTAAAATTTGCAGATATCTTACATAATAGATAAAAAAAAAATTGATTTGTTTTTAATTGTTAGAAATTAAATTAAACATTATTAACGGAATATAAGGTCAAGCTCTAAAATATGTCTTGGGAATGTTATCTAAATTGTTTTCAACGATTCTATTTTTTTGATATTGAAACCAGCAACATAGGATTGTGTGTATTTCTATAAAAACCGTTTTAGTTCAAATATCTTAACTTTATCTCGTCTAAGATCTTAACGTCCAGTTAATTTTTTTTATAAAATTTTATTATAAATAAACTTCATAATGAATTTAAAACTTTATATATTATTCCAGCGGCAAAAGAGGCCTCTCAGCGCGGCTGTCGTCCACCCGGGCTCGCTTCCTCGCATACTGCGCATACGCATTCGGCATTCCCACTATGCTGACTATTATCCTGATCTCGCTGGAGTTTTCGGGCCTGCCGCCGCATCCTATGATGCCTCTGATGCGGCATCAGGGATGTTTTCTTTATGGTAAGTGTATGCTCACCATAGGGTGCCGGCAGAATAATGTTGCCTCACTCTTACCCGTGGATGCAGTAAGAATCTGCCAAAGGGCTGGCTGGGCCAAAGGGAAGGGAAGAGCGATTTCTACCAGACAACCTTGGGATGGATTGGATTATTGGCCAGTACTGGATGATGAGTATATGCCTGCCTTAATCTTTGGGGGCCATGCCCATGCATGCATAGGCCTCCCCATGAGAGTTCAATGAATTGCATTTTCATGGATTTTAATTAAGAAATTCTACATTCTATTTCTTCTTCGTTCCAGGAACCAGCAGGCTAATATACCTCTACAGTCCGATGCTGCTGGTATGTCTGTCCAACATGGTGTTCTTCGTACTGACTGCGCTGCAGATATACCAGATCAAGAAGCAGACTTCGGTTCTCAAGTCCAAAGATAACGGAACGCATGACCAGCATAGGAACGATAAACAGAGGTAAGTAAACAAACATAATAGTCTTTATTAGGTATTATACTTTCGCGATCACAACACATTATTACTAGTATACTATATTGGATTTTCGGGTATTTATCGCGTAATTACCTTTATTTTTATCCCGACGTTTCGGCCGGATTGCACCTGGTCGTGATCGCGGAAAGACTGGACCACGACCTATACTCGATAATCCAATAAAATAATAAAACAAAGAAATTAATGAATAAAGACATTAATGAAAAAAGTACCAGAAAAGGTACCAGAAAGAGCACAAAATATTGGTTTGGAACACAAAAAATGCAGCTTCCTCTTTGGTAACATTTTGGATGACCGCGGCTCTATTGGTCTATTAGCCAGCTGATACACAAGAGATTGCGGGTTCAATTCCCGCTAACGAAAAAATATTCTATTATTTATTATATTAATTTTGTGTCTAAAACACAAGCTCTGCTTACTTTGGGGCTGTGATGTGTGAAATGTTGCCGTAGTCCCATTTTTTCCGTTATACCGTTCCATTAACGAAAGAAATGCCGTGGTAGAATGTTACCCCTCCTCTCATGCCCGTGGATGTACATAGTAAGACCCGTTTTACGGCTGAAATAAAAATTATGAAACGGAAGACATGGGACATACAATATCAAGAAATGTGCCAGTTTTTTCGCCAGCTTTAGATTTATTTATTTTGTAAGACAGTATAAACAATATTATTATAAGTTAAGTCTGGTATCACCTGCTTCCTTTGCTTTGTAAATTAACCTTAACTTTTTTCGCACGGATAATATTAACTTTCCTACCTACAGTAGGGCAGGAAGTTCTAAGACTACATAACATAAAGAAGATATACAGCTTTGTGTCTAAGACTCATTCTTAAAACTTTCTAACGTAAAATATCAAGCCTACCACCTCAATCTGCGTCAAAAAATGCTAATTAATAACTACAATAAACAATGAAAAGAATAGGATTAAGTTAACAATTGTAGGTAGTTAAAAATTAGGAGGCTCAGCTCATGAGCTCACGTACTAGTAAACCTATACAACAATACGTGTCGCTTTGATCTTCCTGCAGCTTCTACAGTCTTAGTTAGCTATTTGCTTTGCAAGCAACTAGTAACCTATACAACAATACGTGTCGTGTTGATCTTCCTGCAGCTTCTACAGTCTTAGTTAGCTATTTGCTTTGCAAGCACTAACACTAACTAATTTGTCAATAGCCCTATTATCCGTTTCAGGTTGACCCTGTACTTCAAACTGTTCATGGTGATGGGCATCAACTGGATCCTGGAAGTTTTCAGCGCCCTCTACCCTAACATGAATGATCTGTGGAAGTTCGTTGATGCTTACAACGTCCTCATCGGCCTTATCATCTTCATTATCTTCGTCTGCAAGAGGAAGATCTTCAAGCTCATCAAGAAGAGGTTCGTTGATGTTGATTAGTCATCGTCATTGGTTTGGTAATAATCTTTTTCTATGTCATCACCAGTTCATTAAATATAAGGGGGCGAAACCCCTATTATGCATAGCGCTGTCTGTCTGTCTGTCTGTGCATGACACGATTACAACCGAACGCGTTAACCTATTTACATGGAACCTTTTTTGTTAGAACTTTCTGAATAAGAGAAAGGTACTTATTGATTTTGGTGACGCTAGGGTCACAGGGACCGGAGTTATTGTGACCTCAAAAGGTTACTAAAGGTCAAAAATGGCATTTTTCGGAAACCTTCGCCCTCTTTTCTGGTACCTCCGTAATACCAATGCTTGTTTAAGTGTACGAATTGGAAATAAAATGTGGTTCAAAGTGTACGTGACCATTTCAATTTAAAATATGTTGCATTAATCAAAGGGATGTAAATATTGCTTTCAACGTCATTTATTATTTTATAACGTTAATACGTGTACCTATATAGTGTGAAATACACTTGAAAAATACCAGTCATAATAATAATATCTAACGTAGTTTCTAAGGTACGTACACTACAAATACACTAAATACCTCTAAAAATAACTAACATAATATTATTATGACAAACAATGAAAATATCTAGTTTTAATTCCGCTAATGCTGAGATGCATATGCACCGCCCTCCCGCCCGCTAATTATGCACATGCAGGGGGAACCAGGCTGTTAGTGCAACATGCATACCCAAACCCACACGACTGTCGTGTTTGTGACTGTGTTGTGTCGTGTTGTGACTGTCGTGTGTGGTTCCCCCTGCATGTGCATAATTAGCGGGCGGGAGGGCGGTGCATATGCATCTCAGCATTAGCGGAATTAAAACTAGATATTTTCATTGTTTGTCATAATAATATGGATTTCCGCAAAGTAACGCCTGATTCTATTAATCAACATAATATTTGTTTATAACAAATGTTTTAATGTATTTATAAACCTACGTCTAGGATCAAGAACAAGTTTCAAAAAGATAACGAAGAAATTGAATTCAAGGATTTCAGCAACGCTCAAAACAAAAGAAATCAGATGATAAACCAAAGAGCAAGTCAAGAAACGATAAGAACCTCGATTGGTAGCGCCAATAGCAATAAAAATATCACCAATATACTTAAAGAGACAAAGACTGATTTTCAAGACTTAATATAAACCAAAATAGGAGCAAGTACGAAGAAAAATACAATTTTCTTAAACAACAAAATGAATACCTTCTAGAATAAAACCAGAACAATCTAATAAATAGTTATTGGTCTACGAAAAAGAAACGACCAATGATAAAACAGAAAATGATAGAAAATAAGATAACATCGCATAGAAACTAAACAAAAAGACAGAAGGCAATGATACTCTGTTATGAAAAATATAGAAGAAGAGGCCCTTGCTGTCCCACAGAAGATTTTTGAGTTTGATCGAAGACTGCAAAGTAAACAATCGAGGTACGAGATTGGTGAATGGGGTTACGCATTGGAGCTTGTTGATTCCTCTGAAGCCTTGGGCATAAAAAACTTATTTTGCACATTTTCTATTAACCGAGGATACCTCACGGGAAGTTCTGGTTTTGGGGCTGTGACTAACGTTGGCTCATTTACAAAAAGCATGGCACTAATTTATACAAGAAACTAATTATTTGTAATTTTTAAAGTGTTAAACCACACTTATGTGGAACATGTCAAGGAAATTAAATACCTTGTCTAAAATTTTGAATTCCGATTGTTTGAACCCAGGTTGGTCAAATTGATCCTTGAATTCTTAGAGCAGGCAGAGATTTATCCAACTAAGCTGAGGAATTCTTGACGGGCTGAGTCGAAATTCTTAATAATAACATATTGGTCGAACACCAACATGACCAACGTGGGTCCGATTCCCACGGGAATCGAAAATTATTGAAAAGATCCTTACAACCCGTACTCTGGAATAAGAACTGCTCTCTAAAATTCTAACAATGTTTGTACAATAACACAAAATAATACCAATGCACGATTTTTTTTTGTTCTCTTCTAATATAAAATTGCTTACTAATAAACGTTATTATTGCGGTTATCAGTTCATTAACCGTGCCGTGGGATGTAGAATGTTGCCCCTCCTCTCTTGCCCATGGATGCAGTAAGAGCTTGCTAAGAGCTACATCCGGAAGATGGGCAGCAGCGTTATTCCGTGTATCAACATCCCATACTGCACTCGCCAACCCACCTGCCAAGCGTGGTGAGTATGGTAACTGCCCCTTATGGAGAACCATGAGGGAGGCATATGTTCAGTAGTGCACGTTTTACGGCTGAAATGATGAATGATGATCGGTTCACTAATTTAGATTTAATCGTTTATGGTGCATTTGAAATTTCTAAGGTGACACATGAGAGTGACAAATTAATGTACAACCCCATGAATCAGTTGGTTCTAAAAGCCGACTGTTACGCAGACAGCGTATTCGATTCCCGCAAAAAAAAATATTTTAGATATGTATGTTTTTCCAAAACTACTATACAAGTATACTTTCAACCTAATTAACCAAGGTTATAAAACAAATTAAACAGAGCATGTATAATGGGTATATGTACACATAATACAGGCTCTGTTTAATTTGGTGCTTATTGTTGCTATGCTGTGTCGAGCATATGTATATAGATTTCTTTTCAAGTTCATTTTCTCATACATTTAAGACGTTTTAATTTTTTGGTTGTGAAATATTTATTGAAGTGTTCAGAAAATTTGTTTGTAAATTTATAATTTATAAATTAAATTTATAATTTATTTAAAAATTTATTTATAAATTTAACCAAACTTAATCTCAAATTGTTTATATTTTTGGCTCAATACAGTAGTAGTTGTAGTAGAGTAGTGTTAGCAGTAGGTACAGTAGTTTTAGAGTAGTAGTAGTAGTAGTAGATTAGTAGTAGTAGATTAGTAGAAGTAGTAGTAGAGTAGTAGTTGCTATTTATTTGGGCCATGGTATTAGTTAGTAGTTGTAATAGCAGGTGCGATACGTAGTTCGCCGGAACAGCTAGTTTAACATATAATCGGGCCGGGCACCACTCAAGGAGACACATTCAAGGGATGGTAATGGAATGCCGCCAATGACCCAAAATCCTTCTCCGTAATTTTAAGGAAAAAAGCCGCTTTGGCCGAGTGGTATGTACCCCCGACTTTCAATCCGAAGGTCGTGGGTTCGATACCGGCCGTGCACCAATGGATTTTTCTTTCTTGAAAAATGTATGTGCACACTTAACACGTGCTTTAACGGTGAAGGAAACATCGTGAGGAAGCCCGCGGCTTAGTTAGCTTCAGACGTATTGACCTGCTCTTTCCTCTGAATAATAGCTGACTAAGCTGAGATGATGGCATAGGTGCTGGGCAAGCCTAATCCATCTAACAATGTCCCAGGCACTGCAGCGTCCCGTACAGCATGATTACCAGTTGCTGACGCTGTATAAATCATCTCAAATAGATGCAAAGGCCTTACTTTTTTATTTTAAGGGTTTGGGCTAACTAGTAGGGTCGTAGTACTGTTACGGGGGACAATGCCCAATACCTTATCCCCAACGTCAGCTCAGATCAGGTATCACCCACTTGAATTAGAATGGCGCCGGCTGACTATGTCGTAAGTTTCCTCTCGTTCAGTCCAAGTAAATAATATATTGCATTTTATCTAGATTGGGCCTGCAAACTGAGGAACCTACAAAGTTTACATGGGAAAAATCTGTGAACAGACCACGAATGGATCATAAGTATGTAAAGGTTGGGAGTTAATATAAAGTACTCTTTGTTTCGTGAATGTCCTGCTTGTTGGGAAAAATGTTATGTATATTCGTTGTCAAACGCTAATTAAAAGTGATCGTCTATTATAGTTTACATGTAGGTAAACATGTTGTCTATTTAAATATTACATAAGGAAATCGAAGTTGGCTTGAAATGTTGTTACTACTTCCCAATTAGACACAAATACAATATTGAAATAGTGGAAGATATTCAATAAGTATATGAAATGTACAAAATTTGTTTATTGGTTGCCACAGATATTTTGCTTTTTGTCTAAATTTCGATCTTCACTTGCAAAAATGAAGATCGAAACACCTGAGAGCAACTATTAATTTTGTTATATACAGGCAGACCAAGACGTAGATGGCGGGATGAACTCGATCAACACCTAGTCGACTGGAGGGAAGTGGCTCAGGATCGAGATGCATGGAGGGAATCGGGGGAGGCCTTTGCCCAGCAGTGGGATCAGATGGGCTCATAATAATAATAATAAAATAATACCTAATAACAGGAATAACTCACGTGGTATTTAACGTCGAAGTTTTTTCCGACAAGTTAAGATTTTAAAAGAAAATCATCTTCATGGGAATGAATGCGCACTGAGAAACCCCGTTCCGCACGTACGATGCCACAGCAATCAGCAGTGCTGTAGGTAAATTATGTTCTTCTTATAGCCTTTCTTAATGCCGAGAAATTGATTAAGCTGTGACTTAACTAGAGGTATATACCTCATATTTATTTAGTTTCAATTCCATAGCGACGCACGAAGTTACAGTTTTGATCCCGCCTTGGAACAAATTAATGTCAATAAGCGCTATTTAACTGCTCCAGTTCATATATTTTTATAGCAATAAAATAGTAGGTATTTAGCTGGGCTATTTTATTTGGAAATTTCCGTGAAATCATTGCTGGGCTAATAGAATAATTTACCACCAGCCAATAAGTTAACTAACTTTTATTTTACTCTTCTGACTGTGATGCTTTAAACACCCGCAAAATCGTTCTGAGACCCAGGGAACCTACTATTGAATGCAAATCGCGATGAATCGAAATCGTCATCAAGCCAAACTAACTCTTATGGCCATTACGTAAGGTTAGCTATTCTGACGATAATATCGTAATCGTTTTCTAGAGTAGGCGCAATGTTTGCGCGACGCTTTTATAGTAAGAAGCTCTTTGATTCACTCGCGGATATTTCACTGGAAACGAGTGGAATTTTATGAGTGTTCTTTCAAGCGATCTCTCATAGACATATGCTAGCGGATTTGTTAATGAATATTTGTTATTTAATAAGATGTCTATTAGGTATAAAGGATCTCCGCAAAGTCACGCCTGAATCAATTAATTTTTATTTAATTTATACAGTTTACGTATGTTTTTCCTCGCTTAACGTGACTAACCTCTACAGATACAAGCAGCTCCGAGGAGAACCGATGTCCAGGACTCAGACCGCGTCATCACGGACGACGACCAGCCGGGAACAAGACGACATGCGTATGGGCTCGGTGAAGAGTAAATTCTAGAGCTAAGGAGATAAGGTTTTTAAATTATAATGATACTTTTATCGAATGACATGACATTACATATTAGTAACACTGCGAAGTTAGATTTTTATTACATCATACACGTTATGTCGATAGTTTGTTAGTACGATGTTTTCTTACATCTATGCCTTAATGTTGCCATGTAGGTAATGTTAGTGTTAATACATACCTAAAATCTCTCAACTGCAACCATCTCGCTTGTTGGAAGGTTTCCAAGGTTACTCCGATACCGAAAGGTTCAAGTTCTGATGTCTTTGGCAAACTCTTCGAGATCATAATTGACTTTTTCCTTCGTCGTCTGCTAGATGTCCACCTATGCGATACACAGCATGGCTTTAGGTCAACCAGATCTACGGTCACGAATCGTTTAAATTTCGTCGATTATGTCTCTGGTCCGATGGACGATAGACGGCAGGTTGATCGACTTCAGGAAGGCCTTCGACATGGTGGATAACGACATTCTGCTGAATAAATTAGCCTAAATGGGTTTCACTCCGCAGCTCCTTTTTCGCCTTACCTTTTTCGCCAGCTATCTGAGAAACCGACGTCAATACAATGCTCTTCAAAAATTCGTGTCCGCAATATTTTACGCGTTCAGGGGTCAGCCAAAGTAGCACTCTAGTGCCGACACTATTTCTGCTGATGATAAATGACTTGCCAACAGTTATCACTTCCGTTTTGCATTAAAAAAGTTTTAGTAAGGCAATATTGCCAACTATTGGAAGGCAATAATAATTCAGACCGTCGATTTTTACTGAAAGTTTCTATTAAAACATAATACTCATAAAATAAAAAACTGCCCGTTGCATTTACGTACAATGTAGGTAGCGTAGTGAGCCTATATAGATTTATATTTAACGAAAATGGAACTAAAATTATATAAAGCAATTCGGTTAGTGCCGTTCGAAAATTATAACGGAACAAATAAACCCGATGTTAAGCTGACAGCTATTAATTTAGAAACGTCATATCGCTAATTATAATTAGTGTTAGGGTGTGTCAAACATAACCGACATCAATTACAAACATATTAAAATAATTAAGTTTAATTCGCAACCATATTTGTACTGCACGACAAACACAAAAAGTAAGGTACAAAGAAGGCAAAACAACGGCTACTAGGTTACGTAGAACGTGGTGCAGCTTCGAAGGCTGTTTACATATCTCACGACAGGTTTGCAGCAGGCGTAAATATCGCGATCATCGCTGTCAAACGATAGATACGTAATTAGCCTGCGGCATTTGGTCTGCTAGAATGAATAGAGCCACATGGCAACAACTAAATTCAATTTCCATTTAATTGCAAAACTCAGGCTATTTTAAAGGTAAATAATAATATACTTTCGAGTACGTACCTATATCGGTATAAAGAATCTTTATTTCTCAATAAGAATAATAATATTCACTTGGTTGAGAACATTTAAAGTTTTTTAACATGTAAAAGTCTATATAATTTTGTTATCAGTTTTGTTTTCCCATTAAAATGCTATTCTAAAGGCAATAAGGAATAATACAAATTGATCATTAAATATACATATTAAAACTAAGGTAGGTACTAAAATGTATAACTAACTAAGTAAGAAGACGTTAACATTATAAACCTATATTGTAGTGCAGCGTGCACTACATGCGTGACGTCCTATAAATGAAAAAACACAGTTTTTAAGACCATGTTTGTTATTTTAAAGTTTTCAGTGTGATTTTTGCGTTGAATGTCCATATTAAATAAATTAATTAATTAATTCTTATAACTTCCTTGACACAGGGAAAATTTCTAATGACAAATAGTCTGGCAATAATCTTATAAAAAGGTAAAGTTTGTGAGGTTGTAGGGGGTAATTTATACATATAATAAACTCGCTGACCCGTGCCCAGTTAGTTAGGCGGTAAACATTTTTACTTGCGATGATTGCCTTTCAGGAGTTCCAACCCGAGATATAGGTAAGTCAACTTATATTTTAATTAAACTTGTACCTACTTTAATTAAGATAAACAAACTTTTATTATTTTAATATAATTATTTGTTGACAATGTACGGCCAACTATAATAGAACTTAGAATTAGGATTTTGTTTATTTTTACTATTTCTTTTATTTTATTTAGAATTTTACTATGTTATTAAGAAGTAACATTTATTTTAGATTCTGTGACATAGCCAAGTGTACTATATGTTCCTATGGTGACATATATGAGCATGAGTATGAGTATAACTGATCATAGGAAAAACACTGCTTTCTCAAGTACCCGCCAGAGAGAATCTTTGATCCTGGGACTTATTAATCGTGAGGGGAAAAAGAGATCTTGACAGGATACTGTAGCCTTAATTAAAAGATTTTCTGTCAGTAAAATAATTTTCAAAATCAGTTCAGTAGATCCAGAGGTTACCCCTACTACGTCTCGAACTCACAAACTTTATCTCTTTATAATATTAGTATAGATAGATATTATAAAATACACAGATAAGTTTTTAGTAATTAAAATATACGTAATTTATAAATCATGATCATTTCATTCACTCATTTGAAACCCGGTAATATAGCCAAATTAGCATTCAAATACATACATATGCTGTAAAAATATAACACTCCTTTTGGCAGTCAGGAAATAAATCGTAGCACTCAGTACTAACCAAACCAAACTCTTTAATTTCATCACAAGTAAAAATGTTTACCACCCATCGAAGTCGGCACGGATCGAGTCTATACTAATATTATTAAGAGGAAAGATTTGTATTTTGTTTATTTGTAACGAATAAACTCAAAAACTACTACACGATTTTTTTAATTATTTTATCATTAGATTGCTACATTATCCCTGAGTAACATATTAGGCTATACTTTATCCCCGAATTCCCACGAAACATAAAATTGAGTTAGCGACAGATTCGGAATCAGTTGTTGTAATGTTCTCTGACATATTATTGATTAAACCTTTATTTACGAAATTAATTCAGCAATAAGCACCGTAACTGTATTTTTTTGTCATATCATTCCTAGACATTAATAACGAATGACCACTTACAGTTCTTATCCTTATCTCAATTATATGATTTCAATTATATGTCAAGCATCCAAACTTGTAACCTTCTCGCTCTTGACCGGTTTTTTTTTTCTTTTATCGCCATGACCGTCCCCCATGGAGCAGACCAAGGGAACTTTGGGACTACCTCTCTAATTTAAAGTCTGAGTACATTCCAAAATACTTTTTAGGTTAATTAAAAGTTCAATAATTTATACGCTTGCAAATCATTAATAAGAAGATACGGCACTATCCATTTATATAATAATATAATACGCTTGCACTGAATCTAAAATTTGACCAATTTTGTTCCATTGTAAGGTTTAATTAATGTTTTAGTATTTAAGGTTTATTGTTACAATTAAATAGGTCATTATGACAAACCATATTTAAGATCGATAAAGCTGCTTAAAATGTATTGTAATTCAATAATTTATTTATAATGTGACGAAAAATACAGCTAGGTCGATTTTTTGTTTAAGCATAGTTTACTTAAAAAAACTTTTATCTATTTTCTAGTCGTTTTAATAATATGCGTGTCAATAAATGTAGTAATGTAAAACTAGGTTGTTTTATTTCCTTTTACATCTGGCGTGAGGGTAATAAATGCAGAGAAAGAGCATTTTTGTTTTAATAATCTATATGTATATACATATTTATTATAAGAAAAAATTATATATTTATTACAAATAAGATTGAACTATATGTTTGGGTAATGCTAAATGATTTACTCTACCATCGTGGTGTACAATGCAATACAGTCTCCGTGCATTTGAAATAATCATAATCCACCATAGGTAAAAAGGACCCACCACCACTTCTTTCCTTTCACCCCAATTCGGTATAGTCCTATAGACTAATCAATTTTGTCTAATTCTCCCATTCCCTTATTATAACTTAGAAACACGTTAGCTATGTCTACATTTACGATCTTTTGACCTTCCCTCATGGTTCTAAGGTACTACTGAATGAGTGGTTCGTCGTCATCGATGCTTCATTCATTTTCGATGGTAGCATTATACCAGTGAGTAACGACTTCTATATTACCAGGAACTTCTTGACTTAATTCTTTCTTATAGAAGTCGCCTTCCTTTTCCTTATGTCTGGAATTGATGGTGACATAATCACGTCGTAAGGAGCATCATCATCATCTTGGATTATAAGTCATGTATAGCCTTTAGTAAAAAGTACGTTGGTTCGCCATTTTATATTTTTTGATGGATGTTGACTGTTGATTGTTTGATGAACGTGAATAAACGGTTATTTATTGTAAAAAATAATAGCTAAAAACCCCACAAAACTCATACATTATGGTTTCAAAATGATGTTTTGTTTTAGGAGTCAAGCGCCCATTGTACTAAACTTAATACAACAGCACTTTCGGTGTTATACCAAGAACACCATTATACAAATAGAACCTGTTTGTATGTTTTATAACAAAACAATATGTTATAGAGTAAAAAATATACCTTCTTTACCATTTTATAATGTAAATCCTGTAAAATAAATAAGCACCCTCCGACTGCCACGAAGAAATAGGCCTACCCTCATAATTATTTCACAATTTTTAATTTGGTTCAGCTATACACTTATTGGTTGGACTTTTGGTGGCAGATTAAAATAATAACTAGAATGAAAAAACCAATAAGGTGACTTTTATCTTATCTCAAAGTAGTCTACTATACCTCTATATGGTACGGCGGATGTTAATGGATTAAGGAATGTATCGAATTACCAATCACCCTGTATATAAAACAAAGTCGTGTTAGTTACACCACTTCTAACTCGAGAACGGCAGGACTGATTTCAATTATATTAGATTTTTCTGGGCCCGGAATAACATATTATACACATACCCGGAATACACAAACATAAACACATTGTAAAAGTTTACATAAAAAAAAACTCCTTTTTGTCCTCCGTTGTACACATCCTTTTTCGTATTGAACTTAGACCTGTCAATTCCCACAACTACGTCAGTAAAATCTAATATTGGACAGTTATCCCTTCCTCTCTATTTATAACGCCTTAAATGGCTTTGGGGGCATTGTTACCGTTCCTTATTAAGTTTCTTCCTTATAATTTTATTATTCATGTCAACAAGTAAAGATTGAATTTCCAAAGTTGTCAGGATATAGATATGATGCAATAGCTGAGTTCAATAACGTTAAAATATTAATTGTTTATAGTTTCTTATGTCCTGAGTAATCCAGGATGTTCGATTTTTACAAGCTTTTATTTAGCTTGCCCTGTATGTATGTATGTATAATGTAGGTATGTATGTATGTAACTATGTTTGTTCGCGGAATCTTGCAACTCAATTTTGAAGCAGATATCTTCAACCGATTGAGCTGAAATTTTGTATACATGTTTACTTTGGATGACAATGTCAGCTATGTGACGTCACTCTGAATCCAACATGGCGGAACACCCAAGATGGCGGACTACTTATTTTTAATGTACTCCTATAATATAGGTATCAAATGAAAGGTCTTGCTGAGAATAACTCAAAAAATGAAATGACGTCACCCTGAATCCAACATGGCGGAACACCCAAGATGGCGGACTAGTTATTTTTAATGGACTCCAACAATATGGGTATCAAATAAAAGGCCTTGCTGAGAGTTACTCGAAAATTAAATGACGTGAAGCATCTGGACTGGACTAGACTGGACTGGACTGGACTGGACTGGACTGGACTGGGCTGGACTCGGCTGGACTCGGATGGACTCGGCTGGACTGGGCTGGACTCGGCTGGACTGGGCTGGACTGGGCTGGGCTGTACTGTGCTGTACTGTTCTGTACTGTCCTGTACTGTCCTGTACTGTCCTGTACTGTCCTGTACTGTCCTGTACTGTCCTGTACTGTCCTGTACTGTCCTGTCCTGTCCTGTACTGTCCTGTACTGTCCTGTACTGTCCTGTCCTGTCCTGTACTATCCTGTCCTGTCCTGTACTGTCCTGTACTGTCCTGTACTGTCCTGTACTGTCCTGTACTGTCCTGTACTGTCCTGTACTGTCCTGTACTGTCCTGTACTGTCCTGTCATGTCCTGTCCTGTCCTGTCCTGTACTGTCCTGTACTGTCCTGTACTGTCCTGTACTGTCCTGTACTGTCCTGTCATGTCCTGTCCTGTCCTGTACTGTCCTGTACTGTCCTGGCGAACTACTTATTTTTAAAAGTTTTTATTTAGCTTGCCCTGTATGTATGTATGTTTGTTTGTTTGTTTGTTTGTATGTATGTATGTACATATGTGTGTAACGTATGTTTGTGCGCGGAATCTTGCAACTCAATTTTGAAGCAGATTACTTCAAGCTTTTTTATTACATATGTATATTGTGTAAAGACGTTTTTAAGTTGACATTAAAATGTAATGGAAAATGTTTATTTTATTATTTTTAGTGGGTACGTTTAAATTTATTTAAACGTACCGTGGTACGTAATAGTGGGATACAAGCTTTTAAGCTTGTTTGTTAAAAAGTTTAATTTACTTTAAATTTATTATTTTTGCTGTTATAGCTGGTTTTCCTCAGGGGAAACTAAATGTCAAATTTATTTCGAATTCCTTCCTTCTTCAGTCGTATTCCTCAGTTACTGAGGTTCGTGACCACTAATGTTTGACATTCGACTCTTGACGATGGAGCGCCATCTGGAACGGTCCCCGGCGATGTGTAGAGCCTCGTGTACGGGAGTGTCGAGTGTGGAGCGGATCTGGTCGCTCCATCGCATCGCCTCTTGTTCTTTTTCCTTCAATTTTGCCAGTAATCATGAGTCGTTCTAAGTTATCGACTTTCTTTCTGGCAATGTGTCCGAAGTAGTCTAGGATTCTTTTAAGACATATGGAAGATAGTCTGGTGGTAATCTTAAGCCGTTTTAGAATCGATGCATTGGTTTTGCGAGCCGTCCACGGAATCCGCAGCATTCGCCTCCAGCACCACATCTCGAAAGCCTCAATGCGCTTGCGATCCTTTGCTTTCAAAGTCCATGTTTCAGCACCATAAAGGAAGATTGAAAAAATGAGACTGTTAATGAGCTTTTTCTTAATCGTGATGGAAATCTTGTGATCTTTCCAGATTTTATGGAGCTGAGACATGGCATTCTTAGCCATACCGATTCGCCTTCTAATGTCAGCCTCACATGAGCCGTCGTGACTGATATTGGAACCCAGGTAGATGAAGTTTTTAACAATTTCTAGGCTCAGTGCACCTCTGAGTTCCAATTTATTGGCTCGATCAACCACCATAACCTTTGTTTTTGTTTTGTTGATGGAAAGCCCCACCCCTCGCTGACAAGCAGAGCCACCATTTCACCTTCATTTGCTGCTATAAGGGTGGTGCCGTCGGCATATCGAAGATTTGTGATTTTCATACCGCCAATGCTCACACCGCCCTTCCAGTCCTCGCATGTTTGCCTCATTATGTATTCTCCATAGGCGTTAAAAAGAATAGGCGAGAGAATGCAGCATTGGCGGACTCCCTTTTCAAAACGAAATGGCGCTGAGAGAGCCCTATCCACTATCACTATACCTTGGCTGTTACGGTAGAGGTTTTCAAGGAGAAATATCAGATGAGTCGGTATTTCCAGGCTCGATAACACTTTCCACAAACAGCTCCAGTTAACGCAGTCAAAGGCTTTGCTGTAGTCAACAAAACAGAGAACTACTGGTGTGTTGAATTCGTACGCCTTCTCTATTATCTGACGGACGTTCAGAATTTGCTCACGCGTACCCCTTCCTTTGACAAAGCCCGCTTGCTCTTCCGGGATTTGCCAATCTAGGTAGTGGCGGATACGGTTGTTGAGAATGTGGAGCATGATTTTGCTAGCATGTGAGATGAGGGCCAGGGTACGGTAATTCTCACATTTCTTTGTTAATTTCGAATTACATTTCGAATGTACATATATTAAACTGAATAAAATAAAATTAGATAACAAAATTGACATAAACATTAAACTCATTAAGAAATGTCTCAATAGTTTAATGTTTGTTTCAATGTCATTATTTTATATGTCCATGCAAAATAACAGCTTTCTAGGAATACTAGTCTCTTCGTAGAGCCGCAGAAAGACAAAGCGAAACTATAAGAGTTCCTTGTTGTACTACGGAACCCTATGCAATAAAATCTTTCTATTTATTAGTTATTTCATTATTATCAGATTTTTTTAGCATGGGCAGGACGCCCATGATAAAAAAATCTGTAGGCACAGCTTAGATGACTAATTTGCTCCATATATAATTCGTATTAATTGATGACTCTTTGTGGTTTTTGGTATAATAATATGTATATTAAACGATGCACAAGAACTGTAACAAACATCAATCTTAAGGGCATAAATCCAGAGCAATAGCGTAATAATAAACATTCGAAATAACGAATCTATACTTAATATATAAAGCTGAAGAGTTTGTTTGCTTGAACGCCCTAATCTTAGGAACTACTGGTCCGATTTGAAATTTTTTTTCATTGTTAGATAGCCCATTTATCGAGGAAGGGTATAGGGTAGTTGTAAGCAGTGGTTGTAGTAGGTGCGATACGAAGTTCGCCGGGAAACCTAGTGTTTATTATATCGGTTATCAGGAGTAAAATATTAAATGAACGATTAAAATGAATATTAGATAGGTATAGTTTAACGAGACAGAGACGTCTTCATCTTAAGACGCATAATCTATTTTAATCAATTTTTATTTAAGCATGTCTACTGCGAGATGTAACACGAATGATGCTTATTGAAGGTATTTAAAGATATTTTCTATAATATTGATTGGGAAATCGACAATCAACGCCAGCAATTGCTGCAAAGGTTTGCGAGTCAATATCATCTTGGAGTGGGCGACCCGCTTTAACTTCCAACTTGTCAGTCCATTCAATTTTGTCTGGAGTTAAGTCAAGTCGCTCAAGTTCGTAGCATTCTGTATAAACATTTTGAGCAAATTGTTTTGATAAATTGTTTGACTACAGAAAGGAGTTCTTCAAATAGTGATAGTTCATTATGGACTATTTAAAAGTAAAAAATATCTTGTACCACTAAAATCTTGTAACACTTACAACAAGGGAATTACAAAAAAATACTTCCCAACGTGTACCACGGTTGGGTACAACAGGAATAATAATAAGGTTACAAGAGAAAATAAAATCACGGTACATTCCGGTGGGATCATGCAAAAACAGGGATAACTAGAAAAACGTTATTCCACGTTTTTCCTTGTAGTATGTACGATATAAAATCTCGACTAATATTACAAATAAATAGCCTCCACCATAAATAACGAGAAGTGCTTGTACTTAGAGATAACGCACAACACGCCATATTGTTGAGGAGGTCAATGAGTTTCCAATATTCAAATTGACCGGACGTGATGGCACCCCTCTCATTAATAACCGTTTTATTTTTAAGCACATTCAGTTGTGCAGAAGTGACGAAGCCAAAAATTCACAAGTGTTGCCCGTTTGGCCAGTTCGTTGGTATAGCTAATTCGTCTCCAAAAGCGTGTTTGGACGGTGATTATGGCTTTGGTGGTATACCGTTGTTTAACTACGGAGAAGCTACTGGTCGGGATATTAATAGTACTTATGATGTTACACCTGATAGGTTTGGGAAAGAAGAACAATTTCACTTGCAAGCGTGGAACTCATTGTTGATGGCTAAAAAGGGACTCAATTTATACCTAAATGAGGTGAGTACCATCAGCCTATTATGTGCCACTGCTGGGCAAACGCCCTAATCCTTCCACTGGGAAGATGTTCCTACCAATCCCTACTGTTACAGTAAATCTGTTACTTATTATACTTTCGCAATTTGTTAACATATCAATAGTTTTTAAAATACAGGATTTTATCGCGTACCTTTTTTAATTATTTTCCCGACGTTTCGACCGGATTTGGACCCCTTGAACTCGATTTTGACCCACTTTAAATGGTCAGATTTAACTCAAACTTTGTAGACTTATCACAGACTTTGTAGACGACCACAATACTAATATTTTTCTTAACAATACATCAAACTAAAAAGTAAAAAATAAAGATAAAGAAAATACACGCCTTTAAACACCTGGGGCGTTTTGTGCCATACATTTCGTAAATTGAGCACCTAACGCTTTTTTTACAAAAATTTTTACAATTTTTTTTTTTTTTTTTTTACAAACGTTTTTTTTAATTTCAAGTTCGATGTGTATAAAATCGTGTTTTTCATTTTCAAAAAACGGAACCCTTATAGGATCACTTTGTTGTCCGTCCGCCTGTCTGTCAAGATCCTTTTGCTCAGGAACGCGTGGAGTTATCAAACTGGAATTTATATCAAATACTCAGGACTACTGTCCTTTGGAGCTGTGAAAAAATCAAACTTCTAAGCGAACGCAATCAAAAGATACAGCCGTTTATGCCGCAAATTTCTGCTAATTTTCAAGGTATTTCCCTTGAACTCAGAATCTTGAAATTTGGTACGAAGCAACGTCTTATAGCACAGATAAAGGAAGAATTGCGAAAACCGTAAATTTTTAGTTGCATCTTATATTAAAAATAATTTTAATAATTTTAAACTTACTACTCCTTTCCTCATGAACGCGTAGAGGTATTATATTGAAATTCATATCAAATACTCAGGTCTTATTACCCACAGGTTTGTAAAGTAAGGTTTGTAAGATGCAAATTAGAGAGTTCGCTACAATTTTCCTATAAAGTTTACATACACTTCTATTAGCAATAAAAGTATCACGGGTTTATCTCTGCAAACTTCGGAGATAAGGGGGTACGGTCGTTTTTTCAATTTTTTTTGTAAATTACTCAAAAACGATACGGCTTAAAGAATAAAAATTGTTTGATAATGTACAAATGAATACCTTTCATGTGATACTCTACACGGCCTAGTAACTTCACTTAAAATTTTGGAGAACCCCTACCGCCCCCCTGCAATCAAAATAAGAATATTTTTTAACATTTTCAGATATGCTATATGAGTAAAAAAGTGTTGTCTTTTACCATTTTAAATTTCAAGTCGATAGCATCAGTAGTTCTCGAGATATCCATTTGTGACAGACAGACAGACAGAGTGATTCTATAAGGGTTCCTTTTTACCATTTTGGTCCGGAACTCTAAAAAGATTAAGTTACATATGTATAAAGAAAAAGGCCACCACTCAGCGTATGCCGTGACATAATGAATTATTCCACAGCGCTGGTCTTCCGTGATTGCACTTACACTAGCGCAAAGCGCTACAACATTTTAATAGGAAAATCTTTAATAACACAACAAAATATACAAATAAAAAACATCATAAAATGATACCATGAAGATCGTCGTTGATTCTGTCTACAGCCACACTTACATCTTGTGGTTTGCATGAAATGTAGACCTGGATGTCATCGGCGTAGATATGATAAGACGAATATTTTAATTGTGTCTGCACGTCGGCTGAATACAAAATAAACAGGAGGGGACCTAATATAGAGCCTTGTGGCACTCCTTTGCTTACGGGCAATACGTCAGGCAAGCTTGTCGATCCGTCATTGTCATCAAACCCTCATGGATCTCATGGGTTTGCCATACTCATCACACTTGGCAGGCGGGTTGAAGACGCTGCTGCCCATCTTCCGGAGGTATACCTTAGCAGGCTCTTAGGTACTGCATCCACGGGCATGAGAAGACCGGTAACATTCTACTGCCGGCACCCCCCGGCAAGTTAATTATATTTAAATATACGAGAAAACCTAATCAAACAATTTTAATTGCGGTGGGATTCAAGTCTACGTGTCCCTGAATGTTGCCTATACAATCCGCATATCGCCAAACGCCCAGAACACCAAACTCTAAAACTAATAACTAAGAGTTACGAGTTATTTTCTCATGTCTTCCTCGCGCTAGTCCAATCAGCCTGCTGGATCCCACTGCTAGGCAAAGGCTTCTCTTCCACTTATCATATCACAGACTAGGGCTTCAGTCCGCTAATGTGAGCAATGTATGTATATCCAGTCCGTCCCGCCATCTCGGTCTGGGCTGACCACGAATTATAGGTATAGCTTGTGCCCGCCGCTTCGCATGCGTTGTACCCGGATAAAAAGTAGCCTATGTGTTAAACCTAGTCAACATCTAAACGTTTGCAAAATTTCAGCTCGATACGTACCTACGCTAGTTTTTGCGTGAAGAGGTAACAAACCTCCATACAAACAAATTTTCGGCTTTATAATATTAGTGAGATGTTGCGCTTTGTATGTTGCGGTTATACCTCTACATATGTTGCGGTAATGTTGGCCTACAGGTCCTGCTCTTTTTTTTATACTCACGACTTAATGACGACACAAACCGAAGGCCCATCTGATGTTAAGCGGTAACCTCTACCTGCTACAACTGCAATACCGCGGCGATCACGGTCACGATGCATGTGGCCAACGCTGCATTACATTGCGCCCGTCACCCGAGACAGAGTTGTAAGGTCTCATTTGCCCGTAATTTCACGGGCCCCCTTACCCTTCAAACCGGAACACAGGAATGCAGACATTACTGCTTGGCGGCAGAAATAGATATCGTAGTACCTAATGTCCGGATGAACTCTTCACAAAAAAATCGAGCCTTCACAGGACGCGTGGCAGATGTAAAACATTGTCACCACAGTCGCCATAGTCGCAGTCAATACAGTAGCCCCAGTTGACATAGTCACCACAGTCGCTACAGTCGCCCCAGTCGCCACAGACAACACGATAGGCACAATGGACGTAGGGCAGTCACCTTAGTACTAACTCGCACATCTCCAAGCGTCACGCGTCACCTCTCATCCGATCGGTTTTACTCCCCGCAAAATATGTTTGACATCAAAATTCTACTACTACTAGAACCTCCTCGCACTGCAGGTTCTCACACAGGTAGATTCGCCCCGGCCATTTTCGCAACTGGTTGCGAAAAAGGAATTTAAATTCTTTCTACAAGCCGTATCTTACCACAAGTGGCTGTTGGTTTGGGCGCTGAATGATAATTAGCTACTCTTAGGGCCTTATTGACCAATTACAACGCTCTTCCCTCATGCGTTGTGATTGGTCAAGTACGCCTCCTTATGCTCGGCCTCAGTGAAAACGCACACTTGCCCTGCTTCGTTACTATAAATTTTAGTACTATGGATTCCTCTGGACGGAGGCCTCTGACGTATTGATCTGTTATTTCCTCTAAAAATGGCTGACGGAGCTGAGAGGATGATATATGTGCCGCCCAAGTATATAGCCATTATCCGTAATATCTCAGACACTGTAGCGTCAAGTTCAACATAAATAAATAAATAAATAATGATCGAAAATCCACATATTACATCTAGCCTCAAGCTAAGCAAAGCTTGTGTTATAGGTAGGTACTAGATGACTGATATATCAACGCACAGCCTAAACCACTGGACCTAAAGACTTGAAAATTGGCACACATATACCTTGAGTATCCTAGAGTTGCACTAAGGGATTTTTCGAAATTCCCACGGGATAGGGAATAAATGGGATTTATATTTTCGAATCAAAGTGGCTCTGCGTGAAAAAGGGGATTTTACGTTTTATGACTTCCACGCGGACGAAGTCAAAAGCTAGTACATTATACTAAATTGATTGATATTTTTATTCTATATAGAAAAACATCCAGAACACCCTGAACCAATATCTGCAGATCGTACAGACATTTGACCCGCGGCGGGATTCGAACCCGCAACATCTTGCGTCGCAGGCGGACCTTCGCCCGCTGCGCCACAGAGCTCGTCTAATTATGAATGATATCATGAATGTACGGACGCTCTATTAATTATCTTGTATAAATGATGCAACAGGCTTCTGTTACTTATGTTTTTGATTCCAGGATGCCACGCTGGACTTAGAAGCACCAAACTCTTATTTGAGATGGAGGAAGATAGAAAACGAATATTTCTGCGTAGATCATTTCAGGAACCCGAATAACATGGTTAGGGTTCGGTATTGGGTCGTGGACGCCACCGTAGAGAAAACTGATGATAACCTTATGACTGCTGGTAAGTTACCTTATAATAAACTAGCTTGTGGCCGCCGCTTCGCATGGGTTGTACCCGCATTAAAAGTAGCATATGTGTTAATCCTAGTCAACATCTATACGTTTGCAAAATTTCAGCTCGATACGTACGCTAGTTTTTGCCCCTCCATACAAACAAACTTTCGGCGTTATAATATTAGTAAGATTTGTTTAGAGGCTAATTTTTTTTTTTAAATTGCGTTTTGCGTTTTGTCTGAGAATTGCGTGGGCTGTTAGGGGTATACGGCCAAAGATTTGATTCGTTAGCCCTTACCGTAATGAGACCGCTCCGTTTTGTTTCCACACGAAATTAGTGAGCACGTTAATTTGTAGTCAGTGCACAGGGGGGGTCAGTTTCTGAAGCGCCCAATGCCGGCACTTGGATAGATTTGTAAGCAAAAGACAGTGCTCTACAAACGAACGAGACGAAGGAGTATTTACCCGAAGGGACCCGATTCTTTCGAGTATTTCCGACCACAGTGACCCGTCCGTAGATGGAGTATACCGTCTATACAAAACTTACTATTTTGGTAGGATTTATTGACTCCGTTAATGAGTTAGTACAAAAAAATTCATAAATTTTAGTAAATGGAGGTTTGATCAAACAATTACGGTAAATATTTAACCTAATTTCATTTTTTTAATATAACATTACATAGAAATTATACTAAATTCTTACTATCAAATAGTAAGATTTATTTCACGAGGCAGGCAACACTCAAATTTAAAATGGATGGTTGTTTTTTCTTTTCTTGTTTGTTTTTGTTTTCGATGCTATTTTGTTATTGCCGGCCGTTGTGTGTGCATGTTGTGAATTTATCTAACTAACTGCGACAAAGAAAGCCGAATATACAAATATTGTGTGTGTATTACGAGACACAGACTCATTTGCGATAGTGACGATTTTGTGTTGTGATTTTTGTGTTCGAAGATTTTGCGAATTGGCGATATTGACGCTTCTGTGATAATCTACCCGCCCGTTTTTTGTAAAAAGTTTGTGCGATAGTGAACGCTTCACAACAACATGATTAGGTGATTATGGCCGGAAAACTAAACTATAAGTGTGCTAAGTGCGCTATAACTTCAAATGAAGATTCTTCCTTGACCTTTCATCGATTTTGACCTTTCATCGATGAAAACGGTTTTTCACCCTTAAAAATAGAGGGTTCATTGAAGAAGCCAGCAAGCAAGCTTTGTCAAGAAAAATTAAAATATTAAAACATGTTTAAAACATTTGTTTTATTTATGTGAATAAAGAATACATGTCACAGAACAATATTACATACATGTAGGTAGACAAAAAAAAATCTAGCATTATTATACAATTTTATTAAATAGGTAATAAAATAATAATAATAAAAATATTTATTTTCAAAAAAGGTTTGACAATGGGGTAATCCTTACAAATAATAAATGTTTATATACATAAAAAACGTTTGAATGAGTACCTTGTCCAAACCTATGTAGTGACAATGCGTCAACTCCTCGCTCTAACTAAGTATGGTAACTATCGGTAACTATCGGTAGAACCCATTTTGAAATTCCCGCGCTACTGATTAGTTTCGTTGCTCGAAAACTGGAGCGCTAGTGGGCGCGCTGTAAGCATTTCCAATGTATGGACTTGTAGTTCCTCTCGTTAGAGTATATTGTTCTGTGTCAGTGCACCTCTAATCACAGTATTAGCGGGACGTGGTGTTCATGCAATATGATTGCACAATTAATGGTAACAATATAATATAATAACATCAACACGGGAATTTATCGCGTAATACCTTCGATTATTCCCTACGTTTCGACTTTGTTTCAACAATCGTGGTCCCGGGTTGACTGGAGATTTCATTGGAGTGTCCATAGCGATGGTGGTTTTGCAACTACCCTCACTTTGTCTTCAGAACTCGATAAGGCCGCGTTTACATTGCGGCACACAACACTAACTAGCAATGTAAACGCGGCCTTACCGAGTTCTGAAGACAAAACGTGATATACGGCGTTAGGTCACAAAAAATTAAAAATATCATAACTCCGAAAATACGAAAATTCGCGGAGCATACGTGGGGGTGATTCGGATAGCCCTCGAAGGTCCTCTACCTCCCAGCTTTATTATATCACTACTTCTTGGGACACCTTGTATAATAAAAAATATCTATCTATGTATTAGGTAAATCAGCCATCTAGTACCCATAACACAAGCTTTGCTTTACTTGAGCTCCATGGTGCTGTGTGTATTGTGCAGCATTATTTATTTTCTTAATTCTGTTCACAGCGATGTTCGTATCATCTTTCTTCCTGCTTCTCGTATTGATCGTATACATTCTGCTGCCGGAACTACGCAACCTGTGCGGTTTGATCCTTATGGCGTACGTGATAAGTCTGCTCACTGCGCTCCTCCTACTAGCTGTGCTGAGGGTGAAGCAACACAGCTCTAACGTGTGCTACAGCCTTAGTAAGTAAACATTAATAAATTGTCATTTCAATGAAATAAACGATTGAAATCACAATTATAATAAACTGTTTTCACTTTCAAAATTAACAAGAGTTATACTAATCATTTTGTAAAAACGGGAATTACTCACGTAGTATTTATTGTAACGTTGAAGATTATTCCGACACGTTCCGATTTTTCAAGAAAATCCATCATGGGATTGAATGCCCGTCCGGGGGCGTGGGGCCGACACGACACTGGCGCTGGCAGCGGCGCGTGCCGCGCGAGCCTCGTAACGTTCGGCGCAAGAGGAGGGCGCGCGTGGCGTCGTTGTTGGCGTGGTGGCGCTGGCATGTGTGTCCGGTGCAGGTTCATCTTCACCACTGTCATCTTGCGTGCATGTGGATGCATAGACCACGCTTACTGTATCCATATTGGATGTGGAAGGCCCGTCCTGCGTTTCGCTCTCGTATAGGTTGAGGTAGGGATTCCATCCTGATCCCTATTGAAGTTCCTGGTTCTACCAATCTTAATGGCTTCACGTATCTTACGCGGCACAAAGAATTTCTCCCTAGCGAGCTCTTGAGCCTTGTCGAACCGGATATAATGCGCAGTACCGGAAGTCAACACATGTTCTGCTATGGCTGACTTATCTGCGTCCGCCTTCTTCATGGCCCGTATGTGCTCCGATAATCTGGTGCTAGGGTAAAAATTACAGTCCTTACATAATTATGCTATAGCCTTATTAAGTTTATAAATATACATATAGCAGCAAAAGGCAAGAAAATTATTTTTTTTAATTAACATCTTTGTTATTTGTTTTTTAATTTTAATTTCAACAAATAACAAAAAACTACCTGAATAAATATTGTATGACGTTTTTACACAGCACTATCTAGCCCCAAATTAAGCAGAGCTTGTGTTATGGTAAGCAGATAATAGACAGAAAAATATAATTGTAGCTTGTTTTCAGCTCTGCTGATCTACTACTCCTTTTTGGCCAGCTTCTGCTGGATGAATGTGATGTCTTATGATATCTGGTGGACTTTCAGGTATGAAGCCTTTTCATTATCATCATCATCATCCACAGCCATAGCATAGGCCTAGTTTCTGCGTCTCTACTTTGTTTATCAAACGATTTGTAATATTTTTTGGGTTCGAATAGTCCCATTCTCAAAACTCAATTTTAATGGCAACCGCAAGTGTAAATTAAGGGCATGAAACTATACCTTGACTAATTAATTTTATTTAATTCCTCATTTGTATCGAATTTTCGTTTCACTCTATAATTTCAAAGAAAGAATAACCTAATAAAAATTTTACGATACATGTGGGATATTTGTTTCACTCGATAATATCAAAGAAATGAATGACCTTATGAAAAATTTTACGATTCCGGTGGGATTCGAACCCACGTCCGTCAAAACGATACTTGACTTTTTCTATAAGCCGGAAGTGCTTTGACCACTTTGCTACAGAACCCATGTCCGGTACCGCTGAAATTTTTGATTGGTTTGAGCCCCGATTCTATAATGTTTGCTAGTTTTTACACTAACTTCTCCTTTTTATTAATGTTGGCATTCTCCAGGGCTCTGTTCTGGGTCCAACGCTCTTTCTTATATACAATAACAGTCTTTGTAATTCTAAAATAATACAAATATATTCATTTGAAGTTGGTCAATATTATAAGTAGACAAGTTTATAAAATAAAAAAAATTGTGTAACTCCCGAAACTTTACGTAGTGCACGACTACGTGTTCCGTCAGTTTTGCAATCTACACAACACATGCCACCCGTGGTAATATTTGAAAACATTTGATTGTTCACCCCTACATTCAACCCCCATATCTCATGAATGGATCGACCCATTTTTATATAACTTTCAGTTTTGCATTCTACTCATCATTTCCTTTTATTTGATTCCAAACTAGGATATATTTGGACATTCGATTATTCATCCCCTCTTTCACCCCCCCCCCTTATCTTGTAAACTTCCTAACTTATTTTGATAAAACATGTTTAGGAACCACCGCCACCGAACCGAACCATCTTCTTTCAAATAATAGAACCTGCATGCAAATCAGTCTACTCGTTTAAGAGCTACGAGTGCCACTGACAGGCACACAGTAAGACACACACACACACATACACACGTAAAGTTTTTAACACCCCTCTTTTTTGTCGTGGTTTAATTATCTTTTAAAACAAAAATTCACCTTACAGAGGCTATGCAAAAGCCCGCCCGATCCATCGTCGCGGTGAACCGTTCAAATACGCCATGTATTCCATCTACTCATGGGGTGTTCCACTCGCCATGACCATCATGATGTCCACCATCGACAACCAAGATCTTAGGCTCAAACCGTGGTTTGTCAAGCCTAATCTCGGGAACAGCAGTTGCTTTATTGAAGGTAAGCCTCATTCGGTAAGCTTCATTCCAGCCCATAAGCGGGCAGTCCACTGCTATAAGCCCGGGGTCATTTCTATGTCTCTTCTAATTTCGAAACCCTTAGGGCGCGAGTGTTGCTCGCACTTGTCTGTTTTATTTATTATGTAGGTACTTATTCTGTATGTCTTTGTTTTGTTATTACTAACTATGGAAATAAATGAATAATTTTTTATACTACTAAATGACGAGACAAGCCGAAGGCCCACCTGATGTTAAGCGGTAACATCTTCTTCTTCTTATAGTGCCTCTCCAGTTATTGAAGGTCAGCGGTCATCCTCTTGAATTTTTCTTTATCTTGGGCCATCCGGAAAAGATCTTCAGCCTTTGTTATGCCTGTCCACTGCCGTATATTCCGCAGCCAGGAAAGTCTTCTTCTGCCAACATAACATCTACCTATAACAATTGCAATGCTGCGGTGATCACGTTCACTAAGCACGTGACCAACGCTGCATTGCATTGCGCCCGTCACCCTGAGACAGAGTTGTAAGGTCTCATGTGCCCGTAATTTCACCGGCCCCCTTGCCCTTCAAACCGGAACACAGCAATGGAGAAATTACTGCTTGGCGGCAGAAATGGGTATGGTGGTAGTACTTTCTCGGATGAACCTTTCACAAAAAGTTCTACTACTACTTCAGTAATTCATTATTATGTTTATATTATTATTTTCATTTAAACTGGAATAGTTTCATTATTTTTCAATGTCTAAAATTAATTTATTTAATCAATGTTTTTTAGTCTAATCAAATGATATATGTCGACTTACGTCTCTGTAATTTGATAGTTGTAAGTAAATTATAATTATGTGTTTAATTAGTGTAACTGGTACTTGTATCGTTCTACAAAGTAAAATTCATAAATAATATCGTTTTAATATAATTAATGGAATCAGGCGTTACTTTGCGGAAATCCATGACAATAAAATGCAATAAAAATATTGAGTTTTAATTCCGCTTATGCTGAGATGCAGGAGCACCGCCCTCCCGCCCGCTAATTATGCGCATGCAGGGAGAACTAGCTTGTCAGTGCAGCATGCATACCCAAACCTATACGACGACACGTGTTTCGCCTCTCCGCGAGGCATCATCAGGTGAACGCTGTAGGTGTTGACTGGTCGGCCGCCGGAACGAAAGTGACTTTCGTTATTATTATTATTCTTTTCTTATTTTTTTTTTAATATCGTTTTAGTTAAGAAATACACAAATAAATTTATGCAACATTTTTACAAAAATCATAGGTGGCGAGAAACTTCTCTACCTATACTGCCCGATGCTGATCCTGATATGCACCAACTGGTTGTTCTTCATAATGACCGCCTTCAACATCTGGCGACTCAGTCGCGGAACTTCCGTGCTGGACTCCGCAGCCGCTGGGACACCTGCTGCACATCGCTCTAATCGCCATAGGTAATAACACAAACGGGATATAATACCAAACCATTTATTTGTAAAGAACTTTAACAAAGTGCCATGAACCAAATTTTGTCCTTTGTATTACATAATCACCTTACCTCCCGCGCTGGTTAAAAACGGTGTAACGGCAAGGTAGACTCTCAAATCAGACTTACTTATTGCAGATTCCTGGTATACCTGAAGCTTACAATCGTGATGGGGCTGAACTGGGTCCTGGAGGTGATCAGCTTCCTCGTACCAGGCTCCAGCGTCTGGTTCGTCACCGACTTCTACAACATCCTAATTGGAGTCTCCATTTTCTTCATCTTCGTCTGCAAGAAGAAAACCCTTAGGAAGCTTAGTAAATTGTAAGTGTTGTTTTTAGTGTTTTGAACACACGTTTGTCTGTCTGTCTGTCAAAACCACTTTGCTCCGAAACGGCTGAAGGTATTAACTTGAAATGTATACCTAACATCAAGGTCTGCGGTGTGCCCTTCAAAAATCAAGGTATTCAGGGCATTCAAAAATTATAGCAACAAGTGTAATTTTTTTTGTTTGTAAATGGCAAATTTTTTTTAAAACTAGGGCATTTCCAGAAGTACTCTGAAATTTCGAAAGCTGGGAGCTAAAAGTTGTAAAGTTGAACGTGAGATCACGCGTATTTAGTAGACTATCGATGGATATTTTATTTTCATAAATATATAAACCAATATTAGAACATTATAAGCTAAATTCATTAAAATAGATTAAGTATCTATCAGCCCTCATTCACCTACTTACATTGTGAGCAAACTGAATAATGTCATCTGCAGAACGCAAGTCCGACATTGTTAGACCATCAATTTTGATATCCTTCTCGCTCCAATCCTGTAATTTTATGGTATCTTATAAAAAGTTGGTAAAAAGTTTGGGTGAGATACAATCTCGCCTCACCTCTACGGACACTGTTTGATGGGCACAAGATCAGTCAAAGTGTGTGCGTTCCCGGAGTTTACTCGTGACATATCTTTTATCGATGCTGCCGCGACAGAGAAACTCAAAGACAGCGGTTTTACGCTGTCAAAAGCCTTCTCATAATCGAAAAAAGCAAAGAATAAAGGTTGGTTGTTTTCTCCACTGTTTTCCATGATTTGTTTGACGGCATGGATATGGTCTTCTAGCTTCTGCCCGCGGCTTTGCATGCATTGTACCCTGGTCTAAAGTAGCCTATGTGTTAACTCTGGTCAACATCTATACCTGTGCGAAGTTTTAGCTCAAACTGTTGAGTAGTTTTTGCGTAAAGAGGTAACAAGGATCCATACATCTATACAAACAAACTTTCGGCTTTATAATATTAGTAGGATGGTAGAAAAATTACTCCAAAAACCCATTTGTTCGACTGGCTGATATTCATCGAACCGGCGTGTTAATCGGTTGGTGATGATTTTTGCAAACAGCTTCTGTGTATATCTGAGACAGTAGGCTTATTTTAGGTCGGTAGTTTGAAAGGTGTGACGTATCGCCTTTTTTGTGGAGCGGATTTCCATGCTTTATGGGATAATCCGTCTGCGAGTACTTTACTGTAGAGCATGGCTAGCGGTTTAAGTACGGGTTGACCTCTCGCTTGCAGCATTTCTACATACACCCCATCTTACCCGGACGCTTTACCCATTTTCATGTTGCGAAGAGCAAACCTGACTTCGTCTTCAGTAGCCAGTGGCCTTTTACTATCATCAAAGCGCTCTAAGTATATCTCAAAACACCAGACTCCTCAGACCCTAGAGCAAACCTTCGCTCTAGAGTCTGTGGGGTCTAGTGTTATGGGTTCCTCTATTTTAGAAACATACAGGTTTTTTAAAAATCCTCAACTACTTTTACGATTTTTTTCTCTGTCTGTAATATCGTCTATAAATTTTAATATTTCTAATTTATTCCTATTTAGTTTCCTTTGAAAAACTTTCGTTCCTCTATTTTTCTTTATAATGTCTTAGTATCAAAAATTCTAACATTGTTTTTTATCGAATAACTTATTTTTTAATTTATTATATTTAAGTCTTTACAATCCCTGTTTTTTCAGATATCTTCTCTGTTCTTGTATGGGTTTTGTGTCAATTGTCTTTATTGTACGTACACCATACAAAGTAAAAAACATAAGGATACAAATAAATAATAACATAGGTACAATGGGCGTTCTTATCGATTTCAATTAAACTTTCTCCCTTCACAGATACATCAAACATAAAACCAGCGGTAGATGGTACACTGGCAACTCCACGCGCGGTGTTTCCACATCATCGGAGGGAAGCAGTCAGGGGTGCACTGAATCGGAGACTTTGAAAGTTTGCGCCAACCCTAAAGGACCTGGATATGTCGTCAGCAACAACTTCTAAAAGAGCATTCCATTTGACATTATTTGAAACCAAAGAAAACGTAACGGCAAAAATTCGGTCCTAGTCCTTGTTACCGAGTACCTTTCTAATACTCAGTTACCTTATTTATTCCTATTAGTCTAGTTACTAAGATACATAGAATAGGTAGGTACTAAGATACATAGATAGGTACTTAAATATTTAAATAACAGCTATAGTGAATGCCACCATAGTCAAATCTGCTATCGTACGACTTTTCCTAAAAATTACAACTCCGAACTATTAAAAGACCTACGCCCAATATGTCAACAGCAAGGGGCAACATTCTACTGCCGGTACCCCACAGCAATTACCTGATGACGCGATTACCTGAGCATGAGTACAACTCAGTGATTCTTTTATTTTATCAAAACTTAATTACGTCGACAATGTATTTTGTGAATGGCTACCTATTGGCTCCTTCTAAAAGACTTACAGCGTGTGCAAAATTTTGCCTTAGATTTTGCTTTTACAGCCCGCGTCGAGCTCACATTACACCTTAAATAAATAACCATGTCTTGCTCAAAATTACTTCGCGATGTTTGCTTCATTTTGCAACATTGTTTTTTGGGGTTATAAAGACTACCTCGATATTTACATATATAAAGAGCTTCAGTTCTCAGATCGGCGGATAAGATTCGCCATTCGGTTAATGTGCCCCCAGCAGCTTCAGGTACGCTGCCACGAAATGTTGGAATAACTTGCCACCACCAATCAGGAGCTCTTCTACAGTTTGTTCTTTTAAAAATTGTCAAGTCAAAATTTAAATTTGTATTTTCTTTATTGTAATTTCCTTTTAATTTTATTGCACATTATTGTTTGTTTATTTATAATTTTTTGACACGAAATAAAGTTAATCTTATCTAAATAAATTAAAGCAACCATTAATTTACACTCACATACTAAATAATACGAAAAATAATAAATGGCGATTTACATACAGAAATATAATTTACTAGAAATTACAAGATAAAATTAAGAAATGCTGAAAATATTTGCTTACCTTTTCCACGTACCCAATAAGGAACGAAAAATGTGATGTGATGTACGAAGGAGAAAAAATATTTAATAAATTACCTAAACTAATTAAGGAGATTAAGTCTATTAATTTGTTTTTAAAAAGGCTTGTAAAAATGATGTAATCAATAATTTCATATAAGTTTGTATCACTTATTAAAATCTCCGCCTGAATGAGGCCCTGGCCCGCATGGTGATTACGTGTCTCGCGACAGGTTTTGCAACAGGCAATTGACAGCAATATTGCTGTCAAATGTCAATTTTGTTTTAGAGATCAGCAAGGAATTGACATTTGACAGTATTATTTCAGTCAATTGCCTGTTGCAAAACCTGTCGCGAGATACGTAATCACCCTGCCGGTGTGTGCACCTACCCCCTGGCTGCCGAAAATCGGCCGTGCGACCGAACTGAGCATGCAGGCCGCTCCGTTCGACATCTTATCATTTTTATTTTATATTTCACAACTTGTCATTCGTATGTTAGTTTAAATAATAAGGTTTTTTTTGTGTATTGCTTGCTCGCTGTATATTACTTGTTAAATAGCATAATATTAGTAATAAGTTTCTCTTATAAGTGAAATAAGTTCAGAAATTCACAAAACGTAGACACGTCAACTTACAATAAAAAAAACATTTGTAATCTTATGTTTACAGGAAATGAGGCACATGAATGAATCTGTTCGTCTATTCTTTATCCAACCAACTTTTACTTTATTTTCTCAATATCATTATCGTCAACTTAACTTAACGTACGTATGAGTGTGTTGTGAGTACTTGTGAGCAGTGTTAATTAATTAATTAGGAAGGTATTTAAAATATTATAGGTACTAACATTTTGGTTTGTTAGTATATGTAGGTAATAATTATTTCAGTTATACTAATTTATTAAATAAGCTTCTTATCAATCTTTTTAATTTAATTTATTTTAGGACATCTAATAAAAATCACATAAAAACTAAAAATAAGCTAGTCGTGTTTTTTTTTAATAAAGGACGCCACAGTTTGCACAAATTTAATTCAACTAAACTAAAACTTACAGTCTAGAGTTGTTAAATTTATTTATGTAATCTAAGAAGGTAAATAGTTGAAAGTTTGGTAAAAAAACATATATCGACTAAGGAATTTAAATTATTAAAATATATAATCTATACGGTACTGTGTAGCTGTCCCGGCGAACTTTGTACCGCCCAGAATCAACTAGGTACCTACAACCACATCTTCTAACTACTACTACTACTACCCTACAACAACTCTACTTCTACTACTTCCACAGATTACAGAACCTAACATACCTGCTACTCTAATACTATGCTACAACTACTCTATTAATGAATGAATGAATGAATGAATCACTTTATTGTACACCAAAGAGTTACAGGAAAACGAAGAGTTATTAAAAAAATATTTAATATAAAAAAAAATTACTACATGATTTAGCCAAAAAAATATAATAATCGAACTTTAAGTTTAGTCACAATAAACTTTCTGAATGCACCTATAAATATTTGAATTTCAAGTGACACTGACGATGACGGGCCGAAAATCAGATGACTGGTAAGAATAGTTCATAAGGGAAAATGAAATTGTTGTTTTTACTATCTTCCTCGCAATTTTTCCATTTCAAAACTATATATAACATGTGTAGGTACTAAGACGAAAGGAGGTGATTCTGATCATCCCAAGGAACAACTTTTGTTCTACGACTTTTCAGGATTCATAGATTATCATTCAAGAAAAGACTTTCGTAGGTTTAAACTTCAACAACTGATTATACTATAATGACAACCTAAGCACCAGCTGATTCTTGTCAGGGTCATTGAACTCCGCGAAGAGTTGCTGTACAGGTACAAATAAAAATACATATTTTTTTTTATTGATTAGTTTACAATTATATACATAATTGTATCCTAATAGTATTACAATCTAGCCAAGAAGGCTAATGAGCAATTTTAATTTAACATAGTTTTATAAAATAAATTATATCTAAGAATGTGTCCAATGGCCATTGAAGTATTATTACTAGCGTATAGAATTGACACCCGCGAACAACAAGTTTGCGCCATGAGTTGTTGCCGGCCGGCAACAACTCATTTAGTCGTTCGTCGACGCCCATCGCGACCGCATGCGAATAAACCCAAATTAAAAATGCCGTCTTGCGTGTTAAAAACGTGTAATTAATCAATCAACTGCGAAGAAAAAAGATAGTGGCGTGACTTATCATCGGAAAGTAAACAGAATATCAACTAAAACCAACTAAAATTAATTTTTGTACATTATTTTCTATTGTACTGACATTTTGTTTGAAAATCATAGATTATGAAAAGTGATTCGTACAGATGGGATGTGTAGGTACCTACTAAGGGTTGGCGACAAAGGTTTAACAGATTATTTCTAACTCATATTACTCGCCCTATGCCGTCTGTCTGATCAGTAACAGTAGGTACTCTAGGTACCTACTGTAGGTATCTTTTGCAATCGTCATTACTTACAAACTGAAGCTGTATTATACCTATATTGTTGTCTGAACAAATTCTTAATGTAATAGATTGACGACCTCTGTGGCGTGGTGGGCGAAGGTTCGCCTGCGATGCAGGAGGTGGGTTCGATTCCCGCCTTGGGACAAATGTTTAGTGATCGCTGCAGATATTTGTTCTGGTTGTTCAGGTCATTTCCTACGTATTAATAATAAATAAATAGGTATTTATGTATTGTATTGTATTTATTATATCAGTTATCTAGTAGCATAACAAGAGCTCTGCTTAGTTTTGGGCTAGATAATCATCATCATTTCAGCCAAAAAACGTCCACTAATGAACAAAGGCCTCATGATCATGGGTCTCCATGAGGGGTAGTTGCCATACTCACCACGCTTGGCAGGCGGGTTGGCGAGCGCAGTACGGGATGTTGGTATATGGAAAGACGCTGCTGCCCATCTTTCGGAGGTATCCCTTAGCAGGCTCTTACTGCATCCACGGGCATGAGAGGAGGGGCAGAGTGAAATAAAGTGTGGGGTCTAGTTAGTGTAGGTAAGTACCTACCTACCTAAGTACGTACTTGTTGGATAAAATACCAATTTATTTAAAAAAAAATGACTTTAAACGCTTAACGATTCGTTTTAATTTAATGTACTTAAATATTTTTACGTTTTGAAATATAATATTCATAGGTACCTACTGCATTAACATTACTGCATTAATAGCTGTCTGAAGTGTCCCTTCTGCGGTGAAAAAAATCTATTAGAGCGACATGTTGTTACACTATGTTGAACGAAACGTGTAAGCGCCACGAAATTCACGCTTACGCCGTTTTGGTCGCGAGAAAACTATTCTCTATTAGCGATCTAGCGCTGCATGTATTGATGGTATGGATAGACGACATTCTAATCGTGTAGCGCTGCAGCGAATACTTGAGTGCGGGGGCGAGCGCGCCCCGCGCAGGCACCCCCGCTGTCATCAAGTTGCGACACGTTTTTTGTTTGGTATAGCTACTCTAACTATTTACAACTCACTGCCAATGGCACTTTTCTTACTGTCTCTATTTTAGGGGAAGACACTATGTTCTTGTGTTCTTTATTAATATTTTTACAAAAATACCTTTGACCACAGTTTTTTTTTATAAAAGCTAAAAAAAAACAATTTTGACCTAAGGATAATAAGGATAATTTTTACATAACACCAACTACTTAGTACAATTGTAAAAAAAATAAAAACCGGCCAAGTGTGAGTTGGACTCGCGATCCAAGGGTTCCGTACAAACCTGTAGATATATAAGACCTGAGTATGTGATATGAATTTCAATTTAATGCCTCTACGCTTTCATGAGGAAAGGAGTACTTAGTAAGTTTAAAATTATTAAAATATTTTTATATTATGTAACTAAAAATTTACGATTTTCGCAATTTTTCCTTTAATTGTGCTATTAAGACGTTGCTTCGTACCAAATTGAAGATTCTTAGTTCACGGGAAGTTCCCTGTAGGTTTTGATTCCCTTGTGAGTGTCGAAAGTTTGCGGAAATTTGCGGCATAAACGGCTGTGTCTTTTGATTGCATTGGCTTAGAAGTTTGATTTTTTCACAGCTTCAAGGGACAGTAGACTTAAGTATTTTATATAAATTCCAGCTTGATACCTCCACGCATTCCTGAGAAAAAGGGTCTTGACAGACAGACGGACGGACAACAAAGTGATCCTATAAGGGTTCCGTTTTTTCCTTTCAAGGTACGGGACACTAAAAATATGAATTCCCGATTTTTTTTCTTCCAAAACTACACATTCATGGACTGAAACCCCCTTTCGGGTTAGACACATATTTTAATACACCCTGTAGGTATATAGATATGAGAAATAGATAATTAGTTATTGATTTAGGTAGGTTAGGTACCTACCCATTTTGTTAAATAAACACAGGCTGAAATTATTTCAGCCTTAAAACATCCACTCATCCTGAGGGAGGCCTGTGTATCTCCATAAGGGGCAGTAACCAACGCCAGTAATTGCTGCAAGGGTTTGCGAGTCAATATCATCTTGGAGTGGGCGACCCGCTTTACCTTCCAACTTGTCAGTCCATTCAATTTTGTCTGGAGTTAAGTCATGTCGCTCAAGTTCGTAGCATTCTGTATAAACATTTTGAGCAAATTGTTTTGATAAATTGTTTGACTACAGAAAGGAGTTCTTCAAATAGTGATAGTTCTTAATGGACTATTTGATAAACTATCTTGTACCACTAAAATCTTGTAACACTTACAACATGGGAATTACAAAAAAATACTTCCCAAAGTGTACCATGGTTACAACAGAAATAATAATTAGGTTACAAGAGGAAATAAAATCACGGTACATTCTGGTGGGATCGTGCAAAAACAGGGATAACTAGAAAAACGTTATTCCACGTTTTTCCTTGTAGTATGTATGATATCAAATCTCGACTAATAATACAAATAAATAGCCTCTACGGCTCTACCATAAATAACAAGAAGTGCTTGTACTTAGAGATAACGCACAACACGCCATATTGTTCAGGAGATCAATAAGTTTCCAATATTCAAATTAACCGGACGTGATGGCACCCCTCTTATTAATAACCGTTTTATTTTTAAGCACATTCAGTTGTGCAGAAGTGACGAAGCCAAAAGTTCACAAGTGTTGCCCGTTTGGCCAGTTCGTTGGTATAGCTAATTCGTCTCCAAAAGCGTGTTTGGACGGTGATTATGGCTTTGGCGGTATACCGTTGTTTAACTACGGAGAAGCTACTGGTCGGGATATTAATAGTACTTATGATGTTACACCTGATAGGTTTGGGAAAGAAGAACAATTTCACTTGCAAGCGTGGAACTCATTGTTGATGGCTAAAAAGGGACTCAATTTATACCTAAATGAGGTGAGTACCATCAGCCTATTATGTGCCACTGCTGGGCAAACGCCCTAATCCTTCCACTGGGAAGATGTTCCTACCAATCCCTACTGTTACAGTTAATCAGTTACTTGTTATACTTTCGCGATTTGTGAACATTTTAATAGTTTTTAAGATACAGGATTTTATCGCGTACCTTTTTTAATTATTTTCCCGACGTTTCGACCGTATTTGGACCCCTTGAACTCGATTTTGACCCACTTTAAACGGTCAGATTTAACTCAAACTTTGTAGACTTATCACGGACTTTGTAACCGACCACAATACTTTGTATTGTATATAATAATATGTATTGCTAAGAAGAATAATATTTTTTCTTAACAATACATCAAACTAAAAAGTAAAAAAATAAAGATAAAGAAAATACACGCCTTTAAACACCTGAGGCGTTTTGTGCCATACATTTCGTAAATTGAGCACCCAACGCTTTTTTTACAATAATAATATTTTTCGTTTATTTTTATTTTCTGCCTTGAGAGAGACTTTCTGATGTGTATAAAAGCGTGTTTTTTTTTAGGGTTCCGTACCTCGAAAGAAAATAAAACCGGGCAAGAGCGAGTCGGACTCGCGCACCGAGGGTTCCGTGCCATCATACAATATAATATATGATAAAGGCGGTTTTATATTTGTTGGAGAACCTTGACAGCGCCATCTCTTGTCTGATAGCGGAACTTATGTAGATTTTTTACACTTTCGATGATTTCTAAAAAAGTATGCTATGTAGAGAGATTGTAATAAATTTCCTCTAATCTTTACATACACTTCTAATAGCAATAAAAGTTTCAGAGGTTTATCTCCGCAAACTTCGGAGATAAGGGGGGGGAACGCTATTTTTTTCAACATTCTTGTAAATAACTCAAAAACTATAAGACTTAAAGAAAAACTAAAAACTGTTTATTAATGTGCATAAAAATACCTTTTATATGATACCCCACATCACCTAGTAACTTTCCAAAAATTTTGAAAACGCCCCTTCCACCCCCATTGTCTAAAAAACTATGCAAATTAGAGAGTTCGCTATAATTTTCCTATAAAGTTTACATATACTTCTATTAGCTTTAAAAGTATCACGGGTTTATCTCTGCAAACTTCGGAGATAAGGGGGGGGAACGGTCGTTTTTTCGACATTTTCGTAAATAACTTAAAAACAATACAGCTTAAAGGAAAACTAAAAACTGTTTATTATTTTGCAAATGAATACCTTTCATATGATACCCCACATCACCTATTAACTTCACAAATTTTTTGAAAACCCCCCTTCCACCCCCCTTGTCTAAAAAACTATGCAAATTAGAGAGTTCGCTATAATTTTCCTATAAAGTTTACATATACTTCTATTAGCTTTAAAAGTATCACGGGTTTATCTCTGCAAACTTCGGAGATAAGGGGGGGGGGAACGGTCGTTTTTTCGACATTTTTGTCAATAACTCAAAAACAATACGGCTTAAAGGAAAACTAAAAACTGTTTATTAATGTGCAAATGAATACCTTTCATATGATACCCCATATCATCTATTAACTTCACAAATTTTTTGAAAACCCCCCTTCCACCCCCCTTGTCTAAAAAACTATGCAATTTAGAGAGTTCGCTATAATTTTCCTATAAAGTTTACATACACTTCTAGTAGCTTTAAAAATATCACGGGTTTATCTCTGCAATCTTCGGAGATAAGGGGGGGGGGGGGGGGGGGGGAACGGTCGTTTTTTCAACATTTTTGTAAATAACTCAAAAATGATTCGGCTTAAAGAATAAATAAAAACTGTTTATTAATGTGCAAATGAATACCTTTCATATGATACCCCACACGGCCTAGTAACTTTACTTAAAAATTTTGAGCCCCCCTATCCGCCCCCCTGCAATCAAAATAAGAATATTTTTTAACATTTTCATATATGCTATATTAGTAAAAAAGTGTTGTCTTTTACCATTTCAAATTTCAAGTCGATAGTATTAGTAGTTCTCGAGATATCCATCTGTGACAGACAGACAGACAGACAGACAGACAGAGTGATTCTATAAGGGTTCCTTTTTTACCATTTTGGTTCGGAACCCTAAAAACGGAACCCTTACAGGATCACTTTGTTGTCCGTCCGTCTGTCTGTCAAGACTTTTTTCTCAGGAACGCGTGGAGGTATCAAACTGGAATTTATATCAAATACTCAGGTTTGCCGTGGGGTGCCGGCAGTAGAATGTTACCCCTCCTCTCATGCCCGTGGATGCAGTAAGAGTCTGCTAAGGGATACCCTCGGAAGATGGGCAGCAGCGTCTTTCCGTGTATCAACATCCCGTACTGCGCTCGCCAACACGCCTGCCAAGCGTGGTGAGTATGGCAAATACCCCTCATGGAGATCCATGAGAGAGGCCCGTGTTCAGTAGTGGACGTATACGGCTGAAACGACTCAGGTTTACTGTTCTTTGGAGCTGTGAGAAATCAAACTTCTAAGCCAACGCAATCAAAATATACAGCCGTTTATGCCGCAAATTTCCGCAAATTTTCAGGGTACTTCCCGTGAACTCAGAATCTTGAAATTTGGTACGAAGCAACGTCTTATAGCACAGATAAAGGAAAAATTGCGAAAACCGTCAATTTTAGTTGCATCTTATAAACGGTATTAAATTGAAATTCATATCGAATACTCAGGTCTTATTCTCCACAGGTTTGTACGGAACCCCCGGTACGTGAGTCTGACTCGCACTTGGCCGGTTTTTTTTAACTATCTTTAATAGTATTTATCCCTACCTACGTTTTGAACGCGTTTATTTTATTATCACCCTGTTTATAATAATTCATGGTAAATGTTGAATCATTTTACAAGAAGCAAGAATAACAATTTTAAAAAACGATTCGTCAGGCATAAATTAATCTGTTATAATTATGGGTCATTGTAAGTAGGTAAAAATAAGTAGAAATAGTCTGTAGGTATAATGGTATAAGCTCTAACACACGTAGGTACTAAGGATATACCTACATATATGCTTTGCATAGCGCTACGGCGGCACCGAAAACCAGCGCTGCGACAGCATTCGTGTTGAAATAATAAAGTCGGGAAATAATAAACTTACCTTTATTATTTCCCGACGTTTCGCTTGGATTGCACCAAGCTTGGTCCCAGAAAGACATAGTCTAGTCATAGTCTAGTCTTTCTGGGACCATGCTTGGTGCAATCCAAGCGAAACATCGGGAAATAAAGGTAATTTACGCGATAAATACCCGGTTATATGTACATATGTTAATAAAATTAGGGGCTGACAGTATGTATGGTTAGAAAATCATAGTTTTTTACTTGATTTATAAGAAGTTTTACATAAATAATGGGACATAAATATTATACGTTTGGTATTTCAGATTATTTCAAAAGTCAGCCCTTTTCTTTGGTAAAAAAATAGGTGATGAAACTTTGTATGGGTAACATAATTGTTTACTTGAGATCCTTAAAAATTGGTACTAACATTGTCAAATAAAAAAATATTATTTCAACATTATTCTTAAATCATCCCCTGCCGTGTATTGCCGGCAGTAGTTTGTTGTCTCTTCTCTCTTGGCCGTGGACGCAGTAAGAATCTGGTAAAGGATACATCCGGAAGATGGGCGGGCAGCAGCGTCTTTCCGTATATTAACATCCCGTCCCACATAGCGCTCGGCAACCCGCCTGCCAACTGTGGCGAGTATAACAACATCCCCTTATGATCTTGGAGAACCATGAGAGGGGGCATATGCCCAACAGTGGGCGTGGGCAGCATTCCTACGACTGAGATGATATTACGAACGTTGGAAATACGTGTTGGCCGATTGGTATGTACCCCAGACTTTCAATCCGAAGGTCGTGTGGGTTCGATACCGGCCGGCGAAATAAAAATTAATTGTTTTACAAAATTATTTTTTACACTTAACACGTGCTTTAACGGCGTGCTTTAAAGCGATGGAAACATCGTGAGGAAACCCGCGGCTTAGTTAGCTTTCGACGTATTAGCCTGTTCTTTCCTCTGACTAATAGTTGACTAAGCTGAGAGGATAGTATAGGTAGGTGCTGGGCAAGCCTAATCCATCTAATAATGTCCCAGGCACTGCAGCGTCCCGTACATCATGATTACCAGTTGCTGACGCTGTATACATCATCTATAATAGACGCAAAACCCTTTCTTTTACTACTTGGAAAATAAAATAATTAAATACCTGCTGCAGCATATCTCGAAATCTCAAGTTAAAATATATACCTGAAGTATTACTTAAGTCTAAATATATAACCAAGGAGATGAAAAAATAACTTTACACATTATTCATCAAAATCAGTAACCGATCATGGTTCATGATTAAAACTACATCTATGAATTTTTCAGGTTTGTAAAGCTAGCAGTTTAGATTAAAGAGAGGGGGGGGGCGATGAAAAATACATTTTTAAACTTTAATATTTTGCAAGGGTTCCCCTTATTCGAAAAAGATGATGAACGATGGGAATCTCTAGAAAATAAGTTCAACCATATCTTACATGAATACCAAATTAATTATTTTTCAAGCATTTTTTGTACCGTTATTTTTTCTAAGACCATGCAAAATTACGGTTTTCTGGGACTGGGACAGACAGACAAAGGGGACAAATAAGGTTTCATAGTTGTACTACGGAACCTTTCACCTTCCACCTGTACCTGTCTAAAAAACTATGCAAATTAGAGAGTTTGCTATAATTTTCCTATAAAGTTTACATACACTTCTATTAGCTATAAAAGTTTCACGGGTTTATCTCTGCAAACTTCTGAGATAAGGGGGTACAGTCGTCTTTTCAAAATTTTTTTTAAATGACTCAAAAACGATATGGCTTAAGGAATAAAAATTGTTTAAAATGTACAAATGAATACCTTTCATGTGATACTCTACACGGCCTAGTAACTTCATTTAAAAATTTTGAGAACCGTAGGGGTTCTCAAAAATTTTCGCCCCCCTTCAATCACAATAAGAGTATTTTTTAACATTTTCATGTATGCTATATTAGTAAAAAAGTGTTGTATTTTACCATTTCAAATTTCAAGTCGATAGCATCAGTAGTTCTCAAGATATCCATTTGTGACAGACAGACAGAGTGATTCTATAAGGGTTCCTTTTTACCATTTTGGTCCGGAACCCTAAAAATTGAGCCTTCACAGGACGCGTGGCAGATGTAAAATATTTTCACCACAGTCGCCATAGTCGCAGTCGATACATTAGCCCCAGTTGACATAGTCACCACAGTCGACACGATGGACGAAGGGCAGTCACCTTAGCACTAACTCGCACATCTACAAGCGTCACGCGTCACCTCTCATCCGATCGGTTTTACTCCCCGCAAAAGATGTTTTACATCAAAATTCTACTACTACTAAAACCTCCTCGCACTGCAGGTTCTCACACAGGTAGATTCGCCCCGGCTATTTGCGCAACTGGTTGCGAAAAAGGAGTTTAAATTCTTTCTACAAGCCGTATCTTACCACAAGTGGCTGTTGGTTTGGGCGCTGAATGATAATTAGCTCCTCTTAGGGCCTTATTGACCAATTACAACGCTCTTCCCTCATGCGTTGTGATTGGTCAAGTAGGTACGCCTCTCTATGCTCGGCCTCAGTGAAAACGCACCCTTGCCCTGCTTCATTACTATAAATTTAGTACTCTGGATTAATCTGCCTCCGACGTATTGATCTGTTATTTCCTCTAAATATGGCTGACGGAGCTGAGAGGATATATGTGCCGCCCAAGCCTTATCCGTAATATCTCAGACACTGTAACGTCAAGTACCACATTAATAAACAAAATGAATAATGATCGAAAATCCACACATTACATCTAGCCCCAAGCTAAGCAGAGCTTGTGTTATAGGTGATATACATAATTCATTATACTACATTGATAGATATTTTTATTATATATAGAAAAACATCCAGAACACCCTGAACAAATATCTGCAGATCGTACAGACATTTGTCCCGCGGCGGGACTCGAACCCGCAACCTCTTGCGTCGCAGACGGACCTTCGCCCGCTGCGCCACAGAGCTCGACTAATTATGACATGAATCATTCATGTCATAATTAGTCGAGATGATATCATGAATGTACGGACGCTCTATTAATCATCTGTACCTCTATATAAGGTGCTAACAAATTAGTTACGGATATTTTTACAGCTGATAGTACTCGGTTCTCGGAGTACATTCAAGTATGAAACATTATAGGTTTTGTTATGTTTTTTTGGAGAAAACTAGCAAACGAATTTGCTACGTTAAAACACCCTGTTAATAAGATAATTATATGAGACCTGTTTATATGTACATATAATCATAATGACATTTAAGAAAAACAACTTTGGATGTGACATGACAGACAGTGTTAAACATCTTGACAGGTACATAATAGGGGTGATTATTTTAAAAATTAACTATAATTTATTTTTTTGTTCAGTAAATGAAAACAAAAAAATTATATACAAAGGTTCTTTATTTACAGTTAAAAGTTAATTGTTATAATGTAATGTATTATCTCTTAAAATATCCGTGACTAATTTGTTAGCACCTTGTATACAGTGTGTTAGTGTGAACACACTTATCACTTAAACCACGAATGTATAACCCTAAAATGAATTGATACAAGTAATAATTAAAAATAATAGTCAATTAGTTTCGCTACATTTTGATAATTCATTTCTCATCTAAGGAACGTGATTTTTTGGACACCCTAATTACAGTCGTACGTCGCCCGCAAATGTCGCTGGGCTCGGGCTGGTGTAGGTACGTATCAAAACGAATGGTTGCTTGCATAGAACTTTCCCTTCATACTTTTCCTGCCTTAGGACAGGCAAAAATTTTGCACGTTACATTATTAAGTTATTTCAAGACAAGTAAAATTATTAAATTAAATCAAAAAAGCTATAAGGCATATAAAGTAGGTAGTTATTTTAGGCGTATTTAAAAAGTTCATTAACAAACAAGTCTTATTTACATACGTAGCCTTTGTGTAGCCGCTAGGATAGTTTCCCGGCTTGGCACGCGATGTCCTGGAAACCGCTCTGTGTACATCCTACGTGCCAAGGTCACCAGCTATGGCATAAAGCCGCACCATTTCAGTCCACTGTTCGCTTGTGTACGACATTGTCACAGCACAGATAAGTTACAGTTAGTTTACATTTTACCGCGAATCGGCACACATAAGGGTCGCGATGTGTCCAACTCACGAGATTGCGTGCGACTGGCGAAAGCAGCGGCGCGGGCGCGCGCGCAGGGCTTGCCGCGGGACCTTGGCGGGTGTTTTTGTCGGCGCGTCAAAGAAACGGCCAGTTGCCGAAAGGCGGCGGCGCCTTTGAGAGAAAGAGAAGCCGCATTGCACCTACGCACGTGTATCGTAGCGTGTGTAGGGTGAAACGCATTCATGATCTATGAGGATTTTCTTTGCAAAAATTATGTAAAAATAAATTAATTTTTTTTCATCGGTTTTGGATTCTGTTCCTTATACCTAGTCTGTGGTTTCAAGGATAAGACTGTTTACACTAACACCCGGTATGATGCAAAAGGCTTCTGTCACTTATGTATTTGATTCCAGGATGCCACGCTGGCCTTAGAAGCACCAAACTCTTACTTGAGATGGAGGAAGATAGAAAACGAATATTTCTGCGTAGATCATTTCAGGAACTCGAGACACATGGTTATGGCTCGGTATTGGGTCGTGGACGCCACCGTAGAGAAAACTGATGATAACCTTCTGACTGCTGGTAAGTTACCTTATAATAAACTAGCTGGTGCCCGCCGCTTCGCATTCGTTGTACCCGCATTAAAAGGAGCCTATGTGTTAATCCTAGTCAACATCTAAACGTTCTCAAAATTTCAGCTCGATACGTACGCTAGTTTTTGCCCCTCCATACAAACAAACTTTCGGCGTTATAATATTAGTGAGATTTGTTTAGAGGTTAATTTTTTTTTTTAATTTGTTTTTTGCGTTTTGTCTGAGAATTGCGTGGGCTGTTAGGGGTATACGGCCAAAGATTTGATTCGTTAGCCCTTACCGTAATGAGACCGCGCCGTTTTGTTTCCACACGAAGTTAGTGAGCACGTACATTCGGAGTCAGTTTCGTATTTTCGGAGTTATGATATTTTGATTTATTTTTGCCTAACGTCGAGTACGATGAGATTTTTATTTATGGTGATTTGAATTACTGTGATAGACACATACGTGATATGGGGGTATACGGCGTTAGGTAACAAAAAAAATATCATAACTCCGAATATACGAAAATTCGCGGAGCAAATCAAATATCAAATATTTATCAAATCAAATGTGTGTATTGTGCAGAAATATTTATTTTATTAATTCTGTTCACAGCGATGTTCGTATCATCTTTCTTCCTGCTTCTCGTGCTGATCGTGTACATTCTCCTGCCGGAACTACGCAACCTGTGCGGTTTGATCCTTATGGCGTACGTGATAAGTCTGCTCACTGCGCTCCTCCTACTAGCTGTGCTGAGGGTGAAGCAACACAGCTCTAACGTGTGCTACAGCCTTAGTAAGTAAACATTAATAAATTGTCATTTCAATGAAATAAACGATTGAAATGACAATTATAATAAACATTTTTCACTATCAAAATTAACGTGAGGTTATACTATTCATTTTGCAAAAAACGGGAATTACTCACGTAGTATTGTAACGTCGAAGATCATTCCGACACGTTCAGATTTTTCTATATAATATTTTTCTTGCCTTTTATTCTTTCTGCTATATATTTATAAATTTTATAAATATATAGCAGCAAAAGGCAAGAAAAATACTATAATTAAAAAAAAAAAAAAATTGAATTTTTTGTTATTTTTTTTTAATTTTAATTACAACAAATAACAAAAAACGACCTAAATAAATATTGTATGCTTGACATTTTTACACAGCAATATCTAGCCCCAAATTAGGCAAAGCTTGTGTTATGGGAAGCAGATGATGAGCCTTAATTCTTTTATTTCGCTGTGTACTTCTTTTTTGCTTCTTGTTAGAACATGCTATTCTTAAATGTTAGTAAGGTATTTAGTACATAAAACGTTTTGGTTTTAACTGTAAGTTCTATGTATAATTGTTTTTTAAATAAATAAATAAATAAATTATAGACAGAAAAATATAATTGTGGCTTGTTTTCAGCTCTGCTGATCTACTACTCCTTTTTGGCCAGCTTCTGCTGGATGAATGTGATGTCTTATGATATCTGGTGGACTTTCAGGTATGAAGCCTTTTCATTATCGTCATCATCATCATCATCCACAGCCTGACAGCCGGACAGCCTGGGCATAGGCCTAGTGTCTGTGTCTCTACTTTGTTTATCAAACGATTTGTAATATTTTTTGGGTTCGATTAATAGTCCCATTCTCAAAACTCAATTTTAATGGCAACCGCAAGTGTAAATTTAGGGCATGAAACTATAGCTTGACTAATTACTTTAATTTAATTCCTCATGTATCGAATTTTCGTTTCACTCGATAATTTCAAAGAAAGAATAACCTAATAAAAAAATTACGATACAGGTGGGATATTTGTTTCACTCTATAATTTCAAAGAAATGAATTACCTTATCAAAAATTTTATGTTTCCGGTGAGATTCGATCCCACGTCCGTCAAATCAATACTTGACTCTTTCTAAAGCCGGATGTGCTTTGACCACTAAGCTATAGAACCCATGTCCGGTACCGCTGAAATTTTCGATTAGGTGATATCGGTTTGAGCCCCGATTCTATAATGTTTGCTAGTTTTTACACTAACTTCTCCTTTTTTATTAATTTGGCAGTCCCCAGGGCTCTGTTCTGGCACCAACGCTCTTTCTTATATACATTAACAGTCTTTGTAATTCTAAAATAATAAAAATATATTATTTTGAAGTTGGTCAATATTATGTTGGTCAATGTTATAAATAGACAAGTTTATAAAATAAAAAAAAAATGAGCAGCTCCCGAAACTTTACGTAGTACAGGACTACGTTTTCCGTCAGTTTTGCAATCTACACAATGCCCTTTCATACAATATCACACTTGGGTATATTTAAAAACATTCAATTGTTCACCCCTACATTCAACCCCCATATCTCATCTTGTAAACTTCCTAACCCATTTTGATAAAACATGTTTAAGAACCACCGCTGAAAAATCTTCTTTCAAATAATAAAAACTGCATGCAAATCAGTCCACTCGTTTAAGAGCTACGGGTGCCACTGACAGGCACACAGTAAGACACACAGACACACTCACACACGTCAAACTTTTAACACCCTTCTTTTCTTGTCGTAGTTTAATTATCTTATAAAATAAAAATTCACCTTACAGAGGCTATGCAAAAGCCCGCCCGATCCATCGTCGCGGTGAACCGTTCAAATACGCCATGTATTCCATCTACTCATGGGGTGTTCCACTCGCCATGACCATCATGATGTCCACCATCGACAACCAGGATCTTAGGCTCAAACCGTGGTTTGTCAAGCCTAATCTCGAGAGCAGCAGTTGCTTTATTGAAGGTAAGCCTCATTCGGTAAGCTTCATTCCAGCCCTTATGCGGGCAGTCCACTGCTAGAAGCCCGGAGTCATTACTATTATCTTCTAATTTCGGAACCCTTAGGGCGCGAGTCTTGCTCGCACTTGTCTGTTTTATTTAATATGTAGGTACTTATTATGTATGTCTATGTTTTGTAATTACAAACTATGGAAATAAATGAATGAGTTTCTGTTTTTTTATACTACTAAATGACGAGACAAGCCGAAGGCCCACCTGATGTTAAGCGGTAACACCTACCTATAACAATTGCAATGCCGCGGTGATCACGTTCACTAAGCACGAGACCAACGCTGCATTGCATTGCGCCCGTCACCCTGAGACAGAGTTATAAGGTCTCATGTGCCCGTAATTTCACCGGCCCCCTTACCCTTCAAACCGGAACACAGCAATGGAGACATTACTGCTTGGCGGCAGAAATAGGTATGGTGGTAGTACTTCCTCGTATGAACCTTACACAAAAAGTTCTACTACTACTTCATTATTTCATTATTATGTTTAAATTATTATTTTCATTATTCGAGTTTCATTATTTTTCAATGCCTAATAATTATTGTATTTCATCAATGTTTTTAATTCTAATCAAATGATTTATGTCGACGTTAGTCGACATAAATCATTGTAAAAAAATTAAATTTATGTTTAATTAGTGTAACTGGTACCTACTTGTATCGTTCTACTAAGTAAAATAAATAAATCTAAGCCAAATTTTTACAAAATTCACAGGTGGCGAAAAACTTCTCTATCTATACTGCCCGATGCTGATACTGATATGCACCAACTGGTTGTTCTTCATAATGACCGCCTTCAACATCTGGCGACTCAGTCGCGGAACTTCCGTGCTGGACTCCGCAGCCGCTGGGACACCTGCTGCACATCGCTCTAATCGCCATAGGTAATAAATAACACAAACGGGATATAATACCAAACCATTTATTTGTAAAGAACTTTAACAAAGTGCCATGAACCAAATTTAGTCCTTTGTATTACAAAATCACCTTACCTCTCGCGCTGGTTAAAAATGGTGTAACGGCAAGGTAGACTCTCAAATCAGACTTACTTATTGCAGATTCCTGGTATACCTGAAGCTTACAATCGTGATGGGGCTGAACTGGGTTCTGGAGGTGATCAGCTTCCTCGTACCAGGCTTCAGTGTCTGGTACGTCACTGACTTCTACAACATCCTAATTGGAGTCTCCATTTTCTTCATCTTCGTCTGCAAGAAGAAAATCCTTAGGAAGCTTAATAAATTGTAAGTGTTGTTTTTAGTGTTTTGAACACACGTTTGTCTGTCTGTCTGTCAAAACCACTTTGTTCCGAAACGACTGAATGTATTAACTTGAAATGTATACCTAACATCAAGGTCTGCGGGTAGATAAAGGGTTTCAAAAATCAAGGTATTCTGGGCATTCAGAAATTATAGCAACAAGTGTAATTTTTTTTGTTTGTAAATGGCAAAAAAAATTAAAAACTAGGGCATTTCCAGAAGTACTCTGAAATTTCGAAAGCTGGGAGCTAAAAGTTGTAAAGTTATACGTGACATCATGCGTATTTAGTAAACTATCGATGAATATTTTATTTTCATAAATACATACATATGTACATATATAGACCAATATTAGAACATTATTAGCTAAATTCATTAAAATAGCTTAAGTATCTATCAGCCCTCATTCACCTACTCAGCATTGTGAGCAAACCCAATAATGTCATCTGCAGAACGCAAGTCCGACATTGTTATACCATCAATTTTGATATCCTTCTCGCTCCAATCCAGTAATTTATTATATGAATCTTATAAAAAGTTGGTAAAAAGTTTGGATGAGATACAATCTCGCCTCACCTCTACGCACACTGTTTGATGGGCACAAGATCAGTCAAAGTGTGTGAGTTCCCGGAGTTTGCTCGTGATATATCTTTTGTCGATGTTGCCGCAACAGAGAGACTCCTCAGACCCTAGAGCAAACCTTCGCTCTAGAGTTTGTGGGGTCTAGTGTTATGGGTTCCTCTATTTTAGAAACATAGGTTTTTTAAAAATCCTCAACGACTTTTACGATTGTTTCTCTGTTAGTAATATTGTCTATAAGTTTTAATATTTCTAATTTGATTCTATTTAGTTTCCTTTGAAAAACTTTCGTTCCTCTATTTTTCTTATATAATGTCTTAGTATTAAAGATTCTGGCATTGTTTTGTATCGAATAACGTATTTTTCAATTTATTATATAAAAGTCTTTACAATCCCTGATTTTCAGATATTATCTTCTCTGTTCTGGTATGGGTTTTGTGTCAGTTGTCTTTATTGTGCGTATACCATAGAAAGTAAAAAACATAAGGATACAAATAAAAATAAATTACAATGGGCGTTTTTATCGATTTCAATTAAACTTTCTCCCTTCACAGATACATCAAACACAAAACCAGCGGTAGATGGTACACTGGCAACTCCACGCGTGGTGTTTCCACATCATCGGAGGGAAGCAGTCAGGGGTGCACTGAATCGGAGACTTTGAAAGTTTGCGCCAACCCTAAAGGACCTGGATATGTCGTCAGCAACAACTTCTAAAAGAGCATTCCATTTGACATTATTTGAAACCAAAGAAAACGTAACGGCAAAAACCTACAACTATTTATACCTATCTTTCAAACTATGCGATGTAGACGCAGCGGTCTCACGTTTATATAGACTTGGACCAAATACTCCAGTGGTCAATAAAAAACTGTTTAGTTTTGAACCCAGATAAATCAAAATGTATGGTAATTGGATCGAAAAATACTACACTTAGATGTTAAAGTGGGGAGAGCCGCTATTGATCGGATAAATGAGACTCGAAATCTCGGCATTCTCATGGATGGGTCACTGAAGTTGGAAAATCACGTATCGCAAACAGTTCGCAACTGTTTTTACATTGTCAACACTGTATCGTGTACGCGATTACCTGAATACAACTCAGTCATTCTCTTATTTTATCAACTTAATTACGTCAACAATGTATTTTGTGTATGGCTCTGCCGGTGTGTGCACCTACCCCCTGGCAGCCGCAAATCGGCCGTGCGACCGAACTGAGCATGCGGGCCGCTCCGTTCGACATCTTATCATTTTTATTTTATATTTCACAACTTGTCATTCGTATGTTACCTAGTTTAAATATTAAGGTTTTTTTGTGTATTGCTTGCTCGTTGTATCTTACTTGTTAAATAGCATAATATTAGTAATAAGTTTCTCTTATAAGTGAAATGTTAATTTCTTAAGGGAAATAAGTATTATTTAAACCGAAACTGAATTTAAAAGTATTTATCATCTTAACAGAAGTTCAGAAATTCACAAAACATGTCATGTCAACATGTTGACACGTCAACTTACAATAAAAAAACATATGTAAACTTATGTTGACAGGAAATGAGGCACATGAATGAATCTGTTCGTCTATTCTTTATCCAACCAACTTGCACTTTATTTTCTCAACATCATTATCGTCAACTTGAGTGTATGTATGAGTGTGCTGTGAGTACCTACTTGTGAGCAGTGTTAATTAATTAATTAAGAAGGTATATATAATATTATAGGTACTAACATTTTGGTTTGTTAGTATATGTAGGTAGTAATTATTTCAGTAATACTAATTAATTAAATAAGCTTCTTATCAATCTTTTTAATTTAATTTATTTTATGACATCTAATAAAACTCACATAAAAACTAAAAATAAGATAGTCGTGTTTTTTTTATTAAAAGACGCCACAGTTTGCACAAATTTAATTCAACTAAACTAAAACTTACTAAAGTCTAGAGTTGTTAAATTTATTTATGTAGGTAACCTAGGAAGGTAAATAGTTGAAAGTTTGGTAAAAAAACATATTATTATATCGACTAAGGAATTTATATTATTAAAATATATAAACTATATGGTACTGTGTAGCTGTCCCGGCTAACTTTGTACCGCCCAAAATCAACAAGGTACCTACAACCACATCTTCTAACTACTACTACTACCCTACAACAACTCTACTTTTACTACTTCCACAGATTACAGAACCTAACATACCTACTACTATGCTACAACTACTCTATTACTACATTATTTAACCAAAAAAATATAATAATCGAACTTTAAGTTTAGTCATATAATAAACTTTCTGAATGCACCTATAAATATTTGAATTTCAAGTGACACTGACGATGACGGGCCGAAAATCAGATGTTTGACTGGTAGGAATAGTTCATAAGGGAAAATGAAATTGTTATTTTTACTATCTTCCTCGCAATTTTCCCATTTCAAAACCATATAACATGTGTAGGTACGAGAGGAGGTAATTCTGATCATCCCAAGGAACAACTTTTGTTCCACGACTTTTCAGGATTCAGTGATTTTCATTCAAGAATGCAGGCGGGTTGGTGAGCGCAGTATGGGATATTGATACACGGAAAGACGCTGCTGCCCATCTTCCGGAGGTTCCTTTAGCAGGCTCCTACTGCATCCATGGGCATGAGAGGAGGGGTAACATTCTACTGCCGGCACCCCACTGCAATGTTTGACATTTGACGTCTGACATTTTCGCATGTTGACATGTTCATTCAATATTGCCAACTAGGTTATAAATAAACTTGCTACACAGTAGAAATTTTATATTAAAAATTGGCTTCTTGCGACAAGTAAAGGTAAATTTGTTCTAGCATTTAAGTTTTAATTAATCTTTTGTTGAATAAAATAATTTATTTTTAAATATATTTGTTTTAATAATTGAAAGATAAATAAATCCATAATAAAATGTGTGCTAGTTATAACAAAAATACATCAAAAATCGCGCTGGCAACCCTATTATATTTTCATAGACTGAGCCCTTCTCGCACTCCTTTTATCTTTCCTTCCCCTCAACGCCCTAAAAACTGTGTACTGCGCAGTCGTTGAAGCTAACTTCACAGGGCTCAAGAAGTTTTGCGCGAACTCTAGTAGAGTAAAATTGTCTACAAGTTCATCCACACTCAGTAGATATTAGATCGCCTTAGATAGATAGATATAAGATAGAAAATACTTTATTGCACACCTTAAAACTAAACATAATAACAAGAAACACTGAAAAACAAAGTGACAATTGCCTTAGCCGTAGCCGGTAGGTAACAGTTAAGAGGATGATTATTATTATGAGAGTAGTAATAGGCAGTTGTAGTGCAGTAGTGTACCTAGTAAGTGTAAGTAGTTAGTACCTAGTTGTAGAGTAGTAGTAGAGGTTAGTAGTTGTATAGTTTTACTAGAAGTAGGTGGTTGGAAGTGCGCTACTAGGACAGCTAGTCTAAATAATAATATTTTTTTATATACTGATTTGTAACATTTTTTAATGAAAAGGACACTCGACGACCAAAATTCGCAAGCTATGTACGAGTAGATAGTTTAAACGCGCGACGCGACCAGGACGTGGTAATGTGACCTATGAATTCAATTCAATTATGGCTGAATGAAGCCGTTATTGCTTGGACGTGCCAGAACACGATATATGTAGTTCCGTCTATAAATTCTCGCTTCGCATGCGCATAACGCCCTTTTTTCAATGTTAGAGAACTCCGCCTAATATAATATACAATATTTATTCGATTCGGTTATTGTCTCACCACGATTTTGTAAACAATGTCTATAAGCAATCAGAGTAAAACAAATAAAGTTCTATTCAGTATTCATGAGAAAAATGTTTATTTGGAAATATTTTCGCAAATATTAGCCGTCTCTAAAATATAAAATAATCGACTATTTTGGAGAATAGGCCGATGCTAAAAGGCAATAATAACACGGAGTACAACACTATCTGATTGATTGCTTTCCTTCCTATCTGTCAAACAAATGTCAACTTGCTGTCAAATTGCTGTCAAATTTCAACACAGCTGAGTGGACCTGAGCTGCATCTGGGCCCCGACTGCATTGCGCTTGCCTGAACTTTGCACAATTTAGATAATATAGAATAGATCCCGGCCAGATTTGACCCCAGCCTCAGTGTTTCCAGTCACGATGTCGGCCGCCCTAGAGGATAGATTTGCTCTTTCGATGGAGGATACCTGTCGACCTACACTTGATGAAAGGTGTGTTGAGTGTTAAAAAGTAAATAGATCGCGATTTCGAGTAGAATTATACAGATTACGTGTTTCGCAGGGTGCGTGAAGAGGTGGAGACCTTGAAATCTATATTGATGGACGATGTTACTATCAAGAAAGTGGAGGATCGTCCTGAGATCATTGAAACCGTGATTCGGCCGTCTACTGGGTGTGATGTGGACCAGCAGTATGTTTGTGTGACCCTCGAAGTGACGCTGCCCGATCGGTACCCAGACCTCAGCCCGATTGTGATGCTGAGGAACCCCAGAGGGCTGGATGATGTTCTTTTGGACACTCTTCACAAAAAGATAAAGCAGATGTTACATCAGCACATTGGTAGTGTTGTCATTTACAGCATTGTTGAGGTAAGTACTTACTGCTTGCACTTTCATTCATAATTTTGCTATATCCATTCAGATACCTGTAATATTTTGAGATTTTTCCAATGCTAATAAAACATGTTTTGATGTTGAAAGTATTCTTCTATAATCTATTTATGTGTATTTTACTGTAAAAACAAAATTTGATAAGAAAACAGCTTCATTTCTTCATTAAAATATAGTTCATACATAAAACCCATTTAATAAACTTGTTAACATAATCAACAAAGAAAACATAAACTAATAAAAAAAAAACAAATAAAATGCAAGCTAAATAAAATGACACAATCAAATAAATGTAACCCATGCCCTACCTTATTGATTCCAGTCAGGTGACCTGATGTAACCTGTATCCCAACTTACATGACCTAGTAACCTAATTCAAGGATCTGGAACATTCAAGGGAGATGAACAACCTGTATGGACCATGTACTATTACCATTGTATGACACAAACCAGATGTTTCAATCAGTTTTTTACTCACTTTAAATATAATATAATTATCCAAATTCATTAGAGAAGCTGGCATTCACATTTGCAATTATTTTAAATTTTATGACACTAAAAGCATGCTTATCCAACAAGTGGTTTCTCTTAATTTTGATTTTAACTTATAGGTGCCCAACTGTAGGACCAACCTACTTAAGTTTGCCTCCATTTCACTCGCTATCTATTTACTCAATATTCTGTCCGAAAACAATGTAGATATATTTGACAAACACCTGCCAAAAGCCATGGAAATGGCACAAATTGTTATTGAAAGGAAATGTATAGTTTAGTGTATTTATTGTATATTGCCTGTATGTATGTACATTAGACCGTAAAAATTAGATAATAACCTAGATATAACATCGCCTTCGACATGCAAAAAGGGCCCATCAGTGGCCTAGTTGCGGAAACCAGTCCGCTCACCTAGACATTGACCAACATCGCCTTAGGGCTTAATAAAAAAACCTATAATGATGTTATATTCTCAATAAATAAATAAAAAAAAATTATAATGTAAGTTAATTAGTGACTGTGTTACAATAAAAATCACCATTTACCAAAACCACAAGGAAAACATTACCTAACTACTTATACAGAGCTTAATAAGTTAATAACACTGTCCTGCAGGGTAAACTAAACAGTTTATTAGAGGGAAGAGTCCAGACATGAATGGAATATTTTTAGTTGGGCCAACTTTGTAACCCCTGACAAAAAAGAGGGATGTTATTAGTTTGATTGCTATGTCTGTGTTCTGTCTGTGGCACCGTAGCTCTTAATTGGTTAAGAAGTTTAAAGAGAGGTTAAAGAAATGAATAATCAAATGTTTCCAATTATACCAGAATTGAAATCAAATGAATGAAAATGTTGTGTAAAATGCAAAACAAAGTTATATAGAAATTGGTTTCATAAGATATGGCGGTTGAAAGTAGGGGTAAACAATCAAATGTTTTCAAATATATCCAAGTTTGGTATCAAATAAAAAAATATGATGTGTAGTGTTAAGTCCAAACGTCATATTTCGGTAAATACGTGTATTGCGCTAGGTAGCAAGATACAGACTAATAATCACCAAAGTGTGTCAAACTACCCTCACTTAGCCAACCTTATTATTGCAAGAAGGCAGATATTAGTTATAGGAACTGTTTGACTTGTTCAATCGCACGAACACAGATTCGACGATGTCACATCGTGCATACAGCTATGGTCGTGTGATTTTATTGTGAAAGTGTCTTTTTGTTTTAGATAGCTTGAGTGGACACGAATTATTTTAGTTTTGCTCGCGTTTAAGACTAGTCCTGCATCATGCGACCACTTACAGACTTGGGTAAAATCTTGCTGAATCCACTTCGCTGCCGTGAAAAGGTCCTTACTAGCGGCCATAAGACATGTGTCGTCTGCGTATTGGTAGATACTATCCTTGAGCAGTGCCTTCAGTGACGTTAATAGCGATACTTACATCATTTTCAACCTTAACAAAGTACTTACGGTCATTAAGATAATTTTTACACCACTCAAGCATTGGTCCCCAGATTCCTGAGTTTTCCAATTTAGATATTAGTGTTGAATGTCTTAATGTGTCAAACGCCTTACTATAATCTATAAACAAAAGTATAACATGGTTCTTACCATCGAGACTTTTATTTACCTCGTCCGTGAACTTGGATAGTAACTGTGTGGATGATTTGTTTAGTTGGAAACCATACTATTTCACATGACATCGTTTTTGTGATAGATATCCTGAATTTGAGAACAAATGAATTTTTCAATAATCTTATCTATAACTGGTAGAATAGTTATCGGCCTATAGTTAGCGTAATCACTGTGATCACCTTTTTTATATATAGGCCTGACAATTCGAGTTACTTCTAATGTAGTTTTTATACATTACTGTTTGACCTAAGTCTGGCTGTTGTTTTTGTTACTGTTTCTTAAGACTTGTTCTTCTCTGAGTTTTCGTTGACGCTTATGTGGGTTTATAGTGTCAAGCAATGTTCGTCATGCCGTCCATTTTTCGAAGCTTGTCTTTAACGGTTTGTACCATACGCTCCGCAAAACCATTGGGATGAAAAGGAGCCGACCTGATATGTCTAATTTTGTTTGCTTCCAGAAACTGTGTCATTTCGGCAGAAACAAATGGAGTGCCGGTATCAGAAACCAAGGTCTCGCATAATCCATGTGTAGCAAAAATCATTCTTAGTTGCCGTATCACTGTAGTCGAAGTCATACTATTGTCGATGAACACTTCGGGCCACTTGGAATATGCATCGACAACAATAAGAAATGTTTTATTCTGATAGGGCCCCGCGAAATCAGTGTTCAGTCTGGACCAAGGTTTTGTCGGCATGACCCATTCGTAAGTTTTCTTAGGTGGCATATGACAGTTTTCCAGACATTTTGTACAGTTTTTTACTAAAACCTCAATATCAGTATTAATGTGTGGCCACCACACATAGCTTCGTTTTCGTAGACTTTGATTGTGACTTTGTTTGTACAATGCCACTGTGTAAAGCGCTCTGTGTAAAGCACTCAAAAAAGCTTCACGCAGCGATGAAGGCACCACCACGCGACAGCCCACGAGAATGCAGTCGTCGTGCACAGACAACTCAGCGCGATGCAACCAGTAAGGACGTAGTTGATTGTCTGATTCCCTGGCTGGCCAACCGCTTAATATGTAATGACTTACACGGTTTAAAACTATCACGCTTTGTAGCTGACGCAATTCTAATGCAATTCAATCGGAAAGTCCTCGGGAGTCTCAGCTATAAGCAGTACGTCGTACAGTTGTGGTTCTGATTGTTCCGTGACTGGCTGCGGCCAACGACTCAACCCATCAGCATGTCCTATTTGTGTTCCTGGTTTATATGTGATATCATAGCTGTATGAAGTAAGCAGCTAAGCCATTCTCATAAGCCTCGGTGACAAAACATTTGGGATAGGCCTTTTTGGATCAAAAATACCCAGTAAGGGTTTATGATCTGTCACAATCACGAAAGACCTACCCATCAGGTAGTTATGCAATTTGCTTACCTCAAACATGATAGCTGTAGCTTCTTTGTCCAATTGAGAGTACCGACGCTGTGCGTGTGCAGTGTCTTAGATCCCATAGCTATGGGGCGTTCCTGTACGTCGTCCATAACGTGCGCCAAGACGGCCCCCACTCCATACTCGGAACTGTCACAGGTGAGTACCAGCGACCTGTTTAGGTCATAATGTACGAGTGTCAGGTCAGACGATAAAAGACGCTTAGCAGTATCGAAACTACTCTGTTATCTTTTAGTCCATGTCCATGTCCGAGACTTGTCGAGCAATCTATGTAGAGGCTCGAGAATTGAAGCTTTGTGAGGTACGAACCTCTCGTAAAAATTGTATAAGCCAAGGAAAGTCTGTAGCTGGTGGACATTTTTAGGTGCCGGTGTACTCAGTATCGACTCAACTTTACTCGATGCCGGATGAATACCGTTAGCGTCAATAACGAAACCTAAATATTCCACCCGCTCCTTAGCAAACTTACATTTGTTCTCGTTGAGCCGCAATCCTGCCTTCTCGATCCGCGCAAGCACTGTGTCTAGGCGCTGCGTCATCTCGGGCATGGTGCGGCCACTGATGATGACGTCATCGATGAGCACCGCGACGCCTGGCACGCCCGCTTGCTAGCGGGCGTCATCAACCTCTGGAAAATATCTGGACACGCCTTCACGCCAAACGCCAATCTGTGTACAGTGTAAAGACCCTTAGATGTGTTCAAGGTTAGTATTCGTGCTGTCGCGTCCGTGACAACCACTTGAGTGTATGCCCTATCGAGATCAAGTGTGGTGCAAAATTTCCCCCCAGATATGGTCGCGAACACTTCACTAGCAGTGGGCATCGGATATGTATCAGACTCGGTAGCCTGGTTTACCGTGCTTCTGTAGTCTTCGCAAAGCCGAACTGCGCCATTCTTTTTGATGATGGCACGACGGGAGTTGCCCATTCTGAAAAAGGTACCAGCCTGAGAACATTTTCACCTACCAAACGATCTATCTCATTTTTCACTCTCTCTTTGATAGCGTAGGACACAGGTCGTGCCTTTAAAAATGTGGGCGAAGCGTTCGGTTTCAATTGTATCGCGACTGGGTCCCCTCGGTACGTACCGAGTTCATCTTTAAAAACCTCACCATACTTAGCTAATACGGCCTCAGTCGTTCTCATGTCATCGTCTAGAAATTTATTCACATTCACAGAAATGTCAAGAGCCTCGAACCAATCACGTCCTATCAGGTTCGGGCCCGCACCTTCAGCTACCACTACGTTCACGCTTAATGTCTCTATACATCACCGGAATCGTAGTTTGTCCTAGCACTGTAACTCGCGAGTCGTTCCACGTGCGCAGCCTGGTGTACAGCGGGCGCAGGCGCGCCCACGTGCGCTCGTTGAGCAGCGAGAAGGCGGCGCTGGAGTCCACCTCCATGTCGACGGGCACGCCGGCCAGCGCCACGCGCACCACGAAGGCAGTCACGCGCGCGCCCCCGGCCCCCGCGGCACCTACGTTGTAGAAGCCGCTCATGATCTCGACGGTGTCGTCTTCCGCATAGTTTACTTTTCCGGGTCCGATATTCTTCTTAGCGATGCAAATCTTTTCGATATGCCCTCTCTTTTTGCAGTAGTGACATACCGCGTTGAGGAAACGGCATGCCCCGTCGTGTCGGTCTCCACAGCGGTAGCAAAGACGAATATTTGTTTTGGCTTTGAGTGCGTTGACCTCCATCGGCTCTGGCGCGAGCGACGCCGTGGGCGTAGTGTCGGGCGGCGATGTCGCGGCGTGCATCATGCGCGCGTCCCTCCCCGCGCTGTCGGCGGACAGCATGGCGTCCACGACGTCGGCGTACTGCAGGCGATCACGTTTCAACAGGTCGTACTGCAGCGCGCGATCCCTCATGCCGCACACGAGCCTGTCTCGCAGCATGCGTTCCAAATTTGGAAAATTACAGTCGGTACTGATCTTCCGTAGCTGAGCAATGTACTCCGAAGATGTTTCATCTTTCCCTTGATCACGTTAGTAAAATTTGTATGAAGTCGATATTTCGTTGGGCTTTGGACTGTAGTGTTTGGTCAAGATCTCCACTATTTCGTCGAAAGATATATCACATGATTTTCGCGGTGTTACAAAGCAATTAATGTTTAGAACGTCTGAACACCACACACTGTGCAAAAATTACTGAATCGTCGTCGATTCCATTTGCTTCAAAGCAATGTATTAGTCTCACTATATAAGTGTCCCTATTGTCCGATTTGGCGTTAAATTCACTAAATCTCACTAATGTAGTCGCCATTATTCACTTTAATCCAAGTCGCCCCTGTTAAGTCCAATAAAACGTAATATTTCGGTAAATACGTGTATTGCGCTAGGTAGCAAGATACAGACTAATAATCACCAATGTGTGTCAAACTACCCTCACTTAGCCAACCTTATTATTGCAAGAAGGCAGACAGTACCTGCAGGTTGCGTACATAACATGTAAATTTCAAAACTGAGGGTACACACTACAAAAAAAATTTGGTAACCTCCGAGACTAGATAAAGTGTCTGGGTTACTTAATTTTTTAAAATTTATAAACTTAATTCATAATCCATTAAATGTGGCAAGATGTAAATTGAATATTCTAACTGGTGCCCATAACACAAGCTCTGCTTACCTTGAGGCTAGATGATATTTATTTTGAAATATAGATTGCAGTTTCTATCTACAATCTTTCCAGCTGCTTCGTGGCTACCTAACCAACAGCAACCTACCAAGTGGCCGCTGCACCATCTGCTTATTTGGTTTCATCAACGGAGACGCCTTCATCAAGACGGAGTGTTACCACTACTTCCACAAGCACTGCCTCGCGAGCCACCTGCTTGCGTCGAAGCATAGCTACCTGGAAGAGCTGGAGAAACTACCTAATTGGAAGCGAGCGGAGGCCAAGCCTTTTCAGGTACCTATCTTATAATTTATCGCACACATAATTGTGTTTAGCGGGAATTTATCTCGTAATTACCTTGTTTTATTATTTCTCGAAGTTCGAAATGCCTTGCAGCCCTCGTGCGTGCGGTGCGTTCGGCGCGGGTTAATGGACGCGTAATGAAATGCACATTTAAAGGAAAAACTTCACAAATAGTTCCTTATAGACCTTATAAATGGCGTTGGTTTTATTTTACTGTTAGGAAACACAATGTGATAATTCTCCGCTTGCCAGCTCGGCTTAGTTGAGTAGAAAACACCTTTTTTATTTTACTGTAAACTGATTAAAGGAAGCAACAGATGACGAAGCCTTTTCAGGTAAATCAACCTTATAATTAGACATAGACAATAAGACTTTTTTTTTTGATTATGAGACAAGCAGAAGGCCTAAAAGAGTGTTTATAAAGCCAAAGATTTCAAATCTTTGGCTGCCTGAGTCAACCTGGATCATAGAAGTAGTTATTTGGAGGAGTTGTAAAAGCTGCTGAAGTAGGTACATTTGCTTGTAACTAGCAAAGTCATTCGGTTAATTAATGTTATTCATGTCCACGTCCACTGCTGGACACAGGCCTCCCACATCCATCTCCAAGATTCATGATCTTGGAGTGGGGAGTGTTGCCATACTCGCCACGCTTGGCAGGCGGGTTGGCAAGCGCAGTATAGGATGTTGATTAACGAAAAGACGCTGCTGCCCATCTTCCGGAGCTATACCTTAGCAAATTCTTATTGCATCCACGGGCAAGAGAGGAGAGGCAACATTCTGCTGCCGGCACCCCACGGCATTATTAATTATTATAAGTATATTAAAAACCAGGGATGACTGGGTTTGGGGCAGGCTTTTTCCCAGCAGTCGGACAAAATAGGCTAAGTAAAAAAAAATATAACATTGTTTCAGCAAACGTGTCCCGTATGCCGATCAACGGTGTATTACGATGTGGACAAGCTGAAAGAGGCGCCGCCGCCGATTGAGTCCGAAAACGCGGCGCCCTTCGAACTCACTCCGGAGATGAGGGTGTGTATACCTCATTATCATCATCCTAGGCAAAATAACAAAAGCTCTTTGTAATGTTAAACGGGGCTTCTACACACGTTTATTATACGTCGTAAATAGGTTTCCAACGGAGTCAGTTCCTCCCAGGGGAACTTTCATCAGGGAGTGGAGTCTTACGCGGCACCTTCTCCTACCCGCTCACGCGCTCGCGTTGAACTGGCGGCCAGGACTTTATTATGATGAACTGAATTATAATGAATAACTATTATTATAAATTATTTGTCGTTATGGTAATAGGTTAGGTCCGTATAACCGGCAATAGGTTGAAAAATCTACTCGCTACGGCAGTGGTATCCTACGATAACATTACAAATATCTACTCGCTACGGCTGTGGTATCGTACGATAACATTACTAAAATCTACTCGCTACGGCTGTGGTATCGTACGATAACATTACTAAAATCTACTCGCTACGGCTGTGGTATCGTACGATAACATTACAAAAATCTACTCGCTACGGTGGCTGTGGTATCGTACGATAACATTACTAAAATCTACTCGCTACGGCTGTGGTATCGTACGATAACATTACTAAAATCTACTCGCTACGGCTGTGGTATCGTACGATAACATTACAAAAATCTACTCGCTACTGCTGTGGTATCGTACGATAACATTGCAATTCAAACAATTAGAGGAGGATTTATTTGCATCCATTATGTTTTTTTTAAGGCTTTGCAAATGAAATTTGCCACCCTATTGAAGAAGCAGGTAGCCAAAGGAGGTGTCGTCGGGAGCGGAAGCAACGGACCACCGCCGCTCACTATAACCACACCGGCGGACTTTGTAGTAAGTATAGTGATCCTTTAATTTATGAAAAACACTGACTTCGATGATGAAATCTAATATGTTGCTGAAAATACTCAAACCGCTATATTTATGCACGTTACATTTGAGTTTCTCCCTCGATTTATCATCATCAGAACTTAGTTTAATAGCAAGCGAACATCCCTAACGCAAGTTTAAGTTAGGGCATAAGTTTTATATCTTTAGGGGCTCCAGTACACACTATTACATTATTTTATTACAAAGAACCTGATGCTGTTGATGTATGGGTTAGTATGATGATTAGTGGTTAGGGATATATTATTTTACCCATATTTCGATTTTGTAATATTGAAGATTTTCGGTAACCATCTTCTTCATCACAGTCAGACTTAACAACCTCCTCTTTTTTTAGGCCGGTTAAAACATAATGTAAAGAGGTAATGCTTTTCACATCTGCATATTGTAGATTGATTTATACAGCGTCAGCAACTGGCATTCATGCTGTATGGGACGCTGCAGGGCCTGGGACATTGTAAGATGGATTAGGCTTGCCCAGCACCTATACTATCCTACCAGTTTAGCCGGCTATTTAGTCAGAGAAAAGAACTGGACGATACCTCTGAATCTGACTACACCGCCTACTTTAAGATGTTTTCCTTCGCCGTTAAAGCACATACATTTTTCATGAATGAAATATGCATCGGTGCACGGCCGGTATCGTTCCATTGAAAATGGTGGTTAAAAAGTAAGGCCTTTGCATCTATTAAAGATGATTTTTACAGCGTCAGCAACTGGTAATCATGCTGTACGGGACGCTGCAGTGCCTGGGACATTGTTAGATGGATTAGGCTTGCCCAGCACCTATACCATCCTCTCAGCTTAGTCAGCTATTATTCAGAGGAAAGAACAGGTCAATACGTCTGAAGCTAACTAAGCCGCGGGTTTTCTCACGATGTTTCCTTCACCGTTAAAGCACGTGTTAAGTGTGCACATACATTTTTCAAGAAAGAAAAATCTATTGGTGCACGGCCGGTATCGAACCCACAACCTTCGGATTGAAAGTCGGGGGTACATACCACTCGGCCAACACGGCTTGTATTATTAGTATTATCGTGGTTAAAGCCTATCATTATCGCACCTCACTTTCTGCCTTTAATTTCAGAGTGCTTCGGGCTCGAACAACCGTGGCAGGAATTCCGCTGGCGGCAGCCGTCAACCAGCCAACGTTAGTATATATATGAAAATCCATTATAATATCTTATTTTAAATGAAAAACAAATGTGTAGTAACAAATCCGCTAACCTGTATCTGATAAGCGCTCGAAAAACAGTCGAAATTAGTTCGACACATGTTTTGAATTCTTTTTGAGTGTTTTATAGAAAATACTTACTAAATACTATGAAACCAAAGACGATTAAATTTGAATGCTACCTCATTCATTTTCTGTGTGCTAAATATACTACAGAATATACCATCGCGGACTTTTTTGTATTTTTTGTATCTCGCTTCAGCCAGCGTTTGCGAAAAAATGTGTTTATTCACGACCTCACATTAGAAACCTCCAAATTGATCAGTGTTTACTACTTATATCATGCATGTACTAGCTTTTGCCCGCGACTTCGTCCGCGTGGAAGTCATAAAACGTAAAATCCCCTTTTTCACGCAGAGCCACTTTGATTCAAAAATATAAATCCCATTTGTTCCCTATCCCGTGGGAATTTCAAAAAATCCCTTCTTAGTGCACCACTAGGATACTCAAGGTATACATATGTGTGCCAAATTTCAAGTCTTTAGGTCCAGTGGTTTAGGCTGTGCGTTGATATATCACTCAGTCAGTCAGTGAGTCAGTCAGGGCTTTGAATTAAGTATATATATATACTAGAGGGTAGGTTGGCATGAATCACTATCTATTGAAAAAACCGCATCAAAATCTGTTGCGTAATTTTAAAGATCTAAACATATGGACAGACAGACAGCGTGAAGCGACTTTGTTTTATACTATGTATTGATGGTACACTCGCGTTAAAGGATACCACTAAGCCTTAGTGGTACCGTAGTGTATCCTTACCTTAATGGCATCATATACTATGAACGCGACTGTACCTCTACATATCAAAATGCGTTTATTTCATTAACAAAAGTAAAATTGTAGGGAAACCTCCTTTTAAGTATGAAATATCAGGGAGGTGGCGCTCTTTATATCACAATGAGTTACATTATGTTTATATTGCATTTTAATATGATGGAACATTCTAATTGATATTATGTAAAATGTAATTAGATGCTACCACATGCTATTTTCATGCAACTATTATTTTTATTTTATTTAACAAAATCCACAGCTCTTAATTAAATACAGTTCAAAACTTACGCACTAACTTACAGCCAATAAACGACTTACATTTTTTAAGTAATTAATAATAACTAAAAACCGACATCCACAAAGCAAACTAACTATGTTATTATTTTATTGTAGCTAGCACAATAAATTAATAATTCTTTTTTAATTTTATTCTTCTTCACAGGATCAAGCTGCAGTTAGCTCACCGGGGACCAGCCGCGGGGCCGTCTCCCGTCGCGGCGCTACCGGCCCCCAGAACACAAGCGGACAAACCCGCAAGAACTCCGGCCGCGCCGCGACACGCGTCGCCAACGGGAACCCGTTCCGTGTTCCCCCGCCGACGGTCGTGAACCCACTGAGCAATCTGAACCGCGGGGTGATCGCCACCGCCAATAATGGAAGGGGCGTGATCTCGACGGCCACGCCAGAGCCGACTCCGGAGCCGGAAGCCCCGGCCTCGCCGAGCGGCCGGCCGGCGTACCGTGGACCGTACAGGTTAGTTCAATTCAATTCAGATAACAATAACCGACTGCGTTATATGAAGTACATAAATATGTATCTTAATACAGTTTATACAAGAAATAAACAACATTAAAAGGTGTTTCAATACCTAAAAAACTAAAGTTACTTACTAAAAAATATTATATAATATAAACTTTGACAGCAAGAATAAAACAGCACATAAAAATTGTGTAAACACCTAATAGAATTATTATTATTAAAGTGCGCCGTGGGGTGCCGGCAGTAGAATGATACCCCTCCTCTCATGCCCATGGATGCAGTAAGAGCCTGCTAAGGGATACCTCCGGAAGATGGGCAGCAGCGTCTATCCGTGTATCAACATCCCATACTGCGCTCACCAACCCGCCTGCCAAGCGTGGTGAGTATGGCAACTACCCCTCATGAAGATCCATGAGGGAGGCCTGTGTTCATCAGTGGACGTTTTATAGCTGAAATGATGAAAGTGCGACGTACAACAATATTTACAGAGAAATTAACAAAATTACTTTAACAACATGGCGTGAAAGTTAAATTTCAAATAATGAAAATGAAAATGAAAAAATGAAATAAGGTTACACAATGTATAAATAATCTTAAACATAATCTTAAACATGGCAGGACATACAAAAATAAATAAGAGACTAAACATTCTCACTGTAGTAGTAATACCTGTACAGGTTAGTAATCATACCAGGGCGCCACTCTTGAAGAAACAAGCGGACTTACCCGGAAGCACTCGGTCGCAGTACAACCCTGGTTACCCCAGGTCGTTAAGCTGCTAAGCAAATTCTCTAAAGTAAATTCACCTTTCATCCATCTATTACAGATATCGGTCATCAATATTCAGAGGCGAGAACAGGTCAATACGCCTGGAGCCTTACTAAGCCACGGGTTTCTTGTCGACGTTTTCCTTCCCTGTTAAAGCATGTGTTTAATATACATATTGTTTAGCCGGCGGTGTCCAATCTAAACAAGTCAATAGCCGACCAACCAGCGGGTTTCCTCACAATTACTGCTTTAACTGTTAGAACACGCACTTAGCCTATTTTTTACGGGCGCATTTAATCAACTTTTTTGTAACAGGGGCTTCAACCGCCGTGCTAAGCCAGGCAGGCGTGGCCAGAACTCACGGTGACGCAAACGCTGGCAAATCCAACGTTACGTTAGATAGCCTACCCACCCTCTCAGACCGCACCAGCCGCTACAACCAACAGGCTACCTTAGTATTACTGCAATAGAGTCGCATTTTACATGCAAAACTGACCGCAAACACAGCTCAGTTTCGCATGCCAACAAATGTGACGACGCTGTGCGGGCTGTGATTTCCATTATGTATCTTGTGCCAATTATAATAAGGATGAGTGTTCATTGTATTGTAGATGTTTTAGGAAAGCTCTATGGTTCTGTGGAAAACGTATGGCAATTTAAAGGTCGCCATGGTAACCAAAGACTGACGGTATATCCTAGCTGTAAAGTTGAGAAGCTCAAAGAGACTCTTGTGATATTGAAAATCGGACTGATCCATCGTCACTTAAAATGCGGACTGAAATTTCACTATCAATCTTCGGAGATCGGATTGAAATTTCATTGTCAATCGCGATTCGGACTGAAAATCCATCATACCTCTTACATATCCTGGCCGAAACTCTTCGAATTTATTTATTGCTCAGTTTTGACTTGTTACCTCGTCAAGGTTGTGTAGTTATAATTTAAGACTCCTATTGTAAATTATTTAGTTAAACTCGATTATATCAGAAATTACCTTTATTGTGTTTTAGTTAGTTTAATTGAACAATTAAAGCGTTTCTATTTAACTATGACATTATTGGGAGTTTCTGAAATAGTCTGCAACGATTTAATCAATTGTAAATACTTTGGGTCCAACTCAAAAAAGCGGAGTTACTTATAAAAGCTTCATGCAACTTAAGCATCTCATAAAAATATTTCGTGACTTTCACAAAGTGACATAAAAATATTTAAGAAGAGCTTGATAAAGTACAGCTTTTATAAGAGGCCGTAGTTTATATTACTTATTTATTACATTAGTTTACTCTGGATGGGAACTCAGTTTATTTATACAATTGGATTTCCCTTCAGAAAAGGGCCGGAAAAAAATACTTTTCTATTGCTCTCTCTGCCTCTTCCGGCCAGTTTATCAAAGGGCAGAAGAGGACGACAATAGTTCAGGTTTTTCAGGCCTGTAGTTTTGGATCTCTTGTACACATTTATTTTTATACCTAATATTGTTGTATCCTGTTCCTAAACTTAATTAGACAAAATCTCTAATCCTCGACGATGGTAAGACTAGATCATGTATCTATGCACTTTATTTAGTTAAATTACACACGCTAAGTTCCTTTTTCTGGCATTACTCGCTATTTTAATAAGATATTATTAACCTTTTCTACCTCTAGATTGATTGACAGTTGAACATGAGTTTCAATTTCAATCGCCTGTTTTTTTTGTTTAGAATACAACAATATTTTCTTTTTTCATCTTCTAATACGCTACAAAGTTAAATTTATATATTCACCCTTTATCCTAGTAATTTTCACTATATTGCTTCTTCCTCACACTACACAAACTCAACAGCCCTATTAATAAGAAAAGAGATGGTATCAAGTCCGAAGTTAATATCAAGAGCTTTAGCAAAAGAACCGCGCTGTAAGTAAATTTCTTTACGGTAAGAAAATAGAACTGACATCTCAGTGAAATGGTAAGTTTTCCACAGAAACAGGGCTAGAAAGCGGAAATAAAAGAACAAAGTGGATACAGAGATTTTCAATCTAAACCCAACGCCATCTGTTGGCAAGGTTTTGTAAGCCTATTGGAAACAGTTGAATGCCTCTGTAAACGCCTTGGGGTCCGTTAAAAAACAGTTTTTGCAATGAGCATTCATCTTATTGTTGTTTGTAATTTTAGGAGCCGTGCTTTGTTTGTTTTCGATTATCCGCCAAGAGATGGCGCTAATAATATAAAAATACAAAAAAAGGTTAACCCCTTTCAATTGGTTAGTTCTTCACCTATTACTACTTTAAGAAAAGTATTATCCGACTGTACTTTTTATGTTATAATTTTGTAAATTGTCTCTTTTATTAAATCCGGTTGTGTAGTTTTTCCCCATACGGACCCCACGGCTCCTAATTTTATGATACCATGCGATGTGTTACTATTTGTAAAGCTTACACTATTGTTATCTTCACAATGAGCATAATATCATGTCTTGATCACATGTCAAAATTCTTAAATGGCTTCATAAAACTTTGAAAGCCGTTATATTTAAAAAGTTATATTAAAACAGTTATATTCCTACCTATTTTATTATCAAAATGAGCGTGTGATACACATTTACCCCCGACACTTTACTAGTCTCTGAGGTAACCTAATTTTTACCCTCAGTTTTGCAATCGACACATCATGCCCTTTCATTTGATACCACACTGGGTATATTTGAAAAACAAAAAGAGCTGATGATCTTCAAACGGCTGAACAGATTTTCATGAAACATGGCTAAGAACACTAGGGATAAAATTATCTATGACACAAAAAAAACTAAACGAAAATCGGTTCATCCATTTGGGAGCTACGATACCACAGACAGATACACAGACAGACACGTTAAACTTATAACACCCCTCTCTCTTGGCGTCGGGGGTTATTAAGAGAGAGTGCGCGCGTAGGGTGCTTCTCATTCAATTTCCTGATGACGATTTTCTTCGACGTTTTAGTATCACGTAAGTAATATAAAGTATTTTACAAAATGTCACATCATTTTGTAATAGTATATATTCCCGATTAAATGTCACTCGGTAACTAGACATGTTCTAAGGAATGATGAATAATCACTTGTTCAAATCTATTTAAGAATTTAACCATGTTTTCATAGACCTTTCTAAAAACGTTGCTCAAAATCGACGTAACAATTTTAAGAAGGATCACTAAAGGCAATGTCGCAATACCCTTTTAAGGATTTTTTAAGTAACACAGATCAGCTATGGCTAACAATTTTTGTTCATGTTTCATCGTATGTCTTATCTATCATCAACCCGGATAAAAAAGAAGTTTGATATTATGATGACATACCGTGAGCGAGACGATTTGAATCTAATTCAGAATTTCAACATGAATTTCTTATTGAAGAAATTTCAACATAAATCAATCTATAGAAATGAAAGATGCAATCAAAATTTTGTCTTCGACGGGACTCGAACCCGCAATGTTCAGACGAACACCTTAAACGCAGGCCATTTCAACCATTTCGGCCACGAAGACACTAACCGTCGCCGTCGGGTCGAAAATCTTGATTGCCTTTATCGGTTTTGTAGCACCGAGTAGCGTTTAAGGTGTTCGTCTGAACATTGCGGGTTCGAGTCCCGTCGAAGACAAAATTTTGATTGCATTTTTCATTTCTATAAACGATACCTTAGTGGGTTTACACTTTAAAAAATGGTTGGTTATATTATAAGGATCAGATACCCCAAAATTTGTCTTCGTGATCGTTCCAGGCCAAGCGTCCAATGCGACAGATACGATACTATAATATCTTTATATCTCACAATGTAGTTATTGATGTGTAAGTAATCTGGTAGACAATGTAAATAAGGAGTACAAAATAAATATAAAAACCGACTATTCCACCGTGAAGCTTTAATATAATATGATATGCCTTCAAAGATCAGGAAAAGTCAAAAAAAAACTTTTTTGATCTAAACTTTACCTAATTAGTAATTTATATTCGTAATTGGAAAAATAAAAATACGCTTCGTCCGTTCCCAATTTTGTACATAAAATTAAAGGTGTAAAGGAAAATTCTATCATAAAACATCAAAACTCCTACGGACTAACTAACCGAAGCAGCTTGAACCGATGGTTCTAGAAGCAGGATTGTTCCAGGTCAAAAAGAGATTGTTAAACATTCCTGGGGTATGAAATCCCGAGTAATTAATATATTGTAATCACATTTATCTTATTGGTCCTAGCTTAAATATATAATGTCGCATACACGCCTGGCGAAAGTAAGCTTACATGAATTTAAGACTTTAGGCGGCACAAAGATTTTTGGCATTATTAATTAAGTTTAAATACTCCGTATTCGTAGAATCTGTAACAGTACTAGTCATACGAGTAAATGTCGTACTATGTAGATTTATATGTTTAGCCAAAAGTCTCGGTTCAAACGGACTTTTTATCAACGAAGTCATCATCACTATACTATAGCGAATAGAATTTTAAATTTAGCACCTGTCGAGCACTTTCGCCTTTAAAATTTGATAGCGGGAATTTATTTCAGTATAGTTTTGAAGGCGTGCCTTCAACAAGTCGGTTAAATGATTTCCCGCTAATTAAATTTTATATATTTGCTATAAAAAAATTAAATTTTTAATCTTTGTAAAATGTAGTTGACTTAAATAAGATACCAGTGAATTAATGACGTTAATTCGTTTTTTTTATTATCACTGGACTAATTATTGAGGGACCGATCACGCCAGCACAAACAAAATTGCACTTTGTTACACTGATAATGAGATGCAGTTTCGTTAGCAGCATTCCAGACAAGTATTTAACAGTAACAACATGGCAACTATTATAGACTAAATTGGCTAAATATTATTCAGAATTTTCGTGTATGTATTAAACGTCGTGTATTGTAATCTCATTGTAATACAATCTTAATTATTACTAACGCTATTTCTATATCCAATCAAAGGAAGTTATTTCTTAATAAGAATAATAATTAGGATATAGCATTTTTCTTGTCTCTAGTCTATGATTAATTGTGTCAAATAGAAGAAATTTGACCCATTTTTATTCATACGGATTGTCCGTATGAAGGCGGTTTGCCGATAAATTATCGAGATAAATAATCGTTTAGAAATATGTTGATTTGTAAATCATCGGTGTGAGACATTATTTGGCGTAATTTGATTCTATCTATCAACTTTTCTCTGTTATTTGATTAATGAAAAAGTAAAATTAATGTATAAAATATATGTAGGTAGCATGGTAGTAGTGCAAATTTTATCGAGTTTTTCTTTTCGAATTGATATTAATCATGATTGAATTAAAAATATACAGGGTCAAAATTTAAGATGGGGCATGAAAGGCAGCTATACGGTGTCAGTGTTTTTCTGCAACGATTTCAGGTAACTTATTGCTACGTTTTAACTTTTTACCTTGTGTATTTAATCTGTGTATGTAATGTGTTAAATTATTATGGAGCTCATAATGAGCAAAACTTTTTGTAAAGCTTGCCATTTTATTTTAATAGATTTAACAAACATTACGAGGTATACTTTAAGTACTTTTAATACAAATTCTATGTTCCGATGTTGTTTTAGTTTATAAATTTTAAATTAAATATACTTTTGTAAGTTATTTTTTTAGCTTTGGTTTTTTTACTTTTATAGTTTGATTATGAAATACCTACATTCCGTAGTACGTTATGTATATTTAATATAACTAAATTTTATTTGTGAATATTTTGGCGTTCATTTGGTTGTATCTAAAGCAGTCAAAAATAATCAATGATCAATTGTCTTTATAGATTGTTTTTATTATAAGTTTATATATTTATTTAGAGGTCCATAAGAGTGCCGATGCCTGTAATTCATGAAGTACTTACTTCTATCGTTGTGACAGTATTTATAAGATTATTGCAACTATCCATGTCTAGGATTAGTACTTCGTCGTATGACTTGAATTGTAAGTCATTATTAAGGTATTTTAAATCTACGTTAGTATTATCTGATTCAGCGGGTTTGGCGTGTTTTAAATTCCTTTTATGTACCTTACATGTAATATTTTTGTTTGGTCGTATCTCGGCTTCCTCTTGTACGATCGAGCTCAAACAGCTCATATGTAAACAAAAAATTAATTAATTGATTGACTTTGAGTAAAAATTACAATTTAGAAGGAGTCACTAAGACAAAATATGTAGTTGTTTGTCTTTTGCTGAAAAAGAAGATTCAAGTATTTTCCAAAGCGAAACGCCATGCCAGGACCAGGTTATGTTAATGTAGATGTCTGTGTTTAGTTATGGGGCCATCTATAAATTATGAAGCAGGAAGGGGTTGACGGAGAGTGGTATTTGTATGACAAGGGGGGGTCATGAAATTCGTGCCGTGTGACGGCTGTTATATGTGTTAAAATATAGTTTCGGAACAGCTGTTCAAATATCTTAAATCGTAAATATTGCATATAGTTGTAAACAGTATATGCAAATATTAACATACATATAACGCGTAAATTACGTAAAGGTAATGTGTGTGATCGCGAAAGTTTAAAAAAGACAACTATATGCAATATTTACGGGCTATTTACCATGGTTTAAGTCTTTTTGAGTGTCCCGATATTAGTCAAAAAACATTAAATTCGTGTGGCGTAATTTATTGATGGTCCCTATGTGTGTACCTGGCAAACTGAAACAGGTGGTTTCGTTTAGAGGAATAATTTTAGCACCTACTGCCGGTACCCCACTGCAAAACAATAGTCCAGTCATTGTCAATTGTGTTTACTAACAGAAAGTTAATACAAGCTCCATCAATTAGGCTGAAGGGAACTATTGTTGTATTTTTTATGAGAACGCCTCATTGTGTTAAAGGCAATGAACTAAGTTCTTGAGTATGAATGTCAGCACAAAATTGATATGTGATTAGTTGATTACTTCTAAATGCATCTGTAATCGTTTGTTAGGGCCTTAAGAAGCTGTAATTTGAGTATACTTACCTATACAGCATGTAACAAAAACCCTGTCCGATCCTTAAGAGTATTATTCGGCATCGTACCGCGTACACATATACGTAAGCATTTAATGGATTTGAGATGATTATTTTACCCCAGTGAATTTAATTAAATTAAAATAAAAAATAAAAACTTATCAACGGCAACACTGATCGCTGACCTTAAAGTGAAAGTTCACGTGTACTACCTACAGTTAGTTACCTACAGATTTTTGTCAAAGAAGCCGCCTGAGCACTGGTGTCATGAACCCGCTTTGTCGCGTGCCGCCAAACAAACTTTATAACGAAATAGAAGAGAAAGAAGTAGGTAGATATGACGTAGCGTAGGTTACGCTACGTCATACCTATGCGTAGGTATCAGCTGATATTGTTTTGTAGGCAGTGATCCGGATTTTAGACACACTGTATTTTGTGTTTCAGAAATAATTCTGTTTATCAAGAAACAATTATTAATCGAATTAAATGTAGCCCTCATAAGGGCTTTTTTTTAAATGTGATGTGCTTTTGGCAATGTACTTACCGACTGCAGGTACCTATCAGTTTATTAAAACGTTCACTTGCTGTTGCTGCATACTTCCGCGATCGTGCTCCACATGTCCACCTCCAACACTAATACACATTCGACACTTTTTCATTAAATTTGCACGTACTCTTTGCAGCGCACTTGTGTCCGATTTAAGTGAGTCGAAAGCTGCCACAATCCGAGTTCTGACTTCGATTTCTGAATCGCACTCTCTTTTATAAACTATTTGTTTAACATGAACATAAAATATTCCTGATTGGAATACGACATTGTTCGCGAAACGATAGCGCGTGATATGTTGTACGGACGTCCGATCGAAAGCTATCTCCACGAAAGACTGCCAACAAAGTAAACAACCAGTCGGCGACATCAACCAGTCGGCGACATCAAAGAGTCGGCGGCGAGTTGAAAGAGTACCTACAACGCGGTAGTGTAGGGCGGTGTTCTTTGAAATAAAAATAGGTAAAAATAAAAAGATTTTGCCCCTGGGTGGAGTGTTGCCAACTTATAAAAATTTGCCATATTCTGTGTTAAATTTTGCATGGATTATAAAAATAAAAAATCAATAACTTTAGATTTTTATGAGTTACATTTTTAAAACATTTTTTTCCAGTACGTATGTTGAACCAGGACTACGCCTTTATTGGATCGGACAGGGTTTTTGTTACTAATTGTATACTGTGTATTTTCGACACATAAAATAATCTAATTGCGCGTTCAAAATCTCGGTAATCTGATAAAGATTTTATTAGGTAATCTATCCGGACAAGTTCGTAGAAGTCACGTATTTATGTCTAGTAAGTATTTGCTTCGTTCCGCTTTTTACGCGTGCGTCACTTAGGACGACACTCGTGGGAGAGTAAGAAATGTACAGTGAACTTTCAGAAACTACCATCCGATACAACTTCATCAGGCAACTTTTAAATTAAATGACCTAACTTTCAAACGGTCAATAAAATTTCAAGTAAGTTAGTAAATTGCCGTCCTAAGTCCAAGCGCTCAAAAAAGTCAACTCAAAGTCTTATTCACATAATATTGTTTTTTTGCACACTAAGTGAGACTCTTGGGCTTAGGAGAGTAGTACCTATTTTAGTCGTGTTTTTATAAGAACGTTGTCAAGCACTCAGGGTTGTCATGAATACATTTGATTGATTAATTATTTTGGTTATTATTTGAATAGTATATCGAAACTGTTTTGAGCTATAAAAATATAGGTAATATTATTTTTCGATTTGACAGTATGTAGCTAGTAAAAAACTTGACGCTTTTATGACAAATTGTTATGGTTTAATGATATATTAATGACAATTTCCTGTATATGATACTTAATGTGGACATATTATCTTATCTTTGTATACCTAAGCATAAATGTATTGCATACATTAAAAGTAACATTAAGTACTCTTAAATTTGTTGACATTGACAATCCTATGAGTAGAGGTTTTGGATATTTCGGCTTGTCGAACTAGGCTGGTAACTTACCATCGTCGTAGTATTGTAGTTTTACCATTTTCTTAGATGTTTAATAAATTCCTTACCAAAGAAATATGTTTTTAGCTAATTTTGTCCACCAAACGCCAAACCTGCAACAAATAAGAATTAAAATGAATAAGACAACACAGCACTATCTAGCCCCAAAGTAAGCTTAAATATATTGTTAGGGCTACCTCTAGGGATTCTGACTGTACCTACGTACAGTCAGAATCAAAAGTATCTCTGCGTGCAGGGTAGCAAAACCGATACCACTTTCATAAATTCAAATTTATATACGTTTTCTGACTATCCATAATGATCTAAGAAACCAGTGTTCAAAATATCTAAGCAATGACCTGTCATAAATATCTCCGCGTTCATTGTTACGCAGTCGAAGTGCTCAATGGTATCTAGGCATTAAAAGTAGGCAATAGTATGTATCGTAATAAAATTGTATTCATTTGTATTCGACGTCATGCACAAAATGAAAGAGATAGAGATTCATAAATATTGAAGAGAAAACTGCTTTCAAGTAAAAAAGGAATATTGAACCTTCATTGCGAATCGAAAACGTATCGCTTTTTTAACGCAGGAAGGTTGTCATTTGTCAAATATGTATGTACATACGTAGTGCCTACTTTAGATAACAGCTGAGATGAATATGAAATATTCGATGCTGAGATATTTTGAACACTGGGCAATATGGTGACTGGTATCGTACATAAAAATGATCTTTTGTAAATGAGATATTTTTGGTCAGTTTGGAGGCTGAGATACACTTGATACTGACTGTACCATCATTGATAGAAAAGTAGTTTAATATTTAATTTGTATAGATCTACATGGACAAAAATAAAAGGAGAAAAATACCTACCTAGACCTGAAGCAAATATTTAAATCTTCCATTCAAATCATCTTCATCAGGTTGTCTGGACAACCTTTCAGGCCAGAATCTCGTGAAGGCTTCCCGATCCAATCTGCAGTATGTACTGAATCTCCTGATACGTAACTCGCGCATTGTTTTGGATTAAACTATTCATTTCTACCATGTTTTCTTCCGTAACAGCCGTCAAAGGGCGACCACTTTTTTCTTCATCCCCAAAGTTGAGTCGTGAGCGCTTCAATTCGTTATACCAACGATACACAACGGTTGCCTTAGAACGACCATCATCCATGAATGCCATTTGAAGTGTAGCGTTACGATTCGTCCGGTTTCAGGCGACACTTGAAGTCTGAAAATGTTCCCGGCGCACATCCATTTTTCAATGAGACACGGTAATTTAAATTTGCTCGCAAAAAATGTGGAGGGAAGTTTTGAAATTGGAACGTACATATTTTTACTTTATAAATAATAATATTTTCAAAATAGATTACTTATAACTGGCCAGTCTCTCATAACGTTTTTCGCAACACTGAGTCCGGTATTTGTTCAGTGGCGGCAGGGAATCGAAACTGCAACCATCTGAGAATCGAAGGAGACGAAACGTCTGGTCAACACAAAATCAAAAAGCCATTCATCGATGTTATGTTTGATAAGCAGATCTGATGACGAGTCAAAAAAATAAACAAACAGAAGAACGTTAGGACCTCGTTATAATATACACAACTAGCCGTATTCGGCTGCAGTGACTTGACTATGAATCTACGATTCATTCAGAGATTTGGATGTTTAGCTCTGATATGGCTAATGTACCCGTTCTTAGCGCTAAACGTATGACTGCAAGCAGCGCACGTGCCACGTTATTATAGTTACAATCTATAAAGTCATCTTAAAACAATATTTTGTCTATGTTTAAGGACAAGGAGTTTTGGGACGCAATCTACTCCAACTCCGCACACAGCGCCACGGAGGCCGTCAATGTTTAAACCTTCTTAGCAAAGATGATTTTGTTCATTACCTGAGCACCACATGTTTTGCCTACATCGACACAAACGCCGTTACAGGAACCAACTTGTGCCCTTATCTGTGAGGTCGGCATGCAAATGGCTTCTATCGGAAGACAACCAAGGCCCCCCTTAAATGGAACAGAAACTTTCAAATAAGCGCTCGGTATCTATTAATCTGTCATTTTTGAGGCCAATTTATTCGTGATACCTTAAATCTCAATGTTGAATTTAATAACAATCCTTTTTTGTTTACTTTGTTGCTTAACGGTTCTAATTTAAAGGCTGTAGCTACAATTTTTGTTTAATGATTTCCATTTTCGGAAATAAGTACCCCAGTAGCCGCCATAATGCACTTAATGAATATTATAATTTGCAAATAATAAATACTGGGTGTGTTATATTATGTGTACTTACCGAAAGGGGGTGATTCTGCCCACCCCAAGGAACATGACTGTTCAGTTTTACGACTCCAGGATTCGGTAAATTTCATTCAAGAGAAGACCATGATTTATTTTTACATTAACAGGTGATTATACGATAATGACAACCTAAGTTCCAACAGATTCTTGACAGGGCCAATGAACCTTTTTACAAAATGTTATAAAAAATCCTATGATGAACTCAGGATCACGTCACTACGAAAAAATATAAATATATATATACATACTAGTAAAAAATGTAAGTATATAAAATTAGAATAAAATACGAATTTCCGTTTTTTCTCCCTCCAAATCGACTTGTTTTCAAGGGCTCAACCCCCCCTTTAGTAGTACACATGTTATTTAAAATATATTTATAACAGCTTACTGACCTTAATGATATGTAAGATAAAATTATAATTATATTAATAATAATAGACATTTCACACAGGACCATCTAGCCTCAAATAAGCAGAGCTTTGTGTTAAGGATGCCAGATGGTTGATAGAAAACCGAAACACACTACATATACCTAGAAAAATGCCCAGACACAAATATCTGCAGAAAATTACAAGCATTTCTCAGCGCAGTAATCGAAACGGCAACTGCAATTTTAAGCGAACACGGTCGATAATTGTTAAAGTTCCTTCTCTATATCTTGTATTATGTTTATTTTACCTGTACCACAGGTTTCTTAAACCTTTTTCAGGCGCCAGTCTCTCACAATGTAACTTGTAGATTACCTCTAAGAACTGATGTGAGAGAAAAATAAATGTTTTTTTTTAGTTTGTCGACGTTGCACTGATTTAAATCTCGGCTTCCTCTTAAACGGTCCAATCGAGCTTAAACAAATGTGATCTGAAGTTCTGAACACTATAAAAATATACAGCTACCAACGAGTGTAGATACTAAAAAGTTACGCGTTAGAAGTTAATATTTTTTTATCCTTTACTCACATTAAAATCTATACTTATAAATAAACAACAACAAAAAAATATAGTCTCAACAAAATAAGGATACCTGTATACTGATGTATTTATTACAATAAGTTGATACATACACAAAAAGTTCCATTTGGCCTTTTTGGCATAATATTTACGTTAGTTTTTTATTGCACTTGGATATTTTGTTTAGGCCTTTGCCTACCAAAAAGATTAAGCTGTTTTCGCGATTAGAACACATTATAAATAAAAATACACATGTAACCTTATTATTTCCCGACGTTTCGACTAGAGTGCACCCGGGATATTCCTATCATCGTACCTTTAAATTAGTTTTAAGATATAAAGGTAATTAACGCGAGAAAGTAGTTAAGTTTAAATTCACAATATCAATTTATTATATGACTGCCCAGGTCACTCATTTAATTGAAGTAACGGAATTAAAAATAACTCCTTATTAATAACATTCCTAATAACCAGTTTTTCGCCACGAACTTAGAACGACCGAGCGACTTCTTTCAATAAGGTCCCATTGCAATTGAACTTGATTTGTTGCGGGAATAGAACGCAGGATGCGTTTCAATCGGCTACTAACCGTGTGTTGGTTAAATCTCCCTTTGTTTAAATTGCATGAAAATCTGAGGATACGTTCAAGAGTTAACTATGTTCGGACAATAAACATTGATTAATAAATTCCCATATCGCAACAACTATGCCACTTTTGCAAAATTACCTACGATGATCAACTTGTATTCATGTAATCTTCTTATGTTTTGAATTTAATCAAAATCCGATCATGTATTCAAGAGTTAACTTAGGACAAAAGAAACATGAAACTTCCATATCTCAAAAACTATCCCATAAATCAACATTCTCCCACGGCAATCGGTTTGTATTGATGTAATCTCTTTAAGTTTTAAATTTCATCAAAATCAGATTATCCATTCAATAGATAACCTCAAAATTTTCGGACATACATATGTACATAGGTACAATTAAACATTGAGAAATGAAACGTCTAGTTGCCACTAAGAACGTCGTTCGCTTCGCTCACTCGTTCGATTAACTATAGTAAGATGTAGGTCCAAAAAGGATTTTCTTTAAACATAATGGTTATTATCTTAATGTAGGTACCTATAAAGAAAATCCTTTTTGGAAAAAAAAACAATCCTACCATTTGCTTATGGTAGTACGTTGTGAATTTTAACCTGCAAATAGTAATGGTGGATGTAGGATTGATTCCCACTACCAACAGGTTGACCCCATTAGCTACCCCTCCTTGTGCTTATCTTGTGTGACACACTTTCCGTCAGTCGCAAGGTTCCCAACCCAAAAAATGTAAGAAGATCGATTTCTAAATACCTACCTACCGTTGCCTACTCAACTCCTAATCTTAGATCATCTTTAGGGCTGTCAAGAATATTCATTCAAATTCAAAGTCAATACCTAAGTGTTTATTCAATGGAGCAGCTACATAGAATAGTCAATTTACAATAAAAGAACAAGACGAATTTAAATTGATTAATGCACATTTTGTTTGAGCTGTTTTCAGTTTTCTACTGAACCTAACAGATGGAGAGCTGACACAATTTTGCTGTCATTGTCAAATTGTGTTTCAGACCAGTAAAAGAAAACTAACGCAGTCATAAAACATACATAAGGTTCGAAGGAATTATTTTTGAAGTTTTTAGGTACTTGTTGAATTCGTTCGCTTCAGATTTTTTTCTAAGTGAGGGAATTAAGGGAAAGAAGCGAAGCATTCAATAAAATAAATTAAGACTAAACGACCTCCGTGGCGCAGTTGGTATAATAGCCGGCTGAGACGCAAGGCAGGTTTGATTCTCGTCGAGTCACAAAAGTTCTTTGCAAATAATTGGTCGCGGGATTTTCTTATTGTTTATGTTTTTTTTTAAATATCACAATTTGAAAAACAAAACCGCCAGAGTCTGAGACCGACGACAGACGTCAGGTGGTTAATGTAAATTTATTTTTCGAAACTTATTTGCCATTATGACTGACCTTCAGTTGGCTTAAATAAAGGAGTTGTCCCACGCGATACAAGTGGTTGCATGAACTTCTGATAGGTATTTTCTACTAATAAATATAATGTCAACATTTACAAAAATAGCAAAGAATATATTATTTTTGTAAATGTTGGCATCCTTATCACAAGCCTTGTTTATACTTTTATTTGCTGATGTAAGGTGATCGCGAGGAAGTTGTCTTGGATATTTTTATTTGTATCTTTAAGGCAACTCTTCACGGAGGTCAATGACCCTGAGTGGGTCAAAAATCAGCTGACGTTTAGGTTGTCACTTTTGCATAGAGTTGGCGCACCACTGAAGTCTTACGACAAAAACGGGAACTAATCTACCGTGGGGTGCCGGCAGTAGAATGTTACCCCTCCTCTCATGCCCGTGGAGGCAGTAAGAGCCTGCTAAGGGATACCTCCGGATGATGGGCAGCCTTTCCGTGTTTCAACATCCCGTACCGTGCGCTTGGCAGGCGCTCGCCAACGCGCCTACCAAGCGTGGCGACTACCCCTCGTGAAGATCCATGAGGGAGGCCTGTGTGTGGACGTTTCACGGTGGAAAGGAAACTACATTAGGTACAGAGTTGTAACCTGTATTTAGTTCTAGGATAGCAGCGCCTCGTCTATCGGACTTCAGTGGCGGCGCGGAATCAACTGTTGAAGTTAAAAGCTTCGTGGTATTTTTAACCGACTTCAAAAAAAGAGGAGGTTTGCAAGTGCTCTGCACTTTTTTTATAATCTTTGTCACCTTAGAACTCCGTCCATTATGAACCGAATGGAAAACTCAATTAGGTTCCATTTTTTTTAAACCAGTTCTTATGATGGGATCCATGAGGAATTAAGAGAACTCCTCAAATATTGTAAGTAAATTAAAAGCGATTTAAGCATATTTAGCTAAAGTTCAAGCATTTGCATTCAGAAAGTATGATTTGGTTAAGTGGAACTGATGAAAATAATCATCACAGATAGTTATCAAAACTCTTCAATATTACAAAATTCACGGGTGAAGACCTCCGAAGATGGTTTACGTAATCCTCTTCCACTAACCATCATACTTACCTACACATCATCATCATCATACGTTCAGGGCAAGTATTGAAATAAAATAATTGTAAAATTGTCTACTGGAGCCCTCCAAGGTAAATTCCCTAAATTTGAACTTGCCGTTGGGTTTTTTGTTCCAATAATGTTGTTCTAATAATATTTCCTAGCTTTTAAACCCAGCTCTAATGATGGAATCCATGATAAATCGAGCGAAATCCTCAAATGTACACTACTTACAATAATTTGGGTATTTTAAGAAATAATTTACCTAGTTTTTATCATTGCCATCGGTTGTTTTTGCTGATTAATTAAATAATAACAAGTATGTACTAACTACGAGGGGAGGTCAAAAAGTCCGCGGAATGGCAGGGAAATAGGGCTAAATTAAACAAATTATTATTTTTCCTTATCAATATATTCTCCTTTAAGCCTAAAACATTTTTCAGATCTATCAAAAAGTTCGCTTATAGGTACCTTCGAAAAAAAATATTTTATCAAGGCCTTCAAAATAAGCTGAAATTGCCGTCAGTAATTTTTTTCCACGAAGTTATTTTTTTTATTTTGCAATCAAATAATGATCAGAGGGAACTAGATCTGGACTATAGGGAGGGCGGTGTAATGTTTCGTAGCCACATTTCGGCAAGGCAGCCATTGAAACATGGCTCTTGTGAACGGGTGTGTTGTCGTGCAAAAGCAGCTCTCCTCGAGTCCATTTTCCGCGTCTGTTTTGTTTGATGGCATCTTTAAATTTTTTCAGTAGAGTGGCATAGTATCCCCTTGTGATATTCAATCCTTTTTCTTTGTAGTCTATTAAGAAAATGCCTTCTGAATCCCAAAAAACAGTGGCCATGATCTTTCCGGCCGATTGTGACACCTTGAATTTCTTAGGGGGTACTGCGCCTTTTTTATGCCACTGCATAGACTCCTGTTTTAATTCAAGCTCATGATGATGAACCCAAGTTTCGTTTCCAGTAACAATCCGGTTCAAAATTTCATCCTTGTTCCCGCTACAGAGCTCCAAAAACTCGCGTGAACACTCGACGCGTTGCTGTTTTTGAACCGCTGAGAGCATTCTCGGCACCCATCTTGCGCTGACCTTAGACATGCCAAGACGGTCGTGGAGGATACTCAAAATGGTTTTAGACGATACTCCATCCATTTTCGCAAATTGTTTCTTTTTTAATCGAGCATCTTCCAGTAAAAGTTTTTCGACTTTTTCGATGATGTTTGAGGAGGTGGCCTCGATCGGCCGGACCGGGCGGTCGTCTTCTTCAATTGACTCCCTGCCTTGCTTGAATAAACCATGCCACTTATAAATCATTGCTTTTTCAGGGCAAGAGTCCCCGTAAACAGATAACATCCCAAAATAATTTGAGGTGTTTTTCCTTGCTTGGTAAGGAACTTTATAACAGCACGAAACTCGATTTTATCCATGTTTAGCGATTTATTCCCGATTGAACTGCTAATTTAGCGATAACTTTAAGTGTAATGACTCGATTTGTCTAAAATTTGGTATTTGTACCTGTATTGAGTACCTGGAGAGTACCGGGTAAAAAAAGTTATCCCCACCCCTTCGCAACCCTTCCGTTCCGCGGACTTTTTGACCCCCCCCTCGTACCTTGAATGTAAACCTACCTATGCTACCCATATAGAGGCTTACACAAAATGGTCTCATTTGATATTTAATTGGGTAGACAATAAATCAATAGTAAATATTATACTATTTTTATTTCATATTAGAACATTGTTTATAATAAAAAAAATGATTTACCTCTCCTATACCACCTATACTTCCCAAAAGGCTACAATACCGGTGATCAAACACAGTGAATATTAAACGCCATCTTAAACAGCTTAGTTTAATTTGGGATGTAGGACGGTTGATGATAAAAATTACATTATATATTTATTGATTCCCCGTAAGTTCCGTTCAGATCCATCTCCACAGTCCCGCGTGGCAGCCCTAAAAGTGCCTGTTATAAAGGTAGGTGTCCTCAGTGACTCAGCCCTCGTATATGGTGAAAACATTCGAGGGCGGCTCGTGTTTGGATGAGTAATGCAATATGCAGCCTTTTGAGCTCGGAAATATACAAGTCAGTTGCCTTTTGCCTTCGACCGATTATTAAGATTTTATAGACGCGTGACATGCGAAATCGATGAAGATAATCGAATGTGGCAGTTATTACTATGTTAATACTAAGTATATTGGGTTATCTATCGGGTACATGCGTACTTATCGCGTAATTACCTTTATTTTTATCCCGAGGTTTCGACAGGATTGCACCCAGCTATCGTGGCTGCGGGCAGACTGGTGTGGTGGAGTCAACCGCTGCAAAGCGAATAAGTACCTCTTTAGTAGAGTTAGTCCACGATAAACTTTAAAGATGGGTAGGTATTAATGACTAGACACTATAGTGCCTTTCGATGAATGAATTATATTTATTTTGCTTGGTGCAAATTGTGAACAAATACAAGAATCGTTTTGCCAAATATTTACATAGGTACCTAGCCACTAAATAAAATTGAAGTGGACTAATTTAAGTAGGGAACTTTACAATTTGGCTCAATAGTGGCTACGACATATACCATATACCTACCTACTCAATTCGTTTGATAAATTACTCTTTATATGAATCAAATTAAGAGCCCACATTCGCCATCCGGCCATGAATGGACCGATTGAGATTGTATCTGAGAACAGAAGAGGTCAAACAAATTAGATTTATTAGAAAGCCACTGGAAGCAAGCAAACAAACCGTATTGAAGAAATAAAACCTTTGTGTATACTGTGCATAAGTTGAAGAAGATGGCGCTGGTGTGACATGGGTGAGGTTTGGTTTGACCTCTTCACGCAAAAACTAGGCTACGGACTGAGCTGAAACTTTGCACACGTAGGTATTATTGTTGACCAGGATTAATACATAGGCTACTTTTTATTCGGGTACAACGCGTGCGAAGCGGCGGGCAGAAGCTAGTTTAATATATGATAAAGGCGATTTATATTTGTTGCAGAACATTGACAGCGCGATATCTCTTGTCTGATAGCGGAACTTATGTAGATTTTTTACACTTTCGATGATTTCTAAAAACTATGCAAATTATTCGCTACAACTTTCCTATAAACTTTACATACACTTCTGTTAGCTATAAAAGTTTCGCGGGTTTTTCTCTGCAAACTTCGAAGATAAGGGAGGGGGGAACGGTCGTTTTATCAACATTTTTGTAAATAACACGGAAACAATACGGTATGAAGGAAAAATCAAAACTGTTTATTAATGTGCAAATTAATACTTTTCATATGATACCTCACACGACCTAGTAACTTCACTTAAAAATTTCGAGATCCCCTATCCCTGCAATAAAAATAAGAATATTTTTTAACATTTTCATAATTATATGTTATATTAGTTAAAAAGTGTTATCTTCAACCATTTCAAATTTCAAGTAGATAGCATCAGTAGTTCTCAAGATATCCATTTGAGACAGACAGACAGACAGAGTGATTCCATAAGGGTTTTTTTTTACCATTTTGGTCCGGAACCCTAAAAAGGAAGAAGAAATAAACGCCGGTAAGAGAATGGAGACCAATACTAATTACAATAAGACTGCGCTCGCAAAAATACTCTATGCTTCCAAAATTTAAAAATTAAGATTATGTCAAATTGGCTAAAACAAATAACCTACTCTACACCGTACGACTTTGATTGATTGTATTTAACAAGGTAGCTGTTGCTTATGCGTGTATCTTCAAGGTTCCTATATGTCCTCCGGGACCAAACGAATACCAACAATATTACCTAAAGCAAATTTACCAATATACTATTAGCCTACGCTACCAAAACGCACGCAGTGCTTTGAGCTCTCACAATATTCTTGCGTAGAGCTAGTTCCGTTTTACGTCACCCACCCATCCATTTCCTCTCCTTGATATCAGCGACGCCAGTTTGTAAACGGAACGCGAGAGTGGCTGACGTTCGCGCTCTTTTTAATTTGACAAAAAGGTTTCGTTCGAAAAACTCTGTGATGAAAAAAGTTTGAAGTGAAAATGGCAGCTTTATTGAAAAATGTTACAAATTGCATTTGGCATGCTTTTGAATCGCTGCAGAATAAAGATGTGGTCCACAAGTCCAAACTCAAGGTAAGTTAGTAAATAATTGAACCATAATAAAGTTGTTGGTACATACTTATATTTATTATCTAGTTCTCCTAGAGCCACAGACTTAATACTCAAAGCTGGTTAGGTTACCTACAGGATACGGTCTACTCTAGCTTTGAGTGTAGGTAGTTAGAGATCATAAACAATATTTTAATGGGTAGAGCTGGCAATGTCTTGTTTTCTTTGTATTTTAAATTTAAACAAGTATATTTTCACAAACCTTATTATAACCTAACAGAAGTACATCTTTAGAGATTCCCCATTTACTCGTCTTGATAGATAGGTTATATATAAGGTAAAATAATCAGACGCTATTATATCAGACAGTTATATAAATCAGACAGAACAGAAATACAGTAACTAAAATTTATCTGTGCACCTACCTAGAGGGCACTCAAAGTGTATGTAGGTCAATGTATCAGGTACGTAATCAAAATAGTCTACTAAGGGGCATTCTTAATTCCTGACTTTGTTTGTTACAAATACCTAAGCTACTGTAATATGTCGCTTAAGTAGTTAAACAAAAACAACACATAATTTTAATATCGTGAATAAACTCGTTACGTTACGCCCTTTTATCCGAAGTGTGTGATAAAATCTGAACCAATAATTGTAGGGTTGAGGGTTCAATTCCCGGTCTGGGACAGTTGTTTGTAGGTATGTGCCAAGTTATTTTCGGTCTTGGGAGAGGATCTCCATCATTTTGTAGGCTTCTTTGGATCTATGGAAAATCTTAATTTTTTAAACTTCTATCAACAAAACAACGACGAATGACAACATTGTGTGACCAAGGGGTGTGTGTGAGGGGTCCTAATATTCGTGACGTCATATTTAAAAATGGTAATCATAGTTTCTGGATGTGAAATTGCAAAATATGTGACGTCACTCTACGGAGGGGGGAGTCTCACAAATGTGACCAGTGGTGACAAGGAGGGGAGGGGTCAAATGATCATGTGACGTAATTTATGAAATTGCAAAATATGTGACGTCACTCTACTGAGGGGAGACTCTCACAAATGTGACCAGCGGTGACAAGGGAGGGGGATGGGGTCAAATAATCATGTGACGTAATTTATAGCCCCTTAAGCTAGTACGTAAGTGTGTATAAATGAACGACGAAACCACAGAACGTAATAGGGAAATAACTTTGATTAACGGGAAATAATAGGGCAAATTCGTAGGAAATAACAACAGCTAGGTAATTTTAAACTTTTAGACGGGCGGTAGGTGTGTGAAGTCGCGGGCAGAAACTACTGCATGTAGTCGTGAATAGGTCGTTATTCCGGCCAGTTGGTGCCGCCAGTGCCGCCCCGTGACCAGTTGAAGGGAGTATGACGTCACCCTTATTGTCTAGACTTATTATCACTTTAGGTAACTATAGTCGTACTTCATAATTTCAGTCGTAAAACGTCTACTACTTCACACAGGCCTATCTCGAGGATCTCTAAGAGGGGTAGTTGTCATACAGACCACGCTTGGCAGGCGGGTTGGCGCAGTACGGGATGTTGATACACGGAAGGACGCTGGTGCCCATCTTCTGGAGGTATCCCTTAGCAGGCTCTTACTGCATCCACGGACAAGAGAGGAGGGGTAACATTCTACTGCTGGCACCCCACGGCACTTACTTTACCTACAATACATACAACGAATACAAGTATTGATGACGTGCGTGACTCAGTTGGTACAATAGCCGGCTGATAAGTGAGAGGCTATGATTTCCGTCTGGAGACAAATGTTTGATCTTTAATAGAGAATTGTCTAGTTAATTAGAAAAGTTAATTGGACACAAATACTCGTAATTCTCAAAATTTTCAACAAAAAACACAACTTCAATCATACTCGTAAAATCCTTGACTTGTTGCTGAAAATACCCAAATCACTAATCATATATCATGAGGGGGTTGTTGCCATACTCACCACGCTTGGCAGGTGGGTTGGCGAGCGCAGTACGGGATGTAGATACACGGAAAGACGCTGCTACCCATCTTCTGGAGGTATCCCTTGGCAGATTCTTACTGCATCCACGGGCAAGAGAGGAGAGGCAACATTCTACAGTCGGAACCCAACCCACGGCAAGCCTACATTTGAGTTCGATTTACCAAGGATCCAAACATTTTATGAAACAAAAAACCTAACCACAACTTTTAGGGCATCTAACTATGCCTCGAGGAACTCTATGAGACGCTATTACATTTTTTTAACCTCTTCGAGCGAAAACGGCCCGCCCGGGCCCATTTTATATTCATACCGTCACGGCTCAAACGGCCCGAACGGGCCGCGCGCTACAGACAGGCCAACTAAATCTTTTTTTTCTCAGTCCAGTGCTTGTCCTGCTTTGGAATATTTTTATTGAACGATACTGAACGAAACGTATTACATTTTAAATGTCACTGCCAAAATTCGACAGTGACAGAAATATATAAACAAAAAAGGTTTTGAACAGACTTTCTTGTAACGTAATCGCGCGTGTGTGTGGAAAGTGTTTGTGACAAATGAGGCGTTTTCATTAAAAAGTAAAAATTTCAAAAATAGTTCCCTCAAACCTTATAGATGGCGTTAGTTTTCATTTAATGGAAGGAAACACAATTTGATAATGACAGCATTTGTAATCAATCACAAACTTGTTTTCTCCGCTTACCAGCTCCATCTGTTTGGTGTAGTAGAAAACACTTTTTTATTTTTTACTGAAAACGGCTCATTGCAAAAATAAATTGTTTATGGTGGATTTATAAGGTGAGTGTATGTTTATTACTATATTTGATGTTTTTTCTCAACGTTTTTACAGCTAGAACTTGAGAAAATGCCGAAATAATTAAGTAAATACAAAATAAAACCGAGACTATTACAATCCTCAGATTAGCTATATTTGAGGTTGTTTTACACGTAAATGATAGTAAATAACCTAGTAAATGGGTTTTATTCAATGTTATCTACATTTTATCCTATAAACATAACACAATCCTAAGAAATATAAGAAAACAAAATCATGCCGGGGGGCGGCCATTTTGTTCAATTTCAGTTCGTCTTTATTTCATAGTATAGTAGGTTCATTTTCGTATAAAGCGTCGTAAAATAAAACTTCCTACTAGTGCGTGGTAAAACCGTAGGACGTTGTCCGGAGATATCGATGTTTCTCGATGACTGATCATGGTACGATAGAATTATGTTTTATTCTTTTTTTTTTATCTGGTGTATTTTCTGTTGTATTTTTGTTTTAATATTTATTTATTGAAGTAAATTCAAATATAATCTGAGCTACATGTAATCTGATCTTGTGGGCAATAAATATACAGAAAATATCCAGTTATGTTTCCCTTCACCCCACACCCTTCATTGAAATTGGTCTAAAGCTAAACGGACATGCATTAATTTACAGATGTGGAGACCATCGTCATCATACGGACCTCCTCAGGAGATTGAGGATGAACTGTATGATAGGGAAGAGGATGAGGAAGGCGAAGTGGATGAAGATGATGACGTATTTATATTATATTATTATTATTATTTTTTTTTTTTTTATTTTTTTTTTTAGGCTTTCTAATAAATACTCAAATTAACCGTTCGTCAGAGGGGGGGCGCGGGAGCGCGACCTTGGTCACTAAAACGCTTGTATCTCAAGAACCCCTTGGTATTTGTTTATGATGATTTCTGATCTAGAATCTAGAATAAATTACCTATTTTTACGTATAAACAATTTATTTGATATCATGTCAATTACATTCGAATTTCATCGAAAACTTTAAAGGAATAATTCGCTGAATCTATGACGATTCATTCAAAACAAACTTGTTTATCGTCGCCGCAGAGTGAAAACCTCGGATGTTGAAAGGGTTTTCACTCTGACATCCGAGGTATTCACAGGCGGGCGACGTTATGTAACTAAGAAAGATGTAATAGACCCTTGAATAATATAAACAAACCCTTGTTCGAACGATATTTTTACAAAAAACTAACCCCAAGTGGTGACTCAAGCACTTATTACCTGCGTCATAACCGATAGTGATGGGACAACTATATGTATAAGGTTATCGATAAACGCCGGTTGGAATCTAAGTATCCTAATAATATCATGCGAAGGTTTGTGCGTTTGTTTTGTATGTATTACGTGAAAATGGCTGAACCGATTTTGACGAAATTTTGCACTTTGTGGTTCTGGACCTGAATTAGCATAAATGTCCAAATATGTCACTAATAATCATCAGCGAGCTACGCCGCACTATGACGCGTTCCTAGACAATTGGAAGGGGGTGGCTCATAATCGAGACATATGGGGGAAATGAGGAGGACCTATGCTCAGCAGTGGAAATAACAAAACATATTAGGTACAATTCAAGATTTTATTTTTTCATATTATGAAATAAGAGATCTAAAGCTAACACAAAAATGGCAAACAAGTACTTACAAACTAAATATGACACATAATCGTTTACAAATGGCAAATCTCAACTTACCTATCTAAGTACGCATTTATTCACATAAATATACAGATATAGCGTACCAGCGGTGGTATACAAGTAGGTACCAGCATACCTAATTATATACCAACGCAAGTATCGATTGAAGTCAATTCACATATAATCTGAGCTACATATAATCTGATCTTGTGGGCAATAAATAAAATAAATATACAGAAAATACCCAGTTGCGTTTCCCTTCACCCCGCACCCTTCAGTAGGTATTTACAAATGCTGGCATTTTATAAGAGATGACTATAGGATCAAAATTACCAGAAGATGGGCAACAGAACCTGTCTGTTGGACGAGAAGACGTTGCGAAGTTTCCCAAACGCTGCTTGTAAATGAAACCAATCGCTACGCCTCCGCAAATTACATCCGCCAGCTTTCGGAAAGAATGGTATGACACCAATGCTCTCCGATATTCCGAACAATGTTCTCGCAGCGCCGGTATGAAGCACTTCATTTCGTCAACAATTCTGTGCGGCCAGCAAACGCGTCTCGGAGAAACCCCGAGCATAACCCTCTCCATAGCTCGTTGAGCGACTCTGAGCTTATTCATAAGGCCAGTAGTGAAGGCCCACGTCTCGGTTCCATATGTCATCACTGGTAACACACACTGATTGTAGACTTTCGTCTTAACGCACTGAGGTATGTTGGACGAGAAGACGTTGCGAAGTTTCCCAAGCGCTGCCCATCGACAACTAATTGCACGCCATTGTGGTGGTGATAAGGTTTATAAGGTCTAAGGTTTGTTTTGTCATCATCATCATTTATGATTCGATCCTTCATTTCTGATTCGATCCCGTAGAGAAACCCCGAGAGAAATCGCCATATTCGGGAGCATTCACCTGAAAATATATTTTTATTTTATATACAAAAACATCCAGAACACGTTCGGTTGTAATCGTCAAATACACAGACAGATGGACAGACAGACAGACAGCGCTAGCCCCTAAAATACAAAATAAGAAAAACAAATCATTACCTCAATATCTTCGACGCCGCCATCTTCACCACTTTCATTTCCATAACTGTAAAACAAAAGCTTTTATTAGCTGCCTGCTCAACAACATAGTAAACAAGTCTGCCCTACCTACACATACCTTGTAAATTGTTCAACCGATTACTTTATATATTTCAGTTTTGTTATCTAATAGCAAGTCCTTTCCATTTATATTCAATGTTCAATTTTGTAATGTAAATGTGATGTTCTTTCATTGAATACCCCACTCGCGTATATTTACTTTCACCCCTCATAACTTTCAAACGGCTTAACCGATTTTCACCAAACACAGACAGATAGACTGAAACACACACACAGTTAATCTTATAACACCCCCCTGTTAGCGTCGGGTTTTTAAAACTTTACATTCTGATCAAATATTTTACTTACGTTGAAGCAGGTAAATCATCATCATCCTCTTCATCAAATACGTCATCATCTTCATCCACTTCGCCTTCCTCATCCTCTTCCCTATCATACAGTTCATCCTCAATCTCCTGAGGAGGTCCGTATGATGACGATGGTCTCCACATCTGTAAATTAATGCATGTCCGTTTAGCTTTAGACCAATTTCAATGAAGGGTGTGGGGTGAAGGGAAACATAACTGGATATTTTCTGTATATTTATTGCCCACAAGATCAGATTACATGTAGCTCAGATTATATTTGAATTTACTTCAATAAATAAATATTAAAACAAAAATACAACAGAAAATACACCAGATAAAAAAAAAAGAATAAAACATAATTCTATCGTACCATGATCAGTCATCGAGAAACATCGATATCTCCGGACAACGTCCTACGGTTTTACCACGCACTAGTAGGAAGTTTTATTTTACGACGCTTTATACGAAAATGAACCTACTATACTATGAAATAAAGACGAACTGAAATTGAACAAAATGGCCGCCCCCCGGCATGATTTTGTTTTCTTATATTTCTTAGGATTGTGTTATGTTTATAGGATAAAATGTAGATAACATTGAATAAAACCCATTTACTAGGTTATTTACTATCATTTACGTGTAAAACAACCTCAAATATAGCTAATCTGAGGATTGTAATAGTCTCGGTTTTATTTTGTATTTACTTAATTATTTCGGCATTTTCTCAAGTTCTAGCTGTAAAAACGTTGAGAAAAAACATCAAATATAGTAATAAACATACACTCACCTTATAAATCCACCATAAACAATTTATTTTTGCAATTTGTCACAAACACTTTCCACACACACGCGCGATTACGTTACAAGAAAGTCTGTTCAAAACCTTTTTTGTTTATATATTTCTGTCACTGTCGAATTTTGGCAGTGACATTTAAAATGTAATACGTTTCGTTCAGTATCGTTCAATAAAAATATTCCAAAGCAGGACAAGCACTGGACTGAGAAAAAAAAGATTTAGTTGGCCTGTAGCGCGCGGCCCGTTCGGGCCGTTTGAGCCGTGACGGTATGAATATAAAATGGGCCCGGGCGGGCCGTTTTCGCTCGAAGAGGTTAAGTAACCACACACTACCTAATTTTTTTTATAATGTCTACCCTCAATTTTGGTATGTTGACATTATGGCCTTTTATTTCATACACACTTGGCTATATTTGGGAAGATTCGATTGTTCATCCCTATTTTTACCCCTCATCTATATATATAAAATTCAAAGTCCTGACTGACTCACTGACTGACTGATATATCAACGCACAGCCTAAACCACTGGACCTAAAATCATACCTTGAGTATCCTAGAGGTGCACTAAGAAGGGATTTTTCGAAATTCCCACGGGATAGGGAATAAATGGGATTTATATTTAAAATCCAAAGTCCTGACTGACTCACTGACTGACTGATATATCAACGCACAGCTTAAACCACTGGACCTAAAGACTTGAAATTTGGCACACTTATACCTTGAGTATCCTAAAGGTGCACTAAGAAGGCATTTTTCGAAATTCTTACGGGATATGGAATAAATGGGATTTATATTTTCGAATCAAAGTGGCTCTGCGTGAAAAAGAGGATTTCCACGCGGACGAAGTCGCGGGCAAAAGCTATAAATGCCTAAACTGGTTTCTATATAACTTAGAGTTTTGCATTCTTCACACCTTTGATACCAAGCTTGGGTATATTCGGAAACATTCGATTATTCGTCCATTCCTTCACCCGCCATATCTTGTTAACTTCTTAACCGATTGGTAAAACATGTTTAAGAATCACAGCCAGAAAACCTGCTTTCTATAAAAAAAAACTGCGTTCAAATCGGTCCACTCGTTTTAGAGATACAGTCATTTCCTTTCGTTTGATACCAAGCTTGGGTATATTCGGAAACATTCGATTATTCGTCCTTTCCTTCACCCCCATATCTTGTTAACGTCTTAACCGATTGATAAAACATGTTTGAGAACCACAACCAGAAAACCGGTTTTCTATAAAAAAAAACTGCGTTCAAATCGGGCCACTCGTTTTAGAGCTACAGTCATTTCCTTTCGTTTGATACCAAGCTTGGGTATGTTTGGAGCATTCGATATTTCGTCCCATCTTTCATCCCCAATATCTTGAGAACGTCTAAACGAATTTTGATTAAACATGTATACAGGTCGCGCGATAGTTAAAGATCGCTCGGCAAAAGTAGAAGGGGTATGCGCAGTATTCAATTCTAAGGTCTATTTGGTGATGTGCGGAGTGAGGGGGGCCGGTGTGCGCTGACGGCGTCACGTCATTGGTAGATCAGTCGCTCTCAAGGTCTCAAGGTCACCTCTCGCGTTGCGTTCACGCGTCTCGATTCGTGCGTGATTTGACACATGCGCCGATTGCCCCCACTAGATTCATCGAGCGATCTTAAACCACCGCGCGACCTATAATGCTTTCTTAAAAAAAACTGCGTTCAAATCGGTCTACTCGTTTGAGAGCTACAGTGCCTCAGACAGACAGATACACTTAGAGGTCAAACTTATAACAGGCCTCTTTGTCAAGGATTAAAAAACAAAGACCACTTGAGAACTCCTTTTTCAAGCTAGCCGGAAACAATCCTCTCAGTGGCACTACGTGGCAACAGAAAAGAACGTTAATAGCAATAAAACTTGGTGTTTAAACTGTTTAATTATCGTCAATTAAGTTCATTAAGAAGCGCTTTCTCGCCAAGCATTCGACACTTGAGGGTATTCAGGACGAGCCGAAACTGCAGTCGCTGTAGTGCGGTTTACTATGTATGTATATTTACCAAATTATCCGCTTGAGGCGCTGTACAAGTTTTCATACATTTTTTTTAACTACAGTCGCTAACGAGTATAGATTGTAAAAACTCATGGTAGACCTACTGAACGGAACAGTCGGTTTAAAAGTGAGTTAAGAACCAACAGAAGGTTTCTTCACTTTTCTTAGTTTAACAAGCATTGGTACGAGGGTACCAGAAAAGGGGGCGAAGGCCTCAAAAGGTCACCAAAGGTCAAAAATGGTATATTTTGTTGACCTTTTGAGGTCACAATAACTCCCTTAAGACGGCACCCTTCTCTCATTAAGACGGCGCTAACAAAAAAGGTTTCATGTAAATCGGTCAACGGTATCGTCTCATACAATCGGTAATCGTCTCATATACAGACAGACAGGCAGATAGACAGACAGAGCTATGCATATTAGGGGGCTTTGCCCCCTTAAAATGTTACAAAAGTTGTTTAAAGTATCTGGTTAATTCTATTCAAATTACAAGATACCTATATATTATTATCAGATATATGATTCCGTGGGGTGCCGGCAGTAGTAGTAGTAAGTAGTAATTTTGCCCTTGATGCAGAAAGGATCTGCCAAAAAATCTCGCACTTGGCGATCCATGAGGGAGGCCTATGTCCAGCAGTGGACTGCCAGAGATGATGAATATCTATGTCCAAATAATCTTTATCATCTGTAATTTGTGTAATCCAGAACATTAACTACCTGTCTGCATTACTTAAAACAAAAGCATTTGCCCGTACCCTCCTGAGTCTGTTGGCCATCGCGTTCCGAAGGTCATCGACTTCAGAAAATATGACACTACGAAAACCAAATGAACTAGTGTCTTCTTACACTAGAAACCTAGACCTAGGTGACAGTAATTTTCTATTCAGCAAAAAGTGGAACAAATCGCCAATATAAGTGGCATAGTGTTCACGCTTCGTATGGCAAGACGACATTTGTAGACGAACGGCGACAAGGAAAATGGATGGTTTGTGTTGTCTATTTACCTACTTAATAAATCAACATGTAAAGACGTTTAAGGCTCAACAAGTCGCGGAGGCAAAGTTGTCAGTGGGCGCGGCCTAAATGCATGCTATCTCACCTGACATAGTATGTGTACCCGCGCGCTAGAAGGAAATGCACAATGATTCATTCCTAAAACGACCGCGCAAAAATATGTGAATAGACTTTTAGCACAAGGGTTATTTATTATAGGAAAACTTGAGTGTAATCTTTTCAAAATAACATTTATTTCAACTTTTGAATGATCAAACTATGTCGGAACGGCGTTAATTTTTGAGTTTTCTTTCTCCGTATATTATTTATAGTTTTGTCCAAAGTTGGGCTAAAATCAGTGTTGAAATACGAAAGTTTAGAAGCTTGTATTTTTGAAATAAACACTTTTATTACGGTTTGGGGTGTATACAAACATAGATTATGACGAGATAAATTGATATAATCCTTAGTGTTGGATGGTCAACGTCAAACAGTGGAGTAGTTACCCTTCCACGTTTGCATGGAAAGATGGGCGACTCGTTCAGCCTTAATACATATATAAAAGTTACATCATCATAGCAAACAATAGATAAAACTAATCGAAATAATTAACCTTTAAGGAAGGGACGGTTTTGGAGGGTTACGCACGTAGTATCGTCATGTAATCTGTGGTATAGTGCCGTGGGGTGCCGGCAGTGGAATGTTGCCCCTCCTTTCTTGCCCTTGTCTCAATGTATGGCAAGACGAGATTTGTAGACGAACGGCGACAAGGAAAATGGATGGCTTGTGTTGCGGTATAGCCCTTTATAAATAATCCTACGAAATTGGAGGATTACCACACTTACTCTTCTTAGTATATAGACTTTAGTGCCGGCAGTAGAATGTTGCCTCTCCTATCTTGCCCGTGGGTGCAGTAAGAATCTGCCAAGGAATAATTCTGGAAGTCAAAGACAACAAGTGTTTATTGACTTGGACTTCTAGAGCAAAACGCTACATAGAATAGTCAATTTAACTATTCTATGTATCTGAAGCAAACGATTTCAATTTAAGAATTTTAATTGCATTCGTTCTATTGAGTTACTTTTTTTCCAAGTGAGGGAAAGAAGCGAACAAGAAACCTTAATCTGTTACTTCTATTCATTGTTAAAATTTATGTCTTAATATTATGTTTAATTTAAAGTTCGCAAAGATATTTAATACTTTAGATATTGCAAGATGACATTCTTTCTTATCGCGGTTGAACCGAGCAACATTTAGCCAAGGATCAATATCATTCAAATAATCATCTACGGAGTAATAAGCTTTTTCTATGAGATTTTGTTTAATAAAATGCTATACCTATGAATATCTTCTCTTGCCCATGGATGCAGTGAGAGTATGCCAAGGGATAACTCCGGAAGATGGGCAGCAGCGTCTTTACTTGTATCAACATCTTTTACTGCGCTCGCCATCGCGAACCCGCCTCCTCTCTAATTTTTCCGTCGTGTGGGATATCGTATAAAAGGTATTTTATACAGTTTAGGGGTTGCAAAGACAATTTTTCGGTTTAGGGTTCCCTTTGCGAAATATCAAACTCTTAAACTATTCTCGGCGTCCCCCCTCTAAAATCTAAACTGCTTTACAAATCTGAAGAATAAGTGATACAGTTTACCTTAATTTATAAATGTTAATATGTTTTGTTACACGTAAAAAACATACAGCAGTAACAACTAACAGGTCTACGGTTAACTACGGAACTCTACATAACTCGTGGCCCGACACGCAACTGGCCTTATTTATTTTTAAGCCCTGCCTATTATTTAAATCCTGATGTAACATGATTACCTATAAGTGGTTGACATTAACAGTATGTCAAGTGGCAAGCTTCAAAATTACGCACATTCACCGCAAAGTAATTACCTGGGTAGTTATTTATAATAAGTCAGTGCTCAGATGTAGTGCAACGGTGAATTAAGGCCACGATATTCCAAATTAGCCAATTTTAGATTAAATTTTAAACGATCAAATATCCTTTGTTTGATTAGAAAAAATAGTGTTATAATTGAACGTTTATTCTATCACGTGAACTTTTATTCATGTGATTGAATAATCGTTCTTGAATTTTTAACGGTTCAAAACACGATATTTTTCACTTCAACTAATAATTAAAAAATTCGAGGGAAGGATAGTTTTTGCGGTTATTCTTCAAGTGTATCAAATTTATACTCTCAAAAATCATCTCAGAAAATAGACAACGACGTTTATAAGAATATTCAATGGTAAGATTTTCTGAAAATCGAATTAAAAAGGTTTGAAACTAATTTTTATAGAATTACAGTAGGCCGCGCCCGCGCGCAGTCCTTTAGAAACCCGCCGCTGGAATAACCTGGCCTTAAATCGCGACAGCATAATGTCACCTTTTACTAAATTCACATAATTATAAACACAGTATTTTATCAGTGGCATTACTGCCGGCATATGCTGTGGGGTGCCGGCAGTAGAATGTTTCCTCCTCTTATGCCCGTGGATGCAGTAAGAGCCTGCTATGGGATACCTCCGGAAGATGGGCAGCAGCGTCATTCCGTGTATCAACGCAGCGCAGTACGGCATGTACTGCGCTCGCCAACCCGCCTGCCAAGTGTGGTGAGTATGGCAACTACCTCTCCTGGAGATCCATGAGGGAGGCCTGTGTTCAGTAGTGGACGTTTTACGGCTGAAATGATGATGACGATATGAGGGAAGGGAAGGAAAGCTTTGCCCTGCAGGTGTCATAAATATAGGTTTAGGTATGTATGTAGGGTTGACACTCGTAATATACAAATACAAATATGTTAATTTTGTATTTGTATGTTTATTTATCCGAAAGATGTATTGTTTGTTACCTATTCACGCAAAAAGTGTTCTAGGGATTTAGCTGAAATTTGCACGTGTATAGAATTTTCATCAGGAATAACGCATAATTATGTTACTTTTTACCCGGGTTCAACGCATGCATAGCTGCGAGCAGAAGTTTTATATAGTATCGTACTATATTTTCGACATTTTTGCTTTATAATTATTACTTATAAGCCATTACAAATGGCACAAGGCAAATGGCGCTCGCTGATGTATAGAAAAATTATAAAGAATGAAAATATACAATATTTTCAAACATTTGAACTTTTTTAACGGTCCATAAAATGGAAAGTTAAACTTTTAATTACATATACATACTTTTTTATTGTGATTCTAAGCGGGAGGTATTAGTCAAAAGTGAATATTTTCGACCTATCCCTGTTTTGTAGATGAATTGCGACGGCTCTAGGGTCTGATCGTGCTTATTCAAGTCGAGTCAGGAGTTGAAAAATCTTAATTATTTTTTTGGAGTTTTGTACTTTTAAAAAGTATACGAAAGTTTATTCATAAACCATGAAAATAGAAATTTCTTAAAATTTGTTAATTAATTTTACGGAAAAAAGTCCGAAAGTTTGTTTTATGAATATTTGTTACCTCTTTACACAAAAACTACCTAACGTATTGAGCTGAAACTTTGCACACATATAGATGTGGACAAGGAACAACACAGGCTACTTTTTATCTCGGTACAACGCGTGTAAATCTGTATGCAGAACCTATAACGTAACCCTGACAGCATGAATACTCGGTGTCCACACTTTTCTGGTGTTTTACCAGACCCTCATCATCACCATCTCAGCCGTAGGACGTCTGACGGACAAGGGCCTCCCTCATGGCCGAGTACTGATCACGATGGATTATTGCCATACTCACCTAGCTTGGCAGGCGGGCTGACGAGCGCAGTACATGTTGTTACTACATGGAAAGACGCCACTACCCATCTTCCAGAGTTATCCCTTTGCAGATTCTTACTGCATTCACGGGTAAGAGAGGAGAGGCAACATTCTTCTGCCGGCACCCCACGGCGTACCAGACCTTCAGTCTGACGAAATGTGTACAGCTTAGTATTATGTACGATTTAATTTTATTAATTTAATATTTTGTCTGCAGGTACAACTTATTATTTTTGAAACTGTTGTTTGCTTAGTATTTAATTTTATAGTATTTTTGTATAATTTCACTTTTCGTGTAAACTGCGTGTTCTGTTGGCATTGGCTTGTTAAATAAATAAATAATGTATTTGCCTGTAACTGTCGACACTAGACAAACCTTGTATGGTTTAAAGTGTCGTATATATACATACATATAAGATTAAAATAAGTTTTTTTGATAAATAAATTAAGAAAGAAAAAAAAGCCTGCCTGCGTGACAACCCTGACGCAAGCTCGCTGAGAATGTCAGCGCATACCCCTACTTTCACGCGAAACACATCAACAAAATGACATTTAATTAAGTGTAGGCTGCAGTACACTGTTACAGAAACGAAAAGAAAATTGATTGCTTATTGAAATACAAATTGTCATCATAAATTACGGTGACATTTCATTCATGATTGCAAAAATGTAAAGTTACTACATTGGTACAGGTTTATGAATTTTTACGGGATTTTCGTGCGGACCGTATCCCGGCACAGACATTGTCCTTTTATGGAACACTGGACGATGTCCTTTAATGTCCCTGTTTAGTTTATAACCTGTCATGTCTTATGTTTTCTTATGACAATTATGTTCTACCTTTGTACCTCTGGATTGCTACCCCGGCGAACTTCATACCGCCTCAGTATCAATAACCTACTACTATACTATAAGCGGCCATGGGGTGCCGGCACTAGAATGTTACCCCTCCGCTCATGCCCGTGGATGCAGTAAGAGACTGCTAAGGGATACCTCCGGAAGATGGGCAGCAGCGTCTTTCCGTGTAACAACATCTCGTACTGCGCTCGCCAACCCGCTTGCCAAGCGTGGTGAGTATGGCAACTACCCCTCATGGATGTCCTTGAGGGAGGCCTGTGTTCAGTAATGGACGTTTTACGGCTGAAATGATGATGATGATACTATAACACTACTACTACTCTACTGCAACTACTACTCGACTACTACTAATACTCTACAACTACTACTACCTACTCTACCACCAAAAATTTAATCAATTTGTGAGTTTAGTGGCAATCTATATTTTTAATGCATTAACTAATTGACAACCAAAAAATGTAATCATCATCATCCATAATATGTACACCGAAATGTATCATTTATGATATGAAAACATAAATTAACTTTATAAAGTTAATTTATGTTTTAATTATATTATCTGTGTATTTTACGATGTTTAAATTGCTTATATGTTATTCCGTGCAATAAATACAAATCTAAAAAAGTAATACTTATCATTGAAATTTATCTTGCCGATCTCGAGTTATCGGTGGTGTAACTAACCCGACTTTGTTTTATATATACATATAAATATTGATAAAAAGATATTTATATTTTATGCGTTTGTCAACTCTAAAAATGTCTGAAATGAAATCATTTTCTTAAGTTAGCGCACAGTAATAAGCGGAAATTCTAACCATTCAAGCCATTATCATTATTATCTCTGATTGTCATTTCGTTGTAATCGGATTATGAATGAACATTAAGTTGTTTATGGTCTTATTGGAATGTAGATTACCTATATTATACATTTATAACGCTTAACCCGTCTAACTGTGTTTCTTGCGGTGGCTTGTATAAGGTCACATATATTTGCAAGTCCTGAGACTATTTGTGTAGGGAAATAGCTTGCAATGTTAAGACAAACACATTCTTAGTCATTTGATATTTTGTTTAGCATTCCTGCGTTTATGAAACTTAGTCACGAGCATGCTAGATAAACATGTTAGTCATGAAATACTGAGCGAACTGGTTACATTATTTTCAACGGTAGTAGGAGTCTACTGCCTTACGTAAGAAATGTTCTAATTCCTAGAAGGGATACCAGATCTGCGCTGACGTCCCGCAATGGGATGTATTGTGCATTGTCCGCCTGGATATGACCGAGACCATAGCCAGCCCAACTCCTTAAAGTAACCGAGGATTCCATACGTTGGCAGCATTCCATGTGCATATAATAAATAAATTAAACCAGGTGCATGTTTCAATGCTGTGATGACACGAAACACACACGCACACTTTAAAGTTGTAACTCCCTTCTTTTCGGGGGTTAAAATAAACTTATTAGGATTAGGTTTCCCGTTCTGACTGGTCACGTTACTCATGCACGAGTCGACGCTATCTGGCGGAAGAAGACAAGCCTCACTGTTCATCAGAACCCGCGCCAGCAGCTACACCATCCAATAAATGCAATAGTTGATTGTCCCCGTTAGACTGACCACCAAAAACTGTGGCATTGTTTGAGTGTGGAGTAAAGAGATTCCTCCCCCTGCAGTCTTAGTTACCGACAGCTTGAGCTTTGCTTCGCGGTCGGTGATTCACCGTTCTGATGTATACACCGTGTAACCAGACTACTACCGAAAACTGAGGGGTTGCAATCAGACCATGATATTGAAAATATTTAGCGAAAAAAACCGCAGAAAATATGTCAACATATCTACGTCCTTTAATTTTATTTTCTTGTAACATACGCATACTACAACATTATAAGAACAATCCTATCTAATTAACTAATTTCAAAAAGCCATGAAAAATTAAAATAAAAAATACAGCAATGTATTGCACGCACATCCTGCCTGATCCCGCCGCCCGGGTTCATCGCACTAGCGAGCTGTACATTGCGGGCTGTAAAAAGTAACAAAAACATTCAAACATTATGAACTCTGGCTACAATTTTTTTTGACAACTGTTTTTTTTTGTCATTGTTTTGGGGTGTTGCACCACCCCTTTTCGTTTTCGGTAGTCGCCTTTTTTCACCCGATATGTGTGGTAACAATAATGCCGATGCACGCACACTTATTTTGCCAGTAAACCAAACTGCTATTGTTACCATTTATTGTACAATCATATTGGACAAACTTTCGTGAAAAATTACACACACTACGTCCGGCTGTCCACTGTGTTCAGAGATACACTGATTCGAAATGAGCGAGCTATCTCATTTCCTGTAGAAACAAAACGGCGCGGTCTCATAACGGTATCTAACGATTTAAATGTTTGATTTTCCCCGGATGTTTTACATAATTTACAGGGCCAAATCTCTTTTGCATTATATAGTTTAAGTTAAGGTATAACTTTACTAATAAAAATTGGACTGTAAGTACGATGCCTGATTATAAAAATAAATTATTATAGGCACAGATACTATGACTCACAGTAGCTATCTCAGACCTACAGTCATTATGCTAAATCGACAGACACATGTCGACAGAGTTATTTTGTTTGAGACTTTAAATAATTACTTATCTTCCTACTTAAGTAGGTTTATAATCGCGGCTCTCTTAGATGACTCACTCTAGCAAATACATAATTATAGTCTTATAGTAATATTAACCTAACATGATATAATTTATTGACATTAAACTCTCTTGTGGATGCAGTAAGAATCTGCCAAGGGATACCTCCGGAAGACGAGCAGCAGCGTCTTTACGTATAGCAACATCTCGTACTGCGTTCGCCACCCCGCCTGCTAAGCGTGGTGAGTATGGCAACAGCCCCACATGGAGATCCATGTGGGGGGCATGTGTCCGCAGTGGATGTTCTACGGCTGAGATAATGATGATGATGAATTTGACGTGAATATGCTCGTATTTATTACGTAGGTTCAGGTACCTTGCCTACCTAGCTAGAGGTACAATTAAATAAATAAATAATGCTGGACAAATCACACAGCATCATTTAGCCCCAAGCTAAGCAGAGCTTGTGTTATGGGTACTAGATGACTGATAATATACTTAATACATTATACTACATAGATAGATATTTTTATTATAGAGGTATATAGAAAAACACCCAGAACACTCTGAACAAATATCTGCAGATCGTACAGACATTTGTCCCGAGGCGGAAATCGAACCCGCAACTTCTTGCGCCGCAGGCGGACCTTCGCCCGCTGCGCCACAGAGGTCGTCTCTGCTGCCTGTGCAATACTGCCCAAGACTTCTTTGTAGATATGTTACCAGAAATGTATGAAATCTAGGAATTGTATACAACTCCTAGGAAATGTATACAATTCCGAGGATTTTTAAGAAATGTATAAAATATTGTTTTATAAATTATTTAATACATAGGTACATGTCCTGGGAAATGTATATAATTCCAATATCGTATTATGCAATGTTTAATAAGAATGCTTACTGTATTATATATAAAACGTTGTTAAAATGAGAATAATTTTTTTTACGGCCCTCGTTGAGACAATCAGGTACTTAACAATCATACCGTAAAATATAATATCTCCATATTATTTTACTAATTAAAAACTAAATAAAAGTCTTCATTAAAATCAACTATTAATTTTTAAGGTGTTTATCACAAAATCAACTTACATGATTCTTATAAAGTTTTACTTTCATTTGGTAAGTAATCAGTCTGTTATCTAAGTAATTATAAATGTCACAATATTAAAATAAGTCTTTATATTCTTATACTAAGTTAAATGTAAACAACGCAGTCCATATGGCTATTTATTTTTGCAAGGTAAGCTGGAATGTAACTTTGAAATGCACGTGGGGTGCCGGCAGTAGAATGTTACCCCTCCTCTCCTACCCGTGGATGCAGTAAGAGCCTGCTAAGGGACACCTCCGGAAGATGGGCAGCAGCGTCTATCCGTGTATCAACATCCCATACTGCGCTCACCAACCCGCCTACCAGGCGTGGTGAGAATGGCAACTACCCCTCATGGAGATCCATGAGGGAGGCCTGTGTTCATCAGTGGACGTTTTATGGCTGAAATGATGAACTGACCGTAGTGCAATCTCCGTAATCGGTACATCCTCTGCATCAAGAAGAACTCTTGGATACACATTAATCTGAGATCGAGAATATAATTGTTTTAAGATTCCGTTCTTGGTACCAATTTGATAGAGCTCATCATCGGTTTTAGCCAAAACTACACCTATGATATTTCGGGCATCCATCACCACGTCCTCGATCAACCTCTGGAACTGCAATTCGTACAGAAGTGCCAATAGGTACCTACACGGGCAAACTTCTTTTCACTCGATTTCAACATTTTTTCAGCCTGTTGTTGTAGGTTTTTCTTAGCACTTTGACGATTATCTAGTACATTAATTTTTTTTGAACACAATGGACACAGAACTTTAGACCCAAATCCTTCATCGGGTGATTCTTCAGCAACAGCGCAAATAGCGTGTATTGCACATCCGCATTCTCACATTGCCGTGGGGTGCCGGCAGTAGAATCTTGCTCCTCCTATCTTGCCCGTGGATGCAGTAAGAGCCTGCTAAGAGCTACCTCCGGAAGATGGGCAGCAGCGTCATTCCGTGTATCAACATCCCGTACTGCGCTCGCCAACCCGCCTGCCAGCGTGGTGAATATGGCAACTGCCCCCTATGGAGATCCATGAGTGAAGCCTGCGTTCAGTAGTGGACGTTTTATGGCTGACATGATGAATGCGAAAAATTTCTTCCCCAAATTGTTTAACTTGTAATGTTATAGGTGATGTTTATCACATTTTAATGGAATGTGCCCTGAACTCGACCGAAATAAATAACTGTAGATTGGATTTGACGTCCATTGGTAGTTGTAATGTAACATTTATATACCACAATCTTCTTCCTATGTGGTGGAGTGACTCACATAGGGTCATTATCGGTTAATAAACTCATAAATGCGTAGGAGTTAGCTAGGAGTTAAATTATAATTTATAACATGTAACAAGAGTTGATCGGCCTCGATCATAGTCTATATACTATACAGACTTGGTTACGTTAAATTATTGTGTTTATGCCGTGGGGTGCCGGCAGTAGAATGTCGTTCCTGTCTTGCCCGTGGATGCAGTAAGAAATTACCAAGAAATACCTCCGGAAGATGGGCAGCAGCGTCTTGATGTTTAGCAACATCCCGTACTGCGATCGCCACCCTGCCTGCCAAGGGTGGCGAGTATGGCAACAACCCCTCATGATCTTGGGTATCTATGAGGAAGGCCTATGTCCAGCAGTGGACGTGGACAGCAGAAATTACTGAAAATGCCATGTGATGGTTTATAATAATTGGGTTCGATTCCCGCCTCGGGACAAATGTCGGTACGATCTGCAGATATTTGTTCAGGGTGTTCTGGGTGTTTTTCTAATAATAAAAATATTTATCTATGTAGTATAATGTATTAAGTATATCAGTCATCTAGTACCCATAACACAAGCTCTGCTTAGCTTGGGGCTAGATGATGCTGTGTGATTTGTCCAGCATTATTATTATTACATGTATTGTGTTTTCAGATTCTTATCTGCTCGACCATAATGATCGGAAGGGACTAATACACACGGGCCTAAGCCAAGTGTGTATTAGTAGAGTTGGTTGGGTTTAAGAAACTAGGTGCTGTCGATTCGGTGGTGGGAGTGTCACTTTGCAGAAATTTAACTATGCGACATGTATTCAGGACAACTGTTTTTTGTATATTATTTATTAATTATTAAGTACCTCGGTACTATAGAGAGAACACTCGGAGAATTATTTTTCTCCGTTTATGCAACATTTTTCGATGATGCTATTGGTAGTAGCGTAATGTTTTATAGGCAATCCTTCCTTGAAAATAGGGCTATCCAACACTGAAATATTTTTTCAATTAGAACTCGTAGGTATAACCATCGCGGACTTTTTTGTACACCTTTTTAAGGTGTACTATACCGTATTACATTATTTTGATCTATCTCAAAGGGTTCAGCCAGCATTTGAATGTGAGCGCAAAAAAAGTGTTTATTTACGACCTCACATTAGAAACCTCCAAAATGATCAGTGTTTCTCTACTATATTATGCATGTATAATTATACATATAAACCTTCCTCTTGAATCACTCTGTCTATTGAAAAAAACCGCATCAAAATCCGTTGCGTAGTTTTAAAGATATAAGCAAATATAAGGACAGACAGACAGCGGGAAGCGACTTTGTTTTATACTATGTATTGATTAGTATAAATTATAATCATAGAAGCTGATTTTGAACTATTTGTTATTTTTTTATTTTAAGACAGAAGTAAAGTTTAGTTTTTTAATTTAAGAGTTTTTATTATAAATTAATTTATAATAGTAGAACAAATACGTGTACATATTTTCTTCCTATTATTGTAATGACAGTTCTCCTACAGTACAGTAACCATCGAATACCTAAACTTAAATCAATTCAAATAAATAAGATCTTCAACTGACCTTTAATTAAAATGGCTATAACTTGATTAGTCACCGCCTTCCGTTTCCTTTTTGCATTAGCATTGTTTGCCTGTTTGTTTACTTTACGCAAATGGCTGGCTTGGAATACAAATCTATCAATACCTACTTGGCAACGATCTTATCTTTCTACTTCAGTACCTAATAATAGTTTGTTCTAGTTTTTATCTGACAATGTGTGAACATGTTAGGAGGCGAAGCCCCCTGTTATGCATAGCGCTGTCTGTCTGTCTGTATGTGGATGACACGATTACAACCGAACGCGTAGACCGATTTTCATGAAACCTTTTTTGTTAGCACCGTCTTAATGAGAGAAGAGTACTGATTGAATTTGGTGACCCTAGAGTCACAGGGACCGGAGTTATTGTGACCTCAAAAGGTCACCAAAGGTCAAAAATGGCATTTTTCGGAAACCTTCGCCCCCTTTTCTGGTACCCCCGTACCAATTCAATTCAATTCAATACGTTTATTTCAGCTTAAAATACATACACAGGTACACAACACAGATACATATTTCAGCCATAGGTAGATTAAATAATTAAATAAAAACATCTTAAACTAATGACATTACGTTCTTCATAAGCGCGTGGCACTATGTGTGCGCGTCCAATGCTTCATGAAAGCGCAGTCCGTGTCCAGCCTTCTAGCTATAAGTTTCAGATAGCTACTGGTACCGCTCCTGATCCGGCGCATCAGGGATGCTGTTCTGTTGCGGATGATTGCGTAAAAGTCATCAACGCGGGACTCTGCAAACATCCCGGACGCGCTACAGAAGCGGGGCAGTCCCAGTAGCACTCTGAATCCATTATTATACTGGACACGCAGGGCATTCCAGCATTTCTGTGTGTAGTTAACCCACAGACTGCACGTATAAAAAGATTGACAGTACGCTCTAAACAAACTTATCTTAACAGCTGTACTGCATCGCGCGAATCTGCGGGCCAACATATTTGCTCTAACTGATAATGCCCTGCGCTCCCTTTCTACATCTAGGTCATCTGAGAGAGTCTCGCAGATGACCAATGCTTCTTTAATATCTGCGATACACCCACTTATCTGCACTTCTCTTGAATACTATTCGGATATCTATGGATAAATAAGGATATGATAGATAATGGATAAATAAGGATTATGATAATGGATAAATAATTGTACAAGACAAAGTGTCCTAATTCTGCCAGTTGATTTTTATTTCTTAGCGATACGATAGTTTTCCTGTCATAGAGTTCTGTTATCTGTAGATGACAGTTAACTTAAACTTTTAATAAGGGGGCCTACTTTTGCATGCAGATTGCGATAAATCGAAATCGTGTTCAAGCCAAACTAACTCTATGGCTATTACGTAAAGATACAATTAATGATAACGATAATATCGTAGTCGTTTTCTAGAGTAGGCCCAGGCTTCAGGTGGATCGGTCAATTAATGCGGGCTTACGGGGTCGTGTCCGGTTGGAATGGAACAATTTAATAAGCATTTTAATTGCAATAAATAATTATTAATAATGTAGCGAGCTACAGAGTCTCGAACAACATGGCTTCAAAATCAAAAATCTTTTTTGTTTTTCATAATTTCAGCCGTTAAACGGCTTCTACTGAACGCAGGCCTCCCTCATGAATGTCCAGCGTGGTAAGTATGGTAGCTACCCTTATCTGCCATACTCACCACGCTTGACAGGTAGGTTGGCGAGCGCAGTACGGGATGTTGATAGACAGAAAGACGCTGCTTCATCATCTGCATCCACGGGCATGAGAGGAGAGGTAACATTCTACTTTATTTTTTTTTATTTAATTGCGTTTATATTCTTTCTTTCAAAATCAAAAGAAAAACTTTTGATTGTGTTATGTTGTCCACGTAAACTTAAATTTCTTATTGTAAAGCTGAAAACTTGTAATTACTTAGATGCATCTTGCTTACTCGTAAAAGTAGTTATTATTTCAGTTTTATAAAATGTACGTCTTGAAAAAAGGCCAGGTCAAGAGTACCCTAAACCGAAGAGCATGTATGAAGGGAATAATGAAAGTGGACGAATGAAGCATAACAAGTATTGTAAGGATCGTAGCAAGTGGAAAGAAGTGGTCTCTGCCTGCCCCTACGGGAAAAAGGCGTGATTATATATATGTACATATATGTATGTATGTATAAAATGTACGCTGCGACTTTCTTAAAATAAATAAATAACGTATAATTTTCTTTCCAGGTGTTAACAGCCAACATAGGCACTCTCCTAGACCTGTACGGCGTAGAGAAAGGCCTGGACCACTTCCGTTCTTCTCAGGAGCTGTCCTTCGACCAGTTCCGCTTCTACCTCCAGCATGAGGTGTTCAGTGCACTGCCGAAGACGGTCACCTTGCCGACTGTCAGGGAATACGAGATGAAGATTAGCGAGGTAAGTCAAGTTCTACCACCTTTGTAGTAGTAGAACTTATTGTAGATAGTTCGTCCGGGGAAGTACTACTACTTCTACCATACCTATTTCTGCCTGGAAATTACGGGCACATAGAAAAAGAAAGAAAAAAAACATTTATTAATCCACAACAAAGGTACATCAGGTATAGATTAAAAAAAGGAAGTTTGTGGACCAAAAGGTCCTAACTCAACATAGATAGATAGATAACTCTTTATTGTACTTAACTTAATACTAACACAAAAATGAACATAGAAAGAAACTTACAAAACTAAAAGTAGAAGTACAATGGGCGGCCTAATAACGTTAATGCCTAACATAATGTTAATTCAAATAAGGATTAACGCTGGTTTTCAGGTAGGACTTATGGCGAGTGTACATATTAAATATTAGTGTTTAAAATGAAAGAAAACATTAAACGCCATAAAACGCCAGTAAAAAAAATAAAAATACTTACACATGAGACCTTACAACTCTGTCTCAGGGTGACGAGCGCAATGCAATACAGCGTTGATCACGTGCTTAGTGAACGGGACCACCGCAGTATCACAGTTATAATAGGGTGAGGTTACCGCTTAACATCTGATGATGTCGATGTTGATCGGCAGGTATTTGTCATTTTGCGCGTAAGATCGTGTCGCATAAAATGAAACGGCGGTGCTAGTCCTAAGGCATCCAAAAGGTATTATTTTATACTACTAAATGACGAGACAAACCGAAGGCCTACCTGATATTAAGCGGTAACCTCTACCTACTAAAACTGCAAAACCGCGGTGATCACGTTCAGTAAGCACGTGACCAACGCTGCATTGCATTGCGCCGGTCATCCTGAGACAAAGAGTTGTAAGGTCTCATGTGCTCGTAATTTCACCGGCGCCCTTACCCTTCAAACCGTATTGTGATTGTACTTCCCCGGATGAATTCTACAAAAAAAATCCTTTAACCCAATGCGTTGAAGCCTTCTTTTTTCATTGCATAATGATCTGTTTTCATTGTCCTAAAAGCTTTGCTTAGACCAGATAGCACTGTGTGAAAATGTCCCAGCATTTATAACTTTCTCACGATCCCTTCCATAGACATTGGTTTGGTGTTTTATACACTGGCCTGTAAAAGAAGGTATAACACTCATAAACGTGACGATAACTTCTGTACAATTTAAATTAGAAACTTGAAATAAACAGCATTATGTAGAAAATTTAATTTTGTTGTATAAAAACTCCTTTTTGTCAACCTCCTTTTAAAAGATGACTTAGAAAATAAACAAACAAGAAAAATGCTACATTTTCAAATAATGTAATTTTTGCTTTCTGCTCTTGTTTTCGCATTTGTTTTTTATCATTTACATTTCATTCAAAAGCCAAGGTGTCTTTAGCACGTTAATACTTATTATCATGCCTCTTTCACCTGAAGAATGTGCAAGAATTATGGCACATCTGGAACTAGGCATCAGTTTGCGTCGTTCTGCAAGAATGGTGGGTGTGACATTAACAACGGTCTTCAAGGTGAAACAAAGGTACGATGAAACCGGAAACCATCTCAGAAGACCATGTAATGGCCGTCCCAGATGCACATGTCAGATACAGCTAGAGAAGACCGATATATTGCCAGCACTATTTTGAGAAATCGTCACCTCAATGCAGTTCAGGTCCAACAGAAGCTTCTCCTGATGAGGGATGATTACATTAGCGAAGACACGGTCAGAAGAAGACTTGCTGAGGTAAACCTGAATCCCTACAGGCCAGCAAATGGTCCCAAACTTGAGGCAGGCTATCGGGTTAACAGATTGGGGTAAGCTCGTGGCCACGTACAGTGGGGTGAAGAAGAATGGGCAAAAGTCTTGTTCACGGATGAATCACGTTTCTTCACTTAAAATTCATTATTCACTTAAAAGAAAGAGTCCAATACGGCGGGGGCAATGCTCAAGAAATCCTTCTGAGTATGCAAGACCATATCTGGTAAATATGAGTGATGGATCAATTCTAATGCAAGATAACGCCCGGCCACACACCGTTCAAATCGTACAAGAGTACATTCAGGAGGTTGGTATCAACTTGATGGCCTGGCCCTCAAGAAGTCCTGACCTGAACGCGATCGAACACGCTTGGGATGAGCTCGAAAGGCTGGTCAGATGACGCAGACGACCTTCTGTCACCCTCAATGATCATAAACAGACCCTGATGGAAGAATGGAAGAATATCCCCCAACATCGTCTCCGAAACCTCGTCTTCAGTATGCCAAACAGACTCGAAGCTGTGATCAGAGCCAGAGGAGGCAACACCAGTTGTTAAAAATGTGATTTTGAGACTACAAACACCTTTTTAGGGTTTTTTAAGTTTTTGCCATTCAGTGAAAATGGCTACTTTTTGTTTATATGTTTCATTTTTGTTAAAAACATTAAGTTAAGTAAAAAAAAACTTATATTCAAAAAATATTTTTAAACTATTTTATATATAGTCTCTAAGTTTAATAGTTTACCAGAAAATTTAATTTAAAAACTGTTAAGTATACCTTCTTTTGCAGGCCAGTCGTAGTTGAAAAAGGAAACTAGATAACACAAAACCGAGGCTATGAAAGCGTATGTCACACTTCACTGAACGTCAATAGCATTCAATATCTAATTTGACAATCAATACAACTTGTAACGTTTTTGTTTACCAGCAAAAAATTTTGTGGCACGAGAAGTCGCGCAACTTGTGCTCACAACAGTTCTAATGTTCATGATGATCGATAACTGGGTTTACCCAGAAGTATCTTACCTAGGTACAATATGGGCTAGAAGTGACTGAAGTATACCGCAACCTTGAACAATTTTACGGGAACACCGTATACCCACCGTGAGACAAAATTGTTCAAGTGTAAGGCTTGACATAAAATTAGTCTGAAAAAAAAACGGAATATAGAGGTAATACAATAAATAAATCTCGCCGTGGGCTGGCGTCAGTAGAATGTTGCCCCTACTAGCCCAAGGATCTAGTAAGAATCTGCCAAGGAGGACCTCCGGAAGATGGGCAGCAGCGTCTTTTTGTGTATCAACATCCTGTACTGCGCTCACCAACCCGCCTGCCAAGCATGGTGAGTATGGCAACAACCCCACATCATCAGTACTTAGTGATGGATGAGGGAGGCCTTTGTCCAGCAGTGGACGTCCTACGGGACGGCTGTAAGAATGGATACATCTTTATGATGCTAAGAATCTAGTTCCTCATTCCTAGATTATCTTATCTCACTTAGACCCTTATGATTAGATTCTTAGCATCAAAGCAATACTGCCAAAAGGGTCACATATGTCAATCGTTCATCATCACAGCCGTTGAACTAATGTCCACGTCCACTGCTGGACACAGGCCTCCCCAAGACCATGAGGGGAGTGTTGCCATACTCGCCACGCTTGGCAGGCGGGTTGGCGAGCGCATTATAGGATGGTTGATACACAAAAAGACGCTACTGCCCATCTTACAGAGCTATCCCTTAGCAGATTCCTACTGCACTTCCACGGTCAAGAGAGGAGAGGTGACATTCTACTGCCGGAACTCCACGGCATGTCATTCGTTACAGTATTATTATCAGTTCCAAGTAGCTTAACATGATAAGGGACGAAATGCATTCATTCAACTGGGCCAAGTAGGTCATCAGATAACAATACCTCACCCTACGCTATACGTTTATTGGTAACAGTAGAAAACAATTAAGTATTGTATAGTAAGTAAAATTTTCTGTATGTATGGCTTTATCTATTGTATTACGAATGCGCTTTTCTATGTTTTATGTTTTTACTATTATTTTTTAATCACAATGAGACGTTTTCAGTAAAAAATAAAAAACTAAACTTATCAGATGGGGTGGCAAGCGGAGAAAGCAAGTTTGTGGTTTAATCACAATTGCCGTCATTGTCAAATTGTGTTTCCACCAGTAAAAGAAAACTAACGCCATCTATAAGTTTCGAGGGAACTATTTTAGAATTTTTTACTTTTTATTGAAAACGCCTCATTGCCTTGTATTTTTCTTGCATGCTGTGGTACCTTTTAAGTACGGGAGCACAATGCTTTAAATTGTTTTTGAATGTTTTCTTATTATATTATGTGTAAACCTTTGTACCCTGGGTATCTATTGTAATAAATAATTAATAAATATAGGTAAGGACTTGGTACTTTAGCAAGCTATTACGGCGCTGGTATTCTGTGGCGCCGTTGTATACAAAGTGTAAATATAATAAAATAATTGGGTGATTCTGACCACCCCCCAAAGAACAACGCTCTACAACTTTTCAGTATTTGGTGATTTTCATTTATGAAAAGAGCTGTCGTACAGATAAAAATACCTTAAACCAAACAGAGGGTTTCTTTTTAAATGTAAAAAAACCGATCATTTTCACATAACACCAACTAGTAAAGTAAAAGTTAATAAAGATAAATAAAAAAGATAAAAAATACGAATATCCGATTTTATCCCTTCCAAAACGACTTGTTTTCATGGGCTGGAAACCCCCACCCCCTTTCGGTCATATAATTCACCCTGTAGAGCGCACTGCGCACGTGCAAATTAGACTCATTCAAGAAACACCTGCAAGAGTTTCTTAAATGAGTCTAATTACTAATCACTGTGATTGGTGCCAGGTTTTTTTTTAATATTAGTTTATTATTATTATTATAAGCCATTTGGGTCCCACTGCTGGGCAAAGGCCTCCCCCAATTCCCTCCATACATCCCGATCCTGAGATGCTTCCCTCCAGTCAACGATGTACTGATCGAGTTCGTCCCGCCATCTGCGCTTCGGTCTGCCGCGTCGCCCTTTCGCCGGGTCAGGCCGCCAATATTAGTTTAATTTACAAAAATAAAGACATTTGCTTTTGTAGGTTTGCTGGCTGGTCTGCCGGAAGAGCCTGTTGACGAGAGACAAGCCAGTGTTCGCCAACGACTCCATCTTCAAGCTGTTCAGGATATTCTGCCTGCTCGGTGACCTGGTGCAGGACGTGGATGACACCAACCGATATGTGGTAAGGACCAGGCCTTTCGGTTTCAATAATGTATTCTCATGAGAACAACTTCGCTAGGCTTCTTGACAGGGTTATGAAAATAAAATTATGTTTAATCCCTCAGTTAAATAATACAAAAATCAAACATGTTTAAGAACCATCGCCGGAAAACCTACCTGATCCACTCGTTTATGAGCTACGCGTTGCCAATGACAGACACACAGACACACACACATAGCGGTCAAACTTACAACACCCCTCTTTTTTGGTTAATAAAAGACACGTAATTTTTTTTCAAATGAATAAAACAATGGTGGTCGATTCTGTTTTTCACTCCTTAAAAGTAATTATAATAAGAGTCGAAGTCAAAGTCCAAGTTTTAGAACGGTACTAACCAAATAGCTATGTTATTTAAGTCTAATTTAATAAGCTTTAGCTAGTTAGTGCAACCACAGAATCACCTTGCATAAAGCGTATTGAAGTTTAGGATGACTTACTATGGTAGAGCATCTACTAAGTATGCTTTTATATTCTAAGAGGATATTCATAGAAAGCTCAAAAATCCCCCATCTTAAAACTGTCTATATAACCATGCATTAAAATGTACACTTTCGATAGCCTGTAGATGATGGAGACTAGTACCTATGTAACTAGTCGGTTACACATACATGCACTATAATTATGGAATTTATCCTAACCAATAAACTTTGACCTTCCAAAGGGACGAATTCACGTGCCCATAATGTAGGTAGTCCGACAGTAAACAAAGAACATTTACGTTTTACGACATAACCTTCAATATTCGACCCCTACTTCGTAAATGAATAGGTACAATCGCCTGCAATAACATGTGAACACTTTTCAAAACCATGTCACACCAAAGTTGTGTTTCCTACCAGTAAAAGAAAACTAACGCCATCAAAACATCATCCAAAATAAATATTTAAGGGACAAATTACGACAAATTTGTTTTTTTTTTTGGCGTTTTTTTCTCGATATTAATAACGGCAACAGATAGGCGCTTGAAATATTCACAGAATAATTAGAGTTGTACATTCACTTTAAAAAGAAATAATTAAATTAAAATAAAACAAATATTTGAGGGGGCTCCCATAAAACAAACGTGTTTTTATTGCCGTATTTTGCTCGATACTACGCTTAAAATATTCACAGAATATTTAGTTGTATGTGTGTAATTCATTTATAAACTAAAATACATAAAAATAAATAATTAAAATAAAATAAATATTTAATTATTTGGGCTTCTGCCAAATGATGGTACGGAACCCTTCGTGCGCGAGTCTGACTCGCACTTAGCCGATTTTTTTATTTATTATGAAAACGCCTCATTAAACTCATAGGTAATTTTTCTACTGTCACACTATAAGTGTTCACAATAAATAATAAATTGAAATCTATCCTGTCCATCCAAAGGTTGCCTGGAAGAGATCGCTGTTAGCGATAAGGTCGCCCATTGTACCTATGTTTGTTTTTAATAACTCTTCCTTTTCCTGTAACTCTCTTTATTTTGGTGTACAATAAAGTGATTCATTCATTCATTCATTCAAATAATATTGTAGTCGACCGACCTGTACATAAATATGCACAAATGGCAGAATAATTTAATATTCGACCCATTTCAACTGTAATACGGTCTTGAACATTCAAGACCTCCTCTGTTCGTTGACGTCATTGCAACAGGAATACAGTCCTCGGATAGTACTCTGGCATGGCTAAAAATCTGTTAAAAAATCTTTTGTAAAAAACAAATACACATTATGGTTTTTTACTAATAAAATAAATTTTAAACATTATTTAATATATAATATAATTAACAGACAAACTTGTTCAAATATATAAAGCCCTGCTAGTGTTAATAATTTCAGTCTTCTGAATAGAATTTTATAAAGTTGTTGTGTTCAGTAATATTTTCTTATCAAATCTAGTGCTTACAATTTTTGTGTCAAAGCAACAGCCGACAGATGTATCATGTGATCTCAAATGTACTGTTGGAATCTCAATAACATACATCTGTGAACCAGATGCTCACTGTAGGTATACCTACATTACTGTCAAAGACAGTAATACTGTATAGGTAGGTACCCGGTGCATGATATCAGATCGCAATTTCACTTTGTAACTTAACACTGTTAATTTCGCATTCTTGTAAAAATGAGACCTCGTAAATACATAATAAAAGGCAACGGGTCCGTATAATTTTATTATCAGTTTAACGTACCAAATGATCGTAAGGCTAAACATTAAATTTCATGAACATTCAAACTTACGGTTCAGTGCAGAAAGGTCGCCTCTCAAAAATATTTTTGCCTTTCCCATATAAATTGGAAACTTAACAGCTAGCTATATCTGTATTATATTATCTGTGGCTATATCTAAACAGGTTGTTTGTTTACCAAATACTAGACAGATTTAAATCGGTAAATGTGCCCTGACAGCAAAAACTGTGGCATTGTCGTTATAATGATTGTGTATTTAATAACAATAATGCCGACGAACGCACACTGGTTTTGCCAATAAATCGAACTGTTATTGTTACTTTTTATAGTGCACGAAATTTCGTGAAAAAATACCACACTCCATGTCCGGCTAACACTGTGTCTAGAGGTACATTGATTTCAAATAAGCGAGCTATCTCGTTTCGTGTGGAAACAAACGCCGAGGCAAAAGTCATTCATACTCTTTTATTCACACAAAAAAAATTCTACACTGACCCTCTTAATGTGCTAAATATGAGGTTAAAAAAATTACAATTGAGTAAAGGAATAGGCAATATAAAGCCAGCGCCGCGTGAACATCTCTAGTGACGGCAATATTGCATAAAAATAACCTTCTTATTGTAAAACTTGAAGAAGAGGGTGTTGTTGCTGACTCTTGTAACGGTCAAAGGTTGGCGTTTGAACTTAGAAAATGAAGAGGATGAGGTTTTTAACTTGTCAGGGACTATAATATCAAAAAGATAACAGGCCAATATAATTCTTAAATAAACCAAACAAATTATAAAAATAAATAATAAAGGTACAGTAGTTTACCCGATAAACACCCGGATAAATGTGTTTAAATAATGTGTTGAGATCGCGAAAGTTTAAAAAAACAACCAGAAGTATTTACTTTATTATCTCCCAGGTGGTGCTTCAGCCATCAGAAGCGGGCATAGTAGCGGAGCAGCTCGTCCTATGCCTGGGGCTACGTTGGGACGCGGCCGACTGGGAAGCCCTGGGGTCTTCCATCGGCCACTTCAAGTGGGCTGCCTTTTTGGCGGTTCTGGAGGCCAAGTACTGTGGAGACCAGCAGTTACACGCCGCAGCGTTGGTGGAAGCAGTCGATGAGATCTATGATGTGTTTATTGAGGATATTATAAAGAAGGTAAATCGCACACAAGCCACACACACACATACTACTACGCAAAACTGACGACGCTCTTACAAATTTTACCAAGGCTTCCAAAGCTGACGTTAGACAGGCGGCCGATCATAATAACGTTGCCATATATCTTTATAGGAAGGCGACTGGTTCTTCCATCCCTTTTCCAGGCGCCAATTTAAGTGGACTGCAATCTATGGGGTTCTGTGGAGACGATCAGTTAAACGGCACGGCATTATTGGAGGCGACTGATAAGATATATTAATATCTACACTAAGAATCCGGAATTAAAAGATCCGGTTTTAATAAATTGTCCTCATTTACATCCTCTCTTTACCGAATCCAGCATTAGCTTCTCTATCACAGTCGTGTCAGACACGGTTTGGCTTATAAAATTCTCTGTTTACCTCCCAGGGCTACCTCTTCAAGCGTGGCTACCTTCTTCCCACAATGCGCGAGTACTGGTGCGTCCTCCAGCCCTGCGCACTCACTTACTACAAGAGCTCCTCTCAGAAGGAGCAGTGTGGAAGGATAGCTATCGACGAGTACTGTTCAGTGGAAGCCGCGGTCGGTGAAGGAAGAGTGCAGAAGTTTCAACTCATCACGCCTGATAGGACCTTTGAGCTCGGGACGCAGGACCACAAGTATGTGTAAATTATAATATGTGAGACAATCTTCTGAGGTGTCATTAAATTCAGGAAAATCCACAAGATTGGTATAAATTGGTAACATGTCTCTTGGTGGGCAATAATCCACCATCACCATGGAAGGTAATCAAGATCTTTAACAATCATTAACAGTTATCAATAACAATTAGTTATGTTACTGACGTAGCAAGACATAGGAAACTAATGCGATCACTAGATGCAACTAAGACAACTACAAATGAGTGCAGTACTTACCCTTCATGTCCTATCAATTATATAAGTCGTTACACCACTACACAATTAAAGGTATAATAGTATTACAATTATTATCTCTTTACAGGAGTCGTCTCCAATGGATATCCGCTCTACGCCAAGCGGTAGCCGTCACGGGCGGCGCCGAAGGCTTTCAGCGGCGAGCCAGGGCGGGCAGGCGCGGAGCTGGCGCGAGGAGGGAGAAGGAAGTGCAGGAGACAAAGGCGAGGCTTCAGCATGAAGTCAGAGCGAGACTGGCGGCCGAGGCTCAAGCACAGGTAAGGACAATCTCTCTCTCCCTACATACAAAAGAGTAGAAGCTGCTAATTGGGGAGAGACAATCAAGTGCAAGAGACTAGTAGGACGTGACATGATTGTGGAAGAGAACGCCCTACGCCAAAAGGAAACTATCACGCCGAGCAGGCGCAGAGCTGGCGCGAGGAGGGAGAAGTGCAGGAGACAAAGGCGAGGCTGCAGTATGAAGTCAAAGCGAGACTGGCGGCCGTAAGGTAAGGACAAAATCACTCCCTACATCTACAAAGGATTAAAAGCTTCTAATAATTGGGGAGAGACAATGAAATGCAAGAGTCTAGTAGGAAGACTGACGCTAAATGGAAGCCATCACGGGCAGCGCCGAGGGCTTCCAGCGGAGTGCCCGGGTGGGCTCGCGAGGAGCAGGTACGATGGAAAAGAAAGTGCAAAGGCGAGGTTAGAGCTAAGATAAAGGCAAGACTGCAGCATAAAGTTAGAGCGAGACTGGACGTTAAGGCTCAGGTACAATATTTTGCAGGAGTTGGAAGACATTTATCGTAAATTCCAAATTTAAGATTTATCAAAAAATTATTTGATCAAAAAATTACGTCCGTATTTGACGTACATATTTAGAAACTAACTGATGCTTATATGTTCGTTTCAGGAATTAGCAGAAATTTCCCAGCAAGACAACAAAAAATTAGAAGAACTAAAGCACACGCAAACTGAACTAGAAAGATTACTACAAGAAGAAACGCAGGCTAAGAGAGATGAAGAAATAGTACGAGCTCTACAAGCTAGGTTAGTCCATAACTCGTAAAGTTTAAGAACTATTTTAGCAAGGCAGCTGAACAGTAACTTAACGTCTCAACTTTTGCAGAGTTCTAGCAGAGGAATGGGAAAGGAGAGAAGAATTAGAAAGACTCCAAGAAGAACAAAACAGAATGCTAGAAGAAGAAAGACTTAAAAGAAAGCAATTTGAAATTCTGCAAGCGGAAAAGGAATCTCAATACAAAGGTAATTTTGGCGACAAGATCTTAAATTAAGCTGATTCAAGTAATTATTTTACATAAAGAACATAAGTTAGATGTTTAACGAATAAAAGTAACTAAAGTTATTATTTTACATCAAGGTGAGAGTTGGATTTTAACAATCGTCACGTTACAGAGGCAGCAAGTAGATTAAAAGAACTTGAAGAAGAGAAGCAAAGGTTAGACGAAGAATTAAAAGCAGCTCAAAAGAAAATATCCAAGACTGAACAGAATGCACAGGCTTTACACGTGCAACTCAGGGTAAGAATAAAGAAACCATTTAAAACTATTAAACAAGATGTAAATCGAGGAGTGTATATACATTTCCACTTAGATTTAACCCTTCACCCGCTGTCAAAATAATGTAAAAAAATTCCAATTTCAAACGCCCTACCGCGCGCCTTGCTTTTTGTTTTATTATTATTTTTAAATTATTTATTTTTTTTTTTTTTTTTTATTTATTTATAAGGACGCCCAACAGAAGTAGCACATAACATTTTTCTTACCTTATGCATTAAAATATTCGAACTATGTACTATTCTAATTACAGGGTGCCACAGCATGTGCTATTACAATATTACTCGACTAAATTAATAATAATAATAATCATTTATTTAAGATAACATAGATCCGGAATATTAGGTACACAAACTATTTAATTACATTAATAGAGAAGGATTTGGATCTCTGAGTGAGTGACCACATCAACGAGCCTTCAACCTTGTTTGCAACAACATTTAGGATGCCGTTGCTACTACCACGTATCGTACGCAGCAAAGACGTTGTTTTCTTACGCCATATAGCATCGAAAGAGTCGGTGCAAGCCTGAACAAACATGCCAGAAGCGCTACAATAACGTGGGAGCCGCAACAGCGCCCTAAAAGCATTGTTGTATTGGACCCGCAGAGCATTATAAGACTTTTGAGTATGTCGAAACCACAGACTTGCTGTGTAAAATGATGTACAGTACGCTTTGAACAGAGTAACTTTTACTGCGTCTGTACATCTAGCAAATCTGCGGACCAACATATTCGCCCGAACCGATAATGCTCTGCGTGACCGCTCCATATCGGCATCGTCTTTCAGGTCTTCAGTTAGCATGTGCCCAAGGTATTTAAATTTATCAACTCTATTGAGAGGCAGACTATAAAGTGTAAGAGGTGGAACTACACTTAGAGACCTGGTACCTGCCTTGAAGACCATGAATTCAGATTTCCGCACATTATACATTAGCCCATGTGAAGCCACATACGACTCGCACACAGCAAGTAGCTTTCGGAGGGCGCTAATCGAAGGAGCCAGCAGCACCATGTCATCGGCGTAGCTTAGATTGTTCATACAAACACCGTCAACATAGCAACCCACATGCATGCTGCTGAGTCGCTCGATCAGCCCATTCACATACAAATTGAAGAGCAATGGAGAGCTCAACCCCCCTTGTCTTACGCCACACTCAAGCCGGTATGGATCGGATAACTCCCCTGCCCATCGCACGCGGTTCTCTTGGTTAAGGTACCAATACCTAAATATTGAGAAAAGCTCTGATGGTAAACCAGTGTCTTTGAGCTTTTCCCACAAAACTTCGTAGGAAACGAGGTCGAACGCTCGCGATAAGTCCAAAAAACATGCGTAAATAGGAGTTTTCCTATCCGTGTAATATTTGACAGTGTGCTTCAGACTTAGAATGGCAGTATCAGTTGATAAACCTGGTCGAAAACCAAATTGTGCGTCATGCAACTTGATATGCATACCCAAATAAGAATTCAACACACTGTCAAATACTTTTGCGATGATAGTGGCGAGAGATATCGGCCTATAGTTGGACTTATCGGACACATCCCCCGTCTTACATTTAATTATAGGTACCACCAGAGTCTGCATCATATCAGAGGGCAGATAGGAGTGGCTAATGCAAAGATTATAAAGCATAGCAAGTACACCTGGTAGATGTAATCCAGCGTGTTTCAGATGTTCGACGCTAAGTCTATCATGACCCGGCGATTTGCCTCTGGTCATTTTTCTGATTGCAACTCGAATATCTTTAGCAAGTATTATAGTGGAGATCGCCGAGCCAGACTCACCTGCGTCGAACCTCCGTATCGGTGGTCCTAATGGTGACTGTATTTTAAAATTATCCCTAAACACCTTACAAATTTTACTGGGGCTCGATGCACCATCGATACTTAGTGGAATGCTAGCCCGAACCTGGTGATCATTAGAGCATTTCCAAAAACTTTTAAAATCGGCATTGGAGTGATGTACAGCCATCAGGTCCACTTTTATTTGATCCTGATGTTTTTGACACCATCTAAGCTTAGATTTAAAAATTTTACGAGACTCAAACATATCTTCAAAAACTTGACCGGAGCTAGGTTTACCACGCAAGAACCACTCATGTGCTTTTTGCTTCGCATTCCGATAAGCATATTTTACATGAGCATTCCACCCCGCTACACCCTTTCTCTTTTTACCAGGTTTTAATTTACTACTTGTGGATAACGCGGCATCGCTTAAGATAGAAACAATATTTGTGTATAACTTACTTATTATTTCTTTGTGACTCGAAGTATTACATAGTTTATTACAACAGTATTGCAATTCACTTGGAAACATTACATTTTTGAGGTGGGAGTTACAGATTTTCTCGTACGCGTTAATTTGTCTTGCATTTTTGTAACCCCATTGTACTTTACTACTCTTATTACTATTTGGTATTACTTTTAACCTAATTACATCTAAATTACATGTGATAACAAGTGGATAGTGGTCAGACCAGTAAGTGCCATATTTAACGCAGGTATCCACCACACATTTCCATGCCGCCTCAGTCACAACACAATGGTCTAGCCATCTGCGGCTCCCGTGCGCCTCACTCACGAACGTAAAAGTGTTAGATGTTAAAGTTAGCTTACGGGTATCGGCGCAGATCCACTCCTGTTCCGCAGAGAATTCCATAAGTTCGGAGTAGAAACCTTCACTAGGATGGGCGTTGAAATCACCCAGCACAAAGACAGACTCCACATGACTTTCATCTATTATTGCACTAATGGAGCTTAAACAATCGGTAAACTCGGCCAAATTATCTGCACAATCCGTAGGCATATAAACACTAATAACGAGAACAGGCCGATCACTTGTGGTAAGTCGAATAGCACTGATACGTGGATTATCGCATGTAATTATTGAAACACACTGAAACATGGATTTACGCCACAGTAGCGCGACGCCACCGAAGGGCCTTCCCTTCAAAATACCGGCGCTCACATCCACCGCAGAGGTACCGGTACTTCCGAACCGATCATCGATGTTCGCAAGGTATGGTAGCTCCCCTGGTAGCAGCCACGTCTCTTGTAACGCAATAACATCCGCAAAGTTGCATAGCTGACGAACATCGTCCACCGACCTTTTTACATTCTTGCAGTTATATGTTATAAATGTTGTGTTATACATTTTTATACCGAGGTAATTCTTTTCTGATCGAGATGTATATACGGCATAAAACGGCGGCATGTCACACCGTCTGGCCAGATCTCTGCATTTAAAAATATATCTAATTTATGCTTCGCAACTATCACTTTATAAGCGTTATAATCTCGCTTAGATTTCATTTTGATTTTATGAATAAATACATTTTCATTTGTTTTAGAGTAGATAAATTTTACAATATCATTCTCTAAAGTATCCTTATGAACGTTCGATAAAAACAACGAAACTTTGGTATCGGCGGGTTTAAATTTATCATCTGATCTAACTGTGGCCTTTCCTGTTATGCCGACATTTTTGTTTTTGTGCCTTTTCTTTTGTACCTCAATCCATTCAGGATTAGGGCTCTGAGACTTCCATTCGCCTTTCGACATCACCTTTTCAGCCATTGATGATTGATGACACGTCGCAATATTTATATCGGTGTGACTGGCAGCCGCAGTCAGCTCATCCCCAGGTAACGGTACATGGCGCGTTGTTATAGATGTTGTGTCATATTTTTTATGCGCACAGGACAACTCACATTCCTTATCAGGTGATGGGGCGAAGGAAACATTACCGGCTCGCACTGCACTATTCATTAGCGAGACAGGCAGCGTCTGCACAATGTTTTTCAAACCGTGAAACTCAGTGTCACAAGTACCATTAAACTTATGCTTAAATAAAAATAATACAGTATTAGGTAAATACTTAAAGTATAAGTGGTACTTATTTGTAGTTACCTACTTACTATGAGTTTCATCATAATTAAAGACTATTTTATAAAAAAAAATATGTAAAACATTTGAAAATAGAAAAAAATATATACAAGAAATTAGGGGTTTAAAACGTTTCAATAATAAAATTTTGACATATACTGAAAATACAAAAACAAAATAAAATAAGTCCATAACTTCCAGACTTATAAATATAAAAAAGCAATTTTGAAAGATTTGAAAAATAGAAATAAAAAAAAAAACATCCAAGAAATAAGGTATTTTAAAAGTTTGACATAATTATACTCGTAATTGCAGAACTTAAGAATTATCAATTTTAGCAAATAAAACGTTACGAAGGCTTCTCTTAAATTTAGGTAGTGGATCAGTTAGATCAAGATCATGATCGTCCCTTTTCGAGAGCGCGTTATATTGCCTAAAAAGTCTTGGCAACGAACAGTGTTTCCCAAGGTTGGTTTTGCAGTGATGAGTACTGAATAGGTTGTATGATTTTTTTCTGGGTAAACGAGTTGGTGCATGTATTGGTAGTTTATGAATTATTTCGGGACAATCTATATTTCCGTTGAAAAGTTTGTGAAGAAAAACTAGGTCTAGATATGTTCTGCGGTTAGATAGTTCATTCATTTTGTAGTGGTCGAGTCTTTTTTTATAGCTGTGCAATTTCTTAGCCATATTATCGCCATATGATACGTGATATAAAAATCGTCTTTGCACACTTTCTATCCTTTTAGAATAGATGTCGTAGTGCGGGTTCCAAATTAAGCTGCCGTATTCCAGAATTGGCCTAACAAGTGTGTAAAAGAGTTTTAATTTTGTAGATGAGCGCCTAAATTCCTTGCTATTCCTTATGATGAATCCCAGAGTTTTGAAGCTTTTCATGGAAGTTGTAATAATATGTTTGTCAAATTTAAGATAGGCATCGAAGGTAACTCCTAAGTCTTTGATCTGGTCTACAGTAGTAAGTTCTAAATTATTTAATGAATATTTATTAAGAATTTGTGTTTTTCTACGACTAAAATGAATATGTTGGCATTTTGGAACATTGAGTGGCATACGGTTTTGTTCGGACCAGATTGATAGTCTGTTCAAATCCTCTTGTAACGCAATTGTGTCCGATGGCGATCTAATTGGCTTCATTATTTTCATGTCGTCTGCGTACAACAAAATTTTACTATGGCGGAAACATAGTGCTATGTCATTTATGAAGACATTAAATAAGATGGGGCCAAGGTGACTGCCCTGAGGAACACCAGATGAGGCTGTAAAAGGTTTAGATTTATATCCACTCACTGTTACCCTTGAAATTCTATTGGCGAGATAAGAAGAAATCCATAAAATAAAGCTGCCTGACACTCCTAGTAGTGAGAGTTTATTTAATAGAATACTGTGGTCAATTTTGTCAAAGGCTTTACTAAAATCTGTGTAAATAGCGTCCACAGAGGTTTTATTGTCTATTAAGTTGGACAGTTCAGAAGAGTAACAGAGTAAGTTGGTTGTGGTGGATCGGGATTTCATAAAGCCGTGTTGAAAGTCGGTGATATAATGCTTGAGATGCCAGGTTAGATGTTCGGTTATAAGTTTTTCAAAAACTTTTCCAAGTATAGGTAGGATAGAAATAGGTCTATAGTTTGATATGTTATGTTTATCACCAGTCTTAAAAATAGGGACTATTTTCGCTTCCTTCCAAGCGTTTGGAAATTTACCCGATTTGAGGGAGGCATTATAAATTTGTTCAAGAGGTACTGCTAATCTTGAAGCACACTTTTTTAGAAAGATTGGCGGAAGGCCATCCAGTCCAGCGCCCTTATGTTCATCGAGATGTTTAAGCGCTTTAAAAATATCTTCTGTTTGAATATTAATGGTACAAAGAGATGTGGAGCTGAGATCGTTGTTTTGGTTGACAGTAAGATTAGGAAAAGAAGTGGCCAAAGAGCAGTCCGAATAAATAGAAGAAAAGTTATCAGCGAATAAATTGCAAATATCTTCTCCATTATCTGCAGTCTTGCCTTTATAGGACATTTCGGCTGGATATGTACCACCACCCTTTTTCTTGCCTTTGATAAATGACCAAAAGAGCTTTGGATTTTTTGTTACTGCGCTTTCAATCATATCAACATATTTCTTATAACAAATTTTCTGTAAGTTTTTGCAGTTACTACGCAATTCCTCGAACCATTCGACGTCTAGTAAGTTGTTGTACTTTTTAATTTTTTTATGAAGTTTGTATTTTTCTTGAAATAGGCGAATTAATTCTTTCGAGTACCAAATGGGATAGTTTTTAGATTTAGGTTTCTTCATTGGGATGTGCTCATTAATTATTTCTGTAAGGCACGTGTAAAATATGTTCACCATTTCGTTGACGTTATTGCAATTGTTAAATTTTTCCTTCCAGTCGATAGTTTCAAGAGAACTAATTACTGTTTCATAATCTGCTATGTAAAAGTTAGGTCGAATCGTTATATTTTGTGTAAGAGTCCTGGTATTAAAAAAATAGGGAATAGTAAATTGAATGGGAGGATGGGGGTTATCTACTTTCGAAATGGGTGTTTCACAGCGTTTCAGGTTTAATACATTTTTGTTACTAAGAACCAAGTCTAAGGTTCTTGAGTCACTGTTGAGAACGTAATTATATTGTTTTAAGTCAGTAAAAGCCGAAAAGTCAAGAAAGCAGGAATTGAGATCAGAATTTGGACCTGTTGATGAACAAATTGATGCATTCTGAGTTTGCACCCAATTTAGTTTGCATAAGTTGAAATCGCCCAGAATAACGACGTGTTCGAGATCAGACTTATTTATATTCTCTATGACTTTATCTGTGTAAGTTTGGAGAACATCTAGCTGTAGAGGCGATGGCAGATAAACTGCACATACGCATAGTTTAGTAGTTTTATTTCTGATTTTACACGTGATATTCACCCATAGATCCTCACAAGGGCTTTCGTAGTCTGTGACTTTTGTCGAATTCAAAAACTTAGCAACTGCTATCAATACACCCCCGCCATCTTTCCTTTTACAAAACCTACTTGTTTCACGGTCCCTCCTATATACTATGTATCTGTCGTCAAAAAGCTCTGAGTCATAAACACTGTCGTTGAGCCAAGTCTCAGTAAGCACGATAACATCGAAAGTTTGCAATTTAATATTTAAGTAGAAATCAGTCGTTTTAGTTTTTAAGCCTCGTACATTTTGATAATAAAAATTTAGGTTAGAGCTATTCATAAAACCCAATTATGAAGCAAAACAAGACTAAATAAAATATGTATCTGTACAAACAATAACACAAAGTATACAGAGAAGATCAAAATTAGGTACTTAACTTACTGCAGATATGTATGTAGGTATTTAACTTACTGCAGAGATTCTAGTTTGTCAACACTATCAATAAATACACGGTGTGAATCTTCAGCCTTCTTCATAAATATGCGCCCGTTACGTACCCAGACAAACTTGTAGCCTAACTGTTTAGAACGAGCGCGTGCTGCTGCGTGGAGGGATTTGACTTCCGCTGACAGATGTTCGACGACGTATATCGGCTGTTGTCTGGCACCAGATACACCGGCGTGACCCGAGTTCAGGCGGTTATTTGGGTGTGTCCTGTTGTGCTTTATAGCCGCTGCTAGAAAGTTGTCTCGTCGGCGTTGGTTACAGAATTTTACTAGAATCGACTTAGGCCGGTTGTTATCTGGATTTTTCTTAGCAAGCCTGGTGCAGTGTATGATGTCGGCGTCAGTAACGTCGCACTTTATTTCTTTACTTAGGTGCAATATGGTTTTGACTAAATTTTCTGACTTATGTTCCGGAACACACTGTATCTCGATGTTACTTGCCCTGGCGTACTGTTCGGAGGCGTTTATTCTTTTCGTCAAAATCTGTACAGACTCGTGAAGTAAGTTGTTTTCTTTTTCGAGACTCTCTATTTTCTCAGACTTTTCGTCGAGAGTTGACTTTAACTCGTCGTATTTCAAGCTAAAAAAAGAGATTGCCTGCTGGAAGCTGTCTACCACCTCTTTAAGCTGCCTTTGCTCTGAAGATAAGTTTTTTAGAGCGCTACCTATCTCTTCAGCTATGATATCTTTGAGTACTTTCCTGGTAATAGGTGCGTTTGAGTCGTCTATATCTTGGTCCGAGTGAGACGGAGGGGATCCCGGGCTGTAGTATCCAGTCGTCGTCGAATCGATTTTCATGGGTGTATTTTGCGCTGATGATGAGGACAGCGGCAGTGCGGTGATAGACTCGCTTGTCGACTCGTCGTCCACGGTAATGTTGATCTGTGGCTTAGGCTTACCGCGAGTTGTTGTTTGTGGACGTATTGGGATGCCTGTGCGCCCTGGTTGACGAACTGGGATATTGGTGTTATCTCCCTTAGGTAGTTTGTTTCGGCACTCTTGACAGCTCCAGGCGTTTCTGCTTTCGTTGCTCATAAGCCGAAATGATTTTGGTAAGATATTAGCGCAGTCGAGGTCGTACCATTTCAGGCAACCGTGACATCTCAGTCGATCTCTGCTGTGAATTTGGTTCAAGCAACCAGCACAATCTTTAGACATCCTTACAAAATACCCTTTTTCGATAGGTATTATGACACCTACTTAGGTTTTCTATGAGTAAGTATGATGTAGGTGGGTATTCAATTACATTAAATTACATAGAAAATTAAGTAGGTACTTAGGTAGGTCCACTCGTAGATACCAAATTAGTCCAGTCTATTGAATGAAGTCGCACGCACGAATTAAAGTAGGTAGGAACAAGACGTGTAGTAGGTTGACAACGCGCCGAAAAACCCCAGGCAAAGGTCACAGAGTTCACGAATGCGGGCGAGTTGCACCCGTGGCGCTCTGTCTCTATGGGCGTTACAGAATAACGTATAGTAGGTTACGCGCCAATTTTTGTTTACACAAAGTTTTTGGTTTAAGTGATTTAGGGCACACAAACACTAAAAGTCACTGTAAAACTGTATGTATTAGTAATATATTGTCTTTATGATGATATGCACAACTTTTCAAATTCACATTTAAACTTTAAACATTAAAATTTGGATTATTTACACGGAGCAAAATAGCGAAGATGTTGTTTAGTCGAGCGTGCGCGGAACATCTTTTGACTTTATTATCTTTAAAAGATAACTAGGCCCCCTATCTAAGTTCTGTAAACGGTTTAGCTTCCAAAATATTTTTTCGTTATGTGTTTATTATTTATGTAAGCTTATATTTACATACCACAACACAAAAACAGAATAAACACGCGACTTTTTACAGAAGCATAATTTTGACAACAAAACTATAGTATTTTTATAGAAATATAAGAGAATAGCATGAAGATAATCTAAATCCAGTTCAATTATTACAAAACATACTAGTTATTCAATAAAACACTGAACTTATCTAGAAAGGAAATTAATAGAAAAAATATTCGAGCAGCTGATTTTACGTCATCTTCGTAATCCTTTTTTATAATTAAATTCTAATTTACGCGATCTTATAAAGCACATTACTTCAAAAAAATATGTAACAGAGGCCTACGACAGACAGTGTGCTAAGTACAAAAATGATCGATCATAAGCTATTTTTAGCAATGTCTCTATCGCATTGTCATGACATCCGCTCAGTTTTGCACGCACTCAAAGTGTTAATTATGTACAGTGGGCCAAAGATTTAAATCTTTAAATACGCCCTTATGAAAACCGCTCCATTTTCTTTTAACGTAAAATGAGTGAGCACGCCCATTTGAAATCAGTGTACCTCTAAACACATTGTTAGCCGGACGTGGTGTGTGTTATTCTTTTCAAGAAAGTTCGTACAATATTCATGGTTACGCCGACAGCATTGCGAGCGTAACTTAATTTAAACGTTAGATAAACGACATTGCATAGTTAATTATCTATAGGTAAACTAAGGGTTGGTTTACTTTTCTGGGAATTTTGTGTAATCCCATATTGGGCTATTACGCGATGTTCCTACGTGTCCGTGTGTGCGTACACTATAATCCACACGACGGATATTTTGCTGCGTATGCACTCTGCATTTTTTCTAATGTCGGTCACCTTGACAAGACTAGTTGCAATCAAGACGCCTCGCTGGTCGGTCGCACGCAACTCAATTATATTTCCCGCATGTGTCCCCGTCGCGGTTCGTTCTTTGGAATCGTGGGACACTTATTACCGAGTCCCATAATATATTTGGGAAAGGTCGCATTACCACAAAATAGTTGCCAGCCAAAGGAATTCGCCTCTCTGTGTAGTGAAGTGAAAGGATTCCCGCGCAGCCCTGGACCCTCAGAGATTGCTGGACTTGCCAGGTTAGTAAGCCTTCCTAATTACCTAGTGATTTTAGCCTGTGCAACGTCGTTATAATTACTATACGCATCTTTGAGAAACCTAGAATTATTGGATTTCAGCCAGTCCATCCCACCTTGGGAAACGCTTATTAACCCAAATGATATAATCGGTTAGCTTTATGGTCTATCGTACCATGCATCGCGGCATGCGGCCGGTTATATCTACCATATATTTGGTCCTCACGAACCGGATAGAAATCTAAAATTTTGGGTTTATTACCACGTGTAATTGCATATAATCATCATAGGAAACTCGTCCTTATTGCGTTACATGTAAGGTCCATTGTGTGTCCGCACTTGTACACGAAGTCCCGTTATAAAATTATTTAAATTCGCATTTTTCCTAACTGATTCACAAATAGGTGTGTATAAGTTATTTACTACTTTAGTGTTTCATGTTGTGAAATAGATTTTACGTTAAATTGCGTTAATTACGCTAATTTTTCATTATTTTATTTAATTGACGGTGGTTTCGTGGAAAGTTTCGTGGCACAAAGATTGGTCTGGTTAACTTTGTTAGCGAATCCAAGTAAGGATCGCCACTATAACATCTTGTTGGTTTATTTTTAACCTAATAACTAAACATTGAGTTTATTTATTTACATCGCAAAAATATTACAGTCCACACCGCATTTATTGAAGAATTTTAGTAGGTTCTGAAGTAACTTATTTACTAGGTTGTTTGTTCTTAAGACAAGATAAATTATTTCTCACTCTTACGTTCATAAGTACCTATTATTTCGCATGCACAGCAATTACGCTCGTGCTATCTATACTGTTCCTATATCGTGCCAGCTTGGTCAGTTAGTGCCTATCTATACTTACTAACGCTGCTGGTAGGATAGGTATTTATTTGTTTTATCCTTACGCGTCGTATTGCACGTTCGCTAGGGTTCCGCATGGTCGGGAAAATAGTTCCACACCTATTTATTTTTTGTTTTACCCGTGTGTCGCGTCGTATTGTACGTCCGCTTTATTGCTTGAAATAGAGTTCCGTTCTATATACCATATATAAATCATAAAAGTACCGTTTGTTTTTACAAGCTTTTTTTATTTTTCGATTTCGCCATTGTCGTGTCGTATTGAACACACGCTAGGGTTTCGCATGATTGGAAAATTGGTTCCGTACCTACCTATTTTTTGTTTTTTAAAAAATATAAATATTTAATACTTTGTTTTGCATCCATTAGCTTAGGCTGGAATTTCGCTTGGACGTATAAGTGGTTCCGTGGACGTATAAGTGAGGATTATCTAAAAAATAATTACGTTTCCCTTGTGCAAGGAATTATTCCTGGCGAGGTATCTTACTACATCCCGCACCATGCTGTAATTCGCGAAGACAAGGCAACCACCAAGTTACGCGTGGTTCTTGATGCGAGCGCGAAGACAGCCAATGGTACATCACTAAATGATATTCTCTACGCAGGTCCAGTTCTTCAGTCGGACCTTTTTAATATTCTTTTAAATTTAAGATTCTACGCTGTAGCTATAACGGCTGATGTTAAAGCTATGTACCTCAGAATTTCAGTACGTCCTGAAAATCGTCCTCTTCAGCGTATACTATATCGCTTTCACGAAGACGAGGAATTGCAAATTCTGCAATTTTCCGTTCTTCCCTTTGGGTTCAAATGCTCGCCCTTTGTCGCCATCCGCACCATTCAACAATTGTGTAAGGATGAGGGTCAAAATTGTCCTCTCGCAAGCGAGATTCTAAATAGAGATATTTATATCGATGATATCGCTAGTTCTATTCCTAGCATTGCGCTAGCAATAGATTCCGCTCACCAACTGATTAAGTTGTTTTCACTTGGTGATTTTGAGTTGACTAAATGGTCAAGTAATAGCCCTGAGGTTCTTCAGGCTATTCCCGAGTCACTGCGGCTCGCGCACAGTGTCGATCTAAGTAAGGATCCGACTCTAAAGGTTCTTGGGCTTCGTTGGTTTCCCGACGAAGACTATTTCGCATTCCAAGTCAATTCTGACAATCGCCCTTGCACGAAGAGAAATATTCTGTCGTCTATCGCTCGCCTCTTCGATGTTCTGGGTTTAGTCGCGCCCATGATCTTGTACGCCAAGCTATTGATCAAAGATCTTTGGCTTGTAAAAATTGGATGGGATGATGTCCCACCCAACCGCATAGTTCGTCTGTGGCAGCAGTTTCAAGATGAACTGCCGCATATTTCGCAGCTTAAATTCACACGCCACATTGGCGTAATTGAAAACTGTAAAGTTTCATTAGTTGGGTTTGCAGACGCTAGCGAGAAAGCCTACGGTGGTGCTGTCTACGCCCACGTAGTTAAACCAGATGGAGACATAACCATCTCGCTAGTATGTGCAAAGTCCAAGGTCGCTCCTCTTAAAGTTATTTCGCTGGCTCGTCTGGAGCTATGCGCCGCATTGCTTTTATCAACTTTGATAAAGCGAGTTTTTGATCTTTATTCCTCCCGATACGCCATTGAGGCTGTCGTAGCATTTTCAGACTCAACGGTAACTTTGAGTTGGATCCACTCTTCGCCACATCGCTGGCACACGTTTGTGGCCAATCGCATAGCCAAGATTCACGAAAATCTCTCGGCAAAACACTTCTTCCATGTAAAAGGATCAGATAATCCTAGTGATTGTCTTTCCCGCGGTTTGACGCCAGCCCAGCTTATCCATCATCCACTGTGGTTGACTGGACCGCCCTGGCTCAAACTACCCCGCCACAAATGGCCTATAAAACCATTCGTTCCAGGTCAGACGCAAGAGCTTCCCGAAATGAAGCCAGTGGCTCTACCTGCTTTATCGCCGGCAATGTCAAAGGTGAATTCTCCTGCCGAAGACATTCTGTATAACCTCTCCAATAGGTTTCCCTCCTGGAAAAAATACTTGAAAACAATTTGCTTTGTTTACAAATTTCTAAAGCGGCTTCCTATAGGCCCAATAACCGCGCTCGATTTGAACTTTGCTGAATCAGTTGTGTGGCGAACTGTTCAACGAATTCATTTTGAATCCGATTTAAAATCGCATCTTCGTGAACTCTACCAATTCTTATCGCATGAATATAGCACATATTGGGAAAAGGAACTGGCGGATGATAACTCGCGACCGCTCTACGCGCTTAGCTCCGATCCGTCAGAACCCGCCGCATTAACTCCTGCACATTTTCTTAACACGAAACCACTCGTCTTTTTCCCTGCTCGCGAGGTAACTGAACCGCGCTTACATCTTATTTCGCGACAGGAACTAAATGATCAACTTGTTCATTCTAAATGGAACACACCTGCTAATCCTTTACGGACTGGTATGGTTGTTGTTTCTATGCAGGACAACGTTATGCCTCTACATTGGCCGATAGGCTTAGTGACTGAAGTCTATCCGGATAAGAACGGGGTAGTTAGAGTCGCAACGATCAAGACTCAGAGTGGGTTTTTTCAACGGCCAACAGTTAAGTTGTGCCCTTTGCCAACACAATAAGTTTTGGTATCTAATTTTTATAATGCAGAAGTTAGGTTTAATTAAATTTATTAACTAGTTTATAAAATTCCTTCATAAATTTAGTTTCTTTCATAAGGTAGAGTTTTCATGATGATAATATGCAATTGTTAATTGTTGTTTCCTCTTTTTTGTTTTGAAAGATTAGGACCTTTCAAGCCGGGGAATATGGTTACGCCGACAGCATTGCGAGCGTAACTTAATTTAAACGTTAGATAAACGACATTGCATAGTTAATTATCTATAGGTAAACTAAGGGTTGGTTTACTTTTCTGGGAATTTTGTGTAATCCCATATTGGGCTATTACGCGATGTTCCTACGTGTCCGTGTGTGCGTACACTATAATCCACACGACGGATATTTTGCTGCGTATGCACTCTGCATTTTTTCTAATGTCGGTCACCTTGACAAGACTAGTTGCAATCAAGACGCCTCGCTGGTCGGTCGCACGCAACTCAATTATATTTCCCGCATGTGTCCCCGTCGCGGTTCGTTCTTTGGAATCGTGGGACACTTATTACCGAGTCCCATAATATATTTGGGAAAGGTCGCATTACCACAAAATAGTTGCCAGCCAAAGGAATTCGCCTCTCTGTGTAGTGAAGTGAAAGGATTCCCGCGCAGCCCTGGACCCTCAGAGATTGCTGGACTTGCCAGGTTAGTAAGCCTTCCTAATTACCTAGTGATTTTAGCCTGTGCAACGTCGTTATAATTACTATACGCATCTTTGAGAAACCTAGAATTATTGGATTTCAGCCAGTCCATCCCACCTTGGGAAACGCTTATTACCCAAATGATATAATCGGTTAGCTTTATGGTCTATCGTACCATGCATCGCGGCATGCGGCCGGTTATATCTTCCAATTCATAATATGCATAATTAATAATGTTTATTTTCAAAAACAAGCATGCATTAGAATATAAATACAAAAATTTCTAGGTCTAGTAGGTTTTAGACGATGGCTTGTTGTGGGTGAATTTTGGTGGTGTGCAGTGCCCGCACTTAACTAACAACCAACTTAACTAAAATCATACGATTTTATAAATATGATTTCACAATAAATGGTAACAATAACAGTTTGGTTTATTGGCAAAACCAGTGTGTGAGCATCGGCATTATGTATAAAGACAGTGCCAGAGTTTTTGGCGTCAAGGCATACATATGTAACGATCTAAATCTTTGCAGTGGGCCAAGAAAGTGGTATAAGTACCAGTTTTGACAAGAGTTTCTGTGGGATCTAATGTTGACTTTTTTAACTGCCGTGGGGAGTATAATTTTGCCTCTCCTCTCTTGCCCGTGGATGCAGTGAGAATCTGCTAAGGGGTACCCCCTGAAGATGGGCAGCACACTGCTGCATTCCGCGTATTAACATCCCGTATTGCATTCCGTACTCCCGTAACCGCTTGGTGTGGTGAGTATGGCATCATCCCCCATGATCAGGACAAAGTGATCTATAAGGGAGATCCTTTGCCCAGCAGTAGACATCCTACGACTTTTATAACTGAGTGTAAGGAATTGAATGTAAGGAACACTAGGCCAAATTATGACGTATTGTCTGTTATTCGAGACAACGGCTGGCAACCTTATGGCGGTAGACCACATTTTTGGCTGACTGTACTTTCAAGTGTAAAAGTATGCGTAGGACGTAGAAACTTCGTGCATTCTTGCCTTGATTTTTGTTCTTTCTGACATGTCTACTAGCTACCATAACAAATTCGTCCACCAGGATCGCGACGCCCGACATTGTATGCAGAAAACAAACCTAATAAACTATACCGACTAATATTATAAATCCCCACCCCCTCTAAAATACATTTTATACTTTTATAAAAAAAAATATAAAAACCTAATAACCTACTGTCACTCCATCTCGGTTCTGTTACAGGCAGGGTTTTAAAAAAGAACCTACTGTCTCTCCATATCGGTTATAGAACCGATATAGAGAGACAGTAGGTTCTTCGAAACGAATCATAAAACTTATTATGCAATGCCAATGGCAGAATCGAGACGGAAGGACAGATCCTTTCGTCTCGATTCTGCCATTGGAAGGTGTTATATATCATCATCATTCATCATCATCATTTCAGCCGTAGGACGTCCACTGCTGGACAAAGGCCTCCCTCATTGATCTCCAAGTACTGCGGTTGGAAGCCGTCTGCATCCACCGCCGACCAGCAGTTCTCACCAAGTCGTCTGCCCATCTTGTAGGTGGACGTCCTACGCTGCGCTTGCCGATCCGTGGCCTCCATTCGAGAACTTTGCTGCCCCATCGGCCATCTGTTCTGCGCGCTATATGGCCTGCCCATTGCCACTTCAACGTGCTAATCCGTTTGGCTATGTCGGTGACCCGAGTTCTTCTACGTATCTCCTCATTTCTGATTCGATCCCGTAGAGAAACCCCGAGCATAGCCCTCTCCATAGCTCGTTGAGCGACTCTGAGCTTGTTCATAAGGCCAATAGTGAAGGACCACGTCTCGGTTCCATATGTCATCACTGGTAACACACACTGGTTGTAGACTTTCGTCTTAAGGCACTGAGGTATGTTGGACGAAAAGACGTTGCGAAGTTTCCCAAACGCTGCCCATCCGAGTTGGATTCGACGATTGACCTCTTTCTCGAAGTTGGACCTACCTAATTGGACTGTTTGTCCTAGGTATACGTACGCGTCGACAACTTCAAGAGCCGAGTTCTCAACCATAACTGGGGCAGGCACGACATGGACATTTGACATGATTTTCGTCTTGTCCATGTTCATTTTAAGGCCTACCCGCTGGGAGACTCGATTGAGGCCTTCGAGCATCGTGCTGAGCTCTTCCATCGACTTTGCCATGACCACAATATCGTCGGCAAATCGAAGGTGAGTGATGTATTCGCCGTTAATATTGATGCCCAGCCCTTTCCATTCCAGGAGCTTGAAGGCATCTTCCAAAGCGGTCGTAAACAGTTTCGGAGAGATTACGTCTCCCTGTCTTACGCCTCTTTTTAAGGTTAATATAATCTTATATTAACCTTAAAAAGAGGCGTAAGACAGGTTATAAGTTATAATAAGGTTATATATAATCTTACGAAAATATTCGGGATAATAAGTTTTATGATTCGTTATTATTATGACACATGTGTTTATAACGATGAAAATTATGGAAATTAAGTATATATTAGGTAAAATAATTTTATGCGTAAAATAATTTTATGCGTAAAATAATTTTATGCGTAAGTAGCATTAGGATGACCAATATCTTATTGCAAATGATATTTATGAGACCATAATATTAAGGATGGTGATGTTTCGGAGACACTTGTTATTGATTGTGATTTTCGGACAATCGTTTTTCGGAGACAAAATGGGCACCCCATTGAAGGACTATCGATGTTAACTTTTTCTGAAACCTGTTCTCAAGTAAAGGTGCCTGTAAACGGGCTAGAAAAGTTGCATCTTGCCGGCAATTTTGTTGATCAATATAGCGCAGTATATTTGCAACTATACCCTCGCTGCAATTTCATAGTGCAATTCATTCCCGATTGTAGTCCAGCAACATTTTGCAACTGGATTGCTGAGGAATCTTGTATGTTCACGCCAAGCTATATTGCGGCTAGATCTCAGTAATAAACGCCGCGCGAAATTGCGACAGTGGCGCCACGACGCTAGCGACGGGACGAGGCGGCGACAGGCGAGCGAGGGAAAAGAGATGCACCTATACGTCAGCAGAGCAGAGACGATATACGGCGATATTGCACTAAATTCAAAGCGGGATAAATCATGTCCAATTAGCCGGCTAAACATAAAAATACTTGCAAGAACTTGAAATATCTTGGCAGCATCGCCGGGCGACACAGCAAGTCTTGCACTGTAACAAGCAATATAATCAGCAACTTGGCGGCTATACAATTGCAGCAAGAAATTGCCAAAAATATAGCCCGTTTACAGGCACCTTTAGTGACTGTGATTTGCCTTTTTTGAGAATAAACGATATAAAACTGATAAATAAGCCTATGAATGAAAATAACCGGTACGTTTAAATGTAAGCATCAAATTATGCTTTCAGGACCTGAACCCAATCTTCAGGAACGGCGAGAGGGCTAGGAGGGCCATCTCCTTCGTGCCAACTGCCAAGAGCTCCTCCGACACGCTCATAGACGTGCGCGCGGTGCGCCACCTCAAGATTATCGACGATGAATAATTTACTTGAAGGTCTTACAAATAACATAGTATCAACAAAATTTATCATAATCAATTTAGCAATATATGTATTCTTACTAGCCGTTTTCGTCTCTCTCTCTATAGGGCAAAGGCCTCCCTATCCCCCTTCCATTTTTCTGGATCTTGTGCTATGTAGGACCAACCTTTTAAAAACGAGTCAAGTTCGTCTCACGATGAATAATTTACTTGAAGGTCTTACAAATAACATAGTATCAACAATTTATCATAATCAATTTAGCAATATACATATTGTAAGCCATCATTTAAAATAAATTCAGTAATTCATGTATTCACTATGTCTGAAAGCAAGCTTTGCACCTTTTTGTAATCTAGTATTCACTATTCTTGTTATTTACTGTCATTAATAGTGACTTTTACAATATTTTAACCGCAATCTCATGCATTATAATTTATAATTGATATTTTCAAATGTAAACAGTTCAAGTACTAATTGGCGAGAATCTTGTAAACATGTATTGACAGTAAAGTGACTTTTGACAGCTGGTCTTGACGTTGACATTTCGTTTTAAAACATTCCATGGTATTTGTCACAGTATGGCCACAATTAAAATAATTTATAAGAAACGTTACGAATCGGATACGTTAAGACTAGTGCTGCCATCTGTCGCGAGAGGGCCGGCATGACAAATGTCGGTAGGCCCGACCAAGTAAAGGGGGTATTAGAACAAGCCTATAAAATAAGAAATAAAGATTGTACAGGTCTCATTTCCTTTTCGTCCGCTGATGAATAAACTGGTATCGCTGCTACTTACTTTCGAATTTAGATCCTACTTTAACCTCTCCTTTGCCTAAGCACTGATCAGCGCTTACTAACTTTGTCTGCCTAAGCTCTGATCAGTGCTCTAGTACCAGCGATACAATTTTATTCGTTTTTGGTATTTAAATACAGTGCAATACAGTCTAAAATGGTTTTGTTTGTTTACCTCTGAAATTAACGAACCCAAAATCATTTCACTCATTCAGTGAAGTTCATAGAACCGTTATTACAAACGGTTCAAATTTGAACATCGGCAGGCAAGCGTCGATATTTGTTGTGCGTCAAAAAGTGTTCTTTTTTGTGGGAAAAACTTTATAAAGGTAAGCTATTGCTACATTTTATTATTCTTTAACTATTTTAGAACTGTAATATATATGAATATAGTTATCAAATGTAACCAGTTTTGAAATATCTTTCGTCAAATGTACTGACCCTTTGTAACGGCTGTACGTAACTTATACCTTTGGTGATTTCATACGTTTCGCGTAGTGTTTTTGTTGAAATAGATATATCATTCAGATGATAATTTCATTGAGAACAAATCATTACATCTAAAATCATTTATAAATGTGAAATAATTGTACAAAATCGTTATTTATTAGGCATCTGAGAAAAATACACGCACACATACACAGCGCAAAATGGCGATGCAATGTGTACTTATACGAAGTCGCCAGTGACGTTATACAGCATGTGTTATTTTATCCTGTTCTATGAACATTGGGCACAGCGTTTTTACGTTTTAGTTATTTACCCTCTTTATATCGATTTATTAAAAATAAATAAATATTTTCTAAATGAGTACAGTTGATAATAAAAAACGGCCAAGTGTGAGTCGTATTCGCACTCAAAGGGTGCCGTACCTACTATCAAGTTCGAAGATTTTTGTTTTTATAAAGCCTATAACGATGCTTACTTTAACAATTTTTTTGTTTATAGCCGTGGCAGCCTGAACATTTAGAGGTCGAGGAAAGGGGTCTCATAGAGATAATCGAGGCGCCAAGCATTACGCCGCGAAGCCTCTTCCATGATGAGCTTTGTCAAAACGTGAGCTATTGCATTTTAGCTATTTTATATAATAATTATGACAGGACTCAATATAGTTTTAAGTTTCCCTGTTGATTATTTTATAGCTTTTATTTTCAATTGTAATAATTTGTAATTTTTTTTAAGTTTTTAAATCGTATGTTTGTAGAATAAAAGTTTTTACCTCCTCACATGAAGTTTTTTTTAATTAGTTTTAAAATACAATAATAATGTAAAATACGATATTTTTTGATTGACTGTTTCCAAAATAAACAACCTGTATAGTGTTCCTGATCAGTGCTTAGGCCGTTGACGGATCGCTATACGAGCGCTGATCAGTGCTCCGGCAGTTATCACGTACGCTGTACACGCACACATGTAAACAATAATTGAACGATGATCGAAATCTATGCCTCACTTGTTACCACATTATTCTAAATATTTTTTTATTGGACCTTTACTAGTGTTTATTATCAATGAACAGCTCATTTTGTCTACTATATCTCACAATCACTTCCATAGAGCATTGATATTTAGAACAACGTGAATTTGTTTATGAAAACTGCGTTGACAAGTCACGTACCTATTTTGGTTATTTATCGAAAAATTGGATTATTATTATAATACATGTACTTTTAGCACGATATAAGTATAAAATAATATATTTTTTACTAAAATGCGTACTTACTTTCATAAAAAAGTACCTAGAATGTTATTATGAACTAATAAAAGTTTGGTTTGAACAAACGTGACATGGAAAATTTTTCGGTGTGCATTGTGATTTTCAACATTGTATTTCTAAGTGATTTTTATCTATTATGATTGTGTTTTTCATATGAATAGACCGCTTTGATATTGAATTAACGAGTGTTATAAATAAAACCAAAAAAAAATAACAGAATTTATAAATCTATCATTATTTCTACTGTCGGTGTGTAAATTTTATGTTGGGTTCAATAACCTGTGAAAGATAAAAGCGTTTTAATGATTTAGCAGTAGAAAAATACATTATAAGGTACAGTAACTATCTAACTTCAAAATACAATCGTTAGTTATGCTTCCACCAAACAATTTATTAGAAATATTCAATAAATTCTGAACCCTGTCGAGTGCGTTCTCTGATCGCGCCATGTCGCGGCACACGAAGGGTGCAGTTGTTTCCCAGGTCCGGCTTTCGAAAGGTTAAAATCAATTTACTAGATAAATGATTATTAATAAACATACCACAACTCCGAGCTCTTGCACAAAATGTTACTACAAAAAAAAATATAAATTTTATTTAAGAATATAATTATTATAATGATGAACATAGAATAATAATTAAAAACAAGTTTAGAAAAGTATGCTGATATCTGTAAAGAAATAAATGTTTATGATAATGTTATAACAATTAGTTGGTTGTAGACAAGTGTGCAACTGCGACACAGTTTTTATAAATCATCGTTTATGTTATTGAACTATGAGTACTTTATTTTGTTGGTGAATAAATATATTTGATTTGATATTTGAGTAAAATATATAAAAATAAGAGTATAAATTAGAGCAACTGTTTTTTTTATTATTATTCAAACTAAAGATATTTACAATACTATCTGTAGTAATAAAGATAAGAGTAATACCAAATTATGTTGTCTTACTATGAATATTGTACAGGTATTAATGCAATGTAAATGAAGTTAAACCTTTAAATAATTCATTACTTTGATCTAGAAAACTATAAATATATTATTTTGATATTAATAATTTTATAGGAGGTTGCTATGTTAAATTTTCGTATATTCGTAATTATAATTGAATTATTATTAACAGGTAATCTAAAGCAATTATATTATATGCACAAAAAGGGTTTGTCCCATGGGTTTGTCCCGCAGATACAAAAAGGGTTTGTCCCATGGGTTTGTCCCACAGATACAAAAAGGGTTTGTCCCACTGTTATAAAACGGGTTTGTCCCACTTTTGTAAAACGGGTGTGTCCCACTGTTATAAAACGGGTGTGTCCCACTGTTATAAAACGGGTGTGTCCCACTGTTATAAAACGGGTGTGTCCCACTGTTATAAAACGGGTTTGTCCCACTTTTGTAAAACGGGTGTGTCCCACTGTTATAAAACGGGTGTGTCCCACTGTTATAAAACGGGTGTGTCCCACTGTTATAAAACGGGTGTGTCCCACTGTTATAAAACGGGTGTGTCCCACTGTTATAAAACGGGTGTGTCCCACTGTTATAAAACGGGTGTGTCCCACTGTTATAAAATGGGTGTGTCCCACTGTTATAAAACGGGTGTGTCCCACTGTTATAAAACGGGTTTGTCCCACTGTTATAAAACGGGTTTGTCCCACTGTTATAAACTGATTTGAATCTGTAAGCAAATAAAACAAAATGTTATGATAGCAAATGTTTATTTTAGCCAACTATAATTGTCATTTATTGTTTTAGAATAATAATTTATATGGTAGTACAGTAGTACTCTATAAATACCACAAAATGGAAATCAAGACCTGTGTAAACATAGCATAAGAAATTAAGTTAAATCACAATAACCACTTGTATGGTTGTAACATAGTAATTTTTTTTTATTTCGGTACTTTTTAATACATTTTGTACACATGATTTATAATTACGAGGCCGTAATCTTTTATATCATAGCATAAGAAATTTAATTAGATCACAATAAGCACTGGTTCATTTGCAAAAGAGTAATATTGTATAAATGTATTTAGTATTCATTAAATTTGTGTACTACATGCATTACGAGGACGTAATATTGTCAGGAAAGGCCGACTGCGGATGTGAAATCGAATGTGATGTGATGGTTAATTTTTAAGTTTCTGGTTTTAAATTGTAAATTTGGTCAAAATGTTTTGCTGATTATGATAAACTTTTATTTTAATTTGTTTCAAAATGTTACTTTGAAAAGCCCTTTGTATTATCTTTTCTATTAGAACACTGTTCCGAGGGCGTAACCATTTGTCAGGAAAGGCCGAGTGTAAGCCATCATTTAAAATAAATTCAGTAATTCATGTATTCACTATGTCTGAAAGCAAGCTTTGCACCTTTTTGTAATCTAGTATTCACTATTCTTGTTATTTACTGTCATTAATAGTGACTTTTACAATATTTTAACCGCAATCTCATGCATTATAATTTATAATTGATATTTTCAAATGTAAACAGTTCAAGTACTAATTGGCGAGAATCTTGTAAACATGTATTGACAGTAAAGTGACTTTTGACAGCTGGTCTTGACGTTGACATTTCGTTTTAAAACATTCCATGGTATTTGTCACAGTATGGCCACAATTAAAATAATTTATAAGAAACGTTACGAATCGGATACGTTAAGACTAGTGCTGCCATCTGTCGCGAGAGGGCCGGCATGACAAATGTCGGTAGGCCCGACCAAGTAAAGGGGGTATTAGAACAAGCCTATAAAATAAGAAATAAAGATTGTACAGGTCTCATTTCCTTTTCGTCCGCTGATGAATAAACTGGTATCGCTGCTACACTTCTGTCTTTTATTCAACAATATGTATTCTTACTAGCCGTTTTCGTCTCTCTCTCTATAGGGCAAAGGCCTCCCTATCCCCCTTCCATTTTTCTGGATCTTGTGCTATGTAGGACCAACCTTTTAAAAACGAGTCAAGTTCGTCTCACGATGAATAATTTACTTGAAGGTCTTACAAATAACATAGTATCAACAATTTATCATAATCAATTTAGCAATATATGTATTCTTACTAGCCGTTTTCGTCTCTCTATAGGGCAAAGGCCTCCCTATCCCCCTTCCATTTTTCTGGATCTTGTGCTATGGAGGACAAACCTTTTAAAAACGAGTCAAGTTCGTCTCGCCTCAATGCACGTCTGCCGCGGTGCCGTCTTCCGGCTAGTAATCATAATAACAATATAAGTACATTAGCCTTCCTCAGCCTTTCTTAGCCGTAGGGTGCCGGCAGTAGAATGTTACTCCTCCTCTCCTACCCGTGGATGCAGTAAGAGCCTGCTAAGGGACGTAAGGGACCTCCGGAAGATGGGCAGCAGCGTCTTTCCGTATATCAACATCCCGTACTGCGCTCACCAACCCGCCTGCCAAGCGTGATGAGTATGGCAACTACCCCTCAAGAAATCTAAATGGGCAAAATGGGTAGTGTTTTTGCAATTCATTCCGTTATTTGATCAGATCAAAACAATACTGAGTAATCCTGTTTTTTTTTTCATTTTGAAAACGGGGATTACCTACTATAGTATATCTCACGTTAATTTTGAAAGTGAAATAGATCAAAATAGCTTGCAAATTAAAATGCTTTTGTCAAACATAGTATTTTTATTTCCAAACTTAGGTGGTAGGAAAATAATAAATAACATAATGACAATCCTCGTAAACCTATAATAAGAAACGATATCAACTGGTCACAAGAAAATCCACCCACCTCATTTTTTATATTTCATCACGAGCATACCAGTGATCCTGACATACGGCTGTAGACAATATCAGATGTTTCTGTAGACTTTAATAATTTCGTTTTAATTTGAAAAACAAATCAGGCAAATCGGTCGAGCCAAGAGCTAAATGGTAACAAGGTCCAATCATACTTGTATGAGTATAATATGATTTGTGGGTCGATTTTTTGATGACTACTAACCCTTGTCAGTCATCATCTTCCTTCTTAGCGCCTGCCTCATTATTCTTGTCTTCCAAAGCTGCCAACTTCTTGGCCTCCTTCGCCGCTGCCTTAGCTGCCTTCTTCTGCGCCCTGGCAGCGGCAGCAGCTACTCTAGCTTCAGCGGCAGCAATCTTTGCTGCCTTAGCCGCAGCGATGTTGTCAGCCGCTACCTTCTTCTTTAGTAGTTTTTTTAGCTGATGGAATAGGTGATCAGGATAATGGTTTTTTTAGGGTTCCCGACCTTATGGTGTACTTTGTCTGTATGTCTGTCTGTCACAGATCTCAGGAACTACTGATGCTATCGACTTGAAATTGGAAATGGTATAAGGCTCTATAATTTTATATTTAAGAGGGTGGTAGGTATTTTTGCTGGGCAAGCTTAATCCATTTAACACTATCTATCTAGTAAGATAGCAGGGACTGCAGCGTCCTTGCATTATGAATATCTTTATTTATTAAATTTCAGATTCGATATCAGGTTAAACATTAAATACAGAAGATTTTGACCAATGCAGAGCGCTGTAGCGCCTGGGTGACAATGAATTGATATGTCTCATGAGCAATACTATTTTCTTAGGAGTTAGCCGAACACAGATTAAATAACTGGTTGAGCGTGTGGAAGACATTGTAGTTTTCTAACCGAAATGAAGGGACATGTCGGTTAGAAACCCAAAATAAGAAGATGAGTCCATCTATCTTTACAGCCCATTCACGGACCTACTACTGCTGGGTCCTAGGCCTCCTATATTTATAAGGCCATTATTTTTGGTCCCTCATCAATTACCCCGTGTTTTATCCAGAGAAAAAACTTCTTTATTCTCATCCAACTTATCATGTAGACCTTTACCTTTTTCTTTTCATTCCTGTTCAAAAGCACCGTTCTCCAGGCAGACTGTATTACTCTAGCAGCATGCTCTACTAGGAACTTCTCCATCTTGTCCGTCATCTCCTGGTGGTATTCCTTCTCCCTCTCTTCCATCAGAGGGAGGTACTCTTTGTCCTGTTCGGCCAATTGTTTCTGTAGAATTTTTTTTTTTTTTGTATGGTTTTGATAAGTTGCCATAATTTCATGTTATCTTATGTTGAGGAAGTCATTTTATTTCGCGATTATGATAAGGAGGGATTGGAATTTTGGGGTTCCCCAGGAATCTCAAATTGTAACTTCGTTTGTTACAGGGAATCGTTCCATAAAAATGCCTACGACTCTGAAGAGTATAAGATCATCATTATACTCGTACACCGAACCTCCTTTATGTATAACGATTATATTTGAAATATCGTAGCTAAAGGCTTGCTACCAATACCAATCTCTTTGCAAAATAAAGACTTACTTCCAACTCCTCAACTTTCTGAGCCTCTTCATCATACATTTCATTAAACTTGTCCATCTCTGATTGTTTAGCGGTCATCTCGATGTCGTACTTCTGGAGCCAAGACTGCAACTGAGTTTCGGCTTTGCACCTTATAATAATAAAGTAGGTTTTTGAAAAAGGTTTTAAAAGCAATGGTTCAGTTCGAAAGCCAAATACGGTGTTATTTATCTCTCAATTTATACGTTAGGAAGGTATGGTATTGGGGTGCTGTGGGCTTTCCGCGTAAGACTTACCCAGTTGGTTTTTGGATGAGGGATAGATTCTATTGTTAGAATCGAAGATTCTCACAAATGTGCAAAATTGGATGATAAACTTGGCGATAACGTACAAAAACCCTAATTTCAACATTTTACTCGAGCAGTACGCGAAAACTTAGGTAGAGGCCAGTTTAGTTTGCTGTGACCGAAAAGTTGGTACCTTCGAAGCCTCTGGGTTTTTTCGTTCTTAAGATTCTCTTGGAGAGCAGTTTTGTAACCCTCGAAGGTCTCGGCCTGTTCCTCTTTCAGCATCACGTACTTGGTGTTGTGTGCGCGCGACATCAGCACCATTTGTCGCTCGGAATCCAGCCTGTATGAAGACCATATCATTATCATCATCATTTCAGCCGTAGGACGTCAACTGCTGAACATAGGCCTCCCTCATCGACCTCCAGGTATTGCGGCTGGCAGCGGCCTGCATCCACCGCCGACCTGCAGACCTTACCGTCGTCCGCCCATCTAGTGGTGGTATAACGCTATAATAGCGCGCTCTACATTTTCACGGTCTATTGCCATTTCAATTCCTGACGAAAATCGATCGAGAAACCTGTGCCGAATAGTGTGACAAGATAGAGGTAAGGTAACTTTATTTACACAATGGACCACAAAGTTTGAGCCTACAACTTCATTGCGGATATCGCACGATAGAGTGGCACAAAATCTCATCCAAAATGCTAAGTAGCGATCGCTGTTTTGGACTTGTTACAATTCTTGTCCTAACACAGTAACCTTACAACCTACAATAAGGATATCATTCTAGATAAAGCCCCCCCTTCTATAGCATGATGTCACATATTTTTTCAATTAGATAGATAGATAAGTTATTTGTTCGTAACTTCAGCACACACATACAATCAAAATATATAAAACTTTTCCGTTACTGACTGAGTGACTGACAGATAACGCATAGCCTAAACCACTGGACCTAGAGACTTGAAATTTGGCACACATACATACATATACCTTGAGTAACCTAGAGGTGCACTAAGAAGGGATTTTTCGAAATTCTCACGGGATCGGGAACTACGCAGGTGAAACTGCGGGGTGCGGCTAGTCTTTACAAAAAATTTAATCGAAAATATTCCATACTTCACTCAGAACAATAACAAACAAAATCACATAAACAAATGAGAATCAACTAAAAGAAAACAAAAGATACAAGAGTTTTATATAGATTTTCTAATAAAAATACCGCATGTGTGTTTTTCCATGCTGTAGCATGGCCAAACGGTGGGTAGTAACTGTACGAGTTTACTCTAAAAGCAAACACTGATTTTCAGTAGGTACTACCCGCAGCAGTGACCAGAAAACGAGAAACCAACATTGCAAAAATGTGAAAGTGTATGAGTAGGCCGTGGGGTGCCGGCAGTAGAATGTTACCCCTCCTCTCCTATCCGTGGATGCAGTAAGAGCCTGCTAAGGGACACCTCCGGAAGATAGGCAGCAGCGTCTTTCCGTATATCAACATCCCATAATGCGCTCACCAACCCGCCTGCCAAGCGTGGTGAGTATGGCAACTACCCCTCATGGAGATCCATGAGGGAGGCCTTAGTTCATTAGTGGACGTTATACGGCTGAAATGATGCTGATGAGTAGGTATACATGGTGAATTTTTGAGACGGGACAGTAAGGGCAGGTACCTTAACCGTTATAGTTACAGGAAAACGTTTTTAGAAGACTATCCATAAATTTTTAAGAAATTCTGAACTGCATTTACATATTTTGGAAAAAATATATAGTCAGCAAGAAAATGGTCATATTACACAAAAACTTTTTTTGATGCCAATCGATCCTCTTTCTTATAAGGATCAAAAGTCTCTACTGGACCGACTGAGGTTTGAGTACTAGAAATGTCAGAAATTGCGAAAATCTTTTTCCATACATTTCGGTAAAGAAGTCAAACTTCTAAATTACTTACTTACTTACTTACTCTTCTGGCTCAGCGACCCAAAGTGGATCTTGGCCTCCGATACAAGACTTCTCCAGGCTTCTCTGTTTGCGCTAGTTCTCGCCAGTTAGTAGCATCGAGTTCTCGCAGATTCGCTTCCACCTCGTCAATCCAGCGATACCGAGGGCGGCCGACTGGTCTACGCCCTAAAGGTATTCCCTGGTACACTTTCTTGACGGCTCGATCTTCCCCCATTCTCTCAATGTGCCCCAGCCAGCGCAGGCGCGAGCCTTTAAATTCGCCTATGATGTTTGAACTTCTAAATACGCCAAATTTTTTATTATGGGTAGATCCGCTATTAAGAAGACTGGCTGAAGAAAGTAGGTACTTAAGTAAAAAAAGTTTTAAATTTCAAACTTCGAATTCGATTCGAATTCTTGGGTTATTTCAGATCATTCTTATGTTTGTGCTGAGAAAATTCTAGATTAGACTTCTTGTTAAAAAATAACTTTAAATCGCAAACGTTTGGACATTGAAGCGTATTTTGTAAATAATAGGAACACGGAATCTGCATTGGTGTGATACACGAATTAGTACCCATTGCGACAAGTACCATCAAGAAACTATTTGAGTGTACTTATTTATGTATTCGTGAAAACGGCGGACATTTAAAACCATTTATTTCGTAGATCATATTAATATTAGGTATTTTTGTCTGTGTCTAAAATACACATTAAAATGATTTATTTTGTTATTATTTCTTTTAGTTCTAATACAGAGGATTATCGATGCACCTATGATGATTTTCTACTTAGGTAGGCGCTTTTGCTTCTAGGTGCAGTAAGCCACGAGGCCAGCTTAACAAAAACTGTAATTATCTTATACCCCCTGTATTTCCGTACAAATGTAAGTATTGGAAAAGTTTTTCGCAATTTCTGACATTTATAGTACTCAAACCTCAGTCGGTCCAGTAGTGACTTTTGATCTTAATAAGAAAGAAGATCGATTGGCATCAAAAAAAGTTTTTGTGTAAAATGACCATTTTCTTGCTGACTGTACATTTTTTCCAAAATCTGTAAATGCAGTTCAGAATTTCTTAAAAATGTATTGATAGTCTTCTAAAAACGTTTTCCTGTAACTATAACGTTAGGTACCTGCCCTTACTGTCCCGTCTCGAAAATTCACCCTGTATAATGAAATGTGAGGATCAGTGTTTCTTTCATGTGAAATTAATATGTGTGAAAAGTATTTAAAAGAAGATGCTACTATAACAAATTTGATTTAAGTTAAAACGAGAGAATTACCTACAGTTTACCTGAGCGATTACCTAAAGTCAGCAAACGAAGCGTTTCGGAACTCCCTCCTTCTGCCTTTGCATCAGTAAAGATTTCACACGTGGTTTAAATGTGAATTTAGTCTGAAGATTACGGATAGGGGGAGGAATGTTAGTCCAACACACTTCGTTGCTAGTTATCGGAAACTTCCAGCAAACGCTTTTGTTTTGTGGCTGTGGTAAACCTAAGGAGTGCTGACCTAATTGAGCGTAAATCGCCGACCGCGAATTTCATCAAGTATTCAGGTTTATTAAACTTAACGACTTCAAAAATAAGTGCACTAAGATACAGTTCCCTACGCGATTCCATATTAAGTATAGACAATTTCAGATTTAGATCATCATCAAATTAAAACAGCAGTTCCGAATTAGTTTTGTTTCCGTAACATTTTATTAACGTGACGTCACGAATTTTGGGATCCTATCACCTCTTGTCAATCACTGTTACACTTCGTCGACCCCCACCCCTTAACGTGTGACGTACTATAAAGGCGTCTCCTATTGGTGCAAGCAGCGTGACTAGAATACCTAACTCTTTACAGTGTTTACTTACACATTCTTCTTTATCCTCGCACCGGCCTCGTAGCCGTAAATAGATACCTCGTGCTCAAACGCAGCTATCATCTCAGTCTTCTTAGCGAGTGTCTTCTCGAACTCTTCTTGCTCTGTCTTTAGTGTTCTTGTGTTATCTAACAATCATAACATAACTGGTGAACTTAGTCTATCTCTAAATGAATTAAAATTTTAATCCATTGCAGAAGGAGTACCTAATACATAAAGTACACAGTCAGGCACAAGAATTTCCAAAGCATGTTAAGTCAGGCGGCCTTTTAGAAAACAAAGATAATGTAAAGGAGAAATATAACTATGACATAAAACGGATTTAGCTTCCTTCCATCACTAAATTTTTTTTTTAAATTTATTTAAGACTTTGTCGCTTAGCGACCACATCGTCCGTATAAGAAAAAGAAATGAAACAAAATCACAAAAAATAACAAACTGAATGCTTAACTAAACCTAAATCTAATAACTTATTCAAAAGCTCTACCTCTTCACAACTAGGGTTGGATAAAATGCTATTTACAAAACCTACATCTAATTGACGGATCTTATTTACACAAGTGGTTCTAAAGAAAACAAAGATAATGTAAAGGATGAATATAACTATGACATAAAACGGATTTAGCTTCCTTCCATCACTAAAGGACATAAAATAAAACTAACCATTAATATTTGCAATAAACTTAGCATTGCATTGTTCAATATTACGCGTTTTGATTTGCACAGCGAGCTCATCAGCAGCGGTGCCAGCCATCTTTTCGGACATCAGAGCGCAGAACTGCTCTAGAGTGAGAAGATATTCCAGTGACGGGTTCGGTGGGTGTGGCTGTAGGGATATAAGCTTATTCTCTAGCACTCAATTGAGAAACAAAGATAACATAGTAGGTACTGATATGAGTAGGTATGGTTTAGGGCCAACAACTGGCAACGATGGGTGAAAGAATGGACGTACCTAAACTACATATACAGGTACACCTGCAAAAGCAAGAATTATAGCTGAAATACCTTTTCCAATGCATAGTCCGCTTTCATCTGAAATTCAAATGTACAATAATAAGGATATAAATAATAAGGAACCCCGCCATTATATGATATTAGTAAGGTAAGAAACGGGTATTGTAAGAGAGTAAATAGTAAAAGAAAATGCCAAATTTTAGCGCAAATCGCAAGGAGAATAGGGTCCCATAGGCAACTATAAGGAGATTCGGGCCAACAGGAATAGAAACAGTAGTATTTCAGGGTACCTCATCAATCATTTGTTCAACCAGCTGTTTTAGTTGAGGGTAGCTGTTCAATATGTAGAGCAGGTGCCCAAGCTCAGGATTCAGGCGATGCTTTAGCGTAATATTTCCCTGTAAAAGTTATGTAAGAGACAATGCCAGATTTAGACGCCAAACGTACACGGCGCGGCGCGGCCCACGTGGGACAGACGCCCGTTATTGCCCAGCATTATATTCCTTGTAGGGCTAGTTCCTGCCAGTAGTCGTAGTCAATATCTTTTTTTATAAGATATATAAAAAATAGTTCTAACAACTTTACCAGTTTATCAAGATACGGATTTAGAGTCTGCATAGAAACCTATTCATAAGGGTTGTGTCTATATCCATCTTTCTAAAGCTTATCTTCAGCCTATTATAGTCCACGACTGGACAAGGCTGTTTGCATAATTTTAGTCTTCGGCTTGATGACTTCGGTCTTCTGACAGATCGGTACAGTCTTGTATCGGAATTTTATCTCTAGAGATTCTCAGTAAAGTACCTACGTTCCATCGCTTGTCTAGTATTACGTATAACTAGTATAAAGCATGACAATATCTGTGGTATCCTCAAAAGATAGCTACTTACGCTCTTAATATCCGAGATTGCTTCTATATTAAACAGACTGTTCGAACACATAGGACTACTGTACTGTGCGTATATAAACATGACGTCATCATAATCATTCACAGACAGTATTGAGTTCAGCGTTCTAATGTCCTTTATTAGGATCGGGAGGACAATGGAAAGCTTGCACTTGTAGATGGCTGCAGCTAGCAATTTGTTGATGCGTTCCTCTTGAATGTGACACTCCAGATCTATTGGGGATGCCACTGAAAGCAAATATTTAAATCGTTAAATACGCCCTCAACGTAATGAGACCACGCCGTTTTGTTTCTACATGAAATAAGATAGCTCGCGCATTTGGAATCAGTGTAGTTACCTCAAACTAGACACAGTGTTAGCCGTTAGGTATTATTTCTTTCACGAAAGTTCGTGCATATGATTTCACAATCAATGGTTGTTACTATTTATTTACTAAACAGTTTGATCTATTGACAATACCAGGATGCGTTGGCATTACTGTTAACATACATTTAAAGACAATGCCAGTTTTTGTTGTGATGGCACATCTATCCATTTAAATCTTTGAGTTTACCATTATCCTTTGTAAGGTCCTCATCTCTTTCAGGAACACTAGCGCTAACATAAGACTTGCTGCTGGGAGTCTTGGTGCTTTCGGAATATGTACTAGAGTGTAGAGTTTCTTCTGAGGCGAAAACTGATTTTGACATGTTTATATCAAATGTTCCCTTATCAATGAAATCTTAAACAAACTACTACCAAAATGCAAGAGTAACTAAAACCAACAGACCATTGCCATTGTGAACAAAGAAAGTATAAAACAATAACACTACATACGTATAATTGCCGATTTTAAGGTGACAACAAGCTGACAACCGATCAAAAAAATTGTTTTGACGATTGTCTATGGCATTTGTAGAAAAAGAAGGTAAGATGGAACCCGCGGCGCTACTTCCGCGTGGTCATACTAATTCGTCACATCAATATTACCACCAGACGAAATAAATCTTGTCTAGAACAGGACAAACGACTGGATCTTGTTGACTGGATCTACTCATAGTCTGAGAGTAGGTAATCCGGACAAAAATGGGCTACTGGTCATACTAAATTTTGTTGGTTGCTTATTCCTGAAATATAAGACATCAGTTAAGAGTAATCAGTTGTGTGTGAAGTTTGGTTTCGATACTATGAATCGTTTTTGTCAAAAATACCGGATTGGGATGGTTGTAACGGGACGGTTGTAATAATATTTATATTATTTTAATATTTATTTATTTTATGTCGTGTTATAGAATTATTTACTTCTAAGTGTTCATTTAAAAGTACAAAGAACAGTTCAAAAGCTATATAGTTTTGTAAGTAGTTAACTCTTTTTCAAAACTTTTTTGTCTGATCTTTCAAATGGCCAGAGTAAGAGTCAAAACTACAACAAGGGCACAGGTTGCTCTACAACAATATAAAGATGCTTAAGTCGAAGTGAAAGCTGAAACGTCCTTAAGGATTGCTGCAGATATAAATGGACTGAACTATACGTATCGCTAACGCGACACGTGCGAAAAATACGAGATGCTTATGTAGAATCATGCCCCTTCTCTTATGCCCGTGGATTCAGTGAGAGCCTGCTAAGAGATACCTCCGGAAGATGGGCAGCAGCGTCTTTCAGTGTATCAACATTCCATACTGCGCTCGCTAACCCGCCTGCCAAGCGTGGTGATTATGGCAACTACCCCTCATGGAGATGATGGAGAAATTAATATTTTTGTAAGTTTTAATTATACAAAGATTATGTATGACCTATGTGTTTTTATGTGATTTATTCTTAATAAAAGTAATAACTCTTTTTTCTTTGTTTTAGTGGTGTTTCAACTGCCCCCAGCCTCTGTTATAACCGCCCTCGGTATGGGGGTCGATTGTAACAGAGGCAGATATTTTTTTCTAATGTTTAGTACCGTGTAATTACCATACTTAGGGCTAAGTTATTACCATACATTTAAAGATAGATAAACGACTTTTAATTTGATGTATTGTTCAAAGTGCTAGGACAAATAGTTTTGATTCTATGGACGATAGACGAAAAAATGTTACAACCGTACCCAGTCTCCTCTACTGTTGGCGTTCCTTTTATAAATAAATAAATAAACAAGGACTAACGTTTATTTATTTATTTATATGTTTTCTTCTTGACATACCAAAAGAGTATAAAAACACTACGTTTTAGTTTTAAGGTTTAGGGACATTGTAGGCCTTAAATCATAGTAATAAGGTCTAAAATTAAAAATATTAAAACTAGAGAACTTTGTAAATTAATTTGTTCTGCAGTGACCACCCATTGGAGATACCCATAACCCATTCCCATATTCAAGTCATAGCAAAAGGAGATCTCATTTGAACCTTAGTGAGTAAGGAAGAGTCTGAGATGTGAGATGGCCATATCTCACATCTCAGACTCTTCCTTACTCACTATTTGGTATGGCCCTATGTTGTTGTTCTTGTCATTAATTTACACAATATTTCAAAGATTTTTGTTAATATTTGTATTTCGGATTATTATTTATTTATTGGCATACAAAACAGAATATGGTCATGACATGATACAAAAAATAATTATCTTAAAAGTACAATTACTACAAGGACTAGATCATATTCCTAAAAAAGTAATCATGATTGTGTAAAAAGAGCGAATAATAGCGCACAAACAAAAATATATAATAGGTAACTAAATATTAAAATCAAGTCGGCTCTTAACAAAATGAGGTAGAAAATAAAAATACAAATAATAATGAACATAACTAAAAACTAATTTACAAAATTGGTTTAAAACAATAAAAAGGAATATATACATTTTGAATTTACATATTACTAATAATAATCATTACAAGGGTTCTGCTCTACAGCTCTGCTTCCAGAGCGCATAGAGCCGCCCGTTTAAATTTGGTGATACTACTACTAAATACATCTGAAAATTCGTTATTAATAAGTAAGCTATTGTACAATCGACACATTCTAAAGGCCGCTCTACATTCTCACGAGAATCTCGCGAGAACGCGAGAAACATGCGAGAAACGTGAATGTGGAAGCGATGAGAAGAATACGCGAATCGCTTCCACATTCACGTTTCTCGCATGTTTCTCGCGTTCTCGCGAGATTCTCGTGAGAATGTAGAGCGGCCTTAAGGATGGGGTTAAAATACGAAATTTTGTTAGGACAAACCTGTATGGTGAAAGTTTTTTGGAATGGGTATCTAGATTTAGGTTTGGTGTTAATGTTTAGCAAGGAGAGAAAAATATAGAAAAATAGCCGTGGGGCGCCGGCAGTAGAATGTTGCCCCTCCTCTCATGCCCGTGGATGCAGTAAGAGCCTGCTAAGGGATACCTCCGAAAGATGGGCAGCAGCGACTTTCCATATATCAACATCCCATACTGCGCTCGCCAACCCGCCTGCCAAGCGTGGTGAGTATGGCAACTACCCCTCATGGAGATCCATGAGGGAGGCCTTTGTTCATTAGTGGACGTTTTATGGCTGAAATGATGAAGGAGAGAAAAACAAGAGAATCAATAAAATTATGTGTAGCTTTATACAAATGGACAAGGTCATGTAGTTTACGCCGATGGTCCAAAGACGTTAAATGAAATTTGCGTAATCTATCCACATATGTAGCTGTTCAGTTTACGACCTGAACCGCACCTGTAGCTCAAGACCTTGATAAATTTCTTCTGAATTCTTTCAACACGCTCTGAATGATTGGCCGTAGTCGGTTTTTAGGCCTTTACATATAGAGCGTCAGCATACTGTACAGGATGGTTTGTTGGTTGGGTACTAACCTAATCGATGATAAAACTGTAGCAACATTCTGAATAAGTCCTGCGGGGAGACAACAGTACTAAAAACAGTTTTTTAAAAGTAAGATCTGATATCTCCCCTGCCCAGGGGAGACGACAGGATTTTTTTCCTGATATCTCCCCTAGGGGTCCATTAGGGGAGACATCAGACCTACACCCTTTTTCATGGTGTCTCCCTTACAATTTTCGCGTAGCAACAGACCTTTACCCCATCTCTCCTGTGGCTCCACGTCTTCATGATTACTAGATTTGATTTAAAATAACGATGTAAAGTTCTTTGGGATTCTGCCTCCTCTTAACTTCTCGGTGAACTACAATGCGAGGGGGGTAAATTTAAAAACAGCGCCGTATCCTCAGGCAGCACCGGCTGAATCTGATAAGTAAACCATTTGCTTTTTAGATTTGTTTTACATTTATTTTAACTTTGTACTTTTTTATATAAGTATCCTTAAGAAACAAATGATTGGTTATCCGGCAGGCTGATTACGTAGGTATCTCGTGACAGGTTTGCAACAGGCGTATATCTCTGTCTTACGAGTAGATATGGCTGTGACACAGTTGAATCTTCGGGAATACTCAAAGGTATTAACATTATACGCGATGAACTCTCGTGTTTTTGATATTTAAAATGTATTGTGATCCCCTAAATTATCCCATTGTAGGCAAAGGCCTCCCTCCACTTCTTGCAGCCAACTCGATCCACAGCTAATGCCAGCCCATGTGTTATGGAACTGGTATATTTCATCACGTCACTGGGTGTACTTAAGTCAATGAATGATACAATTATAAACATTTTTTTTATTTTATTTCATCATCATTTAGTTCGACGTCTCTCTTTTTCGTCTTCTTTTCTGCTGTCCTATCTTCCTTCTTCTTGCGTGCCTCCTTGAGTGCATCAGCCTTCTCCGCAGCGATCTTCGCCGCTTTGTCAGCCGCTTTCATCTGCTTCAGCCGTTTGCTCAGCTGATGGAACGGTCGGGAGAGGAGTAGGTTAGGAAAGGAATTGGTTAATAGGTAAGGAAAGCGTAAAGTGGCTACTTGGTAGTTGTAGGTAAGTAAGAACCGAAATTAGTAGGCAAAATTATTAAAGGTATAGGCTCAGATATAATTCTAATTTCTACATTCTGGCAGAGGTGTCTTGTTCTCAGGAGCGGAAGTTAATCGTCAAATTATGAGTCTATTCAGGTGTTATTGTATTTTATATTCTGTATGTAGGTATAGATTATATTTTGTAATGTATTTTTATGTGCATGTAATTGGAGAGACCTTGCCTTGCCGTTAACACAGTTTTTAACAAGCATGGGAGGTGCCTAATGTCTGATAATTACGGTAAATAAGCTATATTCTTCTTACAAGTTATACCTTTTTCCCTCACTTGGATGAAAAGTTATCTAAAGCGAAAGAATTAAATTATGTGCTTTATTTAATTTAAATGTGTCTTGTTCTTCATATAACTCAATAAACACTTGACTTTGACATGTTGTTAAGGTTTTAATAACTAAATTATTGATTTTATAATACGGTGGGGGATACCAGATCTGCACCGACGTTCTGTGTTGGGATGTATTGTGCATTGTCCCCCGTAATACTATCTACATCCTAGCCAGTCCAACTTCTTTAAATAACGGAAAAAGATTCTGGGGCGTTGGCAGCATTCCATGAGCATCGCAGAGATGCAGATAAGCTTGGTACGATTAGCTTCTGTAGTCTTGTTTCCATTCTGACGTAGCTTATGGGTGTGCAGTGTAGTAATACGTGCGTCTTATTCCAATTCATTCTTTATTGCAAAATTGTTGTTTTACAGGGTTCACAATATATAAAAGTTGTATATGAAGCCTTAACTGTCTCAGATATCACAATTCTACAGTAGTAATTATAGGTAAATGGTGCAAAATCGTGGGAAAGAACAAAGGACAGGATTTCAGGTGATTTGGATGACTAGGCTTTCTTCTTTCCTTTTTTACCCTTTCCCTTCTGCTTGCAAATAATAAAAAATATATGTTATATAATAAATGTAACTATAAGACAATTTATGCAGCGACAGGCTCTGGTATTCATGCTGTACGGGACGCTGCAGTGCCTGGGACATTGTAGATGGATTATTATTCGGAGGAATCAACAGGTCAATACATCTAAGGCTGACTTAGCCGCGGATTTCCTTGCGATGTTTTTCTTCTCGATGTTTTGTATAAACTATAGAATAAATATACAGGGTGTAAAAGGACGACTACCGAAAATTTCGGAGGTACAATACCTACTTTACTAAAATATATGGAACAGCTTTTTCTTAACATTTTTTTACAGCAAAAGATCCTTAGTGAAATTGTTCATATTGACGAGTACATTGACCTCCCGAAGTTTTCGGTAGTTGTCCTTTTACACCCTGTATTTTTTGCATTTCCAAGACTCGTCTTAAATTTTAATGCATGATTTATGCATTATTTATGGCATGTTCAAGATTATTTATTGGGACGTGTTACAGGTGATTTAAACATTTGTACACTTTTTTAACACTTTTTGAAAATATACATAAGTAAGTTAGTTATTATTATAAATTTTAAGTTAGTTATTTAATGTAATATTAATTAAGCGGTATGGCGGCCTAACGTTTTTAGGGATTATTCCGTTATATATCGGCAGGACAGGTAGTGAGCAGTAGGTATAGTACCAAAGTTTAGGCATAAGAATGAAAGCAAAGAGCAAGTTTAAATGTAAAGTGACAAAATACAGTGTGATAAAGTTCTTGTTTTAAATTATGTTTCTCATTTCTTTGAGATTATTGCGTAGGACTGTAATAGACGGAATCTGCTCCAGCGTAGCATAAGACCAAAGAACATTGTTAAAAAATTACTATACCGACCCATACAGGTTCTTCTGTTCACTTCTTTTTTTTAAATGAACAGTTTCAATAGTGTGCTTTATTCCATTAACTTTTTATTAAATTGTAAATTGATGCGTCAAAAAGGCCCCTGTGGTGGCACTGAATAAAGTATTTTTACGAGTTTGAGTTTGAGAATGCACGTTGTGGCTATGAAAATCAAAATCCTATTGAGTCCGTCAGTTAGATATTAGGTACAAAAATAACAGACACGTATTTTTTTCTTTTTCAAAGCAATGAAACAATACTTAGATAAAGCGAGTTGAAGTTTAGGAGTGGGGGCTCGTGACGTCATAACACTATACCGAGGCACGTCATCGGCGTGTACCAGCGTATGACTTCACGCTATTATACATTTCAATATAATGTATCGCGGCTATTTTTGGATTACGTTACAAAAGAAAAAATACGTGTCCAATAGATTTTTTAACCTACGAGTAAAAATTGAAATTTTGTCGAATAGCCTATTATAGATCAGCATTACCTTCTTCTTTTCTGCTCTGTTAGCCAGCACCTCTCGCCAGGCGTGCTGGATTACTCTGGCTGCGTGCTCCATTAGGAACTTAGTCATCTTCTCTGCCATCTCTTGTTGGTACTCCGCTTCTCTCTCTGCCATCAGTGGAATGTATTCTATGTCCTGTTCTGCTAGTCTCGTCTGAGAACAATGTTTATTATCTGATTGTATTTTTTTTGGAAGCGTTGGCGGGATGGGCTTGTTACCTTTAACAGAGGATGGTGGGAGTCTGCAAATGATCGGGATGGTTTTGAAAGAAGAACTGAAGACTTTAGGGGAGACCTTTGCTCAGCAGTGGGACAACATAGGTTAAATAAAAAAAAATACTAAATTTATGAATTAAATTGTTTTTGAATTGAACATTTGTATTTATGATATTGTGTGTTAAAATTTAATTTAAAGTTATAAGGATGACTGCACTATTTTATTAGGATAATCCTGTCAACATAGTTATGTTGATAATAAAAAAATAAATGTGTCTTTAAAAGCTACTTTTTCTAAACCTACTACTGTACTTTAATCAAAACCTATTTATTTAGAATCACCTGGTTACTCTAATAAAAGTTTACTTAATTTCGGTTGTCGGCTTATTAAAGTTTGTCTTTAATTAGCCGAGAATGATTAAATAATTCTATAATTTTCAACAAAAATAAAACCGGGCAAGAGCGAGTCGGACTCGCGCACCGAGGGTTCCGTGCCATCATACAATATAATTTATGACAAAGGCGGTTTTATATTTGTTGGAGAACCTTGACAGCGCCATCTCTTGTCTGATAGCAGAACTTATGTAGATTTTTTACACTTTCGATGATTTCTAAAAAAGTATGATATGTAGAGAGATTGTAATAAATTTCCTCTAATCTTTACATACACTTCTAATAGTAATAAAAGTTTCAAAGGTTTATCTCCGCAAACTTCGGAGATAAGGGGGGGGGAACGCTATTTTTTTCAACATTTTTGTAAATAACTCAAAAACTATACGACTTAAAGGAAAACTAAAAACTGTTTATTAATGTGCAAATGAATACCTTTCATATGATACCCCACATAACCTAGTAACTTTCCAAAAATTTTGAAAACACCCCTTCCACCCCCATTGTCTAAAAAACTATGCAAATTAGAGAGTTCGCTATAATTTTCCTATAAAGTTTACAAACACTTCTATTAGCTATAAAAGTATCACGGGTTTATCTCTGCAAACTTCGGAGATAAGGGGGGGGGAACGGTCGATTTTTCAACATTTTTGTAAATAACTCAAAAACAATACGGCTTAAAGGAAAACTAAAGACTGTTTATTAATGTGCTAATAAATACGTTTCATATAATACCCCACATCACCTATTTACTTTACAAAATTTTTGAAAACCCCCCTTCAACCCCCCTTGTCTAAAAAACTATGCAAATTAGAGAATATGCTACAACTTTCCTATTAAGTTTACATACACTTCTATGAGCTATAAAAGTATCACGGGTTTATCTCTGCAAACTTCGGAGATAAGGGGGGGGAACGGTTGTTTTTTCGACATTTTTGTAAATAATTCAAAAACAATACGGCTTAAAGAAAAACTAAAAACTGTTTATTAATGTGCAAATGAATACCTTTCATATGATACCCCACATCACCTATTAACTTCACAAAATTTTTGAAAACCCCCCTTCCACCCCCCTTGTCGAAAAAACTATGCAAACTAGAGAGTTCGCTATAATTTTCCTATAAAGTTTACATACACTTCTATTAGCTATAAAAGTATCATGGGTTTATCTCGGCAAACTTAGGAGATAAGGGGGGGGGAACGGTCATTTTTTCAACATTTTTGTAAATAACTCAAAAATGATACGGTTTAAAGGAAAACTAAAAACTGTTTATTAATGTACAAATGAATATCTTTCATATGATACCCCACACGGCCTAGTAACTTCACTTAACATTTTTGAGATCCCCTCTCCGCCCCCCTGCAATCAAAATAAGAATATTTTTTAACATTTTTATATATGCTATATTAGTAAAAAAGTGTTGTCTTTTACCATTTTAAATTGCAAGTCGATAGCATCAGTAGTTCTCGAGATATCCATCTGTGACAGACAGACAGACAGACAGACAGAGTGATTCTATAAGGGTTCCTTTTTACCATTTTGGTCCGGAACCCTAAAAACGGACTTCAATGATTAAATCCTCAACTTGTTGCGGAAAATACCTGAACCGCTATGTGTGACTATTACATTTTAGTATTTCTCTTGATTTATCATGGATATCGTGTATTGTAAAAACTGGCAAACGTTTTAAAGAATCCATTCGCAAGTTTAAATTGGCATAAAACTTTGTCTTGAGGGACTCCAGTAGACATTATAGTAATTCCCCATGGATCCCACACGAAGCGAGATTAGAAAAATTAATGGGACCTAATGAAAGTCTATCTATCCGAACATAAAAATAATTTTCCACATCGGTTCATAAACGACGGAGGTCTGAGGTAACACAAAAATACAGCCCCTTGAAAACCCTCCTCCTTTATTCATCATCATCATCATTTCAGCCGTAAAACGTCCACTACTGAACTAAGGCCTCCCTCATGGATCTCCATGAGGGGTAGTTGCCATACTCACCACGCTTGGCAGGCGGGTTGGTGAGAGCAGAACGGGATGTTGATATACGGAAAGACGCTGCTGCCCATCTTCCGGAGGTGTCCCTTAGCAGGCTCTTACTGCATCCACGGGTAGGAGAGGAGGGGTAACATTCTACACCCCACGGCGCGGTTAATGAACTGATAACCGCAATATTATGTACAAATAACGTTTATTAGTAAGCAATTTTATATTAGAAGAGAACAAAAAAAAAATGTGCATTGGTATTATTTTGTGTTATTAACAAACATTGTTAGAATTTTAGAGAGCAGTTCTTATTCCAGAGTACCAACGAGTCGTAAGGATCTTATCAATAATTTGCCGGCACCCCACGGCTAACTCCGAAAACCTCCTTTATGAAAGGCGGTTAAAAACCGCTGGCTTCCGACTTCCTTCGAAATGATTATTCTTAACACGCATCAATCAATACATAGTATAAAACAAAGTCGCTTCCCGCTGTCTGTCTGTTCCTATATTTGCTTAGATCTCTAAAACTACGCAACGGATTTTGATGTGGTTTTTTTCAATAGATAGAGTGATTCAAGAGAAAGGTATCATATGTATAACACATGCATAATATAGTAGAGAAACACTGATCATTTCAGAGGTTTCTAATGTGAGGTCGTAAATACACATTTTTTGCGCTCACATTGCAAACGGTGGCTGTACCCTATGAGATAGATCAAAATAATGTACTACAGTATTTTACACCTTAAAAAGCTCTACAAGAAAGTCCGCGATAGTATGTTCTGTAGTATTTTTAGTGTCAGCATTGCTCCCGTGCGAAGCCGGTGCGGGTCGCTAGTTATTTATATTTTAATAAGTTAGGTACACATAGATTGCGTTTCTTGCTCCTTCCAGTCTACGTGCTTTGGCTATAACTTAACGTTTGCTCCTTGTATATTTCACGCTGAGCCAACCATTTGACGTGCACACATATAATCTTTTGTGTATTGGATTGCAATTGGGTCTCATATTTATAGTAATTAAAAAAAAAAAAGAAGGAGGGAAGGGAGGCCTTTGCCCTGCAGTGGGAAACATCAGGCTTATAAATAAATAAAAATAATAAATAAATAATAAAAAAAAAAATATTTATTTTATTAATTTATTAGTCATTGTATTTAGGTATCTTATATAGTCTGCAGTTGTATAAACATACCTCCAAGTCCTCAATTTTCTTTATTTCATCGTCATACTTCTCTGTGATATCATCCATTTCTAACTGCTTGTCCCCCATCTCAATATCGTACTTCTGCAGCCAGGTTATCAGCTGAGTCTCCGCTTTGCACCTTAACATAGATATTAGTTTCAATATGATAAGGGTTTTTTTTAATTTTTTTTTTTAGGTTTGGAAATCATTTAATGACTTCTCCCGCTCTGTGAGCGGGAGGGCGTGTCAGACTTTTACTGACTAAAACCACACCTGTGTCCTTCAGTTGCCCCTTGAGTTCTAGAACTACGGGTTTCCTTCTTCAGAAATTCCCCGCGGTCCTAGCTTGCGGGCATCGGCCCTGTTGGGCCCCTACGGTTTGTAGCATCTCTTTGAGGAGCGCGTGGGTCACTACGCGCTGTTGACGACTGGGTATGGTCTGGTCGATTACCGGACGGCCGGACGGCGAGCTACCCATTGCTCGGCGTCCGCAAGATGCGCGTCAATATGATAAGGGTTGACATGTCATTAACTCACAGTCAATAAATAACTAATAGATGTGAAAGGCCATAGGTACTTAACGGCAACATTATATTTATATTTTTCTCTACATGTTGCTACTACGAGTATTTTTTTATTTTTTATTTGGGAAAACAATCATAACAATTTTAGAAAAGTAAGAATAACACTTAAACCAGTGTATATACAAATTTATACTACACTATAATACTAATATTATAAAGCTGTAGAGTTTGTTTGTTTGTTTGCGCGTTAATCTCAGGAACAACTGGCTCGAATCGAAAAGTGATTTTAGTGTTGGATAGATGATTTATCGAGGACAACTGGCTCGAATCAAAAAGTGATTTTGGTGTTGGATAGCTGATTTATCGAGGACAACTGGCTGGAATAAAAAAGTGATTTTAGTGTTGGATAGCTGATTTATCGAGGACAACTGGCTGGAATCGATAAGTGATTTTAGTGCTGGATAGCTGATTTATCGAGGACAACTGGCTGGAATCGATAAGTGATTTTAGTGCTGGATAGCTAATTAATCGAGGACAACTGGATCGAATCGAAAAGTAATTTTAGTGTTGGATAGCTGATTTATCAAGGACAACATTCTCTTTAACCTTATCGTTTACTATAGCAGTTGTATCTTCCGCAAAAAGGACTAAGTATGCCATTCTGGTCTTCAACACATGCAACAATGTCATTAATGAAAATGATGAATAAAATTGGTCCTAACTCTAATATACCTACTAAGTTAAGACATTAAGTTTTATGTAGTAAGGTTTACTTTGTAACATTTTTGTGATTTTTTTTTGTTGGATGTCCTTAAATAAATAAATAAGGCTAATGTAGCTTTCTAATGGTGAAATAATTTTGAAAATCGGTCCAGTAGTTTTTGAGTTTATTCATTACAAACATACAAAATACAAATCTTTCCTCTTTATAATAATTAGTTTAAAAGTATGGATAGATAAATCATATAATTTACTTGCGTAGTCTTTGTTTCTGTTCAAGATTAAGATGCCTTTGCAGCAGGGTCTTATACGCTTCCTTACAATCCTTTTCCTCTTCTTTCAGCATCTCGATCTCCACCACGTGAGATCGCGTCACCAGAACCATCTCACGGTCTGAATCCAAACTGTAAAATATTAAAACCTGTCAAGTGGGAGTCGGACCCGCGCACCGAGTGTTCCGTGACATCGTACAATATTATTGTTGCGCCGAGCGCAAACGTAAACCAGTAAGTTAGCGAAAGATCTAGAAAGTACCGGTTGTGCAAGCGGCCGAAAGAGTCCAAAGGTCACTCTTTATTGTTTTCAACACAAACAAGTGAAGTTTTTAGACAAACGGAATAAGAAAATGTAATTTTAGTAAATTTTACAAAATATTTTAATTAGCATTATTTAGGAAGTGTGCCAACAAATTTGATACCAAAAGCAAACACGTTGTTGATCTTACTTGACATAATCATGATCGTGTCAGACACGTCATTTTAATTTAGTAGCTTTATACGTCATAAGTACAACCAAATTTAGAACCTTTTGACTGTTCATTTACGCCAACCTTGTAAATTACGAAGATACAACTGTATAAGCACCTCTTTCTAGCTCCTTTAAAATTTCATAAGTAAAAAGAGTACAGAATGATTGATTTTGGTTGCTTTTTTAGCCTGATTATTATTCTGAGAGTGCAAAGCACTAATGTGTTTCGAAATTGCTCTATTGAATTATGTGCTCGATGAATATGAAAAATTAAAATTTGACATATTTTTCAATAGACTTACATTTTCTTCTTTAACTTGCTATTAGAATCAGCAGCAATTATGGACAGATCGTTTTCCAGCTTTTTGATTAGCTCTTTTTTGGACGCCATTATTGCTTCCATACGCTCCGTTTCATTCTTCAGTGTATTTGTGTACTCTGTTTATATGTAAAAGAAGACATGAAACAGGAGTTTTTAGGGTAGTGGAACTTTTTATATATTATTTGGAAGTACCTACCTACCTACTACCACCATACCTATTTTTGCCGCCAAATAGTAATGCTGATAATAATAATTGCTGTATTTCGGTTTGAAGGGACCGGTGAAATTACGGGCACATGAGACCTTACAACTCTATGTCTCAGGGTGACGGGCGCAATGCAGTACAGCGTTGGTCACGTGATTACTGAACGTGATTACCGCGGTACTGCAGTTGTAATAATTAGAGGTTACCGCTTAACATTAGATGGGCCTTGGGCTTGCCTCGTCATTTAGTAGAATACATCGCTACAATTTGGTTTGTAAGAAAAGATTGTATAGCGTCAGCAACTAGCATTAAGTAGTATTTATATTATACGACACGCTGTAGTGCTTAGGACATTGTTGGATGGATTAGGCTAGCCCAACACATATACCATCCTCTCAGCTTAGTCGGCTATACTTAGAGGAAGGAACATGTCAATACGTCTGGCTGACTAAGGCACTGGTGACCTCACTTTGTTTTCTTTCACCGTTAAAGCACGATTTAAACGTTCACATACAATTTTCAAGAGAGACCAGTTGTTGACTCCGCATAAATCGTCTATAATAGAGGTTAAAGGCCTTATTTCATCATTTCAGCCGTAGGACGTCCACTGCTGGACAAAGGCCTCCCTCACTGATCTCCAAGTACTGCGGTTGGAAGCCGTCTGCATCCACCGCCGACCAGCAGTTCTCACCAAGGCCTTATTTACCTACCCATTATTTAGTAATTCTCACTCGAGTTAATATTTAACAAGAAATATTTATTTAACTTTCAAAATTAACGAGAGCTATACAATTCATTTTGAAAACACGGGGATTACTCACGTTGTATTATTATATCATCATCATAGGCCTTTGCGTCTTTTCAGACGATTTAAACAATGACTGTTTGAGAGAAACACTTTTTTTGATGGCTAAATAAGCCAATACGAGAGCCGACAGCACGTCCACAATTAGAACAGCTGAGCGATCCGGTGGTTGGTTCTGATATGCTGGCATGCATCTTTGCTCTTTTATCTGCACCATGACCAGGTCTGGTGTACCTAACGAGGTACACCAGACCTGGTCATGTTGCTTCTTGCCATCGCGCAAGCACTTCCTCCACTCAAGTATATTGGCAGTCAATACTTCCCAACTACGGTGTGTATCTATTATTATAACGTCTAACATTATTCCGAACGGGTCTGACGGACGTACATATAATCAACGTTATTCGAAACGTGTTGGATTAAACTTCCACATTATATACGTGAATAATCCCCGTATCTACAAAATGGATTATTTATCTGTCCAAACCTTCGATTTTCTTTATAAGTTTCGCGTTAGAAGCCTCCATGTTCGCCGTATTGATCTGGGCCAGCATTTCTTTAGCAGCGGTGGTGTTCAACTGGTTAGTCACTTGCTCACGGAACGTCTCTAAGGCTTCCAGGTATCCAAGATTTGGATGCGGTTCCCTTTTCTGGATAATGAATTGTTTTACGGGTTTTCAAATAGCTATATCTAATCTAATCAGCCTGTAGGATCCCACTGCTGGGCAAAGGCCTCCCTTCCCTCTCTCCATACTTCCCGGTCCAAGGCGTTGGTCGACCAGTCAGCACAGTACATGTCCAGCTCGCCCCGCCATCTGCGCCTGGGCCGGCCGCGCGGTCGTTGTACCGCATGTGGGACCCACTCGGTGGCTCTCTTTGCCCACATTTCTTCCGACATGCGACACATGTCCGGCCCAGTCCCACTTCAGTTTTGCAGATTTATTGACAGCATCGACGATTTTTGTCATGGAGCGCAGTGTGGTGTTTCTTATGCGATCTGTTAATTTAACACCTAGAATACTGCGCTCCATCGCCCTTTGGCAGACTCCGAGCTTTGAGCGCTGAAGAGATGTCAAAGACCAGGTTTGACATCTATAAATAGTATATAGTAATAAATATAATAAATAATAAATAACTCGTTGTAAATCTATTTTCAAAGTACATTTAATATGAGTAAAAACCCGTTTACTATCACGATGAATAGTTTAAATCACGAGTGTTTTAAAAGTTAAATTATTCTCATATTGATGACTCAAAAGTTTTCAGCGAATCTGGTTTTTGATCTGCCCAATATAAAAAGAAGGAGCATAATTAGGAATCAATGTCTTGCATCTACCAACTTGGTTCTATGAGTTAAATTTTAAGTCATATTTTATAATGGATTAAAGTCGTCAATTTTTTTTAATACTAATTGCTTACCTCTTTTTTGTTTTGTGACTTCATCTGTAAAAGAAGAATTATAATGTGACTCAATAGTTAGAAAATAGGAAAGGGTGGCAACAAAAAAAAATATAAATTGTATCTGCACATACTTAACGGGGACTTTATCGCGTTATTTACCTTTATTATTGCCCGACGTTTCGACAGGATTGCACCTACCGTGGTCTCGGGAATACTGGCTGTACAGGTCACTCTGTGGGGTTGGGTACCAATAAATTCACTTTCTTATATAGACCTGCACCGCTGCTGACGAGTACCGGCAGTTATAAACTTCCAACAACCCGCGCACTCGCGGCCGAGCGGCGCCAGCGAAGTACATATGTACGTACTTACATTTATTACGTTACACTCGCGAGTCGCGGAGGCAAAGTCGTCAGTGGGCGCGGCCTAAATGTATGCTATCTCACCTGACATAGTGTGTTTACCCGCGCGCTAGAATGAAATGCATAATGATTCATTCCTAAACCGACCGCGCAAAAATATGTGAATAGACTTTTAGCACAAGGGTTATAATAGAAAAACTTGAGTGTAATCTTTTCAAAATAACATTTATTTCAACCTTTGAATAATTAAACTATGTCGGAACGGCGTTTATTTTTGAGTTTTCTTTCTCCTTATATTACTTATTTAGTTTCGTCCAAAGTTGGGCCAAAATCGTTGAAAAGTGTTGAAATACGTGTTAAATGTTTATTTTTTATCGTAGTATATTTTTTATTATTTGAATGAAATCTTCGAGTTAATGAGATCTATGCACCGAAAGTGGGCCTATTTTTATAGTTTTTGCGGGAAGAGGCTACGGAAAACTATATTTTTTGGATTAAAAGTATATTATTTTGAATAAAAAAAGCCCATATTCTACCTCTATAGACACTGGCTTTCCGGTTCATTTGGTATGCTTAAAATGTGTCAAACTTCGACGGATAAACCAGAAAATGAACCGGAACTAGTCCTATTTTCCTAATATTTTGACGCGTTTCGTAAATGCGTCCTTAACCGCATCAAAGCGAAGGCGTCCTCTCAGACAACCCCCAAAAGGTTTTCACTAACTATAACGGTCTACACGGTCTACGTAATAAAAGATTATTAACTGCTAAGGGTAAATAACGGGTTAAATACTCGGTTAAAAAAATGTGTTGTTATCGGGAAAGTTTAAAAAAAGACTATCTGTCGTACCAATTCAAAGAGAAAGATAAATATGTTACCTACCTCAGCAACCATTTCTGCCACCTTCGATTTCAAAGCCGGGTAGCTATTCATTATGTAGATCAAATTCCCCATCTTTGGGTTCAAACGGTTATTCAGAGAGATGTTTCCCTGGAAGAAAAACACTTTGACAGAATCCTAGGAAGAATCACTCAATAAATACTAATTCAGTAAATTGATATTATGGTAAACAAAGAAAAATATCTAGTTTTAATTCCGCTAATGCTGAGATGCATATGCACCGCCCTCCCGCCCGCTAATTATGCACATGCAGGGGGAACCAGGCTGTTAGTGCAACATGCATACCCAAACCCACACGACGACACGTGTTTCGCCTCTCCGCGAGGCATCTTCAGGTTAAACGCCGAGATGTTGACTGGTCGGCGGCTGGAACGAAAGTGAAGCCACAACGCAGCGGCTACTCCTTATATACAGGTTTGCCTGCTCAGCTATACCTGCTGACTTAATATAATTAATAGAATCAGGCGTTACTTTGCGGAAATGCGGAAATCGGAATCAGTAAATTGAATAAAAATGCTTAGAAAAAAGTGCTGTTCCGATGGCATTAGAACCCACATCGTAATCCATATCGTTCTTGAGTTAGTAGAATCAGTCAATTTTACTGTGCTTCAAAGACTCATTCAAAAAGCCATTTATGTGCTCGGAGGATAGGACGGTACTGAGAGTATTTAATTCTTGCACGAGGTGGTGTAGGCAGAGCACCAGCTTTGTCTTGTAGATGGCTTCGTCGAGGATCTCGGTGATGCGCTCCAAACCTAACCTTGCCATTTTTTAGGTAGGTAGTCTATAAAATAACCCTAAAAAGAAAATTCTATTCCGGACTCTTATCGACTTACTGCATCACTATGTTTCCACGATTTCGCAGAGACTCAGGCGGTTATCAGTATTACACTGCCACGCACCACGCTGCATGTTGCGTGTCAACGTACCTACGCGCGTACTTGCGGGAGTGCAGACCTGCACGCGGGACTCGGTGTGCCATACCTTGCGTCTCGCCCAGCATCAACGCGCGGGGATGCATGTTTCTCCGCGCTTGAGCGCGTAATCTGCATCTGCATGAAAGATGCATTTTCAGTGTGTTGGACTGTGCGTGTTTTCTATAAAAACGGAGATACTTACAAGCAACGTTAGAAGACGCATTCACGCAACATGCAGCGTGGTGCGTGGCAGTGTGTGAACCGCCTAAGGCTACGCTTGCGCATTCATTTGAGTTAGCGCCCAACTTTTACAAATGTGACGCTTGTCGATTAAAAAAACTTATGATTACTAAAATACAGTTAACCCTTACAGCTTTGATATCGTCCATTGCGTTCATGTTTATAAGACTGTCTGAACGGAGCGGGTAATCGTAATGTTCAAAGATAAACACCAAGTCGTTCATGTGATCAGAGGAGAGGACGGCGCTCAGAGTCTTGTATTCTTGCACGAGGTGGGGTAGGCAGAGCGCTAGCTTGGTCTTGTAGATGGCTTCGTCGAGGATCTTGGTGATACGCTCCGCTTGGATATGGCATTCTAATTCGATTGGGGAGGCAACTGAAATGTACAATACTTGATAAATATAATACTAGGTAATGCTGGACATTTCACACAGAAGAATCCAACCCCAAGGTAACGAGAGCTGGTGTTATAGCGAATGCTACACGCTCGATATGTATCGCGATATTTAACGTGATATTTATCTAGTAATATTTTGGTTACACATACGATACGAATCGCGTCAGTACGACGGTAAACATTATGTACATAAATAAAGCTTGCGTTGCTATTATATTAGCGATAGCATCGGATTCCCGCGTATCTTCGAGGACGCGCGAGCATTTTTTTGTCACAAGCATTTATGCACTTTAATATATAATTTTAAAGTTTATTTTCAAGTGCGTTAATAAAATCCTCTCCGCTGCGCTCCGTTCTATCTACGCTGACCCTTAGAGAGCCGAGGACAATAATAATACACACGTGTATCTTACGACGTTTCTCAACACACTTGTGAAGAAAATAATACTAAAAAAAATCATTATTTTTCGCAATGGCGGGAAAAAATTATCAGTTTTCCTATGCGCGCGCATCTAACAATGGCGATTGACCATAGACTAAAAGAATGAGGTTTCTTTTTTTTTGCTTTTCGCGGATAGCGTTTTAGCCTAGTACAAAATGGGGAATTCAAAGTTTTCTTTAATATAAAGAAAACAAAAGTTACATTTGAGTGAAAGTTTTATTTATTAAAAACGTACAAGTTTAAATTATCTATTTAAATACGAAGTTGCATGAAATGAGCAAGCAATAGGTACCTACATTAATTTATTTGTACTTAGGTACTATTGAATACGATCTTTTTTTTATCGAAACTTAACAAAGTAACTCAACCAATAAAATAAAAAACCCTATAACTCACTTGTGAACAAGCATTGGTACGGGAGTACCAGAAAAGGGGGCGAAGGCCTCAGAAGGTCACCAAAGGTCAAAAATGGGCATTAATGCATGAGGCAAAAATGCATTTTTGGGTTTTTGGACGTTTTCGGCCATTTCAAAACTTAATTTTTTTGGTGACCTTTTGAGGTCACTATAACTCCGGTCCCTGTGACCAAAATCTATCAGTACCCTTCTCTTATTAAGACGGTGCTAACAAAAAAGGTTTCATGTAAATCAGTCAACGCGTTCGGTTGTAATCGTCTCGTACACAAACAGACAGACAGCGCTTTGCATATTAGGGGGCTTCGTCCCCTAAATAATAGCAATTAAAAAGTGACAGTTTGATTACAGGTTTCATTATGTGCCTAGAAATGAAATTAGAGCCACTTTATGAGCAAGTGTGTTGAAAAATAATTAAATGCATTCAAACTCATCACCATTAACAGACAGTCATCATCGTCATTATCCACAGGCCGATTTCACTCAATGGGTATGGGCCTCCCTATCTTTGTGCCATCCACTACGATCCTGCGCCAATCGCATCCATTGCCACCCCGCGATGTGTACGAGGTCGTCGACCCATATAATTATTTATTGATTTAAGCACACAGTACACGATTAACAATACAAAGTTAATAAAAATAAGATTCAAACCTAGCCTAGTAACATAACTTTTGTACGCACTGCAAAACAGCATGGCAGTGTCAATGTGGACTTTATGCAAAATAATTCAAGAACTTGTATGTAAAATAAATAGTTGACTACCAAATATAATTCAAAAGTGGGAAAAAAGTAAACAATACAATGAAAAGGTAAGACATGGTGGTCTTACCATTATCCTTCGTAAAGTCTCTGTCCTTGGTCTTCTCGATACTAGAACTGTAGCTCCCTGCTTTAGAGCTCCCAGAGTACGTAGACCGGGACTGCAGGGTCTGCAGCGTGCCAGAAGACTGACAATGGTCACTATTTGCGTTCATCTTAAGTACAAATTAAAAAGTAAACAAAAAATAAAATAAACACGTAAAAAACCTACGGTGTCATATTGTTGACGCGTCCACGAATACTGTCATGTTCAGTTCGCGGTAGTTATGTCAATACGGATTCCATGGTAATCAAAGTTTACAGTAAATTGTAGCTTGTTCGTTTGTATCTTCGATCAAATATAACCTATACTCTAGCCAAACTCAAGATGCAATATTTACTAACATTGCACTGACAGCTGAATCAGCTGATATCAGGGGTGAAAACATTTTTTCGGCTGTGCTATTTTCGCTATTTATATAGGTATATAGATAAAAATTTAATATAAAAAAATGTTATTTGCTGTCAAATTAATTCGTTCGTTTCAGCCACTTAAAACGTCCACTACTGAACACAGGCCTCGCTCATGAATCTCCATGAGGGGTAGTTGCCATACTCACCACGCTTGGCAGGCGGGTTGGCGAGTACTTGAGACTTTCCGTGTACTAACATCCCGTACTGCGTACGGGATGTTAGTACACGGGAAGACGCTGCTGCCCATCTTCCGGAAGTATCCCTTAGCAGGCTCTTACTGCATCCACGGGTATGAGAGGAGAGGTAACATTCTACTATGCATTCTAAAATGCTCGAGCAGTAGAAAAATAATCATTACTTAACGATTATTTAATTCTCAGAAGTAAACAAATTCTTACTTGACAAAACCGTTACGTTTATCTATCTTCAAATGATATTTGCTAATTAAAAATTCCAAAACTATAAACATTACATACATTTCATCCCATAGACAAAAGAAAAAAAAATCCTTTGAGCTTTGATTGAACTCTATGAAAAATAGGATGCCACTGAGCTAAGATTCGGCATGATAAATAAGAAACGTTACGCCTGTAAGCGACGCGTACTTACTGGCGTACATACCTAGTTTATTTTTCTATGTTAGCTAATTTTCAGTAAGTAGTTTTGTTAATTGTATTCTTCCATATTTGAATTTTATAAATAAATTGGCGCGCGCGGGGAGCATACATTTGGGTGCGGTGCGGGGGGAGGTACCCCGATCGGCGGGAACGGCGCGCGGCGTCGACCGTAAGTAAAAGCGCGGCTTTTTAGTATCGTCCAACGCGACCGACCGCCCGCACGCGCGTTTCTCGTGAATTCTTGCCGCTCGCCAGCCTTCGAACTAAAGCGGTGTTTTAGTCAGCCTTCCTATCAGCTACAAAGTGGTCCATACGAGCCGGATAGGTTACGAATGTTTCGAACACCTTCTCGAAGTATGGTGAGCACGCGAAGTGCAACAAGAAAGTTAGAGGAGCGCCTAGCGGTCGAAAGCGATGCTCCCCAGCGCGAAACCGAGCGATTGGATGCCGGAAACGAAGCTGTTGGAACAGTTGAACCCGGGAACAAAAGTAACGAATTACCTGGACCTTCAACAGCAGCGTTATCCACCAGAATGCAAAAGACATCTACTCGGAAAAGGTCATCGACATCTTCGATATTAGCACGAAGAAAAAGGCTGGAGTTGGAGGCCGCTCAAGAGTTAGCTAAAATCAAAATTGAATTAATAAAAAAAAAGTTAGAAGTTGACATAGCAGAACTCGAAGATAAGACGAACAGCTGCAGTCAACCCTCAAAAAGCGAATGCCCTACTGAACGCGACTGCACAGTGGAAAAGTGGCTAGAAACTAGCATTATAGAGGCTAAACCACATTTCACGTCCTATGAACGGTACCCAGCCCCGCATGAATCAAACCCGCGCAACGCCATTGCCGCCGGGACGCCACCACCGGCCGTTGAAAAAGCGCGCGACGCCATCTTCCCGCGTAATTCAAACGCGCTTTTCCCGCCAATCGCGCCCAATGATTCCCGCGCCCGGGACGCCGCCGCCGCCGCCGCCGCTCGCGGCACAGAAGATTACACGGGAAGTAAATTTTCTATTAGTGCGCGCAGTGTAGATAACCTGAACTTAACAGTGCAAAATATGACCGCCGTGGACTTAACTCGTTACGAACCTGAAATAAAATACAATATTAGTGATGGACAATGCAAACCAGAAATTTTAATAGGCCAGGACAATTACGAATTGTTGTTACCTTTGGAAGTGCTCAGGGGTAAACCGAATGATCCCTTCTTCACCCGCACTCCGCTGGGTTGGTGCATGCACGGCCGCATACGCTCCGAGTCGACGCTCTATGACGAAACAAAGCTCCATTCCGCTTTGTTCTTGTCAGAAAAAGAGGAAACTGAAGAAGCAAAAATCATGAAAGAAATTCAAGAAGACATGCGCCTTTCATTCGCGATCGATGCTACGGGAATTTTAAGTAAGCCTCGTGAAAATAGCTTAAACGTAATAGCAGTTGAACATCTTCAAAAAACGACCATATTCAAACAAGAACGGTGGTACGTTGGACTGCCGTGGAAAGGTACCTTCGGAGTCATGCCTCACTCATACGAACACGCAGTACCCAGATTGAGAGTTGAGAGAAAAATTAAGCTGTACCCAGGTTTTGGTACCCGCTACAAAGAAAGAATTGATCACCTATTCGATAACGATTACGCTTCGGCGTTTACCGAGACAATAAGCCCGAATAAGATATGGTACCTCCCTCACTTTGGCGTTGACAACCCTAACAATGAAAAATTACGTATGAATAAAATGAAAAGCATTGATAAAATTCGCCTACCAAGATACTACGAATCTGCCGCGAAAACCACCTGCGCTAAGACCGCCCGTACGAGTGAGACAAACTACACGCTATCAAGTACTCGCGCAGTAGAGCCGCGCTAGAAAGACCTACACTTAGTGTTTTGCGATGCGGTGGAGTGTGCGCTGTTGTGTACCTGGATGGCGTTGGATGGAAGACATTGCCAATTTGTTTTCGAGACGCCTTTATATCATGTAAAACCAGAGTAGCGCTCGTGAAATATTTGTATTGACGAAAATAAGTGTATGGAGATACATACCCACAAAGATAAATATCGCCGATATCGCTTCTAGATAAACCTGCGAAATAGAAACATTACAAAATGAATGGAACATACCTGGCCTGCAGAACCCCAATTCCAGCAACCTGAAGTACGTGACGAGGACCTGGAAGTTATCAACAACATCATGTATGACATCAGCTTGCTTACCTACCCGATGTCCCGGAACCCGAGCGATTTTCTTCCTGGCTGCGATTGGTGAGATCTACCTATTTTATGTTGTTTTATAAATAGATGCAGAAAAGTTTAAATCGTTAGTGCAGAAGGCGCGATTATGGAACGCGCAGAGAACCGTTACTAAAGTACTCCGAGATGAATGCATTTCCAGATGACCTGCACCAACTGAAACAAAAGTAAAGGTTAGATATGAAAAGTAAATTACTTACCTTGTCACCGGAACTCTGAGATGTCCCCTTCTTATGGTTGGCCGAGCGCATCGATGCAGCATCGGAAATATCTACCTACGTAAAAGGCGTGGTAGACGTGAAGACCCAGACCGGGTTACTGCAAAGAAACTACACGCGTCGCAAGAGCTGCAGTAGAGATGATAAGTGCTCTCAGCACTAAGGGGGGGGAATGTAAGCGACGCGTACTTACTGGCGTACATACCTAGTTTATTTTTCTATGTTAGCTAATTTTCAGTAAGTAGTTTTGTTAATTGTATTCTTCCATATTTGAATTTTATAAATAAATTGGCGCGCGCGGGGAGCATACATTTGGGTGCGGTGCGGGGGGAGGTACCCCGATCGGCGGGAACGGCGCGCGGCGTCGACCGTAAGTAAAAGCGCGGCTTTTTAGTATCGTCCAACGCGACCGACCGCCCGCACGCGCGTTTCTCGTGAATTCTTGCCGCTCGCCAGCCTTCGAACTAAAGCGGTGTTTTAGTCAGCCTTCCTATCAGCTACAACGCCCAATTCAATAATGCGCCTAAATTAATAATATGCTCTTTCTATGAGTAATGTATAGCTTGTAGTGTATTCTTAATCCCGAATCATAGCTAATAAATATCCAACTGTTTGCGACCCAGGAAGTCAAAACTAAAATTCGTTATGGTTGGCACTGTTAGGAAAACAAAATATCTCTGTTGATTTTAATCTTTGTTTTTGATCACATAATGAAGATTTGTAAATTGAAAAAGTTAGATTTTCCATAGAAATGACGTAACTATTGAAAATTGTAACAAATCTTGTAGAATTTATTGGTAAAATCATCTAATTCATTCATGACTACAAAAGTTTCGAGGCGCAACCCTAAAAATCAGCTGATTTCCAATGTTAGTAAATATTGCATCTTGAGTTTGGCTGGAGTATAGATACAACATTACCATAAGAAACTAAGCAAGAAAACGGCTTGATTTTTACTTTTGAAATCTGTCAAAACTACGATATATCTGTCAAAACTACGATAGAACATAAATCCAATGGAGTAGTTTTCGTATAATATTTTTTTTGCTTTATGAAATTTATGAAGAACTGTTATTTTACTGTAAATTTAGGACCTAGATAGCTTGCCCTGGCTTCGCTCAAGTTATCATTTTTTGTAATAACCTTTCTCCATTGACTCCAAAATACATTCATATATATGTAAGTGAGATCGTTTGTTCTCTTTTCATATAGCAACGACTGAACAATTTAAGTTTTTCTCTTTGAATTTCGTTTTTGGGAAATCTGTAATTTAAAACTACTTTTAGATTAAAATGTTTTAAAAATAAGGCGACTCCAATATTTTGCAATGTTATTGTTCTGAACCAAGATTATATTTGTCCTTGTCTTACGTTACGCGTGTGAAAGAGACAACATCGAAGCCAAAATAATAGGATATACATATTTTTTTAATTAATTTAGAGATGATTACTAGATTATTTAGAAGTTTAATCACTCTATGAACTTGTAAAAATGTAATACTTTCCGAAAATACGAGATTCCATGTTGTTATTTCCTTGCGAGTGTGATATTTTTACAACTTTTTACGAAACATTTCGGCATTGTTACACGCGTGACAGTCGGCGCGATACTGACGGCAAAAGAGTGCAAACAATGAATTTTTGCACTCTTTAGTCTGGTCACTTTTAGTGAGCTTGCGCGATATCTAGGTTATATTTGATCGAAGGTTTGTATGGTCAAAAACAAAGATCAAAGCATGCTATCCACTGCTTTTTATTTTGGGGAAACTCTACTAACGTCATTAACATATTCAGATACCAAAAACGATGCATAAGGGCCATGTTCAGCCTGAAGGTAACAGATTCATGCAAACCATATTTTATTAATGAAATCTTAATAATACATGAATAAATTCGTAGTTGTACCTACGCCTTTTGGAACGAATTTTGTAGGTTTGAACCGTCGACTAAATAACCAAAGTCGAAGGTTTCAACCACAGATATCAGAAACAAAGATCTCTGTGGTTTCAACTCACTGCTCTTATCATCGTACCCAACGAATAAATTTTATTTCATTTACAACTGTCGGTTATATCAACCGCCATTAGAATACATTAGAAAAAATTATATGGTAGTTATATTTTCTTAATTTTTCTAATGATCCGCACAACTTTCTTGTAATTCTTGTAATTCTTTATTGCACACAAAAAAACATTTACAAAAAGGGTACAGAAACAAACATGTACAAAGGCGAGCTTAACCCTAAAGAGTTTTCTTCCAGCAAACCTGAGGCAAAGGAGATGCAATATACCTATTGGATAAGACAGTTATGTGTACAACAATAAATAAATAAAGCAAGAAAAACACATGCGACAGATTTATTATACATATATTATATATACATACACACAAGATATTATAAATTATAATATACTAATAAATATTATACATTCAAAACTAAATAAACATACATACATAACAATACAATATTTATATAATACCTACATAGTTTACAAGGAGAAAAAGTGCTCTTTAACACGATTTTTAAAAATATCAGGTGATGAGATGTTGCGGATAGTGTGAGGAAGAGAATTCCAGAGTCGTACAGCTGATACAGAAAATGAATCGCTATAACCACTGGACGAGTGACAAGGTGTTTTAAGAAGGAGGGACCTGACTGCTCTGCAAGGATCATTGGGAGGAACGAGGAAGTCAAAGCGCTCACGGAGGTAAGAGGGAGCTAAGGGAATTTTGAGAATGAAAAAAAGAAAGGTGAGAACGTGAAGATCATGACGCCGACGAATAGGAAGCCATTTTAATTGAAACCTAAACTCCGAAACATGATCAAACTTGCGCAAGCCAAAGATGAAACGGATGCACAAGTTTTGCAGGCGCTCAAGTTTGCTTAAAAGTTCCTCTGTGGCGTCAATAAAACAAATATCAGCATAGTCAAGAAGAGGTAGTAATAGCGATTGAGCAAGTGTGACTTTGGTTTCAAAGGGTAAGAACTTCTGAAGGCGCTTTAGAGAGTGGAAAGTGAAGTTAACCCTTTTACTGACCTCATTGATGTGACTAGCCCAAGACAACCTATCATCAAAGATAACACCTAGATTCTTCGCTTTTTTAGAGTAAGCGATAGGAGTATCAGCAAACAATACGGGAGGAAGCGAAGTATGCGCAATACTGTTAAGCATATAAGAGCTTCCTAGAATCAACGCTTGAGACTTGGAAGGATTGACCAAAAGACCATAAGCTTTCGCCCAAGTGCTGATATTAAGAAGGTCGGAGTTGATTTGATCAATTCCCTCTCGTATCCCATCGGCTTTAAAATGGCAATATATTTGCAAGTCGTCTGCATAGAGATGAAAATTAGAAGAAATTACTTTAGTGATAGCGTTTATGAAAATGGAAAAGAGGAGAGGAGAAAGAACACCACCTTGAGGTACACCCGCCGTAATGTTACACCAGTCCGAGCAAGACTCTTCGAGGCGAACACACTGCGAGCGCCCAGAAAGATATGATTTGAACCATGAGATAGCTAAAGGACAAACGTTAAGAGAGGACAGGATAGATAAAAGGATGTCATGATCGACTGAGTTGAATGCACTGCTAAAGTCTAGTAAAACTAAAACAGTCAGCTGTTTATTGTCTCTGGCCAAGCGTATATCATCGGATACTTTAGTAAGAGCGCTGACAGTACTGTGGCCAGGACGAAAACCTGACTGGAAAGGACTAAGCAGGTTGTGTTGCGTAAGAAAAAAGGATAATTGCTTATGGACAACATTCTCAAGGATTTTTGAAAGGACAGGCAAAATGGAAATTGGACGGAATTGGGAAACTGTAGTAGGATTTGTGGTTTTAGGAAGGGGGATGACATAAGCCGTTTTCCATATAGTTGGAAATGTACCTGCTTCTAGAGAGTGATTGATGATGTGGGAGATAGCAGGAACAAGTTCAGAGGACAGAAGCTGCAGCATCAAGACGTTAATACCGTCCGTGCCAACCGCTTTTGTGGAGATGGAGGAAAGGACTCTCGTAACATCACCCTCAGTCACCAAATTGAAGCCAAAAGGAGAACATACGGGCCGAGGCTGTTGAGAAAGGTCATTGATAACTTTCTTATTTTTCATAAGGATATTCGCCTGACAATAACAAACAACAAAATAATAATTAGCGAAAACGGTCCAGCCGTTCATGCGTGATGCCGTGTCCAAGGGACTTTGAGAAATCGGGATTAATTTTAATATCGATTTTTATATACAAATAACAACGAGTGAAACTGTAGCATAAAGTTAGTCTTCACTTCATTGACATTGACATAGATAAGCGAAACCTTTTTTCAATTAAATATTATTATTATTGTTTTGCAAATAAATATACTGACTTTATAAAAGAAACTTTTAACGATCCGGCGAATGGGACCGTGGTCCCAATACATAGCGGTCCCAATAGACGGAAGCCTCGAGGATCCACTTGTTGCAGACACGCGGCACTGACTTTAAGTGGTTTTATCTCGTCTAAGCTTTAAGTATGTTGCAAGTTCGTTTTTAGGGTTCCGTACCCAAAGGGTAAAAACGGGCCCTATTATAACTATTAATATTATTAATTAATTATTTATTATTATAAGACTTCGCCGTCCGTCTGTCTCTCTGTCACCAGCCTGTATCTCATGAACCTTGATAGCCAGACAGTTGAAATTTTCACAGTGATATATTTTTGTTGCCGCTATAACCAAAATACTAAAAACAGAATAAAATAAATATTTATGGGTACTTTCCCATACAAAAAACGTGATTTTTATGCCGTTTTGCGGTCAATATTTACAATAGGTATAATATTAACCGCAAAACGGCAAAAGAAATAGGTATTCACAGAATATTAAGTTGTATATTCATTTCAAAAAGTTAGAACCGTTCGTGCGCGGGATAACTGGCACTTGGCCGATTTAATTCAATCTTATGTTTTTAGGTAGTTATTTCAATTCAGTGTAGTCGAGCTAAATTATAGTTTTATATGGGTGTAAACAAAAACCTACCTATAAAAATGATTCAGTTAATATGGCCAGGTGCGTGGGCCACACGCTATGCATGTAGGGTTCCGTAGTTAACCGTAGACCCGTTAGATTTTGGTGTATATTTTTTAAGTTAATAACATTTTATTCTATTAATTGAGTTTTCGGTTTTAAGTATTACCTATTCAACGATAACCCACACGATGGGAAAATCCAGAAAAATAAAACCGGACAAGTGCGAGCCGGGCTCGCCCACCGAGGGTTCTGTAGGTATGTAGAAACATTATATAAATTAAATTAGCTTTAAATTAGCTGATCTGATTTAGTAAAAGTTTTAAAAATGCACATAAGGATTCGGTCACCCATCCAATTTATGACCGCGCGTGGGGTTAACCTCGATTATTGAGGATTTTTTCAGGACGATTTTTTTTATGACTCCATTGCAAAATATGTATAGTTTTGGATTTATCTCTATATCTACAGTATAAGACGATATACCTTGCCAAATTTCATAGTTCTAGGTCTACGGGAATGATGAATTTTGATTCCTTTGAGAATGCCGATTTTTTTGCGGCATAAACGGTCTTATCTTTTTTTTTCAGGTTAACTTAAAATATTGATTTTTTCACAGCTTAAAGAGGCTGTAGATTTGAGTTCTTAAATGATTTTAATTTTAACTTGATACCTCTACATACACGTTCTCGAGATAACGGTCTTGACAGACAGACAGACGGACAACAAAGTGATCATATAAGAGTTCCGTTTATTTTTCCTTTTGAGGTACGGAATCATACATCCCCATCTTACGTATTCAAGAATCGAGGATTTTCGAAGGAGTCATTTCTTTAATTTCTTCCTGGCTGATGTTAAAACAATTACCATGCATGAACCAAAAATTGCTGAAGTTTTAACTAATTAAAATTTAATAAACCATAGACATAGAAATTGACTAACGAAAAAACATCCCATGCTGAGAAGAAACAAACGCATATAAATGTAAGTATAATTAATCAATAGTTATCAGGATATCAACACTTGAGATAGTTGCCGGGCTGCAGTTATGTCAATAAACTGTTCTGCCCATCTCTTCAGTACAGCGCGTGGTGGAGACAAGCGGTTTTATTATTGTACCAAGGTAAGCTATTGCTTATTTAATCCATATTATAATATATAAAATTCAAAGTCCTGACTGACTCACTGACTGACTGACTGATATATCAACGCACAGCCTAAACCACTGGACCTAAAGACTTGAAATTTGGCACACATATACCTTGAGTATCCTAGAGGTGCACTAAGAGGAATTTTCGAAATTCCCACGGGATAGAGAACAAATGGGATTTATATTTACGAATCTAAGTGGCTCTGCGTGAAAAAGGGGATTTTACGTTTTATGACTTGCACGCGGACGAAGTCGCGGGCAAAAGCTAGAAAATAATAATATCTATATTATATAAAACAAAGCCATGTAAGTTACACCACTAAACTTATAACTCGAGAACCGTTGGACCGATTTCAATGATCTTAGATGTTTTAGATTTATCAGAGCCCGAATTAACATTATACTATTTAAACATCGTAAAAATTCACGGAAAAAATATTTATAACGTAAATTAATGTTTTTACGATAGAATATAGGGGGTGAAGCGGGGGCTTCACCCCCTATTAGGGGTAATATGCATAGCGCTGTCTGTCTGTCTGTGTATGGGACGATTATAACCGAACGCGATGACGGATTTACATGAAACCTTTTTTGTTAGCACCGTCTAATTGAGAGAAGGGTACCTACTGATTGATTTTGGTCACAGGGACCGGAGTTATTGTGACCCTGTGAAGACTTATTTTTTTGGTGACCTTTTGTCACCAAAAAAATAAGTCTTCAGATGGCCGAAAACGTCCAAGAACCCAAAAATGCAATTTTTGACCTTTGATTACCCATGTTATTTTATTCTGTCATATATTATTTCTGCATAAAAAATAATTTAAAATTTAAAAAAGTATTTACTCATATTATTTTTTATCGTTTAGGTTGTCCTTAGTGAAAAAACCGAGATGTGACTAACACTTCGGTTTTTTTTAACGACTTAATGACGAGACAAGCCCAATGCCCATCTGGTGTTAAGCGCTAACCTCTACCTTTCATAACTATAATACCGCGGTAATCACGTTTACTAAGCACATGACCAACGCTGTACTGCATTGCGCCTGTCATCCTGAGACATAGAGTTGTTCATGTGCCCGTGATTTCACCGGCCCCCTTATCCTTCAAACCAACCGGAGCACAGCTATGTAGACATTACTGTTTGGCGGCAGAAATATGTATGGTGGTATAGTACATCCCCGGATGAACTCTTCAACAAAAGTTCTACAACTCTTATTAGTTGAAGTCATTTAAATATACCCTTTTACTTCTAGAGCCTACCTAATCCAGCAACATGGGTAAAAAAGCCAAAGGCAACAAGCTGGCCAATATGACGGATGAGGAGCGTGCGAGGTACCTCCAACATCGGGCCGACCTGGAGGAAGAGGCGAGGAGGAGGAAACAGCAGCTGATCGCCACGTTCATCAAGGTATGACGAAACATCTCTTGCCACTTTCATCAAGATGTGAGAAAACGGCGCTAGTTACTTGCAGCACCGTGCACCGGCCCGGCTTAAAGGAGACTAGCCTAGCATGTAATATTAATACAGTGTTCTTTGCTATTCCTAGAACAAACTGGACAAAGAGGAAGCCTACAGTCGTATGAACACAGCGAAAATAAACCAAGCATGGCGTTACATCTTGCGCAAGATCAAGTGCAAGCAGATGGATCTGGATATCAAGGTATTTTTACATGGAATCATATATCTACTCATGTACCTTTAAGGTATATAATGTTTATACTTAGGAAAAAATCAAGTGGTAATGAATGTGTGATTTCTAGGGCATGCTAGGCAGTTTCAACTACATGGTGGATCGAAAGGACCGTCTCCTGGCGTCTCTGATGAAGGCACTGGACGAGTCTGATGAACAACATCGGCGGGCCTTCCAAGCGCACACAGAGTGTGTGCATTACTTTCTCGGTGAGATTATTATTTATTGACACTTACCTGCCAAACCCAACTCTGTGTTTCCTCGGCGCGCGGACCCTTTCTCTCCCACTGCTCCTATGCCATGATTATCAAAAACTACACACTTGAATACATGTTTAAAGTGTCCAAAATGTGCTTCCGTTTCTCAGACATCGGCACTCAGCGGCTCGACAAGCTCCAATCAGAATACGACTTCCAGAAGAACACACTCCTCGAGACCTGGGATCGCGAGGAGATAGACCTAACGGACAACCAAGAGAGGGCGGAGTTCAAGCTACTGCTGGTCACCTTTATACAGGACCGAGACTTCAAGCTGTACAAGAAGGAGAAGGCGTTGGAGCGGGCTACTGCCAAGAATGAAGCTAGGCTTGAGGTAAAAACCTTGGCAATATTTTGATTATAGTTTTTTTTATACGACTAGATGACGAGACAAGACGAAGGCCCACCTATTGTTAAACAGTAGCCTCTACCTATCACAATTGCAATACTGTGGTGATCACGTTCACTAAGCACGTTACCAACGCTGCATTGCATTGCGCCCGTCACCCTGAGAGTTGTAAGGTCTCATGTGCCCGTAATTTCACCGGCCCCCTTGCCCTTCAAACCGGAACACACGCAATAAGGACATATTACTACTTGGCGGCAGACATAGCTATGGTGGTAGTAACCTTCCCGGATGAACTTTTCAGAAAAAGATCCACTACTACGTGAATGAATGAATGAATATATCTTTATTGTACACCAAAAACTAAAATTAAATACAATATGAAAACTTAAAATATAAATGCACAATGGGCGGCCTTATCGCTAAGAGCGATCTCTTCCAGACAAACTTTGGATGGACAGGAAAGAGTCAACAATATAATGACGGTGGCGTACTTAAAGGTCACTAAGAAGGAGAGATTTAATGAGAGATGTTATCAAAATATATACAGATATAAGTACATATATATTTTAGATAAATAAACTAATACATACTACTATTACGAAATTACGAGGACTTATCCAGGGATTCTAGATAAAATTGATGAACCATGCTTTTGAAGATAGGAAGGGATTTGGCATGTCGAATGGAAACAGGAAGGGCGTTCCAGAGTCTAGCAGCTTGAATGGTGAAAGAATCACCATAGAACTCGGAAGTATGGAGAGGAATTTTCAGTTGACGGGTGTCAGAGGACCGAAGGGATCGAGGATGGGAACTATGAAGGAACTCAAAGCGATCTTTAAGGTAGGATGGAGTAGAAGGAAAGAAAAGGATAGTGTAAAGGATGTTTAGAATATGAGCATTCCGGCGGAGTCAGATAGGTAACCACTTGAGCATGCTACGATACTCAGAGACATGGTCAAATTTACGCAAGCCAAATATGAATCTAATGGAATAGTTCTGAAGACGCTCAAGCTTGTCGAGTTGGTCTTCAGTTAAATCTGGATAGCTGGCGTCAGCGTAGTCTAGAATAGGAAGCAACAAGGACTGTGCGAGCGCAATTTTGGTGGACGTCGGAAGAAAATTACGGAGCCGTTTCAGAGAGGCACCCGCTCCAAAAGTTTTCCGGCTTAACGCTGTTATTTGTGCTCCCCATGACATTTTTCTGTCCATGATGACACCTAGATTTTTTACGGCATTTGCATTTGGTCTAAGTGTGACGAGCAAGGGGTTGTCTGTGATCCACATGCTTAAAAGGTTTAGGTCTTTCTAATTTACAAAATCTGCGCGCCAGAAGCACTCAATTAGCTGAATAGAGTAGAATAAGTCTGCATACGCCGCTTTTAGAATCTAGACGCAGTTTCTGTATTGTGTAGTTGTACAACAAGCTTGTCTTTTGTAATCAAAATTTCACTCAAGTCGTATCATATTTGATATATGTATATCACAAGTGAATTTAATAGTGGACGTGTCAGATCTTCCTTAGAAAGACCTTTTATTACAACTTCTGCATTTTAAGGGACAGTAAAAGGTAAGAAGAAAAACCAAGTTCAAATCCATTAATTTATAAAAAGATCAGAATTAAAATTAGAAACCTGAAACAGTTTAAATTTAAAATCTAAGATCATCTTTCCAGTCGTCACAACTCTCTCGCCCTTTCTCGGATAAACACATTAAAAGGTTCTTTGAAAACTCACACTTGTTTTCCGTATGTTCTGTAAATAAAAAAAAAACATAATTTTAAACTACAAAAACCTCGCTTACCGTTATCTATTGAACATAAAATTATATTGACTCGTGTTTGTCGAAACGAACTTGTCTTTATTTTTATGAATTCCTATCGGTAACTCTGAACGTTATGTGTTTTGATATGTAGGTATGACAATCACAAGAGAGATAATTTCTATGACGCCCTACTTCGAGTCGCCTAATAACTCATGGCAGCAAAAAAACGATATTAACTCATACCATTATCCAGTATCTGAAAGCACTCCTCGATAGACTCCTGAAGAAAATCTTTCAGGTCCTCATTGTTGACGTCTTTGGTGAGTGCGTGAGTCACAAGATATCGATCAGGCATGCCGTCTTCTGCCGTCTGTCATAGAAGAATAAGCTTCATAATATAATAATAATAAATAAATAAATAAATAATGCTGGACAAATCACACAGCATCATCTAGCCCCAAGCTAAGCAGAGCTTGTGTTATGGGTACTAGATGACTGATATACTTAATACATTATACTACATAGATAGATATTTTTATTATATATAGAAAAATACCCAGAACACCCTGAACAAATATCTGCAGATCGTACAAACATTTGTCCCGGGGCGGGAATCGAACCCGCAACCCCTTGCGTCGCAGGCGGACCTTCGCCCGCTGCGCCACAGAGCTCGTCAAATAAAGTTTGTTAAGCGCGGTGGCAACATAGTTTTCTTTAAAATTTTATATGATTACGACTCTCATTCATATTCAATAATTAATAACATTTTAAAGAAATGTGCAGAATATTCTGCCATAATTAGTTATATATTAATACATTATGTCATTCTAGTGATTTAGACTAAATAAATGTCATGGCATCTCACTTATTAAAATTAGTCGACTCGCCCCTATGCGACGGAGTAAGTCTCCCGTCTGAGACAGACCCATAAAACTTAGCCCTTCTTCGCAGTTGGATAAACATAGGACTCATCACAGCTATAGCTTACACATAAACAGAAAACCAATCTTACCATTTCCATATTTTCCAAGAAACAATGCAACGCGCAATCTTTTTTATCATCGTCTTTGCTCGTGTTCCTCTCATTGGAGCTTTTTTCATCGCTCCGATTAGAATCGTGGTATCTTTTCGAGTTCGGGTTAAACTGACTTCGATTCCCAGAGTTTTCGGATTTTCTCTTGAATCGATGCGGCGCTTGCGTTGATTGATGCCCATAATGAGGAGGAGGTTCCTAAAATAATATATACAGGTAATTGGTAATCTGTTTTACACGTTCTTGTTAGTCAATCATCATTTTTTCTTACTTACGCTTCCAAATTCATGTTGAAAATCATTTCTTCCATTGAGATATTCATTCCTTCCGTATCTGTTTTCCATCGGATCTTGAGATCTGCTATTACCATTCATTCTACTGTCTCTACTTCCCATTCTGTCATAGCTATCTGACTTATCACCAAAGCCGCCCATTCTATCATCGCGATTACCCATTCTATCATTTGAGTGACCCATCCTATCACTCTGACTACCCATTCTGTCATTCTGCTCACTCGATCTATCGTCATAGGTGCCCATTCTATCATCCATACCCCTTCTGTCATTTCTGTTCCCCATATTGTTATGCTTTCCCTTAACGTTTTCCATGTGTCCATCCCAATCGTTTCTCTGACGGCGACTATCGTGGTCTCCGGAATCTCTGTTTGAAGAGTTCTTCCCTTCTTGCATCTTCAAACATTTCTTATAAATGCTCTTTAGCTCGGATTCTTTTGGTCCTCCTTCTGATCGGCAGGTGAGTGCCTAGAAAACAAGAAATGCGATAAGACCAAAACAATTTAGACCTAACGTAGTGATGTAAGACTTACAATGAGGAAAAGGTTAGTTATACAAGGCTGGACTTACGTAAGCATCGAAAATCAAAAAGCAACATAGGAGTAGACTGTATTTGACGAGGCACATCGTGACTCCGGTGGACAATGCCAGGTTCAACGCTGCAGCGTCCTTTATAACGGACACCACGGTTCACTTAACCAGTTCACAATAGGACACATGACAGTAAAATTGCGAGATTATATGAACTGGATTACGTTACACGCAATTAAATGCTTACTATAGAGCATGTCAAATAATGATTAAACGACCTAAATTCAATCAATTGATCATGGTATGGTACCTTCAAATTTTCACATTTAAGCCAAGATGTTTTAAAGTAGCTTCAATACTTATTGGTTCCAAAGTCTTCGGCGGAGCTGATAGTAAAGAAACAATTGAGAAAGCAAATATATTTCGCTATTCATCACAGTTTCAAACTTGGCCATCCTTGCCCACTTCAAATCTTCAACCGGGCACCTTATATACCTGTGGGTAGGTGTAGGGGCCCACCAACTAGGAGACGTGTAGACTATGTACTTGCGAAAGGCAACTGGCAAAAGCTGTACAGGGAAATCCGAAAATAGAGTGAAATGACACAAAATGGGGGAGGCCTATGTTTATCTATCTTTCAGCCCACATTCACCCACTGCTGGGTGTAGGGCTCCTCTTTATCACGCCATTATTTCCGGCCCTGCGCCAACTGCACACATTGGCTTCCCGTTACTCTCACAATGTCGTCTGACCACCTGGCTGGTGGTCTGTCTGGTAATCTTAAACTTCCACGGGGCCAACATACCTATGTCTAGCAGTGGACTAATAACTAGGTATTACAGATGATGATAATGAAAGTGTACGGCGAACGAAGCCGGGGCAGAATCGCTAGTGTGGTATAAGCCACCTCTGTAAAATCACAGCACCTTTACTGAACTCGGCCATTAATTCGACCGTCACGGTTGCTCCACCGTGTCAGATCCATGGCTACCAAGCACCATCAGCAACACACGGTCAGCCTAACAGGAAGCCGAGACGTGACCAATTGGAAATGGTCCCTGTCACTGTTGGTCTCGTTACCAGCAATATGACTTTGAGTGACAGTTCCTGCGATTAACCTGTTTAATACCATAATTGTTGAGCACTGACTCGTACTTCACGGTTTTGCTATGCATATAATTTATAGGTGTAAGTAATACACGTAATAGCAGAATATGGCCTACCTAGACAATAGTAAACTGGCGCGCACTAAAAAAAATCCAAATCTTAAAATTATGCACCAATTATTCAGATTTATTAATAGACATTTTCCACATCATTTAATTTATTGAACGTGTCACCGTTCGTTCTTGCTGCCTATTGTTGAGTACAACATGGTATGAACACATGTATGAACAGAAGTGGAGGCGTTGTTGCAGTCAAACGCCTATTACATATTCGAATACCTACTGCTGGACTTAGCCCACCCTCATGGATCTCACCATGCTTGGCAGGCGGGTTGGCGAGCGCAGTACGGGATGTTGATACACGGAAGACGCTGCTGCTCATCTTTCGGAGTTATCCCTTGGCAGATTTGACTGCATCCATGGGCAAGAGAAGAGGGGCAACATTCTACTGAGCCCCACAGCTCATTATCTAGAATGCATATACCTACTCAATTAGGAACTTGGACTTATTATTTAAATAAACTAATTTTAATTGTAGAACTATGGCATATTTTTTTATATTTAGCATGATTTTAATCTTTTTGAGTTTCCCGTTATTTCGACGCAGTTTCACACGTCATGATCACGTGGTAAATATCCTGTTAATATTGCATATAATGTTCACAATCGTATTAGTTGAAACATTTTTTTGTAAAACTAGTTGGACTAACATCTAAGTAGACCCTGCATTTTCACTAAAGCTCCCTAAAAACTGCCCAACAGCACGAAGAAGATCTGTTTGCCTTCGCCCGCCCAAAGCAGTTGGAGCTAGAATGGTACTGCGCACAACTGCGCGCGGTCTACGCCTCGCACTTCGAACAGCACAAGCCGACCATGACGCACTACCACAACCTTCGGGAGAAGGATGAGTTCTACCAGCGAGATATCAGCAAGAACGAAGCTTTGATACAGAGCGCCACTGTAAGTAAGGAGAGTATGCTATTACCGCGCGGTTGATAATTTCGCGCCCCTTAGTTTCTCTAAAACTATCAACAATACGCGCCCGCAATGTTAGTAAAATCATAGCTCCACGCCCCTCTTACCCCGCTCGAGCACTGTCAGTTCCCACCGAGCAACCATAGAAGAAGGCTGCGCGCTTTTATTTTTCCCGCGCAATCGATATATTTTTTCGGGTGATTTGAATAAGAGGTGAGTCAATGAATATTTCACATTCAGTTATATATTATACGCATTTTTAGGGGGAAAATAGTGTACATCTTATGTGTAAAGTTAGTTTTAATTAATCCTTTGAGTTTGTTTTTAAGGTTACAAAATAAAATTACCTTGTTTGATAATTTCGCGCGTAGGGCGCGGTAATATCAAACCACGCGCGAAATTAACGAGTATGAAAATACCTATGGCAAATTTGTTTATTTACAGAAAGCGACTTTCGTGACACGGTAGGTGACTGTCGTAAAAGAGATGGCTGATCCTCCTGCGAAAAAGAAAAAGACATGGAATCCAGAAGACATGATAACCGCGTTAGCGGCTGTAAGTAATGGCAGCAAGATAAAAACCGCGGCTATTCCGGAATCTTCTCTTAGAGATCGTATAAGATTGGGAGAAGATCATAATCCTCCCATGGGTCGAAAAACCACATTTACTGATGAAGAAGAAAAAGAAATATGCGAGTATATAAAATTATCAGCCAAGAAATTTTACGGAATAACTCAGCAACAATTACGAAAATTGGTTTATGATTTCGCCGTGGCAAAGAACATTCAAAGAACATCATTCATTCATTCACCTTTCTAATTAACAATTTTTTATGACTGATTAGTTTTTGAAGTAGAAAAGATATCTTCTGTTTGTTAACTGTTAATTATTATTAAGGAAACACAGAACTGAGATGTATAATGTTGAGAATAAGTTAATTTTATAAATATAAATACATAAGTACCTACCTTCGTATATTTTATTTTTTTCCATACAAATAAAAAAATGTCTTAAACTTGTCACTCATTTAGGCGAATACTAAACATTTGTGAAAGCAGGAATCTGTACATATTTCCAATTCGGGCTCCAGGCTTCCACTCTTTAAATGACTTATTGCGTAGTGATGATTTCATTGTCATTTGTAGAGGCGCGGTTTTATCAGACCCAGCGCGAAATTACCAACCTGGGGCACGATATTACCAGAACAGTTTGATAATTTCGCGCTTTCCCAAATTTAAGTTATTCGCTTGTATTATTTTTGTGTGTTTATTTTTGATTAATTTGAAGTTTTGAAAGTGTAGCCAGATAAATTCTCTACATATTAAAATATTTCGAATTTATTTTGACCTAACTTGAGCTGAGTTATAAAATAATTCCCTTAGGGGCACGGTAATAGCCAACTCTCCCCTAATGCTGGACATATCGAGGTGCGTTGTCCGACGCATACGGCATGCAGAGCGGTGTGCGGCAGGGCGGGATAACATCTCCTCTGCTGTTCAATTTCTATGTTAATGATCTCATCGCTGAGCTCAGCAGCACTCACACAGATTGTTTTATAGATGGAGTCGCCGTTAACAACCTGAGTTACGCTGATGACATGGTGCTGCTGGGACCGTCGGTGGGATCTGTGCGCCAGCTAGTAAAGATTTGTAAGGCATATGCGGCTGAACATGGATTGATGTATAATTCTAAAAAGAGCGAAGTCCTCGTTTTCAAGAGTGGGAGAGTTCGACCAGTACATGTTCCGCCAATTATGCTCAATGGTGCGGCTCGACAGGTAGTCAGTAGTTTTAAATACTTGGGGCATATTGTGACTGAGGATCTTAAAGATAACGAGACATTGAAAGGGAACGCAGAGCGCTGGCAGTCCGGGGTAACATGCTTGCACGCAGGTTCACTCGCTGCTCGAGAGAAGTGAAAATCACTCTGTTTAAGGCGTACCTACTGCCAGTCCTTCTACTCTAGCAGCCTCTGGATAATACAAACCCGGCGTCCGGAGTCCAATATAACAATATCGTTATGATGCTGATGCGGCTGCCTCGCTTGTGCAGCGTATCAGGGATGTTCGCGGAGGCGCGCACGGACGGCATTCATGCGATTATTCGCAAGAAAGTCGCTTCAGTACTTCAGCGTGCGCGAAGCAGTGGCAACGGCATCCTAAAGATGATCGTAGCAAGGGGAGACTGCCCTATTCAAAACAGGTGGATGAGAATTATGATGGGCTCTACCTGATCCAATTTTAATTTAGTGTGACATTTTATTTACTTCTGATTTTTATTCTCTATCTTTATATCCAATTTAAATTCATATTTTAATTATTATTCGTGCTGCTTCCAACCGCAGGCCTTTGTCCAGTAGTGGACGTCCTAGGCCTGACATAATGATGATGACCCGCATAGAAAAACACTCGAGAAAAAACATCTTCAATTCATAAATTTTATACTTACATTTGTTCCGGGTTCGAATCTGCAACTTCCTGCTTATCAGCTGGTTCTACTGCCCCACGGAAGTCGTCAAATGCATTGACACTTGATTAAAGCATATTATCATCATCAGCCCATATTGACCCACTGACGACGGGTAGAAGAAATTTTCCTCAAACCTCATTCACAACTATTAAACTATTTTCAATATTGTTCTAGGAGAATCTCCTCAATCTCCAGCGGGAATGGAGGAGGATGACAAGCCACCTGCAGTCGAAGCTGACTCGCATGAGCAACCACAAAGACGAGCTGAGCAACAAGTACTGGGCGATGAAGAAGGCGGCGCAGGCGGCGCGGGCGCTGGGGAATAAGACCCTCGGCATCATGGTCAATGCTAGCCAGGACGCTATCAATGTAGGTCATGGAAGGATCGTCATTTATTTATTTTACTAGAACGATAGGTACATGTACCAGTTACACTGATTTAAGACATCATTATATATCAGCCATAGGACGTCCACTGCTGGACATATAGGTCTCCCTTGTAGATCTCCAGGACTGATTATGAGAGGGTACTCACCACGCTAGCCTGCCAAGCGTGGGTTGGCAAGCGCAGTACGAGATCTTTAAGAGATCTTGATATATATGGAAAAACGCTGCTGCCCATATAAATAATAATGCTGATTTTTAATAGCGACCGACACTAACCGGTCAACTTACGTAGTCGTACCAGTACTTTGTGCAATTTCGTGCATCTTTCAGTACTTTAGCTTCCTCTCAGCCCCTGCCGGTGCCGCAGTAATGATGTACCTAAAAGATTAAATGCAAACTTCAAAATTTTCGGTATCTTGATTCCGAATGGTATTTATTTATTTAATGCTGGACAGATCACACAGCATCATCTAGCCCCAAGCTAAGCAGAGCTTGTGTTATGGGTACTAGATGACTGATATACTTAATACATTATACTACATAGATATTTTTTTTTATATATAGAAAAACACCCAGAACACCCTGAACAAATATCTGCAGATCGTACAGACATTTGTCCCGAGGCGGGAATCGAACCCACTACCCTCGGGTGGTAGGAGCCCGCATTAATCCCATTTCTAGCTGGAGGGTGCTTATTACCAATTACCTTACATACCTTTATTCAGTCTTCCCGGGACCACGATGGGTGCAATCCTGTCGAAACGTCGGGCAATAAAGGTGAATAACGCGATAAATACCCGTTTAAATATGTGTTAATTATACCTTTATTTACTTACATTTACCTACTTGGTGGCTTGCCGTGGGGGTGTAGTAGAATGTTACTCCTCCTCTCATACTCATGGATGCAGTAAGAGCCTGCTAAGGGATACATCCGGAAGATAGGCAGCAGCGTCTTTCCGTGTATCAACATCCCGTACTGCGCTCGCCAACCCGCCTGCCAAGCGAGGCGAGTATGACAACTACCGTTCATGGAGATCCATGAGGGAGGCCTGTGTTCAATAGTGGACGTTTTACAGCTGAAATGATGATGATGACCTATTTACCTACTTGGTTAATTACCGATTCTACAGAAATTCTACTTTTCTCTTTCTATTCTACAAACTTTAACTCAATAGGTACCTAGGTAGGTAATCAATGTTTCCATACTGTACTGTGTACTCGTAGTTACTGGTGGCACCTAATGTTTATGCACAGTTTTAGGACCATAATGGGCACTTTTTAATGAGATCATTTGTCCCAGCGTCTTGAACAAGTAAAGGAGAAACAGAACAAGGTGTTGCAGCTGGCAGAGATCTGCCGGAAGTACCAGCACGAGGGCGATGACGCGTTCCTGAAGGACATCGAGGAGGTCCTGGACGCAGCGGACTTTGAGAACTTGAATGCTGATATGATTGTACGTAACTGGAGATGTCCTTGCTTGTTACATGTTCAAGTCGCGCGGTTAAAGATCGCTCGGCAAAAGTAGAAGGGCTAGGGGTATGCGCAGTATTCAATTCTAAGGTATATTTGGTGATGTGCGGGGTGAGGGGGGCGGGTGTGCGCTGACGGCGTCACGTCATTGGTAGATCAGTCGCTCTCAAGGTCACCTCCCGCGTTGCGTTCACGCGTCTCGATTCGTGCGCGATTGGACACATGCGCTGATTGCCCCCACTAGATTCATCGAGCGATCTTAAACCACCGCGCGACCTAGTAAACAGATGTTTTGACTGGTTCTGTAATTTGGATAAGCTGTAAATAGTGGCGACTCTTCTATTATTTTTGTTTGTCCACGCAATTAAACCCAACATACTTTGGATTGAAAGTCTTTTAACTTAAGTAAAGATGTTATTAAGTTATTTGACAAACAGAAATTTTGTTTTACTCCTATTTATACATGCTAACTAGGTATGTCGTGCTAATTCCAGAATGAATGTAAAGAATACAGTAAACTGGACAAGTTTCTCCTCAAAGTGAATCGGACCCGTGTCCAGACCATGTGCCTTCAAGCGGAGAAGGCCAAGCTGACAAAGGAGAATGTGCAGTTAAAGCATTACATCAAGCGGTACTTGACTGACCTGGCTTTGAAGAACAACCGGCCTCAGAGTATGAAAGTGAAGGAGGTTAAGAAGATTGATGCTGGAGGCAAACTATTGTGAGTTAACCTCTTGTAACTCATTTTCCCGGGAGCGGGACTGATTTTTATTCATATCATCAAGGGGCACTTCACCCCACTAATGAACACAAGCCTCGCTTATGGATCTCCATGAGGGATAGTTGCCATACAAACCACTCTTGGTAGGCGGGTTGGCGAACACAGTATGGGATGTTGGTACACGGAAAGACGCTGCCGCCCATCTTCCGGAGGTATCCCTTAGCAAGCTCTTACTGCATCCATGGGTATGAGAGGAAGGGTAACATTCTACAGCCGGCACCCCACAGCGTATACTTTGGTATAATTTATGTATCTTTCTTGCAGGAATCGTCCAGTAACTTGTATAGAAGGTGCTCTCTCTAATGCTGTGATGCATGAGAAGAGAATGAAGACATTCTTCAAGAAGAATAAGGAAGCTGATATACAGTCTTATCCTCGAGTTCAATGCTGGATGTAGAAACTGTATAGTTAGGTATAATGCTTAGTGTTAGTTTTTACTGCTTTTTAAACAGATTTTATTTGAGAAGATTATACCTTATTGCAGTGTGTTTTTGTAAAAGGACATTTTAAGCCAATAATACCTATGCCAAAATTTAGATAAATCATGTTTATTTAAAAGGCTTTTTTTGTTTTAATAACCTAACAATTTAGTATAAATGGTACAAGAGAACAATGACTTACTGCTAGAACTGGAAATTTTAGACATTATAACAAGACTGTAGATCCTTCATAAACTAAAGCACTTAGTATTTTACAACGCTTATCCTATTAATATCTTCATTCCATTGGCAAAACACCATTTGAGGAATCATCTCCAAGGTTCCAGGGGTCGTCTAACGCTGCCAGTAGTCTTGCCAAGCCTTTGTGTCCCTCGGTATCGATATTCTTTGTCATCTCGTCGTTGAGCGGAACAAACTCGTCACAAAGCACGCTTTTTCCTTGCGAAACGCCAGTTATTTCGTACCAGCCCTCAAGAGGCTCGTCCAGTGGCTTCTTCAGGCGGATGAGGACCTCTTGATCATCTACAGTTTTCACGTGGAAGCCCTCGCTAGCAGAAACCTTCGTAACTTTACCCCATAGGGTTACTTTCGCGCCATTCTTCTGCGGGAGGTTGCCGGCTGTAACGTATGGAATGTACTCATCGTTATCGGGGAATTGGCTGTCTTCGAAGTCGTCGTGGTCACCCATTAGAGCGGTGAAAGAGTATGTGAGAGCGGTGTGTAATGTGAAATGGTAAGTAGCAGTAGAAGAAACAGTTTTTCAAAAAATCCAGCCGATTTCAGCCAGACCAGAGAACGTTTCAAACACAGATCACAGAACCACAGATTACTAGGTGCTACAGACGGACTGAGCGAGCGAGCCTCTCTCTCAAAAGAATTTTCGACCAAAAAAAGAAGAATCACTATACTAACTAATGATGACCTTTCTGACAAGACTTCTTCTTCTTGTTTGAATGAATGAAATGGCTAGGACGGGTCGACCACAGTCTACATATTATTATTTTTTTACAGTCTACATATTATGTTTTTTTTTACTGCGGATCCTATTGATTACAGTCAATCAGGGTAACTTAAACCTTCAATAAAACATTGGCCCGCAATCTAATTTCCGTTTTTTTTTTTTAATTTTTTTATTTTGCGGTTTAGTTTGTTTGAATCTAACTTTGTAAACACCATGTAGAAACTATCTTCTTTAACACTCTTAGCTCGTTAAATAATTTATATTGTTAATTTGACAACGTCAGTGTTTCTTTTCGACTGAGGGTATAGTTCGCGCAAAACTTCTTGAGCTCTGTGAAGTTAGCTTCAGTGACTGCGCAGTACACAGTTTTTAGGGCGTTGAGGGGAAGGAATGATAAAAGGGGTTCGTTCTCAGTCTGTGAAATTAGGGTTGCCAGCGCGAGTTTTGGTGTATTTTCGTTTTATTTAGCACACATTTTGCTATGCATTTTTTTATTTTTCAATTATTAAAACAAACTTATATAAAAATCAATTATTATATTAAATTAAGGATTAATAAAAACTTAAATGCTAGAACGATTCACCTTTATTATCGCAAGAAGCCAATTTTTTAATACAAAATTTCGACTATGTGGCAAGATTATTTATAACCTAGTTGGCAATATTGAATGAACATGTCAACATGCGCAACTTTTCATTTGCCGCAACGTTCACAGAGCTCAAGAAGTTTTGCGCGAACTCTACGTTGCATTGCATCCTTAGGGGACAGGGGTCTTTATGCCGAAGCTTTCCAGTCCCATGATCATTGGTTTAATTACCCGGTAAACCTGCCAAAATGAGCGTTCCCAGCCATTCGTCCCGGACTTCAAAACCGATATTCCGTAATTTGTATGCAGTAGGTAGGTAGAGTTCGCGCAAAACTTCTTGAGCTCTGTGAACGTTGCGGCAAATGCAAAGTTGCGCATGTTGACATGTTCATTCAATATTGCCAACTAGGTTATAAATAATCTTGCCACATAGTAGAAATTTTGTATTAAAAAATTGACTTTTTGCGATAAGTAAAGGTGAATTTGTTCTAGCATTTAAGTTTTTATTAATCCTTAATTTAATATAATAATTGATTTTTAAATATGTTTGTTATAATAATTGAAAAATAAATAAATGCATAGTAAAATGTGTGCTAGATAAAACGAAAATACACCAGAACTCGCGCTGGCAACCCTAGTTTCACAGACTGAGCCCCTCTCGCACCCCTTTTATCATTCCTTCCCCTCAACGCCCTAAAAACTGTGTACTGCGCAGTCACTGAAGCTAACTTCACAGAGCTCAAGAAGTTTTGCGCGAACTCTACCTACCTACTCATGATTTTATTCACATAATCTTCGACGCTGTTGCAGTGGGTCTTTAGTCGTTTCGCACCACACGCGATTCGAACCGCGGTGCGAAAAACCCAAGTACCTACTGTTTCTGAATGGGGCGATTCGCACCGCAGTGGTTCGGCGGTGCGAATCGCCCAAGATTCTTTTGAAATGGGTCGTTTCGAACCACGGGAAAAAAACGACTCGATGCTCATTTTATAAGTCCAATTTAGGCACGCATCAAAAATTTAAGGGTTTCAATTATTTATTTGTACAGATAAGAAGAAACATGGATAGTGATAAAAAAATGCAAGATAATATGTAATAATTATATTTGCTCAACAGGTGTATCTTTTTTAAAGTAATAGGTAGGTAGGTTTTAAATCACAGTTTGATTAACATTATACATTTAACTAAAAATTAACTATTGCTAATCACAGGTATGACGCGTACCATTATTATTTACATATGACTAGGTAATCATTAAGAAGCACAGCCGTATTTGCTTTTTTGATCAACGAAGATATAAAGTTTTGAACTTAAACTAAACTAAGATAAGAAGAAACATGAGTAGTGATAAAAGAATTGCAATATGCAATAATTATATTTGCTCAACAGGTGTATCGTTTTTACGGTAAAATGTAGGTTTTAAATCACAGTTTGATCAACATTTTACTAAAAATTAACTATTGCTAATCACAGGTATGACGTACATTATTATTTGCTTAAGACTAGGTAATCAATCACAGCAGACTTCCTTACATGACTTGGCATTTTTTATAACTATGTAATTTATTGGTTCGACCAGCAATATTACTTTTGACTTAGGTAGCTTTAATAATATCTTTCTTGGAGTCGACATCGGTGCCGGGATCGACACATTCCCACAAGTCTTCTAAATACGACTTATCTGCAAATCTCCAGGTCGAGGTCGAGTAGGTAATTTTCTTGGCCAGATAATTTCTCCTTATAAGAAGTGCAGATGCAGCCATTTTTCTGGGACGCGTTGCGTGTGCGCGGGCAAATTTCATGAGAAACGGAATCAATTACTTACTGTTTTATACTTTTACTCGTACCTACTTTTGTCAATAAACACAAAATTTTGAACTACTAGTTATGGTATACGGGACGGCCCTTAACCTGTGGAAATTGAAAATTAAATAAATAAAATAGCTCAAAGATGGTGTTCAATCTTAGAATAATAGGTAACACAATAGAAACCAAGTCCGCGCGTCCATTTTGAAGCCCATTCATTTGAGCCATAATGAATGAATGGCTCCAACCAAACGCCAACCTACGCCGACCGAGCCGCGCCGTAGTGTGTAGGTAGTGGTCATTGTCAAATTACGCCGAAGATAGTGTCTCGCGCAAATAAAATAATTATGACGGTTTGTGCAATTAAATTGTGTCACAACACATCTGAAAAACAAAAGAAGTGTAACAATATCACTTTTCACAGGTAAGCATGCAATATTTCATAGAATCTTCTAGTTAATTAGGTTATAATAGACACGTTTTGTTTCAATGCTCAGTGTTGCCCGATTGTGGATGGAAATATTTCCCATTTTAACTGACTTAATTGTACCGGCCTCCGACTGATAATTTGCTACTGATATTTAATTAGGTGACACGCTCTCTAATGTAGGTGTTTGTGTGATTTAACGATATCATACCTGAAATTCTGTTACTTGAAAGTTGAGAAGTCTAAAACGAATTTTATTACCACGCTGTTAAAATCACAAATTAGAGATTATTACTTGTTGTTCAAAGGATTCCTGTCGACCCTGTTATTGCTGACAAATGGGTGAAAAATATAAGGCTTAGTCGTGGAGAAGTTCATTGGAAGCCAACCAAAAATACACGAATATGTTCAAAACATTTCAATAACGACGATAAGTACATAACACCTAGTGGATCGTGTAGATTGGGTCGAAATGCTGTCCCTGTTAAGGTATAATAAATGCTGTTTCTGATGTTAATATGTTTTTTGCTGTAGTAAAAGTCTAGAAAACTAAATAAATAAGTATTTTTACAATTAATGTAATAATTAGCATAATGTCCTAAGTAAACAAAAATCATTACAGTTTCTTGGTACCAAAACGACTGACCAGGGTTATTAAAGCATTATTTAGTATTTTTTTTATCTAAAACCAATGTGTATTTTGAAATTTTGTGCAACGATGTTGATATAAATAAATAAAGCAAATTATGATAACATTATTTGTTTCAGGATTTACATATTTTATGCACAGACACAGATGACCAACTTGAAGTAAACTTAAATGTAGATGAGATTTCACCTTCTCAAAGGCTATCAGTGAGTGTAGCTTTGTCATTGTTAATACTAAAAATATTTAATTTTAGACAACTCGGCTGTCCAAATTCAAAACCTAGTAACAGGTGATTTAAAAAAAAAACCGTTTTTGGCATTTTTCTACTTACTAGGCAGTATCAATATGATGTGGACCTTAAAACACCCAGTTTCTTATGTAATTTTAAAAATATAATTTAGCAAGTCTGTGCAATTTGGCATGATTATGAAAATTTCCGTGAAGTACAAATTCTAAACATAGTATATCAGAATACAAATTTAAAACCCTAGCAACTCAACCGACTTACTAAGTTATGAATTTGAAAACCGACTTGCTTTGTTTTGAATTTGGCGCCGATTATAAATTCAGTGAAATGTAATTTAGTAAGTCCAGTGACACCGGCGCACGAGTGTTTCGCTCCATGATATAAAATGAGTTCTATGCAATTTTATCAGTCAATTTTATTAAATAAAAATTGTTTATTAATGTGCAAATGAATACGGCCTATTAACTTCACTTAAAAATTTTAACATCCCCTATCCGCCCCCCTGCAATCAAAATAAGAATATATTTTACCATTTTCATATATGCTATATTAGTGAAAAGTGTTGTCTTTTACCATTTCAAATTTCAAGTCGATATCATCAGTAGTTTTCGAGATATCCATTTGTGACAGACAGAGTGATTCTATAAGGGTTCCTTTTTACCATTTTGGCCCGGAACCCTAAAAACGAATTCCACGGCGTAATGCAAATGACGATCCACTCAGTACATTTTTGCTAAACCCAGTAGTTAAAGGTAAGTTTTTCAAAGGATCACGAAATCTTTTCTATAAAACAGACTTTGATGACTCTTACAAAGAACTGAACTTTTTGATGCAGAAATTTAATGTCAATGCTATTCCCCCACTTTCAAATACTATCCCCCGAGGGGTGAAATCATCGAAGAAAGATAGTATTATTTCAAAATTGGTCCCCCTAATGCCATTGAACAAAAGGGAATTTTGGCTGAATTTACCCACGAGTGATAGCTCCATTGATTTGCAGACTGATGGTCAAATCGTTACCAATGATAACGAGTAGTTAGTTATTTATAAGCATTTTATTTTAGTTTAAGTATATTTTTTTAGTCTAGCTAGACTGTTGAGAGGTTTAAGACATGTTTTAATTTTAGAGTCAATAAATATATTTTTTAAGACAACACGATTTTAATCAAAATCTGCATTAAAAGGTACTTTGGGATTTCTTTTTATAACCACTGTAATCACACAGTTATAAACACTATGTATATTATGAATTTGTTTAGTCTTTACTTTTACCTTAGAAAATCAAATTGATAACCTAGTAAGCAGACTTACTAAGTTTTGATATTGTTTTTATAGTCATATTTGGGTAAATTCACAAATAAAAATAAAGTGTGAGCGATTCAAGTGTAACCATAACCTCTAACACGATTACGAATATTACAAACTGTTATCAACAATATAGTAAAACTTTTCGTCAAACACCCCAATCGCTACTATTTCTGGTTTCTTCGGGCCAACGACGTAAAGTTGCCCATCCGTTTTTTGGCTCTCCTGAACATTTTTGTTGGAACGAGTTACTATGTTTTGATTTTAAGCAGCCGAACTGTCTATGTTGTAAACTGTCTTATTTACCTTACTTTTTTTAGAGTCTAAATGTTCCCGAAAACCTGAAAGAAGGTGTTTGCGAAACTTCAAACACAAATTTTGTTATTGAATGTTCACCGCAGCCTGTAAGTAATCTCATAATTATATTCCTTTACGTTAAAATGTATACCTTATACTTATTTATGCTTCATCTTCATTAATATGTATTTTGCTAAGAACTACATTTAAGTCTATCCATCACTATAAAATAAGTATTTTTGCAATTAATGTTATAATTAGTATAATGTCCTAAGTAAAAAAAACATTACAGTTTCTTGGCACCAAAACGACTGTTGACCAGGGGTTTTAAAGCATTATTTAGTATTTTTTCATCTAAAACCAGTGTGTATTTTGATATTTTGTGCAATGATCTTGATAAAAATAAATAAAGCAAATAATGATAAAATTATTTGTTTCAGGATTTACATGTTTCATGCACAGACACAGATGACCCACTTGAAGTTAACTTAAATGTAGATGAGATTCCACCTTCTCAAAGGCTATCAGTGAGTGTAGCTTTGTCATTGTTAATACTAAAAATATTTAATTTTAGACAACTGTCTATGTTGTAAACTGTCTTATTAACTTACTTTTTTTTAGAGTCCAAATGTTCCCGAAAACATGAAAGAAGGTGTTTGCGAAACTTCAAACACAAATTTGGTTATTGAATATTCATCGCAGCCTGTAAGTAATCTCATAATTATATTCCTTTACATTAAAATGTATACCTTTTACTTATTTATGTCTCATCTTGAATTAATATGTATTTACTAAGAACTACATTTAATTCTATCCATCACTCTCAAACCTTAATGTCTACTCCATCTCATTCATGACGCCATACACAACCAGAATACCAGAGCGATTATGGGTTGGGACCTGGTTGACCTGTGTTGTTACTCTAACTTCTTACCTTATCCAGTCCATACTAATATTATTAATGCGAAAGTATGTTTGTCTGTTACGCTTTCACTGGTAAACCGCTGAACCAATTTTGATGAAATTTGGTATTCATGTAAATTAAGTGAAGTGAATATTGTGGCATGAACTTATAAGAATATTCCTTTTACAGAGTACGTCACGCGGAAAATTCAGGCGCCCATCAGAAAATGAATCCGATTATATATTTGTCACTCCTCGTAAAGTCCTTAAAAATAAGTTAAGTAAAAGCTCATCACTTAATATAAAATATAAGAAAATGATAAAAACTTTGAAACAAAAGATCCGGCGTCTCCAAAAAAGAAATAAATCGCTTAAAGGAATTTTACTGAGACTACGAGGGATAGGGATGGTTGGTTTGAGGGAGACCTTTGCCCAGAAGTAGGACAGAATAGGTTAAAAAAGGGAGTTTTAGGTGAACTACAAAAATAAAGATTCATAAGTAATGATGTATCTAATTTATTGCCCGAAAATGTTTTTGCAGTGGATTTGTTTAATAACATGGTACAAAAAAAAACAGAAACCAAAAGCGTCCTATACACTCCTGAGTTCAGAAAATTCTTTGCACTATTATAGTCCTCGAGCATATACATACGTTCGTAATACTTTGAATACGTGTCTTCCACACCAAAAAACGTTGTATAACTAGTATCGCAGCATCGATGGATTACCTGGTTTTACAGGCGAAGCCTTTAAGCTTTTGAAATAAAAGTCCCAAGGTTCGGACAAAAACTTTGTATTATGTTGCCTCGTTGCCGATGAAATGGCAATAAGACCACAAAATATCAAAGGAGGTCTGGGAAATGAAGATATTGGCATAGGCACATCTAGCGGAATAAAAGCCTCACAGGCATATGTATTTCTGCTTTTTTGCCTAAATGAACGTTGTAAAATCCCTTTAGGATATTTTATATACAATTATTCACAAAAGAAAAATTATGGTTTCACAAATACGTCGCCTTAAGGGACAACGGTGGCTTAATTTATGTATTAGAAGCTGTTTACTTATTCTGCGGTATAGCCGAAAATTATTTGCGGAAGTATATCGCAGAGAAAAAAAACTTAGATATAACATCAGAAACTGAACTTGCTTTGACAATATTACGGAAAAACTTGTTGGTAGGTCTGCTTTTCCTAATGCAGAGGAACATGTAAATGTAAAACATCATTTCAACAATTGGTCAAGACTAATTATTGAAAGATATTTGCGTATTCGTCTTTTATACGAGTCGAAAAAAGACAATATAATGAAAACAACAGTGTCAAAGCGGCAATTATTCAGGAAGCAAATACAATTTACAGGTTTCTAAACAGATTAGTCCCTTAATATATTTTTTTTATTTGACTTACTATGAGGCCTGTACGGTCAAAATTTATTGCCGTTGTGGCGGCTCCTATCATACGTCGCACAGAACACGCAGTACACAAACGTGTACTAGGTGTTCTGTGTATAAAAATATTAGTTTGTTAAACGTTGTTTTGATGCAATGAAAATTTTGTGTAAAAAAAATAGTTTGTACGGGTTTTAAATCGCGGTACATTACTTTTTCGTCGTCGTCGACGTCGTAATAATGTTTACTACATTGTTGTTTTCTTTTATATAATTTATATTATGATTGACAACTTTAATTGTACCTATTACATTCGAATTAAAAAATAAATTGTTGAAAATTGTTTTGTTTTCTTCATTTATATAGACGTTCCCGCAATGTTACAACTTAACATTACCATACCTATACTTTATCCACACTTAGCTATTTACGTATTATTGCCAAAAACAAATGGTTATCAGCGGCGGGATCATTTCCTCGCTTTCGGGGAAATTGCACCTCCACTGGCAACATTAGACAAGTGTATGTGTGCGTGTCGCCGAGCGTAAGCTAGTACCAACTAGTACGGTACGACACGCCTGTGTGAATGAATCGGTACCTAGGTAGTGCCACAGAATATATATTTATACAGTATTGTAACTCGTCCGTATTTTTGAAATAAATACCTACAGCCCCGCGCGGTACGTAAACATGCGATAGGGCTGCATACCTCCAGCACTTTAATTACCTACATTTGCTCACTTTGTGTTTCTATTTAGTTTCGTGATTGTAAATATACTTTTTTTATATTAACAAATAAAATACTTTGTGAATTGAATAGGAGAGGTGTTCAATAAAAATGTGTGTTGTTTTTTGATTGGTAGATTTAATTAAAAAACCATGTTTATGTTTGAATAACAAATCGTTCTTATAAACTTGCGACCGAAAAATATTTGCGCCTCGACTAAAGAAATATTCTGGGAATATTTCATGAGTCTAGCTATTGTTGTTGTTGTTAATACCGAGAGATTAAAACGGTTTTTAGTGGTATATGTTGTTATAGCAGCAGCAGAAATACTTAATCTGAGAAAATTTCAACTATCTTGTGTGACAGACAGACGGTCAAATTTATTTTTTCTAGTATTATTCATACACAGTACAATAAACAAATATTATTAATAGTAAAATACCACGTCTTTACTTTGAATTATTCAAACTAACAAAACAAAACGCACATGCCCCGAGGTTTTAACACAAGCGTAGCTACCGTATCATGATTCATGAACCGCCTATAACTACCTATTTCACTCGTGTCAATCACTTTATTTATTAATCCAGTCATCTTTTTTTTCGGGAGATAAAAGGAAATACTTATCCATTAAAAATCAATAATAAATTATATCAAGAATAAAGTATCTAAATTGTTTTTTAGCCGTGAAGGCCACTTATTGGCTTGTCTGTTTAAATTAAGTTAATATTTTGTCAAACTAGTGTTTAGTATCTGTAGCTTGTAAGAAATTAACTTTATTTTTGTTCTGCTTTTGTATAAGCTGTAGGCCTTCCTTTATAAGTAAATAAATAAATAAAAAGACACACATTATGCACCTACCTACTAGTAAGTAAAATTATTTTAGTCTTACCTTTCAGAGTTTCCAGGTAATCTAAAAAAGTTATCTCTCGATGCGTTAATATATCCTACTCCTCATATTAAATATGTACTTGGACTTAATTTTAGTGAAAAAATCGCGCGGAAGAAGCGATGACATAACTAGCTAGACCAACATAACAGCGCATGGGTCGAATTGACGGCGGATCGGGATGCATGGAGGGGAGGCCTTTGCCCAGCAGTGGGACACTAATGGCTAATTCTAATATTTCTGTTCACATAGGTGAATCATGACTCCTGAACGGAGCTTACGTACTTTTACAAGCTCTACCAGCTATGCTGTACTATATTATGTAACATTTTCAAGTTTCATCCTAATTCATTCAGTGGGTCGCGCAAAACTTTATCGAGCTCTGGGAACGTTGCGGCAAATGCAATGTTAGGGTCAGCGCAGACAGAACGGAGCGCAGCGGAGAGGATTTTATTTACCCACTTGAAAATAAACTTTAAAATTATTTCAGTAAAGTGCATAAATGCTTGAACCTGACAAAAAATGCTCGCGCGTCCTCGAAGATACGCGGGAATCCTCGCGCGGCGTTCTGCACTTTATTGTAATAATTTCAAAGTTTATTTTCAAGTGCGTCAATAAAATCCTCTCCGTTGCGCTCTGTTCTGTCTGCGCTGACCCTTACGCATGTTGACATGTTCATCCAATATTGATAGGCTATAATTTTTGTGCCCTTTTGTGTCTTTCCTTCCCCGTGTTCTGTGCAGCTGTTGAATTTTAAATTTACAGAGCTCAGATTTTGCGCGACAAACATCTATTTTCTCGGAGTCATAATGACGACAAATATATAGCTTTTAGCATGAGTAAAGAAAACAAACAAATATATTGTTAGATTTTATTTAAAATTGCTTATTTTACATTCTTCTTATCAACCTAACCCACACACAGTCTAACGAATAGCACGGTATTACAGTACGTTGCCCAGACTGTATGTAGCTCAATTAGTAGTAGTAGCGGAGATTTTGTATCATAACTGTCAAAAAATCGACATGAACAAAATTAATGCTAGAGCGTGAGCGTTATTCTGAAATACCACCCTATGCTCTACCAGTCTACGCGTAATGGTCTTCTCTGTCGGCGGCTAGCGTCGGCGCGGTGGCGTCTTCCATAGCGGCGAAGTTCATGAAATGCGCCGGCCGGTGAACCTCGTGGTAGAACTCACGAGGGTTGCCGAGTTGCACACCGTATTTCATGTTCGGATCGTGACGGACGCCTGCAACACAATAAAAGGCAATTTATTAATAATGGAGCTTACCATAATTGGCACGATTCGTTGACGACATTATAACGCCCGATAGCGGTAAGTTCTTGGATAAAGCGCAGAACCATGCGCCTTACCTATAAAAAGGAGTCCTACACCCACCCAACAGGCCTACGCGCGTGAATGATATCTTTCCGTGTATCAACATTCCGTAATGCGCTCGCCAACCCGCCTGCCAAGCGTGGTGAGTATGGCAACTACCCCTCATGGAGCTCCATGAGCGAGGCCTGTATTCAGAATGACTCCATTTATCACGGATAGTAAGAAGAGTAGCGGGCACTGCGGGTTTCGTGCAATACGACGTATGTTTTATTTTAGAAGTAAAACTGTCCTTTATAGAAAGCGTTTTTTTTTGCTTAATATAAACACGCCCTATCTCCTTAGTGGAAAATAACAACGTCCTTCAATCTGAGAAGAGACGAAAAGGCGTGTGCCTTGGATCATCTAGCGTATAATCAGCGCACCGGGCGCGCACAGCCCGCGGACAGCGAGCGCGCGCGCGCCGCCATGCCCCGGGGCACAGCTCTCTCCGGTTTCAGGACCCCTACGCGATTCATCATTTTCAATACATGACAAATTCAGTCCAGAACACTCTTCCAACAGTGGATTCACCAATATAATTATGATGACATTTTCTAAATAACAAAGTAAACTTCAAAACCACAAATTTTGGCGCAGACAGAGGATATCTTAAAACATAACTAAACCAAGAAACTCACCCATAAAGTTGTAATTCCAACTGCCTTGCGATGGCACCATAAAGTATCCCAAGAACCGATCAGACAGCAACATCTGCACCCTCTCGTAATGACTGGGCAGGTAACCCTTAGGGTTGTTGCCCCTATCTGTGTTTTTAGCGCCCCACTCGTACCCGCTGGGTGTCAGCTTGTAAGCGGTAAGGGAACATGAGCCCGGGGTAAAGGAGCAAGTGATGACAATGGTCTTCTCTCCATCCCAAGTTGGGTTTTCTGACATTATCTTGGCATGGGTGGTTATGTCCTGTAAATAAACAATTTAAACATGTAGCAGTTCGTAAGTTTTTTACCGTTTAGTGTCTAAATCTTGTAAGTGTGCATTCGATCAGCTAGCGTATAATCAGAGCACCGAACGCGTACACCTCGCGATCAGCGAGTGCAAACGTGCCGATACGCCCCGGAGCACAGCACTCTCCGGTTTCAGGACCCCTACGCGATTCATCACTTCCAAAGCACTCACAGTTTATTGTTACATAATTATGTTAAACTATAGGTATAGAATTCATAATTAATCTGGTATTCCAATGTAGGTACTGTGTATTCCAACAGCCATACAAGTACCGTTGGTCTATAGAGCAGGGACCGAGTTGTTACCCCTGCTCTTATCACACAAAACATGGGTATTTAAGATTTGGATATGGTGTCTTATATTCAAAGCCTCGTTTTTTATTTAGCGCAAGATGTTCGTTGGTTCTTTTGTCGTACATGATGGTGTAACAACCTACAGCTGAGGCAGCTTAACCTGTCTAATACTGGTGGGGGATACCAGACCTGCACTGACGTCCTGCGTTGGGATATATTGCGCACACCCCCGTGCCACTACCCCGACCCTAGCCAGCCCAACGGAAATAACGGAGACGGACTCTGTGGCAGCATTCCATGAGCATCCCAGAAACATTATGCAGTTGTTTTAGATGATGTTGCAGCAGGTTAACATGCTCATTGCTTAATAATTAGGTTTATCCTGTGCCCATTGTCACTGTGACATAATTGTCTGTGTCTGCTTTAGTTTTATGCCCATTGTGTCAGAATTAGTTGTCACATGTATTTTTTTTATTATTTATCTATTGTTTTAATCTTTAAAATTGTATTATTTCGTATTATGTAAATGAATGTAATATTTGGGAGCTTAGGCGTAAGCTGTTTGTCCAAATAAATATTTAGGTGTAACCTGTGCCCATTGTGTCATAATTTTGTGTAACCTGTGCCGATTGGGTCATAATAAAGTGTAGTGCTGTGGTTACCCCTCCTCTCATGCCCGTGGATGCAATAAGAGCCTGCTAAGTGATACCTCAGCAGTGTATCAACATCCCGAGGTGATGCCCCGTGGCGATGAGGGAGGGAAGGCCTGTTCATTAGCGGGTGTAGTTACCTGCGGCGACAGCTGGGGCAGCTCGTTGGGCTGCGTGTGCATCCAGCCCAGCGGCTGCAGGTGCGCCAGCGCGGGGTGCTTGGGCAGCTGGCGCGGCAGGTGCACCTGCTGGTGCGTGCCCCACTGCGGCGCCAGCACCGCGTGGCGATGAGGGAGGGAAGGCCTGTTCATTAGCGGGTGTAGTTACCTGCGGCGACAGCTGGGGCAGCTCGTTGGGCTGCGTGTGCATCCAGCCCAGCGGCTGCAGGTGCGCCAGCGCGGGGTGCTTGGGCAGCTGGCGCGGCAGGTGCACCTGCTGGTGCGTGCCCCACTGCGGCGCCAGCACCGCGTGGCGATGAGGGAGGGAAGGCCTGTTCATTAGCGGGTGTAGTTACCTGCGGCGACAGCTGGGGCAGCTCGTTGGGCTGCGTGTGCATCCAGCCCAGCGGCTGCAGGTGCGCCAGCGCGGGGTGCTTGGGCAGCTGGCGCGGCAGGTGCACCTGCTGGTGCGTGCCCCACTGCGGCGCCAGCACCGCGTGGCGATGAGGGAGGGAAGGCCTGTTCATTAGCGGGTGTAGTTACCTGCGGCGACAGCTGGGGCAGCTCGTTGGGCTGCGTGTGCATCCAGCCCAGCGGCTGCAGGTGCGCCAGCGCGGGGTGCTTGGGCAGCTGGCGCGGCAGGTGCACCTGCTGGTGCGTGCCCCACTGCGGCGCCAGCACCGCGTGGCGATGAGGGAGGGAAGGCCTGTTCATTAGCGGGTGTAGTTACCTGCGGCGACAGCTGGGGCAGCTCGTTGGGCTGCGTGTGCATCCAGCCCAGCGGCTGCAGGTGCGCCAGCGCGGGGTGCTTGGGCAGCTGGCGCGGCAGGTGCACCTGCTGGTGCGTGCCCCACTGCGGCGCCAGCACCGCGCACTGCACCTCGCGCACCATGGGGTTGTCGCCCGGCGCCACGCCGTACAGGTAGCACGCGATCTGGGAACGTATCACACCATATAAACTTGCGTACCTACGGTAAATATAAATAACTAATGCTGGACAATTCACGCAGCATCAGTATTCAGTTGTTTATTGCTTTCCATTGTAAACATAGGTCTTTAACATAAGTAAATAGTACAGAATGGAACCCTGATGGGCACTGCATTTTAAAATGTAGGTATAAGAAGGTATCATGCAAGATAATGTCAGTTAAATATTATTGAATTAGAAAATTAGTCATTAAAATGATTATAGCCCTAACTTTACAATAAACAATTTGTCATGAAAAAAAACGATGTACTACGTCTTATTTACAAGGTATATAAATTGGAGTATTGGGGCACTGAAATTTCCTTTACAGATTGTTGTTTACATTTATTGTTTACAGATCATCTAGCCCCAAGCTAACCAGAGCTTGTGTTATGGGTACTAGGCGACTGATATACATTATACTACAAAAATAGATATTTTTATTATAAATAGAAAACATCCAGAACACCCTAAACAAATATCTGCGGATCGTACAGACATTTGTTCCGAGGCGGGAATCGAACCCGCAACCTCTTGCATCGCAGGCTTCGCCCGCTGCGCCAGAGGTCGTCAAAGGTCGGTATTAATTATCCATTGTTTTTTTTTAAACATTATAAATATATAAGATTACCTAGTGGACAAAACCACATTGAACGGTATTTGCTCTAAATCCGACAAACGGAATATAAGACAAAAATAAAAAAGTTTAGACCTCGCGAGTTATCTCTTTATTCACTCTCACACGAGTATGAACAGAAACGCTAACATGCACGCAGACAGCGAGGTTATGAAGTGGTCGAAAGTACAAAACGTAGTTATTGTAAGCCACACAAAGCAAAACTTGTAAATGAATACCATATATAAGTTAAAGAAAACTATATAGTAACCATATATCATATATAGTAACCACAATAAAGAGATCAGATGAAAGAGTCGACTAATTAATTCCAAAGCAAACATCCTTTTACATTTTGAGCTGAAATGACCCCCCTCTCATATCTGAATCCTCTCTACAAGAACAAAATAGGTATACTACTAACCTGTGCTCTCAAATCAGAGATGGTAACGAACTTCTTGAGCAGATTCTTCGGCAGGATGTACGTGTAGCCGCTCTCCTTGATGTCATCCGAGCTTACGTAGATGTGGTTCGTACGCAGGTGCAGGTTGGTCGCGGAGATGGCACGCACGCGCCATTCCGTCTTTGAGCTGTGGATGGCACAAGATGTTTTATTGGTGCTGACAGGGCAGTGTTAACACTGTGTAGACATTGACGTATGTATATAACTGATAAATCAGGAACTACGAACTACGTGTGTAAACATACGTTCGATCCTAAGCTATTTCTAGAAGGCAATTATATTTTCTGTCATCAAAGTTAAGATTTGTCACTAATCTGCAAAACCATAATTAATATATTTGTTCCTAAAATATCACCAAAACTAGATAACCTCCTAACAAAAGGTAGTATTTTAGGTACAAATATATTTATAAGGTGATTGATAAAATTATACCCTTTCTATATAACTACGTTATGTAACCGTCTGCAACTAATAATAATTATGATAATACACAACCAGCAATTATAGCTGATGATGTTCGTTATGATTTCGTGTCCGTGCTTGTAGAAGGTGCACATGGTAGCTCTTCTGCTACTTCTCTAGTGTCATTGGTACCTGACGGTCTGAGACTCGTAGTTTCTTGTGGTGCTCGTAATAATCTCGTCTCCGCTCGGTGAGTGTGGTGGTGCTATTAGCTTGTTATGACCCTTGCTCTGCTTATTGGCGCTGGACAGTTTCTAGGAACCTCCTGCTCAGACGACTATAAGACTAGCTGCAGTAGTGTTATGCCGCCGTAGGGGGGGGCGGCAGTAGAATGTTGCCTTTCACCTGTCTTGCCCGTGGACGCTATAACAATCTGCAAATGGGGACCCCGGGAAGATGGGCAGCAGCGTCTTTACATGTATCAACATCCCGTACTGCGCTGTTGCGATTGGCAAAAACTCCCTCGTGATCAGTGCTTGGAGATTCATGAGGGAGGCCCCAGCAGTGAACGTCCCACAGCTGAGATGAAGTAGTATTATAGGCACCTGAAGGTCTGAGACTCGTAGTTGCTGGTGGTGGACGTGATGATCTCGTCTCCGTGCTTGTTGACGGTGCGCGTGGTGGTCGCCGTGAGCTGGCTCTGCTCCTTGCTCTGCTTCTCGATCTCGGCGATCTGTTGGCGCTGCGCGGACGGCGCGGAGATCTCCATGCCGAGGATGATGTCTCGGATCTCGGACTGGGTGAGCGACGCTACGTTCACGCTGTAGAGGGGAAATATGTTTCAACTTATTTGTCAACAAAATAATGTAGAATAGTACAGTTTCTGTAATCTAATCTGTGATTGATGAAAAATGACAAATTATCTTATCTTGATTTCTTGCCGTGGGGTGTGGGCAGTAGAATGTTATCCTCTCATGCCCGTGGATGCAGTAAGAGCCTGCAAGGAACAGGGATCCGGAAGATGGGTGGGCAGCAGCGTCTTTCCGTGTATCAAAATCCCGTACTGCGCTCGCCAACCCGGCTGCCAGGCGTGGTGAGTATGGCAACTACCCCTCATGGAGATCCATGAGGGATGCCTGTGTCAGTGGTGGCTTGGTGCGCTGTGCCGGATTATGTGGCGTTTACCTCGGGAGGCCTACACCAGCAGTACCTATGGGCTGTGGATGATGATCATGAATGTTCTTCTTGCCATATTCAGGCAGGTACAAATCTTTGAGCTGAACCATACACCTTGGCTTATTTTAAACTTTCGCGATCACAACACATTATTACTATATTGGATTATCGGGTATTTACATAATTTAAACGTCGGGAATAAAATAAAGTTAATTTACGCGATAAATACCCAATAATCCAATATAGTAATGACACCTTGGCTTAGTCATCGTCTGTGAACGTCAATCCGATGTTATGTGGCTTTATAAGCGTGGTCTTGGCGCATTACTTGTTCTCAAGCAAAAATTTAAATGGTGGATGACTATGTATGTGCTCCTATCAACTTTCAAGAATACTCACTTGTTCTTCTTTCCGTAATCAGCCAGGATGAGATCCTTGAGCTGTACCTCGACCTTGATCCAGTCATCGTCTGTGAGCGTCGGCCAGATGTGATGCGGCTCTGTCAGCGTGGTCTTGTCAGGTTTCAGGAGCACCTTGGTGCGCTCCGTATTCACGTGCAATGCTCGAAGGATTAGGATGAGACGACTGAACGCCTGTGAAACAATAATGATATTTAATAATGATAATACGTGCAGCGTAGGACGCCCACCAAAAAGATCTGGGCGGACGACCTGGTGAGGTAAGCAGGTCGGCGGTGGATGCAGGCCGCTTCCAGCCGCAATACTTGGAAGTTAATGAGGGAGGCCATGTCCTAAGACTGAAATGATGATGACGGTGAATAATAATAAATTATGTGTTAGATTGTGTGAGCATAGTCTATTAAGTAGTTTATATAGGTTTGTGTGTGGTGGGCTTATTTTATTTTTGTTAGAGATCTACATTATCCTATTGGCCTTGTCTCTATCCCTTATCGATGGAGATCATGGGTCGGCACAACTTGCACTCCTCAACGATTCACGACCTTGTTGTTTAAAGACTTAAACAACAAGACTTACGAAAGACAGCTTTCGTTCCAGTGTCCGACCAGTCAACACCTCAGCGTCTCACCTGATAATGCCTCGCGGAGAGGCGAAACACGTGTCGTCGTATAGGTTTGGGTATGCATGCTGCACTGACAAACTAGTTCTCCCTGCATGTGCATAATTAGCGGGCGGTGCTCCTGCATCTCAGCATAAGCGGATTTAAAACTAAATATTTTTATTGCATTTTATTGTCATGGATTTCCGCAAAGCCGCCTGATTCCATTAATTATGTGTTTTTATGAACGGTCAGCGTCAGGAATTCTTGGTAAAGCCTTTAGCACAGAGATAATGGTTGGGCCCCTTACCCTCTCTTTTATTTATTCATGTCTTACAAATGTTAAGACAAAGTCTTGTATGGATTTGTTTTAACAGAAAGTTCAAGGACAATCCTATGTTGATGAGAGCATAGGTCAGACCTACCCCCTGGATATTCAAGTGCTGGTCATGAGCGGTTGTTGCCATACTCAGCACGCTGGGCAGGCGGGTTGGCGAGCGCTGTACGGGATGTTGATACAAGAAAGACATTGCTTATTCTTACTGCATCCATGGGCAAGAGAGGAGGGGCAACATTCTACTGCCGGCACCCCACGGCAGTTTGATGCATACAGTCTTATAATACTACTAGCTTCAGCCCGCAGCTTCGCACGCGTAGTATCGGAATGAAAAGTAGCCTAAGTGTTATTCTTGGTCAACATCTTTACTTTTGCAAAGTTTTTAACCCCAATCCGCAATGTAGTTTTTGCGTGAAGATGTATCAATCATACATCCATGCAAACAAACTTTCGGCTTTATAATATTAGTGAGATTACATAGCTATGTCTTAAAGGGGATGTGATTACAGTGCAAGTCCATTGTTATTTTTCTTGTAATACGACTGAGTCAAGGGTTACTTACCGTGTAAGACGAGATGGTCTTCAGCCAGTCATCATACAAGTTGAAGAGCACCATCTGCGGTTCCGTGGCCTTCAGGATGAGGTCTCCGAACTTCTCCACCTTGAGGCAAGCCTGGAATGGCAGCTGCAGCTCGGAGCCCTTGATCACGATGTTGGGGAAGTCGAGTAAATGGACCTGAGTAGATACATAGGGGCATTAGGAACAGGAACTTCAAGAGTTCAACCTTAATGTGACCAAGTTTTGTGTTTTAGTTGTGACAGATGGCATTGGTGGCGATTCTGTCGTTGCACTAAGTAGCTAAAGCTAATTATATTGACGTAAATCGGACTAAAATGACATAAAGATATTCCGTTAGTGCCATTCTAAAATTAAAACGAAACAAATAGAACCGATTTTACGCTGACAGCTATAAATTTAGAAATGTCATATCTGTAATTATAAAAAGTTTTAGGTAGTGTGAAACAGAATCGACACTAATATACTCCTAAGTTGAGCTAAACTGAAGAGTTCACATGAGAATTTAATGCTGGTATTATCTTACTTTTGGCACAGAGTTTATCTCATTACATGTTAGTCCATGTGGACGACTACTGATGATGTGAGTCATATTTAAATGAATGTTTGTTTTCAGTGGATCCCTATATACATACATGGAAACCTATAAAATATTTTATGTATGCCTTACATGTTCTTTGGTCGTCTTAAGAAAAATAACAGCGCAAAATAATAAATAATATAAATAATGCTGGACGATTCGCACAGCATCATCATGCTCAGACCCAAGCTAAGCAGAGCTTGTATTATGGGTACTAGATGACTGATATACTTAATACATTAAACTACATACTTAGATGGATATTTTTTTTTATATAGTATAGAAAAAAATCCAGAACACCCTGAACAAATATTTGCAGATTGTACAGACATTTGTCCCGAGGCGGGAATCGAACCCGCAACCTCTTGCGTCACAGGCAGACCTTCGCCTTTGCTGCGCCACAGAGCTCGCCTAAATCTTGAGATTGTATCAATTTTAGAATGCGTGCTTAGTGCAATATTTTTACATCACTGTAGGATATAGTTGTGTGCATTAGATCAGCTAGCGTATAATCAGCGCACCGAACGCGTACACCTCGCGATCAGCGAGTGCAAACGTGCCGATACGCCCCGGAGCACAGCACTCTCCGGTTTCAGGACCCCTACGCGATTCATCACTTCCAATGCACCACAAAAACTTCAACCACAAAACCACTCAAAAGCACAACTTGTAAATTTTGTACATTACATTGCTCAATTTATACCAAAGTCTCTGCGGAAAATTTGTCTACACAAAAAACATACTCGTAGCGGTGAAATGTAAACACGGGGCTTCATTAGCTCCAGACGATAGGCTAGATCTTTAAATATGGTCAACTAAGCTGAAATGGTATGAGGTCTAGAACAAACCTACGAGTATCTACCTAATGATGTGCGAGGATTATTACAATAAACAGGTTAAAAGGTTAAGGAGAATACTTAAGGTATGTTTTATGATTACCTCAAGAGGATCCAACATTCCTTTTCTGGTGACAATGATCTGTTTAGGCTGCTCTTCCACGGGCAGCGATCGAATCAATGCGGCTACTTCCTCAGCTGTTTTCCATTTGGCGAGCTACAAGAGAATACAAATGGTAAGTCCATGCATTAAAGTTGAATTTGGTGTTTTCTTTGAGCTGGGAGCCAGATGAATCATTATTATATCATTAAGAGGCTAGTGCCCCAATGCAGGGCAAAGACCGAAATAATCCAGTATAATTATCACGACAAAGACATATTCAGTCTGATTAAGCAGAAACATATTTTATTTAAACAGTTCTGAATCGTAAAAACGTTGACAAAATTAGGAAACCATTATTTCTTAAGCTCTCAACAAACTTGTTTATTTTAGTTGACATTATAATTAATTGACGACCTCTGTGGCGCAGCGGGCGAAGGTCCGCCTGCTACGCAAGAGGTTGCGGGTTCGAATCCCGCCTCGGAACAAATGTCTGTATGACCTGCAGATATTTGTTCAGGGTGTTCTGGATGTTTTCTATATATAATAAAAAATATCTATCTATGTAGTATATTGTATTAAGTATATCAGTCATCTAGTACCCATAACACAAGCTCTGCTTAGCTTGGGGCTAGGTGATGCTGTGTGAATTGTCCAGCATTATTTATTTATTTATTTTATTTATTTATAATTAATTACGCCTTAGAGAGGAGTTTGGAGAAAGGAGGTCTTTGCCCAGTAGTGGGATCCAATAGGCTGATAAGAGTAGATAGTTGATAAACTTACCTGTCCAAGACGCTTCTGTCCGGCCCACACGCTCGTGTGGATAATCTTCAAGAAGAGCTGGCCAGTTCGCGGGTTGAAGATGAAGATGGCGCCGTTGATGGGCTTCGTCGTCAGATTACCTTCGAACGTCTTGTGGATGGTCACTCGGTATACGTTAGTGTCGTCTACGAACCTGTAGAGGGAATAGTTAACATGTTGAATAACGTGCTAGATATCTGAATCACTCACAAATTTACCATGTGGTAAAAAAGGTTAATTTTGTTTTATGAAATATTGTTAGGTTGGCGTTGACATAGCCACTGCACAACAAAACTCACAAGTAAATAAATTGTAGTTTGAATGCAACATCAGCTCATTTCATTTATAATTATAGCCAAGTAATAGTATCATAAGACAGAGAGACACACAGGACACACCGCACCTACATACAATAAAAACATATCCATAAAATAGAGATATAAAAAAATATTATGTAGATGCTATCAACAATCCTAGATATGAAAGGTGATAATTTAAGTATATTATTATTTATTGTTAATTAGTTTTCATTAAGGTTTGCTATGTATTTTTTTTTCTATTGTATATTTATATTAGTATAGTGTCTGGCCGCCTTGGATTCATCTGTAAGCCCATTCAGCAATTTGAATAAATAAAAATAAAACAAAAAATATACCACTAACATAAATAATACCCATAATATAATTTTTTTACCACTTCTGTATATCACACTATATTTAAAACTTTTTTTAATTTGTGTTTCTGCTTCTTGAAGTAAATAAAATATACTTATCTGGTTTTGACATGAGAAGGGGTGAATCAAAAATAAAAATGGGAGGAATATATCAATGGTGGTATTGCAAGAGGTAGACAAGAAGCGATGGATGGATGATTTGTGTGAATGAGGATATTAAAGAAAGGAGTACTTAAGTTGGGCTATGGATGGTTATAATGCTAATTCACAAAAACAGTACTCACCAAATAATCTGGTTCGAGAACAGCTCTCCATAGTTCTGACTGGACAGATAGGGCTCCGTGGGCTCCGAAGAGTAGAGCTGCAGCGCTTTACGGATACGCTCGCGGAGTACGTACAGAGCCGGGTTGGCCTTCATTATCTTGGCCATGGCTTGCTGGATGAGGGGCTTGCAGCCGGGGAACCAGTTGCCGTACGCACTGTGAAATAAACAAGTATACAATTTATAATTTATACAAGGCCGTTTGGACTTTTTTAAGTTTATATTGCATGCATAATAAGTATAGTGTAGCTACGTATATTGTCCCATTGTGCCGCGCTGCTGCACACACAGGTATTACTGAAAACCAGTTCAATAATAGTGCCCTGTAACTATTATTGAAATACTGAGTGGCAACCTATTTCGTAGTCATTCAAATTGTAACTGTCTGTTCTTCTATATTATTTAACAAATATTGTGACAAAAAATAAACTTTTCTGTTCTATTCTATAGCATAAAACTCCGCGGCAAAAATGTGCGCCACAAACGAGTGGTTTGTTTGTACCTGTGCAAGTTGTAAGCCAGATCTATGGCGATGAGCAGGCCGGTCGGGGACGGGTATATGGACATGTTGTCAGTGGTGTAGTCGAGGAACTTGGCGCGCGCGTACCGCTCCACGTCGTGCGAGTCGTAGTCGCCCCAGCGGAGTTGGATGTCGAGCCAGTACTTCTGCGTTGTGGTGTTGTCCATTGTGTCTCTGCGGAGCAGATTACAGTTAGGAATTAAAAAACAAGAAATATATATATTTCACTATTATATAAATAACTTATACAGCCCTTCTCTACGGTGCACAGACATGGTCTCTGGATTGAGTTACAGAAGGCAAAAGGGCAATGGAACACAGCATACTCGGATTCAAACGCGTTGATAGAGTGTGCAACAACATGCTGCATTTACTTAGCGGCATCACAGATGTCGATAAAGTAAACTGCCCAGCTTAGGAGGGATTAGGGTTATTTTTTGAATTTCACACTGAGATAAGTGGAACAAAACTATGATGATTTTAAATTATTTCTTCACATTGAAATACAAGAATCATTTTTAAAATAACAATATCTCAGACAATTCAGTGTCTCTATGCTGATGCTGTGAAAACCTAGCTAGTAAGATAGATCTAGAAATGTGGTCTTACTTAACACATAATGTAGTCCTTACTTGGTATCAGCGAGCAGCGAGGGGCGTGACACGTTCCACTTGTACGCCGAGAAGAGCAGAATGTCAGCGCAAGACGAATTCATCTTGTACGACTTTCGAGGATGGATGGTTTCTTTCTGCACTGTCTCGATCTCCAATGCGTCAAGCTCTTGATCGAACACCTACAATAATTTACTCTGTTAATACAATAATAACAAACTGACAGCCATTATCACCCAATATCTAAGTCTGCCTGCATGAGACGCAAAGACGGTAGTATCTTAACAAAGTATTACATATCCAACGAAAATTGCGTTGGATATGTAATACTTTGTTAAGATCTTTATAAATAAATGATTGATTGATATCATTGTGTGAAAACATAATCAGCATTCACTGCATATTAGACGAGTATACACTGCCGGCCAAAAGTTTGAGACCACTTGTAAAAATCTTTGTAACCACCAAAATATTTCAAAAGTACACATGATAAAGAGCTAATTTGAACACCTGCGTATTCTATTGTTATCAAAGAATTTCTGAGAGTCATTTTTATTGTATATTTTTAAGTTATCATCCTTTAAAGGTCTATTGTTTCAAAACATAAATGAGTACCGCGCGCTTACCAGGTGATAGTCATTGTTATATTTTTTATGGCCTGCTCATTTCTAATTATTTTGGTTTTGTTTTGCGGTAACCGTACTTCCGGATTATTTTAGCTTCCTTAAACATATTTTTTTCCTGAGTTTTGATGGAGTAAATTTTTCATTATCTTAACTAGTCTGAGCTCGTCGTTGTTACAGTAAAGACATCTTAAAATGGGAAAAGTGCGCGAAATTAGCACTGAAACTCGTTCTGCCATAGTTGTTTTACACGGCGAAGGCAAATCTGAACGTGCGATTGCCTCTCAACTTAAGTTGTCGAAGACTTGTGTTCATAACGCAATAACCCGATACAAGGAGACTGGCAGTAATCAAGATCGTTCGCGATCGGGGAGACCGAGAGCTACCACTTCTAGCGAGGATAATTTCATCGTCGTTACCAGCAAGCGGAATAGACGCCTAACCGCACCAGAAATCCGCGCAGAAGTGAACAAATCCCGATCAGAACCTGTGTCATTGACTACAGTAAAAAGACGATTGAGAGATGCTAAGTTATTTGGTCGCGTCGCCGTTCGAAAACCACTACTAAGGCCACAAAACAAAAAGAAACGGATGCAGTGGGCCCTTACCCATCGAGACTGGACTGAAGAAGACTTTAAAGAAGTTCTTTGGACAGATGAATCCAAGTTTGAAATATTTGGTTCAAAACGACGAATTTTTGTTCGACGTACCGCCGAGGAAAAGATGATGCCAGATTGTGTGGTGCCAACAGTTAAGCATGGTGGTGGTTCCATTATGGTCTGGGGATGCTTCTCGGGCCATGGAACCGGAGATTTGGTACGAGTCGAAGGAATCATGAAAAAGGAGCATTATAAACGAATACTACAGCAAAATGCCGTTCCGTCTGGTTTGAGATTAATTGGAAATGGATTTTTTTTCCAACAAGATAATGATCCTAAACATACACTGCCGGCCAAAAGTTTGAGACCACTTGTAAAAATCTTTGTAACCACCAAAATATTTCAAAAGTACACATGATAAAGAGCTAATTTGAACACCTGCGTATTCTATTGTTATCAAAGAATTTCTGAGTCATTTTTATTGTATATTTTTAAGTTATCCTCCTTTAAAGGTCTATTGTTTCAAAACATAAATGAGTACCGCGCGCTTACCAAGTGATAGAGTCATTGTTATATTTTTTATGGCCTGCTCATTTCTAATTATTTTGGTTTTGTTTTGCGGTAACCGTACTTCCGGATTATTTTAGCTTCCTTAAACATATTTTTTACCTGAGTTTTGATGGAGTAAATTTTTCATTATCTTAACTAGTCTGAGCTCGTCGTTGTTACAGTGAAGACATCTTAAAATGGGAAAAGTGCGCGAAATTAGCACTGAAACTCGTTCTGCCATAGTTGTTTTACACGGCGAAGGCAAATCTGAACGTGCGATTGCCTCTCAACTTAAGTTGTCGAAGACTTGTGTTCATAACGCAATAACCCGATACAAGGAGACTGGCAGTAATCAAGATCGTTCGCGATCGGGGAGACCGAGAGCTACCACTTCTAGCGAGGATAATTTTATCGTCGTTACCAGCAAGCGGAATAGACGCCTAACCGCACCAGAAATCCGCGCAGAAGTGAACAAATCCCGATCAGAACCTGTGTCATTGACTACTGTAAAAAGACGATTGAGAGATGCTAAGTTATTTGGTCGCGTCGCCGTTCGAAAACCACTACTAAGGCCACAAAACAAAAAGAAACGGATGCAGTGGGCCCTTACCCATCGAGACTGGACTGAAGAAGACTTTAAAGAAGTTCTTTGGACAGATGAATCCAAGTTTGAAATATTTGGTTCAAAACGACGAATTTTTGTTCGACGTACCGCCGAGGAAAAGATGATGCCAGATTGTGTGGTGCCAACAGTTAAGCATGGTGGTGGTTCCATTATGGTCTGGGGATGCTTCTCGGGCCATGGAACCGGAGATTTGGTACGAGTCGAAGGAATCATGAAAAAGGAGCATTATAAACGAATACTACAGCAAAATGCCGTTCCGTCTGGTTTGAGATTAATTGGAAATGGATTTTTTTTCCAACAAGATAATGATCCTAAACATAGTTCAAAATTATGCAGGGGTTATTTAGAACATAAAGAAACAGAAAGGGTGTTAAAAAACATGGTGTGGCCCCCTCAGAGTCCGGATCTCAACCCCATTGAGCTATTGTGGGTAGAGCTCGACAGAAATGTGCGCAGTTGTTGTCCCTCCTCACAAGAAGACATGTGGAAGGCTTTACAAGAAAGCTGGAACAATATCTCACAAGATACAATTGATAAATTGATTGCTCGTATGCCGAGACTAGTGAAAAAAGTTATAAAATGCAAGGGAGGCTTTTTTGACGAAAAATCCGTTTAATGATTTTATTAAATATGAACGTCATTTTTAACGTAAATGGTTGATATTTCTTGATATTTTTTTTTCTTCTTGATGAATGTGTTTTAGTAAATAAGCATTTTAATTAATATCTAAACCTCTTGATTTATATTTTGAGTTTTATTTCATTTTGCTACTTAGATGTAGGTGGTCTCAAACTTTTGGCCGGCAGTGTAGTTCAAAATTATGCAGGGGTTATTTAGAACATAAAGAAACAGAAAGGGTGTTAAAAAACATGGTGTGGCCCCCTCAGAGTCCGGATCTCAACCCCAATGAGCTATTGTGGGAAGAGCTTGACAGAAATGTGCGCAGTTGTTGTCCCTCCTCACAAGAAGACATGTGGAAGGCTTTACAAGAAAGCTGGAACAATATCTCACAAGATACAATTGATAAATTGATTGCTCGTATGCCGAGACTAGTGAAAAAAGTTATAAAATGCAAGGGAGGCTTTTTTGACGAAAAATCCGTTTAATGATTTTATTAAATATGAACGTCATTTTTAACGTAAATGGTTGATATTTCTTGATTTTTTTTTCTTCTTGATGAATGTGTATTATTAGTAAATAAGCATTTTAATTAATATCTTAACCTCTTGATTTATATTTTGAGTTTTATTTCATTTTGCTACTTAGATGTAGGTGGTCTCAAACTTTTGGCCGGCAGTGTATGTCCCAGGTAATGGGTGTTTTTTCTCACTTAGGCCACTTTCGAAACTAATGATTAGAAATCAACTTCGAAACCATTAGTAGACTTTATTAGTAATCAGTAGGTAGGTTTGAAACTAAAATGTACCATATTTAAAAATGTTATTTGTTTTTACATTAAATTAGCTTTGCTTGAGCTTCGCATGTGTTGTACCCAGATAAAGTAAGAAGTACTTTTGATCTGTCTGGTAGTTTTAGCTTGAAAGAAGTAACTAACATACATACATACAAACTTTCGGGTTTATTATATTTAAGTAGGATATACACTGCCGGCCAAAAGTTTGAGACCACTTGTAAAAATCTTTGTAACCACCAAAATATTTCAAAAGTACACATGATAAAGAGCTAATTTGAACACCTGCGTATTCTATTGTTATCAAAGAATTTCTGAGAGTCATTTTTATTGTATATTTTTAAGTTATCATCCTTTAAAGGTCTATTGGTTCAAAACATAAATGAGTACCGCGCGCTTACCAGGTGATAGAGTCATTGTTATATTTTTTATGGCCTGCTCATTTCTAATTATTTTGGTTTTGTTTTGCGGTAACCGTACTTCCGGATTATTTTAGCTTCCTTAAACATATTTTTTACCTGAGTTTTGATGGAGTAAATTTTTCATTATCTTAACTAGTCTGAGCTCGTCGTTGTTACTGTGAAGACATCTTAAAATGGGAAAAGTGCGCGAAATTAGCACTGAAACTCGTTCTGCCATAGTTGTTTTACACGGCGAAGGCAAATCTGAACGTGCGATTGCCTCTCAACTTAAGTTGTCGAAGACTTGTGTTCATAACGCAATAACCCGATACAAGGAGACTGGCAGTAATCAAGATCGTTCGCGATCGGGGAGACCGAGAGCTACCACTTCTAGCGAGGATAATTTCATCGTCGTTACCAGCAAGCGGAATAGACGCCTAACCGCACCAGAAATCCGCGCAGAAGTGAACAAATCCCGATCAGAACCTGTGTCATTGACTACAGTAAAAAGACGATTGAGAGATGCTAAGTTATTTGGTCGCGTCGCCGTTCGAAAACCACTACTAAGGCCACAAAACAAAAAGAAACGGATGCAGTGGGCCCTTACCCATCGAGACTGGACTGAAGAAGACTTCAAAGAAGTTCTTTGGACAGATGAATCCAAGTTTGAAATATTTGGTTCAAAACGACGAATTTTTGTTCGACGTACCGCCGAGGAAAAGATGATGCCAGATTGTGTGGTGCCAACAGTTAAGCATGGTGGTGGTTCCATTATGGTCTGGGGATGCTTCTCGGGCCATGGAACCGGAGATTTGGTACGAGTCGAAGGAATCATGAAAAAGGAGCATTATAAACGAATACTACAGCAAAATGCCGTTCCGTCTGGTTTAAGATTAATTGGAAATGGATTTTTTTTCCAACAAGATAATGATCCTAAACATAGTTCAAAATTATGCAGGGGTTATTTAGAACATAAAGAAACAGAAAGGGTGTTAAAAAACATGGTGTGGCCCCCTCAAAGTCCGGATCTCAACCCCATTGAGCTATTGTGGGAAGAGCTTGACAGAAATGTGCGCAGTTGTTGTCCCTCCTCACAAGAAGACATGTGGAAGGCTTTACAAGAAAGCTGGAACAATATCTCACAAGATACAATTGATAAATTGATTGCTCGTATGCCGAGACTAGTGAAAAAAGTTATAGAATGCAAGGGAGGCTTTTTTGACGAAAAATCCGTTTAATGATTTTATTAAATATGAACGTCATTTTTAACGTAAATGGTTGATATTTCTTGAATTTTTTTTTCTTCTTGATGAATGTGTATTAGTAAATAAGCATTTTAATTAATATCTAAACCTCTTGATTTATATTTTGAGTTTTATTTCATTTTGCTTTTCTGGTCTCAAACTTTTGGCCGGCAGTGTATACTTACTTGACACAAGTCCATGACGATAGACTCGTGCACCTTCTGCCACAAGTGAGCCCTGAAGATCTGGATGAGGGAGATCTTCAGGGTCGGGATCTTTCCGTGCATGAAAATTCCAGTCAGATCGAGTTGCACCTGAAAACAACAAAAACACAATTAATTCTAAGAGTGATGGGTGGGTCATAGCTCCTGCCACCGCTTTCAATATGAGGTCTTAGCTTTGATATTGCTCCAACCTACTAGGCGTAGGAAACGCTGTTTATCAGACTGTGTGATTTCTTACCTGGAAACCGACATATACATTGGCTCTGTTGATGGTCGGCGACCACCACAGCGTGAACCGACGGTTCGGGATCTGGTTCAAACCGGATCTCTGGGCGTTCGTCAGTTTCTTGTATTTCATGGACTCTTCAAATCCGGAGGCCTTTTCCCTGTAATAGAAACAAAGTACAGTTATTTACAATAACAGACATAATAAGGTGCCCCCACCTTATGGCACTGGAAATAAACTTCACATATGGAACTTTCAGTTAAATTTGTCAATTTAATTAGTAAAAAACACGAGAATTTTATTATAAATTACGGCTCGACTCGAGATTTTTTTTACGAGGATTTAACGAGACAAGCCAAAGGCCCACCTCATATCAAGCTGTAACCTCTGCCTATTCACGTCCACTAAGTATGTGACCAACGCTGCACTGGGCCAGTCACCCTAAGACATAGTTGCAAGGTATCATGTGCCCATAATTTCAGGTTACCAGAAGAGACCTTCCCATGTCGGGATGTAGGTCCCCTTAAATAGTGTGCTCGTGGATGCTCTTGACACCAATAAACATATGGATCAGGTCCGTGCAGTAGTTGTTCAGGTTCCACGGCTTGCCTAGTTCCCTTAGCCGCTAAGGGTACATCCTCCTGGACAAGCTTACCAGAAGAGACCTTCCCAGGTGGGGAAGTAGGTCCCCTTGAAGAGCGTGTGCTCGAGGATGCCCTCGACGCCGCCGAGCGCCTGGATCATGTCCGTGCGGTAGTTGTTCAGGTTCCACAGCTTGCCGTCGTGCCGCTGGTGCGTCCACCAGAACGGATTCTGTTTCAGAACCTGGGGAGGGGAGACTAGATTACTGACAGGTACAAATTAATCAAATAATTCACTATTGTTTAAAGTAAAGGTAGCCTTCTCGCCATAACGTGTGAACTTTAGTTTCTTCTAGGTTAAGAGCTCCAATAGACATACTAGTGTAGAATTCTGGCATTTTTTCTCCACAAATGCCATGGGAACAATGGGAAACTAAATGGTTAAATTGAAATTCGTAATTCCTAATGTGAAATTTTGAAACATGTGACGTCACACAAATATGACCAGCTGTGACAAAAGAGGGGATGTCTAAGACAACTATAACGAAACGTAACTTCGTTCCCCCGCCCACCTCTTCCTCAGGACACAACTTGGCCGATGACGAAAGCTCGCACACGCATAAATTTAAATTTCAATCTTTTATTAACTAATTTGTAATATCATCACCTCAATATTAAACCAATCTTCTATTGTAAACTTGTTGGTTATTGGGAGACAACCCATATCCTCATCAGGAGGTAGGGGACAAAAAGTCTTAAAATGACGTAATTTATGGCAAAAATTAAGTTTTAACACTTTAAGGGGAGTTAAACAAGCTGTAATTGCTAAGACATGTTATCGGTTGGATCAGCTTCCAATACGATTGTGTATGTAATATATGATGTATCCAAGTATCTATATAAAAATGAGTAGGAGTATGATAATTACCTGGTATTGTTTGAACTCGGTACGGATCCGCCATCCCTTGTCGTAGGCGAGGGTGTGTCTATCTTTCTGGAACAGCGTGTTGATACGGGGAATGCCTCGGTCCCACGAGTCTTCTAGATCTTCAAGCGTCAGCCGCCTGTTGAGTAAATTATAAACAGTTACTAAGAAATATAATAAGCGTTTTGCATTTTAGACAAAGTCAAAATGGTCGGATGCGGTGGTTTTCCCAAGACACATAATAGGTTAATAAAAAACAAAACATAACGAAAGGATAAAATATATCCCTTGACGCACCTGGTGATTAGATACACTGCCGGCCAAAAGTTTGAGACCACTTGTAAAAATCTTTGTAACCACCAAAATATTTCAAAAGTACACATGATAAAGAGCTAATTTGAACACCTGCGTATTCTATTGTTATCAAAGAATTTCTGAGAGTCATTTTTATTGTATATTTTTAAGTTATCATCCTTTAAAGGTCTATTGTTTCAAAACATAAATGAGTACCGCGCGCTTACCAGGTGATAGAGTCATTGTTATATTTTTTATGGCCTGCTCATTTCTAATTATTTTGGTTTTGTTTTGCGGTAACCGTACTTCCGGATTATTTTAGCTTCCTTAAACATATTTTTTACCTGAGTTTTGATGGAGTAAATTTTTCATTATCTTAACTAGTCTGAGCTCGTCGTTGTTACAGTGAAGACATCTTAAAATGGGAAAAGTGCGCGAAATTAGCACTGAAACTCGTTCTGCCATAGTTGTTTTACACAGCGAAGGCAAATCTGAACGTGCGATTGCCTCTCAACTTAAGTTGTCGAAGACTTGTGTTCATAACGCAATAACCCGATACAAGGAGACTGGCAGTAATCAAGATCGTTCGCGATCGGGGAGACCGAGAGCTACCACTTCTAGCGAGGATAATTTCATCGTCGTTACCAGCAAGCGGAATAGACGCCTAACCGCACCAGAAATCCGCGCAGAAGTGAACAAATCCCGATCAGAACCTGTGTCATTGACTACAGTAAAAAGACGATTGAGAGATGCTAAGTTATTTGGTCGCGTCGCCGTTCGAAAACCACTACTAAGGCCACAAAACAAAAAGAAACGGATGCAGTGGGCCCTTACCCATCGAGACTGGACTGAAGAAGACTTTAAAGAAGTTCTTTGGACAGATGAATCCAAGTTTGAAATATTTGGTTCAAAACGACGAATTTTTGTTCGACGTACCGCCGAGGAAAAGATGATGCCAGATTGTGTGGTGCCAACAGTTAAGCATGGTGGTGGTTCCATTATGGTCTGGGGATGCTTCTCGGGCCATGGAACCGGAGATTTGGTACGAGTCGAAGGAATCATGAAAAAGGAGCATTATAAACGAATACTACAGCAAAATGCCGTTCCGTCTGGTTTAAGATTAATTGGAAATGGATTTTTTTTCCAACAAGATAATGATCCTAAACATAGTTCAAAATTATGCAGGGGTTATTTAGAACATAAAGAAACAGAAAGGGTGTTAAAAAACATGGTGTGGCCCCCTCAGAGTCCGGATCTCAACCCCATTGAGCTATTGTGGGAAGAGCTTGACAGAAATGTGCGCAGTTGTTGTCCCTCCTCACAAGAAGACATGTGGAAGGCTTTACAAGAAAGCTGGAACAATATCTCACAAGATACAATTGATAAATTGATTGCTCGTATGCCGAGACTAGTGAAAAAAGTTATAAAATGCAAGGGAGGCTTTTTTGACGAAAAATCCGTTTAATGATTTTATTAAATATGAACGTCATTTTTAACGTAAATGGTTGATATTTCTTGATTTTTTTTTTCTTCTTGATGAATGTGTATTAGTAAATAAGCATTTTAATTAATATCTAAACCTCTTGATTTATATTTTGAGTTTTATTTCATTTTGCTACTTAGATGTATGTAGGTGGTCTCAAACTTTTGGCCGGCAGTGTATATCCGAGCTTTGCTCTAAACAAGTTTTAACAAGATGACAGCATTATAACATTTATTTATTATAACAAAATAATTAATGTCCGTTTAAAAAAAAGGCCAGTCCGACAGCGTCCTGTACAGCTGGAGTCTGTTTTGTTGTACAGTTTAAAAATTTTAAAGTGACTTAATGTTTGGGTGCATTAGATCAGCTAGCGTATAATCAGCGCACCGAACGTGTACACCTCGCGATCAGCGAGTGCAAACGTGCCGATACGCCCCGGAGCACAGCACTCTCCGGTTTCAGGACCCCTACGCGATTCATCACTTCCAATGCACCATTGCAAATTCAAATTATATATTCATTTGTCTTCATACTGTAGGTTTAGTCTAACACTACTCATGATTATCTATCTATGAGGAGTGTTTTATGACTCAGTCTTAATGTTTAAAAAAACTTATATTGATTATTTTTATGATAACTAAAATAGTATGTACAACAGTGGTCGCATAAAGAAGACAACGCCTTGATAATTAGTGTCAAACAGACTGTTATCTAGCCAGAATTGACTAACGTTTAGTTTTCAACATTATCAACGGACAGGTTCGCCTACTCACAGTTAAATAATTAGACGATAAAAACATTAATACTAGTGCTGGACACTAAGCACATTATAGTAAAGCCTAAACAAAGCAAAGCTTGTACTATGCTAACCAGATGAGTGATGGAGTACTTAAATATTATACCCAAAAACTAAAATCTGTAGACAAAAAAAAATGATCACCAGAAGATCTTTCTTACCTATTCTGCGCATTAGCTTCCTGCCTTTTCAGGGCGTATTCTGCCCAGACTCGCTGCGAGTCGACAAACTCTGCCTCCCACGGCTGGATGTAGCGGTACAGATTGGGAATCAGCTGGTCCTCGTCGTGCGACATACCGGAACGGAAATGGGTGATGCCCACGTCGGTTTGCTTCGACCAGCGTAAATCAGACTGTGGGGAGAATAGACAAGATTAGTCAGGTGAACGCGATGGGTAGACGTGACTATTGCTTATTCTGCAGCAAAAAAAAGGGTGTAATATAATAAAACCTTTAACCAAAAATAAGTAACACACAATATGACTAACACCATGTCTCTCATGACATGAGTACCTAGACAACAAAATATAATATATACTCTTAGAGTTCTTTCTTATTGTTATATTTAAAATAAAACAAGAGTGAATCCAAGAGGTACGTTTTCTCGTTCTATCAAGTCTCGTGTCTTTCGAGCGTCGTAATTGGTCAATTCATGCTCCGCTAAGCCCGCTCCGCCCCATTCGCGTCACTGGAAACACACCCCAAGATTTTGTCTGGAAGGGGGCTCAAACGCTGCGTTTACGCCCGTTGCATCTGATCATGATGTACACCTTCTTGTGAATTAATACACGCACTGACGAGTTACGGACGGTCCTTGTGCGAGACAATACGTGTTATTCCTTACTGGACGAAGTGCAAACCAAAAATATCTCACCTGAGGTATCAAAACGTGTCCCATAGACAGCATACCAAGCCCGCCCAGCTCCTTAGGTGTGTAGAAGACGACGGGCGGGAAGCGCGAGGGCATTTTCGAGTTGAGACCGATCTTGATACGCGTCTGGATCTTGTTCTCGCATTTCACGAGCAGATCGAGCAGCTCTTGGGTGTTAACGACCGCCTCGCGGAAGTATGTCATGAGTCCTGTGGGAGATAATTGTGATTAAATTATAATTTCCCGGTATCAAGTGAATTTGTAGTTGTGATCTCAAGAGAATCTCAAATAAGCTGTTTATCTTTTCCACCTCATTAATGTTTTTTTATATATTATCTAGGCTGTAAATTTTTGGTGAGCCGATAATGACAACATTTTCATAGAGTTTGAGAGGTTCGTTTGATGTATCATGTTATGTACTCAAACCAAGCGCCTGTAAATCTAAAATCACATAAAACATAACAATCGACACATTTAATCCTGCAAGCTGCAGAGAGCTTTTAAGATTGCTTGTTGTGCAATTTTAATTTAATTAATAAATCGAATAATAAGTGCCGTGTTCCACTTGTTAACAATCTTCGTACATGTCGTAGATCCAGAAGCCATGAGAATTTGCCGCTGTTGCGGAACCTTGCTAGAGATTCATCGTCGACTCGGAGGTAGCTTTGCGCCATTCATTTATTTTAACATCGTTCTATAGGGTCCAGTCAAGATGCAGCGATGGATCAGTGCTAATGGAAGACCAATTTACTTACCAATAAGCGCCGTATTCCACTTGTTGACAATCTTCGTAAAGGTTGTAGATCCAGAAGCCATGAGAATCTGCCGCACTCTGTTGTGGAACCTCGCTAGAGATTCGTCGTCGACTCGGAGGTAGCATTGCGCCGTTCGCTCCTTTGTGACTTCGTTCTGCAAGTTCCAGACTCCATCGCGATGGGATAGTTCCTCGTTTTGACTGCGGCACTGTTGGGGAAGTTTCACTTGTTAATCCTAATATCATATTTAACGCCTAATAGACCTAACCATACGAAAAACTAACTTGTGACGGAAATCAAGTAATATTTTATATGTTTTTGATCTTATTCGTGACATGGTACTTTGGTCTGGATACATAACGTAACGTGTACGAATATTTATTTTTCGGTTTTGCATAAAATTAGTTCTTAATTACTTTGATGATGTTTCCAATCCAGTAAAGTAATAACCATAAGATGTAATAAATAACCACTTTTTTTCACTATCATCCGAAACATGTTTTTGATATTGCGATTGTATTAATTAAGGTTAAATGAATTAAAGATAAGATAAAGAGACTTTGTTTTACATTCCCAAACAAACTTTTTGATTTAGTATTATCACAACGCAACATAGTCATGTCTAGTATAGTCATACCTTAGGCAAGATCCTGCACTCAAAGCCAGCCATATTGAAAAGTAGATTAGGATTATCCTTGGAGTATGCTGAGACGAAACTGTTCTCCCATTGGATGGTGGTTACAGAGCGAGGCAATCTGTTCTTTATGTCCCAGAATACTGCGCGGCCACTGTGGAAGAATAAAAAGTAAAATTAATGTTGAAATTACAATGGCAAAGCTATAGGCAAACCCCAAGCGTGGGTAGAATCTTAGAAATAATGGAAAATATTTTTTCTACAACCAAATAGTACAATTGCTACTTGGGACAAGATGACCAATTACGAAATTGTAAAGTAAATTTGACTTTATTCCCAAAATTATTTTTTTGATGATTTTCTTGTAGGTATGCACTTATTTAAATAATGAGTTCCGTACGCGAAACATTAAAATTTATAAGAGGATCCCATTATGGAATTCCATTCAGTTCTCAAATAAGAAAGGACTATTGAGTTTCAGTTGTGGTATTTATTTATTTAAAAAATTAAAAGCCCATTATTGAAGAGGTGCCACAAATCGGAGGAGGTCGCACATACAGCGAGTAGATAGTTTACGATGAGGGGATCGTCTCCAGGAGCGAGGGATCACGGAGATTTTATAGCGCGGACTCATCGCGTTTCTCTCGCTCGTGGAGACGGCCCCTAAGAGTGTCGAAAATAATGAGTACTTACAGATTAACGTCATGTTTCATGAGACGCATCCTAGCGTCGCGCGGCCAACATTTCTTGTTGTTGTAACCAACGATATTTTCGTTGTTAGGATCGGGATGCTCGGTCAGGTATCTTTGGATGAGATCCCTTGCTTCCTCCGCTGAGAACCTGTTGGAAAACAAACAGTTATTCAATGTTTTAAATACTAGTGTTAGCACTCTTAAATAAATATACTTTACAAATATACAGGTAGTAGAATTTTAAATCTAGGGATCAAATTTACCCTATGCCTAGACTGTTATATTGTGTTATTTATCTAAGTGAGGACTCCAAAAGTACAAACCAGAAAAAAATATGAATCCTGTCGATATATTATCTGCAGTACTATCGGATCGGATGCGCCGTTTCAGTTTGTCTATCTTGATATGAAGTTGTAGGGCAGTTGCGGCGGGCTGACCATCTCGCTCGCACTCTCCAACCTAGGTTGAATAGATCCAGAGCCAGCTGAGTTATATAACTGAGTGAGGACACTTCAAGTACAAACCTGAAGAATATATGAATCCTGTCGATATATCTGCAGTACAATCGGATCGGATGCGCCGTCTCCGTCGGCCTATCCTGATAGGATAGGAAGTCGTTAGGCAGCTGCGGCGGGCCGGCCATCTCGCTCGCACGCTGCAAGCCCAACACGAGCAGATCGAGCACCAGCCCGTAGTATTGCACGATGAACGACGCGAATTGGAGGCCTCGGATGATTCCGTAGGAGTTTGTGTGGTTCATATCCTGTAGGAAGTTCAAAGTATTTTCATTATTTACATTTCGTAGGACATTATCTTTACACAAAGGAACACTATTGAACACAATAACATTATCAAGAAAATTCTACTTGTAATTCTTATTTTAAATGCGACGTTACGTATAACCTGTGTTGAGAATGTGAGTAGGTCCAAATAGCTAATGTAGGATGAGGGTATTTTGTAGGGGGCTGGAGTTAGCAAGTAAGGACTTCTACACATTAATCTCTGCAAGCATAGCTAAATAGTACAGGCAGATTGGAATCAAAATGCATACAAAGTTACTAGAAAACTTTATTGTCATTGCATGTAACTTCTTTAGACTTCAATTTGTAGTTTTATAGAATAAGCTATAGCCATAACTCTCATTGCTACTGTATGCAACTTCAGAAAATGAACAGGGAAACTTGTTGTTTCCTGTAGATGGAGCTTCATCGGTGCTCAACCAATATGATCTTGTCAAGAATTTGAACTCAACCCGTCAAGGGCAGCTTATTTGGTTAAATCACTTCTGGATCTAGATGGTATCGATTTGACCAACCCTTCAAAATTATTATTTCTTAGATACAATACAATATGTTAGAAATATTTAAGTTTTACCTTGTAGTTGATGACAACGTTGTTCTTGGCGGTCATGTAATCAGCGATGTTGTGGTCGACTATCAGACGCAGCAGCCTGTTGAGCAGCGTCAGATCAATCTTCTCATACAGCTTTTCGAACTTGGACTCGAGCAGGACGTTGCATTCGCCTTCGCCGACCTCCCACACGTCTTGTAGGTTGTTTATGCCTGTTTAGTGTGTAATATTTCAGTATACATATATCCATCTAGCAGGCAGGACCAAGAGAAAAAGGATGTTGCTTTTTCAATACATTCATCTCAAGACTCACATTATCATCATCTCAGCCGTAGGACGTGAACTGCTGGACATAGGCTAGCCTCATGTAAGTACTGATCATGAGGGGGTTGTTGCCATACTCGCCATGCTTGGCAGATTGGATGCTAGGAGGGGTAACATTCTACTGCACCAAAGGCAAAGGGCATAGTTCCACTGGAACCCTACGGCAATACAATTCTCCAAGCTTTTCCGTCAGTCATCAAATCTAATCATCATGAAACTCGTGAACTCTTGTTTTGTGTACATACACGGCAATATGCTACTACTGAGTGATTACTACTTGAACACATTTGCTCAGCATTCCCGTTACCTATATTACAGAATCAATTATGACTCAACCAAAGACAGAATTCATGAAGCAGCGTTTCTTCGTTCTTCATTTGACGATTACACAACCAACCAATGTGAGGTTTGCAACAAGGGGATGTATTTGCATACTGATCGCCTTTGCCACAACGCACACAATGGGCGATCGCATTTTCTATCTTGCTCTCTTCTTTCTTCATCATCATCGTCGTTCTTACAAAGTTTAGTAGTATGGACACTTCGATAAGTAGTTGGATGAACCGCGAAATAACATTTAAGAGTAAATGTAAAACGTTCAGGGGATAAAACTTGCGGTCAATCGCTCTCATCACGAATATAAATTCAAATATAATCTAAACATTACATAATATCATAAAATGTAATTTATAACAAAGTACAATGTTTGCATTTAAAATTACTTGTCGATCGCAAAAAGACGTCGGGCAAACGCAATAAATACACTCTTCAATATTCTAATATAACAAAAAAACGCGCGTGGTTTTGTGTTTAAAAAATAACAATTAATTGAACCAACATAACAAGAATCCCGAACATACCTTGACACCACTTGTAAACGAGTAGCGGCGACGGCTCAGTGTCGGCTGGCTTGCTCCACGGCGGCAAGAGACGTCGCTTATCCGCCTCGTACCACAGATACTGATCGAGGTACGCGTCTGTGATCTTCTCAAGAGGCTCGACGTCATAAACTGGGACTAGGTGAGAGTAGAGATCCATGAACTCTATGCCGACCTGTGGGGAGAAGTAGAGATGTTTGTTTTGATTTGGAACATGATGGAACATGATGGAATGACAAATAATAACAAATAAAATCAACCCCAGACACTAAATAACATAAACTCCATGATGTTTTCCTCAACGCCAAGGGGGAATCACAACCCTCAGGAAATACTAGATGAAAAAGAACAAACATACCTCTCTAAACGTCCTCTGCGTCAACAAATGACGCTTGATCCTCGACAGCGCTTCATGAGGATTGTCATACGCCTGTTCAATTAACCCCAACTCTTCTCGCTGACTCTGGTTCAGCCTGGACTTGACGCTGTAGGCTTCCTTCAGCCTCTCCAAAGCTAGGATGAGCAGTTTGGTGTCGTGCTTGTAGGAGAGCGGCGGGAATGGGATGGGCGCGAAACGCCGGGACTCCAGCCAGTGGACTGTGGTCGTATAGATCGCTACAGCTTCTTCGGGCGAGATGTACGGACCGTCCTAAGGAAAAAATATCGACATGTTAAATCTATACAAGATGTATTTAAACATTACACTGTACAAAGATTACTTTAGGAGAATTTAGAATATGTATGCAATATAAGAAACAGAAGTAAATGATTGCTGTTTTACCAGACATAGAACTTTTATATCCAAAATACATAACTACTCTTTGAACAGCATTCTTTAAATTCCCTCTTCCGTATAAAATCTTCCCCCATTCAGTTTTAACATGCTTATAATAATAATGACACCATGACAAGTCTGCAATTCATATAAACATTTCCCTCATAGCGTGAATCTAAACCGCAACCTCCGGCATCTCAGCTGGCTGTTAGACCAACTGCATCATAGAGGCAGAAGACAAATCTTTAGGTGGCGTTATATGATGCCTTCCTGCTTAGGCTAGATATGCTGTACATCACACTGAAGACAAACTGACTTGTGCGCCGCGGCGGTATTTGTTACAAAACCAACCTTCAAGTAGTTATGCTGTCTCTCCTGCTCAGCCTTCAGGTACAGCCTAGTCAGTCTGCCTAGATTCTTCTTGCAAACTGTCTTGTCGACGGTGGCGCCGCGGCGGATTCGCTCACGGTTGTAGTGAGCCGTGTTGGTCCACCAGTCTGCTTTCATCTTCACGTAACGCAGGATCATGTTCTCGATCGGTGTTGGCAGGCCTGGTACCTGAGAGAAAGAGAATAAAGGCATGACTTAGATGTACGAGATACAACTTATAACATTCATCATCAGCCCACGTTAGTTCACAGCCTTATAAGCGCCACTGATGACGTTCTTCGGCCACTCTTATCCATTTTTTTCGCAGGTCGTCGCTCTACCTAGCCAGTTAAATCATAATATTCTATGCAATAGATTAGGTAGACCCTTTAGAATTAGAATAATACAAGAAAATGTTTTGTTTAATATTAATTTATTCATCGACAAACGTGAATTTTCATATTTATAACATAGGTTGCTTAGATCTAAGATGTATTTCCTGAATGGATGACATAGGTGGATGGCTAGGATAACGCACCTGTACCCTCCGTCCGACGTAACATTAACATGTAATAAAAGAATAAAAGATGCCGTCAGCTCACCTTCCAAGGGATATTAGCCTTCCAGCACCTCCAGGCCTCGGACAGATGCTGCAGGATAGTCCTGGCCTTGTTCTGCTTGATACCTTCCGGCATCATGTCGACGATGTCGTGCATCACGGACGCTCGCAGCTCAAGGTCGAAGTGGGACTCAACGCGCTGTTTCGTCACAGTCTTCGCGACTCCTGTTATGATAATTCAATAAATATTAATATTGGACACTACACCCACTTGCCGTGGGGAGTAGTGCAGTAGAATGTTGCCCCTCCTCTCTTGCCTGTGGAGGCAGTAAGAATCTGACAATGGATACCTCCGGAATATGGGTAGCAACGTCTTTTCGTGTGTCAACATCCCGTACTGCGCTCGCCAACCCGCCAGCCAAGCGTGGTGAGTATGGTAGCAACCCATTTATTACCTGGATATCTATGAGGGACAACTGCTGTCCACACGTGGACACCAGTTCTATGGCTGAGATGACTACACACAACAGCATCTAGTCCCAAACTAAGCAAAGCTTTTTGTTATTTACTAAGCGTTTTAAATTAACAGTATTTGTAAATGGATTAGATGTTAATTGGACTGGTGTGCAACGAAATCGACTTGCCAAAAAGCTCAACTGGTTAAAAAACTGTAAAGCTATGTTTCCAGGACTGGATGAATGGCGGCCTGGTTCACTTCTCCTTACGTAGTACAAATATAAATAAACAGCGGAATGGAAAGGAACTGTGAAAGTTCGAGACATCCGTTTCGTTGGGGATAAAAATGCCTATTTTGTAGTAGTACAATAGAAGAATGATGTGAAACTGTGGTAAAACAACTATTTGAATATTTATTTATTAATTCATCTCACACAGCATTTATGACACGAATACGCCTTGTTACAATACACATAAACTACAACAAAATAGCGATTTAGAAAAATAGGAACTTATGAATTACAATAGAATTAACAAATGGTTATATTCCTCACACTCTCAATCACCTCACATACCTCACGACATTCTCTGCACACTTCCCTCCATCTTGTCAGTGAATATATCACACTGTGGGGCCGATGCCAGGAGCTCATTTAGCAATGCTAGGCGTCAGTCACATACTCGTAGCGGATACTCCGATGTAAAGATACAAAGACTTACCCTTGGAATGTCTTCCCTCAAACTGCCTGGAGAGCAAGTTGCCCAGCCATCGCTCCAGCAGCGGCGTGATCCCTCGCATAAAGAACAGCCACACTCGCCAGCCTGGTGCCCAGAACCCGCAACCTGGACCTTTGGATACTGGACCCTTGGGACGGAAACTTATCATCAGTATAGACATCTTCATCTTTTCAGTCGCAGGACGTCCACTGCTGGACATAGGCATCCCTCATGAATCCCCAAGAACTGATCATGAGGTGGTTGTCCATAAGGAATGCCTATGTCCAACAGTAGATGTGGACAGGAGTCCTAGGGCAGAGAGGATTATGATTGAATACCTACCCGCTCCTCAACTTTATGTAATCTCGGTAAATACCGGCCGAGACGGGTAAATTGAAAACCAGCGCTGTATGTTCCGCATGCAGCTTACGCTGAATTTACTCCCTTGTCTCAACCTTGTGATAGTGTATTTAGATTAAGCTTATTTAAACTTTTTGTGATGAGACAATAAATGATTTTGTATTTGTATATGATAATACTCAAGAGGCAAACTTCAGTAGTATATCAGATGCTTCAGATCATTCGCACATGCGAATTTGTCTCATATGACGAATATGTACTGCAGTCCGCCAGCGACCACATACACATCTGCCTCATCCACAACCACTATAATGGGCTGCTTGACGGGGTATAAGAATCTATTGCTATTTAGTTCGTCAGCTAGATAATACAAAAATAAGAGACACGTATTTTTGCTTTTTCAAATTAATGACACAATACATACAGCGCGTTGAAGTTTAGAAGTGGGGGGCTCGTGACGTCATAACATAGTCATAAACTGTACCGAGTCACGCCGGAGCGTGAGGTCACGGTACATTTCGACAATGTATCGTGTCGTTATTTCAGAATTACGTTAGAATAGTTAACGTGTCTAATAGTTTTTAGGGTTCCGTACTCAAAGGGTAAAACGACTCCACTGTCCGTCCGTCTGTCTGCCACCAGGCTGTATCTCACCGTGATGGATAGTGAAAACTTACAGTATTGAACCGGTAGTAAATCAGATGCTTCAGATCCTTGCACATGCGGATCTGCCTCATCAGCTTGTACTTGTATCGGTACATGCCGGTGAGCTGGCCGACGTGCGCGAATATGTACTGCAGGCCGTCGGCGAGCTGGAACGAGTCCACGTTGTTCAGCCGGTACTGCACGTGCGAGTCCACAATGAGCTTGGTGAGGCGGAGGATCTCGCGGCACAAGTGGAATGCTGCAACGAATTTGTTATTCTGTATTTGTATTTTCTTCATTTATCAAAACTTATCTAAACGACACTTAAAACCATACAAGGTTCAGACAATGAACAGGAGAACTCTAGTAGTTACCTGTAGATGGCGCTCTAATCGGTCGCTCAAACCGATATCACCTTATCAAGAATTTCAGCAGGTCCAGACATGGGTTCTGTAGCTTAGCGGTCAAAGCACTGAAGCGTCAAGTATCGATTTGACGGACGTGGGTTCGAATGCCACCGGAACCGTACAATTTTTGATAAGGTTATACATTTATTTGAAAATGTTCTACCTAAGTGTGGTTAAACATTATAAAAATAAAAAAAATAACAAAAACTATACAAAGTTTGTCTAGTGTCGACAGTTACAGCGTATTTGCCACACATTTCGTCTTGAAGAAATGAACATTAATAACAAACACATCATACTAAGTCTAATTACCTGACATAAACAGCGATTGAAAATAACCTACAACTACATAAAAGCAAAGCACCAATACACAGTTTAAGTACCAAGTCTTACTACCATGTCAAAGGGAATCGTAACTGACTGGGTCCCCGGGCAGACAATGGCCACGTGGAAGGCCTAGACGGAGATGGCGAGATGAGCTCGAGGATAACAATAAATCAATCTCATCAAAGCCGAGAAAGATAAGCTCAGCAAATATCTTGATTTGGCCAACGAGATTGCCACCATGTGGGATGTTGACTCAGGGACTATTGTTCGTTGTTGTGATAGTCGTTTCCGTTAACGGACTGATAGCGAAGTCTCAAGATCAAGAGCCAGATCCAAAAGGCAGTACCTCCTGGACTCGGCACATATAGTAAGGATACCTCTCCCTGCAGCCCTAGTCACCGACCGCTTGAGCCTTGCTTCGCGGTCGGTGATTCAACGTTTTGATATATTTTGTACTGTGGAGTATTTGTTTTTATATTTATTTATGGTAAAAAATGGATTACGAGTTTACAAATAAATGGTGTGAAATGAGGAATGATACAGGCTAACAGTATCAATGGAATCCAGAATTGTAAAAGAAATAGGAGACCCTATATATTTTGTAATTATAGCTGGGGATATCTCAACAAATTAACGCGATATTCACACTTACTATGTACCTACCCCAACGAAGCTTTAACGGTAAAGGACGGTGTACATCGTGAGGATACCCGCGGCTTAGTTAGCTTCAGAGTGCTGGGCTTGCGTTATTGTTTTATCGTTTTAAATATGAAATACCTGAAATTCCTGTCCGTCTTCTACCAATTCGTTATCGCGTCGCTGCCATTCGAGAACATTTTCCCCAAGCGTAGAATTACAAAAGGAGAGCATAATGCTTGGTAATTATAGTTTTTAAACTATTTCAATATTGGCAGATTCTTACTGCTTCCACGAGGGCAAGAAAGGAAGGAACATTCTACTGCCGGCACCCCAAGGTAATTTTACATTTTACCCTGTCACAACACATTTAATCCAACTCACCATTTCCGAACCGTGACTTCTTACGCTCCTTCGTGGTCAAGGTCTTCACCGGCTTCAAGTTGAAGTTGTAATCCAGATGGAGGTAGTTCAGATTCTTGCGGTGGATAAGGAGATTTAGCATGTTGTATCCTTGCCTGCAGACTTGCAGGCCGGCTTCCACCCAGTCCAATGTTGTGGTTTGGAAGAACTTCGTGGATTTGAATGAGCGGAACAGGTACCTGGGAATAGAATGATTCATATATAATACCATACGTAACACTTATTTCATATAGGATAATATGTGATCATATAGACGAAAAAAAAAATTAAAATGTTCGGAAGCTAATGACGGGATTCGCCTGAACGTGCAGACGAGCACCTCTAACGCGGGATGCCTTTCGCCGTGCCGTTCGGCCACAGTTCATACAAATAGGTGCTATATCCGAAATGAAGCCAAGATTTTCGACCTGGCTAGTGGTTCTGTGGCCGAAGGGTGCATCTTCACGAAAGTGTCAGTATATCCGTAAGGTATACAAGAAAACATGGGCAGATTAAGCCGAACGGTAAAGGCAGCCGGCGCGTAAAGGATGTCCGTCTGACCGTGCGATTCAAATCCTGTCATTGTGATTGCGGTTTTCATTTCAATAATGTGATTCTATTACTAATGCTTTCTACAATACAGCAAGACCCTGAGAATTGGTATGAAGGTATTTAAACATCGACACGAGAATTCACTGTGTAATAACTTTTATAATCCCGGCATTTCAGCTGTGCTGAACAGATGCAGTTCCAAAGTCTTTCACGCCAGAGAAGTCCTGGAAAGGTATTTTGAGTTCAACATCATCCGCCTCTGCACCCACTGCTGGGTACAGGCCTCCGTCATTTTGTGCCACTCGTCACGAATCTATGCTAGCCTCATCCAAGTTCCTACCACGTCGCTGTTGTATCGTCTGACCATCTTACAGCCAGACGGTCGACATTTCATTTCAACCGTAAAACGTCCACGACTGAACACAACACAGGCCTCCCTCAAGGATCTCCATGAGGGGTAGTAGCCATACTCACCACGCTTGGCAGGCGGGTGGGCGAGCGCAGTACGGTATGCTACACACGGAAAAGCTGCCCATCTTCCGGGCATGAGAGGGGTAACATTCTAATGCCGGCACCCCATGGCAGTTTTCAGTTCACTAGTTAAAAATAACTATAGATTACTTAGTAAATTCTAAATAAAAAAGTTACCTTTTCTTCTGTGGCTTGGGTGGCCGGTGCTTCAAAGCATTGAGTACATAGTACTTCAGCAGCTTCTGATAAGACACCCTGACCTTGACGGGCTGGCCAGGGGGGCAATGTTCCTTGTACCATGTCTTCACGAGGGGCACGTCAATGGCACGCCTGCTGCGTCCTGCAAACAAACAAAAATTAAGAATAGAAAAGTGTATCTTAGAACTTCAAAGTTGAAGTCTTTGCCCTGTAGTCACATCCACACTTTGAGCTCTAAATACACAGTTCAATTATTAACATCTCATTCATACATGACAATGGTAATAGTGGTGCATCAATAAGGTCTATGCATTGAATAAAGTATTTTTTTATTTGATTTGAAAATTTCTGATTTTTTTTTTTTTTTTACTTCCCGTAAGGCAGAGAACTGAGTGGCTATTATGCTGGACAACTCACACAGCATCATCTAGCCCCAAGCAAATCAGAGCTTGTGATAAAGATTGTAAGTAATTATTGGAACATACTGGCTGACCTACTACATAGAATAAACTTAAAACTTATTAAAAATAAAATCTTCAAATGGCCGAAAACATCCAAAAACCCAAAAATGCCATTTTTAACCTCTGATGACCTTTTGAGGCCTTCGCCCCCTTTTCTGGTACCCCCTTACCAATGCTTGTATATCTCAGGGCACTTAATAATGAGCGTTTCAATATTTGTTCAAGTACCTGATCTCATGCTGAAAGGCCTAGGCGCCCAAAGCAGCGATATCCCGTTAGCTGTATTATCAGTGTACAGCGCCGTCTCTTGCAGGAACGGCGACACTTCCTCCGGCAGAACATACTCTTCATCATCAGGTATCGGGTCTAGAGACTTCACTGTGTGGCGATGCGAAATCGGATTGATGAGGGGGTCGAAGTAGAACGCCGGAAGGTCAGGGTCCTCGGTTTTGATGAACACGACGTTTGGTGTGTGGTACCTAAAAATAAAATAATAAAAGTAGTCTTGGCTATTTTACTTTTAAGTGTAGGCCCACACTTATTAATTTCTATAAAGTTATCATCATCTCAGCCACACAACTGCTGTCCACATCCACTGCTGGAATAATAGGCCTTACTCATGTCTATCCAAGACCATGTGGAGGTTGCTGCCATACGCGCCATGTGGTGCCAACAGTAGAATGTTACCCCTCCTCTCATACCCGTGGTTGCAGTAAGAGCCTGCTAAGGGATACCTTCGGAAGATGGGCAGCAGCGTCTTTCCGTGTATCAACATCCTATACTGCGCTCACCAACCCGCCTGCCAAGCGTGGTAAGTATGGAACCCCTTATGGAAATCCATGAGGGAGGCCTGTGTTCAGTAGTGAACGGTTTTACGGCTGAAATGAATGATGATGATCTAACCTATATAACTCACCAAGACAACTGCACAAAATGCGGAAGGTTGTTGTACAAATACGGGAAGGCGATCCTGTACTCCGTCCTGATTGGCTGGCGGATGATAATCTTGTTGATGTCATTGAACTCATTCCAGTCTTCATCACCAGCTGAATTGTCCTTGACAAGCGGTTCGAACTTCGGCCCTCCAGGGATCGCCATGTTCAAGGCCTTTGCGGTGAAGAAACTCTTCGAGTCAAACAAGTAGAAGTAGTTATCGTCTACCAGGTCAGTCAGCAGCTGGTTGGCGAGACGGTATAACGTAGCCATCTGTGGCAGAGTCAAGTTCCATTTCCTGTAGGTGGAACCGTTGACGTGGCGGGTTCCTAGCAGAGGTTTATGATCGTAGAACCATTGAGCAACGGCGCCATCTTCATCTGGATCCAGTTCGATCTGGATGGGCTCCAACGGCTCAACATCCAAGATGTTGTCTGCATAATCTAATGGAGGTTCCTCATCATCGAATGGCGGGAACCTCATACGTTTGAAGTGTCGCCGATCACGCTTCTCTCGTCTCATCATGATCCACATTGTTCCCCATTGAGCAATGTAGACCGGCTCTATCACCCAAGGGATTTCGTTCACGAAGGTGATGGCTCCGGTAATATGGTACAGAACTCTGACGTCACGAATCTGTTCCCACGGCATGGGCATGTTTTCCAGAAGCTTCATGACTGCATGCGGCATGTACTTCAAAGCACCGAGGTAGACACGTTTGTCGTGTCTGTACTTTCGGCTCGTCATGTCTCCATGGTCGCGGATGATTTTGCGAATGTGTTCTGGAGGCATGTCTTCTTTCTGTGCATCGACGAAGCCGAATTTTCGTTTTTCCGCAAAACGTTTTGATTGGAGTTGCAGCCATTTTTGTGCTAGAAATTAAATCGATTTATGTACCTACATAATCAAAGTAAGTATGTATCCCAAATCCCAACACCATGTAAACATTTGTCTAAAATCTTGAATTTTACATGCAGATAACAACTAAATGCGTTAATTATAAGTTAAATAAAAGCTTACACAAGTTTGAGTTGTAATAAATGTTTGACATTTAATTTCATTTGTTAGCTCAGAACTATGTTGTTTAGAAACCAATTTAGAAAAAACTTTTTCAATTCAAATAATACACTTTCAATTATTTTGAAAACTCAAGTTTTGATGTGATCAATGGAAAATATATAAATATAATAGATATGTTGTTTTATGTGAAATATTATCAGAACAAAAGTCTTTATTATTATTATATTTACACATACACATCATTATTATCATCATCATCACCATCAGATTAAACAAAGTTAATTAATGATATAATGTTTCTACTGGAGTTCCTCATCAAGGCATACAGTCTAAAGATTTAATTTGCGGTTGGGTTTTTTGTTTCAATTTTTATTTTTATTGCAAGAAACCCATCATCAGAACTTGGTTAATATGGATAAATCGAGGAAAATACTTAAATATTAAAATAATAAAGTTTCATTGATTTTATCATTAAAGTCACTTTTTTTTGCAATCAATTTAATTAGAGAATACAATACACTCAGTGGCACAACTGGAAGTGCTTTAACCATCAAGCTATGGAACCCATGTTGGGTTAAATCAAAATTCTTGATATGATGAGCAACAATAGAACACCATCTGCAGGTAGCTACAGGAATCATACTTTTTTGATAAGGTTTTATATATTGATTTATTTGTTTCCTTGAAAAGCTAAGAAGAAGCTGAGAAGTGTATAGTTTATTGCAATTCAAAAGGCTCTCCATTTATTTAGTATAAAAATATTAAAAGAAAACATACTTAATAATATTTAAGTTTTCTAGGGTGTCTAGTAAACTTATATATTATTGTTTACTATTCAAAAAACAATTGTGATTATGCTTCTTTCTCCATCAAATGCCATCAGATTAGTAAAATAAATTGTTACAGCTGAAAATATGTATGCAAATACAGCATTTTCCATTAGATACAGGCCTGGAAAATTATATCCATTGCATTTGATCTTCCCGAACTGCCAACACTTGCTTTAGTCTTTACAGCAAGTATTGATTAGTGTTTTGGGTTCTATCCTTATCTTATTTATCATCAAAGCACTTATCAGTTGATCATCATTATTTGAATGCATCAGTTGAAACTATAACAATTGTAATTTCCATATTATAAAAAAATTACAAAGCTAAAATTCAGGCAGCCATTACATAGAAACAAACAACAGAAGAATATAACCTAAAAAACAACAACTGCCCGTTGGTGGAAAAAACCATGTCACTAACCTTTCTCTTTGATCTTTTCCTCAGGTATGTGGTGAGATTTCGGAGGCTGCGAGGGCGGCACCGGAGGCGCAGCAGCAGCGGCGGCGGCGTGAGCCTGCAGGGCCGCTTGCTGGGCCGCCGCCAATTGTTGCTGCGCCATCATGGTGGCCCAGGGGTTGGGCCCCAGAAGATACGGCGGCAGCGACATGCTGGCCGCTTTCTAATAAAAACAAAACGTACCTTAGGTTGTAACAGACAATGCAAAATTCACAGAAATCTACGACAACGGCGTGGTAAACAGACGCCGGATGATTTTCTTCTTTTGCCAACACTTGAAAAATACTCACTTTGTATCACGCACTTATTAGGTTATTTGTATCGCCGCACAATTTAAATCGTAATTCAACATCGCTTCCACCGGCATTAACCGGGATTGTTGGCAAATTCAATTAAATAAAATTGAAACTCAACAATTCGATTTGTTGGCAGCCATTTGCAAATAGATTTTTTATAAATGCTTGCTTTGCTTTACTTGTCAATAGAGTCACATCACAGATCACACAAATAAAAATTAAATAATCGACTAAAGCCGTATTCGGTTATCGATACAAGAAATCGGTTATGTTATACTGCAAAACCCGCTCTACTCAGTGCTGCCAACAGTAAAAAAACTAGCTCTCCACCAGATTCAACCTCTAAAACCACCAGAAAACCACTAACGAAAAACGGTCCTACTGTAAAAATCGCAAAAATTTCCACGAAACAAATTTTAACACTATGTATTTTAGTAATTAGTATTTTTTATTCATCATCATTTATTTATTTATTTATAAGGACGCCCAACAGAAGTAGCACATAACATTTTTCTTACCTTGTACATTAAATTATTCGAACTATGTACTATTCTAATTACAGGGTGCCACAGCATGTGCTATTACAATATTACTCGACTAAATTAAACTTATGCAATACAGTAATAAGTAAATACTTAAAGTATAAGTGGTACTTATTTGTAGTTACCTACTATGAGTTTCATCATAATTAAAGACTATTTTATACAAAAAAATATGTAAAACATTTGAAAATAGAAAAAAATATATATAAGTACAAGAAATTAGGGGTTTAAAACGTTTCAATAATAAAATTTTGACATATACTGAAAATACAAAAACAAAATAAAAAAAAAACATCCAAGTAATAAGGTATTTTAAAAGTTTGACATATACTCGTAATTGCAGAACTTAAGAATTATCAATTCTAGCAAATAAAACGTTACGAAGGCTTCTCTTAAATTTAGGCAGTGGATCAGTTAGATCAAGATCATGATCGTCCCTTTTCGAGAGCGCGTTATATTGCCTAAAAAGTCTTGGCAACGAACAGTGTTTCCCAAGGTTGGTTTTGCAGTGATGAGTACTGAATAGGTTGTATGATTTTTTTCTGGGTAAACGAGTTGGTGCATGTATTGGTAGTTTATGAATTATTTCGGGACAATCTATATTTCCGTTGAAAAGTTTGTGAAGAAAAACTAGGTCTAGATATGTTCTGCGGTTAGATAGTTCATTCATTTTGTAGTGGTCGAGTCTTTTTTTATAGCTGTGCAATTTCTTAGCCATATTATCGCCATATGATACGTGGTATAAAAATCGTCTTTGCACACTTTCTATCCTTTTAGAATAGATGTCATAGTGCGGGTTCCAAATTAAGCTGCCGTATTCCAGAATTGGCCTAACAAGTGTGTAAAAAAGTTTTAATTTTGTAGATGAGCGCCTAAATTCCTTGCTATTCCTTATGATGAATCCCAGAGTTTTGAAGCTTTTCATGGAAGTTGTAATAATATGTTTGTCAAATTTAAGATAGGCATCGAAGGTAACTCCTAAGTCTTTGATCTGGTCTACAGTAGTAAGTTCTAAATTATTTAATGAATATTTATTAAGAATTTGTGTTTTTCTACGACTAAAATGAATATGTTGGCATTTTGGAACATTGAGTGGCATACGGTTTTGTTCGGACCAGATTGATAGTCTGTTCAAATCTTCTTGTAACGCAATTGTGTCCGATGGCGAGCTAATTGGCTTCATTATTTTCATGTCGTCTGCGTACAACAAAATTTTACTATGGCGGAAACATAGTGCTATGTCATTTATGAAGACATTAAATAAGATGGGGCCAAGGTGACTGCCCTGAGGAACACCAGATGAGGCTGTAAAAGGTTTAGATTTATATCCACTCACTGTTACCCTTGAAATTCTATTGGCGAGATAAGAAGAAATCCATAAAAGAAAGCTGCCTGACACTCCTAGTAGTGAGAGTTTATTTAATAGAATACTGTGGTCAATTTTGTCAAAGGCTTTACTAAAATCTGTGTAAATAGCGTCCACAGAGGTTTTATTGTCTATTAAGTTGGACAGTTCAGAAGAGTAACAGAGTAAGTTGGTTGTGGTGGATCGGGATTTCATAAAGCCGTGTTGAAAGTCGGTGATATGATGCTTGAGATGCCAGGTTAGATGTTCGGTTATAAGTTTTTCAAAAACTTTTCCAAGTATAGGTAGGATAGAAATAGGTCTATAGTTTGATATGTTATGTTTATCACCAGTCTTAAAAATAGGGACGATTTTCGCTTCCTTCCAAGCGTTTGGAAATTTACCCGATTTGAGGGAGGCATTATAAATTTGTTCAAGAGGTACTGCTAATCTTGAAGCACACTTTTTTAGAAAGATTGGCGGAAGGCCATCCAGTCCTGCGCCCTTATGTTCATCGAGATGTTTAAGTGCTTTAAAAATATCTTCTGTTTGAATATTAATGGTACAAAGAGATGTGGAGCTGAGATCGTTGTTTTGGTTGACTGTAAGATTAGGAAAAGAAGTGGCCAAAGAGCAGTCCGAATAAATAGAAGAAAAGTTATCAGCGAATAAATTGCAAATATCTTCTCCATTATCTGCAGTCTTGCCTTTATAGGACATTTCGGCTGGATATGTACCACCACCCTTTTTCTTGCCCTTGATAAATGACCAAAAGAGCTTTGGTCTTTTTTTTTCATCATCATCATCAGCCTTTATCGACCCACTGCTGGGCATAGGCCTCCCTTTGATTTTGCCATTCGCCTCTGTCATAAGCTATTCTAAGCCAGGTGCAACCCACGGTCTTCCGAACATCGTCAACCCATCGGGATGGTGGACGACCCCTTTTTCTGTGCCCTTCTCTCGGCCACCATTCAGTCAGCGTTTTCGTCCACCTGTCGTCATTTCGTCTGGCCAAGTGTCCTGCCCAACTCCATTTGAGCCCCATTATTCGCTCGCCGACATCCTGAACCTTAGTCCGCTCGCGAATTTTGATTTTTTATTACTCAATAAAATATTATAGTTTGTTATTTAAAAAAAGTATTAACAATTAGTAAATCAACATACCTATAACAATTTTTTTGTAACACAAAAAAAAAATCTTCTTGATGAACCATTTTGGTTTACACTACACTTATAATCATCACCCTCGGTTTCAGCTTTGTAAGATTCTTTGGTACCGATTTTATTTGTGACGATAATTGGAATTGTTCCAAATAAACATAGTAAATAAAAAATACAAAGTAAATAATAAGTGGAAATAATAATATTTTTAAATGTGGCTTAGTGCTCGAGTTAGAAGTAAATTTTTACTAAACCGCTAGAAAAATCCACTAGCCATTAAAAGCAATATTTCACCACTAAAGCGGGGGTCGAAACCACCAGTTTACAGGCTCATTCCGTGTCTCGCGACTGGTTTGCAATAGGCGTAAAACTTGCGATCATCGCTGTCAAACGTCAATTCCTTGCTGTTTTAAAATACACCATTCCGATGGGTTGACGATGTTCGGAAGACCGTGGGTTGCACCTGGCTAAGAATAGCTTATGTATGACAGAGGCGAATGGCAAAATCAAAGGGAGGCCTATGCCCAGCAGTGGGTCGATAAAGGCTGATGATGATGATAAAATACAAAGCCTAAATATGTCATTATTAATGGACAAAACCTCAGAATAATAACGTAAGAAAAAAACCGACCGTTGACAGCGATGGTCGCGAGATTTACCCCTGTTGCAAACCAGTCGCGAGATACGGCTGCAGTATGGCATAACTATCTGGGGAAATAGTACTGACGCCTCAAAACTCTTCACGCTTCAAAAACGATGTATAAGAATTATTTACAATTTAGACACAACAGAAAGCTGCAAACCTTACTTTCAAAAAGAAAATATTCTTACTCTAACATGTATTTATATTATAGAAATTAGCGTATTTGTTAAAAAACACATTCACCTCTTTCATGAATATTCACGTCCACAGAATCTTAGACCACACAAAAAACGAGTCACTTCCTTCTCAAAGCTCCAAATCTTTCACTCCGGTACACATGCCATGGCAACAAAAATTTATAATAATATTCCTGAAAATATTCGAAATGAAAGCCAGGTTCACACATTTAAAAATAAACTTAGGAAATATTTAATAAAACATAGTTTCTATACCTTGCAAGAGTTTTTTGATATGAACCCATTGAGTTACATAAAAAGGAGGTACCTTTTATAAAAATGTAAAAAAAAAAAAAAAGATTAGGACCTATGTAATGAGCCGTTTTCAGTAAAAAAATAAAAAAGTGTTTTCTACTACACCAAACAGAAGGAGCTGGTAAGCGGAGAAAACAAGTTTGTGATTGATTACAAATGCTGTCATTGTCAAATTGTGTTTCCTTCCATTAAATGAAAACTAAAGCCTAAGGTTTGAGGGAACTATTTTTGAAATTTTTACTTTTTAATGAAAACGCCTCATTATTGTACTAATAATTAACAAAGCTATTAAGTATGTTCATTTATCTTGATGTTATAATTTGATATAATTTAGAATAAGTACATTTTTACAATACCTAACTTTATGTAAAGTTGTTTTAAATTAGTTAAGTACGAAAATTTTTATGTTACCTACAAACACCTAAATTGTAGTGCCCTTACTGGGCTCATGTTTGGACTAAAAGCTAAATTATAAGACCTAATGTACACATGAACGCAATAAATGATTTGAATTTGAATTACGTAATATTTTTTCTACCTGCCAGTCGGTCACAGACAGAACGAGAAAGCGAGGAGCGCTCTACGCATTTTGTCTATTCGATTCGGCATTTTCATTCCTATACGTGTTCGTACTATGGTTACCTTCTACCTGTAATAACATGTACCTACCTATTTCGTAATATCTTTTGTACAACAGTTCCACAATAAAAATAACTGATTCTGATACGGACGGACCGACACGAATACCTACTTACTACTCTACCTAGGACGCGAGCGACGCAAGAATGTCCAGAGAATAGTCCAGAATGTATAATTATCTAACACAAACCTACGCGATGATTTTTAGGGCTTCTAACACCGGCACTCGAAGGAAACTACACGAATATGAACGAGACTTATAAAATAGCCGAATAAGAAATAAAATTAATAAATCATTCTGGACACTACACACAACACCAATCTAGTCCCTAACTAAGCAAAAATGAGTAGATATTTTATTTCTATTTAGATGTAAAGTCACGAATCTGCATTAATAGACTAATCCAGTATTAATGTATATAAATAATTAATATATTTGATCATGCTTTCAATTTATTATATAAGTAAATAGATATAAAAAATCTGAATCCACACTATTTTAAAAGTGTAAAAACATGACTGTATTTTTTCTGTTTTGTCGCTCTCCTGCACAATGTGTTTTTTGCAGATTCGTTAATTTGCCTTATAGGTGACGAATGATAAACACACTTTTAACTGCATAAATATATATAAATACTACAATCATAAATAGGTACGTAACGAAAAATGCAATCAAAATTTTGTCTCCGACGGGACTCGAACCCGTAACGTTTAGACGAACACCTTCAACGCAGGCTGCCTTAACCGTTCGGCCACGGAGCAATTAACCGTCGGGTCGAAAATCTTGACTGCCTTTATCGGTTTCGATCCGAGTGGCGACATCTAGCTGAAATTCTTAGAGATATTCTAGCGATTTTCTATATATCTAGTATCTCTCTATATCTATATCTAGTCTTTATATCTAGAGATTTTCATTTCTATAATGATACCTTAGTGTGGGTTTACACTTTAAATAAAAAATTGCTTAGGTACGTAACGATATAACTATTTTATACTATAAAGATGAACACATAAATTATACAAGTAATATTTGGAAAAAAAACTGTTAAACGATAAGTATAAGTAATGACAGTGTTTGCTACAACTTACATAATTATCTTGTTGTGTTTAACTTGACAATAACTTAGATGTCTTTGTCGTTTGTGAAATTGCATTGCAAGTTATTATCATAAATAGACCTAGAATTTTCTAACGTGTTATTATATCGTGAGGTAACCCGCGGCTTAATTAGCTTCAGACGTATTGACCTCTTCTTTCCTCTGACTAACAGCTGACTAAGCTGAGAGGTTGGTATAGGTGCTGGGCAAGCCTAATCCATCAAAAAATGTCCCAGGCAATGCAGCGTTCCAGGCATGATTACCAGTTGCTGACGCTGCATAAATCATCTATAGTAGATGGAAAGGCCTTACTTATTATAGTTATAAAACCTATTTATATCGTTACTACCTATTTATACCGTACTTAACCTACTTAAAAAGAGCTAAGGCAACCTCGGTACTTATTTCGGTTGTTTTTCGACATAGGTACATTTTGTTTCAGCACAAACCGTTGTTATTTCTTTAAATTTCGGCAGGTTGCGGTTAAAACATACCTTTAAACAGAGTGTTATATTATAACTAATGTATGTATATTTACGATGGATTTCCAGTAAAGTACCTACACAAACTTTAATTAATGTTACATATAAAGTAATAATGGACAAATGATATTTATAATGTTTAATCATCTCTAAAGCCAAGAGGAGGAGTCAACAATACATCGTCAAAATTTCCTTCGCCACTAGTCAAATCCTCGTTTATCTCATTTATAACTTCCGTAATGAATTCTTCATCTAATGACATTGATTCAGCGCTTGTACTACTATGGTTATCTGCTGACAAATCTTCTATTATTTGAGTTGGAGCATCTGCTATATCTGAGTCATCTGATAAATCGATTTGCTCTAAATCACCTTCAGTATTCTGTACCGTATAACTTAAATTTGTTGAAACGTGACTGATATTATTATTATTAGATGTATTATTGGCTATGTGTACATCAAAATCGAACTGACGATTTTCTAAATTAATTTCGCAACTGCTTAATCTTGGATCGTCGTCAGAGCGGTTGTAGTCATTTATTGTTCCATCTTCATCATTATTCATATTGATTCTCTGGTCCACTCTAGATTCGTTATTATGAAAAATAATGCTGTTGAGAAGCTCTTTGGATGATTTAACAAGACCGTAATTATGACTTTTATGATGGTGCCTAACGTTGACAGATGCGTTTTCGATATCGTTTGAAGGGCCTATAGCAGACGATACAGCGTTAGGTGAATCTTCAGCACTTTTGATAAAGCGCACAGGGGATGTCATCTGATTTGCAATTATTTTGTTTGAGGAATGTTTTGGTTGTCTTGAATTCAGTATAGTACAATTGGCACTGTAATCTGTTTGACTATTGCTACGATCCACTTTAAGGCGCTCTATTAAAAATGGATGATCTCTTTTGAACTTTTGTAAGATGTTACTGACGACCTCTTCAGAACTTCCAAGTTTTTTTGATGCCAATCTTACTGCTGAATTTAGATTATAGAGCAGCTTATCGTCATTTATTTCTGGAGACATGGCTTCTTGTGGCTAGAATTTCAAACAATCATTTGGGTTAGAGTCTAACACCGAAAACAATTTTGTTCCTTTATAATTACCGTTTCGTTCCTGATGATAAGCTCTGAAAGCTCATGCGCTAGGTTTACAGTGTCTTCAGGTAAATGGGTTTTAGCAGCTAGTGCCAATCCATAGCTTTTTATAGTGTTGATTCCCAATTCTATTTTGTGCGTATAGACTAGCCTTTTTTGCGGTGCTTCAGTATTTTCAACATCTTCTTCGGTAACCACAGTGTGACGGCTGAAAAATAAAACCGGGCAAGAGCGAGTCGAACTCGCGCACCTAGGGTTCCGTGCCATCATACAATATAATATATGATAAAGGCAATTTATATTTGTTGGAGAACCTTGACAGCGCAATATCTTGTCTGATAACGGAACTAATGTAGATTATTTACACTAGATGATTTCTAAAACACTATGCAAATTAGAGAGTTCGCTACTATTTTCTGTAATCTTTACATACACTCATATTAGCAATAAAGTTCCAGGGGTTTATCTCTGCAAACTTCGGAGATAAGGAAGGGGGAACGGTCGTTTTTTCAATATTTTTGTAAATAACTCGGAAACGATACGGCTTTACGGCTAAGCACTGTTTAATGAACAAATGAATACCTTTCATATGATAAATCACACGACCTAGTAACTTCACTTAAACATTTCGAGATCCCCTATCCGCCCCCCTGCAATCATAACAAGAATATTTTTTTACATTTTCATATACATATTAGGTATATATATATTTTTAAATTTCAAGTCGATAGCATCAGTAGTTCTCGCGATATCCGTTTGTGACAGACAGACAGACAAAGTGATACCATAAGGGTTCCTTTTTACCATTTTGTCCGGAACCCTAAAAACAATGAATGTGCTAAAGATGAACTGCTTGTACTTATAAAATCATAAGATAATTTACTTCACGACATTGTAGTACAGTTCCTGGAGTCTAGTTATGTAAGTGAAGTGTGTAGTGAAGAAGGTAAATGCATCACTCATCAATAGCTCTTCACAAATGGCCCAAGCTATACTAGTTCCTTCTTCATCGCTTGTGCCCCTAAAATAAGCATTAGATCTAAATTATTTCATATACCTTGACACAAGGTTTATACCGTATATCTATGGTCTCTGTATCGATCTGCAGAAGTCGTAGAACTAACTGAGATGCATACATTTGTATAAAATTTTATTTATATAGATGTGTAGGTTAAGTACCTAGCGATTATTTTGATTTGTATAGATTATAGCGTCTTAGGATGTTTTGTAATGTTATATATCTATTGTGAAATAAATAAATAAAATAAGGGTTTGATAAGTACATACTTATCTTGAAATGCATCGTCAACTCACCTGCAGAGTTCATCAACTATAACCAAACTCGATTTTGTGAGTCCTTTCATAATATGTTGCATTTCCTTTATCTGAAAAATCGATGAGTAGGTACATAAGGGTAATGTATTTCTAAATATAATTTTATAATGCTCTGTCTTAAATAAACTAAACTTGTAACACATGATTTGCATTATAATAGAATGAATTTTTTTGGTAACAATTCACCTCGTAAACAAACGTTGAAGCATTTAGCTCAACACTGTCGTTAAATCCTATGCGAGAGAAAATCCGGTCGCAAATTCGCAACACTGCCTTAGTTGCTGGTAAAAAGCACCCAATCTGTAAACATGAAATGTTTTTTGGAAAACCTTCATTATATACTTACATTAATAAAATAAATAATAGTAGTAAGGATTCGCCGGTTCTAGATAAATCTAGAACCGGCGAATCCTTACTCGTTCTCCGGTTCTAGATGAAGCGGTTCTGCGGTCGTCCAGTGGCAGGATCGCCGCCTAAAAAAAAAAAAAAAAAAAAAAAAAAAAAAAAAAAAAAAAGTTTGGTATCAAATTGGGGGTTTTGGCATACGCCCGATCGATTGCACTTGTCCATTTTAACGTATCTTAACTCATTCCAAAGTTACAGAAAACGATTAATAAAACTGATTATCACCTTCAAAACTAATTACTAATAGCACTTCGCCACTTTCATTGTGACTAATTAGTTTACTCGCTTAAACATTACCTTAATTACCTCGGTGATTAGGATGTTACTCATAAACAGTAAACATTTTTGATTTTATTCCATATTTTTATTTACCTTAAAACATGTATTAAATAACTTAGACAGAAATATATCGTTTTTCAGCTTACTGCTACCAAATAATTTTACAAAATCCATCATACTATTCCCGTTATACTTGTAATATAAATATGTTAGACAATACTCTCCACAAACTGAAGTCAAATCATGCTGTAGCCTGTACCTATTGAAATCCCACTGTCTTGTGGTTCGATTCAAGAAACTTCTATGATTCCCCGTAGGTGGTCGTCCATAAGAATCAAAATACTGGCCAACTCCATTTCTCTCTATGTGAATGGCTATCCAATGAGAGCCTGGTTCACTATCGGGGTCCAAATTACTTATTATGCATGTTGGAGTGTTAATTTGTAAAGGTAACCTGTTTGCTGCATAAACATGTTTTTGTAACGTAGGATGTATGAAATGCAAATATTTTTGAATTTCAATTGTGTTCATCATACAGTTGTGACACATTCAATTTTCAAACCAAGAATGTAAATCTTGGTAGGCTGAACTTCTTTATAAAGTATGGAAGGAAATAAAAGGATTGGAATATGTTTTGATGTTTTTTATTTCGTATTTATAACTAGGTTTATACAATGTGAACTTAACTACTATAATCTACGGTTACATTACGGTTCATATCTATTTCAATAACATTATCAAATTCTGCATAAACAATACAGTTAATTGTCTGAGTAAGTGCAGATTCAAATCGAACTTCCAACCTAACACTACCATGTTTTATAAGGTTCCAATGGGTATTTGAATTGGAACTGAGATCTGCTGTTAGATCAAAGGCTAACAAACAGTATCCTTTCGCATATTGTTCCCTAGATATCCCATTACCTTCATTGAGAAAATGTATTCCTGTCCCCGAAAAAAGTGTGTGATAGGCTGCAGTAAAAATATTACTCTCAAACGATGTTTGCAAAGCTTTTGAAGGTATTTGATGACCATCAATGTATAAACAAAATGTATTCAAATCAAAGTTTTCAAAATTAAATGGGTTTTTAGTCAAACTCCCATTAAATGCTGCATTGTTTACAAATCCAATAATATGTAAATCTTGGTAGGCTGAACTTCTTTATAAAGTATGGAAGGAAATAAAAGGATTGGAATATGTTTTGATGTTTTTTATTTCGTATTTATAACTAGGTTTATACAATATGGTCTTGATAGTGGTGAAAGACTGGTTATAAAGATATGCAAGGAATGTGTACTCAAGCAATCACATTTGAACTTTGCTTTGTAATCACATTAGGAGTAATTAGGTACTAATGATCTTGATATCGTTGAAATACTTGGTATATAAGTCACGCATTTCTTCAAATGTTCATATTATTGCTAGTGCATTGTGAATCATCAGCTTATATTTAGTGAATTGTGTTGTGTGTTAAAAGTGATCTACAGAAAACAATGGAGGTAAGTTATTCTCTATGTATTTAAACTGTATGTTAAAAAAATAAATCATAGTTATGGTTTCAAAAGCTTTAATTTTTATAACTTTGATTTTGCAGAACTCATTCAATCTGACTGAAGAAAACACATTCAAACAGTACTATTACACTTGTTCAGATGATGATGATGATGCTACACAGGAGTTGAAAATTGCAAAAGATTGGCCATTACAGAATTTAATAAAAAGAAAATCATCAGAAAGCTTGGACACACTCTTTGATATCACAAAATCAAAGAAGAAAAAGTTATCATCAACAGTTTCTCATGCCCACCGGGATGGCGGGAATGTGTTTATATCTACCAATGAGGACGATGGTCCCAACTCTAATTTTATGATTAAAATTGAGGTTTACGACATGCAAAAGATTAGGAAAGTGGCTTCAAATGAACAATGGAAGCATGCAAATTATAGACTTAAATATTTTACTACTGAAACCAATCAAAATTATGAAAGTGTAAAAAAATTAATGTTTAATGTCACTAAAGAAATCGCTGCAGCTCCAACATGTAAAAAATATCATTTTAAAAATTAATAGGTAGATAATAATTTAAATCTTTTTCATTTTTATGATATAATTTTATTTAAAACTTACTTTATGTTATATTTGCTTCCAAGTAATCAACAAATTTTTAGTTGTAGATAAGGTACTCATTACTTATTTACTTGAAACAATGATCCCTCATAAAGTAATCACTTGGGGTACTTATTAAAGTTTACATGTTTGTCATATAAATAGTACACACAGACATATTGGTAGCATCAGTTGAATTTAAAATCTATAACTGTGAAGTATCTCTGATTATTATATCTTGAAGAAAATGGCGAATGTGAACTGTGTTAGTGTCTTTTTCAATACTGATTCTAAAATTGAAGAAGGGTTATGTGAAAAACTAGATACTTGTATGGCGTTTGAAGATGAATACGATGAGGAACTATACAATATTTGCGCCGTTGTTGAGGAAAATATAATGTAAGTAATATCCATAACTATACCAGCGCTTTTATAATTTTTTTGATTTAAAACCAGGATTGTGTCTTATAACGTTTTTTCATTGTTGTAGAAAACAAGATGGAGGAGCTCTAAAGAGAGTGCATAACACTGAAAATGATGACATCATTGTAAAACGAGCACGATATGAAGTTGGATCATCTACTAATGCAGCAGGATCTAGCAGTGTAAACGGTGAATCAACAACTGAATCTATCAACGACAATGGAGGTGATGCTGTTATGGTGACATGTAGCACATGTCATGTTTTAGTTAAAAAAAGGTATTTAGCAAATCATTTGAAAAGTAATCTCCATAAAAATAAACTTAAAAAAGTTCACAACTCTTTAAAAAATGTATCTGTCATTGAATCAGCTTTTGGTCAAAGAATAATTTCTTATAAGATTCATAGTAAAAATGAAATAACTACAAAAAACGTTGTAACACCAGAATTATTTTTGAATTCCATAAAAGAAGAGATTTTGTTATTAATTGAAGAATCGATTCAACAGCATACTATATTTAAAGTTAACTTTGTTTTGCACGCAGATTTCATTCAACAAACTAAAGAAGATTCATTTCAAACATTTGATTTTCAAACGTATAATTACATAGTTTTTCGGGGGGATGATCTGGATATATTGTTTTCATCTTTGTGTGACACTATGGCATGTAAAATCAGTTCTTTTGAAAAAAAAGACAGTGGTTGGAGTCTTAAAGAAATAAGAGCAATTGATATGAATGTAAATAAATTTAATCCGCTACGTGGTACTTCATACATTGAGTTGCCAAAGGACATTAGAATAAAAAAAGCTGTAGTTAACGTTAAAAATGCTGATAACTTATGTTTTAAGTGGGCATTGCTTTCTGCTTTGTACCCGGTAAACGAAAATGTGAATCAAGTATCATCGTACACTAAGAATTCTAATAAATTAAAATTTGACGGAGTACCTTTTCCTGTAAAGTTATCTGATATACCAAAAGTTGAAAAACTAAACAGTATTAGCATCAACGTGTTTGGTTTAGAGTTTAAAAAAGAAAAAAAGTGTAATAATGTAGTCGGACCATTATTTTTAACAAAATCTCGCAAAGACGTTCACGTTAATTTATTACTCATTTCAAACGGGTCAAACAATCATTATTGTTACATTAAAAACATGTCGCGCCTTGTAAGTAAACAAATTTCTAATCATGACCACGCAGTTCATATTTGTGATGGATGTTTACTACACTTTCCTACAAAACAAGGGTTAATTGATCATCAACAGCATGACTGTGCTCACATTGCAACAGAATTACCAAATAGTTGCAAAACGTCAAAGGATTGGTATGGTCGACCAACATCTAATGATAAATTGAAGTTTGATAAATACAATAAGAAGTTAAAAATACCGTTTGTTATATATGGTGATTTTGAAGCTTTTCTAAAACCGATTAAATCATGTTGTAACAATCCATCAAAACCGTATACAAGCAATACTCACGAACACGAGCCATATAGCTTTGGTTACTATATCAAATGTTCATATGATGATACCTTATCAAAATATGAGACTTATAGTGGAAAAAATTGCGCGCAAGAATTTATGAATCGTTTACATGAAGATTTAAAAAAAATATGTAGGAAAATCAGTTTTCAAGTTTCTCCTAAGCCACTGACGGTTAAAGAGGAGAATGATATTTTAAATGCGACAGTATGTCATATTTGTGAAAGTCATTTAGATGGTGAGAATACTATCGATTATGATTGGCAAACTGGTCGCTTTAGAGGAATTGCACATCAAGTATGCGCAACAAAGTTTCGGTCACCACGTCATATTCCAGTTTTCTTTCATAACCTAAGCAATTATGACGCTCATTTCATTGTTCACGCCTTAAATTTTGTTGAAGGTAAAATTGATGTTATCCCTCAAACCAAAGAAAAATATATTTCATTTTCAAAAACTATCAATGTAAATAATCAAAAAATTAGCTTGAGATTTGTAGATTCTTTAAAATTTTTACCATGTAGTCTCGATCAACTAGCAAAAAACTTATGCAATGAGCAATTTAAGACTTTAAAACAGAACTTTCCGAACAATGAAGATTTTAAACGTCTTCGAAAGAAAGGTATATACCCATATGAATTTATGTCATCTGAAGACAGCTTGAGAAAAACAACACTCCCTACCCAAGATCAGTTTTATAGCTCACTATCCGATTCTCATGTATCAGATGATGATTACAATCATGCCAAAGATATTTGGCAGCACTTTTGCTGTTGCACTATGCTAGATTATTCTAATCTATATCTCAAAACTGATGTTTTATTGTTAACAGATGTTTTTGAGAGCTTTAGAACTTTATGTTTAAAAACATATGGTTTGGATCCAGCTCATTACTATACAGCACCTGGGCTAAGTTGGGATGCTATGTTAAAGTACACTAAAATAGAGTTAGAGCTATTAACTGATTATGAAATGGTTGCTTTTATTAAGGCTGGTATACGGGGAGGTGTATCTCAGTGCAGTAATCGCCATGCAAAAGCTAATAATGAGTTCATGGAAGATTATGATAAAGGTAAGTTGAAATCATACTTAACCTATTTTGATGCGAATAATCTTTACGGTTGGGCTATGTCTCAATATCTCCCAGTTGGTGGTTTTGAATGGGTAAATGTTGACACAAACTTCGATGTATCTGAAAATGCAGAATACGGTTTCATTTTAGAAGTAGATTTAGAGTACCCTGACGAGCTTCATGATTTGCATTCAGATTTGCCTTTGTGCCCTGAAAACATTAAAATTGGAAATTCCAAAGATACAAAATTAGTTCCAAACCTGAATAATAAAACAAAATATAAAATCCACTATAGAAATTTGAAACAGTGCATTGAAATGGGTATGAAATTAACAAAAGTTCATAGGATTTTGAAATTCAAACAACATCCTTGGTTAAAACGTTACATAGATTTAAACACAATTTTACGAACATCTGCTAAATCTGATTTTGAAAAAGATTTTTACAAATTAATGAATAATTCTGTATTTGGAAAGACGATGGAAAATATTGAAAAGAGGGTAAACGTTAAACTGTTAACACACTGGGAAAATAGAGGTAAAGTTCTTGGTGTGCAGGATCTAGTAGCGAAACCTGAATTTCATAGTTTAGCCATATTTGGAGAGAATTTAGTTGCAATTCAGTTAAGAAAAATTAAATTGCTTCACAACAAACCCATTTACTTAGGTTTTTGCATCTTGGATATTTCAAAGACTTTGATGTATGACTTTCACTATAACTTTATGCTTAAGAAGTTTAACAATAGCATTAAATTACTTTACACTGATACTGACAGTTTAATATATCATGTATTCACAAATAATTTGTATGAAGATCTTAAACCAGATCTCTCTTCAAAGTTTGACACATCTGATTACCCAGATGACAACATATTTGGCTATCCAAAAATAAACAAAAAGAAGTTAGGTTTTTTTAAAGATGAAAACAATGGTAAAATATTTCGGGAATTTGTTGGATTAAGATCTAAAATGTATGCGTTAGATGTTGAAAGTAAATTGATTTCAAAAGCAAAAGGTGTGAAAAAATGTGTTACAAAAAATATGAAAATAGAGAATTATAAAACATGTCTATTTGATAAAAATATTCAATATGATACCATGTCTCTGTTCAAATCACTTAAACATAAGATATTTACTCAGCAAGTAAACAAAATATGTTTATCTTATAATGATAGCAAGAGATTTATTTTACCAAATAATGTTGGCACATTAGCTTGGGGCCATTATAAATTACGATAAGATATCTAATGTATTTTAGACATTAAGTTTAAACTAATAATTTAAGGAATAAATTTGAATATAGTATAATTTGTAATATTGTTTAGTAAGTATTAATAAGTAAGAAGATATTACTGTAAATAGTACCTATAATCTTTGTGATGTTATCATGTAAACTTAAGAACTAGATTAGTTATTTTTGTATACCGCTTATTAATGAAATATAAATGTGTAAAATCGTTTAGTAAGTATAAGTAACTAATAAGATATTACTGTAAAAAGTACCTACCTATATTTTTTGTGATGTTGTCATGTAAACTTAAGAACTAGATTAGTTAGTTTTGTATACCTTATTAATGAAATATAAATAATTGATATTTGCATATTTGTCTCATTATTTTCATAAACCTCACACAGTTAACATATAATATTAAAAATGTTTCATTTTATTCATCCATTCACAGCAATAGTGGCAGGTCCAAGTGGGTGTGGAAAATCTAAATTCGTAACAAATTTTGTAAAGTATGCAAAAGAAATTTGTAGCACTGAATTTATTCAAATTACTTGGTGTTTTGATGAAATGCAACCGCTGTATAACCTCAAAAATATAAACTATTGCCAAGGAATACCAGATCTCAGTATGTTTGATGGAAAGGATGCTCAACTAGTAATCATTGATGATCTCATGAGAGAATCCGATGGACGCATTGTTGATATATTTACAAAAGGTAGTCATCATAGAAACTTAAGTGTCTTTTATATAACACAAAACTTATTTCATCAAGGTAAAGGTCAGAGGGATATATCTTTGAACTCTGGTTATATCATCTATTTTAAAAATCCTCGTGATAAAACTCAAATTAGATATTTAGCACGACAAGTATCACCAGAAAATACAAAGTTTATGGAAGATTCATACAAGGATGCAACTAAGGACGCTCACGGATATTTGATGATAGATTTAAAACAAGACACAAGTGATATTTGTCGTTTTAAAACTAAAATATTTCCTTCAGATAGATATTGCACTGTTTATGTTCCAACGAAACTTTATAAATATGCGAAGAATCATCAAATTTCTGTCATTCATAAATAATGTATCAAAGCCTAAAGACGCATAAAGATTTACTTAGTGCTTTGCATACACTTAAACCAAAATATCAGAAAGCGCTTCTAAAATCATGTAATGAAAAAGAAATTAATTGCATTTGTGAATGCATTCATAACATTTTACAGGGTAAAGTACCTCTTGAAGAAAAGGTAAAGAAAAAGTTAAAGAAATATAAAGGTTTACTTCGAAAACTAGTGCGAAAAAGTACTAATCAAGTTCGCAAACGTTTGATAGTTCAAACCGGAGGATCTTTTTTACCTCTTATATTGGGGCCAATTTTGAGTGGATTAGTTGGCTCTATTGTTTAAAAATATGGAACACGCTAAAAAAATGTTATTAATTGATCCAAGTGTTATTGAAAAAATGAACCAACATGATTCTGTTGATAACCCTATATCAAGGTTAGACACTGAAATGAAAAACATTTTAAAAAGTGATATGGAAGATAGACAAAAATGGATATCATATTTACAAATTTTGCAAAGATACTTACATTTTTCGGAAGAAAGACGCCAACCTCTGGAAATTCCCATAGTTTCAAATATTCCACGAGTAGAAAGAGGGGGTCAAGTATCAGATGATGGTATGATGGATAGTAAAAACAAAAATTTTGATGTCAAAGAAGTAGTTGCCGATCAGACATCAAACGAAGAAGAGGAACAGGGGGAAAGTTCTGGCTTAAGTAGAAAATCGATTTACTCTCCTAAACATATACTCAGCTTGATACCTAAAACATATTTAAGGAAGGGTGAGAGATTATTGTATTTGCTATCTTCAAATAAAAACAAAATTCATTGGGGTGATGACGGTACAATCACTGTAGACAATGAAACAATTCCTGGAAGTAATATTGTTGACTTAGTAAATGATTCTTTGAGACCACTCAAAAGAAATGATCCAATAGGATGGGAAAAATTCATGCAAGCATTGAAAGATATTAAAATACCACTTATATACATTGGAAATCCAAAAAGACTCCATTATATGAATCAGCTTCAGGTAAACGAATTTAAAGAATTCACCCCACACAAGGAAGAGGAGAAGGAAGTGTTTTCAACACCAGTTGCTAGAAGAGTCAAACAGAAGATAGATTGGGAAAAATGGAGTCCTTATTAGAAATAAACAATATCTACTATAACCCGTCACACCCTGCTGGGTATGCTAGTATTGATAAACTAGCTAGAGCTATGAAAGGTAAAATGAATAGAGAAGATGTTAAAAGATGGTTACAATCACAAGAAACCTATACACTACATAAAACGGTTCACAGAAACTTTCCACGAAACAAGTATGTCTTATCTAATCTTAATGAACTTTGGCAGGCTGACTTAAGTGATATGAGAACTTATTCAAAATATAATAATGGTTATAATTACATTCTTTGTGTTATTGATGTGTTTACCAAATATGCATATGCTCGACCTATGAAAAGTAAAAATTCAGAAACTATTAAAGCATGTTTTGAAAGCATTTTTAATGAGAGTAAAACAACACCAACTCATATACAATCAGACAAAGGAACTGAGTTTGTATCAAAAGATGTTCAAAGATTCTTCAAATTAAAAAATGTTAATTACTATACAACAAATAACCCCGATATCAAAGCTAGCATTGTTGAAAGATTTCAAAGAACACTCAAGATGAGAATGTGGCGTTATTTCACTCATAAAAATACGTTTAAATACATTGATATTTTACAAGACTTATTATATGCATATAACCATAGCTATCATTCAAGTATTAAGATGTGTCCATGTGATGTAAATACAAATAATATAATGACTGTATGGAATAACTTATATGATAGAAAAAAAGTTCAAAGTTTTACAAGTACAGCTTTACCAAAACTTCGCATTGGAGACTATGTAAGAATAACGAAGTATAAGCATATATTTCAGAAAGGTTATGAATCCAACTGGAGCGATGAAATATTTATGATAACTTCAATAACAGAACGATCTCCATTTGTTGTGTACACCTTAGAAGATTTAAAACAAGAAGCTATAGTTGGAACGTTTTATGAAAAGGAATTACAAAAAGTAATATATGACCCCACCACGCAGTATAAAATAGATAAAATAATTAGTTCACGCTATTCTGGTAGCAGAAAGCAGGTGTTAGTGAAGTGGAAAGGTTATCCAGATAAATTTAACAGTTGGATTTACGTTTCTGAGTTGAAAACAATATGATGACAAAAAGTTTTTATTTAACATTACTTAGTAATAGTTCCATGGAATATTTTCCAGATAATATGACCACACGATTTTCAACAAAATTACCAAAATCTATAAAACTTGAGGGAGAATGGTCAGTTGGAGTTGTTGAATTTCAATATCCTTGTACGATGTATACTGTACAAGACCATGAAAATGTAATTTATATATCAAAAGTAAAGTCGATGCCAAACGAAGAAAAACCTTCATTGGTGTATTATAAAACACATATTCCAGCAACAAATTATGATAATATTAATCATATATTAACAGCGATAAATAATATAAAGGAGAAAATTAAATTTCGATATGATGAAATATCAAAGTTTGTGTCTGCCTCTGTTATGGATGAATCTATTAAATCGTTGACACTATCACAGAAGTTAGGTTTACAACTAGGCTTTGAACCGAACAGAAATCTTGTGGGTAATGGTTTAGGTAAATGTTTACAAATTTACATTTAGGGTTACCATATCAATTATTTGTTTACTGTGATATTATTGAATCTCAGATAGTAGGAGATGTTATGACACCTTTATTGAGAATTATACCGTTGGATCCTGCAAAGTATATTTATGGAGCAAATAAAATGCATGTTTTCTCACCTCCTCACTACTTACCTGTTATGCGTAGAGAGTTTGATACCATTGATGTAGATATAAGATCGAGCACAGGTCAAAAAATCCCATTCCAGTTTGGGACAGTATGTGTTAAGCTACATTTCAGAAAAATATAATGTATCCTCGCGATAATATAACTTGTCCCTATGAACATTATTACTCACATCAAGCTGGTTCTGGGATTGGGGTGATTTATAAAGGAGCACCCTACCAGCGTGGTCATGGCATCGGTAGTTTTTTAGGTGGGCTATTTAGATCTGTTCTACCATTACTTTCTAGTGGAGCTAGAGTTATAGGCAAAGAGGCTTTAAACGCTGGTGTTGGTCTACTATCAGATATGGTAAGCGCTCGTCCCATGGAGGATTCAATAAGATCTCGACTTAAAGAAGCAAGTTCAAACCTGAAAAGAAAAGCAGATAATAAAATAGATAGATTAAATATGTCTGGCTCTGGATATAAAAGAAAAAGGAAACAGTTATCTTCACGCAGTCTACTACCAGATGTCAAAGTGAAAGCTACTAAAAAATCAAGAGCTGACAATTTGAAAGATATATTTACATAAAATTAAATAAAAATGTCGTTTTTACATAGTCATTCTTGTGAGTGTATAAAATCAGAGTTGGATTTATTCGCTTTACCATCTACGCAAACCAGCATAGAAAGTGGATTATGGATACACTACAAACCCATTTCATCTCTTGCTGACGATGGTCCCATAGAGTTTCAAGTATCGGGGACAGGGGATGACTATATGGATTTATCCCACACATTGTTACACATAAAAGCCAAAATATCCAATCAAGACTCAACAAATATATCAGCATCAACCACTGTAGCCCCTGTTAATAATTGGCTTCATTCACTCTTCAGTCAACTAGATGTTTATTTAAATCAAAAGCTTGTATCACCTCCAAACAATACATATGCCTATCGTGCTTACATAGAAACTTTGTTAAACTATGCCCCTGCAGCAAAAGATTCTCACTTGACTTGTGCACTTTGGTATCAAGATACAGCTGGAAAAATGAACTCAACCGATGAAAAAAATGAGGGGTTTATTCAAAGACAACAGCTAACATGTGATAGTAAAGAAATAGAAATGATTGGTCATCTTCATGGTGATATATTTAACCAAGAAAAGTTTTTAATTAACGGTGTTGAAATGATGGTTAAATTAGTTCGCTCTAGAGATACATTTAATCTTATGGCTTCTTCAGCAGATTTAAAATTTAAGGTATGCATTACAGATGCGACTCTTATTGTTCGTAGAGCACGAATCAATCCAACTGTATTACTAGCTCATCAAAAAGTGTTAGCCTCAACAACTGCTAAATATCCTATTACTCGAGCAGAAGTCAAAGTGTTAACCATTCCTTCAGGTATTCAGGGCAAAACTCTCGATAATATTTTTCTAGGACAAGTCCCTAAAAGATGTATTATTGGATTTGTAAACAATGCAGCATTTAATGGGAGTTTGACTAAAAACCCATTTAATTTTGAAAACTTTGATTTGAATACATTTTGTTTATACATTGATGGTCATCAAATACCTTCAAAAGCTTTGCAAACATCGTTTGAGAGTAATATTTTTACTGCAGCCTATCACACACTTTTTTCGGGGACAGGAATACATTTTCTCAATGAAGGTAATGGGATATCTAGGGAACAATATGCGAAAGGATACTGTTTGTTAGCCTTTGATCTAACAGCAGATCTCAGTTCCAATTCAAATACCCATTGGAACCTTATAAAACATGGTAGTGTTAGGTTGGAAGTTCGATTTGAATCTGCACTTACTCAGACAATTAACTGTATTGTTTATGCAGAATTTGATAATGTTATTGAAATAGATATGAACCGTAATGTAACCGTAGATTATAGTAGTTAAGTTCACATTGTATAAACCTAGTTATAAATACGAAATAAAAAACATCAAAACATATTCCAATCCTTTTATTTCCTTCCATACTTTATAAAGAAGTTCAGCCTACCAAGATTTACATTCTTGGTTTGAAAATTGAATGTGTCACAACTGTATGATGAACACAATTGAAATTCAAAAATATTTGCATTTCATACATCCTACGTTACAAAAACATGTTTATGCAGCAAACAGGTTACCTTTACAAATTAACACTCCAACATGCATAATAAGTAATTTGGACCCCGATAGTGAACCAGGCTCTCATTGGATAGCCATTCACATAGAGAGAAATGGAGTTGGCCAGTATTTTGATTCTTATGGACGACCACCTACGGGGAATCATAGAAGTTTCTTGAATCGAACCACAAGACAGTGGGATTTCAATAGGTACAGGCTACAGCATGATTTGACTTCAGTTTGTGGAGAGTATTGTCTAACATATTTATATTACAAGTATAACGGGAATAGTATGATGGATTTTGTAAAATTATTTGGTAGCAGTAAGCTGAAAAACGATATATTTCTGTCTAAGTTATTTAATACATGTTTTAAGGTAAATAAAAATATGGAATAAAATCAAAAATGTTTACTGTTTATGAGTAACATCCTAATCACCGAGGTAATTAAGGTAATGTTTAAGCGAGTAAACTAATTAGTCACAATGAAAGTGGCGAAGTGCTATTAGTAATTAGTTTTGAAGGTGATAATCAGTTTTATTAATCGTTTTCTGTAACTTTGGAATGAGTTAAGATACGTTAAAATGGACAAGTGCAATCGATCGGGCGTATGCCAAAACCCCCAATTTGATACCAAACTTTTTTTTTTTTTTTTTTTTTTTTTTTTTAGGCGGCGATCCTGCCACTGGACGACCGCAGAACCGCTTCATCTAGAACCGGAGAACGAGTAAGGATTCGCCGGTTCTAGATTTATCTAGAACCGGCGAATCCTTACTACTAATAATGCTAGACACCCCATCTAGCTCCAAAGTAAACAGAGCTTGATAACGGCTACCAGATGGTCGCTAAAATACTTAAATACATTTTAATACTTAAATGCACTTAGAAAACACCCAGACCTGAGACAAATATCTGCAGAAAAGCAAACATTTGTCCCCCGGCGGGGATCCAACCCGCAACCTCTTGCGTCTCAGTCGGGTATTAGACAAGCATTGGTACGGGGGTACCAGAAAAGGGCGCGAAGGCCTCAAAACGTCACCAAAGGTCGAAAATATAATTTTTGGGTTTTTGGACGTTTTGGCCATTTGAAGACTTTTATTTTTCTGGTGACGTTTTGAGGTCACAATAACTCCGGCCCCTGTAACCTTACGGTCACCAAAATCAATCAGTCCCCTTCTCTCAATGGTGCTAACAAAAAAGGTTTCATGTAAATCGGTCAACGCGTTCGGTTGTAATCGTCAAATACACAGACGGACAGACAAACGGACGGACAGACAGACAGACAGACAGAAACTGAGGTTTCGAGGTCAAACACACATAGTTCACCGGTGTTCTAAGCCTTCCGTATAAAAGTTAAGTCGCTAATATCAATATTTTCAAATTGCTAAGATAAACTTTTGGTCAGTACCTGTGCCATCACCTGTAGTACTGCTATCTGTTTTATATAAATACTCTTACCACCCATATTGGGTCCTGTTATTATCGTAAAGTTTTGTTCAGGGCTTGCGTACTGAAAAATTAATGTACATATGTTAACTCAATTAAGTTAATGTTCTGGCAGTTAAGTATGACTGAAATTTCTAATAAAACTTACTACGTCATTTGGAACTGGCATGGCTTGACTGTTGTAATCAAGCAGAGGATGAACGCAGTTACTCAAATCCAAATAATCGCCAAATTGAGGCCTATTGTACGAGCTGATCGTGCTGGCCTGAACGATGATGTCATTATTTATTTAAACGTAACTTTTATCAAGGTAAATTAACATTTATTGAAGTATGGATTATTTACCTGAGCTAAAGCCACCAATATATCTAATTCAGCAACATCTTCACATAGTTTGTACAGACTTGACATAAATGGCCGTAACTCCATAAGCAAACTGGAAATTACGCTGTAAATAAGTTTTTCTTTAAGATTTTTGCTTTCCAAACACAAATAGAGATCAATTAGATAAAATTACGACACAAACATATTGCTCATCTTCTGTATTTCATTCAACGATTCTTTGGCTTGCTGATCTAGCACTACTAGTTCTTCAGTGGTCATTGAAACGCTGGCCCCGCTGTTTTGAACCTTAATGTAATGATAAAAAATCCAAATTTAGCTAACATGTTGATACCATTAGATAACTATATAAACTTGGGTTATTGTCCCAGAAAATTATACCAGATACCTGTATGAATATAGGAGGCAGATCATCTACATTAAAATGTCTCCTATTCTTAGGTGCGATCGGCAAAACTATGTGGAACCCTTTCATAACATTCTGATTCAACCGCAAAGGCAGGTCGAAAGTCTCGCTCAGTTGCTCTACAATTTTTTGAATGTCATCAATCAGTTCTGAATAAGTCCTCCTTGCCACGTCTAATAAACCATTAATGTTAGGTTTGACAGCAAAACATCTCTGGAGACTTCCCATAGCACCCTTTTCCAAGTGGGCATCGTCTTGAATTATTTTCTGAATACGATAAGTGATTTCAGTGTAGTGTGGATTTTCAAAGTCCTTAAAAAAGAAAATATTCAACAATACCTAAACCATATAGTTTGTTTTATGATCCTAACAAATAATCTATTGATGCGGTCACTTTAGAAGATAAAAAATATTATCAATTTTATTACCATTGTCCTTAGTCATTCTCAATGTTGGCGCAAAGCGCTTAAATATTTTTTATCTTACCAGTTTTATATTTTTCAGTCTTCCACTATCAGCTGATTTTAAAGAGTCTATAAGCTTTGGGACCATATCCATTGTTGTTTTTAGCAGTAAAGTCTGGTTTAATTGAGCCTCTCCCATCTTGGCCATGTTTTGGTTTCTTGTTTCAACGCAGAGGAAAAGTATCTTGTCTATATCTGATAGCTTTTTAATCGCATCCTGTCACACAACAAACACATTTTCATTTACCGACTTCAAGAAAAGTAGGAGGTTCTCAAGTTCTATTTTGTTATCTGACATTTTTTGATTTCAGTCGTAAAACGTCCACTACTGAACACAGGCCTCCCCTATGGATATCCATGAGGGGTAATTGCCATACTTACCACGCTTGGCAGGTGGGTTGGCGAGCGCAGTACGGGATGTTGATACACGAAAAGACGCTGCTGCCCATCTTCCGGAGGTATCCCTTAGCAGGCTCTTACTGCATCCACGGGTATGAGAGGAGGGGTAACATTCTACTGCCGGCACCCCACGGCAAATTTTGTTATCTGTGGTATCTCATAAATCCGTCATTAATGAACCGATAAAAAAAATATTTTTTTGTCGGAATAGATACTTCCAGATTGGTCAAAACGTGGTTCTGAAGATGGGGTCCACTACTCAAATGTATAGCGGTTTGAGTGTTTTCAGCAATGTTGAAAAATCAAATAGTTAATTATTTTTAGAGTTAATATTAAGGCTCCTAGATCAAAATAAGTTTATACCTGCACATCAACCATAAGCCCAGCTTCGTTTTCCATCAGATCTTGTACAGCATCCAGTCTGTTTTCTATGAACTCTTTGTTGCATGAGGGTTGAAGTATGGAAGCTCTAAGAGCTCTGATCCCACCAAGTGTGTACATTGGACCTAGTACTCCCAAAAGACAGCACGACGGCCCAGCGGAAGGTACCAACGGCTGAACTAATTCAAGTTGCGTTGCCGTGCCTACATCTGAAAAGATTGTATTAGCTGTACACAATTCTGTTGTTAGCAACAGAAAGCTAAGACCAGGCAAATTAATAGCAATGTTACCAATTATCATTGTATTTTCAGAGGAGTTGTATTCAATCTTTAAAGATTCTCTTGCAAATACAATGCATTGAATGTACTCTACGTATTTTAGTACAGCTGCCGCTGCCGTTAGCGCGTAGAATCTATCGAGAAAGCAACACTTTAAGTTACGTTATCAATTAGATAAGTAGATAGATAAATTATTTATTTGCGATTTCAGCACACACAATACAATCTTTACAAAAGATAAAGATTCGCGTCATCGATATAAACCTTAGACTAGATAACGAAAATAAGCGGGCGAAGCGTAATTAAAAACAATTTGTTATCTAGAACGAATGAAAAACAATATTGTTTTTTTTTATTATTTTTCGATACGCACTTGTGTAAGACTTGCAGATAAACAGCGCTATACTGGGGCGCGCACAGTGTTTGTATGTTTTGACGACCGGCCGCGTCATTGAAATGCCTCCGCTGCACAGATGTCAAGTTGATTTGAGGATAGTGATCTCTTATCAGCTGGTAGAGCTGATTAGGTTGTACGCCTTCGCAGAATGTGTGTGGAACTATTATCTGTGAAAAACTCTTGATCAATGATCGTACAAAGACGTGTTCTGATTTCAAAATCTTAAAAAGATAAAAATAGAGTATGGTACTCGTGCAAGAGACAGAAACTGACAGAAAGCTCTACTCGTACCTCGACTGGATTAAAGAAATTGATTTTCGTCATCGTATGCGTGTAAAGCAGGGTGTCGCTGAATTGGCAAAGTACAAGATGAGGATGCCTCAGGTCGATAGCAGCCATTCCAATTTCCCCTCTGGCCATTCCTCTACCTTCCGATATCGCTGCAGATAAAAATAATAATCCAACAATACTATTCGCGAAACTAAGGGACCTTTCTTATCGGTCTATCAGGCTTTACCTAAAATGACGCTTGCTTCTACAGCAACAGTGCTTGTAGATCTGGCTGATCGGGTACCGCTGAAACCACCTAAAATACAAAATAAAAGTAGATTAACAACATGAACTGCTTCTTGCATATTTAACACGTGCTTTAATAGTAAAGTTAAATATAAGAAACCCGCGGCTTAGTCAGCTTCAGACGTGTTTACATGTTCATTGTTAATTCCTCTGAGTTTAACCCACTAAGCTGCGAGGGTGGTATAGGTGCTGGACAAGCTTAATCCATCTTACAATTTTCCAAGCATCGCAAGGTACCGTACAGCATAATACCTACCTAACCAGTTACTGACGCTGTATTAGAATAGGGTACTATCTATCAAAATTATGTACTTTCTAGGTATTAATAACAAAAGAAATGACGCAATTTTATCCCCATCATGGCTGGGAAATTAATTAAAGTTATTAGTCAGAACTTACCTCTACTGCTACTGCTAATGTATCTTAGAACTGCTGGCCTGTTTCCTGGAGTCATGAAGTCATGTGATGTGTCTAGTGCAGCAGAATCACTAGCGAGAATTCTAGGTCTTAGTGCTGCGCTTGACGATGACTCCAATCTCGATGACGATGAGTTGGTGACTATTCTGCTTGGATAAATTGAGTCAGAGATTTTCCTTGTTGCTCACTGCTGGGCATAAGCTAAACGCCCCTAAATGTACTGCAAGTATTTAAATCGTCTATTCATCGCCTCATAGGTACTCTGGTAATAACCGTTGCATCCATAATCAATTGCGAACAGATTTGATGAAATTTTCATTTACCTTCGATTTAGAATCTGACTATAGATAATAATCAGTATCGTTGGATTTAAGATAGGTAGGTACTTAAGGTACGCACTACATAATAATTTATGCAATAGACATATTATATGGAAGGCGAGTGTTAGCATTATTTTGCTACAGAAGAGAAGTGTCATTTGAGTATCTTACAGAGCTACTTATTAGGTTACCTAGTGTTATTTGCCTAACAGTACATCAGTAGGTACTGACATTTATATTTTTTCCTGTTTTGCTATCTTTAATATGTTTGGTCTGGCCGAAAATTTGTACGACGGAGATGGTACTGATATTTTGTTCTCAAGAAACCAAGCAAATCATTGGTGGAATAAAATAGATTTTCGTATGGGACATTTAAAAGATGCCCCAGTTCCATTCGGTCAATTTGTATATATGTTGAGTTCAATAGTTCAAAACAAGTATTATCCCATTAAATTAAAAATCATATAAATCATTGCTCTAAAATATCAATTTTATTTTAAGTTCGCCATACATTTGTTTTTACGTTGTTGACAATAACAAAATTTAATGTACTACGGTTAACAAAAAATATTATTTGCAATGGTACCAACGATGTACCTAATGGAACGACGGCAAACAATAATTGCCACAGTACCATTGATGGTACTACCTCAGACGATCCCAGACCATGGTTGCTCAGACGTAGTTTAACATACCTACCTATTTTAGGAAAGACGAAATATGGGGAAAAAGAAAAAAACAAACAAAACAATAGTAGGTAGATGATTTATAGAAATAAACGATTATTAAGTAAGTTAAGTGAGTCTCGATCCCTCACATTTTGTCTTTTATAAAATTAGTAATGTCTGGAGCCCCTGGAAACTTACTTGGGCTAGATATACATAAGTAATTGTAGAAACTTTTAATTGTCCTTCTTTATATTATGCCACTTTTAAAAGTGTGCGTAATATTTTTTGTGTATTTTTTCCCTAAGTTAGCTGTAAGTTTTCCTTAGATTTCAAAAATAAAAATAAATAACTAACTTGCGTTTCAAGCTACGTAGAGGGCCAGTTGGAGGTCCCATTGGCTGCCTGCTCGCATTTGCTGAGTCATCCGCACCATGGAACTGATACCTCGGTGCGTTGATTGCTTTATGTCGACTTGCATGCGATGTGTACGATAAAACATGCAGAGATGATGCGCCTCGAACCCCTGTTTATTACGTGAGTTCAGGTAGGTAGGTACTAGCCGAAAAGTACTAGTAGAACTTTTTTGTGAAGAGTTTATCCGGGGAAGAACTACCACCATACCTATTTCTACCGCGAAGCAGTACCTAATGCCTGCATCGGTGTGTTCCAGTTAGAAGGGTAAGAGGGCCGGTGAAATTACGGGCACATAAGACTTTATAACTCTATGTTTTAGGGTGACGGGCGCAATGCAATTCAGTCACGTGCTTAGTGAACGTGATCACCGCTGTATTGCAGTTGTTACAGGATGACGTTAACGCAAAACATCAGATGGGCCTTCGGCTTGTCTCGTCATTAATTAGTATAAAAATATTGTATTAAGTAAGTACTTACTATAATTCGAATAACGTAAGTAAGGAGGCAAAGCTGGATGCGAAAGACACAGACACAGAGGAGGCTGGTAAAGAGTAAGGGAGACCTATGACCCAGCAGTAGGTGATTCCGAGCCGAGAAGAGAGAGAAGAGATGTAAATTAGGTAGGACCAACGACCCACAATATCTAGGTACCTAGATAATTGTATAACAATGTACTTGAAAATGGGAGGTTTTTATTGAGGCATAGAGTGATATTATAATGTCCTTGCCCTAGCAAAAAGTTAGTAAAATAATTATGAAGATACCAGTACTTACGTACATAATGTTAAAGGTACCTAAGAAAACAGTAAAATAATTTGGGATAAACCTCTGGGAACTTACCATGTGTTGTATCTTTTCTAAGCATATCATTTCGAAATTTGGACGCATTTTTGGAATTTTTTTCTTTTCCTCTTTGAACTACATTCATAGTTGTTTGGCAGTCTTACACACGTACTTTGTACTTTTATTTGGATATTTTTGACTTATTCAAAATCCCGCCAAATAATTTATGTTCAATGTTCTCTAGTGTTGTTTGATTGGGAGCTGGTTGGTTAAGCAAATGGTTTTAGTCGATTATCACCGAGTTGATCTCTTTTTGACCTTACCAATTTTAGCTAAGAAAGATGAACTTCACTGTCAAACGTCACGTGCACGTCACTTTCACACGGTCAAAACGAATCAAAACAAAAATTGCAAGATTTTACGAAAATTCTGAAATGTCTTACAAGAAAAAATGATTAGCTAACTTGACACTGGCGAAATTGTGTAAAACCAAACACAAAAAGCCATAAAATAAAAAGACAAGACAAAAATTGCAATGTTTTCGTGAAGTTCGTGTAAGTTTTAGCTTTACTTATGTAATAACCTTTTAAGTAAAGATACCCCAAATAAAAGCTAAAGAATACTATTTCGCTGAGAAACATATTTGAATTTACTGTATATTAAATTATCTTCAACTCGTGCTTCATTCAATTGCTTAGATAACCTTGAGTTAAGGGCAACATACAATACAACTCATAATGAATCGTGCGGTGTATTAATATCTGCTGATATCTATTAATGCTTTGCCACATTTCTATATGCAAGAAATTTCTTCTGAATCTACATAAGAGTTGCTTTTTCTACTTAAGAAGTTCATAACGATGTAACTATATAAAAAGCTACCTACTGTAACCAGACAACTTCTACTGGTAGTTACTGACCTGCAAGTCAACAATAGTAGTAATAATTGAATACTGGAGCCTTTACTTACACAAAATTAATTGAAAGTGTGCAAAGATGCTTCCTCTATCACATAACATTATGGTGACAATAATGCAAAAAAGGTTGCATGGTCTTAAACCCAGACTTCAACACTAACATGCTCAGGCTATCATGCAGATAATAATTATCTTGATTTGGTGTTTCCTCATAAGTTATTCAATATGAACATTGACTCTTTTAACCCTTACACTTGGACAGCATACAAATTCATATGTTGTATTGCATCCTATACCTCACTTGGGCGGGCAACTAATTTGTACATTGCTGAGTGGCCTACCCAGTAATTTATGAAAGTGGGTTGTTTTGTTTCTCTTTCGCTTTTAGCATGTATAGTTTGTTTGAGAAAGAAAGAGACCACAAAATTATCCTGATTTTGTTGTACAATACTTGTTGATTCTTGTTTTTGTCATCGAGATTGAGTATTCTTTTACTGTGATAGTGTTGATAGGCGGCAATTGGATGAATTTTTTGAATTGGCAGATGGTTATCAAAACTCTTCAAATTACAAAATTCATGGATGACAACATCGAAAAATGGCTAAGCTAATAATTATATCCCTGTCCACCAACAATCATACTACACAAGCATCATCCATCAGCACCAGAGTCAATAGAATGACTAATGTAATAGTGTGTACTGGAGGCCCTGTTCAGCCCTAAATTTAAACTTGCAGTTGAGATTTTTTGTTTCACTTAATCATGTTTGCTTGCTTTTAAACCCAGTTCTGATGATGGCATCCATGATTTATCAAGGGAAATATTCAAATGTAATAAGCATACATATAGCGGTTTGGATATTTTCTACATCATTTTAGATTTTCTTGTTGATGTTGATTTTTTTTTAATTTAATAATTATTGTTTTTTATGTTAAGCTCAAAGTAGATAGTCATGGTTAGTTCTCACCCTTCTGCATTAGATTAAGCCTTAGATTCTACTTTCTGCATACACAACAATGTAGTTTCAGGAATTGTTTTTATCGCTAACTAAGCATCTACTAGACTAAGTCCAGTGACGGCTCTGCGTTCTGCACCCGAACAATCTTACATCATTATATTCTCGCCTCTAAATCGGCACAGACGTAATCAAGACGTAGTTTTTATTTTAGATTAATTACCGAATATTGTTTTTTTAAGGCAATATTGCGTTCCCTAACCAAGAGTAAGTTGTTTTATCTGAAATGCAGTTCATTGTTAATATTGGTTTCTTATCAATTCATTTGCAACTGTGTCAAAATTTGCAATATTGCAGTTTTTTTGACATATTATAGTCCACTAGCTGTCTTGCGGAACTTCATCGGCGTCACATAAGGGTAGAGTAAATTGTAGGCACCTATAAAAAAATCTATTGGAGCTAAAACATTCTTTGATTTATCCACAAACCACTTGAGAACCATTAAAGAATATTTGGCAATATTTAGTAGGTACTATTATTAAGCATGCGGACATTGTTAGTATTACATGTCTGTATTGGGTAATATTCACCTATTGGTTAATTTGACGATTCATGACCGCGCGCGCGCACTTCACTCCGCATAATATAAATGCAACCGCGGTGAAACTGACACCTTCTAAGATATTCCTTGAATTCAAAAGGTGTAAAAAGCAATTCTGTTCAAAATTTTATGTTCGTAATGCCTTATCATTATTTAAAAAAATGTTGATTACCATAAAAAAAGGTTATAGTGGGTCAACTCTAAAAGATAGACATATGCTATCGCATTATATTTTTTGGACTTTTTAAGTGGAACAATTTCGCAGTACGTGATGGTTGCGTAACTTAAACCGTTTAAGCAGCGCACGCAACGGAAGCTCTCAAAAGAAATATTTTTTACTGTTTAAGCAACATTTTTTAATGAAGCTCCGCTCAAATTCCACACCAAAATATTTTTTTAATTCGGACCAGTAGTTCCACTTATAAGCGCGGTTAACCAAACAAACAAACTCTTCAACTATATATTATTTGTGACGATTTCTCATGGGATGTGTGACAACAGAATAGAGCAGGATAGTTATCAGAAGAATTGAGAAGTGCAAAAGACACTTGATTTGAAATTATTCTATCCTGCTGCCACCGAACGTATCCTACTTTAAAAGGACTTTAGATATTTATACATTGGTGTCAATTCTGTTTTACACTTCGTAAAACTGATTAAAATTAGAGATATGATGTTCTTAAATTTAGAGCTGTCAGCAAGAGCAGCGTAAATTTGGGAATAATAATTGTTCCCTCTTAATTTGAGAACAGCACTAATCGATATGTAATTTTAGTCCGTTTTACGTCAATTGAATTAGCTTTAGTTACTTAGTGCAACAACAGAATTGCCACCATTGTCATGTCCAAATTTCTATAGGAAATCGTTCACACTAAAAAATATGACAATTAATATTTCATACTACTGAGTGACAATCTTTACCTTACTCTTCCCTTTTCGGCTAGGTTTTTTTAAATTTTTATTAGCACTGAAAACGTATCTGAAACGTTGGGGGCATTTTATATTTCAATTATGGTGATTAGCTCACGCTTTACCAAGCTATGATGATAATTTTAACGACATAATGTCTGTAACATTCTTGTAATTTCTCAAAAAACGGCATGGCTTTCATTAATCTTAAGAAAGTAGCCTACAAATATAATAAAGATACATGATTCATTTTCTATCTTCAATTTGATTTGTCCAGCATTATTTATTTTATTTTGCCGATTTAAAAAGAATAGGTTAAGTATAGGGATAAGGTGTATGGATTTTTGTTTGTAATTAAATTATTAACTATACAGTGTATCCCTGGATAAAGTGCAACCCCGAAAGGGGGTGAAACTAGATCAAATATTATCGACAAAAAAATAGAAAAAAAAAATTAAAAAAATTTCGTATATACTTTATTGATGAATTAAAATTTTTATTACTCACTAATGACTCTTATTTAATAAAAAAATGATTTCTTCCAAAGTAGTGGGTCTATTTTGTTAAAATAAAAACCATAATCATGTCAGATATGTGACGATGACGATAAAATAACAAGTAACTCACAAACGAGTGGCTATCGTGACTAAAAGTTAAATTTTTGTATTAAAATTACATTTTTTATGCTGTTTTTTTCAAATAATTTCCAAAAATCTTAAAATTAAGCCTATAATACTAGATATTTTTATGACTTTTTATTTTTGTCTATCATAATAGCTTTTAAATAAAAAAAAAACCTACGGTCTAACATAAAAAATGCGCTGGCTAGGAGCTTTTAAAGTTGACCACTGATTACGTCACCACTCAGGTAGAGACACTTTTTTAACTTCTATTGTTGTAGATTATGGTCGCTGGGCCTGTTCTATGAAAGATGAAGGGTGGGGATCGAAACAGGATTCACAACAAGGCACGCACGCCACTCGCCAGTCGCTCCGATATTCTCGCCGCTGCTACCGTCTACCGTACCTTACTGCGCCTTCAAGTTTTTGTTACGTTGTTTTGCTTTTGTTTTGTTATTGACTTTTTGTTACGTTTTTGACTTTTTTGTTACGTTTTTGACTGTACTTTGTTGTGTTGTGGAGATGCCGCGATTGACTGAGTTCTCCGCGTGAAATCGCTGACATCCATTATTATTATGGTATGTCACGTGGACACACAACAGTCGCTCGTTCTGCATACATAAATGCGTTTCCGAGCAGACTTGTACCGTCAGCACGAAATTTCCAAGAAGTTCACCGAAAGTTATCCAACATCGGACTTGGATTAGCAAGAGATCGCCGTGAGCAACAAGCTACCATTATTGACCATTCCATAGAAGAGGCCGTTTTAAACGATTTGTTTGCTGATCCCACAACCAGCATTAGACGCTTAGCTTTGCGTCACGGTATATCAAAAACATCCGTATGGCGAATTTTGAAAAAGAAGGGATTGCATCCATACCATTATCAGCGAGTACAGCATTTGCATGAAAATGTAGACAATCGTGCAAGATGCGTAATGTCTACGTGGATTCAACAAAAAATTATAAATAATCCACAATTCCTAAAAAAAATTTTATGGATGGATGAAGCGAAATTCACCCGGAATGGAATCACAAATTGCAGAAACTTACATGTATGGTCCGAGGAAAATCCACACCTAAAGAGGGCGTCTACTTTTCAAGTGCAATTTTCAGTTAATGTATGGGCAGCTCTAATAGACGACACGCTGATTGGGCCAGTTATTTTACCCGCAACATTAAATGCCGAAAGTTTTTTAAGCTTATTAAGAGACGATCTGCCACTACTACTGGAAGATGTTCCGCTGGCTACAAGGCAACAGATGTATTTGCAGATGGACGGATGCCCTGCGCACTACGGGCGCAATGTGCGAAGTTTTTTAAACGAAAACTACGCTAATAGGTGGATCGGCCGGGATGGACCAGTCGGGTGGCCGGCACGTTCACCTGACCTGACACCCCTAGACTATTTTCTGTGGGGTGTTATGAAACAAAGAGTCTACAGAACGACCGTAAACACCGAGGCAGAGTTACAAGATCAAATCATGCGATGTGCCGATGAGATAAGAAGTGACCCAGAGATGGTGCTTAGAGCCACACAACAAATCGCTCTTCGTGTGGCAATGTGCCTACAACAACAAGGAAGCCATTTTGAGCATTTAATGCATTAAATAAAACCCTTATTTCATACTCACATGTAATAAGTTAAATAAAAATGTTGTAACTAAAATTTGATTTTTAATACTACCTGAGCAGCAAAAACAAGTGTCTCTACCTGAGTGGTGACGTAATCAGTGGTCAACTTTAAAAGCTCCTAGCCAGCGCATTTTTTAAGTTAGACCGTAGGTTTTTTTTTTATTTAAAAGCTATTATGATAGACAATAATAAAAAGTCATAAAGATATCTAGTATTATAGGCTTAATTTTAAGATTTTTGGAAATTATTTGAAAAAAACAGCATAAAAAATGTAATTTTAATACAAAAATTAAACTTTAAGTCATGATAGCCACTCGTTTGTGAGTTACTTGTTATTTTATCGTCATCGTCACATATCTGACATGATTATGGTTTTTATTTTAACAAAATAGACCCACTACTTTGGAAGAAATCATTTTTTTATTAAATAGACTCATTAGTGAGTAATACAAATTTTAATTCATCAATAAAGTATATACGAATTTTTTTTATTTTTTTTTTCTATTTTTTTGTTGATAATTTTCGATCTAGTTTCACCCCCTTTCGGGGTTGCACTTTATCGAGGGATACACTGTATAATAAGACAGACGGACAGCGGAGTCTAACTAATAGAGTACCGTTTTTACCCTTTCTGTAAGGAACCCTAAAAACTACTAGACCCATTTTAAAAATTCTTTTACTTCTAAAATTTTACGTTATCTATCAGGGAGTAACATAAGCTATATTTGAACCTGGTAGGTGGTTGTCAATAAATAAAAAACAAAAACAATATTTCATATTCATACCGATACTCATCCAGAGAACTGTTTTATCGAAAAATTAACAAAGCACATTTTTTCAATAATTTTAATATAATCCGTTACATAAATGGATTCATATTTTACATAACTATTGTGAATTATCGTATTCATATTAAATGTCGGGAATGTTCACGTAATTGTCAAATCGGTGGAGGCACCAACCAACACTGAACTGTCATCACCCTGAAGAAGGCCCTCGATAAGGGTCGAAACAATTGGTGCCTCCACCAATTCAATATACATATGTACATACACTGCACCATAAAAAATATTTATTTAACTCTTTACTTTGATTAAGTCAAAGGCTGAAATAGGCCTAGGAAGGTTTTCTAAGTATAACAGGTAAAAAGAATCATATCGGTAAAACATCTATAGACACAGATTACATAACCGTAAAGGTGTGAGGCGTTTTTTTTTATCAACTTACAAAAATGGAATAGGTGTGCCTTTTGAGGTTGATCGCCACAAATATTATGAAATTTCGTATCATAAAATGCTTCCAAATTCTTTACTTAAAGAATTTAGATGCTTGGAAGGAAGGGTCATTTTCACTAAAACATAAATAATCTATAATTTTTTATCTGTTTTGCTCATGCAATTAGCAAAACAAGTGGTTCCACAAAATATTCCATACGATACGCTTCTATCGCGAGCGAGGGAGACGGGTGTCGTTTGCTCGCCCCTGCTGCGAGGGTCGCTCGTGTCTGCCCGTACGTATTTGATGAAGACGCTGCCCTTACGTCATTCATAGTACGTAGCTCTCAGATGGTAGTGCTGCTCACAGCTTATCGCGGAGCCTTGTGTTTATAAGGCGATAAAGTGCGCGTGGGTTTACTGTACCCAGTGATATCACATTCAGTGGAGGCGTGTTCGTTCATACCTCGTCAAGTGGCTATTTCGTACTCGTAAGCAAGATAAGTAGAGCAATCAATATAGGCCGATTGTGTTTCAAGTCATTATAATTCTGTTACTCCGAGGAATCCCATCGAAATGGCTCTATACAGGTACTTTCTTTTGAGGTCGAGGTTCTTACTGTTGCATGAGTTGCATGAACTAAATGCATGTTCTATTTAATCAACATTGTTCAACTCTACTGACTTTCCTTAGAGATTATTTATTTACATCGATCATTTACTTTATTTTTCCAAATAATTTCGAACTACCAAAGTTTAGAATCTGCATTATTATTGCTAAAGAAAACTAACTATTACTCGACTAGGATGAGGTATAATATCTTATTTTCGTTTGACCCGAAATGTTAGGTGTACCTACGTTCGTATTTCATCATTCTACTGTGGTCATCGTGTCACCACAGTCAATCATTTTAACCTAACTTAACGATTAATAATTCCAAATAATTGTGATAGCAGACTAGACTAGACGTTTCCAAAATGGTAAGTCTTTGTTTATACAAAAAATCTACTCATTCCAATCGTGTACTGTACCTATATTACCCAAATAAACCCTAGTACCCAAAATTAATCAATGTATGTCATTGTAATTGGTCTATTAACACCGTACCTATATGTATAATGTTCCTTATTTATATCCATTCCTGATTTGCGTTATATTGATCAGTGAACAGATGTTAATTGCAAACATATGTGTAATATATTAATTCTTTAATTTGTCAACAAAACAAATGTTAATTGCAAACAATGTCTAATATATTAATTCTTTAATTTGTCAACAAAACAAGTGTTAATTGCAAACAATGTGTAATATATTAATTCTTTAATTTGTCAACAAAACAAATGTTAATTGCAAACAATGTGTTAATATTAATTCTTTAATTTGTCAACAAAACTAGTGTTAATTGCAAACAATGTGTAATATATTAATTCTTTAATTTGTCAACAAAACAAAAAACCGACTTCAATGAGATAAGTTGTATTGCTTAATACTTAATTAAACTAAGACTTATATGGTTTTCTCATGGATCCCATTGTCAGAACTGGACCGAATTGAAATGGGACCTCTGCGGAAGTGCACTCTTTCGAATAAAAAATATTTGAAAATCGGTCCACAATTGACGGAGAAATCGGTGAACATACATAAAATATATAAAAAAAATATACGTAAAAATACAGTCGATCATATGATAGAACCTCTTCCTTTTTTGAAGTGGGTTGAATAGGATCGTTTCCCGTACCTAACTCTTTTGAGATTTGATCTACATTTAGAGTTGATATGCTAAAATAGTATTATTTTATTTTGTGAAGTTAATATTTATATAGTAGGTACACCGGCCGCGACGGGTAAATAGAACACCAACGCTGTTTGTTATGCATGCAGCTTCGATAGGCTGAATTTACTCCCTTTGTCTCAACCTTGTCACGTACCTAGATTAGGATTATTCGTTTACCTAAACTGATGAGACAATAAATAATTATGTATTGTATGGTTGTTTAAAGTCATATTATTATATGATAGGAAACAAAATCACCTTACGGGAGTGTACCTATGTGGTTAGACAGAAACTGCTGTCAATAAGCGTTTCATTTTCATTCCTTCTTTCCACTATTCGGCTTAAGCATGAGCAAGCTGATTAATCATTATACTCACAATGACAACGCATTTTTTATCACCAGGTTCATCGGTGCCTATTTCAACATAATTTATTCTTTCGCGCGAACCGGTTATACTAGTTCTGTAGGTAAAGCATGCAAATTGCAAAGTATGCAAACGAAGTTGTTTTTTTGCAAACAAAGTTGCCTTAATTCTTTTAGGACAGCCAACAAAAATATCACTAATTGATATCCCACTAATATTATAAAGCCGAAAGTTTGTTTGTATGGTGGTTTGTTACCTCTTCACGCAAAAACTACCACACGGATTGAGTTGAAACTTTGCACACGTATAGATGTAGGTAGGTCCTGGATTAACACATGGCTACTTTTTATCTGGGTACAACGCGTGCGAAGCGGCGGGCAGAGCTAGTATTAAATAAATTATGCTGGACATTTCACAAGCCTCATCAAGCCCCATAGCAAGCAGAGCTTGGGTTATGGGTTACAGATAATTGATAGCAGAAAATGGGCAGCGGGGCGGTATCAACACCCCGTGTGTTGATACCGCCGCTTTTCGCATTTTCCGGAGGTGCCTTTGTAAACAAAATTGATTAAAGCAATATTAAACCTTATCAAGCCTTGGCCTTCAATATTATGTGGTTGTCATGGCGCTTCGCAATATTGATATAATATCTCAATGGCAATTAGATAAAGAACCGATTGTCTTTCGTTTGAGATTGTTTATTTTTTCGTTGAATGGTAGATATCACGTATACTAATAAAATAGGTTTACCCCTCATATCAGATCGGATAAGATTTGTAGATGGCTTTTATTATATTAAATGCCGTTACTACAGTAGTAATAGTACGTTACTAGGACATCTGTCAGATTTGTAACTCATAGTACCAAATTCTAAGCAAATGAAGCACAAACTACAGTCGCTGTAATATAGTTTAGTACGTACCTATTTTAGAACCAAACTATCCGATAGAGGCGCTGTACAAGTTTTCATACATATTTTTAACTACAGTCGCTAGCGAGTATAGATTGTGAAAACTCATGGTCCACCAGGTCCCGGTAGTATGGGGCGAGGGAGAGGGTTTGCACCAAAGCTACCGCTTACTCACTTTAAAATATTCACGCACAGATGAACTTTTATTAGATAGCTGACAATTTGTACAACGATACATGACATAAAATCGGTAAAAACTGTTAAAACCTTCCCAATGACCATGCTGATGCAATTGCGGAGCTGTGCAGAACGCAGCTTCGGAGGTGCGTGAATTAAGCAATCACAACGCTCGAAGGGCTTAAGGCTCGAGAGATCGAGCGATGTGATTGGTCAATTCAACACCGCTTAGGTCCGCTCTACTGCGCAAAGCTCCACCCAAGTGGAGACGCGCACTAAGGCCCCAGGAGAGTTTAATCGTCAGATGAATACTGTACGTGGTTTTAAATGTCCTATCCGAATATGCTGTTCACTTATCTGTCGTCTCATTTAGGTCGCTTATTTTCCACACCTCCCTATTATTGTGTCATGGGCACATAACCATTTTGCACGCGCCAATGTCAATCAACGGTTTCCGTGTGCAACTACGCTTATATAATGTAAACCACCGCTGAATATAGTTAGTTCGTGTTAGATACAATGGTGATAAGTTTGTTTTACTGTTCCATTCATAATAGGTGCGTAGTTTGGTTTCTACTTGACCTTAGAGCAACTGAAGTGTTTGCATATTGTGCGGTTTGTGGCCATTGCGTCGCAAGACTAATTTATTGCTCTCAATTTGTACGTCATTAACGCGTCTGGCTAGCAATAAATTCAAAGTTGCGACCACTTTAAAATCGTCTTTTGCGTACTTCAATGAAAATACTGGTTTACAAATCGATGTGGACTGGTTCATTTTCCCTGTTATTAAACCTACAGCTGGTTTTTATAGCGAATTAAAATCACGGACACTAATTTTCCGCGTAACCATTATTAAATTATTGAATGAAAACCTTGTTATTTTCCTCACAGGAAAATCAGTAGCGACCTTACCTGTTACGCAGGGTTCGAAAAAATATAATATGATTTTTTGATAATAAATATCAAAAATCCGATTTTTTTATATATCCGATATATAATTCTGGGTGTTTTTCTATATATAAGAAAAATATCTATGTAGTATAATGTATTAAGTATATCAGTCATCTAGTACCCATAACACAAGCTCTGCTTAGCTTGGGGCTAGATGATGCTGTGTGATTTGTCCAGCATTATTTATTTATTTATATACATATATATATCCAGGCTAAGAAAAAGAAGCGAATTTCATTCTGTAAGTTCGTCTGGAACGGAAACAATCCGTCGAAACAATCAAAATTATTCTGAATTGTAGTTTTTCGCTACGTGTTGCCACTTGCCAGGGTAAACATCTCCAATTTTTTTAGTTCAAAAGACAAGAGAAAATCAATTGATATAGGTATAACAATATAATAATCAATTGATATTTATATCAATACATATATCACGTATACATACGTGATATATGTATATATCCGCTGATATACATATATCGGCGAACCCTGCTATTACGTTATGTACCATCACGGATTGGATCTGATTAAAACTGCCCTCGATTTCTCTAAAACTGTTCAGCATTAAAATTTTCACAAACATAAAATATAGGGATTAAAATGCCCTTTCACATAGGTATATTATATAGGATATGTTATAAAATGTTAACAAAAAGGGGGTGATTCTGACCACCCCAAGGAACAACTTTAGTTCAGTTCATTCATTTATTTTTAACCATAGGATCCTAAGAACACTTAGCTACGTCAAATATGTTTACATTGTAAATAAATTCATTCTGCAGCTGTACAGGGGCTTTGTAATTGTAATTGTAGTTTTACAACTTTCCAGAATTCAGTTATTTTTATTCAACAAAAGACCACGAACATTTTAAATTCAACAGCTCAATTTACGAACATGAAAACCTTAACGCCACCTTCATTATTAAATCCTAAACCACCCAAAGTTTTTTTTTTTACTTAAAATAAAAAAGCCGATTATGTAATCACAATTACCTTAACACCACACAAGCCAGTGAAATTGTGTCAAATTGTGTAACGCACGTTACGTGAGTAGGTAATCCTCCCCATATTGGACAAAAGGAATAGTGTGCATCTCGTTAGCTTTGAAATTGAAATTGGTCATTTCTGAGATATATTAGCTCAAAATACTGTTCCCTCTACAGCTTAAAGTCCAACCTGCAATACGCGACACTGAAGACACTGTCGCTGGTATCCATCAGCGTCATGTCTCCACAGCAGAGTGTCCAGGAGCTGTTCCGCACTGCTGACTGCGTGTGCTTTGATGTGGACTCCACAGTCATCCAAGATGAGGGGATTGATGAGCTGGCCAACTTCTGCGGGAAAGGAGAGGAGGTCCAACGACTGTGAGTACGATATTTTTATCCCACTGCCGATAAAAAGAGGAGTTATGATTTTGAGTGTGTGTACGTTTGCCTTATTCCTGTTGAGCATCTCTCCCCTACCTAGATCTATACAAAAGACACACAGCATTCGTCTATCTCAATATAACTATATAATTTTACTGGTGCCTGGTGGTGTGCCACAAGGCGTACTTGGTCCCTAAATAAATTGTTAGATGGATTAGGTGAGCAAGCCTAATCCATCTAACAATTTTAGCCTATACCATCCTCTCAGCTAAGTCAGCTATTATTCAGATGAAAAGAACAGGTCAATTTATAGCAGCAGTTTATTATTTTGTTTCGATCAATGATGTATCAGCAGTGGGTGTCAACGGGCTGATATGATGATGATGATGAATTAATAGTGTGTGCTTGTTTTACCCTTTGTGTCCAGCAATCGTTAGCCAGCAAAAGGTACAATCAAAGGACTGTTTCAAGCAACTTACCCGCAAGCACTTTCTTGATAAAATATACCCATAGGTTCATCATCGTCTCCCCTTGCTTAACCCTCGACTGTTCTATTGTGAAGTGTAATTTGATTAAATGTAATTTTCTTTGTTTAGTTTTTAAGTAAGTACCATTACAGCACGCCAACCACACTCTAAACTACAGGTTTGGCTGGTAGAGAATGCTTTAGCATTAAGCCCACCTTTTGTAATTGTGCAATAAAGTATTAAATAATAATAAATAATCGTTTCATCCCGCTTTTTAAGATCAGGGTTACCGACCGATTCATATAACGAGCTAAGATACAGAGCACACTAAATGACTTCGTAAAAGGTCACCCTCTATGTGTTAGCTCGTTATAGTTTTATTACCTATCTTTAAAGCAGTATCAATAAAATAAAATATCATGTTTAACAGCTCGCACTCGTAAATTTGGCCAAGATTATTGCTAATAATAATATTCTTCTAATATACCATAATATTTCATTAATAAAAATACTTAGCTTTTTTTTCGACATTGTGTTGCTGTGTTAAAAAAAATCACTAAAATTCTGCTTACGCAATACTTGAAAAGCTAGGCCCATGGAAGCTTCCAAAATATTTTTGAAACTTGCTTATTCATAATATAGCTGCGTACAAATAACTGGTTACCTCGTACGACCGGTTTTTTGCACTCGGGTTGGTAAACGCGCTCCAGATTGCTCGTAAACTTCCAGAAACAAAATTTATCGGTAATACAAATCTCCAAATTGCAACCGATTACCATTATGTCACCGATTTTTTATCAAAATCGAGTATATTTTTTTCCATTCTCGATCCCAAATAAAAAAACAATATATTTTTTTTCGTTCTCGTTCCCAAATTATGAAAAACATCTTAAAATTAATTATTCTCTTTATTACTTCATCACTATTCCAGTCACATGTGAATCGTTATACCTACTTATGTTTATAGATTTGAGGTTATTAATTTTAATTTTTCTCAGCAAATTATAAGCAATTTCTCTGGAGCACCTGTTACGGCGAAAACGATGATGTGACTGGCAAATCGATTATGGAAGTACTTCTATATAAACCCATTACATTTTTTTTGACTATGTTATTGTGATTGGCAGAGGGTAAAGTCCATAGCAGGTAGAATAGAACCGAACCATTACTTTTTTTTACGTTACCTGAAGGCACAAAACACAGAGAAACCTGAAGGCCATATTATTGTTACAGTACAGCAGAGGCTATGGGTGGTTCGATGACGTTCCAAGAAGCACTGAAGAAGAGATTAGACATCATCAGACCAAGCGTGAGCCAGATCAGAGAATTCGTAGAGAAAACACCTATAAGACTAACACCCGGAATCTCGTAAGTAGACTACTAGCTGCTTTTAATAAATTATTAGCTACTGTCCGCGGCTTTGTCTGCGTTTTTTTATATATTACTAATAAACTTATAGTCTTACTCGATATATGGACTATTATATATATTATTATGGATATTATTAAGATTTTATTTTTTATTAGTATACTTGAAAACATTCGATTGTTCATCCCCGCTTTCACCCCCCTTAATAGTAAATGTCTAAACCGATTTATATCTAACTTTCAGTTTTGCATTCTACACAACATTTCCTTTCATTTGACACCACACTCGTGTATATCGGGTATATTTGTATCCCCCATATCTTTGTGAACTTCACAACAGATTTTGATACGGACATGCTTAAGAACCACCGTTCTGTAACGTTGTTCAAGAGCTACCATGCCACAGACAGACACACAGACACACATAGCGGTCAAACTTATAACAGCCCTTTTTTGTGTGGGTTTATGATACTAAGATTGAGGTCAATCGAGATTCTATTATTACAAAGCATTGTGTGTTTGACCAATACGCCAAATTAAGCGGTTCGCTCCGCTCTGTATGTTATCGTCTGACCTTTCTTATACTAGATATCGCAGGTTTAAGTTAGCTGGCATTTGACATGTTTATTTGGTAAATAATTTATTAACTACATCATTACAAAACTGACATGGTTGTGAACCCAGCTCTTATAAAAAAATTACATCTCATAGTTTAAAATCTTTTTGCTCACGGCGACACATATATATACCTTAAAATAATAATACATTAAACAAAATTATGTATAAAAATCAACTAAAGTATCCAGTTTGTTTACAAACATTCCCCATCCGATTTGGCTGAAGTAAACAAACAGCTCTAACAATTTAAAATCAACGAAAATTCCAACGCAGATGTGGAATAACTTCTGAACCTTGATTATTCGTGTACAGAAGTGAGCTGGAAGAAAATGCTATTGAAGCAGCATAAAAGTTGTTTGTTGTATGATTTTATCATTTCATTTAGTTAGCCTATGCTCATGTTTTTTGTGCAATAAAGGATTCAACAATCAAGGCTCGTGAATAAATAAATATCTTAAATTCACTTTTATTTCCAGACAACTAGTAAAAGACCTCCACGACCGAGGTGTGGTGGTGTACCTCGTCTCTGGAGGCTTCAGAAGTCTCATTGAACCAGTGGCGGAGCTGATAGGAGTACCAAAGTCAAATGTCTTCGCAAACAGGCTAAAATTCTTCTTCAATGGTAAGTCTTTATGCCGATATCCTCTACTTTTTCGATGCCAGAATGTTCCTACAATACCGATATCATTTTCTCAGCCCGGGATCACCTGCCGCTGCGTATAGGTGATTAAAGATATTGTAATTTTATTATTATTATGCAGTCATCGCTGTTTAAAATGGTTATGTAATGGTTATTCCCACCCCCGTCTTTGCTACGGTATTGCTCTATGGGAAAACTCTATTTTGTAATCATCACTTTGAGGGGCTATTATTGGAAGTTTAATTATTTTGTTTTTGGTTACGATTTTTTAGTAAGTATTATATTATAATGTTAAGACTATTAAGTATTGTATTGCATTGAAACCTAAGCCTGTAGAAATAAAGTACATGTACATTTGATAATTAACTAAATATTTTTTTATTGATTTCCTTAGTTCCAAGATTTAAAATAACGAATGAATGTATGTCACAATCGCTGCATTTCTCAAAGGAACTAGGTCAACGATATCGTATATTCTTATATGTAACCTACATAAAATGCATTAAACATCACAATTAGCCCATAAATGAACTTTATAGTCATCGCAATAAGATTTATAATTGGTCGGTAAACATTGTTGCTCGCCTCGATATCACTTTAGTGGTTTTCCACGTATATAAAGGGCGATTATGTTGTGAGTAGTGGTAGACTTGACAGTGACCTCAGTTCTACTCAGTTATTAGATGGCGATAAAACAATTAAACCAGACCGATGAACAAAAATAGTTTGTACATACACTTTGGTTGCATAAGAATAAAGAATCAAGTGACGCCATCTTAGTCCTAAGTAAAGCAGTTTAGAAGCTTTGACAGTTTGACTATGACCCGTTATTGTCGTTAATAAACCCGTTAGTATCGGTATTGTTTCTTTATGGGCTACATATCTAGCTATCGAATGAGACTTATTTTGTGTTCCTAGGCTCTCTACATAGGCTATGGCTAAATTATCACTAGTGCAAAAATTAAATAAAATGGCTGCGATTTTATTATGGTGGGGAAAAACTATTTTTTCTCGATTTTTTCTGGATTTCTCGATAAAATTTTCCGTATTCAATGCCCCTGCTGGCTCGACACCTCTGACCGGACATATTGTGTATAGATGAAAACGACATAATAGATTAAAGCAAGTGGATCCTAAATTTAATAATTATAATAAACCATGGCATGGCACAAGGCCCACTTTTATCCGGGTTTTGTAGGTTGATTGTTAGGTAATTATAAATTGAAAAAAAAAACATCTTCTATATCCAAACGGTGGGCGTTCTCTGATTAAAATATCATGCTTGCCACAAAGACAGAGCTGCTGAGTATTTTAGTTATGCTGTACATTTCGCACAGCACAGTGCGAGATTAGAGATTTTTTTAAAATTCTAAAACTTGTCCCGCGGCGGTAATCGAACCCTCGAGGAGTGAGCCTCCTGCATAATCCATCTAACAGTGTCCCGGGCGCTGTAGCGTCCCGTTCAGCGTGAATACCAGTTGCTGACGCTGTATAAATCATCCATGTGAAAGACCTTACTCTTAAACAAAAAATGTTTGAAATATTAATTTCTCTGTCGTCATACTGTGGTTGTACCGTTATCTTATTTATATAATATGGCGACCCCCTCGTGATTTCTGCTAATAATAACACATGACGTAATATCTCCGGGTCTGGGCTCAACTCTATACGTGATAATACAGATATATAGTTCATCCATGCCAATAAATGAAATTGAATTGTCTGTTAGTAATGTCAGAATAACAGCTTATTACCCGACTGCCAAGGAAGGTTGTTTATAATAAGTATTTGTATGTATTGTTTATCGCGCGTATCTTTTATGTTTGTTTGTTTGTAAATGTCTTTATTCTAGTCAGAGGAAAGAACACGTCTGAACTAAACCGCGGGTTTCCTCACGATGTTTTCCTTCACCGTTAAGCACGTTTTAATGTGAACATGCACATTTTAAGAAAGAATAATCCATTGGAAAGTCGAGGTACATACCACTCGGCCAACAAGGCCGAGTGAAAAGAGTTTCTAAGGCTACTTGATTTTAGAAAAACAGTTAGGCCATAAAAAAATCGTGGGTAGACAATTCATGGCTTAAAATTATAAAAAAAACAAGAAATATTAATACGACATTAAAAAAAACATGATGACAATTTAGCTAGAAAAATCAATGTTCTGAAATAAAGATAATATTATAATTATTATTCTATACTTATATTCTTGTGCCGTGGGGTGCCGGCGGTAGAATGTTGCCTCTCTTGTATTGTATATATAGCTGTGGCCCTGCCCGCTGATTTGGTGACATACCGACTGCAGCGCCACCTACTGGGTCCAATTGTGTTTTAAACCATCCAGGAACCCATTTTTTCGAATTGAAAACTCCATCCAAATCAGTCCAGCCGTTTAGCAGGAGTTTCCGTACCAACATCCCGTACTGCGCTCGCCAACCCACCTGCCAAGCGTGGTGTGTATGGGAACTACCTCTCATGAAGTGAGGACTGTGTTCTGTAGTGGACGCTTTACGGCTGAAATGATTATGCGATAAATTCCCGTGTTTTTGATAATAAGAATGATTCATCTTTATCGACACGACACGCGATCTCGGCGTGCGCTGACGATCCCGCGACAGATCTTGCGTCGTTATAGGTCAGCGCTTATCTGTTTCATAACTGGAAGAGACCCGCCCACACATAAGCCTCGGACACACGAGGCTTGTGTTCCAAGCTTGCATAGGAGGCCAGTGCTACTTGTGTTATTCCAGCGGCACTTCTGGCAGCGCTCTGGAAAATTTTGAACCAACATGACACGCCACAACATACACACAACAACCGTTTCTAAAAACCAATCTTCTTCGTCATTTAAGTTATTCTATTTGTAGCCCGTCTTGTCCCACTAAAAGGCATAGGCCTCCCATTTTTTCCAGCCGTCTTGGTCTCCCGCTATCCAATCCGGCTGATGCGTATGCACATGTAAATAAATGATTCTAACATATTTTTTTTTAAATGATATAACACACACACACCCACACCTACAAACACACACACACAAACATACACGCAATATACAAAGAGAAACAAGGCAAATTACAGTCAAACAGGAAAATACCCCATAAAAGAATGACATTAAACAAGAGAACACCCTGCGAAACTATTTTAGTGATCACTCGCATGTGGTCAGATAGGTGCTGGCATAATGCTGCTTTGTTGGAAGCTGTGTGTGGGGGTTATCCTATTCAGGGATTCTTGAGTGGGCTTCTTCATGGACTGTATTATTGTCCATTGAAGTAACTACACGATTACCATAACGACAAATTTTACACAAAAATCATGCTAAAGTACGTACTCACGTACTATTTTTCACTGCGGGTCTTAACGAGCGACCTTCCTGTACTTTTTAATTGCAAAATTTCTACTTTGAAATTAGAAGAGAGATGGGAAAACATGTTCGTCCCGCTCGAACGGGTTATGAAAGGATTTTTTCCTGTTTTCCTTCTCCTGGCTTCATTCGTCCTCAACACCGTGGTTTTCTTTCACATAGCACCCGTGTGGGTGACATCTTAGATTGAAAATACACACGTACAATAAATATAATAAACAAATTAAAGTAACCTAAGTATAGGTAAACAAACCGGTTTTTGCTGTAAATCTACGAACGTTAACCTCGGCAAAGGGTGACTCCCTATATTTTGCCTATGCCGTTTAAACACTAAAAACTTGAACAAGAGAACTTTCTTTTAATAAATATAATACGGCTTACACCACGTACTTAACTTATTATCATCTTACTGACGTCTCGCGGCCCTCGGAGGCGGCCACTAACGATGCTCATGAAGAAGAGCCTCTAAATGGTCTACGAAACGTCAGCAATATGATATTAAGTTAGGTACCTACGTGGTGTAAGCCGTATTATATTTATTAAATGATGTCAAGCCACGATTCAGTGAAGAGAACTTTCATCCTCAATACAGGAAAATCTAGTTAGGAGTTGGAGCTCAACCAAGTGAGATTCATTGCTATGTGATTTACAAAGGAACACGTAGTACAATACAATACAATACAAAATACTTTATTGCACACCTTAAGAAATTACAGAAATAAAAACTTACAATAAACATTTGGTACAATGGGCGGTCTTATCGCTTAGAAGCGATTTCTTCCAGACAACCTTTGGATGGAGAGAAGTATGGAAGCAAGACAGGCAGGGGTGTACTGTACATACAATAAATACATAAACCTACGAAAAAATATATAAAATATAAACCAATAAAATAAATATTTCTATGATATAAATATAATATATACATATATATGTATATATACATATATATGTATATATACATAATACCTATAATAAATTCTCTAAGAAATAGAAATTCTTTACGCATATTTTGTAGTATTTAGGAATACCACCCACTCGTATTTTGTAACTTACGGTATGAGCCAGGTCACTTCAGCTTTTTTATTGTATTTAATTTTGTATTCGTATAAAACAAGGTTACTTGTTATAATGTGGGTTACCACACGACATTTATTATTAAACATTATGAGGCAAATACATATAATTTGATTTTTATTGCATCATTATCATCTCCACCGTAGAACGCCCACTGCTGGGCATAAGCCTCCCTCATGGATCTTCAAGTACCAATCGCGAGGGGTTGTTGCCATACTCACCACGCTGTCGGCAGATTCCCACTGCATCCACGGGCGTGAGAGGAGGGGACAACATTATTTTTATTTATACTTATTAATTGCAGGTGATTACGCGGGCTTCGACGAGAACGAGCCTACTTCCCGTTCGGGTGGCAAGGGGCTCGTCGTGCGACGGCTAAAGGAGCTGCACGGCTACCAGCGGCTGGTCATTATCGGAGACGGCGCCACCGACGCTGAGGCCAGCCCGCCTGCCGACTGCTTCATAGGTAAACATAGATTATAAAGCAGTCAGTACCGTTTGCTCCAGGCAGGGCGAGGTGATGACCAGGAGCCACAGTCGTCGGCTGAAGGAAATGCATGGCTATCAGTAGGTCTACCATGAGTTTTAACAATCTACACTCGCTAGCGACTGTAGTTAAAAAAATGTATGAAACCTCGTACAGCGCCTCTAGCGGATAGTTTGGTACTAAAATACGTAGTAAACTATACGACAGCGACTGTAGTTTGGGCTTCATTTGCTTAGAATTTGGTACCATGAGTTATAAATCTGACAGATGTCATAGTAACGTACTATTAGTACTGTAGTAACGGCAGGCGATCTCACAGCGACAACTCATGGTAGACACACAGCCTGGTCATCATCGAAGAGGGCGGCGGCACATACGCTGAGTTCGGCCTGTCTGCCGACGGCTTCATTGGTAACAATCGAATATAAAGCAATCTATACCGTTATTAACATACATATAACCGGGTATTTATCGCGTAAATTAAGACTCTAGTCTTCCCGGGACCAAGCTTGGTGCAATCCAAGCGAAACGTCGGGAAATAATAAAGGTAATTTACGCGATAAATACCCGGTTATATGTATGTTAATAATGTGTTGTGATCGCGAAAGTTTAAAAAAGACAATCTATACCGTTTGCTCCAAGCAAGGCGAGGTTATGACAATAGCGGAGCCACAGTCGTCGGCTAAAGGAAATGCATGGTTACCATCCTAGTTATTATTGCCACCGACCGCCCTCTGACGTCTGCATAGGTAACAATCTCTGAATAGATTAATGTCGATAACTTAAAATGAAACAATTTGTGACGCATATTTTAGCCCATTATTACGTAAAAGTTTGAATAAAATAGTTTTTGCATCTTGACAGTAAGATTTGCGCTGGTGTTAAACTTAAAACACTTTAAATGTCTAAAATGTAATAATGTTAAAAATCTATCATTGTGTCGGAATAGGTGTGAAGTAGGGCAATGGTGCGATAAACAATGAATCATCAATTGCACAACGGATGCGCTCTTTCGCTAATGACGTAAGCATCCATTTGGTCTTGTGGTTTAATTGTTCGATTGGCGTGCATTAGACACCGGGTTCAAATCACGATGAGCGCTGAAATGTTTGATGTATTTGGGTTTTGTATAACTTTAATAAGAAAGAAATGAGATACGCCACTCAAGCTTGTGGCCTACACCAAACTGTACTTCAACTGAGAAATGTCAGTTCACAGTTCGAAGTAAAATTTCTCCTGCGCTGCACTCAAAGTGAAGTAATTTATTCTAGTCCTTAGCGGCGAGGATGATGAAGGCGGGGTGGAGAAGCGGGATGATGAAGGTGGTGGAGAACCGCTCTGGCCTTGATTGGCGCAAAGTAGGGCTCAAATCACACAAAGTATTTATACCTGTGGTACCGTGGTTGTTACACATAATGGACCAACTATGAGTCTAAATGCGGAAAACGGAGTCACACATGTGTGTGTGACGTAGTGTGCTACGTGGTGTTACTTATCTGCGTTGAGGCCTAAATCGATCAAAATGGCTATTTACCTGTGGTACCGTGGTTGTTATACATAATGGACCAACTATGAGTCTAAATGCGGAAAACGGAGTCACACATGTGTGTGTGACGTAGTGTGCTACGTGGTGTTACTTATCTGCGTTGAGGCCTAAATCGATCAAAATGGCTATTCGAAAAATTTATTATATTATATAAGAGGATAATAAGATGATGAAAGGCACGGATACCGATATCTGTGAATCGCTGATTCCCGTACAATGTATGACCGTTATATCCATCAATATCGAAGGATTTTCTCAAGATAAAGCAGACATACTAGCCAAGTTAGAATGCGATGTGCTGTGCGTGCAAGAGACGCACCGCGGCTCTACTCAGTCCAAGCCTCTCATTCCTGGATTCGATCTAGTCCTCAACAGCCCACATCCCAAGTACGGCAGCGCTATATTCACCAAAAAGGGACTCTTATTGGACTCTGCAGACATCATCGTCGATAACACGACAGAGATCCTCACTGTTGTCGTGGCCGGTGTTTCCGTAACCTCAGTTTACAAACCGCCAAAACGTCTATTCAAATTCTCTCCTACAAGGAACTTCTTCGATAGCAACTACAGGATTGTATTAGGAGACTTTAACAGCCACAGTACAGTTTGGGGCTACCTTAAGACTGATAGAAACGGCAGGGCTGTTAAACATTGGGCCGAGGAGATGAACCTGTCGTTGCTTCACAGTGCCAGGCTGCCAGCGTCGTTCCACAGCCATCGATATAAACGTGGGTACAATCCGGACCTTATGTTTGTCAGTGGCAACGTTAGTCGCACTTGCTACAAGGGCGTCGGCACGAAAATCCCCAAAACACAGCACCGCCCGATAGTGTGCTACTATTATTCAGTTTAACTGAACCCTCAAATTCCACCTACGTTCGGTCGACAGATCCTTTCAAAATTATTGGCAGCAATACAAGTGATTTCTAATATTAAATCATCAGGATATCTTGATGATTTTCCATTGCTAAAAGCATTGAAAATTGATAGTAAAGTCTGATATATAACTTAAAATAAATGTCAGAAGTTTTCACAACGTGAATAATGCTTCTGATATTTTTTTTTATGAGCTAAATTTGGTATGTTAAAAGTCTCTAAAAATATCAGAGACGATCGATATAAGAATGTTTGTTTTTTTTTTAGGTTTCGGCGGCAACGCGGTACGCGAGGAAGTAAGAAAGAAGGCCGCATGGTACGTCACAGACTTCCAAGAGCTGATCCAGTCGCTCACGATCCAGACCAAAAGTATAAGTGACAAGCAATAATAAGTACATTCAAGTATTTTCTTAAATATTACCTACGTTTATTTTTTCCAAAGTGAAGCGAAAATATTCCTAGTTAGAGTTGGTTTGAAATCATAAATTGTATCAAATCTGAAGTCATGGTACTATGAGTACCATTAGTAATGTGCTGTGCCTTAACTACAAGCAGCTAAGGTTGATTATCGTGGGACTTGGTCCTGCTGCTTGTTTTTTTATATTGTAAGTATATCAATTTTATTTATTTATATAGACAAATTTTATTGAGGTTGTAGCTTTTTAGTAAGATACATACCAGTAAGTAGTATGTTGAAAAGTTAAAATTATGTAAATACTAACTAGCTAACTACTATTTAGTTACATACTTTATTTACAATTCCACTACTATACAGATAAATAAAATAAGTTCATTGCATAGATCATAAAATTTTAATTGTGAAATTTGTTGTCTTTTGTCATATTTACTTTAATAGATAAAAATTGTAGACAATTAATTTATTTATGTAGTTAATACATATTTTAAGATGTTAATATAAGTATTTAGTTTGTTAATATACCTGTCAAAACGGCTGTGTACTTCTTATGATTAGAAAATAATCAATAAACGTTATTTTAAAAGATATACGATTTTTTTTTACGTCGGTAAAAAGAAAATTAACTTATTAAACATAAAATACTGCAAGTCATTTTAACAGTTAATTATAATTAATATTAATTTGGTTATTAATTAATATACCCAGCAAACCTAGGAGCATGGATAGCGCAAACCAGGGAGGCCTATAGGCCTCCCTGGTTTCTCCCTGGTCCTCATCACGTCCTGTGCCAGTCGCAGCCATTGACGCCTGCGACGTGGATTTTTAAATAAAACGGACAAGTGCGAGCGTATCTTGCGTCCTAAGGTTTCCGTAATAAAATGTGATTAAATATGTATGCTACGCAGTAGGACGTTCAGCTATACGCCATTTACCTACTGGTATATCTTTTTTGTGTACAGGAATACTTATCAAAAATAACCTTTTAACAACTTTGTATTTAATTTACGCTAGATGGCGCTACCAGTTTATTAAAAAGACACATAAACTTAATTTAGGAATAGATAAGAATTCGATATACATATTTCTTGATCTAAAATACCTATTGAATTAATCACAAGGTCCTTTCGAGTTTCAAAAGTATCTATTTTTCTTCAAACTTTAATAAATATTTTTTTTATTTACCTACGTTGTCCTATATAATACTACTAGGCAATTTCCCCTTTCTTTCTCCACTTGTCTCCATTTGCCCATTGCTACTTCCGACCATGTAGACTCTAACGCATCCAGGTCGTCTCGCCATCTCTTTCTGGGTCTACCGCGACTTCGTTGCCCACTTGGAATGTGTGAAGAGATTGGCCCAACGTCTCGGGTGCATTCGAGTCACATGGCCTTCCCATGGAATCCCATTTTTTGCAGCGTAGGACGTCTACCAATAATATGAGCGGACGACCTGGTAAGGTATGCAGGTCAGCGATGGATGCAGGTCGCTTCCAGACGCAATACTTGGAAGTCCAAGAGGGTCCATATCCAACAATGGACTTTCTGTGGCTAACATTTTGATGATAATGATGAACCAGAACCCGCCCTTCCCGGATCATGCGACCGAAGTGGATATGTCGTCGGCAGTTGGTGTGAGCTTTTAACCATAGCCAACGAGAGGCACTATTACAAGAGAATGGTTTGGGAAGCAATTGAAATTAAGAAGTATCCTAATTTCAATCGTGAAGACGGCTTCAGACTCTCTGCCTCATGGAATCCAGTGATAGCCAAGTGTACTCGACGTATGAATCAACCTAAGTGTGCTGATACAGTTAGTGTAGTGTGCTGTCCCAGTGTGAAACAGCCTTAATATCAAGTTACTATATTTATGAATACTAAGTGAGGGTAGTCTGAAAAGACGCCTTCGCTTTGCTGCGTTTACCTCTAACATGTCAGTCTTCCTGGGACCACGATGGGTGCAATCCTGTCGAAAGTCGGGCAATAATAAAGGTAAATAGCGCGATAAATACCCGTTTAAATATGTGTTAATAATGATTTGCAAGATTCCGCGAACTAACATAGTTACATACATACATAGATACAAACATACATATATACATACATACACATAGTTATACAGGGCAAGCTAAATAAAAGCTTGTAAAAAAGATTTGTTTGCATAAATAATAAACCAAAGAAAAATATCACAAATCAATACAATCAAACACAATCAAAACAACATTTATAAAACAGAAAAAAGTAGACAATGGTAGGTTATGTTGGACCTAGCTCAGCATTGTGCAGTTAGGGGGTTAACAAACTACGCTGGTTTCAAATTTGTGGGCCAAAAGGACCGTTTCAAACTTGCGGACATAAAGTAATTACTAACAAAATACTATTAATATAATCTTGTACTACAGGTTTATTTGTAACCTATTTCAGGCACCAGTCCCTCACAAAACTAGGTTAAAACAAAATGACTTGTCATGTTTTTTTAGTTATTTTTTTTTTTTTTTTTGTGTTCCAATCTTATCTGCAATCAGTCTTATGACTTTAAGCAGGTTTGTTCAGAGAGTCGAGGATTTCTGGGGAATGATCCAGCGATCATTTCCTCTTTGTATGGAATCATGTGTCCAGATCCATGATGTGCTGTCTTTTTAGTCGTTTGGGGTAGCTTATGTTACTGAGCTGTGCATTAGTTAATAATAACCTATTTATGTGAGTGATAATCCTTAAAACCAACACCAGCCAGTAGTGTGCTTCTTCAGCATAACTAAAGCCTTCTCAAAGCCGTTCAGTCGATAGATGGAGTTCCTTTTAAAATTATTGACATAACTACAGGAGATTGCTAATATTAAATCATCAGGATATCGACACCTTGGGGTAGAAAGGTTGTATAAACCATTTTGCCCAAAATGAGTTATGACTGCAGTCTTATTCAGAATTTTCCGCTCTATTGATTGGTCTATGTGACGCATTCAAATTCTCATAAAAATGTTTTTTACAGCCCAGACGACTTCAACGTCTAAACAGAGTTTTTGCTGGAATTTATGATGTAAGAACAAAAAAAAATATTGCTATGACCATTTGGAGTAATGCTATAAGTTTTTACTAGTTTTAGTTTTCTTATTAAAAATTGCTAAAATAAAATCTTCATAAAGTACGATGTTTCACTTAATAAACAAAAAAAATCATTAAAATATTATGTCAGAAGTTTTCACAACGTGAATGAAACTTTCCGATCTTAGACTGAAACAGTGAAAAGTAATCTTGAAATAACCGGAAGGGTTCGCTCCCGGCTCGCTCCTTACAAACCGTCGTATTTTGAACTTTCAACTCTAAAAATACACAGATGGTGACCCCGTACGACTCTCGCGCAGTCTTCGCGCCTTCCGAAAGGTCACAACACGACATGTGCTTTATTGTCTGACCGAACAATTATCTGAACACTGAAATACGTTATAAAACATGTAAAGATGTTACAAGACAAGTTCGTGAAAATCGTGATAACAGTGCAAATCTAAATCCAGAAAGGTCAGAGCATGACATCTGTATTTAACCAAATATATGTAGATACCGGAAAACAAAGCGTTGTTAAATAAGCAAAGCTATTTTAGATGTTGTGAAAAATCGTGTTAACAAGTGCTTGCAATCAAATTAGCCTGAAAGTTCAGGACATTACAATCGGCATTGTTCAACCGGATAAATATCTAGACACCGAAAGACAATGCGTTTAATAAGTAATATTTGAGAAATATACCTATGTGTTTTTACAGTTTCCCAAGGTAGCCCGACATATGGTATATTGTCCAACCGAGGAATAATCTTAACCATAAAAAAAACATTCAATAAGATTTAATAAAACTGTGCACATTGGACTTCGCCTTTGAAAAGTTCGTAGCATAATAAGACAGTGATTTAAATAATGTCGAAGAACAATCAATATGACGTAAAATAAGGCATGCCGCGGCGTCCTTTACCAGGGAAATTTAAAATAAATCTAGGTGTATAGTATTTTTGTGGCCCATCTAAACAATATCAAATGAATGAACACCGCTGAAAAACAAAGGGAGTAAATATGAAAATATGTTTACGCCATGGTTCTGAAAATGTATTCTTCCGAATGGGAAATGCCTAGGTACATAAGCTAGGTATTTGTGAACAAAATTTTCTAGTGATAAACACCGGTGAAATATTAATAAAGTGCGCTAGAAGTGAAAAAGTCCGGGGCTAAAGCATGATTTTCAATAAATTTGGATCGGTTCCTATCCTGAAAACTGTGGCCACACTATTTCACAGTTGTAATTAAATGAAGTGTTTAAAAAACCTTAAATTGTGCGCAGTTACGTTGAGAAGTAAGTACCTACATTTATTAATATAACGAGCTGTCCCAAAGAGTCTCAAAACTCATACTCTACAATTTTTGAGGCGACTTACGAGACGACTACATCAACACATCCGAAGATTCTTTGATACTTCTATTATAATAAACCTACTTTTATTAAATGACATGTAGGTTTTCAATATTTAGCTTTAAACTTCCTTAAGTATATTACGGTGTTTAACAAAGCAGATATAAGTACCTATAACATAATTTTGGTTGCGGTCTTAACATTGTCTAGGCAGTTTCACTTTAAATAAACTTTTTCATCAAATTACAAAAAAAAACATTATGATAGGACTTGAAAAGGAAGAAGTGTGCTACGATAAAGGGATAGAAGTGGCCTATGATTTTATATATTTAGTAAAAGTTTTTATACTTTTAAAACTATTTTATTTTTTTCTTAGAATATTTGTTTCTCACTGGGTAATAGTCTGACTCACTTCCCTAAAGCTTATTTAAAAAAAAAAACATATCGTTTTGAAGTAGTTAAGTATGTTACTGAGGCAAAGAGTCTGGGACTGATAATTGACGCTCAACTTAGGTTTGAAAGTCAAGTAGCAGAAAGTGTGCGTAGCTGCTTTTACAGGTTGAAAACCCTTTACAAAAATCGTCCATACCTGAGTGAAGCGATCAGAATCTCTTGTATTGTCAAAGCTTAATTACTGCGATGTGGTATTTGTGCCATGTCTACTTGGACGGACTGATAAGCTAGTGCAACGAGACCATAATACATGCGCTCGTTTTTGCTTTTACATTCCGCCTAGATCACATGTTTTTAAACTCTTCATATCTGTTGAAGATGAAGGCTCGTCGGGATTTACACATAGCAAATCTTCTGTTCGGAGTTCGAAATCTAAATCACCCCCCCTACCTCTTCAGTAAGCTTAAATGGGCGGCTGACACAGAACAGTGGCTTTCCGAGGATCTTTTCTTTATGCAGCCACTCGCTGCTGGAACAATCTGCCACCCACATCACGTGCTTTTAAATGTTCACATGCTTTTAAATGTTCACATGCTTTTAAATTTAAACTTAAGAATATATTATTATTTAAACAAAAAAGTACTTAAGAAAAGCCTTGTAATTTAGGTTTATTTCTTAGTTATTTGGTTTTTTAGATGTAGAATCTAAAAGTAAAATACGGGAATTGAGATAATTTTGTTGCCTTCTATTTTATTTACTTCATTGCATGCCAAAAAACAAAATTTATAATTATATACACATAAACTACTTACATATATATTTAAAATATATTTTTTATCTTTATATTTTTATCTTCCTGATTTATCTAATGTAAGCCATCATTTAAAATAAATTCAGTAATCCATGTATTCACTATGTCTGAAAGCAAGCTTTGCACCTTTTTGTAACCTAGTATTCACTATTCTTGTTATTTACTGTCATTAATAGTGACTTTTACAATATTTTACCCGCAATCTCATGCTTATAATTTATAATTGATATTTTCAAATGTAAACAGTTCAAGTACTAATTGGCGAGAATATTGTAAACATGTATTGACAGTAAAGTGACTTTTGACAGCTGGTCTTGACGTTGACATTTCGTTTTAAATCATTTCATGGTATTTGTCACAGTATGGCCACAATTAAAATAATTTATAAGAAATGTTACGAATCGGATATGTTAAGACTAGTGCTGCCATCTGTCGCGAGAGGGCCGGCATGACGAATGTCGGTAGGCCCGACCAAGTAAAGGGGGTATTAGAACAAGCCTATAAAATAAGAAATAAAGATTGTACAGGTCTCTTTTCCTTGTCGTCCGCTGATGAATAAACTATTATCGTTGCTGCTTCTTGTCTTTCACTTCAACACTAATCATTAATGTTCACTTTTATTTGAACTCGATATGCCTTATAATGTTTTTAATATTATTTTTTGTTATAGATTCTGGACTTTCATAATTATCATTTACTTATAAACCGGGTTCGTTTTCGTTAATGTTTTGAGGTTCAGACTGAAAATCAGCGTCGGTATCGCCCAACAACAGCCTTCCTAACCGATTTCGCCTACGGCGACCCTTTACTGCTTAGGAGTGTGAATGGACTCTGAGATGACTTATGTAGCCAATTTTGGATTTGTGCGTGTATTTATGAGTACCTCATATTTGACTATGATACACACATAATATTAGAAAGTAAAAAAATACTACTGGCACGGCACCCTCGCCACGCTTGTTCCGACACACTAGTCGCAATATCCTTTTTGCTACAAACCTTCCGGTAATTCTATTAATCCATATATCCTCGATGATCTCTTGTTAACGCTAACCGTTGGTCTTATGCCCCGGATTATTTCCATATTTCGCCTCCTTTCGTTTAATACTAGCTCGGGGCTTGTCGACTTTGAGATTGATTTAATGCACTCTCCATAATCGTTGCAGAAGATTTCAGACTTTCGTATTGCTTCGACTCCTCGTAGAGAGGGCCTCACGCGGCGATCACTATTTTGTTTCCTTGAGGCCTTGGTTGTGGTTGTAGGGTTGGTTGTGGTTGTAGCCGTTTTCTTCGTAGCCGTAGTTGTGGTTGTAGCCTTGGTTGTGATATTATTAGATGCTGCCCCGGTTGTTTCTGTGGGACCTGGTACGAGCATGAAGGGCACCGGATAAGGCATAGGATAAGATGGCGGCACGAAATTTGGTGCAGGTAATGGATACTGATAGTGATATGGCAGTGAGTTCATAATACTGCCAGAGCAATCTTCTACACAATCATTTTTATAATCAACGGGAGGTTTCTCACAATTGTAGCAATCGCAACACCTTTTTGGTTTCTTATGTTTCGGTTTGCATCTCTTACAAGTGCATATACACTTTGAGTCACCTATTTTGGTATGATATTTCTGGATATCATAATAATCTGGCAGTAGATTCATATCACTGCCAGAGCAATCTTCTGCACAATCATTTGTATAATCAACGGGAGGTTTCTCACAATTGTAGCAATCGCAACACCTTTTTGGTTTCTTATGTTTCGGTTTGCATCTCTTACAAGTGCATATACACTTTGAGTCACCTATTTTGGTATGATATTTCTGGATATCATAATAATCTGGCAGTAGATTCATATCACTGCCAGAGCAATCTTCTGCACAATCATTTGTATAATCAACGGGAGGTTTCTCACAATTGAAGCAGTTGCAACACCTTTTTGGTTTCTTATCATCCGATTTGCATCTCTTACAAGTGCATATACACTTTGAGTCGCCTATTTTGGTATGATATTTCTGGATATCATAATATGATCCTATTCTTGTATTTTTGAAGTATTTTTCATTTGACGAAAAGTCTGGATCGGCTAGGTAACTTGAATATTCTAAGGACTGTCCTTTGTAACTTGGGAGCAGCAAAAATATCGTTTGGAGTTTTGCAATCTGCAAACAAATTTTTATTTATAACGTATTTACATATTTTGCTTAAAAATTATTACCTATTTGGTACAAGACTGGTGCATATAATACGTACCAATAACATTTCAATAAGATTTTTTTTGCGAATATTGTGTTATTTTTATTAAGTATATAGAGGTAATCATTCAATTTGCTTTCCAACATAACATTTTATAGTTCAATCTAGAATTTTAGGTCGACCATAAAAATAACATTTTTAGTATTGTAGTTACTATAGTATATACTAGCGAACCGCCCCGGCTTCGCACGGGTGCAATGCTGATACTAAATATACTACAGAATATAACATCGCAGACTTTTTTGTGGACCTTTTTAAGTTGTACAATACTGTAGTACATTATTTTGTGCTATCTCATAGGGTTTTCAGCCAGCGTTCACATTAGAAACCTCCAAAATGATCAGTGTTTCACTACTATATTATGCATGTATTATACATATAAACCTTCCTCTTGAATCACTCTATCTATTCAACAAAACCGCATCAAAATCCGTTGCGTAGTTTTAAAGATCTAAGCACATAATAGGGACAGACAGACAGCGGGAAGCGACATTGTTTTATACTATGTATTGACTTAGAAAAAGCAAAGCCAAAAAGGGTTTCTATAGTAGGTACTCAGTATGCGGATTCGATTCCCACTGCGAAAAACTGTTTGTAGTTTTCTGCAGATATTTGTCCCTGGTATGGGTAATTTTTCGTATGTATGTGTAATACCTATTTAAGTGTTCAATAAATCATTTGATACCACAAGAGTTGCTTAATTTAGGACTAAATGGGGCTGTGTGAATCGTCCAGGATTGTTTATATATTGGTTAACAATCAAATTTAGTTAGATTTTTAAGCTTCGGGATCCAGAAGTCTACCTACTTAAATGGTGTAAAAAGTATTCGATCGAATTGTCAAGCCACTAAGGTGAGTTTAATACATTAAAAAGTTAGTCTAGCGTTGAAATTCATAATTTCAGCTTCATGAAGTGACAAAACTGATGCCACTTTCTGAATAAATATTAGATAAGAATAGATAAACTTGCAATATGAGAACAATGGACTTTAATATCAGGATTATTTTGAGTGGAGTGTAAAAAATAAGACTTTTAATGTATTTAACTCACATTAGTGGCTTTACAATTCGATTAAATATATGAAATAAAAAATAATAATTCAGTAGTATTTTCGAAATAAACTTTAATGTAGGTACCAACGATAAGAATGTTTGTCTTGGCTATACGCGTGTTGGCTAGTTATACAATGTGTTACAAAATACCCCGTAAAAAATATAACTAATTATCCAAGCCAAAAATATTGTCAACCCTAGTAAGCTGTCATGTCAGGGAACCAGATTATTTAACAGAAAGGCCTACGTACCTATTTTATCTAATATTTTTCTACATTAATAGTTTTTTCTATTTTTCATTCATAAATGTTTGCTACCTCAAAAAAGGACTCAAGTACTGGCTTCAAAAAATGTCAAGTTGGAAAAAAAATATATGTTGTCAATTTCAAATCTTCTAATCGATATCCTACAACTTGTTACACAACAGCGTGTTAGATCGCTTTTCGCGTCAATAACACCGACGACGGTGCGAAATGCCACACAAGCCATATCCCGACGAGCGAGGTATTTAGCAAGGCGGACCACACTTTGAGCCATTTCTGTAAATTTGACGTTTATTATGAAAAAGTAAGTGTTCGTTTAGGTTGTTTCGTTAGGTTAGGTCTTTTAAAATTTATGTCGTTCCGCGAATTAGGTAGAAATGTAGGTACATTCTGCGTAGTTTTTTCTCTTTAATTTTACTGAAATAGGGTTTGCACATCAGTGAAAATAATAATATTTTTTATTTTTTTGGGGTATGTAACTACAATACTAAAAATGTTATTGAATCGACCTTAAATTCTAGATTGAACTATATAATGTGTTATTTTTTATTTTTATTAAAAAAAAATTATTGCATATAATTTTTTTTATAAATATGAAAATCATCTGTTATATACATATGTATAATCAATTTAATTTACAGTGGACTATATTTATAAATCACTATTATTTAAAGCAGTTTGAGTCAATATACATAAAATAAAATTAGATTGGACTGTTTTTATTATAACCGTAAAGTTTTTGACTTATTATGAAAAATATATACACGCAGTTGATCCGTGATCATGACGTGTGAAACTACCTCGAAATATGTGGAAACTTAAAAAGACTCAAATCGTGGTAAATATCCCGTAAACATTGCATATCATAATTATTCTGTTGTAAGTCTCAAGCTAAATCAAAACTTAGGTAGGTCAGTAGATCTTTCCCTGCATGGCTTTTTATATAGTATATGCTGAATTATTTTCATTGGCTTCCGCGTATATTTTTGATTATCCTCCTGTTCTGAATCTTGTTTATTTGATTCATATGTTAGTTCCTGACTATTTTCATCATATTGAGGCTTTTCTGTTTTTTGTTGATCCTCCTGCGCGTTTTCCTTTATTGGATCATCTGTTTCATCTTGACCATTTTCATCTATTTGTGGCTTATCAGTTTCGTGTTGACCTTCATCTATATGTGGATATTGTTTATTTGGATCATCTGTTATTTCCTGACTAATTTCATCATATTGAGGCTTTTCTGTTGTTCGTTGATCCTCCTGCGCGTCTTCCTTATTTGGATCATCTGTTTCATATTGACCATTTTCATCTATTTGTGGCTTATCGGTTTCGTGTTGACCTTCATCTATTTGTGGATATTGTTTATTTGGATCATCTGTTATTTCCTGACTATTTTCATCATATTGAGGCTTTTCTGTTTTTTGTTGATCCTCCTGCGCGTCTTCCTTATTTGGATCATCTGTTTCATACTGACCATTTTCATCTATTTGTGGCTTATCGGTTTCGTGTTGACCTTCATCTATTTGTGGATATTGTTTATTTGGATCATCTGTTATTTCCTGACTATTTTCATCATATTGAGGCTTTTCTGTTTTTTGTTGATCTACCTGCGCGTCTTCTTTATTTGGATCATCTGTTTCATCTTGATAATTTTCATCTATTTGTGGCTTATCGGTTTTGAGTTGACCTTCATCTATATGTGGATATCGTTTATTTGGATCATCTGTTATTTCCTGACTAATTTCATCATATTGAGGCTTTTCTGTTGTTCGTTGATCCTCTTGCGCGTCTTCCTTATTTGGATCATCTGTTTCATATTGACCATTTTCATCTATTTGTGGCTTATCGGTTTCGTGTTGACCTTCATCTATTTGTGGATATCGTTTATTTGGATCATCTGTTATTTCCTGACTATTTTCATCATATTGAGGCTTTTCTGTTTTTTGTTGATCCTCCTGCGCGTCTTCCTTATTTGGATCATCTGTTTCATACTGACCATTTTCATCTATTTGTGGCTTATCGGTTTCGTGTTGACCTTCATCTATTTGTGGATATTGTTTATTTGGATCATCTGTTATTTCCTGACTATTTTCATCATATTGAGGCTTTTCTGTTTTTTGTTGATCTACCTGCGCGTCTTCTTTATTTGGATCATCTGTTTCATCTTGATAATTTTCATCTATTTGTGGCTTATCGGTTTTGAGTTGACCTTCATCTATATGTGGATATCGTTTATTTGGATCATCTGTTATTTCCTGACTATTTTCATCATATTGAGGCTTTTCTGTTTTTTGTTGATCTACCTGCGCGTCTTCCTTATTTGGATCATCTGTTTCATCTTGACCATTTTCATCTATTTGTGGCTTATCGGTTTTGAGTTGACCTTCATCTATATGTGGATATCGTTTATTTGGATCATCTGTTATTTCCTGACTATTTTCATCATATCGAGGCTTTTTTGTTTTTGCAATGAAATTATTGTAAGCTGGTGGGTAATACATATAAGGGATTGGCGTATATATATAATACAACGTAGCTGGAGGTACTTCTTGTGGTCTTAGAGCTTGTAATGTGTAGTCAGTTGGTATTAAGGTACTTTTACAGCTTTTGCTTACACGCTCACAGCATTTGCAGCGCTTTGAGTTAAAATTGCAACTTTCGCAAGAACATTTACATCGAGATATAATATTATTAGATTCTTTACATTTGTCAAAACAATTATTTTCATATCCATCAGAATCAGCTCCCCTAAAGTTCGAAAGCTTGTTAAAATAATATTTTACTCTCGTATTGATTTCATGGTTTTTTAATTGGTAGTGTCCGAAATATTGGGCTTTGCTACTTCTAAGTATTAGCAAAATAGCCTGGAATGTCACAATCTACAATTAAAAATATTTAAAAGTTGGTAAAAATGTAACGTAATTAATTTAAACTTACCAGTTTCAACATATCTATGTATGATTATAAGTGGGTATAATAGTATTGTATCGGAAGCAGGATCATTTATTTTTATTTAGTTCTTTGTGCTGATCTTCTCGGTCTATTGAGCTTATTGATCTCGTTTAATGTATAATGACCAGCTTTGTCAACTTTTTCAAATACTCAAAATAATTGTAATGCTATTTAGGCATTAAGTTTGCCTATATTAATTTATCTACATGCATACAGTGCTTTGTTATAGAATTAAATTTAATTTTTTTAAAAATTTAATTTAGTTATTTTTAAGGGGTTGAATTTGAGTATTGTTAAAAATAAAAAGTAAAACCTATTACTGGTAGTAAAGTAATGCAAGTTTATGGCTGTATCGATTTTATTATGGTCAAATATTATTATGTACTTCTGAATTTAATATAACCATTCTCGATAAGAATTATATGTAAAAAACATATGTACGTTATATTGTTATGTAAATGAAAGGAAATAAAAGTTGACATATGTCAAGGCCAATGCCAAGGGTACATTTTGGCACCCTTTTTTATGGATTAAAACATTTAGTAAGAAAAGTGATTTAATATCGTGTAAAAAATAAAGTGCATACTATGATTTAAAAAAAACATACGCTCTCAAATAATACAACACCCATTATTCTCCTTATTCGTTCTCCCTTAACCTATATGTATAAAGTAGAATCGGTACAAAACGTTTTCTTCTCCTAATGTCTTCCGGCCGAAACTTATGACGTTAAATCGACACTTACTCTTTTTCTACTTGTGTCACCCACAAAAATCTATTTCTTAAAAGATATTAAATCTTCAGAAATATATTAATCACATTTTCCTAATTTGGTCCTGCTTTAGTTGGTTTATTAGCTTCTCTGCCAAGGTATCAGGTATAGGAACAATCCCATACTTCGGCTGCCAGGCTGGTTTCGTCTTCCGCACAGTCGCCAGGATATACCTATCCTCCCCTTTCAATAACGACGGCGTCTTGTCCAATCCATTAATGGATTCATCTTTTTTCTTCTGTTGTTCTACTTCAACTTGTAATTTGTATTCTGCGTTCTTTAATTGGCGTGCGATTGGTTTTTCTGTTGTTATTGGAGCTTTAGTAGTTGTAATTGTTTTGATAACGTTAGGTATAGGAAGTGTACCCATAATTGGGTATGGGAATGGTACGAATAGGACACTACCTTGGTTTTGGACTTGGCGTATTTGTACTTGAGGCTCGATTTGGGATCGTCTCATTTCCTCGCAGGTTCGGCAGACTTCATTGCAGCATGTTTTTTGTGGGTGACTTTGGCAGAGTCTACATGAGCATTTGCATTCACTGTATTCGTCATAATCGTACTCGTCTTCGTCTCTTGTTTCTATACTGTCTAGCTTTGTTGGTCGTCCATATCTTCGGAACTCTTGTTCTACTGGTTCTTCGTAGTCACTTATCTCTTGTTCTGGTGCTGGTCTTTGGTAGAATGGTGCGATATTCTGGTAGTATTGGCTCGCGTAGTATTGCGTTGAAGATGTCTTTGTTAATATGCAGAGGGCATATAGGTTTACAATCTGAAATTATTTTGAATATCTTAATGCTTTAAGGGAGTTAGACGCTGTTGACAGTTTAATGCAGTTAGTTCAGTAAGGCTTATTTAAAAAAAAAGTATTCTGATCGCTATTAGTAGCAAAATTCCCCATTAAGCTTCACCTGTATACAACGAAATCTTCGAACCAATTTACATCAACTTCAAAACGTCGGATTAAATTGAAACTTTGCCCTCTTGTTACGGTTTTTTTATACTATTATATTTTTTTAAGAAAATCATCATGACAGTATTAAATGCCCGTCCGCGAGTAGGGCCGCCGTGACACTGATGTTATACTTAGATTCCTTATGACCTTACTCTTCGTTTTATTTTAAAACAGAATAATATATAGCTACTCTAAATGATGCAAAGAAATACGCATGCTGAAACTATGCTCACCAATTTGTAGAGCATTGTCCCAATTTACCAGAGCTCCAAGCTAAGAACTCCAAGCTTCTGTCCTCACCGTAGTGGAATAATAAACAATGGCTAGCACAGGTGCTGTTTCTTTGCATTGTTTTGAATTACGTATAACTGAACGTTTTGTTTTGCATTCTACAAACAAATTATGTAACTAAGATTGTTACATACTCTTTGGTAACTAAATAGTTTTTAACCGGCTTAAATAAAAGGTAACTAAAGAGTTTTTAACCGGCTTAAATTAGAAGTCGTTTGTATTCTTCTATTTTAATATTTTTTTAAACTTTGTTACCTCATGGATCCGCACAGCCCGGAGCGTCTTGAACTCCGTCGTTGATAAACGTTTTGAGAGTTTTTTTGTGTCGAACAGCACTTCTAGATTGATCCCATTTTTTCAAACTGGGCTCTGATGATGGGATACATGATACATGTTAATAGTGTCTGTGGTAACAAGTGCTCATGATCAGTACTTGGGGATCCATGAGGAAGCCCTATGTCCAACCGTGAACGTCCACGGCTGAGATGATGATAACATACCTACATATCATACATAGAAAAATACGCGAGACAAATATCAGTACAAAAGCAGACATTTGACAAGAATCGAACCCTCTTACATAAAAGCATGCTATTAGACCAACTGGCCCACGCAGTTCATCATATTTTACAGTCCACTAATAACGCAAAATGAATTACCGTGGGGCACCGGCAGTAGAATGTTGCCCCTCCTCTCTTGCCCGTGGATGCAGTAAGAATCTGCCAAAGGATACATCCGGAAGATCCGTCTTCCCGTGTATCAACATCCCGTACTGCGCTCGCCAACACGCCTGCCAAGCGTGGTGAGTATGGCAACAACCCCTCATGAAAAGTACTTAGTGATCAATGAGGGATGCCTTTGTCCAGCTGTGGACGTCCTACTGATATACTGATCTAGCTGATATGATGATGATGACATAGAAAAATACCCAGAACCAAATCAAATATCTGCACAAAAGCAGACATTTGATTGGAATCGAATCCTCTTGTGAAAAAGCATTACCAACCACCCAGTTTATCATATGTTACAGTCCACTAAGAGCGCGAAATTTAAAACTTAATACTTTAGTTTTTCGTTAACTTTCGCGATCACTATTCATTATAATAAACTAGTTTCTGCCCGCCACTTCGCACGCGTTGTACCCGGATAAAAAGTAGCATTGTGTTTATCCAGACCTACATCTATACGTGTGGAAAGTTTCAGCTCAATCCGTGGGGTAGTTTTTGCGTGAAGAGGTAACAAACCTCCATACAAACAAACTTTCGGCTTTATGATATTAGTGGGATATCAAAAACACGGGAATTTATCCCGTAATACCTTTGATTATTCCCGAAGTTTCGACAATAGTGGCCCCGGGTAGGCCCGTGGACCACGATTATTGGAACACAGTCGAAACGTCGGAAATAATCAAAGGTATGACGCGATAAATTCCCGTGTTGTTGATATTTATTTCACTCAATACTTTATTGTGTTCATTTTTGTTTTTTTTTTCTTTAATTATTGTAATTGGTGTTGTACCGTTATGATTAAAGTAAATAAATAAATAATGTAGGAACAGTGCCGTTGACAATGGTGTTAGGTAGCATAACAGACCCTCAGAGCTTCAGACGTATTGACTTGTTCATTACTCTGACTAATAGCTAAACTGAGAGGATGGTATAGGTGCTTGGCAAGCCTATTCCATCTAATAATGTCCCAGACACTGCAGCACCCCACAAGCTGATTAACGTAGGTATCTCGCGACAGGTTTGCAATAGGCATATATCTCGCAATCATCGCTGTCAAAAATCATTTTTTTGCATTTACATACTACAAAATTTACTATTGACATGATGTATTGATTATATTGACATATTGATGATAGCGAGATTTACGCCTGTTGCAAACCTGACGCAAGATATGTTATCACCCTGCCGTACAGCATGATTACCAGTTGCTGACGCTGTATAAATCATCTATAATATACGAAAAGGCCTGGGCACAGCAATTCCACAATTCCATATCAAATTCAGTTTATTCAGCGAATAAGTCGACATTATTATCGGTATCTGTAACGTGGTTGGCATGCTTCCACGGCTGGTGTCATGCGTATTTCAGGAGCCGCCGGGTCGTGACCCTGCCACCTTCGCCCCACGACGGAATTAGATGTACGAACCAGTGTAGTTTACTGAATAAACCATCGATTCATATGGACATAAACAAAAGATTTAAATCTCTGATATAGACTTGCCTTTTTTGCCACAGAGCATATCTGACAGAACACAAGGAAACTATTATAAACTAGCAAATACTATATTATCCCAAAAAAAAAATGAGCCGTTTTCGTAAAGAAAACACAATTTTAGTTTTAGTAAAAAATAAAAGAGGGTTTTCTGCTTAATTACGTAAAATAGCAACCAAAATCATTCTGTACTCTTTTTATTTATGACATTTTAAAGGAGCTAGAAAGAGGTGCATATACAGTTGTATCTTCGATAATTTACAAGGTTGGCGTAAATGAACTGTTCTTTATAGCTAACTTTACGTTTGCGCTAGTGATGTAACTGTGTCGACTTTAAAATCGATAAAACTAATGTTTTGTTAGCCATATAAACAGAGGTTTTAATTTTGAATAATAGTATTGCTTTAAAATTTCTGACTTTCAGATATAGCTTAAAATTATTTCTCACAAAATATAATACCTACCTACCTTAATCTGTTTAAATCCACCTGGAATGCCTATTTACTTGTGATTACCTTCAAAGTATTTAATTTTTTTTCAAGAAGAAAGTTGTGAATACGAATCTGTGGTCAATAATTAAAAACCTAATTTATTTTAATACCTCTAGCGTTATCTTTAATTTTTATATAAATAAAATTTGACCAAATGACAATAAAATGCAATAAAAAAATATTTAGTTTTAATTCCGCTTATGCTGAGATGCAGGAGCACCGCCCTCCCGCCCGCTAATTATGCACATGCAGGGAGAACTAGTTTGTCAGTGCAGCATGCAAACCCAAACCTATACGCCTCAGCGTCTCACATAATGATGCCTCGCGGAGAGGCGAAACACGTGTCGTCGAAATTTGGCAAGGTATATCGTCTTATACTGTAGATACAGAGAAAAATCCAAAAACTGTATGGAATGGAATAAAAAAATCGTCTTTAAAATAGTACGAAATCAATCATCGAGGTTAAGTAACTGAATTTTCCGAAAAATGTTTGAACCAAATGTTTTTTCGGTAGATGTAGCCATATATCTTTTATTTTTCCTTCTTTGGGGAATCTGAAACAAGGAGCGGTGTTTCAATAATATCGATATAATGATTATTTTTACAGCACTACGATAACCAAAATAGTTTGGAAAAAACGGAAGAACAGTGAATAAAATGGTTCAAATGTATCTAGAACTTCGATTTTAGAAGATATTATACAACAATTTTCCGACCATATTAACACAATTTATGCAAATTTTACAAAAAAACTCATGAAAAGTTACCGACTTGTCCGTATTTTATTTTCGTGATGTATGCGATTTGCAGTCTTTTACTACACACGCCATACATACTACATACTTATTGCAAGTGTTTAAAGATTCTAAATTCGTTTTCATACGCTTTTTTGTAATTTTTTTACAAATTATGTAGAATTTACCAACAGTACACCATAAATATAAATATTAAAGGCAAACACAAATTACGAGACAGCGCTTTCAGCTTATTATGCATATGCTTATAGCTGGTTCAATTATGCGTGATAATTTTATGGGGTAATAGTGTAGATTTTGAGCAATTATTCATTATGCAGAAGAAATGCATCAGAATACTTTTTAATATTAAACAACAAGATAGTTGTAGACCACTTTTTATAAAAAATAAAATTTTAACGCTTCCCTCAATATATTTACTACAGGCCGCAACATTTGTAAAAAAAAATAAAAACCTTTTTGACTCATATTCCGACATTATTAGCAATTATAATAGGCGAAACAAAAATAAACTCATTCTACCTGTGACAAAACTTAAACTAGTTAGTAATAGCCCAAACAATAGATTGGTAAAAATTTATAATAAACTACCTGAAAGCATAAAAAATGAAGAACAAACATCACTATTCTATAAACATGTAAAATTATTATTATTAAGTAAATGTTATTATTCTGTTGACGATTTTTTCTCTGACAAGCAATGAGGCGTTTTCATTAAAAAGTAAAAACTTCAAAAATAGTTACCTCGAACCTTATAGATGGCGTTAATTTTCTTTTACTGGTAGGCACAATTTGACAATGACAGGATTAATCACAAACTTGCTTACTCCGCTTGCCAGCTCCATCTGTTAGGTTTAGTAGAAAACTCTTTTTGTTTTGTTACTGAAAACGGCTCATTGTAATTTCTGACATTTATAACAATAGTTTATCGTTTGTTGACATTAAAAGTTGACTGTGGATTATTATTTATTTGACATAATTTTATTGACTTTTTATTTAATTGACAGCCATTTTGTAAATATTTTTTATGGATTTATTCCATTGACATGGCATGTATGACACCTTTATTCATAATTGTATGTTGGAATGATAATTGTAAATCTTTGTATTTTTTTTAAACTGATCATTTTAAAAATATCTAACTGTGTATTTTATAGGCCCAAACCAAATTTGCAGTGCCCTTGCAGGGTGCATGTACTTTCCTTAGGCTAATTATAAGATCTAAGCTGTTTAATATGTGTACATGTAAGCAAAATAAATGAAATATGAAATATGAAATAAATTACGAACCAAACAAAACGCGACCATGTTATATTGATCTTACTTGACATAATCATGATCGTGTCAGACACGTCATTTTAATTAACTAGTTCATTTACGCCAACCTTGTAAATTACGAAGATACAAACTGTACAAGCACCTCTTTCTAGCTCCTTTAAAATGTCATAAGTAAAAATAGTACAGATTGATTGATTCTGGTTGTTAATTTAGCCTGGTTTCTATTATGTTATTATTCTGAGGCTAAACCTAACAGATGGACCTGGCAAGCGGAGGTAGCAAGTTTGTAACTAATCAATATTGCTGTCTTTGTCAAATTGTGTTTCCTACCATTAAAAAACTAAAGCCATCTTTAAGGTTCAAGTGAACTATTTTTGAAGTTGTACATTTTAATAAAAACGCCTCATTGACATAAATGTACACACTTTGTAACTAAGTGGATTTTTACGTGTGCTCAAAATCATATTTTTTAATACAAGAACTTATTTAGGTTCCTAGAAAGAAAACATCGTGAGGAAATCCGCGATTTTGCTAGCTTTAAACATCAGCCGACAAAGCTGGGAGGATGGTATGGGCGCTGGGCAGGCCTAGTTCTTTAGTTATATGTCCCAGGCACTACAGCGTCCTGTACAGATTGAATATCGTTGCTGACGCTGTAAATATGTCCTACCAGTACAGTCTTTCCAAATGTATATAGTCCGTACTATAATAATAATAATATTACATATAAATATAATTCATAACATTATAAATTCATTTATATGGCGAGCTAGCGATCACTTTAATAAAATTTGTAGGCAACATGACTTGGATCTATTCTCCTCAAGCGTTAATTCAGCCAGGCAGCGGTAGAGCGTGAACTATTTCGATAATAGTTTAAATATAGGTGACTAATATTAGTAGTTAGTTTATGTTATAGTATTTATTTTCCACCTTGTTTTTGTGTCCGAAGGCTACCTACTCTATAAAGTTTTCTCTCTTAATATTTTCTTATATTTATTCGTGATAACCTATTACTTGCTCTATGTTTTCACACTGTTGTATGCTAGTTTATTATAGCTGTTGGTTGTCCTAATAAATACCTAAATAAATAAAGAGGAAAGATTTGTATTCTGTATGTTTGTAACGAATAAACTCAAAAACTACTGGACTGATTTTCAAAGTTCTTTCACCATTAGAATGCAACATTATCCCTGAGTAACATAGGCTTTACTTTATCATCGTATTCCTACGGGAACGGGAACTACGCGGGTGAAACTGCGGAGCGCTGCTAGTATAAGATATAATAGACGCATCGGCGATATTGGCGCCAGGAATTTTATCTTTTCCAGCAATACATTCGGATTTGATATTTTAGGTTTTGAATTTATCATGTTTTTTCTTCATATTTCAGCTTTTACACGACTGATTAAATATTACAACAGAAAAAAAACCAAAAGCTTTTTAAAAACATACATTTTCACTTGATAAGTGAATTTAATGCCTTTAAATTTTCCTTACATGTAAGTCAACCAACACCGTTCCGTATACAATGCCGTGGAGTGCCGGAAATAGAATGTTGCCTCTCCTCTCTTGCCCGTGGATGCAGTAAGAATCTCTCAAGGGATAACTCCGGAAGATAAGCAGCAGGGTCGTTTCGTGTATCAACCAGGGGTGTAACGAATATTCGCATCCGCATCCGTAAATGCGGATTATTCGCATTAATTCAGACATCTGCATCCGCATTCGCATCCGCATCAATCAATGCGGAGTTTTAACGGATGCAGATTCACATCAACAAGAAACTACATGTAAAGAAAGTGGGCGAAGCCAGAGTGGCACGTGCTTCGCGTCTGTTTTGATAATTGCTAACTTCATTGGGTAACCGACAAATAGGAAGGCGCACATTGGTAACAAGATCCTACAGGTTTTGTTTGTTGTGTTTTTTCTCATGGTCAATAATTATTGTTATAGTGAATGTTTGTTTACTTCATTGGTGGAAAGTTAACCGTTGTGAATTTAAAATTCTCTACAAATTAGCATGCAGATATTTACCTCCTCTACCAGCCAGTGTTCCCAGTGAACAACTATTTAGTGGAGCTGGGTTAATATTATAATCCACTAAGAAACAGGTTGGAAGCTGAGAAGGCTGCAATATTACTATTTATTAAATATAATTCACCAATCTTTCAGTTTAATTAATAAACAAAGATTTTTAGTATGAAACTCGAAGGTTAAAATTCTGTTTTGTCATAAGTAAAACTTGTGTAATTTTGTTCTAAAAATATGATAAAATAAATAAAAAGTAAATGCCGTGGGGTGCCGGCTGTAGAATGTTGCCCCTCCTTTCTTGCCCGTGGATGCAGTAAGAATCTGCTAAGGGATGCCTTCGGAAGATGGGAAGCAGCGTCTTCCGCGTCTTTAACACCCTATACTGCGCTCGCCAACCCGCCTGCCAAGCGTGGCGAGTATGGCAACAACCCCTTATGATTGCGAAACCAAGGACCAGGCCCCGAGTTCCCGGCAGCCCCGCTAGTCGTGGCTACGGTAGCGGCCACGGTAACGGCGGGGCTAGGGGTGCTAAGAATCCCCGGGAGACGGACGGCTACCAACCCCGACGACCTCAGATATCAGAAGTCCGTAGAGAGGGCGAGGACACGATATCCCTTAAGTCCGGTAATCTACTCTACTACCGGGAGGGCGACCAACAGTCCCAAGGTGGTGTCGGGTTTCTCGTTCACAAGTCACTCATTAACAACATTGTCACCATCGACAGTGTGTCGAGCAGGGTCGCATACCTAACACTCAGAATATCTAAAAGATATTCGCTGAAGGTCGTTCAGGTATATGCGCCGACCTCGTCACACCCAGATGAAGAAGTAGAGTCTATGTATGAGGACATCAGTAGGGCCATACATACAAACAAAACTCACTTCACTGTTGTTATGGGGGACTTCAATGCAAAGTTAGGCAAGAGAAGCGATGATGAGTTGAGAGTGGGGCAATTTGGATATGGGCAACGGAACCCCAGGGGACAGAGGCTGGCCGATTTTCTGGAGAAAGAAGGACTCTTTATGATGAATTCTTTCTTCCAGAAGCCGCCTCACAGGAAATGGACCTGGATGAGTCCCGATGGTTCCACGAGAAATGAGATTGATTTCATCTTGACCAACAAGAAACGGGTATTCAATGATGTCACTGTGATTCACAGGGTGAAAACCGGAAGTGATCACCGAATCGTTAGAGGCACATTGAATATGAACGTTAGACTTGAAAGGTCCCGTCTGATGAAATCTACGCTCCGACCCACTCGTGCACATATCCAAAACCTCGAGAGCTTTCAACTCGAACTTTCAAATCGCTTTGATTGTCTGGGTCTCGAAGAACATGCATCAGTGGACGAGATCAATAACAGGTTCGTAGAAACTGTCCATACGGTGGGGTCTCAGTTCTTTAAGACGCCCCGTACAAAAAGACCTCAGAAACTCTCTGATGACACTCTTAACCTTATGGCTGAACGACGCTCATTACGACTGCAGTCTCCCGATGATGCTAAGTCATATAGGCAGCTCAATAGACAAGTTTGGAAATCCTTGCGGCACGATATTCGTACCTTTAATACAGCTCGTATTAAAGATACGATAGAGCGGAACAAAGGCTCCAAAGTGTTCGCGAGAGATATGTCTATTGGGCAAAGCCAGATGACGAAGCTGAAGAGGGAAGATGGCAGTATAGCGTCAAGTAAAGCAGAAGTGTTAAGGGAAGTCGAAAGGTTCTATGGACAGCTCTACGATTCGGTCACTAAACCTGTTTGCAGTGTGGCAGAAGACCCTAGAGCCAAACTGACCCGACATTATACCGAAGATATCCCGGACATCAGCCTGTACGAGATCAGGATGGCCCTGAAACAGCTTAAGAACGACAAGGCGCCGGGGGAGGACGGAATCACTTCAGAGCTTCTGAAAGCGGGTGGATCACCGATACTTAAAGTCCTTCAGAAGCTCTTCAACTCCGTCTTGCTCGAAGGTATTACGCCAAAAACATGGAACAAAAGCGTCGTGGTACTGTTCTTTAAGAAAGGTGACAACACCTTGCTTAAGAACTACAGACCGATCTCGCTTTTGAGCCATGTTTATAAGCTGTTTTCAAGGGTCATCACAAATCGTCTCGATCGCAGGTTTGATGACTTCCAGCGTCCCGAACAAGCCGGGTTTCGAAAAGGCTACAGTACCATAGACCACATTCATACGCTGCGGCAAGTGATACAGAAGACCGAAGAGTATAACTTGCCGCTATGTCTCGCGTTTGTGGACTATGAGAAAGCCTTTGATTCGATCGAAACATGGGCGGTGCTCGAGTCTCTCCAACGATGCCGAATTGACTATCGGTATATCGAAGTGTTGAAGTCTTTGTATAGAAACGCCACTATGTCAGTCCGAGTACAGGAACAGAGTTCGAAGGATATTCCCTTAAAAAGAGGCGTAAGACAGGGAGACGTAATCTCTCCGAAACTGTTTACGACCGCTTTGGAAGATGCCTTCAAGCTCTTGGAATGGAAAGGACTAGGCATCAACATTAACGGCGAATACATGACTCACCTTCGGTTTGCCGACGATATTGTGGTCATGGCAAAGTCGATGGACGAACTCAGCACGATGCTCGAAGGCCTCAATCGAGTCTCCCAACGGGTAGGCCTTAAAATGAACATGGACAAGACGAAGGTTATGTCGAATGTCCATGTGGTGCCTGCCCCAGTTATGGTTGAGAACTCGGCTCTCGAAGTTGTCGACGCGTATGTATACCTAGGACAAACTGTCCAATTAGGTAGGTCCAACTTTGAGAAAGAGGTCAGTCGACGAATCCAACTCGGATGGGCAGCGTTTGGGAAACTACGCAACGTCTTTTCGTCCAAAATTCCTCAGTGCCTTAAGACGAAAGTCTACAACCAGTGTGTGTTGCCAGTGATGACATATGGAACCGAGACGTGGTCATTCACGATTGGCCTCATGAATAAGCTCAGAGTCGCTCAACGAGCTATGGAGAGGGCTATGCTCGGGGTTTCTTTACGCGATCGAATCAGAAATGAGGAGATACGTAGAAGAACTCGGGTCACCGACATAGCCAAACGGATTAGCACGTTGAAGTGGCAATGGGCAGGCCATGTAGCTCGCAGAACAGACGGCCGATGGGGCCGAAAAGTTCTCGAGTGGAGACCACGGACCGGCAAGCGCAGCGTAGGACGTCCACCAACAAGATGGGATGATGACCTGGTGAAGACCGCAGGTCGACGGTGGATGCAGATCGCTTCCAACCGCAATAACTGGATATCCATGAGGGAGGCCTATGTCCAGCAGTGGACGTCCTACGGCTGAAATGATGATGATGATGATGAAATAAAAAGATAGAATAGAATTTATTTTCAGTTATTTATGCACTTAAAATTTAAATAATTATCCTTTTAAAATCCTAAAATCCGCATCCGCATCCGCATCGCATCCGCATCCGCATAAAATCCGCATCCGCGGATGTGAATTTCTAATGATCCGCATCCGCGTCCGCGGATGTCAAAATATTTGCATCCGTAACAACCCTGGTATCAACATCCAATACTGCGCTCGCCAACCCGCTTTCCGAGCATGGTGATTATGGCAACAACCCCATTGTCCTACTTACTTGTCGATATATTATGGGAGGCCTTTGTATAGCTGTGGGCATCCTGCGGCTAAGATAATTATGAACCTCTACAAAGTCAAAGTCAATGAGTGATTATTCAATAAAGCAAAACGGTAACATAGAATAGTCAATTTACAAAATAAGAACAAGACACATTTAAATTGAATAAAGCACATATTGAATTCGTTCGCTTTCCTTCTCCGACATATTTATATTGAGGTCATGTGAGTGGATTACTGCCCCTGTGCCGGTCTGGTCTTAGAACCGTCTGTGTAAGCCCGGACTTCGTGGATTCCTGATGCGTCACTTTTATCCTCATATAATTGTATCTGGTAGTGTTTGTTTGGTATGTGTATGCAGGACATTTTGTCATAAGGGGCTTCTAGTAGCGGTTGCCGTGTCCAGGGCCTTGTCTAGAATAAGGGTATGAGGGCTTCTGGAGTTACCCTATCGTCCTTGGTGTATCAGTGTAAGAGCTGCCATTGTGGCTTCTTGTCTTATGTATAGGTCCAGTAGCGCAAGGTTTAGGATGATTTCCATGGCTGCGGCCGGTGTTGTTCTCATGCATCCAGTGATGGCTGAGCATGCTAGTCTTTGAAACCGTTGTAGTTTGGTCACGGTTGTGTTTAATTCGGTTCTGGTCCACCGTACGAGCGCCCCGTATGTTAGTATTGGTCTTATCACACTGGTATAGAGCCACATGGTTATTTTAGGCAAGATACCCCACGTTTTCCCAACTTCACTCTTATTATTATGCTTAATTTAATTTTCGCATGGATATTGATGGTGGATGTTGGTCAAATCCTCTCCATCCAAAGGTTGTCTGAAGAAATCGCTCTAAGCGATAAGACCGCCCATTGTGTATTTCGGTTGTTTTCGTAGATTAAGTTAATTTTAGTTATTTATTTTTGTTTTCTGTATGATTTACACAATAAGGAGTTTATCTATCTAACTTACTTATCAGTCGTCGAGCTGTCAAAAAACCATTAATAAAATGGACAAAGTATAATAGTAACTTACTTTTTTATGGCTGATGATGTTGAAAGATATATCCCGGCACATGTTGCTAGTTGTCAAATTCTCATTACTATCGGATAGGCGGCAGTTGGCAAGCACCTGCTTGTGACGTCACATCTAAATCGGGCGCGCGAGGTCGTGACCCGGCGCCCTTACAAAACGTATCTAATTCGTTTATTGGTGCGTGTGCGCAGGAATGTCATGGTCTTGTGTTGCTGATGTCTTGATCTGATGGTTATACCTTGCCTTTCATAGTTCTAAGTCTACGGGAAGTACCCTATGAATTTTGATTCCTTTGAGAATGTCGATACAGTCATGCGTTTTTGCGGCATAAACAGTCATATTTTTTTTCAGGTTAACTTAGAATATTGATTTTTCACAGCAATTTGATTTCAGTATATGGTTTTAATTTTAACTCGATGTCTTTACCCGTCCTCGACATAAAAGGTCTTCACAGACAGACAGACGGGCAGACGCCTGTCTGTCCGTCTGTCAACACAAAGTGATCATTTAAGGGTTTCGTTTTTTTGCCTTTTGAGGTACATACAGAACACTAATAAACTACCTCAGTGCGTTCCAAAAGATGATTGGACAGCTAGTTTTTAGAATAATTAGGTTCAAAAACCATGGGATGCTGGCAGTTGCCGTCGGATGCCGGCAGTAGAATGTTTTTACCTTCCTTTCATGACATTAGATACAGTAAAAATCTGCCAAAGGGGAAATACGGAAATGGGCAACAGTGTCTTTCCGATCAACATACATCTACAACTTTACTTACCATTGAAATGTTATTTAATTTACCTTTTTAGGGTTCCAGACCAAAATGGTAAAAAGGAACGCTATAGTATCACTTTGTCTGTCTCTCTGTCACAAATGGATATCTCGAGAACTACTTATGCTATCGACTTGAGATTTGAACTGGTTAACACTTTTTTACTAATATAGCATACATCAACATGTTAAAAAATATTCTTATGATGATTGCAGGGGTGCGGATAGAGGATCCCAAAAACTTTTGTTCTTATAACGTAAAAATAAAAATATGTATAATACGAATAACTTTACGTACGATGTAATAAATATGAATACATTTCGAGATAATAAATAGGAACGAAACTGTGCACCCATGTGCACAGTTTCAGTGCATAGCGTAGAGTCCTCATACTAATTAATATCTATTAATTTCCTAAATTAAATAAATGCTCTTTGTTTCAGGTTACGGGGTCAAGACCGTGGGAACAATGTGAACCAAAAATATAAAAAAACTAGCTGTCCCGCTGCCCACTTCGTTGGGCGGTAATTTATAGCCTATGACACTCACAAATATCTCGATCCAGAGATTACCCCCTACAACCTCACAAACTCACAAACTTTACCTCTTTATAATATTAGTATAGATATGTATACAGGGTGAATTTTTGAGACGGGACAGTAAGGGCAGGTACCTTAAACGTTATAGTTACAGGAAAACGTTTTTAGAAGACTATCCATAAATTTTTAAGAAATTCTGAACTGCATTTACAGATTTTGGAAAAAATGTACAGTCAGCAAGAAAATGGTCATTTTACACAAAAACTTTTTTTGATGCCAATCGATCCTCTTTCTTATTAGGATCAAAAGTCTCTACTGGACCGACTGAGGTTTGAGTACTAGAAATGTCAGAAATTGCGAAAAACTTTTTCCATACAGTTTGTACAGTTTTTGTGTAAAATGACCATTTTCTTGCTGACTGTACATTTGTTCCAAAATCTGTAAATGCAGTTCAGAATTTCTTAAAAATTTATGGATAGTCTTCTAAAAACGTTTTCCTGTAACTATAACGGTTAAGGTACCTGCCCTTACTGTCCCGTCTCAAAAATTCACCCTGTATATGTAAAGACAAAGTAGGAATAGCACGAAATAAATATAGGGCACAAATAAAGTTTAAAATTTAAGGAACACTACTAGCAATGTATGAATGTGTACATTATCTAGCATAATATACAGGGTGTATTATAATATGTGCACTATCTCAAAAGGGGGTGATTCTGGCCACCCCAAAGAACAACTTTAGTTTTACGACTTTCCAGGATTCGGTGATTTTCATTCAAGAAAAGACTTCAAGAGTTTACGACAATGACAACCCAAACATCAGCATATTCTTTACATGGTCATTGACCTTCGTTAAGATTTGCCGTAAAGGTACAAATAAAAATACCCTAAACCACAGATAGGTATTTTTTGTAATTTGTAAGGTAATTAAAAAAAGTTATGAACTCTTATCATGTTTACCCCACATCACTTAGTAAAAATGTAAATAAAAAGAAAATAATAAAAATATATTATGTTTTCCCGATTTTTCATCCTCCACATCGTCTTGTTTTCATTTTGGTAAGTACACATGTTATAATACACCCTGTATAATTCCTCATTATCATTAAATAACAGATTAGGGTAGGTACATATTTCTTTATCGGATCTTAAACCATTGTTGACAACGTCCGTGACTCAGTATGTCTAATAGCCGGCTGATACGCGAATACTAAATAGCCATTGTTAGGGTTAGTAGTTACATCGGTATAAAGACAAATAAATTTAATAAAAAAATTAAAAGAATAAGGCGGTCAGGGGTGATCAAACACCCAAAAAAGCGGCTTCCACAGCGTGGTGGAATTTTTGGGTTGCAGTCAGGCAGCGAAGGCGTTTCATAAGGATAGTCCTTGCTGCAGGGACAGGGTGGAGCCGGGGGCGGCGTGCTGTTCCTCTTATGAATGCGACCGCGAGTAAAATGTCCAAAGTCTGGCGTTTACTATTCAGTGGGTTGTCACTGTTAGATCGCCTGCCGTTACTACAGTAGTCATAGCACATATTACAGAGTGTCTGCCATGAGTTGTCACTATTAGATCGCCTACCGTTACTACAGTAGTAACAGTACGTTACTATGACATCCGTCAGATTTGTAACTCATGGTACCAAATTCTAAGCAAATGAATCCCAAACTTCAGTCGCTGTAGTATAGTTTACTACGCATTTTAGTACCAAACTATCCGCTAGAGGCGCTTTACAAGTCTTCATATTTTTTTAACTACAGTCGCTAGCGAGTATATGTACATATATTGTGAAAACTCATGATATCTGCAGTTTCTGTAAACATTAGTTCTGCGGTGGAACTCGAACCCCTTTCTGCGGCGATATCACCAGCCGCGCCACGTCCGTCAGCCGTGTTATCTAGGCACCTATGTCGCGACCGGTCATGATGTCGTGATACTGATAACAGCACTGATAACTCGGACAAAGGAAACCCGTATCAGCTTCAAGGGAAATCTACCTGGCTGATAATAATACTCGAACACGGGTCATAACTGTTATATTGTAGAGGTCAAATCTATCTTTATAAATAAAAAAAGTATGTATAACTTCAGAACCACTGCACCATTACGGATAATTATTTAATGTGTTCGCTATTCATTCAAGGTTTGTACCTACAACAAAAAAGTATGATGCTAAAATATATTTTTCCGACTTACAAAACGCACGTCAATCTAGAAGAATACGAAACGCACAACTAATTAGCAGTACCTATTATTAGAAGTAGTGGTAGTAAGTTGTAATAGACGATAGTTGATTTTGAGGTGGTTGCGCAATAAATTGCGCACTATGGGAGGCGGCGGCGCCGCCACTCTGTTGTAGTGCTTTTAAATCTGCTTCTTAATCTCTATATATGCTGGATATTTTACCATCCCATTTCTGTTCCTCTATAAATACTTATCGACTACGAAGATTTCTGAACTACTGTAAACAATTTTACCGCGGCAGGCGTGGAACTCGCAAACTCTCTCATGCGCACTTCAGTAGAGTTTTTACCCACTGCGCCCAATATAAATTTACTATAAGTTAATCGAGCCGTGGGGTGGCAGTGGAAAATTGCCCCTTCTCTCTAGCCCGTGGATTCAGTAAGCATTTGTCAACGGAAGAAGCATTTTTTCGTGTATCAACATAACGTACCTACCAACCCCGGGGTTGGTGAGCGCAGTACGTTGAGTATGGCCCTCTCATGATCCGTACTAGGAGATCCATGATCATTGGGAGGCCTGTGATCATTAGTAGACGTTTTACGGCTGAAATGATGATAGAAAATATGGATTGTGTCAATCGAATCCTGTAGTAAAGTCTCAACCGGCTATAAGGTCCACTGTGCTACGAAGTGATATATGAAAGAAAGATGTTGGTAACTCCCTCAGTATTACACAAGTGTGACATTTTCAGCGGTGCCACGGAAGGTTAAGAGCCCGTTATCATCCGTTATCAGCGAACGTACCTACGCCCCATTTGCTCGTTTGACCTGACACCTCAGTTATCAGTGGTACGCTGCGATAACCGTTAGTTCTACCTGTTTATTTTACCTTTTCAACTTTTAATTTTTTTACTGTGAAGTTAAATTTGTGAGTTGTGTTTGCAAGTTTTGTCAGAGGTTTGTCTTATTGTTTGTGGAAGGGTTAGTGGAAATCGAATTGGTAACTTTATTCCTCTATTGTTATCTAATGGTCTTTGAACATCAGTCTAATAAAAGGTCTTCATGTTACGTCTAACATTCTGTTTGTAACGCACGCCCATCTTGAATTTACAAGGTTTAAAAAATGCATTCCTTTAGTTCAAATTATATACTTTTTATCAAGAGACTTACGAAACCGAGGAATGGGATTTTATTTATTCAGTTCCTGAACTTTCTGATATAGGTATAATATTTATTTGTTAGTAGTGATACTTACCTCACCTCAACTCACCTAGGCTGGGCTAGGTTGACTTCTGATAGCTAGGCCTTATCGACACGTAGTGTAGCGAATCTTTAATCTATGGATAGAAGGGTCAAATTCGCTTGTCTGACGAGCGTCAGGGAACATTATCTATGCTTATATGTTTGATTGGCAAAGTAACAATAATATTATCGGCGTTAACATTCAATTGTTTTCTGTTTTTTTAATAGTTTTGTTCTTATGTTAAGCTTGAATTAATTTTCTTTTCCACTCGGTTTGCGGGAAAAAACACCGAAATATTTTGATGTCATCAAAATTATCTCAATGCGCGAATATAAATTGCAGCATATTTGGAAAAATTTGGCTTGAGCAGCACCATGGTATTGTCTTTTCAGCTTGGACCTGGGCTGAGATAGAGATATACTGTTTTGTATTTAAGGATTTAGAGGATTTGGTGCGTCCACCAATTTAACAAGTACGTGAACATTTCCTATATTTAATATGAATACGATAATTTACGATATTTATTATAGTTAAATGATAGAGAGGAATTTGGAGGCAGCGAGTGTGCCAGCTCACGTATATCAATGAACAGTAAAAATGTATTTATTTGCAAATAACCCGAACACCTTGGTATCGCTGGCACAATTAGGTGTGCTAGGCTCCATCTGGCAAGTATGACATGGGATGTGGTGTGAGACAGTGTAGAATCACTTCTTCCTTTTTATTCTGTCTTTATGACAATGTTTTCACTGATTAGCTCAGCAGCACTCATTAAGAGTGTTTTATAGACTCCGCGTCAACAATATTATTTGTGTTACTACTATGCGATGCTTCTGGAAAGAACGATTCAGTACGTCAATAGGACCTGACCAGTAAACATCGCTGTAATGACTGGATCTACAGTCATCGCAATCTAATCGAACGATAAGAAACCATGCATTATCATGCCTTCTGTGACATCTGTCCTTTGGATATCAGTATATCTACGACTGGGACTTTTCCCTGTCACGTGGGAATTTCCAAAAGCCTATCTTACTATGCATGATGAACGCAGTGTTATTACTAAATATGAATTATTTCAACTTTCAGGTACGTAGGCACTTATTCAGCTTTCGAAGGCCTTTATAACGTAGTGAGTCTATTAACTCAGGCGGCAACCGCCTGTTCGATTTCCCACCTTGGCGCAAATACAAACTGCAGATCCTTAAGGTTGAAAATGACTGTGTTGATTTAAATAAATTAATGCAATCACCGAGAGAACATCGTTATCTGATAAATAATCGAATGAGCTGGGATTTTGTCGAGTGTCAGATTGCAACATGGATTTGTTACTGCAATCAACATAACAGAGCTTGTTTACAGAAAATTTTCTGAGATTTGATTGAAATTGAGTGAATAATCGTAAGTCGGTTTTATCTCACCCGAGGATGTATTTAGTTAGAAGTTGTTGATTCACAACAAAAATCAACCTTGTGGTCGCTTTTTAACCTGGGTTTGTAAAAATAGCATTTCGCGCTGGTTGCTTATGAAACCCTTCAGGCGTTGTATCCTGAATTATTCTTACTTTTATCGGATTTTGCAAAGACTGCAATAAATCTTTTGTGCTGACGAATAGATAGGTACTTATTATAAATCTAAAAGGGGCGATGCAATAAACCTAGTCATCTCTATAGAATAGTTAGTTATTGGAATTCGTATTTAAACCGAATAAAATTCGAAATTATAAACCAATATGGGCGTACTTGAACCTTCTATTTTCTGACAATAGATTCATCTTGATATCCACTCCTGCGCTGAAAGCTTTAAATTTTATAATCTTAATAGGTCATCCTATAATTTCCCTTTGTAGGTTGTTATCTAGACATTACATTTTCAATCTTACCCAGGCTGTCTTAAAGTCCAAATTCGTAACAGATACCCTAAATCGCTGTAGAAGATGGAGCAAAACATTCCAATTGTCAAAAGTGAAGTGAATTGCAATGAAGGAAATGAACTAATAAGTTACGGAAGTGAAAAGAAGGGTGACGAAAGTGAAGTGAAAAGTGACGCAAGTGAAGTGTCCGTAAAAGTGGAGTACGAAGAAGAAGTCCGGAGTAACCAGAGGGAGAATCGTCTGACGTCCATCATAGATCAGCTCCGGTGCCAGAACAAGATGAAAGGTAAGGGACCAATTCTGCTGTCATATGCATAGGAGCTAACAAAAAATCTAATTAGAAATTAATTGAAGGCGTGTATCTAATTCAAAAAGTCAATTCAAAGCCATATTGATTTTCTCGAAACATACATAATATTGACCGCCCTTGTGCCTTGTTTTAATATTTTTTAGGATTTATAAATATTTAATCCAAAAATATATTATTATTTTTCCTCTTCATCAGTTTTGGTGATGCCGAGTCTAAAGATTATCTATCATAGACTAGGTGTCCCGGCGAACTTATCGCACCTACTACAACCACTACTTACAACTTTCCCTCCAACTATCCTACAACTACCTTATTTTTTTTTTGTGACGGGGGGAAATCTGCTTGCAGATACCACAACTAACGCCCCCTACGTCTCGCGGAACTTACGATGGTACCATAGCCATATCATGCACCATCGCCCTTCCTGGGTCCGTCTGGGATAGTCCAAGCCCTCACTCTGACTACCCTACAACTATCCTACAAATACCCTACATCTACCCTAAAACTACCCTACTACTTGTTGTTGCGTAAATTAGTAGTTGTTGGGTAGTCGTAGTGTAGTTGTAGGGTAACTACCCTACAAATACTAATTTTCGCAACAAAAAGAGTAGCCTATGTCCGTCTCCATGATCTAATATACTCCTATACTAAAATTCATCTAAATCGGTTCAGCGGTTTTGACGTGAAAAGGTAACATACATACATTCTTACTTTCACTTTTATATATTAGTAGGATTGTAGGATTATTTGGCCTAGCCTACAAAGCATGTGACAGTAGAGACCCGCGGAATTACATGAATCAGTCTTGTGTAAGAGGGCTTAGGTCTATATTTGCGTGACGTTAGTTTAAGAAGAGTAAATTATGAAGCGCTTTACGAAATTGGCATAATAAAGATTTTAATCTTTTTAGGGTTTCCGTACCTCAAAAGAAATAAAACGAAAACCCTATAGGATCACTTTGTTGTCCGTCTGTCTGTCCGTCTGTCGGTTTGTCAAGACCCTTTATCTCGAGAACGTGTAGAGGTATCGAGTTGAAATTAAAACTGGTGTATGGTTTTCATTTCAACTCGATACCTTATGTATATTAATTTTTTTTTATATTTTTTTTATATTAAAGCTTTTAAGCTGTTAAAAAAATTATTCTAAGTTAACCTGAAAAAAAGATACGACTGTTTATGCCGCAAAACATTCTCAAAGGAATCAAAATTCATAGGGTACCTAGAACACTGTACCACACTCTACTGTAGATATAGAGAAAATACAAAAACTATACATTTGCAATGAAATCAGAAAAAAAACTTTTGTATAAAAAGTACGCAATCAATCATCAAGGTTAAGCAACCATAGGCGTGGTCATAAATTGGATGGGTTTCCGAATCTTTTTGTGCATTTTTTAAACTTTTATTATATCAGATAGCTAAAAATAACATAACAATTTATAAAAATTATTATGTTCCTACATACCTACGGAACCCTCGGTGGACGAGTCCAGCTCGCACTTGTTCGGTTTTATTTTTCGTTTCGATGACTTTGTTTATTTTGTACGTCATAAATACGTGTGAAAATATTTTCGTATTGTAACTTAACAAATTTTAACTTTCCACATAGTTTTCGCAATTATCGCTTTAATTTGCATACATAGAGTTCTTAGCCAGGAAAATAATACAGGCTACAACAAAAAAAGGAGGTGCAAACCGGCAATTAGATTTCAGTTTCTCTATAAAGCTCTCTGTAATAAGCTTTTATAATGAGATTTTATTTTATAAAAAAACTTTTATTTCTCATAGAAGCCGTGACAATTTCCCATAATTAAATAAGTACTTTTCAAATCCGTTTAGAAATGTGCAATTTATTTTTGGTACTGGACATTGTCATGAGGGGGTTGATGCCAGACTGATTGATGCCGAGACGTGGTCCTTCACCTTCACTATTGGCCTTATGAACAAGCTCAGAGTCGCTCAACGAGCTATGGAGAGGGCTATGCTCGCGGTTTCACTACGGGATCGAATCAGAAATGAGGAGATACGTAGAAGAACTCGGGTCACCGACATAGCCAAACGGATTAGCACGTTGAAGTGGCAATGGGCAGGCCATATAGCGCGCAGAACAAATGGCCGATGGGGCAGCAAAGTTCTCGAATGGAGGCCAACGATCGGCAAGCGCAGCGTAGGACGTCCACCTACAAAATGAGCAGACGACTTGGTGAGAACTGCTGGTCGGCGGTGGATGCAGACGGCTTCCAACCGCAGTTCCTGGAGATCAATGAGGGAGGCCTTTGTCTAGCAGTGGACGTCCTACGGCTGATATGATGATGATGATGAATGAGATTTTGTTTTATAAAATCTTAAATTTCTCATAGAAGCGATGACAATTTCCCATAATTAATTTAGTACTTTTCAAATCCGTTTAGAAATGTGCAATTTATTTTTGGTACTGGGCATTAATGCTTTGCACATCACATCTCTTGAGAATCATTACATCAATTCATTCTTGATCATCATTTCAGCCGTAAAACTACTGAATACTGGCCTCCCTCATGGATCTCCATGTGCCATACTCGCCACGCTTGGCAGGCGGGTTGTCAAGCGCAATACGGGATTACGGATACGGGTTGATGAAACGGGAAGATGCTGCTGCCCATCTTCTGAAGGTATCCCTTAGGCTCTTACTGCATCCACGGGAATAAGAGGAGGGGTAACATTCTAGTGCCGGCACCCCACGGCATTCTTGACAAAGCGAGGATGTATTCAAGAGTATATAAATCCTTATCATAAAAACTACCTAGTACTGGTATAAGTCCCAATTAAAGATTGCACTCAACAGACGCGATGGCGATTCGTTTGTTGATTATATTGATATATTGACTGTTTGTTGATTTGTTGTTATGGCGCAACAGAAATAGGTCACCTGTGAAAATTTCAACTGTCTATCTGTCATGGTTCATGAGATACAGCCTGGGGACAGACAGACAGACAGACGGACAGACAGACAGACGGACAGCCATACGGACAGCGGAGTCTTAGTAATAGGTTTTTACCCTTTGGGTATGGAGCCCTAAAAATACCCCACACAATTCTTTCGAGAGATACAAAGACAGAACATGCCGTAAATTTGGAATTCACCTGTGACTTAGACAAGGTGTTTTGATTATTGTTAGCGTGACGTAAAGCGTAGCCTATACGGTAAACGTGCCGTTAAGTCCTATCATTTTCGTATGAAAGCTCATTGCCATTAATTTATTGTTCAAAATTCGAAGTAGAAAACGTTTTTTCGTTCATTTATACCTGAAATAATGAAAAATATTAGATTTGAAATTCTCTTACAGTTTTTGTTGTTATCTTAAAAGTTCTGTTTCCACTATAAGAAGATGAATAAATTGTTATCCATATTCGCTTAGGCCAGAGAGGAGGGTATACGTGCTGGACATTGAACGTGCTTGCCTAATCCACCAATAAATCCCCCCAAAATCGTCTCAGGCACTGCAACGTCACGTAGAGCATTATAGGTGAACAGTCGCACACGCTGTAAAATTATTCTACAACGTCAGAAACTGTTAACCCATGCTCTATAATAGACGATGCACGGCTAAGGACGTTTACACACATACAAGACGAAGACGAACATAGAAGAGTTATAGATGTGAAAAGCCATTGGCGAATTTCGCAGAACATTTGTCTATGGTCCTGTATCTCAACCGTGACAGAAACAAAGTCACAACCTTTGATACCATCACGAATGTAAATAGCTTAGTGGATTTATAAAAGTAATTATAGTGAGACAAAGGGCACGGGCTGCGCTTTAGCACAATCGGAGCGCACAATGCATGGCCGTACTCAGGACGGGGGCAGGGCACTTGCCCCCCTTTCAAAAAGTAGGTATCTCAGTCATGATCGGCCTGTATAATTTAACTGCTTATAATACTATCCCTATTTTCACCAGATTACCTTGTCTTCGGCTTTCGGCCTGTGGACTAACTAAAACATGATTGGGTGTTTAGGGGGAAAACTAACTTTTCTACTTCTGTTCCACCATATATGTTTGAAGAGGAAAACTCTAAACACCGTCCCCGAAACAGCTGGATTAAAAAACAAACATAAAAAGACCACAAAAAGGCATAATAAGAAAGAGGCCTACAACTTTAGGGTTTATATGTGGCTCAGAAGAAGAGGGAGAATGATCTTTGTAACGTTCATCGACGTCCTACGTAGGTATAGGGTAATAAATGATACAACTGATAGTGTAAGTCTTCTGCCGGCGCTGGTAAGATGACCAATGCCAAGCATGACCCCCGCCCATCCCTCTGTACTACACCGTAGCTCGCCCGGAATAATTTATAATTCTTATTCTAATTATACTTAAAGCTACACAGTATAACTCTGTTCCACTACCTCTAAGGCACTGTCCTTTGTTAAAATAGCCCCTAAATAACGTCCTAGCTACGCCCCCACCCTCGCTGCACAATTAGGGATCTTTGAGTTGTTCAACATCACAATAGGCAGATTGTAGATACGGTATCGTTCATCGCTTCGGATTAGTTTGTTTTACGGAGCAAGCTTCTCGACGATCTTCTGCTATCGGGCGGCATTGTGTTGATTCTACTATAATTAGTTGTAGTATTTTTGCAACTAGATGGTAATCTGCGACATATATATAATTATGCTTCTTTCTTTTAACCCAGGCAAATTTTGTCAACCTCTTCAACAAATTGTTTTAGCACGTCGCGTTAGTAATCGTGAATGTTAGGAATTAGGTAATTATTCGCCGTCTAGTATCGGCTTTTTAAGCTTGTATTGAGTATTGCATATTGTATTGTCATCAGAATTAAACGTCTGTGCGGAAATTTCAGCTCTTTTGAGCTGAAAAAAGCTGGGCTTTTGCCCGGCTTCGCACGGGTGCAATGCTGATACTAAATATACTACAGAATGTCTTTATATAAAACGTTCAAAGATTTTTTGTCATTAGACAATACAAACATGTTTTCTTTAGAGGTTACTCTTGAAATAGCGACATATTATTGGCCATGTGAAAAACGATCAACGCTCAAATCTAAGCCTGCAACGTTGAAAGTTCGACCCTACGATTTATTAATGGTCATTGCAAAAGATATCTTTACCGGAAATTGTAGGCGTTTAAACTCGAACGGTAAATCCGATGGTATCAGAGGAATTCGGGGAATAAAAACATCTTCTCCGGTACCACATCCAGTGAGTATTGTACACTCTCAAAGTTTTTAGTGATTCTACCAGCAGCGTGCCATAGCTAAGTTTAAGTGGATTCAGGTTTCTTAATAAAATAACAGGACAACCTACTTTCAACACCATTTTATGAGGAGGGAGTCCAGACGGGTTCAAAGAACTAAGAAATTCTGTAGGAAAATTAACAGCTTCTTCCAAATCGAGAACAGTATTAAGAGTTTTGACCGGCCCTCCAGCCGGTACCGTCGCAACCGCTATGTCCCTGCATTTTTTCGAAAATATTCTATTAATTACATGCTGTAAAAGGCCATATTTATCTATATTAAATGCACAAGGTACTTAATTGGATAAGGATTAATGCTGTATTGCTTAAAATCGCTTCGTAAGTAAGCCATTATCTCTCGTAAAAAGTAAAGGATAAAAAATGGTTATTGTGGTTTATCTCTAAGAAATAGACATACATATACTATTTCAAATTTTTTTGTAGACCTTTTTTAGGTGTACAATACTGTAGTACATTATTTTGATCTATCTCGTAGAGTTCAGCCAGTGTTTGCAATGTAAGCGCTAAAATATGTTTATTTACGACATTACAATAGAAACCTATAAAATGAACATTGTATCTCTTTTATATTATGCATGTTTTATACATTAAAACCTTTCTCTTGAATGACTTTATCTTTTAAAAAAAACTGAGTTTTAGAGATTTCAGAAAATATAGGGACAAACAGACAGCGTAAAGAGACTTTGTTTTTATAGTATATACCTCTATATAGTGATAGTGATGTTGTTAATGTTTTAATAAATGATTGATTGTTTATCTGTAATCTATGCATACATTAGCTATAAAGGTTTCAGGTGTTTCAAGTTCTCTGCAAACTTCGAAGATAAGGGGCCGCCTTATAGGGAACGGTATTTTATTCAACATTTTTGTAAATAACTCGCAAACTATAGAGCCTAAAGAAAAATTTAAAACTGTTTAAGGTGCAACTGAAGCCGTTTCAAATGATAGCGTATTACCAAGTAGTTACTAGGTCATGTGGTGTCTACTTAAATATTTTGATACCAAGCCAAATAGGGCGAATATGGTTCCGCCCTCTTTGCAGTCATAATAAGAATATTTTAAACATATAAGAGGTTGCGGGTTCGATTCCCGCCTCGGGAAAAATGTCTGTACGATCTGCAGATATTTGTTCAGGGTGTTCTGGGTGTTTTTCTATATATAATAAAAATATCTATCTATGTAGTATAATGTATTAAGTATATCAGTCATCTAGTACCCATAACACAAGCTCTGCTTAGCTTGGGGCTAGATGATGCTGTGTGTGTCGAGCATTATTTATTTATTTATTTTATTATTTATTATTTATTTATATGCAATATGAGTGAGTAAGCGTTATTTAATACCATTTCAAATTTCAAAATCAAAGCATCAGCAGTTCTCAAGTTATCCATTGTGCCAGACAGACAGACAGGGAAAGTCACTCCATGAGGGTTCCTTTTTACGATTTTGGTCTGGAACCCTAAAATGACTAAAAAAAAAGAAGTCTATACGTTGTTTACTCAACCAAAAGAGCACAAAGGCGGCGTTGGTATCAAGAGGCAGTTATAGTAAAGTGTAAGATGTAAGGAAGCTGGGAGGTAATTATTTAGTAGCGAGTCGTGCCGCGAGGTGGCCGACACGCGCGCCCCATTAGTGCCTCATAGTGCACTCCCCGCCATCTGCACAATGCTGCTGTTACACTTAAAACTCCTGCACACTACACCACTTTCTTCGACAAGTCCTTCTCTGTCCAGGCTGTAAGACTGTGGAACGCACTACCCGAATCTATAAGGAAAACATTGTCCTTGCCAGTATTCAAAACTCGCGTAAAGAATTTCTATTTCTCAGAGAATTTATTATAGGTATATGTATATATACCTCTATATATAAAATATTTATATCATAGTTTTTTTTTTTTTTAATAATGCTGGACAGATCACACAGCATCATCTAGCCCCATGCTAAGCAGAGCTTGTGTTTTGGGTACTAGATGACTGATATACTTAATACATTATACTACATAGATAGATATTTTTATTATATATAGAAAAACACCCAGAACACCCTGAACAAATATCTGCAGATCGTACAGACATTTGTCCCGAGGCGGGAATCTAACCCGCAACCCCTTGCGTCGCAGGCGGACCTTCGCCCGCTGCGCCACAGAGCTCGTCAAAATTTATTTTATTGGTTTATATTTTTTCGTAGGTTTATGTATTTATTGAACAGTACACCCCTGCCTGTCTTGCTTCCATATTTCTCTCCATCCAAAGGTTGTCTGGAAGAAATCGCTTCTAAGCGATAAGACCGCCCATTGTACCAAATGTTTATTGTAAGTTTTTTTTCTGTAATTTCTTAAGGTGTGCAATAAAGTATTTTGTATTGTATTGTACACTTATGTAACTACAACTACTAGACGGTACCCATACTAATGTCATTATCATCATTTCAGCTGCAAAACGTCCACTACTGAACACATGCCTCCCTCATGGATCTCCAGGGGTAGTTGCCATAATCACCACGCTTGGCAGGCGGGTTAGCGAGCGCAGTACGGGATGTTGATACACGGAACGACGCTGCTGCACGTCTTCCGGAGCATCCACAGGCACGAGAGGAGGGGTAACATTGTACTGCTGGCAGCCCCTGCTCGCGGACTAATGTAAATAAATAATATTAAAATTTGCCGTGAGGTGCCGGCATTAGAATGTTGCATCTCCTCACTTGCCCGTGGATAAAGTATGAATCTGCTGAGGGTCTGCTCTGCTCCGGAAGATGGGCAGCAGCGTCTTTCCGTGTATCAACATCCCATACAGCGGTCGCCAATCATCAATTTTTATCCATCATCGGTATCAAACTTCAATTTTGATTGAGTTAACAGGTGATGTTGTATATGAATTAATTAATTGTTGACGTTTGACAGCGATCATGGCGAGATTTACGCCTGTTGCAAACCTGTCGCAAGATACGTAATCAGCCTATCGGTTGTTGATACACGGAAGGACTCTGCTGTCCATCTTCCTGAGGTTACATAATAGTTAGAAAAAATAAATGCGTTTTAGCATTATTGAAAAAATCTGACATACTTAACAAGTGATCTGCTTATATTGGGGCTGGACGATGCTGTATTAAGCGCCCAGCATTATATTTTTTTTATTAAACACAGTACCTACTGTATCATAAACTAAATGTAATTTTTTTCCATTAATTTTGACACTGTAAATGCTATTAAAGAAACGTTAATATTTACATAGAAAAAGAAAACATTTTTGAATTGAATAAAGCACATAAGTAATTGAATTCGTTCACTTCAGAAACTTTAATTTTCCAAGTGAGGGAAAGAAGCGAAATTGTTTTTCGCTTCTTTCCTTCACTTACATATGTGCTTTATTCAATTCAAAAATGTTTTCTTTTTCTATGTAAATATTGACGTTTCTTTAATAGCATTTACAGTGTCAAAATTAATGGAAAAAAATCACATTTAGTTGTTATGTGTGTTATGATACAGTAGGTACTGTGTTTAATAAAAAAAAATCTTACTCTTAATAAGAATTGACAAGGTGATTACACAAATTACATTACATTAGCCGTAAATGTCCCACTGCTGGGCAAAGGCCTCACCCTCATCTCTCCATGCATCTCGATCCGCCGTAAACGATTTAGATTTAGTCGATTACACAAATAATAGAGGTAATACCTACATATTACAATTTTACATAACACATGCTTGTCTCATATCTTTCCTTTTATTATTTTTTGTGTCTTTTTGATGTAATTTTATTTATAAGTGCCCATTTGTATGTTGTGATGTTCCTTTGTTAAATGAATAAAAATATTTTGACCTAATTTGAAAACTACGTAAGATCCGATCCGGTGTTGTGGAGAAAATCGTTAATTTGCCAGATAAGTATCCCCAAGCGCGATGTCTGAATCTACCGACCCAATTACGTGAGTCCACTTATTTAGTAAGTTACTACGCTTTTACTAATGAAATCATAAATCTCTGGTTCAACAGCGCTCGGCTTGCTACATGGCACTATTCGGATATTGTGTAAATCATCATCTTCATCACAGCCGTCGAACCTCCACTGTTGAACACAGGCGGCTCTCATGGATCTCCTGTACTGGTCGTTACCATACTATAAACCGGTTTCGAGAACAATGGCGTGGGTTGTCAAAACATTATTGCTGTCCTTTTTCTGTGAATCTGGAAGCTTCGAGAATCTTCTTTATGTGCGATATAAATACGCGGATGTGTTTACCGAGCGCACAGTCTTTATTTGGCTACGGAAGCGAACAGTGCGATATACCGGAGCGACAGTAAAGTGAATACAGTGATCAGTGTCCAGTGTACAAGTGCTATAGTGAACAAGTGTTTTAGTAGTGTTCAGTGTTGTACAGTGAAGAAGTGTTCCTGTGTGAATCTGCTGTGAGATTCTTATTGGTGTGATCTGTGATTAAAGTGTTAATTTTGGTTTAATTGGATTACATTATTTAATCCCGAACCCCCAGTTTTTTAACAAATGTATAACAGTTTTTGAATTATTATTATTATATCATATTAGTCAAATTAACAGAATCTTAGCTTTGCTAAGCAAATCATTAACTTTTAATATTCAAAAGAACAAAGCATCAACATTAGTAGAAATTCAAATTGAACTTGTCTACTGTATGCCACAGTATCGGCAGGTCACTGTAACCATACATTCGATAAGGTTAATCAGTAGAATTTACTTAGAAGTTAACTTACTGTAAATTTAGAAAAAATATATAAGCTGAAATGCACTGTAACTCGTGGTTGGAAAGTGTTTTATTATTTGATCAGTACATACATCGGGCTAAAGCACAGTGTGGTTAGTAAAGTGATGATAATGAGGTTTATAGAGATTTAATGGCCTTGGGAAGTAAGTGGCCCGACCATAGGAAGGCTGTTTTTTTGCGCGGTGGGTTTTGTTAATAACTGGGAATATCAAAATGGTTTCTGGTTTTAATAAAATACCCACAGCTACGAAGACAGAGATAAAAAGTCGTTATAATACGGGCTATATGTCTTCATCATCATCATTTCAGCTGTAGGACGTCCACTGCAGGACATAGGCCTCCCTCATGGATTTCCAGTTATTGCGGTTGGAAGCGATCTGCATCCACCGTCGACCTGTATGTCTTAGCATAGTATAAAATGTTGGAAGGTCTCTTAAAATCCTCTTAAAGGATGGCATAAGGATGTCTATCCATTGTTGGATTTTTAAGAGACTCCAAGCATACGAAACAAATGGCAAACCATTTTTTAAAACGAAAGAGTTTCGGTGGCCTTCTGTGGTCAGTGGCTTCTTGATTTGCTAGCAGAATCATGTATTGCAGTCATAATCAGAATTTTCAAAATCTGTTCAGAAACGATGGTTTGAGGTAAAACAAAGATACGTAGGCTTTCAGAATCTCCTCCTAAATACTATGTAGATTTACGCGATCTGCAGACATAATTTTAAAGCGTTTAATGTAATGACACTTTCACGGGCAGACTCGAAACTTCAGGAAATAAAATATAATATAATAACATAAACACGGGAATTTATCGCGTAATCATCATCATCATCATCATTTCAGCCATAAAACTGATAAAACGTCCACTGATGAACACAGGCCTCCCTCATGGATCTCCATGAGGGGTAGTTGCCATTCTCACCACGCTTGGCAGGCGGGTTGGTGAGCGCAGTATGGGATGTTGATACACGGATAGACGCTGCTGCCTATCTTCCGGAGGTATCCCTTAGCAGGCTCTTACTGCATCCATGGGCATGAGAGGAGGGGTATCATTCTACTGCCGGCACCCCACGGCGGGTCGCGTAATACCTTTGATTATTCCCGACGTTTCGACTGTGTTTCAACAACCGTGATCAACAAAACTGTTTCTGTGTGTCCCGGGTTGACTCAACCCGGGACACACAGAAACAGTTTAACACAATCTCTTTTTTTATGAAGCCGGTTAAAATAGACTAGTATTTTATCTGTGATGTTGTGTCTGCTCTATGCCCGAGGTCGCGTGCGCGCTCGCCATTAGAGGAATATAATGATCGATATTGTGGCCCTCGCTCTGGTTGCCGGCAGCAGGTCGCTGGTGTTATGTCTGCTATCAACTTTCCAATTGCGAATCGTGACTTCTATGGGTTGTTGTTTAACTGTTGTAACAACTGAGTGTACTGTAGAACAGAAATCGAGCTTTTTATTGAATTTTGTGTTATTTATTAGACATGCCAAACACATTACAGCAAAAATAAGTTTATTAACACATTACAGCGTCACTGATACAGACTTCGATCTACGTTGCAACAAGACATATTTGTGCATACTAATCAGACATAAACTGAAACTAAAATGGAGGATATTCTTAAGTTTATTTTGAAAATAGCTAAAACTAGGATGAGAGATATCGAGTTCGATTTTACATCGTTAACAGTCTGTAATATTTGAGAATCACAACCATCAGCATAACCTGCTCTTACCCCACTCTATATGGGGTCGGCACAACATGTTTTTCTCTTTCACTCTCCTCTCTCAGTCGTCATCTCATAACTCACTCCTTTCTTTCTCATATCTTTTTTCACAAACCATGCATCGCTTCTTTGGACTGCCTCTTACACATTAATTACTAATATTTTATCACAATATCAAGAGTAAAATATCTGCCTATCCCTGTCTTCTGCGTCTACTCTTTCTGACTGGGTTTTTTTCAATTAGCATTTAAGAAATCATATTTCACATCGGATCCATCTAGTCCTTAACTATGTAAAGAACTATATGCACCTTTATTACACTAAGTACTATTCATCTGGGAAACTTCGCAACGTCTTTTCGCCCAACATACCACAGTGCCTTAAGACGAAAGTCTACAATCATTGTGTGATACCAGTGTTTACATATGGAACCGAGACGTGGTCCTTTACTATTGGCCTTATGAATAAGCTCAGAGTCGAACAACGAGCTATGGAGAGGGCATGCTCGGGGTTTCTCTACGGGATCGAATCAGAAATGAGGAGATACGTTCGTATGGGTATATAAGCCATACCCATACGTTGATTGGTTGGTATATATGTACATACATCATCATCATCCTGATCTTCTTAGCAGTAGGACGTCACAGCCTCCCTCATGAATCTCCATTACTTATCATGAGGGGGTCGTTGCCATACTCACCACGCTTGGCAGGTGGGTTGGTAAGACAGAACAGGGTGTTGATACACGAAAAGATGCAGTTTGATGATCACAGATGATCCCTTAGCAGGCTTTTACTGCATCCACGGAGGGGTAACATTCTACTGCCGGCAACCTACGGCTGACAGCAACTTTCTCCTTCACCTGGTTCATATAAACTAATTCTTGGTCTTCCTCTCCTTCCTTCCACTTTTTCTTCTACTATGTTCTTAATGAAACTATCATTTAGTTTCTGTAATCTGTGCTATCATGTCGTTTAAGATGACCAATTATATTTCCTCTTCGCGAGCACCAATCGTTCTCAAATCCCGTGGATTCCTTGCAGGCAGCCGTCCATTACGCGCTCAGTCAACTCGCATGCCTTCCTCGCAGTAAGTCACCGCTGACACCTGCGAAAGCGTGACTGTAATTAGCCATATCTCGCTGCGTGTGATCTCGATTCGCGGGTGAAATGGTGCACCAGGGGCGGAGTTAGGACAGGGTCAAGCCTCGCGCGGATAGAGGCATCTGTAATTTTTCTTCAGAACGACCTCGGACTGTTTGAAACTTTAACATTTGTAAGATCATTGTACAACATGAACGCAATAAAGCTTTTGAACTTTGAACTTTGTTACCGAAATGATAATGAAGAGAGTGATTAGACGTCTTGGTCAAATAGCTTCAAGTCATTATTCTTATCAAAATTTGCATACACAATTTTCCAAAAAGAACGTGATTCGTCGTCGTTACGATGGAAAACATCGCAAGGAAGGAAGGAAGGCCGCGTATTTGACGTGTTCCTCTCCTCTGAATATGGCCAACTAAACCAGGAGGATGAAATTATTACATTATTGGCGTTGAAACTAGTTAAAAACAAAGCGAATGAATAACCTAAAAATCCTGAAGTAAGCAGAGTGTCTCAGGCGTTCCATTTTTGTTTGTAAATGCATACCTGTAATACAAAAAAAAAACACCCAGACTCAAAACAAATGACCATGGGTCTCTGCTAGTTATTAACTGACCAAATGCGCCACGGAGGTTGTTAAACCTATTGCTTGCTGAAAAGATCTGAAAGTTTATTTGAAACTGTTAAAACGAGACCTTATCAAGTAAATACCATTTTTTATTATTTTCCGACGTTTCGACGGCTGCCCGTTGTGCCCTTTTAGCCCTTTGTGGTCACGGGTAGACCTCCAACCAAGATAGATCAAGGCCTGTTAAACAATTTAAAATGATGTCAATTGATCACAAAAGTTTACGAAGTACTGAATGTTTTAGTTTTACTTGACATGCCCCGCAGTAATTTACCTAGATTACGTCCATATTAGACAGTGGGCACAGACAATAGTACGTTATCTCCGGACATTTGCTCTATCTTTACGCTTTGGGTGTATTTCTATACTATACCTATTCTTAGGTTCAATTATAAAACTGTACGGGGCTGTGCACTTTGATCTCTGATAAAATGTGTCTTATATTTGGCGAATTCCATGTGTTTTGTAAAAACAAAAGTCACAGAATAATTTATTTTTTATTTATTTAAAAAGGACGCCACACAGAAGGAGCACACAAAAATTTTACTTCATCGTCATCACCTCAGACATAGTTCATCGACTACTGAACATGAATCTCTAAGATCAGCAGGGGGTTTTTGCCATACTCGCCACTTTGCGCTCGCGATTTGCGAGCGCAGTACGGGATGTTTATATGAAAAGACGCTGTTGCCCATCTTTCGGAGGTATTCCTTGGCAGTTGGAGGAGTTTGGGGGAGACCTTTGCCCAGCAGTGGGACGACATAGATTAGCAAAAAAACCCATATAATATTAAGATTATGTTGATGGAGATCATGAGAGATGCCTTTGTACATTAGTGGACGTTTTACGGCTGAAATGATAATGGTAGTATCGAATGTTTCTTCACAAACTTAGGTATTATCTGAAGTAATACTCAAGAGGAAAGCAATTTCCTTTTAGCTAAGACGTTAATTACCTGCAGCTACTTACGGGTGAAGGCCGACATATAACAGTCGTTTTGTTTCAAAGCATCCAGGTCCGTTTCAATTTACGCCATGTTCTTTGGACTGGTTGTAAATAACAATGATAAATTTCTAACACATTTTCAATAAAGTAAAGCTCATTATAGCTGCTGTAAATGGCTGCCTTCCTGGGTCCCTCGAAATTAAATCATTACCCATAATTCATTTGTGATGTACTTTAACAATTAGTAGGGATGTGCCTGCGTTTAGATGTTGGATGTGAGCGAAGACTGGTCTTAATGGTGTTTACTAAAACCTAGAATGGTATTCGTATATGGTGACGACCTATGTGGCGCAGTGGGCGAAGGTCCGCCTGCGACGTAAGAGGTTGCGGGTTCGATTCCCGCCTCGGAACTAATTTCTGTACGTTCTGCAGATATTTGTTCAGGGTGTTCTGGATGTTTTTCTTTATATGATAACAATATCTATCTATGCAGTATAATGTAATAAGTATATCAGTCAACCCATCATAACACAAACTCTGCTTAGCTTGGGGCTGGATGATGCTGTGTGAATGGTCCAGCAATATTTATTTTATCTATTCGAAATACTTGTTGGTTGGTTGTGCACATTTATAATGACTCCAGATTACCTAGCATCTTATAAACTCATATTTGCGGTCAGCTTTAATAAAGAAATGGTAATGTCATAAAACTTAATAATAGATCTGAGGTTTAGAATCGGATTAAATAATGCTCGACAAATCACACAGCATCATCTAGCCCCAAGCTAAGCAGAGCTTGTGTTATGGGTACTAGATGACTGATATACTTAATACATTATACTACATAGATAGATATTTTTATTATATATAGAAAAACACCCAGAACACCCTGAACAAATATCTGCAGATCGTACAGACATTTGTCCCGAGGCAAGAATCGAACCCGCAACCTCTTGCGTCGCAGGCGGACCTTTGCCCGCTGCGCCACAGAGGTCGTCAAATTCTAGTTTCCAATTCTTATCTCGGAGAACATCATCTTCCTCATCAACAATGTTCTTGTGTCTAATGAATATCCTACTACATTAAAAATTGTAAGACTCACGCCACTTTTTTAAGAGAAAGGAGAGGCTACGGATAATTAAAATAATAGACCGATTGCTAAAATACCTACTCTATCTTAATTAATAGAAGCAATCATGTCTGAACACTAATAAGCTACTTTGTTGCCAATCAAATTATTTTCAAAGTCTACTATGTCAGATACATTTATGCTCACAAATAAGGTCATACAACATCTTGAAGATAGTAAGGAATATTTTTAGACTAATCATTCGGTTAATCATGAGCTCTTATTAAAAACACTTTCTTTTTACGGATATCAGGCCAAAGTTTGAGTATCAAAGAGTCGTTTTTACAGGACAGAAAACAAATAGTTGAAACAAAGGTGGATGGTAGACGAATTAGGTCAGCGTCTCTAATATCTAACATTGGAGTACCTTATGGCTCCTCGTTAGGAAACACACTCTTTTTGTTTTTTTCTAAACGATTCAGCACATGTAAAAATAAATGGTGATATTGTACAATATGCAGATGACACCTCGATAATAATTTAATATCAGCTGACACTGTGAAAGAATTAACTGTGAACAATTAGGTTATGGATAAATTAAAAATGTGGTTCTTAGAAAATGGTCTTAAACTAAATAGTGAAAAGACTCATATAATAATCTTCAATGCTAGCACTCCTAAAACTAATAACGTTCCACTCTTCACACTAACAGATGGTCAGACTATAATAAAATCAAATGTAGTCAAATAACTTGGCTTCCACCTTGACCCAGCTTTGACGTGGAAGCATCATTTTGAGGGAACATGTAAAAAATGGCAACAGGGATATATGCCCTCAAATAAATAGAGCCAATATCGTCCCAAACTAACCTAAAAGACGTGTATTTTGCCAATATAGAGTGCTGAAAATGCAAAAACGTGCAGTTCGTGTTCTAGTCAACGCAAAATATAGAGATTCATGTAGAAATAACCTTAAAACTCTAAAAATAGTAACATCCACTTCAGTGTATATTTTTGAAATCCTTAAATACGTCAGACGAACCCGCCTGCCAAGCGTGGTGATTATGGCAACTGCTCCTCATGGAGATCCATGTGGGAAGCTTGTGTTCAGTGGTGGACGTTTTCGGCTGAAATGAATAATTCCATATCCTTTTTATAATGAAACTTGTATCTACCAGACGATCCATATAATTTTATTTTTGTTTATGTATTATATATGTAAGTTATTGTGTTACTTTTATGTTAATATATGAAATCTATCTGATTCGCTTTAGTAAAGTACTTATTCAAAACTAATGGCAGAAAAATCAAATAATTAAGTTTAATTAAACGCCAGGGTTGCCGTACTACAGTGGATGAGACTTGCACAGGACCGTTCACGTTGGCGTGCTGAAGAGGAGGTCTATACCCAGCAGTGGGTGTCAACGGGCTGATATGATGATGATGATGAAAAATTTTGAAAACGTACCTTCGAAGTAAAAGGGCGAGCGCGTTGATGTCTTTTGAAGGGAAAATCGAAGTCTTCTCTGAATTGCCTCAATAAGTGATCTCATTTTATAAATAACGCACAAAATCCCTTTATATATTTTATTAATGAGTAAAATAAACATATTGAGTAAGTATGATATAGTTTAGGAACTTCATAATTAGTTTCTGGCATCTTATGTTTTTACTTGTCTTTACGTTAAAGATTTGTCATATTTTTTATTTATTTATAAGCCTTATATTTCCCACTAGAGCAAAGGCCTCCTTTCCCTCCTTCCACTTATCCCTGTCATAGTTCAATGTTAATATTTGTTATAGTTATTATATATCATGCCCGTGGATGCAGTAAGATCCTGCTAAGGGTTACCTCTGGCAGATGAGCAGCAGCGTCTTTCCGTGTATCAACATCCTGAACTGCGCTCGCCAACTCACCTGTAAAGCGTTGTGAGTATGGTTCTAACAACTAACCTTCTTGGAGATCCATTAGGGAGGCCTGTGTTCAGTAGTGCAAGTTTTACGACTGAAATGATGATGATGGTTTTTTATAGTATAAATGATCTTTGTATTCTCTGAAAAACAAGACTGAGACTTCAATGAACTTGATTACTAGGCCATTTTCTAACCCATCCCTACATGTACGGCTAGTTGGTCGGCGGTCGTGTGCATCGGCCTTTATCTTTTTACAGCATATGTTAATTCGTAATTAATATTTGCTGGTCAAGCAGTTCAGTTATGTATGCAGTCAGTGCCGATGACCTTAGATAAGAAAATGTATTTTATAGAAATATTAATAGTTTCAGCTAGCTAGTTTTCCTGAAGATATTTTATATAGAACGGTATCCACTGAGTATTTTGTAAGAACGAAATACTCGCTATAGTTCATATTTTTAACTTTTTACGGAGTACTATCAAACATGTAAGGAAAAGTAGGGTGAATAATTTAACGATAGTCACTTAATAACTGAAAATCGGTAAACAAACTCTGTAGAAGTAGAAAAAAACCTAGGAGATGCCCCGTCATACTTTGGTCAAAAAGGTGCCCCAAGTTTTAAACAATGGTTTCATCAAATGATAATTGGTGGGGATGATTTCAGCATGTCAAATTCAAATTAAAAAATCCTTTATTCAGGACCCTTAAAGGAGGGACCAAAAGGGCATCTTAGAAAATTAATTTATAAAATAAAACAACACAATTAAATTCTATACATAATGAGCCGTTTTCAGTAAAAAACAAAAAAGTGTTTCCTACTAAACTTAACAGATGGAGCTGGCAAGCGGAGAAAGCAAGTTTGTGATTAATCACAATTGCTGTCATTGTCACAAATTGTGTTTCCTACCAGTAAAATAAAACTAACGCCATCTATATGGTTCGAGGGAACTATTTTTGAAGTTTTTACTTTTTAATGAAAACACCTCATTGAGTATGTTCGCTACAGATAACACGCGTGTTATGAAAGAAACTGGAGAATCTTACTCGGTCGTTAAAGTCATCATTTAAGAATTTTAATTTTGTCCTTTATTAGGTTTTACGGAGTTAAAGCTAATTCCGACCCAAGTGATTTTGGTCCTCTAAGATAAAGTCAAAAGTACATTGATCTTGACTCAAGCAAGTACAAGTTAAACATCCTCTCGTCGTCACAGGTATGGTATATAAGGCTTGCATTCCTCACACAGGTCATGGCGACTGTCATCGCTCGATATATTATAGTCGCTACCGGTTGAAGCGCGGCTAATATTTTATCTGGGCGGTCTTCATTGCGCCCGCGATCGAGACTCGCTGCTGTAGTGATGTGGTTGTGCTTGGTATTGATATCGATAAATGGAAAAATATAATTATAACACAATAATATATCTTATAAATAAAAATAAAATACACAAATTAGTTTCGTTAATTTTGGAAAAAGCATCACTATATTGCATATGCTTGGAGCGGCTTGGCTATGGGTTTTATTTTAAAATGTTTTTAGGGAATCAAAACTGAAAAAGATTTCCGCATCTCTTATTTCGCTGCTAGTTAAATATAACTTTTAATGACCTTACACTTTATCGACAAGCATTTTTGTACAGACCGGAAACTTTATTGACAAGCCAATTATCGACTACTTTTTGTCGATAAGAAAATCATCAACGACACTTTATCTACAAGAAAATCATACGTAAGTCCAGTTTAACATCCCGTCCCTTCGAGTAAAAGAGGCATGCGCTGGCTACTCTCATTAATCTTTAATTTCTACGTTATATTATTAGAAGGAACTGATTTACGCGGATACTGGAGAGACTGGGAGTGTCGTGAAATTTGTATATAAACTTGACTTTGTCTATTAATTTACGCAATATTTCATATAACTCGTATATGTGCATTTATGAGTTTTCTAATATTTCGACGTAGTTACACGCGTCATGGTCACCAATAAGCTGAAATCAGTAGCGAGAAGGTTTTCTGATGACTGTCCACTTTATCGACAAGCAAATCATCGACAAGTCCAGTTTACCACCCCACCACTACCGGGCGAGTGAAAGAGGCGTGCGCTGGCTGCTCTCATTAATCTTTCATTTCTACGTTATATTATTAGAGGAACTGGTTTGCACGGATGCTGGAGGGACAGGGAGTGTCGTGAACCCGAGTGAACTTGCGCTCGCTAGTAGCACCTGCCACCTTGCTCTGCAATCCCAAAACTACTTATTAACCATATATGTACCTACTAGGCAAACTTAGCTGTTACGTGTTTAAATTTAATTAATGATTTTTGAACGGCGAGCGATCGAGTCGAATAGCAAATGCAAAGTAAGGCCTATGGCCAGCTGTGGGTTGATGAGGGCTGATGATGATGATAATTTATTAAAATGCTTATTGCTTTGGTAGAATAAGGTGACGACGGAGCACCGAAAATCCCATATAAACGTAGTTATTGATTTTTGCAAAATCACCCGTTTATATACACTAATATTATATATAGAAAATATTTCATTGTTTGTTTGTATGCATTGAATAGGCTCCGAAACTACTAGACCGATTTTTTAAATTCTTTACGACTAGAATGCTACATTATCCCTGAGTAACATAGGCTATATTTTATCCCCGTAGTACGCGGGTGAAACTGCAAAATGCGGCTAGTATAAAATAAAATCATGTTTGTGTGTTTTTGCTGATAAAAAAATATCTCACAATAAATACGGTAATAACTTTTGCAAACTACATATAGGTCAAGAACTACGAACTATTTAAAAATACACAATGAGCCGTTTTCAGTAACAAAACAAAAAGAGTTTTCTACTAAACATAACAGATGGAGCTGGCAAGCGGAGTAAGCAAGTTTGTGATTAATCCTGTCATTGTCAAATTGTGCCTACCAGTAAAAGAAAATTAACGCCATCTATAAGGTTCGAGGTAACTATTTTTGAAGTTTTTACTTTTTAATGAAAACGCCTCATTAAATTCGAATTGTGGCTATGTTTTTTTAAAAAAAGGTCAAACACATCTGATGGTTCATTTATACTTGTTTGTACAAATTTGAAGTAGTCAAAGTCAAAAAGTGTTAATTATTTTGAACAATGGTATAAAATATTTCAAATTACAAAAAAAACATTGTATTGAATAAAATATACAATTGAATGCGTTCGCTTTAGCAAACTTATTTTTCCAAGCGAGGTAAAGAAGCAATAAAGGCACCTAACTCTTTAGCTTCTCTCTCCTCTGGTTGTCGAACATAATCAAGTAGTTAAAGTTAATATGATTTATGGCAATAGATAGAATACGACCGAGCCCTCAGACCTAATAGATCAAAAAGGTCGTAACTAGTGACTATTTATTGAAAAGCGTCGTATATCTGTGTATTGAGAGATACTAGACACTCCACTGATAAGGGATTCCCCTAAAATTTTGTATGGAAAAATCGTTATTTTTCATTTGAAAAACTTAAAATAATTAATATTATAAGAGGATACCAAAAATATTTAATACATGTTTCAGTGTTAGTTGTAGGGTAGTTTTAGGGTAGTTGTCGGGTATTAGTAAAGTAGTTGTAGGGTAGTTGTGGGGTAGTAGTAGGGTAGTTGTAGGATAAGTTGTAAGTAGTGGTTGTAGTAGTTGCGATACGAAGTTCGCCGGGACAGCTAATAACAAATATAAACAAAGAACACAAAACACAAATAAAACTTAATAAACATTAAAATACGGACAGGAAGAAAAGGATGGGGCCCGGGTAAATGGGTCCCCAACTCAGCATTGTGTAGCACCTGGCCAGGCTTAGATGCTACGCTGGTTTTCAGTTGGGGCCCTGGGTGATTTCACGACCACGGAGAAGAAGGAGACAGGAAAGGAATAGAATAAACAGACGAACGGCAAAACTCAAAACAACAATAAAACCGTATACAAACAAAACAAAAACACAAAAAAAGTTACAAAAAAATTATAATAAAGATAACAAATTACGGTACATTTATGAAAAAGAAAAACAAAATGAAAGGAAAAGAAAATCCGTCACACTCAAAAAGCTACCAGACAGGCCACACCAGGATTATGTCTATTTGTCAGCCAGCCGCGCTAACCTGACACGCCTGGTCTGACACCTGTTTAGCAGCCCAATGAGGGTGACGGAAAATGCATGAAAAAATTAGAGCCAGTCAGATGCTGTGATGTGACAGTGACTGTGTGTGTGCTGCTTAATATTTAATGAGTTTATGAAATGGCCAGCCAAATAACATAAGAATTTATAAACAATTTATATTATTTATAATTTATTTTCCCCTTGACACTGGCGGAATGGTGTAAAACCAAACACAAAAAGCCATAAAATAAAAAGACAAGACAAGATTAAAGATTACGAACTTGACACTGCCAGAATTGTGTAAAACTAAACACAAAAGCCATACAAGAAGAAGAAGAATAAGAAAATTTGAACTTTTATACTATGAACATAGATTTCTTGGGCTACCTACAGTGTGCAAGTGATTTATTACTGTTAAAAAGCGAGAACGGGAAACACAAAGCAAGAAGGAAGTAATCAAGAAAATATGATACCAAAATAGTGGTCCACCAGGCAAGTCTGTCGTGTAAAGCCCTTAAGATAAGATGATCAAGTTGACCTTCCAAACCTACTTATAAACATTGTGACAATGTGCAATATGCAAGGCTTTTTTCAGAGCAAGCACCCTCACTATAGTGGATTTTTGGCAGACATGAAGGGCGGATGGATGGGTGTCGTTTGTGCACGGTATGAGATGCCAGCGGGAGATGTCTGAATGTGTTCACCAAACTCACGAGCATAACATGCATATAGTATAAGGTAAATGCTTTCATATTATAATATTATCAAGTCAAATATTATAGAATATTATAAAATATTGCCATGGGTCACTGGCAGTAGAATGTTAACCCTCCTCCAATCTCACACCCGTGGATGCAGCAAGGGCCTGATAAGAGATACCCTCGGAAGATGGGCAGCAGTATCTTTCTGCATATCATCATCCCATGAATTTACATATACTTCTATTAGCTATAAAAGTTTCACGGGTTTATCTCTGCAAACTTTGGAGATAAAGGGGGGGGGGGGGGGACGGTCGTCCTAAACACATTTTTGTAAATAACTCTAAAACGATACGGCATAAAGGAAAACCAATAACTGTTAATTAATGTGCAAATAAATATCTTTCATATACTCCACATGACCTAGTAATAATTTAAAAAACGATACGGCATAAAGGAATACTAAAAACTGTTTATTAATGTACAAATGAATACATTTCATATAATACCCCACACAACCTAGTAACTTTACTTAACAGTTTAGAGATCCCTTATCCGCCCCCCTGCAATCATACTAACAATTTTTTTTTACATTTTCGTTATGGTATATTAGTAAAAAAGTGTTATCTTTAACCCTTTCAGATTTCAAGTCGATATCATCAGTAGTTCTCGAGATATCCATTTGTGACAGACAGATAAACAAAGTGATACCATAAGGGTTCCTTTTTAACATTTTGGTCCGGAACCCTAAAAATAGGCATTATTACTGGATGCCTAATTAAACACTTACTTAAATAATTCTTAAAATCTAAATATATGACAGGCAAGGTTATTCCAGAAATATAGCCTAAGATACGTTATTCTAGGATAATGTAGCATTCTAATGGTGATTGAAAATCGGTCTAGTACTTTTTTGTGTTTAATCGTTACAAACATACAAAATGCAAATCTTTTCTCTTCATTATATTAATCTTCTTATTATCCTCTAATTATTGTTAATACTAATGTACATATATATATAGATAGGTACACTAATGTCGTCGATGCACCAACGTCGGGCAATGAAAATGACGCAATAAATATCCAGTTAAATAGTTAATGATGTGCCGTGATCGCGAAAGCTTTAAAAAGTCTATTGAGAATTATTTTAACAGTAGTGATACATTGTTCTGGTACATAGCAATATCGTACCACAGTGAAAAGTATTAACGATTTGTGCGGAATATTAACCATGATTTTTGTTTCCAGGTAGTTATTAAAGTGTAACTTGTTAAGCTTTCGCGATTTGTTAACATATTTTTTAGTTTTAAAATTACAGGATTTTATCGCGTACCTTTTTTATTATTTTTCCAACGTTCCTCCCGCGACCAAGAACGCTGAAATGTGTTCGAAACACAAGTGTCTTCAAAAAGCCTAGTTTTGCGAAAAATTGGAGTTGGCAGTTTGTATGGGGAATATCTTTTTTCAGTTGATTTACTTGAAATTAAGGTGACGGTGTTTTAAAGAAGGTGGTAATAAAAAGTCAATCTGCGAAGGCCTTTTTATTTGTAAATGTTTCAATATATATTTCATTGTGTTAAACTTTCAAGAAACGAAGGTAAAATTAAATAAAAGGATAGAGATGGTAAATGTCTAGGAATTCAATAAATAATTGAGTAACCGCGATACAGTCACTTATGAACCACACAGAGGTTTCCAATTACGGCTACGAAGGATTCAAATGATAGAGCAATATTTATGGCGCACAACCACTGGCAATAAACAGAGGCTTATTTATCAGGCCATCAGCTACCCCACTTTCTATGTTATAGTATCTAACTACTAATACTGGGTTGAAATAATGGTATAGGTAATCTGACCCCGGCCTTTACATATATTGTTGATGATATAAACAGGATCAAAAACTGTTATTTATGGTTTAAAGGACGCTGCATTGCCTGGGACATTGTTTGATGGGTAGGGCTTGCCTAGCACCCGTACCAACCTCTCTGCTTAGTCGGCTCAGTTAGAGGAAAGAATAGGTCAATACATCTGTAGTTTACTGAGTCGCGGGTTTCGTTACGTTTTTTTCCTTCACCGTTAAAGCACGTGCTAAATATGACATACATTTTTCAGGAAAGAAAAATCCATTGGTGCACGACCGGTACAGAACCCACGATCTTAGGATTGAAAGTAGAGGGTACGAACTACTCGATCAACACGGCTTTTAGACCAACCCCGGCCTTAACACTTAATCTTGGAATTTATTACAAATATGTCCAGATGAGATTTACTAAACATAATAATATGTTAATTACACCATTGTGCACCTAATTTTATAATTTCTGCGTTTTCTTATAATTTGTGTTAATATAATATGTGTTGTGTGTTTGTCAAAAATGAATGTATTTCTTCTTCTTCTTCAACCTCAACTTTAAATTAATGTATAGCTATACCTTGAGGAACTCCAGTAGACACTATTACCTTAGAATCAACCACACTTAGGTAGAACATTTTAAAGAAATTAAAAACCTTGTCATAAATAAATAGTGGTTAGAACACTTCCGGCTTTAGAAGCGTCAAAAATCGATGTGACGGGGTTCGAATCCCACCGGAATCGTAAATTTTTGATAATATTTCCATTTTCTTGAAATGGTGAAAAAATACAATTATGATTTTCATATACTGTCAAATAGCCAATTAGGTCGATAAAATTTGTTTTTTAAGTGGAATTTCCACCTAAAAGTGAGCAATGCAAAGCTTGCGGAGTGCAGTCGTCGGCACGCGCCGTCACGGCTCGTTGCACACGACACTAGTATTTATGACGAGCTTTTTATTATTTTAATGGTCGGTACATTAAAATAAGCGGAACGTGCTATTGAAGTGGCAAGGGGCAGGCCATGTAGCTCGCCGAACAGATGGACGATGGGGCCGAAAAGTTCTCGAGTAGAGGCCACGGACCCGCAAGCGCAGCGTAGGATGTCCACCAACAAGATGGGCTGACGACCTGGTGAAGACCGCAGGTCGACGGTGGATGCAGATCGCTTCCAACCGCAATAACTGGAAATCCACGAGGGACAGCGGCTTATGTCCAGCAGTTGACGTCCTACGGTTGAAATGATGATGAAATTAAAAAAAACCGTATCTTTGAATCTAGAGATTAATCATCGCTAATTCTTGAACATGTTTAGGATTCATCAATATCTCAGCTGAAAGACGTCTTCTGATGGACAAAGGCCTCCCTCATGAATCACCAAGAACTGATCACAGGGAGTTTTGCCATACTCACCACGCTTGGCGGGCGGTTTGAGCGCAGTATTGTTGATACGAAAAGACCCCGGAAATATGCGTTTGCCCATCTTCCAGAGGTATCCTTAAGCAGATTCTTACTGCGTCCACGGGCAAGAAAGGTGGGGCAAAATACTACTGCGGGCATCCCACGGCAGTGTTAGAATTATGTTGATTTAATTGTATTTGTTCTTTTATGAGAACAAAATATCTTTCGGCGCCCAAGCCAAGTTCACCGTTTGGTATTCCTAATAACTAACGAATAGAGAATTATTAAAGACTTTGACAAATTCTCCACCTTGTAAACAGTCGCGATCTGTGGACATAATTTTAAAACTGATTAACGGGCCTCGTGTCCGTTATTGGTAAATGTGTGACGCGAGGCATTTTGGTATTGCCGCACGAAGATACTGTCAGTAATGTGCGTTGCCGACTGCCCATTCCTGATTCTGATGGAGAATATGAGGGTAGTCGCGGATTCTACTCTCGACTCGCGACGGTAGCTCCAGTACATCTACCGTGACGTCTACCCGTGATCATGGAGTCCCCATGGTCACGGGTAGACGTCTGACGTAAGGCACTTGAAACGTCGGGAAATAATAAAATAAGGTACATAATTAAGCGATAAAGTCCCGATAATCAGTTTTAAAATTAAATTCTCCACCATCTGTCATTACATACCACCTGGTACCCACAATACAAGCTCTGCATAATTTGGTGCTAAATGTCCAGGGATATTATTCAATGTGTAAATTAGTTACCTCATCATTTCAACCGTTAAACGTCCACTTCTGAATACAGGTCTCCCTCATGGATCTCCATAAGGGGTAGTTGTCATACTCTCCACGCTTGGCAGACGGGTTGGCGAGCGCAGTACGGGTTATTGATGCACGGAAAGACGCTGCTGCCCTATCTTCCGGAGGTATCCCTTAGCATCTTACTGCATCCACGGGCATGAGAGTAGGGGCAATGTTCTACTGCCGGCACCCCACGGCAGTTTTAGTTATTATTTACCTACTAGGATGTATATCATTAAATGAAAGTAAGAAGCTCATAATGATACCTGTGGTGTGTACCGAGGCGCGGCGGCGCGCGCCGTCCACTGCACTTGCAACCTTTGCACTTCTTGCAGCGATTTAGACGTTTTTACTGCTATTTGTTTATGAATGAGGTGTTTTTGTGGAAAGACTACGTTACGCTTCTTGTTGAATCTAATTATCGCTACAAACTATGCGTGGGGATAAAATTCATAAAAATAATTAAGTTATACATAAAATAAACTAGCTTAATCCCGTAAAACGCCCGGAACATCACACATTAAGTGCCTGCAGATGGTTTGACAATCGACGAGCCAGATTTCAAATTTCGGGATACAATCAAGAATTTACGCTATAAATACCCGATAATCCAGTAAAGTTATAACTAGTTACAAGATATTAGCGCCCGCGTAGTTTTTCGTAAGAATATGGGGATAAAATATACCTTGTAACCTATGTTACTCGGGGTTAATGAACCTGTCAAACGGTAAATAATTTTCGAAATCGGTCCAGTAGTTTTTGAGTTTATCCGTTAAAGTCTTATAAAATACGAATCTTCCCTCTTTATAATATTAGTATAAAATCTTTAATAAAATTATAAACATGGAAACTTTCATAATGTTTTCATAAATATATGGACAATACCTAAATTTAGAGGTATACCTGTAAATTATATATTTACCAACAAAATTGATTATTCTGTTTATTCCTACAGTTACAAAACTAACAAGCTGTAACCCAATTTTTATTTTAACATTTGTGTTTTTGTGTGCCTATTTCTCTTCTCAATTTCTTCTCTACATATAATACGTTGTGTCTACAAAAAAGGCTGCGACAGCATATGCTTGTCTTTTATGGACAACTCATAGTAACCATTTATTTAACGTCTTAAGTAGTTTATTTAGAATATTTACATCCTCTAAAAATTATATAATTTGAATCAATATCTTACGTGTTATAGTGAAATGAATACTCGTGTGACACAATAATAACTCCCAGAAGCAGGAGTGCACACGTAAGACAACTTTTCGCGTTTAATATCTTACCAATGTTTAATGAAAAACAGCTTTAAACATTGCTTTTAAAGACACTCTATCAATGATGTAAACTTTTTAAATGTCTGGTTTCCTGTAAACCTGTAACAAAAACCATTGGAAATCCGAGAGGATTGTTGTGTCCACAAACTTGAACAAGTCTTGTCCTACGACGTTGAAAAGTAATTGTTTTACTCTTCATGCAAGATGACCGAATGATTGCTTCATCCGTACAATTGTGCGAAGCAGGGGCGGGTCGTTAGTTTACTATAAAGCTTTGTGGAAAAGCTCATTTTTGAATTAATTCTCTACATATTATACTTTAAATACAGTTATAACAGTTTATTTGAACCCGGATGCACACGAGCCTACAAAAACTCCCCACAGAAAGACACCGTAGTGTAGCAAGCGTTCGCATAAGCTAATCGTGCACAGACACGTGTCAGGCGCGTGCGCATCTACTGTTGCAAAGCATTGCTTGCATCGCTTTAACTATTCTATACAATAATAAAACTTTTTGTTGATTGTTTATGACATGTTAGGTCTGTCGTAATTTGTTGGCTCTGCTTAATCATCATCATCAGCCGTAGGAATGTAGTTCACGTCCAATGCATTGATACGATTTATACCAATGGTCCAATGCTGAACATAGGCCTCCCACATGGATCTCCAAGACCTAGAACCAAGAAGTTGAGGGAGTGGTTTCCCTATTCCCTGCCCGCTTGGCAGATTTTTACTGCATCCACGGACAAAAGAGGAGGGGAAAATCCTCTCCTCTTTTGTCATCAGTTAACTCCTTGAGCTGAGGAGAGCTCTGGAACATTGGTAGCATTCCTTAAGCGTCTCCGTTTATGCTGGTATTGAAGAAGGGCATGACTCGATTAGCTCTTTTGGTCTGGTTTGATGTGGCGTCACTCCTGTGAAAAATACCTTCTTCGACTTCTATCTGGTTTTTAATTAGGTACAGATGGTTTGGCTGATAAGTAAGGCCTTTTCATTTACTATAGATGATTAATAAAGCGTCAGCAACTGGTGTTCATGCTGTACGGTACGCTGCAGTTAAAAAACAAAATTAAAAAAAAAATGTTGGCTGATAAACATTAACATAAATAAATAAAAATGCTGGACATTTCACACCGCACCATCTAGTCCCTAAGTAAGCAGAGATAAGAGTTTTGGGTACCAAATGGTTTAAATTCATAGTTATAATGCATACAAACCCTACCTATACCAGGAAAAATTATGCTGAAAACTAACAAACATTTTGCCTACAGAAAAAACTGCAGAAAACTAACAAACTATATTATTATATCTATAAAATAAGTCAATTCTCAATTATCTATAAAATAGGTTTATTTCAATGAGATTTTATCAGATTTCAGAGAGATTTTAGCCGCGTACTTGGAGAAAGACCTGTTTTGTTGTGATTTTATTTTATACCTGTTTTATGTTTGTTTTATTTTATCTTTCTGTATGTGTGTTAAGCAATAATTAAAAAAAGAGGTCGTTCATGCAATAAAAAAAATAATATTAATTAATAACCCGGAAGGCAGAATTTCTACAAAAACTATAAAACGTAAGATATAGCGTATCTGGCGCGGCGTGTGCGCGACGCGTGCCTGCAGCAATTACGTATCTTCCCCTTTATTGCAAGACCGCTCATTAGAGCAGTGCACGGAACTAACAAGACTAGTGTATTCTTGGATGTGGCAATTAGAAACAAAGTCAGTGATTTTACTTAGATCGAAATGTGATGACCCATTGTATATTTGATGCGAGTTTATAGCAAGATCTCTCGTTGGAGCAGTGCACGGAATGAACAAGACTAGTGTGCTCTTGGATGTGGCAGTTAGAAACAAAGTCGGTGATTTTACATAGATGTAAATGTTGTGACAAATTGTATATTTAAAGATAAAGATAAAGAAACGTTTCTTTCCTCGGTCGACCGAGACACGTTCTCGGCTTGCCCGTTGACGAGCTCACCGCCGCTAACCCGGAGGTGACGTCAACCCGTCCCACATTAGCTGCTAGGCACACTTTCAATAACCGGTCCCGCCGGCGGGGCCGAAGAATACACTCTTCCGTCTTAAGGTGCAGTTTTGCAGCTGGACGTTAACCATCACTACATACAAAAATCTGGCAACAGTCCAAGCCATGGTTCTAACCTAAGTGGTGCCCTTGAGTTTGTTGCCCCAACCTAACTTTTGCGGCTGGGCGCCTTCTGCGCTCGCCATAGTCCGGTAACGTTGTCATGGCCATCTGTGGTCAACAACATATAATGTCATTTCGAAAAAAAAAAGAAACGTTTATTTTGTCACATTCTTACAATCAAATAAAAAAAATCATCAATTCGGTTTTAAAACTAGTGACAAAAATGGTCACCACTCAGCATGTGCTGTGGCAGAACGAGTCGTACCACAGCGCTGGTCTTCCGTAGGTTCCGCTGGTTTTCGTATTTAATAGTAAGATCGCTCGTTGGAGCACTGCAGAGAACCTTGATGAGAATTGTGCATGATTCGTGGCATACGGCAGCTAAAAAAATAGAAAGTATTTTACCGACATTACCTGATGATTGAAAAAAACCTATTTTAATGCCTCGCTAATGAGTTTCTCGCTCTTGCTAAGTCGAAACTTGTATTAAGAAGCGAGAGCTCCTGCTCGGTTTAACTTAACTATCTTAGAGGTTAAGTCAAATCTTCGAAGATCCTTATTGCCTGATGATCCTTATCCCTGCATCTTCAGACAAGAGAGGAGGTGCAACATTCTACTGCCGGCACCTCCCGCTAATATCTTAGATGTGAAAGGCCAATTTGTTAGTGAAAGAGCCACATCCACCCTTCTGCCCTCCACGTTCTAAGTCACGATTGAGTATGCGCAACGGGCTGTATCGCCTGTCAGGTCACCGCGGTAGGTTTTTGCTGAGCTGCCCACTTGCGCAGTTTCTTTGCAAAATCATAGAATTATGGTGTGATTCGGTTGACCGCAGGCTGTATTGAATGTGTGTTTGAATCCATAGTTTTTATGATTGCTTCCGCTTGTTAACTGTTTTTTGTGGATCCGTAAATGCCTTGTTGAATTGATTAACGATATAAACAATAATATAAACAATAACAGTGAGGGGCTACCACGCGTTGTATCTGAATACGAAGAAGTCAAGTTACCTAATTCTTCGGTTGTAATAATAAATCTTCTTAAGAGAGAATGCGGCATCTATGTAAATTAAACTTGTGCATTAGTATATAAGTAGTTGAGAACGGCTAAGCCATATTGCTACTTTTTTAAATATATTTTTGTATTGGAATTTTACATTTTTCTATGCGCAAAGATATAAAAGCCGTGTTGCCCATTTGCAATTAAGTAGTGGGGTGGTACATAACCACCCCCGACTTTTAATCCGAAGGTTGTAGGTTCGATACCGGCCATGCACCAATGATTTTTATTCAATTAAAAAATATCTGCACATCTAACACGTGCTTTGACGGTGAAGGAAAACATCGTGAGGAAACCTGCGGCTTAGTTAGCTTCAGTCGTATTGACTGTTATTTCCTCTGACATTTAGCTGACTTAGTTGAGAGGATGGTATAGGTGCTGGGCAAGCCTAATCCATTTAACAATGTCGTAGGCACTGCAGCGTCCCATACAGCATTAACACCAGTTGCTGACGCTGTATAAATCAACTACATTAGGTGCAAAGGTCTAACTTTGCTCATGTTTGCGTGTGGTCTTCTAACGGAAGACCAGCGCTGGCTATTTATCTATAGCCAGTAGTATGCTGAGTTAGGGCCCTTTTGTAACAACGTTATCTTACTATCTCTATTATTATATTCTGTCTTTTGTTGTTGCAAATACATATATACTTTACTTTACTTACAACAAATACAAAATACAACGAACTAAGGGACACTCGCAACGGGGCTCATAGGTACAATCTACTAACAAAATGATTGACGGTTGACAAAAAAGCAAGTGTTATTATCTACGCAGCGACCCGAGACCGAAGATACGCAATCAGTTGACATAACTAGTGGTTGCGCCCGGCATCCGCCGTGACGGAGTGTGATTTACTTTCTTACCCATCGCGTGTGTAACCTATGATTGACATGCTTGACAACAAGGCTCGAGAAGGATATGGGGCCCTGTAATGACATGGTTGAGGCTACGCGAATGTAGTATATGTATGTGTTTCATGGAGTAAGGCTTACGTTAACTAAGTATAACATAAGGGTACAGAGCGTTTGGACGGTCTCTATTATGCGTAGGGCCCGGCAGACCCGCAAAATCATTTATACCAAAATGTATAAAAGACATAGAAAAAGAAAACATATTAGAGGTATATATAAATAAAGAAACTCAAACAACACCTTGTTCGAAAATGTTATTATAATTTTCAAGAACATTTTAATGACAAGTCAACACTTATGAAATAATAATCTATAAAGAAAATTTCAGTGAAAATTTAAATACTACAATTTATATACCTTGAAAATAAGACATGTATCATAATTTGATGAGAACTTTTTTACCGTAAAATTAATAGTATATTATTTTTATGACTACTTTCGAATTTACTAATAGTGTATTTAATTTGAGTTTTAGTGTACAAAAAAGATTATGTTCATTAATTCATTGTAGCTTTTCCGCCGTGGGGTGCCGGCAGTAGAATGATACCCCTCCTCTCATCCCCATGGATGCAGTAAGAGCCTGCTAAGGAATACCTCCGGAAGATGGGCAGCAGCGTCTATCCGTGTATCAACATCCCATACTGCGCTCACCAACCCGTCTGCCAAGCGTGGTGAGAATGGCAACTACCCCTCATGGAGATCCATGAGGGAGGCCTATGTTCATCAGTGGACGTTTTATGGCTGAAACGATGATGATGATGATTGTAGCTTTTAACTGAAATATAAACATATATATACATTTAGATTGCAGTGGCCATCAGGGTTTTATTCTGTACCTCGTCGATCGCTAGAATAGCGACACTTATTTGTAGATAAAATTGAACTGCAAGTGTTTTTTTTCTAACCTATACTGTGTCCCACTGCTGGGCGAAGGTCTCCCCCATTTCCTTCCACTGCTTACAATCTCCTGCCGCTTTAACTACAAGTGTTAAAAATCTCTCGCCCGGGAAAAGATTGAACAAATTCAATTATAATGTAGGTTTAGAGTCGTTCTAATTCGATATGAATTTGATACAGGATATCCAACCAAAACCTTTTGTTCCACAAATTGTTATTTAATAGTTTTCGCTTTCAAGTATCTAGGGATTTTGTAATATGGATTAACAGATGTTTTCTAAATATTTCTTTTTTTTATTTCCGCTGAATATAGCTGGAGAGATACGTGCTCCATCATACAATGTCAAGCGCATCTTAGGAAGTCCACCAACTACATGGGCGGACGACCTCGTTAGGTCAGCAGTGGATGCAGGCCGTTTCCAGCCGAAATACCTGGAAGTCCATGAGGCTTATGTCCAACAGTGGACGTCCTACGGCTCAATTGATGATGATGATGATACACTGGAAATACCCAGTACTGGTGACTGAACAGTTGAACAGACTAACGTACAGTCTGAACAGTTGCTGACGCTGTACAAGTCATCTATATAGATGTAAAAGCCAATCAACGCAGGCAGTTCTATATGCATGATTATTTTTTATTATTTTTATATCAAACTAATTTCGTAACACGTTTAAATATGCAGGTTAAATGACCATTAATTTCAATCTTAGTAATTCCATTTGTCCCAATCGTCATCTCTGTTGCATCTCGCACCGCTGGGTTTCTCGTAAATTGATTCTTACTATACAGAAAGCGTATTTAAAAGGCAGTAAAAGTGGTCAGTAAATTGTCACATTGCACCGGGCGTTTGACGAGGAGCCACGGGGGCCTCAGCAGGCGCTAATCACGTCAGCAATCGGAGATCAATTTATCAGTCTTGCGCTTATAGGTAAGAAGATAATTCAATAAATAAATATATTCTGAAGAGATCAACTTATTTGATGAAGTGATCGCGAAAGCGTTATTATGAAAAACATATAGATAAATCCAGGGAGGCGATATCGTTCGCATCGCTTGGACGAGAATCAATACAAAATTGAGCAATTTATGTATATTTATTTATATGTTTATTATATATAATGTTGTGTATATTATGCTGTTTATTTTTTTATTTACTATGTACCTTTATTATTTCTGTATAGTTTGTGAATTTTATTGTAAATTACATATCCATCTTCATATTTATTTTCGCACCACCACAATACTCTGCACTACACAAAGGTTAGCTGGAAGAAAATGCTAAATAGCATTAAATGCAATTGCCTGACTTTTACAGCTTGGTCCATGTTAAACCTAACGCAAACAGCGTTTGATAATTAAATTATTAAGGTGTAAAAGCTGAATGCGTTAAATTTTGACGATAGGTTTCAAAAGAGTTAGATTCAGTAGCCTGCCTGGAAATCATCATCATCATTTCAGCCGTAAAACGTCCACTACTGAACTAAGGCCTCCCTCATGGATCTCCATGAGGGATAGTTGCCATACTCACCACGCTTGGCAGGCGGGTTGGTGAGCGCAGTACCGGATGTTAATATACGGAAAGACGCTGCTGCCCATCTTCCGGAGGTGTCCCTTAGCAGGCTCTTACTGCATCCACGGGTAGGAGAGGAGGGGTAACATTCTACTGCCGGCACCCCACGGCTAACTGCCGGCACCCCACGGCTGCCTGGAAATGTTTCAGCAATTTCAAACTTACTAACTTTTTTGATATTATGATCTTAAAAATAAAGTTTATATTGATATCATATATTTAGTTCATATGTAAGACGGAGGCGTGCTCATCGCCACTTCATCAGTCATCACATCACTCGCATCACATCAGTAGATCCGACACGGTTACTTACCATGTATGTATGTATGTATATGCTAAGTCATATATTACTTACCTTGTATCTACAACATGTTTTTGTAAGTAGATTTGTTAAGAGTGCTTTTATGTTGCCATCAAATGCAATTGCCTGACTTTTACAGCTTGGTTGATGATAATGTAATGTTAAACGTAACGCAAACAGCGTTTAATAATTACATTATTAAGGTGTAAAAGCTGAATGCGTTAAATTTTGACGATATCATCATCATCATCATTTCAGCCGTAAAACGTCCACTACTAAACACAGGCCTCCCTCATGGATCTCTATGAGGGGTAGTTGCCATACTCACTACGCTTGGCAGGCGGGTTGGTGAGCGCAGTACGAGATGTTGTTACACGGAAAGATGCTGCTGCCCATCTTCCGGAGGTATCCCTTATCAGGCTCTTACTGCATCCATGGGCATGAGAGGAGGGGTATCATTCTACTGCCGGCACCCCACGGCGGCAAACTTACTTACTATTTTGATATTATGAGCTTAGAAATAAAGATTATATTTATATCCTTCTAATAATGTGTGGTTTTAATGTTATTTCCGTTAGGCTATTTTGGCACAGATAAAATACACGTTTAAATCAAAATGTATTGAGTTCCAATAAAAACGAGAGAACCTAAGTAAATTCATTTACATTTTCGGTATATTATCTTCACCACTATAATGTTTCTTTAAATAACGGGTCGTCCACTGCAAGATGGGTTGGCTCATTTATTATTATCATCTCAGCCTTAGGACGTCCACTACTAAACATAGGCCTCCCTCATGGATATAAAGATCATCAGGGGTTGTTGACATACTCGCCACGCTTGGCAAGCGATGTACATATACAGGACACAGGATATTGATACACAGAAGATGGGCAGCAGCGTCTTCCTTCCCTTTTCTTTCGTCTTATCATATTCTTACTGCATCCACGGGCATGAGAGGAGGGGTAACATTCTACAGCCAGTAACCCACGGCAACACAGCACGACACAAATGGCTCATTAATAACTCGCAAGCCTTACAATTTTGAATCAATGATAAAAATGCCAGTAATGAGGCATTTTCATTAAAAAGTAAAAACTTCAAAAATAGTTACCACGTACCTTATAGATGGCGTTAATTTTCTTTTACTGGTAGGCACAATTTGACAATGACAGGATTATTCACAAACTTGCTTACTCCGCTTGCCAGCTCCATCTGTCAGGTTTAGTAGAAAACTCTTTCTCTGAAATGAGCCGTTTTCAGTAACAAAACATAATTACTGAAAACGGCTCATTTCATCTCACAGTAGACAGTCCGGAATCTGAATCTGAATCGATTCTCGACCCTTTTTAAAGCTGGAAGTGCTTTAGCCATAAGATCATCGGTTGAGCACCAATTAAAGAAAAAAAAGTATAAGGTTGTTCCAATGTTCTACCTAAAAATATATAAAAACGCGTCTATTACAAAACGTCATGGGCACACTGGTTATATAATTATAACGGGTGCACATGAGCGCGAACACCGTTGTTTTATTAAAAACCTCGGGTTGTAATCATTATTCCAATTACACAGCTTTCTAATAAATAGTAGATGCTACGGACAGACAACGGAACGCGGTAAGATGGAATCAACTACTTATAATGAGCGCAAAGTTATCAATGCTTTTTGAATTTCATCAATAACTATCCAACTTTAAACGCTCATGTGCTCATGTGAAATACTCCATGAAGCTCATGAAATTCAGCCAAATTAATTTACCATTATTTTGACGAATCACCACTGGTGACAATGCAAAATAGACCCTGACGCGTGAGGTCAGGATACCAATTCTGCATTACACCAGGATAGGAATTAGATGCAAAGTACTAGTTTAAGCCGTCAGACGGGGTTGGTGGCTGGTCGTAAAAACACACCCTACATTTTGAATTGGATAGGCTTAATCTTTCATTATACGAGATTGTGTGGTGGTTCCACTGTTTGGTGCGCTCAGATAGTCAAATAGTCATTTTATTGGTAAACAATTTTTTTTTTTTATTAAATTATGGATTACTAATTTGACTTAGATTAATAGGTGTAATTAATACTATGAATCCCGCATACATCAAATAAAGTAAAAAAAATGCAAAATAAATTGAATTAACAGAAAAAATATCATCATCATGTTTTGTCCAGGAAATCCCGGACCTCATAATACGACCTCTCGATCAGCAAACGCTTGAGTTTATTTTTAAGAAGCACAGGCTAGGTGTATTACTGATATGCTCTGGTAGTCGGTAGTAGACAGCAGGCTCCATCACGTGGGTGAGCCTGTCGGATTTCGCCAACCTGTGCCCCGTCGACGCTTGTCAGCTTCGCGGGTGTTGTACCGGTGGGCGTGTCCGTCTCCGCGTGTTGCGTACGCTCCGTGGTTCTCCCGTACGTACATCGCTGCCTGGAAGACCATGGTACCAGGCAGCTGAGTACTCCCAGGGACTTGAAAAGGCGTGCCTATGGTGTGTTCCATGCCACATCTGCAACTGCTCTCACAGCACGTTTTTGCATGCAGAACACGCGCTCCCTGTCTTTGGTGGCTTACACAGTTACACGCCCAAGTTTGTTGGTAAAGGTACACAAGCACTTTGGGCATGATAGTACCAAGCCGACGTTATTGTTGAATCTCTGTATGATGTGAGCAGGGCCTTGTTGGATGCCACTGTTTTATCTCGTCAATATCTCTTGATTATTTTGGAAGTAGGGTTCGTAATCAGATGACTTGTCTGGAGACTTTTCAGCCTCTACACCATGTATCCTAGAAGCTTGGTTGATTATTTTCAGTCGGAAATAACAGGTCCGTACGTGTGAAGTTGACTTAGCCGCGGGTTTCCGTACGATGTTTACATTCTCTGATAAAGTAAGTGTTTAAAATGAAATTTATGGTAAAAATATATTTGTCCAGAAAATTGACCTTTCATTCGATTCTTCGCTATATCATGCAAGTCATAGCCAGGTTTGGTTATCTAGTCGAAGTAAGCTGGTGATTAAAATATAAAGGCCCTGAGTTTGTTCATTGTACTTATACCTTAATTTGACTACAAGAGCTCATCGAGTCATCTCCTTCTTCGACAATATCTATTCTTATTCTTATTAATTATTCTTATCTGCATCTCCTTTAGGGATGCTCAAGGAATCATCATCATCATCATTTCAGCCATAAAACGTCCACTGATGAATACAGGCCTCTCTCATGGATCTCCATTAGGGGTAGTTGCCATTCTCACCACGCTTGGCAGGCGGGTTGGTGAGCGCAGTATGGGATGTTGATACACGGATATACGCTGCTGCCCATCTTTCGGAGTTATCCCTTAGCAGGCTCTTACTGCATCCATGGGCATGAGAGGAGGGGTATCATTCTACTGCCGGCACCCCACGGCTCAAGGAATGCGGCCCCGATACTTTCTGCGATGTTTCAAGGAGTGGGCTGGCTAGGGTCGGGGTAGTGTCGCTAATACACACCAACACGGCACGTCAGTGCATATCTGGTACCCTACTAAAATTAGAAGTCTTCAATTGATTCAATTGCGGGTCCTACTTACAGTGGGTGGTATACTCTAGTTAGGAACTTGCACCCGTTATAACCTCTTTACCGTACATCACGAGTAACGCCACACACAATTTATTTTGACACATTATGATATATCGAAGTGGGTTCGTAATTTTCTTTTACCGTATTCTTACAATGACAAAGTGGCGAATGGATTCCCAACTGTTGTGGCACGAGAGAGCGCCATTATTAAATTTACATCATAGCGTTTAACTGACGTATAAAAAAATGTTACATGAAATAAAACAAGCAAGTAATGCTTCAGTGGGATTGATTATATAAAAAAAACTCAGTACCTACTTAGTAACGACGTACATAGCTTTTCCCGTAATGGTACATGTAAACTATTTAGAGTTTCCACTCAAATTTATGATTGTCCAACATATTATGACAAGGTTGCCTGGTAGAGATCGGTCTTTAGTGATAAGGGTGCCAATTGTGGCTTTGACCTCCCGCTTAAGCCCCTTAAAGTTGCAATTTCGAGAAGCCCTAGTTCTAGAGCCCCTATATAATATTATAAATATATATGTGTATATATATATGTATATATATATTATATACATACATACATATTATAGCCGTTATAGCCGACTAAAATGAGAGGGTGGTAAAACAGCTGGGTATATTAGCACAAATTACACCTAATATCAGTTTTATTTCACTGACTCTCACGAAATTTTGCCCTTCCACCCTTCGTCACGCAATCTAACACTTCGTAGACACTTGCCTTCTACGTGTGAATTTCTCAATGGCCCCATACAACGTGACTACTACAAATTGAATGAAGTAGGGTGGACTGTTAGCACTTCTGGACTATAGAGGTGGATTCAATTGAGATATTTGGGCTTATTGGGGCTTAGCCGACCGTGTCTAGTTAGCGAGGAGATAGGAATCAGTGGATGCGGTTTCTAGAAATAATTGGATACCTTGAAGTGTACCTAGAACGAAGGAAGTTGTGATATTTTTGCTCGGCTGCTAAGAAATTGTTACATTATTTGATGTTAAAGGGAAGATTTCTTCGTGAAAGTTTCTGTTGACGTTTTTATTATTATCTAGCTGTTCTGGCGAACTTCGTACCGTCTCCATAATCAACTACTCCTCAACGTCTACTAACTACTACAACTAATTTACTACTACTAACTACTTCTGCTACTACTAACTATATGCTACTGTACTATTACTGCTATTACTCTTCTACTAATACTACTCTACTACTACTAACTACTACTGTACTACTAATTCTACTACTGCTAATCTACTACTACAACTACACTACTACAGCGAATACTCTACTATCTAAATTAGCCAAAAAGGTTAATGTTAAATTTAAGTTTAGATGCAAAACTACTTTGTGAACGCACCTATAAATATTTGACAACCTAAATAATGTTATCAACCATATAAAATGGAGAAGATGGATTTGCGTTATAATTAAAATTTATATGAACTTTTACAATGTTAGGTGTGTCCGGGCGCAGTAAAATCTAAAATATTTAAAATCGTTGAAATCTAAATCGTTGAAAATCGGTCCTCGAGTTATTAGTGGTGCAACTAACCCGACTTCAATATTTTTTTTATTAACCTGTACCGTCTCACTGCTGGACAAAGGTCTTCCCTAATGTCTTCCATCTATACTGGTCTTTAGCCAACTCTACCCATTCCCTTTTGAAGTGGTCCAGATCATGGCACCAGCGTTTTCTTGGGCGGCCGCGTCGTCTCCTACCTTCTAAGGGTACCCAGCCTGTGATGGATGATGCCCATCCCTCAGGTGTATAAATATAGATTATTTTACAAGCTTTTATTTTACTTGCCCTGTATGTATTATGTATGTAACTATGTTTGTTCGGGTGGAATCTTGCAACTCAATTTTGAAGCAGATACATATCTTCAAGCAATTGAGCTCACATTTTGTATTCACGTTTTGTTTGGATGACAATGCATGGTCAGCTTTGTTTGTTTAATGTACTCCTACAATATGGATGTTAAATAAAAGGTCTTGCTGAGAGTTGCACTGGTAACGTGCCTTAGTGCACTAGAAGAAAGCCAATTCCACTTACTTTAAATAAATCAACTCAATACAATTTTGAAATATCCACCTTAACATTTCTTATTATAAATAGAAGTAGTGTTAAATATTTCATACTAAAACTTTGTAAACTTAATATTGTCAGAAAAAGTAACAGTCGATATACCATAATCATCTCAAAAGTTCATTGAGACATGAAACATACCCAACAACATTGTAGAAATTGCTACTAGGGGACCATTTTATAAGTGCGTTTGCACTAGCAACGTGCCTGTAGTGACTTGAAGAGTGCGAATTACACTTATTAGGCTCCTAAAGGACCATTTTAAGAGTAGTAGCGATACTTAAAAAGTAAAAATTAAATTAAAATTAAAAGTCCTTTTTAAAAACAAACTTTTATCTTTATGTACTAAAAATAATAAGATGAACATGTTCCATAAATATTTAATGTCAACTTATAACGTCTTTACGCAATTTATATAATATAAAAGCTTGTCGCGAGATTTACCTGTGTAGTTATATATATAAGTGTATAAATTAAATAACTTTATCTGATGCATTTTAATTTTATTTTCCTACTATTTATATATTTATATAAATTGTGTAAAGACGTTATAAATTGACATTAAATATATATAGAAAATGTTTTTTTTATTATTTTTAGTACATATAAATAAAATCTTTGGTTTTTTACTTTTAATTTATTAATAAATGAAACTGTCTGTGTTGGCTAAGCTGTATGTACCTCCGACTTACGATCGGAAGGTCGTGGGTTCGTTATCAAGGGATTTTCCATTCTTGAAAAAAACCACGTTCTTTCCTCTGACCCCTACTAAGCTGAGAGGGTAGTATAGGTGGTGGGAAAACCTAATGCATTTATTAATGTGCCACTGCAGCGTCCCGCATAATACACTGCTATTATGCTGTACACTGGTATTATACAGTACGAGATGACACTGTATAAATCATCTACAGAAAGACCTTACTTACATGCCGTCAGGTGCCGGCAGTCTCTCCTGCCCGTGGATGCAGTAAGAATCTGCTAAGGGTTACCTACGGAAAATGGGCAGTAGCGTCTTTCCGTGTATCAACATCCTATCTATTGCGTTATCTTAGCAGGAAACTTATTATCACGTCCAAATCATGAAAAAAATGGTAGTCCGTTGGAGCAAGCTCTGGCGAATACGGAGGGTGACGAATGGTTTCTAATTGCATTTCCTGTAAAGTTAAAACGTTTCTCGTGCTGTATGACTCGCGTTATCATGGAGCAATAATGGTGAAGATCGATTCATGAGTCGGGGCTGTTTCACTGCTAGTTTTACTATCATTGTTCGGAGTTCGGCACAGTAGACATCTGCCGTTATTGCTTGACCAGATCAAAGAAAGCTATAGTGAATAACACCATGCTCAGACCACCAAACAGTTACCATTACCTTTTTATTGGTAAGTTTTGCTTTAGGACATTATGATCTTGAAGACAAGTCATAAGGCACCCATTTTTCATATTTTTTTTATTTTGTTTATTTGACGCAAATAAATAAATTGTTGTAGTAGAAATTACACCTTCTATATAGTCTGTGCTAATATCCAGCTTATCTGTGGATATTTTTGTATCTATAATAGTTTTTGATATACTCTATACTCTATGCGCATCGCTAACCGGAAAGTATTGCTAAACTAAATGTTCTGCTATAAAATAAAGTTTTTCTTTAATAAGTTAAACCAGTTATTTTCATTTAATAACAGGTTATGGGCCCAGTAAGCCCGATTTGTAAAATCAGTGAATACTATAAAGACCCAGTGCTAAAAACAGTGACGAACAAAAGAAAATTAAAAGACATAATCTGCACACGCAACGTGCTCAGTTTCTGAACAATATTTCAAGTAAATCCGTGATAATCCACAACCAAAAGATGTCATCAACAAGTTCAATGGCATTAATTGAAAGGTTAACGGGCCGTGACAACTATGCCACATGGCGTTTTGCTGTCAAAACATATTTACAGCACGAAGAGTTGTGGGACTGCGTTGAAAATTCAGATTCAATTGACCAAAAACGCGACACGAAAGCCAGATCTAAGCTTATCCTTCTCGTCGATCCGATAAATTATATTCATATTATACAAGAATCAAGCACTGCAAAAGAAGTTTGGAATAATTTGGCACGCGCTTTTGATGACTCCGGGCTAACACGCCGAGTTGGTCTACTGCGAGATTTATGCAATACTACATTAGCTGGATGCTTAAACGTAGAAGAATACGTGAGTAAAATCATTACAACAGCACATAAGTTGAGAAACATTGGCTTTCATGTAGATGATGAATGGCTTGGCACACTCCTGTTGTCCGGCCTGTCTGAAACTTACAAGCCAATGATAATTGCCATAGAGAGCTCAGGTATGAAGATAAGCTCTGACTCAGTGAAGTCTAAGATCCTACAGGATGTCAAAGCTGAAAGTGATACATCAGCTTTTGCTTCAAGTCAAAGACAAAATAAAAACAAGAAAAATTCAAAAGGCCCCCGCTGTTATACATGCAATAAATATGGACATAAAAGTCCTGAATGCAGATCAAACAACAAGGATCATAAGAATAATGCAAATCTAAAAAATAACAGCTCTTATGCAGCTGTATTCATGGCATCTTCCAAATGCTCTGATGTATGGTATGTTGATTCTGGAGCATCTGTTCATATGACCAAACACAAGAATCTTATGAGTGAAGAAACAACATCACACATTTCAAGCATCAAAGTTGCAAATAATAAAACAATGCATGTGCAAAGCTCTGGAAAAATAAGTTTATCTGTTTACAACGAAAGAGGCCAACAAAATGAAATTTTGTTTACAAATGTTTTATATGTGCCTGAACTAGCTACAAACTTGCTGTCTGTGAGTCAGATCATACAGAATGGTGGCCAAGTGAAGTTTAATAAGAATGGCTGTGTTATACTGAACAAAAATAATGTTATTGTAGCAACAGCAAGCTTAATAAATAATATGTACCGGTTGAATATGCCTGGCGGCTATGCATGCATATCAGATGTTATTGAGCAAGACACTTACCTGTGGCACCAGAGGATGGGTCACCTGAATTTTCAAAGCATGAAAAAGCTGACCGAAAATACTGCCGATTTGAAGCTTAGCCAAATGAAAGAGAATGTAAAATGTATAACGTGTCAGGAAGGAAAACAAACACGTCTGCCATTTAAGAGTCAAGGGTCACAGAGCAAAGACCTGCTTGAACTCATCCATTCCGATGTCTGTGGACCAATGGATACTCAGTCTCTAGGCAAAGCCAGATATTTTGTAACATTCCTAGATGATAACTCAAAGAAGATATTTGTTTACACAATGTATAACAAATCAGAAGTCCTAGAAAAATTCAAGGAATTTAAAAACCAAGTTGAGAATCAGTTAAGTAGAAACATTAAAATTCTCAGATCAGACAACGGACTTGAATATTTAAATGGAAACTTTTCAAAACTTCTCAAAGGTGCAGGAATAATTCATCAGACTACCACACCTTACACACCAGAACAAAATGGTACTGCTGAACGTATGAACAGGACATTGATAGAGCGAGCAAGATGTATGATGTTAAATGCCAATTTACCTAAAATGTACTGGGCTGAAGCCATTCATACTGCTGCTTACATAGTCAACTGCACTCCAACAACATCTCTGTCTTACAAAACACCTGAAGAGATGTGGACCGGTCAGAAACCCAATGTCGGCCATATGCGTACATTTGGATGTGAGGCAATGGTCCACCTTCCGAAAGAGAAGAGAAAGAAGTTAAATCCAAAATCACAAAAGACGGAAGATCACAATCAGACAGTGAGTACATCCCTGATAATAGTATAGATTCTTCGCCTGAAAAGAATATAACTGTAAGAACTAGAAAACAATTAAAAAATACTCTGAACCAAGAACTAAGTACTTACCTCTGCTGTGATGAAAAATTATTAAACAATGAAGCTCCTGAAGACTATCAACAGGCAATAAAGTCTATGGAAGCTCCAAAATGGATAAAATCAATAGAAGAAGAACTTCAAGCTCATCAACAAAACAATACATGGACATTAATTGAAAGAACTCCTCATATGAGAGTAATTGGATGCAAATGGGTGTTTCGCATTAAAGAAGAACCATCTGGTCTACGATACAAGTCTCGGCTCTGTGCAAAAGGGTATGCTCAAAGCAAAGGCATTGATTACCAGGAAACATTTGCGCCAACTGTCAGGTATGATTCCATCCGTTTATTATTATCAGAGGCAGCCCAACACAATCTACAGATAACTCAACTAGACATCAAAACAGCTTTTTTATATGGTGAGCTCGAGGAAGACATATACATGACTGTACCTGAAGGATTAACAGCTGATACTCACAAGGTATGTAAGCTCAATAAATCATTATATGGTCTGAAACAATCTCCCAGATGTTGGAATTCAAAATTTGATGCAGTTTTAAAGAAGTTTGGGCTAGTAAATAGTAAGGTAGACCAATGTGTGTATGTTGGCACTATCAATGGAAACAAATGTTACCTGTTTTTGTATGTTGATGATGGGCTTATATTTTCAAAAGATATATCAACATCAAATGAACTGATTAATGACTTACAGTCAATATTTGAAGTAAAGTCTTATCCTCCCAGAAATTTTGTTGGTATGGAGATAGAGAAATGTGACAAGCACATTTTCATACACCAGTCAAGCTATATTGAAAAGTTATTAAATAAATTTAATTTGGATAATTGCAAACCCAACAGCATCCCAGTTGATCCACATGTAAAATTGGAAAAAGAAGAAGGAGAAAATGAAAAGAATATTCCATACCGTGAGGCAGTTGGATCCTTGATGCACCTAGCTACAGTAAGCCGACCCGATATTTCCTATGCGGTTAGCCTGGTGAGTCGATTTTTAAATTCTTACAATGAAAATCACTGGAATGCTGTAAAGAAGATTTTTAAATATCATAAAGAAACAAAAGATTATGGCCTGTACTACAAGCCAAACTGTGAGCGTAATACAATAATAGGCTACAGTGATGCAGATTACGCCAATGACCCAAGTACGAGACGTTCAGTAACTGGTTATGTTTTCATCAAAAACAATGCAGCAGTGACATGGACCTGCCAGAAACAGCAGACAGTTGCCCTCTCAACCACTGAAGCAGAGTACATGGCTGCCTGTGCTGCCACTAAAGAAGCGTTGTGGGTCAAACAATTATTGTGTGACATTGGTGAATTTAATCAAAAATCTGTATGCTTGAACATAGACAATCAAAGTGCTATAAGTGTTATTAAAAATATTAATTTTCACAAACGGTGTAAACATATAGACATAAAGTTTCATTTCATTAAAGAAAAATATGAGGATAAAATTATTGAATTAAAATATGTGTGTAGTGAGGAACAATTAGCAGATATATTTACTAAACCTTTGTGTAAGCTTAAATTTTGTTATATAAGAGATAAAATAGGAATGAAATCTTGCCATATAGTTAGAAAATCTTGAAATATTGTTTTTATTGTTAAATAAATTAATAAGAAGGCTTTAATTTAGGAGGAGTGTTGTAGTAGAAATTACACCTTCTATATAGTCTGTGCTAATATCCAGCTTATCTGTGGATATTTTTGTATCTATAATAGTTTTTGATATACTCTATACTCTATGCGCATCGCTAACCGGAAAGTATTGCTAAACTAAATGTTCTGCTATAAAATAAAGTTTTTCTTTAATAAGTTAAACCAGTTATTTTCATTTAATAACATAAATAAATAAATAAATAAATAATGCTGGACAAATCACACAGCATCATCTAGCCCCAAGCTAAGCAGAGCTTGTGTTATGGGTACTAGATGACTGATGTACTTAATACATAAATGAGTCAATATTATTGGTAAGGTAACATTAAACCATGCCGCTGATTCCTGGGTAGTTTGGCTCGGATCGGCTTCCACCATCTCTTTGAATTCATTGTTATTCACCTGTGTGGGCGGTCTTCCACGTGGTTCGTTCTTCTAATCTAAGTTTCCATCACGAAAGCGTTTCAACCAAAATCGCACGGTGCGTTCATTAGCAGTCCCCTCTCCAAACGCAACATTGATATTGCGAGCTGTTTCTGCCGCGTTAGTACCGCGTCGGAACTCGTATTCAAAAATCACTCGAATTTTCGAAGTATCCATCTTTTTGTCTAAGTGAATAAAAAAACAACTGAAAGTCGGTTGCACATTTTTTAAAAGAAGAACTTTATAGGTACCATGTGAAAAAAGTTTCGCTCAAAAATCTCAAACCATGAAGGTTCTATGTCAATTCGAAGTACCTATTACATTAAAACGGCAACTTCATACTTTAACCCCTATCATTGAAACAAATGAATAATGCTCGACATTTCCATCCACCATCTAGCCCCAAAGTAAGCAGAGCTTGAGTTATGCGTACACCACATGATTGATGAAATACGTAAATACATTTTTGACGAATATCAGCAGAACAATCACAAACATTAGTCCCAGCTCTTCACGCAAAAACTAGGTTACGGATTGAGCTGAAATTTAGCATACGTACCTATAGATCTTGACCAGGATTAACACAAAGGCTGTTTTTTATCCGGGTACAACGCATGCAAAGCGGCGGGCACAAACTAGTTATTAATAAGCCAAATAATAATTAAATAAAACTGTTTTTGTCCCTCCTGAAAAGTTGCTCAAAAACACATAAAGATTGTAGCAGGCACCGACGATATTTAAATCTAAAATATTAGATCTGTCACCTAAATTTAAGTTTGGTTCTGACGATTTTGTTGCATCGCAACCAGAACCTAACCTAGTTCTTTGTAAGTGGTTTATATAGTTTTGGTGACAGATCTTTTAGGAACGATAATATTGAAATGATTTTGATAAGAATCTTGCAGAATCCAAACTTTAGTGATAAAAAATATACGTGCCGCTTATTGTAAAGGGTTTCTTAGCCTGAAAGTCTCTAAGCTTACAAAGAACAATACGTATCCATAAACAACAATTATTCAAAGATCGAATACCTACTTATAGTAAGACTCAAACGATAAATCAACCCCACCTAAAAGTGTTCAAGTCATAATAGCTTTGCAATTAAAGCAATTAATGTTTTATGTTCCTATTAATTATGAATATGAACTTCATTTCCATTAGGATAGATTGGAAACTCTTTTTGTAATCTTTACAAAAGCGATGCCTTCACATATAAGGTAGTCGCCTAGATTGATAAGTAGATAGCTACATTGACTTTTTTGAAAGGTTACCATTATACTCACTGTTTCATAATAAAATTACTTAAGAAATATTTAGCAGCACTAGAGTATTTGGCACCCGGTTTAAGTCACCATCCTCATCTTAGCCATAGGACGTCCACTGCTGGACACAGGCCTCCCTCATCTAAAGATCATGAGGGGTTGTTGCCATACTTACCACGCCTTGGCAAGCGGGTTGGCGAGCGCAGCGCAGGATGTTGATACACGGAAAGACGCTACTGCCCATTTTCCGTAGGTAACCCTTAGCAGATTCTTACTGCATCCACGGGCAGGAGAAGCATAGAAGCATAGAAGCATAGAAAGCATAGAAGGCAGTACAAAATGCTTTCACACAGTTTGTCGAATCTAGATCACTAGAGTTCTATCGCAAAGGCATAAATGACGTTCCTATTAGATGGCAGCAATGTATGGATAATAATGGTAATTATTTTGATTTTAAGTAACTACTTTAAATTAAAAAAAAACTTATTTTAATTTTTCAGTACAAATCGGCAATTTCATACTTTAAACCCTAATATCTTATTTGTAACCGACTTTAAAATAAGGAGGAGGTTTACAAATGGTCTGAATATTTTTTTATTCTTTGTTACCTCAGTCAACATCTCAGCCGTAGTTACGTCCACTGCTGGACATAAGCCTCCCTTTTGGGTCATCAAGATCATGAGGGCTTTGTTGCCATAGTCGCTACACATTGTAGGCGGGTTGGCGAGCGCAGACTTCCGGAGGTATCCCCTGGCAGATTCTTACTTCATCCAGGAGCAAAAGAGGAGGGGCAACATTCTACTGCCGGCACCCCACGGCAATGCAGCAATAATTTTACAATAAATAAAATAAAATAAAATAAATAATGCTGGACTAATCACACAGCATCATCTAGCCCCAAGCTAAGCAGAGCTTGTGTTATGGGTACTAGATGACTGATATACTTAATACATTATACTACATACATAGATATTTTTTATTATATATAGAAAAACACCCAGAACACCCTGAACAAATGTCTGCAGATCGTACAGACATTTGTCCCGAGGCGGGAATCGAACCCGCAACCCCTTGCGTCGCAGGCGGACCTTCGCCCGCTGCGCCACAGAGCTCGTCAATATTAGCTATCTTAAAGATACTTCGCTAAGAAATGCCTGAAAATTCAGAAATAGTATTTTAAAACGTCATCTACTGAACACGGGCCTCCCTCATGGATCTCCATAAGAGGTAGTTGCCATACTCACCACGCTTGGCAGGCGGGTTGGCGAGCGCAGTACGGGCTGTTGATACACGGAAAGACGCTGCTGCCCATCTTCATCCATGGGTACTCGTACTGCATCCATGGGTATGAGAGGAGGGGTAACATTCTACTGCCGGCACCCCACGGCATGAACAGTACCGTCTGCACCGAAACAAGAAAATGTGCAATTTACGTAAACATATCTTGAGCGCAAGACAATCATATTTGCAAACAAGCAGTTAACGCGTGATGAGAATACTGGCTTGCAGGACATTCCCACGATGTACATAGGTGCCGTCCTCGCGTTTACATCATCATTAACTCTAACGGTGAAAGAAAACTTCGTGTGTCTCACTTCTTATTAAACTCCACACAAATTAACGCTCCAGTGGTGTTGTCTGACAAAGCAAAAAAAGAATTCCATTTATTGAGCACAAATGAATTATAAAAATCTATGTATGTGTACACAACGATACATAACGATAAACGATTCTTTAATTTAAAAAAAAAACCGACTTCATTGACCCTTATTTTTTATTTTCTTTAAGTAAAAATTTATTTATTAGATATTTATTAGATACAAGAAACATTTTGCTTATTATATACGAACTACGAATTAATTAATTAATCGAATAAATCAACCTTAATTAAGAGTAAGGTAAGTGGTTTACTAGCCTCCCCACTAGGATTCCCTGTGTTGTGGAGGGTAGTCTCTTCAAGTGCTGAGATTGTGTGCGTGCGTTTCAAGTGCTGAGTTATGATGATAATGAGTAGGAAAGTGCGACCATAAATGTATACATCATAGCCATAAATAGTATAGATCACGTTATCGCCCGTGGTTTTTCTAATTGAAGAGCTATGCCCATCTTTGGTCTTCTTCATTAGTTCCAAGTTCAAATCATTCTTTCTAAATGCAACTCAATACAATAATACAATATTTTTTATTCAAATAACTTACGGCTAAGTAGTACATATTACTTATATCTAATTTAATCGAAGAAACCTAATTAACTTAGCGTGTGCCTGAATTAGGTGATCCTGTTTTTCAGGCAAAAACTAGGTCACAAGCAAATAAATTTAACCAACCTAACTGCTTGACTTGTCTCTAAAAATAGCTCCTAGTTTATGAGGGAGTTGTTGCCACACTCACCACGCTTGGCAGGGGTTTGCGAGCTCAATACGTATGGTAGATATACAGAAAGACGCTGCTGCCCATCTTCCGGAGGTATCCCCTGGCAGGCTCTCACTGTATCCCGTGAATGAGAGGAGCCGACTCTTTACGGCAAAGCATCATATTAGATGTTAAAAGCCTTATTTTTATTTCTATAAAATCCATCTATAGCCAGCCTTATGTAGTTCCTCTGTGATTTTCCCTTATAAACATGACTCTGTATCATGTTGTTAGCATCTGCATAGTAATTCTATTATTGCTGCTTGTGGTTTATGCTTCCTTGCGTGGTCACTCTCCCATAACGCCATCTTGTAATTTTGGGCGGGAAATCGTAATGACATCGCGTTGAAACCATAGAGAACGGATGTGATATGGTGGAAAACTGCATGGTGAAATTATGCTTTTTCTTTGTTTATGGTTCGTGAAGTGGGGGACTGTGAAATGGCAAGAAATAAATTCATTTGCTTGATTGGACACTATGTTAAATATCAGTTATGGTAAAGAAGTATAATATAAACAGTAATTTTTGCGGGATATCCGTCGTTTTACATGTCAATCTTAACGGCCCTACCAGACATTATATTCAGGAGTTTTTCCTACACCTATCATAATATTCCTTCACACTTTTAAGAATATTCAACTTCTTATCATCATGTAAAGTAAAAAAATGAAACAATTACGACATCCTAGGCAATATAATGTTATGATCAAAGTCATATTCTTTATAATGACTTTAGCGCTAGCCTAAGTTATCACTTCTGTCGTGCGTCCCGAGACGCACACGCTTTTTTTGATTACAGGGACTAGGATCGACTTGACGGACGTGGGTTCAAACCCCACCGGAATTGTAAGTTTTTGGTAGTTTTTTCATTTCCTCGAAATGTTCTACATAACTGTGGTTTAAAACTATAAAAAATAAAACATACCTTTTGTTTGTAGAAGTTATCAATAAGTCACAGGCTTGCATGTATCACTTCCGTTACGGTCCTCACACCAGGGAGTGAACTAACTGCTACGGAGCCCACCATTACACGATTGTTTCCATTGTCAGACGATTCCTTTCACCGACGAGAATCTCCGCAACCTACTGCAACCGATTCAAGATAAAAATATTGATATTCCTAATAGTTTTGCCATGCGAAGCCAGTAGTGGAATGTAACTTTGCTACTCTCTTGCCCGTTAATGCAGTGAGAATCTGCCAAGGGATATCTCCGGGAGATGGGCAGCATCTTTCCGTGTATCAACATCCCGTTCTGCGCTCGCCAACCCGCCTGCCAGGCGTGAAGAGTATGGCAACCACCCCCTAATTATCTTGAAGATCAGGTTCGGTAGAAGAATGGCTAATAATTGTTTAATATGTGCAATTAACTTAAACATATGTATAATAGCAACGTTCGTAGAAACAGGTTCGTAGAAACTGTCTATACGTTAGGGTCTTAGTTCTTTTAGACGCCTAGTACAAAATCTTCATGGCTGAACGACGTTCGTTCGGACTGCAGTCGCCCAAATGATCTTAAGGCGGTTCACACACTGCCACGCATCACGCTGCATGTTGCGTGAATGCGTCTTCTAACGTTGCTTGTAAGTATCTCCGTTTGTATAAAAAACACGCACAGTCCAACACACCTAAAATGCATCTACGCGCGTTCATGTAGATCACGCGCGTAGGTGCGGAGAAACATGCACGCACGCGCGTAGGTGCGGGGTGAGACGCAAGGTATGGTACACCGAGTCCTGCAGTCTAGCGAACAGCTTCCGAAAGAAATGAGTCAGACCCGCCGTGAATCCACCAAACGCAACTAATGCGCGTGAGTGCGTGAAAAACCCACACGATGATGCAGATCTGAACTCTCGCAAGTACGCGCGTAGGTGCGTCGACATGCAACATACAGCGTGGTGCGTGGCAGTGTGATAACCGCCTAAGTCACACCGCTCATTACACACATTTGGAAATCCTTGCGGCACGATATTCGTATCTTTAATACCGCCCTTTTCTCTGTGCCGCTGTTGGCCGAAAATAAAAAATAAATGAATAATATGCCATATTAAAAATAAATAAATAATGCTGGACAATTCACACAGCATCATCTAGTCCCAAGCTAAGCAGAGCTTGTGATAGGGGTACTAAATGACTGATATATTCAGCTTTATATATAATATATATACATATATATAAGTAGCTCTGGCAAAGTTCTAAGTAACCAAACGGAAATTATTTAGATCTTAAGAGGTGAAATGGGTGCAAATTGCCAAGTTACGGACAGAGAATATCCAGTAAATAAATTACAGGTTATTTTTTAAGTAAGCAAACGACAATAGATCTTAGATTACATATATTACTGTGTGAGTTGCAAATTCACAGATAAATTTATTTTTCAGTAAATAAATTGCAATCAATATTTATAATTGAAAGATTTTAAAGCTTTGAATGTTTGTTTTTTCTCAGTCAATTCAGTTTCTAAAGAATATGAATTGATTAACATTCGAATATGTATTTAGTATGGATTTATGGATTGGACAAATAACGGACTCAATATAAATGGCGAAAACCTAAGCCACTTACGTTTCGCTGATGACCTTATTTTGTTTTCCGATTGCTCAAAAACATTAGAAGTTATGTTGCAACAGCTATCTGATGAGAGTCTTAAAGCAGGGCTATCAATGAACTTAGCAAAAACCAAAATAATGTCAAATGCTGCACATAATTATAGAGATAAAAATAAATAATGAAACAATAGAATACGTAAAGGAATATATATGTACATATATATCTAGGACAACTAATATCTACAGAAGACTGCATGCAAAAAGAAATAGAAAGAAGAATAGCTAATACATGGAAACGATTCTGGTCACTAAGCGAAGTGATGAAGAACAAATATATGCCTATAAATGTAAAGAAAAAAGTATACAATATGTGTATTTTACCATGCTTACTTTACGGGTGTCAAACCTGGGCATTGACCGAACAACTAGCTAATAAATTAAAAATTTGTCAAAATGGAATGGAAAGAAGTACAATAGGAGTAAAAAGAAAGGACCGAGTAAGACTAAAAGACATAAAGAGCAAAACAAACTTTAAGAACGCATACACGACTTACAAACAACTAAAATGGCGATGGTCGGGACACATGATTAGAGAGAATAAAGAGAAATGGACTAGTTTAGTAACAGAATGGTATCCACGAGACGGTAAAAGGAGTAGAGGTAGACAGACAAAGAGATGGGAGGACGATATTGTTAAAGTGGCAGGGACAACATGGACGCGTACAGCAAAGGACAGGACAAAGTGGAAATCTTTGGAGGAGGCCTTTGTCGAAAGACAAGCTGTTTTCAAAGACCAACCGTTTGCCGATTTATAATGTGTTTTATTTATAATAATTATATATATTATAACTTAAGTTTTAGGCATATATAAAAACCAACTGTAAACATTAAGAAACAGTAATAAAGGCTTTTTTTATTTATTTATTATTTATTATGTATTTAGTAAAGTAGCACGAACAGAGATTTTCGGCGAAGAAAACTAGGAAACTCTTGTAAATTCTCAAAAAATAATTTGCACAATATAAAATTGACCCATTGAAGTTTTCAAATCGTATTTAATGTCCCATTTTTAGGGTTCCCTTATAGTATCATTTTGTCTGTCTGTCTGTCACAAATGGATATCTCGAAAACTGATGCTATCGACTTTAATAGTCAGTCACATCTTTGTTCTGCTCCCCATTTAAATTATAGTATGGCTTTTATATCATATTTAATTCATTTATTTATTTAAAAACATGTAACAGATGGTACACAATTTATTAGATACTATGGTATCTGCAAAAGTATGTCGCAGATATCGACGCCATTCTTTACCTGAAATACAGATTATTTTCACTGTAACCACGCAGAACATTATTACCTCGTTGCATTATGGAAACACGCATAGTTAGGCGTGTGTGGTGACATTAGCCCATCGCACGCGACCCGTGACGAACCGATTCTGTTTACACAACTCATCGTGTTACACGTATGACAATGGCAATGTTTAGAAACTTTGTTTTCCTAACAATAAAGTCTCTTTCAACGACTCTTGAGTGCTTTTATTTTAACACGCCTTTATTTGCTTAACTTGTATGTTTCTATTTTTGCATATTTGTAACCGACTCTTTTGAACTCGATTTTGACCCACTTTAAACGGTCAGATTTAACTGAAACTTTGTAGACTTATCAATGACCTCTAAAGATTGATGATTTTATTCCATTATCGTGATTGGGATCGTCAGGATTAAATAATGTCCTCACATAATTTCGGTGTGAGTGTGAGGGCAATTTTTTAACAATAAATCGAACTAAATAGAAATAAATAATTCTTAAAATAGGCGGAAAATAAAAATGAACAAAAATAATGAAAAAAAGCGTGGGGCGTTTTGTGCCATATTTTTTCGTTTACCGAACACGGCTCGAACGATTTAAAAATTATTTCATCATTAGAATGCTTATAGCGATAAGGCCGCCCTTTGTACTCCTGTGTTGTTTTTTTTTACATTATTTCTAAATTGTTTATGTTCTTTTAATGTGGTGTGCAATAAAGAGTTTTCTATCTATCTATCTATCTAGAATGCAACATCGTTTTCCTGAGTAACATAGGCTATATTTTTGGACCCGATAGGTGGCGCTGCAATTTTGGGGTGCGACTGCGGTGCGATACGCAGTTCGCCGTAGTTATGTTGTATGTACCCCGTTTCCGTATTGTACCCTACATTTAATCCTAAGGTGAAGAAGTTCACAGCCGGTATCGAACCCGTGGGTTCGTACCGGCTGTAAACCAATACATTTTTCTTTCTTGAAAAATGTATGTTCACATTTGACACGTGCTCAACGGTGAAGGAAAACATCGTAAGACAATCGAAACCCATTTCTTAATCAACTTCAGCCGTAATGACCTGCTAATTCCTCTGGCTAATAGTCGACTAAGCTGGGAGGCTAGCCTAATCCTCGTAACAATATCCGAAGTACTGCAGCGTCCTGTGTAGCATTATTACCAGTTGCTTACGCTGCAAAAATCATCTATAATAGATGTAAATGCCTTTTTATACGTTGTTAAGGTTGATTTAATTTGATTTCTGCGGTAATGGGATCAAAGTGGAGTATTTAATTTTATATACCTCTATAGTCCCAGGATATTAGTGTTGGGAAAAAGAATTGTAAAGCAAATACTTCGCTTTACCATCTGCTTGCGCGAAGGACTGGAGTTCTTTGGTTCCATCTGCGTATCGAGGTGCATGGAGAAGCATCAATAAGAAAATCAATTTCAAACAGTAAAACTGCGTATCGAGGTGCATGGAGAAGCATCAATAAGAAAATCAATTTCAAACAGTAAAACTGTTAGAAAAGCAAGCGGAAACGTCTATCTTGAGAACGTCATCTGAGACCTGTAATTATTACACCTCACCGGATGCGGAGCAAAAAACTGGAGGATAAAAGACGGTGTTTGGTAAGAGCCGGTCGCCGTTATATGTTGGTCGTTATATTGTTAGTACAGCTTGTACTTTGTCGATAAGCCCAAACAAAGTTGGTCTGGCGTCGTAGTCAAATCAAACTTAGATAGTTTCTTAATTATTTTTTAATAATATTCAACACATAAGAAAAAAACTAAACATAAAAACAATTTAAATAATAATAGTAAAATCTCATATAGGTACATTTTATTTATGCTTTTCATATTTGTAATCAAACACTGTTACAATATACATATATGACATGCTTTTGTAATAGAGGTTAACGTATTAGCACAAGTTTATGAAATTAAATATTTTAAGTAATCCCCGACACTTTACCTAGTCTCGGAGATTTCCTATTTTTTTCTTTTCATTTGATACCACACTTGGGTATATTTGGAAACATTCGATCATTAATCCCCTCTTTCATCCCCCATATTTAGTAAACTTCTTAACCGATTTTGATAAAACATGTTTAAGAACCACCGCCGGAAAACCTGCTTTAAAAAAAACTGCGTGCAAATCTGTCTACTAGTTTAAGAGCTACGGTGCCACAGACAGACACACAAATACACACACATAGCGGTCAAACTAATGGTAATGTCTGTATGATCTGCAGATATTTGTTCAGGGTGTTCTGGGTGTTTTTCTATATATAATAAAAATATCTATCTATGTAGTATAATGTATTAAGTATGTCAGTCATCTAGTACCCATAACACAAGCTCTGCTTAGCTTGGGGCTAGATGATGCTGTGTGAATTGTCCAGCATTATTTATTTATTTATTTATTTAAACTTATAACACCCCTTTTTTGTCGGGAGTTAAAAATATTTAATAGGTTGTAACTTTACCAGAGCTTGAAGGTCATGCCACGCCAGCGTCTTTCAGGTCCGCGTGGTTTCGTCGCCCAGCTTCAGGTGAAACTAAGTCAAAAAATATTACAAGTTTTCTGATATCTCTGGTGTCTTAGGAGCCTCGGCTTAAAACTGGTAGAATCGCTGCACAAGAAAGTATGCGCACGAGCCAAACATGAACTTTGCTGGTGCATGCGTTTCCGCTTCACTGGTTCGAGGAAAACACTGGTTTACTCGCGGTGTTTGTGCTTGCGATGTTTATGGAAGTTAGGTGTTTCCTTCAGTTTTTGGAAGTCCAGTGCTGGACATGCCTCCCTCGTGCAGTTCTAAGTACTGACCATGAGGGGTTGGTGGAATGCCCATGAATGTCGCACTCCACCAAGCCGAAGTCAAAGAGAGGAGGAGAAAAACCATAGCACGAATATAATTTGTAATAGTTTTTATAGTGTTTAAACACACTTCCCGAACATTTCAAGGAAATGAAAAACTTCAGCGAAATTAAATCAAAATTTTCACCGAATCCTACCGATGCGAAAATTTTGATAAGCTTTTATGAAGAGTACTCGCAGAAAATCAGGATCATCAGCAGTTAGGGACCTACGGAGGAAGCGTGAAGATAAAACACTTTTGCCCGCGACTTCGTCCGCGTGGAAGTCATAAAACGTAAAATCCCCTTTTTCACGCAGAGCCACTTTGATTCGAAAATATAAATCCCATTTAATTTAATTTTTATAATTTAAACATTTAATAAGTTACAAGTCAGTAAACGTACAAAAAATAATATTAATACAAATAATTATTTACAATTGTACTATAATCCTGTATTAAATAAACTATTGCTTTAATTTTAATTTGATCAAATTGTACCTCATGGTAATTAAATTGAACATAATTATAATTTGACTTTGTAAATGTTAAATGTAGAGGAAAATCTGGTTAATACTAAATGAATGAAATTATATGACCTTTGGTTCTTTAAATGGAAAATAATATAAAACAAAAATAATAAAAACCCCAATCAAAACACTGATAAAATCTGCCACAAACAATAATTTACTCTTCAACAACTCATAAAACAGATCATAAACCCAACCAATCTATAACGGAATAAGTAATGAAGAAAATGTATTATTTTTCCCTGTAGTTAGTTCAACTTGCTGGCAAAGCGTGTCGGCCTCATAAGTTTTTCTAGCAGCTGACCTGCGGCGAATGGGAGCATTCTGAGAGCTGCAGCTACTGGCGCGCAGCTGAGAAATACGGAGGAGGCATTATAATAATCTCATCACCATCATCATCATCATTTCAGCCCGTTTGATAGATAGACAGATCACTCTTTATTGTACTTAACTTAATACAAACACAAAAATTAACATAGAAAGAAACTTACAAAACTAAAAGTAGAAGTACAATGGGCGGCCTTATAAGCGATCTAAGCGATCTCTTCCAGGAAACCTTAGGATGGATAAAATCGACAAGAATGAAAAAGGCACGGTGTCGTCATAAATATTTAAACATAAGTACTTAATAAATATATAAGTATGAACCTATATTCAGCGACTATACATACATAATTAAATACATAACATATAAATATATGTATATATACTAATATAAAATAAAACTGATAAAAAAAAAGATGTTTGCACCCACTTCTGGGTATAGGCCTCCGCTTTAATGCACCATTCTTTCCGGTCCCTTGCGATTTGTGTCCACCGGTTTCCAACGGAACTAACGATGTCATTTGACCATCGGGTGGTCTGCATCTTGGTCGCACTGAGTCCCTTGGCCACCATTCAGTAGCGGCTTTCGTCCATCTTCCATCATCCCTTCGAGTCAAGTGCCCCACCCATCATATCATCCAGTGCATAATAATCTCACTAATAATCTATATATATAAAATTCAAAGTCCTGACTGACTCACTGACTGACTGACTGATATATCAACGCACAGCCTAAACCACTGGACCTAAAGACTTGAAATTTGGCACACATAAACCTTGAGTATCATAGAGGTGCACTAAGAAGGGATTTTTCGAAATTCCCACGGGATAGGGAATAAATGGGATCTATATTTTCTCTGCGTGAAAAAAAGGATTTTACGTTTTATGACTTCCACGCCGACGAAGTCGCGGGCAAAAGCTAGTAACATATATAATAAACTAGCTTCAGCCCGCCGGTTCGCATGCGTTGTACCCGGATAGAGTCTAAGTGGTAATCCTGGTCAACATCTGTACGTGAGCAATGTGGCAGCTCAATCCATTGTGTAGTATTTGCGTGAAGAGGTAACAAACGTCCATCTATACAAACAAACTTTCGGCTTTTTAATATTAGTGGGATGTAGGTGAGGTACTTTATTATCTCTCAGGGTTTGGACTTGAATTTAAAGGAGTTCGTTGCACGGTAAAAGGTAAAAGTATAATCAGGAACACACGGGATAAAATATACAACAATATAAAAGAGGTAAATACAAAATCATCGCGTTACGTTGATGCTGGCGGTTCGCGGATTTCGGCGGATTGGCGGGAAGCGCCCGCGCAGGCCGTCTAGCCGAGGTTGGTAGAGGTGAGGCATTTACGATGGCGTTCAGGAAGCGTTCTAACACACGAGTTGAAGGTGCGTTCGTCGCCCTACATAAATTATGTATTGCGAGACACAAGATCCAATAATCATAAATAACAATAAATATATTAAAATCAAAACAAAAATTGTATACAAAACTCCTTATAAAAAACGAACTTGAAAGAAGATTAACAAAATAATCCGACAGCTATGAAACCAACTGAGCTACGAAGGCAGCCAATATATATTTACATAATATATCTCACTAATAATATAAAGCCGAAAGTTTGTTTGTATAGATGTATGGACGTTTGTTTACTCTTCACGCAAAAACTAGTCTACGAATCGAGCTGAAATTTTGCAAACATATAGATGTTGACCAGGATTAACACATAGGCTACCTTTTATCAGGGTACAGCGCATGCGAAGCGGCGGGCACAAGCTAGTCTGTTATATATTCCTACAAACCACCGCATCCAACCTTCTTAGCTGCATAAAGAAAGCGCAATGGGCAGCGGCCGGCGCGGCGCGTGCGCACCGTGTTTTTGCCGAGATGAATATTTATCTGCGGGCGCGACCATTAGCGATGCTAGCGGTAACCCGACCGATACCGATAGCAGCCATGCATTGCACCTTTTTGCATTTTAATACGTGTGATGTGATTTTTTTTTCTATATTGCTTCTTCCTTATGAGTGGTGTAAAATGTGATCCTTAATTCAAACCAATGAAGTCTCTATCTAATCTCTGATAGCGATCTGTTGTCCACGTCCACTGCTGAAGATAAGTCTGATTCGTGGGTTTCCAAGATCATGAGTCGGGTTGTTCAATACTCAGTTAAATAAATGTTTATACCGGCTCTCGTTTTATTGCAGCAAAGATGCACATAGCAGTCATCATCACAGCCGTAAGACATCCACTAGACATATGCCTACCGCATGGACTAAGAGATCCAAGTACTAACTATGAGTGGTTGTTGCCATACTCACCACGCTTGGCAGGCGGTTTGGCGAACGCAGTACGGGATGTTGATACACAGAAAGACGCTGCCCATCATCCGGAGATATCCCTTAGCAGATTCTTGCACTTACGGGCAAGAGAAGAGGGGTGACATTCTACTGCCGGCACCCCCCGGCATTCTACTGCAGGCACATAGCAGCAAATACTACTTATTAATTTTTGTGAGTTATTCAGTTAGATATCCTATGCGTTGTTCGAATTTCAGGACTGCGTGGGCAGTTGATTCTTTTTCTTTCAGACATCGTCTGCAGAGTAGGTTGTCTGTGGCTCTGATGTTGAAGAGTTTTGTGATTTTATTAATCACCGAATAACTATATTTGTTTCTAAATTAGTAGATCTGTCATCAAAAATTAATCGCCAAGTAGAATTTGGTCCTGGCACTTGGTTGGTCGCTACCGACACGCTGTGCTAGCTCGGTGCGTGGCAACACAACCAGAACCTGACCTAGTTTTTTGTGAGGGGTAACCGATTTACTATTTTTGGTACAAATATATTAAATTGGGTAATTGCAGACTGAAGATGGGCAGCAGCGCCTTTCTTTGTATCAAAATCCCATACTGCGCTCGCCAACCCGCCTGCCTGTCATGGCTAGAATGGCAACTACCCCTCTTGGAGATCCATGAGGGAGGAATGTGTTCAGTAGTTGACGTTTAACGGCTGAAATTATGAATCATCATTTCAGCCGTAAAACGTCCACTACTGAACTAAGGCCTCCCACATGGAACTCCATGAGGGGTAGTTGCCATACTCACCACGCTTGGCAGGCGGGTTGGTGAGCGCAGTACGGGATGTTGATATAAGGAAAGACGCTGCTGCCCATCTTCCGGAGGTGTCCCTTAGCAGGCTCTTACTGCATCCACGGGTAGGAGAGGAGGGGTAACATTCTACTGCCGGCACCCCACGGCACAAATTAATTAAAAATAATGTATAAGAAATTATGAATGATGATGATGTATTTATAAGAAAATTGTATTTATCAATCATCTGGTAGCCATATTACAAGCTCTTCTTACTTAGGGGCTAAATGGTGTTGTGTGAAATTGTCGAGCACTATCTTCTGCCTGATGCTTTGTTAGAATTGTCCAAATGAAATTTAAGATTTATCTAAATATTGGCCAAGTTCTGTCCTAATCCCTTCTGGTTTGGCTTCAGTGACCAAAATAACTAAATAAATTTTAAGGGTTTCGGACCAAAACGGTAAAAAGCAACCCCTATGGTATACCCCTATATCACTTTGTCTGCCTGTCTGTCACAAATAGATATCTCGAGATCTACTGATACTGTCGACTTGAAATTTGAAATGGTTGAAGATGTAAAAAAAAATGTAAAAAATATTCTTATTATGATTTCATTAGGAATGGATAGGGGATCTCAAAATGTTTAAGTGAAGTTACTAGGTTCTGTAGGGTATCATTAAAAGGTATTAATTTGCACATTTAAACAGTTTTTATTTTTCTTCTAAGCCGTATTGTTTCCAAGTTATTTACAAAAATGTTGAAAAAACGACCGTTCCCTCCCTTATCTCCGAAGTGTGCAAAGATATACCCGTGAAACTTTTATTGCCAATAAAAGTGTATGTAAAGTTTATAGGAAAATTATAGCGAACTCTCTAATTTGCATAGTTTTTTAGACAAGGCGGTGGAGGGAGCTTTAATTTTTTTTAAGTTACTAGATCATGTGGTGTATCATAAGAAAGGTATTCATTTGCACATGAATAAACAGTTTTAGTTTTGCTTTAAGCAGTATAGTTTTCGACTATTTTACAAAAACGTTGAAAAAAATAGCATTTCAACCCTTATTTCCGAAGTTTGCAGAGATAAACCCCTGAAACTTTTATTGCCAATAGAAGTGTTTGCAAAGAACGAACCCTCTGATTTGCATAGTTTTTAAGAAATCATCGAAAGTTTAAAAAATCTACATAAGTTCCGCTATCAGACAAGAGATTTTCAAGATGTCAAGGTTCTCCAACAAATATAAACCGCCTTTATCATATATGTTGTATGATGGCACGGAACCCTCGATACGCGAGTCCGACTCGTTCTTTCCCGGTTATTATATATAGGTAGATATCGAAAAGAAACGTTCCAACTCTTGCATTACTGACGTTTTGTAGTGCAAGATGGAATTCTTACAAGTATTGAAAAGGAAACTTCATACAATTCTTGCATACAAACGCCAACGTACTGTTATCAATGAATATTGAACTCACATACAAAAACACCTAATCTATTCAACCGTCTAGTCACGGGTCGCGACACGTGCGAGCAGGACGCGAATACAATAAAAAACCGAGTTAAAACGGGATAGGTAGACATCCGATGCTCGGGTCAAATGTCGCCCGATATGTCATAACCTGTTGAAGAAGCTCCGATATATCAGTTTGAGTACGCGAGTGAAGAGGAAGGAATGTACAATGACGCGAGGGTTAAATGTCAAGCAAAGTGTCTCGGCCTGTGGGAGCGGGATGGGGACATTCGGCTGTAATGGGTTAGAGCAGGATAGGTTAGGGGGTCAAAATACGAGCGGCGACAACCCTGACCTCTCCAGACTGTTGCGGGCCGGATTCGGGATTATCTAAATGAAATTTAAAGCGGTTATATTTGTGCTATGAATGAGTAGGGTAACGTTTTTTAATTATTTTGTATTTATTTTTAGTCATTATCTAAGTATGTGTACTTAACTGCAGAGCCGGCCGTCCCGCCCTTCTATCACTTTTTGCGATTTAACGTGTCTGTACGTAATGGCTAAAAATAAATACAAAATAATTAAAAAACGTTACCCTACTCATTCATAGCACAAATAGAGGCCAAGATCTCAAAGGGCATCTAGCTAGTCTAGGTAATAATTTCAACTAATATTAGGTAATATTAGCTGAACATATACACAGCATTAAGAATTTAGTTACAAACTTTCAGAACGCACCTGATATGAATATTATGAACAACTGACTGATATGTCATCCGACACATTTAGAAAAGTTAACATTGTTCGCTAAGTTTTCTTAAATTTTCTAAATTGTTATTTGGAATTTGCGAAATTGGTAATAGTGGTAGAGTACTAGTAAGTAGTAGTAGAGCAGTACTAGTAGAATAGTAGTTGTAGTAGAGTAGTAAGTAGTGGTAGAGTAAAAGTAGTAGTAGTTAGAAGTAGTAGTAGAATATATTAGTAGTAGAGTAGTAATAGAGTGGTAGCTAGTTGAAGTAGAGTAGTAGTAAGTAGAAGTAGAGTAGTAGTTGTTGTAGTAGGTAGTTGATTCTGAGGATGTATGAAGTTTGCCGGGACAGCTAGTTTACTTATATTAACTATCATATTTTAAATAATTATTTTTACACAATGTCGTCGAATTGACTTTACCATCGATGTTGCTGAATCCGTGCCTGTAATCACTAATGAATCAGGACAGTCGGCATAATTAAACAGTAGCTGCTACCCTCAGACGGTATCCAATATTGGTGACACAATACCGCTGATTTGGTAACATTGTGTGTTGATAACCTTGGGTTTAACAGTACTAGCAGAGTGTTTAGTTATTACATTAGCTGATATATGACGGAAGTGTTAGCTTTGAACTATACGAAGTAAAAAGTGCGTTGTTGTTAGTGACAAGGTTTTTTTATTCTATGTTGTTATTAGAGTCCGAGTAACTTTTCCCAAAAACCGGAATTTGGAGAAACTGAAATTGTTAGAAATTTGGACTTCAGTGAGTTTGATAAGTCTTCAGTCCTTAGTGGGTTCTGAGCTGGATAAAAAGTGTATTGTGTAATAAAGATTTAAATTGTTCTATTTATAAATTTTCATGTGTTTAAAAATGTTTACTCCGGAATTTCACTTCTCGAGCAAACTTCTTGAACTTTTGACTCGAGGTAAGGCTGTTAGTATTTTTGCATGTTTGTTTGTAATAGAGATATTAAACGACCTCCTTGGCGCAGTTGGTTTAATACCGGGCTAAAACTCCTGCGCTTACTCGGTTGCAGGTTCGATACCCGCCGGGGACCAAAATGTTGGTTTTGTGTACAGATAAATATCTGGATCTGGGTGTTTATTTAAATATGGTAACATGATAAGTAAATATTAACAAGAGAGGTATTTGAGTACGTATTGTATCATGCATCTGATACCCATAACACAAGCTCTGCTTAATTTAGTGCTTGGCGGTGGTGTCTGCACAATGTCAAGGAATATTTATAAATTATTTATTTACTAATATATTAATCTCTTATTCATTATAATGCTCGAAAGTACCATTTTATTCTCTATCTTATTCTGTCTTGATAAACGAGTTGAGATCGCAGTACTTTGGCGATTTTATTATGTTTTTTATAGGTTTTATGCACCTTAAAGTACTTTTAAGCGGCGATTAAAGGCATTGATTTAAGATGTCGTAGGCAGTAGCAGAGTAATAGTACTACTTCTACAATATACTTCTATTTCTACCTAAGCCAAAAATTAAGTAAAGCTTGAGTTTAAGTTTCGTCAAAAAATTTAATTTCGGAACGCACCTTGAAATATTTGATAACTAAAAAACGTCATCATATAAATGTATGAGGAAATTAATTTATGTTCTAATGAGATTTCTATCTAAACTTATATTATCGAATATCTTTTGGTTGATTGAGTCAATTTTAAGAAATAAACACTAAATATTACTCAGCATAATGTTTGAAATTTTTCATTAAAACTATTTCGAATCCATTACGTGGTTTTTGAGTGAACAAACAAACAAACAAACGACAAACAGACAAACATTTCAGATGTAGTTTTTTTACGATCTATTATTTTTTATCATGTATTCCACTTATTTATTTGCAAAAATATTTAATGTGCATGTACGCGGAAGGTTTACGATTTTATAATATGTATGGAAGAAGATATTATTTATGACATGTAACCGGGGGACTCCAGTAGATGCTATTACAATTACTTAATTCCTCATGGATCGCATCATCAGAATCAAGTTATGAAAAAAGTGTATCTATCCAAACTCAAAATGCTTGAAAAGAAAAAGAAAAAGTTCCGATTGAAATTAAGAACATAATACTTTGAATATTTTGTCTGTAGCCTAGCTCGTAGTATGGGGAAAAGCCTCTCTCGGAGTTTCCTTGATTCTGCGGTTTCCCACCGATATAAGTATTTTTTTATTTGCTTGTTTCAGGAAATGCTCCATTGGATGTCAACGTCACAGATAACGGTAAGAAACCAAGTCCTATTTACTGATCCTAAATTATTCAGTTTACGAGTTAATGATCTCAGTTTTATATCAACTATAATTTAACGTGGTATCTTAATACCAAACTATTTATTGTGCATACTGTTAAAACACACTTAATCCATTACAAATTTAAAGTCGATAGCATAAGTAGTTTATGAGATAACCATATAATATGACAAATAAAAGGCTAGACGGACCGACAAAGTCATATCCTAAGGGTTCCTTTTAACCAAGTTGGTCTGTAACTGTAAATAGGACAGCCATTTCTTTAGATAACAAAGCCATAGCAATAGGGTCTTTACATCTATTATTGATGATTTATACAGCTTCAGCAACTGCTATTCATGCTGTACGGGACGTTGCAGTGCCTGGGACATTGTTATATGAATTTGGCTTGTCCAGCACCTATGCCATACTCCCAACTTAGAGCTCTTACACACGAGCGGCATGTTACCAACGGCATAGGTAACTGCAGCGTACGCGTCGGCGGCATCCATTGACGTGTCGACGGCAGCCGTCAATACGTCGTTATAGTTCGGCTGCTGCCGCCGGCGCGTCGACGGCTGCTGCCGACACGTGTCGACGACTGCTGTTGCCTCTGCCGTTGGCAACATGCCGCTCGTGTGTAAGAGCTCTTAGTCGGCTTGTTCAGCTTTAGACGCGTAATGCAATATTTACGTGATATTTACCATGATTTGAGTGTTTTCGAGCTTCCCTTATTTTGGCACAGTTACGCCATAATCAGGGGTAATCTGACATAAATATATATATCGTTAATCACCACAGATAAATATAATACACTAGTATTCTATACGAATATAATAAAGCTGAATAGTTTGTTTGGTTGAATGCGCTTGTCTCAGAAATGACTGGTCCGAATTAAAACATTATTTTGGTATTAGATTATAGGTTCAAAAATTATATTAGACGTTTTGTGCTGACGTACTGTGAGCTGCTAAATATATTTAACAGTAGCCTATGCGACTCGCATGTTCAAAGGGACAAGTTAAAAAGTATCAAGCTCTGAATAATATCGCAGCTAGAAATGTTCAACAATAGCTAGTGTGAATTTCTCGGGCTCCAGGCAGTGCTGTGACACCATAATACGCCTTTCACTGGCTACCTGTTGCGTGCCGTTCGTAATCTACAGCCATATAAGTATTTAAAAGGAACTTAAGCTGTAGTTCCGATAACAAATCAAGTAATGCACTATCGTTATTTTTTAATTTTCATTATTGGCTTATGATTAAGCTCAGAGTCGCTCTCAACCAGGAGGCTATGCTCGGGGTTTCTATACGGGATCGAATCAGAAATGAGGAGATACGTAAAATTACTTGGGACACGGACGTAGCCAAGCGGATGAGCACGTTGAAGTGGCAATGGGCAGGCCATAGCGCGCAGAACAGTTGGCCGATGGGGCCGCACAGTTCTCGAAGTAAAACAAAAACTCAACTTCATGTTTAAATTATTGGCAAGTAGCTAAAAAAAAAAATTAACACAGTTTTATACATATCGTCTCTGTACGAATTTTATCTGTACCGGTTCCCGTACCACAGATAATAATAATGCCCGTACTCAATATCTACAAGACCTCCCTATACACCTACATCTGCGTTCGTAATCATATGCATTATATTTATAAGTAATTCACAAGTAGTGTTGTAATTGCTCGTATCTTTAATCTACACGAGACGACGAAGGTTCAACCGGGGCTACCACCGGTATCTTCGCTTCTGTATTCATTATATGTTATATTATTAGGAGAAAATGAATGATGGAAGACTTCCGTGGCACAGTGGGTAACCTCCTTGGTTTTATATTCGCCGCTGAACATTTTTAATGCGTAAATATTTGGGTTTGGTTATTTTATAAAATACTCACCATTTTTAGACTATACAACCAGAACTCGACAAAAGATATGTGATGAACGCTTATGCGTGAACATTTATACTTTACGCATGATAAATAATGACACTGCTAGTGTCATTATTTGACATACATGATAAATTGTGTCATTATTTATCATGTAATGATAAAACATTACATGATAAATAATGACACTGCTAGTGTCATTATTTATCATGAAGCCACTGGCTCCTGAAACACAGTTTATACCTAGTTCAGGCTCCTATGGTTCAACCGCTTCATCATTTCAGCCGTGAGACGTCCACTACTGAACACAGGCCTCCCTCATGGATCTTCATGAGGTGTAGTTGCCATACTCACCACGCTTGGCAGGCGGGTTGGCGAGCGCAGTACGGGATGTTGATACACGGAAAGATGCTGCTGCCCATCTTTCGGAGGTATCCCTTAGCAGGCTCTTACTGCTTCCACGGGCATGAGAGGAGGGGTAACATTCTACTGCCGTTACCCCACGGCGCTTTATGACTATAAAATACTTTTTTACTTTACCTACTTTTACGTAACAGCAATATCCAGTAACAGCAACGTCTGTGAAATATCCAGCATTATTTATATATTATTCGGCCAAGTGTGATTGACACATGCAAAGTCGCGAACAGGAGCCAGTTTTGCATAATTTCAACAGCACAAACGAGTTAGCGATTTCGCATGAAACGGTGGTCGTGTCACGCTGCCAAGCGGTTTCGGAGAAGAAATACGAGCTCACTATAAGGAAGCGACGAGTATGGGTCGCACATCGTTTGACATGTACACTCGGGTACATCACTAAATAACAGTAACACTTTTTTGTAGACTTTATACCTTTTACCTCATGCCCTGGATGCATAGGTTCTTTTTAGACAAGCGTGCTCCATCTCAGGCCACATTTTTACATGTTTCACGTTGGATGGTAGCCAAACGTTTGGCTATCCCTACTAATATATAGAAGTGAAAGTAAGAATGTATGTATGTATGTTCCCTTTTCAAAAACAGCTGAAAAGATTTGGATGATTTTTAGTATAGGATTAGATTAGACCATGGAGACGGACAAAGGCTATTTTTCGTTGCGTAAATTAAATCGGAAGATGAAATTAATGTTGTATGGGAATATTTTTTTTCACTTGTTTTAAGTGAAATTTTACATAAATAGTAGTAGGGTAAGTTGTAAGTAGTGGTTGTAGTAGGTGTGATACGAAGTTCGCCGGGACACCTAGTTGTCAATAAAATAAAAAGGACAAGTGCGAGCGTGTCTCGCGCCCTCAGGGTTCCAAAATTAGAAGAATAGTTGCAATATAATGTGCCCTGCAGTAGGACGTTCGGCAATTATAGTCAATGTACGCAAGTGTACATTTAAATTAGTGGGTTACTTAAAACTACACCGCTTAATAATGTATATTTAGCACTTGATTAGCAACACGTATAAAATAATCCTTCAACTAGGTACTTACATATATACTTTGTATTGAATTGACACTAGCTGGCGGTACCAGTCTTTTTCGAAGCCCTTCGGGGCCTTTTTCGAATTTTAAATGCTTTTTTCTTTTAACTTTGATACGGTATTCTAGGGATAAAGAAAAATAAAATCTCGAATTTCAAAATGTTTCCTTTACGAATGCCACCCATTTGTCTGTAGGCTCCAGTAATTCCTCTTGAAGTCCGGAACCTTAAAATAATAAAAATCAAACAACTGTCGGAAAAACAAATCAACCAATTCAAAGAGCTCCTGTAGTAAGACAACTAATATACTTAACTACTTAGACTAAATGCATAGAGGTAAAGGCCACCTGCTAGGACCAGTTTAATTACCCCTAGTAGTATTATGTTCATAAGTATAAAGTTAATAATTACAAATTATAAAGTATTTGATTGCATTCATAAAAGCCGTGGGGTGCCGGCAGTAGAATGTTGCCCCTCCTCTCTTGCCCGTGGATGCAGTAAGAGCCTGCTAAGGGATACCTCCGGAAGATAGGCAGCAGCGTCATTCCGTGTATCAACATCCCATACTGCGCTCGCCAACCCGCCTGCCAAGCGTGGTGAGTATGGCAACTGCCCCTTATGGAGATCCATGAGGGAGGCATCGCAGCGTACTGTACAGTATTAACACCAGTTGCTAACGCTGTATGAATATACTAAAATACTAATTAATAATATACTAATGATTTATACTAAATGCATCGAATCCTAATGGATTCGATAGGCGCGACCTTACTTACGACAAAGACCACTTTTCATCACAAGGAAATCTATAACTTTACCAAAATTGTTTTGCTCAACCTATAAGACCCTATCAAGAATTTCGACGTAACCCGAAACGGGTTCAGTAGCTTAGTTCTGTAGCGGACGTGGTTTCGAACCCTAACGGAATCGTAAAAGAAAATTAATAAAGTTTAATTACTTGAAATGTCCTACCTAAGTCTGGTATAAAAAATACAAACCACCAACAAGTAAATATAGCCATAACAACGTTTTATACACAAAGCACATTATGCTCGACTGTCCCCATCATCTACATAATCACCGCTTTACAGCGCGAATTAATTTCTGCACACTATCTCCGTACTCATCTTTCAACTCAAGTATGTAAACGGTTTACGTTCAGTTTACATTGCACCGGTTACCAATAAAAATGTTAGTCCGGAGCAAAAGCTAGCGCAAACAGAAGCGTTCTGTGGTGACGGGAAACCAAATGCGCATGTATTTGTGAAAAGTGATCAACATGTCAAAGCACGATACTTTGAATTATTCAGTAAGGTTCTTTTCATAACTAAGATTTGATGGCATAATAGGTACTGAAAAAGCCTAATCCGTCTTGTAAATATAAAGGCAATGCAGCGTCTCGAACAGCATGAGTATCAGTTAATGACGCTTTATAAATACTGCTCTGTATTATGTATATTGTGCATAGTGTAAACAAACGCAAAAATTATGTCATATTGGCGTTATTTATGAAAGGTAGTAAGGCTTTTTGATATCTATTGTGGATATACAGCGCCAGAACCGGGTATTCATGCTGTAGGAAGCTGCAGTGCCCTTTGTTGTTTCACTGGACTTTGTTAGATGGATTAGGCTTGCCCAGGACCTATACCATCCTCACAGCATATTCAGTAATTAGTCAGAGGAAAGAATAGGTCAATACTGAAAGTGCCGCGGATTTCCTCACGATGTTTTGCTTCACCGTTAATGTACGTGTCAAATGTGAATATACATTTTTCAAGTAAGAAGAGTCCATTGGTTGACGACCGATGTATGTAACACAATAGATATTTTATAGATACCTTATCAATAAACTATGTTTAAACTAGTTTAAGGATAACGCTTTATGAGGCTACGTTCACAGAAGCTGAGATCAAGTCCTAATAAACTCTGTTTAAAGTATTTTTAGGATAACGACATATGAGACTACGTTCAAAGAAGCTGAGATCAAGTTCTAATAAACTCTGTTTAAAGTATTTTAAGGATAACGCCATAAGAGGCTACGTTCACAGAAGCTGAGACCAAGTCCTGGGTCAGGGTTGTGTCTGCTCGTTGTCTGGTTCTCATGAAGCTTCAGGTCTGTTACTTTAATTGTACTCATAAATAAAATTTACAGTTATTCGAAGTACATACTTGTTTTGACAGGTTTTGAAAATATTTGAACCAAGTCTGCTGGATAATTTAATATTGTGTCTTCTGACTTCTACAACTTCTATTTTTCTTTTCTACTTGACTTCTACAAACTGACGCGAAAAGCTACATTAAAATGAAAAGTCATAAGCGCCAGAGCAGTTATTTTCGTTGACATAAAAACTATTGATAATTATGTAAAATCCAAACACAATTTTGAAAAGGCTTTATAGAATTTCAATCTATGTACTGAAAATTTAGAGGCTTATATCGGTTTCGTTCACCTGTATTACAGCTTAACCTGATTGTTATTTCCGTTCTAATAGTTAACCAATCGTGTAAGCCAATAAGAGTTAAAAATATAAAAAAATATCGAAACGTTTATGTCGAAACTTCTGACGTCAATATCGCAAATGCGTTGTCCAAATAGAAATAAATGAATGGACTTGAGAACCACTACGTTGACAAGTTTTTTCTCTTTATAAGAAATTGTCATAAAAAACCCTGTCTTAATGTTTCGTTTCGATAAATAATTTTATGGTAATGTTCTAAGTTGCGACACATCAACGCACGCATGAGACGCCCAAATGAGAAAACAGCTTCCTGGTTCGAAATCAAAAGGCAGATGGCCAGTTATATCATCGCAACGAGACCATTTCCTACATCGCCACCAATACTATCTCTGACCGCATCGACCATAGCTCGCTATTTACGTGTTTCTCACACCATTGATAGGAAGAATCGCTCCCATTAGCCGGGAACTTCGAACAAGAATATAAGGTTAACTATGCCCAAAAACAGCAGCAGATATGCCATACAATTTGTATGGAGCGACCTGCGAGAGGCAGTTACCAGCTCCCAGATCAAGATAAAGCCGCGGCTGCAACCGCGGGACTGGAGTGATTTTATCTGGAGCCGCAATATATACCTTCTGTCGAGCCCTACAGCGCATGCGCGATTGATGGGCCAATAAGAACAATGCGAATTAGGGGTTATGGAGTGATAATGTCCTGGTTTTGTTACTGGCTACCTGCGGGCGTTTTTGATGCACGAACGAAATAAGACAGAAGTTGACTTGTCTAACCAGAATTTTATCGCGGTTATTATCGGAGACCTTGCTTGGTACGCCGGGGGTTAGCGGGTCAACTGATGATTGTAAGCTCGCTTACCATGAACATACCCAATGTCTTAACTTGCCAATAAGAACTACACACGCAACATTGTTTCGTATAGAGCCATATTTTGTAGATTTTCTTCTTCCTTGTTTTCTATTATAGATGCATATATTTTTTTCAATTTTTCATTGCACCTGTTTCAATCACACTTTAATAGTTAAAGGCTATGTCTTCATCTGAGATTCCGTTCAGAAAATATAGATTTTTAGTTCATAAATGAATTTTTATTGAATTACTTCTAGTTTGAACTTTGCAACAATTAACGTAAAACTTTGCTTTTAGCAATTTTGTAACCTACAAATTTGCTAAAAGCAATTTTAGCAATGATCTCGTCTCGAGTGTGAAGATCGACAACTTATTTTCCTTTGAACTTTAAAAAGGTTTACCCAAATTACCGTTTAATCATTCTTTTAGCAATGATCTTGTCAATCACCGTCGAATTGCCGATAATACTGCCGGTTCTCTTAGTGTTTCGTGGCGTGCTTTCGCCGAGGGCAGCGGACCGGTCCACCGACGCAGCCTCATTTAAACTGTAGCACATTCCTCGCGGGGCGGATGTGTAGTCGGGGCTTTGAGGTTACTGCAGTTTAATTTACTTTTAGACAAATCAAATTTATGTAAAAAGCTAAAACTAGCAAACGTAGTGTTGTCTTGCCCACCAGCTGGATGGAGTGATTGATGATTTGCAAACCGTCACTGGTGGACGCTGGATCCGGTAAGTCCAGGATAGGGTCAAAGTGGGGGATGAGCAACAGTTTACAGATATGTTTGATGATGATAATTCAAAACTCAAACTTAAAGGTTTACATACATTAAACAACTGACAACTTTATGGGACCTTCTGACATACACTACTACTACGAGCATAGTTGCTGTGGTTTTTTACTCTTCATTCATTAATTTTACGAGTGTTTGGCCAGGTTTAGTGGCATAAGTAATTTTTTTATTTATTATTTTATTTACTAGAATATCATTGATAAAAAACATCGCACCGCCATATTGGAAAATGGCGGCAAGAACGAAGCTTTTTGATATAATCTCCTTTCCAATATATTTCACGGCAAAAATATTTATTTACAAAATTATACTAGAGCATATTCGAAATTCGGAAAGAGCGCATTAAAATCAATAAAACTGACCATTTTCAAAACTTCCGGAATGCATTCTAGGCAAAACTACCAAGTTATTGTTTGCATCACCATAGACATACATCTAGAGATGATTCAAGCAGCGTCTGTCTTTTAGCATCGGCACTTGCGGACATAGCTATTAGGGCCGATGCGACAGCTACGGTCATAAAACTCACAAATAAATAAAAAAATAACTATACTAGAAGAAACCGTGGGGTAGAATGTTACCCCTCCTCTCATGCCCGGCTAAGGGATACCTCTGGAAGATAGGCAGCAGGGTTTTTCCGTGTATCAACATTCCGTACTGTGCTTCGTGTGAGGTAGACGTTTTACGGCTAAAATTATGACTAGAACAGTTTTCTTTTTACCAAAAGCACTGGAGCGGGCTATAAATAGCGCCGCGTAAGTGCAGGGAGCCTTTTATCTGCCGCCGACCGATACCGTGCTGTCATATTTTATGTGTTCTTATCAATAAATACTCGGCTTACAGTTTTTGCAATAATTATAATTACGATATACAGTTAAACGTTCATGTAAATCTGACTTCTTTACGTATTGTAAGGATTTTGTTTTTGGAGCGGAGGATTTTATTGTTATACCTTAATCTGCATAGTCCACACAATGGTTTAGTCCGATTTAAGTCGCCTAAAAAATACAGACGACTTGAGAACCACCACCTTTTTGAAGTCTGTGCTAGCGCGTGGAGTAAGCGAGGTTTCAAATGTCCTGTCATTGTTGATTGTATCACAGATAATTTAATACACTAGTAATTGTATTCAATAACTGAAAAAGAACACTGACGCCATCTATAGGGCTGTAGTACACGATTTTTAAGGTTTTTAATGAAAACGCCTTACTAGGTTGAAATCCACGTACGTCTAACATATAAGGTCGATGCAAATGGTAAAATGGAACCTTTATGGTATCACTTTGACTGTCTGCCTATTACAAATGGATATCTCAAGAACTACTGATGCTATCGACTTGAAATTTGAAATGGTTAATGATAACACTATTGCAAGGGATACAAATTTTAAAAGATCTCAAAATTTTTAAGAGAAGTACAAGGTCGTGTAGGGCAACATATTAAAGGTATTCATTTGCATATTAATAAAACTTCATTTTTGAGTTATTTACAAAAATGTTGAAAAAAATACCTCTTATCTCCGAAGTTTGCAGAGATAAACCCCTGAAACTTTTATTGCTAATAGGAGTGTATGTAAAGATTACAGGAAAACTATAACGAACCCTTTAATTTGCATAGTTTTTTAGAAATCATCGAAAGTGTAAAAAATATACATAAGTTCCGCTATCAGACAAGAGATGGCGCTGTCAAGGTTCTCCAACAAATATAATCCGCCTCTATCTTAAAGTATATTGTATGATGGCACGGAACCCTCGAGGCGCGAGTCCGACTCGCTCTTGCCCGGTTTTATTTTCTGCTGTAGCTTGTTGTAGCTGTTTAGAGGTAACCAATTGTGAAACCAACTACATGAAAAATTGTAAGCGTAAAATTTGTGTTAGAAAGTTTTTGAAAATTTAAAATATTTTGAAAATCAATACAAAATAAAACAAATTCAATGAAATTCGATTAGAAGAAGAAATGAGAATTAGAAGAAAAAATAGAAGAAATGTTCCGAATAGTTCTGAAGAACTTTATAAATGGCGTTGGTGCTAGTTTATTGTTGTTTAACACAATTGAAAATAACAGAACTATTGTTACCTAGCCCCGCTCTACTAATCCTCACAGATGGAGCTAGCCATCTGTGAGGTTTAGTAGGAAAAACTTTATCTTTTTTACTGAAAATGGCGCATTAATGTCAACATGTCACAATGTTTTAGGCACCTATCCGATTAAATGACAAAAATGTATACTTAGCCTGTGACATAATTTATTGCGGTTTTTGACATATTAAGTAGCTGATCATACATCGTTCGTACATGATTTATTACCCATAACATTGTAACTCCGTTTTAAACTTTTCAGTTACTTTAATTGCCTATAGAAAAAGTTCGATTGGTCGGATAAGTTACAACCAGTTCTGCATAAAGAAAGGTTGGTTGTATGACATTCTGGTATGTATTAATTAGTGCTTCGTGTTCTTATAATGAGCTTGTCGTGCGGTAGGTATCTCCAGTGCAAGGAAAGGAAAATATTTTAAAGAAATAGAGCAAGCTTTTTATCTTAACAGTGGGGACATTAAGGTTCGACTGCTTAGGACCTCCGTTACTCTAAAAACTACAATTGATGGCTGGGAAAATACAGTGGATCACATTGACTCAAGAAAGTTCCTAGGTATAAAAGATATCGATAGGTAACATGGCAAAAATCGGGAGAAGCTTTCTGTGAGGCAGTGTAACAATATATGACTGTGAGATAGAAGGCCAACCTCTCTTTTAGCCGTAAAACGTCCACTGGTGGGCATAAGCCTTGCTCGTGGGTTTCCAAGTACTCATGAGGAAGTTGTTAACATTCTCACCACGTTTGGCAGGCGGGTTGCCGAGCGCAGTACGAGTTGTTGATACACGAAAAGACGCTACAGCCCATCTATCGGTGGTATCCCTTGGCAGATTCTTACTGCATCCATGGGGGGAAAAGGAGGGGCAACATTTTGAATTTTTGAATTTTAAATGAAAGTTGTTCATTTTAATATTAATAAAGATCCTCCCCTCCTTTCATGCCTCTGGTTGCAGTAAGAGCCTGCCAAGGGATACCTTCAGAAGGTGGGCAGCAGCACCTTTCCGTGTGAGCATCCCGTACTGCACTCGCCAACCCGTCTGTCAAGCGTGGTGAGTATGGCAACTACCTCTCATGGAAATCCATGAGGGAGGCCTGTGTTCAGTAGTGGACGTTTTACGGCTGAAATGATGAATGATGAAAGATTTGAGCACGACTGGTATTTTTTTTTAAATTACTTTATTTGAACACCTTCTGTGCCTTCACTTATCTTTCCGTCAAATAAATGCACAAGTAAGACTCCGTAAACTTAATGTGGTCTTATCAAACACTTATTTCGGTATCAGACTGAGAACTATTATTTGCAGGCTTATTCCTAGTTTGGAGTCTACTATTCAATATCTAAGTATTATATTATCTCTAAAACAATGGGGTATGTTGAGGTCAAGCCGCGCCATGGTATACTAAGTAGTGTGCTGCTGAAACCGGGTTACCGGCCGGAGGTCTCGATATACAGGGTTTATTATTTATATTATTCTTGCGAGGACTAAAAGGTTTTGTCAAGGAGTAAAGTTGGAATGGATTTACTGAATAGTAATCCTAGAAACCAATTTTTTTTGATAACAGATCAATTTGATTGGCTATAGTTTCTGCGTTCTGTTTCTGCTACGCATATGTTAAGGGATAAATAAAAGTCTGTATACTTAGCTTGATTTTAATTCACACGGGAGTTGTTTGAAGCCGAGGCGCTTGCAATGGCATTTGAAAAACCATACCTATATGTTAGGCGGCTGATATTAAATAATAGACCTATATAAAGTTCACGTGTAACCATACACGGTCGGAGCCGTGGAGAGCCACTAGTAATTTTCAAAAACTATGATAAGTAACAAAATCTTATTGTTACTGCGATACTGTAAAGAGTGCTGACAATTGTGTATATATAAATTTAGGTATTCTATCAATCACCTGGCTTCCATACTACAAGGTTTGCTTTGTTTGGGACTAAAGTGTGTAGTGTCTAGCATTATTTATTTATTTACTTATCATGCTGGACTCTACACACAACTCCATCTCGTCCCAAACTAAGCAAAGCTATGGAAACCGGATCATTGGTAGAATACTTACATATATTTTTCCCAGACCCGACACAAATATCTGCAGATAAAGCATACATTTGTCCCCGGGAACGAACCCGCAACCTCCTGCGTCTCAGCGGGCTTTAAGACCAGCAGAGCCACGAAGGTTGTAAAATACGAGCATTGTGTAAATATGACCCTGTATATTTTAAAGATAAAACCGTCCTGTTTTTATATAACGCTACTGCCGGCGGCGCAACTTTAATACGCTAACGAATGTTGTTATATTTATAAAGGAAATTCAGTTATTTATTAAGTTAGCTCTCGCTCGGGTTTGCTTAGGGTTGAGGAATAAGTGGGCACTGATTAATTTATTAGTGTATGAGGTTTATTGTTACTCTGACTCTTGTTTTGTAGACCGTAAATTGTCTTCCGTAATGACTATGACTGTACAGCCCTAGGTAAGTCTTTTTTAAACTTTCACGATCACAACTTATTACTATATTAAATTATCGGGTATTTATCGCGTAATTACCTTTACCTTTTTTAACGTCGGGAATAAAATGAAATAAAGGTAATTACGCGATAAATACCCCATATTCCAATATAGTAATAGTAGGTAAATCCCTGAAATGCACTTAATTATAGTTTAATAAGCAAAATAGGTACAGTTAATTGCTCTCACACTTCTATTATAGATGATACATACAGCGTCAGTAACTGGTATTCATGCTGTAAAAGCCGCTGCAATGCCTGGGCATCGTTTGATGAATTAAGCTTAGCCAACACCTCCATCAATATACTCAGAGTATGGTAGGATACAAGTAGGTATAACCCGACTAATTGCAGAATGGTGTTCCACACTAGTCGTGGGATGCAGAAAGAATCTGCTAAGATTGGGCAGCTGCGTCATTCCGTCTATCAACACCCTGTCAAGCGTGGTATGGCAACACAGCCCACTCGTGAACTTTGAGATCCATGAGTTCTAAGTCCTGCAGTCTACGTGGACAGCAAAAAGTGATGTTCTCTCTTTCCTCGTCATTCTCGAGGAACAACGACTGTCGTCTTCTGTAGAGGATAGTAATGCTGAGCCAAGCTGTTGCTAAGAACTCCTTTTTCACACCCTTGTCTTAATCAAGAGTGGCATCCGAAATCATGACCGTTATGTCAGGGGTTAGTTGTGACGCGTCAATAAGGTCCATGCGGCCGCACTGAATAAAGTATTTTTTGATTCTTTGATTCTTAAGTTTCAGGGTTGGTTCAGGGGCTGAGATGATGTTCCAGGTTCTGGGCCTGAGGTGACCAGAGCCGACGGTGTTACCTGCAGATGGACGTATTGTCTGTACATCGTAGGAGCTTTGATGGATTCTTATTTTTGTCTCAAAGTGACCGTTATGAAAATTGTTGACATTTTCGAAATTCAAAATACGAAAAAAGTATGAATTTCACAAGAATTTATTTATTTTACTTATAAGTTATTTTATTTTTACAATTTTAAATGGGGGGGTAAGGGGTGGCATTCCACCTAGCCACCCAAGTCAACCTCACCTGCACGTGGTACCCCCTGCTGACAAACGAACGAGGAAATGACGAAAAACTCGCCAATACGCACTGGCCAGCGTGGCGTTTTAGGGCCAAAACCCCCTTAATGATTATTGCTGAAATGCCTCGGCCCTCAGTCCCCAGCAGCTCCGCTATTCCTGGCTCTGGCAGCGGCCACGGTTCCGGCGGAGCAGAGGGTGCTAAGAATCGCTGGAAGATGCCCAGCTGCCAAAACACCACGACCCTGACCCTGGCGTGTTACAACGCCAGGACGTTACGCACGGATGAACGATTTTTTGAATTTCTGACGGAGACAGAATCCATCAAATGGGACCTCATAGGTCTATCAGAGGTTAGAAGACAGGGTGAAAATCTCCACAAATTAACATCTGGCCATTTATTTTACTCCATGGGTCATGAGGATTCATCCTACGGGGGTGTAGGGTTTCCAGTCAACAAAACAATTACTTCTTCAATCCAAAACTTTAAGAGCATTTCCACTCGCGTATGCTACGCTGTCATTAAGCTGAACAACCGCTATTCACTTAAAGTTGTACAGGTGTATGCCCCCACATCTAACAGTTCCGAGGATGAATTAGAGACTTTCTACGAAGATCTTGAAAGAGCCCTGACAGAAAGACCATGCCATTACACAACAATAATGGGAGATTTTAACGCCAAGATTGGTCAGCCTCTCTTTACTGAAAACTCCGTCGGAAAATATGGTCTAGGTAATCGAAATGCTAGAGGGCAAACCCTAGTCAACTTTCTCCAGCAAAAGAACATGTTTGCCATGAATACCTTTTTCAAAAAGCGGACTTCGAGAAAGTGGACATGGACGAGCCCTGGAGGAAAATATAAGAACGAGGTGGACTACATTATAAGCTCACACAAACAAGTAGTCATGGATGTCTCTGTCCTCGCTCGCTTTAAAACCGGGAGCGATCATCGTTTAGTTAGAGCAGTCTACAGGTTTGATTTAAAAAGGGAAAGAATAAAGATGATAAGATCACATCGAAGGTTTGAAAAACAAGAAATAGCAATGGTAAGAAAAGAGTTCGAAATCGACCTAAACAATCGATTTGAAGGCTTACAAGAGTCGAACTTGGATGTTGATCACCTAAACGATGTACTATGCAAAGCTATAACCGATACTACCCAAAAACATCTTGGAGGAGTACGAAAAAAGGAAAAGAAGTTGTCATCGGAAACTTTGGATATGATAAAAGAGAGAAGAGAAATGAAACAGCAATCGGTGGTAGACCAAAAACTACTAGATATAACTAATCGTAGGATTTCAAAAGCCATTAGAAGGGATTTGCGTACATATAACACCAAAATAATAAAAGACACCATCGAAAAACACAGAGGACCAAAGGTTTTTAGACGTAAAATTAATAAAAATTATAAACAAATAATAAAATTAAGAGATAAATTCGGAAACATTAAAACAGATAGGGAGGAAATTTTGCGAATCGTAGAGGAGTTTTATGGAAATCTCTATAAAACAACAACAACCGATCTAAATCGTACACCAACTGATCAAAACTCTTCGGATCATCCTCTTCCTATTCTTTTACGGGAAGTAGAGAAAGCACTTCAACAAATGAAAGGCGAAAAATCACCTGGTGAGGACAATATCACAGTCGAACAGCTCCGTGCGGGTGGTCAGCTAGTTTTAAAGATTCTTACAGAACTCTTTAATAAAGTTCTATTAAACGCCAAGTCACCTTACGTCTGGAAAAATGCTGTAGTAACCATTCTTTACAAAAAAGGAGATAGATAGATAGATAGATAGATAAATTCTTTATTTGCTACTTCAGCACACACATACAATTTTTACAAAAATGTTAATACACAATTTCTTACAATTACATGAAACAACATTACATAAAATAAAGAAAAAATAACATTACATTAAACAATTTGAAAATGATTAAAATACAAACAATTTGAAAGCAAAACCAAAATAAACAAATGTTAAAAACAATAATACAAATATAAACCTTTGCCCAAAAAATAAGACAAAAATACTGAATGTGTGTGTTGCAGTAAGGCAAAAAGGTAGCAACTCAGCTTCTGTTTACTCATAGAGCAAACACTGATTTTCAGTACTACCATCTGCAGTGACCAGAAAACGAGCAACCAACAAGCAATAAATGTGTATACTGAAATTAGTTTTGGTAATCTAAGAAATTATCTGTATCTGTTATGTAGTATGTAGTGTACTCGTATGTGAATTAGTATAAATAATTTGATGTTGTGTGGATGTGGAGTATTATGTATTAAGGTTTTACGTATTCTAGAATAATATAAGTTAAAACTACAAAAGCTGTTCCCAGTCAAGTGGACGAAAAACAAGACATACAGTTTACCAAGGCGATAACCTAAAGTCGGCAAACGAAGTGTTTCGGAAGTCCCTCTTTCTGTCTTAGTATTAGTGAAGATTTTAAACGTGATTTAAAAGTGAATTTAGTCTTAAGATTACGGATAGGGGGAGGAATGTTATTCCAACACTTCGTTGCTAGGTATCGGAAACTACCAGTAAACGCCTTGGTTTTGTGACTGTGGTAAAGCAGTGCTGACCTGATAGAACGTAAATCTCCAACCGCGAACTTAAGTTTATTATATAAGTACTCGGGTTTTTTCAATTTAACTACGTCGAAAATTAACCCGCCAAGATGCAGTTCCCTACGCGATTCCATATTAAGCATGGACATTTTATTTAGGTAAGGGGTGATGTGACTGCGAGGAGGTATGTCGAAACAGAAACGACAGCATGCGTTTTGCACACGTTGTACCACTCGCTGGGTCCTGACTAGTAGTCGAGGTCCATACACAACGTCACAGTAGTTTAACCTTGACAGGATCAGACTTTCGCATAAAGAGATACGAGATGCTTCTGTCAGCTGATTGCGGATATTATAAAGAATTTTGAGGCGGTAAAAACAGTTTTTAACAAGGCCCAAAACGTGGTTCTCGAACCGAAGATGGCTGTCAAAGATAACGCCAAGATTACGTACCTCATTTACCCTGTCTACTTGCACACCTTTGATTTTAACAATAGGATCACATTCTATTTTTGCAAGTTGACCTGTAGTGCCCAAAACCATGTACTTGGATTTAGTAGGGTTGAGCACAAGTGCATTGCGCGTTGACCAGTCGGCCACTGCTTCCAGATCCTCATTTAGATGTGTGACAACTTGTGGCAACCGATTTGGAAAATCAGACACGTAAAGCTGCACATCGTCAGCGTAAAAATGATACAAGGAATGTTTAATAACCCGTGGTAATATATCAAAACTCGAAAATTATAGGCCTATAAGCCTCCTCTCACAAATATACAAGCTATTTACTAAAATCATTTGCAATAGACTTACCCGCCAGATGGACGAATACCAACCCGTTGAACAAGCCGGATTTAGAAGTGGTTATTCTACTATTGATCATATTCATACCGTGAAGCAGCTGATGGAGAAAAGTCACGAGTATAACCGGCCCTTGTGTGTAGCTTTCGTCGACTACGAGAAAGCATTCGACAGCGTCGAACACTGGGCCGTGTTTGACTCTCTCCATCACTCTCAAATCGACACTCAGTATGTAGAAGTACTCCGAGAACTATACCATACGGCCACAATGCAAGTCAAGCTGCACAAACTGACCGACCCTATTCACATCAAACGGGGGGTGCGACAGGGAGACACCATATCACCCAAGCTTTTTACTGCAGTCCTAGAAGACGTGGTAAAAATGCTTGCATGGGACAGAAATGGTATTAACATCAACGGTGCCTACCTCTCGCACCTCAGGTTCGCTGATGACTTAGTCTTGTTCGCGGAAAATGTTGAGGATCTCCAAGTTATGCTTAAAGATCTGTATGATGTTTCCTTGCGCGTCGGCCTCAAGATGAACATGTCTAAGACGAAGGTTATGCTGAATACTAATGGCTTGTCGCTTCCAATTGTTAAAATTGGGAACGACAAGTTAGAGGTAGTTAATCGGTACGTTTTTCCGTGGGGCGCCGGCAGTAGAATGTTGCCTCTCCTCTCTTACCCATGGATGCAGTAAGAATCTGCTAAGGGATACCTCCGGAAGATGGGCAGCAGCATCTTTCCGTGTTTTTTTTTTTTCACTACCCTATACTGCGCTCGCCAACCCGCCTGCCAAGCGTGGCGAGTATGGCATCAACCCCCTCATGACAACACAACAAAAAACCAGGCCCCGAGTCCCCGGCGGCCCCGCTAATCCTGGCTACGGTAGCAGTCACGGTAACGGCGGGGCTAGGGGTGCTAAGAATCCCCGGGAGACGATCGGCTACCAACCCCTACGACGACCACTGGCCCTGGTAACACACAACATCCGCACTTTGAGGACAGACGATAAGATTGTTGAGCTGGAAGAAGAAATTAGTAGATTACACTGGGACATTTTGGGGCTATCAGAAGTCCGTAGAGAGGGCGAGGACACGATATCCCTTAAGTCCGGTAACCTACTATACTACCGGGAGGGCGACCAACAGTCCCAAGGTGGTGTCGGGTTTCTCGTTCACAAGTCACTCATTAACAACATTGTCACCATCGACAGTGTGTCGAGCAGGGTCGCGTACCTAACACTCAGAATATCTAAGCGATATTTGCTGAAGGTCGTTCAGGTATATGCGCCGACCTCGTCACACCCAGATGAAGAAGTAGAGTCTATGTATGAGGACATCAGTAGAGCCATACATACGAACAACACTCACTTCACTGTTGTAATGGGGGACTTCAATGCAAAGCTAGGCATGAGAAGCGATGATGAGTTGAGAGTGGGGCAATTTGGGTATGGGCAACGGAACCCCAGGGGACAGAGGCTGGCCGATTTTCTGGAGAAAGAAGGACTCTTTATGATGAATTCTTTCTTCCAGAAGCCGCCTCACAGGAAATGGACCTGGATGAGTCCCAATGGTTCTACGAGAAATGAGATTGATTTCATCCTGACCAACAAGAAACGAATATTCAATGATGTCTCTGTGATTCACAGGGTGAAAACCGGCAGTGATCACCGAATTGTAAGGGGCACATTGAATATGAACGTTAAACTTGAAAGGTCCCGTTTGATGAAATCTACGCTCCGACCCACTCGCGCACATATCCAAAACCTCGAGAGCTTTCAACTCGAACTCGCAAATCGCTTTGACTGTCTAGGAGTAGATGCATCGGTGGACGAGATCAATAACAGGTTCGTAGAAACCGTCCATACGGTGGGGTCCCAGTTCTTTAAGACCCCCCGTACTAATAGACCTCAGAAACTTTCTGATGACACCCTAAACCTCATGGCTGAACGACGTTCTTTGCGACTGCAGTCTCCCGATGATGCTCAGTCACACAGGCAGCTCAATAGACAAATTTGGAAATCCTTGCGGCACGATATTCGTACCTTTAATACAGCCAGTATTAAAGATACGATAGAGCGGAATAAAGGCTCCAAAGTGTTCGCGAGAGATAGTTCTATTGGGCAGAGCCAGATGACGAAGCTGAAGAGGGAAGATGGCAGCATAACGTCAAGTAAAGCAGAAGTGTTAAGGGAAGTCGAAAGGTTCTATGGACGGCTCTACGATTCGGTCACTAAACCTGTTTGCAGTGCGGCCAACGACCCAAGAGCTAAACTGACCCGACATTATACCGAGGATATCCCGGACATCAGCCTGTACGAGATCAGGATGGCCTTGAAACAGCTTAAGAACGACAAGGCGCCGGGTGAGGACGGAATCACTTCAGAGCTTCTGAAAGCGGGTGGATCACCGGTACTTAAAGTCCTTCAGAAGCTATTTAATTCCGCCTTGCTTGAAGGTACGACGCCGAAAGCATGGAACAAGGGCGTGGTGGTTCTGTTTTTCAAGAAAGGTGACAAAACCTTACTTAAGAATTACAGACCCATCTCGCTGTTGAGCCATGTTTATAAGCTGTTTTCAAGGGTCATCGCGAACCGTCTCGAACGCAGGTTTGATGACTTCCAGCCTCCCGAACAAGCCGGGTTCCGAAAAGGCTACAGTACCATAGACCACATACATACGCTGCGGCAAGTCATACAGAAGACCGAAGAGTATAACTTGCCGCTATGTCTTGCGTTTGTGGACTATGAGAAAGCCTTCGATTCGATCGAAACATGGGCGGTGCTTGAGTCTCTCCAACGATGCCGAATTGACTATCGGTACATCGAAGTGTTGAAGTGTTTGTATACAAACGCCACTATGTCAGTCCGAGTACAAGAACAGAGCTCGAAGGCGATTCCCTTAAAAAGAGGCGTAAGACAGGGAGACGTAATCTCTCCGAAACTGTTTACGACCGCTTTGGAAGATGCCTTCAAGCTCCTGGAATGGAAAGGGCTGGGCATCAATATTAACGGCGAATACATCACTCACCTTCGATTTGCCGACGATATTGTGGTCATGGCAAAGTCGATGGAAGAGCTCAGCACGATGCTCGAAGGCCTCAATCGAGTCTCCCAGCGGGTAGGCCTTAAAATGAACATGGACAAGACGAAAATCATGTCAAATGTCCATGTCGTGCCTGCCCCAGTTATGGTTGAGAACTCGGCTCTTGAAGTTGTCGACGCGTACGTATACCTAGGACAAACAGTCCAATTAGGTAGGTCCAACTTCGAGAAAGAGGTCAATCGTCGAATCCAACTCGGATGGGCAGCGTTTGGGAAACTTCGCAACGTCTTTTCGTCCAACATACCTCAGTGCCTTAAGACGAAAGTCTACAACCAGTGTGTGTTACCAGTGATGACATATGGAACCGAGACGTGGTCCTTCACTATTGGCCTTATGAACAAGCTCAGAGTCGCTCAACGAGCTATGGAGAGGGCTATGCTCGGGGTTTCTCTACGGGATCGAATCAGAAATGAGGAGATACGTAGAAGAACTCGGGTCACCGACATAGCCAAACGGATTAGCACGTTGAAGTGGCAATGGGCAGGCCATATAGCGCGCAGAACAGATGGCCGATGGGGCAGCAAAGTTCTCGAATGGAGGCCACGGATCGGCAAGCGCAGCGTAGGACGTCCACCTACAAGATGGGCAGACGACTTGGTGAGAACTGCTGGTCGGCGGTGGATGCAGACGGCTTCCAACCGCAGTACTTGGAGATCAATGAGGGAGGCCTTTGTCCAGCAGTGGACGTCCTACGGCTGAAATGATGATGATGATGATGAATCGGTACGTTTATCTTGGACATGTTTTAACCTTTGAGTCAGAACACCCGGACAAGGAGATCCTCAGACGGATCCAACTAGGATGGGCGGCTTTTGGCAAGTTGGAGGACATCTTACGGTCGAAAGAAGTTCCACAGTGCCTGAAGACTCGTCTCTTTAACCAGTGTGTACTGCCAACTATGACTTACGGTTCTGAAACATGGGCGCTCACAAAGGAAACTGTGCACCGGATACGAGTTGCACAAAGAGCCATGGAGCGTTCCATGCTCGGAATCAAGCTCTTAGATCGAGTTCGAAACACTGAGATCCGACGTCGTACAAAAGTGTACGATGTCGGAGACAGGGTTATAAACCTTAAATGGAGTTGGGCAGGACACCTGGCCAGACGTGGTGATGGCCGCTGGACTAAGGCTGTAACGGAGTGGTGGCCAAGATCCGGCCAGAGAGGTCGAGGTCGTCCAAAAGCGCGATGGGTCGACGACATTATCGCAGTCGCTGGGCACACATGGATGCGAAATGCACAGGACAGAGGAGGCTGGCAAAAACTTAGGGAGGCCTATACCCAGCAGTGGGTGATTCCGGGCTGAGAAGAAGAAGAAGAATTTTAAAAAAACTTACAGCTATGCATAAGTATAGGTACATGCTAAACAATATGACGTGATTGCATTATGTCACCATTTTGACAGCTAATTAAAAGTTTCCGCAGATAGGTAGGAATATTAATGCTCCGTTGTAACTAGAGTACCACGATGTTTTATAAAAAAAACTTTTTTCTATACTACTAAAGCACCGCCGTAGGCCCACCGGATGTTAAGCGGTAACCTCTGCAAACTGTGATCACGTTCACGAAGCGCGTGACCAACGCTGCACTGTATTGCGCTTGTCACCCTGAGACATAGAATTGTAAGGTCTTACGTGCCCGTAATTTTCCCGGCCCCGTTACCCTTCAAACCGGAACACAGCAATGCAGAAATTACTGCTTGGCGGCAGAAATAGGCATGGTGGTAGTACTTCCCCGGATGAACTCTTCACAAAAAGTTCTACTACTATTAAACTTAGTTGCGATGGCGGTACTTACGTAGGGAGTATAACCCGACTAATTAGAGAATCGTGTTCAAAGTCCGGCAAGCACTAGGCCCGGGGTGTCCTGCGCCGGAGGTGTAACGACCTACAGGTGAACTTGGCTGACCATTAGAAAATACAATCTACCGCTTCTGTGTGGGAGCGGTAAGGGGTACGAAAGTATTGGAATTTGAATTAAAGTTTGTTCTATTAATTTGTGGTTGTAAATATAGGTATTAATTTTACGAAACTGGACCATCAGTTTAGATTCCGAGAGAAACATGCTACAGTAGGACAAGTGCACTAAGTAGTTAACACTACAACATCTTGATAAAAAACTTTTTAAAATTAAAGTTTTGAGTAATTCCCGACATATTACCTAGTCATGGAGGTTACCTATTTTTTAGTAATGTGTAGGTACTCTCAGTTTTGCATTCTACACATCATGACCTTTCATTTGATACCACACTCAGGTATATTTGAAAACATTCGATTGTTCATCCCTACACTCAACCCCCAGAACATATAAATGGCTTAGCCGATTTTTATATAATTTGCAGTTTTGCATTCTACACACCTTTTCGTTTCATTTGATACCAAACTTCAGGATAGGATTTATTTGATTATTTATTCCCTTTTTCACCACCCATATCATATGGCGATGATTCTTTAATTTGCTCTATAACAGTTAAACCGTGTAGTTTTTGACAAATTTACAAAAAATTCTGAAAAAAATACCGTTCCCAACCTTATCTTCTAAAACTTTTAAAGAAGAGGTATATGTAAAGATTACAGGAAAATTAACGCTCTAATTATAGCTTGGAAAAAAAGTCTAGAAACGGAACTAATATTTTGTTTGTTAGCAACACTCCCAAAATAATGACGTTCGTAATACATAAACAAAGTTCACGACTTCGTAGAATTTTTATTTCGACCATTAAACAGTGATTTTAAGTGAGAAACAATGAATAAAACCATTCGAAGTGCTGGCAGGGAGGTTATCTATAAGGTGTACAGACGAAGTCTGGCGGAACATGAGGCCCAAACTATTCTTTCCGATCTTCACAATGTTTACCAAAGAACCGCTGATATGACAGGTATGTAAGAGTTTGTTTTGTTGTTTTTAGTTATATTAAATGTTAATTGATGAACTCAAAGCTGTTTCAATTTGCTTGCATACGGAATCAGTAGAAATTTGAAACAATAAACATCGAGCACATAGGTTATCGCCGCCTTAGTGCTTGAATGGCCAACCGACCTTAGAGTAAATTTTACAGTAAAGGTTTTTTTCGTTTGTAATGAGCCGTTTTCAGTAACAAAACAAAAAGAGTTTTCTACTAAACCTAACAGATGGAGCTCCATCTGTTAGGTTTAGTCATTTGATCATGACATTTGATCGTCGTTTGATCATTACAAACGAAAAAAACCTTTACTGTAAAATTTACTCTAAGGTCGGTTGGCCATTCAAGCACTAAGGCGGCGTTATGTTTACATTTTGTTTGCATTAATCTGGTATAGCGCGCCTAGATTAATTGATACTTTGGTGACTTGAACTTGTAGCATAAATTAACCGAAGGCTTAAAAAATCTACATAATATCAAGTTTCGCTATCAGAATAGAGATGGCGCTGTCAAGATACTCCAACAAATATGAACCGCCTTTAACATAAATCGTAGTGTATGACGGCACGGAACCCTCAGTGTGCGGGTCCGACTCGCTCTTAACTGGTTTTATTTTTGAAATGAGCTTCAAAACCCACCTCCGGAGAAGAAAACTCGTCCGAGTTTCAAGCCCTAAACCCGACCCGACCCTAGCCAGCCCAACTGCTTCACATAGTCAGAGATGGAACCTGGGCCTCTGGCAATATTTCATAATCATTCTCGAAGGACATGCAGATGTTGTAGAAGTAGGCCTTGATTCCTGATGAGCAAAAAAAAACGATACAAAAAAAAACGTTTACGCCACGCGAGTATTGGCCCTCTCGCGGTCGGTAAATGGAGTTACACACATAAAATTAACTTGTACACCTATTCACACTAGATTTTCCCACACTTACCTCCCCCCGTACGCAGCTTGCTCGCACCTGGCACGCCCAATCTCGAACGGCCCACATCCCCTGATTGAACCTATTAAGAAGGCAATGTGGAAAGCAAGTAGATTTGTGCACTCTATAGGGCTACTTAATTGGAAAGTTGCTGTCTACAACAATGACTGGACTACTTTTTTGCAATATTTATGAAATATTATTTACCAAGATTTGAGAGAAATATCGGGAAACTTTGAACCGTCTATTCAATGTTTTTAACTCATAATGTATAAAAGTATTTATTTCATTATTATGTCCAAGTTGTAAAATAAACATACAAAAACATAATACATTATGTATATTTTAATCTGGAAGTCGTTATACATTTTAGACAATACTCAGTTTCCTTTTGCTAGTCATACATAAATTGATGAAGTTAAATTATAGCTGAGACATAATTATACTACAACTACAATTGTATACATGTGTCCTCTCAAACAAGACAAAGGCCCACCCCCCATGCATATCGATACGCTGTCAGACCCACACGCATTGTCAAGTTGGTCACGCCATTGTTTCTTCGGTCTATCGCGGCGCCTTACCGATTTGGGGCTTAAATCAGTGGTGATCTTGGCCCATAGGTCTTCATGCGGCATGCGGGAGTGAAAAAAAAAAATAAACTAATTAAGTGTTTCATTTTATTTGTGACAATCTTTTGATTAAATCTAAAACGATAAACTATTTGAAAGTGAAATACTTCCAAAGCCAAATAGCCATTGAGTTTTGAAATAACCAGAGCGATTGAATATTGTATCACATTGTATCACGTCCTGTCATGTTTTGTGTCAACACTCCCTGTAAAAGATTTCAACGAGCTCGCCCGAAGGGCGAAGTCTGTCACTCTAACAAAAAAATAAAAATAACAACAATAAATAAAGACAAGTGCTAGTGAGACTCGCGTCATAATGGTTCCGAAAAAGATTCTTGTATTATAAGTATTCTTTTTTTTAATATTTATTATGAACCGATTTTTAATTTTGTCGGTCGTCCAGATACTTTTTAGATTGGTCTCATCTTTTTAAAACTCAGTTCTGATTTATGAGAAAACAAGGGAACTGCTCCAATATGATACAGCGTTTTTAGCATTTTTGAAAACAGAAACCCAGGTCTTTGCCATTTAGCGCCTTCGTCTTCGCCATCTTGAATTCTTCAATGTGTATGTACTAGCTGAACATTAGAAACCTTTCGTCAAAAGGTGAAAAGATAAAACGGAGTTGCAATTTCCTGCCGTTTCCGCGCCTAAGGAAACAATAAAATGGTGATGGGAAATTAAAATATCGTTGTGGCAATCACTGGATAACTTTTTTAGTCGCTCATACAAAACATTTTACCCTACATACCCATACTTTTTTAGAATTGAATACCCCACACTTATTGGTAAACATGATTCTCAATAAAAATGAAATAAGGAAAGAAAGTTTACCTATTTACTTTAGCGAAACAATCACTTCTTGCCAATAGAACAATATACCATAATGTTACTAGGTTTATCATTCAGCCTTTACAACCTATTCAAACGTTTTATGTTAAGGCGACGGATTAATAAACAATTATTTGGATTTAATTGTTTACATTACAAATGTTGAAAAGCGGACTGAGGGGTCGCCTCCATACTAAAATTACGTTATCTCGTTTCATTTTAGTATGGAGGCGACAGTCTGTATTTGCAGTGAAAAGTCGTAAGCACCAAAACAGTAGCTCTCGTTTAAAATTGAAACAATTAATAATTATCTAAAATCCAACCACTATTTTGAAAAAAGTGAATAGACCTACATATGTGTACAGAAAATATAAAAACTTAAATCGGTTTCGTTCACCTGTAATGTAAAAATTTATGTTTATAAAGAGCAGTTTTTGGGATTTTTTCTTCAGTTGTAACAGTTACCCAATCGTGTAAACCAATTTAAAGTAAAAAATATTAAAAATAAATTAATAACAATTTCGAATGTTTTGTTATAGCTTCAAAAAGTGGAAATCCCCGATGCCAATTTTGTTATTTTCTATCGTTTTTAGTTTTTGCCTGTTTTAAAATTCATGGTAGGAATAGATGTTTTATTTAACTCTGTTTTATTAATATAATATAAATACTGTGATTGAACAAATTGCAATTTTCAGACCAAGTAGTTCAACTACTTTTTTAAGTTTGAGTTAAGCTCCAAAAATTGGAGGAAATGCATCTAATATGTTCAACTGGTTGTATTAAACAAACACCAACAAATAGTTGAACATATTGGAGTAGACGACATCCCAATGCGTCGTCTTAACACAATGATTGCAAAACGACAACTCAGTGACACTTAAACTTAATTTTAATCAAATAAAACCTGATGACAGTGTCAAAACTGACAGGTACTACTCTCTGTTTCTTATTTTATCGGCCATCTTCCATTATGGCCGTCACCGCTAGTGTTGTAATCTGTGGCTTGTCGATATCCACGTACACAATTAGTGTTGTGCTATCGATAATTGCGATCGGTGGCGGGTATCCGACGAGATGCTTTACGAGAAGGAATACTGTTGTCTACGTATTAATTGGATGGTAGATGTTTATTTACTACTTTAGGAAGATATATCTCGATCAGGCACATGACTGGTAGCAAACGTGGATTTGTTTGAGCTATGAGTTTAATAGAATACGTTGATATTAATTTTAGTATTCATTTTACAGCACTAGGTTTGTTGTTTGAATTGAAATATCGCGCGGCGACTAAACAATATTCGTCTTTAAGTTACATCGATTTCGTAACTACAGAATTAGCCGAGGTGTGCCGGCTGTAGAATGTTGCCTCTCCTCTCTTGCCCGTGGATGCAGTAGGAATCTGCCAAGGGATACCTTCGGTAGACGGAAGTATTGCGCTCGCCAACCCGCCTGCCAAGCGTGGCGGATATGGCAACAACCTCCCAAGATCTTGGAGACCTATGAGTGAGGCCTATATCCAGGAGTGGACGTGGACAACATTCCTCAGGCTGAAACGATGATTATGAAGCCAGGACGGGGCCGCTTGTCTTATCTAATTCGCAATTTATAGTCCCAATACAATTACTGTTAGAAGTGTTATTATCATATTATTCACATTTGCAGGCAACTTACAAATAATATTACAATGTCCGATACCTACGAGTTGAAGGCTGTATCAAGGCTGCTTTGTTGCTACTAGATACATAGAATACATACTATGGGGTACAGAATCGATACACGACTATAGCAATCTGTGTTTTCGTTTACGTCAGTTTTCGTATGATATTAATAAACCTAGCCGTTATCGGCAGCAATGACTTGACTTAAAGGATCAAATAAGCCAATCCAAACTGAAATCAGTTTGAATATTTATATTTAATATGGCTTAGATCTAATTTGTTTAGCTCTGATATGTACCTACCCGATCTTAGCGTTAAACTAACGACTGCAAGCAAAGCACTTTAAAAAAGTTGAATTTAATATTTGAAGATGGTCTGGTCTCTTTTAACTATTTTATGAAGGATTGCAATATTTCTACTGGCTTCATGAAACTTAAGTTTTTAAATTAATTTGGGCATACCTCTCTGTACCAAAATAGTAAGCATTTACTTTGTAGCTTATAGCTTTGTAGCTATAACTATGTTTTATCATAATAAAAAGAGGAATTTCTGGTATCACGTGGATCTTCTATGTATTATTTATATTTTATTATAATTATTATATATTTCAATATCGATCAATAAACGCATTTTATTTAATTTCATTTCTACTTAATTTATTTCCCATATCAAAAGTTTTTTGACCAATATAAGAATCTAAAGTCAAAGTCAAAGCCAATAAGCTTATATTAATTAATTTAAGAACTTCTTAGAATAGTCAATTTATAAAAGTGATACAAAATATATTCAAATTAAATGGAACGCATAATTGTATTCGTTCGCTTCATAAAACGCTTTTTTAGGGTTCCGTACCTCGAAAGGAAAAATTGGAACCCTTATAGGATCACTTTGTTGTCCGTCCGTCTGTCTGTCAAGACCCTTTTTCTCAAGAACGCGTGGAGTTATCAAGCAGAAATTTATATAAAATACTCAGGACTACTTGTCCCTTGTAGTTGTGAAAAAATCAAACTTCTAAGCCAACGCAATCAAATGATATAACCGTTTATGCCGCAAATTTTCGACACTCGCAAGGGAATCAAAACCTACAGGGTTCCTACTTCACTTCCCGTGAAATCAGAATCTTTAAATTTGGTACGAAGCAACGTCTTATAGCACAGATAAAGGAAACATCTCGAAAACCGTGAATTTTTAGTTAATTAATTAATCTTTAAATTTGGTACGAAGCAACGTCATAAAGCACAGATAAAGGAAAAATTGCGAAAACCGTAAATTTTTAGTTACATCATACGCTCATTTGGTGCAACATTGACGTAGTTACACTATTATAAATTTTACAGGAGAGCCAATCAAAGGTTGCTATTAAAGGTATGGCATTTTGAAGGGACTTATTACAATACTTATGATTTTAAATGTAAGATCATTTTGTGTTCATTTTATAAGAGTTCAAATCTACTCGGTATATTGTACATAAACTAGATTATAAAGTTAAATAAAAAAGGTACCTGTAAATACGTCATTGTTGCTTCAGAACTCAATGTAAAAAATAATGCGTTTACTATGAATTCATTTTGCATTTGTGACAAAAAAAGAACTATAATTTAATTAATCACATTTATTTATGAATGTTTAGTAAAATTAACCAGGCTTAAAATAAACTCTGATAAAGAGCACCAAAAAATTTGGAACCGCAGATCAGACTGCAAGCATACAAAACAAATGCTCCCAGGGAAAAACAGAAAGATAACCAATACCTTGCTTAAGATGAACAAGACAAGACCTACGGATGATGGTGGGCGTGATCACGGGACACTGTGATCTCAATCACCATCTTCTCAAGACGGGTGCCACAGACAGTGGACTATGTCGCGGGTGTCTTGAAGAGGAAGAAACAGTGGAGCACGTGCTACTGCACTGTGGTGCCACAAGACAGACCAGAATAGAGACAGGACTGCAGGAGCTCATGGAGTCATGCCCTTCTTCTACCACAACATTTGCATACCCTTCGGAGATGCTCATGGAATGCTGCCGGCGACCCCGAGTCCTTATCCGGTATTTTAAGGAGTTGGGCTGGTTAGGTTAGGGTCGAGGCAGCACCTCGGGGGACAATGCACAATACACCCCAATGCGGGACGTCAGTGCAGATCTGGTAACCCCCCCCCTAGAATTAGAATTAGAATCATTAGCTGCAACAAAAATAAATATTATGTGCTTAATAAAGTACAATCAAAAGCACACACCTCATCCACCTAACTTACATAGGTACCTACTACATACTTACCATCTTTACATCTTTTTCTAAAATCTGAAGCTTGTTTATCTAAAAACTTCACACCAATAAAAATTATACTCGTAGTTACAATTATATTTACAATTCACGTAAAAATACAGGAGTAACAATGAAACAGTTACACAATTCTGACATCGATTCAATAGTTTAATAATTTACCTGGAGAAAAAACGACGTAATTACGCAATTTTGTCATTGTTTCACCAAGAACTTACTACTTTGGAGTAAAAATAACACAATTACGGCATTGTTGCACCAACAATTATCGGATTAAATGTCATAAATACCTTTAAGTCGTTGTAGCTCCCAAACACAAGCACACTTAGCGGGGCGCCCCGCGCAACTGGCCTTTCAGACGTTGTAGCAACAGAAATGGCGCCAATTCACTCAATTCTACAATGACAATCGCGCCATCTCGCGGCAAGTTACCACAAATTCAATTCTGTCGATGTTTCCCCCAATGTAAATAGTCTTTCGGAACATTTTGACATACTTATATGGTTTTGTAAAAAAACTGTAATTACGTCATTATCGCACCAAATGAGCGTATAATAAAAATATTGTAACTTACTACCCCTTTCCTCATGAACGCGTAGAGGTATTAAATTGAAATTCATATCAAATACTCAGGTCTTATATACCTACAGGTGTGTACGGAACCCTCGGTGCGCGAGTTCGACTCGCACTTGACCAGTTTTTTTAAGTGAAGTCAAGTAAGCATCAAGGTACATTATGCAATGTTTTTTTCCGGTCCGGATACAGCGCGTGCAAAAGCAGGCCAGCCATAAATATGTCTCAGAACAAAATTGAATAAAAGTAAAATACATTTAAAGCTATCGAGCACATTGAATAATAATTCAAATCATCTCACTGCCATAGAAAACTAAACAACAAGCGTGATGCTTTTAAACCATGCTAATTTCTACGGGGCAAAGTTCTACACGACTTATGATTAATGGCAACAGTAATCAAATAAACATTCTCTTGCCTATCTAGAGTATTGATATTTGAATAATACCATTAAAAACTAACTGTTGAGCCAGGTGTTGCAATTTTAATCACGACTCGCTGAAGATGAAAGTACAATGTGCAAATTAATTGCCGGTCGCTTTAACACACTTGTCTATGTAACGCTCCGTTTTAAGGGTTCCGGACCAAAATGGTAAAAAGGAACCCTTATAGAACCCTTATAAGAGACTAGATCTTTGCGGAATCAAGGAAACTCCTCAAATATTATAGACAAATACGAATTTAGCGATTTTGACATCTTTAGCTTTATGACAAGCATTTGCATAGTGTATTAAAATGTCGCGTTCGTATTTTTTTTTTCACTTTTACTCAATTTTAAAGTTTTATATAGGAACTAGGTAAAAAAATACGATTTATTCATAATGTTGGACGATAGAGTTCCGAAAACTATATTTCATCCAAACCACATGGCTATTCCCTTTTGCCACAAATATTTTTGCTAAACACGAGCAATCTTACATAACCTTAAAAGCAACATAGTTTGCCTCGTATAATACTAACGGTTACATAAAGTTATTTTATGTCTATCATAGATTGATAGTCTCTCATATCGCTTGCGGTTATCCACAAAGGCCACTTACACTTAACGAAAGTGAAATGTTGTAAAGCTATTATATTATGACTGCATATTGCATCGGTTTTGTTCATTGTTGTATCTTCTGCAAGATATCACGAATATAATATTCATAATAATTATCATAATCATAATCATGATAATTTATTTAATAAAAACAGATTGAATTACATCAAAATACACTAATTCACAATAATAATATGTACCCACATACAATTAGATAGATAGTTATGGTACAACTTATTTGATTTAAGTCAAGATATCTATTTTATCTCCAAGCCTATTCCGTAACCACCCACTGGTGAAGCGCTGTTCAACTAGCTAGGCTACGGAATATCCTGCGTTTAGGAGTAACAGTCCCGAACCCCTCCGATGTGTGATTTTTTAGACATTTTATTTTGGGAGTACATTGTAAATAAATGTCTAGTTTAATAAAAAAATTAAGAATAAAATTAAAAAAATTAAGAATATTACAGTCATATTATAAACCACTTTAAATCTACATAATATAAAACACAGACGCTTCCCGCGTATGTCTGTCTGTTTGGCCGCTAACTTCTTAACCAAGGAACAGATGATGATATGGTTTTCATCAAAGGATGGAGTGTATCATGACGAAGGTTTAAAAATTCATTAAGTTTTGGTTTAAGTTTCCGACAAGCTGGAAGCTATTCTGGCGTACGCCGCGTCTTATTGGCTCATCCGTGCATTCAACCATGTGAAGCGAAGGTTTTTTTTTTTTTTATGTTAGATAGGTTAACTCTTGATTCCATCCTTGCTACCGCAAGATTGGTAGGTTTGCTTTTAGATTGCAAGGTTTGGGTATTTTCAGCAACAACTCAAGGAACCCCTTAAATTCGGTTTTATTAAATTTAAGAATTATAGCAACATAAATAAAAGTAATATTAACATAGGCAAAGTTATATCACACAGATAGATCAGATTAATAACGTTTAACATTGTTCTGATCTAAACCGGATTTGAAACAAAACGCAGGTAATTTCAAATAACAGATAGATAAAGTGGTCCAAATAATGTTTGTTATCTATGCGCTTGCGCTTATCTTGCAAAAGCACATTCATTAGCTTAGAACTTATTCAGGGGTTTGGAAAATGTAACTAGATATTTACAGTTTACAGTGGGGTGCAGGCAGTAGAATGTTACACCTCCTTTCATGCCCGTGGATGCAGTAAGAGCTTAAAGATACCTTCTGAAAATGGGCAGCAGCGCCTTTCCGTGTATCAACATCCCTTACTGCGTTCGCCGACCCGCCTACCAAACGTGGTGAGTATAGCAACCACCCCTCATGGAGATCCATGAGGGAGGCATGTGTTCAGTAGAAGACGTTTTACGGCTGAAATTATTATGATGATAATTTACAGTTTTGCACCAATGTTTTGATAATTACGTCATTACAGTACCTACCTACTTGTGAAGAAAAATCTTAAGATGTTGATCATTTTACGTGATGACGACTCGTTACTTTACTATGTTATTAACAAGCACATTGGCATGCTAAAATGAATGATTAAAACCACAAATGAAATAAAAATCCAATAATAATACAAGCAAAATAAAAGAAATGTACTCTACGCGATAAGGCCGCCCATTGTGCATTTGTGTTTATTTTAAGTTTTCATAATGTATTTAATTTAAGTTTTGGTGTACAATAAAGTTATATTCATTCATTCATTCATTCATTCATTCTACAATAGAAATTGACTCAAAATAAACTCTGCAAAATCAGATTTGATTGCGTTATTTGAAAGCTTTTAAGAATAAATCTAAAGGAACTTAACATGAACCAGTTTCAGTAACTCCATCCTAGAAACGCAACAGATATTTCTAATAAACAAAGATAAGCGATACTTTAGTCACCGCTGAGTTACCGAGGCACCGCGCACGCGCCGGTCGCCATCTTGTTTTAATCTAGTGCCGTTGATCGCGGAAAAGCCCGCCAACCTTCAACGACCTTCGCTCTCCGACCGTTCTAACTTTCCGTACACCATTCTCGCCCTTATTTCTTCTAGGAAACATTCAATAAGACCTTTAATTGGCTGTATGGTTATGTGTGAGTTATGGCTGTTTGTAATATAAGCAACGTAGGTTCGACCCTGTCATTTGTATTTGTGTTCTACAAACGCAGGTCTTTAAATTAAAGCAGTTGGCCTATAAATCGGGACGATTTATATTCGAGTGATATTTTGTCACATTTATTGAAATAATTATTATGACACTGGTTTATGATTGTAATCTAGAATGTAAATGAGCTCTGGTTGTCCTAAAGCTCATTGGTGAGGGAAATAACAAGTATGCGAGATTGAAAATATATAGGAACTTTAAATGTCTTTTTACTTTCCTGCCACATCTAAACAGTTCACAAAAATGTATACCTACAGCTATTACCTTTTTTTTCTGGTGGGGGAATCCTTCATGACCTTTCTAAGGGGAGAAAGATGATTATGCAGGTCTCTTACAAGCTAAACCTACCCACCATGTTTCTTCAAACGTGCAGTCTTGCCCAGAGTACGAGTACGCTTGCTCATCTTCCACAGTCTCGGCAAACTACAGCTATTACTTACCTCATTTTAGATACGATTTTGCTGAAAAAGCTTTTAACAATATTTTATTTAGCTTTCAAACTCAAGGATGTGTTTCTTTAATATTCATAGATTTTAATATTTTTTCAATTGTTACCGAGTAGGAATTAAACTCATGAAAATTCGGTGTTAATACAATTTTACCCACCTAGTTCAGCTAGTTGGGAAAACATTTTAAAAATGTTATCCTATCTGTGTGTCACTTATGGGCGGGTCGTCGTTTCAGCCGTAAAACGTCCACTTGGTACTGAACACGGGCCTCCTTCATGGATCTCCAAGAGGGGTATTTGCCATACCTTGGCAGGCGTGTTGGCGAGCGCAGTACGGGATGTTGATACACGGAAAGACGCTGCTGCCCATCTTCCGGAGGTATCCCTTAGCAGGGTCTTACTGCATCCATGGGCATGAGAGGAGGGGTACCATTCTACTGCCGCACCCCACGGCAAGTGGGCGGGTAATACCTTATAATTCCCAACGAGCCATACAACCCCTCGCATTTTCCTATGATAACTCGTTATATAAAAGCTGGATTTTTAGGGTTTCGTAGTAAAACAAGAACCCCTTATAGTTTCTCTTTGCCTGTTTGTCTATCTGTCTGCTTGTCTGTCCGTCCGTCACAGGCTTTGCAAAGAGACTATTAGTCCTAGAAAACTGTTATTTTGGATAGACATATAAAATAACAACGCCAAGATAACGCTATAAAAACATGCTGAAAAAATAATTAATTGGAGGTACCTCCTATACACGTAAGGTGGGGATGGACTTTTTTTCTTGATTTCCCATCGTGTGGGGTGGGTGGGTGTTGAATAGGTATTTCGTAATCATTTGCGAAGACAATTTTTGATTTAAGGTTCCGTTTGCGAAATACTGATAGTTTTAAACTATTTTCGAGCATCCCCCCTCTTAAATATAAACTAAAGATCAGAAAAAAAATCATGAATATTGTTTTAACCATGCTATGCAAAAGCTAGCTTAACTCTTATTGTTTTCCTAGAACTAAAGAGGTAGAGTAGTTCTAGGAAACCTATAAGGGTTAAGCAAGCTTTTTTAGTTTCGGAGAAATTGTCACTCAAATAAGTGATGCGCTTTCCTAAACATACCGGAAATACTTCAAAACGAAAACTCAATTAATTCCTGTCAATATGTTTTAGTAAACGTAAAAATACATACACCAACTTCTAACAACAGGTCTACGGTTAACTGCGGAACCCTACATAGAGCGCAGCCCGACACGGATCTGGGCAAATTTATTTTTAAACAAAGGTCTATTTTATATTCATTTCAAAATCGCGTAAGTCACAATTTCGCAACACAACATTGCAACATTTGCAACTATCCGTGCCACTAAATCAAAAGCAGGAAGCAAATGAAAAATACAGACACCGATGATATACCCCCGGGTGATATATTACTTGCATTTACGGTAGTCGCGAGATTATGGTAGCACGGCCTTAAATTGAACTAGTATTTCACTTGGAGAGGTTTACGGGCAGAATGAGCGTATTTTCTTGGCTGTACGTTTATAATTTTATAGATATTTATAGACTTATGGTCTGTAGTTTAGCGATAGTTGCTCGTGGACGTTGAAAAGGTTAAATGTTGTGTTACATTTAACAACTATAAACCTTTGACATGTTTAGAATATCGTTAAAAAAATTAACTCTGGTGGTAAACAATATGTTTCAATTCCATTTTCAAAATTAACGTGAATAAATTAACGTGAGTAAAAACAAGGATTACTCACGTAGTTTGTACAGTCGAAGATTATTCCGACACGTTTAGATTTTTCAAGAAAATCATTATGATGATGAAATCATGAAAAATGAATAATATGTTTCAAATTAACAACATAATGTAATGAAACAGACTTGAAAATATGTGTAACATGAACGATGTTCTTCAACGTTTTTTAAACATCTAACTTCGGAAATTTAGGGCGCGAGTCTCTTGTCCGTTTTATTTTTTAATTGTGTTGCAATAAATAATTTTCTTTCATTCTTCCTTTTTTATATTGAACGTGTTGTATACCCTACGCCAAAAACAAACTATTGATTCATCAACTACTTGGTTTTATCCTACAAAGCAATATAAGTAGCACTAATAATCGGTAACCAAAGAGTTCAACACCCTGCCCGCTGGTATCAGCGGTACCCTTACATCCTCGTCACAGTACCATGCACAGTTCCCCAATTGTCCAGTACCACAGGTCGCGGTCCCGATGTAGATAGCCCAGTTTGTGCACAATTGTAGCATCTCGCCCGTGCCATTGTGCTAGTGGGAACATGCCCTTAATTGCAAGCCTGAATAAATTAAAACGAGAATGCTATCGTTTACGGTGCGGGGCCTGTGGAGCTGGGTAGTGGGCGATAAGGTAGATTTACTTTTGGATAATGTTGGTACCGCTGGCGGCCGGAGGGTGCTGGCAGGAGAATGTCCTCCCTTGCCCGTGGATGCAGAAGGAGGCCAAGGGTACCGCCGAAAGATGGGCAGCAGCGTCTTTACGTGTACCGACATCCCGTACTGCATATTATAACATCATCATTCCAGCCGTAAAACGTCCACTACTGAACACAGGCTCCCTCATAGATCTCCACGAGGGGTAGTTGACATAGTCAACTCCCTTGGCAGGCAGGTTTGCGAGCGCAGAACGGAATGTTGATACATGGAAAGACGTTGGTGCGCATCTTTCGGAGTATACCTTGGCAGATTCTTACTGCATACACGGCTAAGAGAGGAGGGGCAACATTGTTCTGCCAGCAACCCACGGCTCATTTAAGATTATTGACTTATGTTATTTTGTGTATTGCTTGTTATATGGTGGATCAATTAATACAGCAGCTTGCATAACAGATGGCCGATGGGGCCGAAAAGTTTTCCAGTGGAGGCCACGGACCGGTAAGCGCAGTATTAGAACCTACAAGATGGGCAGTCGGCTTGGTAAGATCGCAGGTCGACGGTGGATGCAGGCCGCTTCCAACCGCAATACCTGAAAATCCATGAAGGAGACCCATGTCCAGGAGTGGACGTCCTACGGCTGAAATTATGATGATGAATCTTATCTATCTACTTCTAATTCTAGTGGAGGTTACCAGATCTGCACTGACGTCTCGCATTGAGGTATATTGTGCTAATAATGCAAATTACATTTTTTTTTGGCGTGTGGAAAATCCTTCATGGATACCACTCCGGCGCGGGGGCGCTAGAGTGGTTATGCCGGACTCTTACCGGCTAAAAACCACACGGTGAGTAGGCAACCCCGTGACACTACCCGGACCCTTGCCAACCCTACTCCTTGAAGTACCGGAGAAGGACTCTGAGTCGCAGCATTCCTTGAGCATCCCCGAAGGATTTGCAAATGTTGGAGAGGGGCATATTACTATGAGCCTGTAGTCCCGTTTTTGATTCGTCCATTGTGGCAGTTCAGTGGAGTACGTGCTCCACTGTCTCCTCCTCTTCAAGCCACCCGCGACGCAATCCACTATCTGTGGCCCCGGTCTTGAGGAGACGTCGGCTAAGATCACAGTGTCCCGTGATACCCCCCATCATCCGTAGGTCTTATCTTGTGATCATATCTATTTGAAAGAGAAATTCGTAGCTCTCTGACTAAGTTTGCGCATACGACTAGTTGTGGCTTGTTAGCCTGCTTGTTTGTTAATTGAAATGCGTGTAAATATTCGAGGCATTCTGAGGTTGCGACATACACTTATTATAAGGGAACATTGTCTTATAAAGCCTTTGCAATTTGCTTCTGTGATACATTGAGGTAATTGTGAAAGTACCTAAGCTACAGTGCTTTGCTTTTAGCGACAGTATCGGAAATTGTTGTCTTGTGTCCGTTAAGATGTTTGATTTCATCATCATCTCAACCGTAAGACTGTTGGAAATAGGCCTCCCTCATGGATCTCCTGGATAATGAGGGGGTTGTTGCCAATATCACCACGCTTGGCAAGCGGGTTTGACAGCGCAGTAATGGATGTTAATACACGGAAACACGCCGCTGTCCATCTTTCAGAGGTATCTCTTGGCAGATTTTACTGCATCCATGGGCATTCTGCTATCGGCACCCCACGGTATGATTGATTTATCTGCATATTTGACTTGGTGTGTCTTGCCGTGGAGTGCCGGCAATGTTACCTCTCCTCTCTTGCACTGAAAAAAATCCAGCCAATCAAGCATGACATTTTGCTTGATAGAAAAAAAAATGAATGAAGCAATCAAAAACTTAGTAAACTACATTAATCACTATTTATTGTCACAATAAAGGTGAAATGATCAACTTTTCTATAACATTCACTACATAAAAGGAATTAAGATATCATGATTATGTTATTGTAAACATGGTTTTATTGTAAATGTAAACATACAAATATTTGATTCGAGTATCGAACATAATCAAATTAATCAAGTTACCAATACACAGTAATCAGGTCCATTGATTGTAGAGATCCCTACCTCTCAGTGTTTACATTTAACAGAACTAGATGTCGCAACTAGAAAAATTAGAACGCGCTATCGAAGTGTTTCACCCATTTACTTAGGTCTCGGGTCTAACTTTTTGTGATTGACTATTAACAGGTACCACTCGTCAAAGCGGCGCGTACCTAGCTTCATCCTTTGTTTGGACTAGCGTATTGAAAGCTGAGACACCCTCTGTCTGTAGTTTTTGGTTAAGTTGAGTAAATGTTCTCTATTCCATCTTCACGCCCTCTCATTTGACGAAATCCCGCTCACACCCGCTATATTATATATAACTAACTATACCTTATAAAATTAAGCATATACATTACTGAAACTACTAAAATACTTGATAACCATTACCACGTTCGTTGTAAATTCAATCAACATAAATCATTGGCATGTTAACCAAACTTGATTGAATTGACAATTACTTTGTTTGATATCATCAAGACAACTTGTCTGTTGCTTATTCAACATAACTTTATTGCCATTATCGTATTACTTTATGTGCTCGTATATAAACAAGTTCCTTGATAGCTGCAAACATTTTTTTTATCAATATTATCAAGTTTTTTTTTCAGTGCCTCTTTCCTTATATCAGCATTTAGTACTGCGCTCGCCAACCCGCCTGCCAAGTGTGGTGAGTATGAGTATTAGCGATATGTGTATGAGGGAGGCCTATGTTGAGTAGTCGATGTGATATAGCTGAGATGATGATGATTCTACCCCAATCATGTTTATCCAGAGTATGTTCACCATTATACAAAAATGTTATCGTCTCCGGACAACTGGGAGATGTGAAACATTTGCTAAACACATATTTATTTCAATATTCCCTTATCTTTGTACTTACTTAGATGTTGGTAATCGCTGCAGCGACATTTACATAGCGCGAGTCCCGATGGATCTAGCCCCCTACAAAAGATGTTTCACATCCATAATTATACCATTGTCTTATAAATACACTATCGAAGTAGGCTTTTAATCCATCGTTCTGATTCACAATGGAGCTAACTTGTCATCAACGAACCTCATTGTCTCCGAAAACAACAGACTCACAATGATAATCAATCTAGTTTTACATCTGATTAGGTGCAAATTACACTACAAATAGATCGGTCACGACTCACAGACAGAACCATAAAGAACGAACTTAGGACTTCCGTCAACCTAAACTGAACTTAATGCTTATCAAGACACAGTTCTGTTTAGATCACTGCAGCTGTTATAGTAAAGCTAGTTTTTCTAGCCAAAAGCTAGGTGATTCTGTAAAAGATTCAACTGATAATGGTGTTTATGCGATAGAGGATAAGGTTCAAGAGTTAAAATGACATCGGTTTGTTGGTTCTTCTGAAATCGGCAGGGTTCGTCTTTGCTTACGTCAAGGTGACACGACAGGCTATTGTAATAATGCTAAACATCCGTGACCTTATGTGGACAAAGTTCAGTGCAGGACTCACACTCAAGAATCGTGTTTTTGTACGAAAGATTGGATAAGGGCGCTTATTTAACATTGGGCTCCTATTTAACACTAGTTGTTTTGAGGCGAAGACAACTTGGGATAAAACTTGCACCAACTACATCATCATGCTAGATAGCATTAAGCTTGCCTATGTCCATGTTTTGTTTTGTGCAATAAAGAGTTTTCTTATATTATCGTATCTTATAATCATCATCATCTCCCTGCATATCTTCTTTAACACAATACATCAATTGCTTTTTTGGCCTACCACTCGCACCATCTTCATCCACATTCATCCTTCCATACTTCCTATATTCGATTTATCCCTCCTCATCACATGGTCACCTTCTTCTCCGCATACCATATCAAATTTGCTCCAACTACATAAACATAATAACACATTTTTTTAATATCTAACCTTTTATGTTTCCCACTGAGAGGCAAAGGTCTTCCCCATCTTTTTCCACTGCTTACTGTAACCGGCCGCTTACCACCAGTATTCCTGGAAGGCATCAATATTGGCGCGCCACCAGCATTTCGTAGGCCTGCCACGGCGTCACTGCCTTCATTCAGCTGTTAAAGTAGAAACTTTCAATTATTTTTCTTAAATGAAATCACCGAATACTCAAAAGTCGTAAACTAAAGTTGTTTCTTGAGGTGGTCAGAATCACCTTCGGCTTAGCTTAGATATTATAATTACACCCTGTATTATCCTTCTTATAGGATAGCAGCTTGGCTAGCTTAGCTCGGGATGTGTCCAATAGCGTTCTTGGCGATACTCAAGTCTCGCAGACTTCATGAAACTACCGGTAACTTTACATACCTGCTCCTATAATTTACCCGATTAAACAAATAAATAAATAAATAATAAATAAATAATGCTCGACAAATCACACAGCATCATCTAGCCCCAAGCTAAGCAGAGCTTGTGTTATGGGTACTAGATGACTGATATACTTAATACATTATACTACATAGATAGATAGTTTTTATTATATATAGAAAAACACCCAGAACACCCTGAACAAATATCTGCAGATCGTACAGACATTTGTCCCGAGGCGGGAATCGAACCCGCAACCTCTTGCGTCGCAGCCGGACCTTCGCCCGCTGCGCCACAGAGGTCGTCGTAATCTGTTACCATATACGGTATAATTAGGTACCAGAAGAAGAGGTCGTTGAATGATAACGATATTTGCACCTGTTAATCATACTCGTAGCAGCCTATTATCAAAAATGTACGCTAGCGTTACTCATAGCGCGTTAATGCGTGCAGATCGCGAATAAAATAAAATACAAAGAGCTACGTCATACATTATTAGTTCTTGCTTTTTTTTTCATAGCATGATATGGAACTTGAAGATTCAATTTATAATCACATTAACATAGACACAGTATTTTTTTTGTAAATTTCGAAACTGGATCTACTGAGAGTACAATGTTAAAACAAAATGTATACAATATGTAACAAATAATAAACTCTCACTAGATCCACTATTTATTGCTGTTCTAAAAAATGGGTCTGTTGACTGGATCTACTGAGAGTGATCCATCCAAGTGATAAACACTCAAAATCGATAAATTTCACTAAAACTGTCATAATCACTATTGAAGCGAACTTTCTGCATTCTCGTGATCTCATTATAGACAAATTTCTATTGCAATTGAAACTGATTGTGATGCATGAGCTGGTAAAAGGCCGCAATTGAGATGATAGTAGACTGCTAGACTGATGTGACAAGTGACTGAGAAGTGAGATGAGACGAAGTACCACGCAAAATCACGATTCACGAGAATAGCCTCTAGGACATTATATCATGATAATGATCATGAATTCTGGATCGACTCTGTCCCGTTGCGTATACTCTAGAAAATGCTGTATTGAGAATGCTGTAAGTATTTCGTAACCTAAAACCCTCGAGTCCAATTAAACCTTAAAAGAGAACACACATTAGCGAAATGGACTTCAGAAGCTAATTTAGATGCAGCCCTAAAAGAACAAAACAGGGCACAGGTACCACCCACACACGCATACTTGACATGTGACCGTATGATACACAAAATGTACCACAGTATCCAAACTATGACCTTCCGCGGCCACTCACACATGCGTACTGCAATAAATCTACCCAACACGAGCAAAATAGTGCACGCACACAGCCACCGCTCTCGTAACCTCCACACAAGGTACTGATATCAGTGTATTTTCACCTGTTGGGAGACTTGCGAGTGTGTTGGTAGCGTGTTGTTTCAGTCTGGGCGTTTGTTTGGCGCGCTCAGGTCGTATTCAAGTACGGTGTCATACCGTGGCTTTTCCTCCCACGTGTGCGTGAAGAATGCATTGCTGACCGTGATAAGTGACATTCGAATTTTGACAGCTGATAACATTGTGACCTGAAGTTGCAGTTCTTTTTGGAACTGAAGTTATAGTCTTTTTGTGACGAAAGTTGGTTGTAGCATAGAGCTGTTATTGTTTTGATTATTGCAATTTGACTGTTTTGGCTTGGACAAGTGTAGAGTGAGTTAAGTGATCAAAATTTTACTTCAAAGCGGCAAACTGAGGAATATATCGGAAGAATATATTTGGAAGTACGTGAAAGGTAAGTCGATTAACGCTTTCCGTTTTATATTATAACACCTAAATACAATTTATTCACGCTTTAATTATCTTTAGTAAATTGTATTCTACGTAAGTTTATGGGTCCATAAGCGTCCATAATATTTAGCTTTACTTTATAAGGAACATAACAAAACTATCAATATTGATTAATTTTTCATGACTTACGACTTTCTGCGGTTTAACAAGGTTCCTAAACATTAGTTTCAGTGTGAGGAAACAACGTAATGTACCTGTAACATTGTAATATAAATGGTGAAAGGAAACAAGTAATCATGTTTTCAAAGTAGATAGATAAATAAACTCTTTATTGCATAAATCGTAGAGTACTTAAATAATAACAAATGTATTCGTTCTGAATATTTATGTAGAGTTACTATTTTCATTTAGTAGAGTAACCTGTTTAGTAAGCATATCATACATAAATATCAATTTGCTTCAGAATGCTTATTTAAATAATTATGTAGAGGTAGTATAGGTACATAGAGTGCAGACAGTATAACTTTAGAAACTGTTATGGTCGAGAAAATTATATGCAATGCTTTTTATATTTACCATGATTCGTGTCTTTCATAATCTACGTCGATATATCGGATAACTCAATAATTAGGTACTTAACTTGTCAACAAAAAAACCGACTTCGATGAGCTTTAAAGTACTTAATGAAATTAAGACTTATATGGTTTTTTCATGGATGCCATTGTCAGAACTAGACTAACTTGAAATGGGACCAAACGGGAAGCACTAGCTTTCAAATAAGAATCATCGAAATCAGTTCACTTAGTCGAAATAATGTTCTGAAGTAACAAACATAAAAAATACAGTCGAATTGAGAACCTTCTTTTTTTTTAAAGTCGGTTAAAAAGAGTCGATCATTGTAATTATCTCGTAAATACTGCATACGGTAAGGTATTACAGGTTAATTTCGTAAAACACGAAAATGTCAAAATCGAAGTGTTGACTCAGTACATAGAATAGTCAGTTTACAAATTAAAAACAAAATATATTTAAATTGATTAAAGCACATAATTGAATTCGTTCGCTTCGGAAAATATTTTTCCAAGTGAGGGAAAGAAGCAAAGAACATACCTCAAACTTTACATTGTTACAATATTTGTCTTAATATTATAGGGGATTTATTCACGTAGTCTTATTCCGACAAGTTTAGATGGCAATCCCTTAAGAGAACTTCAGCGCGTAGGGAAAATTTACAAAGTTACAAAGTTCATCTCACGTAATTTTTGAAAGTGAAAGAAAAGGTATTACAGGTGGTTTTTGGTTTTCTTCTAATATTGTAATCCAAAAACCTTTTTCTGATCTGCAGTAAAAGTACCTTAATGATGATTTAACATGTGCCCTACGAGAATGTGCACGTACTTTAAAAGCCAAAATTGCTTTCGCCAATCATCTTAGGACGCACTAACGTAATGTCATCGTTATCATCTCAGCCGTAAGATATTCACCGCTGATCATATGCCTTCCTCAGAGATCTGTAAATACTGATCATGAGGAGTTTCTGTCATGCTCACCACGCTTGGCAGGCGGGTTGGCGCTGCTGCCCATTTTCCAGAGGTATCCCTTAGCATTCTTACTGCATCCACGGGCAAGAGAAGAGGGGTAACATTCTGCTGCCGGCATCCCACGGCAACGTAATTTAATTTAGCAAAGACGATGTCGCCGTAGCCGAAATCGTCATGGTGGACCATCATTATAATCCTTAGGTATAATCCAACACTTTATAGTTATGTGCCTGCTGTCAAAATCGGAGGGGACTTGGAGATCCAAGTACTAATCTAGGGGCTGTTCCCATGCTCACCAAGCTTGACAGGCGGGTTGGCGAGCGCAGTATATGATTTTGATACACGGAAAGACGCTGCAGTCCATCTTCCGGAGGTATCCCTTGGCAGATTCTTAATGCATCCGCGGAAAGAGAGGAGGGGCAACATTCTACTGCCGGCACCCCACGGCTGCTACAATAACATTAGGATAGTTTTCACGTTTTATTGTGACCGAATCTCAGGAAATCAGGCGTAAAATAATAGGTAAAGTGTGATGGCCATGGAGTGCCGGCAGTAGAATTTTGACGCAGTACGGGATATTGGTTCACAAAAAGACACTGCTGCCTAACTTACGGACGTATCACTTGGCAGATTTTTGCAGCATCGACAGGTGAGCAGTGGGGCAAAATTCTAATGCTGGTACCCCAGACAATTAAACCTAGTATACACTAGGTTTACCTAAACCATACACTAGGTTTATTTAGGTAAGGTAAGGTAAACCTAGTATACACTAGGTTTACCTTAACCATACACTAGGTTTATTTAGGTAAGGTAAACCTAGTATACACTAGGTTTACCTAAACCATACACTAGGTTTATTTAGGTAAGGTAAGGTGAACCTAGTATACACTAGGTTTACCTTAACCATACACTAGGTTTATTTAGGTAAGGTAAGGTGAACCTAGTATACACTAGGTTTACCTAAACCATACACTAGGTTTATTTAGGTAAGGTAAGAAAAACCTAGTATACACTAGGTTTACCGTAAAAAAAACCTACTTGAGGCCAGGTTTTTATTTTTTGACCTGTTTGTCCTCAGCGATAAGGTAGATGCCCTAGTGTGTATGTGTCTTTATAGCCGTGCAAATATGTGCATGTTTTTAAAGGCTTAGTAAAAGTGTTTGTCAAAGGGAATTTGTTGAACTATTACTTTATAAAAAAACATCCTACTTATCCTAATAATATTATTATACGCAAAGTTTGTGAGAATGTAAGAATGTTTGAAACTTTTTCACGCAAAAACTAGCCTGCGGTTTGAGCTGAAATTTTGCACACGTGTATTGATTATTAACACATAGGCTAAAATTTATCCGGGTACAACGCATGCAAAGCGGCGGGCCTAGGCTAGTATACATAATTTTTAATTGAAACATGGTTTACCATTCTCTGAAACTGACTTCAAATATGGAGAAGTTTCTCAATTCGTTTGCCTCTTTTAAGCCTCAGAATACCTTGTATGTGCTGATGATACATGGAGATAAGAATAATGTTGATAAACTCTGATTTCATAAACACAAAAAGTAGAACATAACTCAATCATTATCATCCGTTGACCACTGCTAGACATAGGCCTCCCTCATAGATCACCAACGTCATGAGGGAGTCTTGATATACTCATCACCCTTGGCAGGCGGGTTGGCGTGGTATGAAGGATGAATGATACGTGAAAGGACGTTCCTACCTATCTCCCGGAATCCCCTGGCAGATTCTTACAGCAGCTACGGGCACGCTGCAGAGCCTGGGACATTGGTAGATGGATTAGGCTTGCCCAGCTCCTAGCTCTAGCAAAGTCGGTAGAACGTGTAGAACAGCAAGAAAAAATGGCTTCATGGGTGTAATAATCATCATCTTCAGTCGTAAATCGTCCACTGCAGAACACAGGCCTCCCTGATGGATTTCCATGAAGGGTCGATGCAATACTCACCGCGCTTGGAAGGCGGGTTGGCGAGCGCAGGACGGGTTGTTGATATACAAAAAGACACTGCTGTTTCGGAGGCATCCCTGGCAGATTGTTATTGCATCCACGGGCAAAAGAGGATGGGCAACATTATACTGCCGGCACCCTTATGTGTAAAATAATAACACGCGTGTAATAATTATTTTTCGTCATCAATATCGATTACAACCGGTAATTGGTATAATTAGCCGACATACACGCTATAGACAACGTTGTTTCACTAATGTACAGTCGCGCACATAGTAAAGGATTCCACTAAAGTAAGGATACATTTAGTGTGTATCCATTATTTGGTGCGCGACTGTACCACAATTTACAAAATGAAACCCCGCGATTTACTCAGGGAACTATTTAAGGAAATTAACATTTTAACTGTTGTCGCAATATATTTATGAAAGCTTAATGTATGCACACAAACAGATTTTTTCTTATCAAGAGATGTGATTTGCATGCATAAATACAAGATATAAAAATAAATTACACATCCCTATATTTAGACTTCAAAAAGTAAATAAATCATTTATGGGAAACCGTGTGCGCTTCTATAACAAGCTTCCATCTGAGGCGACCGACCTATCAATTCATAGGTGTAAGCCTTTTATAAAATAAAATCTCATAGAAACAGCTCATTTATAATATCATAGAAACTTTCGAGATCACAATACTTTATTGCTATAAGTATTGGATTATCGGGTATTTATCGCGTAATTAGAGAAAAGTCTTCCCGCGACCACAACCTGGTGCAATCCAGTCGAAACGTCGTCGGTATAAAAATATAGGTAAATTAACGTGACAAATAACCGATAATACAAAATAGTAATACAGCCCTCGTGGTCACGGGTAGACACGGGTAGCCAGTTTTCCGTGACCACATGGGCTGCAAGGGATTCGAAACTTTGGGAAAAAATAAAATAAGGTAATTACGCGATAAAGTCGCGTAAATCAGTTTTAAAATTATGTCTAGATCGCGAAAGTTTACAAAGTACAATCTTCTTATATAATTAATATATAATTCTTCTGTACGTATGTTTGTCATATAACCTACAACACAAAATTTCTTTCAATTGAGAAATTTTGTGGGTAGATTTCAATGGGTTCCTAAAATGTTTGAAAATACTATTGGACCCGGGAGGTGTTGCTACTGGCGGTATGTCACCAAATCATTGGGAAGGACGACGTTCGCCGGGTACGCTAGTTAAGTATATATTGTTACTTGGGGTACCTTCGCAAGGTGGGCAGCAGCGTCTTTCCGTGTAACAACATCCCATACTGCGCTCGCCAAGCCGCCAAGCTTGGCGAGTAAGGCAACAAAATCCTCATGATCATTACTCTGGAAAACGTGAGGGAGGCCTTTGTCTAGCAGTGGACGTCCTGCGGCTAAGGTTGTTACCTGTCTAAAGATGAACTTGTGCCTGAGTATTTCTAAGAGAGTATTTACCTAACATAAAGTACATTTTGTTCTGGTTTACTTATTTTTATTTATGTATTTAATCATACTTTTTCTAAAATAGTACAAAGAAAAATCTATTGGTGCGGAGTGCGGCTAGTAAACAAAAAGACAAAACAGTGCCATATCGTACCTAAGAATATTTATTTTTATTTTTATACTGTTGTAGCCTGTCTTCTATAAGAAGCTGATCGAACCTCCAACTGACAATAACTCAGTAACGACACACGTAACAATTAAGCTCACACGCTGACACGGACGTCACGACCCATGGAAGTCAAGACGCCATAACTACTAACGTTTAATACCACTGTAGATAGTCTACCTCTACAAGTATCTGCGCAACAATTATTTCGCGTGGGAAATATACCGATAATAAAGCGCTATAAGATACGTAGGCTGGTGGTCAAAAACCATGATTTGAAGGTTTATGGCATGGGATGCCGGCAGTAGAATGTTGCCTCTCCTCTCTTGCCTGGTGGATTCAGTAAGGATCTGATATATATTTCTAAAATAATTAATAAATATTTTCATATAATTAATTAATTGACATAATGTATAGTACTGGTAAATGTTATTAGTGTAGAAATAAATGTGTGTAAATTATAATGTGTAATATTCTTACGAAATAAATGATTTATTTAGATATACATACATTTATTTGGCAACAAAACAGCACAGACAAGAAGAGTACATAGAAAAAAAATAACAACCGTATTAATAGACTTAGTATACCTCTATAAACAATTGAAAATTAAAAAAAAATAGAAAACATACATTTGTCAAGGGATACCTACGACATGAGCGTCTTTTTCATGTATATGTTATGGGTAATGCTAGAAGATGGAGTAAACCTAGGTTTACCCGGGTTTACTTAGAATCACCCAAGGAGTTTGGGTAAAGTCCGAATTTTAAATAGTTGTTTTAGCCGGGTACAACTCGGTCGGTCGATAGGCGACGTAGGATGCAAGAGCGAGCTAAGGGCACCCCGAGGTTAGGTTTGGTTAGGTTACTTTTAACCCTTTACACAGAAATAGGAGCCCCGCAATGCGGGGCTCCGACGACGAACCCGAGGTTAGGTTTGGTTAAAACTAGGTGTAGCCGGCTGCACCTAGTTGTACCATGCTAAAACTAGGTGTAGGCACACTTCGGCTATTAGCCGTAACATACATATATAAAATCCCGAATTAAAATTTCATTTAATTATTATTCGGACTTTACCCAAACTCCTTGGGTGATTCTAAGTAAACCCGGGTAAACCTAGGTTTACTCAATCTTCTAGCAATACCCGTAACATATAAACATTCTGTTCTGCCTGCTCTCATCCTGCGCCCGCCAACCCGCCTGCCAAGCGTGGTGTATGGCAACAACCCTCTCAAGCTCGGAGATCCATGAGAGCAGCCTACATCCAGCTAAGGACGTGGATAGCACAGTCCTAGGGCTGAGATGATAAGAATATGTGGTGGCGGAATAGATCGGTTTCGTCCTACAGCTGGGAAAGAATCTACATAAACCTCTTTTAACTATACCAATTTCGACCCACCAATTATGCGTCAAATTAGATTTCAAATTAAGAGTTCAATTAATATACCAATATAATGTTTAAGTTGTTATTTATGTATATTCGACCCGAGGCAGGTTAACATTCTGTATTAGTATTGCAAAGGCGTCTCGTCCAGGAAACGAGACTCATTGACACATGGCCACAGAATAATAAGTTACACATAAAAGTATTACTGATTTGTGGCACATAAATACACAATAAACTTATGTAATAGCTCGTGAAACTTACCTTGATCGCTGCGATATATGCCAAATGACACGAATAGGTCTGGGACGATGTTAAAAATATGACCATATTATGTTGGTTACAAATATTCTTATTATGATTGGAAAATGGGCGGAATGGATTACTATTTCTTGAAAAAGACATGACTTTCAAACTGTAATGCTCTGTTCTTATCTTTTAATATCTACGGCAGTTAATGTAATAGAATAATAGTCTGTAGAAAAGTGTTTTTTTTTATGAAAATGTTTAAATAGTTATCTGGCGCCCTAGTGTCATTTTTCAAATCATACATTACTCAAAAAACCAGAATCATGAAGATCTATGAGGCTTTATAGGGCAATAAAAAAATGGGTTTAATAATTTTATAACACCGCCTTTAAGTATCACGCATTTTGATATGGCCCTTACAATACGAAGGTTAGGTTCATCGTCATTTGGAATCTTATGCAGTCGACATAAAGTTTATTTTGGTACACGTGTTAAGTACGACAGGAGCATTACATATTCAAGACTATGTCGGGTCGGTGAGCGTCGGGTCAGGATGTGGCTCCGACGTGTTATGTCTTTACTAACATACTAAAGAACAACACTTTTTTATATGACTTAATGACGGGCAAGCTGAAGGCCCATCTGTTATTAAGCAGTAATATCTACAAGAGCAATACCGCGGTGATCACAGTCCGAAGCTACGACCAACGCTGCATTGCATTGCGCCCGTCACCCTGAGACAGAGTTGTTTGGTCTCATTTGCCCGTAATTTCACCGGCCCCCTTTACCCTTCGAACCAATGCACAATGCACAAAAACACAGCAATGCAGACATTACTGCTTGGCGGCAGATATAGGTATAGTGGTAGTACTTCCCCGGATGAACACTTCATAAAAAGTTCTACTACTGTGATACACTTATATAGTTATAAGTGTATCACAGTAGTAGAACTTTTTTAAAGTAAGAATAGTTGACTGTCTATAAAATTGCTCTTAAATCTTTTTAGACTAGTTCTAAAAAGATTAAAGAGCAATTTTATAGACAGTCAACTATTTTCGATGGCCCATATTTTAATAATTAGCTTTCATAACGCGTGGAAATTTATACTTTCTCATCTTTAGCATGTATCCCACAAAATGAATGTAAAACAATTGTGTTCTTATACAAATAGAAAAAGTTTGGTGTAATAACAACCTATTCATTTATTTGCATACATGTAAATAGAGAACAATAATTCATCATCATCATCATCTCAGCGCCGTCGATCATCCACTGCTTCGTGGCTTTCTCCATGGACCCTTGTACTGATCATGAAGGGTTGTTTTGTACGTCACATTTACCTGTAATCGAATCTTACAGGTGAATCAAACAATATACTAAGGTATGGTGTATCCTCTCATGTTGTTCTCAAAAATATTGCTTTCTTCGTTGTTGGTTTACATCTATTATAAGTTATTTATATATTTTCAAAATGACAATATATGTTGTTGACCGCAGATGGCCATGACAACGTTACCGGACTATGGCGAGCGCAGAAGGCGCCCAGCCGCAAAAGTTAGGTTGGGGCAACAAGCTCAAGGGCACCACTCAGGTTCGAACCACGGCTTGGGCTGTTGCCAGATTTTTGTATGGTAATGGTGGTTAACGTCCAGGTGCACGTTAAAACTGCACCTTAAGACGGAAGAGTGTATTCTTCGGCCCCGCCGGCGGGACCGGTTATTAAAGGTGTGCCTAGCAGCTAATGTGGGACGGGTTGACGTCACCTCCGGGTTAGCGGCGGTGAGCTCGTCAACGGGCAAGCCGAGAACGTGTCTCGGTCGACGGAGGAAAGCATGTTATCTATAGAGCGTCAGCAATTGGTATTTATGCTGTACGGGACTCTGCAGTGCATGGGACATTGTGAGATGGATTAGGCTTGCCCAGGATCAATACCACACAGCTTAGTCGGCTATTGGTCAGAAAAAAGAACAGGTCAATACGTCTGAAGCTGACTAAGCCGCGGGTTTCCTCACGATGCTTAGCTTCACCAATCAATCGACAAATAAACAAACAATTACCTACGTCTAAAATGCGTAGTTAATTTTTTTCAAGAAAGGAAAATCCATTGGTTCTTGGCTGGTATAGAAACCTGGATGATTGAAAGTCGGGAGTACATACCACTCGGCTAACACGGCTGTTTTTATAATAATAATACAATAGGCAGTAGAATGTTACCCCTCCTCTCTTGACCGTGGATGCAGTAAGAATCTGCCGAGGGATATCTCCGAAAGATGGGCAGCAGCGTCTTTCCGTGTATCAACATCCCGTACTACGCTCGCCAACCCGTCTGCCAAGCGTGGCGAGTATGGGAGGCCTATGTCCAGCAGTGGACGTGGACAGTAGTCCTAAGGCTGAGATGATGATGATGATGAAATTTTAATAAATTCACAGGGCATTTCTCGCGTTTACCTATAATTACGTTTCTTTCTACGGAAAGACTAGACTTGTTGCTTCCGCCGCTTACAAAAGCATTTTATGTGTTCTGGTTGCGAAAGATGAAGGGCTCCCATGAAAGAGGCCAGGGTAGTTACAGACTTTTCAATATTATTATCCACACTTTTAAATATATTTGATACCAGTGTCTCTTCCATGCGCGGTCTGTTTGGTCCACACACCGCAAAACGCATCTGTTTGCACAAGTCTTAACTTTCCTCGGTGTTAGTTAACTAATCAAATTTTAAATTAATTTATATACTTTGTTTGCACCGAGTTCAAACCGCAGTGTTGGCTTACACCGCAGCGCTCCGGTGTTACGTTGTCACTTTATCTGTTGTCATCAACTTTATATGCCATATTGGGTACAGTGGAAAATAATACGTCATGTGGAAAAACCTGGAATTAAGGACTGATACACACAAAAAGTGTTTCGCCTTAAAACATGTTCTTTCTTTATCGTTTCGAATTTCATTCGCGATGTCAGGTAATGGTTTCATACGTATTTTCCAAGTTTTACCCATGATACTTGTGACAAAGAATTTTCAAATACAATCCATGACGATTGTACTTGATTTTTTTTTTGACCTTCTGTTATTACCGAAAATGATTTTCTATAATTGCAATAAAATGATAGTTCAAAGAACTCTTTCATCAAATTGTTATCTAACAATCTGTTCCTAAATTCTCAAAGTTAAATCGGCCTGCAAAAGCTAGCACAGCACTTACTTGATTCTAGAGATGTCATAATTCGACAGGTAGGTAATAAAATCCAGGAAGCTATCATCGTGTGCATCCTTAGTTCCCACTGCGGTGTCACGTAGTGCGGTCGCGGGTTCGAGTCGCGACCTCTGCTAGCCGCGTGGAACGACCAGCCAGGGATGTAGTCTTGACGCCTTGGGGGGCTAAAACCTAGGGGAAAATTTTGGCCTATTGCGTTCGTCTGGAAGAAAGAAAAAGCATTTTTTTATATCTTTTAAACAAGGTAAAATATGACATAGTTTAAAAATACAAAAGAACGCAGACAAATCGGTCACCAACATAGCGTACGGTGTGCTTCGACTCACTGGTTTTCAGTGACGCCGTAGCAAAGCTGTAAAGCAAAGCTTAAATGGGAAGGATAAATATGTACGTAAAACCAGAAGTTGCATTCAGTAGCTATGACTAGAGATGTGGCTATAGCTTATTCTATAGTTAGTATTTTTAAATCACACTTAGGTAGGACATTTCAAAGTAATGAATGGTTCAAACTCCACCGGCATTGTAAATTTTTAGTAAGGTTTTTTATTAGTTTACTAGTGAGTGTGGCAGAAGTCTGAAATTTTAATTTAAAACTGATGTAGTAGAATACTTAAATAAAATACCAGCGTCAACTTTGATTAAAAAAACCGCAAATTATTCATACATTACATAATTTTTTTTAATGCTCAACAGTTTCGCCATCACGTTCATCAGAACATCAGATAGACCACAAAAATAACTGAAAGTTCTGACATTATTTCGATAGCAGACCACTGACCACTGAATTCGTCCCTGTAACAAATAAAAAATGATTCGTGCTCTCAAGTTACCACCAAGAAGCTTCTCACCGCGTTTTGTTTTTATTTCTGGACAGTTCATCAGTTTATTTTTTACCGAACGACTAAAGTGGATCGATAAAAAGAGAATGAACCACTTTTTTCGACTCTCAGCTTGGTGTAATTGGACACTGTCGCAAAACTTACCGTTTGTTAGTCTGACAGTTTTTCGCCGTATACCTACAAAATATTTGTTGGGGAATTTATTTTTAAAGTTCAAGAAACTGATACCTTTATTAAGTTATTTAATAAATCTATTAATCTATTAATACATCAATAAAACTTACTTAACGGCTTATCAACGCCCAGCCCAAATCCTAGGAACTAGAAAGCTAAAAAATAATAATAATAATATGCTAGATATTTCACACTTTCATATTGTTTGTTATTAATAAAAAGATACCCACTCCTACTAAATGCTTTAAGCTTATATATTACGCGCGAAAGTTTAAAAAAACCTATAATAAAAAAAAATAACCGACAACAAGGCAACAATGAGCGACGTCAAACTATTAGCACCAATAGGAATTCTTAAATTCTTTCTTGAGACAGCTGTGCTCACAAAACATTAAGAATAGTTTTTAGTACACCGCGCCAAATTCTCGGCCTGATCTGAATTGTAATCGTCTAATTATCACCTAATTTTGTAAATTGTCTATTAAGAACATATAAAGTGAATTTATTCTCGGAGTCGTGGGTTATTTATTATCAAGTGTGCGCACTGGTTTGGTATAGGATGGTCGATGGCATAGTAAAAAGATTCAATCTCGTGCAGCGTGTACTTTTTAGTAGTGTAGGTAAATAAAATATGAAAAAAGCATCCTTACGGTACTCCTTTTTCCAGTAAAATTTTACAAATTATTTATCGCCTTAATATCCTGTCGTCATCATCATTCAAAGCAACCCGTTGACACCAACAGCTAGGAATTTTCTTTAGCACGCCAACTTAAACTGTCCAAAGCTAGCCTCATACATTGTTATTACTATATTGGATTATCGGGTGATTATCGCTTGAATACCATTTTTTATCCCGACGTTTCGTCTGGATTGCACCGTGGTCGCAGGTCGTGGTCGCAGGAAGACTCGTCCATTGTTGTCGGGTTACCCATATCACTATATTGTATTTAAGTCCTATTTTTTTATTATTAGTAATGTTAGTAAACTTTATTATAGTTATTAGTAAATTAATTTATAATGTATATATAAGAAACTATTTTTTTTGTCATTTAGCATTTAATTACAGTGTCAAAGAAAGGAATATCACATTTAATTAATGACTAGTGTATCCGTGATCGTTTAAAAAGTTATACCACTGTTACCCTGCACAGTGTACAGTGGTATAAGGTTATGCGGATGCTCCGTGCGTGCGCAGACTCACAAACGCGTGTCGAGGTCGCCCCGCCGCCGACCTGTGGAATGTCTTACTTATACAACTTGATGTACTGTTTGTGTTTGCCAGTTACATTGTTTGGAATCAATAACATTCAGTATTCAGTTGTTTATTGCTTTCCATCGTAAACATAGGTCTCTCTCCTGGTTTGACACGAGCTGGTAGGTTTTCATTTTAGTAGGATGTCATTTTAGTAGAAAATGTTGGCGATAAGTTACTGTTGCTTAGTTAGAAGTTATTTTTGTAAATTTAGAATGTAATAAAAAAATTAACCTTGCAATTAAATAATTAAAGTTAATTACAGTGCACCCTACCGACAAACGAACAAGGCTCTGGCGAAATAAGCGTAGTGAGATTATGGTCTATTCTGCCATACCCTAAGACCTTTGCTGAGCAGTGCATTGCATGCATTTTGCTGAGCATAGTAAAGGTTAATAAAAAAAGAACCCTTTTAATGAGCCACGCGTCGTAATTTAAAAGATATACATAAAATATATTTACAGAGAAAAATACAGAGTAACATAACACGAAATAAAGGTTTATTTATAAAGTTTTAACATATAGAACGTACCAATGTACGACTGTTCCTCACCCTAGGACTAAAAGCCTGTAAAATAAGGTCACAGTGATTCGCAGACTCCCTTTATTTTAATCCATATCCAATGTTACACACAATATTTTACAAAACAAAAACCAACTTACCAAATTTAAAAAAAATAATTAGGTAATGAACTTGAAGCATATGTATGGATTAGTTTAAGTTATAACTCAAAGATGTGTCATCTCCGAGCATGCGCAGCACCAACAGTCACGTACCTGCCTGTGTCCAACAGGTGGCTGTCACGACGTGCCCCGTCACTCGGCAAGTGATCTAGAATTCGTCGCGGGCGCAGGTTGGACGTCATTCTTTGAACCTGTCGGAATTTCTCACAAAAACTACTGGCAACTGAAAAAAAAATTGATTCATAGACAGAATCTAGGTGACATACAGGTTTGTAACAAACAAATCAAAAGGTATATGAGAATATTTGTTTAAAGCTGAATTTCATCAATGATAAAGATGAAACACTAAAGATTATGTAACCTGTACTTTTTCATATGAGAATATTTATTCAAAAGCGCTATTTATGAATCGCTCGTGTATGACACTAATATCTAATTATTTTTTTGTTTCAGGTAAGCGTGATATGAGTAAATTTTAATGTAGAGAAAAGCTACAGAGCTATCGATATATTGTAAGTGTATGAACAAATATTTCATCATTTCAGCCATAAAACGTCCACTGATGAACACAGGCCTCCCTCATGGATCTCCATGAGGGGTAGTTTGCCATACTCACCACGCTTGGCAGGCGGGTTGGTGAGCGCAGTATGGGATGTTGATACACGGATAGACGCTGCTGCCCATCTTCCGGAGGTATCCCTTAGCAGGCTCTTACTGCATCCATGGGCATGAGAGGAGGGGTATCATTCTACTGCCGGCACCCCACGGTGGTTATTAAGGAACAAATATTTACCAGGCTGAATTCAATGTAACCTTACAGTTTAGACACGCGGCAGCGTGTCATGCTATGTTGCTAAGAGCAAAGCTTTTAGTTTTACGATGGCAATAAGAACCCAACTAACTGGAGTCTACTATAGCAATTCAAGGTTTTAGTTTATACGATTATACAGGTTTGATTTTTGAGACGGCACATTAAGGACAGGTTCCTTAATGCTTATAGTTCTTAGGACTTCATAACTGTTTGAGATATTCTGATTGCAATCACAGGTGGTTGGCAACACTACGAACAACACAACTCGAAAAATAATGAATTCATATAATATTCTTTTTAACAGATTTTGCCTCTAAAATAGATAAACACACTCCTGAAATAGTCGAAAATACTAAGTCTAACTATGCAAATGTTTTCTTCAAACAATTCATTAGTCTAACAGTGATTACTCCAAAACCTTTTATGAGTGATTGCAAACTTTTTCTATGTGATAAATCTACAAGAAATTACTTTCTGAACAGTGGCTCATCATGGTATAGCAGATAAAAACTTGTTTGCTCAGTGAAAGTGCTTTTGAAACAAAAAATAATAATTACAACAGCTTTACCAACATTTTTTATGTAATAATTGTTTTTTCTGAATCTATGAAACTTCAACAGCTACCCCGGAACAAAAACCCTGAATGCTTGGCTTGGATGCAGAAGGTCTTGGTCAATGAATGAATTAATTAATTAATCACTTTATTGTACACCAAAATCAAGAGAGATAAAGATCAAGAGATCAAGTGTAAAGGTACCTTACTGCCCTTACTCATCTCAAAAATCCATCCTGTATATGTGTTCAGAAATCGGGAACCTTGAAATGTTCTCAAAATAGGCCCCTTGGGAGTTACCTCCAGCGTTGTAGTCGGCTATAGGCCCGCTGCGTCACGCAGGTCGTGTATCAATTTCCACGCCCTCACGATCAAGTCACTTGACTGAGATGTTTTGTGGCGACATTGTTGAGTCCGTGACGCGGGCGCAGGTGGAGGTGACAAGTGCACATCACGAGTCTAACAGGGCATTTGGGGGTCTCAAGGATAGAAATTAGGATCTAATGACCGTATGTAAAAAGCTTAAAAATTAAGTACTTTGATATGTTTCTAAAAATAATAATAATGCTGGACAATTCACATGGCATCATCTAGCCCCAAGCATCTAACCCGCCACCTCTTGCGTCGCAGGCGGACCTTCGCCCGCTGCGCCACAGAGGTCTTAGGTCGTAAATGAATAAAACAGAGTATACTATTTTCTTATTATTACGAATTAACTGAATTTAATCACGTATATTCAAGGTTATTACGCAGATAGCATTTTTTTATTTTACCAGGTATCTATAAAGTTTATAATGATGTGGGTATACATTTTGTTCTTTTTAATATGACTTTATATCTAATATAGCTATGTACAAATTGAGGTCTTGATAAGGTATAAATTTTATATAAAATTGTTTATCTTATTGGACAGCTTTTCCAAAGCTGACCTGCTAAGAGACAGTGTTAAGAATCTAAAGCGTGGGTAGCACTTAGAAATAAAAATTTTACGACACGTCAAAATTAAAAACAATTATACAGGCGATGCCAAAGAAAGCATAAGGCAAAGATGCCAGAGGTCTGTATTTCCATAAATTCAAAGATTAGGATGAAATATTTTCATTCTGTCACCATAAACATTTTATGTGATATTTTGCGAGGTTTACGCTATTTTTATGGTCTTAGAATTACTGGCCATCGTTTACTGGCAATTGATACATAAAAGCTGTTTGTGGCGGAACCCGTTGCTTGATTGCTTATTTTTTTTTATTATCGTCAAAAATGTCTAGTGCTCTTTGAACCGATTTAATCGAAATCTAAAAAAACTGAGACATACCTACGATTGCATGTTCCGGATCAATGGGTCTTATTCTATTCTATTTTATTTGGTACCCGAGAATTTGACCAAAACGACAGAGAGCTGTGTTAATACATTTTATGGTATTTGGAACAAGTTTTTGTTGAGATTTTTTATTGCTTATCATACTATGATACAGTTTGTGTAGTGACGAAAGTAAATAGGTATTTAAATTTATGAACGTAAGCAAATGATATCGTATAAACTTCTAGAGCTACATTTTACTGCGCTTATGACATAATGTCCGTATTTCTTCAACTGTGTACTCTGGTCGAAGTGTTTTTTGTTTATTAAATTTGGATTCGTTATTTTATATACGGAAAGACGTTGCTGCCCATCTTACGGAGGTATCCATAAGCAGGCTCTTACTACATCGACGCGACGGGCATGAGAGGAGGGGTAACATTCTTCTACCGGCACCCCACGGCAAATTAAGATATTAGTGTTGTTTTTCTTAATAAACTCCATCAACAAAGAGACAAGAAAATTTATTAGAAAAAACTTAATTTATTTTGTCAAAAACAGTCGCCACGTAAAGTAAATCAGTATTGCTCAATTTTATCGTGCCCGGAAGACATTCAAATAAGGCATATAGGAAGTTCAGAACGGGTCCAATAAATATCTCCCGAGTGAAGCGGTAAAAGTGCAATCAGGTCCAGATTAAAATATCAGTAATCGACAACTGGTCGTAAACTGGTCGATACAGTTTGTTTTTGAAAGTGCACTTCAAAACAAGAGCATTATGCCGAGATTACATGGGCGAGGGTAGGGTTGCCACGAAATGACTGCGAGGTGAAGTTTTAATAGTATTTCTCATTTAGGCCAAAACATGTTTTAGGGACCAAAATGGTAAAAAGGAACCCTTATGGTGTCACTAAGGTATGTATTATGTGCACATGTAAAATGTGATTTAACGGTGAAGAAAAACATCGTGAGGAAACCCGCGGCTTAGTCAGCTTCAGACGTATTGACCTGTTCTTTCTGACCACTAGCTGACTTAGCTGAGAGGATGGTATAGGTGCTGGGCAAGCCTAATCCATCTAACAATTTCCACGGCACTGGCGGGTCCCACACAGCATGAAAACTAGTTGCTGACGCTGTATAAATCATCTACAACAGATGCAAAGGCCATACTTTTTGTAAGTCTGTTCTATCACATCTCACGAACTATTATGGCATCGACTTGAAATTCGAACATCATTAGTTAATTACCTATGTAAGGTAACCTAAGTAATTAGTTAATTACCAATATAGGTACTCATATTGCAAATATAAGAATGAAGAAATATATCCATATTTCAATTGAAAGAGGGTTTAACGAGAATCTCAAAACAACCCCCTCATAATTGCTTGGAGATCCATGAGGGACGCCCTTGTCCAGCAGTGGACTTCATAAGACTGAGAAAATGATTAGAAGTATATGTAAAGATTACAGGAAATTTAAAAAGATCTCTCTCACTTGTATAGTTTTTTAGAAATCATCGAAGGTTTATTTTATTTACATGGGTTCTCCTACGAGTATAAACCTCCTATAACACATTTTAAATTGTACGACGGCATGGAACCCTTGGTGCGCGAGTGCGACGCTTGTCGCGCTTTGTATTTAATTAAGATAAAATGTAATGTAAATAGTATATGTGTATTGAAACTTACTTTGGCATAATTTTGTAAAAAATATATAGCAACGCGTTTATTTCATACTCCTACTAGTTAGGACTGACACTGCTACGCCGTTATCCTCAAACTTTTGCAGCGTCAACGTTTCACTTTGATATAATGCTGTTGTTTTATGTTCCCAAACCGTTTCTTTTATTTCTTATAACAACACAATTTGAGCGTGGCAACCCTAGAGAAGTACAAGAGGTCGTGAAAAACCAGAGCGAAAGTACCTCGGGGTGAGCGGCGGAAACGAACGAAGGCGATTCAGCAATCCAAAAATGGATGACATATCACACGGTTACGGCTATTCGAGTAATTTCAACATTTCAAGTACGACCACACGTAAATAACCGTAGAGGAAATGGACTTGTACTTTGTTAAAGCACGATTGTTGAACTGCTTTTACATAAAACTAAAAATCTTGTATTTTGAATTTGATGTCTTGTATTGGAGGCTATTTTTTAATTTTGTAATATATAGCCTTCAATATTTATACAGCGTCAGCAACTGGTGTTCATGCTGTACGGGACGCTGTAGTTTCTAGGACATTGTTAAATAGCCTTGCCCAGCACTTATTATAATATCAATATCACTATCCCAGCTAAGTCGCCTATAAGTCAGAAAAAAAGACAGGTCAATTCGTGTGAAGCTGACTGAACTGCGGGTTTCCTTACGATGTTTTTACCACAAAAGCACATGTTAAATGGACACATACATTTTTTGTTATAACGTTACCTACAATAATTGTAAAGTTGCTTAGTTATGGTTTTAATTTAAATATTGACTATAATTTTGTTGCTGGTGCATTGGCAGCACATTTTGCCCACATTTTCTATGCCAAATTTTATCACAATCTGCCAGAAGCTGGAGACGTCCAGTATCAATAAATATCAACTTTCCTTAACATTGTAATATTAATCTAAGGCATAAACTATTTATTTATCGATGTAACTTCATATAACAAGGCCGTAACTAAATAATAACTCGTTTATAATCAACATTCATGAGCCGATACCAAACTGGAGCAATTCTTGAGCATACTGAGACGGCGCGGCACTGGAGTATGGACTTATCCATCGACCATTGTAATTACCTTTTTTACTGACACTTATCACAGGCTCGCTTTATGATTAATCACAGGAGAGCTTACAACTCTGTGTCTCAGGGTGACGGACGCAATGCTATGCAGCGTTGGTCACGTGCTTAAGGAGCGTGATCACCGCGCTATTGCCGTTCTAGTAGGTAGAGGCTGCCGCTTAACATCAGGTGGGCCTTCGGCTTGTCTCGTCATTAAGTTGTATAAAAACATTGTGGTTTAAATATGGTTTTATTATAAGATCTACATTGTCTGATTTTAGTTCGTACTTAGGTATATAGAGCCCATTATATCTATTTAGGTAAGGTTCGTAGAATTCCCTAAGTAATTTGATGAGTACTAAGTTTGGTATCCCTTTTTGGCTTTTACTGCATGGGTATGAGAGGAGACATTCTAGTGCCGGCACCATAGCATATATGTATACGAAAACCAGAACAAACTATCGCGATTTTGATACTGCTCATTAACTGTTGATTAATTAAATTAGCGTTTATAAGTAAGGGGGTTATTCATTTAGAAACCTGTGTCTATCAATGGTTGAGTGTTGTTTAGACACAAATAATGATTTCTTTTTTCTAGAGTATAGAGAAAATAAAGTAGTGCTAACATCTAGAATCTCAACAGATATCTATTTTTATATTATAAGCAGGGAGACGAGCAGAAGGTCCACCTGATGGGAAGTGGTCACTGTCGCCCATGGACATCTGCAACACCAGAGGCGAAGCTGATGCGCTGCCGGCTTTTGAGGAGGGAGAATACCCGAAGAAACCCGAGAATATTACAATATTATAATATTCCCGTATATAACGTTTAGTTTGTCCCGTATATTACCCGCCGTGGGGTGCCGGCAGTAGAATGATACCCCTCCTCTCATGCCCATGGATGCAGTAAGAGCCTGCTAAGGGATACCTCCGGAAGATGGGCAGCAGCGTCTATCCGTGTATCAACATCCCATACTGCGCTCACCAACCCGCCTGCCAAGCGTGGTGAGAATGGCAACTACCCCTCATGGAGATCCATGAGGGAGGTCTGTGTTCATCAGTGGACGTTTTATGGCTGAAATGATGACATTTAGTTTTTTCCTGCTATGGCAGACTACGGTCTTTACTACAAAGTAGACCTGTCTTGTATTTTACGCAATTATAGTGAATTACAACAGTGTTCTAAGCACAGAAGCTGAGATCTCAGATAAGCTGAGCCTTGTAATGTTAAGACAAATTACTGTACAATCTGTTGTGTAAGCTTGAACATGATTTTAATAGCTGTTTTGAATTATATTTTTGTTTCTATTTAATACTACCCGCAGCCTCGAGTACGTTGAACCCAGATTAAAAGGACCCATTCCTAGGCAACATCTTTGATTTCGCAAAATTTCAGCTAGATCTGTTTAGTATAAGAAGGAACAAGAACATTGTTTTGTTAAATTGTGTATGCTTACTTATAGGTCTTACAATTAACCATATTTTTATATGTATTTAAGTATGATGTATGATAAGTACCTATCTATCGAATGAAAAATTAAATAAATAATAAATAAATAATGGTGGACAATTCACACAGCACCATCTAGCCCCAAGCTAAGCAGAGCTTGCGTTATGGGTGCTAGATGACTGATATACTTATAACTTGTTAAGCTTTCGCGATTTGTTAACATATTTATTAGTTTTAAAATTACAGGATTTTATCGCGTACCTTTTTTATTATTTTCCCGACGTACGACGGCACATCAGTCCTCCCGCGACCAAAAACGCTGAAATGTGTTCGAAACGTCGGGAAAATAATAAAAAAGGTACGCGATAAAATCCTGTAATTTTAAAACTAATCAAAAAAGACTGATATACTTAATACATTTTACTACATAGATACAGATTTTGATTATATATAGAATAAACAAACAGAATACCCTGAACAAATATCTGCAGATCATACAGACATTTGTCCCGAGCCGGGAATCGAACCCGCAACCTCTTGCGTCGCAGGCGGACCTTCGCTGCGCCATAGAGCTCGTCTAATTGAATATTGTATGTCATAAATATGATTAAATTGTTGATATTTTGTTAGTAGGAAACTTTCATAAGGTTCTAACATAATTTCTAAACGGAATAATTAGAGCATACCATACCTTTTCCGTGGAGTGCCAGCAGTGAAAGTTACCTCTCTATTCTTGCCCGAGGATGCAGTAAGAATCTACCAAGGGACAACTTGGAAGGTAGCAGCAGCTCTCCGTGTATCAAAGTACTGCGCTCGTCAAAGCCTGATGAGTATGGCAACAACCCCTCATGATCCATAGGTACATGGAGATAAATGGGAAAGGCATATGTTAAGTCCAGCAGTGGATGTCTTACACCTAGGATGATGACGAACTATTTCAACAGTCAATTGAACAGCAAACAGCGCCAATCTCCATAAATTCCCGTTTCTTTTTCAACGAGCTGAATTGTCTTGACAAACAGTATGACAATGCGTAATTGAGATTGCTCCGTACAAAAGAATTGGGCGTACGTCCAAGTTTGCGTGAAATTGCCTTTTTAAATACTTTCTACTCTGTCATACGTGCATGGCCCGCTTATTTCTAAGCCAATTAATTCGACGGCAGTGTTTGACCTCTTCGAGTTTTCCAAGTTGAACAATGCTAAGTTTATTCATCACCACCTCAGCAGTAGCCGCAGTCCAGCAGGGGCATACTAGCCACGCTTGGCTGGCGGTTTAATTATATCTGTTCCTAAAATAGTAGATCTATCACCAAAACTAGAGAACAAAAACCTAGGTTAGGTCTGCTTGTATAGCAACAACAATGCACGAGCCGAGCGAGCGATAAATCTATATATATACATATATATAGATATAAAAATTCAAAGTCCTGACTGACTGACTGATATATCAACGCACAGCCTAAGCCACTGGACCTAAAGACTTGAAATATGGCACACATATACCTTGATTATCTTAGAGGTGCACTAAGAAGGGATTTTTCGAAATTCCCACGGGATAGGGAATAAATGGGATTTATATTTTCGAATCAAAGTAGCTGCGTGAAAAGGGGGACTTTACGTTTTATGACTTCCACGCGGACGAAGTCGCGGGCAAAAGCTAGTACGAGTATATACCTAATGCTGGATAATTAACATAGCATCATCAAAGAAGGCAGAGCTTGTATTTTGGGTACAAGACGGTTGATGGAATAGGTACCTACCTAAATACTTATTTTTTTATTTATTTATTAGGACCACCAACAAGAGATACACAGATTCAACACAATTTAAAACTTAGGGACTAAGGGCCTTGTGCTCCCCCAATTTAAGGCGGCCACAGCATGCACACAATTGAGCGCAACTCGAATGAATCGAAATATTTTCAATGTACGTGCATCATTGTATGTTCTTCGAAAAACTAGCTAATCTTTAACGAACATAATTAAAAACAGTTGCACTTCTACAGGATGTATTATAGATATGTAAACTAAGTAAAAGAGGGTGAATCTGACCACCTCAAGCATCAACATAGTTCTACGCTGATTATACGATAATGACAATAGAGACGCCAGCTTGAGAGGGTCATTGACCTTTGCAAGGAGTTGCCGTGCAGGTACAAAAATAAAAGTACCTGTAACCACACAATCACACATTTTTGTATAAAAATTTAAAAAATAAAATGAACATCCGATTATGACCTCATTATGACAGGATCATTTTCACATTACTACTAAAATTGTAAAAAAATATATAAAAAAATAGAAACAAAGAAATTGCATTTATTTTTGTCTCATATATAAGGTAAAAAATTACAGAGTTTTAGTAAACTATAAAAAAACGCAGACATAAATACGAATTTTTGTTTTTTCCTGCAAAAATATTGTTTTCATGGACTGAAACCTCTTTCGGGTTAGAACACTGTATAACCCCATCGTTTGCACAGCAGGTCATTCTAGGTCGCGTGTCACCGCGGCTGACCAGAATATAGAGTAAGATAATATGCAGAAACAACGGTCAACGAACTGTACAGGTGGTGAAATTGCCTATCGGATTGTTACATGATTGTTGGAAGTCACGCTGACTGTCTGAGAAATAGACATAGATAGATAGAAAACACTTTATGTTATGTACATATGTATGTATATACTTTTGTACACCACATTAAGAGAACATAAAAAAATAAGAAATAAGATAAAATAACACAGGAGTACAAAGGGCGGCCTTATCGCTATGAGCGATCTCTTCCAGGCAACCTTGGGATGGACAGGAAAATAAAGGACGCTATATCGTGGCGTAGAATTAGGAGATTATAGGAATCAAACTAACATAAATAGATTAGGTACATACGTATTTTCCGAAAGTTATTAATAATAAATAAACAAAATACTAATATTAAATGAAATACAAAATATTACAAAATAAGTAAATTATATATAGTGATAAATAATATTCATATAAAAGCTTTTTGAAAATAGGCAGAGATTTTGCAGTTCTGATGTTCAGAGGGAGAGCGTTCCACAGACGAATAGCTTGCACAGTGAAGGATTTCTCATAGAAAGAGGAGGAGCGAGGAGGAATTTTTAAGGTGAGAGTTTCAGAGGATCTCAAGGAACGGGAATCTGAGAGAAACTCGAAACTCTCTTTGAGGTGGTACGGACTAGGGGGATATAAAAGAATACTGTAGAAAGCAAAGACATTTTATTGGTTAAATTAGCATTCGTAGTATAAGGTATAAGTAACAAATGTTTTATTGACATAAATTAGATAAAATTATCAATAAATCCATTTATTTATTTATTTACTTTAATTAAAACGGCACAACCAATTACATTAATTAAAGAATAAGAACAAGTTAATAGGTCCATAGGCTCCCAAACTAGTTACTCAGTGTTTCAGGAGCCAGTGGCTTCTGAACACAATTGTTTGTAACAAAGGTTTGTAAACCGCATTGATCAAATCGACACTTAACCCTTCCTAAGCCAGAAGTGCTATAACCGCCAAGCTACTAAACCCATGACGGGTCGTGTTAATTTCTTTTTATAATGTTATTATCTGAACACCTTTGAAACCGATACGATTAATGTGTACTAAAGTGTGTCAAACAAAATAAAAACGTCGTTTTCAAAAACACATGATGTTATAACATGTATACTAACCCAAAACCCCCAGGGACTCAAAACCCCCCGTTTCGAGCCCATGAGAACAAGTCGTTTTGGAGTAGATTAAATCGAGAATTCGTATTTTGACTTTAAAAAAATAAGGAGGTTTTCAAGTCGTCAGTAGTTTGTTGTTACCTCAGAACCCTGTCGTTTATAAACAGATGTGGAAAAATATTTTTGGGTTCGTATCAAAACTCAGTTCTTACGATGGGATTTATGAGAAATAGAGGGAACTCCTACATTGTTGAGGGTAAACATTTCACCATATTAAGCTCAACGTCAAGCATTTGCAGTCAGAAAATATGGCCAGCCAAATAACATAAGAATTTATAAATTACTTGACACTGGCGGAATTGTGTAAAACCAAACACAAAAAGCCATAAAATAAAAAGACAAGACAAAATATGATTTGACACTTCGAATTAGGTCCCATTTTTTCAAAACTCAGTTCTGATGATGGGATCCGTGAGGAATAATAGAATACTTCAATAATTTTCTTTGTAAATACGTACTTATCATACATAGAAAAATACTCAGACACGGGACGAATATCAATGCAGAACTAATACAAATATTTGTCCGTGGCGGGAATAGAACCCCACGAAGGTTTAATAGCCGACTGATACGCAGGAGCTAGCCCTCCTGCGTATCAGTCGGCTATTAAACTAACTGAGCAGGCATATGCTTATCACCATGTTAATTAATTAATTTTAAATACAAAATCCTGGGATAACGTTAACGCCACCGCGTTCAACCCTACTAAACAAGTTATAGAACAAAATTCACACGACAATTTACTTTTCGAACGCACGTAAATGAGACACTGACGTGTCATTCACAGACGCAGCCTGTCACTGGCAGTGTAGGAATGCCCATTGCCTTTATTTATGAGGTAAATAGCGACAATGGATCTAATTGACGTTTAATCGCGATTGGTGGACGAGCCTAACGAAGCAGCCTGTTGTGTCACCGGCTGGATAGGTTGCGACCCGCGGATTGTCGAATTGATGAGTTATCGATGTATTTGGATTGACGCGGCCATTGTGTCGAATGTAGCTGCAGTAATGGGAATGCTGATACGGACAATTGGGCTACAGTGATGTATTACAGGGAATTAATCGTGGGTTAAGTGCTTTTTGCCGTGCCGCGGGGTGCGGCGGTAGAATGTTACCCCTACTCTCATGCAGTAAGAGCCTGCTAAAGGATACCTCCGGAAGATGGGCAGCAGCGTCTTTCCGTGTATCAACATCCCATACTGCGCTCACCAACCCGCCTGCCAAGCGTGGTGAGTATGGCAACTACCCCTCATGTGACCCATGAGGCAGGCCTGTGTTCATCAGTGGACGTTTTATGGCTGAAATGATGATTTATCGTTTAATCTAGAAACCACTGAGGCAGCCAAAAAAAAATACTCGTATTCTGACACTTAATTATGATAGAAAACTTTTTAACGTTCAACATAAAATCTATTTCTATACATCACGGAGCGCCATATTCTTTTTCATTATAATAACCGTCTTATGCAAATCACTATTTTACTATTGATTTAAATAAGTATAGATATTTTGACTGAATCTTTGATTAACATTTCAATGCACACAGTCTATTAACGCTTAATATAATTTTTTTTAATCCGTAATGTGGTTAGCGGAAACCATTATATACAGGACACATAACACACAGTTTTATTGCTTATAAGACATATTTACCTACTGAAATGGAACCCGTTTGAAGATGCTTTGGTAACTCTGATTAGAGTTTATGTACATACAATTCTATCGAACACCTAATTGGAAATATTTTTTTTTATTTGTTTTAGAAGATTTTACAAGGTTTTTGTAGTATTGCACCTAAAAACCTTTATAGGTTTGTCTAGGTACTCACACAATATCATTCATGATCAATAAATAACAAACAATGTTTTTGCATTCACATGGAGCATACTCCTACCCTCACTAAAATTAATAATATAATAATGGTGGACAATTGAACTAGTGCTACCCTGATATGAAGCTAAGAAAATTTGCTTAGCTAGTTTTTGTTACACGTAAGAATTTATCATTGGCAAATAACTAATTGCCGTGGGGTGCCGGCAGTAGAATTATATCTTTCCTTTCACGCCCTTGGATGCAGTAAGAATCTGCCAAAGGAATACCTCCGGAAGGTGGGCAGCTCGTTTTACCGTGTAACAATATCGCGTAGTGCGCTCGCCAACCCGACTTGTTAAGCATGGCGAGTATGGCAACAACCCTCTCATGATCTTGGAGATGATGAATTAACTGATGAATTATACAGAAAGATTACCCCTCCTCTCATTTTCATGGATTCAGTAAGAGCCAGCCTAAGGATAACTGGGCAGCAGCGTCTTTCCATGTATCAACATCCCGTACTGCGCTCGCCAACCCGCCTGCGGAGCGTGATGGGTATGGCAACTATTCCTCATGGAGATCCATGAGGAAGGCCTGTGTTCAGTAATAGTAGTTTTACGGCTGAAATGATGATGATGATGATATATAAAACATTTATCTGTAACACAATAATACACACATAAAACACATACTAAAACACATAACAAAATAAAAGACGAAACACCAGATAAAAAGTAAAACAAATGAGAAAGCAGTTACAAAAAGGCGTCTGACTTATGTATGTCCTTAAGGTTAGTTGCACATCCACCAACGCTCGTGACGGGCACTTCTATGCATTTTCCATTCTACCTGGGACCACGCCTATTGTAACACAGCCGAAACCTCGTGAATAAGCTAAAGTTACGCGATATATTTAATTACTCTCACTAGAATTCTGTCTACAGATCTCAGGATCCCGTTCGATATTATTTATGTGTCTGATACAGCCCTTTTCAGGGCAAACGCCTTTCTTCCATACCTCCAGTGATCCCTGTCTTTGTTGGAGTCTAGCTCGGTCTTATATAGATAAATATATAGTTTAATTATTTACTTAACTACTCACGCATAATGCACCACGCGGCGCTTAAATGCGGAAAACGGAGTTACACACTTACAGATATTATAAAGCAGATAAAGATTGACAATATATCCATGTCCTCCACCTATCTCGTGATAAGTGGGATCCATGCAGTGGATGGCCTACGGAGGAGATGAAAGATTTATAAAATAGTTTGTAATTTTATAGAGTAAAACCACATTTAAGTAGAACATTTCAAGGACATGAAAAACCTTATAAAAATTTACGATTCCGATGGGATTCGAACCCACGTCCGTCAAGTCAATCCTTGACGCTTCCTAAAGCCGGAAGTGCTTTAACCATTAAGATACAGAACCAGTGTCGGGTACCGCTGAAATTCCGGATTCGTAAATTTTTGATTAGGTGTCTAATTTCATTGAGATATATGATAAAATGTTAAGCCTTCAATCATTTTCATAGATATATAGGTCTAATGGCCCCCCTGATAAATTATTGAAACATATAGAACCGAGTTGTAAGGTGAAACGTGGCATTCCGCCGGCGCGGGCGCAGGGCCGCACACGTGCTCGGGGTAATAAGCACCTGAATGCCGTGACCTTAGGCGGTCACTCGCTGCCCTACCGGTGGCGTTCAAAGTATGTATGTACGGATGGTAAAAAACTTTTCATCATAATTTCAGCCGTAAAACGTCCACTACTGAACTAAGGCCTCCCTCATGGATCTCCGTGTGGGGTAGTTGCCATACTCACCACGCTTGGCAGGCGGGTTGGTGAGCGCAGTATGGGATGTTGATATACGGAAAGACGCTGCTGCCCATCTTCCGGAGGTGTCCCTTAGCGGGCTCTTACTGCATCCACGGGTAGGAGAGGAGGGGTAACATTCTACTGCCGGCACCCCACGGGCAAAAAACTTTTAGTAGGTACTTATATATGGAAACCCACGGCTTTAGATACATATATTGACCTATTCTTCATTATAATCCTCACGTGCCCGTGGATGCAGTAAGATTCTACCAAGGGATACCTCCAGAAGATGGGCAGCAGTATCTTTCCGTGAATCAACATCCTGAACTGCGCACGCTTACGCGCTTGCCAAGGGTGGTGATTATGGCAACAACCCCTTATAATTAGTACTTGGATCTCCAAGTCTGTGAGAGATCAGACCCTTGTCCAGGGCTTCCTCTCCCATCTTCCACTCTTCGTGATTAAACACTGTGACAGGAAACGTGTTCAGCTCGTCCCGCCATCTTCTTCTGGGTTCTCCACGCGGCGGACATGCGTTTGGGGTCCGCTCTGTGTTTATGTTCACCCAATATCGTCGTCGGGCATGCGGCAATATTACTATGCCATTTTTTAATAACCTTTAATGTGCAAATGTCTCCCCCATCTCCTTCCACTTTTTACGATCACTGCTTTCCTCCACCATTCCTGGAAGGCATCTATATCGTCACGCCAGCGTCTTTTGGGCCTGCCTCGGCGTCGCCGCTCGTCTTCAGGCTCCCACTTGGTGACAATCGACAATGCTATTCTATAAATAAAATAATATGTTAGAAATTTCACACAGCACGATCTAGCCCCAAACTAAGCAAAGCTTGTAAACCAGATGATTGAGAGATACTAAGGAGACCAGACGTTAAGGAAATCATAAATTTTGTTTCGAAATACATACTTATCATTCATAGAAATAAATTACAAGTAAAAAAAAACGTTTAAACAAACAAGCTTTTATTTGAACGTACTAAAAATAATAAAATAAATATTTACATTAAAGTTAAATGTCAACTTAAAACGTCTTTACACAATTTATGTGATAAAAAAGCTTGTCGAGCTTGTCGCCAGATTAATCTGTGTACCTGTGTAACTTGATCTAATTGATTTAATTTTTTTTCAAACAATGTAAATTAATACGAGTACCTGCTTAAATCTCGCGACAAGCTTTTTTATCACATAAATTGTGTAAAGACGTTTTAAGTTGACATTAAACTTTAAAGGATAATTTTTATTTTATTATTTTTAGTACGTTTAAATAAAAGCTTGTCTTTCTTAAACTTTCGCGATCACAACACATTATTAACATACATATAACCGGGTATTTATCGCGTAAATTACCTTTATTATTTCCCTTATAAAGGTGGAAAGGAAGATGTAAAAAACTATCGTCCAATAGCACTTAGCTCAACATTTTCCAAAATTTTTGAAAGATATATTTATAACGCATTGAACTCTTTTATGGAAAAACATAGCATATTAGTGAACGAACAGAACGGTTTTAGAAAGGGAAAATCTATTAATTTAGCCATATTTAATCTGTTAACCAAAGTGATCAGCGGTATGGACAAACGGACACCGATATGTGCCATATATATGGACATGACGAAGGCGTTTGACTATGTGGATCACGCCATTTTAATCCATAAATTGTTCCAATATGGAATTAGAGGAAACGCACTGAGTCTCATAAAGTCATATCTAGATAATAGAACGCAATATACAGAGATCCGCAGAATATGTTTTAACGCAAAAAAGGAATTAGTATATACGTCCTCAGGGAGAGCTATAAAATATGGAGTTCCTCAAGGTAGCGTCTTGGGGCCATTACTATTCCTTATTTACATTAACGACCTACCCTCTCATGTTGAACATCCGATGGTTCTTTTTGCCGATGATAGTACTGCTATAGTCAAATGTAAATCTTTTGAAACTTATGAAATTGACATTAATGACACATTATATAAGATAATAGACTGGTTAGAAAATAATAATTTAAACGTTAACTTAAGTAAGACAAAAGTGATGCATTTTTCACAGCGAACACTCATGCCCAAAATAATAACATCGTATAAAAACCAGACAGTAGAGAGTGCAACTAGTACACAATTTTTGGGACTGGTAATTGATAGTCAATTAACCTGGAATATTCAAGCTGAAGAAGTATGTAAGGCGCTCAGCAAATTTTCATATATGCTTTACAAACTACGGAAAGTTGTAAGTTTTGACGCACTTAAAACAACATATCATGGTTATGTTTCTTCAAAATTACGGTACGGCATAATGTTCTGGGGAAATTGTACGGATAGAGAAAGGATCTTTAAGTCTCAAAAAAGATGCATTAGAGCAATGTATGGCCTGAAGACTACCGATAGCTGTAAACCTTACTTCATATTATCAAAAATACTAACACTTCCAGCACTCTACATATATGAAATGGCTATTTTTGTTAAAAGCAATTCTAATATTTTTGAAAAACCCAGTCATTCGCGTAGCAGACGTGACGAGCACCACTTGTGTTTAATAGCTGCAAAAACAGCATTGCTTAGAAAAAGTTTTTATGGAATGGCACCAAAAATTTATAATCATTTACCAAATAACCTCAAAATGCTGCCTTTGACAATTTTTAAAAATAAACTTAATAATTTTTTGAAATCAAAGTGTTATTATCATATAAATGAATTTCTAGCAGATAAGGACATACAAATTGACTAAGTTATAAATTAATACTATCATTGATTTTTGACATTGTATAATTTACTTTTGACATTACAAATTATTCATTAACAATTGCACTTTAAAATTAATTAATTATGTTATAGTATCGACTATGTTATGAATTTGCATGCCATACGGTAAAACATGTTTGGAGCCTGTATAAACACTCAATATCTTTTTGACCCATGTTTGCAAATAAATGATTTGATTTGATTTGATTTGATTTGATTTGACGTTTCGCTTGGACTGCATCTAGCATGGTCCCGGGAAGACTCATTCAGAGAGTCTTCCCGGGTAAAAAGTTTTTTTTACTTTTAATTTATTTTCTGTGTTACCGCCTGAGTAAATAAAAGCCTAACCGTTTGAACTATTTAGGCATATAAGCACCCAATGGTCGTAGTTGGCACGTGAGATGCACGTGCACGGAGATTCCTCTCCCTGCAGCCCTAGTCACCGACCGCTTGAGTCTTGCTGCGCGGCCGGTGACTCACCGTTTTGATATATTTTTTACTGTAAAGTGGATTTATATTTCTTTCCTGTTGTTACCGCCTGAGTATTCAACTAAATAAATAAAAGCCTAACCGTTCGAACCATTTAGGCACATAGGCTCCCAGTGGTCGTGATTGCACCACCGGTCACGGTTGGTCACGGTTTGGTTCCGCCGTAGAATGCCCTTTCACCCAATCGGCATGATAACAAGGATACCGATATAGCTACCGGTATTTGTATATTGTATTTTTTGTAATATGGGCCTTTTGCCTGAATTAAACGAATTTTATTTATTATTTATTTATTTATGGTTACTGGTGGCGATATACTAGCTTAATATTAGCTAGCTATTTAAATTAACGTAAAACTAACTCAAATGACGTATAGCTATTCGATTATTGCCATTCTTAAATTAAAACGGTGCAATTATATATATTATCGTATGTGTCATCTTATATATTTTTTTAGTTATGTAAAGGTTTATCTATTTAATTACCTAATGTTTTAGTTACAAATAAACGTTTTGATTTGATTTGATTTTTTTTTAATTATACACAATTTTGCGCCGACAGCTGTAAATTTAGAAACGTCATATCTCTAAGTATAATTAGTTTTAGAAAGTGTTAAACAGAATCGACACTACTGTGTGAATATATTCGCGAATGCGTGTAGAGTAGTAGAATAATACAAATAGCTTTTTATTGTACACCAAATAACACACAAACAGATATTATTTATAAAAAATCACAATGAGGTACAATCGGCTGCCTTATCTCTAATAGCGATCTCTACCAGGCGACCTTTGGATGAACATACAATTTGAGTACCGGCAGTAGAATGTTACCGCTCCTTTCTTGCCCGTTGATGCATTACGAATCTACCAAGGGATCCCTCCGGAAGATTGGCAGCAGCGTCTCCCCGTGTATCAACATCCTGTACTGCGCTTACTTGGCCAGTATGGCAACTACCACCCAATGATCTTGAAGATTCATGAGGGACCTACATATGTTCAGCAGTGGACGTAGACAGATGAGTACATTTGGCGGCCCAATCAGACTTGTTATGTAAGTTTTAGTGAGACCCTAGAAACAGGTTTTGTGTAATTTTAATAATTGACCTCATTATATCCGATCAAATTAACATAGGCGACACATTATTCTAAAAGGTCAAAGATTAAATTTAGCACCAATTAGCGCTGTTGATTAATTATTATAAATTAAGTAGCTACTTCCGTTAAATCAATGTTTCGCAACCTAAAGCAGTTTTAGAATTATAAAATACCTTAATAAACTTGATAGAATGTTTGGTATTCAATTCCTTTTCAATAACAATTTTATTATGATTTGTTATTAGTGGTCTTTCCGAATAAAGGGTTCTCAACGTGTCACACCAAAAACAAGCTGCAATCATCATAAAATCATCATAAATCATTTATTGGATCAAAAACACGTTAGAATACAGAAAAAATGTGCAGTGCAATGTGACTCGTTAAGAATTAAAAAATAATATTTCCCAATGCCATTTCCAAATAATAGTTGCCGTGGGGTGCCGGCAGTAGAATGTTACCCCTCCTCTCCTACCCGTGGATGCAGTAAGAGCCTGCTAAGGGACACCTCCGGAAGATGGGCAGCAGCGTCTTTCCGTATATCAACATCCCGTACTGCGCTCACCAACCCGCCTGCCAAGCGTGGTGAGTATGGCAACTACCCCTCATGGAGATCCATGAGGCCTGTGTTCAGTAGTGGACTTTTTACGGCTGAAATGATGAACAGCGAAGAGTCTCGATCAACATCTCGAGACTTTCACTAGGCAGTTGGATCAAGAGCCAGATCCAAAAGGCAGTGCTCCTGGACTCGGCACGTATAGTAGGGAGATTCCTCTCCCTGCAGCCCTAGTCACCGACCGCTTGAGCCTTGCTTCGCGGCCGGTGATTCACCGTTTTGATATATTTTTTACAGCAGAGTGTTTGTTTTTATATTTCTTTATAGTAAAAAATGTTTTTTTATGCGTTTACAAATAAATGATGATAAAATTATTTTATTTTCGGAACAATAAACTATACTTGTAGCTAACTCAAGAGCATTCAAACGAGGAACAGGTCAATAAAATCTCCTTACACCGCTGTCAATAGCCAAGCTGTTTTCACTCTAGTACTATTTACTCGCAGTTGTATAGACTATTTATTTGCCAGTACGTGTACACTTCAGTGACAGGTAATTATCGCCACAGTTAGAACGCGTGACAAATGATACCGACCTGTTGCACCTTTGTGTGTATGACCTTGCGTGTCAGTGCGACTGCCACGGTTCAAATGTGTATCGTTCGTTAAGGCGTGGATATTATGTAAAATTCATCATTATTTCGGTCGTAAAACGTCCACGACTGAACACAGCCCTCCCTCATGCCCTCATGGATCTCCATGAGGGGTAGTTGCCGGGATGTTGATACACGGAAAGACGCTGCTGCCCATCTTCCGGAGGCTCTTAGCAGGCTCTTACTGCATCCACAGGCATGAAAGGAGGGGTAACATTCAACTGCCCACGGCATGTAAAATTGGATTGCTCTAAAATCTTTATTCCTCATAATCTTTATCGAAAAAGCTTCGAAAAAAATGCAAGATAATCTATGCCATTTAGAGATTGGTCCCGTGGGGTGCCGGCAGTAGAATGTTACCCCTCCTCTCATACCCATGTAGATCCATGAAAGAGGCCTGTGTCCAATAGTGGACGTTTTACGGCTGAAATGATGATGAATATATCCACCCGCTTTCAGAAGCTCTGAAGTGATTCCGTCCTCACCCGGCGCCTTGTCGTTCTTAAGCTGTTTCAAGGCCATCCTGATCTCGTACAGGCTGATGTCCGGGATATCCTCGGTATAATGTCGGGTCAGTTTAGCTCTTGGGTCGTTGGCCGCACTGCAAACAGGTTTAGTGACCGAATCGTAGAGCCGTCCATAGAACCTTTCGACTTCCCTTAACACTTCTGCTTTACTTGACGTTATGCTGCCATCTTCCCTCTTCAGCTTCGTCATCTGGCTCTGCCCAATAGAACTATCTCTCGCGAACACTTTGGAGCCTTTATTCCGCTCTATCGTATCTTTAATACTGGCTGTATTAAAGGTACGAATATCGTGCCGCAAGGATTTCCAAATTTGTCTATTGAGCTGCCTGTGTGACTGAGCATCATCGGGAGACTGCAGTCGCAAAGAACGTCGTTCAGCCATGAGGTTAAGGGTGTCATCAGAAAGTTTCTGAGGTCTATTAGTACGGGGGGTCTTAAAGAACTGGGACCCCACCGTATGGACGGTTTCTACGAACCTGTTATTGATCTCGTCCACCGATGCATCTACTCCTAGACAGTCAAAGCGATTTGCGAGTTCGAGTTGAAAGCTCTCGAGGTTTTGGATATGTGCGCGAGTGGGTCGGAGCGTAGATTTCATCAAACGGGACCTTTCAAGTTTAACGTTCATATTCAATGTGCCCCTTACAATTCGGTGATCACTGCCGGTTTTCACCCTGTGAATCACAGAGACATCATTGAATATTCGTTTCTTGTTGGTCAGGATGAAATCAATCTCATTTCTCGTAGAACCATTGGGACTCATCCAGGTCCATTTCCTGTGAGGCGGCTTCTGGAAGAAAGAATTCATCATAAAGAGTCCTTCTTTCTCCAGAAAATCGGCCAGCCTCTGTCCCCTGGGGTTCCGTTGCCCATACCCAAATTGCCCCACTCTCAACTCATCATCGCTTCTCATGCCTAGCTTTGCATTGAAGTCCCCCATTACAACAGTGAAGTGAGTGTTGTTCGTATGTATGGCTCTACTGATGTCCTCATACATAGACTCTACTTCTTCATCTGGGTGTGACGAGGTCGGCGCATATACCTGAACGACCTTCAGCAAATATCGCTTAGATATTCTGAGTGTTAGGTACGCGACCCTGCTCGACACACTGTCGATGGTGATAATGTTGTTAATGAGTGACTTGTGAACGAGAAACCCGACACCACCTTGGGACTGTTGGTCGCCCTCCCGGTAGTATAGTAGGTTACCGGACTTAAGGGATATCGTGTCCTCGCCCTCTCTACGGACTTCTGATAGCCCCAAAATGTCCCAGTGTAATCTACTAATTTCTTCTTCCAGCTCAACAATCTTATCGTCTGTCCTCAAAGTGCGGATGTTGTGTGTTACCAGGGCCAGTGGTCGTCGTAGGGGTTGGTAGCCGATCGTCTCCCGGGGATTCTTAGCACCCCTAGCCCCGCCGTTACCGTGACTGCTACCGTAGCCAGGATAAGCGGGGCCGCCGGGGACTCGGGGCCTGGTTTTTTGTTGTATTGTCATGAGGGGGTTGATGCCATACTCACCACGCTTGGCAGGCGGGTTGGCGAGCGCAGTATAGGGTAGTGAAAAAACACGGAAAGATGCTGCTGCCCATCTTCCGGAGGTATCCCTTAGCAGATTCTTACTGCATCCATGGGTAAGAGAGGAGAGGCAACATTCTACTGCCGGCGCCCCACGGCTCCGGCATGAATATATGCCATACCGGCATATTAATTTCAATTTTTTTATTTAAATTAGGTAATATATTTTTAGACGCCATGGGGTGCCGCAAGTAGAATGGTGCCCCTCCTCTCTTGCCCGTGGATGCAGTAAGAATCTGCTATGTGATACCTCCGCAAGATAATCTATGCCATGTATAAACCTATATAGGCTTAAGGATGCTACTAACCAGATTGTAATGTAAACTCTTTGTTAAATAAATAAATCTAAAATCTTAATCTAGATAGGCAGCAGCGTCTTTCCGTGTATCAAAACCCTCTACTACGCTACGGTAACCGGGAAGTGGATAAAATTTAACTTCCAAGATTGGATTACAGACAGATATCGGGACAGGTGAAACTAAATAAAAGCTTAAAAAATATATTCATATCTTAGCCGTAGGACGTACACGAAAGGATCCTACCAAGGCCTCCTTAATGGTTCTTAAGATCATGAGGGATTATTGCCATACTCACCATGCTTGGCAAGCGGATTGGCGACCTCAGTACGGTATGTTGACACACGGAAACGCGCTGCTGTTTATGTTCCGGAGGTTTCCCTTAGCGGATTCTTACTGCATCCACGGTCAAGAGAGGAGAGGCAACATTCTACTGCCGGCACACCAGGCCATTATTTTGTGAACACATCACATTTAATGATATGACGTAATTCAATCATTACCTGTTTGTTACCATGTCAGTACAATATTCGTCCTTTTTGCATCGCCGCCTCGACCTGCCTGACACCTATGACCTTAGGCTATTTACGGTTCGCATTAGATGCACTAAGTACGTAGTCCAATAATGACAACTATTTGTTTAAACATCCCAAGGTCGTGGGTTCGATACTGGCCGTGCACCGATGATTTTTTCTTCTCACTGAATTGAAATTATCGTGGCTTGACATCATTTAATAAATATAATACGGCTTACACCACGTACTTTTAATCGAAGGTCGTGGGTTCGATACCAGCCGTGAACCAATGGATTTTGCTTTCTTGAAAAGTGTAAGTTCACATTTAATACGTGCTTAACGGTGAAGGAAACATCGTGAGGAAACCCGCGGCTTAGTTAGCTTCAGACGTATTGACCTGTTCTTTTCTCTGACTAACAGCTGACCAAGCTGAGAGGATGGTATAGGTGCTGGGCAAGCCTAATCCATCAAACAATGTCCCAGGCACTGCAGCGTCCCGTACAGCATGATTACCAGTTGCTGACGCTTTATAAATCATCTATAATAGATGCAAAGGCCTTACTTTACAACACGTACCTAACTTATTATCATCTTGCTGACGTTTCGTAGACCATTTAGAGGCCCTTCTTCATGAGCACCGTTCTTGGCCGACTCCGAGGTCTGTTCTCGTCTCGCGGCCCTCGGAGTCGGCCACGAACCGTGCTCATGAAGAAGGGCCTCTAAATGGTCTACGAAACGTCAGCAAGATGATAATAAGTCAGGTACGTGGTGTAAGCCGTATTATATTTATTACATTTTTCTTCTTTTCTATTTTCAACACACGGGCCTCCCACATGGATCTCAGGGTAGTGAAACTGAGGGGTTGTTTATTAATTTATTTATTTATGGACACCCAACAAAAGAATCGCAAAAAAATATAAACTTATAACTAATTAACTTATGTCATTGTGTCCCTCCACTTACAGGATGTCACAGCATGCAGGAATACAAATTTTGCAACATTATAGCCACTTATCAAGATAATTTTACGAGAATGTATGACAAATAATAAGTAAATAAAAAATACCAAGTTTTTAAAATTCAAAATTACGAATACTTATACAAGAAATGTAAAGTGTTCTATTTTTATATTTTGTAAATATATTATTATTTATAACAACATTATTTAAGTGTTTTAATAATTAACTTGTTCCATACTCAACGCGCTTGGCAGGCGGCTTAACACGGGATGTTGATACACGGAAAACGCTGCTGCCCATCTTCCGGAGGTACCCCTTGGCAGATTCTTATTGCATCTACGGAAGAGAAGCTACATTCGACTGCTGTTGGTACTCCTCTCTTATCCATAGAGGCCGCAAGTTCAAGCGCTGTTCCAGATACCGACCGTCTATGTAACTTCTGTTTTAGAGCTGTGTGTTATTTGCCAATACATATCTGGTATCAGCTCACTGTTATTTAATATCGGCAACGTGACACAGAACTGTCGAATAGAACCTTGTACGCAAGATGTCATGCAAGTGACAGTGTGCAAATCCCACTAATATTATAAAGCCGAAAGTTTACTTGGAGGTGTGTTACCTCTTCACGCAAAAACTACCCGACGGATTGAGCTGAAATTTTGCATACGTATAGATGTGGACCAGAAATAACACATAGGCTATTTTTTATCCGGGTACAATGCATGCGAAGCGGCGGGCACAAGATAGTACTATTATAAAGTCGAAAGTTTGTTTGGATGGAGGTTTGTTACCTTTTCACGCTAAAACTAAGCTAGGGATTTAGCTGAAACTTTGCACAGGTATTGATGTTGACCAGGATTAACATAAAGGCTACTTTTATTCGGGTACAATGCATGCGGAGCGGCGGGCAGAAGCTAGTATACATATATATCTCAATTATTGGCGTTTTATGACCACTCCCTTCAATATAAATTACTATTAACTCGGTGATAAAACTAATATTTAGGAAGCAATTCAACTTTAAGTTGGATAGTTTGTTTACAAAAATTCGACTCGGCCGTGGGACGTCCACTGCTGGACATTAGCCTCCCCCATGAATCTCCATGTACTTAACAGGTGGTCGTTGCCAAACTCACCGCGCTGAGCAGGCGGGTGCGCAACTGGTGTTAATCCACGGAAAGACGCCGCAACCCATCTTCCGGAAGAATCCCTGAGATCCTAAGAGAGGAGAGGCAACATTCTACTGCCCGGTGCCCTCATGGATAATATGACTTAGGTAACCTTATCTGTCACTGTGAGATGACATTATGACGTAATTCACACCTCAGCTGGATGCTTTGACCTTGCTCTGTTAGTAATCAATGCTAATATTTGTAACATTTGTTAGTATGTAGCTTGCTTGCCGTCAATTTGAAGAAGTCATAAAGTTAAATTTGAAGAAGTCATACAAAACCCGTGAGGTGTCGGCATTAGTATTTTGCCGCTCCTTTCTTGTCCGTGGATGCGTTAAGAATCTGCTAAGGGTCTCTGCTCCGGAAGATGGGCAGCACCGTCTTTCCGTGTATCACTCCATACTGCGCTCGCCAACCCGCCTGCCAAGCGTGGTGAGTATGGCAACTACCCCTCATGTAGATCCATGAAGAACGCCTGTGTCCAGTAGTGGACGTTTTACGGCTGAAATGATGATATAGGTTATTAATATTTACTCTCAAGTAAGTAACAAAACGACGCATAACGAGTATAACTAGCCGCACCCCGCAGTTTCACTCGCGTAGTTCGCGTTCCCGTGGGAATTTCGAAAAATCCCTTCTTAGTGCACCTCTAGAATACTCAAGGTATATGTGTGCTAAATTTCAAGTCTCTGGGTCCAGTTGTTTAGGCTGTGCATTGTCTGTCAGTCACTCAGTAAGTTACGGAAGAGTTTTATATAATTTTGATTACGTTGTTTCAAAACCACATATAAACCAGACTAACGTTGTTACTCATAACATCATACCACCACTTCATAGAACGATTTATGTACAACAATCATCTTTTGTCAAACGTGTGTATTGTGTTAATTGACATTGCTGTGAGGCCAACGTCTCTCCTAGCGACCTCTGTGTATGTATGCATGAGAACTACACACGGTTTTATACATTTTGTCAAGATTGATGATCAGTTGTATAATAAAAATATCAACATTAGTGTAGTTGGCAAGATAATAACTACCTTCTGCCCGCCGCTTCGCATGCAATGTACCCGGATAAATGGTAGCCTATGTGTTAATCCTAGTCAACATCTATACGTACGCAAAGTTTCAGCTCAATCCGTTGGGTAGTTTTTGTGTGAAGAGATAACAAACATTTAGATATCAATTATGATAACAAACTAATTAGTAATTAGTGACCTTCAATGTGAAAGAGCGAAAATGTCTAATACAAGTGTTATTTTAGAGAAATTTTCAACCCTGAACTAAATTATTGAAAATTTATTGTTGATGAATAAAAATTATTTACACTAATACCTTATTTACTTATTATAATATGATATTTTTTTAAATTACATTTTTATAAACAAAATAATAGAATGAATGTCAAGATACGAATTTATAATTTAAATAGAGGGTAGGTATGTGTTTTCGTGTTATGTGTTATCTATGTATACAAACAAACTTTCGGCTTTACCTATAATATTAGTGAGATGTAGCGATTCCGCCACGGGAAAAATGTTTGTACTTAATTGTTCTGCAGATATTTGTCCCAGGTTTGGGTATTTAACGACCAGTGGCGGATTTACAAATTTGCCGCCAGTAGGCTATTAAATTTTTTCCGCCCCTATTAACCTAATAAGAAATTACAAACAATTAAATTGCAACTTTAAGATAATGTGCTCCATCGTACTCATTACATCAGCTTTTTCCGTTATTACCTCTAGTAAATTATTAATATAAATATATTAATATATTAATTATTATTAATATATTAATTATCGTTATTAGTTATTATAAATTAGGTATAAGGTATGATTATAAAATATTCGAGATTCGTTTTCCTTAGTTTATAATATTTTTTTTGTTTCTTTAAGTTTATAGAAATTATCTAAATATTCCGCCCCGCTAGAATCTGCAGTCCTAGGCTCCAGCCAACTCAGCCTATTGGTAAATCCGGTACTGTCTGTAGCGCAGCGGGCGAAGGTCCGTTTTGCGACGCAAGAGGTTGCGGGTTCGATTACCGCCTTGGAATAAATGTCTGTATGACTTGCAAATATTGGTTCAGGATGTTCTGTATGTATAGCCCCATATACCATATCACATATATACTAAACAAGATTTACATAATCACCAACCCCGTTACCATAAACGCTGTATGTTTTGATATTGTATTAGCTATATATGTAATTATTATTATATTTATGTTGATGTAGGTTAGTTTAAGTTACGTATGTAAGTATTTATTTTAACGTATTTGTATTGTTTTATATATTATTTGTATAAATATATATTTTATACCCCATTCTTCCATTGAAATCCAACCAAAGGTTGTCTGGAAGAAATTGCTTTAAGCGATAAGACCACCCAATGTGTATTTCTGTTGTTTTTATAGTTTAAGTTAACCCTAGTAATTTTGTACTATTTCTGTACGGTTTACACAATAAAGAGTTTATTTATCTATCTATTTGGTTAATTAAATCGGCTTTTATAAGTATGGGGGTAAGATGGAATAACAAAATTATTGATATGTATGTTGATATTTGTGTTAATAGAGCGAGAATACAGCATGATTTAATCGCTGCTAACTTCAAATAAAAGAAATAATAAATATAAAATGTTCATTGAAATTACTTAAAAAATACCTATACAAACAGGTTCTGGAGTCACTCTTTATGCAAAATCTGCTTGTGCTGGGAGACCCCGCTCCTACCATTAATACTATAAAAATATTTAAGTATTTGCCTTACATGATATACTAAATTAGGAATAATAAATGGAAATAAATGGAAGTTTTACACAAACTCTGTATAAATAATCTTGCTAGATAAAGTCCAAAGTAATGGGGTCGCAAATTCAACCTTTATTTCATTACAATAAGGTTAAATTTAATTACACCAGTCAAGGCAAGGAGGTGACGATAACAATAGACGTTTTTCCACTTTTCACGTGACCTCGCTTTAACCGATCGCTCTTATCAATTGACCTCTTTACGAACCTCAGTACACCCACCTTAAACGTCGCATTTAACCATGTCTATCATACAAAAACGTATTCTAAATACTGCAAGTTAAAGGTGAGACTCGAACGCAACCTTCGGACACAATTTTTCTTTGTTATCGGATTCAGTTTCATGTTTTAGGCATCAGGTTCACGTGCTTGTAAGCAATTCAATTGTGTATCGAAGTGGCAACGTTTTTACATTCAAATGTTAGGATTGAGTTGTAGATGGTTTCGTGATAACGAGATAGAACTTTATATTTCGTCTCTTGTTCAAATAGTTCTACAAAAACAAAACAGAGTGAAAACCAAACCATTTAAATTTTCCCACCATGTTCAGGTTTCTGTATATAGGTACTTACCGACTTAAAACAGACATGTTTTATGTTAGATTCGGGCCAATACCATTATTTACATATCAAATATCACGTCTTAATGCAATCTTAAAGCACCACTTAAAATTTATTAGAGCAGTTTTAAAATATGCTAATACTTGCAACAGGTGACATACATAGAATTTAAGGTAATAAATCAGTTATGTTTGCCAAAATTAGCATGCCGTACGAAAAGCTTTCATTCTATTAGTCGTAGATATGTAGTTCAAAAGTCGGTATTTTATTGATCATTAACAGGCATAGCTTAGGAAATAACCTTTGACTGGTGGAGAATGGAGATCATCTATTTTAGTTGTAGAAACTAGCTTTATCGATATATTTCATTTCAGCCGTTAAACGTCCACTACTGAACACAGGCCTCCCTCATGGATCTCCGTAGTTGCCATACTCACCACGCTTGGCAGGCGGGTTGGCGAGCGCAGTACGGGATGTTGGTACGCGAAAAGAAGCTGCTGCCCATCTTCCGGAGGTATCCCTTAGCAGGCTCTTACTGCATCCATGGGTATGAGAGGAGGGGTAACATTCTACTGCCGGCACCCCACGGCGTACTAAAACATAATTAGGTAAAAAAGGATATTAATAATAATTAAGACATAATTAGTACGAGTAATTTTTTTTAGTATAACCGCTAACCGCCATTTAAATAGTCATTCATTTCGAAGGAGATAGAACACTGGAGGTTTGGGGGTAGCCCTTGCCCAACTCTAGGACAAAAAAGACCATTTAAAAATAACACTACGTATTTGAAAATTGTACTATTTTGTACTGTAGATTTCTATGATATCACTTATATGAACGCGATCAAACTTTAATGTTTAACTTTTTACTTGAATTTATTCAAACTGTTCTCGTAGTCCCCATATCTATTTTCTTTTGATGTGTTTGTTTGAATGAATTTATATAACTGAATTAGCATTGTTTATATTTTTATTTAGAGAAGGTGTATAGTGGTCGCCGGTGGTCTGTGGGAGTGGGGGTTATGGTAACAGATTAGATGAATGCAAATGATCCATTTTGGAAGTTTCAATGTACCTATTGTGCTTTGCTGTGGGCGATTTGAATAAGTTAGAGACTTGTATTTAGGAACTGATATCTTGAATGCATTTTAAAAATTGTTGCGTTTCAATTTAGTAAAGTTTAACGGGGGTTACGTTCATTACTGACAACCTCTGTGGCGCAGATGGTGTAATAGCTTGCTGAGACGCAAGGTTGCGGGTTCGATTCCCGCCGAGGGAAAAATGTTTGCTTCCTGCAGATGTCTCGTGTGTTTTCTATGTGTTATATGTATGTATAGTAAAAGTGTTTTTATGTGTGATAAGTATGTATAGTAAGTATTCTATCAATTATTTGTCTATGATGGTACAAAGCTTCGCTTAATTTTGGACTACATGAAGTGTCTTCAGTAGTATTCAGCATTTTTTTTATTCATGCTGATCTGCAGCCCAATTTTACCAACAATCCTCCAATGGTAATGGGTGTTACGGGTAAAACCGAAGCGCGATCTCTAGTAATTCGTAAAAAGTATTAATGCAAATATACAATGAGTTTGTGTGTATTTAACCGTTCAAGAGCTAAGATTACATCAGTGAACTCTCAAGACGTTTGTTGTGCTCTCAGCCAAGCTTTTGACTTACGAAGAGTTAGCAAATCAAAATCAGTTTTTTTCTGCAGATCCTAGAAATAGCTCCCGTCCTATCTCGCGGCTCAGATCCATAGTTGCCCATCTATCTGCCTTAACAATAACATTCGACTACGTATGTAATCTGCTTCGTAGCCGCCGGATACCTCTTGCCCAAAATTTAAATGTTATAGCCACAATACGAGCTATGGAGATGGCTATGCTCTGGAATTCCCTACAGGATCCAATCAGAAATGTGTAGATACATCGAAGATCTCGGGTAACTGGTAAATCCAACTAGATTAGCAAGTTGAAGTGGTAATAGGCAGGCCATGTAGAGCGGCCAGTTGTGCCGAAAAGTTATCAAGTGGAGGACCAGCAAGCCCAGCGTAGGATCCTCCAGCGACATAAAAAAGTCTAAAGGCAATATATACTTACTATAAAAACATAAAAACGCTATCTCTCTTAAACTGCGGCAAGCCAGGGCACGAGCCATGCGTGGGGTTCCGTGGGCGTCCGAATAACATACCTCGAGCACCATCGTAAAGTGCCCAACTTCATGTCTTTATTGACAGGGTGTGTGCGCTACGTATTCATATCTCACCTGTCAGTCCATATAACTCGGAAGTTATCGTGATTAAGTGGTGTTGATCTTGAGTTAGGAGGAATATTTTGATCTTATCAACCAGGAGGTGTCATCATCATTATCATCATCGGCTTGTGTCCACCGCTGGACATAGGCCTCCCAAAATCTGCGCTATTTTACGCTGTCTTCGGCTTGCCATTCCATCTTGCTGGTGGGCGTATCACACCACGATTGCCGGATGGTTTATTTTTAACAGGTAAAAATAAAAGTTAAAGTAATAAGTAATTAATAGTTCGCAAGAGTATAAGTATTTAATATTAGTCTTCTAAGTCGTAGTAATCTTCCAAGAGATACCTCTTGAAGATGGGCATCCTCAAATGCGCTTCAATGTGTGCATTATTAAATACTTCACCGTAAGCTACTTAATGATAATTTACTGTAAAATCACTTGTTAATTCATGATAAGCCATGCAAAGTCAGACGCAACAGTTGGTTAATAAACATTATCCTCAATAAAACCAAGTGACAATGGCTGACCTCCGCGGTGACCGATAGGCAGATAGCAGGTACTGCGTGATAACCAGTCATTACCAGGCTACCAGGTAAACATGACATTCCATTTTTACAATGTTGGCATTCGTCACAATGACATGTTTGCAATCGGATAAAAATATGTATATACATATGTTCCTAGGAATTGAAAAATCTTATCAAAAATGTATGATAACGATGTGGTTTGAACCCACATTGGTCAAATCAATACGTGACCCTTCCAAAAGCCGAAACAGAAGCACGAAACCCTTGACGGGCTAAGGATTCTTGTTAAGATCATAGGCGGTTGAGCTTAGTATCTGTTTCTACTTCAGAGTGTTCTACAGTCTAATACCGTACAGTTACTGTTTTTTCAAAAGAATACGAAAAACAAAAAAAAGCATTAGATTATACGATGGCCAATAATTGCTTCCCAATTGCTTCTATTTACCTCCGATCTTCAGACAATTGCTTCTATCGTATTTAAGAAGAAAAAAACATTTAAAAGTGACCGTTCATTCTGGTCCGTTCTGCGAGTCCGGGATTGAATGGAAAAAAACCATAATTTAAATAGTGTATTAGAGGCAATACCTTCTAGTCAGAGAGATCCCAAAGTCCAAGAAACGAATAGGGCGTCGATAGAGAGACAGACAGGAACACCTGAAATTACATGATAGAGGTGTGTGGAAGAGAGGTAGGAGTAGTAGTTGGTAGCAGTAGGACAGTACGGACTAGAAAAACGGTACACAGAATGAAAGTTCACTTTTAATTTTTTTTTTTTGAAATACGATAGAAGCAATTGTCTGAGGATCGAAAACAAACAGAAGCAAATCATGGGCATAAATTCAACGTTAAATACGCTTAGTGCCCGTTCATTCTGACGATCACTTTTAACAAATTAACCTTCCAGTCCTGGCAACAGCAGCGGGTTTTACAAAGCGTTTATTTTCCTAAAAGCAAACTTGTATAGGGTTGATAAACAACTCATATTCTCAAGTACTAGTGATGATCAAGATGAAGCAATTGTAGGATTTATGCATGTCATACTCATAACTTCTAATTCCTTATAATCATGTACATCGTGCGTCGTGACCTGTCATTTAGTAACGCTGCAATCTCGGGATAAGGTCACGGTGTCAAGGTGTATTATTGACATGGTCATCCCTTGCTAATCCTTTAGGAATACTTGTTGAAATAAGTCTTAGACCCTTTACCAATAGCAAACATGACACAAATAAGTAATTTGAAAATAAACAAGTCTTAGCCCAGCGATCCGTAAGGTAGGGCTTTAATCGAAGCAGAGGCTCAAAAAGGATCTGCGACACTCTTAAATGCAGTATTGCATTTGCCAAGCGTATTTAGTTAAATTCTACATCTATAACAAACTGAACAACATTCTGAAATTCTATCCCATGACTTGCTACAAGTCCAAAATTGCTGTGGAACATTGGTTAAGGGAGCAAAGCTACAACTCTATTTAAGGTCTGCTAACTATTATTTCTTAACATACAAACATAACATAAAAAAACAGACAATCACTTACACACAAACACACACATACTCACACACATACGCACACACACACACACACTAACACACGCGCGCGCGCACACCTCACACACAAACACATACATACTCACACACATACGCACACACACACACACTCACACACGCGCGCGCGCACACACTTACATACACACACACACACACTCACACACGCGCGCGCGCGCGCGCGCACACATACATACACACACACACACACTTACACTCCCATTTACTTAAATACCGGTAATTTTTGATTCACATCAATTGTTAGTAATTCATTTTCTATTCAAATAAAAATAAAACATTTTGCTTAACTTTAATAATTAGAACCTAAACGCATGTTATGTATAATAATTTTGTTTATTTTTTATTCTGCCGGAAGGTGTAGGTATGCCATCATACAGGATTTTTTCTAGTTTAGGTTCCTATGCTATTCCTCCCTGCAGTGTTATCTTAGTGAATGTGACTGTATTATTTATGTAATAGGCAATGTTGGTTTATCTTATTTATAAAATTGTACGAAGAATGTACTTCCACAGGATTTTACATTAACAATCGAAACATTTTCAAATAGATGTCTCAAACATTATAGTGATTTATTTATCCAGACAACAACACAGAATTATAGTGCAACCAATGCGCTGTGCAAAGATTTTTATCGTTGGATGTGCCCTGACACCAAAAACTGCGGCATTGTCTTTATAGTGTGTTAACAATAACGCCGACGCGCGTACACTGATTTTGCTAATAAACCAAACTGTTATTGTTACCATTTATTGTGCAATAATATTGCAGGAACCATAGTGAAAAAAATAACACACACCACGTCCGGCTAACACTGTGTTTAGCGGTACACTGATTCCAAATGAGCTAGCTAGTTCATTTCGTGTGGAAAAACGACGCTAAAATTTAAATAAAAAAAAAAAAAATTAAATAAATAAAATTAAAAATAATATAATATATATTATATATATTTTTTTTCTCATTACGGTAAGGGCGTATCTAACGATATAAACTTTTGAGTGCAGGCAATTATAGGATCTATACATGCTCATAACTGCTAATTCCTTACAATCTTGTACTTCGTGACCTGTCATTTAGTAACGCCGCGATCTCGGGTTAAGGTCACGTGACACTGGTGCATCATTGACACATTTACACCGTTGTAATGACTGCTGCATGTTTTGCTATAACTGGGCGCAAGGTAGAAGCGAGATTGTACCATCTTAAATGAATAAAAATAAAAAAAGCCTTTTTTGTACCTTTAAATTTATTTTCATTATAAAATAAATATTTTTAAAATCGCACTTTAAAGGAAACCTCTGCGATTATATGCCGCCTCAGTTGCCAACAGTAGTATTTTTTTTATTCCCATTGCCCTGTTAGTGCTGCCATGTATGTTAACATTATAAAAAATACAAATTAAATTACAAATTGAGCAATTTATGTAATTAAATTACAAATTATTTAAATTGCTCAATTACAATTACCACACTGATCAATTAAAGAGTTTTCACAAAACCCACTTCTGGCCTTATGAAGGGCCAAGGATTGATTAAGAATTGATCCTACTGTTTTTAATTTTCTGCAGTATTACTGATACACCAACATCAGGGATTACAACACAAGCTCTGCTTAGCTTGGGGCTAGATGATGCTGTGTGATTTGTCCAGCATTATAAAAATAAATAAAAAAATAAATAAATAAATAAGGGATTGAGCTGCAGGCTTCTTTTAGCTCGTCATAAGTCTTCGCTAGTGTACCTTTTCTTACAATTTAAATTATCATGATGGCCTCCTTGACATGTCCGTCAACGGCGAAACTGGCAAAACTTGAATTAGGTTTTTCGCTGATGTGAACGAATATGGCTAGCAAGCCCAAATTTAGTTTAGAAAACTCTGTCACTGGAAAAGGAAGGAGGGAAAGCGTAAGTCAGGAGGCCAGTTCTTGCGATGCAAAGATGTCCTCAAGGGACACTTAACAACTTGTGATATTAAATTAAATTAATTTGAAATAGCTTTATTAATTCCATACAATACCAAATATAAATAATACAACACTAAAATTATAACATAATTTTATTAAAATAGCATGCATGAATAAAAACTAATATTTTTTTACATAATATCACTTCGTATCTTATTCAATTAATTTATTCAGTTTTGTTATGGACCCCGGTTCGGGTAAGAGCCTCCTCCAAAAACTCCCATTTTTCATTATCTTTTGCAGTATTTTGCCAATATCTGCCTGCAGTCGCAACTATGTCATCTTGCCATCTGGTAAAAGGCCGAGCTCTTTCTCTGGAGTCGCCTGACCCCTCCCATTCTGTGGCTCTAAGTGTCCATCTGTCATCAGTGTATCTTGCCACATGGCCACTTCCACTTCATAAGTTGTGAAAAGAGTAGGGCATCAGTTACTTTTGTTTTCTTTTGTATATACAGTACAACAACTGGGAAGAACTTGCACTTCATCGTTCTGACAATTGAAATAATCACGTGGCTACACTACCTACTCTTCTAAACGTGTAACCAAATGTAACCTTACCTAATCGTACGTTAAGTATCCCTAACGTTATCTAGTTATGCAAGTTGTGAAAGTATTTTATTTTGTTCTCGTAACTTAGAAGCCTCTGACAATGTCCCAGCCACTGCAGCTTTCAGTACAGCATAAGTTTAACAGCAGTGGCTGACGCGGTTTATATACTTTCTACAAAGATTACTCTTCCTGCTCTCTTCCTAATGAATGTATGTCGTACAGGCTCTTGTGCCACTTTGTTACTTCATCTTTGATCTTTATTGTAAAATTTGTTTTCTGTATGTATTTCAAACAAAGACTTATTCGTTAATTCATTAATTAATTTCTGTTTTCTTGGGGCTACGTGTAGTCTAGCTCTTTTCGTATCATATCAGGGGTTTGAGGCTTTGATTGAAACAGTCCGATGCATGATAAAACGTAAGAAAATAGTTAATAGGCATTTTCTAGGGAAGCTCGCTCCATCGTCGATCTCATTCTTGCGATAGCAAGGATGAAATCAAGAGCTAACCTATCTAACATAAAAAAAAAACAGATAAAGTATATTCCAAATACAGTAAAAATTCGCAATACACAAGAGAAACAGGTAAAAACAATAATTAAGTACAGAGAAAGAGTGAGAGACCCTAAGCACAGGTATACTATACCACTGAAATGTAAATTTTAGGAAATAAATATTTTTTATTTATATAGCTCGCCAGGCTCCTACAATTTGGTCCTCCTAGAGCCGACCAACCTTGTACTCCGCAGGTCGGCGTGGGTCGCGCGTTTTCCTCCTATTGGCACCTCGCCACAGTACACGGGTTGTCACCTCGCCACAGTTCACGGGCGCTCGTGATCACACAATCAACATAATTATTAATATCTAGGACTTCGGTAATAGGATATAATAAAAAAATCCTTTAAACTTTTAGCTAAAGGGCATGGGCACATATGATTTTAGTAGGTTTTATGTACTTTTCTTGAGTATATTTGGTTGATTGCACGAATATAATAATGCTGGGCACTACACACACAGCACCATCTAGTCCCAAAATAAGCAAAGCTTGTAATATGGAAACCAGATGATTGATAGAATACTTATAAACATTTTTTTTTCTAAAAACACACTAATCATGCGTCGAAAAATATAAATAATAATGATTTAGATCAAGTTTGATCTGGCGAGAGCTATATTCTCTTCCATGATATTTCGGGTCGCCGGCGTCGTCATTAAATATGTTATGGACTTTATGCCTGAGGATAATTTTGAAAACAAACGAATATTTGTATCGACGCGTTACTTACTTTCTTACTTACGAGGTTCTCTGCTCGTACAAACTTCTTGTTAAGCAGAATAAAAACCAATGTCGCGACCCGCCACTGATCAATCGACCTACACCTCCCGTCCTTCAAGTCCATCTTTGAACTTGACCAATGAGAACCATTCAAGCCTTACCAAAAACAAAGATCGATAAGTATTTCGACTTGAATGGTCGTCTACGTTACCATAACTTTGATTCGTCCGGAGCCAAGTGTTTGCATGATAAAGGCAACCGATTCACAATGGTACGGCTAAAATGCCGCTCTTTTAATAAGATGCTGCCGAATTGACTGTAGTTGTTAGGTACGGGTGAAACGGAGGTGTTTTGGGTACGAGTATTGAAGGTTGGTAGGTTGTTAAGTATAGGTATGTTATGGAAGATTAAATGAACTATAGGCAATTATTATTTGCAATTATTTCTTGGTTAAGTATTTGTGTAAAACCTAAGTTGATTTTCGTAATTTTGTGATAAATAAATGCATTCTTTATCTTTATGTTCAATTAACGCAGAGGCTCGAGAATTAAACAGTCTGCTGCGGATATTTCTATAATACGTGAGCACCTTGTTAAGTAGAGTGTATTAATGTTCGCACTAACCCTAACTAATTATAATTTTAAGTAGATATAATTTACATAAGTTATTTTAAGTCAATTAATTTTGGTGGTGGTTTGAATAAAGTTATTTCTTCTTCTTCTTCTTCTATTTCTAACCCGAAAGGGGATTATTCCGACTACCCCAATAAACAACTTTAGTTTTACGACATGATGGATTCGGTAATTTCCAGTCAAGAAAAGACCACGAAGTTTAAACTTCTGCTGATCTAAACAGCTGATTAGAATTCGCGATTTTTACCCCTACAAAACGACTTGTTTTTATAGGCCCAAACCCGCTTTTTGGTTAAGTGCACATGTTAATACACCCTATAGGTATAACTTTTAAGTTTTTTATGATTAAGGTAACTCCGCGTTAAGTTAGATTTGGCTAAATTTATAAACTTGGCGTAAAACACATTCTCAAATTTTAATGGATTCATACTTGGTTGAAAACGGATGCTCAATAACCGTACGTTTTCCAACATCGATAAACTCTGCCTAATTTTATATTTCTTTTGTTTCAGGTAAGGAATATGATTTGCTATATCTATGGCGAGAAGATTTGTACAAACAGGTGGTAGTAATAGACCAATATCCATGCCAAAACCTTACCCCGACTTCATTGGTGACATCACTAACATTATCAATTGGCTCGCCACGAAACAAAACCCATTCTCGACATAATCTTATGCTAAGGACATCGTAACCGTAACGAATCTGTAAATAGCAGCATTTTAGCCAAAAGGCACTGTCGTGCGTCAAGTGTTCAAAGGCTTTGTCTGTATGCTAATGGTGATGGCCGGTCACCGTCGCGACCTCTCGGCTCGAAGGTCGGTTGTAGGACAACCAGCTCGGAACGAGTGCGAGGCTGTGACACTGAGAAATGAGAATTGGTGCACGCGAATTTGGTCCTAATAGCGGGAGCTTTGAATAGGTTTCGTCATGTTGAGGTGGATTGAACGCTTGTTATTATGTGCTTATGTACGTAGATTCTTGCACAAGAGATGTCCAAAAGTAAAATAATCTCTTGATAAAACTTACCCTGGGAAAACTATTATTCATTATTTCTTAATAACTCGAAGCATTCTAATGCGAGGCAAAGGTCTGCTAAAACTCCTTTCATTTAATTTCCTTCGGGCTTCTGCTCGCCAGTTTGTGCAAGTATGTATGTAGGTGGTCTCAAACTTTTGGCCGGCAGTGTATGTCTAGTTCATCACGCCATCTCGGTCTGAGGCAACCACTAAAACTCTTTGCCGCCAATCGTTTTAGTATATGTACCTAAGTGTTTATTTGCCATAGGGTGCGGTAGTAGAATGTTACCCCTCCTCTTATGCCCGTGGATGCAGTAAGAGCCTGCTCTACCTCCGGAAGATGGGCAGAAGCGAACAGAAGAACCTAACTCGGTCGTTATCATCATTTAACAATATTTTTTTGTCTTATGTTACGTTTGACGGAGTTGAAGCAGATTCCGTCCCAAGTGGTTTTGTCCTCTAGGTAATCTGATATTTTATAATAAGCTCTATTGCAAACATTGACATTTAGCCGCACAAACGCTGTACTAGATAATACAGGTTGTTGGTCCATTTGCCAGTGTTACAACCATGACAGATTCAAAAGTTAAACCAGGCGTTATTCTGTGAGCCTATAGCTTCAGATACGAGTAGACAAGTCACCTACACTTACAACAGAACGTGCTCAATCGCCCGCGGACGGTTTCCAACAATTTATTATAATTCCCCAAGAAAACGGATGTCGTAAAGAATGATGGCGTGTCAGCAGATTGGAAAATAATTATTTTAGAACGAGAAATCTGTTCTTACGTATGTGAGAGGAAGTAATCTTAATAACAATTATAAATTGACATTTCTAAGTGGCCTTTGGGTTCAAATGAACTAACGCTTCTTGAGTATGAGTATAACTTAATTTGATATATTATTTTTTTGCTATCTCTTGCCCGTCGATACAGTAAGAATCTGCCAAGGGATACCTCCGGAAGATCGGCAGCAGCGTTTTTACGTGTGTTGAAATCCAGTACTGCGCTCGTCATCCGCCTGCCAAGCGTGGCGACTATGGCAACAACCCCCGTGATCTTTGAGATCCATGAGGGAGGCCTAAGCAGTGGCCGTGGATAGCAGTCCTGTCCTGTCCAGTTCTGTGGCTGTATTGCGCTGCCAAGCGTGGCGTGTGTGGCAACAACCTTCTCATCATATTGCAGATTGTCAATGTCTTTATATGTTCTATTTAATTTTTTGATTGTATTGCCTTCTGTGACGTCACCAAACGGCTCAGTCGGAAGACCAGCGTTGGTTAAAATGCCAACATTAAGCTGAGACTGCGACCTTTTTGTGACTCAAGCATGGCTTCATTATTTTTGTCTTTTTATTTGGATGTACCTAAGCAATGTTTTCTATGCTTGTTGTCCCCTCATGAATCTGATAGATATCAGATTCATGAGGGAGCCCTATGTGCAGCAGTGGAGTCTGGTAGATCTGCTGAGATGAAGAATGGCCCCTAATGCAGTTCATTTTATTAATTTCTGTTGACAAGTTGACGTCTGATAGAGCCCTATCGGAGGTCCTAACGCAACAAGCAGCCCCTTTTAGCGTGTTGCTTATTACATTGGTCTATGCTATTACCTATAACCGGAACAATGCATGTGGCACGAGGATGCACGGAGGCTAGGCCAAGGTTCAGAGACGAGCCTTTTGTTCATCTGTATCTAGGCTAGGCAGGTCATGAAACATCACGTGCTACTGAGATAATTAGTGAGCAGTGCGAGTTTTTAGTTATCGGATCACGATGACGGTGAACCGGCTACCTGCCGAATCAAATGCTTAAAATAAATTAGTTTAATAATAAATTAGGTTGTGCTTTCAGTTAAAGCCCTTCTAGATCGTAGTGTTTGAGTACAGATCACTCTTTGTTTGAGCTCGATCGGATAAGAGAAGACTTCTATCTAAGAAGCGTTACAAGTGTCGACGAAACCTAAAAAATAATAATGTCAAGTTTTACTCTAATAATTATAAACATATCACTCATCATTCATAACTCACGAAGACTTGCTTAGTATTGGGTTAGAAGATCCATTCACTGCGTTTGAACAAATGTGTACAAAATACAAATGATACTGATACTTGTCTATATTTTAAAACATAGACAAGACCAGGGTCACGTACCTAACAGTCGGATACCTAAACCATTATATTATGTAGTAACTGAAAACATCGACTTTCAGGTGACTAAGGTAAAAGCCATAAGGTACCGGCAGTAGAATGTTACCCTCCTCTCATACCCTGCATTAAGAGCCTGCTAAGGGAAAACTCCGGAAGATGGGCAGCAGCGTCTTTCCGTTTACCAACATCGCGTACAGCGCTCGCCAACTTGCCTGCCAAGCGTGATGAGTATGGCAACTACCCCTCATGGTAATCCATGAGGGAGGCCTGTGTTCAGTAGTGGGCGTTTTACGGCTGAAATGATGAATGATGAAGCTAAAAAGATGGTTTAGGTGATATAAACTTCTAGTCTTAGGCACTGCAGAGTCCCATGCAGCATGAATAATGTTACGGCCGCTTTGAAAATCTTCTAAGATGTAAAAGGCCTATTTCATAAAGTTGCCATTATCTCCAACGAACACAAGTCACGTGCTCCGTTGAGCAATGAAGACTTTCTTAGAATTAATGACAGCACCAGTCATTAATTGGGTTAAGAAATGTATCATTATCTACTCCCTCGGGTCACTAGCATCAATCATGATAATGACGATTTCATCTATTGAAATCGGATTAACTGTTAATCGGGTAACATTTATATCAGACTTTAATAGGTTTCCCTTCTCCAGAGCAATTTTGTCGGTCCATAGAGACAGCTTTATGTTCTAACGGGTCTATTCATGTACAACATTAACGCTCTTATCGCTACTGGAGCGTTTGGCACTTGATTACTTATTGTCATAATCAGGATACATCTGGATATATCTGACGTATTACAGGATTCTACTAGCAACGTCCCATCTTTCATGCAAGGCTATGGGAACTGACCGGCCAAAACCGTTTAGCCAAGAAGATACTTCTGAAGAAATGGCACTAAATATCAAAATCAGATAACCGCCTCTCTAAGCAAGATCTGGCGTGACCGGCACACAGTTTATAAGGATGCTGTATACACTGATCTCGGCTGAAAGGAGCTTGAGATGGCTGCAAAAGATCGTCCCAAGTAGCAATCTGTTCTGAGAACATATATCCCCGATAAGGGATAAAAGGATACCATCAGTATTATCATTTATGTGATTTTTTAAGAGAGACAATAATTTCCTTGACATTTTATAAATCACTGATAGTTATGATAACATTTAAATTGGCGTTTCAAATCTATTATAGATGATTTATGCGGCGTCAGCACTTGGTATATACCCAGCGTTAGGTGCAGCGTCAGCTGCAGTGCCTGAGACATTGTTAGATGAATTAGGTTTGCCCAGCACTCCCATCCTCACACTCTCCTCTGAGATATGAAGAAGTCAATTAATACGTCTGAAGCCGACTAATCCACGCGATTTTTTTTTCAGAGTTAAAGCTCGTTTTAAGCGGTGTAATAAGAATAAAATCAAATAATTTATTCAAAAATTCATCAGGATCATCACCAAGTTGAATATATTTTCTTACAGAGTGGTCACTCACGTGCAACTTCCTAAACATCATCATAATTAAATTCTAAATAAGTCTAATAGCAAAACTCAACATTTTCATCTATTGTATCGATAGTTTCCTACGAACAGGTCCATAACTCCACAGACTGATGGCCGCAACATCGTACCAATACAAACGCTCATAAAATACGATATTTAAATCAGTTGTAAGACAATCGATATTGCTAGGGATGTAACGGTCTTGTCGATTTATGAATGAGTTGTACGGTGCGGTAGGTGAGCCAGTGGGGTGATGTATCGATGGTCGTGACGGGTCGAGCTTTGTGCAGTTATTATATAGCTAAGATTTTAGATTATGTTTTCCTTGTAAACAAAGTTAGGATTCCTTAAAACATGGTCTCTTTGGAGCTAGAATTGAGATGAGGATGGAATTTGTTTCTGTTTGATAAATATGTACAAGCTATGCTTACTGTGGGGCTGGTTGAAGTAGGTACTGTCGAGATTTTTTTTCGAGCAAGTAGTAAGCAATTAAACTTTGTTGGTATTTGAGGTAACAACCACTAATAATCTTCATATCTTCAAGGTGAGTGCCTGTTTGTTCATAGCGTGTCTGTGTATCTTCATTATAATATACGAGTATTATTTTATGTTATTTATTTTATTTTACACATCTTAAGAAAACCAACAGCTAGCCTTAAAACAAATAGTTAAATTACCCGGCCGGTACAACCAGTACATGCGCAATGATTGCCAATTATAAGTTTCCACTTATAGGAAACGAGGGAACACGACTTATGGATTGTTTAAGGAGAAACAAAATAAAGAATACTACATTTACATTACGTCAGAAAATAGGCATGACGACAGAAAAAACAAAGTCCCGTCTACTCCGTCAAACAAATAACAAAAAGAAAACAACAGATTAACACCATGTCACTGCTTGGGGGCTAAATTAACGATAGAACAATTCCCAAATAATTATATTTCAACTTTTGATCTGCCTATTAAAACAAGCAATCTTTATCTTTTTAATTATTATATTGCAATCTCACCTTGCCGCTTTCATAAATTCGCCTTTAATCTTAATTCAATAGAGTTTCAAACTGGCAAATTAACCGCTCAAAGACTACCTTATCTTTTTATTTTAGTTTTTAATGTCATCATATTAATTCAGCATTTTTAATATTTCATTCAGTATACGATGGGTACTAAACCTTTTAATATCGCTGATTATCAGACGCGTAAATCAAATAAATAATAAAATTAATTCATTTACACAACCTTTGATTATTATACTGCAGTTCTAAAATCAAGATTATATCACACATCTGTTTATGTTAATTTCTGTCCCATGTTAGTTTATTGTAACTTTATCTTGCCCGTTTTCATCTAAGCCATCAATATAAAAATTTATTTCAAATTATGGTAATTTGAATATGTAATATGAAGTTATATCGATATTGTCCCATCACTAGTTGACCTCACAAGTGGCTGTTACCTTTGTGCTTAGTTGTGGAAATCTGTTTTTGCATCATTACCCTTTAACAATATTCCTTCACGCTTGTATTCGCCGTCCATCCTTACAGCTAATATAATAATGGCGAAAGTACGCGTGGATGTGATAATGTTTTTTTATCAGTAAACGAAATACTTCACAAAATAAAAACAATTTCGACAACGAAATGTATGTAGGAAATTAGAACTTACGTTTAATTCGTCTATAGTTTTTATTGAACTGGTAAATTCGGCCCTAGAACGCACACGATTTTTTATCAAGGTGCTTAAGTAAGGCATTAACATTATATTGTAGACAGCAACTTGTATTCATGCAGTATAGGACGCTGCATGATCAGTATAGATGCTGCCTGGGATATTGTAAGATGCATTAGGCCTGCCCAGCACCTATACTATCCTCTCAACTTAGTTAGCTATTAGTCAGAGGAAAGAAGTGGTCAATACGTCAGAAACTAAGTCGCGATTTACTCTAGATGTTTTCCTTCTCCATTAAAGCACGTGTTAAGTGTGCACGTAATTTTTTCAAGAAATAAAAATCCATTGTTGCACGTCCGGTATCGAACCCACGGATTGAAAGTCGGGAGTACATACCACTCGGCCGACACGGCATAATGACGAGTTACATGACATAATTTACTTAATAATAAGCAGCTTCTTCGACATTGGCTTATTTTATTAAACAAACTTATGTTTTTAAACAAAATAAATGTAAGCATGTGTAAACAAAACTAAACCTACTTATCATACCATTAAGCGTGGTATTTGAATACAGACATCAATAACCATAGTTAAGCACTTGTATGTATACAAATCGATTTAGAATCGAATTGACACTACCCGAATGTGCCCTCCCGCTGCGCTAACGATTTGATTTATTCGATTAGTCCTATTAGTCGATTATCCGATCGCAACTGATACTCAACATGAATTATCGATGGTTTGATTATTATATCGATTATTTTATTGTACGCTGCGCTGACCCCACACGAGCACGTCGTTAGTGAAACAAGCACATTTATTCATATATCTATTTCGTTATCATCATCTCAGCCCTAGGATGTCTGCTGTTGGTCGCAGGCCACCGCGGATCTCCAAGTGATCTTGAGGGGGTTGTTGCCATACTCACCACGCTTGGCAGGCCCACTAAAAGACGCTTCTGCCCATCGCTTCTGAAGATCTTCCGGAGGTATCCTTTGGCAGATTCATACTGCGTACACGTGCAAGAGAGGGCAACTTCTAATGCAGGCACCCCACGGCAACCCCCCTATAATCTATCTTAACATTGTTCATTTGAACCCTTTGAACATTCATCATCATCATCTCAGCCGTAAGACGTCCTCTGCTGGACATAGGCCTCCCTCATGGATCTGCAAGTACTGATCATGAGGGGTTTCTGCCATACTTACCACGCTTGGCAGGCGTAGCCCACCTGCCCACCATGCTTGGCAGGCGTAGCCCGCCTGCTAAGCGTGGTGCGATATGTATGTATGATATGTGTGATACACGGAAAGACACTGCTGCCCATCCTCCGGAGGTATCTCTTATCAGATTTTTCCTGCATCCACGGGCAAGTGAGGAGAGGCAACATTCTACTGCCTATTATATTACCTACATATATTGACTTCAAGGCAACGTATAATGCTTTTCATTGGCACCTAGGAATCCCTATAGAGGTAGACTAACAGTGAGACAGTAAAAGTGCTAATAAGTTTAGAAAATGGGATGAAGCATTATATTTACAAAGTGATCTCCAAACCACTAACTGAGGCAGGCCTACTCTGAAATGCAAATTGCGATAAATCGAAATCGTAATCAAGCAAAACTAACTCTTATGGCCATTACGTATAAATTGCCATTCTGACGATAATATCGTAATCGTTTTCTAGAGTAGCCGCTCATGCATCGTATACTCGGGAATTAAAATAAATTAATTTATTATTTAATTTAAATTTATGTTTTTTGGTGAATGTACAATAAAGAGTTTATCTATCTATCTATCTCGTAACAATACGTTAGCCCGTAAATATTTGCAGATTACCCTATGCGAGTATACGAGTGAAGATATAACTGTGCCAGATGTTCATCATTACCTATTTATCCCTTTTTAGAATTCAACCTTTTTCTTCCCAAGCTTAGTAAAGACATGTTCCACAGTCTCCATGCTGTGTGATTTTTTGCCCGGCAGGGTGATTACGTATCTCGCGACAGGTTTTGCAACAGGCATTTGACAGCAACGTTGTTGTCGAATATCAATTTTGTATTAGGGAACAGCAAGGAATTGACATTTGACAGCAATCGTTGCTGTCAAATGCCCTGCGGCTTTACATGTTGCTCTTCATAAACTTCAACCATTTCCTTGCCAATGCTGAGTAAAGATGTCTCCAACGCTCGCCATATAGTGTGTTGGTTTTTTGTTTACCCCAAAGCTGTATTTTTCTGCGTTTTAACCGGTTATTCGTCTACTACGCCACGGAGGTCGTCAGTGAAGACAGGTTCGATTTGTCGCAGTGTCGGTGGTCCGCAGTAATTGGCAGCACTTTCTACATACAGCGTGATACCACATCTAGAACTAAGAATTCCTTCCATGAAAGATACTTAGGAATATTTCGGAATCGTTATTGGTTTGCGTTTGGCTTGGTAACTACTCTATTAGTAAAGTTGCCATACGTGGGGGTACTTTAAGAGGTAAAAAAGGGTGTTTAAAACCATGTTTGGTCTAGCGAGTCATATCAGGGCTCATAAAAGAAATATTCGGTAATCATTTGTTTAGTCGCCGTCATCGAGACTGAAGGAAAATAAAATAAAATATTATAGAGGTATTAGTAGGGTTACACTGCTGGCTAATCGGATACTATAGACATTTGCCTTGGAGTTTTACTTTGACATATCAGTTAAAAATATTATTGATAAGTAAATAAAATAAAATAGACGACTTAACTTTTTTTAAGTAGGTAGGTACGAGTATCTGCGTAAGTAAAACAAAATTTATGTTTAGGAATTCAAGACAATGTGTACTTTTAAGATGTTATACGAGACATTAACTTTAGTTGTGGAATGGTTCGTAATCTTTCGCGATTACAATTATGCATTTTATATAATACAATGGGAATTCGTTTTTTACAAATGTAATGGACCTTTATTATTTACGACTTTTTGGCTTTGTTGCAACAATCGTGGTCCCGGGAATACTAGACTTTAGTTGTGTTCTTTACAATCAAAGTAACTTAAACAAGACAAATTCATTAATTTACATATTTCTATAGTTTGCAATTACAAAACAAAGACATACGAATATATAACGAGCAAACTGTAGTTTTTAGCACAACCAAAAAAACGATATGTATCAATCGCGTTCAGAACTACTATTTTCCAGAAAATCGATACGCATTTGATCGAGTCGAGAACTCATTCATAATCTCATCTCTTATTAACATTGCAACTACCCCTTATCCATGAGGGGTGCCCGTGTTCAGTAGTAGTCGTTTTACGGCTGAAATGATGGTGATCATGATTATCATTGTAACACTGTATTGTACTCTATCGAGTGTCGAGATCGACACTTTACATGCAGAAGATCTATCGAGTAAATAACTCTTATAATTTTATTTTTAACAATTTAACACACTGTATTGTATTTTATCGTTCTAATGAGTGCAAGCATCGTCGGAAAAAGGGCATAACCAACAAAATGATATGTTATCAATCGCATCAACTAGTTGTTGACGCATCCAGAAAACTAACTAGAAAATCGATACATATTTGATCTAATCAAGAACTCATTCATAATCTCATCTGCTATCATTATAACACACTGTATTGTTATTCTATCGAGTGGTGCGCGGTTCGCGTGTCTTCGTTCTAATGGGTGTCGGAAAAAAGGCGCAATTGCCCGCAATTGACGAGCAGCCGAGTTTACGAACGATCTGCGGCGCACGACACTGGCACCTGGCGATAGAGCTCTAGGGTTGTACCCACGATGCAATCTTTATCGATATTTTAACTGAGCATATTTTATCGCAAAATAGTCGCATTGGCCGTCTGGTATGTGCCCCTGACTTTTAATCTAAAGGTCGGGGGTTCGATTTTTCAACGTGAAATATTTTTTAATTCTTGAAAAATGTTTTGCACTTAATATAAATCGTGTTTTATTGGTGAAAGCTTACTAGGACGCTAGGAAACCTGCGGCTTAGTAAACTTCAGACGTATTCCCTGCTCTTATCTCTGACTGGTGGGCAAGCCTTATCCTTCTAACATGTCCCAGTAATGCCGTTCCTGGTGGGACATGTTAGATGGATAAGGCGTCCTGTAGCGCATGAATATCAATTAAAAGCGCACAAAATTGGTTTATTTAGACTAAGATTTTACTTTCAGAAAGATTGTGTACAGGTCCAGTTAGAACTTACAGAAGGTGCGAGCTGGCTGCAATAACGATTATAGTTGTATTTTATTTTATCCGTTAATTCCTTTTGCTAGGCAATGGTCTCTCTATAGTTTTTTAGCTCTCCCGATCTTTTGCGGACTCACTCAAATCCTCTATCAAAGACAATCAAAATCGTCTTAAGCCTTTTGGAAACTTTAAAACATAAATACGGCATCAGAGTTAGGCAACTTTGACGTTGTTTTTATGTTTTCAGATCTCCATGCAAGTTTATGGTATACATAATTTTAACTTATATACTATGCATTATCAAGACTTTAAGCGTTGGTCGCAGCTATAACCCTAATTATAATTAAATGTGACCTCTTAACGGTTGCAAATTATTAAACTGTTCTGAACTGATCATAAAACCTGCCTTGAGCATCACTGTTGACATGTTTATTAATGTCTAATTATGTATGTTATATTAATACCTACTAGTATTATATGTTGACAGCCCTGCCTTAACCAATGAGAATACGGCCCGCGGGCATAGACATGGCGCGGGCGCGGCGCGTGCACCGAACACACCTATTTGAATTTAGAACGCTCGTTCGCCGTTCAAATTTGACCATTGTCACGGAAAATGCGGGTCGAAAGTAGAAATTGATTTCGATTTCCGAATGATTTATCGAAATCTCGATCGTGAATTCTGCAATTTTGTATCGATATCCGATCGCTTGAGGCTTAACGGCACTGGACTAATCTTTATTTATTTGAAAAGCTAGCCCACCGATTGTACAGGAATCACGATTTTATCACTTAGATCTTTTAAATGGATTTTTATTGTTTTTTTGTCTTAGAAACTTGTAAACAATAAAAGTAAATGGGGAAATTACGGCCACATGAGACCTTACATCTCTAGTATTGCAGCTGTAATAGGTGTCTAGTTATTACCGCTTAACATTAGATAGGCCTTTGGCTTGTCTCGTAATTAAGTCGTATAAAAAACAGTGTTGGTGGCTTAGTTGATCTGATACCCGGTTAAGATGCAGGAGGTTGCGGGTTTGATCCCCGCGACAAAGGTTTGCTTTTTTGCAGATATTTGTCACGGGTGTTATTATGTATGATAAAAGTAAGACCTTTGCATCTATTATAGATGATTTATACAGCGTCAGCAACTGGTAATCATGCTGTACGGGACGCTGCAGCACCTGGGACATTGTTAGATGGATTAGGCTTGCCCAGCACCTATACCACCCTCGCAGCTTAGTCAGCTATTATTCAGAGGAAAGAACAGGTCAATACGTCTGAAGCTAACTAAGCCGCGGGTTTCCTCCCGATGTTTCCTTCACCGTTAAAGCTCGTGTTAAGTGTGCACATACATTTTTCAAGAAAGAAAAATCCATTGGTACACGGCCGGTATCGAACCCACGACCTTATGTATGATAAGTATGTATTTAATTATCAATCATTCGGTGTCCATAAAACAAGCTTTGCTTTCGAGTAGTTCTAGATGGTTCTGCGTGAAATGTCCAGGAACGTTTATTTATTTGCACCGGACGTCCAATCTAGTTACAGCTTTTTATTGGCTAAGACTAAATAGCTCAAGACGGAGTATTAACCTCTCGACAGCATCTTGGTGATCGCTGAACCGCAAATGATCCATTTTATGTTTCGCGCCGCATTAACTAGTGCCGTTTTTCATACCATAGACATTTTTTGAATCGTTTTTTTATTTTCTCAAGTTTACATGGTTTATAAGTTCACATTTTTAATCACCGATTATAAAAAGAACTGAGTTTTTACTTTCTGTAAATTTATAAGTGAATAATATATTTGAAAAAAGTAAAATAGTTATTTTTTAAATATTTCCCGTGGGGGCTGTAGAATATTTTATATATTTATTTATTTATTGAGAATATAACATCATAACAGGTTTTTTTATAAAGCCCTAACGCGATGTTATATCTAGGTTAATATATAAAAAACTAGCCGCACCCCGTAGTTTCACCCGTGTAGTTCCCGTTCCCGTGGGAAATTCGATTCCTTAGTGCACCTCTAGGATACTCAAGGTATATGTGTGCCAAATTTCAAGTCTCTAGGTCCTGTGGTTTAGGCTGTGCGTTGTCTGTCAGTCACTCAGTCAGTAACGGAAGAGTCTTATATATGTACATATATATTGATAATATAAGTATGAGTCTACCATGAGATATCCCTATGGAAGTTGGGCAACAGCGTCTTTCCGTGTATCAACATCCCGTACTGCGCTCGCTAACCTGCTAGCCAAGGCGTAGTGAGTATGGCAACAACTCCATCATAATCAGTACTTGGAGATGGGACGCCTATGCTCAGCAGTGGACTTCTCACGGCTAAGATGATATCGAAAAAAGTGAATGAGAGTAGCCATACATCGGTCTCAGTGGTGACTATTATGACACTGCTTGACACTCTGTGTCATTAACCGAGAAACGCTAAGATATCAAGGGTGTAATTAACTTGGCTCAGCTTCCACTATGCCCGGTTCCGCTCGGCCCGAAGTATAGTATCAAATATGTTATAAAGTCAGGCCAAATCCAAGGGAAATTATTATTTAGAATTCTTCTTTATTTATTTATTATATAAAGTAACTTACTGACTAATCATAAAATCTCAATTTGCGGGTTTCGCTAAATTACATACCAAATTTATGTACATACATATATGTATGTAAAACCTTAGTTACTTAATTATTAAAAATATACACGAATTCCAGGTTTTGTTATTGATACTGTAGTGATTAACCCTTTTGAAATGAGAGGTCATTACGGTCAATGGTCAAGAAGACTGTTCAAAAAAATTTGCTTGATTTCAAAATGCCACCGGAGTTGATTGTGTCGTCGGGCTTGGGATTCCAGCTAGGGGTCAAAGGTGGATTTTGTCTTCTAAAAAAGTAATAGTGCGCACATAATGAGACCTCCGTGGCTTAGTTGGTCTAATAACCACTGATACGCAAGAGATTGCCGGTTCGAGTCCTACTGGGGAAGACTGTCTGCTTTTCTGTAGCCATTTTCTGTTTTAATTTCGTCATCGTCATCCGCAGCCTGACTTCACCCACTGCTGGGTATAAGCCTCCGCCTTTTTGTGCCACTCCTCACGGTCCTATGCTAGCCTCATCCAAGTTCGTCCCACGATGCTCGTTATATCTGCCCCTCTCACAGCCGGACGACCGACACTTCTTCACGCGATCTTAAATTATGAAATTTGGGGATGAATTAATGAATTTATATATTTTATTTATTTATTTATATTACACCTATTTTGACAGGATTATCCAAATACAATAGTGTAGTCCAGTTACTTAACAATTGAACAATGAATGAATGAATCACTTTATTGTACACCAAAATCAAGAGAGTTACAGGAAAAGGAAGAGTTGTTAAAAATAAACATAGCCTTATCGCTAACAGCGATCTCTTCCAGGCAACCGTTGGATGGACAGGATAGATTTCAATGATTAGAGATTATTAGGGATGTGGAATTTATTTTGGTTTCTTGTATTTCGCGTTCGCGGGAAATGGTTCCATAGGTTCTAGTTCTCTCATAGAGCCGCGGGCAGTGAACGGTGTGCCCACGCGGGCAAGTGATGCTCGCCCGCAACCGCAGCGCCCCTTTGTTTGTCCGGTTTTACAAGTCATTGTTTTGTATAGACAAGGAATTACAGATTTATGGGAGTAGTTTTATGATCACCTTTTGTGAGCGCATGGAAATCATTATAATTGCTATCACTTCCGGCGATAGTTTTCACAGAAGTGGTTGTCCTTAATAATAATGAAATATTTGACAATTGAGTTTCTAATATTAAAATTTACAATTTATGTTTATGTGTTACCTTAACTACGAGTAATTTGATTTGTCTAACATGCCTTGGGGTACCCGCAGTAGAATGTGGCCTCTCCTCTCTTGCCCGTCGATGTATTCCAGAATATGATGTTCTTCCTAGGGATACATCTGAAAGATTGGCAGCAGCGTCTTTCCGTTTATCAATATACCGTACTGCGCTCGCCAACCCGTCTGCCAAGCTTGGTGAGTATGGCTATAACTCCTCATGATCAATACGTGGAGATCTATAAATCTATGAGGGAGGCCTCTATCCAGCGGTGGACGATGATGATGATGATGATGATGAGCGTAACGTAACGTTAGTAACATAACGTTCATTTCTATCATAATGAGAATCCACACTTAACCTGAGTGCTAAGTAATTAGCTGACATCACAAAGTAGTATGTACCTAGGTATCTAACACTTGATCTACTTTTAAGTTTACCAAAACTAAGAGTTAATGTTTGATTAGCGTGCATCCAAACGGGATTTATAATTTATATAATTACATAAATACATCTTATTATGTACTACTGACATTACCAATAATTTAATATTTTTTGTCACATTACTTTTGATTACAAAATTACTCTTAGATACTCATTATTTTTTCGCATTGTTGTCCGACGAAAACCAAAGGTTGTTTTCGTGGATTCATGGATTTTTCCATGTAGGAAAAAATATGTGCACATTCAACACGTGCTTTAATGGTAAAGGAAAACAGCGTGACCCCGCTGACAAGACATCTTTCTTTCTTTTAATATAGTCGACTAAGCTGCAAGGGAAGCATAGTCCATCTACGAGTAACAATTTTCCAAGCGCTGCAGTAGCGTCCCCCGCAGCAATGAATACCAGTCGCTGACGCTGCATAATTCAGCTATAATTTTATTAAAAAACATGTTTATTTTTAACTAATAACGGTTTTAGATTATGTTGCAGAAAAATAACATTTAATTCATAATTTTTGAGACTTTATATTTTTTATATATTAGAATATTCAGTTTTAAAATAACATAATATCGCGTACCTTTTTTATTATTTTCCCGACGTTTTCGACACGTTGCACCGTTCTTGGTCGGGAAAATAAGAAAAAAGTACGCGATAAAATCCTGTTATTTTAAAACTAAATAATATCTTAAAAAGTCTCAATAAATTATGTATTTTTGGTAATCGCGAAAGTTATAAAAAATAAATGTTATTTTTCTGCAACACAATCTAAAAACCTTACGACATAGAACATCGTATATTTATCACATGCGAGCCTTGTCTACAATTCTCAGTTAGTGAAATCAGATGATCTATAAATTCCGCTCGTCACGGCCGACGTATGGAAATCCCTGCCACCCAGCATCCAGCCTCGTTAGACTTGCAACAGGCATCCAGTCGGCTCTGATGAGCTAAGTAATGGAAATAGTACGTGGTAGATTTAGTGGGATTACAAAGTGGATCCTGTTTGAAGGAAAGCTAAATAAATAATGTTCGACAATTCACATAGCATCATCTAGCCCCAAGCTAAGCAGAGCTTGTATTATAGGGACTATATGACGGATATACTTAATACATTTTATACTTTATAAATAGATTTTGTTTAGTATGTATGTATATATAGATAAATATTCAGAACACCCTGAACAAATATCTGCAGATCTAACAGACATTTGTCCCGAGGCGGTAATAGGACTCGCAACCTCTTGCGTCGCAGGCAGACCTTCGCCTGCTGCACCTCAGAGGTCGTCTAAGAAAGCTGGTTTAAGAGATGCTCTTAAGAAATATTAAATTTATATATTCGTACGAAATCTACAGTGAAATATAGGTATGTACATGAGAAGGTTAACAAACTGTCAGTACTTAACTTAGAAATAATTTTATTTCTGTTGGTTTTTATATATGCTGCTCAATTATGGGACTTCCTTGACCACCCTCTTCAATATAAATTAAAGTAAAAGCCAACAGTGTTTATTCATTAGATAAAAGAACTTCTTAGAATAAAACACATTAAAATCATTCGTTTCAGAAACCTTTTTTACCAAGTGAGGGAAAAAAGCGAAAAAGAAACCTCACTCTTTCACTTTATATTAGACAAGCGACCCGCCCCGGCTTCGCACGGGTGCAATACTGATACTAAATATACTACCAATCATACCATCGCGGACTTAATTGTAGACCTTTTTAAGGTGTTTAATACTGTAGTACGTTATTTTGATCTATCTCGTAGGGTTCAGCCAGCGTTTGCAATGTGATCGCAAAAAAATGTGTTTATTTATGACCTCACATTAGAAACCTCCAAAATTATCAAGGTTTCTCTACTATATTATGCATGTATTATACACGTAAACCTTCCTCTTGAATCACTCTATCTATTGAAAAAACCTCATCAAAATCTGTTGCGTAGTTTTAAATATCTAAGCACATATAGGGACAGACAGCGGGAAGCGACTTTGTTTTATACTATGTATTGATATGCCAAGGGATACTTCCGGAAGGTGGGCAGCAGAATCTTTTCGTGTAACAACATCCCGTACTGCGCTCGCCAACCTGTCTGCCAAGCGTGGTGAGTATGGCAACCACCTCTCATGATCAGTTCTTGCTCCTTGAGGCCTTGTCCAGCAGTGGACTTCCTACGGCTGAGATGATGATGATGAAAAAAGAGTATAACGCCACGTAAGTAGTAACCGAAATCAATGGATTTCACACTCAAACTGTGCACTACCTTACCAGCTCTACATTTAACGGAGTATCGGTACAGTCACCACCAATAATATCTCAAATTCAATATATTTAATAATTCTCAAACTATAAATTGTTCTTGAACTGAACACTGAAGATCCGACAAGGTGGCTTTTGGTTACAGGTTGCTTATTGTTACAGGTTATATTCGTACTTATTTAATAAAAAGTAAATGTCATAATTTTTTTCATTCATTTGCCGTGGGGTGCCAGGAGGGGCAGTAGAATGTTACCCCTCCTCTCCTACCCGTGGATGCAGTAAGAGCCTACTAAGGGACAACTCCGGAAGATGGGCAGCAGCGTCTTTCCGTATATCAACATCCCGTACTGCGCTCATCAACCCGCCTGCCAAGCGTAGTGAGTATGGCAACTACCCCTCATGGAGATCCATGAGAGAGGCCTTAGTTCAGTAGTGGACGTTCTACGGCTGAAATGATGATGATGAAATGTCATAATTGTCATTTTCGAACATTTGTGAAACAAAATATCAACCAACTGCAACTCTTAAATTTTGAAATATCTAGCTTACCTTAGCATTGCTGATTTGCCCTTCGTCCTACTACCTCTATATAACTGGCTTTCGTAATCAGTTACAAAATAGGAATTATTTTGTTGCAGTTGGCAACACAGTTAAGAACTGGGAATGTAATTTCTCCTTTCATAAGGTTCTCTGTTCGTAACCAGCTACAAAATGGGAATTTTGACAGAATTGATGAAAATTTAGATTGATGGGAGTGTCTAAAAATTCATGGGTAAATAAAATATATGTATGTACAAGAACAAGAAAGTTTTAGCTTGTTTAAAATTTTATCCCTTATCATTTTGCTGTCCAAGTTTATAAAATCAACTACTACTAGCTCTCTGTTGGAATAGTCTTTTTAAAACTTTTGCGATCACAACACATTATTACTATATTGGATTTTGATAATCACTGTTGGAAATAGAGCTTTTTTTCTAGGTCAATCCTATGGGTCCCAACTCAGGGGAGAAAGGATTTTTATGGCAGACTCTTACCTGCTAAGCCTAACCACACTTTTTCCTCTTCTCACTTTTTCAGTCCTGAAGAGACCTGCTGAAAATATTTAGAAAAATATTGTTGTTATTGTAAGGCCTTTGCATCTATTATAGATGATGTATACAGCGTCAGCGACTAGTTATCATGCTGTACGGGACGCTGCAGTGCCTGGGACATTGTTAGATGGATAAGGCTTGCCCAGCACCTATACCACCCTCCCAGCTCAGTCAACTGTTAGTCAGAGGAAAGAACAGGTCAATACGTCTGAAGCTAACTAAGCCGCGGGTTTCCTCACGATGTTTCCTTCACCGTTAAAGAAGCTTGTTAATGTAGCCCTCCACTAATTCAACCTTAGTGGTATCCTTTACTATGTGCGCGACTGTACCATGAAACTGTTATAATTCAGTAATTTCGATGGCACCTCGCACCTTCTCTTTCTCACGCTCCCTGATCTCAGTAATTACTGTCTTTAGCACTTTCAAGTTATATTTTTTGTACCGATCAATTTGGGCGTTATTGTTTTCGTGTACGGTAACTCGGTAATGGGCATGATGATGTGAATTACATCTCATTAGAAGTTAATTTTTATTGATTTTTTTGTTCTTAGTATATACATACGAGCTTGTGCCCACAGCTTCGCGCGCTTTGTCCACGAATAAGAAGTAGCCTTTGTGTTAATCCTTCTCAGCATCTAATTTACGCAAAGTTTTAGCTTAATGTGTTTGGTAGTTTTGAGGAAACAAACATCCTTACAAGAAACTATTGTATATTTAAAAAAGTAAGATAATTCAAAATAAAATCAAATCAAAAAATTCTATAGTGCGGCCATATGGACCTTATTGATAAGTATAAAATGAACAAATTAATTTATCTTTGCATGCTTCTAGAGTATCCCTGTGCCTTAATATTTTGTTGTCGTGTTAGAAATTCACTAAGTAGATTTAGTAGCTAGCTAGTTACCGTTCAAATGACGGAGGCATGGCCAAGCTTTTCTCTCGACTGCGTAGGACGGTTACAGTACAGGCGATCTCGCCTCGTGGACAGGTGGCGGTTCAGACTGACAGCTGTTCTATATTTATGAACCTGAGCCATTCAAGGTACGAGCGAAGTTGATGTTTGGTTATAAATCAGTACTCAAAATACCACCACAATATTTCAAGTGTTAGCGAGCTTAGCAATCTGGCGTTTAGTCCTCTGACTATGGGTTCAAATGAATAAAACTCTACAAATAGTGTTTATTCATTTTGAACCAAAATGAACGACTCTTCAAATAGCGTTTATTGATATGAACCCTCATACCACATAAAGAAAAATATTTACAAAAGAAAAAACTAACATAACAACTAATATAGGTAGATAATATAGGTAGATAAAGTTTATAAATACTGAGAACAAAAAGATTTCTGTAGCGATCGATACATTCGTTCGTTTCAGATTTCTTTTTAGTCAGGGAAAGTAGCGAAATAGAAACATCAATCTTACACTCTGCTTTGCGTGTGTACGCTACTGTTAGCTTTGAAGATGGTAGGTAAAACGTATGGGTATCCACTATGTCGCGGGAAAACTGGAATACGATAGGTATAGAAACGTCCGTCGGTAAATTAACTAAAAATAAATAACGTGATATATGTGGATGCAGTAAGAATCAGCCAAGGATTACCTCCGGAAGATGGGCAGCAGCGTCCATCCATGTATCAACATCCCATAATGCGCTCGCCAACCCGCCTATAGTGAGGTGAGTATGGCGATAACCCCTTTTGATCAGTACTTCTAGATCCACCAGGGAGTCCAGCAGTGGACGACTCACGGCTGAGATGACGATAAAATAACATATCGTGATAGCGAATGTTTGAAAAATAGTGATCTAGATTGATGCTAAGGCCAGTTCTAATTATACCTACTAATTCTCATAACCACCTTTACAGCGTAGACCTATAAAATACCCTTGGCTACGTCATTCAATAATGACCAGACAAGTCAATATGTGACTCATTCATACTCATTATTTAGAAAACTGCAATAAGAAACAAAAGTTTAGTATCAGACGTCCAACTTTAAAATGCAGTTTTACTAGCCAATTTGCGTAACACGCACACACCAAGAAACTAATAACTTCTGATAGTAATAAGTAATATTTTTCTTTTATGATTAGCCACCTACATTCATGTCACACTTACCGGAATGATAGTAAATTTTAAATGAATTCTATTGAAAACAATAAGCGGTGCGTCCTGGCGTCGCCTTTGCAGGAGTCTAGCCTCATGTATTATTGATTGATTCTCTCTTAGGCGCCGGTGACTCATTCTTTTGGGTCGGTCTATGCGACGAGAAGAATCTCTCGAAATCTTATTTTACGTATTTCCATATTTGCAGACTTCTTATCCACTTTTTGAAGACTTCTCCAAGGCCTATGACAGTGTCCACAGAAGAACTCATCATCCTTCAGAATTTTCAAATTTCGAATGATAGAAGTATCACATGAAAGCCGCGCCGAGGACCGTGTAGGCACATACCTAATGGACGAATTTTAAATAATTAACGGACTAAAACAGCGTAATGCAAGGTAATGCCTTGTCACCTGTTCTATTTAATCTGACGCTTGAGTACATCACGTGCAAAGTGAAGTCATTAAATGGCGGAGTGGAATTAAATGATCAACACAAAGTGATAGGGTACGCAGATGACGTGGCATGCTAAGCGCTAAGGGAAGAGGAAGTTGCGATTGTGGGTCTCAAGATTAACTTGGATAAATCCTAGTACATCCACATGCGACGTGCTAGAAACCTCGGACAACGACATGAGGACCTCAAGGTTGGCGACTCGCTCTTTATGGACGTGGATAGATTTAATTACATGGGATGCACTGTAACGGACGCTAACACCAGAGGAGACGAAATTAAAATACGAGTCCAAAACACACTTCGTTGCAGTGCAGCACTACACAAAATCCTGGTGTCTAAGCTACTTACCCGGAAAACCAAGATTCGCATTTACAAGACGATTTTTCGCCAGATCGTGATGTATGGATGTGAAGCCTGGACCCTCACGCAGAAAGGGGAACCTAAGCTTCTAGTCACCGAACGAAAAGGGCGCAACCTAGCGCGAAGATGGAACCTGGCGGGTCAGGAAGAACCGAGAGACTAGTGGCTGAGCCCAATATCATTGGCGAAACCAAATCTAGTATTGGATTGCGCTGGCTATAAGATAATTGGCAACAAATGGGGGAGGATCGAGCAGCAAAACGTGCTATACAAGGAGTTCCGATCTGGAAGGATGAAGTGGAGAAAGATCTTCGCTCACTTCAAGTGTTCCCGCACTGGATAGCGGCGGCGCAAGTCAGAAGCCAGTCGCGTTATTGTTTCGGAGGCCAAGACCCACTTTGGGGTCGACGCGCCAGTATAGTAAGTAAGTAAAGACATACTTATCATACTTATGAACCCAAACCAGACACAAATGTTTGTAGATCATACAAAATTTTTTGTTTTACAGCGGGGATAGAACCCTTTCTCCTGCGTCTCAGCCGGCTATTAACCAACTGAGCTACGGAGAGTGTCAAAACCACCTCTTAGGCTGCGGACACAAAGTCAGCGGGGCGCGTTTCAATGCATAAATTTATATAGAACTGGCTTCGAAGACAGTGGCGCGGGGAGCGGTGTACGAGCGATGCGAGGCTGTCAAGCGGTGCCCGCACGTCTGCATTAACGTAGTGTCAGTTACATAGTGTTAGTTTCTGTAATCTGTGGTAGTGTTGCATTTTTATTTTTTTGACCATCGATTAAGCGATTTTTTAAAATATTTAGACATTTCGTTCACGTCCAAAGACGGTTCACACAACATTACGCCACTCTAGCGCCGCGTGATCTGCCCGATCGATGACTTCGAGATCGGCAGGCTGATTACGTATCTCGCTCATAGCTAATAAAAAAATTACGTTTGTCAGCAATGACTGCGAGATTAACGGCTGTTGCAAACCTATCGCTGGATTCGTAGCTTGCGGATCTGCGTTGGCGCGCCGCTCCCCGCTCCGCTGGATTCGTGACCGCAGCCTCAGTGTCAAATGTTTATGTGACATTAATTGAGCCGCCGCTTATTGAATCCATTGTCTTGGAAGTAATCTCCTGGAGGAAGCAGGATCGTATTATAAGATAATTGGCAATAAAATACGATTTTCTTAACATTTGTGGTACTTTGAGATGTGTAAGTGTGTGCCTTCGCGACATGACCCATTGTGTTTTAAAGGGATGAATCAAGAATCAAGAATCAAAAAATACTTTATTCAGTGCGGCCGCAAGGACCTTATTGACGCGTCACAAATTACAAAATAAAACAACACAAATAAATAGAATAAAGCACATAATTGAATCTGTTCAGTCTGTAAGTTTAGATTTAAGAACTTTGTGCCCAAATTAAGGATTGGTCTATTTGAAATAGTAGACCAAGCATGCCGTTTCTTCTAGAGTGTGGTATAGTTAAAAATGACATTCAGTTATGTATGTACAGAGATTTTTTTATGTGTGTATCAGCTTTTTAAGAAACACCGGACTGAACCGGATTGAAAGTCGGGAGACATACCACTCGGCCAACACGGCTGTATATGCATATCATTATGCCCCTTTCATATATGTACAACGATATTAAGTTTGATATTACAATTCGCAAATACTAATTTATCTGACGATCTGTATAATTTTGTATAATAAAGCTATGTATAACTAGGCGCGGGTATCGCGGGTCTGTCGTGAACTTATTGGGGCACATTTGTATACAACCTCCGTACTTAGTTATTATTGACGCAGTGGAGACATAGACAGCTGGGGCCTTAACCTTCGAAGGATACATCGGACGCCGATGACCGAACGAATCCTTAAGGGAACGCGCGGACGCCTGTGACCGGGAACAGAAACGAAGACTTTGTTTTTTGTTTATTTTAGGGATTATAATGGCTTGTAAACTTATTAGCATTTGATCCAAATAAATTACACTCTGAATGTCATGGTAAATAATAATTATCAACACGCATTCTAGTGCCTGGAGGTCGTAAAAATCGTCCGCTCCCTCCATACAGAAGTTTTTTTCTTTTATTTAAATGTAAAAAAAATAACTTGTAAAATTATTAATATATATATTTTTGTTCATATTAAAACTTGTGTTTAGGGGTAATTCATATGCTTCCATTGGAATCCTCCTTATCCAAAGGTTGTCTGGAAGAAATCGCTTTAAGCGATAAGATTCCTATTATATTTGTAGTTTAAGTGAATTTTAGATATATTGTACCTTTTCTATATGGTTTACACAATAAAGAATTTATATATCTATCCATCCTTCACTCGTTTTGTAACATAACATATCCGTAGCCCGTCAACCTATAACTCTTAACTTTTTCTGTATTCAGAGGCAGGACTAATCTAGCCAATTCCTTCTAAGCCGTGTATCGTTCTAAATGTCGAAAGCATTAACATAATAGTTTCGTACGGGATGCAGCCAGTTGAATCGCGAGATTAGACACGCTCAAATGAAAATCGATTGGCTAGGTTCACGAGATCGAATAAGATAATGCAAGAATTGATATAAATGACACTCTTAGTTATAGCGGGTACCATTGGAGTTCCAGCAGGTCTATGAGTTTTCACAATCTATACTCGCTAGCGACTGTAGTTAATGAAATGTATGAAAGCTTGTACTGTACAGCGCCTCTAGCGGATATTTTGGTACTAAAATACGACTTCTTAAAAGTTCGCGATGGTATATTCTGTATATTTAGCCCCCGCTTCGCACGGGTGCAATGCTATCAGCATTGCACGGAGGCGGGTCGCTAGTTAAAACTAAATTAACAAAAAAATATGAGAATTATATCCAATGAAGCTCCTGAATACTAGTAAAATTTTGTTAAAATTGAGTAAAAATGCCGTCTCTATCCCTCCATTGCAATAAAAATTTGTTTAACCCTTTTAACAGATTTTTATTACCTTTACCTGCGTCTATGTAACGAAAACAGATGTATGTATGTAACGGAATCTTCAAACGTACTAAGTCATCAGATTTAATTGAAACTTTGCATACATATCTAAAACCGACTATACAGTAATTCGTCGTATTTTTTAGTTTTTTTTCGTATTTTTTTTCTACTAGCACTATGGAAATTCAAAATAATTTATTTAGATCACAGTACCTACTTAGTTTTAACACGACACAATAGTGGAACGAAGAGACTGCAAAAGTTATAAACTGTGAAGCAGCCTCCAAGTTTTTAAGGTCTTCATTTACAACAATAAAAATGTAAGTACTAATCTAAGAGTTCTATGTCAGGCCTTTGCACCTATTATAGATGATATACAGCGTCAGCAACTGGTAATCATGCTGTACGGGACGCTGCAGTTCCTGGGACATTGTTTGATGGATTAGGCTTGCCCAGCACCTATACCATCCTCTCAGATTAGTCAACTGTTAGTCAGAGGAAAGAACAGGTCAATACGTCTGAAGCTAACCAAGCCGCGGGTTTCCTCGCGTTGTTTCCTTCACCGTTAAAGCACGTGTTAAGTGTTCATACATTTTTCAAGAAAGAATAATCCATTGGTGCACGCTCGGTATCGAACAAACGGCCTTCGGATTGAAAGTCAGGGTTACATACCACTCGGCCAACACGGCTAAGAGTTCTAAAGTCGGTATTAAATAAACAATACGATGATGATGATATCTAGTATTGCACATGCGCCCCCAATGATGTTGTGAAATTAATTGTAATAATAATAATTGTAATATTGTGATTTACCAATCTACCCTCAATTCATTAGCAAAGATCGAACAAGTAATATAGCATGGCGTTCAATAATAATATCTGTGCTCTTAGTTTAATTCATAAACCACACGCAATGTTAATAACTATATCTAACAACCTGTTAAGTGATACATACATACATTATGGTTGGTACCTACTTAACAAATTATACTTTATAAAGAGTACAATGTCGATAAATAATACCGTAGGTTATTCTCAAGTATTTTATAAAAACGGTCGTATACCTACCAGAGCGGAGTCGTTCGCTATTTGAAATGATAATGGGAATGTAGGCGGCCACGCGCGACCACTCAGTTCTACATATTTATTGTCTATGGAAAATCCTAACACCTTATTTGTATTGTTATTTCCACGCCTTTTTTATAATATGCTGACTTAAAACAATCAGATTTGAAATATACGTTTATTGTTGAAAGTTCAATATGGTGAACTGTCGGAGGCAGTTGTCGTTGAGGTTGGCCCAGTTGATCTAATAGCCAACTGAGACGCAGGAGTTTGTAAGTTGGATTCCCGCCGCAGAACAAATATTTTTCATATCTCTGCTGAAAATTATTTTTGTTTTGCATTTTGTACAATTCTTTGATAATCAACTAAAAAACCGACTTCAATGACAAAATCATTGACTTGTTGCTGATAATACCCAAACCGCTTTAAGAACGCTTATTACATTTGAGAACATCCTTTGATTTATCATGAATTCCATCATCAGAACTGAACGGAACTAAAATCAAACAAACATTATAAAGTGATACAAAAAAGCAAACTGCAAGTTTAAATTTAGTGCATGAAACTATACCTTGAGTGACTCCAGTAGACGCTTTTACAATTTTTTTTTAATATTTTTTTTATTTTTGAAATCTTAGGAAAACTTACAGCTAACTTAAATAAAAAATACACAAATAATGTTACGCACAACTTAAAAAGTGGCATAATTTAAAGAAGGCCAATTAAAAGTTTCCACAAATATTTAAAGAATTTAAGATTATTATATTTTAATTCCTCATGGATCATTATTTATCAATTATTTAATTAATCATCAGAAACGAGTTATGAAAAAAAAAACCTAATTAAAAAGTGTGTCTATTCCAACCCAAAATATCAAAAACGGTTCATAAAGGACGGAGTTATGGTATATCTATGTTATAGTAACATGGTGGCGTGGGGGTCCGGCAGTAGAATGTTACCTCATGCCCGTGGATGCGTAAGAGCCTATTAAGAGATACCTCCGGATGATGGCCAGCAGCATCTTTCCGTGTATCAACATCCCGTACTGCGCTCGCCAACCCGCCTGCCAAGCGTGGTGATTATGGTAACTACCCCTCATGGAGATCCATGAGGGGTGGTTGCTATACTCAGGCCTGTGTTCAGTAATGGACGTTTTTCGGCTGAAATGATGATGGTAACATACATTTAAAAAAATATATATATAATACTCTGAATGATTGAGAACCTCCTCCTTTTCTAAGTCGGTTTAAAAGCATTTGCCTTTAAATTCTGACTATTGATTGAAAGGAACATTTCATTTTCTCTCAATATGTAAACTACGCGACTTGTAGGTGACGTCAATAAATTAACAGATCACTTATCAGATAGTAAAATGATTTTGATATATGAATATGTAGTAAAGTTATAAATCTTAGATGAAATAAGGTTAAAACCGTCTTTAAAATATAGTCATAGTCATAAACAACAGTCATCACATCATTTTAATAGTCGTTTCCTTCACAGTATTGAAATTTTATATGACTTTATTTTCGATCAACTTGTTTCTCAGGCTTTCAGTGTATCAAATAATTTTAACGGTACATACGCCATTCCCAATAAGGTTAACAGAGGTCATTTAATGCTACTATAAACACAAAATTATAAAATATATTTCGCTCTTGTTTATGGTTATCAATAAAAATGTTAATCCTGCTACCGAGGCACCTGTTTCGTATTTCGGTGTAACATGTATAGTTTAATTTTTTTTTAACAGGAATCGATTTTTTGAAAAGTTTATTTATTGGATATCAGATTTAATTTAGAGTGTAGGCGACAATTATACATTTTTGATATGAATAGACTTTGTCTGTTTGAGTATCTTTAATTGAGAAAATTGTTATAATGTATGCGTTTTATACCAGGTTTCGTTACTTTTATTTATAACCGTTGAGCAAATTTAACGATTACCTTAATTTAAATTGCTTTAGGTAGCCGCAATCCCGTTTTTGGCGACATCATATCTTAAAAGCGGTAAAAGTTACGATACGATTAAACTCTGATAAGTTTTTATGTTCTGCGTAAATTAAGCATCGTTTATGATACGAAGACGTCTCCATTTGTTGCTTGAAGGCTTTCCAAGAAATTTAGGGTTCTTTTTGGTTACATTCTTAATATTTTAAAAAAAATTGTATGAGTTAGTACAACAACGAGGACCCCGACTCCTTTGACAGAGATTGGTGGAAGATCTTTAGAGAGAGGGGTGACTGGATAGATTTGGGCGACACCTAGCAAAGGGACGAGAAAGATTAAATAAAGCCAGTACAACCACTCGTAATAAAAGAAAATGGAACCATTAGAAGTGATGGCCACACTTAGTGTGGAGAAATGTATGAATTCAACTAGAAATAATGTAGGTTCAATGTTTTATTTTACTATCAAATTATAAATTTTAAAAGTTTTAAGCTTATATAGAAAGTTGCCGCGGGGTGCCGGCAGTAGAATGATACCCCTCCTCTCATGATCATGGATGCAGTAAGAGCCTGCTAAGGGATACCTCCGGAAGATGGGCAGCAGCGTCTATCCGTGTATCAACATCCCATACTGCGCTCACCAACCCGCCTGCCAAGCGTGGTGAGTACGGCAACTACCTCTCATGGAGATCCATGAGGGAGGCCTGTGTTCATCAGTGGACGTTTTATGGCTGAAATGATGATGATAGAAAGTTGCTTCTCTCACGTCTTTCAATTTGTCCGTAACGTCATCGTTATGGAGAGGAGATCGTCCGAGGAGGTCGTTCTCCTCGGAAGATAATCATTCATTCATCAGCAGTCTATAAAATGCTCAATCAGATCATATATCGTAATGTTCGTACTAATAAATAATGCTGGACATTTCACAGTGCATTAGAGGTACCAGATGATTAAAACTTGTAAATACACACTTATCATAATATCATGGGAAAACACCCAGAGCATGATATAGTCGTGGTATGCCGTGTGGTGCCGGCAGTAGAATGTTACCCTTCCTCTCATGCCCATGGATGCAGTAAGACCCTGCTAAGGGAAACCTCCGGAAGATGGGCAGCAGCGTCTTTCCGTGTATCAATATCCCATACTGCGCTTACCAACCCGCCTGCCAAGCGTGGTGAGTATGGCAACTATCCCTCATGGAGATCCATGAGAGAGGCCTGTGTTCATCAGTGGACGTTTTATGGCTGAAATGAGGGTAATTTGATGAGATAGGATGAATGCAAGACGAATGTAAGGAATTAATGTAGGTGGAGTGAGAAGTAGATTAAAGAACCGATGGATGGATTGTGTGAATGAGGACATAAGAAAGAAAGGAGAGTGATGAGATGACGACTGAGAGGGGAGAGTGGAAGAGGAACACATGTTATGCCAAACCCACCTAGCGTGGGATATGTTAAGGAAGAAGAAGAAGAGAAAAACACCCAGATGCGAGACAAATATTTACGGATAAAGCAAAAATTTTGTCCCTCAACGAGGATCGAATCCTCCTGCGTCTCAGCAGGCTATCAAAGCAACTGCGCTACGGAGGTCGTCGAATATTATAATGTCCCTATTTCAGACTGCACTCGATAAACAAATTCGATAGCTCTACGATAAGCTCTACGTTAGGGGGGATTTAGATGTCACAGTAAAGTACTTGGTTGACTGCTCTGTTCTTCGTTTGACTTCCCAGCGGGATTCCTGGCGAGCCTGTAAAATACGTTTCAAATAGGCTACCGTGACATGAAGTTGGCGTTTGGGAGGAAAAGCTAGAATTACAGATGTCCTTAGTCATTGTTAAGGTCATAGCTCGCTTACACAATCCCGATGCAATACCACTACCGCATAACACCGCCTAAAATGGAAATGACTACTCGCTATTCACGTTTCGATAACCAGCAGGCAACCAGCAGTCTATGAGCTTATGCTATCAGTCAACTTAGCTGCGACAAAAGATAAGCTGGCATAGCAGCGTAGGGACTTCAAGCGAGCAGTATGCGTGCGTACAAAGCGCACCGTCCGCGTGGTAAGAATCGTCAACTATCGAGTGTTACGATAGCGGTAAGCTCGCTTACAACAAGCATTCTGCTAATTTCTGTTGACAATGTTTGTCTACACAGGACGCCCTGTAGCTCAAATTTCAATGAATATTATTTTTCCGTATGGGAGCGGTGTCGTATAAGCCGGCTACAACCTTTAAATCGCTATGCGCTTTTGTTATGGCATTATTGTGCAAACGAACAGATTGAACCAATAGAATAACCAAGGGCTATTTGCGCGACGCAATCACATTAGGAAACTTGTTATTAAAAAACTTGACGACATGGTCAAGGACAGGTGTCTCAATTGGTCAAATAACAATAGAAACGGAACGGTGCTGCTGCCCATCCTCCGAAGGTATCCCTAAGCAGATTCTAACTGCATTCATTATCGGTCGGTACTTCTTCTTTGTCGGTACCCCATGCTAACACAGAACAGTACATATCATACAATGTCTGTCCAATTGGGCTCTTAAATCAGGGCTTTCCACTTCGTTGTTTCGCTGCCATTTAACCTAATGTTTTTTTTTATAATTAGTATGTTTTGCCTTCCTTATAGCTATAATAAATCACATGAAAGTGTCCCGGGGGACATCGACGTATGTTTACAATTTATTTGGTTATACGACAGGACAGTGCTCTGAGGGCTGTATAATGCATCATGGTTGATTTTTGGCCCGAGTGTTTCAATATATGTATCTCACGACCAATTGTAAAATCACATACATTTAGTAGGTAGCTGCTATTGCAGTAATAGCCAGGCAGTGTCATTCAGTAATTTATGTTTTTTTAAACCCTAATAAATAATTTATATATATCTAAACTAATTATCATAAAGCTGGTGAGTTTGTATGTTTGATTGTTTGTTTGTTTTGTTGAACCAACCGCTAATCTTAAATCAAAAAATAGTTTTTTTAGTTATAGCTGATTTTTTTGAGAAAGGCTTGAAGCTAAAGGTGATAACATATAACTCTTTGAAAAACAGAATACGAGTAGCGTCAAAACAACAAGGTGTTAATGACCGGAACGCAGAAGGTTTATCAACTTTTTCCAATACCTTTATCAAAGAACAATTACGCTACTAAGAAATTCCGACGTCTTAATTTTCCCTTAACAGAGTCTTAAAACACTAACATTATCAGATAGAAAGCCGTAAGTAAAGCTGCGAGCAGAAAGCTAGTACAATTTTCCGTGTGCATACCATCTAATTAAAGAAATAGAATGTGCGGGCGGATTCAATTACAGATAACAGACATATAGCACGAACGGCTTTCACCTATACCTACTATCGTAAAGTGAGCCTACCGCACTGAAGCGGCATCAGCAGTCACCCTCTGTTATTATAAGTGAGACGTAAATCATAAAAGTAGTTCTCGCATGCCGTGGTAATGATGTCGAAATCCAGTTAAGAATCAGTTTTATTCATCATCATCATCAGCCCACATTAGTCCACTGCTGGACATAGGCCTCTTCTGTTAAGTGCCACTGAGAACGTTCTTCGGCCACCCGCATCCACTTTTCGCCGGTCGCTTTTCACAGGTCGTCGCTCCACCTAGCCGGGGGGCGCCCCACACTACGCTTGCCAAGTCGTGGTCTCCACTCAAGAACCCGAAGTTTTATTATTATTATTTGATAATTACTGCCGTGGGGTGCCGGCTGTAGAATGTTGCCCTCCTCTCATACCCGTGGATGCAGTAAGAGCCTACTAAGGGATACCTCCGGAAGATGGGCAGCAGCGTCTTTCCGTGTAACATCATCGAGTACTGCGCTCGCCAACCCGCCTGCCAAGCGCGCGAGTATGGTAACGACCCTTCTTGATCAGTACCTGGAGATCCATGGGGGAGGCCTATGTCAGCAGTGGACGTCCTATGGTTGAGAAGACAATGATTTTAATGTGTTACTTTACCTTGAGGCATTATAATCATTTTCTTTTCTATTGATATATCTAATAATCTATATATATAAAATTCAAAGTCATGACTGTCTCACTGACTGACTGACTGACTGATATATCAATGCACAGCCTAACCCACTGGACCTAAATACTTGAAATTTGGCACACAATATACCTTGGGTATCTTGGAGGTGCACTAAGAAGGGATTTTTCGGAATTCCCACGGAATAAGGAATAAATTAAAAATTAATAAAAATTAGCCGTGGGGTGCCGGCAGTAGAATGTTACCCCTCCTCTCCTACCCGTGGATGCAGTATGAGCCTGCTAAGGGACACCTCCGGAAGATGGGCAGCAGCGTCTTTCCGTATATCAACATCCCATACTGCGCTCACCAACCCGCCTGCCAAGCGTGGTAAGTATGGCAACTACCCCACATGGAGTTCCATGAGGGAGACCTTAGTTCAGTAGTGGACGTTTTACGGCTGAAATGATGAAGGAATAAATGGGATTTATATTTTCGAATCAAAATGCGCGTGAAAAAGGGGATTTCCACGCGGACGAAGTCGCGGGCAAAAGCTAGTAAAAGTTATATTGTGTCGTTTGAGGAAAAATAACCATCTCTAATATTTTCTCAAAATTAGTTTTTAATGTTGGGGGCGAGAGGTTAGAGATGGTTGATTCATATGTGTATCTTGGTCATGTTTTGTCTTTTGGCACGGAGTATCAGATGAAGGAGGTTACCAGGAGAGTACAACTAGGATGGGCAGCTTTCGGAAAACTAGACGATATTTTTAAATCTACCCACATCCCACAGTGTCTTAAGACTCGTCTCTTCAATCAATGCGTCCTACCAACAATGACCTACGGTGCTGAGACATGGCGACTTACTAAGGAGGCAGTGCACAAAATCAGCGTTGCGCAGAGAGCCATGGAGCGCGCCATGCTCGGCATCACACTGATGGACCGGGTCCCCAACGTCAAAATTCGCGAGCGGACTAAGGTTCAGGATGTCGGCGAGCGAATAATGGGGCTCAAATGGAGTTGGGCAGGACACTTGGCCAGACGAAATGACGACAGGTGGACGAAAACGCTGACTGAATGGTGGCCGAGAGAAGGGCACAGAAAAAGGGGTCGTCCACCATCCCGATGGGTTGACGATGTTCGAAAGACCGTGGGTTGCACCTGGCTAAGAATAGCTTATGACAGAGGCGAATGGCAAAATCAAAGGGAGGCCTATGCCCAGCAGTGGGTCGATAAAGGCTGATGATGATGATGATGATAGTTTTTAATGAACATACGAAAGATTTTCGCAAAGACATGAAGATCATTCATAAAAAAAATTAATTATCAGCTAAACTAGCTATACCTATTACTTTATAACGTGAAAACAATTATAGAAGTAAATCTCGCGTGCTTTAGTAATTAGGCATAGTCCAGTTTAGTTGTAAAAGAAAAATAATAAATACGATTATGGTACATGCAATGATAATATTTTTTCATTTCTCATACTGGGAAAGTAGTGTTGTTTTGATCTGATTATTGGGTGGAAAATGCTGCTTCCCTCCATAGGGCTCCTAAGGGCCGGAATGAATTTTAAAAATAGAACTGCTGTCAGCTATGAAGAGTTTTATGTAACATGTGACTTTCTAAACAGCCAGTGTGAACTTAGCGCAAACTTCTTTGAGCGAAATAAGCCGCAACAATTACGCGGTGAGTTCCATTTTTTAAATTTAAAAAGTCGACATAAATTGGCGAGATAGTCATCTGTTATGTATCTGTGACGGAACTTAAAAAAATAGGTCCTAATTTGACAATTAATTTTAAATAGGTAAGTACTAGATAAGTATTGTGTGGTAAGTACATAGCCGTGGGGTGCCGGCAGAAGAATGTTACCCCTTCTCTCATGCTCTTGGATGCAGTAAGAGCCTGCTAAGAGATACCTCCGGAAGATGGGCAGCAGCGTCTTTCCGTGTATCAACATCTCATACTGCGCTCGCCAACCCGCCTGCCAAGCGTGGTGAGTAGGGCAACAACCCCTCATGGAGATCTATGAGGGAGGCTTGAGTTCAGTAGTAGATGTTTTACGGCTGACATGATGAAGTACTACTATTATTATTATATATTATCCATAAATATGTAGTTTAGATAAACAACTAGTTTTATTTTCCTTATATTCGAAATGAAAAGTAGAGTGTTTAACACGGGTAAAAGAATCAATTCCTACTAAAACTATAGCCGACTAAGTCGGTACGGTCTAAATACCTCGGGAATTGATTCTTTCGACCCTCGGTTAACAAACAATCTACTATTATTGTATCGTAAGTATAATGACCATAACTTTTAAATTCTTAAATTCGTTGCATATACAAATATTGGATAACATTTTCGTGAAGGCATTCGAAGATTAAAATTTATAAAAATAATGAAATTATCCGCTGCAACGAGTCTTGGATCGAGAGTATCGATAAAAAAACGCGTTTGTGTCGATTTTATGCCCCGACCTAGCGGTCAACGTAAATTCGACATGTTACTGCCCGGTCATTCCTGTATGTCTTTATTAATAGTGAAGTGCTTTGTTTACACCGATACGATTATTCTAACATCTCGAATAACCGATGTAATCGAGTCGCTGTCGGATATTTGTCACCGTAAATTCCATTGACGATTGTTCCGTGTTCTCGTGACACGTCGAACAGTTACGTTTCACCGTGTTAACGTTTCTTGCTCATTCTAGGCCATAAAATATAGAAAGTAGACGAAATATAACAACCCACAAAGTAAATAAATCATACGCGAGTTAATGCGTAGCGAAGTTTATGTATATATGCGTTTACCCGCGACTTTGTACGCGTGTTGATTCTCTACTTGTATACGTTTTTGTTATAGAGTAACATGTTATGGCCTAAAACCTTCCTCGATAAATCAGCTATGCAAAACTAAAACAAGTTTTTTATTCTAGGCAGTAGTTCCTAAGATTAGCGCGTTCAAACAAACAGACTCAGCAGCTTTATAATATTAGTTCAAACTTATGACACGAGATGAAATTATTACTCAACTTTAACTAGTTTATTTGATTTTAAAGTAGCATGCGATTTATTTATTACGTTAACAGACAAAGCTTGGGTCTGTTTGTATGCTGTAATAAAGATCGATATCGATGATTGTCAACCGTCGCGTCCCAGGTATATTTGTTGCTCTATTTACAAGATTTTGCAATGACTTCTTCTCTGTTTTCGTGACATTTATTGTCAGTGCCGTAGAATCCATATTCGCTTAGTTGATAGTGCTGGATATCGATGTAGGATTGCCGGTAGGGATGTCGATTTTAACTTTTATGACAGCAGTAAACAGCGAAACCTCTGAATACAGCGTCCTATGCTTGGTAGAAAAGTATATAATTATTTTACTACTGACTGGACCTGGAGGCTATTTATTTGTTTCCAGCATTTTTTTATAAATAACATTAAGTAATTATTTAAATTAGCTAGAACAACTATTGTCAGTTAAGCTAACCAACGCTATTTAGCAAATCGAAAGCTTACATCTTGCCTATTAAACAAATATAACATAAAAACATCATCATCATATAAGCCCGTTGAGGTATAGGCCTCCTCTTCAACACTACAACGTAAACGGTCCTGTGCAAGCCTCATCCATTGACGTCCGGCGGCTAAATTGCAGTTCCAGGGCTGTCATTTTGGAGTATGCAAGTAAGTTGTGTAACGCGCGTTCTGCTGGTGGCGAAAAAGTACCCTTTAAGCCTTTGGTCACATTTATCGCGTCATGAATAAACAATACCATATATTTACATAAACCAGACAAAATGGCAAAAGCTTAAAGATTAAACAAATTATATCATAAAAATATTACTGATCAACATCCTATTTTCGTTAATCATAGCCATATTTTCGTTACAGGTGTTTGATGTACAAATAAATAAATATTTTTTGACAATTCACACAGCATCGTCTAGCCCCAAGCTAAGCAGAGCTTGTGTTATGGATACTAGATGACTGATATATTTAATACATTTTACAATACATAGATAAATATTATTTATTATTATATAGAAAAACATCCAGAACACACGGAACAAATATCTGCAGATCGTACAGACATTTGTCCCGAGGCGAGAATCGAACCCGCAAACTCAACCTTCGCCCGCTTTGCCACAATGGTCGTCAAGTATACCTACCTGCGTTATTATACCAATGTTACATGCATAAGCCGAGTAGTGTGCCAACTCGTCCGAAACTGCAACTTATCCGCTTGCACGCACGTCCAACCTTGTTTACTCCAAAATGACAGCACACGAATTGCAAGACTCCTTGACTATTTCGTTCGTCCATCTGGCAGGAGGTATATCAATGAAAATAATGTAAAAAAGTGGCATTCTAACACGGCATTCACTTAATTTTGAATCTCTTATAATAATATGGTCGCCTGGTACTTTTAAATATGAATTTGCTTATAGACTGTACTATTTTGAGTGGAGGTAAAAAAAAAATATTTATGCAAATAATGTAAAAAGCCACTTTTTTACATTATTTTCATTGATAAATTCATACGTTTTCTCAGCACTTTTCAGGCAGATTATTCCTAGAAGGATTCCTATCATAGGAGGATTCCTATACATTTACAATTTAGCATTATCCAAGGCGGTCGTGCAGTGCCTATTTAATAGTTGTCGTGACGAAGGCCTATGTATTGTCATATCATATAACGCGGAGTAGGTATTACATAAACCACGGTAATTGAAAATTACTCGGCGAGTGCGATTACTTGTTAGCTTGTAATGTTTCAAGCACGTTTTGTAATGTAACGGTATGCGATCGAAATGTACCATTTTCTTCCTTTCTTCTACTGTGTTTTTTATGTGCAAAAACAAAAGTATTCCTTCTGTTCTTTCTTCTTCATCAACTTTCTTGCTTTCTTGCAATAATCAGCTTTCGTGTATAACTATTACAAACCTTGCGTAAACTGAATCACTTTTTGTTTGAGAGTCATACACAAATTAGGCACAAGTATATATTTTGATCTCGCGTAACAAAAACATTGAAAACAATCAAATTATGAGCAAAATCCACCCCTAAATCCTTCCAGTTATCCCTGCTTTTTGCGTGATCCCACCAGTCTCGTTCAAAACGATCGATTTTGTCTCATTTTCATTCAATATTTCGTTCAGAATATTGAAATGGTTGCAATTTAATGACTTTTCGCTAAAAAAGACGGTCTATTCTATTAAAATATTCTGCAGTACAGATCGACAGGTTTATAGCGAACATTTTCATCATTTTAGCCACAAAATGCCCACTACTGAACACAGCCCTCCCTCACGGATCTCGGAAGTTGCCACGCTCCACGCTCGGCAGGCGGCCCGGCAACAAGACGGGATGTTGATACACGGAAAGACGCTGCTGCCCATCTTCTGGAGGTATCCTTTAGCAGGCTCTTACTGCATCTACGGGCATGAGAGGAGAGGAAACATTCTACTGCCGCCACCCAACGGCCAATAAATAGGCTTACATATAATGTCCCTGGCACTGCAGCGTCTCGTACAGCCTGAATTGCAGTAGCTGCCGCTATACATACATATATGGTATCTAAAATGGAAGTGAAAAGCCATAGAGAGAATTATCAAATTGACTAACACCTAAGTCATATCTGCGAACAATAACTATGGCGAAGCACACGTGCAAAATTCCCAGATGAGCCGTGCATAATCCACAAACGAGTCAACGCCAACGCTTGCATTAGTGTGGACAGGCCTTTATTGTGGTATTTATTGCGAAGGCACATTTAAATGTCTATTATTTGATTCGCCTGTCATGTGAGAAATTCTTATGGTCTAATCAAAAACCTAATTTTAATATCAAATTATATAAAAAATATATGTTCTAATAACATTATTAAAACAACGTTTAAAATCCTTTTCATTATACCCATACTATAGGGTTTGTCAAAAAATATATCATTCGCCATCCTGTGGCCGCGGCCATTTTGTAACTAGAATCTTCACATATTTTTTCGCACTCATTTAAACTCACAATGCTTGCATAATTCAAACTCGGGTCACAATACAATAATTGCAGTTATTAAGGGTGCAGTCAGCCTCAAAGTGATTATTAAACTATTAGTCGAAGTTTTCAAGAAATAAGTACCTATGTGTTCGTGTAATTTATTTATGTATACAACCACATATTTTCAACATATGAATAAATGAATGAATGATTATAACTTTATTGTTGACCATAAAATAAAATAAATAACAGTAGAGTATAAGATAACTTAACTAAATGCACAATGGGCGGCCTTATCGCTAAAAGCAATTTCTTCCAGGCAACCTTTAGATGGTCAGGATTGTGAGAACTGTATAAGACAGTGGCGTACCAATAAGATACATATAAAACAAATAAAATAACAATAAATTAAATGAACTATTCAATATCCAAAAACAATAAAATATATAAATATAGTTGACGAATACTTAAAGTGAATTAAATAAACATGATACGTAAATAACATGAGCTAAAGTGAATCCAAATAAAATTGATGAACCTTGTGTTTAAAAATAGGAAGGGACTTTGCGTGTCGGATGGAAACAGGGAGTGCGTTCCAGAGCCTTGTGGCCTGTATGCTGAATGAATCACCATAGAACTGAGAAGTGTGAAAAGGAGTTTTGAGCTGGAGAGTGTAAGAGGACCGAAGGGAAAGAGGATTGGATTCTTGAAGAAACTCAAAACGATCTTTGAGATATAACGGAGTAGAAGGAGAGAAAAAGACAGTGTAAAAGAGTCATGTTCATGAATTTATCCTTATTCAAACACTTAGCCACGCTCTCCCTTATTTAGGTACAATACATTTTGATGCCGACTGTTCTTACGGTAGCATTTTGAAATATTTGCAAAAGTGCCGGCTAGACCAATTTTGGTAGTCCTCTTACAAATTACAGTTATTACCAGAGACAATCACCTGAATACGTGCAGACAATGATTACATTATTTTTTATTCAGAAAATATAAGGTAGAGTCCACACGGTAAAGTCACGAGAATTTTGTGTATATGGTGGAAAATGCTATTATTAAAGTCCTAGCACACTGTCACAGATACCGAAGTCAAAGTCAATAAATTAAGCCAGGTGCGTGTCGGGTCACGCGTTGTGTATGGTTCCTTAGTTATCCGTAGACCTGTTCTAGACGTTGGTGTATGTTTTTTACGCTTATCAAAACATATTTGAAATGAGTTTTCGGTTTAAAGTATTCCAGTATTTTTAGAAAACCGCATCACTTATTTGAGCGACAAATTTCCAGAAACTGAAAAAGCTAGATTAATGTATAGTTTTCCTAGAAAGTTCATGGTTAAAATCCATGATTTTTTCAGATTTGTAAAGCTTATAATATAAAGGTTTATATTTTAGAGGACTCTCGAAAAAAGATTTATATACATATATATCTTTTATACTTCGCAAAAGGAACCCTAAATCGAAAAATAGTCTTCGCAGCGCCTAAATAATATAAAAATACCTGTTTAATTGTGTAAACCCCATACGATGGGAAAAACAAGGAAAAAAATCATTCCCATGTTACGTGTATGGGAAGTACTCCAAATTAATTATTTTTCAGAATCTTTTAGTATTTTTAATTATTTCATGTCTCTGCAAAATTACAGCTTTCTTGGACGAATAGTTTATTTGTAAAGCCGCAGACAGACGCACAAACAGGCAGACAAAGCGAAACTATAAGGGTTCCTTGTTGTACTACGGAACCCTAAAAAGTGTTTATTCATTTGGACCCAACACGAAATCACAGTTTAATGTCCGCAGGAATATTTGATGATATATTTCTTTTATTTATTCAAATTGACTTACATATTATTAACCACCTGCTCCTGCTTCTAAATAGTAAAATAATAGCCGTCAAGGCACAGGGGGGCGCGGGGGCGCGACCTTGGTCACTAAAAGGCTTGTATCTCAAGAACCATTTGGTATTTGTTTATGATGATTTCTGATCTAGAATCTAGAATAAATTACCTATTTGTATATTGCAAGATGACATTATTTAAGCGATATACTCAATAACATTCAAATAATCATGGAGCAATAAGCTTTTATCTTGACCCCTCGTGCACGTTGGTGTCTCCACCAATTTAACAAGTACGTGAACATTCCCGATATTTAATAATGTATGTATGTATGTATATGTAATTTAATAAAAAACTGTACTGAGTTTAGTTCCCGCTGTTGCCAATAAAATACGATACCTTACCTAAGTCAAATACAAAATCCGAAACACATACCAAATTTTCCAATAGCGCTGGTTCAATTACAAAAATAATTACGAGGTGTTTGAGGTCACTTATTTCATTACAATATTATAATGACTTTATTGGATGTTTCATTGATTTATGGATATACCAGCTTTTGAATGGGATTTCGTTCGTGTTGATTTTACACCTAGACCTTTCACTCGTATTAGAAGAGTATTAATTCCCAAAATAATCCATTTGTGTGTAAAAATATACGACCTAACTTATAAACGCTCCTAAAATTACAAGCATTGCTTAAGTAATTACTTTTTCAATAAATTATTTTTAAAAATTTGTACTTGCTGTCTAATAAAATATATTTCTTAAAACTATTTTTATAGAGTTTCAGTAGGCCGCACCCGCGCGCACTCCTTCTGTAGCCCGCCGCTGGAATACCCTGGCCTTAAGACATTTATTTATTTGTAATAAAAGTAGTTTACAGTCTACACCAAAACACTGACTACATTTTTACAGAAGATTTAAACACAACAAGTATGTACGGGTTTTTAATAATAATTTATTGCAACGTTAGGTATTATAAGTATATGAGGGTTAGTTTTTCACTTTTGGGTCTGAGTAGATATAAAGGTGATCCACTTATCAACAACTGAAATATTCGCTTCTAAGAAGAATTAGCTCTATCTCTATTAGCTCTATCTATAATGTTTTTACCTTCATAAGAGTTGTACTTACCCGAACGAATTGTTTGCATAAAATGATGATGATAAAATATTAGGGAAACTAAAACTAATTTAATAAGGATCCATAAATGCTTAAAGCGGCCTAACACAATATCACAAAGTGTTAAATCGTACGAATAAATTCAATGCATCTTTGCTAAAGTCGCCGTAAACATTTTTCAACGGCGATTTCCCAAGCAACTGTGAACCTGCCTTAAGAATAATATTCGTCTAATCGCGCCTGCAAACCAGGTGTTTATCTTTCGACACAATGAATCGGTTTTAATGGCCGTTAAGACATCTGACACTATTTGTCATATTTTCTGTTTATTGACACAGTTTGACAAGTTAAGGATCCACATAACTTTGACAGTATTTAGCATAATCTTTGTTTGATGTTGCGAAACTTTAAGGTTGCTAAAAATATTAATTGATTCAAATTATGCAAACCAAATGTAAACCGATTTTTACAGTTTATGTGTTTTATATTTATACGACCGAATATAAATCTTAAAATATTAATTGTTAATCACCCAACATGCTTAGCATAAAGTTCTTTGGGCAACATTTTAGAATATTTAATTTTGGCTGTTCTTTTGCTGTGTATAAAATATGTTTATCACTCATTAATATATAATTTATTATGACAAAATAGAGAACTCTGATTAAAAGTTTTTGAAAGCAGAACGTTTTAATGTAGCGTTTTATGATATTTTTTAAGATGCACTTAAGGTTATTGCGTTTTATAAAGCTTATGAAAATAAAATTTAATGAAATATTTTTGAAATGTAGTTTTAACTTTAATGAGGTAGTTAATTGAGTTTTTGTACCTAAAAAAAACTCAAAGTAAATTTTCTAATAAATATATTTCTTTTATTTCCAGGTAAGCCCCCCTAAATGTTCTGGAGAAAAAATGACAAAGCTTTGACAAAGTAAGTGTATGGATAAGCTCCTGCCAAGAATATTCATGAGAACTCAGTACTTAAACTTACCATTCGAGGTCATGTCACATATGATGAGAATAAGAATCACTGCTCTTTGGCCCTAGCCCGCAATCGGATCTATGTCAGAAAGGTCAGAAAGGTGCCAAACAGTAACTGTCAAACGCAAACCAATGACTGAATATTTTAGTAGTAGTAGTTTAACTATTTGTGAAGAGTTCATTTGGGTAAGTACTACCACCATAACTATTTCTGCTGCCGAGCCGTAACGTCTGCATTGCTGTGTTCCGGTTGGAAGGGTAAGTGGCCGATGAAATTGCGGACACCACGAGACTTTACAACTCAATGATTCAGGGTGACGGGCGCAAGGCAATGCAGCGTTGGTCACTTGCTTCGTGAACGTGATCACCGCGGTATTCCAGTTGTTATAGGTAGAGCTTACCGCTTAACAGAAATACATGATTACTGTCAAATTTTTAAGAAAATACATATGTATTGAAATCACAAAATAATAAAATAAATCACATGGAATAAATAACATCAGGTGGGTCTTGGATTGTCAGGCCATTTAGTCATGTAATAAAAAAAATCGACACGATTTTTACAGGATTTAAGGCTCCTGGACATCTTTACAAGTTTAACAAGAGAGGCAGTAAGTTTACTATGTTTTGTTTAACAATTTCTTATTACAAAAGGTAAGACAACGACACTCTATTTCAAAAACATTTTAGCACACGCATTCCGCAACGAAACAGGAATACAATAATAACTTTATAATAAAATATACACAATCTAATATAAATTACGGCCAAATGAAACTTATATTGTAATAAATAAAACTAATTCTGTTGCGATGGCGGAATTAACGTCACATAGAAAGTATTATTAGAGTGTATGTCATATTGCTGGTGTTAAAGTCTCGGGTAATGGCGGTGTGGCAATTCACACATAGTAAATGTATTCAATTAATTGCGAGTAGGGCTGGCACGCGCTATTCGGCAATGTTTCTTATATAACACTTTTGTCATCGTAAAAAAGTATCACCTGCTAGATTGGTAGATGACACTGAGAAGACTTTTGAAACTATCATATGCAATATTTACGGAATCATCATTTCAGCTGTATAACGTCCACTACTGAACACAGGCCTTCCTCATGGATCTACATGAGGGTTAGTGGCCATATTCACCACGCTTAGCAGAGGGTTTGGCGAGCGCATTACGGGATGTTGATACACGGAAGGACGCTCCTGCCCATTTTCACAGAGACTGAGAGGAGGGGTAATATTTTACTGCCAGAACCCCACGGCAAATTTACGGAATAAATGAGCCAAAAAGACTATTCTAAGCTTTTGTGCTCTAAAACTGACTCTGGTCAAGTCCACACTAGAGCGTAACAAAGGTGATTTTCGGACCGGTTTATTAACTATGTTATTAGCATCTTCAGGGTCAACCAATAGGTGTCCTTTATTTTACGACCTTCATGTGTTAGGCTGAATGCATCCAAAGACTCTATTTTTTTAATCGCTTGCCTATGACTTGCATGCTGCCCATCTTCCGGAGATATCCCTTAGCCGGCTCTTACTGCATCCACGGGCAAGTGAGGAGGGGCAACATTATATTGCCGGCACCCCACGCCATGTAGCAACCCTAATCGTTTATGAATATTATGCGTGTACTAGCACAATAGAATTAGAATTTATGCGAATATCAACCTTGAGCCAATCGAATAAAGTGTAAGCTTTGGACAGCTTTGGAAATTATCTGCATTACTCAGCATAAAAGGACAGTTTGCTAGTTGGAATGCCTGGGTCTCTATAAAATTGCTTGCATTGAGAGAACATATAAAAGATGCTTTTCTTGTGAAGGCTCAGAGTTTAACTAAGACGGTGCTTTGTTGAGACAAAAATTTAATTCATGCTCAAAGCAATACCGTTTTCAAATAGACACTTTAACTTCGAATACCCTAACGTTACTTTTTAAATGCTATTAAATAATAATCTTTGGAAATAATAATCCAGAGAGGTGGGCAAAGTCGTGGTCGCGGTCGGCCAAGAAGGCGTTGGCGGGACTATTTGGACACCTTCCGAAAACATTGGTGGGACACCGCTGCCGACAGGGACGAATAGTAGAATTTGGGGAAGGCCTTGCCCAGAAAGCCTTGAAGGAATTGCCCAGCAGTGGGACACAAAAACAAAAAAAATATCATTATAATTTTATTTTATTTTTTAATTATTATCATCTCAGTAAGACGTCAACTGCTGGACATAATGTTCAGTGTTGGGACTGCAAGTACTGATCATGAGGAGTTTTTGCCATACTCACCACGATTGGGAGGCGGGTTGGCGCAGTATGTTAATACACGAAAAGACGCTGCTGCGCACCTTCCGGAAGTATCCCGTGGTAGATTCTTACTGCATCCACAGGCAGGAAAAGAGAGGTTAAATTCTACTGCCGGCACCCCACGGCTAAAAATAATAATACCTGATAAATAAGGTCCAATTTTAATTTTTAGAAGTCATATTCATAATCAATTAAATTTTCCTCAATGCGATATTATTTTCAGTCCCAACTACACTAAAAAACTTTACGGAGTTGGAGCAGATTCCGTCCCAAGTGGTTTTAAGTCCTCTAGGTAATCTGATAAGCAATGGTTGAAATCGGGCTATGGATGATGATGTAAGAATCTGCCAAGGGATACCTCTCGTGATGGGCAGCAGCGTCTTTCCGTGTATCAACATCCAGTACTGCGCTCGTCATCCGCCTGCCAAGCGTGGTGACTATGGCAACATTCCCCCGTGATCTTTGAGATTCATGAGGGAGGCCTATGTCTAGCAGTGGCCGTGAACAGCAGTCCTGTACTGTCCAGTTCTGTGGAGATGATGTGGTTTAACACTACAATAATTACAGATTATTAAAATTAAAACAAGTGAGAGTCATAAGAATAATAAGTTTCCCATAACGATTTCCACAACAATTTTTATTTTTATTTTTGAAACAGCGGGAAGATGCCTTGTATGACATATTATTACGATTTGTTTAAGCTTTTCCGATAAGTATTACGAAGAAAAGAGGTTTTAGAGAAAATAAATTTACATATGTTCACGCCAGTTACTCCAACTTAAGGCGTGAACATATGTAATTTTCTTATGACTCTCACTCATTCTTATCATTCTTATAACTCTCACTTGTTTTAATTTTAATAATTTGTAATTATTGTAGTAAAATGCAATAAACATATTAAGTTTTAATTCCGCTTATGCTGAGATGCAGATGCACCGCCCTCCCGCCCGCTAATTATGCACATGCAGGGAGAACTAGCTTGTCAGTGCAGCATGCATACCCAAACCTAACCAAACTAGCAACTAACTAAACCAAACGGGAGGGCGGTGCATCTGCATCTCAGCATAAGCGAAATTAAAACTTAATATTTTTATTGCATTTTATTGTCATGGATTTCCGCAAAGTAACGCCTGATTCCATTAATTAAATTATTGTAGTGTTAAACCACATCATCTTTGGTGAAGAGGAGGCCCTGTATTAGGTGTCAACGGGTTAATATGATGATGAAATTTAGTACCAAATAAAAATAAACCCATAAAGACGCTCTATCAGATCATCTCACTAATATTATAAAGCCAATAGTTTGTATAGATGTATGTATGTATGTTTGTGACCTCTTCACGCAAAAACCAGCATATGGATTGAACTGAAATTGTGCACATATATACGTGTGGACCAGGATTAACACATAGGTTTCTTTTTATCCGGGTATTACGAATGCGAAGCTGCGGGCGCAAGCTGGTTTTGAACAAAACAGTATATGATCAAATCCAGAGCAATGGTTACATAACAGTCATCCAATTTAAATTACAATTTTACCTAATAGATATTATCGATGTTAATGTATCAGAATAATTTATGAACTGGTTACTGTAAGATGTAAATATTTAGATAATCGCAATAAATCAATGCTCTATCTATCTCTGATACAAGATTGCTCTACTAGTAAAGTGGTCACTGAAGCATAATTAAAGTAAGTAAAAAGTTAATAAATTTATTGACACACATGACACACAGTTAAACGCAAACAACAAAATCAAAATGAACAGACGAATGAAAATAAAACGGCAAGAAGCAATTACTTACAATTTTAAATACTCTGTTAGAGCTATAAATATCATCATCATCATTTCAGCCGCAAAACGTCCACTACTGAACTAAGACCTACCTCATGGATCTCCATGAGGGGCAGTTGCCATACTCACCACGTTTGGCAGGCGATAAATATATTTCCCTATAAATACTACATAGTATACCAGTTTTTAGGTATAAAAAATATCTAATAATTTTTATGTTACATTTTTACTCAATTTGTCCACTTGTTACAGTTTTATAACACACGATGGTTTGATGGAAAATGCCCCTTTGGTCTGATTTCTAAGCCAATGCCTAACTTATTAAATTATGCAATTCAAGACGTTTCCGTATTCCAATGTTTAATTACTTCGCTAATTACATAGCGTGCTAAAATAGAAGCGAGATTTTTATTGGCTTGTTTAATTTGTCGCAAAATCTATTAGCCTGGCTTCGATGCTTGTTATGTAAAATCTAGACACGAATTATTGCTATTTTTGCAGTTAATTTGACGTCTTTAGTAAATGGTTTAGTTTATTTTAAAATATCAAGAAAGTGTTTCTGGATCATTATCATCATTTCAGCCGAAAAACGTCCACTACTGAACACAGGCCTCCCTCATGGATCTGGGGGGTAGCTGCCATCACGTTTGGCAGGCGGGTTGGCGAGCGCAGTACGGATGTTGATACACGGGAAGACGCTGCTGCCCATCTTCCGGAGGTATCCCTGAACAGGCTCTTATTGCATCCCACGGGCATGAAAGGAGGGGTAACATTCTACTGCCGGCACCCCACGGCAAAAAATATAATAGTATGACGTATTGTATGTCACATAGTAAGTAAAAAAACATAAGCAGACAAACAAATAATAACTTGAAATGGCTAAACAGTAGAAACCTACAAGTTCTTTAATTTAAAAAATCAGTAATATTTTCGGATGAACCATTCGGGGATTTGTCGTTAATTCCATTTGCCCAAACTATGTTTCAACTAAAACTTGTTCAGATTAACGAATCATAAGAGTTTAAATTTTCAAACATAATTTCGCACCTCTTCAACTAGTTTCAAAGGCGTGTGCTGTTTAATTATATTAATATAAAATATTGACTTTTACAGGTCTTTATAAAAGCTACATTACGTTCAAAGACATCTTTATAGTCGCTGTCCAAGTGTTTATTTAATTAGCTTTAGCTTGCATCGTAAAACGCTTAAGAATTTATGCTTATGCAAATTCAGGGAAAATGACTTTGCACCATATCAGCAGGTAATATTTATAACTTTACCTTTACCTTTTACATATCAGCAGGTAATATTTAAACCTTTTGGCGTTTTGGTTCTCACGACCTCTCAAATATTATCCCTTCAACAGACCGAAGACCGTTGCGACGTTAATTTTGTTGCTAACAGTGTGTCTACCATGAGTTGTCACTGTTAGATCGCCTGACGTTACTACAGTAGTAATAGTACGTTACTTTGACATCTGTTAGATTTGTAACTCATGGTACCAAATTCTAAGTAGTATAGTTTGCTGCGTATTTAAGTACCAAACTATCCGCTAGAGGCGCTGTACAAGTTTTCATAGATTTTGTTAACTACAGTCGCTAGCGAATATAGATTGTGAAAACTCATGGTAGACCTACTGTTAAAAGTTGACCATACATAGACAGATAACCTCTTTATTGTGTAAATCACACAGAAAATAAAACAAAAATATCTAAAATGGCGCCAGTGAAAATCAATGCCGTGTTCTCATGGCGTGTGCTGAGCTTGTGACCAATTTATGTCTGATGAGATTTTTATTTTGTTTTAATGTTTAATTCTAATTTACCTATGTACTTACCTATAAGTCGTAAATTAATAATTTATATTTCTATTTCTATAAAATTAACTTAAACTACAAAAACAACAGAAATAAACAATGAGTGGACTTATCGCTTGACGATTGACAACGTATAGCGATTTCGGCATTTTTAGCTTAAGCATTCAGAAAGTGTACAACGATTCTGTAAAGTGGAATTGACGAAGAAGGCCGTTGTGAAGAGGTGGTTATCAAAACTGTTCAATGTCTTTACACCGTAAAATTTCAAAGTGCTCCATACAGATATTGGCAAAAACCTGAGCCACTACCCATGGCTACTCCATCGATCTGGAGGCACGAGTAATATTGTCTCTGGTGTAAGAAAAAGTTGCTTTCCTTCTTCTCTCTTCGAATTGTTAAGAGCTTTTTGTTGTACGTAAATTTTTATATTTATAAAAAAGTCCAATGTCACTTAGCTTTTTCTTAACTACTTCAAAGCACTTCATTACTGGAACAATATAGAATGAAATGAGAATAGGGCTAGGCAGTCATAAAAGATAATTCAATCTTCAAAGAAAACTATAATTCAAATTCAAATGTTATATGTGTGATATTGTCATTAAATACTGAGGTAGAGCAAAGCATTATTTTAGACTCACAACTTGAACATCGTCGTAAGGATACAAATAAATAAAACCCAGAAGCCTTGCTTATGTTGACTGTATTGTATCAGTAGTGGAAGTTTTACGGACGAAATGATGATGATGATGCTGAAGTGGTAATAAATTTTTAATTCGATAAATGCTGTCGGATATGATAGGAAATATTTTTTGGATGTGGAGTCTCGCGACATACGTAATCAGCCTGCGTAAGTTGGAGTTACTAAAAAAACACAATGAAGTGTTTTGGGGTCACAAAAATAATACAATTAATATATTTTTACAAGCCCTTTCATAGTTTATTAGATCTCATTGGAATTGTTGATTTTTTGTCGCCTCACTGCACTCAACAAAAATTACTCAGAATACGGCATATCTATAATCTTATAAGATACCACAAGTTGCAATTAAGTTTTGAAATTAATTTGCGTGATACGCGCACAAACAAACAAACGACAAGCAGACAAAAATTTCAAAAATAGTTTTTAAACGTTCTCCTACTCGTATCCCAATTATTTTTTTGCAAAAATATTTCATTGCGCGGAAGGATTACGGTTTTTATTTTATGTATATAAGATAAAACTCCGTCAAATAATATAAGTTAAAGACTGAGAGCCCACGCACTCTTGCTTTACGTCACTACAAGCTGGTAATGTTCGACAACTTCACGGAAATGAAGTCCGACATGAAATTACTTACCTTTATGATGTTAAACTTTATAACTTACTGATTTCATTAATTATTCTTTAACTGTCGATCGTTTTTTTAAGGGTTATGTAAATTGGTCTTTTACGTCTATTATATAGATGATTGAAACAGCGTCAGCAACTAGTATTCATACTGTACAGGACGCTGCAGTGCCTAGTACATTGTTAAATGGATTAGGCTTACCCAGCACCTATACCATCCTATCGGCTACGTCAGCTACGTCAGAGGAAAAAACAGGTCTGAAACTGCTTTAGCAGCGGGTTTTCTCATAATGTTTTCCTTCACCGTTAAAGCACGTTTTAAGTCTTAGTAGAACATACGTTTTCCAAGAAAGCAAACTCCATTGGTTCATGACCGGTATCGAACCCACGACCTTCGGATCGAAAGTCGGGAGTAACATTAACTAAAACTTATGAATTTATTTTCCAATAAGTTCTAATAGCCGTAATAATCAGCCGTGGGGTGCCGGCAGTAGAATTTTACCCCTCCTCTCATATCCATGGATGCAGTAAGAGCCTGCTAAGGGATACCTCCGAAAGATGGACAGCAGCGTCTTTCCGTGTACCAACATCCCGTACTGCGTTCGCCAACCCGCCTGCCAAGCGTGGTGAGTATGGCAACTACCCCTCATGGAGATCCATGAGCGAGGCCTGTGTTCAGTAGTGGACGTTTTACGGCTGAAACAACAACAACAAGTTCTAATATCAGTCTAAGTAGCTACATAAACTGGATAGTTGATAAAATACACCGCTACTTTATATAAATGTGTTGTTAAATCTATCTATACGAAGGAGTAAATGGTAATATAATTGTCAATCGAGCGATGGTAGGTATTTAAACGGGAGTAGTCGCGTGTAAGCGAGGCATTACCGGCTCAATGGAGTATGCGGCACCGCATCGACATTAAGTCGAACTGTGCATGTGTTTGTGAGATCTCTATCCGGAGTATTTAATTTTATGCTGGGAAATGTCGATATCTAAGATCTAATGGATCTTTTTAGAGTGCATAAAGTTTATAGCTTACCACATATTCTAAGCAAAAGTTCAGGTTAGTAGGGCGTTGATAACAAAATGGTATAATAGTAGGTTAGGTATATTGTAAAATGATTTTTCTTTTTCCTTTAAATGTTTTACAAAAGTATTATTTCTAGTTTTATACTGCTAGTATAAAACTAGGAAAAACTTAACATTGCATTATATAATATAATAAATAATTAGTCCAAGCGAACTCCGTCAAACGTAACATAAGACAAAAGAAAATTGTTAAATTATGACTAAGTCGGCCGCTATGGCTTAGTTAGGTTTTTCTTTTCACTTCTTTTCCAAACTCGCGTATCATCAAGTGAACAGATTCATATATGTGCTTAATTCTGTTAATTTGTGTTGTTTTATTTTGTGAATTGACGCATCAAAAGGTATTTTTAGGGTTCCGTACCTCAAAAGGAAAAAACGAAACCCACTATAGGGCCACTATATATATATATTATAGGATCACTTTGTTGTCCATCTGTCTGGCAGTCTGTCATGACCCTTTATCTCGAGAACGTGTATAAGTATCGAGTTTAAATTAAAACCATATACTAAAATCTACAGCATCATACAGCTGTAAAAAAATAAATATTCTAAGTTAACTTGAAAAAAGATACGACCGTTAATGCAGCAAAAATCGCATGTATCGACATTCTCAAAGGAATCAAAATTCATAGGGTACTTTCCGTAGACCTAGAACTATGAAATTTTGCAAGGTATAATATCGTATACTTTAAATACAGGTAAGAAACCAAAAACTATACATTTACAGTGAAATCATAAAAAAAACCGTCATCAAAAAAAGTAATCGATCATCGAGGTTAAGCAACCCTACGCGCGGTCATAAATTGGATGGGTGACCGAATCATTTTGTGCATTTCTAAAACTTTTACTAATATTTATTATGTTCCTACATACCTACGGAACCCTCGCTGGGCGAGTCCAGCTCGCACTTGTCCGGTTTTTTTTTAGTTTTAGCTTAACTTTGAATTTTTACAACTAATTGCCAGAACTCTTTTTTTTAAAGCTTTACTTTCACCGCTCTACAAAGTCGCGGGCACATTACGCCACCGCTCCAGTTCCACTGCTCGGTGCGTGCGCGCATCTGTCGGGGTATTGACCTGGCTATCTCAGATCGCAGCCTCCGACCGGCCGAAAGATGTCATCCAGGGGCGAAACAAGGTCGGCATAGGTTATGTTAAGGTAAAATAAAATAAATAAATGCAGCGCCATCTAGCCCTCAAAGTAAGATCTTGTGTTATTATTAAGTTAATGGAAAATCGGGAAAAATGTGTTTAGAAATGAAAAAGTTTGACCTCTTTTAAAACCTCACTTAAAAAACATCTCTTAAATTCTTAGAAATTGAATTCATAAATGGACATTTTTAGGGCTTGTTTAGTGTAAATTAAGTTTTAAAATTAAGATTGTCAATGTTTTTATTTTGAATTATATAACCTTAAACATTTGTAATAGGTAATATCTACCTAATTGTATATATTTTCTAGTTTATTTATTGTTAAATTCAATACTGTTATTAATCTTCGATGTTTTGTTTTGGTCGGTGTTGCGTCCTGTGGGACAAATACGGCGCCACTGAAAATCAGTGTCGTGTTCTCACGGCGTGTGCTGAGTTGGCGACCGATTTATGTTTCTGTACCTTAATGTGTTATTTTTCATGTATGTATCTTCGAGACATAAATAAACATTTTATATTCTATTCTATTCTATTCTAAAAATATAATCATAATTTTGTCTCCGACGGAGCTCTTACCCGCTACGTTTTGCATTGTCGACTTCTATGTTTCTCCGCGAACATGACGTGTAAAACTGTGTAAAAATATCGGAAAACTCAAAAAGACTCAAATCATGGTAAATATCTCGTAAATATTGCAAATAGCGATTTTTATAAATACACTTCATAAGCTACTAGTCGCACACGCGGTTTCACCTGCGTAAATCCCGTTCCCGTGGGAATACGGGGATAAAATGTAGCCTATGTAACTCAAGGATAATTTAGCTTTCTAATATTGAAAGAATTTTTAAAATCGGTCTAGTAGTTTCGGAGCCTATTTAATGCATACAAACAAACAAACAATCAAATCTTTCCTCTTTATTATTAGTGTAGATAGATGTAGGTGTAGATTAAACAAAAATAGCTTATAAAGTTAGATGTAAAAAATGTACCGTTTTCCTTACGTCAGTAGTATCATCATCTCGGCAGTAGGACTAATTATCTACGTCCACTGCTGGACATATTCCTCCCTCATGGATCTCCAAGACAAGAAGATAAGATAAGACCGCCCATTGTGTATTTCTGTTGTTTTTGTAGTTTAAGTTAATTTTAGTTATTTTTGTTTTTATTTCCTGTATGATTTACATAATAAAGAGTTTATCTATCTATCTATCTCCAAGACCATGGGGAATAGAAGTGGAGAACTAGCGCATTGGATCCAGGATATTCGAATGAGGTTTGCACCTCGTTGAGAGTAGCACAAGACCGTAAAAATGCCCAGTAGTGGAAAAACAAGGACTGATTATGATCGCAATAAGCTGAGGTCACAGCTGAGGTCACTTACGATATTATAAGGCTATTAGAAAGTGGGGTATTAATTATTTGTAATTTAAAATATTGAGTGGATTGTGTGAAAGATGATATGAGCGGTAAAAGAGTGAATGTCGAGTTGACGTCTAATAGAGAAGGATGGAAGAATAGGACATGTTGTGCCGACCCCTCGCAGTGCATAAGGTAGTGGGATAAGGCAGGGAAATGGTGATGTAATTTAATAGACTGGTCGGCAAAGGCTTGTTTAAATTAATTTCATATTAAGATTTGCAGATCATATTTAACTATTTAAGTTGTAGCAACAAAAGATAACCTATGTTTATTTTGTATAATGTAGTTGATAATAAAAAATAATAAATTAACAATCTTCTTTTTAATGTCACACAACTTCACTAGTATTATTAAGTCGAAAGTTTGTTTGTATGGAGGTTTGTTACCTCTTCACTAACACATTATAAAATTACACAAAATAAAATTGGGGCCAAGGTGCACCTAAAATTTTAATTATATTGTCATAAAACCACATGGAAAAGTCGACGCAAATTAGGTATTTTTGTTATTTGTACATTTAAGTTTGACTTTTGTTTTACTAATTTCAACAGGAGTGCAACGTTGATTTTAATCTTTAAAGGTCTTTTCAGGGTTCCGTACCCACAGGGTAAAAACGGGACCCTATTAATAAGACTCCGCTGTCCGTCTGTCCGTCCACCTGTCTGAAACCAGGCTGTATCTCATGAACCATGATAGCTAGTCAGTTGAAATTTTCACAGATGATATATTTTTGTTGCCGCTATAACAACAAATAATAACAACAGAATAAAATAAATATTTATGGGGAGCTTCAATACAACAAACGGGATTTTGATTGAATAACCTTTGAACCGGGTATTTATCGCGTCATATTTACCTTTATTATTGCCCGATGTATCGACAAGATTACACCCATCGTTACACCCCTGGTTAAATATGTGTTTATAATGTGTCGTGATCGCAAAAGTCTTCGCGCACGAAGGGTTCCGTACCGAGGGGTGTAACGATGGATGTAATCTTGTCGATACATCGGGCAATAATAAAGGTAAATATAACGCGATAAATACCCGGTTCAAAGGTGTCATCGATGTAATTAATAATCATCAGTTATTTTTATATTATATAAGTGGCTTTTGTTGTTGGCCACAGGCAATGCAACTATCATCATCATCATCTCAGGACGACACTACTGGACACTACTTGTAGCCATACTCACCACGATTAGCAGGAGGGTTGGCGAGCGCAGCACGGGACACTGCTGCCCAACTTCCGGAGGTATCCCTTGGCAGATTCTTACCCACGGCAACGCAACGATATATGCTAGCTTTGAGAAAAATAAATACTATCCGGTATGAACTTTTCAGGTTTTCAAATCCTTTCGATGCGTTTATATCCTAACGTCGTTCATTTAGGATCAATATTTTGACAGTCAAAATACTTAATTTCAATGTGTGCCTATCTAAAAAGCTACATAGCAAAATAACAATAAAAAAACTTTTTTCAAATATGCTATAAGTAAAGTATTACAAAGCACATTTCCAATATAAGTTTGCAGTGGTTAATGCATTGTCTTAATAAACGAAAATACTGACCAATGATGTTCTGAAGTACGACATTTCAAAAGTTAAACGAAAGCCCATGTACTTTGACGTTAACACGTCTAAATACTGGAGTCCGTCCCCGCCTTAACCTTTAGCTCGCGGCGATCGGCATAAAAATAAAAGTATTAGTTAATAAAGTATTTTACCGACGCTACCATCGCTACCGCAGGTGCGTTGGCCTGCCCAGCCCGCCCCCGGCCCCGCCCGCCCTCGGGCCTGCCATTAAAAGTTTTTTTCAAAATAAAACATTCATGGTTGAATGAAAATAGGAAACAAAAACAATGTCCTGCGATGAACGTGTGAAAACGTGTTTTGGCAATAGGAATTCTTAGGACTCTTCGTCCTATTCGTCGTTCGTATTCTACGGACAAAGAAAAACACATAAATTGATATGTTTGATTAAATATCAAACAGTCATCTATACTTCAGCCAAATTTGATATGTAATGTTTGTCATCAACTGTCAATACTTAACCTAAAAATAACTTTATTTCTGTTAGTTTTTGTAATATATAGTATGTTGTGAAAGTTTTACTAAATAAATGATTTGATTTGATTTGATAATATTCCCCAATAATTGCGGATTTGTTACCACTCCCTCAATATAAATTAGGTACTTGGTACATGATTTATTTTCTTGATGCAACTATAGATACCATGTTGTGAAGGAGTTTAACTATGTATTTCATTGATACTTTTTATGACGTCAACATAATTTGGAATTTATTGCAAAAAAATATCGTAGCACAACGAATTATTGTAATTCTGTATGTTCGCTGCTGTGGGTGCTTTTCTATGTATGATGAGTATGCACATATTTGAAAAACATAAACTCTAACTCAAAAAAATCCTATAATCAGGGCAGTGAAACTAGGTTCTTCCTGCGGACAGAATACAAGCAAGGTAAAAAGCCTATGTATTAAGTCTGGTACCTAATAATTTAATAAAATTACAAATTTACAAAATGTATTTTTAATCCGTTAGGTAGTTTTCGTCATAGTTTTCGTTCATCGTTCTCTATTTCCTGTCTATCCCAAGGTTGCCTTATGTACAGTTTTATTGAATTCCTTTTTATTTTGATGTTCTATTTATTATGTGGTATGCAATAAAGAGTTTTCTAATTCTTATCTAATCTAGTTTTTCTGTGAAGAAGTAACAAACATCCATATCTATGATTAGTAATTTTCAGTGACTAAATTGCATAAAAGCTTTAAACCATCAACGCGGTGTTTATAAACATCGCGAGTGAACCGGAGGCATGGAGACAGTAGATCCCATCTGTGACGGACGCCTTCCTTACAAACTCATTACGGGGCTGTGCTTGACAGATTTAAGGGCAGGCTTTGACACCTTTATCTTTAAGACTGTCTCGAGCTTTATTCAATCGGATCAGGATTTAACTATTCACTAGGAAAGGTTTTGATTTAAATGTATGAGTAAAACAAGTATTAAATAATGTGATTTTGTAGCAGGTTAGGTTAGGTTGTTGCGGCAGAAAGATGAGCGGACGGGCCACCTGATGGGAAGTGGTCACCGTCGCCCATGGACATCTGCAACACCAGAGGCGAAACTGATGTACAAGTAGTTAGAAGTGTTATTTCTTCTGACTTATATCCGACTAAGCTGAAAGCATGTAACAATGTCCTAAGGACTGCAGCGTCCTGTATAACAGGAAAACCATTGCTGACGCTGTATAAATCATCTACAAAAGATATGAAGGCATTAGTTAGAAGTGATTAACATCGCTTGAGACAATTCCTTTTGCTATAAAAATAACTTAATTAATAAAATAAACTAAATTAAATAAATAATTATCAGCCGTATATATATAATGTTCAGCCTTTATTTTCCCAAAAACTACTTTAAACCAATTTATAATGAACTTATTGTTGTTTAAATTCATTTATTAATAAAAATTAAGTAAAGAGACAAAATATTGTGACACATTTTGTTCATCAATCCCATTATTGCGACAGAGTAACAGTGTTTACAATGTAAACTCATATTAATTTAGTAGGTTTGTAAAAATCCTAGTTTAGAATTTCCTAATAAGACCACGTCTTGGAAGGGAATTTGTGACTCTACATTGCAATAATGACTAAGTGTACGTTTATACAACAAGACGCTTTGAATTTGAATTAATTTAATTAAAATCTTTATCATAGAAGAAAACAAGATAAAAGTTCTATTATAAAGTTTTGGAACAAAAGATTACAAGAATACATTATCGTTCGAAGTTTTTCATATTTGAAATACATTTGTAACCGATGCCACTCAATACATCGAACAAAAACAAATTGACCATCGGCCATTTTGTGTAGGCAATAGGTATGCCGATAAAAACTGAATGACATACGACTAACAATGGCTGGGTGACTATGATCTCTAGAAATACAGGACACTTTCTAAAACTGCGATAAATGTCATAACTGTCATAACAATATAATTTTAGAGCTATGTATTTGTTGAGAAAATCTGAATCCGGTTTGATTCAGTGAATATTGTGCATAAGCCCTGCACTATTTTCGGAAGACTAACCACATAGTCAGCCTTCTGCCAGTATGAATTTTTCGAAGCATTACTTTGTCTTTTTAAAGTTATGTATCAAAATTCAGGTCAATGCTTGGTGTGGCCGAAGTTAAGACCCTCTGAGGTTGTCCTGAAAATAAAGAAGAAAGATAATTTTATTTAGTTTTATTATAAATTACGTTTGATATCAATAAACCCGTTTCGAGTAATTAATAATGTCAAGAACAAAATCTAGAAAGATATAATAAATCTAGTTGAAGTTTTCCGTTATAATTAGAATTTGTGGTGACACAGTGTAATCTAATCTACATTTTTTGCCGATATCACCTTTGGGCGACACCGAGGTCAAGTAATGGAAAAAGACAAGTTTTTTTATGAACACCGTGGCCGGTCTGAATATAACAAGTGGTCAGCATCGTTTTTTTAACGATTATTCATTATTTGAAGTAGTAAAAAATATTTTTACATAATAGTCTAGAGCGTTGATTACGGCTCTTGTCACTACTATACTTATACACATATACAATAGTCTTCTTTAAGTGTACCTACTCGGCGTATAGATAAACCAAAGTGTGCTGATTTTGTCTCACTTTATTAATATGAATAAATAAATAATGCACATTGCACCATCTAGTCCTACACTTAGGAAAGCTCATATTATGGAAACCAATTGCATAAATATTTATTTTTGGCAAAATATTCTTATCAATCATAGAAAACACCCAGACCCGCGACAGATAAAAAACAGTGTCCCCCAGCGGAGATCGAACCTGCTCTTCCGTCTCAGCTTATAAAATAAAATAGACACAAAACCTGAAAATCAGCAAGCTTTCAACTGAAAACTAAAAATTCTTTCCGGAAAATACGATTTGTTTTAAAGAAGCGTTTCTTACCAAGTATATACAATGTTACCAATATCCCTGATGTAAGGTTATACTAAATTTACCTGAACTTATCTGAATTAGAGCTTTGTGATCTTAGAGAAAACAAAACCTGAACCCTGCACCATAAGCTAATTAAGGACCTTAATAATTCCCACGTAACCAGAAGTTGACCTTCTGGTTACGTGGGAATTATTAATTATGAATGTTGGTTGAACAGATTCAACTTATCACCAAAACGCTTACCCATAAGCTTAGTCTATAAAAAACAACACACAATTAGAGCAATATATTAGTCAATTGACATTCAAAGAGTCCACAAACCGGTTTCAGCATACCTAGTGGTATCCATCATAGGACCGGCCGGCCTAGAGCATTGACAACTAACGCCCACAGATAAATAATTAGGCGGGAAGCATAATGTCAAACGTGAACAAATGTCAAGACGTTAAAGTCATCGGTCGCGCTCTAGATAAGTTCTTGCTTCCGGGCGTGTTGTTGTGTAGGCTCTATAATGGAAACTTTTAGTGCTGACATGCTGTCAAGCAAAAAATCATGCTCCTACGCTATACCGACTTGGCGTACGTCCATGTACTTACATTAACTATAGCCCCAGTCTCAAGGGGTCCTTGAATTACGTTGTTTTTTTTAACGTAATGTGGTGAGTATAGACTTATAGACATGCTTGTCACCTGGCTCGAACACAGCATGCCAACAATGCACCTAGAGTACGGGCACTCGCACTTTATAACATTTTCTTGCTCGAGTTTGAACATGTAGACGTGTTTAATTTTATTTATACATCAGTATAACATATTTTACTGTTCATAAAGAAATTTGGTATGATTTTGTTTTTGTGTTTTGATAGAGATTGTTTCTTTTCTTTTAGTATTAACCGCTCGTTTGGTTTTGGTCAGTTTACTTACCAAGATTTTTTAGCCGTCGTTTGGTTTTGGTAAGTAAACTGACCAGTGAGTCATCGGTGAGTCATCGTTCCACGAAAACAATTGTCATTTTTAAACTATGGTGTTTATCAACTTCTTCTTTGTTTTGTAGCCTTCTCAATGAAGTTGACAATGACAATAACAAATAAAATTTACGTAGCCCAAGAAAAAATAATTTTATTCGATTAAATTAAAATTAAAAAAAAGATTATGCAAAAAAAATGCATAAAAAATGCACTTTATAATTACGATCAAAAAATATTTTGTTCTAAGACACCTAAATGTTATGTTATATATAGTGAGGTTATACCACATACTATGTATATACCGCAAAACATGTAGATATATGATAATACATTTTGAATTACAAACAAAAGTATTTTTTATATAAAATTAAATCAATAATTAATAGAAAATAATTTTTACGCTGTATATCCCGAACACAGACTACATTATGAATGATTCTACTGACAAGCTTCATTCAAACCCTTTCCATAGAGCGTAAATACCACGCTACGCTCCATTGTAAAAACCGAGCCAGTATCCACTTAGCGCTGACGCGGAGCGCCCGCGGAGCGCCCGCCGTTTTTCCCGCCAAAACGCAAACCAATTAAGGGTCGAAAAATTATTTTCGCGTAACCAAACTAGTGGTTAATACTAAATAATATTAAATAATATTACTCGACGCGGAACAACACTCGCTATTGTAGCCAGTTAGTACAAAGATCGAGAAATGTTAAACATGGATATAAAATTAGATTACAGTTTTATTTATTACTTATTTATTAATTTTAAGAAAACTTAGAGATAGGTAAAGTCTTTGTAACTAAAATAATAGCTACTTATAAGCAAGTTGCATTAAAGTTTCTGAGGGCCAATTACAAGTTTCCACCTTTAGAGTAAGAAATTTAAGTATAAGTGGATAAAATAACACAACTTATAGAAAAAGAAAGAAAGAATATAAACGCAAGAGAATAATTTATGATAGAAAAAAAACCCTTGATCAAACTATTAAAAGCTAGAAAAGACCTTTAAAGGATATTTATATAGTATTATTACGAGTACCTAATAATAGACTAAGTCTGCCTAAGTACGATATTACATCTAATAAAAGTGTATAACGAAAATCTCCCTACTTTGTACCGGCCATAAAGATTGGCTTAGACACGCGGTAATGTGGCTTTACAGCGTCAAATAAAGGTCCATTACACGGGCATTCGAACCTGCGCATGCGCCGCTCTGTCCGGAAGTGACGGGGCTAGAGATGGGCACTGTCACTTGAGAGCCAATTTGCTAGAAATTTTGTTCATTTTATTGACTTATCTTATTTATACACGACACATTTTTACACACGAATAAAAAATACAATATAAAAATTCTTTTTTGCTCGTATTATTATTTATTTCTTTATTTTTTTTTTAAATGTGTTATAAACTCGTAGGTTGATATCAAAATAGATGTTATTAAATTAAGGTGCAAGTTTGAAAACCTAGGTAAAAAGCTAGCTACCTGCTTTAAAAGTTACATAGAGATCGGTTGAGCTATTTACAAGTTATGGGGGGTGAAAGTGGGGAGGAACAATCGATGCGGCTGTTATAGATGCGGCTGTTATAGATACGGCTGGTATAGATGCGGATTTTTACTTAGTTTTGGAGGTTACATCCAATTTCTTGATTTTACTAATTAAATTAAAGTACAAGACTTTATTTTAATTACAATTTTTTTAATACATTACACCTTTTGTATTGTATATACAAATGTATTATTTGATTTAAAAAATGTATCGTGTATACCTCTTCTAATACCATAAATGGGTCAAAAGTACGAGTTGGTATCGTAACTAAATTATAAATGGCATGACCAACCCCATCAGAATTTATAATCTAATTGTATACGTAAGAGATGGCTACAACAGTATGGAAATCGTTCCAACACAATAGCTCCTTAATATTGTAATTTATATTATTATGAAAATCCCACATTAATATCAAATACTTGAACTTAAAACCTACTCTGCTATTAATGACGTCAAGTTACAGTATTTAAGTCAACGATTATCGGAATCCCTAGCGAGCTACTAGCAATAACTATTTTAGTACCAATAAAGTTATTTCGAGCATTTAGTTACATAGGTCAAAAGTCGTCAATATTATCATTATGAAAAGCGGCATTTTTACGTAGTTTTTTATGGTCTGAAGCGTAAAATATCTGTTACTTTATCAAAGTAATAATACAAAATCTGTTTTAGACATAATTACTTTAGGTACAAATAAGTAACTAAACTATGTTAAACGTAATCCAGTGCCTAAACAGATAGTAATCTACACCAACACAAACATTTATCATATAACGCACTAAAGCGCACGAAAATTATATCAGCTATTAAATATTAATCATAATATTTAACGCGCAACACTTCCTAGACCAACCTGTTTTAAATCGATAAGCTCATTAATCAACACTGGACATTGGACATCCCTAGCGATTTCTCTGGCGACGATAAATAACTGCGGGTAGATCTAATTCCGCCATATTTACGCTCGACATGCGTGCGTGGGCGCAGTGCGACATCACAGTAATCCGAATGTCCACTACCCTTTATGCCTTTATAAACCTGTATTACTTGGACGCTTAAAATGCGAATGTTTTCCGTTATTCTAATCTGTGACCTTATAAGGGAATATAATGTGACCTATGAAGGTGATAAAACATTTTGGCAGCGCTCATCAGGACAAGGAATATATGTCACTCTTTCTGGCATAGTGGGGGACCTTGGTACCCGACTATGCCAGAAAGAGTCATCTTCATACTAGTAAACATCTTGATGTTTACGAGTAAATAAATATCTTTTATTTTGTCACAACCTCACATTACAAGACAATACAAACTAATTCGATCCCAAAAATAAGTGTCAAGAAAGTCCACTACAATAAGCGCTGTGCGAGCGGGTCCTCGTGCCACAGCGTTGGTCTTCTGCAGTGACCACGGCTACTGGGACAGTTCTCACTCACACTAATATCGAAAATGTTTGAGAAATACGAGGACACTATGGTATTTAGGTCATCGCTACATCTGGTGGCAAGTCTGCGATTGTAGTGGCGTTATAATGACCGATCTCAAGCTTGGTTTTGACAGATTTTATATTGAAAAACTGACGAATACGACTCAGAGATCGACCATTTTAAACCAATAGAATCTTGAGGGCCTTGCTGATGGGCGTTTTGCGAAATGTTTTGTGTATTATGGAAGTTATGCGCTAGTAAGTTTGCTTGAGTTTAGACGCTTTCTGGTCTCCACCCATGAACCCGTCTGTTTACCAATACAAACCAGCCATCACAAAGGAGTTTAAAAATAGATAATTGATAATACACTAACTAAAGTAGAGCTTTATCTTTGACAGCCGGCCATTGTACCAGAGTGCTAACTTATGATGAAACCATGTTAGATCTCAAGCCAGATATATTCAATAACTTGACTTTCTATATGCGATAATGATCGCGGTATAAACACTTCGATTTGAAATTCAAAATGGCCATATCTGAGGGGCAAATTATTGCGAAGGTAGTTATAAACTTGGTGTCGGACAATGGACAACCGACTTCAAAAAGATTTTGAATTCGACTGTATGGTTTTTAACCCTATAAACCATACAGTCGAATTCAGAATCCTGACCAAAATGGTAAAAAGGAACCCTTATGGTATCACCTTGTCTATCTGTCTGTCACAAATGGATATCTCGAGAACTACTGATGCTGCAAAATTATAGCGAACTTGCATAGTTTTTTAGACAAGGGGGGCGGATAGGGGATCTTATTTTTTTAAGTGAAGTTACTAGTTCATGTGGGGTATCATATGCTAGATATTCATTTGCTCATTAATAAACAGTTTTTAGTTTAGTTTTCCTTTAAGTCGTATCGTTTTTGAGTTATTTACAAAAATGTTGAAAAACCGACCGCCCCCACCCCCTTATCTCCGAAGTTTGCAAAGATAAACCCATTACACTTTTATAGTTAATAGAAGTGTATGTAAAATTTATAGAAAACTTATAGCGAACTCTCTAATTTGCATAGTATTTTAGACAAGGGGGGTGGAAGGGGGATTATAAAAAATTGTGTGAAGTTACTAGGTCATGTGGGGTAACCTATGAAAAGTATTCGTTTGCACATTAATATACAGTTTTTAGTTTTGCTTTAAATTGTATAGTTTTTGAGTTATTTACAAAAATTTTAAAAAAACGACCGTTTCTTATCTCCGAAGTTTGCATAGATAAACCCCTGAAACTTTTATTGCTAATAATATGTAAAAATATAGGAAATTTATAACGAACCCTCTAATTTGCATAGTTTTTTAGATATCATCAAAAGTGTAAAACATCTACATTAGTTCTGCTATCAGACAAGACATGGCGCTGTCAAGGTTCTCCAACAAATATAAACCGCCTTTATCATATAAATATTATATTGTATGATGGCACGGAACCCTCGGTGCGCGAGACCGACTCGCTCTTGCTCGGTTTTATTTTAGTATGTTTATTACGCGATTACTCTGCCAGTTATTATGATATTAATGATTTTTTCAATATATATATTTTTTCTCAATATATAATTATAGCCGACAAAGCTGCAAGGTGCTGGATACGTCTATGAATTAGTCCTACGGGACCATGCAATGTAAGGCACATTGCATGGTCCTGTAGGAGCATCGTCTTTAAAATATGCTAAGGGCAATTAATTTACTTATTTACATTCATGTAAAGCCACGATATTAAACTGTATAAAAAAATCTATAAAGGTTCGACAGCCTAGATTTTCGCCACAAAATTGAATTATTGGCCTGATTCAGAACTAAATTATGGACTTTGGATGTCAATAAAATAAGTTATAGAGCTTAACTGATGATGGCGGCAACTAACAGGATCCTGAGAACAAAGTAATAAACATTAGGAAGGTTATAGAACTTACAATTATTTCAAGAGAAGTGCCCCGGTCATCTGTTATAATTATGACATGCAAACAACATACAAAGCTGTAAAACAAGTTTGAAATTATCTCCTGTCTTATCAGTTTCATGTAGTACTCGTACGTACTCGGCGGTACAAATTGCTTACATTGCTTGGTTGCTCTTTGAAATTTTCTTGAATGTGTAGAATTTAACTTGATACTTTATATCAAAAATATCTCTATGAACCTCTCCTTCAACTCTCTTGCTTTGTTGTTGTTTCAGCCGTAAAACGTCCACTACTGAACACAGGCCTCGCTCATGGATCTCCATGAGGCATGAGGGGCAGTTGCCATACTCACCACGCTTGGCAGGCGGGTTGGTGAGCGCAGTACGGGATGTTGGTACACGGAAAGACGCTACTACCCATCTTCCGGAGGTATCCCTTAGCAGGCTCTGACTGCATCCACGGGCATGAGAGAAAGGGTAACATTCTAATGCCGGCACCCCACGGCAAAATAATAATCTAAAATAATAAATAATAGTAACAGTATAAGTATCTAATGGAAAGCCTTAGTAGTTGGCTTTTGCCCGCGGTTTCGCACGGGCTTTATTCCGATAGAGTAGCCGGTATATTATTTTAGGTCTTTACATTTGATCTTAGCTATTTACTGACTATGTACCTACTATATGATTTTTATTCATTTACATTAATACCTTGAGCAAAATAGGGTTAAAAGGAGAACTTTGTACAATTTTTGTAGCCATAGGATAACACTAGCAAGAACATCTGTAAGTAAGTTAAATAAAGCCATGTTTCTTTATTAGGGAAAAAATTGTTTTGCCAATAGAAAATTGATAGAGGAAATCTACATCTACATTAATGATAAAGAGGAAAGATTTGATTGTTTGTTACACTTTAAACTACTGGACCGATTTGAATAATTCTTTCAACATTAGAATGCTACATTATCCCTGAGTAATATAGGCTATATTTTATTCCCACGTGAACGGGAATTACGTGGATGAAACCGCGGAGTGCAGCTAGTATCCAATAGACTGCGTTGTTGCATTGCACTTTGTTTTTGTGGAACCAAGCATCATTAATCTTTCATAAAATGAAACTATCAAATAAAAAAATCGGCCAAGTGCGAGTCAAACTCGCGCACGAAGGGTTCCGTACCATTATTTGACAAAACAATTACTATACTACAAATATACAACTAGCCGTGGGGTGCCGGCAGAAGAATGTTTTCCCTCCTCTCATGCTCGTGGATGCAGTAAGAGCCTGCTAAGAGATACCTCCGGAAGATGGGCAGCAGCGTATTTCCGTGTATCAACATCTCATATTGCGCTCGCCAACCCGCCTGCCAAGTGCCATACTGTGGTGAGTATGGCAACAACCCCTCATGGAGATCTATGAGGGAGGCCTGTGTTCATCAGTGGACGTATTATATTACGCTGAAATGATGAATTTAACTTGCAGTTGGGTTTTTTGTCTGACTTAATTACGTTTTCTTGTTTTACACCCAGTCCTGATGATGTGAAATTATAATAGGCGTACATAGTTCAGTAGTGGATGTTTTACGGCTGTCATGATGAAATATACAACTAAATATTTTTTGAATATATTTACCTATGGCCATTATTGATATCGAGCAAAAAACGACAAAAAATCACGTTTGTTGTATGGGAGCCCCCTTTAAATATTTATTTTATTCTGTTTTTAGTACTTGTTATTATAGCGGCAACAGAAATATGTACATCATCTGTGAAAATTGTCTAGCACGGTTCATGAGATACAGCCTGATGACAGACAGAAAGACGGACAGACAGACGGACAGCGGAGTCTTAGTACCTAATAGGATCCCGTTTTTATCTTTTGGGTATGGAACCCTAAAAACCTTTTTATTGCCAATGTGTCGTCTGCATTGACGATATTGGACTCAGGGATTTTAACTTTTTCATATTCATATTCATTTATTTATTGCATAATGTACAAATTGATTGGCTTAGGTCTAGGATGCTATAGGTACGTACATTTACCCTGTAAGGGCGTAGCAACATTTAAAATTAAAATAAAATTAATAACATTGAAAGAGATAATGAAGTCAAATGTATTAAATTAAAAATTAAATTATTAAATCGATCTATAAAAAAAACTATATAATAAAGTTATTCAGATGTCAAAACGAAAATTTCATTGTTTACATGCTATTACTATTATAATCAGTCAAAGGTCAGTCAGGTCAAAGTCGAAGGATGCCTAACTACCAGGTACCTATCTACATAAAAGTTGAGCTGTTTAGTTTGTCAGATAAAAATAGTTCTACGTCATAATATTATTCAGTAATTACAAAACATTCGCAGTTGGTTTACACAATTGGTTAAATATTACAACAGACAAAAAGTGCCAAATACTGCTCTATAAAAGGCTAGATTTTTACTATACAGTTGAGCGAAACCGATTTATGCCTCTAAATTATCTGTACTTTCATATAAGTATAGACTCTTTTAAAATGGTAGTTGGATTTTACATAATTACTATTTTTTTTATTTTAAACTTAATGTTTTAGCCTTTACGACTTTTTGTTTCTAGCTAGCTTTTCGCTTGAGTTTGTTTTCCAGCGGCCTCCCTCAGCCCGCGTTCTACCATTTTAATTTAAAGAACTACATTTGAATAATTACTTATCAATGCGTCGTCTTAATTCATTTGTATGTTGGGAACGTGTCCCTACAATTTATCGATTAGAGAACCTTTAACTGCGTAGATATTTCCATCTGCATAAGTCAAGTATTTTCCGAGCTACTGCTCTGACAATATCGGATTCTTGATAATACACTATCACTTATTCTATGCTCTGTGGGCGTTTGCCGACAGAACAATTTATACCTGCGTATACTCAATGAACGCACTACACTTACGGACATATAAAGTTCCTTGAAATGTGTTCGTTTAGTGCCGATACGATGTCTAAAGTATCTACAGATGGCGTTCAAATGTAATGCTGGGAATAGTAGCGTTAATAATTTAGAGCGTCATAAAGATGTGTATAAAATTGAACTATAATGTTTGTTTGCTTTACTTAAAATATTGTATGTTTTTTTTAGGGTATTGAAGTTAAAATAGCGTTAAATTTGAGTAGTCTTCCCTCATTGTCCCTTAGTGCAGAGCATCGAACAATTTTCTCTACTTTATAGTCTTCTGTCTAATGAAGCGGTGTTAACGTTTTCTTTAGAATTTTCGATATATATTTAATAAAGATACCAAACAAATTATTTTTTAAATCCAAAGATGGTTTTGTTTTGTTTTTTACTATATAATATTTAAACAGCTATTTAAGTTTATCTATGTAAGTACCTACAAAGATAAACTTAAATACTTAGGTTTTCGTTGCGAATAAAACTACAAACTTTTACCAAGGTTTTCTACGAATAAGTAAAAAGAACACAGGTTATAAAGCCGATTTACGTTCCTTTTGTTATTCAGTCTGAACTTCATTCTGTCGAACACAGCAAGGGTGTAACTCATAATTTTATAGCTGAACATATTGCGGGTCGAGTTCACAGTCGTAGGTCGGGATCGAAGATCGCATTACGTAAGTAATGTGCTGACCAGAGGCTCTGCACCTTGCCTTGATCGCGAGTGGGCGTGCCGGAGTAATGCGTCCGCGCAGTTTTATTGGCATGCCAGGGAGCAGCGAATTAATATTGCGAAGTATTAAAATTGTAAAAAAAATGAGATTTAAGATAAGTATGTGTTGTAGTTTACTTACATAAAATAAGATATATTTTATGTAAGTAAACTAGACAAGAGAAGGTAAGTATAGGAAGTAAGGTTATTTTTAGAGGATGGATGTAAATTATGCTTAAGGGTGGGATGAGAACAATTTTTTTGACGTATGATCAAAAAGAATTTGTCAAAATTAATAATAACTTATTACTTTGATAATTTCTCAGAAAAATATAGATCTGATTGCTAGTCTTTACGAGCCGAGTATGTACTTTCAATCAATCAATTTTAAATAAAACATCGTTAACAAAACCTCGTTTACATCAAAGAATTTTTTGCTATCATTATTTCACCTGCAATAATTAGTGGCCCCCAGTTAGAAAATATTGTTTAAATAATTAAATAGTTATAAAATCAATACTACCACATCCTAAGTTCTTAAATCCATGTCCGGCAGTGTACAGGACTATCGCACCTGATTGCAAGTAGTGTTTAGGGGTGGTAAGTGGCGATCCCTGGGTGGTATGATGTATATTTATGCAGGTTAAAGGTACTTTATTGGTTTTGTTTATTCAATCGCCCGATGTCGCGGCGTCGATTTTGTCACATCCATCGGAGCATCTTCATCTCCGATGGAATTAATGTAGCATTTCGTGGTGGTCCAGGTCTCGCTACCATACGCTAGATCTGGCATTTGGGCTGAATAATAAAGAATCGCCGTGGGTGCCGGCAGAAGAATGTTTCCTCTCGTCTCTTAGCTATGGATGCAGTAAGAATCTGCAAAGGGATAACTCTGGAAGAATGGCAGCAGCGTCATTTCGTGTATCAACATCCCGTACTGCGCACGTTAACCCGCGTGCCAGGCGTAGTGAGTATGGCAATAACCCCCTCAGTACTTGGAGGTCCATGATCCATGATCCTATGTCCAGCAGTGGTTATCCTACGACTGTGATGATGATAAATAAATAAATAATTGTAAATTCAATACCGCATCCCAAAGTTCCTGATTCCATGTCCGGCAGTGTACAGGACTGTCGCGCCTGATTGCAAGTGGTATACAGGGGTGGTAAGTGGGGATCCCTGGGTGGTATGATGTATATTTATGCCGGTGAAAGGTGCTTTATTGGTATTGTTTATTCAACCGCGCGATGTCGCGGCGTCGAAGAATAAGCATCATTTTGTATTCATAAATACTTGCAATATCTGCCTTTCAGGAGGACTGCTTGTTTATTGTGGTTCCAGTGATTATTTATGGTTTTCGAAACGAAAGTTGAGTTAAGTTGGGTTTGTACATACTAGTGACCTCACAATATGCAATGTACCGTTTTGTCATGTCTAATCAAGGTTTGATTGTGTAATATAAAGAAATTAATAAGAAAAATATATAGAGAATAAGGTACAAAATCTCAATTCCTTTTTACAAGAACTACTGGTTTTCTTAAGCTGAACCTCCCCTTTTCAGGTCAGAATATAATTCACGTTAAATAATAAAAAAATATATATATAAAGTTGTGATTATTGCGAATATTGTGGATTGCTTAATCTCATTGATCCGAAAATCTGCTCCAATTCAAGCCATTTCTCGTCTTCCTGACTCTTGATATCCTTTTATGGAGAATTATCGAAAGTTCCCACAAATATTTACGTAACCGACTTAAGTATTAAATAACGTTGACAGAAGCAATGAGTCTTCGGACTTATTTAGGTAGAAAGATGGGAGCTACTGAATTTAACACGAACGTTTAGTGGCAGCATAGGAACGGACATTCTCAAAACATCTTTGATTCTTGCGTTACTAATCCGAAATTTAAAGGACTTTAAACAGCAAACTTTGAACAACAAAATAAAGTTCAAAGACGCATTGTTTTGTAAAGCAGTCGGCAACAAAACACGCGCTGGAAACCCAATTCCTAGCCAAACGCGGCCAGTGTTAATGATATTTATTTATGAAGGTATTGATTTTAATGCATCGTTATTAAGTTCCACTTATTTGGAGCAAACAGGGCTAGTGAAAGGCGACTACGGAGCGGTTTGCAAAAATGAAGGGTTAACAATCCAGTTTCGCTTCTGAATGTTGCTTCCTCAATGTATTTTTATTTATTGCCTTGATTTTGCGGTTTGTCGCGTGAGAATGATTTTGTTTTGTTTTATGAAGACTTTGGCCTTATTTATATATAACCAACCAATTTACTGTAGCCGGAATTATTGATCTGCCAATTACCAATCTTTATAGAATATCTGAACATGGATATAAAATAATAATAATATATCTAAAATCCATGGAATTTCGCAGCTCTAACATGATTGTGTTTACCAGCTTAAGCTTGCAAGTGGCCTAGCGGCAAGCCGAAGACCGCGGATTATTATTATTTATTATATAGGCTGATTAGCTTCTGCCCGCCGCTTCGCATGCGTTGTACCCAAATGAAAAGTATGTAGGAATAACACATAGGCTACGTGTTAATCCTGGTCAACATCAATACGTGTGCAAAGTTTCAGCTCAATGCGTAGCTTAGTTTTTGCGTGAAGAGGTAACAAACCTCCATCCAAACAAACTTTCGGCTTTATAATATTAGTGGGATGATGAATCAGAGTCAGTTGACATTATTTAACTGTTAATTTTATTATTTTCCGAAGTTTCGAGTGCCTTTCAGCCCCGGGTCACGGGTTGACGGTGGAGTTTGACCAAAAAACAAGGAATTTACGCTACAGAGTCCCGTTTAAGTGTTTCAGTTTCAGTTGATTTTTTTACCATAGCGTTATAATACATAACAGGTAAGTCAAAATATACACAGATAATTACGAACATAATCACAAATACACTTAGGAAAAAACAATACTTACATATTTTTTAAATTATGTCTTTTGACCGCGAAAGTTTACAAAATTGATATTTTGTAAACGTTTCGTCTTATATTTACTAAAAAACCTAATATTCAAACACATACTACGTAAAAAACTAAACATCCTTAAATTTCTAGCGAAAATTTGTGTAGCATAGGAATAATAAAAGGACCAAATGAAAAACCAAAAATTAAAAATTCACCTCTATCTGTAAGTTCTTTTACAAGTAACCTATTCAAATACCCACACACAAATTCGTTCCCTATCTCTAGTCCAGAACAAATGGAATGTAATAGCTTATCATACAAACAATGGGATGTAGGCGAGCGAACGAGTGTACAGTGAACATCTCTAGGAAGCGATCCTAGCAGATACATGGCGGGATGGGTATCCGTATCCTCTGATACGGAGGTAGCAGGTTTTTTTTTAATGCTGGATAATTCACACAGCTTCATCTAGCCGAAAGCTAAGCAGAGGTTGTGTAGGTACTAGATGACTGATAAACTTAATACATTATATCGCATAGAAAGATATTTTTTTATTATATATAGAAAACATCCAGAACACACTGAACAAACATCTGCAGACCATACAGACATTAGTCCCGAGGCGGGAATCGAACCCGCAAGCGGACCTTTGACGCCGGACTTTTTTGACACAAATGTTTCCGGCTAAAGTTGTTGAGTCGACGCCGACACTGAAGTCTTACGGCCAAAGCGGGAACTAAACGCTAAGGTACAGTCTATTGTCTGTATTTGTACCTATGATAGCAGCGCCACGTCTTTCGGACTTCAGAGGTGGTGGTTGGTGCAGTAGAATGTTGCCTCTCCTAGCTTGAACTTGGATGCAATAAGAATCTGATAAAGTGATAAGGGATAACATGGAAGACCTCGCCAACCCGCTTGGCAAGCGTGGCGAGTCAAATTTAATTTAATATTTAATGTTTATTCATAAGAGTAAATAACCAAGAATAATCAATTGACAAAAGAGAAACGAAACCATTTAATTTAGTTTAAATTTAAAGAGAGAGAGTTAAAGAGTACCATTAAATAGTTGTATACCTAGTTTAAATTATTTATTACGAGTAACATCCCGTACTGCTAGCCCGCCTGCCAAGCGTGGTGAGCATGGCAAGCAACCCTCAGGATTAGTATTGGGAGATCTTTATGAGGAGGCCTATTTCCAGCAGTGGACGTGAACAGCAGTCGGCCGAGACGATTGTCGTCCCACGGTATAACATAAAATTAATCTCTAATTGGCCGATAACATCTGACGTTTCATAAGCTCCGTCCAAATGTCAGTTGGCATAAAAATGTCACTGCCACTGACATTTGAGTCTTAATCCGAGAAAGTGATCGGATTTTAGACCTTTTGCTGATGGGCAGTTACCTACTACCTACCTAGAGTCTACCCGGATCCACGACTTTTGAAACACAGTCGAAACTTCGGGAATAATCAAAGGTATTACGCGATAAATTCCCTTGTTTTTGTTATAAAAATACCTACCTACATTGATGAGGAAGGCTTATGTCCTACAGTGGAAGTCCTACGACTGAGGTGATGATGATGATACTATACTATTTAGGGGTACTTTATAGTCTCTCCTTTTAACCTGTGCTAGGTCAAACCGGTCTGCAAAGTAAGATTCTACTATAACAATAAAAACGCACAACGTATAAAGAAACATGCCTTGCGTTTGAGCATCTTGTTCATTGTAAAAAAGTAAGGCCTTTGCATCTATTAAGATGATTTATACAGCGTCAGCAACTGGTAATCATGCTGTACGGGACGCTGCAGTGCCTGGGACATTGTTAGATGGATTAGGCTTGCCCAGCACCTATGCCATCCTCTCAGCTTAGGCAGCTATTATTCAGAGGAAAGAACAGGTCAATACGTCTGAAGCTAACTAAGCCGCGGGTTTCTTCACGATGTTTCCTTCACCGTTAAAGCACGTGTTAAGTGTGTTGTTCATTGTACTTCAGCTGAATAAGGAATAAAACTAAAAACTAACCTCACTTATTCAATGTTAGTGTGTGATCCAGCTTTATACACAGGCTTGCCTTGGTTAATAGATTGATGATAAGTTAACTTATTTATTGTCCTATCTATGTACAATGTACAATGCACCTCTAGCTTTATCATTAACTTATATGCAAACATATGGGAAAAAATACGTATGATATTTTCATTATACAAAAAAATGCCTTGGTTAGTTTACGAGTTGTTTGAGCTCAATCAGTCCAATGTTGGACATGGCTCTTTTTATTCAATACAAAATAGCCAGCTTTTAATGTAAACAAAGCTCTCAAAATCTTCTAAAACTGCACTTTCTTTATTAGTTTTGAAGATAAACTCAAATGTTATTTCAAAGACATTATCTCAATCTCGGGGTAATTCCCGATATATTATTTGCATTTGTTCTGATCTATCTGGTTCTAACAATGACCACCTTTATGCTAATTTAGAGCATCGATATGCTGTAAATCAATGCAAACGACCTCTGCGTTGTCACCCGCTCCATCATGCGGATGGCATTGTTGTGGCCATCGCTAGGTAACCTTTAGGTTTGTGTGGGCGGACTATGGGCGTGACCTGGACAAAGAATATACCAGTTTAGAGCGGACAACTCTAAAATCACTAATTAATTTGAGTGTTGATTCGAAGAATTGTACCTATCGATAAGTTACTAAGGTTACCATAGTTTCCCTGGCTTTATTTTATTACGCGTTTAGGCATACACATAACATGTCAAAAAAATAGTTCTAAAATTAAATTACTAAAATAACCAAGGAAAACATTTATTTTTTGAACTTAATCATCAATGTTAGGGAGAAATCGCATCACATTGGAAGATTTTTTTCAATTGCATTTTATAAGTTCCGATTAGCTTTATGTAGCTAAATAATGTTTGTATTTCCTATTAATAGCTCATTTATATTTTAGCTCCGTCACTCGCGCTGAAAAGTATAAATAAAGCATAAATTGGTCATTCATATCTATTCTGTAAATGATTTATCAGTGTCTTAACTGTACAAATCAATCGCAAACTCTTTGATCACGCGTGGGTAGAATAATGAAGATATTTTGTCGTTTACCACTTTGGACTCCATGTGTATCACACTGTCGTCATTACCGTAATGTATGTTAGATTCGATAGGACAAAAGCTGAAGATGATTGGAGATGTGCTTTTGTCAAGTGATTTCTCTGGCAGGCTGAGATCTCGGTCGCGTTGGGATAGTTTTTATCCGCGGTTGTAGTCAGATTTGCCAGGAAAGCCCACTACAATGCTAATACATGCACAGCATTAACTTTGCTTCATTTGTTTTTTATATTTTCCCTGCTCACGTGACGTGGCTCAAAAGCATATTAAACGGCTTTGCGAAGAGACAGTCCTAGAATGCTATTATTTTGCATGGTCATATAAAACAACACCGCCAAGATAACACTACAAAAAATGCTATTTCTTGCGCGGATATTTCTTGAGGATATTATCTTCATCATCAATTTACAAATTAAAGAGATATTATAAATTGAAATTGGTTCTGTGGGGTTTTATCATAATCATATTTTTTTTTTTAAGGTTAACTGTTTTTTTTTATCCGAGGATAACTCATAAGCAGACGATCTTATTTTTATGAAATTTAAAACATAACGAGATAATATAAATACACCGCTCAAAAGAAAACAAACTTACCTAACCACAGAACCAAGTACATATCGAAAAATTGTCCTTTAGACTCCATAACGCCAACTAGAAAGGATTAAATATAATAGAGGAATAGGAAATACTCAACAATGATCGGATTCAGGTAAGTAAACGTAGAAAGCACTTATACATGAAATACTGTCAGTATCATCAGACAATGCCCAGGGTAATGAGGTGCCCGTCAGCCAGGATCGACTACTGACAGGACTTAGCTGTTCAGGTCACAGGGAAAATAAGCTTGGCGATTGGCTGTTTGATGGATATTTAGTGCTTATGTCTTCGTAAAAGTTATTCCATTCTTGATTTACCGATTATTAAGTTCTTATATCTAGTACTTAGTTCATACTCTTCTTGAAATATAGGCAGCGATTTACGGTATTTGTAAAATGTTCGAAATGTGTTTTAGGAGAAGAAGGATAGTTCGTAATAGTAACTTTATTATTGTTGAATTTTCCGATATTTTGACGCAGTTTCATAAGCAACGATTTATACGCATCGACGCAACTCAAAAATACTTAAATAAGGGTAAAATGATCACAACCAACTAAAGTTGTATGGAATAATTTTGGGAAAGCCTTTATCCAACAGTGGAATTTTTTTTTTAAGTTTCATATACTTAGCTAGATATTATAATATATCGTAAACATGGCAAGCAACGCATGAGTACGAAAATATATAAGCGTGTACTAATCTGTTCATAACACTAGTTACTATATACTGAAAAGATATCGTTTTGAGTACGTAGAGTTGAATTTAGACACTAATCTGAATACTTGTTATAAAACTTATTTATTTATTGAAGCAAAATCCACAGTCCTTAATCTACATTATCCTAAATTACATATATGTATATCCTACGACCAATAATGGATTTACATAATAGATAAGAAAAAAATTAAGCAGACAGTTAAATCAAACTTATATTAATGTTAAAAATCAAAACAAAAGTACTTAGGGTGAAAATAAATCCAGTTAAAAAGTATATATTAAAACAGTTTAAGAAAACTAGTATTCAATACCTAACAATAACTACACCTATCTTATACAATGAGACGTTTTCAGTAAAAAAAAAAGTGTGAAACTAAAGCTAACAGATGGAGCTGGCAAGCGGAGAACGCAAATTTGTGATTAATCACAATTTCTGGCATTGTCTTATTGTGTTTCTAACCAGTAAAAGAAAACTAACGCCATCTATAAGTTGTTACCCCTCCTCTCATGCCCGTGGATGCAGTAAGAGCCTGCTAAGGGATACCTCTGGAAGATGGGCAGCAGCGTCTTTTCGTGTATCAACATCCCGTACTGCGCTAGGCGGGTTGGCGCCTGCCAAGCGTGGTATGTGGCAACTACCCCTCATGGAGATTCTTGAGGGAGGCCTGTGTTCAGTAGTGGACGTTTTACGGCTGAAATGATGATTTAATAAAAATTGCTGGGTTTTAAAAGGTCGGCTTAACGCAACACGATAATAAGCTCGCTTAGATTCTGTCTCTGACAACCATATTGTCATAATCAGTTCAACAATGCCAAAACATTGCTAAATAACAAACAATGCATGAGCTAATATTTCGGCGGTAACAATGACCGAGTTGTGTTTGTAAACACTGTTTGTTACGGAATCTGTAATGCTCTCCAGCGCTAACGTGGTGATAAATCAAAATATTTTGGTTGGACATAGGATCGCTTTGCAAATAGTTAACAGGCAATGTGGCACTGCGCTCATCTCTCATGATCATCTGTCAGCCGTAGGACTGATGTCTACGTTCCCAAATCACCAAGATCTGTTGCACGCTTGGCAGGCGGGTTGGCGAGCGCAGTGTGAAATATTGACACACGTAAAGATGCTTCTGCCCATCTTCCAGAGATAACCCTTAACAGAATCTTACTGCGTTCATGGGTAAGAAAGGAGAAGCAACATTCTACTGCCGGCACCCCACGGCCATGATGTACATATATATGTAGATTAATAGAGCAAAAAGCTACATAGAATAGGCAGCTTACTAAATAAAAGCAAAATACATTTAAATTGAATAAATCACATAGTTGAATTCGTTCCCTTCGGAAAACTTTTTTCAAGTGAGGGAAATAAGCGAAGAAGAAACCTTACTCTTTCGCTTCTAAATCATTGCTACAATATTTGTCTTAATACCTATTATGCTTAATTTAATGTCCACAAGGATATTGGATAGTTTGGATATCGCAAAATTACATCGTTCCTTATCGCGGTTGAACCGAGAAACACTCGACCAAGGGTCAAGGAGATGATTATTAATTACAATATAATGTTCAAAGTATATTTGCCGTGGGGTTCCGGCAGTAGAATGTTACCCCTCCTCTCTTGCCCGTGGATGCAGTAAGAATCTGCCAAGGGATATCTCCGGAAGATGGGCAGCACCGTTTTTCCGTGTACCAATATTTTAAAAGATCAGCGTTGTCATGTCTTGTGCGGGACAAGACAACAAATGCTGAGTTGGGTGCCTATTTGTGGCACAATATAAATGTTTTTATTTAGATCGTTTATTTGTGTATATTGTGATTGTGTCAGAAATAAATGTTTTTTCTTTCTTTCTTTCAAAACGCATAAGTAAACGGTACAATTTGAGAAAATGTACCATTTTAAGATAAATCTCAAGTTTTGTTGTCACTTTATATTGCTTATTTCTTATCTTAATGTTTGGTTTCCTATACAAATGACGTATTCAATTTTATCACCTAACCTTTATACAAACCTTAATTGCGCTATATTAATTAAAAATACAATTACCGGAGATTGTACGTAGCTGATATATTTAGGTAGCTTAATTGAACTATGCTTTTTAAAGGTGAACCAGTTTTTTAGTCTGATCTCGTTGGTGATTTGAATATAAACTGCTTAATAGTGGATATCTGTAGGAAGTTGAGTAATGTTTGATGTATTTAGTTTATTGACGGGTCAAGGATATTTGCTGGATCAATTAGCGATCATAAGTAATTTAGCATGATTGAATGTATAAATTGATGAATATCTTTATTGTATCATAATATAATTACAAAAACACAAGAATTTATCGCGTATTTAGATTATTCATGACGTTTCGACTGTGTTTCGACAATCGTGGTAGATAGAAGATAGATAGAAAATACTTTATTGCACACCTTAAAACTAAACATAATAACAAGAAACACTGAAAAACAAAGTGGTACCGGGTTGACTGGAGATGTCATTGTAGTGTACAAACCTGTGTTTTCGTAATTACATTAAAATGAATTGTGATCGCGAAGTTTTACGAAAAACTATACTTATTGTACAACAAAGCTAAAATAAATACACTACTTAATAGTGGAAAGACCAAAAACTTATATTAAAGTAAGTAAGGTCTTTTCTTATAATATAGATTATTTATACAGCGTCAGCAACTTGTAACCATGCTGTACGGGACGCTGCAGTACCTGGGACATTGTGAGATGGATTAGCCTTGCCCAGCATACATACAACATACCATCGTCTCAGCTTAGTCAGCTATTAGTCTGAGGAAAGAACAGGTCAATACGTCTGAAGATTTTAGGTTTAAAGTATCGTAATCATACTTATATGTACTTATAGGTACTTGTTGGTACTTATACGTACTTATAGTTAAGTACATATAGGTAATACTTATATTTATCGTAATCATAAATTCTTATTTACTAATTTATGATAAATGTGGCGGTTAATTATCCCTTCTTAACAAGAGAACAGGAACTTAAATATCATAAAAAGTCACACAACAGTATTTACTACCACAGATAGATGGAGCGTTCGGAGTAGGCAAGGTAACAGTGTTCGCGCCACCACCGAAGTCCGATAGACGCGACGCTGCTATCCAAGAACTAAATACATACTACAAATAAATTAATAATGCTGGACAATTCACACAATAGCCCCAAGCTAAGCAGAGCTTGGGTTACCGATACTAGATGATTGATATTCTTAATACATTATACTACAAAGTTATAAAACAGGGCAGCAAACAGATTCATTCACGTGCCTTATTTCCTGGTAACATAAGATTAAATATGTTTTTTTTTAATTGTAAGTCGGGGGTAGGTACATACCACTCTGCCAACAAGGCTATAATGTATTAAGACACTCTAAAATAACTCAATAGCTACATAATGGGAATATCTGCTCCTGCATACTCCGGCTAGCATTGTACGAAACAATCGACTTCTATGCTTACAATGGGCCTTGGTGCTTTCATTCTAAGTATCGGTTCTGCACAGTACATTATATCTATAGGTCTATTTGAAGACCTACGTGGCTCAGTTGGTATAATAGTCTGATATAGTTTGATTTCCGCCGGAAAAATGTTTGCTTTTCTGCAGATATTTTTCTTCATCATTTCAACCTAAGGACGTCCACTCTTGGACAAAGGCCTCTTGGAGATGATGATGATGGTTATTTTGTTGTATGGAGTTATCATACAACATCTGCATAGTATCATTATATAATAATGTCGTTAGGGTACGATCAAAATAGGGGTTAACACGCGATCTAACGGTGAAGAAAAACAGCGTAAGGAAATCCACGGCTTACAAAAGAAATTATAAGTAAAAAAAACGTTTATACTAAGAAGCTTTTATTTAAACGTACCTACTAAAAATAATGAAATAAACATTTTCAAAAAAATTCATACAGGGCAAGCTAAATAAAAGCTTGTAAAAACCAAAAGCCTAGTCAGCTTCAGACGTATTGGCCCGTTGTTATTTCCTCTAGTTTCATAAAATCTGTGCAATCAAGCTTATTATAAAATATCAGATTACCTAGAGGACAAAACCACTTGGGACGGAATCTGCTCCAACTCCGTCCAACGTAACATAAGACAAAATAAAATTGTTAAATGATGACTATAACGACCGAGTTAGGGTCTTCTGTTCACTTCTTTTCCTAACTCGCGTGTCATCTGAAGTGAACAGATTCAATTATGTGCTTTATTCTATTTATTTGTGTTGTTTTATTTTGTAATTTGTGACGCTTCAATAAGGTCCATGCGGCCGCACTGAATAAAGTATTTTTTGATTCTTGATTCTTGAAAAGTCGACTACGCTGGGAGGATGATATAGGGATGGGCAGCCAATCCATCTAACAATGTCCCAGGCATTGCAGCGTAAAGCATGACATGAATAACAGTTGCTGACGCTGTATAAATCATCATAATGTATGTAAAATGCCTTTCTTCTACTTTTTCTGGGATAAAACCGCGATTACTGCTTTAAAACTTGCTTGACTGTATCTCATGCGTAGAAACTTCTATGCATAGGCCCACCCGCACCGCACCTCCGCCCGGGAGAACCATGGACACCCGCCCACTCAAAGGGCTACAAGAAGAGTGACCTGGGGGTTGCAGCCCCCAGAGATGAAGCCGGGGTAAAGAGACTAAGTCTCGAGGCCTCACCCGGTGACCCCGAAGGGGGTCCGGAAGAAGATGATGATGATGACTGTATCTCTCAAATGGCAGGACAAAATTCGCTGACTCAAAAACAACCAAACCTTCGCAGTAATCTGTAAGGTATCACGCGCAGGGTCACTGACCGCTTGACATTTGACACTGTAATGTCAAGGAGCCCATCGTCTCCAGTTCTTTGTTCACACGTCACTTTACTTGAAACCGATCCACATCGAACGAGTTGTCGGTTGACATTCTTAATGAAATGTCAAAATTGTTCGACTTGATGCCTTCCTGGTTTGATTGTAATCTAACCCATATTTGGTTGTACTTTAAGTATTTTCATACGTCATCGAAATACCGTACATAAGTAGACTATTGTTTTGTTCACGATCTGGCTGATCCAGAAATATATTATTAAGTATAGAATTTAAATCAATAAGGAAGTTGCTTAATTTACTAATTGATCACTTTAAATGAGAGTATTTTTTTAATTACTCTCATTTAAAGTGTATATATAAGAGACTGCTAAAATTTTTAATCTTTTTTAAAGGTATTTAACATAATAATAAAAAGTGTAAATTCCAGCGTAAATTCGATCCTAGGACAATATCAATTTTATATCAATATCATACTAAGGTTCCTAGCAAAGTTTTAAACTAAGTACTGATTTTCGTAACATATTTTATGTAACATACTAATAAGTACTTAAAAATAATTAACGTTAGTAAAAGCAAATAAAAAAGATGTTTCTGATATACGAGTACACACTATTAAAGATCGTTTTGCATTTACTAAAGTATTTTAGACTGTCATCAGTGTTATAAACAATAAATATAAGAAATTAATAGTGTAAATTTATAATTGACGGTATTCATAACTGTCGTCAGTTATAGTAGACAAATTAGCAAAGTTCATAATCAAAAGAAGTTAAAAATTTATTGAAATAATCTATCGCGTAGTAGATACATACATATAAGATGAAATATCGAATAGGACATTCAGTTTAGTATTACAGAAAGATAATGACCAGCCATAAAGATAATTTATCGCTTAATGAAATACCAAGAAGTCCAGAGGTAATGGGAGGGCCCACGTTATAATTGAAAATTGATAAACTTGCAGCCGTAAGCCGTTGTTGCTTGTTGCGGAAGCAAAGTGTATCAAGATGAGGCTTTTGTTAAATTGGTTTTTAGTAACCTCAGACTGGTCTTTTGTACTAGTATCATTATCATCATTCACAGCATTCGCCCACTGCTGGGCAAGCAAAGTGAATCAAGATGAGGCTTTTTGTTAAATGGTTTATACCTCGTAACCTCAGAGAGGTCTTTGGTACTTGTAACATTATCTCAGCTGTAGGGCGTCCCCTGCTGGACAAAGGCCTCCCTCTTAATTTTCCAAGCACTGATCATGAGAAGGTTGTTGCCATACTCGCCACGTTGGGAGGCTGGCTTGCGAACGCAATATGGGATGTTGATACATCGAAAGAAGCTGCATCTTTCATAATTGTATAGTAGAAGTTAATTACTTGTAGACTGGATGACTAAATGAAAACCTACATTCTTATCTATCTACAGTTTTTGAGGTTTAAACCGAGGTCATATCGATACTTGACTTAGCGGTTAAAGTACTTCCGGCTTTAGGACGGGTCAAGAAAGAAGTAAAGGGTGGTCTAACGGATAAAAGAGGAGAATATAAGAAGAAAATATTGACTCAAAGTGATGATGAGGAAAGGATGATGAGAGTTTCAGAATTAGTCTTATCCTTTAACTTTTTAGTATTCTGTCGTCCACAGTTTGTACTGCTTAGATTTAGCTTATTTTTAGCCCCATACCCTATTAACTATTTATGGAAACTTTTAATTAATATTCAGCATGCATGTTTTGCATCTGTAGTTGTTTATGTAAATACTTAACTAGATGTTTGTTTTCTTGAAATACTAAAATAAAATATAATATATGTACTAGCTTTACTCAGAAGTAGGCTGGCCATATCTGTCGAAGAAGAAATAGCCGATGAGGTAAATGAGTTCCTGTGTGGTGATCGCGACCCAGCTGAGGGGTTTTTTATGTTGTAATAGTTAACCAATCGTATAAACAAACCACGAATTTTAAAACAAACACGAAAAATTCAAAACATAAAATATCAACTCCGAATGTTTTGTAAATGCTGAAAAAGTCCAAAGCCCTGACGCCAGTATCGTCAATGTGTCTTATAAAAAGAATAACAAAACCCAATTAAATTGAAAAACACATACTGAATTTGTCGGCACCTCTTTAGAGGTGCCTGGAAGCAGACTCTATAAACAGGAATCATAGAGTTCGAACGTCAAATTTGAATGACGTCATGGCTCTGACACAACACCGGGTAGAAGATTCGAAGACGCGAATCGGGAAACAGGGTTTTTACCGGTGAGTGAAATCGAACAGCATTGGATGGTTTTCTCGAGATTTGGTGGCGTGTCAATGATTATTTGTTACCAAGGTTCTAATAATTTGAAAACGATGATTAAACACCATTGTCTTGTAGAAGGACTTAGTTTATTCCCTTCATCAGGAATCATGAATAATTTTTGTATTGTTCTGTACCTATAGGTTTTACATAATAACGAGTTTATCTATCTATATATCATGTAAAGTAAAAAGGTATTTTATTGACATAATACAGTAAAGCATACAAATTTGATCTACCTCTATAGGCTCCTGAACTAGTTATAACCTATGTTTCAGGAGCCAATCCTGATAAGGCATAAGATATATCCTGTCTCTATAAATGCGTTTGCTTCTTTTTTTTCCCAATTGAGGCAAAGAAGCCAGACAAAACATCACTTAGGTAAACATCGGACTGGTCATCATACCATCTCAGCGTGGGGTCAAACAGTACAATTATCACCTTTAGTCCGCAAACATGCAGCCCACGGTGCACTATGTTTGGCGCGGCTGATTCACGGTGACGTCACGCGCCCTGTTAGGCCAGATGTCATGCCCTCTCCCACGTGATAGGACGGTTAGGACGTATTCATAATGTCACTTGAAGATTTTTTATTACATTTTACTTGCTGGTCTATTAAAGTTTCGATGTATTTGGAAATTATATCATTATCATGATCTCAGCCGGTGGTCTCTGCTGTCTAACATACACATGACATAGGCCTCCCTCATGGGTCTCCGAGATCATGAGGGGGTTGTTGGCATCCTCGAAACGTTTGACAGGCGGGTTGGTCAGCACAGTACGGGATGTTGATACGCGGAAAGACGCTGCCGCCCATCTTCCGGAGGTATCCTTTGGCAGATTCTTAATGCATACATGGTCAAGAGAAGATAGGTAACATTCTACCCCAGGCATCTCACGGCAATCTCAAGCCTTTCTATGAATCAACTCAGCTTGCCTTCACCCACTGCTGGGTGATTACAAGTTTACAAATAACACAATTCTTTCACTAGCTAACCGTATTTGTTTATCATGTATATCTCTACTCTTTGATCTTATATTGTTTTCTAAAGCCGGCGATGACGTCACTTGCCCTCTTGGGCCAAATGTCAAGCCACATCCCACATGCAAGACGTCACCCAGCTTTATACGACCGCTCTGTGTAGGATTTTAAAACGAATACCGAAATGCACAATACCTGATATCCTATTTAGAGTTTGTAGGATTCAGTAAAATAAAATTTAACTCTTTATAACATTGAAACTCTGTTAGAAAGAGTGATTATCATGGAGTAGTGGTAGTAGCGCAGAGTAAATGGGAAAAAGACTCTGTTACACGGTGTGGAGAATGAATTTTTTTTTAAGTCTTGGAGCTCTATGTCTCAGGGTGACGCGCACAGTGCAATGTAGAATTGGACACGTGCTTTGGGGACGTGATCATAGTATTACAGTTGAAATAGGTAGATCAAATGGTACACAATGACGGCCTGTGATCGGCTGGCACCCACGACCTTCGGATTTGAAGATCGGGGATACATACCACTCGGTCAACACGGCTTTTATTTGACAAAGAGTGAAACTATTTAATAAGAAGAGGTTGTTCATTTGTACGACAGCATATTTGTTTTCTGTGTGAAACATAACTCCGTGTTTCTCATTACAGTTAAATTTCATAGGAGGTTCTCTCTGTTCTCATTTAAAATACATATTTTGTTTGGTTCAGAATTTATGACTTCTAGTTTTACTAACATCAAAGTTGCTCCTTTTCGCAAGCCAATCCAACAAAACGATTCTACTCTAATTACACAATAACCAACCGTACGCACATTAAAATAGAGTGGAAATCGTCGATCGTGATTTAATGTCCATAGCCAAATCAGTCTAAAACGTATAAATTATTTCAACCGTCTTTGACCTTAGGTCAGGTCAAGCGTCCGTGGTCCACATATGCAAGAGCTGATTAGAAATTATACTTTTAGTCACATTCGTTGAAGTTGAGTAAAAAACTGGTCCGATGTGTTTTACAGGTTATGCTACTTTGACATCTGCTTCACATTACCTACTTGGATTGAATAACTGGAATGTACCTAGCCACTATTATTATCTATTTACTTAAAAGCTAGATGTGTCCCACTGCAGGACAAAGATCTCCCTTTCCTTATAAAAACATACAAATAAAACCCTGCTTACTTTAAAACAAGAGTTTCAAAGAGATGTTTTACCTATGGCGGTTAACACACTGCCGCGCATCACGCTGCGTGTTGCGTGTCGACGCACCTACGCGCGTTCTTGCGGGAGTGCAGATCTGCATCATCGTGCGGGTTTTTCACGCACTCACGCGCGTAGTTGCGTTTTGTGATACTCATTTAATTCAAAGCTGTTCGCTAGACTGCGGGACTCGGTGTGCCATACCTTGCGTCTCGCCCCGCACCTACGTGCGTGTGTGCATGTTTATCCGCGCTTGAGTGCGTGATCTGCATGAACGCGCGTGGATGCATTTTCTGTGTGTTGGACTGTGCGTGTTTCCTGTACAAACGGAGATACACGTTACAAGCAACATTAGAAGACGCATTCACGCAACATGCAGCGTGGTGCGTGGCAATGTATTACCGCCTAACTGGGGTTTAACACTAAAAAATATTTAAAATTATTGGGGGGCTGGTTTGGTGCGGGGGACGTCTGTATCTATTTCAGAAGGTAGGGTTGCCAATATTACCTTCTGTTTTTTGCGTCTTGGTAGGCGGCCTTTAACATCTATTTTATAGATGGTTTATTCAGCGTCAGCAACAAAATTCGTATAGTATTTTATATAACACAAGCTCTTTGGGGCCAGAGGGTGCTGTTTGAAATATTTATAACTTGTTAAGCTTTCGCGATTTGTTAACATATTTTTTAGTTTTAAAATTACAGGATTTTATCGCGTCCCTTTTTTATTATTTTCCCGACGTTTTGAACACATTTCAGCGTTCTTGATCGCGGGAGGACAGTCCTCCCGCTCTCATAATAAAAAAGGTACGCGATAAAATCCTGTAATTTTAAAACTCAAAAATATGAAATATTTGTTATTATTTATTTTGTTTATTATGGACCCTCTGTTCATCGCAGTCGAAGTACATCATAGTCCAAGCCACTAAACTAATCAAAGAAAACGACAATTTAAATCGTCTACATATTTTACGCGCATTTCCTCAACTAAGAACGAACTTAGAATGACTCAACACATCTCGAAATCGCCATGTCAGATTGGGAATATACAGTCGTAGTTATGTTTGCAAAACTTATCAAAACTTGTATGAGCACGTAGGCGCAACGACCAAACCCAGGCGTGGGATACTTGTGTCATTCCTGTTAGCCAACGACACAGCACAAGTTATACAGAAACCCAAGTTACACATTTCAATCCTTACTCCCGTTCTCATTAATAAATTTTCCTGTTCTTATTATTCTATAGAAGGCACCTTATGTAATTCCTTACATGAATAATTATTGCAAACGAAAGTTGAAATTACAGAAAACGTTATGACAAAATAAGCAACGCTTAGATTCTCTGTCGAATACGATGAGATTAAAACAATTATCGAAAAAACACTCAAAAAGTATTAGACACGTGTTTTGTCTGTCTACAGTCTACGCGGCATCTGCAAGAGAAATTGGCTCCCCGTTTGTCACAGAATACACTAGAAACAACACAACGAAGACGCAAAGGTAACCCAGCAACGAACAACGCCATCGCTCCCTGGACGTGTTGCCTATTGTATAAAATAAATCCGTTATTGGTTGTAGGATACATATGTAATTTAGGATAAGGTAGATTAAGGACTGTAGATTTTGTTTAAATAAATAAAATTCGACCGCCGCGCCGAACAGAAAATGTCTCTCACTTTTTGTTTTTTCAATCGCTCTATAGATATACATAGGTAGCAATTTTGCTGCTACTTAATATTTGTTGTTCATTTAGATAATATTCATAGATTTCCGCAAAGTCACATCTGAATCAATTCGATACATACCTGCCTGTATAGAGTAAAATGTGAGTTTGTACTTACTGTCGCACGGTGTATTGTGGTCGTGTCATTCTGTCCACCATTACAGGCTGTCGTTCGCAATAGAAGCTATCTACAACATCTACTTTGTTACAATAATCACGCACATAATACAAGATAAATCATAATAATTGTCGATTGTTGCAGATTCGGTAAATTGGTACCAATTATCTATGTTACTTGAGTTGGGGAAGGGCTTAGAAAGTACTGTGATAATCCTGTCATCAAGAAGATAACAGATAAAATCTACAGTTTCAATTATTGTTTATTTAGAAAATGAATCTACTGAGAGTTAAAACTCTCACAAGATCATGATCCCCATACTGGATTTGAGACTGGATCTAATTAGAGTGATCCGAAAAATGCACTTATACAATAAGTGTTATTACTTCATTAACATAACTTTACTTATAATAATAAAAAAGCTTTCTATATATACTGTGAAAACCGTAATTATTTACATATAGAATGCTGGTTTGATAATGTTTTAATCAAAACTACAATGGCATATTTTTGAGGACGTTACACTGTAAGAATATGCAAGCGATTAAAACGTATTTAAAATATACCTAGTATAGGTCTCTCATGTAAGTTACTCTATGTTGTAAAATGAGAAAATCTTAGGTGCGTTTAATTCCAAAAGACTTAAGGAAGATGGTGTTGATTTTAGTTGCTTCTAACAGAAACTAAAATCAACACCATCTTCCAACTCTACTATTAACTGAGTGTAATGTTGACAACAACATTTTCTTCTTCCATTCTCCTCTATCACCAAACCGACATACTAAATTCAAACTGCATTTGCAACATCCATTCACCAGTAATCATGCACTAATGTATGTCTGACCTGCGCCTACGCTCCTTGCTGTCTTGTTGGGTCGACAGCACACCGCTCAGCACTATAAATCAGCATTGAAACTCGGATTGGCTCGACCTCTATGACTATAATCGTAAACAATTGAGCTAGGTGACAGTTTAGTGGTGAAATGTCAAAGTCAATGTTTTACAACTATTGTACTTACGGCGTTGAATGCAACACTAAAAATAACATATGTGTTTGGCCTTCTGTCTGTGTCTAACGCTTCTGTGTTAAAATTTAAATTAGTAACAACTGAGATTTTAACTACAGTAATAAAAGTTTACGCTAAAAGTGCTAAATAAAAATATTGAATTATTTTATTGATTAGAAAAATAAATTATATGCTTCAGCATATAATCGTGATATTTAGGGTACCTAATAGATATAATAAAGCAAAAAAAGATATTGAAAATACAAATGAAAAACATCACAACAGCAATAATAATGCTATCCCATCCCCCGACCTTCGAACAAATGCTGAGATATCGCCCACTAAGCCAACACGTGCAGTACTTATTATTACTTTATTAAACTGACCTTTACTTATCTTACCGCTAATGGATCTCGTCTTACAATTATTAGCATAATCCTTCGAGCCAGAGCCCAAAGCATTTCCCCAAATGTCATTGTTGACAGGTGTCAGATTTCTAGGCTTGTCATTTGAAATAATACCGTCTCGACAAAATGAAAGTTGACTTAAATATTAACAAAGGCTAACCCATTTGTATTATTTTTGTTCCAGGTAATTAAATGGTGAAGCTGGTGGGACAAATAAAAAAAGGGTAAAGCATAAAATTGGACGAAACGGTCAGCAAAGTACAACTAAATAAATCTTGTGTAGCAATCTATAGGTATTCCAATTCGTAGGAAATTATGCCTTTTGCACCTGCATGCGAGGGTTGATTGCGCATTCCGATTGCGCAGGACAGCTGTCATTCTAGCATGTGTCAAGTTGCTGTTGACTAGACATGTGGCGGGCAGTAGATAGCTTCTATTCAACATTCGGTCGTTAGTTGACAACAGTTGACAAAAATAGGGGAGTGCAAACCTAACCTACCTAAAATTTTAAATTACAAAACCATAGTCATTTATTTACTCATGAAACTATTTAGTTATTCCGCGATTACGTCGTAGTCTTTTTCCGTAATTTTGTTCCATTAACGGAAGAAATGGTTTTTACAAAATAATGGAAGGAATGGGATTACGGCCGTATGACGTTGAAATAAAAAAAATGCAGACAAGCATTCGCCGATTTTTGTTCAAGTTTCCAACGGAAGACCATCTTGTTAAAAATATCGTAATATTCCGCACAACGGTGCCCAAATTCTTGCGGCTCCTCGAATACTGGTAAAAAATCTTTAATAAATATAATAAAATAACAAATCTATCAAAGCATTTTTATCAGGACTGTCCTAACATCTTCTTGATCTTCTTCTTCAGCCCGATTTCACCCATATTAGACCTCTTCATGTATCTTCTGATCAACATACCTACATATTTTAATTTTAATAAGAATGCTAGGACCTTTATTTCAAAGGATATTTTACAATGAAGGATACTTATTTGTATAGCACATTTAAATTGTAATAAAATGACTGTAAAAACTAGCTCACTTTGCATTAATCTAGAAGCCGAAATGTCACAGGCCAGCATTCCTAGGCACGCCCACTGCGACGGCCTTCTCAATGCTGAACAGAACAATACCCGCTTGGTATTCGGTATGCAGCTACAACTAAGCGGAAACGGGGAGAATTCGAAAGGAATAGTGTTAATGTTATTCATAACATTTCCTTAATTATCTGACGCGTTAACCTAGACTAGACCAATGCATTATTGCACTGCAAGTCCTGTCGATAGCTACTGTCGGGAATAGGAAGACCTTTCACAACCAATCATCATCATCATCATTTCAGCCGCAAAACGTCCACTACTGAACACAGGCCTCCCTCGTGGATATCCATGAGGGGTAGTTGCCATACTCACCACGCTTGGCAGGCGCGTTGGCGAGCGCAGTATGGGATGTTGATACACGGAAAGACGCTGCTGCCCATATTCCGGAGGTATCCCTTAGCAGGCTCTTACTGCATCCACGGGCATGAGAGGAGGGGTAACATTCTACTGTCGGCACCCACGGCAATAGAGATGATTTATACAGCGTCAGCAACTGGCATTCATGCAGTACGGCAGGCTGATTATGTAACCCGCGACAGGTTTGCAACAGGCATAAATCTCACGATAATCGCTGTCAAACGTTAATTCCTTGCTAATACAAAATTGACGTTTGACAGCGATTATTACGAGATTTAGGTACGCCTGTTGCAAAACTGTTGCCAGATGCGTAGTCAGCCTGCGGGTCGCTACAAAACGTCTGGTTTATTGTGAGATGGATTGCTCATTGATCCCAGCTTAATCCTATAGCTATCGAGTGTCTTAGTATTTCACGTGTAAAATAACACGAGGAAAAAATCGATAGCGCTAGAGAGATTTACCATGATTTTTTTTCAGGAAACACCTAAATTTTATGAAATCATTATAAAAACGTCTTCGTATAGCAGGTGTAAAATGACTCGAGAACAGGTTTTATAGCAACATCGAAATGTTATAAAAGTTCTGTGAAAACACTTACGTCTATACGCACATAAATCTAAAAGTTCTTTTATACCCACCTGCCAAGCGGGGCGAGTATGGCAACAACCCCCTTATGATTTTGGAGATTCTTGAGGCAGGCTAATGTCCAGCTGTGGATGTGGACAGCAGTCCTACGGCTGTAACGATGCGTTTACCAAATCAACTTTCAAGCTATCCAGTAAAGTCGAATCTGCTATTTCCCCCCGTTCCTGCATTTATAGTGTAAATGCATATTCCAATTTAACAGCAAAATGCATTCACTCGCCACAATTAGGCCTAACCGAAACGGTACTAACGATCGAGAGGTAAGTGTAATATCAGGTTACAACCTCAGGATACACACATAAAATGGTCAAACGACTAGACATAACGAATAGCTGGTTACCTAATAATATTATTGAAGATTATTATTAATGAGTCAGGGGCAACGCAGTGGGAAGCCTTTGAAATTATCTTGGGATAATAAGGACTTATATCGGCGGCCGTCAATTGTTGGAACTAATCGTAAATAAATAATGTTGGACTTCGAAATGAACAAGTGTTCTCCAGTCTGAAACTATACGTCCCTACTGCCCAAACTATAGCAACGATGAACGAATACAAGAGAGTGAGGTTTCTTTCTCGTGGAGACGGCCCCTAAGGGTAGGTATAATACCTTGTATTTTTTTTCTGCCGTTTTTACTTATTTAGAAATAAATAACCTTTTTATCTTTATCTTTATTTGCGATTAAGAAACCTCACTCTTGGATATAAATTATTCTGAAGCGAATGAATTCAATAGTGTGCTTTATTTAAATTAAATATATTTTTTATTTTGTAAATTGACTGTTTAACGTAGGTTTTTGCTCTAATAAAGAAACATTTATTGACTTTGATTTTGACTTTTGTACAACGTATATTTTTAACCGCGAATTTACAGTATTTTCAATGAATACCGTAATTTAAACCAGACATTAACCTGTCAATAACTATGATGAAGAATATCGTAATGTCACTTCAAATTTAAAGGGGTATTTAGTTCATTAACCTCTAATTTAGCATTACCCAAGAGCATTATGATTATAATGTTTTAATTGGTATTGTTGACTTGTTTCATTTATAGACCAGTTCTCATTCTACTTCACTATTTTGGCGTTTGACAGGATAGATTTATTAATTTCTATTAAGACTATTTGTGTTTCATTTAACACAATTCTGCCTGTGTCAAGTAACGTGATCTTGTCGTAAAAAGGTCAAATTAAAGGTTACAAATTATTAATTGTCCAGGATAGATTTCCAAAACCACCTTCTACAATTTTCAAGACATTAATCCCCATACTAATACACTAGCTTATTTAACTAGTGAGCGCTTAGTCAAGGGATTTTATGGCAGTTTTGTATGAAAACATGTTAAAAAACGCTGTTGTATAATTAAATCAGCGTTTATGAGTAAGGGGAATAATGTCTTGCCATGTCAAATGCGACAATTAGCAACAAATCGATAGAGTTTCTGTCTATTTTTTTCTATAAAACTCTATGTCGATTTTTTACTACAACCAAGCATCTTTGTTTATCTCTGGTCATTCTTACCATTTGAATGTCTGACATTTGACATCACCCACAACAATAACTCCGCCAAAATGTTAAGTTCAACTGTCATGTCCAAATTAAGAAAAAACAGCAATTTAATAGCGATCATCCGCGGAAACCGGTAGAATGTGCGCCCACGTTGTGTAGATTCAAGGATTTGTAATAAGCTGTTCTATATTGTCTATTTCCTAAAAGAGATTATTAAGGAATTTTCGACTTTGTGGTCAAAACTTTGAGGTGGATTCAGATTATAACTGATTTTAGTATTGTTCAGAATTCCGTTTAAGTAGGTATGTATATGGAATTATCATATAAGGAGAACATTATCTTCTTGGTCCATAGAAATATTAAATATTTATGGCATTTTTGTCTTCTTTGTATACAAAAGAACATAATAACATAAAACTTAAGTGTTACCAACTTACTTTACAACATAGGTAGGTCTTTTATAAATAATTTTTTGAAAGAAAAGTTTGAAAGTTAATTGAAGAAAACAGCGTTATAAGAGATTAACCGTGGGATGCCGGCCGGCAGTAAAATTTGGCCCCTCCTCTATTGTCCGTGGATGTAGTAAGAATCTGCCAAAGGAAACTGCGTGATGGGCAACAGCGTCTTTCCATGTCAATATCCGCTACTGCGCTCGCCAACCCGCCTGCCAAGCGTGGTGGATATGGCAACAACCTCTCATGATCAGTACTTGGCGATCCATGAGGGAGTCCTTTGTCCAGCAGTGGAAGTCTTAAGGCTGGTGATAAAGAGATTAACTTGTTACGCACAAATAGAAAGAAGGATTACCACTATCAAAATCAAGCCTAATTTTCCAAGAAATTAAGCACACTTCAACTTTAAATCATTCTACCAATCCAACATTTTAATATCCAGTAACACAGTAGCTTGTCTATATGAATTATTTATAACAAATACTAGTATAATATAACCATCATATTATTATCATTCAACAGAAAATGGATTTACGATTTTGTTAATAAATGATAATTTTATTATATTTTTTAGTTGTTTAATGTTTTATAGCCAGTAAATCTGGAGGAGAATGTAAATTTTTGGTTTATTAATACACCAAGAAGCCCAATTTTATATTAAATCGAAGGTCGAGTTGAGTCCTTGACCTAAAAACATTTAAAGTTTCGGATCTGTAGAACAATAAAGTCCTTCTTTTTTATGTATATAATGTAGTATAATGAAAATTGACGTCATAATGGTTTATACCTAGCAAGTACCACTTTGAAAAATTTAGTAATGGCACTGTAATGAAACCAATGGCGAGTAGCAAGTGTCTGCATAAACAACAATCAGTCAAGCAGCAAAATGCAAGGCAACTTGCAAGGCAGATTGAAAGCCAGTGGACTGGCATACGCCGCTTTGTTCTACTATCTTTGTTCTGTTAGATAGACCAATGTTATGACTTCACAGATGATGATTAAGTTGTTATTTGCCAATATATGTTTATTTTAGGTGGTTGAGAAAAGTTTATTCTAACTACGCCAGTCATATATCAAACATAGGTACATATTATAATGTTTCTAAGATACTTACATATTACATGCTAAAGCACTAAGAATCGATCTATTTACACCAAGGACATTACAACAAAACAAATTACAAGCTCCCAAAAATTACATCACAGCCATTTTGCGAACGCAACACCGATCCATCATTCAGCTGGTCACATAAAGGCCTACCACAAAAAGGCCACGTGTGTAGTACATATCCCGGGCGTCCTACCACAGAAATCAAATAGTTAGTAAAAACAACCATAGATTACAGAGTAACTGCAGTTACCTGTGCGCTGTCAAAGCCTCAAGGTATGGTCGGGGGCAGTATCCGAGCGCAAGTCAAGGCGAGCGCGCGTTCCGTTCCCGCGAATTTTTAAAACGCGAACGTTTTTGACATTGAACTGTGGAGGTTATTTTTATGTGGGTGTCAATGTGATTCGAACTTTGAACTTAATTTGGATTGTGTATAACGGGTGTAAATTGTGAAGTGATACAGATTCTTAGTGATCGGTTTGAAAGAATTACCTGTTTATTGCGAATAATATTTTTAAAGACAGATGTACTATACTTTTGTTGTTGTATTAGTGTGATGTATCTGAAAATGTATATAAAATCGGAGAGATTCTACCAGCAGCCAGACCCGACGCTGAAAGACGAGAGATGCTTCTCAGATTATGAGGAGGAATTAGATGACCGTAAGTACCTGTTTGATAGCGACATGAAATCGTTGTGTTGTGGAAAAATGTGTTATACGAATTCCTTAGTTTAAGTCCAACTATGTTTATTGTTTGAGAAAATGTAGTAATAGTAATAAAATAAACAAAATACTAATAACTAATAAATATGGAGAGTGCGCGTTGACATCTTTTGTATGGAGATTAAAATAAGAGTAGCCTTTGAATGAAGTTTCGATACAAATAACTAAAGTTATTACTGCGTTTATAGGAATCTACATTAAAAAATCCATAAAATTATTTATTAAATTATGCAACTTATGTAGGTACTTGTTTATATGCATTATTGTTTTTTATAATTTATTTTAGATAAGTATACAATAATTAGACTTTTTTCAATTATAATTGAATAGCTAATAACATTATCTGTTTATATTTTTTCACATTTACATTGTGAGGTACCTAGCCAAATGCGCGTCAAAATTGACTGGGCCGTCGCTCGGCAAACACGTGCCTTGTATAAAGTCTATTACTGTTTCAAGATTATATAAAGAAATAACACTTATTTTTCCTATCTTCTTGAAAATGAAAAATAAAAAGTTTCATAATCTTTTGTAATGCTATTTAGACAAATAATAATAGAACTTGCTTAAAATAATCTCTAAACACAACATTGCTCTCAATACTAGTCAAATTTCTCGGAAATATTTTCTGGCTGGTCAAACTTAACCTTTTTATGGCTAGTCAGGTAAAAGTGCACACAATCCATATTCGGGTTCCAAATAACCCTTAAAGAGAAAGGTCCCTAAGGCAAGGTATGACAGGTCGGTAGTCGGTACTTTCAAGGTGAGGGCCGTTCAAAAAAAGGTATGGATTAAGGTTGGGCTTGCCAGACAAAGGACGGTTTATTTGACCATCGATTTCCTGGGTTAAGGACCACCACGGGGTAATTACGTGGATTATTTACGGGAGATTAGGTTTTTGGTTATATTTTTACAAAACTACAATTTACAATGAACAGTCAATTATTGCAGTATTAGGCATTCAAATCAACGCCGTTGAAATTTTTATATCGATGAAAGATCGACGGTAAATCTATCATCATCTCAGCCTTAGGACGTCCACTGCTGGAAACAGGCCTCCCCCATGCAACTCCGAGTACTGATCATGAGTGGATTGTTGCCATTCTCACCACACTAGGCAGGCGGGTGGGCGAGCGCAGTACGGGATGTTGATACTCGGAAAGACGCTGCTGGTCGTCTTCCGGAGGTATCCCTTAGCAGATTCTTACTGCATCTACGGGCAAGAGAGGAGAGGAAACATTCTACTGCCGGCACCCGACGGCTAACTACGGACGGTAAAGTTCTCCCTACAACATTGTGTAACTGGTGGGCGTTTCATATAACGTATTAGATATAATGATAATGTTTGATTTATTTTGTTACTTGACATTTATAAAATAATTTAATTACAATAATAGTGCAACTTTACCCAAAATGTACATAGGTACATATTTTAACCTCCGTTGTCAATATACAAAAACTTGCAAGTACACTTCTTAGAAAGGACAGCCAAAAAAACGGCAGGTCAGGTACCTGTGCTTTTTTTTTAAATTGGCAGGAAACCAGGACAATAGCAAACGGTCACGGCGCTCTCCCAAGGGCCAAGCCAATACCAAAACCCTCTAAGGAGTCTAAGGTAAGTATTGTAAAATACTTTTGCAACAATGGTAGAATGCTCGGTGCATTGTAGCCTGAGAATTGAAATGTTAGGGGATTTCATGGTGACTCACTCGTATTGTGCTTAATTTGGGGTAAAATGTGGAGCTATTTGCAGAAACTTGAGATTTTTGGGAAAACATTTAATTCTTCTGGTGAAAAGAACCGTATGTTACTGATGGTCAAAAGACAAGGTTATTTAATTTTAACTACCTGCTGCCACCCTGTGGCAATCCAGTTATCTTAAAATACGAAAGAAAATGTGCTGTAAGATGAAAAAAAATCTTCTAAAATCAAAAAGAACATTCTAAAATACAAAATTGAATATGGAATAAAACTGCAAAGTACATTAATTTTCCAATGTAACACCAATAAGGTTTAGAGAAACTAGTTGCGACATCGCAAGCAGGTACCTTCTTATCCTTTCGCACTCGATTCTTCATGTTAATCTGTATAATTTACCCAACAAAGTAAACGTGAAAGCGTGTACTGTCATGTTGCTCCAATAAATCCAAAGCGTAGCCAAAGAGCCTAATAGTACAAACGCTATTTCGACAATGCAAGTGAAACACGGTTTTACATTTTGCCGACCGACTGCAGAGATGTTGAGAACATTGCAAACGTAGTGTACTTGAAAAGCTAATGTTATTCAATTTTCAGTTACTTATATGAACTTTAAAGATGTATATTTATTTAAGTTAAATGAAATAAATACTAACTACCAATATTATATAGTTCATCATCATCATTTTAGCCATAAAACGTCCACTGATGAACACAGGCCTCCCTCATGGATCTCCATGAGGGGTAGTTGCCATTCTCACCACGCTTGGCAGGCGGGTTGGTGAGCGCAGTATGGGATGTTGATACACGGATAGACGCTGCTGCCCATCTTCCGGAGGTGTCCCTTAGCAGGCTCTTACTACATCCACGGGTAGGAGAGGAGGGGTAACATTCTACTGCCGGCACCCCACAGCATTATATAGTTAATTGTAAATAATCTGTTAAAATCGAATTTATCAAACGTACGTTTATCTCATATAAGGTCGGAGTGTCTACTTACCTATTATATTTAGAAATGCAATATGTAGTAATAAAACCTTATTTTAACTCCCCAGGAAGGTTTATGAGCTAAACGTAATAACAGCTTGTTTTAAAGCCATGGATATACATCGTACCATTCATAACATAACGGACAAGATTAGCAGCCACGTGGCAAACTCTAAACATTTATATGTTAGGTTGAAAGATCAAAGTACAAAAACCAATTTTATGACTAATTCAACCTTTGACTCCCATTTTCACCTAATAAATCGTTATGATACTTTCCAATGAATTGTGTACAGAAAATCTAAGCTGTCTTATAAACTAAACATTATAAAAAAATACATACAGCATTTGTTCTTCTAGATCAAGTGAAATAGTAATAATAATAATCTGAAGAGCGTTTAAGGACTAGGTTATTATTTAGGAATTTTAGTTTTGATTGAAGTTAAAATGGCTGGTAACAGTTTACTTAAATATAAACAAAATATGTGACTTACAAGGTTTTGTAATAAAATGTATTTAATAAAAAAATTGTAAGCATATCATTAATATTAGAAACATAATTGCGATCCAAACCTATTCATAGCACAGCACGACTTTTAACAGAAAATAAATAAATAATGCTGGACATTTCACACAGCACCGAGGTAACTGAACTTGTGTGATGGTTACCGAATGATTGATTTATTACTTAATCACATAATTTTTGTAAATACATAGAAAAATACCCAGACCCGGGAGAAATATCAGCAGAACAATTGTATGCAGTTAAGCATCGTTAATCCAAGCGCCATTTTCAGTTTTGTGGAAAATTACATAAACGCGTTTTTAACATTTATGTCGCTTAGACTCCACATGTTTAATTAAATTTGATAGAATAGGTTACTCTGCATCTAAAACCAGGATAAAGAGGATTGAGAAAGATAAATAAAATACTATTATAATGGCATGAGTGTTTTCTATTGCTAAATTATGCCTTAGTGATTACAAAACTGCAAAAAATTCGAAAAAATAAATTTCTTTGTATAACTGCATCCAATTACAAATATTTGTCCCGTTGCGGGAATCGAACCCGCTACACAAGAGGCGTATCAGTTAGTATAAGATCTACTGTGTCACGGAGGCAGTCAAAAATCTACCAGCCGGCCTGAAAACATTTTGCACCAATCGCCTGTATAACCAGGGACCACACTTTCTAAGAAGACGCAAGTAAGTAATAAATCTCCAAACACAAGACCCTTAGGAAAACAGTTAACATCTCGTAAAATTCCTTCGACAGGAGCCCTTCAAAGAAGTGCCCTTGACGTGTGTCCAAGATGGTGGCCAAACGTTTGTGTAGGAAAACATTTGTTCATGAACTCTTGACCAAATGAGTGGTTTTGTCGTTTACTGTTTGTCCTTTTATACTGATGCTTCGTTTGTAGTTCGTTTGTGGTATACAAACGGGTGCTTAGAAAGAATGTTGGGTTTACATGTTTAAAAAAATATATGTTGGTAAATTTACAGGAAAATCAGATGTCAAAAACACAAATTTGTAAAATTGGTAAGCTGATTTAATGTGTGACAAAAAACACTGACCAAAATGGCCATGATTTCTATGCGGTTGTCACACCATCAAAATATTACCACCATTATAAGTCACGTAAGGAAGGCAATTTAGTTACCTTTATGTGGTTTGGAAACAACATTATTTGAGCCTTACAAACGCATCGTATGCTAAATAAGCTGTCAAAAGCTACGGTTAAACTGCGTTCGCAACATTTCCATCTACCTAATATGGAAACTAGAAAGCGCCATGTAAAACAAATCGTTTACATTCCATGTTCAAAATTTAATTCTTTTTACACGTCTTATTCTCATTTCAAATTCCACGTTCGCACTATTTATAAATTCTTGTTTGAAATAGGTACCTAAAGAGTTTGCATACCTACATTTTTATGGAGTCTTAACTTGGAGAGTTGTTAATTTTTTTTTTCTTAAAAATGATTGAATGGCAACTCAAGACAATACAGAAGGACATACAGGATTGGCTAAAGCAGTTAGCTAGGTAAACACTGCTATTGGTGACAAATTCAATATTATGTTCTCCAAATCAACTTTAAACCTTTTTCAACTCTGTGTCAATGGCAAAGGCTTGTTGTTTTAAAATTCCGCTCTTGTCTCTGGTTTCTAAAGGCGGGCTGAATCCGCAATCATGCTGCATTTGCATAGGTAGCGTCGTGACTTGCGACCTGCGTACGTCACTTCCATGCGTCATGTGATTTCTATCTGTCTTTTTTAGTGCGAGGTGGAATGGAATGTATGCAGGTGTCAAAGTTCTTGGCAGTTCAATTTACAATGCTAGTTTCAGGATCTAACGTAACCATAGGTTGCGTTTTGTTAGCAACTGTAACTGTCAAGTGTCTCTAGCTTAAATAATAAAAACTTGTGTCATATCATCAGCTAAGCCGTTCGTTGGACGTGCACTGCGGACATAGGCTTCCCTCATGTATCTCAAAGTACTGATCATGAGGGGCCTGCTGTCACTCATCAAGTATTGTAGGCGGGTTGGCGAATGCAGTACGGATTGTTGATACACAAAAAGACGATGCTCTCCGGAGGTATCCCTTGGCAGATTTTTATTTCATCCATGGGAAGAGAGAGGGGCAACATTCTACTGTACCCCACGGCACTACGGTACTTACACTTATAAGCACACTTTTACTAGGCACTATTTATATACATCCCAATAAGACTGTAAAATGTCACGAGTCAAAAAGAGACAGATGTTCAAGTGCTCAAGTGGATTTGGAGCGCTAAAGTATGAATATAAATAGACAGATTATTAAAATTAATTATCAAAATCTTTTGAGCCAAATTAAAAATAACATTTTCTCTTTCTAATAAGCAGTATCACTTTACTAGGCAATTTCAATGAAAATCCAACGGAAACCATAAACTCCCAGCAGAATTAACATCCAAATGAGAAACAAAACATTACTAATATGCAATGACCACTCAAACATTTTACCTATTAATATGCACACAAATATGTGAAGTGTAAATATTAACATAAATAAAAAAAACAGTTAAAGCAGCAAGTAAACGATTAATACGCGGAATGCTCTTCAGAAATGTCAGAGGTGGTCAACCTTTGGCCCGCGTGAATCAACACGGCTCCGACCCGCGTCTCACGACCTCCGCGACCCTGACTCACCTTGACTCCTGAACCTGACGACGATTTTTTACTCTCAATCCTTACTAGACTAGCGATGCCTACGGTTTTAGTAGTCCTTGAAATATGAACATCCCTCTATATCAAGTTCCATAGCCGCAATATTACTGAGCCCAGCTGCTTAGTATTGATTCCTGTGTGTCTTATGGCAAATTAATAAAAGTTTAGCAAAACTTTAATGTATTTTATAAAATTTTCATCAGTGAATGCAAATGTGAGATTATTATTAGTACATAAAAAGAAACTACGTACTAAGACCTTGTGATCCAGCGATTCTATCGGATTGCTGGTTCGATGTACCAACATCATGATTGTTTTTTTTAATAAGTTATCTTGTGTTTTCTTTTTAGTTTTTATTTTCTAAATTTATATTTTATATGTTAGTGTTTCAAGAGAAGTTAACTTCAACAAGCTATATTTAGTTTTTTTTTATGCGAAGACGTATAATTGGTTCGTGTATATTTCATAAGTTTACTATTATGCTTATAAAACTGTTTGTCTTCCGAATAAAATAAAATAAATAAAATAAGATATACACTTATTATTGTTTTGGCGGGAATAAGGCTTAGCCGATAAAATTGGCAGTTGTCTGGTTTTTCCAGTTTTAATAAAAAACAAACAGCTTTATTCCAATAAACAAACATAATAATTGCCAAAGGTAAAAGAAACAAAACGCACCAACCTTTTACGCTTGATTCATCATTTCAGCCGTAAAACGTCTACTACTCAACACAGGCCTCCCTCATGAATCTCCATGAGCGGTAATTGCCATACACCACGCTTGGCAGGCGGGTTGGCGAGCGCAGTACGGAATGTTGATACACGAAAAGACGCTGCTGCCCATCTTCCGAAGTATAACTTAAACTTTCCGCAGTAAAAAGCCTGCTAAGGGCTAATCCACGGGCATGAGAGGAGGGGTAACATTCTATTGCCGGCACCCCACGGCAATAGTTTAACACAATAGTTCAACACAAACCACACATATTATCCCATTAATTTATATTTTATTATGCAACAAGAAAGACAATCTTACAATATTGTATTCCAAATAATAAAATCTTAGTTGCCGCAGTTCGAACCAGTTAAAGTTCATTGTGACATGGAGCTTACGCTTAATTCCAAAACGCTTATTTTTAGCGGCAGGGTACGACAATAATTATTAGTACCCCACTCAGTAAATGTCAGAGGTGGGCAACCTTTGGTCCCGACCCCGGTGAATCAGCGTGGCGCGGCCCGCCTCTCACGACCTCTGGAACCCTGACATTTGCCTTGACTTTGACAGTGACGGTGTTAACGACTCTTTACTTCTTAACTATGATTTATGACTATGACTGAGAGGATTCAGTTTTGAGGTTAAACTAGTAGGTTCGATTTTTAGGGGTAGATGTTTAACCCACAGCTTTATCGGAATTATTTGGTCGAAATTTGTAAAAGCAATTGTAAAATCATAAAGAAAAATCAAATCACAATACTTATAGCCGTTATTTATAAATTAGAAATAAACAGGGTTTGTAGACTTATTTATAACAAAGACTGCTTATGCTCGTTCTTCTCGTTTTCTCGTCTTCGCTATTATAAAGAACATACAAACAATCTCAAGTTACCAAATTCAAACCCGGTACCAAGAACCCCTACAGCAATATTTTCCAAACACCCAAAACCAATATTCAATCAGCGTACCAACTCTCAAATCTCCCGTCGGCCAAACAAACACCAGTTGGCTCGCCGACTCACCTGTTGTTTGCGCAGTGGTGTACAAACAACGCCACCTGCTTCGTTTGACCCTGGACTAGGGTCATGCACCGTGTTAGGGAATTCACAGGTTCAGAGAATAATGTTTCAGCTTATTTCAGAGACTAAGCATGATGAGGTTAGTTGAGTTATAAATGATTGACAAAAATATATAACACGAGGAGTACACCTGTCAATTATCTGATTCAGATGAAGTTGCCAGTCTGAACAAAAATAATATGTTGACGAGAGACAGATGAAGATTTTATTTGCAGATGTTATAAGTAAGATCTTACAAATGAAATGCTCCATGAACACTTACAATGATATTTTTTCACAAATCGATATTTTTAATCTCTCTTTTCCAAATTTAGGCTCGCTATTAGCGAGGAACTTTGTAGACGATCAGCGTCGTAACTTGTGTGACTAGTTTTTGTTTTTATTTTTTTGTTTAGCTACATTAATCATAATTTCAAGTCCTTACAGTCTATTAAATTGTCCACTTTTTTCTTTTCTTTGATGTGTAATGTTTTCTTTGGATGTGTGTGAAATTTATTAGTGGAAACTTAATTGGATTAAGAATTATTATGTTAAGTTTTGTCTATAAGTTATATTGTTCTGTTTGTTGTTCCAAATAATTCAAAATAGCAGATTGGCATCTTGACCATTGAACGATGACGATGTAAAGTGATCGCAAAAGTTTAAATGACGAAATCGTTCTTAATGTTAGTTGTACTTTCGTTAAGAAAATATTTTAGATGCTGCATTTCGGAGTACGGAAGCAAGTTTGCAGTGGTAGGAATCCAAACGTGGCCACGTATCATATTAGAAACACTGCTGAAAAATGATGGCTAGATTTTCAACAGGGAAGAAATAATAACCTAGCCTTGCCCAAAATGCTTAGAGTATATCTGAAATATTCTTATGACAAACTTTATCACTTCCAATAACGTTACGAATCTAAAGCGAACGCCAATTGATTTAATCGTTCGCTCGAACGTTCCCGAAAACACACCAACCATTCCAACCATTATCACGCTTAAATGAACTCTACCGCCTATGAACACACGGTGCTTCATAACAACAACTCTTAGACCACCTGTTCCTCGCACCAACTTAATCCACAACAAAGCCATTATGTCACATTCGAGATAATAAGTGACGTTCTAATACAAAAATCAACAGAACTCCCGTATTGTGACATGTTTGTGTTCGTCCACGCTCGTCCACGCGCCGGTGTGGGCGGCCCTAATGACGGGCTGACCCCCCGTGAGAGATGCATAAGCTTAGGAACTAAGTAAAGATGAGATTCCATTATTTATTGACAATTTCTGAAGCCAATGAGTTTACTGAATATACTAGATTGAACAAATGCCAAGAAGTATTCGTACAGCAGATCATTTTATCTACAAAAGTGTTGAATATACATATGTCCAACTGTCTAATAGCAGAATTGACAGGGCGATTGTTTTCCGCAGTTGTTAAATTTAAACCAAATAAAATATAAGAGAGATGGAAGACCTTTGCCCAGCAGTGGGACAATATAGGTTGATAAAAAATAAATAATAATAGACAGTTGGCCAACTCCCACACTGATGTTGACATTATGTTGTGTTCCGTAAGTTTTTTTGGACCAATTTCTTATATCTTACCTAGTTATCCAATACCACACGTAAATGATCTTCAAATATTTCTTCACACTTACATTTCATTAGTGCGACATTTTACAAAATATAGAATAGTAGGTACTGTTATCCTATATGTAAGCTGAGATGGTGCCGATGGGAACAGGTGCTGGGTCAAGCCAATTATCTAATAATGTCTAAATTAGTGCTAAAAAAGGCCTTATTACTATGTGGTATTACTGATATTACTATGTTGATTACTATGCTGTAGTCAGCATCCCCATAGTAATACGGCCTTTTTACAATTATTATATTATAATTTATATTACAGCGTCAGCAACTGGTAATCATGCTGTACGGGACATTGTAAATAAACCAAACTCGATGAGTTTAACTTGTTAATGAGTTCCTATCCTACCTTCCGAATCCATCATCAAACCAGCTCTATGGTACTATATTATTTTATTTTCTCTAAAGATACTAAATTCTTATTTAATTTCCAAGATTCGACTCACACTAAGAAACTGGCACGTTAAATAAAAGCTTGTAAAAAGCGTATCAAATGATTATCACGTCTAATTTACATCAGTTACTCGATCAGCACAATTAGAAGAGCCAATTTGCTCAGAAAGTTTACCTTTAAAACTGAATTGACGAATACCTGTCATTGTGTGCCTTTAACAAACAACTGGCACTAACTATGTAGTTCTCGGAAGTCGAACTATACACGTTCTTTTCAACGGTTTCAGCATGATGGGTGGACCGATGAATGACAACAGTGTGGGTATTTTGACACGAAGCACGGCTAGCTGCCGTGGGGTGCCAGCAGTAGAATGTTTCCCTTCCTCTCTTGCCCGTGGATGCAGTAAGAATCTGCCAAGGGATATCTCCGGAAGATAGGTAGCAGCGTCTACCTGTGTATCAACATCCTGTACTGCGCTCGCCTACCCGCCTGGCAAGCGTGGTGAGTATAGCAACAACCCCTCATGACCAGTGCTCAATGAGGGAGGTCTTTGTCCAGCAGTGAATGTCCTACGGCTCGAACAGAATAACAAAACTATAAGCATTACAAAGAATATACCCGGAGCCACCGAGGTCGTCCGGATTATATTTTTAAAGATTTATAAATACGAGTATGCTCATTTTTACGTGATCGTAACTGTATTGCCGTAGTGTCCTGGCAGTAGAATGTTGCCCGTGGATGCAATTAAAATCTTCCAATATACCTCGGGAATATGGACATCAGCGTCTTTAGGCATATCATTCCGTACTCCGCTCGCCATTTAACCCGCCTGCCAAGCGTGGTCATCATCATCAATTCAGCCATAGTACGCCCACTGTTGGACATAGGAAGCCATAGACATAGGCCTCCCTCATGGACTTCTCACCGCCGACCTGCATACCTTACCAGGTCGTCTGCCCATCTTGTTGGTGGAAGTGCGTGTATGCCGCGCGTGCTAAGCATGGTTAGGATTCGTGAGGTAGGCCTATGCCCAGCAGTCATGGACGTCCTATAACTGAGATGATGATGATGATCGTACTTGTATGGTTAACAACAACACTTAGCTCCACAACATTCAAGATGATTCAATAAATTGCTACGAAGCACGCGTTCAAACTGTTATCAAAAACATATCGTGCTGCTAATTAGAATATACGTAGAATTGTATTAAATAATAGTTTTGGAATACCTCATCCTGCACCCTCACCCTACATCCTGTCGGATCGCTGGTTCGATGTGCCATCATCATGATTGTTTTTTTTTTAATAAGTATTTATCTTGTGTTTTCTTTTTAGTTTTTGTTTTCTAAATTTATATTTTATAATATGTTAGTATTAGTTTGATAGTTAGCTTCAGCAAGCTATATTTAGTTTTTTTTATGCGAAGACGTATAATTGGTTCGTGTATATTTAATAAGTTAACTATTATGATTATAAAACTGTTTGTCTTCCGAATAAAATAAAATAAATAAATAAAATACCTTTTTAATAAAATTAAAAATGAATTCCAGTTAACGAATTCAAATTAATTATCGTTAACGATATGATATTGTATAACAGTAACTAACATTTAACTAGTTGAGTGGAAAACTACAAACAATAAAATGTTTATAAAAGTCGACTCACAACTGACTTATAATTATTGAGCTATCAGTACGCAAATTTATCTCTCAATAGCTAAAGAAGCTAACTACCTTCTGTGTTTTTGTTTAAAAAGATGTTATATCTGTATCTTGAAATTCTTGATATGGTCATATCAGTTGAGCACCGTCTTTAGCGCCGTCTACATACAGGTACAGATATACTAGAGTTCTCCTGTTCATTTGACGGACGGGGGTTTAGAATCCCACCTGAATCGTAAATTTTTGAAAAGGTTTTTTAGTTTCATCAAATGTTCAAATTTGTAAAATTACAAACCATAGGTTTAATACCTCTGATGCAGTAAGCCAAGCCAATCTGCCAAGGGATACCTCCGGAAGATGGTTCTTTCAGTTACATTCCATACTGCGCTCGCCAACCCATGTTGTTGCCATATAGTAACAACATGATGCTTGGAGGACAGTATTCATACGGCTGAGATAGATATACTAAAGATTACATTGGAAGCCTTCTTTTAATAGTTTCATTGCTCTAGCATAGAGTTTAGCTACAACACAATAATCACGTCGCACGTAGCACGTATGTATACGGTACCGATCACTTAGGCAGTCTGTTTGTACGTGCCGCCCATTCGGGTCAGGTGCCAACGGTACCTTGTTTGACGACGCTGCTGACCCTACGGAAGGCTGCGAGGGATGAGATGTTGCGGAAAATGCATCGAAAGGTTAAATTAACACTGTAATGATAGTCCTCTCTAGTGACCTCTGTGGTGTCTTCGTAGAACTACGATGATGAGACGCAAGCTTTATAATTCTAAAAAGTTTTACTACCTCCTTGGATAGGCCTATAGCCGGAGAGTCGGCAGGTTTTGGGTTCTAATCACGTCGAGCAACAAACAAATGTTTTTATAAGGCGTGCTTAGCGCCGTTCTCGCGCACCTTACGATCGACGCGCCAGCGGTGGTTTCGTCCTTTCGACACGCCCTTAGGAGCAGGTATATGTGTAATTCTTATGTATTTTAATGTACTTGGGAACACCGACTTTGCTCGTTATATCTTATTACTATCTAGAAGATACTTATAATACTTACATATTGTGTGTACGTGAACAGTCTACTTAAATAGATACTCATTTTTATTCTACTGTATTTATATAAAAAAAACAATTATACAGTTTTATGTACTAGATACCTAACTAACATTAAACAATAGCATGTTCTAATAAGAAGTAAAAAATATATTTGCCGTATCTTCTATTTTACTTTCTCATAACCTGATTGAAGCTCCATATCTCATGTAATGTGTTTGCCGTACAGTATCTAATCGCTTCTTCTTATAACTCAGACTAACATTTGTCTTTGTACGAAGAAGTCAACTCTAGCGCAAGTCAACGCCGGGTGTCAAATGCCACATTACACCGTTGTGGGTTAATTGAGTTATTTCTCTTTTCTTTTAAAAGGCTTTTACTATTGTGATTCGTGGGTACAATGACTTGGCCTGTAAGTAGCTTGACGATAGGTTGTGTTAGTTTAAGAATCTAAATGTATTCTAAAAAAGTCGTGGGGTACCGGCATTAGATTGTTGCCCCTCCTGTCTTGCTCGCAAATGCATAATTTAGCAGGGGGTACCTCGGAAAGATGGGCAGCAGCGTCTTTCCGTAAATCATCATCCCTTACTGCGCTCGCCAATCTACCTGCCAACCATGTTATGGTAACAGGTAATGGGTGGACGTCCTACAGCCGAGATGATGATGAGTCTAAACACTAGTTGTTTTTAGAGAATGATAAATTGATTTTATGTGTAATTAATTAGCTTCTACTTACGGTTAGGTTAGGTAGTAAACACAATTTTCCATGCGGCTTAGTAACGGGTATATCATAATGGTGATTCTGTTGTTGCACTATCCAGCTAAAGCTAATTAAATTGACTTAAAACGGACTCAAATTTTTTATAGCTTTTCGGTTAGTGTCGTTCTAAAATTAAAACGGACCTATACCCAATTTTACGCTGACGGGTCTAAATTTTAAAATCTCTAATTATACTTAATCAGTTTTAGGAAGTGTAAAATATAGTTGATTCCTTTGGGCTAAGTAAATTCGCCTTATACATCTACATCTATAAACAGTAAATACTTAACATCGGAGAGGCATAAACATTTACACGCTGAATATAATTAATTAACATCTAAAGATATTTCAAGTAAATTATCCCATCTTCTCTCTAGAGATATCCCTTGGTAGATGCCACATCCACGGGCAAGAGGGGATGGCCAACAATCTTCTTCCGGCACCCCATCTCGCTGGAACTAATTTCCTTCGTTACCCTCACACATGTCAAATGCATCATGTCATTGACCCTTTGCCTTCGCATTTCGTTTCCTCACCGTCAACTATCGGCATCGCTAGTGAAGAATTTCTTATAAAAACTAGAACAGGTTATTTCTCCCTCGATCTAGCTTACCACAGATTGTATAGTAGATTTATATAGAAGTGCCACTATAGCTCTCACTAAGAATATTTATGCCTATTTGATAGGCTTTATGAACCACGTTCATTAAACACATACATAGCTCCTTTTGTAAGCGATTAAAGAATTAAAGGACTTTTCAACCATTGAGTGCTTTTTGCAATCATGTTTTTATTTTCTTCAACTACAAAAATATTCAAATAGTCGTAAAGCTCACATAAGTTTTTTTTTAATATTATCGTTATAATCGCGCCAATTTTGACACAGACTTCTGCAGTAAATAAATATTTTAACGCTTTATTGCACACGAGTACAAAAAAGCCGGTATCTTCTTAAAAATAAATCGCTATAGGTGTTAAAACTTTCACCGCGATCTTTTTAGCAATCTAAAACGTTAACAATAGTACACCTAAATATTTTATTCAGACACTTTACGATAGGTGGTAAAAAGGAACTCTAAGGCCTATATAAATAATATATACTTAACAATATCATCATAGTATAATCTAAGCAGCTTCTAAATAACAATATTATCGAAGGTACGAGTTTAACAGTGGTACAGGTCTACTTTCAGCTCGATTGGCGATCTCAACAAATCACTTCGGATAACTAGTTGACATGTCAAACTTGCCCGGCCTGCATTAAATAACGGTACTTTAGACCCCTTTATTATGCGGACGTAATCAGGGCAGGGGCAAGAAATCACCGCCTTAGATACCCTTGACTCGCTGATATCTGTTGGCTTGAACTTTCCAATACACCCTCCTAATAGGGACATTCAAGAACTGTTTTCGAGATGCGAAGACTTTATCCAATTATGAGGATGTTTTTTGACTCGCATACATAATATAAATAAATAATGAATGTATTGCAAACCTTTAAAACGCAATTAACCTCCGCACCTAAATGTAAGCTAGATTCCTATCTCACTACATATGTACGTATATACAGATCGCAGACGTTAAGAAAGCTTTAAAACCCAACGCGCATACTTTTCAGTTAATAAATTAATTCCTAATACCATTCCTTATTACGTCCACTTAATTATAATACCACTCGATAGTGACCTGCGCTGGACACCGGAAGCACTCACTCATAGCACGCCATCATAAATACCGACGGCTTCCTGCAAAAATCAAACATTTTGGAATCTGACCCCAAAGTCGTGAGAACTAATATTTGTAATAATTATTAATCTATCCTTATTATTTTTACATTAATATTAACTTTCAAAAAATTGCATTACTCTTCACCCCAAAAAGTTTTGCAATATCTAAGATTAGACTTGCTAAGAGCAATTTAAACTTTAGCGCGGGAATTCAATTTTAAAAATAATCGATTTTTATTTTTTATAATTCATGCAAAAATCATCAACAGTTTTAGTGTTATAAGGACAATATAATATGGTCAAAGTGAATGGTCCATGTTCTGGCTTCTTGTTTTACAATAATTGTAGTTTTTTACGTTCTGAGGTCAAGTTTTGTTTATTATACCCTAAATGTTGAGAACACGTATAAATATTCCAAGTTCACGTGAGAACTAAATAAATTAAGCAATCAATTAACATCCTAAAATGGTATTGCTTCAGGTAAGTTGAAGTGTTTGCTCAAAATAATTTACGATAGATACAGTTTTTTATGCCGTATAAAATGAAGTGATATACAAGTTACCAAATGAAGTAATAAACTTTTATCTTTGTAGGCTTAGCTATTAATGTCACCATCTATTTGGATTAATTATAAAATAATAAATAAACATTGCTTGACTTTGGTCACTTAACTTATGTGTTTGAAAATATTGTGGAAATTATATTTTCTTATTGAGTTGTAATGTTACGTACTCCTTCGATGTGAAATAATTAGAACTATAAAATCATAATATCACGTTTAGACGGCACTTTACTGATACTCAAATTACTGTTTATGGCTAAATACGTTATACGTGTTAATGAAAAAGGTTATTTATTAACCTTGCTTTGACTATAAGTTATTTTTATTTTAAAGATACTTTTATAATCAGTTGTATACATCACCCTTACAATCAACAACACTCATATAAATACAGATTTGAGTCAAAATAAATTTACTTCCAGCGAACATTATACCGACATGCTCCCAAAACACGATACTTCAGGTCCAACGTGTGGTCCATCCTAATGTATTATAATCGCCTTATAACATAATGTTATCATTGTGCTATTCAATATTATTTTATACAAATAAACCCATTTATAACGCCTACGTGCTCGCGTGCCATCTCTTTTCTAATAAACAGTGAGATGTCTCCACGAAACATATCAGTTTATAATAATTTTCCCATAATACGCGTGACATTATGATTTCTACCCATTTTCGTATCTTTTTCGACCTTATCGTATAACAGTGGCTGTAAGGTTCAGTTTCTATTGTTACAAGTATAAGGAGGTGGTCCGTAAAACTTTATAAAGCGTGGGCATTTTTGTACAATTGCCTAGTCGAGTGAGTTGAGTGAGTATTATTTATGCAGATTTGAATACGAATTTTAGAAAATTACTATATCCATTATTGTTCAATATTATTAAAATGTATGAAGATGGTTGGTTTTTAATTTATAATAAAAGTACTTACCAAATCGTTTTTTTATGTTTTCTATTAGTAACATTTACTTACTAAACTATCTCAGTACCTTCTATAACATGCCTTAAATTATATTTGTCGATATTGAAAAAGAATATTTGCTAATTTTCTAAGTCAAAGATTACCAGGTTAAGTTATAAATAGCCTATTTATTCTACAACATGTATTATTTACACGATTAACGCCCATTAATTTTTAATATCTAAAACAAATCTTGGAAAGCGCTTGTACAGTTCTACATTTAAATTATCATAAAAGTCAGTAATATTCATAATAGTAATAGTCATTGAGACTTTTATTAGTAGTTTATTGAGCTAGCATTACTAAGGTTACCTACCTATGATTATTTAGTTTTATTAAGTTTGGAATATGCTATTGTGTAATTAGTCGTCATCTAGCATTACATTTGTAGGGTTCATGCTTTTGAACACATCCTAATTTTAAGACCATGTATCATTATATATGTAGTAATATGTAACAACATGTACCTACTACGCGATAAAATATTTGAAAAAGTCAATAATATGACTATATTCTTATTAGCTGCGCTCCGCAGTTTCACTCGCATAGTTCCCGTTCCCGTGAAAATACAAGAATAAAATATAGCATAAATATAGAATTTTAGAAATGGGTCTAGTAGTTTTGACTTTATTCGTTACAAACATACAAAATACGAATCTTTCCTATTTATAATATTAGTATAGAAATAAAGATTAAAAGTTAAATTACACCATTTTGAAAATTAAGTCTAATAAGCTTTCTATTTGGTGGCATTATGTTGGGGTATATAAATTGTCAAAATGGTGTAACCCAACTTAAGGTACAGAATGATGTATTACGATTTTCTCTGACCCAGCTTGTCATCTTGGTTGATAGCAATCTACTGGGTTTCTTAATTGCTTATGTAAACCGCCAAAATAATGTCACTGCATAATCAGCTTGATGGATCGTGTGAACTACTGGTCCATGTGACATTTGACACTCTGTCAAACACACAGAGCATTACAAAATATATGAAAAATAAAACTGTCAATGGGCAGTAAGCGTGTTCGTTCACATACTTAGCAGTTAACCCATTTTTTTATTTTATGAGCTAATAACATGTGAAGGACGACCTTAGTCCAACCTTGCTTTATATCCAGTAGTTCCATTTTCAAATAAGAATCTTCATTGAATTCTAAATCCGTGTGCTAAACTTCACACCTCAGCTCATTAATTCCAAGATGGCGACGCGATTGGAAGAAAGTGTTGTGAATTTTGCGAAGTCCGTAACTTCAAACGGTCCGACATTGCATTAAGCGTTGATAGTATCAGACATGATGCTTGGTCGAGTGACACTGAGCTGATCTTTGCCACTTTATTTCGTCTATCTGTAGCACGTATGTCGGTCTGTCTCGACACGAGCGATGCCCTGCCAGACAACCGGGTTCTATCCCCGCAGGGCGTAAACGAATTGTTTTTAAAACGTCTGGCCTGTGATGCAGCTTCTGTCATTTATCAGCACAATCATCATGTTTCTTAGTAAATTTTTACCGACTTATGAATTTTAATCTTAATAGAAGTATGATGAGTAAGATAAAAAGATATACCTATCTATCATTATCAGTATAAAAATTGCTAGGTATTTATAAATAACTGACGGCATTTTATTCGAACAAAATTCAAACATAGAAAAATGAGAGATTGGACTCGCGGTAGCTGCCGCTACGATGAGACTCGGGCAGAACAAGGTCTTTCGGTCGGCTTGTTAAAAATAGTTTTCTCTTGTCGCAGGTGAAGGCGGAGGGGGCGCTAGCGCACGGCGGTACGCGCGCGATGCCGCGGCGTCGCCAGCACACGCGCCGCCGACGGCGACGACCGCCCACTCGCATCAAGCCAGCTTGAAGAACGACCATCAAACCAGCCTAAAGAACGACCATCAAGCTGTCAAAAGCGAGACGAATGTGAAGAGCGAGCGGTTGAGCCCGCACGATTCGAACGCGTCTAGGTGGGTATTGAAGGAATAAATGAATGAATTTCTGAATGAACATTTTATTGTAAAGGAAATATTTAAAATTTACTGGTTTTCATTAAATGGGGTGGGTATTTCCAGACAGTATGTATAGGAATATCACTAAACATGATACATTATTAATTCACAGTAGGTTTCTCTTTTATGCCATTATATCGACTGTGCTGTGCCGTTGAAAACAGAACAATAAACCAGTCCAGTGGTTCCAGGTCCCGCAGCGTGACGCCCTCCACATCATCGTACCCCGGCACGCCCCCCGAGCGCGGCAGCCCGCATCAGCAACCAGCGACCCATCCTCCGAGGAACTACTCAGACATCATGAGGTCTTTAGCAGCGCGGTACAACTCACATCCTACTAACGAGTGAGTATTATCATTCAAAACGGCAATTTCATAATTAATAAAATGGTGTGATGAATTTTTCGCCTGAGGATCCAGACATTTTGAGAGTCTGGCTTTTTCTAAATGTCTGCTTTTCAGACCATCTGATACCTAGTTAGGTATTTTGCTTCATGCTTATTGCTTATAAGACGTTTCTCGCTGTTGGACATCTAGCGATTTAGCTCTTCTATCATCATATGACGCATATTTATATGCTAAGCAGGAAGACGAGCAGATGGTCCTGACGGGAAGTGCTATTAATTTGCCAACTTCTATTTTATTTGTGGCCAGCATTATTTAAAATACACAAAAGGAAGCTGCCGAAGTCGCGTTCAATTTTCGAACGTCCAAATATTGACAATCAATTTTTCACACGGCCGGCCGGTGTCACCACTGCACTGCACAGCACTGTGTGACCTGCAGTTCACCGACCGACGGACTAGTGATGCCCATAACAATTAGCATATTAATCGATTCGATAACTTACGTTTAGTCGACAAATTTACATGATTCGTGAGAACCTACGTCTCTGCGTGAACTTATGTTATATTAATGAATTGCTCACCTGGTCGGCGACCTCGGGCTTAATTACTACCACGGTAGGCCACTAGGCGCCTCTGACGCTTCCCATTAAATACTATTGAGACCCGACAGTAAAATAAACAATTTATTGGTCGAGAAAGACATTAAAATAGTAGAAAATGTATGCGCGTTCATTAAATTTTATCAGTGAGCTGTATTTTTAAGTGTTTTGGTAGGATTCACACGTTTCAGAGCATGCTTTTATTGACTTTCGAATAACTGTGCAAAAAGTGTATCGTGTGACGTTTTTTGATCGCCCGTACGATCAATATATTTAAACTTACGCAACTGTTTTAAAATAATATGCACACCGTGAATACTTTTCGAAAGTTTTTGTTTTTTCCGTTGTAATAAAGAGGAATAAAAATTGTAGGTAACATAATTTTCACTAAAAGCAGTAATGTATTAAAACCGGGTCAACAATATACAACAATAGTAAGCTGCAGAATTCCTGCTGTTTAACAATGTTCCAGGCACTGCACCGTCCCGTACACCAGATTTCTGACGTTGTATAAAATGATCTATTTTATTATATTTATTTTATTTTTTATTTAGATATCATATTATTTTATATACTTATTTACAACTGTAGTTATGTCCTTTTTAAAAGTTTTTTAGAGATTTTTATCAATTTCAAGATGCCTTTATTTTGTCATACCATATTACAAGAATCAAAACACATTATTGCAGTTCTAAAAACTAGTGACAAAAATTTCGCTACTCTGCGCTTTTGTGTGACTAAGATGTTTGGTTGGTGCCACCAACCGTGCATTTTGGACGTAAATTCAAATATTAACCTCAACCCCCTGTCCCCAGCTACTTCCACAGACACAACGGCTTCGCGTCAGAGCCGAGGACCGTGACGTCACCGGCCAGTGATGGCTCGGAGGCACCCCTCGGAGGCCTGTTCACGAAGCTAGCCAAGCAGCAAGGGGGCCCCACGCGGCTTCCTGCATTCCCCGTCATGTTGGATATGAGTTCTACTAAGGTAAGATAAGTTAAAAAAAATATATACATATATAAATTTTAAAAAGATAAAAGAGAAGATAAATTAAAATCATTTAATGGTACAATCACTTTACGGTAGGATAATTTTAAGGTAAGATAGGATTAGTTAGGTAAGATAATTTTATGGTTCCATAGCAAAATGCTTATTAGAATTATAGACAGTTCCAGGGCAGGCGAAACCAAATACTTTTTTTTTATTTATTTATTGATTAAAAGATAATAAACCTAAAATAATTACAAAATAACTTTCACCTTAATACAATGGTATTAAGGAGGTAAGATTACCTAGGCATCATTCTATTAGCTATGTCGTTAAATGTAGTTAAGACTAGAGGTATTAGGATTATCAATAGAAAACTTTTTTTGGTACATACAGTTTATATCTTACTAGAAAACACTCAGACCTCATTTTTTTATTTTCTCCATGGATGATGTTCTTGTCAATCTTTACATCCAACTGTCCAAGAAAAATATAAAATTTCTTGACAAACCAGGCCTCATACTTACTTTAATATAACTATATAAAATAATTAGGTACGTATTAATTATCAAGTCACAGTTTGTGTTTATTAGTTTTAACTGTATCTGTTCCAGTTTGAACTATCTTTTGACTTATTATACAACCGGTCATTATTTATCTCAATAACCTTAATTTCATCAAAAATGCTTACATCCATTAAAAAAAATCCTAAGTCATTTTATTGAATTTTAGAAAATTATGCATATTCATTCACTGTATAACTTTAATGGCACTCAACCAATTAGAATAATATGCCGAAGAATATTTTTTTTCCATTTTTGGTGGTATTCTCGATCGCGTGACTGGAACAGGATGGAAATAATCATAGACAATAAAAAGGCTGGCCTTAACCTTACAGCCTGTGGGCGTTTTTGTTCATATTAGAAACGAAATGTTCTTTTTAAAACTCAATATCTTGTAGATTATGACGAACACATCTGACACTGGCAGAGTTGCAGCAAGCAACAGCCATAAAAAGAAGAATTTGTAGTTTTTATTTTTTAGTGTCATTATACGGACACTGGCAGAAATGTGACCGCTAGTGTCAGAAGTCAAAGAAATAAGAAGAAAAAGAACTTATAAAGTGATTACAAAATGTTAAGTGTGTCCCATCCAAAATGTTAAGTCCAAAATGTAAGTGGTAAGTTAATAGTATGAGATAAAAAAGTATAAAGACCTTAAAATAATAACGTAATAGAAACCAGGCTAAAATAGCAACGAAAATCAATCATTCTGTACTCTTTTTACTAATTAATTTTAAAGGAGCTAGAAAGAGGTGCATGTACAGTTGTATCTTCGTAATTTACAAGGATGGCGTTAATAAACAATTAAATGGTTCTAAATTTGGTTCTACTTATGACGTATATAGCTAAATAATCCAATAATAAACGTGAAGTTAGCTATAAATATTACTTCTAACAAACTTTAAGTAAGGCTCAGAAAGAATTGTATTTTAGCCTTACTTCTATTATGTCATTATTCTAAGATAAAGACATATTTTAATACGAAACAGTCAAAGATCTGTCAATTAAGAGGTGGTTAAGGTTAAATTTACCAGCTTATTCTTTTACGGGATGAAGAGATACGTAGAACTCGAAGCACTGACATAGCCAAACGGATTAGCACGTTGAAGTGGCAATGGGCAGGCCGTGGTGAGCTTAGTTAGAGCGAGGTGACGAAACTAACATGTCACTTTAGGTCTATATTAAGCTTTATTTGGTAACTAGCTTTTACCCGCGACTTCGTCCGCGTGGAAGTCATAAAACGTAAAATCCCCTTTTTCACGCAGAGCCACTTTAATTCGAAAATATAAATCCTATCTATTCCTTATCCCGTGGGAATTTAGAAAATCCCTTCTTTGTGCACCTCTAGGATACTCATGGTATATGTGTGCCAAATTTCAAGTCTTTAGGTCCAGTGGTTTAGGCTGTGCGTTGATATATCAGTCAGTCAGTGAGTCAGTCAGGACTTCGAATTATATATATATAGATTAGGCTTTACAGAAATAAACATATTTTATCTTATTATCCTTATCATAAGTAGCTCGAAGAACATCATGGCCGATGGCTACGAACACCATGACTATCATCATATTAGTTGGTGACCTACAATTAATTATAAATTACCTAACTCAAACAGTAAATTTCCTAAAACGTTACGAATAATTATTTCCGTCTGTATATTTTACAAATAACCTCAAAAACTCCCAAGTTCATAACAAACTTCGCCTAATATATTATCTTCTATAAGTAATTCCCCCAAAATAATTAATTTTACAGCATAAAAATAATTTAATTACTTCATAACGCACATCACATTAACACAAGGCCAGTGCCCCTATGAAATAATTCACGCTACGGTGGTTTTCGTTTCAATAGCATTAATTCGTATTAATTATAAGCAAGTAACCACTGACCTTACTAGGTAATGACTAACTAGAGATTCATAGTTCACGGTTAAGATTAAAATGTCTCGGGTAACATAAAAGTCTGGGCTATACGGCTTGTAGTCTCTGCTGCGTGTCATTTTTATGCAGTGACGAGTGGCTTCACGCTGACACCGTGGAATATAACTTCAAATCAGATGTCATATCGAATCATATTTATGAAAATTATTAGATCTTTTTTCTGTGTCTAAAATTCACTATAAAACTATTTAAAACTAAATTATATAGATATATATATATATATATAGCCAACATAAAATTTGTCATCTATTTCGTCTATAGATAGATAACTCTATTGTACCACACCACACACCACAATGAAAGAATACAAACATATAAAGAACACTAAAAAATAAAACCGGGCAAGAGCGAGTCGGACTCGCGCACCGAAGATTCCGTGCCATCATACATTATAATATAATTATGGTAAGGCGGTTTATATTTGTTGGAGAACCTTGACACCGCCGTCTCTTGTCTTATAGCGGAACTTATGTAGAATTTTTACAGTTTCGATGATTTCTAAAAAACTATGCAAATTAGAGGGTTCGTTATAAGTTTCCTGTAATCTTTACATATTAGCAATACAAGTTTCAGGGGTTTATCTTTGCAAACTTCGGAAATAAGGAGGAAAACGCAATTTTTTTCAACGTTTTAGTAAATAAGTCAAAAACTATAATATAATATACTTAAAGCAAAACTAAAAACTGTTTATTCATGTGCAAATGAATACCTTTCTTATGATACCCCCTTATGATAATCAACCTAATCATTGTCTGTGTAACATCTAAGTTGATTTTTGTAATTTTGTGTTAAAAAATGCATTCTTTATTTATATATCTTTCTATATCTTTCTATATCTATATCTTTCTATGCTCATTATCGAAATCCTTGAATTCTTCATTCCGATATCCTCATTGGCACTAAACCGCGACTCCCAGCCGTCAGCAAACAAGTATCGCTCGTAACATCACCGGACACAGCTAGTTTATGTAAATGCTCTTCATAAAGATCGCTTCGCTACCTCCTTCTAATGGTGGCAATTAAATCTGATAACGGGCGACCTTTACTCCCTTCGTGGTTCGAACCTACGTTGTGTAACCTAGCATTGATTAAGATGTTTTTTGTTTACTATTTTATAGGTTAGGGGAACGAGTTTTAGGGCTGTTTAGAATAAGTAACTGTCGTGTTTTTGAATTGGGTATCCATCTGAAAATTAGTTATACTTATGAAGATATTTATTTATTTATTTATTAGGACCACCAACAAGAGATACACAGATTCAACACAATTTAAAACTTAGGGACTAAGGGCCTTGTGCTCCCCCAATTAAAGGCGGCCACAGCATGCACACAATTGAGCGCAACTCAACAAAAATATATATAGAGGTATATACCTACCAACTCATACTCACGAAGGTCTAAACAAATGGCAAAAAAGAATAAGAAAATAAAAATAACGAGATTTCCATCGTTTATCTCCAAGTATTATCTGAAAGCTGAGCACACAATATGAATAGAGACGACAATCGTCACAAATAATAAAAAAAAACATATGACATTTCGAACGTCGGGCGAGAATCAGCAGAATTCCATCAATTCAAAAATTTAACTACAAATCCTTTGCCCAACTCAACTATCCTCTGTAAAAGGAACGACCCAGGTATTCCTTACTCATACTCGCAGAAAATCTAATGGCAATAATATATCCTCTTTGGCCATCTCAACTCTCCACAGTAAAAGGAACTGGAGCTGCACTAATTGGCAGCACGCGCCGCGCATGCGCCGACACGCTAGTGATGGGATGTGAAACTATCGATGAAATCTGATGACTCAGGAAATTGCAACTTTCTAGATAACATGTGATGGTTGTGATGCGAATTTACTGTCGGGTCGTTGTTGTTTCTAGTAAAATTGTATTTTTAGATATTATGTACTTTGTATCATAGCTATGACACGGTGTTGCTTCATATGTATTGATGACAAGACGTATTTTAGGAATTCTAAAAATAAGTTGGTCGAACTTTATTTTTAATTATAGTTAAACTTAAACGAATAAGGAAACAGTGATATTTACAGAAAGGAGGAGAAAATTAATATCGTTTTTGTTCCTACTTATGCACGTGGGATAAGGGCACAGAAATGAAATAGATTTCTAGGAACGGGAGCGGAAATAAATCTGCTGATTTATGGCAGGTCGGCTCGTAGGCGCGCTGTCTTGTCCGGCGCGTGCCCGCGACGCCATGTTCATTTCACGCGCGCGCGCCTCCGTCTGAATTTCATTTAGAATTACTCCACACTCGCCTTTTGCGCGTGGCAATTAAAAAAGATAGATTGCGATTTGACCTGAGGGCGGTAAGCGTGACGCCTCACTGTTATTATGATGAATGCCCGCGACTTACGAGTGCTCTCAATCAGATAAGTCGTACCTTTGCTTGCTTTACGTCAGTGTTTGATGGGTTTCTCTATAATTGAGTTTATAATGATAAAGTTGTAGTCTGGCATTTCAGTTTTACTACCGCTAAATACTATGGTCTTGATGGAGTCGTAGTCGTTACTTTTACGCATTACTGAAATGGGTAATTTCCCTTAGTTTCCTTCGGTATATCACGTCCTCTATGGGAGAAAGTCAAGAATATCAACATCACAAATATATATGTAGGTGTGTTGAGGATATCCTCAATGACTAGCAGAACCTAAGTTGTAACCATAATAGGTTCGCATTTTTAATAGCTTTAGCGGTTATTCTTTTTCCCAGGCCCTGTTAGCAATCACCCGGGTAAGCCGTGGAGGCCGGTCGAGACGCAAACGCTCTGGGTTGGCGGGAGCAGTGACAGAGCACTCGCCATTGGACCTGTCAGCTGCTGGAGAAAGCGCGGCAAAACGGGCGCGACTCTCCGCCAGCCCTAGCGATAGTGACGAGCGGGATGGTACGTCTAATGGTGGTAAGTTTATCATAAAAATCTTGTTTGGGCCTTCTTTATCAATCGATTCAAGCAAGCGGTTACAGTAAGCATGAATAAAAAAATAAGTACCTACGAGGAAAAAATCATGCTGGATTTTACTCAACAAGCGGCTGCTTAAATTTAGGTTGCGTTTTAAGAAAGGGAAGATCAATATTCAACAGTCATTAATGGAAATGGTTATTTTTTTCTTAAAATCAAAAATAACTTACCTCCCCTCATAATGAAAATAAAATAATTAGTTTCATAACCTAACAATTAAGACACAAAAACCTTACGCAAGCTAAAAAGGCATGTAAGAGACGACGCTCCAATTCACATGATAATTTAATTGGATTTTAATATACGTAAAATTATGTAAATAAGTAAGATAGTTCCTAAATCACGCAAAAATAGATAAATCTATCTTGTATATAAAAATTGAATGTATTGATAACGGACTCTAAGTCCAAGTGTCTTGATTGATCCAGCCGCCCATAATATCGCCATGTAAGTTGCATGGCACTGTTTATATCATTTAGAATAGATGTAAATGGCATAAGATAGTTACGATCTGCATTAATCTTTTACCATCTGATACACCCGCTATAACTGAATGATTGTGTGATTCTTGACTTAACTTCGTTCCTAATTGTGTGAGGTCTTGACTTTAGTTCGTTCCTAATTTGAACTTATCTAAGCTAAGCGATTCTATGGACCGTTTACGATGTTATTCACATCGGTACAATACTACAAATTGTGGCAATGAAAGGTTTATATCGTTGGTACAAATGTATTGAGAATTTAATCTAGCACTGCCATAATAACATGAATAATATTAATATATATTTGCGTAGTCGCAAGCAATTTAACATTTGAAAATGATATTCAGAATGTAAACAATTAGCATGCTTATGATTGCTAGTGAGGCTGATGAAGTGACAAGTAGATGAGGCTATGCTCTTTTGCATCATATTGAGGCAAAGGAAGGTGACTTCATATAGAGGTAGAAGTTTTAATTAAATTATTGTAATTATTGTGCTATGGGATACCATCAATAAATTCTTTTCCCCTCCTTTCTTGTCCGTGGATGCAGTAAAAATCTGCCAAGGGATAACTCCGGAAGATAGACAGCAGCAGTATGGCAACAACCTCTCATGATCAGTACCTATTTGTAGATCCACGAGGGCTTATGTCCAGCAGTGGACGTCCTTCGGCTGAGATGATGATGGATTGTAATTATTATTTATTTTTTTTTCACAGATCGCAATGACTGTTTATGCGCGGAAGCCCGGGCACGGTTGTCAGCATGGACGGTCGATGACGTGTGTGACTTTGTCAACTCGATCGATATCTGCGCAGAATATGCCTCGGTAAGTACACAACACTAGGTATTCAGCGATCTATTTTCAAAATGTTGTCAGTTGAGTGTGCAGCTTCAGTTTGAACATGGAAAATTTGATTTCAGATTTAGAATGCTACTTGGATTTCGATATTTTTTATGCTTGTTCCATTGACACTCCTTTTTCAAATTAATGTATTTTTATGAGAAGCACTTTAGTGTTACGTAAATCCGGCCAATTACGAGTACACCAAATAAATTTCAAACGTCTGTCTGTCTGGACAATCTCTAACATGATTTAAATCGCTAGGAAGTCGTAAAATGTTACTGCGCGTCATAATAAGCCGACATCACTGCAGTTCCTAACACCAATAGCATACTAGTTCAGATATCGCTGAAACTTTACAACTTTCTTGTCGATTAGGTACATACCAATCAAAGCAATCAAGATTAATAAGTCTAAATACTCAGACTATTGCAGCAATGATGGGATGAATCGTCATTGGCGGCAAATCGCTAGATTCGAACCAGTCTTGTCATGATTGCTTGTGATCACTCACTCACATTTTTACACCTCCCCGCACCAACAAACATAGACCCCAAAACGAAAACCAACCTTCGTCATTTCCTTCCAAAACGATGGGTCCACGTAATTTGGTCGTGCGATTGTGATAGAAGAATACGAACGATACATTTTGTGAGCCCGCTTCATATTTTTTTGATTAATTTTAATTGCACCGGAGAGTGAAAGGGAGCAAATAAAATATGATTTTAATTACTTAAAGTGTTCTGTTGATTATTTCACAGTGAATCACTATTGTGAAATGTAGTGCGGTTTCGCAAAGGCTGCTTTGCGGCCTTATTGTCAGACCGGGTATCGTACTAACAAAGAACGAAATTTGTTATATGTTACATGTGCTATTTAAGCATAGGTAACTAGTTAAGTTCATCGACAATTATAATGTAGTACCTATTGAACCCTGAAAAGCCGTGATTATGAGAGTAGCTTCAATAGTTTGTAATTTGTATAGTAGGTAATTTACCACAAGCTTCAATATTTTTAAAAACCATTTATCCAATAAAGTGCTTCTGAAATTTAAAGTTCCAAATTACAACTAAAAAAATTTGGCCAAGAAATATCTTTTCTCCTTTCTATATTCAATCGGATGCAACGGATTGATTCACCTAAATTTCAAGTTTCAATCGCCTACGGATAGGTAATATAATTTTCTTAAATTAAAGAAATTATGCTGGACACTACACACAGCACAACCTAACCCCGAAGTAATCGGAGCTTGTCTTATGGGTACTACTAGAATCATCTAGTGTCTTATGGGTACTACTAGAATCATCTAGTAGTACCCATAAGACAAGCTCCGCTCGAATTCGAATCGAATTTCCGGTTCGAATCCCGCCTCGGAACAAATGTCTGTATGACCTGCAGATATTTGTTCAGGGTGTTCTGGATGTTTTCTATATATAATAAAAAATATCTATCTATGTAGTATATTGTATTAAGTATATCAGTCATCTAGTACCCATAACACAAGCTCTGCTTATCTTGGGGCTAGGTGATGCTGTGTGAATTGTCCAGCATTATTTATTTATTTTTTATTTATTTATTGCTTAGACATTTACAGATAGGACTGAAGACTTTCGCTTAAAGCCATGTTAAACAATTCGTATTCCACTGCGGAATATAAATCACGGGCCGTTTTACTAAAATTATTATCTGGTAGACAATTAATATCCCAGTGACACCTTCCGAACGAATAAATCACTGTAACCCGATACTGCGCTACTGTTGTGCCGCGTCGGACACACTGCTGGCTGGTTCGACGAGCATGCTCGGCAGCGAAAGCCAATGATTCATTAACGTCATTGGCCTGTATTATTCCATTAACCGTGGGGTACCGTAATGTTACCTCTCCTCTCTTACCCGTGGACGCAGTAAGAATTTGCCAAGGGATACTTCCGAAAGATGGGCAACAGTGTCTTGCCGTGTATCAACATCCCGTATTGCGCTCGCCAACCCGTGGCGAGTATGGTAACAACCCTTCATGATCAGTATTTAGAGATCCATGAGGGAGGCCTATGTCTAGCAATGGACGCGGATAGCAGTGCTATGGCTGAGATGATGATGATGATTCCATTGTTGCCTCAACAAGTCTGCACCATTTCACCGTCTTCGGCTTGCCGCATCCAGCGTCTGCCAGCGACCATTCCCAAATCATCTCTCCATCTATCTAGCTGGTGGGCGTCCTCCGCGTTGCGGTCTCCACTCAGGAACAAGTGTATAGATTGTATAAGCTGCTGCGGTATGAGAGGTACATTCTTAGGTTGATTAAGTATATCGGATAAAAAATCATACTCTTAGTGAGATCTTACAGTTTTATGAGCGCAGCTAAAATTGACCATAAATCTGAAACAATTCATTAAACAAGACTTTATTTTTTTATGAATGTTGTACATTAGAACGACTACATCTAATAAAACGTATTGTACGTGTCTTATTTGGGATTTAGAAACATTTTCGTTGAGATATAAAATTACCCTGCCATACAATTCATAATTTATAATTAGTTCGCAATGTATCACGGCAGTATGCCACACAAACAAGCTTTCAATAGTATCGACTATTGTCTTATCTATTATACATATAATTTGAAAAATTTGAATCTTAATTTGGTTTCCCACGTTCGTACCTGCTTACGAAAACAGGTTGCCAGTCTCGACCAGTAGCTACTTACAAGTTTAAAAAATATCATTTACTCTTCTATTTCATCGGGCTAAATAAATAAGCTAATTAAATACAGTAATAGCTACAAAGAGAAAATTAAATAGGCCTTAAGAATTCCGGGATGGATCTGTTTTTGGAAGATTCAAAAATAACACCGGAACCTTCCTACATAGATACCCGCTTCACTACCCCTTATCACGCCCAGAATATTATAAACGCCTCGACCGATTTTTATATACTATATATATTCCGTAGGTATGAGAATAGGTCGTAAATGTATATTTCATACCGCTAAGGGTGTCCCTGTCCAGCTTTTTATGGAACCGCGGCGGGTCAGCTAATTTATTATATCATTAGCAATTTAGATAAAAACTTCCATTCGCAACAGGTGCTACAAACAAAAATTACATTGGAAGCGATGGTTGCTGCAATAGCTTAAAATTAAACTTTGTCATTCTAATCGTACTTGCAGGATATCACACACGAAAAAATGGTGCGTATCTTTCAAGCATTTCTATACATAATAAATTTCTATATTATAATATGTGTACCAAGCCGAAAGGGGGTGATTCTGACCATCCCAAGGAACAACTTTTGCTCGACGATTTTTCAGGATTCAGGGATTTTTATTCAAGAAAAGATGTTTAAACTTCAACAGCTAATTATACGATACTGACAACCTAAACGCCAGCTGATTCTAGTCAGGGTCATTGAACTCCGCGAAGAGTTGCCGTAGGTACAAATAAAAATACCTATAACCACACCGTTTTTTTAATTAAAACAAAAAAAACTAAGTTTTACCCTAGGATCATTTTCACATAACAACCAACTAGTAAAATTGTAAATAATTAAAAAATAAAATCAAACATTTAAATTTTTTAATAAAATCCGATTATTTACCCTTTTAAAACTACATGTTTTCATGGGCTGAAACCCCCCCCCCCCCCCCTTTCGGGTTAGTACATATATTATAATACAGCCTGTAAATTTGATGTAAATACCTGTATTGTACCTTAATCCAATTAGCTCCAAACTCGTGCATTACCCGATATGAGGCAACGAACACATGCCGGCCGGCGTGAGTCGCCTCACGCGGGACATTTACCCGTTAAATCCATCCCGTGGCTTATTTGTCAATTTGTAAACGTAAACATTATCTCTGACTTGAAGGTTTTATGGTAAACTAGCTTGCAACCGCCGCTTCGCATGCATTGATCTTATTGCGCCTCTACAGCCTCAGTTAGATGTAGCAAAGCACGGTTCTAGATATCAAGCTATTAAACTCTTTAACACACTGCCTGCAGAATTAAAAGTTATCGAGAGTCCCTATACATTTCAATCAAAACTTAAAAACATACTATTGGAAGAAACATTTTACTTAGTGGAGGAATTTTTAGAATACGGAAAGAAGTCAAAGTAGCTGTCTCTTATTTATTAATTAATGCATGGATTTTTTTTAATTTAGTAGTATTAAGACTTTATTTTTATGTAATTTAATTCAAATACGATTGATTTACTTTACAAATGTAAATTGTTTTATGAATAAATGATATGATATACATATATGATGATATGATTGTAGTACCCGGATAAAAAGTAGCCTTTTTGTTAATCCTGGTCAACATCTATATGTGTGTACAATTTCATCTCAATCCGTAGGCTAGTTTTTGCGTGAAGAGGTAACAAACATCCATACATCTATACAAACTTTCGGCTTTATAATATTAGTGAGATTAGTGAGACTTGCCGGTACCCGCGACTTTGTCTTCGACACTATAACGACCGAGTAAGGTTCTTTTGTTCGTTTTTTTTTACTCGCGTGTCACTAAGCGAAAAAGAAAAAAAAATAGTAAACTGCCTAAAAGTAATGATTTTTAGCTACTTTCCAAAAAACTATGGACATAACGGAGGACTAAACAAACTCTCTAAATTTTTTGTCTCGTTTAAATTCGTATCTCATTTATATTCGTTGGAGGACGCTTCTAAAATCGTGAGCAGTAAATACCCAGACTTTAGGTAATACCCATTAGTTCTTCAGTAAAATCACGATACAGTCAAACTCTGAAATATGTACAATATTTGTCTTAAACTTTGTTTAAGCAAATTGTTTGTACAGTCTAAACCAGTAGAGCCATCGTTTTGTGGCTGACTTTGTGACAAATCCATCACGCTAGGTAGGTCAGTTTCACAATGGATCGTGCATATACAAGGTGTTTGTTAATCACGACAAAAATTAGGACAGTAAGTTTTTCAAAAAATATCAAAGCATGTTTGCAATTTTAAAGATTTTGATGAACAGAAATGTAGAATGTTTGTAAAGGTTTTTATCCCAAACTAATAAATCTGATTTCGTGATTCTGATACTGTTTTCAATGGATTACGACACCAATTACTCTTTAGTTCTTTTAAAAAAGCCGTGTTGGCCGAGTGGTATGTACCCCCGACTTTCAATCCAAAGGTCGTGGGTTCGATACCGGCCGTGCACCAATGGATTTTTCTTTCTTGAAAAATGTATGTGCACACTTAACACGAGCTTTAACGGTGAAGGAAACATCGTGAGGAAACCCGCGGCTTAGTTAGCTTCAGACGTATTGACCTGTTCTTTCCTCTGAATGATAGTTGACTAAGCTGAGAGGATGGTATAGGTGCTGGGCAAGCCTAATCCATCTAACAATGTCCCAGGCACTGCAGCGTCCCGTACAGCATGATTACCAGTTGCTGACGCTGTATAAATCATCTATAATAGATGCAAAGGCCTTACTTTTTTTTTTACTCTTTAGTTACATATTTTTTTAAATAACACGTATTGTTAATTATCCATTGATTCCCCTGCTAAAACATTACACCGACAACATTTTTAAGACGAACATAAGACGAGCTCTGTGGCGCAGCGGTAAAGGGTCCGCCTGCGACGCAAAGGGTTGCGGGTTCGATTCCCGCCTCGGGACAAATGTCTGTACGATCTGCAGATATTTGTTCTGGGTGTTTTTCTATATATAATAAAAAATATATATGTATCTATGTAGTATAATGTATTAAGTATATTTAGTACCCATAACACAAGCTCTGCTTAGCTTGGGACAAGGTGATGCTGTATGATTTGTCCAGCATTATTTGTTTTATTTATTTATTTTTCATTCAAGCTTCAATTTCCGAGTTTCTTAGAGAAATTAGAAAATCCAACACTATAACTATTTTTCGGGGTACGTCTCCCAGGCTTCACCACACTTAATCTAAAGGCCCAACTCTCTCGCTTGAGGTCACATTTGCAATTGCAATTCGATACAAAATAGTGCAGTTCGCATCCTACTCTAATTGCACATTGTCATCGAGCGTCGTGCAATCGTGATCCAATGTTGCCACACCGCATGATTTATATAAATTACCCCACTGTGTGCGACATATTATATGTTCGAATTATGGCAAGTCTCATTTTTGTACAGTCGCCGGGAGATTGCGATATTCGGAGCGCGATTTGAACGATAATAAAATTGTTTGCGATTGTTTTTAAAAAGTCTTTTTAATATTGGTAATATCGCACTATCAAGCGCAGGGTCAGATTGATGTGACAAGGAGGAGGCCTATACCCAGCAATGGGTGAATGTGGGCTGATAGATAGATCGCACTATAAGTCTAACAGAAATTTTATATTTAGTTACATTTATACTATTTATTTATAAAAAAAAATCAAACAAACAAATACATCATTCATACAAACCTTTTACTTATTTAATCAATGTCTTTGCGTAGGCACGTGACGTAGCACGTAGACAATTTCGTAGCACGTAAACTTCCGTAGCACGTCTCCTTTATACAAAGACATTTTTTTTCTATTTCGACTTTACTTAATGCTATTTACCTTGAATTGATACCTTGAGCACAGACAAAACATTAAATAAAAAAAACACTTAATAACATGCCAATATCATTGCATTGTAATACTTTAAAAATTTGTTTTTCTTTTATATACGATATGCCAGATATCGTAAATAAAAAAAAACTCATATTAAATCTCTCTTAACTTTTCCACTTTTTATCATGCCAGTACCCTGCAAGGTTTCAAACTTCGAATGTCTCTGCAATTAGTGCATAATCCTCATCGTACGCGCACAACCCATGCACGTGATTCCATCGCAAAGTGATTAAATCAATCTAGTTCCCGCCAAAATGAAATTAATCGAAGCTATTTGTCCGTGTCGCCGTGATTAAGTGGTCTTGGTTTGTTTGCAATGATTCGGATGAGTTTATGTTAAAATCGAGAGTTGGATAGATAACAGCAAATCTATGTTTCGATTCAAGTATTTTAAGCTTCCGTTAAATAACCTTTCTTAATATATCAGTTAACCATGTGGCTAAAAATCCAGAATCAAATTAAAAAATACATCTTTAAGGCTGATTATTTCGAATTAAAATACCGCTTTCCAGATTACATTGTTTGCAACAAACTCTTATATTTTTTATGTGTATCAACGTCTATTTTTTTCGACTGACGCCATGACGGCGCGGTTGAAATTGATAACAAACATTAGTTACTTACTCGCTCTTTTAAAATTATACAGGAAAGTTTAAAGTAAATAAATACCACACACGAGGAACCAAACTATACAAAATAAAACTATCCGGCTTCGGCAACTATCGGAAATAGCCATCGCGAGTTCAGAAACAAACAATATGTGGACATCACCTAAAGCAATTCACGACTCGTCATTGTACTAAGTACCAACGTCGGGATGCGCGCGCTACAAGCCTATAACTCCAAAATTACAAATTACAAGGCATTCTGACAACTGCATTTGTAAGTTGGTTCTGTGAAAGATGTAATTACTATAATGGTCGCTCTATCGTGACCATTTGCTGGACATGTAGGGTGTATCAGAATATTCGTGAAACTTGTTACTATTTGTCTATTTAGTATAGTTTCGAGCGGCATGTTAGCAGCAAATTCCAATCCAAAAATCTTGAGCTGATATCTTTTTCCAACGGCAATATAATGTTTCTAAATCCTAATCAGGCTCCATGGGATATCTACTACCTCTAAGATTATGGTTACATAATATTATAATAATATAATCAATATGTTTATCAGACTCGTGTCTTTCTAGACGTGAGAACCTCTATTAGGCTTTCTGAAATAAATAAATTATATCTGTTGGTTTTGCTACAAATAAAAAAAATCAATCATAATAACGAAATAAGTCAATATTCTTCTAGCACACCCTGTCCACCTATCGTGACTACAAGCATATTGTTATGATTTTAAACATGAAATCGAAAATGGTCACGGGTCATCTTCACGTGGGCAACGTTCGTTGCGCAAATCGTCAACGTTTCACTTGTCCTGTTAATTCGTTCGTGCTAGCGCTATCATGACATCACAATGAGGAAAAGTCCACAAGAATGTATGAGGCTAGTGATCTTGATACATGCGATAGTAATTTAAACATTTTTCTTTTCGCCTTTTTAATTAAAACAGTGTACAATACAATATAAAATACTTTATTGCACACCTTAAGAAATAGCAGAAAAAAAACTTACAATAAAGATTTGGTATGATGGGCGGTCTCATCGCCTAGAAGCGATTTCTTCCAGACAACCTTTGGATGGAGAGAAATATGGAAGCAAGAGAGGCAGGGGCTGTACATACAATAAATACATAAACCTACGAAAAAATATAAACCAATAAAAATAATATTTCTATGATATAAATATAATATATATATATATAGTATATATACATATACCTATTATAAATTCAAAATAATTAATTCATAATTAATATTTATTATAGGATATAATTATTATATAAGTGTATGTTTTTAGTTGAATAAGTTTTATATTTTTTTTTGTGTATTGTTAGCACGCCTGTCTTTCTGTCTTCGACCTTTTTGGTTGGCAGGTAGATAATGCCTTCGGCATTATGCCCACCATTTGTATACTGTTTTTTGTAAATTGTGTGCAATAAAGAATTAAATAATAATAATAATAAATTCTCTGAGAAATAGAAATTCTTTACGTGAGTTTTGAATACTGGCAAGGACAATGTTTTTCTTATAGATTCGGGTAGTGCGTTCCACAGTCTTACAGCCTGGACAGAGAAGGATGTTATGTCATGTTCTACTATTATGGGATCTCTAATTTATATTTTTCTACTTTTTGACATTTTCTACAATATGATCGGAACCCGAGCGTAAATTCAGACTCTGTTTTCTTATTTATCGTATTGATTCACGAATAACACAAATAATTCAGAACGTTTTATGGATAAGTTAGGTTACATAATGCCAAGCTGAGTTTTATTGATACAAAATATCTACTTGATTTGCCCAAGCTCCAAACCATCCTAATAGAACCTAATAGATGTAAATAGTGTCTTAGAATAAACAACCATCATTTGTAAACATAATCAAGTGGCACATTTCAATCGCTAGATAGCGGCATACATCATGGCACTTTCATCAGTGGTCGTGAGGCTTAAATGGACGCAATTTATAACGCGGTATCAAACGAACCGGCGATAATTCGGCGGCATTTTCGTGAACGTTCAGATGAGGTCGTACACACTAAGGGTGTGATGTGATTTAAATTTAAACGAACCGAACGTGTTATATCTTAGGACATCATTATTTTTATTTATGAAGTTAAGTTAAAAAGTCAGCCAAAGGGTTTCCTATAAATGAGCTGGATTTTTTATATCCTTCCTGAATCCCCAATGTATGTGCTTCAAAGCTTTAAGGCATACCCAGCTCTTTAAAACTATTTTCCGAACATTTGTTATAAAAACCCTAATACACCTGAAACCCCTATAGAATAGTATTTTCCTTAAGGCAATTTCAACTATTTCCAAACAAAATAATAATCAAAACACTTGTAGTGTAAACAAGTACTATCCATCGTGGCTCAATCTTGTTACGACTTGAATGTGTCGGTAAAAATTTCGTGTCATTAAATTCGAATTTCACACTTACGTCAATTTGGTAGCAGAATGACGATTTGGGACATTCCAATTGTTTTGAAAGTAAGTACTTAGAGAAAATATTAAGGTCGTTATTTAGCTTAATAAGGTTAATATAAATTGCATCTAGTGTCTATTCGTCACAGTTTGATGTCACTTTTTTGTGATAATCTGTTTAAAAGGTGTCATGGCTATAATCATTAATAACCTAATAAGTATTGCAGTTTATTTCATTATTAAAAACTCTTCGGAATATCCGTGTAGTGTGTAGTGATAGTGTATTATATTATCTGTGGTAGTGATATAATTAGTTATATCAGATAATACTCCTAAGATTGTTATAAAACTAGGTACACTTAACTTACATATTATTATTACTTATAAAAACAGAGAAACTTAACAAATAGAGATTACAGCACCATAGACACATGTAGGTACAACCAAAATACTCACATTACAAGTATCAAACAGAGAAATGTAGTATAATGTATTAGTATATAGCATAGACGTAGTAGTAGACCTTTTGTGAAGAGTTCATCCTATAAAAAAATCTATTTCTGCCGCCAAGCTGTAACGTCTGCATTGCTGTGTTCCGGTTAGAAGGGTTAGGAGGCCGGTGAAATTACGGGCACATGAGACCTTATTTCTTGACCTATTTCTAGAGTGACAGGCGAAATGGAATCCAGCGTTGGTCAATTACTTATAAAAACAGAGAAACTTAACAAATAGAGATTACAGCACCATAGACACATGTAGGTACAACCAAAATACTCACATTACAAGTATCAAACAGAGAAATGTAGTATAATGTATTAGTATATAGCATAGACGTAGTAGTAGATCTTTTGTGAAGAGTTTATCCAGGTTATCAAGTACTACCAAAAAACCTATTTCTGTCGCCAAGCTGTAACGTCTGCATTGCTGTGTTCCGGTTTGAAGGGTTAAGTACGGGAACATGAGACCTTACAACTATTTCTAGGGTGACAGGCGAAATGGAATCCAGCGATGATCACGTGCTTCGTGAATGTGATCACCGCGGTATTGCAGTTGAATAGGTAGAGGTTACCGCATAACATCATCCGTGTCCTAGGCTTGTCTCGTCATTAAGTCGTATAAAAAAAACCTTTACAGAAAAAAGTAACTTATATTATATATTTCTAAACAGCCGACTAGATCAAACTTCTGCCCAAAATTTTAATATTAACAACAATTTATACCAAATGAGTTTTACTTAATTCTAATCAGATCACGAGCAGAGTTGTCCATCTTAAAAAACATCAAAAATAAAAAATCTGTTAAATCAAACAAGACTTTATCTCAACTTTATTGTTGCAGCCGAGATTGCTGACATCTTTATCGATTCAAATTCAGGTTTATCACTAATTAACATTTGTTGATTGATGTTTAGTTAATCTATAAAAACTGAGGTGATAAATAACTCAAGTTACGCTTCTCTTAGCACTCGGCATTCTGGCGTATACTCTAATGATTCTACAGATTTATTGTTTCGCTAAATTAGGTGAAGCCGCGTTACGAATCGAACTGATGATGATTGAAAGACTTATGATGAAGGCGTGTGTTGAAAATTTAAAGAGTTAAGAGAAAACTGGGAAAGTTTTTTCTTATGAAATGATAATGGGCATTTCACACAGCACCATCCAGCCCCAAAGTAAGCAGGGATTGTGTTATGGGTACCAGATGGTAGATAGAATACTTAAAACGTTTTTTGTTAATATGTACATAGGTACTTATCTTACATAGGAAAATACCCAGACCCGGGACAAATATCTCCAGAAAACTCACTAGCCCTCCTGCGTCTCAGCCGGCTGTCAGACCAACTCAGCCACAGAGGTCATCAAAATGTCAACCCGCATTCATCATCATCATCTCAGTTGCAGCACGTCCACTGCTGGACATAAGCCCCGATGATAATGATGGCTTTTGCCATACTCACCACGCTTAGCAGGCGGGTTGGCAAGCGCAGTACGGGATGTTGGTACACGGAAAGACGCTGCTGCCCATCTTCCGGGGTTATTCCTTGGCAGATTATTACTGCATACACGGGCAAGAGAGGACATTCTACTGCCGGCACGCCACGGCACAACGGGAATTAGTTACAGGGATTAACTAAGACCGAATGAAAAACAATCCCACCTAAAATCGATTGGGAAACAAGCGCGGATATCTGATACACCACCTGCGAACCGGTTGTCTTAATTAGCTGACTCTTACTGACGGCTCTTTCGTCAATCGACAGTTCGGATCTTATTGTGGTGCAAGCTCAGATTAACATCTACTTTTTATAAGTACTAGTGAGTAAGCTTGTCAAGTGTTTGTGATTGACTAGATGTACAAGTTTCGTCACAGGTTGTGATTGTATTTGACCTGTTTTTATTCCAAGTTAATTACATTCATTCATCATTTTAATTAATTGTGAAAGGTGATCGTTAGATGGACTAATGCGTTATTTACATAAACAGCGTAAATACAAAACCATACAGAAACACATACTGTGAAGTAAAAATACATTATAATGGCACACTCTCCATTCGAGTACTGTCTCCAAAATATTTAGCTAATTTCGTAAAATGTTATACGAGGTACGAGATATTATCCTGTATTTTAAAACGAATCATTGCATAAAGTTAGGCGGTACGAAGTTTCATTTTGATTCTCTTCAATCACGTCAGCTTATCACCAACTAAACTGTAAATTCAAACCGTAATGCTAAACTGTTAGTATTATAATCTAAGGCTAAATTTAGTCTACGAATGGCCCTTTCTCCAAAGATTATGCACCGGACCAGCTAATTAAGCAAGCGAATTCGCTGTAAATATATCCTATCGCGATCGGGTCGCAGGTCAGATACCAGATAGAATGGTCAGTGTTGATTCAAGACCTGCATTCGAGGAAAACGGACCTATATCACCTACAGTTAATACAATAGTAGGTCGGTAGTTTGTTTCTGTCGTTGCGAACGGAAAACGATGTTCAATTGTTAAGTTGGATATAAAGCGAGCTGTCCACCGCGTTTTGGGGTAAGTTTACCTCGCAAGCCTAACAAAGATGGCGTTCATTGTAATTTTTGAGTCAATAGCAATATCATTCGAGCGAGTCAATAATGAGCTCGCAATCTCGTAGTAGACAGCACACGAAAAGTATTAGAGTGACCAATCGGCTTGAACTAATAAAATACTAGTTGTTATTTTCAAGTACATGTACCAGGCTTGTGTAGTTCAGGAACTATGAACTATAAAGAATTATTCCTGTCAATAGTGTGAACTATTCTGAACTATTCAGCTATTCTAGTACCTCTCGCTCAGTAGTTTAACGTATCGAACCGTGACAATATCGCTATTAATATGAAATTATGAATGACATGAGGTTTAAAATCCAGAACATCGTATCAGACGGAATTATTCGGTTCAGCGATGGAATAACAAAGATGGATAGCGAATGAACCTCAACAGTAAAAGAGACAGAGATATTGCGAACAGTATTGTTCGGGTTACGAGGAGCTAAAGAAGTATTTCAGAAATGCGCTCCGTTACGTTACGTATCAGACGGAATGATTCGGTTCGGCAAAGGATTGTTCTTTCTTTAAACAAACAAAGAACTATCCGCAGTAGTATAAGAGACGAGTTTTTTATGTAATTTAATTACTAACACTAGCCTGAAATAAACTTTTTCATTATCTAAAACAGATTTTACTACACATATTTACTTTAATAATTTTTCTAAGGATCAATTTCGTTAAAATGAGTACTACCGATTTAGTTGACTCTCGTTCGGAACTACAGGTGACGAGGAACTAAAGGAACTAGTTCATCATTACGATTGAACTAGTCCGGAAGCATCCCTATAGTGACCGAGCAAGAACAAGCCTGTACAATACTTATTTAAAATTTATCGATTTCGACAGCTTCTGTATCAATCACTGATTATAATATAATTTTAAAATAATAAGGTTTTAAAACAGCTTTATATAAACGTACGCATAAATATATCTGTTTATAAAGCTTCATAAATAAAAGTAATGAAACTTAATTGAATTGTACACAAGACAAGATTAATTAGCATTGAGACTGATAGAAGTGAAAGGTCGATGGATTTATTGTGTGATCTAGTAAGATCAGTTCATAATTCATTAAGTTATAGCAGTTGAACTACAAAGGTTGCAAACTAGACATTTGACGTAAAGGCTATGTCGCTTGATTACCATTTGACATCCCAGAATACTCAAGCAAAGCGTACAAATAAGTGGCCAAATAGTCAACAAATGTCCACTGGCACAAAAAACACTGGGCAGCATATCGCTTGTTTGGGAAATATTCTTCTAAATGGCAACGAACATTTTTGTATGAAGGTTGGTATAGAGACTCGCCGAATCGTTTTTTTTAATTGCTGCGCACAATGAAACCTATATTATATGGATAATGGACACTTAAAGAAACAAAAAATGTTTAACAATGATGCCTTAAAGTGTCACGTAACCGAGAATATGGAGTTAAAGAATTTCATATGAACACTACTCGTAAATTAACAACATTACATAGACATAAAAGCTGGATTTTTGGTAAAACACGTTCAAACACATTTTGCCTTTTTCTCAAGAAAAAATTGAGATGAATTAGATATTTACTAGGACATTATCTTACCTTTAGAAACTATCATGGTTGTATACAGTATGCAATATTTGCGAAATATTTACCATGATTAAAAACTATTTGAGTTTCCCGATATTTCAGCGCAGTTGATCACGGATAATGGCATGTATAACTTAAATTATTGTGGTAAATATCGCGTCAATCATCATCATCATTTCAGCCGTAAAACGTCCACTACTGAACACAGGCCTCCCTCATGAGGGCCTCCCTCATCTACATGAGGGGTAGTTGCCATACTCACCACGCTTGGCAGGCGGGTTGGCGAGCGCAGTACGGGATGTTGATACATGGAAAGACGCTGCTGCCCATCTTCCGGAGGGATCCCTTAGCAGGCTCTTACTGCATCCACGGGCATGAGAGGAGGGGTAACATTTTACTGCCGGCAACCCACGGCATCGCGTCAATATTGCATATAAATTATCTTACCACTTTTCTTTATTCTTTTTACCAACCTGTGACGTCTTTATCTAGGCAAAGGTTCCCCATCGTCATAGTCAAATATACTCTAGGTTTAATACCACATAAAATAACAAAATTAGTAATAATAATAAGTCACAAACGATCGTAACATACCCTACTATGGCTATATTACCGTTTATTTCTAACAAGGGAATTGAAATGTGAACTAACTTGAGTTTTCCAATTAAGCCAGTTGTTAATTGAACTTGTGACAGAATGTCTTGTTCAATTGATCGAGTATTTGCACCGTTCACCTCCGGGTTTCGCCATACTGTGACTACATAATAGCTATAAAGCTACTATATATCTGATAGAGCAATTTAAATAAGCGCCTATATTCATTTAAAATTATTTGCATTTCACAAGGAAAATGCATTCAGAGGCTAATTATAATTTAGATGAACATTCTTCGTACGATTTAACACTTCATGATTGTATTTAGCAGCACTTAAGGAACTTTGTGCAAATCGGCGTATGATTAAAATCTAATTTATTTATAACCACATTCAACATATTCACCGTAATTGTCAAGACCTTACCTCCCGTGCTAAAAACTGTGCAAGGTCTCTTAAACTACGATTGTGAATGTAAATTTGATTAATACTTTAGTTCAGGGTATTGTGGCAACCCTGCTAATTTTGCAGGGTATCGTTACTTGGTGGTCTCGCCTATTTTACGGTATTGCTCTTGCAATTAGGGTTTATTTCGAACCATAGTTGTGCGAGGTGAACCTTTCTTGTCGAAAAGCACATTTTATCATGTGGTCGACGAAGATAACATAAATAATGATGGAGTAGACACAGGACTATCCATTATACGCTATATTCAATCTTTATATTTAATCTTGTAGGGATAAAATGCAAAAGCTTTTTAGGTTTCGACGAAAAATATTTGATGTTAAATTTATTGTTAATTTAACGAAAAAATAGCGAATTCACCAAAATCTTTTAACCCATTCGCACCCGTTCGTTCAATGAATGAATGAACGAACGAACGTTTGACACTGACTTCACGCCATTTGTCAAACTGCTTGCATAACTGCATTATTTTTAATTTAAAGCGTTCTCTTTTTAATTCTCATTGAATATCGTCAACCCTATGTCCTAGACTTCCAGCGTACTTTATTGGTGGTCTTAGGCCCTATTAGCCGTATCCCCGCACGCTTATCCGCCATCAAACGAACACACACGTTTAATAAACCTCGCCACAGATGTCGTTAGTAGCTCAATCGAAATTTACGTTTTCTTTTTGCCGGCTTGTTATTTGCCTATTTAAATAGGGACATAAATATAAAGTTAAATATTAATTGTGATATGTGCTTTAAAATTCATGGCTCAATATACATCTATTGTATCTAATAGGTTACGGTAGAAGAATTTCATTCAGAGAGTGACTCTCTAGCACAAGTATTTTTTGCTTAGAAGGAAACGATAATACCTACTATTTTTATTGTATTCTAAGTAAAAGAAATAAATATTTTGTATTTTTGTTCGTATCGCACTTGGACACTTGGACTTTTCATAACCACGAAAAAAGTCTGTCAAATTATCTACATCTAGCTTTGAGGGTAAATGGCGCTGTATGTTCAGCATTATTGGTAAGTTGCGCTTACAAATCTTACGAGTCTAAATTCCGTATTACAGAGCAAAACTAAGACTTGGGTTTCGTTCTAAAATATCCCCTCAATCACCCTCAATATTGAGAGCGGTATTCAATTAAATTGCAATGTGTTGATTATTAGGGGGCTTCGCCCCCTAATATGCACAGCGCTATCTGTCTGTCTGTGTATTTGACGATTACAACCGAACGCGTTGACCGATTTACATGAAACCTTTTTTGTTAGCACCGTCTTAATGAGAGAAGGTGACTGATTTTGGTGACCCAGTCACAGGGACCGGAGTTATTGTGACCTCAAAAGGTCACCAAAAATATGTCTTCAAATGGCCGAATACGTCCAATAACCCAAAAATGCCATTTTTGACCTTTGGTGACCTTTTAAGGCCTTCGCCCCCTTTTCTGGTACCCCCGTACTAATGCTTGTTTCACGTAGATGTTAGGTTCGATCTAGACACCTTCCAAGAAGATTGGCAGGGCATTGCTTCTGCTTAGGATAATGGATGAATTTGGGGAAGGATTTTGCTAGCAATCGGACAATATTGGCTAAATAAAAAAATAAGAGATATGCTTGTATTTATTGATAATTGCTTTTTATTATCAAAAGGCATTAATCATTAAAAAACCAGAATGCAAATTGTGATAGGTAATTATCTACTATCTTCCACTTTATTATCAAATGCTAGTAAAATTACAATAGCTTATTAGTAACTCCCGTGTTTATTACTGAGCTTGGCATAAGTAATTTACGTTCACGCTTCTTGCACTGAAGAACCGATTTGTATTAAGGAAACCAGGTACAACCATAAACCACGGTTTATTACGGGCAAATTAATCATTAATTAACCCAAAGTTTATTACTTGCTGGTGATCGATATCTCACTAATTAATAATAATTGGTTTTCACGGTGTTTATTTATTGCTTCCGCTACGTACATAAACGGCTCACCAGAGTACGAACCTAATGTCAGAAAGATAAAAAAAAGATAAAAATATGTTTATTTTGTCACTTGTTACGGACAGTTAACAAAATTATAAAATTATTCTTAGAACTAAGTCAAAGTGACAAAAAAGGTCACCAGCTTGTGCTGTGGCAAAGTAAATTATACCACAGCGCTGGTCTTCCATGGTCACCTTGTTTGTGATAGATGGCATATCCACTGAGCACACGCAACAAAACATAACATTATAAAAAAAAGGTATCAAAAAATAATTATATGGAATGAAAGGAGACGTGTCTTCTAATTCTTCCTCCTATTCATCATTGAGAGGTTCAGAACTGTTACTCCTAAACACAGGGTATTATACCACGGCATAAGTAATAAGAAAGTGATAAATAATAATACTAAACATGTCGCAATGCTTCATTAGAGTTAATTAGAAACGTTAAGGTACGGCGGCTGTTCGCTGCGTCACAGTGATAGCATCTCCGCTCTCTGCATCTGATGACTCTATTTAAATATACGCTACACAGAAGAGGTTTCTAGGCGCTTCCAACCGCAGTACTTGGAGATCAATGCGATGAATTGGAGGCCTTTGTCCAGTAGTGGACGTCCTACGGCTGATATGGTGATTATGACATAGAAAACACCCAGATCCAATACCGATATCTGCTGATAAAATAATATTCGTGCATGCTGTGACATCCTGGTATTGAAGAGTCAAATAGAATAATTTGAAATAGCAGAAGCGATGTCGCCGTAGCCGAAATCGGCATCATCAAGTTTTTTTAGTGATGCCTTTGCTGGATGATCCATAAATAAATAAAGCAAACATTTTAGCTGGATAAATACCACGCCACGGAGGTCGACGACAAAATGGTCGTCTATTCTTATGTCTATATCTTTTACACTTTTGTTTACTACCTAAATGATGATAATGATTATGAGATACGAAATGCCATTTTTTGCTGCCTTAAATAAAACAATAATTTAAAACGCTTTGAAACAAGATTGGTTAGTTTCAGGCAGTGGGAAATGTTCACCAACTATCCTGTAAAGACATCTACGAGGAACAAAATGTGCAAGGATTCTGTTAAAAAGCTTATCTCTGCAAAATTCCTACATTCACCCGCTAAAGAACTTCCCGTCAGGAAGTGTTCTAATACAAATGGCATCCAAGTCGAATCTTAGCAATAAAATAATTTTCCAGATTGATCACTTTGCCCCGTGAAGTTACTATTATTAAATCTGTGGGCCAGCGCACGTAGGGGGTCCTTGCGGGGCTATAGCAATTCCTTTAAATCGACTGCAGTTACACGGAAAACAGGTTAACGTTACCCTGAGTCAAACTATTATTAACTGATATCATTCGACTTGCGTAAAACATTCGATTAATAATTACATACTACACTTGCAGTAATTTTACTATTAATATTTAATTCTGAAATAATACTACACGCAAAACGGCAGTGGTCTGTAGTGATGTTTTTAATGACTTTTTGACGTATTTTCATACAAAACTGTCAAAAATATGTCGGTAAAGCGGTAGTTAAATTTTATCAACGTATATCAGTACAGGTCAGGGTTGTGCACACTTGACCTTTAATTTAAACGACAACCAGTTAGCAATTTCATGCTTATATTACCGGTAATCAAAGAAAGTACAGATGTTTTTCTCGTAAATGCATCCAATAGTGCAGTAATATGACATCTTGCACTCGCAACCTATTCCTATAAAATTGTATCACGTATCGAACCAATCAGAAGTCCGAGCGACATTCTAAAATTGATAGCAACCTTAACTACAAATGTGCCATGGGACATGCCGATGCGTAATGGGTGCTGGCAATTTTCTAGAGGTATCTTTAAATGAGCCGAGCGGTGCCGGCAGTAGAATGTTCCCCCCATCTCTTGTCCGTGGATGCAGTACGAGCCTGCCAAAGGACACCTCCGTGAAAAGGGCAGCAGTGCCTTTCCGTGTACCAACATCTCATCTAAAAAAAATTAGACAAATAGTCGTCTATAATACAGCTAAATAAGGTTACCCTACTAAACGGATAGCTCAATCACTACTCCCTGCGAGAGAGTATACATACATACTCTGTGGTTTCATGTACAGAAAAAAATAATACAACAACAAAACAAACCCATGATCAGTTCTTGTAAATCCTTTCTAAATTACAAAATTGTGTGAAATTTATTTGTCAAGGAACATATGTACTTACACTAGCAGTGTGAAGATTTATAATAAAAATCAAACATCAAAAAATATTTGGTCATTAAAATCCCTCTATCTTGTCTAATTCAAAAACTGTTCGAAATTTCAAATATCGTTACAATTTTGGCTTATGCACGTCATAAATGAATAAAAATAATATAAAATTGTTTTGACAATTCATTTAATTTCCACGAAGGAATTGCCTCAGCTTCTCAAAATCAACATATGAGCTCCATAATAAATAATCTTATTTAATAACATTTATACTAACCGCTAAAACATTAGTGGTCTAAGGATACGCAGATTTAACACGTGCTTTAGCGTTGAAGGCAAGACATCGTGAGGAAACCCGTGGCTTAGTTAGCTTCAGACGTATTGACCTGATCTTTCATCTAACCAATAGCTGACTTGGCCGAGAGGATGGTATAGGTGCTGGGCAAGCCTAATCCATCTAATAGTGTCCCAGTCTCTGCAGCGTCCCATACAGCATGAATACCATGCTGGCGCTGTATAAATCGTCTGCCATAGATAAACGGCCTTACTTTTTTTTAATGTAGATATCAGTAGAACGATATGCGCTGTTAAACACAAAACACATCCCTTGTTCTGGTTAAGACAACCCTAGTTCTATAGGTACCTACCATCAGTGGTTAGCGCGGAATGAAACGAGAGCCCATCAATACAGCATTTCTATCGCCATGATGGATGGCCATGTGCTATCGAGGAGCCGCATCTAATTGCATAATGCAAGGAATCAACTTACAATAATGTAAACTAGACTCGATAGAGGTCATTAAAATGTTCTATATTATTTAATAAAATAGTTGTACGATTAAATAATTAATTAATTAAATAGTAATTTATTTAAATAGTATATTAATAAAATAATTATTTATTTAAATAGTAAAAGTAATGTTATTCTTGGTGCTGGCAATAGTATGCTGCCCCTCCTCTTTTGCCTATGGATGCAGTAAGAATCTGCTAAGACCTCCGGGAGAAGCAGCGTCTTTCCGTGTATCAACAATCTGTACTGCGCTTACCAATCCGCGTGCCAAGCGTGGCGTGTATGGCAAGTACCCCTCATTATCAGTACGTAGTGATCCATGAGGGAGGCATTTGTACAGCAGTGTACTTTCTACGGCTGTGATGATGATGATAATTAAATAAATAAAGGATATTTTCACTGTACGCCATAAAGTCCCAAATTGAACAACTTCAGGCTTTTTATTCCTTTAACTAAAAATAGGAGAAATGTGCGTAGTTAATGCACGGCGTGCGTAAATGGGTTATAATATAAACAATAAAAATAGTATTTCACTTTCAAAATACTCGTGAGCTTTTTATTGTTATGTTAAACGTACTATTTATTTAAGTAGAAAACTCATCTAACATAATCTAAAATCGATTAAGTATCTACCTTTTTTTAAAGGTTTTTTAACTCAAAATGTGCCTAAACTTTAATGATTAAGGTGTTACATACATTATTGCAAACTACTTGAAAAAAATACATTGAACATCGCTTCTCATTCCTCCGCCTTATTAAGCTAAAAAGGATACATCTCACAATGCATCGTGTTTGCGGTAACCATGGCGCGGGTCGCGTGCTGTCAATAATGGCGGTAATCTAGCAGATGGGCACAGATGTTAGCCGGCCGCTTGGTGGAATGGCCGGCAATCTGGAGCCACTGCCGGTGCCGCGGCTAATGTTGCGGGTTAGGGCTAGTGCATAGTTCTTTTACTCTGACGAAAGGCACAATTTGTATAAATGAATTTACTTGCGGGTTCCCGAAACTAAACCTCTTTTCATGGTCCTTCGAGGCGGATAGAAGTGAAAGAGCAAGGCTTCTTCTTCGCCTTAGCTTCCTTAGCTTGGAAAACAAAAGGTCTGAAGTGAACGAAATCAAAAAATCATATCGTCCACGTAATATACGAGTTGGTAAATATTGCAAAGTTGAACCTGACAGTTCTATTTTGCTCGGATAATGATTTATGCATTTTTTCCCCGGTAGCCGTGTTTCGCAACCATAAATTATCTTCTTTTGTGTTTCAGTAACAAGTTACTGCTGTAATAAATGTCAAAGCATTATCAATGGACAGGCAGCCTTAGGCCGCTATCCTACTGGCGTTTTACGGGCTTTAACTTTTCTCCAACGTCTGCGCAGCGACAACGCTGGGCAGAGGCGACGTAAAAGTTACGCGTCCGCTAAACGCAACGTTAACGTGGCGCTCTGTTCACGAGCGACTGGAACGCTATGGTAGCGTCATTGTACCTGTTGCAAAAAAACGCAACGACAACGTAAGAGTAAGAAGTCGCAGCGCGAACGCTTGCCACTAGAGACTCGCGACGTCGCGTGTTCGCAAAATTGTCGCTGGTCAAACGTTCGATAAACGCTAACACTTGGAAAACGCCAATGGGATAGGGGCCTTACTAGTACTTACTATAATCACCGGACCAGTTAGCGACCTTTCAATGTAAGAATGTCAAGTTGACGTCGGCGGTCGAAAGTACTGCTACACGATCATTATCCTATTATAAGCTTTATTTCCTGGCAATAAAGATTGTGTTGCATTACGGAGATTGTCAAGCCGTAATCCAATAATGATATCGTATTACAGTGATACTATTTTACTTTGTTGCTGTGCTTTTTGCCAACTTAGTTGTATGGTAAAGCCATCGAGCACATATCCAATAGAGGGGAAATAAGGTCATAACAATTCCGAAACACATAGTGCTTTGCACTAATGCAATGACAACTGTCTCTCGCCTTTGACAGTACAGCGCCAACAGCCGACCTGTGTACTTTTCTATACAATTATGAAATGTATTTGGCGGAATTGTTGCGTAGACAAAATAAATGCCATTTCCTCTCTATTGGGTTATATCCAGTATGTCCTCGATGGGTTATGTATGACAAACACGGGCATTTATATCTTTCAGGCTGGTCCTTTCACCAGTAAAGATGTTGTTTCCTATTTATTTTGTAGCTAGTAAGGTTGTATTGTCTATGAAGCGCTTCGGTTCTGAGGTTTCAGGTTACACATAACTCTTTAGTCACCACATAAATGTTCATCATGTCTTTTCATAATTTTGACAATAATTTATGCTGCAACTGGATGATATTAAATAACATAGGTGCGTAGATACATAGATATAGTAATGGCTTATAATGCATCCATTCGATTCTCTTACTCACCATTGGAACGGAAGACCAGCTCTGTGGCGCGATTTAGTGCGCCACAACAATCGTTGATTGGTATCCGTTTTAGTTACTTTATTTTTTGTTCCACGAATTGCATCTGTGTATTTTTTGTTTGGCAACGAAACAAACGTATTTTTATCCTTAACCTTTAAAAGTTTAAAGCATCTCTGGTTTATACAAATTTTGCGATAGTTACTGCAAGCCTATTATTCCATGTCACCCGTAGGACGTCCACTGCTGGACGTAGGCCTCCCTGATCTGACCTGATCATGAGGGGTTGTTGCCATACTCACCAAGATTGGCAGGCGGATTGGCAAGCGCAGTACAGGATGCTGATACACGAAAATACGCTGCTGCCTATCTTCCGGAAATATTCCTTTGAAGATATTTACTGCATCCACGGGAAAGAAAAGAGGAAGGACATTCTACTGCCACCCCACGGCACCCACTTCAAGCCTATTCCATCTCAGTTTTAAATTGACCGGGACACTACATTGTAATTTAAGCCGTGTAAGCGGCTAACGCTTTTAAACTGTCCATAAAATAGGTAAAGCTACAAAATAGGCTTCAGAGGTCATAAGTTAATGAATATAATTAATTTGTGCTATTTTAACACACTATACGAAACCGGAAACATTTTGTTGTTATTTGTGAGTAACGTGTGGTGCCGGCAGTAGAATGTTACCCCACCTCTCTTACTTGTAGATGTAGAATAAGAATCCGTCTATTGACATCCCGTTCTCTGCTCGCCAACCCGCCTGTTACCTCGGTGTGTAAGGCCTATGCTCAGCACTGGTCGTCCTACGACTGAGATGATTGTGATGATGTGAGGGACGAGTAGGTTAACATTATGTAAAGTTGCTTGCACTATCATTTGTCCAACTCAAAGTGACATCTGTCAGTGAGTGAACGAGTTTATCTGTAACCATGCTCATTATTCACAAGTGTGATAGGCATTCAGATAAAACTTTGTTCTCTACGTTGTAATATAAGATCTTGTATAGTCTTATTAAATATTATTTATGTTCTATGAAATAAATTATATTTTCTATCTTGTCTTTTTTGAACTTTCGCGATCTCAACAGGTTAATAAAACACATTTATCTGTGTATTTATCGCGATCCGGGATATAAGCAAAACGTCGGGAAATAATAAAGGTCATTTACGCCTTAAATACCCGGTTACACGTGCACTAATAATTTACTATCTAATAATAAATATTATGGAAAATACATTAAGTTTAATTTAATAAACAGTGTTTTTAGATGTTCACATTTTGTCTGGTATCTTCATAGTCCTAACACTCATGCATTATCAAACACACGATCCACATAAACAGACATCAAAATTCTAGACAGTCCAGCACCGCGGACAAAGATCTGTCAACGTCAATATTCAGATCGGCTGCACTGCTTCAAGCGTCTCATGAAATTCATATCGACATCTGGACGAAAGATGCTGGTTTTATTTTTTGAAGATGTCTTACGATACTTTGTTCCGAGACGTTTTTTTATAAAAGGAAAGACGTCACCTATTGTTTGTTTTAAGCTCAGGTTTTAAGCGTTGGCTTTATTTCCTTCTTCTTCTGTTATAGCTTTTTGTGTTCGCTTTTACACAATTCTGCCAGTGTCGAGTAACGTAATTGTATCGTTAAAAGTATATTAATCGTAAAAGTAATATGCACGTAATCACATAGCATTTTTATGATAAATTAACCGCGGTAATACTGAGGCAGTGTCTATTTTTTGAGTTCACGCACGCAACACGTATCAATTTGTGTCGTCCTAAGGTTTAAGTCTCAGAAATCACTTTCTTGTTATGTTCGATTTTTTTATACTTTTACTGCATTTTTTATTGTTATTATTTATTTTGTATGTCTCAAAAATAGATATTTTTTTTCTTCTTTTAAATAAGTCAAATTAAAGGTTATAATTGTATTGAATTTCTTCATGAGCACCGTCAGCAAGATGATAAGTTAGGTACGTGGTGTAAGCCGCATTATATATTAAGTTATTATTGTAACCTTTAATTTGACCACAAGCCTAACTTCTCCATGCCCAGAATGGATCACTGATACAATGACAGAACTATTAACTTATTATTTGCCGTGCGGTGTCGGCATTAGAATGTTAACTCTCCTCTCTTGCCTGTGGATGAAATACTTTTTCATATTTTTTTGCTGAAAACGGCTCATTCCAAACGTAATTTTGTTGTTATCCTGAATTGCATTGGAGTACCAATTTTATAACTTAGGATTTCATAGCTATAAAAAGACGATTGCGGTGAGCTTCGAACCCACGTCGGTAAAATCGATCCTTAACCCTTCTTAAAGCCGTGCTTTAACCACTTTTGTTACACACACACACACACACACACTCAAACAGGTACACTGTCTCGTAAAAATATTATTTGGCATTTGTCGTAATAAGAGATTTGTCATTGTTTACCAACATCTATCCTCAGTTCGTAACTTTAGCATTTAATATACATATATCTATAAGATATTAATAAAGCATGGGAAGTCTTAAGTAACTGTTAACCTCACTATGACACGGAAATCCAAAGTTAATATAAAATCAATAGATTAATGGCGACAAAGTGTCAGCTTGCCTTCTCAACGGTGTAATTGGAAATAACCGTTTATGATCGAGCTATAAGAAAGTGCTAAGTAAATGCACAGTTCATTAGCTTAACAAGATATCTATCATAGTTGAGCTAATATAATATCCTTTTTGACGTGGAGTGCATACACTTGTCTTCCTCGTCCAGATTAGGTTTAGGACACTGTTGTTCATGTTCTCGATCTTTTAAATCACGCCGTGCTGTTTTTGTAAAAAAAATGCACTTTTGTGACCGACCGTCTGCCTTTATTCCACTAGTATACATTCATGCATTCATTCATTCATTATACCTATGTTAAAACTGCCATAACCGCGTCTGGAAGTTACGAAGTCTATAAGGATACGAAGAGCCGAAATGACACACATACCCTTGTCTTAAGAAAATTGGTCTTGTACATATATGAGATGATTTATACATCGTCAGCTGGTAGTTATGCTATACGGGACGCTGCTGTGTCCAGGCACTGGCAAGTCCATTTAACAAAGTCTCAGAACATTGCCAGATGGACTTGCTATTGCTACTATCCTATCAGCTTAGTTTGCTATAACATGTCAATACATCTGGTACTGACTGAGCCGTGGGTTGCTTCACGATGTTTTCCTTCACCGTTAAAACACAACGTTTACCGGAGTCCCAAAGATATAAAACCCTGTTTCGATAACGTTGTAGTGGAAAGGAGTTTCACTTCTATTACCTAGGTCACTACGTGTCTCGTGTCACAGATAGCCGAGTTAACACAACACGATAGTGCATTTACATTCAACTCTTGTAGAGCTTAATTATTCCAATTGCCACTGTTTACGGAAATAAATGCAGATCTATTAAATTGCTTGTCGGAAGTTTCAATATATCTGATGTGTAAAAGCTGTTTCGGTTCTATGACCAATTTCATTTTGTTATTTATGCAATTACAAAAGTTGTTTAATACTGCTTTGAATATGTAAAAAGCTTACTTTATTGCGAAATGTTTATAAGATAGCAAGTTACCTTAATAAACTTAATCTACAGTTTCCTTAGTCAGAACGGCTGACTACCAGAGCAAAAACCGTCTGAAATATTCCTGTAATTTTAAAACTAAAAAATATGTTAACTAATCGCGAAAGTTTAAAAAGATATATCTAGATTCATTTTAGAAACTCCTAAATATGTTTTTTTCTCAGTATAATTATTAAAATTTAGTTTTTAGGATTCCGTATTCAAAAGTTATAAGCAGAGTTATTACTAAGACTCCGCTGTCCGTCTTTCTGTCTGTCTGTCTGTCTACCTGTCTGTATGTCCGTCTGTCCGTCTGTCTTGCACCAGGATTATCTTATGAACCGTGATAGTTGTGATTTCCAGACAGTTTCTCAGATGATGTACATATGTCTGTTGCCACTATAACAATAAATACTAAAAACAGAATAAAATAAATATTTAATGGGGGCTCCCATACAACGAAAGTGGTTTTTTTGCCCCTAGATATTAATAACGGTAAATGCTTGAAATATTTACAGAATATTTAAACATGATGGTACGGAATCCTTCGCGCGCCAGTCCAACTCGCAATTGACCGATTTTTTATAACTCACTTAACAGTCACGCGTATGGCAACTACCCCTCATAGAGATCATGAGGGAGGCCTGTGCTCAGCAGTGGACGTTTCACGGCTGAAATGATGAACGTATAGTGATGGCGAAAGTTTAATAAATACTAATACACTTGTCTCGCTGCGGGTATCGAACGCTCCAATAGGCTAAAGTCCAATAAGCCACGAAGATCTCCAACAGATAATAAAATGGTATTATATAACCACTTCATCCGTACCACCCAGGAGGTAAACGACAGTAACACTCAGCAATATAATGCACAAAATATAGCAGTAACGTTGTGCGGTGGATCGGCGACCGCGCTCCGATGGCCGGCGTTTAGATACGTAAGGATGAGCTTCTACTAAAGCGTAAGTCCACCATCATTTTTTTAGACCATGGTTTGTGAAAAATACAGAAATCCACGAGGCTCTGCAAACGGACACAGTTATAGCAGAAATTAGAAAACTACCAACTACGGCTGGCCCAGCACTCAAACGAACTTGCCACGCAATTAACAAATAGCTATCCCCAATCGCCTCAAGAGCCGTGACGTCCAATCCATCAAAGGATGTGAACAAAGAAGTAGCGTTCTCAATGCAGCATATACTTAACCTGCGATACTAATAACCCACAAATTTGCTCATATTCAAGAGACTGATCGCAAATGAACCAAGAAACAAAAAAAATTCAGGCGGGGGACGTCCACGGCTGGACACAGGCAGCCATATGGATCTCCAGGTACCACGCTAAAACTCAAATTAAAATAATACCTCTACTTTAGTCAGTGCGGCCACAGGGACCTTTTTGTTGGGCCAATTTACAAAATAAAACAACATAAATTTATAGAATAAAGCACAGCTATGCAGGCGGGCTTGCGAACGCAGTGCGTACATCAAACACGGAAAGACGCATCCCTTGACAGATTCTTACTGCATCCACGGGCAAGAAGGGCAACATTCTACTGCTGGTACACTTATAATATCTAACTAATTTCATATTCAAAACACTCGGGAGTTACTACACTATTTATTGTTATGTTACACGGGTTGATGCAAAATGCTAAACAAAATTAATTAATTTAATCACTAATGCGAACATTAGCGTTTTTGTTCATAATTATGCAGTATTTTATTGTTTTTTGCCGTGACTTTTGGCTTTTCTGTTATTCATTTCAAAATAATTAAATGTTTTATACTTAAGGTAGATATTCTATTAAAGTAAATAAATAGTAGTAGCATGGTGAATATGGCCAACTACCCCTCATGGAGATCAATGGAAGAGGCCTGTGTTCAGTAGTGGACGTTTTACGGCTGAAATAATGATGATAATGATGATTAAAGTAAAAGAAATCTTTAAATGCAGCAGGTACTCCACAATGGCCTTGGACAAAGCTCCATTTAGCGAAAGCTGTACCTTCCTGAAGACTGCCTTATATCTTCCGTTATATCAGACAGTGGACCTAACTGCGGCTATGCAGTTAGATATTTCGTCCGTAGCCTTAAATTATACGCCTTTATTGTCGCAAAGTGAAAGGGCCGACTGGACTGTCTTTTTGTTTTTAGTCGGCTCGAGGAGAAAATAGAAAATCTACAACGGTACTGGATCATATCCGATATTTATCTGAACCATTTGAAACGTTTATCAGTTTGTTAGAGGAGTTGCTGTGTTATATGAACTTCTTAAAAAATTAAAAATAGTAAACATTTATTTTTTTAAGAAGTATATTCAGGACTGGACGCGTTTATAAAAGCATTATTTGGGAGGCACCAAATCCTATAATTCCTTTTTACTTTACCGAATGATCATCCTTTTTTTGTGGTTTAATCCTTCATGGATATCATTCTTTCTATGGGGAGAAAAACGATTGTGCTGGACTCTGACTGGCTAAACCCAACCATCATGTTTCCAAAAACGTGCAAATGCTCAACATCTGCCATGTATCCACACATTTTTTCTTTAATTAACTATTGTTTTCTAGTATAATTTTGGAAAAGGTTCGTCAGTTTATTGTAAAGAAAGCCTGGTTATTGAATGAAATGTATAATTCCTGCTATAATTAACTTGGAACAACGCTATCAGCTGCACTGGCTCGCGCAAGGCCAGTTGTTAGCTCCAATTTATTTACTTTCTACGCGGATCTCGGGTAAACTAGACCTTTGGAATAAATAATAGTTCCTATTTTCATTCCGTACTAAAATAATAGTGGTCTTGTAATGGACCTGCTTTTGTTTATGTTTCCTCTGAGCTAATATGCGGTTTCCACTTACCGGACTGCTAATATTATCGTAAGGGAAAATTAATTAAAAACTAGACAAAGAAACAGAATGTTGATATTTAGAAATCAGTGATAAAAATCATTGTTTCAGCTAAAGTGTATGTTTACAAAATGTCCGTACCGTATAACAGCTTTTGCATTTAAGGTAAAATAGTAAACATTTTGGATTATATAAACGTGGGGTGCATGCAGTAGAATGTTGCCCCTCCTCCCTTGCCCGTAGATACAGTAAGAGTCTGCCAAGGGATACCTGCGTTAGATGGGCAGCAGCGTCATTCCGTGTATCAACATCCCGTACTACGCTCATGAGTGTGGTGAGTATGGCAATAAACAACCCCTTATGATCAGTAGGTACAAGATCCATGAGAGAGGCTTATGTCCTGCTCATGACATCCTCATAAATACATAATTACCTATGTACCTACAGTCAGATCTAGCAAGTTAAGCAATACATCCGAAATTCATAATATAACAAAATCGTAAATAATGTTATCGCAAAACACACACTTAAAAAAGAAAAACATTATCGAAAAAATTATACGACGTCGATTTCTATAATGTCTATACTTTATACGCAAATCTAAACCAAACTAAGTCCAGCCTTAAGAATCTCTCAATATTTGTTCAAACAAAAGTAATTTACATGCAATCAAAATATTATATAAAAACAATCCAATGCTCAACCGCAGACAACCGTTAAAGCAATGTTACTGTAGGTCTTATAAATAAGGCTAATCGTAGCCAGTTTATATTATTCTATGGCCCGCGCGTGCGGCCCTGGGCAATAGATCAATGGATCTAGAATTCTAGACGAAATGGAAGTGTGTAAGAAAACCATATCTGTAATCTTTTGCGGCGCACGCCAAAACTCCCAATCGACATGAAATTTGCCGACAACTTTAACAATCTTCATCATATAGTTCAGCGAAGTTACACGAATTCTCAATAACTTTTTACTTCTAAACCTTCTTGAAACACTCCATTGGTGAAAACCGCATTGAAATCCGTTTGCATGAAGAAAGCTAAACAGACAGACGCGGGAAGCGACTTCAATTTATACTGTGTAGAGATATGCCAAAAGTATTTTTGATAAAAAAATTTAACTCTTAATTTAATAAATACATCCAGAAATTTTGCAAAGCACCATCTAGCGCCAAAGTGCAGAAACTTGTGTTCTTTAATACCTTAACATAGAAAACATCAACCAGAGGCAAATATATAGAAAAAAAAAACTGAAAAGAGCATGTTGGAAACGATTAGATCAGGAATAACCAGAATAGGCTATAATCCAGTCTATTGTCTATCTACTGAACCTAATTAAACGAGAATACATTATTTTCATTGGACGTAAAGAACACTTTCAAAGACGATCGGCACTACTAAAAGTTCCATTCCTATCGTTCTCAGCTCTCAAGTCCAAAGTATCGACGGTGATTATCCGCAATTATTGACACTCTTAACACTCATTAACCTGAGACAGTAATTGCGCTTTCTACGAATTCTTCTATCCACTTAGAAAAGAGTGGCAAACTATTTTCAAGCAAGAAAGATAAAACCACTTGATCGACCCTAATTATCGTAAGGTAGCGGCTACTTACTGACTGTGTATTATGCTGTGTAGGTACTTGATACCCTAAAAGGGTATTTATCCGGAATGATAACACTTGACGCTCGAGCTTATAGTTTGTAAGTGTTGAAGATAAGTTAGACACAAACAGTATTCTTGTGATGGGGAAAATCTTAAGGAAAAAATTATAAGTCATAAATTATATTAGAATATGTTGTTACGTTAGTTAGATTAGATTTTTTCTATAAACAACATTTAAGCAATATAATGAAAAAATAACACTGGGTTTATCGTAAAAGTAGAAAAGTGCTAAATTCAATGTCGTAGTTTCATACACGTTTCAGACCTAAACGGTTTTGGTAAATTGTAACAGGTGACCAAACTGTATTCCAAATTTTCATGGAATGATGGAAAGCCAATTTCAGTGAGAAATAAAATATACCTAGTTGAAGATGGACCGCTGTGTTTGTGTGTCTGTCTGTGGCACCGTAGCTCTTAGGCGAGTGGACCGATTTCAGTGCAGTCTTTCTTATTTAAAAGCAGGTTTTCTATTGGTGGTTCTTAAATATGTTTTATCAAAATCGGTTAAGACGTTTACAAGACATGGAGGGTGAAAGAGGGCATTCATAACCTAATGTTTTAAACATACCCAAGTTTGGTATCAAATGAAAGGAAATGGTGTGCAGAATGCAAAACTGGAAGTTATATAGAAATCGGTTAAGTCATTTACAAGATATGGGGGTTGAAAAAGGGGATGAACAATCAATTTTCTAGTTTCCGAGAGTATGAAAAATGTCGGGACAGATTTTTATATTACAAACTACAACGCCACATTAAGTTCAGTACTTGATAAGTTCATAGCACTCACTTTATGACCCCGCGCGCTAATAGAAAGGCTTTCTTTCCTATCTACGATATATTACGAATACTCTCAATCATGATTAATAATCCGGCCAGGCATTAGCACTTTCCTCGCGGGCCAAGCGAGTCCGGACAACCATGTTGTCAATAAAAGTTAATTCAGTTTTATTTAAGCTTACTACACGCGTGCTTAGCCTCAGGCGTAGTGGCTAGCATGTGTTTTCTCATACTGACCAAGCTTGGGTCTTTGGTCTTTCCCATAAAAATATTACTCCTTTATCTTTCTATCTGGGCGAAATGGTCGTCAAGCGACAAAGCCCTTTTTTAATTGAAAACTTTCTATCTTTGGTAAACTCATTTCATAAATAACTTAGGTATAAATAACTTACTAGTTAGTTATAAATAGCTTACAACTTGAGTAAAATGTAAACATAACTAAAAATAAATTTAAGGCCTTCTACATCTATTATAGTTGATTGATGTAGCATCAGCAACTGGTATTTATAGTGTAGGTACGATACTCTGCAGTGCCTGGGACATTTTTAGCTACCTAAGTAACGCTGTTTAATTCGTGTAGAATCGAATGGGGCTTCTTTTTGTTACATCTTGATCTAAAATATCTAATATGTAGAGTTATTCAGGTCATCATGCATCCAATACAGCTCACATGTACATATGTGTTGCTGCAACTCCTTAGGTATAATTTGTTGTAGTTGACCTACGCCAATACCATATGCATTTACTTGCATCTAATCCTGGTTTAACATAATTTATTGATGTTCTTGTCCAGCGGCGTGGTTTGATCACTGTGCAGTAATTATCCTTTGAACTGTCGGTTAGCTAGTGTTATCTATTAGCTTAGGTACATCAGCATCTTGGAATTTCATGAATTTTATGGACAGAAACTACTCAGTGACTTGAAAACTAACTGTTAAAGAAAAATAGGCAAGCTTTTAAGCAATTCAATTCAATTAATTTGTTAATTTTTTTCAAGCACATAAATAAGCTTACACATAAGTAATTGTTTAGTAATTTAGCTAACAGGACCTACAACATAATAGGAGTAATTAATTAATTTCAATAAATAATTAATTAAGTAATTTCAATTTCATTTTACAATTCTCTTAACCCTTCTTATTAAATAGATCTAAATTCTTCAGGACGCACGAGGGTAGGGGGCGCGGCCTTGGTCACTAAAACGCTTGCGTATTCTTTTTATTATTTTTCCGAAGTTTTTAACACGTTTCAGCGTTCTTGGTCGCGGGAGCATTCCCGCAGCCTTTTACGCTGTTACTATTTTATTTATAGTTTTACAATTCAACAGAATATATTCCTCATAGTTTCCTGAATAGAATAGAATCTCTCTCTGGTTGGCTCTTCATGTCTGAAGATCGTGATCATTGGATGTCTGTGTGAAAATGTTAACAGCTTGCCTCCAGCTAGTTCTATTGGTGGCCAGATGGACCACATCGTAGAATATTGCTTTCCTCTCCTGGAGCTGGTCCGTCCATCGAGTTGGGGATCTCCCACGAGATCTCCTTCCCTCGACGTTCCCAACGATGACTGGCTTTTTAAGACTTTCATCGACTCTCCTCGCTTTATGGCCAAAGTAGGAGAGAATATAATAGAATAGTAATCCTGAATAGAATATTTGTCCCCAAACCCAGCGTTAGCTATAGTTGTTATTAAAGACGCGATCTAGTTTGGCTAGTGCGTGGGCGCAGCTGTGGGTCGACTTATATTTTGCTGCGAGCATTGTATACCGTCTACGGAGCTTACAAACAATACTGGTTATGAACTGGACTGGCCACAGAGACTCTATAACAAATATTTTGTTATAACTTCGTAATTTAACAACAAATAACGTGTTTCAACTTAAACAAGCTACAAAATAACCTCCTGCAAAGTATCTCCTATCCTGGACCCGCCGTTGTTTTACCAGCCGTTACATAGCTGCCCATCTTCCGGAAGTATCCCCTGGCAGATTCTTACTGCATCCACGGGCAAGAGAGGAGAAGCAACATTCTACTGCTTGCACCGCACGGTTCTTCTTTAAGAATTGTCGTCGCCGTGCTGTGCAAGCAGTAGAATGTTGCTTCTCCTCTTTTTCACAAATGTGTAAAATGTATGTTTCTACTTGTTCGCCATTTGCATGGACCAAACGTCAGTTCTCCACTTTCTGACGTTTCGTATTATACTTATTGTTTCTTTTACAATAAGAACCTGTCCCGACCTGCTTACATAGTCAATCAGGCCACTGTAGGAGTAACCAGACTGGCCCCAAATATACAAAGGTCGTTCTAAATGTCAAATATTGAGCCAGTGCCCCGCGGCTGCTAATTGTAAATCAATAGAAAGCACTGGCTTCTACAGGTGACTTTACTTGCATATCCATCGTTATTAGGACTTATTCCAAAAATCCCCTGCGAGATTCCGAAGGGGATTTTTGACTTCTGCCCAGAAATTTCCAAAGAGTTTTTTTGGACCAGAGTTCGACAAATCCCCTTATCCATTTCCATACTGCTGGAGATAGGCCCCTCCAATGTTATGGAGTATTACCTAGAAAACTAAAATTTAAGAAATGTGATTCTTATAATCGGAATTTAACCCAATCTGATATTTTTCATTTATAAGCTGCTGAGTTTCGAAAAAGCATTATTCTCGCCCTAGATGTAGCCAATGGAGAAGTAAGGATTGATGAAATATAATGTTTTCCCCCTTGTTTGTTTTAAATTGAAGTCAGTTTGTATTGTAATGTACCTAAGTAGTAAGGTTGTTATTTACTCGATCTGTTCTTTTTTTTTAGTTTTATCACTGTTAAATCCAACTAATTTATTTGTTCACTTGTAACTGTGACATGTAATAGTGGAAACTTATTGGTTTTAGTATAAGTTATACTTCAAGTGTATCAATGTTATACTCTCAAAAAACATCTCAGAAAATAAGCAACGACGTTAAGAAGAATATTCAATGGTTAGTTTTTCTGAAAACGTGATCAAAAGTTTTTGAAACTATTTTTTATAGAATTTAAGTAGGCTGCGCCCACGCGCACGCCTTTGGAGACCCGCTGCTGGAATAACCTGGCCTTAAGTCTATTATATATTATTTAGAAGTTTAACTACAAAACAAACATTACAGTATAATGTTAGTAGATATCTCAATATATCGAACGCAATTGCCTTCAGTAATTTGATTTATTAAACTGCTTATAAATGGTTTGTTATTGGGTACTTGACTTGGTAATTTGTTTAAATTGCAAATTTCATGTTATTAAACATGTTTTAATGGCGCCAAACTATTCGTTTTCTCCATCTTGGGGTTTGATAATATTTCGGCATAAAAATAGTTAGTATTTATTAGCTGATTTTTAATTTCCATATTTTTAATGCGTACTGCGAAAATCTGGCATTCGTTGCCGGAGTCAGTATTCCCCGAAAATTACAATTTGGGTATCTTCAAAATCAAGCGTAAACAGGTACTTTCTACGCAAGATGTGTTCGAACGCAAGCCTATAATGAAATATAAAAGCTGATTTCTATGTTAAAATTCAAATAACTAGGCATATGTCTTAGACGGAAAAATAAACATAGAATACATATGTATCTGTAAAGCTGTTAAAGACAAAGTCAAAGTCAATACGTGTTTATTCAATAGAGCAAAACGCTACTTAGAATAGTCAGTTTACAAAATAAGAACAAAACACATTTAAATTGAATAAAGCACATAATTGAATTCGTTCGCTTCGAAAAACTTTTCTTTCTATGTAAGGGAAAGAACCCAGCACGTTTTGTCTCATTTATAATACTTATATAAGCTCTCAATTTCAAAAATGCAATTGTATATTACCATCACTTACTTAATAGTAAAAATGAATTTAAGTATTCTATCAATCATTTTATACTCAAAACACTAACTCTGCTTACTTTTGGACTAGATGATGCTGTGTGAAATGTTCAACATTATTTGTATTATTTTGTAAAAATGGAGGCCTTTGCCATGCAGTAGGAAGAATCCGGCTCATAAATAAATTTAAAAGAAAAACGAACACTTAACACCCAAGAAATGTTTTTGATTGTGATCCCATTTCATCTGCTGTTTCTTGTCAAATTAAGATTTTAAAAAAACGCTACAACAACCGCAAACATTTCAAATTGCGACAAAAAACTAACGCAAACGCACATTAGAGTCAACGCAATGCGTGTCACATTATGTACATACAAGCACATAAGTGTAAAGCCCAATGAGGCTAGAAAAAACGGAATAAAATAGTTTCCTACAGCAGCTTAGTAGATGGCGCTAGAATGGTTTGTCTGCTTTATAACACAATTGACAATGACATGACTAGTGTTACCTCGCTTTTTCCGCGCGCTCGCTCCTTCAGTATTGAATATTGAGCAGATATTTTTTGTTGTAACACTTAAACTTTTTTATGTATTTTTACATAAGGTCAACGCGCAATACAATCCTGCCAATACATTATTCGTGGGGAGTCACGAATAATATGAAATGGAAGTCCATATTGTGTACCTATTGATCTTGGGTTATGATATAAGTGCTAGGTCAATTCTATCAAATCATGTACGAGGCGACGCTGTATACAATTAAATGTCATTTCTTGTCTTTCTGAATTATAATTCAGAAAGACAAGAAATGGCATTTAATTGAAATCATTAATATACTTTTTCCTTACCTTTACTGGTCTTGTAGTACAAGACCAGTAAAGGAGAATTTGCGAGTACAAGACTTGTACTCGCAAATTTTCTCATCTGTGTGAGAGAAAACAAACGTTTTAATATGTATGACTAACTGAATGACAGTACGAACTGAATTATAAGTGCAATGCGTCGATTGGATATAGAAACTCAACGTAAGCCTGAACTAATACCGAAGCCACTATCAGCTACTAATATCAAAACAGGGCCCCCGCCGCGGGTGTCTGTGTGGTCGATGTCAGTTACTACTGAAACTAGTTACAGTTCTGTTTCACTAGCTGTCTGCGTCTACAAGCGACTGTAATTATTATTTTAAATGTTGGCTATATTTGTATACTCAAATTAACATTATTTGAGTGAGACAACGCACTTAAACTAGGTCTAGAAGTATGCAATTAACTGCTATGGAGTCTAGAAATGTAAGTGAGCAGTGAGTAAGGATTTTTATTTGTTTTCCCACAGGAGAATTAACTTACTAACAGCACTTTAAATATACCCTTTATTAATTCCGAAATTATGTCATATATAAGTAAAGTTAAAAGCAGTTTACTAATTAATGATAATAATTATATATACATTTAATAATAAAAAATTATTGCAAATTATGTTTATTACAAGCAATAAAAGTTGCGAGTTTATTGGTTTATCTATATAAAGCAACAATATTTCGATAACACTATTGTATGTGACTGTATCGATACGTAACAGCAGGTGCGCGTGCGGCGAAACCGCAGCAATTTACTAAACATACCCTTGCAAGTATGAACTATGCGGTCGCCATTCCGGTGAAAATCTTTGTTTATCGCTGGCAATTACTAATGTACGAACTGTTTTGACAGTTTTGATTTGATCCAACTTCACGGTAGTGTTAGTATACTGGCGTTATTTTAAAAGGACGTAAAGCGTTAAGTCATACCAAAATCATAGATAATGCTAGACAGTGCAGAGCTTGTGTTATACATATAATACTTAAATAAATAGAAAACTAAAATATTTTTTTAACATTCTTATCATACATAGAAAATACCCAGCTCCGGGATAACTCTCTGCAGAGAAATTACAAACATTTGTTCCGTGGTGGGAATTGAACCCGCTGCCTCTTGCGTATCAGTCAGCTGTTAGACCAACTGAGCCACAGGGGCAATCGAATGTCTTTCTTTATCATATTGACCGAAATCTCCATCTACGTTTTGTATTCTTCATCTGCGTGTAGGTACTCAAATCTAACCTCAAAGCCAAAAACGATACCCAATATTTTGCAAACTAGCTTATTTATTGCATCGAATACAATAGGTGACCGTTTGTAAGAATTAGACAGGCGATTTTATCACGAAATAACATATTAGAATGCCACATATAAATGAAGGATGTTTATTGAGTAATTTGCATGACAAAATCGGTCACGGGTGGTATCCACTTTTGGACTGGTTTATGCTTTTTGTGCGCGACTGTTCTCGTTCTTAGTTATGACAAAAGCTGTCAAAACTAATGTTTAGAGTCAAAATAGTTCTTAATTTTATTTTTTGAATGAATTAAATAAATCAAAGATGATCGCGAGATTTACGCCTGTTGCAAATCTGTCGCGTGATACGTAATCAGCCTGCCGAAACAAATATCTGCAAAAGCAAATAATTGTCCCTCGGCGGGATCGAACCTTAAATTATTTCACCTTCATAATCATTATAATCATTAGTCTGTGTAAAGATACCTACACCAGAGTCGTACGGTACAGTTTCTATAATTTCTAACAGATCCACCGCAATCATCAAACAAAACAAATTACCTATCAAAAATACAAAGAGAAATATCTAAATACCTGCAGCCATTCAGACTTCGTGGAGCAATAACTGGACTGCCCCGTGCCACAAAGCCTCTACAATACAAATTCTCTGAAATAACTCAAACATTCAACGGTTCAATTACAAAAAAGCAATCAAAGAGTCTTGTGCGATCTCCGCTCTGTGAGGTTAGCATGGTTTTTGACGCAGCCGAAGTTCGTCCAAATAAAGAGTCTAAAATATGAAAATGAGTTGTTTTCTCCATTGACGTAACATTTTGCTTCTGCTTTGTTGTCATGAGAGCCAAAACGTTAAAGCCAACATAATACATACGATTAGAGGAAAAGGATAAACTTTAGCCAATCTTAAATATAGTTTTAGTTAAACACAGAAAACTAGTTAGTTAAACACATACAGAGACTACTGCGTTTTATATTTATAATTTTACTTTGACAGAAATAACAATAAAATTGTAAGTAAATAATATCAGCGACTTATTTTCTCTTCCTTCCATTCCCTAAGAACAAGGACTTTGGTAGTGGATTTTAGTGTCGCTAACGGTTCTAAAGGTACAAAAGCGATGCTAGGTGCACTGTTTAATGATAATGACCCAAAGAATCCGATAGACATAAAGGGGCACTCTCGAAGCGGCAGCCGGTATCATCTACAGATAATCTATTTGGTAACCTCACGACCTCCCGGTATAACAATATAATTAAAAAGAGATCGGATCGGTGTACCTTGTCTCTTTAACAGGAGTGTGATGCAAAATGGACTTAGGAATTATAGGCTTTAGAACTATATTGCGATTGATGTATTTTGGGTGAAATAACCACGTAGGACCAACGGATGTAGATAGTTGAATTTTATAACATTTCGATTAATATAAAGCTATGTTATTCATATTTTTTTATATTTTGACACAAGTCTTCTGGCTTTCGCTATAAATTTATTATTCATTATATATCGTCCTAATGTTTCGCAGAAATCTCCGCCAAATCATATTTTCCTATATTAAAGTTTCCCAGTTATATTGAGAAATTTTCGCGGCGTGACGTAGCGTAGACAGACATAAAATCATCCTTATATTATAGACTCATACATAGCTTAATGGCTAAACAGGACGTGTTTTATCTCAAAGAAATTAAAAAAGCGAGTGAGGGTTCTTCGGCCTACTATATTATTGTCTATGGGCGGTCGGCCGGCGTCTAGAATCCGTTTAGCCAGCGGATGTCAGCGGAGGAAACCAGCGTGATTGTGGCTCCCGCTCTGTAATGCTTGTCATTATTCCTACTGTCATTATTGACTTGGAATTGTGTGTGTTGTGGAAATGTTTACTTGTTTTTCGTTATTCGTTTTGTTGTTTTAAATTCCCTTTGCGCTCTCGGTGGTACTAAAAACATAAATATTTTTAAAGAAAAGATTAACGACGCTACTAGGTTAACTATGCTCATTTAAAACGGGTTTTGAAAATGACAAAATTATTGTTAAAAGGATTATTTATTTACGTGTTTACTTAATAAGCTTCATACATATTGACCTGTTCATCCCTCTGATTAATAGCCGACTAAGCTGGGGGGATGGTATAGTTGCTGGGCAAGCCTAATCCATCTAACAATTTCCTAGGCACTACAGCACCCCGTACAGCTTCAATACCAGTTTCTGACGCTGTATAAGTCATCTATAATAGATGTGAAAGTTTAGACCTGTAGTGTAATATACATTCGTTCACATGTTCACTGGTCAGGTTTTCCATAAACAAATCCTAATATTAACCAAAAACTGGGTTGTTGTTCTTCTTCTCCGACAATTAATTCTTTGAAATTATTTTATTCATTTAGAAGTTAGTATCGAACGAACACAATACATGTTCAAAAGAATTAAACAAATATATCATATTAATAACAAATAGATAATTAATGTTTTTAAATCTATTATCAATTTTATTCACTAACCTACGCAACTTATACCAAAGACAATAAAATTGACAGACCGGTTAAGTTGAAGGACGCAATCTTTGGATCTGTTGGACAATGAAATGAATGCACTTTTGAAAATGGAATAATTATCGAGCCTCACAAATCTCCCCCGGCAAGTCTGGCTCTCACCTTTATCACTAGTAACTCGTTTCCAATGCAGAATGAACTTTATTGCAATATTGTTAAGTGCTAAGCTTAAATGTCTAAAAAGTTAATTAAAATATAATAATAAGTGTTATATTACTTCGCGTGGAATTATTTTATATAATTTTAATATTGAGATGAAGAGGTCATTTCTCGATTCATAAATAACTTATTGCTTGTCATTAAAGTTATTCGATTTAATAATAACTATAATAACTAACTTCTGTAATTTTTATGACCAATGCAAAAAAATCGTTGGCTCGTTTATTCGTTCAACATAGAAGTGGACATAGCGTTTAATCTGTGGCCGGGCAACAGTTCATTTCTGTCCAGCCACAAAGCAGCTAGTGTCGCGATAGTATCGATATCTCAGTGGGTGTACCGGATAGATTTATCGACACTTTAACCCGTAAAGGTGATTTGTTACAACCCTACGTTCTGAATTTGAAACATTCGTTACGCGCAGCCTCTTTAGATGGAGATGATAAGGTGGTAAATTTAATAATTTATTCAAAGATAGTTTACTACCAATAATTAGTAGTTCAATAACGAAGTGAACATATTGCTTTAAGCTATTAATATTGAACTAGTTTTAGAGTAGCATGGACCAAATTGACTTTATGTCCATGAACTCGATGTATAGACGTAAAATTTCGTTATTAATCTTATCCGAGAACCGGCCATTTTTTTATGGCCGTAAGTAGAAGCTAGCTAACGATAATTTTAACTTTGACATAAAGATGTAAGCAGCTGGTAATGACTTGGATACTTTTACACCAATGATCACAAAATGACCCTAAAGATGATTAATTTTACTATTACAATTACAACACCTGCTTTAGCGGTGAAGAAAACATCGTGAGGAAACCCGCGACTTAGTTAGCTTCAGACGTATTGACCCGTTATTTCCTCTGTATAATAGTTGACTAAGCTGAGAGGGTGGTATAGGATAGATGGTGGGCAAGCCTAATCCATCTAACAATGTCCCAGACACTGCAGCGTCCCGTACATCATGATGACGCTGACGCTGTATAAATCATTTTTAATAGATGAAAAAGGCCTTACTCTCTACAATTACAATAAGCCACCAATTATAATTAATAATTACAGTTATACAGTAATAAGATCAGCCACCTTTGTAGGAAGGTAATACAGTCATCCTACAAAATCTTACATATTTCGTACCATTGCTGGGTAAAGGTCTCTCTCAACTTCCAACAATCCAAGAACCCTCAAAAATAGCCAAAACAAATCGCTGACATTAGAAACTTTTTTTAAAGGACGTGTACAGAATAGCGTCAACACAGAACTCAATCTTCATATTCATCTATAAACGAGTAGACATACGAGTAATACATAATGTCAAACAAACTAAATGACGCAGATTTCTCTAAATATGACAGAAATAGATGACAGTGTTGTGGGCAGCAGTTATGCATTAAAGTTACTGCGCGGGAAATTTATAAAGTCAATTACTTAATTTACAATAGCAATAAAATTAACCTATGTGGCCTGAATCCGAATCCGATTGATGGATGATTTGTGAGTTTTAAGTTCCTCTTTTTTATACGACTAAATGACGAGACAAGCCGAAGGCCCACCTGATAATAAGCGGTAACCTTTTTACCTATTACAACAGCAATACCGCGGTGATCACGTTCACTAGGCCAACCAACGCTGCATTGCATTGCGCCCATCCTGAGACATAGAGTTGTCAGCAGGATGTCCACTGCTGGACATAGGTATCTATCATGGATCTCTAATCATTATTATTATTATACTCGCCACGCTTGGCAGGTTGGCGAACGCATTACGGGATGTTGAGATACAGAAAGACGCTGTTGCTCATCTTCCGGAAGTATCCTTTAGCAGATTCTTAATGCATCCACGGGTAAGAGAGGAGGGGCACCCCACGCCATTATCGGTCTACATTCAGTGTAAATACAAAGCACAAATAAACAAAAGGCAGCAAGGAAGATAAAGCAACGCATCGATCGGTAAGTGTATGCCAGCGGTGTAGATTAGTTATTATCCGGCCGCTTTCGCAACTAGTTCAGTAGCTGCGCGGACGCAGGTTGGATAGTAGTATACCTTATAGGGATGGCGGATGTTACAGGTAGAGTGACCACGTTTGGGTTCTTCTGAAAAATAAGATTTAAAACAGTTTTTTTTTATTGTTTTATGTGAAATTAAGTGACATTGCATTTTATTTTATAGTTTTGTTACGAAAATTGCAATATTTTGACAAAAAAAGAATTTTAATTCGACAAAACTTTCATAAAACTTTGCCCGGGTCTTGTTTCTACTTTTACATCAATAAATATCCTTTGAATCCAAAACTGAATGTTGTATCACGAATAATAAAAACGTTTTTGTGTCTGTAAAATTTGTATCAAATACCAACGCATTTTATTTAAAATATAGTTAATCTGAAAAAACTCCTATGTCCAAAAACTTCTAGTTTTATCTTCTTATGCTTACCATTTCAATGATATTACAATTAACACAGAAAAGTAAGCTAAATCTACAATATTCACAACTCATGGTCACCCTCGAGTACCATATCTCCCGGCGCTACGACAAGATGTCATGCGTTTGTGTGTACTATACACAATACTCGTTGTATTATACGTATTATACACGGTATAACGCACATTATACAGTGTATATTGAATATTCATGAGCGTGTGCCTAGCTTGTCTTGACGCCATTAGAATTAAAATATGATTGTTTATTAGCTAAGTTGTGTTTTGTTTTAAACGGATTGTTCTGTTCAGGGATGCTTTTGCTTCATGTTATAAATAAAACCGCTAGTTTATGGATAACGTCATATTATTTGAAATCTTTACAGAGTTATGTGAGAGATAAGCAATAAAAAACGCGCGCAGCGAAGTTTTACGTTTCGTTACTTTAAAATAAAATCTAGCTTTATGTACACGGTTACACGGTTTGTTCTACGTTCCATTATATAGCTGTCAGTTGTATTTGTGACAATTAAAGAAACATTATAGGTATAATAAATGAGTACAGATGATTTATACAGCGTCAGCTGGTATTATTGCTTTACAGGACACTTCAGTATCTGGGGCCCCTAACTATTTAGATAGATAATAATAAAATAATAATGCTGGACAAATCACACAGCATCATCTAGCCCCAAGCTAAGCAGAGCTTGTGTTATGGGTACTAGATGACTGATATACTTAATACATTATACTACATAGATAGATATTTTTATTATATATAGAAAAACACCCAGAACACCCTGAACAAATGTCTGCAGATCGTACAGACATTTGTCCCGAGGCGGGAATCGAACCCGCAACCCCTTGCGTCGCAGGCGGACCTTCGCCCGCTGCGCCACAGAGCTCGTCGACATTATGGATCTCTATGAGAGGTAGTTGCCATACTCACCACGCTTAGCAGGTGGGTTGGCGAGCGCAGTACGGGATGTTTATACACGATAGACTCTGCTGCCCATCTTCCGGAGGTATCCCTTAGCAGGCTTTATCTACATCCACGGGCATGAGAGGAGGGGTAACATTCTACTGCCGGCACCCCACGACATTACTTTAATACAATCAATTAATACCCAAGCGGAGATGGTGAGGCTAGCTCTTGGTCAGCTGGTCGTAAATAGCGAAGGATTGAGATGTCTGGGAGTGGGGGAGCCCTTTGCCCAGCTGTGCGATAAAATGACAAATAATAATAATAAATTAAATAAAATGCTTTGTTTATGTATTCCAATCTCATAATACTCATAACATTGCTTCTTTAATAAAAGCCTCATGTACCAACTTTAGTACTAAAGTAAATAGTATTTAATATAATATAGTTAATTTAATAGGTAGCTGCTATTACCGTATCTATAAGGAACCGTTCGAAAGCCGATCTGGTATTTGCATTGGAGTTTAAATTAAATGATAAATTAGTGTAGGCAGCAAGATTTACACTAAAGAGCTATTAGGTCTCCCTGTTATTTATAAGTGTTAGGCATTTCTCCTATTTCCGTTTGAAGGCATTTAGGAGGGAAAGTAGAATGCTGTTTATAAATAGGATAATTGTTTATTGTTTGTGTCAGCTTTTACTTGGCTTATGAGATTTATTGACAGTAACTTAGGTTAACTCAAACATTCTTAAATGAATCGACGATGGTTCTTAGTCTATATGATCTAAAGCGGGCGGGCCCCGGGGATTTTACAACTCTACAACAACCAAAGTTTTTAAAACTAAAATAAATACATCATCTTTTCCTCTTCACAAAATAATTTATCTGGAATTTACTCGTATATTAATTATATACTATTTTAATGTGAGTATTTATTAAATGACAGTTCAAAAATAGCATACGGCCTTTCTAGGAAAGCACCTTTTTGGTTTCATAAGGTAAATATCAGAACTCTTTTGTTCTAAGAAAACAGCAACTGTTTGCTTGTCTAGGAAAATATCATTAAACTGTATAGATGTTATCTGTAACTATCCATAAGAAGTGCACTTTCTTCGCCCCAGAGGGCGCGGCGGCACGCGACCGCTACTCGTGCCGCGCTAGGGTTGGGATACGGTCGATTATTCATAAAATATCTATAATAATTACACTACAAAAACTAAGGAACATCGATAATATAGACAACCAATCATTTAAACTTTCGTTAATATAACACTGCCGATAGATTGAAATTTCAAAAATTTTATAACCGTTCGTTATGATTATTAAAATTTATAAACCGCATTTTTCCGTTTATAATATACTATATGCACGCCAATGCCAGGCCATGCAAAAAGATAAGGTTATACAATTATTTATAAGGTTCCAAAGTTGCACTATTACTAAGATAGAAAGTCATTCATTTTGGCTATCAATAAGCAAGTATATGTTACATAATTTGACAACTAAGAGATATATATTACTATTTTGACCATGGTGAATACTTGATACCCTATTAGAAGTTTGCAGCTAAGCAACATTAAGATTAGAAACGTCACATCCCTAGCAGTTTACAAGTGGCACGAGCCGATAGGATCTACCATCGATGAACAAGTAGATTGTTTCAGAGCCACGCTTACGATGCCAACTCGATTGTTAATATATCGAAATAATCGTGAGGATCGATTCACGTTTCGAAAGTATTGAGTTCTTTGGATTACTGGGATCACTGGGAATTTTTTTTTCATTATGCCTAAATCAATAACTACTACTATCGAAGTGAGCCGTGCACATATAGATTTCACTTTCTTGAAAAATGTGTGTGCATATACATTTTCACACATATGATCACGGAAAAAATCGTGAGAAAACCCGCGACTTAGTCAGCTTCAGACGTATCCTGTCTTTTCTTGTAACTAATAGCGGACTAGAAGGATGGTATAGGGGATGAAATATGGCTCGTACATCATGAATACCAGTTGAGAGTATTTTAGAAGGGAAAGAAGGTTTATCCAGGTTTTTTCCCGTATAATAGTTGTGTTCCAAAATGTATGATGTTCAAAAATAGGATTTCGCATACCATGTTCTATTGAGACAGTTATATTTTTTAAATACCAAATGATTGTGTAGGTGAATTAAAGTAGGGTAAGTGCTTCAAAAGTATTTGTTCAGGTCCTCATTTGATGATTTCTTTTCTCTCGGTAGTCAACTAGATACCTACAGCAAAACAACTAATAAATAATCTGATAGATAAACAGATTTCTTAACTAATAACGTATGTTTATGTGAAATAAAATGTAATAAATATTTGCTGTCGTAAAATATAATATTTTTTTTTATGAAGCAGTAAGCAGTAATTAAATTAAAAATGCAGAAGCGCGTAGCGTGACAAGCGCGTTCAAATCTTTTCTATGAAGGAATTAAATAAATTGCGTCCTTACTATGTACTTATTTTTATATCATGTGTGATCAATTCAGATCTTAAATTATCGATCAATTTTAGAAAACGTCTATAATAAAGCTGGTAGGTGTTTAATACACAACATAAAACGATGATCATTTTTTTTATTTATCTATAGAACAGCGGAGGTTTCTAATTATTTAATATAAGTGTAATATTGTGTTAGATGTAGCTGTCGGTCTTCCATAACAATAAATAAATAAATAAAAATAAATTAAATGCTCACCAAAATGTTACTTGTGTATTTGTGTATAAATACCAAAATATCATTGTGTTTGACCTTTTGCAAAAATAATACAAAATCTACTAGAGTGGAAGATATTAGCTAAAGACAAAATAAATTTCTCCTTAAGCAAACTTTGTTTTCGATCCAGGATATCAGCTTCGTACTTTCAAAGTAAAAGGCAGCACAACAAAGTACTTTGGTCAACAATGCAATAACTCCAACACTAAGTAACGGGCCCCGGTGTTTATTTAACGGGAGTTAGGAGAGCGCGCTAGTGATGGGAAAAATAAGACCAGGCTTGATTTAAAGTGAGACTAGCGAAACCAGTTTTGGGTTTTGATGAATGAGGTAAAATAATTGCATATTCTCATCCTATTATGTATAAATTTATTTGATTGCGTATCTATTAAAATTATAAATATTATTTTTATTTCTACTTTACATGTAATCTACGTCACTTCAAGTCAATTTCAAAATAAAAACACTAAGTATGTACATGCTATATTTTCTTCTGTTTCGCAACGATAGAGTATAATAATATGCGATTTATTATTACAACCATTTATTCTTAAATCAAATTATCATTTATTACTGTTTTAATACTCATCATTACCATAATCATGCTATCATGCCAGCTTAGCTAACAGCTGGACATTACACTTGAAATACGCCCTACGCTCAAAGTAGTCGTTAAAAGCTCTTTAGGAAATCTAAGGTAGGGCGTTAAATTGTTGATACCTAAGAATGTACATTATTATATTATAAATAAAATTGCTTAATATTTCTAAAAATAAATCATCATTTTTTTTTTAATAATTAAAGCTTTAAAAACAACAACATAAAAGTGGTCTATTTTATGCTCAGAGTACTTTGTCACATTTTTCAGTGTCTCCAAAACTTTCAAGACTACTAAATACTATTATGTATATGCAAGAACTATGAACATCACTAATGCCCAATGAGTAGGTAATTAAATTCCGCTATTAAAATGACCTCTAGTTAACCTATTGTTTAATTTAAACTACTAGTTAATCAATTATGTTTAAAGTGCCTGCTGTTCTTAACCAATGACTTGTTTAATGGAGCTCGGCTGTAAATTATTGTTAAATTTAGTAGCCAATTTCTCCGCAGCATATCTAATTAGGTTCATAGGGATACTAACTTAATGTAGGAATATAAATTCCTACATTAAGTTAGTATTATAAATAAGAAAACGATAAGTAATCAAACATGCTTAACTTTTTCCTGTTAATTAATGTAACGTTTAATTTAGTTAAATTTACATATTTAATTTTTATTAAATTACTAGCAGCGCTCCACAGTTTCACCCTCATAGATGCCGTTCCCGTGGGAATTCGAGAATATAATGCGAGGATATAATATGTTACTAAGGGATAATGTAGCGTTCTAACTATGAAAAAAATTGGAAATCGGTTCAGTAGTTTTTAAATTTATTCGTTACAAACATACAAAATACAAATCTTTGTATAATAATAGATTAGAACTTCATGTTGTCATAAAGCGTTAAAAAAACTTGCGTAGAAAATTTACAGCTTAAGCGCCAATCCAATAGTACTTGTAGCTTCGTCCATTACCATAAAATGTACAAAATATTCACACAAATAACAAAGTCAGTATCAATGAAACATCTGGTTAATTATAAACGTTTCTAACAATCTTCACATTCTGCTCAATCCGATTATATTGAGAAACATAGTTAGAACTCTCGGCATTGTTACCGGGCCAAGCCAGGTTGACCTCTCGGCTGCACCTAGTCTAATACAAGTCAGAGGTCAAACTTGTTGGATGGTACTAACGCTGGGCGGTTTCTATTCTCTGTTCGGGTGCGATCGACCGAGGTCGGCAGTTCCCGCCCACCGGAGCTTTCCATCTCGCTCATACTTAGGCATTAGCATATCTATCTCACTCTGTCGTGGTGTGGCCACTCCCACCGGCAGTGTTAGGCTATTTTCCAATTATTGTGGAAGCTTTTTACGTCTGATGCTCGAGATGATAAGCTTTCTGGGAGATAATTTGTGGTCAGCGGAACGAAATATTTGGACAGTGACTCGTTGAAAAGGCAAATAGTTTATTGGTTCATCATCGTTTCCATTTATTTAGTATACCTATGTTTATTTAATTATTGTTTGAATATTAAATCGTCTAGGCTAGACGTAAACATTTTAAGTCAATAGAATTTACCTACATTTATAATTTATATACACAAACTTCGAAAGATAATAAATTACCTATTTATTGAAAAAAATATTGGGAACCTTTTTCGATGGAGGTTGTTATCTCCCTTGATGGATCCCGTAGGGGAGATTTTTTAATTTCTTGCAACAGCAACTTTTTACTTTATAAGGAATAATAGAATTGAAGTAACGTCGTGGGGTGGGGCCGCAAAGTCTTACCTATTACCACTAGAAAGACGGAAAGGGGGAGGAGAGCAAAGGGATATTTTAAAAGTCGCCTTTTATCTCCCATACAGATACCCAACGACTCAGCTATATAGAGAATGAAATATCCTTACCTGTAGACAAATCTTTACGCAACAACTAATTTTATAACAAATATTTTACCAAAGCTTAAAAACGAGAGCAAGCGTAGAGATAAAGCTTTCAAAACTCTTAGCTCTAGAATCACCTTTGCTCATAAACATAGCTCTTTTCTAGCCCCATATATCTACAACAAAATAAATAAAAATGTCTCTATAAAATACCTGTCGTATACGGATTGTAAATTAAAAATTAACAGTTACCTTAAATCCCTTAGGTACCTATGAACAGACAGAGGACTCATTTCGCAGAATATCTTAAAATACCACCTGTCCTATATATACACATAATACCTGCCTTAATCTCCCATTTATAGAATATTAGGTAGTTTTACTTTTTCCTTTAATTTCACTTTACTTTTCTATTGTTAAATTGTGTTTGTATGTTATTAAGATTATTTTTTTATTGCCACTTCTTATGCACACTATTTGTGAGTAAAAAACCTAATTTAACCCGAGCAGGAGCCCTTGCTTCTTAATACAAGTTTCGACTTAGCAAGAGCGAGGATCTCATTAGTGAGGCATTGAAATGGGTCTTTTTCACACATCAGGTACTATTTATTTTTAAGATTAATCCTGTACTTATATGGATATGTTATAGGAAATGATGTGTAACTTAAGACGAAATAAACATTTTTTTTTATCTTAACCTACCTATTGTACAACAACGTAAAATTTAGAAAGTACCGCAGCAAAGCAAAACGACAATTGATAAAAAAAGTTTTAAGAGGCAGCGTCCGTACCATGACCCCTTACCTCTTAAAAAAAATAAATGGCGATGGCCGCTGAGACCCTATCACGAAACATAAAACGCTAGGAAATGTTATCAAATCTAGAGTCGGTATTTTAGGACGCTCGTTGATTCGTTTATGTGTGTCGATTTTTACAGTATATTATAACAAAATGTCCATTCACTTCATCAAAATCTCAGCCGTAGGACGTCCATTGACCTCTCTCATGAGTAGGTACTCACAAGTAGATACTGAACATGAGGGGGGTTGTCGCCGTACCCGCCTGTCAAGCGTGGTGGTCTGGCAGGTGGGTGGGCGAGCGCAGTACTGGATGTTGTTACACGAAAATTTTCTGCTGCTTATCTTCTGGAAGTATCCTTTGACAGATTCTTACTGCATCCACGATAAAGAGAGGAGAGGCAACATTCTACAGCAGGGACACCACGATAACAAAACAGAAAAAAAAAATACAAATTGTATATTTTAATACCCACGTAAGTGTTACAAAATGTTTGACGTGGGGTGCCGGCAGTAGAATGTTGCCCTTTCTCTCTTACCCGTGGATGCAGTAAGAATCTGCCAAGGGATACCTCCGTAAAATGCCCAGCAGCGTCTTTCCGTGTATCAACATCCGATACTGCGCTCGCCAACATGCCTGCCAAGCGTGGTGAGTATGGCAACAACCCGTCATGATCATTAGGAAGATTAATGAAGGAGGCCTATGTCTAGCACCAGATTTTCGTCCTGTATGTGTCCTTCAGTTCTGAAATTTCATAATTTTTCATCATAATCATAAATAAAAATAACTTATTGTTCACGTTATTCACGTGAATATAGTGAATATACGTGAATAGTTATATAATAAAATTAATATAACTTCTTCACGTGAAACGTCGTCAAGCGAGCTTATTAAAACGCACAGCGGCCGTCGCCTTCTCTTGTCATCTTCGTAGCAACAGTTTTTTTTTCATGATAGGCCCCAAGATTATAATTACCTTAGCAGTACACCATCAGCTTTATAACCGAAGCTTAATAGCAATCTTTATTCGAAGTAATGCAGCTAGTGTTGCGATCGGTATGTTGATTATCGATATCGATACGCTATTATTATCGATACGAAATTGCATGTTGCTTTGACTATGTTGTGACCTATATTGCCGTTAATGTTGATGGGTCTTGAACTGTAATAGTGCTCATAATTGATTGATGTGAGAGTAGGCTGTTTGTTTTTGGAGGTCGATTATGGTTGATGGAGTTCGTTTTCAATATGCATTTAATTATATTGATACCTTGACGATATAAATAAAAATATCGATGCTGAACGTCTAAGTCAAGATGTAAATAATAGTATTTCGCATACCGTTGACCTAAATACTCAAAATAAAGGCAAGTAATTAAAATACCAAAAATGCTAGACCATTCCACGCCATTAATATCCCAGCTTGAGCATTTAACGCAGCCAGCATTCATTCGATAAAGTCCCGGCCATAACTCGCGCGCTTGTCACTATGTTATCGAGTGGCGCATGACTAGCCGGGAGCAAAGGTTCCAGAGAGGGCGCAAGCATCAATTTGCGCGGTAGCCGCCGCGGGCGCCGAGCCGCCCCTGTCATTACCCCCACCCCCTCCCTTACCCCTAAAGGGGAACATACTTTAACCTTTTTTGCTCCCTCCCAACCTGTTCGGCTGCCTACACAGGCGCAATTTAAAGCCTGGTTCATGGCCACAGGCGATACAGTATCTGTAACCTGTTAACTGCCTACGTAAATATTATGCGGGACTATCGCTCGCGGTCTTTTAGGCCCGGACAATGTCTGAAACTTGTAATGATAATTTTATTCGTAATAGCCAATTTGTCCAACGTTGATGCGTTGCCATCTGTCATTGTTTGTAATTAGCGTGCTCCTTGCGTGCGTTGAAGATCGTTCTCCGCAAGCACATTTACTTCGCATACCGATGTGCATGCTGTGATGCCTGCTTCGAGGAACTAAGGAATTCTCAAAAGGAACGCCATCGCCCGATGTCACAGGCCAAGGGCGATCCTTAAACAATGTGGCATCCAAAAAGGTCAAATAAACTAAACCGGTTCGGCGGAGAGATGCTTCTCGGAACCAGTAATTTGACCCCCAATTAAACAATTTTCTCAAATATCATTCCACTTCATTTGGCGGGCGCAGGCGCAGGTCACTCGGGACCGCGGGGCATGGCCATTAGTCCCGAACCGATTCCACGTCTAACCCCCATTAAAGATAAATATGCCCCTAAAGCACGGTCCGAAGGTTACTCGGGTCACTCCGACCATACATTCCACTTTATTTTATTCTAATATAATTTAGAGCGGTTCTAATCTTCCTTCATTTGCATAAAAGCTAAGTCGGCGCACACGGCTATCGTTAATGGTGCACTGAAAAGAAGAGCAAAACTACTCCTGCAAATTGACCTGTCCTTCAGAACGAGCTAAATAATTCCGTTCCCATGATCTAGCCAGTAGCTATCTCGCTTTAATTATTCATAGACTTTTTTGTGCGCCATCGCTTTTTACCGCGCTATGCCTGTTGCCTCGAAGCCTTATAAAATTAAAAATAAAAATAAATGAACATCGCTCGGCGCAATTTAAAAAAGGAATACGTCGGATGACACGGATCGAACTCCGGGCAAATGTCGCGCGGTAAAAAGTGGTCGAGAGAGGCGAGAGCGGGCGGCGGGGGCGGGGCGCGGGGCGCGGGGCACAGGACGTCACGTAGCCGCCGCGGTTTTTGTCAACGTTCCCGCCGAGATGACAGGTCGCTGGACGCTGCGCTCGCGACCTGTCGATCCGGCGCGAATCGTCTTGATGCTTTCAACACGATCAAGTTCTGCGATGCAACTGTCACAGACTAGATCTCTACATTACTGCCTCTAAGTGTCTCGTTTAAACCTTATCATTCTAGTTTTTTCATTTTAATTAAACAGAAGATAACCTTGTTAAGTTCAGTGAAGTTGTATGCAAGTATGTAGACCACTCGGTCCGACCACAGAACCTGACATCGCGACAGGTGCACGCTCAACCGCAACGCTTCTCTTTTTACTAAAATTACGGACACTTGATGTGGAGCTTCCAATGACTCTGGTATTTTTGTTACAGAATTTCCGTGAGCAGAGAATCGATGGGTCTGGACTTCCGTTGCTGACTGAGGATCACTTAACGGGAATGTTGCAGATGAAGCTAGGGCCGGCTTTGAAGCTTAGAGCTGTGTTGTCGAGGAGGTTAGAAGCTTGCGCGAGCTGTCAAGCCAACTCGGCTACAGTTGGCACGGCGCCCGCAGTGTCGATACAGAACAATGTCAGCCCCAAAATGAACGGGAACGTTAAGCCTGAACCAAGGAGCAACACGACCAGTCCCAGTTAAAATACCACCAGATCTCTCTAAGTTACTCGGCTGCAGTTTTCATCTGGCATAGAAAAATGGTTTGAGCAGCGTGACAGCTACTTTTCTTTGTCGATTTATGCTGCATCTAAGATCAATATTTGCTACATTGCCGAAGCCTTTTGCAGGTTGGACTTAACCATTTTGGACAGGGGCTGTACCTATTCAGTAAATCTTTATACTACTTTTTGAACTTTGCTACTTCACTTGGAGCCTATAACAGATTATTAATAAAGCATCGGAATGTTATGCCTACTTAAGCCTCAACTGACCAGCACATTATTATAATAACACTGTTTACTTTTAAAGCATTTCGTCCAATTTAGCCAACATTAAAACGGTTGCATCATTTTTATCATCACTGCATTTTGCACATGATTTATTTTAATATCATAATAATTAGTGTCTAAGTGTAATTAATTCGTTGTGTATTATTAATAATAAGTACGTTACGTTTAGTCATCGTTCTTTGCATTCATTGTCTTCCTGTTCATATAATTTTGCATTTAGTTAGTCTAAGTTTAGTATGCTTTTAGTTGTTGCCTAGTGTTTTTATGATGTAAATAATACTTTGCCGTCCAAATAAGAACATGCATAGTGTATTATAATAAGATGTAATTAAATAATAGTTTTGGATGAACATGTTAATGTAATTTTATGCAAGCAATATGTAATAAGTATTGCTCTTATTTCAAAATTTAATGAATGAAGTTCCTTGTTCAACGAAATTTATATTTTGGTGCTAAATACCCGTGAAATGTAAGTAATAATAATATTTTTTTGTAATAAATTGTAAAATATGTCTTGTATTTGAGGCTATCGCATATACATAATCGTAAACAGGGTCACAAAGTTTAATTATGTAGTATCCAGTATAGTTGTAAATTGTATGATAAAATGACTTCATATTAAAGTGCAGCATTTGCAAACATCACACCTGAAGAAAGCTCAGTATAAAGTATACAGAACTACAGTAATCATAAGGTTTATTTTGTATTATATAAACATAAGCTGTGCAAAAGATGTTAATCTGAAACTAAGTGATCATGAATTATTTCCTCTCTTTTTCAACTTTTGAAACACGTACTTAAATAATCAATTCTTGTACAATATTATTTATTAGGTTTATTTCCTTTTAGGAACAATACTACAAATATTTTTGTACGAATAACTTTTGACGTAACGTACGCATTGGTATACGCACAGGCATATTCTTTAATAAGTATACATAAACAGTAGTTTCAGCGTTTGGTACCAACGAACATCAATCTACCATTCGCTATTACAATACATTATAAATATAAAAAACCTTTTGTTAGTCTCAAACTTGCGACTGTGTTTTCTTATTCTCCTACATAATAAAAATAATATACTTAATAATGATAAACGAACATTATGAAAGTGTGACGTTACTGTTTGAAGGGTTATCGTAGGTAATCTTAACCCCGACTTTGTGTTTGTAATATTTTTGCTAAGTTGTTAACTAAGAATAATTGCGTTGTTTACCTGTGGTAATCTCCTTAATTGCCAAAATAGAATAAATAAAAATAATGCTTTTCGCTGAAGGTTATACAATTTTAATAGATTATTTGCGCCAGTGGCTACTTGTAATATTGTTTTAAGAATATATCATATCATGAAATTAGGTGCTACTTTTGAATTTTGTGAATCGCGCCTTTAACAGTCTTCCTCTTAATAATAATAGAAAATAATAATCTTTTCAGAAAAGTATTACGGTTTTATGCTTTAAATCTGTTGATGAGAATGCACGGTGTATAAAAATCTTGATTAATGTTAGAATTAGCTAAATAGAAAATATCACAGCTTTTATAATAACTAACTACTATGGACCAGTGACTTAAGGTACCTACCTACCTATACATAAGGATCTTATTATTTTGTGTACATTATGATTTGTTTTAAATAAATAATGGAGATACGAATTCAGTTGTAATCCAGAAAGTTATTCAACTAATTGTTTTAGTCACATTTAGTTATCGCGAATATGTACTTAGTTTGATTTAGCTTTTAGCTGCTAAGTTTCAACAGACTTTCATTATTTATGTGGAAAAAAATAAAACGATGATCTACTGAAATATGTTTTTTTATTACCAAAACATACCTACTAGGCTTATTATCTGTACTAATATAATAAAGAGAAAACATTTGTATGTTTGTAACGAAAAAACTACTAGACTGATTTTAAAAATTAACTAAGTGGCGTGTTTCCTTACGATGCACGATGTTTTCCATCACCGATAAAGCACGTGTTAAATTTGCCCATATATTTTTATTCTAAGTAGAAAAATGCATTGGTGCACGATCGGTAACGACCTTAGGATCAAAACTCAAAGGTGTGTACCCCACATGGCCAACACATGGCTTTATGCTGGAAATAATACACGTATTAACTTACCATGGTACTTACATTATCGCCCGCAAGCCAGGTAGGTACAAATTCTGATGATCAATCTCCTCCCGGACGATAACTCGTGCGTAGGTTAAGGAGTCGTTGAGACACGAAGACCCGTGACCGTCAGCTGCGGTTCCGCGCGTGAGTTGAACGGGTTTCATACTCAAGCTCGAAAAACGGCTCGACGGTACGTTTCGCCGATGGGTCGTTACCTCGAAAGATCAGTACCTCGAAGAGTTTCTACCGCGACGGGTCTTTGCCTCGACGATCGAGAACATCGAGCTAACGTTTTTCGTTAGCTCGAGTAAACAACAGTAGCCCCCCAACACGTAAAATAACTTTCCTTTCTCCCGATTTAAGTTTTGTCATATTATAGCTAACCAAACATCTTTAAGAATAAAAAAATCGCCTTAAGCTGACTCTAGAGTGGTGGAAAATCCGCAGCAGATGTTCGCTGGGATTCATAATACAACATCTTAAACATTTTACAAATTTTCGCCCGGGAGGAATTGAGCGACAAGGCTTGTATCCGGCTCGGGGACTATTAAGACTGAATTTGTAATATATGTATTTGACATATTATGTCCAATTAAAACAGTAGTTTGTCACAAGACATATGTGTCTTGTATAACAAACGAAGGTGAATGAATGAATAAATAAATAAATAATAATAAATAAATTATGCTAGACAAATCACACAGCATCATCTAGCCCCAAGCTAAGCAGAGCTTGTGTTATGGGTACTAGATGACTTATATACTTAATAAATTATACTACATAGATAGATATTTTTATTATACATAGAAAAACACCCAGAACACCCTGAACAAATATCTGCAGATCATACAGACATTTGTCCCGAGGCGGGAATCGAACCCGCAACCTCTTGCGTCGCAGGCGGACCTTCGCCCGCTGCGCCACAGAGCTTGTCATGCTTTTGATAAAGTCATTTAAAAATTAAACCGGCCATAAGCAAGTCGGACCCGCGCACAGAACCCACCGTGCCATCATACAATATAATATAATATGATAAAGGCGGTTTATATTTGTTAGAGAACCTTGACAGCGCCATCTCTTGCCTGATAGCAGAATTAATGTAATTTTTTTACACTTTGGATGATTCCTAAAAAACTTTTCAAATTAGAGAGTTTGTTATAATTTTCCTGTAATTTTTAAAACACTTCTTTTATTGCTTATTGCTAATAAGCAATAAAAGTTTCAGGGGTTTATCTCTGTAAAGTTCGGAAATAAGAGAGGGGACGGAATTTTTCAACGTAGGTATATAAGTCGAAAACTATACGACATAAAGGAAAATTAAAAACTGTTTATTAAGTGCAAATGAAGTTTTTCATATGATACCCCACATGACCTAGTAAATTCACAAAATATTTTGAGACCCCCTTGCCGCCCCCTTATCTGAAAAACTAGTTAAGTAAATAAGAGAGTTTGTTATAATTTTCCTGTATTTGTTACAATACACTTCTATTAGCTTTAAAAAATTCAGGAATTTATCTCCGCAAACTTCGGAATTGTATTTTTTTCATCATCATTTCAGCCAAAAAACGTCCACTAATGAGCAAAGGCCTCCCTCAAGGGTCTCCGTGAGGGGTAGTTGCCGTACTTACCACGCTTGGCAGGCAGGTTGGCGAGCGCAGTACGGGATGTTGATATATGGAAAGACGCTGAAAAAAAACAACCTTAGGGTTAAGTAAAAAGCATCTACTGGTACTCAGCCAGGATTATGCCACAACCAACAGTAGGTCAACAATCCTGCCTGAGTACTTATTATCTTATTATATACCAATAATACTTGAATTAAAATGGTTCCTATGGGACTACCCGATTAAAAAATTATGTTTTTAAATCCGTTTAGAATTGACGGAGATATCAGTGAACGTCCATTATAAAAAAATACAATCGGACTATTTCGAAGTCGGTCGAAAAGGCGCAGAATGTAACAGAGTATTTTAAAGATTAAAATAAAAATAATTTATTTGGTACACTAAGGTGTTAAGACATAAGTCATACATTTTAATAGGAAAAGTGGTTACTGCAAAAGTTAAATAAACTTGAGTGCACGAATCTAAGAAAGAAAAGAAATTAAGTGCAAACTAACACCATCTAGCGGATATTACATGTATCTTTACTGTACGTCGACTTCGACATTACCGCGTCCGTCGTGTCGCGTCGTCCGTCGGTTGGCTTGTGTAGAGGTAGCGACATGGTTTTTCAAAATGACGATAGATGTCAGCACTTCGCAATTCTGGTCTGGATGGCACTATACTTCAGCCACTTTCGATGTAGAAAGTTCGTAAACAAACTGTCAAACTTAAAATGGAATTGCTTCCTAAGGGTTGGTTTTATGACCGAATTACCTAATAGTAATTTATATTGAAGAGAGCAATGTATAAAAAACCAACAGAAATAAAGTAAAATAAATCTTTTTATATTATTTGCAGGTTAAGTATTGACAGGTTGTTGACAAACATTCCATATAAATACTAAAAACAACGAAGAAGCAGCGGTAGTTACCCAATAACGAACAACACCACCGCTCCATGGTCGAGTTGCCTCTTCGACCGCCGAACAGAAAGATATAAGATTATTTCTGTTCGGCGATCGAAGAGGAATAAATTAATTTCAAAAGTGTAGCAACGTTTGTATACTCGTATGTAAGACTTTACCGTTAACCTGGACCAGCCCCACAGGTGTGCCATTGGCCTGTCACATCATTTAACAGTATAAAAAAAATATGTAAAAAAACGATGATTTAATGAAATATGTTTTTATTAGATTCCTTACTTACATTACCATTAAAAATATAAATTGTAAACCATACAATCATGCTTATGTTAACTATAATATTTCGAATATATATTTAGTCGAAAGCATTTTTCCGATTGACTGTTTTTAAACTAAATATAAGTACTATCAACTGTCTATAATTAGTTCGTAATGTACAAAAACTGTTGAAAATTATTTTATTTTTATTTATATTATATTATACAGGGTGTAAAAGAACAACTACCGAAAACTTCGGGGGGTCAATGTACTTGTCAATATGAACAACTTTTACTAAGGAACTTTTGCTGTATATGTATTATTGTTTAGCCTCCACCGTCCCACTGCAGGGCAAAGGCCTTCTAAATTTTTTTAGGTAAGTAATCCAAAAATAACGGAGTACATTACGAGCATGTCGAAATGTAGCTTGTGACGCACCGACGTGTTTCGGTACAGCTAATGACTATGCTCTGACGTCACGAGCCCCCACCCCGAAACCTCAATGCGCCTTACCTAAGTATTGTTTTATTCATTTGTAAAAGCGCAAAACATACATATCGCTTTTGAATTAGATTCATAAAGTCTAGTATTAAGTGCTTGTCACTTAAAACCCTAACAGGGCGCATGCTTGATACCTACTCCTATATTATTTTAAGACCTTGTAACTCAACATGCTTGCAATAAATGAATATGATTTTTATTATCTAACAAACGGGCTTAAAATAATATTGATATTCATACCCTGTTAGTTAGTTTGTTTAAAATTCCACCAGTAAGAATTGAAGTTCGCAATCCTGCAATAAGCTATTGCAAAGCCTCTGTCTCCTCCTGTCCGTCGACTAGCTCGAAGTTCCTCTCCATCTGATGCGCCTTCTTCACTTTGCACTCCAGGACCTCGATCGTGGAGTAGCCGGCGAAGCCTAAGATGAGCAGGCCCAGGAGGATGTATAGCCTGAGAGTTACAGAAGAAATTAGAAGATATAAGTACGCTACCCGGCGATAAATATTCCACATCGACCTGATCAAAAGAAGCAAATCATAGTTGTTTTAACAGCTCTGACTGTTAGTATATCCTGCGACAGAGATAACGCTCTTCGAAGCCGAAACTAACCGATTCTTTCCAAAGGTCGATGTGCAAAATGTATCCCCGGGTACTGTAAATATATTACGAGACGGCCTCGAGGCAACGATGACTGGCAGAGAATGCTTTAGCATCAAGTCCTCCTTTCACAAATGTGTTAAATAAATGATGAATATTAGCGCAAAATTAAGAGATTTGAAATCGTTTCGCAGATATCTTTTATGTTACTAATAGATCCATTGCAATAGTGAAAGGTTATTTTTGTTTTTCAAGTGTAAACCCACACAAGTTAGCATCCGTAACGTTCAGTTTTCTGTTTTCGTCTCCGCCGGGACTTGAACCCGTAACGCAGGCACCTTTACCATTTCGGCTATGAAGACTTGTTGCAACCGTTCGGGTCCACATCTTGAATTCATTGATCGGTTTTTCTATCCGAAGGTTAATGTATTCTATGAAATTGTAAAGACAGTCTGCGTAAAAAGTCTTCGACTGAACGTTACGTTTCGAGTCCCGTCTGAGACAAAATGTTTATTTCATTTTTTATTTCTACAGTAAAAGGTGTTCCGCGACTAATATTTTTAAAATCATTATCTCACCTAGTTTTGACACATAGGTACGGCGCTGATGCATACGAGAGAACGCTGCCCGTCGCTTCCCACAACCTGAAGTTGGAAAAGGCGGCCTCCTCCTCACCGGGGAACAGGATCCCCGACAGCGCTGGATACATCAAACAAATAATTTACCACGTTACTAAATTTATTGAACTTTACATTCGTACTACCCGCACTAACTCTAAAACGCTTCATCCATTGCCAGTATATATTTAATTACTTTCATCATCATCATCATTTCAGCCGTAGGACGCCCACTGCTGGACATAGGCCTCCCCCATGGATTTCTAGGTATTGCGGTTATAAGCGGCCTGTATCCACCGTCGACCTGCGGTCTTCACCAAGTCATCTGCCCATCTTGTAGGTGGACGTCCTACACTGCGATTACCGGTCCGTGGTCTCCACTCAAGAACCTTTCGGCCCCATCGGCCATCTGTTCTGCGAGCTACATGGCCTGCCCATTGCCACTTCAACGTGCTAATCCGTTTGGCTATGTCGGTGACACGAGTTCTTCTACGTATCTCCTCATTTCTGATTCGATCACGGAGAGAAACCCCGAGCATAGCCCTCTCCATAGCTCGTTGAGCGACTCTGAGCTTATTTATTAGGCAAGCAGTGAAGGACCACGTTTCGGTTCCATATGTCATCACTGGTAACACACACTGATTGAAGACTTTCGTCTTAAGGCACTGAGGTACGAGTATATTGGACGAAAAGACGTTGCGAAGTTTCCCAAACGCTGCCCATCCGAGTTGGATTCGGCGATTGACCTCTTTCTCGAAGTTGGACCTACCTAATTGGACTGTTTGTCCTAGGTATACGTACGCGTCGACAACTTCAAGAGTCGTGTTCTCAACCATAACAGGGGTAGGTACAACATGGACATTCGACATAATTAATTACTTTAATTTAATTATTAGCTATGGGGGCAGTAGAATGTTACCCCTCCCTCCTACCCGTGGATGCATAAGAGCCTGCTAGGGGACACCTCCGGAAGATGGGCAGCATCGTCTTTCCGTGTATCAACATCCCGTACTGCGCTCGCCAACCCGCCTGCCAAGCGTGGTGAGTATGGCAAACTACCCCTCATGGAGATCCATGAGGGAGGCCTGTTCAGTAGTGGACTTTTTACTGCTGGAATGATGATGAGTGGATGGATGGTTTGCTCACCGTTAACCTGCACGAGCCACACTGCGTCCGCCGTGCCCCACACGGCGGCCAGCGCGTACAGCACGACCCACTGCTCGGGCTCGGGCCTCCACAGCAGCAGAGCACTGAGTAGGCTCAGGTTCAACAGCTGAAACAAACATTTGAATCGTCAGATACGCTCTAACCGTAAAGACCGCTCCGTTTCTGTAGGTCTACCATTGTGTCTACCATGAGTTGTCACTGTTAGATCGCCTGCCGTTACTTCAGTAGTAATAGTACGTTACTATGACATCTGTCAGATATGTAACTCATGGTACCAAATTCAAAGCAAATGAAGCCCAAACTAGTCGCTGTAGTATGTATGAAAACTTGTACAGCGCCTCTAGCGGATAGTTTGGTACTTAAAGACGCAGTCAACTACACTACAGCGACTGTAGTTTGGGCTTCCTTTGCTTAGAATTTGGTACCATGAGTTACAAATCTAACAGATGTCATAGAAACGTATTATTACTACTGTAGTAACGGCAAGGAATCTAACAGTGACAACTCATGGTAGACACACTGATTCTAAATCTAGTGGAGGTTACCAGATCTGCACTGACGTCGTCCCGCATTGTCCGATGAACGGTCGAAATTTAACTCCGTTGGGCCAGAATTCCGCACTCATAAAAGTTGAGAGTTCGTCTGTTGGAACTCTCACCATAAAGGAACTAAAGTTCACGTTATGGCAAGCAGAACCTTTCAACCCTTCAATCACCTCCTTATTACGATACGCCTTTACCGTAATGAGATCGCACCGTGTTGTTTCCACAAGAAATGAGCGAGCTAACTTATTTGGAATCAGTGCCTCTATACACAATGTAAGCCGGACGTTTTGTGTGTGTTTTTAGGGTTCCGGACCAAAATGGTAGAAAGGAACCCTTATAGAATCACTCTGTCTGTCTGTCTGTCTGTCTGTCACAACTGGATATCTCGAGAACTACTAATGATATCGACTTGAAATTTGAAATGGTAAAAGACAACACTTTTTCACTAATATAGCAAATATAAAAATGTTAAAAAATATTCTTATTTTGATTGCAGGGGGGCGGATAGGGGATCTCTAAATTTTTAAGTGAAGTTACTAGGCCGTGTAGGGTATCATATGAAAGGTATTCACTTGCACATAAATAAACAGTTTTTATTTTTCCTTTAAGCCGTATCGTTTTTGAGATATTTACAAAAATGTTGAAAAAACGACCGTTCCCCCCCCCCCCCCCCTTATCTCCGTTTGCAGTTTGTTAAGTTTGTTAAGTTTGCAGAGATAAACATGTGATACTTTTATACATATTAGAAGTGAATGTGAACTTTATAGGAAATTTATTACAAACTCTCTACTTAGCATACTTTCTTAGAAATCATCGAAAGTGTAAAAAATCTACATAAGTTCCGCTATCAGACAAGAGATGGCGCTGTCAAGGTTCTCCAACAAATATAAAACCGCCTTTGACATATATTATATTGTAAACCCGGGCCCGGAACCCTCGGTGCGCGAGTCCGACTCGCGCTTGCCCGGTTTTATTTTACGAAAGTTCGCGTAACATGATTGCACAATAAATGGTAACAATGACAGTTTGGTTACTTGGCAAAACCACTGTGCGTTCGTCGGCATTATTGTTAATGCAAATACTAAAGACAACGCCACAGTCTTAGATACCAGGACACATTCTATACATATATACGATTGCAATCTTTCGAGCTGAAACGTAATATATTAATCATTTGAAGGCATGCTATTTTATGCAGTAAATGTGGACGGAAAGGTGAACAGTTCCCGTGGTATGTAGGCAGTAGATTGTTGCCGTTTCTCCCTAGCACGTGGATGCAGTAATCTGCCAAGGAATACCTCCGGAAGGAGAGCAGCAGCGTCTTTCCCGCCTGCCAAGCGTGGTGAGCATGGCAACTACCCCTCATGGAGATCCATGAGGGAGGCCTGTGTTCAATAGTGGACGTTTTACGGCCGAAATGATGATTGAATAAAACAACTCACCAACGCAGTGACCATCACCGGGAACCGGCCAGTGACCTTCACGATCCCGCCAGCGATGGGGGCGGCCAATGCATTGAAGACACCGAAGCAAATCATCACGAAGCCGATGTTGCTGATCCCGTATGAACAGCCGACAAACGCCTGAAAGGATGTTGTTTAGTTTCAAGAGCAAGTAGAGAAGGGTCTTCGTTCACTTCAAGTGTTACCAGAATCGATGGAGGCGATGTTGGACAGAAGCCTGTAGCGTTCTTAAGTGTCCAAGACCCACATTGGGGTCGACGCGCCAGGATAGTCAGCATAAGCTATGTATGTGTTTCACGTCTATTATTGACGATTTGTACGGAACGCTGCAAAACAAAGCGTGTCTGGGACGTTTTAAGATGGATTAAGCATGCCCAGCACCTATACCATCCTCCCAGCTTAACCGGCTATTAGTTAGGTTCAAGATTTAAATAGGCGCAATTGCGTTCATTTGATATGGAGTTCTTACAAATTATTCAATATGTAAGTGACACCGTAAGAAAACGCGTTGAACGCCTAAAAGGAAATGTTGTAACGATTTGTTAGTTAACGTTGGGAATTTCTCAGGAGCCAAACAGCCGCAAATAAATCATAAAATCTTATCTAAAGGGTTAATTATTCTTCTAGCCGTGGGGTGCCAGCACTAGAATGTTACCTCTATTCTCATGCCCATTCAGTAAGAGCCTGCAAGGGATACCTCCGGAAAATGAGCATTACGAGATGAAGAAAGACGCTGCTCTTTCCGTATATCAATATCTAGTACTGCGCTCGCCAACCCCCCTGCCAAGCGCATTGAGTATGTCAACTACCCCTCATGGAGAGCCATTTATGGCTCCAATGAAAGTGCTTCAAAATGGACGCGCGGACTTGGTTTCTATAGTGTTTTTATTCTAACCTCAAAATCAAGTTTTCTGAATGTACGATTTACGGCTGAAATGATGATGATGATTATTATAATTATTTATATTATATATTATTATTTTTATTGTCTTAGCTTTAGTTGTTTTTGGTAATGTTTGTCATATTTTAAATTGATCTTTATATTGACTTGTATATTAATTCTTCTTCTTTTTGCTCTTCTTTTTCTCTTAACGCACATAATAGAGTAAGCTATGTACGCTTCCATTGTCGTCTGTATCAGATTAATACCTATATGTATGTGTTTTTTTATAATTTGTAAATACTTTCGATGTCAGTGTACTTTGAATAAATAAATAAATAAAAATAAATAATTATTCTTCGGAGAAGGGTAAGTCACCTGTGTGAAGTCGGCCGCCATGAAAGCCTGCTCAGCGCCGATGTAGCCGATGACGGGCAGCAGTAGCAGCTGGTACCTGTGCCGCAGCTGGCGCAGGGTGACTGCGAGCAGCCGCAGTCCGGACTTCCCTTGGGTCGTTGAGGTTCGCCCTTTGGTATATCTGAAGAAAGAAGCTAGCTTAAGGGCTTCGTTTATTGCTTTTACAGAATTGTACGCGCAGTTTGAAAGTGAGATATGGCCATTTAGGAATTTGCGAAATCTTGGCCAGTCAGCCTGATTATAGAGGTAGTTGAAGAATGATTTACTTTTGTTACATCGTGTTAATGATCCTGTTAGTTTCAAAAGAACGGGTAAGTGGTCAGATGATAGAGCTGTCATAGTAGTTAGCCCTATATAATATATATATATATATATATATAATATATTCGATGCTAAGAAGAAAGAAGAAAATGTATTTATTGATCCACAACAAAAAAATTACACAAAAATAAACAAAAAAAGAACATAATTCATATAAAAAACATTTATGTTAAGAGTTGTGGACCAAAAGGTCCTGCCTCAGAATAATGTTGGTCCATATAATTATAATGTTCCAACGCTGGTATTCAGGCAGGACCTTTGGTGCGGTGATATCTGGTACCCTTATTTAGTGTATATAATAGTTTTGGTTCATTATTATAATAAATTACCAAGTATTTGAATTGATTATTTACAAAAAATATGTAATGTAAATCAATCACCTGGTACCGACTACACAAGCTTTGCTTACTTTGTATTCTTACAATTTTTTTATTTTTTTTTGTAAATATAGATAGATAGAAAATACTTTATTGCACACCTTAAAACTAAACATAATAACAAAAGAAACTTGAGAACATAGTGACAATTGGCGGCCTTATCGCTAAAGAGAAAATAAATAAATATATACTATTTACTAATCCCTGCAGTACTACAGGCTCAAATAAATACATAAATAAATAATGCTGGACAATCCACACAGCAACAGCATCATCTAGCCCCGAGCGAAGCGGAGCTTGTGTTATGGGTACTGGATGACTGATATACTTAATACATTATACTACATAGATAGATGTTTTTATTATTATAATATAAGAACATCCAGAACACCCTGAACAAATATCTGCAGATCGTACAGACATTTGTCCCGAGGCGGGAATCGAACCCACAACCTCTAGCGCCGCAGGCGGACCTTCGCCCGCTGCGCCACAGAGCACGTCAAAGCTTATAATAATATTAAGTGACATCCGTCACGTGGTCCAGTGAACTATTTGAGAACTCCTGTTCTCGGTTGCGGGGTTCCCACCTCGAGAAATGACAATGAACTGCAGGTATTTGGGTCTGGTCTAAGTATCATCACAGATTTGAATCTGTGATAAATGATAATACTTAGGACTAGTTTATTTTGATAAAAAAATAAATTTAACAGACTGAGACAAATCCATAATTATAATAATACGTGATAATAAAATTAATCTTAATCATAAATTATGGGAGTTGAAATTATGTTTTTTATTTAGAGTTTATAAAAAATGATTATCCTATAAGAATTATTATATGCGAGTATTATTCAATGAAATGGAGGTCAGCTGATAAATACAAAAAAGTCAAGGTCAATAAGTGTTTATTCAATAGATCAAAACGCTAAAAAAAATACCTGCCGTAATCCGGTTTTCATAATTAATACAATACTTATAAGTATTGTATTAATTATGATATATATACTTAAGTTCTCCATAGATTTCGTGATCAAGACGTGAGTTTCCTCATCAAACCAGTCAAAGGTGAGGCTCATGTTATCGTTGAAAGTTTAGGCTAGTACGTTGCACTGCTCAGCTACGGAAGATGTGAGGTCCTTGCGCGTCTTTACTAATGGTTCTATAGTAGCAGTCTTTTTCTTTAACGATTTAGCAATGCGCCAGAAATCAGAAACACAATTGTCTGCTTTAGATAGTTTATTGTACCAAATGTCATTATGTATTCTTACAGCAATTTTGAATATAGTTTGAAGGGTATTAATTTTAGACCTAAGTTTACGGCAAGGGATATCAGATATGTGAAGGTCGCGATAGCGGAGGTTGTTTTTACGTTTGATTAATTTCTGTATAAAAGTAGGTAGTGGTTTAGTAATTTGGCTTAACCTTACCTACGGTATAGAATTATCTCTAGCTAGCTTAAGGGCATCAGTAAATGTGTGTATAACCACAGTATAACTCCGTCTCACTTCGTCTATTGCTTTTACAGAATTGTACACGCAGTTTGAAAGTGAGATATGGCCATTTAGGAATTTGCGAAATCTTGGCCAGTCTGCTTGATTAAGAATGATATACTTTTGTTACATCGTGCTAATGACCCTCTTAGTTTCAAAAGAACGGGTAAGTGGTGAGATGATACAGCTGTCATAGTAGTTAGTCCTATATATAATTAAAATAATATATATTCGATGCTATTACTAGATCAGGCTTGGACGGTTTGTGTTCGATTCGGTAATGAATTAAGGTTGGGGTCTTAGAATAAAAACTTTTACTCTAAGATTGGGGTAGATGGTGCGTGGATGGATGGAGAAATCATGGTAAGTTCATACTATTGCTACTGCACCAATGAGGATGACGGGCATAGAAGTCTCCAACAAGTAGGACGTGCCTTCCAGAGCAAAACAGGGCAAATAAATCTCTTTGTACAAGTGGCAGGTTTGGTGACTGATATATTGAATATACTATATATTGCTTACCAGATATCGTGACTTCAACACCAATAGCCTCCATGTGTTGCATTTTTGTGTGTCTGTGTGTCAAGTGCCTGTTAAACGAGTATGAGGTATAATTGATTTAACCAGAATAGCGACTCCCTGACCTCGTGAGTGCAATTTATCCTGGCGGTAACAACAGTAACCTGTGGGTCTACCATGAGTTTTCACAATCTATACTCGCTAGCGACTGTAGTTAACAAAATGTATGAAAACTTGTACAGCGCCTCTAGCGGATAGCTTGGTACTAAAATACGCAGTAAACTATACTACAGCGACTGTAGTTGGGGCTTCATTTGCTTGGAATTTGGTACCATGAGTTACAAATCTGACAGATGTCATAGTAACGTACTATTACTACTGCAGTAACGGCAGGCGATCTAACAGCGACAACTCATGGTAGACACACTGAAATATGAAGAGGGGTTTGATTTGCAAGTCTCGTTTCACTAATCGCTATTATATCTGCTGATAGTTTATGCACGGCGTGATCTGTCAATTCATGGATAATTTTAGTAGGAATGGCTCTTCAATCGAATGGGTCATTTTTTGATGTAATGTAGGTACCTACTCATAACACTTGTATTGAAGATGTTAATGAATAATTTACATTCAATTAATTTTATTTATTTACACAATCATATAACATTACAGATAATAATAACGCACTGCGTTATATGAAATACTTAAGTCCTATGCATCTTAATACAGTTTATGCGTATTCATTATTGATAGTCTGGCGTAAAATTGCTTAAGTAAGTACTTGAATAAACAATTTTCTTAATAAACTCAAAGAAAATATTTTTTAGAATTAAATAATGTATGAAATCAAATATTCACTTTATAATAGAATTTACTTAGAGAATTTATCTCAATCATTTTAAGGTTCATTTTGCTATGAATCTTTTCGATGAATTATCGCGAATATACGTACCCTAGTACGAGAAACATTGACACAGTCGCGTTGTTGGCACCTTAGAATAATAACGTAATAGAAAACCAGGCTAAAATAGCAACGAAAATCAATCATTAGGTACTCATAGTTATGTATGACGTGTAAAGCTCAATAAAGCAATAATAAACGTGAAGTTAGCTATAAAGATTACTTCTAACAAACTTGAAGTAAGGCTCAGACAGAATTGTAAATACAGCTATTATTTATTCTAAGGTTGGCACTATTGAATTGTTCGACCAATGACGGCGCTCGTAGGTGACGCTGTCATACCGACGCGACGGGAGTCGACAATCAAATCCCCAACAATAAACAATAAACAAGCTAGCTAGCTCTCGCTCGCTTGCTTTAGTTAGGAATTTGCTTCGATGCTTCGATCGAGTCGAGCTCCAACGGTCCAACATTTTCTTCTGGTTGGTTGCTTCTCTACTCTACACTACAGTTCGGTTGTGTGTGCACCAGTTCAAATATTATTTTCAAAGTTTTTGCCATCAGGTGAGTCCTAGATATTTTCCTAATATAGAGAACTGTTAGAATAGGATTAATCTTGTTATTTACGCCTTGATTTGGTTAAAATGTCCGTTATGGTCCATCGATTTAGGGGGAATGGGCTAACCTCCTGTACCATCCCCCCCACCCCGCGGAGCCCCATGGTTAGTAGATATCCATGGCTAAAGTTTTGAGGTTATAATAGGGCTATTTAGTTATTATGCGAAGTGTCCACTTGCAAGTAACTTCCACAATTTCCACTGACTGCAATTTCTCTTTATGCAAGTAGCTTGTAGAAGTTAACTTCCTGCAAGTTCTTGTAGAACCGTTTCGACACAAAATGACTTGAGCAAGAGCAGTCAAATAAGATGCCTAGCTGCAGAAAAATACTAGCTGCGTCTATGGTGTTGTTGTTAAAACAAAAATAAACAAGCATTGGTACGGGGGTACAAGAAAAGGGGGCGAAGGTTTCCGAAAAATGCCATTTTTGACCTTTGGTGACATTTTGAGGTCACAATAACTCCGGTCCCTGTGACCCTAGGGTCAACAAAATCAATCAGTTCATTCAAACATGGCTACTTATCGAATCTTCATACATTTTCTAGTAGCGTGGGTATGGGAAAGACGCTGTATTTCAACAATTTATTTCTCCTAATTTTGCATTGGGTGATGGGATTGGTTCTTCCACAACTTTTAGTGCAATACAATTAGGATTAACTGGTAATCGAGTGTAATTTAATTATTGCTTAAATTCGTCACAATCCGATAAAACAAAATGGCTCATTCGACCAGTGTCTCCAGATTGGAGAAGTGAAATTACAGTAAAGGCTATTTGAAATTACAGTAGATTTTTTAAAATTACAGTGTTGTCCTATCCTAAAATACAGTATGTTTTACAGTAAATAGTAATAACATTTTATTATTTTTAAACATATTTTTAACTAATAAATCGAAGGGGCATGGAGGCTGCCAAGATAAAACGAGATTGGGCGGATCGAATCGGGTTCATGTCACTCTCATGTCACAAGAGTAAAAAAAAATTAATCACTATCACTGGTTTAGTCCAGGAGCTGGCTCACTTTAATAAATAGTTGAATTAAAGGCCTTCATTATTATTGTCATTATGGTTGGAATTGACACAACTCGTTGCATGACGGCACGATATGGATGGATCCTTGGAATCGCGTTTTAACCACTTTTTAAGTTCAGTGTAATAACCACTCGTCTCTAAACTTTTGTTTATATTGTCTTTTTTTCATTTTTTTCGGTGTTGATGGTCCACCTTCATCACTTTCCGAACTTGTTTTCGACATAATAATACTTTTTGGACAGTTAATCCTTCGAACGATTATACAATCAGCCCTTGAACCCAACAAAACAAAACAAACATAACTTTTCTCTAACGCACTAGGAAGTAATAGACACAAAGTACCTTGCTAAATGTAGACGCCTTATATTTAAACCCTTATCGATAGTCAAATTTAACTGCATAAGAACTCGATAGTTCGTCAGGGAATTCCCCTTCCCGCGTATATCAAATGCTGCCGCCCGCCCGCCTCTGAATCATAGACTTAGCACTAAACTATAACGTTTCGTTTCATCCATTTAGTTTTTTTTCTTTTTACTAAGAACTTCTTAGAAACTTGAAATTACAGTGTCTTTCCATACACTGTATTCACGTATTACAGTGTACAGTGAAACGAGTATAATTACAGTAAATCTACTGTAATTACAGTGCATCTGGAGACACTGCATTCGACCCAAGCCTAGAACCACAGAATATTAATGTATACAGTATTCTAACTCAGCCGTATTTTTGAAATAAATACCTACAGCCGCGCGGTACGTAAACATGCGATAGGGTTGCCCACCTCCAGCATTTTAATTAAATTTGCCTACTTTGTGTTTCCATTTAGTTTTGTGATTGTAAATATACATTTTTTATATAAACAAATATAATACTTTGTGAATTGAATAGATAAATTGAAAATATAGTGTACGCAGAAGTACTACAAAATAACATAGTTTATAGAATTATTAGAATAACCTACAATCTAAATGATATAAGATAATAAGACCCAGTACTTTTACCTAACGTTTTAAAGTTCCACTCTTACTGATGACAGCGTGATGTAGGTACCTAAAATTACGCTTAACGTAGGTATTATTTAAACATATTTTCACCTTCTACGTAAACGAAGTCGTGGGTAAAAGTTAGCGTTAGCCCAAATAAACTATTCCACGCGGACGAAGTCGCGGCCAGAAGCTAGTTAATAATAAATAAAATACCACGTCTTTACTTTGAATTATACAAACTAACAAAACGAAACACACATGCCCCGAGGTTTTTACACAAGCGTACCTACCGTATCATGATTCATGAACCGCCTATAACTACCTATTTCACTCGTGTCAATCACTTTCCTTTACTCTATTCACTTTATTTAAGAATCCGGACATCTATTTTTTCGGGAGATAAAAGGAAATACTCGTCCAATATAAGGACACACATTATGTACCTACCTACTAGGTAGTAAGTAAAATTATTTTATAGTCTTACCTTTCAGAGTTTCCAGGTAATCTAAAAAAAGTTATCTCTGGATGCGTACTTGAAGATTTCATGCAACCAAAAACAGCACAATACATCCTTGAAAAAATCGCGCGGTTATTGTTAAAAAAATAACACACCTCCGTTCGTCACTGCGGCACAGTCGCGACTGTTTAGATGCCGAGCGAGAGCCGAGATCGAGGCGCTTAGGTATAGCTCGCGCTTCGTCCGTTTAACACTGTATACATTACTATTCTGTGCTAGAACAGTGAACTCGTTATGTGGGGCGGTAACATTTTTCAAGTATTTTGCTTGGAAATAAACAATTTTATGATGAAATGGTTCTTATCACGCACATTATCCATCGAATTGAGAATTTGAGCCTTTCCCGCCAGAATGACGCCCTGCTTGAGTCATGTGGAGGCAAACTAGAACCGGTTTCAAAGCTGTGAACGCTTGTTTAAACTGTCGCCTCGCTGTTTTCTTATGTTTTATGTGATTATTTACATTACAGGAAAAAAAAACTAAAAAATATTTTAATTATTTAGATATCCGCTCGATGCCCTTTGGGGACAAACTTTAAAGTTTGTCCCGTCAAGCACGTCACAGTGGTACAGGGTTGATAAAAAGCGCTTTTCCGATTTTTTCTATTGTAAATACTCATTTTTAGGGTTCCGTACCCTAAGGGTAAAAACGGGACCCTATTACTAAGACTCCGCTGTCCGTCTGTCTGTCGCGTCTGTTTCCAGGCTGGATCTCGTGAACCGTGATAGCTAGACAGTCGAACTAGTTGTTTCACAATTATGATGTATTTCTGTTGCCGCTATATCAACAAATACTTAAAACATAATAAAATAAATATTTAAGGGTAGCCACCCTAGATTTTTTTGCCGTTTTTTGCTCGATATTAATAACGGCAACAGGTCGCCGCTTGAAATATTCACAGAATAACTATTTACTAGCGCGCCGCAAACATGCTCCAGCCAGTGGCTCCAGCAGTGTCCAGCGCTTTGGCGGGAATCCGAGCGTGCGGTCGGCGTCCTATTAGAATCGCTACTGACGATTGTTTTTCAATTGGAACTGTAAAGTCAAGGGTGTCATTGGAACGTGCTTGAAATAAGCTTGTCAAGTACGTCGACTAATTTTAAATCTGCGGCCAAAATGTATTCAAAACCAATAGAGTAAACTTACGCAGCTGATTTTGAGCGCAAAGATTTGAATTCAAGGATGTAGTTTAAAATATTTATACATTTATCCACATTTTTTGTTGTCTAAACGTAGCTTTTAATATTATCCTTTTTAAATATAATAAAAAAATGCAGGGTTTTAAAACAAAATAGGTATTGATTTAATAATGCGGAACAACTTCTTTACACCGGCAGTTTCCAACAACTTGTGAAAACAAACCAAACTTTCGGATGTTTTGTTTTTTTTTCTTCCTTCGTGTACTGACAAACTACTGTCCAATGAAATAGTAGATTTCACTGTCAACGCACCCATAATAGCCAATCAGACGCCGACTAAACAGAACCATAGATAAAAACGTTTCTTTGGAGCAATAGCGGACTGGTAGCTCTAGTTACCATGTGCACTTTAACTTCATAATGCCTGGCATCTCTAGTTACCATGCGCACGCGAGCGCTAAAAGGTTTTTATGTAAGTTAAAACTCCAATGAACATACAATAATAAGTGGTATAAATATGACATAACACTGTCATCACTGATCTGACAAGGGACCAATTGCTCCTATTTTAAATTACTACATACATGCACTTTACAAGTAATGGTAAAGTTATTTTTCGTTGCATTTAGGAGGTCAACTGGCACATTTTTCCGCAAATTCTCCATGTGTTTTTATACGATTAAATGACAAGACAAGCCCAAGGCCCACCTGATGTTAAGCGGTAACCTCTACCTATTACAACTGTAATACTGCGGTAATCGCGTTCATTAAAGATTAAGTTCATAAGAACATAAAATAAAAATACATAGGCTTTACTGTTATATCGGTCAGTTTTTTTGTTGACAAATTAATAAACCTTTCATTTGTCAACAAAAACACTCACTTCAATGACTAAATTAAAATGTGTTTGGGTAAACCGCTATAATGTATGCTTATTACGTTTGAATACTTATATGCATTGATTTATCATGGATCCCATTATCAGAACTCAACACGCTGCGCGAGAGCGGTAAGCCAGTAAGCTATGCTTTATACGGAAAGACGCTGCTGCCCATCTTTCGGAGGTATCCCTTCAGGCTCTTACTGCATCCATGGGCATGAGACGGAGGTGAACATTCTAATGTTTGGAAATATTCTTAAGCATTTTTCGTTGGTTTCAGATTTGAACTTGAAGATTACCAGGAAGCTGTGCCCGGACCCTCAACGTTAGAATAAACATGAATTTTCCTTAGTGATCATGTTATCGTACTAAACTATTTGCTAATTTTAAATATATTTCTCTAGGTTGAACGAAACCCTAGCAATTGTTAGGGAAACATGGCTGAAGACAAAAAAAGCGTAGAAAGTCTACATCCCGAGGCCTGGAGGCAACTTGAAAGTATGGGGGCACAAAGAGAATGCGGCTTTTTAATGCTAGATGCGCCACCGAAGAAAAGCCGGTTTGTATTTGTTTGTATTATTGATTATTTTATTTATGATGGGTTGCAATTATTATATTGGTTATTTTATTATTACAGTAAAACATCACCGGAGAGTGTGGCATGGCCTCTTTGTGAGGGCACCCCCTCAGTATCACCGCCCAGGATCCCAATGCCTTGGGAAATACAGCCCATGAGGTAGGTGGTTTGCTTTTACTACGATTTACGTGTATTCCTAAATAAATACCGTTCGTTAACTTAAAGAAAACCTTTTGCATCTCACCTCTCCAAGTGTTAGCTGTCCAGTAACCTGTGTTATACTTTTCGCAGTTCTACCGAACGGCCGCCCTCGCCGCCACCCCAGCCGTCAACAAGCCATTCACTGTCCCAATCCCCGACGCTCCAGCGGCCCGGTAAGTTACTTTTGAGACTAATACTTTCTCCCTCCCTCCGTCTTACAAACACAAATAATATATACTATATCATATCACAATATATGTTACATACATTCAATTTAATGTATCGTTTTGCATTTTTGTTCGTAGAATCACCCATGTCACCCAGCTTGTTAGACAGTGCCGATTTCTACCATTTGGTGGAGGTGCAGTGGTACGATGGAAGCGACGAAGACGTGGATGAAGAAAACGCGGTTGCTGACCGGGTCGAGTTCACTTATGACACGGAAAATCATATTTTGGAGCTGGATGCAGCTGAAGACGAAGCCCTTCGTAATATTGCATCTAGCTCAGGTCAGCCTGACATCACGAATTTTAATTGGGTAGAGGACGTCTCTACATTCACCGGGACTAAGGAAACTTTTTTAGGTACCTCAGGTCCCACATTCCCGGTGAATGGAGAGACTCCTCTCTCAATTCTCCAAAAAATATTTGATGTACAAACAATGACCACAATAGTGGACCAAACCAACAAATATGCCCGCCAGATCAAAGCACATCTTGTTAGATGTGCAACGAGCGGCAAGTCAAGATTGGAGAATTGGAAGAATACCGACATTGATGAAATGTGGGTATTCTTCTCAATTTTGATGATTCAGAGTCTGCTGCCCCTCCCCGTAGAGTCAGAATATTGGTGGCCCAAAATAGATTTCTTAAAAATGCACGGTTTCTCCAAGATAATGTCCCACGCCCGATTTATCGTCCTCAAGAGGTGTCTGCATTTTGTGGACAATGCACAAATTGCAGGCACTTCGAATGAAGATAAACGGCTTTACAAAATAAAACCCCTGGTGGAGCTCCTGAAACAAAAATTTTCGTCCATGTTCCTGCCAGGGCAGGAAATAGCACTGGACGAAAGTTTGCTAATGTGGAAGGGCAGGTTGTCGTTCGCACAGCTCATAGCAAATAAACGGGCTAAGGTAGGTATCAAAAGCTATGAGCTGTGCGACTCGAAAACGGGGTACTTATGGGACCTGAGAATATATGCAGGCAAGGGCTACGACGTTACCTCTTGCAGTGAGCCCCAGAATGAGCCCCAGGATGAGCCGCAGGGGGCCACGGCTAAAATAGTCTTTGATTTGGTGCGTCCATTACTAGGGCGAGGACACGTCCTAGTAATGGACAACTTTTATAATTCGCCCTTGCTGTCGCGACTATTAAAGCGACAGCAGACGGACACTATGGGAACCCTGCGGCTAAACAGAGATTTCATCCCGCCCTCTCTTAAATTGTCAAAAACACAAATGCGTCCAGGCGAGGTTGCATACTCCCAAACGGAAGATTTGACAATCGTGGTTTGGCGGGATGTCAACATCGTCTCGATGATCTCGACCTACCACAAGATTGAGGTAGCGGGAAAAGAAAAGTTTGGCCGATACAAATACAAGCCTCAGGTGATACTGGATTACAACCTGGCCATGGGGGGAGTGGACAAAAAAGATCAACTTTTGTCCGCTTTCCCCATGGAAAGGTGTAGAAACCATATATGGTACAAAAAATTATTCAGGCGGCTTCTGAATGTGTCCATCATGAACGCCTGCATAATTTTTTGTCACGAAAACCTAACCATGACGGCGCGTATGTTTCGGCAAACTCTAGTACAGGAGATACTTGCAAAACACAAAAGTGGGTGGGGTCCCACTAGCAGCCCGACCATAGACGGTCGATCGAGCAACAGGCGCATTTTGTTGCAAGGTGGGCACTACCCCGAGAAGTCTGAAAGCAACGCCAACAGGTGTAAGTGGTGTTATATACACGGCCGCGCAGCCCGGACAACTTGGCGTTGTGACGTCTGTAATGTGGCGCTGTGTATAGAGCACTGCTTCAAAGACTACCACACCAAATCTAAATAATATTATATTTATTATAACTTAATTAGATTTGGTATGTAGTCTGCTCGCAACTTCGACAAGCTGAAGACAGCTGGGGCTTATTAGGGAAGGGCTATGTTCAGCAGTGGACTATTATAGCTTGATGATGATTGTGACTGGAGCTGGGGCTCGCTAGGGGAGGGCTATGTTCAGCAGTGGACTATTACAGCCTGATGATGATTGTGACTGGAGCTGGGGCTCACTTGGGGAGGGCTATATTCAACAGTGGACTATTATAGCCTGATGATGATTGTGACTGGAGCTGGGGCTCACTTGGGGAGGGCTATGTTCAACAGTGGACTATTATAGCCTGATGATGATTGTGACTGGAGCTGGGGCTCACTAGGGGAGGGCTATATTCAACAGTGGACTATTATAGCCTGATGATGATTGTGACTGGAGCTGGGGCTCACTAGGGGAGGGCTATATTCAACAGTGGACTATTATAGCCTGATGATGATTGTGACTGGAGCTGGGGCTCACTTGGGGAGGGCTATGTTCAACAGTGGACTATTATAGCCTGATGATGATTGTGACTGGAGCTGGGGCTCACTAGGGGAGGGCTATATTCAACAGTGGACTATTATAGCCTGATGATGATTGTGACTGGAGCTCACCAGGGGAGGGCTATTTTCAGCAGTGGACTATTATAGCCTGATGATGATTGTGACTGGAGCTGGGGCTCACTAGGGGAGGGCTATGTTCAGCAGTGGACTATTATAGCCTGATGACGATGATAAATACCAAAAATTATGACTGAAAACTTTGTGTTTTCCAAAAAGTGTTGTTATTCTGTAACTAGACAAAATAAGCTATGTTCCTATGTATAAAACCGTATGACATATTCCAAAAAGTGTTGTTATTCTGTAACTAGACAATATAAGCTATGTTCCTATGTATAAAACCGTATGACATATTCCAAAAAGTGTTGTTATTCTGTAACTAGACAATTATAAGCTATGTTCCTATGTATAAAACCGTATGACATATTCCAAAAAGTGTTGTTATTCTGTAACTAGACAATAAAATTATAAGCTATGTTCCTAAGTAAACAAAACGTATAAATAATGCTGGACATTACATTATCTAGCCCCAACCTACGCAGAGCTTGTGTTATAGCTAGAATAACTGATATACATTAAATACATTACATAAATAGATATTTTTTATGATACATAGAAAACGATCTTATCAACCTAAACAAATATTTGCAATTAAAGGGTCCCAGCCGGCTTGCATTCGAATATTCGAATAATTCGAATATTATATTAGTTTGAATATTCGAATACTGAAATTGCAATATTCGAATATTCGATTAAAACCAAGAACACCAAACTCAGTACTCTGATGTGCATAAAATGCCCCACAAAAGTTCGCGCGATATATCCATACAGGACAATGCAAGTTTACGTCGTTCGGGTTAACAACATGACAAAGCTATAGATTTTGAAGACTTTTGTTTTTACTAAGAATTTGTGAATGTTACTCTAATTGCTAATTTTATTATGATTGTGTGAGTTATATTATAAGACCTCTTAAAAAATTTTGTGTACTTAGTCCAGTAACTACTTACTACTGTGTTACCGTTAATTACCGTGATTTTTTATCTACTTGTTATTGTGTAAAATTGTATTGCAGATATTGTTAAAATACCTACTAGCCTAGATTTTGAAGACTGTTTTTTACTAAGAATTTGTGGTTGATTGTGCGCCAATGTCATGAATGACACAACCTTTTGTTATTTTAATTTCAATTTGATATTTTAATTTTGTTCATGCAAATAATACTTATAATAATAATAAAAACCGGCCAAGTGCGAGTCGGACTCGCGCACCGAGGGTTTTGTACAAACCTGTAGGTATATAAGACCTGAGTATTTGATATGAATTTCAATTTAATACCTCTACGCGATCATAAGGAAAGGGGTAGTAAGGTTTAAAATTACAAAAAAATATTTATATTATATGATGTAACTAAAAATTTACGGTTGTCGCAATTTTTCCTTTATCTGTGCTATAATACGTTGCTTCGTACCAAATTTCAAGATTCTGAGTTTACGGGAAGTACCCTGTAGGTTTTGATTCCCTTGCGAGTGTCGAAAATTTGCAGCATAAACGGCTGTACCTTTTGATTGCGTTGGCTTAGAAGTTTGATTTTTTCACAGCTCCAAGGGACAGTAGACCTGAGTATTGCGTATATACGCGTGGAGGTATCAAGCTGGAATTTATACCATGAATTCCAGCTTGATACCTCTACGCGTTCCGGAGAAAAAGGGTCTTGACAGACAGACGGACGGACAACAAAGTGATCCTATAAGGGTTCCGTTTTTTCCTTTCGAGGTACGGAACTCTAAAAAGATGTTATTACATTAAAACATGTTTTTTTTTCTATTATTCGAATAATATTCGAACTATTCAAATAGTACCCGAAAAAAATTGGAATATCAAAATTTTCGAATATTTGCAAGCCCTAGTCCCAGCCGCCGCCGCCGTTTGCAACGTGCGGCGCGGCTATTTGCGCTCGGTGTGTCGCTGTCCTAATCTGACACATTTTTTGCTAGTTTTTGTTGTTGTTTTAAAAGGCAATAATTCTAGGAATGTTATTGGTAGTGTAACATCATTGGAAAGGGAAATTAACAAAGAACACTTTAAACATATTTACTTATTCTAGCTTAGTAGGTATAAAAGTCTAGGTAAAATGAATTGTAACAAACTCTCCGTTTATTACGAATGGTCCTGGTTTTTTGCGTTTTGTGTACTCTAAATTAATGAAAACTTTAAACGTTTTTTAGTTTTTAGACTAGATAATTGTAGGGGTTTACAATAATCTTTTTATTTATTGCATAGGTAAACCATTGCAAACACTTGTTTGCAGTGGTTATGTCCAAGTCATATTGGAGGAATACCTCCGATATGACTTGGACCTTCAGCGGAGACGGTGGCTCTAAGTTGACATTATCCTGAAAAATCTAGATTTTGGATTGTAAATCCAAGCATCAAATGACGCGAGGGTAAAAATTTCGAAATACGTCGCCATCTTAGGGGGAGGGGGGAAGGGTCGGATCCCCCCCTCACCATTTTCATATCATATCAAATATCACATCAATATCATCAAAAACTATTTCAAAATAGGCTATTATGGTTTAGTTTATTCTCAAATACGTTACGGGATCATATTCTGGGGAAACTGTAGACGTCCAAACAACCTTTTTGATGCAAAAAAGAACATTGAGATGCATATATGTATGTACAACTTAAAAAGTACAGTTTCACTACGGAGTGATGGTCACGGTACCATCTTTAGAACAGACAATATTCTTACGCTTACATGTATATACATTTTAGAAATTTGCATTTTTATAGAAAAACAATAAGAAATATTTTTTTGGAAAAATATCATGTCGCTCTTCCTCTTTACGAACAAAACATAAACATAACATTTCTATACCCCAGGTGAACAATACGATGTACTATAAAAGCACATATATCACAGCAATTAAAATTTATAATAGCCTACCCAGTGATTTAAAAATATTAGAAGGTAACATATTCAAAAACAAATTAAGAAAATGGTTAATTGCTGGTTCCTTCTATAGTCTCGGAGAGTACTTTGAACGATGACTGTTGTAGGTAGTTCAAAGTATTCATTAAGCATAAGCTATTCTTATTGCTTAGAAATAGGTGCACATGTGTGTACATATTTTTAGTTATGATTAAATAAAATTAATAATATTGTATCTTGATAAGGACAAATTGTTAAACACAGTACAAACTAATTTTGAGATCTTTATGTAAAACAATTTTCAATAAATATTTTCTGTATCTATTTCTACGAGTTTATTTTAAAACCTTGCGTAGATAAAACGGTATATTTTACCATCAGTTTACATAGCCGTAATGCAAGGTGAACAAAGAACCCAAATTGAGTCAAACAATTTTAATTTTTAATAAAAAAAGATAGAGTTATGTCACCTACATAGAAATAAAGAGGACAACATGCCTTATACAAATCAGTATAAAATGATTTTCGCAAAAAGTTGATATCATACCTAATGGTTCTGATGTCGAGAATATTTTAATCAAAATTTTATGAAACTAAAAATGCGTGTCGGAGGCCAAATAATGATAAGTAGGTCTACCATGAGTTTTCACAATCTATACTCGCTAGCGACTGTAGTTAAAAAAATGTATGAAAACTTGTACAGCGCCTCTAGCGGATAGTTTGGTACTAAAATACGCAGTAAACTATACTACAGAGACTGTAGTTTGGGCTTCATTTGCTTAGAATTTGGTACCATGAGCTACAAATCTGACAGATGTCATAGTAACTTACTATTACTACTGTAGTAACGGCAGGCGATCTAACAGTGACAACTCATGGTAGACACGATATATGCATGGTAGGACGATGCTGCGGATTACTATATTAATTCCTTTAGACAAGATGTCTTATAATATGTGTACTAACACGAGGGGATGATTCAGACCATCATAAGGAACAACTTTAGTTTCACGGCTTTAAGGGTTTAATGATTTTCACTGAAGAAAAGACCGAAGACCACAAAAGTTTAATTTTTAACAGTTGATCTGATAATGGCAACCTTAATGTCAGCTAATTCTTGACGTCATTGACCTCCGTGATGAGTAAAATACCTACAATCGCCCAGAGGTTTTAATTTTAATGTTATAATATAATTTAAAAATACTATTATGAACCCAAGTACATTTTTAAAGTAAAAATTAGAAAACAACAATTATAACAAGAATTTCCGATTTTTTTCCATCAACTACATATTTTCATGGGCAAGAACCCCCTTTTTGGTTTAGTGCACATATTATAATAAACCTTGTAGATTACTCGATGACGGTTCTAATAAGCACCTGGATAGTGAGTCGACTCCAAAAGCAACCAGCAGCACCGCCGAGACCATGCAGGCGAGGAACACCCCCGATATGACTTGGATCTTCAGCGGAGACGGCGGCTCTAAGTTGACATTATCCTGAAATTTCAGTAAGAAAATCATAAAGATGACAAAAAAAAGAAAAAAAAGTAAGGCCTTTGCATCTATTATTATGATTTATACAGCGTCAGCAAATAATCATGCTGTACGGGACGCTGCAGTGCCTGGGACTTTGTTAGATGGATTAGGCTTGCCCAGCACCTATACCATCCTCTCAGCTTAGTCAGCTATTATACAGAGGAAAGAACAGGTCAATACGTCTGAAGCTAACTAAGCCGCGGGTTTCCTCCCGATATTTCCTTCACCGTTAAAGCTCGTGTTAAGTGTGCACATACATTTTTCAAGAAAGAAAAATCCATTGGTGCACGGTATCGAACCCACGACCTTCGGATTGAAAGTCGGGGGTACATACATACCACTCGGCCAACACGGCTTTTTGAAGATTAAAAAAGATGACAAAAGAGCCCTTAATATTGCCAGTACTATACAGGGTTTTTATAATGGCCGTGTATTTCCAAATCTGTAAGTAACTATAAAGAATATATACATTGAAACCTGACGTTTTTCGTTCCTTCGTTGACAACCAAAACTTTCAACAATATAAATGATGGAGTAATTGTTTTTATCAAAATCGGACTCGAAAGTTGCCCATCCACCAGAAAAACCTTTACATAAATTATCGACATTTCACTTTTCTAACCCCACATTGATGTCAATTCTGTTTGTGCACTTCCTAAAGCTAACTATATTAGAGATATGACGTTTCTAAATTTAGAGCTGTGAGCAATACCAACAAATTTGGTATTTTTATAACTACCAAATATAGTGGTATGTTCCGTTGTAATCAGATTCAGGAAGTGTTCAGAATCGACACCTTTGCCTGTTTTCTTTAGATTTTAAGCTTTAACTTCTACTCACATGAGCTTGGCTCCCACTGCAGAAGTTGACTCCACATGTAGCACCGAAGTCCATGGCAGGAGCTGTGGCGTTGGTGATGAATGGAAACGCGGACGAAGAGCTCGCCGAGAGGTCATCGCCGAGTGATGAGGTTAGAACTAAAAAGTATACCAAATTGTTTGCATTTTATGCTGAACCCCAATGGATTATTCTTTCCTAAAAATTTTATGCTCATACATTTTATTATCGTTCATAAATTTAATACGTTCACAAGTGCTTAAACGATGAAGGATAGTAAATTATATATTATAGTAATTTAGGTATAAGTATTGAACGAAGAGGTCACGAATCCTCAATAATTGAGAAATATATGAAAAAAACCATCTGAAAGTTAGGTTGAGTATTTTCAGTTTTTTTACAAACATTCTACATCGTATTTGGCTGAAGTACTTATAGGCTTAGCCGTGGGGTGCCGGCAGTAGAATGTTACCTTACCTCTCCTACCCGTGGATGAAGTATGAGCCTGCTAAGGGACACCTCCGGAAGATGGGCAGCAGCGTCTTTCCGTATATCAACATCCCATACTGCGCTCACAAACCCGCCTGCCAAGCGTGGTGAGTATGGCAACTACCCCTCATGGAGATCCATGCCTTAGTCAGGCCTTAGTTCAGTAGTGGACGTTTTACGGCTGAAATGATGATGATGACTTATAGGTACCTATTGTAGTAGTTTTGTAGCCACACATTATAAATTATCATTTGTACAAAATGAACAATAAAGTAGCACATAATTATTAATTTCCGCTAGTAAAGCACATTCTTAATTTTATTAAAACACGTCAAGGTCTCCATTCTGTTACTTTCACATCCTTCACGGTTCGCAATGGTCATTCTCAATTAATGGTAGCAAGTGATCTAGTAGGTATTTTTGCATGACCATGATTTAAGGAAAAGACATACTAGCAAATTATTATGCAACGCAATGACATCGAGACTTTTGGTATGAAAACATTTGAAAGTAAACACACTAAGCCATCGTATGCAACGCATTATGACATCTGGAATCCTGAAGAAAGCGCAGGTCAGATCATGTATCGAGTACTGTTACCACGTTTGGGATGGCTCTGCCAAGTATCAACTTGAGGCTCTGGAGTCGATGGAGGCGTGCAAAAAGAATCATAGACAATGGACACATTACTAGAGTCAGAAATACCATAATATGTAGGCTTAAAACGCTTTGATTCCACATTTTTAATGCGTACTGCGAAAATCTGGAATTCGTTACCGGAGTCAGTATTCCCCGAAAAGTACAATTTGGGTATCTTCAAATCAAGGGTAATCAGGTACTTTCTAGGCAAGCGTGTCCTATCCTGGACCATATAATTGCTTAACATGGTAAACTCCCAACGAGTCACACCAAATCCGGTCACAGTGTGACTCGTTGGAAAAAAATCCCAACAAGTCATACTGTGACACGTTGGGAGATCTTCTATAAAATAGAAGTTGCAACGAGTAACACTGTGACTCAATGGGAGAAAAAGTTCCAACGAGTCACACTGTGACTGGATTTGGTATGACTCGTTGGGAGTTCACCCCTTAACATCAGGCAAAAACAGTTGACTCAAGAGTCTACTTCCTTATCATACGCAACACTGTCACACGCGTCTCACTTAACGTTAGATCTGTCGATCGAGACCGGTGTGGGATGGTCGAGCGATCTCATACGGCCTAGGACCAGTGTGTTTCTAGAACTTACGTTCGCAGGTCGCAGCGCGTCAGTTACGAATTTACTGATGTCAGTATTCGTTGTGTAGGTACGTAAGTGTGCTGTGCACACCAACTCTCTCACGTTGCATAGTAGGTATACGTTGCATAGCTGGGCTCAGTATGGCCACAGATAATATAATACACTAGTAGTATGGCTTTATCTTTATTCAAGACCGACCAAATAGGTAATTGTTTTGTCAAGTTTTTGGGGATCACCTATTTAGCCACGTAATGAAAATAACGAAGATCGTGAAAAAAAAGTTAAACTATCTATTTAATTAGATCAATTGTTTTCATGAAGTTCTACTTTAAAATTAAAGTTGAAATAATTGGAATACTTTGTCCAATTAGTTCAACTAGTTTAACTTAGTGTTAGAAATGAAATAAAAGTCTTTTATAAATATCTAGTCCAGGGATGTAACTCCGACAGTTAAAGTCGGAACTTCCGATTGATTTCACACCTCCGACTCCGATAACTTTGAATCGGAGGGTGCGCCGCAGTAGCTGCGTTTCGATCTTCGGTATACCGTTTCAGCTACTGCGGCGCAGAGTGCGCTTAAATGACATATTTTGAGAGCATTTCATCTTTTTATACTTTATTGCTGCACCTTCCGCCGTAACAGCCGTAATCTAGGCACACGGTAGTTTGTCAGCCAGGTTAAAACCAACGAGAGGTGCACTGTCAATGTGTGTAAACGAGAACCTTGATAGGCAACTTGTTCCTTAGGTATATTCAGATTCAATTATTTAACCGTTGACTTCGAAACAAAAGTATGGCCCGTTTAGAAGCACCCTAAAGCGTACCTACTGTCCACTGCGACGGGGGGCGGGGTCATTAATGACAAATTTTAGAAACTATGCGAGAAATATGTCAGTCAATAGCGCACCACTCGGAAAGGACAGCAAGCCTATATACTCCAAAAAACGATTTAAATCTTTTATATAGGGTCAACACAAGCATACCGGAAATAATCGGCCGGCCAATAGTTGGGATTGAAATAAAGAAATTAAAATAAAAATAAAAACTTAGCGTTTATAGGTGCCTACAACCTTCATACTACGCTTAGGGATATCTTGTGCAACAGTGTAAAATAGTTTTTTCGACAAACTGGGCACTTTAACTTAGTCAATTTTCTCAATTTTTTTACACGAAAAACATTTTTTTTACTACAATGTTAAACACATTGTAGTAAAAAAAATGTTTGGATTAAACATCCAAACTATTGGCCGGCCGATTATTTCCAGTAGGCTTGTGTTGACCCTATATACTCTATGAATAAACGTTTTATTCAAATAAAACGCTTTATTATAGAGTATATTACTCATAAAAACTTACTGGCTGAAGAGATGAGATTGCCCCAGATCTGCGCCATCTGGTAGAACATGAAGAAGAGGCCAAAGAACCTCATTACCAGGACCTCGACGGGAACTCCTGACAGCTTCGCGTATGGCTCTGCTACCTACAAATCATGTATGATAATGAGAAATCGTGCCGTGGGGTGCTGGTATTGCCCCTCCTCTCATGCTCGTGGATATAGTAAGAATCTGCCAAGGGATAAAGATAATTAATTTTGATAATTAATTACCTTCGTCCCTTTTTTAAAAATTTGATAAATTTATATTTGATAATTGAGCAGCAGCGTCTGTCAAAATTATTTCCGTATGTCAAAATCCCGTACTGCAAACCCGCCTGCCGAGCGTGGTGAGTACCTAGGTATGGCTCGGAAAAATAATAAAAAGGTACGCGATAAAATCCTGCATATAAAACTAATTTAATTTGTTCGTAAGTTCATTTTAGGGAAACCTTTTATCCAAGTTGTGACACTTTAATTGGGAGAGCACATAGTCATAACTAGTATTGTTTTAATAATTATGCGTTCGTTCTGTTGGGCATTTTTTATAAATAAATAAGACGCGTGATTCACTCAGATTGTATCAGTAAGTTAAAACAAGTTGCACGAGCCTTGATCCTTTCAAAATATCTGAGGAAAACTTAGACCAAATTAAATCATAGTTAATCACAGTGACATAAAGTTTCTTAGACCGTTATAATAAAAATTTTATCACATAATAGGGCAAATGCTTCATTCTTTTCCTTCCACTCTGATATTGCGCCACTATTTGCCAGAACTATTTTATCATCATCATCATAATCACCATCTGCACTGCGGAGTCCCCCGCTTTTTTAAGTCCTTAATACTTTTTAAGGTAACCGAAATATTATTAAGTTCCTTAAAAGCAAAACGGTGCGCCGGCGCCTCCTGATAGACCAACATCCATGCATACTAATTGTTTAATTTTTCAATGCCGCCATTGATAACCCGAATTGAATTGTAATGTGTGTTGATTATCCATTACTACTTAAAAAAGACCCGGTCTTTTTCGGGCCACATTGTTCGTCTATGAATATCATTACTCCAAAATCTTTTATGGAAAATGAAGGGTCGGTAAGTTCTATAAGGTGTACCATTGTGCTTCAAAGGAGTACTTTATTTGTCTTCGTTTTAGGTGTACAAAATAGTGATCATAGTTGAACCAAAATGTATTCAAGTCACGCAACAGCTCTAATCAATAACCCACATGTGCTGTGGGTAATTTGATTGAAGAATCTGCGCTATGTTTGCCTGCCTGTAACGACTCTTAGGCTTAGTTATATTTCCTAACTTTGTATTTACTTAAATATAGGTACAGTCGACTTCGAATGGCGGCATACCTCGTCACGTCTGATGAAGTGATGAATAAACACTCCATCACTACGCAAAACCAGTTAGTTTACGGCACGGAGGTCGTCATTAATGGCTCGCAGGCCTCACAATGCTAGCGCTGATCAACATTTTTAAATCAATGCTAAAAATATCAATAAATGCCAGCAATGTAATTTGAGCGAGTCATTCTTGATTGAGCCATCGCATCTTGCAATACCACTTAGGCTGCGGTCACAAAGTCAGCCGCGCGGCGACGCAGATCGATAGGCTGATGATCACGTTTCTTGCGACAGATTTGCAACAATCGTAAATCTCGCGATCATCGCTGTCAAACGTGAATTCCTGGCTGTTATCTAATACGAAATTAGCATGGCATTTGACAGCGATGTACGCCTGTTGTAAACTTCTCGCGAGATCAGCCTGCCGGCCTCAAAGCCCGCGGGATCGCGCGACGCTAGAGTAGCTAAGTGTTGTGTTTATGAGAAATTCGTGTATTTGTTCGTGAACTAAAAGTTTAAACGGCGTCAATTTGCTAAGGCTAACTGTACAAATAATGTTATTATCTAACAGGTGCTACGCGATGCCAGTTGTTAAAGGTAGGTTTTCTGATCAGATTTTATCGAGGACAGCTATCAATAATAAGCAATATGCAAATTCCTCGCGCGAAGGTGTTTAGTTGATAGTAATCAAAATGATTTATTAACTCCAAACACTTTTCTGTCATTACAACAGGCTTCTACGGGATCCGATTCAGAAAATTATTTTAGGGTCAACTAGATTGTACTTCCAAATTATAAGATTTTTTTCAAGAAGACTTGAAATTTTTAATAATAAAAAAATACGAGTGGAGATATCGAAACCGTGCTTTACCGGCGAAGGAAAACATCGTGAGGAAACCCGTGGCATAGTCAGCTCAGATTAATTGACCTGTTCATTCCTCTAACTAAAATAACTTACTAAGCTGAGAAGATGGTATAGGTGCTGGGCAAGTCCAATCCATCTAACAATGTCCCAAGCACTTCAACGTCCCGTACAGCAAGAATACCAGTGGCGGACGCTGTATAAAGCATCTGTAATAGATGTGAACTATACCGATGTACTTATAAATAATGCATAATTTACAAGCCGGTACTGACCAGTATATATACATATATTCAACTATCTTTTGCCCGCGACTTCGTCCGCGTGGAAGTCATAATAAGGAAAATCCCCTTTTTCACGCAGAGCCACTTTGATTCGAAGATATAAATCCCATTTATTCCCTATCTCGTGGGAATTTCGAAAAATCCCTTCTTAGTGCACCTCTAGGATACTCAAGGTATATGTGTGCCAGTGGTTTAGGCTGTGCATTGATATATCAGTCAGTCAGTGAGTCAGTCAGGACTTTGAATTTTATAATATAGATTTGTAATTAACATGCGTCGTTGTTGTGTTAAGATAAATTTATCATGCATTACCTCTCTTTTATGTACAATTTTGTGTGACATTTAGATTATTTTGGTGGGTGTTCGTGAAACGGTGCCACCTCTGAAGTCGAAACTAGTGCGTGTGTCTGCTTTAACACCATTCAATTATAATTCAAATTTACTTTGGAGGTAACAGATCCATCGATGAAGAGTACCGTCGAGGCAAAGACCCGTCGCGGTAGAAACCCTTCGAGGTCTTTCAAGATAAAGATCCATCGACGAAACGTACTGTCGAGGTAGAGACATCAAGGTATTAAACATCGAGCTAACGTTTTTCGAGCTTGAGTATGAAACCCACTGAAGTCTTAAGCAGTAACTAAACGTACCTAAACTTTTACGTACGCTATTAGTATTATTTTAAAAGTTAATTATATTCACTCTTCTTCTGTTTTTGTGTTTAAATACTCTGTTTATCATATTGCCTTTATTTAACTTAGCACGCCAATCAATCTCACTTAGCATTAAGCCCACTTATTGTACCTACTTTATAATTGTAATGTGCATTAAAGTTTTTATAAAAATAAATTTACTCTACAGTACGATCTGGTTTTAAATTTCGTCAAAATTATCCTCGGACAAAGAAAATCGATTAAACCCCCATAACTCAAAAAAATATCCTATTAATCAAAAATCCCCCACGACAAACGATTTTTATTTAAGTAATCTCCTTATTATTATCATCCGTTGTAAAGTTCATCAAAATCCGATCATCCGTTCAAGATTTATATCCTCGGACAAAACTTGCGCATAAATGTAAGGCCTTTGCATCTATTAAAGATGATTTATACAGCATCAGCAACTGGTAAACATGCTGTACGGGACGCTGCAGTGCCTGGGACATTGTTAGATGGATTAGGCTTGCCCAGCACCTATGTATACCATCCTCTCAGCTTAGTCAGCAATTATTCAGAGGAAAGAACAGGTCAATACGTCTGAAGCCAACTAAGCCGCGGGTTTCCTCACGATGTTTCCTTCACCATTAAAGCACGTGTTAAGTGTGCACATATATTTTTCAAGAAAGAAAAATCCATTGGTGCACTGCCGGTATCGAACCCACGACCTTCGGATTGAAAGTCGGGGTTACATACCACTCGGCCAACACGGCTTATACATACTTACCTACATATCAACATTCAGCCTAAACACCTAGTTGCCACAAAGAACTCCGTTCGCTTCGCTTCGCTCACTCGTTCGAATATCATAGAATTAAATACAGACAATGGACTGTACTACCTCTATAGAGTTTATTTCCCACTTTTGCCGTAAGACTTCAGTGGTGTCGCCGACTCTAACCTCGTTTCAAATTGTATCCTTCAGTTCAGTTTTGAACTTACCACAGATAGATAAGTGCACTTAGCGCACCACAGAGGCCCACCTCCGAAGCCCACCATCATACCGGCTGGCACCAGGGAATACAAACGGGGGTAGAACTGAGCCACGATGAATGGCATGTATGCTATGAAGGATACTGCAATTGTCCGCTTGCAGCCAAGCCACCTGTAACCAAAGAAATCGTTAGATCCGCCCTTACCGTAATGCAAACGCGCCGTTTTGTTTTCCCATGAAATGAGATAGCTCGCTCATTTGTAATTAGTGTACCTCTAAACATTAACGAGCTATCTCAGTTGGCCGGACGTGATGTGTGTTATTTTTTTCACGAAAATTCGTGCTATTGCACAATAAATGGTACAATAACAGTTTGGTTTTTTGACAAAAACCAGTGCGCGTGCGTCGGCATTATTGTTAACACACATAAACCACAATTTTTGGTGTCAGGGCATGTCTAACGATTGGAATCTTTGCCTGTTTAGTAAAATTTAACGTAAATGCTTTTGCACTTGACGTTAAATTTTACTGCTCACTTGCATCCTAGTCATCTGATTTTTTTTTTCCAATTGAAGTAGGGTTTGTCGGCCATCCCGATCGGCACCTGGGTAAGAATAGCAAACGATAGAGGCGAATGTCAAAAGCGAAGGGATATTATGCCCAGCAGTGGGTTGAATGGGGTTGATGATGATGGAAGATGAGGAAACGCTGTTCTGATCCCACGTAACGTTATTATGACGATATTACTCATAATATTCGTAAGCATCAAAATCACGAGATTAATAAAAAAAGCTACATTGTTCCAAATGTTCTTATAGAGACATATTATTTCTGACGTTTAGACCTACGAAAAAATTACGGTCCTTCATCAAAATAATCGTTATTATGACGATATTACTCATAATATTCGTAAGCATCAAAATCACGAGATTAATAAAAAAAGCTACATTGTTCCAAATGTTCTTATAGAGACATATTTCTTATGGAGGAGAAATCAAAGACCATAGACGCATTAAAGAAAGAGAATGGATCGCTCCGGGAGAGCGTTCGGCGTTTAGAAGACCAAATACGTCACTCAGAACAGCAGTGTCTTGTCAACGACGTAGACATTGTGGGAGTTCCGGAATCAAAAGGGGAAGCTGTCGTTCATATAGTGCTAACCCTTGCACGGAAGTTGGGAGTATCGTTAACCGAAGGCGACGTCGTAAGCGCGAACCGTGTAGGTGCTATTCGCGACGAAACGACGGGACGCGCGCGTGCGCGGCCGATCGCCGTGCGATTTGTGCGACGCGCGCTCCGAGACGACCTACTACGTGCGGCGCGTGTACGAAGAGGCGTAACAACAGCTGATGCCGGCTTGAACGGTGAATCACGTCGCTTTTACATTAATGAAAGACTTACCAGACAAAATAGACAAATCTTTCTGAAGGCACGGGAAACCGGTGCCCGACTAAACTGGAAATTTGTCTGGTCCAAAGATGGACGAGTGTACGCACGTCAACATCAAAGCGAAGACGCCCCCCGTCACTACATCCGTTCAGAAGCTGACTTAGTGCGGGTTTTTGGGGCTGATGCCGTTGGCTCTAATGATGGCAAGAACACCTCCTAGTAGTGCTATTATAAGTAGTAATAACTTAATATTACTTACCATCCAGTTTTTTTCATATTTTCTTATAAAGCATATACTTTTTGTGAGAAGCATTACGTTACATCTTTTTTTTTATTTATATTTTTTTATTACTTTATTTTCTGTGTTGTTTTACATAAATATAAAGCATATAATTATTGTGAGAAGCAGCCATAAGAAATTAAATTTTGTTTTTTGCATTTTTGCTATTTTTGCTATGGTCAAACAGTTTTCAAATTTTCTTAGTGGTTTTATTGAAGATAAAATGCAAATACAATGTTATTATCAAACTTACCTTATATTTTTTGCTGGCTGTGTGTTACAGCAAACATCAAAAACTAATTTTACTGTATATGTTGCTACAGTAGCAAACATTATTTTAACACCAACTGTGTTATTTAATAGCAAACGCCTGCTGCCGCACACTACACAAGTATTTTTTTATATATTATTTTTTTGTTATATCTTCATGTTTTGTTTTTATATACTAATATCGCTTATACCTCTACATTCAAACCCTCACGTATTTTGCAAATCAAAAATAGCATATTCCCATAACAGGCTTAATAATAATAATATCATTGTCCTTTCAGGTTTTTACGATGAACGTCAGTTAAACCCTCATAATGTGTTCTAAGTTTAAGTTCTGTTCTTTTGGTCTTTATAATGCAGGTTCTCTTAATACTGGACACAATAATTTGCTAAATGCAATGCAAAATTTTAAAAATGATATTGTTGCTATCAACGAAACCTGGATTAAAGCCGGACAAGAAGCGCGTGCACCGAAGGTTCCCGGGTATAGATTTCGTAACAACCCGCGCCCGTTACACATGAGTCAAGGGAGGGGGGGTGGAGTAGGCTTTTTCATTAGGCGCGGCATAAATGCCCGTATTATTAGTCATCCTGATTCTGTTCAAATTGAACAAATGTGGTTATTAGTAACTTTAAATAACTTACGTATAGCGGTTGGTACTGCGTATCGTACGCAGTGGGTCAAAGAGGATACATTCCTGGATGCACTTACAGAATCTGTTGCACATTTTTCTAGCTATGATGGCATCGTCATTATGGGAGATTTTAATATGGATTTGCTGTGTCCGAACAACGGAGGGGCTAAAAAGTTAGTTGAGTTTTTATCTTACACTGGTCTTTCCCAAGTTGTGACATCACCGACCCATTTTACGGATCATAGTGAAACACTTATTGATGTCATTTGTACGGATTATCGCGTTCGTAGTGTTGCTGTCACTAATATTTCTGGTACTCTTGGACATTCCTATGTATCGGCAATACTTAATATCAAACGAGATAAAATCGTCCCCCCAGCCATGTTTTTAAGGCCACTTAAGGACATCAACCGGGAGCAGTTTGACAGAGACCTTATGGATATTGATTGGAATATTGTCACTAATGTGGCGTCTGTGGACGCAATGGTAGATGCTTTTACGTGTTTTGTCACTTCTCTTCTTGATCTGCACGCTCCACTAAAAACAATTAAATTAAGAGATAAACGAGTGCCTTGGATTACTAATACAATCAAGATAATGATGAAGTGTCGCAATGAAGCGCATGATAAATACCGGCGAACCAAGTTAGAAACTCATAAGACTATTTACAAGGATTTAAAATCATTTGTCGAGCATAGTTTAAACCACGAAATGCGTGCCTACTATGACCATCGAATTAACTCACAGATAGGAAATGAAAAGAAGTTATGGAAGAATTTAAAAGATGACGTGCTAACTACTTCAAAAGATACTTACTTACCAAGCCATTTTGACAAACCCGATGACATAAATGACCATTTCTTAAACATTCCAGGCCCAAATATTATCTCTTTTTCCAATATGACATATTTTGAATTTAATAGACATAATAATAATAATAATACATTTTCTTTACAAACAGTAAATGATCAAGAAGTTGCGAATATTCTTTTATCAATTCTGATTCGATCTCGTAGAGAAACCCCGAGCATAGCCCTCTCCATAGCTCGTTTTCGTATTCATAATGCTAATAGTGAAGGACCAAGTCTCGGTTCCATGTCATCACTGGTAACACACACTGATTGTAGACTTTCGTCTTAAGGCAGTGAGGTATGTTGGACGAAAAGACGTTGCGAAGTTTCCCAAACGCTGCCCATCGAGTTGGATTCGACGATTGACCTCTTTCTCGAAGTTGGACCTACCTAATTGGACTGTTTGTCCTAGGTATAAACATGTATAGGACAAATTCAAAAGCAGAGTACTCAACCATAACTGAGGCAGGAACGACATGGACATTTGACATGATTTTCGTCTTGTCCATGTTCATTTTAAGGCCTACCTGTTGGGAGACTCGATTGAGGCCTTCGAGCATTGTGCTGAGCTCTTCCATTGACTGCCATGACCACAATATCGTAGAAAATCGGAAGTGAGTGATGTATTCGCCGTTGATATTGATGCCCTTTCCATTCCAGGAGCTTGAAGGCATCTTCCAAAGCGGTCGTAAACAGTTTCGGAGAGATTACGTCTCCCTATCTTACGCCTCTTTTTAAGGGAATCGCCTTCGAGCTTTGTTCTTATACTCGGACTGACATAGTGGCGTTTGTATACAAACACTTCAACACTTTGATGTACCGATAGTCAATTCGGCATCGTTAGAGAGACTCAAGCACCGCCCATGTTTCGATCGAATCGAAGGCTTTCTGATAGTCCACAAACGCGAGACATAGCGGCAAGTTATACTCTTCGGTCTTCTGTATAACTTGCCGCAGCGTATGTATGTGGTCTATCATGGTACTGTAGCCTTTTTGGAACCCGGCTTGTTCGGGAGGCTGGCAATCATCAAAGCTGTGTCCGAGACGGTTCGCGATGACCCTTGAAAATCGCTTATAAACATGGCGCAACAGCGAGATGGGTCTGTAAATCAAAAGTAAGGTGTTGTCACCTTTCTTGAAGAACAGCACCACCACGCCCTCGTTCCATGCTTCTGGCGTCGTACCATGAAGGTTCCGCCTTGCTAAGCAAGGCGGAACCTTTTTAATTTTTAATTAAATAGCTTCTGAAGGACTTTTAAGTACCGGTGATCCATCCGCTTTCAGAAGCTCTGAAGTGATTCCGTCCTCACCTGGCGCTTTGTCGTTCTTAAGCTGTTTCAAGGCCATCCTGATCTCGTACAGGCTGATGTCCGGGATATCCTCGGTTTAATGTCGGGTCAGTTTAGCTCTTGGGTCGTTGGCCGCACTGCAAACAGGTTTAGTGACCGAATCGTAGAGCCGTCCATAGAACCTTTCGACTTCCCTTAACACTTCTGCTTTACTTGACGTTATGCTGCCATCTTCCCTCTTCAGCTTCGTCATCTGGCTCTGCCTGTGGTTCATTAAATTGCAGTAATTATTTCACTTTTTTGTTTTATATTGTAAATTAAAAACTATTGTATTTATAGTGTAAACCCACACTAAGGTATCATTTATAGAAAATGAAAAATGCAATCAAAATTTTGTCTCCGACGGGACTTGAACCCGAACTTCGAGCTCGAAGCCGATAAAGGCAGTCAAGATTTTCGACCCGACGGTCAATTGTTCCGTGGCCGACCGGTAAAGGCAGCCTGCGTTAAAGGTGTTCGTCTGAACGTTACGGGTTTAAGTCCCGTCTGGTACAAAGAAAATTTTGATTGCATTTTTCATTTTCTATAAAAATTATTGAATCTCAAACAACATTTTTGTTGAATCGGATAAATTAACTTCATTCGTGTGTGTTATTAACGTAGTTTAGGTCATTTAGGATGAGTGTAAAATTGGATAGTTTCCTTGTCAATCAATTTATCAGTAAAAACCCACACAGTTTGAGTCGTTTTCGCTAAACGTAACACAAGCTTGTTTCTTAATAAATCTTTTTAGCAGATATGACCCACGCAGTTTGAGTCGTTTTCGTTGAACATAAGACAAGCTTGTTTCATAATAAATCTATTTAGCAGATATGACCCACGCAGTTTGAGTCGTTTTAGCTGAATGAAAGATAGACTCGTTCTAATGAAGGTAAATTTAACTGAAACGATTTATGTGGTTTGAGCCAATGCTGTTATATTCAATTTAGACTTGCTTCTTTGAAATTGGATTTGTCTAAAACGATTCAAGTAGCCTGGGTTATTACAGTTGATAGAAAAAATATACCCACCCTTATGTGGGTTGGCTCGCATCATTCAAAAAACTAACTTATGCTTATCCTATCACGGATCTTTTTTGCTGGGTGAAAGAACCAACCTTTAGGACCTCTTTGGTATAAATAACTCATTTTTGACCAAAGTGTGGGTTGAGTCCTTTCTGCTTAACTACGTCCAATTAAGACTAACGCGATAGGTGTGGATGGGTTATCAATGGACATGATTTTGTTAACACTGCCCTATACTCTAACATTTATAACATCTATTGTTAATAGTTCTATTACCTCTTCAACCTTTCCGAGTCAATGGAAAATTGCATCGGTGAACCCGATACCCAAGGTATCTCACCCTACTAACATTAAGGACTTGAGGCCGATTAGTATACTTCCAATTCTCTCAAAGGTAATTGAAAGGGTTGTCTTCAATCAGCTTAGTCGATATGTCGAGCGGAATCATATTTTGCCAGATGTTCAGTCTGGTTTTCGAAAGAACCGAGGGACAGTGACGGCTTTGCTGGATGTTGTCGACAACGTTCTAACTCAGCAAGATCAGGGGTTGGGATCATTATTGGTATTGTTAGACTTTTCTCGTGCATTTGACTCAATAAGTGTTCCACTTCTGCTTTCAAAACTGTCATACTACGGTGTTGATGCTTTATCTGTAAGGTGGTTCAACAGTTATTTAAGTGGCCGATCTCAATTTGTACGTATTGTTAGAGAGGATGGTTCCAGGCTAATGTCATCATCAAAGGCACTAAGTCGTGGCGTGCCACAGGGATCAATACTTGGGCCACTACTGTTTATTATTTATAGTGCTGACCTCTGTTGGCACATTAAGCATTGCAAATTCCACCTCTATGCCGACGATGTACAGCTATACCTTCCGGTGCATCCAGGAAATGTTACTCGTGAATCCGAAAAGATCAACGAGGATCTAGACCGAATAGCGGTTTGGTCCCAGAATAATGCCCTAGTTCTAAACCCTTCTAAATCAAAGTTTTTGATACTTGGCTCAAAAAATATAATTAACAAAATTAAAGTGCAATCGCTTCACATACATATACGGGGTCAGAGTATAGAACAAGTTGAACAAGCCAGGAATCTAGGTATTCTAATTGACGGTACACTTCGTTTCGAGGACCATATTGTCAATCTAGCGAAAAATTGTTTTTTTAGGTTAAAACTTCTCTATAAGATAAGAGGCTTGTTAAAAGAAGAAGTTCGCTTAAAGGTTTGTGAGGCCTTAGTTTTGTCAAAATTGAACTATGGAGATGTTTTATACGGCCCACGCCTTACATCGAAATCAATCCGCTTAGTACAAAGAATTCAAAATGCATGCTGCCGTTTTTGTTATGATATACCACCGCGAACACACGTCACGCCATACCTTAACGGTTCTTCAACACTGAATATGGCTTCGCGGCGACATCTACACATGGCAGCACTAGTTCACTGTATTATGTTTTCTGGTGCACCTGACTATCTTTACTCCAAGCTGGATCACACCGTAAGTAGGTATAGTCAAAGATCAACGAGAAATTTATTGCACTATAGTAAATTCAAGACTCAAGCGTTTAGGGGGAGTTTTCGATACCAGGCAACCAAGTGCTGGAACAATATTCCACCACCACTCCGGCAATTGAAATCCAAGTACGTTTTCAAAAAGAAATTCAAAGCTTTTTTACTGGATCAACAAAAGACTGGGTTGTCTGGTGTAAATTACTATAGTGCACCTTTTACTTGTTAAGTCAATAACTGCTACATCATTATTACTGTTATAATTTAGTGTATGTAATAGATATTATATTTCAATATGTTTTATGATTTAATTATATGCTTACATAAGCTAGTAGGTATTCGATTATTTATTTATTTTATTAAATTATGACTACACACACACACACACACCTAAGTCTTTTTTAAATTTCAGCTTCTACTTCACAAATCCTTGATGTTCCCTCACAGGGTCTATGGACCACAAGGCCACGGCAGAATACCAGCGCCTAGCTACCTCCCAGTGGTTAGGCATTATGCTGAGCCGTGACCGATTTGCTACTGTAGCACATAAACACAATACCTTTTTCTGTGTAATATATATAAATTCATTTGTTAGTTTAGCATAAAATTATTATCTTCTACTTATAATCTCTGTATCTGTTCTTTCACTGTAATTATTGTATATGTATGTGTGCTATACAAGCAAATAAACGAATGTCTATGTCTATGTCTATATTATTTCTGACGTTTAGACCTACGAAAAAATTACGGTCCTTACTACTACGGTACATGCGTAATATTTTTCTTGAATACCAAAAAAAATATGTTGAGATACGTAAAAGGTACTAAACAAAGAGAAAAAATTGTTTAGTTGTTTAAAACTACAAAAAAATGTCCAAACAACCTGACATCAGAATGTCTGGCCATTTTCTATACACGTGTTTCGCTATTAATCGAGGTACTAAATTACTGGAATTAGGTATCAATTAGTAGCATAAAATGTATTATGGTATTTTCTTCTAATCAAATATTGCTTGCTATTGATCAAGAAGCTCATACATAAAATTGTAAAACAAAAAAGTGATTCTTGGTTCTTTGAAATATGTATGACTTTGTAAATGTTAGTAAACAAAAGTAAAATAAACAACAAAGTGGACAGCTCAAGAGTTAACATAACAGGGAAATAATACCTTTCAGACAGACTTACAACTAAGGACGACACAAATAAGTAGGTAGGTAAGCGTGTTGCGTGGGTGATCAAAAATGGACACTGCCTCAGTAGTACCGACACCACGTGCTATGAGAAAAGAAAGAAAAGAAAGAAAGAAAAAACATTTTTTTCTGACACAATACAAAAATACAACTAATTATTAAACAATCTAAATAAAACATTTATATTGTGCCACAAATAGGCGCCCAACTGAGGTTGCGGCGCTGATTTTTTAGGCACTAAGTATTAAATAAATTCCTATTTTGAATTGACTTGAACGCAAAGAACTTACTTGATAACAACAGCAGGCAGCAGTATATTAGAGATGATCAGCGAGAAATAAATCGCAGCCAGCGTAATAGCACCAGCGCCAGCGTCACTGTTCACAGAACTCTGCAGGTTGGCGGTGCCGTGGAAGGCGGTGAAGTGGATCATGAACGCGAAGCCGATGACAAAGATGTTCCGGTTTATCCGCCATTTCTCGTTTGTGCCGAACACAACTGTGGATTCCGGCATTTTGAATCTGTTGAAAGAAAGAATTTGTGTAGGCAAGGTAAAATTTAACGTCGAAAAGAGTAGGTATTCAATATGAACATGGATAGATGATATGTAAGCGAAGTGTTAACAACAACTTCTGCTCTTCCATTCCCTTCTATCGGCCGTTAACTTGATACTCACTTTCCTATTCAATCATCCTTCCAAGTCAAAGTCAAATTATTTATAGCCACTACGTTATAAAAAATCAAAGACATACTCTTTGATGATATGTAGGGAGAGGGAGGCCAAAAAATATGGATTGTCTGTGTGATGGTGATGACTGTTGATGTTTGCAACTATATTTACAACGTAGTGGCTATAAATAATTTGACTTCGACTTGGAAGGATGACTGAATAGGAAAGGAGTGAGTATCAAGTTAACGGCCGATAGAAGAGAATGGAAGAGCAGAAGTTGTTGTGCAACTAGTATAGTGAAAGGACAGCAAAATGATGATGATGAAGGTGAAATTTCAAAAACAAATTGGTATTAATAATGGAACACTCTATCAAATCACCTTTCAGAGAAAACGGGTTTATTTAAGTTTCTTCAACGTAATTAAAATTGATCCACCGTTTGGGTTACACAGAACTGATAACCAATGAAAAGTATATGTTGTATAATCTTCATCATAAAATGAACATGGACAAGACGAAGGTTATGTCGAAAGTCCATGTGGTGCCTGCCCCAGTTATGGTTGAGAACTCGGCTCTCGAAGTTGTCGACGCGTATGTATACCTACCTAGGACAAACTGTCCAATTAGGTAGGTCCAACTTCGAGAAAGAGGTCAATCGACGAATCCAACTCGGATGGGCAGCGTTTGGGAAACTACGCAACGTCTTTTCGCCCAAAATTCCTCAGTGCCTTCAGATGAAAGTCTACAATCAGTGTGTGCTACCTAGTGATGACATACGGAACCGAGACATGGTCCTTCACTATTGGCCTTATGAATAAGCTCAGAGTCGCTCAACGAGCTATGGAGAGGGCTATGCTCGGGGTTTCTCTACGGGATCGAATCAGAAATGAGGAGATACGTAAAAGAACTCGGGTCACCGACATAGCCAAACGGATTAGCACGTTGAAGTGGCAATGGGCAGGCCATGTAGCTCGCAGAACAGATGGCCGATGGGGCCGAAATGTTCTCGAGTGGAGGCCACGGACCGGCAAGCGCAGCGTAGGACGTCCACCAACAAGATGAGCTGATGACCTGATGAAGACCGCAGGTCGACGGTGGATGCAGATCGCTTCCAACCGCAATAACTGGAAATCCATGAGGGAGGCCTATGTCCAGCAGTGGACGTCCTACGGCTGAAATGATGATGATGAATCTTCATCATTCATCGGACTTTGCGTCTATTTCAGACGTTTCAGGTAATGCCTGTGATTTTGGTGTTGCATTTTTTTAATGACCAAACAATCCTATCCTTGACCTCACCGTCCGACCGCAGTTAATGGTAGCCAATGGTAGTTAATGGTAGCCAAATATTAAACGTAAATCGGAGTGCAGGAAGAGCTCTGTCGGAGCGACGATATTGTACCAAGCGGTCGCGGGAAAACACGGTGTGGGTGGACAGAGGTTGCTCAAGCTCGTTGTGATATCGTTTGGGGGAGGTCTATGCCTCAAGGAACCTATTATAGGCCTATGCTTATACTATGTTTAGCAGTAAGCTGTTATTTCCTTTGACTAATACTCGGTTGAGCTGAGAGAAGGTTTTAGTTGCTGGGCACAATCCAAAGTCCCAGTCGCTGCACCATCTTATACAGAATGAATCACTGACATCATCACTGACGATGTATCCATCTATAGTGGATGTAAAATTTCAAACTTTATGCGGACAAGAAGTGTGAGTATGCGTCTAGTTTTCTAATACCTACTTATCTCGATTAGAACATCTCTTGTTTACTATGATCAAGAACCATTCATAAACCTATTAATGGTTTATTATTATACTGCGCATTTGTATTTTCCTGTTGAATACAACTTAAACAATCAAGAAGTCATGAGTTTCCTCAATTTCTTCTTAATTTATATCTTTTGCTACTCGAGAAATACTTGCATTATCAAATTTTAGTTTTTTGTTTTTCTCATACATATTTAACAAATATTCATTAAACTTCCCAGTTTTATTGATATTTTCAAGTAGGTAACTTTGTAGTTTTATTGATATTTGTTAAAAAAACTAATTTCATTTATTTTATAAAACTTTAATTGCCTATGAGATAATCCGATAAATTATCTTCAAGATCATGCAAAACCCTTAATTAATGTATGTATATAACATGCAAAAACAAATTCACCCATTTCATTTAAGGTCATGGTGTGTGTCACGATTAGATATATATATATACCTGTAACATATACAAACTGTAGGCTTTATTATTTAGTTACAGTTCAGACAATACGTTCTCTTTGTTCAAGGATAATTGTAAAATAGCGATTGTTACTCAATACCTACCTACCTGACCGGTTGACATGCAAATAAATACATGGATCACTAATATAAATACTGTAGGAAATAGCAGTAGGAGGTTTGCCTATCTGTACCTACCTATACTTTAATTTAACCATAGAAATTAAGCAAACAAAAATGAGTGAATTTACGGGAAATTGTATTTTGTCTATCTAGCGATGTATAATTAATTATCTTCGATGCCTAGCTTTAGTCGGTGCGGGGAAATATGCCGGAGAAAATATGATGTGTCAGTCCCATAAATTAATTTCACGGGACGGCGGGCGGCGGCGGTGTGTGCTGAGTTAATGCAGTTAATGACCAAATGAAGTCTGATAAGTGTTTTATTATGTTTTATTTGTTTGTTTATTTCTATAAATCTAAGACTTGACTTATTATCTTCCTCTTAAAGCTGGTCCCACATACGTTGCCTCTTTCCCTCCCTTGGAAAAATTAAGTTTTCTGAAGCGTATGAATTCAGTTAGCTTTGTTCTTGAAATCTATCCCTTTCTTTTGAAGTCGGTTAAAAATCACGGACAGTGATAACGAAAGATACTACTTATAGGTTATTAGAAGAACTAAAGGTACCTTAAAAGGGTGTCATAGATATGACTCGCCCGAGGCGCTTTTATATCTAAGGCTCTGGCTGCGCGTTTAAATCTTCCATAAATCGTTCTTTCAGTTCAGGGTTCAATATTAAATATTAGAGGACCGCAGAAAAACGAATGATTGGTTGATTTATTAATAAAATTATGATAAATAACATTAACGACTTATCTGTTACTTTAATCGAAGCTTCGAGAGTAAGCTCACGACAATGCAAAGCGAGTCATGACCTGACCTTAAAGGATATCAAGGTTGCGGCATAGATATTGGTCCTTAACATTGACAGGTACACGAGTTTCGAATCCCTGCCGATAGCTTAAAGAAACCTAGTTTGGACTTCTGTTCTAGACCCTAATTTGAGCTTTTCATTTAATTATCACTATCAAAGCCCTCCTGTGTTGCCCGTGGATGGAGTAACATCCCGTACTGCGCTCGCCAACCCGCCTGCCAAGCGTGGTGAGTATGGTAACAAACCCGTCATGTTCTTGGAGATCCACGAGGGAGCCCTATGTCCAGCAGTGGACGTAGACAGCAGTCCTACGGCTGAGAGATGAAGATCATGAGGGGTTGTCGCCATATACTCACTACGCTTTGCATGTCGGTCTCTTTTAGGATTCCGCACCTCGAAAGGAAATAACGGAACCCTTATAGGATCACTTTGTTGTCCGTCCGTCTGTCTGTCAAGCAAGACCCTTTTTCTCAGGAACGCGTGGAGGTATCAAGCTGGTGATCAAATACTCAGGTTTACTGTCTCTTGGAGCTGTGAAAAAGTAAAATTTCTAAGCCAACGCAATCAATAGATACAGCCGTTTATGCCGCAAGCTACAAATTTTCGACACTCGCAAGGGAATCAAAACCTACAGGGTACTTCCCGTGAACTCAGAATCTTTAAATTTCGTACAAAGCAACGTCTTAATAGCACAGATAAAGAAAAAAAATGCGATAACTAACTACCCCTTTCCTCATGAACGCGTAGAGGTATTCAAATACTTCAATCAATCAAATATATCAAATACTCAGGTCTTACGTATATACCTACAGGTTTGTATTGTACGGAACCCTCGGTTCGCGAGTCCGACTCGCTCTTGGCCGGTTTTTTTCCTACCGTCACACAGATGGCAATCCCCGGCTATTGCATGTGCATACAATTTTTTTATTATCCAAAGCTACATAAATCTATTTTTTTTATTTTCTAGAGTATAGCGAGACAGGGTTCATGAAGGTCCTCTATCGTATATAGCTCTCGCTTAGGGGCCGTCTCCACGAGCGAGAGAATCGCGACAAATTTACAAGTTATAATGATCACATCATCATTTGGTATCAATTGATGTGTGTAGATTGTAAAACTGAGGGTACACCTTACAAAACAAAAATTAGGTGAATTCCGAGAATTCGACGTAAATTGTCGGGGGTTATTTTTTTTTTTTAATTTTATAACTTGTAAATTGGGTAGGTAGTTGTACCACTTGGGTATATTTGAAAACATTCGATTGTTCACTCCTACTTTCTACCCCCATATCTCATGAATGGCTCGACCGATTTCAATATAACTTTCAGTTTTGCATTCTACACAAAATCCTTTCATTCGATACCAAACTCGGGTACCTAGCTTATGGTCACTACCAAGTATAGCAAATTCTACGTACTTCGTAAACGTGGTAGATAGTACTACGTGGTAGTGTTATATTTTCTTTGATTACTCGTATTGCCAATATAATTGCACAATTTAGGCTGAAGTCCCACACTTGACACTGTTTAGATAGTAAGCGGCCATGGAGACTGATAATAGGCTAGACCAGAAGGTCAAAATTGCGCCTATTTCCTATTTAATTTTTAGTTTTATTTCTTAGGTTTTACATGAAAGCCTAACCCAGTTGGTGTTTTTGAATTTGAATTTGACACAGCTAATTATAGGCTATTTATCACTCAACTTTAGAGAAAACAATAGAACATTATTTATTTACGTCTTATTAATACAAAACATTAAAAAAAATCACTATTTCAACAAAGTTACCTACATTTATGCCGCGGCGGTAATCGAAACCAACTGCATCACGGAACTCATCATAAAAAAACTTAGAGTAATAAAGTAAGAAAAAAAATTATGATTTTCAGTATCTACGCAAAAATAAATTTACTTAATGGGTCAGACTCAGAGTTAAACTTTCTGTAAGAATCTCCCAAGGGATACATCAGAAAGATGGGTGCAGCAGCGTCTTTCCGTGTAACCACATCCCATACTGCGCTCGCTAACCCGCCTGCCAAGCGTAGTAAATATGGCAACAACAACCCTTCATTGACAGGTTGTTACATGGTTCATCATTTCAGCCATAAAACGTCCACTGATGAACACAGGGCAACTACCCCTCATGGAGATCCATGAGGGGTAGTTGCCATACTCATCACGCTTGGCAGGCGGGTTGGTGAGCGCAGTATGGGGTGTTGATTGATATACGGAAAGACGCTGCTGCCCATCTTCCGGAGGTATCCTTTAGCACTCATTAGCTCTTACTGCATCCATAACATGAGAGGAGGGGTAACATTCTACAGCCGGCACCCCACGGCACACGGTTACCACACTCCTAATTGACGGATTAACAGTTTCACACAAAGATTTAAATAGTTAGATACGCCCTCGCCGTAATGCGATCGTACCGTTTTGTTCCCAAATAAAATGAGTGAGCTCACTCATTTGGAATCAGTGTACCTCTAAACACAGTCTTAGCCGGACGTGGTTTGTGTAATTTTTTTTACGAAAGTCCAAATAAAAACATGATTGTACCTACAATAAATGGTAACAATTACAGTTTGGTTTATTGGCAAAACCAGTGTGCGTGCGTCGCCATTATTATCAACACACATATAAATACAATACTACAGTTTTTGGCACCAGGGCACATCCAACAATTTAAATAGGTAACAGTTCTGTATAAAAATAACATGTCAAAAAACCTCTGATAGACTGTTGATTAATTTCATCATCGTTTATAAGTCAGGGGGATGACTCTTTTACCCGTTGCCTTGGGGAGAGGACCTATTTAATGTAAGTAATCATATTTTACTTTATTGTATATTCTTACAAAAGCACTGTGTAATAAGATAACATATTTTAAAATTCCTTTTATGTTATCAATTAAATAAATAAGTTTTGTAATCTCACCTCTTTTATTCTCCCTAAAAAACTGATTTCACGTTTAAAGTTATTAGAACACCAAAACATTCATTTACACAATTTAACACTTTTAAAAATCAGAACACTGAAAAAATACAGTTTTTAAATTTTATAACGTACGAAATGGTTTCTTCTACCAAAAAGGTATATGGAAATAAAAACTATTTTATTGCTTCAAAAAGTCCTTGCCAGATTTTCTTACTGGCCAGTACCGGCCCACTGAATAAAAGGCACCCAACTAAATGTAAATGCGGAACGTGGAGCCTGCACACAGCATAGTAAAGAGGTTTGTTGTCCATTCACTTACAACTACGAGTATAGCACGTTTACTTAACGTTTACTACGCGCGAAGCTTCTCACGCATATCTACGTTCAGGATATTGTCGAAGTAATTTTAGTTATTTTTTAACCTACGTAGTGTTACGGCTGCGCAAATGTCTCCCTTTTCTGTCGCCAGGCGTAATCCCATTTTTATTAACAAACTTGTATTTAGCTTGCCCTGTATGTATGTAGAGGTATACTATGTAACTATGTTTGTTAGCGGGATCTTGCAACTCAATTTTGAAGCAGATATCTTCAACCAATTGAGCTGAAATTTTGTATACATTTTGCTTTGGATGACAATGTATGGTCAGCTATGTGACGTCACTCTAAATCCAACATGGCGGAACACCCAAGATGGCGGACTACTTACCTTTAATCTACTCCTATAATATGGGTATCAAATGAAAGGGCTTGCTGAGAATAACTCAAAAAATGAAATGACTTCACTCTGAAAAAATGAAATGACCAATTTATGTACAGCCTAACCATCTGTTCCTATCTGGATGAGGAAGTCAGGAGTACTTCAATGAATAGGTTTTATTTGATTTGTAAAACGAATTTTTAATGCTCTGATAATGTGCATTACATGGCAAAATTGTAAGTGAATGAATGAACAACGAACGAGAGAGTGAAAGATGAATGAAGGAATGAATGGGTACACAGATAAAATTAATTTATGGATTATTGTCGTTGTTTTCGGTGGTTCCACCATGGTCGGATAGATGGCGCTGAATGACTTCTGAACATGCCGGCCCCCTTGGAAGCTCTAGGACATAGCTTCCAACCTGGATTGCTCCTCACTGGCTCGATGGTTCCGGCAGCAGCGGGCAGATTTTCGAGAAGGTTCGCCGAATGATGCCGGTCGCTGTCCGAATCTCCGCCACGCGTGAAACACCGTCGCTGCCGGGGAACAAACGTGTTACCCGGCCCATCTTCCACTTCAGGGGAGGTACATGGTCTTCCTTGATGAGGACTAGGATATCCTTGTCTATCAGATGGTTGTCTATGGATTCAGAAATCCAACATGGCGGAACACCCAGGATTGGACTAGACTGGACTGTACTGTCATGTACTGTCCTGTACTGTCCTGGTGAACTACTTTTTTTCATAATTAATTAATCCAACATGGCGGTATACTCAAGATGGCGGACTAGTTATTCTTAATGCACTCTTACAATATGGGTATCAAAAAATGTAAGGCCTTGCTGAGAGTTACTTGAAAAATTATGACATCACTCTGAATCCAACATGGCGGTCATGAGATGAACAGACAAGAAACCAACTGTCCAGTGATAACTAAAAAGTAAAAAAAAAATAAGAGTAAAGAAAAAACTTTTTAACAAATAAGCTTTTATTTAAATGTATCTGCCCACTAAAAATAATAAAATAAACATTTTCCATTAAAGTTTAATGTCAACTTAAAACGTCTTTACACAATATTAATAAAAACGCTTGCCACAAGCGATGTTTTAAAGATTTACGGTTAATGGATCCACACAAGTTGTATACAACAAATTTAGCATCGTAAATAAATTTCCTAATATAGTAAGACCAAGGCAATCATCAGAAAGTGTACGAAAATTTCGGCAAATGCAATTCGATAAAAGTGTTAGCGACTTGTTAGAATTTGTTGGGAGAAGTACCCGCACAATTTGAAGTGTGGCTAAATTCTGGGGAGCGATTGGGAAAATGCGTGATGCAAATGGAGCTCCAAAATATGCTTATGTTGGAAACTTTTAAAAATGTCGCTTTTATGTCTATAATTATCGAATGCCGTGGGGTGCCGGCAGTAGAATGTTACCCCTCCTCTCATACCCGTGGACGGATGCAGTAAGATTCAGCTAAGAGATACCTTCGGAAGATGGGCAGCAGCGTCTTACCGAATAAAGTACCTAAAACAATCGGCGTTTCTTATTCGTATCACAGTTTATTTCATAAAATATCCTTATTTGCATTAATGTTTAAAGTTATTTAAGCACAATATATAATCAATTTAAATCCCTGTTTACAGCAAGGATTGACCGAAGAATCCATTGAAGGATTCCGTGATGAATAAATACTATCTTGGTACTTAATGATAAAGGAAAATGAAACCGATGAGAGATGTATTTGAATTTAAACGTAAATTTAATTAAAAACTAATCTTAGTGTAATATTTACAGATACGTTGCATAATTAACAAATACTTTATCATCTAAACTATATGATTATAAACAGGGTTCAGCAATTGCTTTTTTATATAAAATAAATTGTAAAACGTAACGTATCTAGGTACGTTGCATAATTAAAAATACTTTATAATCTAACTTAACTATATGATTATAAACAGGGTTCAGCAATTGCTTTTTTATATAAAATAAATACTCACGAAAAACGTCAGAACTTTAGTATTTTTAATAAAAATAATAGTTACTAGATTTTTACGAAAATCTCTGGACAGGTCAGGGTATTTTTCTAACTAGACTTGAAATACTTAATCATAGGTATATTTGCAGAGTCCATCCGATCCCACCATCAAAACGAATTTTAAAAAAATGGGCCCATACTGCAAGTTCCTATCTGACTGAACCTAAAATATAATATTTCTAATCCCGTTCGTAGAAAAGATCAAAAAATACATAGAAAACTATACATTTACAACAAATCAAAGCTATTACACGATAATTTTCCGTGTTTTTTATTTTTAAATAATAGGTCTTTACCTATGAAATTGCCGTTCTTCAGTACTGGTAATTTCAAATAAAAAAAAGTTTGGCATGGCTTTGTATTCTAAATTCAAATTAATTTTGTTTTAAAAACATGACATTCTTTTTACAAACTCAGTCTTTTGTTTATTGATTAGCGTTGTATTTTCATTATATTTGAACATTTTTCGTCATAATGGATACCTTAAAAATTCGTGTAATTATGGAATGTGAGTTCCGTCGTGGCACCAACGCGACACAAACGGCACGTAACATCAAAAACGTTTACGGAGAGAACTGTACAAACGAACGCACAACCCGTTATTGGTTTTCCCGGTTCCGTTCTGGAAATTTTGACTTGAAAAATGAAGCTCGTGGCCGTCCAAAGACTTATTGTCAACAATGATGAATTAAAGGCGATTGTGGAAGCTGACGAAACTCAATCTACAGCTGAGATAGCAGCAGCTTTTGATGTTAGCATCAAAACAATATTGATCCATTTGCAACAAATTGGCAAGGTAAAAAAGCTTGATAGATGGGTACCCCACGAACTTAACGATCGCCAGCGCAACGTACGCGTTGAGACCTGTCTCGCACTGCTCAACAGACAAAGAAATGAAGGAATTTTGAACCGAATTGTTACGTGCGACGAAAAATGGATTCTGTTAGACAATCGAAAGCGCTCAACAAGTTGGTTAGATCCTGGTTCAGCACCAAAGCAATGCCCTAAACCAAAAATGACCCCTAAAAAGGTGATGGTCACTGTTTGGTGGTCTAGTGCGGGTGTGGTTTACCACAGATTTTTACAAAACGGCATGAGCATTACTGCATATGTGTACTGTGAAGAACTGGATACAATGATGGAGAAGCTTTCACATCTGCAACCAGTTTTGGTCAATCGGTCGTCCCCACTGCTCCTTCACGACAACGCGCGACCCCATACTGCACAACAGACAGTTTCCAAGCTGCAAGAGCTGGAGTTGGAAGCTCTCCCTCATCCGCCATACTCACCAGACATTGCACCTACCGACTATTACTTTTTTTTAAATTTAGACAACTTTTTAGTGGGTAAAAAATTCAATTCCCGAGAGGCAGTACAAAATGCCTTTGAAGAGTTTGTTGCCTCCCGTGCAGCTGATTTTTACAAGAAGGTCATCAATAAACTGCCAATGCGTTGGCAAAGATGCATCGATTGCACGGGTGATTACTTTGAGTAACAGAAAAAAAAAGTTCTAAAAAATAAGTTCTTTCATTTATTCCATACAAAACGGCAATTTCATAGGTAAAGACCTAATATATTTTATTATTCTTCATGGTATTTTCTATCCGTAACTATTTATTTTGTGTATATCACAACACTTATATACCATGAATAAGCCTACAAGAACTATTCTATTCTACATTCTGAAAAGCAATATTATCACAGCCCTTAACAAAACCTATTTCCTTTTTCTCCTGTGCTAATTTCTTCGACCTCCTGTCTCTAACCTCCACGATGGAGTAACCGACCATGCCAGTTACCATCATGGCCGCCATGAGGTAGGTCTTGGAGCTCGTCCGAAGGTAGGGGGATATGACGTAAGCAATGATGTAGCCCACAGACTCCCATAATCGGAAGTTGGAGAAGGCAGCCTCTTCTTTGCCGGGGAAGAGGATGCCGTAGTATGCTGGAATGAAGAATTAAAATAAATATATAGATAGACATGGATAAAGCGGGTTGAAGTTTATGAGAATGGGGGGCTCTTGACGTTGTGATGGCACGGGCGTGATCGTCTAAGCTTGTTGATTAGTGACTTAATATATTTGAGGAAAATTCTTTAAAATAATACTTCAGGATAAGAGACACTTTGGTATCTGGCATGTTATCTGTAATTTCGCGGATTCCCAAGGAAAACGGAGGCGCATCGCTCACCTGGGCAGTACACTACGTAGGGTTCCCCCGTGCTAGAGGGAAATCGGTCGGTTACGATGGCCCGAAGAAGGCAAATACATACACCAGCTAATCATGCATTCTAACCTGTTCGTTAAATTATAATTTTAATTAGTCCTTTCCGGACTTCTGAGTGTTGAAGTAACGTTTATTCCACAGTTTTATTGAGGTGGGCTCATACAATACAATGAGCCTCGCGTAACCAGGTAGAATGGGATGAATAGCCTGTATTGTCCACCCAACCGTCATAATACTGTAGGTACCGAGCGCGTACCAGCGTGTCACTTCACGCGACATTTAGATGTACCTAATGTATCGCGGTTATTTTTATTTTACGTTAATAATACATAAAACCGGCCAAGAGCGAGTCGAATCACGCACCGAGGGTTCCGTGCCATCACACAATATAATTTGTGAAACAGGGTATAGTATATTTGTTAGAGATCCTTCACAGCGCCATCTCTTGTGATATCGGAACGTATGTACCTATATATTTTACCTTTCAATTATTTCAAAAAAACTAATTGGAGAGTTCGTTATAATTTTCCAGTAATCTTTACATACACTTCTATCAGTAATTAAAGTTTCAGGGGTTATCTCTGCAAACTTCGGAGATAAGGGGGTGGGGGCGGTATTTTTTCAGCATTTATGTAAATAAGTCAAAAACTATTCGGCTTAATGGAAAACTAAAAACTGTTTTAATTTGCTAACGAAGCCTTTTCAAATGATACCCTACATGACCTAGTGACCTTATTTAACATATTTGAGACCTCATCGTCCCCTTTGCGATCATAACAAGATTTTTAGCATATTTATAAATGCAATTTTAGTGAATAAGCGTTCTCTAATACCATTTCAAGTTAGCGTAGTTCTCAAGACATCCATCTGTGACAGACAAAGACAGACAGACAGACCGACAAAGTCACACCATAAAGGTTCCTTTTTACCATTTTGTTCCGGAACCCGAAAAAGGGCTCCGCTTCCTCGTAAAGAACCGGCCGGTGCCCCTATTGCACCTTGCCTGAGCACGTCCCTGGAGCGTCAACAACTAACCCGGCACCTATACCAACCTCTCAGCTTAGTCGGCTATATAGGAAAGAACAGTTCAATACGTCTGAAGCTGACTTAGAGCTTTTACACACGAGCGGCATGTTGCCAACGGCAGAGGCAACAGCAGTCGTCGACGCGCGTCGACGGCTGCAGTTGCCTATGCCGTTGGCAACATGCCGCTCGTGTGTAAGAGCTCTAAGCCGTAAGTTTCCTCTCCATGTTCCTCTACAATACGTACCGTTGATCTGTACGATCCACACAGAGTCACTGAACCCCCACAGTACTGCGATCGCATAGAGCACCAGCTGAGAGCCCGCCTGGGGCCGCCACGCAAGCACGGCCACAAATAGCCCTGCATGGACTATTGTAGCCAGGCAGAGAAGAGGAACTCGTCCTGTAACCTGAAACATTAGATGACGTTTTACATAAATAACTTGGTGAAGGAATCGCGATAAGAACCAATATTTAAATCGTCAAATATGCCCTGAAACCAAAAACTGTGACATTGTCTTTAAATGTGTGTTAACCAAAGATTTAAATTACGCCCTTACCTTAATGAGACCGTCAATAAAATCCTCTCCGTTGCGCTCCGTTCTGTCTGCGCTGAGCCTATCACGGAATTACCGGTAGCATTCATAATTTTATCATCATCATCGCAGCCGTAAGAAGTCCATTGCTCCATGATGTCCAATGTCCATGGAGACTCCAAGTACTGATCATGAGGGGAATTTTGCCATACTCAGCGAGCGCAGTACTGAATGTAGATACACGGAAACCGATACTATTATATATAAACCGGAGGTATCCCTCTGCAGATTCTTACTGCACACTATCCACGAGCAAGTTTTATTTATTTATATAATAGTTTTTAATTTGGTTTCACCTTAGCTATGTATCCCGTGAGGACGCAGCCTAGGGCGTCTGCTAATCCATACGTCATCATCACGAAGCCGACGGTGCCCGTACCCACGGAGCATGCCACGAATGCCTGAAACAAAAAAACAGTTGACAGAATTTTAGTAAATTTTTAGTTATTGTATAGAAAACTGTTTATAACACACTATAAGTACTACACAACAGTAATCTATTGCAGTGGAACTACGGGGAATTTTTTTTTCCGAAGAGTGACCCGTGGGCCCACGAAAAGTTTCGCACTGGAGCACTGGGGTCTACGGGGAAAATAAGGGGAAAAAATTACCCGTGGTCTCCCGTGGTACCACGGTTAAAACACGGTAATTAAAAGCTGCTGTTCATAATTAGTGGGCGAAGCCCTATTATGCATAGCGCTGTCTGACTATCTCTCTGTGCATGACACGATTACAACCGAACGCGTTGACCGATTTACATGAAACCTTTTTTGTTAGCACTGTCTTAATTGATTTTGGTTACCCTAGGGTCACAGAGGCCGGAGTTATTGTGACCTCAAAAGGTCACCAAAAGTCAAAAAAGTTATTTTTCGGAAACCTTCGCCCCCTTTTCTGGTACCCCCGTACCAATGCTTAAAGCATTCAAATGTGAAGCATTTGATTGATTTCAACAAGCATGATTAATTTAAATTAAGCTGATAGCGTAAGAACCCATATAATTATGTATTTTTTCAAGGTGCCAAGTTTATTACGGCGATATTTTCAATAATAAAATGATGTTATATCAATGTCACTCATTTAAGTAAGCGCTTACCCGAGTAACATTGCTATTAAAGAACTGTAAGGCGTACGTTTTCTTTTTCATTTTGTATCGATGAATTTATTATAATTGAAAAATGTAAATCCAAAAGTTAATATTTCTGATTTCTGCCATACAACATTTTAAAAACTCAACTGTAGAATGGCTAAGTAGGCTACGACGCGATCTAGCTTTGGGTGTTAAGCTACCACACCAGGTTTTCTGAAAACATCGATGGGCTTGAATTTGCTCTTGCCATTTGCTAACAACCACGTTCAACGAACCTACGTGCTTTTGAATGTCATCGAACCATCATCAGGATGGTGGAAGACCGCTATTTCTGTGCCATTAGGTTAACACTTCATCATCATCCACAGCCCATAGCTACCCACTGCTGGGTGTAGGCCTTAATAAATCAGGGCCCCAACTGAAAACCAGCGTAGCGTCTGAGCCTGGTCATGTGCTACACAATGCTGAGTTGGGGACCCATTTACCCGCGCTACATCCTTTTCTTCCTGTCCGTATTTTGATGTTGAGTTTTATTTGTGTTCTTCTTCTTCTTCTTCTTCTGCTTCTTCTTCTTCTTCCGCTTCTTCTTCTGCTTCTGCTTCTTCTTCTGCTTCTTCTTCTTCTGCTTCTTCTTCTTCTTCTGCTTCTTCTTCTTCTGATTCTTCTTCTTCTTCTTCTTCTTCTTCTTCTTCTTCTTCTTCTTAATACCACATAAGATCTGGCGAATTTCGTGGACCCTTCCGTCGCGCCATCGGACAACTCCACGCCACCATAAACGCCAGTCATAGTTTCGCACCACCAGCTGTCACCTCGTTACCGACCAAATTACCACTTACAGCAGTAAAGTCAGCTCCAAAGAACGCCTGCTGGAAGCCGATGAACACGTTGATGGTGACGAGCAGCATCTGATTGGGTTCCACCAGTAGCTTCAGGGTCACCGCGAGAACCGCCAGCCCGGAGTCAGTGCCGCTGGTCTTCTTCGAGGATTCGTATCTGAAACATGAAGGTATTCGAGTAAATTTACTATTACCGATAGCCTACATCATACCACTATTGGGTATGCCTTCAAAGCCTTCCTCCCTTTCCATTTTAACTACTATCAATTTGCGATAAAAATTACAAAAACTTAGATGGAGTGGAGTGCCGGCATATGGCATGTTGCCCTCCTCTCTTGCAGGAGCTTGGCTGGATGCAGTAAGAATCTGAGATGGTATACCTCCGGAAGATGGGCAGCAGCGTCTTTCCATGTATCACCATCCCGTACTGAGATCACCAACCAGTCTGCCATCGCGGCGAGTATGGCAACATCATGACCAGTACCAGTATTAATACTTGGAGATCCATGAGGGAAGCCTATGTTCAGTAGTGGACGTCCTATAACGGCTGTGATAATGATGTGATTGATTGATTTTTGAACGGTCGCTGGTAGACGCTGGATGCAGCAAGCAGGAAGACAGGGTGAACTGGCGCAGATCTGGAGAGCAGTGGACCAAATGCCGGTGATATAAGTCAACTAACTGACGCTGAGTGAAAGAATTCAGCATATTTTATACTTTATACCTTTTCATAGAGTCAACTCCAATAGCAACAATGATTGCGGCACCAGCCATGCACGCCAGATAGATTCCTGGAAAGTATTAGAAAAAAATATTATTATCAGTACTTGTTAGGTATCAAACGTAACAATCGCCATCTAGGGGAAATCCTTAAAATAAGTCACACAAATTACATTAATTTTAGGGTTCCGAACCTCAAGAGGAAAAACCGGAACCCATAAAGGATCACCCGTTTGTCTGTCTGTCTTTGAAGAGCCGTTTTCTCCGAAACGGCTGAAAGTATGAACTTAAAATTTATATCAAACATAAAGGTCTACAGACAGATGATCCCTTTTAAAACTTATTTCCAGAAGTCCCACGACCCTAAAATTTTGAATGGTGGAAGCTTTTGTGCTTTGGGATTGGGATTTTCGTTTTTTAGCTCCATAAATTTAAGTTTCAAGAAAAAAGCGTTTGGAACGAGCAAGCGTACGGATAGCCTTATTTAAACATAGAATTATTTAAAGATTTAGGTATATGTAATATCAAGAAATTTAGAAATCGAAGTCTTATCTATTCTTAAATCACGTGTATAATAAAGGAGATGTTTCAAAATGGGCTAGGTCTATGTACACAGACTGAAAAATTGCGCAAAAATCGGTGATTTCGGAAAAAATACTCTTTATTTAATTTAAACTAAAATGATTGTTTTATTAATGTTTTAAATACGAGGCATAATTATCACTGGTAACATTTTTACTAGGCAGCCAAGACAGTTTCTAATAAATTCTTGTAACTGTCACTGCCTAATGATTTTGACAGATGGTTTTACGTGTTTGAGTTGAAGATTTTGAAGTTTTTTTACAGTAGCTAGGCTCTTAATGTAGTTTACGTAGGTAGCCTGAGGTACTTAGGTACTCGAAAATTGAAATACCTCAGGTTGACTTGATTTAGCTTCTATCATAAATCATTCATTTCACTATTATGTCAACAGCTATCAAAATGACGTCTCCAACTGTATTGGTCCGCCATATTGTTCTACAGTTTTGTGTTGCTCGACTTAGGCTAGTTATTTTTAGGAATATGCATCAAACGAAGCAACATATTAAAAAACTGATAGTGGGAAAATGTTTAATAAATATTTAGCCAAGTTTGTGCACGTGTACACCTAGTTAGCCTGGATTCCATACATTCGTGAAACATCTCCTTTATTAAAGTTTAATAACTGGTACCGCCATCTAGTGTCACGTCAATACGAAGTAGTAGTTAAAACATTGTTTTTATTATTTTGCTAATGAAGTACTTTTGTTATTAATTTAACATTAATAAGCGGCGTAGTTTTAGATAACCTAATATTGAAATGTGAGTACGTCAGTCATTAACTATAATTATAGCCGAATATCCTACTGCCTTGCATGAAACTCGTATTTGATCTATCGTATTTCAGATCAATCATAGCCGTGGGGTGCCGGCAGTAGAATGTTACCCCTCCTCTCATGCCCGTGGACGCAGTAAGAGCCTGCTAAGGGATACCTCCGGAAGATGGGCAGCAGCGTCTTTCCGTGTATCAACATCCCGTACTGCGCTCGCCAACCCGCCTGCCAAGCGTGGTGAGTATGGCAACTACCCCTCATGAGGGAGGTCTGTTCAGTAGTGGACTTTTTACGGCTGGAAAGATGATTTCAGATTTCTTCTAATTTCAGAACCCTTAGGGCGCGCGTCTCAATCGCTCTTGTCCGTGTTATTTGACTATCTTACTCACTCACTACAGAGGAAAGAACATGGCTGACTAAACCGCGGGTTTCTTCACGATGTTTTCCTTCATCGTTAAGGCACAAAATTACTACATTGTATAATTATTATACATGATAATAAAGGTCTGTATATCTCAGGTTCTTGGAGTTCACCTGCAATCATCTGTATCTTCTCCGGCGGCTGTGACGGCAGGGCCTCTCCGGCGTCACTGGCCGGGAGAAAGTTGGCGCCGCACAACTCGGGGATCAAACTAGCGTTCAGTGACGTCACTGCCGCTGTGTTGTTGCCTGATGTGAGCACTGGAAGGAAGGAATGGATTTAGGACTTAAAACTGGTTTTAATGACGCTTTATTATTCTACGAGGATCGAAACGGCATTGAAGATAATGGGCTTAGCTGTCACGATAAAGAATTTAGTCCCAGAATAAGTTAACTAGATTTTTTCATAATCTTCAGGTAGGTTTACTACGGCCTAATATCCATAGCTTTTTTGAGATTTATTCTGTATTTAGCCATGACGTGAGCGACTTAAATATCTAACTGCCTTGCCGTAACACAGATTTTTATCTAGAACGAGACGTAAGGTCTTGTAATAAATTTTGTATGAATTACAATATTCATACTTCGTGTTCATTTCATGATTCAACTAGTTAATACGTCTGCAGCTGACTAAGGCGCGGGTTTCATCGCGATGTTTTCCTTCACCGTTAAAGCACGTGTTAAATGTGCACATGCATTTTTCAGGAACAAAAAGCCATTGGTGCACGGCCGGTATCGAACCCACGACCTTCCGATCAAAAGTCGGGGATACATACATACATATATACCACTCAGCTAACACGACTCAAAAAACTAAGAATAATCTCATTACAATTAAGATAGGTATACATACCAAGTGAAGAGATGAGATTTCCCCAAACCTGGTTCATCTGAAAGATCATGAAGAACAGCCCTAGGAACCGCACTAGCAGCGCTTCCGGGGATATCTTTGAGATCTTGCTGTGGGCATCTGACACCTGCAACATAAAAATACAATATATTCAATACCATAGCTTTTATTTGCGCTTTAGTAGGTACCTACGCGTGCGTACATTCAAAAGTACCTACGTAATTTTGGACAAACTACGGGAAACCTATTAGCTAAATTAATAGTTGATGTCGCTGTAGAAATTATCTCCAACTAAATGAAGAGGAGTTTTTGAAACTGGCAAAGGAGAAAGTTACTTTCATGTCGTATGAGGTAGGTCAAGAGTTCAATACTGCTCTAGAGAAAACTAAGTCGAGTAGGATAGGTACATCAGATATGTCGGCGAGACACGTTTGCAATATCAGAATAGACCCTAGTTTCCAATGATGTAGTGTAGTGTAGACTAACACAATGATAACTGCACTTGGCACACCGAGGGCCTCCATCCCACGCACAGCCCTGCCTGTATCGGCGTCCAGAAGGAGGCCTCAGTTGTGCCGCGTTGTACGGCATGAAGCCCTATCGCCATACGTATCACAGAGACAGTTATCAAGGAGTAATTGTTAAAGATGTAACTGTGAGGGATGACGTCACGAGGAAGCTCGCAGTTCAGTCAGCTCCAGACTCCAGCCGTATTAACTGTCTTTCAGATTCGACGACTAAGTTTCTAGAACATTTAGGTTCTGGACAAGCCCAATTCATTTTATCACGTCCAAGACACTACAGCGTCCTGTATTTCAAGGCTTTGCAGTTGATATCGCTTGAAGTCATCTAGCTGGGAGGATGCATTCACCCTGAAGGCCCATTTGGTCAATATGTCTCAAACCCAGGTCATGGTTTGCCAAACTTTGGCGACACAACCTTCTTTAGCTTACTCAAGAAGGATGTGTCGCCAAAGTATGGCAAACCTTTCTTAAAGATAGATAGATAGATAAACTCTTTATTGTACATTCACCATATAACATAAATTCCATAAAGAGAAACACAGACAAATATAACATACAATGGGCGGTCTTATCGCTAAAAGCGATTTCTTCCAGACAGCCTTTGGATGGACAGGATATAAGATAATAAAAACGGCGGTGTACGAATAATACATACGCAAAAATAGATAGATAAAATTATACCTACATACATAACAACCTAAATACTTATAAGATAAACATAAGATGTAACCTTTGTTTAAGAAGTAACTTACCACAGACAAGTAAGTGCACTTGGCGCACCACAGCGGGCCTCCTCCGAGCCCCACGCACAGCCCCGCGGGGACCAGCGTCCAGAAGGTGGGCCTCAGTTGCGCCGCGATGTACGGCATATAGCTTATGAACGAAAGTGCTATCGCCCATTTCGTGCCGATCCACCTGGAATAAAAAGAATGTTTTTAATGAAAATGTCTGCTTTGGTTCGCAAATGTACTGGAATCAAGAATTAGGTACCTACTTTTATTTCTTTAACCGACTTTGGCAATTTCTACTTGTTTTCTAACTCTACTTGGTTATTCTTTATTAATTTAATTATCGTCTATAAATAAATTAATAATTAATACCTAACCAAGTAGAAAAGTTTATATTTTTATAATAGACAACTGATTAACTTTTTTGTTCATGAAGTTTATTTTTTATGTCAAATCATGTTTGCGTGTGGGTCTGTCCTTGGTTTCACTTACTGGCTCTAACGGAATACCAGCTCTGGTCTATAGCCAGAAGTATGCTGAGTTAGGGCCTTTTTGTAACAGCCTTATTCTTACTACATCAATTAAAAGCCAAGATATTATTTCGGTTAAGGTCAACCTGCTATATTAACCTCTTACTTTCCTAAAAGACAATAACTGTTATTATTATGTAAACAAAAGAAAATCGTCTGTTAAGCCCAAACACGGATCCGGGACAAATAGCTGCAAAAAAATTACAAACATTTGTCCCGCTGAGAGAATCGAACCCTCCTACGTCTCAGCCTCAGCCGGCTATCTAACCAACTACGCCACGGAGGTTACGGTATCATCAACAACGTTGTCAGTCGTTCAACGGTACCTACAAGCGAAAGAAATTGAATTGTCGCACACAATAAAACAGTGTTGAGGTCTCAACGCTCAATTGATCAAATTGCACAATTTTCTCATCAGTTTTGTACCTACTGCTACATAGCAGTCAGCACTACGATCTATTTCTGTACCAAGCGACCGACGCTTAAACCAAAGAGTTAGCAACTATACTTGAAACAGAGACCCGGAGTGCAAAGTCCAAGACCACGCGTATCGAATAAAAGAAAACAAATACACACTATTGATACAATATACAAATACAAGACAAAGGTAAGTCCAAAAACACATGTAAATATAATTCCTTAATTTTTAAACAAAAAAACCGAGTTTAAATATATAATTAATTTGGACAAATTAAATTGTTGCTGAAAACACTCAAACCGCTTTGTACGCCTATTACATTTGACTATTTCCCGCGATTCATCACATCATAGATCAGAACTGGGTTTAAAAGCAAGCAAACATCAGTAGTGAAACAAAAAAGACAACCGCAATATTAAAAAAAAATACAGACGACCTGAAAACCTACTCCTTTTTTTGAAGTCGTTTTAAAAGAATAACATTAAACCTACAGAACACAGATAGATAGATACATAGAAAATAATTTATTGCACACCTTAAAACTAAACATTAACATATGAGACACACTGAAAACATAGTGACAATTTAACATACCCAGCGGCAGCCCTGTGGAACTCATTTGAATAGGATCACTGGCATTGGCCATATTTGTACAAATGTGCTATATCGCATGCTTGCACGTTTCTTACGTATTTCATGTGTCATTTTCTGGTAAAAAAGTGTACAAATTGTACCAACATACACGACAAAATGGACTAAACTAGTGATAGATAGATAGATACATTCATTACTTGCTACTTCAGCACACTCACACAATTTTTACAAAAATGTGTACAAATATTCTTACATTGGAACAAAAACAATTAGAAAACCAAATCCAATACGTATAATTAGGAAACAAAATACAAATAAAACACAAAAGATAAAGAAATCCAACAAATAAAAACTTTTAATTAAATAACTGAATGTGTGAAGGGCAAAAATGTTCCGCTTATTACGGACCGAATTACACACAAAGTTACTGTAAAATAAAACCGGGCAAGAGCGAGTCAGACTCGCGCACCGGGGGTTCCGTGCCATCATACAATATAATAATTATGATAAAGGCGGTTTCTATTTGTTGGAGAACCTTGACAGCGCCATCTCTTGTCTGATAGCGAAACTTATGTAGATTTTTTACACTTACGATGATTTCTTGAAAACTATGCAAATTAGAGGGTTCATTATAATTCATAGTGCAGGAAAATAGAAATAACTAGCCTTAAACCACCGGAAGGAACATGGGAACCACTTACTTTATTACGACTACCGGAAGAAAGATGTTGGAGAAAATGAGTCCAGCGTACACGGCGGCCAGCGAAGCGGTGCCCAGGCCGGCCTCGGCGTTGATGGAGGACTGCAAGTTGGCAGCGCCCTGGACACAAACGGTTATTATGGACACATATTTATCCAAAAGAATAAAATTTACTGACAAGAGAAATACAGGTTAACTTAATAAATACAGCAAATCGTTCTGAATGTTTATGTTGAAAAAACATGGGCGGTGCTTGAGGCTCTCCAGCGATGCCGTATTGACTATCGGTACATCGAAGTGTTGAAGTCTTTGTATAGAAACGTCACTATGTCAGTCCGAGTACAGGAACAGAGTTCGAAGGGTATTCCCTTAAAAAAAGGCGTAAGACAGGGAGACGTAACCTCTCCGAAACTGTTTACGACCGGTTTGGAAGATGCCTTCAAGCAAGAGCTTCCAAGAGGAGTGGAAAGGACTGGACATCAACATACGGAGAATACGTGTCGGACAAACCGAAGGTGAGCTTCGGTTTGCCTGACAATATTGTGGTCATGGCAAAGTCGATGGAATTCGACATAACCTTCGTCTTGACCATGTTAATTCTAAGGGCTACCCGTTAGACTGAGAGTCATTAAAATTAAGGTTATGTCGAATGTCCATGTTGTGCCTGCCCCAGTTATAGTTAAGAACTCGGCAGGGTACGTCAATTCCTTGCTGTTCTCTAATACAAAATTGACGTTTGACAGCAACGATTGCCTGTTGCAAAACCAGTCGCGAGATACGTAATCACCCTGCGGCTCTCGAAGTTGTCGACGCATATGTATTCCTAAGATAAACAGTCCAATTAGGTAGATCCAACTTCGAAAAAGACAAACAAGAACAATAAATATATACCTATATAAAAGAATATAAAAGAAAAACATGGTTATAAATTATAATAAAAAATAAAATATAGTACCTAGGTAGTTGGCGTTAGTTGGCGTCTACAATTTTGCAAAAAAAAAAATAGAAAACAAAGAAGATATCAGAGTTGTTAAAGTTTGAATATAAATAATACAAATAAATTATGCTGGACAATTCACACAAACAATAAAACCTAACAAACAAAAGGGGGGGTGTTGATACCAAACAAACCAGACTTTTGTTGATCTAAAATAACACATTTTAACCTCTTACTAAAAGTGAATTTTGATTTTAGAAGCCTTATTGGTGGGGGGATGTTATTCGAAAAAGAGGTCAATCGACGAATCCAACGCGGATGGGCACTGTTTGGGAAACTTCGCAACGTCTTCTCGTCCAAAATACCTCAACGCCTTGGGAGTCTTCAATCAGTATGTGTTACCAGTGATGAGTCATCACTTGGTAACACACACTGATGACTTACGGAACCGAGACGTTTACCTACTACTGGCCTCATGAATAAGCTCAGAGTTGCTCAACGAGCTATGGAGAGGGCTATGCTCGGGGTTTTTCTACGGGATTGAATCAAAAATGAGGAAATACGAAGAAGAACTTGGGTCACCGACATAGATTAGCACGATGAAGTGGCAATGGGACAGCCCATGTAGCTTGAAGAACAGATGACCGATGGGGACGAAAGGTTCTCGAATGAAGACCACGGACCGGCAAGCGCAGCGTACAACGTCCACCAACTAAATAGGTGGATGACCTGACAAGGTCGGCGGTGGATGGAGGCCGCTTCCAGCCGCGAAACCTGGAGGTCCATGAGGGGCCTATGTTCAGCAGTACTACGGCTGAAATGATGACGATGATGCATGTTTACAATGATAAAAAGCGGATTAAGGCCGCCTGCATACAAACTGACGCGAAAAGCTAACTTGAAATGAAAAGCCATAAGCGCCAAAACAGCAATTCTCCTTTAAAATAAAAAATATTGGTGATTATGTAAAATCCAGCCACCATTATCAAAAAGGTGTACAGAAAATTTAATAGCATATATCGGTTTCGTTCACCTGTAAAGTGAAAAATTATGTTTTTATAGTTTTATCCCAGCAGTTTTTGTAAAAAAATCTGTTGTTAGTAATAGTGGTAATAGTTAACCAATCGTGTAAACTAACTACCAATTTAAAAACGAAACTACAACTAACTACAAATAGGTAGTAAGTTTACACGATTGAATTGAGTTGATTGTTTTGTAGGTTAACACGATTGTTTTGAGGTTTTTAAAGCATGAAAATTTCATACACAAAATATCATTCCGAATGTTTTAACTGCTGAAAAAAGGCGAAATTCCTGAAGGCTATATTGCCAATGTGTCGTCTTAACCTATTTTTTTATTATAATTTATATTGATAAAAAATTAAACACAAAAGCAACATAATGTAGCATCCGTCTCAAACATGCATACCTATACTTTACATTTGCCTTACTATACATTTGTCCCGTGTTGGGAATCGAACCCGCACCTCCCTGCGTCTAAGTCAACTCTCCGCTCACTGCGCTATGGTATTCTTGCAGATATGTTTAACAATTTAAACCAGTTAACCTTGTATGGAATCTGAGTAGAAATGTTTGTATGAGAAAGAAAATAAGACTTTACCTAGACTCATTCGTTACGACTTTTCTTGCGATTACATTCAAGGAAAAACAAGTTACGTGGCCTTTAGCATCCGGAAAACAAACGGAACGAAGATAACCTTTTTAAAACAATGTCGCAAAAACTCGTTCTTATGAGGCAATTTCATTAAAAAAACAAGTTTATAAAATTTTAAATTTGGGTTGGTAACCCCCGACGATAGCCGTGGGTGCCGGCAGTAGAATGTTACCCCTCCTCTCCTACCCGTGGATGCAGTAAGAGCCTGCTAAGGGACACCTCCGGAAGATGGGCAGCAGCGTCTTTCCGTATATCAACATCCCGTACTGCGCTCACCAACCCGCCTGCCAAGCGTGGTGAGTATGGCAACTACCCCTCATGGAGATCTATGAGGGAGGCCTTAGTCCAGTAGTGGACGTTTTACGGCTGAAATGATGATGATGATGATGAACCCCCGACACTTTACCTAGCCTCGGAGGTTACCAATTTTTTTTTTTGTAAAGTGTCCCTTTTGCAATCTACACATTTTATACGATACCACACTTGGGTACCTATAATTGAAAACCTTCGATTGTTAATCCCTACTTTCACCCCCCATATCTCATAAATGGCTCAACCTATTTTTATATAACTTTTAAAAAACCAACAAACGCACAAACAAATAAAACTTACACTGTACGCCGTGAAGTGCACCATAAAAGCCAGGCTGATGATGACCACATTCTTCAAGATCCTCCAAGTCTCTTCAGGTTTCATACTTTCTATCTCTGATTTTTCCGTCATATTTGCGAGATCGCTAACACTTCTAAATATCACTACAACTTTTCGATCAGAGTATTTTTATGTTTAAATGTTTTATTATTTCTATTTGTTTGACGTGCTAAGTTTTCAGTCACTTTTTAAAACTTTTTTTAAAAGCGACACATTGCAGTCTCTTCTTTGATTCACTTTTTAAATCACTGTTTATGATTGGGTTTACTTTAATAACATTCACATTTTTAAACTTCACTTTTAAAGCACTTCACTCATATTAAGGTAATCGAGATAACCAAATTCAAAGTCAATAATAGTTTATTAATTACAGAAAAAAGCTAAGTTGAATAGTTCATTTACAAAAGAAAAACAAAACACATTTAAATTGAATAAAGCACATAAGTGAATTCGTTCACTTCATAGAAAAAAATCTAAGGGCGTCTTGCACCAAAGTTAAAAGTATTTAATTTGGCGTCAAACAAAATTAATTTGACAGATTTGTATGAAACTACTGTCAAAATAGTGATTTAAATTCTATTTAAGCTTAAACAACTTTTGGTGCAAGACGCACTAAGTTTAAGAAGCAAAGAATAAACCGCCTAAATAATCTCAAAGTTCCGACTTATACTTCTGGTTCGGATGATTACTTCAATCGTTCTGGTGACTCTATAGGCGATAATCTCTGGCTCAGTTGGATAGCTGGCTTAGACGCAGAAGGTTACGAGTTCGAACCGCGCCGGTGGACAAATGTTCGCTCTTCTACAGACATTTGTCACGGGTTTAAAAAACTTCAAAATAGAAGGACATTCTTAATTACTATGTATGATTAGTTAACGTTAGTGGACGCTCGTTATAAAATACCAACTCTAGGTAGGTACTTTAAAATTAATAAACTAACATAGCTCCCAAAACTCATTTGAACTAAGGGTCACGATAGTTAGGACACTCAAAAATTCATTTGGCAACAATTATTTAAACAAAATTCGCAACGACCGGAATTTTTCATGAATATTTTTTATAGAGTGAATACCTACTTACAATGAAAAATCTATTTGTTTAAAAATCAATAATTTTGTAAACTAATTAGTGGCGAAACAGAGACGTTAATATACGTTTAGTGTTTGCTCTAAACAAATACTTTAAATCAAAATATATATCTTCTTATACTTAGCTCAATGAATAGTTTTCCACGACACATGCCGGATGCATTCTGAGATAAACCACGGGATTACCGATGGAATTCAACCTGACCATTGTTTAAACTAAAGTTTAATCAATTTAGGTACAGTCAAGTTCATAAAGGGGCAGGAGAATACGTTTATGTGAATCTGTTTACTCACAAAAACCCAAAAAAGTTGGTTATTAATGATATTTTTTAAATTTTAACATATTTTTTTATTCCAAAATATACTCAAAAAGTCCTTTTGATCTTGTTTGCCTATTTGAGCTTTCGTTAACGAACTCGATTATATTACTTTATTTGCTGCTGCTCGCGGCTTTGCCCGTGTTTTATTTTTTTACTTAAAAGTTGCCATCATCTGCCAGTGACAATGGAGATCAATGGAGACTGATATCTAATCTAAATCATGATTACCTTATGACTAAATAGATAGATAAGATAGATAAACTCTTTATTGTACATTCACCATATAACATAAATTTCACAAAGATATATATATTGTTTTTATTCGACGTGTCCAATTTTTGTAATTTCAAAAAAAGGAAGTAAAGTAAATCATCATAAAGTACAGACATTTGTCCCAAGGCGGGAGGGAGCCTTGGGACTAATGTCTGTATGATCTGCAGATATTTGTTCAGGGTGTTCTGGATGTTTTTCTATGTATAATAATTATACTACATAGATAGATTATGTAGTATAATGTATTAAGTATATCAGTCATCTAGTACCCATAACACAAGCTCTGCTTAGCTTGGAGCAAGATGATGCTGTGTGGATTGTCCAGCATTATTTATTTATTTAAAGTAAATTATTTTTGACTCTACCGTGGAGCCATTATCAAGGTAAACCTATAGTTTCAAAGATTACGCCTAACATAAAAACTTTAAATCTCAATAATTAAGTGCATGTCTTGGATTTGAAGGCAACTATTACTTTTAGCAAAATGGTCAAGGAAGTTGTCAGTTATCTAATGATAATACATAAGGATAAGATGAGTGAATTTGAAATTTTTCGCAATAAGAACAAGGTAACGTCTCTTACCTTGTTTATACAGAGGAGACCGTTTGAAACAAAAAAACCAACCATTATGATTTAATAGGTAATCTTTTTACGATTGATAAACTTTAAGGTACTTATCTAATTAATATGGGCCCGTGCTTTATGTATTTTACTTAAATTATAAAAATTATATTGTACTTTACTAAAGTTGCCTACAATAAACATTTTATTATATCATTATCATCTTATCATCTTCCGCCGTAGGGTGCCGGCAGTAGAATGATACCCCTCCTCTCATGCCCATGGATGCAGTAAGAGCCTGCTAAGAGATACCTCCGGAAGATGGGCAGCAGCGTCTATCCGTGTATCAACATCCCATACTGCGCTCACCAACCCGCCTGCCAAGCGTGGTGAGAATGGCAACTACCCCTCACGGAGATCCACGAGGGAGGCCTGTGTTCATCAGTGGACGTTTTACGGCTGAAATGATGATGATTATCATCTTAGCCGAAGGACGTCCAATATAAGACATAGACCCCTCATGGATCTCAAGACCATGAGGGGTTGTTGCCATTCACCACGCTTAGCAAGCGGGTTGGCGATCACAGTACAGGATGTTGAAAAACGGAAAGACCCTGCTTCTCATCTTCCGAAGGCATCTCTTAGCAGATTCTTACTGCATGCGGGCAAGAGAGGAGGGGCACCATTGCACTACGGCACCCATTGCATTTCTTTCTCTTTTTACGGCGGATTCATTATTCATCATCATCATAATCATTCACACTTTATGCATGCCTACAGCAGGCCCGCAACTGATTAGTACTACTGGTACTACCTACCAGGCTGGCTGTGTGAATTGTCCAGCATAATATATTTTTATTTAAATATAATATCATGTAATAAAAAAATATCATAAAATATCATGTATAATATAATGTTTGCCGTGGGGTGCCGGCAGTAGAATGTTACCCCTCCTCTCAGTGGATGCAGTAAGAGCCTGCTAAGGGATACCCCCGGAAGATGGGCAGCAGCTTTTCGTGTATTAACATCTTTTACTGCGCTCCGCCAACCCGCCTGCCAAGCGTGGTGAGTATGGCAACTCTATAGCTATATAACTATATAACTCTATAGCAACTCCATGAGGGAGGCCTGTGTTTAGTAGTGGACGTTTTACGGCTGAAATGATGATAATATCATGTGTACGTATTTTTTACAAAACGGAAACATACATGCACATAACAATAAAGAAAGAGTGACTTTTAAAAAGTGACTTAGCACTTTTGTCATCGACTGTATGTTATTAACATAGATAACATTCGCGCGATCCTATTCTTTTTATACGGTTTTAAATCGTGATGAGTCTTTTTTGCGGTCGCAAACCTTCAATGAAGATAAAGATGATACGAAAATTACAAAGGAGTAGGTACTGAACTAATGTAGAAATAGTCTTGGATACTTCCTAGTTCTATTCAGTCGGTAATTCACAGTTCGATTGCAAAAAATCAAGGTTCACAATAACAGTAATAACAGATGCATCAGTAATGACTAAAAAAACATCATGGTATTAGAGGCTAAAATATATTTTTGCCTTACCTTGTATACATACATATAATGCTTAAAAGAGCGTTCGCGCAAAACTTTATGAGCTCTATGAACGTTGCGGCAAATGCAAAATTGCACCTGTTGTTCATTCAATATTGGCAACTAGGTTATAAATAAACTTGCTACATAGTAAAACATTTTATATTCAACAACTGGCGATAAATAAAGGGTAATTTGTTCTAACATATTAGTTTTAATTTAGCCTTAATTAAATATAATTAATTATTTCTAAATATGTTACTCTTAATAATAAATAAAGGCATAATAAAGTGTGTGCCAGGATGACTGGCAGATAATGCTTTAGCTTTTAGTCCTCCTTACACAATTGTTATGTGTCAAAGTGTTAAATAAATAAATAAATCATTGCACCCATCGTTGTCCCGGGAAGTCTTCCCGGGACCACGATGGGTGCAATCCTGTCGAAACGTCGGACAATAATAAAGGTAAATAACGCGATAAATACCCGGTTTAATTTGTGTTAATAAAACATACATAATGTACAATGATAGTCGCAGTAGTAAAATACTGTGTTGCGATACTAAGCGTATGTCGTTATAAGGATAAACAGCATGATCCTCGCATGTTTATCTTGAAATTATCTGCTTAGCGATATGCTGGTATTTCCGTGCAGAAAGCATGGCATACATATCCATTTTTTATTAACATTTTCCTATATTACTGTACGGCTTTTTAAGATTTGCCTTCGCCAAGTTATGGGTGGTGACGGTCAAGCGATCATAGCTCATACATTCTTAGAGTCATTCTATCATTAATCGTTGACTCTCAATCTGAATTGGTATGTATACAACCTTATCATGACAATACATATAGTGAAAATCACTATTCATTCCACTTTTTCGAAAAAGGATCCTTGGTTCTTCATAAAACGCGTCCTTACTCTTAGAGATCTGTTTTGACTTTCTTTAAATTAGGAACATCGCGATGTTATTCTAATTAATAATTACACCACAAACAAAAGACAAAAGATATCGAACTAAAATATTGTACGGAAAAGGTACTGGCCGGTTGGCTCATAGAACTGATCGTACAAAGTTCCCAGAGGGAAATTACCAGCAGGTCAACTGTTATTATGTTTTAGTTTTAAGGTGTGCCATATAGTATTTTTCTATCTTCTAGTATCTATCTATCTAAGACAGTAACGGTGAGACTACTAGGAACGGACTTATGGGTGCGGTAACTATCTTAAAATACGTGATAGCAGCTTCTGTGCATCTGTAAAATTCACGTCATTTAATGAACTTCTTCGCATAAACAAATAACATACCTCTGCTTTAAAACTTAAGACTTGTTAACAAGAATATTGTAATTCCAATTCAATGTATTTTTACCTTGAATAATAAAATTGTACAACATAACGCGATAAACTGGCGGTTCATCTTTTAATTATGTTCTTAGTTTATTCAAAACCCCTTTGTGGCATTGACCCTGAATCAACTACACAGCCTTCAAGTCAATGCCACAGCTTAAGATAAGTAAACTACTGATAATAGAGCAGCTCGCTAGGATTATTCTTAAAATCATGGTATACCTGACGGATTTAGTTAAACATTCCCTCGGATGCAGTGCAGCTTTACATAAGGTACTAGCCGCACCCCGCAGTTTCACCCGCGTAGTTTGCGTTCCCGTGGGAATTTCGAACAATCCCTCCTTAGTGCACCTCTAGGATACTCAAGGTATATCTATGTGTGCCAAATGTCAAGGCTCTAGGTCCAGTGGTTTAGGCTGTGCGTTGTCTGTCAGTCACTCAGCCAGTAACGGAAGAGTTTTATATATATTGATTGGTGTCCAAGATTCTCAGCAGGAGAACCAAGATTCTGATCTACAAAACCGTCATCAGACCGATCTTGATGTTCTGATGCGAGGCTTGGACCCGGTACCGCTGGAGGGATGTAGTAGAGACAGACCTACAACAGATCTACAACGGGGACTGGCGCGTCCTAGCTCAAGATAGGAGCAAATGGCGTCTTCTTCTGTCGGAGGCCAAGACCCACTTCGGGTCACTGAGCCAGCGGAGTAAGTAAGCATTCAACGATATCCCACACAATGAAAAAAACAAGCAAGAAAAACATCCCCACCTTACGTGTATGGGAGGTACCCCTAATTAACCTTATTACCCTAATTTAAGTTTTTTACCATTTGTTTGTAGCGTTATCACGGCATTGTTATTTTAATGTCCCGGCGAACTTCGTATCACACTTACTACAACCAGTGCTTACAACTACCCTACAACAACTAATTTACGCAACGAAAAGTAGCATATGTTTGTCTCCATGTTCTCATCTACTCCTATACTAAAATTCATCCAAATCGGTTCTGCGGTTTTGACGTGAAAAGCACATCATAAATGCGCGAGCAGTACCTACTTGATCATTATTTTGCTGCGACGTTATTTTAAAATAAATGAAAAGTAAAAAAAACTTTTTATCAAACAAGCTTTAATTTAAACTTACCCACTAAAAATAACTCTTTCCATTAAAGTTTAATGTCAACTTAAAACGTCTTTACACAATATATATAATGTAATAAAAAAGCATCAAAAGCAAGCAAAAAGCAATCGGGACTGATTTAGAGAAAAATAAAAGCCGGTCAAGCAGTCAAGCAGGAGCGAGTGAGACAACAACGACGACTACGGTTCCGTGCCATCAATAAATGTGGTATTGCGTTTTAAGAGTTTTATATCGTCAAAGAATCATAACAGCGTAATTTTTTCCGTTAGCTACCGGAAGTAATCTATGTGTTTTAATATTTTTCCGATGATTTTTAAAAGACTGTGCTAGTAGGAAACATCATTTTATTTTATTTTTCCAGTGATCTTTACATTCATCTCTATCAACGTTCAACGTAGGCCACGATATTTCAAATTAGCCAATTATTAATATTAATATTTAAAAAAAACGTTTATTTATATTATAACACGATATTTTTCATAGTTTGTTATTTTTATAGTGTTTAACCACACTTAGGTAGATATTTTTCACCTCACCTGATAATAATAAATTATGAAGGAAGGATAGTTTTTGTGCGTTTTTGTAGTTGTACCAGTTGTACTTCAAGTTGATCAATGTGTCAAATCAAACTCTCAAGAAACATCTAAAAAAATAGGCAACGACGTTTAGAAGAATATGTAACGGCTAGTTTTCCTGAAAACCTAACAAAAAAATAAAACTATTTTTTATAGATATTTTGCAGGCCGCGCTCGCGCGTTGTCCTTCAGAAATCCGCTGCTGGAATAATCTGGCCTTTAGTCAATAAGTCGGATTAAAATAAAACTGTTTCCTAATGTGCAAATCAAGCTCGTTCGTTCCGTATCTCATAATATCCAGACACAACAGACCGGCAGGGTGATTACGTATCTTGCGATCGGTATGCTGCTTGACATGAGCAAAGCTTATGACAGAGTTTTATTTAATATCCTCTTAAAAAAGCTTCATGGTATTGGCATTAGAGGTCCAAGTCTTAATTGGTTTATCTCTTACTTCAAAAATCGAGTTCAGTTTGTAGAAATAGATCATTACGACCATAGAACAGGAACCATTAGAAAAATTACATCAAAAAAAGCGTATGTCACTAGATCCATCCCTCAGGGTAGTGTCCTTGGTTGTATTTTATTTCTCATCTACATAAATGATTTACCAAAAATGATCGACTCATCCTGTTCTTTATTTGCAGACGACATATCAGTAGTACTCCCGTGTAAATCTGACTCCAACATAGAAAACATCCTAGATTCCACTTTGTCAAAAATAGTTAATTGGCTAAGTGATCACAACCTTCAGTTGAACTTCACTAAAACTAAGATTATACAATTTAGGCCCTACCAAAAAAAACCTCTATCTATTAAATACACTTTTCAAAACACCCATATAGAAAACGTTGACATCTACCCCCTCTTGGGTATGCACATAGATTCACACTTGAACTGGAAAGGACATATTAAACAAGTAGCTTTAAAGTTATCTAGGTTCACTTATGCATTATACGAACTAAAGACATCTACCGATATTAAAACCGCTACCACCGCCTACTATGCTTATGCGCATTCCTGGTTACAATATGGGGTAATACTTTGGGGTAATAGTTCAGATGTAATTAAATTATTTACTCTACAAAAACGTTGTATTAGAATCATCCATAACCTCCATGAAATGACAAGCTGTAAACCATATTTCATTAATGAAAAAATTTTAACATTACCATGCATATATATATTAGAAATTAGTATTTTTGTAAAAAAGAATTTAAATTTTTTCAAAATTTATAACCGTCCAAAACATTTGCGGCCTCGAACTAGACTAGATAACCCATTTTCAAAATTACACATCTTTCACACAGGACCTCATGCAATGTGCATAAAAATTTACAATAAAATACCCAAAGAAATTCAAAACGAAAGCTGTAAGCGACGCGTTAGATTGCTCGCGGATTTTAGTAGGCACTCAGGGGTGCGTACCTACCTATAGTAAATAGATACTAATTCAGTATTGTTAAAGTTATTGTGATTAAATATTGAGTTTGCAGTTAGTAGGTAGGTATGTTGTTATATTTGTTGCCTATTAATTATCTACTGTGTAAACTATTGTGTTTTATGAAGTCTGTGTTAACTTTCTAAGTATTTTACATTCAAATATAAGAATAAATAATAAAATGTGGCGTGCGCGGGAAGAATGCGCTTGGATCGGGAGAGGGACGCGGTAGGTCCCCCCGACGCGGTGAAGCCGACGGCTGCGCCGAGCGCGGCAAAATAGTATCCTTTTACGCGACCTAGTGACCGCACGTTTGTTTGTTGGGTGCATTCTTCCTTCCGCTCGCCGCTCTTCGAACTCAAGTTTTGTGTATGATTTTACCAGCCCTATCCTGTCCCCTACAATTTGGTCCATACGAGCCGGATAGAATACGGATGTTACATACACACCTCGAAGATGGCGAGCACGCAAATGGCAAAGGAAGAACAGCGTCACGCCGCGGTCAGAAAAGATGCTCAACAACGCCGAGCCGAACAAGTGGATGTGACTGCTGTTGGAACAAAAGCACCCGGGAGCGAGATGAATATGTGTTTGCCCGGACCTTCAACAGCGTTAAGAAAACCATCCACTCGAAAAAAGTCTTCGCCCGCTTCCATAATGGCGCGAAAGAAAATGCTTGAACTCATGGCCGCTAAGGAAAAGGCAAAAATCAGAATGGAACTGATTGAGAAACAATTGGAAGTGGACTTAGCAGAACTAGAAGTTGAAGTTAGAAACAGGACGCACGAGACAAGAAGCCAGTGCGCCACTTATGAACGTGTCCCGGCACTGCAGGACTCGAACCTGCAACATGTTATTCGCGCCGGGCCGCCCTCGGCCACTGATAACTCGTTCGATGTCGATTTCCCGCCGAAAGTTTGCTTGCCGCCATTCGAATCCGTACAAAGCGCGCGGGCCGCGGCCGCTGCGCAACTTCCGGTAACACATTACCGTTTGCCGCCAACCGCCGTTGCAATAAGCGCGCGGGCCGCCGACATCGGGCCACAGGAAGTGATGGAAGAGTGCCTAGAAAGATGCATGAAAGTAGCAAAAATTCAGCGCGCCACCTTTGTACGGCATCCGGCACCGCGGGAATGGAACCCGCACAACGTGATTTCCGCCGGACCGCCGTTACCGGCCGCTGATGACAAGACACGCGACGACGCTGCTTTCCCGCTAAACTCAACCGCGCCTTTCCCGCCAATAGCACCCGATGATTCCCGCGCTCGTGAAGAATTTTCGCAACCAGTACCTGACCTGATCAACCGTTGTTTGCCGCCAGCTGTATCCACCTGCGTAAGATACGCGGGACCGCCGGAAGTGAACCCGCACCTCGCCGCTGGGCCGCTTCCGCTAAGCGACTGCTCTACACAGTGTCCAGCAACGCGGGAATCGAACCTGCTGCCAGTGATTGTTGCCAAGCCGCTCTCGGCCACTGACCCCTCCGAGAACTGTTTACGGCCGCGGCGTTCCGTGTCGTTTTCCCGCCGCCCGCGCCCGATGTTATCCATGGTCGCCGGCATCGCTCGCAGAACCGCAGTACAAAGTTACAGTGAACGTGCAAAACATCGTAGGTCGTTAGTGTTCAGTACAGAAGTGGCTAATGGTGATGATGATAAGTGTTACGGTCGTGTTGCTAAGCAAAAGTTGCAAGTGAGTAAAACGTTTAAAAAATCCTTGCGTAGGGATCGGTGGACTTTTGTAAAGCGATATAAAACGTGATGGTGTTACGGATTGTGTCGCCTAAAGTCTAATGTAACTTGCGATGGTAGGTCAGCGGTACTAACCGATTATGGAGTGGACACTGGATGGACGACTGGAAGGCCTACGGTTGGGGCAAATACCTAGGTGGTACCAGTGATTTGTTTGTTTTGCCTAGTACCTATTAATTGTTGATGTCTTGTGTATTTTTGTGGTACATGTCCTAAGTATGTTTGTTTGTTTTACACTTTTAAATACCTATTATTTTTTGTGTAAAGGTAACTGTTTGTGGTTTTATTTGTTTTGTTCAAACATGTTGATTAGTTTTACCTTTTAATATTTTGTTGTTTAAAGGTTATGTGGTTTTACTAAGTTGTAATGTTTGTTTTGTGTTTTTGATTTAGAATGTTTGGTTCTATTGATTTGTATTTTATTTGTAAGTACCTACTTTATGTTGTAGGTAACAAGTGTAGTTATTTGTTTGTTGGTTGCACTCGTTGGGATCTGAAATGCCTGTCTTACTGTACACGCGTCGCATTAGTCGCCAGCAGTAGGTAGTGAGTGCTGTATCGCAGCACTAAGGGGGGGAATGTAAGCGACGCGTTAGATTGCTCGCGGATTTTAGTAGGCACTCAGGGGTGCGTACCTACCTATAGTAAATAGATACTAATTCAGTATTGTTAAAGTTATTGTGATTAAATATTGAGTTTGCAGTTAGTAGGTAGGTATGTTGTTATATTTGTTGCCTATTAATTATCTACTGTGTAAACTATTGTGTTTTATGAAGTCTGTGTTAACTTTCTAAGTATTTTACATTCAAATATAAGAATAAATAATAAAATGTGGCGTGCGCGGGAAGAATGCGCTTGGATCGGGAGAGGGACGCGGTAGGTCCCCCCGACGCGGTGAAGCCGACGGCTGCGCCGAGCGCGGCAAAATAGTATCCTTTTACGCGACCTAGTGACCGCACGTTTGTTTGTTGGGTGCATTCTTCCTTCCGCTCGCCGCTCTTCGAACTCAAGTTTTGTGTATGATTTTACCAGCCCTATCCTGTCCCCTACAAAAGCCAACTATTCAAATTTAAAGCTATCCTTAAAAAATATCTAATAGAGCACAGTTTCTATAGCCTGCAAGAATTTTTAGACCAGTAGATTGTATATTTTTATGTTTGTTACACCATTCCTCAGTATAGCCGTATCTTATGTTATTATTACGCTTCAAAAGCAACATTGTAGGTTTTTAAAATATATTATAAATAATTTTTAAAGTTATAAGATTCCTAAGTTAAGTACATTTATATTTTTTTTTTTGTTTAGTCTGTTATGTGTAAAAATTTTGAATAATGTTTTTATTTAATATTAATTGTCACCTAGCGTCATTATAATATTGTTGTGCCCTAGCCGGGTCCATGTCTGAAACTTTTATTTAATAAGATCTTTTGTACAACATGGTTACAATAAACTATTTGACTTTGACTTTGGTTTTGCAACAGGCAATTGACAGCAATATTTCTGTCAAATGTCAATTCCTTGCTGTTCTCTAATACGGGGGTTGTTCCCATACTCACCACGCTTCGCAGGCGGGTTTACAAGCGCAGTGCGGGATGTTCATACACGGAAAGACGCTGCTTGCCCATCCGGATGCTTCCTTTGGTAGAATCTTACTGCATCCACGGACAAGAAAGGAGGAACAACATTCCACTGCCGGTACCCCACGGCATACATACCTACATACAAAACACCCGTGCCGTGGGGTGTCGGTAGTAGAATGTTACCCCTCCTCTCATGCCCGTGGATGCAGTAAGAGCCTGCTAAGGGTGCCTGCGGAAGATGGGCAGCAGCATCTTTCTGTGTATCAACATCCCGTACTGCGCTCGCTAGTATGGTAACTACACCTCATGGAGATCCATGAGGGAGGCCTGTGTTCAGTAGTGGACGTTTTACGGCTGAAATGATGATGATGACAAAACACCCGAGATAAACAGAGATAGATATTTACAGATACAGCAAACATTTGTCATCCGGCGGACAACGAACCCGAAACCTCTGCGTCTCAGCCGGCTATTAGACCAACTAAATCACGTAGGTTGTCAAGGTGGAACGTGATTGCACCTAACGGACTAATGAGTGAGTAATTAAACTTTTTGAGATTAGACGCTAACCTTGTGTCAAGGCATTTGGAACATCTCCGGGTTTTTATTACGATTATTTCATTTATATATGTAGATCGAGCCGTGGGGTGCCGGCAGTAGAATGTTACCCCTCCTACCCGTGGATGCAGTAAGAGCCTGCTAAGGGACACCTCCGGTAGATGGGCAGCAGCGTCTTTCCGTATATCAACATCCCGTACTGCGCTCACCAACCCGCCTGCCAAGCGTGGTGAGTATGGCAACTACCCCTCATGGAGATCCATGAGGGAGGCCTTAGTTCAGTAGTGAACGTTTTACGGCTGAAATGATGATGATGATAAGTATAAAGTATTTGTTGTGAAACAAAAACACATCGGTACAGATAATGATGAACGTTGGCACTCCAAAAGTTTAATAACTGTGTAGCAGAGTCAGCGCCCGGCTCCTAAACCAATCACAATTTTAAACATTGGTACAAATAAAATCAAACATAAACTAGAGGTATAAATCGAAAACTCAATAAATGCATGTTAATATGTTTTGGCAAACGTATATAAAAACATACACCAACTTCTAACAACAGGTGTTTTCAGGTTTAACTACGGAACCCTACATAGCGCGTGGCCCGACACGCACCTGGCCTAATTTATTATCCTATAGAAATGCCAGCGGGACTTAGTACGCACGTTACAAAAGATAACCACAGTAAGTACATTTTTTCGCGGTACTGACTGAGTTATATATTCATATAACTCAATACCGCAAAAAATTGTACTTACTGTGGTTATCTTTTGTGCGGCAGTTTTGTTTCCTGAAACACATGGTTAAGTGCGCGAAGAATTTCAATCATGAACTCACAATCGCTTTGCATTCTTATTTAAACAACAAACGGTTACACTTAAATATGTAGAGGTAGATAATAACATTCGCTGGAAAGAATGAACACGTGAAGCCACACGTGAATCGTACGTAGGTACAGTCAGTACCAATTGAATCTCAGCCTCCAAACTAACCAAAAATATCTCATTCACAAAAGTTTCGTTTTATCTGTACTAACAGATTCACCATATTGATTATGCCCCCAAAGTGTTCAAAATATTTTATATTTATCTCAGGGTTTCTAAATTAGGACAGTACCTAAGTAAAGCGCTCAACGGTATCTAAGCATTTACGTGATCTAAAATAGGCACCCTACTTATGTATTTGACAAATATCAACCTTCCGGCGTTAAAAAAGCTGTACTTACGTTTTCATCTCATTACTTCTGAGCAGTTTTCTATTTTATATTCCTAAATCTATCTGTTTTATTTGTGCATAAGGTGTAGCACATAAAAATACAGATGATTTAACGATACATACATATACACCACTTTTAATGCCTAGACACCATTGAGCACTTTGACTGCTTTTATAACAATGGACGCCTTAGTAACGTGACAGGTCGTTGCTTAGATCTTTTCAACACTTTAGTTCCTTAGATCAAAATGAATAGCCTGAGAGCGTATATGAATTTGAATATCTGAAAGTGAGATCGTTTTGGCTACTCTGCACGCTGATATGCTTTTGATGCTGACTGTACCTACATAGGTAGGTATTTGGTTTTCCAACAAGGCTACACTTTTGACAAATTATTGCCTAACGCGCTAATAGCCTTGGTATTTTTAAATGTCAGCACCGTGTCCTTAAAGATTTGAGTTTTTACTAACATTTACATCTGCTAAATAATAAATCAGAGCAGGATTTGACTGACAACATGACTGATTTGATTTGACAACAATCGAAGTCGAGTCGTAAAATAACATAGAGTCGATTATATTATACATACTTAAACAATGTTTTTCCATTGTTTGACGACACTACCAGTTTTCATTTTATTTTTGTTTTCATACTTACGACCGTCTCTTAGGTAGGTACGTTGCACATCATATTCACAATAAATAACAGACCAACAATATTAACAATTTAGTTATGTAAGTTCATTCTACTTACCTATACCTACCTCATTCCAAAAATATTTATATCAAGATTATTAGGTAATGATATCTGGTAATATGTATTGAGAACTTGGAAAAAAAGCATCAATTTTTCTGAAGAAGAATTTATACCTATTCAATTTTATGCTTTATTCAATTTAAATGCGTTTGGTTCTTCTTTTGTGAATTTTTGCTCTATTTAATAAACACTTACTGACTTTGTCTTTTATGAGCTACCTATCTTAGTTTAATTTAAGAAAAAACAATTTAAATAAAAAATCACATGTACACAATGTAAATGCTTGCATTTACATTTTTCCAAAAAATATACCTATCACTTGACAATTTTAAACCGGCGCGTTTTTAACTAGTTTTATCACCACGAGGTGGTGATAAAAATTTCCTTCAGTAATTTCCACTAACGTAAAACCTATTTATTTTCACAGTTTTCCTTAGAGGTTTGCGTTCACGGCTCAAGAGCAACCGACGCGACAACGAATCTCCAACTGAACTCCAAACAAACTTGTTGGATGATACACATGTTCAGTGATGATACCTAGGTACCTAATGATGGAAAACCTGTTATTTTTTGGACAATAACAAAAATCAAAATCATAACTTCAAGTTTAAGGTCAAAACCTTTATCACTAAATTAAAATGTCTATGTTTTGTAATTACAAACTATGGAAATAAATAAAGTTAATGAATTTCTGAATTTCTAAAAGTCGGTGTCTCTCTCCGACGTTTATGCAGCAATTTAGAAAATTATTTTTGGCTTGATACGATAAGGCATTCTTTCAATAGTTTGTAATTTTAATAGTGTTAAACCACACTTAGGCAATCGAAGCGTCAAGGATGGATTAGACGGACGTGGGTTTTCGTACCCCACGGGATCTTAATTTTTTATAAAACGTTTTTTATTTCCTTGAAAACATTATCAACAAAATAAACCATCGCATCATCATCGTATCTATTTACTCATCGTCAGATTAATTGAAGTTGGTTTATTCCGTTGAACAATTAAAAAATTATATTAATTGAATTACCACTATTGTACTACAGAAGACGGTATTAAAAGGAGTTGGGCTGGTTAGGTTAGGGTCGGGACAGTATCTTGGGGGACAATGCACAAGACACCCTAATGCGGGACGTCACTGCAGATCTGGTAACCCCCATCAGAATAAGAACCACTATTGTACGTGTAGTATAGATACCTAGATGTTGGTTCTGTGTCTACCATGAGTTGTCACTGTTAGATCGCCAGCCGTTACTACTTTAGTAATAGGACGTTACTATGACATCTGTCCGATTTGTAACTCATCTAATTAAAGTACCAAATTCTAAGCAAAGGAAGCCCAACCTGCAGTCGCTGTAGTATAGTTTACTACGTATTTTAGTACCACACTATCGGATAGAGGCGCTGTACAAGTTTTCATACATTTTTGGAGTGTATTGGTAACTTCTTACAGGTCGCGCAGTGGTTTAAGATCGCTCGATGAATCTAGTGGGGGCAATCGGCGCATGTGTACAATCGCGCACGAATCGAGTCGCGTGAACGCAACGCGGGAGGTGACCTTGAAACCTTGAGAGCGACTGATCTACCAATGACGTGACGCCGTCAGCGCACACCCGTCCCCCTCACTCCGCACATCACCAAATAGACCTTAGAATTGAATACTGCGCATACCCCTTCTACTTTTGCCGAGCGATCTTTAACTATCGCGCGACCTATATGGGAGGGTAAACCGCTTCGTTACGTACCTAACGTGTTACGGCGCCAGTCTGTCTGACTTTCCCTTCCTCTCACGCTTACGGCCGCAGTAGGCAGGCTTCTCCTCTCTCACTCTAACCCGCAGCGCTAGCCTAAGTTATCACTTCTGTCGTGCGTACCGAGACGCACACGCTTTTTTTTAACTATAGTCGCTAGCGAGAATAGATTGTCAAAACTCATGGTAGACCTACACCGGTCTAGTAATGCATCATGTCAAAATAACTGATCAGCCTTAAAAAGGAATGAGGATCAGGAAATGATTTTATAAACAAAAGACATGTTCGATTCTCATAACTTTATTGCTAATTTTAGGAGGACTGCTGTGAAAAACTGCCTTGCACTAACCTTACGAATAGTATTCTAAATACCGTTAGAAATTGAACCGCCCTGCGATCCTATGCCCGCAGTTCAGCCGATATAACTATGGACTAAACCAGGAAGTAAAGTAAAAAAGTACATACCTCGCAATGAGATTAAGACTTAATTTATACGTTATAAAATCGGATTTTGTCAGAGTCCTTACCCGGACATTGTCCGACACGGTCCGTAGAACTACCTGCAGGCTGCATCGATAACGTGTATCAGCGAAAATAACTATCATAACTTTTTTCCGTTTTAATATGACAAGATATTTTTTCGTCATTACTATTGATCAAGAGGTTAACCACCAATATTTTGTTCAGATAAAGTTTGGCTAGAGTTTACTTCATGGATCTTTAGATCCATTAAGCAGAGTTTATACGAATCCAGTAATGCTGGCGCCAGTCCTGCTGACAAGCCAGCGTTGGCCTCGCCCCTGTTGTTTAGACGAGGCCATTCCTTCACGGATTTTTCGTCGGGTAGTCAAACGTGTGCAAGATTTGAAGTTAAAAAATAATTAATTTGCGGCAAAGTCTGTTGAAAAAGAAATGTTTAAAGAACATCTCTGCACTATTAAAAGAGTTGATTGATATATTAGAAAAAGAACCTATCGTCTTCGTTGAATTTTCTCGGCATTTTGTCGCAGAAATTCCAAACAAAAACAAAGACACACACACCTTACGGACATTCGCCAGTGACTGGCGTGATGCGTCTCCACGTGTCCGCAACACTGGCGCGGGGGTCGAGGTGTATGCGGGCGGAGGTCACTGGCTTGAAAAATTGACGGTCGCTCTAATCTCGCCAGCGTTGGCAGCCAGCGCTGGCTTGGCTTGAAAAACTGTTTACACGAGGCAAATAACAAGCTAGTGCTGGCTGCCAGTCTCACTGGCCTCGTGTAAACTAGGCATTAGATCGAGTGACGATGATCCATCCCGTTTTAAAAGGCTATGCTTGTCTGATTGATAAATTAATATTTGTTTAGCTGCAGCAATGCCTGATCAGTATATCTTAATGTTTAAATAATGCTCTGACCTTGCGATGCTACAGTCAATGCTTTTTTAAACAAAGCATAATACATCACTTTACTGCTCTTTTATTATACTATGTTATAATGTACTCGAGTACTATTAGCTGATAACATGGTTCGATTGTTATATACCTACTTGTGACTTCGTGTGTAATGGCGGCACCACACATGCAGCCACGCCAAATTGAATGCGATATAGATAATGCTCACAAATGTGGCTAAACCTGTAACATATACATGTTCTTTCATTAAATCTCTTTGTTGTCATGAATCGGAACAAGGTAAAGACTAACGCTTATGTTTTAACGTCATAACTCCACATAATTACAACATAGAACAAGTAAACACATTAGATACAGTGTTTGAGTATGCGATTTAAACATAAATATACAAATTGACTATCTATTTCATTTTGGTCATAATCGTGTCATAAATATATCGAACTATCGTCAACATTTAACATACTATAGGAGCATATAGCTAATACATAGGATTCGCGATACATAGTAAGAGTCATATTACACTAGCAATTACCGAGCGCGCTTCGAGTTTTTTGCTACATGTTATCTGTTACAGTATTGGACAGTCATAGAATTTCAAACAGTTGCAGACTGTCCAAGCTGTAACAGAATAACATGCAGTTAGTACAAACGCACGTTCGCAAGCGGCTCGAAAATCGCTGCGATAGGGCTCTAAAGCGTTACGCGGTCGCCGTACAAAAATAAATATCTAGGCATCGACTTGAGGGGTCAGTCTTGTCAGTTCTCGTCGTAGAGCGGGGTCGCGTCACCCATCGACATGGAGCGGGGCGAGGTGTTGGTGTGGGGGGTCGAGCGGGCGGAGGTGGCGCGCGACGACCGCCCCGAGTGATGGGGGGTCCCGTGAGGGGTCGACCGCGCGTCGTGCCGCGGCGTCCGCATGTCGTGCCGGGGGGTCGTACGCGCGTCTCTCGGAGTACGCTGCGACTGCCGAGGGGTGGACATCCCGTCGCTGCGAGGCGTCGACGGCGTGTCGCGAGTTGTTGTTCTATGCCGCACCCAGTCTTCAGCCGCCTTCTGCCAATCGGACGGTTCCGTGTACACCGGCGGCATCTGCTGCATGACTGGCTGAGGTTTGTGTCGCGGCACCGCGGGGGTGAGGAAGTCCGGTTGGCGGGGAGTGGTCGCGAACGGCGTCATGTAGGGAGTCTGAGCTGACGGCGTGTAGGGCGTGTTTATATACGCCGGTCCGGGCGTGTGAGCCGGTGTGTGGAATGCAGGGGTATGCGCTGCCGGTGTATGGTACATCGTCGACGTCATCCCACCGTGCGGGGTGCGTAACGCCGGCGTCCGTTGCGCGGGAGTCCCGCTGGGTGGCGGATCTCTAAAGTGCTCCTTGAACCATTTGAGCAGACCCGGCAGCGAATCGAACAGCCTCTGTCTGAACTTGTAACCGTCGGGTGTCACCGATACATACTCGTGCGTACATCTAGCTCGAGGTAGGTACGACAGTAGAAATCTGCCCGGGTAGTTTTTAGCTGCGGATATCACGTAGTGAATTTTGTTAGGGTTTTTTGATTTTTCTTCTTTGAGGATTTCTTCGCCTTTGTCTCGCATGCCGTTGAGGGGTTTGTAGTACTTGTAGGAGATGAGATCGCGCGCGTGGCCGGCCATTGGAGTGACGTACCGAGCGATGATTTCGTCCAGATCTTCGAACTCCAATTCTTGGATCCAGAGACTGCGACCTGTAGGCGAAATTAGCGTTTATTACAATGAGGGAAAGTTTACATTTGTAAGTTGAAGTGATTGTAGTTGTACAGATACAAACCTAATGAGAATGCGTTTTCCTTCCCTTCTTCCCGCACGTCAATGTGTTGATATATTCCATCGGCTACTTTCCAAGTCACGGTCAGGTGATCGGAACCCTGCAACAAAAAACAATATCATAAAACAATGCCTTTTCTTGGACAATGGCGTGTTTCTTTATAAGGAAAAACAACCACATAAATCGTTATTATTTCTTAAAGGACATCAATGGACGTTTTCATTTGTACCATTTACATTTAAAGTAAGAACGTGAAACCAGTAAACGTGCTAAGGATATAAAAATATACATTAAATATTAGTAAACTCGTAAATATAGCTGTTAGCTTTATATCTTTATGATGATTCGGCTCGAAGAACCATAAAATTATAGATTGATACACGCGTATTGAGTAAATACAGCTAACTTGAACATTTATGTGCTTTATTCTATTTATTTGTGTTGTTTTATTTTGTAATTTGTGACGCGTCAATAAGGTCCATGCGGCCGCACTGAATAAAGTATTTTTTGATTCTTGATTCTAGTCTTTGTATACACGCGCATGACCCGCGATAATCAGGTAATAATGCATAAGTACTTAGTTTACTGCGGTTTCACCGTACATGGAGATGTAAAATAAACTAGTGGTTTCTGCCGGCAGCTCCGCACGCATTGTAAAGTTGAAAAGTAGCCCGTTTTGATCCTGGTGCAAATAAGATTTTTTGGCTAACATAACCTAAGATGATGAACTATTTCAGTACCCTGTCTTTATAATTTTTGCCTTACCACGTGCCATAACCTTTTCCTGCGCCATATTGTCCATAAATTTCCCAGCCGCAAACCGCCGAGCTGTGGCGTGTCACGGGACAGACCGTCCGGCAGTAGACTGCGACGGACTGATGATAAAGGATTTGGCTAACCTAACCTTATTATTATTATGAGCCATTTGGGTCCCACTGCTGGGGAAAGGCCTCCCCCAATTCCTATCCCGATCTCCTTCCCTCCAGTCAACGATGTACTGATCGAGTTAACCTAACCTTAAAATGTATTAATTTTTGTCTTACCTTGCCGCAAGGTAATAACATCTTCCTGCACCATCTTGTCCACTAACTTTTTTACCCGTTGCCGTTTTAAAGGTTTTGGCTTACAAAGTATGAACATTTCCTGTAACCCGCCCTAGCAATTGTCTTACCTTGCTACTGGGTCGTACGATCACCTCTCCCTGCGCCATTTTATCCATCAACTTCTCGGCCGCCGCGAAGGATATATTGTGGAACGCCGGGTGCACGATAACCCTCTTCACGTACTGCGCCTGCGCCTTGGTTTGCTTGGATTCCTTGTCCTTGCGTAGGTCCTTATCTTCAGCGTCCTGGTCGTAGTACGGGTCTTTTGATGGTCTGAAATCAATTGAAGACTAATTCCCCTGATCTTAACACGTGGAGTCGGCGCAAGATCCTCCTTCATCACAATAGTAATAATAATGCTAGACACCACAGCTCCATTACATCAGAAATTAAGTCCTTAACTAAACTTGTACTATGGAAATGAGATTTATAGAATACATTTTTATTTTGTGAATACATGCTTATCAATATCATACATAGAAAACACTCAGACCGAAGACATATCTGCAGATGCAAGAATGCAAGAAGTAAACATTTGTCCCCGGCGGATCGAGCCCGTAAATTCCTGCGTCTCAGCCAGCTATTTGACCACTGAACCAAGGAGGTCTAAAAACAACTTAGGGACCGTCTCCACGGGCGAGAGAATCGCGACGAGTCCGCGCGATTATCGTCCGGTAATCTCCACGAGCGAGCGATTATGCCGCCAGCGTATCGTCATGACTCGTAACGGAATCGCCGCGCGTCCGCAACGACTAGTCACGGAATCGCCGCGTGTCCGCAATGACTCGTAACGGAATCGCCACGTTGTGCTATTATTTTGTTCAGTGTTAGTTTAGAGTACACGCAACACTAGATATGACGATTGCCAAATTTCATAGTTTTGCAAGGTAAAGCGTCTTATATTGTAGATATGTACGTGATACGTGGCACGACGATAACATCGCCGCGATTCTCTCGCTCGTGGAGACGGTCCCTTAGGGTCATTTTGTTAAAGGATTAGGATGATTATAGATTTCAACTGCCAGGTGTTAAGACGGTTAAGAATACAATACAAAACGTATCTCCCCCATCCCCTCCCTTACCGAGACTAGATTGCAAAGATCACTCATTATTCTTATCCATCAGATCCGAGGTCTTAGACAAGCAGTCGACAGAGAACCGTTCCACATTCATCTTCAGTATCCTGCAATGCTCAGTCAGTGGCGACGTGGCGGTAAGACTGATTCTTGATGTGGATGTAGCTAGAGATACCTACTTCCTGATCTTGTACCACTATAAGTGTTTACTTATGTTTAGCGCGTTTGCGCTAGAGAATAAAACATGCTGTACCCATGCAATATATTTTTTTCTCAGTTCAGCATTTACTCCTTTCTTACCCATGTTGTCTTTGATGAAGCTCGACCGTTGGCCCCTCTCCCCCTTACGGGGGGTATAGGGGAGGGGGGTCAATAGGTCGTTTAATAATACAACACAAAACGTCAAGGTAATGTGGACGTCGCATTAGTTCCTTACTAAGGATATAGTCAAAGACCGTTGTCGAGAAAGATTTTGGTTGCCATTTACCCCACTAGATCGAATCGAAACTCACCTCCACTCATTATTCTTATCCATCAGATCCGAGGACTTAGACGAGCAGTCGACAGAGAACCGTTCCACGTCAATCTTCAGTATCCTGCAGTGCACTGTCTGGCCGATCTTGACGCGCTCGGTGGGGTCGGCCACGTGGCGGTCCGACAGGTTCTTGATGTGGATGTAGCCGGACAGGTCGTTGTCGAGGCGGATCCGCACGCCGGTGGCCTGGCCGGGGCACGAACCCGCGTCGAAGTGATTCCATACCTGGTACACGAAAATAGTTTTAAATCCATCATGTGAACGTATATTTCATTTTTATTATTCTTAAGTTTTATAAAGGACTTTAACTCGCACTGGGACCTATGGGACCTACAACATTCAATCAATACAAATTTTACACCACAGCATGACACTTTGAAAAATACCAATTTCCTTGAATACTAATTAATTGATGAGTGATCTCAGGCACTGGCTGACTTGCGAAACTGTTTGTTCATTGGCTATAATTCGTTTCAACGCCTGAATAAAAAGAGGCACGGAAAAGCATAAAGCAAACGCAAAATTATAGAGTAATTTAAGTTTACATAACATGTCGCATAGTGGTCCATCTTATATTAAAAGATTTATTCAATATAAGATGGACTCTACATATCTTAAGGTGTTGACGAAGTTATATGAAACATCTCACCTCAGAAAGTTCAGGGAAGTCGTTCTTATGACAGAAGGGACACTCCCACAGTCCCGTCTCGTCATTCCTCACGGGATTGGCCTGGTCCAGCATCTCCCGCTGCGGCTTCCGATGCGAGATCCCCACCACGGACGCCAGCACCATCCTTCCAACGTATAACGTTTCAGGAGTCTCTTTGGTAAGAATATCGAACAATTCCACGTGCGTCGGCGAGCGGTAAGGCACCCTAAGATCCTTGTACCTAGAGTTCAATTCCGCTCGGATGTCGTACAGAGTGATGCTCTTGTTTCCGAAGCCCTGACGCTCCAATTCCTCTGCGAACGCGTCTAGGTCGAGGTCCTTCAGCCTCTCTGGTGCTTCTAGGATCTCCTCTAGCGCGCCGGCGGGGTTGGCGTCCTCGTCCTCGTACTCCAAGGCGTCCACGGCCATCTTCCGCGCCCACTCGTACGTCTCCGGGTGCACTCGGGAGCCGTCCAGCACTTCTATGTACGCCTCCGTACTGTCGCCTAGAACGCTCGTGTCGATCTTGATGAAACCGGAGCAGTTGATGAACACTTTCGGCCCCATGTGGCAGACCGTGACGAGCTGCGTTCGATTCTCTAGCTTCTGATTGGTCTGTTTGAACAGTTTGATCAGCGCGGCGGCTTTTCGCGGGCCGAGGCCGCATACGAACTGGAGTAACTCCGTGCCTCGGCCGGTAAGGATTGCTTCGTTGACGTCGACGCCCACTTCGTTTATTCGGTTGATGAACTCTAGTTCGATGCCCTCGATCAGGTCCTCTTTGGCTATTTGGTCTTGCAAGGGATGGTAGCGGAGGCACATTATTTCCTCGTCCGGGCCGCATAGCTGGGAGATCTCCATTAGTGGGTCTTGTAATAGGCGCCCTTGACAGATCGCTTCACGGAGTATGTCGGGGTATTCTCTGAAGTCATTCTGTGAGAAAATATCGATTAGGTCTTATGTGAGATGAAATATAGGTTCAATATAACAATAATACAATGCTAGACTATTCACACAGCATCAGCTTGTGTTATGAGTACTAGATGACTGATATACATAACACATTATAACTACATAGATATTTTTTGTTTTATATAGAAAAACATCGAGAACAAATATCTGCTACATCGTACAGAAATTTGTCGCGAGGCGGGAATCGAACCCGCCACCTCTTCACGTTGCAGGCGGACCATCGCCCGCTGCAACACAGAGGTCGTCGAATTTAGATATGCATATAACAGCAAATCAGAAAGTCTTTTACGCAAATGCCGGACGCCCGATTTCTATGTTCTACCTTCGGCCACCATTCAGTTGCATTATTATTATTATAACATTTCAAGTTGTCAACATTTGCCGTGGGGTGCCCGCAGTATAATGTTGCCCCTCCTCTCTTGCCCGTGGATGCAGTAACAGCCTGCTAAGAGCTACCTCCGGAAGATGGGCAGCAGCGTCATTCCGTATATCAACATCCCATACTGCGCTCGCAAACCCGCCTGCCAAGCGTGGTATGGCAACTGCCCCTCATGGAGATCCAGGCCTGTGTTCAGTAGTAGACGTTTAACGGCTGAAATGAATGAATGAATGAATGAATGAATGAATGAACATGTCAAGTGGTGCTCACCCGCCCCCTGATGCTGTTGCTGTACAGCTTGCTGATGTGGTTGTCGGCGATCTCGATGGGTATCCGCGGGAACTGCTCGTCCTCCACCAGCTGCTGCACGCACTCCGACACGTCCGCCTTCACGCTGAGCGCCTCGCGCGACTCGCCGCCGATCACGATCACGTGCGGCCGCTTGCGCATTATGAACCTGCCGACGGGAGAGAACGGTGCTCAATTTCGCAATCTGCAGGTCCACCATGAGCTTTCGCAATCTGCACTCGCTAGCGACTGCAGTTAAAAAAAATTATGAAAACTTGTACAGCGCCTCTGGCTGATAGTTTGGTACTAAAACGCAGTAAACTATACTACAGCGACTGTAGTTCGGCAGGGTGATTACGTATCTCGCGACAGGTTTTGCGACAGGCAATTGACAGAAATATTTCTGACAAATGTCAATTCCTTGCTGTTCTCTAATACAAAATTGACATTTGACAGCAATATTGCTGTCAATGACCCGTTTTCAGTAAAAAGAAAAAAAGTGTTTTCTACTGAACCTAACAGATGGAGCTGGCAAGCGGAGAAAGCATGTTGTGATTATTCACAAATGCTGTCACTGTCAAATTGTGTTTCCTACCAGTAAAAGAAAAGTAACGCCATCTATAAGTTTCGAGGGAACTATTTTGAAGTTTTTACTTTTTAATGAAAACGCCTCATTGTCTGTTGCAAAACCTGTCGCGAGATACGTAATCACCCTGCGGGCTTCATTTGCTTAGAATTTGGTACCATGAGTTACAAATCTGACAGATGTCATAGTAACGTACTATTACTACTGTAGTAACGGCAGGCGATCTAACAGTGACAACTCATGGTAGACACACAGAACACTATAGTTTGTAAAACTGTCATTGGCATTCCTTGTAGCCGCTGCCAAAAAAGGCATTCGTTCACATTATGCTCGGGATTAAGAACCAAGCGACTGGTAGCCCTGAGAGCTGCAGAAAATGTCGAGTGGACCTGTAATTAATGCAACATGAATTCGTGCCGTAGTCGTGTTCGTTTCACACCCCTGAGTTGTAGCGCTGGATGTTCGCAGGCTCTTAGGCTCTTAGGATGATCTCGCCTCGTCTAGTTCGCGCCTGTATATTACCTCCTCAAAGCAGTCATGTCGGCCTGTTTGTTCTCTCTCTCGATGGCGTCCCAAGCGTTCCGCCGGTACAGCAGGTGCGGCAACCGCAGGTGGTCGGCGACCTCGCCGCCGCCCGCGATCAGGCACGCGAAGGAGGAATGATTCCGGTCCGGCACATACGCTATCGAGAGGACTCGCAGACCTGGAAACGAGCCATGCGTCAGAACCTATTCACCGGTCTGAGGACATATCGCGAGTGCGCGCGTTTCCGATAACAGTAGCGATAATTCTCGGCATTTCACACAGCACACTCTAACCCCAAAGTGAAGAGTGTGTTAAGAATCAAGAAAAAAGATCAAAAAATACTTTATTCAGTGCGGCCGCGTGGACCTTATTAACGCGTCACAAATTACAAAATAAAACAACACAAATGAATAGAATAAAGCACATAATTGAATCTGTTCACTTCAGATGACACGCGAGTTAGGAAAAGAAGCGAACAGAATAACCTAACTCGGTCGTTATAGTCATCATTTAACAACTTTATTTTGTGTTATGTTACGTTTGACGTAGTTGGAGCAGATTCCGTCCCAAGTGGTTTTGTCCTCTAGGTAATCTGATATTTTATAATAAGCTTTATTGCAAAGATTGCGCTTGATAACGTTTTTGAATTTATTCAATGACAACTTCTGCAACTCACTTGGGAGTTTGTTGTAGAACCAGTAGTTATGAGTACCAAATGATTGATATAATACTCTGATAAATTTTTTTGTAAATAAATGATATCATGTCAGCCACAGGACTACGACCACTGCCGGACATATGCAAATACATACTTATCATAAATAGAAAATTACCCTGACCCGTGAAAGATATCTGCAGAACAATAACAAATATTTGTCCAGTGACGGATATTGAACCCGCTATTAGTCGGCTATTAGATCACGAGCAGAAAATTAGTCAAGCGTTAGTTTCACCGGCTTTTGACCAAATCGCGAGTGCGCAGGTTTTAGATGATATTAGATGATTTGCGACTTCACACATATGTTTATTAACAACAATAAAAAAACTATATACGCATTGTTACGCAGTAAAATTAAATATTTAGGTTGAAAATATATCATTGCAAAAGTTACTCACCATTATTGGTATCCCATTCATCATCATCATCGTCAGACACCTTGGACTCGTACGGTGCAACTTTTAACCAATCATATAATTTCCGACGGCAGCATCTGTGTAAAAAGTGAGCATTTTAAATGAGAAGATTTTGATTTTTTTAGTGTTTACCCAGCTACGGGACCTCGTAGGAGGCCGGTTTGAAAATCATGATAAGATGAACCATACAATAAAATAACCGTGATCGATAAATCAAAGCCAGTCTAAATATCGGGAAAATCAAAACCCTTTCATCATCTTATCATCTCAGGCGTAAGACATCCACATGTTGGACATAGGCCTCCCTCATGGGTTCTTTATCATGAGGGGTCGTTGCCATACTCGCCACGTGTAAATTGGCGAGCGCAGAAAAGGGTGTTGATACACGGAAAGACGCTGTTGCCCATCTTCCGGAGGTATTCCTTAGCAGGCTCTTACTGCATCCTCGAGCATGAGAGGAGGGGTAACATACTTTAATTTAAATCATGGTCATATCATGGTCATATTTTCATGGTCAATCATACTGCCTTACATAAAGGAGTAAGAAAAGTCTTACTTGAGTATGTAGTCCTTCGACTCCTGAATTAGTAGAGCATTGAGTTCCCTCCGCAGTTCCGGCATCACGATCTTGGTGAGAGCTATCGTCACCGCCTCGGCTCTGAGCTCGTTCCACGCCTGAACGGTCGCCGCGAACTCGTCCTGAGACACATAACATGAACTATAGTAAAAGTTATAGGCATTAAATATCACATTAACATTGTATTCGTATAGCAGTGATAATTATTAAAGATATGATAATATGTAGGTTTTAGTGGACTTTCATTTGACTTTTAAGTCAATCTGAGAATAGCGTTGTGGGCTGCATTATCAACGTATTATATTTTATACCTTTTTAAATTGTAGTTTGTTTAATGTAACTGTTTGCTTTTCCTGAATAAATAAAAATAAAAACTAGCCAGAAGCAGCTCAGGATCGGGATATATGGAAGGAATTGGGGGAGGCCTTTGCCCAGCAGTGGGACCCAAATGGCTCATAATAATAATAATAAAAACTAGCCTAAGGATTGAGCTGAAATTTAGCACACATATACATAGATGTTTACCAGGATTAACACTACATTCCATCCGGGTACAACGCATGCGAGGCGGCATAAGCATAAGCTAGTACAACATAAATATTAGTCCTAACATAAACATAATAAATACTGGACTGCTAATGTCCATACTAGAAATCGTCAAATTCTCAGCGTATTTCTAGATGGCGCTTTACCTTGAGCTACTTATACGTTGCTAATAATTTCCGTTTGGAGCGCTAGCCGCTGACAAAGAGTACGAAGTTCAAAAAATGCAATAAATTTTTTGTTAAGAATTAGGTACAATTATTTATGTTAGCGCCATCTATATTTTTGACTGCTGTATCTTTACGATCACTAAATCGTGATAAGGTTCGTTTAGGTGTCGACGAATGACCAATTTATTAAAATTTGTTGAATCGTTTTCTCCTCGCGCCATCTATATGTTGGGACAGTAACTCATTTTCCAATAACGTTTTGATGTATTGGATTAGCGGTCCTCTATTTATTTGGTCCATGGTCCTACCTTCTGATACAACGCCTTGAGTTCCTCAAGGTAGCTAGGTCCCGTGTTGCCCTCAATCTGCTCACTGATGCTCATTTCCAGGAGCTTGTCCTCCACGGCTATCGTAAGCTTCAAGTACTGCTCCCCAGTGAGATCGCGCACCGGCTTCTTCTTAAGGTATTTTAACCTGCAAATTAAGCAAACGAATAATGCTGGACATGTCACACATCGTCATCTAGCCCCAAAGTAAACAGAGCTCGCGTCATGGGTACCAGATCGTTGATAGAATACTGCTATACATTGCCGTGGGGTGCCGGCAGTAGATGTTACCCCTCCTCTCATGCCCGTGGGTGCAGTAAGAGCCTGCTAAGGGATACCTCCACAAGATGGGCAGCAGCGTCTTTCCGTATATCAACATCGTGAACTGCGCTCGCCAACCCGCTTGCCTAGCGTGGTGAGTATGGCAACTACCCCTCATGGAAACCCATGAGGGAGAACTGTGTTTAGTAGTGGATGTTTTACGGCTGGAATGATGATGATGATACATTGTTTGCATGCCTGACTTCGTGTCTGCCATTCGCCAGGCACTGCACTAGCGTTCCTTCGTCACGATGGATTGACCGTGGATTGCACCCACGGTTTCAATCCATGCATAAAACTCTTCCGTTACTGACTGAGTGACTGACAGACAACGCACAGCCTAAACCACTGGACCTAGAGACTTGAAATTTGGTACACATATACCTTGAGTATTCTAGAGGTGCACTAAGAAGGGATTTTTCGAAATTCCCACGGGAACGGGAACGACGCGGGTGAAACTGCGGGGTGCGGCTAGTTAAACACAAACCCTGTAATGCCATAGCAATATACAAGGTGGCGCATAAAATAAGCTTAAAGCTATTCTTAATTATAACCACACCATCTCTGTGCAACAATTCCACCTAAATCTATATATCATAATTATGTTCTAATGACAACGGTAAGTTTTAATATATGAATAAACTTTACTCACATACTAAAATTGCCCAAACTATACCTACCTACACAAACTGACTTAGTCAGGTACGACCAAAATCATGAATACCCAAGAATTCGTGCAGCAAGAAGTCTTATACCTTATATATGTCGTCACCCCTGCTCCACTCCTAGCCCCGTAGCACTAACTCAGTTCATATGAAGTCCTATAACACACACACACAAGCTACACTGTACAATTACACGAAGAGCCCAGTGATAGCTCAAATACCAAAGAGGTAAGAATTTACACAGACGGCTCCAAGATGGAAAAAGGAACCGGAGCTGGTACGTTTTCGGAAGACCTTAACATCCACAATACAACAGCCCTGGGTAAATATAACTCCATCTTCCAAGCGGAATGTATTGGCATAATCCAGGCTGCAAATGCAGTGCTACGGAGAAAGGTAAATGATTATAATATCAGAATCCTCTCAGATAGCGCTGCCGTACTACAAGCCCTGAACAGAAGAGAACACAACACAGGACTCACTATACAGTGTCACCATCTGTTGGAAGAAGTAAGTAAGTCCAACAGAGTCACTCTCCAATGGATAAAGGGACACAGCGGATCCAGGGGAAATGACGAAGCGGATGCCCTGGCGAGGAGAGGCTCGGAAATGCAACCAGCAGGACCGGAGCCAATTGTTCCCCTACCTTTTAGTCAACTTCGATCCTGGATCCGACAGAGAACTGGAGAACTACACCAAAGCTATTGGACAGGTACAAAAGACTGTAGACAGTCGAAGGAGGCCTTCCCGGTTCTTAACCAAAGATACTCCCGAAAACTACTAAATCTAAACCGCGACAAACTTCGACGAATCGTCGGTATTGTCACTGGTCACTGCTCACTTAACAAACACCTTTTTACACTGGATATTACTGATAGCCCCCTTTGTAGGGGGTGCATGATAGCAGAAGAGACGGCCGCGCACGTACTTCTGGAGTGCAGCAGCGTGGCGTCTCAGAGACGACTACACCTCGGGGAGCCGAGGACGCCCAGGGAGGCCTGCGCCGACACTACCAAGCTGCTGGCTTTCCTGGAGGACATCGGATGGCTGGACTAAGCAGACGCCGTCCGTCACGCAAAAAGGGCCCATCAGCGGCCTAGTTGCGGAAACCAGTCCGCTCACCAAGTAAGTCCTATAACACTCTTACCCGTAGCAGTTTTGGTTCTCGTCAATCTCCTTGAGGCCGCGCGGCGTCGGCCTCACAGTGAATGTCACTCGCTGGCGCACCATATCGCGTAACGTCAAGATAAGTATTTAAAATACTTTCATATGTCGTCACCCCTGCTCCACTCCTAGCCCCGTAGCACTAACTTAGTTCAAATGAAGTTCTATAGCACTCTTACCCGTAGCAGTTGTGGTTCTCGTCAATCTCCTTGAGGCCGCGCGGCGTCGGCCTCACAGAGATGGTCGCTCGCTGGCGCACCATATCGCGTAACGTCAAGATAAGTATTTAAAATACTTTCATATGTCGTCACCCCTGCTCCACTTCTAGCCTCGTAGCACTAACTTAGTTCAAATGAAGTTCTATAGCACTCTTACCCGTAGCAGTTGTGGTTCTCGTCAATCCCCTTGAGACCGAGCGGCGTCGGCATCACAGTGAATGTCGCTCGCTGGCGCACCATGTCGCGTAACGTCAAGATAAGTATTTAAAATACTTTCATATGTCGTCACCTCTGCTCCACTTCTAGCCCCGTAGCACTAACTCAGTTCAAATGAAGTTCTATAGCACTCTTACCCGTAGCAGTTGTGGTTCTCGTCAATCTCCTTGAGGCCGCGCGGCGTCGGCCTCACAGAGATGGTCGCGCGCTCGCGCAGCGTGTCGCGTAGCGTCGCGCGCAGTTGCGGGTCTCTGGCCAGTTGGACGCCGCACATGTACACTGCGCGGCGTAAAACCTCTTGCGCAGAGCCGATTGAGCCCATCTGTTGCAACAATACGTATAAAGGTTCACTATTCCACTTTCAAAACACTCGTGAGTTTACACTATTCATTGTAACGTAAAAAAACCGAGTCCGCATTTTCATTAGAGACCAAGTACAGTTCACAGTAGCCGTTCCCCTTAACTGAACATCGGAGCCTAATAGAGATCAACCGCCACTATTTACCTATTTTCGACGTATAATTAACGTGAGTGGAAAACTCGTCCAACACCAGTTTAACATTACAAAAAATATGTATAAACAAATTGAAACAATAGTGTTCCCACAGCAGTAGAACCCACTCCTTTCTTGCCCGTGGAGCCAGGGGCTGCCAAGGGATACCTCCGGAAGATGGACAATGAAAAACATTTAGGTAATTTTCAGACCTTTTCCTAAATAACCTTATTTTTTCAGTTTTCCGTTTTCCGTAGCTGTAAGCAGATGTTCGCAACAGAACCAGGACCTAACCTAGTTTTGATGTGAAACATCTTTTGGGGTTAAACCGATCGTTACTAGTTTCCGACTTTTACTGCTTATCATTACCAGATTAATTTTTATTGCATATACATACGTCTATATTATTTTATAGTTGCGCATACTCAGAGTTATGGCAACATGAAAAATGTTTCACATCATGCATCAATTTTTTAAGTCAGTTACTGGTGATCTAGTTTTTGGGTTTCAATTCTGGTGACAGATCTACTATTTTAGGAACAAAATATTTAGGGGATGAAGCCCCCTCATATGCATAGCGCTTTCTGTCTGTCTGTCTGATATGTCTGATTTACATGAAACCTTTTTTGTTAGCACCGTCTTAATGAGAGAAGGGTACTGATTGATTTTGGTGACCCTACGGTCACAGGGACCGGAGTTATTGTGACCTCAAAAGGTCACCAGAAAAATAAGTCTTCAAATGGCTGAAAACGTCCAAAAACCTAAAAATGTCATTTTTGACCTTTGGTGACCTTTTGAGGCATTCGCCCCCTTTTCTGGTACCCCGTACCAATGCTTGTATTAAATAAGGTTGTGCAGATAAGCGAAATAACTAAACTCTGGTGACAGAAAAGTACTCGTATAGTGCCGATATGAATGCAGTCATCATCATCATTTCAGCCGTAAAACGTCCACTACTGAACTAAGGCCTCCCTCATGGATCTCCATGAGGGGTAGTTGCCATACTCACCACGCTTGGCAGGCGGGTTGGTGAGCGCAGTACGGGATCTTGATATACGGAAAGCTGCTGCCATGCTGCCCATCTTCCGGAGGTGTCCCTTAGCAGGCTTTTACTGCATCCACGGGTAGGAGAGGAGGGGTAACATTCTACTGCCGGCACCCCACGGCAGTGACACTTACGTATTCAGCGGCCGCCTCCAGCGGGGGCACCGGCTGCTGCTCCACCTCGTGCCGCTGGTAGTTGTCGCGCGCGTTCTCGGCAAACTGCTCCGGGGTCAGACCGAACTTTTTCACTAGGGGTTCTGTCAGCAGAACAAGTTTATGTTAAGATTATTTTATTAATTTATTTATTTACTTATACATACAATACACTTTACAATCATACAAAAAATAATGTATAATATTAATGTATAAACTAGATCTTGATTATAAAAGAAACATGAAGAATAAACACAGGAAAATATAGAATAAGAACTATGAAACTAGCAGAATTAATAATGAAATGAAATGAAAATGCGTTTATTGGTACACCGCACCTTAAACATAATTAATAATCTAACTTATGAAGGTTACAGTTTTTCATAAAAGTGTGGTGTGCCAAAAGGTTCTTTCTCAGCAATAGTTGCACCTAAGTTGCGCCTCATTCATCACTGGGTGTAGGCCGCCCTTTGTAAATGCAACTTGAGCCGGTCCTGCCACCGGTACCGAGCCAGGCGTTTCCCGCGACTTGGCGAATGTCGTCAACCCACCGCGCCATCAGACGACCACGACTTCTTTGGCCGATGCTCAGAGCCTTGCTCCACCGAATTGTAGCTTTTAAGACTACAATGGCTTAAAATGGCGTCAAATTTGATGACCTCCGTAGCGCAGTTGGTTTAAATACACGGCTGTGTTTATAAATCTCTACATAGGATTAATTAAGGTCGCTTCCCGCGTCTGTATATCTGTCTGCCTGTCTGTTTGGCTTTCTTCTCCTCCTAAACCACGCAACGGATTTTAAGGCGGTTTTCACCAATGCATAGTGCTTCAAAAGGAAAGTTTAAAACTCTATGGGGCTATAAATATTTAAGCCATGTTTAAAATAGAAGACTCTCATACATATCAAAGCCCAGCTTTTCTACAGAGCACGTAGGACCCCAAAGCGCACTGCATATTTGACCTCCGTGGATACATCTTCCTCCACCGGCTCGGCCGCCTCCACCGCCATCGCGGCTTCCTCCATGTCCTCTCTATTCCGCTCCGCTTCTTTATGAACAAATTATAGAAAGCTCCCTCATACATACCAAGTCCAGCTTTCCTACAGAGCTCGTACGAGCCCGAGCGCACTGCATATTTGACCTCTGTGGATACATCTTCCTCCACCGGCTCGGCCGCCTCCACCGCCATCGCGGCTTCCTCCATGTCCTCTCCGTTCCGCTCCGCTTCTTCGCGGGCTAGCGATCTGCGATTAACAAATAATACACAATGTTCAATGTCCAATTATTTACCATTTCATTTCATAACATTGGCAAGTATCTTTGAAAATCCCAAATTATGTTTTAGGGTTTGCATAGTAAAACAAGAAACCATTATATTTTCGCTTAGTCTGTCTGTCAGTTTGCCCGTCCGTCACCGGCTTTGCGATAGGACTTTTGGTCCTAGAAAGCTGTTATATTCCCTGGACATTTAAGTAACAACGCCGAGATAACGTTACAAAAATATGCTAAAAAAGTAACTTTTTTATAAAGCTTTTTTCTTGATTTTTCCATTGTGTGGGGTATCGTTAAATAGTTATTTTAAAACCATCAAGGGGGTTGCAAAGATAATTTTTACATCTTTATAAATGTGTTACATTATGTAATATTTTGTTATCATTCAATACAAATTGGTTAAATTAAAATTTAAAGCTTTTTAGATAAAGAAGTTGGTTGTATAATGAAACTAGCAAACCTATTAGATTTTTTCTAGACTATAACTCAAAAGCATATAATGTTGTTGCTTTTAATTTATTCTGGTTTAATAATATGTACATAATTCATCATCATCAGACGACTTCCACAGCTGGAAATAGGCCTCATGGAAATCCAAGCAGTAAGAGCCTGCGTCTTTCCGGCTATCAACATCCCGTACAGCGCTCACCAACCCGCCTGCCAAGCATGGTGAGCATGGCAACTACCCCTCATGGAGATCCATGAGGGAGGCCTGTGTTTACGGCTAATATGATAAAGCTTACTTTTTCTCCTCCAGCAGTTTCTTCCTCTCTTTCGCGCGCTGCAGTTTCTGCATCTCGGGCAGTTCGTTCGAGTAGTAGAGCAGGAAATGCGTGTGCACGTCGCGCAGCTCCTCCGATGTTTGCACGCCTTTCAATCTGTGCGGAGAATCGGTTACATACAGTGGATTATGAGATAATAATAATAATAAGATTTATTCAAAAAATAGGTTTACAGACTTACTTAACCTAACTTATATAAACAAGAACTAAATAAAATAGAAAGCTTAATACGAAAAACCTATATCTAGGATATTTATATACGCCGTTCAATCTGTGCAGGGAATCAGTTACATAGAGTGGATTTTGAGATAATAATAATGATTTATTAAAAAAATAGGTTTACAGACTTACTTAACCTACCTTAAATAAACAAGAACTAAATAAAATAGAACGCTTAATACGAAAAACCTACATCTAGGATATTTATATACGCCATTCAATCTGCGCAGGGAATCAGTTACATAGTAGATTTTGAGATAATAATAATGATTTATGCAAAAAAGAGGTTTACAGACTTACTTAACCTACCTTAAATAAACAAGAGCTAAATAAAACTAAACACTTAATACGAAAAACCTACATCTAGGATATTTATATACGCCATTCAATCTGTGCAGAGAATCAGTTATGTGTGGATATTGAGATGGGCAGTAAGCGTAGGCAGTCATCATCGTCATCTCAACCGTCCACGTACACTGTTGGACCGAGGCATCCCTCATGGATATCCAAGATCATGATAGGGTTGTTGCCATACTCGTCATTCGTCCGCTTAGCAGGCGGATTGGCGGGCGCAGTACTGGACGTTGTTACACGGAATAACGCTGCTTACTGCATCTACCGGTAAGAGAGGAGAGGCAACATTCTACTGCCGGCACTCCACGCCCTCCTGCCTTTTTAAGCTTCGCATTCGAAATATGAAATGAACATACCTATCAATATCCTCATCTTTGATCAGCCGCATGGTGTCAGGTATGGGCGCGTCAGGGTTCGCCATAACCTTGTCCAGTTGAAATTCGCGCATGTTCTCTAGCAGTTTCATTAGGTTTTCCTTGCGCTGCTTGAGTTGGCACCACTGAAAATAACGATAAGGTTTAACACCAATAACTATTACAAATAAATCTGTAAATAATGGTCAGCCCACAGCTCAAAGTCAGTCTATAAGTGTTTATTCAATAGAGCAAAATGCTACTTAGAATAGTCAATTTACAAAAGAAGAACAAGACAAATTTAAATTGAATAAAGCACATAATTGCCGTGGGGTGCCGGCAGTAGAATGTTACCCCTCCTCTCATACCCGTGGATGCAGTAAGAGCCTGCTAAGGAATACCTCCGGAAGACGGGCAGCAGCGTCTTTCCGTGTATCAACACCCCGTACTGCGCCCGCCAACCCGCCTGCCAAGCGTGGTGAGTATGGCAACTGCCCCTCGTGGAGATCCTTGAGGGAGGCCTGTGTTCAGTAGTGGACGTTTTATGGCTGAAATGATGATGATGAATATGTCGTATCTTTAGGATTTAAATCGTAATAAAACCTTCATAATGCATGACGAAACAAAGTAGCTACTTAAAAACTATTTGCTTAGGTTGACTCTAAATTCTTTGACAACCGCCAGGACGAGGTTTCGTGTAAACAACACATTCAAATGTCAAAATCATAATACCACGATAGAGGTATGTCATGTCAGGACTAAAGGAAGTCGTATCACTGTCTATGGAAAGGCGGGAAGTCATTGTATTTTCGGATACAACTCTGTTTCGTTTTGTAATAATATTATCATTTCTAGATTTGATAACAAAACTGTATGTAAAAGTCTTGTTCTGAGCAAAAGAAGAAGTACAGACCTCAGCTGAACACTGTGCTAATTATTCTATGATTTCTTCCATGAAATGTCTGAAATTGGCATCAAGTTCTATGTTGCATCTACATATATGTACATATAATAAATAAATTATTATTGAGTATGCATAAAACGCGGCCGGCCTTGGCGCAGATGGCTGGATGATCAGGACGTTTCCTGTGCTGACTGGTGGAACGCCTTAGACCGGAAAGTGGTAAGGGAGGCCTTATCCCAGCGCTGGGATCAAACGGGCTGATTAGATTAGAGTATGCATAATAAGTAAATAACATATGAATAATAACTAACCTTAGCGTCATACTTGTAGACCTTCCACAGGTCGTTTATATTGAGCTCTGGTTGCACGTACTCCTTGCGGTAAAACGCGATGAAAGGAACCTCCAGCGTCTGGTTCCTCATGAAGTCTAAAGCTTGGCGGATCTTCGTTACTGTACTGGAACCTCTGGTATAAACAAAACCTTAAGTGTTTTAAAAGACCGACTTGGTATGAGATATGTAAAACAGGCATTGGTAAGCGGGTACCAGAAAAGGGGGCGAAGGCCTCAAAAGGTCACCAAAGGTAAAAAAGGGCATTTTTGGGTTTTTGGACGTTTTCGGCCATTTGAAGACTTATTTTTTTGGTGACCTTTTGAGGTCACAATAATTCCGATCCCTGTGACACTAGGGGTCACCAAAAATCCATCTATAATATCTAGGGGTCAATCAGTACCCTTCTCTTATTAAGACGGTGCTAACAAAAAAAGGTTTCATGTAAATCGGTCAATGCGTTCGGTTCTAATCTCATACACATACAGACAGACAGCGCTATGCATATTGATTCTAGGGGTCTACACTAGATACAAGGATTGAATTTCAACTGCACTGCAACTGCAAATTTGATGTTGGAATTCAGTTAGTATGACTGGAATAGAACTCCAGACCAACCGTGCAGCCAGATTGCAGTTCAAAATCTGTCTGTCTAGAGCTTTAGAGCATGAAGTCAACTTACAGGCGGTGCGCGATATAATGTTTTGATATGTTACCTTCTAGATCTTTCCCTAGACTCCTGCGAGTCGGCCTTGGAAACGGAAGCTTTTTGGAACGCCTGCTTGTAGATCCATTGGGCTTCGTCCTCCAACTCGGTACTGCCTTCTTCGACTGGCGTTATGGGCACTTGGCGTATTTGCATGCGCTCGGGTACGTCCGTTTTACGGATCTACGGGAATTAATAGTGCATAAATAGTAAATACTTTACATGGTTATACATTAAAACATCTTAATTAAAATAAGCGATCACTGGCGAACCCCACTTCAAATAAGTAAAAGTATATTTGAATGTGTATATCCATGATGGGTTCCAACTCACACATTGTTAATTTTGAGATATTCAAAAGTGTCAAATAAATAATCCATCAAGCAAGTGGGATGGTACAGACAACGTCATAGATAAGTATCCCCCATGAACTAGACACCCAGCTGCAAATCCATACATGCTTAGGGGATACTCATCTATGACAAAAAAAAACCTTTGCTTTTACATTTTGCTACGGCTGTTTTCGTGATATTATGCGACTAAATGACGAGACAAGCCGAAGGCCATCTGATGTTGAGTGGTGACCTCTACCCATTACAACAGCAATGCCGCGGTGATCACGTTCACTAAGCGCTTGACCAACGCTGCATTGCATTGCGCCCGTCACCCTGAGACAGTAGTAAGGTCTCATAATTTTCCCGGCCCTAACTGAGAAATAACAATTAAAATTTAGTTGTCTAGCCTATTCCACTATAAACGGAACGCATACCTCGTTATCTAGGTCGGTAAAGTGGCTCCTCTTAAGTTCGCTAGGTTCGTATATCTCGAAGATTGACTTCTTGCTGGGACGTTTCGGCTTCTTCTTCTTGGACCTACGCCTTGCACCTGAAAGAACAACCTTTTAAATTGCTGGTAGGTTATAGGTACACATTATACAGGGTTACAGGAAAAATCGTGCTAGATCCGTTAAGGGCGTGGAGTACCCATCATTTCTGACTTATTTCACTATGAAACACCCTACCCTAAACATAACCCTTTTCGAGATATTCGACTTTTAATTTTTTTATTGAAAATTGCCGATTTTTAGGCTACTAAATTTATTTTTGTTTATTTTGTGTATCTTATTATTATTATTATTGCATTTTTACATGTGTAATAAGATGCTTTAGGACGTCAATCATTAAAATAGTGCATAAGTTAATTTAATAGACCGTAGTAGACAAGTGAAAGTTAAAAAATAAAAAAAAATATTAGAAAGTTTACTTTTCTCTAAGGGATATCTAAAAAATATATTATGACAATTGTTCGGCAGATGTTTTTTAAAATTTCTACGTTTTATCAGCTATTTAACGAGGTATAACAATCTAGGGTTTTATTCAAATGCATTGAAAAAAATATAGTTTTATAGGCGACAGTGGAGAAGAAAATTTATACTTAGCCCTAAAAAGTAAAATAAAACAATAGGTAAGCATGAAATGTCATTCATTAAAGGTTTTCACACAACTTTTTCTTATTCTACAGTTCATGTTCAACATGGCCGCCTCTATTTCTGATACATTGTCGCATCCTTCTACGGAGACCAGTCTTCACTACTCCAGTGGTCAACGTGGTCCTCATTTTATTTGCTGCATCCACAATCCTTTCTCTTAAGTCTTCCACAGACGAAACTGGATTCGGCTCGCTGTACACAAGACTTTTCATGCACCCCCACACATGAAAAGCCATGGGGGTTAGGTCCGTACTTCTTGCTGGTCATGGCAACGGCCCACCTCGTCCTATCCATTTGTTTGGATAATTTGTGTCCAGCCAGTCTCTGATACTTCTCCTGAAATGGGCAGGGCAGCCATCAGAACTAAGGAATCCCAATAAGAAAAGAGTGAAGGGGTCCCAATGAAGATTCAGCGTGAATGTGTGGATGGGCATTAACTCCAATCATTTGATTGGACCTTACTTTCTCCCGGATATTTTAAATGGGGAAAGCTACGAAAATTTCCTGAGAGCAGACTTGAGTGATTTGCTGGATGATCTGCCACTCAACCTGATCAGGGACATGTGGTTCCAACACGATGGCTGCCCTGCCCATTTCAGGAGAAGAATCAGAGACTGGCTGGACACAAATTATCCAAACAAATGGATAGGACGAGGTGGGCCGTTGCCATGACCAGCAAGAAGTACGGACCTAACCCCCATGGCTTTTCATGTGTGGGGGTGCATGAAAAGTCTTGTGTACAGCGAGCCGAATCCAGTTTCGTCTGTGGAAGACTTAAGAGAAAGGATTGTGGATGCAGCAAATAAAATGAGGACCACGTTGACCACTGGAGTAGTGAAGACTGGTCTCCGTAGAAGGATGCGACAATGTATCAGAAATAGAGGCGGCCATGTTGAACATGAACTGTAGAATAAGAAAAAGTTGTATGAAAACCTTTAATGAATGACATTTCATGCTTACCTATTGTTTTATTTTACTTTTTAGGGCTAAGTATAAATTTTCTTCTCCACTGTCGCCTATAAAACTATATTTTTTTCAATGCATTTAAATAAAACCCAAGATTGTTATACCTCGTTAAATAGCTGATGAAACGTAGATATTTTAAAAAACATCTGCCGAACAATTGCCATAATATATTTTTTAGATATCCCTTAGAGAAAAGTAAACTTTCTAATATTTTTTTTTATTTTTTAACTTTCACTTGTCTACTACGGTCTATTAAATTAACTTATGCACTATTTTAATGATTGACGTCCTAAAGCATCTTATTACACATGTAAAAATGCAATAATAATAATAATAAGATACACAAAATAAACAAAAATAAATTTAGTAGCCTAAAAATCGGCAATTTTCAATAAAAAAATTAAAAGTCGAATATCTCGAAAAGGGTTATGTTTAGGGTAGGGTGTTTCATAGTGAAATAAGTCAGAAATGATGGGTACTCCACGCCCTTAACGGATCTAGCACGATTTTTCCTGTAACCCTGTATGTTGTTGACACTTTAAAAAAAAAAATAATAATAATGCTGGACAATCCACACAGCATCATCTAGCCCCAAGCTAAGCAGAGTTTGTGTTATGGGTACTAAATGACTGATATATACTTCTACATAGATAGATATTTTTATTATACATAGAAAAACATCCAGAACACCCTGAACAAATATCTGCAGATCGTACAGACATTTTTCCCGAGGCGGGAATCGAACCCGCAACCTCTTGCGTCGCAACAGAATACCAGCCCTGACCCGTCTCCTGATATTTATCTCGAGTCCGGGTGTTTTCTGTGTATCAGAATATTTTTTTCAAAATAATATTCTATCAAACGCTTGGTTTCCATAGTACAAGCTTTGCTTAGTTTGTGACTAGATGATGCAGTCTTTAGTGTGTTATTTGGTATGCATACAACAAAGTGTTATTATAATTCACATACATGCCAACATCCCATACTGCGCTCGCCAACCCGAATGGCAAGCGTGGTGAGAATGGCAACTTCCCTTCATGGAGATCATGAGGGAGGTCTGTGTTCAGTAGTGGACGTTTTACGGCTGGAATGATGATGATAATTCAAACGTACCTTCCTCCTCATCATCAGTGAAGTATTCATCCAGATCCTCTTCCTCCTCATCCTCATAGTCCTCGCCGTCTCCGTACTTCTCAAACTCCTCGTAGTCGAAGTCCACGCCGAATATGTCCTGACCTTCTTGGAGGGACCTGCGGATTCGGTGATTTCATTTAAAATAAAACCGGGCAAAAGCGAGTCAGACTCGCGCTCCGAGGGTTCCGTGCCATCATACAATATAATATATGACAAAGGCGGTTTTATATTTGTTGGAGAACCTTGACAGCGCCATCTCTTGTCTGATAGCGGAACTTATGTAGATTTTTTACACTTTCGATGATTTCTAAAAAAGTATGCTAAGTAGAGAGATAGTAATAAATTTCCTCTAATCTTTACATACACTTCTAATAGCAATAAAAGTTTCAGAGGTTTATCTCCGCAACAGGTTTAACTTCAACAGCTGATTAAGTGATTATACGATAATGACAACCTTTACGCCAGCTAATTCTTGACAGGGTTATGTATTTGTAAAACATCTTTTGCCGGCGGTAAAACCGATCGGACGAGACGTTACGCGTGACGCTTGGAGATGTGCGAGTTAGTACTAGGGCGACTGCCCTAATAACTAGTCAATAGGGCGACTGCCCTTCGTGCACATCGTGTTGACTGTGGCGACTGGGGCGATTGGGGCTACTGTAACGACTATAGCGTCTGGTGACTATGGCAACTGGGTCTACTGTAGCGACTGTGGTGAAAATGTTTTACATCTGCCAGGCGTCCGGTGACGGCTCATTTTTTTATTTTGGAAACACTATCCTTGGAATTTCCCTGATAGACCACATACCTAACGTCGATATTCGAGGTCGCACAAAGGTCGTGGACGTTACTTGATAAATCAATCCAGTTACACCTACTGAGGATGAGGCTTCTTCTATTTATACCGACTTCAAAAAAAGTAGGAGGTTCACAAATCGTCTGTATTTATTTTAATATTTTTTCAAACAAAATTTTTTTCTAACCTGCCTCTCAAAGGTCCCCCAAAACCCCTTCAGTCTCTATGCTTCGATATATGCAACCAATCTCTTTGGAATCAGTCGCGTCGTATCTCTTCCCTGACATTTACAACTTCTCTCTTCACTTCCAGTCGTACGACATCCGCCGCTGGACAAAGGCCTCCCTCATTGATCACTAAGTAGGTGATCATGAGGGGTTGTTGCCATACTCACCACGCTTGGCAGGCGGGTTGGCGAGCGCAGTTGTTGATACACAGAAAGACGCTGCTGTTCATCTTCCAGAGGTTTAACAACTTACGCGTCAGTAAATATAGGCTTGCGCTTCTTCTTCCGTTCAGCGATGGGTCTACCGTCATCGTCCACAATGAAGTCATCAGCGTCAGACTCCAGTTCCTCCTCCTCGTCAAAATCCACCTCTCTTTGAGGGGCTGGCTCTGGGCGATGGTCTTCCTCCTATTGAGAGCAGATAAATCTTAATAGATATTAGATATATAACTTAACGTAACCTTTAATCTAGCTAGACGGATTATGCAGCAGCAATAGTAAATCTTAGAAGTGACAAAAGAGTGACGAACATAATACTATGTTCGTCACTTCTAAGATTACAAGGGCAGGGTACAATAGGCTTTTATTACAAGTGGTCTGTACCAGAAGATTGTACCCTGCCCTTGTAATCTTAGAAGTGACGAACATAGTATTATAAGATTACAAGAGCAGGGTACAATAGGCTTTTATTACAAGTGGTCTCTACCAGAAGATTGTACCCTGCCCTTGTAATCTTAGAAGTGACGAACATAGTATTATAAGATTACAAGGGCAGGGTACAATAGGCTTTTATTACAAGTGGTCTCTCTACCAGAAGATTGTACCCTGCCCTTGTAATCTTAGAAGTGACGAACATAGTATTATAAGATTACAAGGGCAGGGTACAATAGGCTTTTATTACAAGACAAGTGGTCTCTACCAGAAGAGGAAATACGATTGGACATCTTATACGACATGATAGCTTCATTAAGATACAAGATAGAGCTGACTAAGTTTCAGACATATGGACCTGACAGGAAAAACCTGTGACTATTAGCTATTTTTTTAAACACTTTATTTGGGAACATAGAACATGGCATTATAACATAAATTATGAAATGTTGACACTGCAAAAGTTTGAGGAAAACTATGTAGAAGTGTCAGCGCCCTCCTAATTAATCTAAACACGTTGATTTTGCTGACTAAGCTGAGAACATGGTATAGATACCGGGCAAGACTAAACCCTCTAACAATCTCCCAGGCACTGCAGCATCCCGTACAGCATGAATTACCAGTTGCTGATACTGAATAATTCATCTACAATAAAGGTAAAACTCTTATATTCCACTTGCTCAACCTATCTTTTACATCAGCTATCAGTTGTATTACATACATTTGGGCAAGTTGACAATTGCAGATTGATAAAATTGGTCTTTCTGCAAGGGTTCTAAATTAAACAGCCAGGGTCTAAGAGAGAGCTAGTCAACTAAGATTTAAAAATCGGTCAAGTGCGAGTCGGACTCGCTAACAAAGGGTTCTGTACCATCATTCAATCAAAATAAAGTTTGTTGTATGGGAGCCCCCCTAAATATTTATTTTATTGTTTTTAGTATTTGCTGTGACAGCGGCAACAGAAATACAGCATCTGTGAAACTTTCAACTGTCTAGCTATCATGGTTCAAAGACAGACGGACGGACAGCAGAGTCTAAGTAATAGGGTCCCGTTTTTACCCTTTGGGTACGGAACCCTAAAAATTACCAATTCTGATGGGGGATGCACTGACTTCCCCGCGCAGAGGTGTCTTGTGCATTGTCCACCTAGATAAAAGTCAAGCCAACCCAACTCCTTAAAATAATAAAGAGTATTCTGGGTCATTGGCAGCTTTCATTCCATAACTAAATAAATAATAAATAAATAAATAACATGAGTATGTAAATTTTTGGTTCAATCAGCTCTTTTTTCATTAATTACCATCAATAATCATAGTTCCACCGCATTTAGCATCTGCCAAGTTTTTTAGTTACTTACATCATCAGACCCTCCCACAAACAGTTTTTCGGCTATCACTTCTCTCTCCAGATCAGGATCATCATTCCCTTCATTGTCACTGTCGTCATCCTCCAATCTACGGAGACGCTTGAACTTGTTCTGAAAATATTACACTTTGTTATTTATGCACAATTAGTATCTTGCAACATTATTATAGCAGTTTGCCAAATTTCAGCTTTCTATATTTCGCGGTTAGGGCTGTGTATTGATCTCTATGTCAGGACATTCACTTTTATATTATGTATTCATGTCATCCATCATCATCATCTCGGCCATAGGACTGCTAACCTCTTGCACTGTTGGACTCTCTCATCATGTGAGAGGTCATCTCATCTTGGCAGATGGGTTGGGGAGTGCAGTGTGTTAAGAAATGGAAAGACCCTTCCCTTGGCAGATTCTTACTGCATGCAGAAAGGAGAGACAACATTGTACTGCAAGCACCCCATGGCAATGTATACATACATGATTTATTATTTAATTTATTTTGCAAATTTTAGAAAAACTAGTTACTCAATAGTTAGTATAGTAGAATCAATAGTTTAATAAATTACTAGCAACTTTGTAACTGCTGATTGGTATTTACAAAACATGGTCATCTTGTGATAATAATGTATGATGTAACCATTCCTTGACAACCTTTGTGGCGCAGTTGGTCTAAGAGCTGGCTATGACACAGGATGTAACATGTTTTATTGTTACCAAGAGATGCATGGCCCATATTTTTCTACATATTGGACCTCTAGTCGTAGAATGACCCAATTCAAAATTTGGGTGAATTAAGTATACAGAATGACTCAAAAAAGTGCGCTCTATCGCCTAGTAAATCAGAAACAGTAAATCATAAATAAACTGTAATAACTCTCTGTCATATAGTTATAGTGTGATTTATCAAAAACTGTCAAGGACCGAAACACGTTTTCTTCATTTCCCACAAAACATGAATTTTTGATTGAGTCAGTCTACGACTGGAGGTGCGATATGATTGATATGTATAAATTTACAAAACCAATTATTGAAGTATTTTATCAATCATCTGGTTTCCATAGTATAAGCTTGGTAAGCAACTGACAGTCACCATGCCTATGACTGTAGTTATTTGTAAACTTACTCTGGCTACTTTGACACCGAGATTCTCCTCAATCAAGTCATAATCTTCGTCCTCAAGTCTATCATCCAATTCATCATCACTTTTTTTCCTCTTCTTTTGTCCAGCATTACTTGCATCCGAATCTTCACCATCACTCCCTGATTCCTCGATTGGTGCATCATCTATCAAATCTTTTAGTTCCTCCCGGAGACGTTCCTCATCATCTACAGTGGAAGAGATTATAATTACATACAATTATCATTTATGGGTCAATGACATTTACAAGATTAAATATCAGAATATAATTTAAATAAACATGCATAGAGATTATAGTTAAATCTAAACCAATTAGTAAGTAAAACCAAAAGTGTGTCAATAACCTGAAGAGGTTATAATCCAAAAATTTTGATTATCCTCTAACTGGTACAAAAAATATCGGAGTTTTTTGCTAAACTAAAAGTTTTTAACAGTGCAAATGTTACTATAGAGATAAAGAAAGTGTTTAGGGAAGAACCTAATTAAATGGTTCTGCTAACTGCATGTTGACACTATTTATCACTTATTCGTTTAGTTAGTAGCAGCTTGCTGACACGTTTGGATCAGTAGCACTATATTTATCAGAATGAGGCTAAGACACGCGACTTTGTTTACAAATTTTATCAATAATTGCAAGGTAAAAGTGTGATTGGGACAAACCTTCATCATCATCCTCATCGTCACTCTGGACTGCAGCTTTGCGCTTCGGCTTTTTGCGCTGCTGCCCCACCTGCTCTTCTTCGGAATCAACCTAAAAACACACGATAACTTGAAGGAAAAGAGCAAAGAAAGCTAAATACAATATCGCAACGAAATGGGCACAAGACAAGCTTTACTCACGTCACTTTCCTCAGCCTCAGACTCGAGGAAGTCAGCCATTATTAACACTAATGGGCTAAGCTAGCTTAGAGCTACAAAGCTACGGTAGTTCGTCAATTCTAAGTCTTTATTTTACGAAATTTTAGCCAGAAATACAAGAAACTTCCTCAAATTTACAGTGACACGAACGAAAGTGAACGAATTAATGAATGATGATGAAGGTAGATGAATGAACTTTTATATAATTGGTTCGTTCATTTGTTGCCTAAATGTTGGCAGGTATGCATAAAATGTTGCCATTCTTTAATTTCTTTCAGAACATTTTGTGCATTTTCACGGTAGATTTTACTTGATCGTGTGGTGTCGATACTACTATTCATTCATTCACTTACTTTGTAGTGCTTATATTATTGTTCTGTGGTAGTCTGGTACACTCATGTAGTCTATGGAGTGAGTAGTATGGTCATATGGTGTGTGGTGTGTATTATTTATATTATCTGTGCTAAAACGTAGTGTTTATATACTCTTTGATCTGTGCTGTGGTATGGTGAAAAACAAAAACATTGCAAAAGAAATCAGATTTTCTAAAATGAGTAAAACTCCAATCGTTAAAAACACTATTTATGCAGGAAAAAAGTTTATACCGATATCAGACGGCAGTAAGGTAAAACTATTGATCAATTCCACAAATAGTTCAGTCTATTGTTTTTGTAATTTTGATCAATATCTGTTCTATTCCAGGTTTATTTCCACTTCCAAACATGGAAACTAGACAAGGAGAGAGTCCTCATAGATGACAGTAAGAAAATTGGCAAAAAGGAACCAATGGTCCTTGTAATTGGTCACAAATTCAAATTGGAAGTTTGGGAGACCATAGTAAAGAAAATGGCAGTAGGCGAAGTCGCAAGTTTTCATGTAAATAAAGAGGTCAGCAAAAATATATACAAAACTGTTTACTTTTTAATCTGAATATAATTTATATTAAATGGATACAAATCTGTGCCATTTTTTTATATTTTCAGCTTGTATTCAGCTACCCGTTTGTATCCAAAACGTTACGAGAGCTAGGCCAAGATAGCCACAAAGTAAAACACACATGTACTGCTACATTGCACACTGAAGGCATTGGATATAAAGACTTGGATGAAATTATAAAAACACCTTGTGACTTGGAATTTATTATCGGTAACTTTTATATTTATTTATTATTTATATATTATTAAGTTCCTTGTATATTAAAAATAATGGGTGAGACTTACATATTTGCCCAACTTAAGTAAGTTTGCTTCAGAGTTGGACATTTCTTAACAATTGTTTTATTGATATTAGAGCTGCTCAAAGTCGAAAACTCAGATGAGTATGAACGTGATCTCTGGCAATTGAATATCCAAGAAAGATTGCAGTTGGTACCAAAGCTCAAAGAAAAAGGTAACAAACACTATGGACAGAAAGAATTTGAAGAAGCTGAAAAGCTCTACCATGAGGCAATAGCTATTTGTGAGCAGCTTCTAGTCAGGTAATTTTTACTTTATTACAGAATTGTATTTTTAAGTACTATGTACTCATGCTTTAAGCATTCCTATTTTTCTTTAACCTGTTTCAGAGAACGTAAAGGCGACGAAGAATGGGAAGAGTTAAATAAAATAAAACTGCCTATTCTTCTGAACTATGTCCAATGCAAACTCATCAAGGGTGAATATTACGAAGTGATTGAACATTGCAATACGGTACTCACACATGAACCAGGTATAACTTTTTACACTTTTACAAGTTAAAAAAGTGCGTGTTTGTTGGTTTTTTTTTCAATATTAATTAGCGTTTATTATCAACAGATAATGAAAAGGCTTTATTCAGAAGAGCGAAGGCAAATATTGGAGCATGGAATCCCAATCAGGCAGAAGAAGACTTCCTTAAACTAAAATCTTTGAATCCGTCTCTCACTACGACTGTTGACAAAGAACTTGAAAATATCAACAAAATGCGAAAAGAAAAAGAATTACAAGATAAAGATGCCATGAAAAAACTTTTCGCTGACAAAGGAAAGTGACTTTATAATCACGTTTCTACACATATCATATAGACCAAACTAAATACGCTTATCTGCTTCAAAATGTACAAATATCTTCCTTATACACACACATTTTCTTTATGCATATAAAAATAGAAAAATATTTATTCTGAGTGCTATAGCAACATAATCTTTATATTGAATGATGTAATATTTACCAATTATAGTATCTACTACATAAACATGTTGTGTTGTTCCATAGAATTAGCGGATCTTTTACGTTATGTTCTCACTACAAAGTCGTTATTATGTTTAAAATGAACTATGTTTTGTTTAATTGTTGCAATAAATATATTTACTCATTAGCTCTTAGAGGTTTCAATTTAATAATAACTAGTCCAGTCCTTAAAAAAAATACCTAACGTCGAAACATACACTTAAGAGGCCGATTATTTTATTGCTTATCAATGGATACATGGGTGCAAATCACCTAATGCATTCAGTACGACCAAAAAATTTAGGAAAAATGAGGTATGCCTATTGTAATCTTGAATGTAATGTCTAAAAACCTATGTATCTTGTTTCACTCACCTTTCTCACGAAAAACACAAAAAACACGTATTTTTTTGGTGGTGCCAAACGTCTGATTTCAAAGTGGCAGTGCTGTTCGATGCCAAAGACAACAAACCAAACATTATACATCAATTTAAAAGCATATTAACCTCTCTTTCATAAACAAACCAGCATCCACAATAATAATAATAATGTTGGACAATTCACACAGCATCATCTAGCCCCAAGCTAAGCAGAGCTTGTATTATGGGTACTAGATGACTGACATACTTAATACATTATACTACATAGATAGATATTTTTACAATTTAATTTTTATTTTTACAATGGACAGAGCAAGAGAGAAACACTAGCATGCACTTTTTGATATGTTGGTGTAATGAGGTGAGGACAGAGTTCTGTCCTAAGCTGAGTCAACGGTAGTATCATCAGTATCATATACTTATTTTACTCTTTGGGTAGTATCAAACAAGGCGGATAGAAGTGTCCTTAATTGAACATATGGGTTAAAATGTAAAATCATTGAAATCGGTCCATCCGTTTTCGAGTTATAATTTTATTGTAACAAAAAACCCAACTTTGTTTTATACAGAGTGGTTGGTAATGTAAATTCGATACATTCCTTAAAGGGGGTTATTTATTAGTTAACATTTTATAGCATGGGCTAGTGTTCTCCCAATTACATGTAGTCTACACTTTGCAGGTACCTAGCTAAAGTTGTAGAAGAGCTCGTTGATAGATTACAGTAGAAAATTGCCCATCTGCTACACTGTGGTCTATCAACCAACATTATCATTCATTCTATTTCTTACAGTTCATTCGTAATCGTATGAGGTGTCAAAATTACATTTTGTCAACAAACAACATAACCTCGAAATTTATTTTGTTTTAGCGCCAGGACAGGAAATTTCAGCTTGTAATATTATACATAATGGCAGAAATCGAACAAAAGTCTGCTGAAATTAAGCCAGAAAACCAAAATGACGACAAAGCGCAGGAATCCGAAGAATACGCATATTTGGACCGTGGCGGGTTTTCCTCTGAGAAATTCAAAATTGAAATGCGTGGTCTTCCGAAGTATTATGGAATAGCTGTAAGAATTATCAAACGTTCAATAATGCATTATTTGCGAAGGTGTTTTTCTAAACATAGTATCAATTCATAGCCAAATAATAGAGTTATTTATCTTATTTATAAAATTTTAACAGAATTGCTCTTTACATTTGAATTTAAGTAATATCTTAGAAGTTATTACAGTTTTACACATCTTATCTTCACACATACATATTAGAAGATTTACAGTATTTCGATTATAGCCTATGACCCACTCTCTCATGTCAAACTCTCAAACAAAGTTGCGAGGGACAGCTAGTATATTAAATTACAGAAGATAATACTTATTAAGAAGGTATTTAGCCCTTTATAGTATCTCCATACTAAAATTAAAAGTAAGCACAATATATTTCATCACAGGAACTGAAAAAGCTAATGAACCAGAAACTAAACCTGAATGCCAGCAAAATCAAAAGACCCAAGAATGGCAGCCATTGGCTGTATTGCTGCTTCCAGAATGAAGCAGACAGAACTGCAGCTATTGCTGCTTTGAACGGATACTCTTGGAAAGGTTATCCTACTAACTATATTATTAAAATCTGAAAATTTTAATGTTTGTTACCTCCTCATCTTCCGAACAGATCACTTTTTTGCTTGAAAAATTTTAATTTGAAAGTATCCCCACCATAATTTGAATTAAATGTACTGCTGTAATCATTTTCTGGCTTGGATGTTGATAGATGGATTGGGCTTGCCCAGCACCTATACCATCCTCCGCAGTTTAAAATATTTAATTAATAAATGGGCAACTATAAATGCTTATGTATATTTCCTGCCACAAAGTTAGATTTGTCACTAATCTGCAATGCCCTATTTAATATGTTTGTTCCAAAATAAGTAGATCTGTCGCCAAAATTAAATATAATTTTAAAATATTCTGGTTGTGTTGCATGAGCCGAGCTAGCACAACGAGCATGCTACGCGGCAGCGACCAGCGAAGTACCAGAACCAAATTCTACTTGGAAATTCAATGATGGTGATAGATCTACTATTTTAGAAACAAATATAAACCAACTGTGCCATATTGTGCACAGTTGGTTTAATTTTATGTAGAATTAATTAATTAATTAATCAAGTGTTCCCGGACTGGAAGGAGGTGGTGCAAGACAGAGGCCAGTGGTGTTCTATTGTTTCGGACGCGAAGACCCACTTTGGGGTCGACATGCCAGGACAGTAAGTAAGTAATGAATTACTCTTCTGTTTTCAGGTAAAACTTTAGTAGCCGAGGAAGCAAAACCTGCTCCCGACCCATTGGTGCGGAAGAGAAAACAGGACGAGGGGAATCCAGCATCTGACAAGAGAAAGAAGGATGATGGGAAAAGTCAAGAGGAAAGGTTGATGGATGCCACTACACCATATTGGAACATGCCATATGAAGAGCAGGTATAACACATTTGAATTTAAGTTGCCCGCAGTAGAATGTTGTGCAAAAGTGCAAAGTGAAACTAGTGACAAAAATTAGGCCAAGTGCGTGTCTCGCCACGCGTTATGTAGGGTTCCGTAGTTAACCGTAGACCTGTTGTTAGAAGTTGGTGTATGTCTTTTTACGTTTACCAAATCATATTAACAGGAATTAATTGAATTTTCTGTTTAAAGTATTCCGGTATGTTCGGGAAACCGCATCACATAATTGAGCGACTATTTCTTCCAAACTAAAAAAGCTAGCTTATCGCTTATAGTTTTCCTAGAAAGTTCATGGTTAAAACTACATGCATGATTTTTTCAGTTTTGTGAAGCAATTTAGATTTTAGAAGGGCGGGACGCTTGTGAAAAGTTTTAAACTTTAATATTTCGCAAACGGAACGCTATATCGAAAAATCGTCTTCGCAACTCCTAAATGGCTTTAAAATACCTATTCATTGATACCCCACACGATGGGAAAATTAAGAAAATAAAATTATCCCCACCTTATGTGTATGGGCCGTGGGGTGCCGGCAGTAGAATGGTACCCCTCCTCTCATGCCCATGTATGCAGTAAGAGCCTGCTAAGGGATACCTCCGGAAGATGGGCAGCAGCGTCTATCCGTGTATCAACATCCCATACTGCGCTCACCAACCCGCCTGCCAAGCGTAGTCAGTATGGCAAAAGCCCCTCATGGAGATCCATGAGGGAGAGGCCTGTGTTCAGTAGTTGACGTTTTACGGCTGAAATGATGATGTATCCTGCTTTTTTTATTGGTATAGGAATACAAATTAAAATATGTAAGAAAATTACGTATTTTAATTTCTTTTCCTCTTAGTTTGATTAGGTATGATTACTTCTCGACTGTATCATATTGTTTGTTGTATGTGTTGTATTCTGTGTACCTACCTGGGTTACTATCTGCTTGTTCATTATTGAATGAACCCTTTCATTAAAAGAATAAAACATCCACATAATTTGATACACTGGACATTTGATCAACAGCTGGCACTGAAAGAGAAAGAGATCCGTCACCTCCTGATGAGGTTCGACAACGAAGTATGGAAGATAAACACCAGCAAACGGGCGGAAATTGAAGCTAGAAGGAAGCTTTATGACGGTCTCAGCTTTGATTTGAAAAAGATCATCGGGTCGCCCGTAACCGAAGGGTAAGTGTGTTTACTTTCACCGTTAAATCTCGTGTTAAATAATCATCATCATCATTTCAGCCATAAAACGTCCACTGATGAACACAGGCCTCCCTCATGGATCTCCATGAGGGGTAGTTGCCATACTCACCACGCTTGGCAGGCGGGTTGGTGAGCGCAGTATGGGATGTTGATACACGGATAGACGCTGCTGCCCATCTTCCGGAGGTGTCCCTTAGCAGGCTCTTACTGCATCCACGGGTAGGAGAGGAGGGGTAACATTCTTCTGCCGGCACCCCACAGCATATAATAAAAAATAATGCTGGACAAATCACACAGCATCATCTAGCGCCAAGCTAAGCAGAGCTTGTGTTATGGGTACTACACTACATGACTGATATAATTAATTCATTATACTACATAGATAGATATTTTTATTATATATAGAAAAACACCCAGAACACCCTGAACAAATATCTGCAGATCGTACAGACATTTGTCCCGAGGCGGGAATCGAACCCGCAACCCCTTGCGTCGCAGGCGCACCTTCGCGCGCTGCGCCACAGAGCTCGCGAAATAATATGAGGATAGCTATGTAGGGTTAGGCAGTAATTACCTTTCAACTACTTCGTATTGAACTTACTTAATAGATCCGCCTCCATTCTAACATCTAAACTGCTAGATTTACTAATCTGAAAAAAACATGAATGTAAAACAAAAACATGAAGGTAATTTACGCGATAAATACCCGGTTATATGTATGTTAATAACATGAATGTAGTTCTAATCATGAACTTGAGCATGGTTCTAGAAAAATTATAACGGTTAAAGCTAGCTGTTTTAGTTTCGGAGAAATTGTCGCACAAATAACCGATACGGTGTAACCAAAAAAACACACAACTTCTAACAACTAAGGTCTACGGGCAACGACGGACCCACACTACACTACACAGCGCGTGGCCCAACACGCTCTAGATCTAATTTATTCTCATAGTGGTGTCGATTCTGTTTTTGCACTCCCTAAAGGTAGGTAATTATAATTAGAAATGTTTCTAAATTTTTAACTGTCAACGTAAAATTGTTCCGTTTAAATTTTAGAACGGTCCCAACAGAAAAGCTATTAGTCATTTTAGTCCATCTTATTCAATTTTAATTAGCTTTAGTTAGGAAGTGCACCAACAGAATTGACATCTTAATAATATAGTATTACTGTATTATTAAGATTGTAATACAGTAGTAGTAGAACTTTTTGTGGAAGGTTCATCCGGGGAAGTAGGTACTACCACCATACCTATTTCTGCCGCCAAGCAGTAGTCTTCATTGCTGTGTTCCGGTTTGAAGACAACTCTGTCTCAGGGTGACGGGCGCAATGCTATGCAGCGTTGGTCACGTGCTTAGTGAAAGTGATCATCGCGGCATTGCAATTGTTATAGGTAGAGGTTACCGCTTATACCGCGTAGAGGTATCGCTCTTTAGCGATAAGACCGACATTGTCACTTTGTGTTTAGTGTTTATTTTTCTGTTGTTATTTTCATATTTAAGGTGTGCAATAAAGCATTTTCTATCTACCTATCTTAACATAAGGTGAGCATTCGGCTTGTCTCGTCATTTAGTAGTATATAAAAAAAAATATGAACCTATCTCACAGGTACAGAAACAAGTGCGAGTTCACAGTCGGCATCGATGAAGAGACCGAGTTGCCTACCGTGGGATTCAGGCTCGGCGCATACGCGACCGGCACGGTGGCGGTGGCGCCGGTCCAGGGGCAGAAGCATTTACCGGAACAAGCTAAGAAGGCTGCTTTGGTAAGAATTGTATTGTGTAAATGCGGTATAAGTTCTCCTAGACAGTATCTTGTAGATAGGGTCTTTATAGACGCTATAGGGTCTTTATAGACGCTATAGGGTCTTTATAGACGCTATAGGGTCTATGTCGGTATGCAAATTAATTATTTAATTAACCGACTTAAAGATAAAGATAAAGAAACGTTTATTTTGTCACATTTTTACAATCAAATAAGAAAAATCATCAATTCGGTTTTAAAACAAGTGACAAAAATGGTCACTACTCAGCATGTGCTGCGGCAGGACGAGTCGTACCAAAGCGCTGGTCTTCCGTAGTAACCATGATGTGCGGTTGGTGCTACCGCAATGCACGGTAATTGTATATTTATTAGGTACACATTAAAATCAAATGAAAAAGAAATACAACTTCAAAGAAGGAGTTTCTCAAGTCGTTCGTATTTTATTCAATTATTTTTTAATATTTGTTTCCTCAGAACTGCGTCGTTTATGAACCAATTTGGATTTTTTTTTGGGTCAAATTTTGGGACCTAATTCAAAGTTTACTAACTTTGAATTAGGTCCCATTTTTATTTATACTTAGTTCAGATGATGGGATCCATAATGAATCAAGGAAACTTCTCAAATCCCGTATAGTGTTCACAACCAAGATAGTTTCAAAAGTTATAGTTTCTAATTTTTATATTGTTTAACCAGACTTAGGTAGAACATTTCAAGGAAATAAAATCACCTTATCAAGAATTTCAGCGGTACCTAACATGGGTTACGGGTAATTTTTAACATGGGTTACGTAGCTTAGTGTTTAAAGCACTTCCGGCTTTAGGAAGCGTCAAGGATCGGTTCGAATCCCACAGCACTTCCGGCTTTAGGAAGCGTCAAGGATCGGTTCGAATCCCACCGGAATCGTAAATTTTCGATAAGGTTTTTAATTTCCTTGAAAGTTTCCAATGTTATAATATAATAAAATAAAATAATGTAACTCTCTCCGTAGATATTCCAAGAACACGTGCGCAATTCCAAGATGGCGCCGTTCTCGCCGGCCGACTACACGGGTCACTGGCGGTACCTCATGGTTCGCAACTCGTTCTCGACGGGCGAGGTGATGCTCATAGTCACTATGTACCCTCAGGTAAATGTTCTGTGTCGTCATCTTGTTTAGTGCAGCACGGCTGGGCGTAGGGCTCAATTTGCGCCATTTGGCCCTGCCTTTGGCTCGTCGCATCCGCTAAATTACGTCACACGTTAACGGGGCTTTTGATTCCAATTTGTGACGTCACATTTAAAAGTAATCAAAATCTAATTTCGGAACTCATTCATTTCAGCCGTAAAACATCTACTAATGAACACAGGCCTCTGTCATCGATCTCCATGAAGGGTAGTTGCCATACTCACCACGCTTAGCAGGTGAATTGGTGAGCGCATTGCGGGATGTTGATACACGATAAGACACTGCTGCCCATCTTCTTACTGCATCCTGGGTATGAGAGGAGGGGTAACATTCTACTGCCGGCACCCCACGGCATTTCGGAACTGCTGTTTTAATAATTTTATAGATTTGTTAGTGGTGATCAAAAAATCATGAAATTTTTGGGTATTCTGTCAATCACCTAATAAATATTTTGTTCCTAAAATAGTAGATCATTATTTACCTGTCCTTATCCCACATTACGTGGGGTCGGCACAACATGTTCTCTTCTTCCATTCTCCTCTATCAGACTTCAACTCGATTTCGCCATTTCACTCCTTTACCGCTCATATCATCTTTCACACAATCCATCCATCTTTTCATCACCTCTGCTCACATATCCGTGCACATTCGTATTTATCACTCGTTTCGTAACATGAGATCCATCCCTCCGCATGACATGTCCGTACCATGTCAACCTATTAATCTTCAATCTTGCTGTGACGGACGCAACTTTCCTTGTTCCTAAAATCACTTAATACACCCCCGACCTTTTCTTTTTTCTATGATCTTAATCTTCTCCATCTAAAGGTTGTCTGGAAGAGATCTCTTCTCAGAGATAAGACCGCCCATTGTACCTTAAGTTGTAATTATGTTATTTTTTTAGTTTGTATCTTTCCTGTATTTGGTGTACAATGAAGTATTAAATGTTATGTTTTTTTTAGGACTTAACATCGGAACAGCTAAGCAAAGTTAAAGAAGACCTGGTGAAACACTTCAGCTCTGAGGAGGCTGAGGCGTGCAAAATCAAATCGCTGTACTTTCAGCTCGTTCAGAAGAAGTATGTATATTTTTTTACAAGTTTAATTATTTAATTTTTTTATGAGATCGAATTTTATTTATTTATGTGGGTGAGAATGATATGTTTTATTCATTAAGAATTATCCTTAAACCTGATTTTGCATTTGTTTTGCAAAAATATGTTACTTGTAAGCACATCAGGAACCACAGCACAAATCCAAGACCACGAATACGCTATCAGTTTAACAAGCCTTATTCCAAATTTAGTTTTTAATTCTAAATTGTAGTACATAATGAAACATGCAATCAAAATTTTGTCTCCGACGGGACTCGAACCCGCAACATTCAGACGAACACCTTTAACGCAGGCTGCCTTTACCGTTCGGCTACGGAGCAATTAACCGTCGGGTCGAAAATCTTGACTGCCTTTATCGGTTTCGTACCGAGTAGCGACATCTAGCAGAAATCTTTAGAGATATTCTTGCCCACTGTCTGTCTATTTGATTCCGGGACTGGGTAGTCAACGTGACAAAATGTTCAACGCTTGGAATGTGCAGGGGTCAAAATGTCTATACGGACCGACTGTCTACGTGGCAAAAAGTATTGAATGTCAAAATGTGCATGGTTAAAAAGGAGACGAGTTAAAATGTGTTTGGGTCCAGGCAAACAAATCTCATAAAGTATAATATAACCAACGTAATAAATAATATAGCCAACGTAAACACGCGTTTATTATGGGTTATATGGTCTATGTAACATTTATCAAGCTTATTCCAATTTATTCATTTATTAAGAAATGAAGCCATTTACCAAGAATCAAAAGCAAAAGATTTGGTTTTTCAAAATGTAAAAGAAAGAAATGTGTCATTTTATTTGATAGAAAATATTAAAAAAAAACTACTACAACTGGAGAACAGAGAGATTACTATTATTAATTTTTTGAAGTGTATTATAAAGTTTACTTCGACTTTATGATACACTTCAAAAAATTCACAATAATTATAATAATTGATTAGATTAATAAGAAGAAATTAAATATAAGTTATACAAACGTATTTATTTTAGTTTAAGTACTTATTGAAGTAACCATTCTGATTAATGTTCGTAACTTATAGGTTGAAATTAAGTAACTTATAATAACGTGGCGCTGTTAGTACTGGTGCCTCAGTGGGTGGACGATTTTTTGTTTTTTAAGATGACACCTACATATGTAGATAATCTTGAAAAGCAGTACTTAGTCTACATACAAATTTTAATCCAAATCGTTAGAGCCGTTCTTGAGAAACCAATTACATATAGATACTTATATGTATATAGGTACATATTGCTCGTTTAAAGCAATATGATAACATAACAAGAACGTTGAACTTTTTGACAGTTATTCATTTAGACTTGAGCACGTTATATCAATCGAGCATTTGTCTATCACACCTTTTGTTGTAGGTACTTGTATTTTGAGATGTGTGTACCATTTGTCACTAAAACATTGTGACCATGACACATATGACACTGGGGCATTACAACCGTTAAAAATTTTGTCACGTTGACTACCCAGTCCCGGAACCGTCTATTTCATCATCTGTTTTTTAGTCCGAATGACGAAAAATTTTACAGGGGTTTTTAATTTTATTTTATACTAGCTGACCCGCTGCCCACTTCGTGGCTTTCTATTAGTAAAAGAATTTTGAAAATCGGTTCAGTAGATCCAGAGATTACCCCCTACAAACTCACAAACTTTACCTCTTTATAATATATAAGTATAGATTAACAATTTTTAATCCAGTATAATCATCATTATTAATTAAAGATTCACTTTTAACCGTGATAGTAGGTACACAAAAAACACTACAAGCAGTGGGTGCTGGAATGATGACGATAATGATGATACCCAATTGGTAGGTTGAATTGACTTTAATTCATGTCTATTTTTAGGAGATCAGGAGTGGATTCCCCTAGGCCCGAACATCTTATGGGGTCCACACACATCATCGACACCATTCTAGGAAGGCAGTTCAGGATATCGCCTGAAGCGTTCTTCCAGGTAACATTACTTTTTTTTTACATATCTTGCATATTTTTGTACATATGTAAGGTGACCATAAGGTGAATGGCGTTAAGTTCCTGCTTCCAAGATACCTCACCTCTGCCAACCTCGGCCAGATGGCGTGCGCGGGCGCTTCCCACCAATCCGCCATTACGAACTCCGCGAACTAGACAGAGACTGCACATACATTCTGAAAAAGTAAAATAATGTTTAATTTTGAAGCACATTAACTAATAAACCTGCTGCTGGAAATTAAGTTATCTGTTGAATAACATGACGCGCAGGGCGGCGCCGACGCCTGGCAACCAGCGCCTCGGTCCGAAATCTCTAATCCGCCTCTGGGATAAAAAAGCTTGTCGCGAGATTTAAGCAGGTAATCGTACTCACATTGTCTGCAAAAAAAAACAAGTAGATCAAGTTACAGGTACAAAATCCAACATGGCGGAACACCCAAAATGGCGGACTACTTACTTTTAATGTACTCCTATAATATGGGTATCAAATGAAAGGGCTTGCTGAGAATAACTCAAAAAATGAAATGACGTCACTCTGAATCCAACATGGCGGAACACCCAGGACTGGACTGGACTGGCGAACTACTATTTTTTTAATGCACTCCTATAATATGGGTATCAAATGAAAGGGCTTGCTGAGAATAACTCAAAAAATTAAATGGCTTCACTCTGAATCCAACATGGCGGAATACCCAAGATGGCGGACAAGTTATTTTTAATGGACTTCCTACAATATTATGGGTATCAAATGAAAGGGCTTGCTGAGAATAATTCAAAAATGAAATGACGATACTCTGAATCCAGCATGGCGGAACATCCAAGATGGCGGACTAGTTACTCTAAATGCACTCCTATAATATGGGTATCAAATGAAATGCCTTGTTGAGACTCGAAAAATTAAATGACATCACTCTAAATCCAACATGGCGGTCATGAGTTGAACAGACAAGAAACCAACTGCCCAGTGATAACTAAAAAGTAAAAAAATAAATCAAAAGTAAAAAAAGTTTTTCACAAACAAGCTTTTATTTAAATGTACCCACTAAAAATATTAGGTCTTTACCTATGAAATTGCCGTTTTGTATGGAATAAATGAAGATACTTTTTTTCCAAACTTTTTTATTTCTATTACTCAAAGTAACACCCTATGCAATCGACGCATCTTTGCCAACGCATTGGCAGTTTATTGATGCTCTTCTTGTAAAAATCAGCTGCACGGGAGGCAACAAACTTTTCAAAGGCATTTTGTACTGCCCCTCGGGAATTGAATTTTTTACCCACTAAAAAGTTGTCTAAATTTTGAAAAAAATAATAGTCGGTAGGTGCAAAGTCTGGTGAGTATGGCGGATGAGGGAGAGCTTCCAACCCCAGCTCTTGCAGCTTGGAAACTGTCTGTTGTGCAGTATGGGGTCGCGCGTTGTCGTGAAGGAGCAGTGGGGACGACCGATTGACCAAAGCTGGTTGCAGATGTGCAAGCTTCTCCATCATTGTCTCCAGTTCTTTACAGTACACATCTGCAGTAATGCTCATGCCGTTTTATAAAAAAAACTGTGGTGAATCACACCCGCACTAGACCACCAAACAATGACCATCACCTTTTTAGGGGTCATTTTTGGTTTAGGGCATTGCTTTGGTGCTGAACCAGGATCTAACCAACTTGTTGATCGCTTTCGATTGTCGAACAGAATTCATTTTTTATCTCACGTAACAATTCGGTTCAAAATTCCTTCATTTCTTTGTCTGTTGAGCAGCGCAAGACAGGTCTCAACGCGTACGTTGCGCTCGCCAGCGCTAAGTTCGTGGGGTATCCATCTATCAAGCTTTTTTACCTTGCCAATTTGTCGCAAATGGATCAATATTGTTTTGATGCTAACATCAAAAGCTGCTGCTAGCTCAGCTGTAGATTGAGTTTCGTCAGCTTCCACAAACGCCTTTAATTCATCATTGTTGACAATAGTCTTCGGACGGCCACGAGCTTCATCTTTCAAGTCAACATTTCCAGAACGGAACCGGGAAAACCAATAACGGATTGTGCGTTCGTTTGTATAGTTCTCTCCGTAAACGTTTTTGATGTTACGTGCCGTTTGTGTCGCGTTGGTGCCACGACGGAACTCATATTCCATAATTACACGATTTCTTAAGGTACCCATTGTGACGAAAAATGTTCAAATGTAATGAAAATACAACGCTAATCAATGAAAAAAAGACTGAGTTTGTAAAAAGAATGTCATGTTTTTAAAACAAAATTAATTTGAATTTGAAATACCAAGCCATATCAAACTTTTTTTTATTTGAAATTACCAGTACTGAAGAACGGCAATTTCATAGGTAAAGACCTATTAATAAAATAAACATTTTCCATTAAAGATGTCAACTTAAAACGTCTTTACACAATATATGAAATAAAAAAGCTTGTGCATTTACAATCGCGATATTTGATTCGTAATCTAGGATCACGATCCAAATATCGCAATACATATCGAGCGTGTAGCATTCGCCATTGATAGGACCTCCGTGGCGCACTTGGTTTGATAGCCGGCCGAGACGCAGTGCGGGTTTGACCCCAGTCGCGGGGGACAAAATGTTTGCTTTATCTGCAGATATTATTTTCGGGTCTTGGTGTTCTCTATGATAAGCATGTGTTACAAAAAATATTGAGTACCTAATCTATCAACCATCTGGCATCCATAACACAAGCTCTGCCTATTCATTCGCCCCCTAATATGCATAGCGCTGTCTGTATGTCTGTCCGTCCGTCTGTCTGTGTATTTGACGATTACAACCGAACGCGTTGACCGATTTACATGAAACCTTAAAACACATGTCTGCCGCAGGCGTATAAATCTGTAGGCAAAAGTCACCAACGACTGGGTCTTCGAAACAAGGCGTCCGCGCGGCAGATCAAGTTTAATTGTTACAGTATTTTTTTTTGTTTATTTCGAAACAGGGTCTGCTGAGAAAACTTACTAGATTCATAGTTTACATATAGTATACAATATAAAAAATAGGAAATACTCAGAATTAAAACTCTCACTAAATCCAGACTGGATCTGGTGACAGTGATCCACGACGGAGATAGCGGGCCGAGTTGGATATGGCTGAAAAAGGGGGGGAAGAAGGCCTTTGCCTTGCAATGCGACAACACGGGCTAAACATTTTCTACCCTATAGTGTCCCACTGCTGGGCATAGTCATTCCCCGTTTCCCTCCATTTGTCCCTCTCCAGTGCAATCTCCCGCCAGTTATCTATAATATACGAATTTGACTGCAAATGTACCTACTTGTTTTAGATCAACACAGCTGGTGCAGATATCCTGTACCAAAGCGCAATCGACATGAGCGAAGTGAAAAGTGACTCGACCGTTGTGGATATTTGCTGTGGCACCGGCACAATTGGACTGTGCTTTGCGAAGGTAAATATTTTGATATACAACCTGATAGATAGAGAGATAAAACGTTTATTACGTTTCAACCTCAAATCAGGATTTCTATAATAATCTGTCACAAGAGTAGGAATGACATTCAGAAGACCATTTGCAACATTAACATCCTACGAGACCATTCCATATGTTTTATGGTTCCGTGGTGCAACAAGAAAATAATGACAAATAGATTACCAAAAAATGCTGAAAAATAATTAATCTGGGGTACCTCCCATACACGTAAGAGGAGGATGACTTTACTGATGGTATCGTTGAATTTGTAACCATTTGGGGTTGCGACGACATTTTTGCGATGTAGGGTTCCGCTTGCGAAATATTAAAGTTTAATTTTTTTTTCGAGCGTGCCTAAGTTGTTGTTAAAAGTGTTTCCATTTAGTGTATTATTATTATAATATATTTTTTTCAGTTTTCAGTTGCTTGGTTTCTTTCATTTAACTTTTTCCTATGTTAATGTGTTGCTTTCCGTGACGTCACTAAACGGCTCTGTCGGAAGACGAGCGTTGGTTGTTAACATAACCAACATATGCTTAGACAGAGACCTTTTTGTGACTCAAGCATGTCACTATTTTTCTATTTTTTTTGTTATAAAATGTTTATTTGTATGGGAATGCTTGTTATTACAAATAAATAAATTATTCCAGCACTGCGGCAAAGTACTAGGTCTGGAGCTGATAGCGGAAGCTGTGAAGGACGCTAAAGCGAACGCGGAACTCAACGGCATAGATAACTGCGACTTCTTCACGGGGAAAGCCGAGGATATACTGCCCTCGGTGCTCGCCAGGAGCGGGGGCGAGGACGTCATCGCCATCGTGGACCCGCCCAGGGCTGGCCTGCGTGAGTGCACTGCTCTTATCATTATAGAACTGCGACTTCTTCACGGGGAAAGCCGAGGATGTACTGCCCTCGGTGCTCGCCAGGAGCGGGGGCGAGGACGTCATCGCCATCGTGGACCCGCCCAGGGCTGGCCTGCGTGAGTGCACTGCTCTTATCATTATAGAACTGCGACTTCTTCACGGAGAAAGTAGATGATGCCTCCGGTGCTCGCCAGGTGCGGCGGCGAAATTGTTGAAGGCGAAATTGTTGTCGGATTGAAAAAAGATTTCATGTAAATCGGTCAACGCCTTCGGTTGTAATCGTCTCATGCAGTGACAGACAGACAGCGCTATGCATAATAGAGGGCTGTGCCCCCTAAAAAGTATAGTTTTAACCACACTTAAGAAGATCATTTCAAATAAATTAAAAACACTTCCGGCTTTAGGAAGCGTCAAGGATCGATTTGACGGGCGAGGGTTCGAATCCCACCGGAATCGTAAATTTCTGATAAGGTCTTTAATTTCTTTGAAATATTAAAAACTGTTTATTTTTTTAAGAGGATCTGGTAGTTTCGCTCCTTACAATGTTTTGGATGATGACGACTCCCTTGCAGACATGCGAGCAATCACGCAGCTGCGCAACACGAAGAGCGTGAAACGGCTCGTGTACATATCATGCAGCCCCGCCTCGGCCGTCAAGAACTTCACGGACCTCGCGCGCCAGGCGTCCAAGACGCTGCGCGGCGCGCCCTTCGCGCCCGTGCGCGCCGCGCTCGTGGACATGTTCCCGCTCACCAAGCACGTGGAACTGGCGATACTGTTCGAGAGGGAGCAGGTCAGTTGAAACACATTATATAGTGACACGCCTCGTGTACATATCACGCCTCGGCCGTCAAGAACTTCACGGACCTCGCGCGCCAGGCGTCCAAGACGCTGCGCGGCGCGTCCTTCGCGCCCGTGCGCGCCGCGCTCGTGGACATGTTCCCGCTCACCAAGCACGTGGAACTGGCGATACTGTTCGAGAGGGAGCAGGTCAGTTGAAACACATTATATAGTGACACGCCTCGTGTACATATCACGCCTCGGCCGTCAAGAACTTCACGGACCTCGCGCGCCAGGCGTCCAAGACGCTGCGCGGCGCGCCCTTCGCGCCCGTGCGCGCCGCGCTCGTGGACATGTTCCCGCTCACCAAGCACGTGGAACTGGCGATACTGTTCGAGAGGGAGCAGGTCAGTTGAAACACATTATATAGTGACACGCCTCGTGTACATATCACGCCTCGGCCGTCAAGAACTTCACGGACCTCGCGCGCCAGGCGTCCAAGACGCTGCGCGGCGCTCCTTGGCCTTCCAAAGCTTTTGGAGCTGACGATACTGAATTATGTAGTTAATAGCGACCCGCCCCTGCTTCGCACAGGTGTACGGATGAACCAATTATCGATCATCTTGTATGAAGAGAAGAGTTGAAAATAATTGATTAACTTTTTATGAAAAAAAAAACGACCCATGGCCGGTGGGGTGGCCGTGAGGTGCTGGCAGAAGAATGTTACATGCCCGTGGATGCAGTAAGAGCCTGATAAGGGATACCTTCGGAAGATGGGCAGCACCGTGTATCAGCATCTCGTACTGCGCTTGCCAACCCGCCTGCCAAGCTTAGTGAGTATGGCAACAACTCCTCATGGAGATCTATGAGGGAGGCCTGTGTTCAGTAGTGGACGTTTTACGCCTGACATGATGAATGAGTTCTGGTGAACGTCAGTCGTTTAAGATATAAAAAATTATATGTTTATTTCAGACCACCAACGAGGAAGAAGAAAAGCCGCAAGAAAGTGCAAATAATGTCCAGGAAAGCTCAGAAAAGGCCGATTCAGAAGCGACCCAGGGAAATCTAAGTGTTCCAGATACTAATGAGAATGTAGAGAAAATGAACACTGAAGTAGATGTACCTGAAAATGTATAACAATTTTTTAACGTATATTGTCACACTGGTTGACAAATAAATATTTTAATTTGTTACGCTTTTATTTTGATTGAATGAGACCACAATATTGGATATTAACACATCTAGACCGTAATCAATCTTAGATAGATAGATAGATTAACTCTTTATTGTACGTACAGCATAGTAAGAAAAGAAACTTAAGGATACAAGCAAATAATAACATACAATGGGCGATCTTATCTGAGATTTTAAGGATTTGTCTGCGGACCATTACGTTGTTAAAATCAAAGTTTAGCCTTACATGTTAGGCAATTGAAACAACGTAAAAGACCTGAAAAAAAATTAAAACGTAAATTCATATGTTATATTGATATTGACATTTTTGACATGAATCGACACCTGGGACACGCCGGGACAGCTAGTTCTTTATAAGAAGAAATAAAATCATAACCCTTAAGAAATTCTCCTAAAAGTATTAACCTTCATAATATTTTTAAGTACAAACCAATCATTATCGTATCCTACCTCTTACGATTTTAAGACATCTAAACTAATATTATAAAGCTGAATAGTTTGTTTGGTTGAACGAGTTTATCTCAGGAACTACTGGCACAGATTACAGAACCGTGCTACTGGTTCGAAGCCCAATTATCGAGGAAGGCTAATACATGATATTAACGCTACGTCCAATAGGATCGGAGCATCTTTGAATAAGCATTGGTACGGGGTACCAGAAAAGGGGGCAAAGGCGTCAAAAGGTCACCAAAGGTCAAAAATGGCATTATTGGGTTTTTGGACGTTTTCGGCCATTTGAAGAGTTATTTTTTTGGTGACCTTTTGAGGTCACGATAACTCCGGTCCCTGTGACCTAGGGTCACAGGGACCGGCCACCAAAATCAATCAGTACCCTTCTCTCATTAGACGGTGCTAACAAAAAAGGTTTCATGTAAATCGGTCAACGCGTTCGGTGGTAATCATCAAACAGACAGACAGCGTTATGCATATTAGATGGCTTCGCCCCCTAATAATGTGCCATAAATAGGAAAAATATATTCCTTCTGAGAGCTTCCGTTGCGTGCGCTGCGTAAACGGTTTGAGTTACCGCACTTTTTTATTGTATAGCGATAGAGTTCCTATAAAAAGTTTTAAAGGAATATCTTAGAAGAAATCACAGTTTTACCGCGTTCATGAATCCTCAAATTAACCAATAAATATTAAAGAAATAAAAGTACCTGTGGTAAGTACCTACTAAATTCGTGTTCGGTTCGTGAACAAAACAAAGAAAGTTTCAGCTCCTTTAGAAAGGTGCCTACGACTACTAGTGTATTATATTATCTGTGCTACGACCCACTCTCCATGTGATGCAGACGAAGTTACGCAGGGCAGCTAGTGACAAAAGGCAAGGCCTTTAACATCTATTATAGATGACTTATACAGCGTCAGCTACGGGTATATAATTACTGCTGCAGTTCCTGAGACATTGTTAGAAGGATTGGCCTTGCCCAGCGCCTATACCATCCTCCCAGTGTCTCGTAGTACGTATGCTATTAGTTAGAGGAAAGAACAGTATAATACGTCTGAAGCTGACTAGCCGCACGTGTCTTATGATGTTTTTCTTTAAATTTGCATATATATTTTAAAAAAACATTATTTTTTTCATAAAACTAAAACCGACTTCAAATGATAAAAACATTGTACGTGCCTTTGAAGTTTGAGGGTTTCCCTCGATTTCCCCGGATTCCACCATTAGATGCTGACTTAGATTAGATGTTCCAATGGGACCACCTCGGAAGTGTACTCTTAAAAATAAAAAAATAATTTTAAAAATCGGTCCACAATTGACGGAGAAATCGGTGAACATACCTACATAAAAAAATATACAGTCGAACATAGAACCTCCTCCTTTTTTGAAGTCAATTAAAAATAAAGGTGCATGGCTGGTATCGAACCCACGACCTTCGGATGGAAAGGGTACTCTGGCCATCTATCTAGCAAACCTTCCCTGCTTCGCACAGGTGTACTTATACGGATGAGCCAATCATCGGCCTATAACTACCAATCGGCGTTAAATTTTCCGACAACTTTAACAATCATCGTCATAGGTAGTTCAGCGAACTTACAACAATCGTCAATAAATTTTACTTCTAAAACTTCCTCTTGAAATACTCTATCCATCGGGGAAAACTGAATCAAAACCCGTTGCGTGGTTTAGGAGGAGAAGAAAGACAGACAGAGCGACTTTAATTCATACTATGTAGAGATTTATACAGCGTCAGCAATGGTATTCATACTGTACGGGACGCAATAGTGCCTGGGGCATTGTTAGATGGATTAGGCTTGCCCAGCACCTAGACCAGCCTCTCAGGTTCGTCAGCTTATTACTCAGAGGAAAGAACAGGTCACTACGTCTGAAGCTACCCAAGCCACGGGTTTCCCCACGATGTTTTCCTACTGGCCACCACGGCTAAATAATATCATAATGTAAAAATATGAAAAAATGTTCAAGCTTCATATTTTGTAGCAGCTTGAATATGTACCTACTTACTATTCTGCACTATACTTCACTCAACCAATGTATTAGATACTTTCTTTTACTCTAGCTCTAGAATATTCCACGCTAAACCTCGATTACGTGTCTAATGTAATTTTGTCTTAATCTCGCCACCCTGCTAGGCGTCCGGAATTTAATAAAGCCGCACGCCCTCTGCGGTTGCATTCCGAGGCATCTTCAATGTAAATAGGTACTATTAGGGAAAAAGTGATCGTGTTTTCGATTGATGGTTTAGTAAGCTTAGAAAATAGATCATAAGTTCTCAGTAGCTAGCATATTTGTTTTTACAGTGAGCGATATCGATATTTTAAAATAACTTTGAAAATGTTTCGATAGATATACCTATATCACGTTGACTGTCCGTGCATTTTTGGTCCGGCTGTGACGTTCATGCATTACATGTAATATGCATTAGCCATAGGTAAATCATATGCTTTTCCTGGGCTGGACGTGTGAACTAGAGCTTTGATTTTAAAGGAAATATGAAAATAAAACTCAAATGTCCCATCGATTTTTTTTTGTTATTGATGTTAGACGAACAAAATATTTAATGAGAATCATTGAAACATGTTAGGCAAAACGTTTTTTTGCAAGGAAGACACTGTGTTATGACTTGTGTCGCCTTTTTAGTTTCGTAGTAAACAAGAAACCCTTATAGTTTTGCTTTGTCTGTCCGTCTGTTCGCCTGTCACAAATTTGCGAAGGGTCTATTCGTCCTAGAAAGCTGTAATTTTGCATGGACATTTAAAATAACAACGCCGAGTTGACGCTACATAAAATCCTGAAAAAAAAATTAGGCGTAGATACCTCTAATCCTGGTAATTAAGGCCTCTTGCAAAATTACACAGATTGTACGCGCTTAACTTCAGAACCACATCGGTGTCATTCATTTTGACAATATCTACAACAAGATATGTATAACCTTTGCTCACTGCAAATGTTTTAAGGCTCGAGCAGACCGGATGCGTATGCGTAGACGTGCACGTACCACTGAGTTGTAATGTATGGAACTGTATGACGACGCGCACGTCTACGTTACGCAAGCGGTGTGTCCTGTCTCATACAGTTCCATACATTACAACTCGTGGTACGTGCACGTCTACGCTTACGTCTACGCATACGCATCCGGTCTGCTCGAGCCTTTAAAACCTAAACGCGTGAGGGTGTCGTCTCAAGAACAAGTTGACTTGGCACTTTTACAATGGTTATTGTGCAACTTGTTTAAAGAAATTTATTTTCTCTTAAGAACTACATATGTACAAACAATGTTCACTTAAAATGAGATAGGTACAGATAAATTAAATATAAAATAGTAGCCTCTTGCAGCCTCTATGTGGAATAGAACTTCATCACTTAATAACTTTAATTACTTAATAACTTTTGTTGAAGCATAAGCCTATTTTACGGGTATACCCATACCCGTAAATAGGCTTATGCTTCAACAAAAGGCAATTATTTTTCGCTCAGGAGCTAAACATTCATAATATTCATTTTTCCGTTAGTATGATTGACCAATTCAAGAGTAGACAATATTGTCGCCAGAAAAATTGCTGGAGTCTGTTGGTTGCGCAGACCAATGTGAAATAAATGCCTATCATTGACGCCTCACCTAGGTTGTGCCATGCATCCATCATTGTAGGTAATAAGTATATAAATATAAACAAAATTAAATAAATTAAATGGAAGTAAAGAAAAACCGCCGTGGGGTAACGGCAGTAGAATGATACCCCTCCTCTTATGCCCTTGGATGCAGTAAGAGCCTGCTAAGGGATACCTCCAGAAGATGGGCAGCAGCGTCTATCCGTGTATCAACATCCCATACTGCGCTCACCAACCCGCCTGCCAAGCGTGGTGAGTATGGCAACTACCCCTCATGGAGATCCATGAGGGAGGCCTGTGTTCATCAGTGGACGTTTTATGGCTGAAATGATGATGAAAGAAAAACATGTTAGCACACCCTAGATTAAAGTATACAAACCGAAGTAGTAAAGTGAATTCCAATGGGGTAACCATTACTTAAAAGTGAGGCGTCAATGATACGGTCGCCAGCAGACCAATGTGAAATAAATACCTTATTTCACATTGGTCTGCGCAACCAGCAAAGACTCCAGCAATTTTTCTGGCGACAATATACTCTGGTTAAATATGGTTTTCCACCCTACAGTACAAAAGTGTGATTAAGATATTTAACGGCGTTTCCACCTACATACCAATCCGCCCCGAGAATACCACTACGGCACACAGCTTCATAACCGCACAGTCTGCCGGAGAGCAAGTCAGTTTGAGTGCTTACTTTGCGGTGAAGGAATCATTACAGAGTGAACTGAGATGTGTAGAAAGTAACATGGATAAAAAGCTCGCGATTTTGTTGTTCTTTTCGTTGGTGCATTTGCATTTATCGTTTGTTATTGATGTTAAATCACGTAAGTACTTATCAGCTTTTAATTTTATTACTACAAACTTTATTTCAGCGGAACTATAAATTTATATGGGATAGTTTAATATTGGGCTCTTTCAAATTTAGATGATTATGTGGTTAAAAAAATAAAATGATATATATATGTATATATTATGATGATAAATAATAATATGAATAATACAACTTACTTTAAATAGTTTTTTTATTTTTTAATTTTATTTATAGTTACAAGAAGTTACAATTTTATTATACACCATCTAAAACCACAGGTTTAACTAAAGTTATAGTTAAATATAAAAAATAAACAGCGAGTCTTTAGATATCGTATTCACATTTTATTATCACAATTATTGTTTCTTACCCCAAATATTTAATAGGCATCATTTTAAAATAGTGGAACCACACAAACATAAATTAATTTTATGAAAAAAGTTTTTTACACCAACATTGCCACACTGCTGCCTTAGAGCTGCTGCCCTTTCTCTCTAAATTAATTGAGGATTTAAATAACTATCCGCTATTTTGTTTTACAGAGTCCCGTTTCGCCGAAAGCGAATCAGTGTTGGATCCAAAGGGTGCACTTAAATTAAGATGGAGAGTCGAATACAACTTACGCAAAATTCATTTCCAACTGCTCTTAACTGACAAAGCTCCATATTTCAACTGGTTCGCACTGGGTTTCTCGGACAGAGGTGCGCTAAATGCATCAGATGTGTGTTTGTATTGGGCTGATTTAAAGGGGCATTATCATCTTGATGTAAGTGCATTCAGATAAATAAAATAAATTATCGTTAAGTAGAAAGTAAAATTTATACTATTCTATCACAATCTACCAAAATTCTGTCACAGATTCGGTTACACCCTTTAAGTTTAGTTTACCAGAGTTTAGAAAAGACAAAAAAATAAGCCGTGTTGGCCGAGTGGTATATACCCCCGACTTTCGATCCGAAGGTCGTGGGTTCGATACCGGCCGTGCACCAATGGATTTTTCTTTCTTGAAAAATTGATGTGCACATTTAACAAGAGCTTTAACGGTGAAGGAAACATCGTGAGGAAACCCGCGGCTTAGTTAGCTTCAGACGTATTGACCTGTTCTTTCCTCTAAATAATAGCTGACTAAGCTGAGAGGATGGTATAGGTGCTGGGCAAGCCTAATCCATCTTACAATGTCCCAGGCACTGCAGCGTCCCGTACAGCATGATTACCAGTTGCTGACGCTGTATACATACATACATATGTACATACATACATATAATCACGCCTTTTTCCCGTAGGGGTAGGCAGAGACCACTTCGTTCCACTTCGTTCCACTTACTACGATCCTTACATACTTGTTTCGCTTCGTCCACATTCATTATTCCCTTCATACATGCTCTTCGGTTTAGGGTACTCTTGACCTGGCCTTTTTTCAAGACGTCCCTGATTTGTTCTTGAAACGTCCGCCTAGGTCTACCCCTTCCAACACTTTCATTCACACTCGCATTATACACTTTTTTCGTCAATCGTTCTTCATTCATTCTCTCGACATGACCAAACCATCTCAGCATACCTTTCTCAATTTTCGTCACTACATCTTCTTTCAGACCACAACGTTTCCTTATCTCACTATTTCTTATCCTGTCACTCAGTTTAACTCCTATCATACTTCTTAACGCTCTCATCTCAACTGCATTTATTCTGCTTTCATGTTTCTTCTGCCATGCCCAACTTTCACTTCCGTACATGAGTGTCGGAACCAACACTCCCTCATGCACAGCTAAACGAGCTTTGTTAGACACCTTCCGACTGTTCATAAAGGAGTGCAAAGCTCCATTAACCATATTTCCTGCATTCACTCTTCTTTCAATATCACTCTCACACTTTCCATCTCTTGTAAACTTTGAACCCAGATACACAAACTCATTCACCTGTTCAATTTGTTCACCTCCAATCACGATATTGCAGTCTGTCACTGCCTCATCTCTTTCAAACACCATCACTTTCGTCTTCTTTACATTCATCTTCATTCCCTTTCTAACAAAAGCTCCACTCATAGCAGTTACCATCTCCTGCAACTCCTCGGCCGAAGACGCAAGTAATACTTGGTCATCAGCATAGAGAAAACATTTGACGAGTAACTCATTCATTCTCAACCCACTTTCATTCTATTTTAAATCTGTCAAGCAATTGTTCATGAACAGATTAAACAGCCACGGTGACGCTACACATCCCTGTCTAACACCTTTTTCGATATTAAACCATTCAGTGAATGCCCCGTTTATCCTTACACAAGCACTAGAATCCCTATAAAGGGATTGCAATGATCGTATAAGGACACTGCTCACACCGTTCACGGACAATGCTGACCACAATTCATTTCTCACCACTCTATCATAGGCCTTTTCTAGATCTACGAACGCGCAATAGACCTTCTTGTTTTTAGCCAAACACTTTTCGGCTATGCACCGCAAGGAAAATACCTGATCCGTACATCCCATTCCCTTTCTAAATCCCGCTTGTGCATCCCATACTTTTTCGTCTGTTTCATTCACAACTCTTTCAATCAATACTTTTGCATACAATTTACCGACAACGCTGAGAAGGCTTATACCACGGTAATAATCATCTATAATAGATGCAAAGGCCTTACTTTTTTTAGAAAGGACACTGTCCACAAAGGATGGTACTGCGCCGGCCTTGCGTCTGCTTGTCCTGGAGGGGATGGAGATGGTGTTATGAGGTCTTTGAGATCTTAAGAACACTCTACGGACGTAGGCCATGGATCACCATGTATTGCGGTAGAAAGGGGCCTGCGTCCACCACTGACCTGCCGTCTTTGCCAGTTCCTCTGCCTGACTTGTTGGACGTCCTAAGCTGCGCTTGCCGTCCATTTTTTTTGCGTGCTACATGGTCTACCTATTGACACTTTACCGTGCTAATCTGATTGGCTATGTCGGGACATGGGTTTTTCTACGGATATTTTAATTTCTGACTCGATCCCGTAGAGAAACCCTTTGAAAATAGTGGGGAGCTATAGAAACTTTTTCTATAGCTCCTTATTTCAGCTTCTTTTTTTACAAGCTTTTATTTAGCTTGCCCTGTATGTATGTATGTAAGTAACTATGTTTGTTGGTGGAATCTTGCAACGCAATTTTGAAGCAGATATCTTCAACCAATTGAGCTGATATTTCGTATATGTTATTATGTATTTTTACATATTTTCTTTGGATGACAATGCATGGTCAGCCAATTCCGCCAGTGTAAGTTAATAATTTGAGTAAATGTGGGGGAAGGTCACTCGGATTTAGAGATAATTATTTTGCTGCGATGTTATTTTAAAACTGCGATATCTCCTAAGATATTCATTTTGTTTTAAATTAAATACTTGTAATAATAATTGAATAACGTATTTATTTGTATAAGGATTAATATCATGTTTATAAAACCACCTTCGCAAATACCTAATGCATTATTTTAGAACAAATTAGGTTAGCATAAAAAGGTTATAGTGAGCCAATCTTATGAGATAGATATATGCTGTCGCTGGTTTTTTTTTTAGTATACCTTTTAAGGGGGAGCAATTCTGTCATACCTACATGAATTTTGCGAAACTTTAACCGTTTCCGCAGCGCACGCAGCGGAAGCTCTCAAAAGGAAAAAATAACCCCGATGTTGAAACATTCTTCGCTGGTACTCTGCTCCTATTAGTCTTTGCGTTATGATATATAGCCTATAGCCTTCCTCGATAAATGGGCTATCTAACACGGAAATAATTTTTCAAATCAGACCTGAGATAAGCGCGTTCAAGCAAACAACAATTAAGGACAATTTTTTTTTAATTACATCGATAAAATGTTATTTGGCTACCAATAAAAATGACAAAAAAAAACTATAAATTATAAAAACAATTAAGATAATAATTAATGGATAAATAATTAACTTCTGATGTAAATTTGTTTCCTTTTGTGAACACAGATTCATTTGATCGATGTTGCACTTCAATTTGTTATTAAAAATAGAGTTATAATTTATTCTATGATTTTTGTTAATATAAAATAGGTTTATAGCTAAACAAATCGAACTTTCCAGCCCTGCTGGTATTTGGAGGTTTCTAAGGTCAATTGGAATTGGCAAACCCAAATCTTTTTAACCAGTTCATCATCATCATTTCAGCCGTTAAACGTCCACTACTGAACACAGGCCTCCCTCTTGGATCTTCATGAGGGGTAGTTGCCATACTCACCACGCTTGGCAAGCGGGTTGGCGAGCGCAGTTCTGGATGTTGATATATAGGAAGACGCTGCTGCCCATCTTTCGGAGGTATCCCTTAGCAGGCTCTTACTGCATCCACGGGCATGAGAGGAGGGGCAACATTCTACTACCGGCACCCCACGGCATCTCTCTTTAACCAGTTATAAACCCAAATCTGTTGATACCAAGCCTATTTTTGATTTGATCATCTTAAATACACATTTCTAGCTGTGGCTTAGTTTCTTTGAGCAAAGCTGATGCCCTTATCGACATTACGAAAATCTCTGCCCCGCTCACAGACCCTTTCTCCTTCGAACCGACTGGTTAATATCTTATGAACCTTATCCTGACTGACCAGTCAGAATAAGGTTCATAAGATATTCATCTCGCTTAGAACCAAAGCTTCATGGTCTCTTACTTTTTAGAGTATATTTTTCCTACGCTTACACACTTAGTAAATTTATCCTCACAATTTCCAAGTCAATGGCGCCCATATTATACCTGTTCCGAAAGTATCAAACCCCACCGAGCTCAAATAATATCGATATCGCCTATTTCTATTTTACCATTCTTTTCAAAAATCATTGAAACGGTCGTGCACATGCAATTTTAATAAAATTTATCTCTGACAATAAACTCTTTAATAATTTCCAATCAGTTTCAGAAAGGGTCATAGCACTACAATGGCTCTCTTAAATATCACAGAAGATATTCGTAACAGTATGGAGAAGTCTCACGTCACAGTTCTAGTATCAATCGACTTCAGCAACGCATTCAACGCTGTTGATAATTAAATTCTTCTTGCTCTTCTACCAAAACTAAATTTTTCTTCTTCGGTGGTTGAATGGTTCTCTTCATACTTGTTGAATCGTCAGCAAAGAACCCAAGATGGAAATGATATCTCAGGGTGGATGGATGTTGATGCAGGCCACAGGGAGGCATACTGTCACCGCTCCTTTTCTCATTGTTTATTAACCTATTAACCTCACATCTTCGTAGTCAATACCACCTTTACGCTGACAATCTACAACTCTACTCATCAGCATCGGTAGATTGTTTCAGTGATGCTATTGTTGCGCCGAACGCTAACGTAAACCAGTAAGTTCGCGAAAGATCCAGAAAGGACCGGTGTTTGTGCGGCCGAAGAGTCCAAGGTCACTCTTTATTGTTTTGAACACAAACAAGTGAAGTTTCTAGAAAAACCGGTTTTAAAACAATGGTACGGGTAGTAAACAACGTTATAAAAAGTTGTTTACTTGTTTTTTGTTGTCCTGCCTCTATTGTGTGTCAATCTAGATACATCGGCTTCGAGAATCGTCTTTATGTGGGATATAAATACGCGGATGTGTTTACCAAGCGGACAGTCTTTATTTGGCTACGGAAGCAAACACTGCGATATATCGGAGCGACAGTAAAGTGAATACAGTGATCAGTGTGTAGTGTACAAGTGCTATAGTGAACAAGTGTTATAGTGACGATCAGTGTTGTACGTGAAGAAGTGTTCCTGTGTGAATCTGCTGTGAGAGTCTTATTGGTGTGGTCTGCGATTAAAGTATTAATTTTGGTAAAATTAGACTACATTATTTAATCCCGAACCCTCAGCTCGTAACACTATTAATACACTCAATGATGACCTTCTTAGATTAAAAACTTGGTCCAACCGGTTCGACATCAAAGTCAACCCCGACAAATGTCAGGCTATTGTCATTGGTACTTAGGTCAAACAACTTGCTAGGCTGGGTCCCCTAGATGCACTTCCGAATGCGGTTTACAATAATTGTAAAATCTCCTTCACCACCACTGCTAAAAATCTTGGCATTCTATTTGACTCTACACTTAGCTGGATCCCCCATGTTAAGCAAATGTCTCGCAAATTGTATGGTTCCCTCCACGCTATTATTCGCTTAAAACATTTCCTTCCTACTTCTTCTAAGATATCCCTTGCAAATTCGCTCCTTCTACCTACTATAATTGATTACGCAGATGTTGCTTTTCTCGATCTCAACTCTAACCTCTTAAACAAACTTGATCGCCTACTGAACATTTGTATCCGTTTTATTTTCTGTTTGCGTAAATATGACCATGTCAGTAAATACCGTGCCCAACTTAAATGGCTTCCCATTCGACAACGCAGAAATCTCAGAATCCTATGTTTACTCTTTTCTGTTCTCAAAGACCCTTTCACTCTCGACTACAAACGGCATTGACTAAGCCAAACGGATTAGCACGTTGAAGTGGCAATGGGCAGGCCATGTAGCTCGAAGAACAGATGGCCGATGGGGCCGAAAGGTTCTCGAGTGGAGACCACGGACCGGTAATCGCAGTGTAGGACGTCCACCTACAAGATGAGCAGATGACTTGGTGAAGACCGCAGGTCGACGGTGGATGCAGTCCGCTTCTAACCGCAATACCTGGAAATCCATGAGGGAGGCCTATGTCCAGCAGTGGACGTCCTACGGCTGAAATGATGAATATCTTTTGATAAACGTAAAAAAACATACTTATACCATCTTCTAACAACAGATCTACGGCTATCTACGGAACCCTACATAGCGCTTGGCCCGACACGCGCCTGGCCTAATTTATTCTATTGTTTCCGAGGTTTTATTAAATGATTTCATATTATTCTATTTTTTCGATGATGGCATCAATATCACCTTTGTACAACCTTGGCATGTTGTAGAGAAGCTCATCTATCTCTTTCGTATCACAAAGTCAAATTATTTATTGCAACCACGTTGTAAATATGAAAATTTGTTACAAAATTTACAAAGTTCCAAAGTGACCATGAATTTTGCAGGACATGCACGCGGACGACTTGGGAAAGCTGATTCGAGACAGGAAACAGAACTGCGACAATTTCCATGTGTTGAGGGGCCGTGGTTTTACATTTGAACGCTATATCGACACGTGTGATGATGATGACTACATTATCGAGGTATATATTTTAAAAACAAAAATTGTTTTAATGTTAATATCCGAATGCGGACACGTTATTTACTTTCTTCTAATGATAAACAGTATCGCCTTGCGTGTTAATTAAAAATAAAATCGTCTGTGATATTTTTTTGTGAAAATGGCCTAATAATGTTGAATAAGTTTAGAATGCATTCTTTAAAAAAATGTGTAATATTCACTTATAAGGTTTACAGTACTCGGCGATAAATGCACACTGACCTTTGGAAAAATCGGCTGATTTTGGCTTCAAAGAGCATTATCTCTGTCGCACGAAATACTAACAGTCCGTTATCTAGGATCTGTTAAAACAATTATAATTCGCATCTTTTGATAATTATTTTAATTTTAAAACTACCTTGCAGTCTTCGTGGTCACGGGTCAGTTCTACCCGTGACCACGAGGGTTTATTGTTCTTAAAAAACACAGCAAAGGTCGATGTGCAATATTTATCGCCGGGTAGGTACTTATATACGGAGGTATATAAGGTTTCAGAAACGGATCTGATTTTATGCTCGGTTCCACTCTGATCCACTGGACAAATCCATAAGTGGATCTGTTTTTTTTATTGTTCCACCCATCAATGGATCTCAGTTATAACTGAGATCCATTGATGGATGAAAGATATTTGTATCTTGTGGTTTTTGTAGAGAGGTATTCCTCTCTACAAAAACCAATACAAATATCTTTATTGTAAAAACATAGTGGTAATAATTTCTTTGCAAGCCCTGAAACGCAAACTAGCGTTAGCTGTATGATGGGAGTCAATTCTTTCCCAATTGTATGTAAAACAACTTCTATAAAGATTCTAAAAACAAAGATTTAAATCGTTTCGAAAAAAGGCTTAAAGTCATATTCTGGATTTGATTTTACGATCTCAACTAACTCTACGTTGTAACATAACAAAAAAATAAAGTAACGTTTTATATATTTACCAGGACGGCACAGTCCATGTCGTCTATGCACACGGCACCGACAAACTCTTCACCGCCGACGGGCTCTACTTGACTTGGACGGGTCCAGAACGCCGCGGCTTCATTAGGGTCCGTCTCTTAACTCCGCCCGGCTCACAGAAATCCAACGCGCAAAAACTACGTATAGCGAACAAGGATCTGAAAGTCCCGGGCGGCGATACGACGTACTGGTGTCAGGTTGTGAAGCTGCCGGAGTTTGTGTCGAAGAAGGTTCATCATATTGTTCAGGTAATGTTTTAATTTGAACTAAAAAATACGATATTCTTCGTGCTAAACATTACAATTACAACTATTAAACTAAAGATAATTTTGAACTTGTTAGTTTCGGAACAAATAAATTCAGAGGTTAAGAGGAATGTAGGGAAAATGCGGCAATTTAGTAAGCTTGGAATGTTAGTATATGTCGTTTGCTTCACGTATAATTGATACAGGCAACTTTTGCCTATGCAAAACGTATCATTGTATCATAATTATCCTACTGACAAGCTTTAACAGTGAACGAAAACATCGTGAGATAACCTGCAGCTTAGTCAGCCCAAGACTTATTGATATTGTCTTTTCCTCTAATAAGCTGAAATTCTATGATTAATGTAAAACTTTCAGTTCGAATCGTCTATAACGAGTGGTAACGAAGGCTTAGTCCACCACATGGAGGTGTTCTACTGCGATGCCCCGCCGGATCAAGAGGTTCCTTTATACTATGGCAACTGTTTCGCCCCCGACAGGCCTGAAATCACTAAGACATGTTCCAAGGTAAAGTAGACATAGACATAGACATTCCTTTATACGCTGCTGCAGTACAAAGCATACAAAATATTAACTTAAAAAAAATTACAAATTTAAACTTAACATACAAATACTAAATAATAAAAACTTAATGAGGAAAGGGCTGTGTTACAGCAGCAAAAAGGTCTCGGCTCAGCATAAATGCCTTACCACTCGAGAGTAGATAGGCGCTGATATTCTGCCGAAACCATGTGATCACAAGACCCTGTGAGGCTTACGATTAGTGTGATATGTGTTACTAGTTCATGTAATAGTGAGTGTGAAATAAGTGTAATAGTAGTTTTATTTTAATATAATTGGAGCCGTGGGGTGCCGGCAGTAGAATGTTACCTCTCCTCTCTTACCCGTGGATGCAGTAAGAGCCTGCTAAGGGACACCTCCGGAAGATGGGCAGCAGCGTCTTTCCGTATATCAACATCTCGTACTGCGCTCACCAACCCGCCTGCCAAGCGTGGTGAGTATGGCAACTACCCCTCATGGAGATCCATGAGGGAGGCCTTAGTTCAGTAGTGGACGTTTTATGGCTGAAATGATGATGATTATTTAGATTTATCTCGTCTAAGTACGTACTCTACGTACTAGGCATTGACGATGTTGGCGTCAGGGATTTCAACTTTTTTCAGCAGTCACATTCATCATCAGGAATAGATTTTTTTTGTTTCGAGTTTTTCATGTGTTTACTTCAAATTGGTGGTTGGTTTACACGGTTTGTTTAACTATTACAACAGAAAACAATTCCCAAAAGTGCTCTATAAAAACATAAATTTTGAGTTTACAGGTGAACAAAACCAATTTAAATGCCTTAAAATCTCAGCTGGACAGGAATATGATATGTGCTGCAGGTAACAAATGCGTCGCGTCCAAATATTTAGTAACAAATGCGCTAAATATGTAACGAACGCTTTAAAGAACACTCGTGTTTCGCCTCTACAAAACAACTTCAGGAGAAATCGGCTACCCGTCCGTCACGGAATGCACTAGAAACAACGAAGACGCAGAGGAGGCCCAATAACGAACAACACCACCGCTCCCTGGACGTTTTACCACTTCGACCGCCAAACAGAAAGTTTTTTTTTCGAAATGACAGTATATGTTTACCGCAGATGGCCATGACAACGTTACCGGACTATGGCGAGCGCAGAAGGCGCTCAGCCGCAAAAGTTTGGTTGGGGCAACAAGCTCAAGGGCACCACTTAGGTTCGAACTACGGCTTGGACTGTTGCCAGATTTTTGTATGTAATTATGGTAAACGTCCAGGTGCAAAACTGCACCTTAAGACGAAAGAGTGTATTCTTCGGCCCCGCCGGCGGGACCGGTTATTGAAGGTGTGCCTAGCAGCTAATGTGGGACGGGTTGACGTCACCTCCGGGTTAGCGGCGGTGAGCTCGTCAACGGGCAAGCCGTGAACGAGTCTCGGTCGACGGAGGAAACCGTTATCCCTTCGTGTTATTTATCGGGTTTGTCTGTTTTAGGTGAAAGCAGCTTGGGCTATGGGAGCCCTGCCGTTCACGTATCCAAAGGAGGCTGGACTTCCACTAGGCGGGCCCGGGTCTAATAAATATGTGATGCTTGAAGTACATTACAACAACCCTGAGTTGAGAACAGGTCAGTACGTACATAAGTTTATGTTACAATCAAGTTATAATTTACCATTATGTAACCTCATTGTTTAAAGTGGTTGTGACGTGTTTTGTACGTTAAATAAATAAAATAAAATAAATAAAGGAACAGTTTTGCTTGAAGTGAAAAAATAAATAACGCTGTACACTACACACCGCATCATCTAGCCCCAAACAAAGCTTGTACTCGTGGTACTATGGAAACCAGATTGAAAGAATTGAAATGCTTTTTTTAACATACACCTACATATCATAGTTAGAAAACACCCAGTCATCATCATCATCATCTCGGCTGTAGGTCGACTGTCCACGTCCACAGCTGGACATAATCATGTAATGAAAAGTTTCAGACATCATGTTTCTAATATAGTGTCTCTTAGTTGTAGGTGAAAGCCGTAAGGTCGTAGCACACGTATCAACTCTGAAAGGAATCGTAACCGTATCGCCTTTCGCGTCGCCGTCAAACAGCCGTCAACCTAACGTAAGCACAAAACGAAGCTCCGATACGTCGACTGGGCTACGGCTAGGCGACGCCGCGCTTACGGCTCGCCAACCGCTGGTTGACGGCTAGTTCAATCATTTTGAATCCGAACGTTAAGTGTGGACGAAAAAACGTAAGCTAGGGTATGGAGAGCCGTAAGCTAAGGTACGGAGAGCCGTAAGCTAGGGTACGGAGAACCGTAAGTCGACCACGCACCGCACCGCGGTTCGTGAGCTTGTCCCGAGGCGAGGCGATTACGTTACGATTTCGATTAGTGTGCGTTGCAGTAGGGAATTTCATATAACTAATACTGAACGGCTTGAGTTGATACGGTGACGATCCCTTTCCGAGTTGATACGTGTGCTACGACCTGTAAACGTAATCCAGTTCCATGCACTGCAGCGTTCCGTACCTACAGCAAGAATAACGGTTGCTGACGCTACATAAATCATCTTAAAATAGATGTGAAAGACCTTGCTTCTAGTATTAGGTATTATCAAAATTAAATCATCATCATCATCATCATCTTAGCCGTAGGACGTCCTCTGCTGGACATAGGCCTGCATCATGGATCTCCAAGTGTTAATCATGAGGGGGTTGTTACTATACTCAGCACGCTTGGCAGGCTGGTAAGCGAGCGCAGCACGGGATGTGATGACACGGAAAGATGCTGCTGCCTATCTTTCGAAGGGATCCCTTGGCAGATTCTTACTGCATCCACGAGCAAAAGGGGACATTAACAAATTGTCTATGTAAAGGTGTGGTCATTAAGTATTCATTTATTTTTCAGACTGGGTTGATAGCTCTGGACTCGTGCTCCACATAACGAGTAACAAGAGGCGATATGACGCAGCCATTATGGAGTTAGGACTCGAGTACACCGATAAAATGGCCATACCTGGACGTCAGAAGGCATTCCCGCTCTCGGCATATTGTATTCCTCAGTGCACTGGAGTAGTAAGAATCATCATCATCATCATTTCAGCCGTAAAACGTCCACTACTGAACACCGGCCATACTCACCACGCTTGGCAAGCGGGTTGGCGAGCGTAGTACGGGATATTGGTACACGGAAAGACGCTGCTGCCCATCTTCCGGAAGTATCCCTTAGCAGGCTCTTACTGCATCCACGGACATGAGAGGAGGGTAGTAAGAATAACTATTTTCAATAGAGTTTCTTACCTTTTTTACCTTTGTTGGCCGAGTGGTATGTAAATTCGACTTTCAATCCGAAGATCGTGGATTCGTTAGCGACGGTGCATCAATGGAATATTCTTTCTTGAAAAATGTACATGCCTGTTGCATTGTTTTTAATGTGTTAACAATAATGCAAATTTTAAGGTTTACAGGCAGAACCAGACTGTTATTTTTACCATTTATTGTTCAAGAATGTTGCACGAACTTTCGTGAAAAAAATATCAATAACCCCGTCCGGCTGACACTGTGTTTAGAGGTACACTGATTCCATATGAGTGAGTTCACTCATTTCGTAGAACTAAAAGTGTTCCTTAGGGTGGTCGGAATCCCCCCTTTCGGCTTAGTACACATATATTATTTAAATAAAATGTTTAAAAAAAATATTTACAAAACAGACGCGTAGTGATTCTGTATCTGTAGCCAAACGGTATAACGGCAGGCCGCTGTGACGTGTGTCTTCGAATCCCGCAAGAATCGAAAAACATTGATTGTTGTTTTAAATGTTTTAAAAAGTTCGTTTATCCAGGGTCTACCATCAGATGGTATCGTGGTATTCGGCAGCCAACTCCACACCCACCTGACCGGGGTGGCGGTGTGGACGCGACACTTCAGAGAAGGGGTCGAACTGCCTGTGTTGAACAGAGACGTACACTACTCCACGCATTTCCAAGAGATCAGGATCTTGCACAAACCTGTGAAGGTTTTACCGGTAAGTCGTTTATTTTTATTTGGTATAATTTTTTACGTTTCGTTTCTTTCGCATGTTTTAATAGGTACATTTTTTATTATGCAATTTTTTTATGATTTATTTAGGTAGGTAAGTACTTATTTTTTCACAAAACCACTGGCCATTGCTCTTGAAATCACTTACCCTCTAGACAGGTCTCTAAATCAGCGTTCCTTCGAGCAATAATGCGAAGGAACACAACATGCTGAGAACTTGGTCTCAGCCTTTTGACCTCACACGCGCACGTCAACCACTAAAAATCAAAATCAAAATTATTTATGCTCATTAAACAAAAATCACGGAGTAAAAACTTACTTAATTCTTAATCCTTGTTGTAAGGTGATGCTTAAATCATTAAATTCTTATGTTGATGGACTGAACCTTCGTCTTGTCCATGTTCATTTTAAGGCCTACCCGTTGGGAGACTCGATTGAGGCTTTCGAGCATCGTGCCGAGTTCCTCCATCGACTTTGCCATGACCACAATATCGTCGGCAAACCGAAGGTGAGTCATGTATTCGTCGTTAATGTTGATGCCTAGTCCTTTCCATTCCAAGAGCTTGAAGGCATCTTCCAAAGCGGTCGTAAACATTTTCGGAAAAATAACGTCTCCCTGTCTTACGCCTCTTTTTAAGGGAATATCCTTCGAACTAATTGATATTCCCCCTATTCCCAGCCGTGGGGCGCCGGCTGTAGAATGTTGTCCCTCCTCTCATGCCCGTGGATGCAGTAAGAGCCTGCTAAGAGATACCTCCGAAAGATGGGCAGCAGCGTCTTTCCATAGATCAACATCCCGTACTGCGCTCGCCAACCCGCCTGCCAAGCGCGGTGAGTATGACAACTACCCCTCATGGAGACCCATGAGGGAGGCCTTTGTTCATTAGTGGACGTTTTTTGGCTGAAATGATGATCCTTCGAACTCTGTTCCTGTACTCGGACTGCGTTTCTATAAAAAGACTTCAACACTTCGATATACCGATAGTCAATTCGGCATCGTTGGAGAGACTCAAGCACCGCCCATGTTTCGATCGAATCGAAGGCTTTCTCATAGTCCACAAACGCAAGACATAGTGGCAAGTTATACTCCTTGGTCTTCTGTATCACTTGCCGCAGCGTATGAATGTGGTCTATGGTACTGTAGCCTTTCGAAACCCGGCTTGTTGGCTGGAAGTCATCAAACCTGCGATCGAAACGATTTGCGATGACCCTTGAGAACAGCTTAGAAACATGGCTCAAAAGCGAGATCGGTCTGTAGTTCTTAAGCAAGGTGCTGTCACCTTTCTTAAAGAACAGTACCACGACGCTTTTGTTCCATGTTTTTGGCGTTATACCTTATTATATTACCCTTATACATACCCGAGCAAGACGGAGTTGAAGAGCTTCTGAAGGACTTTAAGTATCGGTGATCCACCCGCTTTCAGGAGCTCTGATGTGATTCCGTCCTCCCCCGGCGCCTTGTCGTTCTTAAGCTGTTTCAGGGCTATCCTGATTTCGTACAGGCTGATGTCCGGGATATCTTCGGTATAATGTCGGGTCAGCTAGGCTCTAGGGTCTTCTGCCATATAAGACCATTGTGCAACATGAACCTAATAAAACTTTTGAATTTGAACTTTAGAGACAATGCCACAGTTTCTGATGTCAGGGCATAGCTAAAGATATAAATATTTGGTCTTCACAGGAGGATTTCTTAATGACGACGTGCGTATACAACACAGAAGACAGAGACAACGCCACGATTGGCGGGCATGCTATCACCGACGAGATGTGCGTCAACTACATGCATTACTACCCCGCCACGGACCTCGAGGTCTGCAAGAGTGCCGTCTCCAATGCCGCTCTGCAGAACTACTTCGAATTTGAAAAAAGGTTTGGTTATTTTAAGTTACCGAGTTAAAAAAGGAATGCAAAATCTCCAAATGGTGGCAGAAAAGGACTTTACCGCTTCGGCAACAAGTAGCGTCGTACGATGTTTTATTTGTGGCAACTGTTTACGAAACTCAAAAATATTACGATTTCGGCCGGATTTGACAACGAGAGTTCTCATCCCACCGAAATCATACTTTCATTATCTAATCGTTTAATCGTAAGGTTTTTCATTGCCTTGGAACTAAAGGTTACCTTTAGTTCCAAGGCAATGAAAATCCTTACGATTAATCGATTAGATATTAGATAATGAGCGGTGTCAAAGATGACAGAAGACTGAGAGATTGCCACGGTTGGCGGCCCAACATGCATTACTACCCCGCTACGGACCTCGAGGTCTGCAATAGTGCCGTCTCCAATGCCGCTCTGCAGAACTACTTCAAATTTTAAAAAAGGTTTGGCTATTTTGAGCTCCAGAACTGAAAAAGGAATATAAAATCTCCAAATGGCGAAAGAAAAGGACCATGAAATCTTCCTCGGCAACTAGTTAGTTGCATAGTACGATGTTTTATGCCTTTGTGACAACTATTTACAAAACTTAGTTGCGTGGTATGGTGGTTGGCCGTAGGCCCACCTAATGTTAAGCTAAACAGTTAAGGTGAACTTTATTTATTAAAACTGCTATACAGAGGTTGCATTGCAGTGTGCCCGTCACCGTGAGAGAGTTGTAAAGTCTCATGTGCCCGTAATTTCAGCGGTCCCCTTACCCTTCAAACTGACATTACTGCTTGGCGGTCAGAAATAGGTATGGTGATAGTACTTCCCCGAATAAACTCTTCACAAGAAGTTCTATTAAGTACTACTAAACTACTACTGGGTTTTACTTTCACCCTAGTAAACCTATAACGGAATTAAAAAAGCCTTCTGTATATTTTTTATCTGTGAACAGAACTAATAGCTCACTGAACTGTATATCTGTACTTTAACTGGTACCTTCGAAGCGCAAGCGCAAATTTAGCTACTTCCGCTTGGTCATACTAAATCGTCATACTTATCAGTATGCCCATCAGGACAAATCTGGGCTTGCGGTCATACTGTAAAAGCCGTTCGCATTTTCTTCCTCTTGTATCCTTATAAAGATATTTGCGATACTTAACATATTTTCTCTGGGATGTATTTTACTTATTTTTGTTATTGTCTTCAGATGGGACAACATGTCGATATCGTATAAGGCAGCACCTCGTCAGAACTATTTGTCCATCCACCCGTGGTCTAAGCTGAGGGCAAACTCTCTGAATGAACTGTACACAGAATCACCAATATCGATGCAGTGCAACAAATCTGACGGTTCTCGTTTCCAAGTAAGTTTGTGTTTGGAAAGAAATTTCGATATTTTTTTTAATTTAACACAGCACCATTATAATATTTTTTTTACGATTCGTCAACTCACACCAGTTGGGACAAGATTATTGGTGTGAGTTGACGAACGACTCAATCCAAGTAAGGGTACAGAAGAACTCCCATTTTTTGTTAATCCCGATAATTTTTGTTACGCCTGCGACAGGCGCAATGTAAACTTTCTTCATCATCAACTTAATTGGACACACCAGATAGAGTCAGTTACAGCTCGTACACGAAAATAAATTTGGATTTTTAAGGGCCTGCGATCGGTGGCCGATATTACACTCTTGAAAACGGTGTACTATGCACTGGGGCAATCTATCATGAGTTACTGTGTCTCAATATGGGGTGGAGCTTTTAAGACCCATCTTATAAAAGTTGAACGAGCACAACGATCACTTTTAAAGGTAATTATGTTCAAGCCCTTTCGATATAGCACTTCCCTGCTATATCGAGAAGCCGAGCTACTAACGGTTCGTAAACTATTTATTCATCAGTCTTTACTCTACTTTCATCGCACCCTAAGTTATGACCCTTCCCAAGGCAACTCATTACGTTCGTTTAAATGTACAGTTACTAAATGTAACACTTACTTTGCGCGCCAAAGTGGTATTTTTATGAAGCCCTATTTATACAAGAAAATTAATAAAATATTAAATCTGTATCCTATGACCTTATTTACAAGTAAAAAAATTATTAGAGATTGGCTATTATTACAAGATTATTCCTCAACTGAGGACTTATTGACTAGATTATTATAATAATAAGCTCTATTAATTATAACTAAACTGATACATTTTTCATTAATTTTACTACTAAATCGATAAATATTTATATTTTTTTAAATAATGTATGTTAATATGTTGAATCAAACTATATTTATTAATAAATTATCAAATTTTATTAGAATATCAATGTATAAATTTTTAAATTTTACTTTAATTTTATTTTGTTTCTACACTAATTTATGAATGTTATGCTTAATAATTAATTACCTAGCTCTACACAATATAATACATAATCGATATATTAAATAACAGTTCTGTGAAGATCATGTATTTGGTGGAGGGCATTGGTTAATCTGTAATGTTACATTGATTATTTGAATAAACTTTGAAACTTTGAATTGGTACGCCATAACACAGGGAATCCTAGTTTGGTTACCAATGTTTTTCTACATTATTATAACTAAAAATAATGTAACTGTTACTATTTCATGTATGTTGTCAATAAATATTTTTTCATTTTCATTTCATCATCATCATCGGCCTATATTAGACCACTTCTGGACATAGGCATCTCCAGATCTGCGCCATTTCACCCTGTCTTCAGCTTGTCGCAACCAGCGCCTACCAGCGATCGTCCGCAAATCATCACTCCATCTAGCTGGTGGGCATGCGTCCTACTCATGAACTCGTTTACTCCAACGGTTATCCGTTCTTCGACAGATATGGGCTATGGCAAGCCTACTGCAACTTCAGGTTACTAATCCTATGTGATCCTCTGTCGGATAACCTCGTCACTTATTTTATCCTTCAGAGGTTCTCACCTCTGACGTGATGTCAGAGCATAGTTATAAACTTTACAGAAACACGTCGGCGCGTGACGTGATAATGTATCGCCATTATTTTTGGATAACTTGAAACAAATTAAAATAGTTAATTTCCTAACGATATGATTGGAAAGTTTTTTTTATATAATTTACATATCCTTAATAAATGTGTCCAAGCTAACATTAATAAGTTTCTATTGTTTTAGGGTGACTGGGAAGGCATCAGTATACCGAGAATTAAACTGCTGCTCCCGATTGAATCAAGAACTTGTCCCACTGCTGCTGATTAGTTCATATTATATTGTTAAATATTTATACCTAACCAATAATAATATATAATTCAATAATAATATATATTGTTGTAGTCGCCTAGTTGTGCTTATGAAAATAGATAATAAATATAGACCGACCCAAGCATTATGAAAATTGTTTAATAAAATGTTAACGGATCTACAACACTATTAACGTCTACCACGTACTACCTACCTAACTACCTATTACTGTTCCTACTGAACATAAAAACTACGGGGAATAATGTAATATTCTAAATTTAATTCCTCCTGTTCCTATCACATAACATAATTGAACAGTCAACTACAAAATACTTTTTCGCTTACACACAAAAACTATTCGATGCCCATAATTTTGCCCCACTCCGTATACCAGCTTCGAATTGTAGTTTGTGTAACCGTGGGTACACACAGAAAACTATTATGCGTTACCTATTTACGTCTGTTCTGTCTGTGTTTAAAAATACATGTTAAAATGTTTTTTTTGTTATTATTGTTGTAGAAGATTATGGATACAACTATGATTTATAGATAGACTTTTGCTTCTAGGAACAATACCTGCCAACAGCGCCCAAAGACAGCGCCACGAGACCATCTTAACAAAAACTGTAAAAATTATCTTAGGCCCCCTTACATACAAAACATATGGTGCCTGCGTGTAAACACGATCTTGTGACTTACCGTAGTTTCAGTATGGCCACCAGGTAAACATGAGCTCGTGGTGATTTTTTTATTTTTATTTTATTTTATTTTATTCGGGAAAACAAACAGTACAATAACATAGAAAATTTAGAAAAGTAAGAGTAACACTTAAACCAGTGAAGTTTCCACCATTACATAATACATTTTACGAAAACAAACGTGAACGTGAACGTTATACAAAAACACAAGAAAATATCAAACAATTTTAACTATGGAATGGGTAGGTAGTTAAAATTACAATTTATACTAATAATAACAAATTAAAAAAAAAAAATTAATAAAATTTCTAAACCAGCCCTTCAAGTAGCCATGGAGGAAGAAGAGGAGGAGAGGGGAGAGTTGGCAATGCTATCATAACATCTTTTACGGAACTCATTGGCAGTTATGTTAAATATATCGATATCAATAAATCTGTCATTATATACGTCACATACTCTGTTTAAAAACATATTTTTTTTATACTTTGTTCTGGTAATTGGGGTCCAAAAAGTTTTCTTTTTGCGAGAAGACAATCGGGCACAAGACAGATAAATATTTCCCAACAATAACTCTGAATCTATCAAATTTGTTAGAGTTTTGAACAAAAACATTTGGTCTTTAACAATACGACGATCTTGTAGGGTTTTGATGGGTTCCACAGCAGCAAACGGGAAACGGTACTTAAAATGTTTCAAAAACTTATTTTGTATGTTTTCCAACGCATGAATGTGTATATTATACTGCGGATTCCAGACTACAGATGCGTATTCTAGAATTGATCTCACAAAACAGTTATAAAGGAGAAGTAACGTTTTAGGGTTTTTGAATTCTCTCCCTATCCTTAGCACAAAACCAAGCATCCGATATGCTTTCGTAGTGATAGCATCATAATGAGTATTAAACGAGAGCTTGTTATCCAGATACACGCCCAAGTCCCTAACCTCAGACACTCTCGCAATTAAAGTATTATTAAATTCATAGCCGAAATTAATACTATTAGTTTTTCTGGTAAAAGATATAATGTTACATTTTTTTATATTTAATATTATAGAATTAGAATTACAATAAGAGTACAGTCTGTTAAGATCTTGCTGATACTGATAAAGACATTAGCTTTTTCCTTCCTCTCTCTCTAAATTGTAGGTATATATAAATACTTTGTTGTAAGTAGGTATGCTACACCTGCCTAGGTGGTGAGACGTGCCAAGCCACATTTTTCTTCATAATTCATAAATATTCTCTATCTAAAATCTTTGATTAGAGCCAATTAGAGCTTTTAGCACAGATTACAGAAGCTAATTGCTATTAGGCATAACATACATATAAGGCATAATAAACTGTAGTAGTAGGTAGGTATATCCAGGTATATAGACGTAGACGTAAGCATATCATCATTAAAAGTGCGACAAGCCGATTCTCGACTTTCAGCCGAGTGATTAACAGAAATGTTGCGAGGAACTTTTTGACCAAAACTTAATACCGGATTGCCGTGGGTGGGGTGCCAAAGAATGTTGAGTGGAATGTTGCCCCTCCTCTAGAGAGGAGGGGCAACATTCGAGAGGGGCCCGTGTATGCAGTAAGAATCTACCTCCAGAAGATGGCTAGCAGCGTCTTTCAGGGTATGATCATCCCGTACTTTGCTCGCCAACCCGCCTGTCAAGCGTGGTGAGTACCTATGGCAACAACCTCTCTTGATAAGTTAGCACCTTCCTTCTCCTATTAATTGTTTACGTAGAATAAACTCCTTCTTATCCTTTTTTCCTATACGTTTTATCTCCCGTTCATGTTTCATGTTTGAAATGTTTTTGTAAACCAATTTTTTTTAATTTTAAAATGGCTAAATGAAATCCTACACAAGCCGTGCAAAGTCAAGATGGAGAAAAAAAATTGTAAGACCTTCCTCTAACTAAACCAAACCAACTGTTGTCCAAGAAACCAACAATAGGTAGGTACCTGACCTATTAGTCTTATTTTTTCTTTGAAGAATAATTTTGTTATCAAAAATGTCAATTGTGTGCGTTTACCATGAAGCTAGATCATTCTGTCTGTTCTTTTTATTCATTATCTCTTCTTCCTATTTCCCCACAAATTAAGTACCTGAGAGTATTTCCTATTCTGAGGTATTTCCCTTAATTTTATTTTCCCTTCTTCTTCCTATTAAAGAAGTTAATATTTTTACCATAATTTTATCCTTTAATTTATTTACCATAACTGAACATGTCTAGTATATTAAGGTATAATTATTTAAATTTATTCTATGTTTTTTATGTTCTCCTACTACTGCACTAATTAATTTGAATAATAATGCCCGCCCATAATTTGTGTTTCCTATAATTTGTTTTGTATAGCCATGTAATGCTTTCACATGCTACTCACATCTGTAATGTTACATGTGTATATTATATTATAATTAAATAAATTCTGGCTTGGACGGCTGATGCTTTTCGTGCTTCAACAAGGTAGTTCAACGCGCGCATTTTTTCTACTGTATAATTTATGTCTTCTTCTTTTTTATTTAGGGCTTGTATTAGTTGCGCTATTCAAACGATCAATGTCAGATGTTCAGCGTTGTACATGGATGTCACTGTCAGCCACAACCAGTATTGCCAACTTAGTATTTTTATAGTTAGATCTAACAATTTTAGCAAACCCAAATCAAAACATTGTGGAACTGTAAATACCTGAATATTAAGGTGCTCCCTCACCGGGAGCATTCGCGTGTAATGTAAAGTTACAGATTCAAGCATTACATCAGAGAGGGAGAAAAACCGAACATTACAGCGCGCACCTTGTAATGATACGATAAACGAGTTTACATCAGTGAAGGAGGAGAACCGATCATTACAATATTGCCGCACAACTCAGCACAATGACCGCTTCGTCTGACATTATGGAAACAATTAAATGAAACGTTAATGCTTGCAAATTTAAATCTATACTAAACTAGCTGACCCGGTGAACTTCGTATCGCACCTACTACAACCACTACTTAGAACTTACCCTACAACTAACCTACTACTACTACCCCACAACTACCCTAAAACTACCCTACAACTACCCTACTACTACCCTACAACTACCATACAACTACCCTACTACTACTCTACAACTACGCTAAAACTACCCTACTACTACGCGGAAAATAAAGATTTTTCCATACACTCTTTCATCTCCAATTTTAACCCCTTCTGATTTAATTTACGCAACAAAAAGTACATACATACATACATACACACATTCTTACTTTAACTTTTATATATTAGTAGGATAGGATGTTACATTATACGCGAATGCTTGTCAGTCAGGGAGGTAGTATTCTAATGTAATGCTCAAAGTCGAATCTATAATGTTACATTACATTACACGTGGATGCTCCCCGGTGAGGGAGCGCCTTTTACTCTTTATAACTACATAAAAGGCTAAAGTCTATTGGTTTATACTTATCAGTAATTATTGTTTATTATTTCAGACCTTTTAGTCGTCTGATTAAAATAGGCAAGCAATATATCACTTTACCAAAATAATGAATGATGCATTTTGCAAAAGATCTAGCAAAGAATATGATGACAGAGTTGGCAGTACTTGGCATTGTCGTCGCTCGCTTGCTGAATGCTGACCGTCCGTCGCGTCCGTCGATTTTCGATTTCAGCCTTGCTCTCGCTTTGCTGTCCGCTCTTTTTGTTTTCTTACTTTTGTTGAGATTGCGGAAGTATAATTTATTATTATACTGTACTCTAAATTTAGCTAAACAATCATGTCGAACGATTACGGATTTAACAGTGATGACTCCCCTAATAAAACTATTACACATCTACAAATTCCCAGCCCCATTATTACCCGAAGAAATCGTACAGCTTCTACGTAAGTGTTGATACTTTATGTTTTATCCATATTATTTTGAAAATAACTTTTCTTATATCTGTTTTTAATTCAAGGTCGGAACGTGCTCTTGGAAATCCCTTGGAGACGGGGAAAATCAAGTCGTTTTGTCGTGAAAAAGGTCACGGTTTCATTACCCCAGATAAAGGCGGAAATGATCTGTTTGTGCACATCTCTGAGTAAGTTAATCCCTTTCATCCTATTGCTTCCATAACGTTATAAGCTTGTACCGATTCTAAGTAAGCTTGTAGAATTCCTCAACAAATATGTTGAGGGTTTTGTTGTAATTTAGAATCATCAATCTTCAAGGGAGACTAATAGTCATTCAGAACAATTATTTTACACATTGTGTTGAAATTCACTTGTCTAAACACACACTGCTTTGAAATATATCAAAACTAATTAAATAATTCTACTAAGATACAAAAAAACATTATCTCTGTCAATAATAAATATTAGTTATTAATACAGCAAAAATATAAGAATATAAGATCCGACTATGAGGAATCATGGGATTTGTAAATGAATTAATTTTATAATTATTAGAACAATTTTACCATAAATTAAATTGTTATTATGCTCCTGAAGCTTCATCTGGAAACGAAGATGAGAGAGCGCCGTTTCGTTGCATTATTTCTCCTGTTCAGCATAATATTTCATCTTATTATACACTTCCGAAATTGTCTTAACACATTTACCGCAAAGATTTCGTTTGGCAATCTATAATAATTTCGAATTAAAATTATACTCATAATTATCAGGCAGCCGAGGGTATAAATTAAAGTACCCGCTCATATTCAATCATTGCGTCATCATCTTCATCAGGCAGCACTTAAGTCTTCCAGATGAAGCTTCAGGAGCATAATAACAATTTAATTTATGGTAAAATTGTTCTATTATGCCCCTCTTCGCTTCATCTGGAAACGAAGATGAGACGTGTTTGTTTTCGCCTGATGACAATTATGAGTCGGTAGGTAATACCAAATAGGTACAATGATCAATATCATATAAACAATGTTAATATGTTACCAAGGTAGTTACCAAACATGGTAGGTAAACCGAGAAGGATTCATGTAGGACCTTCTAAAAGGTACAAAAAAGAATCATGGTTATTAATTCTTCATTATTTTGCAAGTACATTAAAAATAAGGCATGTAGGTAGGTGGTACCGTAAGCGAATCCAAAAAAAAACTGGACTGGACAGCGATTTCTACAAGTTTTCATCCTGGCTGGTAATTTGATATACATATTATGTTGTCTAAGACCAAAATGTAGGGTAGAGTACAAGACTATCCTTGATCTACAAAGACTTTGTTATAGATGCATTAAAGGCTTTAGTTATCTACTTCGTTCAATTTAAAGATGGTTTGACTTCTAACCAATTGTAGTGTAAGCGCAACCTCAGCGGATTCCTAATATAACCATATCCCGATTATCTTGAAACTATGTATTCAAATAGAACACATCGCAACTTCGCTCAATAAACCCATGAAGCTCTATCACTTGTCACATCCTCCCGAAGTTACCACAGATAACACCATTCTCTACTAGACCAGATGGATTCCATGTATAGTAAGTGAACTTTGCTTTAAAGCTATTTTTTAAGACCTTTGATCTAAAGATCTTTTTAACAGATGAGTTAAAAACCCGAACATGAGGTCCACTAATAGGAAACCACCAATTTATGTATAGGTACTAAGTAAAACTTATGTTAAGAGAACTCAGCAAATCTACTGAGCCCAATGGTATAAGTTACTATAGGAAATTCCTATAGTAACTTACCATCCCGTACTAACCAAGGAGCTCAAATATCAGATTTCAGACATTAGGCGGGGATGACCCGCGTCGTGTCGATAAGGTTTTTGTACAGGTTCAATTTTGGCATGAGGTTTGCTAGAGGTCTCGACATGAGGTCTGCTTTGTGTTTTAAATGTTTTGTCCCATCGCGATGCTACAACGGCCTGTCGTTATGAATTTTAAAACTTTTTGGGAATGGGTCGTTAAAAATATCCCACTCAGCTCGAAAACATTAGCACCGTTAGACGCAAGCCTTGGAACCAGCAGAATGCTGGTTGACGATCCGCAACGGTAAAAAAGACTGAGGATCCGCCGTCCCGTTTAGATAGCCTGGCAGACGTAGGGATACTTACACAAAGCAAAGATTTCAATCGACATAAAGCAGATCTGAGTCAGATTACTTCAGATCTAAGTAGGTATAAGTCTTGCCAGCATATGAAGCTTTGCCCCCTTGATTCTTCAGGTATGTAGTACGATAGTCCGACTGAAATAACAATGCTTTGTTTTGAGCATTTTTGTTGGACAAAATAGCTTTGCAGTTATATATAGCTCCTTTCGGTTGCAATGCCAGTCCTATTATTGTCCAAGGCCCCCTCGTAACTCGACATGGCTCTGCTACTCAGGATGCACTTCGCCCCATCCGTAGTTAACCCCATTAATTCAAAAATAAAATGATGATTTTTAGAGGAATCAATGACCGCTGGAACACAGCCTTTTGCCACCAATAATCCTTTTGGATACTTAGTAAGACTCACCTTGGGACTTCGACAAAGAACCCGTTTGCAATGGATCTATAGTTTTATTAATATTCATCTGCCGTCTTAATGGGTCAACGTAAATTTAGATAACTCAAAAGAACCTGGCTTGTTGTAGACACCGCTTTGTTACCGAAGCGAAGATGTTTAGTACACATGCCAAACCGGATAGTATAGACATGTTATTATGCCTCATTTTGCCTTGATGAACCGGTACAATCGGCAGATGAAAACAGGCATTCGATAAGTCGATTTACGATACAGGTTGTAGAAAGAAAATACTTTGTCACGCTGACATAAGAAATAAAGAATCTTCAGATTGCATAAGAACGATACAGGCGTTGTCTAGGTATCGCGCTTTTATGTTGAAACAACGGAAGCTGTCGTTAAATATCTCGAGTAGTTAAATAGTTCTAACTCGGTGTATGCTCATCCCCGGGGTGGAAACGCCTTGCAGCTTCTCTTGCTCATAAGTCTATGTGTAGCAGCGAGAGTATCTGATGACACGCCGCTGACGTGTCAAATGGTTTTAGTTTTGGGTTCGTCATAAGAGAGCAAAACCCTGGAGTCATTTTTTAAGTCTTGAAAAAACGGAGTGTTCATTCATTCAATAAGCACAGCCAAGTTATTGAAGCTTAGTCCTATCTTCGTTCTTGTAACTGAACCGACACGTTTTCCTAGAAATTTGCATCGGCAGATAATAAAATGAACCTCAGGGCTCTGTACTAGAGCGAAAGATAAATAATAAGCTCAGGTTTATCAATACAATTGGCATGCATTTATCAATAAAACTGGAACTTTCAGACGAAGGCAAACCTTGCCCAGTCCATTGGATATGCAGATGAATCAGCTCACGGCTAAGAACGCCTTAAGAGCCACTGGTACTTCCAGACAGAGGGAAATCTTGCTTAGTCTATTAAATAGGCTGTTTAATAAACTCAGTGCTTAAAATTGCCTGATGAGCCACTGAAACTTCCAGACAAAGGCAAACCTTGCAAAAGTCAATTGGATTGGCGGATAATTAAGAAGACGTAAGGCTTTAGTTAGAGCGTCTGGTAAGCCTCTAATTAGATTGCCCAGTCAGTAAGATCGGCAGATAATTTAGCTTAGGGCTTTAGAGCGCCTGATACACCACTGGTACTCCCAGACAAAGGCAAACCTTGCCCAGTCAATTTGATCGGCAGATAATTATGTTCAGGGCTTTAGAGCGCCTGATACGCCACTGGTTCATCCAGACAAAGGCAAACCTTGCTTAGTCAATTGGAGCGGCAGATAAATAAGCTCAGGGCTTTAGAGCGCCTGATACGCAACGGAACACAAAGGCAAACCTTGCCCAGTCAATTTGATCGGCAGATAATTACGCTCAGGGCTTTAGAGCACCTGATACACCACTGGTACTCCCAAACAAAGGCAAACCTTGCCCAGTCAATTGGAGCGGCAGATAAATAAGCTCAGGGCCTTAGAGCGCCTGATACGCCACTGGTTTATCCAGACAAAGGCAATCCTTGTCCAGTCAATTGGATCGGCAGATAATTAAGCTCAGGGCTTTAGAGCGCCTGATACGCCACTGGTTCATCCAGACAAAGGCAAACCTTGCCCAGTCAATTGGATCGGCAGATAATTAAGCTCAGGGCTTTAGAGCGCCTGATACGCCACTGGTTCATCCAGACAAAGGCAAACCTTGCCCAGTCAATTGGATCGGCAGATAATTAAGCTCAGGGCTTTAGAGCGCCTGATACGCCACTGGTTCATCCAAACAAAGGCAAACCTTGCCCAGTCAATTGGATCGGCAGATAATTAAGCTCAGGGCATTAGAGCGCCTGATATGCCACTGGTTCATCCAGACAAAGGCAAACCTTGCCCAGTCAATTGGATCGGCAGATAATTAAGCTCAGGGCTTTAGAGCGCCTGATACGCCACTGGTTCATCCAGACAAAGGCAAACCTTGCCCAGTCAATTTGATCGGTAGATAATTAAGTTTAAGGCTTTGGAGCGTCTGATATCCTACTAGTACTTCAAGACAAAGACAAACCTTGCCCAGATAATTGGATCGGCAGATAAAGTGTCAGGGCTTTACAGCGCCTGATAAGGTAGGTGCTTCTATAGGTATGTATGTCAACGAGGGATGGAGAAGAATTTCTATTAACACTTGATTAATATGAATCAAGAGTCCTTCATATTTCATTGGAGGTCCTAATATATATAATCCTAGAAACTCAAGCATTAGCGAAGGCACACCACCGATTTTGGGATATTGACAGACCAGCCTAGTCTGCAGACACAGGATCTTTAGCGTGACGTGGATGTGAGGAGAATAATTATGGTTTAGACTATCGGAGACTGCTCCGAAAGAAAAGAACCTACACGTGAGAGTCCGTGTGAGGCTGCCCACGAGGGTTCATATCAGATTTACTCAGGGCGATTTAATAAATGTCCTCATGTGTTAAAATTTGTATTCAGCAGGAAATCGTCATAACAGACAATCATCCTTATTACAATATTATCCAAGATTCGGGTAGGAATTTTTGGTCGAAGAATTCCAATATCTGTTTCAACAAAATTCTGATCCTGAACTTTCATATCGTGATTAATCTGAGCATGATCCCCATTATAGGTCTACCTACTATATTCGTGACGCTTTTTTACGCAAAATACACTGGTCGGGAGCACACAGGCTCCGCCGCCAGCGCCTGTAGTATTTGTAGCTAGAACGTACTACAGGTACAAGAGTTTTACGAATCATCGGATTCAGCTCATTAAATATCATGGGGACTCACCGTAGAATCAGGACCGGAATTCGGTAACACTAATTTCACTGCAATCCAGAGAAAAAGTGCATAAAAACTACAACCCAAATCTACACGATGTTGCACGAACCGAAGCAAACGACGCAATGATTGAATATGAGCGGGTACTTTAATTTATACCCTCGGCTGCCTGATAATTATGAGTATAATTTTAATTCGAAATTATTATAGATTGCCAAACGAAATCTTTGCGGTAAATGTGTTAAGACAATTTCGGAAGTGTATAATAAGGTGAAATATTATGCTGAACAGGAGAAATAATGCAACGAAACGGCGCTCTCTCATCTTCGTTTCCAGATGAAGCGAAGAGGGGCATAATAATAAATTTTTATTCTTCCACTATACAGTGGAAGAACACTCATTCAATAAGAGACCCTTCAACTTATATTACATAGTCTACATTCTACGAAGAATCTCATGAGGAGATATAATTAGCTACAACATTGTTTCATAATGAAATGTTAAAAAAGTTGTATATTTTCCTAACAGGAAAAGAATACTAAAAACCGCTTGTAAAAAGAGTGTTTACATTACTCACAAGGTCATAATGTGAATGTGCTAATGTTTACAAAGCTCAAATTTATGAAGTTTTTTTTCTTATCTGTCTAATGTTTGTTTTAATGTGAATGATTGAGTTACTTTTGTGATACAATGACTTGCATGATGAATCCATTTTGACACCCACTCAAAGTAAATAAAAGTAGGTGGTAAATTGTATCTCATAGATTTATTATTTCTATATTATATTATGTAAAGTTTTTGTATTCTGTCAATCATCCAATTTCCATACAAGCTTTGAAAAGTGAGACTAGATGGTGCTGGCTGTGTGTAGTGTCCAGTATTATTATTACATTTCTGTTAGCTACAGCATCATTGTGTGTGTGTCAAGATATTTGCTGTTAGTTGCTAATTATACCTTAATTGATTGTTTAAGGACTTGCACGAAACTAATATGAGCATTTTATAGAAACTGCTGAAGTAGAAAACCTAATTAAGTAGTTGTTTGCTACAAACTTCTATTAATGATTTGTGACGGGAATAAAACCTGCAACCTCCTATGTGTCAATTGGCTACTAACCATGAGCTGGTAAAGTTTCCCTGTGTTCAAATTTAATTAAATCGGGGCATATGTTCAAGATTTGTCTTTGGACAAAAAACAACTGCTAAATCCCCATATCTCAAAAAGAAACATATAAATCAAAATTCCACAATCAATGTGTATTAATGTAATCTCCATAAGTTTTAACTTTCATCAAAATCCGATCATCTGTTCAAGAGTTATCCACAGATAAAAATTGCGGACATACAAACATACAAACATTCAGCCGAAATGCCTAGTGGCCACTAAGAACTTCGTTTGTTTCACTCACTTGCTCGATTATAATGCTAGACATTTCACACTGCACCATCTAGCCTTAAAGTAAGCAGAGCTTGTGTTTCGGGTACCAGATTATTTTACTAAAACTTTTTGGAGGTCTCCCTTAGCAGGCTCTTACTGCATCCATGTAAAAATTTGCACGGCTTAGAAGCAGAGTACAGTGATTCTGTATATTTTTAAGTAGTCTAAGAACTAATGTACCTGTATTCATGCAAATAAATCATTCATGAGTATGAGAGGGTAACATTCTACTGCTGGCACCCCACGGCACCAGCCTTATAATTGGAATTTTTCATTTACCTACTTCAATTCACTCCTGAAGGTCTCCCATAAACTTTTTTCTGCGCCTTTCCTTACACTAATATAATGTTTGTTTTTACAGTGTTGAAGGAGAATATGTGCCTTTACCCGGAGACGAGGTTATATACCGCCTCTGTCCGATCCCGCCCAAGTTCGAGAAAAACCAAGCTGTCCATGTCTGCATTGCTCACCTCATACCAGAGAAACATTTGAAGTGGGATGATGCTAGTTGTCAGTAATTAGGATTTACAACAGATTTTCACTCCCGCAAGAGCCCCTTTATAATCTGTAGTAGAATGCTGAAGTTCTTATACAATTTTATTAATCATGCTTAAAGAAGAATGCCAAAAGACCCACAGAATTCTAATCTTGATTTGGGCCTAACTAAAACAAACTATGTTCAAAAAAACATTTTGGCTTAAAACCTTGATTCGAGGTTTCGATCACAGTGATATACTTTTAAAAACCTTTTACAAGCATTGGTACAGGGGTACCAGAAAAGGGGGCGAAGGCCTCATAAGGTCACAGACAGACAGACTGCGCTTTGCATATTAGATGCTCGCATTTACCAAACAATTATAAACAATTACAATTGCTGATTTAATAAATGCAACAAGATCTGATTTATAAAAAAGAATCAGTTATAGAAATGAAAAATGCATTCAAAATTGAGTTTACATTTAAAAACCAAAAATAGCTTTAAGAATCAGTTGGTTGTGTTCTCTGTACTTAAGGCCCTGTTGGTTGGTCAGTTGTAAGTTCTGATTGTGTATGAGATAAGACACTGTTTATAGCTGCTGTGTGCGACACCTCGGCTACTGCAATCACCATCATCAGCATTCTACTTAACAACCAATATTGTGTATCTTTCTAAGCACTAATTGTATGTTTCTGTCTTTGCGCAATTCATGCGTCAATTCTTGTGTGTGTGTGGTCTTCATAAACTGGATCCACCCTTCGTCCGAATGTTGGGCGAATTCAATGTGCAACTATTGAAGGAATTTTGCCATTGTAATTGAAATTTGGTTCGACTGCAAGGTGTTAATATGACAAGCAAATGATTGGGTTAAAATTCGCCCGGCAATTCACACGTGGGAAAGAACCGGTGTTAGTGTATTAAGTGTAGGTACATACATACCTTGCCCATGTGTACTGTACTGTTTTATGAGAGACTAAGGTTTAACTATTTTTTTTAACGCTACCTTAAATTTATAGTTAAGTTAGCGTTAAAAATATAGGTCATAATATTTGTTTTGTTTTTGATGGTATGTAGAAATGTGTCCTTTATTATGTCAGTCAGACAGTAAAGCTGATGTAAATGTATAATGTAGGTAGCATTTTAAGTTTAAAAAATACGTATGTTTTCATGACCATCATGAAATTCAGTACCTATTTGAAAGTGAGAAGCCAAAAGTGGTGCTAAATTTTGGAAGGTTTTATCATTCTCATAGGATTTTGATATCTGTTTGTTATCACAACGAATGGGGAAATGGCTTCTTGCATATTGTTTAGAATGCCTGTTATTTATGGCCTAATTTTCAACATCTCTGCTTATATATTTTGGTAGGTTTTTGTCACAAGCCTCAAGAAATAATATATTATGTACTTGTTTTTTCAGAAGCATACCTACTTACTGGTTGAGAGGTATTATTTTACTCAAAGCCTCAAAAATGTACCTATGCATAAGTATAAGTGTTTTTTTTTAGTTTTTTTATGTATTAAATGCACAAAAAATATGTGCCACATTTTGTGATATGATGAAACATCAAACAATATGATTGCATAATATTATTTGAAGGATGTGCCTTAGGCAGTTTTGTATTGTACACTTGCTCAGCACTCGTATTTATAATATGAATGTCCGATTCAAATTGTCCATTTTCTCACTAGTGCATTCCTACAGTGTTGCATTTCTTTAATCTTGATCTTGTTTTTTTAGCTGAAGAGTGACACGGGGAATAAAGTCGTCAGTCACATTTTAGGGCTAACATATGTAGATGTCAGTCAACCCTTAGATTTTGTTTACGTATTGTATTCTATTGATCCGACAGACGGAAAAGTATTCCATTAAAATGATAAGCAAAACAGCCGTTGTCGTTCACGTTTTGATCAGTTGGCAAACTTATTGTTGCGAAAACGATAGTATTGTACTTTTTAATGTATCTGGTCCTGATTGCTTTAAATTGTGTAAATCTAATAAGTGTTGCCATGCTTTTTGTGTTTAATTCAGTATAAGACTACAGCGAACATTAATATATAATAAATGATTATGTAATTAAATCAGTCATTCAATTAAACCTTTCCTGCCCTATCTTTTTAAGTACCTACACTCGTTAAGCCTAGATGTAAGGTACTGTAGAATTCGATTTTACATGGAAAGTAGTCATGTTGGTATGTTGTAACCTGTTAAGTTGTTGGTGGAGTACGATAAACAAGATTCACATGTTTAACTTAGGTTTATTCTCGTTTAGTAGTAAATTACATAAAAAAGGAGTCAAATCGAGCGACTGATATGAATGAAACACCGCCAGATTTGCACATGTATGATGAGACCATACAGTAGACTAAGACAAATGAAAGCCAAAAACATCAGATATACACATTTTATTAGAATAATGATAGTAATAAATAATACAAATGCGTAGAGCTATGAAAATTAGAAAAGTGTATAAATTTACTTAATTTTATTTTATTACTTATATTGTCTTCCAAGACAAACATTGTGTAGATATAGAAAATAATTGTGAATTTAACGATACCTTAGAACTTATTATTTCAAACAACTCACATACCAAGACACATACACAGCTAACACCGTAACTAAATTATATCTAATCACTATAAAACATCTCTATACAAGGTACATAGACAAAGAGTAACTAACATCGACATATTCTACTTTAGTCTCATCCGCTTAAAGCTCCATTTCCGGTGTTTTCAGGTCACCATACCAATCAATTTTCGCGGGGATAAGGGCCAGTATCCACATGAATTTACGCTCGAATTTTGAACTGCTCATAGATTTAGTAGCACATAATTGAACGTAGTTCTATAATACCGGCCCCTATCTTGAGTACACAGTGACATTTTATAGGCTTGCCTGACTTTCCCTATCAAAACCACTCACATATCTTGATCCTACATCCATCATAGCTAACGTTAATCTTTCAAGTGTCATTCACTGTCTATCGCACAATTACAGCGGAAGTGAAGTGATAAAAGGCAACATAATTAAACTGGTTATATCGTGTGGGAAGCCTTTGCAACAATACTTATAGCATATTGTAACAGTGTCTTGGTGACAAATAACTTGGGAAGTGAACATCTAAGCTTATCATTAGTTTTATCTCGCGTAGAAAGAATAATTGTTTAGACCACAGGTGTCTGCTACGGCTTTTAGTTATTACATAATACCTACATAACTTGATGGAAGTCATGACACGATTTCACTATGCCAATCTTAAATCTACATTCTATGAGCCTAGGTTCTAAACACAAATCTATAACACACCACTGACTTATTATTGAGCTACATCTTTGCCGGGAAGACGGTACGTTCTCTCATAGGTTTTACAATATTAGTATAAGTAGGTATATTCGTTGTATAAAAATGCAAGTATAGAATGATTTTGTAAAAAAATGCTCCAAAAATGGGAACTGTACAGCCAAGTTTTGACATAGCCATTTGTTGTTATGTGTGATTGTCTATTCCTTTCCGTTGGTTATATTTCCATTCTGAAACAAACATAATTCTTTGTAAGTTATTTAAACAAAAGATGCGGCAGGCCATCTCACTTGCACGAATGGGTTCAATTCTCACCGTGGGACAAATATTTGTACGAACTTCAGATGTTTCGTTAATATCGAAACATATTTGCATGTTATTAGGAAAAACCGGAACTATAAGGGTTCCGGTTTTTCCTCATAATATAATATATAAATAATAGTTTGGGAATATAATCCCTTATAGCATTTTTCCGAAACAGATGAAGGTATGTCTATAAAAATCAAGGTTCTACCTCAGGGCATTCTGAAGTTATAGCAACAAGTGTCACATGATTGTATGGAAATGGGAAACCTATTGGGTAATTCCAAAAGAAAATCAGATGAAATTCGATAAGGCCTTGATTAATTTCAGAATTTTTAGATTAAAGATGGGAGGTATTTTAGGCCAAGATATATATAAATCGAGGTCTTATCTATTCTAAAATTAAATAGATGCTTTTTCAATAAAGTTACCGCCATCTAGCGTCAATATGTAAGTATTGCGAATCAAGTAACTATTAATTTGACATTATTAATCGGTGTAGTTTTAAATAGCCTATTTTATATGTAACCGAGCCATAACTAAAAACCAACCGAAGTTTCTAGCTTCGAGGTCGGTTTCATATAAATGTATTCATTAAAACTCGCGACCGGCGCTCCTCGCCCGCTGAAAGCTGTATTACACTACACGGTATTCAGGACCCGGTAGTTAGGGCGATTAGGGAGCAAGGCTTGCCGGGTCCGACCGGTCGCCCTAGTTAGGGTCCCTTACGCTCTAACTCTTATTACACCACTCTTAGTTAGGGTAAGGGTCCCTGAATACCGTGTAATGTAATACAGGCTTTACTTCGTGTTCGCACCGCAGCCTCAGAGTACTGTTGTACTCTAAGGCGCACATTGCCACGCTTCGTACGATTGTGTGCCACGCCCTTAACGTGGGATGACTATCTTTAATATTATAAAGAGGAAAGATTTGTATTTTGTATGTTTGTAACGAATAAACTGAAAAACTACTGGACACATTTTCAAAATTCTTTTATCATTAGAATCACACTACATTGTCCCTAAGTAATACAGGCTATAAATATTTTATCCACGTATTCCCACGGGAACTGGAACTACGCGGGTGAAACCGCGGAGTGCGGCTAGTTTGACATATAAGGACTATTATTACCTCCTCCTGTTGCGCCAGTTGGTAATGCCGTTTGCGGAGAGCGGCTAAACGGACCCTTTCAGCCTCCAGCTCGCTCTCCAGCTCCAACGAGCGCACCTTGCTCTCCATCTCCAGGATGCGGGTGGCTGTCAGCGTCAAGGCGGATGTGTCGAGGGCCTCTGTAACATAATGTTTATTGAAATATCAATAATAATAAAGCAACGGTCCAAACTGCGTCTATGCTTGGCAGCGGAAGTCCGTACCGCGGCGGCCACGTCGCGGCTCGCTTGCGTGAGACTAGCGAGAGCGGGCGCGGCCTACGCCTTCGACACTGCCACCTGATGCTACGACCCATTCTTTTGACAGTCCATACCTGCGTCTCTATGCTTGGCAGCGGCCGTCCGTACCGCGGCCACCAAAGCCCCCACCGCGGCGGCCACGTCGCGGCTGGCCTGCGTGAGGCTGGCGAGCGCGGGCGCGGCGGGCGGCGCGCGCGCGCGGGAGGCGGCCACCAGCTGCGCGGTGGCGGCGGCCACCTCGTGAGCGGCCGCCGAGACGCCTTCGACGCGGCCGCCAGATGCTACCACTTCGTCGGCTGACGATCTGATGGATAAAATATTGATTAACTACTTGATTACATAACTTTCACATAGCATGACTTTGGTGACAGCAGAGTAGATTTTCCCGACCACAAACACATTATAAAAAATAACTGGGTATCTATTTATTTTATTATTTTTCTATGGCTTCATTTCAGCCGTAAAACGTCGACTACTGAACACAGGCCTCCTTCATGATCTCCATGAGAGGTAATTGCCATACTCACTACGCTTGGCAGGCGGGTTGGCGAGCGCAGTACAGGATGTTGATACACGGAAGGACGCTGCTGCCCATCTTCCAGAGGTATCCCTTAGCAGGCTCTTACTGCATCCACGGGTATGAAAGGAGGCACGAGGGATTCTTCTATGTGATGTGATTTAATTATCTGGCAATTATTATTATGATTCTTATGTTATCATCACGGGACAATGGCTAGTGCCATCCAGTCTAAACGGTCGGGAAATAATAAAGGTAATTTACGCGATAAATACTCAATTGATGGAATAGAGACTGCAGTCCGTTTTTCGCACCTGTTATAAACACTAACTCACTCTAGGAACATAACAGCGAACACAACCGCCTTAGATGCAGAGATCAGATCTTTAGACCAGTGCGGATTCTTCCGGTACATCTTCAGCCTTGTTGTAGCGTCACCCAACTTATTCTGGAGTTTTCTAGAATGCTGGACGAGGATATTGACCGTCGCCCGTCGTGTTTCTTCTTAATCACTTCTATTATGACACTACATAATAATTAACCCTACACCTGTGAAAATAGAGCTCAAAATCTATCTTACACTAGGAACTTAGCAGCGAACACCACTGCCTTGGACGCAGAGATCAGCCCTTCAGACCACTGCGGATTCTTCCTGTACATCTTTTGCCTTGTCGTGGGGTCACCCAACTCATTCTGGAGTTTTCTAGAATGCTGGACGAGTACTTTGACCGCCGCCATGAGTGTGGTACAAGCGTCGAGTATATTTTCGTTTACTTCTAGTTTGACGCCGGAGTCGCCCGCTCGACTGGCTGCTAGCATTTCCTGAAAAATATATAAAATTGAAGTGTCTGTTTGTAATGTCAAAATAACAGCTTATTACAAATATCTTTGGGCCTGGATGGTGCGTCATGTCCAGTATTATTATGTTTTGGTTTTTATAGATAACCTTTTTATTGACCACACCATAAAAAGAAATAAAACATGGAGATTTATATTATATTATTTATATCAGCCAACTCGACATCTACACTCACACACCTTTCACTTTTACATTAGCCTTATAGCTGTGATCTAACATCATTTTTTTTCTTACCTCAGTCTTAGACACAGCAGCTAGCTCGATAGAGTCGATACCCCTTTCCATATAAACTCGACATCACCAGGGAATCGCTCTTCGAAATAACACTTACACCTAAGACCACCATCATCTGCTATTCTGCTTCTACCTCTATCTAAGACACAGCTTGATCACTAGCCCGGAGCTGATCATCATCTGTATTTATAGATCCTACATTAACACGCACCATTTGTAACTCTCCTCTCCTATACATAAGGTTGAAATTCTCCTATCACAATCTTAGAAGCAGTTTGTTCGATAGCCCGGTCCATATCAGATAGCTTGACATTTTTAGATCCTACATAAACCTCTACCACACACCATTTGAACTGTCCTCCCATATAAATACGGTTGAAATTCTCCTACCTCAATCTTGGATGGGGCTTGTTTGATGGCCCGGTCCATGACCACCAGCTCGTCCACTCTCCTGGCGCCGACTGTAGCACACCCCACACCAGGCCTCGTGCGTCCGTACATAATATTTGTTACTCTCCTTCCTATACATACGGTTGGACGTTGATCTCACCGCAATCTTAGACCAAAGTTCCCTCCATAGCCCGGAGCTCACCATCACATATCTAGATCCTACATTAAACTCTACACAACTTTTATCTCTCTACTCCTGTAAAAAGTAAGGCCTTTGCATCTATTGCAAATATAGGTCGCGCGATAGTTAAAGATCGCTCGGCAAAAGAAGAAGGGGTATGCGCAGTATTCAATTCTAAGGTCTATTTGGTGATTGTGCGGAGTGAGGGGGACGGGTGCGCGCTGACGGCGTCACGTCATTGGTAGATCAGTCGCTCTCAAGGTCTCAAGGTCACCTCCCGCGGTGCGTTCACGCGTCTCGATTGGATACATGCGCCGATTGCCCCCACTAGATTCATCGAGCGATCTTAAACCACCGCGCGACTTGTACTCGGCCAACGCGGCTCTATACATATACTATCTCTCCTGTAAACATGGTTGGAATTCCGTCCCACCTCAATCTTGGACGCGGCTTGCTCGATGGCCCGGTCCATGTCCGCGAGCTCGTCGTCCACGCTCCTGGCGCCGGCGTTGGCGCCGTCGGCCGCCGCCGCCGCCTGCGCCACGCTGCGCACCAGGCCCCGCGCGTCCGTGCCGGCCGAGACTTCGCCCCTGCTCAGGGCTTCTAGGCACTGCCTCGTGGCTGTCAGCATCGTGCGGCATTCGGTGTTTAGTTCTGAAAGTACATTAATTTATAGATAAACTTGTTTTGGTTAAACTTAACATTGTCCTGTAATTGATTGACCAAATTTTAATTCACACATTGGTTAACACAATATAAGTTGTTTCAGAAAAACCACCACCACCTGTGTGGTGCTTGTAGGTGTACTATTTTAGCACGCTTTTATTGACTTTGACTGTATCTATATAACGGAATCATCAAAAGTTATTTTAACGTGGTTTTAACCAACTTTCAGGCATCAGAATTAATTTAAACTTTGCACTCTTATCAAATACCGATGACAATACAAAAATAATGCGTGTTTTTTTATTTTAACTACATATTTCTATTATTAGTGTTCTGTGTGAACTAAAAGTAAAAAAATCGCAAGTCACGCCCGATTTCAATATGATATTGACCGTAAAGTATTAGCTTACTGTCTGCCAGTTCCATATTGGTGGAGGTCTGCGAAACCTCGGTGACGTAGGCGGAGAGTTGCGCCGCGTTGTGCGCCGCAGACACCGCGGATTTCACTATGCTCTCCTCGTTGCCTTTCACCTGGAAAGAAGTGTGTTATAGTCCGTAAACCTCAGTTTAATTGTTGCGACAATTGCTATTAGAATCCTGCCCATCAAGTTCTGAAATTTGTAACTGTATAAATGACCTGTGGCAACGTTGTACTTAATGGGTGCAATGCCGACGAGTTATCGTACCCAACATATGTATACCGTCATATTTTCAACATCGTCCCAGCCCTATTGTCGCACGCTTGCTATATGTCGCAGCGATCAAGCTAAGTTTTACGAACTACATTTTGTTATTTTGTTCCAATGCTTACTTGAGCTGTTCTATTCAAAGCTTTAGTTTCTCCCAAAAGTATAAAAAGAAGTTATTATCTTGTTTTCGCCTACTTTTTTAAACAACGAAATGGATTTTAAGTCGTTCGAATCAACCTTTTTTCGGGGACGTTTTTGTGACTTATGTTCATAGACATACGCGAATTTGCAGAAATAGAGAGAAAGGAGATGTCGCGCAAGATCGTCCCATGTAGAAATCTCTTCCGAAATCCCTGTTATCCCAAGATTAGAACACGATACCATCATCATCATCATCATCTGATGGATGATGGATGACATACTCACCATCAATCTTTTCCATATAAATATTAGCATTTATCATTATCTTACCGTAGTATGTCTCGCGAGCTCGTCCAGCGCCTTAGCGGCGAGGTCAGCAGCTGCCTTGTTCGACTCCTGCGCATTCGACCGCTCCAACGCAGCCAGCGCGTTGTTCATAACTTCCACTGTTGCTTCGCCAGTGCACGCCACCAGTTTTGTACTCTCTGTTAGGAAAGTGACGTTTACAAAATCATAAACTTCTTTTGTCAGTTTCTCGTCCACATAGTAACAAGTTTTGAGTTTTAACAAGGAGTAAAGTGTCCGCCATTTTTGTTAACTCATGATAATATTCGGAGCTGGGCCATGATACCTGTGGGCTTAGATCACCAACCAGTAGGACCCCAAAATGGTGAGAAGCCGCGGCAGGCAGAGAAGAGAGATAGATAAAAAAGCGAAGGGGCCGAATTGACGGCGGGTCGAGATGCAGGGAGAGATGGGAAGGGAGGCCTTGGCCCAGTAGTCTAGTAGACCGCGGCTTATTGTTAATTGCAAGATAATATTTGTATGGGAAAATAATTATCTCAAGATAATTCACTCTATTCCACTCTGTTCCACTTAACAAATCCTTTAATGGATCTCACTAAAGAAATAAGATTAAATCACTCACTTTCTTCAATCTTTCTCTGAGCCTCTTCTAACTGCCTCTTAACAGCTGCAAGATCTGCCTCCAGAACTGAATTGTGCTGCAAGAGATCCTGCAATTCGCACTCTGTGTTTAATCTCTCAACATCTAAATGCGAGAGTCTAGCTTCCAATATCTACACATGCAAAGCCGGTCCAGTACAATCACGTCAAGCATTCAGGAAAAGGTCCCAGGTGTTCGAAGTTCCAGGTCAAGTTCCAGCAGTTTTGAATCCAGGAGTCCGGAACATCCCGAAGAAATTTGGAGATAGGTCCAGAAGGTTTCAGAAAGTTGCGAAGGTTCCAGAAGTTCAGACATGGAGGTAAGATAGCCAGGAGTCAGCGCCGTGGGGAAAAAACATGCGATTAAAAACTGTACAGAAACAGCATGCTTAGCTAAGTGAAGTAAACTTGAGATTTTGAAAGTTAATCAAGTGCAAAAGTGTCTGTCTGTGGTTTGTCAATAAGGAAGATATCGAGTGGAAAAATATCTCAAGTCACATCACCTGTGAAAAGTAGTGCACTTTATTTACTAGATCTTGCAATGACTATCTACGAATATACATATGTATAACAATGCAAGCGATATCTGCAAAAATAAATATTCTAAAATATGTGTAGTTAGCGTGATAGCAACATAAAAATGTGAGTAATATAAAAACGAATCTCTCATCATCATACAGTACCTAAAAACCTTAAATTTTGCACAACTTTAATTTAATATGACTATGCACAAAACAAAGTGCTTAGGTAGTTTCGTCGGACCAGGAATTACGCCTAAGATCCATCGCCAGGAAAACACAAAAGTACGTGAAATTAAAACAACGCACACATTTCACACAGTACCGACACCACATTGATTGATTGTATAGCAACCCGTCACATCTCCTCTAACCTGTTTATCGTTATCTTTGTCTGACATAAGTATATTAAAATCTTCTTTCTCTTTTATTCTCAGTTTTTGCAATTCTTCTAATTCATTTTTCATTTCTTGGTAACTAGCTTCAATTTGGCTCATCATTTCATGGTCGGAACTGATTTCTTTCCTTAATTTTTCTTCTTGACTTTGCATTTCCTCTTTCAGTGTTTTGATTTCATCATTTTTGTCATCAATAGTTTGCTTCGATGTATTAGCTAAATATTGTTGGTCTGATATAAGTGTACTGTTTACATTTTGTAGTTCCCGTATTTCCGTCTCTAAAACCTAACAATTAAAAAGTTAACCGAGAGGTCATTAGAAGGACTACACAAAACATACATTGTTAGCAAACAAACCTGTGTTTCTCTTGCTTTTTCACTAATCAATAATTGTTTCTGTGTTTCAAGCGTGGCTCGTTCTTCTTGGAATGCACTTATTTGAGCGTGAAGATTTCTCAATTCTTTATTTTTGAGAGCGACATTGTCATCACTTCTTTTGACGATATTTTCATGTTCTTCTTTCAGAGTTAGCAACTCATTGTTACATATTTCTAACTCAGCCTGAGTTTCATCCAACAGTTCGCTAAATCTGGATATTTCATCGGTTTGTTTGGTAACTGCTACGTTAAGAGATATAACTTGGCTATCTTTTTCTGCTACCATAGCTTTGAAGCTGTTTATAATTTCATCTTTACTTTCGGCTACATTTAGCAGCTCATTTTCTAAAATTTCTATTTGATGTTTGCTTTCATTATTTTCATTTTTATGTTCTATATTTATCTTTTCTACCAAGTCAGTTAGTTCTTGGATCTTTGATTTACTGACTTCAATTTCTTTTGACTTCTTATCGCTATCTGTCTCCAGCTCATTTACTTTAAGAGATAATTCTAAACGTTCTGAGTTCTGCAATTCACCCTTCTGTGATGTTTCTTCAAGTATCTTTTTGAGTTTATTTATATCATTATTGTTTCTATCAACCACCGTCTGCATTTCGTCTTTTAACCTGTTTATTTCATAATTCATAATTCATAATTCATAATTCATAATTCATAATTCATAATCATTTATTCAAAGATTTCAGGTGTATACAATAAGATCTTAAAGTTATAAACATTCTGCCGAAACTTGCCTTTACAGGCGTATGAATATGCACTAATAATACAATAATTTACTTATTATTATATTCACTTTTTAATTAGATAAATTTAATTTAATCACTCGAAATAGTAAAATGAACAATGATAAAAATACAATATATTCATTCAATAATTAATTCAATAAAAACAATTCAATAATCAAGTAATAAATTATAATAATATTATTAAATTAATTATATTTTATAGTCCAAAAATTCATGTATGCTGTAGAAACATTTATCAACAAGCCATTTCGTCAAATGGTATTTAAATTTAGGAAATGTCATTTCTTTCATATTATCTGGTATTTTATTATAAACTTTAATTGCCATTATAAAACTGTTGTTTGAGGATAATGTCAGTCTAGTAGGAGGTCTAAATAATTTATTTTTATATTTTGATCGAACACTGCAGCTTCTAGCTGAATGAGCTAGTTGAAATTTTTGTCTATTATTAAATACGAATACACTAATGTCTAATATATATAAGCTAGTTAAAGTTAAAATCTTAAATTGTTTAAAATAGGGTCGGCATGAGTCTGTAATTTTCAGCCCGAAAATGGCTCTTATACATCTCTTTTGCATAATAAATGCCTGTTCTACGTTGACGCATCTGCCCCAGATCAGAATTCCGTACCGCAACAGTGAGTTTATATAGCCATAATATGCTGTTATAGCAGCTTTTTGGGAAACAGTCTGTGTGATTCGCCGTAGGGGATATACAAAGCTATTTAATTTTGAGCAGACATGATCTATATGTTGCTTCCAAGTACACATTCTATCTATAAAAATCCCCAAGAATTTAATACAAGGAATGTCATCAATAGTGTGCCCTTCATGAGATACTTTAAGATTAAGGTGTTTACTTTTAGGTGTATGAAATTGTATAAGTTTAGTCTTTTCTATATTAATTTTTAAGTGATTCTGCTTTAGCCAAACAATAGCTGATTTCAATGCATCATTTACTTTTTGTTCATAACTAAGCCTATCAACTCCTTCCACTACAATTGTTGTATCGTCTGCAAATAATATACATGTATGGTTTATAACTTTTGGCAGGTCATTTATATATAAGAGAAACAGCAACGGACCAAGAATACTGCCCTGGGGAACGCCATAATTGTTATTTAAAAAACTAGATTGATATGATATTACTGATTTTGAGTTTTTATTGTATTTTGAAATTTCTACACATTGTTTTCTTTCAGTGAGGTAAGACCGAAGCCAATCATAAGCAGGACCCCTTATTCCGTACATGTATAGTTTGTGTAAAAGTAGTTTGTGACAAACACAGTCAAATGCCTTACTCATGTCCATAAATAAGACAGAAACAGGATTTTTCCTATCGATTGCATCAGTTATATTTTTAACGAGATCGAAAGTAGCTAATGAAGTGCTTTTATTGTTTCGGAACCCATTTTGTTCATTACATAAGATTCCTTCTGATTCTACGAAGCCGTACAATCGCTTATACATAACTTTTTCGTAAATCTTTGAAAAAATTGGTATAAGCGTTATCGGTCGATAATTATTCATCTGCGTTGAGCTTCCCTTTTTAAATAATGGTTTAACGATAGACTTTTTTAGTTTAACCGGAAATGTACCTTGTTCTAAAGAAAGGTTTATTGCGTGCAAAAGGGGTGCTGAAATATAGCTTAAACTCAATTTAATAATGTCTGTACGAATGCCATCAAAACCTACGGATTTAGAATTTTTAAGGGACATAACTATTTTCTCAAGTTCATCAATGCTTAATGGTGTAACAAAAATGCTATTTTTATTTGTCATAACTTTACAATTGGAGGCTATAGAGCCTTTGTCATTATTATGTCCAGAGTCAATAAAAAAATTATTAAAACAATTTGCAATAGTAAATGGATCGGTCACATCAGAATCGTTAACTACAATTTTATTTATTTCGTTAGTACTTAAATTATTTGACGAGTATTTTCTTATTATATTCCAAACAGCTTTAGCTTTATTAGGCGATTTATGGATGTATTGCATATTATTATTTTTCTGTGATGCAGTTAAACATTTTTTCAATATGCTACTATAATTTAAATATGATTCTTTGTCCTTATTACTACGTGTGTTTTTCCTATATTTAAGGTACAACAATCGTTTAAGTTTGCAACTTTTTTTAAGTCCTTTAGTTAACCATCTTGAATTTTTATTGGAATGATTGTTTATCTTAATTTTAACAACAGGAAAACACAAATTATAAAATAGACTAAATATTTCTGTAAATACATCAAAAGCGGATTCAGCAATGTTTTCGTCAAACACTTCGGAGAATGTAAGACTGGCGAGACAGTTGATAAATTTTCTACAGCAATCGCCATCGTAGACCCTCTTTAGTTCGTACCAATACTGTATTTTTCGCCTTTCTGTCTTGTACTTTGGATGTGATGACCATTGAAGTATTTGAGCTGTGTGATCTGAGAGGCCCAAATGATTAACTGATGCCTCTACATTTTCAATGTTAGTTGCAATATGGTCGATACACGTACTCGAAATAGCCGTAATTCTTGTAGGTTCAGATATTTTATGTTGTAGCTGAAAAGTTTCTAATATATTATTGTACTGTAATAAAGCTCTAGAATCTTTCAAGGTATTGATGTTAGTGTCTCCACATAGTATTATCTTTTTTCTTGTATTTCTCGCCAATTGTATCAAAAGTTCTTCTAATTTTTCTAAGAATATGTAAGTGTCTGATGAAGGAGTTCTGTAAACGCAAATCAATCTTACATTGCATTCGATGAGCTCTATTGAGCAACATTCAAAGGTACAAGACTCGCATACATTAACAGGAATATTTTTAAACTCTATGTCATTTCTGATTAAAATACTAACGCCACCTCTCTTTGAGTTTTTTCTTGAATAAAATGCTGCATTTTTATATCCTTTTACACGTAGGTTATGTTCTGTTCCATCCTGTATAAAGGTTTCACTAAGGCAGATGATGTCAATACGGAGACCTTGATGTTTAAGGTCTAAAATAGAGCAGTAAAGTTCGTCTTGCTTATTTATAGTCGCTTATTTTCGTGGTCTTTGTGGCTAACTAAATCTTCCAATTTATTTTCGTAGACGGTGATGGTACTTTCAAGCTTTCTTTCTAATTCTGATATATCGTCAAGAGCCTTCTTTACCTCAAAGTCTTTTTCAGCTAAATTGGTGTCGAGTTCTTTATGCTTCTCATTTAATTCTTCGTTGAGCCTCTCACACTCCATCGCGTAGTTACTATCCATGTCTAGAAGTTGTTGTTCTAAGCTAACTATATTAGTTTGCAGCTCGTCAATCTTTTCACGCATTTGTAGTGTTAGTTCCTAATGCAAGTAAGAAGCATGTTATTTACATACAAAAACGAGCACTAACTAATACACTAAAACTTCTAAAATCCACAATTGCATGCGCAAACAGATTGTACAAACTTTTCCGTGCTATCAAGACGATACCATTAAATAAATTATTTCACTCAATTTAAGTATTCTTCTCATTATTGAATGTCTTTTAAATGTACAAAATGAGCTCCTATTTAAGATAATTGCAATCAAACTTATACATGTTGTTATGTATTGTTAATTCCTCTCCAATGATTTGTCATTTTATTAGGTGTGTTAACTGTAAAGTGTGCGAGCACATCTTATTTTGTAAATAACTGTATTTGGTGTCCAAGGATACTTATGGGTAAGATATATGTATGTATAATAAAATGACAAGTCATGGTAATGTAGGTAAACCAGGCATTTTGCTGCACAAAAATTAAATTGTTTACAAGAATTGACTATGAACAAGCATTCTTTACATCATAATAATAAACTGACTATATTACTGACCTCTTTATCCTGTTGATGCTGCAATGTCAGATCTGCAATCTGCTTCAACGCAGCCTCTCTTTCATCTACAACTTTCTTATACTCATCACCGCTCCTTTCTCTTAACCCTACCAATTCAGCGTTAACTTTACACAATTCAGTCTCTCTATCTTCTTTCTCTTTTTTTAACACTTCTAAATTTTCAGTTGCTTCTTTTAGTTCATTAGATATCGTGTTTATTTTATCTTCATGTTCAGTTTTTGTAGTTTGATGTTCTATTTCCATAGCTTCTAGGGCAGCTTTCACTTCAGCAAGGGTGTTTTCTTTTTCTCTAGATTTTTCTAGTTCACTTCTTAATTCTGCGACTTGACTTTGGTATTTCTCCACCTCTTCGCTTGACGATGCACTTTGTTGAAGGAGTTCTACATCTCTAGAAATAGAAAATATATTATCAATATCACATTAGCTTTCACGTTTAGGGCTTTTATGATGTTTCTTTAAGCAATCTTGTCCCCTGCATATACCACTTGATAATGCAATGTCAATATCAATGTCAAGTGTATATTCTTTTAAGCCCAAAGGCCAAATTATTATGACAATTTACAAAATAAAACAAGCACATTTAGATTAAAGTACATCCTTGAAGTCTCTGCCTCTGTGGCTCAGTTGGTCTAATAGCCCACTGATGGACAATGCTTGTGTTTGTTCTGCAGATATTTTTTTAACCGCAAAAAAAAAGTTTTCTTCAGGGAAACCGTTGCATTTAGCGGATAACGGCGTAACGGTCGCGTCGCGTCAGCCTAGAGTTGTCGCCGCGTATAGGTCGGAGAAACGCCCACGCTCGTACAACGCCAGTAGGATAGGCAGAAAATAAATATTAACGAACAATATGGGCCAAGCCCCCTGATATGCACAGCGCTGTCTGTCTGTATATTTGACGATTACAACCGAACGCGTTGACCGATTTACATGAAAGCTTTTTTGTTAGCACCGTCTTAATGCGAGAAGGTAACTAATTGATTTTGGTGACCCTAAGGTCACAGAGACCGGAGGTATTGTTACCTCAAAAGGTCATCAAAAAAATAAGTCTTCAAATGACCGAAAACGTCCAAAAAACCAAAAATGTAATTTTTGACCTTTGGTGACCTTTGGAGGCCTTCGCCGCCTTTTCTGGTACCCCCGTACCAACGCTTGTTCAGAAATAAACGTAAGGTGCACATTTTTTTTTCTGAGTCGTTCTGCCTCAGTGGCTTAGTTGCTTCGTGGCCTTTCATTCCATCTAGATTTTTCATTAAAAGATTAAAATTACGCTCAAAAAATGATCTGTATTTCTGGGTATGTAATATTGTGTTGTGTTGGGTTTATACTAACTTCATCCTATCGTTGAGCTGTTGTTGTAATTGCGTCTTTGCGGTTTCATGCTGCGCGGCCGCCGCTCTGAGAGTAGCGGAGAGCTTGTCCACTTCCGCTTTCTGTGCAAAGATAAAATGTATGAAAGAAAACGATCTGCAGATATTTGTTCAGGGTGTTCTGGGTGTTTTTCTATATATAATAAAAATATCTATCTATGTAGTATAATGTATTAAGTATATCAGTCATCTAGTACCCATAACACAAGCTCTGCTTAGCTTGGGGCTAGATGATGCTGTGTGATTTGTCCAGCATTATTTAAAAAAAAAAACCATTTTTTTACTAACCTACATAATGTCCCTAAGCTGGGCAAAGGTCTCCCAAAGTCCTCCAACAATTCCGATCCTTCGCAGACTTCCCCCATCCTCTGTCCAATGTGACGAGATCATCCCGTCAACGCTTCTCGGCCGACCCCAACGCCGCCTTCCGTCATCAGGAAGCCATGGTGTTTATAGTTATAATGTGAGCCCAATTCTCCGAATAAACTTAGCTATAATTTTAATAACTGTGTCTGTTCTATCGGCGCACTTCACTAAGGTGCCGATTCTTGCCGATAGTTGCGCTTCCTAAAGCTTATTAGAATTATGACGTTTCTAAATATAGATAGACAACGTAAACTACGATATTCTTTTTACGTTGCCAGCTCTTAATTTAGAAACATCACATCTTAAATTTTTATTAGTTTAGGTAGTGCAACAACAGAATAAATAAATAAATATAATTTTTTTTTGACAGTGACCGATTCTTCTTACATGTCTAACAAACTTTTTCTCTCAATATTATTAGTTTATATTCATGTATTATTTGTTATGTGCACTTACTTACCTGTCTGATTAACGTGATATGTTCCTCCCTAAGTTGTGTGTAGGCGCCTTTTAATTTTTGGAATTTTTCATCTTGAACTTTCGCTTTCTCTTCGGTTTCCGTTAGTTTTTCTGCATACATAAATATATTATTACGCTTATTTTTTATAATATTTTATACTTTATTGCACAACTACAAACGGTGGGCTTGTTGCTGACATTCTCAACCAGCCAAACCTGTGGTTAAGAGTGCTATAAATACGTAAACAATAGAGATCTCGTATTAAAATACAATTTATTAAGGATATAAGTTTTCTATTTTTGTCTAAATTTAACTTAGCACGCCAATCACTAATAATAAAAATTAAATGAAAAATTAAAATTAATTAAAATCTAATTTTGTGTTAGTATTAAGTTAAGTACAATAAAGAGTTATCTATCTATCTATCACTACCGAGGAGGTTGGCAGGTAGATGCTTTAGCATTAAGCCCCACCTCCTGTACGATATTAAGTAATGTGCAATTAAGGTTTTAAATAAAAAATACATAAAAACATAAAAGGTAAACACATTTTGAATCCGAAATTATATGCTTACGTTGTATTTCAGGCGTTCGTGATGAAAGTAATTCAGCTTTTTGTTTTTCTTCATTCAGTTCCACCTGTAAATGTACAACAGATTTATGTACATTTATGAAAAAATCACCAATTTTTTTCTTTAGCCTGTCTTCTCCCACTGCTGGCCAATATCTTTTCCAAATTTTTTCTTCGTATAAAGGTCGTAGTACACGTAACAACTCGGAAAGGGATCGTAACCGTATCGCCTTTCGCGTCGCCGTCAAACAGTCGTCAACCTAACGTGAGCACGAAACCAAAGCGGATCAGAAGCTCCGACACGTCGACTCGGCTACGGCTAGGCGACGCCGCGCTTACGGCTCGCCAACCGCTAGTTGACGGCTAGTTCAATCATTTTGAATCCGAACGTTAAGTGTGGACGAAGAGACGTAAGCTAGGAAATGGAGAGACGTAAGCTAGGGTACGGAGAGCCGTAAGCTAGGGTACGGAGAGCCGTAAGCTAGGGTACGGAGAGCCGTAAGCTAGGGTACGGAGAGCCGTAAGCTAGGGTACGGAGAGCCGTAAGCTAGGGTACGGAGAGCCGTAAGCTAGGATACGGAGAGCCGTAAGCTAGGGTACGGAGAGCCGTAAGCTAGGGTACGGAGAGCCGTAAGCTAGGGTACGGAGAGCCGTAAGCGCGGGAACGGCAAGTCGACCACGCACCGCACCGCGGTTCGTGAGCTTGTCCCGAGGCGAGGCGATTACGTTACGATTTCGATTAGTGTGCGTTGCAGTAGGGAGTTTCATATAACTAATACTGAACGGCTCAAGTTGATACGGTGACGATCCCTTTCCGAGCTGATACGTGTGCTATGACCTTTACTCCCTGCCCCTTCAGAGATGACTGTTTCCCGTGAGTCCTGTTCGAAATGATCAAGGTCGTCTACACAGCGTTCTCTTCAACGCTTCTCGACCGACCCCGACGCCGTTGCTTACACATTTCCAAGTTACGACCATCACCATCATCAAGACGCCCACTGCTGGACATATGCCTTCCTCATGAATCTCCAAGTTCTGATCATGAGGGGTTGTCGCCAAACTCAGCACGCTTGGCACGTAGAGGCGCTGCTGCCCATCTTCCGGAGGTATCTCTTCTCAGATTCTTACTGCATCCACGAGCAAGAGATAAGGGACATTGTACAGTAGTATAATCTTAACTGGCACCCCACTACATTTTGAGGCTGCGATTTATTGGTCATTAAAGCCCAGTGATATATGTACGCAATTATAATATAATTCTTACATGAGCCGACTGCAGATGTGTTTCCAGGCGCGTGCAATGTTCCCGCATCGAGCTCAGCATTGTGTTTCTTTCTTGAACCAACTGTGATGCTTCGGATCTATAAAGCAGTTAGAATTTGAATTTGAGAAGTATAGATGATTAGATTGTTTAAAGTGAAACGCGATACAGGGAAAACAGATTATGCTTTTGCAAAATCGTGCGAAATGCAAAATTTTTATAAAAATTTGGAAATATGCTACATATAAAATGTTGTGTAAATAGATATTATTTGTTGACTTACCGCATCCGTTTGAGCTCATGCTGCAAATGCTATATGCACTAAGGACATCTTCTCTTGAGTCTGAGGTATCTATTAGTGACTTTACAGAGTCGACTAGTTTGCTCTAGTATCATGAAGTCTTAGACAGTATTATTTGTCGACTTACCGCATCCGTTTGAGCTCATGCTGCCAATGGTCAATCAGCCTGTCTCGCTCCACGATATGTGGCAACCTTAAAGGCCTCCTCTATATGTTCTGATGAAATCTGACTCAGGGAGTCAGTGACTAAGAGAGACCTTACAGTGTCGACTAGATTTGTGGTTGCGAAGTCTTAGCCATCATTCTTTATTAACTTACCGCATCCGTTTGAGCTCATGCTGCAGATGGTCGATCAGCCTGTCTCGCTCCACGATAGGGTCCGGTTGCGGCGAGGGCGTGGGCCGTTCGAAGCTCTCCTCTATATGCTCCGAGGACATCTGACTCATGGAGTCCGAGGTGTCTATGAGAGACGCCACGGAGTCCGCCTCGTCGGGCGGTTGCTCCGGGATGGATACTACTGGTGTTACGTATGTGCCAAAGTCGCTCTGAAAAAGGTAAGGAAATAAACATTAACATACGAGTTGTCGTATTGTTTCTAAACTTATATCTGATCTGTATCTTGTGTTTTAATGTAACTCTGCGCTGTATAATTTGTTTTCTTTTTGGTAATGAATATGATCTATGATCTATGTTTCATTAAAAGCGCTCTGTTATTAAAATATATTCAAATTAACAGGTATGTATGTTCTCAATGTATCCTGTAATCAAATACCTATGTTTTATTGCGTAAAACAAAATTGTATGACACAGAAAACTCAGAAAACTGAAACTCGCCTGTTGTAGGAAGTTCGGTGGGTTAGACGGAAGCACTGGGAGCGTGAGAAGATTCCTGTAGTACTGGAGACTGCTGGCGTGCTTGTAGAACGAACTGAGCTTCTTAAACTGCTGCCGGAATCTGTAATTAAAGACGACTGCTGCAACTATGTTAACAAGATCGCCTAAGAAATTCCAGATCGTTTCCTTTGATACTGAAGGCCGTGCCAGTTCTGAGTGTTTCCATGTGGGTAACGGGAGTAGACGTGTAACGGACGTCACACACGTCTTTACTATTACTTTATTTTATTAGTGCAGTTCATAACTGTCTGGCCAGAGGTTTCCTGATCATCGCTCTCATGTTAATTGAGTGATTTCAATATGCCCCTGTAGTGTGTCCGCCGGCAGCGATGCGTGCAGTCGAAACAAAAGGCTCACGTTGCAGTCATATCTGCAACGCCGCGATCCGATACTCTCCTGACGATGTTATGCTCATACCGCGAGCGTTAAGACAGTAACTTAAAAGTTCAAAGTTCTATTGCGTTCATGTTGTACAATGGTAAGTACCTCTCTCGATGCCCCTGCAGTGTGTCCGCCGGCAGCGATGCGTGCAGTCGGAACAGAAGACGCACGTTGCAGTCGTATATCTGCGACGCGTCTTGAGCGCACGGTATCAAAGCCGCAAGCCGACACTGTCCTGACGCAGTCATGCTATTGGCGCGAGCGTTGCCAAGGCTGTCGAATACTGGAAGCAAGTATAATCAGTTAAAAAGTTGCAACTAGAAGGCAGAAATGGGAGGAGGTACTGGAAAACAGAAATAAATATATCAGTACAGTGTCCCAGAAATTCGCGGACTCTGAGAATGTTTCATATCTCAGAACAATAAAGAAAGAGTTAGGTACTTAATCCAAAAGTTATGGCTCGAAAAAGTAAATTATGATGAACAAGTTAATGAAAACCTAGAAGATGAATGGCGAAAGATAATAATAATATATAGACAGATGGATTGGGACAACCAACGCACACATAGAAAACGTAGAAATCCACGGATTTTGTGATGCATTATTCTGTGGTGGAAATTGTTTTAGTCACTTCGACAGAAACAATTAGCACTTATATAATGTATTCACATAACACCGTATTCGGATAAAAAATATGAAAAAAATCTAATTAGTCACAACCTTAAATTATACTAACCTGCGGCTTGCAAAGTGAGGATGTCATCCATGTAGTCAAATAGTTCCACGCATATTTGAAAACTGAAAACAAACGGTAAATAACAACAGATGCTAAATTCATGCCTTACTAATTGTATTTTAGCATGCCTTCATATCAATGTTTTTTGAACAGAGCTATTATAGTCAGCTATCACAATCATGTCAGAATGCTCGATCTTAACCCTAACAGATACAATTAGGATATTTTGCAAAGTTTGAGGTATCCTGACATTTATGACTGTAATTTTCAAACACGAACTTGTTTCCAAATCTCAAAGAGTTCTTTCTAGTTGTTGACGTCTTACTCTGCTATGCTGTAGAGCTCGTCTGCCGTCAGTGGAAATTACCCAGGAAGCTAGGGTTCCTCGCGTGTCCAACTACAGCTTGCAAACAAGCAGGTTGTCGTATAAATGGACCACCTTTATTGTATACTGGGATTTCTGACCTTGAAACTTTAACTTGCCACCAGAACCAGATTGTTGCAGTACCTATAAGTGGACCAGTTTGCCGTAACATTACATTTATCATCATCTCAGCCGTAGGAGTTCTATCCACGTCAATACAGTATAATATGTTGATACATGGAAAGACGCTGCTTACCATCTTCCGGAGGTATCCCTTGGCAACCCACGGCACTCCATTGGATCCAACGGATTCTTATAGTGGGATTTCTGATTTAGAAATTTTAACTTGCAAACAAGCCGGTCGCAGTATTAGTGGACCAGCTTGCCGTAACATCCACTGAATCAACGGATTCTCTACTGCCTAATTTGAAAGAATGACTTACTAGTTATTGACGTCATTCTCTGCTATGTTGTCGAGCTCGTCTGCCGTCAGCTGCATATTACCCGGAAAGCGAGGGTTCCGCGCGTGGAATTTGAGCTTGCAAACAAGCAGGTTGCAGTATAAGTGGACCAGCTTGCCGTAACCCTCTCGGAGATGTACCTAGGAAATTGAATATTATGTTGAAAGTTGGCGTTCAAAATATGTAACGAAAGGTAACTATTCTATAATATATGAGGTAAAGTTTCAGGTGTAATCTCTGTAACTATGTACTGGTTATATTAAAATCCTTGTATCCGTCTAAAAGCAATATGGACCATATTGCTTTTAGACGGATACAAAGATGAACATACTGGTGCTAAAGAAGTGCTGCGAACAGAGAAAGATGGTGGAAAAGGTGCTTATTATATGTAAATACGTAGGCTACTTTTTATACGAGTACAAATACGCTACATCTAAAGGTCTTGTGATGAGCTGAAGTGAAATATAGATCATGTATTAATGGGGAGTAGGGCAACCAACATTTTTGACATTTTTTGCAGCCCGTCATAAACCGGCCGGTAAAAATCTTTAGACAACAATGTCCTAAGAAGTGAAAGAGATAGGCACGTTGTGACTACCCAACGTTATGCGAGATGAGGTAATATCAAACTCACCCAAAGCTTGCCTAGGTTCTCTATCATGTTGATATGCCGCTGCGAATCGTCCAGACAGGCCGGGTGGCCCTCTCGCAGCAGCTTGTGAGTCACGTGACAGAACTTCCATGATACGATGCGGTTGTCTTGGAGAGGAAGGCGGATCGCGACCATCTGCCACCAACATAACTAAACTTAGAAGATATAATAACATATGATTGTAAATGTATTACTGGCACAGCTTTCTTCTAGTTATAATTGCCAAAATAATGTTAGGTACTCGTAGGCAACAAGAATTAGTTTCTGTTCCCCCTTTGTACCGATCACATTAGTCGATAAGAGAAGGCATTTCATTAACTTTACTATGTTTAAATTTTAGTTCTACAGCTGATGACTTTCTGACATTTAATAAATAAATAATAATAAATAGATAACTGATGTCAATACGACTCTTGGTCCTTCAAACTCAATCTAATCTTCACCATTTAATATTTACAGCTATAATGGTACGAGTAAGTCAATGTTAAATGATAAGTGCTTGCCATGGACACGCGTATCATAATTTTTGATTCCGGCAGGATTCGAAACCGGCGCCTTAATCAACTGATTCCTGAATCTGCATTATGAATAACGAATACAGTAAAATTACCCAGTAAGTGATGGCACTCTGCTCCTGATAAGTTCCGATGATGGTACTGCGAACATGTTTCTCCTTTACCGGGGTCTCGACTGCGTTGATCGCCTTCTGGATGGCAAGCGTCTGTGGAATCGAATGGAATACGTTGGAATAGTTCATTCAACTGCTTGACGCAACGGTACGAGTTAAGTCTTTATTGGGTCTCCGCACGCTTCTACTCTGTAGGCCGCGATAGACTAAGCAGACTGAACTTCTTCTTCAAAGGAAAACCAGAAACAGTTTCTGTCATCTTATAGTAAAGCAGACATTAGCCCGGTGGTCCAAGGACATTGATGACATGCAGTAGGGAATCATTAAAACCGGGTGAGATAAGACCGTCAGATGTAGCGTGATAAGAAAAGGTGATGACTTCCGTAGCGCAGTTGGTTAAATAGCCGGCTGAGACGCGAGGATACGGGATCGATTCTCGCCGGAGGACGACAAATGTTTGCTATATCTGCATATATTTGTCTCAGGTATGGGTGTTTCCTACGTACATATGTGTCTAGACACATTTCAATAAACTATCCTGAAGCCATAACAAAAGCTCTGCTTTCTTTGGGACTTGATGGTGCTGGGTGAAATGTCCAGCGTTATAAATGTATTCTTAGCAATACCGGCCGGTTATCTGAATACCATATCAAACCTATTTAGTTTTATTATTTTATGAATGAATGAATGAATAAATGAAAATTCAAATATAAACAGAACAACTTACAAAGGAATACAAAAATAAAATTAACATATACATTAGCTATGGGCGGTCTTATCGCTAAGAAGCGATCTCTTCCAGACAACCTTTGGATGGAGAAGATTTTGAAGGAAGAATGGTTGGGGGTGTACATAGTAACATAGACAGAGAGAGGTAATCAAATAATTGTAATATTATATAAAAATAAAATATGACTAATATAATAAATACATATACATTACATACACAAAATACATGCAATACATTACTAATTTATTATTTACTTTTTCTAATAATTTTTCTTAATTAAATTGCATGAAAACATAAATCGAATTCAAATTTGCAGCGCCCTAAAAGGGTTCATGTAATTACCTATAATATGTATTGCTTAGACCTAATACAAACCTGTACATGATGCAATAAATAACCACATACATATAATAAAATTAATATACTAATACATATTATCCTAATACTATTGGGTGAAGGGGAATAATAATGTAGCGGATAAATCAATACACAATACTATGACATTTTAGACAAATACAAGTTTTTAACTCTGGATAGATAGACACATCTAGGGATGACGATTTTATCACTGAAACCGGTAACGCATTCCAAAGTCGCACTGCTTGGACAGAAAAGAATTTGTTATAAAAGGTCGTTCTGTGTGCAGGAGTTCAAATTAAAATTTTAGGACGAACGAAGATTACGGATATTGGAGCAGTGAAGGAATTCAAAACGTTCCTTCAGGTGGAAGGAGTGGTTGGGTTATAATATAAGGACATTGTATAAAAGGGAGAGAATGTGAGCATTCCGGTGAAAACAAATAGGCAGCCATTTTAACTTAGCTCGAAATTCAGAGTTGTGGTCAAATTTACGTAGTCCAAAGATAAACCTTGTACATACATTTAGGAGACGCTCAAGTTTGTAAACGTACATAGTTGATAGAATAGAATACGCTTTATTGAAACAACATACAAACAAACATACAAAAAGTAATTAACTAAAAATAACACATTATGCTGCTTAATGGGCGGCCTTATCGCTAAAAGCGATCTCTTCCAGGCAATCTTTGGATGGACATGAATGGGTTAAAAAAGACGACGTGGCGTAAATTCTACGTAAAACAATATGAAATATTCATAAGGAACATACATAAACATACTCAGAAATACAAAAATAAAATTACTATTATATATAACACATAAAATATAAATATAATACACTTATTATAATATACATACATATATAACTTTGTACGAAGGTAAATGTTACGAGTTAAAAACTGAGGAGAGAAAATGCTTATATATAAATCATAGCTTGAAAAAATAGGGAGATTTTGATGATTGTTGATAGTTCCAACCAAACAAGTTAGGGCCTGAATTTACCTATCAAACAGAACTTAAGTATTAGTATTACTACTTTGAAATGCCGCAAATACAACAAACATTTAGAATACTGATTCAGGTCGCAAAGGCGAGCCATTCTCATGCATAATGCATGGACAGAACTGACAGTTATCTGATGGGATGTACGCCATTCCGTAACTTTCCACGTAACACGTACACATATCATTTCAGCTGGAAACCCGTATTCTAAGAAAACCTTATAAGATAATTAATGGAGTCAGGCGTTACTTTGCGGAAATCCATGACAATAAAATGCAATAAAAATATTTAGTTTTAATTCCGCTTATGCTGAGATGCAGATGCACCGCCCTCCCGCCCGCTAATTATGCACATGCAGGGAGAACTAGCTTGTCAGTGCAGCATGCATACCCAAACCTATACGGTTTACGAGACATTTTTTTAACAAAGTCTAATCTAGAATTTTCTCAGCACAAACATAACAATGATCTGAAATAACCCAAGAATTCGAAGTTTGAAATTTAAAACTTTTTTTTACTTAAGTACCTACTTTCTTCAGCCAGTCTTCTTAATAGCGGATTATACCCATAACAAAAAGTTTGGCTAATTTAGAGTTTGACTCTTTTACCGAAATGTATGGAAAAAGTTTTTCGCAATTTCTGACATTTCTAGTACTCAAACCTCAGTCGGTCCAGTAGACTTTTGATCCTAATAAGAGGATCGATTGGCATCAAAAAAAGTTTTTGTGTAAAATGACCATTTTCTTGCTGACTGTAAATTTTTTCCAAAATCTGTAAATGCAGTTCAGAATATCTTAAAAATTTATGGATAGTCTTCTAAAAACGTTTTCCTGTAACTATAACGGTTAAGGTACCTGCCCTTACTGTCCCGTCTCAAAAATTCACCCTGTATAGTAAGTATGACTAAAGATTGATTCGCAAGCTACGTGAAGCTACACTGTGCTACGTGAAGCCACGTGAAGCTCAGTCTGATTGCACTTGTAAACAAAACGAAAACGTGTCGGATGGTACGCTCCAGATATTCTTGAACACAACAACATAATGAATATCAATAATTCGCAGAAACAAAATCCTTAGTTATACACATTAATATACTGTTTGGAGGATTTCAATTCCAAAAACTATCACGATAAAATGTTGAGCATAGAAATAGAACAGCATTAAGTTTCGTTATACTGATAGCATAGTGTTGACATTGTCCAACCATGATTTAATTAAACAAAAGCTCTAGCAAGGATTTCTTTTTGTTCATCATCCTTTGTTCTTGGTAACAATCACTAATTAACACTGCAATCATATTTTCTGATTAGTGTGTGTACAAAACCGCGTAACATAAAATAACTGTGTAGTAAAGTAAATAATTTACCCCAAATCAAAGCCGACTTATGTAATATAACGTCTTGTAAATTACCAAATCAAAAGTAGTTCAATAAAACGACTTGTAATTTTTCCAGTGAACAACACAATAATTGAATATGAACAACAGTCATAAAAATTAACAATAATACAACAACTTTTTATACAACAACCATGGTTCTACAACGCAATAATTGAATTCATCAGAATTGATCATCAAATTAATTTTCCTAGTATGAAGTATAACAGAATTAATCGAAGAGAAGATCAGAAGAATAAGATATTATAAAAATATATTGAATTTTTTGTTGGAAATGTTGATCTACGTAATATTAACAAAGCAGCCACAAGGCTACCTTGAAGTATTACAAAAAGTGTTAAGCCTTAAACACGAAACCGTGCGTGCCTCATGCATTTCGGTTTACATGTTCAAGTACCTACAACACAGTACAGTTTATATTAATTAAGGTACATAAAATAAATATTAAACGAGGTGTGCGAAAGATTATTGTTTTTTTAATACAACAAACTCACGCATAATTAAAGTCAAAAGCTACTGTTTATTCATTCGGACCATATGAATTATGTAGGCATGTCCTAAAATTATTTTATATTAGATATGAAGGGTATACATGAATAACATATGAAGGATAACATACAGCATTAAACTTAATGAATATAAAAATAAACTCATGTTTTGATGTTTCAAAATGGTTGGGAGTTATGTTTTTCTAAATCCTCATGTACTTAGCGTATAATAATATGTCGCAGGGTAGACTAAGCCGTAGGCTAGACTAATCGTTGAACTAGGTCAATAGGATATGGCTATAGGCACATGACAAGAAATGTCGGCGCGGAGCGTTTCGTTATGTGCCCAGGCAGGACCATCGGCCCAGCGATCGGCCTACGACATAATATTAAGTGCAAGGATGGATTGACTAAATAAATAAACAATAGATAGGACAAATTTACCTGCTTGAAGAAGCGTTTTTCGTCTCTGGGAGTCGTCATGTCAGCGGTTAGTGCACGGCGGTAACTTCATGCATTAGTTAGTGGTGAACTGAAATGAAAACAGTGGCGACACAAGGCGACTGTTAGTGGTTTTAGAGGAAAATTAACTGATGGAAGTAAACGAGGATATAAAAGACGGAAAATGCTGTTAAATATATGCCCGTAATATGTTCCCAGTGTATATTATATTATTAGCTGAAAACATATTTTTAAATTGAATTAAACTCAATTATAGAGTAATTTTTACAATGAATGTGACGGAACCCACTGCTGCCTGCGTAGTTTGACAGTCACAGGTAAATATTGGTTATTTTTGCGCCCGTTCCTGTTATTTAAGTCAGTTATAAAATAATATCTAGAACTTATACGGCTTAAGTGTTTATTTCAAATTGTTTCTTGGACTTTTTTATTTTCTTTCCTTTTAATACTAGACATAACTCTCAAGATGAAAATAGCATTCCGTGTTTTATTTCCTTATTCACGCTAATTAAAAAAACATGCTCAAGATAAAATGAAATAGTTACAAAACAAACATGCTATTATCAAATCAACACCAGTGTAAATAAGGATCATATGTTGCAGCCAGATGTGTTAAGAATTAAGATTAACGGTGTAATGGAGAATTAAAATAGAATTTGAATCAAACGTGGAGATCGTGTTAATGACCCTGAGATTCAACGGTTCACTAAACCTTAGCAGTGCTGCATTAACGTGAACACTGTGATCTTAACTACCATCTCCTCAAGACACGGGCCACAGACAGTGGACTGTGCCGTGTCTTGAAGAGGAGACAGTAAAGCATGCGCCAATGTAGTGCAACAAATAAATAAATAATAATAAATAAATAATTCTGGACAAATCACACAGCATCATCTAGCCTCAAGCTAAGCAGAGCTTGTGTTATGGGTACTAGATGACTGATATACTTAATACATTATACTACAAAGATAGATATTTTTATTATATATAGAAAAACACCCAGAACACCCTGAAGAAATATCTGCAGATCGTACAGACATTTGTCCCGAGGCGGGAATCGAACCCGCAACCCCTTGCGTCGTAGGCGGACCTTCGCCCGCTGCGCCACAGAGCTCGTCGAACAAAGCTCATCACAAAGGAAGCTAGATCAAAAACTCTTCTACACCATCTGTCTACATATCCTTCGGGGATGCTTATGGAATGCTGCCAGCGGTTCTGAGTCCTTTTTCGGCATTTCAAGGAGTTGGGCTGGGGTAGTATCTCGGGGGACAATGCACAATACACCCCTAAGCGGGACGTCAGTGCAGATCTGGCACCCCCCACCAAAATTAGAAATAGGCCGAACGCACTTTGAATTTTGGAAGTTTGATTACACATAATTACCAACCATAGATGTAAACAAACTAAACCATATGGACCATGTGTGTGATGTGATGTACAAAGATTAACATTTTGGTGATAGTGGATCTCTGTGGCGCAGCTGGTATAATAATATAATAATAAAACACCCAGTTTTACAATAACGAAAGAAAATTCTACCAAACTCTCTCTAATACAACAAGTAACCGTTCTAACCCAACTACCGTAACACCTGACAACGAGGCATTGGATCCTGCGACACTGCGTCAGTTTTGGGCTAATATTTGGGAAAAACCAGCTGATCATAACACCGCCGCGGACTGGATCGAGAATGAGCGCGAACGATACTCACAGTTGTCAACTATGCAATATGATTTTATTCCCATAGATTTGTTTCAAAATGTCCTGCGAAGAATACATAACTGGAAAACCCCCGGTTCTGATCACATTCATAGTTTTTGGTATAAAAAATTCACTCACATCCATCCATACTTGTACAATCATATAAATAACTTCATTAAAAATCCTGACTCTCTGCCTGATTACTTAACTGCTGGAACCACCTATATGATACCAAAAGACACCCACGACCTAACAAACCCTGCAAAATACAGGCCAATTACATGCCTTCAAACTTTGTATAAAATCCTAACAGCTTGCCTATCCCAAATCATTTACAAACACATAGATAGTAACTTGATTCTGGCAGAACAACAAAAAGGCTGTAGAAAGTTCAGTCAGGGCTGTAAAGAACAGCTTGTTATAGACTCAGTTATTTTACAGCAAACTCAAAGAACAAAACAGGACCTCTATAGCATCTATATCGATTATAAAAAGGCATTCGATTCAGTTCCACACACCTGGCTCATTAATATCTTAGAAATATATAAAGTTCATCCGCAAGTAGTCACATTCCTAGGTAGCGCTATGTCCCGGTGGACGACCCAACTTCACGCACAGACCTCTGGCAGGTCAACTCTAAGAACCACACCCATAAGAATCAACCGAGGTATCTTCCAAGGAGACGCACTGAGCCCGCTTTGGTTTTGCCTTGCGCTAAACCCATTATCAAACACTCTTAATTCGATGACACTAGGTTACAAAGTTAAAAGCACCACTGACGGTCAGACAGACAATACAGACAGTACACTCAGCCATCTTTTGTATATGGACGATATCAAGATATATGCTTCCACCCAAGACGATCTTGAATCACTTATACAAATTACGGAACAATTTTCAAACGATATTGCCATGGAATTTGGAATCGATAAGTGCAAGATAAACTCTATCAAATCTGGACAATGCCAAAAACACGCTTACCATACACAATCTGGCGAAACTATAGAATCTCTAAACGAAAATGAATCTTACAAATACCTAGGTTACCACCAGTCTAAGCAGATACATTACAAGGAAATAAAATTAAAGCTCACCCAAAACTTTCAACATAGACTAAACTCCATACTTAAATCTCAACTTTATTCAAAAAATACAACTAAAGCTATAAATTCCTATGCCATTCCAATACTAACATACTCTTTCGGAATAATTTATTGGACGAAGACGGAACTGAAAAATTTGCAACGCAACATAAACGTCACCATGACGAAACACCGAAAACACCATCCACGAGCTTGTATCCAAAGACAGAGTCTACCACGAACAGAGGGGGGAAGGGGAATTATTAATATACGTAACCTACACAATAAGCAAATAACTACTTTGAGGGCGTATTTTCACCAGAAATCCGAAACATCTATTCTCCATAGGTCAATAGTAGAACTAGATAGGAAGTTTACACCATTAAACTTGCAAGACCCAAGCAAGCAGAAAAATGAAGAACTGACTGACAGACTGACTTTAATTTCTGAATGGACCCAGAAGTCTCTCCATGGAAGACATCGCCACGATCTGAGCCAGCCCACCGTCGACATGCAGGCGTCGAACGAGTGGCTCCATCGAGGCGAACTCTTCCCTGAGACTGAAGGGTTCATGATAGCTATCCAGGACCAAGTTATAGAAACTCGAAACTACCAAAAACACATAATGAAAGTACGAAATCTAACCTCTGACCTATGTAGGCGTTGCAATAGTTCATCGGAAACAATCCAGCACATAACAGGAGCTTGTAAATCACTTGCGCAAACGGATTACAAGTACAGACATGATCAGGTGGCAAACATCATCCACCAAAAACTGGCAACTAAATACGATCTTATAGAACAGACATCTAAGCCAATTCCGTACTACAAATACACTCCTGATACTGTGCTGGAAAACACCACATATAAACTTTACTTTGATAGGGCCATTTTGACAGATAAGACAACACACTTCAACAGACCAGACATAACACTCATCAACAAAACTAACAAAACAGGTATTTTAATAGACATTGCCATTCCTAACACCCACAACATACAAAACACAATAGCTGAGAAACTCTCTAAATATGTAGATTTGAAAAATGAAATAGCCAGAATGTGGAGATTGCAGAAGGTCTCCATAATCCCCATAGTTCTCTCATCAACCGGTGTTATCCCGAACCAGTTATTTCAATCCCTAACCTTTCTTGATTTACCAAAACACACCTTTGCCCTTTTACAAAAAGCAGTTGTCCTGAATACATGTCGCATAGTTCGTAAATTTCTGCAAAGTGACACTCCCACCACCGAGTCGACAGCACCTAGTTTCTTAAACCCAACCAACTCTACTAATACACACTTGGCTTAGGCCCGTGTGTATTAGTCCCTTCCGATCATTATGGTCGAGCAGATAAGAATCTGAAAACACAATAATAATAATAAATAGGGCGCAGGAGATTGCGGGTTCCATCCCCGCCGAGAAAACGTGCTTATACAGTCACGACATGCAACATACATCGTCTTAATTATGTTGATTTAACATGTACACTAGAGACATACGTATAACTCAGATATAGTACGTATCCAAAAGGCGCTATGTCTCACAGTCAATTCTACGAATTATAACACGTGCAGTGTACCAAATAAACAAGAAAGTCGGTAACATTTAATACCGAAGTCGATATGAAAGACGATAAATGTAGCGACGCCCTAGTCAACCGTAGCGTGCACATGCAGAGCAGGTGGTTACCACATGTGCAGAAACTTGGAAACTTGCTCAAACGGAACTGTGCTTACCTGGAAAGAAAATAACGTTCATTTTAAAATTGTTGTCTTTTTGGTAGAAGATGCACTTTGAATTCTTTGATTACTTTTTGCATTAGTTTCCTTATGAGCTCCGTTCATATAAAGTGCCTGTAGCGATTTTTTAGATTGATTATGATATAAGTGACAATGTATTAACCTCCGTGGCACAGTTGATCTAATCCTCGAAGCACACGGGCCACAAAACGCCGCCACAAACGCCGCCACCGGCATATTTCCTATACACAGTGTACAGGAAATATTCCGGTGGCCGCGTTTGTGGCGGCGTTTTGTGGCCCGTGTGCGCCGACTGTAACAGCCGGCTGGGACGCAAGAAGTTGCGGGTTTCATTCCCGGGGGACAAATGTTTGCCTTTATGTACATATTTTAAATATATAAATATGTATTTACAAAAACAAAATGTAATTAAGTATTTTAACAGTCCATAACACAAGCTCTTATTACTTTGGGGCTAGATGGTGCTGTGTGAATTGTCCAGCATTATTTATTATTATATTACCTACATAATGTAATGTTTACCAACTTTATTGAAATTAATAATAGTAAAGTCACATTCGCGAACTGTAAATGATAGAAATATTTATTTCGTCTATAGAAGTCTTACAAAAAGTAAAGCAGATTACCCCCAAATCGGTAAATAGGGCTTAGAGGCCGATGTGAGGTTTCTTTCTTCACAACAATGTATAAGGACATAATAGTTACTAGAAAGACAGCCAACAGAACATTGCATGTATATTCCTTAACCCGCATTCCTTACTCGTAATAACAAGAGTAATCCAATAAAAAAATAATAATATTTTTGGTTGTTTATTAGATTTATTTAGACGTTTTTGCGATGGAAGGGAGATATTTGGGAAAGAGCTTTTCCCCAACAGGGACGAGTTAGGTTAAATAAAAGAAAATTAACATAATTTTTCGCACTAGTGACAAGTTAAGTCTTGGCGCAACCTCAGAATAATTACATGTTACATATTATACGTGACATTTAAAAAAATGTCCCTTAAAGAATGTAATTTCTTGCAATAAATAATTAAATTAATTCTTGCTTGGCAGCATGCAGCTTATTTAATATAGGTCAAACGCTTTACAACCTTGTGGTATTTTAAAATTTTAGCTGAGAACCGAATTATATGTATGTCGCTATATTCCTTGTTGATCATGCCTTTCCTCAATAAAATCAACAAGGCAACAGCTGCATTCTGAACGCACAAATGCGTTGCGTAAATCAACATTATAGCTGACACATCCCCCGCACCGCGTCGGGCTAAATCAGGAAACTGCACACAAGAGTTCGAAATTACCCAGATCCGGCCTAAATAAGTAGACATTCGAAGCAGGAGATTGCTTACTAATTATATTATGTTGGACCACGCGATCGAAGGCGGCAAACAAGTGGATTGGTAGCAGTATATGATTTTTTTTATGGGACTGAAAGACGAGAAAAGCCGAAGGCCGAAATTGGAGATAGATTTGTTAGGTCTCATGTGACCGCTATCTCTGAAATAAAAACAAATCTGTCAAAATCGAGTACGTGATAATTAATTATAACAGCATTACAATGGCAGACTTGACTCTCTGATGGTGGGCAGTTGGTGTTATTGTCAAGATTAGTTGGGCCTTGCAAGAATTCCGTATAAGCCCAAGTTTTATTTTAATAATGAAATAACGTTTACTTGACACACATGCTAACAGCGAAACAAGGCAAATTACTGTCAAAGTAACGAATATCGCTGTAATAAGAATGAAAATTAATATCAAAATTCTTACGGTTCGTCTTAAGGTACTCTGTTTTTCAACCACGATGTTTGCTTATAAGGGGTTTAGTGGGCATGTTACATCGACAATTTCTATGTATTTAGAATGTCCTCTATCTTATTAGTGAATCAGAGTTGTATGTTTGTTTGTACCACGATGGTACCATCCTTATAAGGTGTCCCTAATAAGGATCTGTTTCCATACGGCGGCCCCCACCCCCTAATAAATAATCAAAGCTGGACATTTCATACTGCATCACCAAGCCTCAAAGTAAGCAAAGCTTGTGTTAAGGATACCACAGATGGTTGATATAATAAGTAAATACTATTGTAAATGCATATTTGTCATACATAGAAAACACCCGGACCCTAGACCAATATCTGCAGTTAAGGTCCAACAAGTCGCGGAGGCAAAGTCGTCAGAAGGCGCGGCCTAAATGTATGCTATCTCACCTGACATAGTATGTGTACCCGCGTGCTAGAATGAAATGCACAATGATTCATTCCTAAAACGACCGCGCAAAAATATGTGAATAGACTTTTAGCACAAGGGTTATTTATTATAGAAAAACTTGAGTGCAATCTTTTCAAAATAACATTTATTTCAACTTTTGAATAATTAAACTATGTCGGAATGGCGTTTATTTTTGAGTATTCATTCTCCGTATATTATTTAGTTTCGTCCAAAGTTGGGCTAAAATCAGTGTTAAAATACGAAAGTTTAGAAGCTTGTATTTTTTAAATAAATACTTTTATTACGGTTTGGGGTGTATACAAACATCGATTATGATGAGATAAATTGATATATCCTTAGTGTTGGATGGTCAACGTCAAACAGTGGAGTAGTTACCCTTCCACGTTTGTATGCAAAGATGGGCGACTCGTTCATCCTTAAGCAAAAAATGTGTTCCCCGGCTGGGACCCGCAACCCTGGTCTATCTGTCGACTATTCTATTATTGTCGCTGCAGTGCCTGGGACATTGTTAGATGGATTAGGCTTTCCCAGCACCTACACCATCCTCTCAGCTTAGTCAGCTATTAGTCAGAGGAAAGAACAGGTCAATACGTCTGAAGCTAACTAAGCCGCTGGTTTCGTCACGATGTTTCCTTCGTTAAAGCACGTGTTAAGTGTGCATACAATTTTTAAAAGAAAGAAATATCCATTGGTTCACGGCCGGTATCGAAACGGCCTTCGAATTGAAAAGTCGGGGGTACATACCACTCGGCCAACACGGCTCTTGTCGTAACACAATACGGCATAACAATAATGTACAATAGCGACGATTTCACAACTGTAACCACAGAGTAAACAATAGTCGCCCTTTGTATCATTCGAAACACCTAAACGCACTTAGTTCTCATGCTGACACAATGGATATCTAAATGAATGAAAAGCACAATTTACATTAATGACCGATTGTTTTGTCTGATCCACATGTATCTACGTGTGCATTCTGTTTGTTCATTTCTCCCGCCTAGTTTTACCTACTATAACTTTAAATAAGCCAACAATTGCTTCAGTGTTTGAATGCGCCGTGGGGCGCCGGCAGAAGAATGTTGCCCGTGGACGCAGTTAGATTCTGTCAAGGGAATACCTCCAGAAGATAGGCAAAAGCGTCTTTACGTGAATCAACTAACATCCTTTAGTGCGCAAAAAACCCCTCGTAATTGGAGATCCATGAGGTGGGACGGTTGAGATGAATGTTTAAATTGTTTCAACCATGATATCGTAGGGATAGGTCTGCCATGTCTTCTTCTTCTTTCAGTGCCTCTCAATGAAATGATGATAGCGGAGCCTATGTTCAGTATAGGTGCTTTCTATGTATGTATGAAAAGCACGTATACCCGTGCAACAAAAAAAGTATTTTTTTATTTTATCAGTCACCTGGGTTCCACGGCGTAAACTTTGCTTAGTTTGAGAAAAGACAGCAAAATCTCGTATGATGATAAATATCCAGCTCTGATTATTTTTTTCTACATTTTTCTTCCCTAAAACATGTTCTCAAAAATGTTCGTTTCAACATTTACTTAATCCCCTATAAACTTGTAGTTACAACTTCAACTCCCGTATAAAATGTATATGTTACGGGTAATGCTAGAAGATTGGGTAAACCTAGATTTACCCAAGGAGTTTGGGTAAAGTCCGAATTATAATTATATTATGTTAATAATTAATGCAAGAGCGAGCTAAGGGCACCCAAACTCCTTGGGTGAACCTAGGTTTACTTAATCTTTGCATTACCCGTAACATACATATATAGTAAGTATCAAGTTTTAGATTGCATCTACGTAGACTACGTTAATTTATCATACAACTTTTCCAGTCTTTAGTCAGTTTTTCTTGTCTTTAGTGATACATTTCTCTAAATTAGTGTTTAAGAAATCCAGCTAATAAATAATAGATACATGACTGCCCAAGGTAACATGATACCGTACTTATGGCGATATACTGTGAAAAGTAGCGGGTCACATTAGCATGTATAACCATTAGGACCATTCACAACCTTGTGACATAATAATTACAGTACAGGAGATGTTTGTGCAACTCGTTAGGCTCATTAGTTCGTTGGATTAAGTGACCCTGACTGTTATCAATGTGAAAAGTTATGAATAGAACTTGTTATTATTAATAGACAAATTCCCTCTCAGCTGCTTTGGTTAATAAATAGTTAGATGTTCTCTATAATAAGATAAGATAGGATGATAGCTTAATTTGACACATAAATAGATAAACATAATTAGATGAGAATTAGATAAAATTTGATTTTGTAAAAGAGAAAATGCACTCCGATACGGTAGAAATACATTGTTTCTATTGACTCTACCTACATATTTAAGATCTTTGTAAACTGCTTAAATGCATAACATTTACTTTATCATCATCATCATCATCAATTGAAATTTGATGATTCTAATTGTGTCTACTGGAATCCCTCAGGGCATAGTTACATAAATGCCCTAGATTTTAACTTCCGGTTGGATTTTTTGTTTAAACTCAGTGGTCGGATTCGTGATAAATCGAGGGAAATACTCAAATGTAATAATAATCAGCATAAATAATAGCGTATTGGGTATTTTTAGCAAACATTTTAGATTTTATCATTGTAGTTTGTTTTGTCGGTGTCAACACAGACTACTAATATTTTATAGCTATTAGTTGTCCAAACAAACAAATATATTCTTTTTGCCCGAAAGCTGGAATCACATACGGCAATGATAGCCAAGGTGCAAATCCTTTAGTTGAAACGGTAAGTGAGATTTACGAGCAGTTTCAATTTTAAAGCCGTAATAGTTCACGGAACGATAACCAGTCACGCACTATCGCGGTAATATTGCCAGCTTGAACATTTTGTGTCATGTTATTGAATTAGAAATTGAAAAAAAAATACGGTGATATCGGTAAATGTAAAAGTACGGGCAATGGAAAAGGAGATGTAAGTATAATAGTTATATAAAAAACATTCAAAATCTTATTAGTAGTCCCCGCGCGTTTTGGACTTACATACGTTAAAAAAAAAAAAATTCAAATACCCATCCTTCTGTAATGCAGTATGGCGCGCGATCATCGGAACTAGGTAAGGAAATGAGTAATATGTTTGCGGAATACTTCCTTTCTACTTTCCTCCATAGCCACATAGCTCTAGCCAAGTACATCCGGTCGATGACAACTCAGAACATCTCTCCTCCTTTGTGCGGATATCGGTACGGTTGAAGTTAACGAAGACGAGATTTACCGCCTTTTTAAGTCCTTCCGCGGGTCCAGATAATGTCCCTGCTATCTTTATTGTTAAATGTGCGGAAAGCTTAGTCTATCCCCTTACTATTTTATACCGCCGCTCATTAACAGAAGGTGTTGTACCAGATATGGAAATCGGCCTATGTGACTCCGATCCACAAAAAAGGACCCAAGGACGTCGTTGAAAACTATAGACCTATCTCTAAGCTATGTCTGTTTGCTAAAGTCGTCGAAAAGGTAGTTTATAACCAAGTATACTCCGCATTAAGACGACCTCATGCCGCAGCAACATGGTTTTTTGAGAGGTAGGTCTACTACACCAAATCTTCTCGTCTGTTCTGAATACCTATCTAAGAACATGGCCGAGCCTTCACAGGTTGACATTATGTACACAGACTACTCCAAGTGCTTTGATCGTATTGATCTCGTATTCCTATTGAGAAAACTCCAACAGATAGGTATTAGAGGTAACCACTTCAGATGATTCACATCTTATGTTTTTAATAGATGCCAGACAGTTGTTCTAAGCGGATATTCCTCATTACCCATGTTTATCCCTTCAGGAGTCACACAAGGGTCCTTATTAGGCCCTCTTCTTTTTGCTATATCAATTAACGACATCTCGTCCTGCTTCGTACACTCGAAAATAATACTTTATGCTGACGACATGAAATTCCTTCATAAAATACAGACTCTTACCGATGCATATCGTTTGCAAGACGACCTGACGAGATTTCAAGAATACTGTACTCAAAATAAACTAGCTAAGACGTTAGCATCAGTAGTTCTTGAGATATCCACATGTGACAGACAGACAGAAAGAGTGATTCTGTAAGGGTTCCTTTTTACCATTTTGGTCCGGAACCATAAAACGAATATTTTCAAACTACTCTCCTTTCCTTTCGGAAACCGCAAATACATAGAATATATTCTTGTGATAAACATCCTTTCAAATCGATATTGTCTTTGTAGCCAATGAAATGTTTTCAGAAAAAAACGTCAAAAATTGTTTCCGACGGCCCAACAGATGCCGCTAGTGTTCTATTTCTGTTAGTAAACACAACTGAGAGGCAATAACAGGACTATTGTTGTTACACCGCCTACTCCGCGCGCTAGCTTCTATCAGGTTCAGTAGTATAAACTTTTATATTTTTACAGAAAACAGCTCATTCTTTGCTCTAAGGAAGTTGCTTGGAAGTCATTACTGGCATAATGCAACGGTGAGGAAACACCGCAAACTACACGGCAACTGCCTCAAACAAATGCAATCAAGAGGCGTAACGAATCGATACACGATTGATAGAAGGATTTCGCTTGCTATTGCTAGTGAAGTCTTTCCCGGTGGCCCTTATCGACTTCACTAGCACCGTAGCTACTTGACAAACACTATAATGTTGTATTTAATAATCAGTCTAGTCTAGTCCTTCAAGTACAAACACTTACTGATTTTATTGAAGCTCTTGTCAACTTATATTTCTAAAAGAATCCCTCGAGATAACCAGTTGCTATTATAGTAGGGGCATCTACCACGGAAAATAGCTCTTAAAAGCATTTGGAGTGAGACAAACCTTAGTTGAGTGTTTAAAACCGAATAATAGAGCCAGTAAATACTTAGCAAAAACACGAAAACATTACCTTCTAGTTTTGCATCTAATCCGTGGAAGTTGTTTTGTTATTATATGAAGCTATTTGTGATTCAGGTCGGTGAAGCCGAGATAAAAGTACATTTCATTCACTAAAAAACATTCGCGCGAAATATATTTCTCCTCACAGTTTTTAAACAAACTCTCATTCAATTACACGATGCGTTTACGACATTCTGTAAGTAGGTTGGTGCCTTATATGGTAGATTGCCATCGGCTTTATGTGAAAAGCTTTCTACATAAACGCCTCCACTCCATGCTTTATCATTTCTATATTCACAGTTATCTTTTAATGTTAAGTAGAGCGCATCAGTACCCATCACTTTTGATACAAAAGGTACAAAAATGGTATGCAACACATACCACTTACATAATATTCGTATCATTATGGATCTTCAATATTGGCAGTTAAATTTCTAAGACTCCATAAATTCACTCACTACTAGCTGTGTAATTATTTATTTTAATAGAGAAGTTCCTTGTAACCTATGATTTCCTGATTGCCCGTGTAGAGCACGCAAAGATAACTAATTTGCCAAGAAATTAAAACAGCTTTACGCCGAAAACATACTGACCAAATTAAAAAATAATTAAATAAAAAAATGTAGTTATTGTATTTGAGAATTGATTATAGTGTTCGTCTTAACATACAGAACACTTTTTGTTTAATCTCGATCGGAGAGGAAGCCGAGACATAAACCGTTACAAGCGACGACAAACGAAACGAAAAGTTTATAGATTTTAAAAATTCGTTCTCATTAATTTTAAAAATCCTGTAGCATCAAGGGAAGTTTGCAATTCACATCTCTAGAATATTCATCTGGTGATTTTAATTTTGGAACTTACTCTTCGGAAGCTACACATATGTTTAGATGACCAGTGAGTACAGTCAGCATCATATTTCATCGTGCAGGGTAGCCAAAACGATCCCGCTTTCAGAAATTCTAATATAATAAACGCTCTCAGATTATCAATATTGATCTGAGAAACCAGTGTTCAAAATATCTAAGCAACGACCGGTTATAAATATTTCCGTTACCAAGTCGTTCATTGACAAATATGCAGTCAAAAGTGCTCAATGGTATCTAGGCATTAAAAGTGGTCAATAGTAAGTATGTATCGTTAAATCATCTGGTATTCCTTTGTATTAGATAGAACGTCATGCACAAAATGAAAGAGATAACATAAAAACATGGAATAGAAAACTAACTGCTTAGAAGTGAAGAGGCAGGATAAACCTTCACTTCGAATCGGAAACGTATCGCTTTATTCACGCCGGAAGGTTGACATTTTGTCAAATAAATACGTAGGGCGCCTACTTTATAACACATGAATGCTTAGATATCGTTGAGCGATTTACTTGCAGACATCATTTTGAAACCCTAAAAGCTAAGATAACTATGAAATATTTAATGTTGAGATATTTTGAACACTTTGGCCGCATAGATCAATATGGTGATTCTGGTAAAGTAGATAAAAATTTACTTTTGTAAATGAGATATTTTTGGTCACTTTGGAGGCTGGGACACAATTGATACTGACTGTACTACCTACTAATCCGGCAAGTGGTACGATGTTTACATTCATCCCGGCCGGCGGCGGCGTGATGGGAAGTGGGACGAGGGGGCAATCACCGCACATCCTCTTCCGTTCTCCATTGCCCGCTGACACGCTGCGTAGAGTTATTATATCATGTATCACTGTCACAATGTGCTATGTGCGAATAATGACTTATTTCTGTCAGATTCGTTGCACAGTACACTTCGACATATGTAGGTCTTAATGTCAATCCCAAAAGGCTAATCATCCATACTGATATTATGAATGCGATAGTAACTCAATCTGTCTCACTCTCGGCTATACGAGACTAAACGGATATTGATGAAATGTTTCATGTATATTTTAGTGTGGGCCACTGAAAAAGACAAGCTAATATTCATACGGTTATCTACCACTCAGGCGTAGGCGCTAATAGCAGACAATGGCTTGTAAGGACAATATAGGGTCAGCACAAGCTTACCGGAAATAATCGGCCGGCTAATAGTTAACGTCTAACTAAGCCGCGGGTTTCCTCATGATGTTTCCTTCACCGTTAAAGCACGTGATATGTGTGCACATACATTTTTCACGAAAGAAAAATCCATTGGTGCATGGACCCTATTACATATAAGGAGTCTAATTATCATCAATTAGTATGCCAGTTACCATGTACTCGTATTAGTAAATGAATCTAGGTTTCCTTAGCTGGTATTTTTGCTTGGATCTTGATAACAAGTTTTTCAAAAGAATTTTAATGGTTATTCTTAGGCTGGATTTAATGCTCGACCGACGGTCAGCGCGTATGGTGAGCGCTGACCGTACGTACGCGCTTGACGTCGTTCGTTACTTTCAATTTATGCTCCAAATAGTTGCAAAGATCTTTCACCTCTTCCTCACATTACACTCGTGCACCAACCATTTACCTATCAAGCTAGCCCTTTTCGACTACAGTGACATGCCTTAAACAGATCTTAGAAACATGGATGTTTAGCTCTTTTTGACTTTTTATCAGAATATGTACTAATACTTGTCAATAATAATTCGGCATATTCGTGCAGATTTTGCAGTTTATCACTATGACTCGACATTTCACAAGTTACAAAGTGTGGGTCGTGTGTGGGCTGCCTGCCCCGTCCATTCTGGTTGTAATCTGATGCTAATCTTTAGCCTATAGCGGAGTGGGTCAAATTGAATGACACTATCAGTTTTTAGGATTAAGCGTCACATCGGATCTCTGTTGTTATGTTAGCGTCCCAAAAAATGACGCAGAGAACACTGTCGTGCTCAAAGTTTTGTCTACTCTAATTTTAAAACAGCTTCATTACAGTTAAAAGCTCATAAACTTATAAAAAATGCTATCTCGACAATGTAGACAGATATTTTCATTTAATGTGTTGTTTGTGCATTACGGGCTTCATAATAATACCGCTATCCACCAACTATATTATTGATAGCGCCATTTTGTCCCTTAAATTCCAAGCCTATCGTATCCAAACATTGCATTATAAATTAGCTAGCTAGAACTAAGGTTGCAAACATGTCAGCATAAATGCACAAGGAAAACCGGTTACTTACAAAGCAAAGTCGATAGCAGACTATTTATTAGTTCCTACTAGTATTGCGGCATGGACCGCTTGATTAGTCATCGACGTAACACGAACTTGGAGAACTCCCATTATGATGTATGAGGTAGAACTAGATAAGACGCAGTTAAATGGGTAAGGCGATTAACAGTACATGTTATGAAAGAATGTTGCCTTAATGGCACAGATGTCTGGTTCCTCATATAATGGTTTAGTTCGTTAAGCTACAAACCCATTGCAATCACAAGGTTATATGAATTTGATCTACAACCGACGATAAAGAGGCTGAACTAATGCGGCTGTGAACCACAAATTAAAGTCAACCGGGACATTTACATTAAGATGCTAACCTTCAAGATCAGAAGGTTTTATCCAAAACGAACAAAATGTTGCGGACATTTTACTTCCGTTTCGAAGTCCATATTTCTTGGAATTCCTTCCTTGTAAATCCACATTAAAAGCTTATACCTTATGTTAATTGATGCATTATGTCCACCAATTGTACCCTTATTTAGGTTTGCGTGCAATAAAGTATTAAATAAATAAATAAATATACCTTCTGCTTAGTTAGATTGCTCCTTGTCTATCATGCAGTATTTATAACAAGCGTTGGCCATCATCTAACTTGGAGACAAGTAAAAATGTGGCCTAAGATGGAGCACGCTTGTCTAAATAGAACTTTGATTGGTTCATGTCTACCGAACTATGCACCGAAACACGATCTGGTGGTTTGGGGGCATGGCTTAGCTAGGTGGGTGGTGACAAGCCGCGACCGAAGCCTACCACCAAAAGTAAAGGATACCTATTGTTTAGGTGTAAATAGTTTTTAACTAAGCTGTAAAGGAAGTCGGAATATTGATGTCATAAGCGTATTCTGTATTCCCAAGAGCAAACCACACCGTTACAGGTAACAAGGTTAGGCACTTAACATTCTCGACCTTGTGCAAGTTACCTCCATTGAATCTGTATTGTAAAACAGTTGAAGAACTGCCAAGGCGCCAAAAAAAATGTATTAACAATATTGCTTGTTTCTACTCCCAACGCAATAAATACGGGTGATATAAGTTTATCATGTGTCTGTCTGTGTAATCGTAGCTCCCAAGTTTAAACGGTTTTGTATTGTGTGTGTATTGTGACTATTTGTGAATGTATCGAGTGTTTTTAACTATGATTCAAGAAATATAGCCATTTGAAGACTATAATCACTTGTTGTAATTTAACATATAGGAAAGACATTGAGTTTCCTAAATTATTAAACTAATCTTGTAACTTGAAGCGTTTCTTGACTATAAACTACATATGGCTTTTGACAAGTCCTATTGATCGTTAGATACGTGGAATTCTAAGGAATTTACTGATGCAATATCAGCTATACTATAGATATATGTTTATAGTGTTAATCGTGTACGCAAGTTTGTGTTGCAGGCGGATGCTGGCAATCTTGATCGTTTTACTTCTACTCCCCGGTCGAACCAATAACCGACTGAGTAATTGGTAATACTGACTTTGCCGTGGAGCGCCGGCAGTAGAATGTTGCCCCTCCTCTCTTGCCCGTGGATGCAGTACGATTCTGCTAAAGGATACCTCCGAAAGATGCGTCAGCGTCTTTTCGTGCTTTCAGCACCCTACACTGCGCTCGCCAACCCACCTGCCAAGCGTGGCGAGTATGGCAACAACCCCCTCATAATAATACAACCCAAAATCAGGCCCCGAGTCCCCGGCTGCCCCGGTAATCTTCAATGCAAAGCTAGGCATAAAAAGCGATGATGAGTTGAGAGCTGGGCAATTTGGATATAGGCAACAGAACCCCAGGGGACAGAGGCTGGTCGATTTTCTGGAGAAAGAAGGACTCTTTATGAATTCTTTTTCCAGAAACCTCACAGGAAATGGACCTGCATGAGTCCCAACGGTTCCACGAGAAATGAGATTCATCTTGACTCTCTGAACTCTCCAACGATGCTGAATTGACTATCGGTACATCGACGTGTTGATTTGTTTGTATAAAAACGCCATTATGTCAGTCCGAGTACAAGAACAGAGCTCCAAGGCGAATCCCTTAAAAAGAGACGTAAGACAGGGAGACGTAATCTCTCCGAAACTGTTTACGACCGCTTTGGAGATACCTTCAAGCTCCTGGAAGGAAATGGCTGCGCATCAACTTTAACGGCGAATATATCACTCACCTTTGGTTTGCCGACGATATTGTGGTCATGGCAAAGTCGATGGAAGTCGATAGATGCTCGAAGGCTTCAATGGAATCTCCCAACGGGTAGGCCTGAAAATGAACATGGACAAGACGAAAGTTATGTTAAATATCCATATCGTGCCTGCTCTAGTTATGGTTGAAAACTCAGCTCTCGAAGTTGTCGACGCGTACGTATACCTAGGGCAAACAGTCCAATTAGGTAGGTCCAACTTCGAGAAAGAGGTCAATCGTCGAATCCAACTGGGACGGGCAGCGTTTGGGAAACGTCGCAACGTATTTTCGTCCAACATACATACCTCAGTACCTTAAGACGACAGTCTACAATCAGTGTGTGTTACCAGTGATGACATATGGAACCGAGACGTGGTCCTTCACTATTGGCTTAATGAATTAGTTCAGTCACTCAACGAGCTATGGAGAGGGCTATGCTCGGGGTTTCTCTACGGGATCGACTCAGAAATTAGGAGATCCGTAGAATAACTCTGGCCACCGATATAATAGCCAAATGGATTAGCACGTTAAAGTGGCAATGGGCAGGTCATGTATAGCGCACAGAACAGATGGCCGATGAGGCCGTAAAGTTCTCTAATGGAGGCCACGGACCGGCAAGCGTAGCGTAGGACGTCCACCTACAAGATGGGCAGACGATTTGGTGAGAACCGCTTGTCGGCGGTGGATGCAGACGGCTGCCAACTGCAGTACATGGACATCAATGAGGGAGGCCTTAGTCTAGCAGTGGACGTCATAGGGCTGATATGATGTTGCTGATGAATACTGACTACGCTACATAAATTATGTATTTTCAAAAAATTGTGCACAAAAAAACATTGAACAGAGGATTTCGGTTCTATAAGCTCATAGTATTTTCTACCAGTCAACCTGGACGTGTAAAAAATAAGACGACATAACTTAAAACTATACCATACAACCAAAACATATTAGTTACGGAACTCGATTCATTTAATCCGACGATAAGAACCAAAACGAATACCGTATAATTTGCACCATTTTAAAACAAAACAATTTATGCATTCTATAAATTGCGTTCAAGATTTTTCAAGCCGTGGTCGATCAAAAGAGTTTTAGAGAATATTCCTTCATATGGGTAAACTAACGGCTAATATTTTATGAAAAGCATTCATATATTAATGATAAGTATAGAAACGCTTTTCATAGTGGAATACAATGGAATAGATTAGAATCTAATCATCCTATTCGATGTGTTCCCAATGTGCCTGTTACCCGTGTCCCCGATAAGAGGACAACGAAACGTTATTAATTTTCCTAATCGATGTCCCCATTACGGGGATACGGCCAAAGAGGACAATGATAATTACCAATTTCACGTGTCGTGCATTTTAAAACGTAGTTTTAATGCAGTAAGAATAAAAAAAATAATATGAAAATCATTAAAATTCTAATATTATTCCATTCACAGTATGAGTTAAATGTAACACATTTAATATATTACTTAATATGCTTAAAGAAATAAGCAGTGACGACGTAACGTACATTGTTTATGGTCTAACACTCATGTTATTGACGCAAATCAATAAAGAAAACAAAGGAATAAACCTTATCACAAAGTTCGTTCACTCGAATAAAGATTTGTCGTTTGCGATTACGTCTAGGCGCAATTCAATGACAATACTTGTGTGAAACTTGAGTAATGGTTATAGATAAACACCCGATAATCTAATATAACGTGTTGTGATCGCGAAAGTTTAAAAAGTCGAATGGGTATAGGTACAATAGAGGATAAGCATAGGCTGAGTATGTAGTGTTATTGAAATAAAACATTGTGCAGCGACTTTAAGGGTGGGCTAGTATCACTCCAAACTTCGATGATATCGGCCTCTGCAAACCTCCGACCGCACAGATCAAAACCAGGCTCAAAATGAAATCTTTAAAAAAAACACACAAAGAAAATACGGGAACGCAGACCAGACTGCAAGCATACAAAACTAATGCTCCCAGAGAGAAACAAAAAGATAACTAATACTCTGCTTAAGATGAGAAAAGACCTACGGATGATGGTGGGCATCATCATGGGACACTGATCTCAACCACCATCTTCTAAAGACTGGGGCCACAGACAGTGGACTATATCGCGGGTGTCTTGAGGAGGAGGAGGAGACAGTGGAACACGTGCTATTTCACTGTACTGCCACATAGGACGCCAGATCGGAAACGGGACTACAGGAGCTCATAGTCTTGCCCTTCTTCTACAACATCTGCATATCCTTCGGGAATGCTCATGGAATGCTGCCAGCGGCCCACTCCTTCTCCGGTACTTTAAGGAGTTGGGCTGGCTAGGGTCGGGCTAGCATCACAGGGGACAATGCACAATACACCACAATGCGGGACGTCAGTGCAGATCTGGTTACCCCCACTAGAATTAGAATTAGACTTTAAGAGTCTACATGTTCTATTAATAAAGTTTTATTTTAGTTGGTAGGGTAAAATATTTTAGTCTTGTGAGCAGACTTACACATTTTATGAGAGTTTATATCTATTTAGGGGGTACCATTCCAAGCCCTCTACTGTTTTTGCTTTACAACCGCGGCCAGAACACAACTTATGATATGAGTGGATTTGTTAGCTTGATTAAAAATTTTATACCTTGCATAGCCACAGCTAAAAACAAATTTTACGTATAGGTACTGGATAAGGATTATGCACAATACATCCCAATGTGGGACATCAGTGCAGATCTGGTAACCCCCCTAGATAAGGGTTAATCAGAAATAATTCTCAGAACAAATTAGTTTCCTTCTGAGTCATCAAACTATGTGCTAACATGTCAAATATGTGTTTACTTGCTGGCCTTTCAAAAGTTTTTCTTCTTTACAACAAACACAAGATAAAATTTACTTACCAGAAAACAGAAACCAAGGCACAACACAAGTTATATATTCATCTCTGTCAAAATTACACACAATCATCAGATGCTTCAATAAACTCTCAACTGTTCTCATGTATTGTTCGATACCACAAACAGATAAGCTATCAATGCTTCATAACATGTCTTATCCATGGTTGATAAGGATAACAATATGAATCAACTGGGCAGGCAGTCACCAAAAACCAAATAGGTACTGTATCAGATTTCATAAATCTGAAAGTTTATAGGTTATTAGTCTGCACTTGAGTAGCAAGTAGGTTTGATTAAAATAAGCAGCTTTAAACATCCAGTTCAGCAGGTTAACATTATAATAAGCTAGCTTTCCTGGCAATAGTTATTCTATAGTTGGGGGTAGAGCCAACAGTTCAAAGATTATTAAATTCAGTCTAGTCATTCTTGAGTTATAAATAATTTAATTAACCTGAATGAATGATCTCAAAATGAACTCTAGGAGGAACCTATACAAGAATCTATAGATCCCTTATTAATAAACACTGTAATTTAAAAAAATATTGATTAAATTAGATGGATTTTATGACAGATTTGTATAAAATATGTCAAAAACTACTGTTCAACTGTTGATTTATCAGCATTTATGATGTGAACCTATACATTCTTGTATACTTTAATGAGTTTCTAGGTCAATGTCCTTGTTATTATTATTCATAACCCTATGTTAATGTTTGTATACCTACACAGCTGAATGTGTGCAATGTTTGATACAACATTCCTATATAGTTCAGCATTCCTATATAAATAAATAATGCTTGACTTCTCACACAGCACCATCTAGCCCCAAAAGTGCTTGGGCTAGGGGTAGATATTTTTTTTTGTATAGGTATTTATGTATATTGTTTAATAGCTTGAAGGGATTTCATTGTCACGTTTTCCCCAGGGATTATAAAGAGTTCCACTCTGATTTTGTTCTGCTAATACCAAACACCGACTGCCCGGCAAATAGGTACGTACAGTAGAAGTTTGTCAATACGTGCTGTAACTTCGAAATATATGCACGCATTTTCTCCCAAAGACGTTCCTAATTTCTAATCAGATCAGACCGTTTTTACAGTCGGGCGGTGTGAAGGTTCGACCAAGAATGGGTAGCGGAGATTAATAATGGTAAGTAAACTGACCTGAAACTTCTCAAACTGCTCACGCTCAGCATCCAGGCTGTTCTTCTTCAACTGAAGAACTCGAGGCAAGGACAGGGACGCCATAGAGTTCAGAGAAGTGGTCAACACGGTAACACCAACAAAAAGTTGCAAATGATCCGACCAGGAATACAAATACGAACACTATTGAGGGCACACTTTAGAACTAGTCCTCGGAATAATTGCACTTTTTAACTATCCTAGCTACAGTTTTATCACTCGATTATTTTAGGGCGAATTTTGATTAGTTTTGCGAAACTTTTGAACAACAACAACAAGCACGTCCTCGCCCCAAGGCAAAAAATGAATGAATGACGTGACGGACGGTCGAATGAATGATAGATAATAGCTTATATAAAGTGCTAGACCTTCTTAAAATCGGGCAAGAGCGAGTCGGACTCGCGCACTGAGGGTTCCGTGTCATCATACATTACAATATATGTCAAAGGCGGTTTATATTTGTTGGAGAACCTTGACAGCGCCACCTATTGTTTGATAGCGGAACTTATGTAGATTTTTTTACACTTTCGATGATTTCTAAAAAAGTATGCTATTTAGAGAGTATGTAATAATTTTCCTGTATTCTTTACATACCCTTCTATTAGCTATAAAAGTTTCACGGGTTTATCTCTGCAAACTTCGGAGATAAGGGGGGAATGGTCGTTTTTTCAACATTTTTGTAAATAATTTAAAAACGATACGGTTTGAAGGTTTAACTGTTTATTAATGTGCAAATGAATACCTTTCATATGATACCACCTCCCATCACCTAAAAACTTTTTAAAAATTTTGAAAACCCCCCTTTCACCGCCCTTGTCTAAAAAACTATACAAATTAGAGAGTTCTTTATAATTTTCCTATAAACTTTACATACACTATGATACACACGGCCTAGTAACTTCACTTAAAAAAATTGAGATCCCCTAAGGGGGCGGCCCTTGCAATCAAAATAAGAATATTTTTTAACATTTTCATATTATGTTACATTAGTAAATAAGTGTTATCTTTTACCATTTCAAATTTCAAGACGATAGCATCAGTAGTTATCAATATCCATTTGTCAACCATGTTGACAGACAGACAGAGTGATTCTATAAGGGTTCCTTTTTACCATTTTGGTCCGGAATCCTAAAAAGCTAAAAGTATTTTTATGATCATCTCTGCCAGGATGTCAACTAGTGGACCTAAGCCTCCCTGAATTCTCATGAGGGGGTTGTGTAATACCGTAATACTTACCACGCTCGGAAAGCGGGATGACGCATTTCAAGTTGTATCAACATCAGGCCAATCATTAACAAAAATACATCAACAACCTTGATAAACGTATTATACACCGCAAATACAGCCGTTTCAAACCTAAGGTAGATAGTCTACCATAATAATAATTCACACCTAGTTTAAATAATTACCACTATATATTAATATAAAATCATTATAAAATTTGTTTTTTTTTTATTTTACGTAGTTACGTAATTTGTATCCACCCCTAGCTCCAATCATTCTTTAATCAGCTGTCATTTTACATTCATACATTCGTTCACACATTCAATCAAACAGTTCTCCGTCGTGTTTTGCTGTTTTGTGCCGCTATTTTTCACAAAACAACGAGCGCGTGGATTTGGGTTATCGTGCTGCATTTTATTTGTGTTGTGAAAGACTATTACAACAATGGAAGCATTCTTGGAATACAACGACGTGCAAGCCGAAATAAAGGGGACAATGGTATACATAAACTTTCTTACCCTTATATTATCCTATTTGATACGCTTTGATACGTTATAAACTCATCACATTTTCACGTGTTTTAGGTCCCCGGAAGGTTGAAGATGACCGACCAGAGTATCATCTTCAAGAACAGCAAAACAGGCAAAGTTGAGCAGCTAGCTGCCAATGATATAGAGTTGGTAAACTTCCAAAAGTTCATTGGTTCTTGGGGTCTAAGGATATTCCTCAAGAATGGAACTCTGCATAGATACGGTGGATTTAAGGATGGAGTGAGTATTATTCTCTTCTTAATAGTACCTTACTACCCTAGCCAGTCCTGTTGTACAATTATTATGTGTAACATTCTATATTATCAAGCTGTGTCAAGAAAATATACAGTTCAAAAGTTCTCTTATATCACACTGTATTAAAGAACTTAAAAGCATGCTGTATAGTGATACATACATATATGGCATGCTAGAAGCTAGAAACTGTGTTGAAGCGTCTGGGACAATGAAGGGACTGACTGTGTATGAATGTTTATTTCATGTAGGGAGAATCTTAATTAATGTTTATATATATATTACTAGCTTGTGCCTGCCACTTTGCATGCGTTGTACCCAGATAAAAAGTAGCCTATGTGTTAATCCTGGTCTACATCTATACATTTGCACAATTTCAGCTTGATATGTATGCTAGTTTGTGTGTGAAGAGGCAAAGAACCTCCATCGAAACAAACTTTCTGCTTTATAATATTAGTGAGATAATCAACAATTATTTTACTTATGTAGTTATTTATACATTAAATTGCAGGAACAAGATAAAGTAGCCAAATTCTTCAAATCAAGCTACAAAAAAGACATGTTGGAAAAAGAGTTGTCTTTGAAAGGCTGGAACTGGGGGACAGCCAAGTTCAATGGTGCTGTGCTGAGCTTCAATGTGGGATCCAATACAGCATTTGAGATTCCACTGCACTATGTATCACAATGTAACACTGGCAAAAATGAGGTTACACTTGAATTCCATCAGGTAAGTTTTTATAATCTATACTTCTAAATTCATCGATATGTCAAGAAAAAAGAAGATTATAATGTCCTGACTCTGAATGAATAATTCTGTTCAACCCTATTAGTAAAGCGAGAACTTTGCAACCAAGGTCTAAAAATAAAATATGGCTCTTTTGATGATGTCCTGACTCATCAACTGAATCTAGAGATTTCTGCATGTAAAACAATAATTAATGAAAAATCTTAAAGCAGTTCTGGTAATTCTAGTCGAATGGAAATGCTCATAAACAAATCAATCCTAAGACCAGGTTTTATTCAAACTGCAAGTAACATGGTTATTTGATACATATCAAGAATTTCAACCCAACATGGGTTCTGTAGCTTAGTGGTCAAAGCACTTCCGGCTTTAGGATCAAGTATTGATTTGACGGATGTGGTTTCAAAACCCACCATTTTTGATAAGGTTATTCATTTCTTTGAAATGGTTATTTATTTATGTACATTAGTCAATACATTAACAACCCATATTGATCAGTACTTAGTGATCAATGAGGGAGGCTATTGTCTTACAGTGGACACCTTACAGCTGGGAAGGAGAGTCAATAGTGTGGTCATAGAAGCTGCACTGCAGCATGGTGAATATGGCAACACATGATCACTTGGAGCTCCATGAGGGAGGCCTATAAATACGTCCAGCAGAGGACATCCTGAGATGATGATGATAAAAAGCCTGGTCTTTAAAAAGTGCACATATCCTTCCAGAACGACGACACCCCCGTGTCACTAATGGAGATGCGTTTCCACATCCCCACCAACGAGATGGCAGGAGACATGGACGCCGTAGACGCGTTCCATCAGCAGGTCATGAACAAAGCCAGCGTCATCTCTGTGTCTGGCGACGCCATTGCCATATTCAGGGAATTGCAGTGTCTTACACCTCGGTAAGTGATTCTGTACCACTGGGTGAGTCCAGGTCTGAGTATCATCATCATCATTTTAGCCGCACGACGCGACTATCACTGCTGGACATGGGCCTCCCACATGGATCTTCAAGTATTGATCATGAGGGGTTAGTTGGCATACTCAACACGCTTGGCTGGTTGGCAAAACACGGAAATCCATCGTCCGGAGGTATCCCTTGGCACTCTTATTGCATCCATGGGCATGAGAGATGTATCTAACATCAGTAGTATGGTTATTATGTATAATATGACGTAAGTACAGGACTCTAAAGTATGGTACACGCAAAAGGCGGTATTTTTGTTACTGGCTGAAAATAGAATGCACTTTATTTGTGCAAATATTATTTCAAGAAATAACTCGTTCTAAAGATCTTTTGAACGAGTTAAGCTATTGCATAAGATTGCACAATGTTGTGTTATGAAAATACTGAATCAACTGAGTTCTGGCGAAAGTAAACTCTGTAAACTAACAAATTTATTCGCGACTAAAACGTGATAATCTCCTGGCGCCCGTCACACAGAAATTAGGCATTTTGAGGCCACTTTATGTGTTTAGGGACTTCATAATGACTCGGAGCAACAAAAATTATGATTAGTGTACCTCTTAAACCAACTTTACCAATACAACTTTGTGCGCAGTTTTGGTTAGTCTGGTTGGCTGCGTCCCCAGTATCCGGCTGAGTGAGCCGCAGTGGCGAACTGCAATTTGAGTCAGCTGCAAACTCAGATCGAATTGCCGGCGGCGTCGCAAGCAAACTATAAGTTAGCCTCTTATTTAGGACGACCGACTGAATGCTGAATTTTCACTTTACTATTGTTCCACGAAGGAAGTGGTTGTGTTTGTCACGATAGTGTTTTGCCGTATAGAATATTAGCAACATCATTCCAAGCGCTCTGCTTTAATACTATGTTGCTGTATTCTTCACTCGACATGTTCAATATGCATGGTATATGAAACATGTCAAGTGTTAGCGATATTTCCGTGTCAAAAGACATCTTGGATTTTCTGTAGTGTGAGTAGTTAGATTAGGTTTAGGTATGCAAGCAATGAAAAATAACGACCACACGCGTCGATATTTTATAGCTTTTATTAGCTTTTATAGCTACGACGAATTCGTAGCTCATAAGGAATGAATTTTCATTTTTTTTGTTAATAATTATTTCTTTTTTTATTATTGTAACTACCTACTTTGGTTATTATTTATTTTCTATTATGATTTTGTATTTCTATTTTTTATTCTTTTAATCCTTATCTTTATATAATCTATTATTATTATGAATAATGTCAAATAGTTAAAATGTATAAAAATCCAATCCTATTAGGTTGAATGTTTAAAAATGACTTGTAATTATTATTACCAATTCAAATTCAAATTCAAATTCAAAAAATACTTTATTCAGTGCGGCCGCATGGACCTTATTGACGCGTCACAACTTACAAAATAAAACAACACAAATAAATAGAATAAAGCACATAATTGAACCTGTTCACTTCAGATGACACGCGAGTTAGGAAAAGAAGTGAACAGAAGAACCTAACTCGGTCGTTATAGTCATCATTTAACAATTTGATTTTGTCTTATGCTACGTTTGACGGAGTTGGAGCAGATTCCGTCCCAAGTGGTTTTGTCCTCTAGGTAATCAGATATTTTATAATAAGCTTTATCGCACAGATTGCGTTTAATAATGTTTTTGAATTTATTTAATGATAACTTCTGCAACTCACTTGGGAGTTTGTTGTAGAAGCGTATACATTGCCCTTTAAAAGATTTTTTTACCTTATGGAGCCTAGTAGTGGGCACAGCGAGTTTATTCTTATTTCTTGTATTTACATTGTGATTGTCGCTGTTTTTCTTAAACGAAGCAATATTTTTATGGGTGTACAACAGGTTCTCATAAATATATTGACAAGCTACTGTCATTATATTTATTTCTTTAAATTTAGTGCGAAGTGATTCTCTGGGACCCATATTGTAGATAGAACGAATAGCCCTCTTCTGCAGCACAAATACGGTGTCTATATCTGCAGCACATCCCCACAGCAGTAAGCCATAAGACATAATGCTGTGGAAATAGCTGAAGTAAACAAGTCTAGCGGTATCTACGTCTGTAAGAAGGCGGATTTTTTTGACTGCATATGCTGCAGAACTAAGCCTACCCGATAGTTGTTCTATATGCGGGCCCCATTGAAGCTTATTGTCCAAAGTTATGCCTAAAAATACAGTTTTTTCTACAAGGTTTAAACTTTCACCTTTCAATTTAATGTTGGCATCAGCCTGTTTTACATTCGGGAGAGTAAATCTAATGCATTTTGTTTTATTTTCATTAAGTAATAGGTTATTGACATTAAACCAATTAACAACTTCTGAGATTGCATTATTCACCTCGTCATAATCGGTGGTACGTCGTTTCATTTTGAACAAAAGTGAAGTGTCATCAGCAAACAATACAATCTCATGATTGTTTTTGACAAGATGAGGTAGATCATTAATGTAAATTAAAAATAGAAAAGGCCCAAGAATTGATCCCTGCGGTACACCCATTGTAGCTACAGATCCCGAAGAACGTTTTCCATTAACATCAACTCTTTGTATCCTGTTACTGAGATAAGAATTAAGTAGATCTAAAGAGATATCTCTAACACCATAGTGGCGCAATTTCCCGATCAATGTTTCATGGTGTACACAGTCAAATGCTTTTGAAAGGTCGCAAAAAACACCTATAGCGTCTTGCGACTTCTCCCAAGCATCATAGATATGCGAGATTAACTCTATACCGGCATCAGTAGTGGAACGACCGCGTGTAAAGCCAAATTGCTTGCAGTGAAGCAACTTGTTGTCGTTAAAGTGCTTAGATAGCTGATTTAAAATAAGCTTTTCAAAAATTTTACTAAATGTCGGCAGTACTGATATCGGCCTAAAGTTAGTGGGATCCGACTTAGAACCTGATTTGAATAAAGGTATTATTTTACTGTGTTTCATTAGATCAGGAAATACGCCACAGTCAATGCATTCATTAAATATAAAAGCCAGTTCAGGTGCGATTGTGTCTACTAAGGGTTTTACAATGTTTACAGAAATACCCCAGAGATCTGCAGTTTTCTTGACATTTAACATTTTAAAGGCTTTAACTATATCGCCGCTGTCCACATATTGGAATTTAAAATTACTATCACATTTAGGTACATTTTCGCTAAGTAAGGACTCGGCGATCAGGTGAGAAGAGTTTAAAGACTTTGTGGTAGAAATTGGAATGTCAGTAAAAAATGTTTCAAATGCTTGGGCTACATCTTCATCACTTTTGTAGGTGGTATTATTATAATTTAATTTGAATTGGTTGTTAAAGTTACTCACATTTCCAGTTTCTTTGTTTATTATTTTCCAAGTAGCTTTAATTTTATTATCACTATTTTTAATTTTTGAACTTATATAATTAGACTTAGCAATATGGCAGACTTTTCTAAAAATTTTTGAGTAATTTTTAACCTTTTCTTTAAATTCTTCACTAAAATTATAATGTTTTTCACTATAAAGATCATATAATTTTTGTCTACTTCTATGTATACCCACTGTTGCCCACTCATTAAAGTTATGTTTATCTGTGACCATTATCGACTTTGATGTAAATATTGAATTAAACATATTGCTAAATGCATTGAAAAAATTGCAATATGACTCATTAGGGTTGTTATTTGAGTAGTAAGGTGGAAATTTTGTATTCAATTTACATTTCAGTTGTTCAGATCGATGCATGGTCACAGGTATAAAAGTAATTTTTCTTTTTACATTTTGTTTTTGTTGCTGTTTAATTTGAATGTGCTGGCCTAAATGGTCTGACTTTATATTGCTAATCAAGCCCTTATGGAGAATTTTTGTATTAGAATTTACAAAGATATTGTCAATACATTTAGCTGATGTTTCAGTTATTCTAGTAGGCTCCATAAACAATGGTTTTAGGTTATATGAATTAAAAAGGCATGTTAATCTAGTACTAAAAGAGTAATTTTCTAAGAGATTAACATTAATAAATGACTATTATGACTATTATTATTATGATAGTATCTCTCCAACTGTCCGCATAAACAGTTTGCGGCAAACTGAACTCACTACCGCCGGCGAACAACCATATCGCCGCCGCCGACTGAAAAAGATTTTGCTGTCAGTCGGCCGCGATTATTATAAACTAGCCGCAGTTTCACCCGCGTAGTTCCCGTTCCCATGGGAATTTCGAATAATCCCTCCTTAGTGCACCTCTAGGATACTCAAGGTAATATGTGTGCCAAATTTCAAGTCTCTAGGTCCTGTGGTTTAGGCTGTGCGTTGTCTGTCAGTCACTCAGTCAGTAACGGAAGAGTTTTATATACATAGGTATATTGATTAGCTGATCTAATTGAGTAAAAGTTTAAAAAATGCACAACAAGATTCGGTCACTCATCCAATTTATGACCGCGCGCGCGAGGGTCGCTTCACCTTGATGATTGATTTCGTACTTTTTTAGAGACGTTTTTTTTATGATTCCATTGCAAATGTATAGTTTTTGGATTTTTCTCTGCATCTTACGAGGGTGGGTCAAAAAGTCCGCGGAACGGAAGGGTTGCGAAGGGGTGGGGATAACTTTTTTTACCCGGTACTCTCCAGGTACTCAATACAGGTACAAATACCAAATTTTAGACAAATCGAGTCATTACACTTAAAGTTATCGCTAAATTAGCAGTTCAATCGGGAATAAATCTCTAAACATGGATAAAATCGAGTTTCGTGCTGTTATAAAGTTCCTTACCAAGCAAGGAAAAACACCTCAAATTATTTTGGGAGAAATGTTATCTGTTTACGGGGACTCTTGCCCTGAAAAAGCAATGATTTATAAGTGGCATGGTTTATTCAAGCAAGGCAGGGAGTCAATTGAAGAAGACGACCGCCCGGCCCGGCCGATCGAGACCACCTCCTCAAACATCATCGAAAAAGTCGAAAAACTTTTACTGGAAGATGCTCGATTAAAAAAAAAACAATTTGCAGAAATGGTTGGAGTATCGTCTACAACCATTTTGAGTATCCTCCACGACCATCTTGGCAAGTCTAAGGTCAGCGCAAGATGGGTGCCGAGAATGCTCTCAGCGGTTCAAAAACAGCAGCGCGTCGAGTGTTCACGCGAGTTTTTGGAGCTCTGTAGCGGGAACAAGGACGAAATTTTGAACCGGATTGTTACTGGAGACGAAACTTGGGTTCATCATCATGAGCTTGAATTAAAACAGGAGTCTATGCAGTGGCATAAAAAAGGCGCAGTACCCCCTAAGAAATTCAAGGTGTCACAATCGGCCGGAAAGATCATGGCCACTGTTTTTTGGGATTCAGAAGGGATTTTCTTAATAGACTACAAAGAAAAAGGATTGAATATCACAAGGGGATACTATACCACTCTACTGAAAAAATTTAAAGATGCCATCAAACAAAACAGACGCGGAAAATGGACTCGAGGAGAGCTGCTTTTGCACGACAACACACCCGTTCACAAGAGCCATGTTTCAATGGCTGCCTTGCCGAAATGTGGCTTCGAAACTTTACACCGCCCTCCCTATAGTCCAGATCTGGCTCCCTCTGATCATTATTTGATTTCAAAATAAAAAAAATAACTTCGTGGAAAAAAATTACTGACGATGAAAAAGTTAAGTCGGCAATTTCAGCTTATTTTGAAGGCCTTGATAAAACATTTTTTTTCGAAGGTACAAGCGAACTTTTTGATAGATCTGAAAAATGTTTTAGGCTTAAGGGAGAATATATTGATAAGGAAAAGTAATAATTGGTTTAATTTAGCCCTATTTTCATGCCATTCCGCGGACTTTTTGACCTCCCCTCGTAGTAGACGACATTTGCCATCTTTCATAGTTCTATGTCAACGGGAAGTACCCTATGAATTTAGATTCACAGCTTATAGGCGAATGCTACACGCTCGATATATTCGCTATATTTGGATCGTAATCCAGGATCACGATATTTATCGAGTGTGTAGTACAGCGAATGGCGTATCACGATACGTGATACGCTATATAAACACACTCGATAAATATCGTGATCCTGAATTACGATCCAAATATCGCGATACATATCGAGCCTGTACTTAGCATTCGCCAAAGACGCTGTAAATTTGAGTATATAGTTTTAATTTCAACTCGATACCTCCACACGTTCTCGAGATAAAGGTTCTTGACCGACAGACAGACGGGCAACAAAGTGATCCTATAAGAGTTCCGTTTTTCCTTTTGAGGTACTGAACCTTAAAACAAGGTAGAAAACCAGCCCATAGGAGGAAAAGATATTTTAAGTGTGACTGTTTGTTTAAAATCATTCTACATCGAACTTGGCTTAAGTATAGTCCCAAACGAAGCAAAGCTTGTGCTATGGAAACAAAGATTGTATTCTATCATCTTTTTTTTTGTAAATACCATACCTACTTATCGATATTTTAATTTATTTCTGTTTGTTTTTATTTTATAATGTACAGATAATTCTATTCCATTATACATAGATATACATATATACAGATGGTATAAGTGCTGGGCAAGCCTAATCCATCAAACAATGTCCCAGGCACTGCAGCGTCCCGTACAAGCATGATTACCAGTTGCTGACGCTGCGTAAATCATCTATAATAGATGCAAAGGCCTTACTTTATACATAGAAAAATACCCGGACTCGGCACAAATATCTCAGCACCAAGTTATTTTTATTCCACAGCTAGGTAAACGAAAACTAATATATCTGTATTGCTTTCAGTGGTCGCTACGACATCAAAGTGTTCCAATCATTCTTCCAACTGCACGGTAAAACCTTTGACTACAAGATCCCCATGTCGACGGTTCTGCGTCTCTTCCTGCTGCCACACAAGGACACGAGGCAGATGTTCTTTGTGGTGTCACTGGACCCGCCGATCAAGCAAGGCCAGACGCGGTACCATTACCTGGTGCTCCTGTTTGGAATTGAAGAAGAGACTAGCATAGAGCTGCCATTTACTGAGTAAGTATTGTTGAAGAAAACTATTATATTGCATTCCCTTTCATCATCATTCATCATTTCAGCCGTAAAACGTCCCTGAACGCTATGAGGGGTAGTTGCCATACTCACCACCCTTGGCAGGCAGGTTGGCGAGGGTAATATTGATACACGGATAGTCGCTGCTCCCCATCTTCCAGAGGTATCCCTTGCCTGCTAAGGGATAATGCTTAATGCTTCCACGGGCATGAGAGGATTGTAACATCCTACTGCCGACACCCCACGGCTTCCCTTACATCCCATTGTGTAGGTACAATGAAGAATTTTGTATTTTCCATCACTTACATACTTGCTGCGGCGCAACGATCCGAAGTGGATCGTGGCCTCCGACCCTAAAGACCGCCAGGGCTTCTCTGTCCGCTGCCGTTTCAGGTCGGGTATTTTGCATCGGAGTCTCTAAATTATCCGTTTATGCTAAGTCACAACAGCAGAAAACTAGCTGGATTGTTATTGTTAGATAACTTGGCCCTATGTTCGACGTTAAATATCTCATCTCACTAGAGCCTAATATAGTCTACTGCAGGACTTAGGCCTCCCTTATGGATCTCACAAGATTATGAGAGGGTTGTTGCCATTCCTTTAACGCTTGGCAGGCGGGTTGGCGAGCGCAGTGTGGAATGTTGATACATGGGAAGACGCTGCTGCCCATATTCCGGAGAAAACCCTTAGCAGATTCTTACTGCAACCAAAAAGGCAAAAGAGGAGAGTCGGGATTCTTCTGCCGGCACCCCACGGCCACGTTAAAATACACTTCCTTCCATATTGTTAATGAAACGTTTATATGATAACTAGATAACAACTAAATTAAGTTTTTTTATATTAGTTTTTCGTAAGCTTTCGCGATCACAATTAATTATAATATAATAACATAAACACGGTATTACGCGATAAATTACCGTGTATAAGTTATTATATTATAATGAAGTTTTTTTTAATTGTCTGTACAGGATCCGCATCTATTACCCATCCTCTCCATTCCATCAAGGGTAAAAGGAACCAAGTTTAACTCTACACATAATATCTTCTTTTCCAGGGAAGAACTGAAAGAGAAGTACGAAGATAAAATCTCGAAGGAGGTATCAGGGCCGACGTACGAGGTCCTCGCCAAGATAATGAAGGTTATCATCAACAGACGAGTCACGGGCCCGGGAGATTTCCTTGGGTGAGTTGAGTATATTTACAGAACTCATGTTTGCATGTTAGGACGGAGAAGTAGCTAGGCATTTTCGTAGAAATTTGTCCAGTTACAAAATGGAATCAATTTTTTTTTTTTTAATTATTTCAAATGGTTCGCTATTCCTCAGAGATGTATAACATAGCGGCAAAATAACAAATTGCATTTCCAAAAGATTTTTACCTTTTTTAGAGTCAGAAAGTTGTTCAGGTTTCCGTTTTGTAACTTTTTTCACACAATTGAGGGGTGGAATAATTCTTTAAAAATATATTCTCATCCGGCGGTTGGTGCTGGCTATGATAGTTCAAAGGGGTTTTCATGGAATACGCAAATGGGAGATTCAAAATCAAGAGGCCAGGTGAAGATGGAATCAGTTTCGTGCTAATTAGGCAAAGTACATACCCCGTAATGTTTCTTCTACTGGTGCTAGCTTGAGCTGGCTGGTCGCAGTCTCCAGATGTTCAGGATGGATTCCATTCACGCACTTATAAGTCTGTAGGAGGCCTCCTTTCACTGTTGTGGTCGCGCGCGCGGTAATTAATTAATAATAAATTGGGGCCGAGAGATATGTCCTCTCAGGCTGCGATGTGTGTAGGAACAGAGCGAAAAAGAATATGGCGGCGGCAGGAAGTGCATGCGTCTGCACTTTCTTGCTTGATTCGTAGCGATGGGACACTTCCTGTCCAGCGTAGTGTGGAGACACATACGCGGGCATAGACAATACCAAAACAACACAAAAAAAGAAACAATTGATAAAAAGTTATTATTTTGTGTTAAAGGTCCTGCTTATTACGTTTAAATAAGATGGCCTTGGGGTATTTAAATATAAATAATTCAGTTTTGGCCTTCTTTCAAGACAGGTAAAAATTTACTATAAAATTTAACTATGTAGGACAAATATTTTTAAGGGGTGTCGAAAGCTAGTTTAGTCTTATTTTACAATTTGTTGTTTAAAAATAGTCAAAATAAACAGTTTTTTTACGTAAAAAAATCTATAAACCTAAAAAAAACTTTGTTAATATCTAGAAATAGACTGGTTTCAAAGAAAATTATTAATCAACTTGTGGGACAGCTAAAAATCCACATGGACGTTTTTTAAAAAAAAATGCCCAGCTAACACAGTGCCGGGCTTGCCAATAGGATGAGCAGGCCGGAGCCTAGGGCGGCAAATTTAGACTACTTCTTTTTTAGTCTTAACAAAAACAAACAAACAAAATATACACAGAAAATGAGTCTCGGAAATTCAACATTTTTTTTATAATCATACCTACTATAACTATGACTACTGGCGGCAAATTTGTAAATCCGTCACTGAGCTAACATTTTTTAAGCAAAAATACGGGATCGAATAAGCCTATTTCCTTAAAATATTACTAGCGGCCCTGGCTTCGCGGGTATATCTCGCATGTTATATGATCCAATGATATTTATGAGAAACAATCCTTCTATACATCACATGCACATAACTTCAGTGAATTACGTGGCACACGCCAAAACGATCTTCATCATTAGTTCTGCCAACTTACTCCAAGCTATTAATGATTTTTCTTTGAAACCTTATTAAAACATTATGTATATATGTATGTATACTATGTAGAGTAAGTAGAAAGTTGTACGTTGAACTGGCTTTGCATTAAAGCAGTAAGCGGTACCTTTATACCTTAGTCGTATCCTTTACTATGTGGCGACAGTTCGAGGAATAAATAAATGTCCTTAAAAGTCTGGTAACTACAGTTTTATTCGCAGTTGCCGAAAAAGCATAAGGAACTTTGCACAGGGTTTTGGAACTATTTATTTTAAATGGTTAATCTCTCTTCCAGACACCACAAAATATACCTTAGTGTATCCTTTACTATGTGGCGACAGTTCGAGGAATAAATAAATGTCCTTAAACGTCTGGTAACTACAGTTCCATTCGCAGTTGCCGAAAAAGCATAAGGAACTTTGCACAGGGTTTTGGAACTATTTATTTTAAATGGTTAATCTCTCTTCCAGACACCACAAAATATACCTCAGTGTATCCTTTACTATGTGGCGACAGTTCGAGGAATAAATAAATGTCCTTAAACGTCTGGTAACTACGGTTTTATTCGCAGTTGCCGAATAAGCATAAGGAACTTTGCACAGGGTTTTGGAACTATTTATTTGAAATGGTTAATATCTCTTCCAGACACCACAAGACGCCCGCCGTAGCGTGTTCATACAAAGCGGCAGCGGGGTACCTGTACCCGCTGGAGAAGGGGTTCATCTACGTGCACAAACCGCCCGTGCACATCCGCTTTGAGGAGATCGCGTCCGTCAACTTCGCCAGAGGCGGCGCGTCCTCTACTAAGTAAGTTCATCATCATCATCATCATTTCAGTCGTAGGACGTCCACTGCTGGACACAGGCCTCCCTCATGGATTTCCAGTTATTGCGGTTGGAAGCGATCTGCATCCACCGTCCTTAGTTGTACAATCATGAGGGGTTGTTGCCATACTCGCCACGCTTGGCAGGCGGGTTGGCGAGCGCAGTGTATGGTGTTTAAGACGTGGAAGACGCTGCTGCCCATCTTCCGAAGGCATCCCTTAGCAGGTTCTTACTGCGTCCACAGGTAAGAGAGGAGAGGTAACATTCTAGAGCCGGTACCCCACGGCAAAACTAAGTTAAATGTGATCAAAAGCAGCATCATCATCATCATTTCATCAAACGTCCACCACTGAACAAAGGCCTCTCTCATGAATCTCCATGAGGGGTAGTTGCCATACTCGCCACGCTTGGCAGGCGTGTTGGCAGTACGGGATGTTGATACACGGAAAGACGCTGCAGGCCATCCTCCGGAGGGTATCCCTTAGCAGACTCTTTCTGCCGGCCACGGCAATGAAAAATGTACACGATAGTCATACAGATATGTACACAAAGATCGATTGGCAGGTATGATGGCGAGCGCAGTACGGAATGTTGACACACAGAAAGACGCTGCTGCCCTGTCTTCCGGAGGTTACCACGGCAGGTTTTACTGCATCCACGGGCAACAGAGGAGGCCATATTCTATTACCGACGGCGTATAGGTAGGCCCTGAACTAGATGGTGACTCAGAGAAGGCGAGGAACAGAAATTAGATCGTCCTCCATCTCGGTGGGTCGATGACTCTATAAGCACCTGGTCAAGAATAGCGAAGGACAAAGGCGAATAGTCAGAAAAGCAAAAAAAGCCCTATGACCCCAGTGAGTTGAAATTATGAAATTATATTTCGTGAGCTCTGGTTGGCCCAGATGAAGATGGCGGGACACTGAGCAAAATTCTGTAGCATGTTCATAGATGTGCAAAATTTTACGCCGGCTACTGTTCATCATTGCCATGGGATGCCGACAGTAGGATGTTGCCTGTCGTCTCTTGTCCGATTAGTATAAATTAGCTGATCTGATTTAGTAAAAGTTTAAAAAATGCACAACAAGATTCGGTCACTCATCCAATTTATGACCGCGCGCAAGGTTGCTTCACATCGATGATTAATTTCGTACTTTTTTAGACACTTTTTTTTATGATTCCATTGCAAATGTTTTTGGATTTTTCTCTGCATCTTAGTAGACGATATTTGCCATCTTTCATAGTTCTTTGTCAACGGGAAGTACCCTATGAATTTTGATTCACAGCATAAAGACGCTGTAGATTTGAGTATAAAGTTTTAATTTCAACTCGATACCTCTACACGTTCTCGAGATAAAGGTTCTTGACCGACAGACAGACAGACAAGAAAATGATCCTATAAAAGTTCCGTTTTTCCTTTTGAGGTACTGAACCCTAAAACAGGGTAAAAAACCAGCCCATAGGAGGAAAATATATTTTAAGTGTGACTGTTTGTTCAAAATCATTCTACATCGAACTTGGCTTAAGTATAGTCCCAAACGAAGCAAAGCTTGTGCTATGGAAACAAAGATTGTATTCTTTCATCTTTTTATGTACACACAGTACAGTTACAGTAGGAGTATGGGCAGCGGCGTCTTTCCGTGTATCAACATCCCGTACTGCGCTCGCCGACGCGCCTGCCAAGCGTGCCGAGTACGGCTACAACCCCTCATGACCCTGGAGATCCACTGCCTCCAGGCCGTGGACAGCAGTGCTACATGTGAGACACCGTACCTATTAGGTATTCTCCATTTCCAGGTCATTCGACTTCGAGATCGCTCTGAAAACAGGCACCGTGCACACTTTCAGCAGTATCGAGAAGGGAGAATACGACAAACTGTTCAACTACATATCGTCTAAGAAACTGCACGTCAAGAATACGGGCAAGAATGTAAGTTGACGTCGAGAAGAGGTTTCCTCTTGCAATCTGCAACCGAAAAAACCCCGCTCGTGTCCAAATTATGTGTAATGACTCTATTCGGGTTTTTCCTATGCAAGGATCGGATATTATGAAGAGTATCCCATAATAATCATCATTTCAGCCGTAAAACGTCCACTACTGAACACAGGCCTCCCTCGTCCACAAACACATCCATGAGGGGTAGTTGCCATACTCACCACGCTTAGCAGGCGGGTTGGCGAGCGCAGTACGGGGTGTTTATATACGGAAAGACGCTGCTGCCCATCTTCCGGTGGTATCCCTTAGCAGGCTCTTACTGCATCCACGGCATGAGAGGAGGGGTAACATTCTACTTCCGGCACCCCACGGCAATTATTTCTGATTAAATTTAAATACATGACATATTTTTAAAACTTACTCCAATTCCCCTTATTTTGAAAAACTACTCGATAGGTTTTATAAAAAAAAAAATTGAACTTCTTACAATTTGGCGCCAAAAATCCGCCATTTTTTTTAAATAAGGACACTTGGGTTTTTTAGGCGAATCTAACGATATCTTAATTGTGGAATCCATCCAGCCGTTTGGAAGATACGTATGACGATAAGAAATTTACAAACATACATAGGTACATGATACGCGCGAAAAACAATACCCTTCCTTCATCATTCATCCATCATCATTTCAGCCGTAGGACGTCCACTGCTGGACATGGGCCTCCCTCATGGATTTCCAGTTATTGCGGTTGGAAGCGATCAGCATCCACCGTCGACCTGCGGTCTTTACCAGGTCATCAGCCCATCTTGTTGATCATCCTTCCTTGGCAGTCGGATAAAAAGATGTGATACACACCTTACAGACTAAAGCCTGTATTACATTACACGATATTCAGGGACCTTTGCCCTAACTAAGAGTGGCGTAATAAGAGTTAGAGCGACCGGTCGGACCAGGCAAGCCTTGCTTGGTAATTAGGGCGCCCTAACTACCGGGCCCTGAATATCGTGTAATACAGCTTTTACTAACTGGTAATCAGCCTGCGGTTTTGTCATGAGTTGTTCGTTGCAGGACAAAGCGCTGTACGACGATGACTTTGGCGACTCGGACACAGAGAAGGTGCCGGACGCGTACCTGGAGCGCGTCAAGGCGGAGGCCAAGGAGCGCGACTCCGGCGACTCCGAGGACTCCGACTCCACCGACGAGGACTTCAACCCGGACAAGAGCCGCGAGAGCGACGTCGCCGAGGAGTAAGCATTGTTATCATGTAACCTCTTCTATCAATGCCGGATTCACCAACAGGCTGAGAAGGAGCCTACGGCGGCATATTTAAGGTTCGAGCAGACCGGATGCGTAAGCGTAGACGTGCACGTACCACTGAGTTGATGTATGGAACTGACATATGACGCGCACGTCTACGTTACGCAAGCGGTGTGTCCTGTCTCATACAGTCGACGCCACTTCAGCTTCCTACAGATGACTGACGAATTAAAATTTGCGTTAGAAATGTCATCTTGACTGACAGGCTTGTACGTCCTATGTTTGATGATCCTGTGTTAACCTAATCCAGGTCAGACCTGCGACGCTATTAGTGCCCATCTCGCTATAGGACGACCGACACGTTCCTATATCCCTGGGGTCGATTCTGGTGAATCGCGATTTTGCGTGATACTCTCGTCTCATTTCTCAGTGTCTACTCCGAACTTGTCACATCACTCTTTCTACTATCATCTCTTTACAAGTCGATGCATCCCTATCGGTCTGCAATACACATTCGTCTATCGTGAGATGACGAGAATGCAGGAAGTTACCCTTCCTATGTATAGCATAGATAGATAGAAAATACTTTATTGCACACCTTAAAACTAAACATAATAACAAGAGAAACTTGAGAACATAGTGACAATTGGCGGTTTGTTTGTTTTAGTTTCAATTGTTTGCATATTGTGTACTTGTAACTTAATAGACATTATTTAATAGCTAATGTTGAGATGTCTCAGCCAAGCCGTTAGTCTGGTAACGACCTCTGAATTGACCAGTTGTCCGATGGTCAAATTCTAATTACCGTGTAAATCTATTTTAATGTCCTAATAAATAGATTTCGTGAATTCCTTTTTTAAATACTCCAAGACCTTGTCGTACAACAGTTCCAATAGAGATTTTGACGGGTTTTGAGTAATTTATCGATTTGGAGCATTTATCACTTGGATCACGATCCACGAGAATTGCCTCCCGGTTCTTGGACGCCATTAAGTTAACGCGTTACTTCAGCTGTCGTCACGTCTCCGTGCGAGGTGTCGTGCCTAGCTCGATTTTAGTTTCGCGATGCGTTTCCAACATCTATAATAAATAATAACCTTTGTCTGCGGATCTTGACGTTAGAAATGTACTAGCAAAGTGTCTTATTGTTTAGATACGACACGGACGCGTCATCCGAAGAGGAATCCGACGCCTCCGCCGGCTCCACCGACAGCAAAAAGGAGAAGAAAAAGAAGGACAAACCAAAGAAAGCCATCACTATTGTAAGTGGCAATTTGTAATATGTTATTTACCTTAGCATCATCATTTCAGCCGCAAAACGTACACTACTGAACACAGGCCTCCCTCATGGGTCTCCATGAGGTAGTTGCATACTCACCACGCTTTGCAGGCGGACTGGCGAGCGCAGTTATATTATGTTGATAGACGGAAGGACGCTGCTGCCCATCTTCCGGAGGTGTCCCTTAGCAGGCTCTTACTGCATCCACGGGTAGGAGAGGAGGGGTAACATTCTACTGCCGGCACTCCACGGCTAACACTATTATATCGGCATAATGCTGAGCCGGCACTAATTTGCTACCGTGGCAGAAGCTTACGTTACTCTAATTTAATAACAATTTATTAAAATCTTATCTGTATATAAAATCGTTTACAAGTTTAGTATCATTTCGTGGTCCTTTGCAAATGTCTGTTTATGTCCGTAACTGTAATACGCAGAGCGCATTCTGTCTGTGTATGGGACGATTACAACCGAACGCGTTGAACGATTTACATGATACCTTTTTTGCTAGCACCGTGTGAGAGAAGTGTACTGAATGATTTTGGTGACCCTAGGGTCACAGGGACCGCAGTTATTGTGACCTCAAAAGGTCACCAAAAAAATGGCCGAAAACGTCCAAAAACCCAAAAATGCCATTTTCGGCCTTTGGTGACCTTTTGAGGCCTTCGCCCCCTTTTCTGATACCCCCGTACCAATGCTTGTTAATACAGGATCGCACGTTTCAGCGTTCTTGGTCGCGGGAGAACTCACCAGGAACGCTAAAGTAACATCCAAGTTGATTTTTGTAATTTTGTGGTAGCTAAATGCATTCTTCTTTATCGTTATGTACATCTAGTCAGAAGCGCCCCGCAAACGCAAGGACAAGACGAAGAAGCGAGAGAAGGACGTGAACGCGCCCAAGCGGCCCGCCACCGCCTTCATGCTGTGGCTCAACGAGAACAGGAAGAGTATCTTGGAGGAGAACCCCGGAATCAAAGTAACGGAGGTCGCTAAAAAAGGCGGAGAGCTGTGGCGGGAACTCAAGGACAAACCTGTGAGTACCATCATCACACACGTCGGACCAGGGCCTTCCTCATGGAAAGGATTGGAGGATTGTTTGCCATAGATAGATAGATATATAACTCTTTATTGTACTTAACTTAATACTAACACAAAAATTAACATAGAAAGAAACTTACAAAACTAAAAGTAGAAGTACAATGCTGCCCTCCTTATCATAAACGCAATAACTCGATTTTTGGGGCCTACAGAGTTATATACATATTCGTGATCAGCAAATTTTATTGCGTTTATGATAAGGAGGGCAGAATGGGCGGCCTTATCACTATAAGCCGTCTGTCCGCGTCCACTGCTGGACCAAGGCCTTCCTCATGGAAGGGATTGGAGGATTGTTTGCCATACTCGCTTGGCAGATTCTTACTGCATCCGCAAGCAAGTGAGGAGAGGCAACATTCTACTGTCGGCACCCCACGGCAACCTGTAAAGCCTGTATTACATTACACGGTATTCAGGGACCCTTACCCTAACTAAGAGTGGTGTAATAAGAGTTAGAGCGGAAGGGACCCTAACTAGCGCGACCGCGGCAAGCCTTGCTCCCTAATCGCCCTAACTACCGGGCCCTGAATACCGTGTAGTGTAATACAGCTTTAAGTATACTTCAGCTTAGTCTTAGGGGCCGTCTCCGCGAGCGAGGGAATCGCGGCGATGTTATCGTCCGTGCCACGTATTTCTATACACTCTTAGAGGCCGTCTCCGCGAGCGAGAGAATCGCGACGAGTCCGCGCTATAGAATCGCCGCGATTCCCTCGCTCGTGGAGACGGCCCCTAAGTTTAGAAGTGTGAAAAGGTAAACGTTCCAAAACGACCCGCCACCGCCTTCAGGTTATGGATGAACGAAACCAGGAATATCATGGAAAAGAGCCCCGGAATCAAAGTAACAGAGGTCGCTAAGAAAGGCGGAGAGCTGTGGCGGGAACAGCTTGTATGTAAGAAGGCCTAGCTAGTTAGCATACGATTATTGATATATATCTGTGTACGTACAAAAAAGTAGGTTTTAAGTATCTTATGGTACCCAGTACTTGCTCTGCTTATTTTGGGCTAGGCTAGGTGATGGTCTGTGAAATGTTCAGCATTGATACATAGAAACCACACAGACCCGCGGCAAATCTCTAGGAAAATTACTAACATTTGTCCACCCACAACCTCCGACAGCTGGCTAATGAACCAACAGAACCACGGAGGGATATACATTACGTTACCATTGTAACATTTATGTAAATTTCCAGCAATGGGAGGAGAAAGCAGCTAAATCCAAGGAGGAGTACAATCTCGCGATGCAGAAATACAAGGACAGCGGCGCGGCCGACGAGTTCAAACAGAAGAAGAAAGCTGCTGAAAAGGTTTGCTAGTCTTCGAACTTGTTAAACATTCGCGATTTGTTAACTTGTTATTAGTGCAGAGCGCATTCTGTCTGTGTATGGGACGATTACAACCGAACGCGTTGACCGATTTACATGAAACCTTTTTTGTTAGCACCGTGTGAGATAAGGGTGACCCTAGGGTCACAGGGACCGGAGTTATTGTGACCTCAAAAGGTCACCAAAAAAATAAGTCTTCAAATGGCCGAAAACGTCCAAAAACCCAAAAATGCCATTTTCGGCCTTTGGTGACCTATTGAGGCCTTCGCCCCCTTTTCTGGTACCCCCGTACCAATGCTTGTTAAAATACAGGATCGAACACGTTTCAGCGTTCTCGATCGCGGAAGAACTCACCAGGAACGCTAAAAAGTGAGCAGTCCTGTATTTTAAAAACTAATAACACGTTAACAAATCGCGGGTGTTCAAAAATAAAAAAGGTATGCGATAAAATCCTGTATTTAATAAAATAATAATTTGCTAGCCTTTTTTAAAGTTTCTCGATCGCGACACATTTTTAAAGAGATATTTAACCGGGTATTTTTAGCGTTAAGGCACGAGGCATAGTTAGCGCGTCTACATTCTCACTACCGAGGAGGTGGGTAGGTAGAAAATGCTTTTAGCACTAAGGCCCACCTTTTGTACAATATTATGTGTTTTAATAAAAAAATAATCCACTAAGCGCCCATTCTGGGCAGCACTGTCCAACGCTAATACAAAAATGGTCAAGGTCCTTTTACTATTTTACACTACGCCATCAACGCTATTATCTGGTTACCCTTTTTTGGCAAAGGCCTCCTCCAAACACCACCAACCCTGTCTCTTGGTCTCTTGGCCTTATCCAAGTTTTGCCTGCTAACTGCTTGAGGTCATCTTCGTTTCGTCTTTTATCGTTTAAACTGTTTCCCTAACGGTGACTTCCACTATAGGAGCGCAAAGCAGTCGAAAGGAAAGCCAACAAGCCGCCCCCCGCTAAGAAGGCCAAGAGCACGAGCAGCGCGGGCGCCGGCTCCAGCGGCAAGTTCACCAGCAAAGAGTACATTGAGGACGACGACAGCTCCTCGGACTCAGGCGGCGATAAGAAGAAGAAGGAGAAGAAAGACGTGAGTACATGCAAATTGATAAAAAAAAGGTTCATATCAATACAATTTCTTTTTTTATTTATGTTAGTTTGTTTCCTATAATCTCCTAATTTTACGCCACGATATAGCGTCCTTTATTTTCCTGTCCATCCCAAGGTTGCCTGGAAGAGATAGCTTATAGTGATAAGGCCGCCATTTGTACTCCTGTGTTATTTTTACGTTATTTCTGAATTGTTTATGTTCTCTTAATGTGGTGTATTATAAAGTGTTTTCTATCTATCTATCTATCAATTTAGGCACAGAATAATTATTCTGTGATTTAGGTGACAGATGAACTATTTCAGGAATAGGTGATTGATAAAGTACCTATTGCTAGCTTACTAAAGCAATTCTCGTCTCTTATAAAAGACGTTTACTTCAACGTGCAGTTCGGCCCAGCGCTGTACTTACTATCCTTCACATATAAAATAGTAACAATATTAACATCAGGAAATTATGCAAAATAAATGCTGGAGATACACAGTACCATCTAGCCCCAAAGTAAGCAGCCTTGTGTTTTGTGTACTTAATAGAATACTTAGATATATTTTTTTGTAAATTACGCACTCAACGTACACAGAAAAAATGCAGACTGTACAAATATCTGCAGACAGAGCAAATATTTTGTCCCCCGGCGGGGATCGAACGCGGCACGGCGGTTTCCGTAACTTCCTTGTAAAACGTATCACAATCGGCTCCAGTCCCAGAATAATTCATAGTAGAATATTGCACCGATTTTTTGTTTGTAAAATGTTCCCCTCTGGAACGCTTTCAAGTGTTGCCTCTCCCGCGGCGCACATTTCGTGGACCCGTTTTTGTTTTAAGTTACCCGTCTTTTTATTACTGTGCCGAACGGTTAACAGAAGGGAACATTACGCATTCATGTGAAGGGAAGGAATTGAAACGGAACCTTGTTTCAATTGTTTCGTTTTTTTGACGATTCTGTGTAACATAGTAAAACAAATGGCCGATCACATCTATTATCAGAAGTGTTATACAGGGTGGACCAATAACATCTTAACATTTGAAAAGCCCGTTATTTCCATGCGTAGGTATCGGTGCGGGGAGGGTAACAAACGCGAGAGCGGCCAATAGGGATTTAGTGCGATGGCGTCGTTGAACGGAGCCGAGCACAACGTGCGCTCTACGTACGTTCGCGAGTACTATCGAAACAACGATTCTGCGACCTAAGCTAGATGGAAATTTAGTTCTCATTACAATATACGGAAGACAAATCAAGCTCCAACAATCCAAACGATTTAGAATTGGATACAGAAGTTCGAGTCGATGGGTTCAACCTTAACTCAACCAGGACGCGGCCGACCCAGGACGTCGAGAGACCCGGAAAACATAGAGCGTGTACGTGAGTCTGTTCGAGAGCAACCTGCCAACAGCCTGTCCAATGGAAAGTGCCCAAAACATCTCTAAATCTCATTCTCCACAAGGACCTACAATTAAACCCTTACAAAATTCAAATTGTACAGGCATTGCAGCCAGGTGACCATGATAAGAGACTACAGTTTGCTAGCGAAATGCTAGAGGTTTCCGACCTTTAATAACATCATTTTCTCAGACAAAATTGTAGATACGGGAGTAACACTAACCCGCAATTGAAACACCAAAAACCCTCACCACTCGCCGAAAGTTACGGTATAGGCGGCCTTATCTGCAGGTGGAATAATTGGTCCGTATTTTTATGAAGATTAGAGAAGCCGTCTCGTTATTGTCAATACAGAGCGATACGTTGCTATGCTACAGATTTTTTTTGAACCAGCTTTACAGGACTTTTCAAGCTTTAACAAAGAACCTGGTTTTAACAAGATGGGGCAACATGTCACACTTCCAACGACTCAATAGCAGCAATTCGTGAAATTTTTGGCCAAAAACTGATATCCAAAAGAGGCGACATTAACTGGATTTGTCCCCAATGGATTATTTCCTTTGGGGAAATCTTAAAAGTAAAGTTTACATTAGCAACCCAGGGTCTCTTGAAGAATTAAAAGAAAACATATGCACCAACCACTTTTCGGGCGGTAATGGAAAATTTTCGGTCCAGATTGGGGAGTGTAAAAATAAACAAGGTTCACACATAGATGTTATTTTAAAAAAATAAATCCCTAATTTGTGAATTTTTAAACACAATATACAGTTATTGACCCGGGTTTATTTTTTAGAGCCATTTTAAATGTTAAGAGCTAATAGTTCCACCCTTTATAACACATGCTACACGGGAACTTCCGTAGTTCTATTGCATAACATCTACGAACCAATCCCGCAGTAAGTGGGGTCTGCTCAATAAGGCTTACACAGAAGGCACAGTATCATCAATACATGACGACGCGACGTTTAGTCTAACTCCAAGCAGTTCAGTAACTGAAATTTATTTATTTAAAATATCTTAGTTACTCGTCGTTTATGTTTTTATAGGTTTTGAGTATTTTATTGGGTATCTTATTTATCCTTACAATCCTGTCCATCCAAAGATATGCCTGATGGAATCGCTTTAAGAGATAAGGCCCATTGTGCATTTACTTTATCTTCTACTGTTATTCTACTTTCGTGTGCAATAAAGCTTTTATGGTTATTAAATTAAAAGTAAATATTTTTTTACAGACTAAAGATTCCAAGAAGGAATCAAAGAAAGAAACAAAGCCGAAGAGCTCTGATGAGGAATCAGAGGCGGAAGACTCCGCGTCGGCCGAGGAGAGTGGGAGCGATTAGGAACCTTACGATCTACCAATTAAGTTTGTTTTTACAATGTACAGAGTCATGTGTACCTTTACCACTAAATGGAAACGAGATTTTAATATATGTGAGCAAAATGCTTCAGCCGAATTCGATGAGAACAAAAGGTAAATAAACGACCAGTCGTGATCATCTCATCAGCCGTAAGACGGTTACTGTTGGACATGGGCCCTCATGGGTCCCTAATACTGATCATGAGGGGTTGTTACAATACTCACCATGCTACGCTGGCCGGTTGGCGAGCGCAGACGGGACATATTCTTACCGCATTCACGACCAGTACTTAACCAAAAATCTCTGTGCACACCAGTGTTCTCGTTCTTTTAATACAGAACTTTTATTAATCGTGAAACTCTAAGGGGCCGTCTCCACGAGCGAGAGTATCGCGACGAGTCCGCGCTATAGAATCGCCGCGATTCCCTCGCTCATGGAGACGGTCGTTAACTCTTTTATTAACCACTAAACTTAACCATATAAATTATAATCAGTTCTTTAAAAAAAAACAATTCTAAGTAACGAAGCAAATTGTTAAGTGCAAAAGTTTGTTTAATTTTGTTCTTAGGTAATTTGGCTGAAGTTAGCATTTCTGACTTAGAGCTGGAGGCCAATTCTCGTGAATCGTTATTTTTCTTTTTTATCTCTTGTCAGTGTCCAGACTTGTCACATCACTCAGTCTACTATCATCTCGATTGCCGCCCGTTACCAGTCGATGCATCACGATCGGTTTGCAATAGCCATTTGTTTATGATGAGATCACGAGAATGCAGAAAGTTTGTTTCAACAGTGTATTTGACATCATTTTTTTTTCAAAATTTTTTGATCACAATTCACGAGAATTGGCCCAGTGGTTAGACTATCCTGTGCCACAGCTAGACCAAGACCGGAATAGAATGAAAATTGAATGTTGCGTAGGTACATTCAATTATTTTTTACAGTTAAAAATACTTTACACGGTTTAAAATACTTATTGTTTTCGTTTTGAGATGTATTCGACAAATGGAAAAGGAACTGCCCCAAATTAAATGATAAATAATCGATAATTGTGATAAATGCTATTTTATGTTTAGGGTAGAAGTAATTATGCCCGGTCTAGGCGAATTATACCATGTCTACATCTATACTCCAGCTACTTTCAATGTGGAATGTTTGTCAACAAACTGTCAATACTCAACCTTTTAGGTTGAATATTGATAGTTTGACCTTTCTGTTGGTTTAATATATATCTCAATAATTGGCGATTTGTGACCACTCCCTTCGATTTAAATTACTATTAAATCGGTCAAAAAAACATCCCTTAGAAAGCAGTTAAATTTTAAGTTTGACAGTCTGTATACAAACATTCTAGATCGCAAGTGGATCGAGTATAGATACCACCTAAATATTCTGTTTGTGAATAGGTAATAAAAGATGCACGATTTTCTTGTAAATAGACTATTTTCAATGAAACAGTTTGTTTTAATGTTATGTATAAATAAATTTCTGTTTCATTCCCTCTCTTGCCTTGGTAGTATTAAAATCCCGTATGACAAGGTATCCGTTATTAACTGAGTAGAAAACAAAGATTAAAGAATAAGATTGAATACAGCTTTAACAATAACCTCCGTACACTGATTAAACTAATCGGCAGTTAATTGGCGAATTTTATGTCAGTTTAGTATGAGAGTATGTTAAATCGCTGATTAACTCTTTAATCAGCATAATTCCTATGAAATCATATAAAATAAAATTCGTAATAAAACTAACCCCGTTACTTTTAAGTATTACACATACGAAATTCATGAAGATCCAAAACGTTTGATTACTCTTTTTCATAAGATTATAAAGAAACATGACTCAATTTTCAGAAGTACACTGTTATGAAATTTTTCTAAATCGTAAATTTTGAAACATGACTCTTGTTTGAATTATTTTCAGAAAACAATGTCAAGGAATAAAAGGGACATATTGGTCATGATTATTTTATTTAGTGCCCAATAGTTGGTTAAATAAGTTTTAATTTTTCTGCCCCAAATTATCGGTTTCTGATAGGTCCTCGTCAGTATTTGATAGGACAGAGGGATAATATAGAATTGTTAATTTAGCGTTATTTTTAAAATAAAATGTATGTTGTATATTTGTTTTTTTTTATCCTGTACGTGATTTTTGGTTTGTCTTTTGGGTAACAAAAATATTTGATATGTATTTTTTTTTAATTTATAGTCCTGCAAATCGTATTCAACGTGAAACAAGCTCCTAACAATTAGTGAGCGAATTAATTGCTTTGAATTAATTATTGCGTATAATATGTAATTAAATTGTCTCGCTTTTGTGGACTATGAGAAAGCCTTTGATTCGATCGAAACATGGGCGGAGCTCGAGTCTCTCCAACGATGCCGAATTGACTATAGTACGTCGAAGAGTTAGAAGTGTAAGGTAGCCGAGCCATATAAGGCCCACCTAACTTGAAAGTGTTATAATATCGTGTGTAACAAGCCAAATGAGATGGTTTTTTTAAAAACTTTAGCTCAATTTGCTATTATTTAAATCTAAGAAAAGTATGTTTTCAAGTAAAAAGTTAAGATTATGGTCAATTTAAAAAAACTTTTTTTGATTTTCAAAAAAGATTTTTCATTGTACCACATGTTGTCGATTGTCGAATATCTGACACAGTTTTCTCTGCACGCAAGACAAAACCACTTTCCCTTATATTCTGCTGGTGGTTTATACTTTTTCCTTTACCTTTATCCTTATCAGGAGTATTTTAGATCTTTATCTTCTTAACTGGATTTATCTTCTTCGTATTATTTTGGTTCTTATTTTTCTCCATGTCCTTGAAAAGGTCTTTGGTAATCTGCTATCCTTTGTCGTTTATAGCTTTTCGTTTCGGTCGTTTCTTTACTTATCACATTATATTTTGGTGTCGCGAATAATTGTTGGAAGGGAGGTCTAATCGTTTCCTCGGTTTTGGAGCTACTAAGTAGCATGTAAGTATTAAAATCTTCATGTTCTTGGAATGGAACAGCCAGCGTCCTTATTTTTTTCACTTTCAATGGTTTCTTAGCATTTTAGAATATTATATCGAACAGCTGCAGTACGCTGTTCAAATTGCCCTCGTTGAACAGCTAACATATCAGATTAAAGATGTTTCCGTTAAAAAAGCTCTTTTGGCCGGGATGTTGACTGCATCTGCAAAAACAAACTTTAAAAACTTAGGCCACTTAACTTCATTCTCCTTAAGGAAAATATGGCCCAGCACTTGTTTTCTGGGCCTTATTATCCTAAAGGTAACTTCAGAAAGACACCCCAACATGTCGAAACAAACAGTTGTTTATGTTAACGAGAAGTGTAATCACACTGAGGTTGACCTAACATATGATCTGAACAAATTATTTTGTACCAAAGAAGTAAAAAAACAAAGTAACTCACGGTTTTCTGCATTCAAATCTTCTAAAATCACGTTGCGCGTCTCACTTCTACAACACAGAGCTCGCCAGTGACAAGATTGCGGCGCCAGCGCGCGGTTTGTTTACGCGGTGGGGATTTATAGTCATGGAGTATGGCTGGGTGTAGAAGGAAGTTGGTTGTCGCGCAAATTTTGAAAGTGGGCCTTATTATGCCGCGGGCTTTAATTACCTTATAAAAACGCCACGATGTCAGTCCGAGTACAGGAACAGAGCTCGAAGGCGATTCCCTTAAAAAGAGGCGTAAGACAGGGAGACGTTATCTCACCGAAACTGTTAACGACTGCTTTAAATGGAAAGGACGGCATTATGGGCATCAATATTAACGGCGAATACATCACTCACATTCGATTTGCCGACGATATTTGTTTTATTTGTAGGTTTTGTGGGTAGGTATCTAAGAATATTTTCTTCTTCAAAATCTACTATAAAAAAATATAAAATGTTGCCAAAACCGGGGCTAACACCAATTTCCGGTTTTGGGCCCACAAAACCGTTTTTAAAAACCTTCCGGTTTTGCACGCCCTAGTCATAACAGCCGTAGGACGTCCAATGCTGGACAAAGGTGTCATTGATCTCCAAATACCTACTGCAGTTGAATATACCTTTGTATATTTGCATTTAACATAACTTTTGTCTATGTTAATTTTTATCAGTCGACATCAAAGAGTAGAATGTCGACATGCCGCCCCAGTAACGCACACTAGTATAGTATGGTCCCATAAATATAATTTACTTGTGGCCAGTCACTAGACTGCATACCTACTAAAGAAAAAAAAAATACCTACTAACAACCCATAAAATGGTCTGTTTTTTTTCAGTTTCTGAAAGATATAATTTTTATTATTTCGTTTCCCAAATTGATGTCTAAAATCCAAAGATTTATTTTTTATTTCACGTATTTCATAATTCATGCAGTAGAGGGTTAAGTTTTTTTTTGTACAAAAAGTGTGTATAAATTGATATGCTGGAAGGTCTTTAGTACCTATCCTAAGAAATAATAGGTTTTTTTTTAGTAAATTACTTGATTAGACAAATGATATTGATAACTCACCTAGGACAGCCATCATTAAAACTAAAACTACAACATACTTACACATAAAGAATCTATTGTTTTAAAAAAATAAAAGAACGTTTTTTTTAGGAAATTACTTTATTGAACATGTAAAATTTGAAAGACGAATTACATCGAAAACACCTGTCAACCATAGAATTTTTAGAAATTTTTAGTTATAATACTAAAATACAACATTTATGAAACATTTTTCAACACCAACTAATTCATAAGACTGGACATAATTACAGTTTAAGAAGCAGTTGTAATGCTATAGAAATATTTTATAAAATGATACAAAAGATTATAAACTCTGAATTTGTCAAATTCCTATGACGTAAAATTTTCCACCATTCAATCATCAATGTCCTATATTAAAGTGCTTTGCAAATGAATCATGAACATACTGTTTGGTACCATTATCAACATCAAAAAACAAAGAGAAGAGGTAGGTTACATTTTGACATAATCTTTCAAATTATTCAAGTCTCTAATTGCTCTTGATATACTAATTGGATGCAGATGTACAAAAAATTCAGATATTCATAATTAAAGCACAGCTTCAATCCAAAATAAGAGCAGACATTAAGTTTTTATGAGACAAAGGTAATGTACATCAGTGCATCCAGAGTCACTGCGAACTTAACAAGGGAGGTCTAACTGTACAATTCCCTGGTGTATACATGCTAACACTTAAACATTATTTTTCTAGGCTTAGTAATCTAGACCTTATCAAACTAGCCAGTGGCAAAACTTTCCAAACTCTGCAGTACTGTACTTTAAATAACAAGTTTTACTACAAAAAAACATAAGTAGACATCGCAATAAGGAACAACAATTTATGTGTAAACCAAAATTAAGTTTATGAAATGAAAGTTGGACTCCATAATATATTAGAAATTTAAAAAACTGCATTTGTTATACAGAATTTGGAAAAAAGGTCAATTTTCCTGTTACTCTAATAAATTAAGTCCACGTAAATTAATCTATCTGAACATTGTTGGATTGGGAGATCACTCACTCTCCTCATCTTCTTCATCCTGATCATCATCATCGGACTCATCCTTCTTCTTTGATTTCTGAAAGAGACAATGTTTTAGTAACTTTTATTTTCTTGACACCAAAAAAATAACCTAAAACAGTTGGGTCAACTTGTCATTGAGATAAAAACTGAATTGTAACAACTATACACAAACAAAATGTGAAGATAATCAAAGTGACATATCATAAAATCAAAGAATGTAGGTAATTTAGTTAAATATCTGTAGTTATACCAGTTATACTTCTGCCAAATTCCTTGTTTTAAATTCTTTGTTTCTAAACAAACATTATCTTAAAATTGAATTGCTTCAAGTTCGTTTTATTACCAAGTCAATAGTCATTTATATTGAAAAGAGAGGTCAGAAACCCTTAATAAAGAAATTATAAATAAAAACCATCAGTTATTTTTAGGTTCAGTGTATTGTCAGTTTGTTTACAAACATTCTACATCTAACTCAGCTGATTTATTAGTTGTAAGTACTTACAGCTGGGGCAGCTTTCCGAGTCTTCTTCGTGCGCTTTGTCGCCTTCTTGCCAGTATCTTCGCCGCCACCGCCATTGGCGTTGTACAATGCAAGATCCTTGGCGTACTGTTCCTTGGCTTCAACAGCTTTCTTTTCCCACTCCTACAACAATAAAATATACTGTAAGAAGGTGCCTAATACAGGTGTCTCAGAAATTAATTGTTAGTTGATTTTAAAGGCGGGAGGCGAGGAGGGTGGGGGGGAAGGAGGCTATCCCCTGTACCATCGCCACCCCGCGGCACCTCAGCTCCGGCGCTGCCACAGAAGCTACTATTCTAATGACTAAACCTTATCAAACTAGCTGTAGGTACGCAAATGAGCATAAGTTGTATGAGTTAAATCTGTAACCTTCTGTTTATACTTTAAGTTGTTATTAAGTTGTGTTTCTTTTCTTCTTTGTGTATCTTTTATTATAATCTTGTAAGTCAACCGAGAACCTAGTGTCCTGGACAAACCTAATATAGGTTTTTTGGACACTAAAACCAAATAAAAATGTACCATTTATCCAATAATAAATAAATAAATAAAAAAAAAATAAATAGCGTTATTATAACCTAAAAACTTTAGCCATGGATATCTCCACAATCATGAGGTTCCGCGGGGTGGCGATGGTACAGGGGGGAGGTAGCCCCCCCCCCCTATCAATTAATTTCTTTTGTTTTCAGAAAATTCATTTTCAATTTTCAGAATAAATTTTTTTGTGAGTTGTATTAAATTACCTAATGAGGAGGTACCTGTGTACTTACAAAAAATGCTGGTCATGGGACTTTGGGGTCAATGAACTTTCTAAAGGGTGTCCAGTGGAAATTAACTTCAAAATTCAATGAAAAACTACATTGTTGCTGACGTTGATGGTTGAGGAGTTCTGATGAGCATTGTCCCTCCTTGTAGGCATCTGTACCCACGACCAGATAAGTTGCGTGCTCGGCCCTTAGACTTCGTCGTCGATTATCAAAATTATTGCAAAAAGCGCGACGCGCGCAAACCTGTTGCACCACACATCGAATACTGCTCGACCGCGAATGCGCGGTGTGCTTCCGATCAGTGACAGCGACAAACAAATTACAAATCCTCAAATCCCGCGCTTTCAATGATACCTATCACACCTACCTCACTCACCCCGCCACCGCCAGTATTTCAATAATTGCTATCCAAAGTTGAAAAATTACCACTAGTCACCATTTCTGACCATCCTCTCTCTACCCGATGACGTCACCGTACTAGAAGAGATGCATAAACGCGCGAAATTTTTGGAAGTCGCGCGTCCCGTTTAATTCCAACGACGTCAAAATGTTTCACGTCCAAAATATGCTCGCGTGCTTTTGCGTCTCACCAGACGTCTTCTTCTTCGTCAACGTCTCAGTTTTCGGTAAAATTAAACATAATAGGCAAATCGCCACCTCCACGTATTCTATGTTCACAATGTTGGTTGATGCCAACTCCCGCGCGTAGGTAGGTACTCATAGGTTGTAAATGAGCAGCGTCCAATCCAACCGCGCGCGCGCGGCGAGGCGACCAACGCGCGGTTTTGTAAGTTCTTGTTAACATAACCTAAATATGTAACCTGTAATTAAATTAAATATACTTAGCTTTAACTAGATATACTTACAGACTTGTCCTTCATTGCCTTCCATAATATACCGCCTTTCTTGGCGATTTCAGTCACCTTCGCACCAGGATTATCTGCCTTGATAGATTCCCGCGAGCTGTTCAGCCACAGCATGTACCCTGACATAGGACGCTTCGGCTTCTCCGTCATCTTGTTTTGCCGGTAAATAATCAATTACAAAACTATGTAAACTTAGGAACAATGTACCACGGCAACAGCTAGTAGAATAATAGCGCTCTGTTGGCAACAGGTTGACGTGAACTAAAATGTAAATGAGCGTCCCTTCCTTACTGAAGTGAAGGCGTCCCATGCTTTGAAAGACAGTTTACTTTACATACAACGAGACGCAACTAACTTCATACTAAGTTTTTGGACCAATCACGATTCGATTGCGTATCCGTATCAATGAGGACAACATAACAAAGTCAACATAATGAGTTATTCGATTATCAGGCAGACCAACATAACAAACAAAATAGAGATGTTATAAAATTTATCGATATCGTTAACTTTTATCCGCAATAGCAAAACAAAAATAAAACTTTATTACACAACATTAGATAGATAGAAGTTAGGTAGCTTTGCTCGGCACTTTTGAAGACACGGTTGAGCATATTTTAATAAGGAACTTTCAGGAATGAAGTCCGGTGTCGTGGACCGTTTTCTGCACCATAAAGCGTATGGTATTATGTTTTAAGTATTGTTATTAATTCGGCGTTTATTCATTACATACATTTTTTTCATTTATGGAAAAGATAGTAAGGAATCAGCGAAGTGGCGTTAAAAGGAAAAGGTCCCTACCAAGCAGTAACTGATTTATTAATTTTATTTTATATATATCTTTACTAATATTATAAAGCTGAAGAGTTTGTTTGTTTGCTTGAACGCGCTAATCTCAGGAACTGCTGGTCCGATTTGAAAAATTATTTCAGTGTTAGATAGCCCATTTATCGAGGAAGGCTATAGGGTAGTTGTAAGCAGTGGTTGTAGTAGGTGCGATATGAAGTTCGCTGGGACACCTTGTTTTTATATAAACCTTGATGATTTTCAATTAACTAACCATTTTTCTACCATAAATTTAGCCATTTTCTTTTAAGAGACTTTAACATAAATTACATTGCATAAATAATTCTAGGAATTTATACATTTATCCACTAGTAAAATATCTAAAAAATAATTACGTGTATTGATTTATCTTACAAATCTTATCATATAATTTGTATATCTTATGGAAAAATAATAAGTAGATATTTTACTAGTAAGCAAAATGTACAAATTCCTAGAAGATGATGCAATGTAACTTATGCGTAAAAAAAATTGAGCCGTCACGGGACGCCTGGCAGAAGTAAAAAAATTCACCACAGTCGCCATAGTCACTACAGTCGCTACAGTAGCCCCAGTTGCCATAGTCACTGCAGTCGCCACTAGCCCTAGTACTAACTCGCACATTTCCAAGCGTCACCCGTCACCTCTCGTTCATTCGGTTTAACCCCCCCGCAAAAGATGTTTTACATCAAAAAATTATCGACATCGATATCAATAATGTATGGGCTACTAGAGTTCGCGCAAAACTTTATACAGTGTACTTTGTAAGCTCTGTGAGCGTTGTGGTAAATTAAAAGTTGCGCATGTTGACATGTTTATTCAATACTAGCTTTTGCCCGCGACTTCGTCCGCGTGGAATTCCCCTTTTTCAAGCAGAGCCACTTTGATTTGAAAATATAAATACCATTTATTCCTTATCCAGTGGGAATTTAGAAAAATCCCTTCTTAGTGCACCTCTAGGATACTCAAGGTATATGTGTGCCAAATTTCAAGTCTTTAGATCCTGTTTAGGTTGTGCATTGATATATCAGTCAGTCAGTCAGTCAGTGAGTCAGTTAGGACTTTATATGTATAGATTTTACTACTTTTATATATATAGATAATCTATGCTATTCAAACATCACAAAAATAGTATATTATCAAAAATCACTAACTTAATTAGTTTTCTGCCTACTGCCTACGCCTTAAGTACGATAGCATGAATATTAATAGCCCATATCCTTTTCTAGGTTACTATCTATCACCTGACTAAATTTCATCAAAATCCGTTCAGCCGTTTAGGCATGATAGAGCAAAACTCCCACCAAAAACCATAAAAAAATCACTAAGTCAATTCAGTTTTCTGCCTACTTCCTACCCCCTAAGTACTATGACGTGATCATTTTGATCTTATATCCGTTTTTAGGTAACCATCTATTACCTTACTAAATTTCATCAAGATCTGTTCAGCCTTTTATACGTGAAAGAGCAAAAGTCCCAACAAAAACGACTAAAAATCACTAACTCAATTTAGTTATCTGCCTACTGCCTACCCCCTAAGAACGATGGCGTGATTATTTATAGCCTATGACCATTTCTAGGTTATCATCTATCACCATACCAAATTTCATCAAAATCCGTTCAGCCGTTTAGGCGTGAAAGAGGAACAGACAGACAGACAGACAGAGTTACTTTCGCATTTATAATATTAGTATGGATTTCTGCCTACTGCCTACGCCTTAAGTACGATAGCATGAATATTAATAGCCCATATCCTTTTCTAGGTTACTATCTATCACCTGACTAAATTTCATCAAAATCCGTTCAGCCGTTTAGGCATGATAGAGCAAAACTCCCACCAAAAACCATAAAAAAATCACTAAGTCAATTCAGTTTTCTGCCTACTTCCTACCCCCTAAGTACTATGACGTGATCATTTTGATCTTATATCCGTTTTTAGGTAACCATCTATTACCTTACTAAATTTCATCAAGATCTGTTCAGCCTTTTATACGTGAAAGAGCAAAAGTCCCAACAAAAACGACTAAAAATCACTAACTCAATTTAGTTATCTGCCTACTGCCTACCCCCTAAGAACGATGGCGTGATTATTTATAGCCTATGACCATTTCTAGGTTATCATCTATCACCATACCAAATTTCATCAAAATCCGTTCAGCCGTTTAGGCGTGAAAGAGGAACAGACAGACAGACAGACAGACAGAGTTACTTTCGCATTTATAATATTAGTATGGATTGCCAACTAGGTTATAAATAAACTTGATACACAGTAGAAACTTTATATTAAAAAAATGGCTTCTTGCCATAAGTAAACGTGAATTTGTTCTAGCATTTAAGTTTTAATTAATCCTTCATTGAATATAATAATTTATTTTTAAATATATTAGTTTTAATAATTGAAAGATAAATAAATGCATAGTAAAATGTGTGCTAATCGCGCTGGCAATCCTAGTTTCACAGACTGAGCCCCTCTCGCACCGCACCCCTTTTATTTTATCTTTCCTTCCCCTCAACGCTCTAAAAACTGTGTAGGTAGGTTAGGTACTGCGCAGTCGTTGAAGCTAACTTCACAGAGCTCAAGAAGTTTTGCGCGAACTCTACTAGTGTATTAATTAAATTATTTGTGGTATGGGTGCTGTATAAAGCGCAACTTTCGTTTTAGGGGGCGAAGCGAAGCCCCCATTGCATAATCTGTCTGTCTGTCGGTGCATGACACGATTACAACCGAACGCGTTGATCGATTAACATGGGGTCACAGGGACCGGAGTTATTGTGACCTCAAAATGTCACCAAAGGTCAAAAATTGCATTTTTCGGAAACCTTTTCTGATTTATATCAATGTTTTCTGGTACCCCCGTACCAATGCTTGTTGTAAATCCGTCCGAAGGTAGATATTCGTTTGTGTAAACAAGGCAGCCTAGGTATCTAAGCATATTTTTTAAAACGTCCATGTAGATTTTTAGATGTCCCACAAGTTGATTAATAATTTTCTTTGAAACCAGTCTATTTCTAGATATTAACAAAGTTTTTATAGATTTATTTACGTTAAAAAAACTGTTTATTTTGACTATTTTTAAACAACAAATTGTAAAATAAGACTAAACAAGCTTTCGACACCCCTTAAAAATGTTTGTCCTACAGTGTTTGACCGACTTGATCGTAGTTAAATTTTTTACCTGTCTTGAAAGAAGGCCAAAACTGAATTATTTATATTTAAACACCTCAAGGCCATCTTATTTAAACGTAATAAGCGGGACTTTTAACACAAAATAATAACTTTTATCAATTAAATTGTGTGAAAGAAGTTACATAACGGAAACCTGAACAACTTTCTGACTCAAAAAAGGTACAAATCTTTTCGAAATGCAATTTGTTTGTTGTTTTGCCGCTATGTTATACCACAGAATAGTAATGGTTATACATCTCTGAGGAATAGCGAATCATTTGAAATAATTTAGATAATTTTAAAATATTTTTTTTTGATTCCATTTTGTAACCGGGACAAATTTCTACGAAAATGCCCATCCAAGGGAAGGGGAAATCGTAAAATTGTATTTTAGTAGTTTTTTAAATATTACATTATTAGGTAGGTACGACCCATTAGATTTATTAGATAGCTCATCGCATAATACTAAAATTCTGACTTCGAATATGACTTGAAAATTTTTGCCGCAAATTTTAAGTGCCGACAGCCGAACAATGAGGGTCGAAAGCACTGGTCGAAAGTAGAAAATCATTTATAGTTAAGGAAAGACCGCGGTGAATTTAATCTTCACGAAGACCTAAAAATGTTTCAGTTATGTTAAAAGTCAAAGGAAAGTTATAGGTACTTACATAATAATACATAGGTAAGTATACATAATTTGATAGACAAACAAAATACAAATGGGCATGAAACAGTGAGTGCATGAAAGCATTTCTTATTTGAAGAACGTCTTGCAAGGTCTTGCAGTATTTTTAAGGTGAGCAGAAATGAAACAAATTTTCTTGGTGACAAGCCACCCATAGTATGTAGTTAATCGATAAATGTGTGGTGCCCAGGTAGGTAGAATATTCAAAAAAGTTTCAAAAGTTTATTCAAATAATAATAATCAATGTAACATTACAGATTAACCAAAGCGTTACACGTTAAATCTTAAACTAATAATATACTTACACTTACACATACATTAAATAAGTATTATTAAAACAGCACAAACAAAAGAAATACAGTTTACACAAAACATATAAAAAACAAAAGAAAAACTGAAAAATCTAATTAAAACAGGTAGCTAGGAACAATTATTTACAATTCTATACCTTCACAGTACTTTGACATACTCTAGAAATTATATTTTATACTATCATGTCATGAAATAAAATAAAAGTAAATCTGGCTTGATTTTCATAATTACGTTGAAATGGTTTTGAGCGCGGCAGATGGGAGATTGTTGGCGTGCAACCGTGCGTGGGTATAGGGGCGATTAGTGGGACTTGTCAGGACTGTCTACTATTCCCCTTAGGATACGAAAAACTGTGAAAAGCTGATCGCACAATCTGTGTGTCTGGAGAGAATGAAAACCAAGTGTCCCTTGTAGGTATTTCATCATCATCTCATTATACCCTTCCTTGGCAGTCGGGTAAAAATAGCTCTTCTACAAAAGTAGTATTCCTACTTTTGTAAAATAAATAGGTTAAGTTCTTACTTAATAATAAAATTATTAGGTACCTAGTTCAGTAAGTAAATAGGTACTAAATGATTTAGATTTAAACCATTTATCTGCTAACTGCTAAGTATTTTCGACGATTAAACAATGGCTGAATGCATAATTCCTCATTGAAAAATAGTTTCCTGTCTGTTTTAATTTAGGGCTTTTTTTTTGTTTTTGTGTACCTATGTAGGTACCTACTTATATATTTTTCTTATCATTAGGAATAAATAGTTAGAATCACAGATTTAAATCTTTGGTTAGAATAGACCTATACATACATATATGTTACGGGTAATGCTAGAAGATTGGGTAAATCTAGGTTTACCCAAGGAGTTTGGGTAAAGTCCGAATAATATTAAATCGAATGATATTAAAACGACGGAGCCCCGCTTCGCGGGGCTCCTTTTTCTGTGTAAAGGGTTAATAGTAACCTAACCAAACCTAACTTCGGGGTGCCATTAGCTCGCTCTTGCATTTGGTAACAATATAATTATAATTCGGACTTTACCCAAACTCCTTGGGTAAACCTAGGTTCACCCACGGTTCACCCAATCTTCTAGCATTACCCGTAACATATACATACCTACTGTTTATTCTAATTCACATCAATGCAGATCAATCAGAGAAGGAAGAAAAAATGCCTGCCAACAAGTAAAAATTACGCAAGACAAAAACTGCAAAATTAACTAAAGGGAAAATAACATAACATTAGACTAGGCGGTATTGTGGCGGTATGGTTTAACTATTGCCTGCTCCGAAAGGAGCGAAAAAATTAACAACAAAATCACACCAATGTAATGTTGTACGTCCAGAATGGAATGGTTAAAAATTTTTATACCTGTCTAGCTTTGAAGAACTTTTGTAAAACAGTTTTACAATATTATTTTCTGATTTTGATTCCGAAATCGGGAGTGAGGATCACGGTCCTCGATCTAACGCAGGCTATGATATCTGCTCGTAGGCGATTTAAATCTTTGCTTTTAGGTACCTACCTACTACTTATAATATGATACCATTCTAAGATGATACCTAAATAAACTTATCAGGTCCAAGACCTAACCTGCTACAAACGAAATACCCTGGCCACCCTGGCATTAGGAATGGGAATACTTACCTACTTATCTCATTTTTATCAAGATCTCATCTAAGTAGTAGGTTAGGTAGGTACTAACGACTTATCAACAGTTTTCTGTATAGGTACTGTTTACCTAAACAAAATAGCCTAGCGATATTAGTTTCCTATGGGTAGGTACCGATCGAACCCCATTCAAACTATCCTAACCAATCCTAACATGCTCTTATCATTCAAGTACCTAGTTCTTATCACTAGTCTTACTTGAAGATCATGAAGACCCTATAACTCTGGAAATAAAAACCATTTCTCAACACTGTACCAAATCGTAAACAAAAGTGCCGGGCTGCCATTCAGGAGCAATGTTTTAGTGGCATCTCTTTCTTACAAAGGTTTGCCGCGCTTTTGACTTTTTCGAAATTAAACGTTGGCGGCATTCAAAATAAGGCGCGAGTTAATTTTAGTAGGAATGGCTCTTCAATGGAATGGGCCATTTTTTGATGTACTCATAACACTTTTGTATTGAAGATGTTAATGAAAAATATACATGTATTCACTATTGATAGTCTGGCATAAAATTGCATACTTGAATATACAATTTTCTTAATAAACTCAAAGAAAATATTTTTTAGAACAAATGTATGAAAATCAAATATTCACTTTATAATAGAATTTATCACAATAAAATAAGGTTCATTTTGCTATGAAGCTTTTTGATGAATTATCGCGGATATACGTAGTACGAGAAACATTGACACAGTCGCGTTGTTGGCACTATTGAATTGTTCGACCAATGACGGCGCTCGTAGATGGCGCTGTCGTACCGACGCGAGTCGACCCCGAGCTCGCTTTGCTTTGGGAATTTGCTTCGAGCTCCATACATTTTCTTCTGGTTTCTTACGTCCACAGTTTGGTTGTGCACCAGTTCAAATATATTTTCAAAATTTTTGCCATCAGGTGAGTCCTAGTTATTTTCCTAATAAAGAGAAGTGTTAGAATAGGATTACTCTTGTTATTTACGCCTTGATTTCTATATTGCGTTTTCTATCCACGTTGGAATTCGCGTTCAAACATGGCTATCGAATCTTCATACATTTTCTAGTAGCGTGGGTATGGGAAAGACGCTGTATTTCAACAATTTATTTCTCCTATATTTTGCATTGGGTGATAGGATTGATTCTTCCACAACTTTTAGTGCAATACTAATAGGATTAACTGGTAATGGAGTGTAATTTAGTTATTGCGTATATTCGTCACAATCCGATAAAACAAAATGGCTCATTCGACCCAAGCCTAAGACAGTGAACTCGTTAAATGGGGCGATAACACTTTTCAAGTATTTTGCTTGGAAATAAATGATTTTATTATGAAATTGTTCTTATCGAGATAATATAAACATTTTATTATACACATTATCCATATAATTGTGAATTTGGGCCGTAAATGCCTTTCCCGCCAAAATGACGCCCTACTTGCCCATTAGGACGTGTGGAGGCAATCTACAAGCGGTTTCAAAGCATTGAACGCTTATTTAACCTGTTGCCTTGCTGTTTCTTATGTTTTTTGTGATTATTTACAGGAAAAAAAACAAGATGACGGACAAGCCGAAGCGTCCTATGTCAGCTTACATGCTGTGGCTGAACAGCGCGCGGGAATCTATCAAGGCAGAACATCCTGGTCTGAAGGTGACTGAAATCGCCAAGAAAGGTGGTGAATTATGGAAGGCAATGAAGGACAAGACTGTAAGTTTACCTATATTTTTTTACTATGAACATAGGTTACATTTCAATTGAACAACGATTTCTACTGATTTTCCAAGTATTTACATAATTATATTATGCACCACCTACTACAATACATTTTTGTTGTTGCAGGAGTGGGAAAAGAAGGCTGCTGAAGCCAAGGAACAGTATGCCAAGGATCTTGAATCATACAACGCCAATGGCGGTGGTGGCGAAGATACTGGCAAGAAGGCGACAAAGCGCGGAAAGAAAGCCAAGAAACCTGCCCCAGCTGTATGCAACATTTTTTTTTCTGTAGTTTCAGTTTCGTTTATTTTTACTAAGTAAATATTGACTAAAACAAATGTCTCTTTCAGAAATCAAAGAAGAAGAAGGAAGAGTCTGATGATGATGATCAAGATGAAGAAGATGAGGAGAGTGAGTGATCTCCCAATCCAACAATGTTCATATTGAATAATTTACATGGACTTAATTTATTAAAGAGTAAAATGAAAATGGACTAACTTTCCAAATTCTGCATTACATTGCAATTTTTTTATATTTATAATATTTTATGGAGTTCAACTTACAATTTCTAAAACATATTTTGGTTTACCCTACTTAAAAATTGTTGTTCCATATTGTGATGTCTTGGCTACAGCTAATGTTAGTATTACTAGTTATTGTATGTAAAAGTAATGCAGAGTTTGGAATGTTTTGCCACTGGCTAGGGTCTAGATTTCTATGCCTCTAAAAAATAATGTTTAAGTGTTAGCATGTATACACCAGGGAATTGTACAGTTAGGCCTCCCTTGGTTAAGTTCGCAGTGACTGGATGCAATGGTGTACATATACCTTTGTCTGCTCAGATACCTGATTTTTATTTGTTTAGAAGCTGTGCTTTATTATGAATATCTCATATTTTGTACATCTGCATCCAATTTGAACATCAAGAGTATGAAATGATAACACTAACCTTTTGAAATTAATTAGAGACTATTGAATGAATTTGAAAGCTTATGTTAAAATGTAACCTACCTCTTCTCATTGTTTTGTTCAATGTTGATAATGGTACCAAACAGTAAGCTAAGTTCATGATTCATTTGCAGAGCACTTTAATTTAGGAAATATGAATGAATGAGTGGAAATTCTAACACCATACCGAAATTTGACCAATTCAATAAATGAAATGTGTTAGTTTAAAATTACACAAGACAAAAACTGCAAAATTAACTAAAGGGAAAATAACAACGTTAGACTAGGCGGTATGGTCTTAAACTATAGCCTGCTCTGAAAGGAGCGAAAAAATTAACAACTGTACAAACTTGTATCTTATTAGGTCAGGAACTTAATTTTTCGCGCCATTTTATAGAATTTCTTCAGCATTACAACTTCTTCTACCTATAGGTACTGTAAATTGCATTATGTGCAGTCTAATAAAAATTAAAGTTTGTGTTGAAAGATATTTCATGTGTGTATGTAAGGTAGGTATGTTATATTTTTAGTTATTGATAGCTGTTCTGTGGTTGATAGGTGGGTTTTCGATGTGATTTGTCTCTCAAATTTTACATTTGTGTTAATTTGTAATGAGAATTAGCATTCCTCATGTCAATACGGATTTTACATGTTCAATAAAGTAATTTCATATAAAAAAAACAACCATATTATTTTATAACCCAGGGATCTGTTAAATAGGTACCTACACATACCTACTCCTAAAATTACTAGATTACTGTTAGTATAGGGTTCCTAACTAGGTAGGTACCTACTGAATGGAAACCGACTAATCTAAAAAACGTTGATCTACGTCGCAGTATGTAACCTAGGTAAGTACCTACTTACCTAGGTTACATACTGCGACCCTACCTACCTATAATATAGGTTATAGGTACTTATATTATCAAGCTGGTGTAGGTCTATTGTATCCCCTGATGGATCCGCTAGGGGAGGTATCAGGAAAAAACTTAACAATTAACCCATTCTTTGCTACCCAACCAACGCATCATTTGCGTTGAGTGTCCGTTTGAAGTTTTTTTGACATAGGTACCTAGCTTAAGAATGGTAGATGTTTCAAAATGGGCTAGGTCTATGTACCTAGACTGAAAAATTGCGCAAAAATCGGTGATTTCGGAAAAAATACTCTTTATTTAATTTAAACTAAAATGATTGTTTTATTAATGTTTGAAATACGAGGCATAATTATCACTGGTAACATTTTTACTAGGCAGCCAAGACAGTTTCTAATAAATTCTTGTAACTGTCACTGCCTAATAATTTTGACAGATGGTTTTACGTGTTTGAGTTGAAGATTTTGAAGTTTTTTAACAGTAGCTAGGCTCTTAATGTAGTTTACATACGTAGGTAGCCTGAGGTACTTAGGTACTCGAAAATTGAAATACCTCAGGTTGACTTGATTTAGCTTCTATCATAAATCATTCATTTCACTATTATGTCAACAGCTGTCAAAATGACGTCACCAACTGTATTGGTCCGCCATATTGTTCTACAGTTTTGTGTTGCTCGACTTAGGCTAGTTATTTTTAGGAAAATGCATCAAACGAAGCAACATATTAAAAAACTGATGGTGGGAAAATGTTTAATAAATATTTAGCCATGTTTGTGCACGTGTACACCTAGTTAGCCTGGATTCCATACATTCGTGAAACATCTCCTTTTATTAAATATCTTGGAACATTCTCAGTTAAAAATATTTTTTAAATGTGGAAACATTCATGGTTTTTGCTTCGTGTAGGTAGACTTGTCTGGTGAAAGCGCGAAAAGCTTTTTGAAAAGGAAATTAAATTGAAGTTGAATTATTTTAAATGCTAATACAATGGCTCGTCAATTACGACTGAGGCTAGAGTTGTTCACATCGCCGGACATAGATAAGCATGTCCAGACGCTAGGTCAGCATTCATGCAGGTGCGAATGCGTGTTAAGCTGATACTGATAATAAAGTATGAACGTTCATGGTACGCTAAAGATGGACTCGGATGCCATAACTCCTCCCTCCTGTAGTTCGAGATTATCCGATTTTTCCGCACATTGATACAAATCTTCTTAATCATATTCTTACAAGCAAACAACATAATTATAACAGTTAATAAGACACAAAAAGATAAATTTCCTAAACTAACACTTATTATCTAGAGCACTATGATTTATTTCACTATCACTATAAATTTCGCTTCCACTTTCCTGCAATATATAATTTAAAAACTGAATGTCGTCAAGATCGATTCCACTGAGGATGATGAGTTTCCTTTCAATATCCGATGAACGGGACAATATTTTGGGCAGGTTTATGACAGGAATCTTTGTAAAACTGATATCTTTACCATGAGATAAATGTCTAGTCAAATTTATGTCCTTTATCTTAATTTGACAATTATCGTCCAAAGTTAGTGGGTAAGTTCCAAGAATGGTTTCCTGTGATATTTCGTTTTCGCAAAATCTTGTAAGAGATATTTACAGTTTTGTGTAAATGATCCATCGATTGATTTGTATGGGAAAAACTTCGACATCGTTGAATGAAACAGGAACAGGGTGACAGCCCGAGATGTTGGTGGAGAATGTCATCAGCTCTGTGATACAATTGTCCTTGACAAGTAGCGCATCATCGCTCTCATAGCATAGGAAGCGTGTTTCGTAATTTCTCGGCGTGACTGGGAGAGCGGGATTACCTAGGTATTACCTTCAACCCCTTTACAAGGATATTTGGGTAAGATAAGGGTTGTTTGGGTACTGGAAATATTATCGACAGGTAAAGGAAATCATTTAAAGTAATTATATTCTTATCAGGGATCTGCACTTTATCTGATTTTGTTTTACATACGCTTTTATTTCTTTGCACTGTCTCTATTTTTACAATATTTTCTTGCTTTACAGGGTATACTAATATATTAGTTAGCTCAATTTCCTTCAACAATAAAATCAATTCATTGGTATCTACCATAGATGGGTGTAACAGTTTATTCCTAGCAAAACTAATAGCCGTTTCAATCTCATTAAATCGCATATAGTGTTTGAAAGTTGTGTAAAAATATGTTATAAAAATGAATAATTTTGTTACCAATTTGTAATAATTTTGAATTATTTTAACCGCTATTAAGATCATGTATATTATGTTCAAATTGAATGGATTTTTTTTTTGGTAGAGGGCTATTTTCGTTAGCTTACCCACCATTTCGGCAACAATTGTCATTTTATTATCAATTGCATCTTGTTTCGTCTTTACCTCATGATTACAAACCGCGTTTAGATCTGACCGATGGAATCAATTGCTCATACTTTCTCAAGGTAATATTCATTCATATTGTAGTCAGTTTCCATTTCTACTTCAAGGAAGTCTGAATCAAAAATATTCGTGTCATAACAGCTTTGAACTTGTCTTTTGAGGCTTACGTAACTATCAGTATTTAATTGTAATTCCTCATAGATGTGTTTTTAATTACAGTCCACGTATCATGCCTAATAACCGCTTGACCTTCCCTTACAGGTAGTAGCCCCGGGTTCTTGTCAATCAGCTGCAGATGAAGGGCCTGGCTTCGGATCACTAGGACCACCAGAATCAACTTGTGGAGGACGTTTTATGTCTTTAATAGGAACTTTTGTATTCCGATTATGAGTCGTAACCGGAATAACGTTTCGTTCGATAGCTCCGATGACTTTAGCTTCTAGCGAGGTTTATCCTTGCTACGTCTAGTGTTAACTCCTTTAATAAATACCGTATCTCCTACGTCTATGTCAAAATCTTTTTCTCCACCTCGTTTCTCTACCAAAGTTCTCTTTTTATCAATGATTTTGTCTGTGAGATATTCGTAAAAATATTTAGTTCTTTTTGCATGTTCTTTAGCCAAATGTTGTGTAGGTAAATTGTTTATTGAAGTCTACATAAAATGCACTGTTAGATTCGGTATGTCCAAAACTACTTCACCGGTGTCAGGCCGGTGGTGGAGTGAATCGTGTGGTTATATGACATTATTGCGTATGCCATGACAGATGCAGCATCAGTAACCTTCTTTTCGTATTTGACAATCCGATAGATTTCTATAAGAGTGGAATTAAATATTTCAACTACTCCCATAGAGTTAGAATTATGAGGGGTACCGATATGAAGGTGGATATTATAAAACGATAACATTTCCTTCAACTATGTGTTATTAAACTCAGTTCCTGGGTCGCAGCTAATTCTATTCGGTGTTCCGTATAAGGAGAAATATTTGACTAATGCTCGTATAACTTCAGGGGTAGATTTGGTGTTAACATCAAAAGCTTGACCTAGTTTGCTGAAGGCATCTACTATTGTTAAATAATGTTTTCCGTCAATTGAAAATGTGTCAATAAATAATTCCTGAAGTGGTTTGTGATAGTTGCAATTCTGGTTTTGATGGTTTCCTATCGTACTTATTTTTTTACAAAGTTCGCAAGCATTTACTATGCTAGCTACCGTCTGATCCATATTATTCCAATAATAACTACGCCTGAGATGAACCAATGTTTCTTTAATACCCCTGTGACTATTTTTCCCTTCATGGTACTTAAGTACGACATTCCTTTGCTCTTCTTCATTATCTACATAGATCACTCTCTTGGTACATTCGTAGAATTTTACTGAACCTTTCTGAAAGAGGGACAAAGTTATTTCTGAAAACTGTTGACGATGTAAGGCATTTTCAAAATAAAAGAAGTATTTTATCTTGGGTCTTATATAGTTTTTCAGAAATATTTTTATCAAAGCCGGGTTATTTGTTGGTAAATGTATTTCTAAAACTTTCTGCTTTCCCCTAGATATGTCATTGACCGACAAATCGTTTATTTTCCAGGTGAAAACAAGAACCTGATTTGGTTTTGTGTCGATCGCTTCCTGTAAAATAGGCATGCCATCTGTGTCTAAGTCGTACGCTGAATGAATAGTACCTATACTTGAATCACGTCCTTCTGAAGCAGATGCGGTCGTGCTTCCTAAAGATGGAATTGAATAAGAAGATCGTCTACCATCGCCTGCTACGGATATCGTCTTTTCTGAATCAGATGATAGCACAATCGGAGATGGTGTTTGTTGACGTGGTGTAGAGGCCAGGGATGTGTCGTTTTGGTTGTTACTTAGCTGTGTTCTTCTTTTGTTAAATCCATAATATGTCGCTGGAGCTTTTGTTCTAAAGAACAAAATCTCCAGCGACTTATAAACTATCAACATTTACTTTCATAGAAACGTCATCTTTTTCCTCTATAACATTTATCCTAATTCGAGATAAAGCATCCGCATTTAAATTTAGTTTACCCGCTTTATGTTCAATATCGTAATCGAATTCTGACAATCTCAATTTCCACCTTGTAAGCTTACTGTTAGGTTATTTTAGGGATTTAAGCCAGATAAGTGGTCTATGATCTGTAAAAATCATTAATTTTCGTCCGTATAAGTAGGGCCGAAAATATTTAACTGCCCATACGATTGCAAGGAGTTCCTTTTCAATAGTGCTGTAACGTGTTTCAGCATCGTTTAATGTCCGGCTCGCGTAAGCTACCGGTTTATCATTGCGTTTAGGTCCCTGTGACAACACTGCTCCGACCGCAAAGTTCGATGCATCCGTCGTAAGGACAAATGGCTTGGAAAAATCGGGAAACTGTAAGAGCGGTACGTTTGTTAAAAGCTCCTTACAATTTTCAAATGCGTATATTCTTGTTTTGTTTAATAAATTTTGTTTTTTTTAAGACCAAATTATAATGGTTGTGTCAGTTTTGCAAAATCTTTTATGAATTTTCTATAGTATCCTTCTAAACCCAGAAAACTTTTGATTTCAGTAACGGTAAGCGGTAAAGGGAAATTCATGACGGCTTTGATCTTATTGTCATTAGGTAAAAGTCCGTCTTTCGTAATAGTATGACCCAGATAAAGGACCTCTTTTCTAAGAAATTCACATTTATCTAGTTGACTTTCAGGTTCGTTTGTCTAAGTCGATCGAAAACTTTACGAAGTTTATCTATATGTTCCTGCAGGCTAGATAAATAAACAATGATATCATCAAGATACACTAGATAGTGAATACCTTGAAGACCTCGTAATACTTTATCCATTGCGCGCTGAAACGTGACTGGTGCTGTTTTAAGCCCAAATGGTAAGCGTTTAAATTCGTAATGGCCAGTTTGTATTGTAAAGGCCGTCTTAGATCTATCCGCCTCGTTAACCTCTATTTGATGGTACCCGCTAGCAAGATCTAAAGTGCTGAAATACTGGGCCTTATCAAACAGATCCGTGATGTTCGGGAGTGGATATTTATCATCCACTGTGATCTCATTGAGACGTCTGTAATCTATCACCATCCTGTACTTCTTTTCCCCGGATGCGTCTAGTTTTTTCGGAACTAAATGAACAGGCGCACTCCATGGTGAGTGAGAGTCCTGTATTACATTGTCAGTTAGTAATTTGCCTGTTTCTCTATTTCTTGATTAAGAATAGGCGGATGTCGATAGGGCCAAATATAGATCGGATCCTCATTGGTGGTCCTGATGTTATGTTTCACTTGATTCGCGAAGGACAAAGGTATTTTGTCGTTATAAAATATATCTCGATATTCGTAACATAGTTTGTGGATGCTGTCTTTCTCTTACTGATTTATGTGGTCTAAACGTAATTTCCCTAAATTTTCTTTTAATATTTCATCAATCATACATTCATTTTTCATAAAGTTCACCTTACATTCTTCATTATTATATACCGTAACATCAAATGGTTCTTTGAATGGAATAACTGCCCTTACGTCTGAAACATTCTGAATGACTGTTTCCGCAAAATAGTTCTCGCATCGAACAAGGGCAGAAGGCATACGAACGCCGTCTTGAAATTGTAGGTAATCCAAAATGCGTCACCTTTCTGCAAAGTCGTGGGAATCCTTACCAAATTTATTTTGGTTCAAAGGCTGAGGCTGGTTCTGAATTATTATTTATTAATTATTATTATTTAGCCTCCACTGTCGCACTGCAGGGCAAAGGCCTCCCTTCCCTTCTTCCACTCTTCGCGATTTAACGCTGTGACAGGCCACGTGCTCATATGAGTGTCCAGCTCATCCCGCCATCTCCTCCTGGGTCGTCCGCGCGGCCGACATGCGTTTGGGGTCCACTCTGTGGTTATTTTCGCCCAAAAATCGTCGGGCATGCGGCAAACGTGTCCGGCCCAGTTCCACTTTAGGCTTGCTGCTTTCTGACCAACATCAGCGATCTGTGTCTTGGAGCGCAATATGCTGTTCCGCACGCGGTCTGACAGCTTAATATCTAGGATACTGCGCTCCATAGCTCGCTGGCATACCCCGAGGGCAGACTTTTGATGATTTGTCAAAGACCAAGTCTGAGAGCCATATGTCAGGATGGGGAGAACACGTACGTCCATGAGTTTCCTTTTAAGGGATAGTGGAAGTTTGCCTTTCATCAGGTCTTTCATTGACCAAAAGCTCTTCCAGGCGTTCTCAGTGCGTCTAGCAACCTCTTTTTCTGCTTTCGCCTGGAAAGAGACAATTTGGCCAAGATAAAGGTACTCCGGAACGTATTTGATCTCCACACCTGCCACGTAAACGGGGCGCTCAGTGCTGTTTGACATGACTTTGGTCTTTTCCATGTTCATCTTCAGTCCAACCTCGAGGCTAGCGGTGTTTAGTTCGTTGATCATCAAGCTAAGTCCGGTCGCTGTTGAGGAGAATAAGACAATGTCGTCGGCAAAGCGAAGGTTTGTTAACCTACTATTACCGACGACAATCCCCCTATTAGCCCAGGTTGTGGAAAGATTTTTGAAAACTTCTTCCAAGGTGGCAGTGAAGAGTTTAGGAGATAGAGGGTCTCCTTGTTTTACTCCGCGCTGAATAGGAAACGATGGGCCCGGAATATGCAATTTGACTGCAGCTGTGCTGTTGTTGTAGATGTTGCGCAATAAATGTATGTATGTTGGTTCGATTCCTTGGTTGTGTAGTGCTTGAAACAATGAGCTATGGTGAATACTGTCAAAAGCCTTGGAATAGTCCACAAAGGCAAGGTACAATGGGATCTTGAACTCAATATGTTTTTCAATTAATTGGTTTACCGATTGGAGGTGGTCTGTGGTACTAAGACCTCGTCGAAAGCCTGCTTGTTCTAGTGGTTGGTGCATATCTAGTAGGGCAGAAATGCGATTTTCAATAACCTTTATAAACGTTTTATAGAGGTGTGAAACAAGGCTGATGGGTCGATAATTATTGATGTTACATTTGTCGCCCTTTTTGTAAATCAGAATTATGTTTGAATGACAGAATTTTTTAGGAAGATTGCCGGTTTTTAAAATAGAATTGAACATATTTGTAATATGAGGGAGAAGGGCCGGCTCACCAATTTTCAGGGCTTCAGTTGTTATATCATCATGACCAGGACTTTTACTGTACTTCATGCTTTTGAGTGCTTTGTGAACTTCTGATCCAGTGATCCACTCAACGTGTTCTGAGCATGAGTATTGTGTTATTTTCGGATTGTGAGTAAGACCTGTGTTAGCTGTGTAAAGTCCCTTATAATATTGAGTACAAACGTTAAGTATTGATAGTCTATCAGTTTGTATTATTCCGTTGCTATCTCTGAGGTTTCCTATCGATGATTTCCCTATTTCCGTTCCTTTTATGGCCGTTTTGAGGTTACGGTTCCTCTCTAAAGCTATTTGTACTAATTTTGTGTTATGATTTCTAATATCTTTACGAATACTCCTTTTAACAGCCTTGTCCTTGACGCTGTGTTCACTAGAATGAATTGTCAGTTTTTGTCTTTCCTCGATAAGAGATTTTGTTACATCGCTGAGTTTATTGCTTCTATTGTGTTGCTTTTTAATCTTTAGGCTGGCCTTTTTTATATTTTCGAGAATATTTTTATATTGAATTTCAGTGTTGTCTAAGTCTTCTAAAGGAAGAGGACTAAAACTATTTTTTAAATCTGTTATGTAACTTTCTTTATTGTTAAGCAAACTTAGTCTGTCCAAACGTTTTATTGAGCTCTTTATTACTTTAATTCGGTGAATTTTGAGGTTAAATTTAAGTGTGATGCGTAAAGGTCTATGGTCTGAGGAAAATTTGAAATTATTTATGGCTTCAATATTGTTAACTATTCGTTTGTCTGATGAAAGGCAGAAATCTATCTCGTTTTTGGTAATTTTGTCAGGTGAAAACCAGGTCCAGCGACGCTGAGGCTTTTTGTAGAAGAAGCTATTGCTAATGCTCATAGTCTGGCCAAAAGCAAATTGTAATAAGCGAGTACCACGCTCATTCCTAGTGCCCAGCCCGTGTGGCCCTTGTATATCATGATTGTCGGTGTCTAACCTTGGACCCAGTTTTGCGTTAAAATCTCCTATTACCAACGTCCAGGTTCCTCTATATTGATCACATGCATGATTGAGTAAATCATACATGTCTTCGATCTCTTCGTCGGAGTGTGAGGATGTAGGTGCATAAACCTGTACGATGGTAAGAGACTTTTTCTCGCTTATTTGGAATTTGATTAGTGCTATTCTATCGGAAAAAGATACAAATTCTTTGATGTTATATTTCCATTTTCTAGATACCAAGAATCCTACACCATTGTGACTACCCTTTCCAACAAAGAAGAATGTGCTATTGTTTCTCTCAAGGATTTCCTCCCCGTCTCTTCTGACTTCAGAGAGCCCAATTATGTCCCATCTGATATGCTGTAAAGCATTTTCTAGTTCGACTAGTCTATCCTCAGTACGGAGAGTTCTGGCGTTAAACGTCAAGATGTTTAGTTTTTCAGAGTCCATATTTCGAGCTGTGGTTGTTTGACAGTGCGACCTCACCCGGGGATTGTATGCGCCCCATGCTCCAGGGGTTACCAGCCTACTGTCATCGGCGGTATTCCCACTGGAGACGCCGGGCACTGGGGGCCTGTTTCTAAGAGTGTACATCATAGGGAAGGGGTTTGGACCATAACCCACCACGCTGGTCCAGTGCGGGTTGGTAGGTAGGTCGCCAGTGCCTTGTCTGTTATTTAGCAGGGTGTACCGCTTGCAGGTAAGGTTGGCTTGGGCCTCAAAGATGTTGGTGAGACCCCTTACACCCCTCTGAATAACGAACTTAAAACCTTGTTGTTGAGGAATACCGAATTTAAATCCACCATGATGGAATGGCGCACGCTGCGTAGGAGCCTGACCGAAATGACGTTGAGGCAAATATTGAGAAGCCCCAAAGCGAAAACCTTGCGTATGCGTGGGCGGTGCATGTCTTATTTGCTGGACAAAGTTGGGTCTGAACCCAACCAAGGGATATCAAGGGATTTGGGGTATGCGGAATTTAAAAATATTTTGTGCTATGCCAAATCTGAATCCTTGTGATCCTTGTGATACATGTCCTCCGTTGAGCCGAATCTAGAGCCACAATCACACGCGATCACTGTGAGTCGTATTTATTTGGTTCTGGTTTCCGCGTCCGCGTAAAGACGGTTTTCGTCCGGAACTTCGCTGTTTTGCAATTTTTAGTGCACTTCGCGAGCGCTAATTCACGGGAAAAGCGCGGAAAATCTGATAGGCTGCGCCAGACTTGTTTGGTGAAAGCGCGAAAAGCTTTCTAAAAAGAAAATCAAAATTAAAATGAAGTTGAATTTAATACTGAATTATTTTAAATGCTAATACAATGGCTCGTCAATTACGACTGAGGCTAGAGTTAAGAGTTATTCACATCGCCGGACATAGATAAGCATGTCCAGACGCTAGGTCAGCATTCATGCAGATGCGAATGTGTGTGGGCGTTTCGCAGAGGCATGTTGTTAAGCTGATACTGATAAGAAAGTATGAACGTTCATGGTACGCTAAAGATGGACTCGGATGCCATAACTAGGTACTGTCAGTTTTGTTTTGACAAATAAAAAACGGCTAGCGCTGAGGTCTGTTTCGATTTTCAATTATTAAGTTTTATTGAATTTTCAATGAAAAACTGTGAATTGGAAGACAAAGGTAAGCAATAATCTTAATTTTATTATTCTTTTTCATTTTTCATCATGTATATAAATAATAAAAGCTCATGCACGCATACCGTGCGTTCATAGGCATATCAGTACCTAAAGATATTTGTTAGATAGGTTTATGCATGAGCATCGGGCTTGGAAGATTTTTAAACATAAAGTGGTTGTTCTGCAACAATGTTCTCGTACAAATGATGACAGAAAGAGAAAAATTTAAGACGTCGGTGTAGGCAGTGCTGGGTTTCAAAAAAAGAAAAGATACCTACGTCATATTATTGTGCTGATTGTCCAGAACAATACGGGTTTTGTTTGAAATATTGTATAAAAGAGTACCACAACTATTATTTATAATTTTTCAGCCATTTGTGTCCCACTCTAGGGCAAAGGCCCCCCTGGGTCAGGTCATCTCAACTTACTCATTTGAGATGGTAGGATTAGGTATTTATTAGTTGCACATTTATCAGGTGAGCTCATGTTGCATAATACTATCCAAACATCAACTCAAACGGTGTGTGGAATGGCACTAGCTATTAAATTTCTCCTAGCAGTGACCCCAACGCATGTGGCGCGTTTACCATTTTTAAATGGGTTTTTCTTATTTATGGGGTTTTTTTCATAATAAAACACATTTAATTACACCTTTCCCATAGTAATCCATAGAAATATTAGGTGGCACCCAGGAGATGTTTTTAAAATTTAAGTAGCAATGAATGGGTTAACAAGCATTTATTTAAACGTACCCACTAAAAATAATGAAATAAACATTTTCCATTAAAGTTTAATGTCAACTTAAAACGTCTTTACACAATATAGGTAAGTATGTAAAAAAAGCTTGTCGCGTATTTTTCCTGTAATATGTATTTTTTTTTTTTTCAAACAATGTAAATACTCGTACCTGCTTCAATCATGCGACAAGCTTTTTATTAGACGTTTTAAGTTGACATTAAACTTTAACTTGTTCTATGTCAAAGTAAATAAATATCTTCTTTTCTTCTTCTTTATTTAATGGCGTGTGTGACAGCAAAGATATTCCACCACTTTGCCAATGTCTGTTTATTCGACAAGATTTTTGACAATAACAATAAAGCAATGGAGTTGAGCCTATAGAAAAATAATATAAAAAAGGTAAAATTCACACAAGACACACAAGTTTGATTGATTTTTTAAAAAAAGTGAAGAAAAAGAAGTGAAACTAATCTATACTATTAATACAACATCACTTAAAAAAACAGAAATTGAAATCTATAAATATATGTTAATAAAATACATACGATACATAAACAATTACAACTTTACATTATTAACAGATATAAATTTACAAAATTTGTATATAAAAGGGGAAAATACTAGTGGAAGAAGAGTTTTCAAAGAAAGGGGACGTGGGATTTCTGGAGGGGTAATATCATGGAGGGATACAATCAGTTTAGGACAACAGAAAAGGATATGGTCAACATTACCTTCATCCAAACCACATTCACACAAGGAGTGAGCCCTGACCCGTATTTTGGCAAGAAAAACTGACGTACAGGTATGACCCAATCGGAGACGGCATATAACAGACGATTTGGTTTTTTTTTAGCATTGCGAAACTTACAAAACCAGGGCTTAGGTGGGATTTCAGGCTGTATTTCGCCGTAGTGTTTACCCTTGATTGATCTAGATGAAAGCCACATGCGGGACCATGAAGTCTTAAAATGAACTCTTGGAACTGAGCAGAGGTCGTGGGAATATATTCGAAGATGTTCATCAGTCCCTGTCTGGATTGCTTCACAGAAATCCACTGTTTCATTATCCGGAATACCGGAATGACCAGGGATCCATGTGAAAACAACGCTAATGCCACGTTGCTTACACCTTTAAAGAGCTTCGCGAATCTTATAAATAAATATCGATAGCTTAACTTTAGTACAACACTACCCTCAATGATCTGTTTCGTCTTCTGTCAATGTCGGGCAAAAAAAACATGTAAATTGTCTTGTCAAAGTAAAAAAAAAAAAAAAGTGTGAATGTGGTTTGGATGAAGGTAATGTTGACCATATCCTTTTCTGTTGTCCTAAACTGATTGTATCCCTCCATGATATTACCCCTCCAGAAATCCCACGTCCCCTTTATTTGAAAACTCTTCTTCCACTAGTATTTTTCCCTTTTATATCCAAATTTTGTAAATTTATATCTGTAAATAATATAAAGTTGTAATAAATTGTTTATGTATCTTATATCTTATTAACGTATGTTTATAGATTTCAATTTGTGTTTGTATAAGTAATGTTGTATTATTAGCATAGATTAGTTTGCTTCACTTTTTAAAAATCAATCAACTTGTGTGTCTTTTATTTTTTTTTGTATTATTTTTCTTTATGCTCAACCCCATTGCTTTATTGTTAAAAATCTTGTCGAATAAACAGACGTTGGCAAAGTGGTGGAATATCTTTCCTGTCACACACGCCATTAAATAAAGAAGAAGAAGAAAGTAAAAAAAAAACAAACATTTCCATTTTGTTTACATTTCAAATTTCAATTCCAATCCAAAAGTACTTTTGTTCGGCGCTCTCAGGCCTTTCGGTAGATATTCACCCTTCACACTTCAACATCTCTTTTAAAATGCAAGATATTTAAACAAGGGTGCTCTTTCTCGCTAGTATTTAAAGAATATTATTAAGTGAGGTTAGCTCTGTTTGTATTCTCTCCGCAGTTCTCCAATAATAGTCTCTGATCTTGATTATTTTGTGATAGCAATGGCTGGTGACAGTGCAGTTGGGGGCACGCAAGTGGCGCTGGTCACCGGGGGATATGACCACACGATCAAACTGTGGCAGGCTCACAGTGGAGTCTGCCTTCGCACTATGCAGCACCCAGACTCTGTAAGAACTTTTGCGCCATACATTTACTATGTGTAATGTTACTTGTGATGAAAAAAGAAATTGAAAATAAGGTAAAGACCTTCAGACAGCATACAGCTCTAGAGCTCAACAAAATATACATTAAAGTTTCACTCAAGGGGTTTATATGTAGGTAATATTGTTATTAACTAAACCTCTTTTTAAATTATAAGATGTTATATTATAATGAAGTTTATAAAAAAGACAACTTTAACCCCTCAGGTGAGTCAACTTTTTATTGGGGCTTTAATTGCAATAAAAATTAATTTTACAGAAGCAGCACATAATAATATGTTATAAATCACACACCATTGGATTCATATTAAAATTTTCTACACATTTAAAACATTAAATAAATAAACCTGATTTAAATTATTCTGCCCTTCTTACCATAAACAGCGCAAGTGCATCGCGGCATATTTCGAGAAATTCGCACATAAAGTTTTTTTTCCTATTTTTGCTGTCACAACTACACTAATTGAGTTATTTTCAAAATTGTTACTTTTAACTCTAGATAGAAGTGTGTATTTTATAATTACTTACATATTTCTGTTTTCTCTTTTATTTCTGGGTTATTATAAATCAAAAATGATTAATGCTTAGTAAAAAGTATTATCACCTATTTTGACATACTAAACATAAACATCGCAACTGCTGCACAGTTGCGATGTTTATGACTAGGAAAATGGACTTATGCTGTTTATGTCTAGTATGTTCATACAGAGCCAATATAATTTACAAAAAAAAATTAAACTTTAGCAACCACATATGTTGAATATGACTAGTACCAAAGTAAATTCTAATGAGTAAAACGTGCAAGTAAGCTATTATTAGGGTTTGTAACTTCAGAAGAGTCAGAATTTAGATTGGATCTAAGTTAATTCAAATAATATTATAAATGCGAAAGTTTGTAGTTTTATATTTATTACTCATTCTATTTTTAATATTAGTCGCTTGTTTGGTTTTGGTCGAGAGTCGAAAGTACTACAAATCATAAACAACATAAGTGCTTGTATGCTAATTCTAATCAAAACGTAAGTGCTTGTGCGGTACTTATGACAAGGAGATTGAGTAAAATCTCTGAGCGTAGTAGACAATACGTTGTTTATATTTAGGAAAATAAATTAAATCTTGCACATACGATGTTTGTGCTTATGTTTATTTTTATTTCTATCAAACATACAGAAAAATGGATAATTGATCCAGATAGATCTCGTTTAGCTGATTACAAATATGCTATTAACTCATTTTCGCAAAAAATGTCACCTACGCTGTTTATCGTAAGGAGGGCAGTACTGCCGTGCTAAGGGGGACAGCCGTAAGTGCATGTCTACTAGTTTCGAGAAAATGGCGCTTAAAGTTTTCAAAATATTTTTGTCGATTACGTCTACAAAATTAACTTTTTTTAAAAACTGAAAAAAATATATTGTAGATAAAATGGTGTAGTATGTATATGTTGATAAATGAAAATTAGAATACCATAATTAGTATATTAAAACATCAAAAAAGTCGTTATGCTGAGAAAACCTGTTGTATTTTATAGACGAATACTTAAAATGAGCGTCGTAAGCAACACACATATCACGCTTAAGTTAAGGGGCACTCATTTAAAGCGGTTTTGATAAGGAAACATAATCATTAAAATTTGTTATTATATGATTTACCGCCGTAACTGCACAGCTTACGACTGTCATGTTAAGGAATCCTTACTTAAACACTGTGATTGTTGCCTAATTTACCGCCGTAATTGGTAGTTACCACGCTCAATGTAAGGAAAGTACTTGTCAATTAATATGCGCATCCTTAGTGTAATGCCACTATAAGTCTTTAATGCGATTAATATAGGCACTCCATGAGTTTTTTCTATAGAACTTTAGGACAGGATAGTATAATGTTCCTTTACGGCTTTAATTATAAGAAACTCAAAAAATAAATTGTAGTTACGGCGCTTAGCACAACTGAAAAAAGCCTTTACAGGCTTTATTTTAAGAAACTGTCAAAGAGAAAGTTATAGATCTCGATACGACGATTCCGAATATGGCATTAACTCAATTTTGAAAAAAATGTTGCTTACGGCGGACTCCCTTAGCACGGCAGAGTATTGCACACCCACTGGTGCATATGGTGTGTCAGGGGTTAAATTGATTTAATTGAAAAAATAAACATTTAATAGTAATAAATAAAAATATAGTTTATGTTTTGTTTCTGGTGTTTCTCTGGCAATCCAAATCATAATTTTTATTCATAGCAGGCATGGCCTTTGCATCTATTGTAGAGTATTTATGTGAAATATATGAATTTATACAGAGTTAGCAAGTGGTATTCATGTTGTATGGGTTGCTGCACTGCAGACATTGTTAGATGAATTAGGCTGGCCCAGCCCCTATACCATCCTCTCATGTAAGCCAGCTATTAGAGGAAAAAACATCTCAATTGACTAACTAAGCTGTGGGTTTTCCTCACAATGTTTTCATCCTCAGTAAATTTATGACATAATAATTACTTTTTTTATTAGTTTTAAAATTACAGGAATTTATCGTGTACCTTTTTTATTATTTTGTCCTCCCTCGACCAAGAACGCTGAAATGTGTTCGAAACGTCGGGAAAATAATAAAAAAAGGTATGAGATAAAATCCTGTAATTTTAAAACTAATAAAAATATGTTAACAAATCGCGAAAGCTTAACAAGTTATATAATAATTATTTCCACAGCAAGTGAATGGGCTTGAGATATCTCCGAATGGTCAGATGGTAGCAGCTTGTGGCTACCAGCACATCCGCATGTATGACCTGGCCAGCGCCAATCCAGATCCAGTGGTAAACTTCACTGATGATATCACCAAGAATGTTTCAAGAGTTGGATTTCAGGTAAGATCAATTTCATTCTTTTCATTGGCTATTCATCATCATCTCAGCTGTAGGATGGCCACTGCTGGACATACGCATCTCTCATGAATCCAAGTACTGATGAGGGGTTATTGCCATATAACATTCATCATCATCATCATCATTCCAGCCGTAAAAAGTCCACTACTGAACAGGCCTCCCTCATGGATCTCCATGAGGGGTAGTTGCCATACTCACCACGCTTGGCAGGCGGGTTGGCGAGCGCAGTACGGGATGTTAATACACGGAAAGACGCTGCTGCCCATCTTCCGGAGGTATCCCTTAGCAGGCTCTTACTGCATCCACGGGCATGATAGAAGGGGTAACATTCTACTGCTGGCACCCCACGGCATTACTGGATGTTAATACATAAGACACTGCTGCCTATCTTCCAGAGGTAGCCCTTGGCAGATTGCGCTGGCAGGAGAGGAGAGGCGACATTCTACCGCACCCATATTAAGTAGTACAAGCTATGTTTAGTTTGGGATTTGATAGTGTGGTGTGAAGTGTCCAGCATTATTTATTTTAATTTATAATAATATTTTTTATCATTCTGTTAAATAATTGTTCAGTCTTTTTCCGAGTTGTGTCAACAACTTAACCGTGGGACTTCTGTATTGACAGCAGTCCACTGCTGGACGTAGGCCAGGATATTGGATCTCCTAATATCATGAGGGGAATGTTGCTATTTGCTATACTTGCCAACCTTGGCAGTCAGGTTGGCGAACAAAGTAGGGGATGTTGATACACGGAACGACGCTGCTGCCCATTTTAGAGGTCGCCATGGCAAAAGAGGAGTGTTGTATAAAAATGTAATAAAACCACAAAATGTTTATTAAAACTTTTTTTTCCTAGAAAAATGGACAATGGATGTATACTGGAGGTGAAGACTGCACAGCAAGGATATGGGATCCAAGGTGAACATATCATCATCATTCATTTCAGTCGTAAAATGTCCACTACTGAACACAGGCCTCATGGAACTCTATGAGGGGTAGTTGCCATACTCACCACGCTTAGCAGGCAGGTTGGCGAGCGCAGTATGGGATGTTGATACACGGAAAGACGCTGCAGCCCATCACCCGGTGGTATCCCTTAGCTGGCTCTTACTGCATTCACGGGCACGAGAGAAGGGGTAACATTCTACTGCCGGCACCCCACGGCAAGGTGGTGAACATAATACCCAGGTTTAATGTAATTTTATTAGGAAAATAAATATAATTAATAGAATCAGGCGTTACTTTGCGGAAATCCATATTATTATGATAAACAAAGAAAAATATCTAGTTTTAATTCCGCTAATGCTGAGATGCATATGCACCGCCCTCCCGCCCGCTAATTATGCACATGCAGGGGGAACCAGGCTGTTAGTGCAACATGCATACCCAAACCCACACGACGACACGTGTTTCGCCTCTCGGCGTTTAACCTGAAGATGCCTCGCGGAGAGGCGAAACACGTGTCGTCGTGTGGGTTTGGGTATGCATGTTGCACTAACAGCCTGGTTCCCCCTGCATGTGCATAATTAGCGGGCGGGAGGGCGGTGCATATGCATCTCAGCATTAGCGGAATTAAAACTAGATATTTTTCTTTGTTTATCATAGGAAAATAAATATTCTGCTTGAAATTTATGTCTCAGGAAATTGACTCTATTCCTGTAGAACAGGGGGTAGGGCTTGTCCCTGTAGTATAACATTGATGAACAATGAATAGAATAAAAATGAACAATAAATAGTAATAAAATAAAAAATAGTTTCATTATGCACTACAGTTTACAAGCTTAAAATCAGGAGATATGTTCAAGTACTTACAAATATTTGAATATGGCTTGCTTAATTCTGTTATTGATTATCAGGATCCACACCCAGTCAATGACTTGTGTTGTCGTTCCTGAGGTCTGTCTAGATTGCAAATTACGAGCATAGAAGTATTATCATTGATGCAACATGCTATCCTAACTTTATAACCTATAAAATTACACTAATTTAATTATGATTACATTTAGATCGATTATTTAACTAAGTAAATTTATGAATGAAAAATACAATAAGTGAAAGAGTGAGGTTTCTCCTCAGCTTCTTTCCCTCATCACCACCTTCATATCAGCCCGTTGACACCCACTGCTGGGTATAGGCCAAATCTTTAACACGCCAACTTAAACGGTCCTGTGCATGTCTCATCCACTATCGTCCAGCAATGTAGATTGTCCACCCATCAGGCAGGTGGTCTGGAAAATAAATTCTGAAGCGAACAAATTCAATTATGTGCTTTGTTCAATTTGAATGTGTTTTGTTTTTATTTTGTAAACTGACTATTCTAAGTAGCGTTTTGCTCTATTGAATAAACACTTATTGACTCTGACTTTAGGGTGTCCGTAACTAGCAACCGCTGCCAGAAGATATTCCAAGTGCCGGCGCCCGTGAACGCTGTGATGCTGCATCCCGACCAATCCCAGATCATGGTCGGAGACCAGAGCGGCATCATACACATTTGGGACCTTAAAACTGACCAGAACGAACAGTTGGTAAGTTACTTACGGCAACCGCTATTAGGAGCCCCTTGTGACAAAATGTCCTGCATACACATACCAAATAATAAATATAAAATTATGCATGCAAATAGAATTACAATGTAATAAGCTAGGTACATAGTTATAAGAATTCTCAAACACAATTGTATATGAATAATTAAATATGAATATATATACCTCACACCGCATATCAAAGGCTTATTTCAAAAACAGATACCCGAGGCTGAGGCGTCTATCCAGGACATCGCGATCGATCCCACCGGCAAGATGATGGCCGCTGTCAACAACAAGGGCAACTGCTACGTGTGGTCGCTGGGCGCCGCCCCGCCGCACCCCGTGCCGCGCAAACACCTCGCCGCGCACGCCAAGTACGCGCTGCGGTGTAAATTCAGCTTGGATTCCACGTGAGTCGGCTATTTCTTATGTTCTTTCAGCACATAAATACAGAAAAAATTGACATACAAAATACATAAATATAGGTTAATAAAAGATTTTCACGTATAGAAATAAAAATTGACACAAAATAGACGTGAACAAGCAAAAAATAAACTAACTGACATTATCTATCTAACACACACAATCTTGGCACTGGAAGAGACTAGCCCTCCACAACACAGGGAATCCTAGTGTGTAACACAGGGAGGCTAGTAAACCACTTACTTTACTCTTTATTAAGGTTGATTAATTTGTAGTTCGTATAATGTAGGTAATGTATAGGCCATAAGCAAATTGTTTCTTTTTGTTGTTCGCAACCCCTTGCGTCGCAGGCGGACCTTCGCCCGCTGCGACGAGCTCTGTGGCGCAGCGGGCGAAGGTCCGCCTGCGACGCAAGGGGTTGCGGGTTCGATTCCCGCCTCGGGACAAATGTCTGTACGATCTGCAGATATTTGTTCAGAGTGTTCTGGGTGTTTTTCTATATACTATAATAAAAATATCTATCTATGTAGTGTAATGTATTAAGAATATCAGTCATCTAGTACCCATAACACAAGCTCTGCTTAGCTTGGGGCTAGATGATGCTGTGTGATTTGTCCAGCATTATTTATTTATTTATTAAATACATTTTTACCAGTTATTAGGACAGTCGCCCTAGTACGAACTCGCATATCTCCAAGCGTCACGCGTCACCTCTCGTCCGATCGGTTTTACACTCTGCAAGAAATGTTTTACGTCAATAAATGAACGGTTCCCTCGTTCCAGGATGCTGGTGACGACCTCCGGCGACTGCTCGGCGAAGGTGTGGCGCACCAGCGACTGGGCGCTGCAGCAGGAGCTGCGGCACGACACCCAGCGCTGGGTGTGGGACGCCGCCTTCAGCATAGAGTCCAGATACCTGTTCACAGGTAAGGTTCCCTCGTTCCAGGATGCTGGTGACGACCTCCGGCGACTGCTCGGCGAAGGTGTGGCGCACCAGCGACTGGGCGCTGCAGCAGGAGCTGCGGCACGACACCCAGCGCTGGGTGTGGGACGCCGCCTTCAGCATAGAGTCCAGATACCTGTTCACAGGTAAGGTTCCCTCGTTCCAGGATGCTGGTGACGACCTCCGGCGACTGCTCGGCGAAGGTGTGGCGCACCAGCGACTGGGCGCTGCAGCAGGAGCTGCGGCACGACACCCAGCGCTGGGTGTGGGACGCCGCCTTCAGCATAGAGTCCAGATACCTGTTCACAGGTAAATACCTAAATAACTAGCTATTATAACAAAAAACGCCGTGGAGTGCCGTTTTATGGCTGAAATGTTGATAACAAAAAAAAAGTTTAAATCAGACTCGAAACCTTTTGCATTTTTGTTTTACTTACCGTCAAATTGAACAATATGTTAATTTTTTTTATTCAGAACATTTGGTGGGAGTGGGGAGAGTGTATGAGATTAATAGAATTGCAGTAAAACTCCGCTCCGAAAGTTTTATTCGCTCCGCTCTAGTGGACAGGCAACCTTAAACAAATTTACTGAAGTGAGCTTTTATCATTGTTGAACGTAGACATATTTTTAATGTAGATATTAAGGATATAGGACAAAGTAACAGTCTGCTGTCTTCCCCATTTCTGATATGACTTTAAAATTGTATAACCTATTTGTTACATATTTTTTTGAGAGATTAGTGCTATTTGTTACATATTTTTTTGAGAGATTAGTGCTATATGTTTGCTTAGCTTTTGTTTTGTGTAAATAAAAAAAAACAAAACATTGTTCCAGGTTCATCCGACAGCTACGCGCGACTTTGGAACGTAGAAAAGGGCACATTAGAACGAGAGTACTGTGGACACCAGAAGGCCATCACAGCGCTCGCATTCAAAGACCAAGCGGTGTAGACCGTACACTACTATTATCAATCATCATCATCATCATCTCAGTCGTAGGACGACCAATGCTGGACAAAGCTCTCCCTCGCGGATCTCCCAAGAACTGATCATGAGAGGGTTGTATCCGTACTCACTATACCATCAACATCTCAGCCTTAGGACATCCTCTGCTGTATATGTACCACCCTCATGGATCTACGAGGGGTCGTTGCCTGTATAATCACCTGGCAAGCGGGTTGGCGAGCGCAGTACGGCATGGTGATACACGGAAAGACGCTGCTGTCCATCTTCCAGGAGTATCCCTTGGTAAATTCTTACTGCATCCACAGGTAAGAGGAGGGACAAGATTCTACTGTCGGAACCCCACGGCAATCATACCACACCATCGACTAATACAGTTGACTTCAAAATGCTTACGATATAAACAGAGTCAGAAACTGCCTCTGTGGCTCAGTCTAATAGCAGACTCAGGCGCACGAGGCAGCGGTTTCGTTTCTCGCCGCGAAAGTAATGTGTGTACCTAGAATAGAATACGCTTTATTGAAACAACATAAAAACAAACATACAAACAGTGATTAACAAATAATAATACATTATGTTGCTCAATGGGCGGCCTTATCGCTAAAAGCGATCTCTTCCAGGCAACCTTTGGCGTGTGTACCTAATTATTTTTTTTTTTGTTTGGGGTATTCTTCTTTGTATCTTATGTGTACATATATTTACAATAAACAAATGTATTCTATCAACGATGTGTTCCATAGTAACATACTACAAGCTTTGCTCATTACTTCGTGTTTTTATAATTATCAATATTATTAGGTTTACTTACAAAAATATTGGCATTGAAAGATACACTTTTGATGTTAGAGAAGGTTCACATCTGTGGATAAGTGGCTAGGCTTTTTATTTCGACTAGTCTTGTTATGTGCCTCACTAAATACTATAATGACATAAATTGTCGGTCAATTTAATCAGCTGCACGGAATAGAGCAGGTGAGTTATATGAAAAATTAAAAAGTGCAAATAAGCAGTCGTTCCTATTTAGCTTATTTTTTTAAATTATACTATCCTGCTGTCACCAAACTCATCCAATGTGGAAGGGACTATTCCACGCATAATAGCATATTTTTTATTTATACTGTTTATAATATAAGGTCAGTTTATTTGTTTATTGCACTGTTAATATGAAATACTGAATTTGGGGATAATCGTTTGAACATCTAGAACTGTGTTTACTAGTCTCAACTGAAATCGTGTCTAACATTGTGTAAATGAAAGATATGTGTTGAATGCATTTATTGTAAATATTAGATTAAGTATGTAATTATGGTTAATAAGATTGTAACTACAAAATTTGTACAAATAAAAATAATTTACTTAAACATTTTTTTATTAATGTATATTTATTCCCTTATAAATCTACTAGCTTCTGCACGCAGCTTCGCACGCATTGTACCGGGATAAAAAGTATCTAGCCTAATGCAAAGTTTTAGTGTTTCGTAGTTTTTGCTTATACAATAAGAAAACTTCTGAACTTTCGTATTTATAAAATCAGTGAGATTTTTACTAAATGTGTGTGAAATATCAGGGTTATGAGCAGTTGAAAGAAAACAATAAAATAAATCATAATCAATATATTTATTTACGTACATACAAATACAATAAATACAACTGCTATTGTTCTGCACAGTAACAGCATTTGCTCTATGTTACAATCTACAAAATGCATCAATTTTTTTCATCTTAGAATTCAGTCAATATAATTATGTAGTTAAGCCATAATGGAGATTGTTCACTAATGTTGATTTTAATCTTGTCATATTCTGTTGAAAATAAAAAAAAATTAACATTGCTTTTAACCAATCGTTTTAAGTGTGTGTGATAAAAAAATATAATGGTAACATTACATTGGTGCATTTTTTATTAAAAACAAAGTCCTTTGTTGAGATCATTTTAAATCGGGTAATATTATATGCACATTATCTACAATACCTACATTTACAAGTAATTTTTTTAGGGTTCGATATTTCACAATGCATATTAGCAAAGGAACCTTACCTAATATGTGTTATGTACTGGAGCAAGCACACAAGTCTAAGGTCTTGGTCTTATGTTTAATAAATGACATAGCAAGAACTTACATACTAGTATAGTATATAAAACTTATTTAATTTGAACATAACACAAAACATGGAATAATTATTCTTATTACTCAAAATATAACAATAAGTACGAAATAATCACAAAGACTCACTGCACACACGGTGAATATGAAAACGACTACGTGTGCGCAGCTTATTGGAATGAATTGTAATTCGCATTTATTCGACTAGAATTTTTGTTTTAAATAAAAACTTATTACACTTTACTAACGGGTTTACAAGAGTTGTTTGATTTCCCCGTCATGGAATGAACTGACATATTTTTTTTAATTTGAGTCAAAACTACATAGTAAATAAAGCTTATGTACATGTTACTACATCAGCGTAAATCAGTAACAAGCTTTTCTTTTTCAAAGCTTAAGTAGCAATTGGTAGGATAGTCCTGAGACTCTAGAGACAGCCCAAATTTTACACTTATAATACGGGTATGGTTTTATCGATCACATAATAAATATATTTTTTTCTAAAATAGTTGATCTGTCACCAAAATTTAATCACCAAGTACAATTTGGTTCTGGCCGTTCGCCGGCCGCTGCCGCGGCACGCTTGGCTCGTGCGTTGTAGTTTCAACAAAGCTAGAACTTAAACTCGTTTTTTGTGAGGGGGTTACCTATCCGTGGTTAAATCTTGGTCAGATATCTACTATTTTAGGAACAAATAGGGTATTAGTACAAATATATAGGTATAGGTACAAATAGGGTCATCAAAATTGCAAACTTAGGTGATAGAAAATATTTTTGCCTTTTAGTTACAAAGATATCCGTCAAAAACATCATCATCATTACAGCCGTAAGATATCCACTGCTGGACATAGGCCTCCCTCATTGACTTAGAGATCCAAGTGCATGAGGGGTTGTTGCCATACTCGCCACGCTTGGCAGGCGGGTTGGCGAGCGCAGTTCGGGATGTTCTTACACGGAAACACGCTGCTGCCCATCTTCCGGAGATATCCCTATATATATATTCTTGTCGAACTAGTCCTTCCACGTCGGCACCAGGTGGTTTCTGCTCCGGCTACTGTTAGCCCTACCCATAATCTCTCTTTGGTTCCCGAATGGGACTTTAGACGGGCTGACTTTCAAAATCTATACAAGTGTATTGGTGAGATCGATTGGTCCGATCTTTACGAGCAGGAAGATGTTGATTTGGCCATAGACCTATTTTATTCTAAGTTGTACAGTTGCTTCAATGACTATGTACCTATCAAACGTTCCTCAAACAGTTTAAGGAAATACGTATATCCACGATGGTACACACCGCAAATAATTGACTGCATTAAAAATAAATACTTTCACTTGCGAAAATTTAAACAATTTGGCAAAATTTTTAATAAAGAATTGTACAAATATTACAGATCAGTGGTTAAGAAATTAATAGTAACTGCATACAAAAAACACATCTGTGAAGCCCAAGCAAGTATTATAGATGACCCTTCTAAATTTTGGCAATATGTAAAAGACAAACGTAAGGACAGACCAACATTCCATGAATTTAAATGGAAAGATGTCACCGTCTCTGGACAGGCTGCGGTGAATGCCTTTGCAGAATTTTTCAGTTCGGTTTTTAATAAAAATAAACCAATCCTGAATACTGCGCTCACTCAAACTACTGTCATCTCTAATGATGCTTATCGCGTTGTGCTTGACCACTTCGAAGTACGGGACTTACAACGAGCATTCAAGCGTTTGAAGCCGAGATCTTCGGCAGGCCCAGACCTGATCCCAGCATACTTTGTGAAGGACTGTAGGGTAACTTTCGAGCAACCTCTTCTCTTTATATGCAATCTATCTCTTCAAGTATCCCGTTACCCAGCTCGATGGAAGACCTCTAAGGTGACTCCCGTGCCTAACGGCGGTTCGAGTGTAGCTATCGACATGCACAGACCGATTGCAATCCCCTCGGTGTTCGGAAAAATCTTCGAGACAATGTTGGACCATGAGATTCGGTGCCAGGTTGCCGGACGCCTTGCCGATTCTCAGCATGGTTTCCGTACCGCCAGGTCTACAGTTACGAACCACATCAACTTTGTCGACTTTGTGTCATCAAGTATGGATTCGGGTTTACAGGTTGATGTCACGTACTTTGATTTTAGGAAGGCATTCGATCTCGTAGATAATGACATCCTTCTGGTAAAAATGGCTTCTATGGGCTTCGTCCCAAAACTACTTACATTTTTTGCCAGCTATCTGAGTAATCGTAGCCAGTATGTCTCTCTACAGCAATGCGTATCGAACACATATTATACGCATTCTGGAGTAAGTCAGGGTAGCACTCTCGGACCGACTTTGTTTCTGTTAATGATTAACGACCTCCCATCTGTTGTTCAATCGTCTAAGTGTCTCTTGTTTGCCGACGACCTAAAGCTGTACTCGGCTGTGCGCGGAACGGACGACTGTCAGGCTCACCAACGTGACATTAACCTTGTTGCGGATTGGAGTATAGCCAATCAGCTCTCTTTTAACACCTCAAAATGCAAAACATTGACATTTACCCGCCGACGCCTACCAATCAAGCATAATTACTTTTTGATCGACACTCCCCTTGAGCGTGTAGAGTCTATTCGCGACCTAGGACTACACATGGATCCCAAGCTAAACTTTAACGCCCATATCCAAAACATATCGCACACCTAGAACAAGACGGAATTATCTCGAAAAATCTCAAAATCGACTTTATTGTATATTTGAATCCGCGAAGTTTTAACGCGTATACCACTAAGATAGGCTTATTTATATTCGCACAGACGCTCAAGAGATGGCACTGTACGTCGCTCTTAGTGAATTAATGAGCCAAAGGTCATACCACGAACACGAATTTATGTTTAGTTGCAACAAGGCCGCCATCAAAACAAACCGTATTGCGCTTACGCAAAGCCAAATTATTTCGGAATAATCTAGTGTTTTTGAAGTTATTCAGACATTTTCTGCGAGTTATTTAGTGATAATTCCGTGTTGGAGAATTTTCCTGGTTGGCGTTTTAACAGTATTCCGAAATATATCAGTATTATTGACGAAGGTATGTTAGTTTTTTTTTATTATTCCAAAATAGTTCCCTATTGTTTGAAATAAGTGAAAATTTATTAGATAACGCCCTATTGATGGCACATTTAAAATGTACCATAGTTTATTCAAAAATTATTAAAAATGAATTCTGAGTACTTTGAATTCTTACTATAGTTGTATATTAAAAGAAAAAAAATTAAGCAGTATTTTTCTTATTGTAATAGGATAAAATAAAACATGTTTTGAGATAATGCTCTGTTTTTGAATTAATTTAGATTTCACTCATTTTATGGCAGATAATGAAGGGTCGCGACCTGCTGATGCTCGAAAAGGCAATTGGGGCAACCATAATAGAGGACGAGTTAACTGTCCAAGAAATGTATATGGAAAATGATTCTGAACTTTCCAGTGTGGCGGCATCAGTCATTTCATCACCAGCGGTTGAAGCATTAGTCGTTGCAGAACCATAAAATCTTTCGTCAGGAAATAGAAAGGTAACAGAAATACCGGTTGGTACATTAGCTGGTCCAAGAGATAAAAGTGATTTCATAGATGATACAGATCCCACTTTCTCTCTCCCTGCTAAACAAAAAACTCGGCCTCCTGTAGTCACTAGAAGAATTTCTACTACTTCCTCGAGCAGGAAGTAGTAGAAATTCTTCTAGTGACTACAGGAGGCTCCTCAACAGTCGAGTTTCATTATCGTCAAGCTCCAGTAGCAGCAGCAGCTCACCCAGCAACACCATTTCAACTCAATCCTGCCATAAAGACACAACCTTTTATTGCAAGTGTCACCGAGACCACCAAGAAAAAAAAAAGAAGAAACAAAATCCTAGCGGCTGGAAATCCAACATTGCTAAGCGATTGCGGAATACAAGTAAGGCGTATGTTTCTGTATCAAACCCCTCAAAACAGATCGCTGAACGTCAGATCCACCTTGTGGCGATGTGGTGTGCGTCCGAAATCGTACAAGGCGCTACAAAGATCAAGGTTTTTCTACATTTTATACCTCATATTTTAATAAGAAGGTACTTGTTGATCTTTATAACATTGTGATTATTATAATTGTTTTATAATATGTCATTCATTATAAAATACATATTACTTATAAAGACGGATACCTAAGAAGTTAATACAGAACTGAATAAAAAGTTATAACTAAGTTTTAAGTGTCATCTTAGATAACAGATTTAAAGACGTTTTACCTTGATTAGTACCTACCTGGTGGATTCTATGATATTTAAGTCAATTAATATTTTATTGTTTAATTTAACATTTAAATAAAAATAATAAGATTATCGTAGGTTACCAAGATAGTAAAGATTGTAAAGCATTTTTTACCTAACAGTATAACATTGTACACAGTCAGTATGTAGTTAATACTTATCGTACGGTGAAACTTAGTATTTCCTTCCCATCTTCTTTAATTGTGTTAACTCTGTTTTATTTTTCTAGATTGTTTTGTTATTTCGTGCCTGCCTGTGTTGTTTCATGTTATAATAATCACTACGGCCAAAACCAAACTACGGTTCTTGAATGATGATGTTGATTATTAAACTTTTGATTGTTAAACAAACTTTAATAAAGATGCTGATTTTCGTAGTTTTTTGTCTTTTATTTTACTAACAACAGTAAAATTCCTGATAACTGATCAAATACGCCCTTATTATTTATTTACACTTAACCAATAGATGGTAAAATAATAGAGCACTATAACAGAATCATTAAACAAGATGGACGTATCTCAAAATAGTTAATTTTTATTTCATGAGATAATTATACAATAGAGATTTAAAACGAAAAATGCATATAATCGCTTGCTCGACGTTTCTTAAGGGAAATAAACAATATAATATTGATTTACATTAGATACGTTACATGAAACACTCAAGATTTTGTCAATAACTTCGATACAAAAGCAGATAACGGTTTTTCGTTGATTCTGAACAAAGTAGTTTTTCGACTTAGCGCTGTCTTGTTCTAGGGGTGCGATATGCAAGCAAGCCTGCAAGACCCTAGGCTTTGTTATGCGTGTCACCTGGGATTTCCCAGATCTGCAAGCAGCGCATATGCTTTACAATGCATATGTTCGTAGTCGCCTAGAGTTTGGCTCTTTAGTCTGGGATCCTCACGAAGATAAGTATAGGCTAATGGTTGAGCGAGTCCAAAGGAAGTTTTCACGGTATGTCTAAAACGTCTATATGGATATTACCCGTACCTTTATCCATCTTTGTTTGTATCTGGTATGGTGGGCATGAACAGTCTCCAGTCGAGGCGACACCTGTTCACGCTGACGCATTACCTTATGCTTTTGCGTGGAAAGGTGGACAATCCGGCGGTACTGCAGCAGATGGGACTTGTGGTACCTCGGCGTCACATGGCGGGTGGCAAGGGAGCAGTAGGCCCCCGGCGTCGTCCTGCACTGTTTGCGCGCCCACAAGGAGTCCGCACTCGTGCTGGAGCGGCCGCGCCTACACCTCGAGCGCTCGACCTTATAAACCAGTTTGTCTCCGCAACCAACGCCGACGTGTTCTCCGATAATATTGCTAAATTATACCGTTTGCTAAACTCTTTTCATGACTGTACCTGATGCTAGACTAATTGTTATGACTTGACATTGTTTTTTTAATTCTATTTTATTATCTAATTAGACATTTGTGTATCTGCTGTAATTACTTACTATCTTTTTGTTCTTGTATCTTGACATTTTTTGACATCAATGTAATATTTATTGTTAATTCGTTTTCATTAATGTTTGCTATGTATTTTTTTCTATTGTATATTTATGTTAGTATAGTGTCTGGGCGCCTTGGATTAATCTGTAAGCCCATACAGCAATTTGAATAAATAAATAAATAAATAATCCCTTAGCAGATTCTTACTGCATCCACGGGCAGGAGAGGAGGGGTGACATTCTACTGCCGGCACCCCACGGCACGGGTTGGCGAGCGCAGTACGGCATGGTGATACACGGAAAGACGCTGCTGCCCATCTTCCAGGAGTATCCCTTGGTAAATTCTTACTGCATCCACAGGTAAGAGGGGCAAGATTCTACTGTCGGAACCCCACGGCAATCATACCACACCATCGACTAATACAGTTGACTTCAAAATGCTTACGATATAAATAGAGTCAGAAACTGCCTCTGTGGCTCAGTCTAATAGCAGACTCAGGCGCACGAGGCAGCGGTTTCGTTTCTCGCCGCGAAAGTAATGTGTGTACCTAGAATAGAATACGCTTTATTGAAACAACATAAAAACAAACATACAAACAGTAATTAACAAATAATAATACATTATGTTGCTCAATGGGCGGCCTTATCGCTAAAAGCGATCTCTTCCAGGCAACCTTTGGCGTGTGTACCTAATTAGTTTTTTTTTTGTTTGGGGTATTCTTCTTTGTATCTTATGTGTATATTTACAATAAACAAATGTATTCTATCAACGATGTGTTCCATAGTAACATACTACAAGCTTTGCTCATTACTTCGTGTTTTTATAATTATCAATATTATTAGGTTTACTTACAAAAATATTGGCATTGAAAGATTTGAAAGATACACTTTTGATGTTAGAGAAGGTTCACATCTGTGGATAAGTGGCTAGGCTTTTTATTTCGACTAGTCTTGTTATGTGCCTCACTAAATACTATAATGACATAAATTGTCGGTCAATTTAATCAGCTGCACGGAATAGAGCAGGTGAGTTATATGAAAAATTAAAAAGTGCAAATAAGCAGTCGTTCCTATTTAGCTTATTTTTTTAAATTATACTATCCTGCTGTCACCAAACTCATCCAATGTGGAAGGGACTATTCCACGCATAATAGCATATTTTTTATTTATACTGTTTATAATATAAGGTCAGTTTATTTGTTTATTGCACTGATAATATGAAATACTGAATTTGGGGATAATCGTTTGAACATCTAGAACTGTGTTTACTAGTCTCAACTGAAATCGTGTCTAACATTGTGTAAATGAAAGATATGTGTTGAATGCATTTATTGTAAATATTAGATTAAGTATGTAATTATGGTTAATAAGATTGTAACTACAAAATTTGTACAAATAAAAATAATTTACTTAAACATTTTTTTATTAATGTATATTTATTCCCTTATAAATCTACTAGCTTCTGCACGCAGCTTCGCACGCATTGTACCGGGATAAAAAGTATCTAGCCTAATGCAAAGTTTTAGTGTTTCGTAGTTTTTGCTTATACAATAAGAAAACTTCTGAACTTTCGTATTTATAAAATCAGTGAGATTTTTACTAAATGTGTGTGAAATATCAGGGTTATGAGCAGTTGAAAGAAAACAATAAAATAAATCATAATCAATATATTTATTTACGTACATACAAATACAATAAATACAACTGCTATTGTTCTGCACAGTAACAGCATTTGCTCTATGTTACAATCTACAAAATGCATCAATTTTTTTCATCTTAGAATTCAGTCAATATAATTATGTAGTTAAGCCATAATGGAGATTGTTCACTAATGTTGATTTTAATCTTGTCATATTCTGTTGAAAATAAAAAAAAATTAACATTGCTTTTAACCAATCGTTTTAAGTGTGTGTGATAAAAAAATATAATGGTAACATTACATTGGTGCATTTTTTATTAAAAACAAAGTCCTTTGTTGAGATCATTTTAAATCGGGTAATATTATATGCACATTATCTACAATACCTACATTTACAAGTATTTTTTTTAGGGTTCGATATTTCACAATGCATATTAGCAAAGGAACCTTACCTATATGTGTTATGTACTGGAGCAAGCACACAAGTCTAAGGTCTTGGTCTTATGTTTAATAAATGACATAGCAAGAACTTACATACTAGTATAGTATATAAAACTTATTTAATTTGAACATAACACAAAACATGGAATAATTATTCTTATTACTCAAAATATAACAATAAGTACGAAATAATCACAAAGACTCACTGCACACACGGTGAATATGAAAACGACTACGTGTGCGCAGCTTATTGGAATGAATTGTAATTCGCATTTATTCGACTAGAATTTTTGTTTTAAATAAAAACATATTACACTTTACTAACGGGTTTACAAGAGTTGTTTGATTTCCCCGTCATGGAATGAACTGACATATTTTTTTTAATTTGAGTCAAAACTACATAGTAAATAAAGCTTATGTACATGTTACTACATCAGCGTAAATCAGTAACAAGCTTTTCTTTTTCAAAGCTTAAGTAGCAATTGGTAGGATAGTCCTGAGACTCTGAGACAGCCCAAATTTTACACTTATAATACGGGTATGATTTTATCGATCACATAATAAATATATTTTTTTCTAAAATAGTTGATCTGTCACCAAAATTTAATCACCAAGTACAATTTGGTTCTGGCCGTTCGCCGGCCGCTGCCGCGGCACGCTTGGCTCGTGCGTTGTAGTTTCAACAAAGCTAGAACTTAAACTCGTTTTTTGTGAGGGGGTTACCTATCCGTGGTTAAATCTTGGTCAGATATCTACTATTTTAGGAACAAATAGGGTATTGCAAATTCATCAAAATTGCAAACTTAGGTGATAGAAAATATTTTTGCCTTTTAGTTACAAAGATATCCGTCAAAAACATGTGTTTCTTAAATACCTGTTATATTATGTATCTAAATACATGCAGGACATTTTACACATCGCAATCGCAGTCCAAAGCTATACAGATTTTACAATGTAAAAAACTTTTTTGTAAATACCTACTTACAGTAAATACTTGCAAAAAAAACCATAATATATGGAGCTAGACGCAGGCCTAGCAAAGTAACAATCTATTATAGATGACTTATGCGGCGTTAGCAACTGGCTTTCATGCTGTACGGGACGCAGCAGTACCTGGGACGTTGTTAGATGGATTAGGCTTGCCCAGCACCTATTCTATCCTCTCAGCTTAGCCAGCTATTAGTCAGAGGAGAGAACAGGTCAAACGTCTGTAGCTAACTATGCCGCGGGTTTCCTCACGATGTTTTCCTTCACCGTTAAAGCTGGTGTTAAATGTGCACAAACATTTTTCAAGAATGAAAGAATTTATAAAAATACATTGGTGCACGACAGGTACTGAAGCCAACACGGCTCTTGTAAAAAACAAACACTAACGCCATCTACTAGCTTTCGCGGAACTATTTTTGGCCTATTTTCTTGTTAATGGAAACGCATCATTATTAAATATATAACCTGATGTGTAGTACAATTATAAGCCAGCAATATTAAACCAAGCACATTATTGGAAGGCCCTAACTACTTCATACTGATAGGTTCTTTTGACTTCAAGATTCAAGAAGCTTACTGAATTTCATCCAGGGGCAATTCCTTTACTTCTCCCATTTCTGTGCAGACGTCGTCGTCCAATGCGTACGTGAGGACGAATTTCAAGTAGACAGGAAGGCTGGCAGACGGCCGCGCGATCAGCATTACCTGAGGACGATATTAATGTCCACTTAATGCATTTCAAAAAAGTCTATATTATAAATATTATCGGTACGTGGATCTTCTTCGGGAGGTATACAGCTCGGCAACAATGCAAGTACGATTACACAGTTTGTCAGAACCTATTTCGATCAAGAGGGGGGTGCGACAGGGGGACACAATTTCACCCAAGCTTTTTACGGCTGTTTTGGAAGACGTCGTAAAAATGCTTCCATGGGACCAATGCGGTATAAATGTTAATGGTGTCTACCTGTCGCATCTGCGTTTTGCTGACGATCTTGTATTGTTTGCCGAAACTATGAATGACCTGGAGGCCATGCTGGGAGACCTTCATGATGCCTCTTTGGTAGTCGGCCTGAAGATGAACATGGGCTAGACCAAGGTGATGTCAAACGTTTCTGAACTCTCGAATTCTAACGTTAAAGTTGGGGGCGAGAGGTTAGAGATGGTTGATTCATATGTGTATCTTGGTCATGTTTTGTCTTTTGGCACGGAGTATCAGATGAAGGAGGTTACCAGGAGAGTACAACTAGGATGGGCAGCTTTTGGAAAACTAAACGATATTTTTAAATCTACCCACATCCCACAGTGTCTTAAGACTCGTCTCTTCAATCAATGCGTCCTACCAACAATGACCTACGGTGCTGAGACATGGCGACTTACTAAGGAGGCAGTGCACAAAATCAGCGTTGCGCAGAGAGCCATGGAGCGCGCCATGCTCGGCATCACACTGATAGACCGGGTCCCCAACGTCAAAATTCGCGAGCGGACTAAGGTTCAGGATGTCGGCGAGCGAATAATGGGGCTCAAATGGAGTTGGGCAGGACACTTGGCCAGACGAAATGACGACAGGTGGACGAAAACGCTGACTGAATGGTGGCCGAGAGAAGGGCACAGAAAAAGGGGTCGTCCACCATCCCGATGGGTTGACGATGTTCGGAAGACCGTGGGTTGCACCTGGCTAAGAATAGCTTATGACAGAGGCGAATGGCAAAATCAAAGGGAGGCCTATGCCCAGCAGTGGGTCGATAAAGGCTGATGATGATGATGATAAATATTTTACACCGAGCACCGGCAGGGTGATTACATACTCGCGACTGGTCTTGCAACGGGCAATTGACAGCAATATTGCTGTCAAATGTCAATTTCTTGCTGTTCTCTAATACAAAATTGACATTTGACAGCAATATTGCTGTCAATTGCTTGTTGCAAAACCTGTCGCGAGATACGTAATCACCCTGCGGGATTTTACATAATGCAGATACTTTTATAGTTTACATCATAATCATTGGTCTAAAAGGCTGTGGCACAGAGGTAGTCGTTAAAGTATAATTCCTTAAAAAAATCAGAATAAATTCACTTTATTAACATACATATAACCGGGTATTTATCGCGTATGTACATTACCTTTATTATTTCCCGACGTTTCGCATGGATTGCACCAAGCATGGTCCCGGGAATACTCAAGAGAGTCGCGATAAATACCCGGTTATATGTATGTTAATAATGTGTTGTGAATGCGAAAGTTTTAAAAAGACAAATTCAGTTTACTTCCATATTTTTTTAATTACAAAACATAGACACTGATGTCGATTCTGCTGGCACACATAATAAGTAAAATGGACTAATATGATGTAAATTCCGTTGGTGGCGTTCTAAAATTAAATCAAACCAGTTTGCCCTAACTTAACGTTGTTTGACCTAACTTAACGTTGACAGTTCTAAATTTAGAAACGTCAAATATCTTATTATCTCTAGAAGTACATATATACATAGACATTTATTTATTGACTTTATAATTTACCAAAGATCGAGCATAATACTACCTACCTGTGTGAGGGCTGGCGGTGGTAGAAATGGGTTGAATACTGGAAGAGTCGAACTTGAAGCGGGCAGCAAACGGACTTTACAACCCTGGAAATATACAATTTATATGAAATAAAAACCAAGTGAAACAAAATTTAGCTTCTATCATCAAACTTTAGACCTTAATTAATTTGCTATATCAAGTCTAAAACAACATGGTTAGCAAATACGGAAGTGCGAGCTGGACAAACAGACATGATTTTTCGTGGACAGGTGCGCTGTAATATGTGCCAATTGGTGACCTAGTAGTTTTTCCAAAAAAATGCATGGTGTATGAATTAGACGAGTTTTTCTGAAAATCGAAAATAGCCTCTAGCTCTTGAACAACTTAAGAAAGGCGCTCTGCGATTGCACTTACTGATGCCTATTAAAAATATGTATCTCCTGGCAAAATTGTAAAACCCTACATATAATTTTTAAAGAAATATAACAGTTTGAGTACTGAAAGTGGTTTACTTATTTCGAGCCTCAAATAAGGGAGTTTTAACAAGATAACAACTTCACATGATTTGCCAAAAGTCAAAGCGTATATTCAAATAAACGCACACTGAATTTCAGCTTTCTACACTTTGTAATTAACCGTTAGTAAATAAAAACAACGAAACATGCACATTCATACAGTTATACGATCAAATAAAATAAAAATTAAAAATGTTGGCACGAAGTATTGAACGGCCGCTTTTTAATGACCTTTCGTATTTGATCGTATAAATGTATGAATGTGCATGTTTCGTTGTTTTTATTTACTAACGGTTAAGGTGTAGAAAGCTGAAATTCATTGTGTGTTTATTTGAATATAGACTTTGATTTTTGGCAAATTATGTGAAGTTGTTATCTTGCTAAAACTCCCTTATTTGAGACTCGAAATAAGTAAACCACTTTCAGTAATCAAAATGATATATTTCTTCGAAAATTATATGTAGGGTTTCACAATTTTGCCAGGAGATACATATTTCTAATAGGCATCAGTCAGTGCAATCGCAGAGCGCCTTTCATAAGTAGTTCAAGAGCTAGAGGCTTTTTTCTATTTTCAGAAAAACTCGTCTAATTTAAATAAAAAAATGCATGGCATACACCATGCATTTTTTTGGAAAAACTACTAGGGCACCAATTGGCACATATTACAACGCACCTGCCCGCGAAAAATCATGTCTGTTTGTCCAGCCGTTCCGGAGATATGGAAATCTGCCAAACGTTACTGCAGCGGCAATTGGAATGGAATTACCGAAAAACCACAGGACGCACAAATGCCGCTGGCCGGCCAAGGACAGGCACAAATATAAGCTACCTTTTGGGCTGCTTTAAATTTGGCTAATAGAAAAAAATCATGCCGCTGCAGTAGTTTTCAGGCGTTACTGCAGCGGCATTTTATTTTTGCGATTAACTCTGAAACCTTAATAGGTACTTATTCTATTTTTAGGGCACAATAACAGGGTATAGCGCTTTAATTTTTCTATATAGTTTCAACTTGGTCCGAGTCGACATGCCGCTCCATTAACGCACACGATTTTGCAGGGAGGGATAGTGTTGATAAAGTTTGGATGAGTTATGTCTCACCTTAGGCACAACGCACTGCAGCCTGTAATCCTCAATGACCGATCCGCTCCTGCTGGTCGTAGATATAACCACCACATTCACGTCCGGCCGCGGGCGGTCTTTGCAGAAGTGGAACACGACAGTCAGGCCGTCCCTCTCCTCATAGACAATCAACGGGCTCACGCTACTCGGATGAACACTTTCCAATGTCACATTGATATCCGACAGAGGTTTCACTTCGATTTTGCTTTTGTCTCTGCCATTCATAAGTTCTGGCGGAGCTTCTTTGGGTGCGGTTAAATCTAGAATGCTCGATGGGATGTTCGAGGTAGCTGGGATAGTGTCGGTTATGTCGACCATGACGTCATCGTTTGTAACTGGGCTCGTAGGGGTCTGCCTGGGTTTAATTGGTTTGTCTACTTCATCTGGCTTCTTGGTGAAGAAATCTAAGTCGAGTACACAGGGCGGTACTTCGCGTTTCGGTGACGTCAGCGCGTTCATTGGTGTCTTCTTTGTTTTGCTGAAACATAGATAAATAAACAATGGGGGACACTACACACATCTCAAGAAAAAAATCGATTCTTGTGGGGTTCGAACACGCGACGGTTAAATCGATCCTTGAAACTTCTTAACGCAGGAAGTACTTTAACCACTAAACTCACACACACTTGAATATATGTATTTGAAAACATTCGCCTGCCAAGTGTGGTGAGTATGGCAACTACCCCTCACAGAAATTCATGCGGGAGGCCCATTGACGTTTTACGGCTGATGATGGATGATGATGATTGATGCAGTGATGATTTGCGAACGGTCACTGGCAAGACGGATGCAAGCACGAGGCTGGGTCAAATAGGGCAGATTTGAAGACGCTGGTTCAATATAACTTTTATACGAAGCTTACCCATTAAACCCGTCGACTCTCTTAGCGTTTTCCGGTAAAGATTGCATCAGCAGTTGTTCCCCTAACGAGTCCAGCTCATTCCATCCTTCCGCTTTTGGTTTCTCGGCTGTCAGATCAACATCTTCTGTAAAAATATAAACAGTAGAATTGAGAAGCCTCCTTTTTTCGTCAGATAAAAATAAAAACATTATCAGTTTATTTTAGAATAGTGCTGCGCTGTCAACGTAAAATTAGGTCAAATTGTTCCGCTTTAGAACGGAACCAACCGAATAGCGGAAACCCTTCCGGGCCCAAGGGAAGCGTCATTTCAGTCCATTTTTAGCAATACGCATAATAATCCTTACGCTTTATAATAACAAGCTTTAGATAGGAAGTTTGCCAACAGAATCACAGCAACGTCGCCCGATGTATGCTAAGTTACAATATCAGAACACATGTTGGTGGAAGCAGTAGGTTTGAAGTAAGTATAATAATTTATTAAAAAAAATATCACACATGGTTGATAAACCTTGTTTTTTTTTTGTAAATTTATACTTTTAATTACGTTCAGGACTGTTTTCAAGTACATGTTACTGTTATGAATGATATGTTTATAACAACAAGCATCGGTACCAGAAAAGGGGGCGAAGGCCTCAAAAGGTCAAAAATTGAATTTTTGGGTTTTTGGACTAAAAATAAAAATAACTAAAACCAAACATCCTTTTTTTTTTTAATTAAAATATAAAAAAATATTAAAAATCCGATCGCCTTTTACATCACACCAACTAGCAAAGCGTAAATTATGAAAACAATTTGACCACCGGTTTTTTCCTTCCAAAACTACTTGTTTTCATGGGCTAAAATCCCCCCCTTTCGGGTTAATATATACGTAGAATAATTGTAAAGGAAGTCAGCGGTTTACTGAAAAAACTTACCATTGTGCATCAAATTCACCGGCAGCAACGGCGCAGCAATATTAGAAGCGGCTTCCGAAGAGAATATATCACCCAGTTCATCTATCGCGTTCTTGGCAACAGTCTGTGGTTCACTCTCGGCAGGGCCGTCTGCCTTCGCCCCTGCAAAGTCCAGCAGACTACCGAGATTGGAGAATTGAACTGGCGGCAGTGGTAGATCCTCCGGCTCTTTCCGCGGCGCGATATACGCTAGGTATCTTCTGTGTATGTCATCGAAAATGTCATTTGCTTTTATGACTTCCTCTGTGGATGATATAAATGAGGGAATGATTAAACTTCCAGCCGGATTCCACGTATAATGTTTGCACACAAACTGTCAATACCAAAGCGAAAATTAACTGTCTTTCTGATGATTCTCGATCATTGCGGATTTGTGACCTCTTCCTTCAATATAAATTGCTATTAAATCGGTCAAAAAACCAACAGTTAGGAAGCATTATTAAAATATGGGATTATCGGGTATTTATCGCGTAATTACCTTTATTTTATTAGACTCTCTGCCTCATGGAATCCAGTGATAGCTAAGTGTACTCGGTGTGTGAATAAACCAAAGTGTGCTGATACAGTGAGTGTAGTGTGCTGTCCCAGTGTGAACCGGCCTTAAATCTCAAATTTCTAATTATGAAGACCAAGTGAGGGTAGTCTGAAAAGATGCCTTCGCTTTGCTGCGGTTAACTTCAGCACGCCAGTCTCTCCGCGACCACGACCAGGTGCAATCCGGTCGAAACGTCGGGAATAAAATAAAGGTAATTACGCGATAAATACCCGATAATCCCATATTTTAATAATGTGTTGTGATCGCGAAAGTTTAAAAAAGTTAGGAAGCAATCTAATGAGGCGTTTTCATTAAAAAGTAAAAACTTCAAAAATAGTTACCTCGTACCTTATAGATGGCGTTAATTTTCTTTTACTGGTAGGCACAATTTGACAATGACAGGATTAATCACAAACTGCTTACTCCGCTTGCCAGCTCCATCTATTAGGTTTAGTAGAAAACTCTTTTTGTTTTGTTACTGAAAACGGCTCATTGTAAGTGTGACAGTCTGTTTACAAACATTCTACATCGAATTTGACTGAAGTGTCGTCACATTTGACTTAAACTTCAGCTATATTAGATGGTACAAGATGTAAACCAACTTCGAACTACATACACTTAAAAATTTGCTTTGATTTTTTGACAGAGTTTATTTTAAATTCATATAAGTGGTAAAAAATCTATAATGAATAAAAATTATGTGTTAGATAAACAAGAAAGTGACTTTTCCACCAGCTTGTCGATGTGGAAGACTTGTAACAGGAGGTATTAAAAGTTCTCAGAAGTACTTACCTGAGCAATCAGTATATCAATCGCATCCAGAGCTGTGTCATTCACAATGGTGTAACAGGTCGTGTATCAGCTGGATCTCATCCTAGGACGCGCCGTGTGCATACTCCAGCAAGCCCAGGACAAGGCTGGCGCTAACGCCGTGCTGAGATCTTACTTAAGCAATCAGTATCTATCGCATCCAGAGCTGTGTCATTCAGCGCTCGCCGCATCTTGTACACAATGGTGTAACAGGTCGTGTATCAGCTGGATCTCCTCCTGGGACGCGCCGTGTGCATACTCCAGCAAGCCCAGGACAAGGCAGGCACTAACGCCGTGCTGAGATCTTACCTAAGCAATCAGTATCTATCGCATCCAGAGCTGTGTCATTCAGCGCTCGCCGCATCTTGTACACAACCATGTACAGGTCTTTTTTAAACTTTCGCGATCACAACACATTATTAAAATATGGGATTATCGGGTATTTATCAGAAAGCCGACACACACCGACCGGTACCTGAATGCTGCGTCACACCATCATCCGTCGCATCTGGATTCTGTAGTTAAGTCACTAATGAACAGAGCTTATGACCTCTGTGACCCTGAACATCTACCAGGAGAGCTAGATCATGTTCAGGAGGTTCTTAAACGGAATGGCTACAGGACCAATAGATGGCATCCCACTCGTAAGCGCAAAGAAAAACACCTTGAAGTTGCAAGACAAACAGCTTTCTTGCCGTACGTGAAAGGGGTTACTGACAAAATTGGAAACTTGCTTAAGAAGTTTTCAATAAAGACAGTCTACAGTCCACACACAAAAGTTGCTAAGCGTCTACGATCACCAAAGGATGTAGTACCCTTGCAAGTACCTGGAGTTTACAAAGTCGATTGCAGCTGTGGTCGTTCTTACATAGGCCAGACGAAGCGCACAGTCGCCGAACGTGTTAAGGAACATATCGCAGCGGTCAAAAATCGACAAGTAAACAAGTCAGCTATAGCGGAGCATGTAGTGGACTCAGGACCCAATCACTGGATCGAACTCCACAATCCCAAGATTATTTCCAACGAGAGGCACTACTACAAGAGAATGGTTCGGGAAGCGATTGAAATTAAGAAATATCCTAATTTTAATCGTGAAGACGGCTTCAGACTCTCTGCCTCATGGAATCCAGTGATAGCCAAGTGTACTCGGCGTGTGAATAAACCAAAGTGTGCTGATACAGTGAGTGTAGTGTGCTGTCCCAGTGTGAACCGGCCTTAAATCTCAAATTTCTAATTATGAAGACCAAGTGAGGGTAGTCTGAAAAGATGCCTTCGCTTTGCTGCGGTTAACTTCAGCACGCCAGTCTCCCCGCGACCACGACCAGGTGCAATCCGGTCGAAACGTCGGGAATAAAATAAAGGTAATTACGCGATAAATACCCGATAATCCCAATTTTAATAACATGTACAGGTCGTGTATCAGCTGGATCTCCTCCTGGGACGCGCCGTGTGCATACTCCAGCAAGCCCAGGACAAGGCTGGCGCTAACGCCGTGCTGAGATCTTACCTAAGCAATCAGTATCTATCGCATCCAGAGCTGTGTCATTCAGCACTCGCCGCATCTTGTACACAACCATGTACAGGTCGTGTATCAGCTGGATCTCCTCCTGGGACGCGCCGTGTGCATACTCCAGCAAGCCCAGGACAAGGCTGGCGCTAACGCCGTGCTGAGATCTTACCTAAGCAATCAGTATCTATCGCATCCAGAGCTGTGTCATTCAGCACTCGCCGCATCTTGTACACAACCATGTACAGGTCGTGTATCAGCTGGATCTCCTCCTGGGACGCGCCGTGTGCATACTCCAGCAAGCCCAGGACAAGGCTGGCGCTAACGCCGTGCTGAGATCTTACCTAAGCAATCAGTATCTATCGCATCCAGAGCTGTGTCATTCAGCACTCGCCGCATCTTGTACACAACCATGTACAGGTCGTGTATCAGCTGGATCTCCTCCTGGGACGCGCCGTGTGCATACTCCAGCAAGCCCAGGACAAGGCAGGCACTAACGCCGTGCTGAGATCTTACCTAAGCAATCAGTATCTATCGCATCCAGAGCTGTGTCATTCAGCACTCGCCGCATCTTGTACACAACCATGTACAGGTCGTGTATCAGCTGGATCTCCTCCTGGGACGCGCCGTGTGCATACTCCAGCAAGCCCAGGACAAGGCAGGCACTAACGCCGTGCTGAGATCTTACCTAAGCAATCAGTATCTATCGCATCCAGAGCTGTGTCATTCAGCACTCGCCGCATCTTGTACACAACCATGTACAGGTCGTGTATCAGCTGGATCTCCTCCTGGGACGAGCCATCGTGTGCAGAGTCCAGCATGTCAGAGAGGAGGCTGGCACTGTCCAGCGCCGTACTTAGTTGCTGCACGCGTTGGGACGCTTCCTCGTTACGCTTTTCCTCCTGAAAAATATTTTTTTATTAAGAGTCACTTTCTTCCCACTGATGGGGCGGGAGCCGCGTCAGCGCAGCGTATCGGAACGGTACAGTCGATCTGCGAAAGATCAGATTTTTGAAAAATCTGAGCGAGAGGTAGCTATAAGTAGACATAAGATTCCGACAACTTTGACTTAAAATGTCTCTTATTTTTTTTTATACCACTACCCAGCTCAAGGTGCGCCTGATGTTAAGTGGAAACCTCTACCTTTTACAATTGCAATACTGCGGTGATCACGTACATGAAGCATGTGACCAACGTCACCCACAGACATAGAGTTGTAAGGTCACATGTGCCTGGAATTTCACCAGCCCCTTACACTTTAAACTGGAACACCGCAATGCAGACATTAGTGCTTGGCTGCAGAAATAGGTATGGTGGTAGTACTAAACTTTCACTACTTTAAAACAGACATCATCATCAACAATTATCACCCTGTTGACACCAATTGCTGGGTCGGCCTCTAACATCCCTAAATGGTCCTAAGCCAGTCTCATCCTATATTGTCCCTTGTATAGTAACCTTGACAATAGCCTATCTAGACAGTGGTCTGCCTTGAGGCAGACCAATAGCTAATTTATTTCTAAGTAGCAGTTGTCAGGACAAAAGCATTAAACAATTTTATTTAGCACAAAAGTTTTGTTTCCACAAAATGTTCACATTTCTATATGGATATCCTTACCTCTCTAACCATAGTCTTGATAAGCCTGTTAGCATGTTGTATGTCCTCCGGCTTCTTACTTTGCAGTAGTTTCTGCAGCAGCTTATTTTTCTCCGCATCTTCGCTTAACGGGTTTTTAGGTCGGGCTTTCGGAGCACCTTCTTCTGGGGGTAATGGTGGTGGTGTTTCCTTTACAACCCCCTGGTTTTTGAGCATGTCATAAGCAACTTTGAATTTGAACTCGGACGGGAATTCTATAGACCACGCATGCAAGAGTTGCAGTACCTGAAAATTATAGGAAATAGAAAAAGTTTATTTATGTGTCAAAGGTACATAAAAAAGTAACACTTTAGGATCAGCCGTAGAATTGTTGTCAATGTCCACTGCCTTGACATTTGTGTTTATTGATTTGTAATTTGTGGTATTGGTAACCATGTAAAAAAAAACAATTATGACATACTTATTATCAACATACTTCTATATCAAATATATATATATATGTTTTAGAATCCTTATGATGTAGGTAATTTTTTCATATGGTTGGCTACACAACTCTAATACATTTTTTTTGCACCCTATGTGCTCAATGCGCTATGTGCCAATCCTATGTGCTCAAACTTAGCAGTAAAATAAATTTGAAAAATAAAATTTATGTTTAGGGACTACTAGTTAACTACTATCCTAAGTAGTTGAGTTTTTTTAAAGGTTATTTAGGAATACCATTATTAGGGAACATGTTAAAAGAAAAAAAACCGAACTAGGCCTCATATAGCGGACATGATGTCTGCAAATGTGAGGAAAACTTGGATTTTTCTAAATTTTACAAAAAATGTTATAGATTGCGGACTGTTGGAAATAGAATATTTTTTTTGGAATATGGGGCCGCACCCCTCCCCTGCACACTCATGTGCAGGATTATCCACCATTTCTGGGAAACCTTGTATATCGGCGAGCGTGAAAACTACTTCAATTTATTTATTTGTTTTTTATCACTAAAAAACAAATAAATAAATTGAAGTAGTTTTCATAGGATCATCATCTTCATTATTTCAGCCGTAAAATGTCCACTACTGAACACAGGCCTCCCTCATGGATCTCCATGTTTATTACATAGTTGCCATACTCACCACACTTGGCAGGCAGGTTGGTGAGCTCGGTACAGGATGTTGATACACGAAAAGATGCTGCTGCCCATCATCTGGATCCCTTAGCAGGCTCTTACTGCATCCACGGACATGCTAGGAGACATTCTACTGCTAGCACCCCATGGCTAATTTTAATTTTATTTAAATTTTACAGGATAATAACCCAAAACCACAGATTTTATAATATACATATTATTATATTATATAATAATATTAAGCTAGAGTTTAAATCCGAGAATATTAGTTTTAGCTAGATTTTTTATTGTGGACTAGTTATGAACAAAAAGCTGTTGGTCTTCAAAATTAATAAATAAATTAGGACTTACTCTGGTCCTAACTTCAGGGGCAGTTTTATCAGCTAAATATTTAGGAGAGACCAGCTTAATCATCTCATTTAGGAAGCGAAATTTTCCGACTTCTGCGTGAAATTCCGGGCCGCATTTTCGCATACATCTATCAGTCATAGCCAGGGCGAGCAAAGCCTTTTGGGTGTGTGGAACGTGGATACGGGCAGCCAGGGTTTGCGCAGCCATCTGGGGCCCGTCCGGGGACTGACGCATCACGGCACAAAAGGCCTCCAGCGCCGCCGGGTCCGGGCAAGGCAGGGTTTCATTTGTTCCTTTTACTGCCAACAAAAAATCATTCAGCTGTTTGCGTTTCCTTCGTATACTACGGATATATATTATTTTTACTTACGTATGAGAGCTTCTAAACTAGTGAGGGTCACGTTCATTTTTCTTAGATGCCACTATTCATAAATAATGGCCACTATTTATTTTCAGATTATTTACTCAGGTAAAGTTTCGCAACTTTCGCAGCGTCAGACATTTTTATTTTGATTTTTTTTGTCTGACTTTGACATTTAATTGATTGTTTGTCTCTCCGTCTTTGGCGACAGTCAGCTGTCGCTTTCATTTGCATCGATTTAGCGAGAGTCGAATTTAACTCTACCATAATCGACTCGAATCGAGGCAGGCGAGCATACTGACCACAGATTATCCTACGGACGGATACTGACAGACAATAACATTCACGATCATGAGTGAATGCTAAATCAACTGTCAGTCAAGTGTCATTTCTCATCAATTCCCCCAAATCTCAAACGTTTGTTGTTCCATCTCAAAATTCTAAAAATAAAATTTTCTTCGGAAATTTGGCATAGAACAGTCATTACAATGACTATTTTTCGGCTTACCCGACTTGTGACTCAATCCAAGAGTCTTCAAAGAACGCAGACGCTTATACAAAAAAGGCCAGCGACCACCACCACTACTGGAGCGATTCTCCCGAAACCTGAGAAACAGGCGTTCGGTTTGATTGGAATCGTGATGACCATTATTCCTGGGCTGTTTGTTGGAGCAGTAATTAGTAAAAGTATAGCAAATTTCCTCGAAGAAAACGAACTGTTTGTGCCATCTGACGACGATGATGATGATGACTAATTTTATTTATAGGTAAGCATAGATTTGCCGTGGGGTGCCGGCAGTAGAATGTTACCCCTCCTCTCCTACCCGTGGATGCAGTAAGAGCCTGCTAAGGGACACCTCCGGAAGATGGGCAGCAGCATCTATCCATGTATCAACATCCCATACTGCGCTCACCAACCCGCCTGCCAGGCATGGTGAGAATGGCAACTACCCCTCATGGAGATCCATGAGGGAGGCCTGCGTTCATCAGTGGATGTTTTATGGCTGAAATGATGATGATAATAGATTTTATCAACTGCCTCCTTTAATAAGTGTTTTTGATTCTGTATTAATTACTAGTACCGAACCAAGTGAAAATCTCATAGCTCATTTCCTCCCAGACAAAATCTTGTAAAATTGTTGAGTTGTTAATTGGTATTTCTTATTACCAAAAATAAAAAAGAACTTTATCTACCTTTTTATTAGTAATTATCTTGTATATATTTTGTTTCAGGCAAATCACTATGCGGGTAAATAAGTGAAGACTCATAATTATTGTTAAATTTTATTATTACAATTGTTAAAAAATCTATTACAATTTTGTGCTCAAACTACAAAATATTGCACAAATAAATATATGATTAATCAATACAATTACATACAACTTAGATCTTATTTACATAAGTTACATTGAAATCAGCATAAAGGTTAACATATAACAAATAAACCATTATGTTTAATTTTAAATGCATCATTTCAAATGCCATTTTTTTATATGAGTAACACATTATTGCAAACATTGCAATATGCTAATCTAGTCAAGAGCTACTTTGTAAATCATTATTAGCTCACCCACTTGTGCTAAATAATTGTATATGAATGTGCCTAATAAATTGTGTTGAAATAATGGCATAATTCACTCAGTCTTTCATTTTACACATTCCTCTGTCCTAAGCATGGAAGCCCAAGAAATAATTGGGGACAATAGAAGTATTATTGTACATTGTCAAAAAAAAACAAAATAGAATTTTATAAAACGAAGGGCTATTTGCTTGAAATTGAAAGAATTAAAATTTTGACCTTGATAGATGCAATGGGATGATATGGTTAGAAAATCCAAATTCTATTGTGTGTTAGATAATGCAAAAATAATATTCACATATTTATGCTTTTTATAGGTAATTAAATAGTGAGTTAAAAGCAGACCTCAACACAGGCCATAAACTGTGCCTAGACATGACATCATGCAACATTTCTACATAATATCATTATTTTTTGATTATGTAAAAAAGAAAAATTATGTGTCCAAAAGTTTTTGTTAATATATGTACATGACAGGCTAAAAAATTTAAAATAGTCATCATGCCTTTTGGCACAGGTGCTAAAGAAAATGTCAGTAAATAGGACAACTGCTTACAATAATACAAGACTATCAATCACACTTCAGCTTATTCCAATAACTAATAAATACTGTTGGTCAAGGCATAGATACTTGTCTTTTAGTATGTAGAACATTTTACCAATTTAATAGAGTAGGTTATAGACACATCTAGTTATTCCGGAGGTCTCTTGTGCTCCCCCCAGCCGTGGAAGCATTTGGTGAACCGTCTAGACTCCTTGTTCTTCAGTGTGAGGAAGAGTTTTCTCTGTTTATCTGGTTGCATGGTTTTCATGTGCTGGATGTATACCTGATGGAGAACTCAATGATTACATTTTTCAGGTCCAATAATAAATGGCCCAGAAGTGAGAAACATTTTAGGTGATTTTTAACTGACTTTGTTGTGATCCAGTTTGGTTCTACACTAACTATTTAGAACTTTCAGGATTCTATTAAACATGTTATTTACCTGAGCAGATTTGTAGGCAAGCTTGATCTCAACCTCGGAGCATTTCGCGCCGAGCCACAAGAACACCTGGTCGCCGTTGTCGAGGATCATGATGTCGTCATCGGCAAGATCATCCTAAATGAACAAAACAAATGATACATAACAGTGGATATTAGTCCCGCAGCCTGATTACGTATCTTGCGACAGGTTTGCAACCTCTCAACTTAGTCAGCTATTAGTCAGAGGAAAGCACAGGTCAATACGTCCTCACGTTTCCTCACGATGTTTCCTTCACCGTCAAAGCACACGTGCAAGTGTGCGCATATATTTTTCAAGAATGAAAAATCCAGTGGTTCACAGACTGTATCGAACCCATGAACTTCGGATTGAAAGTCAGGGGTACATACCACTCGGCCAACACGGCTCTCTAATATCTATAATAGCAATAATAGGTAGTAAAGTTACTGTGTTTTTACATAAAAACCGAGCAAAATAAGCTTGAAATTAACTCTGATAGGACCTTAGACACTTCGTAAGATGAAGCAGAGAGAACTTGCTTTTTGGGCAGTTTTTCAGTAGTTCTGCTCTTGCAAGTCTCGCAATAATATTTGTCGGGGTCGCTCTGCCTTCTTGTTTTTAATGCCACATTTACAATCAACCACTCTTTTTTTTTGGCAAGATTACGAGAAGTGAGGTGATTACATTCTCGCGCTGTCCTCTTTCCTGTTTTCTGCCATTAGGACCTCACAGATGGAACTATCACTTACCTGACAGATCATCATATAAGCCGTAGGACGCCCACTGCTGGACATGAGGGGTTGTTGCCATAATCACCACCCTTGGCAGGCGAGTTGGCGAGCATGTTGATATACCTACTATTGTAGTACAGGGTGTTGATATACGTAAAGACGCTGCTGCACATCTTCCGGAGGTATCCTTTGGCAGATTCTTACTGCATCCACGGGCAAGAGAACATTATACTGCCAACACCCCAAGGCATACCTGACAGAAGTCGGTGCATTGCTCGGAGACAGTGAAGTATTAAGTTCCCTTCTCGTTGGAACAGCGGTACAGGCGCGTGTTGTTAAGATATTCGGCATTCGTGTCGTGTCGTGTAGCAACTAACTTGAAGCAACCACTTGAGTATATGCCTCTTCTTTATCACGGCACTCTTGACTCTGATATCCTACTGCGTTAACAATGTCCTCGGACTAACGGATTGGTGGTCTATCGTATCTCTTGGACATCATTAGGTGGCTGATTTAGTTGATTAGATAGCAGCCATCTCCAGCTTCGCAAGAACTTGGAGCTGGAATTATTCTCTTACCTGACAAAAGTCGGTGCATTTCTCTGAGACAGTGAAGTATCCCTTCTCGTTGGAGCAGCGGAACAGGCGCGTGTAGTCGAGATAGTCGGCCTCCGTGTCGTATGGCTTGCGTCCGCCGAGCGCCACCCAAAAGAAATTGTCCGGCTCGCTACCTTCCGTCAAGACCTAAAAAAATGCAACGATTATAGTAACTTCACAAAACACCTATCGTGCCAATAGCTTATAAAACTTAACACACAAAATCATCAGTTTATTTAACTGAAATGTTACTTTTATCAAAGTCGAAAAAACCAAATGGTAATTATTAGGCATTTGATTTTTCTTACTGCGTGAAATGACCTTCACTAGTTATGGTGATATAACAGCCATGATAAGTTAACTATAAACATAACTAATTTATTTAAGTCCAATCTAATAAATATGTACCAAGTATCCTATACCAGGCAGTGTCGACTAAGTGAAATTCTGCGAGTCGGCTTGCAGACGACTGATCGTTGTAATTGATTCATCATTACATAGTATATTATATACCTGCAAGCTGACCAAGGGTTGTTGAACTTCTTTGTTATTTGATCGATGAGTCGCGCCAAGTGGTCGTCCGCTTTGTTACCGATCCACACCTATACTATTGCAGATGACTCATCGTTGTTACTGACTCATCCAGCGTAGTATATTACCTGCAGGCTGACCCAAGGGTTGTTGAACTTTTCCTCTGCTAACTGCTCGATGAGTCGCGCCAAGTCGGCGTCTGCTTTGCTACCGATCCACGCGTATACTATTGCAGATGACTCATCGTTGCCGCCCTCTAGCGGCACGTTTAGGATGTAGCTGGAAACAGGTGCTTAAATTACATATCTTGTGTTGTGTTGAGGATTAGGCAAGCTTAATTAAATTAAAAGGCATGCAGTGGGCTATTTCCAACAGCGGAACAGACTAACAATAACGATGACTGTTTTGCTTACCCCACGTAAGGGTAGAGATATTATGATGTAGTCATCTCAGTAAGATAGCTCCGGAAGATGGGTGGCAGCGCCTCTCTGTGTGTCAACATCCCGCACTGCACTAGCCATCGCCGCCCGTAACCCGCCGGCAACATCCTTATGATCAGTATGTAGAGATCCATGAGAGGCCTGTCTTTAGTGGTGGACGTGGCTGAGATGGTTATGATGAAGGGTCAGTACCAGAATGCGCTGTTGAGTTGCGCGGGCTCCGCCTTGACCTGCACGAGTCTGGTGCACAGCGCGGATCCATTGCTGCGCAGCTCGTACAGTTCCACGGGCTGCTTGCCGCCCTCCTGCAAACAACACTTTGCTTTATGGGTATGATTTAATCAATCACCTAATAAATGTAGTTCCTAAAATAGTACATCTCGTAAATTACCAATAACCTAATCATCATCATTAGGTATTGCGGCTGGAAGCGACCTGCTTCCACCGCTGACCTGCATACCTACCTTACTAGGTAGATAGATAGATAATCATTTATTTGCAACTACAAAACAAACATTACATACAGGTTTCATCATCATTTCAGCCATAAAACGTCCACTAATGAACAAAGGCCTCCCTCATGAGTCTCCATGAGGGGTAGTTGCCATACTCACCACGCTTGGCAGGCGGGTTGGCGAGCGCAGTATGCGATGTTGATATATGGAAAGACGCTGCTGCCCATCTTTCGGAAGTATCCCTTAGCAGGCTCTTACTGCATCCACGGGCATGAGAGGAGGGGCAACATTCTACTGCCGGCGCCCCACGGCTACAGGTTTAATAAATATATACAGGTTTTATAGGTTTGTCGATGCAAAAGGGTCCTTACTCAGTATATTGCGGGCTGCAGGGCCAGTCCGCGCTGGTCTTCCGTAAGGAACGTTTCGAAAACACGTCGTCCGGACATCTCGTTGGTGGACGTCCTACGCTTATAACCTAACAAATATATTTGTTCCTAAAATAGTAGGTAGATATGTAACCAAAATTGAATCACCAAGTAGAATTTGCTAGTAGCACTTCGCCGACCGCTACCGCGGCACGGACAAGTCTGAATTTTAATGACAGAAAAAATAGTTGCCTTTGCTTAATTAACATGATTATATATAACCACATCTTTTCTGACTTGTCATTAAAGGTTTGTAATTTTAATAAGTTTTACCACACTTAAGTTGTTTGTGATAACGTTTAACCAAACGGTATCAAAACATTTTTTTTTACCTCACCGCAATCGAAATTTTTAGATAATATTTTTCATTTCCTTGAAATGTTGTATCTGTGTGTTTTAACAATAAATGTTACAAACTATAATCAGAATAAGCTTAAGCGACATCTCTAGTCATTGCTACTGAATGCAAATTCAGGTAATGAGCAGAACTCTTGTAAGTGACCTGTAGATGGCCCTAATCAGTGCTCAACCGATATGATCTTAAAACAAAAACTTCATGGGTCAAGATTCTTGATTTTTCAAGCTTCGTCATGGGTAGCTTAGTTGATTAAAACTTCCGCAGGGTGATTACGTATCTCGCGACAGGTTTTGCAACAGGCATTGACAGCAACAATTGCAGTCAAATGTCAATTTTGTATTAGAGAACAGCAGTGAATTGACATTTGACAGCAATCGTTACTGTCAAATGCCTGTTGCAAAATCTGTCGCGAGATACGTAATCACCCTGCCGGCTTTAGAAGAGTATATTGTTCTGTGCTTTAGAACGGGTCAAGGATCGATTTGACCGACATGGGACCTTGTTTTTCATTTCCTTGAATTGTCATAAAAATATTTGCCTATAATCGCCATGCTGGGCATGAGAGTTGGCGATCGCAGGGCGTAACTCCTTACACTAGTGACGCTGATATCCCTGTCAATGGCCTGTAAAATTTCGCTACGTAATTTTGAAAGATTACACATTTTCGGTCGTCAGTGCCTCGACTGTTAGTAGGATATACTACCGTGGGTACGTCTGCGACTTGGTAGAGAAGATTTATGGTGAAATGGGAATGGGCTGCCATGCTTAAGGAGAGCTGTGGGCAAAGGCAATTGTTCAGTGGCGCCCGGACCCAGCGACAAGGTACGACGTGCGACGAGTAAGACAAGTTCCTGACCCGCTTTTGTCTTGTTCCCTCTACCCCTAAACAAGTGGTAATTCTACATCCCGGCTTAGCATTTCGCTTCCCGTCCTTGATAATGAACCGCCTGTGGAAGTACGCCATGAACTTGAGGCCCTCCTGCTGCTAATGCGTGCGCACCATGTCCAGAGCTGCTGGATCTGGTGCTCCAGTTTGAACGTGAACGTCAGCCAGCCCATGATGGGGGCCGCTAGAACCACGTCACTTTAAGATTGCTTATTCGAACACGCGAAGTCTGTCAGTCAGCAACCTATTGACATGTCATTGACTGTGCAACTTGCGCGAAGGCGCGGGCTGAAGCAATATAGTCCGTTCGTGGAGACTTATAGGGAAAACAACACTGATCAGTCAAGGACCCAGGTAGCAGACATAGATTGGTGAGATTTATGGTGAAATGTGGCTGGGCTGCTGGGAAGGTCTGCCGTATTCCGGGAGGGCTGTGTGCAAAGGCAGCCGCTCGGTACACGCTACGCAGCACAGACGGTGGGACGATTCAAGTTCCTTTCGTCTTGTAAAACGGAGCAAACGAGAGGCTATTCCACATACCGGCTTAGCATTCCGCTTCCCGTCCTTGATGATGAACCGGCGGTGGAAGTGCGCCATGAACTTGAGCCCCTCCTGCTGCTGGTGCGTGCGCACCACGTCCAGCCGCTTGCAGAACTGCTTGAACTTGCGCTCCAGCCCGAACGTGAACGTGAGCCAGCCCATGTTGGGGGCGCGGCGGCCTGCGACAACGGATCCAACTCATTACTTTACATTTTTAATAAATAAATAAATAAAATAATAAATAATGCTGGACAAATCACACAGCATCATCTAGCCCCAAGCTAAGCAGAGCTTGTGTTATGGGTACCAGATGACTGATATACTTAATACATTATACTACATAGATAGATATTTTTATTATATATAGAAAAACACCCAGAACACCCTGAACAAATATCTGCAGATCGTACAGACATTTGTCCCGAGGCGGGAATCGAACCCGCAACCCCTTGCGTCGCAGGCGGACCTTCGCCCGCTGCGCCACAGAGCTCGTCAACTCATATTACTCGTTAGATTTTGAACTATTGCATTATTGTTCTATTCTGACTGCATTGTTTTTAGAGTATGTTTTTGTCCATATTACTTAGTAGTTATGTAAGTTTATATCATAAGATCCGCCGTGGGGTGCCGGCAGAAGAATGTTACCCCTCCTCTCATGCTCGTGGATGCAGTAAGAGCCTACTAAGAGATACCTCCGGAAGATGGGCAGCAGCGTCTTTCCGTGTATCAACATCTCATACTGCGCTCGCCTACCCGCCTGCCAAGCGTGGTGAGTATGGCAACCACCCCCTCATGGAGATCTATGAGGGGAGGCTTGAGTTCAGTAGTGGATGTTTTACGGGTGACATGATGATGATGATGATATCATAAGAGACTCACTAGCATGCGGACAAACCGCTTATGGTTTTTGCATGCTTTTAGCTTTTAAACTTTACGCAATAAATAAATAAAAATAAATAGTAAATTACTTGTTCGCACGTTTTTTTTTATACGACAAAATGACAAGACAAGCCGAAGGCCTATCTGATGTTTATCTGCGGTAACCTCTACCTATTACAATTGCAATACCGCGGTGATCACGTTAGAGATGCACGTGACCGTCGCTGCATTGCTTTGCGCCTGCGGCTGAGATGAAGATATTACTATTACTAATACCATTCATATCACATGAGATGATTTTTAGGGTTCCGTACCTCAAAAGGTAAAAAAACGGAACGCTTATAGGATCACTTTGTTGTCCGTCTGCCTGTCGGTCTGTCAAGACCCTTTATCTCGAGAACGCGTAGAGGTATCGAGTTGAAATTTAAACTATATACTCAAATCTAGTCCTTTTAAGCTGAAAAAAATCAATATTCTAAGTTAACCTGAAAAAAAGATACGGCCGTTTATGCCATGAAAAACGCATGTTTCGACATTCTCAAAGGAATCAAAATTCATAGGGTATTTCCCGTTTCCTAGAACTATGAAATTTGGCAAGGTATATCTTCTTATACTGTAGATACATAGAAAAATCCAAAAACTACACATTTGCAATGGATTCATAAATAAAATCGTTCTTAAAAAAGGACGAAATCAATCATCGAGGTTAAGATAAACTATACAATTAAGTATTATGTCCTAAAGATACTACATAATACATAATTAAATTATACAAGTACCTAATGTTTGGAAAAAAAAACAGTTTTACGACAAGGATAAGTAATGACAGTGTACCTTAGATTTAAAAATAGCCAGAGATTTAATAAAATAGTTATACCTTGCCAGAAGTAGACAACCCAAGGCGCCGTCTCAGCGTCGTCGTCTTGCTCGGCGGCCGATCCTTCGCTCTCGTCTTCCGGCTAGAAACAAATTAGACACTTTAAGGTCCAACTAGTCGCGGAGGCAAAGTCGTCAGTGGGCGCGGCCTAAATGTATGCTATCTCACCTAACATAGTGTGTTTACCCGCGCGCTAGAATGAAATGCACAATGATTCATTCCTAAACCGACCGCGCAAAAATATGTGAATAGACTTTTAGCGCAAGGGTTATTATAGAAAAACTTGAGTGTAATCTTTTCAAAATAACATTTATTTCAACTATTTAATAATTAAACTATGTCGGAACCGCATTTATTTTTGAGTTTTCTTTCTCCTTATATTATTTAGTTTCGTCCAAAGTTGGGCTAAAATCAGTGTTGAAATACGTAAGTTTAGAAGCTTGTATTTTTGAAATAAATGCTTTTTTTACGGTTTGAGGTGTATACAAACATAGATTATGACGAGATAAGTTGCTATAATCCTTAGTGTTGGATGGTTAACGTCAAACAGTAGTTACCCTTCCACGTTTGTATGGAAAGATGGGCGACTCGTTCATCCTTAACGCTGCGGTGTTAATACCTGCCCTGGAATAGTACGCTTAGTGGACATAGCAATGAGAACGCGCCTCATACATACGGGTACATACGTCCAATGCTGGACATAGGCCTACCTACCTCATGGATGCCATGCACTGATCATGCTGTCATGATCAGTGCATGGGATCCTTGTTGCCATGCTCACTACGCTTGACAAACGGGTTGGCGAGTGCAGTAGGGGATGTTGATACACGGAAAGACGCTACTGCCCATCTTCCGGAGTATCCTTTGGCAGTTTCCTACTGCATCCACGGGTAAGAGAGGAGGGGCAACATTCTACTACCGGCACTCCACGGCATTACTTATAAGTATCCAATCAATAAATCTGGTTTCCATAGTACGGTCGCGTTCATAGTAAAGGATACCATTAAGCCGGCCAGTCACATGTGGTATTCTTTACTATGAATGTAAATTACAGTTTGCCGGAGCATGAGTTATGACTTATGTATGACTCATTGCTGTGGGGTGCTGGCAGTAGAATGTTACCCTTCCTCTCATGCCCATGGATGCAGTAAGAGCCTGCTAAGGGATACCTCCGGAAGATGGGCAGCAGCGTCTTTCCGTGTATCAACATCTAATACTGCGCTCACCAACCCGCCTGCCAAGCGTGGTGAGTATGGCCCTATACCCCTCATGGCAATCCATGAGGGAGGCCTGTGTTCAGTAGTGGACGTTTTACGGCTGAACTGATGAGTCATGACTCATGCTCCGGTCTGTGTCTGCCTTCTAGAACGAACGCCGCCATCGTTGCTAGATCGTTCCACTCGTATGCTAGCGTCTTAGCTTTAGTTTGGATAGGTATTGACTATTTTATTATTATTTTTTTTTTTTTATATTTTCTGTTTAACTTTTCTGTACTGTGTACCTAATTAGTGTTTTATGTACCTACCTATTTTACGACTTTTCATAACTGTGTTTCATTTTGTAATGTAATATGTACGTTTACTTACGTAACGATTCAGTTCACCTGTAATGTTACGTAATGAATAAATCAATCAATACCTTATCCAAACTAAAGCTAAACATATCTAGGTAGGGCTCTTACAGAAAGTCCGCCACAATACAAAGTGCCTAGTTAACTGGCATTACTAGAAACCTACCCAGGTGCGTCACTTGCAGGGTGCCCAACTGCCATTGTATGCAAAAAGTAGCGTTCTACTGTTCACTTTGTAGTGTTGCTTTAGCTATGGCGAGACGACGTTAGCTCCTTCCGAAAAGTCTGGCGGGATATTGGTAATGTGAGAGAGAACTGGAAGGATTTGGGCTCCCAAATCATTCCCAGTGGGTCGATCGAGGCTAATCACCGCAGGCAGCACGCATCTACATAAGAACACAGCGGCCACAGCTATGGAACACGCTCATGCTCCGGCAAACACACGAAGTGTCTGCATTCTAGTACGAACGCCTTCATTGCTTTCAAGACCTCATTCCACTCGTCTACTGAGTGACTTGCAGTGTGACCAACTGCCATTGTATGCGATAAGTTTGTTACTTTGTAGTGTGGCTTTAGCTTTAGCGAGATTTTGGTGGGACAATATATTAGAGATGATGGAATCCTGTCACATGGGGTGATGGGGGCAGCAGAAAAAAAAATCTACTCACCGCAGGCAGCACGTATCTACATAAGAACACATAGCAGTCACAGCTATGGAACACGCCTAGCTCATGCTCCGGCAAACGCACAAAGTGCCTGCCTTCCAGTACGAACGCCTCCATCGCTTCCAGGTCCTCGTTCCACTCGTCTGCTAGGGTCTTGGCTTCGGAAGCTGGCATCGTTGGCTGGCGGGGCGTGAAGAGTGCAGAAAGATCCGCTCTGGGGGAGAGAAAGAGATGTGGTGCTTAGATAGTACACATTATATCGACACGGTAACTCATCGCGAACAGGACATCATGACATTCAGCATTTTACGGCTAAAACCAGAGGTACCAGTGATAGATGATGTTTTTTTACAGGAGTTGGCAATTTTTTCTTCCTAGTAAATTTAGAAATCTGGGCAATTGAGACATTCAGAACATACTTGGTCTCCTTCTGTTTCGCCCAACTAGCGAGATCGGCGTTGGTTCCCGCGACGGATTGCGCAGAGCGGGTGAAATCCACCGCTTTGATCTCCTCGCATTGAGAGGGACATCTCGGTCTAGCCTACATTTTGTACAAACTTGGACCCTTGCGTTTTCTTGGACATTTGCGTTTTCGCCCAGCTAGCGAGATCGGATTTCGCCACACTGTCTACCGCAATGATCTCCTGACTAAAGACACGTCATAGACAACTAGGCGATTGAAAAGGGCTTCTCGGTCTAGCCTACATTTAGTACATATTTGGTCACGTTTTGTTCAGCCCAGCTAGCGAGATCGGAGCCGGCTCTTGCTGCAGTGACTACCGTAAAGATCTCCTAACCAGAGAAGTACGCGCTACACACCTAGGCGATTGACATGGGCTTCTCGGCCTAGCCTACATTCAGTACATACTTGGTCTCCTGCGTTTTCGCCCAGCTAGCGAGATCGGCGCCGGTTCTCGCGACGGATTCCGCAGTGCGTGTGAAATCCACCGCAATGATCTCCTCCCAACCAGAGAAGTATGTTTTGAACACCTGAGAAGGTAATAGTGTAATTAAAATTAAACTCAACGTGTATGTAAATTCAATATCGGGATAAACATGCGCAGGACCTTCATCATCATCTTCTCAGACGTAAGACTTACACGGCTGGACATAGGCCCCCCATGAACAACAAGTACGTTCGTGATGGGGGGTTGTGCCTCAGCGCGCTCGGCAGGCGGGTTAGCGAGCGCAGTACTGGATGTTGATACACGGAAAGACGCTGCTCCCCATCATCGGTGGTAGGGAGACCCCCGTGACAGATTCTTACTGCATCCACGGGCAAGAGAGGAGAGGCAATATTCTATTGCCGGCACCCCACGGCATGTAGGGCCTTCATCTAACTCCAAATATCAAAATACCTTTCAGTCATGGTAGAGTATATACATCATGTTTAACAATAGATTGTTATAAATTATGTTCTTGTAGATCATTCAAGTTTCATCATTATGTCCAGACCTAATCCCACGGCACGCGGGGTCGACACAAAATGTTTTCCTTTTCCACTCTCCCGTCGCATCTCATTACTCACTCCTTTCTTCCTCATCTTCACATAAGCCATCCATCGCTTTTTTGCACCCCATCCATCCATCCCTAGCATTCTTTCTTCCCATAATATATGATTCATCCCTCCTCCTCTTTTCTACCATAGGCGTTACTTTCACGTTTCAGATGGAGATGGCGTGATGAGCTAGACATCCATCTAAGATCTTGGCCTGTTACAGCGTTAAATCGCCTAGAGTGGAAGAAGGTAAGGAAGGCTTTTGCCCTGCAGTGGGACATAAATGGCTGAAAAATAAAATAAATAAATAATTATAAGGTACCTGTGTTTCGTTCCCCTCCTGCAGTCTGGTGACAAGCGCGTGCGGCGGACGCGCTACCATGTTGAACAGCTCTTGAGCCAATTTCACGGCCGCGGCGCGAACTAACCGCGACGATTTCTTTCCGAACCTGACAAGACAATTAAGTCATGAACTGGTGGATAAGTGGTTTTTATTAACACATATTTAATCGGGCATTTATCGCGTTATTTACCTTTATTATTGCCCGACGTTTCACGTTTAAATAACGCGATAAATACCCGGTTAAATATGTGTTAATAATGTGTCGTGATCGCGAAAGTTTAAAAAAGACTATAAGTGGTTTTGTTTTTAACTTGCGGTAGATATAATTTATAATGAGAAAAAAAAATCTAAATTATTCTTATCCTATTCATCAGCATCATCAGCCCACCTTAGTCCACTGTTGGACATAGACCTCTCCTTAAGCGGGCCTGAGAGCACCCTACATTGTGTACCCACACATTTGTGGTCTCCACTGACTAACAAGTAGTAGCCCTCCGGTACTAACAAGCTAAAGTGTCAGTGGGCTGGCCCTATCTGCCGAACACGAATAACCGATGGTGTAAACCAGTTCTTGAGTGGAGTCCGGCAAGCGTAGTGTAGGAACGCTTACCAGCCTTGTACGGTTTACGTACAATGCTGACAATCTATACTCCAGCCACTTACAATGTAGAATGTTTGTAAACAAACTGTCAAACTTGAAATTTAATTCCTTCGAAATGGTTGGATTTTTGACCGAAATATTTACCGAGAGATTTATATTGAAGGGAGTGGTCACAAATCTCCAATAATTGAGGAATATATATAAAAACGAACCGAAAGAAAGTTATTTTTTGGTTAAAAATTTACAGTTTGTTGACAGACATTCTACCAATAACACCTAGCCCTAAAGTAACCAGAGATTTTGTTATGTAAAAGCATACATAAATACGAGTACTTTATATTTGTAAATCATACATAGAATAATAAATTTTTAAAAAAAAAATTAAACCGACTTCAAATGATAACAAAGAATTATCAAAATTGGACCACTCTGTAAAGTTATGCGTAAAATGTACGCGTCGACTTGAGAACCATCTCCGTTTTTTCGTCTGTTAAAAACACCAGACGCGAGGCAAATATCTGCAGATAAAGCAAACATTTTGTCGCTCGGCGAGGATCGAATACTCCTGCGTCTCAGCGGGTTTGATCCATGCCTCGAAGGTCGTCGATGATGTGATCATAAGGAACTCACCGCATGAACTCGTGGTAGAGGCGGGCTGGCGTCGCCAACAAGTCTTCTCCTTATGCCAGTGACTCACCACACGAACACGTCAAGATGCGCGTCCAGTATGTACACGCTGCGAGTGGTAGAGGCGGGCTGGCGTCGCCAACAAGTCATCTCCTTATGCCAGTGACTCACCACACGAACACGTCGAGATGCGCGTCCAGTATGTACACGCTGCGTGTGGTAGAGCCGGGCTGGCGTCGCCAACAAGTCATCTCCTTATGCCAGTGACTCACCACACGAACACGTCGAGATGCGCGTCCAGTATGTACACGCTGCGTGTGGTAGAGCCGGGCTGGCGTCGCCAACAAATAATCTCCTTATGCCAGTGACTCACCACACGAACACGTCGAGATGCGCGTCCAGTATGTACACGCTGCGTGTGGTAGAGCCGGGCTGGCGTCGCCAACAAATAATCTCCTTATGCCAGTGACTCACCACACGAACACGTCAAGATGCGCGTCCAGTATGTACACGCTGCGAGTGGTAGAGGCGGGCTGGCGTCGCCAACAAGTCATCTCCTTATGCCAGTGACTCACCACACGAACACGTCGAGATGCGCGTCCAGTATGTACACGCTGCGTGTGGTAGAGCCGGGCTGGCGTCGCCAACAAATAATCTCCTTATGCCAGTGACTCACCACACGAACACGTCGAGATGCGCGTCCAGTATGTACACGCTGCGTGTGGTAGAGCCGGGCTGGCGTCGCCAACAAGTCATCTCCTTATGCCAGTGACTCACCACACGAACACGTCGAGATGCGCGTCCAGTATGTACACGCTGCGTGTGGTAGAGCCGGGCTGGCGTCGCCAACAAGTCATCTCCTTATGCCAGTGACTCACCACACGAACACGTCGAGATGCGCGTCCAGTATGTACACGCTGCGTGTGGTAGAGCCGGGCTGGCGTCGCCAACAAATAATCTCCTTATGCCAGTGACTCACCACACGAACACGTCGAGATGCGCGTCCAGTATGTACACGCTGCGTGTGGTAGAGCCGGGCTGGCGTCGCCAACAAATAATCTCCTTATGCCAGTGACTCACCACACGAACACGTCAAGATGCGCGTCCAGTATGTACACGCTGCGAGTGGTAGAGGCGGGCTGGCGTCGCCAACAAGTCATCTCCTTATGCCAGTGACTCACCACACGAACACGTCGAGATGCGCGTCCAGTATGTACACGCTGCGTGTGGTAGAGCCGGGCTGGCGTCGCCAACAAATAATCTCCTTATGCCAGTGACTCACCACACGAACACGTCGAGATGCGCGTCCAGTATGTACACGCTGCGAGTGGCGAGTGCGGTGCGAGCGAGCGGCGCGTTCTCCGGCTGAGGCAGCTCCAGGTAGCCCATCCCTAGTTCCACGCGGTAGAGGCGGGCTGGTGTCACCAAGAAGTCTTCTTCCACATGCTCCTATGACAAATATAGGTAATCATAGACACTGTAAACATGGGTATTTTCTAGTAAATTCGCACCTGCGGTCAAAGATTTAAATCGTTGCCATCGGTACGATAAAATTGTCCCCACTCAACTATCAAACTCAAAAAATACTTATTCAGCGCAGCCGCATGGGCCTTATTGACGCGTCACAAATTACAAAATAAAACAACACAAATTAAAAGAATAAAGCACATAATTAATCTCTCAGAAGGCACCCGGTTCCTTTCCATGCGGTTCTGCGATCAGTTCTATTTTGCTCTTACTCTTTCTATTTTTCACTTATCTGTGTATCTCTTATCCCAGAAAGATAGTTTTACATCTTTTCCCGGTCTTTAACCAACATTAAGTGAGGTCGGCATAACATGTCCTCCCCTTACAACTTCATCATCATCATCATTTCAGCCGTAGGAAGTCCACTGCTGGACATAGGCCTCCCTTATGGATTTCCAGTTATTGCGGTTGGAAGCGATCTGCATCCACCTGCGGTCTTCACCAGGTCGTCAGCCCATCTTGTGGGTGGACGTCCTACACTGCGTTTGCCGGTCCGTGGCCTCCAACCGAGTACTTTTCGGCCCCATCGGCCATCTGTTCTGCGAGCTACATGGCCTGCCCATTGCCACTTCAACGTGCTAATCCGCTGGGCTATGTCGGTGACCCGAGTCCTTCTACGTACATATCTCCTCATTTCTGATTCGATCCCGTAAAGAAACCCCGAGCATAGCCCTCTCCATAGCTCCTTGAGGGACTCTGAGCTTCTTCATGTACACACCTAAAACTTAGAGCCGTGTTATCAAAGATGATTAGGACCTCCCTTTGACCTGACGTCAACCCACTTTGAGAATTCTTGAGGGCTGAAAGACGATGGTTGCCCCCCCCCCTTGCTCCCGTAAAGGTGTATGTCATGTCAGCCGTAGGACATACACTGCTGGAAATAGGCCTCCCTCATGGATCGCTTGGCAGTTGGGTTAGGGAGCGCAGTACTGGGTGTTGAAGACACGGAAAGACGTCACTACCCATCTTCAGAAGGTATAGCAGTTTCTTAATGCATCCTACCCCACATTACATACTCGTACATTACAGGTGTATGTGTTAAAATTTATTATATGTGGTACAAACCTGCGGTACGAACGGATTGTCTCCCTTGTACTCGAGTATCTCCCAGAAGGCGCGCGGTTCCTTCCCCGGCGGTTCCGCGATCAGCTCCGCTTTGTTCTTACGTTCTTCTTTGTTTATCTTCTCGGCGAAGAGGCGCGCTTTGGATTTCAACGTGTTCTTTGCTTTCTTGCCGTTCCTGGAAGAATAAATTAGGGTTGTAGTGTAGGAGATTAAATGGGACATGATTGGATGGATTGGCTTTGCTTAGCACCTTTACCATCCTCATAGTTGTTCTGTGGTAAGAAGCAATCACTATTCCTTCTTTCCACAGCCACAGTCAGAGAATAACACCATGCCGGCTTTTACTTATGCACCAACAATCAAAACAACAGATATTCGATGCATACAACCGAGCCCCGGGGTGCCGGCATAGAAGTTTGCTCCTCTTTTGCCCGTGAATGTAGTAAGAATCTGCCAAGGGATACCTACGGAAGATGGGCATCAGCGTCATCCCGTACTGCGCTCCCCAACCCTGCCAAGCGTGGTGAGTATGGCGACAACCGCTCATGTTCAGTACTTGGTATTGTGGGAGACCTCTGTCCAGCAGTGGACGGCTGAGATGATGCGAATTGGCATTTACGTTTAGTTACGCAGTCAAGTGACACTCGGCCGGCTTCTTTAGACGTTCTCTGACAGGCTTGCATGACTGTGGTAATGCAAGGGAAGTGATGCGTACTCACCATAGATATATAACAAGTCCCGTGTCTAACACGAACACGTATCTAGGGTCGAGCGAGTCCGCGAGCACCGGCACGGGCTCTAGGTGGATGCTGTTCCCGGCGCCGTGCACGCGGTACAGACGCGTGACGTAGTGCTGGAACAATCGTATAGTACTTATATTATTCTAATTCATTTAATTGTAAACTCATAATATCAAGAATCAAAAAATACTTTACTCAGTGCGGCCGCACGGACCTTATTGACGCGTCACAAATTACAAAATAAAGCAACACAAATGAATAGAATACGTGCGCCACGAATCTCCTCACTCTACGTGCCTAGAAGTACTGCCTTTGGGATCTGGCTCTTGATCCAACCACCTAGCGAGTCCCTGGAGATGTTGATCGAGACTCTTTCCTATGAGCCCGTTAACGGAAAAGACAATAGCTGCTGAGTTAACATCCCACATGGTGACGATCTCGATCAAATATTATTATTATTATTTTGACCACATCTGTCCGACTGCTAGGCAAAGTCCTGCCTTCCCTTCTTCCTCTCCTCGCAACCTAAAGCCTGTATTACACTACACGGTATTCAGGGCCCGGTAGTTAGGGCGCCCTAATCGCCCTAACTACCAAGCAAGGCTTGCCGGGTCCGACCGGTCGCCCTACTTAGGGTCCCTTACGCTCTAACTCTTAATACACCACCCTTAGTTAGGGTAAGGGTCCCTGAATATCGTGTAATGTAATACAGGCTTTATGAATATTTTTGTAGTTAGACTCTGGCAATTCTTTTATTGCGTATAGCTTCACACATAATCTAGCCTAACATGTTCCAGTATACAAAGAAACCAGGTCGTCAAGCAGTGAGGAATCCTGTGAAGTAGTAAGACTAAATGCCGCTGCACGAACTGGCGGAAGTTCGGATACTGCTATGAAATAAGGTTTTTCTCATCTCATAACGACATTCTACATACATATTTCTAAGAATCTTTAAGCGAAGTAGGAAGCGGGACCACGGCAATAAAGAATCCTTAAAGAGTAACTGATATTAGTAGTCTAGTAATATCAGTTATCAGGTCGTCGACGGTAAAGAATCCCGATGGCGTATGGCTGCCCTGGATGTAGACTGGCGGGGTCGCGAACAGAGCTAGGAACTCCGGCGTTTCGTCCGCCCATTAGATTATACATACTTCTATACTTCAGCCAAATTCGATTTAAAATGTTTGTATACAAACTGTCAATACTTAACCTAACAAGCGTTGGTACGGGGTTACCAGAAAAGGGGGCGAAGGCCCTCAAAAGGTCACCAAAGGTCAACAATGGCATTTTTGTTTTTTTGGACGTTTTCGGCCATTTGAAGACTTTTATTTTTTTGGTGACTTTTTGACGTCACAATAACTCCGGTCACCAAAATCAATCAGTACCCTTCTCTCATTAAGACGGTGCTAAAAAAAAGGTTTCATGTAAATCGGTCAGCGCGTTCGGTAGTAATCGTCTCATACACACACAGACATAGACCGACAGCGCTATGAAGCCCCTAATAATAACTTTCTTTCTATTGATTTTTAAATATATTTCTCAATTATTGGGGATTCGTGACCACTCCCTTTATAAATTACTACTATTTTGCCGAGCTGGCAAAAAAACCAACCCTTAGGAAGCAATTAAATGTTTATGTGTGACAGGTTGTTGACATTCTACATCGAATTTGGCTCAAGTATAGATTGTTTTAGCTAGTATGTAATAGTTTACCGGGTCGTCAACCGTGAAGAATCCCGAAGGAGTATGGCTGCCCTGGATGTAGACCGGCGGGATCGCGAACAGAGCTAGGAACTCCGGCGTTTCGTCCGCTTGCTCGTGGCGTTGCGTGCGTTTCGCTCCGAGCAGGTTGCGTAGATTCACGGCGTGCATGGCCGCGCAAGCGCCTTTGTCCAACTGCAAGAGGATTATTATTATAAATGTACGAAAATTTTATCAGCATGTCTGTTTCAGTCAGAGTTTGCTCCGTCTCTCTCTAACTTAGAACACCTCCGACCATTCTTCCTATCAACTGTATCTTCTCCATCTAAAGGTTGTCTGGAAGAGATCGCTTCTGAGCGATAAGACCGCCGATTGTACCTTGATTTGTAATATTTTATTTGTAATTTGCGCATCTTCTGTATTTTGTGTGCAATTAAGTATTTTCATTCATTCATTCATTCTGTCTTTTTGCGAGAATACCTCCTGACGCTGAAACGGTATCTTTATCAACATAAAAAAAACTATTTGCCTTAACGAAAAATAAAAACTGTGCTATGATGTGCAAATTAATATGTTTCATATTATAGCCCAGGTAGCCTAGTAATTTTTTAAGACTTCCTTTCTGCCCCCTTTCCAATAATAAAAGGTATGTTTTTATACGTAAAATATGAGTGAATAAGCGTTGATTGATAACATTTCAAATTTTATGTCGGTAGCATCAGCAGTTACCAATATATCTAACTGTGAGAGACAGACAGATATACAAAGTCACACCATAAGAGTTCCTTTTTTTACCATTTAGGTCCGGAACCCTAAAAACATCATCAACTAAACAAAAAAACACTCACAGTGGCTTTGGATCCGATCCAGAAGTGTATATCCCAGGACAGCTGACCCTGCTCTTCCACTGTCGTCTTCAGAATGATGTAGCAGTCTCCTTCGAAGAACTTTCCATGGGCCACCTGTTTCAAACATAATTAATTCAGATCTAAGTAGATGTACATTTTGTTCTACTGTTAAGTGAATTGCTCCTAGCGGCGTATTCACACGCCATATCTCATTGAATCAGGCTGAAGTTACATAAAAGTCTAGTGGCTAGTTCCAAGCCAGGAATAACATAATAGATAAGACTTTTTCCCTCTCTATGTATAATCTCAATAATATGTTCTATTCTCTTGACGAATTTTTCTAGTGACTAATAACAATTTATAATTTTATTTACAATTGACATTTGAATTTATAATTATTATTGTATTGTTATTTTCAATGTTAGGTACATTTATTTTTGTTATTAATTAATTTATGACGTGATTGTAATTGATACGCATTAAGGACCTATAATTGTGACAAATTATTAATAAAATCTTTATATCTTTATTGAAAAGCTTTCGTAGGGTAGTTTTAGCGTGAAGAGGTAACAAATTACAATTTACGCTAAAAACTAACCTACGGATTGAGCTGAGATTTTGCACACATAAAGATGTTGACCACGATTCACATAGGCTAGTAATAGATATTTCAGCTCACCTCGTCAACAGGCGCCGGTATAAAGTTCTCTATCTCCCAGACTTGCATTCCGGGCGCCTGGCCGGTGTCTTCGTCGAAGAACTCAGAGTAATCTAGCGGGGGCTTCTCAAGGCTCTCGTCCCAGCGTTTTGGCCTGTAACGTGTTGCATGTTACTCTAGTGTCTAGTCGCATGTTGGCAAAAGAATGTTACCCTTCCTTTCAAGCCCGTGGATTCAGTAAGATCCTGCTAAGAGATACGTCCGGAAGATAGGCAGCAGCGTCTTTCCGTGTATCAACATCCCGTACTGCGCTCGCCAACCCGCCTGCGAAGCGTGGTATGGCAACTACCCCTCATAGAGGTTCATGAGGTAGGCCTGTGTTCAGTAGTGGACGTTTTACGGCCGAAACGATGAAGTAACAGACGAAGCTACTACAAGTTATTAAACGGCTAAACTGCCAAAACCGAGCATGTGACGGAGCATGTCGCAAACATCGTTTTAGGGCCTTAGAAGACGTTGGGTTCCGGTTTGTGGTCAATGCTGGCTTGCTCCTGCATCCCGAACAGTATGATCGCCGACCCGCCTTGCTCTGACTTAGACCGCCCTCGGCGAAGGCGCAGTTTGCGAGCTATCGGGTCAGACTTTACACTTGAGGAGAAAAGGACTAGGGCCCTAGAGAACGTAGGAGGGTACTAACTTGAGCTCGCTGTTCTTGGGCTCCGGTTTGTGGTCGCTGTGCTGCGTGTTGGCTTGCTCCTGCATCCCGCGCAGTATGATCGCCGACCCGCCTTGCTCGGGTTCCGGCCGCCCTCGGCGAAGGCGCAGTTTGCGAGCTATAGGGTCCGATTTTACACCTACATGGAAAAAAACTTATTAGAGTCCATGTTGAGATATTACTAAATAGGTGTCTTTGCTTTGTGTCTTTGTAATACATCATCTGATTGATAAAGTACACTGAAAACCTATCACAACATCTGCGATCTTTTGGCGTTTGACAATGAGAAGCAAGTTGATACTTATTTATTTAAGTTTATTTGGGAAAACACACAGAACAATAATACATATCTAATAATAATAATACATATCATCATCGTTTTGTAATAGTTTACAAAGTCGGCAAAATGACGACAATTGGGAAAGGTCAATTTACGCCATTTTGTCGCATTCAGGCAGCGGTCGTTTGCGTCAATGCCACATGTTGGTGGGCGTTCTAATTTCTAAACTACGCTTGGCCGGTCCCAATATCTACTCACTAACTTGCTAATACTAATTCGTTTTCTCCATCAACACCCACTGCGACTTCAGCTTGCATATATTATGTGCTGTCGGTGACTTTGGTTAAAGCAAGATATTCGCTTTTTATTTAAGTAGACAAACTGCTAATGAGCCAAGCGAATTGTATGTAAATGTCGAATACATTTACATGCATGTTGTATACATTAGGAGTGAGGTATCTTGCTAGCAAAGTCATCCCAATTCCCAACTCCAAACCTAAAGCGCAGAATCTTCCCGCAATCTTCGCAGGCTTAACGGAGTGACCTCGTTTGTTTTTGAGGATTTGTAGGTGTTTTGCTGTTACCTACATCCTCGTATTCCAGGACTACGTGGGCAGCTGTCCGTTAATCTTCCCTCAGATATGATATAAGCCTTGAGAAGTCCTGGGCAAAGTGAGCTGTCTATAGCTCCGATGTTGAAAGGTGCAGTGGTCTGTGACTGTTCTTACCATAGGTCCATTCTATTTAGTTGTAGTAGACGTCGAGAGATCCTTGATGATGGTTTTTAAAGTGCTTCTCTGGTCTCTGTCTGTCAGGTCCTTACGTGGATTGTGTAAGTCTCTGCTAAGCGATATTATAACTTACTAGTGGGTGTAGTAGGCTCCGGAGTATTCGCCCCAGCGAGCTGCAACTGAGTTTGCAGCGAGAAGTCGATATTGTAGTACTGTAAGCCGGAGCCCCTGGCCCGTTCCACCGGCTTAGGGGGCATGGCCAGGTCCGGGTTTCCGTGGAGCTGCAGACTCTCCAGGTCGCTGAGAAGGTGGATCGCATCGGGGAGCGTGATGAGCTTGTTGCAGCTGAGGTTTAGCTTCTTCAGGGAGCCGCATCTGAAATGGTACATTGTATGAATGAATGAATAACTTTATTGTACACCAAAATCAAGAGAGTTACAGGAAAAGGAAGAGTTATTAAAAATAAACATTGGTACAATTACAATTACATTTATTATTTATATACATTTATTATTTTTATATACATTTATTATTTATTTTATTTACAATTACATTGGTCCTTTATAATCACGCCACATTATTAACACATATTTAACTAGGCATTAATCGCGTTATTTACATTTATTATTGCCCGATGTTTCGGCAGGATTGCACGCATCGTGGTTCCAGGAAGACTTCCGAATAACGCGATAAATGCCCGGTTAAATAAGTGTTAATAATTGTAAATTGGATATGATAATGAGTATGTTTAACCATATTACTTGATGATGTCACCAACATCCTACTCTTATCAGGGATTCAGCAATCTCGGTACATAATTTTAAACTATTTAACGGTAATTTATCGCGTTATAAAGGGGAAAGTCCCCCGGTAACCACGAGAGCAACGCATTGAATTATTTTCCTAGATTAGCGATGCCAACTACTGTAAATGTATAAGTTTTTGTCATCATTGTCACTCCAACATTTTTTTTAATGACACCTGCAAAGTCCTTAAGGTATCATCTCCAAGCCATTATTAATAGAAACTCGACATTATGTAGTTTGCGTATAGCGTCCTTACCTGCAAAGTCCTTCAGGTATCATCTCCAAGCCATTATTAGCAGCGGAGAACACCTCCAGATTGCCCAATTTGCCGATTCCAGACGGGATGCCCTCAAAGTCCAGCTTATTGTCGTCAACGTGGAGACGACGCAGGTTCTGGAGCTTGCAGAGTGACGCGGGCAGTGACGTTAGGTTGTTCCGGGAAAGGTTCAGACATTCTAGCTTCTGCCAGGCTTCTAGTGCTGTGAAAAATTATAATAGTATAAAAACTAAGAAAAAACGCCTTAGTATTGTATTGTCATCGGTCCTTAAAAAGTACGCAAAAATTCAATGAAATCTGATGTCTTAAAGTGGATTAAAACGACGTTCGAAGATTCCGTTACAGTTACGTAGATACAGGCGAAGCTAATAAAAGCGTGATAAAAAAGAAAAGGATATAACATCAACAGTTTTTTAGCTTCCTTACTATCATTTATTATTGTTTTCAACCGTGTCCCAGTGCCAGGCAAAGCCCTTTTTTTCCTCTTTTCACTTACCGCGACTTAACGCAGTATCTGGACAAGCTGTTTTTTGACAATTGTTAAGCTCGTCCCGCCGCGCCATCTCAATCTAGTCCATACGTGTCGCCTACGAGCATTGGGTAGGCCCCACTCTTCATTCATAGGAATGTCGCATAGATTCGTATTGAAATCGTGGTGAGAGGTAATAGATCTGCACTGCGGTCCCGAGTTGGGGGGGAGGGGGGGGGGGGGGGGTGTTACGCATTGTCCCATGAGATACTACCGCGACATTAGGCTCTGGGCCGCATGCCTGAAGGTTATTTATTATATCCTATATATTCCCCCTTCCCCTCCCACACTCCTAATAAATCGACCATATTGCTATGCAGATAGCTCTAATTGCATTTTCGTTTAGTTGGACTGTTATATTAGTTATTTTTTCTTTTCGTAAACTTGAATTCAATATTGTATAGTTATAGTTGTTATTCTGTTCTCTTTTAGTTGTTTGCCTTGTAACTCGAACTCTGTAATGAGGTCTCCCGCGATACAGGCTTGCCTCGTGCGGGGACCACTGTCAACGTGTATTGTAAAATTTTTAACTTTGGCTAATAAATTATTTTGTATTTGTTATGCAGATATTGTAGAAGAAGGACATGACTGGACTAGTTTGATTACCGACTATACAAATAGAAGCAAAAGTTACTACTTTTGCTTGACATGGAGGATCATTATCATCAACTCGCTTGGTTCGTCGTCCTCTGAGAACAGGCGTGGCTATTACAGGCGCAGTACTAGACTATTAGCTCGCTTTACTCAGTGTCAAAAGGCAAAGGACCAATTTAGATGTTGACAGACATTTTACAGTAATTATAAGTGGATGGCATAAAAATCTTTCACACCCAAAACAAGTGAAAGTGATGCTGTTTATTATTTGTTACGTAATAATATATTAATTGTACATGTAAGGCTAATAAGATCAACCTCGGTTCATTGAACATCTCTTCATACATTATCGATAATGATCCGTTTCGCTTGATTGATCAAATGGACGCAACAGTCTCACGGTCAGGTCTCATAGAACATGTTCATGCCGTCGAATTCGCATATGACTTTAGATGACTAAATTCATATTTATAATCCGTCATCATTAAAAAAATCGGCCAAGTGCGAGTCGGACAAGCGCATGAGGGGTTCCGTACCATTATTTGACAAAACAACTTGTATAATCGTGTACCTGTTGCCGTTATTAATATCGAGCAAAAAACGACAAAAAAATCACGTTTGTTGTATGGGGGGAGCCCCCCTCAAATATTTATACATCATCTGTGAAAATTTCAAATGTCTAGCTATCACGGTTCATGAGATACAGCCTGGTGACAGAAGACAGACAGATTGACAGACAGACGGACAGCGGAGTCTCAGTTTTTACCCTTTGGGTACGGAACCCTAAAAACTATTGGACTCGTATTATTTTTTTAACGTAATGAACATTACAATTAGTCATAAGTGTCCCACTGCTGGGCAAAGGCCTCCCGTCCAACTCTCCATGCATCCCGATCCGCCGACAATTCGACCCATGCGCTGTTATGTCAGTCTAACTCGTCACGCCATCGCTTCTTCGGTCTACCGCGGCGCCTCACTATGTAATATAATATATAATTACGTAATGAACATATAACGGCAATACATGATGTCGAAATGTCGCATGGAGGTCACGTCTAAGGTACAGTTTATGGTTTGTTAAGATGACACGAGACCTCACTCCTTGATTTAAATGCGATTTATTATGGTTTCTCAGTAGAAGGGACGCTTATAGTATTGCTTTGTCTGTCTGTCTGTAGCTTAACGAAGAGACTACCTATTTAGTCCTAGAAGAGTGTAATTTTGCAGGGACATAGACAGACAATTTTTCGATTTAGAGTTCCGTTTTCGAAAGATTAAAGTTATCAATATTTTTAATAGGCTATCTAAACTGCTATATTGACAAATCTAAAAAAATCATGAATGTAGTTGTAATTATGACCTTTCTAGGAAAACTATAACGGTTAAGTAGCTTTCTTAGCTATGGAGATATTGTCACTCAAATATGTGATATACTAAACATACAAGAATACTCCAAACCTAAAACTCAAGTAACACTGATAATATGTTTTCATCATTTCGGCCGTAATACGTCCACTACTGAACACAGGCCTCCCCCATGGATCTCCATGAGGGGTAGTTGCCATACTCACCACGCTTGGCAGGCGGGTTGGCGAGCGCAGTACGGATGTTGATACACGGGAAGACGCTGCTGCCCATCTTCTGGAGGTATCCCTTAGCAGGCTCTTACTGCATCCACGGGCATGACAGGAAGGGTAACATTCTACTGCCGGCACCCCACGGCTAATATGTTTTAGTAAACGTAAAAAACACACCAACTTCTAACAACCAAGGGTTGTGCCGCGTGGCCCGATATGCACTTGGCCTAATTTGTATTTTTATATTGTACTAGCCGCACCCCGCAGTTTCACCCGCGTAGTTCCCGTTCCCGTGGGAATTTCGAAAAATCCCTCCTTAGTGCATCTCTAGGATACTCAAGGTATATGTGTGCCAAATTTCAAGTCTCTAGGTCCAGTGGTTTAGGCTGTGCGTTGTCTGTCAATCACTCAGTCAGTAACGGAAAAGTTTTATATAGAGGTATATTGATTATCTAACTGACTAACTAAATAGAATTTTGATTCTTATAACTACTCGTAGCGCGTAGAAATTATAAAGTATATATTATGTAGCGATTATATAATTATTTATTGCACAAGTAAAAATAACTTAAATATTATTCATATAACGGCTCATATAAGACGATGATAGTACAAATCGGCCATTAAATGCCCATCACTGTAACATATACGGCAATAAACTCACCTTACATCTTTATAGCGTTGCGAAAATGAAATCAATCTTTGATGCGTGAAACTTTATGCAAGTGAAAACTAGCGATCTTGCTTCTGATATACGATACGAGACTTATTCAAATGTGAATGTAAAGTAGTCAGTATCAGTATTATCTATATAAATAGATAATGTATGTATGTAATTTCAAAATACGTGGAACAGCTTTTTACGAAACTCATCAGTCGACCCGTCTGTCTGTTCGTTCCAGCTAATCTCCGAAACTTTTGAACCGATTTTTAATGGCACAAACTTAGAAAGACCTGTCTAATTTTATTCTATCGAAGGATCTTGTTGCGTACGTACGGGAAACAAACAGTTGAAAATGAACACATTTCCTATCAATTAAATACGAGTAATAAACTGATATTATCCAAGTCTCAGCTTTTTCAAAAACACTAATTAAATTTAAGCTGAGCTGCTTACATTTTTGTTTAACTCGTATTTAATTGATAGGAAATGTGTTCAATTTCAACTGGTTGTTTCATCAATTGTCTATGAATCATGTTGTATGTATTATGTGCATGATTTTTTCATAAAAATCTATAAGTCCTAAAAGTTTAACGAAGAGACTACCTATTTAGTCCTAGAAGAGTGTAATTTTGCAAGGACATAGACAGACAATTTGTAATGTCAAAATACGTGTATACAATGGAATAGTCCCCTTATAGTTATTAAAACGAATATTACAAACATCTACTAGTGTTCGTAAATAATGCTGGCCATTAAAAAAATAATAAAGCACTTACTGGCAGATATCTCGGCAATCTCGTTATCGCTCAAATTCAGCCTCTTCAGGTTTAACAGAGAGTACAGCGCGTCCGGCACTTTAGTTAGCGCATTCTTAGACAGATCCACGTCAGATAGGTTCGACAGCGTGTCGAGAGATGTGGGCAGGTTGGCGACAGTGCGCTGCGTGTTACGCATGTGCAGGGTCACCAGGCTTTGTAGGGATGGCAGCTGCCTGAAAATAAAAATATATTTATTATAGCAAAAATAGCAAACTCAGTGGAAGAACCCCGACAAGGTAAGACGCCGCGGCAGACCGAAAAAGCGATGGCGTGACGAGTTAGACCAATATAACAGCGCATGGGTCGAATTGACAGCAGATCGAGAAGCATGGAGAGATGGGGGGGAGGCCTTTGCCCAGCACTGGGACACTTACGGCTAATTGTAATTGTCATAGCAAAAATAAATTATTCATCTTTGGTCTTAATAAATACTACACACAACACCATCTAGTCCCAAACTAAGCGAAGCTTGTACTATGGAAACTAGATGATTGATAGAATACTTAAATACATTTTTTTGTAAATACTTAGACAGATAGACAAAACATTTAACAATTGTATGTTGGTTAAACCTGTTATTTCGCACCAGTAATAAATAAACATTTATTTATTGTTATAAATGTTTTATTATTATGAGCCATTTGGGTCCCACTGCTGGGAAAAGGCCTCCCCCATTTCCCTCCATATATCCCGATCCTGAGCTGCTTCCCTCCAGCCAACGATGTACTGATCGAGCTCGTCCCGCCATCTGCGCTTCGGTCTGCCGCGTCGCCTTCTCGCCGGGTCAGGCCTCCACTCCGTGTCTAGCTTTGCCCACAGCTCACTCGGCATGCGGCAGATGTGGCCAGCCCAGTCCCACTTCAGCTTAGCGGCTATCAGAGCTACTTCCGCGATCCCAGTCCTGGAGCGCTGTTCGGTGTTTCGGATCCTGTCCGTGCGGTTGATACCCAGGATGCTGCGCTCCATCGCTCGCTGACAAACTTGGAGATGACTTTGGAATGTTGGTCAGAGACCAAGTCTGCGCACCATATGTTAGAACGGGGAGGATGCATACGTCCATTAATTTTCATTTTAGAGATAGAGGGAGTTCCCCTTTTATTATGTCTCCCATGGACCAAAAACTCCTCCAGGCATTATCAGCTCGCCGTGCGATTTCTCTGCTCTGCCTGTCTTCGAAGGAGACTATTTGGCCCAGGTAAACATAATATTGGACATATGCTATATGTTCTCCATCCACCGAATGTTTTATTCAGTAGCAAAATTTACAATTGTTTTATACATGTGAGGTATTTTTACTCTACAAAATCATTGTTTATTTGATTTGTTCATTTTGTAAGTCATTTTTTTATTTGATTTGGTTACAGATTCTGGAAGATATTAACGGAAACCACATAGAAATCTATTACATAGTTTAAAAGTGAAATAGGGACAAACAGACACACAAATAGTTTACACACCTAAGTTTTCAAAGTATTTTTTTTACTAATGATAGTAGAGTAGTAGCCAAACATGTGATTAGTCTTTATGTCAATAAAGACTTCTAATGAAAGAAAATAACAAAATTCTAAGGAGATTTTAACAGCCAAATAGCTGGTTTGGCAACTCAATCTCTGTATTTTGACTATCTAACATCTTGCTAGTAAGTTACCAAACATATCACAAGAACAATAAAGTAGAAAATGAAGCTGCTATTCCCATTAATATATTTAAATATACTGTTTTTTTTTTCATATACTCATACATCTTAAAGTAGATTAAATGTTTTATTTCTTATGTTTAAAATGAAATGAAATGGAACTTAATGGTATTGTTTAAAATGAAATGAAATTTATTATATCATCAACAAACATTACAATAAAAGTTATACAAAGTATGTGTAGTTGTATGTATATGTGGAGTAAAAGTAAGTTAAGAAAAATATTTATTTGAAAGCAATAAACATTTTCACCCGCCGTGGGGTGCCGGCAATAGAATGATACCCCTCCTCTCATGCCCATGGATGCAGTAAGAGCCTGCTAAGGGATACCTCCGGAAGATGGGCAGCAGCGTCTATCCGTGTATCAACATCCCATACTGCGCTCACCAACCCGCCTGCCAAGCGTGGTGAGTATGGCAACTACACCTCATGGAGATCCATGAGGGAGGCCTGTGTACATCAGTAGACGTTTTATGGCTGAAATGATGAAACATTTTGCTTATTAAGCACATTACCTCACAAACTGAGTTATTATAGTTACTACAATTTTACATCCACACTAGAATAGGCTATAAAGTAAATGGTACTAAATTATAGAATCAAGACTTACCGCAGCTGAAAAAGTCCAAGTGGATTATCATTCAGTATAAGAGTCTGGAGGTTCACCAGTCTCCTAGTCTGAGGAGGCAGGGTCTCCAGCAAATTGTTGGATAAGTCAAGGAACAGTAGATCTGTCAGCTGGACAAATAGTGTGGGTGGGATGCTTTCAATTCTGAAAGAAAATACAACAGTGACTATAATATATACTATATACATAGCTCATCATCACCCACAGAAATCTATCATCTGGAAACATCAAGTGGAAACACCCACTGCTGGGCAAAGGCCTCTTCTATTAACTACCACACCCGGTGGTTTTATGCCAGTTGGAACCACTGTTCCCCTATAATAAAAAAAACATCCTATCCTATACTATATAAAACTTTTATATATAAAATGTAAGTAGCAATGAACAAACATAACAACCAACAAACATATGTACACATATGTATGTATGTTCCCTTTTCACAAAAAAAAAAAGATTTGCAATTATAATTCCAACATACAATTATGAATAAAGATGTCATACATGCCATGTCAATAGAATAAATCCACAAAAAGAATATATTTACAAATTGGCTGTCAATTGAATAAAAAGTCAATAACATTATTTCAAATAAATAATAATCCGAAAATGGCCGCCAACATGGCTGGCCAAATAACTTACGAATTTATAAATTAACTTGACACTGGCGGAATTGTGTTAAACCAAACACAAAAGGCCATAAAATAAAAAGACAAGACAAATAATAATACACAGTCAAATTTTAATGTCAACAAACGATAACAACATATTGTTAGAAATGTCAGGAATTACAATTGCTTGTCAGAGAAAAATTTGTAGACAGAATAATAACATTTATCTTAGTATAGGAGTAGATTAGACTATGGAGATGGACATAAGCTACTTTTCATTGCATAAATTAAATCAGAAGGGGTTAAAATAGAGGATAAACTTTTGTATGGAAAAATAATTATTCTTCACTTTAAAAACTTAAATTTTTCATAGTTGTAGGGAAGCTCTAAGGTAGTAGTAGGGAAGCTCTAAGGTAGTTGAAGGGTAGTTGCTGTACCCTTACGCAGCATGGTATTTGACCTAGCAGATTTCCACCCCGTCACAAAAAAAAGGGTAGTTGTAGGGTAAGTTGTAAGTAACAATATGAAGTTCGCCAGGACAACAAGTATAATAATAATCTGTATATAAGTACATATATTACATACAGATTGTGCATCATGCATAAAATTGCATTTAGAAGGCATGAGTCATCTCACTTTTGACACAATATTTACATACAAAACAAGACAATCCAGACTGTGACTTTACATTGGCTTAAATAATTCAAGTAAATTTTTTACTTTCAACTAAAGATATGTTTAGATTATAAACAAAATTGATACATAACTTACTTGTTATGGCTAAGATTCAAAACTAATAAGGATTTGGCCTTTTCCAATCCTTCAGGTACCTCCTTAAGACGATTATGGGACAGGTCAAGTGTTGTCAAGTCTTCTAAATGGAATAACTCGGCTGGTATGCCAGAGCTTTTCACTTTATTGTGTCTCACATTCAATGAACGAAGGCATTTCAACTCTGTCAATTCACCAAATAGTTTCTCAAGGCTATTCTTCTTTATGGATAGGTTCTCCTGTAAATAATGTTTGTGTTTGAGACATATTATCAAAACCTGTTGCATTGAGTCAAACACAAGGAAAAATAATCAGTCAACTTACCAATTTCATAAGTTTTCCCAATTCTTCCGGTATTTCAGTCAAATTGGTTTTGTCAAGTCTTAGCCACTGAAGGCCAGTCATATACCGAATAGCATCAGGAAATTTCTCATCCTGTAACCGATAAAATAATTATAATGTGAAAATTAAGAAAAATCCCTAAAGTTAAGGTTTATTATTTTGTTTTGACCCAGATACTTAGCACATGATACGTACGCTGAAATCATTACTCGTGAAGTCAACGCCGCGAACAAACGGCAATAAGCCTGTATTTGCCATCTTTACAGCCATTTATTTGCAAAAATTCATTTGGGATTTTTTTGGTCTAAACAGAACACAGAACTGAAAATAGCAAACTGACTTATTGTTGTTAATGTCAATGTCAAAATTGAATGAATGTTTGACGATACGACAGGCACAGCAGCATCAATCTGCACAGATATAAAATATTGAACGATAGATAGGAGATTTTATCATGTAGATAGGTTTATTAATCGATTAATTCTCTTAAGAATCATCATCATCAAACGCAAAAAGTTTGTTTAGATTATCTAATCGACCGTTCCCAATCGGATACCTAACCGATTTTGATAAAACATGTTCACAAAATATTATTATGGGATGTGAAAGAGTTTGGCATCAAATGAAAGGAAATATGTAGAATGCAAAACTGAAAGTTATATAGAAATGAGTTGATCCATTCATGAGATATGGGGGTTGAAATTAGAGGTGAATGTTTTCAAACATACCGAAGTCAAGTGTGGTATCATAAAGGTTCAAATAATATATATATGTAGATCGCAACACGGTACACAATACAAAAAAAGTAGGTAATGTGTAAGTACCCTCAGGGGTAACTTCTAATAAACTTTTTTGCCAAGTCGATCTGATGCCTCTACTGATAGTAAAGTAGTAAACGGAATGTTATATTCTCTTTGGCCTAGTCGAGCCATAAGGATTTTACGACGTCTTTTTCACATTATCGTAAGCAAATATTATTAATCTTAATCCCCATTTAAATCCTTTGAGTAGTTACGCAAGGGCGTGTGTCCTTTTTGTATTTTGCATCATAAATAACAGTGCAATTCAAAATGCACAAATCCAAAACTACTCATTGGACAAAAATCAAACAATATAATTATAACGACATGAATTTATTTTTATTCTAATAATCTATTTACATACTTTTAGATATCCATTTGTCCCCAAATCAAGTGTTTCGTACGACTAGTCCACATTCAAAGATACATTTTATTAATAACAGTTTATTTCTAACAACAAGGCTACCTAAAATGATTTCACAAATAAACATTTATTAGTAATCAAAGTACAGTAACATAAAACTTCCTGGCATATGAATGCTTAAGGATCATTTTATTTTATGAAAATTATACAAACTGAAAAATGCAAATCAATGATTTATGTTCAATCATGTGGGTTTAAACAATTTAATTAGTTATATTATAACCATTATTGAATAAATGCATTGATAAACATTGAGAAGGCAATGCAACATTTCTGAATACCTAATAAACTAACATTAAAGCATAAGGTTGGATTCCTAAGATAGGTAGGAGTGATTACAATGCATATTAATATTTAAATTATGTCTTGATATTTGGTTTATCGTGGCATCGGCGGCATAGCAGGCATGGGGCCTGATAATGCAGTGTTAGTTCCAAGTAAAACCTGAAAAAAAAAATAGTTACAGATAGGGCTTGAGCTCCGGAATTCCGCTATTGACATAATTCCGGAAATACGGTCCATTTCAATATAGTCTCCAATTCCGGAATTGGTTTAGTAAAATCCGATATTGTAAATAAAGTAATTAAGTAATTTTGCAATCGGCTTAAAGCGCGGCATATCCTAAATGGGCATGGCAATAAGGTGCATAATTTTAGGTATAACTTTTATTTTTTTTACTAATAAACTAAGTATAAATTAAAATCCGTCTTTCTTTTCATCTTTTATTAACAATGACAGGCAAGAAAAGTGAATGACACTTTAGTATTCTTGTCGGTCAAAAGCCACAATGACTAACAGTCACCACCCTCAATAAGACAAAGTGACATTCAGATAGGTAATAATATACTATGCATTAAGCACTATATACTTGTAGGTTTCAATTCCGGAATTGAACTGCTCAATATCAAACCCAATTCCTGAATTGAAAATTGGTCCGATATTCAAGCCCTAACCACAGCTGATTACCAAACTGCTATTTATGGATTTTTTATTCATTTAACATCATCATCATAAGCTGCTGCAGGACATAGGCCAAATTCTATGAAGCCAATTAAATTATAATTATTGCAGTTGTAATAGGTAGAGGTTACCACCACTTAGCATCAGGTGGGTCTTTGGCTTGTCTTGTCATATAGTAGTATAAAAAAACTTATTATTACCTGTTTCTGTTGTGACTTTTCCATCTCTGCCATTTGGGCTCTCTCCACTTCAAAAATAACAGGTGCAAAGAGGATGACTGAAGAGCTTGCTATCACCCACATCACTGAGCGAGAGAAACCATACAGGCTCTTTACCCCACAACTGAAAACCAAAGAAATTAGTTTTATTTAATTTGCTATCTGTTTATATATAAAATATAGCATTCTAATGGTGAAAGAATTTTGAAAATTGGTCCAGTCGTTTAGGAGTTTATTTGTTACAAACATACAATATACAAACACACAAAATACAAATCTTTCCTCTTTAATATATTAGTATAGATAAGGTATGGACAAATCAGACGCAAGATGCAAAAGGTGCATGTTCTATTGCCACTGCGGGACAAATGTTTAGGATTTTTAGCAGATAAAAAAAATTACATGACTGTGTGAAATTTTGAATCCAAAGTCAAAATATTTATTGCAACCATAGTAAATAAAGATGTTGACAAAAAATAGTTCCAATCATGGATCCGGCTTGGGCATTTAGTTAGATTCCAATAGCACTCTTTTAGATTTATAAGTAATAAATAAATACTAGTTTCATATGTCATACATAATTTTAGGTCATTAGAAGGCACTAGATTTTGACCTGATTAAAAGTGGTATAATTACAATGTTTTAGTGGAAGCAGTGTAGACTCCATTCCTCACACATTCTGGGAACATCTCTGATAGCCCCCACAGCCTCTCTGAAAGTGTCTCATCTGGTTCCTGAAAGTTTTAAAACAAAACATGTAGTTAGATCAGTAAATGTTCATTTTCAGGATAGTTCTATAATTTAAATTTACATATATATTAAAATATATTACATATATATATATATATTTAAATTTATATATATTTTAATTTACCAGTATTGTTAATGTACTTTGTGAATGTAATGTGAAGATGTCGTAGGAGTGTCTTAATAAATAAATAATTAAAATCTCTATGTTCAATATAAATGCAATCAGCCCCACACTCTGGTGTGAGGGGGAGTGACAGAAATACAGAACAGATGGTTGATCTATGTTCAATATCAATGGATGGATGAAATCAGCCCAAAGCTGAATGGACAAAGAATGAAGGCACAGAACAGATGGTAGACACATGATGATGCTCAAAATTATCAAATCTCTAAAGCTGCATACAGTTTGATAGTAACTACGGATGACCAGCGCTGTGGTACAACCTGCTCTGCCAAAGCAAAATGCTGAGTAGTGTCCTTTTTTGTCACCACATTATTCTACCTAAACTTAATTAGTTTTAAGAATATAATATAGTGTTATTTCTGTGACAAAATAAACAATTTTTTATCTTTTATCTAGTTAAACATGAGACCACACAAACTGAACTAATAAGTTCTTTAAAAACATGTTCAATTACTTAGTTATGATAATTTTGTGACCTATTTATTACACAGAAGATATTTACATACACTTTTACTTACATCATCATAATTTTTGATGGCACCAGCGGGTACGAGGTCTGTTGGTGAACCTCCAACCTGCAAACCAAATTGATATTGTTGATGAGATACTATATTCATATAGTATTGGGGGTTATTGTTGTTACTTAGTAAATATTACAGGACGGTGCAACACAAATAATTATTGTAGTATGTAACCAAATATGAGCTGATTACGCAGTTGTTGCGTGAGAGAGAAACTATTGATTTACTCCTGGAAATAACCACATTTTCGTGCAAAGAAAAACTACTTTGTGAGGCATTTTCTGAAGAAACGCTGGTCGTGGGCATCACTATCACTTACCGATGGAAAGCCGAAGACTTCCAGCTCTGTGGTAGAGGGGCTCGAAGAATCCATGGGTCTACGTTCCGGGGTATCGCCTTTGCTCGCTGTCAAAGATTCCATCCCACTATCATTCTGATCGAGATCATCCGTCATCAAATCCATAAGCGCAATTTATAATTTTACACTCCTAACGAATTGTACCCGGAAAAGAACGTTAGAATTCTAGATTTTCGTGTGAAAAAGTTAAATCAACATGCACCGAAACGGATCCAACCTTGCTCATCAAATCAAATGCGTGAGAAGAGTTGCCAGTGACGAAAATATTGATTATTTCATTTTGGTATTACCATAAGAAAAAAAAACATATTAAACTCATTCTATGGCTAAGTAGTGAGAAACAATGAGTATTTATCACTCCGATGAAACACTAAACACAGCACTATCTAGTCCCAAACTAAGCATAGCTTGTACCATAGGTTATTTGTAGTCATACCTGGTGTTCGTAATAGTTATGAGAAGTCGGCACTGATAGCGAACCTGGACTCGAAGACAGGAATCACTTTAATGTGGTGTTACATACATATACAGTGTATCCCTGGATAAAGTGCAACCCCGAAAGGGGGTGAAACTAGATCAAAAATTATCGACAAAAAAATAGAAAAAAAAAATTAAAAAAATTTCGTATATACTTTATTGATGAATTAAAATTTTAATTACTCACTAATGACTCTATTTAATAAAAAAATGATTTCTTCCAAAGTAGTGGGTCTATTTTGTTAAAATAAAAACCATAATCATGTCAGATATGTGACGATGACGATAAAATAACAAGTAACTCACAAACGAGTGGCTATCGTGACTAAAAGTTAAATTTTTGTATTAAAATTACATTTTTTATGCTGTTTTTTTCAAATAATTTCCAAAAATCTTAAAATTAAGCCTATAATACTAGATATTTTTATGACTTTTTATTTTTGTCTATCATAATAGCTTTTAAATAAAAAAAAAACCTACGGTCTAACATAAAAAATGCGCTGGCTAGGAGCTTTTAAAGTTGACCACTGATTACGTCACCACTCAGGTAGAGACACTTTTTTAACTTCTATTGTTGTAGATTATGGTCGCTGGGCCTGTTCTATGAAAGATGAAGGGTGGGGATCGAAACAGGATTCACAACAAGGCACGCACGCCACTCGCCAGTCGCTCCGATATTCTCGCCGCTGCTACCGTCTACCGTACCTTACTGCGCCTTCAAGTTTTTGTTACGTTGTTTTGCTTTTGTTTTGTTATTGACTTTTTGTTACGTTTTTGACTTTTTTGTTACGTTTTTGACTGTACTTTGTTGTGTTGTGGAGATGCCGCGATTGACTGAGTTCTCTCCGCGTGAAATCGCTGACATCCATTATTATTATGGTATGTCACGTGGACACACAACAGTCGCTCGTTCTGCATACATAAATGCGTTTCCGAGCAGACTTGTACCGTCAGCACGAAATTTCCAAGAAGTTCACCGAAAGTTATCCAACATCGGACTTGGATTAGCAAGAGATCGCCGTGAGCAACAAGCTACCATTATTGACCATTCCATAGAAGAGGCCGTTTTAAACGATTTGTTTGCTGATCCCACAACCAGCATTAGACGCTTAGCTTTGCGTCACGGTATATCAAAAACATCCGTATGGCGAATTTTGAAAAAGAAGGGATTGCATCCATACCATTATCAGCGAGTACAGCATTTGCATGAAAATGTAGACAATCGTGCAAGATGCGTAATGTCTACGTGGATTCAACAAAAAATTATAAATAATCCACAATTCCTAAAAAAAATTTTATGGATGGATGAAGCGAAATTCACCCGGAATGGAATCACAAATTGCAGAAACTTACATGTATGGTCCGAGGAAAATCCACACCTAAAGAGGGCGTCTACTTTTCAAGTGCAATTTTCAGTTAATGTATGGGCAGCTCTAATAGACGACACGCTGATTGGGCCAGTTATTTTACCCGCAACATTAAATGCCGAAAGTTTTTTAAGCTTATTAAGAGACGATCTGCCACTACTACTGGAAGATGTTCCGCTGGCTACAAGGCAACAGATGTATTTGCAGATGGACGGATGCCCTGCGCACTACGGGCGCAATGTGCGAAGTTTTTTAAACGAAAACTACGCTAATAGGTGGATCGGCCGGGATGGACCAGTCGGGTGGCCGGCACGTTCACCTGACCTGACACCCCTAGACTATTTTCTGTGGGGTGTTATGAAACAAAGAGTCTACAGAACGACCGTAAACACCGAGGCAGAGTTACAAGATCAAATCATGCGATGTGCCGATGAGATAAGAAGTGACCCAGAGATGGTGCTTAGAGCCACACAACAAATCGCTCTTCGTGTGGCAATGTGCCTACAACAACAAGGAAGCCATTTTGAGCATTTAATGCATTAAATAAAACCCTTATTTCATACTCACATGTAATAAGTTAAATAAAAATGTTGTAACTAAAATTTGATTTTTAATACTACCTGAGCAGTAAAAACAAGTGTCTCTACCTGAGTGGTGACGTAATCAGTGGTCAACTTTAAAAGCTCCTAGCCAGCGCATTTTTTAAGTTAGACCGTAGGTTTTTTTTTTATTTAAAAGCTATTATGATAGACAATAATAAAAAGTCATAAAAATATCTAGTATTATAGGCTTAATTTTAAGATTTTTGGAAATTATTTGAAAAAAACAGCATAAAAAATGTAATTTTAATACAAAAATTAAACTTTAAGTCACGATAGCCACTCGTTTGTGAGTTACTTGTTATTTTATCGTCATCGTCACATATCTGACATGATTATGGTTTTTATTTTAACAAAATAGACCCACTACTTTGGAAGAAATCATTTTTTTATTAAATAGACTCATTAGTGAGTAATACAAATTTTAATTCATCAATAAAGTATATACGAATTTTTTTTTTTTTTTTTTTTCTATGTTTTTGTTGATAATTTTCGATCTAGTTTCACCCCCTTTCGGGGTTGCACTTTATCGAGGGATACACTGTATATAGACACACACGCTTATTAATGTAGTAGGATGGACATTATTATAACTCCATAGCTTATTGAAATTGAACAAGCCCCTGGTGATTGACGAAGATGTTCAATCACCGAACACTATGAAATCTCTATACATATAAAAGAGACATTCTTAGTCATAGGTAGGTACTTACATGCGTATCTAGGCAGTTCGAAGTGGAACTGCATCTACATGGATCTTCATCAGAGGTCATTTTTAAGAAGACTGGTATTGTTATTAAAAATAAACAATTTAATCTGAATACGTGCAAATATTTGATGGTTCATGAAATAATATACATATAGCATAACTTTTGACAGACCTTTGACTTAATAAATTCTTGATTATATTAAGAATTTTTTTTATTTATTATATTCAAAAAAGTTTCAATTTAATTTTTTTTAACCTTTGTTTGGTTTGATAGAAATATTTGATTAAGTAACTAGACAAATAGAAAATGAGCCATCCTGATTTATTTTCCATGCTAGCAATACAATGGTTTTAAAATGCAAAAGAAGTGCTTGAAATCGTACCTTAAATGTTGACATTGACAACCAAGACAAATTGTGACAGTTGATTGGGAATTCTGTCTGATTCCTTCCTTTGATTCCTGTCGTGTCCATCCAACATCCCCCTGCCAAGCCAAGTGAAAACTGAAAAGTGAAGTTGTTGAGTTGCTGCTTTGCTTGGCCTTCTTGCTTTTATTTTTTTTGGTACCTACTAATATTTCAAAATCTGAAGGAGTCTTTTCAAATTATTGAAATATTTCACTAAAAATCATTCATCAAAACCAGTCAAATTGTCTGAATAAATTGCGGTACCTACCTTGCTAAAATAATAGTCAATTTCTGCATTTGTAAAGTGTTCTCAATTTGGTGTGCGCTAAAAGTCACAAGTTCATCATAAATAAAGCTCTTGTACCACTCGCAGCGATTCTTTCAAGGTTAGTGAATTCTTTTTATGTTATTTTATACTTCTATGTCTAGAGCCAGTTTAACTAAACCATTAATGTAGTGTCTACTGTATGGACTGGACACAGCAAAAGCAAGCTGATTGCAGGTGCTGACAAAATAAATGTATCATAATGAATTATGAAAACAGACAAATGCCCTTGAAGCAACTGTCCCTATTTAGTAATTTTATGACTACATTAACTCTTCATGCAGGTAAAACTTCCTGAGATTGTTCCAGTAAAAACCATGATCTGGGAATCACAGATCTCTCACGATGGATAGGACTGGCACAGGATCGTGGCGGATGGCACAACCTAAGGGAGCCCTATACCCAGCAGTGGGTGAAGTAGGGCTGTGGATGATGATGATAGACACTCAATGTCTAGGCTGTTAAAATTGACATTATTTCCAAGTTAATTACTTGTTCATTTGCCAACACCTATTTCACACTTATACTAGAAGTTAGTTGATATTTTTAATATACCATTAAAACCAGTCAGATAATCAATCTGACATACAATTAAAATCAAAAGATCTGCCCATAGACTCACATAATAATTAGCTTTTCCTCATGTAATAGATCTATTACGTGTGCTTGGACCTATGTCCAAGCACACCAGGAACTGACAGAGGATTTAGCATGTAAATGAGCTATGCTTTCCTGCATAACCTTGCATGCAAATTGTAAGTAATAGCGATGGTAACATCTGATATTCTCACTTCCCAGTAAAGATTGCAGCTTGATTCATATTCATAACTGGTTGAACTGTACTTTGTTAAGAGGTATTATTAAATATCTCAATAACATCTGTGTTTGTAAATAACTAAATCTGTCAGATTGTATATTTGTTACAACTTCAATCCTTAACTCAATCATTATGAGATCTGATATCCTTCCCTAAAGCAAAAACAATACAGATCCAGTCAGCATCTATTGCAAGTTTAAAATCTTTGTATATCATTGTATGTTCAATAGAATAGTAAAATTTTCTAAAAGTAGGACAGACAGATCATCATGTAAGCTAATAATTAAATTAATAATTTATAAAGAATTATTATTATCTACTTTATGAAAAACTATCCACAGAAGTTAGTTTTCAACTATAAAAAAAAACCTTACAGAATTAATTGCCTGATTTGTTACTTTTATGTTTCATAAAACAAATTATTTATATCCACAATTTAATGCACTGAGTATGGAGCAGGTTGTTCAAAAATAACTCTGCTACTGTTGAAGTATAATTATAATTGTTTGCATTGCCAACTGGACAGCTGAATTTTTCACAGAATGTTTATCTCTGTTGGTTTCAGTCATGTCTGTTTTTATAACAGCACAAACTCATAGTTGCACCTCTGAATAATATTGGTTTATACATAGAATTATATTTTGTTAAGATACTTCATTAATTTTCCTAACAGCGGACTTACTTTTAAATTATTGATGACTTAGTTTACTGTTACTCTTCACCTTATCCCTTTGTTGGGCAAAGGCCTCTCCCTATTCTGGTCACTCAGTTGATTGAAATAGTGTTGGAGTGGCAATAGGCCCATGTAGCTTGCAGAACAGCTGGCTGATGGGGCTGAAAAGTCCACCAACAAGATGGGCGACCTAGTGAAGACTGCAGGTGAATGGTGGATGCATGTCACTTTCAACCGCAATAACTGGAAATCCATGAGGGAGGCCTATGTCCAGCTGTGGACGTCATACTTCTGCAATGATGTGAATTAGAACCTGTTTTTTTATCAAGCAATATTCATATGACGAGCTCTGTGGCGCAGCGGGCGAAGGTCCGCCTGCGACGCAAGGGGTTGCGGGTTCGATTCCCGCCTCGGGACAAATGTCTGTACGATCTGCAGATATTTGTTCAGGGTGTTCTGGGTGTTTTTCTATATATAATAAAAATATCTATCTATGTAGTATAATGTATTAAGTATATCAGTCATCTAGTACCCATAACACAAGCTCTGCTTAGCTTGAGGCTAGATGATGCTGTGTGATTTGTCCAGCATTATTTATTTATTTATTTTATATATTTTTCTCCCAAATAATACTAACTTAATATGCAAATAATGTTGCCTTTTTGTGAATGAATAAACGCTTTTTGGTCTGGGGTGTTAGGAATTTGATGTAAATGGGGAAAAGGTTGACTTATTTGTTATATATATTTTATTGACTATGTATATTACATACGAGAACGTTTACAATTTGAAAGAATTAGAGCTAACCCGAAGGCGGGGTCGTGCGCAACTGGCGGGGGGCCCTGGATTCACTCGTCGCGATGTGTGTGTGCATCTGCGCTCCGCTTCCGCGTTCTTGGTGCGCGGTGTAGATTTTATTTTTACTTTGCGCAAAAAGTAACCTTTTGTATTAATAAATTTTCCACTTAAATTCCACACAAATCATCCAGCAAGTACTTCGTTACAAACAACATCACATGTCTTCCCAACAAGCTACTTTCAATATTAGTAGTCTCCAACATAGCACCACAGCACTGCTGATTGATGAGATTATTTGGAAAGTAAACAAACAAACATCCACCCACTCGTCATTCATGCATCTTGCATCAGCTCTTTGCACGAACAGTAGCAAAGATATGTATATAGAACATAGTTACAGTACATTCTAGCTAGATGTCCTATAGCTAGAGACCTATATTGCAAGTTTGCATGTTATGTAGACCAAAAAGCCGTGTCGGCCGAAAAGTATGTACCCCCCCGACTTTTGATCCGAAGGTCGTGCGGTCGATACCATACGTGCACTAATGGATTTTTCTTTGTTAAAAATTGTACGACCACATTTAACACGTGCTATATAAAGGGGAAGGAAAAATCTTGAGGAAACCCACGGCTTAGACAGCTCCTGACGTATTGACATGTTCTTTCCTCTGAAAATAGCCGACTTTGCTGAGAGGATGATGGACTAGGTGCTGGTTAAGCCTAATCCATCAAACATCCCAGGCACTGCAAAGCATCCCGTACAGCATGAATACCAGTGTACATTCTAGCTAGATGTACCTTTATTGCAAGTTTGCCTGCAACTGAACTGAGTGATATAGTTGGGAAGTGGTCTACCAACCGTTTTTATGATAGCGCGAATTCAAATTTCTACATATGACACAAAAGGCTTCTTGACAGGGTTTGACATTCTAAATTATTATAATAATAAGAATCTAGAGATTCGGAAAAAAATGGCCGCCAACATGGCCGGCCAAATAAATTCAGAATTCATAAATTAACTTGACACTGGCGGAATTGTGTAAAACCAAACACAAAAAGCCATGAAATAAAAAGACAAGACAATAAGTATCCACCCAGCCGTTTTCGGCTGCAGTAACGACTTGGCTTTAATTATCTTTAGTCCGTCAGTTCAGTAGATACAATGATAAAATAAGAGAAACGTATTTGTTGCTTTTCGAAATTAATGACACATTACTTAAGGTCCAACTTGTCGCGGAGGCAAAGTCGTCAGTGGGCGCGGCCTAAATGTATGTTATCTCATCTAACATAGTGTGTTTACCCGCGCGTTAGAATGAAATGCACAATGATTCATTCCTAAACCGACCACGCAAAAATATGTGAATAGACTTTAGCACAAGGGTTATTAATATTATAGAAAAACTTGAGTGTAATCTTTTCAAAATAACATTTATTTCAACTTTTGAATAATTAAACTATGTCGGAACGGCGTTTATTTTTGAGTTTTCTTTCTCCTTATATTATTTAGTTTCGTCCAAAGTTGGGCTAAAATCATTGTTGAAATACGAAAGTTTAGAGGCTTGTATTTTTGAAATAAATACTTTTTTTACGGTTTGGGGTGTATACAAACACAGATTATGTATGATGAGATAAATTGATTATAATCCTTAGTGTTGGATGGTTAACGTCAAACAGTGGAGTAGTTACCCTTCCACGTTTGTATGGAAAAATGGGCGACTCGTTCATCCTTAAATAAAGCGCATTGAAATTTAGGGCTCGTGACGTCATAGCATTGTCATAAACTGTACCGAAACATGACGGCGCGTGACATCACGATTAATTTCGACATAACGTATCGCTGATATTTTTGGATAACGTTAAAAAAGAAAAATTACTTGTACAATAGTTTTTGGTTATCTACATGATGGATTTATAATTCAAATGATATTACGTCGCCTATTGGGTGTGTGTGTGAAGTAGTCAGTCAACCATAAGCTTTCATGATAGAATAAAATATACTCGTAGTTACCAACAAACAAGGCTCATCAAGTGACACTGATTGTTAGTCGCTGGGCACATCTGAAATTTTAAAACTGTCTCAGTTTAGTTCACGATACTTCTTCAAGAAAACACATGGTGATGGCATCGATTTATTGGTCGTATATTGGTCCATTAAAATGAATGAAAAGTGCATGGATATTTTCAACAACATGCGTTTGTGCTCAAGAATAGACGTATTTGTACGATTTCTCGCCAAGCTCACTGTTATACGATTAAGAACTGCTTCCGCGTTTGTAACGTGCTACATACACTTTCATCGGTCTTCACTTGTAAACACATACAACACTAGACTAGTATATCATCGTTGGATTAACTAGCACCTTGTAGGAGCACATTGCCAAGGGCTTTTTGGATTATTCTTCATACATTTCCTTTTACGATGGCTGCGCGCTGTCTATTAAACAAAGTGTATTTATTATGTCATTGAGGTATTTCCAAAACTAGCGCAAATGGTTTAGTCTTCCTGGCATAAATGGCTATAGTACCTAGTTAAGTCTCTTTTTTAGTTAAGTATACTGTGTTGTATTTAAAAGTTTAATAAAGTTATTCTTATTCTTATACATCGCGGAATTACCACCCAGAAACATTTAGGCGTAGTTTGCGTGCTCTCTCTGTTCCGTTTATCCTTTGATGCACCGGAAAAAAACACCTGTCGTGTCTTGAAGCTTAAAGGCAAGGGTTATCCGCCGCAGTTCTTAGATCTTATTTTCCATCAGCCTAGTAAGAGTTGGATCTGGATCAGAAGTGGACTTTAACTCTACATAACAGATCTAAGGCCATCTGCCAGGTCAAATAAACCCTGATGCAGTGAACCCTGAGAGTGTTTGTAACACGCTTATGCTCGTACCTCTTCCAATTGTTCTTCCAGTTATCACGAGTTTACCTATGTCTCAATTGTGATAGTCCTATCGCATCGCATTCTGTGAGCGCATGAACCCTCGTTCGTTTAATCCAGAAATCACTGAACCAATCTGATCACTACAAGTAGCCGTACGTGGTGTATAATCGAGGATCAAAGTAAACTTAACTGGTTTAAACTGGTTTTTTATACGCCGATTACGATGGATCAACTTCGTTAAAATTTAGACGGTTAAAATTGATGTTGACGTCACGACTGGTGTAATCTGTTTCTCCAATTTGTATCAGAAGAAAATGTTAAGATTTTTTCCTATATTGCTAAACCTTATCACAACGAAGAATATCTAACAATATGAATCGCAGTTGCAGTTTTCCTCTTAGTGGTTAACCAGGAAGGTGGTTTACGTGCTTTGCATTTTGTTTTTTCACACTCTACACACACGTAAATACTCTTACGTCTATTTTATTCTTTGTTTAAACCTACTACTAATAATTGTGCACAGTTGTGATGCCCTTGACTTCAGTAAGGCCAATAGGCAAAAACAGGGTTAAACTAAATTTATACAGTGTGTTTTTTGTTTACTGGGACAGTACGGGGGCACCCATAACCAGAGGAGATACAGGTGCAGTTTCTTTTGAAACATCAGCTCCTTTTTGGAGAAAAATATTTTAGCATTAAATTATTTTTGGTCAAGCGGGAGTAGCGCCTTAAAATGAATCAAGTTGGTATTTTTTTATGCCAATCGACTCAGTCCTTTGTAAGGATCATTTTATTGTATCAAATGAAAAAAAAACTGAGCAGCGGAAGTTGTGATAGTTTTAGTACCGTTTTGTACCAAACTACTAAGAAATCGTATGTGAAAATATTTTATTAAAATTGACTAACTTCCGCTGCTCTTTTTTCATTCGATACAATAAAATGATTCTTACAAAAGACTGAGTCGATTGGCATAAAAAAATACCAACTTGATTCATTTTAAAGCGTCAAGCGTGAGTAGCACGCTTGACCAAAATAATTTTAATGCCAAAATATTTTTCTCCAAAAAGGAGCTGATGTTTCAAAAGAAACTGCACCTGTATCTCCTCTGGTTATGGGTGCCCCCGTACTGTCCCAGTAAAAAAACACACTGTATAATAATAATACCTTGCCCACCCACGAGTTTTATAAGATCTGACAATGTGTAAAATAAATGGTATTTCCGTGCTGATGGCTCGATGCCAGGATCTTCGCATTCTTGAGACGGTCAGTTGTCTCCTTATGGCCGTGGTGGCGATCGTGATTCATATTTTCACCACAATTAATCTTGTTTATCAAGGACTTTTCCTTAGTGACGACAAATATTATTACGCACTAGTCTTTACGCAGCAACGCTCTAGCTGTTGACGTCAAACGACAGATTTTATGAATATAATTTATCATTTCATCTGATATCAAATCCTATGCCAGTTCTTTGTGAGCGTTTCTGAACAATACCGCTGAGAGGGTCCTGTCACGATCCAAATCATCCTTCATATCAGCTTTGTTTCGTCTTTTGAAGCAGACGATTGCTTTGTACATTCTGGTTATTGAATTTCGCAGAATCGAGGCAGCTATTAATTTTAGCCGCTCGCTCATACAAGTACACTATGTGGTTTAATTTAAAGTGTAAACTACGCAGTATCTTACGATCACGACACCAATTTATTTTTATTTACCCCTGTGTAGAGGTTATTAACTTCGAGTGTATACTTTGTTTATCTTTGCTCGGTTTTCTAAATTGAATTTTTAGTGCTTTTCTATAGACATTTTTGGAAAGAGCCGAGCGTCGCTTACTTTCAATATTTATTTTTAAATTAACGGTTTAAATCGGCTGTTATGATGATGGTTTTTATTTATTTAATATTAGCCTTGTTTATTAGCAGCTGTTAGTGAGATGCGTGCATTTGTAATTTGAGCATAGGCATATTATATAATTTTCTTGTGTCCAAAAGCTATATTTAAATTAACACATTTCTTACCATTTAAATACATAATTATATGTTATATTATATCATAATATGATATTGATAAATAAATAATACTATTGAGTGAGTTACCTAGGTAGGTAACTTTAGCATTTACCCGCTCATTTTCAATTCAAATCTGTTTTCAGCGTATTTGTTCCCTTCACCATGGGTTTACAATAAATTTCCTCTAGTTTCAGTAGTTCGGTTGATTAGTCCTGGGCCGAACTACTGCCACATTTTTTTTCCCATTAGTTCGGTTCTGACGTCGAACCGAACCAATGGGAACCTATAGTTTCACTAGTTCGGTTGCTTAGTCCGGGGCCGAACTACTGCCACACTTTTGCTCCCATTAGTTCGGTTATCACGTCAAACCGAACTACCGAGAATGAAAACGACTCACAAGTACGGTTAAGGATGCAGCTAAATAAAAAAAACTATTTATTTTTCATTACATGTTTTTTAAAGAATAAAACAAATTTTAAATAACTTCTTCGTATTAGATCTAGACACGCGGCAGCGTCTCCAGCCAAGTTTAAAGCCAAAAGGAACTAGCGACGCAGCAGCCGTGTGTTATATTATATTACACGAACCATTTGGAGCCACTTTTCACTCCTTGATAACTCAAAATATTTTTAATATAGAAACATGAAATTTCCTTCTTATATGTATTAAAACCCCTTAAATGAACTAGAACCCGAAATTTCATATATTTACAGGATGATCAATGCAAATGGGTCAGTAGAGAGAAGTCAATAACTATGAAAGATAGTGAAATCTGTTCTTAGGAATCATGGCGTCGATTTTAAATTCAATAATAATGGTATAAAAAAAAAAGGTATTTTTGACAGTCAGAAATTGACATTTTGACCAGGAATGTATGTAACCTGGTAAAAAATATTTTCGACAATTATTGATTATAATGTCAATATCATTTTGAGTTTCATCTGCAGTACAACTGCTGCTATGACTGCCAGCCAACACTTTCAATGGTTTCTTCATTCTGTAATAAACAGATACTCAACATTTTGGCTCAAAACTCTTCATTATATATAATATATTATAACCACTTTCGCAAAAAGCTTAATAATTTAAATCGTACTTACGTCAGACAATACTATTAATCCCTTACATATGTATAATACTTTTATAATTTTTACATCTCCAGTAAGTATATTTTTTCTTTACGTATGTGGTATTACGGTAATATTGATGACCCGCGTGAAGTAGAACTCTACCTCGTCCACGTTTGATAAATTTAAAATTCATTGCGGATGCGGAGCTGGCAAAGTCATCGTTTTGCGGCATATTTCTAGCCAATGTAATCAAAATAATGATTAATATAGGAATATGTCATCCATCACGGATATGAATACTTGACTGTTATCTATTTATAAGTGGCCAATACAACTATGTACCTAACTACTTAGCCAGAAAAAGGTTTGATTTCTAGAAAACTCAGAATTTTTGACGTGATAACGTCTTATAAATTGCTGACCGGCCCGACAGAATTGAAGTTGTTTGCACATCATTAACCGAACTATACAACACTTCCCAATTGGCAGTAGTTCGGCCCCGGACTGAGCAACCGAACTAGTGAAACTATAGGTTCCCAATAGTTCGGTTCGACGTCAGAACCGAACTAATGGGAAAAAAATGTGGCAGTAGTTCGGCCCAGGACTAATCAACCGAACTACTGAAACTAGAGGATAAATTTAAAGAGTCTTATCAGCACAGCCACTCCTTAGTGTAGTAATGAGGCGTTTTCATTAAAAAGTAAAAACCGCAAAATAGTTCCCTCGAAACTTAAAGATGGCGTTACTTTTTCTTTTACTGGTAGGAAACTCAATGAGGCGTTTTCATTAAGAAGTAAAAACTTCAAAAATAGTTACATCGAACTATATAGATGGCGATAGTTTTCTTTTACTGGTAGGCACAATTCGACAATGACAGGATTAATCACAAACTTACTTACTCCGCTTGCCAGCTCCATCTGTAAAGCGGCCTATACATGTTGGGCCAACGTTGCCGAGTGAACGCCAGCCCCAACGTGTAGACGGCATGTTTGCCTTGCCTTGCCATCGCTCGGTGTCGCTCGCCTAGCTGGCCGAGTTAATACAAGCGCCAACGTGTATAGAGCACATTTGCAGTGACTTGTCAGCGCTCGCGATCGCTTGCGCTGACTCGCCTCACTTCGGAGCCGTGTCGGTTTTTCTGCACAAATCAAAGGCGCTTGCCTGCGTTGGGCCAACCGTGTCCACATGTTTGTCTGCCCGCCATTACGCGCTTGGCGTTGGTCACCGTCGCACGTATCTGTCTGTGGTAATGTCGCTCGATACAAATAAATAAATAAATAAAATAAATAAATAATGCGGGACAAATCACACAGCATCATCTAGCCCCAAGCTAAGCAGAGCTTGTGTTATGGGTACTAGATGACTGATATACTTAATATATTATACTACATAGATAGATATTTTTATTATATATAGAAAAACACCCAGAACACCCTGAACAAATATCTGCAGATCGTACAGACATTTGTCCCGAGGCGGGAATCGAACCCGCAACCCCTTGCGTCGCAGGCGGACCTTCGCCCGCTGCGCCACAGAGCTCGTCAATGATGATATTATCAAGTTTTTGGAGTATTACCAGAACGAACCGGTAATTTGGAACCCAAAAGACGTAAAGCATAAAGATAAAAAGAAATTAAGTATGTTATATAGGACTTCGACTTCGTAGACTGAATAAACAAACAAAATTACTAGGTAGTTACCTACCTACCTACTTACTATTATTTATTTATGTAGTTTATAAATATTCGATTATTTATTTGTTTATTATTATCAAATATGTAATTATACTAGCTAAGTATATATTTATAGCTATTACATAGGTACTCTAGTTTAATTATACTATGACGAAACCGCGCTTTTACTTTCTTGTTGTTTTTGTCCATCCAAAGGTTGCCTGTAAGAGATCGCTTATAGTGATAAGGCCGCCCATTGTGCATTTTGCAGCATTAGCTTTAAGTTAATCATACTTTATTTCCTTTATTATATTGTTTGTGTTAGAATTAAGCTGGGTACAATAAAGAGTTATCTATCTATCTATCTACTAACACTGACGTAATAATTATACGTGCTCATCAAATAAATAGCAGCAGCTGCAACAACTTCTACGTCCATATTGTTCAAATCATAAGACGAGCTCTGTGGCGCAGCGGGCGAAGGTCCACCTGCGCCACAAGGGGTTGCGGGTTCGATTCCCGCCTCGGGACAAATGTCTGTCTGTACGATCTGCAGATATTTGTTCTGGGTGTTTTTCTATATATAATATTATATTATATTAAATCAAATAACCACGACCACGTAGTTCGAATGCACAACAAGAACTGACAGCGGCCAACGTGTGGGCAGCTTCACACAAAACTCGTCTACATTGGCCGCTTGCAATAGTTTGCGTAGACTTGCCAAACGTGTAGACGGTAGCACTTGCCTTGTAACGATTTGCCTACGCTCGCGTTGGTCTTAGCTCGGCCAGCATGTATAGGCCGCTTTAGGTTTAGTAGAAAACTCTTTTTGTTTTGTTACTGAAAACGGCTCATTTGACAATGACAGCATTTGTGATTAATCACAACATGCTTTCTCCGCTTGCCAGCTCCATCTGTTAGGTTCAGTAGAAAACACTTTTCTTTTTTACTGAAAACGGGTCATTTGCTTGACTGACGTTTGACAGTCAATCTGACGGATTAATTGGTTTATCAAATAATTTTGCAGAAACTAATTACAATCTTGTGATCGCCAAATAAAACCAGGCAAGAGCGAGTCGGACTCGTGCACCGAGGGTTCCGTGTACAATATAGTATAATATGATAAAGGCGGTTTATATTTGTTGAAGAACCTTGACATCTCTTTTCTGATAGCGGAATTTATGTAGATTTTTTACACTTTCGATGATTTCTGAAAAACTATGCAAATTAGAGGGTTCGCAATAATTTTGCTATAAACTTTACATACTTTACTATTAGCTATAAAAGTTTCACGGGTTTATCTCTGCAAACATAATAAGGACGGTCGTTTTTTCAACATTTTTGTAAATAACTCTGAAACGATACGGATTGAAGGAAAAATGAAAACTGTTAATCAATGTGCAAATGAATACCTATATATACCCCACACGACCTAGTAACTTAACAATAACCCCTATGCCTATTAATTTATTGTTCCATAACTAATGAACAACTGAAAATCTGACAGCTATAAGGTAAAGATAAATCAATAGTGAGACGTAACTACTACTGACGTATCGTTAAAAAAAGTTGTTGTACCTACCTACTATGTTTTTTTTATCCTATGCAGCTAAGTCATACATAATGGATGACATCATGGAGCTGCCGGCGGCAACCGATCGATATTTGACTTGGTCGCTTGATTAAAACCACCGAAGTAATTCGACTAGATTCGAGCTAGACGTTTTCATTTATATCATTGAAGAAGGCAGGTTCAATTCTCATGGTTTATTTATTTATTAAAAGTACACTGACATCGAAAGTATTTACAAATAATAAAAAAACACATGCATATTATAGGTATTGATCTGATACAGACGACAATTGAAGTGTACTTACTCTATTATGTGCGTTAAGAAAAAAAGAAGAGAAAAAAGAAGAAGAATTAATATACAAGTCAACATAAAGATCAATTTAAAATATGACAAACATTACCAAAAACAACTAAAGCTAAGACAATAAAAATATAAGGTAATATAAATAGGTACGTAGAATTTGAATAACACAGGCTAGTACTTAAAATGAAACAGGCGGAATGTTATTCGGTTGTAAGTTTAAACAATGTCATTCATGGAAGGGCCTAAATGGCTCTGTAGAAGGTATTTAAAGGTGCGTAGTCTGTTGTTAAACACGTCTATATATATATGGTTTACTTTCTTGACTTTGTTTGATACGTGAAACAGAAATTATTTAGGGGGCAAAGCCCCCTATTATGCATAGCGCTGTCTGTCTGTCTGTGCATGACACGATTACAACCGAACGCGTTGACCGATTTACATGAAACCTTTTTGTTAGCACTGTCTTGGGTCACAGGGAACGGAGTTATTGTGACCGCAAAAGGTCATCAAAGGTCAATAATGGCATTTTTCGGCAACCTTTGCCTCCTTTTCTGGTACCCCCGTACCAATGCTTGTTCTTACCAAATAATACCAGCGATTCGAGACTATGGGGAAACCAGAGCAGAATAGTGTCATTATTATGTAAAACCCTTTGGGAGTTTTGTCGCTGCATTTTGTTCTAAACCGTTGCATCATTTGTTCAACTATATGTACTAACATTCAAATGAATACCGTCTATTGTGTGATAATAAGTTAGTGAATCATTTCATTATCAATATACGCTACTTTGAATGCTCGTTTGCATTGCATTATATTGTTTGGTGCGTAGTTCTGCTTTGATAACGTTCTTAAGGTAAATCTAGTGCCCCGTTCTGGTATGGGCCGGCACGGCACAGCATTGTTCTCCTGTTTCATAGTGGTCTTCGATCAGTGGCAGAATAATCTAGTATTATTTTCAAATCTTTATTGATCATTTATCATTCTCCCTCCCTGGTATCAATCGCCTTTGTTGGTGTACTTGTTGTATGAAAGACAGCAGTTGTAAAGTATGATTAGGTCGGCATAGTTTGAAGGACGTGACAGGCTTGTAGTGTACACTTGGGACCATGATGCAATTCAACTCGTGATGCTTGTTTAGTACAGCATTAATAAAAAGGTCATATGACCGAACATACGTCTTTGTTGAGTCTTAAAGATTAGGTTTTGGTGGTTCTGTTTCGTCCGCTCATCAGTCCGTGATACTCAATCATCCTTGGATCGTAATGAATTATTCCGAGATATTAAGCCACCGATTCAAAAGGGTGAGTTTTACTTTACATACTAGTACTCTACACAATTTTAAGTTTCTTTTGTACTTCTTATTTTATTATTTACTAGCCGCACTCCGTTTCACTCGCGCAGTTCGCGTTCCTGTGGGCATACGGAGATAAAATATAGCCTATGTTACTCAGGGATAATGTAGCATTATAATGGTAAATTAATTTTGAAAATCGGTCCAGTAGTTTTTGAGTTTATTCGTTACAAACATTCAAAATACAAATCTTTCCTCTTCATAACATAATAGATTAAGAGCAGGCTAGGAGAAAGAGTAGACCTTTGCCCAGCATTAGAAAAAAAATATGGGTAATTAAAAAGAATGCACGTTACAGTCGTAAGATAATCCTCTTTAAATACAGGACATTTGTATGTTAATATAAGAGCTAAATAGGCAGGAAATCGTACCGTGACACCGCAGAGAAAGCTTCAGACTTTCTGGTTCACGAAGGTTCTGGGCAGTCTGCATAAGCTCTTTCATTGGGCCGATCAAACTAAGGCTCGTTATAACGGCCGTTATTATCTAAAGCTAAGTCTGCGTAGGTTGTTTTTATCACGTTTTTTCTTGTTAATTGCAAGCTGTCTGTTGTCGGCGACAGATTGGCTGGCGGTACCTCATTCATTACCGTTCAATGGCGTGACGAACTGGCCTCTTGTTCGCGTCCATTCGAGCGCATCGGTAGTGAGAAAACCAGGTTTTGTGGTTTGCTGTTACTCTTTTTCCGGCTAAATCTTTTAATCCAAGCTATTTTTCCGCATGCGGCATTATCTAAAAACGCGCAGATTCCCCATAACCTTCCTTTCGCTTCGCCGTAGTGTTATTCAGAGTCGTTTACTATTGATGGCTAAAGATAAAATAACTTTGTTGTTACTTCTTGTGTTACCTCGAATCGATCTACACGTTATTTTCTAAACCTAATATTCTATAGAATCGCGATTTTAGAATAAAAATATAAATTACATATTATATAAGGCATTTAAAAATCATTCTAGATAACATACCTACTCCAAGCTCCATTTCGAACCCTTCTTGAACGGGGTCAATATTTTCAATTTTAATTACTTTTATGCAGAATGTTTTGAGGATGTTTATTTATTTTCTTAGTACCCAACCATAAAGAGTTAAAAAAAATGTTCGCAGGCAGCACTAAAGTACCTACTCTGCAAATCTAATTTATTGGCTCGTACGTACGTCACTATCCCACTTACAGTCCCATCATTCAAATGATGGCAATAAGACGATGACGTCAGTTATCAATTCATCGCCAACTACATACCTAAGATCCGGAAAACGTGGCCTAGAGAATGAGATCAGTCGACATCAATTGACAGAAAATCCTATCACACTCGATCGACCACAGACGACAGCATTCGATTTGTCGATGAGCCAAACCTATCATATGAATCGGCATCGATCCAGGTTCAATAATTGGTAGCACCCGTACTTGCCCGAGTAATAGTTGAAGAGAAATCTAGCAGCTGAACTGCTAGATTACTAAGATTTCTTCAATTAAAATAGTCTGTTTATTTACTCCCATCTACTTTCTTCAAACTTTTAAAGGTATGTTTATTTACTCCATTTCTTCAAACTACTTGGGCCCCAACTGAAAACCAGAACATCTGAGTTTTGTCAGGTGCTACACAAAGCCATGTTGGGGCCTTTTTACCATAGAAGAAGAAGAAGGAGAAAGAAATCATTTATTTTTGACAAACACACAATATATACAAATTATATAGACACAAATATAGATACAAACAATGCTGCGTGAGGTCAAAAAATGGACTCTGCCTCACTTTCTCTGTTTTTCTTACATTACTTTGTAGCAGCCACTTCCTTTGTTTTTCTTACATTACGCTCCGTATATTTTAAATTTTTCTGTTTGTATTGTTTGTGCGCGAGGTATATGTTCTATTTCAATAATGTATGTTTTTCTAACAAGTAGTCTTGTGTTTCATAACGACTAAGTGTTTTTCCATTCTACCTAACACTTGTACGTAATGATTGCGCGAAGCTAGTGCACCTAACAGTCACAATGCTTGTGATATAGTATGTAGGTGAATGCTTTTGTTGGCATTTTACTATAGTCGTATCTACCTCTATTCACCGCGGTGATTTAAAATCTGACTTATTGCACATTTGTAAAATACTCTACTAGCGCTGTGCTGGTAATTTATTATTTTTAAATATACAGGAAACTGATAATCATAGTTCTACACTTATGAATATTAATCTGAAATATTTATATACTTATTCCACTTTTTTGTAGTCGGTACGCGGCTTTTTACAACTTATCAGCTGTTATGATTCCAATATGGTATCATTTAAATCCCTGGGTATGACTAGTATCAGCTCTGCCGAACAATTGTTTCTTCATAACGTTTATCTGTGCCTATTTACGAAATAATCCTTCCTTATATTATACTATGTATCCAGTTGAAACTAGCGGCCATCTAGTCTGTATTTTTAAAAGTACTGGTGGTAAAATATGACTTATAATTAAATTAAAAGATAAACGTTGGTTTTGTAATGAGCTGTGAACAAAACGAAACTCATATCTCAGTAAATAAATAAGAAATCAAATAACGTATCCTTAAAACACAACTTACAAAATTAATCTTAATCCCGTATCTAGCACGTACGTTTAAACACAAAGTCAAGTTTATTTTCTTTCTTTATCATAATTCACTAGATTTTATTCTACTACTTCTAGACTTATAAATGATTTAAAAGAGACACTGAGAGATATAACGTTGTCTCTCCCGGTATAATTTATACTATAGATAGCTATCTCTCGGCCTTTGTGTGGCAGTGGTGTCTGGTGGTTGCCCTAGTTGGCTCTTCTCCATCTAATTTCTGTTGTTACAAGCCCTGGATAGTGCCATGTCTTTGATTTGCATTGTCCTTTAAATCTTTACGTTCTGGTTATATTCATTTAAATTCACTATTGTTGAATTCGAATTCGTCTTATGATATTCCAATTCTTATCCATATTTTTATAATTGACCTGTTTAAATTGCATAAATATTTATAGTCCGTCAAACTTAGCTTGATCGCTGCGATAGCTGCCATCAGAATCCCGCCCATCAAGTTCTGAATTTTGTAATAGTATACCTCAACTACCCCTCATGGAGATACAAAAGGGAGGCCTGTGTTCAGCAGTAGACGTTTTAGGTCTGAAATGATAATTTACCTGATGGCAACGTCGTATATTTTGGGTCGGACTGCACGAAAAGTGATGTGCTATGCCGATGAGTCTTGTTAACCAACATGCACCGTCATATTATCAACATCGTCCTAGCCAGCTTGATCACTTTGAGGCCTCTGCCTCGAATCTTGCGGGCAGCGGGGCGGCGGCGCGTGAGCGGCCGGATTTTTCAAGCGCGCCGCTGTTTTCGAGGGTCGGTCCATTTGATTTTACGCAAAAGATACTGCCGCTCCCGCGCGGCCGCCGCCGCCGCCCCGCTGCCCGCAAGATTCGAGGCAGAGGCCTGACATATGCCAAGTGGCACGAATAGCGTGGCATATGTCACAGTGATCAAGCTTTGTTTTAAGAACTATAATAACTATGATAGTTTAAAAGTTATATTATGCCCTATTTCCCTGAGTTGTTTTGGTTTTATGTTTCACGTCTAAATTCGGAGACTGTATAACCAAATCATTATCAATATTCTCACGGTACCGTGTAGCTTTTATAATAATTATTGAAATATAATACACAAGGATTTCGTCGCGGTTAGTCTCCATGTATTTACAAAACAACTGACACAGGTTCACCTTGTTGCTGCAGAGTTGTTATTGTTACGAGTATCTCAGAATGCTTGACCGATATCACCTGAATTCTTAAACAGTTCATTGCAAAGTTTTAATTCGTAAAACAACATTTGACTTTTTTGTTAGATTTAGTTTACCTTACTAAGGCTTTTTGAAATGATAAGACTATTTTTAAACATTTTAATTGAATTGTAGTGATTCAAGCCTAGTGTAGAAAAGCCATTTTGCATTTTAAAGGGGTTCTATAAAAAGTGTACTAAGCAACACTGAACCGGTTTAAAAAAAAGCCATAATGTTTTTTATTTTGATTATGTTGCCGAAAAAGTTATATCTAGTTAAAAAAACTGACTGTCCAATTTCCATTGTAACTCAAAACTTCGGTAGCATTTGTTGCCATGCCATAAATAATATCTTTTCATAAAACGAACTTTAGATCAAAATTCCTGTAGATTTTACGTAGCGTCTCCAGCATATGTTTTCATCATCTGGTGTGAGTTTACGAAATTATTACATGCTCTGCATATTATCGCAATGAAGATCTGGCGCCAGCAAACTTTATTTTATCAAATATTTCATTGGAGACGTGCCAATTGTCAATCGCACATCAGTGACGATCACAGCATCGACATATGCCAGAAGAAAGTCAGAGTTCGTCGGCACGCTGGCGAATATAGTGCAGCTATCACCGCCAACGCCAAACAAATCGATACCGATACCTCTATCAATCAGTATCTTGTAATTTATGACTTCTTTATTTATCTCCCATAATGATGATTTGAGTTGATGTTATAGTTATAGGTTGATGATTTAGTTGCCGTAAGGTGCTGGCAGTAGAATGTTGCCCCTACGCTCTTGCCCGTGGATGCAGTAAGAATATGCCAAGGGATGCATACAGGAAGACGGGCAGCAGCGTTATTTATTATACGTATTTTGAAAACCTAGAATATAAAGGAATTTCTTTTAAAAAATTATATATCACAATATATAATTTTTTAAAAGAAATTCCTGTCATAATATTGATTCATCTACAATCAGATATCGCAGAAATGTTGGCAAGCTTCCGGGAAACACTCGTATGATGATGATTTTATAAAATTATCGGTAATGTAATAAGTTTGGAGACTTCTAAGAAGAGATACTACACAACACTAGAAAAAACACAACCTATACTCGTAGATATCGTGCCCTAGAAATGATGACATGGAAAAATTGAACCTTTCGTTACTACCCTTCTACTAATGAGAACTATTTAATGATACGAAAGAAAATTTTATCAAATTTCATCATTCACAGCCCATAGTACCTACTGCTAGGTGTAAGCCTCCTTTTGTAAACGCCACTCAAGCCGGTCCTGTGCTGTGATAAGCCAAATATTTCCCGCGACTTTACGAATCTAGCGACCGCGACTCCTCTGGCCACCAAAGAAGTCGCGTTCGTCCGATTGCATAGTGATTGAAAATTTCCATTGAAATGTGGATAGTATCCAAAAGTATAAGCGTCATTCGACAAGATAATATGGATAATTATAAAGCTAGACTGTGCCAGAACTACTAATGCTCATTCTATCGGTAACTACGCAAGGATGATTTAAACAGAACGTGTTTTGGTACTTACCCCACTATTTTGCATAGTTGAGTGCTGATATAAAACAGACATCCTACATCTAATGTTTAAATCCAGTAGCTGAAGGACTAATTTGAAACTTTCAAACCTATTAATATCTAGGCATGGAAAAAATCACAAGCATGCGATCAGACAAGTTTCATTCAATTTATAAGATTGCATCGTCGCACGGCTGAGCCGCAGACGTAGAGTATCTTTGTTAGCATAGTCATTTAAACTTAAAACATTATCTTTATTAGTTCATATAAAACATTGACGTGTTTGACGTGATGTAAAGTTTATATCAATTCACATAGCAGTGTCACCGATGCAACTTTGTCACCATGTGGTCCGCTCGGTGCCCGCGCGTGTTCGATGACCGAGGCATTCGGTGACCCTACAGAGTTGATGTAGTGAGCTCTTATCCATAGAAGTCCATGTAAAGAACTAGCGGACCCGGCAGACGTCGCCCTGCCCGCTGATTTGGAGACATGACAGCAGCGCCACCTATCGCGGCTTCAATTGTGTCGGTCCAGCCGCTTAGGAGGATTTTTACGTACGCCTTCGCGCACTACTGTAATTATTTTTTCGCGCAAGAGTTTTAATTTCGCTATAACTCGTAAGATATTGATTTAAATTATATGGTTTAAAGCAAACATGTTCTTTAAAAACCATTCAAGATGTTAAGAAAATAAAAAATATATAGGTATATTAGGATATACAGGTTGGGGTTCTCTATTTTGTCTCCGAAATTTTATATCCCTAATATAGTAATCCATAAAATGTATTTTCATATTTTCGTTTGCCCGAATAATCAGGATCTAAAGCCCTATAATGTAATGATCCATAATATAGTTACCACTAATATCGTTTTCCATAATGGTTAAAATGTCTCAAGTCATTAGCAATAAATAATGAATTCCATAACTCATAATCATTATTTTACTAATTATTTATTAGAATAATTTTAATATTCTTAATGTATGTTGATGTATTATCGAATCGTTATTAACACCAAAATAAACTTAAAACGCAAATTATTTGATTTTGTACTTTAATAACTCTATATAACTAATAATAACTTTTATAACTTCTTCTGTCGTCAACATTTTGTGGTGTTTAGATTAAGTGTATTTTTAAATGTATCTATGGAAACTTTTAATTGGGCAACAGCGTGCAGGACTTATTTTTTTGGTGTTCTTTTGAGGCCACAATAACTCCGGTCCCTGTGACCCTACTAGGGTCACCAAAATCAATCAGTACCTTCTGTCATTAAGACGGTGCTAACAAAAAAGGTTTCATGTAAATCGGTCAACGCGTTCGGTTGTAATCGTTTCATACACAGACTGACAGACAGACAGACAGCGCTATGCATATTAGGGGGCTTGGCCCCCTAATTATATCTGCCAATATTTCTTACTACTGACGAATCTGGGCTACTGAGTAGTTATTTTAGTTAGAATATTTTCATTTAAATATATTTCAAAGACGCATAGCGATGTAACGATTTAAATAATATTTACGGTCGAAGTGTTAAAGTAAAAGTGCAAAAGACCCGGATATTATGATTGGTGCTAAAAACAACGAACCGAAATAACCAAATTCATTATGAGATTGATTGAATATTAGAATGTTTACTCAATTGCTTCTCCTCGGTTTTAACGGCTGTAGGTAAATGAGAACCGCTAACACCTATATCGTAAAATCGTATCGTATGTTGTTACTTTAACGAACAGATATCGTAGTTTCTACGAATAACGCGTAAACCAAGGCCACACGTTTACCATTGTGTCTGGAGCTTCGTTCATAAAACGGATTCCCTTTATGATTGTGCGGAAAGCGAGGAGTATCGAGGCCCAGTAAAGAATGGCTTTGCTGAGTAGGCAAATACATGTCTGTAGGCCGTGCGCGCATGACCACAACGGCATTTGGGGAGAGTGACGTCATTGGCTGCGTCACGTCATACTCTAACCCCCTAATCCCCCTATTCGCATGGCCAAGGCCTAGTCGCGCCTCGACCCTCTGTTCTCTTGACATTCGATCATGGACTTGCAGAGATATCGTTCAATGAAACTTCTTAGATCTTTTAAACTACTTCCTTCCTTTAATCATAATTATGACTAATGCTCTTCATCCAATATAAATACTTAGCTTATTTGTATTGTATTAATTACTCATTGGCGATAAACACAGTCAAGGAGAAATTTCTATTAATTTAGATTAATTAGGAAATTGCCGCTGGTAGTCGACAGTAAAATGTTGCCCCTCCCCTCTCTTTTTTTAATCTGCCAAGGCATATCTTCGGAAGATGAGAAGCAGCGTCTTTCCGTGTATCAACATCCCATACTGCACTCGCCATCGCCCACCCGGTGAGTGGTGAGTATGGCAAAACCCCCTAATGTCCAGTCCAGCAGTGGACGTGCTACGGCTGAGATGACGAATTAGAACACTGGATGCATGAGTGGACTTGAGAACCAGTAGATATTTTATTGCCAATCATCATCATCATTACAGCCGTAAGATATCCACTGCTGGACATAGGCCTCCCTCATTGACTAAGAGATCCAAGTGCATGAGGGGTTGTTGCCATACTCACCACGCTTGGCAGGCGGGTTGGTGAGCGCAGCTCGGGATGTTCTTACACGGAAAGACGCTGCTGCCCATCTTCCGGAGATATCCCTTAGCATGCTATTCTTGCTGCATCCCACGGCAATATTGCCAATAAAAACAAGATATTTTATACCGACTAATTTAATTACTGATATTACCAAGTATGCAGTAAGAGCTTGCTAAGGGATACCTCCGGAAGATGGGCAGCAGCGTCTATCCGTGTATCGACAACCCATACTGCGCTCACCAACCCGCCTGCCAAGCGTGGTGAGTCTGGCAACTACCCCTCATGGAGATCCATGAGGGAGGCCTGTGTTCATCAGTGGACGTTTTATGGCTGAAATAAATAAATAAATAATGCTGGACAAGTCACACAGCATCATCTAGCCCCAAGCTAAGCAGAGCTTGTGTTATGGGTACTAGATGACTGATATACTTAATACATTATACTACATAGATATATATTTTTATTAGAGGTATATATAGAAAAACACCCAGAACACCCTGAACAAATATCTGCAGATCGTACAGACATTTGTCCCGAGGCGGGAATCGAACCCTTGCGTCGCAGGCGGACCTTCGCCCGCTGCGCCACAGAGTTCGTCATGATGATGATTACCAAGCTAGTATTGTACTATATATCAGTAATTAATTATATACTAAGAGATGTAGGGGAATTATTCAGCGAGCAGTTTTAGTAAGCCCTCCTTGAGATTCACTCGCTCTTCGGTACGCCGGCCGCCCGAGGGATTTATAACCTTGGACTTATCGGGGAAAGTCGGAGGAGAACGCATTGCGCCATTCCACAGGAGCACAACCTTGACAGCTGATCGTAATTTTCAACTCGAAATACTTGTAACTGCGTCTGCTATTTTACCATGCCGGTATTTCATTGGTTTTACTAGTTTGACCTTGGTTTTATCAAACGACAGCAAGTTTAATCTATTGAAATAATTAAGTCGAAAACTCGGTTTTGTGACAGCCATCTGAATTTATTTAATCTTACTGTGTCATGCTAAGGTATACTGCTTCTTTTCACTTATAGACTATGATCTTTAGAAACACAGAATTAAGTAATATTTTTAGAAACGCTACTAAAACAAATGACATTCTTCGTATAATGTAGTTATTAGGTGATTAGCTTTCGACGAGCCTTTGTTGGTCATTGAAGTCGATGCATTGATTTTACATGAATAGATTTCCAATAATAGAGGGTCATGTCTGGCGAGGGTTAGTCTGAACTAACTGTGCATTCATCTGTGGCGGAGGGAGGGGAGGTTTTCAATGGGGTTGAATTGCGTGGGTGCTGTGAACGTGGGCGTATCGCCCCGCTTTTCTTTCGAAACAGCAATAAATTCACTAAATTATAAAATTCTGTTTTAGGAGAATTTAGTTTTTATAGTGCCAGCTGATTTAACGTGTATCTATGCCATTTCGAGTTTAATTTTATACAAGATACCAGGTTTGATAGCTTTGAATGGGAAAAGCAGAGCCTTTCCTGTATTCAGAAGAGTTTCACCCGAATTAATTAAATCCATTCATCCGACTTGATGCTTCAGAGAATCCGAAAGGTGTCAAAATAAATATGTACAAAATAACCCCATCGGGTAAAAAAGTTTTTTTTAGTACCTTATAGGTGGTGGAAGTTTTCCCCAAGCAATTATTGAAATTACTACTAAATTTAACGCCAACATACCACATAATAAGTGATAAGATCCAGTCGAAAGCCACTCTTTGATATAAAGCCCAAGAGCTTGGGGCGTTCATGTAGACTGGCCACCTACGGAATAACAACCATTTAATTCTTAGTTGCTTGAAATTTGTACATACATTCGTGAACGCATTTTAACATACCACGTTTCTTGTATATATTCACTACTTTGCTAGTATATTATTATGATATAGATAATAAAGACCGAAATTAAACAATTTACATGCCAATATTATGCCACTCGAAAGTAAAAAAAATGTTTGTTACCCTTGAATCCGAATTTATACAATAGAATAAATTTGAAGTATGTCTAATCGTTTGTTCTCCATTCGCCTACAATGGCGTAGGGTCAAAAATGAACACTGACTCAGAATTACCTCAATCACACAGGAGGTTGCGGCATAAATAATTGATTATTTAAACACCCCGACACCACTACTCCAATAATTTCCAAAAAGCTGAAACAATTTTTATAAAACATGTATAAGAACCACCGCTTAAAGAACTGTCTCAAATAAAAAAAATGCTTTCAACTCGGTTCACGGTGCCACAGAGAGACATACATACTTTGCTCCCCTCTTATATTAGCGTCGGTGGTTAAAAATAAGAAGACATCATACAGCTTAAACTCCAATCAGTAGTTAAACGTATAAAGAGGCAATAGCAGTATTATTTACAGTTTGAACGCCCCTCGTATTTCAACAGAGATGAAGGCATGTTGATAATTAGGAAGTTAGTGTTTTAGGATATGTGCGAGGTAGACTATATAGCGACGTAGGTATATTAAGTTTTAGGCGAGCGGAGAACAAAGGTGTCTAATACTCGTATGTAAAGATGACTTGTACTCACCTACTGACCATAGGCAATTTATCCGGATTCCGGGTTCGAAGACGAGGCCGCGGGCAAAACTAAAATAATCTTAGGCACGCAATTTGCAACTTTCTCACAAGAGTTGAGAAGCTAGGCCAAAGTTAACCATGTTAATGCAAAGATTTCACTATGGAACTTTGTTAGTTTATGTAAAGTTAACATGAAATATTGAGCTACCTATGCTTTCTTAAATACTTTCCTACTAAATTGACTGACTAATTTAATTTTGTTAATACTAAGTTTTCTATAAGTAAGGCATTTACATCTATTAAAAATTATTTATATATCGTCAGCAACTGGTATTCGTGCTGTACGTTGCAGTGCCTGGGACGTTGATAGATGGTAGGTAGGTATACCATCCACCCATTTAAGTCAGCTATTAGTCAGAGGAAAGAACAGGTCAATACGTCTGAAGCTGAATAAAGGCGTGGGTTTCATCACGATGTTTTCCTTCACCAGTAAAACACGTATTAAATATGCACATTTTTTTGGTAAAGAAAAATTTATTGGTGCACGGCCGGTATAGAACCCACGACCTTCGGATCGAAAGTCGGGGATACATACCACTCTGTCAACACGGCTCAATTTTTCATAAATCACACATATAAGTAAGATATGTGAATAAGCGTTATCATAATACTCCGTAACAAGTGTTTTCAGTATCTTTAAATTGTGTATACTCTTCTCATACGGCCCCGCTTAAATACTCGTAGTTCTGACCTTACAGTAGTCTAACCTTCCACATTGTACGTGAATAAGTATCTCAAGTATTTATAATGCTATGTTAGCGAATGGCATTACCCCTCATGGAGATTCATGAGAGGCCTGTGTTCAGTAGTGGACGTTTTACGGCTGAAATGATGATGTTAGCGAACCACACTTTTAGTCACAATGTTTCAAAGACAATCCGAAAAACGCGTGAAATTCTATGTAATATGAATGAAATACTATGTAAGAAAGTACAAGCTTTATGTTTAGGTAATACTAGTTTCTGCCCGCGGATTTGCACGCGTTGTACCAGAACAAACGGAAGCCTAACTATCCGTTCGAAATATGGCAAATTGTTTTAGGGAGTCGTTTAGGAGAATATTACAAAGCAAAATTTTAAGTTACATGAAATAACACTGGAAACTACACACATCACCATCCTATTAAGAAAAGCGAGAGAGTACTATGGAAATTAGATGATTGATATTATAAATACTTTAATACTTTCTAAGAGTGTACATCATAGGGAAGGGGTAAATAAAAAATCGTTAAATCGCGAAGAGTGGAAGAAGGGAAGGGAGGCCTTTGCCCTGCAGTGGGACAGTGGAGGCTAAATAATAATAATAATAATAATTAATACTTTCTAGGGTTACGTAGTACAACAAGGAACCCTTTAGTTTCGCTTTGTCTTTCTGTCTGTCGACGGCTAAAGCCGTTTTTTAGTAAACTAAAAGACTATTAGTCCTAGAAAGCTGTAATTTTTCTTGGTCATTTAAATAATCACGTTGAGATAACGCTATGCTTGCTATGTTGAGATAAGGTACCTCCCATACACGTAACAAAGGGTTAAACCGTAGGTAATCTCAGTTGCCGTGGGGTGCCGGCAGTAGAATGTTACCTCTCCTCTCATGCCCGTGGATGCAGTAAGAGCCTGCTAAGGGATACCCCCGGAAGATGGGCAGCAGCGTCTTTCCGTGTATCAACATCCCGTACTGCGCTCGCCAACACGCCTGCCAAGCGTGGTGAGTATGGCAAATACCCCTCATGGAGATCCATGAGAGGCCCGTGTTCAGTAGTGGACGTATACGGCTGAAACGACGAATCTCAATTAATTCATATTTATATGTATTTAGTAAACGTAAAAAAAAACATACACCAACTTCTAACGGGTCTACGGTTAACTACGGAACCCTACATAACGCGTGGTCCGCCACGGAGGTCTTAAATAGAATTAATATTATGAGAACGTTTAAGGTTTTGAAATCGATTTACTTCAGCGCGTTGTTTGTATCCAAACAAACTGAATAGATTCCGTGAAACAGCTATAAAACATTTCAAATGTGTGTTACATTCGATGCTTACACTGAACAGATTGCATACCTATTGAAGTTGATGTTTGTGTTGATTGGTTTCTACCTATGACTGCTAATCAACGACAAGGATGAATAGATAGATTCAGAGTCAATTTATTGATCCACTGCACAGACAGGTGCACAGTCTTTGTTTGGCCATCTCTCTCTCTGAGTTAGCTCGTCAGCTTCTGGAACTAAGTGTTATATTGTGTCAGAATGATGATCTTGATTCCTATCAATATCATAGTTGGCAAGGATTTTTAGCCCCCGTTAAAATGTTACTGGCTATTTTGAGGATACAAATGCGTAGAATCATACCACGCTTAACAGACGGTCTTTGTTAGTCTGATGCGCAATTTGCTATTAAACGGAGCTCGTTTATCACTACTCCCGTATAAGTTAAATTTTCGCATCTATAGCATATTCAAATTAACTTTTATTAGCACTCGCATGGCGCTACATAAGTAGCAAATGGCTTGATGCCAGAATCTCGCAAGAATTTACCCACTGATTGAACTTGTCAATGACTTCATGAGTTGATGGCTGATGCTTTCTGACTTAGACGTACAAATCTCTTTTGAATATGCATTTATGTATCCCGAATTTGAATATATAAATAAGCTAAACGCATGAGCTAGACGGTTTCTAATATCGTGATATATTTGTATTCAATCGCGATTGCGTGCAGTGCAATGCAACCCCTTTATAGCCAAGGATCATGTTGGATTTGTTTGCGTTCGAAAATTCGTGTATTTCAAAATTTACCGCTTCATCGACCGCGTCATTTTAGAGTAAAAATGGTTTAATGTAAATATGTTTTATGGTAGTTTGAGGTTGCAGCTTAGTGAACTAAAGTGAAATTGCAGAGTTTTGCTTCGACCCTGATAGTTAATCTGGTATTACCGCCAAATCGTTCAATCACCATTTCATATTTTGTAGAGCACTTATCTAATTAGCTTATGTATGACACTATTGAAAACCGGTTCTTTTTTCATATCATTTATATCATTAGGCTCTCCCAAGACTAGCAGGTTTTCCGGACCAGCTAGGGAATATCAGACGTAGGAAAACACATCAGAAAACATTGAGATAACCAATGTACTAGACAGTAGGCCTTGTACATCACCCATGCTTGGAAACGGCTGGTGTTATACTACTCTGCCAGACAGACACGCCACATTGTTGTAGTTGCTGGCTGACGGCCCAAGTCAGCTATACTAATCTGTGGCTATACCCTAAATTTCCTAGACTCCGTATTGTTTTAGTACTTTGTGCTTTTCTCACAGTAGATTAACTTGTATATAGGTATTATTATAAAAGGCTATATTAGTTGCAAATTTACCTGGAAAATTACTGTTTGGGTACGATCTTACGTAATATGTATCTAATTTATATGGAAATTTTAGCTACTTCGTCCAATGGTGTTATCACTTTTCCAAGTGTTAAAGATAGTTGTAATCTCAGTAAAGTCAATAGGTTCTATTGTGAAATATTAGCTAATAAACCTAATCCTTGAAGAATTTACAGCTACGTTAATATTAGCCCGTATGCAAGCAAAAACAGTAAATATTGTTGTGCTCTAGTAGATTTAGTGACTATTCCTTAACTCTATTGTTGGCTTTTAAGATAAGTATTTATTAAACCAACAGTCCACTCCTATAACATGTTTGTGCTGCTGAACATCTAAAAGCAAATATCTGATAGTGACAATAACTAAATAATGTGGAAATACAAACAAATTAGTTATACATTAGTAAATAGTTCTGAGGAAAAACAATGTAAAACATACGCTTAAATTTATTCTGTTATATTATTTCCTAATTTAGTTACACTTCAATTCACCTAACCACGTATTTAAATACTAAAAACCGACTGCAACGACCCTGATGATGGTGATGATAATGATGATGAGTAGGTAGGTGCGACGATAAATGCATAGATATACATCATTATGGTAATAAATTAAAAGTAAAAAACTTTTTAACAAACAAACTTTCATTTAAACGTACAAAAAATAATAAACGACAAGCTTTTTTATCACATTAATTGTGAAAAGACGTTTTAAGTTGACATTAAACTTGAATGGAAAATGTTTATTTTATTATTTTTAGTACGTTTAAATAAAAGCTTGCTTGTCAAAAAGATTTTTTACTTTTAAATATTTTTTTACTTTTTAATTATCACTAGACAGTTGGTTTCTTGTCTGTTCATCTCATGCCCGCCATGTTGGATTTAGAGTAATGTCATATATTTTTTTTGAGTAACACTCAGCAAGCCCTTTTATTTGATGGGTAAGGACCAAATTCTTTGCATCGTTGGACAACGGAAATCACACTGGAATGTGTCACACAGGAAAAAAAAGTCGCACAATAAAATTGTAAAGGCACGTGTACAAGGTTTGAAGATAAGTAATAAATAAAAATAATTTTAAATCATGTGTTTTTTTAATATCAAGCATGATAAAACCAAAACCTTCAAAACATCTCTCAAAATCTGCTACAATACATATAAAAATGCCTCTAAGTCATTATCAGTTTTTTTCACATTTATCACATTTACATCTGCTTCATAATTTTCCTTTGGTTTTCCTATGTCATTTATTAAATACTTTTTTCTTAATTCAACTTCACTAGACACAGTCCGTCAATCCTCATCCCTTTTTTCTTTTAAATTTGATTCATCCTGTGTCTCTTCAAACTCAGGCTTCCTTCCATTGTTGTATCTTATCTATCTTTTTTTTCATCTTCGTTCTAATCAGATATTTTTTCTACGATTTAGTTCTCTGCGCATTCTTTCGTTGCTTTTGTTTAAATTTTTCAGGATTTGTTTTTTTTTTTAATTTTTGCGATATTTCCGACATCTTTCTGCCGAGGATAATGGCATCTAAAAAACAAAACAATGTTTAACTTTACAATTCCAGCATAATACATTGATTTAAACTTGCACGATTTTCACACATTATTATAACAAAAGGAGACTTAATCGCGTTCAAAAAGGTGTTTATTTCATTATCTCGACGTTTCGGACGTGATGTTACGTCCATGGTCTCAGGAAATCCCTTCGAGACCATGGACGTAACAACGTAACGAGCTTAAATGGGTCATTGTACGTATCAAAACAAACAACTTTATACAGAAATATATGTTTCATTAAAAGTATCCAGTAGGTATCCAGAGGTATGAGTATGCCACGGTTTCAAGTAAATCTGACCATAAAATAAACTCACAATCAGTTTTTTTCTCTTTATTTGTTAGACTAGATAGAGAATAAAGTTTTTGCTTTACTGCGCTGATTTACCATCTAATATTATGCACTGCAAACATCATCAATACGCAGATGACCTACAGATACATATTTCTTTCAAACCATCACATACTATTGATGCAACAACTAAACTGAACATAGATTTAGACAGAATTTTAAAATGGTCAGATAGGAATAGTTTGGTTCTTAATCCTACGAAATCTAAATTTCTTATTCTCGGTTCAAAAAAGCAAGTGGAAAAAGTAGAAAATTCTGATCCGAGTATAAATATCAAGGGTACGGCAATAGAACATGTTACTGAAGCCCGCAACCTCGGTTTGCTTATGGACATTTCTCTACATTTTGAAAATCATATCGCACATACAGTCCGCAATTGCTTTTACAGGCTGTCAGTGCTTTATCGCTTGCGTGAATTTCTTAGCATAGATTTACGAAATAGGTTATGTGATTCTCTTATTCTTTCCAAATTAAGTTACGTTGATACCGTCTTTGGCGAATGTTTGCTAGCGCGATCTAAGAAGCTAATTCAACGATTACAAAATGCCTGCATGAGATTTTGCTACCCAATTCCAAAACGTACACACATTTCTCCCTATATAAATAGTCACGGTTTGCTTAATATGACATCACGTCGATCGTTACATTTTTCTTGTTTACTTTTCGGTATAATTAAGCACCAACATCCTTCGTATCTTTACGAAAAACTTCATTTCTCCAACCGACATATACGTTTTTCCACACGTCTTATTTGCCCCAAACACAGAACGACTGCATTTCGTGGCAGTTTTAGATATGCTGCCACGAAATGTTGGAATAACTTACCTCCACCATTAAGAAATATGAAATCTATCGACACGTTTAAAACTTCTCTTAAGAAAATTCTTTTAATTTCTCAAAAAACTTCCTAGTCGTTCTGAGTTTTCTGGCTTTCTATTACCTACAGAATTAAAAATTATGTAAATTGAGCTTTATTCTCCATTATATATGAATGAACGTAATAATGTTATTTTAAATAGATGTACAATTTATAATTTTACCCTTATTTGTTTGGATCTAAGTTTTTTTTTATCGTATTTAGGTACTAAGTATAGTGCATTTATGTGAAGTTTGTGTTTATGTATAAGTTTATTGTAAAAAAAAAATATTTACTGTGTCGGGTGTGTTCCGCGCAAACTCTCCCACGGCGCCACTGAAAACCAGTGCTGTGTCTAACACAGCGTACGCTGAGTTGGCGACCGATTTATGTCTATAAATATTTTATTGTAACAGTTCCGTTTGTGTAATTTTAAATGAGACATAAATAAATATTATTTTCTTTCTTTCTTTTCTTTCTTTCTAAAATGATTAAAATGATGTGTACGCACCTTTACGAATTTCCGTTGTGACACGTAGCACACTTTCGTGTCACTTGTCGCACAATGGAGCCAAAATACTTCACGACCTACCCTAAAATGTTTCACACTCAACAAACTAAACGAGTAACACTAGTAAATTTTGGTGTATTTCAGCAATGTACTATTATAGTTCGCACTTAATTATTCGCAAGCAGAGAAATCGTGATAGAAAGCAATAAAATTACATAGCAAAGTCACACAATTTTAACGCTACGCGGAGCTTCCACCGACACGATGCTCGATTGTCAGTAAAAAAAGATAGTGGCACTATCGGAGTTTTGCTTGAAATTTCGGAGTCAGTGATGCCATTAAAATAATTTAAGAATCTACTGGCTTAGCTTTGTAAATTCCGTGTTATGTCGTCGCACAACTGGAGGTTGCACAATGGAAGGATATTTAGGACATACAATAAATACCCGCTAAATTTTAAATTATGAAGGATATTCTTATGAAACTATAACTGCTTCTTAGCAAAACCTATGACTATACACATACAAATAAACTGTATAAGTTAAGACGTTCGTATTTTTAAAACAAAATCAATATATTATCGACAAAGCAGAGTTGGGACATATTAATTTTCTATGGGATCATTAATAAAGATAAAAAATAATATTTATTAATAAAATGTTTATTAATTATTTTGAAAATCAATTAGTTTATAAAGATTAGGTTTAATAAGAACTGTTATTTGGCGTGTTTTTTTACTCAATAAAGTAACAATAAATATTTTATTTTTAATTAGAGAAGAGGTGGACGCTAAAGTGTGACAGCATTTGCAAAGAATTTGGTCCTTACCCTGATATCCATATTGTAAAAGTGCATTAATAAAATAACTAGTCCGCTATCTTGGGTATTCTGCCATATTGGATTTAGAGTGATGTCATTTAATTTTTCGAGTAACTCTCAGCAAGGCCTTTCATTTGATACCCATATTATAGAAGTGCATTAAGAATAACTAGTCCGCCATCTTGGATCTTCCGGCATGTTTGATTCAGAGTATCGTCATTTCATTTTCTAATTATTCTCAGCAAGCCCTTTCATTTGATACCCATATTGTAGGAGTCCATGAAAAATAACTAATCCGCCATCTTGGGTGTTTCGCCATGTTGGATTCAGAGTGACGTCACATAGCTGACCATGCATTGTCATCAAAAGAAAACATGATACAAAATTTCAGCACAATTGGTTGAAGATATCTGCTTCAAAATTGAGTTGCAAGATTCCACCCAAACAAACATAGTTACATACATACATACAGGGCAAGCTAAATAAAATCTTGTATAAAAAATAAACCCTTAGGGGCCGTCTCCACGAGCGAGGGATTCGCGGCGATGTTATCGTCGTGCCACGTATTTCTATTCACTCTCAGGCCGTCTTCACGAGCGAGAGAATAGCGACGAGTCCGCGCTATAGAAATACGTGGCACGACAATAACATTCGCCGCGATTCCCTCGCTCGTGGAGACGGCCCCTTATGGTGCGACTTTGTCTGTCTGTCACAGATGGGATATCTTAGGAACTACTGATGCTATCGACTTAAAAAACATGAAATGGTACTAAATAACGCTATTCTCTATTAAATATTGTAAATATAAAAATGTAATATATGCTTATTATGATTGTTAAAAGGGTATCAAAGTTACTAGGCCATGTGGGGTATCATATAAAAAAGTATTCATTTGCACAATAATAAACCTTTATTATGGCACGGAACCCTCGGTGCGTGAGTCCGTCTCGCTCTTGCCCGGTTTTATTTTTGAAGTCGGTTTAAAATATTTTCATTCAATTAAAATAAAAACAAATTATTTTAGTTAGTGTTTAAACTATCAAACCAGTAATATCACTATAATCTTATAACAATACGACACATTCCTATTGTTCGTTCTATTGTAACTAAAACCAAATCCATCACTATTTTTTACAGGTTTTGATGAGGCCAATATTTCTCTAGCTTTAATTTTTAGCAGTATAGCACAAAATAATGGCTCAACGTACACAATGTAATCTTATCAGTTAAGTAACTACGTACATATGTACTAATAATAATGCGCGCAGTGCGAAAGGAGTCGTTAAACAATGTTGGTGTTGGGTGCTCGTCGGGCGTCCCTACCCGGGACTCCAGACTCAATTGTGAACTTTTACTCAAATGCATCTTCAAATGGGGAGTATGAGGTAAGGTATGAACTATTACAGATTCGTGACGTTCATTTAATAAATAATTGTTAGCTGTACGTGTTGGAAACGTGAAAAGTCGTTTTAAAATACGTTACCCCGGGGTTCAATAGAGTCTGTCCATTGAAAACTTTTACTCCTGCCTATGTTTAAATGGAAAGTACGTGGTATGGGACGAACTGATCAGTGATTGAGAAGGTTGCTTTTTGTAAATAATTATTAGGTGAACGGAAAAGTGGTAGAGTCCTTTAAAATACATAAGCCGGGGTTCCAGACTCCACTGAGAACTTTTACTTCAGCCCATCATCACATGGCGAGTACGAAATAGGAGATGGATGAACTGCAGTTTGCAGAGATAAACCCGTGAAACTTTTATAGCTAAATAGAAGTGTATGTAAAGTTTATAGGAATATTATAGCGAACTGATAGGGTTTTAGAATGTCACCCATGTTGCAACTTTTTTTTTAAATTGTTTAGTAAACGTCACGGTAAAGGCGTGATAAGATAAGTACATGTCCAATATTTCTCGTGTCATCATTGTAAGAAATTGCCTATGATTTCGCTGTACCTGGCTTTTCCTACACCATCATCATCATCCACAGCCCTACTTCACCCACTGCTGGGTATAGGCCTCCCTTAATCTGTGCCATCCGCCACGATCCTGCGCCAGTCCTATCCATCGTTTGCCCGCGACTTTATCAATGTCGTCTGCCCATGTTGCTGCCGGACGACTAACGTTTCTGTATTCTTGTCTCGGCCACCATTCTGTTATAGCTTTGCTCCACCTGCCATCCTACACATTTGAAAGAAAATATTTTTTTTTTGTTCAATCTATTCATTTTGTAGTTTCGGTGTACAAATAACCCCCTTCTCACACTTTTACGCTTGTTATATTGGTATCAATGATTTACTTACTTTTTAAGTTTTTTCTTTGTTTATTGATCACCACAACGATGAAAGCATTATCGTTATCCAAGGAAGTTCTTTTATCTAAGGTACCTGTTATCTTAACGACATTAAAGATTTGCTTGCGGAAAATTGTTGTGTGTATTATTATGATTGTAATCAATGTCAATCTTTGCGATTGTTATTTTCGTAACTGATTGTACTTATCTATGTTGACTTTACATTTGGTTTGCAATAAAGATCTAAATGTAAAAAAATCTAATCAGCCCGTTGGATCCCACTGCTGGGCAAAGGCCTAAAGATACAAGGGATTATTCTAAAATGAAATTTCAAGTGGAACTACTGCATTGTTTATAAAATCTTATAAAAACAATGAGATGGTTTTCATGCTCAATTTGCAATTCAATCGCACAGTTATTATTGAGTTTAGTTTGGACAAGTTATTTCTGTACTCCTATTGTCCGGGTTGATATTGTATCTGTTTAATGTTATTGTTATATGATAAACTAGCTTTTGCCCGCGACTTCGTCCGCTTGGAAGTCATAAAACGTAAAATCCCCTTTTTCACGCAGAGCCACTTTGATTCGAATATTTAAATCCCATTTATTCCCTGTCCCGTGGGAATTTTGAAAAAGCCCTTCTTAGTGCACCTCTAGGATACTCAATGTATATGTGTGCCAAATTTCAAGTCTTTAGGTCCAGTGGTTTAGGATGTGCGTTGATATCAGTCAGTCAGTGAGTCAGTCAGGACTTTGAATTTTATACATAGAACGTAAAATCCCCTTTTTCACGCAGAGCCACTTTGATTCGAATATATAAATCCACTTTATTCCCTATCCCGTGGGAATTTCGAAAAATCCCTTCTTAGTGCACCTCTAGGATACTCAAGGTATATGTGTGCCAAATTTCAAGTCTTTAGGTCATTAGTACATCCTAAACCACTGGGTTTAGGATGTGCGTTGATATATCAGTCAGTCAGTGAGTCAGTCAGGACTTTGAATTTTATACATAGAAGATTAAAGTTTGCACGACTATTGTGGCGTAGATAGCGAATTGTCTTGAGATTCTGAATGTTAAGAGTTCGATTTCTTTAATGCTTAATACCTTATCGTTTGAGAGGGTAGGAAACTGTGTCGCTTATATACTTCATCATCATCATCATCTCAGTTTGTATCTACTGCTGGAATAGGCAGCTCTCATGTACCAAGTGCTGATTACGAGGGGTGTATACATGTACCTGAATTATAATCTTGGAACCGGATGAGATCCCATTTAAATATCTTGTTAAGAAGCTCAAGGGCTTACGGTAACTTGGAAGATGTTACAAAAGTCTGCATTTTCAATCAATCAATCATTTATTTATTTAGAACGTTTTACATATTTACCGCAATTATAAGACCTTACCTCCCGTGCTAGTTATAAACTGTATTACGGCAAGGTAAGGATTATCAAACTACGTTTACATATAAAAAATACATCATATGGTTGTAGATACTTATACATGATACTAATATATAAAATAGATACATAATATAGTATACAATAACACCTAAATATACTAAGTCAGGTCATTAGATTAGACACGTCGCCGATGTGATGACATGAGCGCGGTGTCTAGTGTCAGGCGTCCAATAAACTTTCGGAACTCTACACCTTTCGGCCAAAAACCAGCGTCCATGAAAGTAGCAAGGCGTGGTAGGTACTCTCACCATAAAGGAATTAAAATTCACCTTACCGTGAGATTCCAACTTTACTACTCTCAAACTAAAACCAGCCTTTTTCTTCATAATATATACTCGGCCACGCCCTCGGCTGTCACGGCGTAGTGGACGCGCGAAACGTAGAGTTGTGTGGCCGCTATCTCAGCACGTAGGCAGGACAGTTCCTGTAGGGTCGGAGTGGCAGTGCCGCACTGATTGCGACAATTGGTTCTTCTCTTCTTCCTTTCTACGTAAATAAAGCCATCCTTGTCGCATCGGCCCTTCTCAGGATTCGCAGGCAAAGCGCTGCGCTTTGGCTCGCGGCGCTTCTGCTTGATAACCTTTGTAGGTTCTCGCCCAGGCTTCTCTTGAGTGGCGGCGACGACGGTTGTGAAGTCACGTGTCGGGGTTGAGGTGACACATGATACGGATGGATTGTGAGCGGCGGCGGCGGTGAGGGGCGCAGGCGCGGGGTCTTGTGTGCACGCGCCGACCCGCGGTGATTCCGCCGGCGATTCCGCCGGCGATTCCGACGTCGATGAAAAAATAAATGCTGACGCGTTTAACTGACCGCCTCGCCGAACGTTGACGTTGGTCGCCTCAGGTGACTTGAATACCGCAGCGGAGCGTACAACTACTCTACAACCACCGTACAACTACTCTACAACCAACCTATAACTACGCTACAACTAATATGTATTTTCTAATAAATATGCAAAATTTGATGTTATTCAAGTAAAAAAATATCGATTTTTCCATACAAACTTTTATACTCTATTTTAACCCCTTCTGATTTAATTTACGCAACGAAAAGTAGCCTATGTCAGTCTCCATGGTCTAAACTACTCCTATACTAAAATTCATCCAAATCGGTTCAGCGGTTTCGACGTGAAAAGGGAACATACATACATTCTTACTTTCTCTTTTATGTATTAGTAGGATAGGATAGGAAGTAGGATAGGATTAAGAAAATCATCAATCAGTCTGATCCGAACCACAATTTAAATTTTCAAAATAATAAGTCTTCACTTTTTTCTTTCCTCAATCAAACGAATGATAATCTTTGGTACCATTGTTAAATATATTACATAAAAATCTTGTTTTTATGATTTGAAAACATCAAAAATTTATGCCAAAACATCAAAATGGCTGATATTATTTTTTGGTTGGAGAAAATTATTTTTGCGGCGCGATTTACCATTAAAGTTAACGGTAGGTACATATATCACCTGGTGAGCCTTTTGGGGTATCCCCTAAAAAAAGGGAATACCTTGATGACCGGACTAAGAAATTTTTTTTCACCCTGCCTAGTTATTAATATAATTGGATTAAAATTGAATTGAAAAAGTTGACCGCTATATTTGTATAAACGTTGTTGAATCGATTAATCATATCCTAATTGACTTTGATACACAAAAGCGTGAAGCTTATAAAAATAAGCTTCACCTGTATCTATGTAACGACATCTTTGAACGTTGTCTTAACCCACTTCAAGACATCAATTTTAATTGAAAATTTGCATACTTATCAAGGACCGCTGGATGACAATCAGCGTGATTTTCAGTTTTTAAACCATTGTTTTATTTAACTCTAAAAAGGAAGTGTGAACATCGGCAGAGGTCACAGAGGGTGGTTCACCTGTCCAGTGGAACAGGTAACTCCAGACAGAGCTGCCGGCCGAGACAATACTGCTCTGCTCTGCTCCGCGCTGTCCTGGCTAGGCTAGGTATCCCTCGTTTAATACGTGTCTTTTTGTGTGTGCTGTGTTGTCTACACAGACGGCACACACCGAAATGGTGCGCAACATTGATTCGTGGTTCGCGTTTCGCCCGCGGTTGTCTCACTCAGCTCAGCTCAGTCACTAGTGCGCAACGCAAAGAGAAACAAGTCCCGCGCGTCGCTACTTTTGTTTTGCGTTCATTTTTTTGTCCAAGTCTAAGCTTCTGCAAAGAAAACCTGTTTTTGAATTGCTAATGTAACCATTGTTGAAGACGAAAGAGAGTTGCCATATCCGTAAAGTATTTTATGTGGCTTTGCTCTCTACATCGGTTCCTGTGTGTTGAGTAATATTCTGTGTCAGTTGTAGTGGCTGTGCTTGTGATAGAATCAGACGATTTCATCGTGAACGTGTTCCAATTTTGGATTTCACCACGAGCGGGCTCAAGGAAATTTATAGCCTAGTAAGTTATATACAATGCAAATATTATTTTGGGTTTCGTTTTTCTATATTGCTCAGTGATGTTTCATATATTTAGATCGTTTAGTTCTATTTTACTAAAGCATACTACGTAAGCATATTGTTTTATTCTTATTATGCTTTTACATTAATTGATAATCATCATTACGACATGATAAGGTCCACGTAACAAGTTTTAGGTACTTGAATGCTGTTCAGCATAACACATGACATTTTGAACACTTTATTTGGTACAAAAATGTAAACGAGAACCAGACAAATTTTATATTCAAAGTTATAGTTATAATAACTTGACAGTAGGTATGTAAGATAACCTTGAACAATTTAAATTACTACATATCATTAACGAGATGGACGAAATGGTATTACCAATTTAATAAGAGAAGTCTGATGTCATTAACTACAAAAATAAATGTCTGTTTTTTAAGGTAAGGTACTAACAAAAGAAGATTATTTTGAATGCCAAAAAAGTAGGCATAAAAATATCAAAAATACAAGAAGAAACTAACTCTACAATGATCACTTTATCGGATAGGCCGAACATGTTCATGACATGATACAAGGTCACGGGTTAGGTACATGTTTGATTCTCATTGACAAGACTGAGCATAAGGCATACCAACCGCTTTACATGCGTGTTGACTAGGATTAGGAGCACAGTTCTGACATCAAAGAATATAATTAGTATGTTATCGCAGTAATTAACTTTACCCGTTGCTCTGTAAACAAATTATACTGCCGTAACATGATAATTTGTGCCTAGATAATGACTTCTTCTGATTACTTATATAAATTATTATTAAATTACACATATAAATGAAATAACTCTATTTCATTTATATGTGTCAGTATGAAAACAATAGGTAACTTAAATCATACATTTTATGTAATAATTCAGAAAACAACGCACAGCAGAAATGCTGTAGGTACACAATTTATATTTCGTAGTGATTATGCAGCCCTTTTGATTTGTTCATACTTTTTAGATATAAAAATTTACTTTACCATGCCTCAAATTTATGCTAAACACGCTGATAAAGGATGATAATAACAAAAATTGCAAAACTGTTGAGAATTTACTTCTAGTAAAACGTGTAAAACAGGTCAGCCAACCAGAATGTTTATGTATCGGCTTCTAAGTCCGTCTTCTAAATATCAGATGGTTCCTGTTGCCTCGAGTTCCGTTCCGCCGGAGGCAGTATCATTGATTAATGTTTTGGTATTTGATTAAAGCGTCATTGAAAGTGTAAGGTCGTGATCGTTATTCAGGCACGCTGCCGTTAGTTTGCATTGATAGCAGCATACGCATCGCATAAGCAGTGAAAGTGTGGTACGGGCGAGCTGCGCCTGGCCGCTCCAAGCAACACTGGCGAAGTCCACTCCACTCGTCGCTTGCCGATGTCGTAAGTTCTACCGTGGAGTTCTAGAAAGCTTTGGTATTTCACGATATGAGCACCGACTGCTTTTGTTCCGCATTTGCTTTCGTAACTGTGGCATTTCCTTGTTATAATTATTATCATGCCTCTATTATTACCATTCCTCTATCAATGGTTCTTGCATAGAAAGACTGAAACTTATCAGTTATCTATCAGACTCAGTTAAGTTAAATAATGTTGGCACTGACCACGCGCTGGCTCTGGCGTGTGATGCTCCCTAACGCGTGTGAGTCCATGTGACACGTTATTAATACCAGCAAGAAATTTCGGATACTTTTCATCGTTTCTTGAAAATATTATGCAATATTTACTAGTAGAGCCCGACGAGCACTAAAATAAATACACATCTCTCCTTTAAGCGCAAGCGCCAATAAACGTATTCTTTGGCCATCATTAATCAAGCAAGATTGTGTTGTACCATATGTTATGTATGTCTGTCGTTATGTAATCGATTGTTCACTACTCACTAGTTGTTATTCTTTCTTTCTTTTAGGCCAATATACGGTCAAGCTCAAGGTAGTTCACGTTATGAGCTACAAAAAGATTGCCAAGAATGTAAAGTATTTAAATCCCAATTTTCGAATCTAGTTGCCATGCGGTGTAGTTAACCGAATGATTGGCGTGTAGCGAGGTTGGTCCTATATTGTCTATCTATAGGATATATCTTATGTTCTGCGCATGCGCGATACGATTAAAGAAAAACGTTTCCATGAATGAGTCTGATGAGTCAGTGATTTGGCTCGCTCTACAGGCGGGCGCTGGTTTTCATTCAATGCTGTCTTCTCTTTATCTCCTATATTAATTTTAAATGCCTACTCTGTTGTATTAAACCTTCTGTAATATTAAAGCATCTTGAGTTAAACCGACAAAGCGGCCAATAATATTTTCGTCTTGAATGCCAGCGCGTCGCGTTGTAAGTCCTGAATCGGGATCAATGTATTCTGGTAATGTTATAAATACTCTACTAGCGTTTCCATCGATATGTATCGATAGACGGTCACGGTGTTTGCCCGTTCCACGTGAATCACCCTATTGGTATAATTGTCTTCGCTTATTCTCGGTCAGTAGGACATGGCAACAGTTGCAATTGCCGCTTAATGATCAAATGCATTTTTATATTGATTAACTTATACTTTATGCTATTTTTAACCGACTTCAAAAAAAGGAGGTTTCTCAATTCGACCGTATACAGTTTAAACGGTCGTTTTATTACTATACATGGTCGTTATTATTGTGGTTTCAATTCTCTCAAATCTTGATCTCCTATAACTTATGCATATTTCGCTTTGTAGGAAAATGCCGAAACCTACTGGCCTAGTTTTAAGAGAGCAAGTTCAAGCTAGGTAATGTCTCCAAATAGTTCTTCACTCTAAAATATCTTAATGTTTACTAAAATATTGTGCCTCACATACAAATTCTCATAAGTAAATTGGTTTCTTTGCATACATCTCGAGTGTTTGTTCTTTTGTTCATTACCTTATCGTTTTATATTTTGTTAAGTAAGTGCTATAACCAAGTAACTTATTTGTCTATTTAAAGACGACGCAATGTACACTCGACCAGATCAGAGTTCTTTGGACAACTTCCTATTTTGAGATCTTACTTGTACATCCGCATGCCTATCAAAGTCGTCGTCATGATCAATACCTACTTTGTTTTGTTTTCACGCAAAGGTCAAAGTCAATGTTAATTTTAAAATAAAGAAATGCACGAGTATATTAAGGAAGAAACATGCTGGCAGACCTTTACGATTCTTTCCAAGGATTTCGACAAAATGCCCAGGTTCAGACACGAGTCTACGATACTATAAACTAAATTCTGAGAATCTGAACTGCGAACTCACTTACCTACCTTGTATTATCGTAGTACGTAAATTATTTTCGGTTTGAAATGACACACCTTTTACGAACACAGCTGTTATGATTTATATTTTCTAAATAACTATAGTTTGAAATGCTTGGAGCCTTTATTTATTTTGGTAGGTATTTCTTCTGACATTTAAACAAAAATCCCGTATTTTCTGGTGGCTTGTCACTTGCTACAGTGTAACAAGCTATTTTATTGTAAATTAGCTACGTTCATGTACACCTACTACTAGTTTTGTGTCATATCTTAATATCTAGTTGGCCTACTATTCATAACAGAAACGTAGGTACATACATAACCGAAACCCTTATTAATATTATACAAAAAAAACAGTCTGGCCAGAAATCTCTAATATGCCGAAAATTAGGGTTTTCTGGCCAGACTGTTTTTTTAATATGTTCGGTGCGGATGGTTGGTATACTAGCTTCGCTCGTATTGAGGATTCCCGCTTTGTTAGTTCGGCTATGTAACTGTGAGCGAGTAATGAGTATACGAGTATTTCAAAACAGTAGCTCTGAATGTTTTGAAACCGGTTCTGTTTGGTTTACAATATTCGTCACCTTATTTATCTAAGGTTTTACGCATAGTCCCTAGCGTTTATGTCGACAAAAACTATTATTTACTCTTAACGTGATCATATTCTGGAAAACAAGTGTCAAACCACCATTTTGAATTATATTTCATTATTGTCTACAAATAAAATAACAGTAAGCTGATTCAATAGCATCCATGAACTGTTGAATAACTTGTACAATTCTTTAGACATTTTGAATTATATTTCATTATTGTCTACAAATAAAATAACAGTAAGCTGATTCAATAGCATCCATGAACTGTTGAATGACTTGTTCTTCAGACTACGTGCTGCAAGCATTTGATATTTCATTATGAACCAGAGATTTATTATGTTACAATAAATTTTTGCTCATTCTGGTCGTAGTTTCTCGAGTTGGTTTGTGGTTGTCTGTCACGGTAAAACAATCATCGAGGCGGGGATTCACGTCACGAGACTATTGAGGAGCGAGTCGGCTTAGATTCGCGTCTAATTTGGTGACGCCGTTTCTGGCAGCCACTGCTATTAGCCGGTCGACGACGCAATTCTGAGGCCGGCGCGCCTCCACAGTCCATCATTTATCTATGAAAGCCACTGCGTCACAACTTTGCAATAAAATAGTCCCAAGGTACCTACATAGTTCTTGACGTGACAATGTTTATGAACCCGAGCAACAACAATATTTTCGACTTCAGCACAAACGCGTAGGCGTTGTCTCTTATCAATTTAAACATTTCAAGCGTTATTAGTTGGAATTGGAGCGAACAAACCTTATCGGACATTGTTACATGAGCACCTCGACGCGTCGAGTGCGGGTCGATTATTTGTGGTTCACGTTCACAGATCATTTTAATTCCGTTCTGGAGGGGTCTAATAACTGTTACGGATACTGCGGCATGCCCTTTCTGTTTTGTACGCGATCGCCTCAAGCTACGAGCAACAAAAACTGAAGTTGGTTCGGTAAACTTGCCGGCTAGCAACGCAGCACTCTCAAGTCATTCGTCCCAGTTCCCTGACCTGAGGCGGCCTGCCACTCTTTCGAACCAGTTTCTGCACAACATTGCTAATTTATTATGATTTTAAGCCTATAAAGATATGATTGATTTTTGTTTTGGTTCTCAGAGCTATTGTAGATTCAGTCTCAGTATCTGATTAATTATCATATGAGTAACAATGAGCTAATAATTTTGGTATTTCACGTTGCATGACAATTAAACGAAATTAATCAACAACATTTAAACATGATAATGATATTGCATGAGTTTTTTTTTTCGAATACCTGTATTACAACATATATCTAATAAATAAATAGAAGAGTGTAAAAGGTTGAGGATCCTCGTACGACTACAGGTTACCTGAAATAATTACTTACTGCTGGACATAGGCCTCGCTCATGAATCATGAAACTCCAAGATTGTGATAAGGGGCCTGTTGCCATGCTCGCCACGCTTGGCAGGCGGGTTGGTAAGCTCAGTATGGGATGTTGATACACGGAAAGACGCTGCTGCCCATCTCCGGAGGTCTCCTTTAGCAGGCTCTTACTGCATCCACGGGCATGAGAATCTAATGTTTGCATTAAAAGATAAATTTAATGGACGCTTGTTCTGTTACCTATACTAATTTATTATTATGCTGGACAATTTACATAGCATCATCTAGCCCCAAGCTAAGCAGGGCTTGTGTTATGGGCTAAGGGTACTAGATGACTGATATACTTAACTTTCTGAAGTTTCTGAACTTGCTGAGATTGGACTCAATGAAGTTATGTCATGGCTAAGAGAAAACCTTTTAACTCTCAACGTCAGTAAGACAAAAATTTTAACCTTCACAAAAACTGCTTTCAGTCGCCCTAAACCTAATCAAATTTGTATGTAGAGCACACACATGTCACCTTCAGCCTTCTGATTGTACATGTATGCTACTCGACAGAGTAGCAACTATTAAGTATCGGTGTAATGGTGGATGATCTCCTAAATTGGAATGCGCATACAAAAATGGTTTTAGGGCGAATACGGAAATTGATAGTGGTATTTAGGCGGCTCAGGCACATAGAATGGAAATTAGTAAAATCTGTCTACTATGCTCTGTGTCATTCTATTATGACGTACTGTCTACTCGTGTGGGGCGGTACATATAAAACGTATCTGTTGAAAGTCAGCGTGCTCAACGCGCTGTATTAAAGGTAATGCTGTCAAAACCGTTTCGCTTTCCTACAAGCCAGCTATATTCAATTGTTAATATTTTGACTGTTCGGCAATCATTCATAGCAAAAGTAATATTGTTCACTCACTCAAGGACACCATTTGATGGGCAGCGATTTGAGAGCATACGACGAAAAGACCGCATTATAATCGCAGATAAACTCAACTCGGCATATGCCAAACGAAGTCTCTGCTTCCTAGGTCCATATTTGTACAATAAAATAAGTAAGCATATAATGATCTATCCTCTTTCTTTCAAAAAATGTAAATGTCTCGTCACAAGTTATTTGCTGACATTGGACTACCGGGCGACGGAGGATCTGTTATTTATTGAGAGGTAACCCAGATTCGTACAAATTTTCTTTATAGTTACAAAAAAAAAAAATTATTATCAAAAGTTGCGTTTTCCCATGGTATATTTATATATGATATAATTATGTATGTACCTATTATAAATATATATATATATATTATTCTTATATAATGTAGAATTTTAGTACCTTGTATTTATTTTTTAGATTAGTAAGAGGTGATAAAAAAAATAAAAAGAAAACTTGCATTTATAACGTAAATAATTGATTATTTTATTGTTTTTGTATTATATGTAGATACACAAGTGTACAAAAATGTTATTTTTAGGTAGTACCTACACAAAGCGAGCTTAAAATAATGATGAAACCTATCCTTCTACTACAATATAGATATGATGATAATTCAGTGTGTTTGTTTATGAGTTTTGTTTTAAAATCTAATATATTATATAGAAACATGTCTTTAAATTATATTATATAGTCTGTAAAACACACTCAAATTATGGATAATTATTAAAGTTAATCTCTGTCATGTAAACGCAAAAGTGATTGTGCGTTACAACGGGTTAAATATTTCTAAGCAAGAACTATGTATCGCACGCTGACGACATGACGCGATGCGATCGCAGGCCTACCCTCATGTTTACACTTGTGTTGATGATTTTATTGTTAATGTATGCTCAGTTATTTAGTGTAAAATATGTTGTAGATCAACTTGATTTTTTTAGTCTCTGTGAAGTGTTAAACTAAAGTAACTGTTATTAATGCTCATCAAATTGAGTACCTATGTAGGTTCTTAGTATCTTGTAAACTTTTGCGATCTGTTTTTCTAAACGTCGGGAAATAATAAAATAAGGTAATTAAGCGGTAAAGTCATTGCAGAAGATTACTCAGTTTACAATTGTGTGGGTTCTTTCTTAAAAGACTATGTGTTGTGTTGGTGCAGGTTTCAAACATATTGTACGTAGATAGCTGGTAAGTTTGTTTCTGTATCTGGTTAAATAATATTCTGAAAAGAATCTAACTTTGCAGACCGTAACACAGGTTAGACCTAGCACGGCTGCAAAAGAAAATAGATTGTTGTTTTGCACCCCTAAATAATTACCTATACACATACTATTTAGTACCTATCTATAACATTTCCTTGAATTTTGTGTTTCTGTATTGAAAAAAAAATTGAAATACTTAATACATTTATACTACATAGATAGATATTTTTTTTATTATATAATATAGGAAAACATCCAGAACCTATGTAGATACCTATGTACTTACATAACGTTCATCTCACTCTAATATTAAAAAGCTGAAAGTTCGTTTTGTCACCTCTTAACGCAAAAGCTAGCGTACGAGCTGAAACTTTGCAAACGTATAGATGTTGACCAGGATTAACACATAGGCCACTTTTTTATTTTTATTTATTTACTAAACATTACAATAATGACTTAAAGCTAGACATAGTCTCACAAAACTATTTTTGACTGTGGGATCAGGGTTTTAGTAAACATTATAGGACAAAGTTATATTATGTTAACATATCATAACTATTACTTACCTACTATTTGAACTTCCCTGTCTAGTAACAAATCCCAGCAGTTGGATGGCATTTGTCACTAGTCAAGAGCATCAAGTAGGTATTGTTTAAGCTTATTTTGTGAAACTAACGTTATCAGGCTCCTGTCGTACATCCTGGGGTAAGCTACTCCCTGTCCCTAGGGTAACCAAAATCAATCAGTCCCCTTCTCTCATTAAGACGGTGCTAACAAAAAAGGTTTCATGTAAATCGGTCAACGCGTTCGGTTGTAATCGTCAAATACACAGACAGACGGACAGACAGACAGCGCTATGCATATTAGGGGGCATACGTTATGTTTACTAAGAAGAAAGCCAGAAATTTGCTTTACAATACACTTTTCAATTATTTTGTCAATACTTGAAAGTATAGCTATTAGGTCTATAGTTAGACACATTTTTACGGTCTCCTTTTTATGCATTGGACGGATAATAGTGTCTTTCAACTTGCTAGGGAATGGATGACAACATACAGATAGATTGACTAAGTTTGCCAACACTGGGCTGACGTTATCAACTACCAGCTTCAGGTCTGACATGCTTATGAGATCGCTTCCAGGGGATTTACTTTTATTAATTTTATTAATTATGAATTTAATATCTCTACTTTATCCGGGTACAACGCATGCGAAGCGGCGGGCACAAGCTAGTTGGCCTATAAACGGCTAAACTCATGATCATGAAGTGTGAAACTGCAATATCGGGAAACTCAAAAAGACTGAAATCATGGTAAATAGCCCGTAAATATTACATGTAATATTTACGGGCTATTTGCCGTGAGGTACCGGCATTAGAATGTTGCATCTCCTCTCTTGCCCGTGGATGCAGTAAGAATCTGTTAAGGTTCTGCTCTGCTCCGGAAGATGGGCAGTAGCGTCTTTCCGTGTATCAACATCCCATACTGCGCTCGTCAAACCGCCTGCCAAGCGTGGTGAGTATGGCAACTACCCCTCTCTGGAGATCCATGAGGGAGGCCTGTGTCCAGTTGTGGATATTTAACGGCTGAAATGATGAATGTTGTTTCCTTACTTTTGTGGTACTTACTATATTACGTTTGAAGGAAATCGCCTGCAAACGCTAGACGTCAAACGCCAACAACGCATAGAGAGACCTAAGCCCTCGTACGTATACACGTTTAACTCTGCGGGCCAACTCTACTGCCATACGTGTCGTAGGGTATTTAAAACCAAGTTTGGTCTAGCGAGCCATATCAGAGCTCATATAAGAAATATTCGGTAATAATTAGTTTAGAGTCGCCGTCATCGAAACCGATGAGGAGGACTATATATATATGTATATATAATACCTACCTACTCATAAATAATTCAACACCTAAAGTTTTGTGTTATCTTGTCAAGTCAGTTTGTGTTATTTATGAACATGGTTTGCTTAAAGATTTGAGTTTGTACATTAGCCAAACAATAACAATTCCTGGCAGTATCAAAATTTAGGCTTTTAGGTTATTCAAAGACAATGCAATCGTATCGGCTTTGTGTTTGCATCATTATTGTGTCTAACCGCGTCTATCTTGACCGTTTTATCTTGTCCTCACATAAAATAGTTTCCCTCACGACGCTTTGTCACGAGTCACGATTCTCGTGAGATTCTATTCGCCTCTATAGGAGATCTTGACCTTTTCAGCAAATATGACAAATACATTTTGGAGGCATTCCAAAATACATGATTCTCCACCGCAAAATTGTGTACCATGATATTTATTTGTATGACCTACATTTGCATAATACTGATTTGAATTACTTATTCTTTCATTCCGTGTTGCTGTATAGGTTGTGATTCTTAGTGAATGATTGTAAAGTAATACTCTTCCATCGTTACATTCCTAGATAGAACGTTCCGCATATAATCTTGTCCAGTTTGGTCAAGGACTACAACAAATTATTTTCCACTGAGTCTAATAAAATCATGCAATATAAGTTCCAACACATCTACCGCTATAAAAATTCTATCAGCGTACCAACTGCCCACCTGAATGAAGTTTCCTTCTTCCTAATTTACTGAGGGGAAATTATTGCTTTGTAAGTAGCTAACTAAGGTTTGCCTTCTTGGAAATCTTTATTTCGCTTATTTACAAATTGATCTTATCCTTTGATTGAGATTATGGGTTTTCCCCACTAACCAAGATTATCTCTTTGGCTTCGGTCTGTTGATCACGATTTTGTTTTCACCCTTTTCTTTCAATTTGTTTTTGGTAATGTTTGTCGTATTTTAAATTGATCTTTATGTTGACTTGTATATTAATTCTTCTTCTTTTTTCTCTTCTTTTTCTCTTAACGCACATAATAAATAAATAAATAAATAATGCTGGACAAATCACACAGCATCATCTAGCCCCAAGGTAAGCAGAGCTTGTGTTATGGGTACTAGATGACTGATATACTTAATACATTATACTACATAAATAAATATTTTTATTATATATAGTAAAAACACCCAGAACACCCTGAACAAATATCTGCAGATCGTACAGACATTTGTCCCGAGGCGGGAATCGAACCCGCAACCCCTTGCGTCGCAGGCGGACCTTCGCCCGCTGCGCCACAGAGCTCGTCCAATAGAGTAAGCTATGTACACTTCAATCGTCGTCTGTATCAGATCAATACCTATATGCATGTGTTTTTTTATAATTTGTAAATACTTTCGATGTCAGTGTACTTTTAATAAATAAATAAATAAATTTGTGATACTGTCGACCAGTCCCGGTTTTTATTTATAATCTAATCTATTGATTAAATTCATACATTGCACATTTCGAACAACGAATAAAAGTGGATTTGTAATGTGAAATTATGCCGGTGCCGAGGAGTATATTTGGCTGCAGGTCGATCCTATATTGAATTAATGGACTACATAGACGAATAACATTACTCCAAAGTAACCCTATAATCTATGTTCTCTTTGGATACAGGTGGACAGCGGCGGCGGTGGCTCTGCCGAAGTAATGGTGTACTCTCTCGGCTGGGGTATGGGCGAGCCGGAGCGGCGCGGCGCTGAACGCAAGCGCACACAGCCGCCTCCCGCGGCGCACACGCAGCTCTCGCCCGATGACGGACACGAGGTCGAGTTCTTGCCGCTTCACAATCAGGTAAGGAAGGTCGAACATAGAAGTAATGGTATCTCTCGGCTGGGGAACACAAGCCCACGCAGCGCTGTCTCCTGCGGGCTACGCGCAGCTCTCCTCCGATGAGGGTATTCTTCCCTATAACACTCATAATTCTTATTGCCGCTTCACAAGCAGGTCACACTTTAACTTCATCTGTTTATTTTGTCTCACTCTGTCTTAATTGAACTACTTAACAATATATGTATGTATGTATCCGTCTATTGACTATTCCTTTTTTGTTACTCCACCAGTCTCAAAGTTCCTACACTTGTCCCATAATTATAATGTATGCGTATAACCTAATTGTTTATTCTTACATACACATTTAACCGTGCCGTGCCGTTTGCCATGGGGTGCCGACAGTAGAATGTTGCCTCGCCCCTCTTATACGGATAAGTCCACGTCCAGATCCACGGGGATACAGTAAAATCTGCCAAGGGATACCTCCGGAAGATGGACAGCGGCGTCTTTCCGTGTATCAACATCCCGTCTGCGCCTGCCAACCCGCCTGTTAAGCCTGGCGAGTATGGCACCAACAACTCCCTCGTGGTCTTGGGTTGATCCATGAGGGAGGCCTGTGTCCAGCATTCCTACGGCTGAGATGAAGATGACTCCTTTGACGCCTAAAATTGTGAGATGGCTCTTGACTCAGACCTAAAAAAATATCTGTCTTGCCATATCACAGACAAGATATGCGGAACAAAGCGCTGGTTTCCTTGCTCAGTTTTCCTTCTCGACTCCAGTACGAGCCGACATCACAACATAAAAGCTTATGACGTTTCGTATCGTGCTTTGTTTTGCGTGTTCTTTATTTGATGTCTTAATAACTGACAAATTCTAGAGGTATAAAGCCTGGACAAAAATTGTTTGGCATGCTGCCACATCGTTTAATTATAATATAATTTTAATTATACTACTACGCAGTATAAGTGCAAATAACGCTAGGCTTTATGTGAAACGTAATATACGCGGTTATTATGTACATTTCAATTAAAAAAAATTAGGTTATATTTGTATGGAAATGTTCAAGTGTTCAGAAGTCAGTTTTGTTTGTTATCTGCTCACTTGGTCGCTTCTTTTTGCTGATAATGTTTTGTTTATGTCTGTGACGTCAGAGCAGACGTTCATATTATTACTTTCTTGGAGTATTGAATTGCAGCTGTAAGTTAATAAACCTTCAAAACAGGCATGTTTACTTGTTTTGAATGCTTTGAAAAACACTAATGGAATTACTGGCGAGCCATTCTTGGAGTATATCTGAATAATATTATCTCTATCAGTGAACTCGTGACACTGTTGTTTTTGACGTTTATTGAGTATCTGTCGAATGTCATTATTGTCATTGTGTCATTATTGTATATATAAAATAAATAAATGATGCTAGACAATTCACACAGCATCATCTAGCCCTAAGCTAAGCAGAGCTTGTGTTATGGGTCCTAGATGACAGATATACTTAATATATTAAACTATATAGATAGGTATTTTTATTTCACACGTTTTGTTGGGCATATTTTATACATAAAATGAATTGTTAAGTAATTTTATTTGTTTCATAAAACAAATAAAAAATTTAATTGCAATTATTTGAATTGCGAGTAACGATTAACCTACACTCATTCAAATAATGTAATTGCAAAGTGCAACTAAACGCTTAGTTGCTATTTTAAATTAATTCATAAGTTGAAAAATGAATTGATTAACGCCCAACACTGATATGTGCTATATAAGCAAATAAACGAATGTCTTTGTCGAGTATGAAGGCTGAACAAATAAAGCCCTCAAAATGTACAAATAAATAAGTTGCCAGATGGATGTACACGTACATATGTATTTTCATTTCTTTGACGAGCATTTTAATTATACTCGTAGTTTACGGACTAATTACTCGTCTGTGAAATACTAAAAATTACTATGTAAACCCTATTTCTGTGTAAAAAACACGTAGGTGGTGTGACATAAACAAAACATAAAGGTCTGTTGTTTAACACTGTGTAATGTTTATAGATTAGGCACGTTATTTGCCATTGCTTGTCATCGTTTGTCGTCGTGAGTGCCGAGAGCGTAGACATTGATAAATGGACGCTAAGCTTACATTGGACGTTATGTCCAGTAAGAATCGCGATGGTTTGTGAAGATATTTGTTACTACGTAACGTCGACGCTACTTTTAGGACAAAGGCTAGTCTCAGTCGGCTGGAATGCCCCTGCATTCATAATCCTAAATTTTCACAGCCTACATCTACTAGACATCAGCCTGTACGAGATCAGAATGGTACTTAAACAGCTTAAGAACAACAAGGCGCCGGGTGATGACGGAATCACGTCAGAGCTTCTGAAAGCGGGTGGATCACCGATACTTAAAGTCCCTCAGAAACTCTGCTACTCCGTCTTGCTCAAAGTTACTACGCCAAAAGCATGGCCCAACGGCGTCATGGTATTGTTCTTTAAGAAAGGTGACTACACCTTGCTTATGAACTACAGACCGATCTCCTCTTGAGCCATGTTTATAAGCTGTTTTCAATGGTCATCGCAAATCGTCTCGATCGCAGGTTTGCCAGCATCCCGAACAAGCCGGGTTCCGAAAAGGCTACAGTACCATGGACCACATTCATACGCTGCGGCAAGTGATACAGAAGACCGAAGAGTATAACTTGCCGCTTTGTCTCGTGTTTGTGGACTATGAGAAAGCCTGCGATTTGACCGAAACGTGGGCGGTGCTTGAGGCTCTCCAGCGATGCCGCTTTGACTATCGGTACATCGAAAAACATTGGCAAAATTAAATTCTCGCGCGACAAATAATAAAGGCTCACGCCGGCAGCGTGCTTATTCTACAGTTGCTTTGTATTTTTCAACTCTGGCTGATTCACCTGCAATAATTTATTATTTATTTGTTTATATAAAGGATCGGGGTGGTTTGAGGAAATTGGGGGAGATTTTTTCCCAGCAGTGGGACGAGATACGTTAGAAAAAAAATATATATATGTATATATATTTTTATTGATTGCTTGAGCAGAATAGATCCAAGTCATGTTGCCTACAAATTTTATTAAAGTGATCGCTAGCTCATAAAATTTGTAGGCAACATGACTTGGATCTATTCTGCTCAAGCGTTAATTCAGCCAGACTGCGGTTTGCGTGAACTATTTCGATAATAGTCTAAATATAGGTGACTAATATTAGTTGCTAGTTTATGTTATAGTAGATAGTATTTATTTTCCACCTTGTTTTTGTTTCCGAAGCGTACTGTTTATAGTTTTCTCTCTTATTATTTTCTTACATCTATTCGTGATATAACTTGCTTTATGTTTTCACACTGTTGTATACTAGTTTATAATAGCTGTTGGTTGTCCTAATAAATAAATAATGTTATCGTTCGACTCATACGAAAATGTGTCATCGGGTACTATATTAATCTTATCAAAATATGTTATACCTTTGTTTACTGACATTAACATTTTGTAAACATATGGCTAACGAATTCAATATTTTGCGTAAATAAATACCTCAACAAATGATTTATTTTTAATAACCTCAGTCGCTTTAAAAATTAACGATCTGCCTAACTCAATTAGCATTTATCTTCAAAGTCAGACTTTATTTACAATGCTAATGATCCCTGCTGTAGTTTTACTAGAAAACAACGGAGATTCAAAAAATAAATAAAAAAGAAAATCATTTATTTTGGAACAATAAACAATAGTTACAAAATACAATTTGATAAACGATGACGACTGCAATAGTTGTAAACTGTGACGCAGTCACCAACGCACACCTGGTACAACAGGAAAGTACACATGTTCCAGCTTAGGTATGTACTAAAAATTAATATTACTTCTGAAGGAAGATTTTTACCAAAAATAAGGGTGAAGCTAAAGTAAGACATTAATTATGACTATGTGTGTTAGTGTTATTATATGTGTATGAATGTATGTTTGGTTGTAGAGTTTATTACTTTATTACTTTTAATAGTTATCATCACGCACTAAGAAAATACTTCTCAACACGTTAAATATCTCAAAACACAATTCCTGATTTAACGCATTATATCAGGAACTGCGCTAAACTCCACGCCCAAAGCCACGCGTATTCATTAGTAAGTATTGCGCGTTTGGAAACTGGACCTTCAAATACGTGACCAGTTTACGTTGAAGATCATACAAAGTGACCCGTTGGCAATGCTCTGGCTACTAGGGTCGTCGCGCGCTCAAATGAAGCCTGCGGTTCATTGCACCTGTATGTTTTTATTATACTGATAATTTTAGCTGTCGTACACTTGTAAGGTTTTACGCTCTACTTTTGTCTATACTTTACTACCCTAGTAAGTAGTTCAATGATTAGTGAGTTTAATAAGCAACCTTACGTTAGCAATAATGCTCTACGCTTTACTTTTATCTAATATTTTACTTTTTGCTATGTAAGCATACAATGTATAAAAATTCCTTTGCTATTATCAGATGCTAATCAGGAAATGATGTTGCGACAGATAAAGCCAGGAAATGATGAAACATGATAGTTATCATGAACAAAGTACTATTTATAGGTACCTGTGCTACAAGGTGTCCAACGTTCATGAAACTTTGGATAGCCATTATCAGGCGTTGGCTAGTAAACTATGTCAAGAGCATATTTTTGCTTGAGTACAAGCCACTTTAAGGTTAAAACTGTACACAAGATGGAGTCGTCAAAGGATTATTTTAGTTAAATTTCCATTTGGAACTTCCATTTAGTCTTCATAAATGTTTGTGAAGGTATAGTTCTTATGAACTACGAACTTAAAATCGATCGGGAGTTTTATTTAGGACTGTTCCGGTTCTCAACAACACCACCCGGTTCTACATTTATACAATGAAAGAAAGAACGACGGTTGCTAACAGAACCTCGATCGATAACCATCGGTAAAAGCATTAGAATACCTAATTCCGTGTCGGGGGAAATTGTAATGCGTGCTAGGAACCCATCGTATCGCACGAGAGATTTAATTAGATGTACTTTCCAGGTGGGGGGGCACACTAGACTGCTGGTGCTCAACGACAGTACGGTTATCAAGCCGCTCAATATACGCGAGCTGCATTTCTACCAGAACATTCCGGAAGATATACAGAACTTTGTACCGAGATATAAAGGTGAGCATCCAACTCCTAGATCCAACATGCTCTGTTATGCTTTTACAATTCGCTGAATGCATCATAATCGTTCATTGCATTTGCATCTTACGTACATTATTTATATTCTTTTTTTTAATGATTACTTCACTAGTTTTTATTTTCATTTGATTGTATTTTGATGTGTTTTACATTTACGAGCATAAAGGATGTTTTTAATACTTGTCTCGGCTTTTTGACCATACCGCGTTTACGAAATGGATTTTGTCAGCTTATTACGGAATTCACTGGAAACTCTGTTTTAATTAGCCCGGTGTAATAAATTAGTTATTGTTATCTTTTCGTGACGTCACGCCGTTGATAAGGCACGCCTTATCTAATGAACGTGTAACGGGTATTGGTACAATAAAGCTGTGAAATGTTTTCAGAAACGAAGCTTTCCTTATTGCTCATATGAATGTGTTCATCGTGTCGATTTGTGTGATTGTTTTGTATGTTTGACGATGAACAAATCCGCCGACCGCAAAAAACAACAATAGTATATTTTTTAAATAAAAATATCAAATATAAGACTGATCTAATAGATATATGAAAGTTAAATGTAAATATATCATTTGTATATCGCCTAAGTTCATTCGGGAAATAATACATGAACCGTGTAGTAATCTAATGTTTGTAAAATTGACGATAAATAAATAATGCTGGACACACACACAGCAACACCTAGCCACAAACTAAGCAACGCTTGTACAGATTATTGATAGAATACTTAAATACCATTTTTTTGTAAATGCATAGAACTACCCATACCATAGAACACTTGGATTATATTATAAATTTATAATACTTGTAAAAAAAGTTTTCTGAATTGAATTATGTGCTTTATTAATTTTAAACGTATTTTATTTGAAAATTGACCATTCTATGTAGCTTTTTGCTCTATTGAATAAACACCTTATCGACTTTGACTTTAGTAAACAGATATAGCAAACATTTGTCCCTTGGTGGGGATCGATCCCGCATCCTCCTGCGTCTCAGTTGGCTATGCCAATAGCCACGAGCCACATACCAATACACCAATATATATACCAATGAGCCACGGAGGTCGTCATAGAAGAAATTGTTTTCTTTACGTTGCCGTCGTCGGTAAAACAAATATAATAAAGACGTTGTTTGATTTAACATTGTTATTTTTTGAGAGCGTTGAACTCGCTTTCAATATAAACTACCTCTTTTAATAACAAAACAAAATTATTCTTGACATTAAAAACCAGTAAACATTTGAGAATGGATATCAATAAAAATATGAAGTCGTTTCGAGGTCACAATAAAACTAGTTGAAGTGGACACACTTTACGGTTTCTTTTAATAGCTCAATAATTTGGGAGCGACTTAATTTCCATACAAATTATTTGTGCGTTTAGTGAGTTGTTAGGATTTGACGTGGCTGTGATGAATCGTAAATATCTCGTTGGTTTGTTTAAACATTTGTGGAGTAAAAGTTCAACTTGTTTGTAATGTTTACGTTATTTTGTACAAATCAGTCAACCGATTAAAATGTTAATGTTGCTTTGATCTTATATGGCTAATGGGAACTTGCATTTTTTAACATGAGTTTTAACAACACAATTTTTTAGTAAAATGTTTATTTTAGCAATGTTCTAAATTACTCATAGTACAACTTTATTACTAGAATCGTTTTGAAAACCGACACAGAATGTAATAAAACTGCAATAACTAACACATGGAATTCTACATTTGTAAATTTTGTAATAAGTAGAATGTACCCAACAAAACTTCTAGTTTGAAAATCAGAATTCGAATGGAAGTATAATATACCTACTCGTAATTAAAACTCCTGCTTTCAAAATTAGAATGCGAAAGTATGTAAAATGTAATCAAAGTTCTAGTTTCAAGATCAAAAATTGAACGGAGGTAGAACGTAACCTAAACTTAAAGTTTGGAACAAAGCGCGAACGGAATGTGTAAAAAAATTCTAAATCAGTACTTAGTTTATCTGACGTTGAAAGTGTCGGGTAAGAACAAACTGAGAACGTAACTGCTTATAGCGGATGGCGGGTTTGAGAGAGAGTGGCGGAGTGAGTGCGGGAGAGAGCGGGCCCGGGGTCAGGAGCACAATATTAGTTTCCTTGTTGTCGCAAGGGCTCGGCGCGGCGGCGGACGGAGCGGCCCGGCGGCGCACCACTCTACCGCCCTAATAGCGCCCTAGCGGTAATTTTACATTTTGGGTTTGTACCTTTACTTAAAACTACAGTCACATACACACTCGCACCGTGTTGTTCTTTAGCTCGGTTTAGCCAAGGTACGGGTCGGCTCTAGCATGGGCGGCAAAAGCTGCCACTTATTTTTTATCTTTCAAATGCCGTCGATCGGAAATTTGACGAGTACTTCTAACGTTTTCACTAAAATCGATCATACGTTGAAGGCATGCAATGTACATGTTACGCGTGTCAAATTGATGCCGATCGTCGATATGGGAAAGTTATGAAATAAGAGTCTGCTTCTGCTACAGAGGAGAAAACTTCAATGACGTGTAACGACTTCATGTAATCAATGGTGTCGTTACATGTCATTTCGTTTTCTCTTCTGCATCTTTGTTGCCGATGCTGGAGCTATTGTTACGGTTCACCTGATAATTGTAAAAAAGAAAATAAAATCGTAACATAACTCTACCATGGCTAAACCATGTTCATGAATAACACGGCCACACACCAAAATATACCCATACTTTCCATAGCTATTATCGCTAACATTGGAAACGACTGATCCTTACTAAAATATCGACACTTCATACATATTCAATTTACGAACATAAAATTACATATAGTTGACACAGTTACATACACATTTTCACGTAGGTACACTCTACAGATAAAATACAAACAAACCCTTCTCAAAATGTGCCTACCCTTATAATTTCACTTTTTCATTAATTTTACGCTGGCAACTTGCACCATAGTAAGTTACAAGTTGATATAAAGTGAATAACTCAATTTATCTTTCAACCTGTGAGCCTTTCTCTCACGGACAGTATTAAATTAAAATGCGATTAGTACGAACCAAAAGAGATTAGCTTTTTCGTTGACATGTAAAGTGATTAGCGTAGGTGTTTGTGTTGTGTGCCCCCGGGCAGTATATTGATGGCGAGGCTGTTTGTTTCAGGGGTGATGCAGGCCTCTAACACTGGCGGGAACAAAATGGAGGCGCGGTACTCGCCATGTTTCCGCGACGAGAACGGCCGCAAAGCGTCGCTGGGCGGCAAGCGCAAACGAGACGACGTATTCAAGTGCGTATGACGGCACGCGGACTGCTGTCTTACACTCCTCGACACTTGTCATGTGTCCTTTATCATATTTCAGACTTTGACGTACGCCCGTAAGCCCGGCGCCCGGCGACCGACGCCATTAATTCATACGCATACTTACATGACTATCCCACTAACGCGTCTGCGAGCCACCGATGACTTGCGTCAAGGAGTCGTGGTAATGATATTTGATTGCAATGTAACAATATAACAGATAACACCGACTATGTGTTTCAATTAGCTCCTCATCTTTAGTGTAGATTGTTGGCCCTGTGAGCGCATCTCTTCAACGCTTCCTTTCCTGTTGCAGGTTCAAAGTGCACCGTAATGGCAATGCGAGCGAAGTGCTCAAGAGCATTGCGCATATGGACAACTCGAATAAACAATGTGAGTAGCATTTCCTCGCTTATTACCCTGCTATAGAGTTGGTAACACCATTTTCTGGGTAGTACAGCCATAATAAGTTTGAGTCATTTGTCTCTCCACAAGCTTTCTAAAGTGTCTCTATACAATACATAACATTTATATAGAGTTCATAACACCTTCTTGACTCTTGTGTTTTAATTTGTCTATTATTTTAATTGGAACTCCTTTTTACTGAGCAGAGCACCAGCACTTTTCTAAAGAGGCGCTATAATGCAAATAAACTTCGCTTTGAGTGAATAAACCATTTAAAATTCGGTGTTATCCACTCACTGAAACTCATTTACGACATGACAGTTGTGCGTGGGATCATTGCAGATTTCCTGATGATGGAGAACATTACGTCTTCATACCAGCGGCCTTGCGTGCTGGATCTGAAGATGGGGACGCGGCAGCATGGCGACGACGCCACGGCTGAGAAGCGTAGCAAGCAGATTGCTAAATGCCAGGCTAGCACGTCCGGCTCGCTGGGGGTTAGGCTGTGTGGTATGCAGGTATGTACTGACGATATCTTAAATAAGTACATTGTATTAGTTAAAACAAAACTACTGCCTCATTCCAACCTGATTGTTGTAGATACAATTTCGAACGGACGTAGAATATAACCCGGCTCGGGCTAGAACAATAGTAGTAGAACGTAACAGATAATTAAAACCAGAGTGTTGCAGGCTGAAAGTTACATCACCTTGGAATGTTCTTCTCTAAGAAAATCCAATCGGATTTAACTACTTTATAAATTTCAGTTGACAGCATAGGCTTCATAATATGCTTACCTAATGAAAATTCTCGTGAACTTATTTTTTTACTACAAAGTCCATTGTATTGGCTGTTCTCGCTATCCCACAAAAAATAACTTTAGTGCAATACTTTAAATCCTACATTAAGACTTTACTCAATCATAGAATATGAGTAGTCTGTTCAGCTAGGGACTTTTTCCGGCAGTTGATATTGATTTTGTAGCGACTACAGCAACCTGATGCCAATATTTACAATACATAAGTGCCGTTTCATCTGTCCCCTTATCTATCCGGAACACTTACTGGTTGGCTGCAATTTCTATTGGTACTTGGACACAATATAAACAAGTGGTCGGTGGCAGATGTCCAGGTTTATTATTCCCTTTGGGGTGCGGCTGTCGTGTGTTTGTCATTGTCATTGTCAGATTCCGGGATAACTTGGCTTGGACTGGACTCCTCCCAGATGAAGAAAAACAGCATGACACTGACAGATTCCGGGAAAACTTGGCTTGGACTCGACTCCTCCCAGATGAAGGAAGACAGATTGACGTCCAAAGCACTAGGCAGGCTATAAGAAAACTGACATCTCAACTTAAAGTCATATTTACTTAAACGAATTGAGTACAATTCGTTTAAGTAAATACAGGTGATAATGTATAAGCACAATTGTTATTGATCCTAGGGGTCTATATTAGCTTATCTTTATGCATTAAATTCTTATGTATGTGTGTTTGTCACCTAACTGAGGGGCGCCTCTCACCTCAGTTGTTTAAAAATAGTCTTTAATACTTTGGCTCAATCAATCCTCTGCTACGGTATTTCTGCTTGGGGACCCCTCCCATTAGGACACAAATGTTGAGAGTAGTTTTAAAAGTAATTAAGTCCTACCGTTAACCTATACATAGTATGTGGGGTGTTGACGGTAAGACAACTATTTATCCTAGCTGTAGTCTTACTCGCAGTTGGCTTTTTATCCTAGCTTGAGTACCATTAAACGACGTTCTTGATATTGTTTGCATAAACCGCGTAAAACTGTTTTAGCTTCTACACACTTACTTTTAAGTGTTTCTTTGCACAATAAGGTAAACCGCATACATAAAATGTATCTGCTCTTTCGTTACAAATGTAAAATTCCTATATCGTCTTGGCTCCAGTCTCTTACATATCAACGACTAAAAACCTTTTAATATCTTTGCAATAGCTATGGTCCCTTCTCATCTATTCGTGACGAATCTCGTAGTAACATAACAACTTATAGTAGTGATAATATTTATATAGTTATAGTAGTTATATGTAGTAACATTTACGTAACTCAGTTACGCTCACATTCAAATCGCACACACATACACATCCACACACCGTCGCTCAATCACACCTTCTTTACACTTACTCTTATACATTACACAAAACAAATATTGTGGTAGTTCATATTGCCTGGACTCTTATGAGATCTGTGTCCTTATGTGAAACCACAACCACACATACACCCTCACCCCTACAGAAGTCACTTGTGATACAGATGTCTTAACTCTGTAGCTCTCATTAATTTTTTTTCTTATTTTATTTCTACCATTTTTCTAAAATTGTGATTGGTTCAGGAGCCGGGCGCTGACGCTGCTATTAAAACAGTTATTAAACTTGCAGTGCCAACGTTCATCATTATTTACCACTGTGTTTCTGTTCCACAATGAATACTTCATATTTACTCGTAACTCCTTCTAAACTGGACCGATTTAGATGAAATTCCTGAATCTGTAACTAGTTTTTGATTATGAATATTCCATACTAGCCGCACTCCACAGTTTCATCCGCGTAGTTTTCGTTCCCATGGGAATTCGGGGATAAAATATAAAAATATAGTCTATGTTACTCAGGGATAATATAGCATTCTAATGGTGAAAGAGTTTTGAAAATCGGTCCAAAAGTTTTTGAGTTTATTCGTTGTAAACATACAAAATACAAATCTTTCCTCTTTATAATATTAGTATTGATTATTTTTTGATTATTCTAGGTTTACGTACCGGAAACGGGCGCCTGCGTCCGCCGCGACAAGTACTGGGGGCGCAGCCTCACGGAGTCCGGGCTGCAGGAGGCGCTGCGAGACTTCTTCGCGGCCGGCGGCGCCTCGCGCCGCGCGCGCGTGCTGCGCCGCGTGCTGCGCGACCTGGACGCGCTGCGGCGCGCCGTGGCGAAGCAGACCAGCTATAGATTCTACTCGTGGTGAGTTTTACTAAACAATATTTTGTTCATGCCAGAATACACCCGTGATTTTGACCGCGACACGTTTTGTTATTGAAATAGCCGCACCCCGCAGTTTCACCCGCGTAGTTCCCGTTCCCGTGGGAATTTCGCAAAATCCCTCCTTAGTGCACCTCTAGGATACTCGAGGTATATGTGTGCCAAATTTCAAGTCTCTAGGTCCAGTGGCTGTGCGTTTTCTATCAGTCACTCAGTCAGTAACGGAAGAGTTTTATGTATTGATTTGTTCTTGTTTCTCAACGCGTAAAGACGTTTAAAGTTGACATTAAAATTTTAAGGAAAATGTTTATTTTATTATTTTTAGTACGTTAAAATAAAAGCTTGTTTGTTATTTTTTTTTTACTTTTCTTTTATTATATTTCTAACCAGTTTTGTGAGAGGCGATAGCGGCCTGATAGAGGCCTGCGATAGGTTCGTAAAAACCTGTGATTCACTAATTAGATATGTTGGTAGTGCAAATAAATACAAATATAATAAAATTGGCAATGGGTATAAGCGGTTAGTTTATAACTAGAACGGTTACGACATACAGGTTGGTGCTAAAAAGCTTAGAAACTAAATACTAATACCTAACAACAAAATACAACAAATTACAGGCCAATGATATATAATTGATAACTAGATAAATGGGTGAGCGTGTGAGCTGGTGTGGGTGAGTGAGTGATTTATTTGAGTACTGAGGACACTGAGCTCTTAGCTCTTTCGTATACACTAACAGGAGCTAATACTAACCTGTTGGCTTGGGCACCAAAATAATTAGTTGGCGCTCTACTTACACGACAATATGAAACATCTCTCCGAATATAGCTTTATTACGGAATGAAATCTAGTACGAGACTTCTATATTTAGAAATCGACCTCTATTCTTAGGCTCACGCAACACTTATCACCTGAAATTCGGTGATGTCATATTTCAGACCGCAGACGCACACCCTAGAATAGATATGATAACATTGTTCAGTTTGTCCTTGTTCAACCTCCTCTACGTGGTTTTAGTGGACACAACAGGTTTATCATACACAGAGGAAAACGAGTCTCGGATATTTAACATTTTTTTTATAATCTTACCTAACTAATAACGAGAAGAAGCTAACGATGGAGTACAAATCATAAAGTTGCAATTTCATTGTTTCCAAATATCTTAGGTCAGGAGGAGCCAACAGGCGACAATTTTGTAAATCCGCAACTGTATGGGAACAAAGGTTCAGGTTGCCATTATTATATGACTATAATCGGCTGTTGAAGTTAATACTTCCGTGGTCTTTTCTTGAATGAAAATCACTGAATCCTGAAAAGTCGTAGAACAAAAGTCGTTCTTTGGGATAGTAAGAACTTCTTTAACCCTAACCCTTTCGGCTTACACATATTATAATGGCCTTCGCATCTATTGTAGATGATTTATACAGCGTCAGCAACTAGAAATCATGCTGTACGGGACGCTGCAGTGAAACATCGTGAGAAAACCCGCGGCTTAATTAGCTTCAGACGTATTGACCTGTTCTTTCCTCTGACTAATAATTGACTAAGCTGAGAGGATGGTATAGGCTGGGCAAGCCTAATCTATCTAGCAACGTCCCAGGCATATATTTTTAATATATTCAGCGCTATCTGTCTGTTTATTTGACGATTACAACCGAACGCGTTGACCGCTTTACATGAAACATTTTTTTGTTAGCACCGTCTTAATGAGAGAAGGTGACTGATTGATTTTGGTGACCCTATGGTCACAGGGACCGGAGTTATTGTGACCCTAAAAGGTCACCAATAAAATAAGTCTTCAAATGGCCGAAAACGTCCAAAAACCAAAAAAAAACATTTTTGACCTTTGGTGACCTTTTGAGGCCTTCGCCCCCTTCTCTGGTACCGCCGTGCTTGTAATCATCATCGTTTCAGCCGTAACACGTCCACTACTGAACACAGGCCTTCTTCATGCAGATCCATGAGGGGTAGTTGCCATACTCACCACGCTTGGCAGGCGGGTTGGCGAGCGCAGTACGGGATGTTGAAACACGGAAAGACGCTGCTGCCCATTTTCCGGAGGGATCCTTTAAGCCTGTATTACATAACACGGTATTCAGGGACCCTTACCCTAACTAAGAGTGGTGTAATAAGAGTTTAATAATGGGACGCCCTTGCAAGGGGCCGCCCCGCCCTCCCTAACTACCGGGCCCTGTATACCGTGTAGTGCAATACAGCTTTTAGCAGGCTCTTCTGCATCCACGGGCATGAGAGGAGGGGTAACATTCTGCAGCTAGCACCCCGGCATATTATAATACACCTTGTATAGTATACAATGTACCACTACCTCGGCATGACTGACAGTATCGGTTGTTCCCAGCTCCCTCCTCATAGTGTACGAAGGCGACGTGCTGCTGGAGCCCGCCTGCGGCGCGGGCTGCAGCGCGGCCTCCGAGCTGGACTCGGGCTTCAGCTCGGACGCGCCCGAGCACTTCGACATGTCCGCGCTGCAGATCGAGCCGCAACCCTTCACGCACTCCGAGGAGACTATGGGCGGGTGAGTTCCGCTCCTTGTCGACGAGCTCTATGGTCCGCCTGCGACGCAAGAGGTTGCGGGTTCGATTCCCGCCTCGGGACAAATGTCTGTACGATCTGCAGATATTTGTTCAGGGTGTTCTGGATGTTTTTCTGTGTATAATAAAAATATCTGTGTAGTATAATGTTTTAAGGATGAACGAGTCGCCCATCTTTCCATACAAACGTGGAAGGGTAACTACTCCACTGTTTGACGTTAACCATCCAACACTAAGGTTTATATCAATTTATCTCGTCATAATCTATGTTTGTATACACCCCAAACCGTAAAAAAAGTATTTATTTCAAAAATACAAGCTTCTAAACTTTCGTATTTCAACACTGATTTTAGCCCAACTTTGGACGAAACTGAATAATATAAGGAGAAAGAAAACTTAAAAAGAAACGCCATTCCGACATAGTTTAATTATTAAATAGTTGAAATAAATGTTATTTTGAAAAGATTACACTCAAGTTTTTCTATAATAACCCTTGTGCTAAAAGTCTATTCACATATTTTTGCGCGGTCGGTTTAGGAATAAATCATTGTGCATTTAATTCTAGCGCGCGGGTAAACACACTATGTTAGGTGAGATAGCATACATTTAGGCTGCGCCCACTGACGACTTTGCCTTCGCGACTAGTTGGACCTTAAGTATATTAGTCATCTAGTACCCGTAACCACTAATTGAGAAACCTCCTTAATTAGTATGCATTGTTGTAGGTACGAAGAAGGCGAGGTGGCAGGCGGCGGGCTGGAGCGGCCGCAGCCGCCGAGCCCCGACTCCGGCGACAGCTGGATGGCGTACTCCAGCACGTCCAGCGAGTCGTGGCGCGGCTCGGGCGAGGCGCCGCCGCCGTCGGAGCCCGGCAAGCGCGCGCGCAGCGAGCCCGCGCCCGCCGTCACCTGCAGCGCCGCCGACGAGCGCGTCGACATCCGCATGATAGACTTCGCGCACACCGCCTACGCCAGCGCCGCCGCCGACTCGCCGCTCGCCACCAGCACCCCCCACCACGGGCCCGACTGCGGCTTCCTCACCGGCGTCGACTCCCTCAAGCGCCTGCTCAGCGAGATCCTCGCCCCGCCCCCCTACAGTTAATGCGAGGCGCCTTGTGAAACCCTCGAGGCCGAAAATCGCGGCGTTACGCGCGGTCCGACGCGCTGTGGACCGTTCCACTGTCGACTGACGTGATGCGCACCGGTCGCTGCAACAGGTGGGACCGCAGGGTATTTTCTATTTGTACTTTCGTGCCCGCCTCGCGCTGCCGGTAGTGTTTCGTTGCTCAGCACGGTGGTATTTGCACTTTGTGAATGTTGGCGGTACAAACATGTTGATTTCAAAGTATGTTTAGTTCTGAAGCGGGACCCGGTAGTGAGGAAGTTGTAATCTGCCTATTGATAAGTATTATTGTTAAGTTATTCCGGATTGACGTGCTTCTGAGTTGTTCTCGTAGCGTTAGTGGCAAATCTCGTTTCTGTGAATTGCTCCCCTCTGGATGCGAATAGTCCTCAAAGCTCCGAAGGCATTCTGACCACACCGCTTATTGTGAATAAACTTTATAAAATCTGAATGTTGTCATAGTTTCACGATTGTAATCCTCTATTGTATTAATAAAATCCCAGTCAAACGAGCCAAAGTAGATAATTATAGAATTAACAAGAATTTAAGAACAGTGAACTGTTCTGTCATAAAACAGGAGAAATATTCTTATTATATTGTATGTAAAGGAATCTTCAATATCTTTAGATTGATATGTTATATAGAATTCGAAGTATATTAATTGTGTTCTTTTGAAACGGGAGCTTTTAAGATTAGGTGCGTGTTGAATGACTGTATTAGACCGCTCGATGTTCGATCGAGTGATGGACTAAAGCAATGTTTTATAGTGCTAACAGTATTATAAAATTGTGATTGCCCGCTGAGTTTTTATTTAGATCATGACCAAATTTTATTGGTCGCAATATTAGTGGATATCTGGATATCAGCAATAAGGTGTAAGATAAATGAGGTGCCAGGATATTCGGTTATGCGTTAAATGCTTTGTGTACATAGTATAGCGAGTTTATTGAGTGGGTCGATAGTTTACGGCCGGGGTCACACCGAGCGGTGTGTATCCTAGCGATAGCCAACATTCCTCTGTGCTGCATTCGTCATTGTCCTTTTACTTTTTGTTTAGTTGAATACATTTATGAAAAGTACCTGGTTTAATTAGGATGCTAGGTTGTATTGCAAATTATCATTTATGGTCTGTTATTTTAAATAACTGTTTGACACTATTTTGTTAAATAAATTTTAGGTATATTAATCATTTGTTTTATTTAGTTTATGATGACCTTCTCTAACCTAACCTAAAACATAGGTAAGGAAAACGTAGGTAAGTTGTGTCAACTCACGAGGATATCGCTACTAGTCAAAAGTGTTCACATACTCTAAACTGGTAGCTGGGGCTGACTGACTCGTTTTTTTGCAAAGGTTTTTTGTCAGGTTTGGTAGTTGGAGCCATATCAATTTATTATAGTAGGTACTTACCATTGATACGGCCCATTATTATTCAACTTATACTTATTATTAACTAGCTTGTGCCCGCCGCTTCGCATGCGTTGTACCCGGATAAAAAGTAGCCTAAGTGCTCAGAATAACAGAAAGATAATCTTCATACAAGCGCCCTTTCAAAAATGAAGCACTTTCCGATTCACACAGATATGTGACGATTACTAGCTTACGCTCGGCGACACGCACACATACACTTGTCTAATGTTGCCAGCGGAGGTGCAATTTCCCCGAAAGCGAGGAAATGATTCCGCCGCTGATAACCATTAGTATTTGGCAATATTACGTAAATAGCTAAGTGTGGTTAAAGTATAGATATGGTTATGTTAACTTGTAACATTGCGGGAACGTCTATATAAATGAATAAATAAAACAACAACAATTTCCAACAATTTATTTTTTAATTGGAATTAAATACAGTAGTAAATTAAAGTTGAATCTCAATATAAATTATATAAAATAAAACAAAATGTAGTAAACATTATTACCACGTCGACGACGATGAAAAAGTAGTAAACCGCGGTTTAAAATCCGTACAAACTATATTATTTACACAAAATTTTCATTACCTACATCAATACCACGTTTAACAAACTAATATTTTTATACACAGAACACCTAGTACACGTTTTGTGTACTGTGTGTTCTGTGCGGCGTATGATAGGAGCCGCCACAACGGCAATAAATTTTTAACCTTACAGGCCTCATAGAAAAATATATTAAGGGCCGGGTACTAGCCAACGACCTTGAGGATTTGGCCGGAATCAAATATTTCCCCCGCGCCAACCGTATCTAGCCCCGGCCCACGCTCGGCGTCCGTAAAAATACTTTTAGTTCTTAGTTATTTTAATATAATATTTTATTATAATTACTTTAGTGCCGTGGGGTGCCAGCTAAAGAATGTTACCTCTCTTGATACAGTAATAAACTGCCAAAGGATACCTCCGGAAGATGGACGACAGTATCTATCCGTGTATCCACTCGGTGTAATGTACTTATCTTCGTTATTAAAAAGTTTTGAATATGTATATTCGTATATTTTTGGTTGGCTTCCAATGTACTTCTTCACGACTAAGCCTTACATTTTTCACCTATTTGTCAGCAATAACAGGGTCGACAGGAATCCTTTGAACAACAACAAGTAATACCTCTAATTTGTGATTTTAACAGTGTGGTAATAAAATTCGTTTTAGTCTTCTCAACTTTCAAGTAACAGAATTTCAGGTATGATATTGTTAAATCACACAAACACCTACATTAGAGAGCATGTCACCTAATTAAATCATCATTTCAGCCGTAAAACTTCCACTACTGAACACAGGCCTCCCCTCATGGATCGCCATGAGGGGTAGTTGCCATACGCACCACGCTTGGCAGGCGGGTTGGTGAGCGCAGCACGGCATGTTGTCACACGGAAAGATGCTGCTGCCCATCTTCTGGAGGTATCCCTTAACAGGCTCTTACTGCATCCACGGGCATGAGAGGAGGGGCAACATTATACTGCCGGCACCTAATTAAATATCAGTAGCAAATTAATCAGTCGGAGGCCGGAGCAATTAAGTCAGTTAAAATGGGAAAATATCCATCCACAACCGGGCAACACTGAGCATTGAAAGATAACATAAACAAAATGTGTCTATTTTGACCTAATTAACTTGAAAATTCTTTGAAATATTGCATGCTTACCTGTGAAAACTGATATTGTTACACTTCTTTTGTTTTTCAGATGTCACAATTAACATTGTTGACACAATTTAATTGCACAAACCGTCATAATTATTTTTTTTGCGCGAGACACGTTCGGCGTGATTTGACATTGAACACTACGGCGCGGCTCGGGGATTTCTGGCTCCAATGAAAGTGCTTCAAAATGGACGCGCGGACTTGGTTTCTGTTATTCTGAGCCTATGTGTTAATCCTAGTCAACATCTATACGTTTCCCAAATTTCAGCTTGATACGTACCTACGCTAGTTTTTGCGTGAAGAGGTAACAAACCTCCATACAAACAAACTTTCGGCTTTATAATATTAGTGAGATACATCCTATACATCACTGATTCGTTTTTTTGCAAAGGTTTTATGTCAGTTTTTGTATGCCTAACCCGAGGACGTGATCTATGACGCCATTGAACCACAGATTACATGAACTACGAAGCTAAAGCCCTAAGCTTTGCATGCAGAGAAAACTTAGCTGTCAGAAAACTTTTTAAAACTAAATTACTAGGACTTAAGTAAGTATATACTTACCTAAAAATTAAATTATAATAATTATAGGAAAAAAATAGTGGTAGAATGATTTCATAGTTGCAGTCATGTTTTATTCCCGCTAAAATTAAATAGCTTTGAAATTCGAATGTTCGCAACGCACTAGGTACCTACCTACGCACGCAATCGCAAACGTTGCAATTTTGTACCTACTTCTGTATTTATTATATATATTTCGGTGTGATTTAATTTATGTGGTATTGAGAAAGTTCAAAATTTAAGTAAACCACAATGACAGAAGCAAATGAGTTGCAAGCTTTAGATACAATTTCAGCTGAAGTGGATGATGCCCAAATCAAAGTGATTCTAGCGACAGAATGCATCAAAGGTATAAACTATATTTCTTTAGCTCGTAGGTAAAAACCTATAACATAAGTACCTACCGCTCTTAAAACACCTATAACTAGTATTTGCTATAACTAACAATATCACGTTCTCGTAATTAACAGCTCAAGCATTTCTTGTTGATAAATTGAAAAAGCAGGTAAAACGCAGCAAGGAAACACGTGGTTTTATCAGCACCGCTAATTTGAAGTTGCAGTCTGAAATTACTCAAGCTGAACAAGAAATAAAAAGGTAGGTAATTATGTAGAATATCTATGGTAGCTGGTAAAAAACCTACAAGTACCCAAAGATTTCAATCGTTGTATGTACCTAGGTACATCCATTCATGTCATTATTTATACGTCTATATTATTTTACAAAAGTTCTCGAATGCAGTCCACGGATCGGCAAGCGCAGCGTAGGACGTCCACCTACAAGATGGGCAGACGACTTGGTGAGAACTGCTGGTCGGCGGTGGATGCAGACGGCTTCCAACCGCAGTACTTGGAGATCAATGAGGGAGGCCTTTGTCCAGCAGTGGACGTCCTACGGCTGAAATGATGATGATGATTATTTTAGATTTCAATATCTTTATTTTGTATACTTAGGTTGTCTAGGCAGTTGTCTGCTTAGGCCTAATCCTAAACAGATTATAGCTCTACCTACTTTTCTATCATGAAGCCTGGGATATTTTTATATTTATATAATTGGGAATACAGAGGTAAACACTATGCTCTCCGTACCTACCAGTCGGTCGTGTCGGGGAAAATATGGATTTATAATCGTAGACTTCCTTAGCAAATTCAAATATTTTTATTTAAAATAGATTAGATATATGTATGTACCATTTAACACATATTTCACTCAGGTCCGCTTGCAATGTGCGCTAAAATTTTCAATAGACTTCCTAACCAAATTCAAATACAACAAAACCTAAGACAATTTAAAAATTATTTTTATTGCACAAGTGTTTTTACACGCTGCAAGAATTTTTCGATGAAAATTGATAAATATTGAATTTTATGTGTTTAGATTTGTTTGATTAGCTTATTTTAATTTAACTTAGGTTGCTACGGTTTCTTATAATAAATAAATGAATTGTTTATTTCAAAAACAAGAATTACATTTTTAAACATAACAATTCATACCTTATTTAATTTAAACCTAACTTTACATGTGTAAGATTTCAAAGATTTGTATGATGCAGTTGGTCTGCAGCATCTACACTGTGAACTTGTGTTGTAGATGCTGCTTCCCTTCCAAATGTAGCAAGCTTTTAAAATATTAATAAGTATTTTTTTTAACTTAGGTTAGTGTTGCTTTTATTATTTTTATTAGATTAGGTTTTATTGATTAGGTATTATTCCATATTACTATGCCCTTGCAGGGTTCATGTTTGTTACTACTTACCTAATTTATAAGATCTTATGTAACAACATGTTCGCAATAAATATATCGAGTATTGGATAGAGAATATTTGAAATCTTTATTAGGTATCCACTTAATTCAATGTTAAACCATAACTTACATTTTTAGCTTCCAAATCTCGAATGAAACTATCAAAATGGCTAATGTTGAATTGAAAAAGGAGTTGCTCATAGCCAAAGAAAAGAAACTTGATGTTATTGAAATGGTAAAAAACGGGGAACAGAAGTATGAGCACCTGTGGCTGGAATGCAAGAGTCGATACGAAAGCCTTCCTTACGTGCAAAGGCTGCTGAAAACAACCGAAAACGCGAAAATTCTCGACGATCAAATCTCAGCGCTTAATAAACAAGCCGAGATCTTAGCTAAAGAAATAAAAGCAAAGAAGGAAGCCTGTATGAAGGTTGATAGAGATAGGGTCATTCAACTTGCAGAATTCATGGTAAACGAAAGACCTAAGCTGATCCTAAGAGCCAACGAAACTTCAAAAGCAATATCAGATTTGAGTAACGAGCTGAAAAATCTTAACATTAATATTGTTACTGAAGTGAAAGAAGCAAAAGCAAAGGAAACAATGGAAGAAACTAACTCTGCAACAACTGTTAATGAAAAATGTGCTGCCGAGAGCATGCTTATTGTGAGTAGCTAGGTATAGTTAGGTTATTAAGGTTTATGTTTGAAGGCAAACATAAAGCAATTAATTAACTAAGCGATATTTATAATTTTAGATGCCTAAACTACAGTTGGATTCGTTGGACCTCGATGATTTTATAAGCGTCAAGCTGGACCAGGTAAAATCAATTTCCGAATTCCACCTTCCTAACAAAGATTTAAACTTACTACCTAACTTTTTAATATGATACGTGGGTAAATGTTCTGATGACCTCATTGGCGCCGTGAGCGAATAGTCAGTTGAATGAAACGCAGAGGCAGATGGTTGGATTCCCGTCGCGTAACAGACTCTGAGTATTGTACTTCTATTAAGTGGTTCTTATAAAACAAACTTTGTATGGCAGTATGGCTTCGGGCTAGAAGGCGCTGTGAATTAAAACTTTCACTTTCAGGTGAAGATGAAGAGTACAGATTACACTACAGGACTGGAACGTAGTGAATCGTTCTCCAAATCATACTCTAACGTAGGTACAAGCATATTCAACAGAAAGCCCCGCGTGGACGAATCCATCTCTTCATACTTCTCTAAACCCAGCACTTCGAGTAAAGATACGCAAAACTACTCGAAAAAGAAACTGATTAACATACTCGAAGATGTCATGATAGATGCTGTTGATGCAAGGGATATTATATCGAAAGTTAATCCAGATACACTGCAACCTGTTGAATCCATTTCTGCGAGGAGCCGGTCTCATGACGATGTTGGTGACGCCAAAAACAAGGTAAATAAACAGGCTTTAGAAATAATTGACTGCCTCCGTAGTTCAGTTGGTCTGTATCAAAAAAAAGGTTTTATACACTCTATCAATCATCTGGTTCCATATTACAAGCTTTGCTTAGTTTGGGGCTACATGGTGTTGTGTCTAGTAGTGTCCAGCATTATTATTAAAGGCTCAAGTATTGATTTGATCAACGTGTAGGTCCGAACCCCACCAGAATCGAAAATTTTTGACTTTAATAAGGTTTTACATTCCCAAACAAAGTAGGCATAATAAGACTAGAGATCAAAAGGATTGATTAAAAATAGACACTTCTACTTTCCAGGACCAAGAATCAATGCATATAGAAGAAGAACAGGATATCGAAGTGAATTCTTCAAATAAAGAAAGTATCGTAAAACCCCCATCACAGTTCCTTGAAGAGTCATTGAAATCGCAAGTAAGTAGGCGTTTTCTTTGATCTGACCAGTGGTTACCAAAATTATTATTCGATTAGTTGAGAACAGAATTTAATGATGGCGGCAGGCCACTTTCTTAATATTTTTCCTCCTCTCAGTCCTCGCAACTCAGCGCGGACTCTTTCTTCTATGCTTAAAGGCAAAAGTTCAAAATTGAATTCTTACTAATGATGAATAACACAATTGTTGAGTGTGCGTTACAGGGGGCGGCATGTTGACTCGGATCAAGTTGAAAATATATAGAAAAATTAGAGCGCTATACCCTGATAATGTGCGCTAATATAAAATAAGTGCCTATAAAGGTTTCAGAGTAATTCGAAAAAATAAAATGCCGCTGCAGTAACGCCTGAAAACGTTACTGCAGCGGCATGATTTTTTTCTATTAGCCTTAGCCAAATTTAAGCAGCCTAAAAGGTAGCTTATATTTGTGCCTGTCCTTGGCCGGCCAGCGGCATTTGTGCGTCCTGTGGTTTTTCGGTAATTCCAATTGCCGCTGCTACTGCAACGTTTGGCAGATTTTAATATCTCCGGAACGGCTGGACAAACAGACATGATTTTTCGTGGGCAGGTGCGCTGTCATTCATCATTTCAGCCGTAAAACGTCCATTACTGAACACAGGCCTCCCTCATGATCTTCATGAGGGGTAGTTGCCATACTCGCCACGCTTGGCAGGCGGGTTGGCGAGCGCAGTACGCGATATATGTTTCACGGAAAGACGCTGCTGCCTATCTTCTGAAGGTATCCCTTAGCAGACTCTTACTGCATCCACGGGCATGAGAGGAGGGGTAACATTCTACTGCCGTCACCCCACGGCATGGCCTAGATGGCATAGGCACGGGTGCGGTGTAATATGTGCCAATTGATGCCCTAGTAGTTTTTGCATGCAAAAATGCATGGTATATGAGATAGACAAGTTTTTATGAAAATTGAAAATAGCATCTAGCTCTTGAACTACTTATGAAAGGCGCTCTGCAATTGCACTGACTGATGCAAATTAAAAATATGTATCTCCAGGCAAAATTGTGAAACCCTAGGTACATATAATTTTCGAAGAAATATATCAGTTTGAGTAGTGAAAGTGGTTTACTTATTTCGAGTCTCAAATAAGGGAGTTTTAACAAGATAACAACTTCACACGATTTGCCAAAAATCAGAGCGTTATGCCTGTTATGGTTGAGAACTCTGCTCTTGAAGTTGTCGACGCGTACGTATACTTAGAACAAACAGTCCAATTAGGTAGGTCCAACTTCGAGAAAGAGGTCAATCGTCGAATCCAACTCGGATGGGGCAGCGTTTGGGAAACTTCGCAACGTCTTTTCGTCCAAAATACCTCAGTGCCTTAAGACGAAAGTCTACAGTGTGTGTTACCATACCAGTGATGATATATGGAACCGAGACGTGGTCCTTCACTATTGGCCTTATGAATAAGCTTAGAGTCGCTCAACGAGCTATGGAGAGAGGGCTATGCTCGGGGTTTCTCTACAGGATCGAATCAGAAATGAGGAGATACGCAAAATAACTCGGGTCAGACGAATTCGCACATTGAAGTGGCAACGGGCAGGCCATATAGCGCGCAGAACCGATGGCCGATGGGGCCGCAAAGTTCTCGAATGGTGGCCACAGACCGGCAAGCGCAGCGTAGGACGTCCACCTACAAGATGGGTAGACGACTGTTAAGAACCGCAGGTCGGCGGTGGATGCAGGCCGCTTCCAGCTGCTGTAGGTACTTGGAGATCAATGAGGGAGGACTTTGTCCAGCAGTGGACGTCCTACGGCTGATGTGATGATGACGATGATACAATGGGCGGTCTTATCACTTAAAGCGATTTCTTCCAGACAACCTTTAGATGGAGAGGAGTTACAATTAATAGGTATGGTACATTTTTGATTGTTCCAGAAATCTCAGGATGTCAAGAAGATTGTTTCTTTTGACTTGCCCAGTACTTCACAAAATGCTGCTGAACAATTAAATGATGCTGAGGTCTTTGTAGAAAATAATGCAAATAAAACATCAAATAGTCAGTTGGATGTTAGTGACAATGATGATGGATTTATGAGGATTAAGGAAATGGTGCTGAAGAAACACAATCTAGATTTGACACCTCCATTTGTGTATTCTAAGAACACAATCTTGCAGAAGGTTTAAGTATCTTTTTGGAGTTTGTTGATTAATATTGTAGGTACCACTTAATATACTTAGTCTAAATTCATAGCCCACATCTTTCAATCTTTATTTACAGACAGAAAACACTATAATAACATCAAAGTTTTTCAAAAACAATGATAATGCAAAGGATGGCTATGAAAATAATCAAAAAGAGGAAAACAGTAAAATATTGGCAGAGAAGTATGAAACCAAAAATATTGTACCAACAATTGAAAATACAGAGACTCCAAGCAAAATAAAACAGGATGTAGAAATTGATATGATTGTTTCAAGTGCCAAAAAACAAAAAGTAAATACTTTGAAGTGTTTGAGACAGTTCCATAATGCCTCAAAGCAAGTATTGTGACAGGCAATGAAAAGAAACAAATAGTAAAGGAACACAATTTTTTTACAGATTGATGAAATGTCTAAACCAGTAAAGTCATTTGGTGGATACCTGTTCAGCCATGGACCTCAGGGATTACCAGATTCCTTGGATGTCTCAATAAACACAACTTATGATGATGGGGATACAGACTTTCCTCATTGCATTGGTAAGCATAGTTATTATTGTCATACTTAAAATATTTACAAAATTAATGGTTTTGTAATATTTCCAGACTCCAGCCTTCTTTTATCACCAAAAGCTGATTTACCTATAGGAAGTGAAAAAACTGAAATTCAATCCCAGGATGGCCCAAATTTTCTTTCAGGTATCTTTAGGCTTTTTTCTGTGAATTGTGTAAGCCTGTAATCATCATTGACACCAGGATTAAATGTACTCAATATTTTTCAGGATTACGCAAAACAGGATTATCCTTTTTTGGCCGTTCACCTGCTGGAGATTCCAAAACAGATTCCAGTGCTTCAGTTCAAGGAAACAGTGCCTTCAATTTCAACTTTGGTGGAGAAGAAAAGAAAAGTAGAGGTGGATTGTTTAATATGTTTCAATAATATAAAATAATTGATTTGATTAATAAAAGCTATTGATTCATAGTTAAATATTATTTATTTTATAATTTATTTTATTAGTTTAAGGTTACATACAACATACATGTAAGAAATAGGACTTTATTTATTGATGCAGTTGGCAAGCTCTAACAGCAACCAACTGTAATAGAATGAACAGGGGAGCGAAAACTTCACTGAATTCAATATTTGAGTCTCCTTCTAGTTTTGTACATAGCAAGTATTTGTATGCAAAAGTTAAACCTAAAAATATACCACTCCATGATGCCCGATAGAGTGCAGGTTTGTACGCAGTTTCAAAGTTCATCCTTATACAAACTATGCAGCAGAAATATGCATTCATAGCATCACTTACAAACAAAGGAGCAAAAATAGTCCACCATGCACTGTTTATGACACCATCCAGTTTCAATGCCAACAACACTGTAAATATAGTTATGGTAATGAGGTTTATCCATATTTCAAACACTGTAAGTCCAATCCACTGCACAATCTCATTGAGTGAGAAGAACATTTTGCCTAGTTAGCACTAGCAAGTGATGTACGGAACACCCGGATATGGATAGATGATTGCAATCTGAAGGAATGGTCAATTTCCAAACCCTGGTCTTGTGGGATCAAGTCATCTGTAAATTAACATAAAAATTTGTTGGTAACTTAACTTAAACATAAATTGTTTGTTTTAAGTAAGCTTCTACAGTTCCCTTACCAATGATGTCAATAGTATCAGTGTTTACTTCAACTTCATGTGTTCCATGAAAAGCAAGCTGTATTTGCACTGCTAAATTACAGGTTCTTTGTATGGCTGCTCCTAAGCCATGCAAGACTATTTCCTTTTCACCCTTGCTCAATAAATCAATGCAATTGTCAAGTTGCGCCTGAAAGAAGAATCATAATTTTAACTTATGGTACTTCTAAATTTATAAGTGATTTGCTGGGATCTAACTTTAGGTGTTGATTTACCTTGAAATTAGACTTTTTAGTAATAAAAAAAACATTGTCGCCGTCCACTGGTTTTCGGGGCACACGTTTCTTGACAGTGTAGTTCTTAATGTGATTGCGTTTATTACTTTCTTTTGGGTTTTCAGGCCCTCTTTGAGAGCTATTTTCTGGTAGCATCATAACATTACCCTATGTTAATTACACTTCCTTTCTTTTTTCCTTTTTTTCCTGAAAGGAAACAGATTTTATTCCCAATTTCTTCCTTTCACAGGCACACACAGATGATTCTTCTTCTTCTTTTCTTTTTAATGGCTGATGCATGCCACTTGCAAAGATGATTCTTCTTGTTTTGACTTGCGTTGTGACAGTAAGAATAGTCAGTAGTGCCAGTGTCATCCATCACAGAGCAGGGTCATGCCAAAATGCGTAATTTTTTCAAAACGTTGTTGCTTAGAATATGACATTACGCTACATAGGTACTTACAATAAATACATAACGTAAAAATTAAATTATTTAATTAATTACAATCACAATTATCTGCAAAGGATTGGGATGGTTGGAAGACTTTAGGGGAGATCTTTGCCCAGCAGTGGGACAACATAGGTTAAATAAAAAAAAATACAATTACTTAATTATATTCTAAGCCGTGGGTAGTAGAATGTTAAGCAGTAGAATGTTACCCCTCCTCTCACGCCCGTGGAAGCAGTAAGAGCCTGCTAAGGTATACCTCCGGAAGATGGGCAGCAGCGTCTTTCTGTGTATCAACATCCCCGTACTGCGCTCGCCAACCCGCCTGCCGAGCGTGGTGAGTATGGCAACTACCCCTCATGAAGATCCATGAGGGAGGCCTGTGTTCAGTAGTGGACATCTTACGGCTGAAATGATGATGATGATGATTTTCTAAGCGTCGTTGTTGTGCTCTCAGTTGTGCCGGTTCTTCACGGTAATATTTATGGGTTCTTTCTTCTGCTTCTTTATATTTTTGGTGTACGTAATAGAATAAGAATAGAATAACTTTATTTAATTTTGAAATACAACACAATTAGTACGTATACTTAACTAAAAAAAGAAACTTAACTAGGTACTATAGCAATTTATGCTTAGGTACTATAGCAATTTATGTAATGTCAGGGAACAACATGGACTAGGAATTTATTGGAGAACGCATCCTCAAGAAACGAGCAGTTCTTTATTCTTCCTGTCGCGGAAATTCTGGCAGAGATTAATATGTCAAGCAAAAGTTACATTTATAAAATTTTTATTTACATGTGTTTGATTTTGTTTTTACAGTAGAATAAGATGTAATATTGTAGGGCACAAAACAAAATTTAACAATGACCTAAATTTAACGTACCTAGGTATTTAAAATATTTGTGTAACTGTTGTTTTTTTTACAAAATGGGATGTGTGTGTTGTTCTCTTAGTTCATTCGTCTCCCTTGTATTAGATGCATTCGAAAGGCAAGTACCCACCTAGAAATAATCCACCCACAGTTTCAGATGGAACTCATTCAAAAACTTGAACTTCTGGCGCCAACATTTTAAAACCTTAAATATTATAAAAAGGGCTTGATTTTTTTGAGTAGGACCTATCCATCACCTTTTCTTTTTCAGAATATCACTCTGCACTGTTTGTTGTATGCTAGTATGTTGCCTGTTGTTCACACTTATGACTATGTTGGTTATCGGAATCGGCATCGGCTTCCATTATTGCACTGTACAAACCGCTGTCGCAGCTATGGGTAAATATTACCTACCTCAGTTCTTTGGGGTCAGAAACTTTAAGTCAACCCCTAAAGTAAGTAATTTGCGGCAATTGACCCCGCAACTGCTTGCAGCTGATATTCTACAGTACACTATTAGAAAAATCGGCCAAGTGCGAGCCGGACTCGTGCACGAAGGGTAGGTACTGTACCATTATTTGTCAAAACAACTACTATACTTACTTTAAATAAAACTAAATATTCTGTGAATATTTTAAGCTCCTACCTGGTTGCCGTAATTAATATCGGGCAAAAAACGGCATCAAAATCATAGATATACGTAATCTTTGATTAAAATCACGTGTGTTGCGTGGGAGCTCCCCTTAAATATTTATTTGATTTAATTTTATTTATATATTTTAAAATAATTAACAAATTAATATTTCAAGCGTCTACCTGTTGCCGTTATTAACATCGAGCAAAAAACGGCAAAAAATCACGTTTGCTGTGTGGGAGCCCCACTGCAATATTTATTTTATTCTATTTGTTGTTTTATGGGCAACAGAAATACATCAACTGTGAAAATTTTAACTATCTAGCTAGAGATACAGCCTGGTGACAGACAGACAGACAGACGGACAGCGGTCTTAGTAATAGGGTCCCGTTTTTACCCTTTGGGTACAGAACCCTAAAAACGAACCCATGCAACGCGACCCTAAAGCAGAGTTTATACGAAGCCAGACAAACCAGCGTTGGCCTGGCCCCTGTTGTTTAGACGAGATTCACGGATTTTTCTTCGGGTGTGCACACGTTAGAAGTTAAAAAATAATGAATTTACGGCAAAGTCTGTTGAAAAATAAATGTTTATAGAATATCTCCGCACTATTAAGAGAAGATTTGTTTGATATATGTAGATATTAGAAAAAAAAAGCAAAACGACCAGATAAGACAATGGTTAAGCGATAGACCTATAACTGGAGCTTCTGCTTTGTTGCTGAAACATCTAAGATTTGAAGATCCTTCTGAGTATGTTGGCGGTTGGTAAAACCAACCTACCAACTGCAGCTATCCTCTTCGTTGAATTTTTCTTTTGCTTGAAAAACTGTTTACACAAGGCATTTGTCTAGCAATTAACAAGCCAGCGCTGGCTGCCAGTGAGACTGGTAGCCACGCCAGCGATGGCCTCGTGTAAACTAGGCTTAACTTCACGTGCTTATTCTATGACTCTTATGATTTTAAATGATAAGATTAATTATAATCAGCCTATCTCGCCAACTGCGTAGAGTATGAATTAACGCAAGACGTTTCGCCCCTTTAACACAGAGTACAGAACCCCTTTAACAGGTTAACTGTAGAGCCACTTCCATACCAGTCCACAGAACGTATGTGGTCTGTGTTGAAAAAACATATTTCAGTAGAGTATAAAAATTATATATAAACATATATACATTTTAACCACAAATATACCGACTTTTCATAAAACATTACTGGACTTATAGACCATTCCTGCTCTGGAGCCCGGACAGTTAACCTGTTAAGATAAGACCTTAATGCAATAAAGAACTCCCAAGTTTTAATGTGTTCGACTAAATAAAATCGTAATTTTTAGATGCTGCCGCCCAAGCCGCGGGCGCCGTCCGCGCGGGCGATGCCCCCCCCTCCGAACGGCGTAGCGGCATGCCCCCTGGAAGCGGCAGCGGCATCGGCGACCGCTCCAGCGGCCGCGGCACCGCCAATATGAGCCCCAGCATGCGTTCCCTCAACCGCGCAGCGAAACGAGCCTTCGCTAACGCACCTCGCGAACGCCGACATTCGGATGACTCAATGCCGTCCAACAATAACACTTTAAATCATCTTCTGATCGGAAATTCTACGTTTATAACCGTGTTGGCTAAAAATAACACTTTCAATGGAACTGTTCTGAACGCGTAGGTTTTGTTTTGTCTTGTAAGTGTCATCGTGGAATAAAACATTGCATTATCAAACCAATAGGTAATTTTATTTAACGCGATATTATAAATTGGCAAAAGGTATGAATGCTAGAGCGTCGTTCTAAAATACCGCCCTAAGTTTAAGATAATCGGCCTTATTAGGATTATATTATATCACGGACAATGACCACTTATCAAACAATCTTCTAGCTAGATAACTTGAGCAGTTGTGTGGTGTTCCTCAAGGGCCGCAGGAAAGGCGTGTCTGTTGACGCAGTGTTGTTCTTGGAGCGGCGAATACGCCCTATAAGTCGCTTGGCGAACTCCTTTTCGTGTGGAGACAGTTCTGGCTCTTGGGGTGGTCTGCGGAGGCAAAAATGTATTTTACTCAATATCCAGAGATCTGAACTGACGTCCCGCGTGAGGGGGTGTATGTGTATACCTCTTATAAATTGAAAATCAGTGTTTGCTTCATATCTTGATCAAAATTATACGATGATCTGTGACCTTTTTGACATACCTACCTACTGCCACACGCACATACTAGACACCCTGGTTATATATTATTTTCCCGATATCTCCCTTAGGGGAGACAACAGACCGACCATCATCACATCACAATACTTTGCCAGATTATTTTTTACGTGTTATTTGCTGTCATAAGTTTTTCTCTGATTTACTGCGAGATACTGTATGCGAGACGCGTGTTATTGAAGTTGCAAATAAAGATTTTTGAGATCTATAAGCATCCTCTCGCATTAGCTGAGATGAATAAAGAAAATGTAGGATACCTTTCTGTTTCTAGTAGAATGATGGGCGTTTGTGAAGAGTCCATGTAGACATTCTCGCTTGGCCTTTCTGTTCTATAGACCTCTAAAAAGAATATGAACAAATTTGAAAATCAATCTATGTATTTTTATTAAGTACCTACCTAGTTAAAGGGCAATTTAAATTTATTTCAGAGTTAAGTAATCAATCACTGATAACAATTCCAAAAACTAAATTTTTTACCTACCTGTTGATTTAATACTGAATATTTCCCTCGATTTATCATCAAAACCGTGCCGCGGAGTGCCGGTACTAGAATATTACCCCTCCTCTCATGCCTGTGGATGCAGTAAGAGCATGCTAAGGGATACCTCCGGAAGATGGGCAGCAGCGTCATTCCGTGTATAAATTCTCGTATTGCACTCGCTAACCCGCTTGCCAAGCGTGGTGAGTATGGCAACTACCCCTCATGAGGGAGGCGGTGTTCAGTAGTGGACGTTTTACGGCTGAAATTATGATCATCAAAACTGGGTTTTCAAGCAAGCAAACAATAATAAGTGAAACAAAAAACCAAGCAAGCTTAAGTTTAGGGAATACGAGTATTAACTATGCCTTGATTATAAAGTACCTACCTATTCAACGATACCCCAAACGATGTGAAAATTGGTTAATCCCACCTTATATTTCTTTTTCAGCATTTTTTGTAGCGTTATCTCGGCGTCATTGTTTTGTATGTCCGTGCAAAATTACAGCTTTCTAGCATTGATATAAAAGCATAGATGAGCCCTCACCCGTACTGAGACCACGCCGTTGTGTTTCCAAACGGTATGAGTGAGCTCACTCATACAAGAAAGAGAAAGTAGTGTTTGCAAATAATGTGGGAGAAAAAGAGATAACACTATTTTTTCGGTACGCGTGGCGTGTTGCGCAGTCGTCGGCAGCATTGTAAGCACAATGCCAGAGTTTTTGAGGTGAGGGCTCATCTATGCTTTTATATCAATGCTTTCTAGGACTAATAGTCTCATCGCGAAGCCGCAGGCAGGCGGACAGACAAAGTGAAACCATAAGGGTTAGTTCTTGTACCTACCACGGAACCCTAAAAATCATGAAATTCGTGTGACGTCGTTTATGGTGGTCACGTTACCTAGTAGAGGGTGTTTGGCGTGCTCCACTTCTGTCTGGTTGACGGCGACGAGCCTCACGACGGGCTGGTATTCCTCGTCTCCAGACCGCCGCATCAGCAGCGGCGTTTCAGTAGTCGTTCTTGACGACACTGAAATAGTTTTAAAAGATGAAACATACTTTATTGCACACTTTAAAACTAAAAATAACCGTGGGGTGCCGTAGAATGTTGCCTCTTCCTCTTATCCGTGGATGCAGTATGAATCTGCCAAGGCATACCTACTCCTGGAAGATGGGCAGCAGCGTCTTTCCGTGTGTCAACATCGCGTTCTGTGTAGTGAGTATGGAAACAACACCTCATGGAGATCCATGAGGGAGGAATGACCAGTGGACGTCCTACGGATTAGATGTTGATGATGATTTGGGAGTAAATATATTCTACTAGCTTTTGCCCGCGACTTCGTCCGCGTGGAAGTCATAAAACGTAAAATCCCCTTTTTCACGCAGAGCCACTTTGATTCAAAAATATAAATCCCATTTATTCCCTATCCCGTGGGAATTTCGAAAAATCCCTTCTTAGTGCACCTCTAGGATACTCAAGGTATATGTGTGCCAAATTTCAAGTATTTAGGTCCAGTGGTTTAGGCTGTGCGTTGATATACCTATCAGTCAGTCAGTAAGTCAGTCAGGACTTTGAATTTTATATAGATTATATAGAGATTGATTTAACTTACTGGCAAAGGTTGAAAGTTCTTTCTGTGCGTAGTGGTAGCCAATGGAGATACCGTACACCATGAACAGAACTAGCGTGAACATCAGTAACATCAGTAGGAAAGCACAGCACGTCCAGGTTAGCACCCTGGAACAGAATTCAAATGACCGTCCATGTAGAGGCATTGGATTCTATGGGTTAGACCAACTGCGTGTCTGGCCAAGCGCCGTTTGGGGATCTGTGGTTGCCCGTAAAATTGTTGTTAGAAGTTCGTGTTTTTTTACCAAATAATTTTAAGAGGGCCCAATCCAACTTATTTTTGAATACAGAACTCTAAATCGAAAAATTGTCTTTGCGACCCCGTAATGGTTTCAAATGCCGTAAGGTGCCGGCATAAGAATGTTGACTCTCCTATCTTGCCCGTGGATGTAGTAAGAATCTGCTAAGGGTCTGCTCTGCTCCGTGTATCAACATCCCATACTGCGCTCGCCAACCCGCCTGCCAAGCGCGGCGAGTATGGCAACAATCCCCTCATGGTCATGGAGATATGAGGGAGGCCTATGGACAGCGTCCTACTGTATATATTACGTATATCAGTCATCTAGTACCCATAACACAAGCTCTGCTTAGCTTGGGGCTAGATGATGCTGTGAGATTTGTCCAGCATTATTATTATTAATGAGATTTAATTAAAACAGTACTTAAGGCTAGTGTTTCCCCAATTGAATCTTATCATTTCACATGGCGCTAATATGAACCAGTACATCCTCTGTAGATACTGTAAGATAAATAACACTTAAGATCTACGTAAATTAAATCTTACCTTTCCACGCAGAATGTGATAGAACAGAAAATAGATTGAACTATACCCATGATGATGCCCAAGCTTTTAATATATTCGTATATCTATTAAACGCATTACTACCTGCTCAATATAGAACTAGACATTAATTTTATTCCATAAACCAAGAATAAACAAAATAATAAATGGACTACAAAATACTGTAGGTACTACGAACCAAAATAAACATTTGAGTGATATTTCTATCAAAGTCATTTTGAAAGTTCAAGATTTTTTGGTACCTATACATAAACGAGAAGGCTAGAGATATCTCTCTGGAATGCGTAATTGTTTGACTATGAAAATCAAGTAAATAAAAAAAAATACCAACGAAGCATAAACGATGTTCAGAAATATAGTAGAATCAGATCCATTCCTCTTCATCCTATTCTGGTCACCACCAGACCTTGGAGTAGTTATAAATATCTTTGAAACATAAACATTCGTTCTTAGCCGAAATTATGCCCTGGATATACAGTACAGTATCTATTATCTGAGAGAGATGCCAGAATTAAGATTATCTTGGAAACTGCTGGCCCGATTTCCACCAAACATAGCCTAAAGCTTAAGAATAGCCTCGATAAAGTCACCTTTCGAATCATCATTTGAGGACTCGATACTGAACACAGGCCTCCCCTTATGGATCTCCATGAGGGGTAGTTGCCATACTCACCACGCTTGGCAGGCGGGTTGGTGAGCGCAGTACAGGATGTTGTTACATGAAAAGACGCTGCTGCCCATCATCCGGAGGTATCCCTTAGCAGGCTCTTGCTGCATCCACGGGCATGAGAGGAGGGGCAACATTCTACTGCCAGCACCCCACGGCAACCTTTCGAATAAAAAAGCTTTATACAAATCGGCTCATGCTCAGCCGCCTGGGCGCTACGATGCCACGAAACACACACTTTACAGCCTTCTTTTTGGTCGGGTGTTATAAATAGTCAAAGCCTAAACCTTAGAATAACTTTATATGTTCTATGCTCTTGCATTTCCTTGAATCCTCTTTCATTTAAAAACCTAAAATTAAAAATAATTTGCGTGCTGGATCATAAAAAGCTTGGGTTCTATTATTAAATTAAACTATTTTATAATTAAAACCAAATATATTGTGCATACAATAAGTATAATTCAACAACTCCCAATAGGTATAATATAAATATACATACAACAGTCTTATACGTAGTCAAGGCACTCACAACCAATACAAAATGTACATAAATACTTTTATCTTACGTTAATTCAGTTACTTATATAGATTTAATAATTTATTTATCAATTTAATAAAAATATTAAAACTAAATTAAACACGAATAAATATCAAAATATTGCTTATTTTAAATTCAATTTAACAACAACGATAAAACAACGAACCCTTTTAAAAACGTCTTGCAAACATATTAATGGCTACTTTTCCTAAGCGATTCGCTCAAGCTTAAAGCTTTGATTACAATGTGGAAACATTTTTGTAATTTGGAAGACACGATAAAGTTTTTAAAACTATATAGCAATGCAATTCCATAGATACAACAGTTACATTTTTTGCAAATTTCGAAACTAGATCTACTGAGAGTACCTACAAACAAAAAACTCTCAAAAAGATCCAGTATTCGAAAAACAATATCTGGATCTGTTGACTTGATCTAGTGAGAGTGAACCTAAATTACAGTACTGAGATTGTAAATAGCTGTTTGGGTTATTGCGGACCCGAAAACTTAAGACTACGTACTAGGAACGTAGGCATAGCTCATGTTCAGCTAACCCTACGTTCTGACACGGCGGGTACCGCGAGATTTTAGAATCGCGAGAGACATGCGCGGGTCTTATTTATACTATATTGTCGTAATCGTTCCGACGTAAGCACGCGGGTACCGAAAACCGACCGCTAGAAAATAGATAGATAACTCTTTATTGTACTTAACTTAATACTGACATAATATAACAAAGACAGAAAATTACAAAATTAAAAGTAGAAGTACAATGGGCGGCCTTATCACTATTAGCGATAAACTAATAGAATCGCGCAGAAACTAAAATATACTATTACTATGGAGCCTCGGGACAGCGTTCGGTTGCGTTGCGGGACCGCGCGATTTTCATGTCAACAACGATACCACGCACGAGCTCGCTATGGATCTCTTTGACCCTAGTTTATTTATTTTAATTGGGAAACAAATAGGCTTATATCTAAGATTATAAGAAATGAATATTTGTTGATGAAGTGGAGAAAAAACTCGGATATGGGATCTTCCGAGTGCTGTGAAAGAGTGAGGTTTGATAAAGAGAAAGAGTGAGGTATATGGTAGCTTTTTGCTCTATTGAATAAACAGTGACTTTGCTTATTATTATAATAAAATTTCATAGATTGGCAGATGGTGGAGATAATTGGAAATTGTGAAGACACGTTGGATACCTACATTCCTTTGTCTTTCCCTTTTTTTTTGAGAAACCACAGAAAACATAGTGTTTCTTTGTCGACTTCCATTTTGAAACTGACGTGAAACTATCTGCGCACGCCAATAGCTTACTTAACGCCGCTGTCTGAATAAATAACACAAGTTTGGTCTGGCTAAGCCACATCAGAGCTCATATTAGAAAACAAACAAATAACTCAGAAAAGGGTCGCCGTCATAGATATCGGTGAGGAATATATACAGGATTAGCTTGTGCCCGCCACTTCGCATGCGTTGTACCCGGATAAAAAGTAGCCGTAGTAAAGTAGTAGTAGGTAGTTTTTGCGTGAAGAGGTAACAAACCTCCAAACAAACTTTCGGCTTTATGATATTAGTAGGATGTATTGTAATTATGTGTACTAGCCCGAAAAGGGTTTCAGGTAACAAACAAGTAGTTTTGAAGGGGAAAAAATAGGTAATTACGAAACGGGAAAAACTTGTTATTTGTATTTACCCTTCGGCTTAGTAGATATATTTAATATACCCTGTAGTATATATACATAAAAATAGCGGTTAACAGCGCGATTGCAAATCACGCAAATGGGGCAGTTCCCGCGTGTCTGCACGAGCCCTAAGTCTGCTGGATCTCAGTGAGTGGTTCCTACAGTGAGTCACTGTTTGCCATGAGCCATGTCCCAGAGAGGTAACTCTGTCAAGGCCAGCTGAGCCTCGCGCTGCAGCGCGCGCGTGAGCGCGGGGACCGCGTGCGCCGCGCCCCCGCCGCGCGCCCACGCGCCCACCAGTGGGGACAGCGCGCTGAGTGGACCGAGGCCAGTGATGTGGAGGTCCATACCGCTGAAACCAAAAAAATCAATAAGTACAAGTTTATTTTAAAACATATACTTACTTAAAACATATATTTTGCAATGAGTAGGTACTAGCTGACTACTAACTAAGCATATTTTTTGTGTCGAGCGAGAGCACTGGTGACCTGTAATACAGGTTTTTTTATAAAACCATTCTCAGGCCACACCTCTCACAAAACAGGCTTAATTTGTAAGGTTTTTGTTATACTGTGCCACTTATTGTTATAATGCTTTTGTAAGAGAAATAAATGATTTATTTATTTATATACAAATAAACCAAATTAATTTACTACAGTTTAGTTTTTTGTTAATTTTGAAACAGGATCTACTGAGAGTTATATGTATATGTATATAACTCTTACTAGATCCATAATTTATTGCTGTTCTAAAAACGGAATCTAGTGAGTGATCCTTATTAATTGAGACCTAAAAAATTAATCAACCGCCTGTATGTAAGTCCATTTTGCAAGTATTTGAGTATTGCATACTGTATTGTTACCTGAACAGAAACTTTGCATTCTAAATTTCGACTCATTTGCAGTGATGCGAAATAGCTAATAATTCAGCTTACAAATCGAACTTGCTGCTGAATTTCAGACCAGTCTGTAGGCTCTGTCGCAAATGTCTAAAAGCAGAAAAGACAGCACACAAAAAAATTGTTGCTAACTAGAGTCATGAATGACTTCTTAAATTTTCATCAATGTCTGCATCACCTCCAGGTAAGCTAGAAGCCTGCCAACGCCTCGTCATTCTCCTTTATTTTAATGAGTTGGGCTAGCTAGGAACGAAAATGCTAATCTGGTCATTAATCAAATGGGAAATTGGAATTAAAACTGTCTTGAAGAAAAAATATACTGGAGCACGTGATAATGCACTGCACCGACCTCAAGTGAGGCTAGTAAGAATGGGGCTAACAGGATCCCCGAAGGTGATGAAGATCTTCGAGGGTGCTTAGAGAAAAAAAAGAAATACCCAATGGTTGCGGTAGACTCATGACAACGCGGTACGACAACGTAGATTTGGTTCCCCATTTGAATTAGAAATAAATTTAGACGAGCTCTGTGGCGCAGCGGGCGAAGGTCCGCCTGCGACGCAAGGGGTTGCGGGTTCGATTCCCGCCTCTAGATAAATGTCTGTACGATCTGCAGATCAGGGTGTTCTGGGTGTTTTTCTGTATATAATAAAAATATCTATCTATAATGTATTGAGTATATCAGTCATCTAGTACCCATAACACAAGCTCTGCTTAGCTTGGGGCTAGATGATGCTGTGTGATTTGTCCAGCATTATTTATTTATTTATTATAAGGGTATTTATTCTACCCTTGATTCATTTCCTTTGTCAACCGTAGGTTGTCCACTGCTGGACATAGGTTCCTCGCATGGATCTCCAAGTAGGCCATGTACACATTATCGTGAGGTTGTTGCGATACTACACTACACGCGGGTTGGCGAGCGTGATGTTTATACACGGAAAGACGCTGCTGCCCATCTTGCGGCGGTATCCCTTAGAAGATTCTCACTCCAGGGGCGAGATAAGATATGGTACTCGGTGTAGCCTAGACCCACTTACTCCATGCTATAAAGTTGAAGATCGTCCAACTGCGCGTACGGCTCCCAGCGCGCGAGTCCCACGGTGATGGCGAGGCGCAGCGACGCGTCGGAGAAGGCGGCCGCGACGCGACCCGAGCAGGATACGCCCATCGCCTTTATACGGTACTCGTTGTAGCCTATCTGTTAATAAAAATAAGATAATGTTTCATCATTTCAGCCATAAAACGTCCACTGATGAACACAGGCCTCCCTCATGGATCTCCATGAGGGGTAGTTGCCATTCTCACCACGCTTGGCAGGCGGGTTGGTGAGCGCAGTATGGGATGTTGATACACGGATAGACGCTGATGCCCATCTTCCGGAGGTATCCCTTAGCAGTCTTACTGCATCCACGGGTAGGAGAGGAGGGGTAACATTCTACTGCCGGCACCCCACGGCGGTATAATAATAGATAATGTTTAATCATTTTTAAAATCAAGCTTTTAAAGCCCTTTCATTTGATACCCTTGTTACGAAGTGTAATAAAAGTACATTAACCGCCAACTTGTGGCGGCGGCCATTTTGAAGTTGCATTTCGTATCGAAACTTGAGAAGTAAGCAACATTTCAGCTCGATCGGATACTCGGAAGTGCTTCAAATTCAGCTTACATGATTTAATGCGGACGCCTGTCTCCGGCCTACGTATGACAGTAAGCCTAACCTGTAAGCCCTTGATAGATAGATAGATAAACTCTTTATTGTACATTCACCATATAACATAAATTTCACAAAAAGAAACACAGACAAATATAACATACAATGGGCGGTCTTATCGCTCAAAGCAATTTCTTCCAGACAACCTTTGGATGGACAGGATATAAGATAATAAAAACGGCGGTGTACGAATAATACATACGCATAAATATATAGATAAAAATATACCTACATACATAACAACCTAAATACTTAAATGATAAACATACTTATCACTACGTAAATATAAAAATACTACAATCAGAATTATATTATTATAAATTAATTATATTAATTATTATATAATTATATTATTGATCCTCAGAGCCCAGCGAAAGCTGGTCTTCATCGGATCGGGGCGGGTGACGCTGACGTCGTTGACTCGGTTCACGGTCGCCTAGTTCTTTAGCCAACCGTACGTACACCGTTTCGAGACGGCCTACATTATGGCCTCGAATTATATTGAATATTGCCCTTATTAAAGTAACGCGATCACAACACATTATTAACATACATATAACCGAGTATTTATCGCGTAAATTATTATTATTTCCCGACGTTTCGCTTGGTTTGCACCAAGTATGGTCTCTTCGATAAATGCACGTTTACAACACCTAATAATAATAATAATATATATAAATAATACACCACCTAAAGACAGGGGCCACAGACAGTGGACTATGTCGCGGGTGTCTTGAGAAGGAGGAGACAGTGGAGCACGTGCTATTGCATTGCACCGCAACAAAGGACGCCAGATCGGAGACGAGACTGCAAGAGCTCATAGAGTCATGCCCTTCTTCTTCTACAACATCTGCATATCCTTCAGGTATGCTCAGGGAATGCTGCCAGCGGCCCAGAGTCCTTCTCCGGTACTTTACGGAGTTGGGCTGGCTAGGGTCAGGCTAGCATCACGGGGGACAATGCACAATACACCCCTATGCTGGACGTCAGTGCAGATCTAGTTACCCCCACAAGAATATTGATTTAATTTGACGAGCTCTGTGGCGCAGCGGGCGAAGGTCCGCCTGCGACGCAAGGGGTTGCGGGTTCGATTCCCGCCTCGGGACAAATGTCTGTACGATCTGCAGATATTTGTTCAGGGTGTTCTGGGTGTTTTTCTATATATAATAAAGATATCTAACTATTTAGTATAATGTATTAAGTATATCAGTCATCTAGTACCCATAACACAAGCTCTGCTTAGCTTGGGCCTAGATGATGCTGTGTGATTTGTCCAGCATTATTTATTATTATTTATTTATTTAATAAGAATACACGTTTAATGTACGTATGTTAATAATATATTGAATGTGAGAGTCAGCTTTACCTGTAAGTCCTTGATCCTCAGAGCGCAGTGGAAGCTGGTCTTCATGGGGTCGGGGCGCGTGACGCTGACGTCACTCACTCGGTTCACGGTCGCCAAGTTTTTTAGCCAACCAGTGTCTGTTTCGAAGCGGCCTACGTAGGACATTGAGCCGATCTGAAATGGGGAAACCGGATGAGATTTTTACGAAAACATTAGTGTTTTCAGCAAATTTTTAATAGTACGATTTAAAATTATGAGGCCTACGTCACTTTCATTTTTTGCCTCTCCTTTCTCTCTTCTCTTCCTTCCGGTGTTGGGCCAATTTCATCCAGGTATTATATAGAAGTCGTAGAAGGTAGTATGATAATAGATGCCGATGGAAGGCTACTCATAAGGATCTTAAGAATGAATTAAGAGGTACTTAAGCATTTCAGAAAGCTTGAGTTTGATAAATAAAACCGGGCAAGACTTTACTTGACTTTTTTCGCGCACCGAGGGTTCCGTGCCATCATACAATATAATATATGACAAAGGCGGATTTATATTTGTTGGAGAACCTTGACAGCGCCATCTCTTGGTCTGAGAGCGGAACTTATGTAGATTTTTTACACTTTCGATAATTTCTAAAAAAGTATACTAATTAGAGAGTTTGTAATAAATTTCCTGTAATCTTTACATACACTTCTAATAGCAATAAAAGTTTCAGAGGTTTATCTCCGCAAACTTCGGAGATAAGGGGGAAGCAAAACTAAAACCTGTTTATTAATGTGCAAATAAAAAACCTTTCATATGATATTCCGCATGACCTAGTAACTTCACAAATATTTTGAAAACCCCCTTCCACACCCCTTGTTTAAAAAATACAAATTAGAGAGTTCGCTATAATTTTCCTATAAAGTTTATATACACTTCTATTAGCTATAAAAGTATCACGGGTTTATCTCTGTAAACTTCGAAGACAAGGGAATGGTCGTTTTTTCAACATTTTTGTAAATAACTCAAAAACGATACGACTTAAAGGAAAAATAAAAACTGTTTATTAATGTGCAAATGAATACCTTTCATATGATACCACAAGGCCTAGAAACTTCACTTAAAAATTTTGAGATCCCCTATCCCTGCAATCAAAATAAGAATATTTTTTAACATTTTCATATATGCTATATTAGTAAAAAAGTGTTGTCTTTTACCATTTCAAATTTCAAGTCGATAACATCAGTAGTTCTCGAGATATTAATTTGTGACAGACAGAAAGACAGAGTGATTCTATAAGGGTTTCTTTTTACCATTTTGGTCCAGAACCCTAAAAAGAAGATTTATTAATTAACTGTATCTTAGACTATCTGACAGATAGTCTAGGACACGTCATGCGGTTATGGCAGGTGGAGAAAACAGCAACATGTGATCATTAATTTACTTTGATTTAAATTATAAAATATCGACTTAAACATGAGGAAACTGTATTACCGCAATTAAAAAGTCCTAATCTTAGCAGTGGTTTTGTGCATAAACTTATTTAGAGACTTGGGTGTTTAGCTCTTAAATGACTTACGTAGGTACCCGATCTATGCCCTAATCGTATGGAAGCGTACCTACAGCGCAAGTTTGTGTACCATTAACGTAGTTATATTCAATTTTATATTACAAGGCGGTTTTGTTCTGAGTTGGTCACGTTTGATAATCGAGGACATACCCAAAAGAGAGGAAATGTCATTTATTTTGTCTAAAAGCTGTATTACACTACACGGTATTCAGGGCCCGGTAGTTAGGGCGATTAGGGAGCAAGGCTTGCCGCGGTCGCGCTAGTTAGGGTCGCTTACGCTCTAACTCTTATTACACCACTCTTAGTTAGGGTAAGGGTCCCTGAATACCGTGTAATGTAATACAGGCTTAAGCAATAATTTCACCAAAAAACTATAGCGACGGCTGGTTGCGTTTTGAAGTTGTCAAACTAGGTAATGTCATTACACTGGAGATAGGCAACAAAATATTTTTATCGATTTTATTATATCGATTAGTCAAATTGTTTACGTGAACGATAATGAATTTATAATTATGAGTTTAAAAGCAAACAAATTAAATAAAACAAGTATCGTTTACAACAAGTGTGCCTTAGTGATATTAAATAGGAATAAAAAAAATAATAAGTTACTTTACCATTATTAAGAATCGCGAGAGTACATGGCAGCTTCTTACTGCATCCACGGGCGAGAGAGGAGAGGCAACATTCTACTGCCGGCATACCCTGGCACCACGCACTCTTGTTGAAATTCTCTTTTGATTACTTTATTTTCGCAAAACAAAAACAAATAACACGGAACTCTATGCATGCAAACCTTATTAGAGTAGCCTAGAGAGAATCTCCTTCCTTGGTGTTATTCTGAATTGACTTCCGTGCAGAATACAGTCTTAACGATAACCAATCCTTGGCAGTCGGGTAAAAATGTCATAGCTGTCATATTGCTGTTGTTGCTCTTTTTCCAACCACTATGGCACATACATATTTATTGTGCCGTGGGGTGCCGGCAGTAGAATGTTACCCCTCCTTTCATGCCCGCGGATGCAGTAAGAGCCTGCTAAGGGATACCTCCGGAAGATGGGCAGCAGCGTCTTTCCCTGTATCAACATCCCGTACTGCGCTCGCCAACCCGCCTGCCAAGCGTGGTGAGTATGGCAACTACCCCTCATGGAGATCCACGAGAGAGGCCTGTGTTCAGTAGTGGACGTTTTACGGCTGAAATGATGATGATGATGGCATTGTATAAATAGGTCTCGTTCTCAAATTTTTAGCGTGAACGATGTCACGGAAAAAATACACATAAAGATACCAACTGATCGTTAACAAAGCATTAGAAAACCACACATAAAGATACCAACTGATCGTTAACAAAGCATTAGAAAACCACACTTAAATATACCCACCGATCGTTAACGAAGCATTAGTAAATAGATTATTTAAAAAAGCTTGCATCTAAGTATTGTATATTGCATGTATTTTTACAGCGTCAGTAACAGGTATTCATGCTGTATGGGACGCCGCAGTGGCGGGGACATTGTGAGATGGATCAGGCTTGCCCAGCACCTATACCATCCACTCAGCTAGGACAGCTATTGGTCAGAGGAAAGAACAGGTCAATACGTCTGAAGCTGACTAAGCCGCGGGTTTCCTCACGATGTTTCCTTCACCGTTAAAGCTCGTGTTAAGTGTGCACATAAATTTTTCAAGAAAGAAAAATCCATTGGTGCACGGCCGGTATCGAACCCACGACCTTCGGATTGAAAGTCGGGGGTACATACCACTCGGCCAACACGGCTTTTTAAAAGTTAAAGCATGTTATAAATACGAACATTATCAATATATATAAAATTCTTCCGTTACTGACTGAGTGACTGACAGACAACGCACAGCCTAAACCACTGGACCTAGAGACTTGTTTGAGTATCCTAGAGGTGCACTAAGGAGGGATTTTTCGAAATTACCACGGGAACGGGAACTACGCAGGTAAAACTGCGGTGTGCGGCTAGTCTTTTTATAAAAAAGTTAAATCATCGGTGCAGTATCAAGCCCACGCACTGCAGAAGAGAGCTGTTCGTGCTGCGTGCTGCAGAAGAGGGCTGTTCGTGCAATCTACAATATGGGCCCCAGAGAATCGCTACGTGATAAATTTAAAGAAATTAATATTCTTAATAACAGTTCCCTGTCAATATATTTACGAAATACTGCTGTATACCCACAAATATAGCATAGTTAAATAAGCATAGTTTTCCTAAGAAAAGTGATTGGCACAATGTAAATACTAGAAATAAAGATAAACTCGCGTTGCCTACTATTAGGCTACGTAAGGTCAATGTATCTTTCAGAGGGCAGTGTACACGCTTCTAAATAAATTTAATATTATTAACATTTTAACTATATTTGCACGCCATGTTCGTTAGTTTGTAACTGGACATTATATTTAATTAAGATCTTATTGTACATACATTCTGGCAAATAAATGATTATGATTATATAATTAATGGAATCAGGCGTTACTTTGCGGAAATCCATGACAATAAAATGCAATAAAAATATTTAGTTTCACTTTCGTTCCAGCGGCCGAAGCAGCCGACCAGTCAACACCTCAGCGTCTCACCTGATGATGCCTCGCGGAGAGGCGAAACACGTGTCGTCGTGTGGGTTTGGGTATGCATGCTGCACTGACAAACTAGTTCTCCCTGCATGTGCATAATTAGCGGGCGGGAGGGCGGTGCTCTTGCATCTCAGCATAAGCGGAATTAAAACTAAATATTTTTATTGCATTTTATTGATTATGATTATGAAGGTACCTTGTGCATAAACGTGGCATGCAGCGGCGGCAGTTCGAGCACTTCCCTGCAGTTCTGCAGCAGCGTGCGGCGCATGTTGATCAGCACCATGTCCAGAACTTTGTTGGCGCTGCGAGTCAGGCACGCGGTCATTGAACTGCAAACGAAATCATTTAAACATCTCAGCCGTAAACTCCGCGTCCACTGCTGGCAACAATCCCCTCATGACATCGGAGATATCCTTTTGTTTCTGACACTATGTTATTTTTATGCAGTTTTAGGTTTATTTTAATAACTGTTATGATTAGGTAATTAGAACTAATATGATGTGTGTCTGTTATTGATGTTTATTTCTTCAAGCCAAAATGTGTGCCAACTGTCGACACTAGACAAACCTTGTATGGTTTTAAGTGTCGTATATATATATAAGATTAAAATAAGTTTTTTTGATAAATAAAAAAAGGAAAAAAAAACGAAAGAACTGCCATGGGGTGCCGGCAGTAGAATGTTACCCCTCCTCTCCTACCCGTGGATGCAGTAAGAGCCTGCTAAGGGACACCTCCGGAAGATGGGCAGCAGCGTCTATCCGTGTATCAACATCCCATACTGCGCTCGCCAACCCGCCTGCCAAGCGTGGTGAGTATGGCAACTACCCCTCATGGAGATCCATGAGGGAGGCCTGTGTTCACCAGTGGACGTTTTATGGCTGAAATGATGACTATGTTATTTAGCAAAAAATAATCCTTATGATGAAACCTTTTGATCGGTATGATAAAGCTACAGGTGATTATTTTTCTCGTGTAACGGGTTCGATTCCCGGTTCAACTATGTAATTATTTATATATCTATGAATGCAGTTTAAATTGTTTTTTTTTTTATTCAAATAATGTCTTCTTTCAGTAAAATGTTCCATCTACAATATTCAAGGTACTTTCCCTCCATGTGGCATATCCGTGGGACGCCCTGTATAGATCATACTCGGCACGCTTAGCGGGCGGGTTGGCAAGCGCAGTGCGGGATGTTGATACACGGAAGACGCTGCTGCCATCTTCCGGGGTATCCCTTGCCAGGTTTAATACAATACAGTACAAAATACTTTATTGCACACCTTAGAAAAATTACAGAAAATACTTACATTACTAAAACTGGTACGATGTACCTACAAGCTTCCAGTAGGCTAGGATTCCAGCACACGACCTCAGACACGTTAGTAGCTTGTCGCAGCGTCACCCATAGATGGCGCTCTAACTTATGCCGTGGCAACACGTATAATGCTAAGGATATTAAGGATATTTCTGATGTTAAAGGTAGTCTCTTGTTTTTATACACATGATAAGAGCTACAATGTTATAATAGAAGGTTCCTATAAGCTTCCAGTAGGCTAGGATTGCAGCACACGCCCTCAGACACGTCATGTCATGGCTTGTAGCAACGTCACCGATAGATGGCGCTGTAACTTATGCAGTAGCAACGCGTGTATCGGTAAGGATATTTCTGATGTTAGAGGTAGTCTCTTGTTTTTATACACATGATAAGAGCTACAATGTTATAATAGAAGGTTCCTATAAGCTTCCAGTAGGTTAGGATTGCAGCACACGCCCTCAGACACTTCATGTCATGGCTTGTCGCAACGTCACCGATAGATGGCGCTGTAACTTATGCAGTAGCAACGCGTATAGCGGTAAGGATATTTCTGATTTTCGATGTAGTCTCTTGTTCTTATACTTATACAAGCTATAATGTTACAATAGCAGGTACCTATAAGCTTCCAGTAGGCTAGGATTGCAGCACACCACCTCAGACACGCTGGTGGCTTGTCGCAGCGTCACCGACAGATGGCGCTGTAACTTATCCCGTAGCAACGCGTATAATGGTAGGGATATGGCTGCTGTGAGAGGTAGGTCATCTGAAAATTTGAAAATAAATACTTACTGCCTAAATTTCACTTGTTTAGCGGTAGAGATGATTGAAATATATTCAAATTCTTTTTAGGGTACCTTAAATGAAAAAAAAACGGATCACTTTGTTGTTCGCCTGTCGGTCTGTCAAGACCCTTTATCTCGATAACGTGTTGAGAGAGGTATCGAGTTGAAATGAAAACCATATACTCAAATCTACAGAACAAAAATCAATATTCCAAGTTAACCTGAAAAAAGATACCGCAAAAAACGCATATTTCGACATTCTCAAAGTTAAAAACTCCGCATTTTTTTCCACCGAAAACTATTTGTTTTCACGGACAGAAACCCCCCCACCCCCCTCTCGGGTAAGTACACAAATTACAAATTATAATACTTATTAGACATTAATAAATATATTTAGAATGATGATAAAACTGTGTATGTGTAGATACACGGTTATAGTTTCCAAGGTGCGCACTAAAATCAGCAAAGTAGGTAAATGTCAAACGCAAATTCTGTTATCGCTTGGGAATTATGCAAGGAGATACGTACCGATATGCTTTGCTAGTTGTTCCGTTGTTGCGAACTCGTAGCCGCCGGCCCTTTGCGGCGATGGCCATGACAACTGAAATTTTCACAGGCTTAAATTTTCAGTGTTAAAAATTTCACACTATTAAGATGTTGGTGATCGGATTTTGGAACTTAAAGCGACGCATTGATAAACAATTACTTGAATGTAATTTTTTTAATTAGGTACTATAGTAAAACGGCGACTGAGGGGGCCCGCATACCTACTGAGCGAAAAGCTGGCTTAAAATGAAAAGTCGTAAGCGCATAAAACAATAACTCTCGTTTTTAATAATCATTGTTTTAAAAATATTGGTAATTATGTTAAATCCAATCCTACCACCATTTTGAAAAGGGTGTATAGGAAATTTAAGCCTGTATTACATTACACGGTATTCAGGGACCCTTACCCAAACTAAGAGTGGTGTAATAAGAGTTAGAGCGTAAGGGACCCTAACTAGGGCGACCGGTCGGACCCGGCAAGCCTTGCTCCCTAATCGCCCTAACTACCGGGCCCTGAATACCGTGTAGTGTAATACAGCTTTTAGGCGTAAATCAATATTTTTCACCTGTAAAGTGATAATCTATGTTTTTATGGAGCTGTTTTTGGGTTTTTTCTGTTGTAATCTATATATATAAATACATATATATGTATATATATACAGGGTGTATGTCTAATATGTGCACTAACTCGAAAGGGGGGTAGGTAAGGGCTGTGGATGAAGACGATGATGATGATAACAAGCGACACCTCTCATCATTGTCATCTTTGCTAACCCGCCTTTAAAAAGCTAAATGGTGCTAAATCGGACCTATCATTATCAAGTTTATTGTTTCTGTTTTATTTTATTTACTTATTTATTTGAGGCATAACATATTGGATAAATAGATTAATTCTTTAGTGTACGTACGCCATAAACAGAATTAACATATGGAGACAAACCAATATTGACATACAATTGATGGTCTTATACTTTACGACATTGTGTTTAATAAAGTTACAAATTAATGTTAAGGCACTTAATTACAAGCATAATATTATTACTTAATTACAAGCATAATGTAGTTTAATGCAAGCTTACTTTGGGGATAGATGGTGGTGTGTGAAATGTCTTGCATTGTTTAATTATTTTTTTACTAGCATGGACCGAGACGAACGGAGAAAGGGAAGGGAGGCCTTAGCCCAGCAGTGGGATCCGATGGGCTTCCCGCTCCCGTAGGAATCATCATTTCGGCCGTAATACGTCCACTACTGAACACAGGCCTCCCCCATGGATCTCCATAAGGGGTAGTTGCCATACTCACCACGCTTGGCAGGCGGGTTGGCGAGCGCAGTACGGATGTTGATACACGGGAAGACGCTGCTGCCCATCTTCTGGAGGTATCCCTTAGCAGACTCTTACTGCATCCACGGGCATGAAAGGATGGGTAACATTCTACTGCCGGCACCCCACGGCAATACGAGGAATACGAGGATAAAAATATAGCCTTTGTTACACTTACTTATAATCTAGCTTTCCATTGGAGAAAGAATTTTGAAATTCGGGATAGTTAGTGGTTTAGGCGTGAAAGCGTAACAAACAAACAAACTCATATAAGTGTTCATAATATTAGGTTTATATTGCTCACCTGGACTAGAACCTCATCATGGATAAAGTCGATTCCAGGGTTGATGAAGGAGTACGCGTCGTCGTTCAGAGCCAGTCCGACTGTCACATCAGCAGTCATGTTGGCTAACGATATACTGAAAGAAACATAGTGGCAAATACAATAAACGAATTCTTAAATAGAAAAAAACCGACTAAAATAAAAAATCCTTGACTTGTTACTGAAAACCCCTAAACCGCCGTGAACGCCTATTACATTTTAGAATTCGAGTTCGCGCAAAACTTCTTGAGCTCTGTGAACGTTGCGGCAAATGCAAAGTTGCGCATGTTGACGTGTTCATTCAATATTGCCAACTAGGTTATAAATAATCCTGCCACATATAGTAGAAATTTTGTATTAAAAAATTGGCTTCTTGCGATAAGTAAAGGTGAATTTGTTGTAACATTTAAGTTTTTAATAATCCTTAATTTAATATAATACTTAATTGATTTTTAAATATAAATAAATAAATGCATACAGTAAAATGTGTGCTAGATAAAACGAAAATACAACCAAAACTCGCGCTGGCAACCCTAGTTTCACAGACTGAGCCCCTCTCGCACCCCTTTTATCATTCCTTCCCCTTAACGCCCTAAAAACTGTGTACTGCGCAGTCACTGAAGCTAACTTCACAGACCTCAAGAAGTTTTGCGCGAACTCTACCCTCATATTATTTTTATATTTATCATGGATCTGGATCATCAGAACTAGATGCAACAAGCAAACATGATTAAGTGTAAGTAACAGAAAACACAACCGCAAGGTTAAATTTAGGGCAAAAAACTATACCTTGAGGGACTCTGTGTCTACTACAATTAGGTATAATTCTGTAATTCCTCATGGGCCCTATCATCAGAACCGAAAAACGGAAACATGACCTACTTTATAAAAAATAATTATTAAAATCCATTCATATTTTTTTTTTTATGTTTGATAGGTTAACTCTTGATTGGCGAAGTAATCGTTTAACATGCACAAGATAAGCAGTCAGTTTAAAAGGGGGATCAGCCTGGAATCAGATACATATTCCAATAATTCAGTTAACTGTTTTCGATTTGTGCATTTCACTTCACGGGAAACCGCAGACAGAAGCTTTTATTACTAGGAAAAGTAGGTCAGTGCTTTCCCTAACACAAATAGATATTACTTTCAATAACGTCAATGATCTTAAAATACTCTTAAAACTTATGATAGCCACACACGCTCAATTATATAAATATATACTTGCGCAAAAAAAAGGCCGTGTTGGCCGAGTGGTATGTACCCCCGACTTTCAATGCGAAGGTCGTGGGTTCGATACCGGCCGTGCACCAATGGATTTTACTTTCTTGAAAAATGTATGTGCACAATTAACACGTGCTTTAACGGTGAAGGCAACATCGTGAGGAAACCCGCGGCTTAGTTAGCTTCAGACGTATTGACCTGTTCTTTCCTCTGAATAATAGCTGACCAAGCTGAGGATGGTATAGGTCCTGGGCAAGCCTAATCCATCTAACAATGTCCCAGGCACTGCAGCATCCCGTACAGCATGATTACCAGTTGCTGACGCTGTATAAATCATCTATAATAGATAGATAAACTCTTTATTATACATTCACCATATATCATAAATAATAGATAAAATAATAATAATAAATAAATAATAGTTTCACTTATACCGAAATATCTAAAAGATATTTTGAGAAAAAAACCCTTTAAAAATAATAATAAAAATAGATGCAAAGGCCTTACTTGCGCAAGTTTGGACTTGCACAAATACACTTTATTTCGAAGGGACCACACACTACTAAAGTAAGCTTGTGCAAGCATCATCAGCATCATTATTATCAAAGTTACCGTCCAGGTGTGTTGTGTTGCGCGAATGACGCCTTGGCATTAGTTCGATATGTTTATGCGAAAAAGTCTAAGCTTGCGCAAGTATACTTGAGTGTTTGGCTACCATAAGTTAACATGATACACAAGATGTCCCTAAATATTTACTTTTTAGGCCAAAGACCTAAAGAATCCTGATAACCTGCTTCTAATAAATACCTACTCGATTGTGCTTTCAACCAGACAAAACAACCAATATGAAACATATAATCATACATATTATAGCTCACCTTATCGTCTGTTTTGTGCAGACCTACAAGAACATACATATGTATGGATAATTTACAAAGCATTGTACATTTGTGTAAACTTCATGTTCCTACCGCTTTATTGAATTTATTTAGTCGCTACATTTTATGCCTACTTGCACCAAGATGTAGCAAATAAAACTACTAGAATAATTTTATTCTTTGTTGCTACATTTATTGGCGTGGGGTGCCGGCAGTAGAATGTTACCTCTCTCCTCTTGGCCGTGGATGCAGTAAAAATGTGCTAACGGATACCTCCGGAAAATGGGCAGCAGCGTCTTTCCGTGTATCAACATCCCGTAATGCGCTCGCCAATAAAAAGTATAAAAACATAAAAATACTCACACTAAATGGCCTTCGGATAAGACAGGTATTAAGTTGTACATGTTTTCATTAAAGGCACTGTAGAGACCCTTTACACTGACTTCTCCGAGAGAACACCTGAATGATAGACCCATGGATTTGAGGTCTAGCGATAGAGCCTGCATGTGGAATGTCGGTGGTTTTAATAATTCCAGTCTTGATAGGTTTCTGTAACAGATGAAATATTCTTGTTTAAGTTTCATGATTTGTTAACCTAAAGTTTAGTCGTTTAATTACAGGATTTTATGGCGTACGTTTTTTATTATCCTTGCTAAGAACGCTGGAATGTGTTTGAGAAGTCGGTAAATAAAAAAGATTATGCGATAAAATCCTGAAGGTACCTTGTAGAGGCTTCAAGCGCTCATTAAATGAAATGAAGTAATGATGACATTTTTCCGGCACTCCTGCAGATAAAAAACAACAAGGGGTACTATGTGACCAGCCAAGACGACTCGGTAGGAACAATATCTCCATCTATCTACCATATAGGGCTGCGGCTTCTACTGTCCAGAAATTGGACTATCTAAAGAGTCTCAATGGTACAACAACAGATTTCCAGGCGGAAACACTTGGGCTTCTTCAAGCAACTAAAGCAATAACCGCTTGTACAGATCTTGCAACTGAAGACAGTGCAAACACAATATCTCCATCTATCTACCATATGGGGCCAAATGAAAAAACAAGCGAGGGCTGCGGCTTCTACTGTCCAGAAATTGGACTATCTAAAGAGTCTCAATGGTACAACAACAGATTTCCAGGCGGAAACACTTGGGCTTCTTCAAGCAACTAAAGCAATAACCGCTTGTACAGATCTTGCAACTGAAGACAGTGCAAACACAATATCTCCATCTATCTACCATATGGGGCCAAATGAAAAAACAAGCGAGGGCTGCGGCTTCTACTGTCCAGAAATTGGACTATCTAAAGAGTCTCAATGGTACAACAACAGATTTCCAGGCGGAAACACTTGGGCTTCTTCAAGCAACTAAAGCAATAGGTATGAAAATGAGCGACGTTTGATTTTTTGATTTTTTGACGTTTGATTTGACGTTTGATTTGTCAAACGTCGCTCATTTTCATAACTATATATATAGACATAACTATGTAACGATAGCACAGCACTTACAAACGCACTAGACAGACCAGATGCCAGGTCTAAATCTGTTGCAGAATGCCACAGTGCCCTACAATAACTAGCAGAAAGGCACACAGTAAAAGTTAAATGGATAAAGAGTCACGGATCATGCATGGGGAACAGCAGAGCCGATGCATTGGCAAAGGAAGGAGCTAGTATCACTCCACACTCCGATGGTATCGGGCTCTGCAAACCTCCGACCGCAGAGATCAAAACCAGGCTTAAAATGAATTCTGTAAAATAACACCAGAAAATATAGGAATGCAGACCAGACTGCAAGCATACAAAACTAATGCTCCTAGAAAGAAACAAAAAGATAAGCAATACTCTGCTCAAGATGACAAGACAAGACCTACGGATGATGATGGGCATCATCACGGGACACTGCGATCTAAACCACCATCTTCTAAAGACAGGGGGCATCGACAGTGGACTATGTCGCGGGTGTCTTGAGGAGGAGGAGACAGTGGAACACGTGCTATTGCCTTGTACTGCCACAAATCGGAAACGGGACTACAGGAGCTCATAGAGTAATGCCCTTCTTCTTCTTCTACAACATCTGTATATCCTTTGGGAATGCTCATGGAATGCTGCCAGCGGCCCAGAGTTGAGCTGGCTAGGGTCGGGCTAGCATCTCGGGGACAATGCACAATACACCCCAATGTGTGACGTCAGTGCAAATCTGGTTACCCCAGATCTGCACTGACATCCTACTACTAGAATTAGATAAAATGAAATGTGTTTTGTTTATTGATAAACCACATCTTAAACATAATTAATGAGTTAAATTAGTGCACTTAATTATTACGTATTCACATAACAAATTACGTATAAACATTTCATGTTTACAGTTTCCAAGCATATAAGAGTGGTGTGCCAAAAGGTTCTGTCTAAGCAATAGTTGCACCTAGGATAAAAGATGCAACACTGCTATTCTGCCAGAACCTTTTAAGTACCGCAAGAAAATACATAAAAATAAACATGAATATGCCAATGCAGAATCAGTTGAAAAAATATTTTATTATTTCATTAGATAAGTATAGGTTAGCTGATTTGTTAGTAAATATTGTTGTTGTTCCTTTAGATATTGTAATAACTTAATGTCTGAATAAATATATTTTCAATTTCAATAATGCACATAATACTAAGATCTAAATGTTAATAGCCTGGTGCTCCCGTAATTACAGGACATAAAATCTAGATAAAAAATTGATCTTTAGTCTACCCACATTTTTAATTGCTTTTTTAAAAGACAATCAAAATATTCTTCCTTTCTTTTTAAAACAATCTTACAAGCATATTTATGTTATAGTCTTAATTTGAGTTAGCATGGCAATCATTCTCACTACCATATAAAAATATCTTTATCTTTACCAGGTAGAAAATGCTTTTAGCACTAAGCCCACATTTTGTACAATATACATATAGAAAATTCTTTATTGCACAAACTTAAAAGTACTGTACTTAGGCGAACTTAATGCTAAGTAGCATTCTCTTCCAATATAACATGTAAAAAAACTTTATTTCTTGTAGCTTATTTGCTGGTACAAAAAGCAGTATTTTTTTTGTTGGGCATTAGCATTGGTCTTTAAGCTGCCTACCAAGCATGAAGGTTATGGTAGTGTTGTAGACTTAGTAGAGAATTTGTCATCGATTTAATAATAGTACACTTAAATTAAGCAGTATTTATTGTTTTGTAATTCCTCCCAGGGTATGCGCTTGAAACAATGGTGGCCGCAAAACACACACACCCTGACAAAAGTGCCTGGGAACTGAACATGTTCGACTCCTATTTTTTGGCATTTAATTATGAAAGTATTATACCCATTTGGCAATACAACATGACAGCTAATCCAGATGCAATTTTGCAGCAAACAAGTTAATATAAGCAGGTATTAGGTACTTACACTTGTGTGTTTTTGGCAAAGTAGGAAGTGTCGGGCAATGTGTCAGTTTTAACTTGTTCCCCATTCTTACACTGCTGCAGTATAACGTTTGTGAAACTCTACAAAAAAAGACATAAATGTAGGTTAAACCACGTAAAAGTTATTATCAATAAATAAAATATCTTTAAAATAAGTAAAACTTACCCGTTTGATAACGTCTTGTAAATTCGGTTGAACTTTTGTTAGGAGATCGTCAAGCTCCTGCTCAATATCGATAGGCTCTTCTTCACACATTTTCGCTTATTCATTACCTATACTCAGAGCAAAAACTTTTTATTCATATTAAAAATAAAATCTATTAATTTTAAAACACTGCTCCGAATCTAAAGCAGTTCAGCTAAACAGCTGTGCATTCGTTCGTTGCGTTTGACAGCTATTAGTTGATGACTTGTCACCAGTTGTTAATATTGTCACTGTCAGATTTGGATACTTCCTAGAAGCGCCACAGACGCGATTTGATGCAAGTTATTGCAAATAAAACCGGGCAAGAGCGAGTCGGACTCGTACACCGAGGGTTCCCTGCCATCATAGAATATAATACAAAGTATAGGCGGTTTATATTTGTTGGAGAACCTTGACAGCGCCATCTCTTGTCCGATAGCGGAACTAATGTAGTTTTTTTCACAGAACAGAGAAAACATAGAAATCGTAAGTAGGCGGGGCTCGCGTAACATCTAGTAGGCGCAGTACTGCGCACTTCAAGCACCGCTTACTTCAGTTGTGTTTTAATTTAGCAGAGTAAACATACTTGAAAAAAAATATAAAAATGTCGTATTGTGCCGTTTTAGAGTGTAAAAACGAAAGCCGAACCAAAAATTTAACGAAAGGGGGCATATCATATCACCGGTAAGCATTATTTTATTGTTTTTTTGTTAGTTTTGTTCAAAATGCAAAACCGTCAAATAAATATAGCAATAGCGCCATCTCTTGTTGAGTGGCTTTGTGTTGTGGATTATCAAGCAATTAAGAAAATCAGCCATTGTATTAGTAATCTTATTTCCTGGGAATAGAGACTATAAAAAATATTTGGCAATAGCGCCATCTCTGGCTGAGTGGACATACTAAATATTAATTTTTTATCACTGTTTATTTTATTGAACTTTGAACCATGTGGCGATCGGAATAAAGTTAATATCAATAAAATTAGTTTTATGATTTTATGCCCTTTTTAAGGCACTCTTTCAACCAATAAGAATTTTTATTTCTATGTGTGTTAGTTTTTACATGTGCGAGTTTAGCGACACTGGTTCTCCTAGTAAAAAGGCATCATGCTAATTCTACTCATTTTTCTCTGTTCTGTGGTATTTTTACACTTTCGATGATTTCTAATAATAATAATATATCTTTATTTCAGACAAGGTCCATATCAGTATTACAAACTAAATTTAAATTTAAACTAAATTTAAAAATTCTAAAAAACTATGCAAATTATAGGGTTCGTTATAATTTTCCTGTAAGCTTTACATACACTCCTATATGCAATTAAAGTTTCGGGGGTTTATCTCTCCCCCTTTATCTCCGAAGTTTGCACAGAATAAACCTGTGAAACTTTTATAGCTAATAGAAGTGCATGTAAACTTTATAGGAAAATTATAGCGAACTCTCTTATTTGCATATTTTTTTAGACAAGGGCGGTGGAAGGGGGTTTTCAAATTTTTTTTAGTCTGTAGAAGGAAGTTGAATTAGATTTTTTTTTATTAATATTTTTTTATTTCCATCGGTTTTTTCTGTGTTGGTCTACACCATCAATATAAACTTAAGTAGCGCTTTCATTTGTCCACTCATATTTCAAGAATTTTATGCCCCTCCTTCATCGTTGTAATGTTTGTCACTGTGAAGAAAAGGCTCTGTAACAAAAAAAGGGTATGAAATATATTTTTATTTAGTAAAATTGACTTCTGGCAGATAAACTCGAGAACCAGAATTCAAAACAAATCAAAGAAAAAAATAATATCTAGTTAAAACCTTAACCAAGAAAACCAACAGAATCGCAGAAAACGACATGAATATAACAATAATAAATAAATCAAGCCAGGTGCGAGACGGGCCATGCGCTATGTAGGGTTTCGTAGTTATTGTGATATTGACAGAAATTCATTGAGTATTATTCGGTTTAAAGTATTCCATTTCAACTAAAAAAGCTAGCCTAACTCTTATTGTTTTCCTAGAAAGTTTATGGTTAAAATTTTAGATTTTAGAGGACGGGCGCTCGAAAAAAGTTAAAATCTTTAATATTTCGCAAACGGAACCCTGCGTCGAAAAATTCTTGGCAACCCCTATAATTTTAAAATCATCCAACGTTACCCACACTATGGGAAAACCAAGAAAAGAAAAATTCAACCTTACGTGTATGGGGAGGTAGGTGCCCCAAATTATATTTTTTTTCAGCATTTTTTGTAGCGTTTTTTTGGCGTTGTTATTTTATATGTCCATGCAAAATATCAGCTTTCTAGGACTAATAAACCTCTTTGCAAAGCCTCTGACGGACGGACTGACAGACATAGACGTTTTTTTATTGATTTTCCCATCGTGTTCGGTATTGTTGGATAGGTATTTTAAAATTAAATTAAATTAATTTAATTTAGGGGTTGCGAAGACAATTTTACGATTTGGGTTCCGTTGGCGAAATATTAAAGTTTTAAACATTTTTCGAGCGTTCCTCTAAAATCTAAACTGCTAACTTTAAACAGTTGAAAAAAAAATCATAAATTTAATATTAACCATGAAATTTATAGGAAAACTATAGCTAAAGCTGTAAAATTAGCTTTTTTAGTTTCAGGGAGATAGTTGTTCAAATAAGTGATACGTTTTCCTAGACATACCGGAATACTTTAAACCGAAATCTCAATGAATTTCTGTTTATATGTTTTAGTAACCATGAAAAAGCATACACCAACTTCTAACAACAGGTCTACTTACCTACGGAACCCTACATGCGCGTGGCCCGACACGTACCTGGCCTTATTTATTTAAGACATACTTTTTATATGTCACAGTGATAGTAATTTTTAAAATTTGTTTTAGTTTAAAAAGCTTAAACGCTTTTAAGCAGAATGAACTAAAAAAGTTTAATTATAACAGTAAAATGTTAAAAAATAATAAAAAGCGTGGGTGCCCGTTTCTTTTACATATTTCATTATGTAGCTATTTCAAAAACTTGACAGTCATATGTAAAATATTTGTCAAAGCATCTTTACGCTTTTACCTTTTATGACTTTACTTTTAAATTCGACCTACCTAAAAAGCGTGTTTTTAAGTTTTTTCAACTATTATTTATTTTAAAAACTTTTAGTGTTGAATTGTCAAAATCAATTTAACTAAGATTTTTTAAATGTACTTAATAACAAAAAATAAAGTCCAAATAATATAGTGACCATCAAATTGAAACCAAAAAACCTGATAGAAAATTACTACAAAGTTAAAAAAATCACAGTTCAAAGGCAAAGGTTTTACTCTGAATAAATACTCACTCCTTTCTTACCCATATCATCCTTCACACAGTCCATCCATCTTTTCTTTGGTCTGCCTCTTCCGCTACATCCCTCCACATTCAAACCTAACATTCTTCTCGTCACATGACCCTCTTCCCTCCTCACATACCACGACAACCTATCACTGCTCAACTTATCCGTCACTGGCGCAACTTTCAAACTTCCTCTAATATACATATATCCATCTCAGCATTCGCATTTCCGCAACATGCACTCTTCTTTCATCCGTCTCTTTGGTTGCCCAACACTCAGATCCATATAATAGGTCTTAGATAGGTCTTCCGTAGTGACCAAAATGTGCGGTTAAGGGTCACCGCGCAATATGAGGTAACTCACCACATCTAGGCAGGGTGCTCAACATTTTGATGTGGTGCATGAGAGTATTTGACATGATGGCCAAGATCTCATTCTCCAGAATGTGCCGGTAGTTGGCGATCAGTCTGTTCACTGGACCTTCCACTGTTAGGAACTCTGACCTGTGACAAAAGCACATCTCTCTGATTATAGTGGAAGCAGATGCATTAATACAGGATGATGAAGAGTATAATTAATAGAATCAGGCGTTACTTTGCGGAAATCCATATTATTATGAAAAATATCGTGTGGGTTTGGGTATGCATGTTGCACTAACAGCCTGGTTCCCCCTGCATGTGCATAATTAGCGGGCGGGAGGGGGGTGCATATGCATCTAGCGGAATTAAAACTAGATATTTTTCTTTGTTTATGATGAAGAGTATTTAGATACATGGTATCCTTTTCTATGAACGCAACTGTACTAAGCAATAATTCAATTATTATTGCTTATTATGTCTTAGTGGTATTCTTTACTATGAACACGACAGTACATAGGTACTATTACGTATGCGGATGTAATATGATTCACTCGCCAATCGACACGCTTGGTGGAGACCACTCACTTCGAGATAAAAAAAGTCACACGATTCAAAGTAAGGCGAGTGGTCCAGGAATAGAAACCTTATAGAGCCCCTTTATAGAAATCGTCAATTGTCAGTCCATAAAATGTGTATTATAATATTCTTAAACCCTCAGGGATAATGACTTCCCTAATAGTTTTACGACTTTCCAGGATTCAGTGATTTTCATGCAAGATTTAATTATACACTAAAAACCAAGTTCAAACTGAAATGCTTGACTTGTTGCTGAAAATACCCCAACCACTTTATGTACCTATGCCTTACATTTAAGCAATTCCCTCGATTTCTCATCGATCCCATCACCTGAACTGGGTTTTGAAACAAACATTATGGAGTGTAACCAAACATAATAGCAAAAACCCAACTGTTGGCCTAACTGTTATTGGGTTTTTGCTTAAGGCAAGTAGCTTGTAAAGAAGAAGAAGAAGAAAATCGTTTATTGATCCACAACAAGCATAAGTACATAAAATTAATAGTATAGTAAAATTTGTGGACCAATAGGTCCTACCTCAGCATAATGTTAATCCTTAAATGTAAGGATTAACGCTGGTTTTCAGGTAGGACCTTATGTGAGTGTCGCACATAAAAAAAAAAACAAAGTAAAATAAAATTGATATTGGTTTTTAACTAACTACTTAGTAACTAAATTAAACTTATAAAATTAAAGGAAAGCCCATTCAACACCGGATCAGCTCAACAATAAACTAAAAACAAAAAAACTTCAAACGGACGGCTGACTGGCAACCAAAACTGGCTTGACTGTGACAAATAACTTGACACCAATTCCGTGTTTCTGAACGAACTCGTATCCGAACGCATTTCGTCCAGTCCGTAAAGTAGACTTGAGGCACTCCAGCAGATACTAACTACCCGAACAGCCCATCGGATCCCACTGCTGGACAAAGGGCTCCCTTCCCTTTCTCCATTCGTCTCGGTCCAGTGCGGTGGTCCGCCATTCTGGCCAATAGGCGTCTAGTTCATCCCGCCACCTGCACTTGGGCCGGCCGCGTGCTCCCTGAATAGTCTCTGATACTAATACAAGTATTATTATTATTATTTTTCCTTCCCCCATCAAACATGGGACCTATCGGATGACGTCCAGTAGCGACAAATGGGTTCCCTACGAGTGCGAAAGTTGGTGGTTTATTATATAGTTGTCGATATTTCCACGTTAAAAAAAAAATAATAATGCTGGACAATTCACACAGTATCATCTAGCCTCAAGGTAAGCGGGGCTTGTGTACTAGGTGACTGATATATACTTAATACATTATACTACGTAGCGTAGATATATAATTTTTTTATTATATGTATGAAAACGTCTAGAACACCCAGAACAAATATTTGCGGATCGTACAGACATTTGTACCGAAGCGGGAATCGAACCCGCAACCTCTTGCTTCGCAGGCGGACGTTCGCCCGCGTTTGAGGTCGTCAACATATTTTTTCGTGTACTATGCCTAGTTAGTGCGATGTGACGCTGGTGCGAAAAACTTAACTTTGACAAACCTTACAGCGATAACTCATTCGTGATATGGAGATTTGTTATACCGATACTAAATAAGTCCTCAGTACAGTCGGCTTTATTCAGAGGTACAACGTCTGAAGCAGACTAGGCTGCGCGATTCCGACTTAGTTGGAGAATAGGGTACTGGTGCTTGGGCAAGCCTAATCCATCAAGTAACTTCTCAGGTGCAGCGTCCCGTACAGCATGTATACCAGTAACTGATCATCTATATAATAGGTGTGAAAGGACTCTACATGGTGAAAAGTTCGTATAGCCTACCAGGTCCTGCCTGTAAACTACCTCAATACTTCGCCTGGCTGTACTGAAGGTAAATGTTTCCTAGGTTATTTTCGATTTACCTATAAGATAAGATGATTAGAGTAGCGTGAAATGGAGAAAATTTACCTACTTCATATGCTGTATACAGTCGAAGTTCAGGTCGACAGTGTAACTTTTCTCCACCAAGGTGATTTCCAAGTGCGCGGCTAATTCACCTGGAGTCAGCAAGAGGGAGCCAGACAGCGAAGGGGAGCCGTCAGGCAGTATAGCCTCGAACGTGTATTCTACCTGGAATTTATTAATAGATTAACAACCAGTTAACAACGAGCCGTGGGGTGCCGGCAGTAGAATGTAACCCCTCCTCTCCTGCCCGTGGATGCAGTAAGAGCACAGAATAGTAATGTATACAGTAGTTTGATTCGGCCGTATTTTTGAAATAAATACCTACAGCCGCGCGGTACGTAAACATGCGATAGGGCTGCCCGCCTCCAGCATTTTAATTAAATTTGCCTACTTTGTGTTTCCATTTAGTTTTGTGATTGTAAATATACTTTTTTTTATATAAACAAATATAATACTTTGTGAATTGAATAGATAAATTGAAAATATAGTGTACGCAAAAGTACTTTAAAATAACATAGTTATGAATTATTAGAATAACCTACAATCTAAATGATATAAGATTATAAGACCCAGTACTTTTACCTAATGTTTTAAAGTTCCACTCTTACTGATGAAAGCGTGATGTAGGTACCTACCTACCTAAAATTACGCTTAACGTAGGTATTATTTAAAAATATTATATTTTCACCTTCTACGTAAACGAAGTCGTGGGTAAGAGTTAGCGTTAGCCCAAAGAAACTATTCCACGCGGACGAAGTCGCGGGCAGAAGTTAGTTAATAATAAATAAAATACCACGTCTTTACTTTGAATTATACAAACTAACAAAACGAAACACACATGTCCCGAGGTTTTTACACAAGCGTACCTACCGTATCATGAACCGCATATAACTACCTATTTCACTCGTGTCAATCACTTTCCATTACTCTATTCACTTTATTTAAGAATCCAGGCATCTTTTTTTTTCGGGAGATAAAAGGAAATACTTGTCCATTAAAAATACACACATTATGTACCTACCTACTGGGTAGTAAGTAAAATTATTTTATAGTCTTAGCTTTCAGAGTTTCCAAGTAATCTAAAAAAAAGTTATCTCTGGATGCGTTCTTGAAGATTTCATACAACCAAAAACAGCACAATATATCCTACTCGACATATTAAATACGTAGGTAGGTACTTGAACTTATTTTTTGTGAAAAAATCGCGCGGTTGTTGTTAAAAAGACAACACACCTCCGTTCGTCACTGCGGCACACAGAGGCGGCTCTAGCCCTTGTGGCGCCAGTGTGCCACCAGTGCCCTGGCGCCCCCTAGTAGGAGCGGGGTCAAAATGGAATACTTATAGTTATATTTTCATACGAAAATTCGGGTGCAAATAGTGCAATTTTAAATGATGTCAAGAAGCTTTTTAGGAAGGAAGGGGTAACCCTGCTCTCCCATCGAGTATTTGAGAGTGGTTTTAGACTTAAAGTTGGCGCTTCTTTAGCAAGTATTTGCCAACGTAACATAAATAAAAAACATATTACATAAATAGTAACATAAATTTCTTGCACAATTGAAAATAAATTTACTATTTCTAATGAACCTTTAGCAGCGTATTCACTGCCAAATTTAAGCTGTGTGTCGCACATGGTACATAAAATGCGCGCGGGTTTATATCTGAAATTCGTTTTTAAAGACCTATATTTTTCCCTTTCATGTTTGCACCATTATCGTAACCTTGACCACGCATATCTTGTATGTCAATTTCGTTTGAGATTAAAAAATCTAACAAAAGTTTAGTTCAATCATTTATTCTAAATCTACTGCTTATGAAACACTCTGAACTGAAGTACGACCCAGCGGAAAGAGACATAAAAAGACGTAAAGATAAAGTCTGCACATCACTTTTCTTTCGCACAGTTCACGCCCACAAATTTTATTGCTTTCTGGGAGATTACTTATATAATAAAATTAATTTGACCTTTAATATATATCCCCTGTGTAGGGCCAATTGCAAGAAGTCAATAACATTATATTTAAAAAGTCTAGACTTTCTAGCGACCGAAAACCTCTTAAAACCAACCAAATAGTAATTCCTTTAATAATTATTTTCCTGTAGTATTCCCCAATTCTGAGACTATCTTACCTAACATTAAATAATAAACCCGCCTTCCTATATTGCAGTGCATATTTATCGGAACATATACACACACTTACACTCACACGCATACGCCTAATCACATACATACACTCACACACTTACAGACTTACACACATAATTTTGTGCCTGGTTCTTAAATTCTAGTTTAAAATTATCTTACTTAAGTTTTTTTTATTTTATTGTTTTTTTTGTTATTCACCTGTACTGTGGCGATCATGCTGGGGAGTGGCCTGGTGACCTGTAATACAGGTTCAAAAGAACCTACATCAGGCACCAGTCTCTCACTAAGCAAGTACACATACCTTTGTAACTATATTATACCATAAGTTTATTGACTAAGTACTTTTGTGAGAGAAATACATATAAACGTTTACTTTACTTTACTTAGTTAAACCCTGGCCAGTAATGTCTGTAATAGGAAAAAACCCAAAAAGTGTTATTTTGCCTTGTTGTTGCTTGCATTTAAAAGAACGTACCGTACGACAACCGATATTTGTTCTTCGTGTGCAATATCTGGAGTGCAATCTAAAATAATTGAAAAATATTTGGATTGTGTCAATTGCAAAACAATAGCTTTTTATTCTTTCTCCTAATAATTGTATTATTTCATTCTGAATATTATGGCCAAGATAATGAGTTTTGAATAAGGGCAATGTGTTCCGCAAGCACATTATCAAAATTAGAGGTATATTCAACCAGCTTTAAAAAGTTACCATTACCAGAATCGTATTTTTTTCAGATCTTCCCCGAAAAGCCAGACATTGCCTAGCTAAAAAATGAATTTTAATGTTAATTATTCGTTCGAGTACTGCAACCCAACGTTTTTTTCCCGTTCATCCGGCACGCGCCTTTGGTAGTGATGCGACACTACGCCAATATAATCATTAACCTATAATCTGTTGTGTCGCATTAGATGGCGCTCGGCGCCCCCTTAGACCCGGCGCCCGTGTGCGCCGCACACCCTGCACTATAGGTAAAGCCGCCTCTGGCGGCACAGTCGCGACTGTTTAGATACCGAGCGGTTACCGAGATCGAGGCGCGTAGGTATAGCTCGCGCTTCGTCCGTTTGTATGAAGTCGGAACACTGTATACACTGTGGTAAGAGCCTGCTAAGGGATACCTCAGGAAGATGGGCAGCAGCATCTTTCCGTGGATCAACATACCGTACTGCGCTCACCAACCCGCCCGCCAAGCGTGGTGAGTATGGCAACTACCCCTCATGGAGATCCATGAGGGAGGCCTGTGTCCAGTAGTGGATGTTTTACGGCTGAATTGATGATGAGCAACCATTAACCTTCTTACTTATAAACGCTGGTTAAATCAATTAATAGTTAATCAGCGGCTTTGTTACATATTTTCATACAAAACTGTTTACTAGTTTAATGAGTGAAAAAAGTGCTCATCAGCGTTTATAATAAGTTCAAAAAATTAAAAATCTTAAGTAACCCCCCAAACTATACCTAGTCTCTGAGGTTACTTTATTTTTTTTGTAAATGTACCCTCAGTTTTGCAATCTGCATACCATGTGTTATTAAATTAAAGGTCATTTAATAAGACACTTGGGTATGTACATATATTTGAAAACATTCGATTGTTCACCCCTAAATTCATCTATCTCATGAATGGCCCGACCGATTTCTATATAAATCAGTTTTACATTCTACACAAAATTTCCTTTCATTTGATACCAAACACGGTCATATCTGGAAACATTCGATAATTCATCATTTCGTTCCCCCCATATCTTGTAAACTTCCTAACCGATTTTAATAAAACATGTTTAAGAACAACCACTAGAAAACCTGCTTTTAAATAAAAAAACTGCATACTAATTGGTCTATTCGTTTCAGAGCTACGGTGCCACAGACAGACACACACACATAGCAGTGAAACTTATGACACCCCTTTTTTTTGTTCGGGGTTAATAAAGGGGTGAATAAATAACTGGCACTGCAGCGTCCCGTATAGTATGAATGCCAGTTGCTGACGCTGTATAAATCATCTATAATAGATGCATAGGCCTTACACACACACAAAAAACTTTAAGCCGCGTACGCGAGCAGCGTCGAACAAAGCACGCTCTATATATGTATATGGAATGAGGATTAGCCTCGCGAGACTGCTGCCAAAATTTCCCGATTTGAGGACTAAAAAAGTAAGATCTTTACATCTATTGTAGATGATATATACAGCGTCAGGAACTGGTAATCATGCTGTACGGGAAATTGCAGTATCTGGGACATTATTAGATGGATTAGGCTTGCCCAGCACCTATAACCATCCTCTCAACTTAGTCAACTATGTCAGAGGAAAGAACAGGTCAATACGTCTGAAGCTAACTAAGCCGCGGGTTTCCTCACGATGTTTCCTTCACCGTTAAAGCACGTGTTAAGTGTGCAAATACATTTTTCAAGAAAGAAAAATCCATTGGTGCACGGTCGGTATCGAATCCAAGACCTTCGGATTGAAAGTCGGGGGTACATACCACTCGGCCAACACGGCTTATTTGACTACACAACAATATAACATAGTGCCAAGATATCTGCATACACACGCTACGCACAATAGCAGTATATTTACTGACTTGACTTTACTCAGGCTTTAAGTAAAATACCTCTACTCTTAGGTAATCTAAAATATAATATTTCAGCAATGACTGCGTTAAAGATTTAACGTAGGGGTTTAGTTATTAGTATTACCCTTGCTGCCCGTAGATGCTTCGTAGCGATACGTTAAGACAATTTTGCTACGCCGTAGCAGCTTTCGTAGCTTAAGCAAATCTTGCAGCATTATTCTTAAGCGCCGACACAAGTGCATGGGACTGGGTCGTGAGTTTTCAAAGTACTATACATATATTGACATTAGCTTGTCAATATATTTATGAGATCCTGTTGCACACCCGTAAAAATATTGCTTCGTTTAAGAAGAACAGCGACAATCACAATTTAAATACAAGAAATAAGAATACATTCGCTGCAACCACTACTAGGCTCCATAAGGTTATATATTTTAAAGGGCATTGTATACGCTTCTACCACAAACTGCCAAGTGAGTTGCTGAAGTTATCATTGAATAAATTCAAAATGTTATTTTTACTTTATTAGGAATAACAAACAGTTGATACATTAAATCTTACTAGTACACAATAAATACAAAATAAGGATGAATAAATGTACAACCCACTACGTTATCCTCGGGTTACTTTAAGTATAATGTGAGGTTGTTGTGTGAAAACTTATGAGATAAAAAAACAAAAAATAGTGGTAAAAGAAAAGTGTCTAATCAGGATAATTCTAGTAAAAGTTGGTTTTTCAATTTCTGTTTAAATTTAAATTCGGGCAATAGAAATAGGTCATCATTTCAGCCGTAGGACGTCCACTGCTGGACATAGGCCTCCCTCATGGATTTCCAGTTGTTGCGGTTGGAAGCAATCTGCATCCACCGTCGACCTGCGGTCTTCACCAGGTCATCATCCCATCTTGTTGGTGGACGTCCTACGCTGCGCTTGCCGGTCCGTGGCCTCCACTCGAGTACTTTTCGGCCCCATCGGCCATCTGTTCTGCGAGCTACATGGCCTGCCCATTGCCACTTCAACGTGCTAATCCGTTTGGCTATGTCGGTGACCCGAGTTCTTCTACGTATCTCCTCATTTCTGATTCGATCGCGTAAAGAAACCCCGAGCATAGCCCTCTCCATAGCTCGTTGAGCGACTCTGAGCTTATTCATGAGGCCAATCGTGAATGACCACGTTTCGGTTCCATATGTCATCACTGGTAACACACATTGATCGTAGACTTTCGTCTTAAGGCACTGAGGAATTTTGGACGAAAAAACGTTGCGTAGTTTCCCAAACGCTGCCCATCCGAGTTGGATTCGTCGATTGACCTCTTTCTCAAAGTTGGACCTACCTAACTGGACAGTTTGTCCTAGGTATACATACGCGTCGACAACTTCGAGAGCCGAGTTCTCAACCATAACTGGGGCAGGCACCACATGGACATTCGACATAACCTTCGTCTTGTCCATGTTCATTTTAAGGCCTACCCGTTGGGAGACTCGATTGAGGCCTTCGAGCATCGTGCCGAGTTCCTCCATCGACTTTGCCATGACCACAATATCGTCGGCAAACCGAAGGTGAGTCATGTATTCGCCGTTAATGTTGATGCCTAGTCCTTTCCATTCCAAGAGCTTGAAGGCATCTTCCAAAGCGGTCGTAAACAGTTTCGGAGAAATAACGTCTCCCTGCCTTACGCCTCTTTTTAAGGTAATATCCTTCGAACTCTGTTCCTGTACTCGGACTGACATAGTGGCGTTTCTATACAAAGACTTCAACACTTCGATATACCGATAGTCAATTCGGCATCGTTGGAGAGAATCGAGCACCGCCCATGTTTCGATCGAATCGAAGGCTTTCTCATAGTCCACAAACGCGAGACATAGCGGCAAGTTATACTCTTCGGTCTTCTGTATCACTTGCCGCAGCGTATGAATGTGGTCTATGGTACTGTAGCCTTTTCGAAACCCGGCTTGTTCGGGACGCTGGAAGTCATCAAACCTGCGATCGAGACGATTTGCGATGATCCTTGAGAACAGCTTATAAACATGGCTCAAAAGCGAGATCGGTCTGTAGTTCTTAAGCAAGGTGTTGTCACCTTTCTTAAAGAACAGTACCACGACGCTTTTGTTCCATGTTTTTGGCGTAATACCTTCGAGCAAGACGGAGTTGAAGAGCTTCTGAAGGACTTTAAGTATCGGTGATCCACCCGCTTTCAGAAGCTCTGACGTGATTCCGTCCTCCCCCGGCGCCTTGTCGTTCTTAAGCTGTTTTAGGGCCATCCTGATCTCGTACAGGCTGATGTCCGGGATATCTTCGGTATAATGTCGGGTCAGCTTGGCTCTAGGGTCTTCTGCCACACTGCAAACAGGTTTAGTGACCGAATCGTAGAGCTGTCCATAGAACCTTTCGACTTCCCTTAACACATCGGCTTTACTTGACGCTATGCTGCCATCTTCCCTCTTCAGCTTCGTCATCTGGCTTTGCCCAATAGACATATCTCTCGCGAACACTTTGGAGCCTTTGTTCCGCTCTATCGTATCTTTAATACGAGCTGTATTAAAGGTACGAATATCGTGCCGCAAGAAATAGGTCAATGTTGATAAATTTATTGTTATATGTGTCGACGATGCGGTGCAGTGGAGAACGTACACCAGCATTGGTGCAACAGGTGCGGGTGTGAAAAAGGCGGCGGGAGCGCACTGTGCGCCTATGTACCGTACGTGGCACTGTGTAACACAGTCTACTTACTAATTGCGGGCAATCATATTTGTTGTGACACAGTCCATGCAGAAACATTATCTGCAGAAGTATGCGTCTAGATTTAAGCGTTAATAATTTAAATTTACTAAGTAGCTCTTTGTATGATAAAACTTTACCTTTGCATCTAAAATTAACAAATTTCAAAAATTTCCTTTGCACCCTTTCAATATTGGTTATATATTTATTATAAAATGGGTCCCATATGGCACATGCATACTCAAGCTGTGGACGTATAAGAGAGTTGTAGAGGAACATGAAGGTTCGCTGATTTTTAAATTCAGTAGTCGCTCTGCTGACAAATCCATACATTCGGAATGCCTTACTAATAGTTTGTTCAATATGTGTGTCCAAGTGAAGCTTACTATCCAAGATTACTCCTAGGTCCCTCACGGAAGACACTCTAACTAATAGTTCGTTGCATAAACAATACTGAAAACTGATTAAGCGCTTATTTTTTGTGAATGTTAAGATATTACATTTAGGCAAGCTCAGTTTTAGCTTATTAATTTGGCAATACTCTGTTAGACGGTTCAAATCGTCTTGAAGAAGAATACAATCATTAAGGCTATAAATGGGCATAAATACTTTAAGGTCATCAGCGTAAAGAAGAAAATTTGAGTTTATAAAACAGCTTTTTATATCATTTATGTATAGAGCGAATAACAGAGGACCAAGAATAGATCCCTGAGGGACACCAGAAGTTGCTGTTATGTTTGTCGAATGGTAACCATTGATCACAACTCTCTGATTTCTATTATATATATACATATATGAGGTAAACCATCTTAAAAGATTGCCTCTGATTCCGTTAAAGGCAAGCTTTGAAAGTAGGATTGTATGATCAATTTTATCAAAGGCCTTCTGAAAGTCCGTATAAACAGCGTCAGTTTGTACACGCTTATCCATGTTTTCGAAAAGGTGTCCAGTAAATAACATGAGATTAGTAATGGTGGATTTACGCTTTACAAATCCGTGTAGTTCTGGTATTAATAGTTTACTGAGTACTGGATAAAGCGCATCGTGAACAAGCCTTTCATAGAGTTTTGACAGAGTACATAGAATGGATATAGGACGATAGTTTTGTATCAATATGTTATCAAACGCAATCTTTGCAATAAAGCTTATTATAAAATATCAGATGACCTAGAGGACAGAACTACTTGGAACGGAATCTGCCCCAACTCCGTCAAACGTTACAGAAGACAAAATAAAATTGTTAAATGATGACTATAACGACCAAGTTAGGTTCTTCTGTTTGCTTCTTTTCCTAACTCGCGTGTCGTCTGTAGTGAACAGATTCAATTATGTGCTTTATTCTACATATTAATTTGTGTTGTTTTATTTTGTAATTTGTGACGCGTCAATAAGGTCCATGCGGCCGCACTGAATAAAGATTTAGAAAGAAATAAAATTAAAGAAGAAAATATTTTGATTCTTGAAAGTTTCATGCGTCCGAACCAGTTTTCGAAACACTTATTCTCAGCAAGGCCTTTTATTTGATACCCATATTGTTGAAGTCCATTAAAAATAACTAGTCTGCCATCTTGGGTGTTCCACCATATTGGATTAAGAGTGACGTCATTTCATTTTTTGAGTTATTCTCAGCAAGACCTTTTATTTGATACCCATATTATCATCATTTTAGACATAAAACGTCCACTGATGAACACAGGCCTCCCTCATGGATCTCCATAAGGGGTAGTTGCCATACTCACCACGCTTGGCAGGCGGGTTGGTGAGCGCAGTGTGCCGTGTATCAACATCCCATATGTTGATACACGGCTATCCGTGTATCAACATCCCATCTATCTCCCATATATCTAAGCGTCTATACGCTGCTGCCCATCTTCCGGAGGTATCCCTTAGCAGGCTCTTACTGCATCCATGGGCATCCATTGGGATGGAGTCCATTAAAAATAACTAGTCCGCCATCTTGGGTGTTCCGCCATGTTGGATTCAGAGTGACGTCATTTCATTTTTTGAGTTATTCTCAGCAAGACCTTTCATTTGATACCCATATTATAGGGGTACATTAAAAATAAGTAGTCCGCCATCTTGGGTGTTCTGCCATGTTGGATTCAGAGTGACGTCACATAGCTGACCATGCATTGTCATCCAAAGTAAACATGTATAGAAATTTCAGCTCAATCGGTTGAAGATATCTGCTTCAAAATTGAGTTGTAAGATTCCGCGAACAAACATATTACATACATACAATAAATACGGTACTTACGTTCAATTTACTGAATGTGACGAGTAAGTCGATTATTAAAATCACTCCCTTCCTCATTGAAGTTGCTACAGACCTCTGATATATCGAGTCCAACCCACGAAGCATACCCTTGGTTATTTTAAGAGTCTGAAACATCGAACAACGATTAACCTTCCGATGTCAAGATTGGAATCAATTTCGATAATGCTGGAATATGCTGGACACACTCAGTACCATCTAGCTCCAAACTAAGCAAAGCTTGTAAGTTATGGAATAGTCTTTTTTAAACTTTCGCGCTAACAACACATTATTACTATATTGGATTATCGGGTATTTATCGCGTAATTACCTTTATTTTATTCCCGAACATTTCGATTCAGTCTCCCCGCGACCACGACCAGCTGCAATCCGGTCGAAACGTTCGGGAATAAAATAAAGGTAATTACGCGATAAATACCCGATAATCCAATATAGTAATTAAGGAATATTGATTGAAGGAATACAATATATATATCATCATCATCTCAGCCGCAGGACATCTACTGCTGGACATAGGCCTCCCTTATGAATATCCTAGTGTAGTCATGAGGGAATTGTTGCCATACTCACGACACGCTTGGCAGGCGGAGCGCAGTACGGGCTGTTATACACGGTTGGATATTGTTTAGTTTATTTTTTTGGTATTAATCGGTACTTTATTATTATATTTTAAAAAGCGTATTACATTTGCGTATCGCGGTAGCCACTAACCGCACACTTTGGTCACTACGGAAGACCAGCACTATGGCACGTACCCTTTCTGCCACAGCATATGCTGAGTAATGACCATTTTTGTCACAATTTTAATTATAAAATAAAATGCAATAAAAATATTTAGTTTTAATTCCGCTTATGCTGAGATGCAGGAGCACCGCCCTCCCGCCCGCTAATAATGCACATGCAGGGAGAACTAGCTTGTCAGTGCAGCATGCATACCCAAACCTATACGACGACACGTGTTTCGCCTCTCCGCGAGGCATCATCAGGTGAGACGCTGAGGTGTTGACTGGTCGGCCGCTGGAACGATGAGTTTCTTTCTTTCCAGCAGTAAAATAAATATTTTTATTGCATTTTATTGTCATGGATTTCCGCAAAGTAACGCCTGATTCCATTAATTACAATTTTTTTTAACCTTTTTATTGTATATGGATTAATTGTAATTTGTGTGACAAAATAAAAGTATCTTTATCTTTATTTTTAGATTAACTGATCCAGACGTGACTTTGCGGAAATCCAGTATAATATCTGAATAAAGTGCAAATTGCAAATCACTTTGATTGTCTAGAAGTAGATGCATCAGTGAACGAGATCAATAACAGGTTCGTAGAAACCGTCCATGCGGTGCGGTCCCAGTTTTTAAGACCCCCCGTACCAATAGACCTCAGAAACTCTCTGATGACACTCTTAACCTCATGGCTGAACGACGTTCTTTGCGACTGCAGTCTCCCGATGATGCTCAGTCACATAGGCAGCTCAATAGAAAAATTCGGAAATCCTTGTGGCACGATATTCGTACCTTTGATACAGCTCGTATTAATAATAATAATAATGCTGGACAAATCACACAGCATCATCTAGCCCCAAGGTAAGCAGAGCTTGTGTTATGGGTACTAGATGACTGATATACTTAATACATTATACTACATAGATAGATATTTTTATTATATATAGAAAAACACCCAGAACACCCTGAACAAATATCTGCAGATCGTACAGACATTTGTCCCGAGGCGGGAATCGAACCCGCTACCCCTTGCGTCGCAGGCGGACCTTCGCCCGCTGCGCCACAGAGCTCGTCAAGTAGTATTAAAGATACGATAGAGCGGAATAAAGGCTCCAAAGTGTTCGCGAGAGATAATTCTATTGGGCAGAGCCAGATGACAAAGCTGAAGAGGGAAGATGGCAGCATAACATCAAGTAAAGCAGGAGTCTTAACGGAGTCGGAAGGTTCTATGGACGGCTCTACGATTCGGTCACTAAACCTGTTTGCAGTGCGGCCAACGACCCAAGAGCCAAACTGACCGAACATTATACCAAGGATATCCCGGAAATCAGCCTGTACGAGATTAGGATGGCCAGCTTAAGAACGACAAGGCGCCGGGTGAGGACGGAATCACTTCAGAGCTTCTGAAAGCGGATGGATCACCGGTACTTAAAGTCCTTCAGAAGCTCTTTAATTCCGCCTTGCGTACGATGCCAAAAACATGGAACTAGGGCGCTGTGGTTCTGTTCTTCAAGAAAGGTGACAACACCTTGCTTAAGAATTACAGACCCATCTCGCTTTTGAGCCATATTTATTGCTGTTTTTAAGGATCATCGCGAACCGTCTCGAACGCAGATTTGATGACTTCCAGCCTCCCAAACAAGCTGGGGTCCGAAAAGGCTACAGTACCATAGACCACATATGTACATACATACGCTGCGGCAAGTCATACAGAAGACAGAAGAGTACAACTTGCCGCTATGTCTCGCGTTTGTGGACTATTAGAAAGACTTCGATTCGATTGAAACATGGGCGGTGCTTGAGTCTCTCCAACGATGCTGAATTGACTATCAACAACAACAAGTGTTCCGGCGGTGGATCTAAAACACTTAGCTTGACCGATTTCTATATAACTTTCAGTTTCACTTGATACCAAACTCGGGTATATTAAAAAACATCCGATTATGTACCCCCTCCTTCACCCCAACATATCTTGTAAACTCCTTAACCGATTTTGATAAAACATGTTTAAGAACCACCGTTTGAAAACCTGCTAATTATGCGGGGGTCAAAAAGACTTTCTGTGCGGTGGTCGAAGAGGTAACAGGGCTGAGCGTTTTCCAAGCGCGTATTAGATATATGTAGGTTCGCGGATTTGTAACTATAATATTTGTTGTTCATTAAGATGTTTAACCTTAAAGAGTTTATTATGTAAAAGAAGACTTACCAATCCAGGTATAGAGAATATAGTGAAGCTGGGCAGTTTGATTGCATTCCCATCAAAGTGACGAATCCTCTCTCTTATCGCGTCTAGGGCAATATTCGTAAACTCGGCCACATGTAATGCTTTCTTCGTCTCACTTTTCCTGCAATGCATCATTATCATCATCATCATCATTTCAGCCGTATAACGTCCACTACTGAACACAGGCCTCCTTCATGAGTCTTCATGAGGGGTAGTTGCCATACTCACCACGCTTGGCAGGCGGGTTGGCGAGCGCAGTATGTTCCGACGCAAAAATAAATGAGTGCTTGTTTTTACATCAGTTCTGATAATGGGATCCATGATAAACGTGAAATAATAGTTGTTTGGGTATTTTCACCAAGGTTTTTTTTTAAATGTGATGATTATCTAACAATTCAACCACTGCCGTCCGGCCAACCATGTTTTTTATTTATATGAAAATTTCATTAATTGTTGTAAAGGTTCTTTGTGATCGTTATTTTGTGAGGTTTCTTGCGAAAGAAAGTCAGGTAGGTGAACAAAGTAAAATTATAATTACCTCAAAAACATTGAAGTTTGATGAATGAGAAAAAAAACGTTGAAGTTTGTGTTTATTTGTGTAAAAATTGTACTAAAATATATAATTTAAAATATTTACCTAATACTTTATGAAACCTAAGTTGTGTTGTAAACATAACTTAGGTTACACAAAATACCCTCAAAAAGCCATTCTAGGCTTATTCTAAGAGTATTCGGTTCTCTTAATAAAATATTTACCTAATACTTTATGAAACCTAAGTTGTGTTGTAAACATAACTTAGGTTACATAAAATACCCTCAAAAAGCCATTCTAGGCTTATTCTAAGAGTATTCGGTTCTCTTAATAATTATGTAGTGTTTGAAAAAAACCATAATGGAACTATACAACATATACCAAAGCTGAAATATTACCTGACTTAGGATGCTTAGCAGGAAGGCTGCGGCATCAGTTGAAACATTTACTTTGTTACGTGTCTCTTTTATATCCTATGTCTATTCGCAAAGGGATAACCCCGGAAGATGGGCAGCAACGTCTTTCCGTGTAAAAACATCCCGTCCTGCACTCGCCAATCCGCCTGCCAAACGTGGTGAGTACGGCAACAACCCCCTTATGATCCGTAATTGGAGATTCATGAGGAAGGTGGCAAAGACACTAAGGTATGTTGAGACAAGAAGTTCTACTGTAACACATTGTATCAATAGGTAATGGAAATGAAAAATACATTAAAAAACTTCGATTCCGACGGGTTTCAAACCCGCTTGTTCAGAGGAACTCTAATCGCCTAAGGCGGTTATCACACTGCCACGCACCGCTGCATGTTGCGTGTCGACGCACCTACGCGCGTACTTGCGGGAGTGCATATCTGCATCATCGTGCAGGTTTTTCACGCACTCACGCGCGTAGTTGCGTTTTGTGGATTCACGGCGGCTCTGACTCATTTCATTCAAAGCTGTTCTATCCGGGACTCGGTGTGCCAGACCTTGCGTCTCGCCCCGCAACAACGCGCGTGGGTGCAAGTTTCGTGTGCGTGTTTTCTATACAAACGGAGATACTTACAAGCAACGTTAGAAGATACATTCACGCAACATGCAGCGTGATGCGTGGTAGTGTGTGAACCGCCTTAAGGCATAGAATCACTTGTCTTCTGTCAAGTCGAAAATCTTAACTGCTTATTGGTTATAGCAACATTTTCTCAGGTTCAAAGTGCATAGCGACCAAAATTTTAGCTAATTTAAACTTACATTTTCCTTAAAATGTAAGGTAGATAGATAGTCTTGATATATTTAAAAAGCGTATAGAGATCGTCGTGAGCGTGAATTATGTACCATTTACAATATATAAATCGATAATTGGCTGTAAGTTATGACTTTAAGTGCTATCTTTTTATCTACCTAAAAAGTAAGACCTTTGCATCTATTATAGATGATATATACAGCGTCAGCAACTGGTAATCATGCTGTACGGGACGCTGTAGTGCCTGGGACATTGTTAGATGGATTAGACTTGCCCAGCACCTATACCATCCTCTATACATAAGGGCTGTAGATTTTGTTCATAAATAAATCTCAGTTGAGATCTACTATCGAGGATATACATATATGTGTCGTAGATGGATAGAATAATCAGATGTTTTACAAAACCATTAGTAGGTATGCAAAACAGCTCCGTTATGTAAAACAGCTCCCTTATGTAAAACAGCTCCGTTATGTAAAACAGCTCCGTTATGTAAAACAGCTCCGTTATGTAAAACAGCTCCGTTATGTAAAACAGCTCCGTTATGTAAAACAGCTCCGTTATGTAAAACAGCTTAATAACGTCAAGCTGGATTGTCAATGTAACGCATTCGACAAAACAGCTACCTCTGTTTAGATGTAATGCAGAATTACCTGCAGTTATGGCCTAGGTTAGGTTCTGGTTGTATCGCAACAACAACGCACGAGCCGAGCGAGCAAAGCGAGCGTGCCGCGGCAGCGGCCGGCGAAGTGCCAGAAGCCACAAGCGGCAAAATTTGAAACTAAATTTTCCAATTCAACGTTTCATTCCACGCTGTTATACGAAATCGCTACACATTGATCCGCTGCATTGAAAAAGGCAAAACGTTTATGCAATAATGCGTGGCAACGTTCAGTGAATTTGTAATATCGCTAAACTTAGTTAAGCTGTTTTACATAACGCAGCTGTTTTGCATACCTATTATTGGTTTTGTAAAACATCTGATTATACTATCCATCTGCGACATATATGTCGAATATAAGACGCATATGCATATGTACATATATGCATATGCGTCTTACAGAACCCAAATTATTGTATTTTTCTTGTATGGACCCCTGAGGAATCTATTTGGGAATCACTGCTCTAGAACACATTCCTTAAGCAATTCTACGATAATAATAAAAGTATAAAGATTGAAGATTCTTACTGAAACTCTGTGTGATCATAGTCGGGAAGGCCGTAGTACATCAAGTAATCATTGAAATAGTCTTTCATCCAAAGGTCCAGATCTGTTTTTAATCTATGCAAGTAAGTATCTGGAAAGTTACAAAATTTAAAGTTAGTTTTTAAGTTTATCATGTAAGTGCATTGCATGATGTTGTAATATATACATATATATACATATACTTACACTTACCGTAATACTATACATATATGTATATATATATATACATGTAAGTATATTATGGTACCTATTTATTATTATAATTACACATAGATACAATATGATAATTAATTTTCATTTGAACACAATAATTTCCAAGTTAAGCTTAGCCGAGGCCCTAAATCAAAAGGTAAACGTATCGATGCCCACGATACAGATTTTCAATCTAGTGTGGGTATCATAGGTAACTAAGATTTGGACTTGCACCAGCAAATCAAAAAGTTGACTTAAATTGTGCAAAATTTTAAATACGTACAATCTAAAATTATTTTAAGTAAATGTTACTCATCAATATATAAAACTCTCCCGTTACTGACTGAGTGACTGACATACAATGCACAGCCTAAACCACTGGACCTAGAGACTTGAAATTTAGTACACATATAACATATACCTACCTTGAGTATCCTAGAGGTGCGCTAACGAGGGATTTTTCGAAATTCCCGCGGGAACGGGAACTACGCGGGTGAAACTGCGGGGTGCGGCTAGTTGCATATATTCTTAACCAAACTTGTTTTTGATGAATAATTTTTTTAATTTGATTTTTTTTTTCAAATTAGAAATAAAGCTTTGAACTTAAATAATATCAGTCATACGTACCTACCCTTAAAGCTTAAGTAGCTATAGTTCGTAAAACTTAGCTTAATCGCTGCGACAGCTATCAAATGAATCTTGCGTTTCATATTTGTTCAGGGTGTTCTGGGTGTTTTTCTATATATAATAAAAATATCTATCTATGTAGTATAATGTATTAAGTATATCAGTCATCTAGTACCCATAACACAAGCTCTGCTTAGCTTGGGGCTAGATGATGCTGTGTGATTTGTTCAGCATTATTTATTTATTTATTTATATAATTTTTAAAAGTGTTTTTTGCACATACGATTGCATTATGCATTGCATTGATGCCAAAATACGCAGAAACTCACGAAAAAAGACTTCATCATCATGTAGACGTTGAGGCAATCCAGCCCCTCAACAATACAGATCAAGTAAAAAAGTTAAAAGAACTAAACCTTTTGAGTTAATGTAGTGAAAAGTGGTAGTGTAAAATATATTAAAAAATAACACAAGAACATAGTGTTTTTTTCTTTAAATAGAGACAGTAAGAAAAGTGCTATGGGACACATTCTTAGACATAATTTATTTTATAAAACTATGTCAAATTAAAATTGCTCATTAGCCTTCTTAGCTAGATTGTAATACTATTAGGGTACAATTACCTATTTTTTTAGTTATATATATAGATAACTTGTTAAGCTTTCGCGATTTGTTAACATATTTTTTAGTTTTAAAATTACAGGATTTTATCGCGTACCTTTTTTATTATTTTCCCTCCTGTCCTCCCGCGACCAAGAACGCTGAAATGTGTTCGAAACGTCGGGAAAATAATAAAAAAGGTACGCGATAAAATCCTGTACTTTTAAAACAAAAAATATGTTAACAAATCGCGAAAGCTTAACAAGTTATATTACAATTACCTATGTTCATTTTTGTACACTAATCTATTAAAAAAATTAAAAAAACTAACATAGGCGATTACCACAAATAAATAAGTCATACCAATGTCGCGTTCATCTATAGCCCTTGTGTATTCCGGTCGACTGGCATTATTATTGAGGAACTGTAACCAAATACGAAAATTAATAAAAACTGTAGGTTTTAAAAAAATATTCAAATAAGCGGTGCTGGTGTTATACACCAGACTTGTAATGAGCCGTTTTCAATAAAGACACGAAAGACTTAGACGAGATAAATCAGAAGCATTTACTTTCTAATAGAGCCGAGATGCTAGCGCGCGGAGTAAGCGAGTCATGTCATTTTCAACTGTTTACTAACAGAATGATAAATTCGAAATATAGTAAATTGGCGCTGAAAACATAAAATCCATTGATACTGAATAGTATTCGCGTAACAAACATACAAAAAAAAATAGGCCAAGTGCGTGTCGGGCCACGCGTCATATAGAGTTGAGTAGTTTGCCGTAGACCTGTTATTAGAAGTTGATGTATGTTGTTTTACGTTTTCCAAAGCATATTAATAGGTATTTTTTATACTACTAAGGTAGCAGACAAGCATACGGCCCACCTTATGGTAAGCGGTTACCGTAGCCTAAGAGCTCTTACACACGAGCGGCATGTTGCCAACGGCACAGGCAACAGCAATCGTCGACACGTGTCGGCGGCAGCCGTCGACGCGTCAACGGCAGCAGTCGAACTATAGCGACGTATTGACTGCTGCCGCCGACGCGTGTCGACGGCTGCAGTTACCTATGCCGTTGGTAACATGCCGCTCGTGTGTAAGAGATCTAAGGACGCTTGCGAAACCAGAGGAGTCACACTCGCGAAACCGAGCCTTTAAATATTTCAAAACGCCCTTTTTGAAAAATCCCATAATTGTCTCTGGGAAAAACCGTGGCAGGCAGTTCATTCCACAACTTAACTGTTCGCGGGAGAAACTCCTCTAGAACCGCGTCGATCGTGCGGCGAAAGCCGTACTGACGGTCGCTGATCAAGTCATGTTCTTCTAGGTATCTAAGGAGTTGTGTATTAAGTACACGTTCCATGACCTTAGAGAGAAGGGAAGTGGCCTGTAATTTGACGGATCTGATTAATTGAGTTTTCGGTTTAAAGTATTCCGGTAGATGTTTTGTGAATCGTATCACTTATTTGAGCAACATTTTAAATTAGCTTAACCGTTATTTTTATTCCTTGAAACATCATGGTAAAAACTACCTCGCTGACTTTTTTCAGATTTGTAAAGCTAGTTTAGATTTTAGAGGAGGGAGAGCACGCCTTTTGCAAACGGAAACCAAAAATCAAAAAAATGTTTCGCAATCGCTTAATGGTTTTCAAAGACCTATTCTAACTTGTTGTTGACGCGGTTTGCTGGGTAGATGAGTTTCGTTCAGAAACTGCTCTTTGGAATTGGTCGCATCAAGCCAGTTTGGTTGCCGGTCAGTCATCCGCTTGAAGTTTTTAGTGTAGTTTTGAGTTGATCCTGTGTTGGCTTTCTAATATAATTTTTAAGTATAGAATAAGAATAAGTATTTCTTTTTCTAGTTTGTTTTATGTTAACGTTACTTTTATGGTGATACTACTTTTAATTTTCTTTTTAAACACTTTAATTTAATATGTCGACACTCGCCAAACCTGAAAACCAGCGTTAATCCTTTAATTTGGATTAACATTATGCTGAGGACCTTTTGGTCCACAAACTTCTTTTTTTTATTTATACCTTTGTTGTGGATTAATAAATGTTTTTTTTTCTTATTTTTCTATTTTCTATCTTTTTCTATTCAACGATATCGGTTGAAAATAAGAAAATCAAGGTAAAAAAAAAGTTCATGCCCTCCTTACTTGTATGAGAGGTACCAAAAATTCGTTATTTTTTTCAGCATATTTTTGTACCGTTATCTCGACGTGATTATATTAGATGCCTTACTTTATTACAGCTTTCTAGGACTTTTCGTAAAGCCGATGACAGACAGACATACAGACAAAGTGAAATTATAAGAGTTCCTACGAAACCCTATAAACATACAGTCAAATTGAGAACCTCCTTTTTGATCTCGGTTAAAAAGAACACTACGACGATACTTACCGATATCAGAATTTCATTGGTTTTCATTTCTGAGTTGATGACTTCGATTGTCATTCTATCAAACATCAGGCGCATACGAGCTTCCATATGGTAGCTGACATTCCTTAGAAGTATTCTGAAATAACCGTGATACATTTTTATAGGAAGTCCACCCACATGAGTCAGTATTTTCGTGATCATAATGTCATTAATTTTAGATTAACGACTGAATTCGATAGTGATTACGGGAGATGATGTCAGCAGTCCTGGCCGTGGCCTTTATTAAAAAATATATGCAATATTTACGAGATATTTATCATGATCCCAGTTGTAGTAGAACTCTTTCTTAAGAGCTCATTCGGGAAATTACTACCATTGTACTTATTTCTGCCGATCAGTATCTTGGATGTCTGCATTGCTGTGCTCCGGTTTGAAGGGTAAGGGATGTACACAATACACGGATTGCGTCTCGTTCTGCTTGCACTCTACAGGCTATGGCTGAAAATCAGCGTTTGCTCCTTGAGCATATCTCACGCTGAGCCATGACCTTTTGACGTGCTGCAGCACACATGTAACATTTTGATTGCTAATTATATTGTCTTAATTTGTTATCTTTTGTGTTTATTTGATGTATTGTAATGTCGTACTCAGCTCTTGTTTCTTGTATGTTTTATCTATCTATCTAAGGGGGCGCCGATGAAATTACAGGCACATTAGACCTTACAGCCATAAATATAACATAGTGTTCTCAACCATGATTGTTTCAGAAGTTGTGTTATGACGTGACGTTATAGCATAGGTAGAGTCAGCGCCGCCACTGAAGTCTTAAGGCAAAAGCGGGAACTAAACTCTGCAGGACAGTCTGTTGTCTATATAAAAGCTGTAGCTCTATGATAGCAGCGCCGCGTCAATCGGACTTCAGTGGTGGCGCGGACTCTACATATTATTCTTTGATTTCGCTGACAGTTCGAAAGCATCGCATGCGTTGTGGTCACTTCAGTAGCGTGTCGTAAATATCGGATTTCTCTCAGTAGATCCAGTTTTTAGTCCAGTTAGAACAGCAATGAATAATGAATATAATTTTGCGTTTTTTTTAACAATTTTACAATCTCATCAATGCAGCGATATAGTCTCCAAATAATATGGCTGTGGCATACGAATGAACAGACATGATAAAGATTCAAGTCCTAATTGAAATATAGAATTTTCATGTTTTTATCCGTAATAATATTACCATGGGGTGCCGGCAGTAGAATGTTACCAATCCTCTTATGTACGTGGATGCAGTAAGAGCCTGCTAAGGGATACCTCCGAAAGATGGGCAGCAGCCTCTTTCCGTGTAACAATATCCCGTACTGCGCTCGCCAACCCGCCTGCCAAGCGTGGCGAGTATGGCAACTACCCCTCATGTAGGTCATGAGGGAGGCCTGTGTACAGTAATAGACGTTTTACGGCTTAAGTGATGTTGATGATGTTTTTTTCATTTTTGGTGATAGACGCGCTATAAAATGAAAAGGATCAACTTACGACTACTTTTACCATCTTTTACTCACTCCAAATTTCCAGAGGTTGGTCTGAACCACAGTACGGATGGATCATTATGCGTGACAGACCGCTCATAAGCGCCCACGAGATGCAGGTCATTAAGGGCCAGGTCTCCTATAAGGGCCATGTTCATCAGGTCGTTGTGCAGGTAGTTCACATGGAAGTGGGTGTTGTTCCGTAGCTTTACGCGGTGGAAGAACCTGTTATCATAATACAAATCTATAGGTATACATATATAGAAATCAATTGCTGTTCGTTTGTCTCGCGAATGGCTGGACCGATTTAGATGATTTTGGTTTTGAAATGTTTGTCGTAGTTCAGAGAAGCTTTTAACGGTGAGAAAATAGTTGTAGCTTGGTACTTAGCCGGATGACACCCACTGCTAGTAAAAAGCCAGCCGGATACACTTTTTGATAGAATACTAACTACATTTTATAATCCGACCCGGGACAAATATCTGTACAAAACCACTACCAATTATCCCGCGGAGAGATTTGAACCCCTTCGTCTATCAACTGCGTCACGAAGGTCTTATGGTTTGATTTAGGCGTACACTACCTGCCCTGAAGGTTCCTAGTTCTTGTTACCTGCCTTGTTATAAGCTGTTGTACATTCATGCGATTAATGTAAAAATAAGATTTTCCGAAATGTAATTCAGTAGACTAAATAAGAACCCACACAACGAGTGGGCGCTGACATCACCTTTCCATCAATCAAAACAAAGCCTTAGGGTAGGTTTCTGGGGAATAGTAAAAACAGAGGGACTTTTATAACAACGGCTTCTGCTACTTTGTTTGCTTTACTTTAGTATTCAATAAGAATGTACTACGTCCTTGCCGTGAGGTGCCGGCAGTACGTTGCCAACCCCTTGTAGCAAGAATGAATGAAAGAGAAGATGGGCAGCTTTCCGTGTCCGACCGGATTGCGCTCGCCAACCCACCTGCCAAGCGTGGTGATTAAGGGCAACCCCTCATAGAGATCAAAAATGGAGGCCTATGTCCAGCACTGGTCGTCTTAGTTGAGGTTATACCCAGTAGTGGGCAAAATCGGGTTGCCGATGATGACGAATCTAGCTATATCTGTGTGCCAAAATTCATCTAATCCTGTCTGAAACTCACGGTGTGAAAGAGACGGACAAACGATAGACAAACTAACTATACTAAATCAGCAAATACTGAACATTTTACTACTACTATTCGTTCTACTACGTTCAGAGCGCCAAAAAACTAAAAAAATAGGTAAAATATCAATCGTGTATTACTATTATTATAAAGTACAATAGTATGATGAAAAAAAATACATTCGAAAAAAAGTGCCTCAGGAAAAACATTCGATAGTGGTTTTACAAAAACGGGCCTTAATACACACCCATGCTAATTCCATAAGAGATTATGTATCACGGTATTTCGGTGATATGCAATAAAAAATCAGGTCAATGTGGGCCGTAAGTATGTATTAATGGCCCGTGGTTACGGCAGCAAGCAAGGTCTCAGTTAACAATCCGTGTGTGTCCTTCGCCGGTGATCGATAATATAGACTATTTAATAGGAATATAGCTGCTTTTACTGTAATACCGCGAAATGTTTTACATTGCTGCATCCGTTTGTGGCGTACTAAACATTTATTGATGCCTGCACGGTCTTTTGATGTCGTACTAAGGGGCCGTCTCCACGAGCGAGAGAATCGCGGCGATGTTATCGTCGTGCCACGTACTTCTATACACTCTCTTAGCATGTCTACACACGGCGAGAGCTGCGAGAGCGCTCTTCAGAGCCACGTTCCGCGACGGGCGCGCGGCGTGCGCGCCGTTAGTAGCGACAGGCCACAGAACAATATACTCTAACGAGCGACAGGCTCGCCGCGATGTAATGACGTTTCGCGCGCACTCAACCACTCGTGGCATCGCGCGCATGTACGCGCTGTCAAACGCAGGAGTCCTGTCCGCGTCATTTCAGCGTTGAATCTCGCCGAATGTCCTTGTTTGTTACGGTTGCGGACACGCGGCGATTCCATTACGAGTTGTCGCGGACACGCTGTGATTCCGTTACGAGTCGCGACAATACGCTGGCGGAATAATCGCTCATTCGTGGAGATTACCCGACGATAAAAGCGCGGACTCGTCGCGGTTCTCTCGCTCGTGGAGACGGCCCCTTAAAGTTTGCAGAAAAGAAAGTAATATACAACGTGTACGTCTACCAAGAACCTATCATAACAGTTTTGTTCAAGAGCAGATTACTTTGTCTGCCGTGGGGTGCCGGTAGTAGAATGTTCCCTTTCTATTTTACCCGTCGATGCAGTAAAACCTGTCAGGGGATACTTCCGGAAGATGGGCAGCAGCGTCGTATATCATTATCAATATCCCATACAGCGCCTGCTAAGTATGGTAAATAAATGTCTATCTATCTATCTGTGGTAAGGGAGGAGGGTCTTACGGCTGAGATGCTGAGATGGCATGATGATGAGATTATTTCAGTTGAACTTTTAGACTTGTCGTAGTTGGCACGACCATTAAGACACATTTATTTATTAAATGTGTTGTGATCGCGAAAGTTTAAAAAAGACAACGACCAAATATGTTTCAGACAAGAAGGAGAAGGCGTTTTAAATTTAACATTTTTTAATAACGTTTCTTTAGAAAAACGAAGCGTATAATATTCTTCTAAACCTCGTAGCCTATTTTCTCAGATGTTTTTTGAGAGTATAACATTCATACAATTGAAATTCAACCAACCACAAAAACGAGCAAAAACTCTCCTTCCTTCGTCATCATCACCGCTCAGTCGACGCAGCGACTAAGACAATGCAGAGACATCGTCCGTGTGGCACCTCTCTAAGGAAGCCCTATGTCCAGCAGTGGACGTGTTGAAAGAGAGCAATATAGTTACAGTATAGAATTCTTCTGCCGCATCATGCTGTGACCACCGAGGTTGATGCCGGCTGGGATCTCCATGGGGTTTCCTCCAAATTTGTCGATGGTGCGAGGTGCTGCTCCTTGGGCCGTTAACAATGCCTGGATACATAAATTAAAAGAACGCAAAGTTAGGGCATGTGTGGGGGGGTCTTCACCACTGGAACCCACGACGTTCGGTAAGAAAGTCGGGGGTACATACCACTCGGCCAACTTATTTTTTTTACACTAAACTATTTACAACTACCTTCTGCCCGCCGCTTCGTATGCGTTGTACCCGAATAAAAAGTAGCCTATGTGTTAATCCTGGTCAACATCAATACGTGTGCAAAGTTTCAGCTCAATCCGTAGCCTAGTTTTTGCGAGAAGAGGTAACAAACCTCCATCCAAACAAACTTTCGGCTTTGTAATATTAGTGGGATACTTAGTGGGAAATAGTACATAATTTACCATATTTACCTTCATCATCATCCGCAGCCCGACTTCACCCACTGCTGGGTATAGGCCTCCATATGTTTGTGCCACATCTCACGGTCCTGTGCCAATCTCATCCAGGTCAGCCCTGCATCGCTATTAATGTCGTCTGCCCATCTCGCTATTTACGTTACGAAGTAAATATTTCATAATATGCGGGACATTTACTAAGATTGTGGAAACTTGTGATTGGCCCTCAGAAACTTAGATGCATCTAGCATAATTTAAGTTAATAAGACGGGGTGAGCGAAGCAAACGATGTTCTTTAAATGATTCAACAAAAAAACCGACTTAAATGTTAAAATTTTGCTGAAAATAGCCAAACCGACAAACAAAAAAATATGCTTATTACATTTAAGTATTTCCCTCGATGTTTAATGGATCCCATCATCAGAGATCGACACGGAAGTTCTGAGGTAACGAAAAAAATACAGACGACTTCAGAAAATCCTCCTTTTCAAACTTGTCAACCGACTTTACAAAGAAGTCGTTTAACAAGTTTGAGAAATCCCTTAAGTCCCCTTAAATCCCTATCTAAATGCTAAATGCATACAAAGTTGTGAACTCTACTAAAAAAAATGATTTGTCTCACTTGAAGCATATTTCTATCCAGGGTTTGGGCCACTGCATTTTCGTAATCCCGCCGAACATTTTCATATTGTGCTAAGAATAATAAACAAAAACAAATGTATACAACAATTATGCAGACACAGGACTACTGCCAACTTTCCAAACTATTAGAGGTTCAACGCGCAAAGTACCGACCTTTAAAGTTAGTAATTGTTTGCGAATACATTAACATGTAGTAATTAACGATACTACTTCTTCTAATAATGTACACCCATACAAATATTGTTTAGTTTATGAAGAACAGCGATAATCACAATGTAAATACTTGTATTTACATTGTGATTATCGCTAATAAAGATTATCGTATTTTCTTATTTACGATAATTATAATATTATATTATTATAATTATCGTAAATAAGAAAATTTATTTACGATAATTATGTTCTTATAATCTATTAATTTGTGTTGTTTTATTTTGTAATTTGTGACGCGTCAATAAGGTCCATGCCACTGAATAAAGTACTTTTTGAGTAATACGGCTTACACCAAGTACCTAACTTATTATCATCTTGCTGACGTTTCGTAGACCATTTAGAGGCCCTTCTTCATGAGCACCAACAGACGAGAACTGTTCTCGTCTCGCGGCCCTCGGAGTCGGCCACGAACGGTGCTCATGAAGAAGGGCCTCTAAATGGTCTACGAAACGTCAGCAAGATGATAATAAGTTAGGTACGTGGTGTAAGCCGTATTATATTTATTAAATACTTTTTGAGTGTTGAGTTTTTTGAGTTTTGAATAATATTGAAAGGCCTTTTAATCTGTGTCAAATGTTTTCACAGTGGCGGCATGGCACTCGAGTTCGTGGCGTGGATCCCGCGATCCCGCGTGCGACAAGTGTATGCTACTAGACGAAGGGTGGGATCTAGTCATCTAATCATCATCATTACAGCCGTAAACCGTCCACTACAACGTACAACACGAGGGAGGCCTGTGAACGTACAACGTACACAGGCCTCCCTCATGGATCTCCATGAGGGGTAGTTGCCATACTCACCAAGCTTGGCAGACACCCGTCTGCCAAGCGCAGTACAGGATGTTGATACACTGAAAGACGCTGCTGCCCATTTTCCGGAGGTATCCCTAAGCAGGTTCTTACTGCATCCACGGGCATGATCGGAGGGGTAACATTCTACTGCCGGCACCCCACAGCAAGCAATCTAATAACCAGAGGTAATTTATGCAAGACAGCTTTGTTTCTGTAATGAAATGCCCTTGTTTTTAAAGATAATGATTTTTTACTGCAGCACAATATGCTGATATTATAATTTAAAAACAAAAAGGCGTGTTGGCCGAGTGGTATGTACCCCCGACTTTCTATCTGAAGATCGTGGGTTCGATACCGGCCGAGCACCAATTTATTTTTCTTTCCTGAAAAAATATGTGCACATTAACACATGCTTTAACAGTGAAGGAAAACACCCTGAGGATACCTACAGCTTAGTTAGCTTCAGACGTATTGACCTGTTCTTTCCTCTGACTTAAAGCAGACTCTGCTGAGTTGATGGTACAGGTGCAGGGCAAGCCTAATCCAAATAATGGGCAGATGACTAGGTAAGACCGCAGGTCGACGGTGGATGCAGGCTACTTCCAAACGCAATACCTGGAAATCCATGATAATCCTACTACTGGAACCTGTAAAACGTCCACTACTGGACACAGGCCTCCCTCATGGATCTCCATGAGGGGTAGTTGCTATACTCACCACGCTTGGCGGGCGGGTTAGCGAGCGCAGTACGGTATGTTGATTCACGGAAAGACGTTGCTGCCCATCTTCTGGAGGTCCTCCGGAAGAAATGATGATGATGATGAAGCCTGATCCATCTAACAATGTCCCAGGCACTGCAGCATCCCGTACAGCATTGAATACCAGCTGCTGACGCTGTATAAATCAACAACGGCACATGTTACGGCCTTTATTATTATAATTAATGGAATCAGGCGTTACTTTGCGGAAATCCATGACAATAAAATGCAATGAAAATATCTAGTTTTAATTCCGCTAATGCTGAGATGCATATGCACCACCCTCCCGCCCGCTAATTATTATAAAATTAAAGTACAATACCTATTTCACTCACCGTCTAAGTCATTCAAAGCGTTAAATATCGATTCACTATTTAGACTCATCCAGCAGTCTTCCGTTTCGGCTTCATCGTTATGTTGTAATTGTTTATTATTTTTTTTTGCGGCAGATATTTCGTCACGCAAATCTTCGGCAAATTTTAATTGTTTTTTTTTATTAGACAACATCTCAACTGAGTCCTTATTGTTTATTTTCTTTAACTTTTTCGCTTTAGCTTCCGACATATGTAGCATAAGTTTGCTTTGTTGGGCCTGATCAGCTTCATTATCTTTTATCTGTTTCATCTGATCTTCCAAGTCTGCAACTGCATTGTCTTCGTCAGATTCAATTGGTGGATCATCCGGTATGTCAGTCATCTCGGGGTAGTTATCGATTTCGTATTCCGCCTCCTGTTCTGCGGAGATCGATTCTGCAGAGCCATTTCTTCTGTCTAGGATAAATAACAGTTTTTTATACTACTAGATGACGAGACAAGACCTTGGCCCGGCTGATGTTAGGTAACCTCTACCTATAACAACTGCAATACCGCGGTCGATCACATTAACTAGTCACGTGACCAACGCTGCATTGCATTGCGCCCGTCACCCTGAGAAATGGAGTTGTAAGGTCTCATGTGCCCGTAATGTTAATAACTGTTCGTCAATTGTGTAACATTAACATTGGTGAAATACCTATGTATTAACATAGGTATTTCAGATTATTTATTTCAAATCATATATTATACTAGCTTTTACCCGCCGCTTCGCTTGCGTAACATTTTTAAGGCAAAATTTTAATAGTTGGATTGAATTTTTCATACAAAAGAAAACTGTTGACATCATATTTATCTCTGTAAACTCAATTTTGGGACAAAAAATAGCCTATATGTTATCCCTGGTGCACATCTAAACGTATGCAAAATTTCAGCTTAATCCGTTGGGTAGTTTTTGCGTGGAGAGGTAACCTCCATACATCCATACAAACAAACTTTCGGATTTATAATATTAGTGCGATTATTTCAGATTTACTTATGTTATACAGGCTAACCAGATGCCAACGCTGCACAAGTGTGAACTTTTAAACTAATATTAATTATATATTTAAATATTATATGATAAGTCATGGGCTAAATCCACTACCGAATGGATCCCACAAGACAGGAAACGACCTCGTGGCAGACCGAGACGTCGATGGAAAGACGAACTCGACGCATACTTGGAAGACTGGACCACAGTAGCTCAAGACAGAGAAAGGTGGAAGGAAGGAAGGGAGGCCTTTGCCTTGCAGTGGGACAGTACAGGCTCTTAATAATAATAATAATTATATAATATATTAATTATATTTTATTTATTTATGCTTTAGGTATTGTATTTATTTTATCTTTAAAAGTATATATATTTTTTTTTGATACAAACATATTTTATCTTTAGTTTTAGCAAAAGATGATTTTATGATGACGTTGGATATTAATAAAACACGCCACACCATATTTCTGAACGAACGCCCAGGATGACTGGCAGAGAATGCTTTAGCATTAAGTCCTCCTTACACAATTGTTATGTGTTGAAATATTAAATAAATAAATTAAATGAGGTAGGAATTATTGTTTTGCCAGAAGTATTACTAGCAAAACTAATAAAACACAAAAACTAACTAGACTCATGTAATTATTTTTTCTTATAAAATGCTACATCAGTTAGTAACAAGGGCTATTTAGGACAGGGTAGATGGCGCTGCAATGGGGGTGCGGTGCGGTACGAATTGCGCCGAGTCAGCTAGCCATCCATATAATATACGAGCCGCACCCCGCAGTTTCACCCGAGTAGTTCCCGTTCCCGTGGGAATTTCGAAAAATCCCTCCTTAGTGCACCTCTAGGATACTCAAGGTATATGTGTGCCAAATTTCAAGTCTCTAGGTCCAGTGGTTTAGGTTGTGCGTTGTCAGTCGCTCAGTCACTCAGTAACGGAAAAGTTTTATATATGAACCTCTATATTGATATGTCATCATTTCAGCCTTAAGACTGCTGTCCACGTCCACCATAAGGAGTTGGTTGCCATACTCGCCACGCTTGGCAGGCGGGTTGGCGAGCGCAGTACGGAATGTTAATACACGGATAGACGCTGCTGCCCGTCTTCCGAAGGTTGAAGGATGTAGTTATAAGATTCTGCATCCACGGGCAATAGAGGGGGGGCCACATTCTACAGGCGACACCTCACGGTACTTTACCTATGTTACGATAATTCAGTTTACTGCAAAAATAGGGTAAAATTTAAACTCACAAGCTCCTAGCGTGAAGTTCAAAATTGCTGTCACTATTGTTATAGCAATAATAACTCTGAACTTGAGGCGCATTCTTGCGATGGAAATTCTTGTTGTGATGAAACTTTCCATTCACTTGCAAGTCTTATCTAAATTAATATTTTTCGCTTAGTTAGAAATCCAATACTCATAAAATTCATCTAGAAAAGTCTAAGTGCAGTTTGGTAGGTATTGTAAGAAAGTTAAGAAAAACCGTATGACTTCGGAATCATGAAATGGTTTTTTATAATTTCATTTTTGGCTGCAGTAACCTCGGTCTCGTCCACGATAGAGAAAATAGTGCACGAATATTTTAATAGTGGTAAGTTTTAAAAGCTAGCCGTGGGTAGAGTGTTGCCCCTTTTTCTCGTCGTGGATGCAGTAACAATCTGTCAAGAGGATACCTCCGGAAGATGGGCAGCAGCGCTTAAATTGGGTTGGCGAACGCAGTACGAGATGTTGAAATACGGAACGACGCTGCTGCCCATCGTCCGGAGGTATGCCGTTGGCATTCTTACTACATCCACGGTTAAGAGAGGATATAGATATAGATTATGCTACTTACATTAATACTGCACTAGTTGACTTTTTGATTGTATTTCAGCTATCATACAGGATACCGTTGACATGTGGCGGAAGCATATGACTGGCATTGAAACTGCGCTAAGCGTGGTAAGTGCGTAAAAACAATTAAGTAGGAAGCCTCAATGCCATTCTTTGTTCCAAGGCTCTCAAAGGGGTTAACATTTGCTAGAGGGTAAGGTACACTTACTAAGTTTATCGGACGATAGGTTGTCAAAAATTACAACAAACTGCTAACTCGTCTTTTTTAAACATTCGCGATCATGACACATTATTAACACATGTATATTGAACCGGGTATTTATCGCGTTATTTACGTTTATTCTTGATTAACACGATGGGTACAATCCTGTCGAAAAGTCGGGCGATAATCAAAGTAAACAACGCGATAAGTACCTGGTTAAATATGTGTTAATTAACTGCTAATCGATAAGAAAAAGACCAGGTAGACCACATACAGGATGGAGCGATGACATCGCCAAAGTAGCAGGTAAAACTTGGAGTACTGCAGCTAGAACCAGAGAGAGATGGAAGCAGCTGGAGGAGATTACTATCGCTAACGCGTGGTTTGGAATGTTCTTCGCACTTCTTGCATCTTGCTGACTATATGTATGTACATATGTATGTAACCATGTTTGTTTGCGGAATCTTGCAACTCAATTTTGAAGCAGATATCTTCAACCAATTGAGCCGAAATTTTGTATACATGTTTTCTTTGGATGACAATGCATGGTCAGCTATGTGACGTCACTCTAAATTCAATATGGCAGAGTACCCAAGATGGCGGACTAGTTATTTTAGGATCTCAAATAAAAGAGCTAGCTGAGGGTTACCCGAAAAATTATATGTCATCACTCTAAATCCAACATGGCGGGCATGAGATGAACAGACAAGAAACCAACTGTCCAGTGATAAATAAAAAGTAAAAAATAAATTAGTAAAAAAAAAAATTTAACAAACAAGCTCTAATAAAATAAACATTTTCCATTAAAGTTTAAAGTCAACTTAAAACGTCTTTACACAATTTATGTGATAAAAAAGCTTGTCGCGAGATTAACCTGTGTACCTGTAACTTGATTTAATTGATTATTTTGTTTAAAACAACTCAAATATGGTTATGTTTTTACGTTGTTTAAAAAAAAATCAATTAGATCAAGAACATAGGTTAATCTCGCGACAAGATTTTTGTTAAAAAGTTTTTTTTTTACTTTTAATTTATTCATCATCCTATCAGCCGCAGGGCGTCTACTGCTGGAAAAAACCCTCCCTCATTGATCTCCAAATACTGTGGTTGGAAGCGGCCTGTGTCAGGAAATTAAGATTTAACTAAACTTAAATCACTGTAAAACACGCTCACAATTCGATATTGTTTTAAAACTAGTTAGGTATTTGAGCTTGCCGCTACAGCGACGTCACTTTACGATTATGATTGATCAATTGAAATACTTGGATTTGGTAGTATGTAATAATTGAACTTTTATTAGTAATTCTTACAGTTATATTTGATACATATTTAAAAACATAACATTACTATTTTATTGTTGAAATTGTTAAATGTTTATCAAAGAAGGACGGCTGTGACGTCTTGCCGTCTGGTAGTTTCCCAAACGGAAATGGTTTGGGAAACTACGCAACGTCTTTTCGTCCAAAATTCCTCAGTGCCTTAAGACGAAAGTCTACAATCAGAGTGTGTTACCAGTGATGACATATGAAACCGAGTCGTGGTCATTCACGATTGGCCTCATGAATAAGCTCAGAGTCGCTCAACGAGCTATGGAGAGGGCTATGCTCGGGGTTTCTTTACGGGATCGAATCGATCAGAAATAAGGAGATACGTAGAAGAACTCGGGTCACCGACATAGCCAAACGGATTAGCACGTTGAAGTGATAATGGGCAGGCCATGTAGTTCGTCCGAAAAGTTCTCGAGTGGAGGCCACGGACCGGCAAGCGCAGCGTAGAACATCCACCAACAAGATGGGCTGATGACCTGGTGAAGACCGCAGGTCGACGGTGGATGCAGATCGCTTCCAATCGTAATCACTGAAAATCCATGAGGGAGGCCTATGTCCAGCAGTGGACGTCCTACGGCTGAAATGATGATGATGATGATGAAGATCACGGATGATGTGACCATAGCTATTATAATGCGTGGTTTAGAACGTTCGAATATTACCTTCGAAGGATACCCAAAATTTCACCGAACCGCACGAAATTTTGCTCCGTCAGGGATCTCGCGGACGCCGGTGACCAGGAACAATAATGAAGACTTTGTTTTAGTGCTTCGAGGTCGTAATAATCGCGTACCCCCTCCACACCGCAATCTTTGAAGATTATATTTCTATTTCAAAAGCTTTAATTGTTAATCATCTGTTTAGAAAACTCAGTACGAAATCTTACTATACTACTGTGAATACTGTGTTTTAATCGAAAGCGCCTCATTAAGGATATACATTTCAGGCAATGCAAGAAAGCTATGGTTTAAAGAACATGAATATTTATATAAATAGACGATCCAATCCGCTTTATATAACAAAAGGTTATTACCACACCGACAATCAAGTTCATATGTAAGTTTATATTTATGCATAATCATTGGCCATTTCGGCAATTTTAGACGATTCAGGTAGGTGTGGTGTGATTGTTGAATTTTTCATATGACTGAATACTCCAATATTTGACCTCACGAAGCGACCGCAGTTTTTGCAGACGTTGCGTTGGGTCACAGAATATTTATCTGGGTAGTTCACCAACTATCTTTTTCTTTCTTTTCTTTCACCAATTACTTAACCTTAAAACGATAAAAAGGAACCCTTATTCTCTGACTTTGTCTGTCTGTCGCAGCTGGAGACAAACCAGGTTTAGTAATGATGCTTGAGACCGTTTGTATAAATAATGAATGCAGTATTAGTAATAACGTAAAATATAAACATTGTTTCTACAATTGAAAGCCAGCAAAAAAAGAGGCCAAGACCCCTCTAGGATATTAAGTTGGTTATGACGAGAATTGGCGCCTTTGTGCCCCTTTTACTTAGGAAAACTCTCAAACGTTAAATACCATGGTAAATATAATGGTTCAAGATATAGGTAATGATACAATAAGAAAATATTGACAGTATGTGAACACTAATACATACCATGATAGTTTGAACGTGCTAACAACGATCAAGTCTAACCATTTTGACAGATGGTTCAACTCAGGAAACTTACAGAGTTGCTGCTCACTATAGAGGTAAACCCAGAAAGGACACACTGCTAACTTTGATGTATATTGAGCACCTATAACTATAATATGTGTATGCTATACTCGATGCCATTTAGCGTGGCAATACAGGTCATTCACCTACCTTCACTACGCTATCTTATAATGCAATGAAAGTGTCGCTAATTCTGTCGCTTACCATAAAAACCTATCGAAAACGTGCTATGTGGTTTGTATGGTAAGCGACAGATTTAGCGACACTTTCGTATTGCGTATTCGATTGCGTAGTGAAGGTAGGTGAATGACCTGTATTGCCATGCTAAATGGCATCGAGTATAGGAATAATATAATAAATGTTTCTGGGTGTGTTAAGGTAGTAAAAAGCGGTAAGCGCGAGGGGACGCCAGACACTTCCTACCTTAACAGTGCCGGCCCGGGCGGCAGACGTACACTATCAGTTGTCTAAAGTCTATAGACGTCCTACGAAGGTATAGATAGGTTAATAAGTGTTACAAATAATAGTGTACGTCCGTCGCCTGCGCTGGTAAGGTGACAAGTAAGGTGACTTACCACCTTAGCACACCCGGAAACATTTATTATATTATTCTTATCGTACACATAATTATAATATGTGTACGACAAGAATCAGAACATCACAGTTAGCATTGTATCCTTTCTGGGCTTAAGGTGAGCAGAAACTCAGTAAGCTTCCTGAGTTGGTAAACCCCTACCTGTCAAAACGGTTAGGTACGTTGTGTCGTGACCGTTGTTAATACTTTCATCACAAGTTTCATAATATATTACACTATAGGTACCTACGTAGGACGTCTATGGATGTGACACTAACTAAACTTTTTATTTCAGCATCCTACGGGATTTGTTCATGGACAATCTACCCAAGATTTATGACGTTAGAACTGTGTTTCCATTACCCTTTAACGGCATAAAACTGGATGCCCTGGTCAAGAAGATAATCATACATGCAAACTACACGTTGCTACGTAATTCCTCTGCCACAGTTTTTGATTTAAATGAACAAGATCCATCTCAAGTGTCACCTTTTCTGTTTAAACAAGTTCAGACAACGGGCCAGTTGGCGTAAGTTATAAATCTATTTGAATAAAATTCAAAGTCCTGACTGACTCACTGACTGACTGACTGACTGATATATCAACGCACAGCCTAAACCACTGGACCTAAAGACTTGAAATTTGGCTAGCACACATATACCATGAGTATCCTAGAGCTGCACAAAGAAGGGATTTTTCGAAACTCCCACGGGATAGGGAATAAATGGGATTTATATTTTCGAATCAAAGTGGCTCTGCGTGAAAAAGGGGATTTTACGTTTTATGTCTTCCACGCAGACGAAGTTGCGGGCAAAAGCTAGTAAATAATATAATAATAAAGCCGCCCGTGGATGCAGTCTACCAAGGGATGCCTTCGGAAGATGGGAAGCAGCATCTTCGATCCTGTACTGCGCTCGTCAAACCGTCTACCATTCTGACAGATTCGGCATGGCGAGTATTGAAACAACCCCCTCTCAGATACTTGGAGATCCATGAGGGAGGCATATGTGAAGCAGTGGACATCCCACGGCTGAGGTTATGTCGATGAATACTATAATAAATAATTCTGGACACTACACAAAGCCCTATCTAGTCCTAAGATAAGCAAAGTTTGTACTAATACCAGATGATAGATAAAAAAAATACGCATTATTTTATTGTTATATATCATTTTCCTCTTGTTTATTAACAAATTATAAAAAAAATATATTGATGACATTATTATATTATTCTTAAATTCACTTATTTTCGTATATAGCTACATAATTTATCTCGTATGATAATTAAGTTAGGTTGTATGTATAGAACGCTGTTCGGAGTAAGGAAGGTAAGTATGGCAACTGCCCCTCATGGAGATACATGAGCTAGGCGTGTGTTCAGTAGTGGACGTTTTACGGCTGTAATTATGATAATGTTGAAACGTACAAAATACAACATACAAATCTTTCGTCTTTAAAATATTGGTATAGATGAGATAAGGTTTCAAAACCGGACAAGATAGTTCCACATGATTTGAAGTGAGGTGATATCCCCAGGACGTCAGCTACCTACTCTATTGATCCAAGTAGACGTCTGCAAGCTATGCCGGGGCCGGCATAGTCACGCTGTTCGGAGACACGGTCAACTTGGGAAATACCGTGTTCAGACTCACCAACTATTTATTTCACGCAGGATCCAAGTAGACGGCTGCAAGCTATCCGGGGCTGGCATAGTCACGCTGTTCGGAGACACGGTCAACTTGGGAAATACCGTGTTCAGACTCACCAATTATTTATTTCACGCAGGATCCAAGTAGACGGCTGCAAGCTATCCGGGGCCGGTATAGTCACGCTGTTCGGAGACACGGTCAACTTGGGAAATACCGTGTTCAGACTCACCAATTGCCACTACAATTTCGAGGTGAAGCAACATCAATAAATCTTTAATTAAGTAGATAGATATTTTCATAAAATATTTATTTACCACGTGCACAAATACAAACACAGAACTATAAGCTAACAAAACTGGAAAACAAGAAAATAAATTTAAATAGTAAAGCTGACATCCCTTCCGGATGTGGCGCGGGTATAAAGGTTCCCGACTCAGCATTGTGTAGCACCTGGCAAGACTCAGATGCTACGCTTTTGTGATTTCATGACCACAGATGGAAAGGAGAGGGAATGACAGTGGTAACTGAGGGAAGGGAACAGAGAGAATAATACGACGACAAACAATAAAATCAGAAATAATAAAATATTCTACAGAACAAATCAAAATACAACACAATAAACAGGAGAAAGAAAATATATATATATTTGAGGTATAAGTAGGGGTCTACAACAATATGTTCAACTATTTGTTCAACCAGTTGAACATATTGGCTACATTTCGTCCAATTTTTTCAACATAGAAAAGTAGTTGAACTACTTGGACTGAAAACTCCAATATGTTCAATCACAGTATGGTAACTAAACTAAGAGTTTGTTTTTGCATGACCTTGAATTTCAGATTTACTCCAATGAGGTATCTGGACCACCCGTAGTTGCCAGCTATTTGCCAAATAGTGCAGATGCAGGTAAGAATTGATCTACATATCCTAGCTTTCCCGCCGAACTTCGTACCGTCCCACAATCAACTACCTGCTACTAAAACTAATATCCTACACACCTATTCTACTTCTACTCACTACAACTCTACTACTACCACTACTCAACGACTACTGGTTACTACTGATTTGTTGTGCGTTTCGTTTTCTTCTAGATTTACTCGCGTTTCGTAGGTCGGCTAAATAGAAGAGGGTATTTGTAAGGCAACGTATTTCTTTTATACAACCTTGTACAACAAAAAAATATTTATCCAATGGTGACTTTAAGGTTCTAAAGCTATGCGCGTAAATTATTTTTTTATTTATAAGGTCAAGATTCATAAGTTAGGCTAGGTGTGTGTCGGGCCATGCGTAGTTAACTGTAGATCTGTTGTTAGGAGTTGGTGTATATTTTTTTACGTTTACTACGGGGGACTCTCGAAACTTTAATATTTTGGTTGGGAGGTACATCATGATCATCATCCACAGCCCGTATGTACCCACTGCGGCCTACACCCATGTAGGCCTCCTTTTGTGTACGCCACATAAGCCGGTCCTGTGCTGTGCTAAGCCCGGAATTTCCCGCGACCTGGCGAATGTCGTCGACCCATCGCGACATCGGACGACCACGACTTCTCTGGCCAGTCCTTGGCCACCATTCGGTCAAAGTTGTGCTCCATCTGCCATCACCTCGTCTAGCCAAGTGCCCAGCCCAATTCCATTTAATATTCGTAACCCTGATCCCGACGTCTTGGACCTTAGTCCGGCGCCGGACCTCTAAGTTACGAATTCGGTCTTGTAGTTTGATGACGAGCATGGCTCGCTCCATGGCTCTCTGTGCGACTTGTAATCTGTACACAGTCTCCTTAGTAAGCTAGTAAGCGTCTATGTCTCAGCACCATAAGTCAAAGTAGAGACGGGTTTTCAGGCACTGTGGAACTTTCTTCAACCGAAGCACGTCTTCCAGTTTCCCGAATGCGGCCCAGCCGAGCTGTATTCTCCTGGAAATCTTCTTACTCTGATGATCTCTACCAAAAGAAAGAATATGTCCAAGATAAAGATATTTATCGACTACTTCCAGCCTCTCACTTCCAACCGTTATGGCAGAAATCCAGGTTCCAGAAGCATTCGCCATAATCTTCGTCTTCGACATACTCATCTTCAGGCCCACGGCTAAAGAGGCATCACATAGCTGTTGAATCATGAGTTGAAGATCTTCCAGGCTGTAGGCAAACAACACGAGGTCGTCGGCAAACCTGAGATGCGACAGGAAGGCACCGTTAATGTTTATTCCGGAAGAGTCCCATGCAAGCATCTTCATAACGTCTTCAAGAGCCGCCGTGAAGAGCTGGGACCATATTGTGTCTCCCCTTCGCACTCCCCTTTTGATGTTAATAGGGTTGGTTGTATCATGTATGCGAACTTGCCGTGCCGTATAACTCCCGCAGCACATCCACGTACCGTGCGTCGATCTGGCAGCGACGAAGAGCGTTAAACACGGCCCAATGCTCGACGCTGTCGAATGCTTTCTCATAATCGACGAAAGCTAAGCACAAGGGCCGGTTGTATTCTGAACTCTTCTCCATCATAAGGTGGTGCATCATGACCACGGAGGTGGTGCCACCTGATGTCACACATGCATGTGACACGTGTTTCGCCTCTCCGCGAGTCGTCGTATAAGTTTGGGTATGCATGCTGCACTGACAACCTAGTTCTCCCTGCATGTGCATAATTAGCGGGCGGAAGGACGGTGCTCATGCATCTCAGCATAAGCGGAATTAAAACTAAATATTTTCATTGCATTTTATTTTATGGGTATATTTGTTGGCAGTTGGTCGCCTGGAGCGACTGATAATGAACACGATGGACGACGAACTGGAGCCGAGGCTGCAGGCTGCATTGGCCACCTACGTCAACACTTCCGCCATCTTTGTGGATCTAGTACCAGCATTATTATTACGGTACAATTACATTCCATATATGCCGTAGGGTACCGGCAGTAGAAATTACCCCTCCTCTCATACCTGTGGATGCTGTAAGAGCCTGCTAAGTGATACCTCTGGAAGATGGGCAGCAGCGTCTTTCCGTGCATCAACATCCCGTCCTGCGGCGCTGGAGGTTTTACGGCTGAACTGATGATTCAAATAATTGTTTATTAATGCGTCGCCTAACTAAAATATTTAAAACCTAATTTGTCATTTTTAGGTCTGAGCAAGCATCGTTATTTGAACACACAACGGCCTACATAAGCAATATCATAAAAAATTTGAATGCGCTAACAGTAAATAAAAATATAGGGAAATATTTGATCACCGAGAGGACTTTCATAATATACAAGGAACCGGTAAGTACTCAGTTGTAAAACAATGCTAATCCTAACTTATATTATAAATGCAAATTGTTACGCTTTCACGCATAAACCGCTAAACTGATTTTAAAAATTATTTCATTAATGGAAAGTTGCATTATCTGCGAGTAACATAGCCTTTATTTCATATTAGAGTATTAAAAGATTCAAGAATCCAGAATCAAAAAAATACTTTATTCAATGGCCGCATTGAATAAAGTATTTTTTTGATGGACATGGACCTCATTGACGCGTCACAAATTACAAAATAACACAACACAAATTAATAGAATAAAGCTCACAATTGAATCTGTTCACTTTAGATGACATACGCGGAAAAGAAGCAAGCAGAATAATCTAACTCGGTCGTTATAGTCATGATTTAACAATTTTATTTTGTCTTATGTTACGTTTGACGGAGTTAGAGCAGATTCCGTCACCGTTTTATAATAAGCTTTATTGCAAAGATTGCGTTTGATAACGTTTTTGAATTTATTCAATGCTAACTTCTGCAACTCACTTGGGATTGGTTATTGTTTAGCGGTACAAAATTAAATAAGGTTCTAACTTTGATTAAAGTTTCGCGTGATTGTCCACAATCACGAGGCGCGGGTCGCAGACTGAGGTGACGAGTCTAACCGTGTAGGCGGCCGCGGAGAACCAGCGAAAAATTATGCGAATAATGTGGGTAGGAAAATAAAAAGCACCAAACGGCGCGAACTCCCGTATTCCCACGAAAATACGAATTACGCGGGGCCTGCTAAATAATCAATAAATCATACTGTGACGTAATTACATGGCAAGCTAGCCCGGCACCACGCCATCCTCTTTTTATAGCAGTTTATCTACCATTCTCTAGCTGTATAGAGATCTTTGTAAAATTCGGAAGCTTCTTTAATAATATCTAGCCGCTTGAAAAGCGATTTCCCGCGCTTATTTTTCAGGTCAGTAGCCCATTCCGATATTACATTATACTACCTTCTCAAAGCTTAGTTAGCGGCATCTATACTATACCATTATCGGCAGTTTATCCCCTAAGTTTTATTAGCAGCACCAATACTCGTATCATCTAATCTTCTAAGATTACTTAACAGCATCTATACCATTCTCTAAGTTTAGTCGGCATCATTTATGCCATCATCTCAGCTTAGTCGGCTTCACCTATACAGTCACCACAGCTTAGTCGACAGCACCATCATCTAAGCTTATTACTGCACGTTTACCGTTATCCAAGGTTAGTATACAGCACCTTTACCATCATCAAAGCTTAGTGAGCAGCACGCTTACCATTATCTAAGCTTAGTCGGCTTCATACCAACACGTCAGCTTAGTCGACAGCACTTTTACCATCATCTAAGCTTAGTAAGCAGCACGCTAACCATTATCTTAGCTTAGTCGGCTTCATACCATCACGTCAGCTTGGTCGAACGCACCTTTACATGGTAAATATCATCTAAGCTTAGTGAGCATCATGCTTACCATTATCTAAGTTTAGTCGGCTTCATCTATACCATTACCTCAGCTTAGTCGACAGCATCTTTACCATCATCAAGGCTTATTTAGCTGCACGCTTATCATTATCTAAGCTTAGTCGGCTTCATACCACCACCTCAGCTTAGTCGACAGTACCTTTACCATCATCAAAGCTTAGTTAGCAGCACGCTTACCATTGTATAAGCTTAGTCGGCTTCATACCATCACCGCAGCTTAGTCGACAGCATCTTAACCATCATCTAAGCTTAGTAGTACGTTTACCATTATCTAAGTTTAGTGGGCTTCATCTATACCATTACCTCGAGCTTAGTCGACAGCATCTATGCCATAATTTAACCTTAGTTAGCAGCACATTTACCATAATAAAAGCTTAGTTAGCGGTACATTTACCATCATCTTAGCTTAGTTAACAGCGCGATCTTCTTCAGATTTTCTTAGCTAAATTGAGAACACCAATACAATTCTTAAGTTTAATTGACAGCATCTACCTAGGCCTAGAAAGCAGCACCTTTACCAATCTGTCAGCTTAGTCATATGGAAAGAGCAGATACTATTATGTGGTTTGTTTCAGTTTAACGGCCAGTTGCAGGAGAAAGATATTACATTGCTCGGTGTGACGGTAACTGGGCTAGAGACTGTGTACTCCTCTCACAAGGGAGGTGCTATGAAGCTTAACACTATCACAGTATCCGAGTCACTTGTATATGCCACTTTGCAGGTATTTTAACTTCTTTATTAAGAGAGACCTAAGGCCTCCTAGTTAGACCAAAGCCTTGCCGTGGGGTGCCGGCAGTAGAATGTTACCCCTATTTTCATGTCCGTGGATGCAGTAAGAACCTGCTAAGGGATACCTCGGGAATATGGGCAGCAGCGTCTTTCCGTGTATCAACATCATCCCGTACTGCGCTCGCCAACCCACCTGCCAAGCGTGGTGAGTATGGCAACTACCCCTCATGGGGATGCATGAGGGAGATCTGAGCTAATATTTTAATTATTCACTGTAGCGTGTCAGAATAACCATGTCCTAAATTATTCAGCTTGGTGTTATCGCTAGAAACTTCTATAGTTATACTGCTTGCTCAGATGCAATCAAAAATGTAACCATTATCGGGGCGGGATAACAATGTACTAAGTCTTGTCTTGTCTTTTTATTTTATGGCTTTTTGTGTTTGGTTTTACACAATTCCGCCAGTGTCAAGTTAATTTAATACTTAGTTTTTTCACGACTAATTTAATTTTCAAAGTTTCAATCCAAGCCGGTGTGAAATTGTTTACAAGTCTAAAGGCTCGAGCAGACCGGATGCGTATGCGTAGACGTAAGCGTAGACGTGCACGTACCACTGAGTTGTAATGTATGGAACTGTATGAGACAGGACACACCGCTTGCGTAACGTAGACGTGCGCGTCGTCATACAGTTCCATACACTACAACTCAGTGGTACGTGCACGTCTGCGCATACGCATCCGGTCTGCTCGAGCCTTTACTGTACTAAGTTTTGATTGACAGGTTCGTGGACAGCTTGAATACCAGGACGGTGACAAGGAAGGAAACTTCGAGTTCACTGCAGAGATCAATGATGTCAAAATTGACTTTCTCGTCAACATAGATCACGATGAAAACTCGGTCCTCACCACCCTCGAGTTCATGGGATGGAGGTAACTGGGGCCCTATTCTCGAATCGCTCGCCCTTCGCATGACATTTTTAACCGGCCCTACAAAAAGTGGAGGTTCTCAAGTCCTATTCATTTATTTAACTTCGTTACCTCAGTACCTAAATACACTTAGGAAATATGTACATAGGTAACATACTTCTATAAAGTATTAAATATTTTTTTTATTAGAAAATATTTAACAAAAGAAACACTCAGAAAAAAAATATTATTAATCATAATACGGCTTTCACAACGCACCTAACTTATTATCATCTTGTTAACGTTTTGTAGACCATTAAGAGACTCTTCTTTATAAGCACCGTTGGTGGCCGCCTCCGAGGGCCGCGAGACGAAAACTGAAATATAAAAAAAAAAAAATCACCTACCGCGAAGCAAGGCTCAAGCGGTCGGCGACTAGGACTACCCTCACTGTACGCGCCGGGTTCAGACGTAATGGTTATTAATATTGTTATCATCAGCTATTTGTGCTGGACAAAGGCTTCCTCCATTTTCTCCAGAAGTCATGATCAAAGTCAATAAGTGTTTATTAATTAGAGCATATTGGCCGTGGGGTGCTGGCAGTAGAATGTTACCCCTCCTCTCATGCCCGTGGAAGCAGTAAGAGCCTGCTAAGGGATACCTCCGGAAGATGGGCAGCAGCGTCTCTCCGTGTATCAACATCCCGTACTGCGCTCGCCAACCCGCCTGCCAAGCGTGGTGAGTATGGCAACTACCCCTCATGAAGATCCATGAGGGAGGCCTGTGTTCAGTAGTGGACGTCTTACGGCTGAAATGATGATGATGAATTAGAGCATAGATGCTATTTTGCATACTTTAATTCTGAGCTACGCTGAAAAATGTATGGCCCTTACATCTATTACAGATGATTTATATCGCGTCAGCCAGCAACTCGGTCGCTGCAGTGCCTGGGACATTTTTAGATGATTTATGCTTGTCCAGCACCTATTACCATCCTCCCAGCTTACTCGGCTATTACTCAGAGTAAAGAACAGGTCAATGCGTCTGAAGCTAACTAACCCTCACGATGTTTCCTTCACCGTTAAAGCACGTGTTAAGTGTGCACAGCACATACATGTTTCAAGAAAGAAAAATCCATTGGTGCACGGCCGGTATCAAACCAACGACCTTCGGATTGAAAGTCGGGGGTACATACCACTCGGCAACGATGTAAATAAATAAATAAATAATGCTCGACAAATAACACAGCATCATCTAGCCCCAAGCTAAGCAGAGCTTGTGTTATGGGTACTAGATGACTGATATACTTAATACATTATACTACATAGATAGATATTTTTATTATATATAGAAAAACACCCAGAACACCCTGAACAAATATCTGCAGATCGTACAGACATTTGTCCCGAGGCGGGAATCGAACCCGCAACCTCTTGCGTCGCAGGCGGACCTTCGCCCGCTGCGCCACAGAGGTCGTCAAATGGTAAAAGGACTATTAGAAAACAATATTTTCCTAAAATTATTCAGTGTCAAGCCGGCCCACGCGCACGTGCTTGATGAGATGATAATGATTATTCTCGAAAAATCGAAACGTGTAGGAATATAATTAATACTACTTGAGTAATACCGGCAGTAAAACATTACCCTTTAAATCATCATTTCAGCCGTAAAACGTCCACCACTGAACTAAGGCCTCCCTCATGGATCTCCATGAGGGGTAGTTGCCATACTCACCACGCTTGGCAGACGGGTTGGCGAGCGCAGTACGGGATGTTGATATACGGAAAGACGCTGCTGCCCATCTTCCGGAGGTGTCCCTTAGCAGGTTTTTACTGCATCCACGGGTAGGAGAGGAGGGGTAACATTCTACTGCCGGCACCCCACGGCTTTAAATATTTACATGTAAAATTTGCCAAGGGACACATTTGGATGATGGGCAGCAGCGTTTTTCCGTGTATTTACATCCCGTAGGTACTGCGCTCGCCAACCCGCCTGCCAAGCGTGGTGACAACCCGCTGGAGCGTTGGACGTCCTATACGGCTGATATGATGATCATGTTAAATCTCCGTATTCCGTGTTTTATAAAATAAATAGTCATCATTTCAGCCGTAAAACGTCCACTACTGAACACAGGCCTCCCTCCTGGATCTCCATGAGGGGTAGTTGCTATACTCACCACGCTTGGCAGGCGGGTTGGCAAACGCAGTACAGGATGTTGATACTCAGAATGATGCTGCTGCCCATCTTCCGGAGGTATCCCTTAGCAGGCTCCTACTGCATCCACGGGCACGAGAGGAGGGGTAACATTCTACTGTAGCCCAGGGTAATAAAATAGTATCTAACATTAGTTCGAAAGTCATCTTAGAAAAAAATCATGTTTCAGAGACTATCAATTCTCCTGCCCAGGCCTAAATAGAGAACACACTGATGCATTCGTGGCCGGATTTCTGATCGCAAGGCTACCGCAATTCTTGACTGATCACATTACCTCTCTCATCGACGAGGCAGCCGCAGAAGACACTGATCAGAAAAACGTGGATGAACCTGCTGATGACATTCCAATCTGTAAAGACAACAACGATCCTAGTAAGGTAACCTACCTGATTTTACAATTTTTTAATTAACATGCAATAGTTATTACCCGCGTAGTTCCCGTTCCCGTGAATAAAATATAGCCCATGTTACTCCGGGATAAACTAGCATTCTAATGGTAAGATGCCGTAGGGTGCCGGCAGTAGAATGTTACCCCTCCTCTCCTACCCGTGGATGCAGTAAGAGCCTGCTAAGGGACACCTCCGGAAGATGGGCAGCAGCGTCTATCCGTGTATCAACATCCCATACTGCGCTCACCAACCCGCCTGCCAAGCGTGGTGAGAATGGCAACTACCCCTCATGGAGATCCATGAGGGAGGCCTGTGTTCATCAGTGGACGTTTTATGGCTGAAATGATGATGAATGGTAAGAGAATTTTGAAAATCAGTCCAGTCGTTTTTGAGTTTATTCGTTACAAACATACAAAAAACAACATACAAATATTTCCTCTTTATAATATTAGTGTAGATAGTGCAGAAGTATAGATATAGATAGAGATTTTAAAGGCGGTGTTGGCCGACTTTCAATCCGAAGGTCGTGGGTTTGATACCGGCAGTGCACGAATGGATTTATCTTTTTTGAAAAGTGTAAAGTTTCAACGGAGAACGAAATTCGCGGCTTTGCTAGCTTCAAACGATGGTATAGGCGCTGGGCAAACCTAATCCACCGAACAATGTCCTAGGCACTGCAGCGTCCCGTACAGCTTAAATACCTGTTGTTGACTATGTTATGTATGATGTTATGTATGATGTTAGTATATGAGTTAGTTAGATAGTTATGAAATTGCTATATGTATCATCATCATCGTCATTTCAGCCGTAAATCGTCCAATCTGAACACAGGCCTCCCTCATGGATCTCCATGAGGGGTTGTTGCCATACTCACCACGCTTGGCAGGCGGGTTGGCGAGCGCAGTACAAGATGTTGATACACAGAAAGACGCTGCTGCCCATCTTCTGGAACTATCCCTTAGCAGACTCTTACTGCATCCACGGGCTTGAGAGGAGGGGTAACATTCTACAGCCGGTACCCCACGGCATCATACAATTGCTATAATGTATAAATCCTCTAAAATAGATTAAAAGTAGTTAGTAGTAATAAGTTAGTAAAAGGCATTACTTTTTTATAGATTTACGTGCTACAAGACAAAAAGCCAGAACCAGCCCCCGATATGGAAGGAGCAAATTATTTAAGAAAAACAAAGAAAACCGGAGAGCTACTCTGACGCCAACGATGGAGAAAAACCTTAGCAAAAAATGTGGCAGAGAATGGAATACTGAAATAATGTTCAGATATCAGTTTAACTTTAATTGCTATTACATTTTTTGCTTTCAACCGTGATGATTTATTGACTTTAGCCAATATACAGGGTGTATTACATGTGTACTAAGAAAGGGGGTGATTCTGTCCATCCCAAGGAACAACTTTTGTTGTAGGACTTTTCAGGATTCAGTGATTTTCAAGAAGAGACCACGAAAGTTTCAACCTCAACAGCTGATTATACGATAATGACAACCTTAGAGCTGGCTGATTCAGAGTCAGAGGTACAAATAAAAATAGCTATAACCACAAATAGGTTATTTTTATTCAAAAGTAAACAAAAAAAAATTAAATCTGATTATGACCATTTTCACAGCACACCATCTAGTAAAGTTATAAATAAATATTTAAACAAAATACGAATTCCTGTTTTATTTTCGTTCTAAAACTAGGTAGTTATTTTCATGGGCACATGCTTCGATCAAATATAACCGGCACATGTTATAATGAAATTTGATTATGATCTTAGGATCATTTTCACATCACACCATCTAGTAAAATTATAAAAAAATATTAAAAAAAAATACGAATTCCCGTTTTATTTTCGTTTTAAAACTAGGTACTTATTTTCATGGGCACATGTTATGATACACTCTGTACATTGTTGTAAGTCCAAAGAAAGAGTTTACGTGGCGGAGATGCCCATGTTGAGATGTGTGATGTGACCAGAATGAACAGAATAAGGAATGAGTACATTAGAGGATGAAGGTCTGTTGTCCTCCCTGATGGATACTTCTTCTTCTTTTATGGCCTTTTGTGTTTGGTTTTACACAATTCTGCCAGTGTCAAGTATAGTTGTAGGGTTAATTTTATCGTTTTTTTTCCATGATCGTGGATTGGCCAATTCCAATTTAAGAGTAACAGGTGTTCGTGGTACGGGCATGTGTCATGTTACGAATTGAGTGATGGATATGAATGTGGACGGATTCGTGAGCAGATTTAGATCAAAGAAAAGATGGATGGATTGTGTGAAAGATGATATGAGCGGAAATGTAGTGAATGAAATGTAGTGAATGTCGATTTTACGTCTCACAGGGAAGAATGGAACAGACATGTTGTGCTTACCCCGCGTAATGATAAAAGATGATGGACACTATGCACAGTCCAAAGAAAAACTTGTGGTTGTAAAGTTTTTCTAGACAAACTTCAATATGAATACCTAATAAAACCACTTTGGCGTGCACCGTTGCCGCACCCCGCAGTTTCACCCTCGTAGTTCCCTTTCCCGTGGAATTTCGAAAAATCCCTCCTTAGTGCAACTCTAGGATACTCAAGGTTTCAAGTCTCTAGGTCCAGTGGTTTAGGCTGTGCGTTGTCTGTCAGTCACTCAGTCAGTAACGGAAGAGTTTTATATATATTGATTACGCAACGATGTTATTTCATTATTTTTGCTTTTTAACTTATAATATAAAAATAAATAAAGGTAAATCTTCATAACCAAACAAAATATGACAACAAAACATAATAACTAAAAGTTATACTTACTCCATTGGCTCAGGGATCCGAAGTGAGTCTTCGCCTCCGATACGAACACTCGCCACTTTCTTCAGTCCATCGCTGTCTTTTGCCAGCTGTGGGCTCCGAGATTGGCAGGTCAGCTTCCACCCTATCACTCCAGCGATACTTTGGACCGCCTATCGGTCGGCCTAGGTCCTTTTGATGCTTCGGTCTTCACCCATTCGCAGTTATTAGCTGAGCCATCAGTCTGTGCCATTTGTAATCTATGAAAGGCTTAGCCAGAAGGCAAAAAAATACAATGGACATTTTCCTGTAGGTATATTTCTTTAATATTTCCCTGGGAGTATCCCGATACATATTTATCTACAAAAACCAAAGATACATAGGCAGCTAAGGCCCTAGATTTGCACTCTTTATAGAGTGTTAATCCCCAAGGACACAAAAATCTACAAAGTTACCGAAAGCAATGATAAAACGAACAAATAAATATGCTTACGGAAAAACTCCCCAAATAAAGATAAAAGATAAGATATAGAAACGTTTATCTTGTTACATTTGTACAATCAAATAAAAAAAATCATCAACTCGGTTTTAAAACTAGTGACAAAAATGGTCACGTAGGTAGTTATATAAATAAATAAATTGATTCTTCGAATCGTTAATAAAAAAAGTACAAAATAATCTCATCCTTGTGCTAAAATAACGATACACATACATGACTCTGTGCAAACATTGACCAAACGATTGCAGCGTGAATAAATAAAGCCCCATTTATATTGGACTAGCTGCACTCTGCGGTTTCACCCGCGTAGTTCCCGTTCGTAAAAGGGGGCGAAGGCCTCAAAAGGTCACCAAAGGTAAAAAATGGCATTTTTGGGTTTTTGGACGTTTTCGGCCGTTTGTAGACTTTTATTTTTTTGGTGAATTTTGAGGTCACAATAACCCCGGTCCCTGTGACCTAGGGTCACCAAAATCATTCAGTACCCTTCTCTCATTAAGACGGTGCTAACAAAAAAGATTTCATGTAAATCGGTCAACGCGTTCGGTTGTAATAGTCCAATACACAGATAGACAGACAGCGCTATGCAAATTAGGGGCTTCGCCCCCTAAAATACGAATCTTTCCTCTTTCCCCATTGAGAGAGGAAAGAGATATATCATAATAATATATCCCTCATAAAGCTTCATTTTTAAGCTTTTGGTATCAACTTCTAGTAGACTTCAAAGTTATAACATAGCGTTTGGCTCGCATCCAGGTCGCTTCGCTTTATTAAGGCAGATCAAAAATTGTTTTATTAAAAATATTTGTACGCGAAGAACATAAAATACCTGTTACGTTTTGGAAATTATTGAACTACTGAAAAACAACTGTTGTATCCCGTACATTCTTACATATTATAAAACAAAGTCGGGTTAGTTACAACACTTATAACTCTAGAACGGCTGGACCGATTACATTGATCTTTTGTATTTGTTGGATTTGTTCACACCTGGAATAACATAAAAGCTATTTTATATTATTATAGGATAAACATTGTAAAAGTTTACCAAAAATAATAACAACGTAAATTCATTTTCTCATGCATTTTAGCCGCCAAAAATTATGACATTTTTGGTGATCGAATATTTAGAGGTGCTTTCAGAAATGTATTTTGTGACTAAACTTACACTCAAGCTATTTATATTTTAGCCTAAAATATAAATAGCTTTAGGTTAAAGAAGTAAATTAGTTGTAGTAGTAGAAAAGTAGTTGAGCAGTTATAGAGTAAATAAGTACAGTAGTTGTAGTGTAGGCCGATACAAAGTATGCCGGGACAGCTAGTTAATGTATAATTTTATTTTTTTAATTATATATACTTCATCATCATCATTTCAGCCGTACAACGTCCACTACTGAACTAAGGCCTCCCTCATGGATCTTCATGAGGGGTAGTTGCCATACTCACCACGCTTGGCAGGCGGGTTGGTGAGCGCAGTACGGGATGTTGATATACGGAAAGACGCTGCTGCCCATCTTCCGGAGGTGTCCCTTAGCAGGCTCTTACTGCATCCACAGGTAGGAGAGGAGGGGTAACATTCTACTGCCGGCACCCCACGGCATATATATATACTTAGTCTGGCCATAAATACTGTTACAATTAAAAATAAACAAAAAAAAATCATTTGAATTTGGAATCTGTTATTTTTATATGATTGTTTATTGAGTTTTCTCATTTTGGCGCTAACACATTGTACAATATTTTGCGATATTAAAATGGAGTGGGGTGATAAAGAGAACCGAATCGCCTGTGTTTGCATTACACAAAGTAGGTATGGAGCCAAATGCAATTTTTAAAACTCTCCATACGCTTGGTATTAGTAAAATGTTTGTGTACCGGGCTATTAATAGGTACAATGAGACCTCCTCTGTTTGTGACAGAAAAAGATCTGGCCGCCCACGTAGTGTTCGTACGAAAAAGGTGGTCAAAGCAGTAAGGGAAATAATTCGAAGAAATCCTGCCCGAAAGCAAAAGATTTTATCTCGGGAGATGAAGATAGCACCTAGAACCATGTCGCGTATTTTAAAAGATATCTTAGGGCTTGCAGCCTATAAGAGATGTACTGGTCATTTCTTAACTGATAATTTAAAAAAAGAATAGGGTGGTAAAATCGAAAAAATTACTGAAGCGGTACGCAAAAAAAATTTACAGTCACAGAAAATTTTTATTAACGGATGAGAAATTTTTTAAAATTGAGCAACATTTTAACAAACAAAATAACCGTATTTATGCTCAAAGCTTTATGGAAGCTTCCCAAATAGTCGACAGAGTGCAACGAGGGCACTATCCGACTTCAGTGATGGTTTGGTGGGGTATTAGCTATGAAGGAGTGACTGAGCCATACTTTTGTGAAAAATGTATCAAAACATCGGCACAAGTGTATCAAGATACCATTCTTAAGAAGGTAGTGAAGCCCCTTAACAACATCATCTTCAGTAACCAAGAATTGTATTTGCAGCAAGACTCGGCGCCGAGTCATAAAGCTCGGTCTACGCAGTCTTGGTTGGAAACGAACATTTCGGACTTCATCAGAGCTGAAGACTGGCCGTCGTCTAGTCCCGATCTTAATCCGCTGGATTATGATTTGAATACGGCTTGCTCTAAACGCCATGATAATTTGGAGTCCCTAAAACAATCCGTACGATTGGCAGTGAAGAATTTTCCCATGGAAAGAGTGCGTGCTTCTATTGATAACTGGCCTCAACGTTTAAAGGACTGTATTGGCAGTGAAGAATTTTCCCATGGAAAGAGTGCGTGCTTCTATTGATAACTGGCCTCAACGTTTAAAGGACTGTATTGTAGCCAATGTAGACCACTTCGAATCAGCTTTTTAAATTTTAAATTGTTTTTTTATGTACTAAACTAACACATTGTAAAAGAAAAGTAATAAGTGTTATTTGCAATATATTTTTTTTTCTTTGTTTCAGTATTTATGGCAGGACTAGGTAGTGATTACGAACACGAATGCGTTTTTAAAGTGCTGTGATTGTTGTTTGTTATGTTGGAGCCCGACATACAGTTTCTCTACTACTCTGTTTGCGGTTTGTTGGATAGTTTCAGAGTTCAGTGGTAATGCAATTTTGTTATCTTTTTATATTTTCTCCGGGATGGATGAAAGAGATTGGAGGAGAAATTTGTCCAGCAATGGGACGGTACAGGTTAAATAAAAAAAAATCTACAACACGAAATAAAATGACAAACGTATTTACCTTACTATAATTATATTTCGTTAATTTACTTATACAGGTTTGTAATATTTATCGTCTTCGTCCACATCGCCTACAGAATGACTGGGTCTGTGCTCTTTTAGCGATTCAACTTTACTAAAAAAAACAAAAAGGAGATAAAGCGAATTAGCGCTTTACTTTGTACTGGTAACTGCTGTTACCATTACATGGTTTAAAAAAAAGTAAGGCCTTTGCATCTATTATAGATGACTTATACAGCGTCGGCAACAGGTATTCATGCTGTACGGGACGCTGCAGTGCCTGGGACATTGTTGGATGGATTAGGCTTGCCCAGCACCTATACCATCCTCTCAGCTTAGTCAGCTATTATTCAGAGGAAAGAACAGGTCAATACGTCTGAAGCTAACTAAGCCGCGGGTTTCATCACGATGTTTCCGTCACCGTTAAAGCACGTGTTAAGTGTGCACATACATTTTTCAAGAAAGAAAAATCCATTGGTGCACTGCCGGTATCGAACCCACGACCTTCGGATTGAAAGTCGGGGGTACATGCCACTCGGCCAACGCGGCTTTTACATAGATAGATAATTCTTTATTGCACAAAACTAATAGTACTGTACATCGAACTTAATGCTAAGTTTCATTAATATAGTATAAATAGTACGACTCATCGCATCTACTATGTTATTCACGCTGTCATACTGCTCAACTGCAGTTACCAGGACGCGAATTCTTTTCATATCGCATATCGATGTTCCACTAATCTCCTCGGAAAATGTCCGGAAATTTGATGGTACTCAAGTTGTAATAAAGCTGGCCCACCTCTTCGAATTAACAACAAATCACTCTACTTAATTATTATAAACGCGAAAGCTTGTGAGAATGTATGGATGTTTGTTACTCTTTCACGCAATATATAATTTTGCATACTTATAGATATTGACCAGGGTTAACACATAGGCTACAGTTTATCTGGGTGCAACGCATGCGAAGCGGCGGGCCGAAACTCGTTATAAATACTGTTCTTGTCATGATAGTTAAAAAATAGCTAACCGTTTCTGTCCCTCCTTTAGTTTCCTCCTATACTGCCATGATTTGGGATTAAGCTCAAACGTGGGCCGGTCGGCGTCTTGGTACAGCGCTTCATCGTAACTTACTGGAGGCGCTATTGTTACTGGCTGACCGCGGTCGTATTTCCTCCTATCTACGAATATAGTAGTTAAGTCTGGGACCTCCATGTTTTCTCTTTGGGTATTGGTTGTCGTAGCAGTAGATGTATAGATCCAAACCATAGTAGCTCTCATGTGTGGGGGTTTCTGTTGACAAAACAAAAAATGCTGAGTTTTATTGCATAGGTTCGGCAGTAGGCGGTCCCCTAAATGAGTGCACCAGGAAAACCACTCAAAGAGAAATATGTACCTAAATAAATCTTAAGGCAAACCACATCAGCCCCAAATGGATAATAGTATAGCTACCACAACGACCAAGACCACACTGATAAGATGTAATGACATAGAAGAAGACATAAACATAGAATCTTTTCGTGTATCAACATCCCATGCTGCACTGACTAACCCGCCTGCCAAGCGTGGTGAGTATGGCAACAACCTCCTTGATCTTGGAGGTCCATGAGGGAGGCCTATGTCCAGCAGTGGACGTCGTACGACTAAAATGATGATGACTATGATGAGATGGAAACACAAGAGTTAGACGTACTAACAGTAGGTATCGTGGTATCCATAGTTATTTTACTGTTATTGACCGCTGTGGCATTCTTGACATTTCCCGAGAAGCTGACTAGATTCTCGGCGTAGTTCCGACGGTCGATCGCCTGCCGCCAAGTGTTCGGCAGAGGCTTCACGTCCTTATCTTCAGTTTTTGTGTCTTGGTAGTCGGAGGAGTTCGAGCTGAACACTTCAAAAAGGAAAAAGTTTTAAGTATACGATAGCACTTAAAAATAAAACCGGGCAAAAGCGAGTCGGACTCGCGCACCGAGGGTTCTGTGCAATCATACAATATAATTACAGATAAAGGCGGTTTATATTTGTTGGAGAACCTTGACAGCGCCGTCTCTTGTCTAATAGCGGAACTTTGTAGATTTTTTACACTTTCGATGATTTCTAAAAAAACTATGCAAATAAGAGGGTTCGTTATAATTTTCCTGTAATCTTTACATGAGTGTATGTATTAGCTATAAAAGTTTTAGGTATTTATCTCTACAAAATTCGAAGGAACAGGGGGGGGGGGAGGTAACGCCATTTTTTCAACGTTTTTGTAAATAACTCAAAAACAATACGGCATAAAGGAAAAATAAAAACCCTAAAAAAGAAGAAGGTAACCATAACTTCAAGCCAAGAGTAAATAGTGTCTTCTAGACCTTTGTGATCTGTCATCGGCCACAGCTTACCATCTAGTGATATTGCGCTATAAAATAAAACGGACAGGTGACGTTTAAATCGCATACTAGTAGGTACAAAAGTCTAGCACGCCATCGTACTTCCTACTACCACAGACCAGTATAAACAAGAAGACTTGCAATCCCGTACAAAAAATGTTGTTGTTATACTGTCTTGTTTATACTGGTCTGTGCTACTACCTACCTATTAGGTGAGGTAGAAACTTTGGTTTGTTTTTAGTAAATGACTTAGGTACATAAATTTACACAATTGTCAATGTTTATGCTTAGTTTTGTTATATTTAATATGTTGCTTTCCGTGACGTCACCAAACGGCTCTGTCGGAAGACCAGCGTTATTATAAAATGATCATATCATATCATATGATATATCATATCATATCATACCTCTATATCATATCATATCATACCTCTATATCATATCATATCACCGCTTATTAATGTCAAATTAGTACTGGATTAGCAGTACTTATAAAATTATCTTTTAACTTATTTGTATAGAATTGACGCTAGATGGCACTACCGGTTATAAAATTAAAAGTCATAAAATTACAGACTTACAAACCTAATTTTAATATAGATAAGACATCGTTTTATATATTTCTTGAATTCTAAATTCTCAAGTTGAGGTAACTTAGGCAACTTTAAATTATCTATCTGCTATTAAAAAAATAACTTACTTAGAAATCGACCGCCTTATTTGGTCTGTCTAATTTATGTCCGTTGACCGCTACTAAGTTGTCGGTCCAAATTGGACTCTATTTTTCATAATTTAAAAACACCTACATATTATTTTGCAACTTTTTGACGACCTCCGCAGCACAGTCTATGATGATGATGATAATGATGTCCTTTTATCCCTCATCAGGGATATAGGGCTTTCAGAAGGGATTTCCACTTAGGACGATTTTGCGCAGCAATCTCTAACTCCTACCATCCGTGTCCAGTTCATGCAGCCTAGATAGTTTATAATTAATGTAAAAAAAACTCACAATCTTTTTCGCCTGTTCTCCTGAAATTGGGCTTTACATCTGATTTTTCATAGAACTGACCACGGCGGATGTATACGTAGACATCAGAACCTGAAACAAGGTTTTTGAACTTACCAAAGGTTACTTTAAATCCGGCTCTCCTCATTTTCTTATCGTTTTTATGTATGTACGTAATATTATTACTTGTATATTATGTCATTACTATTTATTTATTTTTCCCTTTTTTCTTTTTTATTGCCTACCAACGCTGTGCACGGGCAGACGAGACGGACAATAGGATCTGCCTGAAAGTCAGCGCCGCAACCTCATAGCTCGCTATAAGGTGGCGGTAATACTGAGGCAGTGTCCATTTTTTGACCCCATGCAACACACTTACCTACTCATTTGTGTCGTCCTTAGTTGTAAGTCTATCTGAAATGTATTCCATTCATAGCTATTTTGTATGTGTTGTTTGTGACAAAAATAAATTTAATTACTTTAATTTCTTTCTTTCTTTCAAAGGAATCAAATACTATTTTCATCAAGCCATACTGAAGTTCTGATCCAACTACTATAAGGTTATATTAAGGTTGGATTTGAAGTTTGGATTTCAATTATGTTTTTTGCTTTATTCTATTTATTTGTGTTGTATTATTTTGTAATTTGTGACCCGTCAATAAGGTCCATGCGGCCGCACTGAATAAAGTATTTTTTGATTCTTGATTCTTGTTGGCCTCTGGTATTCACGCAGAGGTTTTAAAGTAAGTGACGTAAGAACATACATAGGTGCTCAAACGACAATAATGCTCGTATCAAAATTTTCGAGTCCATGACTTTCCTAAAGCCGGATGTTAACGCTCATATATTAGGCTTTAGGAAAGGTCATGGATATATTTGACCGATGCGGATTTTTAGCTAGCCGGAATTAGAACGATTTTCATTTCTATGACACGTAAGAAGACTATGTTGTTCAGTGTTAGTTTTTCGGCACATATCATTGAATTTGCTGATGCGGAATGAAATGTTAGGTACCACGAATACCATAAACGCTGTGTCTAAAAACAAAAGTTACCGGTATTAGGTATTAGGAAGCCACTAGGCATGATGCCAGTTATGCTGTAACGAAGACGGCAAGACCCACGTTTAACGGAACATGTAAGCCATTGTAGACCTTAAAAAAGTGTTCTTACGAGTCAAAGTGAGGAATTCCGCCATCATGTAGTTGTAGCCATAGGCGATGCCAGCAGAGATGACGATTACGAGCCCGATACATATAGCAGTGCACATGACGCAGGCTAGGCAGAACGTGAGTAACCTGAAATAATACATTTTATTTAATTTTAAAATATTGTGTTTTTTTCCGTTCTTTCATATTTTGATATTTTTGTATATGTTTTTTGTTACACTTAAGTCTTAAGTTATCCTTATTTATATGTTTTTTTTACAAAATGCTGGCTGCCTAGTCTAATTCCCTGATGTATTTTGCCGGAGCAGAGATCCCTCGTCTCTACTTACAAGTATTCATATACTTAGTTAGAACGAGGAGTTGACGCATTGTCATTACACAGGTTTGGACAAGGTACCCAATACTATTTCATCCTAGCACCTACTTAAACCTTAAAAATTCTAAGTGATTACACCAGTATAGTATTAGTGATACCTGATTGTCAAACCCTTATGAAAATAAATACTTTTATTATTATTATTATAATACATGAAAATAGAAAAATAAAATAAAGACACCCGAAAGCCCGCTAGCCAAGCGTGGTGAGTTGAGTATGGCAACAATCCCCTCATGATTAGTGCCTGGAGATCTATGGTGGAGGCTTTTGCGTCTCCTACGGTTGAGGGATGATGAAAAAATATATACGGTATTTTTTTCAACGTTATTGTAAACAAGTCGAAATCTTAACGGCTTAAAGGACAAGTAAAAATTGTTTATTAATGTGCAAATTAAGCCTTTTTATATGATACCTAACGCCGAAAAGTGGTCTCAAAAATATAAATGTTTGATACCCTTTTCGCCCCCTTGCACATGCAAGGTATCATATAAAAATACTTGATTTGCACATTAATAAACAGTTTTATAGTTTTCCTTTAAGCCGTATAGATTTCGACTTGTTAACAATGTTGACAAAAATACCGTATATGTTTTAGGGGGCGAAAAATGGTGTGAATTTTAATTCTTGAGACCACTTTTCGCCCCCTTTGTCTTTCATTATAAGAATATTTTAACATTTTTATATATGCAATATTAGTGGTGAAGCGTTATCTGATAGCATTTCTAATTCGCAGTCGATAGCATCTGTAGTTCCTAAGAAATCCATCTGTGACAGGCAGACAGACAAAGTCACACCATAAGGGTTCCTTTATAGAGTTCCGTACTCAAAGGGTAAAAACGGGACACCATTACTAAGACTCCACAGAACCGCATGAACCGTGATAGCTAGACAGCTGAAATTTTCACAGATGGTGTATTTCTGTTGCCGCTATAACAACAAATACAAAAAAAAAATATTTAAGGAAGGCAAACAACAAACGTGATTTTTTTGTAGTTTTTTGAACAAGTTGTTTTGCCAAACAATGTTACGGAACCCTACGTGCGACTGGCACTTGGCCGATTTTATTACCATTTTGCTTCGGACCCATAAAAAGACGGAACACCCTTCACCTTTTTCTAAAGTCGGTAAAACATTGACTTGAAATCGCGGTACAGGCACAGAGCACCAAAGCTAAGCTTGTGTTTTTATTGTATGTATAAGAATGTGGTTACATCCGTGACATCACTGTCGGCTCTGGCGGAAGATCAGCGTTAGTTGTTCACGCAGCTAACACAATGCTGAGCCAGGTCCGATTTGTGATACCTGTTTGTTTATTCTTATAACTGTGTAAAATTTGTATCACAAATAAACAAATTTTCATTTCATTTTCATTTCAATTTTCATTTCATTTCATTTCAAAGCTGTTTCTGGCACGGATTTGTATTACTCGAGTAACTCTTGCCTTAAACTGTTTCATGCTTCGGAGAGGTCAAGATCAACAAAACTTCCTGACTGAGTGCTAGTTGAAAGCCGTCTGTTGTCGGGCACTTTTGGTTAAGTCGCTTGACAGGACAGTTGTAATTTAATTATTAACAAATTCATTTAAATAGTTAGATTTTATCAAGGCGATACAAAGTTCGCCAGGACAGCTAGTAGAGCTGTCCGCCTCAGAATCAACTACTCTACTGCAACTACTGATACTCTATAACTACTGCTACTATTAATATTGTTTTTATAAGCCTTTATTGCCGTGGGGTGCCGGCAGTAGAATGTTGCTCCTCCTTTCTTGCCTGTGGCTGCAGTAAGAATCTGCTAAGGCATACCTCCGGAAGATGGGCAGCAGCTTCTTTTCCTGTATCAACATCGCATACTGCGCTCGCCAACGTGCCTGCCAAGCGTGGTGAGTATGGCAACTACCGCTCATGGATATCCACGAGGGCGGCCTGTGTTCAGTAGTGGACGTTTTACGGCTGAAATGATGATGTACAAGAACCCTGTTTGTAAATAAAAAAACTGCATGCAAATCGGTCCTTTCGTTATAGAGCTACGGTGCCACAGACACACACACACACACACACACACACACACTCATAACACCAAAAGTCAGGGGTTAAAAATGCAAATCAAAATCCTTTGTATTTATCTCGAAAACGCGCACATACCGCTGTAAACACGTGCTCTAACTATGGAAAGGTAACCTCAAAATGGCATACCTTTGAAATATATCTATAATCCATCCAAAACAGGAGCATACGTAGCACATTATGGTCGTCCCTCAACACATGATAACGCACGAGCTGTGCCTTCATAGGAACCGTAAAATTCACGGCAAAATGCCTTAGTCGCCTTCGAGATTCCACATTTAGCTAAGATCCTGAAACAAACAATGATAATTATATATACAGGCTTCGTAAACTTTCGCGCGATCACATTTCATTATAATATAATAACATAAACACGGGAATTTAGCGCGTAATACCAATAATCATCATCATCATCATGTCAGCCATAAAACGTCTACTGATGAACACAGGCCTCCCTCATGGATCTCTATGAGGGGTAGTTGCCATTCTCACCACGCTTGGCAGGCGGGTTGGTGAGCGCAGTATGGGATGTTGATACACGGATAGACGCTGCTGCCCATCTTCCGGAGGTATCCCTTAGCAGGCTCTTACTGCATCCATGGGCATGAGAGGAGGGGTATCATTCTACTGCCGGCACCCCACGGCGGAATACCAATAATGATAATTATAAATACAGGCAGGCTGATTACGTATCGTATGAGTAATTTGTTTTTTCTGAGTGGGTAAGATGTTCGTAATGTCAGAAAATGGCGCTGACGGAAGATCAGCGTTGGTTGCCTAGCGCTCAGGCCTAGCGTGCTAGACAATCAACTGAATGCTGAGTCAGTGTCCATTTTGTGATGTTTGGTTTTTGCAATATTGACGTGTGCTGTTATTTACTATTTTTTTGGGGAAATCTCTACTATTATGTATTGTAAACCTTACATTATGAATGAATCTATTTTTTTTATTTATCTCGCGACAGGTTTGCAGCAGGCGTATTTCTCACGGTAAATTTTTTGCTTTTACATATTGGAAATGGGCAGCAGCGTCTTTCGGTGTATCAACACCCGTACTGCGCTCGCCAACCCGCCTGCCCAGCGTCGTGAGTATGGCAACTACCCCCTATGGAGATCCATGAGGGAGGCCTGTGTTCATCAGTGGACGTTTTACGGCCGAAATGATGATGAATGATGTGTCAGAAAATTAACCATTGACAGCGATGATCGCGAGATTTACGGCTGTTGCAAACCCGTCGCGAGATACGTAATCAGCCTGCTGTCTGGGAATCTTTCCATGCGTGATAAGTATTTATTTTAAACAAAATTTGTAATTAAGTATTCTATCAATCAGCTGGTAACCAAAACACAAGCTTTGCTCACTGGTGTGACTAGACGGTGTTATATGTGGTGTTAATAAATTATTTATTTTGATTAAGTTAGGTGCCGTGGGGTGCCGGTAGTAGAATGTTGCCCCTCCTATCTTGCCCGTGGATGCAGTAAGTGTCTGCCAAGGGATACCGAAAAACGGGCAGCAGCGTGTATCAACATCGTGTACTGCGCTCGCCAACGAAGCGTGCCAAGCGTGGTGAGTAGGGCAACAAACCCGCAGGCAGTGGATGTCCTAAGGCTAGCAGTGGCTAGTGAAGGTTGCCTTATCGTCTCAACCGATATGTGTCCACTTATACTAGTAACTAAAGCTAGTACACCGTTATTGGATAACTGACACACTGAAAAGACCGTGTTAGTAGCCAGTAGCTCAATAGCAGTTGATTAGCCAAGTGACGTGATCTAGATGAGTGTCTAGGTTCAACGGAGATGAATTACCTACGCAACTGGTAAGTGTATTCGGTGCATTTTGTCCTTGAAAGGGATGAAGTAACAAATGCTATGAAATGCAGCGTAAGAAGTAACATAGAGCTATGAAATTAAGTTTTTTTTTAATTTGTCGGACATAAACAGAGGCAGATTATGAAAAAGGCTGTAGGGTGCCGGCAGTACAATTTTGCTTCTCCTCCCTTACTCGTGAATGCGGTAAGAATCTGCCTAGCGTTACCTCCGAAAGATGAGCAGCAGCGTCATTTCGTGTATCAACATGCCGTACTGCGCTCGCCACCTCACCTGCCAAGCGTGGCAATAATCCCCTCATGATCTTGGAGGTTCATGAGGGAGGCCAATGTCCAGGAGTGTCCAGACTGCTGTTTTACGGCTGAGATGATGATGATGAAACAAAAAAATATATGGTGAAAAATAGAATTTGATTCTAATTCTGATGGAGAAGGGCAGATCAGCATTGACGTTTGGGGTGTATTGTGCATTGTCGCCCTGATACCACGCCGACAGCCTAACTACTTGACGTAACTGAAAAGAGACCCTTTGGCTTCGAAGCGATCCATATGGATCCGCCGAAATTTATTTATTATTATTATTTACTTATTTTATTTATTTTTATCTGTTGCTTTTGTGTCTTATTGTGATTTATTTAGAGGTCATTTTCACACAAGCTTTATTATTGAATAACATCAGACTGAACTGACGTTTACAATGAAACAAAACGGCGCCGATAGCAATAGGTTAAGAGGATTTCTATAGCATCCCCGACGGGATCAGGGGATGGACGATGGGGGGGACGGGGACGGGGCAGTTGTTGATGAAAATAAGAACGAAAAGTATTTATTAGACACACACAAGAAGAAGCAGCTATTTGAAGGCACCTATGACTTATTATATTATATTTAGAAACACATATTATGAGTGACAGAAAGAATAAATAGGTACAATGGTAGTTCAAAAAATAAAGGTGAGCAGCTTACTCAGCGGACCAAGCGAACATTGTCACAGGTAACCATCCCAGGTGACAACAACGTGGTTGGGTGACTCAGCATTGTACTCCCACCCATAAATTGATGCAGATGAATAGATTGTGTGAGGGAAGATGAAGGGAAAGTAGTTTCCGGTTGATGTCTGATACGTATGAGACATCAACACGAAACTACTTTCCCTTAATATAATTATACTCACGTGTGTAAGAAGGAAATAAACTATGTCCACCAACCCGATGTGGGACAAGGTGGAAGAGTGTCCTGATCCCTAAAGTGGACCACAGCAAAAAGGTTGGGTATTTGTCTTTGGTTCGTTTACTTTAATGGCCGATAAGCCGGATGAGGCGTTAGCGGGTCAAAATTGTTGCTTTTTTTGCGGATATTTGCCTTGGGTTTTGGTGTTTTCTATCTCAATATTATATAGAGGAAAGATTGGTATGTTCGTAACGAATAAACCCAAAAACAACTGGACCGATTTTCAAAATTCCTTCACCATTAGAAAGCTAAATTATCTCTGAGTAAAATAAATTCCAGTATTGCCGTGGGGTGCCGGCAGTAGAATGTTACCCCTCCTCTCCTACCCGTGGATGCAGTAAGAGCCTTCGAAGGGACACCTCCGGAAGATGGGCAGCAGCGTCTTTCCGTATATCAACATCCCGTACTGCGCTCACCAACCCGCCTGCCAAGCGTGGTGAGTATGGCAACTACCCCTCATGGAGATTCATGAGGGAGGCCTTAGTTCAGTAGTGGACGTTTTACGGCTGAAATGATGATGATGATGATTCCCACGGGAACGGAAACTACGCAGGTGAAACTAGTTTATGATAAGTATGTTTTACATATTACTAATCATCTGTTGTACATCCATCATAGAAGCCTTGCTTTTGGACTTGTTTGTGCTGTGCATTCCAGGGTTATATATAACTACGAAAAGACCAAATGGCAACAACAAAAACGGAAACGAAGAAGGTAAATTAATTTACCCACGAAATTGAAAATCGTAAAGCAAATTGTTGCAAGTTTTTTCGTTAAAATACTTTTATTTGGAAAGTCAGGCCGTCACGGAAAAAGGATTACACGACGCTTTTCCATTTACTGATTTGGCGTGACAGGCAATTGTATAAGTTGTTAATTTTAAGGAAAACTTGTTCAGAAATCATTGGCGTTCTCCCCATGGGACCAAGTTTTTAAGTGAATTGATTTCCTTGGAAAATTCCTGAACTTACTTTGACTGCAAAAATGCCAATAACATTGTGAAAGAAACAATCTCAGAATTTTAGATGTAACTTTTTGTAACGAGATCGACATCAAAATAATTTTGATATATGTAACATTTATTGTTTTTGACTTCGTAGCTCATGGTTCAAGTAAATTGGCCTTTTAAATCTGTTATTAGATGATTTATACAGCGTCAGCAACTGCTATTTATGCTGTACGGGACGCTGCAGTGCCTGGGGACATTGTTAGATGGATTCGCTTGCCCAGCATCTATAATATCCTTTCAGCAGTCTCTGCCACATTAAGAGGAAAGTACAATTAGGTCCATGTCAGTATTCAGTTGTTTATTGCTTTCCATTGTAAACATAGGTCTTAAATATAGTTAAATAGTACAGAATGGAACCCAGATGGGCACTGCAATCTAAATGTAGGTATAAGAAGGCAGGTATCATGCAAGATAATGTCAGTTAAAAATTATTGAATTAGAAAATTAGTCATAAAAATGATTATAGCATTAATTTTACAATAAAAAATTTGTCATGAAAATAATGATGTATATTATAGTTATAATGATGATAATGATCAATACATCTGTAGCTGAGTACGCCGCGGGTTTCCTCACGACGTTTGCCTTCACTTTAAGCACGTGTTTAGTTACATACCTTTTACTTTCTTCTGCTATGCAAAAGGTTGTGGGTTCGATTCTCGCCGAGGGGCAAACGTTATTTATTTATTTGCTTTTCTGCAGATATTTTTGTACGGGCTGGGTATTTCTCTATGTATGATAAGTAGTATGACCCTTTCAGGATCAGTCTGAAAACCAGCGCTGCCTCGTACCTCTGGTGCGGAGCAGCATATAGCTGAAACAACCCGCTGAGGGGTACTGGTCCTTTTTGGCTAACAGCGGCACAGAAAGGACTTACTGGTGCCCTGCCCGCCCGACTATCTTTACTCTATTATGTGTTTGTGTAGAAAACAACCTAATCGCATTGTATGTTAGCTATTATTATTTTTCATTCTCTAAGTGTAAAGTTATTTAAGTTGGTCTTGTTGTGTTTACGTACTGTGTTTTGTCTGTGCTGTTTTGTTGCCAAATAAAAGTATCTATTTATAAATTATTTTTGTAAATAGGTTTACAAAAATAATTATTGTATCAATCATCTGGTTTCCATTGTACCAGCTTTGCTTAGTTTGGGACTGGATGGTGTTGTGTGTAGTGTCCAGCATTATTTATTTAGTTATTATCGAGTGCTTAAATTTTTTTTGCAAATACATACTTGTTATCCCTAGAGAAATACCCAGATCCGGGACAAATATCTGAACAACTGCAGATATTGATCTGGGTGGCAGGAATCGAACCCGCTACCTCCTGCGTATCAGTCGGCTATCAGACCAACTGAGCCACGGAGGCAGTCAATGATGATGATGATGATTTTATTTACAAAAATTGTCTCACTGCAGACGAAAATGCCAAACCATATCCTGTACTATGGAGGATAATAACATATATTTTACAAAAAGGTTCTGCAAATCTGTAAACTGGCAACATTCCAAGTTGACTAAGGACGTTCAAACGGCATTAAGTATTCAGTATTCGCGGTATGTTATGAACAAACGGACCCACAGAGCTAAGCGCTTTGTTGAGTATGAAAAATTTAAATAAATCATGCATGGATGGCGTAGAGTGGGGCCTACATCGCTATGCTAGAGGCGACCTATAAAATCAGGTGTCAAAAGCTAGTTATGTCAGGTCATTTTTAACCGACTTCAAAAAGAAGGTTTTGAATTCGACTACGATTTTTTGAACGTTTGTTGCGCGATTACTCCGCCAATTATGAATGTATGTTAATTTTTAGGGTTCCGTACGTCAAAAGAAAAAAAATCACTTTGTTGTCCGTCTGTCTGCCTGTCGCTCTGTCAAGACCCTTTATCTCGAGAACGTGTAGAGGTATCGAGTTAAAATTAAAACTACATATATACATAAATCTGATCTCTCTCTTTAAGGTGTGAAAAAACCAATATTCTAAGTTAACCTGAAAAAAAGATTTATTGTTGCCCCGTTTATGTCGCAAAAAACGCATATTTCGACATTCTCAAAGAAATCAAAATTCATACGGTAGTCAAAATTCATTCCCGTAGACTTAGAACTATGAAATTTGGCAAGGTATATCGTTATACCGTAGATACACAGAAAAACTACACATTTGCAATGGAATCAAAAAAAATCTTAAAAAAAGTACGAAATCAATCATTGCGGTTAAGCAACCCTACGCGCGGTCATAAGTTGGATGGGTGATCGAATCATTTTGTGCTTTTTTAATACTTTTATTAATATGTATTATGATCCTACATATGTACCTACGGAGCCCTCGATGGGCGAGTCCAGCTCGCACTTGCACTCGCGGTTTTATTTTTTAAAAGATTTATTTATTTATTTCATATTTACATTGCCATGACAGTATAACAAAACACCAAAGCGATAAAGAAATGCATAAATTTTAAACTTAACCATAATATCAATCAGCTTTTTTTCACTATAACTATAAATTGGTTCTACCCAAATAGAGTAAAACCGTATCCGTGAATTTCGAAAGATATTTGAAAGATAGGTCATGTTACAAAGTTGATCCTATTTTATATAAAACCTAATAATGAATATAATAAGAGCTAATGCGCGGAGTAACGCTCAATCAAATCTCTGTTGATCCAAGTTACAAAATAAGTCTCCAGGTTGGATCATATCCTGTATACATCATTATCAACATCTCAACCTTGGCGCGTCTACTCTGTGTCCACAAGCCTCCCTCATGGATTTCCGAGTACCTACTGATCATGAGAGGTTGTTACCATACTTACGACGCTTGGCAGGCGGGTTGCCAAGCGCAGTACGAGATGTTGATACACGGAAGGATGCTACCCATCGTCCCTTAGCAGATTCTCTATTGAGGAGAGTTAACATTCTACTGCTAGCACTCTACGGCAAGGGATGGATATTTGCGCAGAGTTAATGCGCAATATTTTCAAGCATCTTTCCATTTTCAAGCATCAAGAATGTCATAAATACTAGGACATTCTTCTCACTGAACAGTCTATTCCTACGACGTTTTGCCCTTTTTTATAATATAGCAAACACCGCACCTGGTAGTTATATAACTTAGCTATAGAAGGTTTTTTAAGCAGTTCACAAATAAAATTTAAGGTTAAGAACCTAGAGGTATAAAACTACATCAAAGTCAAAGAAAATAAGTGTGTATTCAAAAGAGCAAAAAGCTACCTAAAATAGTCATTTTACAAAAGAAGAACAATACATTTAAATTGAATAAAGCACATAATTGAAAACGAACGCTTCAGATAACTTTTTTTCCAAGTGAGGGAAAGAAGCAAACAAGAAACCTCACTCTGTCCCTTCTGTTAATTGTTACAATATTTGTCTTAATATTATGCTTAATTTAATATCCGCAAGGGTATTTGATAGTTTGGATATTGCAAAATGACACCATTTCTTACCGTATCATCCTTTGCATTACGTAAGCAAGTTTATATTACGAGTACCTACTTACTTTACATTCGCGGTTTATGAACGCATTGTCTTTTGTAGTTGTTTCTCTTGTGTAATTTAACGTTATGCGCGTACTATTATATACTTTCACACAAAGATTTAAATTGTTAGATGTGGCCATCAAAAACTGTGGCATTGTCTTATTTTGTGTGCAAACAATAATGTCGACGCACGCACACTGGTTTTGCCAATAAACCAAACCGTAAGGCGGTTCACACATTGCCACGCACCACGCTGCATGTTGCGTGAATGCGTCTTCTAACGTTGGTTGTAAGTATTTTCGTTTGTATAGAAAACACGCACAGTCCAACACACTAAAAATGCATTAAGCGCGTTCATGCAGATCACGCGCTCAAGCGCGGATAAACAAACATGCATCCCCGCGCGTAGGTGCGGGGAGAGACGCAAGGTATGGCACACCGAGTCTCGCAGTCTAGCGAGCTTTGAATGAAATGAGTCAGAGCCGCCGTGAAACCCGCACGATGATGCAGATCTGCACTCCCGCAAGTAAGCTAGGTACGCGAAAAAATATAAAAAATACTGCGAGTTTGTACCGTATGTATCGCATCTGCCAATGATGCCATTGTTTATGGATTGTCGATGGATCGGACAAGCGTAGTATCGTGGTGGATGGCGCAGGATAACAGAGGCAGTGGGTGAATTTAAGCTGCATATGATGGTGATAATGATGATAAAGCCAAACGTGCTGCCGAAATAGCAGTTACTAAAACCAGATTATCGCTATAACGATTGGCCATAATCTAGGCCAAATTGGAAACATATAATGAATTGCTGTTCGTTAGTCTCGCTTAAACCCGATTTGGCTAATTTTAGTCTGGGTTATTTCTATATGTAAAAAAAGTATTTAAGTATTCTATCAACCATCTGGTTTCGTTAACAAAGCTCTTCTTACTTTGGGACCAGATGGTGCTCTGTAAAATGTTCAGCATTATTTTTTTTTTAATTTTACTGTGCAGGCTCTATCTATGCTCTAGGCGCCAGGAGGATGTTGACTCTCCTTTCTTGCCCGTGGATGCAGTATGAATCTGCCAAGGGGTATCCCTTCCTCCGAAAGATGGGCAGCAGCGTCCTTCCTGTAACACATCCTACTGCGTCATGCGCTCTGCGCTGTCAACCTGCCTGCCAAGCGTGGCCGGTATGCCGACAATCCTCTCGCGATCTTAGAGTTCCATGAGGGGAGGCCTACGTCCAGTTGGACGTGGATAGTAATCCTTCGGCCGAGATGGCAAGGCCCTATCAGTTCGATATTCGATCGACATTTGTGCTGTGTCTATCTGACACACATTCCACGCTCACTGACTCTATTGTACAGACAGAACACATTGTTGGTGCGCCTCTGGAATGAGACATCCCATCCCATGTTAGTAATGCCTCGTTCACACCATTCACTGAATTGGCACTGGGTCCACAACAATTTTGGCAGCAAAATGAAGCTCAAAATGAGTTCAGTGTGTCTACCATGAGTTGTCACTGTAAGATCGCCTGCCGTTACTACAGTAGAAATAGTACGTTACTACCGAACAACCTATTTAGGATGTTTTTAAGAGGTTCACCAAGATTTATTATCGTTGTAAATATTTAAAAAATACTCCCTTTACGTAGAAACAAATTTATATTTTATTCACGGTTTATAAACGCCTTGACTTTTATCGTTAATTCTCTTATTTGACTACAATAATTTTGACAGCAAAATAAGGCTATATAAAGTTTCTAGTGGAACAGTTTTTTAAAGCTGAACTTCTGTTAATGCCGAGTGACATTATCGTAGAGCATCAGGTCACGGGTCGATCTCGCAAGTTGTTAAATTTCAATATTTTTAGCACCTATTTGATAATGACTTTTTATATGTAAATTCAGAAACGGTTACGGTTACGTAGGAAGCACCTTTGCTGTTCCAATACATTACTTTAAGAACGTTGGAAATTAACGAGTGGATGGAAGGTAATGAAATTGCCTTTTTGGTAATTAACTAAGTTAAGAGTTTAGAAATGATCCGGTAGCATGGTGGTATCGGTTACTCCGGAACGCTTTCCAGTAGGTCTACCAAGAGTTTTCACAATTTATACTCGCTGGCGACTGTAGTTAAAAAAAATATTAAAACTTGTACAGCGCCTCTAGCGAATAGTTTGGTACTAAAATACGGAGTAAACTATACTACAGAACTGTAGTTTGGGCTTCATTTGCTTTAAATTTGGTACCATGAGTTACAAATCTGACAGATGTCAAAGTAACGTACTATTACTACTGTAGTAACGGCAGGCGATCGAACAGTGACAACTCATGGTAGACACACCTCCCACTAATCCCATTAAAATTATAGTTTGTTTGGATGGAGGTTTGTTACCTCTTCACGCAAAAACTAGGCTACGGATTGAGCTGAAATTTTGCACACGTATTGATGTTGACCAGGATTAACACAGAGGCTACTTTTCATTCGGGTACAACGCATGCGAAGCGGTAGGCAGAAGCAAGTAATGTATATTACACAGGGTGGTATTACTATACAGGGTGTAATCGTTAAGTGTGCACAGGCGATTATTCCGTAACTATTGCAGATATCAAAAAACTTTAAACTGATATCGAAAGTACTTTACCTAATGAGTAAAATGACATTAATAACTTTTTAAAAATAAAACGAGAAATATAAAAAAAAAAATACATTAATCACTCCCATACATTTAGTATGAGATAGTAGAAAGGTTTTAGTTTCCTTATTTTAAGTGGAATAGTACCTACTCATTTTACCCTTGTCATTTTATAATTATGTACGATATGAAGGTATTAATGAATTTCAAGTAGATACACGTGTAGATTAATTATCTTACCACTTCAAATTTATAATAAACCTTGTTTCCATATTGTATTGATTTGAACTAGCTGAAAAGCAACATACTAAATAAAAACAAAAAGAAAGATACTCTTTGGTGTTCGTTCTAAATTCAAATTCTTTATCGCGGGTTCTCGTTCCCGCCAATTTATTGTATTTTTCAATTTGCGTTAATAATCGTGATTGTTGCATTTATTGATTGAAAAATGGCATATTCCAATACAGAAAAGAGGGACATGTTAAAAATGTACTACAAACATGATTGTAACAATAGGGCGGCCATTATCGCCTACAGAAGAGAGTACCCAGATAGAGAAGTTCCTTCTGGTACGTATTTACGTAAGTTGGATAACAATTTGATAAATTATGGATCTTTTAACAGAAAAAAAGGTTCAAGAACAAGAGCTCCGGAATTTGATAATGACTTAGATAACAATATTATTAACTACGTAGTAGATAATCCACAAGAATCAACGCGTTCAGTGGCCCGATCATTTCCAGTGTCCCACAATTATGTACACAAGTTATTAAAAAAACACAACTTCAAAGCATTTAAGATAAAACCTACTCAAACGCTGCACAATGATGGTCTATTGCAATTGGCTAGTCAATAATTATGTCAATGTAAGGTCAATTTTATGGACCGATGAAAGTAATGTTTCAAACTGCGGCATTTACAATAGAAAAAACTCGCATTATTGGTCAATTGACAATCCTCGCTTAACTACTGAAGTTAGAGCTCAGGTGCGATTCTCAATTAATGTGTGGTGTGGTATTCTTGGAGATCGGATCATTGGGCCATATTTTTACAGTGGAACCTTAAATGGACAGAGATATTTCTCCTTTGTACAAAACGATATGCCAAGTCTCTTAGAACCAATTCCAGACGATGAAAGAAGGTCGATAATTTTTCAACAAGATGGAGCACCTGCACATAATACAAATGTTGTAATGAATTTCTTACGAAACAATTATAATGGCTTAATAGCCAATAATAGTGCAACCCCTTGGCCTGCCAGATCCCCGGATCTCACGCCTTGTGATTTCTTCCTATGGGGATTTGTCAAAGACCACGTGTACGCTGAGAGAGTACACAGCCTAGAAGAGTTACAGAATCGTGTACGTCGTGCAATTGCTTTAATTACTCCGCAAATGTTAAGGAAAGTTCATTTAGAAACTGTAAATAGAGCTCGTCATTGTATTGCACAAGGAGGACGTCACTTCGAACATATGCTTTGAACACAAAATTTTGTACTTACTAAGAAATAAAATGTATGGGAGTGATTAATGTAATTTTTTTGGATATTTCTCGTTTTATTTTTAAAAAGTTATTTATGTCATTTTACTCATTAGGTAAAGTACTTTCGATATCAGTTTAAAGTTTTTTGACATCTGCAATAGTTACGGAATAATCGCCTGTGCACACTTAACGATTACACCCTGTATTACCTAAGTAGGTACTGTAGTACCTACTTCTGTCTTTAGGGTGTAATAACGAACATGCCAGTCGGGTAAGGCTAGCCTGACCTTGTTTCTGATGAGTAATTTAGGTACTTGTATGGATTAACTTTTAAGATAGCTTACGTAGACAATTCCGGCTTAAAGCTAAATAATAATCAGAATTGTTGAAATTTAAATTATTAAAATATGGGATTATCGGGTATTTATCGCGTAATTACCTTTATTTTATTCCCGACGTTTCGACCGAATTGCACCTGGTCGTGGTCGCGGGGAGACTGGCGTGCTGAAGTTAACCGCAGCAAAGCGAAGGCATCTTTTCAGACTACCCTCACTTGATAGCTATAGCGGAGCATGTAGTGGACTCAGGATCCAATCACTGGATCGAACTCCACAATCCCAAGATTATTTCCAACGAGAGGCACTACTACAAGAGAATGGTTCGGGAAGCGATTGAAATTAAGAAATATCCTAATTTTAATCGTGAAGACGGCTTAAGATTCTCTGCCTCATGGAATCCAGTAATAGCCAATTGTACTCGGCGTGTGAATAAACCAAAGTGTGCTGATACAGTGAGTGTAGTGTGCTGTCCCAGTGTGAACCGGCCTTAAATCTCAAATTTCTAATTATGAAGACCAAGTGAGGGTAGTCTGAAAAGATGCCTACGCTTTGCTGCGGTTAACTTCAGCACGCCAGTCTCCCCGCGACCACGACCAGGTGCAATCCGGTCGAAACGTCGGGAATAAAATTAAGGTAATTACGCGATAAATACCCGATAATCCCATATTTTAATAAAGTGTTGTGATCGCGAAAGTTTAAGAAATTTAAATTACCCCTACAATACAGGAATTCACAACGAAATTAAAGTCTAAGCAGGCCCATATTAACATTGAGCCTGTATGCCGGCAGTAGAATGTTGCCCTTCCTGTCTTGCCCGTGGATGCAGTAAGAATCTGCCAAGGGATACCTCCGGAAGATGGGCAGCAGCGTCTTTCCGTGTATCAACATCCTGTACTGCGGTCCCCCACCCGCCTGCCTTAGCGTGGTGAGCAGCAACCCCTCATGATCAATCAATCATAGATGCAGCAATCAGGACTTGGTGATCAATGGGGGAGGCCTTTGTCCAGCAGCGGATGTCCTGCGGCTAGAAGAGATAGATAAGAGACTGTCTATACATTGATGTGCAAATAGGGTTATCATATCTCAGGATTTGTCCTGAGATTTCAGGCTTTTTCGACTTTTCTCAGAATTGCGGCCGGATTTTGCATATCTCGTGATATCTCAGGATTTTCAATAAAACGCAGGTTACATTTTATCAGGCCTTTTTTCCGGTCTTTTGATTTTTGCATCTGGTAACCCTATGTGCAAAGGCCCATTCCCGCCACACATCATCCGTTTTTTTTACCTATTGGAACAACAAGTGGCCAGTTTAAGATTATTAAATAAAGAGTATTGAAAGGCTGTCATGGTAAATGTTCAGTTGTACTACCAATGCCGCATAAGGTCACTAGTACTACTGGTAGTACTAAAGATACAAAGGTGTGTCATTTGTATTACCAGTTGTACTTCGTAGTAGTACTACTGACACGGAGGCATTTTTATGTTCGTGTGTAAAGTATGCAGTATCCAAACTATCCAATATCCTTGTGGAATTATGCATAATATTAAGTAATATTATATATTGTAACAATGAATAGAAGTGAATACGTGAGGTTTCTTCTTCGCTTTTTCGCCTTACTAGGAAAAAAAGTATTCCGAAGCGAATCAAATAAATAAATAAATTAATAATGCTGGATAACTTACACAGCATCATCTAGCCCCAAGCTAAGCAGAGCTTGTGTTATGGGTACTAGATGACTGATATACTTAATACATTATACTACATAGATAGATATTTTTATTATTATATATAAAAAACACCCAGAACACCCTGAACAAATATCTGCAGATCGTACAGACATTTGTCCCAAGGCGGGATCGAACCCGCAACCCCTTGCGTCGCAGGCAGACCTTCGCCCGCTGCGCCACAGAGCTCGTCGGAGTTGATGTGGAAGGCCAATTTACCTTAGTGATGGAAGGGTCAAAACAAAATCATATTTGCGTTTAAAATATTATTTAGGACGGCACCTGTAATCTGATGATGAGCAAAGTTTGAGCGGGTTAGATAGATAATTAGCTAGGATAGTTATGTTTTTAATTAAACAAAGTGTTACGGACCTGAGAATGAAAATGTTTTTGTGAGAATACAGTTAGCAAAAATTTACTCGGTTTTCTGCTATTTTTTCAGCAGAGCAGTCTGCTTATTTACTGAGGCATTGCGCGAAATATAAAACCTGATGTATGATGAACCTGATTATGTATTCATGAACGCAATATGTTTTTGTATATAAAATAGGAGAAAACTTACTGATTGAGAATTGTATGGTAACTTATTTGATTTCCACACAACAGTTCACAGTTATATGTAAAAATATATTGAATTTGATTAAAATAAAGATTTTTGATGAAATATATACAACAACACAAAAATAACCTCAAATGTGGTAAAGGTCTTGTCTTGTCTTGTCTTGTCTTTTTATTTTATGGCTTTTTGTGTTTGGTTTAACACAATTCCGCCAGTGTCAAGTTATTTTATAAATTCGTAAGTTAGGTATTTGGCTAAGCCATGTTGGCAGCCATTTTGTTTTTCGTGGTAAAGGTCAATCTAGATTTAGGCTAAAATTCAACTGTCAATAATTATTTCAAAGTCAAAAAGTTTTGTATGCTTGCAGCCCTCAGAATAAATAGTATTTTAATTACAGCCTGTAGTCTTCGACGCTTAGACGAGATAAATCAGTTAAGTCGGATTCTTTCCACCTTCCACCCCCCCGCAAAAAATGGCAGAAGTTTTAGTTAAGAGAAATAGGCGCGTGGCTTGTCCTGATTTATCTCGTCTAAGCCTGTAGTGTATGCGATGCGCTACTTTTAAAGATTTATCTCGTCTAAGGCGATCCTATTGCACACCTACGCTGTCTCGTCCTGTGTACCTACATATTAACAGGTATTGGTTAGCGACTGTTAGCGAACTGTAACTGTCACAATGAGAACTGTCATGTGAGCCAGAAGGGCGGGAATGAGGTATGTTTTTTTTTGGATGAAGGTAATGTTGACCATATCCTTTTCTGTTGTCCTAAACTGATTGTATCCCTCCATGATATTACCCCTCCAGAAATCCCACGTCCCCTTTCTTTGAAAACTCTTCTTCCACTAGTATTTTCCCCTTTTATATCCAAATTTTGTAAATTTATATCTGTAAATAATATAAAGTTGTAATAAATTGTTTATGTAATGTTGTATTAATGGCATAGATTAGTTTGCTTCACTTTTTAAAAACCAATCAACTTGTGTGTCTTGTGTGAATTTTACCTTTTTTTGTATTATTTTTCTTTACGCTCAACCCCATTGCTTTATTGTTAAAAATCTTGTCGAATAAACAGACGTTGGCAAAGTGGTGGAATATCTTTCCTGTCACACACGCCATTAAATAAAGAAGAAGAAGAGGTATGTTTTCATGTGTGTAAGATCGGTGTGTTCGGGGTGAGATCATAACCACCCCTACACAGCCCCTTCACACAAGATTCGCACACAAAATAACTATTAAGTAGATGCCATAAAAAAATAGAAAAAGAACAACTAACTAACTTCGTTGCCGATGAAAATAGTCAGCAGTCTGGGTGATCGCATCTATTATAGATGATTTATACAGCGTCAGCAAATGCAATAAGGGACGCTCCAATGCCTGGGACATCGTTAGATGGCTTGCCCAGTACCTATACCATCCTCTCAGCTTATTCGGCTATTAGTCAGAGGAAAGAACAACCTTTGAGCTGACTGAGCCGCGTGTTGTTTCAGCTGGCTAAATATTATAGAAAATAACCTGAAAAACTACGGTAAAACTTAGTATCTAATTATGAATTTAACAATTATAACGAATGCTAAATTAAGCGGAAACCTGCACTCCTCACATTGTTGTTTGTGTTCTCCATAGAGATGTTCTTTCTGAAATAATGTCAACGTAGTATTATATTCACTTGGTTCTATATTATGTGGTGTAACTTGTTTGGATCCGTGACATCCAAACAAGTTACACTGCTGAAAACCAATTAAACTAAGCCTAGAACAAATCCAATATTCACAAAGCAAGTCTAGTTACAATTTCACAGCACGATTCCTATTCAAAATTTGCACTATTTCAGTTTTTCCCACAGTCACACGCTCGAACTATACAAAGACTCAGTTACTAACCGCGGGCCGACTAGGGCGGATGTGCCGCCCGCCCAACGCGACGATAGCGCGCGAAAGTTAACATGTGAACATAGAAAAGTTTTGCAACTGTAAAATTTTATTTATAAGTGTTTGAAGTTTTGTGTTGGTTGGATTACACGGGATTTGAATAAAGGTTGGTGTGCTTATTATTATTTTTGTAAGTAATACGAACATTTTGTTATTTTTATACATAATATCAAACCCAAATAAAAAATGTGACAAAGATTTCTAAGGTAAAAATTGTCGCTCAAAAGAAAATATTGAATATGTGGCGCAGCGGGCGAAGGTCCGTCTGCGACGCAATAGGTTGCGGGTACGATTCCCGCCTCGGGGTAAATGGCTGTATGATCTGCAGATATTTGTTCAGGGTGTTCTGGATGTTTTCTATGTATAATAAAAATATCTATCAATGTAGTATAATGTATTACGTATATCTGTCATCTAGTAGCCAGAACACAAGCTCTGCTTAGCTTGGGGCTAGATGATGCTGTGTGAATTGTCCAGCATTATTTATTATTATTATTTATTATTGAATAAATCAAAAGAAGGACAATAATTTTGGAAGGTTCCACAATATAATTCAATGTTAATTAAACAAGAAATTATTTAAAAATAGATTAAAGATTGCAAAATGTATCTAAATTTAGTTATGTATAATTTGTAATTTGTTACAACAAAACAAATCAATTTGCATTTAAAACTATAAATTTAGGCCATTAGAATTGTTAATGCCACTTGTTTTCTTGTTCCAATGCCAAGAAAAAAATTGCAAAAACGCAATATTATTATTCATAATTTGTTATTGTTATGAAACAACTTTAGTTGTAGCGTTGTAGTTAGAATAGCGTGACAAATATCCATTCAAAAGTAAGCATAGCTCATTTGAAAAATTGTTCTTTACTTTGATACTTACTTCCAGCACAGATAATATAATACACTAGTACTTCCAGCCAGCATTTCTTGTTTTTTAACTTTCATTCGTTTGAAAGGGCAAGCAGGTAATACGTACATATTTTATTGCCTACTAAAGGGAATATTGGCCTTGTCAATGATCATAAATTCCCTAGCATTTTTATAAGTAATATGCGTGTAGCGTGAAAAGCGTGTTAAATATCTCTTCACATTTTTACGTTAGTTTTTAATAGTAGAAACAAATTTATAATTTGGGAAGTACTTGATACTTCTTTGGTCTGGTAGTCAACGATTTGACGGTTAAATAGTACTCGTAACTTTGTAACGTTTTCGAGGTGAACAGAGGTTATTCGGGTACGGATCTACACTACTTATAACTGACTAATGTTAAAATAGATAATGCAACCATTTAACTGTTGTAAGTAAAAGGACTTGTATTATGAAATAAATAAATTTTGTCTTATTAAACTGTCGCGATCACAACACATGATTACTATAGTGGATTAACGAGTACTTATCGTGTGAATTTAACATTTATTATTATCTCGATGTTTCGACCAGGTGCAACCACGTTAATGCAATATATTAATAAATACATTTTTAATTTATTTTTTATTTTATTTTTCAGCTGTTATTATCCCACTGCAGGGCAAAGGCCTCCCTTCCCTTCTTCCACTCCTCGCGATTTAACGCATTTTTAATACCCACTAAAAAAAGCCGTGTTGGCCGAGTGGTATGTACCCCCGACTTTCAATCCGAAGGTCGTAGGTTTGATACCGGCAGTGCACCAATGTATTTTTCTTTCTTGAAAAATGTATTGTGCACTCTTAACACGTGCTTTAACGGTGAAGGAAACATCGTGAGGAAACCCGCAGCTAAGTTAGCTTCAGACGTATTGACCTGTTCTTTCCTCTGAATAATAGCTGACTAAGCTGAGAGGATGGTATAGGTGCTGGGCAGGCCTAATCCATCTAACAATGTCCCAGGCACTGCAGCGTTCCATACAGCATGATTACCAATTGCTGACGCTGTATAACTCATCTATAATAGATGCAAAGGCCTTACTCAACATTTTTATTTGTATTTCACGGTTAATCTGGTATAGTGATACATATAGGATAGGATCTAGAAGAAGGAAATTGTTCTTTTTGTCAGTTGCAGTTTCCAGCTAGTACAATTATGATTTCGAAAGAGGATCGACTGAGAGTTAAAACTCTTACTAGAACTATAATTTATTGCTGTTATGAAAACAGGATCTACTGATTCAGCCAATCTATAAAATTTGATGTGTGGAGATGACCATAATATAATAAGTCAAGGCTACAAACCTACTAAATTGCTGCCGGGTATATTAGGGGTTAAAGTATGAAATTGCCGATTTGTACTGAAATATTGAAATTTTTTTTTTTTTTAATTTAACATATTTATTTTATCAAAAGAATTACCATTATTATCTATACATTGCTGCCATCTAATAGGAAGGTTATTTATGCCTTTGCGATAGACCTCTGGTGATCTAGTTTCGACAAACTGTGTGAAAGCATTTTGTACCGCCTCCTGAGAAGAAAACTTTTTATCACGTAGAAAATTGTCCAAATCACGAAAACAATGGTTGTCCGTTGGAGCAAGGTCTGGCGAATACGGAGAGTGACGAATGGTTTCTAACTGCTTTTCCTGTAGAGTTAAAACGGTTTCTCGTGCTGTATGAGGTCTCGCGTTATCATGGAGCAATAATGGTGAAGATCGATTCATGAGTCGGGGCTGTTTCTCTATTAGTTTTGCTATCATTTTTCGGAGTTCGGCACAGTAGACATCTGCCGTTATTGCTTGACCAGATCGGAGAAAGCTATAGTGAATAACACCATGCTGAGACCGCCAAACAGTTACCATTACCTCTTTATTGGTAAGTTTTGCTTTTTTAGGACGCTGTTGCGGCGTTTGACCTGGGGCCAGCCATTGTATTTTTCGCTTACTGTTATCGTAAATAATCCACTTTTCATCACAAGTCACAATTCGATCCAATATTTCTTCATTTCTGCATCGATTCAACAAGGCAACACAAGTTTGAACACGCGTTTCTTTCTGCAGATCAGTTAAATTATGAGGCACCCATTTTTCATATATATTTATTTTATTGATTTGACGCAAATGCCTCTTGGGGACCTCCTAGGAGAGCGATATAGAATTACTTGCCCAATTTTACCACGAAATTTTGTACGTTTGAACTTTAAGCATTGAGTCCCACAGGGACCTGTAATACTAAACTGTGAGAACCAAAAAATCGCCCACCACCAGCATAATTATAAAATTAAGTTAGGGTACAAATTTAATATAGACTTCTAGTTTTCTAACGAAAAAGGAAACAATCTCAACGAGAAAATAGATACCACATCGGAAGTATATCGGAAGGATAGCCTTTAAAGAGGTTGCACTAATTGAAGCGGGACGTGACCAAAGTCAAGTGGTATGACAACTACATTTACCCTTATATAATACGTGACGTATTTACGCTGTTGAGTAATTTTAAAAAATTCAAACCACAGGCATTACATGATTCGTCTGAAATAGACGCAAAGGCCGATAATGATGATGATAGCTATTGAGTATAGCTATATCATCACAATACGATAACAATAATATAATAAACTAGCTTGTGCCCGCCGCTCCGCATGCGTTGTACCCGGATAAAAAGTGGCCTATGTGTGTTAATCCTAGTCAATTGATAGTACATGGAGTTCCCCTAAAGTTGGTCTTGAAGTCTGCTAAACATAAAGACCGATTTAAAGCGACCGAAAGAACATTAATATCTACACGTATTTAAAAAAATATTGCTTTACTGTAAGGGATATATTTTGACTTTATTTCAGCTTTTACATTGCTTATTTTTACATCAAATAGTATTTGATATACATTTTACACACGTCTTACACACATCTTTGCTCTTTTAAAAATACCTACTTGCTTGGGCTATGAGATCTGAAGACAAATGAACCTATTACAGCTAATTTGATTTACAGTTCAAATTCACTTTAAGCTTATTCTCGTTTATAAAGATCATCATAAATCATTGAGAATGTTTGAATTTAAAAATGAGTTATTACTGAAACTCAGCTTTCATTGAACAATACTTGTTTTAATTATTACTTACAAAACTTCGTAGAAGTGGTTATGGAAATGCCCTTTACTCCAGTTCTGCGAAATAATGATATGTTTAAACTGGTCTGTGATATAGGTAAGTAAAGCAGTTACGGTAGGTACGGAAGTAAAAGAATGGTCCTGAATATATGATATGAGTGCGTAGACAACCTTGTGGGATTTATTAATAGGTTGTGTTACTGTGAGCCCATATCATGCCTTTGTTGATCAAACGAAGGAAATTGACTCCCCAACGCATTTCCTTAGTATCTATCTACCTATGTTTTATTTTTTGCACCGTTGTCTAAAAATTGTGATTTGTTTAGGAGTCAGGCGCTGACACTGCTACACAGTTATTTGAGTTGCACTGCTAACGTTCATCATTATCTGTATCAATAAGTTACCAATGTGCCTCTATTCCACAATAAATATATTTTTATTTCAAATCCTCCGCACCGTTTTTTCTTTTTTTTCTGTTATGATGATAGCACTTTTGAGATTGGTTTAGGCATAAACGATACGTTCATGATATTTCGCTAAAAATCAGAAACTGATTAAATTTTGGGCTTTCAATCATAGGCGTTAGGTATTATTTTTATGATCTAAGATCTTTATTAATATTTCTCTTAAAGATTCAAATTAATTTTTGTCTATCGCCGTCGGTTATCCCGTGTCGTTCACTGTGTGTCTATCGCCAACAAAGCCTGAAATGGAAGTATAACCATATAACATTGTAATTTAGGTGCTACCTACTTACTGTTGACAGTAGTCGCTCGTCTGCTCATTTCGTTACCGTCTGCCCATCTCGGTTCTGTCACAAGCAGTGTCTTCGGATGGTTATAGAAATAACCTAATAACCTACCGCAGGGTGATTACGTATCTCGCGATAGGTTTTGCAACAGGCAATTGATAGCAATATTGCTGTCAAATGTCAATTTTATATTAGAGAACAGCAAGGAATTAACATTTGACAGCAATAGACTTTTTTAAACTTTCGCGATCACGACACATTATTAACACATATTTAAACGGGTGTTTATCGCGCTATTTACCTTTATTATTGCCCGACGTTTCAGTCTTCCCGGGACCACGATGGGTGCAATCCTGTCGAAACGTCGGGCAATAATAAAGGTAAATAGCGCGATAAACACCCGTTTAAATATGTGTTAATAATTTGACAGCAATATTGCTGTCAATAATTGCTTGTTGCAAAACCTGTCGCAAGATACGTAATCACCCTGCCGGTCTGTCCATCTCGATTCTGTGACAGGCAGTGTTTTCGGATGGTTACATAATCACAATTGTTTAATTATCCGTGTTTTCGCAAAATGTCTACAATTTTCGCGATAATTTGAATTATCAAATCATCCTACGACATACATATATATATATATATATTTATTTATTTATTTAAAAGTGAACATTTATATATATATATATATATATATTATGTTACTCACTGATAATGTAGTATTTTACAGGTGATATTTTTTTTTAAACTCAAAAACTTGGCTTACTTAGTTTTTGAGTTTATGCATTAAAAACATCCAAAAATACAAATCTTGTGACTTTATAATATTAGAATAAATAAATTAAGCCCTAAAATGTTTACTCGGGCTAAAATAACACTAAACCAAGAATTTAATTATTGTTTTTTGGAGAGCTCTCTGAAGAACGGCATTGATTAATGAAATCAATACGACACAAAATAAAAATAATCAACGAAATTGGTCGCATGTTAAAACGCCCAGTTCCACTGAATGGCTAGGCAGTTGAGTTGCCCTTCATGAAAAATGTACTACATACTCCTAAGTAGCCGACCTTGACACTGAACTAAAGCCCCCTATTCCAACGGCGCTTTCTAAGCGTTTGCGTTTTTCGAACGTCTGACCAGCGAGAACGTTGCGCCGAATGAGTGCCAAAGCACAAAAAAATAACACCGGCCTAGAGCGAATCGCGCACCGAGGGTTCCGTGCCATCATACGCTTATATATGTATATAAAATTCAAAGTCCTGACTGACTCACTCACTGACTGACTGACTGACTGATATATTAAAGCACAGCCTAAACCACTGGACCTAAAGACTTGAAATTTGGCACACATACATATATCTTGAGTATGTTAGAGGTGCACTAAGAAGGGATTTATCGAAATTCCCACGGGATAGGGAATAAATGGGATTTATATTTTCGAATCAGTGGCTCTGCGTGAAAAAGGAGATTTTACGTTTTATGACTTCCACGCGGACGAAATCGCGGGCAAAAGCTAGTTTGTGTTATAAGCAGTTTATATTTGTTGGAGAACCTTGACAGCGCCATCTATTGTCTAATAGCGGAACTTATGTATATTTTTTATACTTTCGATAAAAGAACTATGCTAATTATTGATGAGAGTTCGTAATAATTTTCCTGTAATTCGCCCCTTTGCAACGATAATAATAACAATAATATTTTTATACATTTTATATAGAGGTATAAGAATAAGAATAATAGGAATAACTTTATTTACCTTTCGAAAAACAACACAATGCATACCTAACTAAAAAAGAGAGTTAACTAGGTACTATAGCTATTTATGCCAGCACAACTAAACATTTTGAGCTAGGTTTGGAATAAACTCAATGACAACAATGGCGGTAGATAAGCATACAGAATAAGAAAGCCCTTACCTACCTTGCTAGTTAGTAAAGAACTGTGTTACAGCAAGGTAAGGATTTTCGACCCCACAGTCTCGTCCGTGGAAATCACAGCGGTTAACGTGGCGTTACGTTAACGTCGCGTCTGACCAGCGCTGTTGCTGCGCAGTCGTTGGATGAAACGCAAACGCTCGTAAAACGCGAGTGGAATAGCAGCCTAAACTGAGTCAGCCTGTTCGGAGCTTTATTGACTGACAATGGAAAGAAAAGCCATTTCTCCTCGTGCAATGGGTGGGTTGCTTTCAAAGCGTTGCTAAAGGGTATTTTTCGCATGGAAAATGCACATTCATTGTGTTATCGATAAGTCGCTTATATTGTACCTGGTGCTAGGCAGTTGAATCATAATGGTTTTAAGTTGGTTGGAGTTGATACTTAAAAAAACAAGTTGGGTGATGAATAGACAAGTAATAAGAAAATTAGCCTTGACTAAGCTTTCTCGCGGGGAGTGCCGGAAGTAGAATGTTGCTCTCTTGCCCGTTGATGCAGTAAGAATGACTCATGATCAAGTAGTACATCGTGAGGCCTTTGTCAACGGTCGGCCTACGGCTGGAGAGAAGCTCTCTGATGACATAAATTTATACAAAAAAAGTAAGGTCTTTCTCATCTATTAAAGATAATGTGTCCGCCGTGGGGTGCAGTAGAAGTGCAGTAGAATGTTACCTCTCATGCCCGTGGATGCAGTTAGAGCCTGCTAAGGGATACCTCCGGGAAATGGCCAGCAGCGTCTTTCCGTGTATCAACATCCCGTACTGCGCTAACCCAAGCGTGGTGAGTATGGCAACTACCCCTCATGGAGGTCCATGAGGGAGGCCTGTGTTCGGTATTTGACGTTTTACGGCTGAAATGATGATGATACAGTGTCAGCAACTGGTATTCATGCAGTACGGGACAGTGCCTGGGACATTGTAAGATGGATTAGATAGATGGGTTATCCTCAGCTTTCATTTCACTAATATCTCACTAATATTATAAAGCCGATAGTTTGTTTGTATAGATGTTTGTTACCTCTTCACGCAAAAACTACCCTTCGGATTAAGCTGAAACTCTACACACGTACAGATGTTAACTAGGATTAACACATGGGCTACTTTGTATTCAGGTACAACGCATACGAAGCGGCGCCGGCGGGGAGAAGCTAGTATTTTATATACATTTAAAATACTTTGTTTGTCATTGTATTGTAATATATTAGTTATTTCGGGTGGACGAGTCGAGTGATTGATAGTGTTTCATATTACTATAGGTATTTATTGTAGGAAGGTGCGATCGGTTCTGTTCGAATACATATGAGTCTTAGGGTACTATTAATTATTCTATGGATAAGGAATGCGCTTACACTACAGTATTTCTGTTAATTAAAATAACTTTACACAAGTTTAGAAATAATTTTGAAATAATCAAAATCGTTAGGAATGGGGGGAGGCCTTTGCCCAAAAGTGGGATGATACAGGCTAACAATAACAGTTAGTATTGGTACTAAGATATACTAAGTGACTAATAGTTCTTCAACAGCAGATATTTATTACTTTTGATCTACGAGTAGGTAGATTGCTTACTGATGAAATGCTGCTCGCAGGAGATTGTTTTATTAACCGACTCCATAAAAGGAGGAGGTTTTGAAGTCGTCTGTTTTATTTATTAATGTGGTCACTACCCTATTTCTATTCATGAACATTAGAAGACTTCATTAATTCATGACCATTGGAAGACTTTTTTTTTACATTTACGGAGGTAATACTGTGGTAATACTGCTCGAAGGCGGGGTAAGGTATATTTGAATAAGGCACTAACCTAATCAACAAATGGAAGAAAAATAGTTTTCCTATAATGCGGTGTGACCTTAGTGGTCAAGCTATGCAGGATTCAAAGCTAGCAGTCACGCGATCTACCTAACCACTTTATTATTGGCATTCAAACATTTTCAGGGTTTTAATTGTTAAAAGCGGTGCTGCCATGAGGTGCCGGTATTAGAATATTGACTCTCCTCTCTTGCCCGTGGATGTAGTAAAAATCTGCTAAGGGTCTGCTCTGCTCCGGAAGATGGGCAGCAGCTTCTTCCCGTGTATCAACATCCCGTGATGCGCTGGAAAACCCGCCTGCTAAGAACTTGGAGATCCATGAGTGAGGCCTATGTCCAACAGTGGACGTCCTGTGGCAGGGATGATGGCGACGTTCATAAGAACTTTTAATGTAAAAGGTTACAATAGGCAAGTCAGGAATGGAATACAGTCATACCCAGTTGAGAGTTTTTAACAATTTATCATTACAGCTATATACATATATGTACATATACAAAGAATTCAGCATTCTTTGACATTGAAACGTGTTTGAACACGTTTTTTACATTGTCATTTACATATAAAAAGGTTTTACAGCGTGCACATTTTAATTTCCCTTTAGTATTTTAACTGGTCAATGTTTGCATGCTAAACTCTTTATAAGCGAGCCTTTATTATGTTTTTATTACAATTCCTTTTCTATAACTTAGCTTAATGACTTTTAGTTTAGTTTAAGACTCTTGCAACGCTTATTATATCTCATTTGATCGAGCTTAAACAAAGAATAATTTGAACTTTTGGCCAAAACTACATTATGGAATAAAAAAATCTGTATACATTTTTTTATAACTAATAAAAGACGAGACAAGCCGAAGGCCCACCTGATGCTAAGCACCGCCTTTACCGCGGTGATCACGTTCACAATTAATTTTAAACAAGCATTGGTACGGGGTACCAGAAAAGGGAGCGAAGGCGTCAAAAGGTCACCAAAGGTCAAAAATGACATTGGGTTTTTGGACGTTTTCGGCCATTTGAAGTCTTATTTATTTGGTGACCTTTTGAGGTCACAATGACTCCGGTCCCTGTGACCCTAGGGTCACCAAAATCAGTCAGTACCCTTCTCTCATTAAGACGGTGCTAAGAAAAATTGTTTCATGTAAATCGGTCAACGCGTTCGGTTGTAATCGTCTCACGCACAGACAGACAGACAGCGCTATACATATTAGGGGGCTTAGCTCCCTAAATTAATGTGACAATACATAGATAAAGCGAGTTGAAGCTTATGCCTTCTTTATTGCATTACGTTAAAAAATAAAAAAAAAACATGTGACCAATAGATTTAATTTCTACATGACGGAATAACGATTAAAATTTAGTCATCTAGCTTATGGTAACTAAATAAATAAATAATGCTGGACAAATAACACAGCATCATCTAGCCCCAAGCTAAGCAGAGCTTGTGTTATGGGTACTAGATGACTGATATACTTAATTATACTACATAGATAGATATTTTTATTATTTAGAGAAAGACAATTGGGAATTTGAGATGAACTTTTTAAATAACTAAAAAAAATACGGAAACAGTTTAAATGTCATGCGGCAATTTGTAGTACCAAACACAGTAAACATTAAATAAAATAAATAAATAAATAATGCTGGACAATTCACACAGCATCATCTAGCCAATCATCATCTAGTCTGGCTAGCCTCAAGCTAAGCAGAGCTTGTGTTATGGGTACTAAATGACATTACATAATAATTATAGTAATCTTATTAATTCATTAATTTTTCAAGAAATAAAACAGGCTTTAATGATAAAGTCCTTAACTTGTTGCTGAAAATAACCGCTATATTACACGCCCATTACATTTAAGCATTTTTCTCAAGCACATCATGAGTACTGGGTGTATTTAAACAAGCAAATAAAATAAAGTACAACAAAACCCAACTACAAGTTTAAGTTTCGGACATAAAACTATGCCTTGAGGGATGCCAGTAGACACATTTAAATCCTCATAGATCCCACTATCAGAAACGATTTTTGTAAAATAACGGATTATAATTGAAAATGTAGCTATTCGAACTCAAAATGATTTTTCGAAATCGGTTCATAAACGACGGAGTTCTAGGGTAACATTAAAAAACTAAGAAAATTTAGAATTAGAACGTCATATTTTTTTTAAGTATTTTAAATAAATATCCACCTGTTCTGTATCAGTCTCAAATTCCTTTAGAAATTAAAATCTTCAGTTCAGTTTTATGGTAAGTCAAATAGTGTCTATTCATTTCGTACTCAAAGACATTTTTATAGAGAATTACGGCAACCAACTCAGCCGTCCAAGTCATATCATAAAGAAGAAAAAGAAGACCACATAGAAATATCAGTTTACTGAAGAAAAAGAACATATTAAAGTTTATTAGTGCACATTATTAAATTGGTCCAAAAACCTTTTTTTCCGAGTACCTACAGTACTGTTGTGTATTGGCCACTGAGATCGTCACACGAAGACTAAATACATTGTATTGTACTCTTACAGTGTATATATGTACATTGATATTTTCCATTCAATTGATACGTTGTTGCAATATATAAAATATTTATATGACAACAGCTGTCGAAGTAAAATGCATTTTATTTTACATTTCCTCTCCGACGCGAAGAAGCATTTTAAAAAATCCTCGTGCAAAATGAGGTGCTAAGATTTACGCCTCTAGTGCATCCGCTTAGCTTTATTTCCTCTTTGATCGATCTAGGCTTGTACTGGGTGTACCAGAATGAGCTTAAGAGTGTCTGTCAAAATTCCTAAGTCTAGCAGTTATGAAATAAAATTAATCGTAAATACACGCGGACAAAGTCACGGTAAATAGCTAGAACATAAGAAAACACGTATCAAAACCATTTTGCACGGTAATATATTTTGTATCACCATGAAACCCGATACTTAGATTATGAATTGCAATAATTAAATCGGAAATAAAATCTCCATGTACAATTTAAAAGGAACAAAGAAAAAACATTGCCGAAATACAATTATTTCGGCAAGTAAGGGAAGCAAAAAGAACGAATGTTTTTTGCAAACATAAGCACGAAAGGCCTGGGCATGCATCGAATTCTAAAACGTGGCACACATAACACTGGAAACTACACCAAAACGGGGTAACTGTCCTATTTAATTAGAAAACGTATCATGTTCACGTCTACTGCCCTTGAACTAAATACCCACGTTCTAGTTACCTGCATATATTTTGTTAATATTATATCTGTCTTGGCCAACTTCGACCCATCGACTGATTAGGCATACATATATAACTTTGAGTACTTTACTAAATATTTCGTTACACCCTGTAGACGTACTTTTCAGTTCAGGGCGCGCTATTAAATATTCAGTGTATTTTAGAAAGCGGTATTATGAATTTTGTTGATCAGTTCAAATGTTGGCTATTTTAAAAATTCACGAAGGTGTGTTAGTTAGTTTAATTATTGCCATGAAGTGTTTACGTTCATACATTTTAGAAAGTTTGAAGAAGTACAATAACTTGTATTAATCTAAGTTTTAAGTAAATACATAATTCAGTATCGATGGACAGGAAAATAGATAAAGGAAATACAGTAACATTGTTACCATTTAATGCAGCAATAGCAAATGCTGCCAAATTAGCTTTAGTGTTTCTTTGTCATGTTGTAATAGCTTCTTTTGGAGTGACGTCATAACAAGCCATACATTGTACCTGGACACGACGTCACGCGATATTTAAACTTAGTGTCTTTCTTTTAGATTACGTAAGTACATGTTTTATTGTTATTTTTATTAGGAGCCTGTAGCGTCCCACTGCAGGGCAAAGGCCTGCCTTCCCTCCTTCCATTCTTTGCGGTTCTATGAAAAAAGGGCGTATTCCTCATTAAAAGAGTCGAAGTCATCTCGCCATCTCCGCTTGCGGCTGGGCGCCCCCTGCGCTCACCATAATCCGGTAACGTTGTCATTGTTGGCCATCTGCGGTCAATAACATTAAAAGTCAATACGAAAAAAAAGAAGCCATCTCCGTCTAGGCCTTCCACGTGGAACCACGTTCCACGTTGTCTGTTGTCAGTTGCGATCTGCGCTCACTGCTAGTCTGACATACGACACACGTGCTGCCCATGCAGCCCAGTCCCGTTTGAGTTTGGCGAATTTTTCAGCGACGTCGGCTATTTGCGTTTTGATTTGAGTAGTGTCGTGTTTTGGACGCGGTACGTAAGTTTGACTCCCAAGATGTAGCGCTCCATAGCCTTCTGACAAACCACAAGGCTGAACTGGAAATGAAACAAACCACAAACTGAAGCTGACTCTTAGTTAATGACCAAGTCTGTGGACCGTATCTGAGGATGGGGAGAATGCACATGTCCATGAGTTTCCCTTTTAAGATCTCTACCACTCTGGTAGAGATCCTTTCGTTAGATGTTTCATGGACAAAAAGTAACCTCTATGCGAATGCGTTTAATTACAGTGCCACTAATATTATAAAGCTGAAAGTTTGTTTGGATGGAGGTATGTAACCTCTTCACGCAAAAACTAGGCTACGGATTGAGCTGAAACATTGCACACGTATTGTTGACCAGGATTAACACATAGGCTACTTTTTATTACAACGCATGCGAAGCGGCGGGCAGAAGATAATATTATAAAGCTTGTATCAAAAAAAGTTCAGATATAAAAATAACAAAGCATTAATTCCAGATAGGTAGAAGATCTCTGCCTCCGCGCCGACTATGAATCAGAGTATTTAATATTGAAGTATTTAGTAGTAGAACTTTTGTAAAGAGTTCACCCGGAGAAGTACTACCACCGTACCTATTTCTGCCGCCAAGCAGTAACGTCTGCATTGCTGTCTTCCGGTTTGAAGGGTATAAAGGGGGCCGGCTAAATTACATTACCTACACGTGACCAATCGTGCTTAGTGATCGCGATCCCCGCGGTTTTGCTGTTGTAATAAGTAGAGGTTACCGCATAACATCAGATGGGCCTTCAGTTTGTCTCGTCATTAAGTCGTATAAAAAAAATCGATGCTGCCAAACCGTCGCTGAGTGAGTTAGGTACCATACATTTCAATATTAACTGCTCGGATACGTAGCCGGCATGGTCGTCATGGCGCCTTGATGAGGCAGGGAACTAATAGCAATAACAGTAGCCATAAATAAATAGCCATTAGAAGCTATTCGGATTAGTGGCATAGACAATAAATAGTCGGTACGTGGTTCGCTGTTATTAGTTCTATTTTCATACTCTTTGCTGGCCTGATTTGTCGTAGGACACTGAATAATGGTAGGACGTTTTGAAAATAATGTGACACAAATAATTCTAGATGGACTTAGTTTTCGCCTAAGGCTAGTCGCCTATTTAACCCGCCATTGGTCACGTCAGTTTGACTTACATCATTGGTGACGCCGGTCCCACGCACCGGGATTTCACCTAAGGTATTTCAATATTTAATTATACTATGTTACTTATAGTGGCTCAGTTTTACACTTGCACTTGAGATACTAAAAATGAGCATGTTTAATTACACACATTTTTAAAGACTATCAGATTACTACAATAAAGAGCATTTAGCAGTGTTTTGATACGAGGAACTAATATGAAATAAATAAAACTGTAATATTCCTAACAAAAAAAAATCAAAAGAAGTTTAGTACTGACCATTCGACTTACATAATCGGTGACGCCGGTCTCACGCACCGGGTTTGCACCAAAACTAAGGAACGTGAACTCGCGTCACCGTTTTGGGTTGAACCCATTGTACGGGACGTGCAATGAGGCGACTACTCGAAATCACACAGCAAATCGATAGCGGGTTAGAAAGTTATTCGACTTTTTCGATCCACCCGGTCTCACAGACATATAAGTCACAAATGGCGGGTTAAATAGGTTTAGTTAGCTTACCTGTGCTTTGTATGTCTCTACCCCCGACTTTCGATCGGAATGTCGTGGGTTCAATATCAAAAAATATAAGATCATAAAATATTTTCAAAAGTTTATGATAAAACGTGTTTTTACTGGTTCTTGTTTCATTTAAAGTGAATTATGTACTATGAAATTTAGACAGCATGAAAAAAAGGGATTCAAACGTAACTTATGCAAAATTGTTTCATATTCTTCAATTATCAATATCGAAACTCTGAACTCGATCACCTACTTTTGACGTAGACTGTACCAACAAGTTGGTATCTTTTTGTTTGTTATTTTCTCGTTTTGTAGTCGGAGAGCGTTCACTCGATTTGCGCACTTAGGAAGATCGTGATCTTGCTGTTCATATCACATCATCATTATTATCATACTTTAAAAGTTAAACCGGCCTTTGTACCGCTGGTGGAATAAAAGAGTACCTACCACCAATTATTCTTGCCATTTTACCTTCCATTATTTTCTTCCATATATAATTCTTTAATTTATAACAAAATCATTTTATGATTAAATGCTTGACTACTTCCTGAAAATACAAACCGCGTTAAGTACGCCATGATAAAGATAAACAGAACTGGGTTTAAAAGCTAGCAAAAAATAGGATTTAGTGATTTTAATATTACAGAATTTACGGGTGACAACATCGAAAGATGGTTAAGATAATATATTCTAATTCACTAATCATCATCCTTATCATTTATTCATAAACCTGGTTCGTTTTCGTTAATGTTTTGAGGTTCAGACTGAAAATCAGCGTCGGTATCGCCCTCGGTGCGGTAGCGACATTTGGCTGAGGCTGAACCTACTTAGCCGCGCACTTGGGAAATACCAATCTTTTGTAATGTTGTGTATTTTATACCTGTTCTGTGTGTTTTCTTTTTGCCTTTCTGTATGTGCGTGTGTGTTAAGTAAATAAATCTTTATCTTTATCCTTTGAGTTGACTTGAGAACATCGTCCTTTTTAGGGTACCGTACCTCGAAAGGAAAAAAACGGAACTCTTATAGGATCACTTTGTTGTCCGTCCGTCTGTCTGTCAAGACCTTTTTTCTCAGGAACGCGTGGAGGTATCAAGCTGGAATTTATATTAAATACTCAAGTTTATTGTCTCTTAGAGCTGTGAAAAAATCAAACTTCTAAACCAACGAAATCAAAAGATACAGCCGTTTATGCCGCAAATTTTCGACACTCGCAAGGGAATCAAAACCAACAGGGTACTTCCCGTGAACTCAGAATCTTGAAATTTGGTACGAAGCAACGTCTTATAGCACAGATAAAGGAAAAATTGCGAAAACCGTAAATTTTTAGTTACATCATATAATAAAAATATTTTTATTAATTTTCTTCCTCATGAACGCGAAGAGGTATTAAATTGAAATTCATATCAAATACTCTGGTCTTATATACCTATAGGTTTGTACGGAACCCTTGGTGCGTAAGTTCGACTCGCATTTGGCCGGTTTTTTTAATCGGTTAACGAAGTGGCCTACAAAAGGGCTGGATAAAAGAAAGAAATATGTGTCGGAGACGTGTATGCTGATGAATTTGTGGCGTGACCAGAATGGGTATGATCAGGAAAGAGTATATAAGAGGAAGTTTAAATGTGCTCAGTTTATAAAGTTGAGGCTAGCCTGGTAAAGGCATGTTATGAAGTAGGATGAGACATTTATCAAAAAGCTGATAAATATGAAAGTGTATGTAACTAAAACAATAATATTTCCAGTACAGTAATCATAAAAAAATAATAAAGTGTCTACTTGCACAGAAAAACTACTTCGTACTTAACAATAAAAATGTTTGAAAGTCAATAATTTAACATCAAAAATAATGTTTCGTTTTCTCCACTATTTATCAACAATGTCAGAAGAGTCTCAGCCAGGTCTATTAGGAGAAAGTAGTGAATTAAAATATATAACAGAAAGGGAGGCTTAATACTTTTACATGCTGAACACCAATTTACAAAAAAGTCTACATGTAAAAGTGGAGCAGCAGTGTGGGAATGTCACTTGCGAAAGAATAAGAAGTAAAGAAATAACACAACAATTATTATTTTTTACCTTAAATTAAAATTGTAATACATATTTATAAATTTTATTTTATTTCACTTTTTTTTCCCACGCTAAAAACTAAGCTATTAACAGGAATACAGATTTAAGCGGACGACATAACGTAAATTATTTACTTCCCGCTGTCCCCGTCCCCGAATCTACGTTACGGGGACAACGGGAAATAATTAATCACGTCCCGCTGTCCCCGTGACGGAGACATAGCATACGGGGACAACGGGAATACACCAGCAATTATGCTAAAATGAATCTCACAAAAAAAGAGCATAACACTGCCGGTCCACCGGAGCGGAGCGTAGAAGAGAGTGGAGCTGACCAATGCAATTGCATAAAAACTCCGCTCTACATTTTTTGCATTTCTATTGGTTAGCTCCCCGCTCCGCCTGGTGAACAGGCAGCCTACAGCCCAAAATAGACTTCCTCCTTGTCCTTCAATTACCAATCAATCTAGCATCTGTAATGTTCATTATCTAATTAGAAAAACGGCTTTTTATTACCCATCTATAGCAAGATGGCGGTACGATGAAGTCGTTTGCAGTTCGCGTGACGTTAATCCATGAATTATGGAGTCTAATGATATTAGCCGCGTAAAATATGCGCAGCTTGAGTTAATAAGTTCTTCTATCCGATTTGCAGAAGTTATAGGACTTTACTGCCAAACCACAGCTCATTTATTCGATCTGTGGGAAAGATGGTATTTTAATTTTCCTTGGCTAACTGATAGTAGCTTAACTTAGCCATATTGATTGTGTAGGTATGTATATATGTATGTATGTGTACATATACATATTATTATGTATGTGACGGTATTTTATATTAAAATATGTTTATAATTTCACAGGTAAATAAAACCGGGCAAGAGCGAGTCGGACTCGCGCACCGAGGGTTCCGTGCCATCATACAATATAATTTATGACAAAGGCGGTTTTATATTTGTTGGAGAACCTTGACAGCACCATCTCTTGTCTGATAGCGGAACTTATGTAGATTTTTTACACTTTCGATGATTTGTAAAAAAGTATGCTATGTAGAGAAATTGTAATAAATTTCCTCTAATCTCTACATACACTTCTAATAGTAATAAAAGTTTGAAAGGTTTATCTCCGCAAACTTCGGAGATAAGGGGGGGGGAACGCTATTTTTTTCAACATTTTTGTAAATAACTCAAAAACTATACGACTTAAAGGAAAACTAAAAACTGTTTATTAATGTGCAGAGAAATATCTTTTATATGATACCCCACATCACCTATTAACTTCACAAAATTTTTGAAAACCCCTCTTCCACCCCCCTTGTCTAAAAAACTATGCAAATTAGAGAGTTCGCTATAATTTTCCTATAAAGTTTACATACACTTCTATTAGCTATAAAAGTATCACGGGTTTATCTCTGCAAACTTTGGAGATAAGGGGGGGGGAACGGTCGTTTTTTCAAAATTTTTGTAAATAACTCAAAAACGATACGGTTTAAAGGAAAACTAAAAACTGTTTATTAATGTACAAATGAATACCTTTCATATGATACCCCACACGACCTAGTAACTTCACTTAAAATTTTTGAGATCCCCTATCCGCCCCCCTGCAATCAAAATAAGAATATTTTTTAACATTTTTATATATGCTATATTAGTAAAAAACTGTTGTCTTTTATCATTTTAAATTGCAAGTCGCTAGCATCAGTAGTTCTCGAGATATCCATCTGTGACAGACAGACAGACAGACAGACAGACAGAGTGATTCTATAAGGGTTCCTTTTTACCATTTTGGTCCGGAACCCTAAAAAGATATCACTGTTGTAGTGTATAGCTGTGGGATGCGTGTAGGAGAATGTTGCCCCTCTTCTTTCGCCCGTGGATGTAGTAAGAATCTGCCCAGGGATACCTCCGGAAGATGTGCAGCAGTGTCTTCCCGTATATCAAATCACCCGTACTTCGCTCGCCAACCCGCCTGCCAAGCGTGGTAAGTAAAGCAATAACCCAACTTTCCTCCTTGAAAATCTCCGAGAGATCTTGGAGATTTTAATTTAAATATATAAATAATGCTGGACAATTCACACAGCAGAGCTTGTGTTGTGGGTACTAGATAACTGATATACTTCATACATTATGCTACATAGATAGATAATTATTATTATGTATAGAAACATATCCAAGAACATCCTGAACAAATATCATCGAACGCATCGAACCATATTGGACATCCTATGTCCACTAGTGAACTTGGACAGCACTCCTATGGCTGAGATGTCATGTTAAATAATATAGATAATTTTATAAATCAATTATTCCGTTACTTATTCCTGCAAACACCCGCCAATTTTTACTAAGTGCGCACTCACATTTAAAACCAAAATTGGTTACTGAAGTCATCTAAGAGTTCATACACACCCTTATCTAAATGAGGTAACCAGAGACAGTGGAACAAGTACTACTGCACTGAGTGACACACAACAAAAAAAACCGGGCAAGAGTGATTCGGACTCGCGCATTGAGGGTTCCGTGCCATCATTCAATATAATATATGATAAAGGCGGTTAATATTTAATTTTGTTGGAGAACCTTGACAGCGCCATATCTTGTCTGATAGCAAAACTTATGTAGATATTTTACACTTTCGATGATTTCTAAAAAAACCATGCAAATTAGAGGGTTCGTTATACATGTAATCTTTACATACACTCCTATAAGCAATAAAAGTTTCAGGGGGTTTATCTCTGCAAACTTCGCAGATTAGGGGAGAACGCTATTTTTTAAACGTTTTTGTAAATAAGTCTAAAACTATACGGCCTCAAGTAAAACTAAAAACTGTTTATTCATGTGCAAATGAATACCTTTCTTATGATACCCCCAAGTGACCAAGTAACTTCACAAAAAAATTAAAACCCGCTTGTCTAAAAAACTTAAAATTAGAGGGTTCGCGATCATTTTCATATAAACTTTAAATACACATATATTAGCTGTAAAAGTTTCACGGGTTTATCTCTGAAAACTTCGGAGATTAGGTAGTTACGGTCGTTTTTTCAACATTTTTGTAAATAACTCAAAAACGATACCGTCAAAAGTAAAACTAAAAACTGTTTATTAATATGCAAATGAATACCTTCCACATGACTTAGTACCTTCACATTTTTTTTAAAACCCGCCTTCCATTCCCCTTGTAGTAGCTTGTATTTTTTAGTTAACGTCAAACAGTGGAGTAGCTACCCTTCCACGTTTGTATGGAAAGATGAGCGACTCGTTCATCCTTAATTACAAAGATTGCAATCAGCACGTATACAATACTGTGCAGGACGACGCTGCAATGTCTGGGGATTAAATGGCTTGCCTAGCACCAAAACAAACCCAAAAAACCTTAATTCAGTGCGACCGCAATAGCCACTGTGAAAGACATTCTCCCAGGTGCAATATCATTATTTTCTAATTATCATTAGATTCCTTCCGTAACAGGTTCCGTTAGGATGAACTTTTTTTTTCTTGGTTTGGTCGCTAAATAGGTGTTGCGAATTAAACTCAAACCATTTAGGTGTTGCGAAGACATTTTTTTGAGTTAGGGTTCCGTTTGTGAAATAATTAAGATTTAAAATTTTTTTTCTAGCGCCTCTAAAATCTAAACTGCAAGCTTTACAAATCTAAGAATGTAGTTTTAACCATGAACTTTCTTGGAAAGCTGTAACGGTAATCTAGCTTTTTATTTTTCGGGGAAATTGTTGCTCAAATAAGTGATACGCTAAACCAAATATACCGGAATACTTTAAACTAAATCAATGAAAAAACTGATGCGTAACAGTTTTTTCGGTATGGCACCATTCTTGTATAACAAAATACCGACGACCATAAGAGAATTGCCAACCATGGTGTTTCAGAGAAAGCTTAAAAGCATACTTGCTAGCAAATGCTACTATACAGTTAAGGATTTTTTAAATGACAAATCTTTTGACAAATAATTTATTTTAATTCTTTTTAAATTTTCACAATTTTATTGGTGTCAACATTTTTTATTTTATTGAATGACATTATTTTTGATTATTATATGACAAGCATGCACTAATATTATTGTTTTTTTTCTATTGTTATTTTTAGTTTTTTGTTATTATTAGTTTTGATTTTATTTTTATTAGTCGTATTGTTTAAATTTTTAAATTTACAATAACCATTATTTTATAAATATAAAAGAAAATGTAATTTACAGAACATTGCACACCCATTATGGGTAAATTACATTGAAACAATTATAAATGTGAGATCTTTAAACATGTAATTACGCAATAAATATACTTTGACTTTGACTTTGACTTTGAATGGGTACCTGTTAAAAGAAACACACACCAACTTCTAACAACAGGTCTACTGGTAACAGAACCCTACACAGCGCGAGACCCGATACGCACCAGGCCTAATTTTTTAAAACACATTCCTGTTCAAGCCAAGTGCGCTATTTCTGTTCAAAGTTCCTTATTTACGACCTGATGTACCTACTAATCTATATTCATCCGATCTTCTTACCGTAGATAATGCTATCAATTTCTCCAGAAGGGGCTCAATATAAATCTACATAAATAGGATGCCGGTGTCCTATTGATAAATGATGAAAACTCCAGACTCATGAGTGTAGGAAGGTACTCACATAATTTAATAATGGCAATGGAATATAGAATTTTGGACATAATAAAGTGGATCATAAAAATACACGTAAGTAACTATTGAAATGTCAAAGAAAAGAGGATAATAAAAGTACCTAGAACTACTATTTAATAATCTTTTTTAACATGGGGTGCCGGCAGTAGAATGCCTTTCCCCCTTCCCGTGGATGCAGTAAAAATCTGCCAAGGGACAATGCGCAGCAGCGTCATTCCGTGTATCAACATCCCGCACTGCGCCCGCCAACTCGCCTGCCATGCGTGGCGAGTATGTTAACAATCCTCTCATGATCTTGGAGATGAGGGAGGCCACTGTCTACGTCCACTGCTGGACATAGGTCCAGCAGTGGACGACAGTCTTACGGCTGAGATGATGATGATGAAACGTTTAGGATTTAGGTATGAAGCCGAGTGGTACGTACGAGTTTCGATGATAAGGTCGTAGGTCTCGCTACAGGCCGTGTACTAATGGATTTTTATTTTTAGACAAATGTAGGTCTGTATATGTGTTAATCCATGCTGTAGCGGTGAGAAAACATCATGAAGACCACACGGCTAAGTCAGATTCAGACGTCCGACTATGCAATAAAGCATTTTCTATCTATCTATCTATCTATGCTGGGAGAATGGACAAAGTGCTGAGCAAGTCAAATCCATCAAACATTATTCTAAGCACTCCAGCGCACGGCAAGAACATCAGTTGCTGATGATCTATAAATCATCTATAGCAGATGTGAAATCCTATTTATATCGAGACATTCAGAACGTATTACGGTTTTAAATTATCACTTAACTTTAAGACTTTTCCATCATGAATAGAATTGTTTATTCCATTATAATTACTCTGAAGAGTCTTTGAGTACCTGCCGATTTAATAATAAAGGGAATTCTTCCTCAAACTATCGGCATTTTGTAAGTACGACATTCAATGCAGCGTTGAAGATTTTCTCCTTAATAAAAGTGTTCAGGTATTTATGAGTTTCAGCATTGAATTCTTGGTATTAAATTAGATTTGTGTTTATTAAAGCTAGGTATAGTTTATAACTAAGGAAGTAAACACTTTATAAATAGTATTCAATTAAATTTTGAGGTTTACTAAAGTGGTTTTAAAAAAAAATGCCGAATCTTATTCCCTTAACCATAACAATTTTTATTAAGTTCAAATCCAAAAAATCTAAGATCGTTGAAATCGTTCCAGCCGTTCTCGAGTTATATTGGTGTATATTGATCTAACCCGACATTGTTTTATAGATATAAGATTCATATATCTCTCTAAATGTAGTCGCCATATTATAAAGGGGTCATTTTTTTCACTTTCAAAATTAACGTGAGATATACTATTCATTTTGTAAAAACGGGAATTACTCACGTAGTATTTTCACGGGGTCATTTTTGTTTTTCTCATTAAATAAGGTCGCAAATAAGTGTGGAAATTTGGGTACAGAAACTCACCCATTGCACCAAAACGCCACAGATTACGTCGAAATATTTACCCGTAGAGAAGATCGACATGCAGCTTGTAACATGCGTTTATAATTAGATGTTTTATCGCTATTTCACGCACAAATTGGTGTCGCATGTCTTGCTGTTGACAGGGAGTGCGATTCAAATAACATTAAGGGCAAATTAGCTCGGTATCTTGGGCTGAATTCAGAAAATATGCGCAGATAATGTGATTTGCTTTCTTCGACCTTAAGCCACTGGGTGGCTGAGTGAGGATCTCGTCAATACGGTGTACGGAGGTTTTCCTCGTCCAATCTTTTACTGCCACTCGAACCAGGGTGCCTACTCTTGAAAACCACTTCGATTTTGTTGAATAGAATCGACACGTATGCCTAATATATCGAATTAATTGGCCGTGTTCATAAAAACGACGATCGTTCAACACGTCGACTGTCAAAATTTGTATTAAATTTTCCAAACTGAAAACGATATTGTGCACAAGTGCAGAAAGCTGTCGTTGTAATGTTTGTTACCTCAGTCGATTCATCGTTGCCAAATTTCAATCTCGTTATTGGTAAATTGTATATCGTTGTGAGAGAGGGCCAGCAGCTCCGTCCATCTCTACCTACAGACTGTCATCTTCGTCGACCGGCTGCTTACGAATCAGGACTGCAACAAGCGTAAATCTTTGCGATTATCGCTGTCAAAGGTATTTTTTTGATAACAGCAAAGAATTGATGTTTGACAGCGATGATTGCGAGAGTTACGCCTGTTGCAAAGCGAGACACGTAATTAGCCTGCCGTCCCCTAGGACGCACGTGGGAAAGTTCTCGAGGATTAGGGTAACAACTTTCCCACCTGCCATCAAATCTCCGTGACCTTGAGTCCCGTCCAAATAAGCTCTATGATATCATCATCATCATCATCAGCCTTTATCGACCCACTGCTGGGCATAGGCCTCCCTTTGATTTTGCCATTCGCCTCTGTCATAAGCTATTCTTAGCCAGGTGCAACCCACGGTCTTCCGAACATCGTCAACCCATCGGGATGGTGGACGACCCCTTTTTCTGTGCCCTTCTCTCGGCCACCATTCAGTCAGCGTTTTCGTCCACCTGTCGTCATTTCGTCTGGCCAAGTGTCCTGCCCAACTCCATTTGAGATATATATGATACATATATATACAGATAAATGGTAATGTCAAGAGCTTGGAGGCCTATAGGCTGACCACTTGCCCGATAGTGAGAAGTTATTATGTACGCAATACGGGAATCGGTGGACCTGACTGGCACGAGATCGCTAGGTGATATAAAGGAGAAAAAGTCCATACCCAGCAGTGTAGTCGGCTATTGCTCCATGGTTAAAGTAAAGGCTAACCAGAAGATATACGTCGGCATCGAAAAAGACTACCAGCCAGACGATATTGCCAAGGCAATAGGGAAACATGTGGAAATGGCTGGCACAAGATAGCTAAGCGTGGTGTGAGAAAGAAAAAGCGTTTACCCAGCTACCGGTAGATAAAATAATGGGTTTCTGAAAATCAGCCTAGAGCGAGTCGGAGTACAAACTCGCTCATAAACGATTTAGTGCATTACTACAAAGATGTTTACAACATATATGACGCCCTGACCAATACTTTGCCAGGGAAGTGTTGGTGTGGATTTTAATGTAACATCCAATTTAGGGTTGTGGGCATGCCCATCGTGCAAACAGCGGTGGATCCGTGAAAGGTTACACATAATTGTTTGTTTTGCGCAAATATCCGAACCAGTACTCGGGCCTGTGTGTTTGTAGTTAGTTCATACAATACAAAGCGACCAAGTTTATGTCGCCAACGGAATCCGTTACGTTATTTACACGGACCAACTTTTCTAAAGCTCTTTGTCAGCGGCTGAAATATACAATTTTGAGCTAAATTAGCCATTCCTTTTGTGGCATTAGCACTACTAATGTACCATATGGTATAAATATGCTAATTACTGTGTAATTAACCGGATCGCGTCTAGTACATCAATAGCGGGGTGCTAATATATTAGACCAAAGTCGTCAAACTCTATTATTTCAAGAATCAAGAATCAAAAAATACTTTATTCAGTGCGGCCGCATGGACCTTATTGACGCGTCACAAATTACAAAATAAAACACACAAATAAATAGAATAAAGCACATAATTGAATCTGTTCACTTCAGATGACACGCGAGTTAGGAAAAGAAGTGAACAGAAGAACCTAACTCGGTCGTTATAGTCATCATTTAACAATTTTATTTTGTCTTATGTTACGTTTTTTTGTATATTGTACAGGTAGTGTCATAAATAAGTGTATGCACACTTGTGCGCGGCTGGGCGGTTACTTAATTGTGACGCCCATTGTAAGTAACTTTAAGAGTCAGTCATATTTATCATGTTTTAGCTTTAAGTCATTGTTATGTATTTTGTACCCACCATTGGTGTGGCTGTATTGAATAAATAAAAAAAACATATCTTAGAACCATCTCTCGGAATTTATTAAAGGTTAGGTATTGAAGGAGTTTATTATATCGAATTTAACGCTATTAGCTATTTTCCCTTACTTGGAAAACAGTCTAAAGTGAAAAATTCTGTAAAGTTTTCTTAATATTTTTTTGTTCTATGTTTTTGAACATTATGCGCAACGTCGTGTAAAATACCCGACAGAGTATGAATATAATAAACTTAATTGAATTTCGTTACGTGGTTCTGGTTCTAGAGTTCTCGTTCATATATCTTGATGTAACAATACATCCTTATCCATTGGCCTTTTCTTCTTAATTAGTAGAACGGTCCTTAGAAGTACCCTCACGTACGTACAATATCGTGGAATTACCTGGTGCGTGGAATTGCTCCTGTTGGCGTTTGATAACAAAATGCTGGTTATTTATTATAACTAAGTATCAGACGGGGAGTCAAATTGCTTGTTAAATATTTATACAACAGATTTGCTGTTGCCCAATTTTGACAAGTTATACCTACCTGGATAAAAAAGTAGTATTTCTGGGCCATAGCGTTTGCTTCGGCAGGATACAAAGTGACAATGGTGTCAATTATGTTGCCACACTTCCTAACTAAAACTAAATAAATTTTCAGAAGTTAATAATGTAGAATTGTTTCCAAATCGGTCAAGTGCTTTCGAAGATTACCTTCCTCATCCAAATTGACTTAGGTATGCGAGTATATAGATTCTTAGAGATATATAGATAGATAGAGTTCCAATGAAAAAATGCTTATTGAGTTAGAATTTTGATCCAAACTTTTAAACTTCTAACTATTTTTTTTTTTACTACTAACATTATTCTTATTTTAAGATATTGTTGTTATTTTTATCTTTGGTGAAGACTATTTTCAGCAATTAGTTAAACCTTAGTGGTTTTAGATGCTGTTTAATAAAATTGTAACTTCTTGTAACTATAAATAAATAAAAAAAAAAAACTCTTTTTACAAGCTTTTATTTATTCTTAAAGTACTCCTATAATTTGGGTATCATATGAAAGGGTTTGCTGAAAATAACTCAAAAAATTAAATGACGTTACTCTGGATCCGACATGGCGGAACACCCAAGATGGCGGACTAGTTATTTTTAATGGACTCCTAAGATGTGGGTATCAAATGAAAGGCCTTGCTGAGAGTTACTCGAAAAATTAAATGAAATCACTCTAAATCCAACATGGCGGGCATGAGATGAACAGACAAGAAACCAACTGTCCAGTGATAACTAAAAAGTAAAAAAAACTTTTTAACAAACAAGCTTTTATATAAACGTACTAAAAATAATAAAATAAACATTTTCCAATAAAGTTTAATGTCAACTTAAAGCGTCTTTACACAATTTATGTGAAAAAAAGCTTGTCGCGAGATACATATAAGCAGGTACTCGTTTTTACATTGTTTGAAAAAAAAATTAAATCAATTAGATCAAGTTACAGGTACACAGGTTAATCTCGCGACAAGCTTTTTTATCACATAAATTGCGTAAAAACGTTTTAAGTTGACATTAAACTTTATTGGAAAATGTTTATTTTATTCTTTTTAGTAAGTTTAAATAAAAGCTTGTTTGTTAGAAAGTGTTTTACTTATAATTTATTTATTTGAATTTTAAAGCAGATAGCCAACGTTTATTGAGTTACTGTCATTATCCGTTTCGTGTTTCGTGGATTAGGTTACAGGCGGGTATAAAATAGTCTAAATCTCCCAACATGAGCCCCACAAGGGTACTGCGATATTAAAAGCGTTATAGTTCAGCTACATTGCTCTTATGTAGCACCGACCTTAATATAATGTACCCAAGCATTATTTAAATGGTTTGATGTAGGTTTATTATGTTTCGCGGTGGCAGGCTTCTGGCTCTCACAGGCTCGAGACAAAATGATATCAATTTTACATCCATATTTTACTAAAATAAGTAAAAAAATATGGAATAATAATTTACGGACGGAAAATACGTACCTTTGCCGACGATGATTTAACGTTTTGATATTTTTTTTTATATCTTATCATCCGAAGAAGAGTGTCCAAGGATAACTCTACTTTGGATGATCAGATTTTGATGAAATTAAAAACATAAGTAGATTGTCTTGTCTTTTTATTTTGTGGATTTTTGTGTTGGGTTTTACACAATTCCGTGTCAAGTTTATAAATTCTTATGTTATTTGGCTGGCCATGTTGGCGGCTATCTTTATAATCACATAAGTAGATTAACATCAATACAGATTGACTGTAGTGGAGTTTTAAGAGAATTCCAGCTAAGACACATTGGGATTTCTTCTTTTTTCTCGTCGTCTTTTTATTTTATGGCCTTTTGTGTTTGGTTAAATACAATTCCGCCAGTGTCAAGTTAATTTATAAATTCGTAAGCTATTTGGCCAGCCATGTTGGCGGCCATTTTCCTTCTTCTTTTTTATCGCTGACATGTTGCCGCGTCATAATTTGAAGATGACATTTGACACATGACGTTTGCTAAAATTAATAATATTGCTATTCCTCCCTTGTTTACACGTATTGTTTCAATGTCCTATTTACTTTAGCTATTTTATCTATATTATTTGCAATGCACTAATTATTCATTTATTTAATTACTACTAATTAGTAACAATTATATATATATATGTATATATATTTAATAATTTATTTATAAGATGGGCCAGTTGTGTGTAGTTTTATGGAGGCGGAGAGCGGGAGGTGGAGACTGTGTTCATTTTTCTCTAATAAACTTATATAGGTAGGTTCTATATTTTGATTTTGAAGATCCCTGAAGATGGAATGGTGGGAAAGGCTGTTAAAAGATTTAGTATAATCAATGAAAGCCAGGTAGTGGGAGCTTAAACTCGATGTGTTTTTCCAGAACTTGATTCAAAGTGTAGTGTTCTGTAGTTGATAAACCCCGTCTAAACCCGGCTTGTTCAGATGGTTGATTTAAATCTAACTGGCCTGAAATCCTGAATTCTATAATTTTAATAAATGTTTATAAATTCTTAAATTCTTAAATTCCTAATTTCTGAAATTCCTAAATTCCTAAGTACATAAATTCTAAAATTTTTAAATTATAAATTCTTAAATTCTTAAATTCTTAAATTCTTAAATTCTTAAATTCTTAAATTCTTAAATTCTTAAATTCTTAAATTCTTAAATTCTTAAATTCTTAAATTCTTAAATTCTTAAATTCTTAAATTCTTAAATTCTTCAATTCTTAAAGTCTTAAAATCCTAAATTCCTTAATTCTTAAATTCTTAAATTCCTAGATTCCTTAATTCCTAAATTCATAAATTCTTAAAGTTTTGAATTCTTAAATTCTTAAATTCCTAAATTCTTAAATTCCTAATTTCTGAAATTCCTTAATTCCTAAGTTCTTAAATTCTTAAATTCTTAAATTCTTAAATTCTTAAATTCTTAAATTCTTAAGTTCTTAAATTCTTAAATTCTTAAATTCTTAAATTCTTAAATTCTTAAATTCTTAAATTCTTAAATTCTTAAATTCTTAAATTCTTAAATTCTTAAATTATTAAATTCTTAAATTCTTAAATTCTTAAATTCTTAAATTCTTAAATTCTTAAATTCTTAAATTCTTAAATTCTTAAATTCTTAAATTCTTAAATTCTTAAATTCTTAAATTCTTAAATTCTTAAATTCCTAATTTCTGAAATTCCTAAATTCCTAAGTACATAAATTCTAAAATTTTTAAATTATAAATTCTTAAATTCTTAAATTCTTAAATTCTTAAATTCTTAAATTCTTAAATTCTTAAATTCTTAAATTCTTAAATTCTTAAATTCTTAAATTCCTAAATTCTTAAATTCTTAAAATCCTAAATTCCTTAATTCTTAAATTCTTAAATTCCTAGATTCCTTTATTCCTAAATTCATAAATTCTTAAAGTTTTGAATTCTTAAATTCTTAAATTCCTAAATTCTTAAATTCCTAATTTCTGAAATTCCTTAATTCCTAAGTTCTTAAATTCTTAAATGTTTAAATTCTTAAATTCTTAAATTCTCAAATTCTTAAATTCTTAAATTCTTAAATTCTTAAATTCTTAAATTCTTAAATTCTTAAATTCTTAAATTCTTAAATTCTTAAATTCTTAAATTCTTAAATTCTTAAATTCTTAAATTCTTAAATTCTTAAATTCTTAAATTCTTAAATTCTTAAATTCTTAAATTCTTAAATTCTTAAATTCTTAAATGCTTAAATTCTTAAATTCTTAAATTCTTAAATTCTTAAATTCTTAAATTCCTAAATTCTTAAATTCTGAAATTCTTAAATTCTTAAATTCTTAAATTCTTAAATTCTTAAATTCTTAAATTCTTAAATTCTTAAATTCTTAAAATCCTAAATTCCTTAATTCCTAAAAAGCTATGAATACCTAATTTTAGGATACGAATTCACAATAAAATTCAAGTTTGTTTATTCAAACTCGACAAAGTCAAAGTTAATAAGTGTTTATTCAAAAAGCAAAGGCGACATAGATTAGTCAATTTCTCTCTTCTCTTTTACAGCCGTAGGACGTCCACTTCCGGACAAAGGACTCCCTCATTGATCACTATCATGAGGGGCTGTTGCCATACTCACCAGCCTTGGGGCGTGGGCCAGGCGTATTGGCGAGCACAGTACGGGATGTTGATACACGAAAAAACGTTGCTGCCCATCTTCCGGAGGTATCACTTGGCGGATTCTTATGGCATCCACGGGCAAAAGAGAAAGGGCATTAAATTCATAAATTCTTAAATTCTATTTTATCTCTACATGTTCCATCCGACTGCAATTTTCGAACTTTTTCAATTAAGGATTTTTGTTAATTGTTTCAATTTATGATTATTATTATTAAAAGCCTGTACTGTCACAATGCAGGGCAAAGGCATCCCTTCCTTCCACTAAATTAATTTTATTTAAGAGTAGACCAACTCAATTTACAGTCTATGTAATTGTAGATTAGGTTAAATTTCTTTAATTTCAGAGTTTTTGTAAGACAAAACTAAAACAACCCAATAAGGCCCCAAGAGCCTGCTAACCTCCGGCAGATGGGCAGCAGCGTCTTTCCGAGTGTTAACGTCCCGTACTCGCCTGCCAAGCGAACAACTTCAGAAGTTACACAATTTCCGTTGATCTCGTTACTGTCAAACTTTTCGACCCGAGCCTGAATGAAATTCTTGACTTGTTTAAATTTAGAAAATGTTTCTCTAATAATAAAACAAGGTCAAGTGCTTGTTTTCAGTCAATAAATCGGACTAGCTCCAAGATACCAAATTCCTTTTATTGTGTGGCCTGAATACTAAATTACTTAATATTGTGCAACATCTAAATACTTATTTCAATACGGCAGTAGACTAAAATTGACGCTGAACATCTGATTACATTTTAGTAATTTATTATCAAGTGAAGTAAAATAAATTAAATGTAACTTTTTAAAAACAAGCTTTTATTTATATAGAATAAAATAAACATTTTCCATAAATACTTAATGTCAACTTATAACGTCTTTACACAATTTATATGATATAAGTGAGTTCCGTATCTTCGAATCCCGTAAACGGGACTATCTAAGCGACGCATGGCGCTATGAAGAGTTTCTTAGCTGGACATACAGTCAGAGTCATCAACATCTAGAAAATAAGCGGGGAATATTAATATAAAAATCGGCCAAATGCGAGTCGGACTCGCACACGAAGGGTTCCGTACCATCGTGTGTAAATATTCTGTGAATATTTGAAGCGTCTACCTGTTATCGTAATTAATATCGAGCAAAAAACGGTATTAAAATAACGCGTTTGTTGTATGGGAGCTCCCCATAAATATTTAATTAATTTTGATGTAATTATTTATTTATATAATAACCACGCGCTATATAGGGTTCCGTTGTTAGCAGTTAGACCTGTTGTTAGAAGTTGGTGTATGTTTTTATACGTTTACGAAAACATATTAACAGGATATAATTGAGTTTTTGGTTTAAAGTATTACGGTATGTATGGGAAAATGCATCACTTTTTTGAGCGACTATTTCTACGAAACTAAAAGAGTTTATAAACGACAGAGTTCTGAGATAACAAAGATAAAAAAATCAAGTAGTTTTAATAAAAATGCAATCGTAACGATTTGGATCTGACTGTACATTGTGTGGAAACATAGCTACGTAGCTGCATAGACGGCTCTTTATACAGAGAATTGACTTAAAGCGGCATCGACCAAGCGCCACGGCACTTTAAAGGGATCTCGGCCCAATAGGGGTTTCGAGTCAAAAAGAGTTTTCTTGTTTTTTGTTGTTGTTTCTGGCTTGCCGGAAATCATTCAATTAAGAATTATTATTCAAAAAAATTGGTAAAAACGTCGTAAGTTTATATATCTACACTTTCTTAGTTTTAAATTTTCGACGAGCTCTGTGGCGCAGCGGGCGAAGGTCCGCCTGCGACGCAAGGGGTTGCGGGTTCGATTCCCGCCTCGGAACAAATGTCTGTACGATCTGCAGACATTTGTTCAGGGTGTTCTGGGTGTTTTTCTATATATAATAAAAAATATCTATCTATGTAGTATAATGTATTAAGTATATCAATCATCTAGTACCCATAACACAAGCTCTGCTTAGCTTGGGGCTAGATGATGCTGTGTGATTAGTCCAGCATTATTTATTTATTTAAATTCCTTTTTTCTTCATCATTTGTGATATTTGCAATATTAATGGTTTTTGTTTAATTTTATGACACTAAGTTCTAAACATCGTAAGGAAACCCGCGGCTTAGTTAGCTTCCGACGTATTGACCTGTTCTTTCCTCTGACGAACAGCTGACTCAGCTGAGAGTATGGTATAGGTGCTGGGCAAGCCTAATCCATGTAGCAATGTCCCAGGCACTGCAGCGTCCCGTACAGCATGGTTACCAGTTGCTGACGCTGTATAAATCATCTATAATAGATGCAAAAGCCTTAAGTTCGAAAGGTACAACAATTTCTTCATACATTTTAGATTTTTTAATAATCATGAAAGACAATTATATGTTCTCCTTATAAATATATACATTCATCATTATCTCGCTGCTTGACATACGAGTAGGCTTTCCTCATGGAATGATCATGAGGGGGTTCTTGCCATACTCAACACCCATGGCAGGCGGGCTGGCGAGCGCATTAAGTGAAAAAGTTAGCAACAGAAAAAAAGTTATTTTTAGGTTAAGTATTGACAGTTTGTTGCCAAACATTCTACATCGAAAGTGGCTGGAGTACATAAGTATTCCTTGTTTAACTTACCTATATATCCTACTTTAATTTAAAACATAGTTTAAAACCAATTCATTGCTATGATTAATGACTTTAAGGAACTATACCACTCCCAATACTTGTCATCTAGCAATATTAACTTTATACTAAAGCACTTGTCGTTACTCTTATCCGCTCCATTAATATTGCAGTCACGCGATGGCTTGGCAACATCCCATATCTCACACAGTTACTGTACAGACCAGTGGCAGACATCTTGGCATGTGTACCTCCCTTCTTTTTCGTTATACTCTTGACAGAGTAGTCGGGGTCGTCATGTCGGAAGAGGCTGTGGCAAACTTGACAATCCTACGCCATTCGTCGCGTACCACAGCCCTCCTGGTGCATGCATGTAGTGGACCGTCCAATGCAGTATTGATTTAGTCGGTCCATCTCATAGGCGATCTGCCACGTGCTCGTGTGCCCTCAACTTTACCCTGCACCAGAAGGCGTTCTTTGGACACCTCTCCGTGTCGCGACACGTGGCCAAAGAAAGTGAGAATGCGAGAATGTACAGCAGATCAAATGTCGCTGTCTGATGCCTAGTTCTTGAAGTATGGATAGATTTGTGCGGAACTCAGTCATCGAGACCCCAAGCATCCTTCTTCAGCACCACATCTCGAGAGTTTTCACCTCAGCTAATCAACGGCTTCAGGTAATTTCTTAATCTATGCTTCTATGGAGGATATATGTAGGTACACTCGATACCATGGAATTCACCAGGCCGGAACACTTTCTCTTCTCTCGAACTAGAACCTTAATTTTGTATGATACAGTATCAGTAGTATTACACTAATAGCTGTCCCGGCGAACTTTGTGCCGTCTTCTGAGGCGGCACAAAGTTGAATCTGTTCAACTACTTAATACTACAACTACTACTCTATAACACCAACTACTGCTACTTACTACATCTACTACAACTTTCAACTACTACTAGGTACTGCTCTTCTACTACTTAAATTTGTCAAAAATATAAACTTTTTGTGTTTAAGTTTACTCACAAAGTAAACTTTCTGAACGCAACCTAAAATGTCATCACTACGAAATGTACGAGAATTTGAATTTACGTTTCTTAGATTTTTGTACTTTGTACTTGTAATTTAATTCTGGACCATTAAAAGTACACACAGCATTATCTAGCCCCAAGCTAAGGGGCCGTCTCCACTAGCGAGAGAATCCACTAACGAGTCCGCGCTATAGAAATACGTGGCACGACGATAATATCGCCGCGAATCCCTCGCTCGTGGAGACGGCCCCTATACAGAGATTATGTTATGGGTACTAGATGACTGATAAACTTGATACATTATAAATATTTTTATACATACTTACATAGAGGTAGATAGATATTTCACTTTCAAAATTAACGTGAGATATACTATTTATTTTGTAAAAACGGGAAATACTCACGTGTAGTATTGTAACGTCGAAGATTATTCCGACCCCTTTCGATATTTCAAGAAAATCATCATCATGCGATTCAACGCCCGTCCGCGCGTCATGTCGGCTCGTGTCATGTCGGCTCGTGTCATGTCGGCTCGTGTCATGTCGGCTCGTGTCGCACGAGTCATGTCGGCCCCACGCGCGGACGGGCATGCAATCGCATGGTGATGATTTTCTTGAAATATCGAAACGTGTCGGAATAACCTTTGACGTTACAATACTGCATGAGTAATTCCCTTTTTTACATAATTCATAGTTAAATATTATTTATTTTAAATAGAAAAACATCCAGAATGAACAAATATCTGCAGATCGTACGATCTGACCCGAGTTTGTTCCCAGGCGAGAATCGAACCGCCTTCAAACCGATTGAAATCAATCCAGCCGTTTTCGAGTTATAAATAATGTTACTAACCCGACTTTGTTTTTTACTTATTTACTTTTATTTACTAGGTAGGACGTCAATGAACGTTACATATCTCATTTTAAATGCAAAATCACAAATAATCCCCAGAGATGGCCCTCAGATAATATTTCTTTTATAGCCATTCCTTATGGCTGAACATCTAAATTACGAATAATTCGCTTTCATATTCGCATAAAGCGACGGAATTTTCATTGGACTGTCCTCAAGCATTTTTATTAGTTCTCTAACTGCCGCTGTAGCAAAGGGTAAGACCGCATTCCGACATTCCGCTTTATCTACAGTAAAATTTGTCTGGGACTATAGGAAAATACTTACAGGCTTGGTAAGAAAATATAAGAATAAACAAGTGTATAGATAGTGTCATTTTTTAATTATTAAATAATATATAAATAAATAATCTGCCGTGGGGTGCCGGCAGTAGAATGATACCCCTCCTCTCATGGGCATGAGGATGCAGTAAGAGCCTGCTAAGGGATACCTCCGGAAGATGGGCAGCAGGGTCTATCCGTGTATCAACATCCCATACTGCGCTCACCAACCCGCCTGCCAAGCGTGGTGAGAATGGCAACTACCCCTCATGGAGATCCATGAGGGAGGCCTGTGTTCATCAGTGGACGTTTTATGGCTGAAATGATGATGATGAAATAAATAATCCTGGAAAATTCCCACAATATCATCTAGCCTTAAGCTAAGCAGAGCTTGTGTTATGGGTTCACGATAACTGATATACTAAAGACAGTGTAATACCTACGTAAATAGATATTTTTATTACAAAAATACCCAGAGCACCCTGTACAAATATCTGCAGATCATACAGACATTTGTCCCGAGGCGGTAATCGAACCCGCAACCTCTTGCGTTGTAGGCGGACCCTCCCCCGCTGCGCCACAGAGGTCGTAATGTACAGCTATTGGGTATAAATATCTAGCCGATATAGTCCGGTAACGTTGTCATGGCCATCTGCGGTCAACAACACAATAATGTCATTTCGAAAGAAAAAATAAAACCGGGCAAGAGCGAGTCGGACTCGCGCACCGAGGGTTCCGTGCCATCATACAAAATAATATATGACAAAGGCGGTTTTATATTTGTTGGAGAACCTTGACAGCGCCATCTCTTGTCTGATAGCGGAACTTATGTAGATTTTTTACACTTTCGATGATTTCTAAAAAAGTATGCTATGTAGAGAGATTGTAATAAATTTCCTTTAATCTTTACTTACACTTCTAATAGCAATAAAAGTTTCAGAGGTTTATCTCGGCAAACTTCGGAGATAAGGGGGGGGGGGGGAACGCTATTTTTTTCAACATTTTTGTACATAACTCAAAAACTATATGACTGAAAGGAAAACTAAAAACTGTTTATAAATGTGCAAAAGAATACCTTTCATATGATACCCCACATCACCTAGTAACTTTCCAAAAATTTTGAAAACGCCCCTTCCACCTTGGAAAAAAAAACAAACAACCTTGGAAGAAAAAAAACTATGCAAATTAGAGAGTTCGCTATAATTTTCCTATAAAGTTTACATACACTTCTATTAGCTATAAAAGTATCACGGGTTTTCCTCTGCAAACTTCGGAGATAAGGGGGGGGGAATGGTCGTTTTTTCAACATTTTTGTAAATAACTCAAAAACAATACGGTTTAAAGGAAAACTAAAAACTGTTTATTAATGTGCAAATAAATACCTTTCATATGATACCGCACACGGCCTAGTAACTTCACTTAAAATTTTTGAGATCCCCTATCCGCCCCCCTGCAATCAAAATAAGAATATTTTTTAACATTTTTATATACGCTATATTTAACTTTTAATTATTATTTTTATTTTCCATTGTATTTTATTGTTATTGTGTATTTCTGATAAATGTAATTTTATGAGTACTAACTTGAAATAAACAATTTTTATTTTTATTTTATTTATTTATTTATATTAGTAAAAAAGCGTTGTCTTTTACCATTTTAAATTTCAAGACGATAGCATCAGTAGTTCTCGAGATATCCATGTGTGACAGACAGACAGACAGACAGACAGACAGAGTGATTCTATAAGGGTTCCTTTTTACCATTTTGGTCCGGAACCCTAAAAAGCAGCGTGTACAGCCAAGTTCAAGCAAAGAGGACGGGCGACAACGCGGTAGTGTGTATTTTACCAGATTTTACCCGAACCATTTGAAGGCGCTTTTGGGTCACTTCATAACTCAAAATCTATTTACACAAATATATAATAAATATCTATAAATAATCCTAAAACTTATGTAATATAATAAATATTGCTGATAACTTAGGATCAATTTAAGGAAACGGTTTAATTTAGCTATTTTCCACAACTAACTGTTTTAATATTTAGAGCTTTTTAAATTATAGATAGATAGATAACTCTTTATTGTACTTAATACTAACACAATAATAATATAACATAGAAAGAAACATAACATATTTTTAATAACATTATATGTTGTTAAAAAAGCGCAATTTAAACAGTAATTTCAGCAATATTATGTTAAATCGGTTTTAGGATTATTTACAGAACTTAGCGTCATTTAGGTTTCAATTCTTTTGTGGGCGAAGTCAACAACCACGATATTCCAAATATGTTATATTCCAAATATTCAACCAAGTTGAATATTCTTTGTCAACCTCTTCTTTATCAAAATCTTATTCAACCAAGTTGAATTTTCTTATCGTGGTTGTTGACTTCGCCCCCAAAAGAATTGAAACCTAAATGACGCTAAGTTCTGTAAATAATCCTAAAACCGATTTAACATAATATTGCTGAAATTACTGTTTAAATTGCGCTTTTTTAACAACATATAATGTTATTAAAAAATATGTTATGTTTCTTTCTATGTTATATTATTTTTGTGTAACTATAACTCCCATTTTCACATGTATGTTTTTGATAGGATTATTATATACCGAGTATGGAGAGCATTCTTCTGCCATAGGTTCTGGCTGTAGAATGTTGGGGCAAAATTTTACTCCTACCTCCTCTCTTGCCGGTAGATGCAGTGAGAATCTGCTAAGGTAGACCTTCGGAAGATGGGATTGAACGTCTATCAAGATCCCAAACCGCGCTCGAAAAGCCTCCTGCCAAGCGTGGTGAGTATAGCAAAAAGCCCTCATAGATAATCATGAGGGGGAGGGGAGGGATTATTTCTAAAAGTGGACGTCCGATATCTGAGATAATGATGAGGATAGCTTTATGTCAGAATAATAAACTTGCTGTCCCGGTGAACTCCGACCCGCCCTACTACTACTAAATTACTACTCTACTACTACTCCTGCTCTACGACTATTACACGTCTTCTACTCTACTACTACTAGTATAAGTATATAGATAACTACGTGCGTGCTATAGGGTAGTGCAGCAGGACGCTAGACGCACTTGTCATCTTAGCAGCGCCAGCGGAAGACGTACCGCTATCAGCTGTATCTTTTGCTTCCCTATACCTACGTATGACGTCGAAGAACTTAACATTATAAAAAGAAAAATAGCCAGTCTTGCTGTTTTATCGATAAAGAGCGTAAAATCTCTACTATTAGAATGTTTGGATCACTCTCAGTAGATGCAGTCTAAATTTCTAGTCTGGATTTAGTGGGAGTTTTAAACTCTCAGTTTTTAGAACAGCAATAAATTATGGATCCAGTTTCGAAATTTACAAAATATTTACTCTATTTATGTGAATGCTATTATTATAACTTGAATCTTCAGGTTCCAAATCGAACTTTTTAACAGTTTTCAAAAATTACAGAATTTGTCAAAAATGGCTAATGTCAAAAATGATGATATAGAAACGATAATGATGATGACGATCCTGCTTGCCAACGCCTACATTTCTACTAATTTAAATTACTTTGGTGCGTCCTAAGATGACTAGCAAAACCAATTTTAGCTTTAAACGTACTTACTTGCACATAAAGAACGTGTTAAAACTCCTTCATACACATACGTGTACTGCACATTGGCAGGCACTTTGTTTTTAAAGTGTTCACGTTTAGTGTTCATTTACTACCTCCCATATGGTGTTGGGGTTAAGCATTTCTTTATGGCACCTTTTCTTGCCCCTTTTCCGGCTAAGCGGGGGACGCAGTGCCTGCTCGAGCTGCTTCGTCGTAAGGGTGCTGCCAAGCTCACACTGTTATGTGTATGCAGTGCAAAATTTATAGGTGTATGCATTATAATTATGAGCTATTTGGGTCCAATTGGGACGGGCAAGAGAGGAGGGGTATCATTCTACTGCCGCCACCTCACAACAATTCAAGTCTTGAACACAGGCGTAGCTCCTGGACTATCTTAACCACAACTCCACAAATCGCGAGTAAAGTGAGGGTATTCACGTTTCATTTTTATGTTTGAGAAGCAATGAACTAGCTATTGGCCATTTGTTGTGAATTGAGTTGGAAATTATATTTTTATGTCTTGTTTAATGTAAAATGTAAACGTAAGTTTGTTTTAGTGTCTAGTGTCGTGTTTTAGTGTCGTTCTACAGATTGTTTTAAATGTAAGTTGCAAAAACAGTACTAAATCCATGCTCCATCACCAGTTCGGACGTACCAAATTATTATTAATAATTAGTTTTAATCTCATTTTAAGTGAACTGTACTGTTCTTATGAGAAATAAATTCTTTAAACACAATTGCTAGGAAAATACATTAACGATTTTTTAATAATTGTGTAGGTATGCATAAAAAAACAGCGATAAGGAACTTTTTCAACGCAATTTTTATTTACATTTATAAGTACTAGTCATTTATAGTCATTTATACATCATTTGTTAAATCACACGTCAAACATTTCCAAATACAATAAAATAAAAAATAGTATAAATTTATGATTATGTCTCCTCGTAAGGCCCAATGTTATCATCTGAACCCAAAATACTCATATGCGCTCCGACCCGGAAACAAAAATCAAGTCACCATTTTATTATATCCTATTTAATGAAAACATTTAAAAAGGATAACTCTGTTTATCCCATTTAAAAAATACTTACTAAATATTCTGAAAATTTAATTTACCGATATTTTTAAATTTGAGTTTCAATTCATATAATTATAAATTTAGATACCTATAACATAACAGACTAATACAATTGGCTATATCTATTTACAAACACACCTTTAGTATAAAATGCACATTACAAATCATACGCCGACGCATTGTTCGTCCCAGTGGACTTGAAACCTCGCCTTATTTCGGTCATGGCCATAGTAAAAAGCCTAAAGTCCGCGGCACCACTGAAGTCCGATAGACGCTGCTGTCATACAACATTTTTTGAAGAGTTCATCCGGGGACTACCACCATACCTATTTCTGCCGCCAAACAGTCTGCTGTGTTCCGGTTTGAAAGGTAAGAGGACCGGGGAAAATGCGGATACACATGCGACCTTACAACTCTATGTCTCAGGGTGACGGGCGCAATGCAATGCAGCGTTGGTCACGTGCTTAGTGAACGTATCACCGCGGTGTTGCAGTTGTAACAGGTAGAGGTTACTGCTTAACATCAGATGGGCCTTCGCCTTGTCTCGTAATTTAGTCATATAAAAAAATCAACTAAATACAGACTACATAATGAACTGTAGAGTTTAGTTCCCGCTTCTGCCGTAAGACTTCAGTGGTGGCGCAGACACTAGTTAAATTAGATCTATTTCAGATTAATACGAAGCTGAAGTGGCAAGTAGTTCGTGACTGCGATAAAATGGGGTGGACCGTTTATTGGCCATTTACGGAGATTCAATAAGCAATATTGAATCTCTTTTACGGACACTTCTGCCTCTTGACTTGGAGGATTTGATTATTGTGATTTAGAATGTTTTTTGCTTCTTTGCGAATGTTCTCTTTGCCCGTCGATGCAGTACGGGATGGAATACACGGAAAGACGCTGCTGTCCATCTTCCGGAGGTATCCCTTAGCAGGCTGTCACTGCATCCACGGGCATGAAAGGAGGGGTATCAATCTACTGCCGGCACCCAAGGCAGTGAATATATTAAACAAACATTAAGTCTTAGAATATTTGGAAAAAATAGATTAACGTCTGGATCTGATTCATATTCATGAATCGGTTTAACTAAATAATAATAAATCAAAATAAATAATGCTGGACAACTCACACAGTAGTTCACCTACCAGTATTTGCCGACTCATCGCATTGTATGTCAATAACAAATACAAATTTAGCACAATAATGCGATACTTTTTTAGGCCGACAGGTGGGCAAAATCTGAAACCATTTTCTTTTGTCATACTACTTAGTCATAAAGCAAACAACCCCAAGGTAATATCAATTTCAGCGGAGTGAAAGGTAAAATGACTAATGCGGCGTTCACATTCAACTCATTTCCGCCCCTCGGGTTCAAATTCCAAAGATGTAAATCACTTTGCTCAAATTATTGCGTTATAATGACCGATCCCATGCTCGGTTTTAACAGATTTACTAATCAAAACTGACAGTGACAGGGAGCAGGGAAGTAAGTGAACAGTGCAATATTTTGATGAGGGGTATCAGATCTGCACTGACGTCCCGAGTTGGGGTGTATTGTGCATTGCGCCCCGTGACAATAACCCGCAAGGTGATTATGTATCTCGCGACAGGGTTTGCACCGGGCGATCATTGCTGTCAAATGTCAATTCATTGCTGTCAAATGTCAATTCGTTGCTGTTCTCTAATACATAACTTAAGAACCTATAATTTGACCTATATGTAGCTGCCTGTAATTGGGAGAACACTAGCCCATGCTTTTTATTGTTTTTACTTTTGTAATTTTTCTTTGTGTATCTTCTGTTGGTGGCTCAAATAAATACATACAAAATTGACGTTTGACAGCAACTATTGCCTGTTGCAAAACCTGTCGCGAGATACGTAATCACCCAGCCGAGCCAGCCTTACTCCTCAAAATACCGAAGACGGACTCTGGGTCGATTATAGCATTTTATGGGCATCGCTCAAGAAGATGCAGATGTGCTAAAAGAGGGACATGACTCGCTGAGCTCTTGTAGTCCAGTTTGATGTGGCGTCCTTTGTGGCAGTGCAGTGCAGTGGTACGTTGACCGTGCAACGGAGCACGTGCTACTGCACTGCACTGCAGTAGCACGTCCTCCACTTCAAGACACCTGCGACATAGTCCAATGTCGATGGTGGTTAAGAGCCTTCTTCTTTTTCAATATTTTTTTCTTAACCCTTAGTATAAAACTCTTCTAGAGCTTTCCATAATGCGTTCGGTTTTCCGTATTTAACTATTAAAGTCGCCCCAGTTGATTGTACTATGACATCCAACTCGCTGGCTGTCACCCCACATTTATGCCCCTAGACCACCCAGTGTCGGAGGAAACAGTTGAAGATGATTTGCATAAAATGTTTTGCCTTTGTCGCCCATATTACCTTACTCTTCTATCAGGATAAAAAATTGCCAGTGATTAACTAGGTTATTATAATGATAGTCTACTAAGTTTCATAAAACATACGTTCTGTTCTCATAAAATTCGTATTGCAACGTGATTTTTGAGAAAAAAGATTCAACGAATGTACTGTACATACTCCTTATCCGACTAATAGCTACCTGACGTTTTGGTCTCAGGAGTGGCTGAATGTAAACGCGACATAGGTAATGATATTATATGGTGAAAGTAGAAAAGACGGTTGTCGTTACCCCATGACACATAGGAAGTGAGGTCGCGGAGGTGGAAGCTCTTCAGTGACCGGGCAGCCTGCCAATTGTCGCTTTTACCTATTAGTAAACATCTGTATGAAGTGCTTGCAATTAGGAAGAATGTTGCAAAACGTTTGGCTTTGATAAAATTGCCTTCTGTGGTCGAATTAAATTTTGTATTTTTCTAGATTCCAATTTGGGTCCGTTGATGTGTTGTTTGATTGATAAATTTGTTTTGGGGTTTATGCCGAATTATGAGATGGTTTTTAAGGTTGTTTTTTCTAATGTCAGTGTATGAGATATTTGCAACATCATGTAATAGCCCAACATTGGAATGTAGAGTGACATGAGCCTCTTCAAAAAACGATAAAAAATCGGCCAAATTCGAGTGAGACTCGCGCACGAATGGTTCTGCTGTACCATCGAGGGAAAAACGGCAAAGAAAACAAGTTTGTTGTATGGGAGCCCCCCTCAAATATTTGTTTTATTTCAATTAATTTTTTTTTTTTTAAAGTGAATAAATAACGAAATATGTATTCTGTGAATATTTCAAGCGCGTACCTGTGGCCGGTAGACAGACAGACAGACAGACAGACAGACAGACAGACAAACAGACAGACAGACAGACATACAGACAGACAGACAGACAGACAGACAGACAGACAGACAGACAGACAGACATACATACATACATACAGACAGACAGACAGACAGACATACAGACAGACAGACAGACAGACAGACGGACGGACGGACGGACGGACGGACGTTTTTACTCTTTGGGTATGGAACCCTAAAAACCAGTACTCCCATATAGTGGAGTGAAATTAATACATCAAGGTCTTCAGGTAGAGGATGCCCTTCAAACCTCAGGGCATTCAGAAGTTACAGCAACAAGTGTCAAATTTAAATCGAAACCATCCAGAAGTTTCACGGCTCTGAAATTTGGAATGCTGGGAGCGTTTTGGGCATAATTATCGATTAAAGACTCTCTTGGCACGCTCACCTTGAACTTCTTACGAGCAGGATAAGAAAACTAATTTGGATATTTAAAACACTGCGCCATATAGAGAACGAAGATGTACATTAACAAATTTACACTTGCTTAGGACAATCCATTGTAAGTTACTGCATACCGATCTGGGGTAGTGCTACAAAAATTAAGTTCCTGCAAGTAGAAAGAGCACAAAGATCTCTCTTGAAAGTTATGTTATTTAGACCATTATCTGTATGGTCTAAAAAACATAACTTTCAAGAGAGATTTCCTACCGAGCTTTTGTACAAAACTTCAGATATTTTAACAATAAGAAAGCTATTTGTACTGCATGCGGTTCTGAAACTACATCGAACCCAATATGACCCCTCAATACTGGATAAAAGAAGACATCATAAAGTAATCCAAACAGTGTCAGTTTTCTCAAAATTTGCAACACGCCCATATGTGAAACAAACAAGTGTTATTTATAATAAAATTACCAAAATTAAAAATATTTATAATATGTTTTATCGAACCATCAATGTAAAAAAACAATCATAGAATGGGTTCTCACGCTTACTTATCAGGACACTGAAAATCTTCTAGAGATTGTTTCGTGAACTCATCAAAACACATCACAACACACCAACAAAAACATATAGGTACACAAACACACATGTAAACACATACACACTTGTAAACACATGCACACTTACACACACACGCACACACACATACACCTATTTCACATAATTAATTAGACGTTTTGGGCGCTTTGGTATATCTGTAAGCCCAACTCGTGTGTGTTTTCAATAAATAAATCAAATAAAAATTTGATACTTGAAACTGTAAAAATTGTTATCGTAAAATATGTTATGAAACCGTTATTAAGTAAAGTTAATTTATAATAGTTAAGGGAATTTCTCTATCTTAATTAAAAATGTAATCAGGGAAGAGCGAGATCCCCTAATACAGGTATCTTATTAGTTAAAAGGGGATTTTAAATGCAATTATTTGTCAGGACGCTAATAATAACTAGCTATTACATAAGACAATTGTAATGTCCACTCAAAGGTTTATCCTACTATCACTTCCAAATCATCTTTGCAGAACGACACCTAGCGATAATGCCTCTCTTATTGTCTCCGTGTACAATACGCCCCCACATGTCCCATGTCTCTGGATAGCACCCGTATTGTCTATGGGAATGAAATCGACCGAGCTTGCGTGATTGCGGCCCGCCCTCACAAACAGGGGGCCTACTCTTATTATAAATCGAAATCGTAACCAAGCCAAATTAACTCCTGTGATAGGAGTTAATTTGGCATCATTATCATTTCAGCCGTAAAACGTTCTCTTCTGAAGAGCCTAACAGGCCTTCCTCATTGATCTCCATGAGGGGTAGTTGCCATACTCACCGAGCATGGCAGGCGGGATGGCGAGCGCAGTACGAAACGTTGGTTGTTACACGAAAAGACGCTGCTGCCCATTTTCCAGAGGTATCTCTTAGCAGGGTCTTACTGCATCCACGGGCATGAGAGGAGGGGTTATTACCCCTCCTCTCATGCCATCATCATTCTTCATTCTACTGCCGGCAACCCACGGCAACTCCTATGACCAATTACGTAAAAATTGGCTGTTCTGACGATAATATCGTAGAGTAGGCGCCCAGTTCATTACCAAGGTCTATCGGAATTGGATGTTATTTGTAGTCACTTACGTGGAACAGAAAAAAAAAACGCCTGCAATTGGCCAGTATTGGTTGTGGGTAATTGTTGTAATGTAACACGATGTTTTTGGGGCAGTAGCATTAGCATTTTTGGGATCTATTTTTATATGTAAAAAAATAGATCCCAAAAATGCTAATGCTGAAACCGATCAGACAAGAGGTGACGCTTGACGCTTGGAGATGTGCGAGTTAGTACTAGGGCGACTACCCTTCGTCCATCGTGCCTATCGTGTTGACTGTGGCGACTAGGGCGACTGTGGCGACTGTGGCGACTGTGGTGAAAATGTTTCACATCTGCCGGCGTCCCGTGACGGCTCAATTTTTTTATTTCAGATAGGCTAGCTCTTGACTTATGAATAGACGATGGAGCGAGCTTCCCTAGAAAATGCCTGTTAACTCTCTTCTTAAACGTATTCGGGTCATAAGAGGATGGAAACACAGATAATGGCAGTTTGTTCCAATCGAGAGCATTAATGAAAGAATGAACACTTTATTGCACAAAGAAACACAAATAATAAAAATAATTGGATCCATTATATTTTTCTGCCAAAATAGTTATATAAATATTAATTGCAAAAATATTTATTTATTTTTAATAATATTCTTATTTATAAATTTAATTTAAATAATTGATCCTTTCGTACTAAAATATTTTTTGCTTTGATAAGGCCGCCAATTTGTACATATTTACAAATTGGCGGCCTTATTACTCAAAGCAATTTCTTCTGGGCAACCTACCAGGAAAAAAGTAATTTGTAAATAATATAACGTAGGTAGTGCATTAAAAATTATGATAAGTACATCTATACATTATCTTAACATAGATATACGCTAAAATGCGTGCCGTGGGGTGCCGGCAGTAGAATATTACCCCTCCTCTCATGCCCGTGGATGCAGTAAGAGCATGCTAAGGAATACCTCCGGAAGATGGGCAACAGCGTTTTTCCGTGTATCAACATCCCGTACTGCGCTCCGCCAACCCCGCCTGCCAAGCGTGGCGAGTATGGCAACTACCTTTCATGGAGATCCATGAGGGAGGCCTGTGTTCAGTAGTGGACGTTTAGTGGCTGAAATGAATAAATGAATACGCTAAAATACATTCATCTCAGTATCTCAGCATGCACACTGCATTATAAAAGACGATTGGAAGCGTTTAGTTAAGAAGAATAAGAATAACTTTATTAATCTTTTCAGAAAACACAGAGTTGTATACTTAACTAACACATGAACTAAGGTGACAGATTATTTAAAAAAAAAATACTTATAGACTATAGAAACAGTGGGGAATTCACAATATAATTTTGATTTAGCATAGGTGTATAAAATAATCAATCAATCAATCATTCATTTATTTGCAAGAATACATGTAGGTACATAAAAAGATCTTAAAGCTAGGATAGTTACAGTATTCAGCCTGCAAGCAGGCGTGCAAATATTTAAGAGTCATTTAATAATAATATTAGTGAAGTTTTATATTAAATTAAATTTAAATATTATTTTTGTTTGTTTATTATAATAAACAAACAAAAAGGGCAGTAGGTAAGTATACTTTACCGTCTAGTTCTCAGCTTTGTGATTTCAATCATTAAGGTATATTATGGGAGCTGACTATTTAGTATCGTGCGTGAGGAAACTCCTGGTTTTTTCTGGTTTACACATATTGACCCGTTCTATGCTCTGAATATAGCTGACAAAGCTTAGAGGGTAGAAGATGGTGTAGGTGCTGTATATGTGCAGGGCAAGCCTAATCCATCCATAAGTTCACGCTGTACGGGATGCTGCAGTGGCAGCTTCTTGTACGGCATGAATACCAGTTACCAGACTAGAACTAATACTATAATATACTATAATATAATAGAAGAACTAATACTATATATCTATAAAAGCCTTATTCAATCAGTACTGTTGTACTGTATTATAATATAATATGGGGGGGGGGGTACTTACAAAACAACATTTATAAACATAGAACGCGCACAAAGATTAGTGTTAAAAGTAATATTACGAAAAAGGAGACTATTTAGTACGAATTTATTATATAAAGAAGCTGATGTTCTCTCTGTTAGGAAACTATACATACTGCAGTGCATTCTCAACGTTCATAGAAATTACTCATTTGATCAAAAACTTTACAGTAAACGGAAAGCTAACACAGTGGTATATGTAAAAACTAGCAAGACAGCATTTGCTCGGAAACAATTCTCCGCTCAATCTGCGTCAATTTATAATAAAATAAACAGAAAACTAAATATTTTCTCATTACCCTACTTCATATGTAAAAAGAAAGTAACATCTTGGCTAAAATTACAAAATTATGAATTTATAGAAAAACTCTTAACAGAACACTAATAAATATATAAATCTAAGACTGGTACTAGTCAAGTATCAATCATTTAACACAGTTACTTAAATCTGATTGTATATATGTATTTTATTTTATTAAATATATTATATAAGTATTTATATATAAACATAACGCACAAACAGGCACAGCTTTCAACATGTGTATAAACCAAACTATAACGGAAACATTAATGAAGTAATTGATATGATTGTAATACCCATAAAATCATACTTGTTAAATTTGTAAACTTTATTTCTTGTTACTTACTATAATTCTAGTATATATGTTTTGTCTAGTTCATAGAATTAGTTATTTACTACAAATGTATAGTGTCACAGTAAGAGAGGGGTCTCTTCTAATACAAGTTTTTCAAACTTAAAAGAAGAGTCCCACAATATATATTTACGACAACCTGTAGTGAATAATAAATGAATTTTTGTTTTTTTTTGATTTTTTTGATTTTGACCAGACGTTGCATAAATCGTCTATTATAGATGTTAAAGACCTAACTTCTACATGGAATAGAAGGCTTGCCAGTTATTGACTTGCATTGGTTGGTGATGGTTGTAATTTAAAACGAGGTTTTTGGGGTAACAGTTAAATCTTTTTTTGGAATTCCTAAAAATAAAAAAAAAACAACCATATAGCTTTATGTTAAAGGAACTGTCTATCTATCAAGTCCCTCTTCGCAGAGTTGGCCATAGGTTTTAATGTAATAAACTATCGATAATGCATTAGAAAGATATATAATATAAATAAATAAATAATCATTATCATCATCATCATCATGATTGATATTTATTTTTTGTAAACACATTGTTCCGTGGGGTGCTGGCAGTAGAATGTTACTCCTCCCCTCATGCCCGTGGATGCAGTAAGAGCCTGCTAAGGGATACCTCCGGAAGATAGGCAGCGGCAAGACTTCCATGTATCATCAACCTTCCGTACTGCGCTCGCCAACCCGCCTGCCAAGCGTGGTGAGTATGACAACTACCCCTCATGGAGATCATGAGAGAGGCCTGTGTTCAATAGTGGACGTTTTACGGCTGAAATGATGATATACTTGGCATTCATAGAAACCAACCTTAATATGAAAGAGACCAAACCCTTGGTCCCCGGCGGGAATCGAACCCGACTGACTCACGACGGTCGTCGGGGTATGCACCATGTAACAAAAATGAAACGCCAAGATTCAGGGTAGTTCAGGGTAGTTCAGGGGTGCCGACTTTCTCTGAAACTGGTTACTCTTTGTGACACTTTAAACGAAAAAGTTTTAAAATGAGGACTTTCGACATAGTTACATAAACCTTGCTTGTTTACTCTGTAGAGTTTATTTTGCTTCTTTGTGTAAGTTATAATTATATTTCGGCAGTAGCATTTTAAACTAATTGGGATGTTAAATGAAAGGAGTAAGATTACGTTTTAAATTGTTTTGTGCATTGCAGTCATCGTGGTCACGGTTAGGCAGTCTACCCGTGACTACCAGACACCAATACTGAAACGTCGGATAAATAATAGATGGTAGGTTACCTACGCGATAATGTCCGTTATACAGTTTAGAATTTTGCTTAGAAATTGCTACAATTTACAAAATACTAGAAGTAAGATTGTACCAAATACATGCCACTTTTCCATTTAAGAGTTATTTAAAAACTTTTTTGCACATTACATAAAATTTCACTGTCAAATGACTCGTGAGTTACACTATTCATTGTTATGTTAAACGGGTTTTCTATTCACGTTAATTATTCGTTGAAAATAGATATCCAACTTGTTCAGTTCCTCCCAGGGGAACTTTCGTCAGGGAATGGAGCTTTTTTACGCGGTACCGTCTCCTTTCCTCTCACGCGCTCGCGTTGCACTGGTAAAAAACTGGTGGTTAAAAAGCTCCGTTCCCTGACGAAAGTTCCCCTGAGAGGAACTGAACACGTTGGATACCTATTTTCAACGAATAATTAACGTGAGTGGAAAACCCATTTAGCATAACAATTACATAAAATTGTACAAAAGGAGGGCTTCACGCTATAAGCATTTTCTACCTGCCAACCTCCTCAGTAGTGAGAATGATTAGCGTGTTAACTTAAATTTAGACTATAATTTAAACACTTTTGTTTCACTTTTTAAAGATATAGAAATAAAGAAAAAAGAAACATGGAAAGGAAAATAGTTACACACATACAAAAAAATTAAAAGTGAGTCGGACTCGTGCACGAAGGGTTCCGAACCATTATTCAATAAAAATCACGGTTGTCTTATGGGAGCCTACAGGAGCCCCCATTAAATATTTATTTTATTCTTGTTTAGTATTCGTTGTTATAGCGGCAACATAAATACAACATCTGTGAAAATTTCAACTGTTTAGCTATCACGGTTCATGAGGTACACCCTGGTGACAGACAGACGGACAGCGGAGTAATAGGGCCCCGTTTTTACGGGGCAAAAGAACGGCTTCTCTGCAAAACAGTCCTCTCGTAGGGAAACAGTTTTTAATAAATATTGTGTGTTTTTCTTTACGGACTTGTAATTGTTGTCTAAAATAATAATATATTTTTATACTCTGAGGGAACGGAACCCTAGAAATACATACAGATAGCGTAAAAGCTGTGTGTATGTACATATTTCTAGTGTTATAACATAGTAGATACGTACATAATATTAGATGACGTGTGTAGCACTAAAGACAAGGTTATTACAAGATTATCATCGTGTAATAACAGCTGACTCCGCGGGCCAGAAAATAACTAAATAGGTAGAAATATATTTGAACATTGTCGTCCTCGCGAAAAAAATACATTCTTTTACTTACCCTGAAAAAGCGAAGCTGAGGCGTTGTATCTTTGTTAGAAAATGTTATTTCACACAATGATACACTCGGATCTAACCCAATTCTGGCTCAGAATGTTATCTGGGCATAAATGTATATCTTTCATTATTTTGCCGTGGTTTTAATCAAGAACTTGCTGCTGTAACGTGCTGTAACGTAGAATAGATAATTTATTTTGTTTAATATTTCCCTCAAACGTGTTGGTTTTTTTTAAATGAAGTAATAGTAATTCTTTAAATCAGTGTACTATTTGTTATTTAATTAAATAATAGGAATAAAATGCAATAAAAATACTAACTACTAACAACTAAATATTTTCTTTGCATTTTATTGTCATGGATTTCCGCAAAGTAACGCCTGATTCCATTAATTATAAATAATAGCAATTGGCTTTTAACGCCACAGGCGGTCCAATCATAGTAGTACTAATTATTCTATACATCACGTGCACATAACTTCAACGGTTTACGCGGCGTACGACAGAAGCTCCCAGTTGGCATAATTCACTAATCTTCATGAGCAAGGAATTTTAGTATATATTGTAATTTTAAGTACCTACCCATTCCATTGTTAAAATTGTTTGATATTTTCTTGTGTTTTTGTATAACGTTCACGTTCACGTTTGTTTTCGTAAAATGTATTATGTAATAATGGTGGAAACTTCACTGGTTTAAGTGTTACTCTTACTTTTCTAAACTGTCTATGTTATTGTACTGTTTGTTTTCCCGAATAAAACAAAATAAAAAAAAAATAAAAAAAAAATTAACCTAGATGTAGCTGCCTGTAATTAGGAGAACACTAGCCCATGCTTTTTATTGTTTTTACTTTTGTAATTTTTCTTTGTGTATCTTCTGTTGGTGGCTCAAATAAATAAATACAAAACTGACGTTTGACAGCAACTATTGCCTGTTGCAAAACCTGTCGCGAGATACGTAATCACCCAGCCGAGCCAGCCTTACTCCTCAAAATACCGAAGACGGACTCTGGGTCGATTGTAGCATTGTATGGGCATCGCTCAAGAAGATGCAGATGTGCTAAAAGAAGGACATGACTCGCTGAGCTCTTGTAGTCCAGTTTTGATGTGGCGTCCTTTATGGCAGTGCAGTGCAGTGGTACGTTGACCGTGCAACGGAGCACGTGCACTGCACTGCAGTAGCACGTCCTCCGCTTCAAGACACCTGCGACATAGTCCAATGTCGATGGTGGTTAAGAGCCTTCTTCTTTTTCAATAATTTTTTACTTAACCCTTAGTATAAAACTCTTCTAGAGCTTTCCATATTGCGTTCTGTTTTCCGTATTTAACTATTAAAGTCGCCCCAGTTGATTGTACTATGATATCCAACTCGCTGACTGTCACCCCACGTTTATGCTCCTAGACCTCTCAGTGTCGGAGGAAACAGTTGAAGATGATTTGCATAAAATGTTTTGCCTTTGTCGCCTATATTACCTTATTCTTGTCAGTGTTTAGCTAGGTTATTTTAATGATAGTCTACTAAGTTTAATGAAACATACGTTCTGTTATGATAAAATTCGTATTGCAACGTGATTTTTGAGAAAAAAGAATCAACGAATGTACTGTACATACTCCTTATCCGACTAATAGCTACCTGACGTTTTGTGGTCTCAGGAGTGGCTGAATGTAAACGCGACATAATGATATTATATGATGAAAGTAGGAAAGACGGTTGTCGTTACCCCATGACACATAGGAAGTGAGGTCGCAGAGGTGGACGCTCTTCAGTGACCGGGCAGCCTGCCAATTGTCGCTTTTACCTACTAGTAAACATCTGTATGAAGTGCTTGCAATTCGGAAGAATGTTGCAAAACGTTTCGTAAAGGCTTTGATAAAATTGCCTTCTGTGGTCGAATTAAATTTTGTATTTTTCTAGATTCCAATTTGGGTCCGTTGATGTGTTGTTTGATTGATAAATTTGTTTTGGGGTTTATGCCGAATTATGAGATGGTTTTTAAGGTTTTTTTTCAATAAGTACTAATGTCAGTGTATGAGATATTTGCAACATCATGTAATAGCCCAACATTGGAATGTAGAGTGACATGAGCCTCTTCAAAAAACGATAAAAAGTCGGCCAAATTCGAGTGAGACTCGCGCACGATTGGTTCTGCTGTTGTATTTGAGCCCCCCTAAAATATATGTTTTATTTTAATTAATTAATTTATTTTTAAAGTGAATAAACAACGAAATATGTATTCTGTGAATATTTCAAGCGCGTACCTGTGGCCGGCATTAATATCCAGCAAAAAAATCACATTTGTTGTATGGGAGCACCCTCAAATATTTATTTTATTCTGTTTTTAGTATTTGATGTTAAAGCGGCAACAGATATAAATAATTTGTAATAAAATTAACTGTCTAGCTACCCACGGTTCACGAGATACAGCCTGGTGACAGACAGACAGACAGAAAGACAGACAGAAAGACAGACAAACAGACAGACAGACAGACATACAGACAGACAGACAGACAGACAGACAGACGGACGGACGGACGGACAGACAGATAGACGGACGGACGAACGTCTGTCTAAAAAATGTGTATTTTATGATTTTGTGGTCTTGTACATACCAATAATAATTGCTAGTCCACTGATAAATTCCATTGTTTTTAATTTTAGTCGCTACAGTTTGCCTCTCCAAGAATAACACAGCGTCAGCAACAGGTATTAATGGTCAGGTCGCTAATTACATAAGACAATTGTAATATCCACTCAAAGGTTCATCCTACTATCACTTCCAAATCATCTTTGCAGAACGACACCTAGCGATAATGCCTCTCTTATTGTCTCCGTGTACAATACGCCCCCACATGTCCCATGTCTCTGGATAGCACCCGTATTGTCTATGGGAATGAAATCGACCGAGCTTGCGTGATTGCGGCCCGCCCTCACAAACAGGGGGCCTACTCTTATGATAAATCGAAATCGTAATCAAGCCAAATTAACTCCTGTGATAGGAGTTAATTTGGCATCATCATCATTTCAGCCATAAAACGTTCACTTCTGAAGAGCCTAACAAACCTCCCTCATTGATCTCCATGAGGGGTAGTTGCCATACTCACCGCGCTTGGCAGGCGGGTTGACGAGCGCAGTACGAAATGTTGGTTGATACACGAAAAGACGCTGCTGCCCATTTTCCAGAGGTATCTCTTAGCAGGGTCTTACTGCATCCACGGGCATGAGAGGAGGGGTTATTACCCCTCCTCTCATGCCATCATCATTCTTCATTCTACTGCCGGCAACCCACGGCAACTCCTATGACCAATTACGTAAAAATTGGCTGTTCTGACGATAATATCGTAGAGTAGGCGCCCAGTTCATTACCAAGGTATCGGAATTGGATGTTATTTGTAGTCACGTGGAACAGAAAAAAACGCCTGTAATTGGCCAGTATTGGTTGTGGGTAATAAAATGTGGGTTGTAATGTAACACGATGTTTTTGGGGCAGTAGCATTAGCATTTTTCTATCATTTTTCATTTTTTTTTATGTAAAACAACTTTTGCTGGGTCTGGAACCGATCAGACGAGAGGTGACGCTTGACGCTTGGAGATGTGCGAGTAAGTACTAGAGCGACTACCCTTCGTCCCTCGTGCCTATCGTATTGACTGTGGCGACTAGGGCGACTTTGGCCACTGTAGCGACTGTGGCGACTGTGTTGAAAATGTTTTACATCTGCCAGGAGTCCCGTGACGGCTCAATTTTTTATTTTAGATAGGCTAGCTCTTGACTTATGAATAGACGATGGAGCGAGCTTCCCTAGAAAACGCCTGTTAACTCTCTTCTTAAACGTATTCGGGTCATAAGAGGTTGGAAACACAGACGATGGGAGTTTGTTCCAATCGAGAGCATTATGAACGAATGAACACTTTATTGCACAAAGAAACACAAATAATAAAAAGAATTGGGTAAATGTGTACAAATTGGCGGCCTTATTACTCAAAGCAATTACTTCTAGGCAACCTACCAGGAAAAAAGTAATTTGTAAATAATATAACGTAGGTAGTGCACAAAAAATTATGATAAGTACATCTATACATTATCTTAACATAGATGTATACGCTAAAATGCGTGCTGGGGGTGCCGGCAGTAGAATGTTACCCCTCCTCTCATGCCCGTGGATGCAGTAAGAGCCTGCTAAGGGATACCTCCGGAAAATGGGCAACAGCATCTTTCCGTGTATCAACATCCCGTACTGCGCTCCGTTAACCTGCCTGCCAAGCGTGGCGAGTATGGCAACTATGTACCTCTCATGGAGATCCATGAGGGAGGCCTGTATTCAGTAGTGGACGTTTAGTGGCTGAAATTAATGAATGAATACGCTAAAATACATTCATCTCAGTATCTCAGCATGCACACTGCATTATAAAAGACGATTGGAAGCGTTTAGTTAAGAAGAATAAGAATAAGAATAACTTTATTAATCTTTTCAGAAAACACAGAGTTGTATACTTAACTAACACATGAACTAAGGTGACAGATTATTTAAAAAAAAATACTTACCTATAGACTATAGTCTATAAGTATTTTTTTTTTCTTTATATCCCTCAATCAATAAGAAAAGTGCTGATGATCACTATCTTACAGTTTATGTTTATACAACTAGGTTAGCATAAAGTTACTCATTAGCCGGTTTGGCTAGATTGTAATGTATTTTAGTGTAGGCCATGTTAACTTATACTAAATAAATAATAAAAAAAAACATTGTTCCGTGGGGTGCCGGCAGTAGAATGTTAATCCACCTCTCATACCCGTGGATGCAGTAAGAGCCTGCTAAGGGATACCTCCGGAAGATAGGCAGCGGCAAGACTTCCGTGTATCATCAACCTCCCGTACTGCGCTCGCCAACCCGCCTGCCAAGCGTGGTGAGTATGGCAACTACCCCTCATGGAGATCATGAGAGAGGCCTGTGTTCAATAGTGGACGTTTTACGGCTGAAATGATGACATACTTGGCATTCATAGAAACCAACCTAAATATGAAAGAGACCAAACCCTTGGTCCCCGGCGGGAATCGAACCCGATTGACTCACGACGGTCGTCGGGGTATGCGCCATGTAACAAAAATGAAACGCCAAGGTTCAGGGTAGTTCAGGGTAGTTCAGGGGTACCGACTTTCTCTGAAACTGGTTACTCTTTGTGACACTTTAAACGACAAAGTTTTAAAATGAGGACTTTCGACATAGTTACATAGACCTTGCTTGTTTACTCTGTTGAGTTTATTTTGCTTCTTTGGGTAAGTTATAATTATATTTTGGCAGTAACATTTTAAACTAATTGGGATGTTAAATGAAAGGAGTAAGATTACGTTTTAAATTGTTTTGTGCATTGCAGTCATCGTGGTCACGGGTAGGCAGTCTACCCGTGACTACCAGACACCAATACTGAAACGTCAGATATATAATAAATATAAAATAAATAAATATAATAAATAATGCTGGACAGATCACACAGCATCATCTAGCCCCAAGCTAAGCAGAGCTTGTGTTATGGGTACTAGATGACTGATATACTTTATACATTATACTACATAGATAGATATTTTTATTATACATAGAAAAACACCCAGAACACCCTGAACAAATATCTGCAGATCGTACAGACATTTGTCCCAAGGCGGGAATCGAACCCGCAACCCCTTGCGTCGCAGGCGGACCTACGCCCGCTGCGCCACAGAGCTCGTCAAAATAATAGATGGTAGGTTACGCGATAATGTCCCGATAAACAGTTTATAATTTTGCTTAGAAATTGCTACAATTTACGAAATACTAGGAGTAAGATTGTACCAAACACATACCAGATTTCTATTGTTTATTTACTTAAAAACTTTTTTGCACATTACATAAAATTTTACAAAAGGTGGGCTTCACGCTAAAAGCATTTTCTACCTGCCAATCTCCTCGGTAGTGAGAATGATTAGCATGTTAACTTAAATGTAGACTATAATTTAAACACTTTTGTTTCACTTTTTAAAGATATAGAAATAAAGAAAAAAGAAACATGAAAAGGAAAATAATTATTAGACACATTAAAAAAAAAAAAAGTGCGAGTCGGATTCGCGCACCATGGGTTCCGAACCATTATTCAATAAAAATCACGTTTGTTGTATGGGAGCCTACAGGAGCCCCCATTAAATATTTATTTTATTCTGTTTTTAGTATTCGTTGTTATAGCGGCAACATAAATACATCATCTGTGAAAATTTCAACTGTCTAGCTATCACGGTTCATGAGGTACACCCTGGTGACAGACAGACGGACAGCGGAGTAATAGGGTCCCGTTTGTATGGGGCAAAAGAACAACTTCTCTGCGAAACAGTCCTCTTGTAGAGAAACATAGTTAGTTTTCAATAAATATTGTGTGTTTTTCGTTACGGACTTGTAATTGTTGTCTAAAATATATTTTTTTACTCTGAGGGAACGGAACCCTAGAAATACATACAGATAGCGTAAAAGCTATGTTTATGTATTTCTAGTTCTTTACCTAAGTAGATACGTACATTATATTAGATAACGTGTGTAGCACAAAAGACAAAGTTATTACAAGATTATCATCGTGTATAACAGCTGACTCCGCGGGCCAGAAAATAACTAAATGGGTAAAAATATATTTGAACATTGTCGTCCTCGCGAAAAAAATACATTCTTTTACTTACCCTGAAAAAGCGAAGCTGAGGCGTTGTATCTTTGTTAGAAAATGTTATTTCACACAATGATACACTCGGATCTAACCCAATTCTGGCTCAGAATATTATCTGGGTATGAATGTATATCTTTCATTATTTTGCCGTGGTTTTAATCAACCAACAACTTGCTGCTGTAACGTGCTGTAATGTAGAATAGATAATTTAATATATATATTTCCCTCAAACGTGTTGGTTTTTTTTAAATGAAGTAATAGTAATTCTTGAAATCAGTGTACTATTTGTTATTTAATTAGAGGTAAATAATAGGAATAAAATGCAATGAAAATACAGTTTTATTAATATTAAAACTAAATAATTTAATTGCATTTTATTGTCATGGATTTCCGCAAAGTAACGCCTGATTTCATTAATTATAAATAATAGGAATTGGCTTTTACCGCCACAGGCGGTCCAATGGTAGTACTAATTATTCTATACATCACACGCACATAACTTCAACGGTTTACGCGGCGTACGACAGCAAAGCTCCCAGTTGGCATAATTCACTAAATCTTCATGAGTAAACAAGCAAGGTCTATGTAACTATGTATGTATGTCGAAAGTCCTCATTTTAAAACTTTTTCGTTTAAAGTGTCACAAAGAGTAACTAGTTTCGGAGAAAGTCGGCACCCCTGAACTACCCTGAACCTGGCGTTTCATTTTTGTTACATGGTGCATACCATAAGACGACCGACGACCTGTTGAAACAGTCGGGTTCGATTCCCGCCAGGGAACAAGGGTTTGGTCTCCTTCATATTTAGGTCTGGATGTCTTCTATGAATGCCAAGTAATCATCATTTCAGCCGTAAAAAAGTCCACTATTGAATACAGGCCTCTCTCATGATATCCTTTTCCGGAGCTATCCTTTAGCAGACTCTTGCTGCATCCACGGGCATGAGAGGAGGCGCAACATTCTACAGCTGGTACCTCACGACAATACTGGAATATCACGCTCTAAACAGTACGAGACTAGAAAATATTCTCATCTGAGATTGTTACCTACAAACTAGTTAAAAGAAGGCCTTCCTCATGGATCTTTAAGATGATGAGGAGGCAGTTTCATACTCCACACGCTTGGCAGGCGGGTTAGCGAGCGCAGTATGTAGATACATAGACAGACGCTGCAGCAGGCTCTCACTGCATCCATAGACATGAGAGGAGGGGTAACATTCTACTGCCGGCACCTCACGTCGGGAATAATAATAATAATAATAATAAAAACGTTTATTTCCAGAAAAGGTCTTACAGGTATGAAAAACCTTGTAAAACAGTCTTAGTTTCAACACCTCGCTCTTACTAAGTACTAGACTTGTGATAAAGACGCGAGGGATCTCTACCTCGGCACAGTTTACATTAAGTTTAACTTAACTAGTTTAACTACATTTCTTAAAAAGGAAAAAGTAATATAAAAACAACAAAAAGAAAAAAGAAATATAAAGAAATTCGAATACAAGTGTTTGTTCGTTTTGCGTTCTTCAATAAAAAATAAAAATAATAAATAAAAAATCAGCCGACATGCATGTATGTACATATGTGTGTAGGAGTGTGTTTGTATGTATGTTTGCGTGTGTATATATGCGTGTGTGTGCGTATGTATGTATGTGTGTATATGTATGTATGTATTATGTGTATTTGGTGGCATTTACAAAGGTACCCTAATATTAACCAACAGTTTTAAGTATAAGTTCGGTTTTTTCGTAATCAAGATTCAATAAGAAGGACTTCACTTTAGTTTTACATTCCATATAATTTAATTCTCTTAGAGGCATTTGTTTGCTGAGGTTATTGTACATAAAGGGCGCTAGAAAAGAGAAATGTTTTTGTGCTAGTGAGGATTTACAGAGTATGGTCGTGTAAATCTTGTCTTTTCGCCTCTTACAAGGTGCTATTTTGTTTTTAACAGGGATTTCAAGGTGTTGTCTTAGAATAGTTTGGTGTATAAACAACTGCCTTACAGTAAGTAGCTTACAATCTGTATAAAGTTGCAGTGTTGGGTACCTGTATGGTTTCGAATAAGCTACCTTGAGCACAGCCCTTTGTGCCCTCTCTAGCTGCAATAAATGGGTTTTTGCTGCACCACCCCATGTTGTGACGCAATATGTAAGAAGGGACTGGCAGAATGCATAATAAATAGTGAGTATGTGGGATGAATTTGCAGCATGTTTAATATTTTTGAAGACAGCTATTAACTTTCTTATTCGAGCTGTTAAAAGGTTGATGTGTGGCTCATAAGTCATCATAGAATCTATCGTAACACCAAGGTATTTAATGTTATCACACTGTTCCAAGCTGTCACAGCAACAATTTGTTATATTATTTTCAAGGCAGTTTACACTATGAGCTCTTAGATGATATGTAGGATGTGACGGATCCGGTTTTGAAGATTTTTTTAAATAGAAAGTTACGTATTTAGTTTTAAGTGTGTTAAGGGTAAGTATGTTTTGGTACAGTTTGGTGGTAATAATGTTAAATCCCTGTTGAGCCTTCTGGTATACTTTTTCCCAGGTATCCTCTTGGTACACCAGGACCGTATCATCCGCGAAAGCAATTAGTTTACCGGATTGCATTGTTATTTGGCAAATGTCGTTCATATAGGCCAAAAAAAGTGTTGGGCCTAAGATACTGCCTTGTGGTATGCCGTAGGTTATCAGCGAGTCTCTAGATGTATAGTTTCCTATTCTAACGCGTTGATAGCGGTTATTCAAATAGCTGTTTATCAACTCCAGCTGTTTGCCACGAACTCCCAGGCTATGAAGCTTGGTCAGAAGTAGTGGTATGGACACCGTGTCGAATGCTTTTGCTAGATCAAGGAAAATAGCTAGACATTTACTCCTTTTATCTAATGATCCAACAATATAGTTATTAAGTTCCAACACGGCGTCGGCAGTTGACTTACCTTTTCTAAAGCCATATTGGTTTTTAGATATTAGTTTATATTTTTCCAGGTAGTTGACTAAGCGTATATTAATTGCTTTTTCTAATATTTTAGAGAGAGTAATAAAAGTAATTTACGAAATTAATAACAGGTTATAATGTATCTGAATAATTTGTTGTGGTCGTAAAAGTTTAAAATAGGTACAACTTCACATAAAAAGCCTCGAACTAATATTAATGTAGCCTTAGAAATAATTAATAGTGGCCTAATTAATTGCACTATCCACAATACAATACAATACAAATACTCTTTATTGCACACCAAACAAATAATAAAAACAAACAAAAAAATAAAAAGAAAACATTACAAATATCCACGTGTTTGGTCTTGTGCTTAAAAACGGTTTTCTTGTATTTATTAATTTAACGCGTTCTTGGAATAAACTCCTAACTTATCATAATATAATGGTGTCGATTCTATTGTTGCACTTCCAAAAGTTAAACATAATAAGAGACATGACGTTTCTAAATTTAGAGCTGTCAACGTAAAATTGGGTGACATTTTTCCGTTTAGAGCTTGAGAACGGCACTAACCGATTTATATATCTGATTACGTATCTTGCGACAGGTTTGCAACAGGCGCAGATCTCGTAATCATCGCTATCAAACGTCAATTTTGATTTATTATTGTATATTCGTCAAAGAGTTAATTCACGAATGAGCCGTTTTCAGTAAAAACTAAAAAAGTGTTTCCTGCTAAACTTAACAGATGGCGCTGGCAAGCGGAAAAAGCAAGTTTGAGATTCATCACAATTGCTGTCATTGTCAAATTGTGTTTCCTACCAGTTAAATAAAACTAACGCCATCTATATGGTTCGAGGGAACTATTTTTGAAATTTTTACTTTTTAATGAAAACACCTCATTGACGTTTGAGAGTAATGGTCGCGCGCTTTACCCCTGCCCGCGGATAGCTATATGTTTTTTTATCACGTACGTAATTTTTGTTTGTTAGCTTAAGTTAGGAAGTGTGCTAACAGTATTGACACCAAAGTTGTTTGTTATCCCTTAATCTATACTTCTATACTAATACTAATAATATATAAAGCTGAATAGTTTATTTGTTTGCTTGCTTGAACGCGCTAATCTCAGGTCCGATATGAAAAATTCTTTCAGTGTTAGATAGCCTATTTATCGAGGAAGGCTATAGGCTAATAACATCACGCTACGACCTACGGGAGCGGAGCAGTAACCAAAGATGCGGGTGAAACCACGGGCGACTTCTAGTGAATAAATAATCTTGTTAAAATTTCCCTTTTATCTGACAGTGGCACTACATTTTGACTACTTAAGTATTTTTTATACACTTCTAATTGCATAATGGAAGACGTTGCCAACAGTGAGTCACTGTCCATTGAAATTGACACAATTTCCGTGAGAGTTTGTGCATTCCGCATAGACGTTTATGTGTGATATTTTTAGTGTGTAAATTAAGAAATAAATAATTCTGGACACTGTACAGAGCGCCATCTGTGGTGACCAGATGATTGATTACATTTTTCTCTCAGCAGTGTTCACGTCCATTGCTGGACATAGGCCTCAGTTGTTGCCATAATTGCCACGCTTGGCAGGCGATCGTAGTACGGGATGTTGATTTACGGAAAGACGCTGGTCCCCAACTTCCGGAAGTATCCCTTGGCAGATTCTTACTGCCTCCACGGGCAAGAGGAGAGGCAACATTCTACTGCCGGCACCCCATAGCAATCCTTACAACAGAATCCTTAAATACATTTTATTTGTATTGGAAAACCATGAGCGAGGCCTGTGTTCAGTAGTGGACGTTTTACGGCTGAAACAAACTAATGGTGAACGTTCAAGTAAACGTTCGTTATATACTTGGATTTTTATACCCTAATCATGCTTAAATTGTAGACATTGTGGGTAGATCTCATATTTATTAGTATTCGATTAAAATCTGTAAGGAAATCCTAATGCTCTCATAGTGTGCTCTACTATGGTGTAAATTCAAGTTGCTGTGTTCTTGTTTGTTTCCCTAAATAATACAATTTATTTGAACTAAGACAATGATGTGGTTTTATGTTGTACTTACTAATATTAGTTATTGTCAAAGTTAAAATATATTAATTCTCTGCATAGTGTATTAGGTGTTACGTATTGTGACTTCAGACCACGCGGATCTGCAGACAAGTTTAGCGATTCCGAAACGAATACAGAAAATTGAACAACTAAACATAAATTCTATCATTTAAAATTAATTCCAAGGGTTAAGAAAAAAACAAAAAATTGTCCGATGGGGATCGAACCCGCACTCTTTCATCTCAGTCGGCTATTAAACCAGTTAAGCGACGGAGGCCGTCAATATAATCCTAGTACGCGTTAAACTAAGAAATAGTTACAAGAAAGCCGTTTTTATGCACAATACTAAACACGTAGATAGCGCAATTAGGCGATTCAATTCGAGACATTTACTTTGAAAATGAAATGAAAATGAAAAAATATTTATTGACAACATACATGAAATAGTAACAGTTATGTACTTTATTTTTAGTTATAATAATGTAGAAAAACATTGGTACCCAAACTAGGATTCACTGTGTTATGGCGTACCAATGCCCTCCACCAAATACATGATCTTCACAGAACCATTATTTAATATATCGATTATGTATTATATTGTGAAACTTTGTTGTACTTTACAAGAGCAAGTAAAATTACGCGATGACAAAACAAGAGGAAAGTCCTTGGCTGTCCTCAGAACATCACTATGAATACGTATTAAAAAGTTTAAATATTTAATAGCCGTAGGGTGCCGGCAGTAGTATGTTGCCTCTCCCCTCATAGCCGTGCATGCGAAGAGATATCTCCGTAAGATGGGCAGCAGCCGTGTATTTACATACTGCGCTCGCTAACCCGCCTGCCAAGCGTGTCAAGTATGGCAACTCATTATCTTAAAGATCCATGAGGAAGGCCTTTTTTAACTTGTTGGTAGGTAACAACCTTAGATGAGAATATTTGCTAGTCTCGTCTCGTACTCTTTAGAGCGTGATATTTTAGTATTGCCGTGAGGCTGTAGAATGTTGCCCCTCCTCATGCCCGTGGATTTAGTAAAAACCTGCTAAGGGATACCTCCGAAAGATGGGTAGCAGCGTCTTTCTGTATATAAACATCCTGTACTGCGCTCGCCAACCCGCCTGCCAAGCGTGGTGAGTATGGCAACAAAACTTTATGGAGATCCATGAGGGAGGGGTTATTTTTTCTACTAAAAATAATTGCTGTCATGCTGTTACATAATATGAATATTAGAATTTCTGATCCGATATTATTATGAACAAGTCGCACCGAAGTCAAAGTCAATAAGTGTTTATTCAATAGAGCAAAATGCTGCAAATAATAGTTAATTTACAAAAGAAGAATAAGACACATTTTAATTGAACAAATCACACAAATGAATTCATTCGCTTCAGATAACTTTTTTTCCAAGTGAGGAAAAGATGCGAACAAGAAACCTCACTCTTTCACTTCTATTCATTGTACCAATACTTGCATATAAGTATGTAAAGTTAAGGTGTGATTTAAGGATCTGCTGACTCTCTCTGCTGTTCAGCAATTTCAAAAATAATACAGTAAATGAAACACCAAAACATCACTTTCTTAGTTTATCCGAAGCGTCGCAGTCTACAAAACACTTACTTTACGGGAGCGAGTCAAGTGAAATTACTTTAGTTGGTTGTTTGTTGACGAAAATAAACGTTCGCTCCGTTGTAAGACGGGGTAGTTTTATGAACTGTTACTACAAAAGAACTTTCAAGGTTTTGTACACTATTGTAAGAATGTAAGGCTCTCTAATTCATTTAATAGGTAGTGAAAAAAGTGAAAAAAGAGGCCCCTTCGCAGTGGATCGTCGAATGGGATTTTTGGAATAAGCCGCAGAAATGTAGTTGCAACCAAAATTACATTTTTGGTTCAGTTGGTTGTTTGTTGACGAAAATATACGTTCGCTACTAAGACGGGATAGTTTAATGAACTGTTACTACAGACGCACTTTCGAGGTTAAACAATCAAAATACTTATACCTTATTTTAATATAAATAAAAATATATGGTATAGTTAATAACCGTTTTATAATATTTAACGGTTTAAAACACGGTGTTTTTTACTTCATCATAAACTATGAAGGAAGGATAGTTTTTGCTTGTTTTGTGGATGTAAAGTGTATGAATAAACAAAAAACATCTCAGAAAATAGGCAACGGCGTTTAAATATTTAACAATTAGTTATTCTGAAAACCTGACCTTAATAAACAAACAGATTTCAACTTATCAGTCAAAGCAAGTGCTGCGGAGAAAGTTTTTCTAAGGTATTTATTAAAATGCCTCATGCACGTGCTATGGGTATGGTGATGGAATGATGATGATGATGAATGAATGAATGATGCATGCTAATGAAGAGTTCGATCCCTGGATTTGTGATTTTTGCAACTAGATCTAATGCATTTGTAGATTTCACAAACATTCCTACAGATATTATTGTAGTGTTTCATATTGGGGAACATGTTCCATAGGGCACCTTTATGTCGATTGTGTTTTTAAGAAAATTACCTTAAAAAAATATATGTAATACTTACTAGACTTACTAGATCAAGCACAAATATATAACTGATAATTAATTACGAATAAATAGTTTGATTTTTAATATCATAGCATTTTATAGCTAACGTTAAAGGTTTAAAGAATTTTTATTTCTCATAAGAACTACAAGGTCCACTTATAAGATTCACAAAAGTAAAATTAAATAATAGGCCTCTGGGACCTAATCACTTTAATAACTAACACAATTTTATATTATTCTATTTCTTGAAAGCTTATACAAAATAGTTTATCCTATTAAATTAAATTTTGCAAACTTAAAATAAAATAAAACAAGACATCCAGTCACAAGACGAGAAAAAAAAATTAAAATACAATAAAATAAAACATGAAATATAAAGTAAGTTGACAAAATACTACCAGTAGTGGAATGCTTGGTCGAACATTTGAGGTATGGTCCAATTTGTAAGCAAAAGAAATGTTAACTTAAATGTTATATTATTTGATTTCTTTCATTGTTATTTTACTAATCTTTTAAATAGATTATATACGCCTTAAGCTTGTTTTTATACACCTTTATATTTTCACATTCTTTTATGTGGTGTGGCTGATTGTGAAATAATTGCGCTCCTTCAGAAATAAGCGTTTTTTTTCCGTAGTTAGTTCGGGATTTTTTTACATATAATTTTATTTTATTCCTAAGATTGTGTTTATTTTCTTTTTGCTGTAGATGTATGGTTGATTGTATAGAGTTAGAAGTTAAAAGTTTGTTTTATGTTAATATGTTTACTTTTCATATATATTGTATTTGTTGGCGTTAGAAAGTGATAATGGTAAAGCTTTTTTATGATTTTATTTTGGGTTCTTTGAATGTTACGTGAGTTATTTAAAAATGCAACAATTTATATATAAATTCAGTGTTATTACGCGTTATTGCGAGATTAAATTTAATTGAATTAAATCATAAACATACCATTCCGAAACACGTAAGGACTTGTCATCAACTGTAGGACGGTGAATCCGTAGTTACAGTTCCATTTCAGCAGGTTGAGTTAACTTTAAAATAATATAACAGAAATAATACTTACACAGTACCCACCTTCAATAACGTTGAATATTTATTTAGGACACCGCAGAAGCTTATCGAGATACCGAAGGAAATTGCACCAACTTCTGAATATCCGTGGATTCTTCAGCGAATGATAATGAATATCAGTTAGATGACAAGTTAAGAAGCTTATTGGAAAGTAAGATTTCTACGCAAATTCAGAGAACTTACATTATTTTAATGTCCGATGAAGAGGAATCATACAAAATGAACAGAAAATACACTAGACGCGATGTTCTTGTAAATTGTATTATTATAGATTTAACATTTCAATGCTATTTGCAGTTGTGAAATTACGTGTGAACTCATAGTGAATTATAAATATGCATTTAACCGGATATTTATCGCGTAAATTACCTTCATTATTTCATAGTGAGTTCATAGTTTATTGTTGCATAGCGTGCTTTGGTCGTATGTTCACACAAGGCAATTTCGGCCTCCTTCTCGATTGACGACGTATGTAGCACAGTTAAATAAATAAATAAATAATGCTGGACACTTGGTATGTAGCCCCGACTTTCAATCCGAAGGTCGTGGGTTCGATACCGGCCGCGCACCATGGATTTTTCTTTCTTGAAAAATGTTTCTGCACACTTGACACGTGCTTTAACGGTAAGTAAACGCGCGCGTCCGTCATTTCGTCTGACTCGGATATTGATATTGAAGAAAATTTGCGTGTCCGCTAATTTTACTTAAAAAGAAAAGAGAGAAGAGAAGTCATTGGGTTCATCCAGTAAATGATCTGAGAGGGAGTCGAAGCGAATATCATTTATTAGTGAAATAACTAGAGTGTGATGAAGATAGATTTCATCACAAAAAGCCCAAAAAAACGCAAACGACTATTCTCTAGCTAGAGAAAGCGCCGTACTGTGCGAGATTCCCAGAATCATACAGTGTGGAGTGTTCGGTCGCGTCATAACCCCCACCACCGTTCTGCCACCGATGGGAATCCACCGATCACCATCAGCACCGACGTTGCGCTTAGTAATATGATTATAATCATACTAAATATATATATATTAGTATGTATATATACACAGTTATGGCCGTGGGGTGCCGGCTGTAGAATGTTACCTCTGCTCACCTGCCCGTGGATGCAGTAAGAGCCTGCTAAGGGATACCTCCGGAAGATTGGCAGCAGCGTCTTTCCGTGTATCAACATCCCGTACTGCGCTCGCCAACCCGCCTGCCAAGCGTGGTGAGTATGGCAACTACCCCTCATGGATATCCATGAGGGAGGCTTGTGTTCAGTAGTGGACGTTTTACGGCTGAAATGAAGATATGTACATATATATATAATAGTATAGATATACTATTATAGTTAGGGCGCGTCACGACAATAATACATTTATGGCTTTAGGCTGGCTTTACTTTCATACAAGTGGCACGCGTAGGTATCGCCGGCGCTGACAGGTCGATGACGAATAGAGTCTGCGCCACCACTGAAGTCACCACCTCATGATCTTGGAAATCTATGAAGGAGTCCTGTTATTAACACATATTTAAACGGGTATTTATCGCTTCATTTACCTTTATTATTGCCCTACATTTATGTGTCATCATCATTTCAGCCATAAAACGTCCACTGATGAACACAGGCCTCCCTCATGGATCTCCATGAGGGGTAGTTGCCGTACTCACCACGCATGGCAGGCGGGTTGGTGAGCGCAGTATGGGATGTTGATACACGGATAGACGCTGCTGCCCATCTTCCGGAGGTATCCCTTAGCAGGCTCTTACTGCATCCATGGGCATGAGAGGAGGGGTATCATTCTACTGCCGGCACCCCACGGCGGCATTTATGTGTAATATGTGTTAATAATGTGTCGTGATCGCGACAATTTAAGGAAGTCCTATGTCCAGCAGTGGTGGACAGCATTCCTAGGGCTGAAAGAGAGAGAGAGAGAGAGAGAGAGAGAGAGAGAGAGAGAGCATACGTTTCTACATATGCATTTGTCATGTTTTATCCTAATCCATTCTCTAATTTCGGAATAGTTAACAAACATCCATCTTCATATATCTAAAACATATCGGGTTTGTTATATTAGTGAGATTCTAGACTTGACAGTACGACTAGCTTTATGGCTTAAAAGCTCAAGATTAATGAGAGAGCAACAAACTCGCTTGGTATTAAACCCTGAAGCTGAACTTCGTAGCTGTGAGCCTTATGCATAAGTTAATGAAACTACTGAATTACGTTTAGAACAGATGAGCTTTCTGTTTACGCCTAATGGCAAATTTTGCATTATAGTTAGACTACCTATAATGACTTTTAAGAAAAATTTTACATATGTAATAATTTTAAAAATAATATAGTGTATGTATAAAAGTCCCGGCGAGGATGTGGCAGCTGGTCAATTTGTTTTGTATATGGTTTTTTGCCCCGCAGTAAAAAAGTGCCCCAAAAATGTCAAACATAGTAAGACAGCTCATGTTTGCGAAGGTTGTGATAAGTACAAATGCCAAGAATACATTGTTGCGTTCTGTCAACAATGTGTCATACGGGGGACGAGTGGTACTTAATAGACTGATTCATTAACAATTTTAAGATGTAAGATGATTGATCTCATAAATATTTACCAAAAATTTCTTATTTAAAAAAAATATATCACACAAAGCCCTGGTAAACGTAATATTTGGTACCCTTATATGATTTAAATTAATAGGTGTACTGAAGCTTTTCTTTATAAAATCCGGAAAATTAAACGCATATTTCTTCTAACTTCAAAACGGTATGGAGTAAGTTTTAGGATTTTTCCTTTACTTGTACATAAAACATAACGATTAGGTCGTAAAAGTGTATCTATGCGAACCCAAAAATATTTTTCCAAATCGGTTCATAAACGATGGAGTGCCAAGGTAACAAGTACGTTTTGGGTATTTTCAGCAATATTACAGATTATCTCATTGCAGTCGGTTTTTTTTAACAAATTAAAGAGTTATCTTCTCTTCTCATTTATGACTCTCACTCTTGTCGGTCCAACTGACCTAACCTTTCCATTTATTTATCTCCACGAGAGCTTCCTTGACCTCCTTGAACAATATGACAGCAAAGTTCTTCTTCATTATGACTATTCCTTTCTTCTTCCCCTTCTTCCAAATTTTTCTTTATACGCAATGAAACTATCATAGAAAACATTACGGTAAGAAAGGTAATATGTAAACCTGGTTATGACTACAATAGCCCAGGAGACAATACCGTATGGCATGTATGCATCTGCATTGTTGTTTAGGCTACAGTTAACGTACTCGTGTTTCAGTAGATCCACATGTTCTGGTTTGTGCGTTGAGTGTAGACTCCTCGTGTGAGTCAAAATAGCGTGTATAGGGTGTATATATAATAGGGTGTATTCTTTAAGAAATCAATATATATGAGCTGTACTAATAATATTATAGCCTGCCGCTTTGCATGCGTTGTACTAGCCTATGTGTTATTCCTGGTTCACATCTATACGTGTGCAAAATTTCAGCTCAATCCGTTGTGTAGTTTTTGCGTGAAGAGGTAACAAACCTCCAAACAAACTTTCGCCTTTACAATATTAGTGGGATTATAAAGCAGATGTTTCAAAGTTACAAAGTAATCTGTTATGATTTTACGAGTTTTTGCGTAATTTTCGAAACAAAATGACTATCGCGTTTCCTGGAAAATATATATTTTTAAATTACATGACACGGCAGTGCCACATGGCTGTCGACCTTATACCACCTATAGTATTATTATATCTCTGCTTTAGGTAAGAGTATCATGTATCGGGGAATTCGTGCTGCAATTTATATAGAGCCTAGAAATTGTAGAACCATTCTCTCATCTCTCGTACGAAATCGTTGAATTCGATGATGATAAAAATTTGTTATATCATGTACCAAATAAATAGTCCAAGGTCAAACGTAACATAAGACAAAAGAAAATAGTTAAATGATGATTCTAACCACCGTAATCAAATGAAATGAGATGAAAAATGAAAATTTGTTTATTTGTGATACATATACAAGATATACATAAAGAAATAGTAACAAACAGGTATCACAAATCGGACCTGGCTCAGCTTTGTATTGGCTGCAAGAATAATTAACGCTGATCTTCCGCCAGAACCGACAGTGATGTCACGAACCACAAACAAAAACACGAAGTAAGTTGAGATAGTTGAGAATCTTGACGTCAACTTGCCAGATATGTTTTTAGTTGCATGTAATTGTTTTATTTAATCCATTGTAAAATTGTCGCATTTAACCCAAGCCATTCTAAACAGTCCCATAGGAATGCTTTCTAAAGCAAGTATGCGGCTAACTACCTCCAACATACCTCAGTGACGTCACAAAAGGACATTTTAATTAGCGGCCAGTACGGTGCCCTGTCTTGCACCCGGAGCGTAATGGCTTGGGTTCTGTTTGTTGCATTTTCTTGACTTTATTATGCAGGAACAGAGGTTAGAGTTCCAATAGTTTCAAAGACGATGCAGATAATGTTGATCTTTAGCGAGGTTATATATACAAATCATTAAAACGGACTAACTCATAGACTTTAGATTAGAAAAATCTTGCTATTGCTATTTATGGAATCTAAAATTTGCGGCTCATTCAGCGGCTAACAGTTTGCCTACTGGTGACGCAGCCTTATATTCGAACGAGTGAGCGAATCGAAAGAAGTTCTTTGTTGCAACCGTACTTCAGTCAAATTCGATGTATATTGTTTTTAAACAGTTTTCATACGTAAAATGTAATTGCTTCTCAAGGGTTGGTTTTTTGACCGAGTAATTTGTAATTTATTTTAAAGGGAGTGGTTACAAATCCCCAACCGTTGAGAAATGTATATACAAACCTAATTTAGCTCTGTCAAATGATGCTGAAGTACTATAGCAATTAGCCACTATGGGTAAATAAGTTGTATTTTTGTTTTGTTTTTGTTTCTTTTATTATACACCTAAAGAAAAAGTACTCTTTAATACTATAGATAGAAATTTTTACTCAAAAAAAACATCCCTTTATTTTTTAAAAGAAAAAAACGGCATGGCGTAATTCCATCCTGTATAGGTAATCGTGTTATTTTAGTCTATAATGAAGGTATGTTTTTGTTATAAGATTTTATGGGATGATGTGGTCGCCCAGCGACAAAGTCCTTCAAATAAATAAAAAAAAACAGGAAGAAAGTTATTTTAAGCTTAGATATTGACAGTTTGTTTACAAACATTCAACATGGAATTGGGCTGAAGTGTAGGCGTTTCGGCATAAATGTTTGTATGTATGTCCCAATCTTTGTCCGACGTTATCTCTCGAACGGAAAGTCGGATTTGAATGAAATTTGAGGAGATGACATCAATACAATGTATAAAATAAAAATAATACTATTTTGTCTGTTACGACACGCGTCTGGCAAGCTTGATCTCTGTAGTTTTGACCGAATAAAACGGACATTTAAGCAGTCAGCTACACGGAAATGTGGTTCCAGATTTGTTAAACGAAAGCTTTTTAGGAGCTGAGAGAGATACTCGGGTACACACGACAAAACCGATCAGATAAGGCTCAAGTATGTTCACCTATTAAATAATATTAAGGCCTATTACATCTATTTTACATGATTTATACATATGTATACTCTACAACTACTAGTAAAGTAGTTGTATAGTTGTAATAGTAGGGCTGTACAAAGTTTGCCGGGACATCTACTAATCAATAAATAAAATAGAATAGAAAAACGTTTACTTCGAGTCACAATATACGCAACAGTACACAAGAACAAACAATTAAAACGTATGACAACAAAAAGATCGCTTAATATTTCTATTTTAGGGGGCGAAGCCCATAAGCATAGCGCTGTCTGTCTGTCTGTGCATATGACACGATTACAACGGAACGCGTTGACCGTTTCATGTACAACCTTTTTTGTCAGCACTGTCTTAATGAGAGAAGGGTACTGATTGATTTTGGTGACGGTCACAGGGACCGGAGTTTTTGTGACCTCAGAAGGTCATTTTTTGGAAACCTTCGCCCCTTTTTCTGGTACCCCCGTACCAATGCTTGTTCATTATGTCAATAATAGAAAATTGTTTTCTTGTCTTATATTACGTTTGTCTTGCCGGGGTCCCGGCAGTAGAATGTTACCTGTCCTCTTATGCTCATGGATGCACCAAGAATCTGCCGAAGGGATACCTCCAGAAGGTGGGCAGCAGCGTCCTTCCGTGTATCAACATCTTGTAATGCTCTCGCCAATCCGCCTGCCAAGCGTGAGTGAGTATGGCAACTACCTCTCATGAAGCATAACGAGGGAGGCTTGTGTTCAGTAGTGGACGTTTCACGGCTGAAATGATAATGATCATGATTACGTTTGACGGTGCTGCAAAATTCGCTCGCATTTAACAGCTCACTTTACCTGTACCTACGTCTTAGCATTTTAACACCAAAAGATAGAAAAACTAGTAGGTATACAAAAAGAAGTTCTCTCATATCGTCAGTTACGTGTTCAACTACTGCATCTGAAGGACACTTGCTAAATGTGCAAATTACGTAAGTGTCACGTTCTTTTTTATTTTTAGCTAAATCGGAGGAATTTTGGCTCAACTACTATGTGTATAAAGAATGCCATAACCACAGATAATATAATACATTCCATAACTCTCTCCGAACATTAGACGTGTAAAATCTCTGCCCATCTTCAACAATCTTTTACATCAATGTATTTATCCTATGGTAATTTTATTATGTATAAAAAAACACAGTTTGATAGTAGTGTACTGAACCATTTTTTATGTTAGGTTTATCTAAATACTAGGTTCTCGAAGTAATTTTCATAAATGTAGATTTTGCTTATTTCTTAATTGCTAATGTTCTCGTAATGTGGTGAACAATAAAGAGTTTTCTTCTATTCCTTTTACTTAAAAAAACACTCGTGAGTTACACTATTAATTCAGTTGTATTTAAGTTTTCTACTCACATTATTTGTAGGTACCTACATTGAAAATAGGCGACCAACGTGTTCAGTTCCTGCCAGTGAAACTTTCATCAGGGAACTGAGGATTACGTGGCACTTACTACCGCTCTCACATGCTCACGTCGCACTATAACTCTCTCTTATCTCGATTCTTCTGTTGCTTGGCTTTTCTGGCGCGTAGCGCTGTAAGACCTAATTCACACGGGAGCTTTTTAAGCGTCTGTTAAAGTATAGTGCTGTTTATGGCGCTTTTAAAACGCGACCCTTTTTTTCGAGCAGTGTTCCATTTTGAGCGCTGGGCGTTGGGCGTTACGTAAAGGAAATAGGTATATCATATAAAACTTCTTTCATTGTTCAGAGAGTTTCTAAATTAAAGTCCTTAATTTAGTAACATTTAGTCAACCCTCCAGCGGCAATTTACATAGTTTGTTCTTTATAATTTAAAATCCTCACGTTCTCTAAAATATTATAGGTAACGTTCTCTAAAATATTATAGGTACCTGGTAAAAATAAACATAAGCATAATTTTAAAATGCATATAATACCTACGTATACCTATGTCCACTAAGCTGATAGGATGGTATAGGTGCTGGGCAGTCTAATCTATCCAATAAAGTCAAGGTACTGCAGCATTCCGCATAGAATTAATATCAGTTACTGGCGCTGTATAAATCATTTACGAGTAAATTAGATGTTAAAGGTTTTAAAGGTCTTCTAGTTCTAGTTTATTTTAAATACTGACTTGATCAATAGATTATTTTTTTTTAATATTATTTAGTATAATGTTAACAAAAGTAAACCTATACTAAAATATATTACAATCTAGCCAGATTGGCCAATGAGTAACTTAATGCTAACTTTGTTTTATAAGAATGTAAACTGTAAGATAGTGTCCATCAGCACTTTTCTTATTGTCTCTAATTAAGGGGAAGACACTTTGTTATTGTGTTCTTTGTTTAAAATATAATATTCACTTGCACTGTCACTGATTGTACTATGTTAGCTCAAAAGGTTTTGTTCTCTTGAGCCTTCTCACTATGTCGGTATGATCGAGGAGCTGGATTGCCTCGATGTTAACATGATGATGCAGTCTGTGTTCATGACTCTTTGCATATTTCTGTATGACTTTGTCGACGGCCTCTATATTGAGGTCCCGATGGAGGTCGTCGTTTCTTATGTACCACGGCGCATTTACTATTGCTCTGAGTACTTTATTCTGAAACATTGCTACATTACATTGCTTTTTTTGGTACAACCCCACAGTTGTATTCCATAAGTCCATACTGGCATGAGAACTTGTTTGTAGAGAAGTACTTTATTGTGTACTGCCATTGAAGAATTTCTTCCAAGCAGCCAGTACATCCTTTTGAAAAGAATCAATAGATGCATGTAATAAAATTGTGTCAGTGTTCTTATATTAAGGTTCTGTACCAAAATGGTAACATTCACCTACTCTCGAAAAAATATTACAAATTTTAATTGGTACCATTAGGTAAATTGATCTTCCTTATTTCGCTTTCCATCAATGATATCAACTTTCAAGATTATAAAGCTAATAAAAGGCGTGAAAGAAAACAGTGAAAAAATATAAAAGCTTTATTTAGAAGCGATGTTTAAATTCTTTGTAATTTTTGGCAGTAGGCGGTCATCCCACGTTCCTGGCTTCGCAGAAAGCCCTCAAAGGGAATATAGAAGTCAAATACATTTCCATTGTCAACCTCACATTCTACAATGTAATTAATTACAAAGTGAATTATTTTGGCTGTATGTAGGTCAATAGACGTTTTGACTGGGTATGAAAATTGAAATTCTGTTAAGTCCTAGTCTTTTTTAAACTTTCGCGATAAAGGTAATAAAGGTAAATAACGCGATAAATACCCGGTTATGTGTTAATAATCTGTCAAGTCCGACAGGTACATAATACATTTATAATAGACAGATTTTTGTGTCATGGTGACTTAGCTTTTTAAAGTGTATCATCATTTCAGCCATAAAACGTCCACTGATGAACACAGGCCTCCCTCATGGATCCATGAGGGGTAGTTGCCATACTCACCACGCTTGGCAGGCGGGTTGGTGAGCGCAGTATGGGATGTTGATACACGGATAGACGCTGCTGCCCATCTTCCGGAGGTATCCCTTAGCAGGCTCTTACTGCATCTATGGGCATGAGAGGAGGGGTATCATTCTACTGCCGGCACCCCACGGCGGTATGCAAGCTGCATATTTGGCGTTGTCATTATTTTTCGGACATTTCCGAATTCAAGTTTTATATATATTTTAGTTTTTAACCCCCAGCAAAAAAGAGGGGTGTTATAAGTTTGACCGCTTTGTGTGTGTGTCTATGGCACCGTAGCTCTTAAACGAGAGGACCGATTTGCATGCAGTTTTTTTTTATTTAAAGGCTCGAGCAGACCGGATGTGTACGTGCACGTACCACTGAGTTGTAATGTATGGAACTGACATATGACGCGCACGTCTACGTTACGCAAGCGGTGTGTCCTGTCTCATACAGTTCCATACATTACAACTCAGTGGTACGTGCACGTCTACGCTTACGTCTATGCATACGCATCCGGTCTGCTCGAGCCTTAAAGCAGGTTTTCCGACAGCTTTTCTTAAACGTGTTTTATCAAAAGCGGTTAAGATATGGGGGGGGTGAAAGAGGGGATGTATAATCGAATGTTTACAAATACACCTGAGTTTAGTATCAAATGAATGGAAATTATGTGTAAAATTGAAAACTGGTAGTTAATATAAAAATCTGTCGAGCCATTCATTAGACATAGGGGTTAAAAGTAGGGGTAAACAATCTGATGTGTTGATGATATCCAAGTGTGGAACCAATGAAAGGGCATGATGGATAGATTGCAAAGCTGAGACAAAAAAAAATTAGGATACCTCAGAGACTAGGTAAAGTGTGGGGGGGTAACTTAAATTTTTTAATTTTATAAACTTGTAGTTTTTGATTATTGTTTTACTTATAATTTTACTTTCCAACTATAGGTATTGTTTCCTTATCCTAACTTACCTTGTGAATTTTAGTTTAAATTAAGTATGATAAAAAAACCGTGGGGTGCCGGCAGTAGAATGATACCCCTCCTCTCATGCCCATGGATGCAGTAAGAGACTGCTAAGGGATACCTCCGGAAGATGGGCAGCAGCGTCTATCCGTGTATCAACATCCCATACACACACATCCCATGACGAGCTCTGTGGCGCAGCGGGCGAAGGTCCGCCTGCGACGCAAGAGCTTGCGGGTTCGATTCCCGCCTCGGGACAAATGTCTGTACGATCTGCAGATATTTGTTCAGGGTGTTCTGGGTGTTTTTCTATATATAATAAAAATATCTATCTATGTAGTATATTGTATTAAGTATATCAGTCATCTAGTACCCATAACACAAGCTCTGCTTAGCTTGGGGCTAGGTGATGCTGTGTGATTTGTCCAGCATTATTTATTATTTATTATTTATTTATTTATACAGCGCTAACCAACCAGCCTGCCAAGCGTGGTGAGAATGGCAACTACCCCTCATGGAGATCCATGAGGGAGGCCTGTGTTCATCATTGGACGTTTTATGGCTGAAATGATGACGATAAAAAAACAATGTGATGAATTTGTATTCCTTGTTTAGCTCATCTTGCCTGAGATACAGGATTATCTGGTCCACCTGTATCTCATCTAAGATAAACTAATTAAGATCTTGCTAAACAAATACATTCTTCGCAATTTAACGTTGTTACAGGCCAAAATCTTAAATGGGCGTGATAGAATAATAAAAAAAAGGTGCATAAACTAATCAAGCTAAACATAATTATGTTTAGCCAAGGAATTCGATTTTGGCCTGTAACAGCGTTAAATCGCGAAGAGTGTATAATAAGCTGAAAAATAAATAATGTAGCGTACGAGCTATTATGGTAAACTTGCCTGGGTCCAAACGCAGAGAAAGACCAAAAAAAATGGACAGACGTGACTAAACAAGACCTGCAATTCTTCCCAAAACGACGCTCTAAATATAGCGAAGTGGAACGAAAAGACTTAAACCCACTATCAGATAGGTTGTAAATGCCAGAGAAAGAAAAATAATGTAGCGTACAAGTAGATAGCCCACCTGATATAATTAGCTCACGATAATGTTACCGTAGCCTAATCAGGAATAAAGAAAAATTGGAACAATAAACATAATAGTTATCATAATACATTTTGATAAGCGACGACAACTGCAATAATTATAAACTGAAGCAGTCACCAACGCCCACCTCCTTGTATAGCAGGAAAGTACATACATAAGTTCCAGTTTACTTCTGAAGGAAATTTTTTAACAAAAATAAGGGTGTTGCTAAAGTAAATATATTCTATGTGTGTGAGTGTATAGTGTATGATATAAATGAATATATGTGTGGCACTTGCCACTCTCTTAATTGTATACATTGAAAAAATATTTAACGAACAAAGACAGCTATTGAATAAAGCACATAAAACACTCATTTCAGCTGGAAAATGTATTGAACATTTACAAAATGTATTCTTGAATGGAGGAGACACACTTCGTTGTAACTTGCTGTATGTGACAGTTGATATATTAGAAAACAAGAGAGGATGAGCGAGTGGCATTCATGTTGCATGTTTTTTTCGCTATTTAATGAAAAAAGTCTACGTATAAACTTAAATAATGTAATATTTATCTATACTTATATTGTAAAGAGAATAGATTTTTATTTTTGTTTGTCATGAATAATCTCAAAAACTACGACTGGACCGATATTAAAAACTAATAATTAGGCCAGTAGATCTGTTTTTTTATTATTACTTTTATTAAAGAAAGGCACTATAAACAGCTTAATTTTCAAGTCTTAAGTTTAAGAGTTATAAACCAGTTATATTAAAAATCAGACTTACGACGCTGTACTCAGATTATGTAACAAACAATTTTATTAAACTTGTCGCTAAAGAGCTAACCTATAAAGGACAATTACAAACCTTCATATAATTGTGATATAATAAAAAAAAGAAAGTTAAAATTAAAAGAAAAATAATGAAGTAAAAAAATAAAACATTATAAGATAAATATTACAAGCTATATAGAGGACAACTTTTTGAGGACTTGTGATTTGAACTGATAAGTATATTTTGCAAAAATGTCGATATCTACAAAATTAACATTATAAGACTAAATCGTTCTGCGAGTTGGCATGCGAAGATTAGCATTAGTGCGATATGTGTTGAGGTGAAACAAGTGACCCGACCATACTGCATGCTTATGCGAGGCACATAGTAACCCAGGCTAGAGCAAAGATCAATGCTGTCAATGTGGCCGCTTACAATTTTATAGAGAATCATAGCTTCCAAATATTTACGACGATATTTGAGAGCGAGTACGTAGGAGAGATAATGTCTATGACATCTATAATTCGTAGCTCTTAGGCCGTTGAACCCGCTCATTTGACTCCATGTATTTGGCATCAAAAGTATTCCATAAGGGGACGGCATACTCCAGTTGTGAGCGGACAAGAGTTGTGTAACGGCACAAATATGTAGAGCTGCGTTTGAAATTGACCGAGTATCTCATGACAAAACCGTACATTTTAAAAGTTTCACTTATAATATTCAATATGGACATCAAGGTGTATCCCCAAGTCACTCAGAGAATCGACTTTAGTGAGTGGCACATTGCAAAGATGATAAGAGAAGTGAATAAGGTTTATCTTGGTACTAAAAGTTATTTGAGAACGTTTAGGGATACTTAAATTGAGTTTATTAATATGACAATAAATAGAAAGCCTGTCTAGATCTTCCTGGAAGAAAATAGAGTCGTGTGCCGTTCTGATAACTTTAAAGACTTTCAGATCATCGGGGTAGAGTAAGAATTTAGAATTTGAGAAACAATTATTAATATAATTTATAAATAAGACAAACAACATAGCGCCAATAATAGATCCTTGGGGTACTCCTGAAGTAACTTGGATGCTTTCAGGGTGATACCCATTCACTGGTGTATGCCTAGTGCTCACGTACCTTCTCTTATAAGATTGGGTACAGAAGTCACCTTAAATAGAGCACATGAAAGGGTAGAAAACCAAAACCCTATGAGACTTCTTATATGAATGCTGAGTCGAAATGGCCGAAATCGGCTACGGAAACATCATCATTGATTTGACAAGCTCTGTGGCGCAGCGGGCGAAGGTCCGCCTGCGACGCAAGGGGTTGCGGGTTCGATTCCCGCCTCGGGACAAATGTCTGTACGATCTGCAGATATTTGTTCAGGGTGTTCTGGGTGTTTTTCTATATATAATAAAAATATCTATCTATGTAGTATAATGTATTAAGTATATCAGTCATCTAGTACCAACAACACAAGCTTTGCTTAGCTTGGGGCTAGATGATGTTGTGTGATTTGTCCAGCATTATTTAATAATAAATAAATAATAAATAAATAATAAATAAATAATGCGGGACAAATCACACAGCATCATCTAGCCCCAAGCTAAGCAAAGCTTGTGTTATGGGTACTAGATGACTGATATACTTAATATATTATACTACATAGATAGATATTTTATTTATTACATATATTATTTATTTACATATATTATTTATTTATCATCATTGTACCTATTGTACGTGGGTACCAAATTTTTTTTTAGCATTTATTGTAGACAGACAGATGTTTTGGTAAATGTAAAAAACATACACCAACTTCTAACAACACGTCTACGTTTAACTACGGAACGCTACATAGCGCGTGATCCGCACGCACCTTGTCTAATTTATTATTATTTTGGTCTTTTTTTTAGAACTTTTGAATTTAAAATACTCTGGTTCTACACTTGTAACTCCGATGTAACATGACAAGCTAAAGTAATCCTTTTAGCAATCAGCATTCTTGGGGAAATGTGATCAGGAATCCAGTAGGGGGTTATTCACAACGGAAAAGGAAGTTCTGATGATTTATTTACAGCAAATTTATCCGTTTAATACGAGACGAAGTTGGAGTAAACCTTTCCTAATATGATACTCTTCGTATAAGGAATGCAGGAATTTCACTACCTACGGAACGGGGTTCGTAAATATGTATGTATAGTTATTAAATGTAGGCCTTTGCATCTATTATAGATGATTTATACAGCCTCAGCAACTGGTAATCATGCTGTACGGGACGCTGCAGTGCCTGGGACATTGTTAGATGGATTAGGCTTGCCCAGCACCTATACCATCCTCTCAGCTTAGTCAGCTATTATTCAGAGGAAAGAACAGGTCAATACTTCTGAAGCTAACTAAGCCGCGGGTTTCCTCACGATGTTTCCTTCACCGTCAAAGCACATGTCATATTAAATGTCATCATCATCATCATTTCAGCCGTAGGACGTCCACTGCTGGACAAAGGCCTCCCTCATTGATCTCCAAGTACTGCGGTTGGAAGCCGTCTGCATCCACCGCCGACCAGCAGTTCTCACCAAGTCGTCTGCCCATCTTGTAGGTGGACGTCCTACGCTGCGCTTGCCGATCCGTGGCCTCCATTCGAGAACTTTGCTGCCCCATCGGCCATCTGTTCTGCGCGCTATATGGCCTGCCCATTGCCACTTCAACGTGCTAATCCGTTTGGCTATGTCGGTGACCCGAGTTCTTCTACGTATCTCCTCATTTCTGATTCGATCCCGTAGTGAAACCCCGAGCATAGCCCTCTCCATAGCTCGTTGAGCGACTCTGAGCTTGTTCATAAGGCCAATAGTGAAGGACCACGTCTCGGTTCCATATGTCATCACTGGTAACACACACTGGTTGTAGACTTTCGTCTTAAGGCACTGAGGTATGTTGGACGAAAAGATGTTGCGAAGTTTCCCAAACGCTGCCCATCCGAGTTGGATTCGACGATTGACCTCTTTCTCGAAGTTGGACCTACCTAATTGGACTGTTTGTCCTAGGTATACGTACGCGTCTACAACTTCAAGAGCCGAGTTCTCAACCATAACTGGGGCAGCCGAGGCGGGAATCGAACCCGCAACCCCTTGCGTCGCAGGCGGACCTTCAAAAAGAACCAATTGTTTAATACGTTTAGGTCTTCTTGAGCATTTGCCATAGTTTCATCCACTGAGCTGCCAAAATAGAACAAACTGGTGTCGTCTGCGTAAAATGTTATCTCAGCTTTAAAGCATATTTGGTGTAGGTATATCGTTAATATACACGAGAAACAATAGACAACAATAACAATACACCTTTTTTGAAGTCAGATAAAATACCAGCTATACCACGTCTTCTACGGTTGAAAGGACCTTGTTGTTCTCCACCCCCGACACACCGCCCGCCTGAACCCGTGAAGTGACGCGAGGTACAGGCTTCGCGGCGGTATAGTGATATGAGATTTCCAACTAACTGAAAAGCTAAATAACTTTTGATTCTGTTACTGAGAATAACGCTTGACGCTTTTTCAATAATTATATATTGAATTGAATTAGTGGTTTTGGCGTGATACCCTCACAAACAAACCGACAAACAGACTAACATTTCACAAATAGTTTTTTACGTTTTATTACCTTTCACTTATTTATTTGCAAAAATATTTAATATACAGATGCAAAACGTTAACGATTTTATTATATGTATAATTATATATTGAATTGAATTAAAGGGTGTTTTTGCGTGATACCCTCACAAACAAACAGACAAACAGATAAAAATATCAAAAATGGTTTTTTTACCTTTTATTACCTTTTCCTCATGTATCCCAATTATTTATTTGCAAAAATATTTAATGTACAGTCGCGAAAGGTTTACGATTTTATTATATGTAATATGTATAGATAATTTCAAAATATAAACATTAATAAATCGTAATTTGATTTGGAAATGCTAAATTTTAGGACACCTTGTACTATTGCGAATAGTAAATCAGTGTAAGACAAGTAGTGAATTGGTTTTTCCTTATTTTCAATATGAGAGCAATAATTCGTGCGATAAAAATAAGTTCGTTGCCTCTGTTGTTGTATCAGATTAAAGATGGAAACGTTTTCCCGGAGGAAGCCGCGTGACGTGTTATATAAAATAATAACAACATGAAACACATGCTTCTAAGGATATATTTAAGTAGGTACATCATCTCAGCTGCAGTAGGACTGCTGTCCACCTCTACTGCTGGACATAGGCCTGTCATTGATCTTCAAGATCAGGAGGGAGTTGTTGCCATACTCACCACGCTTGGAAGGCGGGTTGGCTGCTATTAATTAGCAGATTCTTTCTGCAAGAGAGGAAGGGCAATATTCTACTCTGCCGGCACCCCACGGTGATGAGTTTTATAAATAAAACAATGTTTGTTACTTCTGAACTGACCCACGACGTGGGTCCTTGGCATAAAATAAAAACTTAAAATGATTTTGAAATAATAAACATCTAAAACTAAAAACCAACCCTCGTAATAAAAAGAAAAGAGTTGTAGTAAACTTATTTATATTTTACATATTACGCTATGGCGTGTTGAGAAAGTTAGAACAAGTTAAAAAAAAATAATCCGCCTCGTAAGCTCCTGGCTCCGCGATTGTGACATAGTTGAGGCCACGTCGTGAGTCACTGGACTCTGTAGTCGAATGTGTTAAGGTTTAACTATTATTACGTACCTCGTGACAGGTTTGCAACTGGCGTAAATCTAGTAGGATCTGTTAGGTATCGAGGAAACTCTCAAATATAAAAGGTATGGCCACTGGATAGAGTGCCATTACATCAATGTTTTCACACAATAAAATATTTAATCTAATCAAAGATTTAATTTAATACATAGAGGAATAATTTAGAAGAAAAGGGAAAATATAGCTATCGGCCTTAGCATCACTGATGAATTCAATATGAGGTAGTACAAAAGCCAGTAGGAAATAATTTACCTAGTACTGCCAAAGGTTCTTTCTCATGAATATAGTCGACTTAGAGCTCTTACACACGAGCGGCATGTTACCAACGGCATAGGTAACTGCACCCGTCGACACGCGTCGGCGGCAGCAGTCAATACGTCGCTATAGTTCGACTGCTGCCGTCGACGCGTCGACGGCTGCCACCGACACGTGTCGACGACTGCTGTTGCCTCTGCCGTTGGCAACATGCCGCTCGTGTGTAAGAGCTCTTAGCTCAGAGGACGGTTTAAGTGCTGTGCAAGCGTTATGCATCTAACAAAGCACTGCGGCTTATAAAAATAAAAATAAAACAACATAAAAGTAGAAAAACCTATGACAAAAATTAGACACAATCTCTTAACGAGATACGCTTTCGAACCTGAAGAAAAATTGCATGTCCAACATTTTTGATATTAGTAGATTTTAAAAAATATGGGACATGCATTAACGGACTAATAATTTCAAATAAAGCAAGTTGCCTAATCGGTGTTATCTAAAAATACGGCGTTTTTTTAAAGCTTTAACTGTCCCACTGCTGGGGCAAAGACCTCCCACGTTTCTCTATATTTTCATTTGTCCAGTGCAACCCCCCGCCAACTGCCACGTAATGTGCCTACCAACGTCATCGCACCAGCGCGCTTCTTTCGCCTGCTTCAGGGTAATGTTTCGTGCGGTGTCCATTACGTGACCTGCCCAATCTTAATATTTAAGTTAAGCAGCTTTTATCCCCACGTTAGCGATGCCGGTTTTTGAGCGTAGTCTGAGGTATTATGAATCTTATCGATTCGTTTCACACCAAATATGCTCGTTGGCAAACCTGGTGTTACCTTAGAAAAATAACGAAATACTTTGATGAGATGAGTTGGATAACTACCGGCTACTGTGCTAAGCAGAGTTGCAGATGTAGGCGGTTTTCAGGTAACCTAGATTCAATATAGGATGCTATTAGTAGATTCCGTACGATAAAGCCGATTAAATTCTGTTTAAAATTCTGTGTTTTAAACATTCATTTATATTTCATAATTTCAGCCATAAAACGTCCACTCATGAACACAGGCCTCCCTCATGGATCTCCATGAGGGGTAGTTGCCATACTCACCACGCTTGGCAGGCGGGTTGGTGAGCGCAGTATGGGATGTTGATACACGGATAGACGCTGCTGCCCATCTTCCGGAGGTATCCCTTAGCAGGCTCTTATTGCATCCATGGGCATGAGAGAGGGGTATCATTCTATTTAGATCTTAGGTACTTAATGTTTTTCATAATTCATTTATATTTAGATCTTACTTAATGTCTTTGAAGGTAAAGGTTTCTTAAAATTCCAATATTAGAGACAGCTAAGTTTTGATTTCTCATCTATAATAGATGACAATGTAAGGAGTTGCGAGTACGCTTGCGAGTTGCGAGTCATTACGTATTTAATCTCGCAGTGGATACCCGCATTAATAAAGTTTTATATTTAAGTTAATATTTCCAGTTCTTATTAACGAAGAATATATTATTTTGTTAGAACTTACCATTTACCATTATAATTATAATTACTGCGTTTAATTTAACGAGACCATGTTTTCATATTCATCATCATCATATCAGCCGTAATACGTCCACTGCTGGACAAAGGTCGTTGATCTCCAGGTACTGCGGTTGGAAGCGGCCTGCATCCAACGGCGACTTGCGGTTCTTGCCAAGTCGTCTGCCCATCTTGTAGGTGGACGTCCTACCCTGCGCTTGCCGGTCCGTGGCCTCCATTAGAGCACTTTGCAGCTTCATCGGCCATCCATTCTGCGCGCTATATGGCCTGCCCATTGCCACTTCAACGTGCTAATCCGTCTGGCTATGTCGGTGACCCGAGTTCTTCTACGTATCTTCATTTCTGATTCGATCCCGTAGAGAAAGCATAGTGCTCTCCATAGCTCGTTGAGCGACTCTAAGCTTATTCATAAGGCCAATAGTGAAGGACCACGTCTCGTTTCCATATGTCATCACTGGTAACACACACTGATTGAAGACTTTCGTCTTCAGGCTGAGGTATGAGGTTGGACGAAAAGACCTTGCGAAGTTTCCCAAACGCTGCCCATCCGAGTTAGATACGACGATTGACCTCTTTCTCGAAGTTGGACCTACCTAATTGGACTGTTTGTCCTTGGTATATGTACGAGTCGACAACTTCATGAGCCGAGTTCTCAACCATTAGGTACTGCAACATTACTGGGGCAGGCACGACATGGACATTCAACATGATATTTGTCTTTATTTTTCATAATATTAAACGAAATTAAATATATTTTTTTAACAGAAAGATGCATCACATATTTTATTTAAGCTCAATTTTGTTTCATAAATCCCATTATGTTTCCTGACTATTATTTTCCGCCTAGAAATGATACCTATTGATTTCATCTTGACCAACAAGAAACTATATGGTATTCAATGGTGTCCACTGTGATTCACAGGGCGAGCGAAAACCGAAAATGATCACTAAACCGCGTTAGAGGCACATTGAATATGAACATTAGACTTGAAAGCTCCCGTTTGATGAAGTATACGCTCCGACCAACTCGTGCACTTATCCAAAACCTCGAGAGCTTTCAAATCGGTCTAGAAGAACATGGCATCAGTGAGCGAGATCCACAACAGGTTCGTAGAAACTGTCCATACGGTTTGATCTCAGTTCTTTAAGACGAACAAATATACCTCAGAATTCCTCGGATGATACACCTCACGCTCGTTACGACTGTAGTTATCCGACGATGCTGATAAGTCACATAGGGAGCTCGATAGACGAATTTGGAAATCCTTGCGGCACAATATTATGTCACATAATATATTGTCATATTGTGTACGACGTTAAACCTGTTTTGGTCTATAATAAAACATGTTTTTTTTTTAATACTGTTAGTTACTTATATTTAAAGGTTTTAAATATCTTCCATTTTATGGAATACAATATATTTTTCGTATCGTTTATTTTTGTAATAAATAATTAACCTGTGGAGCATTCAAACCTCCCCCGGGTTGATGCTTGCTTGCGTGGCGAAGTTTTTTTATTGTTTTTTAAAAAATCTCTTAATGGTCTCGATTCTGAGACTCCCTAAAGCTTATTTTAAATTAAGAGCTGACAACGTACAATTAGGTAAAATTGTTCCGTTTTAATTTTAGAACGACAGTAACCGAAAACGACGCTTTGCAATTTTTCGCAATTTTACTTAGCTTTAGTTGGGAAGTGCGCACGCAAAATGACACCAATGACAAAGAAAATCAAAGGACGTCGTTCGAATCTCAGGCGTATTTTCCTTGCAAACATAAACGTGTACAAGTATTTCTAGAATCTCTTTTTATTATTTGTCCCGACGGATACACTGCATACAATAGTGAATCCTGAATTCACGAAAGAGTTTTCTTATTTCAAGAGACGTACACTATCCTCGCAAACTTATTTCCACGGAATAATTCAAGTCAAGTTACGAAGCAAACGAGGGAGCTGCAGAAAGAAAAATGAGATTTAATTATAAAACAATTTGTAAAATGAGTTTACGGACTTATGAATCTTAAACACTGCATAATGATGTTTACGAGAAACGGTTTGTTTTTCACGGAATATAAAGTGTTAAGAAATTATGTTTACCAAAGAGAATGCCTGATTGATTACCGCATTATATTGGCCATCTAGATTTTATAATAAAAGATTGTTTTGACTGGGGAGAGGTAGTGCTTTGTGAAAGTCGAGTGTATATAATAATACCACACGATAAAATGAAGCTGTTTGTTAAAAATGAAGCTGTTTGTTGTGCCTTTCTTAAATAAAATAAAATAAAACGCTACGAAAAACAAATAGGCATCTTCTTGATTACAATAATTAACCTCGACCAAAGAGAGGGGTGTTATAAGTTTGTGTGCGTCTTGTGCGCTATATGTGTGTGAGTCTATGTGTCTGTGTCCATGTATGTATGTGAGTATGTCTGTGGCACCGTAGCTTTTAAACGAATGGACCGATTTGCATGCAGTTTTTTATATAAAGCAGGTTTTTCGGCGGTAGTTTTAAGAACTACTTACAAAATCGGTTAAGAAGTTTACAAGATATGGGGGCTGAAAGAGGGGAAGAATAATCGAATGTTTCCAAATACACCCGAGTTTCCTATCAAATGAAAGGAAATGAATCAAGAATAAGAAATCGGTCGAGCCACATTATAAATGGGGGTGGAAAGTAGGGGTGAACAATCGAATGTTTTCAAATATACCCAAGGGTGGTATCAAATGAAAGGGCACGATGTGTATATTGCAAGACTAGGGTAAACATTACAAATAAGGTAACCGCCAAGACGAGGTATGAAAACTCTCACTAGATCCATGCTGGATCTGTTGACTTGATCTAGTGAGAGTGATCCAAAGTATCGGGGGTTAGTTAATTTTTTTTTATTTTATAAACTTGTTTTAGCAACACTAACTACTCTCGTTTCAATAAGTGCTAAGATTTTGTTAAACTTTCGCGATTTTTCTTTCTTGAAAAATGTATGTAATGCACACTTAACACGTGCTTTAACGGTAAAGGAAACATCGTGAGGAAACCCGCGGCTTAGTTAGCTTCAGACGTATCGACACGTTCTTTCCTCTGAATAATAGCTGACTAAGCTGAGAGGATGGTATAGGTGCTGGGCAAGCCTAATCCATCTAACAATGTCCCAGGCACTGCAGCGTCCCGTACAGCATGATTACCAGTTGCTGACGCTGTATGAATCATCTATAATAGATGCAAAAGGCCTTAATTTTTTATATAACATTACGGATTGATGACGGACCGTCTACGCATCTCGTCTGACGTGACGTCGCGTCGTTGTTTTTTATAATAGGAATATTTTATTGTTGACTAGCTGTCCCGGCGAACTTTGTACCGCCCAGAATCTACCTACTAACTACTACTCTACTATAACTTCTAACTACTACTCTACTATAACTACTACTACTCTACTATTACTAGTACTCCACCACTACTCTACTACTACTACTATACTTCTACCCTACTACTACTACTCTATTTCTACCCTACTTCTACCCTACTTTTACCCTATCTACTCTTCTACTACTCTACTGACGAGCTCTGTGGCGCAGCGGACGAAGGTCCGCCTGCGACGCAAGGGGTTGCGGGTTCGATTCCCGCCTCGGGACAAATGTCTGTACGATCTGCAGATATTTGTTCAGGGTGTTCTGGGTGTTTTTCTATATATAATAAAAATATCTATCTATGTAGTTTAGTGTATTATGTATATCAGTCATCTAGTACCCATAACACAAGCTCTGCTTAGCTTGGGGCTAATAAATTGATGCTGTGTGATTTGTCCAGCATTATTTATTTATTTTTATTTATTTTATTTACTTCTACCCTACTACTACTACGCTACAACTACTCAACTACTACTACTACTACCCAAGAGAGTCAAAAAATATAATCAGTTTAGTCACATAATACACTTTATGAACGCACCTATAAATATTTGACAACCAAGTGACACTGAAATACGCTACGCTAAGGTTACATTAGAAATAATTTAATTATAGAGGTTAAGTATTCTTAAACTTTCTAATTTTCCTCGCAATTTTCTCATTTTTTTCTGTCAAAAAAGACTTCTCCCTACAGTAACAAACACAACAAAAAAAGAATTATCGAAATCGATCCAGCCGTTCACGGGTGATGCCGTGACCAAGGGAAATAAGGATTCATTTTTATATATATAAATTAGTTTGTGTGATATGATAATTACCTTTAATTGATGTTACCTATCTGGAAATGGTATTCTAGTCGAACCCTAAAATATTTTTCTGAATCGGTTTATTAAAGTCGTGTTCTGAGGTGTCTTATTATTGAAACAAAGATTAGAACAAAATAGTTCACGCGCTAGAATGTTTCCGTAGTTACCCGTAAACCTGTTGTTAGAAATTCGAGTGTGTTTTTTTTTACGTTTAGCAAGACATATAAACGTAATACCAGGTAGTCATTTAGTTTTCAGATTAAAATATTTCGCTACGTTTGGTAAAAATCATCACTTATTTGAGCGACAATTTGTCTAAAACTAAAAAGGCTAGCTCAACCGTTATAGACAAAAAACTATATAGTTCATGTTTTTTATATTTCGCAAACGGAACACCTAATAGAAATATCGTCTTTACAACTTTTTTTCTTTTTAATACCTATTAACGATTCTGAGACACGATGAGGAAAATAAAAAAAACGTTTGGCCTATTACGAGTATGGGAAGTACACCAAATTAATTATTTTATCAAATTATTTTGTAGCGTTATCTTGGCTTTATCATTTTATCCATGCAAAATTACAGCATTCTAGGACTAATGTCTTCGTAAAGCCACAGACAGACATACAAAGCGAAACTATAATGGTTCTTTGTTGTACTACGGATCCCTAAAAAAGGATAAAAAAAAGATAAAACATAAAAATATGTTTATTTTGTCACTTATTACGAACAGTTAACAAAATTATAAAATTATTAATAGAACTAAGGCAAAGTGACAAAAAAGGTCACCATTCAGCTTGTGATAAAATACAGACCACTTGAGAACTCTTTTGTATGTCGGTTAAAAATAGTAGGTCACAATTATACAGCATTCAATATTTGGCTGTGGGATTACGTAATTTCCATGAAAGGGAAGAAAGTCCTACCGACAACTGTTTAGTTCGCTACTTTGTTTCCTTGACCGCCTTCGAAAGTAATATCTCTAAGCTCGTTATCGGACGGTGTCAAAAGCCTAGTGTTTATTTGTTCGATATCGATAAGCTTTGCTGACTCTAGGGATGTTGAAGGTACAGGGTCGTTGGAAAAAGTATCTATAAATATTTTTGGATAAAATGCTGATGATTTCATCCAGCATTATCTGATCCAAACTAAGCAGAGTTTGCAACGTTCCCGCATTGATATCGCTGGATTACTGACAATATACTTAAAGTTTGACTTATTTTTCAATGTTGGCATGCAAGTACACAAATATACGCCCGGAATAAGTAATGAACATGCTTATTATGCTAACATTTATCCCATGTTGGGAACTGAACCTACAGTTTACGTCTTCGTAAAATTTACAAGTCGCAGCTATCGGCTTTCTATAGAGATAGCAAAATGATTTTTTCCTAGCAATAAGAAGTCCAATTCCACCGTAATATCAAACGAATAGTCAATAAAGGTGTAAGTGCTCTACCAATGTCATAAAATATTCCCTCTCACCTTGCCGACCCTCATACAATCCGTTTATATTCGTTCTTGAAATATAAACAAAGAATCGCGATATAGTAACTTCTGAACAGCATTTCAATTCGCGAAGAATGTTCCGGGTATTCATTCTTTAATTCTGGGGTAGGCTTTGTTTACGGAGTTTACAAGCACTTTTATTGTTAAGCCGGTTTCCTTGAGCTTGACCTCAATGGTACTCTAGACAAAACAGCTACAATTTTACAGCCTTAGAATATGAGGCACAATTTCGTAGCGGACGCGTGGTGAAACCATTGAATTGTCTTCCACTATGGAAGCAAAAAAACGCCGTGGGGTGTCGGCAGTAGAATGATACCCCTCCTCTCATGCCCATGGATGCAGTAAGAGCCTGCTAAGGGATACCTTCAGAAGATGGGCAGCAGCGTCTATCCATGTATCAAAATCCCATACTGCGCTCAACAACCCGCCTGCCAAGCGTGGTGAGAATGGCAACTACCGCTCATGGAGATCCATGAGGGAGGCCTGTGTTTATCAGTGGACGTTTTATGGCTGAAATGATGATGGAAGCAAATTCACACATACACAATAAAGTAAAAAAAATATGTTATTCAGTTAATCACTTGAAAATATTCTACTGAATGCAGGTTCAGAATTTGGACAGAACCTATAGATGGCGCCTAATCGTGGCTCAACCGTTAAGATCTTTTTAAGAATTTCGACTCAGCCCATCAGGAGGGTTGCGTTGCTTTTGTTACGTGGCGTTGGATAAAGCACTTTACGCTTTAGGAAGGGTCAAGTATCGATCAGAGCAACATGGGTGCGAACCGTAACGGAATCGAACAGTCATAATAAGGTTTATCTTAGTACTTTGTAAACTTTCACGATCTATGAACAACATTCTAAACTATTTAACGGACTTATATCGCGTGGACACAAAAGTGGTAAAATATCATATCAAAATATGTCAAACAGTTGCACATGCCTCGTGTCTATAAATTTGACTGCAGCTGCGACAAACCAGCAAACGGACAATAGCCGAACGAGTTAAATTTATTTATTTATTTATTTGGTACACAAAACAGAATGCGGTCAGTACAATGTAATTAAATATAACTGTATATAAATGGTATTGAACCAGACAGCATTCCAAAGCATGCATACACATCATGATTTTTATGAAGCAGCATAACACACAAAAAAAATACAAAGAAAATTAAGTATATGAACTTACAATTGAACTAATAAATCAAGTACATAAAAAAATTAAATAACTTATAACAATCTAAGCAAAGCGTTTCTAAACCTAAATAAATTATTATCAAATATATCTCAACTGTAAATAACGTTTTGTGGTGGTAAAATCGTCAGGTGCACAAGTAGGCGATAGCGGAAAATCTAATGGACTCAGGCCCGAATCACTTGAGTTCATGACCCGAAAGTACTCTTCAGTGAGCGGAGGCAATTCAAATTAAGATAAACTAAGCCAGTGCGGGTACGCACTGTGTGGGGTTCCGCAGGTACCCGTATACCTGTTGTTAAAAGTTGGCATATGTTGTTTTGTTGGCATATGTTGTTGGCATATGTTCTGTTACAACGCCATTATAAGTACATTAGTTCTATAAGGGCACGGATCAAACCCACAAAGCATCAAAAAATCGCCATTATGCGTCTCATTTACTTATAATGGTATTTTTCAAGATCGTAACAAGAACATAATAATCTCAGAGAATGCAGTTATAGGTATAATGTTAATCAAGTGGTTTTGCTCCTGCAACGTTATGCTTTAACACTCATTACGACATACATTGCGACGCGCCGTCTGGATCACGAAGTCCTCGATGGTTTGGATCTGGACGTCGCGGGCGATGACGCCATTCCTGACGTAGCGGCCCGCGTTCGTGCAGATCCGCAGCGTGATGTTTTGCTGAACCTGGATGCGCTTCCGGTTGGTGGTCAGCGTGTACCACGCTGGTGCAGCGTAGGTCAGTCTTGACCGTATGTACGTCTTGTACATCCGCAGCTTGATCCTGAGCGGAAGATGGGAGTCTAAAACAGGTCGGAGGAGCCCCCGAGCAGCGCGAGCTTGGCTAAGCGCGCGATCTACCTGGGGCTGCATACTCAACGACCGGTCTATCTCTGCTCCAAGGTGCTCAACCTAGCGTGCGGAACCCATGTCATCCTGGCCACGAAGCTGCAGAGGAGGAAGAGTTTTTCGGCGTCGGGTGATGAGGAGCGCCTCCGTTTTTCCCACATTAACGGCGATGCACCACTTGTCTAGCCACAACGGCAGGAGGCTGAGGAGCTGCTGCATCCTCTTGGCTGCGAAGGCGGGACTGGTAGACGACGTGAAGTACGCGCTGTCGTCCGCGAACAGTCCGAGTGTGACGTCCTTCCCCATGCCCGGCTGTATAACTCCCGCCAGGGTGGGGATGTCGTCCGTGTAGAGGGCGTAAAACGCGGGCGAGAGGCAACTGCCCTGTGGTACGCCCGAAACCATTCCGGGACGTTTGTTTTAAATATATGTCAATAGTTCTAAAAAAGTTTTGCAATATCGTGTTGTTCGGTAATAATTCAGACATGTTTATTGGAGATGCAAGGCGATGGCGTGACATCGTCTCGACATGCGATGCTTATAGTGAATGGTATTTTGATGGTAAATACTTGATGTATAAGGTTTTATAATCAAAATTCTATAGAATAAATGTTTTAGGATTGGTGGATTTTTATGGTCACCGCTTGAGAGGTATAACAGGTATTCGATTTTCTACTATAGAGTAATATTATAGAAATAAAAATACACTAACGCCTAAATACTGTTTCACTAAGCACATCAATTTAATCGCGTCCAATATGATGGCTTGCGTGCGGTGTCATGGATTAGATGGCCGATGGACTCCCTAAACACCTAAAATGTGGCGTCCATTAATACTCGTATAGCGAGCCACTGCTCGCTATGTTAATGGACGCTGCACCAACAACAACCGGCGGAGTGTCGCAGGCACTCAGCTGGTTGATGATGAAGAGGTTTTCTAGCCAATTTCGGCCATGGCGACTGCGCATCCATATAAGATGTCTCATACATAAGAGGGTTTCGGTTTTTGACCCTTTCGTGTGCTTTACGATGACTTGTGTACCCAATAGGGTAGAATAGAATACGCTTTATTGAAAAAACATAAAAACAAACATACAAACAGTAATTAACAAAAATATAACATTATGCTGATCAATGGGCGGCCTTATCGCTAAAAGCGATCTCTTCCAGACTTCCAGTCTTATGAGAGAAGGTACGAGAGCACTTCGGGCACGTTAATACCCCGTTGACAAGATTGTACCGGATTTAGTTCATCGCGCTTCCTATCAAGCTCTTCGGGACCCCGGTTATTTTGAAGACTTTTATAACTCATTTGATCTAATAAAAATAAGTATATATTTTTTATTTGTTCCAGATAAACTCCTGCGATGCAATGGAACGCAGCAGCCGCAGTCAGGTGACGACGGAGAAACTTTCAGCATGACATAAAAGAGCAGGACAGACATAGCGCCTCCCATGGAGGTGAACGGGACGGCGCAAGCCGAGGAGGCGGTGGCTCTCTCCCTCACTCTCAGCGCCGCCGTCACCGTCATCTCCGCGATAGGACTGCTGCTCAACGCCTACATACTTGTAGTTATTGTGATAACTAAACAGGTATTTATCCGATAACTAACGACTATCGTAAATTATTCGTTATAAATATTTTCTAATATCGGTTCTATTGGCGCCAAAAGTTTCAATCTAGATCAAAGTGCTTCGGGCTGCTTCCGCTCCCGTATTCTTCCACTTTTGAAATTAAAGCTATTTGTTTTAAGGTTATGGTTAAAACCATTCTGACACCTGCATTTGACTTTTGTGGTCTCTATTAAACTCGAACGTATATACATAGGATGACTTATAGGTCGGCGGCCGCTCGGTCGACCCAGGTTAGCTAAAAGAAGTGGCATGTTCTCGTGGGTTTTTGGTAATGACACATGAGACCTTTTCCGAAGAGTGGAATGCCACTGACTTGCGACCTGGAATGAGCCTACGTGCATGACCAGATAGAGCGAGATAGACATAGCGCCTCCCATGGAGGTGAAAGAAAGACGCTAAGCGATGGCTCTCTTCCTCGGTCTTAGCGCGGCTGTGACTGTCATCTCCGCGATAGAATGGCTTAACGCCTCCTAATTTATAACTCGTAATTATTGTTGTTATTCATTGAATATGTCAAACTTCACAGTGATCGCCGTCACTCACAATTACGCACTAGAATCGCGACGCTCGTACATACAGGCTTGGGACGTCTTCAAGCACACGCAGTGTCAACTATTTTTATACATTTTTATTTCAGTTAACCAAACTGAAAATTAGGCGACTATACTATCCTTCAACCTACAAATGTACTATAAATAGTTTACCTGGTAACCTACCTGTGTTTCCCGCTAAATTAAATGTTTCGGCGCTCAAGCCATCTCACCGACTCGTTGTATTTCCTGCTGGGTTAACTTGTGGTATCGGTCAGTTTATGTTTATTATAAGTACATTTTTAATAACTAATAAACATACGATGTTTATGACTCTATAAAAATCAATCCTAGTATATACCTGGGTTTATGAACTTCCAACTTTCCCCTGTTCAATGTCGTCTCTATATCCAAGTTTTCGCATGTTAGCTTCCATCCCATCTCTCTAGTGATAGTTGAGCCTAATTGATTTGCGGCCGATAGTTCAACCCAGGTGCACTCGCAACAATAGCTCATTGTATTTTTGGGTCATTTTATATACCATCAGCCAAATGACTCTAAAATGCTAATAAATTTTTCGTTCGAACAGGTTAATTTATTTATAGAAAACTTCTACTTCTGATCAGAATCGTGGATTTGATTCCGCCAGTTCATTAATATTATAAAGGGTTCACTATAAAGTACATTAAGTACTTTATAGTGAACCCTTTATTATATAGAAACGAATTATACCTGTACTCCAACCAGACTTATAATCCTTTGAGAGCTTAAACAGCTACGTTACAGCAACGTAACGATTTTTTTTATATTTTCATTCAAAACTGACAAAAAACCTTTACGTTTTGAGGTAGCTCTTATAAAGAAGATGGTTTATCACGATGACGCATGAACTAAGGGAACTCTTCAGTCAGACTATCTTTGTTGATCTAAGGAATTTCAAAGAACACTTATTAAAGATCTGCAAATTTGGCGTTACGGAGTGTCTACGGGGCTAAGAAAAATGCTACGAAATATTGTTAATTTGAGTTATTAATAAATGTCTTATAGAAAAATTCTCCATGTTGGCCGATTGGTAGGTAAGGTATCCGTTTCGACTTTAAATTTTACTGACTTTAAATTCGAGGGTTAATAATTTAATAATATACGCATGGCATTTTTTATCAATCAGTGGTAAGTTCATCCTAATCCTCACTAAAACGTAAGTATTATAAATAAGAATGTGAGTTTGTTTGTTTGTTACGCTTTCACGTCTAAACCACTAAATCGATTTTAAAAGTTTTTCCACCAATGGAAACCTACATTATCAACAAGTAACATAGGCCATATTTTATCCTCGTATTCTAACGGGAACGGGAACTGCGCGGGCGAAACCGTGGGGCGCTGCTTTTCAAGAATAAACTCTAGAATCCTTCTGATAATAGCTACAACTATTGATATACCATGGAACAAGCTGTTTCAATGTAAGTCCATGAATAAAATATCGCATGTCAATTATTAACATTCACAAGGCCAAAACATGTCTAGCTAGGGGTGAATTATTCAATACGCTTTCAACACCCCACAGCACGTTATTCAAAAATAGGTAACTATAGATCGGTTTTATAAGGCTATCATGAAACGACAGAAATAATCAATTATAGTCGTGGGACCGACAGTAAGAGGTTATCTCTCCTATGTTGCTCGTTGATGCAGTAAGAATCTGCTGAGATATCTCCGGATGGTAGCAGCGTCTTTTCGTGTCATATTTAGTTGCAATGACCACAGCAGCAATTCTTCGGGACATGCTGCTTACAAGCTTTTTACATTCGGCTGTATTGTCTTATGGCGTCCCACTCTTGAATTTTTTACATTATTGCATTATTACATTACTGCTGTGCTACCTGACTTTGCGCTTCCGAATACCCCAAAGATGCTCGATTGGGTTCAGATCTGGGGATAGCGCCAGCCATTCTAACAAGACAATATTTTTGTTTCTAAACCAGCGCATAAATTATGACAGGTGCATTGTCGTGTTGGAATTTGACGCCATCCATGTTTGTATCGCCGAAAATGCGTGTAAGCGAAGGCATTAACGCAGTTTCGAGCACATTTATGTACTTTTTACTGCTCATACGACCTTCGCAAACGAACATTTCGCCGACACCATCAGCTGTCATGCAGCCCCAGACCATAATGCTGCCTCCCCCGTGTTTAACAGTGGAAACCACGCAATCTGGATGATATTCCTCGCCGACGCGACGCCTCACGAATGTTACACCCGTAGTTCCAAACAGCTGTAACAATTTAAAAAAGTAGATTTTGAATGAGTGCTCATTATTTTTAAGTAAGCAGACTAAAATAATAGCGATCAGGGTTATCGTTTTTAAGGAATATTATTAAAGTTTTTCTCGAAGTATGGATTCATCGGACCAAACAACATTTGACCAATCCTATTCCGTGGAGTGTTGGTATGTAGAGCCCATTCTGAGCGTTTTTTTTGTTATTTACCGAGAGCTATAGCTTCTTTCTTGCTTTACACCCCTTTAAACCAAGCCTTCTTCTTGCCGTTCGAGCACTAATAGGGTATCAATTTCCTCGGAGAGGGCGGCAGCGAGCTCTGAAGAAGTTTTTTTGCGGTCCTTCAGACTCGCGGATGAGTTTTCTGTCCTGGCCCTCAGTAGTCACGCGTTTTCTGGCAGTCCGTGTTTTATTTGCATGGGAATCAGTCTCCGCAAACCGTTTAATTGCAAATTGCGAACACTTCACGAGTTTAGCAATCTCTACTTGGGTTTTTCCTTGTTTGTGTAACAACTACATTTTAATACGTTTTACGTAGCACAATTCACTGTTTTTCGGCATTTTCGAAAAAGGAGAATATCAATTTCGCTACTAAATTACACACGGAAGCTTCTTCACGCTACGAATAACAAATGATGACTGATAATAATTTTGAATATTTTTTGTAAAATGGTTTTTATGGTTTTATGGTACCCATAATTTGGGTTAAGCTCACCAGATGTTTTATGGCCCATAGAAAAAGGTTATCTATTGTTTTAATAATCATTTCACGGCACCGGCTTTGGCTTTTGTTAAAAACGTTTGCTGTTTTTTAAATACATTTTGAGATATTCATGTTTTACAGGGGTGCTTATACTTTTGGCCAAGGCTTATTTTATGTTCGTTCGTTTCAGCCGTAAAACGTCCACTACTGAACACAGGCTTCCCTCATGGATCTCCATGAGAGGTAGTTGCTATACTCACCACGCTTGGCAGGCGGGTTGGCGAGCGCAGTACGGGATGTTGGTTTGGTACACGGAAAGACGCTGCTACCCATCTTCCGGAGGTATCCCTTAGCAGGCTCTTACTGCATCCATGGGTATAAGAGGAGGGGTAACATTCTACTGCCGGCCCCCCACGGCCCTATTTTATGTAACTTCCGCAAATTATTAATGTAACGTTTTATAGAGCCCATGTTACTCCAATGCTCTACAAGGTTTTCCAAACATTCCGCAGACTGCCGTCATTATTTTGTCGAAAGAAAAATACATATGTACCAACCAACCTAAAAAAATACTGAAAATATACGCCTCGAGTAATTAACTTCCCTTTGGTGGTCAGACTCAAGCAAAAGTTTGACTTGAATGGGTCGCAAGTTCCAAGGACCTTTAAGGGACAGCCCATTTAAATGAATTATATTGCCTCATTAATGTTTAACCGGGCTTAGTTTTCACATCATGAGTAAAACAGTTTTCTAATTAGCATGGTAGAAAAGGTCTTTATATATATCACTAGCTTCTGCCCGCCGCTTCGCACGCGTTGTACCCGGATAAAAAGTAGCCTATGTGTTAATCCAGACCTACATCTACATATACGTGTGCAAAGTTTCAGCTCAATCCGTGAGGTAGTTTTAGCGTAAAGAGGTAACAAACCTCCATACAAATACAAATAAAATATCAATAACTAGCTTCTGCCCGCGACTTCGCCCGCGTGGAATAGTTGCTTTGGGCTAAAGCTAACTTTAACACGCGACTTCGTTTACGTAGAAGGTGAACATATTTTTAAATAATACCTACGTTAAAAAAGTTATTTAAGGTACCTACATCAGGCTTTTATCAGTCAGAGTGAAACTTTAAAACGTTAGGTAAAAGTACTAGGTCTTGTAATCTTATATCATGTAGATTGTAGGTTATTCTAAAAACTCAAAACCATATTTTTTTTAAAGTATTTCTGCTTACACTATATTTTTAGTTTTGTTTTCTTCCGGCAGAAGTAGATATTGATTTTCACCAGAACTAGATCTCGATATGGCAACATATAGTTGCCCGTGCGAAAAATAATCTTGTCGTAAACCTATTCCTACGTGCTTAAATGTTTGCCCCTGGGCCTTATTAATTCTAATTAATGGAATCAGGCGTTACTTTGCGGAAATCCATGACAATAAAATGCAATAAAAATATTGAGTTTTAATTCCGCTTATGCTGAGATGCAGGAGCACCGCCCTCCCGCCCGCTAATTATGCGCATGCAGGGAACTAGCTTGTCAGTGCAGCATGCATACCCAAACCTATACGACGACACGTGTTTCGCCTCTCCGCGAGGCATCATCAGGTGAACGCTGTAGGTGTTGACTGGTCGGCCGCCGGAACGAAAGCCTTTTCGTTCCGGTTCCGGGTTTTCGGTTTGGGTATGCATGCTGCACTGACAAGCTAGTTCTCCCTGCATGCGCATAATTAGCGGGCGGGAGGGCGGTGCTCCTGCATCTCAGCATAAGCGGAATTAAAACTCAATATTTTTATTGCATTTCTTATTAATTCTTACCGTAAACGATACCTTCACTGGACATTTAATTATTTATAAGTTAAAAGACAAATCCGTTGGTAACATAGGGGATGCGAAGTATCAGTACTGTTTGCCCTACTGTTGCACCAGTCAAAACTGTAGCACCAATCACGTTAAAAAAAACAAAACAAACAGCAAAAAACTATAAAAATCAGTAAAAAACAGTAACTGTTATTTTTACTGTTTTTTAAGGTTTTTTACTGTACTGTAATGTTTTTTACTGTTTGTATTTTAAACTGTTTTTTACTGCACTGTACTAATTTTTACTGTTTTTATATTTAACTGTTTTTTACTGTACTGTACTGTTTTTTTTTAAAACAGTATTAACCACACTTCAGTAGAAGGTTTATTAATTTCTTTGAAAATATATTATGTATTTAGACTTTCCTCCTGAATTACTGTATCTATTAAAAAACCGCATCAAAATCCGTTGCGTAGTTTTAAAGATCTAAGCAAACATAGGGACAGACAGACAGCGGGAAGCGATTTTGTTTTATACTATGTAGTGATTTTATTTTGTTCATTGATCTATTGAATTATTTTACTCGATGACATTTGTACTGAAGTAGTTTAGCTTAATGACTTATTGTATTGAATATTTTTATTATGCTCATTGGCATTTATTTTGCTTATTTTTTGTACTGATTTAGTTTGCTTGTGATTTATTATGTTTAGGAGTTAAGAAGTTATGGCGGCTAATGGTCATACTTGTTAGAATTAGATGTAATGTTTTAATAAATACAAAACACAATTACATATTGGCTAAATTTGAACAAGGGTGTATTACATAAGAGTCTACACAGCCTCGGAATCCTCGTCGATAGGCGTTCACTTGCTATTCTACAAACAGTTTGGCATTCCTCTGTCACTTTAAGTTAATACAAGACATGGGTAAGGAATTTGTTTTATTGCCTCTATGTTTGGGTTCTCTTTAGACTAAAGCAGGGTCATAAATCACAAATGTGTGCGGAGAAGGAAAAGAGTGAAAAACGCTGTCGTTTAGGCGTTTTTTATGAAACTTTATAGACGTGCCGGCATAGCATTGTAAACAATAAAGAATAGGGCCATAGTGTGAAAGAGGCTAATAAAATGCCATGTACATCTTGACGCGGAATTGCAAATTAGCCTCGGCACGAAAGGGACGAGGGATTTAAAAAACACGAGACGAAAGAGAAGCATTCTCAAAAATATCTTGTAACGCGTTCTCAATGATTTTAAGCAGTAATTAACATCCCGTGTTCGTAAATTGGAAGCGATATATTACAATTGTTTTCAAAATAACAAAATTTATATGTATGCCGATGATCTAAAAGTAATGATGCCAATAACATCTCCGTCCGATGCGGAACTTCTACAAGATGACCTAAATAGGCATCTTGAATGTATGTATATCCGGAAGATGGGCAGCATCGTCATTCCGTGTATCAACACCCGTATTGCGCTCGCCAACCCGCCTGCCAAGCGTGGTGAGGCAACTACCCCTCATCCATGAGGGAGGCCTGTGTTCAGTAGTGGACGTTTTATGGCTGAAATGATGATAGACTTCGATCACGAAAGTTGTAAATAGACTATTAAATAAACAGCCAAGAATGAGAACTTTCATTATGTGACGATTGTACCTCTATATCGTTACCACTTACCACCAAGTACCACTTTACGCAGATACAGGTACCAACCGATCAAGGATCTTAGAGTCGAAAGTTTTAATTAATTTTGGGCTTAATTAACATACACGTAGGCGAAAAAAAATTAAAATTCTTTAAGGTTAGATAAATGAAGAAGTCGTACATTCTCGCAAACTTTCAGGGGACTCGTAAGAATGAAACTGAAGAGAACAAGAGATGTTAAGTAATTTTCTGAAAGTTATATTAAATGAAGGTAATTTCAGAATAAATGTGAATTATTAGCTTCTGCCTGAGAGTATGCGCTTTGTACGCTGATATCAGTATAAAGTATAGTATTATCTAGACTATTTCTGGAATTATAAATTACAATGTTTAAAACTAAATACAACACTATCATCATATCAGCCGTAGGACGTCCACTGCTGGACTTGATCTCAAAGTACTGCGGTTGGAAGCCGTCTGCATCCACCGCCGACCAGCGGTTCTCACCAAGTCGTCTGCCCATCTTGTAGGTGGACGTCCACGCTGCGCTTGCCTTCATTAGATAACTTTGCGGCCCCATCGGCCATCTGTTCTGCGCGCTATATGGTCACGTTGAAGTGGCAATGGGCAGGCCCATTGCCACTTCAACGTGCTAATAATCCGTTTGGCTATGTCGGTGACTCGAGTTCTTCTACGTATCTCCATATTTCTAATTCGATCCCGTAAAGAAGCCCCGAGCATAAGATAGCCCTCTCCATAGCTCGTTGAGCGACTCTGAGCTATTATTTGTTCCATATGTCATCACTGGTAACACACTGATTGTAGACTATCTAGTACCAAAGCAAGCAAAGCTTCCACTATATACACTATATATAAGGTAACTAACTAACTTACATAACTCACGTTTACACAACACAACAGACTTACTACTACATGACAAACATACTAGGTACTTGTTAAATACAAATAATCATATATTTATTATATGTATTTTATGCATTACATTTATATATTCAAATAGCTTGTATTTTTAGTGTTATTTTTGTAGGTTTATATTTTTAATCCGAGGAGTGAAGGGACCTGGTGACCTGTTATATAGGTCTTTTCCTAACCTATCTCAGGCACTAGTCTTCTGCAAACTGACTCAAATAAAATAAGTGTTATTTTTCTATGTATCATCACTTTGTCTTACGGTTTGTTGTGAGAGAAATAAATATATATTTGATTTGATTTGATATAAATTCGGCCAAGTGTGAGCCCGGCCACACGCTGTGTAGGGTTCCGTAGACCTCGTTATTAGAAGTCGGTTTGGTACGTTTAACAAATTATATTTACAGGTATTAATTGGGGTTTTGGTTTAAAGTATTCACGTAGTATGTTTAGTAAATCGTATCACAAGCTTTAATATTTCGAAATCGGGACTCTAAATAGAAAAAAATCATCGCAACAATGGTTTTAAAAGACCTATTCAACGATAAATGGTATAAACGATAAAAAAACATCCCACTATACCTACGTTTATGGGTACCACCCATAAACGTTAGATGGGATGTTTTCACCAATTTAATAATACTTCAGATTTTTTTTACCATTATATTAGCGTAATTATTTTATATTTCTTTGCAAAATTACAACTTTCTAGGACTGATAGTCTCAATTTAAAGCCGCAGACAGACAGACAAACAATAAGGGAGGCCAACAGTATACGTCCTATGGCTAAAATGACGATAATGATGATGATACAAACTGGTGCAACAGCCTCCCATAGAGCGCAGTAATATAATTAACTGAAACAAAGCCGAAGCTTTTACGAGAACAGCCGCCACATATTCAATATGTAGCTACTTGCAAAGTAAGTTACCTGCGAGACGGTAAAGTTAGCCGGAGCACTAGCTAAGTGTGCCTACGCTCTACGGCATTGAGAATTTATACCTATGCTAAGACTAAGTTGCGGGTTTCCTCATGATATTTTCTTCACCGCTAAAGCGAAGAAAACTTAGCTAACTTAACGTATTGACACTTCCAAAGATTTCTTTGCTCTCTTATAAATAAATCTAACTTTGCTGAGAGAAATGTTTCATACGATGTCCCAGGTACTGCATCCTGCGTCCTATACAGCATGACTACCAGTTGCTGCCGCTGTGTAAATTTTCTGTAAAATAATAAATAATAATAATAATGTTTGTGAATGCTTACAAATTTTCTTACGCTGACAAATGAAAATATGGACTGGAAAAAGTGTTTCAAAAACTGGTTAAGATGCAGAGTCTGGTGGAGAGTACTTTGAAAATAAATAATTAAAAAAATATATACATATATAAAACATTTTATTTTAATTTCGCAAAACTTTCTGAGTGTCTCGCGTACGTATTTACAATAAGTTATGTATTGAGGTATTCTATAAAACTTTTTTCAAGGAAATGAAACCCTACCTTGCCGGAATCGAAATTTTTGATAAGGTTCTTCATTTCCTTGAAATGTTCTACTTACCTAAGAGTGGTTCAATTTTATAAAAAAATATAAATTACTTTCTAATAGCTGTCCCGCACAACTTGGTCTACGTCACAGAGAGAGATGACACCTATAATTAAAATGCTAAGATCGTTAATGAATTTATCGATTATTATTCTGATAGAACTAGTAATCAATAGTTGCACAATAATTTATTATTTAAATTTCAAAAAATAACTATGTATGTATATTTTTATTTAAAAATAAATTATTTTAATTTACATAAAATAATATTGATTATATATATTTTTTATTATTGATAAATTATATTTTAAAACCGATTATATGGCACTACACTAAGGGGCGGTATCCATCAATGCTACTACATTATCTGTAGTACAGTTTACTGGCAAAAAACTACAAAACTACATAAGCGTGAGCTGTCAAAACTATTATACTGAATTTGACAAAGCCGACCCTAAGCGAATTTTATTCATTTAGAAACACTGCTCCAGCAATCCTAAACACTCACCAAAGTTATTATCTATACTCACATATATTATAAGGAGGAAAGATGTGTACTTCGTATGTTTGTAATGAATAAACTCAAAAACTACTGGACTGATTTTCAAAATTCTTTCACCATTAGAATGCTACATTATACCTAAACATAGGCTATATTTTATCTTCGTATTCCTACGGGAACGGGAAACACGCTGGTGAAACCGTGGAGTGCGGCTAGTTTATAATAATAACAAGGCCTTGTCAAATTTAGGATGATAATTTTGACAGCTCACGGCCAATGCTTTGAAACACTATGTATAATTCAGTAGGTTTCTAGGCCGTTTTCCCTAAGGGTGATCCATTACATTACTATACGTATACTTGTTTCTTAGTAAATACTACCTAACGATAGCCTCAGGGATAGTTAATTAGATTTGAATTAGCACAAGATTTAGCTCGTTACTGGCTCTGGCACAAAGTGATCTTATTAACCCAAGGAGGTGAAATTAATCTCGCTAAAAAAGCTGATTTTCTCCCTAATCTTTATATCAGGCTAGAAACAATTAGCCAACGCTTGAATTATAAAAATCATGTAGCTAATAGAATTGTTATATTTTTCTTAGATATAAGTTTAGGTAAACCACGACTTAAAATAATTATTTAATTTGAACATAAACTGACTTCAATGATCCCTGCATATCTTGCAGTGGATAGTGTGCATAACAGTTTGCATACCAAATTTTAATAAAAAAACTACAGTAACAACTAAGCATAGACTACTTCAAAATAAACCCGTTAAAAACGCTCCTGTAAAACGGACTTGTGTGAATGTTCCGAAGGATATCAATATTTTATGTGAAAACCTTATCAACCTAAGCTAATTATTGAAATATTGATTTTCTGAATTGCAAGAAATAATTAAATCGTATAATCCATTCCTTTGTGCTAGGATCCATTTCATTACGGCTTTCTAGTGCGTTATGGGACCTTTTTGCGTATTACTTTCATCAAATCGAATGCTCTACGTGCTCCAAAATTAAATAAGGGTAGGTATGGCCATAATACCTTAAATATATGCCATCACTGGATAAATCGAGTGGAGAATCGAATTCAAGTCGAGGTCTTACTGTCTACCTAGAAACATTAGGTGACCCTTCTACAGCTCAAATCCATAATCATATGTCATTTTAAAACATTCCTTGCCATATTATAATGAGGTATACCTCTATATAAATTATTATTTTAAAGACAGAACTAAACGTGACATGTTACTTCTAATGTAGATCGTAAATACTATAACACAAGCCCTGCATACTTTAGCTCTAAATGCTATGTGAAATGCCCAAGATTATTTATTAACTAAAAATTTAACTATTATAAACATCGGTTTGAGTATCGCAAATAAAATTACTTCTATGAAAGATTAATGATACGTTTCAAAAATTCTGGTAGAATAAGTCTAGACAAAATATAATTCCTTGTAAAGATAAAAGAAAATGGGCAAATGCGTAAAACATTTCATAAGTTATTAAACAAATTTTGAAAGATAACTGAATATAAAGATGGTATATTGCAAATAATTCATCAAGATAAAATCGCAAAAGATAATCAGCTTTGCTTGGGCATTTGTAATGTATTTTAGCTACCTGTTATTTTCAAGATTATAAGCATTTCCAGACAATAAAGTTACCTCCACCGTTTAACGAAGCACATGAATAAGTACCTTCTTTTCAGGTGGGGTCTTCATGAACCTTTAATTAATCACACCCACACCAACAATATGTATCCTTGACCGGAAGACGTCAGTGTTTCGGTCATGGACGAATTGTGGCTCTTGTTTCCAATAAGTTATGTGAAAATCTCGATAATACCTTTCATCATCATCATTTCAGCCATAGGACGTCTACTGTTGGATATAGGCCTACCTCATGGACTACCAAGAATTGCGGCTGGAAGCCCATCTTATTGGTGGACATCAACAAGATGCGCTTGCCGTGGGGAGGCCACGGACCGGTCTCGAATTCTTTTCGATCCCATCGACCATCTGTTCTTCGAGCTACATGCCCATTGCTACTTCAGCGTGCTTATCATTTGGCTATGTTGGTAACCTAAGTTCGTTTAAGTATTTCCTAATTTCGTTGCTAACACAAATTAGCAGACTGCTCGCTCGTACTACTGGGTTAGTTGACGTTTCGCTTACCACGCACTTCAAGCACGATGTACGCATGTAGTTCTGCTCGCTTGATCTTCGTTGCTTTGCTAGCTTGTCATTGTGCGTAAACGTGGGGACAGCTTTAAGCGCATACATTGTTGTGGACACAGGATGCCTGCTGGATGTCAGGGCATGGACAGCGAGTAGTTATGTCCATTTTAGTTAGGCGGTGTGTAATACAACCCAGCAAAGCCCTCTAAATAGCTAGTTGAGCGACTCCGAACATATTCATGAGGCCAGTAGTCAAGGACCATGTCTGGTTTCCATAAGTCATCACTGGTAACACACAATGATTGTAGATTTTCGTCTCTAGGCACTATTTATAATACCTTTAAAATTGCCTTACAATATTTTTATTAAAATTATACTTACGAACGTAGCGTAAGCGCTGGAGGGTCGATCTCGTCACGTTCAACAGACAGTGGTGGGAAACTGCGGAGGATCGGGACAGTTACCTTTGCCCAGCATTGGGATAAAATACAGTTCAGACAGTTCTCGTCTCGCGGCCCTCGGAGTCGGCCACGAACGGTGCTCATGAAGAAGGGCTTCTAAATGGTCTACGAAACGTCAGCAAGATGATAATAAGTTAGGTACGTGGTGTAAGCCGTATATTTATTAAATGATAAAATAGTTTATAAAAACATTATTTCAAGAGGAACTTAGTTTTTTATCTTATCACGATAACTCAAACGTGTATTATATTATCTGTGCTCAAACACAACCAAACCGAACTTGAAATTTGCAAGCCCCGTGCAAAATGTCAACCTTGTTAGCATGGAAAATGCCACCATACCACAATAACAATAGTCGTTTTAGCTGGCTCATACGCAAAATGACACAAAATGATTCAGACAAACTGTTGACAAATATTTTAGACTAGCTTTTACCCGCAAAGTTAATTTGACATAATTTCTTCAAGTCCCCTACGGTTTGCCAAAGTCCCCGGGAATTTGGCAAACCGTAGCCAATCATTGTAACAACTTAACCTTAAAACTGTACCTGACGTGACCTATCTTAAACATTCATCTATGGCGGTCGTAATGCGCGAAGGAATTTGGCAGAGACTGCTGAACCATTTCTGTTTGACTTGTCTCTTAAACTGTAGGTACCTGACGTAACCTGAAAAGAAACTTTGTCAGCAGAGGCTGCAGTAGCGAGATTTTTTGAGACTAAAACTTTCCCTGGCGCAATCTGAATACGGCACTTTGGCAGACGCTGCGGTAACTAATCACACGGGAGATTAGTTACCGCAGTCATACTGCTTGCAATGTACATATATTTACTAGAAATAAAAAAATAAATTATCGATTTTACTTATCGTGTAATTATTTTGACTTAAATATCTACTACTACTATGTCGCAGAGTTTCACAGAAGATTACTCCGCCAATGTTCGCGAGTGACTAAACGACGTGATTGCGTGTTTCGGTCTACGTTTGAGCGTCTGCTCACAATTGTGGCGCACCTGCCACGCCTAGAATGCCATTCTAATATCTTGACATTTTTGTGGATATTCTGATATATAAGCTATATTATCGTAAAGTTTCATCAAAATCCATTGAGTAGTTTTTGCGTGAAAGAGTAACAAACATACATCCGTACATTCCTACAAACTTTCGCGTTTATAATATTAGTAGGACTAACAGAGCTACTCATTACAGCACGCCCTACCGCTGTACCAGGTCTACCTATCTTGAATCCTTCTCAATTCATAAATTACAAATGCTAAAATGCCGATGATTTCGTTGCCTTCGTGGCATTTTACCACGCTCAAAAGGTTAAAATCTTGCTTATGAAAGTTCAGTCTGGTATTGTTTGAGTTATAGTGTTGAGATACAAAACGAATTTTTTTTAGGTACCTATAGATGAAAAAATTTGTTAGTTTAGTATTATTAATAATCAATATTCTAGGACTAGCCTTTAGGCATTATGACACCATGTCTAAGAGCGATCAATCACGATAGACAAGCCACCAAAATTTAAAAATTGTTTGAATAAGATTATTTCATCTCGAATTAATATTAACCCCGGACGCGCCATATGTACCGACGGTTGTCCATATTTGAACGCTCCGCGCGCTTAGTGTTCAGATAGGTGTCCATCAGGTTTGTTTTTTTATGCAGAAGTCTGCCGCGTAAGAGGTTAAAAACTCCTTTCTTAATTATCTCAGTATTCCAATTCTTTGTCGTCTTCTTTTTTCCAAGTTAGCGCCAAAGGCGCGCAAAGCTGTAAAGTTACTATGTGCGCGACTGTACTCGTTTTAAAAGCTTCTAAAAGATAGTGATTAAAGAAAGCTTTTTTTAGCTTCCTAACCATTTTCCAGAGACTATTCTAATTAGCCATTTTCTATTTTCTCAGAGCAACCGCTGACAATAGCTTCTAGCCTATTTATGTCGTTGCTATTGTTTCACTCCTACAGAAGATTAATTTCCGTTGTTTTCAAAGCACCTACCAAGATAACCACTCTTACAACTAATTTTAAACTTCAGTGCAGCATTCTATTAAACTTTTTATCTAACTAGAAAACAAACTGAGCTTACGGATACTGTCATTGGTTTTCGCTAATGTGAATTGTGTTTTGAATCCTAATGCGTTTTACGATGGAAATTTTCATAAAAATCGTTTGAACTATTTTTGAGGCCAAAACATGGCCTGCTGAAACTTGTTTGTTCAAAATGAGCATAGAATAGATATATAGTTACGAGTATCTTCGTTGGGTAAGGTACGATTTCCTTGACATAATTTGTAAGTAAACGAGGAAAAATTTAAAAGTAACCCAAAGTTAGCCTTATTTTGATTGTAGTCTATCCGTCTGTTCAAATGTCACAGCCTAATCTTTATATCATTATCATAATATCATATATTTTACATTATCATATTTGGAGGTAATGAGCATTATGATTTTTGGATTTTATTGGTTAGTCGAAGTGTATTCTTATTTTACTTATTTATAACAACTTTGCATTTGCTTTCGAGATATTATTATTAATAGCAACTTCGCTCCAAATTTTCATAAAATACAAATAATGTAACTTTTTTTGCGACCATAACATAGAATAGGCCTGCCTAAACTGGCATATAGATGATGTAATTCGTTGGGCAACGTACTATTTATTTTTTTATAATCTGTAAGAAAATTTTAAAAGTAACCAAATGTAGCTTTATTTCTGGTTGTGGTTAGTTTGTCTGTTTGAATGTCACGGCCATAATATTCGGAGGTTATTTAGCATAATGTAGTTTGGATGGTAGGTTGAAGTTTATTATTATTATTTTACTCGTATAAATCAACTTTGTATTTTCTTCCGAAAACTAATATATTATTAATAGCAATTTCACTCCAAATCCGACCACACACCCGACACGCTACATAGTTTCAATTTTCAAGGAACCATAATGTATTGCATAACAGCATACACCTAAATTTGATGCATTATTAATGGCTACCTCTTACCACAGAAGACTATTATTAGAACTACCTATCTATTACCAACAACTAATATACGGTATACCTACTTGTGTTAGCTGTAATGCATTTAGGGAAATATATCGAAAACCGGCCGGAGTTCAGCTATTAAAATAATATACATAAACATGCTAGATTTCAACAACAAAGTATACTAGATTTCGTTTATTTACATCTTGAGATGTTTCCAATTAAATCAATATTTATGAGAAACAATCACAACGTTAAAAGCAAGTTGTATCTCTCTTTTTTTCTCGCGCAAAGCTGCAATGCTCTTCTTGCTATTCTTTTTTCTAATTTCGCGCCAATAGCGGGGGAAAATCACTGAACGCTGTCACACCAGCGCCATTTTCATCAAGCATTGCACTAAGAATGTTCTCAGAAGGTACTCCATCGCTTATTGACCGATTTGGATTTTTTGGAGTTCGACTAGATACCTTTCCAATTTGGTCCCATTCTTTCAGTTCTGATGATGGGATCTATAAGCAATCTTGGAACTTAATAAAGGCAAACATAGCGTTATTTGTTTTTATTTTCAGCAACTAGTCAAACATTATTTGCATTAAGGAGATGATTAGGTGAATTGAAACTCATGAACAAGACATTAAAAAAGTTCAATGTTAAACATTCACGGGCTGATATCGAAAGATAACTATGATAATACCTATCCATTTATAGCCGCATCTACTTACACATCATCATTATCACCAAGAGGATGGTTTTGGTGCTGGGCAAGCTCTAACAATGTCATAAGCATTACCTACAGCGTCCCATACAGCACTAATACCCATTGCTGACACTATATCGTCGCTGAATAGGCAAAACTACTAAAGCGCCATTTTGGTCAAAATGAGTTATATAATTGGTTCGACTGCATTTTTTTTTCTCTATCTATTAGTCCTGGTCTCGTGGCGATTGGAGCATTTTTTTTGGCGCTTTAGCATCAAAAAATAGGCGAAAATCTCGAATAATTCCTACGAATATTTACTAATGTGTCCCTTATTTTGGCACATTTTTAATAATTGTCGGTTTAGTATTTCACTCGCAGCAACTAGCTTTATTAGTAATTTTGGAAAACATACTTTTGATAGCCGATGGCCTTTAAACAACTTTCGCTTAAAGCAGTTTTGTTATCACACATCTTTTAGTCAATTAAGATTAAGGAAAAACCACAAGATGTGGTACTTTAGTAGTTTTTACAAATTGAAATCTTGCATAATCAAGTTTATAGGTAATTTACAAACATATAGATTCCCTATCGGATAATGAAGAATTTTACTGCAGTTTAAGTACTTCTTGGCAAGGATCTACCGATTCAATAAGTGCATTATCAGAAAATTCAAAAAATTATTCGGACAATGATAAAAATGGGAAAAAAACTACAAAAAAGGCAAATCTGAAGAATAAGAATAACGCTGAGAAAGACAATTGCCAAAAGAGAGGCTGAATTTATTTTTGCCATAAGTCTGTTTGAAATATTTTATCTCTTAGTAAATTTCGCTTACGAATATCTTTTTTTTTAATTTGTAAGTATTTTCTTTGTAAGAGGACGTTATGATAGTTAACTCTTTAGTATTTAGTGAGTCCTTACCGCGAACTTAATTTGGAGATTAGCAATTTTCCTTTGCTGATTTTTTTTTGGGAATATTTATCCTAAAGCGACAGGAACTCTAGATATAGTTAAAATAAGAACAATATAATCGATATAATATCCATTGAGTAGATAAAATAAAACCTTGATATGTTTCCTTTTACAGCATTTACTTTCACGCAAAAGAAAAAAAGTTGTGACAGGTTAATCACAAAAAAAAACTTTAAATTGATTTTTCTCAAAATAGCCTTTAGGCACGTTAGTAGTTTAGCCTATTCAGCGACGATATGAATCATCTATAAGTAATAGATTTATAAGAAGATGAAGATAGATGTAGAAGAACTCGGGTCACCGACATAGCCAAGCGGATTAGCACGTTGAAGTGGCAATGGGCAGGCCATGTAGCTCGCAGAACAGATGGCCGATGGGGCCGAAAAGTTCTCGAGTGGAGGCCACGGACCGGCAAGCGCAGCGTAGGACGTACACCAACAAGATGAACTGGTGAAGACCGCAGGTCGACGGTGGATGTAGATCGCTTCCAACCGCAATGACTGGAAATCCATGAGGGAGGCCTGTATCCAGCAGTGGACTTCCTACGGCTGAAATGATGATGATGAGATTTATAAGGCCAGTTTACATAAAACCAAATAAAAAAATCACATCAAATCACATATTTATTAAAACCTTTACAAAATAAAACCGGGCAAGAGCGAGTCGGACTCGCGCACCGAGGGTTCCGTGCCAACATACAATATAATATAAGACAAAGGCGGTTTTATATTTGTTAGAGAACCTTGACAGCGCCATCTCTGGTCTGGTAGCGGAACTTATGTAGATTTTTTACACTTTCGATGCGCTAGCGTGGCCTGCACTGCAATATATTATCTTACCTTTATTCTTCTTTACATACACATTATACAAAATAATACATATTAAACCTTGTTAAATAATATGGGAAGAATTAGTCCCGCTTTGTTGTACCATTACAATATCTTCCGCCATCGTTATGTTTCGCTACGCCGAGCGCCTGCTCCGTTGCGCCAACATCTTTGTGTATTCTGCTAACGGTATTATATCTTACCTACCTACCTAACCTTTCAGGTTACAGGAAATTAACAATTATAGATGAAGCTGACTTTTGTTATCATTCAAAACTGATTGAAAACGTAATGCCAATAAAAAAGAGAAACAATGTCAACCGACAAAAGAAAATCGATAGAAACGAAAACGATGGAACGATGGAATCAGAACGATGAATCTAATCAGAAACAAAAACTACAAAAAAAGAACGCGACGTTTCTGCTCAAGATTTTTCGTTGCTATCATTTTTCTGTTATTATTTCACGGAAGAGATGGCAACAGTAACGATAACATAAGTCCGATAGGAATGGACATTTAGGTACATTAAGCTTACTTGGAAAGATTCATAAGGCCGCTCTACATTCTCACGAGAATCTCGCGAGAACGCGAGAAACATGCGAGAAACGTGAATGTGGAAGCGATGAGAAGAATACGCGAATCGCTTCCACATTCACGTTTCTCGCGTTCTCGCGAGATTCTCGTGAGAATGTAGAGCGGCCTATAGTATTTTATTGAGAGAGCGCGTACGTGACTCTTGTTACGGTGATATACAAGTTCCCGTCATTGTCACACGTAAATTCTTCAGATTTTCAGGTCGCATGTGGACGCGTCTCCATTCATACACACAGACCGGGTAAGGCGCGCATGGGATGCGTGGCTACAAAATGTTGCATACAAAACGCCTTCCGTGAAAAAACAGTCACGGGAACAACGGTCACTAGTGCGTCATTTCATCATCATTTCGGCCGTAATACGTCCACTACTGAACACAGGCCTCCCCCATGATCTCCATGAGGGGTAGTTGCCATACTCACCACACTTGGCAGGCGGGTTGGCGAGCGCAGTACGGATGTTGATACACGGGAAGACGCTGCTGCCCATCTTCTGGAGGTATCCCTTAGCAGGCTCTTACTGCATCCACGGGCATGAAAGGAGGGGTAACATTCTACTGCCGGCACCCCACGGCACTAGTGCGTGCTCTCTTATAATTGTAGGGAAATAATTAGCGGTTTTTGGCATATTCAGCTCAAGGTTAACTCAAGGCATTAACATTCAGAAAGTATGACTTGTGAAGTGGAACTGATAAAGAAGACCAAAGATTTTCAAAACTCTTCAACCCCTATCATCCCCCCTAATCATCATTCTTAACTAGACATCATTATCATCATCATCAGGTCATTGGAATAAAATAAAATTTAATGAAATAATGTACCTCAAGGTTTTATGCCTTAAATTTTAAGCTTGCAGTATGGTTTTTGTTTCTTATAATAAACATTATTGCTTGCTTTCAAACCCAGTTCTGATGATGGAATCCATGATAAATCGAGGTAATATTTTTTGCACCAAAGGATTTTGGGTGAACTTAACTTGTCCTATCATTTCGAGTCTGTTAGAAGACAGACTGTGAAACCGGAGCTAAGTGAGGGATAAACATCTCTCGTGTATCTCACCTAGCTCTTAGAGCGTTGTGAGTGGATATTAGGCTGGATTTGCGAGTCTCTATCTTAGAGTGGGTATGTACCTGTAGTATGCTGTGATACCAGCGATATTCACGAGGGATTTTAGGCTGGATTTGCGATTACACCTCTATCTTAGAGTGGGTATGTACCTCTAGTATAGCTCTGATACCAGCGATATTCACGAGGGATTTTGCAGGAGTGTTAGACTGAAAGTGTTATTTGGAATCGGTATATTGAAAGTTCAAGTTACTTACTATTGTGAAGTATTGTTGACACAATATTGAGCTCTCGGCAGATAAAAGTGAAGTGTTGCGAATAGTAGACAAAGGAAAAGTTATTATTCATATGCGTGAGCGAATATCTCAGACCTATATCTATATTAAATAAGTACCACTCAGACAGTATAGCGAAAAAAAGTTTGTATGTATGAGAGACTGGCCAGTTATAATCTATTTTGAAAGTATGATTAAGTATTTATTTGTTTATTTACTTTATTTGGAAAAACAAACAGAACAATATAACTTATAGATAAAACTTAACATATAATTCTTAATCCAATTAAGTTTCCACTAATAAATTTCACATACACATCAAAGAAAAGAAGAAAGTGGACAATTTAATAAACTGTAAGGAAAAAGTAAAAATAAGTACGTTCCTATTTCAAAATTTCCTTTCACATTTTTTGAACTTAAATTAACGTGTCTCATTAAAGAAAGGCGCTCTGTCTGCGAAAGCGACGAGCTCTGTGGCGCAGCGGGCGAAGGTCCGCCTGCGCTGCAAGGGGTTGCGGGTTCGATTCCCGCCTCGGGACAAATGTCTGTACGATCTGCAGATATTTGTTCAGGGTGTAATGGGTGTTTTTCTATATATAATAAAAATATCTATCTATGTAGTATAATGTATTAAGTATATCAGTCATCTAGTACTCATAACACAAGCTCTGCTTAGCTTGGGGCTAGAAGGTGCTGTGTGATTTGTCCAGATTTTTTTTTATTTTTTTTTTATAATGGATATGCACCGGGAACATTTTTGCGCTATGACTTTTTACGAACTCAAGAGTCCCGTGTGCCTGCGCACACCACGCTCAAAACGTGGTACCTCCTGGACAGCACTGCATAGCATATAAAATAATGACGCCGAGATGACGGTACAGAAAATTCTGAAAAAAATATTTATTCAGGGTGTTTATTTTTGTATCGTATGGGATATTGTTGAATAGGCATTTTAAAACCATTTAGAAATGCGCAAAGGCGATTTTTCGATTTAGGTACCTAATGATTTCCGTTTGCGAAAATATAAAGTTATTATCGTTCTTCGTTGATACTCTTTTCATATTTTTCTTTGTTCTCCTCAAAACAAAATAAGGGCCACCTGACTATTTTTGTTTTGAGACGATTTTTTGCTGACCTTCGTTGATCGAATTATTTTTTATGAATGCCACTATGTTCTCAAGGGTCTAGTTAACGATAACAGTCAAGTACTAGGGATATTGGTGTTAACGTTATGGTAAAAAAAAATTGATCTCTGGAATATCGTGAAGTGGGTAGAGTTCAGTTTATTTTGTGATTTGATTTCAGATCAGTTTAACGCAAGTCTACTGACAACGACGGTTGTTTTCGGACATTAAGAGTGTAATTTAATCATTTAACCGTAAAATGCCAAGAATTCGACGCCATTTGGACAATGCTTCTGCTATCAGAGCCGTAACAATGATAGAGGCTGGTCAGTCGCAACGTGCCGTGGCTTTACAGCTGGGATGTTCGCGAAGGGCTATACAAAATCTTTGGAACTGGCATCAGGAGACTGGGAGTGTATCCCGGCGTCGTGGCTCTCGAAGAATTCACGCTACCACTGCCCAGGAAGACCGGTACGTGCGACTTACTGCGCGACGTAATCGTACTGTGACAGCGCGCGCATTACAAAACCGATTACGCCGGACTACTGGTACCATTGTCAGCAACCAGACCATTAGGAATCGTTTGCATGAAGACCAGCAACGTTCACGAAGGCCAGTAACCCGCACTAAACTGACCGGGACTCATCGTGCAAATCGATTAATGTTTGCGCGTCAACATCTCGAATGGGGCATTGGGGAATGGCGTAAGGTGCTTTTTACGGATGAGTGTAAAGTGAAGTTTTCTAGTGACGATCGACGTATGCGAGTGTGGAGAAGAAGCGGAGAACGACTTTCTGATCCTTGCATTCACGAACGTGACAGGTATGGTGGTCCCAATGTCTTGGTCTGGGGCGGGTTCAGCTTACAAGGCAAAACTGACCTTGTTTTTCTGAATGTAGGCACTGTAACCTCCCAGAGTTACATCGAACGGGTAGTCAGGCCATATGTCATCCCATTTTCACAACAAGTGGTTGACGGTTTCATCCTGCTGCAGGATAATGCACGACTGCACACAGCCCGGGCGACCATCTCTATTTTGGAGGAAGCCAATATTCAGGTTTTGCCATGGCCTGCGAACAGCCCTGACCTGAATCCCATTGAACACCTTTGGGACCAATTAAAAAGCCGAGTCCAGGCAGCTGAAGAGGATGTGCACAGCCAGTAACAGTTGATTCAATTGTTGAAAAGGTGCTGGGAGGAGATCCCAGAGGAAAATGTCCGTCATCTTATTGAGAGCATGCCATTGAGGCTTCAAGAATGTGTTTTGAAAAGGGGAGGACATACCCGTTATTAAACACCTCAAAAGTAAACAACTCTGCTGTGCGTTAAGTCTACAACTTAATCCTATTGTAAAGTGTAAACAGCTTTAAAAAGTGATAAAAACCAAAATCATCCTAAGATTAAGTATTTTTTGTATAAAGTTATTAAAATCCATTAAATTTAATTAAAAAAAACATTGTTTTATCGAATTAAAAGAAAGACAAAGCAAAAAAACCTGGTCGAAAAAAAATATACCGAAAATAAGTGGTGGCCCTTATTTTGTTTTGAGTAGTATATATAATGCTGGACAAATCACACAGCATCATCTAGCCCCAAGCTAAGCAGAGCTTGTGTTATGGGTACTAGATGACTGATGTACTTAATGCATTAGAGGTATACTATTATACTACATAGATATTTATTTATTTATTTTATATTATATTATTTGATATTTTTATTATATATAGAAAAACACCCAGAACACCCTGAACAAATATCTGCAGATCGTACAGACATTTGTCCCGAGGCGGGAATCGAACCCGCAACCCCTTACGTCGCAGGCGGACCTTCGCCCGCTGCGCCACAGAGGTCGTTATCATACAACGTTATAGAATATCATGAGAACCGTGTCTGAGAGGCGATGAGGCTGCTAACCTTGTGTCTTCTCGGCCGTCCACTCTGGACAAAGGCCTCCCTCATGGTCAGTTAGGTACTGATCATAAGCGGTTGTCATACTCACCACGCTTGAAGGCGGGTTGGCGAGCGCAGTACATGATGCTTATACACGAAAAGACGCTGCTGCCTATCTTCCGGTATCCCTTGGCAGGTTCTTACTGCATCCATCCACGGGCAAGAGATGAGGGGAAATATTCTACTGGCTGCACCCCAAGCTTATATGAAATCTGTTGGCGCTCCTTTAAATACATAAAGAAAACTTTGTAGTCTCATCGTTCCATATGTACACCTAACCTTTACTATACCAAAACGATGTGCCTTACTCTAACTAAATAAACAATGTGATATGTTTCATCGGTAACAAAAAAACCGGCCAAGTGCGAGTCAGACTCGCGCACCGAGGGTTCCGTACAAACCTGTAGGTATACAAGACCTGAGTATTTGATATGAATTTCAATTTAATACCTCTACGCGTTCATGAGGAAAGGGGTAGTAAGTTTAAAATTATTAAAAACGTTTTTATTATATGATAGAGGGGATATAACTGCTGTGCTGTGGAGTGCCGGCAGTAGAATGTTACCCCTCCTCTCATGCCCATGGATGCAGTAAGAGCCTGCTAAGGGATACCTCCGGAAGATGGGCAGCAGCGTCTTTCCGTGTATCAACACCCTATCCTGCGCTCGCCAACCCGCCTGCCAAGCGTGGTGAGTATGGCAACTACCCCTCATGGTGATCCATGAGGGAACGGCCACTACTGAACACAGGCCGTGTTCAGTAGTGGCCGTTTTACTGGCTGAACTGATGATGACATAACTAAAAATTTACGGTTTTCGCAATCTTTCCTTTATTTGTGCAATAAGACGTTGCTTCGTACCAAATTTCAAAATTCTGAGTTCACGGGACGTACCCTGTAGGTTTTGATTCCCTTGCGAGTGTCGAAAATTTGCGGAAATTTGCGGCATAAACAGCTGTATCTTTTGATTGCGTTGGCTTAGGAGTTTGAGTTTTTCATAGCTCTAAAGGACAGTAGACTTAAGTATTTGATATGAATTCCAGTTTGATACCTCCACGCGTTCCTGAGAAAAAGGGTCTTGACAGACAGACGGACGGACAACAAAGTGATCCTATAAGGGTTCCGTTTTTTCCTTTGAGGTACGGAACCTTAAAAAAGGCCAAAACCTTCTGTTGTACTTCATATTTTCAACGGTGCCGTACTGCTGAAGTTTCGACAAACAAAATACTTCCCAAGTATATACCAACGCGTCCTCGTAAATTTTAAGCATGGAAAGATACAATCCATCTTCGAGAAAAACCAAGTTGCCAATATTTCAAGTTGGGATGACAAAGTAGGGAAGTTGCAGTGTAAAGTACGATAAGCACATAGGTCTTGTCTTGTCTTTTTATATTATGGCTTTTTGTGTTTGGTTTTACACAATTCCGACAGTGTCAAGTTTATAAATTCTTATGTTGTTTGGCTAGCTATGTTAGCGGCCATTTATTCATGAGTACATCACTCATCTTTTCATCTTGATTGTTTTATCTCGATCGATATAACTTGTTTATGGTGACTTCTCATTATGTGTTTTTCAATCTCAGTTAGACCCATAGCCAGCTGACTTTTTGCAGATTATAAGGTGCAGCAGTATTATACCTCACATGGAAATTAGTTACGTTTTTAGTTCTAGCCAGTTAAGTAGTTGCAGTACGTAAAACAATATTTGCACTTTTAAGTTCCATAGAGAAGTAGGCATTAATCATTCCTTGAGTGTCTCTTGCGTAAGTACAACTCTCAACTCAACTCTCAACTCTCTTAATCATAACCTATAATAACTCAACTTTAGTTAAGTGCTTCAAACAAGTATAAAGATCAAAAACAGAAAACGCAGCGCGAGCGATATGAATGAAACGCTCCGTGCGCAGATTCGTACACACCTTTTGTTATGAAACCTTTGGTTGGGAACACCTCAACCCGCTAATCTCGGCATTACCCTCCGATTATCCGATAGAGCCTGCCCACGAGTTCTTTCCTTCGTCGACCGAAACATGTTCTCGGCTTGCCCGTTGACGAACTCACCGCCACTAACCCGGAGGTGACGTCAACCGGTCCCACATTAGCTGTCAGACACACATTCAATAACTGGTCCCGCCGGCGGGGCCGAAGAATATACTCTTCCTTTTTAAGGTGCAATTTTGAACCTATAAAAATCTGGCAACAGTCCAAAGTTCGTACCTAAGTGGTGCCCTTGTGCTTGCCCCATTATAACTTTTTGCGGCTGGGCGCCCTATGCACTCGCCATAGTCCGGTTCCTTTTTACCATTTTGGTCCGGAACCCTAAAAAGGGCTTATGATGATGAAAGCCAAGTAACACTTTGTAAACTTTCGCGATATGTAGTCACACAATTTCAAACTGTATGTTTTGTAAATGGGGCTTTATCGTTTAATCATCTACCTTGTTTCATTACTTGTATTTCAAAAGCCAACCATAACTTACTTACACTTATAAGTTCATCTTCATTTCCGAACAGTTCTGTAAGAAACAGTACTCAAAGCTCCTTTATTTCTCGCTCAGTTAACTTATTTTACAGAAACCCTATTTAAGTTTTATGTGGTTTTATTAACTTTGAACCATTTAATTCCCTAGCCAACAGAAACCTAGATTCCGTAACATAACTTTCCGAGTACCACGGCTTGCCGTATTTAAAGTCCAACTAGTCGCGGAGCGCAAAGTCGTCAGTGAGCGCGGCCCAAATGTATGCTATCTCACCTGACATAGTTTGTTTATTTATTTATTAAGATACTCCTACGACATCTTCATGTTTACCTGCGCGCTAGAATGAAATGCACAATGATTCATTCCTAAACCGACCGCGCAAAAATATGTGAATAGACTTTTAGCACAAAGGTTATTATATAGAAAAACTTGAGTGTAATCTTTACAAAATAACATTTATTTCAACTTTTGAATAATTAAACTATGTCGGAACGGCATTTATTTTTGAGTTTTCTTTCTCCTTATATTATTTAGTTTCGTCCAAAGTTGGGCTAAAATCAGTGTTGAAATACGAAAGTTTAGAAGCTTGTATTTTTGAAATAAATACTTTTTTTACGGTTTGGGGTGAATACAAACATAAAATATGACGAGATAAATTGATATAATCCTTAGTGTTGGATGGTTAACGTCAAACAGTGGAGTAGTTACCCTTCCACGTTTGTATGGAAATATCAGCGACTCGTTCATCCTTAAGACGTAAACTTGTACCAAGCGGCGTATAACTTGGAGATCTACCTACCTGGGAGCTTCAGAGTTTCATCATGAAATATGGGGTATGCCAGGTTTTATGCTTCATAATTAATGGCTGTTATTATGTAAGGACTTTGAATATTTGTTACGGAACAGGTGTAAACGCGTCATGAGAATTGTTTCTGTAACATTTACACCAGTTTATGTAAACATACAGCAGCTCCTTGAAAACTATATTTTTTTTATTTGTATTATGTACAGATTTCTAGAACTAATAGTCTTTTCAAAAAAAAAAAGTAAAGCCACAGACAGACAAAACGAAACTATAACGGTTCCTTGATGTATACGAAACCCAAAAATTGTTAAAATTTCAGTAGCAGGAATGACCTAATACCTCCAAGGACGCGTCAATAATTAACAAGCACTTAAGATATTGGCGATTAATAAACGCAATAGCATGATTCGCCAAGTGCTACTTATATCTAAGTAGGGTATCAGTTTAAGGCATAATTTACTTAATAAAGGCCAAATTCGAATATATAATAGACTAGCGATCCCCCGGCTTCGCACTGCTGATTGGTTCATCCTATGACATTAGGCAATGTTGGTAAATTGTGTTTTACAACTACACACCTGAACCGTACAGATGTAGATAGATAGATAACTCTTTATTGACCTTAATACTAACACATGACATAATATAACATAGACAGAAAATTACAAAATTTAAAGTAGAAGTACAATGGGCGGTCTTATCACTATTAGCGATCTCTTCCAGGCATGTACGGATGAACCAATCAGCGGTCGTTTTGTATTAAGAGTTTTTGCCTAAGCTATATCAAAAATGTATTTTTTAAGGAGTTAAATATCCTTTAGCGTTTACCTACTAACTGAAAAAGGTAATCTATGAGGCTGTAGGGAACTAATTTTTACGTTTCTTCTTTCCTGAAAAACGCTATATTTCATGAAACGTCGGGAAATAAAGGTTCACGAGATAAATCCCGTTTACATGTGTAATTAAAATACCTGCTTCTTCTTATGCGTTACACTCATGATGTCCGTGTCGTAGCTCGCCTAAATTCTGCGCAAGTCATCTCTGATGGGAGGCTTTTCTGGTGAGTTTGTTAAAATACGTACATTGTAAATAATTCATCTGTATCTGTTTGTTTACACAAATGCCACCCACGTGCACGGAGGGTGTTAGTTAGCGTGAGCAAATAGTAAATAAACGTTGCATTTGGGATTGCTTTTCTAATTGCAATTGTGTTGCAAACGGACGTTTAGTACTAGCACTGCTAGCACTAACAAAATATTATGAATGCCAACGTTTTAATTGAATCCGTGGGATTCTTACTGATTTTCAGAATTCAGTAAATCCCGACTTGTTTTTAAAGGTTAATAGGTATGCGTCACTTTAAATTTATTTCATGTTCATATAATTCATAATGGTTTTTCAAATTGAGCGAATTCTGACTTGGTTTTGAAGGTTATTATTTTGCATTAGTATAGATTTACTTCATGTTCCCATAATTCTTAATGGTTTTCCGAATTGAAAAAATTCTGACTTGTTTTTGAAGGTTTTTTTATGCGTTGCCATAGATTAATTCATGTTCCTATGATTATGTCAAAAATCACGGTAGTCGAATGTTCCCCTCCTCTCTTACCCATGGATGCAGGCGGCGGCTTAGGGATACCTCCGGAAAAATGTGGCTATAACAACGATCTGTATGCTGGACATTTCACAAAGAGCCATTTCGCCTTCAACTTAAACTTTTCGATGACATTGGGACCCGAGACTAAGTAAAGGCCAAAGTCTCCGTGGGGACCACTGGCCATTCGGCCGTGCAATAGGTTTTACAACTAAAATATAGGTTACTTTTCCAACTATCCAGGCTGAACTCTATGAAAAATTGTTATCTTACGGGATATTTACCATGATTTCAGTTTTTTGCAGTTTTCGATATTTTGACGCAGTTTCACTGTTCAATAACCAGTTTAGTAACTGATTATACAAGGTGTTCCAAGAAGTAATGATATAATAAAGCTGGGAGGTAGAGCACCTTGAGGGCTATCCAAATCAGTCTCATGTGTATTCCGCGATTTTTCGTATTTTCGGAGTTATTATTGTAGTAACCACCTTAGTAAATTATCCTTTCACATGATATATTTGTTACCAACCTTAAAAAAGAGTTGGCTTGCCCAGCACCTATGCAATCTTCACAGCTATGTCGGCTATATCCAGATGAAAATCCACCTTTTCCTTCCACCTCAATTCCACCAAAACACATCAAACTGTCAACTGTTAGTAACATGTAACGTTATTTGCTGTCTCTACCGCAATACTCTACACAATAATCTAACGAAGTTTCGCAGTAATTATGAAACACAAACGACATTTCGCCTCGTTGGTTTCGGAATGTGTCCTTTCTGTCTATCCGAGACACTGTAGGTACGATTTACAGTACCGCAATGAGCTGTTTTCAGTCAAATAAAACGAATAAGTGCGAGCGTAACTCGCGCCCTAAGGGTTCCGGAATTAAACAAATAATATTAGGTTTTCGTATATCATTATATATGTTTTAACATTGATATGGGTATCAAAATGAAAGAGTTTTACTATTATTAAATACAGTCCATCATGAAAATCCAAATTCAAGATGGCCGCCACGACAAAAAAGTAGATGTCATATATGTTTTAACATTAATATTAGTATTAAATAAAAGGGTTTGACTAGTAGAATACAGGTAGATATATCATGAATAAATCATCATCATGATCAACTCAGCCATACCACGTCCACTGCTGGATATAGGCCTCCCTTATGAATCTTAAAAACTGATCATAAGGAAGCCATACTCACCACGCTTGGCAGGCGCTTGCAAAAAGTAGTGATATCCTATCCAAAAAATAACTGACGTAACAGGTTAGATTCCCGTCACTGGAGAAATATTTGTAATAGTTCTGTAGATATTTGCAGAAATTATCTGCTACCCTAAACAAGCTTTGCTTACTTTGGGACTAGATGGTGCTGTGTGAAATGTCCAACGTGATTTATTTCTTCGTCTTCATGAAGGTAAACGCGGTCTATCTGTCTGGTACCGACTGATAAAACCCAAAAATAAAACCAAAATAAGAAGCGTAAGAAGAGCACCAGTTGCAAAGTTATGGGACTTACAACAGTTGACTTACTGAAACTTAAAACGCAATGCGTCGTAAAAACCGCAGAATGCTTTTGAAACTGTAATGGAAAGAAAACAGTCTCAATATCTAGAGCTGCAGCTTTATTTTCTACTGTTTTTACTTTGTCGAAATATAGTTGTATTAAAATTTAGCTACTTCGCTTGTTAATCTGTATTTGTTTGACTGTTCTAATCTAACTTTATTATACACTTATACCGCGCGTCCCACGCTATGCCTCTATGTGGCATAGCCGCATTGCATTCAATTAAAGTTTTTTTTGAATAATCGCTTGTTGCATCTGGAAAACGAACCCTGGTAAAAAACAACCGTTATTTTACGGTACCAATCAAAAGATCCGCCGTGGGGTGCCGGCAGTAGAATGATACCCCTCCTCTCATGGCCATGGATGCAGAGCCTACTAAGGGATACCTCCGGAAGATGGGCAGCAACGTCTATCCGTGTATCAACATCCCATACTGCGCTCACCAACCCGCCTGCCAAGCGTGGTGAGAATGGCATCTACCCCTCATGGATCTCCATGAGGGGTAGAGGCCTATGTTCATCAGTGGACGTTTTATGGCTGAAATGACGAATCAAAAGATTAACCATAAGCGTTATTATTTTCCAGATAACTTAGCATCTTAAGTAAAAGGACCTGAAATAAAACATTAATTTTTAAATAATTACTCCAGACGTATCAGTATCGTAAAATAACGGTTGTTTTTACCCAACTGCCAAGGAAGGGTATTTCGCGCGTATCTTGTATGTTTGTTTGTGAATTTCTTTATTCCCACGTATCTTCCAAACGGCTGGACGGATTTCAACAATTAAGGTATCGTTAGATTCGTCTCAAAAACCCAAGTGTCCTTAGATGGGTTAAAAAATGCGAGAGTTTTGGCGCCAAATTGTAGTAAGTATTTTTTTTAAACCAAACCTTATATGTTATTTTTAACATGTAATCAGAAATAATTACAACCATTTTAGTTCAATCATTCGAATGAATTTGATAAAATGAATAATAAATGTTTAATCAATGTAATTAAATGGACGTATTTTGGCTTTAAATAGGCCAAGTGAGTGTTGGACCTTGCAGTTGGGATTAGTGTTTCACTTTATAACGTAATAATTTATTTTATTACTTATTCTATCACCTTTAATTTTAAAAGTAACGTGAATATTTATAAAAAAATACGTCTATCTATCGGTTCAGAGAGTTATTTACCATTCCAATTAATAACAAGTTAAGCGATATTAATGTGAGATCTGATTTGAACGTTGCCTCGAAGCTAATAAACATAACATAAATAAATAAATTAAAAAAAATAATAAACATTTTCAACCGAAGTTGGGCCCAAAATTGAAAAAAAGCTAGGCAGCATATTCAGTGAAGAAATAAATGTAGTTTTTTAGGACAATCTACTTAAGTAATATTTGTTTATTTGTTACATTTCTAAAGTTTAGACTATCTGTATAATTTTAAACCATGGAAGGTTAATTCAAACAACAGTTTTCAGTTTAATATTATTATTTACAAACACGCAGTACATAAACGTTTGTTACAAAATTGATGCAACGCGAAATGGATTATGAACGCTATCAGTCGATCTTATACCGTTTACACTCAAATCAGTCTTACTTAAACCTACAGTTGAGGCTTTTTAAAATAATCGACTAATCAAAACACTCGATTTAGTACAAAAATCCTCATGGTTACCAGATTTGTCTTCTATAGTTGTAGCTTTGTCTGGCTTACGTACCAAATCACTGAATTTAGCATTTGAAATATAATTTTCATCGATTTTGTCAAGCTTACTTATTAAGATAGTTGACTCTGTATTTGTTTCTTCATTATGTGCTACTCTGTTATGTTTTTCTGAAATTTCATTTGCACGATCAGTGATTGGGTCAGTGACATGGAATTTTCTTATATGTCTCTTCTTCCGAACCGGAAGACCTTTTATATCTTCGTCGTAATACTCGACGTCAGATTTGGAACGCTCTCCGTCACTATCGCCCGCACCCTTCATTCTGTGAGAAATAATACAAAATCAATTATTATAATCAGAAGCGATCACAATCCCACTGCTGGGCAAAGGCCTCCCCCCATTTTTTCAAAAATTCACCATCGAAGCTTATTCCGACCAGTTAACCCGGTACAGCCGTGAAAACGTGCAGTAAAAACCTGCTAAGGGATAACTCCGGAAGATGGGCAGCAGCGTCTTTCCGTGTATCAGCATCCCGTACTGCGCTCGCCAACCCGCCTGTCAAGCGTAAGGAGTATGGCAACTACCCCTCATGGAGATCCATGAGAAAGGCCTGTTCAGTAGTGGACGTTTTACGGCTGAAATGATCAAGCAAATCCTGTACTGTGGAAACCAGATGGATTAGATAAAATACAAAACAAAACTTTTGAACAGAAATGTTTGCAGATAATGCAAATGCAAACTCATTTAAACTTGTCTCACGACGGAGTTAAACCCTGCAACCAGCGACTCAGCCAGTTATCACCACGGAGCACCACGGATTAGTAGTAATATAACTTTTTGATAAGAGTTCATCCGCATCCGGGGAAGAACTACCACCATACCTATTTCTGCCGCCACGCAGTAATTGTCTGCATTGCTGCGTTCCGCAGGCTGATTACGTATCTCGGGATAGGTTTGCAACAGGCGTTTATATCGCGATCATCGCCGTCAAACATAAATTTTTGCTTTTATATACTACAAAATTGACCACCAGTGATGATTGCGAGATTTACGCCTGTTAGAAAACGGAGGTAATTGAATTCCTTAAAGCCCAATTACAACCATTGAAAATCTTTTAAGAATATTTACAATCTTATCCGTCACCCCCTTCACATACGGCAAGATGAGCTGTCTGCTGGCTTCTGGTGCATATCGGCTTTTCTGTTCTGTCATTTTGAGCGATTGAAATCAGGAATACCGGAATTTTAATCGTGATGGATGGTTTTCGTCTCTCGGCCTCGTGGGAACCCTATATAAGTAAATGTGTGACGAGGCATTCTGGTATTACCACACGAAGATACTTTCAGTGTTGTGTGTCGTCTGTACATTCCTGATTCTGATGGCGAATTGTGGATAGTTACGCTGTCTACTCTCGACTCGCTACGGTAGCTACAGTACATAAGACTACCTGTGACAGCAAGGGCTGCAAGGCATTTAAAACCTCGTAAAATAAACATGGTAAAACACGGCAAAATAAAGTAAAACAGGGTAAAAAAAAGGTAAAACAAGGTAAAACAAGGTAAAACAAGGTAAAACAGGGTAAAACAAGGTAAACAATGTGTCACATAGTCCCGGTAAACAATTTAAAATTATGTATATTGATCGCGAAAGTTTGCAAAGTACTACGTATTTAAAGAATAATCTCACCGCGGTTCGTATTTGTCCAGAATCAGTTTGTCTTTAAACTGATCTATACCGCGGTTCATCCCAAGATCGCCAAGTTTTCCTTGTTCCTGTTCTGGTTTTATGGATGTCAACGACTTCCATGCATCGGGAAGACTAGTTTCATCGAAGGGTGTCGGTCGTCTCGGATTTGTGTTATATCTGATGGGAGTCGGGCGCGGGGGCAAGTTACTATAGTCATCCATCCTATGTGGAGGATTCTGAAATTATATAAAAATAAAAAAAATATGAGAATCATCCATTATTTTTTTTATTACCTCGTGCTGTGCTGGGAAAATGTTATGTTATGAAATACTAATAAAAGGTTAGAAGAATCTTCCATTTTTTTTTGTATAAACCTTCTGACTCACTGCTGCTTAATGTTGGACATTTTACGTAGCAACATCTGGCCCTAAAGTAAACAGGGCTTGTAAGGTCCCTGATGGTTGATAAGTTACCTAAATACATTTGTTTGTATTTAATATTTTATTAGTATGCATTAGTTATTAAATATATTATATGGGACACATATTTCCAGAAGAATGACAAACATTTGTCTTGTAGCGGGATTCAAACCAGCTACATCCTGCTATCGGCTATTAGACCAAGTGAGCCAAGGAAACAGTTAAAGTTAATAAATTTATGCCATTTACCTAAATTGATTTCATGCTTAACTCCTCATTTCATATTGGATAGAGCTCATTGCTTGTGTTATAGTCCGTAAAACTTAGCTTAATTGCTGCGACATATGCCAAGTGACACAAATAGGGTTGGGACGATGTTGAAAAAATGACGGTACATCTTTGGTACGGCGGCATAGGCATCGCACATCCCTCACTATTCGTGCAGCACCCCACCCATAAAGTACGACGTTGCCACAGGTCATTTCTATCTTTACAAAATACAGAACTTGATAGGCGGGATTATGATGACGGCTGTCGCAGCGATCAATCCAAGTTTTTATGAACTATAGTCAATCCTATGGTCAACAAGCCATAGCATTATCTTTCAAAGTGGGTTTTCATAATAATATAATATATTATTATGGGACTTTCGTGCACTCTATATCCTATTAGTAAGCTACGTGAAATATGAAAACCTGCTTTGTAATATCCCATTATTACACATTCTTATGCATTACATTTCACATTATCAGTATGCGTCGTACTGCAAGAATAGTGGGCGTGACATTAAGAACGGTCTTCAAGGTGAAACATAGGTACGAAGAAACCAGAAACCATCTCAGAAGACCATGTAATGGCCGTCGCAGATGCACTACAGCTAGAGAAGACCGATATATTGCCAGAACTATTTTGAGAAATCGTTAGCTCAATGCAGTTCAGGTCCAACAGCAGCTTCTCCTGATGAGAGATGATTACATTGGCGAAGACACGGTCAGGAGAAGACTTGCTGAGGTAAACCTGAAGCCCTACAGACGGTTCCAAACTTGAGGGAGGGCATCGGGTTAACAGATTGAGGTATGCTTGTGACTGTACGTACAGTAGGGTGAAGAAGAATGAGCAAAAGTATTGTTCACGGATGAGTCACGTTTCTCTTTATTCACTCATGACGGAAGGCGAAAAGTCTACAGGCAGCCTGGTGATCGATACGCTCAAGCCTGCTTTGCAGAAAGAGTCCAATACGGCGGGGGCTCTGTACACGTATGGGCTGGCATCTCTTCGGAAGGTCGCACACAGTTAGTGGCCATAGAAAATTTCACTATGACCGAGGTGAGATATGCTCAAGAGATCCTTAATGAGTATGCAGAACCATATCTGGTAAATATGGGTTATGGATCAATTCTAATGCAAGATAACGCCCGGCCGCACACCGCTCAGGTCCTACAAGAGTACATTCAGGAGGTTGGTATCAACTTGATGGCCTGGCCATCAAGAAGTCCTGACCTGAACCCGATCGAACACGCTTGAGATGCACTCGGAAGGCTGGTCAGACGACGCAGACGACCTCACCTCCTGTCACCTTCAATGCTCTTAAACAGGCCCTGATAGAAGAATGGAAGAATATCCCCCAACATCGTCTCCGAAACCTAGTCTTCAGTATGCCAAACAGACTCGAAGCTGTCAGAGCCAGAGGAGGCAACACCAGTTATTAAAAATGTAATTTTAAGACTACAAACACCTTTTTCAGGATTTTTTAAAGTTTTTGGAATTCTGTTTTACTTTCTTTTGCAGGCCAGTGTAGTTGTTTGCCACGAAATTAGACCGAGCGAACAAATTCTTTCAATGAAGTCCCATTGCATTGGAACTTGATTTGTGGCGGATAGAACCAGCAACCTCCTGCGTTTGAATTGGCTACTAACAGTGTGTTCTTAAAATTTCCCTGTGTTTAAATTTCATGAAAATCCGAGCATATGAAGAGTTATGCTCGTTCTAAAAAAACCTATTAAACCCTTGTTTAGTTAAGTTTTACTCTGTAAGTGCGTTTCTCGGTACCGCGTTTAGTTCCAAATCTGAAACTAGATGTCGCCCTTAAAAATGTTCAACCGCTAGATCGCGCTATCGAAAACGCACGGCAGCAGATATAGTCTCGTAGTGATTTTGTGATTTTTGAGATGGACAGGAGCTCGTTACGTTATTCACTGAGATTTGCAATAAAGTACCTTTGCATCAAAGTGCGTTTTTTTGAACGGGTTCCAACATAGGTCCATCATTTGGTCCTACGGCCGGATACCCCAGCCCTTGGATAGTCGGAGGAGTCCACCGACGGGGGGGGGAAACACGTCGTCGCGGCCGCTGGATTGTTTGCCAGCGTGTGAGGTCAGCACGCGTGTACCGGAGAAGGTGGTGCGAGAGGGCGCCACTGTGCTGTGCTAGCGCGCTTAACTGCGCAGCTGAGCCAGCACTGCAGCCGGGCGCTTGGGAGTGCGCCACTGCAGCAGGAGTTGCCGGGCCATCGCTGCCCGCAGCCTGCGATCGGGAGCCGCCAGAGGGCGCCACTACAGTGCAACTATTGAAGTTTGCGGTTTGTGAAGTGTAATCGTGAGTACTTTTGAATTGTTTGTTATTGTGGAAATTTCCTTCGGGAAAGGAAGATGCAGTTGGATTGATGCAAGAATTGAACAAAGCAGTTATTGGCAAGAATTGAACATTGACTTTTTAACGTTAAGTTTAGGACTTATAATTTTTGTGTGCATGCTAGTATTAAGGTACGAAACTCTGTTGAGACGGGGAATCCACGCCCAAATTTCGAAATTTATTTTAAATTCTCAAACACTTAGAAAAATTTGATAAAAAATATTTTGTTTATATTTAATCTTAGCCATAATGGAATCATTGTACAAACTTCAGTATGACGTAAAGTCACGTATTGAAAAGGCCAGAAGTAACTTAAAGAAATCGCCTAAAACTCGTATCACGTTATCATACGTTGAGGTAAGACTTGATTGTTTAGAATCCACTTGGAAAAGTTTTAATAGAAATCATGATGCTATTGTACAAAAGGTAACTGAATCAAATGCAGAAGATAAATACTTTTCGGATGAAATTTTTGAGAATACAGAGGAAACATACGTAGATTATAAAAGTGAATTAAATGAAATTTTGAACGCATTTCGTACCAAAGAAAGTGCAGATAAAAGTGTTAACGCTAGCAATAAGTGCGATTATTTTAAGCTGCCTAAAATTTCAATTCCCACTTTTTCGGGAGAATTTACTCAATGGCCGACATTTAAAGATTTGTTCATATCTGTTATTCACAATAGCGACAATTTACAAGATGTGCAAAAAATGCATTATTTAAAGGGTTTGTTGACGGGTGAGGCAGAACAGTTGGTGCGGAACCTTTCCATTACATCCGCGAATTATGCGGAATGCTGGAAAGCGTTGTGTAGTAGGTTTGATAACAAAAGATTTACATCAAATTGTTTATTAAAGCGCTTAATGTCACAGAGTAATGTAGCGGAACATTCTAGTGCCATAAAGGGTCTATTAGACACGACTATGGAATGTCTAAACGGTCTTAAAAATCTCGGTGTTGATGTTCAGTCTTGGGATTTGATAGTAATTTACATCGTTAGTTCAAAACTTGACATTGAATCTCGGAAACTATGGGAAACAAAAATAAGTTCACATGATCAACTACCCGCGTTAGACGAATTTAGAGACTTTTTAGAAGCCAGGTCTCGGGCATTAGAATTCTTGGATCCTAAATGTAAATCTAAAGCAAACGTAAATAAAGCTAAGGTTCACCACGCTGCTGCTGCCTCCGCCGACAACCATTCGAATGGGAACAAGTCGTGCCCATTCTGTGAGGAAAACCATAAGCTTGGAAATTGTAAGAAATTTGTAAAGGACGATTATAAGGCTCGTCATGACTTCGTCCAAACCAAGCGCTTATGTTTTAATTGTTTTGGTGCTAATCACGTCGTGAGACACTGTCGCCAGAATTCCTGTTGTCGCATATGTAAGCGTAAGCATCACACGTTGTTACATCCCGATAATTCTAGCTCCAGTTCAGCCGTGGCAGTGTCCACCACGGCCGAAATCAAATCAGCAGTGTCTGACGTCAAGGCAGCATTATCAGAGGGCGATACATTTTCGCCAAAAGTAGCTTCACACTTTTCTCAAAGGTCATTACCGTCACAGGTTTTGTTGGCTACAGCTATTGTCGAAGCACAGACAAGGCGAGGGTCAGCACAGCTTCTAAGGGTGTTATTGGATCAGGGATCTCAGGCTTCGTTCATAACGGAGTCGGCGGTTCAACTGCTTGGACTGAAGAAGAAATCAGCCAAGACAGTCATTTCAGGTGTAGGTGGCGAGGAGAGCAGCTTTGCTTCGAGGTTTACGGTCACAACGACTATTCACTCGCGCATCGACCCCAGGTTCAGTGTCGAAGTAGAAGCATACGTATTAGCTAATATTACGTCGGTTTTACCCTCAGAGAAATTTGTTGAATTTGACTGGCCTGAACTACAGCTCACTTTAGCAGACCCGGAATATCATACTCCAAACAAGGTTGACCTGCTGCTGGGCGCTGAAGTATACGGCCAAGTTTTGAGAGAAGGATTGACTCAAGGTCCTTTAGGTTATCCTGCTGCACAAAACACAGCATTTGGATGGATCTTGTTTGGTCGAATCCCATCGAGCACAGCCTCGAACGCTAATTGTCATCATGCCACTATTAGTAAGGCTGATGAAGTTGATGACAGCGATCTCCTGAAGCAGTTTTGGGAGATCGAGTCCACAATTCCTGGATCTCCAAAAATCCTGTCTGAAGATGAGCAGCGTTGCGAAGAACTCTATTCGCAAACCACTTCAAGAGATGAAGATGGAAGGTATGTGGTTCAGCTTCCATTTCGAAGTGACAATCCTCAGTGTCAGTACGGCAGAACGAGAGACCAAGCTGTTAAACGATTTCAGCTTCTTGAGTCCAAGTTTAAGAAGCATCCGGAAATAAAGCGCAGATATTCTGAAGTCTTCCACGAATATCTCGATCTAGGTCACATGGAACGTGTAAATGGTGATGATCCTAAACGATCTACAGCAGTATACTTACCACACCATGCCGTTGTACGTGAGGACAAGATGACGTCCAAGATACGGATCGTGTTCGATGCTTCCATGAAAGGGATTTACGGTGTTTCTCTGAATGATGAGTTGTTGATTGGCCCAACAATACAGCCGCCACTGCGTCACATCATTATCAAATGGAGAATGCATCCCATAAGCATTTGTGCGGATGTCGTCAAAATGTATAGACAAGTTAAGGTTTCACCTGAACACGCAGATTTCCAAAGAGTAGTATGGCGCGAAGATCCTTCAGAAGAAATTCAAGACTTTCGTATGTTGAGAGTTACCTTCGGTACTTCGTCGGCTCCTTATCTCGCTGTGAAGACACTCCAGCAGGTCGCGGTTGATGAATCGTCGTCATGCGGTCCTGATGTTGCTGACAAAATAAAAAATGAGTTCTATGTAGATGATCTTATGACAGGATGTCAAACAGTGAATGAAGGATTAAGGTTGAAAAGAGAAATGACAGAAGTACTTACCAAAGGTGGTTTTCAATTGCAGAAGTGGGTCAGCAGCTGCGAAGAGCTAAACAAGCCATTTTCGGAAAGGGATAAAGATCTGGAGACAGGAAGGGATCGAGGAACGACAGAAAAGGATATAAAAATGGATGAAATCACGAAGATATTAGGAATTTCATGGACCAAGGATTACGATGAGTTTCGATATTCGGTCAAAATCTCCGCACAGGAACATCCTGTCACGAAGCGGCGAGTAATATCAGATATCTCCCGCCTATTCGACCCGTTGGGATGGGCAGCACCTTGTGTTGTCACATCAAAGATATTCATTTAAAAGCTGTGGCTTTCGGGTATAGGCTGGGATGAAGAGCTGCCACAAGAATTGTTAATGGAGTGGCAAACTTATCGAAACCATCTTGCTGACACGTGTAAGTTTAGCATCCCAAGATGGTTGAAAACATCAGATAATAATGCCCGTGTCGAGTTGCATGGGTTCTCTGATGCATCTGTGGCGGCATATGCGGCAGTTGTTTATGTCAGAGTTATCGGTGCCGATACGTCAATAACTACAAGCTTAGTGACAGCCCGAACGAAGGTTTCTCCTGTTAAACAGCAGTCAATTCCTCGACTTGAGTTGATGGGTGCTGTACTGCTTGCAGAATTGTTATCGGAAGTATCGGTTGTTTTGAGGATTCCGTCAATCCATGTACACGCATGGACGGATTCCTCAGTCGTTCTGGCATGGCTTAGTAGTCATCCTAGCCGCTGGAACACGTTTGTGTCAAATAGAGTGTCAACTATTCTATCTCTGTTTGACAATTCGCACTGGGCTCATGTCCAGACTTGTCAGAACCCAGCAGATATTGCTTCACGAGGTTTGACTCCACAAGAACTTTCATGTAGTGTCTTGTGGTCTCAGGGTGCGCCTTGGTTACGTGACGAAATACTTGAATACACGAGACCAAAGGCTATATCAACCAATATAGAGCAAAAATCTGTCAAAGCTCATATTGTAACTGAGACCACACCAGATGATCCTGTTTGGACAAAATATTCAACACTGCAGAGGTTAGTGAGAGTAATAGCATATTGTCGAAGAATTCTGAAATGGAGAAAGCTACAAGATAGTAATAGACGTTATGAAGAGTAAAAGCAAGAAGCAGGCTGAAGTCGCTGTGCCCTGTGATAGATAGTGATGGGATCTTACGCGTTAGTAGTCGGATCCAGAACGCAAGGTTAGACCAAGATACAATCAATCCCATCATTCTACCTCGGGACAATCACTTCACACTTCTTGTCATTGCAGAATCCCACAGAAAGACGTTTCACGGAGGACCCACATTAGTTCTGAACCATTTGCGTATTAAGTATTGGGTAGTTTCAGCTAGAAATGTCCACATTGCTGATCCAAGTCGAAGCATGCTTGAACTCCCGGCCGTTGTCGATACTGCCTGATAACCATGACGATCCAACTCCTTTAACACCTGGTCATTTTCTCATAGGCGAACCTTTGATAACGGTGCCCGACCGGAACTATTTGGAGAGCAATATTAGTAGCCTTAAACGTTGGCAGTTAGCTCAGCGAATGATGCAGGATTTCTGGCGGCGATGGTCCGAAGAATATTTGGTACACCTGGGGCAGCGATACAAGTGGAATAAACGGGTTCCGGAACCAAACATTGGTGATGTTGTTTTGGTGAAGGAAGACCACTTGCCTCCTGCACGTTGGTTCTTAGGCAGAATAGTAGAAAGGCATCCCGGTTCGGACGGTGTCACACGAGTGGTAACCCTCAAGTGTAATGGGTCATTATGTAAACGTCCTGTGTCAAAGTTATGTGTTTTACCTGTTACAGATTAGGTAAAAAATTGTTTTTTTTTGTGTTCTTAATGAGAAGTCATGTTGTTAGTTATTTTATTGGTAAGATTTAGGTTATATACATATTTGGTAATAACATTGGAAGTTGTTTTGTTTATTTAAGATTTGTTTTTTTTTGGATGTTATACAGTCCACATTGTGCTTAAATTCATAGAAACGTAACGAGTCACTTAGCGTCACGTAGCTTTGTTTTGTGTAACTTATAGAGATCACCCCATTGCTAGTTCTCTTATGATGAACATAAACATATGTTCATGGCGGGCGATATGTTTAGTTAAGTTTTACTCTGTAAGTGCGTTTCTCGGTACCGCGTTTAGTTCCAAATCTGAAACTAGATGTCGCCCTTAAAAATGTTCAACCGCTAGATCGCGCTATCGAAAACGCACGGCAGCAGATATAGTCTCGTAGTGATTTTGTGATTTTTGAGATGGACAGGAGCTCGTTACGTTAGTCACTGAGATTTGCAATAAAGTACCTTTGCATCAAAGTGCGTTTTTTTGAACGGGTTCCAACATAGGTCCATCAACCCTTATATCTCAAAAACTACCCCATAACTCAAAATTTTCCCACTGTAATCGATTTGTGTTAATGTAATCATTAAGTTTTAAATTCCATCAAAATCAAATCATGCGTTCAAGAATTGTCCTCGGACAAAAATTGCGGACATACATACAAACAAACATTCAGCCGAAGGATTAGCTGCCACTAAGAACTTCGTTAACTTCACTCTCTCGTTTGTTATACTAAATATTACCTTGTATGATTCCCAATATCGCTGTTCATTAACAGACTTCGGTGGCACAGCGTAGCGCGCCGGATTGATATCAGCGGGCAAGAACGCCGGTGGATACGAATCTCGCTCGTACTTGGAAGTGGTTATCATCATCTTTCGACCTTGAGGTAAAGCGTTTAAAATCTCTGGCACGTAACGCTCGTCTAGAGTAGCGTAAGTTGACTGGAAAATAATAATACATTTTACAATAGAAGTGAAAGAGTGAGGTTTCTTGTTTGTTTCTTTCCATCACTTGGAAAAAAGTTTTCCGAAGCGAACGAATTCAATTATGTGCTTTATTCAATTTAAATGTGTTTTGTTTTTATTTTGTAAACTGACTACCTATTCTAATTAGCGTTTTGCTTTATTGAATAAACACTTATTGACTTTGACTTTTACAAGCTTTTAGTAAGTTTCACCTGTCCCGATGATGTCTGCCTGTAATCATATCTTGCAAGTTAAAGATCCACTTTCCGGTTACCGACTGAGCGGAAATTTTGCATACATGAGTAAATCGGATGACGATGCAAAATTATTATGACATGGAGCTGATTTGATTATGGAACCGGAAGGTGGCCATATAGGAACTCGGTACCTAGTTAAACGACACCATCCTATCGAGTTTGGACTCGTTTGATCCGTCTTGATGAGTAGGTACTTTGGCTAGATGGTAACCATAAACAATAAAAGCTTGTTATTTAATTTATTTTTAAACTCAACTTGTTTCTAATCCAAATTGGTTTATTAGCGACTATTAGGTGAGTTATGAACGTGATGGATTTTTTAGATTTTCTTCCACTTTTTTATTCAAATAGGTTTTTAATATATACGTTTGCTTTTAAAGTTATATTTTTTACTGTATTTTATTTCGTATACTGTTTTATTGTTTGTTTGAGTTTGCATTTTCATTGTATGTATTCGCTATTTTTCTTTCCTGTTTTATTCCCTCCTTTTCATCCGTTGTCGTGGAATCAGCGGGAACCCAAGTTCGTTAGTTATGTTGTTTAGGCGTAAAAGTAGAACACATCGACCTACACTTGCCTTTTTAGGATACCGCAGTACTACAAGAAACTCTTATAGTTTCGCTTTGTCTGTCTGTCTGTCTGTCTGCCCGTCTGTTTGCGGCTTTACAAAGAGACTAGCTGTAATGGACATAAAAATCCGTTTGCAAAATATTAAAGAATTAAACTTTATTTCGAGCGTCCCCCTCCCCTTTCTAAAATCTGTAGCTGTTTGGATTTTAGAGGGGCCTTTACAAATCTGATAAAAAATCATGATTGTTGTTTTCAAAACTACATTCATGATTTTTTTAAAGCTAGCTGTTTTAGACTGGGAGAAATTGTCGCTCAAATAAATGATACGATTGGTGTACCAAACATACCGGAATACTAGAAACAGAAAATTCAATCTATACCTAATAGGGTAAACGTAAAAAAATATCACCAACTTCGTCATAACAGGTCTACAGTTAAGTACGGTCGATGTGGTCTACATAGACCGCGTGAATTACGAAACAAAACGTTAGGAAATAATAAAGACAATTCTCGCGAGAAATACCCGCAGATATCGTACGTATCTCGCGACAGGTTTGCAACGGGCGCAAATCTTGCGATTATCATGCTGTCAAACATCAATTTTGTATTAGATTACAGCAAGACGTTCTAGAGCAATGATCGCGAGATTTACGCCTGTTGCAAACCTGTCGCAAGATACGTAATCACTAACCAGACTGCCGGTTACCTAATGTCTATTTATAACTCTCACAATTCCATTAGTAAAATCCAGTTTAGGCGTAAAAGAGGAACCCACATCCGTCAACACATACACATTTCTTTTAATATCATGTCATCTTCCACTCACCTTAAGACCTCTCTCACGGCCCGCCGCAGCTTTCCTCTGTGCTATGAGGGTCTGGATCGCTTTCAGCTGATCGAGCGACCCTCTGGGGTATGAATCGTATATCTGCAAAGTATACAAGCATTAACTCAGTAGGTCTACAATGAGTTTTCACAATCTATACTCGCTAGCGACTGTAGTTAAAAAAAAATGTATGAAAACTTGTAGAACAAGCCCCTCCAGCGGATAGTTTGGTAAGTACTAAAACACGCAGTAAACTAAACTACAGCGACTGTTGTTTGGGCTTCATTTGCTTAGAATTTGGTACATGAGTTACAAATCTGACAGAAGTCATAGTAACGTACTGTTACTACTGTAGTAACGGCAGGCGATCTAACAGTGACAACTCATGGTAGACACAGTTTAAGATTCATGTCTAAGCTCTTGACATAAAGAAGCTAATACCTACAGCAGAACTTATAAATAATGCTGTTCATTTCACACAGTACCATCTAGCTTGTGTAATGGGACCAGATGATTGATTCATCATTTCAGCCATAAAACATCCACTGATGAACACAGGCCTCCCTCATGGATCTCCATGAGGGGTAGTTGCCATACTCACCACGCTTGGCAGGCGGGTTGGTGAGCGCAGTATGGGATGTTGATACACGGATAGACGCTGCTGCCCATCTTCCGGAGGTATCCCTTAGCAGGCTCTTACTGCATCCATGGGCATGAGAGGAGGGGTATCATTCTACTGCCGGCACCCCACGGCGGTGATGATTGATTGAGACAACTTAAATAAATATTTTCTGTGTAAATACATACGTATCATACTTTGTTATACCCAGAAAAATATCTGCAGGAAAGTAAAGTTTTGTCACACAGCGGGAATCGAACCTCTTGCAGCTCAGTCATCTATTAGACCAACTCAGACGCGAATGTCGTCTTCGATTGAACGTAAAAGAGATTGCCTTGTACCATAATCCAGAAACCAAATCAATTTGTCATTTATACATTGAATGCTGAAAGCATTGTAACTTGGGACCGTATTCATTCGCACGTCCACACCGCACAATGTATTGTATATGTACCAACGTCAGGTTATTGACCACGATTGGAGAGTTACACAATGAGGTCTTGATTAGTACGCTGCGCTACACTCAATCCCGATAACTAAGCAATTTTATATTGAAACCGAGGACCCAGTTAAATTAATGGAAATACTATGTCCGATGCTAATAAACTACTTGAAAACCAGACTGCATTTAGGATCGAATAAATTCTCCCGCGAGCTGTTGCTAAATTGGAAATTTTCTCTCTGAATGATAAATGCAATTACTTTAAGTGTTAGATTAAAGTGTTTTCGGGATATGTACCTAGGTTTGGTTATAGGTTAGTCTAGCTTGTTTTCAGCTATCAGTTTTAGTTTTCAGTATTACTTGAAAAAAATTGTTCCAAAATAAAAAATAGCCGACTTGAAACGATAAAATAATTAACTTGTTGCTGAACACCCAAACCACTATATGAACGTACGCCTATTATATTTGAGTATTTCCCTTGATGTATCATGGATACCATCATTAGAACTGGGTGATAAAATAAGTAGACATAATAGAGTGAAACAAAAAATCCAACCGCAAGGTTAAATTTAGATCATCAAACATACCTTGAGGGACTCCAGTGTCTACTATTATAATTATTGAATTCCTCATGAATCCCATTATCGGAATCGAGTTTTAGACAACCTAATGAAACGTGACATTATCTTATAAAAAAAGTATCATCAAAATCCATTCATAATTTGTCGGAGTAATCGCGAAACTTTCTCCTTTTTGAAGTCAAAAATATACGTAATGAAAGTCAGCACAATGCAGGTTACAAACCTATAAAGTCAATTTTTATAACTTTTTAAAAGACGCAGTGAAATGCTTATAGAAATCGATTCAGATGTTAACACAATAATCACTCGAACGAAATATGTGTCTATTTTATATATCGAAATTGCTTTAAAGTCGTGATTGTAGAAGTATGAACCTTTGTATTTTTTCAACCGTAGATTATAAACCCACAATAGGTACCTAAAGTATACAAAACAATAGAAAGAAAGAAGAAAGAAAGAAAAAAACATTTACCAACCCACAAAAAAGGTACATCAGGTATAAATTTATAAATTGGAAGTTTGTGGACCAAAAGGTACAACCTCAGCTTAATGTTAATCCAAATAAGGATCAACGCTGGTTTTCAGGTAGGACCTTTGGAGAAATAATAGTTTAATAGTTTATTATTTTCCTAAATGCATTCTAGCTTTATCCAATCGAATTACAAAGCATTCTAGGTACAACAAAAGGCAAGAAACTAGAATAAAAGCATTCGAACAAGTAGAACCTTTGTATTTAGTTTATAAATTTTATTTTTATCTGCATGTTATGTTGTATTAGGTAGGTACGTACTTTGTAGATTCACAATTGAAACCATTCTTGTAAGCTATATTAAAAGTACTTGTTTCTCGTCTTTGTCCTACTGCTAAGCAATGTTGGTCTACAAGTGACTTTTGACCCTCACGGGAAATTACAGGATCGTCATCATAAAATGAGGTGTATACGGTAAATGGCCATTTGCATACCGACTGATTTTCTTCAAAATCTGTAAATTCAGCTAATATTGTCTTGAAGTTATGTATAGTCTCCAAAAACGTTTTCCTGTATCTATAATAGTATAGGTACTCTCACCCTTACTAGCTTTATCGTACGTTTCCAGTGACACGGAGCGTGGTCTAATTGACCAATCACAATTCTGGCCTCGAGCTTTGAGCCCTTATAGCGTTGTGATTGGTCAATTAGGCCCCGTCTCGTGCAAATGCAACCTAAACCTTCACCCTGAATAACCAACAACATTTTACTTTTTGAATATTTCCTTCATTTGTATGAAATCTGATGATGATGATGACTTGTGTCATCATCATCATCAGCCCATATTAGTCCACTGCTGGACATAGACCTCGCCAGTCAGAGCTTGCCACATCCAGCGTTTGCCAGCGACCGTTCGCATATCTACATCTAGGACTCTACTAACGTTATCGGTTCTTCGATAGATATGGCATGCCCACTGCTACTTCATCTTGCTTATCCTATATTCTATATCTAAGATACTTCATACAAATACCTGTTCCATTTTCGGATCGTTCCCTGGGATAGGAGGAGTCGTGGTGTCAACAAAGGGAGGCGACAGAGTCAGCTTCATAAGGGAGCCTTCAAAACCGTGGTTCTGGTTTGACTCCAGCAGCGAGTCGTCAAGGCGCCTTCCAGAACGTTCGGAGCTGAGGCCGTCTCCTCCGTCGTAAATTTGGTTCGCTAAAAGATAATGAAATCGAATAGCTCTTAATTCAAATAACAGGAAACTCTTGAAGATCCAAGTCATGATAAATATCACGTCAATATACATGACGTGACACATTGTTACGGGCATATTTCCGGCGCTAAACTTCATTACAAAATTAAAAGGACTAGAAGTTTAAAAATTATCGCTTCTGAATTTTATCGTTTTAGAATTATTGTGTCATTTATTCATTCTTAATAAGCGACAAAAAATAATATGATAGATAATAATGAGTCTGTAAAGTAAAGACGATCCGATTACCATTATTCAACTTCCGGTCCTTTGAATTTTATAAGAAACTTAGCCATGGTTTTCAAAAGCCACCCTTTTGAAAATAAACTGCATGTTTTTGAACTAGGATCACCTGTTAGGTACCTTATCGATGTAGAGCAGTCAGCTCGGCTTGTTTTGACGATGCGGTTGCAGTGACTGATTAGAGACTTGGCTTCTGGTTTCTGTAGTGTTAGTTGAGTGGAAGTAATGTAGTTTTCCGAACGTTGACTAGTCAAGTGTGGAACTTCCGTACTTTGACAAAATTCATAGTGTTAGCGACTTCGATAATATTCTGGGTTATCTATACTAATATTATAATGTGGTAAAGTTTGTGAGTTTGTGAGGTTCTGGTTTAAGATAATTTATTTCTCAGAATAAAGTTCACTTACATGAGAACACAATATTTAAATTTAACATTTCTAATGCTTGTAGAAGTAGAAGTTGTAAGAGGTTGTAGGGGGTAATCTCTGAATCTACTGAACCGATTTTCAAAATTCTTTTACTAATAAAAAGCCACAGTATTTATGATTATTAAAATGGTCTCTATTTCGATAACACAATATTTACCTTCTCTGTAAAGGAAGGTGGGCTTTTTTCAGTTAAAGCTTTTAATGAATGAAGGTACGATTATCAAGATCTTAGTTATTAAATGAATACTGTAGAAAAATTAGTTCTTAGTCAGTTATTGATCATTAAAACCCCTTGCTTTAGCCACACAAGCCTAAGCATCTAATCAGTAACTGCATGCTGAAAGAAAGGTCTGCTCCTCGTTATGATAACAGGACGATCCGAGCTTAGTCAGACGTGCACTCGAGCTATTTGGGTCAAGCTTGGCCTATTAGCACGACGGTGCGGTGTGCCGCTACAGGTAAACGAACAAAGAACAGAACAGGACAAAATGATACTGAACGTTAATGAACGTGCGTTGCAAAAAAATTAAAAGAAGATGATTATATGACTGAGTAGTCATAGTTTATAGCTAGAATGCATAAGGTAAAAAGGTACACCTACAAAATGTTTACCTTCTCTATAAAGGAAGCTGGTTTCGTTTTTGGTTAAAGCGTTTTATGATTTCTCATACTTTGGACTCAACGTCAAGAAGACACAGAACCACAGTTAAAATCCCGTAGAGAATGTTCGCAGTTAGTAAAACCCCTTGCAAAAGCCAGACTAGCTCAAGTCTCTTATCAGTAACTACATGCTCATTGCTCAAAGGAAAGCTGCACGTCTGTACCTCGTTAAGATAACAGGATGATCCTAGCTCAGTCAAACGTGCACTCGAGCTATTTGGGTCAAGCTTGGCGACTGTGTGTTTGCAGTCACATCGTCTCAAACGGCTTGTAACGGAGCAAACAGAATACTCAAAAGGTTTATAATCCAGAGATTTTCACCTCTTAGCCAGAGGTAAGAGGTGATTGTTACATGTACCCCGTAGAGTTTTCTATTTTGACGCGTTTTAATTAGCTTCACCTGCATTTATGTACATATGTAACTGTAACTGAATCGTCGAATGTTGTTTTAACCCACTATAAGAAACCAGATTAAATTTAAACTTTGCATACAATTGCAATACAATTTGCAGAGACCGATGACAATACAATAATACAATTCAGCGTTTTTTTTAGTTTTAAAACTATTATTATTATTATAGTAGTAAATTCAGCTCTGTGAGGTTCTAGTTCGATGTCAAAGGATTTTTTACCTTATACCTACCACTAAAACCAGACATCGAGCGATTAGTCTGCATTGAAGTGTTGTCAAAACGTGCTCGATTTATCTACATTGAAATAGCGTAATAAAACTCAATAACGACTCTGACATTATAATAATTCGCAAAAAAGTAAAAAGACTCGATAAGACGCCATTGCAATAGAGTCCAAAAGTCTCCAAGTCTTTCAGTAACTGCATGCTCAAAGGAAAGCTTCCTCGTTATGATAACAGGACGATCCCAGCTAAACGTGCACTTGACCTATTTGGTTCTAACTTTTGAAACTATCATGGTTGTGAACACCATGGTAAATATCTCGTAAATGCTTATGTTATTATTTTTAGTGGGTACGTTTAAATAAAAGCTTGTTTGTTAAAAACTTTTTTTTACTTTTAATTTATTCATTTTTATTTCATAAAATTTTATGAATAACAAGAATAATAAGTAATATGAATAACAACAATTGAGCTTCAAATTAGTGACACAAGTATTTAAATCCAAACGCGTTTTAGGCTTAACCCGTATTAGGCATAACCCGTATTGGACGTAACCCGTATTAGTCATAACCCGTATTAGGCATAACTCGTATTGGACATAACCGTATTAGGCATAACCCGTATTGGACATAGCCCGTATTGAACATAACCCGTATTGGACATAACCCGTATTGGACATAGCCCGTATTAGGCATAACCCGTATTGGACATAACCCGTATTAGGCATAAGCCGTTTTAGTCCAAATGCGTTTTAGTCTCAATACAGATTAGTTCAACAGAGAAGAATGCGTGTTGATAATTAGAAAGTTTACATTTTATGCTATGTACGACATAGACTAAATAGCGACGTAGGTCAATTAAGTTTAAAGCAAGCGGAAAACAAAGGTTCTACCATACAACTACGCTACAACTAACGCTCAAACATGTGTTTAATAATTTTGGTAGTTATCTAACTATGTATGTGAAATTCCACGTAAATCAAGTGAAAAAAAATATTCCATAACAAATTTTTATCCTCTATATTTTCACTTAGAGGATGATTTTTGAGAAATTCTGATACACACGTTCATTATGTTTTAAATTCTAATACATATGCAAAATTTTAGATTTAATTTTAACGATCAAATATCCTTTGTTTTGATCGGAAAAAAATATATGTTATAGGTTTGATAAACGTTATCGAATATTCAACGGTTGAAAACACGTTATATTTTACTTCACCTCATAATAAAAAATTACGAAGGATAGTTTTTCCTCGTTTTTGTGGATGTACTTCAAGTTTATCAATGTTATACTCTCAAAAAACATCTCAGAAAATAGGTAACGACGACGTTTAGTAGAGCAAGTTTTTCAGAAAACCCAATAAAAAAAAATTAATCTAATTTTTATAGAATTTAAGCAGGCCGCGTCCACGCGCTCTCCTTCAGTATCCCGCCACTGGAATTACCTGGGTCTAAGTCAATTAAAACAGGCAAAGTCAAGGAGGTTGCTAATAAATCGGTCCTAAGCCATTTATTCTGCTCTTTCCTCTAACTAAACTGAGAGGATAGTATATACATATATATTTTCTAAGTTCATAAGTGAATAAAAATTATGTCGTAAATTAATAAGTAAATTATTCTTAATTCGAAGCAGAAGGGTATGTATACAGTGAACGCACTTACATCGTCTCGGATTGGAATTGTCTCCTGCTGTCGGATTGGGTCCACTTCTTCTGAAGCCCATGTCTTCGCCGGAGTCGTCGTCGAAGATACCTCTCTTCAGGTAGACGGACACATTGGTTTCTGTTGGACAATATACATGCACTTTAGTTGGATCAGTCTCTATGAGTTAGAAACATAAATACTACCTCTAGTTAATATCCCTTTATGTTACCTGAGCCGCTCATAGTTCTATGACGCTTCTCAAAATGTCCGTGACGTTGAAACAAACAAGCTGTCAAGTATTGCATTGTATCGGTCTGAGAATTATTTGATAGCTAACCACCCATTTTTATTTTTAATGTGTATGTTTAAGTAAAGTGCATGATATATACAGTTTTCGTTACCATATACCATCACCATCATTTCATTCTGCTCTTATACAGTTTAAGTCTCCTCCAAATATGGTTTATTATATTTTTTATATTATATTTTTGGTATGCAAACCAATCTTTTCCTATTTATATTAATTTCAGAATTACACAAAGTCAGCTTAGATTGACCTAATCCCACTAATATTATAAAGCCGAACGTTTGTTTGTATGGCGCTGATAATATAACAGTTACCTCTCAAGTCCATGTACTCAGCCAGCGAGTAGTTGTACCCGAGAGCGACACCCGACATGGATCCCGTCAGCATCACGCAACACACGGCAGAGCTCATGCAAAACGTCAGAAGGAACACCCATACCCTGTAACAAAAAGGAACGTAGGTTAGTGAGACATAAAAAACTTTATATAGGCCACTGGAATTAAGCCTGTATTACATTACACGGTATTCAGGGACCCTTACCCTAACTAAGAGTGGTGTAATAAGAGTTAGAGCGTAAGGGACCCTAACTTGGGCGACCGGTCGGACCCGGCAAGCCTTGCTCCCTAATCGCCCTAACTACCGGGCCCTGAATACCGTGTAGTGTAATACAGCTTTTACCTGGGTTTGAGTCTATTAAACAGGCAAAGTCAAGGAGGTTGCTAATAAATCGATCCTAAGCCATCTTATTCTGTTCTTTCCTCTAACTAAACTGAGAGGATGGTATATATATTTTTTTCAAAGTTCATAAGTCTCATGCAATACGTCAGCAGGAACACCCATAACCTGTAACATAAAGGAACGTAGGTTTGTGGGACATGAGAAGCTTCATAGAGGCCTTCAGTCTACCCGAGACCACGACTGTTGAAACACAGTCGAAACGTCGGGAATAATCAAAGTTATTACCACAGATTACAGAAACTAATTATTACGCGATAAATTCCCGTGTTTTTAACCGCCGACGCAAAAAGAGAGGGGTGTTATAAGTTTAACGTTTCTGTCTGTGTATCTGTGTACCTGTCTGTGGTATAGTAGCTACCAAACGGATGAACCGATTTTCGTTTAGTGTTTTTTGTGTCATAGATAATTTTATCCCGAGTGTACTTAGAAAAACTTTCATGGAACTTTCATGAAAATCTGTTCAGTCGTTTGAAGATCATCAGCTCTTTTTTTTTCAAATATACCAAAGTGTGGTATCAAATGAAAGGGCATGATGTGAAGATTGCGAAACTGAGGGTAAAAATTAGGTTACCTCAGAGACTAGGTAAGTGTCGGGGTTTAATTAAAATTTTTAATTTTATATACTTCTTGTTATTTATTCTATTGAATGAAAAACTAAAAGAATTCTCTTAGCCATCATGGATAAGGTAGACAACACTAGTGGTTTCGGTCTGGTAGAGGTTTATGAGCCTAAACTTTCGTGAACTTCTTGAGTCCATAAATAAAATAAATTAATTAGATTTGACCCACTTCCAGTGTCCTGAATTCGGCATACGTTTTTAGCTACAGTGACAATACCATGTAACGTATTTTTACATCGTTCATAGCAAACTTTTTATAAAGATTTACAAAAACAACGTTAAAGTCGTGCCTTGTTTCTACTATCCTTTAATTTAATTTAACATAGTCATGTCATTCCCAACGTCAGTTAACAAACTTAATTTACGGGCTTGATAATCATCATCATCATTTCAGCCGTAAAACGTCCACTACTGAACACAGGTTTCCCTTATTAATCTCCTTGAGGGGGTTGCCCTTCTCCACGCTTGGCAGGCGGGTTGGCGAGTGCAGAACAGAATGTTGTTCGTTACACGTAAAAACGCTACTGCCCATCTTCCGGCAGTATCCCTTGGCAGATTCTTACTACATCCACGGGAAGAGAGAAGGTGCAACATTCTACTGTCGGCACCACACCGCTAAAACTACTATTACCTGTTAAATATAAAATCAATGCTGGAGATTGTACACAGTCAAAACAAAAAAAAATTGTAAATAATTATTTTAACTTCTCTTTTTTAGGGTTCCGTATCCAAAGGGTAAAAACGGGACCCTTACAACAAACGACGGTACGCAACCCTTCGTGCGCGTGTCCGACTCGCACTTGGCTGATTTTTCACCTACGTTAGTTAGGTACCCTAGCAAAAAGCATTGGAAGGAAAGTGATAAAAGCATTTTATGGTAGAAAATGGAATGGAAATAAAGAAGCTAGATTTACAGCCACTAAGTCCTAACAATAATAAGACGTAGGAAGTTCCTTACATAAAATACAATACAAAAATTAACCTATAAAACAAGTCAATCACAGAGCACGTTATTTAAAAAATCTATATAGGCACAGCTTAAAAACATTAAAATATAATTTCCCATTCATTTAAAATAAGGCAGACTTAATATAACATTAATGTAATTCATCCTTAAAATTCAAATTCATGGTATAATTTATTATTAAATTTACAAAAATTCAATTAAATCACATCATAATCATCATCATTTCAGCCGTAAAACGTCCACTACTGAACACAGGCCTTCCTCATGGATCTCCATGAGGGGTAATTGCCATACTCACCACGCTTGGCAGGCGGGTTGGCGAGCGCAGTACACACGAGAACACGCTGCTGCCCATTTCTCGGTGGTATCCCTTAGCAGGCTCTTACTGCATCCACGGGTATGAGAGGAGGGCTAACATTCTACTGCCGGCACCCCACGGCAGGATAAAAATATTGAATAATAATAGTAATATTAATCATCATCATCATTTCAGCGATAAAGCATCCACTGATGAACACAGGCCTCCCTCATGGATCTCCATGAGGGGAAGTTGCCATTCTCACCACGCTTGTCAGGCGGGTTGGTGAACGCAGTATGGGATGTTGATACACGGATAGACGTTGCTGCCCATCTTCCGGAGGTATCCCTTAGCAGGCTCTTACTGCGTCCATGGGCATGAGAGGAGGGGTATCATTCTACTGCCGGCACCCCACGGCGGCGGACAATTATATAAATATAAATAAATAGATATAAAAATATTGCCGGCAGATTAAATCACATTATAATTTTTTTTCGTTACAGTCGTAGGACTGTTGATAGCTGTAGGTCCACGTCCACCGCTGGACTTGTAAAAATGTGGGCATGTATTAATAATACGTGCTATATAGCTAAAGAAAAAACATCGTGAAAAAAACGCAGCTTATTAAATACCCACTGAATGTGTACTCACTATTTATTGACATAAAAAACAATGTAAATTATTTAATGATCTAATATTATTTATCATATAATTCTTGAGAACTGGCTAAACTTGCAACGCCCTAACAGGGTTCATGTATGTTACTTATAATAATTATGTATCACCTAGATCTAATGCAAACCATGTACATGAAGCAATTAATAAATAAATTACAAATTAGCTATGTTAGTTGCCAAGATGGGAGGATGGCAGATATAGGTGCTGGACGAGAAACAATGTCCCAGGCACTGCAGCGTCCCGTACAGCATGATAACCAGCTAACCAACACTGCATAATACATCCATAATTATGTATGAGGCCTTACATTTATTGTAAATGCAGTAATGCTTTAATTTTACTTTTCTTTATTGTATTCATTCAATGTGTGGTGTACGATAAAGAGTTATCTATCTATCTATCTAATGTTGTATGGTGAAACGTTTTCCCTTTGAAACAAGCAATATTATTATAATCAACTAGCTGACCCGGTGAACTTCGTATCACACCTATTACTAAAACCACCACTTACAACTGCCCTACAACTACCCTTTTTTTTTTTGGTGACGGGGTGGAAATCTGCTTGGTCAGATACCATGCTGCGTAAGGGCACAGCATGTTTATGTGAGGTTGTCTCCTGACGACTCACTAAAACCACCCCGATGGCCGGCCTCGGTGCAACTACAACTACAACTACCCTACAACTACCCTACAACTACGTTACAACTAACGCTGAAACATGTGTTTAATATTTCTTTCCATACAAACTTTCATCTCCTATTTTAACCCCTTCTGATTTAATTAACGCAACGAAAAGTAGCCTATGTCCATATCCATGGTCTAATCTACTCCTATTTACTAAAATTCACCCAAATCGGTTCAGTGGTTTTGACGTGAAAAGGGAACATACATACATATATACTTACTTTCACTTTTATGTATTAGTAGGATAGGAAGCAGGATTAGTAGGATAGGATGATTTGGACTGTAGAATTAAACATTGTTGCAGATATTTAAATTACGTACTTGCATTGTTGTTGTCAACGACGTTATTTTATTTTAGATGAACCTGGTTAAAACAGGTCTTTTGGGCACAGTAAGAGAGTTGTAATTAAACTTTTATTAAAATAATTCTATAATATCGCAACTTTACGACGTCGTCTAGCCAACTCGGAATAAATTTGACCCTTTTTCAGTACCTACAAAGGTAAAGTTTTGCAACTGAAATGAGAGACAAAGAAAACTCGTTAGGGAACAGAATCAGTAGCAGTTGCAGAGACGTGGCACCTGTGGGCTGAGCGGCCGCCGGTTTTCATACTGCTATTTAATAAATATAAATGCTATTTATTTATTTATAATAATACCACTCCAAAATAAATTATTACTAAAAGCAACAACTGCTTCTGTAATTTTCATCAAAAAATCCGACGATATTGATTATTATTTATTTTTATTTTTTTATGGTTCCGTACCTCGAAAGGAAAAAACGGAACCCTTATAGGATCACTTTGTTGTCCGTCCGTCTGTCTGTCAAGACACTTTTTCTCAGGAACGCGTGTAGGTATCAAGCTGGAGTTTATATCAAATACTCAGGTCTACTGTCCCTTAGAGCTATGAAAATATACTTCTAAACCAACGCAATTAAAAGATACAGCCGTTTATGCCGCAAATTTTCGACACTCGCAAGGGAATCAAAACCTACAGGGGGTACTTGAAATTTGGTACGAAGCAACGTCTTATAGCACAGATAAAGGAAAAATTGCGAAAACTGTAAATTTTCAGTTACGTCCTTTAATAAAAATATTTTTAATTAACTTCCTACCCCTTTCCTCATGAACGAGTAGAGCGAGCAGTATTAAATTGAAATTCATAACAAATCAAGTATATAATAACTTTAAGCTGTAATAAAATCAAACTTCTATGTCAACGCAATCAAAAGAAACAGCAATTTAAGTCGCATATTTTCAAACTCACAACTATCGCAAGGGAATCAACCCCTAAAGGGTACTTCCAGTCGACCTAGAATCTTGAAATTTGGCGTGAAGCAATATTTTATAGCACATATAAAGGAAAAAATCCAAAAACCTTAAATTTTTAGTTACATCACATATTTTTAGGGTTCCGTACCTCGAAAGGAAAAACGGAACCCTCGGTGCGCGAGTCCAACTCTCACTTGGCCGGTTTTTTATTATAAGTACTTTTGTGGTGTTGAATAAAGAGTTGCCTATCTACCAATCAACATCCCGTACTGCGCCTGCCTGCCTGCCTGCCAAGAGGTATGTATTGTCGCCATACAAATGGCCATACAAATCGTTGAAGTACTTACCTCTGTACAAGATCGATAATCCACCCACAGCACGTAAATATACAGCACATTTTGTATCAACAACGAACGACGAGAAAAGTAAACTCATTTCTACTTAAAGCAATGATATTCCAATTAAATTGCTGTTAATGAGTCGTTTGCACCGACTCGTTCCGTAATTTGTCAGGCATTGCGGGAATTTAGGATTCACTTTATAATTTGAATGAAATTTTGCTTTTGAATTCGTAATTTCATAATTTTGCTCGACAATTTTGCGATAGCAGGTTTTGCATGTTCACAAAATACAATGACAAATACAATGTGCTCTGACAGTTGACATAATGATTAACGACATACTAATAAGTATAATAACTCTTTGAATTACGTACTAATTCCTTCCTCCTTTTATTTCCTTTCTACATCTAAAAAGTAAGGCCTTCGCATCTATTGTAGATGATTTATACAGCGTCAGCAACTGGTAATCATGCTGTACGGGACGCTGCAGTTATGGTAATGTTAAATCATGTTAGTAGTGGATAGAGGAACTGACCGCCGTGGGGTGCCGGCAGTAGAATGTTACCCCTCCTCTCATGCCCGTGGATGCAGTAAGAGCCTGCTAAGGGATACCTCCGGAAGAAGGGCAGCAGCGTCGTTCTGTGTATCAACATCCTGTACTGCGCTCGCCAACCCGCCAGCCAAGCGTGGTGAGTATGGCAACTACCCCTCATAGAGATCCATGAGGGAGGCCTGTGTTCAGTAATGGAAGTTTTACGGCTGAAATGGTGAGAGGAACTAACAGCCCTCTATTGTGAAACCTTAGAATAATGACATTATTTTTCTAAGTGAGAACCAAAGATTTTTCTAGAAGATAGATTTCTCGACTTCAAATGAAGTTCATTCTCTGTATTTTTTTTAAATATTAGTTACCTCAGAACTCCTTCGTTTATATCTGTTTATAAACAAATTTCTTCTTCTTCTTCTTCTCAGCCCGGAATCACCCACTGCTGGGTATAGGCCTCCCTAAGTTTTTGCCAGCCTCCTCTGTCCTGTGCATTTCGCATCCAGGTGTGCCCAGCGACTGCGATAATGTCGTCGACCCATCGCGCTTTTGGACGACCTCGACCATATACAAATTAAAAAAAGAAAATTATTTTTGGGTTAGTATAATACACTTAGGTCCCATTTTTTTTGTTCTCCCTGCATGTGCATAATTAGCGGGCGGGAGGGTGGTGCACATGCATCTCAGTATTAGCGGAATTAAAACTAGATATTTTCATTGCATTTTATTGTCATAGATTTCCGCAAAGTAACGCCTGATTCCATTAACTATTATAGTTCAAAGTTTCATCATCATCATATCAGCCGTAGGACGTCGACTGCTGGACAAAGGCCTCCTTCATTAATCTCCAAGTACTGCGGTTGGAAGCCGTCTGCATCCAGTCAGTACGTAGGTACCAGAAAAGGGGGCGAAGGCCTCAAAAAGTCACCGAAGGGCAAAAATGGCAATTTTGGGTTTTTGGACGTTTTCGGCCATTTGAAGACTTTAATTTTTTGATGACCTTTTGATGTCACAATAACTCCGGTCTCTGTCACTTTAGGGTCACCAAAATCAATCAGTCACCTTATCTCATTAAGACGGTGCTAAGAAAAAAGGTTTCATGTAAATCGGTCAACGCGTTCGGTTGTAATCGTCAAATACACAGACAGACGGACGGACAGACAGACAGACAGCGCTATGCATTAATATGCATATATCTCTGTTATTCTAGTCTTAAGGATGATGCTGATGTAGAAATACAGCGCAGATCTCACTGTAGTGTGGGCAACATGATAGTGCGGAAATTCTGCAAGTCCTCACCCGATGTGATAGTGACACTGTTTAGGTCTTTCTGCCAAACTTTCTACACATGTCAGCTCTGGACTGAATATACCAAGAAGATGCATGACAGGATACGCGTGGCCTATAATCACATCTTCAGGCAGTTGATGGGCCTGAAACGCTTCAGAGTGTAGGCACGCGTAGACTCTTTTAACGCTATTCAGTGGAAGAGGATTGCGTCTTTTATGTCCAGAGTTGACTCATATGACAATTTAATCATCAAGAGTCTGGCAGAAAGACTTATTCATACAACAACATTTAGACGTTGGGTGGACGTTGCCACCTGAGTTGTTTTTAATATTGTATTCAAATGTATTAGTTTTCCTATCATAATATTGCTATTTTTTATTCTGTTTTTAGGTTTACTTTTAAGAAAAAATATAGATCATGTATCTGCAATAAAGATTTATTATTATTATTATTTTTATATTATTAAACACCATTTAGAAAACAAAGATGTGAAGAGAAACAAAGCGAACCCATTCAGGCAGGTGAACAGGCTGGGAGATAGGAGCTTTCCTTCGCCACTCTAAGGGCCACTTGTTGATACGTGGCTTAGGGGTGACACTTTTGTTTAAATAACTTGGGTTGGCTTGCGCAACAGCCATTCACCCACATACTTTTGAACGCTGAATAAAATGTATCATCTTAGCTGTAGAACTTCACTATATAGCACGTATTATTAATACATGCCTACATTTTTACAAGACCAGCGGTGGACGTGGACCTACAGCTATCAACAGTCCTACGACTGTAACGAAAAAAAATTATAATGTGATTTAATCTGCCGGCAATATTTTTATATCTATTTATTTATATTTATATAATTGTCCGCCGCCGTGGGGTGCCGGCAGTAGAATGATACCCCTCCTCTCATGCCCATGGACGCAGTAAGAGCCTGCTAAGGGATACCTCCGGAAGATGGGCAGCAACGTCTATCCGTGTATCAACATCCCATACTGCGTTCACCAACCCGCCTGACAAGCGTGGTGAGAATGGCAACTTCCCCTCATGGAGATCCATGAGGGAGGCCTGTGTTCATCAGTGGATGTTTTATCGCTGAAATGATGATGATGATTAATATTACTATTATTATTCAATATTTTTATCCTGCCGTGGGGTGCCGGCAGTAGAATGTTAGCCCTCGTCTTATACTCGTGGATGCAGTAAGAGCCTGCTAAGGGATACCACCAAAAATGGGCAGCAGCGTATTTTCGTGTGTACTGCGCTCGCCAACCTGCCTGCTAAGCGTGGTGAGTATGGCAACTACCCCTCATGGAGATCCATGAAGAAGGCCTGTGTTCAGTAGTGGACGTTTTACGGCTGAAATGATGATGATGATGATGTGATTTAATTTATTTTTTGTAAATTTAATAATAAATTATACCATGAATTTGAATTTGTATGTTTTATTATAAAGTTAATGCATTTGATGAATAACATTAATGTTATATTAAGTCTGCCTTATTTTAAATGAATGGGAAATTATATTTTAATGTTTTTAAGCTGTGCCTATATAGTTTTTTTTAAATAACGTGCTCTGTGATTGAGTTGTTTTATAAATAAATTTTTGTATTGTATTATACGTAAGGAACTTCCTACGTCTTATTATTGTTAGGACTTAGTGGCTGTAAATCTAGCTTCTTTATTTCCATTCCATTTTCTACCATAAAATGCTTTTATCACTTTCCTTCCAATGCTTTTTGCTAGGGTACCTAACTAACGTAAGTGAAAAATCAGCCAAGTGCGAGTCGGACACACGCACGAAGGGTTTCGTACCGTCGTTTGTTGTAAGGGTCCCGTTTTTACCCTCTTTGGGTACGGAACCCTAAAAAAGAGAAGTAAAAATAATTATTTACTATTTTTTTTGTCATGACTGTGTACAATCTCCAGCATTGATTTTATATTTAACAGGTAATAGTAGTTTTAGCGGTGGGGTGCCGGCAGTAAAATGTTGCACCTTCTCTCTTCCCGTGGATGTAGTAAGAATCTGCCAAGGGATACTTCCGGAAGATGGGCAGTAGCGTCTTTACGTGTAACGAACAACATTCTGTTCTGCACTCGCCAACCCGCCTGCCAAGCGTGGAGTAGGGCAACTACCCCTCGTGGAGATCCATAAGGGAAACCTGTGTTCAGTAGTGGGCGTTATACTGCTGAAATGATGATGATGAGTATGAAGCCCGTAAATTAAGTTTGTTAACTGACGTTGGGAATAACATGACTATGTTAAATTAAATTAAAGAATAGTAGAAACAAGGCACGACTATAGCCTTGTTTTTGTAAATCTTCAAAAAAAGTTTGCTATGAACGATGTAAAAATACGTTACATGGTATTTTCACTGTAGCTAAAAACGTATGCCGAATTCAGGACAATGGAAGTGGGTCAAATCTAATTAATTTATTTTATATAAGGACTCAAGAAGTTCACGAAAGTTTAGGCTCATAAACCTCTACCAGACCGAAACCACTAGTGTTGTCTACCTTATCCATGATGGCTAAGAGAATTCTTTTAGTTTTTCATTCAATAAAATAAATAACAAGAAGTTTATAAAATTAAAAATTTTAATTAAACCCCGACACTTACCTAGTCTCTGAGGTAACCTAATTTTTACCCTTAGTTTCGCAATCTTCACATCATGCCCTTTCATTTGATACCACATCTTGGTATATTAAAAAAAACGAGCAGATAATCTTCAAACGGCTGAACAGATTTTCATGAAAGTTCCATGAAAGTTTTTCTAAGTACACTCGGGATAAAATTATCTATGACACAAAAAACACTAAACAAAAATCGGTTCATCCGTTTGGTAGCTACGATACCACAGACAGGTACACAGATACACAGACAGAAACGTTAAACTTATAACACCCCTCTCTTTTTGCGTCGGCGGTTAAAAACACGGGAATTTATCGCGTAATATTTATCGCGTATAATGGACATGGGGCCTCCCCCTCATGGATCTCCAAGATAGAGGGATATTGTCAAACTCAGGATGTTGATAGACTCTTAATGCATCCACTGGGAAGAGAGAATAGGCAACACTATACGCGGGGGTGATTGTAACGGCTAATGAAAAATACACGATTTGACGTCATTTTGTAGTCATCAAACCGTGAAACACGATCCGCTCATGACCACCATATTGGCATTTACGCCGTAGGGTGCCGGCAGTAGAACGTTGCCGCTCCTATTTTGGCCGGGTATACAGTATGAATCTGCCTTCGAGTACCCAGAGCGTCGTCTTTCCGTGTATCAACATCCAGTACTGTACTCGCCAACCCGCTTGCATCATGATCAGTACTTGGAGATCCATAAGGGAAGCCTATGTCCAGCAGTGGACGTCCTAAGGCTGAGACGATGATGAACCTTCCCTCTTTTCTTGTTATATGCTTACAACGCGACAGCCCTACATCCCGCCGGAAACGCCCCCACAACGGGGAGCGCCATAAAACAGAAATCGCTACGTTCCGTTAATAACTAAACGTTCATGTTTTTCATGAATTGCGTTTGCCTTCGAAGTATTGAGCTTGACTGCTGCTTGGAATTGCTTTCATTACTATGTAGGTATTGCTGAGTTTCCTTTTGAATGTTCACCGATTCAGTGCCATCAGCAATCGAATCAGAGCTCAACCGATAAGTCAACGAAACCAACTCAATTATACCATAATTTATGTTTTGGTAAACATAAAAAATACACCAACTTCTAACAACACGGGTCTACGTGTAACTACGGGAACCTACACAGCGCGTGTCCCGACACCAACCTGGCCTAATTTATTAAATAAATACGAGTATATTTTTTGAAGCTTCCGACAAACTCTTTTATAGAATATTTGTGTAGGTACTCAGCGAACTCTTATCACATCGCAACCCTATCGTAGCGTCGCCTACCGAGTCCAATTGTAAATGTAAAACCCATACCAATGTACCCATAGTACCCATTCAAATACACACCGAAAAATTAATCGATATCGGTAAAGACTTTCTCAAGTTAGGTGTGGCGTGACCAAAGGAAACCGGGATATTTTTTACAGCCACATTAATGGAGATGCTGTTTTGATCCATAAATTAACTCGATTACAAATAAAGCCTACTCGCTGAAAATGTAGCACGTTATAGATGAAAGATTTTTTTAATCGGTCCTTTAGTTCTTGTGTTCAAACAATAATAATAAGTATTATTCCTAGGCGTTTTTGTCCCACTGCAGGGCAAAGGCCTCCATAATCCCCGTTCCATTTTCAAGATCCTGTGCTATGGAGGACCAACCTTTTAAAACGAATCAAGTTCGTTAATTTATCAATACTACAAAAACACAAATCTTGTCTCTTTTAAATGTGTACTCGTAGTAATAGTATAGGTAGAGCTTAGAGAAGCAACACTGTTCGACAGGGTAGAATTACTAGCTGGCTTGTAAAACCAATCAACAGGGAATTGCAGACGTAGCGTCGACCAAAGACGTTTAATTACCGGGATTTAGGACAAGCTTGGAACCGTTAGGGACCTTGTTATTGACGCTAGCTCACAACACAGGTGAAAAAGACTCCTGCGGTCGCACTGAATAAAGTATTTTGAGTTAAAATTTGAAGCTTAGTATTCTTTGATGTACCTAAAAGAGACAAGATGTGTATGATGTTTGTAATTAATAAACTCTCAAACTACTGAACTGGGTTAGTGAGCGTAACAGGGTGTTGGGCACTCTTTCGATCGGTTTAAAGCTAAGAATGCCACGCTGTATATTTTGTTTTTAATAATAACATTTTTTATGTAATTTAAAAGGTATGTCTTTCTGCTAAGCTTCATGCTAATCCGTAGTAATAAATATGTTTAGATCGATAGAAAGATAACACATGTATTTGTCTGTTCAATCACGCGTGTACATTTTGCCGGTAAATGTTGACAGACAAAAGACCCACCACGTACTTTTGCCTTTATGAAAATTCCTCGGATAGAAAGAGTAGTTCTTTTTCTAACTTTCATAAAAACAGTGAATAAGTTAATACAAAGAAGGTTAAAATAAATAGTAATAACAGTCGGTTGGAAAGCAAGCTATACACGTGTAGGAAATAATTAATGTCCGTCAGCTACTGTTTTGTAACTTTTAGCTCGTTTTAGGCTTACACACTTGTAATACAAAAGATAAATCTATCTCATCTTAGCCTAAATATATTGATAAGCTTAGGTTTGCGGCACACATAACACAGTTATGAAACTACGAGTAGAAAGGAAGGCAAAGTGACATGTTACGTATGAAATAAATCGTTTTTATCTTGCCATACTCACCACGCTTGGCAGGCGGGTTGGCAAGCGCAGTACGGATGTTGATACACGGAAAGACGCTTCTGCCCATCCCTTAGCAGGCTCTTACTGCATCCACGGGCATGAAAGTAGGAGCAACATTCTACTGCCGGCATCCCACGTCAATGACTTTTTGACTTATACTTGGATAAAAGCTCTACCTTGTTTGCGCGTGAAACGAAGTGAAAGACTCGCGTGTCTACGATGTTTTCCTTTACCGTTATACAATTAAGACTAACCTTATAGACTCTGACTGTGAGGGTTAGTCATTATACATTTATAAAAGCTGCAATAAAACCTTACCTTTTATACGTGAAAAGGTAAGGTTTTATTACAGTAATCGTGTGTGCGGTGTTTCTAGGACCTTGATTACTCATTCATACAGACGCGACCTTTCGAACGAACTGTTTTGTATAGTGTCATATTATGTGTGTGGAGCTAACACGCTCCCTGTTTTCTATTTGTTTTTAGGTAAAGATGTGTGGTCAAGGGAGTACGAAGGGTGGTTTAATTGACGCTGTATGTAGAGTCTAGCATTATATTATATTCATTTATTTCATATTCACATCAAATCATAATAAATAATACTGGAATTGTCACATAGAGCCCTCTAGTTCTAAGTTGTAAAAAGCTTGTACAATAAAAATCAGATGCTCAATAAAATACAAAAATACATATACCTATTCCTTTATCCATAACCAACTTTACAATAAAAAGGATAAACACAAAAGATACTAACTAAAGGAACTTTTATTTCGTAAGCTAAGCTGCGGACATACATACATTAGCTAGTTCTTAATTTCAAACTTGAAAACATGGCTGTAGTGTACCTAGTATACAAAATGTTTGTCTCGTGCGTGAAAATAACCTGCAATTAATGCCAGCTTTTGAGGGTTTGAGAGAAATTAATGACCGTGTGCATCTCGCAGTGGACAGCCCGCATTAGTGCGCCCGGAAAGCGAAAATAGAATCGCACTTATAAAAACGTCTGTATTAAATCTTTAGTAATTTATTATTTTTCATTCTTCACTGTACCTACACTCGACAACCTATTTGATACATCCGTTTATAAAAGGTTGCTGATTGTACAGAGCGAGAATTTTGAAATTTCATAAGAACCTTATTTTAGGGAAAAACATATTGAAAGTGCCTACTCGTCGGCCGTGCTCAACTTTGAAACATTATGGTACTTTTTTAACTCCGCAAAAGCATAAGGGATACTTTTCACGGTTTTGCGTAAAATCTGAATGTACAAAGCCCGGCGGGTCTCTGAAGTAAAGAAAGAACATTGTTCGTATCCTTTGAGGCATTATTATCATAAAAGGATGTTTGAATAGGTACGTAGATTAGATAACCAACATAATACTGTGACTACATATTGACAAGATCGTATAAATCAACGAGATTTGCTCATTCTTTGATACTTAAAATTAAACAAGGATGAACATCGTAGTACAATGAGACCTGTAGTATTGACTGGAAGGCCTTAGTAGAGAGACTGATATAACACATAGGAGTAGCATAGTATAGTCTGGCCTGCAGATGCTAGATTCGGCAAGCCGGAGATCCCTATCTCCGGCTTGCTAACAGGGCGCAAATTGGGAGAGGCCTGTGCGGGTTTAAAATGAAATTACATATATTAAATCATTTAATTACCTCATGTATAGTTTTACACAGATGTATCACACGTGACCGTACTATTCTGCATGCAAATGTTAATATGAAGGTATCATTACCGAATATCTATAATGTTACCTTATAAAAGCTGATAGAAAGCGAAGGTAGCTGTTGCTCCAGAATAGGATGACAAGGCTTCGGCCTTGTCATCCTATTCCGGAGCAACAGTACTTGGGTACCCCACTCTCTCCTTCATTTCCCATTATTCCCACCTGATTATGGATTTAGGTCTCTTCTTTCCAATTCGCAACGAGGAGGATTGTATGGTGGATGGTATGGTATACACATAACTCATAAAGCTATCTCTATTGTTCCAGCCAGCATCAGCCTCATCGGTGCTCCTAGTACATCTCGGCGCAGTGGGAGCCCTAGCGAGTGGCGCGGCGCTCTGCGGGGGCGGAGGTGCCTGCGTTTGTGGAGCGATACTCCATGCGCTGCACCCGCTTCAACTGTGGACCGTCTGCGGGCTGCATGCGGACAGGGCTGCTGCCATCGCGGCGCCTTTGCATTATGCGGCTATCGTGTCAGCTAAGAAGGTAAGAAGGCCAATAACCGTTCTTAAGGTCCAACTAGTCACGGAGGCAAAGTCGTCAGTGAGCGCGGCCTAAATGTATGCTATCTCACCTGACATAGCGTGTTTATTTATTTATTAAGACACTGCGACATCTTCACATGTTTACCCGCGCGCTAGAATGAAATGCACAGTGATTTATTCCTAAACCGACCGCGCAAAATTATGTGAATAGACTTTTAGCACAAGGGTTATTATAGAATAACCTGAGTGTAATCTTTTTAAAATAACATTTATTTCAACTTTTGAATAATTATACTATGTCGGTACGGCATTTATTTTTGAGTTTTCTTTCTCCTTATATTATTTAGTTTCGTCCAAAGTTGGACTAAAATCAGTGTTGAAATACGAAAGTTTAGAAGCTTGTATTTTTGAAATAAATACTTTTTTTACGGTTTGGGGTATATACAAACATAGATTATGACGAGATAAATTGATATAATCCTTAGTGTTAGATGGTCAACGTCAAACAGTAGAGTAGTTACCCTTCCACGTTTGTATGGAAAGATGAGTGACTCGTTCATCCTTAAGGCAACCGTGTCGACTCGTGGTGCCAAGTAGCAAACGAGGATAAGCCAAATTTTAGGAAGAAATCCCGAAGGTCCCGTGGTCAGACGGCCGGTCATAAACGTGATACGTAATAAGATGAGAACATGTTGTGTCGACCCCACGTTATGAACAAGTTGTAACTAGTCATTTTAAGATACTCGTAAGTTACAGCATTTTTATAAGTATAGGATAATTATGTCTAGACTGCACGACGCCACGAGAACGCGACCTTGGATGGACACGCTATTCTAACACACACAATAGTCATGTCGTCGCGGGACAGTAAATATAACTTATTTATTTCAATACAATATGCTACTCAAATACTTTACTATCACTACATAAATAGTAAAAAACAAAGTCGCTTCCCGCTGTCTGTCTGTCTGTCCCTGTATTTGCTTAGATCTTTAAAACTACGCAACGGATTTTGATGCGGTTTTTTTCAATAGATAGAATAATCCAAGAGAAATATTTTTATGCACAATACATGCATAGTATTACAGAGATACACTGATAATTTTATAGGTTTCTAATGTGATATAGTAAATAAACACATTTTTTACGATTACATTGCAAACATACAAACCCGCCGTGGGGTGCCGGCAGTAAAATGATACCCCTCCTCTCATGCCCATGGATGCAGTAAGAGCCTGCTAAGGGATACCTCCGGAAGATAGATGGGCAGCAGCGTCTATCCGTGTATCAACATCCCATACTGCGCTCACCAACCCGCCTGCCAAGCGTGGTGAGAATGGCAACTACCCCTCATGGAGATCCATGAGGGAGGCCTGTGTTCATCAGTGGATGTTTTATGGCTGAAATAATGAAAAAAAAAAAAACATTGCAAACGCTGGCTGAACCCTACGAGATAGATCAAAACCATGTACTACAGTATTGTACACCTTAAAAAGGTCTACAAAATATTCCGCGATGATATCTATATCTCTTAGGGATAACCCACAATAACCATTTTTTATCCTTTACTTTTAACGAGAAATAACGGCTTATATACGAAGTGATTTTAAGCAATACAGCATTTATCCTTATCCAATTATGTACCTTAAATACATTGTGCATTGATATGGCCCTGTACAGCATGTAATTAAGATGAATATTTTCAAAGATATTACAGATTTAAACTGAAGGGACATAGCGGTTGCGACGGTAACGGCCGGGGGGCCGGTCAAAATTCGGTCGATACTGTTCTTGATTTGGAAGAAGCTGTTCATTTTCCTAATAAATTTCTTAATTCTTTGAACCCGTCTCGACTCCCTCGTCATAAAATGGTTTTGAAAGTAGGTTGTCCTGTTATATTTAGAAACCTGAATCCATCTAAACTTTGCAATGGAACGCGTTTGCTAGTAAAATCACTAAAAACTTTCATAATAGAGTGCACAATACTCTCCGGATGTGGTACCGGAGAAGATGTATTGATTCCCCGAATTCCTCTGATACCATCGGATTTACCGTTCCAATATAAACGCTTGTCAATTTCCGGTGAAGATATCTTTTACAATGACCATTACGGCTTAGCGTTGAGTGTTTTTCACATGGCCAATTATGTCGCTCTTTCAAGAGTAGCCTCTAAAGAAAACATGTGTGTATTGTCTAATGACAAAAAAGCTGTGAACGTTGTATTTATAGACATTCTATAGTATACCAGCTTTTGCCCGCGACTTAGTCCGCGTGGAAATCCCCTTTTTCACGCAGAGCCACTTTAAAAATAAACTAATATAAATCCCATTTATTCCCTATCCAGTGGGAATTTCGAAAAATCCCTTCTTAGTTCACCTCTAGGATACTCAAGGTATATTATATGTGTACCAAATTTCAAGTCTTTAAGTCCAGTGGTTTAGGCTGTGCGTTGATATATCATTCAGTCAGTCAGTCAGTGAGTCAGTCAGGACTTTGAATATATATAGATTTAGTATCAGCATTGCACACGTGCGAAGCCGGGGCGGGTCGCTAGTAACTAACATTACAATTTCCTTTCCAGGTGATTATCTGCGTGGCTAGTGGCTGGTTGGCGATGGCAGCTCTTCTCGCGCCCCTAGTGGCAGCACAGCCTCCACTGACGTACAGCTACGGACTGGGAGGCTGTGCTCCCGACTGTGCAGCCGGACCGGCTGGCCTCACCTTCTGCATCCTATACGCAGTGCTCACACTACTGCTGCCAGCGTTACTCGTCCTCATCTGTAGCTTGAAGATACTCCGCATCGCCCGGTACCACAGACATCGAATTGCAGCGGCAATATACGAAGTGACGATATCTGCACAAGTCACGGTGACCCACCAACGAAACCCATTCGCTCCACCTCCTCGACCGCGACGGCGGGCGTTATCAGCAGTTCTTCAACCGCTTGGATTGCTGGCAATTCTGTACTTTCCATATTACTGCGTTTTAATATGGCCGGCGATATCAGTTCCACCGCAGCCGGTGGCGGCAATATCTGCCGCTCTGCTCGCGGCGGCACCACCGATCAACGGGATCATGTATGGTGTAAGAAGCCGAGCACTTCGAGATTCTCTCAGAAATTATAGAAGAAAAAGGATGACAAAAAGTGAGGTGACACAAGAAATACAAGCGAGGACGCCGAGTACGTGCGGGTCGCGCCGGCCGTCTCTGTCTGCCGGGTCAGGGTGTATACGACCGCCTACCACAAGGAGGCTGTCCGATGCGGCTGCGATGGGGATGCGAGGGGCAGAGAGACCGGCGCAGAGAGCCGCTTCCTGCAATATGCTGCAGGACTCCCAGGAGGAGGATCTACCTCCCCGCCAGCGGATGTCTGCTATTCCGTTGATTCGTGCTCCGCCGCATGTGGTGCTCGGTCGGGCCCTGGGTTTGGAGGAAGGGTTTAGCGCGAGGGATAGACGACGACGTCAGTCTCCGCGCATCACGGTGACGAGGGCGATGTCCGACGAGAGTGACTCACCGACACGCCGGCCGCTGTGCCGGCAGCAGTCGCGGTCCAGCGGTGCCCTCCTGGTGGGTCTGTCCTACTCCCCCGTGATCTCCGAAAGCATCCACGCAGACCACGCCGACGAGCAGCTCCTGTTGTCCTGGCCACAGCAACGGCCGCAAGCCAAACAAGACGCTTTATAAAACGGGTATTAGCTTAGTAGTTTTGCAGGATCGCGTCATGGAGACAATAATGAGAGTGCAGTTCGTAGTCGAGGTAGCTTCGGTGTTTTGAGAGTTGTTATTTTTAAACGCTTTGTATTGTGCCCGTTTCTACTCGACCTTCTGCAGTGACCAAATATTTACAACATACGTAGGTGTACGATTCCTCCTACAGGGTTCCTCCATATCGTTAGCTTTACCTACTGAAGTATTACTTTAGTTAAAGTATCGTAAATTATAATTTCCGATATAATTCCATAGGGTAGTGAATGCATTGTATATACTCCTTAGGTATATTTTGTTCTAGGCTAATATGAGTTATATTTTGGGGCCTAATTTAGGCATAGATATTGACCTATATGCACTTATTCCTCCTGTGTTTGCTGTCGTTATTTTTTGCATTATGTATGCCGTCCAGTAAACTGGTTTATACATTTTCCTACTAATCTATCCTATAGGATTGTATCTGTCTATTTTTCTATGAAAAACTTTATACACTTCAACTTTACTGGTCTTTTTGCAATTTCATTTTAGTAATATTAAGAACGTAGATTACCAGTAAAAGCCAATTATGATTATTCCTTGTTGGTTTCACTATAAAATGATCTATATAAAAGTACAGAAATAATTTCGACGACATGAATTCCGTTACAATAAGTAGAATAGATATTTTTGAATTCTAAATTGTATTTATTGAAAATTGTATTGTTTAAGTATTCTTAAGTCCAAATAGTATAGTGAATAGAAAATAGTATAAAAAAGGGTTCTAAACCGTTAAATAAAATAGTTTTATCCTATAACACGACGTTAGATATTGCAAGATGCAAAAGTCAATAAGAAGAATATATGTGTAAAGAATCTTATTTACTAGATGGAATATATTTTATTTGCTGTGTTAAAAATGTACTTTAGTGTGAGTAGAATAAAGCTATAATATAAAGTAATAAATGATTTAACTTTCGTTGTTCTATGATACATAAATGTTTAGGTAGTCATTACAAATTGTTATTCTAGTCAAAAAGCTGTTTTACTGTATGTGTTATATAATGTGGATCTATTAAAGAATGAATTGTGTCACCAAATTTTATCATTTTCACCATCATAGACTTACCATGCCATGGAGCAAAGTAAGTCTATGGTGGTAAGCTGCCAGTAGGTAGAATGTTACCCCTCCTCTCATCCCCGTGGATGCAGTAAGAGCCTGCTAAGAAGGAAGCCGGAAGATGTGCAGCAGAGTATTTCCGTATATCAACATCCCGTACTGCCATACGTGGCAACTACCCCTCATGGATCTCCATGGACTGAGGCCTGTATTCAGTAGTGGACTTTTTACAGCTGAAATGATAATGATGAGAATAACCCATAGGCGCTGATGCTGATCTTAAATATTTAACAAGAAATGCCTTTAAATTTTTATTCAATAAGATGTCATTTAGTAGAATACGCAGGAAAATGGAAATATTCATGAGACACTAACCAAGAATTTAAAACCTCAAACCTTTTTCAAGCAGTGAAGATGCAAAAAACAATTGGAATAAATGCCCTGTTATAATAACAGTTAGGGCCTGACAGTAGAATGTCGCCTCACTTTTCTTGCTCGTTGCTCTTGCAGTTCCATACATTACAACTCAGTGGTACGTGCACGTCTACGCATACGCATCCGGTCTGCTCGAGCCTTAAGTCATATTAACGCATTCCTTTAAATAGTTTCTTGAAGTAAAATTTGCATTCTCCATAGTTTACAGTACTTTTTCACTATCTGCCATTATAAAATTGCACCCTGTTTCTACGCAGGTATACCAATACGTATGCAACGTCGTCCAATAGCGACATGGGCAAACGACATCACAAGCGTTCCAAGGCTGACCTGGATTAGATTGGAAAGGCCGTGAATGGGCACAAACATATTATGGAGACCCAGCAGGAGGTGAAATCGGGTTGATGATGATGATGATGATAACAATATTACATGGTGTTTATTGGTATACCTCCGCAAAGTAATAGTTTTCTTACGATACAATCCGGAAACTCGCCAGGAATAATAACGCCACCACGCAAACTGATCGATTACACGATCAAAGTAAACTGCACAGGAATAATACTGTATTCTCTAAGAATAGCAGCCTGTATACACAATTTCATGTAGAAACACGTGATAAATCCAGTTTTACTAGATAATTACCCGGAATTGCAATAACTTGCGGTTCGGTTTGGCCGCGTTCCTGCAATAACCTCATAAAATAGTTTATATCACCCATACGAGTTGCAAATTTTCCAAAACTGCAGCAGAGATCAAACTCTACTTCATTATTAACCTGAATTTTTAAGCGACTTCAAAATAAGGAGGAAGTTCTCAAGCCGTCTCTATTTGTTTATATTTGTAACTTCAGAACCCCATCGTTTATGAAAGAATTTAGACAATTCTTTTTAAGTTTGAATGCACACGTATAAGTTAAAGGAGAGGAAGTGCTTACAACATATCCGGCACCTTCCATGGAAACTAATATAAATGTTGATGAAAGTGAGATAAGCATGGATGAAGGCATTGTTTAACGTTAGTATACCTACAATATTGACCCATTTGCAGCACATCGGTCAACTTTAAAAAGATGAAAAATGTGGGTGCGTCTTGATTTGATTGATCTGCATAGAGCAGCGCACGTTGAAGTTTGCATATCCTTGTTAAACCAGAACCTAATATTATGACAATAAATTAAGCCAGAAATCGTCATCTACAAATTATAAAATAATTATAAAAAAACTCATAAAATAATTAAATTAGGATAAGTAAAGTATATAAGTTTACAACGTACAAAGGGACGTAGTTAAGCAGAAAGGACTCAACCCACACTTTGGTCTAAAATGAGTTATTTATACCAAAGAGGTCCTAAAGGTTGGTTCTTTCACCCAGCAAAAAAGATCCGTGATAGGATAAGCATAAGTTAGTTTTTTGAATGATGCGAGCCAACCCACATAAGGGTGGGTATATTTTTTTTATCAACTGTAATAACCCAGGCTTCTTGAATCGTTTTAGAGAAATCCAATTTCAAAGAAGCAAGTCAAAATTGAATATAACAGGATTGGCTCAAGCCACATAAGTCGTTTCAGTTAAATTTACCTTCATTAGAACAAGTCTATCTTTCATTCAGCTAAAACGACTCAAACTGCGTGGGTCATATCTGCTAAATAGATTTATTAAGAAACAAGCTAGTTTTACGTTTAACGAAAACGACTCAAACTGTGTGGGTTTTTACTGATAAATTGATTGACAAGGAAACTATCCAATTTTGCACTCATCCTAAATGACCTAAACCACAGATTACAGAAACCCTACACTACGTTAATAACACACACGAATTAAGTTAATTATCCGATTCAACAAAAATTATGTTTGAGATTCAATATTTTTTATAGAAAATGAAAAATGCAATCAAAATTTTTCTATTTATATTTATTATTAATCAAAATTACCCGTAACGTTCAGACGAACACCTTTAACGCAGGCTGCCTTTACCGTTCGGCCACGGAACAATTGACCGTCGGGTCGAAAATCTTGACTGCCTTTATCGGCTTCGAGTTCGAAGTTCGCGTGCAAGTCCCGTCGGAGACAAAATTTTGATTGCATTTTCTATAAATGATACCTTAGTGTGGGTTTTACACTTTAAATACAATAGTTTTTAATTTACAATATAAAACAAAAAAGTGAAATAATTACTGCAATTTAATGAATCACAGGCAGAGCCAGATGACGAAACTGAAGAGGGAAGATAGCAGTATAACGTCAAGTAAAGCAGAAGTGTTAAGGGAAGTCGAAAGGTTCTATGGACGGCTCTACGATTCGGTCACAACCTGTTTTCAGTGCGGCCAACGACCCAAGAACTAAACTGACCCGACATTAAACCGAGGATATCCCGGACATCAGCCTGTACGAGATCAGGATGGCCTTGAAACAGCTTAAGAACGACAAAGCGCCGGGTGAGGACGGAATCACTTCAGAGCTTCTGAAAGCCGATGGATCACCGGTACTTAAAAGTCCTTCAGAAACTATTTAATTCCGCCTTGCTTCAAGCCGGGTGGAACCTTCAAGGTAAGACGCCAGAAGCATGGAACGAGGGCGTGGTGGTGCTGTTCTTCAAGAAAGGTGACATCACCTTACTTTTGAATTACATCACATACCATCTCGCTGTTGAGCCATGTTTATAAGCGATTTTCAATGGTCATCGCGAACCGTCTCGGACACAGCTTTGATGATTTCCAGCCTCCCGAACAAGCCGGGTTCCAAAAAGGCTACAGTACCATAGACCACATACATACGCTGCGGCAAGTTATACAGAAGACCGAAGAGTATAACTTGCCGCTATGTCTCGCGTTTGTGGACTATCAGAAAGCCTTCGATTCGATCGAAACATGGGCGGTGCTTGAGTCTCTCTAACGATGCCGAATTCACTATCGGTGCATCGAAGTGTTGAAGTGTTTGTATACAAACGCCACTATGTCAGTCCGAGTACAAGAACAGAGCTCGAAGGCGATTCCCTTAAAAAGAGGCGTAAGACAGGGAGACGTAATCTCCCCGAAACTGTTTACGACCGCTTTGGAAGATGCCTTCAAGCTCCTGGAATGGAAAGGGCATCAATATTAACGGCGAATATATCGGTCACTTTCGATTTTCTACGATATTGTGGTCATGGCAGTCGAAGGAAGAGCTCAGCACAATGCTCGAAGGCCTCAATCGAGTCTCCCAACAGGTAGGCCTTAAAATGAACATGGTCAAGACGAAAATCATGTCAAATGTCCATGTCGTGCCTGCCTCAGTTATGGTTGAGAACTCTGCTTTTGAAGTTGTCGACGCGTACGTATACCTAGGACAAACAGTCCAATTAGGTAGGTCCAACTTCGAAAAAGAGGTCAACCGTCGAATCCAACTCGGATGGGCAGCTTTTGGGAAACTTCGCAACGTCTTTTCGTCCAACATACCTCAGTGCCTTAAGACGAAAGTCTACAATCAGTGTGTGTTACCAGTGATGACATGGAACCGAAACTTGGTCCTTCACTATTGGCCTTATGAATACGAAAGCGAGCTATGGAGAGGGCTATGCTCAGGGTTTCTCTACGGGATCGAATCAGAAATGAGGAGATACGTAGAAGAACTCGGGTCACCGACATAGCCAAACGGATTAGCACGTTGAAGTGGCAATAGGCAGGCCATAGCGCGCAGAACAGATGGGCGATGGGGCCACAAAGTTCTCGTATGGAGGCCACGGATCGGCAAGCGCAGCGTAGGCCGTCCAACTACAAGATGGGCAGACGACTTGGGGAGAACCGCTGGTCGGCGGTGGATGCAGACGGCTTCCAACTGCAGTACTTGGAGATCAATGAGGGAGGCCTCTGTCCAGCAGTGGGCGTAAAAAAGTAAACTGGCTCAAAACCAAAGAAACTAGTATTAAGAAAAGTTCAAAACATTCAATTATTACGAAAATAGATGGGGTAGAGAGAGCTCAGCATTAAAAAAAAGGTCGAGGTGAGGTCAAAAAATGGACTCTGCCTCAGTATTAACGCAAACGTTATATCATTCTTACCAATTTCTGCTAATCAATGATATATTTCTACAAGAGAAACGGTAAAACCGCAAATAATAAACTCGGCATATAAAAAGTAACAACTCTACTTGACCCAAAATGTACGTTTGCACTCATGACCGAAAAGTTTTGAGTGTGACGGACGAAAGTTTAAGTGCAAGGGTCTACATAACAAGCGTGGGAATCCCACTCATATTATAAAGCCGAAAGTTTGTTTGGATGAAGGTTTGTTACCTCTTCACGCAAAAACTAGGTTACGGATTGAGCTGAAACTTTGCACACGTATTGATGTTGACCAGGATTAACACATATATTATTTTTTATTCGGGTACACGCATGCGAAGTGGCGGTCAGAAGCTAGTCTGAAATATGTTTGTTTGAACTCTAATACTACATGAAAATTACGAAATTTTGTTGAATACCTAGGTTTAGGTCATACCTTGTAAACACTTAGTTCATATAACGATGTCATAGTTCATTTTTTGTGGTGGGGGAATCCTTCATGGGTATCACCTTTCTTAGGGGAGAAAGACCATGCCGGACTCTTACCGGCTAAACCTAATCACCGTGTTTCCAAAAACGTGCCTTCTTGCCGAGACTACGGGTACGCTTTTTATTTATTTTATTTTATTTATACATAGTTTGATAGTAGCTATACAGTAATAACCAAAATGCTTACTACCTAGGATCGCTTTACTATCTAGCTTGCTCAGCCCTCCGTAGAATGTAAACACACCTAAGGTATATTTGTCACAGTACACCCAAGGATTTATTCCGTCGTCTTCCTGGCAGCAGATTTGGTCACGTCGCCGAAACAAGCATGATAAATGGTTTGGTGCGTGCACTGCGTTACAAAATGGCCGCGCCAACAGGTAACCCACCGACCTACAAGTTGCACGGTGGGGAAGCGCGGCAAACAAAGGTCTTCGCAAGTTTAGGATGTATTTAATCATCATTTCAGCCATAAAACGTCCACTGATGAACACAGGCCTCCCTCATGGATCTCCATGAGGGGTAGTTGCCATACTCACCACGCTTGGCAGGCGGGTTGGTGAGCGCAGTATGGGATGTTTATACAAGGATAGACGCTGCTGCCCATCTTCCCTTAGCAGGCTCTTACTGCATCCATGGGCATGAGAGGAGGGGTATCATTCTACTGCCGGCACCCCACGGCGGTGTATTTAATGTTACGATTTAACTGCAGCGGGGCGGGCACTCCCGCACAGAAAGCAGAAAAGATATTAATAATAAGGTTACTTTAAATCTTAGCTACCTAGTAAAAATAAAACGCAAAATGATGGAATCGATTAAATGACGAGACAAGCCGAAGACCCACCAGATGTTAAGGGGTGACCTCTGCCTGTACCTAAAAACTGCAATATCGTAATTATAATATACCCGTAATTTCAACAGCCCCATTACGCTGCAAATCGGAACGCAGCAATGCAGACATTACTGCTTAGCGGCAGAAATAGGAATGGTACTTCCCCGGATTAACTCTTCAGAAAAAGTACTACAGTACTACCTGTTAACTGAATTAAGATACCAAATAAAGGAATGATAACCTTATATGGAATAACTGTTAATCTAAGTATACCTACCTATACTAATATAAAATAAGTAATTAAGAAATATATTTTTATCCAGTTCGTAAAACAGGTGAGAATCTCCGGAAAAAAGTTCTTAAGGCGCGTTAGTGAGCCGATGTCTTTGAGAGTTTCGTTACTCCTCACCCCGCCGCAACAAGCCAGCAGCGGCTGAATGCCCGTTGAAGGAAGAGTTATACTTGGTTATACTGAAGTAAAAACGACTTATAAGCAAAATTTTAAATGGGGACTTATAAGAAGAAGAAGAAGAAGAAAATCATTTATTTTACGTAAAATATCGAATATTTTTAGTGACCCTTCAGTTATTTTTTACTTGGATTACTTTTTATGGATGTCTTAGGTACCTAAGACATCCACTGCTGGACATAAGCTTCCCTTGTGGACTAAGAAATCCAGTAGGTGATCATGAGGGGTTGTTGCCAAGCTCACCATGCTTGGCAGGCAGGTTGGCGAGCGCAGCAGGGGATGTTGATACACAGAGAGACGCTGCTGCAAATCTTCCGGAGATATATTTCAGCAGATTCTTACTGCATCCACGGACAAGAGAGGAGGGGTGACATTCTACTGCCGGCACCCCACGGCATAGAGAGAATGGCATCTGAGAAACAGCAAAAGTTTAATGTCAACTTAAAACGTCTTGACACAATTTATGTGATTAAAAAGCTTGTCGCGAGATTTGAGATTCATCTCAGTTCTCGTGAGATTTGTCAGTGTCTACTTCGAACTTATCACATCGTTCTTAAAAGTCTACTATCATCTCCTTACCAGTTCATGCATCACGATCGGTTTGCGATAGATATTTTTTTGTCGTGGGATTACGAGAATGGAAAAAGTTCTTTTCTAGAGATTTTGACAGTCTTTGTGAAATTTATCGTTTATGAGTGTTTATCATATAGCGCGAAGCACGAGAATTGGCGGGGCTGTTAAATCAACGCATTGAGGTATAGTACATAGTACAAGAGTAGTACTTTATAACAATATAAATTATTAATTGCATGTTTCTTACATTTAGTTCTGACTTGAACAGAGTCGCAAACACGCAACGGATATCGTAAGTATTGCGTGTTTGCGACTCTGGTGATGTTGACAAAGTTAAGATTTTTTATTTTTCTTTTAAATGTTTTGCACAAATTTTCAAGTAATGAAGTAAATAACAGTGATTTTCCTTAAACAGTTTAATCTCCTACATTTTAACTTGGATGATTTAGGAAAAATGCTGAAACACAATGTTAAATAATGTTACGAACATCATCCCCTAACTTACCACACTTAGTAATGGGTGATTTTTAAGAAATGCTAAAATATGTGTTTAATGATTTTGGTATCTTACTGTTCATGTGAAATTTCAAGTAAATCAAGCGAAAAAAACCCGGTACCAACCCGATACGGCAAAGATTTTTAAAAAACAACTATTTTCTATATTAACTTTTATGCCCTATTTAAAAAGATATATACCATTAATTCTGAGTTCCTAACTTTCTTGGATCAGGGACAGTAACTTATTAACTAAAATAGTGAATTAGGGAAAGTTCCGACTTATTATTGGATTTCATAATGTAATGCAATGTAATGTTTGCTTTAATTTTCATTAATCCCTGACAAGTCCGTGACACAACAAGATCACTGAGACTTGGCGAAGGTCGATTGATGTCGACTTATCCATTTATCTTAAAAGTCCTGACAACTCCCATCGACCAATATCAGGGAGAAGAACACATCTAGGAGGGAGACACCAGTACTTATAATATTTCCTAAAAATCAGTCTACCTGGACTAACATGAGCATTTTTTAGGTAGACAGCAGTCCGTATTCATTTTAACGAACCACGAATAAATGCATTTAAGCGTAAGTTCCGATATCTCCACGGTCTAGAGAAGACATCAGATTTTTAACTGATATCTGAACTGAATCTTACTTTGATTAAATAGTCCAATTAGGTAGGTCCAACTTCGAGAAAGAGGTCAATCGTCGAATCCAACTCGGATGGGCAGCGTTTGGGAATTCACAACGTCTTTAACCGACAGACCTCAGTGCCTGAAGACGAAAGTCGTTAATCAGTGTGTGTTACTGACATATGGGAGATTCGCTATAGAGAGGGCTATACCTACTCATGGTTTATCTAAGAGATCGAATCAGAATCGAGGAGATATGTATAAGACTTCCGGTCACCGACATAGCCAAACGGATGGGCATGTTGAAATGGCAAGGGGCAGGTCATATAGCGCGCAGAACCGATGGCGGATGGGGCCGCAATGTTCTCGAATGGAGGCCACGGACCGGCCAGCGCAGCGTAGGACATCCACCTACAAGATGGGCAGATGACTTTGTGAGCAGTTTGGCGGTGGATGCAGGCCGCTTCCAACCGCAGTACTCGAGATCAATGAGGGAGGCCTTTGTCCAGCAGTCATGGACGTCCTACGGCTGATGTGAGAAATGAGATGAGTGAGATCTTTCTCAAAGAAAAGCCTAGGAGATCCATCAGAGGAGACAACTGACTACCACCATTTTAACAAACTTTGAAAAGATTCAAAACAAATTCAACTCCCGAGCAATCACTAAAAATATCTCCTCTCATACCAATACCCGAAAAAACTATTCAATTCACTCTGTTTAGAATTAACTTTTACTGAATTGAACTACATATATGTATGTAAATAATGCACATTTTTGTTCAAGCACAGTTCAAGAAACCTGAAGCTAATATTTACTAACGGTACAATCAGATAACGTGATATTGATCAGAAGTAGCGACGGCGGAAAATACAACCGCTAGTAATTTCTCGGGAGATCGAAGAGTTAAGGAGCAGGGCGCAATCTTCTTACACCATATTAAGTATATAAACAGTTACCTACTATTTTCTGAACGACGAAGATGTATAGTATGTTTTTATTTACCGTAAGACCAACAGCATCATCATCATCATCTCAGCTGTTAGATGGCCACTGATAGACACACGGAAAGACGCTGCTACCCATCTTCCGGAGGTGTGCTTTGGCAGAAAAAATACATATCCCGTACTGCACTCGCCAAGCGGGGTGAGTGTGGCAACAACCACTCATTTACAGTACTTGGAGATCCATGAGGGGAATGCCTGTTTTCAGCTGTGTGGGACAACGGAGGTTAATAAAAAGACAAAGATTGTTGAAGACTATTTTGAAAGTTTTATTCTCCAATGTAAGTGTTTTCAAAGTCAGCTCCTTAATCAGTATTCCTAGGGGATGTTCAGTGGTTCTGATTGCGTGGTTTTCTCATAAATAAGTCTGTTTATAACAGGTCTCATTTTATTGCATAAAAAGGATAAACTATTTTTTCTTGATTTTTCTACCGTGTGGAGTATTGTTAGGGAAACTATAAGGGTTACGCTAGTATTTAGTTTCGGAGAAATAGTCGCTCAAATAAGTGATGCGGTTTCCCTAACATACCGGAATACTTTAAACCAAAAACTCAATGAATACCTGGTAATATGTTTGCCTTCATCGTATATACAAGACGGGTGGACGTCTATTGTCCAGAGTTCTACAAAATTTGCAGAAATGGAGGCATTTACAAGTTACTTTCGTAAGCAGTGGCTGAAAAATACTCATCTTGTTTCTTGTGCATATGAAAAGCATAGGACAAATAATAGCTTAGAAGCCTGGCATCGTCGCCTCAACGTGCGAATGCAGCACAAAAGTAGATTGCTGCTATTTTTGTTCAATTTGGGAAAAGAAGCACAGATTCAAGATAAAAGAATTCAAAATGATTTATTTGAAGATATCCGAAAAAGGAACACCATAATATTAATGAGGCGTAATTTTGAATAAGGCAAACTTGAGACACAGGAAATTACACCTTTCGTATTTAAAAAAAAATGTCAGTGCTTAAAACTTAAATATAAGTAGGAGTAACATTTGGTTTTTAATAAAGGTAACTACTTAAAAACTTGAATGTTTTGATTTTCGCTATAGTTGTACTTTATAAAACAAACGAGGATTAAGTCATTTCATTACGTTTTCTTGTCCTTTGGCTATGTAGTCCAAAAGCAATGTAACCGCAACGCGATATAGTCATATCGCGATTTAGTCTTAAAGCGAGTGCATATGAAAAAAAATTGTGATAGCATGTAAGGTTTTAAGTAAGAAAAAACCGGCCAAGTGCGAGTCGGACTCGCGCACCGAGAGTTCCGTACAAACCGATGGTACGCGTTCATGAGGAACAGGGTTTATAATTATTAAAAAAAAATATGACATGTAACTAAATAAAACCGGGCAAGAGCGAGTCGGACTCGCGCACCGAGGGTTCCGTGCCATCATACAATATAATATATGATAGAGGCGGTTTTATATTTGTTGGAGAACCTTGACAGCGCCATCTCTTGTCTGATAGCGGAACTTATGTAGATTTTTTACACTTTCGATGATTTCTAAAAAAGTATGCTATGTAGAGAGATTGTAATAAATTTCCTCTAATCTTTACATACACTTCTAATAGCCATAAAAGTTTCAGAGGGTTATCTCCGCAAACTTCGGAGATAAGGGGGGGGAACGCTATTTTTTTCAACATTTTTGTAAATAACTCAAAAACTATACGACTTAAAGGAAAACTAAAAACTGTTTATTAATGTGCAAAAGAATACCTTTCATATGACACCCCACATCACCTAGTAACTTTCCAAAATTTTTGAAAACCCCCCTTCCACCCCCCTTGTCTAAAAAACTATGCAATTTAGAGAGTTTGCTATAATTTTCCTATAAAGTTTACATACACTTCTAGTAGCTTTAAAAATATCACGGGTTTATCTCTGCAATCTTCGGAGATAAGGGGGGGGGAACGGTCGTTTTTTCAACATTTTTGTAAATAACTCATAACGATTCGGCTTAAAGAATAAATAAAAACTGTTTATTAATGTGCCAATAAATACCTTTCATATGATACCCCACACGGCCTAGTAACTTTACTTAAAAATTTTGAGATCCCCTATCCGCCCCCCTGCAATCAAAATAAGAATATTTTTTAACATTTTCATATATGCTATATTAGTAAAAAAGTGTTGTCTTTTACCATTTCAAATTTCAAGTCGATAGTGTTAGTAGTTCTCGAGATATCCATCTGTGACAGACAGACAGACAGACAGACAGACAGACAGACAGAGTGATTCTATAAGGGTTCCTTTTTTACCATTTTGGTTCGGAACCCTAAAAATTACGGTTTTCGCACCAGTCGACTTCAAAATCACTAGATCCAAAACAAGCAACGAAAAAAGGCGAAGTAAAGATTGCTTGTTCTATTGCTCAGCACAACCTCTCTTCTTCTATCGCTTCTCATTTGACAAAATCAATATGCACTGTGTGTCCAGATTCTAAAATTGTGGAGGAGGTATCGATGAGTCGAACAAAAGCTAGAGCGATTGTTGTAAATGTAACAGGAGAAACAGCGGATGAAAACCTGGTAGAGAAGAGAGAAGAGCTACGAAACAATAACACTTGTTGACGAAAGCACAGATAAATCTGCCGTCAAACATTTGGCACTCGTCGTTAGGACAGTAAACTCAAGATTTTTAAGTAGAAGATAGATTTCTGACACTGATACCTGTCGAAGATGGTACGGCAACAGCATTACATGGTAATATAAAATATTTTACCGAGAAAGGCATACCTTACAATGGTGCAAACGTTATGTGCGGAGGCAATCATTCGTTGGTCACACTACTGAAAAGTGACATACCACAACTTTTTACATTATAGTGCATATGTCATTCCTCCAGTCCATGCGCCTCGTATTCATGCGAAAAATTGCCAAGAGGTGTAGAAGATTTTTGCAGAGAAGTATTTAACCATATACAAAATTCACCAAAATGTATTGGTGATTATAAGACATTTCAAGTTTTCGCAAACGTTTCGTTGAAAACCTTTTCGTGAATAAATACATTTTTAATTTTTAATTTTTATTTAATATTTACAGTTTATTAAAAAAATAATAACAAATTAACATAGGTAAACTAAAAATAAAAATATCAAATGCTACGTAAGGTTGTGTTAAAGTCAATTTATAGTAACAGTTATATGAATCTAATAATATAACAATTGAAGTTGACATATTCATATTTTTTCCTAATAAAAACGGTAAAAAGAAATCCTTACAGCGTGACTTTGCCTGTCTGTCTGTCCGTCTCTCACAGGTCAATTATCAATACCTCATCGACCAAAATCATTTATACGGTACAAGGTAATGTGGTACAAGGATCAAGTGAAAATCATTATGTAGGTACTAGCGGCATCTGAAGTATACGATTATTTTAAAAAAATAACAAGAAGTGTTATTATTATCGCAACGATTAAAAGCAGGCAGCAGACTAACCCACCGCACAAAGACAGCAGACAACTAAAGAAGGAAAAAAAACATATATGAAACACGCAAACAATATTTACAAACACAAAAGTATAAAAATAAATAGGGCCAGGAACGCCCAAGAGCCACGCGCTGTGTGTAGTTAATCGTACACCTGTTGCTAGAAGTTGGTGTGTGGTTTTTTACGTTTTTAAATAACAATAATTGTATTCTTAATAAGTATATGTTGACTGAGCGACAATTTCCCTGAAACTAAATTAGCTTACTAGTTTAACCGTTATATGTATTCTTGTCACCTCATTTACAGAACCCCTTAAAAATCCAAAGGCTGTTAGGTCTCTATCGTATAATTACGGTTGTTTATTTTTAAATTATTTGGTGGGTTCGATTTCCTGTTTAGGGGACATTGTTAGATTTATCCATCTAGCAATGTCTCTTAAACCGGCTTGCCCAGCAATTATAGGTAGCATCCTCCCAGCATATACAGGCGATTATTCAAAAAAAATTAAACGCAGTTTAATTTTGTTTTACTATATTTAAGGTACTTTTCCTTCATGTGTCATAGTCATGGATCATTCTGTATAATAATATAATATATTTCACCCACTTAGGCAGATAAAAGTCCCTTGCTTTCGAAGGTGCTTTAAAACAGATTACTTCGTCGACTCAAGCTAAATATTTTGTTTCAAAACAGTTTATTGTGTTATACGAGTATAACCCACAATGTCGAGTAAACTCGGAAAAGCTACGGTTTTCCTGTAAAATATGATTTAGACTGACTACACTGAAAGCCAAACGTTGCTCATGTAAGACTAATATAATTGTAATATATTTTAAAATAAACTTGCTAGTTATGAAGCCTAATATGCTTGCATACTATGCCGCATCAACATAATAATAATGTTATGTAATCTTGCATATCAAATATCGGGAATTTTCACGTACTTGTTAAGTTAGTGGAGGCAACAACTGTTCAGTGCACGACGGGACAGGGAGGGAAAGGGTCGCGAACTGTCCTCACCCTGAAGATGGCCCTCGATAAGGGTCGAAACTGTTGGTGCTTCCACCAATTTAACAAGTACCGTACGTGAACATTCCCGATATGTAATATGCATGCGATAATTCAAGATAATTATATATGCTTCTGGTATCTTTTATTGAAATTCATTATTATAGTGTTTTATTTAGCTCGAATCGTAAAGCGAAGAACAATAAAATAATAGAACTTACAAAGTCTTATTTTCTACACCTTTTTGCAACAAAATAGATAATAAAATTAATATAGCTGGTCATATCACACACAAAGCACAAGAGTGCCAGATGGTTGATGGAATATCAATAATACATACTGTTACGCCGTACGCAAACGCAAACTAGTAAGTTAGCGAAAGATCCAGAAAGGACCGCTGTATGAGCGACCGAAAGAGTCCAAAGGTCACTCTATTGTTTTCGACACAAATGTGTGAAGTTTCTAGATAAACCGGATTTGAAACAATAGTGCGGGTTGTAAATAAAGTTGTAAAAAGTTGTTTACTTGTCTTTTGTTGTCCTGTCTCTATTGTGTGAATCTAGAAACTTCGGCGACTAGAATCTTCTTTATATGCGATATAAATACGTTAGCGTATGGACAGTCTTGATTTGGCTACGGAAGTGAATAGTGCGATATATCCAAGTGGCTTCAAAGTGAATACAGTGATTGTGTACAAGTGCTAATAGTGTTCAGTGAATAGTGAACAAGTGTTATAGTCGTCACTATAACACTTATCATATTAGTGTTGTTCAGTGAAGAAGTGTTCTATTGAGAATCTGCTGTGAGATTCTTATTGGTGTGATCTGTGATAAAAGTGTTAATTTTGGTAAAGTTGGACTACGTTATTTAATCCTGAACCCCCAGCTCGTAACAAATTGGTGTCAGAAGTTTAGGATTAAATAATGCCAGTGCTACCAAAGGACGACACGGAGAGAGTCCGAACCAGGAGTCAACGACAGCAGGATGACCAAAGGAGGTTTGGAGAGTCATCGCCTCCAGCGCAAAAAGGGAATCAACCAATGATGGAGACGGCCGCTGGTCCATCAGGAGTTTCTGCAGCCCCAGCACCAGCCTCATCTGAAATTGCCGCCTTAATTTCTCGACCTATCGAAAGCATTCGACCTGGTGTCCTAACAGTTACTGTGGGACAAACTGTCAGCTAATGGGACGCCGCGTTAGGTCGTTGGTTATGTTTAGGCACTGGTACGCACATCAGGACAACTGTGTTAGGTGGGGGGATAAAGTATCGGACACGTACAGGCTGGAATGTGGGGTAAGACAGGGCGGCGCATTTTCGCCGAAGCTTTTCTGCCTGTGCGTGAACGAGCTCATCGCTGAGCTCAGCAGCATACATGTGGGGTGCTCCATCGATGGTCAGAGGGTCAATAACATTAGTTACGTGGATGACATGGTGTTGCTGTGCCCGTCGGTGTGCGCGCTGAGGAGGCTGCTGCTTGTATGCGAGGACTACGCCGAACGCCATGGGCTCAGATACAACAAGAAGGTTATGGTATTCGCTACAAGCGGCCGCTCCCCCCCAGTCTGTCTAGGTGGTCACGAACTGGTCAGGGTAAATAAATTTAAATATCTAGGACAAAGGGACACTGCTGATTTGCGTGATAATTGTAACATAGAAAGGGAGCCTGGGGCGCTGGTGGTGCGAGGAAACATGCTGATCTGCAGTTTCGCTCATTGTTCAGTAGATGTTAAAGTCTCTATTTAAATCCTACTGTTTTTACGTATACGTTTTACACCAGCGGCCTGTAGGTAACTTATAGAAAGGCGTCCATCAGTGCACTACGCGTCCTTTACAATAACTTGTTTTGAGCAATGGTGGGGCTGCCCAGATACTGTAGTGCGTCTGGCATGTTTGCGGATGCACATGTGACTTTTACGCTGTAATTCGCAATAATATATCGTCAATAAAACGCAGGATGCTGGGCAGCACCAACTGTCTGATAAAGGCTCTGGCTGACAGACCATGTAGCAGTCTTCAAAGACACTGGATGTCAAGCCTCATTAACCCTTGTGCCAAACAAATTTATTATTTAAATTCATACTGTGTGATACCTTTCTGTTTAGCTTATTCTGTGTGTATATCTCTTTATTATTTAAAAATTGTATGACTAGCTGTATGACATTATAATATTTCTAATCTATGGATCATGTTATCTGAAACAATAAATAATTGCGAGTTGCAGCAAGTGGCAAGCATCAGCCATTAAAGAAAGAAGAAGAAGAAGTATAATTTACTTTAATCTCATGACGTTGGATTATGTAGGGACAGGTATCTGGTGTACAAAAAATAACAAGAAGAGTTATTATTATCGCAAAGATTGAAAGCAGGCAGCAGACTATCCCACCGCACAAAGTCAGCAGACAACTAAAGAAGGAAAAAACACATATATGAAACACCCAAACAATGTTTACAAACACAAAAGTAACTATAAATATAAATAAGACCAGGAACGCCCAGGAGCCACGCGCTGTGTGTACCGTAGTTAATCGTAGGTACCTACACCTATTGTTAGAAGTTGGTGTGTGGTTTTTAACGTTTATATGAACATTTAAACAGTAATGAATGGAGGTTATAATATTATTAAGTTTACAATATTATTATGTTTTTGTAAACTGAGCGACAATTTCTCTAAGAGCGAATCGGACTCGCGCACCAAGGGTTCCGTGCCATCATTTAATATGATAAAGGCGGTTTATATGCCTCCGTTTCAGTAGTGCTACTAAGAAGTATAACTGGTAGTACAAATGACACACCTTTGTATCCATAGTACCTACTACTAAAAAAAATCAAGTCGATAGCATCAGTAGTTCTCAAGATATTAATTTGTAACAGACAGACAGACAAAGTGACACCAAGTGAAGCCAGTAAACTACAACCCGACAAGGTTGTAGTTTACTGGCTTGCACACCTTCTCATCACTCAACAAGGCCCACATTTTAGCGTCATAGTCACAGGTGTTCATCACCACAGTGGTATTTCTCTTATCGGCTTTGAGCACAAGGATATCGGCATTCGCCCGCAAGTTCCTAAGTGCTAACTGCTCTTCTACGGTGATGTTGGACTTTGGTAGCTTGGATTTCAGAAGAATTATTGCAACATCTTGTCTCAACGTGTCAGCGTCAAAAGTTGGAATTTTTTTGCGAATAATTGTCCTTCCACGCTACTTACAATGTCCTCATATGGAATTCGTTCCGGAGTGGGTGCAAAATTCAAGCTTTTCGCCAGTACATTTAACGTGGGTTCATTTAAATCTGTAGTTGATAAATTTGACAGTACTACCGCGGCTTACTGTACTTGTGTATGCAAGCCTTTACGACGACTACGTAATTTTTCAAATTTCTTGTCATGATTATTATTATGATTGTACAAAGTTGCAAAGTACGTTGCGCTTGTCTGTACGTTACCCGATCACATGCTTCAAAATCACCACTCGATAACACGGCACTGCATTTCAAATGTAACGCGTATAATTCGCACTGCACCTTATCAATATAGAACCGGTCATTTCGTATTAATTGTAGTTGTTGCAAGCGGACACTCGCGTTTCTTAGAATTTTGCTTGAATTTTCAATATCATTTCGTGGCTTGATACGAACACACAGTGGTAGTAAGTCATAATCGCGACATTTTATCAAAAATGTCAGCGATGCACCAAGTTTTACACATTTCTTTCGCAAAACTTCTAGGCGTCTCACTTTGTGTAAAATTTCCGGCCCGTACACGCTGAAATGTGTTCGAAACGTCGGGAAAATAATAAAAAAGGTAGATACGCGATAAAATCCTGTAATTTAAAACTAAAAAATATGTTAACAAATCACGATAGTTTAACAAAGTACATTCATATTTTGTTTTAAATTTGTAGAGTTTTACATTTTGAGGGGTAATGGCGACGCTCGAAATAAAGTTATATTTTTTTATATTTTACAAATGGAACCCTAAATCGAAAAATTGTCTTCAGTGGTTTTTGATCGATACCCCTCCCCCCACTCGAATCGTAAGTTTTAAAAATAATGAAGAAAAATGCTTCTGATACTTTTTCCTTTCTATTAAATAAATTTATACTCGCTTGTAAGACATTGAGCTAACCCAGATTAAAGGTAAGTAGATATACTTACACTATTACAAATTAGGACACAATAAAGTTGTTTAAAATAGTTAAATATGTTGACTATGTGGACTATGTTGTCGATTCTGTAGTCGCACATTCTAAAGCAAATTATTGTTACAAGCTGGGGGGGGGGGGGTTTGGGATTAAATAATGTAGTCCAATTTTACCAAAATTAACACTTTAATCATAGATCACACCAATAAGAATCTCACAGCAGATTCTCACAAGAACACTTCTTCACTGAACAACACTGATCGTCACAATAACACTTGTTCATTATATACTGAACACTATAGCACTTGTACACAATCACTGAATTCACTTTGAAGTCACTCGGATATATCGCACTGTTCGCTTCCGTAGCCAAATAAAAACTGTCCGCTCGGTAAACACATCCGCGTATTTATATCGCACATAAAGAAGATTCTCGTAGCCGAAGTTTCTAGATTCACACACAATAGAGACAGGACAAGTAAACAACTTTTTATGACTCTATTTACAATCCGCACTATTGTTTCAAAACCAGTTTGTCTAGAAACTTCACTTGTTTGTGTTGAAAACAATAAAGAGTGACCTTTGGACTCTTTCGGCCGCTCGCACACCTGTCCTTTCTAGATCTTTCGCTAACTTACTGGTTTACGTTTGCGCTCGGCGCAACATTATAAATACAGATACAACGTGTCTAAATTTAGTCAACGTAAAATGAGGTAAAATTGTTCCGTTTAAATTTTAAAACGGCACTCACCGAATAGCTTTAGCTCATTTTACGCAAGTTTAGTTAGGAAGTGCGTTAACAGAATTGACAACTGTTTTGAACTACGTTCGTAATCAAAATATTATCGTGTAAGCTATGTTTAAAGACACAATAGAAAGCTGCAAACGCTACTTTATAAAAGAAAATATACTTACTCTGACAGGCATCTATATATTAGTTGCATATTTGTTAAAAAACTCTCTTTCAAGAATTTTCGCGACCACGAAATCTTAGACCACATAAAAAATTAGTTACATCCTTTTCAAAACACCAAATATATCATTCGGGTACTCATGCCATGTCAATAAAAAAATATAATAACGTCCCCGAATATCAAATCTGAACATAATATATTAAGATTTAAAACTAAACTAAAAAGATACTTATTTAAAAAATGCTTTTATAATATTCAAGAGTTTAGAAGAGTTAGAAATCAATACACTTAGTTATTTAAAGAGGAGATTTATATCATAACTTTATAAAATTTATATATTCAATTGTGGAACGTAGAAAAGGTAAAAGAGTACTTATAGATTCGACAGTTATAATTTTATAATAATATAAGTTGGTACATTCATTCATTTATATTTTAAGTAAGGTGTGACATGTACCTAGCTAAAATTGCGGTACCCTCACTGAGCTCATGTAGGACTATAACCTTAATAAGACCTTTATGTAGGTACTCATTAACGCAATATTTTTTTTGTATTTGCAACTCTGCCAGTGTCAAGTAGGTAAAAGTATCATAAACGTGTTGACAGCGGGTTAGGCAATTCTATTTTAAGCCGAGAGATACGAAATGACCGCCTACATGGCTAGCCAAATAACTTACGAATTTTTATATTAACTTGACACTCGGGGAATTGTTCTAAACCAAACACAAAAAGCCATAAAATAAAAAGACAAGACAAGCCATGACACTATCGGAAAACAAAATGATTACATAAGCCAAGCTATTGAAACAAAAAATAATAATAATAAAAACTTGTGTAATTTATTCATATACAACGTGTTACAAATTACCCCGTAAAAAATATAATTAATTATCTAAGCCAAAAAAATCGTCAACCCTAGAAAGCAGTCATGTCAGGGAACTAGATTATTTAACAGAAAGGCCTACGTACCTATTTTACCTAATAATGAGCCGTTTTCAGTAACAAAACAAAAAGAGTTTTCTACTAAACCTAACAGATGGAGCTGACAAGCGGAGTAAGCAGTTTGTGATTAATCCTGTCATTGTCAAATTGGGCCTACCAGTAAAAGAAAATTAACGCCATCTATAAGGTACGAGGTAACTATTTTAAAAGTTTTTACTTTTTAATGAAAACGCCTCATTGTCTACATTAAAAACCAAACGCTCATATTATTACTATCACATTATTATTACTATAAACCTAATTACCATAAAAGGCGTATAAAAAAACATATTACATTACAGTAGACTTCTTGAACCATTCCTCTTAATTCCGAAGTGAATTAGTCCACCAACTATCGAAACAGTGATGAACACTAATATAGTGCAGCACACACATTTGAATAGAGTGCACAATGCGAAGCTAAAAAAAAACACGATTATTAACTGCTGACCGGCGACAGGCCGATTTCGTATCTCGCGACAGGTATGCAAGTATATTAAAACTAGAAACCCATAAAATTTCGCTTTGTCTGTCTGTCCGTCCGTCATCGGCTTTTCGAAGAGACTTACGTACTAGAAAGCTGTTATTTTTTGCATGGACATATTAACTTACAAAGCCGAGATAACGCTACAAAAATATAATAATACACGTAAGATGGGGACTATTTTTACAACTGTATTTTTCATGATTTTTCTATCGTGTGGAGTATACCTAATATTTGAAATACATATTCAACACTAATTGTTGAATAGGTATTTCAAAACCATTTTGGGGTTGCTGAGACTATTTTTCAATTTTTCAATTTAGGGTTTTTGGGAAATATTAAAGTTTTAAACTTTTTTCTTGCCCGTGGACGCAGTAAGAATCTGCCAAGAACTACCTCCGAAAGATGAGCAGCAGCGTCTTTCCGTGTGTCAATATCCCGTACTGCGCTCACCAACCCGCCTGCCAAGTGTGGTGAGTATGGCAACAACCCCTCATGATCACATGGAGATCTATGAGGGAAGCCTGTGTCCAGCAGTGGATATCCTACGGCTGAGTTGATGATGATGATGAAACTTTTTCTCGAGCGTCTTTCCCTTGCCCTCCCCCCGCCCCCCTCTCTAAAATCCTGCTACCTAGCTTTACAAATCTGAAAAAGAAGATGAATGCAGTTTCAAATTCAACCATGAACTTTCTAGGAAAACTGTAATGGTTAAGCTAGCTTTTTAGTTCCGGAAATAGTCCGGGGAAATAGTCGCTCAAATAAGTGATGCGGTTTCCCGAACATACCGGAATACTTTAAAGCAAAAACTCAATTAATACCTCCTAGTATGTTTTTGTAAACGTAATAAAACATACACTAACTTCTTACAACAGGTCTACGGTTAATTACGGAACCCTACATAGTGCGTGGCCCGACACGCGCCTGGCCTGATGTATTTCTTTTCTTGATTTTCCCATCGTATGGGGTTAACGTTATATAGGTATTTTAGAAGCGCGTGGCTCGACACACTCCTGTACTCATTTATTATAATTTTGCGATCACGACACAGTGAATACTATTAAATATTTAACCGGGTTAAAAATTTGTCGCGTTATTTAACATAATTTGTCTTCCTGCAAGCACGATGGGCGCAACCTGTCGAAACATGTCGGGCCATAATAAAGGGAATGAACGTGCTAAATACCCGGTTAAATAATAGGTGTAATGAAAAATGTATGTTCACATTTTAAACGTGCTTAACGGTAAAGCAAAACATCGTGAGGAAACCCGCGGCTTAGTCAGCTTCAGACGTATTGACCTGGTCTTTCTTTTGACTAATAGTCGACTAAGCTGGGAGAATGGTATAGGTGCTGGGCAAGCCTAATCCATCTAACAATGTCCCAGGCACTGCAGCGTCCTGTACAGCATTATTGCCAGTTGCTGTAATAATTATATACCGTGGGGTGCCGGCAGTAGAATGTTACCCCTCCTCTCCTACCAGTAAGAGCCTGCTAAGGGACACCTCCGGAAGATGGGCAGCAGCGTCTTTCCGTATATCAACATCCCGTACTGCGCTCACCAACCCGCCTGCCAAGCGTGGTGAGTATGGCAACTACCCCTCATGGATCTCCATGGCTTTAGTTCAGTAGTGGACGTTTTACGGCTGAAATGATGATGATGATGATGAATTATTCAAAAAACCTTTACCACATTTTCTTGGTTTATCTCTTCATTATTACTGTTATTTTGCTTAGATTTAAACATCCAGTAGATAATCCTTTAGTTGTGTTTACAACGACGACGATTATTTCTTTTTAAATAAGAAATCGCAAAATAAAATGAATAAACTATGCTTTTCACGTTAGAGATAACGTATTTATAGCATCTGACATTAAGTCGCTTCTTGGAAACTATAGAGTACTATCTAATATGTAAACCTATTTGTTTATAAAAGAAGATTTTTTTACTTTTTTTTTTAAAGGAAGCCCAACCGTAGACGAAATAAATCGATTAATAAAGTAGTTTTAATAAACGCGTTAGATTTTTTGCGTAGGTACAAGAGTGGCAGAGGGGAAGGTCCGTTTATGGGTACCTAGTCCAGGTTATATCTCGTCTAAGCGAATGAACACATGATAATTTCACTTATATAGACAAAAAGACACTGAACACATAAGACCTTAGACGAGATAAATCTATCAATATAAAAAAAAATTAAATAAATTTATTTCGTCTAAGTTTAAGACTATGTGATCTCCCAATTATTTATAGGTACCTACTAACTCTATGATTCTGAAGAAATAGATTTTTGTAGTTATGTTTTGAAATTTACGGAAACTGCAGAGTTCGTCTGGGTTTTTCCACAGATAATAATATAATGCACCAGTATTGGACTTGCTTAGCTTTACAAAAACGGGAAAATATTAAATTACAATGGTACATTGTTATAACCGGGTAGATAGACATATATTTATTTGTAACAACAAGCATTTTTGTACAAATAAACCTAATGTATAAAAAAAAAATATTGCTTTAACTTATTCACTAGTTATTACAGGGTTTGGATCCTCCTTTTAAGCAAACATTTTATTGTGTTAGGAGAACTGCTCTTTTATAGCCATATACGATTCTTAACAAAAAAACAAAAAATATTCATTTTTAAACACTTAAAAAAAACATTTTACTATTCAAGAAAGGAAAACATATTACATTTTTTGAATGGGTAGTACCTATGTATATAGGTGCATGCGCGTGTCTTGGTGTGTGTGCGTGTGTGTGCGTGTGTGGTGTATGTGTATATGTGTGGTGAAGTGTGTGTGTCAGCGTGTGTATGTGTGTGGTGTGTGTATGTGTGTGGTGTGTGTATGTGTGTGAGTTAACTTTAACATCATTGCCTGCACAATACTCTCTATTTCGTCGTAGCTCTTGGCCATTAACCATTCTATGAACACAGATGCAAATGCAGTTTAATCTGAATTTATTGGAAATTGGTATATTTCAAAGTATCCTAGCTGTGCCGCTGAGCGCGGCGGCCAGCACTCTTTGTAAATTAGTGTATGCTATATTAGTATAAGTCTGCGTTTGTTAGCTTTGTACATAATTGAATGTAATTACAGGACTGGCAAAGTCGCTGCGCGACTAAAAGTCCTTTGAATTTATTGAATTAAAAAAAACCATTCTATGAAAAAGTGTCATCGGATGGATCTGCCAATCAACAATCTGCCAAGGCATACCTCCGGAAGATGGGCATCAGCATCTTATGTCTATCGTCCCGTAGTGCCTTGCCAAGCGCCTATGTCTAGTAGTGGACGTGGAAAGGCTGATGATGCACGTACGTGTTGGCTATATTACATGAAATGAATCCTTTTTAGTGCAATACCTACGTAAAGAAGAGGGCGCTGGTGTGACAGCAGTCTACTAATGGCCCTCGCCTTTGGGGAAAACAGGCGCGAAAATATAAAATAAAACCGGGCAAGAGCGAGTGGGACTCGCGCACCGTATTCCGTGCTATCATACAATATAATATAATTATGTTAAGGTGACGCATTGATAAACTATTGTTTCAAAAATCGAGTACCGCGCCCCTTCACTCGGACAAATTTTACGCGGTCGCACTCGACAGGATCACGCCTAGCAGCGGGCGGCAGCGCTAGTCTAGCGTACGTGGCGCTGCTAACGGCGCGGCGGCGGCACGCGTCAACTCGATTTGCCTAGAGCATTGATAATCATGGAGTCGCCTTGTTCTTATTCAACCATTTAAAAAAAGGCAAAAATTCTATTGAACTATTTAATGATTGTTTTTTTTTTTCATACAATACAGGCTTATTTCTAATCAATTAGCATCCTTTTAGGAGCTTATTCTGTGCATCAAAACTAAAAACTTTTGTTCTGCGACTTTTGTCAAAACTCAAAAAAATTTTTGTTGTTCCATAGAAAATATCGTTCACCCGCGACAAAATGTATGGAACAGCTGATTTTTAGGGTTCCGGACCAAAATGGTAAAAAGGAACCCTTATAGAATCACTCTGTCTGTCTGTCTGTCTGTCACAAATGGATATCTCGAGAACTACTGATGCTATCAACTTGAAATTTGAAATGGTAAAAGACAACACTTTTTTTACTAATATAGCATATATGAAAATGTTGAAAAACATTCTTATTTTGATTGCAGGGGGGCGGATAGGGGATTTCAAAAATTTTAAGTAAAGTTATTAGGCCGTGTGGGGTATCATATCAAAGGTATTTATTTGCACATTAATAAACAGTTTTTAGTTTTCCTTTGAGTCGTATAGTTTTTGAGTCATTTACAAAAATGTTAATAAAAATAGCGTTCCCCCCCCTTATCTCCGAAGTTTGCGGAGATAAACCTCTGAAACTTTTATTGCTATTAGAAGTGTATGTAAAGATTAGAGGAAATTTATTACAATCTCTCTACATAGCATACTTTTTTAGAAATCATCGAAAGTGTAAAAAATCTACATAAGTTTCACTATCAGACAAGAGATGGCGCTGTCAAGGTTCTCCAACAAATATAAAACCGCCTTTGTCATATATTATATTGTATGATGGCACGGAACCCTCGGTCCGACTCGCTCTTGCCCGGTTTTATTTTATTACTTTTGACAAAAGTCGCAGAACAAATGTTGTTAGTTTTGATGTACAAAATAAACCCCTAAAAGTATACAACCTTTTACTTTTTCTCCGGCTATTTTAATTTCCTCCCAGGCAGTTTCTTCCCAATCGACACAAACATCGTCCTGCATTTTATTGTAAGTGTGTTCAGATATAATGGATAATCCTACTGCTGCGGAAAAATGCTTCAGTTGCGCGTGACCACAACCTGCTGCCATTATTTCTGCAACAGCATCTTTGTTTACATCAGCCAAAGATTTTATTTTGTTTTTATAATTACACATAGAGCAGACAAATGTAAATTCCGATTGTAATCCTATTCGATGTTCAGAAACTAATTTAATTGAGGCTGATCCGCAGTCAAACAGAGATTCATGTTAAGAGAGTTGTATTAGTTGTGATGTAAAATGATTAACATCTATTACTCGATGCCCCAAGTCGGGTGTTTCTGTTTGAATCTGACATTTAAGCACATATTTTAGTATTTATTCAGTCAACGACATTTAAAAAATATAACCAAATCGACCACTTCTTCTTTTTTGAAGTCGGTAAAAAGACAAGACAATAATCGCTAGAGTTTAAAAAGGTACTTAAGTTTACCGTTTCCCGAATCCTCAGATGTGGGCAACACATTTTGTAACTCTTCATTTTCAGGATTTGGTTTTTTTAACTGAAACAAAATTACTTACAGTACTATTAAAGGAAGTAGACATCTACCATATGACTAGAGTACAGTGGCGGAGGGATGGGTACTAAATACTTACTAAATACCTGAAAAATCTTTGTGATAAATCAGTGAGAGTAATTTTACTTTCGTTTATTTAAAAGAGGAAAAAATAATAACCCAATCGACAACTTCCTCTTTTTTGAAGTCGATAAAAAGACAATAAAATAACCGTGATTATTAAAAAAAAGTGTTAAGTTTACCGTTTTTCTGAATCCTCAAATGTCGGCAACACATTGTGTAACTCTGCGTAAGTTGGTGATATTTCTGGGTGGCTACAAAATAAAATGATGTAATTATATCGCACCTTCACAAATATAGTGACCTAATCCAAAAATTCGGGATTTCGGGTTTTTTCCGTAAATAGACCTTATAAATAAGGTCATAATTATATTATAATTATTAAAAAGTTAAAGCTAACACAATAACCGTCGGATTCGAATAATATTTATTAGGTGATAGAACATCACCTAAGTAATAAATATTATTATTTTAGATAGGTTTCTAAAATATCAAGAGACGACTCCATAGCTTTTTGTTCTGATATTTGTTTCCTACAGTATGGTTACTTTGTATTTGTACAGACAAGTCTTAGTACCTACACACTTGAAAATAAAAAATAGACGGAGTATTATTATTAGATAGGTACTTTAAATTGATTGCTGAAATGATAAATAGGTATTAGGTACCTACTCAGTACTCACTCTCTATCTACTGGCTCTGTTGAGGATGTGGGTTGACCATCGTCAATAAAAATATTACCTAACTTACTACCAATAATGTTCTGAAGCTACAATATAATATAGTAGGTAAACTAAAGTCTAAGTTATAATTTTGAAAATAATTCTGAAGTAAATCACTCGTTTGTCGTCGCACAGAGTACAAGACAATAACCAAAACAAACAGCACGCGTCTCGCGCCGTGCGGCGTTGCCAGCCCGACGGTGAGCGAACAGGCAATCGTGCGTTCGTCGGAGTCGCAACGTCGCCGTCGCACCGGTGCGCGCCGGCGCGCGGCGGCCCAGATAGCGCCTGATCAAATTTTCTGAGCAAACACTGTTGGGTAGAGTAAACAAGAGTAGGCGCAAATGGATTTGATTGAGTTTTTAATTAATTAATCATAATATACACATTAAAAAAAAAATTTCTCGAACTATGAAATAGAAAAGTAATCTGGCTATTTTATTCGTAAAAAATAATGGGGTGTTGTCGCGGATAATTCTGAGCATTCGAATTATTAAACTTTTTTTTGGTGAGAAATTTGTATTTTTTTTTTTTGATAAAGCCGGTTACTTTTCAAAATTTTGTCCGATTCATTAAATTTTTCAAGATTTTCCCTTATCTATGACATTTTTTAAATTTGAATCAATATCATCCATCCTCTCACATCGCGCATTCAAAAGTACTTGTTTTCGCCGTTTTCGTGTTTCTCGGCCCGATGCGTCATCTTAAAGGCGGTTTATATTTGTTAAAGAACCTTGACAGCGCCATATCTTGTATGATAGCGGAACTTATGTAGATTTTTTACACATTAAAAAACTATGCAAATTAAAGAGTTCGTTATAATTTTCCTGTCATTTTTACATATCTCCTTTTAACATAACATGTTTCAGGGGTTTATCTCTGCAAACTTCGGAGATAAGGGGAACGTTATTTTTTTAACGTTTTTATAAATATGTCAAAAACTATACATCTAAACGCAAAACTAAAAACTGTTTATTAATATGCAAATAAATACCTTTCATATGATACCCAACATGACCTAGTAACTTCACAAAATTTTTTGAGACCTACCTTCCACCCCCTTGTCTAAAAAACTATGCAAATTAGTAAGTTCGCTATAATTTCCCTTTAATCTTTACATACACTTCTACTAGCTATAAAAATTTTACGGGTTTAGCCCTGCAAACTTCGGAGATAAGGGGGAACCGTATTTTTTTAACATTTTTGTAAATAACTCAAAAACGATACGGCTTACAGGAAAACTAAAAACAGTTTTTAAATGTGCAAATAAATACCTTTTTTTATATTATATGCAGGGAGAGCAGGGAGCAGGGAGAGCAGACGGGCCACTTGATTCCTATCAAGTGGCCCGTCTGCTCGTCTCCCTCGTCATGGGTGTGGTCACCGACACCCATGGACATCTGCAACACCAAAGGCGAAGCTGATGTGCTGCCGGCTTTTGAGGAGGGAGAATAACCGCCTTTCAAAGGTCCCCGTATCCCCGTATAGTTCCGCTCCGAGGGAATACCGCAGATGGGAGTTCGTTCCCCAGCTTGATCGTCCGCGCCAAAAAAGAGCGTGAAAAACGAGTGGTTCTGGAGAACCAGCTATCCAGATGGTGCTGATGAAAATGTATGGCGAGTAGTGCGGTAATGGAAGTTAGCTGCGGGTATTAAGCTGAATAGTTCTTCAGAACATTCCCCATTAAATAGACGATATAGCACACACAGAGAACCGACGTCTCTTCGAAGGCTTAAGGGCTCGTCTGTGAGTTTGGAATCGCCGACAATACGGGTTGCGTTGTATCCGGTCAAGTGGAAGGAGTTGGTTTTATGGTGCGCCTGCCCAGAGGTGGGAGTTGTACTCCACGTGCGGTCGTACTTGCGCCTTGTAAAGCATGAGTTTTTGGACCGACGTGAACCACCGACTCGTCCTGTTGACAAAGCCAAGTTTTTAAGAGGCTAATTTGGCTTTACCTTCCAAATTATCACGGAACTGGACGCCACTCGAAATGTCGACACCTAGGATTCCAATACTCTTGGAGATATTAAGAGGAATGTTCTGAAACCTGGGAATGAAAAAGTGTATGGAAAAAAATATTAAACACAAAAAAAATGTCGGCCGCATTAAGAATAAAGTATACAAACCAATGGAAAGGAAATGCAAGGGTTACAAACCATTGCAAAATACTGGAAAAGGCTATAAAAATTATACCGGAAGCCTTAAATGGCACTGACAGAATAGCCACGACATACCTTAATAACAAAGGTTACCATGTGACCAGTCAAGACGACACGGAAGAGACAACATCTCCCTACTTGTACCATATACATATATAAAGATGGGGCAAAACGTAAAACAAGTGCAGGCTGCGGCTTCCACTGTCCGGAAATCGGACTGTCTAGAGCGCAGCCTCTTAATGGAACGACTACAGCCTTCCAAGCAGAAACGCTTGGGCTTCTGCAAGCGACAAAAGAGATGTCCGCTTACATAGACCTTGCAAGCAAAGACAATGCCAAACAAATGACGCTCATTTAAATAACAGATAGCGCAGCACTTACGAATGCACTCGATAGACCAGACACCAGGTCCAAATCCGTTGCAGAATGCCATAGTGCTCTTCAAAAACTAGCACAAAAACACACAGTCAAAGTCAAATGGACGAAAAGTCATGGATCATGCATAGGGAACACCAAGGCCGATGCGTTGGCAAAGGAAGGAGCTAGTCTCGCTCCAAACTCCGACGATATCGGCCTCTGCAATCCCCCGACCGCAGAGATAAAAACCAGGCTTAAAATAAACTCTGAAAAAGAGCACCAAAAAATTTGGGACCGCAGATCAGACTGCAAGCATACAAAACAAATGCTCCCAGGGAAAAATAGAAAGATAACCAATACTTTGCTTAAGATGACAAGACAAGACCTACGGATTATGGTGGGCGTCATCACGGGACACTGTGATCTCAATCACCATCTTCTCAAGACAGGTGCCACAGACAGTGGACTATGTCGCGGGTGTCTTGAGGAGGAAGAAACCGTGGAGCACGTGCTACTGCACTGTGGTGCCGCAAGACAGACCAGAATAGAGACAGGACTGCAGGAGCTCATGGAGTCATGCCCTTCTTCTTCCACAACATTTGCATACCCTTCGGGGATGCTCATGGAATGCTGCCAGCGACCCCGAGTCCTTCTCCGGTATTTCAAGGAGTTGGGCTGGTTAGGTTAGGGTCGAGGCAGCACCTCGGGGGTCAATGCACAATACACCCCAATGCGGGACGTCAGTGCAGATCTGGTAACCCCCCCCTAGAATTAGAATTAGAAATATTAAACACATGTTTCAGAGTTAGTTGTAGCGTAGTTGTAGGGTAGTAGTAGTAGTAGGTCAGTTGTAGGGTAGTTGGAGAGTAGTAGTAAGGAATTAGTTGGGTAGTTGTAGGGTAGTTTCAGGGTAGTTAGTATAGGTGCGATTCGAAGTTCGCCGGGTCAGCTAGTTACACAATAGGCGGTTTATATTGGTTGGAGAATCTTGAAAACGCCATCTCTTGTACGATAGCGGAACTTATATAATATTTTAAACTTTAGATTATTTCTTAAAAACTTTACTAATTAGCAAACTCGTATAATTATTTAATGTTCTTTTAATTTTTGCAAACACTTCTATTAGCTATAAAAGTTTCAGTCGTTTATAGTCGTTAAACCTTAGAGATGAGATGTACAATCGATTAACTGAACTCCCGTAAATAAAAATTGCATGGTAAACTCTGTTGCATAATTCGATGTAATGTAAATAACTGTTTGTGTGTTACAGACGAATCACATTCACGTGTTAAATTCATACGTTGACTTCTCACATCCATAAAATTCACAAACAATTTCATTCGTCAATAAATTCGCCTTGTATTTATTCTCATCTTGGTATGCAGGTCTTGCGGTACTGGCACCCATTGGTCCCAAATATAATTCTGAAAATAAAATAAGAATATAAGAAGAACCCTCATTATATAACCCTCTTATATAAATATAGTCCTCTTAAACAACTTCGATGGCGGCGACTCTTAATGAGCCCTGATATGGCTCGCTAGACCAAACTTGACCAAACATCATCATCATCATTTCAGCCATAAAACGTCCACTGATGAACACAGGCCTCCCTCATGGATCTCCATGAGGGGTAGTTGCCATACTCACCACGCTTGGCAGGCGGGTTGGTGAGCGCAGTATGGGATGTTGATACACGGATAGACGCTGCTGCCCATCTTCCGAAGGTATCCCTTAGCATGCTCTTACTGCATCCATGAGAATTCTACTGCCGGCACCCCACGGCGAACCAAACATAGCCCATAGTTGACGTTCCTTAAGCACAACTTAAGTAATGGTTTTACGAATTAATTTATAAATATTTTTTATTATTATCTATATATATATAAAATTAAATGTCCTGACTGACTCACTGACTGACTGACTGACTGATATATCAACGCACAGCCACTGGACCTAATGACTTGAAATTCGGCACACATATACCTTGAGTATCCTAGAGGTGCACTAAGAAGGGATTATTCGAAATTCCCACGGGATAGGGAACAAATGGGATTTATATTTTCGAATCAAAGTGGCTCTGCATGGAACAGGGGATTTTACGTTTTGTGACTTCCACGCGGATGAAATCGCAAGCAAAAGGTAGTCTCAAATATAAAATCTCTGTGGCGCAGAGGGCGAACGTCCGCCTGCGACGCAAGAGGTTGCAGTTTCGATTCCCGCTTCGGGACAAATGTTTGATCAAAGATCTGCAGATATTTGTTCAGGGTGTTCTGGATGTTTTTCTCTATATAATAAGAAAAATATCTATCTAGTATAATTAATTGAGTATTTAAGTTATATAGTACCCATTACACAAACTCTGCTTAGCAAGGGGCTAGATGATGTGGACGTGCATCAATTTTTTTTTAATCTATGTGCACCTGTTACACGTGCTTTAAAGGTAAAGTAAAATCTCCTAAGGAAATCCGCACCTTGGTCAACTTCAGACGTATTGACCTGTTCTTTCCTCTGACTAATAGCTGACTAAGCTGGAAGGATGGTATAGGTGCTGAGCAAGCGTAATCCATTTAACAATGCCCCAGGCACTGCAGCGTGCAGTATGAATACCAGTTGCTGACGCTGTATAAATCATCTACAACAGTTTTTAAATTACAGGATTTTATCGAGTAACTTTTTTAATTATTTTTCCGACGTTTCGACTAGATTACACCTGGTCATGGCCGCGGGAGGACTGAAGTTTCTGGGAGCTACCGCCGCGAATTGATGGTTGGATCCACGACTGCAACCACCAGGTTGCTGACACCAGGTGCAATCCGGTCGAAACGTCATGAAAATATTAAAAAAAAGTTACGTGATAAAATCCTGTATTTTAAAAACGAATAATATATTAACAAATCGCCAAAGTTTAACAAGTTCCATCTACAACAGTGTGTCTACCATGAGTTGTCACTGTTAGATCGCCTGACGTTACTACAGTAGTAATAGTACGTTACTTTGACATCTGTCAGATTTGTAACTCATGGTACCAAATTCATAAGCAAATGAAGCCCGAACTACAGTCGCTGTAGTATAGTTTGCTGCGTATTGTAGTACCAAACTATCCGCTAGAGGCGCTGTACAAGTTTTCATACATTTTGTTAACTACAGTCGCTAGCGAATATAGATTGTGAAAACTCATGGTAGACCTACAGGTGTAAAAGGCCTTGCCGTGGGGTTCCGGCAGTAGATTATTGCCGCTCTTTTCTTGTCCATGGATGCAGCAAAAATCTGCTAAGGGATACCTCCGGATGATGGGCAGCAGTGACTTTCCGTGTATCAATATCGCGTACTGCGCTCGCCAACTCGCCCGCCGTATGGCAACGACTCCTCATGATCAGTAAGTGATCCATGAGGGAGGCCTATGTCCAGTAGTCCTACCGCTGAGATGATGATGAGATGTAAACCCTTACTCACATATTACATCAGCAACGACCAACAGGACCAAAACGACGATCGCGACTGCACTGAGGAGTACCCAGGTAATGATAGATGTGCCGAGCGCTAAAACGTCACCTTGTATTATAATATTACGCCAACTGCAACAATAATATGAAATGTCATCGTAACCGTTTCTTCACTCACCCACAGGGTGATTGATTTCGCACCTCGCGACCGGTTTGCAAGAACCGAAACGAAAATCTCGCGAACATCGATGTAAAGGGTAAATTTTGTAGTATTTAGCAAAAAAAATTACGTTACGCGAGATTTACGCTTGTTGCAAACCGGTCGCGAGGTACGTAATCACCCTGCGGGTGCCAGCTGCAAACCTAATATGTAATCAGCCTGCCGGTCTGTGCAAACACTATGTGACAGACGAGCGTGACCGGCAAAGATTATAAAAAAAATAAGTTTATCATTTGATAATAAATGAAACACATAGTTTATCATATTGACTTGGATGATTTATTATTAATGAGGTGTCCAGTCTCCTCCATGGTCCAGAATGGCCTGACATCTTCGGGGCATACTTTCCACTAATTTTTCCGCGTAGTCGCGAGATAATGCACTCCATGTGGCCTTTAAATTGCGAGTAAGCTCTTACAGTATGTATTTTATTTTCTCTAAGTTTAAGCTTCATCAACGCCCAAACGTTTTCAATCGGGTTTGCGTCTGCACTTTGTGAGGGCCAGTCTAAGACCTCAATTGGGGTCGTTGTCTTCTTGCAATATCCACGACTCATTCGGCCTTGGGAACAGCCTTCGGGCAGATGGTTATAATGCTTTCTGATATATTTGGTTTATCCTAACAGCATTCAGAATACCAGTAAACAAGTACAAATTGCCAAATCCTTGTTTTGAGAAGCATCCCCAAACATGGACCTTTACCGGGTGTTTAACAGTTTGTTCGACAAGTCTGTTATCAGCAGATGACCAAGCACGAGGTGTGATACTAGTTACCCAAAACGAAGCTTCGTCAGAGAAGACTATCTTATCCCAGTCACGGTCTTTGTTTTCTCGTGCCCAGGCCATTCATTTTTCAACATGCTTTTCTGTAAGGAGCGGTTTCTTCAAAGTGCTTCGGTATTTGACCTTGATTTATGTTAAACTTCTTTTAATTGTAGCTACGGATATGTGAAGTCCTTTTTTCTTTAACTCTTCTTGTGCGGATCGTAAAGATATTCGTGGATTTTTCAAAAACAGATTAGTAATCCGATTATCCTATGCGGACGACGTCTTCCGCCTTTTACCACGTGCTCCTTTTATCGACGTGTTTTGCTTCTGAATATCGATTCACCCACTTGGTCACGAACGCCTTAGACTTTTTCATATACTTTGCAGCTTGAACGCGCGACATTTTGGGTCCTTTGGGATGCAAACAAAGGAACACTGCCTCATAGCGAGAAGCGTACGCGGCACTCAGGAAACGATACTCAGGAAACGTCTGCTCTGCGCGAAGCAAGCGCGAGAAATGATTTTTTTTGCTTGTTAATGCGTCGTGGAAAAAATGTTGGGCCACCGTTTCGTATTTTTGTTTAGCAAAAATACCCTTTTTTTTAGCTTTTTTAGTTTTTTTTTAACCCGGTCACGTTCTTGTGAAACACACTGTATGTATGCACGCGAAGATTTAAATCGTTAGATGGGCCCTGGGCCTGACACCAAAAACTGTGGCATTGTCTTTATATTGTGACAGTCAGGATGGCGGGTGTACTTTTTCAAAAATCACATGTATGATAATGTAATACATAAAAGGAATGTACAAGCAATGTGTTTGAATTTACTTGAATGAATTTCAATGTACCTCCATGAAAAAATAATAATTTCAATAATAAAATGAGCCGCGGTCCTGACTATCGGAACCGCGGGTGTACTTTGATAATGATGGTTATAGATATCTCATGGTTACCTGATATTTTCTAGAGGAATGTACGATCAATGTGCCTCATAGAAATATAATCAGAAGTAAAATGCGTCCAAATAATAAAGGTAATTTACGCGATAAATACCCGGTTATATGTATATTAAAATGCGTCCAGTAGTTATTATGGAGAAAATCTAAAAACAAATTTTAACGCCTACCATTTTTCCATGGCAATATACTGATAGAATAATTACCGTTTTTTGTCAGGCGTCTGGCAGTAGCGTTGATTCTCTTTGATAAAAGTTGTAATTTCTCGGAATCTAGATAAGTTGAAAAAACACTAAAAGTGTTAAAAAAAAAGTTGCTCAGACTGTGAATCAGTATATCTATATATAAATACAACTAAGGACAAAAAATATTTTATACGTTAGAGCACGCTGTCGTGTTTTTTTGGGTCAATTTATTGGAACCTACCCTACTTCTCCTTTTTTTTTCTTCAACATTTTAGATTTTATCATTACAGTCGGTTTTTTTTTGTTGAAAAACTTAAGAAAAATAATAAGATGTTCGATTACTTGTCGTGGTTTCTTTCCGTTGCTATTGTTGTTGCTAGACATTGAACCCGAACAAACTATAATAAACTTAGATAAAGCAATGATTTAAACCCCTCACCATAATGAGACCGCGCCATTTTGTTTCCACACGAAATGAGTGAGTGCACTCATTTGGAATCAGTTTACCTATAAACACAGTGTTAGTCGGACGTGTTGTGTTATTTTTTTCCACGAAAGTTCTTGCAACAAGATTGCACAATAAATGGTAACAATAACTGTTTGGTTTATTGGCAAAACCACTGTGCGTGCGTCTGCATTATGGTTAACACACATAATTAAGACAATGCCACAGTTTTTGGTGTCAGGGCACATCTAACGCTTTAAATGTGCGCAGTGCGTAGCGTTCGGAAATGCACGTGCCACACACTGCAGCTTCGAATTACGTCATTCGCGTTTCGCGTGACTAGTTGTCGCCACTCGTTTCACTATGGGCTAAACCGCTTATAGTCAACGAGCTGTTGACGTTAAAGTGCACGCCATCGACACCATGGAAGAGGTCAGAATATTGCAGATCTGCAAATCAAACTTCAAAGAAGAGGAGGTTTGCAGAGGCAAGGCGCTCCTATTAGAATCACTCGGGAAGACCGACCAGATGCCGTCTCGGAGAAGGGACGGAGGCGAAAAATGTCTGCAGGACATAATTTGCCTGCTGAAAGGAACAGATCCTGACGATGTTCTTGACTTTGGCGCAAAGGAGCTCCATAAGCTACCTCCTGTGACGTTCGACCACGTTGATGTCACCAGATTACTCAAAGATATAACGTCATTAAAAGTGAATTTGGATGGCCCAAAAAACAAGTTCGAGGAGTCGCAGAACACTATTAGTGAACTTCGTACCGAGGTAGCTTCTCTACGTGTTGCCGCATCGGTATGCGTGTCACCTCCGGTTTCTGCGAACGTCAACACAAAGCGCGGAGCGCATAACGTGTCCATATCGTCGTTTGAATCGGCGATTTTGGACGCATCAACGGCCGCAGCTGACGTCGCTGCTGCACCGCGCTCCCCCCGCTCGCCGCCTGCCTCCCCGCGCGATGGACCGATACATGCGCGTGCGCCTTCCCCCGCTCGTGCATACGCTGCAGTCACCGCCCGCGGTGCCGTTAGCTGCCCCGCACCCGCACCCGCTGCCGGTTCGGAGTAAGCGGCGCCCAAAAAAGAAAGGGGAAAAAGAAGCACTCATCTAATACTGCCACTGTATCAGCACCAAAGAAGGAGCCGTGTAATCCGGAAGGCTTCTCTGAGGTGGTACGGAAACGCCGGAAACAATACAGCCGTAACCGGTGTGGTACGCCTCTGGAACGTGTTCTGGGTTCCTAGCGGTGGTGCCTACTACCCAACTATATGTCTCACGGGTTCACTACGCCGTGCAGATTGAGGAGGTGGAGGATTACCTCACGAAGAAAACCGGATATCGTCTAAGGGTTGAAAAGTTATCTTCTCACCATAGCATGAACTTTAGTTCCTTTATGGTGAGAGTTCCAACGGAAAAACTATCAACTTTTATGAGTGAAGAGTTCTGGCCAAAGGGAATTAAATTCCGACGGTTCATCGTACGCCTGCAAGCGGACACCGTGAATCGTCGCTGTGAGACAAGCATGCGTCATACGTCGCCCTCCTAAACGTGTGTTATTAATAAGTTTATACTATATACATATATGTATGTTACATTTCAGGTATATATCTATGGGCCTTAGAATGAGTTATATAAGATCTGTGTACTTTTCTATTGTTGCCTGAGAATAAAGATTTTATTATTATTAAATCTTTGAGATAAAGTAGCTTGTGTTATTGTCAAATATCCCAGACACAGCAGCAGCAACGTCCCGTCAACATCATGAATAGGTACCGCACTCATTCACGTAATAGATCAAATCAAACATACCACATAACGAAACTTTTGAGCCATTTTATGACTATTTTCGTTTCAGACTTAAAACTTTTGTGTTATTGAAAACTATGACGTGAAAGATGCCATCATAACGTCATTTTGTGAACCTTACAGATAATAAAAAATCTCATACGTCATTCAGTCGAACAAGCTTTATTTGACAAACGTTGGTGTCCATAGATGTCAAAGTCAGTCAAAAGCGTTTATTCAATAGAGCAAAAAGCTACCAGAGCTCCTTTTTTTCCAAGTGAGGGAGTGTCGTGCCGGCAGTAGAATGTTGCCCCTCCTCTCTTATCCATGGGCAGCAGCATCTTTCCGTGTATCAACATCCTGCACTGCGCCATACTCACCAAGCTTGGCAGGCGGGTTGGCGAGCGCACCACGGCACCCGGTTACATATATACATAGATATGAAAACGGAGAGAGGCGGCCCCACCACTTAAGTCTTACGGCAAAAACGGGAACTAAACTCTACAGTACAGTCTGTAGTCTGTGCTTAGTTCATGACAGCAGCGCCGCGTCTGTCGCACTTCAGTGGTAGCGCGGACTCTAAACTACGATATTAAAATGTCATCTTAGCGTAATTTTGTAAAATACAAACAATGCAGAAAATAAACTCATTGGGTCGAAATTCCGGGTGTATCTTCTCTTAGAACACCGGCCATATTTTTATTTGATTCTCCAGCGTCATTTATGAAAGTATAATTTTACGGTCACCGGCAGAATTGTGACCGCTAGTCACAGAAGCAAAAAAAAAAAACAATCTGGAAGCTTTTTTACGATTGACATACCGCGGCATGCCTAGAGACAAAAAGTTACGTGGTATATACCTCGGGGGTCTGTGACAACCGGATTTCATAATATCTTTCCGGATATTAGCTGTTTACCTTTGCTAGAATTGATTTAGCCATGGGAGCTAAAAGACTGGTTAATTTTCTAATCATCATCATCATCATTTCAGCCGTAAAACATGAGGGGTAGTTGCCATACTCACCACGCTTGGCAGGCGGGTTGGTGAGCGCAGTACGGGATGTTGATATACGGAAAGACGCTGCTGCCCATCTTCCGGAGGTGTCCCTTAGCAGGCTCTTACTGCATCCACGGGTAGGAGAGGAGGGGTAACATTCTACTGCCGGCACCCCACGGCTTTTCTAATATCACAGATAATATTTTATTTATTATTTATTTATTTATTTGAACAATAAATACACTAGTACTGATATCAACCTAAATGTGTTTTCTAGTGAGTTCGATCATGAATGTTTAAATAAAGATAAAGAAGAAAAAGTCATACCTCGGTGCTTTTTACCATGTTGCATAAAAATCTTGCGCAATATGTGGGGTACTTTTCTTATATATTCTCCGTGGCCTAGACTGCACTTTTCTGTCGACAACAGAAGATGTTCTCCTCTCAGGGTAAGACTGCAGAACTCTTCTTAGTACAGCAAGAGGAGGTTTAGGTTTAGTAGGCCCCGTTCCGTTTTCTCTTACACTCCAAGCTTCCGGACCTTGAAAAAAATATATGTTATGTAAGTGGACCTGTATGACTTTACTGCGCTGCCAAGCGTTGCGAGTATGGCAACGACCCCCCGTAATCTGGGAGATCCATGAGGGAGGCCTATGTCTAGCAGTGGACGTGGACAGCAGCTGAGATGATAATGATGATGACATCCTTACATTGATTTCGCCTTTAATTAATTTGGACTTATTATTTATACATAAAGTACAAAACAAACACCGAATCAATAAACATCAAAGGATGTGTATTAATTTATGATAGAGAAATCGGGCAGTAATTACGGACTTTTGTTATTAACTTTGCATACTTATCAAGGATCGACGATGGTACAATAAGGTGGCATATTGTTTAGTTTAAACCGTAACTTTTTAGTATTCTTTACCTTCCATATTCCAACGAACATTATTATTCACGTTTAATGTTGATTTTACAAATGTTTTTGCAGTGGATTTACTAATAGGCTGAGTAGGCTTGAGCCTAGGGCGCCAGATTTTAGGGGGCGGCAAATTTAGAACATTCCCTTTTCTAGTCATAAAGAAACAAAAAAACTATATTACTTACACAGAAAAAAGCGTCTCGAAAATTCAACAAAAAATTCATAATCATACCTACTACCTAATAACGGGAAAGGGCTGCTGTAATGAGGAAGACGGAGCACAAATCATAAAGTTACAATTTCATTGTTTCTAATTTCTTAGAACAGTGGGGGCGACAAATATGTTTTAGTTGGTAATAGCCTACTGGCGGCGAATTTGTAAATTCGTGACAGGGTTCATGAAGATCGACGATAGAGATCTTTTGAAAAACTACAGAAATTCAGCAAGTGAGAAGTCAGCTGTTTTTCCTCAACTCAAGCATGTTTCTAGACCATGCATAGACCAGAACGGTCGACTGTAGCCACAGACAAAACAGAGTCACCAGGGTACGTTCAACTGTAGAATATTGACCCCTTGAATGAAGAACCATCCTTGAAGACAGGTTAAAAATATATAATATTCACAAGATTCTTTATTAGTCTCGTCTGAATTACTTTCAAACATTTCATTTAACACAAAATTTAGTGCACGTAGAGCCAGTCGTAGCAATTTGTTTGCCTTACTTACATATAAAAATAATATTTCGTTTTACAACCCACTATCAAGAATGTGTAGGACTTACAACGAACTAGCAAAAGAAAACCCTAATTTGGATATATTTTGTTACAGTTTATATAAATATACATATAATAACTGTTAAAGACATCCTCCATTTTAACAGTTATGATTCTCCAGTAGGAGTGTTGTAACAACAATAGGATGAATAAATAATTATAAGGTAGCTATGTAGGTTTATTGGCTTACTTATTTTGTCTTCCAATAATAATTAATATTGTTTGCATTTTTTGTCTTCTTGTTTTTAATTTAGCTTCACTTAACAAAAATTATACCTACTGTAAGTTTGTTGTGTACACACTCACGTGTACACAACGATGCGATTCAAGCCAGATCATTTTCAGTGTTTCTATTATTATTTTTGTATTGCTTGTTTTGTGTTTTGTGTATCTAAATAAATAAATAAATTTGACTGAAGTATATGATTAAATATGTAACGCTATTATTTTGACAGAACCTTTTGAGTAGGTACCGGGAGAGAACACACAAATAGAGATACGATTATAACAAAAATATATACCAATGCAGGAATTAATTGAAAAATAATTTTACGTAGCCAAACTTCAGACAACTCTCAGCAATTATTATACTTCACAACTACCCTAGTAGTTTGCGTAGTTTGAGTTTGACTCACAATGCAATGTTACAGGTGACAATTGATGGAATTATATTATGTTTAAGTGACGTTATAGACAGACTTCTGAGAGAGACTTCTGCGGAGTTCAAGTTTGACTCACAATACAATGTCTCAGCTAAGTACTGGAGCGCAGCGAGGATGAGCACTATGACGAGCACGCAGCAGCAGCATTGCACGACCATCTGCGAGCAGCAGCGGAAGCAGATGCTGCACGGGTTAGGGAAGCAGCCGCCGCCACCGCCGCCTCCAATTATGATGTTTCGAAAACTGAAGCAGAAAAATTAGAAATAGAAAAACGTTTTACTGTAAAAACTATCGTGAATTATCGTATTCATATTAAATATCGGGAATGTTCACGTAGAAAAACATTTATTGACATACACACTATTCATATAAGAAAAAAAAACTAAAGCCTTTTTATGTAGATCACACCGCTACAGCGAGGTCCAATATCTACATAAATAGGGTTAAGCTTCTTTTTGGTCCCGTCTCAGCTACGAGCTACTCCACATGAGAAGAGCAGCGTTGGTATTCTGACGGAACCTTTTTCTCTTGACGGGACCTCTTGACTCATTAAGAGGTCCCGTCTCAGCTACGAGCTACTCCACATGAACAGAGCAGCGTTGGTATTCTCACGGAACCTTTTTCTCTTGACGGGACCTCTTGACTCATCAAGAGGTCCCGTCTCAGCTACGAGCTACTCCACATGAACAGAGCAGCGTTGGTATTCTCACGGAACCTTTTTCTCTTGACGGGACCTCTTGACTCATCAAGAGGTCCCGTCTCAGCTACGAGCTACTCCACATGAGCAGAGCAGCGTTGGTATTCTCACGGAACCTTTTTCTCTTGACGGGACCTCTTGATTCATCAAGAGGTCCAAGAGGTAACTTATACAAGTGGTAGTATATTAGACTAGCTTGTGCCCGCCGCTTCGCATGCGTTGTACCCGGATAAGAAGTAGCCTATGTGTTAATCCTAGTAAACATCTATACGTCTGCAAAATTTCAGCTTGATACGTACGCTAGTTATTGCGTGAAGAGGTAACAAACCTCCATCCAAACAAACTTCCGGCTTTATAATATTGGTGAGATAATATGTCATCTGTGCTCATAGTTAGATTATGTTACATTTCTCGGTTGCATAAGCTGCGGCCGGCGTTAAAATACGCCTTTAGATACCCTCAAACCAAAAATATTATGAAGCTTAACCCAGTATTTTTCCCATCATTTAACTTCCATTCAACCCTCTATCTTCGAGATGAAAACGGCTCAGAATCAATATACGCTGATGGCCGCTAAAATGTGATTTTACCGCTCGAATGCCGGCTAACAGCACTTGTGAAAGGCTTTATAAGGTAAGTGTTATTGCAGAGATTCCTCGCGAAACGATTATATGGAACACCATAATATTAATTATGGTGTTTGTACTTATAAAACTCATCGTTATGCTTTTGTTAAGATAACAAAAGCATAGCGACGCTGCACAGCTATATACAGAGAGTACAATTGAAAATGTTGATAATTTCTGCAGCATTTTTTTTATAACAAATACATTAATAATACTGGACATTTCACACAGTACAAACTAGCTCCAAAGTAAGTAGAGCTTATCGGTACCGAATGATTGATAAAATACTGTTTTTTTGTAGAGCTTATATTATATATATTCTAATAAAATTTATAACACAAATAAAAGTCTCAAGGCGGGAATCGAGCCCGCTACCTCCGACGTATCAGGCGGCTATTAGATCAAGGTAAGCCACGGAACCTTGACATTGGCGTTATTTATGCGTGTTTGGTTTGAAAGGTTGACGATTTGTCAAGGCTTTACCATTTGGCGCCAAATGCGATTCCGTGCCTTTCTATGATACTCGTATTTGATTAAGTAAAATGAATTGGCCTTTCACATCTATAGATTTAAACATCGTCAGCAACTGGTTTTCATGCTGTGCAGAACGCTGTAGTGCCTGGGATCTTATTATAGGGATTAGGATGCTTACAGCTTACTCCTGATAATCTCGCTAAGCCTGTGTTATTACTAAAACGCATAGGTATTCACGTTTTTTATTTATTTACTCTTATTACTTTTTATTATCAACCATTATTGACAACTTAATTTGTAACCTAGATGTAGCTGCCTGTAATTGGGAGAACACTTGCTCATGATTTTTATTGCTTTTACTTTTGTAATTTTTTCTTTGTGTATCTTCTGTTGGTGGCTCAAATAAATAAATTATTTAGTGTCCCACTGCTGGGCAAAGGCCTTGGGCCATTCACATTTTTAAGTAGGTAAATCGAATACTTTACCACATTACTTAACGAAGACAGCACAGCATCGTTGTCTCTTGACGCAAGACAATCCATAGGAATTTAGATAGGTAATCACAAATATACCATAATCTATTTTAAGTCTGAAAACATGATATGGTATAAAAAAATATAAATATATGTTTACATTTTGGACGAAGTAAGCATAATGAGTTAGATACACAGATTATAAAGTACCAAAGACAAAAATAATGAAAATAAGAAAAAAAACAAGTATTGTTTATTCTTGCTATTTATTCTGTGCAGACCAATCTATGAAAAAGGGCTTGGGCCTTTAGACGAGATAAATCTTGGACCGTATAGATTTCAGAGACATGTGGGCAATATTTCAAGGACATAATAATATAGGAGAGAAGACATTGACTGCCTCAGAAAATCAAAATTCCATCAAAAACCTACTCAGAACACTATTAAATAACCATTTGTAAATTCAAAATTGTTAAATGTAGAACTGTTCCTTTTTTTATTACTTCTTAACCATAATTTGACTTTTCGGTTTTTCGGTTACGAACTTGACACTGGCAGAATTGTGTAAAACCAAACACTAAGAACCTGCAATACCTATCGGCTGATAATATTAATAAAGAGCTTTAATTAAAGCGTGTCGGATTTTGCTCAATAAAGGAGGCCTAGACCCTGCAGTAAATTAAGTAGGGCTGTGAATTATGATGATGCCGCTTTATGACATTGCCCACTAAGATTCCACGCACAAGTAGCAGGAAAATAATTTGTGTTAAATAGGAATCTACAAAGGTTCGATCCAAACATACAGGGACTAACCTTCGTGGTAGCCTTTACCGAAACAAGACAAAAAGCGGCAAAAAATATTTTAATTCTCACTGAGGTGTAGGAACAAAACACAAGTTTTAAATATTGTACTTATACTATAACGTGCCCTCAGCTAACAACTCCAACGTGAAATTACATTTCTTCTTCCGCAACGCCTCGATCAACCTATTCAATCCAAGATGTCTTAGAGGCACTACCATGGTCGATCTGATCCTCAAAACCTCAGTTGACGATGACCTCAACTCTGTAGGGTTAGACATCTCATCCAGTGAATGTGATCTGATTCTCAAGGACTCAGTTGACGATTGCATCTGCTTCAAGTCTGTTTGGGTCGAAATCTCATCCGTAAGTGAATGTTTTTCTAAGTGGGTTGGAATTACATCTTGGGATCGTCTTTTGCGCCTACCGGGCACTTTGATTGTTGTTTCCTGGGCCACTGGCGTTTCTTCCGTTGATGGCCCTAATTTTGACTTTCCCCTAAATGCTTCTGCAAGAAGAAAAAACAACAGTTATATTCTGTCTCTTCAATAAATCAACTCGGTGATCCGAATGTAAAGACTGATTCAAGAAATGCTTAACAAAACCTAACCTGGATACAAGTGCGCGTGTATAGAGAAGATATGAACCATAAGATTTAAAGATGCGAAGGAGCCGTGCTAATGCATTTCGCAACAGGTCAAAACGTAACGAAAATGCGCCCAATGGTCTAAGAAGGCCTTTGATCTACATATGTTTATGTAGATCAAAGGCTTAATGTTGTATTATAAGCTCTTAAAAAATTGGTGCACGAAGTGTAGGCTCACTAGCAATTGCTCATTCATTTATGGTTGGCGCTTTGGTTTGCCAAGCGTCAGTACCTCCATTGCGCTGACTACGTTGAGTTTATGTAGGCACAACAGCAAAGGCGTGCAGGCAGTTCCCAGAATAATACCAACTTGTTTTTCAATAACAACAAATATTTTAATACAGCGTCAGCAACTGGTAGGTATTCATCATGTGTGTGTGAACGTACTGTATGTATGCTGCAGGACATTGCTAAATGGATTAGGCTTGCCCAGCAACTATACCATCCACCAGCTTATTCGGCTATTAGTCAGAGGAAACAAGAGGTCAAAACGTCTGAAGTTAACTGAGCCGCGAGTTTACTCGCTATTTATTCCTTCACCGGTACTGCCGATTTCGACTGCAACAACAATATTAACATCTTACTTGCAGCTTTGAGGGTCTCGTTCAGTTTGACTTCTACGAAGCAGTAGTTGTATCCGAGGCCGGTTCCAACGCCCAGCATTAACAGCAACGTGAAAATAACGCAAGTTACGATCGCTGTCGCCGCTATGCAAGCCGCTAGTCTGCAATAACAATGAAGACAAAATGAGTACTCATTAAGTATCGTGAATCTTATGAGTTTTCTCCACATTGGGTTAATAGCTGACTGAGGCTTGAGGTTGCAGATTGATGACAGATGTTTGGGTTATCTGCAGATATTTGTTACAGGTTTGGGTATTTTTCATGTATATTTTATTTATTTGTTATACATACATATATATGAATGAAATATGTATTTACAATAAAAAAATAAGTATTATGTCTACGTGTGAAATACCCAGCCTCATTTTTGTTGTTTATTTACCAAGTTTAATTCTAACCCGATCACTTTAGAAGTTCGTTACAAATAATTTTATTATTTTTAAAAAGTTAATAAGATCTGCCACGCCTTATTTATGACTAGATGTTACCCGCGACTTTGTACGCGTTTTGATGCTCTGCTCATTTATTATTCATACCGTCGTAGAGACATGGTAGCCTAAAGACTTCCTCGATAAATCATCTATCCAACACTATTAGAATTTTTCGATTCTAGCCAGTATCCCCTGAGATTAGTGCGTTCAAACGAATTATTCAGCTTTATAATATTAGTATAAATATACTGTCTTACCTTTCTATTGTATACGACATTTCTCCCAAGCATAGCCCAATAGCATTGCACGAGCCACCGCAACATTGGCACATTTTTACAATGCAATTAATAAAATTGTATAAAAATAAATATAAAAAATATCGTTCATAGTCACATTGACGTCACGTGAACAACAGAGTGCAAGAAAGTTGCAAGTTGTGCGAAAATATAATGCCCAGAGACAAGGCAGATAAAACTCGCCATAGATTAGGAAGGAACCAAAAGCGAACACGTGAGAAAAACTGAGAAAAACAATAAAATTAACCCTAATAAAATGTTAGGAGTACTTGAGACTGGCAAGATTGCGTAAAACCAAAAACAAAAGCCATAAAAGAAGAATAAAAGGAAGAACTGCACTATGAATAGAACGAGGTTATGAAGCTATAGGGGTAATAAAATACTCTTTGAAAAAAACCTCTTTGAATAAAACGATATTCTATGGAAAAAATACTAATGTTCCGTTACAAATGCCAAATTTATCTACAAAACATTGCTTTTGTGAATTTGCTATAGTCTTATCTTCCTTTTGATTTTGAGTTATTGATCAAGATGAGCTATACATTTCTGAAAAAAGAAAATCTACCGGAATCTTTGAGGGAGTAAGATCTATTTTCTAAATTTAAATAAATTTAGATGCATCTTGTTCATACATTACAACTAAAACTCAACAGCTGTTATAACTAGAATATAAAACCCACTTACGTGAGGTCGGCACGACAAAGTCCACTACGTACGCTTGTTTCCGCATTTAGACTCCAGGTTGGTCCATTATGCGTGAACTACGTACGCTTGTTCGAACACATTGTAAACCGACTAAACACAGTGCGCATGCACGCTTGTGCGACAAACCGGAGTACGCCTGACGCCCTGGTTCGACTAGTGGATCCTGCCAAAGATTTGGTTCCTGCCCGATATAAACGCAATTGCGTTAACAGTTAGTGCCAGTTAGTTCAGTTAGTCAGTATTAGTTAGTAAGCGTTCGTTAGTACCACGAAAATTTGTTAGTCTTGTGCGCCGAGAGATAATGGCTAGTCCTCACTACCCTCTTCATCATCATCATCTGCAACCCGATTTCACCCACTGCTGGGTATAGGCATCCATATGTTTGTGCCACATTTCACGGTCCTGTGCCAATTTTATCCAGGTCAGCCCTGCAAAGCTTTTGATGTCGTCTGCCCATCTCACTTTTTGACGACCGACGACCGACGTTCCTGTATCCAGTTATTGGACGCCATTCAGTCAACGCCTTACTCCATCTATCGTCATGTCTCCGTGCAAGGTGTCCTGCCTAGCTCCACTTTAGTTTCGTGATGCGATTCCCAACACCTTTCAAAGACAAAGATTTGACTGACTTCGGGTCTTGATATTGGGAACACATCAAGATCCTCATTAAGCTTGTTACCGAGCATGGCACGCTCCATAGATCTCTGTACACAGCCTCCTACGTGAGCGCTTGTCTCAGCACCTGAAATCATGGTGGGCAAAACACATTGATTCTAAAGCCGGGTTTTCAGACATCGTGTACAGCTGACTTCAAAATGTCGTCCATTTTAACAAACGCAGCCCATCCTATCTGAATTCTTTCGGACGATCTCCGGTAAGAAGGATCTTACCAAAATAAAATTGAAAAATTTAAATTTTCTTTATTAGGTAGTCGTTGTGGTAGAACTCGGTCAAAAAACATCACGATGTGTTTCAAAACCTAATCCTGTCGCGTTTATTTCAGCAAGCCCAAATGGATGTCATGTCTGGTTCTTGCATCCGGTCTCCTCTTCCTCACCCTGTCCGCTGTATCAGTTGGAGCTATATTCGGATACACGTATTGTTATATCGAGCATCGTGGCATGAAAATAGGTAAATCAAAGTTTGAGATTATAATAAAACAACCTTACAACCTTATTTTACACCTTAAAAACAGAAAAATACTTTAAGTACTGAAACGGCGTGTACTAAGATTATCTAAAGTTTTTTTTTTTTTTATGGGAGAAGTATATTATACAGCGTGTCCCGTAATTGGGGTACTAAGCCGAAAGGGGGGTTTTCTACCCCCCCTGGCAAACAACGTTTGTTCTACGACTTTCTTGATTTTCAAGTTTTTCAGTGATAAGATAACGTTCAAAGTTTATACCAATTTCATAAGAGTGACAACCCTGCTCTCAGCTGTTACGGGCAATGACCTATTGACCGCCGGGGATTCCCGCGACGCGCCCGCAACGCGCTTGTGCGTATATTGAGTGTGGGTATAGGTGCGTGGTGTGCGTAGGCGCGTAGGTATGTATTACGGACACACGTCTGTTATACATTAGGGTTGACAGCGACTTGGAAAACTTTAATTTTGTATGGAAACCTGAAAATACGTTTTTCTGAAATCTTTCTTCGCCTTTGCATTCCTTTGGTGGGGGGTAATTTGCAGTTCCTGGCTTCATACACCAGTTACGGGACACCTTGTATAATAAGACGCGGCGGCAATGTCACACATTAAGAGCCTGTGCGCACTAGCGGCTTGCCGCCTGACGCGGTTGAATCAAGCGGTTTGAAAATAAAATCAAATATATATATTTTTTTTAATCATATTTTAAACCTTTTAGTACAGTGATAGTAGGATAGAAGTACAGTAGTAGTATAGTAGAAGTAGAGTAGTAGTAGAGTAGTAGTAGATTAGTAGGTGGGTAGAAGTAGAATAGACTCTACTAAAAGGTTTATAAAATCTATTTAAAAAATCTTTTATTCAAAACAAACACAAAAAAGAAAGAATCATCCAATTTGGTGCAGTAGTTCGAAAGTTATGCTCGTACATACATTTCGGCGATTCATTTTTATTTATATAGATTATTATTATTATTATTTTACATTATTTATTTGTAAACTCATAAAAATACATTTTATACTATAAAGAAATATAAAAACAAATACTCTACAGTAAAAAATATATCAAAACGGTGAATCACCGGCCGCGAAGCAAGGCTCAAGCGGTCGGTGACTAGGGCTGCAGGGAGAGGAATCTTACTATACATGCCGAGTCCAGGAGTACTGCCTTTTGGATCTGGCTCTTGATCCAACTGCCTAGCGAAAGTCTCTCGAGATGTTGATCGAGACTATTCTCTATGAGCCTGTAACGGAAACGACTATCGGAACAATAGTCGCTGAGTCAACATCCCACATGGTGGCAATCTCGTGGGCTAAGTCAAGATATTTGCTGAGCTTATGTTTGTCGGCTTCGACGAGATTGGCATCATGGAATTGTGACATCAACGACTATTGCCTTCCGCTCCAACCGATCTATCAGTTTTTTTTTTTCAGTTATTATTATTATTATTTAGAGCCTCTACTGTCCTACTGCAGGGCAAAGGCCTCCCGCGCCTTGGAGATGTATTAATAATTTTATACTAGCTACGCCTGCAGGCTTGCAGGCAGGCACAGTATGTTGATACACGGAAAAACGCTGCTGTCCAGCTTCCGGAGGTTTCCCTTGGCAGATTCTTACTGGATCCACGAGCAAAAGAGGAGAGGCAACATTCCACTGCCAGTACCCTATGGCAGATTATCAGTATATTTGACTAAATATATTTTCTCACGACCTCCGTGCCTCAGAATATGATAAGTATTACATTTACAAAAAAAATGTATAAATGAGTATTTTATCATTCACCTACTTACTACATACTATATCACAAACCCTGCTTACTTTAGTGCTATTTGGTGTATGAAATATACAGAATTATTTATATAAGTTATCTTTGCAGATAACTTCACAGAAACAAATCGCACGAGCCAGCCGTACCCTGATTCAGAAGGCGCAAGGTACAACAGAACCATCAACGGTGCCCTGATGTCGAATGTATTAATATCGAGGATCATGAAGATAGGCCGGTCTCTCCTTGACAACAGAGACGGCTGCCAGCGAGTCAATTTATCCAACGATACGGTGACACAGGCGGTTTGATTTTAACCTACTACTTGTGAATCAAATCAAATCATTTATTTATTAAAACATTTACAACATAATTATATATTTACTGCAACTTTAAAGACCTTACCTCCCGTGCTAGTTAAAAACTGTGTTACGGCAAAAAAATACAAAATACAAAAAAAAAGTACAAAAATATTTATTCATCAACTTAATTCACTTATCAATAACATAGTTTGAGATTCCCTTTTAAGTAAATAATACCTGTGTTAGGGAAATCTCGCTCTGCCAAAAAACAATAACATTGCGTAGAATAAGCTATTTTAATTAATTTTAGGGTGGTATTATTAAAACTGAGTTATATTTAGTTAGGTTTGTCTAGTTACAGAAAAGACAAAAAATTTACCATTACAAAATAAATAAGTTACATTGACCTTATTTCTTTATAATTTTTATAAAACTGATCTGTACGCGCATGTGTTTGTGTGGGTGCGTGTGTGTGTGTGTGTGTGTGTGAAAGTATGTTGGTGTGGTTGTTTAGAACGAGTAGAATGTCTGATATGTTACGGCAAGGTAAGGTCTATCGAACTACGAGCACATAGAAAAATACATTATAAATAAATAAAGCATCATTTTGTAGGAATAATAACGGGTTTTTAATAAGGATAAGAACCAACCAACTTATAAAACGACGTCATATTTGACGTCCAAGCAAACCTCACCGGCTCGTGGTACTAATTATAGCTACGAGTATATTAGCGTATTGGATAAGTAAACCTCACCGGCTCGTGGTACTAATTATAGCTACGAGTATATTAGCGTATTGGATAAGTAAACCTCACAGGCTCGTGATACTAATTATAGCTACGAGTATATTAGCGTATTGGATAAGTTAACCTCACCGGCTCGTGGTACTTATTATAGCTACGAGTATATTAGCGTATTGGATAAGTAAACCTCACCGGCTCGTGGTACTAATTATAGCTACGAGTATATTAGCGTATTGGATAAGTAAACCTCACAGGCTCGTGGTACTAATTATAGCTACGAGTATATTAGCGTATTGGATAAGTAAACCTCACAGGCTCGTGATACTAATTATAGCTACGAGTATATTAGCGTATTGGATAAGTTAACCTCACCGGCTCGTGGTACTTATTATAGCTACAAGTATATTAGCGTATTGGATAAGTAAACCTCACCGGCTCGTGGTACTAATTATAGCTACGAGTATATTAGCGTATTGGATAAGTAAACCTCACCGGTTCGTAGTACTAATTATAGCTACGAGTATATTAGCGTATTGGATAAGTAAACCTCACCGGCTCCTAGTACTAATTATAGGTACGAGTATATTAGCGTATTGGATAAGTTAACCTTACCGGCTCGTAGTACTAATTATAGCTACGAGTATATTAGCGTATTGGATAAGTTAACCTCACCGGCTCGTGGTACTAATTATAGCTACGAGTATATTAGCGTATTGGATAAGTAAACCTCACCGGCTCGTGGTACTAATTATTGCTCCGAGTATACTGGATTATCGCGTTTCATCGCGTAATTACCTATATGTACCTATATGCCGACTGGCAGTCTGCCCGCGACAAGGATAGGTGTAATCCGTAATTATTACCATGTAATCCTGGCGCCACGTCGGGGAATTACGCGATAAATGACAGATCATAAAATATTTATGTGTCATATTGTGGCACTAACACTAACCAACTAACGCTAACTAAATAAAGCATCCCAAAACCACACTCCACAATATAACCAACCAACCTTCGCCAAAATGCTAAAAAAGTTTTTTTTTAATAATGTCAGCTTTAGTCACTAGTTGTTAGTCGCTTATAAACCAAATTGGATTTTTTTCGACTCAACATGAAAAAACTACACGTGCATAGCGCGGGCGGGCGAGACGCGAATGCGTTGTATTCGTCAGATCTGTACACGACCTTATAGAGCAAAGCCAATTTTTTTATTGCAGGTAGACCTTTGTTAGAGAACAATCTCACCTGATCGTAAGCGACGATATGGCCGATGATGGATCACAAAGGTCGAGAAGACGCGTTTCTAAACGCGTGTATCTAATTCGTTACCAACAGTAAACCTTTTCAAAATCAAATAATTATCCCTTGTTTCACTCAAGAGCTATGTAAGCAGATGCGTTTGTGCCTTCGACTTTCGATCCGATTGTCGTGGATTCGATACCGACAGTGCAACAGTTATTTTTATTCCTTCAAAAAATTATTTTCACTTTTAACACGTAGGTACTTTATTGGTAAGATAAACAAAGTGGGGAAATGGGTTTCCTAAGTCCTAAGTCTAAACGTCTGAAGGTGACAGCTGCCCACAGCTTCAGACGTTTAGACTTGTTCTTTCTTCTAACTTATAGCAGATTGAGATCGGAGAATGTTTTATGTGCTGTGCAAGCCTAATCCATCTATCAAAACCCCTGCAGCGTCCCGTACAGCATGAATATTGCTGGTGCTGTATAAATCATCTATAATAGATGTGAAAGGCCTCGTAATTAGTCTAAAATTCACTGGCCTGTCACGGTCTGTTTAGAATTTTCAGTCCACTAAAGTGAAACTGAGTCCGGTAATAACATCGAGGACATAGCCAATAGAGAGGAAATGTCATTTATTTTGTCTAAACAACAATTCCGCCAAAAATATTTCATAATTGTACGGAAAAGTACACGGTCGGCTGTTGGCGCTGCACTGTCAAAGGCGAGAGACAGTTGTCATAGCATTAGTGGGAAGCACTAATGTGTTGCCGTGGGGTGCCGGCAGTAGAATGTCACTCCTCCTCTCCTGCCCGTGGATTCAGTAATAATCTGCTAAGGGATATCTCCGGAAGATGTGCAGCAGCGTCTTTCCGTGTAAGAACATCCTGAACTGCGCTCACCAACCCGCCTGCCAAGCGTGGTGAGTATGAGAGCAGACTTGGGGTTTGCCAGCGAGCGATGGAGCGCAGTATCCTAGGAGTCAAATTGTCAGACCGGATAAAAAATAGTGAAGTGCGCTCCAAAACACAGATCGCAGACGTCGCCCAAAAATCGGGCCAATTGAAGTGGGATTGGGCGGGTCACGTCTGCCGCAGACCGGATAAGTCATGGGCTAAATCCACTACCGAATGGATCCCACAAGACAGGAAACGACCACGAGGCAGACCGAGACGTCGATGGAGAGACGAACTCGACGCATACATGGAAGACTGGACCACAGTTGTTCGAAGGAAGGAAAGGAGGCCTTTGCCCCGCTGTGGGACAGTACCTACAGGCTCTAAGCTGAAAGCGGGTGACTATGAAATAAAGAAAATACGAAATCGCGATTTTTTTCCTTGGAAAACGACTTGCATGGGCAGAAACCCTCCCTTTGGGGTTAGTGCACATGTATACACGCTACTAAAGTGTGTAGGTATGTGTTCAGAACCATGTCGCCTTAACCTAAATTATGTTAAGCAGCCGCATTTTGTCTACTAGTTAGCAATGTACAGCGTGGTAATTTGAGATTGGGTTGCGAGGGCAACTACCTAAAACGTTGAGGTCATGCGAAAATGGACTTAGGATAAAAGAAAAAGTTAAAACTGTAATTTCTCTCGTTTACTGTACAATTTTTTTCAAAATTTATAAATACGTAAAAACGTTAAAAAATATATAGATCGATTTAGTATTTATTGTACGTACGGCACACCATAAAACAGAAATAACGTAAGATGTGGTCTCCTAACACCAAAATTCCCTGGCTGCCCCATCAAACCACCCTGTATACAGAAATGTGGTACTAACCATAAGACATTTTGTACATTTAGTGAATCGGTTAAGGTTTCATGAAAAATGGCATGAATTAGTAAGTACATACCTAGTTTTTCAAGTTAATTGTAAAGATCGCCCGAAATAAAAGCCAAGCCATTTTAAAAGTAATTTGCATAAAACTGTAGGGATCATGCTACTGCTCGTTTTACGTGTGAAATGTGCAAATCGAATTATCTCCTTTTGAGCGTCACATCAGTATAAGCTACACAATAACAGTGCATTCTGGTAGTTTTAATCAATAAAAACAAGCACATTGCATTCTGAATTGAATGCAATGAGTAACAAATGAATACGAATGAGTAACAAATGGATAACGTATTTAATTAGGCTATTTGACAGAGTAAGAGAATTAAAATTATATTTAGTTCATCTCTCAACATTATAAAGAGGAGAGATTTGTATGTTGTTTTTGTATGTTTGTAACGAATAAACACAAGAACTATCGGACCGATTTTTTAAATTCTTTCACCATTAGAATACTACATTATCCTTGAGTAACATAGGCTACAATTTGTCTCCGTATTTTTACGGGAACGGGAACTACGCGGATGAAACCGCGGAGTGCGGCTAGTCAGATATATAATACAAGAATAATTTGTTTTTTCTTTTTCATATTAACGAAACAATACTTAGATAAGGTGCATTAAAGTTGAGTGGGGGCTCGTGACGTCATAACATAATCATGAACTGTACCGCGTCACGTCGGATCGTGACGTCACGCTGGTTGGCGCGGCTGGTTTAATAGCCGGGTTAGACGCAGGAGGTTGCGGTTTTGATCCCCGCCGGGGACTAAATGTCCCGACCCGACTAAATGTACCCACAGTACTAGCTCGGCTAACTCCGATGCTATTTTTTTATGTGTTTAATGTCCAGCATTATTTATGATAGACAGTTGATTAACTAAAGTCTTATCTAGGCTGGACGTGACTAAATACTAGAATTGTCACGTAAACTCACAAATTGAATAAGTTTGTTTTGTAAATATTGTATTGATAGATAGATAAAACGTTTATTTACGACTGCAGACACACATACAAGAAACAAAAGCTGAATTACATACATTCAGCATATTCAGTATTGCTTTATAGATTTTTAAGATGCAATTTAGGTGAGTTAATAAAGTTCATTGTCATCATCATTTCAGCCGTAAAACGTCCACTACTATATAATGTGTAAATAAACGAATAAATAATCAAAATAAAACTACTATATGCCTGATAAAAGTTCTGTACCCTCATATGTGAGGCTCAGAAGCCAGGGGATACCTCAAACTTAGATTTAAGCCTGGTCATGTTATTTAATATATTAAGTTCTTTGTTAGAATTCACGTGTAAAAATTTTCTGCCAGAAATCGCAGTCCTTCTGGAATCTATTTTGCAAACCCTTAGACGAGGTACATCAAACCCTGTCAGATCGACGTTTAGTTTTCAATGCTTCTGGATCAAACGGCACGGGTCAGTGCTCACTCGGCCCGCACCTCTTGTATGTCGATCCGCCTTTAAAAGGTCGATCTCATTTGATCGCATCTGTCGCGCCACCTTCTAAAGGCGCTTAGTGCCTCAGAGTAAGTATCAAACTTAGTGCAGTGACTCGGCCCGAAGAATAATACCTGGTTATTTCTGTTTTGATAGGCGTAAAAACGTCGATGTATAGTCAGACAGAAAAGTATAGAATATAAAAATTAAATAATGTTTAGATAAATAAAACAATGAGCAAATTATAAAGTACCTACTTCCTTTACTTTATTCCTTTTTAATCATTTGTAGTAAAAATCAGAAAATAATCAACAACCAAGTTAGAACAAAACAATTAAAATATCGATGGGTGCAATCCTGTCGAAACGTCGGGCAATAATAAAGTTAAATAACGCGATAAATACCCGGTTAAATATGTGTTAATAACAATCGGTCGACCAATAGTTTAGATTGAAATAAACACATTAAAGTAAAAAAAAAATAAGAAAAATATTTTTTATTGTTATTTTTGTAGAATTTTTTTTTGCCCAGTTTGCCGAAAAAAGTATTTTACACTGTTGCATAAGACATCCCAAGCGTTTATACGCTTAGGATGTCTTATGCAACAGTGTAAAATACTTATTTCGACAAACTGGGCACTTTAACTTAGTCGATTTTATCAGAAATTTTATTATGTAACAATATATTTTTTTTCGCCGTGGGGTGCCAGCAGTAGAATGATACCCCTCCTCTCATGCCCATGGATGCAGTAAGAGCCTGCTAAGGGATACCTCCAGAAGATGGGCAGCAGCGTCTATCCGTGTATCAACATCCTATACTGCGCTCACCAACCCGTCTGCCAAGCGTGGTGAGAATGGCAACTACCCCTCATGAGGGAGGCCTGTGTTCATCAGTGGACGTTTTATGGCTGAAATGATGAATGAATGATATTTTTTTACTTTAATGTGTTTATTTCAATCCGAAATATTGGCCGGCCGATTATTTCCGGTAAGCCTCTGCTGACCCTATATTGAAATTGAATTTCTGTAAGTGAGATCGTTTTGGATACCTTGGCCGCTGAGAAACGTTTTTAAGAGACTAAAATAAATTATTATACAGTGTATATAGCCTTCGTTCACAAAGTTTCTAAGAAAATCATTGATTTCTTCTTCATTATCCTCATCTCGGCCGTATAGAACTGTTCACGTTCACTGCTAGGAATGGCCTCCCTCATCCGAAATTGAGTTACTACGAATGATAAAAGGCAGCAAATATTTTAATGTAGTATATTTACTTCTTTTAGTCGACGTTACACAAAAAATAACTGTACACGTGTTAAGTACAATATATGACTGTAGGTACCACTTGAAATTAGGCCTCAGAAGAATTCGTAATTTAATTTGCGTCGATGACACATCACATATTTTCTTTTACCCCGGTCAAAGCAGTTTCCATACAAACGTTACAAATTATATTAGCTACTTCTAACATTTTAATATTTTCTGTTAATATTTCATTTAACACATCCTTTTGAAGAGGTTTTGACAGTTTTCGATAACAGAATACGTAAAAAAATATTTTGCCAATTTATTCAGACTTTTTAAACTTTCGCGATCGGAACAAATTATAACTATATTGGATTATAAGCTAGATAATCTAGCACAAGCTAGACACAAGTTCGCCGCTTCGCATGCGTTGTACCCGGTTAAAAATTAACCTTTGTGTTAATCCTAGTCAACATCTATACGTTTGCAAAATTTCAGCTCGATACGTACGCTAGTTTTTGCGTGAAGAGGTAACAAACCTCCATCCATACAAACGTTCGGCTTTATAATATTAGTGAGATTTATCGTGTAATGATACTTTATTTTTATCCCGACGTTTCGACAGGATTACACCTTACATCACGATAGGTGGAATCTATATCCTTGATAATCCATCATACATAAATAAAATTTACTCAGCGTTCTTAATTAAGGTAATTAATCTTAACATTTGATCTAATCTAATCTAATCAGCCTGTAGGATCCCACTGCTGGGCAAAGGCCTCCCTTCCCTCTCTCCATACTTCCATGTCGGAAGAAATGTGGGCAAAGATAGCCACCGAGTGGGTCCCACATGCGGTACAACGACCGCGCGGCCGGCCCAGGCGCAGATGGCGGGATGAGCTGGACATGTACTGTGCTGACTGGTCGACCAAACATTTAAGGAAATCAATATACGAGTAGATACTTCAAATATAGCTGTTGTTGACAGCTATTACTGACTTGACCGTTAGTAGTAGACATGTAAATACGTCTGAAGTTGTTGAAAATCAAAGGTACCGTAACTACTAAAACCTTAAACTACTCGGCCAACACAGCTTTCAGCAATAATATTTTTAAGCATGTAAAAGCTTTTAAAAATCTTGGTTTCGTGATCCGTACCTGCAAACCCTTCCGTGATATTAGCTGCATTAAAATAGTTTATTACGCTTACGTCCGTAGCGTACTTGAATACGCTAGTACTATCTGGTCTCCAAAATATATCACACATAACCAGAAAATTGAAAAAATACAAAGTAAATTCGTAAAACATTTAAATTACCGCAAAGGAGTCTTCCTAAAGTATGATGATGGGTGCATAAATCACGGTTTAACGACTTTGCAGGATCGGCGTACATTATTAGATCTTATGTTTCTTTTCAAAATAGTAAACAACGAATTAAATTCTCCAAATCTTCTCGGCACCATAAAATTTAATGTACCTAGAAAACGCACGCGTCACACGCCTCTCTTATCAGTACCTCACCTTAAAACAAATTATGCTGCGAATGCGCCAATCAATCGCATTTCTTCCCTTTACAACAAATATTTCTCATGTATCGACATCTTCAATACCACACAATATGCCTTCAAAAAATGTATTCTTAATTTAATAAATAGTAAGGTCAGTAATAAATAGTAGGTGTCAGGCATAGCTGTATGGGCTGCACCTTTAATTGTTAATTACTTTGATAAAAAATCGCATGCTCTCCATATAAATTGTTAATTAGTTTTTTTTATATTGGTTATACCAGTTATGTCTACACACCTTTGTCTTTCAGCTCGGTGGTAATCTCTTTTTTATTATCTTTTATCACTGCTTACACTGTATTTATGCTACACGGATGAATTAGTTAAGGATATAATTAGGAAAACCTGTAATTGGCTGTTTTATATTAAGAGACTAATTTTAAGTTAATTTTATAACAAATGCTGTTGGTCTTCTTTCTAAAATAAAATAAAATAAAATAAAAATAAGAGCCTGCTAAGGGATAGTATGGCAACTACCCCTCACGGAGATCCATGAGGGAGGCGTGTGTTCAGTACAGTAGTTGGACGTTTTACGGCTGAAATGATGATGATATATTTTCAAATCGTTTGTATGAAAACAGCATCGTACTTTTAGATTAATTTGCTCGGCATTCGTCCAATCAGTCGAGCCGACATTTCGTTTGACCAATTAATATTGATTTGGCGGCAACAAGAGTTATTTTACATCCGCGAGTTTGAGCAATCCAATTTGAGTATTGGCATGTTCTACCTATCCCATAAGTGACCAAGATTATTGGTACTTATCCTGTATTCAAAAAAAATTGAGGTTTGTATCAGACCTTTTACTTATTGTACCCACCCAACTAGTAAAATTGCTACACGTTTTTAGTGTTACACGCTGGGAAGTGGGAACCCTTCATTTATGTGTTTTATGTTAAGGTAGAATTCAACCAGTGTGCGGCACTGTGCGGCACAAATGTTTGGAATGTCATTTAGGTGTTTTCCCCTACTAAGCCTTTATTTCTAAGTAACTTAAATAACAGTTTTATAGTTACAAATAGTTTATATTAAATCTGTTAACTCTGAGTGCCTGTCGGCACAGGCCTTCTCTAGCTCTTGTTCAATGTCTTCTATCTAATGCAGCCCTTTTCCAGAAGGGTTGAGCTGTCAGCCGTATCTCATCCTCCCACCTTGTAGCGTAAAGCCCGCCTTTACATAACGCTATTACGATGACAGAAGCTTTGAGTTTATCCTTGATTCATCAGTACAACCGTAGGAAGTCCACTTCTGGACATAAAATGTCCACTAGATTAAATGTACTGATCATGGGGGGTTGTTGCCATACTCGCCACGCTTGGCAGGCGGTATAGCGGGCGCAGTACGGGATATTGATACACGGAAAACGCTGGTACTCATCTTCCGGAGCTATCCCTTGACAGATTCTTACCGTATTACGGGAAAGAGAATAGGGGCACCATTCTAGATTAATATACCGGCACCCCACGGCAGTTCTATTGTACCCCCGATTATATTTTTTCGCATGCCCGTGGATGCAGTAAGAGCCTGCTAAGGGATAGTATGGCAACTACCCCTCACGGAGATCCATGAGGGAGGCTTGTGTTCAGTAGTGGACGTTTTACGACTGAAATGATGATGATATTTTTTCAAATCGTTTGTATGAAAACAGCATCGTACTTTTAGATTAATTTGCTCGGAATTCGTACAATCAGTCGAGCCGACATTTCGTTTGAACAATTAATATTGATTTGGCGGCAACAAGAGTTATTTTATATCCGCGAGTTTGAGCAATCCAATTTAAGTACTGGCATGTTCTACCTATCCCATAAGTGGCCAAGATTATTGGTACTTATCCTGTATTGCCGATGGGGCCGCAAAGTTCTCGAATGGAGGCCACGGATTGGCAAACGAAGCGTAGGACGTCCACCTACAAGATGGGACGACTTGGTGAGAACTGCTGGTCGGCGGTGGATGCAGACGGCTTCCAACCGCAGTACTCGGAGATCAGTGAGGCAGGCCTTTGTCCAGCAGTAGACGTCCTTCGGCTGATATGATGATGATCCTGTATTTAAAAAAATGAGGTTTGTATCAGACCTTTTACTTATTGTTCCCAACGAGTAAAATTGCTACACGTTTTTAGTGTTACACGTTGAGAAATGGGAACCCTTCATGTCATTTTGGTGTTTTCCCCTAATAATAAGGTTGACATTCAAACATATGTGCCGCACACTGGTGGAATTATACCAATAACTTTTGCCTGCACCTGAACCAATGGGGTAAGTGAGTTTTTGTATACCACGACTCGGAAAGGATAGTTGCCTTTTTGTAGTTGTCACAGGTTCATATTAAATATCGGGGATGTTCACGTATTATTAGGGGGCTTCGCGCTGTCTGTCTGTCCGTTTGTGTATTTGACGATTACCAGTGCCGGATTAGCCACGTAGCAAGAGTAGCAAATGCTACGGGCCCCGCGAATTTGGGGGCCCCGCGCTCCAACGCCTGTCTGACCGTAATAAAAAAAATATTAATTTAGATAGGACCGTAAAATATATCTTACATGCCTTAAACGCAAAGCGCTTAGGCTATGCTTCACTTCCACTTGTAAATCTAAAACTCGATTTCGTCACGTTAAATCGTAAAAAAGGTATTTTACGAACTTTTTAACGTTAATGTTCTAATGTTTATTTATAATCGATATATTTAGACTAGCATCTATACCACATGTCTACCCTTCAAGCGGCCAGATTTTTATTTTTTTATATAGGTATACCTACATTTATTTTACGAGTTTACGTAGCCGAGATTGTACGTTTTTAATCGATTTTAATAGAATACCGATTATAAGTATTTCGAGAAAACAGGCGAACTATTTAAATTTTATTAACTCGATGGGGACGTCTTACGAACACACTTAAAGATTCCTCTTCAAAAATTCCGATTTCGAAACGGTTACCGGACACTAGGTAGTCAGCCCGAGCTGATGATACGAAGGCACTTTTATGTGGTTTTATCACTATTAAGCAAGTTTTGGAAAACATTTTCAATAACTTGGATCAACGATTTTTGATCCACGTTATTGAAAATAAAAACTTATAGCAATTTTATAAACTTTTATTAAATAATTCTTTAGAATCGTGTTTCCCAAACATAGAAATTGCCTTGCGCATTTATTTGTCTCTCATGATCACTAACTGCAGTGGCGAACGTCCTTTTTCAACATTAAAATGTATTAAAAATTAATTATGGAACACTCTTGTTCATCTCACTTTGTTGAATATAGATCATGATTTAAAGAAGTCGATATTGAAAGTGTTATCTCTAAATTTGCCCATATTTAATCCAGAATAGTTTATTTGTCTTCAATCAGTGTGTGTTACCAGTGATGACATATGTAACCGAGACGTGGTCCTTTCACTATTGGCCTTATGAATAAGCTCAGAGTCGCTCAACGAGCTATGGAGAGGGCTATGCTCGGGGTTTCTCTACGGGATCGAATCAGAAATGAGGAGATACGTAGGAGAACTCGGGTCACCGACATAGCCAAACGGATTAGCACGTTGAAGTGGCAATGGGCAGGCCATATAGCGCGCAGAGCAGCTGGCCGATGGGGCCGTAAAATTCTCGAATGGAGGCCACGGACCGGCAAGCGCAGCGTAGGACGTCCACCTACAAGATGGGCAGACGCCTTGGTAAGAACCGCAGGTCAGCGTTGGATGCAGGACGCTTCCAACCGCAGTTCTTGGAGATCAATGAGGGAGGCCTTTGTCCAGCAGTGGACGCCCTACGGCTGATATGATGATGATGATGAGTTTATTTGTAACAGTTTTTTTTTATTTAATACCATAAACTTAAGAACCAACAGCAAACCAAGGGCCCCTTGACAGAATTTGCTACAGGCCCCGCGCTGGCTTAATCCGGCACTGACGATTACAACCGAACGCGTTGACCGATTTACAAGAAACCTTTATTGTTTTGCTTTATTGTGACCTCGTGTGACGGCCGTACCTACACTGCCAAAGTTAAAATGTATAACTAATAGGTACAACCATATATCAGGTACCAGGATAGCAGAAGTAAAGTAAAGTAAAAGTATTTATTTCACGAAAACTAGTAGGTATACAGAAGAAACGATGGAGAGGTACGTTCAAGATCACGGGTCGCGATAACCTCTTCGTGGTTTATGCCTTCCTGGTACTTGGCTTAAAATGTCACTAAATATCAAAAATAATAAATAGTAAAAAAAAATATTTTAACTGTCGAAAATGACAGTATATGTCATAAATAATAAAGTTAGTACCTACGTACGGGCTATGGATGGTTACGGTATGGATCTGACTTAATAAAAAATGGTATTCACATTAACCTAACCTATCTACCTACCTAATGGTATTACATTTACTGGCAAGGTGCTAACCACAGAGCCAAGAAAGAGGTTTCTTTGTTCTGCAGTGCTAACTATGACTTATTCGCGATCGACTTACCTTCTTGCCGTGGGGTGCCGGTATTAGAATGTTGCCCCTCTTCTTTTGCCCGTGGATGCAGTAAGTGTCTGCCGAGGGATACCTCCGGAAGATAAGCAGCAGCGTCTTTCCATGTATCAATATCCTGTACTGCGCTCGCCAATCCGCCTGCCAAACGTGGTGAGTATGTCAACAACCCATCATGACATTACTTGGAGATTTAAGATACAAGTACCAGGAATGCTTTAACCATGAAGAGGTTTTCGTGACCTGTTATCTTGAATCTTTGTAAATAAATCTACGTACCACTCCATCGTTTCTGCTAACCTGGTACATGATATATGGTATCGACTGCCTGTTTTAAAATACATAGTAGTAATAGTTTTTTTATTTAACCCTGTTTTATTAATAACAATTATGTGATTGAACTTATTGCAATTTTCAGTCCAATTAGTTCAACTACTTTTTTAAGTTGAAAAAATTGGAGGACATGATGTATCCAAAATGTTCAACTGGTTGAACTAATAGTTGAACTTAATGGAGTAGACGTCATTTATAAGGCCTTTGTCCAGCAGTGGATGTCCTACGGCTGGAAGAGAGGAAGAGACTAACCTTCACAAAAAAAACTCTGTAACACTAGTGTGGACTAGTCTACTTCATTCAGAAGGCTCCAAAACAAAAAAGAAGTTGATAAACACTATAGTTTAAAAATAACAATTGTTTTAGTGGAACGATGACTCACTGGTCAGTTTACTAACCAAAACCAAACAACTGCTAAAAAATCTTGGTAAGGTAAACGCACCGGTGATAGACAAGGAACCAATAATGGACGAAAAAAAAACAAATCTGCTAGAATAAGGGCGGGAATCAATTTTATTATATTGGCAACACTTTACCATAGACAAGTCGTCGAGCTGCCAAAGTTTGACGTTTCATTCACTTCCGTTTTATAACACAAAATGGCGTGAGTTAAATGAATGGTGCTCGGGTTATTGAAAATATATATTAGTGGATTTTGTTAAGGAAATGGTTAGTGAGGTATGTAGAAAGTTAATTTGCTAATTTATTATTGCTTTAGTTGAAACAAAATCTATTTTGTTTGTTGGATTGACTATGAAATCAAGATAAAGATGTACTGTGCTTTTACTCTTGAGAAGTTATGTTTCACGTTATTTTGTCAATGTTTATTATTGGTGCACTGAAGTTGAATAGTTGCAATAATGGACAAATGTCCAAACTTGTTTTTTTTATTGTTTATTGTAATTTTGAATTAATTTTACTCCTTTTTAAATTCTTTATTAAAAGCTAGTTGATAATTATAAAAATATTGATGCCTACCAGTAATGGACGCCTGTGTCCATTATTGGTTATTGCATATAAATCCAGTTATGGACATTGAAGTAAAATAATACAGAAAATTTCTTTTTATTTTAGAAATGGCGCCTAAAAAAAATTATACGCCTCAACAAATGGGCTGGGCTATCGAAGCTGTTAGAAAAGGCGCTAAAATATCTGACGCAGCCAAAACGTGCCTAGAATTACATTGCATAATAAAGTCACAGGAAAAAGTCCCGTAGAGTGTCCAATGGGACCCAGTACCATTTTGTCGAAGGAAGAAGAAAACATTCTAGAAGATTGGATAAAAGATATGTCAAATAAACATATTCCAATAACCAAAGAGGAATTATTAGATAGTGTTCAACGTATAATAGTCGACAAAAAGCAGGAGACTCCTTTTACTAATAATAGACCAGGCAAAAAATGGTATTCCTCGTTTATGAAACGACACCCTACGATTGCTGAACGTACTGCTCAAAATCTTTGCACGGCAAGGGATAATGTTACTCAAGATGACATTGAGAAATGGTTTTCGGAAGTTGAAACTGATTTGAAAGAAAGAGGACTAATTGGAATACTGAAAAATCCTCAAAGGATTTTCAATAACGACGAGAGCGCGTTTTTTTAAATCCAAAATTAGGACGAGTCCTTGCTAAAAAGGGCGATAAAAATGTATATGCTTCTTCAGGCGATGATAAAGAAAATTTAACAGTTCTGGTTACTGGAAATGCAGCAGGAGAACTCGCACCTACTCTGGTTGTTTTTAATTATGCAAGGATACCGTCATCAATTTCAGAAACTTTTCCTGATGACTGGGCTATTGGTCGTTCAGAGAGCGGATGGATGTGCTCAGGGACATTCTTCGAATATATGACGAATGTGTTCAATCCTTGGCTGACTAACAAAAATATTGAAAAGCTAGTTTTATTTTTTTGGATGGACACAAGTCACATTTGACTTTGCACCTGTCTAATTTCTGCTCTGACAATGGTATTGAGGTCATAGCACTCAATCCAAATTCTACACACATATTACAACCAATGGATTTGGCTGTTTTCAGGCCTTTGAAGTTGTCATGGCGAGAAGCAGTAAAGACCTGGAAAACACGAAATTTAGGACAAGTTCTTAAAAAACAGCAATTTGCTCCAGTTTTGAAGACAGCAATCGAAAAACTTACTGTTGAGACAATCAAAAATGGATTTCGAGCTGGAGGATTGTACCCATTTGGTCCAGAATTTGTTGACATGAGTAAAATCAAATCTCAAAACAGGCAAAATAGTGATTCTACTCGCCAGAGAGATTTTTTGAGAACATTAGAGAACAGGATTGAAACAACTTTGTCTTGTGCCAAACTGAAGCTTTTCAAAGATCTTTATTACAAAAGTCGCCTTGAGCTGGAAAATCTTCTGCCAAATGAAGATGAATCTCTGTATTTCATTTGGGCCAGTAGTAAGCAGATTCTCGATCATGATGCAATAAATGACGTATCGGCACCCACTAACTCCGTTGAAACATCAAATCACGTATCAGAAACTGATGATAAAATGAAAACATATCTCCAAAAGAAAATGAATCCATTGATGTCTTATCCCATTACACGAACGATTTCGAACCAAGCGCTTCCTCACAAAATATTTGCTTAGCCAAAAATACATCAGATCTTAATAACTCAAATGCAGGCCAGGAAGACTTACCAGTCATTGATGATTCATTATCAAGAGAAAACGAAACTATTGCTGTCTTATCTCATAATAAGAACGATTCTGAACCTGGCACTTCTCTACAAAGCAATTGTTTATCAAAAGAAATTTCAGATCTTAATAATTCAAATACTGGCCAGGAAGACTTAGCAGCCACTAATAATTCTTTACAAAAAAAAACGAAACGATTGCTGTCATGTCTCAGAAGACGAACAATTCCGAACCAAGCAACTCTGAATATCTCAAATGAGCGAAATGCAAATTTAGAAGTTATTGACAATTCGTTACAAAAACGTAGTGCCACACCTATGAAGGTTATTAATCCTGGTACTTCAAATTATGTTATACCATCGCCTTTTAAACGAAGCTTATTTTGGCCAGAAACGGATGAAATAACAAAAAATAAGAAACGCAAATTAAAAGAGAAAATTCCATTTACGATTACAAGCCCTGCATGGAAAGCATACAATACCAAGAAGGAAGAAGAGAAAAGAAAACAAATAGAAGAGAAGGAATTGCGAGCAAAAGAACGAGAAGAAAATAAAATTAAGACTCTTAATAAAAAGAAAAAAGATTCAAATAAACGAAAAAACAGAGTTGAATCATCTGAAACTGAGGATGAAGTCATTTACGCTGAAAGTGACCAAAGTGTCTTGACTGAAGGATCGGAATATGCATCATTGAGTACATTGCTTTCGTCCCGAAAAAACTATCAAAGGGAAATTACGTGATAGTTTTATATGAAGGACAACATTTTCCTGGAGTCATTGAAAATGCAAATAAAAATGAGTTTGAAGTAAGCACGATGACCTTTTCAACAGGAAACACCTATACTCGTAAATGGCCAGATAAACCCGATAAGATGTGGTACCAAAGAAAAAATATCGTGGAGCAGATTTGATGGGTTTGATTAACAAAAGAGGTTTTTATGCTGTAAAGGAAATGAAAAAATACTCTGTTTTTACTTCTTAATTATTTTGTTTTTTATAGTTTGTGACGGAAAAGATAATTTAGCATTGTTGATTCAGATAATATATTTTACTTTCCAAAGTAACTAATAGTTCATAAGTAAATGACTGATTAATACATGAAAGAAATATGTATAACATATAGTATATAAATAAATATTAGTACATGAAAGGCTGATTAAGAGTAGTTTTCGAATATTCAAAGCGATTATTTAGGTAGTTGTGTACTTGTAGAGAAAAACAATAATGTTTAAGTTCTTTAATGCTGATCTCATTGTCCATTTTCGAGAGTTTTTAGTACATAATGTGAATGTTGTTACGACTGAAGTTACATTAAAAGCTGATCAAAATAAAAGTTTGCATCATTTTATACTCCAAATTTAATATTCCACAGATAATTTAACATAGGCTTCTCATGATTCATGTTCATTACTAGGTGTCCATATGTGGTTATTGTTTATTACTGGTTGTCCATATTAGGTTCTTGTTTATTACTGGGTGTCCATAACTAAATTTTTGTTGTCCATAAGTGGTTAAAAAAATCTAAGTTTTTATTTGTTAATAACATTAAAACCAATGAGGCGTTTTCATTAAAAAGTAAAAACTTCAAAAATAGTTACCTCGTACCTTATAGATGGCGTTAATTTTCTTTTACTGGTAGGCACAATTTGACAATGACAGGATTAATCACAAACTGCTTACTCCGCTTGTCAGCTCCATCTGTTAGGTTTAGTAGAAAACTCTTTTTGTTTTGTTACTGAAAACGGCTCATTAAAGTGCCCTACATTAAATAAATCAGAAAAATAGACTAAATACAGGACTTCCCATTTTCACTACATTTTGTGTTAAAACATTCACGGGTATAAGTTAATTTTCTGAAATACCAAAATTTTCTTCTTAAAGCGTCCATCATTGGGGTATTTACCTTAAGTAAACTGACCAAAACCAAACGAGCGGTTAAACTGGTATTTATAGATATTGTTAGATGGATTACGCTTGCCCAGCACCTATACCATCCTCCCAGCTTAGTCGGCTAACACTAGAGTAGGAAAATGATTTATGCCAAGCCGACTGTGATCGACATAAAAAGATTTCTTTATATGCCAAAAATTACATCAAACTTCAAAAGTGACAGCTGAAGTAAATTATGACATGTACATGTAAAAATTACAAAAGTAGGTGCATACGTGGATTCTGGTTTTTATATAAGTTTTTTGAACAACAGTTAGGACAGGTAAGTATTATAGTGAAATTTGAATTACATAGGTATCTACTACACAAATAAGACCTTCACATCTATTATAGATGATTTATACAGCGTCAGCAACTGGTATTCATGCTTCACAGGACGCTGCAGTGCCTGGGATAATGTAAGATGAATTAGGCTAGCCCAGCACGTATACCATCCTCTCAGCTTAGTCAGCTATTAGTCACTGGAAAGAAAAGGTCAATACGTTTGAAGCTAACTAATGTTTTCCTGCACTTAATACACAACAAGGCATTTAAAGGAACATTGAGCCCTATGTCCAAGAGTGTTAGGTATAGGTACAATTAATTAAGATTTTCCTTGTTGCGCGCAGACACGTAGACTTCATTTGAATAACGATAGCTGTAAACCTGTTTCCACAACAACAATTTATTAATTAGTACTGGTTTAAGGTAGGTACTGAAAATATCAATCTCTTAAATTCTTTATAAATGTTATTTTATATTCATGCTAGGTTAGGGTATGTCGTCTATAGATGCAGTAAGAATCTGGCAAGGTACCTCCGAAAGGGGTTCGGCCACCAGGATTCTCAAACCTGATCCCCCAGGGGATCCCAGTGAACCCATCAGTTCACCAGAATCCCCTTGAAATACAATTTATAAAAGGGGGGTAGCAGCGTCTTTCCGTAAGTTCAGTAAGAATCTGCCAAGATAACCACAGTCCCGGTACAAATATCTCCAGAACTATTGGAAAATATTTGTCCTCTGGCGGGAATCGAACCCTCCTAAAACTCTTAAGAATTAAGTTTTCTTTGGCCTTTTCCCAGCAGTGGGACCCAAATTAATTATAATAAAATAACCAGACTTCTTTCAATAAGGGCCCATTGCAATTGTATAAATAAACATCGATTAAAAATCCATCAATCTTGTGCCAAATACTGCTGAATCAACTTTGAAAAGCCGTGGACCCCATTCTCCGCAATGAACAGGCAGGATTTCGTCCCGGCAGATCCTGTGTCGACCAGATTAACACCATACGTATATTATTTGAACAGGCAACAGAATTCCAAAGAGAGATATATGCCATTTTTGTCGACTTTGAAAAAGCCTTTGACACATTACGCTGGTTTTCTATCTGACCCGATTGGCTAACGTAGGCGTATCTGAAAAATTAAATAGTCTGACAATGGCCCTGTACATAAATTACTCTTGTCGTGTCCATCACAACGGCCTTCTGTCAGATAGAATAACATTGTACTCTGGCGTGCGTTAGGGTTGCCTTCTTTCGCCTTTGCTATTTCTCGTAGTGCTAGACGGCGTAATGTCGCGTGTCAACGTGAATGGACCTCGGGGAATCGGGTGGGGTCCAATGGAACATCTCCAAATCCTGGAGATGTTCCATTGGACATTTAAGCTGATGACCTGTGCTTACTTAGCCACCGACACGTCGATATGCAGACCAACATAGATGCCTTGCAACGAGAGGCAGCACTTGTCGGTCTAAAAATACATGCGCGAAAAACAAAGTACCTAAGAACAGGCACGCAAAACAACACCCCACTTAGCATCGGCACTGAGAAAGTAGAGCGAGTATCTGACTTTACCTACCTAGGGAGCATCGTGTCCGAAACTAGTGGAACTGATGCCGATATAACATCCCGAATTACCAAAGTAACAGGCGCCTCCTGTTGTCTCTGTCCTTTATGGCGTTCCAAGCACCTCTCAAGTAGAGTAAACTCTTATTAAGAGGTGCTTGGAACGCCATACTTAGAATATTCAACAGCAACGTCAAATCAGTTCTGCTGTACGGATGCGAGATATGGAAGGAAACGAAACATCTCAGGCAGCAGGTACTCCAGGTATTTAATAACCGATGTTTGCGACAGATCTTGACGAAAAAGAATAACTCCAAAAAAATTTAAAAAAAAATCCTAGGATAACTCTTAGTGATGATCCGATTTTGATCAAATTTGAAAGATTAGAAAATTACATTAATACAAATCCCCCACTATAGGTAATCGATTTGTATTAATGTAATCTTCTTATCTCTCAAATTTGATCAAACTCAGATCAGTTCAAGAGTTAGAGACAAAAAAACAGTTGAACCCCCATATCTCAAAAACTTCCCCATTAATTAAAGTATCCCAACGACAATCGATTTGTATTGATGTAATCTCCTTAAGTTGTAAATGTCATCAAAATCCGATCATCCCTTCAAGAGTTATCCTTGGACAAAAATTGCGGACATGTATACAAGCATACAGCCGAAACGCCTAGTTGCCACTAAGAACTTAGTTCGCTTCGCTCACTCGTTCGATAATAATAATAAGTTTTGTTTAGTTTTTTGTCAAGAGTATGTACTCACGTCAAAATACATCACTACGAGTCACGTTGTGGCCACGTGTAGAAACTAACACGGGAAAATAGCAGTTCTAATTAGTACCTGCAGTCTCGCTCTATACCTAACCACCTAGACTAGTAGACACCTAGACTTTTAGAGATTAATTCCCACGTTTTTACTAAAGTAAACTTCAGATTTAGGCAGACGCTGTAGATTACACGATAAGAACATTAAATATACTCATTAATTAAGGCTACGGGCTAATTCAGTGGTTATTTGATGCAGCTTTGATTAATAGTCGACGACCTTGGGGGCTAAGTTGGTCTTACCCGGCTGAGATGCAGATTGCGGTTTCGATTTTCGTCGTAGGACAAGAATTTGTCTGCTCACTAACACAAATAAAAACAATACAAATAAATGTACAATGAGCGGCCTCATTGCTAAGAGCGATCTCTTCCAGGCATCCTTTGGATGGACAGGATATGGCAAAGTATTTTGTAAGATAAAATAGTAAATAGGAAAATTAAACACAAATTACAGTAGGTATACATACATACATATGGATTTTTCTTTCTCGAAAATTGTAAGTTCACATTGAACACGTGCTTAACGGTGAAGGAAACATCGTAGGGAAACCCGCGGCTTAGTTAGCTTCAGACGTATTGACCTGTTCTTTCCTCTGACTAACAGCTGACTAAGCTGAGAGGATGGTATTATAGGTGCTGGACAAGCCTAATCCATCAATGTCCCAGGCACTGCAGCTGACGCTGCATTAATCATCTATAATAGATGCAAAGGGCTTACATACATACTGATAAAATACATGCTATGTGTGGCGTGCTCCCTGTTGTACGGGACGCTGCACTATCTGGAGCATTGTTACATGGATTAGGCTTGTCCAGCAGCCTATACCTACCACCGAACCAGCTAAGTCGGCTATATTCTGAGAAAGAGACTTGTAAATACGATAAAAAACTAACTTAGCCGCGCGGGTTTCCTCGTGATTTTTTCCCGTCTATCCCACTCAAATATAAGTTCCACTTATCCCACGGGAAAGTGGACATAATCGTGTCAGTCGTTCCATGATGGGACAACTCAATGGGACTAGTGGGATAGACGGATTTTTTCCTTCGCCGTTTGAGCACGGGTTAAACAAAATAGAGCGAAATCATTTTAAAATTTTGTACAAGTCACCGAATCATTATTATAGGTTATCGCGATATTACCTTAGTTTTTTTCTTGACGCCGACATTGCATTTGGTGTGCACCAGCCATAGTCATGGGAAGACGGACTGGCCGGGTGTAAGTACCAACACGTCAGTAAATAGTCGACCTCAAATGATAAAATGTTCCGTGGGGTGCCGGACACAGAATGTCCTACTCTCTTGACCGTGGGTGCAGTAAGAATCTGCCAAGGGATACCTACGGAAGATGAGCAGCAACGTCTTTCTGTGTATGAACATCCTATACTGCGCTCGCCAACAGCGTGGTGTATGGCAACAACCCCTTATGATCAATATTTAGTGTTCAATGAGAGGACCATTGTCCAGCTTTGAATGTCCTACGGCTGGAATAGAGAAATTATAAAATCCTTGACTTGTTCCTAAAAACACCAAAACGGCTAGGTATATATGCCCCTATTATATTAGAGTATAACCCTCGACTGATCGTGGGTCCCATCATCAAAAACTGAGTGCAAAAACAAGCAAACATTATAAAGTGAGACAAAAAACCCAATCGCAAAGTTAAATTTCCGGCTTGAAACTATGTTTTGAAAGACTCCAGTGTCTACTATTTAATTCCTCATGGACCAACCATCGGCATCAAGTTCTGAAACATGAACAACCTTATAAAATAAAACCGGGCAAGAGCGAGTCGGGCTCGCGCACCGAGGATTCCGTGCCATCATACAATAAAATATAATGATAAAGGTGGTTTATATTTGTTGGAGAACCTTGACAGCCCCATCTCTTGTCTGATAGCGGAACTTATGTAGATATTTTACACTTTCAATGATTTCTAAAACTATGCAAATTAGAGGGTTCGTTATAATTTTCCTGTAGTCTTTACATACACTCCTATTAGCAATAAAAGTTTCAGGAGTTTATCTCTGCAAACTTCGGAGATAACAGTCGTTTTTTTTAACATTTTTGTAAATACCTAACTCAAAACCGATACGGCTTAAAGGAAAACTAAAAACTGTTTATTAATGTGCAAATGAATACCCTTCATATGATACCCACACACGACCTAGTAACTTCACTTTAAAATTTTGAGATCCCCTACCCTACAATCAAAATAAGAATATTTTTTTACATTTTCATTTATGTATGTTATATTAGTAAAGAAGTGTTATCTTTAACCATTTCAAATTTAAGAGGATAGCATCAGTATTTCTCGAGATATCCATTTGTGACAGACAGACAGAGTGATATATGGGTTCCTTTTTAACATTTTGGTCCGGAACCCTAAAAAAAGATCATCAAAATCCATTATTCATTAAAAAACACAGTCGAATTGAGAAACACCTTCTTTTTGAATTCGGTTAAAAATATAAGAAAGAATATACATATTATATGTACAACCATAACAAACCATAGTGTCTAAGTCAGCTCTCGACACCTCAGCATTGTAAATCCGGTTCTCGGATATCGTTGATGGACCTTAAAGGATGGGCCTATAAAAAAGTAACCCACTGCTAGTGTGACGTGTTCCCTGTTCCGATTCATCGCCTCACAACCAGCGCCGGCGCAGCGGTGTGCGCGCATTCAATCCGCTATTGTGCTGACATCCACATAAATAACTATAAATTAAATAGCTAAAATTACATTAAAAAACTACTAACTTCAAACTTAACATAGAACATCGATTGCAAGTCAGAATTTTCGATTAATTTTTACGTGTGGAAAGTGAAAGTGATTATGTGAGGTTTCGAAGGTTACAGCATTTTGCGATAAGTTGGATTCCTACTGGCTGTTAACGATAAGGAAAAAGTAAGTGGTATAATCGTGCCGAAAACTTTAAGGATATTTCATAACTATTATGAAATAGCCTTGGGGTTTTCGGCATGAGTGTTATCTTAATTACCTACTTAGGAGGCCGCGCGTATTAATTAATTAATTTATATATTATGGCGCCCAACATAAAACCCAAAGAATCATGGATTAGTAAAAAAGGCCTTTGCATCTATTTTATATGATTTATACAGCTTCAGTAACTGGTAATCATGCTGTACGGGACGCTATAGTGCCTGGGACATTGTAAGATGGATTAGGCTAGCCCAGCATCTATACCATCCTCTCAGCTTAGATGGATGAATTAGTAATAACTATAATAATATACCTACGATAACACGTTTTACCATGTGTTTTCTTAATAAAATTGTAGCTTATGTGATTAAGATTAAGAAAAATACTGTAATAAAAAAATTCCCAGCAGTGGGACACCTTAAAGGCTAGAAAAAAGAATATTATATCACGTTTTCTAAATAAGATTTTTTGCCATAATACCCATTGAGAAAAGCCCTATCTCTGATTGTCTCACTTGGGTAAGATTGCTAATGAACCAGCTTTGTTTGCATTGTTTATGCTCATTATTGTATTTATTTAGGAAAACAAACAGTACAATTTTAACAAAAAAATATAAAAGTAAATAAGACTAAAGACCATTAATATTATCTATAGCAGTAGTAAAAGTAAAGTAAAGACTTTAAATCTTTTATAGATGTAGATGATTTCTATAGCGTTATCAACTGGTACATTCAGCATCAAAAGTATCTCAGCGTGCAGGGTAGCCAAAACGATCTCACTTTCAGAAATTCAAATTTATACACATTCTCAGACTATCCATATTGATCTATAAAAAACAAAGTGTTCAAAAGATTTAAATAAGCAACGACCTGTCCTAAATATCTCCGTTACCAAGGAGGCGTTCATCTATATATAAAAAATTCAAAGTCCTGACTGACTGATTGACTGAGTGACTGATATATCAGCGCACAGCCTAAACCCTGGACCTAAAGACTTGAAATTTGGCACATATATACCTTGTGTATCCTAGAGGTGCACTAAGAAGGGATTTTTCGAAATTCCCACGTGAAAGGGAATAAATGGGATTTATATTTTCGAATCAAAGTGGCTCTGCGTGAAAAAGGGGATTTTACGTATTATGACTTCCACGCGGACGAAGTCGCGGGCAAAAGCTAGTTGTAATATAAGCAGTCACAGTGTGGTTACAGTGCTCAATGGTATGTATAGGCATTAAAAGTGGCCAAAAGCTTGTATCGTAAAATCAATTATATTTCTTTGTATACGTCATGCACAAAATTAAAGAGTTAGATAAAGAAACATGTAAGAGAACATAGCTTAGAAGTAAATAGGTTTAATGAACCTTGATTATTGAATAATGAAGCTGACGAAGGTGTAAGTTTTCTAACGATGTTTCATTAACCGTTAAAGCACGTGATAATTTGCACATACATACATTTTTCAAGAAAGAAGAATCTACTGGTATCGAACCTACGACCTTTGGGATATAAAGTCGGGGATATATACCACATAACACGGTCCCGAGTAGTACCTACATATGTAAATATAATAGATTCTAAATAATTTGTCTAAAAAACCGGATTACCATGTTTAGGTACAAGAATAATTAAGTAGATTCTCATTGTATAAGATATTTATGTACCGTGTTTGACTGAGTCGATATTTATGTCTAAGTTCTACTTCGAAAATAGTCACTTTATTAATTAACTAGCTGACCCGCGTAGTTACACCACAGATAATAAAATACAAAAATTCTTATAGGTTTGTGTGTTCAAGTTTTTTTAAATATCCGAAACAATACAAAGTATTTTTTATTTGATATTACAAACTGCTGGGCAAACGTGTTCTTCCTCCTCTTCCACTCGTCCCCCCCCGTCCCCCCTTCCCCTCTTTTTCTACGTCTAGAGCTTCTGTCTGCCAATGTGTGCAATGCGCATCCAAATGGTCCCGGCATCTGGGAAAGGAAAAACCTTACCAAAAATTACGATTTTGGCGAGTTTCGAACCCGCGTTAGTCACATCCCAAAGCCGGAAGTGCTTTAACTACGAACCCCTGGCGGGCCGAGTCGAAGTTCTGGAGATATCCAAATTCATTTTCTAGGTTATAAATTAAAGGAATCTACTCTCCAAATTCCATGTTTGTATCTTCAATAGTGTCGGCTGTGCATTGATGAGTCAGTCAGTCGTTCAGACAGAACACCATCTGTTTAAAATATTAGTATACGTTATAAACGAGTATTTATCACGATTTTTTATTCTAAGGTTTGAAAAACTGTCCACGAAATCTCTAAAATTTTAACAAAATCTATCAGAATTTTTATTATCTATGTGGCTTTGCCCAGCCGTTGGACGAAATTGTCTAAGAAAATAAAATCAAAATCAAAAAAGTACCACAACATATTTTGTTACACTGATGGGACTAATAGGTATTATACCTTTTTTTCTTATATTTATGTATGTTTTCTCGCAATACCACTTTATTTGTTCTTATAATTTATTTGCAAATTCGCAGCTAAATCTGTGCCTAAACGTACAATCACATTAAAACGCAAATAGTCGTCATTCCAAGGTTTCTATTTATAGTTTCTAAAACACTTAACACGTACAAGGAAGTTAACACGTTTACTGCGGCAAATAAAATCATAATTTTTCATCTGGCGCGGCGGCGCCGGCGCCGGCGGGTTGAAATGCACCCCTAATGATTTTTCCGCCAGTGCGTGACAGGTCTTTCTCGACCTACCTGCTGGTCACTAGGTCCTAGTGCTCTAGTATAGATTAAATTGTTATAAATTTGGGAAAACATACTGTAAACAATTTTGTTTTGTACTGTTAGAATGACCTTGAACCCGAAGTCAATGAATGGGATTTATCGGACATATCTCCTGTCTTATTTTTGATATAAAAAAAAATATCATCCATAAATTTTTCAAATATTTCATATGAGACAGAGGGCGGACCTACCACAATAACTCGCTCCATCTCTACACATGCTATTTCGACTTGGCATTCCACAGATAAGCAAACTATATCTTGTCTGAGCCTCCTCAAATAGCATGTGACCTGCAAAAGGAGCTACCTATCTGATGATTACTGAAATTGAACATAATTTCATATTGTCTTAGCCAATGCTCTGTTATACACAGAATGTCAATATTAAAGTCGTTCATATACGATTTCAATTCTTATAATATACTATTTTGTTACCTGCATATTGTTCACAGTTCTGATTTTGTATTTTTTTTATATGTGATAACTATTTTGACACCATTCGTGTTAGTTACACTATTTATAACTAAAGAACAGCTAAACCGATTTGGCTTAAAATTGATGGGGAGGTAGCTAAAAACTAGGAGACGGCCATAGGCTACTACATTTCGTTGCGTAAATTAAAACATAGGGGATGAAAATTTGTATGGAAAAATCGTTTTGTTCACTTGAAAAACTCAAAATTTTGCATATATTATTAGAATTTAGAACTTAATGAACCTGTGTATCGAAATTCCTAAAAATCATCCCCTAAGTAAAATTACAGGGGATGAAAATTTGTTGGGGAATATGCAGGATTCCGCCCAGCACACGCTCGAGGATTGCTCGGCGTGGTGCGTGGAAAGGCAGAATCTGGCACTCAGGATCGGGCAGGATCCCTCTCTCTGCCCAGCGTAGTAGCGGCTATGCTTGCAGATGAGATGGTGTGGAAGGCGGTGGCCTCTTTCTGTGAGACCGTAATGGTGCGGAAAGAGGCCGCGGAGCGGGATCGCGAGAGGGTGGCGGCGGGGTGCAGGTAACGGCCGCCCCGCACCGCCTGCCCCGTGAGGCTACGGCGTCATGGGGCTGCGGCATCCCCTATAGGGGACCATCTGGGGCCCGTAGGGTAGTCAGAGTGAGGGCTTGGACTATCCCAGACGGACCCAAGGAGGGCGATGGTGCATGATGGCTGTGCACCATCGTAAGTTCCGCGAGACGAGGGCGTTAGTTGTGGACGCCCCCGGGACGTGCTCAGGCAAGGTGCGATAGGGGCTCCCGAGTGTTCTTTACAAGGAACCGGAGCCCCTAGTGCACCGAGGCCGGCCATCGGGGGGGTTTTTAGTGAGTCGTCGGGAGACCACCTCACATGACGATACTTGTGCCCTGACGCAGCATGTGTATCTGCGAGCAGATTCCCCCCCCCCCCCACACGAAAAAAGGGGTGGTTGTAGGGTAGTTGTAGGGTAGTTGTAGGGTAGTTCGAATATCCCAGACGGACCCAGGGAGGGCGATGGTGCATGATATGGCTATGCACCATCGTGAGTTCCGCGAGACGTAGGGGCCGTTAGTTGTGGACGCCCCCGGGACGTGCTCAGGCAAGGTGCTATAGGGGCTCCGGAGTGATTGTGATTACTTTATGAGGAACCGGAGCCCCTAGTGCACCGAGGCCGGCCATAGGGGTGGTTTTAGTGAGTCGTCAGGAGACAACCAAAAAAAAAAAAAAAGGTAGTTAAGGGTACTTGTAGGGTAGTGGTAGGGTAGTTGTAGAGTAGTTTTAGGGTAAGTTGTAAGTAGTGGTTGTAGTAGGTGCGATACAAAGTTCTTGGAGAACTTGGAGAAACATCGATGTTCTTCAACGAAATTCAATAATGTTCAAGGATATTTTGGGATATCTTAGTTTTTCTGCAATCAATATTTTAAAGTATATTTGCTACAGCAAATGTTTCATCTCGGTCCCTGGCATAAAATATGCGCCTACGCACCTTTTAGTAGCAATGTGAGTAGGCAGTGATGGTAAAAACTGACGATAAAAAAGGAGGATACAGTTCGATGTTGGAACTTCATTAAGTATCATTTTTATTTAGTATTTATTGTCCCATGAAGATCAACCAAGAGATGTGCGTAGGGGCAGACCACCTGCTCGCTGGAAGGATGGTATTGTGAAGGCAATAGGGGAAAGTGGCAGATGGCACAAAACCGCCAAAGTGACGTTTAAGACACTCTTTTCTAGCTCGCCTTTACCGCTACTTTAGTTAGTCCCATGCTACAGGGCTTATTCCAAAAATCTCCTGGGATAATCCTCTGCGAAGGGAATTTGGTCTTTTTGTCCAGAAATCCCCTTCTGGTTCTCAAAGGGGAAGCAAAGGAGATTTATGGACTGGACAAAAGTTCCCCAAATCCCCTTATCCATTTAAGAACTTAAATCACCTGCGATAAAAATATAGTACAGTTAGCACGTTGTGAGTCATTAGAATGATTTTTATGACATAGATAGTAATAAAGTCTTCCTCTACCAAACTCTTCCATTCGCCCCTTTTAGAAGCGATGGCCCACGAACTAGATCGCCCAAAGTGTAAAAGTGTAAACAAGTGTGTCCCGCGTGTCCTCAATATCATTAACATATAGAAATATTAAGTACATTATAACATAATAACATAAACACGGGAATTTATCGCGTAATACCTTTGATTATTCCCGACGTTTCGACTGTGTTTCAACATTCGTGGTCCCGGGTTGACTGGAGATTTCATTGGAGTGTCCATCAAGACGCGATGGTAGTTTTGCATTTGATGGTACTATTAAGTACAGTACCCATTTGACAGCTAAATCATCATGGCATTAGGAGTCGACTGATACGCATCACGCGCGGAGGCATAAGTACCATCAATGAGCGTTTTCATTAAAAGTAAAAACTTCAAAAATGGTTCTTTCAAACCTTAAAGATAGCTTAGTTTTATTTTACTGGTAGGAAAGAATGCGATTGCGATTGTGTTTAACCACAAACTTGCTTTCTCCGCTTGCCAGATCCATCTATTATTTTTAGTCATCATTATCATTACAGCCGTAAGACATCGACTGCTGGATATGTCCAGAGGCCTCGCTCATGGAGAAAGAGATCCAACTGATCTTGAGGGGTTGTTGCCATACTCACCACTCTTGGCCGGTTAGCGAGCGCAGTGCGGGATGATGATACACATAAAGACGCTGCTGCCCGTCTTCCGGAGATATCTCTAAACATATTCTTACTGCATCCACGGTCAAGAGAGGAGGGGTGACATTCTACTGCCGGCACCCCACGGCAGTTATGTTTAGTAGAAAACACTATTTACTTTTTTATTGAAAACGGCTCATTCATATTTCAAGACAATACTTTTAGAAAACATAAATTAATACATAAATATTTTTTTTCTATATACTTTTATTAATATTATTTATTATAATTAGTAGAAAAAAATATTTATTATAATATGAAACTGTATATAACACGTTACAGAAAAGTATACTTTTCTGTAACGTGTTATATACAGTTGTTGTAGATCAAGCTAAATAAGCGCCTGCGCACCTCTTAGTGGCAATGTTTGTAAGCATTGATAATATTGCTCATTCAGTGCTGCTCTGTTGACATTAATACAATCGTGATTCTTCAAAACAACGTCTTCTTTATTTAACGCATTGCTGAGATTTCTATAGAATGTGACTGAATGACTAAGGGTATGATTTTATCAACATCATCATCATCATCATCATCATCTCAGCCCGTAGGACGTCTACTGCTGAACATAGACTCTTATGAAACTCTTTCTCCAAGTACTGATCATGAGGGGATTGTGGCCATACACGCCACGCTTTGCAGGCGGGTTGGCGAGTAGTAAGACCAGCATATCATCTGAGCCTGGCCAGGTGCTACACAATGCTGAGTTGGGGACCCATTTACCCGCGCCACAACCGCTTCTTCCTGTCCGCAATGTGTTATATATTATTGTTACTCATTTATTTTTTTAAACCTGTTTTTGTTTATTTACCAATTTTTTATTTTTTATGGTTTTTGTGCATGTATGTTTTGTTTTTGTGCGTGTGGTAAATAAATGTTTTTCTTCTTCTTCTTCTTCTTCTTCTAAAGATAGGCAGCTGCGTCGTTCAGTGTCATCCCGTATTGCGCTAGCCAACCCGCCTTCCAAACGTAGTGAGTATTGTTATGTTAAACGGGTTTTCTCCGTAGTCAGTATAGTCATACATAACATTATTATGGATCTGGTAATCTGAAATAATATATACATATATATATATTTTTTTTATAACTAGTTCGTGATCAGTACTTGGGGGAGGTCTAGGTCCATCAGTGGGTGTATACTTATAAAACTGCACGCCTATATAGGTAAAATACCTACATTTGATCTACAATTTTAAATCAATATCCTATTATAACATGTATTTAAGCATTAAATTAACTTTGACTTTGACTTGTCCTACGGCTGAGATGGTGCTGTTTATATGTGTTATTTAAATAGATGGCAAAGACCAATTTACTCAGTGATATAGAATAGATCGACGAAGGATATTAGGTACTTAATTTAACCCGACTTCCTACAATATGTGTTACTGGCTGTTAACTCGCCGCAAATTGACCGTTTCCTGCATCTGAAGATAGAATCGCCTGCATAAAATGACAGCAGTTTAGAACCATGCCACACTAAAGAGCGCTATCTACCTATAGTTATGGTTCATAATTAAATATAGGGAATTTTCACGTACTTATTAAATTGGTGGAGGCACCAACTTTTTCGAACTTTATCGAGGGCCTTATTCAAGGTATTAGAGAATTATTAAAATATGGTATTATGGGGTATTTATCGCGTAATTACATTTATTTTATTCCCGACGTTTCGACCGGATTGCACCTGGTCGTGGTCGCGGGGAGACACCAGGTGCAATGCGGTCGAAACGTCGGGAATAAAATAAAGGTAATTACGCGATAAATACCCGATTATCCCATATCCTAATAATGTGTTGTGATCGCGAAAGTTTAAAAAAGAGTATTACAGAATATTCCAAATATGTTCATATACGACGAAATTCAGTAGGTCTACCATGAGTTTTCACAATCGATACGCGCTAGCTAATGTAATTAAAAAATGTATGAAAATTTGTACAGCGCCTCTAGCTGATAGTTTCTTACTAAAATACGCAGTAAACTAATACTACAGCGACTTACAGGCGATCTAACAGCGACAACTCATGTGACACACTGAGGTAACTGACTTGTTAACCTCTTTATTTTTAAGTCAGTTAAATAGATAATCATCATTTCAGCCGTAAAACGTCCACTACTGAACACAGGCCTCCCTCATGGATCTCCATGAGGGGTAGTTGCCATACTCACCACGCTTGGCAGGCGGGTTGGTGAGCGCAGTACGGGATGTTGATATACGGAAAGACGCTGCTGCCCATCTTCCGGAGGTGTCCCTTAGCAGGCTCTTACTGCATCCACTCCACGGGTAGGAGAGGAGGGGTAGCATTCTACTGCCGGCACCCCAATGATGAAATAGATAATGTTTATAGCTTGGGTGCCGAGAGATATTGGTTACCCCCCCCCCCCCCCCCCCCCTTCATCTCAACCGTAGAACTGCTATCCACGTCCACTGCAGGACATAGAACTCCATGCATCTCCAAGACCATGACAAGATTGTTTCTATACCTACTCGCTACGCTTGTCAGGCGGGTTGGCGAGCGCAGTACGTGATGTTGATACACGGAAAACGCTGCTGCTTAACTTCCGGAGCCATCACTTTGCAGATATCCTCGGGTAATAGAGGAGTCTTCTAATGGCACCGCACGGCAAGCTCCACTTATCTCCAATGATTCATATAATATTATTTCTTATTACAGTGACCATCCGGAGCATGACAGTCACCGAAGCACGGGATGCTACAAAGAGGCGCTGCTGGACAAGGTAAACATGACATTCTCATAAGTCACATTCACATTTTGACACATTGTCTTGTCTTTTTATTTTATGGCTTTTTGTGTTTGGTTTTACACAATTCCGCCAGTGTCAATTTTAACACATTAGACAGCAGCACCCCGCCAACAGACTCGGTTTTTTATTTTTTAAATAACCATGTATGATAAATAATTCTACTTTAAATTTTAAATTAAGAAAACGTAAAGCTGGCCATTTAAGGTTTACTTTCATCTATAATAATTAATAAAAAAAATATTTCATCATCATCACAATTTGAGCCATATAACGTCCTCTACTGAACACAGGCCTCCCTTATGGATCTCCATGAGAGGTAGTTGCCATACTCACCACGCTTGGCAGGTGGGTTGGCGAGCGCAGTACGCTAACGCGTAGCTATACATAGCTAACGCGTTTTTAGTTTCGGAGAAATTGTCAATCAAATATGTGATACGGATAACCAAACATACCGGAATACTTTTAAGCCGAAAACTCAATTAATTGCTATAAATATGTTAAAAAACGTAAAAAAACAAACACCAACTTCTTTCAACAGGTCTACGGTTAACCATGGAACCCTAGCGCGTGGCCAAAATAAGTTGGGCAGGTGCGTGTTACCTGGTTCAACTTATTTTGTAATAAAATTAAAGAATTATCACTAGTTATATTCACTGCTCCTAATATTTTGAAAAAAATATCACAGAGTTCAAGCGAGAAATAAATAAAAACGCGGTAAAAACCGCGGGCATCAGCTAGTCGTGTAATAAGCACGGGTTGACAATGATGATGTGACTTATGGAACTATCAGTGCTCTTGTCAACTCAATGATCAGTCATATTTCTAATATATGGCGTGCCCAGTTTTACCTTACAATGGCAAGTCTGTCTTGGTTTTTATCGACAATATAATTTTAATGCGGTCGAAAACGACATGTTTATTATCTTTTTAAAAAAATATCATCACGTCAGTCATAAGATGTAGACACAGTCCGGACACAGGCCTTCCTCATGGATCTGCAAGTACTGCTCTTTGGTTTTGGCCATACTCACCACGCTTGGCAGACGGGTTGGTGAGCGCAGTACGGTATGTTATTACACGGAAAGACGCTGTTGCCTATTTTCCGGTGGTATCCCTTGACAGATTCTTATTGCATCCACGGGCAAGAGAGGAGAGGGAGGTGTACCAATAAATTTTCCTTTTTTATAAGAAACTAGCTTTTGCCCGCGACTTCGTCCGCGTGGAAGTCATAAAACGTAAAATCCCCTTTTTCACGCAGATCCACTTTGATTCGAAAATATAGATCCCATTTATTCCCTATCCCGTGGGAATTTCAAAAAACCCCTTCTTAGTGCACCTCTAGTATACTCAAGGTATATGTGTGCCAAATTTCAAGTATTTAGGTCCAATGGTTTAGGCTGTGCGTTGATATATCAGTCAGTCAGTCAGTCAGTGAGTCAGTCAGGACTTTGAATTTATATAAAATTCATTTCATTTCATTTTGAGGTAACAAAGATTTGAAAAAGATCGGAAGAGTTGAGAATCCTCCTATTTTTGAAGTCACATTTTCAATTTCTATGATGGTCCAATGGCTTACCGCGAAACAAATCGGGAATCGAAATGGAATTCAGATACTTATTTAACAGCAAAACCACAACCGCGTAATGTCAGCTTTATCAATGTGTCTACCATAGAAAACAGAAAATAATTATGGTGAGTTGTCACTGTTAAAATTCAAATTATTTTATTACAATATAGTAACACAAAATACAAAGAAATTATATAGATACTAAATACTATGTTTAAGTAATTATTTAGGGGTGCAAAAACTACAATCTATTTTCCTTTGCAGCCGTGCTAGGTCTAACCTATGTTACGGCCTGCAAAGTTACATTCTTTTCAGAATCTTATCTGTTCTACTCGTATACTGTTAGATCGCCTGCCATTACTACAGTAGTAGGTAATAATACGTTACTATGACATCCGTGAGTAGGTCTACCTTGAGTTTTCACAATCTATACTCGCTAGCGAATGTAGTTAAAAAAATACCAAAGTCTAAGCGAATGAACATACCAGAAGCAAATGAAAATGATGCATTTGCTGTATCTGTATAGTTTACTGCTATTTTAGTACCAAGCTATCCGCTAGAAGCGCTGTACAAGTTTTCATACATTTTAGGGTTCCGGATCGAAATGGTAAAAAGGAACATTAATGGTATCACTTTGTCTCTCTGTCTGTCACAAATGGATATCTCGAGAACTACTGATGCTATCGACTTAAAAATCGAAATGGTTAAAGATAATACTTTTTAACAAATATAGCATTCTAGCTTCTGCCCGCCGCTTCGCATGTGTTGTACCCGGATAAAAAGTAGCCTATGTGTTAATCCTGGTCAACATCAATACATGTGCAAAGTTTCAGCTCAATCCGTAAGCTAGTTTATGCGTGAAGAGGTAACAAACCTCCATACAAACAAACTTTCGGCTTTATAATTAATATCCCACTAATGTGGGATATGAAAATGTTAAAAAATATCCATAATAAGATTGCAGGGGATCTCAATTTTTTTAAGTGAAGTTACTAGGTCTTATGGTGTATCACATGAAAGGTACTAATTTGCAAATTAATAAAGTTTCTATTTTTCCTTTAAGCCGTATCGTTTCCGAGTTATTTATAAAAATGTAGAAAAAAGACAGTTCCTCCCCTTATCTCCGACGTTTGCAGAGATAAGCCCTTGAAACTTTTAAAGCTAATAGAATAATAAGTATATAAAATTTATAGGAAAATTATAGCGAACTCTCTAATTTGCTTAGTTTTTTAGACTAGGGGTAAGGGGTTTTATTTTTTTGTAAAAATACTAGTTTTTTGTGGGGTATCATAAGAAAGGTATTCATTTGCACAGGAATAAACAGTTTTTAGTTTTGCTTTAAGCCGTATAGTTTTCGACTTATATACAAAAACGTTGAAAAAAATAGGCACCCTTCCTCCACTTCCACTCGTCCTCTCCCCCTTCCCCTCTTTTTCTAAGTCTAGAGCTTCCGTCTGTCAATGTGTGCAATGCGCATCCAGATGGTCCCGGCATCTCGGAAATGAAAAACCTTACCAAAAATTAGGATTTTGGCGGGTTTCGAACCCGCGTTAGTCAAATCCCAAAGCTGGAAGTGCTTTAACAACGAACCCCTGGCGGGCCGAGTCGAAGTTCTGGAGATATCCAAATTCATTTTCTAGGTTATAAAAGGAACCTACTCTCCAAATTCCTAGTTTGTATCTTCAATAGTGTCAGCTGTGCATTGATGAGTCAGTTAGTCGTTCAGACAGAACAACATCTGTTTAAAATATTAGTATACATTATAAACGAGTATTTATCACGTTTTTTATTCTAAGGTTTGAAAAACTGTTCACGAAATCTCTAAAATTTTAACAAAAGCTATCAGAGTTTTTATTATCTATGAGGCTTGGCCCAGCCGTGGGACGAAATCGGCTAAGAAAATAAAATTAATGTCAAAAAAGCACCACTACCTATTTTGTTACACTGATGTGACTAATAAGTGACCTTTTTTTCTTATATTTGTATGTTGAATGTAGGTGTAGGCCCAAACACAAAATTGCAGTGCCCTTGCAAGGTGCATGTATTTACTTAAGGCTAGCTATAAGATCCAAGCTGTTTATAATATGTGTACATGTAAGCAATAAATGAAATATGAAATATTTATGTATGTTTTCTCGCGATACCACTTTATTTGTTCTTATAATTTATTTGCAAATTCGCAGCTATATCTGTGCCTAAACGTACATACAATCACATTAAAACGTGAAATAGTCGTCATTCCAAGGTTTCTATTTATAGTTTCTAAAACACTTAACACGTACATAGGAAGTTAACACGTTTACTGCGGCAAGTAAAATCATAATACTTCATCTCGTGCGGCGGCGCCGGCGGGTTAAAATGCGCCCCCAATGAGAACTAAAGATGAAATTCAACTAAACTATATTGGTAATAAAACTTCTTCTAAATTATATTGGTAATAAGGGTTTGTATTATTATGTAAGTACTTAAAGAGAAATTTATATGTTTTTTTAAGTGCCTTTAGAATGACAAGAACCAATCTGCCCCAACGGACATTAGTTCGCTCTACAGACTAAATATTATATTATAAATAAATAAAAAATGTTGGACAATTCACACAGCATTATCTAGCCCCAAGCTAAGCAGAGCTTGTGTCATGGGTACTAGATGATTATATTTATGATTACATTTTATGATTATTTTATGATGATTAATACATTTTACTATTTACATACATACATATATATTTTTTTATATAATATAGAAAAACATCCAGAACACCATGAACAAATATCTGCAGATCGAGTTACAGACATTTGTCCCGAGGCGCGAATCGAACCCGCAACCTCTTGCGTCATAGGCGGACTTTCGTCCGCTGCGCCACAGAGGTCGTCGTATTATTATTAATACTTAAGTTATATAAATCACTTGCTTTTTGAGGAGGAGGTTCTCAAGTCATTTGTATTTTATTACTTAGAACTCCGTTGTTTATGAACCGATTTCGAAAATTATTCTTTAGTCTGAATAGATGCTCTTTTCCACTCAGATCCACTTAACAAATTCACATCCTTTCAATTAAGGTTTTTGGGTGTAGAAGCAGGCACACATTATAAAGTGCAGGTTTAAAGTTAAATCATGTAACCGTACCTTGACAATAGACACTATTACAATTATTTAATTCCTCATGGAACCTATTTCCATGAGGAATGAAATAATTGCCTTAACCTTACATGCCTTAACTTCAAACCTGCACTTTATAATGTGTGCCTGTTTCTACACCCTGTTAGGGATCCGTGATGAATCGAGGGAATTACTCAAATGCAAGAGGTGTACATAAAGCAGCATAAAGTATTCTTAACAAGTCAAGGATTCTATCTATCTATCTATCTAACCAGCCTGAAGCACCCACTGCTGAGTATAGGCATCTTCTTTATCACGCCACCACTGAAGGTCTTGTGCCAGCCGGATCCGCGGATTTCCTACTGCTTCACAATGTCCTCGGACCAAGGATTTTATCATCGAAGTAATTTTTTTTGTTGATAAATTAAAGAATTACGTATAGAGGATCAATTCCGCAAAAAATATGTTTACAAAATGTATAGATAGATAGATAGATAATTTCTTTATTTGTGACAACAAGCATAGAAAATATTGCTTAGGTACATACAAATAAAAAGACAAAAATAATGAAGCCATGCTTGAGTCACAAAAAGGTCTCAGTCTCAGCTTAATGTTGGCATGTTAACCAACGCTGGTCTATCAGTTTGCTTCATTCGATTCCGCAACCGTTCTCCTATTCATACCGAATTTATCTAATTTATCTTCGTTGCAAAAATGTAAAATAACTATAAGATTTTTTATGTTATTATTTTTAACAATTTTCAATGTTGCTTGACGACCAAAAATACTGTTAAGTGATATTATGAGATATTATACCAACATAGGTATAGGATTTATCAGGTAAGATGGTATAAGTAGGAGCTGGCCAAGCCTAATCTATCTAACAACTTGCCAGGCAAAGCAGCGGCCGTACAGCATTGATACAAGTTGCTGAAGCTGGTAATCCAGCCATGGTCATCATAAATCATCTAAATGTGAACGTTCTAACTTATCTAGGTATTTACATATATACATAGTAACGTATATTGTATACCTATATGTATAAGCAGTGGATAATCAGTCCGCATTAATTTGCGTAACTAGTAGTTAGTACCTACGACAATATGACATAGGTACATTAGTACTAAATACATAATGCTTGTCGCATAACGATTACAAGGCATAATAATAATTGCTGATTATCAAAAATTGCAATGTTTTTAAATACTATTTTAGAACGAGAAGAGTAAAACTAAATTATTCAGAAATCTATCGCAGACCTTCTAAACACAGCGGAAGTGGGACATGACATTGACTTCCGCAATCCATTTTCAAAATCTCGTTTGATCAGCACGTTCGTGTTAAGTAAACACTATTTTATGCTCAACATGTACATAAATCATGTATCGTAGGTCAGCATCATCAGCATTACATTAGTTACATTGCAGCAAAGAAACATCTTACGTTGTCTGACCTTTGTTACGTTGTCTTTACCTTGCAAACTTCATACTGTCAACTGCAAAAACAAGACAATGGTGTCGATTCTGATGGCAAACTGTAGAAATCTAATTCAAATTGCGTAAAATGGACTAAAATGACGTCTAGCTATTCGGTTTGTGCTGTTCCAAAATCAGAATGGCACTTTCAACCTAATTTTAAGATGACAGCTCAGTAAGAAACGTCAAATCTCTAATTATAAATCGACACCAATAACTACCAAATTACACTCAATATTCAATACTATGATTTATATTTGTATATTAATCTTAGGTACAGTGGTGTGAGCCCTCTTTTGACGGTATAAGTTAAAACCATTCAGGGATTGCGAAGACTTTTTCATTTGTTATTTGTTTCGTTTGGGAAAAACATAACGATTTTTTTCTCCTTTCGCTTCCTTAAATCTAAACTGCTAGTTTTACAAATCCGAAAATTATAGATGAACTTTTAAATCATTAACTTTCTTGGAAAACTATAACGGTCAAGCTAGCTTTTTTAGTTTTATTACCAAACATACCGGAATACTTTAAACCCAAAAATCAATTAATACATGTAAATATATTTTGGTGAATATATAAAAATATACTCCAACTTCTAACATTAGGTCTAAAGGTAACTTCGGAATCCTACAGAGCTCGTGGCTCGGCACGCACATGGCAATAATTCATTTAAAATATATTATAAGTTCCTGTGCTAGGACATCACTTAAACACTATTTTTTTCAACGTTTTTATAAATAAGTCGAAAACTATAGATACGGCTTAAAGCAAAACTAAAAGCTGTTTATTAATGTGCAAATGAATACCTTTCATATGATACCCCACATGACCAATTAACTAAAATTTTCCCATTTCCACCCCCTTTTTCTAAAAAACTATGCAAATAAGAGTGTTCGCTATGATTTTCCTGTAATCTTTACATACACTTCTATTAGCTATAAAAGTTTCTGGGGTTTATCTCTGCAAACTTCGGAGATAAGGGGGGAGAACGCTATTTTTTTCTCAACATTTTTGTAAATAACTCAAAAACGATACGGCTTAAAGGAAAACTAAAAACTGTTTATTATTGGGAAAATTAATACCTCACACAAAATATCCCACATGATCTAGTAATTTCACTTAAAATTTCTGAGACCCCCTTTTCGGCCCCTTGCAATCATATTTAGAAATTTTTTCGTAATTTTTATGTATTCCATATAAGTGAAAAAGCGTTATCTTATACCATTTCAAATTTCAAGTCGATAGCATCAGGAGTTCTCAAGATATCCTTTTGTGACAGACAGACAGACAGACAGACAAAGTGATACCATAAGGGTTACTTTTTTTCATTTTGGTCCGGAACCCTAATGATGAAGTTTACTTAAAACTGTCAGTAGTAATTATTGTAAGTATTCATTTGTCAGAAATTGCAAAAGAGTCGGCAAACACTGTTATCAGTTTAGAAGAAAATTTTAAAAAGTTCTGCTGATACTGGATTTAAGGTTCTGATTGATTAGGTACAGACGTTAGGTTTGTGGGTGTTGAATTTATTTTAAAATTAGACAACGAACAGCATCAAAATTATTTAACTTCATATGGCACTATGGCAAGTTAATTACCATAGTAAAACATCAACTTGGCACAACTGATGCGCTCTCGAGGAGTTGACAGATGTATCAACAAGGATGGATAAACGTTCCAACTAAGATAGGTTCCTACCTATTTCTTAGCCTAAGGCGTATAGGAGTAAAACAAGGAGACCCTCCCCTAAACTCTTCACTGACACCTTGAAAGAAGTTTTCAAAAAGCTTTCCACAACCTGGGCAAAATAGGGGAATTGTCGTCGGTAATAGTAGATTAACAAACCTTCGCTTTGCCGACGACATTGTCTTATTCTCCTCAACAGCGACCGAACTTAGCTTGATGATCAACGAACTAAACACCGCCAGCCTCGAGGTTGGACTGAAGATGAACATGGAAAAGACCAAAGTCATGTCAAACACCACTGAGCGCCGCGTTTACGTGGCAGGTGTGGAGATCAAGTAAAACCTTCCGGAGTACCTTTATCTTTGCCAAATAGTCTCTTTCCAGGCGAAAGGAGAAAAAGAGGTTGCTAGACGCACAGAGAACGCCTGGAAGAGCTTATGGTCAATGAAAGACCGTATGAAGAGCAAAATTCCACTATAACTTCACAGGAAACTCATGGACGTACGTGTTCTCCCCATCCTGACATATGGCTCTCAGACTTGGTTTTTAACAAATCATCAACAGTCTGCCCTCGGGGTATGCCAGCGAGCTATGGAGCGCAGTATCCTAGATATTAAGCTGTCAGACCGCGTGCGTAACAGCATACTGCGCTCCAAGACCCAGATCGCTGATGTTGGTCAGAAAGCAGCAAGCCTAAAGTGGAACTGGGCTGGACATGTATGCCGCATGCCCGATGATTTTTGGGCGAAAATAACCACAGAATGGACCCCAAACGCATGTCGGCCGCGCGGACGACCCCGAAGGAGATGGCGGGACGAGCTGAACACTCATCTGAGCACGTGGCCTGTCACTGCGCTAAGTCGCGAAGAGTGGAAGAAGGGAAGGGAGGCCTTTGCCCTGCAGTGGGACAGTGGAGGCTAAATAATAATAATAATAAGGCGTATGATGTAACACGTAAAATAAAAAAACGACAAAAAACAAAAGCCGGTTTGAAATCAAAATCCAATTACATATTTTATGTAGACAAGGTACCTATTGCGAGGTAATGCTGCAAAAAAATATAGTAAGGCCTAATAATCTATTAAAGATGATTTAGATGGATAAAAGTTCGAACTAAGATAGGTACCTACCTATTTCTTAGCCAAAGGCAAATGATGTAACGCATAAAAGAAAAAAACGACAAAAAACAAAAACTGGTTTGAAATAATAAAAAAAACCAGACCGCTATATCGATGGTCATATGTTGACACCTCGTATCTCACATTTTTTGTAAAAACAAGTTGCGCATTGCTAGCTCAAAATCCGCAAAAAATCTCACTCGAACATTTTTTACAAAAAGTTGACACCTCACTACTATAAATGTCCTTAGATTATCACTTTAAGTGCTGTTACGAGGTGTCAACACTAACTAATCGTTGAAAGGAGGGTAGTTAATATCTATAATTTTAATATAATGTAATATAATGTTGTTTGCTGCACTTTTGACTGTTTTAGTGTTTTTTCTTAAAATAATAAGAGTTTATTACGTTAATTTTCTATGCAAAGTGCCAATAGCAATGAACACCTTAAGAAAAAATAACATAATGTTAGCATAGCAGCTATCGTATAGTAAATATCATACCAAGAATAGAATATTGGATAAACTGGTATTATAACTTATACATATATAAAACACCAGTGAAAAGATGAGTTTCTTGATAAGATACAATTTTAATAGTTATTAGGAAGGTCTTCATTTACCATGGAAGACAACAGTGATGAAGAGATTTATTTAGGACTCTGTGTTAACCTTTCCCGCTAAGCTTATAGCGAACTTAAATATGAAAGTTTATCTCAAGGACCATCCCTCACCGACGCTGCTAGCAGAGTAATGTCCAAATTTCACCTATTTAGTAACAGATAATGTAGACCTATTTTTGACGGACGTTACAACATCAATACAGGAAGACACCCATGAACTCCATGAACTCACTGCCAATCAAATTAGTCATCATTAACATACATATAACCGGGTATTTATCGCGTAAATTACCTTTATTATTTCCCGACGTTTCGCTTGGATTACACGTAGTCCGTAGGATATTAGTGTTCTGTGGATTACACCAAGCATGGTCCCGGGAAGACTGACGTGTTGGATGGAGGTACCGCAGCAAAGCGAAGGCGTTTGTTGAACTACCCTCACTTGATCTTCATAAACATTATTAGAGCCGGTTCCCACTTACAAATTAGTCATCACCACAGTTTATCAAGATACTTTTACAACTGCACTTGATTCGCTGAATCTTCTATAACGAACACCTACCACCCCGAAACAGCTTGCGCAACCTACTAACTCCAACCATAACATAAACTCAACCGAAACTCTGAAACCTAAATCATTTTTGAAACGAGCCATGTGGAAGTCGAAATTCAAACCAAGATACTAGATGTCAACTTATGACCATCGATATGTATGCTTATTTCATTTGATTCCAATGAACCTGATGCTGATGATGATGAAGATGATGTGTAGTGGATTATGATATGAGTATATAAGTGGATAAGGATATAATTATTATCATACCCATCTTTCGATGTCGTCAACCGTGAATTTTGTAATAAATATAAACTTAATTTTCATAATCACCTGTGATCTTCTTCATCAGTTCCACTTCACGAAATAATACTTTCTGAATGCAAATGAAAATAAATTTGTTTTAGCAAATTTATCCTAGAGCCGAATATCCCGAAATCGCTATTAAGTTTACCTACAACATTTGAACAGTTCCCTCGATTTCTCACGGATTCCATCATCAGAACTGGGTTTTGAAAAAATTGGTTAAAATTCAAAGTGTATTCGAACTCAAAAATAATTTTCCAAAGTGGTTTATAAACGACGGTGTTCTGAGGTTACAAAGATTTACAAAAATACAGACGACTAACTGTTTTGGTGTTGACTGTACACACCAGTGGTCTCGCAGGCAGTATGGTGCTAGGCCTGGCCTTTGGTGGGTCGATCAGTGTCATAATTATTCACAGTTTCGCGCGGTTTTCAGTGGCATTTTTTATAAAATTTTATAGTTGTGCGGATATTAAGTGCCGGTATTTTCTGCGATAACGCGCAAAAAAGGAACTCACGGTATTTGTCACGTAAAATCTAAACAATTTTGTAGTTAAGAGTACGAGGTATTATAGAAATATTTTTACAATATAAAACTGGACATAAAGTAGAATAATAAAATAAAACGCCTAATTTACTATTTTACGGATAACTGAAGCTTTAAAACAAACAGAATGGACAAAAAAATAATCGAATATGCCCATACAAATAAAATAAATTACGATAAAAAATGTTTGCATGACTGACCACCGTGTTATGCAGTAATTTGTTGAAAAGACGGAATCCGTTTCGTTTTATTTTGACAACACTTTAGTCATAACAAAACTAGATAAACTGTGTTAGTAGATTATCTGTGGGTATACATATAATTTTTGTTGTCGTCCATGGTTTGAAAAAGAACTAGAGTTTTTTTTTTATTCAATTCTGTCCCACATCTGGCCTTAGTCCGCTTAAATATAATACATTTATTTATTTATTAGCTGGCCCAACAGACTTTGCCCTGCCCGAACCCGATCGTAGCGCCACGTTGTTTTTTATTCTTATCACGTTAAAGAGCCATCAGCCTCCCAAAGTTTTGTCAGCCTTCTCTGCCTTGTTCATTTCGCATGTAGGTGTGCACAGCGACCGTAACGGGCTATAACCCTAGACCATCCCTGTATGGAAGAGAAAAATTGTATTTCAACTAGGTGAAGCTGTCTAGCTCTTGCGCTTAGCAACATTTAGCCATTTATTATAATTTTATAGGACTAATTTGATTATTTCGTTGCACAACACAAAAGGCGGATAGTAAAGAAACGATATCCCATTATTATATTTCCTACTAGCTTTTGCCCGCGACTTCGTCCGCGTGGAAGTCATAAAACGTAAAATCCCCTTTTAACGCAGAGCCACTGGTTCGAAAATATAAATCCCATTTATTCCCTATCCCGTGTGAATTTCTAAAAATCCCTTCTTACTGCACCTCTATAAGGATACTCAAGGTATATGTGTGCCAAACTTCAAGTCTTTAGGTCCAGTGGTTTAGGCTGTCAGTCAGTGAGTCAGTCAGGACTTTGAATTTTGTATATATAGATAGCGTTCTGCTAAACGCAATTCACAATAGGAGCACTAATCAATTTCAAAACATTACAGATTGCAAATTGCGTAACTAATCATAGTAAAACACGTTTAATAAAATCATACCGAGAAGACAGTGTACTTTACGTGACTCAAAATCATCATTATCTCAGGCGTAGGATTGCTCCACGTTCACTGCTGGACAGTGACGTGTATCAACATCCCGTACGGCGCACGCCAACGCGCCTGCCAAGCGTTCTCCACGCACCACGCAGCGTTCACGCGCACGGAAAGACGCTGCTCACATAGACACACTGACAGATTCTTATTACATCCACGGGCAATAGAACATTCTACTGCCACTTTATAAAAAAATAATAATCAATAATGCTTAACGCTGTACACAGTACCATCCAGTATCTAATACTAAGCATAGCTTGAAACCAGATGATTGATTGAATACTTGAAGCCCTTTATTTATTATTGCCACTATATATACAAAAAAACACCATCATCATCATCATCAGCCTATATTAGTCCACTGCTGGACATAGGCCTCCCCAAATCTGCGCCATTTAAAAAAAACACCTCCTGAGACAAATACATCATGTATCTGCTTATTATTCACACATTTTCAAACATCCTCAAGTTGTCAATAATTATTAGGTAGTTATAATGTGTTTACTGTTTGTAATATTTAGATTAATGTAACATCAACATATTGCTCTCTAGATTGGTGTAACTAGATTTTACAGTGCTTTGTTTTTTTAATATTTTTTGTTTATTTTTGTGTGATATAAATACACACAATTTAAATATGTTTCTGCGAGGCTAGAACCCGCAACGTGCTGCGGCTATTAGACCAACTGTTCCACAGAGGTCGTCGAGTCTTTGCCAGCACTTTTTGCAAAAACTTGATTACGCGTGATTTTCCCTATTTATATTTTCCTGGACAAGAAAATTACTTAAGGTAAAAAACCTCGCGGATAAAAAACTCACTGGACTGGTCTGATTCATGTGTGCCTAGGTATTGCCCAGATGTATCTACAGAGTTATATTATGCACTTTCCGATAATGCCATATAATTTTCTTTATCAGCTATAAAAATCGTATCCAAATCGGCCCGCAGGCTGATCACTTATTTCGCGACAGGTTTGCAACAGGCGATAATATAGATCGCGAGATTTAAGCCTGTTGCAAACCTGTCGCAAAATAAGTAATCATCCTGCCGTTTGTGAGATACGTTGCGCCACACACATACACACTTGTGGTAAAAATTATAACAACACTATGCGTAGTGGGTTAATAGAACTGATCTAAAATTCGATATCAGAAGATTTGCGGATTTCCGCGGCCCACTTTTTATTCACTTAGTGGGTAGCTAAATTTTTCATTAGTGGTTAGCAGTTGCTAAAAACCTTTTATATCATTTAGTTATTATATTACTATTATAAAACGGTTGCATTACTATTCAAAAAGTTTCTAAAAAGTCCCAAGAACAAAATTGTTAACGAATTTTCAAAGTTTCAGTTCTCGAAAATAGTCATAATTTTTAGAGATGACTGAAATGCTGAAGTAAAAACGTATTTTAATGATTATGGTTATTACTTTTTTAATGACAATAAGTTTTCGAAATAAGCAGTTACTAATTTATATTATCTGTTCAACTGAAACATTAAGCTCAAATGCAATTTAAATTTAAAGTGGTCGAAATAAGCTTGTGAATCGGTGCATTCAACTGATAAACTACAAATTTAGTTTAATGCTTTCATATACTCGCTATTGTGGTATGTATTGCATTATTAGGAGTCAGCAAATTTGCACAGGTAAAGCTTAGAGTAGCTCACTGAGGTGGAGCGAGACTTAATTTACCAATCACAATCTTGAGCCTTGTGACCTTTGAGCGCTGTCATTGGTCAGATATGCCCCGCTCAGCCTCAGTAAAAAAAAATATGAACACTATTTCACTTAAACTTTTGTGACTTTGATCATGGTCTGGTTTGTGAAAGTGAACGGGAAAAAGTCGCACTACAGCACATGGGTGTCTCTTCTTCTTCAACCAATTTCTAACCAATGCTGAGTATAGGGCTCTTCCATTGTTCTCCAGATTGTGTGGTCTCCAGTTTTGCGCATCCAAACTTCCCCAACATGGGTTGTAAGTGTTCATATATTAAATTATTTCATACGATTAAAATCTAATTGAGATATCGAGCTAATGATCGACATTGAGTTTACTCATGTCCTAGAACTTCACATGGAAACCAGTTTTTCTATGCAATTTATCCTTAACCTTATACTTCTGCATTCCTCAGTATTATTTCGCGATATTGAATATATTACTTGATAAACATAAAAAAACCGCTTGATGTTGCTAGGCAAAACTCGAATTTTCGACGATCCTCTTTAGGGTTCCGGACCAAAATGGTAAAAAGGAACCCTTATATAGTCAAAAGGACTTTGTCTGTCTGTCTGTCACAGACGGATATCTTGAAAACTGCTGATGCTATAGACTTGAAATTTGAAATTAAATTAGATATTGCTTATTCACTAATGTTGCGTATATAAACATTATGAAAAATATTCTTATTATGGTTGGAAAGGGTATTATAGGTATATTCAATCAACCTCATTAAACAAATCTACCTTAAAAGTACAGCAGCAATAAAATTAAAACATCTGGCCCACATTTCGTGATAGAAAAGGTTAAACGGTAAAAAAGGTAGGTAGTAAAGGGAGTTAAACAGGGTGATCCTATATCCCCTAAACTTTTTAAATCACATTGGAGGAGGTGTTCAGAAAGCTTGCGTCCGGCTAATTAAACAGAGGCATTGAAGTCGGTGGAGTGAGGTTGACAAACCTTTGCTTCGCAGACGACATTGTCCTCTTTTCCAACACAGCCCACGAACTACAAACAATGCTCGTAGACCTGAGTAACGCAAGCCTTGATATTGGATTACAGATGAACATGTCGAAGACCAAAGTCATGACTAAGAATAGCATACCGTATAACGGTGAACAGTGAAGCGATGCCCTACGTCCAGGAATACATCTTTCTCGGCCAATTAGTCTCTCTCCGGGCAGGCAGACAGGACAAAGAAGTCGCAATGCTTGGAGAAGCTATTGGTCGATGAAAGAGCTCATGGAGGGTAACCTTCCAATGGCACTAAAGCGCAAACTTATGGACATGTGCTTCCTCCCCGTACTTACTGATGGCTCACAGACTTGATCTTTGACAAACATCCAGAAATCCAAACTCAAGGTTTGCCAGCGGGCCATGGAGCGCAGTATTCTTAGAGTGAAAATAACTGACCGCATCCGCAACACCACACTGCGCTCCAAAACCAAAATCGCCGATGTAGGGGAAAAAGCTGCAAAGCTTAAATGGGACTGGGCCGGCTACGTCTGCCGCATGCCTGATACGCTGTGGGCCAAAATAACCACTATGTGGAGCCCTGAGTCTGCGAGACGGAGTCGCGGTAGACCACGCAAACGATGGCGAGACGAGCTGGACGCTGCCAAGAAGGACTGGCAAAGAATGGCGCAAAATCGTAAAGAGTGGAGGAAATGGGGGGAGGCTTTTGCCCAAAAATGGGATGATACAGGCTAACAGTTACAAAGACAGTGATTGGAAAGGGGGCGGAAGCCGCTACAATAATATTTTTTTTCAGTCTCAAAAATTTTAAGTGAGTCTCAATTTTTTTTTAATAGAGTTACTAGGTCATGTGGGTTATCATATGAAGGAACTTAATTTGTCCATATAATAATAAACAGTTTTTTAATTTTCCTTTAAGCCGTTTAGTTTTCGTACGTTACTTACAATAATGCAAAATAGTGTAGTTTCGACAAGAGTGCTGTTAAAGTTCTCCAACAAATATAAACCGCCTCTAACACAAACTATATTGTATGATAGCACTGAACCCTCAGTGCGCGATTCCGACTCGCTATTGGCCGGTTCTATTTCACAGAAAGTCCGTACCTTTGAGATTTTTGAATACAATACCAAGTTGATCTTTAGCCAACTTTACTTTCAACTTAAATTAGTTTCTTTTCGCTTCCACCAGCGATATTACCTACACGTCTCGATCATCATCACCATCAGTAAGATCAGTGACATCGATGTTTTTTTTTAATTCAAGAAATTTGCAATATTAGGCATAAACTAATACAAGTGTGCTTCAGATAAAATTTTACAAATATTTTTGTGTTTTAAACTTTTTGTATTGTCAGTTTTTGGCTGACACACTGCCGAGTATCTAGAGCTCAAGCTGTTGTTAACCCCCGACCAAAAAGAGGGGTAATAAGGCTTGAAAGTTTGAAGTGCGTGTGTGTGTGTGTTTTGTGGCATGGTACCTAGATCCCAAACGGATATACTGAATTTAATGTGCCTTTTTATACGAGGAGTGACTATCGAGTATCGATTAAGAGTGCTCTTAGCTGCGTTTGGTGGAAATCGGACCAGCAGTTTTCAGGTTGTTCAGCTCTCAATAGGTACCGTATTTGAGGGATCTTCCGGTGGGGTATCCCTTGGCAGGCTCTTATTGCATCCACGGGCAAGAGAGAAGAAGCAACATTCTACTACCGGCACGGCTACGGTACAGTTCATCATTTCAGCCATAAAACGTCCAACATAAAATGAGGCCATAATTACCACGCTTGGCAGGCGGGTTGGCAAGCGCGTATCGGATGTTGATACACGGAAAGACGCTGCTCCCATCTTCCGAGAGTATCCTTTAGCAGGTTCTTACTGCATCCATGGGCATGAGAGGAGAGGTAACATTCTACTGCCGGCACCCCACGGCAAGGGTACGGTATGGTTATTTTTAATTTATTCCTGAATTTTGATTACCAGTAGGTATTGCCTCAATGATATACAATTCGTACATCAGAAATACTCAGAGTATTTATTCAGCGAAGCTTCCAAGCTCCTTAAAGGGACTTCCTAGACGGGCCATATCCGTCTGTCACTACACAATGATCATGAATGGCTATCGGAACGGTTAAACGGAAAAAGCACTACGTCCCCATCACGGAGCAGATAATGTTCCAATTTAAACGTTTTTAAAAGCATAGGAATTTATGTTTAATGGTGTTTTTACGATCGGCCGCCTGCCTGACTTTAATCCACTTGGAACTCTTATTATTGTCATAGTTAGATCTGTTATTTGAGCGAAACACGCCTGACATAGCACCTACGGTGCCGCTGAAAACGAGTGCTGTGTAGACATGGCTTTGTCAGGACATAGTTAGGTGGCCACCGATTATTTCTATTAATATTTTTGTAACGTAAGCCTGAAAATTAGCGCCGAAAACCTCATAGTTTGCATAGCTTGCGATAGGTTCACTGCGTTCGCGGGTTACCTGTGTGTGTGCAACAGTGTGTGCGCCGCCGTACGGCGAATTGTATCTTTTAGCTAACTTCACGGCAATAAGCGAGCCATGACTGTATTGTCTCTTTGTCTAACTGCGAATTATTTTAAGATTAGCGTAAATATGAATTGATGTGTTCCTTCCTAATTCAATTGTAATTTATGAGAACCTAGTATCTAGATAAACCTAATTTATTTTATTTTAATTTTATTTTATTTGGGAAACAAACAATACAATATTACAGTAAGATTGAATAATAAAAATAGTACAAAAACCAGTGAAGTTTCCACTTTTAAAAAATAATATAGGCTTAAGGATGCTACTAATCATATTATAATGTAAACTCTTTGTTAAATAAATAAATCTAAATCTAAATGTGATTGCGGTAATACCACGTAATACTGAGGCAGTGTCTATTTAATGACCCCATGCGGCATGTTGTTAAAATAAGTTAATTTCACCATAGTGCACCCAATGCGATTCTTTTTTTCGTTTTCATAAATAATTTGTATGTGTTGTGTGTGTGTCAAAAATAAATGTATTTCTAGTAAATGTATATCTCTTAACCTAAGTAATTCTATTTGTATTTCTTTTTTAATGTAAAATTGTATAGTTTTCTTTTCTTTTTATGGTTTCGTAGTTAACAAGAAATCATAAGGATTTCTTCTTGTATTTTCTGTCTGTCTGTCTGGCCATCTGTCACCGGCTTGTCCTCGAAAGCTGTTTTGCATGGTTATATGCAATAACAACACCAAGATAACGCCTTATTCATTTAAGGTACCTACCTCCAATACACGTAAGGTGGGCATAATTTTTTTTCTCTTAATTTTCCCATCTTGTGGGGTGTCGTTGAATAGGTCTTTAAAACCATTTACGGGTCGATTTAGGGTTGCGTTTGCGAAACATTTAAGTTTAAAACTTTTTTTATATACATTAACTTCTAACAACAGGTCTACTGATAACTACGGAACCCTTCATAGCGCGTGGCCCGACACGCACCTGGCCTTATTTATTTCTGTTAGTTATTTGAGGGCACCTAAATCCCCTAAAGATGTTGGCTGCTCCCGCTTACTTTTCTGAGAAAGTTCTAAAAACATTTCACAACATGACAACGTAATCTCGTCATCATCATCATCATGTCAGCCGTAAAACGTCCACCACTGAACTCAGGCCTCCCTCATAGATCTACATGAGGGGTTGTTGCCATACTCACCACGCTTGGCAGGCGAGTTGGCGAGCGCAGTATGAGATAATGATACACGGAAAGACGCTGCTGCCCACCTTCCGGTGGCATCTCTTAGCAGGCTCTTACTGCATCCACGAGCATGAGAGGAGGGGCAACATTCTTTTGCCGGCACCCCACGGCCACGTAATCTCGCCGACATTTAATTGCCGCTTTTTCATTACAGCGCATGCCAGGTATGCGCCACGTGGCCACGGAAACCGCTATCGGTACGAGTACGTTGCTATATGTAGAGATTTCAAAACAATAATTTTAAACAGTTTGATGGGGCTTGATTAAATAAATAAAATAAATAAATAATGCTGGACAAATCACACAACATCATCTAGCCCCAAGCTAAGCAGAGATTGTGTTATGGATACTAGATGACTGATATACTTAATACATTATACTACATAGATAGATATTTTTATTATACATAGAAAAACACCTAGAACACCCTGAACAAAAACCTGCAGATCGTACAAACATTTGTCCCGAGGCGGGAATCGAACCCGCAACCCCTTGCGTCACAGGCGGAACTTCGTCCGCTGCGCCACAGAGCTAATAATTACCTTGTTCTATTATTTCCCTACCTTGAGTGCCTTGAGTCTACTCGTGACCACGAGGGCGTCGGGTTTGCAGAAAGCCATAAATGACGACAAAGAATATTGCTGGACTCCACACACAGCACTATCTAATATTAAACAAAACAAAGCTAATATGAAAACCATTATGATTTATACAGGGTGTATTATATCGTTTATATAATATGTGTAGTAAGTCGAAAGGGGGTGATTTTGACCAAGAAACAACTTTAGTTCTACGCCCATGCTTTCGGGTTAGCACACATAATATAATACACCTGTTGAATATTTAAAAATGGAATGTCCATAGCAATGGTTAATACCCGTTTGACGCATCCCTAACGTGCGAATGGACAAACGCCTTTATTCTGATTACACAGAGATAAAGTACCTACAGTTTATATTCATGTTCCTAATTCAAAACGATATTTTTTAAACAATAGTAAATTAAACAAATAAACGCCTATTGAACAAAAGAGTCAGGATGTATAACGTAATAATATTAAAAATGTGTTTTAAAGTGACAGATTTCTACTCACCATGACAAAGCTGTGAGTCAACAGGTAGATGACATTGATTGAGTGATAATAGGTACAGTGCCACCAACTTATGATCTTTGTCTATGTTGGAGTTATAAATATTTTATTTATAAAACAAAATCCAAAGCTCCTAAAAATACACGAGTATAAATCAAAGATTTAAATCAAGGACTTTAAATAAAAATAAGAAAAATGTTAAGACAACTGTTGTAACAATAAATAGAAGTGACAAGTGAAGTTTCTTTTTCGCTTCCCTTCCTCACTTGGACAAAAGTTTTCTGAAGCGAGCGATTTATACATATCATGTGCTTTATTTTTTTAATAAAATACATTTTTTTTCTTGTGTATATTGATTAATATTATATATTATTGCTTAAATCTCGCGACAAGCTTTTTTATTACATATATTGTGTAAAGACGTTTTAAGTTGATATTAAACTTTAATGGAAAATGTTTATTTTATTATTTTTAGTGGGTACGTTAAAATAAAAGCTTGTTTGTTAAAAAGTTTTTTTTTACTTTTAATTTATTCTTTACATGATAAGTATAAATTTCCAAAAAAATAAATATACTTACAACAGCGCCTGCTTACTTTGAGACAGTAGGTATGACGCTTTGAAAAATATCCAGCCTTTTTTGCCTTTGCTTTTCAAACACTAGTAGTTTAAATATATATTCTTATTATTATTATTATAATAAACAGGTAGACTGGATCTACTGAGAGTGATTCGATATTATGATACAAATTGATTTTTCGTGAACATTTTTCGCGACTTAGCCAGTTCACTGGAAATTTGTATCCATTATGACATATTTTATAGTAAAATCGTTTGTTCCAAATCAGTCCAAGTGAACACATAGGTTTGTCGCACTGTTTCATACCGAACTGGATTTGTAAAATGTACAACAAACAACAATTTTTTTTAAAGATGCTAAGAGCATCATGTTTGAGGTGCGATAACCAATATTTAACTAGTAGGTACTAAATAACCTTACTAATTTTCATGCACGTGAGACGACTCTAATTTTGGCATAATATTTTTCATACCACACTTAGAACATTTCAAGAAAATTAAAAACCTTAACATTTCCACACTGCGCTTGCCGACTCGTTTTTCACTCAAGAACTCGTCTACCTCATGCTGTAGTGACATGCAAAGTTCATAATTTCATATCTACCTGCTAATCATAATCATCATCAAGCTAAATAAACTCGGTTTTTTTGAGGAATGACATAAGGTTCACCTCCTTATTAGGGGGCGAAGCCCCCTATTCTGCATAGCGCTGTCTGTATGTCTGTCTGTGTAACGCGTTGACCGATTTACATGAAACCTTTTTTGTTAGCACTGTCTTAATGAGAGAAGAGTACTGATTGGTTTTGGTGAACCTAGGGTCACAGTGACCGGAGTTATTGTGACCTCTAAAGGTCACCAAAGGTCAAAAATTGCATGTTTCGGAAACCTTCGGCCCTTTCCTGGTACCCCCGTACCAATAAACAGTAAACAAACAATAAAAAATATATTTATTTCAGAAATATCAAGCCTTACAAAAAATATTCTTAAGTCTAAGTAGAAGCTTATTAATTACATACATAAATTAAATGGTTACATATACATTATATATTAACAGCCTAGTGATAGTTTAGGCTTGCAATGTTTGAGTGGATCATACCTTCCGTTTTAGTAAAAATACTTCATTACGGCAAGGTAGAGCTCAATGCTATAGTTCTTAAATTACGTTACATATTCTGGTTTTGAGTGCGGGCGGACAATGCTTGTTATAACTAACCTTTGAGTATTTACTGTTACTATTAGCCCATTTAGAAGCAAAGGCCCACTTTTCGCCCCACTCTAAAAGTATTTTCAACATTTATATATTATTTAAGGTAGAGCTCAATGCCATAGTTCTCAAATTACGTTACATAGGTTTTGAGTGGGGTGGACAATGCTAGTTATAGTAACTAATCAATGAGTAATAACTGTTACTTTTAGCCCATTTAGAAGCAAATGCCCACTTTTCGCCCCACTCTAAAAGTATTTTCAACATTTATATATTATTTCATTATTACCTATACTATAGACGTGGGTGAGAGCAACTGCGCAGCAATGGTTAAAATGGCAATATCAGACTTTAATTACTAATACTCATATAACGTCCAATCCAAAAACGCTCAGTCGATAAACAAAAGTGCTAAGCTAGTGAACAAAAACATATGAAAAATGTGTGACAAGCAGCTACTAAGAGACAGTTCTATGAAGCAGCCGGAAAACCCTTCAGTGCGGAGAAGAAACCGTCACGTTTTGATCAACCTGCCAGAAACAGGAGGAAACAGGTAATAAATTTGTGATCAAATTTCCAGGAACAGGAGGAGGAAGCCGGCAGAAATAAAAAGTGCAATCAAAATGTTGTCTCTGACGGGCCTCAAACCCTCACGTTCAGACCAACGCCACCTTTACAGTTTCGGCTACGAATGTGTGCTTTTAAAATTTTAATTGCATTTTTTATTTTTATATATAATTCATAAAGCCTTAGTGGCTTAGAGTAAATTTGCACTTAAAACAATAATTATTTAATTTTTCAACAAAAACAACCAACTTCAGTGATAAAATCTAATATGTTGCTGAAAATTCCCAAAATACTATATGTTTAGCATTTGAATATTTCCGTTGATTCAACATGGATTCCATCATCAAAACTTTGTTTAAAAGCAAGCAAATAATTTTATTTATTTACACAGTAGATATGAAACATTACAGGATAATGTATTATCCTGTAATGTTTCATATCTACTGTGATTTTTAACGTCTTAGGGTGTACCCTAAGACGTTAAAAATCATTATATAAGAAAATCCTTCTGTCTTAAGTCTAAATAAAAAATATAAGAAATATAAGCAAAATTATAGATACACAATAATAGAAACATATAATTACGAAACATAACATTAAACATACATTTTAAACAAATACAAGAATTAATGGTAAAAATCAACAACAAAAGAAATCATAAAATTGAGTCTAAAGGGTAAAAACATTACAAATTGTCTCAGAATAATAACTTAAACATGTTTTGACTATTAAATTTATAATGTCAAACAAATTAAGTTCGGGGTTATATTATATTTTAGAAGTTTGTTTAGGTGAGGCCCATAAGGCACGGTAGACGGGCGATTGTTGTCGCGCAACAGTGCGTGGGGGCATTGGGGCAAAATGCGGGACTCGCCCTGGACGAAATCTACCGCGCTGCTCTGGTACATAGAGCCGACTAGCTTCGCCTACCAACCAAGTAAGGGCTGTCAATTAGACCTTGTAGGAGCACACACTCTTAAGTTGAACCTAATATAGTGAAACAAAATAACCCAACCTCATGTTTCAATTTAGAGCATAACACTTTACCTTGAGGGACTCCAGTACGCATTTTTACATTATTGCATTCCATTAAATTGCATTCCAATAATGATAATGATGTTTAGGTAAGTATATGATAAGTGGATAGGGATACATTCATTTTAGACACCTTTCCAGGTCGTCACCCGTGAGTTTTGTAATATTAAACAGTTTTGGTAGGAATCTGTTGTCTTCTTCATCAGTTTCACTTCAATAAATCATACTTTCTTAATGCGTTTGCATTCAGAAGTGCTGAAGTCTTCTTCATCAGTTTCACTTCAATAAATCATACTTTCTTAATGCGTTTGCATTCAGAAGTGCTGTGGTCTTCTTCATCCGTTTCACTTCAATAAATCATACTTTCTTAATGAATTTGCATTCAGAAGTGCTGTGGTCTTCTTCATCAGTTTCACTTCAATAAATCATACTTTCTTAATGAATTTGCATTCAGAAGTGCTGTGGTCTTCTTCATCAGTTTCACTTCAATAAATCATACTTTCTTAATGCGTTTGCTTGAGCTAAATATGCAGAAATCGCTACAACATTTGAGGAGCTCCCTCTATTCCTCGTGGAACCCATCATCAGAAATGAGTTTTAAAATGGGACCTAATTCAAAGTGTATAATATATTCTCACTCAAAAAGAATTATCTAAATCAGTTCATAAACGACGGATATCTGAGGTAACAAAGATTAAAATATGCAAACGACTTGAGAACCTCATCTTTTTTTAAGTCGGTTAAAAACAGCTTAAGAAACAGGTAATTAATTTATGATAAACTTGCCGGAAACAGGAGGAAACAGGAAATTAATTTGCCCAAAGGATTCGGACCAAGCAGGTACTTACCTAATTAATTTGTCACAGGATTCTTTCATCGCTTTGACGTACCTAAAAACACAAAAAGGGCTAAGAGATTTGAGGAATATTTTTGCCAAAACTCTGTGATATTATTGCCTAGGGTTTATTAGCCCGCGTGAAGAAAGTGAAAAGGTTAATTTAAAAATAATAGGAACTCGAGCAACTCCGGAAACGATCATAAAAAACACGGCGAAAATGTGTTTGCGCCTAGGAGAAAACTTTTAGCATTAATAGTAAAGTTTGATCAATAGAGTTGCTTCATGCGACGATAAATGTGTATTTAAATACCCTTACATACCATTCTGAAGCATTAAAATAAATAAATATTACAATATCGTACCGATCATTTTATTTTGCCATGTTTATCTTATCATACTCTCAACAATAATAAAATACGTTAAAAATAAGATTTGTAATTTTAATTATAGCACCTGTTATTTGTATACAGGCACAAATAGTTAAATACAACAAAGGTTAAGGTTAAGTTGATTCTCATATAAAATGTTTTAAGCAATATTGAACATTGCCAAATTGCCAAATGTCAAAAAAACAACAATGTTTATTATAAGAATACTCCGCAAATTCATACTACCAACGCCATCTAGCCAATCGGCAGTGAACGAATTGTTGAAAGCTATCTTCTGACAATCAGCTGTTTCGGTTATTGATTTTGCCTTCCGCAAGCAAGTTCACTGCATAACATTTCAGTAATATTATTATGAAACGAAATCACCTGGTTTTACGGCTTACCAAATCTGCTATAAACAATACATTATCAACCCATGTATCATTGAGACTTACAGTAACAATGAAAAGAAGTTTAAGGCTTAATTTGTGAAATGCGGCGTAAAGTGTAACCATGTTTTGGGTATTGGAATCTGTTGACATATTGCGTCTACGGTAGAGGTTACCTAAGTTGTGATAGTTCTGATGTAAAATGGGGTATTTTTGTAATGTGTAAACATGTTTGTGATGAAGGGAGGGCTACACAGGCGACAGTTTATCGGCTCTAATGCGGATGATGCACTAGACACACTAAGTTTGGTGTCTAACCCCCTAAATGTATTCCCAGGGGCTTTCACAGTTGTCGATGATTTCCCGGAGAAGTGAGTACTGTGCTCTATACGTAGTTAAAACCAGCTAAGTGCAAAGTGTGTGACAAACAAACAGACAACGTACCTACCTAATAGATTCCACCTGTTTGCATGGACCCCTAAAATGTTATTGGAACGCCAATAAGCATATTTAATTAGTATTAATAAGTTATATCACTGCCACCAAAATATTATTTATATATAGAGTAGCTTAAATAATAAATACTTTCGCATGAATTAAACCCGGATAAAAGTAGCCTATTACAACTATGCATATGCTAAACTTTCGGCTTGAACTATTAATTCGTTATTTCTTGATGTGGTAAGGTATGTTTACCAAGTTGACGTTTGTTTTTGAAAAGGATGTATAAGTACCCTAAATGAAAAGCCTTCAGGAGAGAGCAATGGTGTTGTGAGCAGTGCTAAAGTCAGGTGGGTAGTAGCTACGGGCTAGATACATAAAAACAAGTACCTACACAACAACCTTCACGATATACTTCATGGCGCACCTCATGTATCAAATCCGTGTATCAGCTACATATTAAACCAACTATACAAAAGCCGCGAACAGAAGTTAGATTTCTCTATTTGTCCCAACGATGCACAACAATCCACCGAAACACACCAACACAGATGACGCTAAATACAACTTTCCTTTGTTACAGGCACCACCTTAAGCACAAAATCTTCGCGGGTGCAGTAGGCGCTCTTATAGTTGTCCTAGTGATCTGTGGCGTAGTTATATACGCCAAGATTTCCCCCGAAGCGAAGAAGAGCTACGAGCCTCCTGATCCAATCGAACCACAGAAACCTTCGGCGTCGAGACTGCACGTCTTTCAGAAGGCAGCTGTATGCACTGACGCGCCACAATGCTCGGATATTGGCAAGTAAGTTGTCTTGTCTTTTTATTTTATGGCTTTTGTGTTTGGTTTTACACAATTCCGCCAGTGTCAAGTTAATTGATCAATTTTTATGTTAGTTGGCTGGCCATGTTGGCGGCCATACCAAGCGTATGTTTACTTAAAACAGACGTTGATTTAATTTTAGCAGTAGTTTTGACAGCTGCGTATATAAGCCTCCTCTCCATTACTAACTCTAACGTAAACGGTCCTATACTAGCTATTCTATCAATCATCAACTATCCGGTTTCCATAGCACAAACTTTTCTTGGTTTGCTTCTAGTTATTAATGTGTCTACAAAAAACGACTTGGAGGAATCCAAGTCGCTTTTAAACTTTAAGCAGCAGTTTATGACCAAACTGATTAACAAAAACCGTCATTTTATCCAAGTTATGCTTAAATTAGATATGCATTTGAAAGTAGGTAGACATGCTGGCATCTGGACAATTTGCACAGTAACATCCAGCTCGTGGAGGTGTAAGTGTTAGAATTCTAATCAAAGTAAATAAGTGTTTATTCATCAGAGTAAAAAGCTATGTCGAATAGTCAATTCATAAAATAAAAACAAAAATAAAAAACATCTCAATTCGTTTGGTTCAGAAAACTTATTTTCCAAGTGAGGGAAAGAAGTGAAAAAGAATGTTCAATGTAGAAACCAGATGGCTGATAGAACACTGATACATAATATAATATTTATAATTATTTTATGAACATAAAACACACACACACACACACCCGGAACAAATATGAAAAGTATGTACATATTTGTCCTGCAACAAAATCGAACCTGTCTAAGTGAGCTCTCATTCCGCGCGCAAGTTTCCTACTTGTATTGAACCTGTCTAAGTGAGCTCTCATCCCGCGCGCCAAATTCCTACTCGTAATGAACCTGTCTAAGTGAGCTCTCATCCCGCGCGCCATATTCCTACTCGTAATGAACCTGTCTAAGTGAGCTCTCATCCCGCGCGCCATATTCCTACTCGTAATGAACCTGTCTAAGTGAGCTCTCATCCCGCGCGCCATATTCCTACTCGTAATGAACCTGTCTAAGTGAGCTCACATCCCGCGCGCCATATTCCTACTCGTAATGAACCTGTCTAAGTAAGCTCTCATCCCGCGCGCCATATTCCTACTCGTAATGAACCTGTCTAAGTGAGCTCTCATCCCGCGTGCCATATTCCTACTCGTAATGAACCTGTCTAAGTGAGCTCTCATCCCGCGCGCCATATTCCTACTCGTAATGAACCTGTCTAAGTGAGCTCTCATCCCGCGTGCCATATTCCTACTCGTAATGAACCTGTCTAAGTAAGCTCTCATCCCGCGCGCCATATTCCTACTCGTCATTATGTTTTCTCTCTTTAATAGATATAGTTTGAAAACTGAAAAATCGGCCAAGTGCGAGTTGGATCCGCACACGAAGGGTTCCGTACTATCGTGTTGCCGTTATTAATATCGAGCAAAAAACGTCAAATAAATCACGTTTGTTTGGGGAGCCCCCCTTAAATATTTATTTTATTCTGTTTTTAGAAACTACTTTTAGCAACAGAAATACATCATCTGTGAAAATCTGAACTGTCTAGCTATCACGGTTCGTGACATACAATCTAGTAACAGACAGACAGACAGACGGACAGCGTAGTCTTAGTTATAGCATCCTGTTTTTACCATATGGGGTACGGAACCCTTAAAACACTAATTATTGTATTGTCATCAGTCTTTGATAAGTATGCACAGTTTTAATTCAATCTGATGTCTTGAAGTGGGCATATTTTTTTTGTAAATATAATACTTATCATACATAGAAAAATACCCAGACACGGGACAAGTATCCTCAGAACAAACATAAACATTTGTTTTGTGGCAGGATTTGAACACGCTACCTCCTGCATTACAGTCGGCTATAGAACCAACTAAGCTACGGAGGTATTCATGATTTTATTCAAGCCAGTTCTAGCCACCGACAGCTGGTGGTTCCAGAAGTTACCTATCCTATCAATTATGGAGAATGTCTAAACAACTCACTTAGTTAGGTGTGAAACATTAAGAAAGATGTAGGTTACCTAACCAATAAGTAGGTACTATAAGGAATATAAATTATATTTTTCTAGATCTATCCAGAGCCTTGAGTAAAAATATTGATTCTAGATTATGTAAAGGTCGCTCAGCACAGCATGTGGTTCTTTCCATAAAAAGTTGTTACACAATAAAATTAATGAAACGATTTATCGTGTCCGTAGTTAAGATGGAATATCGATTTTTTTTTCAGAGCCCCCATCGTAAAACATTTTATTTTTTATTTATTTATTTATTTATGTATAAAAGACTCTTAAATAACATAATATAAACGTCTAAAAAACCGTATTTAGTTTGTCTTAGACGCTAATGAAGAACATTCCTCAAATTATAAGTATAACATAAGTTAACAAAATTATAAATGTACGTAGCACAATAACAGTAGTAGCACAGATGTAGTAGTTCGAAGACATTGTTTGAGCGTACTCACATTCCAACGTCCTTATCTGCGATGACCTTCAATTGCAACTCAGACAAGGTGCACAAGAATGACTGCGCTGATGCCTATTTACGCAATAAATCTTTTAGATGTCCTATTCGATATAAATAAATATATAATTAGGAATACATATGGAACTGTATACATAGACATATATATATATATTTATTATGAATAGATAAAAATTTAATGTATTATTTATTTACGTTAAATTAAAAAATAATTGTTTTATATGATGTTTTATATTTTTACTATTTATTTTATCTATAAATTCGGGGGGAATCTTGTTCTTTAGCCTAGGAAGTATATAACTAGTCATCCTTTCTCCATAGTAATTTTTAGCAGCTATTGTTTGAAGCTTTTTTTGTTTTATTTGTCTTGTAGCTATACTATGTGTTTTGTAATTAACGTGTTCGAAGAAATTCTCTATAAGCAATTGCATTTTTACTCTGTGGTGTATGGGTAATATATGGTAATGCTTTAGTAAGCCATTATAGTCATCTTTGTATTTTTCCCGAATTGTTTTAGGCACTATTGTTTTGACTAGACGTATTTGCAAGTTAAGAATCCTATCCAGGTATGTACTAAAGGTGCGACCGTAACTGCTCAATCCATATTGTATTATGCTTTCAGCGAGAGATTTATACATAGTTATCAGTATGTTACTTGGGATTTTATACTTTAATATGTAGAACTTTGCTAGGATAGCTCTTAGTTTACAGCATACGTGGTCAACATGGTTACTTTATCCTCGTACTTGAAGAAATCAAGTAAGGGGTAAATTCAAGAAAATAAATTCATGCAAAACGTCCACTACTGAAAACAGGCATCCCTCATGGATCTCCATAAGGGGTAGTTGCCATACTCATCACGCTTGGCAGGCGGGTTGGCAAGCGCAGTTCGGGATGTTGATACATGGAAAAACGCTGCTGTCTAACTTCCGGAGGTATCCTTTAGCAGGCTCTTACTGCATCCACGGGCATGTGAGTAGAGGTACCATTCTACTGCCGGCACCTCACTGTAAGAAAATCATATATAACTAAATTTTGTCTTTTTACCACATTATGTCATTATGTCACAATATGTCATTGTTTACCTGTTTAAAAACTCGTTATAGCGCCATCTATGATTGTTTCACTAAAACCGTTTGAAAAACATGCGGTATCACCGTTCCATCCAAGGTCTTACTAACTCTTATACTGTACTGTTAAACCTCATTTGATATTTTAATATATCACAATCTTTAGTAATTTAACAATACTTTGCAAACTTTCGCGATTTGTAGACATCATTTAAAAACTTGACTTTATGCACGCTGCAGCAAGGCTTTCGAAACGTCGGGAAATAATAAAAGAGGGTAACTACGCGATAAAGTCCCGGTAATCAGTTTTAAAATTATAACAATACTTAATTATTTATTACTCACCTATTGTTCCCTATCGACCTAAATGACGAAGAAAACGAAAATATTGCATAATAACAACACCATATGATTGAGGTGTGTTTTGAATTTCAACTTGTGAGTCACTGTGTGGCACGCACACGTAGACATTGCGAACGCGGTGTTACCAGTCTCTATAATTTTCCTCGAGTTGTGTAAAATGTGTAATTCTCAATATGAACATTAGTCTATTGGGTTATTGGTCATATGCCATCATCCTTGTGCAAATTATTAGGTCCTAAACACAAATAGCAAAAAAAATATTACAGTAATAAAAAAAATATGATTGATGACTATGATACCTTTGACAAAGCATCTCCAAATAACATAAATTAAAAGGACAAACAAACGTTACAATCATTCGTTCGTAATCCAAATGCTTTTAAAATAGAAGAACACACAAAGATATAAATTATAAGCTGTCTACGCCGTAGCCATGCAACCGCGTAGATGTCTTTTGATTAGAGATTTGAGGAAAACCCCTAACAATTTCGTAGTCATTTCGTAGCGTTTACGTAGCGTCGTAGCACGCGTAGCAAGCGCTACGTAAATGCTACGTATACTGACGAGTATTAAAATAATTATAATTACATACGAATACATAAAGCATAATACGATTATGCTAAAAACTAGTTGCCAATGCAACACCAGCAGAACACCGCATTAGTGCAGACTAAAATACGGCCTACGAATGAGATTAATAAGAGTAATTCTAACCAACTTCTACCTTCTACATTGTAAGTATATGGTAAATTGAATTTCAAACACTGGCATCATTAACCGGCTTACCCACACATAGCCAGCTATAAATAAACAAACATACTTCGTGAACCGGGTCGAACAGCGCGCGCCGACCAATACCGCTTCTAGAATCTTATCGACGCGCATGCGGTCAGTGACGTGTCTCGCCCACATTATAAAAGCGCCGCGGAGATCCAAACATCGAACAGTCTACACAACAAAGCCAAGTGATACAGTCACCGTTGCATTTTCAAGAAAGAAAATACTTACCCAAAGAATATCCAAGATGTCCGAAACCTTCTTCGACGAGTACGATTACTACAACTTCGACCATGACAAGCACATTTTCTCCGGTCACGGCGGTAAGCAGCGCACTAAGAAGGAGGTGAACGAGCACACAAACCACTTCGACCCCAACGGTCATTCCAGAAAGATCGTTACCAAGTTCGCCAACACGGCGAACAATAAGAAAACGATCAAGAACTAGATGAAGCAATAATGTAAGACCATGGCGTGTTTGTGGATATCGATTTGCTGAACAAAAGGAGGTTTTATGGCGGATGCCCAAGGAGAGCGCCGGGCGCCGTCTCAGAGATCAGCGAAGCATCCAGTTCCAGCTAAAGAGGTGCCTCGCAGACCAGCACAAGCAAGTAGGACCGTTACACAAGTGAGTGTGGACCCAACACCGCTTCGTACCTGATCTCAACTCTATTGGGCTTGTTATAAAGCCCACGTCTCTGCTGTGTTATTAGTTATTGGTTTTGTACCTAAAGGTGCACTTACGACTGTAATTAAGTTAAGGCATATTAAAACTATAGTTTAATCAAGTTTGTTGTTTCATTCTTTTGTTAGGGCATGAGAGGGCATTGTTTTTGTTGCGGAAAACATCCGTCGAGGTAATGACCTCGACGGATGTTTTCTGTACTGATTATTCTCGCCTACGTGCGGACAGTGTTTATATACAAGAACAACCTTGAACAAAGCCGGGGCAGACTGAGGTAGCCGGCCTTGTTATCGACGTTTTGTTTTTTAGTCAGCTCAATAACAAGATTGAGCATCTTGTTAGGTCTATATTCTAATTTGTATTTAGGGGTACTTAAAACTCCTTTTTGAATATAAAAATATATTTTGAATATAAAAATATAAGTTGATAATGATAGAGGATATACATAAATAGCCACCCTGTATAGGTTACAAAATTGGTAAGCTGTTTGCAAGGGCAAGATGGACAAGGGCAAATCATTTTAGTTCAGTTTTGTAGGCGAATATTATAAGGAACTTTGTAGGTTAGGTTCTTTGAATCTTACCCACTTTATAATTTTTATAACTGGTTTGGTTGGGGCGGAAAATTTTACAAAAGTCAGTATCAAGATCCAAATTTGTTCGCTATTGCATGATTTGTTTTTACTGCACGCCTTGTAATGGGGGCAGCTAGGAGCAGATATACAGGCTGATCATCAGCAGAACGTTGAACATACGAAAATGGCAGATAGGTGAGGTCGTCTGCTATCAACCCAGCCCAAATGATTTGACGTAGGCCCCATAGATTTTTTTTTTTTAATAGCTGATTTTCATGAGTTTGACTACATAACTTTGAAGTCCTATGACTTTATGTAGGATCGACGAAACTAGTAACTATTTTTCTTTGTCTCGATTAGTTAGTAGATTCCTTTAAAATTATTGTTTGCAGATAACAGCTAGACAAGAAGTTATGAGCCTTCAAACATTACGAAAAGGGGTAAAACATGATTATATTATCATAAGCATTTCTTTACATTGCATTAATACCTCTGGATGAAGGCAGCAGCGTCTTTCCGTGTATCAACATCGTAAACTGCACTCGCCAACCCGCCTGCCAAGCGTCGTGAGTATGGCAACTACCCATGGACATCCATGAGGATCTCATACATGGAGATCCATGAGGGAGGCTTGTATTTAGTAGTGGACGTTTCACGGCTGGAATGATGATGAAATGAAAATGTTTTGCGAAATTCATCATGTAATATTGGTAAAAAATAAAAATTGATAGTGTATTGGGTTAGGGATTAATTTTTACCAAGATAACATAATGATTTTTAAAAACATTTTACATTTCACAATAAAAATCGAATTGCATCAAAATTATCTGCACCAAACAATATTTTTGAGGAATCTACCAACAGTCGAGACAAAAACAAAAAAAAGTGTTGCCAGTTTCGTCTATCCTACTTATAGTAGTCTTTCTTCAAAGTTTTCAAACTCATGAAATGAGCCGTTTTCAGTAAAAAATAAAAAAGTGTTTTCTACTAAACCAAACAGATGGAGCTGGTAAGCGGAGAAAACAAGTATGTGATTGATTACAAATTCTGTCATTGTCAAATTGTGTTTCCTTCCATTAAATGACAACTAACGCCATCTATAAGGTTCGAGGGAACTATTTTTGAAATTTTTACTTTTTAATGAAAACGCCTCATTCAGTTTATAAAAAAATCTATGGGACCTAGGTCAAATCATTTGCCATTCTGCCATTTTCGTATATTCAACGTTCTGCCGAACACCTGTATAATAAAAAATAAAATTAAATAAGCGAGATATTATTTTTATAACAAATATTTTAACTGCAGGCATTTGCCCTGCAGTGGGAAACATCAGGGTTACAAAAAAAAAATATTAATAAAAAAACTTAATAGGTGACCTTTTTATATACTTACTGTGTTTTCTTTGGATTCCGTAGATATCTTTAAAATAAACAAATTGATGAAAATGATTTAGTAACAAATATTTCCTTGATAGATACAACCTTTATAAGCGTTTTCAATGTAGGTGTAAACAAAGTAACCTAGAAATCACATTAACATTTAAGTTTACCTACGATTCATTTAATAGTAATATAGAGGCACGTTTTCTATACAAACAACTCTGATAGGATATATGTAGATAATAGATATATCTCAAGGGAGGTATAAACTATTAAATAAATAGAACTACTCGTACCCCAAAATTGTATTAAACTACGAGACATGCCAGCCAGTTGGAATAGTGACCGCTGGTCCTGGGTTTGATTCCGGCAGGGCATCGATGGATTGCTTTTCCTAAAAACACGTGCTCTGAGTCTGTCTTTTTTTATGGTAATTCGTTTTCTCAGCTAAAAGCCTACCATGAATAACTAATTTACTGATATGCCTAAAAATGTAGTTTAAAAATCGTATAGGCTGCATTAAAGATGCATTTTGTTTACTACCTATAACTGCAATGTTCATATTACATCAGGTCAAGTTTTTTCCAGATTCTGCGGATTGCAAAACTGTTTCGAGTAAGGAAGTAGTAGGATTTGTGCAACACGTAGAGATTGGCTTACATTGGCCCAGTGGAAGTACAACAAATATTAATAAGTAATGCTTGACACTTACTTATAGCACGATCTGGCCCGAAACTTAGTAGAGCTTGTATTATGATAACTAGAGGATTTATGGAATACCGTACATAGAAAATACCCAGACCCGAGACAAATATCTGCTTATAAAGATAACTGTAGATTAGATTTAACGTCCATTGGTAGTTGTAATGTTATATTATCAGATCCATTATCAGAAGATGCCAAAAATGTTTATTTATTAGTAGATAAGAGATTAAGTAGTAATATAAGCTAATTAAGTGTACGTAAATTAAGTTTGTGTAATAACCAGGGCGTCATAATCGCAGAAGCGACAAAGCCCTTCTTTATGAATAAAAAAAAGCATTTATACATGCTAACTTTGAGCCATACACATTTCGTAGTAGACAGTTTTAGAGTTTATACTTAAACTGCAACTACTGCAAGCAATGTCGAGATTGAATTATTTCTTAAATAATACACTTTTAATAAACACCTTTTAAGAATTAATTGCCGTGGGGTGCCGGTAGTAGAATGTTACCGCTCCTTTCATGTCCGTGGATGCAGTAAGAGCTTGCTAAAGGATACCTCCGGAAGATGGGCAGCAGCGTCTTTCCGGGATGTTGATACCAACATCCTGTACTGCGCTCGCCAACTTGCCTGCCAAGCGTGGTGAGTATAGCAACTACCATTCATGGAGATCATGGAAGGCCTGTGTTCAGTAGTGGACGTTTTACGGCTGAAATTATGAAATGAAACAAATAATACACCATTCTTGTAGAGGACTTATCTCGCAATTGACGGCACAATGTAAGCCAGCCACGAACCCTGCGTGTTTTAAAACGTGAGTTGGCAACGGTCTCATTTGTGTTAAGCTGGTCATGTTATGGTATCAATCGATTGGTTATAGATGTTACTTGTTTTCTTATGATTAAGAGTTTCGTTCCCATCATAATGAAATGCATAAAATCAAAGTAATCGATTGCCATATTTGGCATTATGACTAAGTCTAAAGTTTGTAAAACTAGCTTTAAGACTAAAAAAAAATATAATAGTTTCATGTTTCATTTGATTTAGAAGTTGTAGAAATAAAAACTATTCAATTGTTTAAAAAAATATAATAGTTTCATGTTTCATTTGATTTCGAAGTTGTAGAAATAAAAACTATTCAATGTAGGAACAAACTTTATATTCATTTAGCTACGCGATGGCTATACACGCTGATCATGATCTAATCATATATTTTTTGCTACTTCTATGAATCGTTGTTATAATGTTGTTTAATTGTAAGGTCATTGCACCGTGATTCGCTGACTGCGAAACAAAATGCTTTGTGTTATAAGATTATTCCAACACAAACATATTTCTGGAAGAAATCGCTTTAAGCGATAAGAGTGCCCACGGTGTGTTAATATTGTTTTTTTATTTTAAGTTGAACTTAGCAGCCGTGGCGATAGAATGTTGCTCATCCTCTCTTGCCCGTGGATGCTGTAAGAATCTGCCAAGGGATCCTCCGGAAGATGTTCAGCAGCATGTTTCCATGTATCAATCAAGATCAATCAAGTGTGGCGAGTATGGCAACAACTTCCTCTTGGATACTTGGAGATCCATGAGGAAGGTCTATGTCCAGCTGTAAACGACCTACAGCTAAGATTATGATGGTGATGATGATATTATATTTTCTGTATGTTTTTTTACAATAAAGATTTCAATCCATCTCATCTATCTAGCTGCTGCTTCCTGCTTAGTCCGCGTTTTTGTTGTTTTTTTTTGTGCGGAACCCAAATTATTTTTCTACATTGGTAGCCTAAGTTACTTCTTATACAGAGAGCCTTCTGCCAGTAAAAAACACGTCAAAATCGTTCTAGCCGTTTCGGTGATTAACTGAAACAAACAGGTTATAACAAATTAAAGTTATATTTTGGTTATAGATATACATATATGGATATCGTATTAGGTTTTTACCGACATAGCCAACGGATTAGCACGTTGAACTGGCAATGGGCAGGCCATATAGCGCGCAAAACAGATGGCCGATGGGGTGGCAAAGTTCTGGAATGGAAGCAAAGCCGCCAAGCCCAGCGCATGCAGGCCGCTTTCAACCGCAGTACTTGAAGTTCAATCAATCAATCCTTTGTCAGTGAACGTCTTACGGCTGATATGATTAGGTTTGAAGTATTTTATTTTATATTATTGTATAGCTGTATTTTTTGCGAGAGCCATTAGACAGACAGCCCGCAAGGTACAATTTTTAAAACGCTTTCATTATCTTCACCTGTATCTATGTAACTGTAACGGAATCTTCGAACGTTGTTGTTCGAAAATGTTCATACTTAACAAGGATCAATGACAATTCAATCATCCGGCATAGTAAAAGTAGGTAGTATTAGTATTAGTGTGTTATTATATCTGTGGTATTAGTATTCGCATGGACTAGTACTAGGAGTCGGCGTAGGAGTCGGTAGTTTCAAAACTATTATTATAATTTCAATAAACTCACAAATCTAACAGTAATCGAGAAAATTCAAAATAACCAAGACAATTTTGTTATTTTTTAAACTACGTACCTACTAGATTATCTGTAGTACTATGAAAGAGCAAGAAATCCTGCTTTCTACTCTTAATTAATTCAAAACTAATTATGGATCTAGTTTTCTGAAATAAAATCATTTTCATATTTTATTTTTGATATCATTATGGATTTATATTTGAAAACATTCGATTGTTCATCACCACTATCATCCCACATATCTTGTAAATCACTCAAACGATTTCTATGAAGTTTTCAGTTTTGTTTTCATAATTTTCTTTGATTTGTTATCAAACACGGGCATTTGGAAACAATCGATTATTAATTCAAACATTACATGTACATTGAAATCGTTCCACTCGTTCAAGGTGCCACAGACAGACACACATTTCAGTTGAAAGCAGGTTTTCTAGCGGTGGTTTTTAGCATATTTTGTCAAAGTCGGTCAAGACATTTATTAGCTTCTGCCCGCCGCTTCGCATGCGTTGGACCCGAATAAAAAATAGCCTCTGTGTTAATCCTGGTCAACATCAATACGTGTGCAAAGTTTCAACTCAATCCGTAGCCTAGTTTTTGCGTGAAGAGGTAACAAACCTCCATCCAAACAAACTTTCGGCTTTATAATATTAGTGGGATGGGGGGTGAAAATGGGGATGAACATGATTTCAAAACTGAGGGTACATATCACAAACAAAAATTACGTCACCTGAGACTAGGTAGAGTGTCGGGAGTCACTTTATTTTATTTTATTATATAAACATGTATCGTTCTGCAGTGGGAATCAAACCTGCATCCACCTGCGTCTATACCGCGCTCTATAGATGACGTTAAGCTATACACAAGATTAAAAAGTAATTTATACCTAACTAATTATTTATTTTGAATGAGTAGCTGGCTTTAGATAAGAAATCTAAATGCCATTATTTCCAGATACGAGTCGAAATACTACGCAGTATTTTTCTTCGATTCTTGATGTGTTTGTATTATTACGAAACACGTATGTTCTACTATACCTAAAAATAAGCTGATAGAACGTAAAAGCAAAATTACTGTTTATTGACATTCAAAGACCGGTTAAAAAACTTAGAATAATGACGTAATAGAAACCAGGCTAAAATAGCAACCAAAATCAATCATTCTGTACTCTTTGTACTTATGACGTTTTAACGTGGAATGTCATGTCGACTCTATTCCTTTTGCGAGAAATTCGAAATATTTAGTGATAACCAAAACGGATTCCGTAAAAATAGATCTACCTTTGGAACTATTAATGTGTTATATCATCTGTACAAATTACTACAATGTGGTTGCAATAAACTATTTGAATTGAATTGAATTGAATTAAAGGAGCTAGAAAGAGGTGCATATACAAAAAATCTATTAAGATGACGCATTAGCGATATTGGCGTCAGGGATTTCATTTTCCCTTAGCAATTACAAAAAAACTGAATTGATATTTAATGTTTTGTATTTTTAATGTTTTTTTCTCCCAAATTCTAGTTGGTTTACACTATAGGTTAGCTACTGCACCATTAAAAAATCCCAAAAACTCCTGAATAAAAACATAGACCACTCCACAGCTGAACGAAACCGATTTGCGCCCTCTGTCCGCGTTATACCATTGTTATTTAACAATAACTTTAAAATAATTGCGTCACAATGCGTCGCGTCCCGAGAGGGAGCAGGCTTCTATAACATAGTACAGTCTGCTTAACTTATACGAGTACCTATGGTAAAGAGTGGTCGAGTAGTCTCCGTCCAAGCACCAATGGTTTTTCCTATCTTGAAAAACGTATGTGTACATTTAACACGTGCTTTATCGGTAAAAACCACAGCTTTATTGAATGTTATCTAAAAAAAATTGTCTGTATTTATTTTTATCGTTAGAAAACCCGCGGCTTAGTCAGCATGCGACATAGGGACGAGTCAATATATAAAATAAAACAACACAAATTAATAAAGAATGGGATACAATTATGCGTGAATTTATTTATTTAGGTAGACTATCACTAGCATGACAAAGAGGAGGCCTATACAAAGCAGTGGGTGAACATGGGCTGATAGATAGATAGAAAGCACTTAATTGAATTTGTTCTTAAACGAAGCAAATTCATTATTTATGGATGCCTAACAGATTTCAATCATTTGCATTTTGTCAATCGTTACTCTATCTATCATTTTGGCTTCAAAAATCACTGGTATAATGAGACTTATAGTTGTGTTAGCAGCAGCCACTGTAGAGCGGGCCTATTTTAAGGCTCTTTGTTTTACACAATTCTGCCAGTGTCAAGTTTTAGTTAAGAACAGTAAGAAGTTTTTAGTTAAGAACTTTTCAATTAGCCGAGATCGATGAACCGCATAAAAGACAAAGCTGGCATAAACATTTTTAGGGTTGGTTCGAGAAATTACTGCCTCCGTGGCTGAGTTGGTCTAATGGCCGACTGATACACAGGAGGTAGCGGGTTTGATTCCTGCCACGGGACAAATGTTTATAATTGCTCTGCAGATATTTGTTGCGGGTCTGGCTATTTTTCTATGTATGATAATATGTACATCATCATCATCATTCCAGCCGTAAAAAGTCCACTACTGAACAGGCCTCCCTCAGGCATCTCCATGAGGGGTAGTTGCCATACTCACCACGCTCGGCAGGCGGGTTGGCGAGCGCAGTACGGGATGTTGATACACGGAAAGACGCTGCTGCCCATTTTCCGGAGGTATCCCTTAGCAGGCTCTTACTGCATCCACGGGCATGAGAGGAGGGGTAACATTCTACTGCCGGCACCCCACGGCTAATAAGTACATATGTATTTACAAAAATATATATGAGTATCAATCATCTGGTTTCCATAGGTTTGCTTAGTTTGAGACTAGATCGTGTTGTGTGTAGTGTCCAGCATTTTTTTATTAACATATTTACTTAATAGCAATATTTACTATGACAAACGAGGCCAGCTGTTTGACTTGCGAGTCACTAATGAGTCATCGCTTTTCGCAGTGGTCGGCCTGCTATGCAGCAACCTAATTTTAATTAATTTACACAATGGTTAATATTTACTACATAAATAAATTCACACATAATCATATCCCAAACTAAGCCAAGCCTGTAGTACTATGGATACCTTGGATCGATAGAATAGCCACTTTAATATTTTTTTCTAAATACATATGTACTTATTGTGCATAGAAAACAACCGGAAACTTATCTGCAGATAAAGCAAACATAGCCGTGGGGTGCCGGCAGTAGAATGTAGCCCCTCCTCTCTTGCCCGTGGATGCAGTAAAAATCTGCCAAGCGATACCTCCGGTAGATGGGCAATTTCCGTAAATTAACATCCCGTGCCGCGCTCGCCATCCCGCCTGCTAAGCGTGGTGAGTATAGCAACAACCCCCTCACGATTACGTACTTCAAGATCCGTGTGTTGAGATATCAAGCAGTGGACGTCTTACGGCTGAGACGATGATGAAAGCAAACATTTTGCCCCCGGCGGGAATCGAAGCCCCAACCTCCAGCAGGCTACATGTTTATGTGGACCAGCTGAGCCACGGAAGTCGCCTTTATTTATGTAAATACTAGCTTATGGCCGCCGCTTCGCATGCGTTGTGCCCGAATAAAATGCCTATGTTTTAATCCTGGTCAACATCTATACGTGTGGGTCGTGTAGGCTAGATTTTGCGTGAAAGAGTAACAAACATTCATATGTACACACTCAAAAACTTTTGCGTTTACCTCTATAATATTAGTAGGATAACTATTGCAATACTATGATACTCATACTGTACAGTACTCATACCGTCAGACTGTACTATGTTATAGAAGCCTGTTCCCTCTCACGACGCGACGCATTGTGATACAATTATTTTAATGTAATTGTTAAATATCAATGGTAAAACGCGGACAGAGGGCGCAAATCGGTTTCGTTCAGCTGTGGAGTGGTCTATGTTTTTATTCAGGAGTTTTTGGGATTTTTTTAGTGGTGCAGTAGCTAACCTATAGTGTAAACCAACTATAATTTGGGAGAAAAAAACATAAAAAATACAAAACATTAAATATCAATTCAGTTTTTTTTTTGTTTTTGATAAAGGAAAATGAAATCCCTGACGCCCATATCGCTAATGCGTCATCTTAATAGTTTTTTTTTAATATGCACCTCTTTCTAGCTCCTATAAAACGTCATAAGTATAAAGAGTACAGAATGATTGATTTTGGTTGCTATTTTAGCCTGGTTTCTATTACGTCATTATTCTAAGTTTTTAACCGGTCTTTAAATGTCAATAAACAGTCATTTTGCTTTTACGTTTTATCAGCCTATTTTTAGGCATAGAACATAATTGTACGTGTTTCGTAATTATACATCAAGAATCGAAGAAAAATACTGCGTAGTATTTCGACTCATATCTGGAAATAAGTTAGTTTATATTGTTTATTTTTTTGATATTAATAGGTACTTTGTTATTATATTTTATTTTAGCGTACTGCATTTTTGTATCGCGGTAGCCACCATCCGCACACTTCGGTCACTACGGAAGACCAGCGCGGTGGTACGGACACGTTCTGCCACAGCATATGCTGAGTAATGACCATTTTTGTCACATTTTATTTTTATTATTTAAACCTTATTATTGTATATGGATTAATTGTAAATTGTGTGACAAAATAAACGTATCTTTATCTTATCAATATAAAACTACAATATAATCAATGGAATCAGGCGTTACTTGGCGGAAATCCATGACAATAAAATGCAATGAAAATATTTAGTATAGGTTTGGGTATGCATGCTGCACTGACAACCTAGTTCTCCCTGCATGTGCATAATTAGCGGGCGGGAGGGCGGTGCTCATACATCTCAGCGTAAGCGGAATTAAAACTAAATATTTTCATTGCATTTTTTTATACAACTACAATTTCTTTGGATTAGAATACTCGTGTATTTGCACGTTTAATCCTATATCTACCGTCAATTTAGGTCAGATCAGCTCTAGTATATTATCTTGGCACGAATATGAACAAAATGTGATCTTTTGAATTTAGAAATAGCACATTGATTGCCCAGCGACCAGAAGTAAAGTAGGTTGATAAAGAAGGTCGTCGATGAAACTGATAAATACTTTTTACAGCTGAATTAATAGAAAGCGACATACCTACCTACTTAGTTGTTTATGGACAATGCGTTCCAAATTACGTTCATCATCATCAGCTCACAGCCGTAGGATGTCCACTGCTAGACATAGGCCTCTCTCATGAATCTGCAAGTAAGATCGGACCATGAGGCGTTGTTGCCATACTCACCACGCTTGGCAGACGGATTGGCGAGCGCGGTACGGGATGTTCATACAGGGAACGCTGTTGCCCATCTTCCGGAGGTATCCGATGACTTACTGCACCCACGGTCAAGAGAGGAATGGCAACATTCTACTGCCGGCATCCTACGGCAAAATACGTTATTGTTAGGCAAAAAGTCTGCTTTGTAAGTTCAGTTCAACGCAAATATGTACCTACGTTAATCACATTCAGTAGGTAATAATGTAAACCATTTAATATAATCATAAACCGTGTTGGCCGAATGGTATGATCCCCCGACTTTCAAAAATCGAAAATCGTGGGTTCGATACCGGCCGTAAAAAAGTAAAAAAAAATTCTTAAAAAATTATGTTAATGATGAAAACATCGTGAGGAAACCCGCGGCTTAGTCAGCTTCAGACGTTCTTGACTCTGATTAACAGCCTACTAAGCTAGGAGGATGGTATAGGTGTTGGGCAAGCCTAATCCATCTAACAAGTCCCAGGCACTGCAGCGTCCTGACCAGCGTAAATACCAGTTGCTGACGCTGCATCATCATCATCATATCAGCCGCAGGACGTCCACTGCTGGACAATGGCCTCCATCATTGATCTCCAAGTAAAGTCGGTTGGAAGCCGTCTGCATCTACCGCCGACCAGCAGTTCTCACCAAGTCGTCTGCCCATCTTGTAGGTGGACGTCCTACGCTGCGCTTGCCGCAGCTGCATACGCTGCATTAATCATCTATAATAGATGCAAAGGCCTTAATTTCTTGCCCATGGATGCAGAAAGAATCCGCTAAGGGATACTTACTGAAGATGGACAGCAGCTTTTTTCCATGTATCCCCCGCCTGCCAAGCGTGGTGAGTATGACAACAACCCCTCATGATCAGTAAGACATCCTACGGCTGGAACACTTCAACATCATCATCAGCCCGTATCTGTCCACAGCTGGAACACCTACCACTTCAGAATAAAAATAGCTAACATATTAAAACTTCTTGTTCTAGAAAAGTCCTCCTCTCCAACGGCAGTGCCGTAGACGCTGCTATCGCCTCTATGTTCTGCAACGGCCTACTCAACCAGCAGAGCATGGGCATCGGCGGAGGGTTCTTCATGACTGTCTACATCAAGGCAGAGGAGAAGGCGTACAGCGTGGTAGCTAGGGAGTCGGCCCCAGCAGCGGCTAAGTTCGACATGTTTAATGGCAGCTATGATAAAGCTACGAAAGGTGAGTACCAAAGAAATACACCCGCCTGTAAACGTGGCGAGTGTTTCGACACATCCCTCATGAGAGATCCATGAGGAGGTCCTATGTAATGGATCTCCAAGTACCTACTGAATAAGACTATGATAAGGCTACGAAAATTGGACACAACGGCTGTAAACGTGGCGAGTATTTCGACACATCCCTCATGAGAGATCCATGACGGAGTCCTATGTAATGGATCTCCAAGTACCTACTGAATAAGACTACGATAAGGCTTCGAAAATTGGACGAAACGGACGTCGGCCTTATGGAGGCCTTCTCTCATATACTTTCCAATAATTCATCATCTCAGCCGAAGGAATACTTCCACTACTGGACACCCTCGTGGATCTCCTAGATTATGAGAGGGTTATTGCCGTACTCACGCTTAACAGGTGGGTTGGCGAGCACTGTAAGAGATGTTGATACACGGAAAGACGCTGACCTTCCAGAAGTATCCCTTGGTGATTGTTAGCATCCACGCGCAAGAGAGGAGGGGCAACTCTAGTGACGGCACTCCTCTAAGTAGTACTCAATGTTAAACATGCCTGTCCAGTCCTGTCAGTCGCTTTGGTCGAAATTGGCCAAGACCACAGGTCAAGACGGATCTATATCTACCTACCCGGCGCGGGTACCGTGGCTAAGGCCAGGTTATTCCAGCGGCAGGTTTCTGAAGGAGTGCGCGCGGCCTACATAAATTCTATAATAAATCGTTGCAAAAAGAAAATATTGGGTTTTCAGAAAAAGTAACCGTTAAATATTCTTCTAAACGTCGTTGCCTATTCTTTTAGAGATTTTTTCAGAATATAGCATTGATACACTTGAAGCAAAAAAACGAGCAAAAACTATCCTTCCTTCATAAAATATTATTTTATGGTGAAGTGAAAAATATCGTGTTTTGATATATTCAAAGACGTTAAACTATAACGTATATTTTTTTTCCATCAAAACAAAGGACATTTGATCGTTTGAAATTGAATCGAAAATTGGCTAATTTGGAATATAAAGCACTTCCAGCTTTAGGAAGCGTCAAGGATCGATTTGACGGACGGGGAGGGTTCGTTTCCCACTGAAATGGTAAATTTTTGATAAGGTTTTAATTTGATTGATATATTCTATCTTTTGTTTTCATACAAAAAAATATATTATAAGCTAAAAAACATGCAAAACCGTGTATCGGTTTGTCCGCATGCTTGGGAGTCACTTAAGTAATAAGCCTACATAGTTATGTAAGTATTTTAGTGTTCTCAACAAAACAAAAATAAACTCTAAAAATAATACACTCCGAATACAATTGATACAATAGCTAAAAATTAAACTGTTCGATTTGCATCGCGCGACTAAGGGCTGCCGTTAAGGAACCGGTTATTACCGGTTTTGGTGCACGAGAAAGACAAAGAGTGTGAAGACGCTATAAGCGAGCGAGATAGACTGTGCTCGCATTTACACTATTGTTGTAAGGTAAACAACCTAAGTGTGGTTAAACACTCTAATAATTACAAACTATATCTACCTACTTTACAACGGCATCAAGGTGAGTACCTATTCCCGGGGACGTTTTCTGATATCCCCTTATACTGTGCAAATCTTTTTAAATCTTTTCAATCTTTTTTAATCTTTTTTGCTCTATCATTCAAAAAATCTTATAAAACATCTATTACAATATCAAATAAATTTAACCGATTAAACTGGCAGCCGTTCTAGGTCTCATTTAGTCATTATTGTATGAGATTGCGTAATTACTTTATATTGTTATGATAAACAAAGAAAAATATCTAGTTTTAATTCCGCTAATGCTGAGATGCATATGCACCGCCCTCCCGCCCGCTAATTATGCACATGCAGGGGGAACCAGGCTGTTAGTGCAACATGCATACCCAAACCCACACGACGACACGTGTTTCGCCTCTCCGCGAGGCATCTTCAGGTTAAACGCCGAGATGTTGACTGGTCGGCGGCTAGAACGAAAGATTCTATTAGAAATTCTATCAATTATACTTTATATTGGTTCCTCTTCTAAAAAATATATTTTAAAGTAGTGTTGTTTTTTATTTATATATTTTCTTGTGTTATTTAAGATTTTTCTATTAAAATGTGGTTCCGCAAATAGCAGCCGCTCTGCGCTAGTGCAAGTGCAACCACGGAAGACCAGCGCTGTGGCATAATTCATTATAGATAGTAAGTGTTTTGGTGTCAGAACTGTAAACTTATGTCTTTTGAAATAAATAAATCTAAATCTAAAATTATGTCACGGCATACGCTGAGTGGTGGCCTTTTGTGTTTACCATTATTTAAACTACTCTAAAATAAACGTATTTTTATCTTTATCTTTAAATATTGTATGGTTCTGTCAGAGTATGCTGCGCGTTGCCTGTCTGTCAGTAACGGTCCTGGCTTGCGGGTTTTTGCTAGAAAGTTCGCAACTTGGAATCGGTGGGTGTAAAGCATAATCTGAGATTGCAGTGCTTATGATTATCAACATATAAACATGTCCCATTCACTGTAATTGTTTCTTGTATTCCACTCTTAAAAATACGAAATAGTTCGTTTTCATAGGCAAAACGCATTCGGTAATTCATTTAAGAATAGCTATGACTAATCTAATAACATTAAATTAAAAATAAAAGCAGCCCGTTCCGTGCCATCATACACAATATAAGTTTTACGGTATTTTTTTCAGCATTTTTGTAAATAAGTACAAAACTATACGGCTTATAAGTGAAAAAAAAACTGTTTATTGATGTGCTAGTGAAGCTGTTTCATACCCCACATGACCTAGTAACTTCACTTAAAATTTCTGAAAACGCATTTGCTAATATAAGCTGACAAAAAAATATTGCAAAGGGTCGGGTCATCCCCTTTGCAATATTTTTTTGTCAGCTTATATTGTCCCACTGCTGGGCAAAAGCCCCCAAATCCCTCCACTCGTAAATATAGTTAATATTAGAATAGAATATTTAAGCATGTTTATGTATGCAATATTAATATATAAGCGAATATGAAATAAAATTAAAAGAAAATGCATTTATTGGTACACCACACCTTAAACATAATTAATAAGGTAACTTATGAAGGTGTTTAAAATAAGTGTGGTGTGCCAAAAGGTTCTAGTTGCACCTAAGATAAAAGATGCAACGCTGGTATTCTGTCAGGACCTTTAGTGATATATAATAAAAATAAAATAAGCATTGTCTATCAACATTTCCAAGTCAATCGCATCAGTATTTTCCAAGATATCCATCTGCAACAGACCAAGCCGACAAAGCAACACCATAAGGGATGATCCGCGCAATTGGATATGTGGCAATTTGGAGAATTTGTATGTGACAGTGACAAAAACTTTTTTGTCACGGCAACAAAAGTCACTAGTCACTCTCTCTTAGGGTTCCTTTTTTATATTTTGGTCCGGAACCCTAACTAGCTGACGCTTGCGGCCTTGCCCGTTTTTCTGTATTCTATATCTATATTTGAACCGGTAGTTCTTGAGACTACGTTCAACCAAACAAACACTTCAGCTTCAAAATATTAACTTAAATGTGGTCGCAATAAAATGAGTATGTACCTATGTGAGACTTTTAGTTCTATATTTAGTATGGAACACTAGTCTGCAATACTGAACCAGATCGAAGTGAAAGCATAAAGTGAAACGCATTATGTATATTCGATGAAAGTGTTATATACACATTTAAAATAGATGAAAAGGCCTATTTACTAAAGCTATAAGTAATAATCTCGCTTTAGGATATTTTACGTAGCCATAGCTAATTATCTAAATCTAGACTTATTTTTATTAGGATGAACGCGACAAGACTCCCGTGGCCTGTCACGTCAACAGTGTTCCGAAATAGAAATCAATTAATTACAAAGCACGCAGAGAAAAATGTGCCAAGATGGTATTTTTTTCATAAAGTTTTAAGATTATGTCAACAATTCCAAAAATAGGATTGGAAGTAGACAAAGAAAGGGGAGACCTTAACCGAGAAGTGGGACAAATCGATTACTTAAAAATACGTAAAATTTTCAGACCAAATGTCCTGGTTTTACTCATAGTAATAATTTGCATTATTAGTCTTAAAACAACGCTAAGATAACGCTACAAAAAAATATTAATTTGGGGTACCTACGTCCCAAACCCATTAAAGTGATTATTTTTTGTTTTTATTTTCTGATCGTGTAAGAAATAGTTAGATATTAATGAATAACTGAATAGATATTACAAACAATTTGGCCAGGTGCATGTCGGGCCACGCGCTATGTATAGTTCCGTAGTTAACCGTAGACCTGTTGTTAGAAGTTGGTTTATGTTTTTTTACATTTACTAAAACATACTGAGGGGCATTAGTACTTAGTGATCAATGAGGGAGGCCTTTGTCCAGCTGTGGATGTCCGGCGGCAGAGAGAGAGAGAGAGAGAGATAAATTTATTTCATCATACATATATGTATGTTCCAAGATTCTCATTTGAAAATCTAAACAAATGTATCTATCACGTGTAAAAAAGGTTGAAAAGTTCATTATGTGTTGATACAAGTATTAGGAAAACAGAGGAAATAAGTATTATATAATTCTCTAATGTGTAGGAGACAACAATTAACCGACTTCAATGAGATAAATTGTATTGCTTTAAAATACTTGAAATTAAGACTTATATGGCATCATGGTATGGTATCATCATGGTATCATGATCCATGGGAAACTCATGGATCCCATTGTCAGAACTGGACCAAATTGAAATGGGAAGACCTCAGAAGTGTACTCTTTTGAATAAAAAATCATTTTGAAAATCGGTCCACAAAATTGACAGAGAAATCGGTGAACTTACATAAAAAAATATATACAGTCGAAGATAGAACCTCCTCCTTTTTTGAAGTCTGTTAAAAATAATGAAATACCTACTTATAATATAATAACATAAACACGGAAATTTATCGCGTAATACCTTTGATTAAACCCGAAGTTTAGACTGTGTTTCAACAATCGTGATCCAGGGTTGACTGGAGATTTCATTGGAGTGTCCATCAAGACTTATAATTATATTATAATGAATTGTGATCGCGGAAGTTTACGAAATACCTACTTAATAACATTGTAGATTTTATTTTAAGTGATTGATACTGTTATTGAGCATATCAGATTAGTTTCTAAGTCGACTAATATTATTGATTAGGATAATATATAGTATTATTATTATCTGTAATTATCTTCACTAAACTTCATAAACTTATGTATGTAGGTAAGTTTATGAAGATAAACATTTAAGGATAGGTAACAACATCGAGGACATACCCAATAGAGAGGAAATGCTATTTATTTTGTCTAAACAACAATTCCGCTAAATATATTTTATAATTGTACGGAAAAGTACACAGGTCGGCTGTTGACAGGTACTGTCAAAGGCGAGGGACAGTTGTCATTTCCCCTCTATTGGATATGTGCTCGATGGGTAACAATTAGTAACTGTTAACAAAAACATTTACACACCTACAACTTTAAAGCTTCATCATTTCAGCCGTTAAACGTCCACTACTGAACGCAGGCCTCCCTTATGAATCTCCATGAGGGGTAGTTGCCATACTCACCATGCCTGGCAGGCGGGTTGGTGAGTGCTGCCCATCTTCCGGCGCCCCTAAACCTGCTAATAGTATACCTGCTAAGGGATACCCTTAGCAGGTTTACTGCATCCACTGGCATGAGAGGAGGGGTAACATTCTATTGCTGGCACCTCACGGCTTTAAAGCTTAAATCTTGCAAACGAAGTGTGTTGTGTGTATGAAGTTTGCAAGTGACTAAGTCTCCAAAGATCTTCAAGTAGTGTATTTGCTTATTGACGACATCCTTGGCGCAGTTGGTTTAATAGCAGGCTGAGACGCAGATAGTTGCGGGTTTGATTCTCTCCGCGGGAAAAATGTTTGTAAGTTACCCAAAAGTTTATTCGTACAGATGTAAGGATGTTTGTTACCTCTTAACGCAAAAACTAGCCTACGGATTGAGCTGAATTTTTCCACACGTTTAGATGTTGACCAGTTGTTGATTAACACATCGGCTATTTTTTATCCGGGGACAACGTGTGCGAAGCAGCGGGCACTAGCTAGTTATATATAACTGTACGAATAAACCGTCATACTGATAATATAACTGTACGAATATACCGACATACTTATCTACTTGCATAAATGACGAGCTCTGTGGCGCAGCGGGTGAAGGTCCGCCTGCGACGCAAGGGTTTGCGGGTTCGATTCCCGCCTCGGGACAAATGTCTGTACGATCTGCAGATATTTGTTCAGGGTGTTCTGGGTGTTTTTCTATATATAATAAAAATATCTATCTATGTAGTATAATGTATTATGTATATCAATCATCTAGTACCCATAACACAAGCTCTGCTTAGCTTGGGGCTAGATGATGCTGTGTGATCTGTCCAGCATTATTTATTTATTTATAATAATGACAATCATCTAAATATTCCAGGTCCACTAGCAGTGGCGGTGCCAGGAGAGCTGCGGGGGATGTGGGCAGCCCACCAGCGTTGGGGCAGGCTTCCCTGGGTGGACCTGGTAACGCCCAGCCTCGGCATATGCAAGGACGGCTTCCAGATGTCCAGAGCAATGTGGGACGGCCTCTATAGCGCGCACTTTATCAAAAACGACGCAAATACTAAGTGAGTTTATCTGTTAGGTCAAATTGATCTTCTTCTTCATCGGTCCCTCACTTCTGAGGATCGCGACCACGTGTGATGCCGCTACTGGGTGCGGTCAAATACGGAGTGCATAGCACTGATCGAAATACCTCCCCTTGCCTTCTTCACGGTGACCAGACCTTGCTCAGGCATCACTAAATCCATTAGTTGCTAAAACCAATGACAAACTGTCAAATAAGATTTTAAAAAAAAATTTAGTGGCCATGCATTTAGAGATTGTTGAGGAAACCGACCGAGAGAAGGATTAATTTTATGAATCCTTCTTATTTAACAAGGATATTTACACCAACTGCCTCTTAAAGCAAAGTTCCTGCAGTCATAAATAAAATGGGCAAACGGACTGAGCGGCACTGGCCTACCGGGCTTCTACATACTTATAATCATTATCATCTACCTACATATTTATAAAAGCCAGCAATGTCACGCTGTACAACAAAATGTTAACAAAATAATATATAGTTTGTTATTTTTATAGTGTTTAACCACACTTAGGTAGAATATTTTCAAAGAATGAAAAACCTTATCAAAAATTTTACGATTCCGGTGGGATTCGAACCCACGTCCGTTAAATCGATACTTGACGCTTCCTTAAGCCGAAAGTGCTTTGACCGCTAAGCTACAGAACCCATGTTGGGACCCGCTGAACGGACTTGACGGACGTGGGTTCGAATCCCACCGGAACCGTAAAATTTTTGATAAGGTTATTCATTTCTTGGAAAATAATATATAGTTAGGTATAAAAACCATTCAAAAATAGTTCAATGATAACATAAAACATTACTGAAACTCCCATTACCTACATTTCACTGTCATTTACCTTCCTCAGGAAACAATACGTAGACACAACTACTGGCGACTTCTACAAGCCAGGCACGGTGATAAAGCCGAGCCCGGCTCTCTGCAAGACACTATCAATCATTGCGGAGAAGGGTGGCGATGAGCTGTACAACGGAAGCCTGTCCATCGACTTCCTGGAGGACCTGCATCGGGTCGGCAGCATCATAACAGCTGACGACTTAAGAAATTACGAGTAAGTGGTTTGTGAAAATTATTTTTATTTTTAGTTATGTCGTTTTAGCTCGGTATCACCCATTTGATTATATTATTATTTATTTGACTACTGGGTGTAGGCATCCTGCCAGACTGGTATATTTAAGAACGATAGAAAGACGGCAGCTTGTCCTTAACGACCTCCATCGGATTCGCGGCATCTCTATTAAGTCTTATAGTTAGGACGGTTTAAGCAATTTTGAACTCGATGCAACCCTTTTGAAATATTATGTCATATTAAGTACCTTCCGTCAAGTACCAACAGCGTAGTTGAAATCAGCTTACTTTATTTTATTACTAATTTCATCATATTTTTAATAAGGTGAGTAGGTTCTGATTTCATAATTTTCAGGTCTCTCGGAATGCTGCTGTCACATTTTTCTGATAAATCGTATGACAGAGCATTCTGGCAACAATACCTAGAATTAGAATTAGAATACTTACCTATACAAAACAAATATTTCACTATCACCTACTTACGTAGATTATTGTTTATTTCTGTCGTTATCAAGTAGGTGAACCAAGATAGCAGATTTGTTTACCACAATATTACTAGGTATGTCTCGAAATAATGGGATTATCTAAATACCTTGTGAGGTAGGAGGTTAGGATATAAACTAAACCTTAGGAGGTAGGATGCTAGGAAGGAGGCTGGTGCAGTGATGACTATAACGACCAAGTTAGGTTCTTATGTGTTCGCTTCTGTTCCTGACTCTGGTGTGAATAAACGCTTTTATAAAATTATAGTTAATCGCGAGAAAAACCTACTGATAAGTATAACCTTTTCATACGTAATACAATTGCGCACTATAGATAAATAACTCCTTGGGTCACCTTGAAGAAAGCTATACAATATAGGCTATTAAACAGATAATGTACCTAAGCTACTTTCTATGTAGAATGTGTCAACAAACTGCCAATACTTAACTTAAAAATAACTTTTATTTTCTTTGTCCAGCTTCGGACAGCATATTTTAACCTTATACGCAAATATGGGATTATCGGGTATTTATCGCGTAATTACCTTTATTTTATTCCCGACGTTTCGACCGGATTGCACCTGGTCGTGGTCGCGGGAGACTCTCTCTGTCTCCCCGACTTACGCGATAAATACCCGATAATCCCATATTTTAATAATGTGTTGTGATCGCGAAAGTTTACAAAATACTACTTATACGCAAAGTAGAAACTTCATTGTTACATAATACAAGTTCCTACCTAAAGGATTTCTTATCAAGGTATTTCCGTGAAGTGTATCCAATTTATTCACAACATTTGCTTAACTGATTAACCTTTGTAACTTATGTAACTTCCCCCCCCCCTAGCATTATATTACTTCAGACATTATAATAGGTCTTTACCTATGAAATTGCCGTTCTTCAGTACTGGTAATTTCAAATAAAAAAAAATTTGACATGGCTTGGTATTTCAAATTCAAATTAATTTTGTTTTAAAAACATGACATTCTTTTTACAAACTCAGTCTTTTGTTTATTGATTAGCGTTGTATTTTCATTACATTTGAACATTTTTCGTCATAATGGGTACCTTAAAAAATCGTGTAATTATGGAATATGAGTTCCGTCGTGGCACCAACGTGACACAAACGGCACGTAACATCAAAAACGTTTACGGAGAGAACTGTACAAACGAACGCACAACCCGATAATGGTTTTGCCGGTTCCGTTCTGGAAATTTTGACTTGAAAAATGAAGCTCGTGGCCGTCCGAAGACTATTGTCAACAATGATGAATTAAAGGCGATTGTGGAAGCTGACGAAACTCAATCTACAGCTGAGCTAGTAGCAGCTTTTGATGTTAGCATCAAAACAATATTGATCCATTTGCGACAAATTGGCAAGGTAAAAAAGCTTGATAGATGGGTACCCCACGAACTTAGCGCTGGCGAGCACAACGTACGCGTTGAGACCTGTCTCGTGCTGCTCAACAGATAAAGAAATGAAGGAATTTTGAACCGAATTGTTACGTGCGATAAAAAATGGATTCTGTTCGACAATCGAAAGCGCTCAACAAGTTGGTTAGATCCTGGTTCAGCACCAAAGCAATGCCCTAAACCAAAAATGACCCCTAAAAAGTGATGGTCACTGTTTGGTGGTCTAGTGCGGGTGTGATTCACCACAGTTTTTTTTATAAAACGGCATAAGCATTACTGCAGATGTGTACTGTAAAGAACTGGAGACAATGATGGAGAAGCTTGCACATCTGCAACCAGCTTTGGTCAATCGGTCGTCCCTACTGCTCCTTCACGACAACGCGCGACCCCATACTGCACAACATACCTGTTTCCAAGCTGCAAGAGCTGGGGTTGGAAGCTCTCCCTCATCCGCCATACTCACCAGACCTTGCACCTACCGACTATTACTTTTTTCAATATTTAGACAACTTTTTAGTGGGTAAAAAATTCAATTCCCGAGGGGCAGTACAAAATGCCTTTGAAGAGTTTGTTGCCTCCCGCGCAGCTGATTTTTACAAGAAGGGCATCAATAAACTGCCAATGCGTTGGCAAAGATGCGTCGATTGCATGGGGTGTTACTTTGAGTAATAGAAATAAAAAAGTTAGGAAAAAAAGTACTTTCATTTATTCCATACAAAACGGCAATTTCATAGGTAAAGACCTAATATTAAAGCGCAGGTGGTTTAATAAAATATCACGACAAACCCGCAACGGCCTGCGTCTCAGCCGGCTCCTAAGCCAACTGCGGAGGTCGTCCAATTTGAGGGGGTCTATGCGTTTTATGGTTTTTATTTGGTGCAGTGACAAGGATTTAATATTGGGGTAGTAGGTATCGTGGGGGCTAGGAATTTTCATACTTACTATATGAAATATTATTGAAATATTTTTTGTTTTCTATAAATTAATTAGGTATCATTGATGAAGGATTGTCATCAGTTAAAACAACGTTTTACGATTTCGTTACAATTACATAGGAAGCATGTTAAGAGGGGCCAATCCAACTTACTTTTCATACAACCGCTCGTACGTGGGTGTGGCGTCGTAATAGTAATTTGGAGAAACAAATTCTGGATTTGTTTCTCCAAATTTTGATTTTTTGTTTGGATAGAAACCTAGATATAGTGCACAAGATACCTATTAAATCAAAAGTTTCATAAAAAGATCTATTACGACGCCACACCCACATACGAGCGGTTGTATGAAAAGTAAGTTGGATTAACCCCTCTTAAATAGGACACGTGGTAATTCAAATCTAGGTAGTACCGACCGAATCAAAAACCTGCTATGCGGCGAGCAGTGGGTAAAGTATGGATTAATCATCATGATTTCAGCCGTAAGACGTCCACTACTAAACACAGGATCTCATCAGGTCTCCCTCATGGATGTTCATGAGGGTAGTTGCCTTACTCACCACGCTTGGGAGGCGGGTGGGCGAGCGCAGTACGGGATGTTGATACACGGAAAGTCGCTGCTGCCCATCTTCCGGAGGTATCCATTAGCAGGCTCTTACTAGGTCCACGGTCATGAGGAGGGGTTACATTCTACTGCCGGCCCCCACGGCTTGGTGTGGATGATTGACATTGATATATTTTTTTATTTGCCGTTTCTGGGCTTAAATAAAAGGGGAAGCTAATATATAAAAGCGTGTTTAAAAGACTGCAGAGGAATTACATGATACCTATATACTTTATGTTTAATTAAACCTTGATAAATAATACGAAAGCATGTTCATGATGATTCAAAATTCTTTGTTAAAACTTACAGCATCTGTGCAACTATTGAAACTGTTTATGAATAATAATGACTCAGAATGAAAATTGTTATCATAACACGGTTTTGTTCGATTCTTTGTTATCAGAGCTTATGTTTTGTTTCAACTTGGTCAATAGTTTCCTTGTAAAAAGGTATAAGGAAGCTACGAGTATAAGTTAAATTCATTCAGGAAGTCAAATTACGACAAGAAAACACGTTTTACACACAAAGAAGACTGGAATATAGAATAATGTTTATTCTACTCTGATAAAAGTCGATGTCATAAGTATATAGGTATTTAAGAGTATTCTGTTAGAATAATATGTACTTAGATATTTACTCAATGGGTAGGCCTTAAAATTAATGAACATGGACAAGACGAAGGTTATGTCAAATGTCCATGTTGTGCCTACACCAGTTATGGTTGAGAACTCGGCTCTTGAAGTTTTCGACGCATAAGTACACCTAGGACAAACAGTCCAGTTAGGTAGGTCCAACTTCGAGAAAGAATTCAATCGTCTAATCCAACTCGGATGAACGCTGCCCGCGTTTGGGAAACTTCGCATCGTATTCTCGTCCAAAATACCTCAGTGCCCGAACACGAAAGTCTACAATCAGTGTGTGTTACCAGTGATGACGATGACTTATGGAACCAAGACGTGGTCCTTCACTACTGGCCTCAGCTCAGTGCCGCTCAACGAGCTATGGAGAGTGCTATGCTCGGGGTTTCTCTACGAGATCGAATCAGAAATGAGGAGATACGTAGAATAACTCGGGTCCCCGACATAGCCAAACGGGTTACGCTGAAGTGGCAATGGGCAGGCCATCTCTTTGCTATTCTTTATCTAGGTACAACGCATGCGAAGCGGCGGGCAGAAGCAAGTACTAAATAGAACACGTAACCTTTAAATGAAATGACTACAAAAAAATATGATAGCCCAGAACACAGAATGATGTCGAGTGCCTTGACTGTCTAGCTAGGTGGATGGATGTTCGAGTGTCAAGAAAGGTCACCTTTTATGAACGTCTGTCGGTTAAAAAGAATGAAAACAAGATACTCTGCGGATCAACTGTGCAACCAACAATGTTTTTATCTGTAAAGGAAAGTATGATACCCTATTGACAATATCATAGGTCGTATCTTTGAGAATAAGTCAACCAGTAATAACTTTAGTAATCGGCATAACTATTGAATTCTTGGCGGATGCAAAGGCAGTTCTAAGAGGGTGGAGATAAGGTTTGGATTCACTTGTGTGCAAGTCAGGGAAAATATAGTAAAGTATGAATTGTAATGCACAGCTAACGAACAGTAAATAATTGCGCTTACTTTGTTGCTAATTCCGTTAGGGAGTGTAAATGTATGTACATTATTTAGACTCACCTTCATTGTTTCGTTACCTATGGACAATGTTTTACAATAGAAGGCAGGGAGGGGGTGATTAGGCATTTTTTGATGTATTTATTCATAAAACCTTTTTTTATTACCATAAAGCCGTTAAAAAAGTGTTTTTCTACTAAACCTAACAGTGATTCACAATTTATTTCATTATCAAATTTACATTGATCCTAACAGTAAAAGAAAACTAACAACTTTAATTTATAAGGTTCGAGGGATTTTTGAGGTTTTAACTTTTTAAGAAGCGTTTTCGCCTCATTGATGGACTAAAATAGATTCCATTATAATTCCCGTCAGAATCAAACTTTTTTATTATAAGTATTTTTTATTTCTTTAAAGGATACCTTAGTGTGGGTTTACATTAAAAATTAAAATAATATTTCTAAAATTCATGTTATGTAAAAGTGATTTTGGTTTATTTGGCGGAAATTCTAGGTGAATCTCTATGATATTTTAAATACAGGATTTTTCCTAGTTTAGCTACAGACTACCTACAGAACTAGGTTAGGTTTGGGTCAATTGCCTATACTTTACCACCCTGCAGCACAGTGTTGTCTTAGTGTATGTGACTCTGTCTTATTTATGTAAAAAGCAATGTTGGTCTACGAGTATAGGAAATAAAATTTATTCTCATTTACCTATACATATAGTCCTCCTCATCGGTTTCGATGACGGCGACTCTAAACTAATTATTACCTACCGAATATTTCTTAAATGAGCCCTGATATGGCTAGCTAGACCAAACTTGGTTTTAAATACCCTACGACACGTATGGCAGTAGAGTTGGCCCGCAGAATTAAACGTGTACGTACGAGGGCTTAGGTCTCTCTATACTAATATTCTAAAGAGGGCACTTTTGTATTAGGTAATTTGTACGAGTATGTTGGTGACGAATAAACTCAAAAACTACTAAACCGACTTTTAATTTTTTTTTTATTGTTTCGCCATTAGAATACTATAGAGGTATAATAAACTACCAAAAGATATCAAAAAAGTAAAATCATATAACACTTTCAAAAGATTACTTAAAACACATATTTCAAACGATTCTTCTTTAATTATTAAAACCTAAATTTCAAAAATCCCGCTACCTTTTTTCACTATGGTTTAGTTTCTATAATCTGTGCTATGGTCGTTACCATAAACAACATCAACTCGGCAATGCACGTACTCGGTTGCTGCTTGCCCAAATATAAGACTACCCTCAACTAACTTATTCAACATTTTCGATGCTAAACTATTTCCTTTTTTGTTTAATGTAATATTAATTGAATGTAAAAAAAAAATGTTTCTACTAAGTTTAGCGCTAACGCCTAACGCTGTCATGTAAGGCACCCAAAGTTTACCTAATTTTAAGTCTTTCTCTGTAAGTGAATTGTAATTATTTTGAGAAAATAATTATCTTTAACCATAATACTACATTATCCCAGAGTAACAGAGCCTTAATCCGTAGTCCCACGGGAACGGGAACTACGCGGGTGAAATCGCAAGGTGCTACTAGTAGCATATAAAAATATAAGTTAGAGCGACATCTATTCACTGTTACTGACTTCTTGATGTCAGACAGCTGGCAGAATACGTCCCGAGCTTTCTGATAAAGCAAGACTTTCGACCTGAAGACTACTGATTCTGTAGCCAAACGGTATAGTAGTCTGTTACGTGCAGGTTTGAATCCTGTCAGAATAGGACAGAATACGTGTAGAATTTTTCATTTCTATAAAAAAAACAAAAATATATTTTTCCAGGGCAAAAATCACAGAACCAATATCAGTTCCACTGGGCAACGGGGACGTCCTCTACACACCCCCTCCGCCCAGCAGCGGGGCTATCCTAATCAACATCCTGAACATCCTGTCAGGGTACAACTTCACAGCATCCAGCATCAACACATCTGAAGACAAGATCCTGACGTATCATAGGATTTTGGAGGCTTTTAAGTACTCCTACGCGTTAAGGACGTTGTTGGGCGATGAAGATTACCTGGACCTTAAAGAGGTAAGAAAAAGTCGAAACCTTCGGGTCCAATGTCAAATCCGAATCTAAATTTATGGGTGCGAAACGTGGAAGGTCATGTGCTACATCTCTCGCAATATCCAAGTCTTTGTCAACCGCTGTCTCCGTCGCATTCTCGGAATCTACTGGCCTGAGATCATCTCTAACGTTGACCTACTAGAGAAGTGCCTCGAGTGCCCGATCGACCACCAAATTAGGCAACGCAAGTGGAGATGGATTGGCCACACGCTTTGAAGTGATTCTAATCATATACCAAAACAATGGCTTGATTGGAATCCTCAAGGGAAATGGATGCGTGGCCGTCCCAGACAATCCTGGGGCCGCACCGTGTTAGCAGAAGTGACGAGCATCGGAATGACTTGGACTGAAGTGAAGCGAGAAGCTCAGGACCGGTCGCGATGGAGGACTACTGCGGACGCCCTTTGCCCCACCTCGGGGACATAGGACATTAAGTCAAGTTAGTCAAAGAGGTAAGGCCTTCCTGATGTATCTGAAAGAAGGACTTGGGAACGCCTTTGCTTAGTAGTGGGCCAGCGTAGATAAAAAATAAAGTACTCTTGGGTAAATGCTAAACATTTGTGTGTTTTTTAAGGATTCCGAACCTCAAGAGGAAAAACGAAACCATTTAGGACCACACTTTGTATGTTTATATGCCTGTCAAGACCCTTTTTCTCCGAAACGGCTTAAGATATCAAGGGAAATTTATTTCTACCAAATACCAACGGAAAGACGATGCCTTTAAAAATCAAGGTACTACATATGGACAGTCAGAAGTTTAGCAACATGAAGTGTAAAATTTTTGGAAATTAATTCAGGATTTTGTGAAGCTGGTAGATTTTATGGCACAAGTATGTATAACATTATTTCCGAATTTTAGGAATGGTTTTTTAAGTATTGGAGGTATTTTTAAAGAAATATAAAAATCGAAGTCATATCTATTCTACATAAAGTTTTTTCGTATCATAAACAAAAACATTTATAATAATAAATAGGTAAGGTTAGTAGTGCTATCTAACGACAATTCAATACGACGTACTTAAAATAATAATAATAATAATAATAATGCTGGACAAATCACACAGCATCATCTAGCCCCAAGCTAAGCAGAGCTTGTGTTATGGGTACTAGATGACTGATATACTTAATACATTACTACATAGATAGATATTTTTTATTATATATAGAAAAACACCCAGAACACCCTGAACAAATATCTGCAGATCGTACAGACATTTGTCCCGAGGCGGGAATCGAACCCGCAACCCCTTGCGTCGCAGGCGGACCTTCGCCCGCTGCGCTACAGAGCTCGTCATTTACTCTCGTCACTTAAAAGGTGACTTTTTTAGAGGGTTACCTAATTTTTTAAATTTTATAAACTGTTTAATATATGTAGCTAATCAAGTACTAATTTCACATAAATTAACGCTGTAGTTTTCAATCATCAAATATATATAACTTCTAATATCCGAACCCTTAGGGCGTTAGTCCCGCTCGCACTTTGAAAAAACCGGAACTATGAAAATAAGAAGTATGATCTTATTCCTTTCTGAATTCAAAACATGACCTAACTTCTCCCTAAATATTACCTAACTTCTCCCAAAATATGACCTAATCCGTTCCATTAATAGGGCAGACATTGTACCTATAATGTTTCATTTTTTATTTAACTTTTATTACTGTCCACCCCTGTTAAAAATATTACTAATGGGGAAAACAGTAACACACTGCATTTTGTGCAATTATATATCCTGCGCAGCGGAGATCAAACACCGCACCCTGGAGGTGATGTTTTTTTAACTGCCGTATCTATTTGTAAAAGAAGTTCTGAATTAAGGACGCCAATAAAGGCAGGTGAACAATCCAAGGAAATATGTAAAGGTTGCAACACATTACTTGTCGATAGGCTGCTGACGTGACTCGTCACAGTAGTGAGTTTTTAGACCTTTAGAACTTCTGTGAGAACTAATTTCAACTTTCAAGCACTATTATGTGTCTCTTACACATAATAGTGCTTGAAAGTTGTTCTGACACGCAGCACAGCAGTATCTTTACTATCAAAAATATGTTCGTTTAAGGTTGTATAAGCTCCTTAGCCTCCCTAATGGATCTCCAAGTACGCTTCATGAGGGGGTTGTTGCCATATCTTCTCACCACGCTTGGCAGGCGGGTTGGAGAGCGTAGTACGGGATGTTGATACACGGAAAGACACTGCTGCCGCAGAGATCTTCCGCAAGGATTCCTAGGCAGATTCTTACTACATCCACGGGCAATAGAGGAACATTATAGGTACTGACGGCACCCCACTGCAATACGCTATAGTAAATATAATATTGCATGTAATCTTTACAACCTTGATAGTTTTAAAAGTCATAACAGTAGTCTTTCTCCACAGCTGGTGGCAAACTTAACCTCGCTCGAGTACGGCAACGAGATACGCCTGAAGATCAACGATACGAGCACCAGCAACGACACAGCAACCTACGGCGCACGCGAGTACAGCAAGCCGGACCACGGCACAGCGCATATATCCATCATCGCGGGCAACGGGGACGCTGTCTCCGTCACTAGCTCTATCAACTTCTAGTAAGTTCTACAGACCAGCAACAACTAATACAACAAACCGGGCGAAGGCACAGCGCATATATCCATCATCGCGGGCAAAGGCGACGTTGTCTCCGTCACTGGCTCTGTCAACTTCTAGTAAGTTCTATAAACCACCAACCAGCAAGTAAGGCAATATCAACTTCTAATAAGTTCTATAAACTACCAACTAGTAAGGCAAGCTTGCCTTATCAACTTCTAGTAAGTTCTATGTACCACCAACAAGTAAGGCAAGCTTGCCATGTCAACATCTAGTAAGTTCTATAGACCAGCAACAAGTAAGGCAAGCTTGCCATGTCAACTTCTAGTAAGTTCTATAGACCAGCAACAAGTAAGGCAAGCTTGCCATGTCAAGTTCTAGTAAGTTCTATAGACCAGCAACAAGTAAGGCAAGCTTGCCATGTCAACTTCTAGTAAGTTCTATAATAGACCAGCAACAAGTAAGGCAAGCTTGCCATGTCAACTTCTAGTAAGTTCTATAGACCAGCAACAAGTAAGGCAAGCTTGACATGTCAAGTTCTAGTAAGTTCTATAGACCAGCAAAGCTTGCCATATAAACTTCTAGTAAGTTGCCACCATCAGTTATTAAAGGAGGTCAAAGATTTTTTGAAAAATTAAATAATGGAATGTACTGCAGTATACACAAAAATAATAAAAATACCACATTTTCCTATCAGCTACGGCGCCGGTTTCTCCACCCTCAACACCGGAATCATCATGAACAACGTCATGGACGACTTCTCCTCGCCCGGCATCACAAACTACTTCGGACTGCGGCCGTCTCCGGCTAACTTCATAGCGCCGGGGAAGCGACCTCTATCGTCTATGAACCCTAGCATCATTGTCGATGGAAATGGCAATGCGAAGATGGTTATAGGCGCTTCGGGAGGGACGAAGATCACGACTGCAGTTGCTTTGGTAAATCGCTTGTAATCAAAGATTTTAATCGTTAGATGCGCCCTAAAACTGTGGCATCTTTAAATGTTAATTAATGGAATCAGGCGTTTCTTTGCGGAAATCCATGACAATAAAATGCAATGAAAATATTTTATTGCATATATAAATTATTTTCATCGCATTTTATCTTTAAATGTTAACAACAATGCCGACGTACGTATACTGGTTTTGCCAATAAACCAGATTTTAATTGTTACCATTTATTGTGCAATCACCATATTGCACGAACTTTCGTGAAAAAATAACACACAACACATCCGGCTAAGTATTAACCGGACGCGGTGTATGTTATTTTTTTGCTTTTTGTTGTGCTTAAAGGTACACTGATTCCAACTGAGCGCGCTCACACATTTCAAGTGGATACAAAACAGTGCGGTCTGGTTACGGTAAGGGCGTATCTAACGATTTAAATCTTTGCTTTTAATAACTTTTTCATTATTCTCCTGAATTATATTACTAATGTAGGGTGTTATCCTACTATCAAGAGCCGTGCTGACCGACTGGTAAATATGTACACCTGACTTTCGTGGGTTCGATACCGACCGTGCACCAATGGATTTTCTTTCCCGAAAAATAAAACATCATGACGAAACCCGTGGCTCAGTCAGCCTCAGACGATCCTCTGACTAAATAGCCGACTAAGCTGGGAGGATGGTATAAGTAGGTGCTGGACAAGCCAATTAACGTCCCCGGCCCTGCAGCGTCCAGTACGAACACCAATTGCTGACGCTGTATAAATTATCTACAATAGATGTAAAGCCCTTTAGGCTCAGCGCAGACAGAACGGAGCGCAACGGAGAGGATTTTATTAATGCACTTGAAAATAAACTTTAAAAGTATTAAAATAAAGTGCAAAACGCCGCGCGGGTATTTCCGCGTATCATCGAGGACGCGCGAGCATTTTTTGTCAGGTTCAAGCATTTATGCACTCTAGTTAGTTCTGTCTGCGCTGAGCCTTACTCGTTTACCCCATCAGATATCGTTTCTTCAGCAGCTGCAGATGTCCCAGATTATTCGATAATGTTAAATCATCATTTATGATTTATGCCGTAGGACATTTACTGGACATTGGCCTCATGGATCTCCAAGTACGGACGTGGGGATTCTTACCATAGGTACTCACCACGGTTGGCAGCCGAGTTTAACGTCCTATAATCCTACTAATACTATAAACGCGAAAGTTTGTGTGAATGTATGGATGTTTGTTACTCTTTCACGCAAAACTAGCTTACGGATTAAGCTGAAATTTCGCACATGTATAGATCTTGACCAGGATTAACTCATAGGCTACATTTTATAATATAATAACATAAACACGGGAATTCATCGCGTAATACCTTTGATTATTCCCGACGTTTCGACTGTGTTTCAACAATCGTGGTCCCGGATTGACTGAGAGTCAATATTACGCGATAAATTCCAGTGTTTATGTTATTATATTATAAAGAATTGTGATTGCGAAAGTTTACGAATAAGGCTACATTTTATTCAAGTGCATCGAATGCGAAGGGCCGGGCATGAGCTAGTGTCAAATGTTTTTAATTTATTCTAGGTGACAATGCGTAAGCTTTGGTTCGACCAGTCGATAAAGGAAGCAGTGGACGAGGCGAGAATACATCACCAGATATTTCCAATGCACGGTGAATACGAATTTGGAGTCACCGAGGTAAATACAAACATATTTTATTTTTATTTTATTTATATTTATACTTTTTACTTTAAGAGTCATTGGTGTCTGGATTCTGTAGTTGCACTTAATACCTTTTATATGATATCCCACATCACCTATTAACTTCATTTTTTTTTAAAAAACCCCCCTTCCTATAAAACTATGCAAATTAGAGAGTTCGCTATAATTTTCCTATAAAGTTTGCATACACTTCTATTAGTAGCAATAGAAGTATCACGGGTTTTTCTCTGTAAACTTCGGAAATAAATAACGGTCGTTTTTTCAACATTTTTGTAAATAACTCAAAAACTATACGGCTTTAAGAATAAATTAAGAAAAAACTGTTTATTAATGTGCAAATGAATACCTTTTATATGATAGATAACCCACACGGCCAACTTTACTTAAAAATTTTGAGATTCCCTATCCGCCCCCCTGCAATCAAAATAAGAATATTTTTTAACATTCTCATACATGCTATATTAGTAAAAAAGTGTTGTCTTTTACCATTTAATTTCAAGTCGATAGCATCAGTAGTTCTCGAGATATACATATGTGACAGACATACAGACAGACAGAGTGATTCTATAAGGGTTCCTTTTTACGATTTTGTTCACGCCGTAAAGTCTCTTAAATAGTTTAAAATTACTATTTCTACAGTTTAAAACATTGTTTTTTGGCGCTTATAAAAGATTTGAGAATAGGTAGGTACCTACACTACAGTACCAAAACATAATTTCTCTGACTAAAAGCTATAGAATTATGAATTCACCCGCTTTAAGAACATTGCAAAAGACAGGAAAGCGACGTGAACCCAAAACATTCGTCGAACGGTTATTTCATATTCTTGGAGATGGCCCAAAAAATTATGAAACATGTCCAATTTGAAGCAGTTCAGTTGGCAATAGTTTTCCATGTCATGTGGATACCTATTATATAAATATATTAAAATGTAGTAAAAAGTGTGTCTGCTCTTTAAATTAATAGTTTTCCATATCATGTAGGTATAATATGAATATATTAAAGTACCTGCTAGCTTGTGCCCGCCGCTTCGCATACGTTGTACCCGGATAAAAAGTAGCTTGTGTGCAAAATTTTAGCTCATTCCGTTGGGGATTTTTGTGTGAAGAGGTAACAAACCTCCAAACAAACTTTCGGCTTTATAATATTAGTGGGAAAGTAAAAAGTGTGTCTACCCTTTAAATTAGAGACAGTAAGAAAAGTCCCATTGGACACATTCTTATATTCTATAGGCCTCCCTCATCATGAGGGGATTGTTACCGTAATCACCACGCTTGGCAGGCGGGTAGCACGGGCTGTTGATACACAGAAATACGCTGCTGCCCATCTTCCAGAAGTATCTCTTAGCAGACTTTTATTGCATCCACGGGGAAAAAGAGGAAGGGCAATATTCTACCGCCGGCAACTTTACTCCACTTGGCAGATTTTTACTGTGAATAAGGCTCTTTTTGGGGTTCTGGACCAAAATGGTAAAAAGGAACCCTTATGGTGTGACTTTGTCTGTTTGTCTGTCACAAATGGATATCTTGAGAACTACTCATGCTATCGACTTGAAATTTGAAATGGTATAAGATAACGCTTTTTCACGAATATGGAATATATAAAAATGTTAAAAATATAATAAAAGGGGGCCTCAAATATTTTAAGTGAAGTTACTACGTCGTGAGGGGTATCATATGAAAAGTATTTATTTGCATAATAAAGATTTTTTATTTTTCCTTTAAGCCGTATTAATATTTCAACCTAAATAAGAAGATTTCCATCGGCGACGACAAAACCGTGACGTTCCAACACTATTGGCCAACGTCGTTGAGTAACTTCAGTACACGCTTATCAACCTGTTGAAATGTGATGCTGAGAAAAATGAAAGAACACAATATGCACAAGCATATTGTGTTCTTTTATTCCCAGGTGCATTATGCCTGCGCCAAGAATGCGTTCCAAATGTTCGAAGTGTACCTATAAGCGCGACCGGCGCGCTGCTGTTCCAGTGTTTGACCGTTCAACGGACGTCTGTCCTAAAATTCATGACAATCATCACATTTCCAAAAATACTATAAATGGAAAGTAAACTCATTTTGGAACAGCTGTTTTAATTTTTATAATTAAGGTTCCGGACCAAAATGGTAAAAAGGAACCCTTAAGGTATCACTTTGTCTGTATGTCTGTCACAAATGGATATCTCGAGAACTACTGATGCTATCGACTTGAAATTCTAGGTTCAGTAATTCGGAAATCAGTATTAGAGTCATTTGAAATGGTTAAAGATAACACTTTTTTTACTAATATAGCATATATGAAAATTTAAGAAAAAATTCTTATTATGATTGCAGGGGCGGATAGGGGATCTCAATCTCATTTTTTTAAAGTTACTAGGTCGTGTGGGGTATCAAATGAAAGGTATTAATTTTCACATTAATAAACAATTTTTATTTTTCCTTTAAGCCGTATCTTTTCTGAGTTATTTACAAAAATATTCATTTGCACATTAATAAACAGTTTTTATTTTTCCTTTAAGCCGTATATTTTCTGAGTTATTTACAAAAATATTCATTTGCACATTAATAAACAGTTTTTATTTTTCCTTTAAGCCGTATCGTTTCCGAGTTATTTACAAAAATATTCATTTGCACATTAATAAACAGTTTTTATTTTTCCTCTAAGCCGTATCGTTTCGGAATTATTTACAAAAATATTCATTTGCACATAAACAGTTTTTATTTTTCCTTTAAACTGTATCATTTCCGAGTTATTTACAAAAATATTCATTTGCACATTAATAAACAGTTTTTATTTTTCCTTTAAGCCGTATCGTTTCCGAGTTATTTACAAAAATATTCATTTGCACATTAATAAACAGTTTTTATTTTTCCTTTAAGCCGTATCGTTTCCGAGTTATTTACAAAAATATTCATTTGCACATTAATAAACAGTTATTATTTTTCCTTTAACCCCCGACGCGCTTTATGGAGCGACTGGTCTCCATAAGGTTTGAAGCCCTATCGTTTCAGAGTTATTTACAAAAATGTTGAAAAAACGACCGTTCCCCTTCTCCGAAGTTTGCAGAGATAAAACCTTGAAACTTTTATAGCTGATATAAGTGTATGTGAAATTTATAGGAAAATTATAGCGAACTCTCTAATTTGCATAGTTTTTTAGACAAGGTCACCCCCAGAGCCTGCTAAGGGATACCTCTGGAAGATGGGCAGCAGCGTCTATCCGTGTATCAACATCATATACTGCGCTCACCAACCCGCCTGCCAAGCGTGGTGAGTATGGCAACTACCCCTCATGGAGATCCATGAGGGAGGCCTGTGTTCATCAGGGGACGTTTTATGGCTGAAATGATGATTCTATCAATCATTTGGTATCCATAACACAAGCTCTGCTTAATAGGGCTAGATGGTGCTGTGTGATGTTTTCTATAATTCACACATTTTTATTATTTCAGGATATAATCCAAGGACTCAAAGCGAAGGGCCACGGTATGGTGCGCTACCGGGGGCGCGGCTCCACCGTCTGCGCACTCTTCAGAAACAGCACAGCCATCTACGCCAATGCTGACTTCAGGAAAGGTGGTGATGTCGCGGGAATGGACTGATTCTCAACCTTTTCTAGGCAATGTTTCATTTGCAAAAACTAACGTTAGATTTTATAAATATGGGGATTAATAATTTGAGTCAGATACCATGCCGATAAGTTTCGATTTTCGAAAAACCGTCTTCAGGGCGAAAGGGCACTCGCTGCTGAGACTAATGCGTGCTATCGCGAAAGTCAGTAAGGGCGTGATTAGTACCGTATTTTTTAAATTAATAAGTTTGATATTCAACAAGAACCTTTTTTATATTATTAACATACATATAACCGGGTATTTATCGCGTAAATTACCTTTATTATTTCCCGACGTTTCGCTTGGATTGCACCAAGCATGGTCCCGGGAAGACTGATGTGATGGAGGTACCGCAGCAAAGCGAAGGCGTTTGTTGAACTACCCTCACTTGATCTTCATAAAAATTATTAGTGCCGGTTCCCACTGGGACAGTACACTACACTGACTGTACCCGGTTATATGTATGTTAATAATGTGTTGTGATCGCGAAAGTTTAAAAAAGACCTTTTTTATACTTACGCGATAAGATCACGTTATTATGTTAGGTACCTATAAAAAACCTCGCTGAGAAAAGCAGGAAACACCCTGTGTGTCTACCATGAGTTGTCACTGTTAGATCGCCTGCCGTTACTACAGTAGTAATAGTACGTTACTATGACATCTGTCAGATTTGTACTCATGTACCAAATTCTAAGCAAATGAAGCCCGAACAACAGTCGCTGTAGTAAAGTTTACTGCGTATTTTAGTACCAAACGATCCGCAAGAGGCGCTGTACAAGTTTTCATACATTTTTTTAACTACAGTCGCTAGCGAGTATAGATTGTGAAAACTCATGGTACTGTTCTTCAGGGTAATTCCTGCTTTTTTTCATTTTTTTATCTCTATGATTAATGTATATTTTATCGCAATATACATTAATCATGAGAGGGTTATTACCATACTAGTTAGCGAGCGCAGAACGGGACGTTGATACATGGAAAGACGCTGCAGCCCATCTTCCGGAGGTATCCCTTATCATATTCTTACTGCATCCACAGGTAAGAGGAGGGGCAACATTCTACTGCCGACACCCTAACGTATTCACGATTGAAATAGTATATTTCATAATCTCCACTGTTTCCCCAATTTGCGCAAATACCCGGTTACATGTGTAAATCAACTTTATTTTGTAAGCAATTTATTAAATTTTCCATTTATGTCCTTTAGAACCATTTCGTTTTTAAATCCCTGCGACAACCGGCAGTGTACGCACACTGTCGTAGGCCCTTATTAGAATGACACGGTTCTAAAGAAAAAATCTTTTGCCGGTGACTGTATAAAGGATGACTCACGCTAGACCGTGTCGTGTCCGTACCGTGTCGGCCGTAGCACGGTCAACTAATATGATATTTTGTATGGACACACTCACGCTATACTGAGCGGCAACCAAGTGACGGCCGAGCAATGGACAACGCTCTAAAAAAATCCTCGGACTCGGCACGGACCCTTCACGGTCTAGCGTGAGTCATCCTTTATCGAAACTGTGCCTAGTTGAATTGCTAATGTTTAAAAAAAGTTAGATAATTCATCAAATAGACAATTCATCCTCTTTCCAAATTAGCCCGCTGATGTCGAAATATACAAATGTGCCTATGTAGAACCTATATGTAAGTGAATATCTTAAATAAATAAATAACCGGTCTGTGTAGTGAATAAAGGTACAAGTTGGAAGCGGACGACGTGAGGCAGCAGCGGACGACGTGTCGCAGCGACACTACTGGTTTCTATGTATTTCTATGAAATTACCTCCGTAGTTAGCGACACGAAGCTAGCGACTAATTTCATAGAAATACATAGAAACCAATAGTGTCTGCGACACGTCGTCCGCTGCTGCCTCATGTCGTCCGCTACCAACTTGTACCTTAACAATACCTTAATGTGTTAGATTAAATTATTGTTTAGTCACGAAAGACTGGGATAACTGTAATACATTCCTCATAGTATTTAATAATGTAAATACGAATGTGCTGTAAGGTGATTGCTGTAAAGGTGTAAACAACTTTTAAGTTAAACAACACTGTACCAATGCTGGGAAATAATAGCAGAAATACTATTTATATTGACAAACTCTGTAGCGCCTCTGATACGTTCCTGATGCGATCGCTGAGCTGCAGCACAAATCAATGACACGTTCATTATACCAAGTCCTACCTTTTTGAAAGAAACTGTGATAAAATTTATTGATTCAGGTGTGATTTTGCAGAAATCCATTATAATGAACAAGAAATATTTAGTAACAAATCCGCATGCCTAGATACCTAACAAGCGCTTGAGAAAACACTCAAAAAGAATTCGACACGTGTGTCGCCTCTCTACAAGGCTTCTTCAGAAGAAATCGGCTCCCCGTCACGGAATACACTAGAAACAACGAAGACGCAGAGGTAGGTCGCGCAGCGGTTTAAGATCGCTCGATGAATCTAGTGGGGGCAATCGGCGCATGTGTCAAATCGCGCACGAATCGAGACGCGTGAACGCACCGCGGGAGGTGACCTTGAGACCTTGAGAGCGACTGATCTACCAATGACGTGACATCGCACATCACCAAATAGACCTTATAATTGAATACTGCGCATACCCCTTCTACTTTTGCCGAGCGATCTTTAAATATTGCGCGACCTATATATAGTACTTATGGTCTATTTCATTTAATTTTCCATAGACAGCAGGATAAAATATTATTTTATTTATTTATGAGCCTGATTCCTCCCACTGCCAGGCTAAGGCCCTCTCTCCATATAGGATATATTAGAAAAAATAATAAGTGAAAAGGGAAAACAGTTTACTTAATCTCTTTTACCCTAGAACTTTGCTTCACTAACATACTAACTCCGTTGGCTCAGTGCCCCGTAATGGGTCTTGGCCTTCGACAGAAGAAGACGCTGAACCTGTCTAGAGCTAGTAGGTACGCGCCAATCAATCCCCGTTGTAGAAACAAGTATAACAGTTATAACTACTTCACACATTCATTTTGTAAAAACGGGAATTACTCACGTAGTATTGTAACGTCGAAGATTTTTCCGAAACGTTTCGATTTATCAAGAAAATCATCATCATGGGATTGAATGCCCGTCCGAGCGTGGGGCCGACACGACACTGAACGTGTCGGAATAATCTTCGACGTTACAATACTACGCGAGTAATTCCCGTTTTTACAAAATGAATAGTATATCTCACGTTAATTTTGAAAGTGAAATACTTCACACATGTATACAAGGGAACGACATTCTTAATTATGTCTAATATTACAATAACGGCATAGTGGTAACTATCAAGCATCTTTTATACCTATTAATTAAGTAGCGCGAATGTTCACGTACTGTTGGTGGAGGCACCAACATAACAAGTTACGTGATAAATTTACTTATCTGTTCCGACTCTATCGAGGGCCTACATAAGAGTGACCACAGTTCGCAACCCGCGCCCTCCGCGTCCCGTCGTGCACTGATTTGTTGGAATTTGGTGCCTCCACCAACATAAAAGTACTTGAACAATAAACATTCCCGCTTATAAAAATGAATGCGATTTGTCACTAAAGTTACCACTAAAATTTATTTTGTACCTGTATGTTTTGTTTATTACTTTTGCATTTACTTCTGTGTTTAATTCCATTAATGTATACTTTTGTGTGTTTGAAATTTTTTAAAGATCATCAAACCTAGTTTGATTTTTAGGGTTCAAGACCCCATCTGATAAAGAAGGGACCCTCGTTTTAGGAAAAGTAGCTCAAAACAGCATTTTTTGTAATTTAATTGCACACGTAAAATGTAACTCAACTGGAATTAGAAAGGACTTTTAATTTTTAAAGTACCTAATATGTCACAAGCCATGATAAAAATGTATTAGAATACAAGTATTATAACATTAAGTAAACTTAAATAACAGAACCACAGTCAATCTTATTAAAAAACATTTTTTACCATTGTAAGGAAATTAAAAATGAATCTGCGTATATTTAAATTATGTCCTTTTTAGTAGCTATAATATATCATCAGGAAACAATAAGATTGTTAGGATGTCTCTACTAATTGGTGTGAACAATAAAAGTTTGAAGTATAATACGTTTTTTATTAATTCAAAAAGTATAAATTATATACATTTATAAGTTGTATAAATAAAAAAGCGTTGTTATTCGATAGCAATTTATGTACAGCAATATCTATTGACTATTTAAGGGTTTTCAATAATATAAAAACTTTGAATAGGTTAATATAGCAAAAACTACCATAGTTAAATATCTAGCAAGACTTTTTTTCTATATAAGAACCTTTACACATAACAAATGGAATCACAGATATTATAGTCACCAAAACAACAGTCACCAGTTGCAGAAACGAATAATTAAATGCAAGTGATACCACAAAGTGCACCCAGCGCCTTAGGCGACCAGGTCGCCGTTACCAGGTCTCCGTGGCCAGGTCGCCGTTGCCAGGTCACCGTGGCCAGGTCGCCGTTGCCAGGTCACCGTGGCCAATTTATTCTCCTATGACAAACATAAGTGCGCACGCTAGGCGGCCAGCGGCCATATGGAAGAAATGATTGGCCGTGGCGACCTGCCGCGCGGCCGGCAGGCTGATTGCGTATCTCGCGACAGGTTTGCAACAGGCGTATATCTCGCAATTATCGCTGTCAAAAGTCAATTTTTTGCTTTTACCATTTACAAAAAAAATTACCATTGACAGCGATGATCGCGAGATATTCACCTGTTGCAAACCTGTCGCGAGATGCGTAGGTAATCAGCCTGCCGGTCGCCTAATGCGCGGAGGAACCATAAATTACGTCACACGAATTACATGATTTTATCCCCTAGCCCCCTCTCCCCCTTTGTGTGACTCCCCCCCATCCCTAGTGCAATTTCACTTTTACAAATTATAAAACTGTAATAGCAACTCCGAAATTAGTATTTCAGCCGCAAAACGTCCACTATTTAATACAGGCCTCCCTCCTCCATGAGGGGTAGTTGCCATACTCACCACGCTTGGCAGGCGGGTTGGTGAGCGCAGTATGGGATGTTGATAACGGATAGACGCTGCCGCCCATCTTCCGGAGGTATCCCTTAGCAGGCTTTTACTGCATCCACGGGCATAAGAGGAGGGGTATCATTCTACTGCCGGCACCCCACGGCGGGGGTGACGCTGTATAAATCAACTAAAATAGATGTAAATGCCTTACAAGGCCATGAACTGTATGGCCGTCTCCTGCGGGGTAAGGAATCTGGTCGCTCCAAAAAGCACCGTGTTGTCCACGCCGCTGGTGATGACGGAGCGGTGGAGACGCTTGCACTCCTCGCCGGAAGTGCCGCCGATGATGAAGATTATCACCGTTGGGTTGTCGAGCGGGTGCTTCTGCCGTTTGGAGTTCTTTCCGCTTAGCATGCTGCAAGATTAAAATTAAAATTAAGCTATAGATGGTGTTGTGAGTAAAGTCCGGCCGCGAAGCAGAAAGAGTTATGTACATCGACCTGTTATTGTCTGTCTCTGTCACTCCCGCGTAAATATAATAATATAGCTGCCTATAAACGTCAACCCATTTTAGATTTATTTTCTTCAAAAATATTCTACTGTATGATGGTGAATCTACAACACCACGAGTACATTGACCAATATCAAAAGACTTCTATCTGAGTCTAGGTCTAAACAAATAATTCAGTCCATCGAAGTGATGTTCAGAGTCAGGCATTTCAGGCCGCGTCATTTATTTATTTCAGAACTGGTTTTCGCCAGTTCTGAAATAAATAAACTGTTGCGGAGTGCGAAGTAAACTGACCAATATCAAAAGATCTCTACCTGAGTCCAGATCTGAATAGATCCTTCAAGCCGTCACTGCGATGTTGGAGGTCAGGCATTTCAGGCCGCGTCGTTTATTTATTTCAGAACTGGCGAAAACCAGTACTGAAATAAATACTCTGTTGCGGAGTGCGAAGTAAACTAACCAATATCAAAAGATCTCTACCTGAGTCCAGTTCTGAATAGATCCTTCAAGCCGTCACTGCGATGTTGGAGGTCAGGCATTCCTGGGCGCGTCGTGTTCACCAGATCGTCTACCAGCTGTTGTAAGATTCCCTTGTATTCGTAGCCGTCGCCGCTTTCACAGGGTTTTAGTAGTGAGTTGTATCTGAAATTGATAATTTGAACTGAAAAGAGATAATGACTGGTGGTTGATTCTGCAGGAAGAATAATAAGTAAGTACCTCACTTTTTAAACCCCGACAAAAAAGAGGGGTGTTCTAAGTTTGACCGGCATGTGTTGTCTGTGGCAACGTAGCTGTTAAACGAGTGAACCGATTTGAATGCAGTTTTTTTTTATTTTGATGCATAAGAACTTTGCTTATTTTTGCTGACAAAGGAGGGGGGGGGGGGGTAAATCATAGTAATAAATCTGCTTACTTAATACTTGCACGGAGTCTCTTTCAAAATGTTTTTTGATTACTCACAAAGTATTATAATGCAAGGAGCTTACTCCGGCAAGTTTAAATGTTCCAATCAAGCTATCACCTGAGATAAAATGGGCCTACACGCGTAGGGATGTAGCCTACGTGAGCAATCGCCGCATTTAACAAAATGAATTACATTTCTGTCCATTTCGAATTTTTAATAGCAGGTACATCTCACGATATTTTGTAAGTGAAAAATGTAATTTAATGGTTAACTGCATAAATAATTAATAACAGCTGGTAAAGTCCTGAAATCTAGTTTTTTTTAGCCGTTACTGTCTCTCTGCTGGACAAAGATATCCCTTTCCTCATTCCACTCCTCGCGACCTAACGCAGTTACAGGCCAAGATGGTAAATAAGCGTCAAGCTCGTCCCGCCATCTCATTCTCGGTCTTCCACGTCGCCTTCTAGCGTTAGTGTTTATTGAAGTTTAATAAAGAAATAAAATAAAGCAGCGGGCGAAGGTCCGCCTGCGACGCAAGGGGTTGCGGGTTCGATTCCCGCCTCGGGACAAATGTCTGTACGATCTGCAGATATTTGTTCAGGGTGTTCTGGGTGTTTTTCTATATATAATAAAAATATCTATCTATGTAGTATAATGTATTAAGTATATCAGTCATCTAGTACCCTTAACACAAGCTCTGCTTAGCTTGGGGCTAGATGATGCTGTGTGATTTGTCCAGCATTATTTATTTATTATTATTATTATTATTTAATTATTAGTAGTGATGCTTTGACTTTTTCCCGCAGAGTGAGCGTTAGTACAGAATGTTAATGAAGTACTACTGAGTGTTTGTTAAATAATGTTGCGCCGCGCGCAAACGCAAACTACTAAGTTAGCGAAAGTTCCACAAAGGACCGGTGATTACGTAAACACATCCGAAAGAGTCCAAAGGTCACCTCTATTTTGTAAACAAACAGGCGAAGTTTCTAGATAAACCGGTTTTGAGAACAATGGCGTGGGTTGTAAAAACATTATTGCTGTCCTTTTTCTGTGAATCTGGAAGCTTCGAGAATCTTCGTTATGTGCGATATAAATACGCGGATATGTTTACCGAGCGACTTCAAAGTGAATACAGTGATTGTGTAAAAGTGCTATAGTGTTCAGTGAATAGTGAACAAGTGTTATAGTGACGATCAGTGTTGTTCAGTAAAGAAGTGAGAATCTGCTGTGAGATTCTTATTGGTGTGATCTGTGATTAAAGTGTTAATTTTGTTAAAATTGGACTACATTATTTAATCCCGAACCCTCAGCTCGTAACAATAATAAACCTTTTCAGTAGATTATGATGATTAGAATAATCGCCCCCAATATCTAAGGATCACGCCACGCATAAAGCTAGGAAATATGATCTATGAAACAGCCTCACTCATCAAGTTCATTGGAAAATGTTTTTAAACGTTTACATATAAAACTTACTTTGTTATAGATGGCCTCATAACTTTGATCTCGTTCAGCTTCGCCATAACACCATCGGCGATCTCCTTAGCCGTTTCTAAAGTCACGTCAGCAACGGGCGATGTCAATAAGGTCGAGAATTCCTCCTTTACGGCTAAAGTCAAGGCGTCTGATATCTCTTGCTGTTGCGTTTGTGCGAATGTGAACTCTGTGCCTGATAGTGAGTAGACGTGGATTAGAAGACCGATTAGGTTTTCCAACGGCAGGCCGCGTTGTTTGCGTGTTGTTATTAGGTTGGCTATCTGGAATTCAAATAGAGTTGTATAAGAATACTAGCCGCACCCCGCAGTTTCGCCCCGCGTAGTTCCCGTTCCCGTGGGAATTCCGAAAAATCCCTCATTAGTGCACCTCTAGGATACTCAAGGTATATGTGTGCCAAATTTCAAGTCTCTAGGTCCAGTGGTTTAGGCTGTGCGTTGGCTGTGAGTCACTCAGTCAGTAACGGAAGAGTTTTATATATATTGATTATAGTTCAACTAGCTTTTGTCTGTAAGTTCGCACGCGTTGCACCCGGGTAAAAAGTAGCAAAAAAAAAAACAAAATCAATAAGTGTTTATTCAATAGACCAAAACGCTACTTAGAATAGTCAATTTACATAAGAAGAACAAGACACATTTAAATTGAATAAAGCACATAATTGAATTCATTCGCTTCAAATAACTTTTTTTCCAAGTGAGGGAAAGAAGCGAACAAGAAACCTCACTCTTTCACTTCTATTCATTGTTACACTTTCTGTCTTAGTATTATGTTTAATTTAATGTTCGCAAGGATATCGGATACTTTGGATATTGCAAGATGGCATTATTTCTTATGGTTGTCGAACCGAGCAACACTCGGCCAAGAGTCAAAATCATTCAAATAATAATCTATGGAATAATAAGCTTTTTCTAGGAGATTTTGTTTTATAAAAAGCTTAAACCTATGAATATATAGTTCAGTCGCCTCAGATGGAAGCTTATTATAGAAGCGCACACAGTTTCCCATAAATTATTTATTTACTTGCTGGAGTCTAAATATATATTATATAGATACACGGAAAGACTGCTGCCATCTTCTGGAGGTCCGCAGATTCTCACTGCGTCCACGGGCAAGAGAGGATGGGCCATATTCTACTGGCGGTACCCGATGGCGAAATGTTTTTTACCTGGCTCAAAACGCTAGTGGACTCCCGACTCGTAGCCAAGCTCTGCAGCACTTGCTTCTCCAGATTCAACAGCAGGTCCATGGGCGCGCGTTTCTTGGCCTTGTGCATCTGAACCAACGCTATGCCCTGCTGCAACACGCCTAAGTGGTTGTCGATCACTGCGTAGTTACCTGGAACACAATCCAGAATGGGCCATCAAGAAAGCGTACCTACACGTGTTCTTGAAGTTATATGTGTAATTCAACAAGTTTATAAAATGAAAATTTTTAAGTTACCTCTTTACCTAGTCTAGGAGGTTACCAAATTTTTTGTAAAGTTTTTCAATACGTCATGTGATTTCCTTTCATTTGATACCACACTTAAAAATACAAATAAAAAGAACTGCATGGAAATTGGTCCAGTCGTTTAAGAGCTACGGTGCCACAGACGGACACACAGCCAGACACACAGACATAGCGGTCAAACTAATAACACCCCTCTTTTTGTCGGAGGTTAAAAATAAAACCCCTCAGTTGGGGGCCATCCAGATTTTGGTCACACGAATTTCATGATTATTATATGACCCTCCCTCCCTCCTTGTCACAGCTAGTCACATTTGTGAGCCTCCCCCCCTTCCTAGTGTGACGTCACATTTTGCAATTCCACATCTAGAAATTATATGTACACAGCAGATCGGAATTAGGTTCATTCATATTTATTCATATCAGCCGACTGATGTCCACTTCCACAGCTGGACACAGGCCTTCCTCATAGATCTCCAATTATGATCATAGGGGGGGTGTTGCCATACTCACCACGCTTGGCAGGGGGGTTGGCTAGCGCAGTACGAGATGTTGATACACTGAAAGACGCTGCTGCCCATCTTCTGGAGGTATCCCTTGGAAGATTCTCACTGCATCTACGGGCAAGAGAGAACGGCCAACTACTGCTGCTACACTTAATATGATATCCTACCTTTATTAGCATTAATAATCTTCTCCAAGCTTTGAGGCGTCACCTTGAGCAGATGCTTAGGACTGGGCGACCTGAGCACGTCTATCTTCGACAGTTTGTTGTACACGTCCAGCATTACCTCCCTCTGCGTCTTGTTGATCATGTGGTCGAACGTTTGGACGCACGCGTCGTCGCTCGGATGGTACACGCACCCGGGACTCATGTGGATGTCGTTGGGGTGGTTAACACTGAAGAAAAAGACTGTATTGGAACACTGGTAGGTACGGAATATATCTTAGTGGATTCTGCTTAGAGATATTATCATCTCAGCTGTAGGACGTCCATCTTATGAATCACCGGGTAAAGATCTTGGTTTTGCCGTACTCACCGCGCGCTTGGCAGGCGGGTTGACGAGCGCAGTACGGGGTGTAGATACTTAAGTAACCCCGAAGGTAATTCAGATGTTAATGAAGAAGGGTTTGACTTATTAGCTGCAGGCCTGTTTTTAATCTGGCGTCACTTCTGGCCACGCAGTGATTTATTACGTGCTCCGCTGTTTTATATGCTTCAGAAATCCGCGACACAGTCCACTTCTGTGGCCCCTGTTTAAACTTATAATGCGTATTACAGATCGCGCGATAGTTAAAGATCGCTCGGCAAAAGTAGAAGGGGTATGCGCAGTATTCAATTCTAAGGTCTATTTGGTGATGTGCGGAGTGAGGGGGGCGGGTGTGCGCTGACGGCGCCACGTCATTGGTAGATCAGTCGCTCTCAAGGTCTCAAGGTCACCTCCCGCGTTGCGTTCACGCGTCTCGATTCGTGCGCGATTGGACACATGCGCCGATTGCCCCCACTAGATTCATCGAGCGATCTTAAACCACCGCGCGACCTATAACTTACGACTTGGCATGACAGAGCGGCGACATGTCCACGGCGACTTCGTGCGCGTGGCCGGGGAAGGAGGGCAGCACTAGTCGCATCTTATCGAACACAGACTCCGAGGAGTGACTGCTGATGCTGCAGAGGTCCAGGGTGCGGTCTACTATGATGAGGGACGCTGGGTGCTGGGAGTTCTGGAATAGATAACAATGATTATAGGAATGGAAAAAACAATCAAATTTTTCGATTCATTCCTTTAAAATTTTAAATGATACCTTAGTGTGGGTTTACACTTAAAATAAAATAGCTTATCATCATCATTGTAAGGATTCTAAGAACTTTTATAAGACCTACCCTTACATACTACCACGTCCAGTTTAAAAAATCCATACTGTATTTGCTATGTATAGCAAAATATTATACTGTACGATAATAAACATGTAAAATTTATATTATATGATCTCAGGGATTCTTCATTGATTCATCTTTTGCCTATTGACATACATAGATTGGTGAGTTTTCTATCACTCCAGCTACGGAGAAGCTATAGTTCCCTATGAAAAACACATCTAGCATACTATTAAAACACAAAACAGGCAAGCCGGCGCAACCCCATCTGTTACTGAACATGAGGGTGCGGCGCGGCGGCGGCTGGCCTGTGCATCTAACGAGTTTTGTTGGAATAACATTTCCACCTATTTACATAAATTGGCAAGTTCTCGAGCATTCCAGCTACTAAGGAGCTATAATTACCCATGAAGAACACATCCTTCATCATATTTATGGAGTCCAGCATGCTATTCAAAGCACATAAATAAATATAATATAATTCATAAATCGAACTCAAAGTTGCAGCGCCCTAACAGGGTTCATGTAATTACCTATAATATGTATTACTTAGAGCTAATACAAACCTGTACATGATGCAATAAATAAATACAAATACCAGTTTCCACCAATTCAGTAACGAGATTTGTTGGAATAACATACCTTCCGCCTATTAACATAGATTGGTGAGTTTTCTAGAACTCCAGCTACTAAGGAGCTATAATTGCCCATGAAGAACACATCTTCCTTCATATTCATGGAGTCCAGCATACTATTCAAGGCACAGGCAAGCCGCCGCACCCTCATCCGTTCAGTAACATCTAATGCTTGTAAATCTTGTACAGGTGCTTTGAGCAGTTGACCGTTGTTTGCTGGATAATAGTCTTTGAATGAGGGTGTGGTGAAGATTACATTTGTCATGGCGATTGAGAAGAGAGGGATGTGGTATACTGATGCTATGACATCCTGAAATAGAAGAAATGTATTATTTTGTGTTCCTTTCTATATTTCAATTGATTTAGCAAAAAATGTCTTGTCACAGTGGGATAGAAAATTAAAAAAAAACTAATGTGGAAGAATGTCTAAAATTTAAATGTCTTAGTAATTGCACTTTAAAATCATATCATTGATGTTGATATACGGAAAGACGCTCGGAGACACGCACGGGTAGGAGAGGAGGGGTAACATTCTACTGCCGGCACCCATGGCTAAAATCATATGTTTTTTGTAAATCACTATGTGAATTATCCTGTTGTTATCATAATATAGGGACTCACTATCCTGTTGTTAACTAATATTATATGTGTGAATGTGAGTTTGTATGTTCCCATTTCACCACTAAACCACTACACCAATTTAAAAATTCTTTCATCAATCGAACACTATGAGAACATTATCAGCAACTAGCATAGGCTCTATTTTTACAAGCTTTTATTTAGCTTGCCCTGTATATATGTATGTATGTATGAATTTAAGTTCATGTTTGTTTAAAAGTGTTTTTTTTTATTTTAATTTATTATCCTCACATTCCGACATGACCAGGAACTACAGGTGAAACTACAGGGGGCTGCTAGTATGAAATAAATAAATTTCTAGAAAAAATTGCATGACAAATTTACAATTGGAACAATTCAGAACATTTCTTACTAAATTCAAAGTTACTTCTACAAGTCATACTCAGTATGAAGTTTTTATAAGTAGTGGCCTGTTACATTTGCATTATAAAATGTGATAAAAACTAAGAACTTACCCCCACTCTTCCTTTTCCTTTCCCCATCCACTCATAAAGCATACTTATCAACAATTTCTCAGCCTCACCATGGCCATTACCGGAAGCCACAGCATCACATTTATCCTGGTCCTTCACCAGTTCTAAATACAGCACCTCAGGGCTTATTGTGGTCAAGAGCACACATTGTGTGAGCTCTGCAGTGTGTATGATGTCATGGATAGATTGCAGATGGGTACGATCAGATTGGGTAATGAAAACTGCTTTCTTGAATTGACGAGGACAGAACTGTAATAAAAATTATAAACCATTGGTGGTGGTTCTCATGCTGGGTGTGTGTATAACGACAACATGTCAGGCAAGCATCTTGTTGTTAGTAGCCTGTGATGGATTTCAGGTATAGTTTTCACTTGGTCCGTCTATCTCATTGGAAGTAACCTTCCCCTGACTCAAGTGCCTTCAACTTTATTGTTTACAGTTCACTGTTAATTTATAAGATGTTAAAAAATCTTACAAGAATGCATTTCTTCATGAATAATAAATTTGGCGACTTAATAAGACTAACTGGTTTCTTACTAGCTAGACCGTCTGTAGCACTTGTGGCACGACAAAGGGTAGTTTTGGTGATTTAAAAGAATAAGTATGTTATGAAATAAAATATCTTACCTCAAATGAAGACAAAAGCTTTACACACTTGGCACCATTCAGCATGAGGTTGTATAGTCCACCTTCCCAATGCAGGCACTCTGCCGTTCCCTCGTCAATAAACACGATTGCTCCAATGATGTGGCTGTTCACTTCAGCCCACCAAGCATTGTTGAACTCTTTTACTGACGCACTCGCCATTTTACGTATTTACTATCGCATTTTCAGAAAGAAAGTAATCCCTAAATAAATTAAGAATTGTTTACAAATCGTTTCAGATAGTAACTACATAAATCATTAATGCACTTACTTTGCTGACGAAACAGCAGCTGTTTACATTTTTGTGCCATGGCTATTTTATTGTAAGTGTCAAACATTACCAATGTCAAAGTCATCCAAGTAACCAGTCGTAGTTATCATATAGGTACTCTTTTATTTCGTTATTATTATACTCTTTGCCAGTGGGTGGTTCACTGGTCACCAAAGAGTATGTAATGTAATCACTCCGTTTACTGGTTACTTACTCTTGCTCTATTTATGCAAAAAGATATATGTATTCATTTTCAAGAACTCTGTCTAAAGACTTGCTTATTAACCATATTTAATTATGGGTAGGGGTAGGGTACTAGATGACTGATATACTTAATACATTATGCTACAAAGATAGATACTTTTTATTATGTATAGAAAAAGATCTAAGAGCACCCTGAACAAATATTTGCAGATTGCTCAGACATTTGTCCCAAGGCGGGAATCAAACCTCTTGTGTAATAGGTGTAAATATGTGGCCAAGGCCAGATTTCAATTTGTTGAATTGTTTGAAATATTTGGCCGAGGCTCCAAAACACAACATTTTATAAAAATCTACTGTTACAACTACTAGGGATAGTTTTCATTTTCATTGACAGCTCACATAGTCGACAGCAAGAGTATTGAAATAAATTTAACATTGCACTGGCATCAGCATCAGGCCAATGGTTTCATATAATAAAATAGAGGTTAATAAGAGAGAAAATTAGTTTTCAGACATTTAATAACCTTAACACAATACTTTCTTTGTTAACTAAGAATGCTCCTGACACAATTTGTTCTTTATTACACATTGATTTAGTGTTCTTCTTCATAGCCATCAGGCAGGGCGTTGACGTGGGGGTTGTGGAAGAGAGACTTCTGGCCTTCACCCCAAGGGAATCTCTGTAAAAAAAGTCACTTGTAAACAAAGTGGACAAGGAAAATTGCAATAATTTAGACTGATATATTATTTTATAGCTGATACAATGAATTAAAGCAAATATTATAGTAAATATTCAGTATCAATTCTTTAACAATCTTATGCAATGTTTCTCAGAACAATTTTGAGAAACACTTTTTTCTATTGTTGTTTGTGCATGTGAGAACACAAAAATAGTAAAGTATTTCTTTAAGTTGTTCTGAGAAACATAGCATTTGATTGTAAATTGCTTAATATTTGCAGTCTGAGTTTCAGGCCATATTTACAGAATATGAGTTTCAGTTACTTTTATATTGCTTTTCCATAATTAAACAACTCCCAATTTTTATGAACATTGTTTTTTTTTTATTTTAGTTTCTTAGACTTGTTGTTTATTATCTATTGTCTATTTAAATCTATACTTATATTATAACAAGGAAATATTTGTATTTTGTATGTTTGCAACAAATAAGCTCAACAACTAGTGGACTGAAAATTCTTTTTCCATTAAAATGCTACATTGTCCCTGAGTAACAGAGGGGTCGATGAACAGAGGGTATATTTTATCCCAGTATTCCCACAGGAACTAGAACTATGCGGGTGAAACCGCGAAGTGCGGCTAGTAGATAATAAACAACAAGATAACCAACCTTTGAGCGAATGCGCAGGTAGTCATAGGCTACAAATTCAGGGCGCTCATGATGCTCCATATGGGCCATGTAGGCATTGATCATGCCAAGTCCAATAGCGGGCACTGCCACTAAGAAAGACATCTTCTTCCACAGCTTGTGGCCACCTGAAATGTGTAAAATTTTGATAAAGATAAACAAACTGCTTTTTCAATTTCTACCCTTGCTGTAGATTTGTCCAAGCAATTACAATATTATGGGAGAGTTTTTATATACGCAATAAACTTTGAATAGGCACTTATTAAGTTGAACGCAATTTTAATAACAAACCATTTAGATTGACAGACTGACATTTTGTGCAAAGCTCATCTCATTATTTTGGCATACAGACTGCATTCCACAGAGCTTTACATCATTGATAATCAGATTTTTGTTAGATTGTTAGCCAAGGATGATAAAAGTTATAGATAGGGATTTCTTGTAGGTTAACTGGTTACATAATTTTGGGAGCATAAAATCACGAAATTGGTTCATACCTCCATGTCCACCAGCGGTAGCAGCGTGTGATGAAGAACGAACAGTACTCTTCAAGTACTGGATAGCAGCTCGCTGCATGATCGAAGCCATTTTTCAAGTTTTTGCTAAACGAAAATTTTATTGAGACACCAGTGAAAATTGTCGATCGAACTGTCAGTCACACAAAATAGACAGTTTGGATGAAAACGTCAAACGATTGTAGATGTCAATTGCAATGTCATTGCCAGCATAGAAATAATAATTCAGGTGCGGTTCGGGCCACGCACGTGTTGGCTTCATTTTGTTTCGTTTTTTCCACCTTTGCAAAGCCGAAGACACCCGCGACATTGCGTTGTTTTTAAATAAAAATGCATTTTTATATTATTATTTTTTTAATGAAACATATCCAGGAATAGAATAGTTTACGATAATAATTTCAATATTAGTTGCCAAATAACAAAAAATGAGCAAGTCTATAAATTAGCCGGGTTTTAGTATAACATCTTCGGAATAAAATATATTTTGTAAATTATTCTTGTCGTTAGCAGGTGCACAACCTAGTACCTACTTACCTATTGGTACTCGTACCCACTGATTAATTTGGTTGAACAAACGCCCGACAAAATGTTGTATGTACCTACCTATTACTATTACAACTATGCTTCTAATAATATATTACGGTAACCAGAATATTATCAATACCTAGTCAAAGGAGATTCAACTATCATGGAATGTTAAAAAATAAACAATAATCGGTAACAGTGTCTAGGTGCCACAAAAAGGCACCAAAAGCCTGACTTTGCCAACGGATAATACAACATTTATGAGCTCAGTATGCTTTACACAACAAGAGCTTGATCAAATTCCGAAAAGGCTTGGTTGTTGATGCCCATCGTCGATTCCAAAGTGCCGTTTGGAAAGTATTTACTTAAAACAGATTTAGGTGTGACCTGAAACAAAATCAAAGGCATTACTAAGTATTATGGTAAGATAAGCATCTTGTTATTAACAGCCATTGGTGTCCCACAGCTGTCAATAACCCAGTCATAAAGCTCGTCCTGCCACCAAATATGATTATGCTATGCAATCTTTGGTTATTTTTATGCGGGTAATCGGTGGGTCTGAGTGCTTTCTTTTAAAACCTACTTAACATTATCATCAACACTAGCTACTTTTATTATCATTGCCGGGCCTAGGTCTACCTTCGAGTCTACCTTTTGCATCGGTTCTGCTCTAGCCTTAGCCACTAGCATATATAGGTACTCGTACTTGGTTAATATTATGCTTTTTGAAAAAGTATCGATAGTTTTAATTCGATATTTTTGTCTGTTAAATCGATATATTTTCCTTAAGATATCAATGTCGATATTGATATTTTAATAATTAATGATACATCGGTAACTCGATATTTATTTTGCTCTTCCAACATCCCTAGCTACTATTAAAAAAACTAGTTTTCCATATAAAATAATACGTTTTATTATGCTATGGTATGTTTACTTGTTACATAGCAAGTCCAGCATTAGGTATTTACCTATGACCAATTCCTCCTTAAAGTTCCAGCTCACTAACTTTTACATTAGGGTACATTAGGGTATTTGTGTTCAAACACATGAACAGAGTCAGATTGTAACTTACCTTTTTCGCCTTCACATGCTCAAAGTTGAAGCCCATATAAAATGCGCATTGCTGCAGCTGCCTCAAACTCCGCATTCGGACCCTCGGATCGCAGTCGAGCAAACGTAACAGCACACCACGGGCTGACTTTGACAGCTCTGACGTTTCTGGCAACTTTCCTGGCTGAATGCCGGTGGTGCGCGCACTGCTGAAAATATTTAAATTGTGTGTGATCATGTTAAGAAGGATAAAGTAAATAAATAATGCTGGACAATTCACACAGCATCATCCAGCCCCAAGCTAAGCAGAGCTTGTGTTATGGGTACCTACTAGACTGACACTGATATAGATGATAATAACATTATAGATATATATTTTTTATTAGATTTTTTTATTATTATAAGTAATCATGATTGAACTGTTGACAAACCTAATAAATAAATTATAAATAGAAAAACATCCAGAACACCCTGAACAAATATCAGCAGATCGTAGAGACATTTGTCCCGAGGCGGGAATCGAACCCGCAACCTTTTGAGTCTCAGGCACCTTCGTCCGCTGCGCCACAGAGGTCGTCAAAGAAGACGCTAAAATGATAAGACAGACCATAACAATACAGGCATCATGGTACCTTTCTTCCTCTTCAGCGTTTGCAGCGCTTGGGTCGAATTTTGCTCTAACACCCACTGCAGGCGCAGGAAACTAAAACAAAAAATATAAAGTGAAACTCGTACAGCACTTATGTATATAAAAACTAAGTTTACTCACTTCGTTGACTAAGTAAATTGGCTTTTTACTTCTATAACCTACAATTTAACTACTGCCGTGAGGTGCCGGCAGTAGAATGTTACCCCTCCTCTCATGCCCATGGATGCAGTAAGAGCCTGCTAAGAATGCTAAGGGATACCTTCGGAAGATGGGCAGCAGCGTCTCTCCGTGTATAAAACATCCCATACTACGCTCACCAACCCGCCTGCCAAGCGTGGTGAGTATGGCAACTACCCCTCATGGATCTCCATGAAGCATGTGTTCAGCAGTGGACGTGGTTTTATATTCTCTTTGGTGGACGTTTTACGGCTGAAATGATGATACCTAGGTACTTAAAAGATAAAAATATACAAGCTGTATCATAATATGTGTACTAAGCCGAAAAGGGGTGATTCTGACCATCCCAAGGAACAATTTTTGTTCTACGACATTTCAGGATTCAGTGATTTACATTCAAGAAAAGACCACGGAAGTTTTCAACTTCAACAGCTGATTATACGATAATGATAACCTAAAAGATTATTTACAGTGTCATTGACCTCCGCGAAGAGTTGCCGTAAAGGTACAAATAAAAATACCTATAACCACAAATCAGTTTTTTCATTAAAATAAAAAAAAACAAAGAAAAAGAAATCTAATAAAGTTATAAATAAAAAAAAATTAAATAAAAAAAAAACTAATTCCCGATTTTTTTCCTTCTAAAACTACTTGTTTTCATGGGCTGAAATCCCCTCTTTCGGGTTAGTACACATGTTATAATACACCCTGTATATATGTATATTAGATATTAAGGGAACGGAATGCCATTATACCATGGTCCTAGTTCCCAGGCAGGAATGACAAAAGTGGTTAATACGCTACTTTCAATCGCAACTTTTAATCGAATTTTGAGACCAACGCGTGCAATGGCGAGGAAAAAGCTAGTAGCGAGCTGTAGAAAAGTTATTTTTAAGGTAAAAGGTTAGGCGAAATGCCTGCAAAAAGCGAAGTTATTTATGATTGATACTTTTACGACTTACCATTACAACACAATTATTATTACGGCGCCTAAGATGGCTTGATAATATTTTTTGCAGTCTACAAACTTGTCTCATAAACTTGTTGCTTCATTAATCATTAAAGGGGTAGGACGCGATGTATTCAGGGCTACTTATGTAAGAACAGCTTCTGCCTCACCTCAAGACTGAAGATTCAGCAGAAGATGAGACGGAAGGAAGTGAGGACGATGTAAGAAATTGGTTAACATCTCAGGTGAGCGGGATCAGGCATTCCATTCACCTGAGATGTTACCCAATGTTTAGGGCATCGAGGTGAAGAGGAGTCGACTTTTAAAGGCCGACAACGTGAAGAACTCTTCAGGAAACCTCTAGACGAATCTGCTGCCGAGTTGAAGTACCTACGACAGCAACTCAAGGGAAGAAGCAAAGGATAGTGGCTCGGGAGCCCTAGCCAACGCAATCTTGACGACAATCAACTCTGCACCGTGGCCGAATGCTGCGCCTCAGCCAAAAGCATTTATGTATGGAGTGCCAGAGTTCGATGGCAGCTTAGAATAATGACTGGCTTCAAGACAGTATACGAGGATACCCAGAAGCTCTTCAGCAATATGCAGAATATGAATTGAGGTGTCATTTCTGTTTCACAGCTCCTAAAACTGATAATAATTAGAGATAAGGGGTTTCTAAATTTAGGGCTGTCAGCGTAAAATTGGGTACAATTGTTTCGTTTTAATTTTAGAACGGCTCTTACCGAATTGCATTAATGTCATTTTAGTCCGTTTTCCGTCAATATAATTAGCTTAAGCTAGTTAGTACAACAACAGAATCGAATACCTACATGTAAATTAGACCCTATAATAATATAGACCTCCAAAAAACTAAAGTAACAGTTTAGAGCATGTAACTACATATGCCTTGTGGGACTACTAGTAGACACTATTAATGTATTATCCTCATTATAGTGGATCCCATAATCAGAATCATGTTTTGAAGAAATGGGACCTAAGTAATTTAAAGTGTAAGTAGGTACTTAGCTATTCCAACTCAAAAATAATTTTACAAATCGGTTCATGAACGACGGAGTTCGGTGGTAACAAAGATTAAGAAAAAATAATACAGACGACTTGCAGAACCTCCTCCTTTTTTTGAAGTCGTGTTAAGTATTTATTCTATAAACCACCTGGTACGTACCCATAACACGAGGTGTGCTTACTCCATCTGGAAGTAAGTTATTTAGTTACCAATTTAAATTTTCTTTTATAGGTGCCTAATAATAGAGGTTAAGTATTAAATTGCCGTTTTATTGTAATGAGGCATTTTCATTAAGAAGTAAAAACTTCAAAAATAGTTACCTCGAATCATATAGATGGCGTTAGTTTTCTTTTACTGGTAGGCACAATTTTCGACAATGACAGGATTAATCACAAACTTGCTTACTCCGCTTGCCAGCTCCATCTGTTAGGTTTAGTAGAAAACTCTTTTTCTTTTTTTACTGAAAACGGCTCATAGGTACTTCGAATTGACATAGAACCTTTATGGTTTGAGATTTTTGAGTAAAACTTTTTTCAAAGGGAACCTATGAAATTCTTTCTTTTAAAAAATGTGCAACATTCGATTATCGACTTTCAGTTTTTTTTTATTCAGCTTAGACCAAAGAGTATATAATCACTACGTTTTACTTAGACAAGAAAGATGGATACTTCGAAAATTCGAGTGATTTTTGAATACGAGTTCCGACGCGGAACTAACGCAGCAGAAACAGCTCGCAATATCGATGTTGCGTTTGGAGAGGGGACTGCTAATGTACGCACCGTGCGATTTTGGTTTAAACGCTCTCGTGGTGAAAACTTTGATTTGAAGAACGAACCACGTGGAAGACCGCCCACACAGGTGAATAACAATGAATTGAAGGAGATGGTGGAAGCCGATCCGAGCCAAACTACCCAGGAATTAGCGGCATGGTTTAACGTTACCTTACTAACAATAGGGACTCATTTTCGTCAAATTAATAAAATAAAAAAATATGAAAAATGGGTGCCTCATGATTTGACTGATCTGCAGAAAGAAACGCGTGTTGAAACTTGTGTTGCCTTGTTGAATCGATACAGAAATGAAGGAATATTAGATAGAATTGTGACATGTGATGAAAAGCGGATTTTTTTCGTCACCAAAGGTCAAAAATGTCATTTTTGGGTTTTTCGACGTTATCGGCCATTTGAAGACTTATATTTTTGGTGACCTTTTGAGATCTTAATAACTCCGGTCCCTGTGACCTTAGGGTCACTAAAATCAATCAGTACCCTTCTCTCATTAAGACGGTGCTAACAAAAAAGGTTTCATGTAAATCGGTCAACGCGTTCGGTTGTAATCGTCTCATGCACAGACAGACAGACAGCGCTATGCATATTAAATTACGGGCAAAACTAAGGGCCAGCGGAAAAAAAACTGGAAATGCCGATGAATTTCGTACTTCACCAAGCCGAAGACATAAGGAGAAAAACCATAGCAAGAGTACTGTCAGAACGTCACGGTTCTCAGCAGTGAGGGACCGACACGACGGAGGAGGAAATAGATGCCTTTGAACCACCAAGTACTAGACTACCTTTCCGTAGTATTGAAGCTCTTAACGTCTAAGTCCCTGCATACATCCCTGGAAACAGGTAATTCCATCCTACTCGATAATCTCGCATGCACAGGCCTAACGTGAAATCGTCCCTCGCGTTAGCCCTAAGGTTAAGGGGAACGACACCACGGTAAAAAAGCCTTGCAAGCTAAAAATAGACAGGCCGCACCTTAATTACATACTTGGTTTTACAACCGATTTAATGATGCTTCCATTACTTTTATATAACAGGAGTTTTTAATGCACCAAGGATGGTAAATATTAATAGATACGATGTGTGTAATAGGAAGTTACCGCTTCTTTGACGAAGAAAAAAAAACTATTTGAAAAGGTTATAAAAGTATTAGAGGAAGTTCTTATATTATGTTGCTTTCAGTGGCCTTTTACCGGCCCGTGTTATATTTATAAAATTCTTCGTTAATACGTTACTTTATATTATATCGGAGTAGCCGCACTCCGCAGTTTCACCCGCGTAGTTCCCGTTCCCGTGGGAATACGGGGATAAAATATAGCCTATGCTACTCAGGGATAATGTGGCATTCTAATGGATAAAGAATTTTGGAAATCGGTCCATATAAACATAGTTAAATTGTTATAGTTATATAGGTTTTGAGTTTATTCGTTACAAAGTTACAAACATACAAAATAAAACCTGTAAGTTGTAATATATATATAAATAAAATAGATTGACTTTAGTTTATTATGAAAACCGGTCGTCCGAATCAACTGTCAATATGTGTATTAAAATAAATGTTCAAAACACAAACCGATATTGATAAGATAAGATAATTTATTAATTTGTAACCACAAGCATTCACATACAAATGAACATTTTATAACAAAAATAAGAAAATTAGGTGACATGCTTGAGTCACAAAAAGGTCTCTGTCTCAGCATAAGTTGGTTATGTTAACAACCAACGCACGATACCAAAAAGCTGTTGTTGAAAATATTCGTTACTTTGGTCGATTCAACCATAGAATAAAGTAGAAAGGCCTTTGCATCTATTATAGATGATTTATACAGAGTCAGCACCTGGTAATCATGCTGTACGGGACGCTGCAGTGCCTGCGACATACACCGCAGATGGATTAGGCTTGCCCAGCACCTATACCATCCTCTCAGCTTAGCTATTATTCAGAGGAAAGAACAGGTCAATACGTGAAGCTAACTAATAAATAAATAAATAAAATAAATAACTACCTAATCGTGAGGAAACCATAAAGTACAGAATCTGTATTCTATGGATTCAACGTTGTAAAAATGTAATTCCGATATCGATAAATCGAGTTTCCTTTTTTATGAGAAAGCCTACCTACTGGGCAATGTTTGACAAACGGTAAGAGCAGTACTTGTTGTAAATTGGAAGAATTAGGTAGGTACGTTATTGAAGCCAAGAAAGCCATCTAACTAAGATGGATAGATAAATAAACTCTTTATTGTGTAAACCATATTACCTATACAGAACAATACAAAAATCAATGTGTTAACCTTTGTTTTAGATATTCAGATATTCATTCACTTTACTTCCATAGTTTGTAATTACAAAACATAGACATGCCCACTTACATATAAAAAAAAATATCATCTTAAGTTAACATGAAGTAAGACATGAAAGAATCTGTTCGCTTCCCTGTTTTAAGCGTAAGAAGCGATTATAAAACACGATTCTTATGTTTTAAATAATTTGTTGCGTCTAATCTGTCAATTGTTTATTTTGACAATAAATAACTTTTTTTCATATACATAATTAGTAAAATTTTAAGGAATATTATCGTAACCGAAACCGAAACCGCAACAAAAGTTTCGCATTATTGCGCAGAGAGACACGTTTCTGCAGGGAATTTGATTTTAGAAATTTAAAATTCATAAATTTTTAAAAATTTTCTTTTACAATTCCTTAAAAATCTTATATTCGTAACCGAAATTAACGGATAATCCGAAATAATTTTATTTCTGTAACCATATCCAAAAAATGTTGCCTATCCTATCTTACCCGTGGATGCAGAAAGAATCTGCCAAGAGATACGTTTATAATTGTTGTGCAGTTATTTGTCCCGGGTCCGGGTATTTTTCTTTGTGTGATAAGTATGTATTTACAAAAAAAAATCACTGTAAGTACTTAAATACAAGTATTCTATCAATCATCTGGTTTCCGTAATATCATTTTACTTAGTTTGGAACTAGATGGTGTTGTGTATGTATGTAGTAGGGTCTAAGATCTTTATTAATATTTCTCTTAAAGATTACAATTCACTTGCGAGAAACATAACAGTTAATAGTAGTTTCAGTTTGCAACTAGCATTAATAAAAATAAAATTTCATTGGCAATCTAAGTAACTGATAGAATATAATACAATTTATTTGAAAATATTCTTTAACACTATAAATAAAAATAAAAACATTTTTTAATTTTTTTTAGTACTTACTATCCTAGCGCGTCGACCTCAAAGTGGGTCTTGGCCTCCGAAACCATAGAACGCCACTGGCTTCTGTCTAGCGCCGCCTCCATCCAGTCCGGGAACACTTGAAGTGAGCGAAGATCCTTCTCCACTTCATCCTTCCACCTGTATCTGGGTCTTCCGACTGGTCGCCGGCCGATCGGCACTACTTGAAAAGCACGTTTTGCGGCTCGATCCTCCCCCATTCGTAACACGTGGCCAAGCCAGCGCAGTCTACTAGATTTAGTTTCGCCAATGATATTGGGCTCGGCCACTAGTTAGGCAATCTCACTGTTCTTTCTGACCCGCCAGGTTCCATCTTCGCGCTGGGTTGGGCCAAGGATCTTTCGAAGCACCTTTCGTTCGGTGACCAGAAGCTTGAGTTCCTCTTTCTGCGTGAGAGTCCAGGCTTCACATCCACACATCAAGACCGGGCGAATAATCGTCTTGTAAATGCGAATCTTGGTTTTTTGGAAAAGTAGCTTGGACACCAGGATTTTGTGTAATGCTGCACTGCAACGAAGTGTGTTTTGGACTCGTATTTCAATTTCGTCTCCTTTAGTATCCGTTGCAGTGCATCCCAGGTACATATTTAAACCTATCCACGCCCTAGAGCAAGTCACCAACCTTGAGGTCCTCACGTCGTTGTTGGAGGTTTCTAGCACGTCGCATGTGGATGTACTCAGATTTATCCAAGTTAATCTTGAGACCCACAGTCGCAGCTTCCTCTTCCAGACATCGAAGCTGTGTGTGTAGTGTCCAGCATTATTTATTTTTAATCTTGTCATGTATCCACACCCGAAATATCCTTCCGTAACGTTTCTGTTAATATATCTAGAAGACATCAATATAAGAATGCTTTTTAAATGATTATGGCTGTGAACACTATAGTTATGCAATATTTACGGGATATTTGCCATGATCGGGAAACTCAAAATGAATCAAATCATGGTAACTATCCCGTAAATATTGCTTAAAGAATTTAAGAAAGCTTTCACATTCCAACTAAATCAATTCAAGTAGGTAGGCGCATAAATAAAATCAACTTATTCATACAGCATTCCTATAATTATCTTGGCAACTACCAAAGCCGTTTGTTTGGTTTCAACTTGCAAGGAGCCTAACGGTGTCTACAATTAGCCTTGGCCGCTAGAGTATCTAGTAATAACTATGATTGAAAATCGGTTGGACAAAACATTTATTCTGTATTCTATGAACAAAACGAACGGGCTAGAATCGAATGCCGACTGAAAACACAATAAGTGCCTAGAGAATTCAATGCAGGCATCGACCGCTCCCTACGAGTTGTTAGCAGTTTTGAGCCATACTTTTTTATTGGAGCTTATTATTGAATTATATTATCTCTTACTGCAGAAAATTAGATAGATAATTGAGCTTGGTGAGTTTAATGGTAGAGCATTTTCTGTAACGTAACAAGTGTATTTATGAAAAAGGTAAGAGCTCTCATTGAACTGATGAACATAACAAATGTTTAATACATTTTCATGAACAGGGAGATGGTTTAATATACTGCGGGCTGGTTTTTAACACCTACGCACATCAGCCCCTCAGTGTGTTTATTTGTTTTTATTTATTAAAAGGTCCCTCCAATTCTTTGCTACGATCGCATAAGCACATAAAAAGTACAGTTGATAAACGGAAGGTACATTAATATCATTGGTCCTTAATAAGACTATGCGCAAGTGCTCTTCCAAAGGGTGTCACAGCTTGCACAAAAGTCTGCCTTGATTAGATTACATTATTATTATGTTATTTATTTTTTACTTTTAATGCAGAAAGAACATCGAACACACTTTACCGCATTATATTTTTAAAAGAACAATAAATTAAATTATTACTAGATCTCTAATAAGAAAGTTCTACAAGCATCTCGATGAAAGCATATTTTGGCGCCACTTCAATTAAGAGACAAATTAATCACGCCAGTGATAAATCCTAAAGCCTACGCATGAAAGTATTTCCTAATACTTTGCCGGCAAGATCCCGTTACATTTGGGCTACTAATCAAGCCTTATCTTTATCAATCCCAGAGCAGCATAGAATAAATTATAGTTAGTATACGGGTTAGGTACAGTAGCCTGCAAATCTGCAGTTATAGTAGTTTCTATAATCTGTGGTTATAGCTTGGATTAAATTAAACCGTTACTACGAGTAGGTACTTATTAGTGTATAATATTATCTGTGCTACGAGTATACTTGCTTGTAGGCAAAATCACAGTTACCTGATCAAATTTAAACAGGACCTAAAAACTTTTTATTGACAAAATAGGTATATCCAAAGAGTTTTACTTAATTGCAGTTTAAGTGCCTCACAGGTTTTCTTATGTACTTACTACTTTTTAGAGATGACTTAACCGTTTATAAAGTGATGTCTTGGCTAAGAATCAGTAACTAGTCAATAAGGTAACGAACAAGCAATATATATTAAAATAAAATATGCTCTAGTTACTTTTCTTGATGCATTTATAAAGGTATATAATGAACCGCGCCCTCTAACTAACCCTGCACGCTTATCCAAAATTTCACCTTTATGTAGTAACGGAATCTCTAAACGTGAATTTTGTCATATTTAATCTTTAATAATTCCTTAATTATCAACAAAAAAACCGACTTCATGAATAAATGCTTGCCTCTTAAAAATATCTCAACTGCTAATACATTTGAGTGGATCCCTCGATTTCTTATGGATCACATCATCAGAACTGGGTTTTGAAACAAGCAAACAGAAAGTAAAACAAAAAACCCATTAATTATGGGCAAATAACTACGCCTTGAAGTACTCCAGTAGGACACAATTACAATTATTTAATCTCTCATTGATCCCACCATCAGAACCGATTTTTTTAAATAAAATAATACCTCCTTTTTTAAAGTCGGTTAATATTTAATTGATTCTTAGCAAAAATTCAAGGAAAACACGCTTCTTAAAGTTAATATTGTCGTCAGACAATACCTACCTACTCAGAGTCTTCCCGCGACCACGATGGGTGCAATCCTGTCGAAACGTCGGGCAATAATAAAGGTAAATAACGCGATAAATACCCAGTTAAATATGTTAATAATGTGTCGTGATCGCGAAAGTTTAAAAAAGACTAATACCTACTCTACTTTTAGAAGCGTGTTTTTCGTTTTCTCTATTTATTAATATTTTCAAATTATGACTGCACTTATGGAGTCTATAGTACCTACTGAGAAATGTTTACGTTGTGAACCAGTCACGACTGACCGCGTTTGGTTGATGAATTGATTAAGAACCTGCTTACTATCAGTAGGTATAGCGAACGCATTGTTAAGTGTAGGTATGTAGTTTTTGTTTTCTGATAGAAAACGCGTATAGCTTCTATTGAAAGAAAACCTGCTAGCCCTCCGTTTGAATACGTTTTTATTAGCTTCCCGTGTATCTATGTTACGTGTACGTGTACCTATCTATGTAATGTGTGCAGGGTGTATTATAAATATTATGTGTACTAACCCGAGAGGGGGGGTTGGCTAGATGTAACGTGTATCCAAACGTTTATCTATCGTGTATCTATATAGGGTGTATTATTATAATTATGTGTACTAATCAGAGAGGAGGGGTTGGGTAGATGTGACGTGTATCCAAACGTGTATAATATGTATCGTGTATCTATACAGGGTGTATATATGTGGACGAATCCGAGAGGGAAGGGGGTTTCAAGCCATGAAAACAAGTAGTTTTGAAAAAAAAAATCAGGAATTAGTTTTTTTTGTAATATTTTTATTTATAATTTTACTAGTTGGTGAGATCTGAAAATGATCCTGAGGTAATAAACGGTTTTTTTTTCTTTTTTATAAAAAAACCTGTGGTCATAGGTATTTTTATTTGGAACTACGCGGGTGAAACCGCGGAGTGCGGCTAGTTAGAAATAATCTTAGACAGTTTTAGTTCGTACATTCTAATTAACGTACGCTAGTTAAACAGGCGTCTATTACTTGGTTTATGCAAATAAATGAACCTAAAGTTTATGTTATAATTTTTCATACTTGCTTTATATACTGTTTAAAATTTTATTAACCTAAAGTTTATGTAATAATTTTTCTTATATGCTTTATGTTTAAAAAATAACACTTTTTTTTTTGTCTGTTGTCGCTCTAACTTTGTACATGCTGTGACGTCCTGTAATTAAGGGAGCACCAGGCTATTAACATTTAGACCTTAATATTATGTGCATTATGTGTAACCCTGTGTTGGATGTCCTATTTAAATAAATAAATGTAGTATATAAGCGTTTACTTTAAGATTTTGCCGCGGATTGCCGGCAGTAGAATGTTGCCTATCCTCTCTTGCTTGTGGATATAATACTTTGCCAAGGGATACCTCCGGAAGATGGGCAACAGCGTCCCGTACTGCGCTCGCCAATCCGCCTGCCAAGCGTGGCGAGTATGGCTACAACCCTCTCAGAATCTTGGAGATCCATGAGGGAGGCCTTTGTCCAACAGTAGACGTGGACAGGTAGTCCTACGGCTGAAATTATGACTTTAAGATTTACTTACTCGTATGTTATTTTTTTTTTAAGTTTATGTTACAATCAAGTTATAATTTAACATTATGTAACCTCATTGTTTAAAGTGGTTGTGACGTGTTTTGTACGTTAAATAAATAAATAAATACATGAAGACTTAAAGTTTTACTTATGTTAATATACCTACTATATTTATTCAAAACTAGCCCAGCGTTTCACCCGCGTATTTCCCGTTCCCGTGAAAACAGCAACTAAACTGATAATGACAACCTAAACGCCAGCTGATTCTTGACCGGGTCATTGACCTCCGCGAGGAGTTGCCGGAGAGGTAGATATAAAAATACCTATAACCACAAAAAAGTATTTTTATTACTAAATAAAAAAAACGATTATGGCCTCAGAATCATTTCCACATCACACCATCTAGTAAAATTATTAAAAAAAAATACGAATTTCCGATTTTTTTTCTTTTTGAAACTACTAGTTTTCATGGGCCCCCCTTTCGGGTTAGTACAAGCGTATAATACACGCTGTATATTAATATAAAAAGCAACTGATATAAAAAGCTATGCCTATGTATAGTATAACTATTATAACATATTCTAACCTACCTCTTTTGAAGAACTTGATTTTTGTTTTAAGAACCCGTTATACAAATTAAAATTTCCGTAACTGCGGTAATGTTAATTTATGATTTTATTTAACTACACTAGTACATTAATAAGTCAAGTCTTTGCAAAATGACTTTTTGTTTTAACCAATAAATAGAAAGTTTTTTAGTTATTTGATATAACAGTGTGTCTACCATGAGTTGTCACTGTTAGATGTTTCTGTAATCTGTGGTACGTTACTATGACATCTGTCAGATTTGTAACTCATGGTACCAAATTCTAAGCAAATTAAGACCAAACTACAGTCGCTGTAGTATAATAGTTTACTGGGTATTTTAGTAACAAACTATCCGCTAGATGCGCTGTATAAGTTTTCATAAATTTTTTATAGCTTGTGAAAACTCATGGTAGATCTACAGAAAAGGTAATTTCTTAGTAGGTACTTATGAATCCGAGACGAGACGAGAGACGAAAATTGTACAACTCGTCTCACTCCTACTGAAATCACTGAAATCAAGTGTTAATTTATTTTATGGAGGTTCACATATAAATCAATGATCTAGTAATTTGCTAGTGGTTTAAAAGTTTCATGTTTATTTTTCTTTAAAGCTTAAATATATGAATCATGGCAGAGCTGCCGTAACCCGTGAAGAAACACTGTTCGTATATTAAGACTGTACTGTTATCTAGATAATTTGAAAAGTTTTTTATGTCTCTTGAGTCATGTTTGTACCCCCGACTTTCAATCCGAAGGTCGTGGGTTCGATACCGGCAGTGCACCAATGGATTTTTCTTTCTTGAAAAATGTACATATGTGCTCACTTAACACGTGCTTTAACGGTGAAGGAAACATCGTGAGGAAACCCGCGGCTTAGTTAGCTTCAGACGTATTGACCTGTTCTTTCCTCTGAATAATAGCTGACTAAGCTGAGAGGATGGTATACGTGCTGGGCAAACCTAATCCATCTAACAATGTCCTAGGCACTGCAGCGTCCCGTACAGCATGATTACCAGTTGCTGACGCTGTATAAATCATCTATAAAAGATGCAAAGGCCTAACTTTTTTTTTTGACTCATGACCTCTTTTTAGGGTTCCGGACCAAAATGGTAAAAAGGAACCCTTATAGAATCACTCTGTCTGTCTGTCTGTCTGTCTGTCACAAGTGGATATCTCGAGAACTACTGATGCTATCGACTTGAAATTTAAAATGGTAAAAGACAACACTTTTTTACTAATATAGCATATATAAAAATGTTAAAAAATATTCTTATTTTGATTGCAGGGGAGCGGATAGGGGATCTCAAAAATTTTAAGTTAAGTTACTAGACCGTGTGGGGTATCATATGAAAGGTATTAATTTGCATATCAATAAACAGTTTTTATTTTTCCTTTAAACCGTATCGTTTTTGAGTTATTTACAAAAATGTTGAAAAAACGACCGTTCCCCCCCCCCCCTTATCTCCGAAGTTTGCAGAGATAAACCCGTGATACTTTTGAAGCTAATAGAAGTGTATGTAAACTATATAGAAAAATTATAGCGAACTCTCCAATTTGCGTAGTTTTTTAGACAAGGGGGGCGGAAGGGGGGTTTTCAAAAATTTTGTGAAGTTAATAGGTGATATGGGGTATCATATGAAAGGTATTCATTTGCACATTAATAAACAGTATTTAGTTTCCCTTTAAACCGTATTGTTTTTGAGTTATTTACAAAAATGTTGAAAAATTGACCGTTCCCCCCCCCCCCCTCCCCTTATCTCCGAAGTTTGCAGAGATAAACCCGTGATACTTTTCTAGCTAATAGAAGTGTATGTAAACTTTATAGGAAAATTATAGCGAACTCCCTAATTTGCATAGTTTTTTAGACAATGGGGGTGGAAGGGGCGTTTTCAAAATTTTTGGAAAGTTACTAGGTGATGTGGGATATCATATGAAAGATATTCATTTGCACATTAATAAACAGTTTTTAGTTTTCCTTTAAGTTGTATAATTTTTGAGTTATTTACAAAAATGTTGAAAAAAATAGCGTTCCCCCCCTTATCTCCGAAGTTTGCGGAGATAAACCTCTGAAACTTTTATTGCTATTAGATGTGTATGTAAAGATTAGAGGAAATTTATTACAATCTCTCTACATAGCATACTTTTTTAGAAATCATCGAAAGTGTAAAAAATCTACATAAGTTCCGCTATCAGACAAGAGATGGCGCTGTCAAGGTTCTCCTACAAATATAAAACCGCCTTTGTCATATATTATATTGTATGATGGCACGGAACCCTCGGTGCGCGAGTCCGACTCGCTCTGGCCCGGTTTTATTTAAAATTGCTAAGTAGTTATATAACTACAGTAACTGCAATATTATTTTATTTAAACTAGTATTAGGTTTAAGTACTTAGCTGTTCTTATAAAACGCTAGACGTGTAGGTACAAGGAAAAGTCAATGCATATAACAGTTGATATTTTTGTATGATAATTGATTTCTCCACGCGATTGCCACTGCTTAATTAAGTTAAGCTTAAGATACTCTTTATTTCTATTGGTTTTTTTATTTGTTTACAAACATTCTAGAAGAATTCTTCTAAATTTCTTATTCTACATCGAATTTGGCTTCTACATCGAATTTGGCTGAAGTATAGATGCATTTTGCCATGGGGTGGCGGCAGTAGAATTTCGCCCCTCCTCTCGTGCCCATGGATCCTGTAAGAGCCTGCTAAGGGATACCTCCGCAAGATGGGCAGCACCATCTTTATGTGTTTCAACATCCCGTACTGCGCTCGCCAACCCGTCTGCCAAGCGTGGTGAGTATGGTAACTACCCCTCATGCAGATCCATGAGGGAGGCCTATGTTCAGTAGTGTAAGTTTAACGACTGAAATGATGATAGATCACAGAGCTGTATGACGACCTCTGTGGCGCAGCGGGCGAAGGTCCGCCTGCGACGCAAGAGGTTGCGGGTTCGATTCCCGCCTCGGGACAAATGTCTGTACGATCTGCAGATATTTGTTCAGGGTGTTCTGGGTGTTTTTCTATATATAATAAAAATATCTATCTATGTAGTATAATGTATTAAGTATATCAGTCATCTAGTACCCATAACACAAGCTCTGCTTAGCTTGGGGCTAGATGATGCTGTGTGATTTGTCGAGCATTATTTATTTATTTTATTATTTATTTAACTTATTTTAGTCTTCTCTGTGTTCTGTGTGATAGATGCATTAAGGCGAGGATACCCCAATTTCGTGATTTTTATACATACATACATATGTCCGGAACTCAATAACAATCCTCCTTCTTAAATCCTTACGAAATAAGCTGCTGTCACAGAGCTGTAAGAGCGATTACAATAGCTGTGACAGCAGCTTCTCTAAGTCTATGCTACGAGTATTGAGAGATGGTAAAATATTAAATGTATTATTTTTTCTTTGTATTGTATGAAAGTGAGTTCTCGACCTTTAATGGATATGGATGTTTGTCATATCAAAGTCACCGTCTGACCTTTGGATGGAAACTTACAATGAGAATAAAACGATCGGACGAAAGTTTCGCAACTCTGTACAATGATGGCTAATTTAGCGGTGTAGCCGATAAAAATGGACTCTGGACCCGCGTGCACTGCAGTTCAGTTAAATAAATAAAACCGGCCACGAGCAAGTCGTTTTCGCGCGCCGGGGGTTCCGTGCCTTTTTTTTTTTTCAAATCAAATCAAATCAAATCAAAATAGTTTATTTGCCAGAATACAATTTTACAATAAGGTCTTATATAATAGCGGTAGTGCCTGTATTCAGCTTGTGTGCAAGCATGCAAAATATTATTTAAAATGTTATTTAACGTAGGTATTAAATTATTAACAGTTCAGAAAGTCATTTAAATCATAAAAACATTTTTCCAGTAACCATAGATTAAGTTTTTTCTTAAACAATACTCCTTTTAAGGCCTTCAGTTCTTCCGGAAGCTTATCTATATATCTATCTATATATATGTATATACTATATATAAATTCAAAGTCCTGACTGACTGATTATATCAACTCTCAGCCTAAACCACTAGACCTAAAGACTTGAAATTTGGCACACATATACCTTGAGTATTCTATAGGTGCACTAAGAAGGAATTTTTCGAAATTCCCACGGGATAGGGAATAGATGGGATTTTACGTTTTATGACTTCCACGCGGACGAAGTCGCGGGCAAAAGCTAGTACAATATATGTGTTAAAGGCGGTTCAGATTTGTTAAGAACTTTGACAGCGCCATCTCTTTCTGATAGCGGAACTTATGTAGTTTATTTAAACATTCGATGATTTCTAAAAAACTATGCCAATAGAAAGTTGGTTATTATTTACCAGTAATCTTTACATATTGCGTTTGGACCATGAGAAAGCCTTCGATTAGATCGAAACATGGGCGGTGCTTGAGTCTCTCCAACGATGCCGTATTGACTATCGGTAATCCGGTACATCGAAGTGTTGAAGTGTTTGTATAAAAACGCCACTATGTCAGTCCGAACGCAAAAACAGAGCTCGAAGGCTCGAAGATTCCCTTAAAAAGAGGCGTAAGACAGGTAGAATGTTATCTCTGCGAAACTGTTTACGACTGATTTGGAAGATGCCTTCAAGCTCCTGGAATGGAAAGGACTGGGCATCAATATTAACGGCAAATACACCACTCCACTCACCTTTGGTTTGCCGACGATATTGTGGTCATGGCAAAGTCGATGGAAGAGCTCAGTACGATGCTCGAAGGCCTCAATCGAGTCTCCCAATGGGTAAAATGAACATGGACCAGATAAAAATCATGTTGAATGTCCATGTCGTGCCTGCCACATTTATGGTTGAGAACTCGGCTCTTGAAGTTGTCGACGCGTATGTACGTATATGTACCTAGGACAAACAGTCCAGTTAGGCAGGTCCAACTTCGAGAAAGAGGTCAAACGTCGAATCCAACTCGGATTAACAGCGTTTGGGAAACTTCGCAACGTCTTTTCGTCCAACATACCTCAGTGCCTGAAGACCAAAGTCTTCAATCAGTGTGTGTTATACCAGTGAAGACATATGGAACCGAGACGTGGTCCTTCACTATTGGCCTTATGAATAAGCTTAGAGTCGCTCAACGAGCTATGGAGAGGGCTATGCTCGGGGTTTATCTACGAGATCGAATCAGAAATGAAGAGATACGTAGAAGAACTCAAGTCGAAGTTTCATCGAAGTCGCATGCGTTGTACTCAAATAAAAAGTAGCTTATGTGTTAATCCTGGTCAACATTAATACGTGTGCAAAGTTTCAGCTCAATCCGTAGCCTAGTTTTTGCGTGAAGAGTTAACAAACATCGATCCAAACAAACTTTCGGCTTTATAATATTAGTGGATATGCTATATTAGTAAGTAAGCGTTATCTAATACCATTCGAGATTTGAAGTCGATAGCATCAGTAGTTTTCAAGATATCCATCTGTGACAGACAGACAAAGTGACACCATAAATGTTCCTTTTTACCATTTTAGTCCGGGACCCTAAAAACGGACTGGGTTCTTACTTGCAGCCAATAAAATGGACTTTAAACAGGCAATCATTAAGGGTTATTAATTAAAAACAGTGTTAAAAGAAGACATCTAGCTAAGACCGACTTTTACTGTAAGTTCCGATTTAATTAATCTGCAGTTGATTAGCCTCTGTATTTATTGTTATTTTCATAGCAAACTGTCTAAAAAACCTAAAAAAAAATTAAGTGCTTCTTTGATTTATTCAGCGTTTCCGGCCTTTACATCTATTGTAGATGTTCCTAGATTATTACAGCGTCAGCTGCTGGTAATCTTGCTGTACGGAATGCTGTAATGCATGGACCGTAGACGGATTACGCTTGTCCAGCCATAAAATCCTCCCTTAGTCGACTATTAGGCCGAGGAATGAACAGGTCAATACGTCTGAAGCTGACTAAGCCGCTGATGTCGTCACGATGTTCTCCTTCGCCGTTATGCACGTGTTAAATGTACACATACATTTTTCAGGAAAGAAAAATCCATTGCTGCACTTCCGGTATCGGACCCAAGACGTTTTCCCAGGGGGCCTGATCCTCGAGAAAGATTAGATAACATAAAATGTTAACTTTGTATTGAATCCAACGTTATTTTCAAAGTCCGTTTTTACGACATTCACATTGTAATCCTTTACCATTTTCACAAGAATCAGTCCACAGCAGTGGGAAAAAAACCACTCAGTTCACTCGATAATTCACAGGGCAAAATGTGGGTTGGTACTTATTATTTAATTGCAATCTCAATAAAACCTTGACCCTGCGCAGAATGTGTAGATAATTGCATTGTAATTTTACGTGAATGTACCTATTGACCAATTTGCCTTTGCCCAGAAGTGGGACAGTATAAATCTAAAGAAGTAAGCACAGGTAATAAGTTGTATGCTATATCATCATAATCATGGAAATAGGCCTCCCTGAGTACATGATCAGTACATGCAGATTCGTTGGGTGGTAATTTATAGCCTATGGACCTATGACACTCACAAATACTGTAGCTTTCTAATAGTAAAAGAATTTTGAAAATCAGTTCAGTAGATCCAGAGATTACCCCCTACAACCTCACAAACTTTACCTCTTTATAATATTAGTCAACATCATTTCAGCCGTAAAACGTCCACTACTGAACACAGGCCTTGCTCATAGAGAGGTTGCCGCAAATATTAGTAAAGTTAAAAAATTCCGACTCGCACTTCGCCGGTATTCTCTCGCTCCGCACACGCAATGCAGCGAAATTCGATCTGCGTACACTTTACCTTCTCCCTCGCGGTCAACGGCCTTGACATTGTACCCGTTTTGTGTTTAGGCACGCTTTGGTATTCTCTAAGACCCCTACATCATCAACATCACTATACGCAGCCCGAAACCACGGAATGGAGGGAGTCTATACGCTGAGTTAGATATAGGTAGTACTTATCCCTTAATTTTTGAAGTGTTTTAGCATGTCACAACAAACCATGTGACTTGTTGGCAAATTCAATGAATGCTCTCCAAACGATGCAAACTGTTACACGTTGGGAATCCATTTTAAAATTTTCTCCCAACGAATCACAACCGAACGAAACAACGACACTACTGAAGTACTATTGACGCGGCGCTGCTATCTCAGAACTAAATACAGGTTATACATGCTACAGACTGAACTGTAGAGTTTAGTTTCCGCTTTTGCCGTAAGACTTCAGTGGTGGTACCTACTTTACCTTCAAATCAGAAATTTTCAAAATCGACTTGAGGGCAAATATCAATAACGACAGTAAAAGTAAAAAATCTTCTGTCTTGTGTCCTTCGCATCGGCTCCAGGTGTGCCCAGCCACACTTATAATTCAATTAAACCAATAGTTTTTTTTATTTATTTAAGAAAGGCACACCAAACAGCTTCATTTTAAGTTAAGTTAAGTTTAAGAGTATAAATAACTCTTTAACTTAAAATTTAAATAAAGCTAGCTATATTAAAATTTGCCGCCGTCATCGAAATCGATGAGGAGGACTTTAAATATATATTTTATATTAAAAATGAGGCCCACTACGCTGTACTCAGATGAATGATAACAAATTCGCTAAAGAGCTAAGCTATAAGGGACTTCTATAAATCTTCATAAAGTTTTCGGACGTCCACAACCTTTTTGGCTTGATCTTTTTTTTATTTATAAAAAACCGGGCAAGAGCGAGTCGGACTCGCGCACCGAGGGTTCCGTGCCATCATACAATATAATATATGACAAAAGCGGTTTTATATTTGTTGGAGAACCGTGACAGCGCCATCTCTTGTCTGATAGCGGAACTTATGTAAATTTTTTACACCTTCGATGATTTCTAAAAATGTATGTTATGTAGAGAGATTGTAATAAATTTCCTCTAATCTTTACAGACACTTCCAATAGCAATAAAAGTTTCAGAGGTTTATCTCCGCAAACTTCGGAGATAAGGGGGGGGGAACGGTCGTTTTTTCAAGAATTTTGTAAATAACTCAAAAACGATACGATTTTAAGGAAAACTGAAAACTGTTTATTAATGTGCCTTTCATATGATACCCCACATCACCTATTAACTTCACAAAATTTTATGGGGGGGGGGAATGGTCGTTTTTTCAACATTTTTGTAAATAACTCAAAAACTAGATACTTCACTTAAACATTTTGAGATCCCCTATCCGCCCTGCAATCAAAATAAGAATATTTTTTAACATTTTCATATATGCTATATTAGTAAAAAAGTGTTGTCTTTTACCATTTCAAATTTCAAATCGATAGCATCAGTAGTTCTCGAGATATCCATTTGTGACAGACAGACAGACAGAGTGATTCTGTAAGGGTTCCTTTTTTACCATTTTGGTCCGGAACCCTAAAAAGGGCTTTGTCACTAATGCGATTATGACGCCCTAACTTGATCTTTGCCAAAACTCCTTAAAAAAGGCCCATACATTTATTATAATTAATGACTATGCATGTGCTTTATTTCCTGTTATCATAAATTAAAATTGACTCGATTTGCGACAACAAACAAGCCCACCCATCATTACATTATTATATTAAAAAGGCGCACAATTATTTGAATGTAATTGTTTAAATAACTATGGTAAAACACGGATCTGCTCCAAAACAGTAATTTTCGTTTAAAATAAAAACTATTAAAACCTATTCGTAATATACTGTCTTAATGCACGGGTGCAATGCTGATACTAAATATACTACAGAATATACCATCGCGGACATCTTGTAGACCTTTTTAAGGTGTACAATACCACAGAATAGTAATGTAAACAGTATTTTAACTCGGCCGTATTTTTGAAATAAATACCTACAGCCGCGCGGTACGTAAACATGCGATAGGGCTGCCCACCTCCAGCATTTTAATTAAATTTGCCTACTTTGTGTTTCCATTTAGTTTTGTGATTGTAAATATTCTTTTTTTATGTAAACAAATATAATACTTTGTGAATTGAATAGATAAATTGAAAATATAGTGTACGCAGAAGTACTATAAAATAACATAGTTATGGATTAATAGAATAACCTACAATCTAAATGATATAAGATAATATGACCCAGTACTTTTACCTAACGTTTTAAAGTTCCACTCTTACTGATGAAAGCGTGATGTAGGTACCTACCTAAAATTACGCTTAACGTACATAGGTCGTCGTTTCAGCCGTATACGTCCATTACTGAACACGGGCCTCTCTCATGGATCTCCATGAGGGGTATTTGCCATACTCACCACGCTTGGCAGGCGTGTTGGCGAGCGCAGTACGGGATGTTGATACACGGAAAGACGCTGCTGCCCATCTTCCGGGGGTATCCCTTAGCAGGCTCTTACTGCATCCACTGGCATGAGAGGAGGGGTAACATTCTACTGCCGGCACCCCACGGCAACGTACGGTAACGTAGGTATTATTTAAAAATATTTTCACCTTCTACGTAAACGAAGTCGTGGGTAAAAGTTAGCGTTAGCCCAAAGAAACTATTCCACGCGGACGAATTCACGAGCAGAAGCTAGTTAATAATAAATAAAATACCACGTCTTTACTTTCAATTATACAAATTAACAAAACGAAACACACATGCCCCGAGGTTTTTACACAAGCGTACCTACCGTATCATGATTCATGAACCGCCTATAACTACCTACTTCACTCGTGTCAATCACTTTCCTTTACTCTATTCACTTTATTTAAGAATCCAGACATCTTTTTTTTTCGGGAGATAAAAGGAAATACTTGTCCATTAAAAAGACACAAATTATGTACCTACCTACTAGGTAGTAAGTAAAATTATTTTATAGTCTTACCTTTCAGAGTTTCCAGGTAATCTAAAAAAGTTATCTCTGGATGCTTCTTGAAGATTTCATGCAACCAAAAACAGCATAATACATCCTTGAAAAAATCGCGCGGTTATTGTTAAAAAAATAACACACCTCCGTTCGTTACTGCGGCACAGTCGCGACTGTTTAGATGCCGAGAGAGAGCCGAGATCGAGGCGCGTAGGTATAGCTCGCGCTTCGTCCGTTTGTATGAAGTCGGTACACTGTATACATTACTATTCTGCCACAATACTGTACTGTACTTACATTATTTTGATCTATCTCGTAGGGTTTGCAATGTAAGCAAAAAAATGTGTTTATTTATGACCTCACATTCGAAACCTCCAAAATTATCAATATTTCTCTACTATATTATGCATGTATTATACATATAAACCTTCCTCTTGAAACACTCTTATCTATTAAAACGCATAAATATATCTATTAATCGCATTAAGATCCGTTGCGCAGTTTTAAAGATCTAAAGGCCGCTCTACATTCTCACGAGAATCTCGCGAGAACGCGAGAAACATGCGAGAAACGTGAATGTGGAAGCGATGAGAAGAATACGCGAATCGCTTCCACAGTCACGTTTCTCGCATGTTTCTCGCGTTCTCGCGAGATTCTCGTGAGAATGTAGAGCGGCCTTAAGCAAATATAGGGACAGACAGCGGGAAGCGACTTTGTTTTATACTATGTATATTGATGAAGTGGACGTGTCCATCTTTTGTAATAACTAACCTATGGAAATTAATGAATGAATTTCTGAATTTCTTTAACTCACAGTAGATCTACTGAACAATATCTGCTAGAACAGAGTTGAATGAGGCATAGTTTAAGAGACATGTGGAAAACGTTTTTGTTGGGTAAACTAAAACACACGTAGACATAAATTAACAATTAATGTAAAAAGAGGCTAAGGTAAGACATGGCTACAAACTTCATATTAAAATTTACATAAACCAACCAAGGATATCGTCAGCCATTAAGCTACGCGTTTTATAAAAGAAACAGAAAAAATACCTATTGTGAAGGATTTACTAAGATCATCAACGTATCTGACCATGGAATTTTAAGTGCCCATATACCTACCTACTTACCTTCCTACAAAAATATTTGTTATAAAACAAAAATAGTTTAAGTCGTTACACCAAAATAAGGCATTTTCCTCAAGGCATTTAGGTATGTGCACGTAAATTTGGGTTATTTAAAACCAGTATGCATCATTCCTGTCAGAGTGAATGAAAACGACCTTATTATCTTGAAGATCTCAAATGATTACAAAGTGCACGAGTAATCTTGGATTTGAATCTTCAAAAATGTAATGAATCTTGAAATTGCTTGACGCCACATTAAAACGGTGCACTCATTTATGCAGACAAGTGTGGAATATTTTTTACTTCCTCAATAAACGCGTTTAATGTAAATTTGATGCCAGAAAATCACTTACAAACTCATGTACCTACCTTCCTATCTGCTACTTTACTAGGTTAGGAACTTAGTATTACAACTTATAGTCTATTCCATGTAGGATGAGTTTAATGATAGGATAATACTGGGTGTATTATAACATGCGTACTAACCCAAAAGGGGGGTTTCTTCAGCCTATGAAAATAAGTAGTTTTAAAGGGGAAACTTATATTTAGATAACAAGATTTTGAAATGAAGTTGGACTCTTGGCAAGATTTGGTGATGGCAGGTAAGTGGTGGCCCTGGGGATTCATTAGACCTGTCAGGAGACCACCTGACTTATGTATGAACGATACAGTTCCCGTAAGAATGCTAAAGTCCCAGAGTAGATCTGATTGGCGGCAAGGGAAGAAGTGCGCAGTAGTGGGTCACTACGTGCTAACAATCATGATGATGAACAAGATATTTTGGACAATAGGGTTGCATTCATTAGTTCATTTTTTAAATAATACAGCTTATACGCACAATTTAAAAGTACGGTAAAGCATTCTTAAATATTACATGTAAATGGCATTTTGGCAATGTCACTAGATAGATACCTACATAGGTCTATTTAAGTTCTTGAAAAAACACAGCACCAAGACTGGCCATATTTTTGTCAGACATCAAAAAACCAGAAAAAGACTGGGATACGAAATGTAGAACAACAAACTCCCCTACAATACCTACGGTAACTAACTCTGTAGGTCTACCATGAGTTTTCACAATCCATACTCGCTATTAGCGACTGAAGTTAAAAAAATGTATGAAGACTTACAGCGCTTCAGCGGATAGTTTGGTACCAAAATACGCATTAATCTATAATTAATAAAATAATAATAAAATTCTTTATTTTCGGAACTTTATTTAGGGTACAATAAAACAAGGAGACCATGGTACCTGCATTAGCAAAAACTGTGTCAGAGATATCGTTGCCCTCCTGGGCTTCATAAAATATAAGTACAGTTCCAGACTATTAATGTACATGCATTTATACAAAAAAAAAGCTTATTAAACTATATATAAAATAAAAATAGGCTCTTTATTGTGATCACAATTAAATGTGTAAAGTAAAGTGAAGTGAGAGAGTATGTTGTTTGAGTGAATTTCCCAGATAATGTGATTTTTGACAATTATATTTATAACTAAATTACTTTATATTTATTTATTTTAAACCTCTAATATAACCGAACATATGTTCGGTTACGTTAATGACTGAAGCTATAGTTCACATTTAACTTTGTATTTGTATAGCGGTAGATTGTAAATCGATATTTTTTTTGTTAATACGATTATACAAGTATGAGCTAATTAAATAGTAATGTCGACTTGCTGCATAGGAGCGACGCGGTTCAATTTTACATACGCGACCTGCTACGCTTTGCAGTAATTTTAGGGTCATATTCTAATTCACTACAGCGACAGTAGTCTAAGGTTCGTTTGCTTAAAATTTGGTACCATGAGTAGCAAATCTGACATATTATGTCGTATTATAGTATTATTACTACTGTAGTAACGGCAAGCAATCTACCAGTGACAACTCATAGTAGACAAACTGATAACGGGTCAGACGCCTAATGAAAATAAATCTGTCAGTCGACTGACCCAAAATGCTAAGAGCCATTAGCATATAGCTATACACTAATTAGTGTAATTTTTCATGGTCACAATCAACCGGTTAGAAAGAATTAATCTGTATGCAATACTTACGGGATATTTAACATGATTTGAGTAATTTGGAGTTTCCCGATATTACGCCGCAGAATATCGGTAAACTCAATAAGAGTACAATCATTGTAAATATTGCATTATAGTGTTCAAAACCATGGCAGTTTCTAAAGTTATATTAATTGATGTATCTGTGCAGAACTACCAGGACCTCATAGCTAAGTAGGAGTATCGAATATAAGGCACAGATTCGCAGTCACCGCAAACAAGGTGAAGCCATTTTAACCTTGAAAAAAAATTAAACAAATTGTGCTTTCAGTTCCTCAATACACCGCTATAATGTACAAAATATCGCTTCTGTTCACTTTTTTTCTAACTTGCGTGTCATCTGAAATGAACAGATAATTTTGTGCTTTATTCTATTAATTTGTGTTGTTTTATTTTGTAAATTGACGCATTAAATTAAATCTAATGCAAATGTTGCTACGCCCTTGTAAAAATTACACGGTAAATGTACGTACGGTACCTATAACTTCCTACACCTATGTATATACTCGTCAATCTGTACATTATGCAATAAATGCACAATAATATTATTATTCGTTTATTATTTTTCATTTATTGCATAATGTATCTTATTAATGCATCTCAAGCCCGATGAAAATCATTTTAAAGCGAATAGTGGTTTTTCCTACCTGTATAAGTAAGCATAATTGTACACTAAATCTTGATAAGTACGACTATGTAAATGATGTCATCACAACAATAGGCACTTAGATACGTGATATAAAGTAAAACAGGAAAAAAACATGTTTATATTTACAAGTAACCTTAGTTATTGACATTCTCCTAAAGATTCGCTAAAGATATGCTTTTATTTCCGCTTCGCTTAATGTTTTTGCAAGCTAAGAGGCAAAGACTTATATCGTTAGATGTGACCAATAATTGTGGCGTTGTCTTTGTAATGTGTGTTGACAATAATACCGACGCGTGCTTAACGCCTTTAGTTATGCCAATAAACCAAACTGTTATATACTTTTAAAACAATCAAGGTTGTGACCATGATTTGAGTCTTTTTAAGTTTCCCGATATTTCGACGCAGTTTCACACGTCATGATCACTGGTCATGGTAAATATAGTCATGGTCAATCATGGTAAATATCCCGTAAATATTGCATATAAACCAAACTGTTATAGTAAAAATTTTTTGTTAAATAATATTGCACGAACTATCGTGAAAAAAATAACACACACCACGTCCAGCTAACATTGTGTTTAGAGGTACATTAATTCCAAATGAGCGAGCTATCTTATTACGTGTGGAAACAAAACGGCGCGGTGTCATTACGGTATGGGCGTAAATAACGATTTAAATAAAATTGCAATAAATAAAAATGAATAATGTTCGACATTTCACGCAGCACCAGTTAGGAGAGCTTGTGATATGGGTACTAAGTCTAATTGACTTCTAATTTCTTTATTTATTTGGACACAAATGCTACATACAAACGTCAATTTATATAATTAAATAATAATAAATAATGCTGGACAATTCACACTGCATCATCTAAAAAATCGAATGAGACATAAATTGGTCCCCAACTCAGCATACACCGCCGGCGCCGTGAGAACACTGCACTGAGACTGAGAATCACTCAGTGTACCTACTAGTGTAAGGTGTGTAGGTACTGATTTGCAATGAGTAATTTAATGCTTACCTAGTTTAATATATAATACTAGTTGTGACTGTGGCCCGCGACTTTGCGCGCGTACCTATGTATAAAAAAAATTAATCCCTGGGTTTTATTCTGAATGCAGTTACATTCTAAATATTGGTAAAATTAGATATAATATCTATTATTTTACCAATATTTAGAAAAATAGATATATTAAAATAATAGATATAGAGTTCTTATAGAGTTTACCTTCCATGCACAAACATTTATTTATTTTATTGAACACCAACATAGTGTACACTAAAACTAGCTTAAAGTTGCCTTAATAAAATTCATGTCAAGTGCTATTGTAATTAATTATAGGTGAAGACAGCATCTTTCTTAATATTAAATTGAAACTAGGTAGGTATATAATATTAAAGCACTTTCCTTATTGTCTCTTAATAAGGATAATATCAATACGATACCTACTTTATTATCGTGTTCTTTGTTAAATAAACACTAACTAAGTAACTGCACTAACACTAATTTCACTGTAAATACATAAATAACAATAAATCTATCAAAAAATCCTTCATAAATCATTAAATACGAAGATATTTTCTTGTCTACATTGACAAGAAAATACCATAATAATGTGTGTAGGTATAGTTAGGTACACGTCTTTAAATTGTCCATAAATAATCAACCAATTAACCGTTGACGCATCGACAATCTTAATTCTCTTATGTACGAGGAAAATAGTAGGTATATGATAAGCTATTGTAAACTTTATATAGCTAAACCTGTTAGATTTGATCATATAAGTAAAAGAATGGATGACTAAGAATAAACCGATGCCGTGGGGTGCCGGCAGTAGAATGTTACCCCTCCTCTTATGCCCGTGGATGCAGTAAGAGGCTGCTAAGGGGGGATACCTCCGGAAGATGGGCAGCAGCGTTCTTTTTTATTTTTAGAATAAATTATGAAGTTTAATACAATATGCAAAAAAGTACACCAGTTTTAAGTTACAGATCTTTTGATCTGTAACTTAAAACTGGTGTACTAACCCAATAAAATAAAAATCTTTTTTTTTATATACATATATATTATTTTTGCTAGGCTTTTGTACGGAAATTGTATTTTTTATTTATTTTCTTAGCTAGGTAGACTATCTAGGTAGAGTATCAAATGATACTACTTTGAATAAAATACACCGCTTACTTAAAAAGGTACGAAGAAAAAACCAGATGAAGTAGCTATAATTTAAAAAAATATTAAATTGGCTTTGTTTTTGAGATAGCTAACGTACAATATTTTTTCTGATTTTCATCAATACATAATATGTCGTGTATCCGCACATTTCGTTTGATCAAGGTTCAACAATACACATTGTATATAGGAAAACATCCAGAACACCCTGAACAAAGATAACACAAATATTTGTCCCGAGGCGGAAATCGAACCCGCAACCTCTTGCGTCCCAGGCGGACCTTCGCCCGTTGCGCCACAGATGTCGTTAAAAATTAACTATGTATTGCGACTTAAAATTATTGTTTGAGTACCTAGCAATTTCTTGCAACCAACTTTGATGCGATGATTCAACCCTAAGTGTACGAGCAAGGGTAATCGTTACGTTTTTGCAAAAAACAAATTGCCATCAACAATTCCAAGAGCAAAATCATAATCAAAATCAGGCAAAACCCATAATGGGTCCAGACCAAATTACTATGGGTTTTTTTCCAAATTAACCGAAGCTGTAAGATCATTGGGTGACCGACATCTGTACCAGTGCACAAGACGAATTTTATTAGGTACTACGTGGTCTCTGAAAAATCGTTGTTTCTGAAATAATTTTAATTTGAAAACTTTAGAAAATGTAGAATACTAGGCCCAACGTAGTCTTTGTCAAGATAATGTTAAACATACGTTATCTATGGTCGTTTGCCGGACCCGTCCCTAGCGTTTTTTTAGGGTTTCGGAAAATCCAAATGCAAAATGGTAAAAAGGAATTCTTACAGAATCACTCTGTCTGTCTGTTTGTCACAAGTGGATATCTCGAGAACTACTGATGCTTGAAATTTGAAATGGTTAAAGATAACACTTTTTTACTAACATAGTACCTATATATGAAAATGCAAAAAAAAAATTCTTATTATGATTGCAGATGTGCGGATAGGGGGAAACCCGAGAAACTTTTATAGCTAATGTACATAAGTGTATGTAAAGTTTATAGGAAAGTTATATCGAATTCTCTAATTTGCACAATTTTGTAGACAAGGGGAAAGGGAAGGGGGTTTTTAAAAAAAATTGTGGAGTTACTATGTGGGGTATCATATGAAAGGTATTCCTTTGCACATTAATAAACAGTTTTTAGTTTTGCTTTAAGCCGTATAGTTTTCGATTTATTCACAAAAACGTTAAAAAAAATAGCGTTCGCCCTTATCTCCGAAGTTTGCGGAGATAAACCTCTGAACCTTTTTATGCTATTAGAAGTGTATATAGGACAGATACGAGAAAATTATAACGAACTCTTTAATTAGCATACTTTTTTAAAAATCATCGATGGTGTAAAAAATCTACATAAGTTCCGCTATCAGACAAGAAATGGCGCTGTCAAGGTTCTCCAACAAATATAAACCGCCTTTATCATAATATATTATCATAATTAAATATAAATAATATTTATCATAATAGTATGATGGCACGGAACCCTCGGTGCGCGAGTCCGACTCGCTCTTGTCCGGTTTTATTTTTGAATGAACAGTTTCGTAGTCTGTCTATGTACAGATATAGATAATCATTCATCATTTCAGCCGTAAAAAGTCTACTACTGAAAACAGGCCTCCCTCATGTGTACTCAACAGTGGATCTGCCAATTTTCCTGGCGTCGTCGGTTAGCGGACGACTGAGGGTAGATGGGGAAAGTCGTTTCTGGTTTTGACCGAGGTCTTGTTTTTCTATAACCTTACTTTATACTAAAAGCAGGCGATATTCTGAAAAGTATTTATTCTCTTTCGGCATTCTAAATACCGAATGTAGATAAGGTACTCACAGAAAATTATTTTCTGATTACTGTTTACGAGAACAAAAATTAGAAATATTTTTACTTTCTGCCAATCATATAATTATAATCATGTAGGTACCTACTAACTCGAACTCAGAATTTCTAGGTTGCGGTTGACTCCTCCTGGCCGATGTCGGCTAGATGATATCTCACGAAACTTTTTCCCTAGTGCGTTTACGAACACTGCAATTAGTATTTCCATGATTATATGTATACAAGATAAGAACAATCGTGAGGTCTTTTCGTTCATATACTCAGTAACGAAAGAAAAAATATTTTTTGCTCTAATATTGTTACCCACAGCATAGCAGCATGTTTTATATGTGAAAAAAAAATATAAAATATTAAATAGATCAAAGCGAGTTTTAGGCCCGCCGATATCTAAAAGTATGTCAAGCATTTTTATTTCTTTAAAATGCAATCAATGAGTTGTGTACATTTGAAAAATAAATGACCTTTATAATAAGGTGTGCTAAAAAATGTCAATCGAAATTAATTTCGTACATATAATATTAAAAGATGCTTGCAGCTGTCTGTAATATAGAAAAAAAATAAAGTGAAATAAAGTTCGGAAATTGTCTCACAGAATGCAGAACGTTTTAATTCATTGGAATAAACGTATTTTCTGCTTCCTATGCATAAATGCACCACAGAATAGCTCGCAACTAAAACTGTTTAAGAAAAAAAACTCGCAGTTGATTTCTTTACCCAGGTAAAATTATTATATGTTTGGACCTCCAAGCTTAGATAATTAACTTATTATCTGCTTTAAGACAGCATGAAGCTCGCAGCTCCTGCTATACCAACCAGTTAAGTGTACAAAAGTGGGTACTTTGAAATTGTCTCGTGGACAATACAGAACGTTTTATTTATTTATTTATTTATTTGATCACCAACATAATGCACACTAACAACTACAAAATATATAAAAAGTACTTAAAACTAATCTAGTGCCATTATAATTAGAGGTGAAGACGGCATGCAAGAAAATAAGTTAAGGCTGCTAACAAAATAACTTAAATTATGTACAATTACTGGTAAAAATATATGTAAAAATTAAAATAATATAAAGTTAATTGGGATCCATGAATAGGTAAAATTATATAATGAATAATAAGTGAGTAAACATTAATGATTAAAAGAAATACAAATGTCAAATGTCACCTTAAAATAAATTAAAATGAAAACTAAAATTACAATTAAAAATGAATAATAACATAATGGAGAATTAAAATAAAAAATTACAAATTACAATTTAAAAAAATCGTTTTAAATTTGTTTTTAATATTAATAATGAATTGCAATATCTTGCGATTCTAACTAAAGGCGCGTTGTACCCGAGATTAGTTTTGGAGCCAGCAAGCTGGATCAAATTTAATTTAGATGCTCTAGGAGGATTGAAGGGTAAAGAAAATGAAAGTGAGGCTAACAGATCAGGAGTATCAATAATACTATTTACTAACTTGAATAGGAACACGGTGTCGAGCATTCGTTTTCAAAACGATTTGCTTATTATGCATAAATGCATTACAAGATGGCTCGCGGCCACCTGCGTGGTAATTCAACTCGCAGTTAATTCCCATCTGACCCAGAGAATTTAACTTTGTGTACACAAACGTACATTTAAGATTTTTGTCACCTGTCCCGTCCAAAGGGCGTCATAGATAGATAGATAGATAGATAAACTCTTTATTGTGTAAACCATATTACCTCATGTCATGTGGGTCGTTATTTCTTTTATTATCTTCAAGTTTCTTGATATCTGTTGGTATTGCACTATTTTAATATATACACTGCGTTTTTACATTTTTGCATCAAACGCGTGCGCTGTCGCAGTGCACAAAAACAGAATGAGGCATTCCAAATGATACAAATATAGGGTGAGACTCTATTATTTAGAATTCGAGCCCTTAAAATATGCAAAGTTCGCCTGTAAAATACAGTTACTACATTGTTAATATACTATAAATGAAGAGTGGATTGACGAAAGATAATCTACTGAAGAATGTGCCGTGTTTTCATTCCCTGGATGTTGACTTACGGAAAGACGCTGCTGCCCATTTCCCGATGGTATCCCTTAGCAGGCTCTTACTGCATCCACGGGCATGAGAGGAGGGGTATCATTCTACTGCCAGTACCCCACGGCATACAAGTACCTAGATACTATAATAGTGTAAGAAATACGGACCAAATCGCAAACATTTAAGAGACCTCAAAAAAGCGATATCCAACAGCCTCACTTGTTCTAAGATGAAACATGATCGTAAAACTTAACTTGATCGCTGCGACAGATGCCAAGTGACACGGTTAGGACTCGGGCTGGCTGGGACGATGTTGAAAATATGACGGTAAACACCTATTATGTTGGTAACGGTAACTTATCGGCATCGCACATCACTATTCGTGCAATCCTATATATCAAAACCTCCTTTGCTCTGTGATTCCTACCCAATCCTGATGAAGACGATGCTTCCTTCCTAGCCGATTTCGGTCATGGCGACTGTGCATTCAAAGAAAAGGTTTTATAAGATGGTTTTGGTTTTCTACCCTTTCATGTTCTCTGAGTACCCAATCTTATTAGAGAAGGTACGAGAGCACGTTGGGCAGTGCACCAGCTAACATCCAGGACCCAATCCTACCCATAGTATAACGCTGCCACAGTTAACCGTTACAAAATCAGAACCTGATAAGCGGGATTTCGATGTTAGTAAAAGTCAGCGATAAAGCTTAGTCTATTTCAACCCCATCTAGTTTCCACCCAGTATTTTAGTTCACCCTTTTCAGGTGCCTCTATTTACACTGTGCATAAAATAAACAAAGTACTGATGATTAAACATTACCTACGGTAATTACACTTCCGAGATGTTTCCGTGTCGCTTTGTTCTGATGATTCATGTTACGGTCTAACTTGTTTTTTCCTTCCTCAACTAACTAAAATTAAGAGATGACGTGACCTTCCCTTGCTTATCTTAAATGTCTGGTTATGTGTCTGTCGGAATATCATAAAAACTTTTTGTTTGTTTAGCAAGGTTTGAATTTTTGTAGTCGATTTCGAGGTGGATAATTAAACGAGCTTTTATCTGCTCCTTTTTCGCGAACCTCGGGGTTTAAAGAAGTATCATCATCATCATCATTTCAGCCGTAAGACGTCTACCGCTGGACATAGGTCTCAATCCTGCAAGTATTGCGGTCTCAATCACCGCCGACCTGTACACATTTCCAGGTCTTCCGCCAATCTAGTTGATGGACGTCCTACGCTGCGCTTGCCGGTCCGCTCGAGAACATTCGGCCCCATCGGCCATCTGTTCCTCGAGCTACCTGGCCTGCCCATTGCCACTTAAACGTGCTAATCCGTTTGGATATGTCGGTGACCCTAGTTCTTCTACCTATCTCCTCATTCAATCCCGTAGACAAACCCCGAGCATACACCTGTACATAGCTCGCTCAACGAACGAGTTTGAGCTTAATCTTGAGGTCAGTAGTGACGGAGCACATCTATTTGGACGAGAAGACGAAGAAGAAACGACATATACACAACAATTAAAGGTCACTGAATTAGATATTTTTGGACCTGAATCAAATTGGCCTTGTAATGGCAGTCTGCTCAACTCCCGCTGGGTTTAATTAAAAGGAATGACAAAAACACGTTATTATAGCGATGAATCACTGCACCAGTTCGTAAATTATCTTGTAAACATGCTGTAAGAGATAATAGATTTTCAACCGACTTCAAAAAATAAAGAGGTACTTTTAAAGTTAGTATTTTTTTGTTTTTTTGGGTTCCGAACCTCAAGAGGAAAACCGGATCCCTTATGCTCGTAGAACCACTCGTTTGTCTGTCGGTCTGCCAGTCAAGACCGTTTTCAAGTTGTTGATAAACTTGAAATCCATACCAGGCGTCCGACACTCACTCAAGGCCACGCGTTAAATGCCTACCGCTTGGTGTAACGTCGGTGTTACGCCGGCAGTAGACTGCCACACGTCCGCTTGAGCACGCACGTTAAATGCGTTCCTTTAACGCTCGATAAAAGCTCGTTTAATTATTAGATGCCGAAACCGCGTAACTATTGTGAAGTGTATGGATGCTCAAATCATATTTTCAGCACTATTTTAGATTTTTATCATTGAAGTCGGTTGTTTTAAATAATTATTGGCGTAACTAGTTATTTAAATCGATTATAAATGGATCCCTACGGTTGAAATGATGATGATGATGAAATGGATCCCTGCTACTTTTATAAATTCTCACCATATTTTCCACTTAGAACATAGGAAGCTGGGGTTCGGTATTAAATAACGTAGTCCAATTAGAACAAAATTAAGTCTTTATATCGGAAATCACACCATTAAGAATCTCACAGCAGATTCACACTAGAACACTATTCTTCACGGAACCCTGATAATCACTATTGCAATCGCTTTGCTCCCATGCGTACCTACCTATTTATTTACGCGATTTAGCATATTTCCAACGTTAAAATTTTGTAACCATGATTTTAGACAAGGAAAAAAATGTAGGTAAGTATCCATCATTTTATAAATTTCAATCATATTTGTGATTAAAACCAATTAAAAAGAACTGTTTTTTTCACCACATTCATTTTATTATCAAAATCATCGTCATCATTATCAAATCATCCTAGCCAATCATTCATGCCGTGTCACAGGTTACTTGCAAGTAGGTGTGGAGGGTGAGCAAAGCAATCTCAACTCTATGTTTGCTTATTTATGGTACACTATTTCTCGCTATGATCTGCTGCTATTATTAATACAATTTTGTAGGCTATTATAGCGTAGGTATTTTGGCTTTTGTATTGGAGTGATGTATCTATTAGCAATTAGTTTCTGTAATCGGTGTCCATACTACCTAGACACCAAGGGCAGATGATTTTTGGTTCTACCTCAGGCATTCAGATGTTTTATAATTTTTTTTATAAAAATGGCAATGGTGTTGTAAATTCGAAAAGGCCTTGATTAATTCGATAATTATTTAAAGATCTGAGGTATGTACTTTAGATCAAGAAATATATAAATAAAAGTCTAATCTATTGTAAAAGTAAGTTTATGCGTCTTTTTAATAAATTTTATAACTGGTATCCAACTAGAGTAAATTCAAAACGAAGTAGTTGAACAGTTATTAACCGACTTCAAAAAAAGGAGGAGTTTCTCAAGTCGTCTGTATTTTTTAATCATAGTTCTTTCATTCATCTTTAAAATAAAAAAAAATTGCATGCAAATCGGTCCACTCGTTTAAGAGCTACGGTACCACAGACATACACACAGACACACACACATAGTGATCAAACTTATATATAACACCCCTCTTTTTTTGTCGGGGGTTAAAATTAACATTACGTACTAATAACAAAATGCCTGACGTAGATAAAATATTGTTATAAGATGTTTTAAACCTAATTAATGTAAGTACTAAATAATATACCTATTGCAAACTTACTGAAATTGGCATTGTCTTTCGCGGAAGCTGAACTGCACCAAGGATTTTCCACAACAATAGCCTATAAGGATAAGGAAAACAGATCAATATAGGAAAAGTTCGATGAAAAGGTACAGATTAAAGGTAGGTTTTATGAGAAAAAAAACATGAAACAGGATAAAATGGAAGGCATTAAAAGATAACTAGTTAATTGACCTTAGTAACCTGCCATCGTCATAAAAACCAAGAATATACTTAAGTATCATAGATAATATTTTACTGGTACGATATGCTTAGTTTCTTGGAGATTAAACATACTGCTTACATTGTCGTCATAAATCATGTCCTCACTCTTCGAAAACTTCTCTTTTCACGTATGCTAAGTGCGGTGACAGCAGGATAGAGCAATTTAAAAATCAATGCGCGAGAAAGGGACAACTGTTTAGTCTCTTTTGCACTTCTCAATTAATCTGATAACTATCCTATTCTCATCATATCAGAGTAGGACTGCAGGACATAGGCCTACCTCATTGATCACCAACTACTGCGGTTGGTGCTTTCACCACCGACCTGCGGTTCCAACTCGTCTGCCCATCTTGTAGGCCAGTTGATGGGAAAAGAGTATATTTCGAATGGATTGCCACGGACCGGCCAGTTACCTATAACTTGCCGGTCCGTGGCCTCCATTCGAAATATACTCTTTTCTGCTGTCACAGAAGTCATCCTACTATAGTATTTTCCTCATTCACATCAACACATTGCAAATTTATTTCTGTAAATTTATAAAGTTGTAATCTATATAATATATATATATATATATATATATATATATATATATATATATATATATATAGATTATATATTTATATAATTCAAAGTCCTGACTGACTGATATATCAACGCACAGCTAAAACCACCACTCTGGACACATAACTTGAAATTTGGCATACTACCTTGAGTATCCTAGAGGTGCACTAAGAAGGGGCTGCGAAGGAATAAATGGGATTTATATTTTCGAATCAAAGTGGCTCTGCATGAAAAAGGGGATTTTACGTTTTATGACTTCCACGCGGACGAAGTCGCGGGCAAAAGCTAGTTGTAAATGTACTATGTTGTACTTATTAAATTAGTGAGATTCTAGATTGCTAATATCAAATACGGTTTCCTTTTATTTTTCCTCTTTGAAGAGTGTGGATTATCCAATTTTGTAGTTCGTAATCATTATTTATGCCATGCGAAGTAGTTCAAATTATCGCATCGCATACATGTCAATCATCATTTTTATTTACCGTCAAGTACATAACATTCCTAAAATAACTTGTACGTATAGTAGGTACTGTAGTTGTAGGCACAGTATTTCAATTTAAATGTGTCTTGTTCTTCTTATGTAAATTGACTATTCTAAGTAGCGTTTTGCTACTAAACGAACTACGAAACTACGAAATTATTGTTATGAGTACTCAAAAATAAAAAAAATCAATATCAATAAGTGTTTATTATTATTTTGCCGTGGGGTGCCCCCTCCTCTCATACCCATGGATGCAGTAAGAGCCTGCTAAGGGATAACTCCGGAAGATGGGCAGCAGCGTCATTCCGTGTACCAACATCCCGTACTGCGCTTGCCAACCCGCCTGCCAAGCGTGGTGAGTATGGCAACTACCCCTCATGGAGATCCATGAGCGAGGCCTGTGTTCAGTATAAGTGGACGTTTAACGGCTGAAACAAGTGTTTATTCAATAGATTGAATAAACACTTATTGATATTATTTTTTTTATTTTTGAGTACTTATAACGGTAACTTCACAACAAATGCACAAATGCCCGTTAAGAGAAGTACCTACTTTTTCTTAATAAATCAAAATTCTTCTGTATTGTACCTACGTGTGTTTTTTAATTTTTACCTAAACGACTGCACCGGATTTTGTGTGATTTTAATTTGTTCTTGAATGGTTTGAAAACACAATTAGATCAATTAGATCCAGTAGGTGGCGCTGCTGTCAGTATGTCACCAATTCAGCTGCCACGGCGACGTCTGCTAGGTCCGCTGGTTTTATAGTAAATAATACTACGATGCCGAAACGTGGACACTTGGAAACGTGGCGGTATGGCTGGTACAGCAGGTTACAGTCATTCAGCGATCTTTTGGAGCGTGCTGTTAGGAGTTCCTCTGAAAGGTAAAAGCAACCAAGTTCTCCGACAGAGGACCAAAGTCGTCGATATAGCATAATAGGATTAGCAAGCTGAAGTGGAAGGGGACTATGGCAGAAGCGATAACCGATGGGGTAAACTTCTTGAGTAAGGACCACTGCTTCGGCAGGCAAAATTTAGGACGCCTACGAAAGTGATGATATGCAAACGGTCGCTGGCAAAGGCTGGATGGGTACGAAAGTGATTATTTGGGGTATAACGACGCACATTTTTGGAGGCGGTTATAGTATATTGATGATGTTTGCTCGGTGAAGAACCGTTATAACAAAACGTGGAAATAAGCAAAACCTTTAAATAGACACTAGGCAGGTGTACGTAAGAGTTATACTGATGACACTGGCATTTCCTTACTGGCACTTTGACCTTTCGAGAATTGTAATTAGACGTACAAATGTATAATAAACACTGGCTTTTTAGAACCATCCTTATTCCTTCCGTTAAAGCTGAAGTTACCTTCTTCATTTCTTGTTTTACCTTCATTAGAAGTTATGCTCCAAGTAGGACGAATAATGCAGCCTTTCAGTGTAATTTATCTAGGTAATTAGTTTTCATTATTACCACTAAAGCTATGCTTAGCTTACCTATTGTTTGTAATGTTTTGTTATGGACTAGTGGGATTGAAGCCGTGCAGCCGTGAAAGGTTTTGGGTTCGATACATACAACACTATTTTTTTTAAATGTATTGGCTCTTTTAACACGTACTTTAACGGTGAAGGAAAACATTGTGAGGAATCGGCTTTATCAGCTTCAGACGTATTGACCTGTTCCTCTATACTCTGGCTAATAAGGGATATGTTTTCAACTTATATACTATAAAAAATATGGTTTAGTTATCCCAATGATGCAACTATACGTAAGTTGGTCGACGATCACCCTCTTCTAATACCATGTTGATTCAATATTTGGTTGTGTTTTTATGATTGGCAGTCTACCTGACGTCAATCCACTATGGTAGTTGCTGATAAAATGTTGTCATAGGTACGTTAGTTAGCAAAGCCGCGCGCCGGTAAGATTGGCTGGGTGCCGAAAGATATTATTTGGTTACCTTACACCCCAAAAGCGTTGTTAAATCACTAAAATCGGTATGTGCCCTTGGTTGCTAAGGGCCGTGAAACGGCTCAGATACCTAAATCTCCTTTAAATATCTTTGGTCAGGGTGTGTGCCTATATCACCACCGTTTATTTTTATCGGAATACCAACCTAACCCTTTACAAAAGACTTTGCTTTAAACCAGTTCCTTGCTACGAGTTTCATTAAAATATTGATTTATCAAGGAAAACAAACGTTTAAAAGCAAGATGCAAATTTTGCCAAGATTTCAATGAATCGGATGTTTACATTCATCCCAGCGTGTGTCATGCCAGTTAAGTGTGGGTGCTACGGCATATTTTTAAACAACTCCTCTTGGCACAAACTCAGTCTTTACTAAAAGTCAGGATCATTCACTTGTGTTTGTGCAGGTCATATCGAGGAATACGGGACTGTCTAAACGAGCCAAGGTAAGCTAACATTTGAATAACGGTCTGATAGCCCACTCGCGTCTGCTCGCGTCTTGTCAGTAAATTGGCCTACACATCTACAAGTATGTAGATTTTTAGAGGTAAGAACACCTCAATACGTCTGAACCTGTCAAAGCCGCTGGTTTCCTCATGATGATGTTTTCCTTCACCGTTAAAGTTGGTGTTAAAATCTGGCTCCGGCCGTCCACCAATGGAAGTTTCTTCTCGCGTCTTGTACTTTGATAAAGCCAATGAAAATAAAATTGTTCTTGATACTTTCCCACATGCTTGTTTTGTTATTGTCCTGGGCTTGGGACGCTCTGCCTTAAAATGATTTATTAAACTTACCGAAACCAGACCTAAATCAATACTAATATCATAAAGGGTCAAGATTTGTATTTTTGGATGTTTGTCATTATTAAAAATCCGTACAATGCATAAAATCCGGGTAATTCAATGGGTAATGGTAATCCCTTCCGCCCGGACCTCGGTTACGAGTAGACGTGTTCCCGGTTGTCTACGCAGTTTTATTTTTAATTTTATATTCAAATTCATCAAAAATCACTAGTCAAAATAATAGGAGTGCATAACCCGCAAGAAGGTCGCTGCGGTCTACGAGCCCGTGAGTCCATGCACAGATACACTGCTTGTTTGCATCGCGTACCGAAATCGCTTCCCTACGTGCACACGCAAGCTCCGCTCACAACCTGTTTTCGCTGCTTGGACGCACGCGCTACGCTGGTGCGAATTAGCGCATCTCCTTGCGGTCATACTTGCCTGGTACTTGTGGCCGCCACGCGGACCGCGCCTACTTCACTACAACTAACATTCGAAATTGCTATAATCTTTTTCGAAGGTGCCCTTATTATATTCTTGTTGCTTAAATAAATTATTAGTAACAGATAATGGCTTTTGTTCAGCGATCACCGGTAAAAACCGGGTCTGACTCCGACTTACTTAATCTAACTGAACAACCTAGACTTAGAGCCAGACGTAAACGCTCGCCAGGAGTAGACGAAAAGTTTACGCTCTTTGAAGAAAGAATCTCTGGATTGTTTAAAAGCCTAAAAGAAGACATCGCTTCTAAATTCGAAAAACTTGAATCTAAGTTAGCCAGCATCCAAAAAAATACAGGAGAAATCGAAAAGTCGATGGAGTACCTCTCAACGAGCTTCGAGGAAATAAACAAAAAAGTAAACTGCCTTGAACAACAGCTTAAGGATAAGCAACTTCAGCTGGACATCCTTGAAGAAAATTTCGAGAGCCTCCAACGAAATGCACGTAGCTCCACCTTGGAATTACGCAATGTTCCATGCTCTCCGAATGAAACAAAGGAATTACTCAGTAACTTATTTGTCCAGATGAGTGAAACTATTGGATCTAGGATTTCATCCGCTGAGGTGAAGGACATCTTCAGAGTTCCAGGAAAGTCTGAGACTAACAAACCAATAATTGTAGAGCTGACGACTACGATTCAGAAACACAAAATCCTGAGAGCAGTCAAAAATTATAACATATCTAATAAAACCAGCAAGCTGAATGCTTTCCATCTCGGCCTTCGCTCACATAGCTCCCCAGTGTTTGTGGTTGAACACCTGACTAGCAAGGGAAATCGTCTGCATTACCTGGCGAGAGAGCTTGTTAGGCTCGGATCCCACAAATTTTGCTGGACTTCGAATGGGAAGATATTTGTTCGTGTGAAAGAAGACATGCCAGCAGTACTTATAAAGAGTGAAGAGCAGATAAACCAAATGAAATTGAAAGACTGACTATCCGTAATTATACTTTTTTTACATAAATTAATGTTTCAAACTGTTTTTTGTGCGGGATTTTGTATTAATTTTTCCTTTACATATTTAATATTTAGTTTCTTTTTTAATTGTACTTTACTAGAAATATTGTCTTATATTATGCCATTTTTTCCGTATTCACTATTCAAGTTATGCATGTATATTGGGGTTATTTTAACTTACGCCAAAGACTTGTCCCAGAATGACTTTGTTACCATCTTTCAACTCAATCATGGATAACAAACTTATAATTGATGAAGTAGATAATTTTGATGTAGCTAATTCATTTGAATGTATGCCTAGTGACTGTATAAAATTTTTAAAAAATCCAACAAAACACCTTAAAATAATAACCCAAAATATAAGAAGCATTTTTAAAAACTTTGATGCTTTCAGCCTTCTTCTCTCCACCTTTAATTTTGAATGTGACATCATAATACTCACCGAGTGTTGGCTCTCCCAGGGTAAGAGTTTACCGTTACTCTCAAATTATTCAGTTCATTGCACTTCTAGGAATATTAACCAAAATGATGGAATTGCTATATATCACAAGGATGGAATTTCTTGCTCCATTGAGGAACCATGTTTCTCTGAAGCTAACTGCTTGGTTATTAAAATAAGTGACCAGGCGGCCATTGTTTGTATCTATCGACCTCCATGCTTCAAGAAAATAGATTCCTTTTTGGATTCGTTGGAAAAGGTATTTCGATCTTTGTCCAGTTTTAGAGTTATTGCGGTTATGGGCGACATAAACATAAACATTAACCCGAGTACTATAGACCTGGGCAATTCTACCATGGAAAATATTAGAAATTCATATTTGGACTTTGCAGCGGAATATGGTTTTTTACCTGCTCATACTTTCCCAACGCGTGGTAACAACTGTCTAGATCATATTCTACTCAAAACAAAGTCATCAACTTTATCATTAGTAATTCAAAGCCCACTGACAGATCATCTACCAGTTCTATTATGTACTCCAACTCAGCTCTGTAGTAATCACTCTTCATCTCAATTTAGGCAGAAAACAGACTTCAATAAGATTATTGCTCAACTTAAAATCTCCAACATTGATAATATCCCACTTATAACAGACCCTAATGAAGCTTCTGACATTTTAATCAAAACTCTTACCAACGCTATAAAACTAAGTACCATCTATAGATCAATCCCTTACAGACAGAGATTTTCAAAGCCATGGATTACAGAAGGTCTTTTAAGGTGCATACGCCACCGAGACAACATGCACATAAAAATTAAAAAACAACCACACAACCTAATTCTACTACAGACATATCGAAGGTACCGCAATTTCTGTAATGGTCTTCTCAAAAAACTAAAATTAGCTCATCAACAATTGGAGTTAGAAAAAGCTGCTAAAAATCCTAAAAAAACTTGGAAATTAGTAAAAGATATAACCAACACTACTCGGTCAAAATCTCAACCTATAGAACTATTTGATGGAAGTCCTGACAATCAGTCAGCAGTCAATAGTGTTAACAACTTTTTTGCAAACGTAGGTAAATCATTAGCTTCCGATTTATTAAAAACCCAAAAGACTACATCTTGCCCCTCGTACCTTCCATCTTTATCCCATGCTCGCTCGTTCGTTCTATTGGAAACAGACCCCTCTGAAGTTGAGACTACAATTAACTCCTTAAAAACAGACTCTGCTACGGGATGGGATGGTATATCCTCAGCGCTGATCAAAGCATGTAAAGATCAAATTATATTACCCCTTACTCATATAATAAATACTTGTTTTAACACTGGTATCTTTCCCAAACCATTTAAAAGAGCAATTATCCATCCAATATATAAAAGTGGATCTCGCGATAACGTCAATAACTATAGGCCAATCTCTATATTGCCCGCTATATCCAAAATATTTGAGAAAATTATAAATAAAAGACTCATGGCTTACCTCGAAAATGAAAATATCTTGTCTGACAACCAGTATGGTTTTAGGAGAGGTAAATCAACTGACCAAGCTGTTTTGGCTCTAACTGACTATATAGTCTCCAGTTTGGATGCAAAAAAAAAATGTATAGGCATATTTCTTGACTTGACCAAGGCTTTCGACACAGTCACTACTCCACTCCTCTTGTCAAAGTTGGAGAGCATTGGAGTGCGAGGCACTGCTCTAAAACTTTTTGAAAGCTATCTCACTGATAGAGAACAGGCGGTAACCATTGACGGAGTTCAAAGCGCTTATCAAAGTGTATCATATGGCGTGCCACAGGGCAGTATTTTGGGTCCGAGTCTTTTTCTGGTATTTATAAACGACCTCTGTCGATTTATACCGAAACAAGGTAGAGTTTTTACATTCGCTGACGATACAGCAATTATATTCAGAGGGGGCACTTGGCTCGAGACCACAACATCAGCGGAATCTGGCTTAAAGAATGTTATAGACTGGCTACATTATAATTTGCTGTCACTAAATATTTCTAAAACAAAATATATAACCTTTAGTATCCTCAAAAAGAACACTACCTCTGACCTAGAAAATATAAGAATAACAGCCCACACTTGTGCCGACATCATTAATTGCAACCAAAGTGTTTCATGTATCAATCTCGAAAATGTTAATACAGTTAAATACCTTGGAATTATGATAGACAGTCAACTGAACTGGCTACCTCAGATTGAAAATACTGCATCGAGACTAAGAAAAATGATATATATTTTTAAAAACCTACGTTCTGTTGCTACGCCTCAGCTGTTAAATACAATATACTACACACTTTGTCAATCGATCTTAAGTTATTGTATTTCTGCTTGGGGAGGATCATGTAAAACCCACTTATTGAAGCTGGAAAGAGCACAACGCTCAGTGTTAAAGGTCATGCACTCCAAACCCTTTCGCTATCCTACCCGATTGTTGTACCGCGAATGTGGATTGCTTACAGTTCGCCAATTATATATCTTCCATGTTATCCAGACTACACATACTAAGACACCCTTTGTACATAATTATAAACTCAATAAAAGAACCGTTACTAGAATCTCTCCAGTTCCTATCTGCTCCACAAAATTTGTTTCCCATCAATGTTATTTTCTGGGACCGTATCTTTATAATAAATTAAATAAAACACTTCACTTCTATCACATGACCTTATATAAATGTAAACTTGCTGTAAAAATATGGCTGCTTAACTTGAATTACATTGAAACAGAAAATATTCTGATAGTATTGGCATAATTTTTAATTTTAAGTTAATCTTTCTTTTTAATTTAATTTCATTTAAATTGTCTTACAGTACCTAAATAGTGTGTTTTTCATTTTTATTATATACATATATATATATTTTTTTGTATAGTTTACCCGAAAACCTATTTCATGTATATTTTTATGTCGGGCGGAGGGTATAGGTGCGCCATCACACAGGTTATCCTAGTTTGGGCACCTATGTCATCCACACAGGAAATACATCTTAGATTCTAAGCAATCTATGTTTATAATATGAAAATTGATGTTTGTTGATAAACCAATAAATTATCTTATCTTAATTATCTTATCTTAATGGAGCGCGCCATGCTCATTTCCCTGCTAGATCACGTATGTACCTACCGAACCAATGTCGAAATTCGTCGTCGCACAAAGGTAGTGGACGTGGATACAAGGATAGCCAGGTTGAAATGGAGATGCGCGAGCACTTGGCTCGAAGGGATGATGGAAGATGGACGAAAGCCGTAACTGCATGGTGAACAAGGGACTCAGTGCGACCAAGAGGCAGACCACCTGCCCGATGGTTCAATGACATCGTTAATTCAGTTGGATACCGGTGGACACAAATCGCAAGGAATCGGAAAGAATGGCGCAATAACAAGGAGGCCTATACCCAGTGGGAGCGAACGGGTTGAAATGATGATGAATTAATAAACTCAAAAACTACTGGACTGGTTTTACAAGTTCTTTCATTTATAAAATGCTACATTATCAGGGAGTAACATAAGCTATATTTTAGGACCCGGTAGGTGACATGGTGACACTGCACTAGAGGTGCGGTGCGATACGAAGTTTGCAGATTTGGCTAGTACATAAAGTAATATAGGTATATCATATACCTATAGTCTGTTCACGGAGACAAGCTAATATAGCGCGCGCTCTCTTGCACAATTGTACGAAAGTGAAAAGGACGGGACTACTAGCGTGAGAGACTAAGATTGGTCAGTGGGAGTGACCATTATTTTAAAATGTAAAGCTATGTTTAGATTGCTCACTTCAAACTATTACTTACATTATTCACTAGCTTTTCGCCCGGGGTTTTGTGAATGAGTGGGTTATTGATAATTGACCTACTTATTATGATACTGAGAACCTTAATATATATATTTTGTTTAATTTGGGTAGTTTACATTCTTATACTAATTCTTCGAATACTCCAAGTTTATAATAAAACTTTCTGCCATATTTTCTACTTTCCTATCCATAACATCTATACCAGGCTCTACTACATCAACTACATGCTTTATACATTTTTGTCATATTTGTATACTGAGAACACATGTAACGAGCACCGAACGACACGTCCGCACCGCACAAGAGACCGATAAGACTGACTTTTGGCCACACAGCGTGCACAGTGTGCACGTGCCCTATGTTCGTTATCTGCGACCAATATCCTGCAGTCTATGATTTCCCTATTAGCTTGTTTCGGTGAACAGAGTATAGGTACCAGAATTTCAAAATTCGAATCAGTTTACAAAATAAACAAAATTTAAATTAATACAACTTCTTTCCCAAAACAATATTCTACTGTATCCACTGATCTACATAAGCAGGTAGTTAATCATTTAAGGTTGGTACTTCCCTTTCAAACTCATTAGAACAAAAGTCAATTTGTTACCTACCCACACATCACGGAAATCGGCGTAAAGAAGCGAGACAAGACAATAATGTATAATGTAGGCTAAGATGTAGGTACCTATAGTTATTAATATTATTTATGCCATGTCTCTACTAGAGTTGCCACGAATAGTGATTTGGCCGAATACCGAATGTTCGGCAACGCTATCGGCCGAAGCGAAGAATATTCGGCACAAAATACATGCTTGTCGAGCGCGTAAACTAGACAAGTCGTAACCTGTCTCCATCGTTGCGGTGCATACATACAGGAGCGCAGGCAGGTATTTGACTGTTTGTTTCAATTACGAGTAAGTACTTAAATCACGTCACGGCACGCTTTGTCCGATCATTGCTGTTGTGTTTTTTTTTCATTAATGTTTTATGTATTATTAATATTTAATAATAATACCTAAAACACAACAATAATAAACACAGTAAGTACTATATTGCAGAGAAGTTCTTTCGTTAGTTCTTTTTCAATTATGTGTTCGTCAAAGACAAAATGACACCAATTAATAAAAATGCTGAAAAGCTTGTTTTTATCCATTACAACTTACGGACACACGGACTTATGGGACAAATGTTTGTAATTGTTCTGCATTTATTTGTTCCGGGTCTGGGTATTTTTCTATCTATGATAATAAGTATGTAGGTACCTATTACCAAAAAAAAATAAGTATTCTAATAATCATCTGGTTGCCATAGTGCAAAGCTTTGCCTAGTTTAGGTCTAGACTAGATGGTATTATGTGTATTGTCCAGCATTATTTATCGTTATTTTATTTATTGTTTAATTAATTTGAAAAAAACCAAAAATATGTGTTACTTATTGTATCGTCTACGACTACAAATAATTTCGATTTTTATACCCTAGAATCTAGATGAATCAGGGCGACTTTACATAACAGTAAGGAATGTATTTCGTAAATTAACTTTATATGTGTATGCATGTGTACTAACCCCAAAGTCAAAGGTGTTTATTCAATAGAGCAAAAAGCTAGATAGAATGATCAGTTTACAAAATAAAAACAAAACACATTTAAATTGAATAAAGCACATAATTGAATTTGTTCGCTTCGGAAACCATTTTTTTTCAAGTGAGGAAAAGAAGCGAAGAAGAAACCATGATTAATGATTCTGACCACCCCAAGGGACAACTTTAACTTTACAACTTTCCAGTATTCGGTGATTTTCAATCAAGAAAAGTTCAATAAAGTTGTAACTTCTTAATTAACTTCAGCTAATTATACAATAATGACAACCTAAATGCAGCAACCTAAATGCAGCTGATTCGAAGAGTTGCCGTAGAGGTACAAATAAAAATACTCTAATACTTTTAAAATTAAAAAAAAACAAAATAATATGAACTCACGGTCATCAGTCTTCACCCCACATATAGTAAAAATGTATATAAAATGAAATAAGTAATACGGTTTTTTTCTTGCAAGCAACTTGCTTTCATGGGCTCAATCCCCCTTTTGGGTTAGTACACATGTTTGATATAATACAACCTGTATAATACCCATTGAATAAGAATTAAAATAACAGTAATACTATGTAAGTTTCTTTGTTACCTCTTCAAGCTAAAACTTAGTTTCTGTAATCTGTCCAAAACCCAAAAATGCCATTTTTGACCTTTTGGTGACCTTTTGAGGCCTTCGCCCCCTTTTCTGGTACCCCCGTAATAATGCTTGTATAGCAATAACCTTCGAAGTTACAATACTACGTGAGTAATTCCCGTTTTTACAAAATGAATACTAATATATACTAATACCTACCTCACGTTAATTTTGAAAGTGAAACATAAAGAGATGTTGGCCAGGATTGACAATGGTTACATAGCGTGCGAAGCTGAGGGCAGAAACTCGTACCTTATTAATGTGTTTGAAATATACTTCTTCTTCTTCCTTTTAACCTTCTAACCTCCCAATAGGTAGGTACCCTGCGACCTATAGTTTCAGTATAATCAGTCCAAAAATACATACGTAAAATATATACAAACTCTTCCTACGATGTTTTTTAGGGTTTCGTACCTAAAGGGTAAAGACGGGACCCTATTACTAAGACTCCACTGTCCGTCTGTCGGTCTGTCTGTCACCAGGCTATATCTCATAAACCGCTATAGCTAGACAGTTAAAACACACAGATAATGTATTTCTGTTGCCGCTATATCAACAAATACTAAACCAGAATAAAATAGATATTTAAGGGGCGGCTTCCTCACAACAAACGTAATTTTTTTGCCGTTTTTGCTCGATATTAATAACAGAAAAGGTACACGCTTGAAATATTCACAGATATTTAGTTGTATATTCACTTTAAAAAATATTTAACGGGGGCTTACACACAACAAACGTTTTTTGCCAAATAATGGTACGGAACCATTCGTGCGTGAGTCCGACTCTCACTTGTCAGTGAATGAGTCAGTGGTAGTCTAGCTATATATAAAGTAATATATATATATATATATAGGTATATAAATTCTGTTTTCCTATTTTCCTAATGTTCAACATTAAAATTTAAATTCTCGGCGGCGTCGAAACATGTCAAAAGCTTGTTTTGAAAATAGATGTTTTCAACAAGTCTCGTATCTACAGCAGCATTGTTGGATAGATGCCCATTTTTGCATAATTACTGGATAAGAGAAACAGAACGGCGTGAAAACCGTTTGTTCATAATTCTTTAATTTTTAACAATAATCCCGACTTCAATGTTATCTACATATGTATCTTATATGTCCTTGGCTTGTTGAAAATACCTAAACCGCTATATGTACGCCTGTTACATTTAAGCATTTTCTTCAATTTATCATGGATCCCTTCATCTGTAGGCTGTAAGTTAGTGCATAAGTTTTAAACTGTATTTAATTAAGAGCTGTGGATTTTGTGATTTTTGATTATAATAAAAAAGAGATCAGATGAGAAAACAAGCAAGCAAATTAAATGAAATTATTACCTAAATGAAAAACCCCAACGCAAGTATTTTAGGGCATCTAACTATTCCTTGAGTCATGGGTCTTATCATCAGAATTAAGTTTAAAAAAAAAATGGGACCTTATTGAAACTGTACTCAACCTCAAAAACAATTTTCTAATTCGGTACATAAACAACGGAGTTCTTAGGTAACATGGATTAAAAAAAAGGCCAAGTGCGAGTCAGATTCGCGCACGAAGGGTTCCGAATCATTATTTGGTAAAAAAACTTGTTTTTGAAATAGTACCATGGTAGCACCACCAACTTTTGGTTGTGATTTGTACATTATACAATATCGAGCAGATAACGGCAAAAGAATCACGTTTGTTGTATGCGAACCCACCTTAAATATTTATTTAATTCTGTTGTTTGTATTTCTTGTTACAGCGGCAACAGAATTACATCAGCTCTGAAAATTTCAACTGTCTAGCTATCACGGTTCATGAGATACAGCCTGGTGACAGACAGACATACCAACAGACAGACAGACGGACAGCGGTGTTAGTAAAAGGACCCCTTTTTACCCTTTGGGTACGGAACACCAAAAACGACAGGACAGAAGAAACAGGCTAAAGACCGAAACACATTATTGTGTCGTGTTGTCTCGAGCAATATTACCATACCACAAAAAATAGCTTAACCCAGATTAGAATCAGTTATTTTTAACCGACCTCAAAACAAGAAGGAGGTTCTCAAGTCACCTGTATTTTTTATTAGGTACAGTGTTTGAGTCGGACCCAAACGTTAAGCTAATGGAGATCCATGAGGGAGGCCTGTGTTCAGTAGTAAACGTTTAACGGCTGAAATGATGATGGTAATAAGTTGCAGTTGATAAATCTAATATTTTAATTCCATCATAATTGGCATCGAACCCTCCTGCGTCTCTCAGCCCTCTATTACTAGAAGAAGAAGAAGAAAAACATTTATTTACCACACGCACAACACAGTACAACCACAAAGAAAATAAAAATTATTACAAATATAAACAAAGTAACGACAGTGGATGAGACTTGCACAGGACCGTTTACGTTGGCGTGCTGAAGAGGAGGCCTATACCCAGCAGTGGGTGTCAACGGGCTGATATGATGATGATGATGATAAACAAAGAATACAAAATACAATAAGACTTAATAAAACATTAGGTACAATACGGACAGGAAGAAGAGGATGTGGCGCGGGTGAATGGGTCCCCAACTCAGCATTGGCACCTGGCCAGGCTCAGATGCCTCGCTGGTTTTCAATTGGGGCCCTGGGTGATTTCACGACCACGGAGAGGAGACAGGAAAGGAATAGAATAAACGGACGGCAAAACAACATCAAACTCAAACAAACAATAAAATTACTACTATTAGACCAATTGAGCTACGACGGTGGTCAATATTATAAGGTACGTTTTGTTTAAATTGTACTTAACATGTTCACAGTCCACGTCCCTTATGTGGACTGTTTGCAGAATCACTACCACAGCCGTATTTCGTAGAAATATTATCTCATAATTTTTAGACGCACAAATACGGTCATTCACATCTGATAATTTTTTACTTGTTTTGTAATACAATAAAAATAAATTTACTGCCAAAAAAGAGAACAAGATTACAACTAAAAAAAAACAAAAAGAAACAATAACCTAATTCTAATCCTAATTCTAGTGGGGGTTACTAGATCTGCACTGACGTCTCGCATCGGGATGTTTTGTGCATTATCCCCCGAGGTGCTACCTCGACCTTAACCTAACCAGCCCAACTTATTGAAATACCGGAGAAGGACTCGGGGTCGCCGGCAGCATTCCATGAGCATCCCCGAAGGGTATGCAAATGTTGTGGAAGAAGAAGGGCATGACTCCATGAAACAATAACCTCTAAGGCAAATGGAGTGGAATGAGTAAACCACGGTCTACTCAGGGCTGGTTTTCAGTCCATCCCAGGTATCGTAATTCGATGTTAGATAACTAAGGTTATAATAATTGTAACAGTAGGTAAAAAATAATCATAGTTGAATTAAAAAATGTTAAACGGTAGGCGTTACAAAATATAGTGGTCGTCTGTATTTTTTTTCAATCTTTGTTACCTCAGAACTCCTTCGTTTATGAACCGATTTGGAAATTCTTTTTGAGTTCAAATAGATACACTATCAATTAGTTACCATTTTTTTAAACTCAGTTTGAGTATGGGATATTGTAGGGAAACATATATCGATTTTGGCATATTTAGCTAAAGGCTTAGCATTTGCATTCAGAGAGTACGACAGATTGATTTCTATAGATTATAGCGTCTTGAGATGTTTTATCAACTCTTTAATATTACTTAATTCACGGGTAACAGACATAAAAAGATGGCAAAAATAATTCAGGTGCTATTATAACATGTGTTAACACCCAAAGGGAGGGTTTGAGCCAATAAAACCAAGTCGTTTACGAAGGGAAAAAAATCGGGAATTCGTATTTTTTTTACCGCTCTTTGTGGTTATAGTTTATTTGTACCTGAATTCGTATTTTTATTTGTACCTGAACGGCAACTCTTTGCCGAGCCTCTGAGATCAATGACCCTGTCAAGAATCAGCTGGCGTGTGGGTCATTTATCGTATCAAGTTTTGACAATTAAAACTTTCGTGGTATTTTATTGAATGAAAATCACCGAATCCTGAAAAGTCGAAAACTAAAGTTGTTGCTTAGGGTGGTCCGAATCACCCCCTTTCGGCTTAGTACAAATGTTATAAAAACTAGTATTAATGCTTTACGGGAGGCCGATTTGTGATATGTAATCAATCACCACATAATTATAGACTGTAGTGAGAACTGCGAACCTGTTAAGTGCAATAGTAAACACGTTTTTATTATTAAAAAGCATATTAAGTAATAAACATTAAAGCTAAATCAAGTTATGTTTATGAGGGAGATGTCTTCTTGCTTAGGTAGCAAATCGCGACTAACCCAAAAGATACATAGTAGGTAAAAAAAATATTTGTTAAAAAAACAGATGTGGAAATCTGTTTTTTAAGATTTATGCAGCGTCAGCAACTGGTATTTGCGGTATATAAATATATAAATTTTATTTAATATATTATATATAATATATCGGTATATGGGACGATGTATCGCCTGGGACGTTGTTAGATGGATTAGGCTTGCCCAGCACCTATTCCATCTTCTCAGCCTTCTGGCTGAGAAGTGCTGGGCAAGCCTAATGCATCTCATTAGCGGCTTAGTCAGCTTCAAACCTGTTGACATGTTTTTTCTTCTGAAAGAACATGTCAACAGGTTTGACAGCTTCAAACCTGTTGACATGTTCTTTCTTCTGAAAGAACATGTCAACAGGTTTGAAGCTGACTAAGCCGCTAATGTTCACATTTAACACGTTAAACACGTAAGGAAAGAAAAATCCACGACGGTAACGAATACACGGTCTTCGGATCGAAAGTCAAGGTACATAGGTACCACTCGACCAACACGGCACGACATTGTAAGTTAGGTATTTGTAAGAATAAAATTTAAAAAAATCTCAGTTCTTCTAAAAATTTATTAAGATAAAGATAAACCCGTTTATGTGTGCTAAAATAAAATTACAATAATGAATAACTTAAATCTAAAAATGGCACAAATCGGTCACTACTATTCAAAAACTTTCTCGCTAAGGCGTTTTGGGATAACAGATATACACAGAACTTGATATATTAGTTAGTAATTAGTATCAGCATTGGTACGGGGGTACCAGAAAAGGGGGCGAAGGTTTCCGAAAAATGCAATTTTTGACCTTTGGTGATCTTTTGAGGTCACAATAACTCCGGTCCCTGTGACCCTAGGGTCACCAAAATCAATCAGTACCTTCCTCTCATTAAGACAGTGCTAACAAAAAAGGTTTCATTTAAATCAGTTAAAGCATTCGGTTGTAATCGTGTCATTTACAGACAGACAGACAGACAGCGCTATGCATAATAGAGGGCTTCGCCCCCTAAATACAAATAGTATCTAGATACTACTTGTGTACTCGCTCAAGTTGTTTGGCCAAATAATGGTACGTCCGCTACTTGGCCGATTTTTATCTACTAAACTCTAGAGTTAAGTAACGGCCGTATCATTACTTAGCAAAACAACTTGTTATAACCACGTTTGTAGTATGGGAGACCCCTTAACTATTTATTTTATTTTGTCTTTAGTAGCAACAGAAATACATCATCTGTAAAAAATTCTGTCTAGCTATCACGGTTCATGAGATAAATCCTGGTGACAGACATACAGACGGACAGCGGAGTCTTAGTAATAGGGTCCCGTTTTTAGCCTTCGGGTACGGAACCCTATAAAAGTTTATTACAAGCTTTTAATTAACTTGCCCTGTTATTAGTGTGGGTCGAATCTTGGAAGCTAGGACCAGTTCCTGACGTTAGAGTGGACTTAAATCTGGTATGGTTGGTATCTTCGGAGACAATACAATAATGAGGAGCTGGTCTGATGATGGAGTCGATATTTTTCGTTCGTCGTTAAATTATATTTTTTAACTCAGATAACCTTTTTCCATTGCAGAAGAGTAGGTACAAAGCGCAATTAGAAATCAGAATTCTCTGTTAGATATCACAGATCAATAAATTTCTATAGGTATAACTACAAACAAAATAAAACTCACAAGGTTAATGTGTGTGCAAGTAATTTTGTAAGATAAAGGGCTTTTATTATTTTATTTATTAAACCAATATTTGTGAAGGATAAAACCAATAAGCAAGCACAAAGCTCGCACCTACACTTTTATGTTTATTCTGTACGCGTTCTGTCACCTTGGTTCAGAATTGGGTGCAATTAATCCTCAACACACACTTGTATAATAAAACAATTGTCTGTGTCATCATAATCGACATTTGAATCTATTAAGGCCTCAGAGAAGCCTCAGAGCCTATCAAATCAGTGGCTTTTACTTATGGACAAGGTCACACCCAAGATTTCTATGTAAGAATACAGTAAACTACATTTGAATGTAGGGGCGGATTTCGATGACAGGGATGTGACTGGATTACACTGAGTTTCTACTCATACAAGGAGGGAGGTGTTGTAATAGAACGGTAGAGCTTTACCACGATTCCTAGAAGTTTATTTATGTAGATGGGTCACCAAGAGATACACAATAATGAGATTTAAATAAAACATTACGTACTGAGGACTATAATTGTTCCCCCAATTAATGGCGACCACAAAGTGCGCACAAATACATGGGTTTCATCATCTCAGACGTAGGACTGCTATCCACTGCTGGACATAGGTCTCCCTCGTGGATCTCCAGATCATGAGGGGGTTGCTGCCATACTCGCCACTCTTGGCAGGCGGGTTGGCGAGCGCAGTACGGGATGTTCATACACGGAGAGACACTGCTGCCCATCTTCCGGAAGTATCCTTTGGCAGGTTTTTACTGTATCCACGGGCAAGAGATGAGAGGCAACATTCTAATCCCGGCACCCCAATGCAGAGCCTAAAGGTTTCATCCGGCATTATAGCTGTCATGGTGAGTTAGGCGGTTAACGCACTGCCACGCACCACGCTGCATGTTGCGTTTCGACGCACCTACGGCGTTCTTACGGGAGTGCAGATGCAGTGTGTTGGACTGTGCGTGTTTTCTATACAAACGGAGATACTTAAGTAACGATAGAACACGCATTCACGCAACGTGCGTGGCAGTGTGTTAACCGCCTTGAAGCCTTTGAGCCTATCAAAATAAATCTTGTTCATGGTCCAAATAAATAAACAAAGAGGTTGGAGCCTCCTTATTACTTTTATAGACAATTTGAATGTAGCCATGCAGAACGAGATGCTGCTATCTCTTGGACATGATTATACGGATTGCTCTCGCCCGGCACCTAAACAAGGCTCTCAGCTAAGTCAACCGTATCCAGAAATCCAGAGATAAATAGTGAATATAGAGCTGTCTGCCTAAGCCTTACGGTGTTTTGCAGCCAAGTTGGAATATGCGGTATAAAAGCGTACATTATTGGTACTTGAATAACAAATAATTTTAGGATTAAATAAACAAATTCATTAGAGTAACTATCTACTAGTTTTTCGCCCCGAACTTAGAACGGGCGAGATTTACAATGAAGATCATTTGATCTTGATTTTAAGTAGCGATTTGGACTGGATTGCTAAAATTCTCCAAACACCCCTAACTTCCTAACTTTAATTGAATACCTAACTTGTAATTTTTAATCAAAGCAGAATCGTTAGTTCAAAAGTTATTTACGAACAAAAAAAGTCGATATCTAAAAAAAAATATTGTCTTGGAAGTTTTTGATAAGTGGAGACTTGGTATAAAAACCCCCAAGTCAATGAATTTGTGTTGTGTTTAAAATTAAGAACTAGTGTTCCCTAATTGGGTGTGACTTGTTGAACGCTACGAAATGAGTTCCTACCTTACTTTTATTAACCTTCCTACTAACAGCCTTCATAATTCTTACCTAGTTTAACTTAATTCAAACGACATCGTTAAACTTAAGCTTCAGGTTCAACAAAACGATAGAGATCGGAATCTGCGACAACTCCGTCAAACGTAACAAAATAATTCTCTTAATTTTTTTTACGAAAAACCGACAACTATTTACTAAACTAATATTATAAAGAGATTTGTATTTTGTATGTTTGTAACGAATAAACTCAAAAACTACTGGACCGATTAACAAATTTTTTCACCATTAGATTATTTTATTCCCGTATTCTCACGGGAACGGGAACCACGAGGGTGAAACCGCGGAGTGCGGCTAGTATATCTATAAAACGCTTTGTCCAGAATAGTTGACTGACGGATCAACGCACAGCCAAAGCCGCTCTATATGACGTACCTAGGCATTCAATATGAAAGGATTTTTTAAAATTCCTTTTTATTTCTTTTACTTATTATAGACCAATTTCTTTGTTGTCCACGCTCTCCAAAATAATGGAAAAATTAATAAATAAAAGACTTCTAGGGTATTTAGAGAACAATAACCTCTTAAGTGCTAACCAATACGGTTTCAGACATGGACGGTCCACAGAAGATGCGGTACTAAAGCTGTCTTCATTAATAACATCATATCTTGACAGTGGAAATAAGTGTCTAGGCGTCTTCTTAGATCTACAGAAGGCGTTCGACACCGTCTCCATACCTATACTTTTGTCTAGATTGGAGACTGTGGGTATAAGAGGGACTGTGTTAAGCTGGTTTAGAGATTACTTAACGGGGCGTTCGCAACGTGTTCGGGTTGATGGCAAATTGAGTGAGAGCGCTGTGTGCACATTCGGTGTACCACAGGGAAGTACTTTAGGACCTACGTTATTTTTAATCTACATAAACGACCTGTGTAGTACTACCCTGCCGGGACTTGATCTTCTTATGTTTGCTGATGACACAGTCCTCCTCATTCATGAGAAAACCTGGCCTAAGACAAATTTACTTGCTGAAAACAATCTTGCGGCCGTAACCTATTGGCTGGAAAAAAGTCTGCTAACCTTAAATACTTGCAAAACAAAATATTTATGCTTTAGCAAGACATCTTCTGGATGCCCTAGTAAAAACTTTAATTTAAAAATCCACACTTACCCCTGCAATGTAAGTACTACACGTAGGACCTGCCATTGCACAACCCTTTGCCGGGTAGACTCTATTAAGTATCTTGGGGTGGTTATTGATGACAAGCTAAATTGGAAACCACATATTATGGCATTGACCTCTAGAATACGAAAACTAATTTATATATTTAAAACCCTAAGAACTGTTGTAGATAATAAAATGTCAATACAAATATATAAAGCACTTTGTGAATGTTTATGTAGGTATTGTATTTGTTCCTGGGGTACAGCTGCAAAAACCCATCTTATTTCAGCAGAACGTGCCCAACGAGCGGTTTTAAAGGTTCTCCTCTATCTACCCTACAGGCATCCTACCACGGAAGTTTATGAATTAGCTGATGTGATGAGTATTCGCAAACTATTTTTCTATGAAAGCCTTAGACGTTACCATAAAATAGTTGTCCCCACTTTGCCAGAATCTTCTAAAAGAATTTACAAATGTCCTGTTCCTAGAGTCAAGTCCCGATTTGCCCAGAAACAATTTAACGTCATTGTTCCCCATCTCTATAATAAAATAAATAAGGAGTTAAAAGTAAAATCTAAAAACAACTTTGAATTTAAAAAATTACTAGTAAATTGGTTAAAAAAGTTTGATTATGAAGGCATTGAAAAAATGCTTTTAGTATTATAGTTTATTACTTTGTTTAGGTACACTTGTTACATTATTATATTATGTTTATATATAAATATTATATAATATAATATATTAGTTACGATTATTATTAGTATTAGATAATATGGTATTTTCAGAGGTTAATAATTATTATTTTTTGATTATTATATACTTGTTTTGTTTTGTTTTATTGTTCATATCTTTAATATTTCTTACATTTTTAGATTAGTTTGTTTAATCCTTGTAATTATTTACACAATAATATAATTAGTGATTTACTATAAGGAGAGGCCTTGGATCTCGAAACACAGCCTAGGCTAGTTCAAGATCCTAAGGAATCAACAATACTATTGTAATATTATGTGTCAAATAAATAAATGATTATGATTATGATATTATATGATATGATGATATGATATGATTTCCATTCATAAATGAAAAGGAGTGGCAAAGTTTGTACGGGACAACGAGTTTCCTTAGTCTAATCAACTTCAAAATTGCATATGCATTCTTTATACGAATAAGGGCGTAAACGTATTTCGTCATTTTTTGAAATTCATAATGTGTTTGTCCTGGTAGTCATATTGATAGCACAAAATAGTATGACAACTCGGAAGTAGTGGTGAAAACGTGAAAAGGGCATCGCTAAAGCTGTCGAGTCGTCAGAAATAGCAGCAACGTTGCTGGCCGAGGGCAAAACTGCCTTCAAACTCTCTTAAAATCTCATGTAGAATCTCCTGTATGCAACATCCCAAAACAGAGTAATAGAGCCAAATTATTGCGCGACTGCCAACTCTTCATAGTTAGATGAGAGTAACAGGGCTCACAAAGGGGGTTTTGAGATGAGAGGGATTGATTGTTTTTGATTAAACTAGCTTCTGCCCGCCGCTTCGCATGCGTTGTAAACAAACTTTCAGCTTTAAAATACTAGTGAGACTAGTGATATGAGATTAATTACACAAATTGGAACTGAAACCTTAAGTCTGAAAGAGGTTAACAGAAGAAGCCAGACCAATAATAGCAAATAGAATTAAAATGAAAACGAAATCTAACTAGCACACATTTTTAGAAATCGACAAAAAAACCCCTCGCGCGCGGTGCCAACTGCGGCTTGACTGGTTTTAATTTTAATCAGAATGTATTGGAAAACATAACTTAAAGAAGACAAGTGTACAGTTTAAAGAAGTCAACAACTACTTATTATGTACATGCTGTCAAACGTCGAGGGTAGAGGGTCGAGGAAGTGTGACAAGGGGTGAGAGGGGTCCTAACTAGTGACGACACATTTACAACAACCTATTTTGTCCCGCTGCTGAGCAAAGGTCTTCCCCAAAACCCTCCAACCATCCCAATCCTTCACAGTGTTCCATCTGTCGAAGAAGGTGACGAGATCGTCCCGCCAGTGCTTTCTCCGCCTACCACGACGCCGGTTTCCGTCCTTAGGAAGCCACGATGTCACAGTGTGGGTCCACTTCTCTGGTGCAAAAAATATTCAAATTTTATATAATTTCTAAATGTGAAATTGTAAAATATCTGTGACGTCACACTAGGAAAGAGGATCATAAATGTGACCAGCTGTGACAAACGGGGGGAGGGTCAAAAAATTATGAAATTCGTGTGACGTAATTTATAGCGATTTTTTTTAACCAGTCGTTCCTGAGATAAGCTCGTTCAACCAAACAAAGAAACTCCACAGCTTTATAGAATTACTAACGGCCCCGGCGAACTTTGTACCGCCTAAGAATTAAATATCTACTTCTACAACTACTAACTCTACTATTACTCTTACCACTGTTTCGCTACATCATCATCACATACTGCTAGGTACTACTTTTTATAGTATATGTACTGTGCCAATAATAAATAAATATTTTTAGCGTGGCACTATCTCTACGCCAGGTACGCCTCAAAGTTTTTAGAAACCAATATCTAAATTACATCTGGGTGGCATTTTATGGGCCCTTAACCTATGAAAATGAGTTGCGCGCGAGCTCTTGTACAAGCTATACGTCAACGCTCTCAAGACGTATCAGTCACAACAACGTATCGTTTGTTCATTCTACTCTGATTTGCAATTGCTTTGTTCATTGTGATGATTTGTGCAACCTGTAAAACGTCATTCAGTGATGGAGCTGACTGTGGGGCCTGCAAAGGTCACTATTGTTTCTCATGTGGGAATATAACGGAGTCTGCCTATAGAAAACTTCGCCCAGAACGCAAAGCTAACTGGAGGTGCCCGGGATGCCGCTCTGAAATTCCTGCCTCGTCTAGGAGCACTGCACCAGCCTCAGCTGTACCGGAACTGAAGAAGGACGTATCGTTGGAGGATATCATGAGTAAACTAAACGATGTGACACGTACTATTGGTTGTTTACCAAAGCTGTCAGCCGATATTCGTGAATTGAAATCCGAATTGCAGGAGGTTAGAAATACGTGTGAATTCACCAGTAGCAGAATTGACGAGTTCTCCTCAAAGTTGAACGACCTCGGAGACCGTGTGTCGGTCCTTGAAGCCGCTAGGAGTGAAGCTCTTGCTGCCAGTACATCGGTGGAATCAATAAAATCTCAATTCTACAATCAAGATCAGTGGACAAGGATGAACAATGTTGAGATCAGAGGAATCCCAATGAAAAAGGACGAAAACCTATTCAAAGTAATTGATAAACTTAGCGAGTACATTGCGTACCAAATTCCTAAAACTCAAATCAACTATATTTCCCGTATCCCAACATATAACTCGAAGGATAAGTCGATCCTACTCAGCTTCGTAAATAGGTACGTGAAAGAAGACTTCGTGGCAGCCGCCCGAGGAAAGAAGATGATCTCAGCATCCGACATAGGTTATGCTAGTGATGATCGCCGGGTGTACGTGAACGACCACCTCACGCCTCAGAATAAAAAACTGTTAAATGAAGTGAAATTAATAGCCAAGGATAAGCAATATAGCTATGTTTGGGTCCGGTACGCGAAAATACACGTTCGAAAGAATGATACATCTCATGTGTTGACCATTCATTCGGTACTGGATTTAAACAAGCTTACATAACATGTTTTCTAAATCACTTTTGTATAATTTATTGTAACCTTAGCCTTCTTGAATTTAATCTCGTTTGTCTTACGTTCCTTTATAATAACCTACATATTTTTATAGATGCAATGTGCCGCTATTCACTCAATCACGCCTTGTCTATTGTCTCAACTCGGTCGAACTATCCTCGTATTGCTATCTTTCTCTTGCGCTCGCCATACACGACTAGCTATCACTCTCTCTCATGTTTTCAATGTGGAAGTATATCTACTAATTATCGCTTACTAGCAAATGACGCTAAAAAATACGAACATCAAAACAAACTTTTCATGCCTATGCTATTTATTTATAACTCAATTTTTATCCTATTTGTTAATTGGTATGAGTTGCTTTTATGGTTATTATTTAAAAGTTCGTGCGGGCACCTCGGATATGTTGGTAGTATATTGCACTACCTATTATGTTTTTTTACTATGTTGTTATTTTTTTCATACATTTATAATGATGCCTAACACTCATACTTTTGAAATATACTACCAAAATGTACGAGGCTTGCGGACTAAAACCTCAGAGTTCTATAGGAACGTGTGTTTACATAAGTACGAAGTTCTGTGTATTACTGAATCCTGGTTATTAGACGCAATAAAAGATTCTGAGTTTTCTGATGACCGCTATATGGTTTGGCGCCGTGACCGCGACTATACAAAAACACATCAAATATATGGCGGCGGAGTTTTCATAGCTACACGCCAGGACCTACGTGTGGTGCCGCGGCCGGAATGGACCTCATCTGCAGAGGATATGTGGGTCACAATTTATTTAGGTAGTAAAAGTTCTCAGTCAACTACTAGGCTTCACATTGGTTTAGTGTATCTTTGCGATGAAAATCTGGGTAACTCTTTTTCACAACAACTTGTTAACTTTCTTGATAGGGTAAATGAAATAATCACATCCAATCCGGATGATAGGTATATTATACTGGGTGACTTTAATCTAACTAAACTGCAATGGAACTTTGACCCTAGTACTAAATCCCTGTCTCCGGTTAATGTTTGTTCCAATGATGAGCACGAACTCTTCAACCTAATGAACATGCACGACCTCGCTCAATATAATGGTGTGTACAACATTCACGGTCGACTGTTGGACCTGGTTTTATGCAATGAGGTTCTCGACATTAGAGAGTGCTTTCAACCTATGGTTAAGATCGACGACCATCATACACCTATTATTATTTCACATCTTTCTATTGACCATGAAGTCTTACAGCCAGCTAAACGTTCTAAGTACTTATATCATCGTGCAAATTTTGACGGATTGAACACTGATTTAGGAAACATCGACTGGGTCTCAAAGTTCTCCTCGAGGTCGCTGGATGAATGCGTACAATTATTTTATCAATCAGTCTATGATCTGCGTGACAAGTATGTACCATCTAAACTTGTCTCACCAAGTAGCTACCCTCCATGGTACTCACCAGCCTTAAAGAAAATAATCGTGGAGAAATTTAAATACTTACGTAAATATAAAATATATGGGAATAGATCAGATTATTTATCTTTTACTTTTCTGCGTAATAAACTTAAATCAGTTGAGAATCTATGTTTTAATAATTATATCTCTAAGATAGAAGAATCAATTAAATATAACCCTAAATCATTTTGGACTTACATAAAGAATAAATCTAAATCAAAATCATTGCCGCGGAACATGAGTTTCTCTGGACAGACCGCTGTTACAGGTGAAGATATCTGTAAACTTTTTTCTGAATACTTCTGTTCCACATTTTCTGACCCCGCCCATGTTAACCCATTCTTATCTTTGCAATCACAGTTCAATGAACAACCTATCCTTAATGGTGATATTAACTCAATTGAAATTCATACACATATTGTTTTAGACAAACTTAATAAGCTTGATTCTACTAAGTCTGCCGGTCCTGATTATATTCCACCCATTTTGCTTATTAAATGTGCTCAAAATATTTCCATTCCTTTAAGTATGCTCTTTACCAAATCATTCGCGAATGGTACTGTGCCCGACATTTGGAAGTCCGCTTTTGTGACGCCAGTCTTCAAGAAAGGGTCAAAAACCGATGTCTCGAACTACAGACCTATCTCGAAACTCTGCGTTATCGCTAAGGTTTTAGAGAGCATTGTTCATGATCAACTATATTCCGTTCTAAAGGAATCTCTTCCCCAATCTCAGCATGGCTTTGTTAGGGGTCGCTCAACAGTCTCTAATTTAATCTTATTGAATGATTACCTTACCTGTAATATGGATAATGGCCTATCGGTGGATGTGATATACACCGATTACAGTAAAGCGTTCGATAGAATTAATCACGATCTATTAATTAATAAACTACGTCTATCAGGGATTTGTGGAGACTTACTTCGCTGGTTTAAATCTTACATCAGCAATCGATCGCAAGCTGTTGTCGTGAGCAATTACATGTCCAGCTGGGTCCAGGTTCCAAGTGGTGTACCCCAAGGATCTCTTTTAGGACCCCTGTTATTTATTATTTTTATATCCGACATCGACGATTGTTTCATTAACTCTAAAGTCCTAATATTTGCAGATGACATGAAAATTTTTAAATCTATTAATAGTGTAGACGATGCACTACTATTGCAGGAGGATCTTCAACGATTAGACAAATACTGTTTAAACAACGGGCTGGAATTGAACCCACTGAAATGTTCGTGTATCACTTTCACTAGAAAATTAGTAACACTAGATTTTAATTACACTCTTAAAGGTCATACGCTAACAAGAGAGTCTTTTGTACGTGACCTTGGGGTTATCCACGATAGTAAATTATTATTTGATAAGCATGTAGATTCCATAGTCTCTAAAGCGTACAAAGCTTTGGGTTTTATTTTCAGGACTTCAAGTGACTTCTCAAATATTAAAACTTTAAAAATATTATATTGCACTTTTGTGAGAAGTAACTTAGAATATGCATGTCAGATATGGAATCCAAATTATAATATCTACATTGATCGGATTGAAAAAATTCAAAAGAAGTTCATCAGATTCCTAAATTTCCGGTCCAAGACGTACCTACACGACTATGAATTATCATGCAGAAAATATCACCTTCTGCCACTTGCTAAGCGACGTGAAATTGCAGATGTTCTTTACTTGAGCAAGCTGGTAACTGGTCAAATAGATTGTCCCGAATTACTTAGTAAACTGCAATTTTATGTCCCTAACAGGTTTCGTAGGTATATTCCCACATTCTACTTGAAAACAGTATCTACCAACTATCGGTGTAATTCGTACTTATGGCGGGTCTGTGACGGCTTCAATAAAGAACATAATACTTCTGTGGATTTGTTCGACTGTAGCGTAGCAAAGATGAGGCGCGTATTGAGTTCTGATTTCTTTGACTGAATTGAACTAACTTTATTTAATCACTTTTGTTTGTTATAAGCTTGTATTTACTTTCGTGCTCTATTTCTATAATATTTCTAAAAGTGAAGACTTGTTATTAGCCGTTTGATTCTAGATTACTTATATATATTATGTTTGATTTGTGCTGTTAGTCTTCCTAAAATAAATAAATAAATAAAATAAATAAATAAAATAAATAATAAAAGTACACGTAATGTTACTTAAGATGGTAATAATTCGTTCTAACAAGAAATGCTTTCACTTCAGATGTCAAGGTTAGAAACTTACTCGTGTATAAAACTTCAGCTTGAAGACACTTATTTCTCATTAACAATATAATGCCACTTACACGAGAAAACTTAAGATAAGTATCTATTCCCTCATGGATTAAAAAATTGGCAGGCGGGTTGGCGAGCGCATTTCGGGATACTGATACACGAAAAGACTGCTGCCCATCTTCCGGAGGTATCCCTTAGCAGGCTCTTACTACATGAGAGAAGGGGCAAAACTACTGCCGGCACCCCACGGTAACAACATTTTATTAATAATTATTTTTAATTGCCATGGGGTGCCGGCAGTAGAATGTTGCCCCTCCTCTTTTGCCCGTGGATGCAGAAAGAGCCTGCTAAGAGCTACTTCTGGAAAAGGCAGCAGCGTCATTCCGTGTATCAACATCCCGTACTGCGCTCGCCAACCCGCCAGCCAAGCGTGGTGATTATGGCAACTACCCCTCATGATCATACTTCGAGATCTAGAGTGAGGCTTATGACCAGCAGTGGACGTTTTGAAATTAGATTTTTGTATTTGTCTGAATAACGTTCTAAGCTATTTAAACATCGTAAAAGTTCACAGAAAATATAATCATTACCTACGTAAAATCATTTTCTCATTTTATATGATGACATTCTTTGGTTGTCAAATATTTTTTATTACTATTATGTACTTAAACTCAAGCTGTTTATATTTTTGGCTTATTTAGGTAGTAGAGTATGATGAAGACGAAGACTTCCACAACGTATCGGTCGACGGCGACCCTCATTGGTTTCTGGCATGAACTCTGAAGATCCGAGTTTATTCTTAAAGCTTCTATTGCAAATTGTACAATACAGGGTGTATGATGAGTACATTGACCCCCCGAAGTTTTCGGTAGTCGTCCTTTTACACCCTGTATAGCTACGCAGTTGAATTATACGCGTAAAATAGTAGACGAAGCAGAAGTAGACGAAGTTGTTAGTAGATTTTAAGGCGGTACGAATCCGGGACAGCTACATAGAAAACACCCAGACCCGAGACAAAAATCTGCAGGTAAAGCAAGCATTTGTTTTAGGTGGGCATCGAATCCGCGACCTCCTGCGTCACAGCCGGCCATTACACCAACTGAGCCACTCAGGTCGTCATTTGCACGTTTAACAAAACCTCATCTGAATTCAATCACGTTCACCTCACATTTAGTTTCAAAGTCAACGTCTGTTCGGGATGTTATCACTGGGAATCAACAAATAAATCCAACAAAAACAAACAAACTCCCAACAAAGATGTCTTGCAGGCTTGCATCGGTGTCAACGCTTCCCCCGCGCTATATAAACTCGCCCATTATGTTTCCCACTACCAATACATAGCCGGCCGTCACAGCGAACGCACATAGAAATTCTTGGACGATTTTAGTGGCAGTGATATTTAGTCTCAGTTGTTTGTGACAGGACCCCAAGTTCATGTAAGTATTTATAGGAATAGACAACTATAAAAATATTATAAACATAGCATTCTAAAAATAACTTTATCATAAAGCTTATAGCATATATATAATAAAGAATAAGAGATATTACAAAGCTCTTGTTAAATATTCCTGATAAAGATAAAAACATGGGAACAAATAAAATATTAATATATCTGAATGCAATACGGATCTCTTATAAAATGAAATAAAACAATTGTATGCGTGCGATGAAGAGTTTATCTATCTATTATCTAAATATTTTAACAATAGAAAAAAAATGCTGGGCACTACACAACACCATCTAATGCCAAACTAAGCAAATGGTTTACTATGGAAACCAGATGATTGATAGAATACTTAAATACATTTTATAAATACATAGCATACATATAAAATACCCAGATACGGGACAAATATCAATTAATAATAATTACCCTGTAGCTAAACCATAAATCGATATTAACGTGCTCCTTAAGTAAGCTGGCAATAAATTTGTTCTAAGCTGATTAAAATCAAAGCATTGTGCTCGATATTCAAGTTAATAGTCGATTTGTATTTACGCTTAACAGTAGGATGGCCAGAAAATAGGAATATTGGGAAAAAATGTATAGAGTCGACAATAAAGTCGAGAGGAAAAATAAAATGTCAGTGTAGGGAGTCATCATCTCAACCGTAGGACTAATCACGTCCACTGCTAGACATAGGCCTCTCTCATGGATCTCCAAGATTATGAGGGAATTGTTGTAGTAGAATGTCCTCCTCTCTTGCCCGTGGATACAGTATGTATCTTCTAAGGGATACCTCCGGAAAATGGACAGCAGTGTCTTTCCGTGTATCGACATCCCGTACTGCTTGCCGACCCGCCTGCTAAGCGTGGCGAGTATAGCATCAAACTCAAAATAAATCAAAATAAAATAAAATAAATAAAATAAAAATAAACTCTCTCATGATCTGTGACATCCATAAAGAAGGCCTATGTCAAGCAGTGGACGTAGACAGCAGATAATGATAAAATAAAGGTATGAAATTCTTAAAAAAATATTTTTCGGTTTGAAAGAGTCCAAGGTAACAATAACTTCGAGTAAAATGATATCGTGTTCAGATAATTTAATTTATGTACATCAGAATTATTATCAAAACTAATTCTGATGTAAAAGTAGCTATGTTAATCCTAGTATGCATCTTCATGCACAGTTTCAGCTTCTATCAAGTAGCTTTTGCGTAAAGCGGTATCAAACAACCAACCATACAAACCAATATTCGGATCTATAATATTAGGATTGAACTTGGTAACACCATAGCATTCCCAATTATTCACACCCGTCGCACATAGAGTTTTATTAAATTACGTACCCCGAAGTATATTACTTTTGATATCACACTTATTTTTAATTTTCTTGGGAAAATAATAAAACGTCGTAGGCGTTTAATAAACATGGCGACACAATTTTAAGCTGCCATTTCTATGACCATTGCATTTCAAAACCTAATTAAGTAAAAAAATCAGCCCTATATTTTGGTGTAGGTACATATGTGCAAAATCCCACAGAAATGCGTAGGTACATTTACATAATCCGAAGTGCGATGGTGTGAAACGAATTCGTCTCGACACCGCGAAAACAAGCTTTTTGTCAGATGACTTTTCCACTAAAACAATGGTGTTAATTTCCTGAGGTTAGTTGCAAATTTTCGACAAAACACAAAACAGTATGTATGGCAGTCTACCGACGCTAATACGGACCTAATCGATTTAAATCATGTGACAGAGTGCGACTTATACGATTTCCTCGTATATTAAGTTACTCATGAATCACCGAATAGGAAAATATAACACATTCACGAAAGTAACATTGTTACCAAGTTGTTTATTTTTTTTATATTTCGCACTATATTCACACATTCTAGGGTTCCGTAGTACAACAAGGAACCCTTATGGTTTCACTTTGTCTGTCTATCGACAGCTTTACAAATCTAAAAAATCATGATAGTAGTTTTTTTTTAGTTTCGGAGAAATTGTCGCTCAAATACATAAGTGATATGGTTTACCAAAAATACCGGACTACTTTAAACCAAAAACTCAATAAATTCCTGTTAATATGTTTTGGAAATCGTGAAAAAACATACACCAAATTCTATCAACAGGTCTACGGTTAACTACGGAACGCTACATTGCGCGTGGCGCGACACGCACTTGGCCTAATTTATTTATACATGCCACTGAAATACTAATTAAAGCTAATGCAACATCCATAATGATCAGATACAGATGACGTTAATTCTTGCCAACGAGATCAGCCTTGAAGAAGAATGTCATAAACTCGTAGAGGATGACCGTGTTATGTTAAACAATGATAATAAGCCTGTTTAATACAACAATGATCAATATAATAGCTATAGGAAAGTTTAATTAAACAATCACACATGTTCGCACCATAAAATCGTAAAGGCACCTGAGCTTGTAGCTACCATCCAGGGAACAATGACGCACACTTGTCGAGATTTGCGCATTATTTACTAAGCAGATGTATCCCTTTTATAAAAAGCCCGAATATTGTTGACTTGTTACTACCCTAGCACAATCCCAGAAATAGGCTTGGTCTGAGCAAAGTGACCGGCAAGGACCGCCAGCCAAGGTAACCGCAAATTATATAAGTAACAACCATAATCACCACGGATCCTGCATTTTATCTCGGACAATAAGATGGAAAACACAAATTTCGGATGAGCAAATCAAGTTTTGTCGGACGCAAAAACATGAAAACATTTTCATGGATCAAAACACAATTAAATGATCTTCACGGTTATCAAACGACTTTGCGGAAAACATTTTATTTTATGTTTTCTAACAATATAGAGATGATTGGTCACAATTAGCGAACATTAGACCTTGTTTCACAGAGTCAGAAAATAGATTTACATAATTGCATGCAAACAAATTAGAATGCAATAATTTACGCCATATCTGACAAGCACGATTAGACTCTATAATTATGTAAAATGGAGATGTTGAAAACTAACTTGACAAGCTAGAACTATGATAAAATGATGGCTGAATCGTTCCTGGGAACTGTCTAATGAGTATGAATACCTTATTGCCATTTTCCACTAAGCTAAGCGTTATGCCGTTAGCTACACAATACAAATATAAATCTTCCGCCGGCAATGACCTTAAGTACGAACATTCATAAAGAGCTATAGCTTAACTTAAAAAGAATAAGAGTTAACTCATATAACATCAAAAGTATCTTCAAGAGATCAGTCTGGCAGTGGCATTTCAAAATACTTGATAACCAGCAATTTCTTCAACAGCTACAAAAGTTCATGACCCGTAACAAAATATTAGTAAGATCTGATTACATTCTGACCCGATCATTATCAAAATTCTTATAATGGATCTTACTGACCTTGCATGCACTATTTACAATCATCTCACATTGACATTTCTATTTGATTCATGCGTGTACAGATAATTGAACCGATCCTTTAGCGAGACAAAAGCCTGTAGGTCGCAAGAAGTATTGCCCAATTACAATTTCAACATAACTAGCTCTACAGTGAATTATGGTACGTAGCCTTTGGTTTTCTGACAGGCTTTCGAGCAAGTAGCCCAACCCAGTAGAAAGTGGACGCAGACTAGACTGGAGCACCTAATTTTTTGCAAAATTAGAAAACGCAAAACGTGATTTAGAAAGTAACCGTCTTTCTGGACCCACAATAATGGATTTTTAGGGCCAGCTTCCTACGCCAAGCTTTACTCAACAATTTTAAATACATCTGTAGTAACATCGTCTGATGATATGATGCAAGTGTAAATGCACGGACACTTAAGTTGATACTTATAATATGTTAATAAATCATTATGTTTCCCAAGAACACTGCATTCTGAGGGAGAAAGCCAAACCTGTTTGGGAATTTTGTAACTTTTATGGCATGGAGAGCATTGACATTCGTAATGACGATTGGGAGCGTGCGTTGTAGCTGTATTCGTATGATCAATCACAACTTAAATGTCAGGCCCTCAATTGAATCCATCTTACATTTATCTCTCAATAAAAACATGAAAACTTTGAAACCTGAAATGAGCATTACTCATTCGATTTCATTAGGAACTTTTCGGAGCAATCATCTCTCACCTCTCAATATTATAAAGAGGAAAGATGTGTATGTTGTATTTTGCATGTTTGTAACGAATAAACTCAAAAACTACTAGACCGATTTTTAAATTTCTTTCACCATTAGAATGATACATTATTCCTGAGTAACAAAGGCTCGTATTTCCACGGGAACGGGAACTACGCGGAAGAAACCGCGGAGTGCGGCTAGTTTATAATATGCATACACACCTCCATGGTGCAGCTGGTTTATTAGTCGTCTGAGACGTATGATGTTGCGGGTACGATCCCCGCTGTTGGATGAAATGTTTGCTTATCTGTAGATATTTGTCTCTGGCCTGGGTGTTTTCTGTGTATGTTCCAAACACTAACTGGTTCCTATAATATGCTCTGCTTACTTTGAGGCTAGATCAAAGGTGCTATGTGAAATTTCCAGCACATCTTATTTATTTATTTATTGATATTGTTAGTTAACTTTACAGATAAATTTACTGCCTCACTATACCTACTTGCGTAAACTAGGAAATACAGTTCTTAGATTCATGTCATAATCTGTAAGTGATTTCGGAAAATTCTGTACAATGAAATTACTTGTTAAAATTATCTAACAATACGTGTCTCTCATAGCGATATTACAACTATTATTACGATTCATACAACTGTGACACAATAATTTGTAGGAATCGCTTTATAAATGGAAATGGTGGGTATTATTGTGAATATGATTAGCGTAAAGTCACGATTATTATTTTGTAAGTTTATTTTAAAATATCTAATCAGATTGAATGATAAAATATGTAACTGTATTGAGACTTTGGTCACTACGGATGAACAGCGCTATGGTATGATCCACAGCACATGCTGACTGGTGACCATTATTGTCAATATAAGTTATGAGAACATAATTTTATTAATATTTTTTGATTACTTATAATAAGTGACAAAATAAATGTACCTTTATCTTCGTTTTAAGTACAGCGAAAACGTTTAACTACGAGTATAATGTCCTATTAGCTTCAACTGAATGAATAAAGCGTTAATCAAAATGTATAATAATTTAATCGTTTTCGCTGTTTCATAGCAAAGTAATAAATTTAAAAACATGTGTGAGCCCAGCGTCAAATCGGAGTTATTATCGTTGTTAGTGTTACTTCTCTATAATTACTGTACAGAAATCCTTGTAACATTTCGATGGGCCACGCACGGGGAAAAATGCCGTGATGCTATTTGTATAATGTATTTACTGCTTCTTACCTATATATATAAGTACTACCTATTTATGGTGATGAATGAGGAGTTGTTAATATATCTATACCTCTATATGCAAATCTATCAATTGTATCTAAACAAATCAATCAAATCGGAGCGCCAGTTTTTTATGTCAAAATACAGCAACATTTTTTTTTGGTAAATGCATTATATACGAAACCTATAACAATCAAAATTTTTTTAATATTTGTCTGTCTGTCTGTCGGTTTATTCCGGCTAACCTCCAAATGGGCTTAAGCGATTTTGACAAGACATTCATTTGCAGATAGCTTATGTATAGGACTGTTAACTTACATTTTAGGAATAAATAAGGGTTCTGCGAAAAACATTAAGACGCGCAGCATCTATAAAGTCACGTAGGTACCTAAATAAAAATTCTAATAGTAGATTTAATAGTACAGTCACACAAATCTGTATTGTAGGTACATGTTTTTTCCGAAAACGTGTGTAAAGACGTATTGTAAAACTGAGTAGGCAGTTATCTACACGAGAGATAGATAACGTTCAATGCTTATGCGTCTGATGTACATAATAATGTTTGAAGTTAATAATGTGAAGAGTAGTGTCTGTCACTAAAGATGTAGGTAAACGAAAACACAAAATAACAATATTGCAATTATTAAAATTAGCACTTGTTTCAGTCTCGGTTATTTTGAAGCATGCTAAATTAGACTACATAAAATATGTTATTTAAGAAGTTTCATTGAACTTTCGGTAATTTAGTTTCTCTTTTTTTTTTACTTTAATTTTACCAAAATCTATGTCGATATTATCTGACAGAGGAAAGTCGTCGACTTAGCACGTATGATTAGCGAGCTGAAGTGGCAGTGGGCTGGCCGTATCTGTCGCAGAACCAACAACCGTTGGGGTAAGCGAGTTCTTAAGTGGAGACCGCGACTTTGCAAGCTAAGTGTAGTACGCCCACCAGTTACGGTCGCTGGCAGATACTCGATTAACACAGGGTGAAACAGAGCATATTTGGGGAGGCCTTTATCCAGCAGTAGACTAATATAGGCCAATGATGATGAAGATGCAATCTATATCACTTAAATTTAAGAACTGGTAAATACTGTTTCTGTAGTTAGTTTTATGTGACAGAAGTCGCATAAAACTAACGACAGTTTGCTATAGGTACAATCACGTTCAATAGATCGATCGGTACAAAAACATATGTATTTCGTAAAAACACGCAGTCAACCGTAAAGCCAGATAGATTTCGAAACCGTGGCAAGTACTGGGACAATATACAATCGACAGACCATGTGTACAAGGTCTACCACACCGAATCGACAATATAATGGATTGTCCGTTACTATTTGTGTGGTGCCTACACATAGCGCGGAAACTCGCGGTCTAGTTAGCTTCAGACGTATTGACATGTTCTTTACTCTGAGTATACCAGACTAAGCTGAGAGGACGGAATAGGTACGGCAGCATCCCTTACAGCATAAATACCAATTGCTGACGCTGCATGAATAAATTATCTATATAATAGATATGAAAGGCCAAAATATGTGCCTACACAAATAGTGACAGTATAGGTGTAAAGGTAAATTCCTGTGTTAATTTAACACAACGAGTAGCGGTACTCGCAAGTTATAAATAACTCACGCAAGTTTGCGGACTCATTATTAATAGAGCCAGATGCCACTCAAGATATATCAAAGACTAAGGAGCTAAGTTCACTACCTCCGTACAAAGATGCCTCCGTATTCGATAGCGAAGAGTGAATGAATTAACCTGAGACCTGAGAGAAACAGTAAACTCGTAATTGTATAAGTAAAGGATTATTTAATTTAACGCGAAACATATAATGAAGTGCTGTCCCCGTCGTGGAAATGGATATCAACACTTCTATGGTAGCACGCGCGCATAACTATTGTTACCATAAATGTTTCGTCACTCTTACCCGGAATAATGAATACGAGTATGTCCAAATTGTCACTTCGTGTGTAGGTCGTAATGTGCGTGTAATCTCTATCCATGCAAATCCACAGGCGGGTAAGATTGGCAAAACAGTCACAAACACTCGGTAACAAAACTCAATAGTGCGCGCTATCTGTAATAGTTTAACCACAGATTACAGACACTAATTAAACTACCTTAAACAACAGTCGAAGAACACAGGCTCTATAGTTTGCCTGAACTTTCACGAAACTTAAAAAAAATCGATTGTCACGGTTTTTTGAGCAAATTCGAACATACAATTCAAAAAATCAATCCACAATTGGCTCCAATAACAGTCGCGGAAATATAGACACCAAGAAATGGATCCGGTGTTACTAAACTTATGGATTTATCAGTTGTATTAAATTAGCACCTTCGAACTTGGGTTTAGCAAATATTCATTTCTTTTATAGAACATGGGCCACATAATTTGTACATAAAAATAGCTAAACTTTCGTTTCTAATAAATAAATTTTACTTTACGTATCTATAAGTAGTTATAGAATTAGTTTCTAGGGTATTCATGCAAGCCTAGCTGGTAAACGTAATGGGAAATCACGTGTCAATGTATGTGAGCTAACAGGCGGCAAATTTTTTCATTGGCACAATAAGCGGGCTTGCGCTGGGCTTCAATTGGAAGATTGCCGGGCCGTGTGGGAAGGCACACAGGCGAGGATATCCTTCCAGAAACTCAACCGGCGTAAATCAGGCCCTATCATATTAACCAGCCTGAGAGAAACAGAAAAATCCTAATGGGAAAAAGTATAATTTGATACTATACGAAGCAGTCCCAAACAAATACTCGTAAAATGTAAAGTGCAATCCCCGTAGTGGAAAAGGATAACGACACTTCTAAGAATCGAATTTAAAAAACTGAAAACACCATCAATCCTTTGTGTTATTTATTTTTATAGTGTACGTCAAATAAAAAGTTAATCTATCTTTCTATCAAAGCAAGACGATACAAAGTTGACTTCACTCTACTTGATCAGCTTTAACCTCAAATACCTTACTTACATCTGCATTCAAACGTAGGTAAGATAAATTCGAAGCACTAATTCGATTCCAACACGTCCGTTGTTTCGCAAATAAAAAGATCCCTTATTCTCCTATATTCCCTCACAATAGGTCATTTTGTACCTGACGCAAGGGTTTTTGTTTTTATCCATATGAATATACACAAACCTGTTACTACTTTAAGCACAAGTTGAATGACCCAAGTCAAAAGCACTTATCAAGCAAGTTCAACAAGGATCAAAATGGACTTAAATTATTGCAATCAGTAGCCGCATCGGGAATGGGGAGGCAATGGCCGCTGTTATGCATCGGAACCAGTTTCAAAATTGCATTAGTCTGGAAATAAGACTCACTTTTAAAGAAGCTCGTTTAAAAATCGTTAAAGGAAAGCTGTTGATGTCTCATTTGAAAGCCGTAAAAATTATTTCTGAAGACTTAGAGGTAACAAGCTACTTAAATAAAGCCTTTACCTATTGAAGCGTTTTTGTTTTGAGTGGAATCTCAGTAGCCTTTCATTAAGTTATAAATCGCCCAACCACAAACCGTTTTCATTCAACCGCTAATGTCTTAACTCTAAAATTAAATATTTAAACCTACCTAGCAAAAACCGAATTACACGGCAATTGCATTATGGCCTACCTATCGATGAATTTAAAATATGAAGTAAGAACTGGCGTAATAACAGGTAATCGAATATGTTACTAAACCGGCTTACGAAGCGTTGAACTTGAGGCGTAATGGAGCACTAAAATAAAACTGGACCGACCATCTCCCTGCACCGAGTAAAAACTTATCGACGTACAAACATGAGTCAACTCTCAAGAAATATCTTCGACATTTCAAGATAATGCTTTTGTAAATCAAATAAGCTAATTATATATTTGTAGTCTGACCTGATAAGAGTAGAGACTAGTCTATAATATCTAAATTCATAAAGAAGAGTTGGGAAGCTAATCTCGGTGTAGGTTAAAACCGCGTAGTTTGTCCTCACGTAGACGCTTATTACAAAAACATCGAGGAATATGTTCTAAGACTAGCACAATCACGCGTGAATCATTCATAACGCCGCGTATTGCATTCAAGTCGGCAATTCAATTCAATGAACGAATTAAAATTCAGATAATGCGGTGACTGGATTATCCATAACGTTGGCGCATCCTGCGACTGCTGGTTTGAACATTAAAGGAAGTGACTATCTTGCTTCCACGGCTTGAGTCAATTCATAGAGGTGTAATTTAAAACCACTTAACAGTGAACTCTAGTTGAACTGTAAGACTACATATTTCAATATACATTACTTTTTCCCGTCATTAACGATATGCCATGAAAGAACTGAGCTAGGTGATTAAAAATGATTGCCTCGTCCGGTGCGGGGTAGCAATCTCGATCTATTTCCAGAGCGGCGCCAGACCGCATTCCTGCAGGACCTGGGATATCGCCTTAATGCCCTACCTCCACTCACTATAATTAGAACTCGTATACAATGTTCTCAGCCACTAAGATAAAAATATCTCAGCTAAAATATAACAACATTTTCTTATTTATGATCATGAGAAATGTTTGATATGAATACAGCACTCCACTTTCACAAATAGTTTACATCCCACTTATCATATTAGCGTCAATTTCGAAACGACTAGAAGTAAGGAACCCGTCCCCCAGCAGTTGGGCCCTTTTAGATGATTCAGTCTTAATAGGAAAATTACTGCGAAGCCGGCGCGTAACATTGGCCTTAAGCAGCGCACGACTTGCAGACGTGCATTCGGTCTCGCACTTGATGTCTCTGCTATTAACCCGACCACTAATTGTACGTTTCTTCTTTTCAGAATGAAGGTCTTCCTATTATGCATGGCCTTCGCGGCTATGAGCATGGCGATGCCAGTGGCAGAGGAGCCAAAATCCCCAGCTGTGGACCCATTGGTAAAGCTAGACGAACCCCAAGCTGACGCTGCAGTCGAAGAGAAAAAACCTGAACCTGCTGCAGAAGCCGAGAAAGCACCTGAGCCTGAAGCCAAGAGTGCACTAGCCGATCCGAAACCTGAAGCGGTCCCTGAAATTAAGCCTGAAGAGGTCACTGAACCTAAATTAGCTGCACCCGAAACTGAAAAGGCCGCTGTTGCTGCAGATGCTAAGCCCGCCGAAGACTCTAAACCAGCTGACGTTGTAGAGGTACCCAACGAACAAGCCAAATCCGTACCGGAAGCAGCTATTGACATGAAAAGCATCCTGAACCCGGTTGCCGCGATTGCCAGTGAACCTATCGATACTATGCCTATTCCTGAAAAGGAGAAGAAAATTGACATTGCACCTAAGGCAGAAGAGCCTGCTGCTGAAGAGAAGAAGGAAGAATTACCTGCACCTGTCCCTGTAAAGGAGGAAAAGGCAGCAGAGCCTAAGGCTGAGGAAAAGAAAGACGAGAAACGAGTAGTCCGTGGAGCAGAAGAGGAAGTCGTCGCCTCAGAACCTAAAGAAGAAGATAAAGCTGACAATGCCATAATCAAGGATATAAAATCTGAAGAATCTGTAAAATCTGAAGATAAACCCGCGCAAGAATCCGATGTATCAGCCAGCAAACCCGACGCTCCCGAGGAAAAGAGCGCACCTAAAGATATTTCTGCCGTTGAGGAACCCAAAAAGATTGAGGAACCCACCCTGCCATCTGCTGAGGATATCAAGCCCGTCGAAGAATCTAGCGACAAAAAGGAAGCTGACGAGAAGCCAGCTAAAGCTGAGGAGAAGCCAGCTAAAGCTGAGGTAAAGCCAGCTACAGCTGAGGAGAAGCCAGTTAAAGCCGAGGAGAAGCCCCAAAAAGATGAACCAAAAAGCTCTGAGTCCGAAAGTGCCGAGTCCAGCGAAGAAAAAGATTCATCAGAGGAGAAAGTAAAAAATTAGTACGAATAATGTAGACTGTAGAGTAACTTTTTCAAATGTAAGTGTGGTGAGGTAGAATCAGCGGCGGGGGTGTGTCGACGAATCTCGACACGCCTCCACCGCTCGCGCACCGCGCCTCGGTGCTGCCAGAGTGAATGAAAAGTCGTGGAACATTCTGATCCTAGGCTTCTAGTAATAGAGACTAACAAAAATTACCCACGTTGTAATTATTATTTTTCAAACTAAATTATCGAATTTCAGGTACTATAAGTAATAATAGTATTAAATAAAATGTTTTATAAATATTCTGTTGCATTTATTTGTGTCCTGCCTAAATAACTTGACTTTCTGAAAATTTATCTATACATATAATAAAAAACCTTTCGCGTCTGTACATTTAATATTTTTGCAAATAAACAGGTGCGATACATGAGGAAAGTTAATAAAACGTAAAAAAAATTTTGAAGTTTTTGTCTGTCTGTCTGTTTGTCGGTTTCAACTATTCAAGTAAAATTTCACGTAAATCAAGTGAAAAAAAATCATTCCTACAAATTTCCACAAAACAAAAGTAATCTTTGTCTTCTTGAGTTTCTTCTTGAAATTTGTGGTTATGTCCTATAAACTGTCTTCCTGTCAACTGTCCTTTACAACATCACATACATTGTCACAACATCATGAAAATGCAAAATTAACAATTTTTGAATTTTTGATTTTTTCAGCTGAACTTTCGGGTTTATCAAATTTTTTTTTTCTAAACTATTCCTGAAGTTAAAGCGAACAAAACAAAAAAAAATGAAAATCGGTCCAGCCGTTTTTGAGTTTTAGCGAGACTAACGCACAGCAATTTATTTATATATATATATATATACTGAAAAATGTCAAGCATTATTCTCAGTTTATTTCATCAAAATCGACTCACAGAATCCAAAGTTATTTAGCTTTTAAGTTTAGTTGGAAATCTCATATCACTATACCGCCGCGAAGCGCGAGGGTGGAGAACAACAAGGTTATTTTAACCGTAGAAAACGTGTTACAGTGTATATAGTGAACCTGGTATTTTAACCGACATTAAAAAAGGAGAAGTTTTGATCAACTTGATAACTAGACAGTTGATTTTTTTACAGATGATGTATTTGTTTCCCTTGCCGCTATAACAACAAATACGAAAACAGAATAAAATAAATATTTAAGGAGGGCTCCCATACAACAAACGTGAATATTTTGCCGTGTATTGCTCGATATTAATAACGGCAACATGTAGATGCTTGAATTATTCATAGAATATTAATTTGTATACTTATTCACTTTAAAAAAAATAATTCAAATAAAATAAAACAAATATTTGAGAGGGTTAACCATAAAGATGTAAGGTCTTACACCTTTTAAAATGATAAGATGTTTTTTAACATTCTGCACCGTTTTCCTATCTGGACCATCTTTTTTAAAATTGGTGAAGAGGGTGTCCATCGCCCCCATCAGTTGATACTGGGTCTGGATGACGGCTTCCATCGTCTTCGCCATGATGATGATTGATAGTGATAAGCTTTGATAACTCACCGAATGCTGGCTGGTTACCTTACGCGGCGGTCGAAGTGGTGTAAACCAATAATTAGGTAAAACACAGTGATATCACCAACGCACACGCGAATGGTCCCGCCTTCGGTGCTCGAAGGACCATAACCACACAACAATCGTTTTTTTACCAAATAATGGTACGGAAACTTTCGTACGCGACTAGCACTTGGCCGATTTTTTATTTCTTGCCTTAGAACATTGTCTTTTACGAGTACTTTTATTTTTATGAGTTTGTTTAGGTCCATTTTTTTCAAAGTTCAGTTTTGCTGATAGAATCCACGAGGAAAAGAGGGAAGTCCTCAATTCATGCAAAAATCCCAAGATATGTAAACATATATTTTAGCATATTAGGTCAACATCAAGGGCATTCAGAAATTATGATTTAGTGAAGTCGAACTGAAGAAGACCACACAGGGCACTGCAGTGTGCCATACAGCATGAACACCTTCTTTCTCAAATCATATTAAGATATTTGTTCCCGAAATAAACTGATATTTACATATTTTAATCGACTTCACAAAAGAAGGTGGAGGTTCTCAAGTTGTCTTTATTTTTTTTATTTGTTACCTCAGAACTGGCGTCACTTATGAACCGATTTGGTAAAATAATCGATTATATACAATTAGGCCCCATTTCAAAACTCAGTGGTGATGATGGGATCTATGAGGAATCGAGGCAACTCCTTTAATGTTGTAGGTAAACACATAGCGATTTCGGCATATTTAGCTCAAAGTCAAACTTTGCATTCATAAAGTATTATTTGATTAAGTGATGAAAAAGGCCACAGATGGTTATGAAAATTCTTCAATATTACAAAACTCATGGGTGACGATATTGCAAGATGGCTAAGAGTATATATGTATCTCTATCCACTTATCATAAAGTAGTAAATTGATTAATTAAGTAAGGAAGTAAATAATGTAAGTTATAGTGTGTACTGGAGTTCTTCAAAAGTAGTAACACTTTAATATAATATAATAAAATAATATAACTGCAAAAAGTTTAGGGCATAAATGCCCTAAACTTTTTGCGGTTGGTTTTTTTGTTTTACATAGTAATGTTTGCTTGCTTATAAAAGTTCTGATGTTGGGATCCATGATAAATCAAGATAAATATTCAAATGTAATAAGCATATATATAGTGGTTTGTGTATTTTCAGCAACATTTAAGATTTCAATATTAAAGTAGGTTTTTATTAATTAATGAATTATCAAAGAACATATGTATCATCAGAAGAGTATATGCAGGACAATTTTAAATGCTATTATTTACGCTTACTTCTACATACAGTTCGAGGACCTAGATCTTTTGCCGAACTGCGAAAGGTTGATCGAGTTTTGTACCCCACTTACCAGGCTGCATGCCAAGCGCGTCATTTGCTTGATGGAGATCAACACACTGGGATAACGCAATGCATTAGCAACACATCGGCATATTTACGCGACATATTTTACAGGATGACGAGGCCTGGATTTATCAAAACGATCCAAAAACAAAGCGCCCATCGACGGTTTCGGTGTTTCAAACGCCCGCGGACACCGCACTCAAAACGAGGGACTTCCTGGGCAGCACGCCGGTCATACCCTGGTTTACCCATCTTACAGCCTCAGGGCTGTAAGACGCATGCAACTACGCCAAACATTTTCCGACCTCAAAACATACAATCATACATACTCGTACACCTTTTCGCCATGCAACTCAATGTGAGTTAGTCAGCTGCTTACTAACTAATTAACTCAAAAAGGCAAAACTTCTCAATTGCTTAAATTTAGTTGGGAAACTGGTATCCGTTTTTCGGTCCCGTCCGGTCCCGTACATCATGATTACCAGTTGATGACGCTGTATAGATCCTAATATGGGCCTATAATATGGGCCTAACTAGTCTGTTCGAAATGTGTTTAAATCTCACAGATGGAAAATACTTTAACATTATCTGCGAATGAACTTTACAGTTAGCGCAGGACCGGAACGATAGATTTACCTTTCTGTTAGTTTGTTCTGGCTCTGTGTTTTGTGGTTATAGCGGTATTTTTAACCTTCGACAAGCCACAGCAAGTTTACTGCGTGGTCTAGCATGTTGTACCAACCTATTTGAGTTTGAGTGAGTGTAAACACTTCCAAATACCATCTAAACGTACCATTAGTTTTAATTTTCATTGTGTTCAACCACACTTAGGTAGAACACTTCAAAGACATGAAAAAAAAACTCGAAGGAAGAAGGAAGGGACATGGCCTTATGATTAAGTAGAACGTTTGTGTGCTATGTCGCCAAATAAACGTATCTCTATCTTGTTAAACTTTCGCGATTTTTTTATTAGTTAGTTTCAAGATACAGGATTTTATCGTGTAGGTACATTTTTTATAATTTTCGCAACGTTTCAAACACGGTGTTTTTGGAGGACTCTCGCGTCACAGTCAGGTAGAAATAATTAGTTTTGAAATCCTGTATTTTATTTATTTATTTTCAATTCATTTATTTAATTTAATTAATTATGTACTTTAAAACGATGGATGTCTTAGACATTCCAATTGAAGCTCCTCTAAATTGGTACCCGTCTGTTGAGCAGTGTGTGGTCTAGCGTTGTCCTGAAGCAGCAGTGGCCTAGAGCGATTGACCAGCCTCGGTTGTTTAGCAGCTAGCTTTTCCAATATGGTTTGCAGTTGCTGACAATAGACATGTGCCGTAATCGTCTCGCCAGATTGAAGAATGCTGTAGTGGACGACACCGGCACTGGTCCACCAAACGCTCACAAGTAACTTTTTTTGAGTCAGTTTTCGCTTGGGGCATGATTTGGCTGGTTGGATTGCGATGAGCGCTTCCAATTATCTTATAGGATCCACTTTTCATCACAGTTAATGATTCGATTTAAAACCCCTTCATTATTGAGCCGGTTGAGTAATGTAACGCAGCAGTCGACGCGTGTTTGTCAAAGTTGGATGTAAGTCATCCAACTTTTAGACCTAAACAGCACTGCAGCCATTAAATTAGATTCTACCGGACAGTCTTTCCAAATACAACGAGATGTTAAACAGGATGATCCGCTGTCCCCAAAACTTTTCACAGCCACTGTAGAAGAGGTTTTTAAATCTCTAACACCTAGGTGGTTGGAAAAGGGAATTTTCGTCAGTGGTAAGAGATTGAATAATCTCCGATTTGCCGACGATATAGTTCTCTTCTCCACATCAGCAACTGAGTTCGGCACAATATTGGACGAACGTAACACGGCAAGCCTCAAGGTTGGTCTTTGCATGAACAGGTCGAAAACCAAGATAATGACCAACGCCATAGAATGCAGGTTACAGGTAGGGGATGGGGAAATTGAATATGTCCATGAGTACTTATATTTAGGCCAATTAGTATCCTTCCAGAGCAGACAAGATGTTGAAATAACAAGACGAACTGAAAACGCCTGGAAGGGCTATTGGTCTATGAAAGATCTAATGAAAGGCGATCTGCCACTGACACTCAAAAGAAAACTCATGGACATGTGCATTTTGCCAATCCTCACCTATGGCGCACAGACCTGGTCATTGACCGCTTTGCAAAAGAGCAGACTTGGGGTTTGCCAGCGAGCGATGGAGCGCAGTATCCTAGGAGTCAAATTGTCAGACCGGATAAAAAATAGTGAACTGCGCTCCAAAACACAGATCGCAGACGTCGCCCAAAAATCGGGCCAATTGAAGTGGGATTGGGCGGGTCACGTCTGCCGCAGGCCGGATAAGTCATGGGCTAAATCCACTACCGAATGGATCCCACAAGACAGGAAACGACCTCGAGGCAGACCGAGACGTCGATGGAGAGACGAACTCGACGCATACATGGAATACTGGACCACAGTAACCTAACCTAACATGGTTTAAATCTACGTCTTAACAATAGTCACGTCACGTCCTGTTTATAAAATGTTTCAACACAAAAACTGATAATAACAAGCCAGTTGTCGAACATTATGACGCCTTTGCAACATCATTACGCCCGGTAAGTTTCTACTTATTGTTTACTGCCGTAAGACAAATTCCAAAAAATAACATTAATGCGTGAAGAAACCCCTTCAGATTATAGGCTAGATAGTGTTAATGCCGTGGGGTGCCGGCAGTAGAATGTTACCCCTCCTCTCATGTCCGTGGTTGCAGTAAGAGCCTGCTAAGGGATACCTGCGGAAGATGGGCAGCAGCGTCTTTCCGTGTATCGACATCCCAAATTACGCTCGCCAACCCGCCTGCGAAGCGTGGTGAGTATGGCAACTACCTACCCCTCATGGAGATCCATGAGGTAGACCTGCGTTCAGTAGTGGTTTTACGGCTGAAATGATGATAGTGTTAATAAGCTTAATTTTGTACAAACGGGAATTAGTCACGTAGTATTGTAACGTCGAAGATTATTCCGACACTTTTCGATTTTTCAAGAAAATCATCATCATGGGATTGAATGCGCGTCCGCGCGTGGGGCCGACACGACACTGATCCCATGATGATGATTTTCTTGGAAAATCGAAAAGTGTCGGAATAATCTTCGACGTTACAATACTACGTGAGTAATTCCCGTTTTTACAAAATGAATAGTATATCTCACGTTAATTTTGAAAGTGAAAGTGTTAATAAGATTTGCTTCTACTTGTAATTCTGGTGGGAGTACCAGATCTGCACTGACGCTGACGTCCCGCGTTCGGGTGTATTTGCCATTGTGCAACGTGATACTACCCCGACCCTAGCCACCAACTCCATAAAGTACCCGAGGACACAGGCAGTATTCCATGAGCATCCCCCACAGAACAGAGAAAGTTCTGTGGCATCCCCGATGCAGGTTCGATGAGAGTTGTGCGTAGACGCAGCGCGCCGGCCAGCTTATTGTTATCGCTGGTTCGCCTTGCACTCACACCAAGTGACAAAATAACTTTATATTGCTTAGTTTTAGAACAGTGGCGGAATCGTTGTCTCTATGTGCGCGCGCTGTACGCGTATTTGCATTATTTGTATGTTTAAGGTAAATCTGTAACTTTCTTTATACTCTATGTTGTTATTATGTTCTTAAATTCTTTATTGTACACAAAGAAATAACTTTAAAAAAAAGTATACTTAATAGTTATGTACAAAGGCGAGCTTAACCCTGAAAGAGTTTTCTTACAGTGTATGTATGCAATAGTTCTTATATTGTGTTATCTTTTATTAAATATCTTGTATGTCAACCGAGAACCAGTGTCCTGGACAAACCTAATAAAGGTTTTTTGAACACTAAAACCGAATAGAAATATACCATTTATCCAATAATAAATAAATAAATATATAAAATAAATAGATGTTAAAGAAGACTCGATTAGCATTTTGCAGTCCCAGATAGGTTTGCACAACTATCACTAAATACATTAAATGGCATTAAAATTTTAAAAGAGGATTACATAATACGATTTGCACTTTCGTAATTATTATTGTGTTAATGGAATTGGGCTGCAAATTTAGCTTGACGATGTAAGTAGAAATCGCTTTGAATAAAATATAATTAGCAACAAAGGTACAAAAACCGGACAAGTGCAAGCTGGAGTCGCCCACCGAAGGTTTCGTAGGTATGTAGGAACATAATACATATTAGTAAAAGTTTTTAAAATGCATAAAAAGATTCGGTCACCCATCTAAGTTATGACCGCGCGTTATGGCTGCTTAACCTCGATGATTGATTTCTTAGGGTGATTTTTAGGGACGATTTTTTTATGATTCCATTGCAAATGTATAGTTTTTGGATTTTCTCGGTGTCTACGGTACAAGACGAGACGGCCAAATTTCATAGTTCTAGGTCTACGGGATACCCTATGAATTTTGATTCCTCCGTATCTTTTTTTCAGGTTAACTTGAATATTGATTTTTTTTACAGCTTAAAAAGGCTGTAGATTTGAGTATATGGTTTTAATGTCAACTCGATACCTCTACAAGTTCTCGAGATAAAGGGTCTTGACAGAACGACAGACGGATAACAAAGTGATCCTATAAGGATTCCGTTTTTTTCCTTTTGAGATACGGAACCCTAAAATGGCACAAATTGGTCACCACTCCGCATAAGCAGTAATAGTTCAGTTACTATTACTTCACTTCGCCGTGGCGTGTCGGCAGTAGAATGTTGCCTCTCCCCTCTTACCCGTGAATGCATTAAGAATCTGTCAAGTAATAATAATCCTCCTAACCGTTTTCGACTACAGCGACCTTATTTCTGCCTATGAGTGTGGATGAACTCTAAGATGATTTATGTAGCCAATTTTGGCTTTGAACGTCCGTGCGCAAACAGCGCAAGTTAGAATACCATTTACAAAGTTGTAACGAATGTTTGCAGGCGGCTTGTTCTTAAGATGGTCTCGTTTCTCGTCTAGTTCGCGCCTGCGTTCGTCTTCGAAACTTTGGACCTTTCGTCGCACCAGGTTCCTCCATAATGGCCGATTTTCTGCCAGCGATTCCCAACGAGAGGGCTCAATTTTGCACTCAAGTGATACAGCCGGAAGATGGGTAGCAGCGTATTAACGTGTATCAACATACAGCGCTAGCCAACCCGCGTACCTGCGTGGCGAGTAGGTAACCAACCCCCTCGTGGAGTATCCATGAGGCAGGCCTGTGTCCAGCAGTGGACGAGGTCAGCAGTCCTATGGCTCAGGTGATGAGGATGATAAATGCATTAAGGATGAACGAATCGCTCATCTTTCCATACAAACGTGGAAGGGTAACTACTCCACTGTTTGACGTTAACCATCCAACACTAAGGATTATATCAATTTATCTCGTCATAATCTATGTTACATACACCCCAAACCGTAAAAAAAGTATTTATTTCAAAAATACAAGCTTCTAAACTTTCGTATTTCAACATTGATTTTAGCCCAACTTTGGACGAAACTAAATAATATAAGGCGAAAGAAAACTCAAAAATAAATGCCGTTCCGATATAGTTTAATTATTCAAAATTTGAAATAAATGTTATTTTGAAAAGATTACACTCAAGTTTTTCTATAATAACCCTTGTGCTAAAAGTCTATTCACATATTTTTGCGCGGTCGGTTTAGGAATGAATCATTGTGCATTTCGTTCTAGCGCGCGGGTAAACACACTATGTCAGGTGAGATAGCATACATTTAGGCCGCGCCCACTGACGACTTTGCCTCCGCGACCAGTTGGACCTTAAGGGATCCTTGTGCTAGTCGGCCTAAACTTACCTCATCAGTCAACATCTTGCACGCGATGACTCCAAGCGACCACCAGTCCACAGCATGCCCGTACGGTTCCCGGCTTAGCACTTCAGGAGCTGCGAGACAAATACATTTGTATAGTATATAATGCATATACAAGAAACAAATAACCCTAAACATCCAACTAATATTATAAAGCCGAAAGTTTGTTTGTATGGCGGTTTGTTGCCTCTTCACGCATAAACTAGCCTACGGATTGAGCTGAAACTTTGCACATGTATTGATGTTGACCAGGATTAACACATAGGCTACTTTTTTATCCGGGTACAACGCATGCGAAGCGGCGGGCAGAAGCTAGTAATAGATAAAACCTACAAGGTTCAAACGCTACTTAACAGGCTCAAAAAGAGTAACAGTGTTATTCAGGGGTTGCTTAATTGGTTTTTAAGTTATTGGTTTTTATATGTAAGAAAAACTGTTTTTACGTTAAGAATGTAGGTACTAAGAATAGACAACGAACTTTGCTTTGGATATTATCCTGTTAAAGATGGCATGAATAGAATAGAAAAAGTTTTATTGTTATCACAATCACTTACATGAATAGGAAGGTTTTAATTTAATTGCTTGCCTTTTAGGATATTTATATTTTGCAGCCAGCTATAGGAATAGGCCTTTAAAAAAAGCAGTTAATTTTCACAGATGAAAATAGATGTTCAATAATGTATGTTACTGAATTAGTGTAACGTTATTAAACAGATTGTAGTGCTGTAGCATTGTTAATATTTAAATTACCCATGCCACTGACCTAAAAATCTATACGAAGCTAAATGCAAACATTCACTCAACTTGTGCTCCACGCATCTGACATTCCTCCATTTACACAAAACTATATAAAATGTAATTTTAATAACAAAATACAAAACATATTTACTCATCGATGGAAGGAAGGGTCCGTCGTGTAGCACACGAAGGTTTTCTCGTTTTCATTTTCACTTCACATGTCCTGACGTCATCATCATCTCATCTTACGTCGATTGCCGGACATAGGCCTCCCTCATGGCTCTCCGAGTAATGACCATGAGGGCGTTGTTGCCGTACTCACCACACTTGGACGGCGGGTTGGCGAGCGCAGCACGGGTAGTAAGACGGTCTGTCCACTGGAGCGGATCTGACCAATTGCATAAAAACTCCGCTCCGTAGCAGCTATGGAACTCTATTTAAAACGAAATTTGAACAGCTCTGCTTTTCTCCTCTCTGCTCTACTCCAGTGGCCAGGCAGCCTAAGCGGTTCCGGTACGGTAATTTAGTAGGCCTTCTTACAACCTTTAAACTAGGTACTTATTTATTTATAGAAAATGAAAAATGCAATCAAAATTTTGTCTTCGACGGGACTCGAAAAAAAACAAAAATAGCTTACTTATTTATATATCAGTTTATCAGTTATCTACATGCACGGGTAACTATGACCCTAATAGTGCAATCAATGTCAAAAAAACAACAGATAACTCATATCTGCCATTTCTGTGATATGCGAAAATCTATTTTTAATATTTTAATAGAATGAATAGTACCTAGCTATATCATGCCCCTACAGTCTCCGACACCGGTGACCGTAGTTTTTTTTAAAATGGTTGTTTGCTACATCACGTTTGCTGCATTTTTAATGGTTCCGTGGTATGTTCTATTATTTTCATTTCTAAACATTCTCCTCATCTGTAGCGGATAGATTAAATTTGCGATATGACAAAATAAAATCACTTGCACAATTGTGCAACCGCGATCGTATCGCTAGCTTAAGGCGGCCTGTCCACTGGAGCGGAGCGTAGAGGGGAAGTGTAGATCTGACCAAAGGAATTGCATAAAAACTTTCGGAGCGGGGTTTTTATGCAATTTAATTAGCTCCATTCTTCCTCTCTACAGTAGACAGACTGCCTTAGTATCGCTATCAAATCGTATCGTAAAAGCAGGTTTGAATACCTCTGGAATAAGGCCTACTTTTAGATTATAGAATCCAATCCATCGCTCTTTAGCGATAAGACTTTGTGTTTAGTGTTTATCTTTCTGTTGTTATTATTATAATTAAGGTGTGCAATAAAGCATTTTCTATCTTCTATCTATATTCTAAAGGTTCTAAAAAATCTGTATTCTTTCGTCTGTTGTCCAAAATCTATTTCTTTGAACGGATAGGCTATTCATTAGTACCTACCTGTACTATGTAGTTGAGATGAAAGATTTCTTCCTTACACAAAATAAGTCAAAATTTAACTATCTGTGGACTGATAGGGAAATCCAACATTATTCATCATGAAGTATCTTGCATCAACATGAGGAATATCTAACTCTACTCGTGGTGTGATGCGCAATTTACGTTAGTTTTAATGCAGATTTTATTTTATTTTTTAAACAAGCAACTTTTATTTATGTACTCAAGTGTAAACAGACAGATAAAACTGCATTTTTTAATAAGGAAGCATTTTAGCTACTGCAAAATGAGTTTAAATTTAATTTGTAAATCTATTTAAAATAATTAATTTTAGAATTACTAGAAATAAATGGTCTTCAATGCCTTTCTGGAATAAAAATTTACTTATTAAATGCGACTAAAAAATCTGCTTATAATAAAAAGAAAACATCCAGTAATACTTCGTCATTTATTCACTTATAAATATAAATTATCACAAGACTAAATTTTTTTTCGTTTATTATTTTTTGAACTTATAGATCACAACATATATCCATCTTAGTTTATATACAATTCTATATTGATACAGCAGTTCAAACGTGAATCTAGGACATACTGCTTTAAGATATCAGAGTTGACGAAGCCGTCAGCATAATTCCGACGAATATCCTCTAAAAAGGCCGTAGCCACTTCTTTGATGATACGAAATACAACTTCGAGGCACGAAAATTTAACAATACAAATACAAAAGTATATGTTCGTATCACCAATTCTGTTATCTGTTAACGTCTGTTAACATTTAGCATTTTATTGATAAGAAATTTACAAAAACAATATGCTATTGAAAAGCGTACAGCCCGTCTTTGGTGACATGTTTTCGTATAAATAACTGATATAAGTAAGAAAACGTGAAAAGTGGAATAACAAGGAGATGAAAAGATCTAAGGCTAGACTTAAATGAGGTAGGACAGTGAATATACAGGCATAACACACCCAACTAGTGTGCTGTTAATGTGAGATAATTTAACACGCTTACACCCCCATTCGAGAGTCAGTGTGATCCTTAAAATGTATATATTACGACTTGTCTAGGTCCGTCAGAATTAAAAACAAAATTATAATACACCTAATCTTGTTCAAAATTTATTTCGCAATTGATTTAGCGAATCGCTTGCGTTAATTCACAAAGCAATACCTTTGATACATTATTTAATACATAGATAAGGGTTACGTAATACATTTTAAATGTGCAGCAAGTCATGGACTGATAGATAGATGATTGAAATACACGCTGAAATATAAGCAATTATGATAAGATTATATTCATTTCTATTGCATAGTTTAACAACGATCTAATGTGACAAGTTTCTAATGACAATTTACTAGGTTCTATATTTTGTTGAATCAGGCTGCAAAGGGTGGATGCTTTCATCAAGATTATTACAACGTAGAATTTTCAACTGGCAGTAGGCTTTACAATCAATAAGATTTACTAGTTCATTTTACCATCTGCCATAAGACTTTGGAGTGCATAGAAAAAAAATTAAAAGTGGGTGTTCCTCATCTTTTACTAAAGTTTGAATCGTTTTTGCAGTTTGCACCATAATTCGAATTGATTGTGATAGAATGTTAAAAATATTTCCGGCCATGCCAAAACACGGATGCAGACCAAAACAGAAATGCGTGGAAAAACTCGGAGGACTATAAGAACAAGACCATAACGAAACCTTGTAAGAGAATTAAAATTTGTCGATGTTGATTGTATTATTTTATTCCTCCAAATTGAGTTTCTAATTATGAGAAGCTTATTGTTATATATAACACTAAACTTTGCTTGAACTTGACTGGGCACGCTGCCGCGTGTCTAGATTTAGTTTTGGAAATAAAAATGCTCATTAAATTATACAAAGCTGCACCTCTAGATATTAACGCTTTTTTGCGCTCGTCATAACTAATAGTTTGCGAATCTAAAATGACAAAACAAAACAACATTCACCACAAAAAAAAACACACAATAATATAATACAAACATAACCTTACGCTAAGACGTTCCATGCACCATTCCTATCCTAAATACTATTTACACTTACCTAAAACAATCACATTTTAACTGTAACATTAACCAATAAAGCTCTCAATAATCAAACCACTTGCATTATTCGAATTTATTAATAAAAATCATTTTAATTAAGTATTATTTACATTTATACAGTTGATACAAATCATCATATTCGCGGCATCAACTCGCGGTATATACATACCCTAAGCATTTCACACTCAAGATATTTTTTCTTAGCTATATCACAAAGCTATTTTATAAAGACACACGAAAATATTCAAAGTTAAAACATTTGAGTCAGCACACTCGTTATTACTCTAAAAATTCTAGTTATTGTTCTATGTTATTAAAACAGACGTCGAAACATAAAGAAGTACAAGTTTGTCTGAGACTTACATATAAATAATTCTACATCAGGACTACCTAAGACGGTTTCGCCACGTGCTTACTCAGTAGCTAAGCTGAGAGTGGGAACATAAACCTACACTATTTTCATAATCAGGTGAACATTATTGCAAAACATCAAAACGCAATCTTCATAAGACACAAATAAAACTTCTTACACTATAAAATGTAATCAAAGTATAATGGTCACACCAACCAGCATTGTTATTTCCTTGCTAAGAAACATCTAGTAAAATTTAAGAACCCAGATGTTCCGCAGTATGTTAGTTTAAATTAAATAAACGAGAAGTGAATTAAACAATCTGCTATAACTATGTGTATTCGTAAACGGTCATAAAAAACCTAAAGTAACAATATCCTCTACATGTTTGTGCAAAAATAAACGAAATCTGGCATTAGCTACATAAATTCATCTTAAAGTATAAAATAATAATTTCTACAGTGAAAATGTAAATAACTATAGTTTCTATGACGATCGCTTTCACAGGAATTATTCAATCACATATTGCATTTCGAAGCGCTCGGTACAGCGCTTATCCGTATCATAACTCGGTGAGTATCTAGCACGCTCTAGCAGCGACTAAAACGACACAAATTATATGAAAATGAACACATTATGCATCACAACGAGAGAGTGTCCCTTATTAGCTTGCGCACGGTATTGCCGACGGACGTGGGCGGGGCTCCGGACAAGTTGTAATGAATCTTGAACAGATAAGGCTGTATATCTGTGTGCGACGTATCGAATATGAGGTCAGCGTCCGAGCGACTCGGCATCTTCGGTACATACTCATGCCGGTTTATTATCTCCGTTATGAAAACAATCTTGTCCTGCAGCATTTCGACGACGTTCTCGTGTTTGCTGTGCATGTCCTGCTCGTTCCTGGATTCGGTTAGTTCGCAGTACACCGTCCATACCTCCCAGGGCACGCATTCCGGTTGGAACGGCCACCGAGCGCGCCGCTTCTGGAAGAACTCGAGACTGATGGAGCCGCGTGGTGGCGCGGACGTGCCGTCCACCGCCCGCAGGAGTTCGGAGAAGTCTGAGATCTCGCGCTTCACTATCCGTCCTAGGGCGTCGGACTCGCAGCAGACGTATGTGAAATCGATGAAGTCGCAGTCGACGTCCACGTAGCTGACGGTTCGTATGGAGTAGCTCTCCTCGCTGTTGTAGGTGAACTTGCCGCTGGAGCGGTGGAAGAGGACAGTGTGGAAGATGCTCGCGACGACCTCGTCTACCTGCCGGCCCTCCATGGACAGTTCGAACGCGATAGTCCTTGCGTTCATTTTGCCGGCGTCAGTGGGCCGACGCGTTGGCCCGCGCTATCGACATAATCACCCTGCGCTTGCGTTCACAGATTGAATCGAGACTGGGTTGGGGTACCGCGTGCGATGCACTCAGCCATTTCTAAAAGCAACGGGTCAAGCTCCGCGCTGAAATGGAGAATGACCTTTTTACTGACAACTTAAAACGATGCCTAGCCTTCAGTATATTTTAGGAGACATCTTACGTTCTAGATAACAACTAGTAGATCTAATTAAGCAACCTCAATGTATCTAATGAGATTATTTATCGTAACGCTGTAACCTCTAAATCGATTCTAGTAATCTGGCTCTATAACTTTCCGATGCCCATAATCATCATTTGCGAGACAGAAAAGCCAATATTATACAGTTAGTGCCTAGCTAAGTAAGCCGAGCTAACTAAAACTCGTGTCACAGAGAAGGACGAGAACGCAGAATCTAGACAGCTTTTATGCTTCTTATGTTTACATTATAAATGTGATATAATTGTAGACATATGACAGTATGTCATAACAAAACATTTGGATAGAACGAACACATCTGTGTCGATTTTAACTAAGCCAATTTTGAGGACAAAAGTCAGATAAGTTCCACACTTCCCAAATGTTTAATTCTTCAACAACAAAGCTAGCCGCGATCAATGTATTATAATCGATTTATCGGTTAAGCGAACAACGAAAAATTATTATCATAACATTCGATTTTCAAGCACTAGTAGTTCTCTAGAAAAATAATGATTTTGGTCGCTATTTCACTGAATGTCTGTGGTAAACTGTCAACCTCCTGATTTATTATTACCATTACTTTAATTTTTGAAATAATAATATATAAAATTATTTGTAAGACTATAGAGGTTATTGTATACGGGTTTTCTACTCGCGTTAATTGTTAAAAATAGGTTCAATCACGTGAGAGGGAAAGAAACGGTGCCGCGTAATACTCAATTCCCTGATGAAAGTTTCCCCGGAGGAACTGAACACGTTCGAAAAACTATTTTCCAACGCGTTCTCACGAGTGTTTTGAAAACGATATAGAGGTGGACCAAATAAATACTGGACTGCTAATGTCCATACTAGAAATCGTCAAATTCTCAGCGTATTTCTAGATGGCGCTTTACCTTGAGCTACTTATACGTTGCCAATAATTTCCGTTTGGAGCGCTAGCCGCTGACAAAGAGTACGAAGTTCAAAAAATGGAATAATTTTTTCGTTAAGAATTAGGTACAATAATAATTGTTCCAGACAATAAACAAAAGCAGAGCAAATACAATATTTTTATGTTAGCGCTATCTATATTTTTGACCGCTGTATCTTTACGATCACTAAATCGTGTTATGGTTCGTTTAGGTGTCCGGGAATGACCAATTTATTAAAATTAGATAAATCGTTACTCCTCGCGCCATCTATACGTTGAGACAGTAACTCATTTTCGAATTACGTTTTGATGTATGGGATTAGCGGTCCTCTATTTATTTGGTCCACGGTGATAGTTTAGTATTCTTACCCATATACTTCAGCGTGCCGCAGATGGTGTTAGTTCGGGATCCGACGGACAGCCACTTGGCGAGACCAAAGTCTATGAGCTGCACGTGGTAGTTGCCGTCAAGAAGGATGTTCTCAGGCTTCAGGTCTCGGAAAACCACGCCGGCGTTGTGAAGGAAATCTGGAAAGATTAGATGAAGATTATATCAACAATTATTATTAATTTATTTATTATTATTTATTTATTTATTATTATTTATTTATTTATTAATATTTATTTATTTATTATTATTTATTTATTGTTTTTTGAAGTTCAGTAAGTAAACAAAACCGTTTTTAACACGTTTTCATTAGCAGTTTTCTATTCGGGGATGGCTGACGGTAAGCGAAACCACGGCGGTCAGCATCTGCGGTACAAGGACGTGTTTAAGCGACATCTTAACGCTTGTAATATTGACCCGGAATGTTGGGAGGAGCTTGCTTCACAGCGGTCATCTTGGCGAAGCACTATCTATAATAAAGTAAAAGCCTTTGAAGACAATCGCCTTCACGAGCTAGACACCAAACGCCAACTACGCAAAGATAGACCCAAGCCCTCCTACATATACACCTGCAATGACGCTGGTCAGCTCTACTGTCACTCCTGCTGTAGTTTTTAAAACCGAGTTTGGTCTGGCCAGCCATATTAGAGCTCTTTACAGATAGTAAAGGTCGCCGTCATCGAAATCGATGAGGAGGACTATATATGTATATTAGCTTCACCAGTTTCTATGTAACTGTTTCGGAATCTCCGAACGTTGTTTTGACCCACTTTAAAGACATCAGATTTAATTGAATTGACTGAATTGACTTTGCATACTTAACAAGGTCCAATGACAGTACAGTGTATTTTAGTTTTTAAACTATCATTATTACATGATATTATTACAATATTTACAAATTGGCCAAGTGCGAGTCGGAATCGCGCACGAAGGGTTCCGGACCATTATTCAATACTAAATCACAATTGTTTATTTATTTTATTCTTGTTTTTAGCATTTGTTGTTATAGCGGCAACATAAATAAATTTCAACTGTCTAGCTATCACGGTTCATTAGATACAGTCTGGTGATAGACAGACAGACGGACAGCGGAGTCTTAGTAATAGGGTCCCGTTTTAACACTTTGGGTACGGAACCCTAATAACCACATGGTTCCTAGTCTGAAGAGAAGGACCATGATGTGCCGATCCCACGTCGTGTAGCATAACGGAATAAAAACTACATATAAGATATACACTACAAACGATAACTTAAAACGAATATTGCTATAGTACGGCCAACCAAAGTGGTATGAAAATCACTTTCTTCACTTGTTAATTTTTCCACAAGCCAGCAAATTAAGTGGTTCAGTTTGTTTGCAATTAGTATCTCTTCTCGTTAGCGTCTTCTCGTACTATAGACACATTTACACAACACTATAAAATCATAACTTTAGGTAGTCTTAGGTAGTGCCGTGGGGTGCCGGCAGTAGAATGTTACCCATCCTCTCATGCCCGTGGATGCAGTAAGAGCCTGCTAAGGGATACCTCCGGAAGATGGGCAGCAGTGTCTTTCCGTGTATCAACATCCCGTACTGCGCTCGCCAACCCGCCTGCCAAGCGTGGTGAGTATGGCAACTACCCCTCATGGTACTCCATGAGGGGCCTGTTCAGTAGTGGACGCCTGTTCAGTAGTGGACTTTATACGGCTGGAATGATGATAATATCATAGCAGAACAATCCATTTTTTAACCTAACTAAACTATGGGAAAATATGTCATAGGAATTAATTTTATATGTCATATATGTATATATAACTAAAGTTTTTTTTTACCTAAAGCAATAGCTATCTCCGCAATGAATATTTTCACCAGCTCCTCAGGCAGTTTCCCGTATCTCTCCAGCAAAGCGAGCAGCTCACCCTCGGGAATGTATTCTGAAACTAAGAAGTAAACTTTAATTATATGTTATAAGTGTACCTACTCTGTTTTTAATAGAGTTCCAATTAACCAAAGAAACAAGGTCAAATTCTTGGGCTACTACACTGTTGTGCTGATAGGTACCTACTCTGTTTTTAATAGAGTTCCAATTAACCAAAGAAACAAGGTCAAATTCTTGGGCTACTACACTGTTGTGCTGATAGGTACCTACTCTGTTTTTAATAGAGTTCCAATTAACCAACGAATCAAGGTTAAATTCTTGGGTTACACTGTTGTGCTGATAGGTACCTACTCTGTTTTTAATAGAGTTCCAATTAACCAACAAATCAAGGTTAAATTCTTGGGTTACACTGTTGTGCTGATAGTGTAAGCGTTGTGTCTTAGGTCATCATCATCATCACAGCCGTCGGTCTGCTGTCCTAGTCCACCACTGGACGTGGGCCTCCCTCATGGATCTCAAGATCATGAGGTGTTTATTGCAATACTCGCCACGCTTTGCAGGCGGCTTGGCGAGCGCAGTACGGGATGTTGACACACAGAAAGACGCTGCTGCCTATCTTCCGGCGGTATCCCTTGGCAGATTCTTACTGCTGCCACGGGCACGAGAGAAGAGTCAATATTCTACTGCCGGCGCCCCACGGCTGTATGCTTAATTTGCTTGCTTGTGTAAAAATTAACAAGTGAAGAAAGTGATTTTCAGACCAAGACGTGATTTTTAAGTTACCTTACCCTAGGTCTTAGTCAAATTTGAAAAAGTATGAAGACCAAGTGAGGGTAGTCCGAGAAGACGCTTCGCTTTGCAGCGGTTACATAACTCTGCCTGCGACAACGATAGGTGCAACTCTGTCAAAACGTCGCGTCGCGTCCGTCGGGATCAAACAAAGACGCGATAAATACCCGATAATCCTATTGGACTATCGGTAGTATGTGTTGAAATAAATAAATAAATAAAATAATAAATAATGCTGGACAAATCACACAGCATCATCTAGCCCCAAGGTAAGCAGAGCTTGTGTTATGGGTACTAGATGACTGATATACTTAATACATTATACTACATAGATAGATATTTTTATTATATATAGAAAAACACCCAGAACACCCTGAACAAATATCTGCAGATCGTACAGACATTTGTCCCGAGGCGGGAATCGAACCCGCAACCCCTTGCGTTGCAGGCGGACCTTCGCCCGCTGCGCCACAGAGCTCGTCAGAGAATCGCGAACGTTTAACAAAGACTACACCGTTGCGGTTTAAAAGTAATGTTGCTTGACTCTGTACGTAAAAATATAAATTATTAGGGTAAAAATATAATTTATACTGTAAATATGATTAACACAGTTTACTTCAAATGTAAGGATAGCAGATCACTACAATACATATTTGAATAGAGAGAGAGATTTAGACGCGCAACGTCAGTCTGCGTTTACCGAATGTATGTTATTTAAGAAAGAAGTCAGGGTCGTTTTAATAAATAAACAAACAGTATATATCGTAGTTATGATAACAATTCCAAAATAGTTTTCAGCACATTTATCGTAGAAATTCGGAACGCTAAATGGAATCAATCAAAGTATTTTAGACTGATACAATAACCTTGCATTATATTATGTAGGAACTACGCGAGTGAAGTCTCGATCCAAACTATTTTATTTACTAAATAAGCGTAAATTAACCTTTAAAACTGGCTACGGTCAATGCCTTATTTTTATTTTATTTTACAAAGTAAATCACTTACTAAAAATAAGGGTCATAAAGTTAATCATATTCACCAAGCAGTATTCATAATACGTATTGCCCCAGTTAGTTTTAATATGAACGGAAACATAGTGAGGAAACCCGCGGCTTAGTCAGCTTCAGACGTATTAACCTGTTAACTCTTAATATAGCTGAGAGAGAGAGAAAAAGAGAGTGTAGTAAGCGTCCTGATATTATGAGAGTTGCTGATGGTGTATAAATCATAATATAAAGATGTGAAAGGGCTATTCACTTAGTACTTCTTTTCATAACGTCAGAAATGTTCATATGTCCATTCTAAAAATTACTAAGCATTACATTACTCAAGTATGTGTAATGTTTCAATAATGCATATCACTCTAAGACTACCGCCAAACGACGAATTCATAATAAAATCATAGGTAGCGCTATTATCGGTTTAAGGAGTTCTTATCTAGCGCAACCACCTTTATTACTGAGTAATTTTTTATCAACTAATGTAAAATTATTTCCTGCCAAATGTAAACAATGATATTTCCACAGTCTTCATAAACATGCTCTCATTTATTTAAGATAAAAGTGTAGGTATATAACACAGACTAATATTATAAACAACTAGCGGGCCTGGCAGACGTCTTCCTGCCCGCTGTATTGGTGACACACCGACAGCAACGCCACCTACCGGACACAATATTGTATTGGTCCAGCCGATGAGGAGTTAGGCATAGAAAGTAGATTGAGTAGTTTTTGAGTTTATCGCGAATAGACAGACAGACGGGGTGAAGGACTTTGTTTTATAATATATAGTAATGATACGACGAGCTCCGTGGCTTAGTTGGTCATATAGCCGGCTGAGACGCAGGAGGGTTCAATCCCCGCCAGGGGATAAATGTTTGCTTTATCTGCAGATATTACCTCGGGTTGGGGTGTTTTCTATGTATGCATAGGTATGTAGCTTTTGTCCGCGACTTCGTCCGCGTGGGAATCCCCTTTTTCACGCAGAGCCACTTTGATTCGAAAATATAAATCCCATTTATTCCCTATCCCGTGGGAATTACGAAAAATCCCTTCTTAGTGCACCTCTAGAATACTCAAGGTATGTATGTATGTGTGCCAAATTTCAAGTCTTTAGGTCCAGTGGTTTGGCTGTGCGTTAATATATCAGTCAGTCAGTGAGTCAGTCAGGACTTTGATTTATTTTGTTTAAGGCTAGATGGCGCTGTGTGAAATGTCGAACATTATTTATTTAAGTTTTAAACGCGAAAGTATGAGCACTGCCGGCAAATAGTAATATAAGTTCTACATAAACATGGCTCCGATACCGGCCGTGAAACAAAATACTTTTTATTCACACGTACATGCTTTTTAGCTGTTTCCGTTTCTGTCAACTTTCTTTTGAGTCTATATATATGGGGATTAAGTTTAGAGCACTTATCTTAACCTGCCCGGACCCCGTGTAGATGTAAATAAACAACAGCAAGAAGTCACCGCCCGTGACTTCGATACATGAACGACTACCACACTATATTTAGCGCAGATAACCGATCATTCGGCCACCCAGTGGCTATCACCGGTCCACGCGGTGGAAACCTAGCGATTTGTTTACGAGTGTATCACAACAAGTAAGTTGAGTACACTGGCATTTTACATAAGCCTGTATTATATTACACGGTATTCAGGGACCCTTACGGTAACTAAGAGTGGTGTAATAAGAGTTAGAGCGTAAGGGACCCTAACTAGCGCGACCGCGGCAAGCTTTGCTCCCTAATCGCCCTAACTACCGGGCCCTGAATACCGTGTAGTGTAATACAGCTTATAGACATGGAGTAGCGTAACTCATAGTTCATAATCATAATAATCATAATCATTCATTTGGTGCCACATGTCTAGTAGTGAGTAAAGGTGGACAGTAGTCCTACGGCTGAGATGATAATGATGACCATGCTTATAGTTTTAGGTTATCATCATCATTTCAGCCATAAAACGTCCACTACTGAACACAGGCCTCCCTCATGATCTCCATGAAGGGTAGTTGCCATACTCACTACGCTTGGCAGGCGGTTGGCGAGCGCAGTATGGCATGTTGATACACGGAAAGACGCCCATCTTCCTATCCCTTAGCAGGCTCTTACGGCATCCACGGGCATGAAAAGAGGGGTAACATTCTACTGCCGGCACCCCACGGCAGTAGTATCAGTAGTATAGTTTAAGGTATGATTTAGTTTTAGAAGCGTGAGATTCTGGGGATGAGGGAGAGTAGTGTTTATCTTTACGTTTATGGAGAGAAGGTTAAAATCAGAAGCAATGCTCCAGTCAATGAAAATAGTGTTCAATGACAGTTTACTTAAAACGAGTCAATTAGTGTTAATTGACCTCAATTACTAAGGTATGTATTTGTTACACATCAATTACGATCTCAATATATACGAGTTCAACTGAGATTTGAGAGATCAAATTTGAAATTAACTAATTAAATGGAGCAAGACGCTTAGACGATCTTGCATTGTCGTATACAATAGTATGGTATACGTTATCTAAGAGACATAATCATTATTAAAACAACGCAAATGTCTGGTTTCCGGGCTAAAGTTTCTCGAGGTCTATCGTTATCTATATACATAATACCAACACAGTTCATTCGTTTAAGTAACTAATGTATGCATAATTGATAAGCCAAAAATACCTTGTCCACTGTTTTGGTATCAATTACCTACTGAATGTAAAAAAGGGTTAAGGACATTGTTGTATTGTGGAATACGTTAAGGCGACATTACGAGTATGTTCATTAAATGAAGCAACAGTCTGATTTAAGGTTTTTAAAGAAGATTTAAATTTTAAAATATTCATGCGCTGTACAATCCTAATCCCTCCCAGGATTATCAGGGTAAAATGTCCCTCGAAAGTAAAAATTATTAACTCTAGGAGCACCAGGAAATACATCGTAAAATAAACCTTATTGTGATATGAAGTTATGTTTGAATTTCAATAAAAAGCTAGCCGTACTGGTAAGTTAAAGGGGATTTCTCCAACTTTAAATGAGGTTGCCATTTTGGGAAACAATCTAAAATTATTCTGAATTGTAGTTTTTCGCTACGTGTTGCCAGGGTAAAGTTTTTAGTTTGTAAGATAGGAAAAAATCAATTGCTGTATATCAAGATAAAAATCAATTGACATATATCGTTATATATATCCGCTGTGTATATCGGCAAACCCTGCATCTTAGTTATCTTTCAATTTCGTCACCCGTGAAATATCTCAGGAACGCTTTACCTAAATTTTTATTAGCATTTTTGTAAATGTGTCAAAAATTATACGGCTTAAAGGAAAACTAACAAATGTTTAATAATTTGCTAATGAAGCCCTTTTATATGATACGACACATGACCTAGTAACTCCACTTAACATTCTTTTCGTACTTTTTCCAATCATAATCCGAATATTTTTCAGCACATTTATGTATGCAATATTAGTGAATAAGCGATGTCTAATACCATTTCAAATTTCAAGTCTATAGCATCAACAGTTCCCAAGATTATCGATTTGTGACATTTGTGACAGGCAAAAGTCGCACATAAGGGTTCCTTTTTACTATTTTGGTCTGCAACCCTAAAATGGAATACAGACGACTTAGGAACCTTCTCCTTTTTGAAGTCGGTTAAACATGGTTACTTCTCAGCATATGATGTGGCAGAACGAGTCGTACCACAAGGCTGGTCTTCCGCATATCCATAGGGATATCCCGAAGTTATCATGAAAGAGCAATTATGTACATAATTAACATTGTGAAGTTCAATCCGTACCAGTATTTTGTAAAATTGTAAGTCGCTTCATTAGGAAATGTATTTATTATTATATCAAAAAAGCAGTAAGGCGCAGTTAGACGGTAGGCGCAGTTGAATTCTTACTTTTATTCTTATTTGAAGAACAATTTGCGCGTACACAAGGTTACACGTTAAACTTTGAACTTACTGCATTCGGTTCGAGTTGCACGAACTAAGACTGCTAAGACACGCGATGCATAAACAGATAACTTGAACGATTGATTACAGCAGTAGGTCTACCATGAGTTTTCACAATCTAAAGCGACTGTAGTTAGAAAAATGTATGAAAACTTGTACAGCGCCTCTAGCAGATAGTTTGGTACTAAAATACGCAGTGAACCTACAGCGACTGTATTTTGGGCTTTATTTGCTTAGAATTTGGTACCAAGAGTTACAAATCTGACAGTTGACATAGTAACGTACTATTACTACTGTAGTAACGGCAGGCGATCTGACAGTGACAACTCATGGTAGACACACAGGTGTCATTATTTCAAGTTTACATGATAGGAGTATATGAATGTTAAAAGAGGTCAAAGTTACTGAAAATCACGCAAACCGTCTGTAGATATCGAAAATGAACGTTCCCCGTTTCATTCTTAGAACTTTCTTCTAACGAACCTAACGAAATATATTTACAATGAAAAGCATAAAGCAAACTACTGAATACTTAAACGCATACTAGGCATTGTTAAAAAATATATGACTATGGCAACTTGCTTAATATTTTTTTTTAGTTAGAAGATAATCGAAAAGCATTGAACAAATTTTCTTTTTGTTACGTATTTTAAACATAACGGATACATTGAGTCGAAATGTCGCGTGACGTCACGGCGCGGCGTGTCTCAGTTTTTGGTTTTAGGTATGTACGTTATGACGTTGCGAACCCCCACACTTAATACGTTTAATCTATTAGGAATTTAGTTTTACGATTTTCATATCATTTTACTCCCGTCGCAAACAGAGAGTGTTATAAAGGTGTATTATAATATATGAACTAACCCGAAAGGGGGTGATTCTGGCCATCCCAAGGAACAACTTTTGTTCTACGACTTTTCAGGATTCAGTGATTCGATTCCAATATATTTAATGTGTATATCGTCAATATTTTTTTGAATCTATGTCTGTAAGGGGCACCGTATCTCCCAAACGTCTAAGCCGATCTTCATACTCGTATTTTTAGATTATTGATAAATGATGACTTGAGCGAGGGTGTTTTAGCTATGATTCAAAAAAATATTTAAACGTTAGAAAACATTACCTTAATCAAGAAACCTATTTTAAGGGGTTAGACCGATCGCACGAGAAATAATGCGAGAAAATAACTTGCGAGTTACCAGCTACTGCGACATAACGAAAAAACTACCAGAGGTATAATTTATTAATGTTTTGTAAAAATTGGTTGAAATATGATTATGATTTGGAAATATACAATACCGAGTGTTCGTAAAAAAAATAAAAAGATACATAAACGTCTTGCAACCTATATTACGAAGATCTCAAGATACTGTAATATTACTATCTGTGCTAGTTTGAACTTGATACATGAACTAGACATAGTATCTCTACGGAAGAGTACAATACAACGTCGGCCAAGTGCGAGTCAGTCTTGCTTAACGAGTGTCGTGTATAACCTGTTTTGCAAGGAACAAACAGTAGTTATCCCAGCTACTACGTTACAGTCTGGATTATTTATTATTATATTATTTATTTATAATTATCGCGAAGAGTGAAAGAAGGGAATGGAGGCCTTTGTACTGCAGTGGGACAGTGCAGGCTAAATAATAATAATAATATACATATACATATATATATTTTATCTTTAGTCTTAGCAAATGATGCTATTATAATAAAACACGCCACATCATATTTCTGCACGCCCAGGATGACTGGCAGAAAACGCTTTAGCATTAAGTCCTCCTCACACAATTGTTATGTGTTAAATAAAAAATAATTATTATTAGCAAACAAGTGCGTAAGTGAGCACAACGTACGCGCTTTACAAGCCACGGCCAAAATAAATAAATAATGCTGGACATTATTCTTAGGGGTTATAGAAGAGCTCATTTCTAATTCATGTTCTTATACAACATGCGGTCGCAAAAAATGATTATTCTTTGAGTCTTTTTATTTATTTATTTTATTTATCAGCCATTTGTGTCCTACTGCAGGACAAAGGCCTCCATTCCCTTCTTCCACTCATCGCGATAAGTAAAAGTCTTTGTTAAATATATATTATAATTTATAATCTATGAATATCATCATCATTTCAGCCAAAAAACGTCCACTAATGAACAAAGGCCTCCGTCATGGGTCTCCATGAGGGGTCGTTGCCATACTCACCGCGCTTGGCAGGCGGGTTGGCGAGCGCAGTACGGGATGTTGATCTATGGAAAGACGCTGCTGCCCATCTTTCGGAGGTATCCCTTAGCAGGCTCTTACTGCATCCACGGGCATGAGGAGGGGCAACATTCTACAGCCGGCGCCCCAAAATATTTATAATATACGTCAATATATTATAGAGGTATACTAAATATTTATAATATAAAAAAAAACTTTCGGGTGATGGCGATACTCACCAATATACAGTCTTTTCTTAGTCTGCCAGCGGCAAACGGCGCCTGCTATGAAGGTGTGGTGGCCGCAAGCAGTCTGTATACGAGCCTCCTCCTTCACTTGCCGCACCGCGTTCTCAGTTACCACCTGAAACGGTAAAATGCTGGTTAAATACCTAATATAATGACTGTGTCGATGATTTAATGACTGTTCCGTGGGGTGCCGGCAGTAGAATGTTACCCCTCCTTTCATGCCCGTGGATGCAGTAAGAGCCTGCTAAGGGATACCTCCGTAAGATGGGTAGCAGCGTCTTTCCGTGTATCGACATCCCGTACTGCGCTCGCCAACCCGCCTGCCAAGCGTGGTGAGTATGGCAACTACCCCTTATGGAGATCCATGAGGGAGGTCTGTGTTCAGTAGTGGACGTATTACGGCCGAAATGATGATAATGACTGTGCTAGCCTCACAATCTTTTATGGTCATGCCTATTGTATAAATTATATTCTATGTTGAATCACTTGAAATAATATATTTATAAGTTATATATAATTTAAGGAGTCTACGTTACGTTGCTTTTTTGTATATGTAAGACTGTAAAGCTTTTTTTGAATAAACAATGGTATTGTATCATACATAGAGAGACATACCCAGACCCAAAACAAATACTTGCAGAAAAAAAAAATTGTCGGCGATGATCGAACCCGCACCCTCCTGCGTCTTTGCGGGCTATTAAACCAACTGTGGCACGGAGGTCGACATAGGTACATTAAACGATGTATGACTTATTTGTTAATTTTGAAGTAAAACGCCAAGAACATTAGTTGAGGTACACGGTCGACAACAGGTCAAGGTATAAAAGTATAATGTGAAGAATTCCTCATTAGGCAAGTATTAGCTCAAGTGCGCGCTGTTAATTTTGACGTCGTAGAAATTCAAAATAATTGTTATTACTTAACGTACATAAAAAGCGTTCGTGCGATTTAAAATTATTTTATATATGTAAATGCTCTGTTACTTTTTTTTTTTTTTAATTAAATAAAATAATGCTGGACAAATCACACAGCATCATCTAGACCCAAGCTAAGCAGAGCTTGTGTTTTGGGTACAAGATGACTGATATACTTAATACATTATACTACATAGATAGATATTTTTATTATACATAGAAAAACACCCAGAACACCCTGAACAAATATCTGCAGATCGTACAGACATTTGTCCCGAGGCGGGAATCGAACCCGCAACCCCTTGCGTCGCAGGCGGACCTTAGTCCGCTGCGCCACAGAGCTCGTCAAACTTTAAACAAGCATTGGTACCAGAAAAGGGGGTGAAGGTTTCCGAAAAAACAAATAAATTAAATTTCAATTTCAAATACATTGAAGTCACAATAACACCGGTCCCTGTGACCCTAGGGTCACCAAAATCAATCAGTACAACAAAAAAGGTTTCATGTAAATCGGTCAAGGCATTCGGTTGTCATCGTGCCCCCTAAAAGTATAAACAAAGCCTCTTCTTTTTATTGTGCTAAAAGAAGGCATTAAAAATATTCAAATAAAAGCTAAAAACTCATATTTGATGAATAATAAAATCCGGCTGTAGATTACACAGAAGGCTGAGTTGCGACAGAGAATTCGGTGCCGAAAAGTTGGTGTCTTAGTCTCAGTCAGGGACCGTCTCCAAGAGCGAGGGAATCGCGGCAATTCTATAGCGCGGACTCGTCGCGATTCCCTCGCTCGTGGAGACGGCCCCTTAACTAATGATATATATCGAGTATATCTCGATGTTTTAATATAAAACTTATAAACTAAACTTATCTATAAACTTTTTAAACTATCATGGTTGTAAAATCTATATGCAATATTTACGGGATATTTAATGTGATTCATGATGATGTGATTGCATATAGTGTTCACAACCATGATAGTCATATCGGGAAACTCAAAAAGTATCAAATCATGGTAAATATCCCGTAAATACTGCATATAGTAAACATATCCACTTTTTTAATTCCCATTTTCTTAAATAGCCTCGTCGCAAAGCATCTAGGACCTAAATATTTAGATATTTCTTATTATTTTGCTTTCACTTAACTACGGTTGATAGTTCTATGGTTGATAGTATATTTTTGCATGATAGCAAAATAACAGTCTTGAAAAGGAATAGATGATTTTAGTTATAGGGGAATGGGATAAGTAATGGCTTAAATTCATCATCATCATCATTTCAGTCGCAGGACGTCCACTGCTACTAAAAGGGCATGGACTTCCAAGTATTGCAGCTGGAAGCGGCCTTCATTCACCGCCGACCTTAAGACCTTACCAGGTCGTCCGCCCATCTAGTTGGTGGAGGTCCTACGCTGCGCTTGCCGGTCCTTGGCCTCCATTCTAGAACTTTTCTGATCCATCAGGCATCTGTTCTTCGTATTACATGGCCTTCGTGTTACATGGCTTTCGTTTGGCTATGTCAGTGACCCAAGTTCTACGTATCTTCTCATTTCTGATTCGATCCGGTAGAGAAATCCCGAGCATAGCCCTCTTTATAGCTCTTTAAGCGACTCTGAGCTTATTCATGAGGCCAGTAGTAAAGGTCCGCGTCTAGGTTCCGTAAGTCATCACATCACTGGTTGAAGACTCTCGCCTTAATTAGCATGAACATATTTTTACAAATGTGTTATAATGTTACCTGCTGCAAACGAAACCTTAAAACGTGCATAAACCTACTGATAAGAGGAGACTAATCAAGGTACGTAGTGAGTAATATAGGTCAGTAGATAAGAACGATAAGTTTATATGACTTTTGAACTTTTATATCGAATTTAAAGTGGACGCTGGGACATTGTCAGATGGATTAGGCCTCCAGCTCTGGCATCGAAACCACGACGTTCGGGATCGAAAGCCTGGTGTACATACCAATCGGCCAACACGCCTCTTACGAACATTACTAGTTAAACAAATGTTTGTAAAAACCACATTATTATCACCACGTGCTACAACAGCTGGATATTATAACCTGTCTTCAGTTTGCTGCAACTTCCAGAGGCCTATCGTAAAATCGACCTTACACCAAGCTAGTGGGTTTTATAGACGGTTTCTCGCAGCCTTTCCCAAAACTCGTGTTAATTAGAACAATTAAAGTAAGTAGTAATAATTAAATAAATGGACCTTCCACATTTATTATTGAGCTGAACTAGCCGCTGCCAGCGGATTTGAACGCGTTGTACGTTTTAAAACGAATTTTGTCACAATTTTTTTTTGCATTGAATACCATTTTTTTTACCTAAGGTATTCATTCACCTCTTCTATCTTGATGATAGCAATATATTACATTATCTTTACCTAAATCAATCTTACTATTAAATCATCGTTTTCGCAAGGTAAATTGTAAAACATAAGCATAAAATTTAAGATGACTCAATTTCACAACGTTTAATATTAGGTAATTTTGCTATGTCTAAATCATCACAAATAGATCCAAGGTCCTTTTATTATTACAAATTTTTACAAGACGTTACTTCATTAAGCGAACTGCAGTTATTATGCTAATGAGGATTGGACTAAATAAGATACATATTAAATAATACTCGTGCGTTAAAAGTTAAGATTTTAATGATTAATTAGTATTTTCAAGGTAAGTTGGTGCATTTTAATTAGCGTCCACAACAATGCGAGGACTGTACAATACAATAACTAGGAACTGATCAATTTAACAACGATATACGAGTATGGGGCCGGCAGTAGAATGTTACCCCTTCTCTCATGCCCGTGGAGGTAAGAGCCTGCTAAGGGAAACCTCCGGAAGATGGGTTGATGCGTCTTTCAGTGTATCAACATTTTTTTTTTCTTAAAGCAAAATCAACAGCACTATACATATATATGAGAAGTAACTCCCGAACTGCGCTCGCCATCCCGCCTGCCAAGCGTGGTGAGTATGACAACATAACACAGGCACCCCTCATGGAGATCCATGAAGGCCTGTGTTCAGCAGTGGTTGTGGTAGTGATGATGATGATGATACTGTTATATGATATAAAGTTACCTCCCCTCCCCCTCCATATATAATATACAAGTTGTATGATAAGTAGGTCCCTACATACCTCTTTCAACGTGTTTCAACCAATAAAATTATTTTCATAGTTATTTCTTGGGATTACTTAGTGTTTACTTGTCATTTCTCTTGCCTGTGAAAACCGTAATAATATCCCAAAAGATACCTGCGGAAGATAGGCAGCAGCGTCTTTCCGTGCATCAACATCCCGTACTGCGTTCGCCAACCGTGGCTTGTATGGCAACAAGCACCTCATGACCAGTATTGGACCAGTTGGAGATTCAATAGAGGCCAATGTCCAGCAGTAGACTTCCCAGAGCTGATAATTATGATGATGATGGATAGTATAGAATTATCCACCAAAACATTTAATAGGTATGCTCAAATTTCCCGTTCCAGGTAACTGCAGTAACAAGCACTTGAAGAGAAGTTGCACAGGTAGTTAAGGGCCAACTAGTCGCGGAGGCAAAGTCGTCAGTGGGCGCGGCCTAAATGTATGCTATCTCACCTGAAATAGTGTGTTTACCCGCGCGCTAGAATGAAATGCACAATGATTCAACCCATAACCGACCGCGCAAAAATATGTGAATAGACTTTTAGCACAAGGGTTATTATATTATAGAAAAACTTGAGTGTATCTTTTCAATATAACATTTATTTCAACTTTTGAATAATTTAACCATGTCGGAACGGCGTTTATTTTTGAGTTTTCTTTCTCCTTATATTATTTAGTTTCGTCCAAAGTTGGGCTAAAATCAATTTTGAAATACGAAAGTTTAGAAGCTTGTATTTTTGAAATAAATACTTTTTTTACGGTTTGGGGTGTACAAACATAGATTATGACGAGATAAATTGGTATAATCCTTAAGGCCGCTCCACATTCTCGACGAGACATTCACGCGAGAATCTCCGGAGATTCTCGCGAGAACTGTAGCGAGAACTTCTTTTGGGTACACACTCTCACAATTTTCTCAAATAGTTCTCACTACAGTTCTCGCGCTCGATGACGATGGACGCCGAAGTAGTTTTTTAGTTTATTTTTGTAGTCTTTTAAATTTGTATTCCATAGCACGGGTTCCGCTTGGAAATATTCTAAAAATTTCAACTCAAGTTCGTTTGTCCAAGTTACGCTCATATTGACGCCACGCGGTACACAACACACAACCGTTCAAGTCGGCGGCTCGCGCGCTACTGAGAAACATGCGAGTGTGGAGTCAATACACGTTCTCGCCTGTTCTCACGTTCTCGCCTGTTCTCACGTTCTCGCGCTCCCTTTGTCTCGCGCCAAAAAACCGACAAAAAGTGGAGAACAGCCGGAGAACAACGCGAGAACTTGAGAAGAATACGCGAATCGCTTCCACATTCACGTTTCTCGCATGTTTCTCGCGTTCTCGCGAGATTCTCTTGAGAATGTGGAGCGCCCTTTAGCGTTGGATGGTTAACGTCAAACAGTGGAGTAGTTACCCTTCCACGTTTGTATGGAAAGATGAGCGACTCGTTCATCCTTAAGAAATGTGAACACCTTACCTTTCCTTTACTAAGCACTTTCAGTGCATAATCCTTTCCGTCTGTAATCCGTTTCACTTTGTAAACTTCACCAAATGCTCCCTTTGCTATAGTCTCCGTTATAGCATACTCTTTCTGAAGCAGATCTGTTGTGATGGGGAACTCGGGTAGAAATATTGATTCTTTGTGAGCGACGGGCCAAGCTGTCTTACTTGCTTCAAGTGGGTTTTTTAATGTTGAGTCATTCCATCTGCAATTAAAAAAAGTTGAGTATGTACCTTTTTGTTGGTTATGTATGACTCATAGTGCAAACAGATCAATAGCTTTGACAACATTTCTACCTCAAGTAGAAGTACTAGAATACAATTACGTATTATTAGATAGAATTATATCATATGTATTTCATATCATCATTATATCTGCTGTAGTGTAGGTCATATTATGCCTCCCTCTTGGATCTCCAAGAAGAGATCTTGAGGGGTTGTCGCCTTGCTTCATCACCATGCTTGCCAGGTGGGTTGTGCCAGTATGGGATGTGGAGACACAGAGAGATGTTGCTGCCCATCTTCCGGAGATATCCCTTGGCAGATTCATACTGCATCCACAGGCAAGAGAGGAGTATATTTTGGAAATATTTTTTGAAATCTTTAGTTTTAGCAAAAGACGCTTCTTTAGTAGAACATGCTACACCATATTTCTGCATGCCAGGACGACTGGCAGAGAATGTTTTAGCATTAAGTCCTCCTTTCACAATTTGTAATGCATTATTGTAATTAATAAATAAATAAAGTACTTCACATATTTGTTTATATAATAAACAAGCTTTAAGCTAAATACCTATCATACATACATACAATACCCAGATAAGCAAACAATCATCTCCCAGCAGGGATTAAACCCACAACCTCCTGCATATCAGTCCAGTATAAGACCAACTGAGCCACAGAGGTGTCAAGTAAAAAGTCTTGGATTTGGCAGTTTCAGATATAGTTTTGTGTCAAGCGAACAATAATCCTCACTCTTTTACTTCTAATTCTAACTCTTTCACTGTAAAAGCAGTATTTCATAGTTAGGTACTCCAAAAGTTCACAAGGAATGCTTTTTATTAATTGTCTTGTTTGTATTGTATGCAAATACAAGCTGGCTGATATAGAATGTGTTAGTAGTTTATTTGTTTACTTTGTGCCATTCAAATTGAACTATGCATTAGTCATAATAAGTGATGGTATAATTTCAATTAAAACAACTGAACTGGTTGATTTTGCTAGCGTAAAATAGAATCTATTCTCTCCATCTTAACAAATTACTAATTATGTGTGTAATAGGATGGCCGTGGATGCCAGCAGTAGAATGTTACCCCTCCCCTCTTGCCAGTGGATGCAGTAAGAATCTACCAAGGGTTACCTCCAGAAGATGGGCAGCAGTGTATTTCTGTGTATCAACATCCCCTACTGCGCTTGACAACCCACCTGCCAAGCGTGGTGAATATGGCAACAGTCCCTCATGTACTCGGGAGGCCAATCCAGCAGTGGATGTCCTACAGCTGATATGAAGATGTAATAGGATTAATTTCATATAAATTACCTTTTACCATCTGTTTCATGTTCTGATTACAATGTTAAAAAACAACATTATAATAATACACCTAGTCATTGTGGGCTGTGTTTTGATTTGGTGTTTTGTTGTGTGTTGTGATTTGGTTTGTAAGATAATTTAGAGATTTGGATATTTCACTCTCATATGACTAATGGAAACACAACATTATAGTTTGTAACTTTTATAGTGTTTAACCACACTTAGGTAGAACACTTCAAGGGTATTATACAACATTGTTTTGGTAAAAAGCAGCCCTTGGTAAGCAGGTCATCTATGCCTTACAATTGCAGAACAGGGATTTTACACTATATCAACCTGCCAGCCTAGAGACAAATAATATTAAATCTTGGGTGTGGTTCTACCACACAGTAAACTCTAAGAGGTAGGCCCATTTCAAAGAAAACAAGAGATATACAAATGATAAACAAAACACTTCAGGATACTAATGCTAACAATAACATTGTCCCAAACAAACAGGAACTAAAAGTAGGCAGGATTTTTATTTCATATTTTTCATTTCATTACAATCAGGAACATTTATTTTCTTGTTTGTGTATAGAATATTTGTTTTCGTCGCTAACAACACAGAAAACTAAAAGGTACTAATTGTAATGTTATGTTTTGATGAAGAGATTAACACTAACCTTCGTCTTGAAACTCGAGACCAAGGCCGAGATGCACTGTATACGGACTGGTTACTCGTCAAACTGATGAAAGAACGACCGCTGAGGTTACCCACGAAATGGGACAAACTGAACTGTAGACAAAATTATCACGTCAATAATAACATTATAACAAAGAAATTCCAACAAACAACTACGCATCCGAAATCGAGGCGTGAGCAAGATCGAGAAATTAGAACAAAGCCAAACAAAAGCTTAGGAGTTACTGTATACCAACACGCGAATTACGTGAGTTCAGCTGGGAATGACATTAGCAAGTTTTTGTTTCATCATTACCTGACTCGTGAACGCTTGGCTCTCACGCTCTTCCTTTACGTGCTTCGGATTTTTTAGCTGGGAGCTCTTATTTTGCGAGTTTCCCATTAAAGTTTGACAATCTAAAACAAATTTCCCACAGCAGAGTATTTCTAATTCGCTAATTTATGTTTGATTGATTTGTTTGATGGATGTCGATCGTATCGTTATCGTCCAGTCTCGTACGTCCGTCGTTCAATCAGTTTTCCACCATGACTGCTGTGTATTTGTGCTGCCAACTCGTACTAAATTTAACGCCAGATTATTTATTAATTTTTATATACTTTTAAAGAAATTAACTAAAATCAATGTACTTACCCATCTCACGATCTGCAAGTGTGACTCTACTTGACTTGTTATTTATGTATATTTTAGTGGGCACGGTTACAGATACCATCTATCATTTTGGGATAAAACTATTGACAAAGGTATTGGTCACGCACAATCCATACAAAATTTACCCAGGCCCGGCGCAAACGAAACATAGGTCAGTTTTTTTTTATTTTGTAGACATTGATAATAAGTAATTTATTATTTATTTTTACGTGGTTAACTTAGTTAAATTGCCTTTGTAAGGTATATATAGAAAAACCGACTGAATATAACGATGGCCAGCCAAAATATCATAAGAATTTATAAAATAACTTAACACTGGTGGAATTGTGAAAAACCAAACACAAAAAGCTATAAAATAAAAAGACAAGGTATATTATATGCCATCAAAAGGGATCTGTTAAAAACAGATCATAGAGTATAGATTTTAGCAAGATTATTTCAGATGATAAAAATGTAACCCAAAACTATAACTCATTCAGCAACACCCTATAAAATAAAAAAAAATAAAAATAGCTTTATTAATTCCACACAATAAAATATAAATAATATGTACTAGACTAAAATTAAACTTAACATAATTTTATTAAAATAGCATGCATAATTTATAAAATCTCTCCTTTTTTTTTACATAATATCGCTTCAAACTTTAAAATATATAATTTTAGTATCGTAATCAATAAATTTATTCGGTTTTGTTATGGACCCCGGTTCGGGTAAAAGCCTCCTCCAAAAACTTCCATTTCTCTTTATCTTTTGCAGTATTTTTCCAGTATCTGCCTGCAGTCGCAACTATGTCATCTTGCCATCTAGTAAAAGGCCGACCTCTTTCTCTGGAGCCGCCTGGCCCCTCCCATTCTGTGGCTCTAAGTGTCCATCTGTCATCAGTGTATCTTGCCACATGGCCAGCCCACTTCCACTTCATACGTTGTGAAAACAGTAGGGCATCAGTTACTTTTGTTTTCTTGCGTATTATGGTATTTTTCACCCGGTCTCTTAGTTTGATGCCCAGACAACTTCTCTCCATTGCTCTCTGTGTGGTTGTGATTTTATTTCTAGTTTTTTGTTGAAATGTCCAAGTCTGGCAGCCATAGGTGAGACTTGGTAATATGGCTGAGTTCATAACTAATTTCTTTGCTGTCATAGGTAGTTGAGACTTTAGTATTTCCAGGGCCCAAAACTTTTTCCATGTAGTAGCTATCCTTCTATCTATTTCTTCCAAATTTCTTTCTGGTTTGAAGGATATTTGCTTTCCTAGATAAACATAATTATGTACAAATTCAAGTGGGATGTTGTTAACCAGAATGGGTAGTTGCTTGTCGTTGGTCATCACTTTTGTTTTTTCGTGGTTCATTTCTAACCCTGCGCTTTTGCTTGCTAAATCTAATTCATTTATCATGGTATTCTGTTTTGTAGGGTTTTCTGACAGCAAAACTATATCGTCTGCAAACCTTAAATGAGTCATGAAAACTCCGTGCATGTAAATTCCTTGCTTTGCCCATGGTAAATCTTTCATTAAATTTTGCAGAACAGCTATGAATAGTTTCGGTGACACTGGATCCCCTTGCCTTACTCCTCTCATTATGTTGAATCTGGTGCCTGTTCTGTCTAACTTGACTCTACATGTGCTTTTAGAGTAAATATTTTTCAGGATGTTGATGTATTTATCGTTTATGCCTTGTTTATTTAGAGCTTCCCAGATGCTATTGTATGAGATAGTGTCAAACGCTTTTTTATAGTCAATAAAAGCCATATAGAGTGGTTTACGGAATTCTAGATATTTTTCTATCACTTGTTCGAGTACGTGGATGTGATCAACCGTGCTGAAACCTTTTCTAAAACCTGCCTGTTCGCAAGGTTGGTGCTTATCAATGTCTGGAGATATCCTGTCCAGTAAGCATGACGCGAATAGTTTATAAAGGCATGGCATTAGGCTTATTGGACGGTAGTTTCCTATGTCCAACACCCTATACAACCTATTAAATAAATGCATACCCAAAACAATAGTAAAATTAAAAAATAAAATCAAAAAGACTTGGCTGACAACAGGCATTAAACATCATATAAACTAAAAAGATCTTTAAAAATACCTGCATCACAAATAAATAACCCAATACTAGATAAACATTATAAAAATTACGAAAAAGTGTTAAAAAAACTGTTAAAACCTCTAAAAAAATTACAAAATATAAAAAGAATGAAAAATACAGACAACACAGTAAAAACTATGTGGCAAATAGTTAAAGAAGAAACAAATAAATTACCAACAAAAAATTAAAATAATATAATAATCAAAATAAATTAAACATTAACAGAAGTTCCATTTGAAATTGCTAATTTATTTAATGATTTCTTCTCATCAGTGGGAGAAAATGGAAATATTTCTTCAAAAACCAACTTACCATTAACTACAATAGAAAACTCAATGTTCCTACAGCCAATAACCATCAATGAAACATTAAAAATCATAAAAAAAAATAAAAAAACAAACGAAGTTTTGGGCATGAGAGCTCCCGCCAACATTGATAAAAAAGTGCGCCGAAGAACTTGCGCCACCATTGAAGTTTTTAATCCAACAATCATTTTCAGAAGGTGTTGTCCCAGACGCTTTTAAAATGGCAGTAATCAAACCACTCTACAAAAAAATAGTAAACATGACCTCAATAATTATCGCACCATAGCCCTTTTGCCAACATTTAAAAAAATTTGAAGGTGCTATATCCAGTCGCCTCTATTCATATTGTGAGAAATTAAAAATATTCAGCGAAGCTCAAAACGGCTTCCAAAAAATAAGTCTACATCTCTAGCAGTGTATAATTATATAAATAAAATCCTAAATTTAATAAATAATAAAAATTATGCCATTGGTATACTATTGTATATGAGCAAGGCTTATGATCTCTATCATTTTTCAGCTTTTTTAACAGTATATTGTATGGGACTCTTCCCATACGATATACTGTTAAAAAAAGCTTCAAGGTATAGGAGTAAGGGGCCAAGTCCATAGCTGGTTTATTTCATATTTAAAAAATAGAACACAATTTGTAGAGGTTGAACACTACAACCAAGCACAGGAAAAATTAATTTAGTTATATCACGAAATATCATAGTTAAACAATTAATACCACAAGGCAGCGTTCTAGGGTGTATCTTGTTCCTTATTTATATAAATGACCTGCCCAAAATCTTTAATGAACACTGTACTCTTTTCGCAGATGACAAATCGATAGTATTACTTACCTAGCAAAAGTGGATCTAACCTTCATGAACATTTAGATTCCATATTAATTTATTAATAAAATAACAGATTGGCTTCGGCACCACAATTTACTATTAAACTTCAATAAAACTAAATTAATACAGTTCCACCCTTGTAAAAAAACACCACTTCAAATTCAATACAACTTTCAAAACACTCCAATAGAAGTTGTTAATACTTAACCTCTTCTAGGAACACACATAGATTCTAACATAGATTGGAAAACCCACTCATAAAAAATTGCTTCAAAATTATCCAGGTTCACCTATGCGCTTTATCAACTTAAAAAGTCTACAAACATAAAAATTGCCACCTGTGCCTACTATGCATATGCCCATGCTTGACTGCAGTATGGCATAACTATCTGGAGAAATAGTACTGACGCCTCAAAACTCTTTACGCTTCGAAAACGATGTATAAGAATTATTTACAATTTAGACACAACAGAAAGCTGCAAACCTTACTTTCAAAAAGAAAATATTCTTACTCTAACATGTATTTATATTATAAACATTAGCGTATTTGTTAAAAAACACATTCACCTCTTTCAAGAATATTCACATCCACAGAATCTTAGACTACACAAAAACTAGTTACTTCCTTCTCAAAACTCCAAATCTTTCACTCCGGTACACATGCCATGGCAATAAAAATTTATAATAACAATAATAATAATATTTAAAAATAAACTTAAGAGTTATTTAATTAAACATAGTTTTTATACTTTGCAAGAGTTTTTTTATATTAACCCATTGAGTTACATAAAAAGGAGGTACCTTTTATAAAAAATGTTAAAAAAAAGATTACCTATGTAATTATTGTACTATTAATTTTAACAAAGCTATTATGTATGTTCATTTATCTTGATGTGATAATTTGATATAATTTAGATTAAGGTATGATAAGTACATTTAAACAATACCTAACTTTAAGTAAAGTTGTTTTAAATTAGGTAAGTACGGCAATTGTTAAGTTACCTACAAACAACTAAACTGTAGTGCCCTTACTGGGATTATGCTAAATTATAAGACCTACTGTACACACGAACGCAATAAATGACGAGCTCTGTGGCACAGCGGGCGAAGGTCCGCCTGCGACGCAAGGGGTTGCGGGTTCGATTCCCGCCTCGGGACAAATGTCTGTACGATCTGCAGATATTTGTTCAGGGTGTTCTGGGTGTTTTTCTATATATAATAAAAATATCTATCTATGTAGTATAATGTATTAAGTATATCAGTCGTCTAGTACCCATAACACAAGCTCTGCTTAGCTTGGGGCTAGATGATGCTGTGTGATTTGTCCAGAATTATTATTATTATTAAAAAAAAAATGATTTTGAATTTTGACGACGTAAAGAACGCTCGCACCAGAAACAATTATTTATCGTCCGCCATTCCAACAACCAATCATTAAGCTTATCAAGAGTCCGGAAGAATTGTGAAATTGTCGTACAATAAAAAAAATAACATAAATAAAAACGCACAATGTCCATCAAAAAGTACTCCACTAAAAGTCTTCTCGCTCTTTTAAGGGAGTGTGCGAGTGAGATAGCATGCGTCAGTTCTTTTGTTTTGTTTACAAAGCAAGATAAGATCTTAAAATGGCAAATATTTTACAAACTCTCAACAGTAATTATAAGAAGGCAATTTACCTAATTTAACCACTAAAATTAAAAAAAAAATACTGATTTCCAATGTACATAAAATAACAAAAAAACTGAGATATGTTTCGTTTGCGCTGCCGCCGGGCCTGGGCTTATTAAAGGGCCTGGGCTTATTATAGGGCCTGGGTCATAAATGACCATTCTTCTTACTCTTGGCATAGCAGTTTCAGTTTAAGGTCATCGCTTATTTTTTTATTTACTTTTGTAGGACTCAAAATGCTTCATCCGGCAGTATTATGTATGTATTATGGTCACACTTATATAGTCTGTGGAGGATAATATGTTGCCATTCTATAAAATTGAATTATATTCTCGGTGGAATTAAATCTCAATCATCTCACGAAGCCTGCAGCTGTCACTGTCAGGCAGGATTGCCGTCAAATGAATATGTCAAAGTTTATGGCGAAGTGGGTGTATCCTGGGTCTTATAGGGTTCCGCAGCATTATCAACTTTCTGGAGATTTTGATCCAGCGATTGAGATGCTGCTGGATTTACATCAATGCATTAAGGCTCATAATCATACCTAAAGCAACCTTTTTTTTTACGGAGGATGACTGTCTATTATAGACCTACCATTACTGATAATGCATGCATCATGCATGTTACAAATTAGCATCCATAAAAAAATTGTTTACATCTTTTACTGAAATATATGCGCGGCAGTACGGTAGCGAGCGGGTGTTGTACTATGACGACACCGCAAAGAGCAGGCCCTGGGGAAACGTGCGTTGTCACCACTCAATTTAAAATCTATATCGAAGCTACACGATGCAGCAACGTATCGCTGTTTCTTATTTTTAACAGATAATACTATGAGTGTTATAAAAAATAAAAATTAAAAAACATTCTTTATTGTTTTTAGTTTTAAAATTACAGGATTTTATCGCGTACCTTTTTTATTATTTTCCCGACGTTTCGAACACATTTCAGCGTTCTTGGTCGCGGGAGGACTGATGTGCTGGGAGCTACCGCCGCGAATTGATGGCAGAATCCACGACTACCCTCAATTCGTCTTCAGATTCAGAAATGTCCAAGTTCACATTACGACACACTACACTGACGGTATCGGACTGATGTACCGTCGGAACACAACGCACACACTTATTCAACACAGGATTCCATGCAGAAGAGAGACGAAAACCATCTTCACGATTGAAACACCTAAATTTCAATCGTGAAGATGGTTTTCGTCTCTCTTCTGCATGGAATCCTGTGTTGAATAAGTGTGTGCGTTGTGTTCCGACGGTACAGCAGTCCGATACCGTCAGTGTAGTGTGTCGTAATGTGAACTTGGACATTTCTGAATCTGAAGATGAATTGAGGGTAGTCGTGGATTCTGCCATCAATTCGCGGCGGTAGCTCCCAGCACATCAGTCCTCCCGCGACCAAGAACGCTGAAATGTGTTCGAAACGTCGGGAAAATAATAAAAAAGGTACGCGATAAAATCCTGTAATTTTAAAACTAAAAATATGTTGACAAATCGCGAAAGTTTAACAAGTTATATTCTTTATTGTAATGTTGTCTTCATTTCTAGGTATGTTTTTCGTTTGTATATTATATCGTATATTTAATGCACGACCATAAACATAACACGCGCGAGGTCTATCACGAACGAAAACTCTTCTATAATTTTATTTATATAAGAATATAGATATACTATACAAGGTACGTAGGTAGGTACATATACTTACACAATTTTCTTTAAGCACTTATTTTTATAGTTGCATTATGTTTATGGTGGTGCATTTTAATGTACGATATAATATACAAACGAAAAACGTAGAAATGAAGACTACATTACATTATAGAATATTTATTAATTTTGGTTTTTTATTCAACTCATCGCATTATCTGTTAAAAATAAGAAACAGCTGTAAAAAAATATTGCGATACGTCGCTGAATCATGTAGCTTCCGATATTATGGGATTTTAAATTGAGTGGCGACAACGCACGTTTTCACAGGGTCTGCTCTATGTGTTGACGTCATACGTGAGAATGAAGATCTATAGAGCTAATAAATCCTTAACATACAGCGCAAAAAAAAATAGTTCAACGAAAAAAAATTACGAAGTTATGTCGAAATTACTAGCGAAGTTCACCGAGTGGCCGCTGTAGTAGCCGTGATGTGACGTCACAGCGTCGGATCGCCGCCACTTGGCTTTTGGCAGCGATAGGGCGCACAGTAGAGACCTAAAACTTTGTAGAAAATGGTTTTCAATGGTTACAAAATATTATTTCAGGTCCTACCAAAATATCTGCCACAGCTCAAGGAGGTCATTGTGCCCATGAAACTAAACAACTTTGCCCAAGGAACCTGTACCTATACTTTACATTCATTCTTCTCACACCTACTAGCTAAGCACCTACCACTAACAGCTTAGACCTAAAGATTACCATTAAGTACCTACGTACGTAGCTACATATATGTATAAGCAGCACCCTTACCTTTGTAGTTTCTAACTACGGATTTCAGCGCTGGTGAACTTAGAAACCTACCTAGGCAAACAAACACCATGAGCCACTTTTGACGTATACGTTACGGATTTTCATTGTAGACGGGGAGTTACGGAAAAAACATTAAGGTACGGTACGGAACCCTAAACCTGGAAATTCAACAATTATTTATTGATAAATTTTGACAGTCCAGTCTGACGTCTGTGCCTAAAAAGTTGGAGAATTTGTGTTTTATTTATTATCGTGTCGTTCGTTAGCCCAGCAGAGTGACTTCCTACATACTCTTTGCGTTAGCCTTACAAAGCAAATGGTTAGTGTCACGTCACCGCGGCACCGGTCACTCGTTAGTGTTTTCCCTATAACACAATGTCACAATGTGTTGTGTTGTGTCCAACAACACATTGCTAACTAAAAAAAATCGTAAACAGCTGATAAGACAATATAATACCACGAACAAAAACCACAAAGAGTTCAAGCTAAAAGAGAGAACCACTCTCTTTAAAATAATGTGTGTTGACAATGACAAAAATATTTAATATTACTGTTAACCTTTGGACTTCGAGTTATCAATCTTTTCAGTAATGCACAGTCAACTTACAGTAGGCATACCTTTCACACTGTTGCTTTCAGTTTTATTGTCATATATGTACAAGGGCTCACCAGGTGGGTAGCTAAATCTACGAAATTAGCATTTATTTAAAATAATTTCTTTATTTTTGCATGTTTATTAGATTAAGATAGTAAAAAATAATGTACTTATACATATTTCAATGAATCTACCAACTAGCTGTTTTTAGCAGCAGTGACTTGGCCTAATCTAATAATTAATTTTATTTTTCTTGGATGCTTATGCTCTAGTCTAGACTAATATTACTGATTTTTATCCATTTAGAAAAAAACCTTTTTTTTTATTTTAATTCCCAAATAAATTGAAAAAAGATACCATACTTGAACATCCCTACCAGATAGACTATGTTGCTGGTGTCTTGAACTATAGAAGACAGTGAAGCACATGCTACCTACACTGCACTGCCTCAAATGACACCAGATCAAAAACAGGACTGTAACAGCTTATCGGTCATGCCCTTCAATTATAACAACTGCATCTCCTTCAGGGATGCTTCTGTAAACGCTGTTAGTGACCCAAGGTCCATCTCTGGTATTTTAAGGAGTTGTGAATTAGAATACATATTTTGAAACCATGTTTTAAATTAATTCATGTAAAAATGTGGCTGTGAGGTGCTGGCAGTAGAATGTTACACCTCCTCTCATGCCTGTGGTTGCAGTAAGAGCCTGCTAAGGGATACCTCCTGAAGATAGGCAGGAGCATCTTTCCGTGTATCAATATCACATACTGCACTCACCAATCCGCCTGCCAAGTGTGGTGAGTATGGCAACTACCCCTAATGGAGATCCATGAGGGAGGCATGTGCTCAGTAGTGGCTTCGATTTACGGCTGAAATGATGATGTAAAAACATTTCTTCACTTTCAGTAGATAAAATGGCGAATAATGGACTGCTGTTCATCTCGACTGCTGCGAAAGCCCACAATGTGTGTGTGAAAGCCTCAAACTTTGTGAGAAAAGTGCTTTATGTCAATATCAAGGAGAGTCCAGACACTACATTGCCTGCAATCAGCAAACAAATAGTAAATCTATATTCTAAGGTAAGTTTACTTTGAAAGAAATCTAGATAGGTCTGAAATTATGTTACTGAGAATTAGGAGTGTTTAACTTAAAATACTTTTTTTATAACAACTTCCATTTTGCTGTGGGGTGCTGGCAGTAGAATAAATAAATAAATAAAGCTGGACAGATCACACAGCATCATCTAATCCCAAGCTAAGCAGAGCTTGTGTTATGGGTACTGGATGACTGATATACTTAATACATTATACTACATAGATAGATATTTTTATTATATATAGAAAATACACCCAGAACACCCTGAACAAATATCTGCAGATCGTACAGACATTTGTCCCGAGGCGGGAATCGAACCCGCAACCCCTTGCGTCGCAGGCGGACCTTCGCCCGCTACGCCACAGAGCTCGTTCGAGAATATTATCCCTTCTCTCATGCCCATGGATGCAGTAAAAGCCTGCTAAGGGATACCTCCGGAAGATGCGCAGCAGCGTCTTTCCATGTATCAACATCCTATACTGTGTTCACCAACCCGCCTGCCAAGCGTGGTGAGTATGGCAATTACCCCTCATCTGAACTGATGATGACTACTTTTTATCCAGGTACAACGCATGCAAAGCGATGGGCACAAGCTAGTTATTAATAGTTTGATTATCACAACCAGCTGTCATTTTTGTTATTATAAATAAAAAATCATAATTAGAAAATCTTATGTGATTACAAAAACTGATGTGGATGTTTGTCAACATGTGTTTGTAGTGTCCTACAAAAGTTAAACACTGCATCAAAGTGTTAGTCACTCTCCTCAAAACCATTGATTCTATTTATCTTCATTAGAAGTTGACTCTACAAATCTACTAATAAAATAAAAAGATATTAAAGTAAATAAATTTCACTAATTGGTTATATTTATAAATAGATTTATGAATAAATCACACTGAAATATCTTTTACAAAAAAAAAACAAATACGCAAACGTTCACTCAGACGGTCAAACGATTTGGTTTTGCAAGCCCCTAGAACAAATTATGGCAAGAAAAATATACTTTACGAGGGTGCACAAATGTTCAACAAATTACCCAATATTATTAAGGACACAAAATCATTTAATGCTTTCAAAAATAAATTAAAAGCCCATTTTTCACGAGATTTATCAGAGTTTATACGAAACATTTAAATACAAACAAACAGACTTACGAGTAAATACTTATGACTAATATATGTATATCTTTATGAATACTAATATGAATATCTTGCCATAGCAACTGCCAAACGATATGTACTCGATCCTCTTTAGTTCGACTCAAATACGATAAACCGTTTTTTTTTTCTGACTACCCACTTTTAACTCATCAATACTCATCATTTTTAATACTCGTAACAAAACAAAATTGTTCTAGGAAATTCTATGCGAATAATTTTTGTGTTGTAAGGTACCTAATCATTTATTTTAAGTATGTAGCTGTGTGTTTAAAGTAGCTTATTAATTAAGTTAGTTCTGCACGAATTACGCTGTAATAATTTAAGCCTATCTTGTATTTCTCTTTTAAGTGAATGTATATTCTTTTGAGAAATAAATTTCTAAAACCGTAATAGTTTTTTTGAAGAGGCTGTGACTTCTTCCGGTAAACATTCTAATTATGGACTATTTGGTTACTGAGGAAATAAGGCAGTTATATGTATGTAAGCAGCATGAAATTGTCATAAACATCTGAGAATTCTTTAATGGAAAACAATACATGTGCCATGCCCCAATATGCTGTGGGGTGCCGGCAGTGGAATGTTGCCCCTCCTCTCTTGTCCGTGGATGCAGTGAATCTGCTAAGGGATACCTCCCGGAGATGGGCAGCGGCGTCTTTCCGTGTACCAACATCTCGCACTGCGCTCGCCATCCCGCCTGCTAAGCGAGTAGCAACAACCCGTCATAATCAGTCCTAGGAGATCCATGAGGGAGGCCTATGCATCAATGGATGACCTACGCCTGAGATGATGATAAATACATTGAATGTGGAATCATATTATAACTTCGTCTGTTCTATTGTTAAGTGTAATTTGTTAAGTAGGTACCAATTTAGCACGCCAACCACGCTCTAAACTGCAGGTTTGGCTGGTAGAAATGCTTTAGCATTAAGCCCACCTTTTGTAATTGTGCAATAAAGTATTAAATAAAATAAATAAATAAATGTAGTCTCATACATTTATACACAAGCTTCTTTACTTGCAGGCATCAGCGAGATGTGACCACTTAGATGTAAGACTGATGTTAAAACCCAGCAACAAGGACTCGAAAATAGAGACGCAACATCCGATAGATGTGGTGTTATATGACAGCGAGCTATTCCAGGAGGCAAACCTGCTCCGACAGTCTGTGGTCACTGCTAGAGATGGATGCATGTTACAGAGGGTTGGTAAGTTACACAATGCTAGATCCACACTCTGCCTTTCTATTATGTATTTCCCAGGGGTGACGGCAGTAGAATGTTGCCCCTCCTTTCTTGCTTGTGGATTCAGTAAGAATCTGCCTCCGGAAGATGCAACTACCCCTCATGGAGATCCTTGGAGGCCTGTGTTCAGTAGTGGATGTTTTACGGCTGTAATGACACAATTTATCGCGTTTAAATGTGTTAATAACCAAACAGTAATTAATGCAGACATGTCAATTTTCCAGACACCTCTGACGCGCCGGCGGACACAACGCCCCTCAGGCCAGTGAAGACATACGAGTACGTAGCCCTGGGCGGGACCTTCGACCGGCTGCACAATGGACACAAGATCCTGCTGTCCGAAGCAGTGCTGCGAGCCACGAAGCACGTCGCTGTGGGTGTCACTGATATTAACATGATACAGAGTGAGTTCAATCCTGTAGCTGATTAAATGCTGCCTCGCCGTAACACAGTCTTCTACTAGCACGGGAGGCATTAGGTTCCCTTAACTGTATGCATGCATACTGACACTAAATAAAGTCATAACACCTTCACCTTTAAATAAGTGTATACTGTTAATTTAAGCTTGCAAATTTGTTTTTGTGGAATAAAATATATTCTTATTATTAAATGTGCGTCGCTTGTTGCTTTTCTAAAATAGGATCCCACCACAAACATCCGGGGAGGTAATACCTGCCGCCAATTGTCTGTATTGCTGCGTTCCGGTTTGAAGGGTTAGGTTAGGGCCGGTGAAATTAAGCTTTTAACTCTACAAGCCCAAACTTCACAAACTCTACATATTAGTCAAAATAACGGCTTTTTTACAGCCGTAGGATTGCTGTCAGTGTCTGTGACATAAGCCTCCCATGGATCACAAAGACCAAGGCCGACCCGCATGGTTGGCAAGCGCTGTTTAATATGTTTCTTACACTTGCGATATATGTTTTTGTATCGATAAAATCTAAAGTATACATTTGGAAACTTGTGTTAAATAATTTCACCAATTGATATCATATCCCGACAATATTGTTTATGTGGTATAATCTAAACGCAAGTTATGAGGGTTCAAAGAAACGACGAAGTCTTTTGAGAAAAGGTGAGTTGTGCCCTTGCACTTTACTTGGCTCGTCATCACTACTATGTCCCTAGATACCATGCCGCCGTGCACCTAGCATCCTAGATTATTATAGGTTCAATTAGCCGCTATGGTCGTGTATAATAAGCAAAGTGTGGATGAAATAGTGTCGTCAAATAGAGGTGCAACATTGTCAAATACATAGGTGCAAATTTACGTATCTCAAGGGTTTTCAAATGACGATTGATCTGTGATGCGAATCTACATTCATTCATCAGATCATTTTGGATCGTATTGCTACAGATATATTGCCGAAAATGTTTGATGTGATAGCCGGGCTCTAGACAGTCATTTTGTTGTGTGATAGGGATTGGAAATAAAGTGCAAAAATCATTAAAATAGAGTAATTTGCAAATGGGGAAAAAATTCTTCAAACATGTATAAAAGTTATTGTTAAATCATTAAAGAAAATCAATGGCTACGTAATAGTTATAATCAAATCAATAAATTCATCAACGACTGCCCAATGGATACACGATACACTTCGCAGAAGCAGTGCTTCGGGCCACGAATCACGTTGCTGTGGGCATCACTGATACGCCAAAGAAGAGTAAGTTCATTGCAATACGTAACGAAGGATTCTAAGCATTTGCCCGACGCGTATCAACTATTATTTCACCTGCGAGGAAAGACCAAAATGTCGACCGGTTATAGTAAATCTCTCTAAACCTAGAGGTTAACAGTTCATTCCTCTGGGGTCAAAATCGAACTTAGTCCCTCAATAGACCTGTATATCAGTCCGGATAAGAATTTCTCTCCTAGGTCTTAATTATGGCCTATCGCATCTTTTCAAGTTTGTTTAACGATAACGTAACGCAGTTTTTAACAAGTTCGGGAGGTAAGGTCTCGTCAATTGCGGTGAATATGTTGTCAAGGTTTACCCTAGTACTTTTCTAGAACCTCGTTACTATCACTTAAGTTCGTTTATAGCTCGCTTATGAGTACCTGGCTTATGTGTTTCCGCGAGTAGACTATTGTTATTTGACTTGTACAGCGTCAACAACTGTGAGAAAAAGTATATTTACCTTAGAAATAACGTTCAATATTTGTTACAGCTAAGAAACTCTACGAGCTAATCGAGCCAGTGGAACAGAGAATTAAAGAGGTGCTCAACTTTCTAAGAGACGTGAACCCCGATTTGGAGTACGATGTGTTTCCCTTGCAAGATCTCTACGGGCCAACCAAGGATGATCCCAAGTTTCAGGTATACTATGCACTAAGCTGCGGGGTGCCTCCGTCATCATGTACGAGTACGATGTGTTTCCCTTGCAAGATCTCTACGGGCCAACCAAGGATGATCCCAAGTTTCAGGTATACTATGCACTAAGCTGCGGGGTGCCTCCGTCATCATGTACGAGTACGATGTGTTTCCCTTGCAAGATCTCTACGGGCCAACCAAGGATGATCCCAAGTTTCAGGTATACTATGCACTAAGCTGCGGGGTGCCTCCGTCATCATGTACGAGTACGATGTGTTTCCCTTGCAAGATCTCTACGGGCCAACCAAGGATGATCCCAAGTTTCAGGTATACTATGCACTAAGCTGCGGGGTGCCTCCGTCATCATGTACGAGTACGATGTGTTTCCCTTGCAAGATCTCTACGGGCCAACCAAGGATGATCCCAAGTTTCAGGTATACTATGTACTAAGCTGGGGGGTGCCTCGGTCTTGCCCGTGGATGCAGTAAGAATCTGCCAAGGCGTCTTTCCGTGTATCAACGTCCCTTACTGCGCTTGCCGACTCGCCTGCCATCTGAGATCCATGAGGCAGGCTTATGTCCAGCTATGTAGCTAGCCCACGACTGAGATGGTTTTAATCATTTATATCGGTCTTTGTCTTTCTTGTGTTCTTGTTTGTCTCTTGTAGTTTTATTAACCAAACAAATGCAAGATTGATATACAACATATTCACAACAGAATATACATAACAGAAGATATTCTTCTAAATTATTTTAATTAGTAACCTAATCTGTAACTTGAAAATTGTTTATGATTTCATTTTGATATCTTACACAATTTTTTAACTGAAAGACACCATACAACTAATATTTTACCACTAATTTTAAATGCATTGAAAGAACTTTTCCGAAGCCAATATTATTTTGATCGTTGTTTATTTTTTAATAAGATTCAATGGTAATTAATGAACAATGTAATCAAATCTTGGTAGTGACTGGACGAAATGTCGTCTCCTTCAGGGATCGCGCGGACGCCGGTGACCGGGAACAATAACGAAGACTTTGTTTTGTTTATGTTAGGGAGTATAATGGCTTTTGATCTTTTTGCCATTTCATCAAAATAACTTTGAATTTCATTGCCAATTGTCAACACGCATTTTAGTGCTTTGAGAGCGTAAAAATCGCCCGCCCCCTGCACACTGCAATCTTTAAAGATTCAATTTCTACTCGATATGAAGGCTTTAATGGTCTTACCTGAAAACCAGCGTTGATCCTTATTTCTGGGGATCAACATAAGGTTACGATCTTTTGGTCCACAAACCTAGAAATACTTTTGTTTATTTTAACATTTCAGCATGTACTTACTGTCTGTGGACTAATATATGTTTCTTCTTCTATTCTTCTTTGATGTTTAAAACAGTATTACCTTCCAGCTTCTAGTGGTAAGCGAAGAGACGTCCAAAGGCGGTGTGAAGGTCAACGAGAAACGGAAGGAGAACGGTCTTCAACCGCTTGATGTGTACACGATAGCGCTAGCGCAAGACAGTGCCCCGAACCGCTCCAACGAAGAGGAGCAGAAAGTCAGCTCAAGCAACAAGCGGATGAGGCTGCTGGGGACTGTGCTGAAGGAACCAATGGTAAATCTATACTAGCATCTGCCCGCCGCTTCGCATGCGTTCATCATTCCAGCCGTAAAACGTCCACTGATGAACATAGGCCTCCCTCATGGATCTCCATGAGGAGTAGTTGCCATACTCACTACTCTTGGCAGGCGGGTTGGCGAGCGCAGTACGTGATATTGATACACGGAAATACGCTGCTGCCCATCTTCCGGAGATGTCCCTTAGCAGGCTCTTACTGCATCCACGGGCATGAGAGGAGGGGTATCATTCTACTGCCGGCACCCCACGGCTTGCATCTTTACGTGTACAAAATTTCAGCGCAATCCGTAGGCTAGTTTTTGCTTGAAGAGGTAACAAAAATCCATACATCTATACTAGGAAGCTTTCAGCTTTATAATATTAGTGAAGCTGAGGAGTTTGTTTGAACGCGCTAATCACAAAAACTACTGCTCGGAATTGAAAAAATATTTCGGTGTTGGATAGCCCAATTATCGAGGAAGCATATGAGGCTATATTCTTCACGCTGTGACCAATGGGAGCGGAGCATCATTGGAAAATGTTGTGAATTCCGTTTGCGAAATATTCAAGTTTTAAACTTTTTTAGAGCGTCCCCCCCCCCCCCCCCCCTCCAAAGACTAAACTGAATACTTAAAACCGAAAACTCAGTGAATTTTAGTAGGTTATAGGCTGTGATTATGTTCCTTATATGATGAGTAACGAATATACCTACAGGTCGCGCGGTGGTTTAAGATCGCTCGATGAATCCGGTGGGGGCAATCGGCGCATGTGTCCAATCGAGACGCGTGAACGCACCGCGGGAGGTGACCTTGAGACCGACTGAACTACCAATGACGTGACGCCGTCAGCGCACACCTGCCCCCCTCATTCCGCACATCACCAAATAGACCTTAGAATTGAATACTGCGCATACCCCTTCTACTTTTGCCGAGCGATCTTTAACTATTGCGCGACCTGTACGTTAAATTATATTTGTTTCTTTACAGCCCAACCCCAACATTCCTGACTGGCCGTACGTGATCGGCTTGGCCGGCGGCATTGCTAGCGGGAAGAGCAGCATAGCGGAAAAACTAGAGTAAGCTTAACTAAATAACGCGCTTTCCGAAAATACGAAATAAATTATTCTTCAACAATGGTGTGGTCGCAAATGGAAGGTATAGTTACTGTTGCGGATATCGCATTGCACGGCTGCGTATACGCGCCAGCAAGGATGTTTACAAAAGAACATAGTGTTAGTATTACCAGTTGAAATTAGAAATGCTAATTCCGCCGCAGGTTTTCAAAGTCTGCAGCATCATGGCTGCTATTCTAGCACTTTAATATAATTAATGGCATAAAGCATTGTAAAATGCTTTTAGAACTTCCCGAAATATATAAATATGATTACTGTTATTAAATTATATGTGATGTATTATTGTATTACTAATACAAATATATTTTTCAGAGCGAAAGGCGCGGCAATAGTCAACTGTGATATAATAGCCCATGAACTATACAAGCCGGGTCTTCCGCTCAACCAGACTATATCGGACACGTTCGGAGCCGACGTTATCAACAGTTCCGGCGAGGTGGATCGGAAGGCGCTAGGACAGATCGTCTTTAGCGATCAGGTACTGTAATACACATGAACTATACAAGCCGGGCTCCTCTGCTTAAACAGAGTCAAAGTCAATAAGTGTTTATTCAATAGAGTAAAACGAGCCCTCCGTCCAAACAGACTATATCAGACACGTTCGGAGCCGACGTCATTAACAGTTCCGGCGAGGTGGATCGGAAGGCGCTAGGGCAGATCGTCTTTAGCGATCAGGTACTGTAAATACACATGAACTATACAAGCCGGGCTCCTCTGCTTAAACAGAGTCAAAGCTAATAAGTGTTTATTCAATAGAGCAAAACGAGCCCTCCGTCCAAACAGACTATATCAGACAAGTTCGGTGACGACGTCATTAACAGTTCCGGCGAGGTGGATCTGAAGGCGCTAGGACAGATCGTCTTTAGCAATTAGCTACTCAACACATGGACTATACAAGCCGGGCCCTCTGCTCAAACAGACTCAAAGTCAAATAGTGTTTATTTAATAGAGTAAAAAGAGCCCTCCGCTCAAACGGACTATATCGGACACGTTCGGAGCTGACGTCATCAACAGCTCCGGCGAGGTGGATCGGAAGGCGCTAGGACAGACCGTCTTCAGCGATCAGGTACTGTGACACACTATTCGACAATACTTGACGTAATACACTGACGTGCGTGAAGTTAAATGGCTTTGTCTCAGTTGCGCTAACTGCAATTTTGTGCTTTATATTCTAAAGTTTAATTGTATAAAATAGTAAAAATCCATATTATTGTTCCAGTCAAAGCTCGAACAGCTGAACAGCATAATCTGGCCGGCGATATTAGAGGAAGCCAGCAACAGGATCCGGGCGCTGGGCTCCGCCGGCTACCGCGTCGTCGTGATGGAAGCCGCTGTGATGGTGCGCGCGCGCTGGTTCGCTCGCTGCCACCAGCTGTGGGCCGTTATCATACCGCCCGAGGAGGTAACTATATGTCTTTGAATCTATATGTCTATATCTACCAGAAAATGTATACACATATACATTTTCTGGTAGATTTAAAGGTACCTACAAAAAACGCCGTGGGCCCATTTCTTCCGTTACTTTGTTCAGTTGGATGGATCTGCGCAGTTTTATAATAGTTTGTGCGTTAGATTATATAATAAGTGATATAACAAGAGAAGAAGTGTATGGTGACCTGGTGACACGAACCTGCATTGACCTTGCTTGGATACATTCACAGAGCTCAACTTCAGCATATGTTTTAACCTGTAAACTATCGGATCACATAGGAGTGTGTATAAAAAGTAGATTAATAGGTACCAATAGTGCTTCTTCAGTCATTACGGTCTTCAGTGATAGTAAACTAGTTAGTAAACTTCAACAAGTGTCATGGTTGGAGCTTTTGAACTGTAAGTGTCCTTTGGATTTGTATGACAAAATGTATAATAAGTTTTTCAACATCTATAATGACTCAAAATACAACTCTCATTTACTTGGGTCACTAAAGAACTGAAAAATATGATTAAAACTAGAGATAATTTATTTAGACTTTGGAAAAGTAAACCAAAAGATATGAATCTAAGATTGCAGCATATACATAATCTTAAAAACAATTACAGGAAATAAGAAATAATTAAATCTAACAAAAATTTAAAAATGATAGGAAATAATTATTTCATGGACGGGAAATAAAAATGATAGCTTGGATGAGGTGATCTTAAAATATTTAGGCAGAACGGACAACATCAATAAATGTTTGTAATAACTTCTCAAATACCTTTACTAAAAAAATACTAGTTATAAAACGTAGTTGTAGTCATACATTTTTAAGTAGGTCCAATTATGTATCAGGCTGTGGGGTATCACTAAGTTAAGTAAGGCACAACCCAAGGACATTATAAAAAATATTAATTACATTAATAGTATAAGCTCATGGTATAGATATTGAGGATAAAAGAATTAAAATTAATAAAATGAAACATTAGTCCCATAATAGCTTTATTTATAAATTTATGTGTTGAAAAGGGTGTATACCCAGATAAATTAAAAACAGCATTGATTAGAACTATTTACAGGCAGGGCTCACATTGTACTCTAATTATAGGCCAATAGCAATCTTATCCGTTGTTAATAAAATTGTTGAAAAATACATTATAGGTCAAATAAGTACATTCCTAGAGAAGTATAAGTTACTATCAGATGTGCAGTACGGATTTAGGGAGGAAAGAAACACAGCGGCTGTGCTTGATAAATTCACTGATGACGTCAACAGGGTTCTGGACCAGAGGAGGCAGGTGGTGGTGGTCTTAATTGATTTTAAAAAAGCTTTTGACACTTAAGAGCATCGCCTGCTGCTTCTTGCCTTGGAGGAGTGGTGGTGTAGCAACCCTTAAACAGGTAGATACGTCTTTTTTAAACTTTCGCGATCACAACACTATTAAAATATGGGATTATCGGGTATTTATCGCGTAATTACCTTTTTACTTTTTACCTGAAACGTCGGGAATATAATAAAGGTAATTACGCGATAAATACCCGATAATCCCATATTTTAATAAGGTAGATACGTGCCTACTTAACAGGAAGGACCCTTCTGACCACAGTTGACGGTGAGCACCCATAAGTGTCACTTGTGGCGTACCAACTGGTTCAGTTTTTGGGCCAGTTGGATACATAATTAATGAAAACAGTATGTGTAATGTAGTACACAATTGTGATATCTATATGTATGCTGATGATACTTGTTTACTTTTCATGGATAGGGATTTGAGTGTAATAGACGATAAAATTCAGGAAGATTTCAGTAATATTGTGAAATGGGCCCATGACAATGGAATTCTCACTAACTTAAATAAAACTAAATGTATGCATATCTATTCCCATACCTAAACAATATAAATATGATGCCTAGAATAAGTTGGACATAGCTATGATTGTACTGTTGTAGAGCAAGGAGTTAAAACTAAGAATGGTTAAATAGGTTCTTCATTTCATGTATAACCTTATTTTGGAAATAAACGTTTTTTATTTTTATTTATTATTTTATTATTTATTGTATGCATTGTGACATTCACACACACAAGCCAGTGTGATTGTATGGCCGTTGAGGTGGTGGAAGAGTACAGACCTGGGAGTAGTTATAGACACCAAATTTTAATGGAAAACTCATATAGTTAACTTGTGTAATAAACTAAGATCAGTTCTTGTAAAATTCTACCACCTTCACATGTTACTTGATAGGCCTACTTTGTATTCAGTCTATTATGCACTGGTGGACTCTCTAATTACTTATGGGTTAGGTAGCTATGGTCGTACCTTTAAATCATTTCTAGATAAAATTAAAGCATTGCAGATTAGATTCATGAAAGTACTGGTTGATACAAAGACGAGAATCCGCTGTAAAAACTCTGATTATGAACAGTTATTTGTTGAATGTAAAATGTTACCAGTGCAGGAGAAAGTTCTTTTATTAATTGCGGCTGAGCAGTGGCTTAGTGATGAGTTTAAGACTGTTGTAAAAAGTACAAAGACTGGTAGACGTAATGATAAAATCAAATTTTAAGTACCCATTTGAAAAAAACTATTATAGATCTAGAAATAGGTCATACTTAGTACCTAGGTAAGTTCTATAATAAGATTCCATCAATCCTTATTAAAAATTCTGTGAGTTAACACTCATTAAAAAAAAGACTGAGGGAGTTTCTTCTAAGCAACATTGGTATAGTTATATGACTAGATAGGTTCATCATCATCACCATTTCAGCCGTAAAACGTCCACTACTGAACTAAGGCCTCCCTCATGGATCTCCATGAGGGGTAGTTGCCATACTCACTACGCTTGACAGGCGGGTTGGTGAGCGCAGAACGGGATGTTGATATACGGAAAGACGCTGCTGCCCATCTTCCGAAGGTGTCCCTTAGCAGGCTCTTACTGCATCCACGGGTAGGAGAGGAGGGGTAACATTCTACTGCCGGCACCCCACGGCGACTAGATAGGTTATTATATAGGTATTGCGAAAAAGCGCAGTTTACAATGCCGATTATAAAGGGAGATTCAACTGCCAACAAACTGCTATGCAGTTTGGCGCAGTAGTTATATATTCCAGTATAAGTTTGAAGGTCTGAAAAAATGCTTTTTCATTTTTTAATTTCATTATTAGAACAAATAGTACATACAACAGAAATGGTAGACGACCTCTGTGGCGCAGCGGGCGAAGGTCCGCCTGCGACGCATAAGGTTGTGGGTTCGATTCCCAGTGTCTGTAACATTTCTCCCGAGTTGTCGAACGGCTGATAACACCCTGAACAAATATCTGCAGATCGTACAAACATTTGTCCCGAGGCGGGAATCGAACCCGCAACCCCTTGCGTCGCAGGCGGACCTTCGTCCGCTGCGCCACAGTGTAGTATAATGTATTAAGTATATCAGTCATCTAGTCCCCAGTACACAAGCTCTGCTTAGCTTGGGGCTAAATTATGGTATGAATATTGTCCAGCGTTATTATATTATACAAAAAACAATCTTCACATTTTTGTTGGTGGGTCAGTCTTTTTGTTCTTGCTAATCTCCGATTCGGCTAGATTGATTTTGACGGGATTTTAAACGGTAGATAGCTGATATTATAAATCGCAACTATTATTTTAGAAAAAGTAAGAAGGTACTAGGATTCCGCGAAAATAAAATAACTTTTAAAACTATCATGGTTGTTAACATCATTTATCATCATTGGTTCCAGTCAAAAGCAATATTTAATATTTGCAATATTTACGGGATATTTACAATGATTTGAGTCTTTTTGTGTTTTCCGATGTTTCGACGCAGTTTCACACATCATGATGACGTATAAACTCAAAAAGACTCAAATCATGGTAGATATCCCGAAAGTATTGTATAAAATAAAGTAAGTTGTCAAATCCACGGGTTGGTCTTCTGTTTTCCGTTTTTCCGCATGCGTTGTGTAATTCCGCATGTTCCGGAAACGGCGTTTGCATTTCCTTTTGTTGATTTTGAAATGATTATTTCTTTTTTCATTCCAGGCCGTGAAAAGACTGCAGAAACGCAACAATCTAACCGAAGAGGAGGCGAGACAGAGGATAGCTTCCCAGCCCTCAAATATGGAGCAAATAGCGCCGGCTAACATCGTGTTCAGTCCTTACTGGAGCTACGAATACACTCAGGCGCAGATCGACAAGGCTTGGGCGCATTTACAAGAACTGATTGAGAAGAGGGAGAAATAGTAGGGAAGGGTAACTTTTCTGCGATCACAACAGCATTGTTGCTGTATTGGATTATCGGGTATTTATCGCGTAACTAGATTCTGACTGAACCGAGTTCTAATTCTAATTCTATTACCAGATCTGCACTGACGTCCCGCATTGGGGTGTATTGTGCATTGTCCCCCGAGGTGCTGCCCCGACCCTAACCTAACCAGCCCAACTCCTTGAAATACCGAAGAAGGACTCGGGGTCGCCGGCAGCATTCCATGAGCATCCCCGAAGGGTATGCAAATATTGTGGAAGAAGAAGGGCATGACTCCATGAGCTCCTGCAGTCCTGTCTCTATTCTAGTCTGTCTTGTGGCACCAGTGCAGTAGCACGTGCTCCACGGTCTCTTCAAGACACCCGCGACATAGTCCACTGTCTGTGGCACCTGTCTTGAGAAGATGGTGATTGAGATCACAGTGTCCCGTGATGACGCCCACCATCATCCGTAGGTCTTGTCTTGTCATCTTAAGCAAAGCTGAGGTCCACTGTCTGTGGCACCCGTCTTGAGAAGATGGTGATTGAGATCACAGTGTCCCGTGATGACGCCTACCATCATCCGTAGGTCTTGTCTTGTCATCTTAAGCAAAGCTGAGGTCCACTGTCTGTGGCACCCGTCTTGAGAAGATGGTGATTGAGATCACAGTGTCCCGTGATGACGCCTACCATCATCCGTAGGTCTTGTCTTCTCATTTTAAGCAAAGCTGAGCCGAGTTGTATGTACCCCCAACTTTCAATCCGAAGGTCGTAGGTTCGATACCAGCCGTGCACCAATTTTTCTTTCATGAAAAATGTATGCGCACATTTAGTAACGTACTTGAACGGCGAAGGAAAACATCGTAAGGAAACCCGCGGCTTGGTTAGCATCAAACGTATTGACCTGTTCATTCCTCTGACTAAGTTTGCTCAGCTGAGTCAGCTGGTAGCTGAGAGGATGGTGTAGGTAGGTGCTAGGCAAGCGTAATCCATCTAACAATGTTCCAGGCACTGCAGCGTCGCATACAGCATGAAAACCAGTTGCTAACGCCGTATAAATCAACTACAATAGATGCAGAGGCCTTACATAGACGACTGCCCGCGACCACGATAGGTAGCGATCAGGTCGAAACGTCGTCGGGGTAAAAATAAGGGTAATCACGCGATAACCCCGATATTCCAATATAGTAATAAAAGGTAACAGAACCTTCAATATAAAAATAATATGACTATAATTAACTTTTAACGGTGGTATGGCGACTAAAAATATAAAAGAAAATGGTAGATACAGAAACCTCCATATTAATAATTTGAATTAGATAGATAGATAGAAAATGCTTTATTGCACACCTTAAACTAAACAAATTAACAAAAAAAAGAGAAACAGTAAACATAAAGTGACGATCGGCGGTCTTATCGCTAACTAAGATCGCTAGCTTTTAAATTACCTATCATAAATTTCTAACTAAGATAATTTTCTGTTGTATGTTTTATTATTTAATGGTGTTGCCATTTATTACCATTACGCCATTAAAATATCTTCCGATCTTTTTTAAAAACCACGCCTTTTACGCCAATATAAAATGAAATAAACGAAAAGTGAGCTTTTAAAATTGAAAAGATCACCTTATAATACAGGCCTTTGCATCTATTCTAGACGATTAATGCAGCGTCAGTAACTTTGAATCCTCGCTAACTGGGACACTGTAGCGCCTGGGACAAGATGGGGTACGCTTGCCCAGCATTTACTCCATCCTCTCAGCTTAGTCGACAGCACAACTGCGGCAGGCTGATTAAGTATCGACAGGTTTGCAACAGGCGTATATCTCGCAATCATCGCTGTCGATCGTATTTTTTTTCGCTTTTTACTTTATAGTCGACAGCACAACTTCGGCAGGCTGATTCAGTATCTCGCGACAGGTTTGCAACAGGCGTATATCTCGCAATCATCGCTGTCGATCGTATTTTTTTTCGCTTTTTACTTTATAGTCGACAGCACAACTTCGGCAGGCTGATTGCGTATCTCGCGACAGGTTTGCAACAGGCGTATATCTCGCAATCATCGCTGTCGATCGTATTTTTTTTCGCTTTTTACTTTATACTACAAAATTTGAGTAGGACTTAGTAAAATCTTTCTCTCGGCTACCAAAAGTATGTTCTCCTCTCTGGAGCTAGAGGACTACTTGTGGAGTACTACAAAATTGACCATTGACATGTCACCGGTGATCGCGAGATTTACGCCTGTGGCAAACCTGTCGCGAGATACGTAATCACCCGGCCGAGCTTTACGTTTCATTTTATTTTATAAACTTTTATTTCGGAACTGGCCATTATTCTATCATTGCTGTAAAAATAAGCACATAGTATTGTTTATGGTTTTATAGGTCCCATTTATGTAGTGTTTAGGAATAAAATGTACTGAATCGTCATAAAGTTTACTCTGAATATTTCTGTAATTCTATCTTAACTATTTCACGAGTTCAAACTGTAAACTTTTATCAAAATGCTGATTACTAAATATATCTCATTTAACAGCGTTCAGTGTATTTTCTCTAAAATTATATTTGCTATTGCCATAACTTTAACAAAAATCAGAAGGGTCTTAACTGACTCGACTGAACAGCGGATGGATGATATAGGGACATGATCCAATGATTAAATAAAAAAAACACCTGTTTATATATAATTATTAGATGATGTTTAAATACGAAATAACTATCTGTGTTATTAGTCATTACTTTATATAGTATAATGAAGATACAGAGTAAGCAATAATGTAGAAATATTTAAGATGTTACGACTGTTTTTATTATTATTATGGGATACGAAAGAATATATTTATATACTGAATACGACATGTTTGTTTGCTTTTAAATCATTATTGTTTAGAATACTAGGAATAACAATATTAAATTTAATTTTATCACTAGATGTACCTAATTGAATATTTTTCATTTTATTACTACATTGAATATTGCCGTGGGGTGCCGGCAGTAGAATGCTCGTGGATACAGTTATAATCCGTCAAGGAACCTCCGGACAGCAGCGTCTTTCTGTGTATCATCATCACATTAGCCGTGGGGTGCCGGCAGTAGAATGTTACCCCTCCTCTCATGCCCGTGGATGCAGTAAGAGCCTGCTAAGGGATAACTCCGGAAGATGGGCAGCAGCGTCTTTCCGTGTATCAACATCCCGTACTGCGCTCGCCAACCCGCCTGCCAAGCGTGGTGAGTATGGCAACTACCCCTCATGGAGATCCAAGAGGGAGGCCTGTTCAGTAGTGGACTTTTTACGGCTGGAATGATGATGATGATCATCACACAGGCCATCATGGATGTCCGTGAGGGGTAGTTGCCATACTCTACTTTGCTTGGCAGCTGGGTTGGCGAGCGCAGTACGAGACGTTCATACAACACTGACGCTGCTGCCCATCTTTCGGAGGTATCCCTCAGCAGGCTCTTACTGCATCCACGGGCATGTGAGGAGGGGTAACATTCTGTCGGCACAAAAATCTGATGTGGCTCCTCAATCCTTACGGACATCCCCACGGCATTTCCGTCACATTCCGTTTTGCGCTTGAAGGTGACAGGCGTGACGAGTATTGCAACCACCCCCTCATGACCAGCAGGTACTTGGAGTGATTGAGGGACCTATGCCCAGCTGTGGACCTCCTATGGCTAAGATGATTATGATAACTTGAAATCTAAGTAAATCTAAAATCAATGTTACGTTACCTTTATCATGATTATCAATAAGATTCAACCAAAGTGACTATTACAGAGTGGTATAAATAACCAATTATAGTGAGTGTGTTTTGTTTAGATTAGTTACATTACAAATCTCAACTTTGATAAGAAAAATATAAACTTATTACTAAAACAAGCCATCGTGATTCTCATAAGTGGATCTGATTACATGATTGCGTTGCTCTTTGTGTGATTAGATTCCAAAAATTACTAGCCGACCCGGCAGACATCGCCCTGCTCGCTGATTTAGTGGCATGGTCCAATTGGGTTTTCAAACCATCCAAATCGGTCCAGCTATTTAGGAGAAGCTAGGTGACGAACATACGTACAGAAGAACTATATATCTATATTAAGATACAATAGTTCAGGCCTACTTGTGTTATGCTCGAACTGCCGTGATGAAGACTTTGTGCCTCTTGTTACTGACACCTTTCGTGCACGGTTATGTATTAGTGGGGAGTACTGATGAAGATGCCCGGATAAAATTACTTGTAAGTGACCTCTGAAAATTCTTTTTTCCTCTTCATATTGTATGAAGTTAAAATCAATTAAACTTAATTCGTTGGTATCTTGCATAATTAATTATCAAGTTTATAAAAACAATGATATCTTCGCCTTTAGTCTAGGTAAGTACTTATTAGAAGATTAAACACCTTTTAAGGGTTCCGGACCAAAATGGTAAAAAGGAACCCTTATACCTCTAGAATCACTGTCTGTCTGTCTGTCACAACTGGATATCTCGAGAACTACTGATGCTATCGACTTGAAATTTGGAATGGTAAAAGACAACACTTTTTTACTAATATAACATACCTATATGAAAATGTTAAAAAATATTCTTATTTTGATTGCAGGGATAGGGGATCTCAAAACTTTTAAGTAAAATTACTAGGTCGTGGGGTATCATATGAAAGGTATTCATTTGCACATTAATAAACAGTTGTTGGCTTTCCTTTAAGGGCGTATCATTTTTGAGTTATTTACAAAAATGCTGAAAAAACGACCGTTCCCCCCCTCATCTCCGAAGTTTGCAGAGATAAACCCGTGATACTTTTATAGCTAAAAGAAGTGTATGTAAACTTTATAGGAAAATTATAGCGAACTCTCTAATTTGCATAGTTTTTTGGGCAATGGGGTGAAAGGGGGTTTTCCAAAATTTTTGGAAAGTTACTAGGTGATGTGGGGTATCATATGAAAGGTAGGTATTAATTTGCACATTAATAAACAGTTTTTAGTTTTCTTTTAAGTCGTATCGTTTTCGAGTTATTTACAAAAATGTTAAAAAAAATAGCGTTCCCCCTCTTATCTCAGAAGTTTGCCTAGATAAGGCTCTGAAACTTCTATTGCTGCCTTACTGGCACCCCCATTCTAATATCATAATACTTTACAACCAGGAAGAAAGCAAGCAGCAAATAGCTAAAATGTTCTTCAGTCTATGGTTCTAGAAGTGTATGTAAAGATTACAGGAAATTTATTACAAACTCTCTACTTAGCATACTTTTTTAGAAATCATCGAAAGTGTAAAAAATATACATAAGTTCTGTTATCAGACAAGAAATGGCTCTGTCAAGGTTCTCCAACAAATATAAAACCGCCTTTGTCATATATTATATTGTATGATGGCACGGAACCCTCGGTGCGCGAGTCCGACTCGCTCTTGCCCAGTTTTATTTCGCACTAGCATTAAAAAAGTTAGAATAGTAAAATTTCCTACGAAGAGTCCGTTGGTTATTTTATAAAGATGTGAAGAGTTCATCCGGAGAGGTAATTGTTGTGTTCCGGGTTGAAGGTTAGGTAAGGGGTCGGTGAAATGACGGGTGCATGACCTTGTAACTCCATGTCTCAGGGTGACGGGCAAAAAGCAAAGCAGTGTTGGTTACGTGCTTAAGAACGTGATCACTGCGGTATAGCAGTTGTAAAAGGTAGAGTTGACCGCTTAACATCAAATGGGTCTTTATAAAAAAAATAGCATATCTAACTTAGTATTTAAATTATTTATAAAATTTAAATACAAAGTTAGATATGCTACTTAATACATATAGATATTAAATTATGAGCCGTGGGGTGCCGGTAGTAGAATGTTACCCCTCCTCTCATGCCCTTGGATGCAGTAAGAGCCTGCTAAGGGATATCTCCGGAAGATGGGCAGCAGCGTCTTTCCGTGTATCAACATCCCGTACCGCGCTCGCCAACCTGCCTGCCAAGCGTGGTGAGTATGGCAACTAGGTACCCCTCATGGAGATGCATGAAGAAGGCCTGTTCAGTAGTGGACTTTTTACTGCTGGAATTATGATTTTAATTATTTAACCAGACCACAACCGCATCCCATCACGATTCAATAGTAACAACACAAAATTAGCATAATTTTGCTTTTATTTTCGATATTGCTTTCATAACACTTAGTTAATAACAGTTTTATTTTTCAGGTGGATCTTATAGCCCTTAATGTAAAAAACAATGGCTGGGACAACTTTATTACATTCGGCAATCTACCCAACTCTTACTACAATAAAATAAGAGCATTGCCGTTCACTTTCATCACCTCAAATTTGGATAAAGAAGATTTATATATAGAGGACGCGGTACCCTACCATTCTAACATCATCATCATAGACTGCTACAACTTTACAAACTTTGAAGAAAGCCTCAGGAAAGTTATGAGCATGCCTTACTGGCACCCCCATTCTAATATCATAATACTTTACAACCAGGAAGAAAGCAAGCAGCAAATAGCTAAAATGTTCTTTAGTCTATGGTTCTATAGAGCCAGCAACGCCATCTTTGTTCAGCACGACGAAAAAGCTTTTTATATTACTCTATTTAATCCTTTTGTCGTTGATTTTCAAGGAGATATTTTCGGCTGTCGAACCGCTAGCACAGTCAAAATGCCCGTACGCTCATTTGATACAGGTTTAGTCTGCGAAAAAAAATGCCATAATGTTTCCATGAACACCAAACACCGCCAATTGCGCTTAGGCACATGCATAGGACTCCAAACCCATAGAATACTATACGACGACAGAAAATATCTGACTGAACTCAATCTTTTCAAAGATAAAGCGAAAAATTTAAACGGAATCGCGCTAAGTGGTCTGACATCAGATGTCCCGCCATTTTTATCAGTAAAGAAGCTAGGTAATGGAACGTATAAACTGGGGTCTAGAGATGGAAAGATATGGGAAACCTTGTCGCAGCTTATGAACTTTACCATCGATCTTTCCGCCTGCGATGATACTTTATACAAACAAAGCTTTCAGTTAAGCATCCAGCAAGTATTTACGGTGGCACATAGGAAAGCTGACTTACTTCTTCATCCAATTTACCAGTTTGACGTTCTTGTTGTGGAGATAGACTTCTCCTTTCCGTACAAAGATAGCGGAGTTTGTATCGTGGCCCATAAAGCTCCATTTGAGACTATTTCTTTCAATGTCAAGACATTGCAACAGAATTTCGGGTTGATTTTACAGTACCACGCGTGTTTTCTCTGTATCTGGCTAATTTTCTATTTATACAGCGTTTTGGAAACGGGAAAGTTTACCACGGACGAAATAGGGAAGAACTTCTTGAACACGCTTAGATGTGCAATCTCGATTAGCCTCCACAAACCCTCAGAACGACAGTCGTTTCGTTATTTTCTCACGGTTGTACTATGGAGTTTTTTTGTTATAAATTTTACGATGCAAGCAGCCATCACATCTATTTTTGCAGCCTCCAGGCGTGGCAAGGAAGTGGATACCTACGCTGATGTTGTAGAAAAAGGGTACACAATTTATGGCATTCCTACTCCCGATGTGGTTCTGCCGGGTGAAAACAAGCTTTTTCAGAAAATAAACTCTAAACTGGAGCCTTTAGACAATATGTTTAGCTGCGTGGAAGCTATCAAATTGAACAATAGCCAAAGATTTTGCGCTGTAGATTGTTCCGTCGGTCGCTACATGGAAAGGAATTTTCTGGATACGAAAGGGGAACAGTACCTTCACGTGGCAAAGGACAGAATACACAGCTACTACCTGAGCTTTGTATTTCCTAAACACTCTGTTTATTCGGAATCCGTCGACAGATACTTGATGAGGTTTTTCGAAGCCGGTTTGGTGAAGAAGTGGGAGGATTATCGATTTAATGATATAAAAGCAGAGTCGTCGGTCGAACCGCTGGGAATGGTACAGTTGGAAAATATATTTGTAGCGTTCTTCGGATTTTTGTTGGTTATATTCATTATATTTTTACTCGAGTTGTTAGTATGGAACTTAAAAAAATAAAGCAACGTAGAATTTGATCACAGATACCCTTTTGAAATGTAATAAACATTTAAATGCCTTTCACAAAAATGTGTTTGCTTATGTATAAAATCTTCTATTGGGTTTGATAAAATAAATGCATACCTTCTTTAAAATAAAATTTAGTTAATTATTTTAATCATAATAATATAAATTTTGTACATAAACAGTTGAAACACTCTTAGTTATTAGGTACCTACTTATCAAGAGTACCCATTAAATTTATCTTTTATGTAAAGAGAATAAGACATAATAAAAAACAATAAAAAATCGCAGTTTATAGTTTTTGTACAATTGAACCTATTATTAATCGATGATCTACATAAATTAAAGCACATAAACTTAGCTCTTACCTATCTTATTAATGTAACTTTGTTTTGGTAGCCTAATGTATTATTTTGATTAAACAATAAAGTTATATTAGTAATTTGAAATCTATACACGTCGGTCGGATTCATTATCGGAACATTTCCGAAAACACGTCATTTGAGTAGAAAATGCAGAACGGTAAGGAATTTTTATAACTCTTAAAATCACTATCGGAAAAACTAGAATGTACTTCATACCTTATACTAAAGATTCTAATCATCATACGCCCCGTATGAGACCACGTCGTTTTGTTTCCACACGAAATGAGATAGTTCGCTCATTTGGCTTATTTTCACGACAGTTCGTGCAATATGATTGCACTAATGGTAACAATAACAGTTTGGTTTATTGGCGAAACCAGTGTGCGTGCGTCGGCATTATTGTTGACATACACATAGACAACGCAATACACAGTTTTCGGTGTCAGGACACGTCTAACGATTCAAATCTTTGCCTTATACTAGATAATATACAAAGAATTGACTAGCAGTAAATACGATGGTGGTGAGTAGGTGGTTTCGGTCCAGTCATGAGAATTCTTTAGTTGTGTTTTATCGGTCGCCATGGTCCTGTAAACAAGGTTAAAGATAAGATAATATAATCACGGCCATTATGACTAATAAGAATTCCAACGCTAATGGTGCAATACTTGTGGTTCTATCGATATGAGGACTGAACCGCGTAAACAAAGGGAGACCTAAAGAAATACCTTTTCAGAAAGGCTGATAATTGATCGTATAGTACTTACATATTGTAATTTTACAATTCTACAGCAAAATTCTCAAGCTAAACAATAGTCAAAGTCAATAAGTCTTTATTCAATAGAGTAAAACGCTACTTAGAATAGTCAATTTACAAAAGAAGAACAAGACACATTTAAATTGAATAAGGCACATGATTGAATTAGTTCGCTTCAGATAACTGTTTTTTCTATGTGAGGGAAAGAAGCGAGCAAGAAACCTCAGGCTTTCACTTCTATTCATTGTTACAATTTATGCCTTAGTATTACTCAATTTATACTTTTATATTAATAGTTAAGCGGGCCGTCCACTGTGAGCTGCGCGGACTTACATTTCATTGACATACAATGCATGCCATCAAGTAACGGAAGTAGTAAAATATTGTATTCACATCTCTGGAAAAACTGAGACTATAGATAGACTATATGATACCATATTGATAGCAGACATGGGTCCCTGGGCGGCCCCACTTTTAATTAAAATAAAATATTTTATTTATTTATGGCATGAACATATAAAATATAGAGGTATAATATGTAAATTATAAATTCATATGTAAAGACTACGTACTATGTGCTCAAGTTATATTGTTGTTTCAGTCGCTTCCTATTGTAAAATATTGTAAAATAGGAAGCGACTGAAACAACAATATAACTGGCTGGGCAATATTGCCGTTAAATCGATCGGTCAGCGATCGCCCGGCCATCTATCGAACAATATCGGCTAAACATGGCCACACCTAAAATGTTTAGCAATTATTGCCGGGACATTACTGCAATATTGCATTGTCTGGCTGGTATTGCTAGCAATGTTGCCGGCCATTGTATTGCAGCCACATATTGCAGAAAAATATTGCCCGTTTAGAAGCGCCATCACACGAAACTCGATTCCTTGATGCTCAATGTCGCTCGAACCCTAACACGGTGGTCTCATCTGCAGAGACGCGCATCTACTTGGTGGGTGTCGATGAGGTGGTGGTCCATCGTCCGCCTCGGCTGTCTGTGCCATTCGGCTCCCTGCCTCGCATTCTACGATCCCACCCAACATACAGTCCCACCCAACGGTTTCATACGATTCCCACCCAACGGTTTCATACGATCCCACCCAACAGTTACTGGATATTACAAAGCACAGTTTCCCTATATGGAGCTGTATTACCTTGATGCTCAATGTCGCTCGAACTCCTTGAGTCGAACGGTGGTCTCGTCTGCAGAGATGCGCATCTCCTCAGTGGGCGCCGCTGAGGTGGTGGTCCATCGTCCGCCGCGGCTGTCTGTGCCAGTCGGCTCCCTGCCTCGCATTCTACGATCCCACCCAACATACAGTCCCACCCAACGGTTTCATACGATTCCCACCCAACGGTTTCATACGATCCCACCCAACAGTTACTGGATATTACAAAGCACAGTTTCCCTATATGGAGCTGTATTACCTTGATGCTCAATGTCGCTCGAACTCCTTGAGTCGAACGGTGGTCTCGTCTGCAGAGATGCGCATCTCCTCAGTGGGCGCCGCTGAGGTGGTGGTCCATCGTCCGCCTCGGCTGTCTGCGCCAGTCGGCTCCCTGCCTCGCATTCTACGGAACCTGTCGAATGTAATTTATTTACGGACGTCAAACAAAATAAAAGTATAGACAAAGAGTTAATTTGACTTAGGTGTACTGTTGTACAGTGGCAGTTAAGTATTATACTATATATTTATGATATAAGCCTGGACTTATTTACCACATTTATGAGTAAGTGGGGTGCCGGTTGCCGTGGGGTGCCGGCGCTAGAATGTTACCCCTCCTCTCATGCCCGTGGATGCAGTAAGAGCCTGCTAAGGGATACCTCCGGAAGATGGGTAGCAGCGTCATTCCGTGTATATCAACATTCCGTACTGCGCTCGCCAACCCGCCTGCCAAGCGTGGTGAGTATGGCAACTACCCCTCATGGAGATCCATGAGGGAGGCTTGTGTTCAGTAGTGGACATATCACGGCTGAAATGATGATGAGTAAGTGGTATAAGTAGACTATAATGTTGGACTAAAAGAAAAAACACGTACAGGAAAACAACGTGAGGAAACGGGCGGGTTAGTCAGCTTCAGATATATCGATATGTTCTTGCCTCTCGGCTACGGCTAAGCTGAGTGGATGGTTTAGGTGATGCTAGGGAAGCCTAATTATTTAACAACGAGTCAGGCACTACAGCATCCCGTAGATACAGCTTAGCGAAACTTGTAGGTAGGTACTGCAGAAAACAGATGATATTGGTGACATATAAAATAATTATTACTCCAACGGTATGACAAAATATACGTTGTCTTGTCAGGGTTCCGGACCAAAATGGTAAAAAGGAACCCTTATGGTATCACTTTGTCTGTCATAAATGGATATCTCGAGAACACCGATGCTATCGACTTTACTAATATGCCATATATGAAAATGTTAAAAAATATTCATATTATGATTGCAGGGATGCGGATAGGGGATCTCAAAATTTTTAAGTGAAGTTACTAGATCATGTGGGATATCATATGAAAGTTATTAATTTGCACATCAGTAAACAGTTTTTAGTTTTCCTTTAAGCCGTAATCGTTTTTGAGTTATTTACAAAAATATTGAAAAAACGACCGTTCCCCCCTTATCTCCGAAGTTTGCAGAGATAAACCCGTGATTTTTTTATAAATAATAGAAGTTTATGTAAAGTTTATAGTAAAATTATAGCGAACTCTCTAATTTGCATAGTTTTTTTGACAAGAGGGTGGTAGGGGGTTTTCAACTTTTTTGTGAAGTTACTAGGTCATATGGGGTATCATATGAAAGGTATTAATTTGCATGATAATGAACGGTTTTTAGTTTTGCTTTAAGCCGTATAGTTTTTGACTTATTTACAAAAACATGGAAAAAAGTAGCGTTCCCCCTTATCTCCGAAGTTTGCAGAGATGAACACCCGAAACTTTTATTGCTAATAGAAGTGTATGTGAAAATTACAGGAAAATTATAACAAACCCTCTAATTTGCATAGTTTTTTAGAAATCATCGAAAGTGTAAAAAAATTACATAAGTTCCACTATCAGACAAGAGATGGCGCTGTCAAGGTTCTCCAACAAATATTAACAGCCTTTATCTTGTATTATCTATATATATAAAATTCAAAGTCCTGACTGACTGATATATCAATGCACAGCCTAAACCACTGGAACTAAAGACTTGAAATTTGGTATACATATACCTTGAGTATCCTAGAGGTGCACCTCTAGGATAAAAATCCCTTCTTAGTGCACTAAGAAGGGATTTTTCGAAATTCCCACGGGATAGGGAATAAATGGGATTTATATTTTCGAATCATCATTATTATATGATGGCACGGAACCCTCGGTGCACGAGTCCGACTCGCTCTTGCCCGGTTTTATTTTGAGAATCTGGTCATGCTACATTTGAAAGATTAGAGTAGACTCATGCATACGTGGTCCGACGTGTGCGTAAGATATTCGTAGTTGGCGTATCCGACGAAGGTAGCTGGGTACCTACCTACTATTTAACGTAAATTGCGATGATTCGAAATCGTAATCAAGCCAAACTAACTCTTACGGCCATTACGTAAATATTGCCATTCTGACGATACTATCGTAATCGTTTCCTGGAGTAGGCGCCCTGGTTCGGGAGAAATGTTTTCTTTATTTGCAGATATCTGTCTCGGGTGTTTTCTATGTATGATAATGATAAGAGTGTATTTAAAAAAAAGTATTTTAATATGCTATCGATTATCTGGACAAATAATATATATTCAGAGCATTCAAACAACAAAATCAGCTATCCAACAATGAAATAACTATTCGTTTCGAGCCAGTAGTTCCTGGGATAGGCGCGTTCAACCAACCAAACAAATAAACTTTTCAGCTGTATAATATTAGTATAGATAGGTATTATAACAGTTAACGTAGGATATCGACAGTTAATATATCATTCTAGGGTTCCGATAGGCAGGTCGTCCATTTGCCACCTGAGGTATGCGATACATTAGTACACGTCAACAGGAATACCAAGAAACGATCGATCGAGTTAATTCAGTGTTAGTGTATTCACAGACTCTTGGTAAATGGCTTCTGGGTATTTCAGAAGTTTCTTTATTAGATATGGAAAGTATTAATTAGCATTCTGCTTTGAAGATACTAATGGTAAGATGTTTTTTTAAGTCTTCATCAGCACACATTATAAATATACTCATAGTCTAAGCTCCGGCTGCATGATTTCATCGGTTATTTATTCTAAACACTTAAGTAGATGGGTATAATATTATATTATTATTATATCGCGTAATTACCTTTATTTCTATCCCGACGTTTCGACCGGAGTAAAGTTAATAAAGTTAAAGTTTAAAAAATACTTTATAATTTAAATCCATCCTTATTTGACTGAGCAAAGAAAATTAATTCTCATTAAAACAACAACAAAAAAAAGTAAACATAAGTAAAGTTAAGTAAAGTCAACATAGAGTATTATTTTTTCCATCATTCTACTTATTCTAACAGCATGCAAACAGCATGTTTATAGGCAACTAGGCAAAAATATAGGTATTACCTACCCTCTTTTGAATTAATCAGAGATGAACGTAGGAATTATGTAGCCGTATCTTAGACTATAAAATTAACGGGAATATCTCGGGTGATTTTTGTTTACATTAGGTCTGACGTTTCGTCTGGTCGAGGGAAGGGCGTTAATTACGCGATAAACAATCGTTGATAAGTTTATTTATAAGATAATTCAAACGTTAATGGATACAGAAGGCTTTGTTAGTGAAACAACAGTTTGATCTCACCTAAACAGATATTTAGGCGCGCAATAGTGCGCATCCACTGAGAAAGAACGGGGCGCCCAAACGCTCATTTCCTCCAGTGAGCCTAGTGACATTCGAGCGATGTGATTGGTCACCTTAGCCCCGCTCGGCCTTAGTGGAAACGCGCCTATAAAGTTGAGTGATGTGTCAAATGTAGCAATTATGGTGTAGAAGGTAGAACTCAATCGCAATTCCAAAACTCAAGTGAGATATCACCGTCAATGCATAAAAAAATAATGAAAACACGTTTCATTGCTTTCACGGACATTTTAATGTCCTCGTTCTCGTAAATCAAATGTCGCATCGTAAACCAAATACCATACGAAATGAAACCAAGGGTCAAGCCACCCTTTCATATTCAGAAGCTCAGTCTTTTGAAATACCCATTGGCCAATACATGAATTCAGTGAACAGAATTTTGATTTAGGGTCAATGCAGATAGGAGAACTAAAGCGACCTTTCGTTCATCAGATAATCATTGTCTTCATCATCTCAGTCGCATGACTGTTGCCACGTCCACTGCTGGACACAGGCCTCCCTTATGGATCTTCAAAATCATGAGGGGATTATTGTTGCCATACTCGCCACGCTTGGCGACGGGTTGGCGATAGCAGTACGGGATGTTGATACACAGAAGGACGCTGCTGTCCATCTTCCGGGGCTATCCCTTGGCAGATTCTTACTGCATCCACGGGCAAGAGAGGGCGGCATTCTACTGACGGCGCATTTATTTTCTCTTTTAAACTATCCTACTAATATTAAAGTTTGTGAGTACATATGTATGGACGTTTGTTACTCTTTCACGCAAAAACTAGCCTGATTGAGAGATTGAGCTGAAATTTTGCATAGGTACGTTATTAACACATAGGCTAAATTTAATCCGAGTATAACGCATGCGAAGGGGCGGGTATAAGCAAGTATTATTATAGTTATAAGATAGAAATTCAATTATCTTTTTTAAACTTTTGCAATCACGACACATTATTAATATGTAAATAGATAATAATCGGGTATTTATCGCGTAAATTACCTTTATTATTTCCCGACGTTACCGGGAAGTTTTCCCGGGACCATGCCTGATGTAATCCAGTCGAAAAGTTAAAGGTAATTTACGCGATAAATACCCAGTCATATGTATTATTATTAAATAAATTAAATTAACGCCGATCTGCGCTCATCCAGTGAATAAGCGGATGCATTGTGTTAGAAACATCGAGATTTAACAGATTCTGATATTTATCTTCAGCGGCATTTTACTGCGTTCTGTGCGCCTACTTACAAACAGATCTTAAAAGATCTTGTAAAGACATTGTAAACAACGATACTCAACTTATTTATTTAATTTAAGTCTGATGCTTCCCACCATATATTATATTATCAGGTGCCAATTTTTTAAGGAGTGTGCATGTTCTGTTCTCATGAGTTCAGCATGTTGTATAGAGCTTCTAATTGTAGGGGCACTAAACCATAGTAGCTAGTACGATACATAGGTTAAGTGTTCGATTCTCATAGACGAACAAACCATTGCATCTAGCATGCAACTATTAAGGAAATAATCTATGGATATATGTATAATATGGATAAGTATTTATTCTTCCGCATATTGTTTATTATTAGGTATTATGAAGTAGGTAAACATTGCTTCTACTAGGAAGTTATTGTTACAAAACAAGTCATACCATGTTATAGTTTGTATTTTTTATAGGTAGTGTTTACCACACTCAGATTAAACATTTTAAGGAAATAAAGAACCTTATCAAAAATATGGATTATGGCGGGTTTCGAACCCGCTTTGGTCAAATCGACATCCTTCCTAACGCCGGGGCCGAGTCGAGAATCTTGATAGGGTTATATCGTCCGTTGGTTGAGCGAGCACCAATTAAGCGCCATCTACAGATACGTACAGATATCTAAGATACAGATATATGAAGATAACTACAAAAGTTCGCCTGTAGTTTCACGTTATCCAGGGAATTCTAAAGGAAGGTCAGGCCGGACTATTACATTGTCTATTGGCTGCATTATTTCGTATGTATAGTAAATTTACTGCCACAATGACGCGCCGTGTAGCTATAGATTTGGAATCAATATGTGATAGCCTATCACATATTAATTCCATAAATGATACTGATCACTCTTAGGTATCATTTATGAACCGCCTACTGTGCCAATGTCTCTAGATAGTTCATCTTAATTTTGATACTTGTTTTTTACGGTTACTAAGCCCTTGATTTATTAATAAAGAGGCCTGTCTAGCTTTATGACCTATTATTGGAAACCGCATCTGCGAATCGTAATATCAACAAACCTGTATTTATGTTGGATATAAAGCATTAGTCCAAAATAACGTAGAGATAAAATCTTCTCTATGTGTTTTCCTCTTTATATGTGGATTCACGACATTGCTTGATATTCCGCTTCCAAAATTTCACATTAAATATTAAAAATATTATATCCTCTTATAAAATACCAACTGCAGTCTGGAGACTGTTCTGTCGCCTCTGAAAGTATGTGGGCTAGATAAAGATAGCTATCAAACTTCAAAGAAAAACTTAGGTAAATATTATGAAGAAATAGTAGGGTACCATCTGGGCAATCGAGGAACTATTCCATTTTGTAAGGATTCCGGACCAAAATGACAAAAAAGATGTCATGTGGGGTATCATTTAAAAGGGCTTTATTTGCATATTAACGAACCGTTTTAGTTTTCCTTTAATCTGTATAGTTTACGACTTATTTACAAAAATATTTCAAAAAAGTCAGTTTGTAGGCTGGCCCCCCTTAGTCCGCGGTTTTACCATAGTACGTGATAGTACTTTAAACAATTACATTCAGAAAATTGTTTATAGATGCGCCTCCAATCAATAGAATAAACCACACACACACACAGCTACACCGTCCAGTTAGTTCACTCCCATCTTCATGAATCAGGTAGTGATGCTGATTTGGGGACCATTTTACCTGTACCACATCACTGCCTGTCCTCAATATTATATTCATCATCATCATTTCAGCCATAAAACGTCCACTGATGAACACAGGCCTCTCTCATGGATCTCCATGAGGGGTAGTTGCCATTCTCACCACGCTTGGCAGGCGGGTTGGTGAGCGCAGTATGGGATGTTGATACACGGATAGACGCTGCTGCCCATCTTCCGGAGGTATCCCTTAGCAGGCTCTTACTGCATCCATGGGCATGAGAGGAGGGGTATCATTCTACTGCCGGCACCTCACGGCGGCAATATTATATTAATTTATCTTTACTCGTTTTCCTGTTTTGTTAGCATATAGTTCCGTGTTTGTATTTCTGCGCGTGGTAAATAAATGTTTTGTCTATCTATCTATCTCTCTAACTCAATGGCAATTCCAAAACCCAATTGAGATATCCCCGTCAATGCAGATGCAAATAATTAAAACACGTTTCATCGCTTTCATGGACATTAAGTATAAGACATTAAGCGAGCATTTAATGTCTTCTATCTCGTTAATTAAATGCCGCATCGTAAACGCAATACCATACGGAATGAAACCTCACCCCCTAGCATAAGCTTAGTCTTTTGAAACATCCATTGGCTAATACCACTAATTTATAACGAGTTCAGTGAACAGAATTTTGATTAATTTATTCATTTATTTATTCAAGAAATAACACAGCATTACAGTACAACCAATGCGCTATGCTATACATAGATAAAATGAGATGGGCTTGCACGTATGTACCTACTAAGGGTTTGCGACGCTCCGTAAATGAAACTCGCAAGGTCTCGGGCAAAGAAAACCCCGAAAGGGTCAGCGCAGATAGGAGATGGATAAATTGGTACAAATAAGTACTACGAGACTAACTTCTGTTGTTACAAAAAAATACGACCCGAAATAAAATTAGAAAAGAGCTATATTGACATAATATTACGTAAAACATTAATTTTCTTTCTTTTTATTTTTATTCGTTTCATTGTTTAAATGCCAAAAAATGATAAATCGATTGGACGATTATATATAACTGTAACGTGTAGGTTCAATCCCTAACTCATTTCAATACTCACTTCACTTCACTTGTTCGTATAAACATAAACAGAATACCATTTCAAGGTGAAGTGGGTTTGCGTTCGAAGTGAGCTCGGTCACTTGAGTGAATTCGTGTTCGTTATCGAGTTTTTACAGAATGAGTCTGCAGGAGCTTGTTACACAGATGCGATAAATGACAATACGCTTCTGAAGCTTGTGACACAGACGAAGGGGATTGAAATCACAAAACCGCCGATCTGCGTCTCATTTAATATAAGGTAGTTGTCCAGGTAAGGATTCTATCACCAATAAAATAAACAGGCGACCCAGCAAAAGACCCAGGCGGAGATGGCGCTATAGTGAGCCGAATGGGATAGATCGCAACTGGTCGTAAGAAAGTCTGGACGGAATGAGAGGAGGCATTTTTTTCTGTATTGAATAAACACATTGACTTTGACTTTGATTTCCCCTGCAGTGGGATTTGTGATCACTCATAATAATAAACAAAATCTCACCTCTTCTGCACCAAGAGGCGGACCTTCTTCTTCCACACGAATATGAAGAATATGAATATGCCGAGCGTCATGTTCGAGATGTCCACCACGAGCCAGTACCAGTTGGAGCCGCCCACGGCGAAGCTGATGAGCTCCACCGTCCAGTTCACTCCCATCACCATGAATAACTTCAGGTAGAGTCCGAATCTGTAAGGAAGTATTGGAAAACAAATACAAAGATGTTAGATTTTATCGTAGAATCGTTCTAAGTATTCATGTTGCGTTACTGAAGCGGGATGAGATGGGCTGGGTCATTCATGAGTTGTTCGGATGACAAAAAAAGTAGGGCCTTTGCATTTTTTGTAGATGATTTATACATCGTCAGCAACTGGTATTCTGGGGCATTGTTAGATGGATTAGGCTTGCCCAGCACCATCCTCTCAGCTAAGTCAGAGGAAATAACAGGTCAATACGACGTTGACGAGCTCTGTGGCGCAGCGGGCGAAGGTCCGCCTGCGACGCAAGGGGTTGCGGGTTCGATTCCCGCCTCGGGACAAATGTCTGTACGATCTGCAGATATTTGTTCAGGGTGTTCTGGGTGTTTTTCTATTTATAATAAAAATATCTATCTATGTAGTATAATGTATTAAGTATATCAGTCATCTAGTAGGTACCCATAGATGACTGACACAAGCTCTGCTTAGCTTGGGGCTAGATGTTGCTGTGTGATGTGTCCAGTATTATTTATTTATTTATTGAATACGCCTAAAGCTCACGAAGCCGCGGGTTTCCTCACGATTTTTCCTTTACCGTTAATGCACGTGTTAAATGTGCACATGAACATACATATATTTATGTTTATATTATATGTTATATGTATATGTTTGTTATGTATATGTTTATATTATATATGATAATGTATTTTTGTATATTTGTTTTATGTATAACTACGTTGTAAGTATGTGTCGAAAAGTTTGAATTCTCTTTGTATCTTTTGTGCACTACCATTAATCTAGTCCACATTACACCTTTGTGTAATATGTGAAAGAGAATGCTGTTTATTAAGTTCGTCTATGTACAGTACTTATAAGTTTGTGCAATAAAGAATGCTCTATGTATCTATCCACTTTTCATGATAGAAAAATCCATTGATGCACGGCAGGTATCGAACCCACAACCTTCGGATTGAAAGACATTGCTGGCATTCATTGTAATTTTTTCGAATAAATGCGAATTAACTGCATCTCATTAGACGTATAAGTAGGCTACTTGACTAAATTTTAGTTTAGTCGTGTAGACTATGTTTTTAACGTGACTCTGTACAGTTTATAACTATCGCAATATAATGTTTCATTATTTTGAAAAAGCAAAAATTACGTCTCGTTTCTTTTATATTATATATGGAAATTAGATTTATTTATTTATTCAAATTGCTGTATGGGCTTACAGATTAATTCAAGGCGCCCAGACACTATATGAATATAAATATACAATAGAAAAAAAAATACATAGCTTAGATATGCATAGATATAGTGAAGTAGCCTATCGTAAGGCTACTCGTATCTCTTAAGGCCTCCTCCCTTTGCCATAATTTAACAACGGATCCATGGTCCACATGAAACTTATCAGTAACAGTAAAATATTTACTACAATCACCATGAAAAGTTTCAGGTTGAGTCTCTATACAAAAAATATCGTTCAACCTAAAAGATTTTTTTTTGTATAATTTATTTATGTTAGTTTTTAAGAGATGTGTCTATGAGTCGGTGTAAGTTATGTAAAATCTTTGGAATTATCTATTGTTAAAAAGATTTTTTTCATTTCATTAAAAAAATATTTTGGTACATATTACAACGATTTACAAAAAAAACATTTACTGTAAAACGATACCTAGGTACTTCTACTGATGGTATTACTTCACCAGCGCCAGCGCCGTAATACGTTATTTACGAGTATGTCAACGCCTTGGGGTGCCGGCAGTAGAATGTTACCCCTCCTCTCATGCCCGTGGATGCAGTAAGAGGGATGCCTCCGGAAGATGAATAGCAGCGTCTTTCACGTATCAACATCCCGTATTGCGCTCGCCAACCCACCTGCCAAGTGTGGTGAGTATGGCAACTATACCCCTAATGGAGATCCATGAGGAAGGCCTGTTCAGTAGTGGACGTTTTACGGTTGAAATTATGATACATCTACTGATGGTATTACTTCACCAGTGCTGTTGTTTACGAGGATGTCAGACAAAGGCAATGAATCCCGTAGTAGTTATGTGGCGAAGATTTAATTAACTTTTATCGCGTCTTTTTCGAAAAATATAGGTATACTATTGTGTAGTTGGACTTGAACTACCTACTACTAACTAATTAACTACTAACTACTTAAACTAGTATTACAGTGCTAAAGCAGGTAAAACATGTTATTCATCATCATCATCATTTCAGCCGTAAAACGTCCACTACTGAACACAGGCCTCCCTCGTGGATCTCCATGAGGCGTAGTTGCCATACTCACCACGCTTGGCAGTTGGCAGGCGGGTTGGCGAGCGCAGTATGGGATGTTGATACACGGAAAGACGCTGCTGTCCATCTTCCGGAGGTATCCCTTAGCAGGCTATTACTGCATCCACGAGCATGAGAGGAGGGGTAACACTCTACTAGCATAGCGGAAAGGATGATATTGAAATATATTATTTGGTTCTCGCGGTAAAATAAATTAAAATAACACTATAAATATCTACCAGCTACCAACTTACACCATAACATGTTCCTTTATTAAACTTTTTTAATAAAGAGAAGTTGAATCGATGTAAACAGTCCGGAACTTCGTTAATTTTAACAAACGCACCTTGTAAATGTTTGGGCACTGCGCCAGTCACGCAATAAAATGCTTGCGTGTTCAACAATATTAAAGGACAGGGTTTGTGGTAAATACAAAGAAAATATAATACTATAAGTATATTAGAACCCCCTGAACAAAACATATCAGATGAATTTCTACAGAACTCTGTCACGTTTTAATTAAGAAGGTCATTGTGTGAATTGTCCAGCATAACTTATTTATTTCGTTGGACACTTCATAGACACATGATCAGTTATTGTGACAAATAATAGATAGGTAAGTAGCCAGTGGCGGATTTATACATTTGCCGCCCTAGGTTATTAATTTTTTTCTTCCCCTACTGACCTTAGAAACTGGAAACAATGAAATTGTAATTTTATGATTTGTACATAGGTACTCATTCGTCCTCATTACATCAGCTTTTTCCGATAATAGTAGGTAAGATTATGAAATTTTTGTCAAATATCTAACGTTCCGCCGTGGGGTGCCGGCAGTAGAATGATACCCCTCCTCTCATGCCCATGGATGCAGTAAGAGCCTGCTAAGGGATACCTCGGGAAGATGGGCAGCAGCGTCTATACGTGTATTAACATCCCATACTGCGCTCACCAACCCGCCTGCCAAGCGTGCTGAGTATGGCAACTACCCCTCATGGAGATCCATGAGGGAGGCCTGTGTTCATCAGTGGACGTTTTATGGCTGAAATGACGTTATTTTCCTCTTTCTGTATAATATTGTTTTGTTTCTCTACGACTAAAAAAATTGATGGTCTAAATATTCCACCCCCAAAATTCTGCCGCCCTAGGCTCCAGCCTACTCAGGCTGTTGGTGAATCCAGCACTGTAAGTAGCTTTGGGAAAGCAATAATAGGTACTTATACGAGCTCTGTGGCGCAGCGGGCGAAGGTCCGCCTGCGAGGCAAGGGGTTGCGGGTTCGATTCCCGCCTCGGAACAAATGTCTGTACGATCTGCAGATATTTGTTCAGGGTGTTCTGGGTGTTTTTCTACATAAATATACATACAAAAATATCTATCTATGCAGTATAATGTATTAAGTATATCAGTCATCTAGTACCCATAACACAAGCTCTGCTTAGCTTGGGGCTAGATGATGCTGTGTGATCTGTCCAGTATTATTTATTTATTTATCTATGTCAACCATAACCACTACGATGGACTTGTTATCAGCGAAACATATCGTATTAAATGCATATTGAACTCGTGTTCTGTTATGCAACATCGATATTCAATTAGCGAGCATAGCGTAAGAGCCCACTATGTAGACCTAATATTTGAAGATTGCATTAGGAGAGCTTACACACTGAAGCTATGTTGCAATAATGATCACTCAGTAGATAATACTGTGCCGTACTGGTATTAGAATGTTCCTCCTCCTCTCTTGTTCATGCAGTAAAAATCTGGCAAGGGATACCTTTGAAAGGTGGGCAGAAGCGTCTTTCCGAGTGCAACATGCCGTAATACGCTCGCCAACCCGCCTGCCTATTAGTGCGTGGCTAGTATGCCAAGAACCCCTCATGCTCTTGGATATCCATGAGAGAAGCCTATATTCAGCAGTGGACTTGAACAGCAGTTCTAGGGCTTAGATGATGATAAATACCTTATAAATATCATTACTTTTTTAGGGTTCCGAACCGAAATGCTAAAAAGGAACGAATCCCTATGGTGTGAATAAGTCTGCGTTTTGCGTTTCACTGTTGCGCTTGCAAAAGGTATTGGCAATCTGTGTAATGTATACCAAACATTTATATCTACACATCAGAGTAAGTAACATATGGAATCTAGTATATGTGATACTAAAAGAAAAAATCTGCTAATTTAAGTTATTTTTGTTTTATTTTCTGCATGATTTATACAATAAAGAGTTTATCTATCTACGAGCGATTTAAATTTTTGTCTACGAGTATATATCTGAACACAGCAATATTAAATGGCCTTAAAAATTATCAAATTCATGTTTATTTATTCATACAGAAAAACTGCACATTTTGAACGTGCGACATCTTGAATTGATTCACATGAGACTTTTTTCCATAAAGTGAAAAGGAGACCTCACTCTTTGGAAAGAAGCGAAAAAGAAACCTCAACTTAGCGTTCGCTGACAGACTGGACGCACACATTTAAAAGGTAGACGATTTGTCGAGGATAAAATGTACCTCATTTACGCCTACTACGATTCTGGCCATAAATTCTAAGTGTAAGTATGTACTTAAAAGTAGAAATGCGAAAAATATTTCAGTGTACATACAGGCCATCATAATTTTTTATCATTTCAGCCGTAAAACGTCCACTACTGAACAAAGGCCACCCACATGGATCTCCATGAGAGGTATTTGCCATACTCACCACGCTTGTCAGGCGGGTTGGCGAGCGCAGTAAGGGATGTTGATTCACGGAAAGACGCTGGTGCCCATCTTCCGGAGGTATCCCTTAGCAGGCTCTTACTGCATCCACGGGCATGAGAGGAGGGGCAACATTCTACTGCCGCCGGCACCCTACGACGCTACAGTACAAACCTGCATAATAGATGAAAAAAGTATCGTACATTACATGCTACATTTCGTTCTTTTATTCATGGTTCCCCGCAAAGTTTTTATGATCTGAATTCTTTGTAGGCAGTTTGACCTTTACACAGATGGAAACAAATGACCTGTAATTAATCGTACCCTTGTTTTATGTGCGACAACCTACAGGTGCGTATAAGAACCATAAGTCATTAGTCATGGTTTATAAATTAATTATACGGCCCCCTAAAAACATTAACTTGTAAATGACCAGAAATTATTAGTTACATGGAAGGCATAATTTGTTAAAAGCATATTATTATAATCGAATTTGCCGTTGCGTGCCGGCAGTAGAATGTTGTTCCTCGTCTCTTGCCCGTGGATGCAGTAGGAATCTGCCAAGGAATACCCTCCCCCTACCCCCCCGGAGGATGGGCAGCACCGTTATTCCGTGCATCAATATCCCGTACTGCGCTCGCCAACCCGCCTGCTAAGCGTGGCGAGTATGGCAACTATCCCCTCATATCACTTGTAGATCCGTAAAGGTGGCTTTCGTTCAGCATTGGACGTACCGTGGCTGAGATGATGGGAAACAGCGCTCATCAAGGTACACTTGTCAGAGTAAATATCTGCTCATTCACTGTATAAAAATCGTACAATTTGTACCAGTGTTTTTCGCTTTTGTTATATAAATTTCATTTGTTTTATTTTTACCATAATAACCTACACATTTTGTCAAAAAATAGCTAAAAAAAATTTTAGTTTTGTTTAAAAAAAGGTCTTTTAGTGTAGTTCGGCTTTAGCCTAGGGAATACCAAGTGCATTGTAGCGCTTTTGCAGAGGAGAATGTACTTAAAATTGAGGTGAATATTTTATAGAAAATAATCACTTGTGTAAAAATACTAAAAAACATTGTTTTAAAAAAAAACGTCACGCACTTCTATGAAGTAAAATGTAAGAATGAATAAGAACCTTATAAGGCGGAGCTATCTATCTTGACGGGAGTTTTGATATCACCACGACAGAAAAAAAAATACTCAAGCTACCGAATCGTATCCACACATAAAGAAATATATATCTGTCTGTTTATCTAAGTGAACTTTACAGCAACAGATCAACTTTAGGGTAGTTTCACGGTAACGGCAAGTATAAAATGTATCGAAAATGTTTTTCTCTAGCGCTCGTAAATTTGAGCGATGCGGGCCACACTGGCCCGGCGGCACTTGATTTATCTACACATGAATATTGCCTCAGCCGGCTTAAAGCCTGATTGGCGTATAAGATATTGATTTATTGGGGTGACTTTGACTGAAAAATAAACTAGAAAATAATTTTACGAATCCTACTTCTTTAATTCCGGTAAAGTGAGTAGTTCTATTTTCAAAACGTTTTTTGCATACGTTTTGAAAACAAATCCATAAAGGAATCCGGAAAAGCTTTTCTCCAAAATTATAGGTACCAAAGTACGATTTGAAAACCAAATCTGCACCAGAGCTGCATAATCCATACCTCTGTTTATCCTTCTTCAGCTTGTCACTCCTGGAAGACTCAGCGCTTTTCAGGATAGCAGTCTCTTGTTTGATAGAGCGGATGCGATGCGCCGTCACGGAGAAAAAGGTCACATTGCAGGCGACGAGGATCAGGACAGGAATGAAGAAGTACAGCAGTTCGCTCAGCCAGTCTGCGGGAACAAAGGAGGTTGAGATATTTGAAGACCTCCATGGCGCAAGTTATATGCAGTATACAAATGGACTGTAGGTAAGTATTTGCTGCAGGTCGAGGTATCAGGTTGTGGTCAATCATTTCCTCCCGGACAAAAACATGTAAAATGGTTAAGCGGTTGTATCATTCATCAATCATGTTGTTTGAATGACCATCTGACGAATTTTTCACCACTCTAGAGCCAGCTGACTTTTTTATTCTTCAAGATATGGATTTAGCTATAATATGACAAAATTTCAATCGCAAGGAAATGACTAAACTCATTTTTTTTTACGTGTTAATACGCTACAGTTCGGCTGTTCAAAATGCATGTGTCAGATACTGTTATCCCATTCCACGCAGATCCCATATTTCGCCCTACATCAACAGCCAACGGCTGTTAACTTATCATTAATTATATTTCTCATTATTGTGATTTTATTTTTGCATAAATAAATGGTTTTTACTTTTATCTAATTTCGGCATGTTGGTATAGCCGTTTTTTAAATTACGTTAAAAAGAAAAATTACGTTACCAGTAGTTTTTAGGGTTCTGGACTAAAATGATTAAAAGGAACCCTTATGGTAAATTTTAAGTGTAGAGACTGTCATGTGGGGTGTCATATAAAATTATGGGTTTCAATTACACGTACTATAGTTTTTACGGTTTTTGGTTTTTCTATACTATAGTTTTAGACTTAATAAAAAATGTTGAAAAACAATACCCCTCTCTGACTTATCTCCGAAGTTTGCAGAGTTAAAACCTAAAAAAATATGATTGATAGAACTAACAAACTCTCTTATTAACATAATATTTTAGAAATCATGAAAGGTTTAAAATATCTACACAAATTTCGCTATTATATGAGGGATGGTGATTTCAAGGTTCTCCAACAAATATAAAGCTCCTACAACACAAATGATATTGTATTATGCCACGAAACCCTCGGTCGCGAGTCTGAATCGTTTTTACCCGTTTTATTGTTAATCTACGTGACAGATTAAAAAATAAAATTTTGTTATGTAGCCTTATATAGCTTTGGGAAGTGCAACAACATAACGGTTACCATTATCTACATAAGTCGGTGTTAGTTCTATTCCTAGAGTTGAATGCTCCAAGAAAATGATGTCGTTTGAGATAGCTTGTGGCAAAATGTCATTCAATAGCGAGCGCAGGATGTAGGATAACAAAAGATCGGATTCACGTAGCATTGAGAATGACATTACTCTCCGTTCTTTAGTTATCCAATCTCACAGCAGCGGGCAACGAAGATCTTTGATCGTCTATAACCAGTTTGAAATGGAAACTGAGGGAGCCAGTTAACATTTTAGAATATTTATAAAGCGAATGTATTCCGTATAGCATCAGTATAACCGTGGAGTATTCAAGGCTATAGTGTTCTGTTTAGCCAATTTTAGGCCACATCGTTACTTGTCTTCAATATAGATGGTGGCCAAATGCCATTTTTTTCAATATCAACAAAAATAAAAAACTTGAATGCATTCGCTTTACAAAGATTCTAAAATGTTATCTGACTCCCTAAGTTTCCGTTTCAAAGTGGTTAGACGACGACCCACTGGTCGGTCTACAGGTATTTTTAAATGATTCCAGAAAAACGAGGGAAACTCAAGAAATCTGCATTTCTAATCTTTGTTACCTCAGAAGTTCGTCGTATATGAACTGATTTAAAAAAATATTTTTGGGTTTGAATCCACTCAGGTTCCAGATTTTTCAAAACTCTGTTCTGATCCATGAGAAATCGAGGGAACTCCTCAAATATTGTGGGTAAACATATACCGATCTTGGCATATTTAGCTCAAGGCTAGACCAAGGCATTTGCATTCAGAAAATATAATTTGGTAAAGTGGAACTGCGGATGAAGACCACACATGGTTATTGAAACTTTAATACTACAGAAATTACTAAATCAACATAGAAGTATAGCACTTACTGCACTAGAGTGGGACTAATCGATTTCAGTCGAAATTTTCCAAATCGCTCTATAAATAAACGATGGAGTTTCGAGGTAAGCAAGAACACTTTCTGTTTCTGCACAACTGCCAATGTAAGCGTATTTGATGAGTGGTCAGAGGTAAAACCGATCGACTCATTCCAGAAATTCCCTGCGACGATCCACCGCGATGTGGATTATTGGACTCTTTATATTTGTCGAAAAGTCCCCTTCTGGTTCTCAAATAAATTTCTGGACAAAAATTGCACAAGTCCCCTTAGGAATATACTTACATATTAATTTGTAGTAAATGTCAAAAGTGACAGTAAACGTCAAAAATGACAGTAAATGTAAAAAAAATATGGTATTTTACAAAAATGATATCATTTGAGCTTACGGAAAGTCTAGGACGACGCCGCGTATGGCGACGCTCAAGTTCGGAACAACGCTCGCTGAAGCTATTACTTCCAATCAATATTATTGCTTCCGAATAATTAGGTATTAAGATATTTATGACATAAAAATCTTAAAACCTACTCGACCTTCATGGCTTAGTTAGTCTAATAGCCGGCTGAGACGTAGAAGGATGGGTTTGAGCCCCGCCAAATGTTTGCTTTTCTGTAGATATTCGGAGTGGAATTGAAATAAAATCGGGCAAGAGCGAGTCGGACTCGCGCACCGAGGGTTCCGTGCTATCATACAATATGTAAAAAAAGGGGAACTTTTTTGTCTTGATTTTACCATTGTGTAGGGTTTCATTGAATAGGTATTTTAAAACCATTAAGGTTGCAAAGAATTTTTTTACGATGGTTCCGTTTGCAATATATTAAAGTTTTAAACCAATTTTCGAGCGGGGGGCGCTCAAAAATTGGTTTCTTCTCTAAAATCTAAACTGACTTTACAAATCTGAATTAATGTAATTTTAACTTAAAACTTTCTGGAAAACTATAATAACGCTTCTAGTTTTGGAGAAATTGTCGCCCAACTAAGTGATGCGGTTAATCAAACATATTTAACGGAATACTTTAAACCGAAAATTCAATAAATACCAGATAGTATCATTGTTTTGGTTTACTAACATCTAACAGCAGTTCCACGGTTAACTATGGAACCGTACATAGCGCGTGGGCCAACACGCACCTGGCCTAATTTATTTGTTAATATTAACAATTATTATTTGGTCTAATTGGCTTTAGTTTCCAGGGCAATTATTTCCAAGCGACTACAAAATAGTAACAGTATTGTGGTTTGCAATGCATTCAAATTCTCATATTGCAAACGCAGAATTAATTCGTAGTTATGCAACAAAGCCGTACGTGCTGCCTGGTGGAATTGTTTCTGTTATATTTTACTATTTTCTGCCCGCAACTTTGCACTTCTTTTATAAGCATCGTATAATAAGATTATGGTAACAGAAAATTTTCTAAAACAAGCATTTAAATCTCTTTCGATTGACACCCATATTATAAGTTTGAATAAAAAAAACGATTATCCGCCATCTTGTAGTAGCGGCCATTTTGAAAGTATTGAGAATTGCATATTGTATTGTCACCGGAACTATTTTTTTTATTTGCAAAGCATTCAAATTCTTATATCGCAAACGCAGAATCTACCGCTGCTGTCCGGGTGAAATTGGTTATATTGTACTAGCTTCTGCCCGCCACTTAGCGCTTTATGTGATAAGTTTATATTTGACGGACATACAAACTTTATTTACATTGTTCGATGGCTGTTGGGTTAAACAAATTCATGAGGTTATCATTTTATTGAAATGTTCTCACAGGTTTTTCTAGGTGTAGTTAAACACGAAACTATAATATAAGTCTCTTATTTAAAACATAAAAGGAATGGTAACATTGATAAGTTTGAAGATAGTGTTAATAATGTAAACAAAACAGAATTTAAAATAAACTTTATAATTAAATCTGATAGTTATGAGTATTGCATATTGTATTGCTACCTGAAGGTATATGCAAAATTTCAGCACAATCTCAAGTCAGTACCTAGTACTAATTTAGCTTGCAAGATTTGACAAACATAAAAACATTGCAAATAAAATGTAGTAAAACGTGACACAACAATGTGAATGCTGGATATTTTACACTACCACGCCAAACCTACATGCCTATGAGTCTGGTTCATTATATTTGCTAGCTTTAGCCTTTTCTAACTTCCCACGTAAATTATTATCTTAGTGTAGGCACAGAATAAAAGTAATGTGGATTTCATTCATCTAATATTCTAGTATCTTTATTTACACTGTAGTGTTGGCAACATAATATATTTGCGTGGGTTGAAATTATTTCCATTTGTAACAGTAAAATTGCTTCAAACAAAGCTTAACAAAAAAGTTATAAGTAACACCTAAATTCCTTTTAGAATGTCATTTCAACTAAATAAAACAAAGAGAAAAACAACCTGGAGCCTCTATAATCTGTATTTAAATTACGAATTAATTCATGACAGGAAACCCTTTTAACGGATAATTTTAAATATTCTGAATCCAGAAATAGGAAGGAAAGAGTTTAACTTGTCACAGAGAAATGAGAGAGATAGTATCTCTCTCGCTTCCGTTGAGAATTATTGTCCCCACCTGATTTTGGTGTCTGTTTTTCTGGTATTTTCAAATTTAGATAGAAAAGAAAGCACCATTTTCGAAGACATTTTAAGAAGCATAGTATCACGAGTAGTTCATAATATAAAACATATTTGCCCTGTTTATCATATAGTTAAAATCAATAGCCTACGAGTTATAGCGAAACTAAAACTCGCGCGACAAAATATTTACAGCGGCGTGGGCGTACGCCTAACACCTCCTCAACGGCTGTACCGATACAAATGGAATTATTCCGATCTGTCACCTTGCTTTGTCCCCATGGGGTGACAGAACGGACAAAAAAGTTTGATCTGTCCCCCTGTTAACGATGAGGGGACAGTTCGAACTTTATTCACCTCCTTAATGTTTTATCTGTCCCCAAATCGGTATTAGGGGGACAGATCAAACTTTTTAATTCCTGTTTGTCCTCCATAGAATTAAATATAGGTAAAAATATTATTATTTGTGTTTTATTATTTTAATTTATGTTCTTAAAAGAAATGCAACCTTTTATTAAATAAAAGACAAAATGGTTTCGGTTTGTAATCGCCTTTATTTATATAAGTTATAAATATTTATTTTATGTCTATAGTAATTATCAGTCTCATAAATCACGAAAGGTACATATACACAATCAGTCTTATTCAGATACAAATATCCATATTTAAACTTACTAACATCACGAATATTCGTTATCAATCAATATAAAACCTTGCTATAAGTATAAATCGCAGTAGATATTGTACATATTACAAACAGTCTTCTCATTTGACTTCTTACTACAAATGAAACCTGGACTAATAAATTAAAAGTAAATAATGTAAATAATCTCAACTTTGGCACATGCTTCATATGTGCACTGTATTTTGCGAATAACGGCTTTAATCTTTATCAGACAAGGTTCATAATTACTTGCACTGTATTGTTGTTAACAGAAAAAGACCACGTCCTTCCGGGAATTTCATTAGTTCAAATAAACAATAGATTTTAAACCAGACAAACATATTTCGTTTCTCTCTTTTTCTTACTCATACATAAGGTCATAAGTTTAAGTTTTGAGATTATTTACATTATTTGCTTTTAGTTTATTAGTCCAAATTTCATTTGTAGTAACTAGGTGAGAAGTCAAATCGGAAGGCTGATAGTAATATGTACAATATCTACTGTGATTTATATTTATAGCAAGGTTTTATGTTGATTGATAGATAAATATTCGTGATGTTAGTAAGCTAAACATGGATATTTGCATCTTGATCCAAAACCAATTGTCTCCAACGTTAAATAGTCGCACAAAAAGAAATATTCTAAAAGACGAATACATAAGTACTTGTCAAATACAGTTTGTAGCTGGTGAAATTACTGTTGGTCATTTATTGGAGAAATTACTATAGATATTTTAGTTAACATTTATTTTTACAATTTTTTAAATGTTTTATAATTCGTTAGACTATTGATTTCGTTGATTTAAGTTTTGAGATTGTTTACATTTTTGTTCACAGTTTATTAGTTCAGATTTCATTTGTAGTAAGTAACTAGGTGAGAAGTCAGATCAGAAGACTGATTGTAATATGTACAATATCTACTGTGATTTATATTTATAGCAATGTTTTATGTTGATTGATAGATAAATATTCGTGATGTTAGTAAGTTTAAATATGGATATGTGTATCTTAATAAGACTGATTGTGTTATGTGTACCTTTACTGATTTATGAGACTGATAATTATTAGAGACATAAAATAAATATTTAAAACATAAATAAATAAAGGCGATTATAAACCGAAACCATTTTGTCTTTTATTTAATATAAGGTTGCATTAGTTTTAAGAACATAAATTAAAATAATTCTTTCATTCGGCGGTAGGCTGTTCCCCCAACCGCACGCTCACTAAGTACTCCGTATTTTGTCGCCACACAAAGAAGACTAGTGATGGGTAAGGTACTATCGATAATTTATCGATAGTTCCTACCACCCCACCACTCCAGTCACCTATTTCACCATGGAGAAATTTCTTACGCGGTCAGCGTCCCCAGTTGGCAAGAGGCCGAGAGAAGACACTACTTCACCAGACCAGTGGAAGCAACCAAAGAAGTTCATTGCTAACCCTAAAGAAGCTACCAAGGACAAGACTACCCCTACGAGTAATCGTTTTGGTGACCTCCCAGTAGATGACATCCCCACGGAACCCTACCAAACGGCCACAAAAAAGAAGACGACTAATAATATCCCCCCCATAGTCATTGAGCTTCAAGGTGAGTGGACCTTAGAAAATACTAGAAGCACCATAAAAAAGTACCTTAATAAAGAAGACTTTCACATGCAATACAGGGGTCGTAAGATACTGCGTATTCAATGCTACTCGGCCAAGAACCATCAGTTGGTGAAAAATGGCCTCATGAAAGATAATGTAACTTTCCATACCTTCACCAGAAGAGACGAAAATCTCCCAAAAGCAGTCATCAAAGGCTTGCCGAAGTTTACACACAATAACATTGCTGAAGAACTAGCCTCAATTGGGTTCCCAGGAGCTATAGTATCCGAACTAAAAACAATTCATACCACCGAATGCCCACCCGTGCTTGTTCAATTACAAAGTGGGACCAACATGGCCAAATTCAAGCATATAAAGTACCTGTCCAGCTGCGTCGTTGACATACAACGATACAGGCCAAGTAAGAAGCCAGGCACACAGTGTTTCCGATGCCAGGGGTTTGGCCACGCATCAAGAAACTGCAATAGACAGGCACGCTGCGTGAAATGTGCTCTGTCTCATCCAACATGGGAATGTCCAAAAAAAACCAGAGACGCACCAGCATTGTGCTGCAACTGTCAAGAAGAACATCCTGCAAACTACACCAAATGCAATGAACGACTAAAGTACTTAGAGCGTATCGAGTCTAAGCGTGATTCGCTGCGTAAAACCATTATTTCGGATAGAGCTCGGATGTTGAATGACCAGAAAACCTGGGCCCAAGTCACCAGCACCAAAATTAAAACCACCAAACCTCAAATCCTGCGCCAGGAATCAAACCCAAGCATACTTACCAGAAAATTGCAGGCCCAGGAGCCAAACTCGAGCTTCCCTACCAGGCAACCGCAGGTTAACAATCCTGCCATTTCTTTAACTCCAACTGATAAGAACCCTATGGACCCTGAAACTAGAGAAATGCTGGGGATCTTAACGACCTTACAGTCAATCAAGCACGATTTCAAGCAATGCAAAACTTTTATGGATAAAGTTATACTATTATTGACACATCTAGGTCACTATGTTTAGTTGCAATGAACTACGACTATTATATTGGAATGCTGATGGTGTTCACAGAAAGCAACAGGAGTTGGCAGAACTAGCGGTGAGTAGACTCAAAGCTGATGTCATTGCACTCTGCGAAACTATACTAACCAACCGTCTTACCCTTAATATTCCCGGCTACGTTTGTTATCGCATGGATAAACGTAGTAACGGTGTAGGCCAGGGCGTAGCTATTCTTGTACGTATGGATATAGCACACAACGTACTACCTACTCCTAATACTCAAAATCTCGAAGCCATAGGTATTTCTCTAAACATTAATAATTCTAAACTTTTAATATACTCGATTTATCAGTCCCCCAATCTACCACTTATCTGCAGCGACATTGATCACCTTATGTTATCTGGAAAGCAAGTCTTGGCCATGGGTGACATGAACTCTAAACATCCACTATGGTCCCCAGGAGGAGCTAACGCTCGAGGCAAATCACTCTATGAACATATGCTCAGCAGTGATTTTGTGATACATGCCCCTTGCGATCTTACTCTCATACCTTATTGTGCTGATCATACTCCATCTATACCAGACCTTCTACTCGCTAAAAACATAAATTCACTTGGCGAAATCATCACTGTACCAGCTTTATCATCAAATCATTTTCCTGTTTTAGCTAAATTATATATCAAATTTCAACGAATTCGCATAACTAAATTCAATTACAGCAAGACTGATTGGACCAAATATCGAGATTATCTAAACAAACGTACTATCCTGACCAGTGAAACGATCGCGTCTACCAAAAAAATAGAAGATGCCGTTAAAAACTTCCAACAGAATTTATTAGAAGCCAGAGACCAATGTGTTCCAGTAACTTCATTACAGCCGTGGCATCTTTCGTCGCTCCCACGGCATATTAAACGAAAAATACATACCAAAAACCGTCTCCAACGCTACCTAACATGCGAACTCGACAGACAGGTACGCATTGGCCTTAGCGAACGAATTAAACAACTCAAAATATATATAAGAACTGCTACACAAGTACATAACGACAAGGCATGGAGTCTCAAACTTAAGCGTGTCGACAACCCTGGTACGGACCTTTGGCGAATTGTAAAATCCCTTCGGCCAGCCCCCATGGTAACGTTACCAGCACTAAAAAATGAGGATGGTTTGTTAACGGCCACGCAAAAAGATCAGTGTGTTATTCTAGCTAAAACATTCTTCAATAATATGCTACTCACTGACGAATGGGACAGCTCAGAAAATTCTATTGTCGAACAATCTATCTGCACTCTAGATGACCCACCTTTTACTGACCATGACCACTGCATCTTAGTACGCCCTGCCGAAGTAAAAAGGCTTATGTTGAGCCTAAAACCCCGTAAAGCTCCAGGCCCGGACCAAATTTCCAATACCCTCATAAGGAATATGCCACAGAAGTGCATTGTACAGCTTACCAAAATATTTAACGCTTGTCTTCTGCTAAATTATTTTCCATCTGCGTGGAAACTAGCTAAAGTCATAGCAATTCACAAGCCTGGCAAGGACCCTGCTGACCCAACGTCTTATCGCCCGATTAGCCTCTTACCGTGCCTAGGAAAGCTTTTCGAAAAAACCATATATAAGCGGCTGTTAAGAGCTTCTGGCCACCGAATTATAAATGAACAGTTTGGCTTCCGTGAAGGTCACTCGACTGTTCAGCAACTAGCAAGAGTGGCAGAAACGGTGTCGTTCAATCTCAACTTGAGACAGTCTACTGGAATGTTTTTGCTAGATATAGAAAAAGCATTTGACACCGTCTGGCATAAAGCCTTAATTCACAAACTCGTTTCCCTTAAAATCCCTATATCTTTGGTTAAATTAATAAAATCCTATTTAGCAAATCGTAGTTTCCGAGTACATATTAAAGATGACTTATCGCCTTTAACATCTGTTCCTGCAGGAGTACCACAGGGCTCGATATTGGGTCCCTGCCTGTTCCTATTTTACCTGAACGACATACCCATTCAGGTTCGCACAAATCTAGCATGCTTCGCAGATGACACCGCATGTTATACGTCATCGGTCGACATTGATTTGATAATAAGTCGCCTTCAGTTAGCAATCGATGAGTTATTATCCTATTTTACCAAATGGAAGCTTAAGATCAATGGTACCAAAACAGAAGCGATACTATTTACTAGAATGCGTTCCTTGCCAACAAGAACACTAAAAATCAGTAACCACACTATTCCATGGAGTCGTTCGGTCAAATATCTAGACACATTTCTTGATACTAAACTAAATTGGTCTGTAAATACGTCCAAGTTGCATATAAAAGGTTTAAAGGCCATTAACGCCCTAAATCCCATTTTAAATAGGCGTTCTAGTCTGAGTAGCCGTACAAAATTACACATATACTGCACCCTGGTCAGACCGTGCATCACTTATGCGTGTCCCGTTTGGAGCAGCACTTGCCGTACTAATATAAATAAATTACAAGTTGTACAAAATAAAGCACTAAAATTGTCATATTGCACGCCCTTCCACACCAATCTTTATAAGCTTCATTTAAAAATAGGATTACCAAGAATTGATGTCTATATTTATAAATTATCAGAAAAGTTTTACATGAACAAAAATCCACAAAACAAAAATAAATTAATTCAAAATATTTGTATATCACGAAAGAAAAATATTCCATTTATCGATAAATATAATCGGTACAAGTTACCACATCACTATTTCCTAGAGTGCAATGAATAGGCTACGTCATGTGCGTGAGCGCACACTGCTGCTGTCAGCTAGCGCGCGCCACACTCGCCCGTATTATCAGGCGATATGAACGGCGATGGTAGGCGCCCGCTATGCGTCCCTGTCGGGCGTAGGCCGTGTGCGCTTGTGTGTGTGTCCTTGGCTAGTCCACGACCATTCCTGTTGTTTGCTGCGCGCTTCCACAGTATTTTATATTCTACCCGCATCTATTTTTTTGAAATTAAATCTCCGCTTTTTATCTTTAACTAACGTTAAGCTACACTAAAGTTAACGTTTTTAAATTTTCAAATCCCAACATTGTTTTGGAATGAGAAACTTTCTCAAGTCTATCTCACATAAAATTATCCTGTAATAAGTTTTAGTAAAGCTAATTCTTGCTTGTAAAATAACATGTAACCAACCCGGGCTGCAAAAACTAGGACTCAAATGTACACTAGTTATATTGTAGATATATATTATGTAACTTTGTTACCTTACATGTTCACAATAAAGAATCTTTGAAATTGAATTGAAATTAAAATAATAAAATACAAATAATATTTTTTTTAATGAATTTTATTAATATACGATTATAAGAATATATATACATACCTATATTTAATTCTATGGCGGACAAACAGGAATTAAAAAGTTTGATCTGTCCCCCTAAAACCGATTTGGGGACAGATAAAACATTATGGCGGTGAATAAAGTTCGAACTGGTCCCTCATCGGTAACAGGGGGACAGATAAAACTTTTTTGTCCGTTCTGTCACCCCATGGGGACAAAGCAAGGTGACAGATCGGAATAATTCTACAAATGTACCCGGTAGGTGGCGTTGCTGTGGGTATGCCGGGTCCGCTAGTAGTGGTATAGAAAAGTCACAGCGCACTCAAGAACATCGCTTGTTCTGTTGATACTACTAATGGGCTACTCCAAAATGGTCGTTTTAATATTAAAACGATAATATTCTTAAGAGTCATAGGCACAAAGCGTCCACAGTGACCGCTTAAAATCAGGTGGTTCGTAAGTTTGCCTGCTACCTTAGTTACTACTACTGTTAGCCTGCATCATCTCATTGTCAGGTAAAGGCCTCCCCATTCCCGCCAATCTTTAAGATTTTGCACTTCCCTTTGTGAGTACCCTGGCCACCTTAGAATTAAAAAAATATACACTTACTGTTGAACCAGCAGCGCACGGAGCCAAAACCTGGTGTTACGATGTAGCGTCCCACGTCGCTGAATTGCATGGCGGCCGTGACAGCTGTCAGTGCTAATGGCAACCCCCACGCATACACCGCGTACATTGCGAAGCGTTTGTTCTCTCTACGCTTGGTGGTGCCGCCTCCGCGGTAGCCGCTGCAGGGAAATAAGGTTATTGGGTCAGTTAGAACAATATAAGGTTAAGATGAACAGTCACTTGATTAACCTAGTGAAGACGCTGTATGGTAACAGTACATGCATAATAGAGAAGCTACAGAGGTATAGCAACAATAGATAGAGCTAAAGGTAGACCATATGCTTGTGCTACTTTAGCATAGCACGGCATTTTTCAAGTTTATATCTTGTTAAAACTGTGAAAAGTATAAAATGAAAATAATATGGCGTTTTCCCTATTCGAATTTCGAAAACGTGGTTGGTTAAGGTAAAGTGAAAAATCACTAGATGCTTATGTGCAACCAGTGCAAACCTACTGCGTGTTCAGTTTTGTTTTTACCTAGAACAAGCTGAATAATGCAGGTTAAACCTGCACTATATATTTAAAGTGTAGAAACCTGAAATTTACATTTAATGATTATATAACTATTCGGTTCTGTACAGCATCTTCATTCGAACTCGTTCCTCTCAATCTTCATATACGTAATATTTATATTATTTATTATTATTTACATAAATGTACAGAGACTAAAATAATATTGTTAAATGAAAATCTGTATTATTACGCTAATAAGTAATGGTTTCTGGTTTTCATTGCTACTTACAGGCTTAACATACATAAGCTTACTACAATTTATTACCTTTTGTCCTGAAAAGTGAATGGAGGTACATTCATCATTGGCATACATCGTACATTACACATACCATCATCCCACTCTCTTTGTAGGCTTTGTACTGACGTACAGACGTTATTAAGTGGTATTATGACATATTTTTGCAATTATATAATTAATTACAAGAGTCTTTCTCTTTTATTTGGTACGGTCTATTTATAGATTATGATAAACTTATTTCACTGATGTCTACGTTGACACTTTAGCCTCCGCGCTACGCCGTAGCGGTATTCGTAGAGCCTCTACGAAGATATTTCGCTACAAACAGCAATAAGATGAGTTTACGTTTTCGAGAACTATAATGCATCTAACGTAACTCTAACTATATACTAATAGAGTACATTACCCTTGCGAGTTTTGGGATGATGCCAGGCCAGTTCTTCTTCCAGAGTAGCATTAAAATTGCGCAAAATATTTAGTCACAAAACGATCAAAAACAACATAATTATTACGATCAAAGAACTGACGACATTAAAGTGCTGGGTTGAGTAAGACACACGTGCAAGGATAGATTTCACAAATTTACTTCCATCCAATTATCCAATTAATATTATAAAGTAGAAAGTTGCAGAGATGTTTGTTACTCGTACTAATGAACGTCAAAATTCTGAACCGAGTACAACGTCACGAACAGTAAATCCTACTAAGAGCTATCTATCTGTTCGTACTTCACAACCCGTACAAAGACAAACAATGCACATCATAAAACAAAATATAATTATGTGAAAAGAGCTAAAGGGCCGACGCCACTACAAAAATAAGCTCGATATGGTTCCTGTTATATTGACAATGCACGACCCGTTGCTATTAAATATCAAAATCATTGAATTTATTTCCAGTGTTTGTAATTACAAAACATGGTCAATTTTTCAATTTTTACAGTTGATACATTTCTGCCGCGTTTGAAATGTTAGGATTTTATGTACTCGTATATAACTTTCGTATCTAAAATTTGACTCGTTTCGGTCGCAGAGTCTGGATACAGCGGCAGTTCTGTGATTTTCTACTTTCCTGTTCCATATAATCGTTACCAAGACCAATTAAATACATGTTATCAGAAAAATCTGGGTGAAACTAGTATGATGCAAGAAACATAAGAATTGCCCAGGGCAAGCCTAATCCATCTAACAATATCGCAGGCATAAACACCAGTTCCTGACGCTGCATAAACCATCTATAATAGATGGGCCTGTAAGGCCTAAATTTACTACATTATCCATTTACAAATTTACTAACCTATAATATTCTGATAATAATTTCATTATTAGAATCCATAGGTAGCGCACATTATGCGATATGAGCCTTACTCAACGCAGCACAAATCTACTAAAATACAAATTAACAAAGTTATTTATTCAGTGCATTCCAAGTAATGAAAATTTACGATGTCTGTAGCCCCAAGCTTAGTGCTAAAACTACAAAGTTGCCTACGCTACTGAAACTCTACGTACAGTCAGCATTAAAATATGATACGAACTGAATTATTCATAGCTTTATTATTATAAGAAACATTATACAGCTTCGTAAGGTATTACATATACATATGTATATTCATATATGTAGTACTTTATATTATTTATAAATATTTAAGTGGCAATAAATTGTGTATAAAACAGTTTTGTGACAGGAATTCATAGCTATTAAATGACTAATGCACTAAATTGGATTCGATATTATATTCAGTATATTATTTTTAATGAAGCACCCTGTAAAAACTGTATTTATATTATATGACTGTAGAACATTCTATAAAAGTCTAAACAGATCTTTTGATGGACTATAGTGGAACAAAATGTGGAAATAAATTCACTTATGGATTTGTTTAGTGAATTAGAGTGCAATCTAAGGCGTACATCCTTAAGACGAGTCCATAGGTTTGTGCAATCTCAAAGAATATTATCTCCCATTAAAACGTAGAATTTGTTTTGAGAATAGCTTATTTAAACAAGTTGGAATTGCATGCTGAAAAACATTAATGTATAGTTATAACTAATAACATTACAGCACTAACATTTTTACGATTCTTCCCGAGCTTCAGGCAGGTAATTACTACTTTAAAAAAAAGATGAAATACTCATAAAGCTTTACTTAGGTTCTGTAATCTGTTACTTTAAGTTCCCATGAAAACTTTTATACCTACATTGTATCTACACTATTATACCCCCATACGTGAAACAATAAATATTTATACCGTGCCTCGGTTGTAATGTTATGAGTGCGAAATGCCGAAGTGTTATTTTAAACAATAGGGAACGTGTAACAAAATTAGATCGTTTATTTTGGATCACTACTAAATATTGCACGACTAAAGGAAACTAACTGTTTTTATTAACAAGCGTTTGGCCACCATATACATAACTTGGACACATGTAAAGATGTGGCCTACCATGGAGCATGCTTGTAAACCTATGCAATCTGTTCTTGTAGACTTCAAGGTTATCATCATCATTACAGCCGTAAGATATCCACTGCTGGACATAGGCCTCCCTCATTGACTTAGAGATCCAAGTGCATGAGGGGTTGTTGCCATACTCACCACGCTTGGCAGGCGGGTTGGTGAGCGCAGTTCGGGATGTTCCTACACGGAAAGACGCTGCTGCCCATCTACCGGAGATATCCCTTAGCAGATTCTTACTGCATCCACGGGCAGGAGAGGAGGGGTGACATTCTACTGCCGGCACCCCACGGCACGAGGTTATACCAATCTAAAAAAACAGACACCGGCAGCGAGTTCCACTCTTTGCCAGTCCTAATGATAAAAGAGGATAAGTGACGCTTGGTACGACAGTTTTCTATACTTATCTATATATATAAAATTCAAAGTCCTGACTGACTCACTGACTGACTGACTGACTGATATATCAACGAATAGCTTAAACCACTGGACCTAAAGACTTGAAATTTGGCACACATATACCTTGAGTATCCTAGAGGTGCACTATGAAGGGATTTTTCGAAATTCCCACGGGAACGGGAACTACGCGGGTGAAACTGCGGGGTGCGGCTAGTATTAGATAAAAACAGCTGATGTTAAAACAGATGTCAGGTAGAACTTTAAACAGATTTTACATTAAGAATTGAAAAAAATTGTTAATTCAAATACGTATTCTTATTAATTAGAACTTTTTGAATAGTCAGAAACAAACAAAACAATGGTTACAAGTAGATTGAAATAGCTTCTTTCGGATAAAACGCGAATCGGTGCGAAAAGATGCTGACTCAGCAGGTAGTTGTCATTGTCATATATTTTTGTTTTGTAGGTATATATTTTGGAAAACACTCAAACTAACATGGTATCCATAGTTTTCAAACCCTGTTACTACACTGCTCCCCAATCATGTGTTCTGATCGAGAGAGTTTAAAAGACTATTATTATCTACCTACTGGCGTGGAAAAACCTATAAAGTTGAACTCTAAAGCTCGGCCATATCTTTGGAAAAACCAGAAGCAATTTAAAATCAATACGGTTTGCCGCGAGTCCGGAGCTACCGCATGACTATGAGTTTACTGAATGACTTTTTTTCTGTTCTAGCAATAAGCGCGTCATAAGATACTAGCTTTTGGCCACGACTTCGTCCGCGTGGAAGTCATAAAACGTAAAATCCCCTTTTTCACGCAGAGCCACTTTGATTCGAAAATATAAATCCCATTTATTCCCTATCCCGTGGGAATTTTAAAAAATCCCTTCTTATTACACCTCTAGGATACTCAAGGTATATGTGTGCCAATTTCAAGTCTTTAGGTCCAGTGGTTTAGGCTGTGCGTTGATATATCAGTCATTCAGTCAGTTAGTGAGTCAATCAGAACTTTGAATTTTATTATAAGATATTTGTTTACCCTTTGTTCTCCGCTCGCCTACGCCATAGGACTGAGTCGGTTTAAACCTAAACCTTAATTAACCATCAGTAGCAATATGACTATGTAGCTTGCCTGAATGTTTCGCTGATTTTCTATAAAGTAGACTTCTTCAGTAGTCTTCTTCTCGATAACGTGACTAATTCTCCAACTAGCTCTATCGCGTTTTGCTTTGGTGTATTTTTTGTTAATCATCAAGGTATCAAATAATGCGCGGGAATTTATTAATAACTAGACGAATATTACTTTCTTGGCACCTATGTTATGTTTACATTATATACAATAATCTAAACTAAAAGCTTAAAAAATCTACCCAAGTATAAAATTCTGGTCTAGTGCTTGCTTGGAACTGAAAGTGCTTTCATAATCTATACAATACATAAGTAAGACAAATAAGGAAGCTGTTCCTTCTAAAACTACGCCATAATAATAACACAAACTGCGCTTACAAATAAAATTACATAGAACTACATATTTATCTGAAAAGTGCTTTGGTATAAAGAGCGATGCAATTTTATTAAAGCCAAAATTTGACCATATTTTTGAAAAATATGAATAGTTGGCATGTGCTGTCGGCGTTGTACGCAATGTACTTAAAACAATTAAACTTAATAGATCTATTAAAAAAAATGAAAAAATGTACTGTAGGCAACGTACCTAAATACTTTAAACTAACTACATCTACTTAAACAATTGAAAAATAGTTTAAATGTAAAATGTAGGTACAGATACCTATTGTGTATTTCGAGAGATATGCTCCACGCGGTCCCTCCACTTCTAGATAGCATAGCAGTAAGAAAAAATATATACAAATAAATAACCCTTATATTACATATTTCAAAACATAATTTATAGTAGTATATTTCAAGAAATAAACTGCCATCAACCATAAATTACCCATGTTAGGTTAGTCTAAGGTTACACAAAAACTGCTGATTGCTTTTTATTTACTTGGCGACAAGCCCCAATCAGGAATTTGAATCCCCAGGAAGCATCGTATCATTACGAACTAAGCCTCTGTAGTTAGAGCATCACCCTTATTTGGCTATTGTACAACGCTACGCCATCTATAATAATAATAATAAGAAAATAAAACATTTAAAAATGTACTTAACGCGTTAGTTACGGGTTACAATGTTTCATTGTTAGGTACAATGTTCTTAAATTACATGGGAATTAGAACAGAAAAAGGAGTACCTTTTTCTGTTCGAAAAAGGAATCTCAAAACTAGGTTCTGATAACGGGATCCGTAAAATTAAATACTTGTAATATATTATAAAATTAAATAATAGTGTTGAAGGCATTGTAAATTGCCCTAAGCTTTAGGGTCAGTGCCCACTCGGCCCGCTTAGGCTCGGCCCGAAGAATAATACCTGGTTATTTCTGTTTTGATAGGCGTAAAAACGTTGATGTATAGTCAGACAGAAAAGTGTTGGATCTTGAACCTTTTCAGGAATCTGCTAGGTCATTCAATAATCAACTGACATTGTCATTGTCATATAGTCAGCTGTTGAAGTTAAATCTTTTGTGGTATTTTCTTGAATGCAAAACCACCGAATCCTGAAGTGTTCCATGGTGTGGTCAGAATCACTCCCTTTTGGGTAAGTACACATATTATAAAACACTGTATAAATAAATAACGCTGGACATTTCATAACGCACCATCTATCTATCTTTGTGTTGAGGGTACCAGATAATTTTATTGATGAGATACTTACGTAAAATTTGTTTTTTTTTTATTATACATACTTTATCATACATAGACAGATACCCAGACCACGGACAAACATGCAGAACCATTACAAACATTTTTCCCGTGGCGGGAATCGAACCCAGCATTGGCTACTAGGCCAACCGAGCCACGGAGACAGTATTACACCGTAACGATGCGATAGTTCATTCGTGTTGCGGACTCTGCAGTCAAACATTGCAGGTACCAATTGACAGTTCATGTGACATACGAACAGAAATAGAACGAATGCAACCAGCCATGCCGAATACAAGATAAAACAACAAATAGACCTACATACATCCCTAATCTGCTAGTTAAGATGACGTACGGCTTTTCGTAGAGAAATGGAGTCTAATTTTTGAGTTTTAAGCAATTTGCAGAAGAAGAAAATATATCGTGTATATTTATTATAGGTACAAATATTTTACCGGAATAGCAACCAGATGCACAAGAATACGAGAAAGGCAAATTAGATGGAGAGACGATATCATGGCTATGTTTAGATCAACCTGGACAAGAAAAGCGTGCAATAGAAATGAATGGAAAGAGTTAGAAGTGCGTGTTACAAGACCAGTTTAATAACGCTAGTGTCATTAAACCGGTAGGCTGATCACTTATCTCGCGACAGGTCTGCAGCAGGCTTAAATCTAGCGATCATCGCGAGATTTAAGCCTGCTGCAGACCTGTCGGAAACAGAAATGTTTGAATAAGTTTATAGTAGATATATTACTTCTTGTTTAGCATTCTTAACGATAAAAATAGAATATCCTGCCTATAATCAATCCTGCCCAACAGTGGGTGAATTTGGGCTAAGTAGTTATAAGTAGTTTTTATGAGGAGTAGTAGAGTTTTAGCGCTTGAGAACCTCAAATAATTCCAGCCACCCTTGGTACCTACTTCGTACTATGCATATAACAATACATAGATTGAAAAGGACCCGAAACTTTAAGTAAAAAAACAAATAGCAAGAAGTTAATTGTTTATTACTAAGGTTTTAGCCCAGCATTGGGACAACATATGTTAAGTTTGTTAATTCATCCCTTAAACGGGATGATTTTTATGACAAAACTTATTACCCTATGACAGACTAACCAGTGATCGCTTACCAAAATGCACTGGATTCATTTCCAAGAACATTTTCATCACAGATAACTGAATGATTTTAATAATTTCAAATTATGAATCAATAATCGAATGACGTGTTATCCTCATAAACGTATCGAAACCATACCCACTATACTTAGAATAGATAATACAAAGAGCCCAGTAGAATGCCTGATGTTTCACCCACAACTGCAAGATCTCGCAATTTATAGTTGCGATTTATCCTCGCTGCGGTTTAAGATATTGTTTCAACAAGGAAAATACCTACGTGTTTTTCAGGGAAATAATACGTAGGTAATTCTATTGTATTTTATGATGCAATTTTACATTGTATTTATTAATTGTAAAAATAAATCCATAATGGGTTCAGGTAAAGACAGTTCAAGTATTTGTAAGAACTGTGTGATTTTGTTTCACAAAGAAACTACCACAGAGCTGCTGCAAGAAGGATTTCAAGCTTAAATATTACCTTTTCGTACATAGTTAATATTTTAAAGTATTAAAATATGAAGTAAGTTCACTTTTCAAACGCTCGTGAGTAAATAAGGGAAGTAGTTAAATAAACAATCTATTGATTACTTCAATTGGATGAATATTACTCATAAAAAATTATATCGTGGTTTGAAATTTGAGTGCTTTCACACTAGAACAGTTCACCCTACACTAATAGATGTAATGTTATACGGGTTTTGTTCACGTTAATTTTACGTTTAAACAGGAGTTCAACGTGTTCCGTTCGTCCCAGGGGTTATATTCAACGTACAATTAACGCAAGTAAAAAACTCGTATAAACAACATTACAAAGAAAGCCATTGCATATGTGATGATGTGTTCTGATCAAGGAGTTCTTATTAACGCATGCTGTGGCACCCTACAATTGAAAGAGTACCTACATAGTTCTAAGATTTGAATGATGAATGATTTCTCGCAGCGCACGGTGAGACGGGCGTTGCATTTGTGTGGGTGAGACGGAGCAAACTTTTATTATAAACCATAGGTACCTACAACATTACACCTTAGAAATACTCGTAACTATTGTTATACCTAACCTACTGCACAATTATTTACTTTCATATTCATTCAACGTCATGGTGTACTTGTTTAATGTAGGTAATTACTTAATTTTATTTGGAAATTATTAATGTGCTACCCAAATGTTTGCCATTATTTAAACAATGTGTACTGCCTATCTACTATGTATAGTAATTAAGTTAAATTAAGACGAATGTATGTGCCAAGACAAACCTCGTACGGTTTTATGGCACTGATTTTAATAACCATGTATTTAAGTTTTTGAGTATAAATAAATAAAAAAAGTAAAATAAAAAAAAAAAATTTTGTTGTGAGTGCTTCTTCTGTTGGGAGCATTATAATAAAAAAAATATGTTAACTAGTTAGTAGAACAATTAGGTTCTAAGGGCGAAATATTTTTTGATACACTAAATGTTATTTCTTCTGCGTTTGATGTAAGCCATACATGATCCGAACTAGCAAATTTAGGACATAGTTTAACGACCTACAGTTGGGGTTTGGGTTGTACAGTTGGGGACCAGCAGTCCAGGCAGGGTGTCGACCTGCGGAAATCAGCTGAACAGTTCAATTCAATTATACAGTTACATAAATATTTCTGATGAATTGTAGCAAACTATTCTGTTTTAGTATTACTCAAACAGGTTTATTAAAGAAATGATTAAGATCATACCCTATTAACTAGCAGGCATCGTTTTATTCATAAACTGGTAAATTGACACTAAAATATGTATTGCCAAACTTCAATTGAAAGCTGTCATAACATTGTATAGATTATTAATAAGTTAAAGAAGCATGTCATGACTGATTTGTTGTAAAATTTTATTAAAATATATTTTAAAATGATTAAATAACTTGACACTGGCGAAACTGTGTAAAACCATACACAAAATGCCATAAAATAAAAAGACAAGACAATAAGTCAAAGAATAAAAAAAAACATTAGTTTCAATATGTGTCTGGTTTATTAAACCTTTTTATTGCCTTTACTCAGTAATATAATAAATATAATAGAATAATACAGGATGTTATCGCGTAGGTAGATACCATTATAAAATAAAAAACCCTAGAGCAGTTTTGCTTTGGCTACCCGTATTTTCATGATATTTCTCGTGAAATGTATAACCTACGATAAGTCTAGAAAGGCTTACAATCTCTTCAATAGCACATGTTTCTTGTTATAGACGTACATAAATGAAGTTTATGCTCTGTCAGGGGCAGTAGCATTAGTCTTTCTCAAGACCAGTGGCCGCTCCACTCTTAAGAGGTTCTCAACCATTTGTTTAATTGGAACGAGCGTTAAGCGCTAAAATCCGTGTTAAAATGGATTTGACAAAGCTTTTACGTGAAAAAAGAAGAATTAAAATAACATTTAGTGTCTATTATTCAAATGGCCTCTCAAATCGTGGAATTAAAATAACGTTTATCTAGCTAGTATTTTAATGGCTCTTGCTTGCTGTAAAATCGTTTAAGTGCAAGGATTACGTAGATGTTAAACTGTTGTGGAAAAGCTAATAATTATAATATTTCGGTTGTGTTCTTCTACAGAGAAATTCAAATCGTATGTATATTGAAAAATCCAAGTACCAACTATTTTTTTTAAACTCTTTTAGATTTTAATACCGGGCCGCTGTTTATACTCTCCATTTTACCTCATAAAAATAACATTATAAATCGTAACAAATAAGAGAAAGCTAAGAAGAAAATATTTTTATCCTACAGGATCTGCTCAATACTGAACATCTCATAATAATATAATTATTATAATGCCTAGCAGCTCACTGCTCATATCGCAGTAGGGCAAGGATAAAACTTAAATATTCAAATTCACATTTTTGTGCACTACCTACTGTTTTATTTTATCAACTTGTGTTTCCTGATGGGTTGCCTGGAAGAAATTGCTGTCAGCAATAAGGCCGCCTATTTGTACGTGATTACCTATGTATATTTTATTTTAAGTTTATCTGTGTACAATAAAGTGTTAATTCATTCATTCATTCATTCATTCATTCATTCATTCATTCAATTCATTCATTCATTCATTCATTCATTCAAATGTAATCATACCTAAAGGTCCTCCAAATATCGAAGCACATGACGTTCAGCCAGAAGAAACTCGTCTGGAACGCGTAGTACACGATGAAGGCTGAAAACATAAGCAATGTTAACATAATAAACACCAGGCACAATGCTTCGCTGTGGGATCATCAAGGAATCGAAAAACAGATGTGTAATCGATGGAATTAAGATGAATTTAAGATGGATTTAATTAATTAATTAATTAAATTATGTGTAAGGACGACCTCTGTGGCGCAGCGGGCGAAGGTCCGCCTGCTACGCAAGAGGTTGCGGGTTCGAATCCCGCCTCGGAACAAATGTCTGTATGACCTGCAGATATTTGTTCAGGGTGTTCTGGATGTTTTCTATATATAATAAAAAATATCTATCTATGTAGTATAATGTATTAAGTGTATCAGTCATCTAGTACCCATAACACAAGCTCTGCTTAGCTTGGGGCTAGGTGATGCTGTGTGAATTGTCCAGCATTATTTATTTTATTTATTTATTTTAATTATCATTAACGACTGGATATGATTGCCTTTATTTACGACTAGCCGACCCGCGTGGTTTCACCCACGCTTAGCCAAGACAAACATTCACAAAGGTTTGTGTGTTAAAGTTATTTTGAAAACCTAAACACTGCAAATTATTTTCTAATTGATATACCCAAACTAAAAGCCAATAAAACGCGTAAAATTATCTAGTGTTAAATTTTTACACCCTACTTAAAATAAATGTGATATTAAAGTCCAATATTCTTATAATGATAAAAAAAGAAATGCTGGGACATGCGCCTTAATTTTTAACCGTCACATTATGTAACCAAACAATTTAGTAGGTACATAAAGTGAAAGAACGATTTTTCCATACAAACTTTCACCCCCATATTTACACTTAGGGGATGAATTTTGACATAAACTGAAACACGTGTTCAATTATCTTTATTATTTTGTTAAAGTAAATCAAGCGCATAAAGGTATTCCCCATACAAACCTTCAACCCCCATGTTTTTATTTAGGGGTTGATTTTTGAGAAACGCTGAAATACCTATTTCTGGCTTGTGGGCTTTTATAGTGTTATGGTCACATTCAATCAATCAATCATTTATTTATTAAAACCACATACACACCGCAACACATTTATAGGGAGTTATCGACACCTTACCTCCCGTGCTAGTTAAAAACTGTGTGACGGCAAGGCATGGTCTTTCTCATTAATTTGTTATGCTTTACAAAATAAATTAATAAAAAACTAAACTTTATAGGTAGCAATGAGGTTGCATAAAACATTGATTCGGTATACCTAAGCGTGTATTATGAACTATCAGGAACAAGTCTCGAATAAATAAACAACTACAGAATTTTCAAACTTTACTCTTCAAGGGATGATTTTAAAAAGACAACAACAAGAACACATTCTCAGTTTATGAAAGTACTATCAACACCACAAATCAACTAGATCGTACGGAGGTCAGAAATAGAAGACAAAACCATCCATCTGCATAGATTTGACTTGCTTTCCAGTTCTGCATTTAAATTCAAATGCAGAACTGGAAAGCAAATAAAAAAAAATCACATAAAAAAATTAAGTTATTTCTGAGAAAGGAAGAAGATATATCTATTATTCATCTGATATCGATTTTCTGGGAAATGTGTTTAAATATTCCTCCTAATTCTGATATTCTTGGAACTAAACGTTACAGTCGAAGTGTCATATGTTTAAACGCGTCCAAGAAGTTAAGTCCGTTGACTCAGTCAACACAAACAAAAATGGACATTCGTCCGTAGTCCCGAAGTGGACAACCAAAATTGGCCGGATTAAAGCTCTATTACAAGTAGATAGTGGAATAGAAAACACAAGTTATTTTTGTAACAACAAAACCAGTTGATTTACTGCTAGCTGTTAATACAGTAGCATTCTGTAAACATTTATGTCGGCAATATTGCATGAAATATAACTATATATGTATGTGTATCAACATTATTTAAAAATTGTATGTGTGTGCTGAAGTAGCAAATAAATAATTTATCTATCTATCTATATATCTATCTAACCTTTTTTGTGCAAAACTTGTAGAAATGGAAATGGAGACATACTTGTCTTCACGTTGTGATTTAAACTAATAATTATTTAGTTGATTGGAAACTTGATTTTCAGTAAAAGCAAGCCAGTTTATTCTGTTGACATTTACTTCATATTTTTCTAATAAATGTATTTCAGCTAACATTAATTTTGATATTCTTGGGAAACGTCGCAGCCTCGAAGGTTACTCATTCATCTATGCTTACAGCGTGCAACAAGTGTAGATGTTGACTCAGTCCACACAAACCAAATTGGACATTCGCCCGAAGTGGACAACCAATATTGACCGTAGATTAAGGCTCTTTTACAACTGATAGTGCAATAGAAAACACGAGTTATTTTTGTTACAACAAAACTAGTTGTTTATTTATGATAACCTGCTGGTTATTTTATAACTAGCTGTGCTGCGCAACTTCACCTGCGTCACATAAAGAGAGAGAGAGCGGGTCGAAGGCACCTATAATTATAATTGATTATAATATAATTTATATATTCTAAGATATTCCTATAATTCAAATGGTGTAAAAGGTTGAATACTGAATCATCAGTATTCAATTTTGCACAGAACTGCCTTTTCCGTCTTCTAATGTCTCCTTTTAAGGTCTCACCATACCAACTTTATATGGTAATACTATTTGTTCTAAAAAAACATTATTTTCAAAGGTATTTTTATAAATATAAGTATCAATCCTTATCCAAATAATTATGTTATTCATCTTAAGTATTAAATTTGAACAGAATTGCCTTTTACACCATTTGAATTCAAGGAATATCTTTGAAGGTGTAGGTGTTTCAGTTTTACTGCGCTTTTTAATTAGGACCTATAGGTGCCCACGACTCATGATGTAACGCAGACAAAGTTACGCGGGACAGCTAATAATATAATAAATAATGCTGAAAATTTAAAATTGCACTATTTAGTCCCGAAGATCGTTAAAAAACTTTAATATAAATGTACCAATCGAATGGTACCTATCTACCTAAACTATATGTAACCACACACAAATGCAAGTTTTATGAACGTCTACCGGATCCCGAAGACTTTGTTACTCACACTTAACTGAGAGTCTCCATTATTACATGTAACATGCGTCATTGTCTGTTTAGGACACTCTGACGTGTGTCGTTAATAAACTAGTAGAGGCTTTATATTAAGGTACGATCCCTAATGACAACAAATTAGGTAAGTACTTTTGAGCCATTACATTAGGTTGACGTCATTACATTAGGAGCTTCTCTTGATATCTCACAGAGACAGCATAGCACATGATACTCGTATGTTTTGGGTTAATGTGTAATACTGGTATGGTCACGTGATGAGATGGGATGAATCAAATATAGAAAGAAGAATGTTAGGAATTGATGTCGATAGATGGATGCAGGAGGCAGGCCAAAGAAGTGATCGATGGATTGTGTGCAGTATATTGTTCAATAATAAACTAAACAAGTGGTTGTAGAGTACTTTTAACTTACGAAACTATCATGGTTGTGCAAAATAAAATAAATAAATAGTGGAAATGCGCCGTAATATCGTAAATTAAAAAAAACATAAATATCCCATAGTATAAATATTGCATAGTGTTGATTAATTGATTTGATAATGATTTTTTCAGACTTAAATTGACATGATATTTCCTATTAAATTTATTATATTGCTGTAAAATTGACATTATATAACATACAAACGTAAAATTTATATTCGCACACTAGTTATTTATTACAAGTGCATTGAGACAAACGTAACATTAAGTTTGTGATTTATTTGATTTGTTTTTATAGACTAAATTATTCTGATCCTGAAAGAAGATATGAGAAAAAGGACGATGATGAGCATAGCGGAGAAAGGAGGACATGTTGTTCCGACCCCGCATAGTAGGTAAACCATTTGTAATCTTACACAAATTAAAGTTATTAGGTCTATATGATCCTATTATTAAAAACGACAGCATGCACGTTATTATCTAGCTATGTATGCATATATCAACTATACTCCAGCCAAACTCAGTGTAGAATGTTTGTAAAAAAACAGTCAAAACATGGTAACAAAAATAATTTTAATTCGCTATGACGGAAATCTGACCATCCGGGCGTCACAGGTTCATAATCAAAATGACCCAGAGAGATGATTTGATGAAATTATCAGTTTGACTCACATTTATAAAGTCGTCTGAGACATAGGTACCACATTATTAGTGACTAGCATACCTACACATTCAAAGATATTCCTTGAATTAAAATGGTGTAAAAGGCAATTCTGTTCAAATTGAATACTTAAGATGAATAACGTAATTATTTGGATAAGGATTGATACTTATATTTATAAAAACACCTTTGAAAATAATGTTTTTTCTAGAACAAATAGTAAGTATTACCATAAAAAAAGTTATAGTGGGTCAACACAGTTTTTAACTAGCACGGGAGGTAACGTCTTGAAAATACTTTGTAATAATAAAATTGTTACATAATTATTAGGATACATTTTTTGCAGCGAATACTGAAGTAAAGTGATTAACTTTGTAGCAGATTCTCTAAGGCCATGTTGAAGATAAACATGAAAGCGCGTGGAAATGCGAGTGGTAAAAAAAGTATAGGTAGGTGGATTGTGAACAAATAAACGGGAGTTTCAAGTTGTCATCCATTTTATTGACATCAAAAGTGAAAGAGAAGTGGAAAACATGTTGTGTGCCCACGTAATGTGGGATAAGAGGGGTAAGTGCGTAGCGTAGGTTGAACACATGTGTTAACACAGAATAAATAGTACCTTTTAATAATTCTGTGGTTGAACATATTCATTAAGAAGGTCAGTGTATTAAATTATACTGCACAAGGAATAAATTCAATATAGAGTCAGTACTGAAGTCTTACGGCAAAGGAGGGAACTAAACTCTACAGTACAGTATGTTGTCTGTATTTAGTTCTATGATAGCAGCGCCGCGTCTACCGGACTTCAGTGGTGGCGCGGGCTCTACTTATCAAATTAACTAATCCTTCTGTGATAGTCTTGTGAAGTCTGACAAAATTCTTAACGCTATTCTCGAACAAATTAACCTATTTACAAAAAATATCTATTTAGATATTTTAGAGTAAACGCAAGATGCTCTTCAATGATGGTGGTTCTGTTTTTGCACTAACTAGCTAAAGGTAATTTAATTGAAGATAAACATAATAAAATTACATATTCGGTTAGTGCCGTTCTAAAATTAAAACGTAACAATTACACCCAATTTTATGATGACAGCTCTAAATCTAGAAACGTCACATCTCTAATTATAATTAGTTTTAAGAAGTGTAAAACAGAATCGACTTCAGTAACTACCTTTCAGGTTTAAAGCAAGCTATTCTTACTTTGGGGTTAGATGGTGCTGTGTGTACCTTCAGTTCATTCACCTATTATTTACGAGTATAAGTAGAGTAAGTAGGCCTATATAGATATATAAATATATAAATGCCGTGGGGTGCCGGCAGTATAACGTTGCCCCTCCTCTCTTGCCCGTGGATGCAGTAAGATTCTGTCAAGGGATACCTCCGGAAGATGGGCAGCAGCGTCTTTCCGTGTATCAACATCCTGCACTGTGCTCGCCAACCCGCCTGCCAAGCGTGGTGTGTATGGTAACAGTCATGATCATTACTTTGTGATCAATGGGAAAGCCTTGTGCAGTTTGGATGTCCTACAGCTAGGAGAGATATAGATATACATAAATGTTTAAAATCCTGGGCAAGCCCAATCCATCTTACAATGTTTCTTGGCACTGCAGCGTCCCTCCCGTACAGCATGAATATCAGTTGCTGACGCTGTATAAATCATCTAATATAGATGTAAAGGCCTTGCTTTTATGAAGGCTTATAATAGTTGTAATATGACCCCTAAAATCAGTACAAGTTTCACGTTACTCGCACACCCGTGTTTTCCGGACTAATTGGAAAAACAGCGCCTTATTAATTTTGGTGTCGCGTTTTTCTAGGTGCGGCGCAAATTACATAATGATAATTATCAGCATTTGATTAGTGGTGATTTCATGGTATTTAGGCCATGGCCAGCAGTAGAAATAGGTTTTCCTTAATTTATAGCAGTCTCGTGGTACTTTATAACTATTAGATACACATATAAAAGGTCCGTTTATATCTACCGAACAGACAAACGTGCCAGACACTTTCCGTGGCAGAAAAAATAATATTATACCATACATTGTGTATGAGACTCCAATCTCCCCGATGCGTAGTTTAATGTATGGCAGGAAAGGGAAGACCACGATAAGGCCACCATAGACAATATGCCAAGAAGATTCTAAAGAAATGAACTTCGCTCTAGCATAAAGTAATAAACTCACTAACAGCGTAGCATCCACCCGACGAGACTCTAACCTAGCTAATGTGTATCTTGAAGTATGCCAGGAAAGGGAAGACCTCGATAAGGCCGGCATAGTACGCCATCAGACTCATGCCAATTGCCAAGAAGATTCTAAATAAACGAACTTCGCTATAGTACAAAGTAATAAACTCACCGACAGCGTAACATCCACCCATGGAGACTCCGACCTCCCCGACATGCAGCTTCAAGTATGCCAGGAAAGGGAAGACCACGATAAGGTCGGCATACTACGCCATCAGACTTGCCAAGCGCCGAGAAGATTCTAAATAAACGAACTTCGCTATAGCATAAAGTAATAAACTCACCAACAGCGTAGCATCCACCCGACGAGACTCTAACCTAACTAATGTGTATCTTGATATGCCAGGAAAGGGAAGACCTCGATAAGGCCGGCATAGTACGCCATCAGACTCATGCCAATTGCCAAGAAGATTCTAAATAAACGAACTTCGCTATAGTACAAAGTAATAAACTCACCGACAGCGTAACATCCACCCATGGAGACTCCGACCTCCTCGACATGCAGCTTCAAGTATGCCAGGAAAGGGAAGACCACGATAAGGTCGGCATACTACGCCATCAGACTCATGCCAATTGCCAAGAACATTCTAAATAAACGAACTTCGCTATAGTAGGTACAAAGTAATAAACTCACCGACAGCGTAGTATCCCCCATGGAGACTCCGACCTCCCCGACATGCAGCTTCAAGTATGCCAGGAAAGGGAAGGCCACGATAAGGCCGGTATACTACGCCATCAGACTCATGCCAATTGCCAAGAAGATTCTAAATAAACGAACTTCGCTATAGTAGGTACAAAGTAATAAACTCACCGACAGCGTAACATCCACCCATGGAGACTCCGACCTCCCCGACATGCAGCTTCAAGTATGCCAGGAAAGGGAAGGCCACGATGAGGCCACCACAGTACGCCATCAGGCACATGCCGTGGAGGTTCTTGAGCTCGGGAATGAGCGCGTATACGAGGAATGTGGCGAGCAGGAACGGAACTGATATCATTAGACCTGTGGAAAACATATTTATAGGATATTTGCAATCAACTTAAAAAATGCGAAGTTGTTACCGGGATACTCGCATTATCTACATTCATTTTCCAGACTTATTCTGGTCTCTACCTAGGTTCGTATATATTAATAATAGACCGGGTTATGTAACTCGGTATATTATAACGAAACCTTAGACCAGAGAGTTAGTTGTTTGCCCTTGATTTTTTTTTTATTTGGTTCACAAATTAAAAATATACACATGGCTTACCAACTATCAATATAAAAATTACTCGGTGCAATTTCTAAGAGCAGTAAACACAGCATGCATTGTAAAAGGATTGTGAGACCTTCCAGTTGTAGCTAATCCAAGTTTGGTTTTTACCGATTTCAAACTGGGATATTTTCGTGATGTTATAACCATAATTGAACCTAGAGAAGATATCGACAACTGTTTTCAGGTTCGAAATTGTTTAACTTAATATTTGTGGAATAGTAATTCTGTGTTCTGTATCACTTGTCTAAATCTGAAATCGAACAAAGGTCAAAGAGGTTGGTAATCGGATTTTGGAACTCTAATAGAGCTCGGCAGGATACATGGCCCGGTGCGTTGATGGCAGGTGGAGTAAAGCCATAATTGAATGGTGGCCAAGACAGGAATTTAGAAGTGTCGGTCGTCCGGTAGCGGACAAAAATATATAATAATAATAATAATATATTTATTCTCAGGCAACAATAGAAAAGTATACAGTATATAGAGGTAGTCGCCTGCTTCAAAATTGAGTTGCAAGATTCCACCAACAAACATAATTACATAGATAGATAGATAGATAGATAGAAAATGCTTTATTGCACACCTTAAACTAAACAAATTAACAAAAAAAAGAGAAACACTAAACATAAAGTGACAATCGGCGGTCTTATCGCTAAAGAGCGATCTCTACCAGACAACCTTTCGATGGATTGGATTGTGGTAATGAGATATACATACATATATACATACATACAAACATACATACAGGGCAAGCTAAATAAAAGCTTGTAGAAAGAAATTTCAGTTCGCCATTGCTTAGAATAATAATAATAATAAGTCCTTTTTATGTTAATTAAATTGTGTTTTGTAATATGTTCCAAATATATTTTACTATTTATTTTATTTTACAACAAACATTATTTGCACTCATTTCTTTTACCTACTTGGTAAGGAACGAATCAACCATTTTCGTAGCTAATTATTAAAAACAGTTCGCGCTCCTTGCCTGTGGTCTCCGTTTAGCGGGTCCCGTTGACGGGACCGGCGAAAAGCTTTTTTCGGTGTTCCAGTTAACTGTACCACCGAAGATTCATTCATTCTGTAGTCCAGTTGACATGATCACTGGACGACCAAATATCTTCGCTGGTACGGTTAACTGGACCACTCATTTTGTGTGAATAATTGTATTTCAAGTATTTCACATATTTTATGGCTCGCTGTGTCTAAGTTGTTACAACTCTGCCAAAGGCATTTCAAAAGTTAAGATCATAATTATGTCAAAATTGACAGCTAATGTTAAAAATTACAGCATATGTCAAAATAGGCAGCGAATATATAAAAAAATCATTTTAATAACTAGTTATGAAACAGTAAAGGAAATTGACTTCTTCGTAGCTAGTTATGAAAAACAGTTATGAAAATAGACCAAAAGGTCTGCGCTCTCTGTGTTTAGGTAATCTGTAAAATTATAAATTGCAGATAGATTGAACAGACACTCACCAACAGCATATGCCGTGTACAGGAAGTAACTGTCATCGGTCTGGTCATCCTCATCGTTGTAGCAGATGGCGGCGATGAGGCGTACATCTGATTCCTCGGCTGCTCTCCTCATTTCCACGCAGTATCTCTTGGCAGGATGCTGGACGGAACCGTCAGCTGTCATCTCAACGAGTGAGCTATCCTGGAAGGGAGCAAAATTGGTTATTGAAATACCCTCGGGTCCAAAAAAGACTATTAAATTTATTCTCTTTATCTTAAGATATTCGTTTTAATTTTCGTTGACGCTTATATATCTCAGATTCTTCTTATCGCATTAAAATCAAAGAATGAGGGAGGCGTAAAAAACAGTAAATATAATTAGTAAACTTTGCAAAAATAGACCGAATGTTCTCTTGGCATTATTTGATTTTAAATGATGATGACAATAAAAACCATTATTAACACATATTTTAACGGGCGATAAATACCCGTTTAAATATGTGTTAATAATGTGTCGTGATCGCGAAAGTTTAAAAAAGACTATAAAAACCATTGTTATTGATAGTTTAGGAGGAGAAAGGTAGGTACTCTCAAGGAATACCTCCGGAAGATGGGCAGCAGCGTTTTTTCGTGTATCAACATCCCGTACTGCGTTCGCCAACCCGCCCGCTAAGCAAGGTGAGTATGGTAACAGATGGTACTATGCACAATAATTTCAGATACTTAATATTGTAATTTTTCATTTTTTAAACGAAGGGAAGATGCCTATGTATGGTATAGTTTATTTTGTATTTTTTTTAAAGCTTTAGGCTACGACGGAACCTTTATGTCGTCCTAATATATTATTGCCACTCTTCTCTTGCCTGTGGATGCAGAAGAATCTGCCAAGGTATACCTCCGGAAGATGTCCAGCAGCATATTTTCATGTATTAACATCCAGCTCTGCGATCGCCAACCCGCCTGCCAAGCGTGGTGAGTATGGCAACAGCCCCTCATACTCAGTAGGCGACTTGGCGACTTTTGAGGGAGGCCTAGTCCAGCAGTAAACGTCCTACGGCTGAGATGATGATGATGACTATTTATTTTATATTAAAACTAGTGCCCGCCGCTTCGCATGCGTTGTACCCGAATAAAAAGTAGCCTATGTATTAATCCTAGTTAACATCTATACGTTTGCAAAATTTCAGCTCGATACGTACGCTAGTTTTTGCGTGAGGTAACAAACCTCCATACAAACAAACTTTCGGCTTTATAATATTAGTGAGATTATTGTAACCTAAAGTAAGGCCTTTGCATCTATTATAGATTATTTATACAGCGTCAGCAACTGGTAATCATGCTGTACGGGACGCTGCAACCTAACATACAATATTATCGTTTCAATTGTATGCCAATATTTATTACTGTAAGAACCTACATTTACTTGATAACATCCTGCTGAAAATATCCACTGATGAATGGAATTCGCATATTTGAAAATCAAACAAATTGCTCTGCTTAAATGCACGTGGTTCGTGTTCATGTTATAATTTAATTACATCTATTATAACACCTATAGATAGCCTACTCTACCTATAATCATTTCAGTGCTTCAGTTTCCGTTCAGTGTCAGATGTAGTAAAAACTTTATGAACCGTGGTTTACTTAAAACTATTAATCATATTAGCGAAACGAAATAAAGCTTTTGTACAACACAAAAGCTGCAACAATTTAGCGATCTCGCACGCGAGTTTTAAGGCACTATTTGCTGAAATACGGTGGGTGTCATCTTACGGTATCAAGAGATATGATTTGCATAGCTTAAATACAAGAAATAAAAATAAATTGCACATCCCTAAATTTAGACTCCAAAAAGTAAATAAATCATTTATGGGAAACTGTGTGCGCTTATTTTTTTTTAATAAGCTTCCATCTGAGGTGACAGAACTATAGATTCATAGGTTTAAGCTTTTTATAAAACAAATATCATAGAAAAAGCTTATCACTCCATAGATGATTCTTCGAATGATATTGAACCTTGGCCGAGTATTGCTCGGTTCAACCATGATAAGAAATAATGTCATCTTGCAATATCCAAAGTTTCCAATATCCTCGCAAACATTAAATTAAGCATAATAAGATTAATAAGACAGAAGACAGAAATTGTAACAAGGAATAGAAGTGAAAGAGAAGAGAAACAAGAACCTCACTTTCTTGTTCGCTTCTTTCCCTCACTTGTAAAAAAAGTTATCTGAAGCGAACGAATTCAATTACCTACTTATGTGCTTTATTAAATTAAGCTTTTAATTAAGCTGACTAAGCTGAGAGGATGGTATAGGTGCTGGGCAAGCCTAATCCATCTAACAATGTCCCAGGCACTGCTGCGTCCTGTACAGCATGATTAGCAGTTGCTGACGCTGTATAAATCATCTATAATAGATGCAAAGGCCTTACTTTTTTTTATTAAATTTAAATGTGTTTTGTTCTTCTTTTGTAAATTGACTATATTCTAAGTAGCGTTTTGCCCTATTGTATAAAAACAGTTAACAGCAAGGAATTGACATTTGACAGCAATATTGCTGTCAATTGCCTGTTGCAAAACCTATCGCGAATACGTAATCACCCTGCCGTTCTGTTTCCACACGAAATGAAAGATAGCCTTTTCATTTGGAATCAGTGTACCTATCCTCTAAACACAGTGTTAGGTAGGAAGTGGTGAGTTGTCACCTATCCCAGTAGGGATAGAAGAACAAAATAAAAATAAATAAAATAATGTTTAAGTTTAATAAGAATACTTACTTCAGTAAGTAGATAGGTACGGGTCGGGTCAAATAATACGATTAACGGCTTTTTGCTAAGTAGTACCGCACTCTCATGAAATTTGGACTTGAAAACGTCTGCCGGGTCGGGTAAATGCATAGGGGTAAATACTATATGTATTAAAGATGAAGAATGAAAACTATGTCGCATTTCGCTACTAAAATTCTGATGACATCCGTTTTTCTTCTATAATGCAGAATAAGTTACAAAAATCCAGGGATTGTTCCACCTGAATCACCTGGGCTAAATTACTTATGTGAGTTAAGGTAGTAAGTAAAAGAAAGAGTAGACTTAAATCACTTGGCCTGTGCAGGGCTATTTTATAGCACGTTTTAGGTTCACTTTATGACGGTCACCGTTTCTGTAAAATCAGGGCTTATTCATGGCATGTAGGAAATTAATATTGCTGCATCACGTGTACCGAGGTACCTCGTTACTATTTTAATAGTTTGTGTGCGGAAACGTTAGTTATTCTCAAAATGGATGTTCTTTTACTAGAAAATAAAGATATGTCAATGAGTAATGCTTGACATTTCGCACAGCACCATCTAGCCATAAAGTAAGCAGAGCTTGTGTTATAAATGGGTAATGCTTCGGCGTTTCGGGGGATATGCGATGTTGCATTACGTCGTCGTGTTATATTACCTTAATACCTTTGTCTACTGCTAATAGCGCTGTTTGTCTGTCTGTGTATTTGACGATTACAACCGAACGCGTTGACCGATTTATATGAAACCTTTTTTGTTAGCACCGTCTTAATGAGAGAAGGTGACTGACTGATTTGGATGATTTGGTGAGCCTAGGGTCACAGGGACCGGAGTTATTGTGACCATGCCATTTTTTACCTTTGGTGACCTTTTGAGGCCTTCGCCCCCTTTTCTGGTACCCCCGTACCAATGCTTGTCTTAAGCATAGTAATAACATGTGGAAGTATCCACAGCTCTATGTTGTAGCCACCGGATACCAGATGGATGATAGAATACCTACCGACATTTTTTTTTGTAAATACATACTTTAGGTACTTTATAGACTAGGAAACACCCAGGGCTAGACACTGCCCCGCAATTCTCGTGAATCTTTATTTTTCGCGATATTTCGTCTCATCTCCCTCCCCATTGTCTACTCCGGACTTGTCACATGAATAATGAAATCTACGATCATGTCGCTCTTTACCAGTCGATGCATCACGTTCGTTTCGCAATAGACATTTGTCTTTGAGAATGCAGAAAGTTCATTTCAATAGAGATTGATTGACAGTTTTTGCGAAATTGATCGACTCGGAGCGTTTATCACTTGGATTACGAGAATTAGCCCCCTGACCTAGCTATACCTGCTGAAAAGCAGACATCCCCGGCGGGAATGCAACCCGCAATCTCTTGCGATTCAGCCGGCTATAGACCAACTGAGCCACGGTGGTCGTCTCTATACAACCTCCAAACTTTGTTTGTAACAAATCATCGTGTTCCCACGTGGCGGATCTCCGCTCGCCCCGTGCACTTGTGATAATAAACAAGTCAGATATAAAACAGACAACAACGACGCTTGTTGGTAACCTTCTTGTAACGAGGTTTTGTAACTGAGGGCAAACATTTGCTAAACGTGAAAAAAAATTGAGCCGCCGCGTCCCGGTGTGGCCTGCTAGATGTAAAAAAAAAATATTTTTGCAATTACCTAATTGCCGTGTGGTGCCGGCAGTAGAATGATACCCCTCCTCTCATGCCCATGGATGCAGTAAGAGCCTGCTAAGGGATACCTCCGGAAGATGGGCAGCAGCGTCTATCCGTGTATCAACATCCCATACTGCGCTCACCAACCCGCCTGCCAAGCGTGGTGAGAATGGCAACTACCCCTCATGGAGATCCATGAGGGAGGCCTGTGTTCATCAGTGGACGTTTTATGGCTGAAATGAATTACCCAATACGAAAATATTTTTTTAATTTGGGTAGTGAAGGGCAATTATATTGTGGATAAGTTGCTTAATAAGTAGTACACAAAAACCTTATTGAACCACTCTGTTTATTAGTGAAAATCATATGAAAATCTATCTGGAAGTTTTTGATTTAAGCCGTAAAGTACGGTGTCTCCTAAAAAGACAGTTTCCTTAAAACCTATCTAGATGTCGCTGTTAATTTCGTTCATTTTGTACAACGCGCTAACGAAAACGAAGTGTACCAGCCGTGAGACGTCCACTGCTGGACAAAGGCCTCCCTCATTTGAATTGAGTACTGCGGTTGGAAGCGGCCTGCATCCAACGTCGAGTTGCGGTTCTTACCAAGTTGTCTGCCCATCCTGTAAGTGGACGTCCTACGCTGCGCTTGCCGGTCCGTGGCCTCCATTCGAGACAAACATACAAACATTGCAAGTTAATAAAAATCTTGTAAAAACAGTAAATGTTATGTTGCCCATGCTAAGTCACAGTTACAATGCGGTCATCTAACAAGACACCGTGAAAACAGCGCAGCGAGTTGCTAAACTGTTCCCTAGCTACTTGTTGATGAGCTAAGACAAAGCTCTTAAGAAAATTATGAAACTTTACGTAAATACTGTGTCTTGAACGCTTAACGTAAATCCATCACCAATGTCAAAATAAGTTATTAAACAAAGTTGCTGCTTCTGAAAACAGCCTTCAAAGTTCAGAAGCTGCTTGATAATGCCCTTAGATTGCTTATGGGTTCTAAGGGGTAAGATTTTATATGAGATAGAACAAGACAATCGCCGTGGGGTTCCGGCAGTAGAATGTTGCCTCTCCCCTCTTGTCTATGGATGCAGTAAGAATATGCCAAGGGATACCTCCAGAAGATGGGCAGCAGTGTTTTTTCATGTATCAACATCCCGTACTGCTCTCGGCAACCCGCCTGCCAAGCATGGCGATGGCAACAACATGGTTGCAATAAATAATTTTGACTTTGACTTTGACTTCCTCATGATACTTAAGATCCATGAGAGTGGCCTACGTCCAGCAGAAGACGTGGACAGCAGTCCTAGATGATGAGGACAATACAATTAAGGTCCTTGACATCCCACTAATATTATAAAGCCGAAAGTTTATTTGGATGGAGGTTTGTTACCTCACCACGCAAAAACTAGGGTATGGATTGAGCTGAAACTTTGCAGACGTATTGATGTTGACCAGGATTAACACATAGGCTACTTTTTATTCGGGTACAATGCATGCGAAGCGGCGGGCAGGAGCTAGTCTTTTATACATTTTTCAAGAGAATGAATCTTGGCCTCAATGCCCCCATAGTAAGAATGAATAATGCATATATTAAAATAACACAGTCAATAGCAGACCTTGATTCATTTTGTGATACATTACATTTCTTTAAAAACAAATTGCCAAATCAGTTTTATGGTAATCTATCTGACCCTCATTCTAATAATGTTTGTTAAACCTTAGTTTCTTTTAATTAATAATTTTTACCTATTTCCTATTTGTTTGTGATTTTTTTAATTTTGAAGCTGTTGTTTCTTTCCTTTTATTGTAAATGCTGTGCATGCCTCTTATTGGTAGACATTTTATAGTATTTATATTCAGTAACAGTCAAGTTATTTTTGAGTGTTTACTATGTCCACTGTTGGCATTGCCTTAATAAATAAATGATACAGCCCAGCAACTGGTATTCACGCAGTACGGGACGCTGCAGTGCTGAGGACATTGATAGATGTATTAGGCTTGCTTGCCCAGCACCACCATCCCAGCTTTGTCTGCTATTAATCATAGGAAAGAACAACTCAATACGTATGAAGCTGACTAAGGGACCGTCTCCACAATCGCAGCGATTCTATAGCGCGAACTCGTCGCGATTCTCTCGCTCGTGGAGACGGCCCCTAAGCCGTGGGTATCGTCACGATGTTTTCCGTTCACCGTCACCTTCACACTGGCTTTGAGACATGTGAAGTGGTTATCGTATAAGTATTGCTTGAGTTTTAATATCACTTCTGGCAGCAAGTTGTATCATTATGGTTTGTTCCCATAGGTAAACTTATTTGCCAAACAGCCGTAGCGCAACAATAAAATAAATATAAAACAAAGGCTTAAATATAATTTTAAAAACAAAACGCATTATAAAAGTAGTACGAGAAGGTATGCAAATTGAATGTTACCCCAAGCGCAAAGTTTTACTAAGTCTCACTCCTGAGTTTCAGCCGTTCCAGTAGTCTTCCTATAGAGAATGAAAAGCATTTCTCTTAATTATTTCAAAAACTTATAGGTACGTCATCAGAAAAGCTGCAACACCTGACGCCGGAGTAGAATTGAACGGAAAACACCAGATCATTGGTCATGCCGACGACCACGCCTTTCTGGGAGAAAGCGAGTCGGATGCTCGTGTGGCTGCTCAGAGCTTAGAGGAAGAGGCCGGAAAGGTCGGTCTACAAATAAGTCAGGATAAGACAGAGTACCTTCATATGAAGAGATACAAAAATCATCGTATTTGTAGGACTGACCTTGATGTGGGAAATCCTTAAACAATTTAATCAATTTATGAATCAATTTCTTTATTCACAACATGTAGCATTACAGATATATAGAGCATTATATGCTTCCGTATTCAGAACGCTCTTCGTTGTACAGCCGTCCTACATAAAGTGCTGGTGTCCAAGTTGATCACCAGAAACACCAAGCTGCGGATCTATAAAACTGTGATTCGACCGATCATTATGTATGGTTGCGACGCTTGGACTCTTACGCAGAAAGAAGAGAATGCGCTACTGGTAGCTAAGCGCAAGGTATCACTACAAGATCATGGGGCCTACGCGCAGAAATAATGTTACGTGAAGAATCCAAAAGAACGCTGAAATAGAACTAGTGTCCGTCACTTAATCCGCATGGCGGGTGATCGTGCTGTCAAGAGAGCTCACTTGGGTCCTACTGGTCGAAGACCGACTGGGCGCCCTTGATACCGCTGGAACGATGAAGTGCCGAAAGAGAGCAACAGTAGGTAAAGTTATTTCAAAAACTTCCGATTCGATTTAGTATTTTCTTGCAGAAATAGCGTCAATAAAAATAACAAATATTATTTTAAGAGCTTTTTGAAAAATCTCACAAACCAATTATTTTTTATTAAAAATTACAATAACTTCCTAAAAACAAAAATAACTAACCATAAAATAAAAGGTAGCAACCCTAAAAGAAAAAAAAAGGTCCAAAAAATCACCCTCTGGAGACTGCCTCTGGAGGCACTGCGAAAAATACATAACATTAAATCTTTAAAAATATGTAGAGAACGTTCATATTCATAATTATGGCCCTAAGTCAATAGATATCGTAGACCAATATCCGTTTTTGTTTTAGAGTATTTGTTTAACCTAAGAATAATGACTAAATAGTTCAAGGTCTCTTAAGTATTGTTGTTTCAGATGTTTCTAAGAAGAACAGGGGCTCTATTATTGAATCACTCGCATGAAACTCGCATGACATATTCGTTCGACTTAGCCAGGCGACATGTGGCACGATTGGTTGGGACCACTCGTTTCCAGTGAGATAGTCATGCAAGTCATAGGCGAGCGATTACAAAATAGAGCCCCAGCGTGTTTGCTTTAATAATCGCCACAATATCGCGGGAAACTAAGATAACGGCAGTCAAAATATTATAATATCCAGCCAAGTGCCTGAAGGACTTCTATAAGATATCAAAGCTCTCCCAACTTTCCAACGAAACAAGTGGCTTTGATACACTAACGGAGTTTATTATTATTTACAAGAGATAAAATGTAATTAATTACATATTATACAAAGGGATGCTGGAATATTAAATATTCCAGCATCCCTTTGTATAATAGTCGTGTAGCCATTTTTTTAAATCGATTTATCTGGGGACTGCCTGCGTTATTGCACAGTTTGAAAATGCGAAAATGTACTATGTAGATCAAGGAATCGAATGGCATACTTGGTTAGAATTGGTAAAATTTTGGACATTCGGCATTATTGCAGTGGACCCTTCATTTCCAGTATCTTAATCCTGAAACTAACTCTTACACCTCACTACAGGATCTGCTTATACTAGAACTTATACAAGAACCTGTTGCTATCTTAAATATTGTAATTAATTTAATATTTTATCGGTTTTGTCTATCTAAATTTTATTCCATTTAAGTATTTTATTGTGCCTATTGTTATAATGATGATCTCATTATAATTCAGCTACCTATCATTAATATTGTATAGAGGTAGATATATTTAGTCCTTTTCGTATAAATTTAAAGAGTGTTGCGTTCGATAATTGGCATATATATAAAAACTAATCCTTGTAATGTATTATCGCATATGTTTAGTATATTCTTTTGGCGTTTCTTTTTATAAATAAACTGGCTGTCTCGCGCACCTTCGCCTGCGTCACATGAAAGAGAGAGTGGATCGTAGGCACCTATAATTATTTATGCCGAAAACGTTGCTAACGTGTCTCTCTCTCGTCGTTACCGCAACGTTTCGTTCCGGACTGAGGGTAGTTGTAGGGTAGTAGTAGGGTAGTTATAGGGAAGTTTTTTGCGCGCGCAGTAAAACTCTAATATCTTCTAAGATAATCCTGGAATCCAAATGGCGTAAAAAGCAATTATTGAAAATATAATACTTATGATTATTTGGCTAAGGATTGATACTTAGTTTATAAGAACACCTAAAAGCATTATTTATTACCATAAAAATGGTTATAGAGAGTCAATCTATATTTTTATATAAGACATAATTATGCTATGCCAGACTTTTTTTAGTGATGGATCCTTGACTTTAACCGCATCGAACGCAACGGAAGCTTTAAAAATTAATATTTTTTTTCTGTTTTATGTAACATTTTTTTAACGATGCTCCAGTCTCGAGGACCAATAGTCTCTTCGTAAAGCTGCAGACGGACATATAGGCAGACAGACATACACAAAGAACGAAACTATAATTTTCCTATAGGTTATAGGTTCCTTGTTGTACTACATCATCATCATCTGTCAGCCGGAACCACAGGTAGAACGTCCACTGCTGGACCAAATCCATGGATCGCTATGTACTGATCATGAGGGGTTGCTGCCATACACGCTTGGCAGGCGGGTTGGCGAGTGCAGTACGAGTTGTTGATACACGGGAAGCCGCTGCTGCCCTACATCTGGAGGTATCCCTTAGCAGATTCTTACTGCATCCACGGGCCAAGAGAGGAGGGGCAACATTCTACTGCCGGCACCCCGCGGCACAAAAAGGTCGTACTACAAAATCCTAAAAAGTCCAAGTAACTCAAGTCTCAAACATACCAAGTAGCCAAGCATTTAATTAAAAAATACATATGCCATAAATCTTGTGCTATCAACGATTTTTATTAAGCGCTGAAAGGCCCGGAAATGAGGAACATACATATATTAAAGTCCACATATGGAAATATACTCGTATTTATACGAGCAGATAAATGTGTGGTGGAATGTTGTATGTTTTTAACACCCTGCTTTCTCCTTAGACAGTAAGTACTTCTCCTTAGACAGTACGGGAGTTAAAAATATATTTAAACTATCTATCTTTGTATCACGGCCAACGCGATCTCTACCAGGCAACCTTGGGATGGACTGGATTATTATATGCAGCATAGGGTTCTATCGATGCAAGATGTACATACGTTAATAGTAATTGAAAATATTTTACCATACATAATTATATACATAGGTACTTGATACATAATTAAAGAGACAACTGTTATAATTATATACTACAATACATACAAATATATACAATTATCATGTTGCATGGAGTTAAGCGCTGGAATTATGCCTTTAGTAACGGGGCTGGAGCAATTCGGATACATTTTATGTTCAGTAAAGTCCGAACAAGTTAAAATCTTAAGAGGTTAAATTCTTCGCAAAATTTATAAATTTTGAAAAAACTAGCTATTGTAATAACTGGTTTCCTAATTACCTCCAAGCTTTGCTCAGTTATTTTAGTAACACGACAGAGCTGCTGTGTATTTACTGGTACACATTAAAGTTACCACATTGTAGTGGATCTTAATTAGAGACTAGTATTTAAATTAAGTATGTCATTATCAATAATGTGCACAGTAAAACGCAACTGAGTTACACTGAGTTACCTTCCTAGGTTTTGTTTATATTTACAGAACTCCCAACTAATTTGGATGGCAAGTAGGTAATTTTGATGCAAACGTTTAGCTCTTGAATCGATATGGGCTAAACAGTATAGTTTTCAAAATTGTTATTTATGTACTTAATATGTATTAAACTGATTGTCCACCTCACAAACAACATTATAAAATAAACCAGACATGTGTTACTGCTTACTGACTCTCCCTACTTAAAGAGTATAATGAAAAAATAACAAGAGGTTGAGGGATGTATTCCCGCTCGTGGACAATATTCTAAAGATGCATACAATATAAAAATAAAATGTAGGCACCTAGTTGGTTTATCTTTATTCTATTACACTATTGTACTATTTCAGGGGAGGCCTACGTAGGTACCACTGAGGCGACTACTTCTCCAGACATTTAGTTTTAAGTAAATTGGATATTGTAATGATGAAGTAGTAGAATTACTTTTTCATTTTATTTTATATTTTACTAGCTGACCCGGTGCCCACTTCGTTGGGCGGTAAGCATTTTTACTTGTGATGAAATTATGAGTGTGGTTTGGTTAGTACTACTACTAGTGTATTATATTATCTGTGGTACTACTGAGTGCGTGCTACGATTTATTTCCTGACTGCCAGAAGGAGGGTTATTTTTTTAAAGCATTTGTATGTTGTATGTACCTCTATTTGCATGCCAATTTGGCTATATTACCGCGTTTGTTCAAATAAGTGAATAAAATGATTATAATTAAATCATCATCATCATTTCAGCCGTAAAATGTCCACTACTGTCAGCGTAAAATTGTGTGTATTTGTTCCGTTTTAATTGTAGAACGGCACTAGCCGAATAGCTATACGTCATTTAAGCCAGTTTTACGTCAATGAAATTAGCTTTAGCTAGTTAGTGCAACAACAAAATCTCCACCAGTGTGTAGCCTTAAAATATTAACGTGTTGTTCAAGAAAAAAGCGGTCTAATAGAAATATCACTCAATAGATTGACACGACACGGTCGCGGTTTCATACCTATGTCGTAATTCGTATTATCTCCTTAACCATTGTCCAAATTATATGCAGTAAAAAGGAAGTCTTTTGTTTTAAACACTTGAGACGATTTTACTTATTTAAAAATAAGAAATCATAATTGTCGATAATGTAACCAATAAACATCGCCTTACGATTTAAATTATTTTTTAATTTAAAAAAAAATTGTAGGCAGTATGAAGCTCTTAAACTTTTCTCTAGAACTCAATCATATACATAGGTACCTCTCATCAAGGCAGCGTTCGTAAGAAACGTTTTCGTTCAATCGTTTTTTTCTCTGACTTGCTTTGCAAATCCAAAAAAAGTCTTTTAATTTTTCGGGTTAATTTGTCGGTCTGAGTATTTTTCTATGTATAATTAATTAGCATATCTCGCCAACCTGCCTGCCAAGCGTGGCGAGTATGGCAACAACCCCCTCATTATATTGGAGATTCATGATGGCTTTGTCAAGCAGTGGACGTGGACAATCCTATGGCTGAAATGATGATGATGATGATGATGAATAGTATAATATTGTATTTAAATTTAAATCGATGTTTCTGTAAGGGTAAAGGTCATATTCCAACTGCCTACCTCTTGAACGTGGATTCCAACATGCGCGCTGTCCGCTAAAAAGCTGTCATCACAAGTCCGTCCGTGCAAGTAGAAGAAGGCCTCGTGAGCCTTGACATCAGAGGGCTCCACCCCCTTGTAGACCGGCGGACTGAACGGCTCCGTCGCGTTCGAGTCCACGCACGAACTCCCCACGTACTCCTGGCCGTCAGGGCAGCATTTGAACATGCAGGCTCTTCCTACACAAGGGCAGCCGAGAATCACCGTTCTGTTCTCAATTTCGCTCTCGTACCAGGAGCCGCTAGGGAACTCTATGCCGAAATGGACTATGGAGCCATTTTCATGCTTAATTCCATCGGTGATATTTAAACTTTCTACTATGGGACACGGGTTTCCTCGCACTAACTCCAACACCACAAAAATCAGCAGTAACCACAACTTCATCTTGTTAATTTACGTTAGTCGCACAATTTTTGGTAATTCACATGTTAACGCGGATTTCTACATAAACATTTGTCACGGATAATGAGTAGATAACAATAAAGCGGTAAATCGCGAGTGTTATCACTGTTGGAGTGTCTTATCAGCGCGCTAGTGAGGTAAATTGATGTATCATTTTATTGTGATAGATAAGAGATAAAGGTGTTCGCGGGTGCGGGGCGGGTGTCTTGAGGAGTTGAGACGCGTGCTGCGCTGACGAGACTCCGTTCCCGACTGATGGCAGGTACCTATGCCTACGTACGGCAGGCGGCAGGACTCATCCCCCGTATTGGTGACCTACGTGACACAGTAGGTATGTCTTTATTTGGCTGAGGAACAGCAGGCTGTTCGACTCCGTAGGTCAAATGGTTTGACGACCTGTGTGCCGCAGCGGGCGAAAGTCCGCTTGCTACGCAAGAGGTTGCGGGTTCGATTACCGCCTCTGGACAAATGTATGTACTGTTCAGTGTGTTTTGGATGTTTTTATACATACATATAATTAATATAACAAAAACATCTATTTAAGTATTACGATTTAGACGAGCTCTGTGGCGCAGCGGGCGAAGGTCCGCCTGCGACGCAAGGGGTTGCGGGTTCGATTCCCGCCTCGGGACAAATGTCTGTACGATCTGCAGACATTTGTTCAGGGTGTTCTGGGTGTTTTTCTATATATAATAACAATATCTATCTATGTAGTATAATGTATTAAGTATATCAGTCATCTAGTACCCATAACACAAGCTCTGCTTAGCTTGGGGCTAGATGATGCTGTGTGATTTGTCCAGCATTATTTATTTATTTATTATTTATTTATTTATTATTATAATCAGGGTTTGAAAAAATCTGATTTTTATAAAATTAAAATAATCGGATTTTTGATACATAATTTAAAATATCAAAAAACCGATTTTACAAGCTTTTATTTAGCTTGCCCTGTATGTATGTAACTTTGTTTGTTCGCGGCACAGACCTGCAAGGTTCGCGGAATCTTGCAACTCAATTTTGAAGCAGATAATTATCTTCAACCGATTGAGCTGAAATTTTGTAGGTAAGATAGTTACATATAGCGACATCTACAAAATATTTATTGAAACTAGTAGTGACAGGGCGGCTGGGCTTCGCCGTTCTTTATTACTTCATTCTGCCGACGTCCGCTAGATAGAGCTATTTTACAAATACTTTTCCATAGCCAATATTTTTCTTACAGGCTTATTGACAAAACGCCGCAGTCACTCAGTCTTGTCTTGTCTTTTTATTTTATGGCTTTTGTGTTTGGTTTTACACAATTCCGCCAGCGTCAAGTTTATAAATTCTTATGCTTTATGCCTTTTTACCGACCGACTTCATACAAACAAAGTTATGGTATAGAAATGAAAAACCTTATCACAAATAAATAAAATAATCGATATTAATCGGTGCTCAATACCGATTCAGTTATAATCAGAGCGCAAATAATTAATTATCTTAGGATTTTCGAGCCAGCCTTATGGGTTTCGTTGCTTTTGAGGCACTGGCGGCTTTAGGAAGTATTAACTTGACCACTTTGATGGTTCGAATCTCGCCGGAATCCCAATTTTATTTTATGGAAATGAAAAACCTTAAAATAGATGGGGTAAGGTGAAACACTATAAAAAATAAAACAAAAGAAAGGTGAATTCGATACATCCGCGACGCCTGTGTGTGTTATATTATTGGAACTGCAAAATATCCGCTAAAGTTAAATCTAGTAGGTAATAAGGCTTCCAAACAACAAAATGTTAAAATTATAGGTTTTTGTTTGTATGAAGCTTACCTATATTGATAGGGACTTTACCTGCTTAAACACTATACAAAATAAAACTAAGTGCCAATAACGGAAACAGATCTAGTAAAAACTAGATCTTGGTAAAATGGAATTATACCATTATTGTGCACTTAGTTTTATTTTGTAGTGTATAAGTAAATAAAGTACCTATCAATATAATAAATAAATCATAGTAAGTACCTACAACCTATCCATCCTATCCTATCAACCTATCTATGTCCTATCCTACCTACTAAAATGGTATTTATTATCCTAATAATAACATGAATTCATAATTCAATAGAATACACGGGTAAAAACCTATTCAACTGTTTTCAGAAAAAAGATTGCGCACTCGTTCCATGCAAAGAATAGGGAACGCTAATAATAAGCGAATGGGGTGGGGCGGGGGCGTCAGGCAGGTCAGTCGTCAGATAGTGTTCTGTGGTCGTCAGACAGACAGACGCAGTCAGACGTTTTGTCGCATCACACCAGTGAACAGAAAATACAAAACTTTGGTAAGTACCTACCTAGGTAATTAATTAAATTACTTTCCTTCCCAAATATTTAAATCGGTCCTTCCTAGTCATTAGTGCAGTGCCACAATTTTGTTTACGAGCCCAGGTGTATGGACATGATTAGTGTTTTTATTCTAAGGTCATGTTTATTTTTTTTTTAGACAACTGCAGACAGGTAACTCAATGTGCTCGCTGTAGCCTAATGGCATGCATTAATTTGTTGATTTAGAAGATCGATTCACTTTCATCTAGCCAAAGATTTAAAACGTCATCTAGCTAGAACTAGCTTCTAAACTGAATTCATTATTTAGACAAATTGGATTCAAAATTGTTTTCCGTAGGTAGGTAGCACCAACTGCATTTCACTGCGCTTGCGGGGGTTATCTGTGGCTTGCACGCACTACCCAAGCGGCCATTTTGTGATGGCGTTACGAATACAATAATCTTTAGTGTTGTGATGTGATTTCATGTTGCTGTGGTTGGGGGTTATCAATGGGTTTTATATCATTTTATACTTACCTTTACCTTACCTATGTAGGTAAAATAGGTTGAGGTTGACTTGCGTTGTCTAGTTAGTTGTTTAGTTAGGTAGTGCTTCGAATGTCTTCTCGGAACATAGTCGACAAGCTGAGATTAGAGTATAGATGCTGGGCAAGCCTAATCCATCCATACATTTATTATGTCCCAGGCACTGCAGCGTTCCCTACAGCATGAATGCCAGTTGCTGTATAAATCGTCTCTCCCAATTTTGAGCTATACTCGATGCCATATAGCGTGGCAATACAGGTCATTCACCTACCTTCACTACGCTATCTTAAAATGCAAAGTGTCCCTAATTCTGTCGCTTACCATACAAACCACATAGCACGTTTTCGATAGGTTTGTATGGTAAGCGACAGAATTAGCGACACTTTCATTGCATTTTATGATAGCGTAGTGAAGGTAGGTGAATGACCTGTGTAGTGTGTGTATTTGAGCTACTTTAAATAGCCCTGTTGTCTCGGGTTCGCGGGTAGCGGGGGGACAGTCACGTGAATGCCACAGGCAAGTGCGGACGTGTTTACCCTGGCTACTGGTGACGTAACGAGCCAATATAGGTACCCTACACATGAGAGTACTACATGTGGCGACGAATAAAAAGGTCAGTGCAAATAAATACATAACGTGGTTATTAGCAATTTGTTGTTTCGTTAAAGAAAAAAATGCATAGATGATAGTTAACTTAGTAGGTATTGTTAACGAACCTACAATTTGTATGCAAGTTAGGTACCTATTTTTATAAAACAATTTTATTCGACGCGGAATGATTCTTACAAAGATGAGAATATTATGCAGTTGTCGAAACAGACGACGCGATGATTCTGGAAGGTACCCTCCTCAGTAAGACTTTGTAACCAACAAAATAAACAAAGGCTACTGAATATAATTAATGGAATCAGGCGTTACTTTGCGGAATTAGAAATAAATATTTCTATTGCATTTTAAAGGCTACTGATAAAATATGAGATGTTATTGTATTAGATAGACAGGCATTTTATGCAATTTTGCATTTTGTCACAACGGTTATCTGTTGGGTAAATTATTTATTGTTTAGAAATATGCGAATAACTTTATTTGTTGTTGTCTGACAATGATGTTACCTATACATTTATGTGTTTTTTACTGTGAATCGGAAATAATTTTAAAGCCACCTGATACTTAAAGAAAATGTTGTTTAAGGAACAAAAGCTACCTAACTAATATTTTGTCAGACTGCTCAATGATTACTAAACTAATTTAATTAAAGGCAAAGGGTATATAGTCAAGTATCCTCTTGAAATATTTTTATTGACGAACTAATAATGGTTTTGTACCCAAGGTCAAAGGACGGTATTATTTCGTTGGGTTTTATTATTAACCAAAGACAAGTGAGCGGTTAAAGATAAAAATGTTTTAACAAATTTGCCTTGCCTTGCCTGTTCATTGAACAAGGATGTGAGTACTTATTTAAGGCATTGTTTGTAGACAAAGGTACTTATTGTAGAATCATTTGCATTTTTAACTAATGTACCTGCCTGGAAGGAGTTAAATCTAGGTTTGCCTTAATTAAGGAACTCTCAACCTCTTAGGTACCCATAGTAACTTATAGGGTAATTAATAGTGTACTACGCAGTACGGGCCTTCATAATAAATAAAAACCGTGCGTATAATGTGTCGTGGGCAGTACGGGCCCTCATGAAATTGTAAACCGTGCGTTACCATGCGTAAGCATTGGCGTGAGTTGTTTGTGGGCAGCATGGGCCTTCATAATATTGAAAACCATGCGTCACCATGTGTAAGCATTGGCGTGAGTTGTTTGCAGGCCGCATGGGCCCTCATAATATTGAAAACCATGCGTCACCATGCGTAAGCATTGGCGTGAGTTGCTTGTAGGCTGCATGGGCCCTCATAATATTGAAAACCATGCGTCACCATGCGTAAGCATTGGCGTGAGTTGTTTGTAGGCAGCGTGGGCCTTCATAATATTGAAAACCATGCGTCACCATGCGTAAGCATTGGCGTGAGTTGTTTGTAGGCCGCATGGGCCCTCATAATATTGAAAACCATGCGTCACCATGAGTAAGCATTGGCGTAAGTTGTTTGTAGGCAGCATGGGCCTTCATAATATTGTAAACCGTGCGTTACCATGCGTAAGCATTGGCGTGAGTTGTTTGTAGGCAGCATGGGCCTTCATAATATTGAAAACCATGCGTCACCATGCGTAAGCATTGGCGTGAGTTGTTGTAGGCAGCATGGGCCTTCATGATTGAATGAAAATCATAGTGTGTTGGTTATGTGGTCCATAACTAACCTTTTAGTTGTAAATCGCCCCTAAGCATTACTTTAAATGTCAAACCTACTTCCACCCCTCGAAAAACTTGATCTTGAAGGTGAAATGTCACACCTACCTTGCGTTGGTAAAAATGTAGAAGGTCGTTAAATAAAGTATGTCTTTGTATAAAGGTGATTGTATAATCTTTTCTGTCCATGCAAAGGTTGCCTGGAAGAGTTCACTATTAGCGATGAGGCCGCCCATTGTGCATTTGTGTTTATTTTAAGTTTTCTTACTGTATATAATTTAAGTTTTGGTGTACAATTAAGATATACTTATTCATTCATTCATTTATTATTTTCTTGGATTCCACTGAAACAAGAGATGCTAAGAAAAAAAAGAGCTACCTCGTTACTTATTAGGAGGGTTGGAATTACAAGAGATTATTTATAATTTGCCGGGAGCATACATTGCTGCTTCTGCGGTGTTGATGGTTTTGAAATCGAAATTGAAAAACTAAACGGATACTTTCTTCCGAAGTACAACAAAATCTACTAAAATCTGTTTCGTCAAGATAAAGGAGAATTTTGAAAATTTGTAGTTAGATTCAAACATCAGGCTGGAAGTTTAAATTTACAAATAATGAAAAAAATTTGATTGACCAAACTGTAGACAAATGTTTGTCATCCTATCTCAGAAAGAAAATATTGACATAAGGAGAAAATTTTACGTTAGATTATGTGGAATATCAGCTAGAATGCTATGGACAAAATAAAAATACAGAAATTGCTTGACAGTGACATTATTGAAGAGGTTTATGGACCCTCTCTTTGGATATCGCCATATTAAAGGATAATCGTGATCTTAAATACCTAGTGGTGTTCTATCATTAAAAAATAATATAAACAGCATTGAACAATTTTGTATTTCTAAAACATTAGAAAAACTGCAAGGCTTGGTAAATTATATCAATAAGTGGCAGCTAATTAGCTTTGATGACAGAACCGTTAAAGGCCACTTAAGAGAACAAAGAAAGCTAGTATAGAACAATTGTGTACAGAAGGAAGGTGACTTAAGAGAATAAAGAAAGCTAGTATAGAACAATTGTTTACAGAAGGAAGGCGACTTAAGAGAACACAAAAAGATAGATAGATAAAACGTTTATTTACGACTGCAGACACACATACAAGAAACAAAAGCTGAGTATAACATTACAATACATCAAATAAACACAAAATAAAACAAATTAAGACAATATAATTAGCAATCAAAATGTTATGTGTGTGCTGCAGCACGTCAAAAGGTCATTCATGGCTCAGCGTGAGATATGCTCAAGGAGCAAACGCTGATTTTCAGCCATAGCCTGTAGAGTACAAGCAGAACGAGACGCAATCCGTGTGTTGTGTACCTAGATTATTTAAGTGTTATGCGGATGAGGTTGTAGTCCGATTTTTGGCAAACGAAGTGCTTAAATTGTTTTGTGAAAGCTAGTATAGAACAATTGTGTACAGAAGAAAAGGATCAGGCATTCCATCAGTTGAAACAAACAATAACTACAGTCAGAACATTCGGATATTACGATGTTATTATAACGAAACATATGTAGGTCATCGCTGATGCAAGGGTTAGGTAAGAGGCCATTCAGAAAATGATAAGGGACCGAGAATTATTGCGTACAAAAATGGAACATTGTTGACACTTGTACAAAAATACAGCCAAACTGATAAAGAAGCCCTTGGTTCCGTTTAGGCAATCAAACACTTTAGTGTATTTCTTTTCGGTAAGAAATTCTACCTCATCACGGATCACAAGCCATTAGAGCGTTGGGTATTATGGTTACAGTCTTACCAGTTTACTTTGGCATTATGCCCACCATTTGTATGCTGTTTTTGTAAATAGTGTGCAATAAAGTATTAAATAATAATATCAGATACAAACTTGGAAAAGTAAAAAATTGGTGACCCCCTGTCTCGCCTCTCTAAATCTGCTGATGTACCACCAGGGACCATTGAAGATTACGTTCACCATATTGTAGAACAAGCTTGTCCATGTGCTGTCCCGATACAAACCATAATGAAGAGCTCAGAAAATGATCCGGAAATAAAAAAAAAAATTAAAAAATAAAAAAAAAAATAGAAGGAGTTTATAGCAATTAATGGCATAAATCAATAAAAGAGTATAACATTTTTGAAACATCAGCCGATATAACTTTAGCAATTCATAGATTCAAGATTTAATATTTTCTCTTGTTTGCTGGTTATCAAGTCGGGCACTTCGTGCGTGTATTGCAGTTATTTCTAATTGGGCGTGGGCCATTTTGAATTCGATAACGCATCCCAAGCAACCTTAAATATTTAAAATGAGTGACCCGAAGCCCCGTCAGATGATGACCTGCCCGTACAGCAAGTCGCATCAGATCTGAGCGGAACGCCGCACGGATAGAGGGTCGCCTCGCTTACTCAGCAGCCATAATGAAGCAACAGGGTGAAAATGAGCCTTAGAGTATCTGGTAGCCTTAAAAGCGTCTGTGTCTAACTATCAATGCTGAATCGTCTCTAATAAAGCTGTAAGCAAAAGTAAAAAGTGTTTTTGAATCCGAACTCTGATTATATGATGACATCGTTCTACGAGGTAGTCGGATTATCACACTGAAGGAATAACGGAAAGCATGAGGCTCATGAAAGCCATCCAGGACAATGACTTACTTCTGTAAATCATAGTCCTGGATATCCCCTTCTGGGGATAATGCATATACTAAAGATATGGAAAAAATAAACAAGTTGTCAGCAAACCTTAAATCAACCCCGCACATTTTTGAGCAAACGGAAGGTGGAGATGTACTAGTAAGGAATGAAGAAACTGGTCAAAAGTAATGCCTTTCTGAACAGGATAGAATGGAAATGGGAAGTCAGGGATACGAAGTCAAATAAAATATAGAACTGAATGAAGATGAACTGAGAGACCATGAAAAGTAAATAAATCAAAGCAAACGTAAAACAATAATTAAGATGTTGTGTTAATTATTGAATCATTTAGTTTTGATACTAAAGATTGATGTTGATTTCTTAAAAATATATATAATGAGGAAGGGATGTAGTGTTTGTGTATTTGAGCTACTTTAAATAGCCCTGTTGTCTCGGGTTCGCGGGTAGCGGGGGGACAGTCACGTGAATGCCACAGGCAAGTGCGGACGTGTTTACCCTGGCTACTGGTGACGTAACGAGCCAATATAGGTACCCTACACATGAGAGTACTACAACCTGTATTGCCACGCTAAATGGCATCGAGTATAATTGTCATTTTCTTTTTCTAGTGAAAAAATATGGGGTTCTTAGCTGCAGCAACAGTCGCAGTAGTCGGAGGTGTGGCCATCTACGGCACAGGAGGCTTGTTGACCCCGTAGGTGGCTCCAGTGCTAGGCATCGGATCTGTGGGCATCGGGGCCAGCACCACAGCGGCCGCGGCGCAGTCCTACGTCGGCAACGTGGCTGCCGGCAGCATTATCGCCAAACTTACATCTGCGGCGATGCTTGCTCCTACTCCCTAGGTAAGTTCCATCTAGACCGATTGAAATCTTTGATTAATATGTCCACTACTGAACACAGGCCATCATGGATCTCCGTGAGGGTTAGCTGTCATACTCACAACGCTAGGCAGGTAGGTTGGTGAGCGCAGTATGGGATGTTGTTACACTGAAAAACACTGCTTCCATGTTCCGGAGGTATACCTTTAACATTCTACCATTTGAAGTCATTGAAGTGTGTTTGTAATGTCAAAGTAACAGGTTACTAGCTAGCTATGTATGTATATGAATAAATATCAAAGAGCAAGCCAGAGTCCAAAATTCTAACAAGTTGCTTTCAAGGATCAAATTCTGTAATGCAATGCCAAGAGTATTTACCTACTCAGATTGCAAACAAACCTGCAGTTCAGACTTAGGTATTACACCTTCGGATACTGCTGCATTTAAAGGATTTAATTCCGTAACTCTGTTAAATCCAAAGATAAATCTTTGGTTAAATCTTGATATATTTACATCATCAATTTTATTATTCAAGATAAAACCCATTTTTAAGATATTTTACTGACTTTCAATTTGAGCTCAGTTTTCGTATTTTGAAACAAATTATGGTTAAAATTTCCTTTATGGACCGTCGATTCCAAAGTCCACATTTTTGTTGTAGATAGTACTTAAAGAAAGCGTTTTGCCAATTTTCAGGTTGCGGAAACTTAGGTAGGTACTGTTCACGAGATCATATTTATTTTTAGTTTTCATACAAACCGGGAAATAACCAGTGAGTTGTAAATAGTTAGAGTAGCTATACCAAACAAAAAACGTGTCGCAACTTGATGACAGCGGGGGTGCCTGCGCGGGGCGCGCTCGCCCCCGCACACAAGTATTCGCTGCAGCGCTACACGATTAGAATGTCGTCTATCCATACCATCAATACATGCAGCGCTAGATCGCTAATAGAGAATAGTTTTCTCGCGACCAAAACGTCGTAAAGCGCCGTGAATTTCGTGGCGCTTACACGTTTCGTTCAACATAGTGTAACAACATGTCGCTCTAATAGATTTTTTTCACCGCAGAAGGGACACTTCAGACAGCTATTAATGCAGTAATGTTAATGCAGTAGGTACATATGAATATTATATTTCAAAACGTAAAAATATTTAAGTACATTAAATTAAAACGAATCGTTAAGCGTTTAAAGTCATTTTTTTTTAAATAAATTGGTATTTTATCCAACAAGTACGTACATACATAGGTAGGTAGGTACTTACACTTACTAGACCCCACACTTTATTTCACTCTGCCCCTCCTCTCATGCCCGTGGATGCAGTAAGAGCCTGCTAAGGGATACCTCCGAAAGATGGGCAGCAGCGTCTTTCCATATACCAACATCCCGTACTGCGCTCGCCAACCCGCCTGCCAAGCGTGGTGAGTATGGCAACTACCCCTCATGGAGACCCATGAGGGAGGCCTTTGTTCATTAGTGGACGTTTTTTGGCTGAAATGATGAAGATTATCTAGCCCAAAACTAAGCAGAGCTCTTGTTATGGCTACTAGATAACTGATATAATAAATACAATACATAAATACCTATTTATTTATTATTATACGTAGAAAATGACCTGAACACCCAGAACAATATCTGCAGCGATCACTAAACATTTGTCCCAAGGCGGGAATCGAACCCACCTCCTGCATCGCAGGCGAACCTTCGCCCACCACGCCACAGAGGTCGTCAATCTATTACATTAAGAATTTGTTCAGACAACAATATAGGTATAATACAGCTTCAGTTTATAAGTAATGACGATTGCAAAAGATACCTACAGTAGGTACCTAGAGTACCTACTGTTACTGTTCAGACAGACAGACGGCATAGGGCGAGTAATATGAGTTAAAAATAATCAGTTAAACCTTGTCGCCAACCCTTAGTAGGTCACATCCCATCTGTACGAATCACTTTTCATAATCTATGATTTTCAAACAAAATGTCAGTACAATAGAAAATAATGTACAAAAATTAATTTTAGTTGGTTTTAGTTGATATTCTGTTTACTTTCCGATGATAAGTCACGCCACTATCTTTTTTCTTCGCAGTTGATTGATTAATTACACGTTTTTAACACGCAAGACGGCATTTTTAATTTGGGTTTATTCGCATGCGGTCGCGATGGGCGTCGACGAACGACTAAATGAGTTGTTGCCGGCCGGCAACAACTCATGGCGCAAACATGTTGTTCGCGGGTGTCAATTCTATACGCTAGTAATAATACTTCAATGGAAATAACACACAATTACCAATTCTATTTGACAACCAAAAGTCATGTGAGTCAAAGTCGACACTACGTTTCGTTAAGTCGAGTTGTATTTTATTCCATTCTGTCATGTTTTATTTCTTAAATATTTTTATATTTTCACATATTATTATTGGTTTATAATAAATACGCATATTACGTTTTATGCACGATAATAATATTATTATCAATTTACATAACATAATTTCACAAAAAATAAACGGAGTAGTTTTTACACTGCTCTGAACGGAACGAGAAGCGACGCTATTAGTTTCTTCTTCTTCTTTTTTGGCTTCTGGGATAAACTTTCCAATAAAGACCATCGATCACTAAATAGCGCTGTTCTAACCTAAAAACTTTAAGCATGGATATCTCCATAACCATGGGGCTCCGCGGGGTGGGGATGTTACAGGGGGTAGCCCTTCTCTCCGCCCCCCTCCCCCCTAAATCAATGGTCCATAATGGAAATCGCTATTCTAACCTAAACCACAGAATAGTAATGTATACCTAAACACTTTAACCATGGATATCTCCATAACCCAAATTATTATTATACATAGTTATTAGGTAAGTATATTTACCTATTTAACCAATACAACAACTAACAACTTCCCATTCTATTTATATTTACTAATTAGAATAAACCATTATAAAGGTAGGTACTTATATATGTATGTATAGTAAGAGGCCAACATTGGTAACTCAACATACATACCTAAGTAATTACTTAATTGTTTATTTTTTTGTTTGTCCACAGGTACCTGCAGCCTATTTATCATTCCTGCATTTCAATTTGTCACTTAACATTTGAATGTAAAGCCAGCTTGTGTTTCGTAAAATCAATAAATACCTAAAATTATGTAATTTTGACTTGTTTACTTTTGATAAAGATGTCCTTCTTTAAGTAAATTATATACTTGAGTAATTACTTAACTAGGTACCTTACCTATAAGTAATCAATATATGGTATCTTTAGGATTTAAATCGTACGTAATAATACAGACGAAACAAAGAAGATAGGTACCTACATAAAAACAATTTGCTTTGCTTGGGTTGCTCCAAATTCTTTGATAACCGCCAGGACAAGGTTTCGTGTTAGCAACACATTGGCGAATGCTACACGCACGCTCGATACCTATCCTATGTAATGTATCGCGATCAGTGTGACCACATGTGGTAGGTTATTCCCTTAAAAAGAGGCGTAAGACAGGGAGACGTTGTTTCTCCGAAAATGTTTACGACCGCTTTGGATTAGTCCAATTAGGTAGGTCCAACTTCGAGAAAGAGGTAAATCGTCGAATCCAACTCGGATGGGCAGCGTTTGGGAAACTTCGCAACGTCTTTTCGTCCAACATACCTCAGTGCCTTAAGACGAAAGTTTACAATCAGTGTGTGTTACCAGTGATGACATATGGAACCGAGACGTGGACCTTCACTAATGGCCTTATGAATAAGCTCAGAGTCGCTCAACGAGCTATGGAGAGGGCTATGCTCGGGGTTTCTCTACGGGATCGAATCAGAAATGAGGAGATACGTAGAAGAACTCGGGTCACCGACATAGCCAAACGGATTAGCACGTTGAAGTGGCAATGGGCAGGCCATGTAGCTCGCAGAACAGATAACCGATGGGGCCGAAAAGTTCTCGAGTGGAGGCCACGAACCGGCAAGCGCAGCGTAGGACGTCCACCAACAAGATGGGCTGATGACCTGGTGAAGACCGCAGGTCGACGGTGGATGCAGATCGCTTCCAACCGCAATAACTGGAAATCCATGAGGGAGGCCTATGTCCAGCAGTGGACGTCCTACGGCTGAAATGATGATGATGATGAAGTTATTCTGAAATAAAATGCAAGTTTTTGACCTAGAGAATATGTTAATGACAGCAATTTAATTTTAATTACTATATGTTCTACAAATTATATCATGTAGAACATATAGCAATTTATTTATTGTCACATATTTTTAGTTTTAAAATTACAGGATTTTATCGCGTACCTTTTTTAAAATAATAAAAAAGGTACGCGATAAAATCCTGTAATTTTAAAACTAAAAATATGTTAACAAATCGCGAAAGTTTAACAAGTTATATTGTCACATAGTTCTTGTTAATATATTTATTTATCACGGAAATATTACTTTTTGCGACATTATTAGTGCGATGTTACCTAGGGAGGTACCTACATTATCAGTTCGTGAGACATCGAAGTTTGAAGTTTGACAGCTGTCATCGAAAAAGTAGACCTCATCAATGTCTTTCATTTGAGCCCTTAGCGAAGTCTAAGATGAGCAGTGAAAAATATGAATTTGATGACCGCTAACATGGCCAGCCAAATAACTTAAGAATTTTACCTACATTAGCAGTTCGTGAGACATCGAAGTTTGAAGTTTGACAGCTGTCATCGAAAAAGTAGACCTCATCAATGTCTTTCATTTGAGCCCTTAGCGAAGTCTAAGATGAGCAGTGAAAAATATGAATTTGATGACCGTTAACATGGCCAGCCAAATAACTTAAGAATTTATAAACTTGACACTGGCGGAATTGTGTAAAACCAAACACAAAAAGCCATAAAATAAAAAGACAAGACAGGATTTTCCGTTTGAACCCACAGCGGAAAGTCTAGGATGACCAGTTCTCGAGATTTAATTAACTGTTTGGTATTTTCATCGTTTTAATAATTTCTGTTATTGATATACATATAGGTATGCTGTCCTTAACATATTCTCTAGGTCAAAAACTTGCATTTTAATTTCAAGTAAGTACCTAACTTAATATAAAAAAATAAAGAAAATAATCAAATCAATAATATTAAATAATTATTATTGATTTGACTATTGCATTTACAGGTCAAAATACAGCATGACCACCAGCCCATGTTTGTCCGGGTTGTTATACCTACTGACTGATATGACAAAATAGTAGCGTGGCGTGGTCATACTATTTTGTTATTATGCAGCTCTGTGATTTTGTCATATCGTGGAAGTAGCAAATAGAAATTGCCGGGAATACTTGGTAAATAACAGCAAAGATAAATATGTATATACATAAATGGAAAAACTTGGCGACCAACCAACAGTAGGTGGAAAGGAGCCAACAGTAGGTAGAAATAGATAAATAGTGTTAGATAATATAATAAAAAAAATGAAATAGAAAATCTAGATGTTTGATTACACTTTATCTTAGTTGGTAAACAAATAAAGCTCTTTTATTTTATTTATTTTTTAATTATCACGCGCGCCATACAGCTGTGCGTATTCCCCATTCATCCGCTGCAGCTGTTCGTGCGTGCCCGACGCCACCACTGTTCCACCGCGCAGCACGCACACGCGATCCGCGTCGCGCGTCGCGCTCACCCGGTGCGCGACCACCACGCACGTGCGGCCGGCGCGCGCCCGACTTAGTGCTTCTGTCACCACCTAAATAAATAAATCTTTACTGTAAAAATAAACGTTTTACAAAAGGCGGTAGTATCGCTAAACTATAAAAGAGAGAAGAGCTAATGGAGATAACTAGTCAGACCTGTCACTCAGACTAATGAGGGGTTTTCTATATAAATAAGAACTTCATAAATATTATAGTTCCATCATACAGATCGTTATAACAATGTTTCTGTCAGTCGCACTACGTAGTTCAAAGATTTCAAATCTTTGGCGTAGATAATGTATAGGCACTTCAGTAAAAAGTCGATTTATTCTTTTCAAACTTAATTTAAAAAAAATAGCCGTCACGGGACGTCCCTTGTAGATGTAAAACATTTTTAATTTTGCGATAACCACTAAATTATTATCTAGGTCGACTCGCACGACATACTTGTTGTATCTAGGATTCCATATTCGTGACGCATACTCTAAGACACTGTAAACCTACCTGCAAAGGTACCTGCTTACTTGCTTACATAATTTAAAATCAAATAAAATCAGATTAAATCAAATACAATCCAATAAAATGAAATAAAATCGAAAAAAATAAATAGAATTAAATAAAAAAAATCAAATCGAACAAAATAAAATCGGCGCCGACCCACCCCCTTTCCTTAGAGGGCTATATTAAATCTGCCTTCATTAAAATCTTCAGTATTAGGTAGTTGTACAGTCATTACCTTCTCACTTTCATTGTCCAGGGCGCTGGTGGCTTCATCAAGCAGCAATATCTTGGGGTCTTTGAGGAGAGCCCTGGCAATGGCGATGCGTTGCTTTTGTCCAACTGAGAGCTGCACACCTTTCGCACCTATCTCTGAATCGTAGCCCTGTGATAGCGAAAACAATTATTTTTTGTGTGTTTGATTCATAATAATTTAATGATAAGGAGGGAGGGGTCGTGTAGTTATGGAATTAGTGTGGCGTTATTTACGGATGGTCCCTAAGTAATCGGATCTTAGAAGGATGCATCGAAGGCGAAGGGCAGTCTCGCTTTGGCATGGCCTTCTACACCAGAGGGCAGTCATTTTTTTATTAATTTATGTTTTTGATAGGAAAATAAAAATAAATTACACCATACCTACGACACCGAAGGGCAGTCCTGCTTCGGTCTGGTCTTAGAAGGCCATGCCGTAGCAAGACTGCCCTTCGGTGTCGTATGGTGCGATAATCCAATCAAAAACATAAATGTAAAAATGGGAGCCAAGTTCAATATTTAGAATGTCGTGGTTGTTGACTTCGCCCACAAAAGAGTTGAGATTGACTCTTTTTAGGGTTCCGGACCAAAATGGTCAAAAGGAACCCTTATGGTATCACTTTGGCTGTCTGTCACAAATGGATATGTGCGGCACAAATGTTTGAATGTCATCTGAAACATTATTAGGTGAAAACACCAAAAATGACATTCAAACATTTGTGCCGCACACTGGTGGAATTCTACCTTGAGAACTACTTATAATAATAAATAAATAATAATAAATAAATAATAATAAATAATGCGGGACAAATCACACAGCATCATCTAGCCCCAAGCTAAGCAGAGCTTGTGTTATGGGTACTAGATGACTGATATACTTAATATATTATACTACATAGATAGATATTTTTATTATATATCGTCACGTTTATGGCAAAGTGCTGAATCTGCACTTTTGGCGAAAATTACTTTTTAATGCCAAACCGCTTATAATGCAGTGATACACATTGTGGCAAATAATTATATCTCTAGTATTTATAGTTTTTGAGATACGATAACAACAAATGAGCGAATTTGAGTAAATTTTAATATTGTATTATGGTAAATTCTCGTAAGTGTAGATTAGACATTTTACTACTGAGTTCCTTTTTTTAAACCAAAAAATGACAAAGGTAAACTAGCGTAATGGCAGATTCACGTATTTGCTAACATTATTTTATAGATGAGAGCACTGATTTGACCACAGCAAATGAGCGTATGTGTCAGATTCGCGTTTTTGCTAACGTTTTTATAAATGTGAGTACTAATTTGACCACAGCGAATGAGCGTATGTGTCAGTTTCACGTTTTCGCTAACTTTATTTTATTAATGAGAGCACTGATTTGACCACAGCAAATGTGTGTATGTGTCAGATTCGAGTATTTAACAATCTTGTATTGATGTCTTTAATTATTTGAATTATGTTTTCGAGTATTAATTATTAATTTGTCATTATGAGTATGGATGGATGCGTTCATAGAAGACAAATAATTTATTTTGACGTTGCATTGGTCGTGCGTGAGTTAACATCGTTGATCGATTCTGTTTAAGTATAGCAACATTAATGTTTTTACAAGCTTGTGTGACCAGAAATAACACAAAGGCTATTTTTGTCCTAAAATTGAGTTCCCAAAGATAAATATAACGTAAACAGTTTTCTTTTGCATGAAAATTTCAATACAACTACTTAAAATTCTGATCTGCTGATAGCAAGAATATTTATCATCAATACTTTGAAAGTCTCCCAGTGTGTAGTGCTGCTGTGGTTAATCTGCCTGAGCCTGACATGGAAGAAGGAGACGACACAGAACAAAATAAAAAGTTTAAGAAACCACAAACATTGTTTAGATGAATGGATGTTTGTTACCTCTTCACGCAAAAACTAGGCTACGGATTGATATGAAATCTTGCACACGTATAAATGTTGACCAGGATTAACACATAGGCTACTTTGTATGCGGTCACAACGCATGCGAAGCGGCGGGCACAAGCTAGTTATGGATATGCCTTATCTAAGGCAACTTATATTACTACGGAACCATTATGAGTATCGTGACACATAATTGGCTGTTATTTAATAGTAATAATTATTATTTAAGTATGTAGTAACAGATTATCTTATAATAACCTCTAATTCGCCACAAATAAACCATTTTTAATGTAATTACGAATTGTTTTATTAATTTTTTATACCAGATTCGCTTGTTTGCAGTTAAATAACGGTACGAACAGCTATTTTTATGGTGCAAAGTAGCGAATATGACACATAAAGTAAGTTTGCTATGGGCTAAAAATACGCAGATTTTTTTTTCTATGTAGTTGTAAAGTCGCGAATCTGCATTACTAGGCTAATCCAGTATTAATGTCTATAAATAATTAGTTTATATGATGATGCTTTCAGTTTAATACATAATTAGATATCAAAATTCTAAAAAGGTCTCTCCATACTATTTAAAAAATGTAAAAAACGTGTTTTTTTCTGTTTTTTTGCTCTCCTGAACAATTTGATTTTTGCAGATTCAGCACTTTGCCATAAACGTGACGATATAGAAAAACACCCAGAACACCCTGAACAAATATCTGCAGATCGTACAGACATTTGTCCCGAGGCGGGAATCGAACCCGCAACCCCTTGCGTCGCAGGCGGACCTTCGCCCGCTGCGCCACAGAGCTCTCTTATGCTATCGACTTGAAACGGTACTTATAAGATAACCCTTTTTCACTAATATGAAATATATAAAAATGTTGAAAAATATTCGTATTATGATTCCATGAAAGGGTGTCTCAAAATGTTTAAGTAAAGTAACTATCATCGGTCATGTGGGATAGTATATGAAATACCTATTCATTTGCACATTAAAAAACAGTTTTTAATTTTCCTTTAAACCGTATCGTTTTCGAGTTAGTAGTTTATGGAAAGATTACCTACAGGAAAATTATAGCAAACTCTCCAATTTGCAATTTTTTAAACACAGGGGGGATGGAAAGGGGGTCTCAAAAATGTTAGTGAAGTTACTGGTCATGTGGGATATCACATGAAAGGTATTCAATTTCACATTAATAAACAGTTTTTAGTTTTTCTTCAAGTTTTCGACTTATTTACAAAAACGTTGAACAAAACAGCGTTCCCCCCTTATCTCCGAAGTTTGCGAGTCTGAAAACTTTAATTGCCAATAGAAGTGTATGTAAAAATTACAGGAAAATTATAACGAACTCTCTAATTTGCATATTTTTTTAGAAATCATCGAAAGTGTAAAAAATCTACATATGTTCCGCTATCATACAAGAGATGGCGCTGTTAAGGTTCTCCAACAAATATAAACCGCCTTTCGCTTGTATTGTATCTTTCCTCCGTCGATCGAGACACGTTCTTGGCATGCCCGTTGACTAGCTTTGTGGGTCGCCCGCGGGGCGCCGTACGCGATGTTCTCACGCGTCTTACCACAGGGAGTTGCTGTATAAAGTCGTGTATGTTCGTTTGGCGCGCCGCGTCGACCACCGCATTGTGGGTCGCCCGCGGGGCGCCGTACGCGATGTTCTCACGCGTCTTACCGCAGGGAGTTGCTGTATAAAGTCGTGTATGTTCGCTTGACGCGCCGCGTCGACCACCGCATTGTGGGTCGCCCGCGGGGCGCCGTACGCGATGTTCTCACGCGTCTTACCGCAGGGAGTTGCTGTATAAAGTCGTGTATGTTCGCTTGACGCGCCGCGTCGACCACCGCATTGTGGGTCGCCCGCGGGGCGCCGTACGCGATGTTCTCACGCGTCTTACCGCAGGGAGTTGCTGTATAAAGTCGTGTATGTTCGCTTGGCGCGCCGCGTCGACCACCGCATCATGGGTCGCCCGCGGGGCGCCGTACGCGATGTTCCCACGTGTCTTACCGCAGGGAGTTGCTGTATAAAGTCGTGTATGTTCGCTTGGCGCGCCGCGTCGACCACCGCATCATGGGTCGCCCGCGGGGCGCCGTACGCGATGTTCTCGCTTACAGTACCACGGAACAGCACCGGCTCCTGGGACACCAGACCGAAGGCAGAGCGGACTTCGGCGATGATGCAGTTCGGGAGCGGGTGACTGTCCAGGTACTGAGGGACAAGAACAGTTATCTATCATTGAATTCCAGATCGATTGTATTAAAGATTCGATAGAATTTAATTACGTAATATTTTGCTATAACTTTATTCTGCACTAGCCGCACCCCGCAGTTTCACCCGCGTAGTTCCCGTTCCCGTGGGAATTTCGCAAAATCCCTCCTCAGTGCACCTCTAGGATACTCAAGGTATATGTGTGCCAAATTTCAAGCCTCTAGGTCCAGTGGTTTAGGCTGTGCGTTGTCTGTCAGTCACTCAGTCAGTAACGGAAGAGTTTTATATTATTGATTATTAAGTATAAGTACCTATTTCTGTAAATTAAGTTGCCGTGGGGTGCGGGCAGTAGAATGTGGCCCCTCCTCTCGTGCCCGAGGATGCAGTAAGAATCTCCGCAATATGGGCAACATCGTTTTTCCGTGTATGAACATGCCGTACTGCGCTCGCCAACCTGCCTGCCTAGCGTGGTGAGTATGACAACAACGTCCATGAGGGAGACCTATGTCCAACAATGGACGTCCTATGGCTGAGATGATAATGATGATGTTATAAAAGGAAAAATAACTAGACCCGGGGCAAATATCAGCAGGAAAATTGCAAACTAACCCGCAACCGCAGCCGTGGGGTGCCGGCAGTAGAATGTTGCCCCTCCTCTTTTGCCCGTGGATGCAGTAAGAGCCTGCTAAGAGCTACCTCCGGAAGATGGGCAGCAGCGTCATTCCGTGTATCAACATCCTATACGCCAACCCGCCTGCCAAGCGTGGTGAGTATGGCAACTGCCCCTTATGGGCCTGTGTCCAGTAGTGGACGTTTTACGGCTGAAATGATGAACCCGCAACCATCTCAGACGACTATTAGACCAACTGCGGCACAGAGGACGCTTAACTAAAGGTAACTTAAAAATTATTCTGAATGCACTTGAACATTCAATTATTCTAGCTTAACAAAACAATTTTAATTAAATCAAATAGATACGTACTACAGTACCATAATCAGGATCGTAAAACCGTTGCAGTAGCTGTATGATAGTGCTCTTGCCGCATCCACTTCGGCCGACCAACGCTATGGTCTTGCCACTTTCCACCTAGAGCATCACATAATAGTTTTGTAAAAAACTAAGTAGGTACTTTCAAATCGGTCCACTCGTTCAAGAGCTATGGTGCCACAGCCAGATACACACACATAGCCGACAAACTTAGAACAAAACTTTGATCGCTAAATGCCTGAATAAATGACGTCAAGATCCGGGGTCAGACAAAGGTGAATAACGTTGGGAATCGCATCACGGAACTAAAGTGGAGCTGGGCAGGACACCTTGCACGAAGACATGACAGGTGGAGTAAGGCTCAGCGCAGACAGAACGGAGCGCAGCGGAGAGGATTTTATTAACGCACTTGAGAATAAACTTTAAAATTATTACAATAAAGTGCATAAATGCTTGAACCTGACAAAAAATGTTCGCGCGTCCTCGAAGATACGCGGTAATCCCAGCGCGGCGTTTTGCACTTTATTTTAATATTATTAAAGTTTATTTTCAAGTGCGTCAATAAAATCCTGTCCGTTGCGCTCCATTCTGTCTGCGCTGACCCTAAGGCGTTAACTGAACGGTGAATAGTCTGTCAAAAATGTGAACCTACTGAAAAACCCTACCGCTGAGATTCATTTAAAACGTCATGAAACATCAAGGTCGATTTCCCATTGCATCTCTTGCACTCAGTTAAAAAATTCAACCTTAGCAATAATTAGATCTCACAGAAACTTTTGTCAAAACTGGTAGACCACTTCTTGGCCCACCGTACAAGAACTGGATACAGGAATGTCGGTCGTCCTATTGCGAGATGGACAGACGGCGTCACAAGCGTCGCAGGGCTGACCTGGACAAGATTGGCACAGGACCGTAAAATATGGCACAAGCATTATGGATGCCTATTATACCCAGCAGTGGGTGAAGTCGGGCTGCGGATGACGATGAGGATGAAGAACTAACGAGCAACTTACATCCAAATCCAGTCCATTAAGTACGGAAACATTCGGCCTGGTCGGGTATTTGAACTCAACTCCTTTCAACGTTGCTGCTCCGTTAGAAACCTTTAATACGGAAACAAATAATAAATAAATTATGCACAGGACACTCACCCCCATATTCTTAGTCGTTACCTCGACCTCGACTCAACCTCCACTCAACCTCCAAACGCGTTTCGGTATGCTTGATCGTAAAAACTTCCTCCACTCGAACCAACCTTATAATTTTTTCTCATACGAGTGGAGGTGGAGTGGAGAAATGAACTGTCATCTCAAGGTACCTCGCGACCAACCTTGAATGCTCCTCGAAAGCTCCTCGAAAGTGTTTGTTGTTTTTTAAAATGGATTTTTGAGATTTTCTCAATTACATTTATGACATTTACGGCTTGATGCATGTTTGACTCGACCTTATTCGAGTGGAGTTGAGATTTAACCAAATTAACGACTAAGCATACCGAACTCGAGTATGTTTTGGAGGAATGCTCGAGGCACTCTCCGTCGAATTTGAGTGGAGGAGGAGTTGAGGAATTGTCTAAGAATATGGGTGTAAGTCCCAAACTAAGTAAGCAAAGCTTGTATTGTGGAAACCAAATGTTTGATAGAACTTAAATATTTTTTTGATACGTACTTAACATTAGGTACATCCAGACTTGAGAGAAATATCTGCAGAGAAGTAAACATTTGGTCCCCCCGACGGGGATCGAACCCGCAACCTCCGCGTCTCAGACGGCTATCAAATCATCATGCCACGGAGGTTTTCTAGAAGATAATTATGTATTTAACTAACAGAACCTTTAGAATTCAGCCGTTGTTAAGATCAACAACGGCGCATGTTTTTGTATTAGATTGTAAATTCATTACAAGTAGGTGCCGTGGGGCACCCCACGGCACGGCGGTATAATGTTGCCTCTCATCAATTACCCGTGGATGCAGATATAATCTGCCAAGGGATACCTCCGGATGATATCCTTTGTCATCCCTTGGCTGAACATAGGCAGCAGCGACTTCCGTGTATCACTATCCCACAGAATTATTACAAACTTTCTCTCCTCTTCTAATAATTGTTTATATATTATTAATGAATTATATATATTTGCTTACCAGATCATTTAGTACAGGGAAAAGGCGTACCTTTCCTTTTTCTAATGGTTTTTATAACAAACACAATCTATAAGTATACTAATTATTTAAGCTAATACTTTTAGGTTATAGTGAGTTGGTCTAACTTATCTCGTCAACTCGTCATCACCGCCTGGGTCTCTCACGTGGCTGTCGTTTTTAGGGTTCCGGACCAAAATGGTAAAAAGGAACCCTTATAGAATCACTCTGTCTGTCTGTCTGTCCGTCACAAGTGAATATCTCGAGAATACTGATGCTAACGACTTGAAATTTGAAATGGTTAAAGATAACACTTTTTTACTAATATAGCTATAAAATGAAAATGCTAAACAATATTCTTATTATGATTGATGGGCGGATAGGGGATCTCAAAATTTTCAAGTTAAGTTACTAGGTCGTGTGGGGTATCATATGAAAGGTAATTATTTGAATATCACTAAACAGTTTTTATTTTTCCTTTAAGCTGTACCATTTTTGAGTTAGTAACAAAAATGATTTTCCCTATGGTCCTTTGGGGGTATTTTGTAACATTTTCTAACATTTTTGGAACAGGTTTGTAAAGTCGACAACTATACGGCTTAAACGAAAACTAAAAACTGTTTGTTAATGTGCAAATGAAGCGCTTTTATATGATACCCCACATGACCTTCACTTAACATGTTGAAATTCCCTTTCCGGGGCGGAAACCCTTCACTTAACATGTTGAAATTCCCTTTCCGGGGCGGAAACCTTCACTTAACGTGTTGAAATTTCCTTTTCGGGGTGGAAACCTTCACTTAACATAGACATAGACATAGACATATTATTTATTTGCTACTTAGCACACAAAAAACACAATCGAACACAAGACAAAATAAAACATGTTGAAATTGCCTTTCCGGGGCGGTAACCTTCACTTAAAATGTTGAAATTCCCTTTCCGGGGCGGAAACTTTCACTTAACATGTTGAAATTCCCTTTCTGCCCCCTTTGCAGTCATAATAAGAATATTTTTCAACACATTATGTGCCGATTTGTCAAGCCGGTTGTAAAGGGTGCAATATTTTACCATTTTGGTCCGCATACTTAAAAACAAGCATTGAAGACTTATTTATTTTGGTGATCTTTTGAGGTCACAATAACTCCGGTCCCTGTGACCTTAGGGTCACCAAAATCAATCAGTCCCCTACTCTGATTAAGACGGTGCTAACAAAAAAGGTTTCATGTAAATCGGTCAACGCGTTCGGTTGTAATCGTCAAATACACAGAATACACATAGCAATGCCCTACCAGCGTTCGTTAAGAGCATATTGGTAAAAAATAATAAAATATAGAAGTGCTTACAAAATTAACGACAGACGGTGATTCCGGGTCCACAATCTTGGGTTTCGTTGCGAGAAAGGCCACTATTCTGGATGCCGCGTCGATTCCTTTCTGGAAATCTGGCGCGTATGAGAGAGCGTGTTGGACGATATCTGTCGTCACTGTCAAGGACTGGGTGGTTCTAGAACAGAGAAAGAAGAACTTTAATAACACAAGAAAGTCAAAGTTAAAAAGTTCTTATGTGAAGACCGCCGCTTGGCAATCTTAGCTTAAAACGCCCATCAGCTATTAGTGATGATTTGCGAACGGTTGTTGGTAACCGCTGGATGCAAATAAAAGAAGAGCTAAATGCACACAGAGAGCACAGAAGCTAATTGTGATTTCCCTGACTCTTTGTTTCTTGGAAATAATTCATCATGTAAAAGGTTAATGAAATATATTATCTATTCAACAGACAAGACAGAAAGTCTTGTATTGAGGCCAGTATACCTATAGTCCTCTGTCTCTGCTTCCCAAAGTGGTTTGGGGTGCAGATAGAGAGGATTAGGTAAGTAAATAAATGGAACATACACAAGTATATTCTGGTAGAGGGCTCCGTTATTCACAATGAGATGTCCGCCGTAAGTTATTGCCACCGAGTTGATAAACGCGAACACGGATTTCGAGAAGCCGGCGACGAGTCCTCGGTAATGCGCCGAGCGGCGCGCTATGGGTAATGTTGGCTCGAGCTGAGCCATGTACTCTTTGAGGAACAACTCCTCCCGCCCGAGCGAGGCAACGGTGCGTATGTTTGAAACTGCCTCGACTGCTATCTGAAAAAGGCCGTGTCAACTCCAGTTTTGCTTTAGCGGTTCAATGTTATAGTCGCTATACCGTCAGCACAATGGTCAAGTGCCATTGGGTGCCAGCAGAAGCAGGTTACCCTGCTTTCATGCAGTAAGATCCATTATTATTGTAACGTAGTCAAAAATAGAGCTTTTGCCATATTCCTTTAGCCAACCTAACACGAGACGGCATCCTATCGAAACTATATATTATGTCCCATCGAAAAAGTTTTTTTGCAATTTCTGACATTTCTAGTACTCAAACCTCAGTCGGTCCAGTAGAGACTTTTGATCCTAATAAGAAAGTGGATCGATTGGCATCAAAAAATGTTCTAGTGTAAAATAACCATTTTCTTGCTGACTGTACATTTTTTCCAAAATCTGTAAATGCAGTTCAGAATATCTTAAAAATTTATGGATAGTCTCCTAAAAACGTTTACCTGTAACTATAACGGTTAAGGTGGGTAACTGCCCTTACTGTCCCGTCTCAAAAATTCACCCTGTATATGACACTACGGCGTCAAACAGATTGACTACGGATTAGATCGGTTCATTGTCAGTACCGGCTTACCGTGCAGCTTCGGACTCCCCAAGCAGTTCTCGAGATATGGTCGTTTGAATATTGACAGCTGTCATCGGAAAAGTGAAAGTCATGAGGAGTTCCAAAGTACTAGATATTTTACGAAAATTTTATCTATTGGGCACTTCCCTACTACTATTCAGTCAATCCTTTTCAGAGTAGTGTAACCATGAGTAAAATAAATTACTCGTAGTCACACTGGTGTGACCACGAGTCCGCCGCGTCTCAGCCGTACGTAGGACCAGTAGGACGTCCACTGCTGGACATAGCCCTCCCTCCGGATCTCCACTTACCCATGAGGTGTTGCCATACTCACCACGCTTGGCAGGCGGGTTGGCGAGCGCAGTACGGGATGTCGATTCATGGAAAGACGCTGCTGCCCATCTTTTGGGGGTAACCTTGGCAGATTTTAACTGCATCCACGGGTAAGAGGGAGAGGCAACATTCTACATCCCCACGGCAAAAAACAAACAATCATTGCAAGCAGCCGCGGCGACAACTGCTTACAAGATCTTCAAACAGTTTGCTTCATTGGCAAAGCCATTGTGTGTGCGTCGGCATTATTGTTAACACACATAATAAAGACAATGCCACAGTTTTTGGTGCCAGGGCACATGTAACGATTCAAATCTTAGCTTATAGGTATAATTTGAATACCTTGGTGCTGCTCTCAAGAGCCTGGGCATTTCCACAGGATTCCCGGCGCGTAGCCTTGGCCTGGTAATATATCACGGCTATAACGACGGGACAGAAGGCCAACGCCACCAGCCCCACGCGCCACTCGAAGACCATGGATACGACAAGGGCGAGGGCGACGGTACCGGTCGCTTGGAGCAATATGACGATGCATTCACCAGTTGCCTGTCAACATAAAACTTACTGTACTCTTGCACTATCTAGCCCTAAATTAAGCAGTACTTGTGTTAAGGATACCAGATGATTAATAGAATACTTATATCATATGTATCTTTTTTGTGAATATACACCTAGCAGCTTACATAGATAATCCTCTATTTTTTCAACAAAAACCCGACTTCAATGACTCTGATGATGGTGATTATGATAATAATGAGTAGGTTGATTCGACGATAAATGGATACAAATGAGTATGAAGCCCTGGCTCCCAAACTAGCGTTGTGTCAGGAGACAGTTTCTTCTCATAGTATAAAGCTCTTATGTAACTAATGCTTTAGTTAAATTTATATTGATACGATAGGTAGTAGGGCAGCGTTTGGGAAACTACGCAACGTCTTTTCGTCCAAAATTCCTCAGTGCCTTAAGCCAAAAGTCTACAATCAGTGTGTGTTACCAGTGATGACTTACGGAACTGAGACGTGGTCATTCACGATTGGCCTCATGAATAAGCTCAGAGTCGCTCAACGAGCTATGAGAGGGCTATGCTCGGGGTTTCTTTACGGGATCGAATCAGAAATGAGGAGATACGTAGAAGAACTCGGGTCACCGACATAGCCAAACGGATTAGCACGTTGAAGTGGCAATGGGCAGGCCATGTTGTAGCTCGCAGAAAAGAATGGCCGATGGGGCCAAAAAGTTCTCGAGTGGAGGCCACGAACCGGAAAGCGCAGCGTAGGACGTCCACCAACAAGATGGGCTGATGACCTGGTGAAGACCGCAGGTCGACGGTGGATGCAGATCGCTTCCAACCGCAAGGCCTATGTCCAGCAGTGGACGTCCTACGGCTGAAATGATGATAGGTAGTAGAGTCTAAACATTGCCACTGGATACCCGGCGCGTATCTTTGGCCTGGTAATATAACCTGCCTGCCAAGCGTGGTGAGTATGGCAACAACCCCTCATAATTATTATTAGGGATCTCATAAGGGTGGCCTATGTCCAGCAGTGGATGACGACGACAGGACAGAAGGGCAACATCACGAACCCCAGGCGCCACTCGAAGACCATGGATATGACAAGGGCGAGGCAAGAAACCGATCGCTTGGAGCAATATGGCGATACGTTCACCAGTTGCCTGTCAATCCAAAACATACTCATATTGATAACCCTAATAATCTCTGAAAATAAATATATTTTAAGAATAAGAATATAAGAATATTTTTAACTTAACATGTCGCTTTCATGTGATAAATGGTAACTATCCGGGTCTCTTACCCAACGTAAGTAAAATTTAAATTATTAAAAAGGAGAAGCTACAGGATTCTGCTAGTTCGGGGATTATAGATCCAATCATTTTCAAACTCAAATAATGCTAATTTCTGTGCGACCAGGGCAGGGGCCTTTTTGACGCGTCAATTTACAAAATTAAGTAACACAAATCTATAAAATACAGCACATTATTGGATCTGTTCACTCCAGGTGACACCCGACTAAGGAAAAGAAGTGAACAGGACTCGGTCGTTATAGTCATAACAATTTTCTTCCATCTTATGTTACGTTTGACGGAGTTGGAGCAGATTCCTTACACTAAATCAACACTATTGTAAATAATGTTTATGTCAAATAAAAGACCTACCAATACATTTATCAATACAGTTTTAGTGTTTCTCAGTAGCATTCCTCTCGTAAATTACCTTTTTTACCCGAAGTTTCAGATTCAACTGGACTGCATCAGCCAAGGTAGCGGAATGTCATAATGTTCTCGTGACTACGGCTAGTGTCAATACTTACTCCTTTAACATACGCTGGCTCGGCAGACAGTTTTGCGCACAATGCACCGGTAGAATTGGCGTCCTCATCGAAGAACGCGATATGTTGCCTTAACATATGTGCGAACATTCGAACACGCAGCCTCTCCGTTAGGTAAGCGCCGGCTATGCCAAATGTTCCTCCCTGTAAAATGATTTACTACTACTACTATATACTATTAAGTACAAACAGCGTCATAGATAAGTATCACCCTTGCACAAGACACCCAGCTTGAAATCCCTACGGACGGGCGCGCGGCGGGTGAAGCTGGGGTGTTACTTAATTGTGACGTGGTGGAGACACGCTACTCGACTGCACTGTCAGCGGCCCAGAGTGCTCCGGTATTTCAAGGAGTTGAGCTGGCTAGGGTCGGAGTAGTGTCACGGGGATAATGCAATGCACAATAGACCCCAACGCGGTACGTCAGTGCAGATCTGCTATCCGGAATAACAATTAGACAGGGGCCAGGAGCGAACAAGTAGGTTAAGTTTTTAATTGCCAAATCACACGAAAATAGCATTTCAGCTAAATTAATTAGGGGATCGGTGGATCTATGGTTAATTGTAATTTGTGTGACAAAATAAACCTATCTTTATCTATGCGGACTCACGTCCATTGGAATTGAAAAGTTAGATAAGCATATTCATTTTATGAAAACTGTATGTAGGTATATCCTATTCCACGCAGGATAAGTTTGGTAACAGCAGGATATCATAATTTAAAATCAACGAGCGAAAAAGGGACAACTGCATAGCCTCTTTTGGACTTCTTAATTCATCTAATAACTAGCCTGCTGTTGTTCTGCTGTCACCGAACTCATCCTACGTGATTTAGACTAAGTAAAACATACCTATTTCTGCCGCCAAGCAGTAATATCCTACATTGCTGTGTTCCGGTTTGAAGGGTAAGGGGGCCGGTGAAATTACGGGCACGTGAGACCTTACAACTATATGTCTCAGGGTGAAGGGCGCAATGTTCAACGTGCTTCATGAACGTGATCGCCGCGGTATTACAATTGTAATAGGTAGAGGTTACCGCGTAACATCAGGTAAGCCTTCGGCTTGACTCGTCATTTAGTCGAATAAAATAATAAAGTAAATAAATTGAAATGTTACCTGAACAAAATTAAATACTCCCAAAATTAGTCCCAAGAGCACTAGTATAACAGTCACCTTCTTCACTCTTTCCCATAAATTATTCGGATCTGGGTTAGACATGGACTGGAAAAATAAAAATGTTCCGCAAATCTATACTAATATTGTACCTAATATAGAAAAGAAAGCTAAAAGAGTTTGTTTAAACACGCTAATCTCAGGAATTACTGGCAAGAATCGAAAAAATATTTTAGTGGCTATTTAATAGGATTTAGGCCATTTAATATAAAAACTCTACGACAACTACACAGAATGCAGCCCAACATCAAAAAGCGTACAAGGTTGCGGGAAATATATAGTCAACTATATAATAGTGGTCTCATCATACTGCCTTGTAAGACACCTTATTTATATCGAGGAATGGTTATGATTTGAAGCGCATCTTTATTGTTTACGAGGAAGTAAATAGATTATTAGAATACGTTTATGATGCGGAGACACGGGGGAGTTGTTTTTAACACATAATTATTATTGTAATTGTAAAGGATGAAAATTGCGAAGTCATGTTGTCAAAACTTGTCAAAACTTGGTTAGCCATGGTCGATAATTACTACCTTTCATGTAACTACCAGAATTTTTCATCTACATCTATACTAACAGCAGGATAGATTTAGATAGAGGAAAGATTTGATTGTTAGTTTGTTTGATTGTTTGTAGTTCCAGTATCGTATCGCTGATGTATCGGCCCAGTAGTTTCGGAGCCTATTAAATGCGTATGATTTGAAAAATTCTTTCACCATTAGAATTCTACATTATTTCTGATGAACAAGGCCATATTTTATCAGCGTATTCACACGGAAAGGGGAACAGCGCGGGTGAAACCGCGGAGTGCGGCTAGTAATATTATATAGTTGATTCGGTTTGACCTATTCATACGATTCAGTTAAATAAAACTAACACCAAAAATATCTCCAAAAGCAATAATAAAAACTGGTGTTGCGAAGCTACTGATCAAGGAACCAATGCTACCGAGGCTGATGTATTTCCACTCCGGTGAATTTAATCTCATTACTCGCCAGAAAGAGATTTTAGGTACCCTTGTATCCATACCGGCATTCGAGACCTGAAAAAATGTTATTCTTACAACAACAACAAATAGCAATTTATTATTCAAATAGCGCAAATGTTGTTTACTCACAAAATTGACTTCTTGTTCATGATACTCTTCCTCAGATATGTCTGATTGTGTTGTATGATATTCTTGATCTGCTTGATATAGATAATAATTTAAATTCCTGTTCTAGTTATGTATCCATTTCAAATGAAAGTTACACCCTACTATAATTATTATAACCCCTGACACAAAAAGAAGGGCGTCTATGGCATAGAAGCCTCCAAACTGCTAGACCTGCTTCAGCTTTTTATTACCACATTATTTCATATTTACCTTGAAGTTCACTAGAAGTACCAACGGGTTCTTGCGTGTTGACCATTTCATAGTACATCCCTTTCTTAGCTATCAGTTCGTTATGAGACCCTGACTCAGTAATTGCACCGTCTTTCATAGTGTATATGACATCTACATTGCGAATCGTGGATAAACGATGAGCTACCACAATAGTAGTTCGACCTTTTGCAGCCTAGATAAGGTTGAGAATTAACTTGGTAAAACTTTGAAAATATAATAATTATTTATCAATAACCGGTTTTGCTTTAACCTTTTCCAAAGCAATCTGAACCTGAGCTTCTGATTTAGAATCGAGAGCACTGGTCGCCTCGTCCAGGAGTAGAATGAGCGGTTTTCTTACTAAAGCTCTAGCGATTGCTATTCTCTGCTTCTGACCTCCAGATAGAGATGATCCACGGTCGCCAACTGTCGTATCATAACCCTGATATAAAAGAAAATTCATTATTTACATATTGGATTGTGAATATTTGCTTCATAACTGACAGACTGCTTGCCTAGTTACCTAACCAATTTTCTAGAATTTCGCTTCCTATAGCGCTTGGCGCCACCGCTAGTAAACAGAGCGAAGCCAGTAAGCTATAAATTCCAAGCACGCCGTCTGTCCCGCAGACTTAACCTAAGCTTAGAATATAACCTTAGGCAGTTTCATGATGAAGTTGTGCGCGTTCGCCAGTTTAGCGGCAGCTACGATCTCCTCATTAGTCGCGTCTTCTCTGCCGTAGCGGATATTCTCGCGAATACTGACGAGGAAGAGCACAGGTTCCTGGCTGACCATCCCGATCGACGCTCGCAACCAATTGACTGATAGTTTCCGGACATCGTGACCGTCAATAGTGACCTGTGGAAGAAATCTGTTTTTTTTTTAGACGAAAGAGTACAATGTAAAATATAGAAAGCAGTGTAAACACAGATTGCTTAAAACCTAATTGGTATAATATTGATGTTTTATGAACGCTGGTTGATAAAGTATTTTTGTGTACTATCCTTTTAAACAGGAGGTCTACCATGAATTTTCACAATCTTCGCTAGCGACTGTAGTTAAAAAATGTATGACTACTTGTTCTGCGCCTCTAGCGGGTAGTTTGGTTCTAAAATACGCAGTACAGCGTAAGTACTACAGCTACTGTAGTTTGGGCTTCATTTGCTTAGAATTTGGTACCATCTTGAGTTAAAATCTGACAGATGTCATAGTAACGTACTGTTAGGTACTACTGTAGTATCGGCAGACGATCTAACAGTGACAACTCATGGTAGAGACACAGTTTTCGTTTTTGTTGTCGAGCAGACTTCTGTGTATTAAAAAAAATCCGGGAGTTTTAAAAATGGGAAAATGTATAACTTACTTATATCTTTCCGAATTTTATATTTGACGCCTGCGCCGCCATATTAAAAAAAACACATATTATTATATCCTATTTTATGTCAAACACATTTATTCAAATGTAAAATAACTAATTTTCAAAACTCCTGGAAAACTTTCTATATACATAGGTACAACTATCAGATGACTGTACTTCTACCATATCGGGTTTCATCGTAATTTATTTAATCCTTTTAAATTGTTGACCTGATTAAAATGGTGCAACTCACGCTTCCATTTGTCACGTCGTAAAATCGGGCGATAAGATGTATTACTGTCGATTTCCCGCAGCCAGAATGTCCAACTAAAGCAACAGATTGACCATGTTTGATTGTCATATTTACTCCTTTTAAGACCTGCAATATTAATTAGGCAGTAGAATGTTAGCCCTCCTCTCATGCCCGTGGATGTAGTAAGAGCCTGCTAATAAGGGATACCTCCGGAAGATGGACAGCAGCTTTCCGTGTATCAAAATCCCGTACTGCGCTCACCGACCCGCCTGGCAAGCGTGGTGAGTATGGCAACTACCTCTCATGGAGATCCATGAAGGCGGCCTGTGTTCGGTAGGTAGTTAGACGTTTTACGTCTGAAATTATGATGAATGTTAATTAGGTGTACCTAGACAAGTAGACTCGCAACCTATGGAAGAAGTAGCAGAGGGGTCTACCTACTCTTTAAACCTAAACAGGTATAATTGACTGCCTCTATGGCTTAGTTGGTCTAATAGCCGACCTGGTTGGTCTAATACCTGATACCTCCTGCGTATCAGTTGGCTATTAGACCATTTGGCCCGTAGCGGGTTCGATTCCCGCCACGGGCCAAATGTTTGTTTTTGATCTGCAGAAAATTGTCCCGGGTCTGAGTATTTTTCTATGTATGATGTATGTAAGTATTTACAAAAAAATGTATATAAGTTTTCTATTAATAATATGGTTTTCATAGTACAAGCTTTGCTTAATTTGAGACTAGATGGTGTCGTGTGTAGTGTCCAGCTTTATTTATTTATAATTTATTTCAGGGTTTTCTGTCCTCGCTTGCTAGAAAGATAAGCCTGACAAGAATTTAGACGAGTCGGAGCGAACAATGGGATTTTTATTTTACTCTGTGGGGTTTCTTGAGTAGTGAATCATTTATTGTGTTTTCACTTCTTAAATAAGTAACAAGATAAGGACATGAAAATTCACATATTAAAAATGTTGAAGTAATCTACTTAAGTAAGTATCTTATGACCTCGTCTTCAGAAGAAATCATAACGGGATTTCAGCCACACCGGAATTTATAAATTAATACAAAAACGGTAACAAAATAGCCTGGAAGATATAACCGGCCGCATGCCGCGATGCATGGTACGATAGACCATAAAGCTAACCGATTATATCATTTGGGTTAATATGCGTTTCCCAAGGTGGGATGGACTGGCTGAAATCCAATAATTCTAGGTTTCTCAAAGATGCGTATAGTAATTATAACGACGTTGCACAGGCTAAAATCACTAGGTAGTTAGGAAGGCTTACTAACCTGGCAAGTCCAGCAATCTTTGAGGGTCCAGGGCTGCGCGGGAATCCTTTCACTTCACTTCACTGCACAGGGAGGCGAATTCCTTTGACTGGCAACGATCTTGTTGTTATGCGCGACCTGTCCCAAATATATTATGGGACTCGGTAATAAGTGTCCCACGACTCCAAAGAACGAATCGCGACAGAGACATATGCGGGATAATAATTGAGTGCGTGCGACCGTCCTGCGAGGCGTCTTTATTGCAACTGTCTTGTCAGTCAAGGTGACCGACATTAGAAAAAATGCAGAGTGCATACGCAGCAAAATATCCGTCGTGTGGATTATAGTGTACGCACACACGGACACGTAGGAACATCGCGTAATAGCCCAATATGGGATTACACAAAATTCCCAGAAAAGTAAACCAACCCTTAGTTTACCTATAGATAATTAACTATGCAATGTCGTTTATCTAACGTTTAAATTAAGTTACGCTCGCAATGCTGTCGGCGTAACCATAGCCTCAACCAAATTTTCAACTCATTTGTGGTGAGAGTTCCGACTGATAATCTATCGATCTTATTATATCTATCGATAAATGCAGAACTTTGGCCGAAGGGCGACATTTCTTCCTTTAATTTTCGGGACTGCTGCAACGTGATCTACGTTGCCTTAGTCTAAGTATTATAAGTATATCAAACATCTTGTACTCCCGTATATTCACGTACAACAAGTAGGTACTTATTGTACGTGAATATACGGGGAGCCAATCTCTCCTGAAGCTGCCTTGTAAAGGCGAAACACATGTCGAATTCTTTTTAAGTGATTTTCAAGCGCTCTTTACATATAAGCCAGCGGATTTGTTACTATACATTTTGCTGTTCATTTAGATTTTATCCTGTACTAAACTAAGTTTGTTCCCTAAAATAAACTTTAAATTATTATTAACCGTTACAATTTACCTGAACACTGGGTCTAGAAAGGTAATGAAACAGAACATCTTTCAGCTCAATGTTCCCTTTTGCGTCCGATAGCTTGATTCCTCTTTTCAGCAATGGGTTAATACTCGGTACCTGGTCAATCAGGTAGAATATATAGGCGCCGGCCCCTCGGGCGGCCCCGAACGAGCTGATCAAGGAAGCGACTACAATGATGTTATTTATAGCTGATAATGTACCGAAAAACACCTGAAACAGGATAAAAAGTAAAGTTTTCAAAGAAATAAAATCGGCCAAGAGCGAGTTGGAGTCGCGCACCGAGGGTTCCGTGCCATAATACAATATAATATATGATAAAGGCGGTTTACATTAAATTTGTTGGAGAGTCTTGACAGCGCCATCTCTTGTCTGACTGCGGAATTTATGTAGGTTTTTACACATTCGATAATATATAAAAAACTAAAAAAAAGGGGAAAGGTATTTTTTTCAACATTTTTGTAAATAATTCGAAAACTATACTGCTTACAGGAAAACTTAAAAATGTTTTTTAATGTGCAAATGAAGCTCTTTCATAATAATATGATACCCCACAGACTTAGTACTTGAAATTTTTGAGACCCTCTTTCAGATAATGATGATGATGATAATAATATTTTTTGATGATATTATTCAGAGATGCATGATAATAATATTTTTCAATATTATTAATATTATTAATATGCTATACATATGTATATATCTGAAAAAGCGTTATCTTATACCATTTAATATTTCAAGTCGATGACATCAGTAGTTCTCAAAAAATTACCTATTTGTGACAGACCATAAGAACTCACACCATAAGGGTTGCTTTTTACCGTTTTGGTCCGGAACCCTAAGAACATCATTCTTATCTGATTATGGGATCCCATAATCAGAACTGAGTTTTGAAAATAATGGGATAATCCCATTCTTTTCAAAACTCAGTTCTGCATTAGTATGCAAAGTGTAATCAAATCGAACTCAAAAAAAATCCAAATCGGTTCATAAACGGCGGAGTACACCTCAGAGATAACAAAGATTTGAAAAAATGGCTTGAAAACATCCTTTTTTTAAAGTCGGTCGTTTAAATCTAGCATCCCGGGAATAGCAAGCGCAAAATCCTACATCCTACATACCAGAGACCTATGGATTGAAGAATTCCAGTTCTACTTACAGAAAACATGACACTAGCATCGTAGTTTGCAGGATCATTGACTATAAGATAGACGCCGAGGCAAAAGAATAATGCATATGAGCAGCACACGAAGAACATTGAGACACCCATAAGTACTCCAAGCATTAATTCTGAAACAGATTTGATAATCACTTCATACATATAAATTAAGTCAATTATGATAAGTTTTTTCTTGTCTACTGACTCCCAACAGAACTAATAATTATTGTACTATAGTCTATACTCACGTGACTTATTCAACATACATCATTCCAGCCGTAAAACGTCCACTACTGAACACAGGCCTCCTTCATGGATCTCCATGAGGGGTAGTCGCCATACGTACCACGCTTGACAGGCACGATGGCGAGCGCAGAACGGGATGTTGATACACGGAGAGACGCTGCTGCACATCTTCCGGAGGTATCCCTTGGCAGGCTCTTACTGCATCAACGGGCATGAGAGGAGGGGTAACATTCTACTGCCGGCACCCCACGGCGTGACTTATTACATTCATATTAATTAACGGAAATGATGTTCATGTACTTGTTATTGTTGCCTTTACCCTGAAGAAGGCTCTCGATAAGGCTCGAAGCAGTTGGTGCCTTCACCAATAGGTACTACCAACTTGGTAATACCAAGTAGGTACAAGAACATTCTTGTTAATTAATATGAATGAAAGAAAGAACTATTAATGTCACTGGGCCATCGGTCTGCCTCTAGGTCGCACCGTGTCTCTTCGCCAGCATTCTCTTACAGCTTTAGTCTATCTTCCACCGACCCTTCTCACCAAGTGCCCCGCCGCATCATATCCGGATATTTGTTACGGGTCTGAACGTTACGGGGACGAATGTTTTAGACCTGTACCAAATATCTGCAGATAAAGCAAGCATTTGTCCCGCGAGCGGGGCACGAACCCGAACCTCCTGCGTCACGGCCGGCTAATAAGTAGATCAACCATTAGACCATTCGATATTTTATTTTACGAATGCAACCACTAAACTATAATCATACTTTATAAAATAACTAGACTACCACTGACTCACTGACTGACTCACTGACATCATTGTTCTCCCACTTCCAGTTGGAATATCGGGATTCTGTAAACGGGGTTGGGTAGAGGGTTGGGGGGTAAGTACGAGAAAAATCTGAAACTACCCCTTTTCCACCCCCTTATTTTTATTTTTTATTTTTTTTACAGCAGCTCGCGCACAACCCACTCACTAGTCATACTTTATAAAATTATAACACGGCTTTCACCACTTACCTAACTTTTTATCATCTTGCTGACGTTTCGTAGACTATTTAGAGGCCCTTCTTGACGAGCACCGTTCGTGGCCGCCTCAAGACGATAAGTTAGGTACGTGGTGAAAGCCGTATTATATTTATTAAACGATGTCAAGCCGTAATAATTTCAATTCAGTTAACATACGTAGTTTAATATTTATCCTTCTCTCCTCAGCGAGTGGTTTCTTATATCTCTCCATCTCTCGCTGCTGTGCGTTGAAGGAGTACACGGTACGGATAGACGCCAGCACCTCTTGCGCCACATCGCTGGCTTCACTTGCCGCCATAGCTTGTTTCTGGGAGAGCTTAACTGTCATCTATAATTAATTAAAAAAAAATACTGAAACCACCCAAACTATTATATGTACGTCGATTATATTTGATTATTTCCCTCGATTTATCATGGATCCTATCATCAGAACTCGTTGCAAAACAAGCAAACATTGTAGTGAAACAAAAAACCCAACCAATATAGATTGATGTACCAAATAAAAAACATTCCGTACACGAAACTACCTCGGGGGATAGTGTCTAACTATTGCAATTATTTAAACTTAAAATGTAACCATTAAAAATTTAATTTTACCTAAAGTATTTTCCCCTCTGAGACCGTAGTACTACCACGTAGTTCAACTGGTAGTACAAATGATACACCGTAAGGTCACTAGTACTAATAATAAAAATACAAGAATATCCCTCGGGTTTTGTCATAGACCACAGTGTTAAAAGTTCAACTGGTAGTACATATGATATACATGCCAGATGTAAACAAAATATACAGTTATATGTTTATGTCCCGTGTATGTTAATAACTTATTTTTATGTGTGAAAATCGCGAAATTTTAAATCTATATAACGTATAAATAGTTTTTATCGCCTCTTTGCTTTTTACTTACATAGTATCTGTTTTGATTTTTTGTTTGTTTTCGTGAACAATTTTTTCTTGACCATGTTCTCCTGAATGAGCAGTTTTCAGTAAAAAAGAAAAAAGAGTTTTCTCCTAAGCCTAACAGATGGAGCTGGCAAGCGGTGAAAACAGTTTGTTGTTGATCCCTAATTCTGTCATTGTCAAATTGTGTTTCCTACCAGTAAAAAAACACTACCGCCATCTATATGATTCCAGGGAACTATTTTTGAAGTTTATACTTTTTAATGAAAACGGCTCATTGTATATCATCTATTGACTTTTTAAACTGTAGCCGAAGCAGTGATCCCTCGCGTCTAAATGCAAGTGTCAAACTTAGTTCATCATGTCGGCCATAAAATGTCCACTGATGAACACAGGCCTCCCTCATGGATCTCCATGAGGGGTAGTTGCCGTCCTCACCACGCTTGGCAGGCGGGTTGGTGAACGCAGTATGGGATGTTGATACACGAAAAGACGCTGCTGCCCATCTTCCGGAGGTATACTTTAGCAGGCTCTTACTGCATCCATGGGCATGAGAGGAAGGGTAACATTCTACTGTCGGCACCCCACGGCAAACTTAGTTAAAGCGAGGTATTCAAACTCTGACGTTACAAACTTACAGGGTTTATTGTTATGTTAAACGGGTATTCTACTCACGTTAATTATTCGTTGAAAATAGGTATCCAACAGGGTATAATATACAACTTATTTTACTATCTGTAAGTTATAGATACATACTCGTATATTGCTTAGTCATAGGGGCCTAGTAACTAGAAGCGTATGTAACCTGTTTATTTGAAAATAAATATATTTTTGATTGATTCGATTGATTATTTAATTCCTCATGAAACCCATCATCAGAATCGAGTTTAGAAAAATGGGACCACCTCTGAAACATGACCTATTCGTACCTACCTTATAAAAAAATAATCACCAAAACTTAACCATAATTGGTGGAGTAATCGCGTTTTCGAATTGAGAACCTCTTTTTTTAAGTCGGTTAAGCACCATCATTATCATACTTTTTACCCTGTGTCAACCCACTGCTGGGTGTATGCCCTTTCCATTTCTTGCCACTACTTTCGGTTCAGCCAATCGCATCCAGGTCTCGTTGTCGACCTTAACGATGCCAGCCACCCAAGGTAGCAGGTGGTTTATAATACCGGCAAAAAATTATGGATGTCAGTAAAAAAATGATGTACATAGGTTGTATAAGGTATGGCGGCGGGGTTTTGATTAAGTAGTCATTTAAGATTATTTTGTTGCAGTAGGTATAACAATTCGTGCTATTTGTTAGATTTTGGGACAGTTTTCGAAGAATGGATGTTTCTGAAAGTGAAGACGAATCCTAATAGACGAATACAATAATTCACTAAAAAACAAACCAAAAAAAGACCAAGACATGGGAGAGTTACGGGCGGAAATTTTGAGCGAAAATTACATGAAATTAAAATTGTGTTCCCTGTAAGAGGGCATTTTTACATGGAATGTGACAGAAATATGGCTCTGATAAATCAAAAAGCTCATATTGAATAGCCTTCTGAATTTGCTGATCAAATAGCTGTGGCTAGATCTAAGCCACGTTCTCTCGTTATCTCCATTTATTGTTGAACAGTGTGAACAGGACCTCTTTAGAAATTGGGCAGATTATTTTAAACCCATATTTAAACCAAAATGCCCAATCCCAACACGTTCTATCAAAAAGATACAGATTTTTTTACAAAGACCCATAAAATGGTGCATCTAATGTTCTCACCAATAATAGATACTACAAGCAAATTAATTCACACGTCCTCAAAAATTAAATACCTCATATCTACAAACATCTGCAGCCAAATATGATGACTGCTTAGACTTGGCAAAATTCTGCTCACAGAGGGCAAAAAACTGTTTTTTTGCATCTACCCAATACAAAAAATGTAATTGAAGATGATGATTAATCAAAAACAGATATTTGCGAAGTCTAAGCTGTCTGCAAATATTGGTAAGCATAGTGTATGTAAGCCATTTTATTTCGTGACATTCATCATTTTTTTATTGACAGTCATCATTTTTCTTTTGGGTAGTTTAGTCATATATTTTTAAACATTTATCTTTAATATATTTTATTTTCTGATCACTTTGATTTTAATTCCAACCATGACAATAAAATATGAACCTTTAAACTTATATCACATTTAGTTTGAGGTTACTGTTGAAAAAGGGTACAATGAGTCTATGAACCTAAGAATATAATTTACTCCAATTAAGGTAAAATTGACACTCATCATTTTTCCCCTGTACCCTTCATATGGAATGCATAAAACTTGTGATAAAACTAAGACTTGTCCGGAACACCCCTATCTCCATAAAGCGTCTTACGTACAGCAGCTCGTCGCCGAAGACGCCGGTCAATTTCCAGTTCAATCCGGATACGCGCTGTCCGTTCGTCGTTTTATGGGTGAGTTTTGTTATATGACATTTCTAATAAATGAACAGCCTCTAACCAAGCCAATGAGCCCCACTACAAGAAGCGTCACCGGTGTGGATGTAAGACAGAGCAAGGCGAGCCTCCATCCCTTCAGCAGCGTCATGGCGATGCAGCCCAGGGCGACCGTGAGAGAGTACACGCAAGCTGCCACTTTATCGCCGATGCCCTCTCCGACTTTGATCACGTCGCTAAAAAACAAATAAATTAGGCCAGGTGCATGTCGAGCCACGCGCTATGTAGGGTTCCGTAGTTAACCTTAGACCTGTTAGCCGTGTTGGCCGAGTGATACCGGCCGTGCACCAATGGATTTTTCTTTCTTGAAAAATTATGTGCACACTTAACACGAGCTTTAACGGTGAAGGAAACATCGTGAGGAAACCCGCGGCTTAGTTAGCTTCAGACGTATTGACCTGTTTTTTCCTCTGAATAATAGCTGACTAAGCTGAGAGGATGGTATAGGTGCTGGGCAAGCCTAATCCATCTTACAATGTCCCAGGCACTGCAGCGTCCCGTACAGCATGATTATCAGTTGCTGACGCTGTATAAAATCATCTATAATAGATGCAAAGGCCTTACTTTTTTTTTGTTAGAGTTTGGTGTATGTTTTTACGTTTACCAAAACATATTTACAGGAATTAATTAGTTTTCGGTTTAAGGTATGTTAAACCGCATTACTTATTTGGGTGACAATTCCTCCGAAACTAAAACAGCTAGCTCAACGGGTTTTCCTGGAAAGTTTATGGTTACAACTGTATTCCTTATATGTTTCAGATTTTTAAAGCTAGCAATAGAGGGGCCCTCTAAAATCGGAATTGGACGCTCGAAAAAAGTTTAAAACTTTAATATTTTTCAAACCGAACCCTAAATCAAAAAACTGTCTTTGGAACCCCTAAATGGTTTTCAAATACCTATTCAACGACGATGGGAAAATCAAGAAAAAAATGTTTATCCCTACCTTACGTGTATGGAAGGCAACCCCAATAAAAAATCTGCATTTTTTTGTAGCGTTATCTTGCCGTTGTTATTCTATAATATACCTATTTATGCAAAATAACAGCTTTCTAGGACTAATAATGCTAATAGTCTCTTCGCAAAGCCGCTGACGGACGGACAGACACACAGCCAGACAAAGCGAAACTATAAGAGTTTATTGTTTTACTACGAAACCCTAAAAAAGATAATAAAATAGCTACAATGTTCTAAATACCAAAATTATATTAGATGTCAGATATTCTGGGCAGAGCTGGGCGGACAAAGGAACAAAGGCAGAACCCAAACTCGGTTCATATACAACGGAATTTTGAGCAACGAAATTCTGGATTAGCCAGTAAGCAAAATTAAGCAATTGCAAAAAAACTACCGGCACCCCACGGCATATTATATTTAGAACATTGTAGCTATTTTATTATCTTTTTTAGGGTTTCGCATATATATCGCATATATCGCACCTCCAGTCGTAGACTGACTCAATTCAAAATTTGGGTGAATTAAGTTAAGTATACAGAACGACTCAAAAAAGTGCACTCTGTCGCCTAGTAAATCAGAAACTGTAATAAATAAACTGTAATATAATAACTCCCTGTTTCATAAAGTTATAGTGTGATTTATCAAAAACTGTCAAGGACCGAAACACGTTTTCTTCATTTCCCAAAAAACGTGAATTTTGGATTGAGTCAGTGTACGACTGGAGGTGCGATATATGTATATTTCGCATTATACTATAGTATGGTGATGCCACACATGCCAAGCGGGTTAGCGAGCGCAGTACGGGATGCTGCTCATCTTTCGGTGGCATCTCTTGGCAGATTCTTACTGAATTCACGGGCAATAGAGGGGCAACGTTCTAGCAGTAGTAGAACTGTTTGTAAATAGTTCATCCGGGGAAGTGCTACTACCATACCTATTTATGCCGCCAATCACTAATGTCTCCATTGCTGTGTTCCGGTTTGAAGTGTAAGGAGGGCCGATGAAATTATGGGCACATGAGACCTTACAACTCTGTCTCAGGGTGACGAGCGCAATGAAATGTAGCGTTAGTAACGTGCTTAGTGAACGTGATCACCGCGGCATTGCAGTTGTTATAGTGGAGGTCACCGTTTAACATCAGGTGGGCCTTCGGCTTGTCTCGTCATTTAAAAGTATAAAAAAAATCTAAATTTGGTACTAACTCTGCCATCCTAGATGCAAACCCGCCGGAAGATCGTTCGTCGTAATAGGCTATATCTTGATTCAGTGCAGCTCTCAGATACGCTTGTCGTATTTTGTGCACCTGGAACAGCTATTTATCAGGTAGGTACTTGCTTATTAAAAAGGTCAAGCTAAAGAGCCGTGTTGTACCATTTGTGCACATACCTACTCGTATTATTTTGTCCATAAATGCAGTAAAAATCTGCCGTGGGATACTCCGGAAATCTCCGGAAGATGGGCAGCAGCGCTGCAGTGTGATGTTGATGGAAAGAAACTGGTATTTCCATCAACATCCCGTACTGCGCCAACCCGCCTGCCAAGCGTGATTAGTATGGCAACAACCCCTCATGGAGGTAGGCATGTGTCTAGCAGTGGACTTCCTACGTCTGACATGATGATGATGACTCGTATACGTGCTTTATCACCGTATTTTATAAGGTATCGGCGTATGAGTGTGTCAACTCTTTAAATCCTATTGAGACCAATCTCTTTCATTATTTCAGGCGTAAAATGTCCACTACTGAACACAGGCCTCCAGGCATGGAGATCCGAGAGAGAGAAGGGGTAACATTCTACTGCCACCCCACGGCGATTCTTTTCACCAATCTCTTTAGGTTCTGGTCAACAGTAGGTTATGGATTGAAAAGGTTATTAGTGTTTAATGTTGGGTCCCACCGGGATCTCCACGTACCTGATTAATAGCAGTGGCATTCATCAACGCCGATCCCAAGTAAGCACCCGCGAACGACACAAGTCCGTAACAAAAATAAACAACGCCAAAAAAATGAATTTTCGACAGAAAATCTTCAGAGCTTTTTTTTCCCATTGTGTATGAAATCATGTGTTGAAAAGTTTCCGCCACGAGGGTGATAGCATAGGGGACTATTGCGCCGGCGACGAAACTGGCGAAGAGCGATATCGCTATAAATACACGGTCTTTTTTGGACGCAAATCTGTACTGAAATGAAATGTAAAAGATTGGTAACTTGTCTTATTTAAACGTAAAATTATCTTGTTATGTGGCTATAATGTTGCAAAATTTGTATTCCTGCATGCTGTGACATCCTGTAAGTGGAGGAACACATTGACTTAAGTTAAATTAGTTTATAATTATATTTTTTTGTGATTCTTTTGTTGGGTGTCCTTAAAACTAGAAATAAACGAAACTTTTATTGTTATCATTTATTGAGCAAACATACCACTGACTTCCTTGAAAAAAATTACACACACCACTCATTTTGTAAAAACGGGAATTACTCACGTAGTATTGTAACACACACACCACGTTTGGCTAACACTGTAGGTATTTAGTGGTAAGCTGATTCCAAATGAGCTAGCTATCTCATTTCGTGTGGAAACGAAACCGCACATTCTCATTACGGTAAGGGCGTCGTAGGTAGGTATCTATTTAACAATTTATCGCTTAAATTACCTTTATTATTTTCCGACGTTTCGACTAGATTGCACCAGGCATGGTCCCGGGAAGAATGACTTAACCAAGGTAATTTAAACGATAAATACCCGGTTAGTTGTAGACTGTAATATAATTATATTAAAATATCTATGTAACTTTTATACAATAATATTGTAAGTACTTACCTGCCTATTTTTTATTTTTTTTAAAATAACGCTTCTCTCTCGCAACACCGCAAGTGTTACTGTACTTACCTAATGGCTTTTTATTGGTTTTTCAAGTTTATTTAGAAATAAAGAAGTCAAAATAAAGAAGGCAACCGTGCCAATAAAAAATTACCAGTGTGAAATATGATATGCTCGGTACATTCTCTTTCCTATTACGGTCTTCTCTGTAACAAAATAAGTTGAACACAAGTTTGCAAAATTAAAATTTTAAGTAACCTCCGTCCGACACTAGATTCAATCGATTTTTATCTAAATCGTAAAAGTTAATACATTGTGCAGTACAGGTGGGTAGGGTACACCACCTTAAAGTTGTTTAAGGTGGGTACATACAATGTATTAAGTTTTGTATAAACTAGGTAGGTACTTTATGGTGGGTACATACATTGTATTAAGTTTTGCGATTTACACGTCATTTTCTTTGATTTTATATCAAATATGGGTACTTATAATTGAAAACATGCTATTTATCAACCCACTTGCGAATGGCTCATTTGTGAATGGATTTCTGGTTTAATCACAGATATTTTTAGTTTTAAAATTACAGGATTTTATCGCGTACCTTTTTTATTATTTTCCCGACGTTTCCTGTAATTTTAAAACTAAAAATATGTTAACAAATCGCGAAAGTTTAACAAGTTTTAATCACAGATTACAGAAACTAAGTTTAACTTTCAGTTTTTATGCAAAACTGGGCCCCATTTTTGCATAAGCTACTTTTTTCTGGGTACCACGCCGCGGGTATTATAAATTCAAAAGTGAATTTGTTTGTTTTGTTACGCTTCCACGTAAACACTAAAGCGATTTTAAAATCTTTCACAAATGGGAAGCTACATTATCAGCGAGTAACATACCTATATTTTGCTCCGTATTCCCACGGGAACGGGAACTGCACGGGGCGCTGCTAGTTATATAATAAGGTAAAGTAGGTAGGAACTTACACGTGAAGCTTTAATTGAACCATCTTTTCCGCCAACGCATACACAATCAGATTGTTTTGAGTTATGAAAATGGATCAAGCAAGGGAAGCCCTTCTTCCTTCTGATAGATTATTGTAGAGACTAACTGATCAATACATAGTTGCGTTTATATACTTAAATGACAAATTGTCAAAAAGGTCAAAACTTAGCATCTTCTTGTAGCTCTCTATCTATGGTCAAGAAAAAAGATCCTTCAACTTCATGGAGGGTGGGGCAGGCATTGGCAGGCATGGTCTTATACAAGCGCGTATGTATCTAACGATTTATATCAATGTTCCTATGTACAAAATAGACAGTTCGATCGATTACAACAGTAGAGGATAGGAAACAGCAATGGTTTTGTCCATAGACATAGAATTGTTTTGTCCGCTACAAACTAATAGAGATAGCAAGAAGCAGTGACATGCAGTTTGCATGCTAAAATTGATAGAAATGTCTTGTCTTGTCTTTTTATTTTATGGCCTTTTGTGTTTGGTTTAACACAATTCCGCCAGTGTCAAGTTAATTTGTAAATTCGTAAGTTATTTGGCCAGCCATGTTGGCGGCCATTTTTAATCAAAATGAAATAGAAATGATAGAAATGTTATCAATAAAACAGTTATCACGCTTGCGCAACGACGCAAGCGACGCAGATATAAAATGTCATTGCTGTTTGGTATCTCTCGTAGCTCTTGTAGGTACTCGAAGCACAGATAATATAATACACTGATACTCGAATTGATCGAGTCTGTTCCTAATTAATCCGATTGTTTACCTCGCCGTCCGTCGGCGTCGTATTAATAACCTGTTTATTTTATAACCGGTAGATACTATATTAATACCTGTAAAGTTATTGTGATATAACAGCTTGTGAATATAAGCGAGAGAACATAAATATTTATTTGTAACAATGGTTATAGCAAAGATATATGTAATCAATTCCCCTTTCAAAGGTGTGCCGAAGAAAAGTGACTTTTCTATAGTTACAGAAGAGTTACCGGCTTTAAATCATAATGGTATGTATTGATATTTTGGTAGTAAGTACATCATATCTATAATGTTATTGTTAAGAACACTACGTACACTAAAGTTATAAGTACCTAGGTATTGTTAATTTAGGGTCTATGTAGGTTATTTTTAATAAGTTTATTGAATTGTATTAAGTCGGTCAAATCCCTTTATTTTATTTGATAATTTTCTATACATATATATAAGAAAGATAAAAGACAACATTTATATAGGTAGAGATGTAACCTACCTACTTGTACTTATGTGTTAATAACTAGGATAAGTACATTTATATATTTTTTTACCAATGGATATTTATTTCTTAAAATGTTTACGTGCACATTTAAGATGTGCTTTAACGGTAAAGGAAAACATCGTAAGGAAACTGCGGCTTAGTCAGCTTCGGACGTATTGAGCTGTTCTTTCCTCTGACTAAACTAAACCGGAAAGATGGTATAGGTGGGCAAGCCTAATTAATCCATTTATCAATATCAACTGCATCGTCCCGTACAGCTTAAATACCAGTTGCTGACGCTGCATGATGATCATGTCATGATAGATGATATCATCTATCATGATAAGACCATCATCATCATTCTCCATAAGGATTAGTTGCCATACTCACCACGCTTCACAGGCGGGTTGGTGAGCGCAGTAGGTACGCGATGTTGATACACGGAAAGACGCTGCAGCCCATTTTGCGGAGGTATCCCATAGCAGGCTATTCTACAGGGGTAACATTCTACTGCCAGCACTCCACGGCATTCTGATTTGATTGATTGAAATATGGCTAATTTTAAAATGTTATTGAATCGACAGATTTCTTAGCGGAAGCAGCTTACCTCAGCGTAGATCCCTACCAGAGAGTGAAGCTGCCCTCCCTGCCGGAACATTACCCGTGTGATATGATCGGAGGCCAAATTGCCAAGTAATTCTACTTTACACTAACTCATACTTTCTGTAAGCAACCAAGGAACTTACTTAGAAATACTTTAGTGCAATGATGCGTTTTCATTAGAAAGTAAAAAATTCAAAAATAGTTTCCTCGAACCATAAAGATGGCGTGAGTTTTCTTTTACTGCATTTTACTGGTAGCCACACTGGTAGGAAAGGAAACACATTTGTCACACACAACTTGGTTTCTGTTTTCTCCGCTTGCCAGCTCCATCTGTAAGGTTTAGTAGAAAACTCTTTTTTCTTTATTATTACCTACTGATGTTCAACTAGATAGGTAAACTTAGTGGACTGTAAGCAAAGACATTTCCACTATAATTTTTATTGATATTTGATCGGTCACAATATTTTTTACAAAACAATACCGACCATTTTTTTAACGAATGTTTGTCCTCGAGAACCAACGACGCACTGACAAGGCAATTTCGGTCAGAAGCCACAGATAATATAATGTTAAGCTAAAAGGCTGACTGAGTGACAGCGGGGTATAGGGCGTGATCGGCCGAGTAACGCGTCCAGTGGAAATGTCTTTGAATGTAAGCTACATTATCAGCGAGTAACCTAGGCTATATTTTATCACCGAATTACCATGGGAAAGGAACTGCGCAGATAAAACTGCGGGTTGCTGCTAGTATTGTATAAATAGGTATGGCCTCCCCCATGGCTCAGTGGCCTATTGAGATGCAGGAAAGTGCGAGTTCAATTTCGCCGCGGGACAACTGTTTGTAAAACTGTAAACATTGTTTTGGTCTATTAAAAGTTTTGCTTTAGCACAGGCGTGGGATGACGCTGTGCCATCATCACCCGCCATCTTTGTTCTGTTAATTTATTGCGCAGACTAGGTCTCGATCACTTTCTAAGTACCTACTTAATAAGTAGACTGAAATGCGCGACTATGTTTAAAACAATTTTTTTATAATGTTTTATGTTAGGGTTCACCATTATCTTAAATAACATTTTTTATGCATTTACAGAGTGATTGAGAGCCGCAACAGTTCCTTTCCAGTAGGAACATGGGTGATGGGGCACTTCGGCTGGAGGACCCACACAGTGGTCACTCCTGAGAGCGGCAAGTCCCAAGGACAGTTCCCGTTTATGTATCCATTACCTGATTTTGGAGACCTGCCTTTATCACTGGCTTTAGGTGTATGTGGTAGAGTAGGGTAAGTTAACAAAAAAACGGAGTTTTCATTAAGGACTGTGGCTAATGGCACAAACCTTTCCCCAGCGTTGGGTGATGGATTTCAAAGTGCGATTTAATATACGATTCCGGTGGGTTTTGAACCCACGTCCGTCAAATCGATCCTTGCCGTTTCCTAAAGCCGAAAGTGCTTTAACCACTAAGCTACGGAACCCGTGTGGGTACCGCTGAAATTTTTGATAAGGTGATATCGGTTGAGCACCGATTAGAGCGCCATCTACAGGTAACTACTATAGAGTTCTCCTGTTCATTGTCTGAAGTTTCATTCAGTAGCAATGACTAGAGATGTCGCTATAGCTTATTCTATAGTTTGTAATTTTTATAGTTTTTCACCACACTTAGCTAGAACATTTCAATTAAAAACCTTATCAATTTTTTTTATGACACCTGATTCCTGTTTCGATCCCTTTACCATTCCTTGAAATGTTCTACCTAAGTGTGGTTAAACACTATAAAAATTACAAACTATGCGATTGAATACTTTAGAATCCTTGTGGAGAGTAACAAAAGAAAAGGTACAATTTATCGGCCTTTTTCAGAATCACTGCATATTTCGGTTTCACGGAGATCTGCCAGCCAAAGGCCGGTGAAACGGTGGTAGTGTCGGGGGCTGCTGGCGCAGTGGGATCACACGTTGGGCAAATCGCTAAAATTCTTGGTAAGATACATGCTCACCATAATATAGTATGTGCCTAGGTAGGACCTTTGGCCACAGATTACAGAACCACTTTGGCCATAGATTCAAGACAAGATGCTTATTCATTATAGATACGTCTAACCGTATCTAAAATTATTCCGATTCCTGCACCTAATAGCAGTTACTTACCTAAACCTAACTCGTGAAATACATTATAAGTACCTACCTATTAAGTACAACAAATTATCACAAGTACAACATGTGATAACAATCATTATCATTGTTGTGAAAGCCGTATGTGCCTTGTCTACCTACACATTAGCAGACGAAGGCCAATGCCATCATGTGGACGGACAGCCTATTTGCCTTGCCTTGCCATCGCTTGCCTAGCTGCCTATGCACGGACTAACGCCAAACGTTTGCATTGGTTTACCAGCACTTCATCATCATCATATCAGCCGTAGGACGTCCACTGTTGGACAAAGGCCTCCCTCATTGATCTCCAAGTACTGCGGTTGGAAGCCGTCTGCAATCCACCGCCGACCAGCAGTTCTCACCAAGTCGTCTGCCCATCTTGTAGGTGGACGTCCTACGCTGCGCTTGCGTGGCCTCCATTCGAGAACTTTGCGGCCCCATCGGCCATCTGTTGTGGGCGCTATATCGCCTGCCCATTGCCTCTTCAACGTGCTAATCCGTTTGGCTATGTCGGTGACCCGAGTTCTTCTACGTATCTCCTCATTCCTGATTCGATCCCGTAGAGAAACCCCGAGCATAACCCTCTCCATAGCTCGTTGAGCGACTCTGAGCTTATTCATAAGACCAATAGTGAAGGACCACGTCTCGGTTCCATATGTCATCACTGCACTGGTAACACACACTGATTGTAGCCTTTCGTCTTAAGGCACTGAGGTATGTTGGACAAAAAGACGTTGCGAAGTTTCCCAAACGCTAAAGTTGGATTCGACGATTGACCTCTTTCTCGAAGTTGGACCTACCTAATTTGACTGTTTGTCCTAGGTAGGTATACGTACGCGTCGACAACTTCAAGAGGCGAGTTCTCAACCATAACTGGGGCAGGCACGACATGGACATTCGACATGATTTTCGTCTTGTCCATGTTCATTTTAAGGCCTACCCGTTGGGAGACTCTATTGAGGCCTTCGAGCATCGTGCTGAGCTCTTCCATCGACTTTGCCATGACCACAATATGGTCGGCAAATCGAAGGTCAGTGATGTATTTGCCGTTAATATTGATGCCCAGCCCTTTCCATTCCAGGAGCTTGAAGGCATCTTCCAAAGCGGTCGTAAACAGTTTCGGAGTACCAGCACTTACTATGTGTCAATTTGTCTACGAGCGCGTTGGCCAACGCTCGTCTAACCATTGATATAAATCGTCGTCCAACGTGTATTGTCAGCATTTAGTGCAGTGAAATGTACCTACTCTCCACCCTCTTGTTTTAAAGGGGCTCTTCAACTTGATAAAATAAAAGTATTTTAACCAAAGATCGCAGAAACAAATAAATTTTATAGAAAGTCGATGTGGTGGGAGTCTATCCTACGCAGGGGGAACAAATATTCCCAGCACTATCTAAAGAGGCGGGGGCTGTAGTGAGATCTATTCTTAATTGTATTTGTCAGTGTAATATTGTACGAACTGTTTGTTTACAAACTAGTCAGATTATAAACTATCGATAAATTGTACATTGGCTGATATACCTTCACAAAATTATATCTTTCAGGTTGCAAAGTGATCGGTTTAGCTGGTACAGACGAGAAATGCAGTTGGCTACTGAACGAACTCGGTTTCGACGTGGCCGGGAACTACAAAACGGTAGACTTAGCAAAGTTCTTGAAAGAAAACGCTGCAAATGGAGTTGACTGCTACTTCGACAATGTGGGAGGTGAAATCAGCAGTACTGTCCTATCTCAGATGAATATGCACGGCAGAGTTGCAGTCTGTGGCGCTATTTCTAATTATAATGACTCTGATCCTGAAAAAATGAAGAGTAAGTAACTAACTTAATAAACATTTAAAGACCGACTGGCACTAGGATCCTTTTATGCGTTTAGCGACTAAATACAATATTAAAAAAATTAAATATTTCGAAGTTCTATTTTTAAATTGGATAAGCAAAAGGTGATTGGATGGAAATAACGGCTTATCAATATTTTATGAATATTTCTATTAGGTAAATAAATAAATAAAAAATTAGTTTTGATTAAATAGAGCAAGCCATAATTGATTCATCTGGCGAGACAATCAGATTAATATCCTATTTATCACGTTTCAGCTACAATCCTGCAACCATACATTGTCGCTAAGCCACTACGAATCGAAGGTTTTCTTGTAAACAGATTCGCTGATCGAACACAAGAAGGAATTAAGAAAAACTTAAAGTGGGTTGAGGAGGGCAAACTCAAGTATGGTGAACACATTGTACAAGGCTTTGAAAATGCGCATGAAGCCTTTATAGGCTTGTTTACAGGTGAAAACAAAGGGAAAACTCTTGTCAAAATCAATTAGGTATATTATAATAAATGTACTGCATCCAACTTATAAAATATTAAACATGATATATTTAATAAATATAATACGGCTTACACCACGTACCTAACTTATTATCATCTTGCTGACGTTTCGTAGTCGGTAGTAGACGTTTCGGAGTCGGCCACGAACGGTGCTCATGAAGAAGGGCCTCTAAACAGTCTACGAAACGTCAGCAAGATCATAATAAGTTAGGTACGTGGTGTAAGCCGTATTATATTTATTAAATGATGTCTAGCCACGATAATTTCAATTCAGTGATTAATAAAACAATCATTTTAGTTTCAATTAAATAAAGAGTATTTTTTCCGAAATCATCGATTTTTGCGCAATTTTTCAGTCTGGGTACATAGACCTAGCCCATTTTGAAACATCTCCTTTAAATTCTTAGTTCCTGTTATGTAGATTAACAAAAGCTATTGGACAAGTATTTTGATTTTTTATCGTAATCAAAATAACGGCGATACATTATGTCGAAATGTAGCGTGACGACACGCGTAGACGTGTTTCGGTGCAGGTTATAACTATACTATGACGTCACGTGTTCACGCTCTTAATCATGATATTTACACACACACTTGACTTATTATAACTTATTTTAAGAACAACTTGCACAGGGATTCTTAGCGTGCATTAGCTGTTAATGCATTTAGTGATTGCTGTGATTAGTATAAGTAATGTCATCTCTTCTTACGCAATTTCCTAGGGTTTGGTGTGTCAAAATCATCCTGTGAATTACCAACATCAAACAGTTCTTGGAAAATTTTGATATTTGCATCTGGGCTCAAAAACTTGGATATCTCTTTATATAGATATTGTTTTTGCGATTCCTCGCTAGTATGGTCGATGTATGTTTGCGTATTAGCGTTCTTCGTATGACTGGATGGTTTAATAATTCTCTTCAACTCATTCAATCTTTGGGTATTGTGGTCAATCTTGTGTAATAGTGAATTTTCCAGTTTTTGCAGTCGTTTTTCTAGGTAGCTAACAATACTGCCTTCATTTGATACAGTAGGGCTAGGTTCCATGGAACTTTGTTTTATACTGCCTTGGTTGGTAACTGAAGGGTTAGCACGTTTTAATAGCAACCGTTGAACAATCTGTTTCTTGTCTTCTGCAATTTTTTTAACAATTTCCTCATTAGATTCATCCAAATTATCAAGACAAGAAGTGATAACATCCCTCATTTTTAAGTTGAATTTTCGTTTTTCTTCAATGACTGCTAATTTTTCTGGAGTTATTTTGCTTTTCAATAGAGATTTATATACAGGGGTACTAGTAGGAGTTAATTTAGGTTTTTTTTCTACATTAGAAGCAGGCATTGGTCTCTTGACAGCTTTAGCTGTACTTCTTTCCATTTGTTCAACTAATGCTTGAATTGGAACATTGCCAACATTCTCATTTAAAATGTTCTTATTTTCAATATTATTTACATGAATTGTTTGCAAAGGCTCGTTAAATATACCCTGGCTTATATTTTCTTGATAATTTTGAGTGTATGAAGGAGCGAGGGAGCTTTGGACAACTGTATCACTCTCCAAAGCTTGAGGAACATATTCAATTGGAATATTTTGTTGTAAGATAGGTGGCTCATATGCTAGTAATTTATTAGAGTCTTCTTTATTTTGGTCCCAATCACTTTGTGCAAATGGCAGGTTTTGTTTACACTTTCTAGGTTTTTGGATAATCACTGAAGGTGAGACCGGTTCAAATTTACCTTCCACCGACACTGGCTCTGATATCTTCTTTTCTGATAATATTGTAACCATCTTATTAGGGTTCAAGGTTGAGCGATTCCCAAAACTAGCATTAGTTTTTTCAGAGGTTTTTGTTAAAGTTGTATCTGGATTATTGAGATTTGCAGATTCATCATACTCTATGGCAATTAAAGATACACTCGGCGTTTTTTTCCTTGGGTACAAACATTTTACCAATGTTTGAGGTTTATCTTCATTCACATAATTTATGGTGTACTTGTGGGTATCATCATAGTATTTGCGTTGTAGATCATTAATATCACTGTATAATACATTGTCATCGCTGGATACTTTCTTTGAGACTTGGCTGTCAATACTGGCATTGAATAGTTCTGTTGTATCACTGATTAGGAAGTCACCATATTTTATAGAGCGATGAGCCTTCTTATTCACACTATCAAGTTTTTCATTTTCAATGTCATCTACATTAATAGGAATAGCAGTTGGATTATCGCTTTCTTCTATAATCAATGGTTTGGGTGAAGCGAGGGTACAATAAGGTCCATCTTCTGTTGGCACTGCATCATGTTTTAATTTATCTCTCTGAAAAAATAAAACATTGTACTTGTAAGAAACAGTTTTTTAGCATAACTAGCCGCACCCCGCAGTTTCACCCGCGTAGTTCCCGTTACCGTGGGACTTTCGAAAAATCCCTTCTTAGTGCACCTCTTGGATACTCAACGTTTATGTGTGCCAAATTTCAAGTCTCTAGGTCCAGTGGTTTAGGCTGTGCGTTGTCTGTCAGTCACTCAGACAGTAACAGCAGAGTTTTATATACAAGGTATATCATAATATGTGTACTACGCCGAAGGGGGGGGTAATAAGTAATTCACTCACTTCTAGCACTAGGTAGGTACATTTACACAAGGTAAAGATTTTATTGAATAAAATGACGTAGGTACCTACAGGGTGTTAGTGTGAACACACTTATCACTTAAACCACAGATGTATAACCCTAAAATTAATTGATACAAGTAATAATTAAAAATAATAGTCAATTAGTTTCGCTACATTTTGATAATTAATTTCTCATCTAAGGAACGTGATTTTTAGGACACCCTAATTACGTCGCCCGCAAATGTCGCTGCGCTCGGGTTGGTGTACGTATCAAAACGAATGGATGCTTGCATAGAACTTTCCCTTCATACTTATCCTGGCTTAGGACAGGCAAAAATAACTACTGTAGCACATTATTAAGTTATTTCAAGACAAGTAAAATAATTAAATTGATTCAAAAAAGCTATAAGGCTAAAGTAGTTATTTTAGGCGTATTTAAAAAGTTCATAAACAAACAAGTCTTATTTACATACGTAGCCTTTGTGTAGCCGCTAGGACAGTTTCCCGGCTTGGCACACGACGTCGTGGAAACCACTCTGTGTACATCCTACGTGTCAAGGTTAAATTGTCACCAGCTATGGCATAAAGCCGCACCATTTCAGTCCACTGTTCACTTGTGTACGACATTGTCACAGCACAGATAAGTTACACAGTTAGTTTAATTTTACCGCGAATCGGCACACATAATCGCGATGTGTCGAAGTCACGAGATTGCACGGGACTGGCGAGAGCGATGTAAATCCCTCCCCCCCCCCCTCCTTTCGGATAGTACACATATTATGATACACCGTGTTTATTGATTGATAAGTGAAGTCTCATTAACATTATGTTATATCAAGAATGTAATGTTTACTATTATCCTGTGTTATTTCTCACTTTTACATCTACTTAATGACTTTCTAACCAAGCTGATAGCAGGTCTGATTCGTGCTGCAAGCCTAATGTTTTTATAAATGCAATTAATGTTTTTTTCTAAGCTATTGAAGTATACAATATTGTTCATTATCATCATCATCATCAACCACTTTGTACACACTATTTAGTAGGTCTGAATGTGTTAACATAAAATTATTTCAACAATATCATATTCTATATTAGTCATCTCAATAAGTCGTCAATAAGGTCTATGCGCCCGTACTGAATGAAGTATTTTTTGATTCTTGATCCCACAGCCTTGACAATGTCCGCAGCCACGGAGGCTGGAACTGGCCATGCAGGCTGGGACAGAGTTTGCAGGTTTGATGCTGCCAGGAGATGTTGTTTGCTTGGGAAGTTTCATCATCATCGTCATCATATCAGCCCGTCGCTGGGTATAGGCCTCCTCTTCAACATGCCAATGTAAGCGGGCCTGGCCCCATCCACTATTGTCTGGCCCAACCCTGGCTAGATCGCCCCATCTGGACACTACACACACTATCTATTAAATAAGATTTAATCATTACAAAAAATATTGTTTTTATACAAGAATTTTAGTCTCTAACATTATTCACAAAGAAATATCGGTTCATCATCATCATTTCAGCCACAAAACGTCCACTACTGAACTAAGGCCTCCCTCATGGATCTCCATGAGGGGTAGTTGCCATACTCACCACGCTTGGCAGGCGGGTTGGTGAGCGCAGTACCTACGGGATGTTGATATACGGAAAGACGCTGCTGCCCATCTTCCGGAGGTGTCCCTTAGCAGGCTCTTACTGCATCCACGGGTAGGAGAGAAGGGGTAACATTCTACTGCCGGCACCCCACGGCATACTAAATCAATCGGTTCATCATAAATCAATCTAACTAAGAATGAAGATTTAATGTAAACATACCATATAATTCATAAAATTATGATGGTGAAAGTGATGCTGGCATATAACCCTGTTCTTCAGCTGTGATAGTTTTAGATTCAGGAAGTCGGGTTTATGAGAGTTTGTGATCCAGAGGTGGCAGCGGACCTTATCAAACACAGGGAAGTGGAACATGTGCGTCTGTCCATCACTCCGCACCTTGCAGTTGCGATAGGAGCAGCGGCAACCACCCATAGTGCTATTCTGTAAAAACATTTTAACATAATAAATACAAGTTTATTTCATTACTACACAAAAAACACATTGAAAAAATGTTAGGTACTTATATGAAAAATAAATAATTCCTCAAACATCAGTAAAATGCTTGTAGGTACCCAAGGAAAAAAACGCCGAGTGTATCTTTAATTGCCACAGAGTATGATGAATCTGCAAATTATTAAATATGTATGTTATAAAAAAAATATGTTTTATGGTGAATGTACAATGAAGAGTTTATCTATCTATACTATCTATGTTAACAAAAACTGCCACCAATCAGCAAATGCTCTGGTACAACGAAAGTGTTGGTCTTCCGTGGTTCCACACACTTACTAGCACCACAGATAATATAATGTACTAGCACAAAGTGGTAGCTTTGCAACACAAATGGCAAATAGAGGTTAACAATCTCATAATCTTGGTTTCTTTTTTATAAAAAAAGCAATTACTCAGCTCCAAAGGCACAACCAATGCATGAAGATTTTTTTTATCTAAGTATACTAAAATTATAGAGGTAAAGTTTGTGACATTGTAGGGGGTAATCTCTGGACCTACTGAACTGATTTTGAAAATTATTTTACTAGTAGTAAGCCACAGTATCTGTGAGTGTCATAGGCTATAAATTAACCCGAACAATTAAAAGACTTTTTCGTGGTAGTTGGATTTGCAAAGTCGGAGAAAAAATGGTTGAACAAACATGTTTCTTACAAACGCTGCCTGCCCAAATGATGAGAGGAGAAAGAAAAGTTTTAGCTTGATAATGCCTACAAAAAGTTAGCGACAGACTATGTATAACTTTTATATGAAAGTTACAAACAGTAGTTTTGTATATTTAATAAATAATTTAAATAGTTAGGTGATGTTTTGCTGGTCATATTTTCAAGAATTATGAATTCTTATCAAACCTTTTACTGCATATAATTTGGACAAATGGTTAAAGAGATAATAAGACATGGTTATAGAACGGCGACCATGTCGTAATCTATTGACTGCTATTTCTATTAGACGGTTTTTTTCTTAAACAACACGTCAATCTTTTATTTAAGGTAACAGTATACCGTCATGATCTCTTTTGCTCTCAGAGTTAATAAGACCCAGGATCAAAAAATCTCTGGTGCATGGGTAAGTTAACTTAGGTATATATGTATATCTCGCGTTGGAACTCCTGAAAGATAATCATCACAAGTAAAAATGTTTACCGCCCAACGATGTGGGCACGGGACAGCTAGATTAACTTTTACAAGATATAAAGTTTAAGTAATAGACGAGCTGACCCGCGCGGTTTCACCCGGTAATAAGGTCTGTAATTATAATAATTCAATTTAAAATGTCAAGGCTACATACACAAGATTAGGATTAATTATAAATATTATTGTGTCATGAGCTGAGCTACAGGTCCAGGAGCCAAGATTCCAGAATTATACGCAGAGCAATCGCCCACAACAGCCAGCATACTGTTAGGACTGTCGCGAATGCGGCGCATCAGAGAAAGGGTCCTGCTACGCATTATCGCATCATAATCTATAACCCTGGCACCTGCAAACATCCCCGATGCGCTACAAAACCGCGGCAGCCCCATCAGCATCCTAAAACCATTGTTATACTGTACTTGTAGCGCTTTGTAGGCCTTTTTTGTATATTGGCCCAAGCATTTAAACTTCTTAACCCAAGTGAGAGGAGTGCCATCTAGTAAAACCGGTAAAGTAGGATAGGTCTTACTTCCAGCCTTAAATTGCATCACCTCACTAGTTTTAGCGTTATACTTGAGTCCATGAGTCTCTGCGTATGTTTCACATATATTGAGCAGCTTTCTGAGCGCACAAATTGAAAGGACTCAGCAGAACCATGTTGTCCATGCGGACAACATGGTTCTGCTGAGTCATCGTAAAGAGTGTAGTTAACAACATAAGTTATGCAACTTATGTTGTTAACTACAGTACCGTTAATCAAGCATCCGACCGGTTCTGCTGAGTTCCTCAATTAGGTGATTCAAGTAAAGGTTGAAAAGTTTTGGAGAACTTATTCCACCCTGCCTTACACCATTGGAGAATATATTCTTCCGAGAAGGAGCCTGCCCAACGCACCTGGTTAGTTTGATTTTTGTGACCAGCACTTGAAAACAAAAATTAGATCTTTTGGAAGAGTTGTATCACACAGTAGCTTTTGCCAAAGAACACTATAGGAAACTAAGTCAAATGCCTTTGACAAGTCCAAAAAGCATACAAAGACGGGCATCATTTTACCTGTGTAGTATTGGACAGCATGCTTGAGGCAAAGAATAGCTGACTTTGTTGACAGTCCAGGCCTAAAGCCAAACTGAGTATCATTCAGTCAGGTGCCTAGATGATTATCAAGCAAGCCATCCAATACCTTTGCAATAACTGTCACCAGCGAGATAGGTCTATAGTTTGACTTCGACCATAGGTAATTAGTTCCGGTTATCGAATTTGATGAGTGTCTAGATTCGTTATTATGTCTAGGCTACATTTTAAATCAGTTATTTTCATCTCGTATGTAGGTTTTGTATTTGTTTACTTTATTCTAGGTTGTTTTTCAGTACTATACCTTCTTACATGTGATTTACAGTTTACAATCTTTCCACTAAGCACAAGTTTTGATAGCCAAATTGAGCAAATTCACGAATGCGGCTGGTAGCCCGTTTGGTAGGACTATCGCAAGTACAAGCTATTTTTATTTTGGTGTTTTTATTTTACGGGGCAAGTCACCAGCCAAATCACAAAATAAAGGGAAGGAAGGAATTATTATAAGTTACTATTGCTTTTCTCGTCTCGAACGGAAGCACCACAGAACTTATACTTTACTCTAACGAGGGAAGCACTAAATTAGAATCAACACAATGTAAGTGCAAACGAACTCGAACAACACAATGAACAACAAGAAGAAGCAAGAGAAGGGAATTTCTTCTTCTTCTTATTTTTGGCTTCTGTGACTAGCGGTCACAATTCTGCCAGTGTCCGTACAATGATACATTCATAAATTACGCCGAAGAATCAAATTGAGAATATGGCCGGTGTTCTAAAAGAGACACACCCGAAATTTTGACTTAATGGTTAATCTAAGTATAACAAAGACAAATAAACAAATAAAGACATCACAAATATTAGTAATCATAAATAATATTAAAAGTACTTAATTTATGATAAATAATATAGGTACCTACACATATGTATAAACACACTAATTTTATTTGGCAGAATAAAATTGTGTAAAACTAAACACCTAGCACAAAGCCTAAAAAATTAAAGTAGAAGAAATTCCCTATGTAAATAAAGTTGTGGTCGTATAATTAAGAACGATTTAAAGTTATAGAAGTTTTTTATTTAAATCGTGTCATACACAGAGATGTGTACCTTCTGAGAAGCAACTAGTTATGTTATAAAATAGCCACATTAATAGAGCAACGTGGTTTAGGATTAGATAATAAAATCGCTAACTATTTTTTTCACATTTTATTTATTTTACCAAAGTAACACATTCAAATAGTACTGAAGCTGGACAAATAATTCATAAAGATTTATTAAACTGCTCGGGAATTGTTTTGTATGACACTTACATTTAAAAAATCACAATAATATGTAGCGCAGATAATTTAAAAAGCAATTCAATACATTTTTAACTAAAATGTTAATAGCATATCCACTGCTTTTAATGACTGCTGTACACCGGCGAGGTATTGACTCTATTAATTTTTGACATTTCGAGAAATAGAGTATCATTCTTCTAAAAAAACGTCGTACAGCTCTCTTAAATTCCCACACTGTGTATTTGAAACCTTTTTTTTTTACTTCGAACCACATATTCCCTATTGGGTTTAGATCTGAGCTGTTAGCTGGCCAGTCTAAGACAATTTTCATACTTTCTCGCAAATGCAAGCCGGGCTTGCCTGTGGCAAAGTTTCAACATGTACCTTTCTTGCTATCCTACCGTGCAATTTTTCTTCTACGAAACGTCTTCGAATTGTGCGTGCTGAGATTGCTGAAGGGTTGTTTTCACCAAAATATTCTTTTTTCAGCTCATTGGACCCTATAAAAGGATTTTGTTTTGACATACGAACGATGTTTCGGTCATCTCGAGGAGTTGTGTTTCTCTATTTAGGTACACGTGGAACATTCGAAATAGTTTGATACGTAGCAAAATGCTTTACAGCGTGGAAAACCATCGTTTTTGAACATTGCAGATGGTCGGCTATCTTTTTATAAGACCAATTCTTCCGGTGAAGTTTTATTATTATTTCCCTTGTATATTTATCACAACTTTTATTTTTTCTCATTGTTTTTTTCATAAAAAGCAATCACTTTTAATCTTTTATAGAACTAAATGGCGCCAAAATTATACAAACAGTAAACCAATCAACCGAGTGTTCTCTATTTAATTTGAATAAAGGTATAAACTATTAAGCGTTCTTAATTACGTGACCATCCGGTACATAGGAATACTATGTTTAGAAGTAGTGTAAAATGTTTGTCTATTTATTTTTAGCTAATCATGCGTATCAATGAATACAGTGGTATTATGTAAAAGTTTTACGATACCGAGAAAAATAAAAAAAAATTATGAAAGTAGCATTGTACGGACACTGGCAGAATTGCGGCCGCTAACCTCAGATGCCAAAAAATAAGAAAAAGAAGAAGAAACACTTGTCGTCAATCGAGTGTTACCAGCTGTCCAAAACGATTTTATCTGCCACTTTAGATAGTATTTTAACTTTCTTCAAAGCAATCTTTGAAGCTTAAAGTAGACTATGTGGGCTGCTTAGGCTGGCACTTTTAAAGCAGGGGGAGTCAACTTCGAACGCATAAAATGCCAACAGCATAAGTATATATGGGCACCTCAGAACTTAGACGAGATATACGACTACTCACGACGACGTACCTTCCCCTCTGTCAATCCTATTCGCCAAAAATCTAACGGGTTTATAAAAACTAATTCAATAATCGATTTCCCAGTCACAGAATCGCTTTTGCAGTGTGATAGAAAAGCTCTTGGGAAAATGCCTGTTTGTGCTGTTAGCTGATGCAAAAAGAAATCCAATACCTCAAATCTACAAAAAGATGGAAAAACATTTCATCTGTGAGTATAATTTTGTTGAAATTGTAACCAATTTCGTAGATTTACAAGTTTTTCGTTATTTGAGATCGAGCACATTGAATAAAAAATATTGCAAAAAAATCGAGACTAGTTTGAAAAAATAAAAAATAATATAATAGAGCATTTATTACAGCAAAAAGAAAATAGTATAAAGTACAGCAAAGCTAAAACTTAAAATTAACATCTTAACTGTTTAAACATTGTTTCCTTATTTGCTGAGGAATTAATTGTTCTGTGTTATTGGTGACTCTATATCCCTCACTAGGCTGAGCCTGTATCGAGGGAGCCGGCTGACGAATTTGCTAAACAACGAATAATTAAATGCTCAGCTGACAGAAATTACAATGAAAATTTAATACAAAAAACGGGACAATCTTATAAATCTAACTGTTATTATTATAGTTGAGAGATATTAGTTTCAATAATTAAAAAAATATTATGTAAATTTAAATTTAAGAATATGCAAAAATTGTTGATGTAATACATAATTGATGATTATGGATACGTGATTTTTATCTTACGGTTACAAGCAACTCTTCTGTCTTATCATAATTTAGGGATTCAAGCCATCTATTGATAATTAGTTTTGCTTCAGCCACTGATTTATTTTTAATGTCGCAGGCTTTTATGACCTTGTTATAATAAGCTTAGCTTAATGTAAGCGCCAGTGTGCTGGGCAAACCTACATGTTGTTTTTGGTACAGTTAATTTAAAGATTCTTTGTTTCAATAGTAGTCAGGAGCGGAGATAACAGATTTATCCACAGAGAGGAAGATCTTTAAAATGTACAATGAGTAGTTTTCATTTCAGTAAAAAAGAGTTTTCTCCTAAACCTAACAGATGGAGCTGGCAAGCGAAGAAAACAGTTTGTTGTTGATCCCTAATTCTGTCATTGTCAAATTGTGTTTCCTACCAGTAAAAAAACACTAACGCCATCTACATGATTCGAGGGAACTATTTTTGAAGTTTATACTTTTTAATGAAAACGGCTCATTGACGTACTGTGAGAACCCTAGCATCAGGATATAGGTTTGAGGTGGGATACCTATAAGGCTTGTGAAGCATAACCTTAAGAACCGACTGCTGAGCTCTCTCAGCTTGAACAACGATAGTCTTTGCAGCGCTGCCCCAGCATGTGATGCAGTATACTATTATCGATTGACAAAGAGCGTAATAGACTGATTTGAGAGTGTCAAAACAAGCAACATGACGTAGGTTCCGCATCACATTTACGATCTTTCTAATTCGAGCTGAGAGAGCTTCAACGTGCGGTTTAAAACTGCTGCAGCTTTTCATCAATATGGACTCCAAGGTATTTAAAAGATTTTGTGCGCACTAACGATACACAAGGACAGGTGTGGGCACTGTGGCTAGGGCGTGAGTTAATGTGTAACTTTATGTCTAGGTTTCTGTCTGGAGCTGAAGCTTTTATTTGTGTTGAGCGTAAGTAGATTTCTCTGGAGCCATTGAAACATTAGTGTCACACCAAGTTCAACTGAGTTGCACACCTCTGACCAGTTAGGCCCATGAAAAATGATCGCAGTTTGCATAACAAAGGATATCGGCATTGGGAATATTGATTTGGTGAATATCGTTTATGTAGAAGAGAAATAAAGTGGGACCAAGAATAGTCCCTTGTGGTACCCCGAAACGAATTTCCTGAGAACTACTGGTGTTTTGGCAGATCTTTACACACTGTCTCCGATTTTTTAAATAACTGCTAAACCAATCCAAGGCGACTCCTCGAATACCAGAGACCTCCAGTTTTTTTAGCAGGATAGGAACAGAGACAGTGTCGAAGGCCTTTACAAGGTCTAAAAATACGCGCAACATTCTCCATTATCTATATGAGATGACACCGCGCTCGTCAGTAGTGTTTTTTAAGTAATTTTGGAAAAGTTCCTGGTAGTGAAATAGGTCTATAACTGTTAGATAATTTTTAGGTCCACCTTTGTGAATAGGCGTAACCGAGGCGATTTTCCAGTCATATGGAAATATTCCACTTGATAAACTTAGATTAAATATGTGCGTCAGGGGTAAGGATAGAGTTTTTAACAAATTTAACAAGGAAGTTTCCAAAACCGTATATTCCCGGAGCTTTGTGACTTCGCAGTTTTGATGAGATTCTTCCTTTAATCAGTTCTAAATGCTTTCCATCGATATCGATGAAACAATTTTGTGACGCATTAATTACGTAACAAAATTGTTATACATTAGTCTTTTTTAAACTTTTGCGATCACAACACATTATTACTATGTATATTGGATTATCGGGTATTCATCGCGTAAATTGGTACAGATGGGTAGAAACACCAATACGTTAAAATCAAAAGTCACGTATGCCTAACAGTTTTTTAAGGTCTAATGTCAGTTTTTTGTATATCTCTCTTTAACGATAATTTATATCAGAGGAATAAAGCCATACAAAATTGTAGCTCATGTAAAATATAGAAGAATTAATTTATCAAATAAATAATCAGTAAACGTTGATCCTGACTTAGATACAAACATTTAAGTGAAAAAAAATTCTTATGCAGTAGTACCATACAATCATCGATATCCTAGCCAGGTACCTCCCAGTTTCGCAGCTTTACCCTAGGTCATTGTGCTCCCTATAATTTACCCTACAGAGTGTTATAATACATTTTAAAATAAAATATTTTTAAAAAAGTAATACCAAACTAACTTTAATTTTAAATTTACATCCATAACAAGAGCACTGAAGTCACGAGGATTTAAGAACCTTCCAAATTATTTATGTATTATTTAAATATTTTATCAAGCCCCATTATAAATAATAAATAAATAATGCTGGACAAATTCACACAGCATTATCTAGCCCCAACCCCAAGCTAAACAGAGCTTGTGTTATGGGTACTTGATGACTGATATACCTAATATATTATACCTACTTCATAGATAGATATTTTTTATTATAATATAGAATAACATCCACTGAAAAAATATCTGCAGATTGTTGTTATAAAATATGTTTATAAAAATATTATTATTATTATATAGTGTTTAACCACACTTAGGTAGAACATTTTCAAAGAAATTAATAACCTTATCAATAATTTTACGGTTCCGGTGGGTTTGACGGACATGGGTTCGAATCCCACCGGAACCGTGAAATTTTTAATAAGGTTATTGATTTCTTTGAAAATATCTGCAGATCTTACAGATATTTGTCCGTGAGGCGAGAATCCAACCGCAACCTCTTGCTTCGCTGACGGACCTTCACCAGCTGCGCCACAGAGGTCATTCAAATACAAATACAAATAACGTTTATTGATCAAATCATTGGTACAGTTTAGTATGAAACCCTGGCTCCCGAACTAGCGTTAGCTGTGTGTCAGGCAGGAGACAGTTTCTTCTCACAGTATAAAGTTGTCAATTAATGGATTAGTTAAATTTACATTGAATATTGATCTAATGAAAACAAAAACTTATTTTTATGATGTAAGAATTGTGTATCGTGTGTGATATTATATTATAAATTTATCAAATAAACTACGTTTTTACAAATTCATAAAAATTATATAAGTGCAATATATGAATTTAATAATAACTAGTAATAATAATTAGATTAATAGATAGATTAGTCGTCATTATGTTTTTTAAAGTAGTAGGTTTTCCGTGTCGTCATTAACGCCTACTTCGTTTCTGTGGCTATAACTTTTATGTTACCAGCACTTTACCTTAATGAAACTACTCGTAGTTTCACGCAGCTCAGCCATTTAGTTGTTTGTCGATTACCGCGAAGCCAAGCAAGCGACTTGTTTTGACGATGAATAATAAAGTGCGAAATATTATGGACAGTCTAAGTCCTCTTACTTGGATACTCAAAGTTTTATGTCTCAATTGTAATGTGGGAGACCAAACTTATCCTCAAGCATTGTACTTCGGGAAAATGATATTCACGATTGCTGTTATGGGATGTTTAGATGCATTTAGTTTGTATTACAAAATATCCTTTGTCTTTCACGCCATTAGCACTTCCATCAAAGTAACAGATTGCGTACAAATGGTGTATGACCACCTTCAATACAATGTGGATATATGGCTTACTAATAAGTACAAAGGGCAAGCTATCTTGGGATATTTCAAAATATATGAATCCATTGACAACGTCCTCGGAATAACTGACTATTCCATGATTAAAAATAAATTAACATTGCTTTTAAGCGTTTCCTCCTCAATTTGGTTGATAAGCTCGGCATTTGACTTTGCTGCTTGGTACCAGGGTTATGGCTTGACGATACCAGCTATATATTCAGTAGCTTACATCTATTTCTTTCTCAAAATGATGACCATGCTGGACCTAACTTCTCACGTTATGCACATTGAAATACGCTTAGCGATGATAGCAGATATAGTACAGCACTATTACACCATGTGCCCCGAAACCTGGACAGTTGTGTCGGGTCGAACCTGCAGTGATTTCAACTCTGCTTCGTATCTGGCCTCGAAAAAACGAATACAGCCCTTGAAGATCTTCTTGAAGAATGATTACCAATGTCTTACCAGGTGCTACCTGTTACTTACGGATCAAGTAGAGTTCATTAAATCAATGTTTGGATTCAGAGTAAGAAGTCACAAGATGTTTAGAATTTAGTAACTTTGAAACTTACATCAGTACTACGTTTAATACTCTTTTTAGGTTATGCTGAACTGCTTGAGCTTGCTGATAGATATTATAAGATTTACGAATATTGCAGTACGTCTGATCGTTGGAACTCAAGTAAGTTGCATCAGAACGCAAAGTTGCGTAAGAGTTTGATGAGCGTTAATAAGAACAAAGAGAGGTAGTAAGAGGTACCTTTTTCAGGTAATTTTCTACGGTGATAGATATTTACCAGCCGTGGCAAGTCTAGTGCGGATGTTGACCTGCGTAGCGATGCTTGTCAGCTTGGTGATACACTGCGAGAACACTTACGATCAAAACGACAAGATTGTCAGGATTATAGACCACGTTCTCATCAATAAAAATCCAAGTGAGTTCATTAATTATTTTGGTGTTATTAAGCATTAACTAAATCTGCCAGAAGGTATGTACATTCTTAATAACAGACGTCGGAATCGGCACAATAAAGATGTCGAATTATACAAGCTTCAAAACTCTCGACTAATGCTTCCTTTTGTGGACCAAATTTCACGCCCTACTTCATCTTCATCTTCTTTAATGATTATTTATTTTCAACCTTTTTATGCTGATACTGGTGTGACCTAAAGTTACACTTAGGTTGACGCATTTATTAAGTGTTTAAACTTCCGCGACTGAATCACCGTCAATGAAACCATCGGGTGGCAAGCCGCGGCTTAGTGAGCTACACAGCTTGCTTTACCTGAAGCAGGTCGATGGCAGGTCTTATCCGTCTATTCAATTCCCAGGCAGTGCAGTGTGCTACCTTGCTGAATGAATCATCTCTATATATTTGCAAAAAGCTAAAAAAACTAAACTATGATTTTAAAACTGTAAACTACCCTCTTTTTGCTATTTGCATTATTTTGTAGATGAAAAGTTACGTGCAGCGATGGTTGATCTTCGAGCACTCGTATTGGCGCGCCCCATTAGCTTCAACATGGCAAAATTCTTCAGAATTGACTATCAATTTTTAACATCGATAGTTTCGGTTTCTGCCACTTACACCATTATACTACTGCAGAGTATGAATTAAACAAATAATAATAAATAAATAAATTAAAAATGTGTTTATATTAAAAAAGGTTTCACAGTTACAGAGCATTTACATTTAAGTATAAAATAATGCTTTTAACAATTACATTAGTGTATGTATTACATTGTACCTACTAAGAAAAATAAAAACCCAATAAAAACCTGCGTGCTGTCAGTGCGTCCGTCGACTCCTCGTTCAAACTAAGTGTTGAACTAGTGTTTAGACACGAGGGGTGCTCTGCTTCGGCATACTCAGGGATGGGCCAGTAGAAACATTATTTTACTTGACACCGGAAAAGATATAAAAGATAGAACCTTAACCAAATGACATAACATTTATAGCGTATGTAAAAAGTGTAATGTGTTTAATATGGATTATGGAGTTATATATGCGTATGTAGATTAAGTTTATATAAGTGTAGAGTTATGTTTGTATGTGTTGTTTATGTTGTGTATACGTGCATTTGTATGGGAGATTAAATACATAGATTTAATTTTATTACTTTCAACAAATTTTCTGTCTCTTCGCAATTCAAACATTGTAAATATTTTCTCAATAATTATGATTTCAGTTGCATATTACCTACTCAAGTATTTTGTTTAACTTTTATAGCCTCTAATAAACAGGCTATCCAACCGAAAAATATTTTTCAAATCGAATCAGTAGTTCCTGGGATAAGCGCGTTCAACAAAACAAACAAACTCTTCAGCTTTATGAGTAAAAATTGTTATCAATAGGTACTAATATCATATGCCCGTGACATAAAACAATTTCATTAGATATGTGCCATAACCGTTGATCGATAATGGTGATAAGTAAATAATAGATACCTAGGCGAGCAATTAATATTGAAGGTTATGGAGATATCTCCATGGTCAAAGTTTTTAGGTTAGAATAGCGATTTCCATTATGGATTTAGCGGTGGGGAGGGGGCGGAGATGGGGAGGGGGAAGGGGCTACCCCCTGTAACATCGTTATGGAGATATCCATGGTTAAAGTTTTTTTTTAGGTTAGAATAGCGCTATTTAGTTCATCTCGGTTCTGCCACAGGCAGTGTTTTTGGATGGTTATAAAAAAAAACCTAATAACCTACTGTCTCTCCATCTCGGTTCTGCCACAGCAGTGTTTATGGATGGTTATAAAAAAAACCTAATAACCTACTGTCTCTCCATCTCGGTTCTGCCACAGCAGTGTTTTGGGATGGTTATAAAAAAAACCTAATAACCTACTGTCTCTCCATCTCGGTTCTGTCACAGGCAGTGTTTTTATTTTATACATTTCCTAAAATAGCTTCGGAGTTGTATTAGGAAGAACTAGTTTAGCCTAGGCAAAACTAGTTTGTCTCAAGCCAAAAAAGAAGAAGAAGAAACATAATAGCGTCGCTTCGCATTCCGTTCAGAGCAGTGTAAACTAAACACTACTCCGTTATTTTTTGTAAAAATAAGTTAATGTAAATTGATAACTATGGTGCATAAAGCGTAATATTGCGTATTTATTATACACCAATGATAATATTTGAAAATTTAAAAATATTTAAGTAAAAAAACATGACTTAAAATGGAATAAAATACAACTCGACTAACGTTAACGAAACGCAAAGTGTCGACTTTGACGTCTGACATAACAATTAGTTGTCAAATTGAAGTGGTGATTGTGTGTTGTTTCCCAGTTTGTATAAAAACTAAAAATAAATATATCTCGTGAAACGTAAATTTGCGCAACCTGAGACTTTGCAAAACGCTTTCTTTTAGTGAGTACTAACTACAAAAAAATATAGACTTTCAACTCGATGGCCGGTATTGTAAATTTTAGCCAGGAACCCTTATAGAATCACTCTGTCTGTCTGTCTGTCTGTCACATATGGATATCTCGAGAACTACTGATGCTATCGACTTGAAATTTAAAATTGTAAAAGACAACACTTTTTTAATAATATAGCATATATGAAAATGTTAAAAAATATTCATATTTTGATTGCAGGGGGCGGATGTTTAAGTGAAGTTACTAGGCCATGTGGGGTATCATATGAAAGGTATTCATTTGCACATTATTAAACAGTTTTTATTTATTCTTTAAGCCGTATCGTTTTTGAGTAATTTACAAAAATGTTGAAAAAATGACCCCCCCCCCCCACTTATCTCCGAAGTTTACAGAGATAAACCCGTGATACGTTTATTACTAATAGAAGTGTATGTAAACTTTATAGGAAAATTATAGCGAACTCTCTAATTTGCAGTTTTTTAGACAATGGGGGTGAAAGGGGGGTTTTAAAAATTTTTGAAAAGTAACTAGGTAATGTGGGATATCATATGAAAGGTATTCATTTGCAAATTAATAAACCGTTTTTAAGCCGTATCGTTTTTGAGTTATTTACAAAAATGTTGAGAAATATAGCGTTCGTTCCGCCCCCCCCCCCCCCTTATCTCCGAAGTTTGCGGAGAGAAACCTGTGAAACTTATATTGCTGTTAGAAGTGTATGTAAAGATTAGAGGAAATTTATTACAATCTCTCTACTTAGCATACTTTTTTTGAAATCATCGAAAGTGTAAAAAATCTACATAAGTTCCGCTATCAGACAAGAGCTGGCGCCGTCAAGGTTCTCCAACAAATATAAAACCGCCTTTGTCATATATTATATTGTTTGATGGCACGGAACCCTCGGTGCGCGAGTCCGACTCGCTCTTGCCCTGTTTTTTTGTAATCTTTTATTTTTGCTCAACCCCATTGCTCTATGGATAAAAATCTTGTCGAATAAACAGACGTTGGCAAAGTGGTGGAATATCTTTCCTGTCGCACACGCTATTAAAATAAAAAAAAGAAGAAAATAAAAGGTACTGCTGATAATTATGCTCAATAGTCTTGTCTTGTCTTTTTATTTTATGGCTTTCCGTGTTTGGCCCAACACAACTCCGCCAGTGTCAAGTTAATTTATAAATTCGTAAGTTATTTGGCTAGCCATGCTGGCGGCCATTTTTTCCACGCATTCACCTGCTCAATAGTCAATGCTTCATTACTTTTCTGTTTATCTGTCAGTGTCAAAAAACGTTTTGCCCAGAAAATCTGTTTGTTTGTTTACAACAATAGCACCAAAACCAAAGCTGCTAGGGGTGTAATTTCAAAAGGTCTAAGATGATTTTTCGCTATGATTTTGCATTGCAAGACTAAAAATGCGTACATGTGCTGTAGTTACGTGCGAAAAGGACGGAAAACATATATTTCCAACTGATGAAACATTAAAGCAACAGTGGATAAGAGCAACCAGAGTTGATCGTCACAGAAAAATTGGCTGGCATCTGCGTAAAAGTTCATCCATATGTTCAGATCATTTCACCCCAAACGATTATGTACAAAGTGAGTATATAAATAGGTGTTTGGATTATTACTCCTTAAGTCTATGTTCACATAACATTTTCCTATGTACTTACCTACCTCTAATTTTGACTTTAGGTATCTATAGTTCACGAAAAACACTAAAAAGGAAATCTATACCATCAATATTTCCTTGGACGTCACCCGCGCCGCAAGAACAAGAACTAAAACCTTTCAACCCCAAAAATGCAAATAAAAATTATTCCAAATCTGAACTACCAACAAAATTTGTTGAAGAATATGCTTATTGTAACATTGACATATCTGGACCTAATTTAGACCCCCTGCAAATCAAAAAAGAGTGCAATGACCTGTCAGAAAAAAATGTATCTGGACCCCTGTTACTCTCCAATGAAAGTCATATAGACCACAATGATAAGTGTTTACAAGAAAATCAGTACACAGTACCTGATGAAATTCATATGGAAATTACTGTTGACTCGGATGATCAGTATCAACCCCCACTCAATGAGGTAATTAATAAAGAATTTTTATATCTGCTCTTAAGAATTACTCTGCATGTAGTTAAAATTCCTCCTCACTTCCCCATGTATTTGTAGTAGTTTTTTAAGGCCGCTCTACATTCTCACGAGAATCTCGCGAGAACGCGAGAAACATGCGAGAAACGTGAATGTGGAAGCGATGAGAAGAATACGCGAATCGCTTCCACATTCACGTTTCTCGCATGTTTCTCGCGTTCTCGCGAGATTCTCGTGAGAATGTAGAGCGGCCTTTATAAAATGTTAGTAGCCTAAGTTCTGTAATCTGTGGCCTTAGGTACTCCATAAACATCAGCTATCTGACAGTGAAAGTCTTGTCAAGTCAGTCCAGCCTCGAAAAAAAGCTCAGATAAGGTCGCCGTCAATATGGCCAGCCAATTATCATAACAATTTTTAAATTAATTTGACACTGGTGGAATTGTGTAAAACCAAACACAAGAAGCCATAAATTAAAAAGACAAGACAAGCTCAAATAAAAAAAAACGTTGATATAATAATAGTCAAAAAGCTTTTATTTTCAATAATAACAAACTGAAAGCTGCAGGCACCATCTAGTCTGCATTAAAATACCTGCACTATTTTTATTTAGGTAATTATCTATTTGTTTTAGGTCTCTTCTGAACAAGATTATTTGGAGGTGCCTGTCATAAAAACTGAGCCAGAAGAGGACCCTGCCCAAGAAAGTAATTCCTTTTTAGTGGAAACAAGTAAACAAATATTGAAGAGACAACATTGTGTCAATATCAAAAAGGAAAATGTAGAGGAGCCTTATGCAATATCACCATCAAAAAAAACTGAAGCTAAAGGCAGAAGTAATAATCCTATCTTGTCACAAAATGATTTTGATAAAAGGTCTGTTGTATATGATGACATTGATCTCTACGGGATGCTACTTACGAAAAAACTGAGAGCCTATGCTGTCTATGAGAGAAATCTAATAATGTCTAAAATTGATGCTCTTATAATAAAACATCCACCGGGATTCAACACCTCTACTGAAAAAATGCTAAAAAAGGTCACAAAAAAAAAAGATTTAATTACATCAAAGCAAACATTAGAATACACCAATGACTATTCAGATACGCATTTGTCTCCACAGCTTAAAACACAGTCTACCACAGAATTGTCTTCAGTATCATCTCCATCATTATTACCGGAAATACAAACAAAAAGTACTACAAATCAACCAATGATAACGAAACCACGCAAGGTCCAGCCGGCCACCAGTAGTATTCTAAGTAAACCAGTAATATCATCAAGTAATGTATCAGAAAAAAAGTGTATAATTAGTAGCTTCCCAAACAAGCAACGCAAAGTAATTAAGCGAGTCAACCTTTTAAAAGCCTTTAAACCCTTCAAAAATATCAGCAAAGGCCTTAAGCAACAACATAACATAGTAGAAAGCAAAAAGCCAGTGAAAGTTCCAAACAATATCCCTATCAAATCAAATGTTACCAGTACCTCAGATCAATCTTCTATATCTAAAGCTACAGTACCACCTCATTTGCCACTCAAAATAATTATTCCACAGAACATGCTAACTTCTCACGCTGCAAGCCAATTTGTACCTTCCTCATTTCAAAAAGGAAAAATATTAATACGAAAATCTAAATCATTTAATTATGTGCCGTCATCAACACAGCCACCAATATTGATTACTGCACCTACTGTAAGTCATTCCTCTTGTGACATGTCTTTGGAGCCATTGAGAGATAACAACAAAAAAATTGACAAGGAAGGTGAATCTACCGTTCCAAATATTGTAGAAACATCATTAAAAAATGGTAATATTGATAAGGATGGCTAAGGGTGATGAAATAATAATTAATTAACTAAGCATTAAGTTTGTGCATATATTTATTACAGTTGTCAATAAAAGATTACGAATCTAAATAATTTACTTGCTAGGTATTTTTAATTTAAACTTAATAAAATTCCTAGAGATTATAAGTAGATCAATTGATGTAGGTAGAGTTCTCTATAACTTTTGGAAACTATCATGCTTGTGAACACTAATGCAATATTTTCAATTTATCATGGCGTGTGAAACTGCGCCAAAATATCGGGAAACTCAGACTCAAATCATATTTATATCCCGTAAATATTGCATATTATGTTTCCTCTATGTGTCAATAGAAATGAAGTTCCATAGTATTACATCAGCCACCAATATGACCAATGTGTGTAGTCACAGTCACACACAAAGGCGTCCGTCACTCGCCCAAGGCCACGCGTTAAATGCTTACCGCATGGTAGGTATGTACCACGGTGGTCTATTAGGTTATGGGGAACTATTTTGATGTTTTCCTTTTTTATGAAAACGCCTCATTCATAATCTAAATAATTTTAAGTTCTTAATTTTATAAAATTCTTGATTTCGAAGAGCTGCCAACTCTCACGACTCATGCGAGACAGCTTCCCGCTTGACGAGCTTTCGTACGCGCCGCTGGTGATTGTGTACGCCGTTAACGTGCTCTCGCAGCGTCGAAGCGTGGTAGAATCCCTTGTGGCAGATGGTACACTTGTAACGGCGGTCTTGGATATGAGACTGGAAAGAAACATAGGCTTAGATTTCTAACCGACTAAGAAAGGAGGTTCTCAAGACGTCTGTATTATTTTTAATATATTTTTGTATACTACTAAATGGGGGGGGGGGGGGGAACAAGGCGCAGGCCCAGCTGATGTTAAGCGGTAACCTCTGCCAATAACAACTACAATTGCAATACCGAGGCGTGCTTAGTGCACGTGACCAACGCTGCATTGCAATGCGCCCGTCACCCTGAGACAGAGTTGTAAGGTCTCCTGTGCCCGTAATTTCACCGGCCCGCTAACCCTTCAAACCGGAACACAGCAATGCAGACATTACTGCTTTGCGGCAGAAATAGGTATGGTAGTAGTACTTTTCCGGATCAACTCTTCACAAAAAGTTCTACTTCACTAAGTTTTGTTACCTCAGAACTCCGTCGTTAATAACACGATTTGGAAAATTATTTTTGAGTTTGAATCCACTCCCAGATTGGTCCCATTTTCTCATAACTCGGTTCTGATAATGTGTGGCGTTAAATAATTACAAAAGTGTATACTGCAGTGCCTTAAGGCATAGTTACTTGTCTTTCATTTAACCCGTGATTTGATTTTGGTATTTATTACCTATCAGCAACACGTCTAGTATTTTATAATTAAAGTAGGTTTTTGTGTAATAGGATTCTTGACGTTAAAATTCGGATTTTATCGGAAATTACGTTAAAGTTCGATGTCCTCGTCGAAATCTAAAAATCACCAATTTAAACTCCTGTAGGTACAAATTTCCAAGTAACGCATGTTCTGGGCACAGTGTTCAGTAAAAATCGGCCAAGTGCGAGTCGGACTCGCGCCGAACACGAAGGGTTCCGTACCATTATTCTGTGAATATATCGCAAGCGTTTACCTGTTACCGTTATTGAAATCGAGCAAAAAACGGCATTAAAATCACCTTTGTTGTATTCGCCCCCCTAAAATATTTATTTTATTTTTAAAATGAAAATAAAATATTCTGTAAATATTTCAAGCGTCTAGCTGTTGCCCTCATTAATATCATGCAAAAAAATCACGTTTGTTGTATAGGAGCCCCTGTTAGCCGAAAAAACCCCTAAAAAACATTTTAATCTGTTCTGCGGCAACAGAAATACATCATCTGTGAAAATTTCAACTGTCTAGCTATCACGGTTCACGAGATACAGCCTGGTGACAGACAGACGGACAGCGGAGTCTTAGTAATAGGATCCCGTTTTTACACTTTGAATACGGAACCCTAAATAAAAAAAAACGTATTTACTGCTGAACATGCAAGATGGATCTAGCGAGCGGATCAATCGGGTCTTGAACACTTCTCACGACTCGAGCCTGCTAATAGCCTTCCACGATGTAGTACTAGCATGCCTGACAATAGCATTAATCGAAAGAAAGTGCTCAGAACATTACGTAATCTCGACGTGAACAAGGCCAATGGACCAGATGGAATTTTAGCAGTAGTCCTGAAATCATGTGCTCCTGAGTTGTCTCTTATCTTAACACGTCTGTCTTTGTTCGTCTTTGGAACTTGGTAAAGTCCCTAAGTCCTCTGGAAGCTTGCTAATGTGCAGCCCGTGCCCATGAAAGGTAGTCGTGCCGACCCTTCGAACTATCGACCTATATCAGTCACTTTCCTGCTTTGTAAATGCATGGAACGTGTTCTGAATAGTAAGCTCTTGGCATACCTTGAAGACAACGACCTCCTCAGTGACAGTCAATACGGCTTTCGCCGAAAACGGTCTACTGGTGATCTTCTTGTGTATGCCACTCACATTAATTTTATTATATTTCTGTTTGTTTTTATGTATATTTTTTTGTTACATGTGGTGATCAATAAAGTGTTATCCATCTATTTATTTAAAGCGAGGCCATTGAGAAACATGGTGAAGCCTTAGCGGTATCACTTGACGACTCGAAGGCCTTCGACAGGGTCTGGCACGATAGCCTTATTGGCAAGCTTTCGGCGTATGGACTGTCAGCACTCCTCTGCAACTGGCTTAACGACTTTCTGAGGGAAAGATCAATTCGAGTTGTTACTGATGGCTGCTCGTCTGATCAAATGGCAGTCAATGCCGGGGTACCTCAGGGGTCCTTACTATCTGCCACACTGTTCCTGCTGCACATTAACGATCTGCTGGTTCCCGGTATCATTGGGTAGACGACAGCACAGTGATAGATAGCTACCTGACCGAAGCCACAAGCAGTCGAGTAGAGATACAGGCGCAATGAGAAGAGATGGTGCAGCGCTTGAACTTGACTCTGAAGGCAGTCTCAGATTGGGGAGGAGCCAATCGAGTTAATTTCAATGCCTCTAAAAGACAAGCCTGTCTTTTCTCTACCAAAAAGAGTCCGTTTCTCCAGGTTCCTGAGTTCCGAGATGTACCGGTACCTATAAAAGATCAGCTGGAGCTTCTAGGTGCCACCTTAACAACGACACTCAACTTTGGCACCTTCATCGAGTCCAAAGCTAAAACTGCGGCCATGAAGCTGGGGATCCTGAACAAGGTTAAGCGATGCTTCACACCGGGACAGCTTCTATCCCTTTAGCAAGCTCAAGTCCGGTCTGGTATGGAGTATTGCTGCCATATTTGGGGTGGCTCCGCCAAGTATCAGCTGGCTGCCCTAGACTCAATTGAACGCAGAGTCTTCAGAGTTATCGGTGAGCAGTATCTTGCGGAGACTAAGATCCAGTCTCGATCACCGCCGCAAGTTAGCTTAAGATCTTTTACAGGATACATTTTGGAGAGTGCTCTCAGGAACTCCACGATCTGATACCACCATCTCCATTCCACTCCAGGACAAGCAGACGAACAGGGCAGTACCATCTTTATCTAGTGGACATTCCACCCACTCGTACTAAGCGGTTCTCCTCCACCTTCATCATCCGCACCGCTAAGGTCTGGAACTCGCTGCCGGCTTCTGTTTTCCCCGAAAACTGCAACCTGGGTCTCTTCAAGTCAAGAGTGGATAGGTGTCTTCTAGACCTTTGTGTTCCATCATCGGCCACATCGTCACTCACCATCAGGTGAGATTGTGGTCAAACAAAGGTCTATCTGCAATAAAAAAAAAACTGGGAAGTGCGGGTAAAAGTCGATCCTACGAGCTTTAACCTGAATCCCAACTTCAAAAGCAACTACTTCAGAGGTGATGCCGTTTATAGCATTCACGTCACTCCGACGCCTTACAAGGAGTGTTTATACTTCTTGCCGCAGCGCGTTTGGCCGGCGCGTCCATGCGCTTTGGATCTTGAGATTGACGCGGGACTCGAAGCCAGTCGAACATACACCCCATCAGATTGCTAAGTTCGATTAACCTCACCCGTATGTGATTGCTCAGAGTGGACGCAGTCCTGTACTTCTTGCCGCAGTGTTTGCACTCGCGTTTGGCCGGCGCGTGGCGCTCGCCGTGGATCTTGAGATTGACGCGGGACGTGAAGCGAGCGGGACACGACGCGCAGGCGTAGGGCTTCGCGCCAGTGTGCGTGTTGAGGTGGTCGCGTAGACTGTACACCGTCTGTAAGTGGCATAAGGTTCATTTTTCATTGGTAGGCAAACAGTTTTCTTAAAATTATACAATAACTAAAAAAATAAAACCGGACAAGTGCGAGCTGGACTCGCCCACCGAGGGTATGTATGGAACTCGTATCGTCGAATTCCGTAGGTTATTTAGAAAGGATTTTTCTTTGTATCTACAGTATGAGACGATATACATACATACCTTGCCAAATTTCATAGTTCTAGATCTACGGGAAGTTCCCTATGAATTTTGATACGGCCGTATCTTTTTTTGCAGGTTAACTTAGATTTTTTCACAGCTTAAAGAGGCTGTAGATTTGAGTATATGGTTTTATTTTCAAACTCGATACCTCTACGCGTTCTCGAGATAAAGGGTCTTGACAGACCAAAAGACAGACTGACAATGCGGCTAGTCTAAGATTCGTCAGACCCTGCCTGTAATACTCACAACATAGCATTTGCCGCATGTATCGCACATGTGTTTGCGGCGCTTCGTTAGGTCCGCCACGTACGACGAGTCCGGGTGTTTCTCGACAATGTGCTTGCACACCCAGCTCCGACTTGGCCCAACCAGTCCGCACTGAAAATAGAATATTTTTAGGACCATGGCTATACAACAAAATTAATAAGAAATTAGAGATATACCCTATGTCTAAAGAGTCATGCAAGCGTACTATTACCACATGGCTCCTATCCCAAACATATGCAACCACAGAAGATCTGCATAAAATCATATCATGAGACGCACAAACACACACGCACACACACACACATACACACACAGACGCACATATACACACACAAGTTTATATATATATTTATATATAAGTATATAGAGGTATAAACATATATGTATAGATATTGCATTAATATTTATTTATTCTATTATTATTGTTTATTTTGATGTTATAATTAATATTTTAATTAAGTGTTTTAATACTACATATGTACATACGGAAATAAATATATATATTAAACTTTTAAGTAATAAGCTAAGGTATATAGTTATTAAATTGATCACAGTAATTTTATGTTTCCCGAGGAGGGCGATAATCTCTGCAACACTGTTTAAAAAAAAAACTACTGCATGCATTATCAAATTCCTTTATGATTGTAATCACTCTGTACTATGTGACCAAATAAATCTATTAAATCTAAAAAAAAAAATCTAAAAAATGTAAATCACTTTATTCATCGTCAAAAAATGATAGATAGGTGTTATCTCTTGTCCGTGGATGCAGTAAGCCACCAACGGATACCTCCGTAAGATGGGCAGCAGTCTTTCCGTGGATCAACACCCGCACATTGCTCGCCAACCCGCCTGCCAATGTTGCTCATGCTCCCTTCTTGTAGATGCATCAGGGAGGCTTGTGTGCAGCAGTGCACGTCCTACAGTTGAGATGACGACATTACGAGACAGGCCGAATGCCCACGATGTTAAGCGGTGACCTCTACCTATTACAACTGCAATACCGGGGTGATCACGTTCATTAAGCACATTTGAAATTGAGTAGACGAAAAAATATATTTTCATCCCATCTATTCGAAAAGGACGACTTGGTTCGCCTTTAAGTGCACCCAAAGGTGGTATTTTCTATAAGAAACTTTTAGCGGGCAGTAATGAGTTTTTAATCCTCTTTATAAGTGCGCTTTATGTCAACGTCAGAAGTTCATAAATGTTTCCGCCTTGTTGGTTTACATTTTAAACAAGTTTTAAGCCAAGTGAGGGTAGTCCGAAAAGACGCCTTCGCTTTGCTGCGGTTAACTTCGGCAAGCCATTCTTCCCGCGACCAGGTGCAATCCGGTCGAAACGTCGGGATAATAATAAAGTTAATAACGCGATAAATACCCGTTAATCCGATATAGTAATAAGGTTTTTTTATTCCAATTTGTATTTCCCTCAGTTTTCGAAACCAACAACAGCACACAAACGCATGTTTTGCCTTTTAGTGCAAAATCTTGAGTAATAAAATTACATCATACAGCTTTTTGTATTGTCATTCAAAATACATATTCTACTAGAACAGTTTCAAATCTCTTCAAAAACTACGAAGTTATAAATCTAGACTACAATCGACATACTTTCAAACGTCAAACAGGATGACATATGCTAAATCGCGTAAATAAATTTAATAGGTACGCATGAAGAAAACAGGAGCAAAGTGGTGCAATAGTGGTATCAGTGTTCTGTGAAGAAGTGTTCTAGTGAGAATTTGCTGTGATATTCTTATTGGTGTGATTTCCGATATAAAGAGTTAATTTTGTTCTAATTGGACTACGTTATTAATTGGAAAATATGGTGATAATTTATAAAAGTAGTAGGGATCCATTTCATCATCATCATCATAATTTCGACCGTAGGGATCCATTTATAATCGATTTAAACAACTAGTTACGCAAATAATTGTTTAAAACAACCGACTTTAGTGATAAAATCTAAAATAGTGCTGAAAATATGACTTTGGCATCCATCCACTGCGCAACAGTTACGCGGTTTCGGCATCTAAAGGGACACATTTAACGTGCGGGCGTGTAGCAGCCTACTGCCGGCGTAACACCGACGTTACACCAAGCGGTAGGCATTTAACGCGTGGCCTTGAGCGAGTGACGGACGCCTGATAAAGCTGAAGAGTTTGGTACTTTGTGAACTTTCGCGATCTGTAGACTGAAGAGTTTGTTTGTTTGATCGCGCTTATCTCAAGAACTACTGGCTCTAATCGAAAACCTCATCTAGTGTATAGTTTATTTGTCGAGGAAGGTTTAGGATATAACTACGGCAAATAGTATAGGCACGAGCAGATAATCAAAACTGGTACGGAGTCGCGGGGGACATCTTGTAAATAATATAAACTCACAATAGAACATTTGTACTGGTCTGCATTCCTACTTGCCACATTGCTTATAAGTGTGGGATGATGCGTTCGCGTGTGTTCCTTCAGATCCGAATGGTGTTCAACTGTTACGCCGCATAGCTTGCACGCAGTTCTGAAACATAAATTCATTACAGTCATCATCATCATCATCATCTAAATCTAAGCCTTAGAACTACTGGACATAGGCCTCCCTTACGGGTCTCCAGGATCATGATGAGGGGTTTGTTACTATCACGCAAAATGGGATTTATTTAGTTGCAGTTGGTAACCCAGTTATGAACCGGTAATGTAATTCTCCTAACGTAACTATTGTTACTCTGTCCGTAACTCAGTTACGAAATGTTAATATAATTTATCCTTATGTAACTACAGTATTTCTCTGTCCATAACCAGTAACTAAATTGGCATGATTTGGTGCAGTTGGCAACCCAGTTTCGAGCTGGGAATATAATTTTCTCTTCTGTAACCAAGTCCATACTGCATACTAGGATGTCTCAATAAGTTCACACTATTTCCAGGGTGAAGAAAACGCAGATGGAAGTAATATCGTGAAATTATATCTAACAACTAGTAACTAATCATTCAACTCGTACATTTTGAATGCATAATATATTTGTAATTTGACCTTTTATATAGTTGTTTCATTTCGTAGCTGGTTACGAACCAGTTACGAAATGAAACAAATATCTTCCCATAGCGGAGCTGGCTACGTAACGCAAAAAAAATGCCATTAAGTAACTGGTTACGAAAGCCAGTCACGTAGTGGGACGAAGGGGCGGGTTGGCGAGCGCAGTACGGGGTGTTGGTACCCGGAATGACGCTGCTACACATCTTTTAGAGTATCCCTTGGCTAGATTCTTGATTCTTACGGCATCCATGGCACATACATACTATTTTATGCTATTAGGGGCCATTCATAAGTTACTACACGTCAAACGTTTGAAGTAAAAGGAAGGAGACGACAAAGTGTGACATGTTGTGGGACAAGGAATGGTCCCAAGAATAGTGGCGTCACATTTTAATCAAAAGTTTTTTTGGATATTGTTGTCTATTATATGCGTGACATTTTCCATCTAAGGAGCAAGACGAGAAGTTCTATCTATCGATTAACTGACAACTCAGCGTGGCGAGTATGGCAACAACCCCGTTATGATATTGTAGATGTAGAGGGATGCAGTCCTAGGGCTGAGACGATGATGATTATGCGAAAATGTTTACGCAAAACGCTTGAAAATTTGCGAACTGCCGTCAAAATTATGCACAGCACTTTTAGGGTTCCCACTCACATTGTCTTCGCGAGTTCACTGTGCCTCTCCGAGTTCTTGACATGCACGATGTAAACCTGCTCGTTCTTGAAAGTGACGCCGCACGGCTCACAGCGCGCGGTGGCGTCGCTGTCTGTCATCGATTGCGTCTGAAGAACCAGGATTTATTTAGAACACACACAGAGCACGTGCATTCATAGATGGAGGAAAAACAGTCATACACAGGTAAAAAAAGATTGTGTAAATGTAATGTATAAAAGGATATTATTGCTGTTGGTTTTTCTACGAATAAATAAATAAATAAATAAAGTAAGTAAAATTGTTAATGTGTGTTTAAGGATCAACATAATGGGTCTGAAATAAATTTTTATATTTTTATTTATTAAAAGATTTTACATTACGAAAGCTTTTTGTTCACAATACATGCATTAAATATTATATAATGGAGGTACAAAGGTGAAAATGTAGTTAGCATTAAATTATTCTTAGTCTCGTCTGAAAATCAGCGTGCTCTGTGTACATAGTGTAGGTAGGGTAACACAGAGCTCAGAATGCTCTTTTTTACCGTTCCGTATCCAAAGGGTAAAAACGTGGCTGTATCTCATGAACTATTACTATAACTCCGCCGTCCGTCTGTCTGTCTGTCTGTCACCAGGCTGTATCTCATGAACTATTACTATAACTCCGCCGTCCGTCTGTCTGTCTGTCTGTCACCAGGCTGTATCTCATGAACCGTGATAGCTAGACAGTTGAAATTTTCACACATGACGTATTTCTGTTGCCGCTCTAACAACAAATACTAAAAACAGAATAAAATAAATATTCAAGGGGGGTTCCTATACCTACAACAAACGTGATTTTGATTGAATAATGGCACGGAACCCTTCGTGCTCGAGTAGGACTTCCACTTGGCCTATATTGGGTTTCCACCAGCACAGACGCCCGGCGACGGCAGGCTGATTACGTCAAAGTCAATAAGTGTTTATTCAATAGAGCAAAACGCTACTTAGAATAGTCAGTTTACAAAATAAGAACAAAACACATTTAAATTGAATAAAGCACATAATTTAATCCGTACGTATCTCGCGACAGGTTTTCCACAGGCGTATATCTCGCGATCATCATGAATCATCATCATCATTTCAGCCATAAAACGTCCACTGATGAACACAGGCCTCCCTCATGGTCTCCATGAGGGGTAGTTGCCATTCTCACCACGCTTGGCAGGCGGGTTGGTGAGCGCAGTATGGGATGTTGATACACGGATAGACGCTGCTGCCCATCTTCCGGAGGTATCCCTTAGCAGGCTCTTACTGCATCCATGGGCATGAGAGGAGGGGTATCATTCTACTGCCGGCACCCCACGGCGACGATCATCATGAACGAAAAGCTTTTATTACAGCAAAAAGAAAAAGTATAAAATACAGCGAAACTTATGCTAAAACTTAAAATTACCTCTAACATCTGAACTGTTTAAACATTGTTTACTTTTTTGCTGAGGAATTAATTGTTCTGTGTTATTGGTGACTCTATATCCCTCACTAGGCTGAGCCTGTATCGAGGGAGCCGGCTGACGAATTAGCTAAACAACGAATAATTAAATGCTCAGCTGACAGAAATTACAATGAAAATTTAATACAAAAAACGGGACAATCTTATAAATCTGTTATTATTATAGTTGAGAGATATTAGTTTTGATAATTAAAAATTTATTTTGTAAATTTAAATCTAAGAAAATATTGAAAATGCAAAAAATGTTGATGTAGGTACCTACCTAATTGATGATTGGATACGAGATTTTTTATCTTACGGTTACAAGCAACTCTTCTGTCTTATCATAATTTAGGGATTCAAGCCATCTATTGATAATTAGTTTTGCTTCAGCCACTGATTTATTTTTAATGTCGCAGGCTTTTATGACCTTGTTATATAAGCTTAGCTTAGAGGTAATGTAGGCGCCAGTGCGCTGGGCAAACCTACATGTTGTTTTTGGCACAGTTAATTTAAAGATTCTTTGTTTCAATATCGTTGTCAAACATCAATTATTTGCTTTTAAACAATACGGCTCCACTGAAAATCAGTGTCGTGTTCTCATGGCGGGCGTGTGCTGAGTTGGCGACCGATTTATGTTTCTGTACCTTAATGTGTTATTTTTCATGTACGGGTCTATGTACCTTTGACACATAAATTAACATTTTCTATTCTATTTTAAAGACTACAAAATTTACCATTGACCGCGATGATCGCGAGATATACGCCTATTGCAGCGATGATCGCGAGATATACGGCTGTTGCAAATCTGTCGCGAGATACGTAATCAGTCTTTATCACAGAATAATTTCCGCCGTGGTCTTTATCGACAAATGAGGTGGAATTGTCCCAAGTAGAATGTTCCCAAGCGATACCCTGAAAGATGGGCAGTAACGTCTTTCCGTGTATCAACATCCCGTACTGCGCTCACCAACCCAGCCTGCCAAGCGTGGTGAGTATGGCAACAACCCCCAACCCTCGGCTGAGATGAAGAAGAAGATATGTAGCCATTCCAAAGACCCCCTGTGTCCCTGCTGCTCCATTGCGCATTTCTGACAAATGAGGTGGAATTGTCCTGTGGAAGTAGAATGTTCCCAAGCGATACCCTGAAAGATGGGCAGCAACGTCTTTCCGTGTATCAACATCCCGTACTGCGCTCACCAACCCAGCCTGCCAAGCGTGGTGAGTATGGCAACAACCCCCAACCCTCGGCTGAGATGAAGAAGAAGATATGTAGCCATTCCAAAGACCCCCTGTGTCCCTGCTGCTCCATTGCGCATTTCTGTTGTTACCTTGTGCTTAATTTTCCTATGTGCCAATAGTCCTTTCTCGGAGACGAATGTGCGCGCGCACGAAACGCAAATGTGCACAGTTTCGTGGCGCAGGCGCAAGTGGCTCTTGTACGTAGAAGGGTGGCTGGAAATCAATCACCAAGTTATAGCAGACATGTACAAAATAACCTTGCTGCACACCTTAAAAAATACTGTAGTAGATAATATACTTATGTAAAATAGTATGAGAATACTTAGTTCACTTAAGCCGGATCAATGGGCGATCCTATCGCTTATTTGTTTAAAAGTGGGCTTAAATCAGAGAGAAAAGAGGCCGTCCATACGACTAATACGCACAATGTCAGATAGATACACATTATAATCGCACTATAGTGATGTCGGTGTTGTCCGTATGTCGCATCGTTCGTTCATCGTACATCCTATTATCGAGCATCTGCAGTTTTTAACACTTTACCAAAAATATGTCAGTGATCTTGTAACTTTGCGACCGAGGTATTGACTAATATTTTGATTATTTATTAGTCAGTCTCTAGTTGAGAAGAAAAAATATCACTCATGATATCCGGTAAGTGGTCCAACACATTCAGAACCTAACCTCCTAGTTTCTTTTGTGAGGGTGCTATCTAGTTTTGATATTACTTGGTGATTCTATATATGTGACAGATCTACATTTTAGGAACGAATAATATTGAATACGATTAAATACATATTATTATCCATATATTATATCTGCCGTGGGGTGTCGGCAGAAGAATGTTAGCCCTCCTCTCATGCCCGTGGATGCAGTAAGAGCCTGATAAGGGATACCCCCGGAAGATGGGCAGCAGCGTCTTTCCGCGTATCAACATCCCGTACTGCGCTCGCCAACCCGCCTGCCAAGCGTGAGTATGGCAATTGCCCCTTATGGACATCCATGAGGGAGGCCTGTGTTCAGTTGTGGACGTTTTACGGCTGATATGATGATGATGATGTGAAAAACTTATATGACAGATATTACAGTACCCGGGCCCTAGTATTTGGGATGCAGACAATAAATTGAATACTAACTTGAACGTGTGATCGCATAGTTTGCATGATATCGGCGCACCTGCGTGCAGCTTGTAGTGCGTCTCCATCGCCACTCTGAAATGATAAAAACCTTATTCAATCCCACGCTGGAGATATTATGAAGTAAAGTTGGAATAATGCACAAAAAATGTAAACACGCTATTTTTTTCAACGTTTTTGTAAATAAGTCGATACGGTTTAAAGGAAAACTAAATACTGTTTATTAATATGCAAATGAATATCTTTCATATGATATGACCTAGTAACTTCGCAAAATGTTTTAAAACGCCCCTTCACCCCCTCCCTTGTCTAAAAAAACTATGCAAATTAGAGAGTTCGCTATAATTTTCCTATAAACTTTACATACACTTCTATTAGCTATAAAAGTTTCACGGGTTTATCTCTGCAAACTTCGGATATAAGGGGGGAAACGGTCGTTTTTTCAACTTTGTTAAGGGGGCAAAGTCCCCTAATATGCATAGCGCTGTCTGTTTGTCTGTCTGTGTATGGGACGAATACAACCGAACGCGTCGACCAATTTACATGAAACCTTTTTGTTAGCACTGTCTTAATGAGAGAATGGTACTGATTGATTTTGGTGACCCTAGGGTCACAGGGACCGGAGTTATGAGTTATTTTGTGTCCTTCGCCCCCTTTTCTAGTACCCTCGTACCAATGCTTGTTGTTAATAAATCCGAAACGATACGGTTTCAAGGTAAGATAAAAATTGTTTATTAATGTGCAAATGAATACCTTTCATATGATAACACGACCTAGTAACTTCACTTAAAATTTTTGAGATCCCCTATCCGCCTCCTGCAATCGTAATAAGAATAGTTTTTTTTACATTTTCATATACCTACCTATGCTATATTAGTAAAAAAGTGTTATCTTTAACCACTTCAAATTTCAAGTCGATATCATTAGTAAATCTCGATATATCTATTTGTGACAGACAGACAGACAAAGTGATACCATAAGGGTTCCTTTTTACCATTTTGATCCGGACGTAACTCTTAACAAGTAGCGTAATCCATTTAATTTGGATAACTACGAGTCTTGTTCACCTAAGAGACACCAATCTCAAACAAATGTATGTACCAGATTAACCGAAATCCGACTTCAACCAAGATTCGATTCAACAAGAAACCGTTTAATTATTGGTAATTTTTCGTTTTCTCATATCCCTATATACCTACCCCCACACGACCTAGTAACTTCACTTAAAATTTTGAGATATAAATAATATAATAATAATAATATAATTATCAAAAATATGAATATTTTTTAACATTTTCATATTATGCTATATTAGTGCTATTATGCTATATTAGTGCTATTATGCTATATTAGTGAATCGTCCCTTCGTAAAGCGACCCCCGTATTACGTATCGCGACAGGTTTGCAACAGGCACGGATCTCGAGATCATGGCGATCAAGCGTCAATTTTGTTTTAGTTATCAGATATTGTTGTATATTTGTCACAAAGTTAATTCACGAATTGACGTTTGACTGCGGTGATCGCGAGATTTGCGCCTGTTGCTAACCTGTCACGAGATACGTAATCAGTCTGTCGAAGACAGGCAGACAAAGCGAAACTATAAGGGTCCTTGTAGTTTCCTGCGGAACCCTAAAAAGCTTATAGTTCAGCATAGTATTGTACTCACTTGTGATATGTGACCATAGGGCACTTTTTGCATTTGAACTTGCCATAGTGGGAACCGTATTTGTGTTTATTGACTTCCCTCTTGTTCTTGAAGCGCATTCTGCAAACCTCGCATTCGGCATCACCCCTGGATGGCTAAAATACCAATAACCATCAATATCGTAATCGGTCCGTACATGCAATTTGTTAGCAAAAAAAAAACCGCCTTCAAAGATAAAATCTACAATGTTGCTAAAAATACCTAACCATACACATTATGTAGGGCCGATTTTTCAATCTTCAGATATCCTTATACAACGAATAGAAAGTGAGACAACAATACAGTATTGATGAACGTTAGAGAGGAATAGACAATATCTGACTATTTATCTAAGGACTGAAAAATCGGCCCTAATAAAGGTAAATACGCTATATATACCTACTGATTGACTAAAAAAAATCTTTCTCTAGAGAAAATCTTTTCTAGAAAACTTGTAAAGCTTTAAAGTGTTTCTGCTGAGGTGGAGCGGGGCTTAATTGACCAATCCCACCGCTCCTTTCCTCGAGCCTTGTGTTCTTCGAGCGTTGTAATTGGTCAATTAGGCCCTGGTCTGCTCTGCCTCAATGGAAATGCACCCAAAAAAGGTCTGTAAACGAAGATAATTTTATACATGAACTCATGGAAATAGCAAATTGTCTAAATACTTACGTCATGCCAATTCTTATGAAATGCTAGTAGCTTAGCATGCTTGTATACTGTGTAGCAAATATCACACTTGTGTTCAGCGGAAAGAAAAGGCTCTTTAGTCTTCCTGCCTTCCAACTCATTTATAGCGTCTTGTTCACTCTCAAAGACCTGTATGTCGAAAACCTGTTCATATTCCTGGCGGTTCCTCAAAGGTCCTTTCGCGCGAGGGTTTGCTAAAATAATATAAATTACATTAATCCTTTTCTATCCTCGTGTCGGAGGCCAAGACTCACTTCCGCAGGCTGTTTACGTATCTCGCTCGCGACAGGTTTGCAATAGGCATATTAACACCTGTCGCGTGATACGTAATCAATCAGCCTGCGGATGCCTCAAGCCAGTGGAGTAAGTCTTTTTAAAATGTTTTGTGTTCTAAATAACTCCTCGTGTATTTCTCAAGTACCTTTTATTTGTATTGGTTTGCACTAGCCACGGCAGGAGGTAATTTATAACCAATTGGTTATTTTTGACATTACATTTATTAATAATCACACCAGAAGCATTAGTTCGTTAAAAAGAGGGCCAAGTTAGTTTGGCGTCACAAATAAAAGAATTGAGATTGAATGGGCACCAATGCATGCAAAGTTATAGGAGCCTAGAACAAACTTTTTGAGTTATGTAAAACGTTAAAAACGGCTCGAAATGGTTCATGTACTTATAGACAACTTGCCACCGTTTTTTTTTTCGAAATTGGCTTAGTGTGTCTTGTTAAAAAAATATGTGCCTACAAGAACTAAGGGAGAGAAACACATACCCTTGAACCTTTTCTTCTTTTTTGTCTTATCAGTTTTTGATGATGAATCATCATTTACCTCTTCAATCTCAATCATAATTTCTTTATCAGATGAATCTTCTTCGAGATCATTATCGGACATATCCGTATCTCTGTATTCTTGCTTTACTTTCAATTCTTTTTGTTCTTGTTTCACTTTTGAGCCTTGGATCCTCTTTGAATCTCCAAGATTCATGTGTTCTGTTGGATCATTCTGTACACAAAGAATATTATAGAGTCACTAGTTTTAAGTGTAAATAGACTCAGATTGGTGAATTTTTTTAAGAGGGTGTATAAGACTTTTATTATACTTGCCTCATTTAAGCCTGTATTACATTACACGGTATTCAGGGACCCTTACCCTACCTAAGAGTGGTGTAATAAGAGTTAGAGCGTAAGTGACCCTAACTAGGGCGACCGGTCGGACCCGGCAAGCCTTGCTTGGTAGTTAGGGCGATTAGGGCGCCCTAACTACCGGGCCCTGAATACCGTGTAGTGTAATACAGGCTTCAGATCTGCCGCACAAAAGATAACCGCAGTAAGTACAATTTTTCGCGGTATTGCAATACCGCAAAAAATTGTAAACTATATTTCAAACTCCACGGCGGCGGCGGGAAAAATGGAAATGGACGTAGCTCTGCCGCACAAAAGATAATCACAGTAAGTACAATTTTTCGCGGTACTGAGTTAATACCAGACTCAATACCGCAAAAAATTTTACTTACTGTGGTTATCTCTTGTGCGGCAGAGATGCAATACAGGATAATGCCTATTTTATTAACTTCCTGCAGAACTATTTCGTTTTAATTCAGTTATCTATCTGTATTATCTATAAGTACCACAATTATAAGGAGGAAAAAAATATATTTGTAACAAATTAACTCAAAAACTACTGGACCGATTTTCAAAATTCTTCCACCATTTCAATTCTATATAATGTTATCCCCGTATTTCCACGGAAACAGGAACTACGCGGGTGAAAACGCGGAGTGCGTTTAGTAATTTCTAAAATCATTATCTTTATGGAAAAGTTCAAACAGCTTTCACTTTATTAATAAAATCAATTACTTACCTCATCTTCAAAATCAGCGCCCGTCATCTCAGATAATGTTACTTTATACTCATTTTGATAGAACTGAGTATCATTTGACATTTTGACGTCATAGCTAGAAAATTCATAGCTCTGGTTGTCCGGTGGGACTTTAACTGTAAGCGTTGTTACTTCCGGTATTTCCAAAATATCTGAATCTGGTTCCTGCTTGATAAGTGGTTGTAAGTACCCATTTACTAAGTTAAATTGGTTTACTGTAGATGTGATACAACTACTCAGATTTGTTGGTAACAATTCATGAAGGTCATTGGGAAAAAGCTGAAAGAAGGTAATAATAAACACTCTTTACACATTGTACATTGATTAAATTGGCAAGTTCCCCCTGGGTGATTTTCTAATGAAATGCATATAATTAACATACTAAAAAATATTTCAGCCGTTACACGTCCACTACTGAACACAGGCTCAGGAGCATGGGTCTCCATGAGGGGTATTTGCCATACTCATCAAGCTTGGCAGGCGGGATGGCGAGCGCAGTACGTGCTGGCAATACACGGAAAGACGCTGCTTCCCATCTTCCGGAGGTATCTCTTAGCAGGCTCTTACTGCATCCACAGGCATGAGAGGAGGGGTAACATTCTACTGCCGGCACTCCACGGCCATGCCAGCACCCTACGGCCATGTTTTCGTAATAACATAATTAAAATTAAATTAATTAATTATAAAACATAGAAAACATCTATATTTCAGCCGCTATTGATGTCGAAAGACAGTGGAGTATAGACCCAAGACAAACATTATGCAGAAAAGCAAACATTTGTCCCCCAGCTGGTATTGAACCTGCAACGTCTCAGCTGGCTATTAGATCAACTGAGCCATGGAGTTAACGTTTCTGAGATCTTGGCAATTTAAGTTTGAGATCGGGTTAGGGTCAGGATGATTTGACCCTTTTCTGCAGATCAAGTATTAGTGCACAATTTGTATGATATATACCTAATTTTTTTTATCAAATAATACAAGAGAAGTCATGATTTAATTGTTAATTAAATTACATACATGTTTCAATCGTCAAGAATTTCAGCCAAATATTAAGGGATGTCAGGGGTGCGAAGAATCTCCTTGTGAGATCGCACCGTCAAACGACCTCAGCAAATGTTCTGCAGATGTCGGCAAAAAGACGGCCAGGCTGAAGTGGGATTGGGCGGGCCACGTAAGGAGAAGCACCCTGACATGTGGGCATCAGTCATCACTCATCACTAAGTGGGAGCCTGAAGACGGGCGGCGACGCCGAGGCAGGCCCAAAAGACGCTGGCGTGATGATATGGATGCCTAGGACTGGTGGGAAGGGGCCGGCGGTCGTAAGCAGTGGAAGGAGATGGGGGAGACCTTTGTTCAGCAGTGGGACACAGTATAGGTTATAAAAAAAAAGGGATGATTCATGAGGCTTACCGTTTTCTTTTGCAATTTGTGTTCTTTCAGAATGTTGTTGGCCTTAATACATTTTTTACTGAAAGTGTAGAATTTTTTAAGAAAATATTCACATGCTGTACAATATTTTAATGCCTTGTTTTCGTAAATCTGGAAGAGGAAAGAATTAAGTTCATCAGTTAGATCTAAATTTATGTATATTAACCACTAGCTGCTGCCTACAGAAGCATTTCTATAGTTTTTATTTATTTGCCCGGAACTCATTATGTTCTAGCTACCCAGTATATTATTTCCTCCTCACAAAAAAAGAATTATCAAAATCAATTCATGTTCATACACGACGAAGTTATCCGCGAACACACATAAAAAATATATGGTTGAATTGAGAAACCTCCATTTTTTTCGTGGGTTAAAAAACAGCAAGTCTCGTCAAAATCGGTCCAGCCGTTTGGGACATTGTCGTGAACAAAGCGACCGCCAGACAAATAAAACCGCGAGTCGGGCTCGCGCACCGACAGTTCCGTGCCATCATACAATATAAAATAATAATAATTTTTTGAGAGTTTGTTATAAAAGTGTTCCTAGGAAGTCCATGGTTAAAACTACATTCATGATTGTTTCAGATTTGCAAAAGCAGTTAGTATTTTAAAGGAGGGTGTGGGGATGCTGTTATTATTTTATATGTACATGCAGAATTACAGCTTCTAGGACTAATAGTCTCTTTGCAAAGCTGGTGACAGACAGACAGACAAAGAAAAACTATAAGGGTTTCTTGATTTACTAGGAAACCCTAAAAACAGCATAGAAATTCACAATCTTTAAACAAATATTTAACCTTATTCAGGAACACTAGGTAGGTAATTATTTAGCAGGTACTCAAAATTATATGTAGCGTCCTTAGTAACCTTACTAAGGACGCTACATATAATTTTGAGTCTTCGAATACCTATTCGAGAGGGTAGTTCATAAGCGGCTATATCCAATACTATCGGTTTCAATTCCAAGTGAACAGCATGGGTTTATAAAAGGACGTTCCACGACCACAAACCTAGGTGCCTTTGTAGACAATATAGCCCGAGACATGGACGGTGGTTCTCAAGTGGATGTGATCTACACGGACTTTGAGAAAGTCTTTGATCGTGTAGATCATATCATAATTTTTCACAAACTCTACGACCTCGGAATCAGAGGCGATCTCTTGCGTTGGATGGAATCCTATCTGCGAAATCGGTCTCAATCAGTAGTAGTGGGTGGGTTCTGTGCTTTAGTTTCGTCAGTTTACCATCGGGTGTGCCTCAAGGCTCTATATTGGGTCCTATTTTATATGCGTCATACATTTATGACTTAAGTTCTTGTTTGAGGCATGCCCGGTGTCTTATGTACGCTGATGACACGAAGGTGTTCCTTCAAGAGGATGTCGACAGATTGGCGCTTGGGCATTAGCTAAGTGCTCTTCGGTTTCTTTTACAAGGATAAAATCTCCCACGCAGTTTGTATACACAGTTAATGGCAATCCTGTAGGTAAACTGGAAGCTGTCAGAGATCTCATAATATTGTTGGACAGTAAACTCACCTTCGCCGAACACATCGCTATGCTACAAAAGCCTAAGTTTTATACTGAGAGTCAGTCAACCTTTCTTGGCTGAGTCGTGTTTAAAGATATTGTACTTCTCCTTTGTACGCAGCGTTTTGGAGTATCGTAGTACAGTCTGGACGCAGTATCTAACTTACATTCAGAGTATAGAGAAGATCCAACATAAATTTGTTAAACACCTTAACTACAGGTCGCACCTCGGACGAACTGAAGATTATCTTAAATCATGTAGAGGTTATCACCTCTCTACTGTAAAAAAAAAGGCGCGTCTTGGCTGACCTCTCTCTGCTTCATGGTATTTGTACTTGCACTCTTGAGTAATGCCTTTGTTATCTTTTTTTGTAATGGAAGTAAATCAAGTAAGTATTCTTCTTTATCAAAGGAAGTATTGTAATTAATGATGTGGCTGTCTCTGAGGAATGTTACTATACACAATCATATAATTTAAATAAGCTTGAGAAGAGTTTGTGGTTTGTACAACTAAGAACAGTCTTCAAAAAGGCATTTTCAATACAAAAATGTTATTTCTTATGTATGATACACAAACATCATTTTTAACTGTGATTATGTAAAAAAAATATACAAATAAAATGATTTTATGTAAAATATTGGTCAGTGGGTCATCATAGGGGCGCATTTTTAGGAGTTGGAGTATATGCTTAGGGGCACTATGAGCAGCATCGAAACAAAAAAAAAATTTCTTTAAAAAATTTTTTGGGACAGTAAAGGACATGTTTCACTTTAGTATGGGACTGCGGCTACCACCAGTACCTTTGCAGAAAGTTAGGAAACTAACCCCTGAATGGAATAAAATATTTATTTTTCCCTAATATCAATAGTTTTTTGTGCACAAAAATAAATAATAAAAACGTTTGATGTTTATCATGATAGTTATGACAGATTGTAGACTGAATTCGAGTACCTACCGTTAAACAAAGCCAAAGTCAATCCAAGATAGCGCAGATATCACAATACCGTTACACAAAGCCAAAGTCGTAGGAAAAGAAAATAATGAGAAAACGTAAAATAGCACGGAAAGTCACGAAATTCGAGACGAACGAGACGGGTTAACCGGTAAACAATATACAAATTATTCTTATTCTTATTAGAATAATAACAATGATTAATAGTACAAGAATTAATAATAGTACAACAATTTTCTATCAAAAAAAAGACTACGTTATGTACATGCTTTGCTGTTACATGATTTCAGAACGAAATCAAAACGCATTCTAAGAGACGTCGTATTGAATAGATTATGGCAATAATTGAAAAACTATTCATTTTTTGTTCACAAGAAATCAGGCTTAAATATACGAATACATATTTCTATTCAGTTTGTGGTATTTTTTTCTCTTTTTTGGTATATGTACATCTCAAGGCCGAAAATGGAACATCTCCTTTTCCTGTAAAATTTTTTTTTGGGAAATCTGAAATTTTAGGGGCGGAGTTGTGTCTTGAGTTGTCGTCTTGTGGCTTCTGGCACTTCGCCGGCCGCTGCGGCGGCACGCTTGCTTTGCTCGCTCGGCTCTTGCATTGTTGTTGAGACACAACCAGAACCTAACCTAGGCCATAACTGCAGGTAATTCTGCATTACATCTTAATGTAGGTAGCTGATAAAAAAATACAGAAAATTTGACTAAGTCCTCTGCCCCTAAGGATACCCGAGCTAAAAGATCAACCAACACTTAGAAAAAAAAAACATTTTTTTTATATAAAATTAAAATAAATTTGAGGCCCATAATTCAGAAACAGTGCGTCGTAGGACCATGCTTCTCAGAACCAAATGGTTTCTAAGGTCAAGTTCAACCCAATACTGCAAAAAAATTGGGAATTTTCCGAGAATTTTTTTTTTTAATTACCTATCTAAAATCTGTATTTATTTATTTATTTATTTATCATACATACATAATTATAACATTACAGAGCTTAGGTACTCTATTGCGTTATATTATGACACTTTCTTAATACCTATTAGGTAATATATTATAATAAACACATGTACTACACGGTATACAGGGCCCAGTAGTTAGGGCGATTAGGGAGCAAGGCTTGCCGCGGTCGCGCTAGTTAGGGTCCCTTACGCTCTAACTCTTATTACACCACTCTTAGTTATGGTAAGGGTCCCTGAATACCGTGTAATATAATACAGGCTTTAGTCCTTGCGCCATAGCGTCCCTAAGGCTACATTACAACCGCAGCATATGTAACAGTTGCTAACGCTGTTTAAATCAGTGGTTCATGCATTATGTAAATAGAAAACAATTGAACTTACGGAAAATGCAGTTATTTCATCATGAAAATCCACCAGCTCATCATCGATATCTTTAATTTTTATGTCTGTCCGTAAACATACTCTGCATATACTTCTAGACATTATTTCGAAGTATTTCGACTAATTGTACAGTAAATAAGTAAGTACTAGGCTTAGCATTTTAGATAAATCGAATTAGGTCACTTATTTGATAATTTATGAGGTGAAAAGTTGGTGAAAATCACAAAACCAAATAATACACAGAATTTGCCACAGAGCAAGTAACTTACAGAACCTTAGTAGATAGAAATTAGATTATTCACAGATCAAACACTGAGAAACGTAAAGTTATTAATAAAAGCACAGAACACTAGAAGAGTAAGGCTGGTTATTACTATTAGTGTTCTCAAAGAATTTGCAATTATTATTACTATTACATATTTATTATTATTTTTTATTTTATCACTGCAGGCAGCATTGCAGATAAATAAAATCCAAGGCGAATTCCGAACGAAACTGTACTATGGTTTTCTTCTTCTTATTTTTTGGGTTCAGTGGGGACCAGCGGTCACAATTCTACCAGTCTATGGTTTCCCATGACATCCGATCAATTCCGGCTACCTAAGCCGGCTACGCACGCACTCCAAGTTGGATCAGAGGGCATTGGATACTTATTTAGACTTGGTGTCCGTGACAAACGCTGTGTTGCAATACATTGTGACCGATTTCAAATTTAAAGGTTCAGAAAGTTTATATTGTGATTAAACTTAAACTCATGATGTTTATATTTCAGTATAGTACCTACTAAGTAGTAGTAAAGTAGTTGTATGGTAGTTGTAGAGTAGTCGTAGAGGAGTTGTAGAGTAGTAGTGGTAACTAGTTGTAGTAGTAGGTGCGATACGAAGTTCGCCGGAACAGCAAGTAATATATTATAATATATTGGGAGCCGTGCTGGCAGTAGAATCTTGCCTCTCCTGTTTTGCTCGTGGGTGTAGTATCAATCTGCCAAGGGATACCTCCGGAAGATGGGCAGCAGCGTTTTTTCGTGTATCAACTTCCCGTACTGCGGTTGCCAACCCGCTTGCCAAGCGTGGTGAGCATGGCAACACCCCTCATAATCAGTTCTTGAAGATTCATGAAGATCTGTGTCCAGCTGTGGACCATATGATACCCCAAAAAGTTTAATCATTGTAGGTATGATATTACTTGAGATATTTAGATAAATGTGAATATTGTAATAATATTAAGGCAAAAAATATTTATAAATATTTTATCTTTCGTTACTGAGTAAATGAATGAAAAGACCTCACGATTTTTCTTATCTTGTGTACATACAATCATGGAAACACTAATTGCAGTGTTCGTAAACGAATTATAGAAAAAAATGCGCGTGAGATATCATCTAGCCAACATTGGCCAGGAGTCAACCGCAACCTAGAAATTCTGGGTTTCGTGTTAGTACCCAAATGATTATAATTAATAGATTGGCAGAAAGTAAAAATATTTTTACTTCTTCTCGTAAATAATAATCAAAAAATAATTTTCTGTGAGTACGTTCTACTCTACTAGTATCTACATTAGGTATTTAGAATGCCTAAGGAGGATAAATACTTTTCGGAATATCGCTTACTTTTTATAAAAAGTAAGGTTATAGAAAAACAAGACCTGGGGTCAAAACCAGATATATCTTTTCCCCATCTACCCTCAGTCGTCCGCTAACCGACGATGCCAGGAAAATTGGCAGAACCATCGTTGCTCGTTCGTCAACAAGGACGGAGAGGGAGGAAGCCAGCGCCCAGTCGCGACTACTGGTCAACGGCCCTATCTCACAAACACCAAATAACTCCAGTAAGACTGATTCTAACTTATCATTACATTATTATAAAGGAGGACTTTACATCACTGTTATTCTTAAAGCTGCCTGTGCAACTTTATATTCATGTACCCACATAATATAACATGTATACGAGTGTGCTATATTATTCTTGTCCACTGAGATATTTAGTGCAGTTACTAAATGGTGACTTTAAATTAACTTCAAATACGATAACATAATTAAAAAAAAAAGGTTTTTAAGGACGGCAAACTCATCTCACGGGATAGTTTTAGCCACTCCCTATTATTATGTAACCTAATATCATACAATAATCCCACAAGATCTTCAATGTCAAGGGCAGAGCTAAGCAAGTCAGAGCTGCCCACCACCTGTGCATACCCCGCAAGCTCCTATACATACATATACATATATGTATTTGGTGCACTTGACTCACTTTTAAAATCATGTCACAACAAGGCAAGAGGCAAGAGGCAAGAGAGGAGAGAGAACATTTGAATACCGACACAAAACATAATTTTTAGATATTTTTCAACACATTTATTTCACTTTTACAACTGCTTTTCCAGTGTTTTCACCTCTTAGTAAACCATTGAATGCATCAACCATGTTTTCGAAGCCGTTATAAACCTTTTCCTGATATTTCAACTTTCCTTGTTGCAGCAATTCCAGATTTGCGTTAATTCCTTCATCCCATCGATCAGTCCATCTATTTACCAAAAATCCTTCAACTTTCAATTCTTTGAATACAATGGAAGGTTGTACAATAGTCACTGAAAAAAATGTACGGATAGTGTACTGTTGTTTTGATTATAATAGTTACATTTATTGCATTATAATAGGCCATGATACTAGTTTACAAAAATAGGTATAATACCTTTTGGTAAGTGAGCATCATTGTATGATGAAATCGAACCACAGACTGCTACTCTGCCATACTTGTTCATAGAACTTAGTATTGTTGAACTTATTTCTCCTCCAACCTGTATAAAAGGAAGTCTTAAAGATAAAAGCATTAAAGAACTAGACACAATAGAGTATATTAAAAGATACATACGTTATCGAAGTAGCAGTCTACTCTTTTTGGAGTGCTCTCTTTGAGAGCTGTTCTAATGTTTACAGTTTTGTAATTGTAGGCTCGATCGAAACCAAGTTCATTTTCCAAATATTTGCATTTTTCATCAGATCCAGCGAAACCAACGACGTGGCATCCTGAAAAATATTATTGTATAATTCTTAAAGCCACAAAAGTTACAATTTTACATAAGCTTGGAATAAAATTAAGGGTACCTGTTGCCTATCCTTGTTACTGTCAGGCTTTCGAATTTATTTATTTATTTTATTGTATTCGGAGAACAAACAGTTTTACATACTTTAAATATTATAAACTTACATAATAACTCTTAACCAATTATGTGTCCTTGCATGTAGAAGCTAAAATATTGCTTGCTTGCGGAGTATAAACTGAACAACATTTCTGTCTGGTAAAACTAGCACACGTATTATAGATCTGTTTTATTGATAGGTTTTAGATACCTACCCATATTTTTAGCGATCTGGCCAACATGTGAGCCAACTGCCCCAGCGGCACCAGTAATCACAACTGTTTCACCAGGTTTCGGTCGACAAATCTCTTTCAATCCAAAATAGGCTGTATTCCTGCAATTACATGCTGTTAATCAATATTAAACATATAGACAATAAATACAAATCAAAAATAAAATGTAACTTACCTACTAAGATGGTAATACATATAAAGTAAGTCGAATGAAACGGTAGGTGCAGTCAGAATCAATTGTATCTCAGCCTCCAAACTGACCAAAAATATCTCACTTACAAAAGTTCATTTTTATCTACGTTACCAGTCATCATATTAATATCTGCCCCCGAAGTGATTAAACTATAGGGTTTTAAAATTATGTCGGTAAGTAAATAGCTCAACGCTATCTAAGCATTCACGTAAAGTAGGCGTCCTTCGCATGTATTTCACAAATGTCTACCTTACGGCGTTAAAAAAGCGATACGTTTTCGTTCGAAATTAAGTTTCATTTATTCTTCTTCACTTCTAAGCAGTTTTCTACTCTCATGTTTATAATATCTATCTCTTTAATTTTATGCATGACGTCAGCTAGTGACTATTAAATTTAAAACACTTTAAAACCAAATACTTAAAGACTGTTTCTATTTTATGTCATTTTAATGTCTAGAAATGTTTTGTAATAACAAATATAAACCCTAATACAAAGAAATACAGTTCGTTTTGGTGCTATATACTTTTGACCACTTTTAATGCCATTAAGCAATTTGACTGCTTATATAACAATGAACGCACTGGTAACTAAGATACAGGTCCTTGCTTAGATGTTTTGACCACTTTGGTTAAGAAACCAAATATATCATTATGGATAGTTTGAGAGCATAAATAAATTTGAATTTCTGAAAGTGAGATCGTTTTGGCTACCCTGCAGAGATACTGACTGATATCTGTGTATATCTTGTTGGTGGTCCTAATAAATAAACAAATACATCTGATGCTGACTGTACCTGTCTTGATGCAGACTTAATCATCAATCAATAATTTATATTTCAAACTTTTATATGTGACACATACCCTGGCATACCCAGCACTCCCAAGCCAAGAGAAATTGGATGATTTTTGACATAGGGCAAAACTGTTAGTGGTATAACTCCTGGTCTTCCTATTAATTGTTCGGGATTGCATACAGTGTGTGTTCGCCATCCAAATGCAGCAGTCACATAACTTCCAACAGGAAATTTTTCGTTTCGACTGGATATTATTCTAAAAGACAAAAAAGTGTTAATCCATATATAACATTTTCACATTCAGGCTAACAAAAGGAATATTATTTTATCTGTATGTGATATCTTCGCCTTACTTTGCTACTTGCTCTCCAATCATAAGAGTTGGCAATTTGTAACCAATCATGTACGCACGCATGTATGGATCTACACTTATAAATTCAGCTTCAGTTAGAATTTCTGTTGACAAAGGTTAAATAAAGGTAAAAAATAAAGTGTAAGTATAAATAAACTCGTATATTCTTTCCAATAATCACAATAAAAATTTCTTCTTATACTCACCCCCATCTTTCAATTCCGGCAAAATATCTTCAACTATTTGAAAGTCCGATAATTTTGGTTCACCTTGAAAATATTTTGTAAGTACATATTTCTGTGCTTTTATCTTACTCGTTCCAGAGTAAAACCTCTTTGTCAATAGTAATGATGAAAAATATCTGGTCATATTGAAACTGAAAAAAGTAATGATAGTTATTTTTGTTGTGACCATACACAAAATACAGCCTGCAGATAGTTCTACGGACCGTGTCCGGACCGGACTATGTCCGGGTAAGGACAAGAACCTTGGCAATATTTTAGTCTATGATGACAGAGTTCTGTCAACAGTACCAACCAAAAGATAATAACTTGACAAAATGGCTACGTTTTGTTTAGGTTGAAGTTTGTTGTAATTATTTCTGGAATCAACAATTGAACCGATTGAATGAAAGGAAAAATTGTACCCAATCCAATAGATATAATTTTGAAATGCTTGGCTATGCAGGAAGGAAATAATGTGCAATTCGCAAATGACAATTTGATTACCGATGTGGTGTTTGTTGATCTGAAGTTGTATTTTATTTTCTGCAATGAGTTCCGAAGAATTTAAGTGTGTTTTCTGTAAGGAAACTTTTGGTAACAAGGAATATCTCCAAGTACATTTCAGGTAAGCAGAATTCAATAAATTTTAAACATTTACAATTGAATCGACTGACTGAATCAAATCGAGATTTTGTATATTATAGAAAACACGGTGATAAGAACTTTCATACAAATAAAAGCCGTACTCAAGATGACCAGATTATACTGCCTGACAAGCCAGCTGGCAGTAAAGATCAGCCGGAGATGGTTCAGTGTGATGTTTGTCCCGAGATGTTTACGTCGATATCGAAAGCAATCACGCACAAACGCAAAGTACACCCGGATCACGGTGCGAAATACTTCTGTCCTTGGTGTGGAAAACTTTTTACAGTGAAGGTATGTAGCTACGTTCCTACTTACTCGGTTTTGACGTGCCAAATAATGTCAGTGGTAGACTCGTCGTTAGTCGCGGCCTTTGCCCTTCCCCCACCACTGTTTCCTTATCTACCATACCTACTCAACTGTAAAGGTAGGATAAAAAAGTACATAATTTACAATTTGTACATAATTTACAATTTTTACATAATTCTCAAGTGCTGATATCAGCACTTGATACAGTGAGATACAGAAAAGGTAGGTAGGTATATACCTACCTACCTTTGCTCTATCTCACTGTATCACTATTTTAAGGTAGTAGGTGTTAGGTCTTCCTGATTACCTAAATAGAATAACATTACACTATAAACATGTGATATTACTTGTAACTGACTTTTATAAAGATTTATCCTCATGTAAATAAATAAATAATGCTGGACACCGCATAGAGCACTGTCTTATACTAATATGAAAGAACAGTTAAATAGTTAATACCAAAAAATAGTTTATGTTTTGGTATTTGTCTCACATGTCTTCTATGCAGTATTCTTTCAACTAACCAAAAAATTGTCTCCCAATAGAATTGAACTTGCAACCTACTACTTGTCCTGGAATCAATTTTCTTTTTATTTGATGATAACACTCACATGATAAAAAACACTAACTGCCAATCAAGCACTCCTAGGAAACTGTTAGTGAATAAGAAATATTATGATTTTATTTCAGCATCTTTACAACAAGCACATTCAGACTACCCACGGGCATGATGAGATAGTCAACACCACCTTCCACTGTGATGTTTGCGATGTGGCCTTCAATAGCCCTGTTGCATTGGCTCACCATAATAAGTTCTTCCATCGCATCTTGGATATGCCTACTATAGGAAATTCTAAGAAGCTGAAAATGGTTGGGCAGGTAAATTTAAATATTTAGACTATTCACACATTATAAAAAAAATGTTTGAAATGATTTTATTCATAATGAGAAGCACAAGTTCTACATGGATCTTTTAAAGAATTTAATCTATCTTCTTATTTCAGGAAGCTATACAGATATATTATTGTCCATTTTGTGGAGAAGAATATGAAAACAAGATTAATTTACATGTAAGTATCCTGGTTTTAGATGGACAAGATGAAAAATTGTGTTGAATGTCCATGTCATGCCTGCTCCAGTTATGGTTGAGAACTCAGTTCTTAGAGTTATTGACGCATACATATAATTAGGACAAACAGTCCAATTAGGTAGGTCCAACTTTGAGAAAGAGGTCAATCGTCAAATTCAATTCGGATGGGCAGCGTTTGGGAAACTTTGCAACATCCTTTCCTCTAACATACCTCAGTGCCTGAAGATGAAAGTCTCTAATCAGTGTGTGTTACCAGTGATGACATATGGAACCGAGACATGGTTCTTCACTGTTAGCTTTATGAATAAGCTTAGAGTCGCTCAACAAGCTATGGAGTGGTCTATGCTCGGGGTTTCTCTACGGGATCGAATCAGAAATGAGGAGATATGTACGTAGAAGAAATCGGGTCACCGACATAGCCAGACAGATTAGCATGTTGAAGTGGCAATAGGCAGGCCATATAGCGCGCAGAACAGATGGCCGATGATGCCGCACGTTGAAGTGGCAATGGGCAGGCCATATAGCGCGCAGAACAGATGGCCGATGGTACCGCAAAGTTCTCGAATGGAGGCCACGGACCGGCAAGCGCAGCATAGGACGTCCACCTACAAGATGGGTAGACGACTTGGTAAGAACCGCAGGTCGGCGTTGGATGCAGGCCGTTTCCAACCGCAGTACCTGGAGATCAATGAGGGAGGCCTTTGTCCAGCAGTGGACTTCCTATGGCTGATGATGATGCTGTTTTTAACCGACTTAAAAAAGAAGGAGTTTCTGAATTCAACTGTATGTTTTTTACGCGATATCTCCGCCATTTATGAATGAATGAATGGATTTTGATTGTGATAGGATTGCTGAGGAAATAAAATAATTGTAACAGTAGACACTGGAGCCTCTCAAGGCTTGTTTCTTTCTTCCTTCTCAGGGCAAGTTTTAGCCCTTAATTTAACCTTGCAGTTCAGTTTTTTGTTTCCTGTTCTAATGTTTGCTTACCCAGTTCTAATATGGGATCCATGTTAAACCAAGGTAAATACTCAAACATAATGTAATATTATAGAAACCAAGATAAGCCTATAATAGCCTTTAGAAATTAAAGTTATGATAAATAGCTATTCAAATTGACCTGTATTGCACTGCAATAATGCACTAATAGGGAAAAACGTTTGTCCTATATTTTTATATATTTATGATCTGATTAATTCCCTCCTAGATCATCATTAAGTCCTGTCTTAGTGATTATCTAGCGGGTAATCAAACAACCTTTAAGAAGGCTTTGAAGACATAATGAACCTAATGGACTGCTAAAAAATCCTGATTTGAGTCCAAAATTCTAATTTTTAACTTGGAATTTTCTTACCTGCTATTAAACATCCTTCCTTCATTCTTCCTGTATAAATGAAAACACTTCCAAACAGAATGTCTACTGTGTGTCTACCATGAGTTGTCACTGTTAGATCACCTGCCGTTACTACAGTAGTAATGTAACATTCTAAGCAAAATAATGAAGCCCAAACTACAGTCGCTGTAGTATAGTTTACTGCGTAAATACGCAAATTAGTACCAACCTATCCGCTAGAGGCGCTGTACGAGGTTTCATAATGTTTTTTGACTACAATCGTAGTTTAATTGCTAGCAGTTATAGATTGTGAAAACTCATGGTAGACCTACTGGTAGATGTGGCACCCCCTAAATGTCAGCTGACAAACTTGGCTAGTATTGTCATATGTTTTTCATTCATAAAAAATATATTTAATTTGATCGATAGACAACGCCTCACTTATATTAATAAGCTTTGTTATTGTTGGAGTACAGGGTTAGTGCATAGAGGGCATTTTTGACTTTATTGCACGGACTTTTTTTTGTAATCAAAATCTTTGAAATGGAACCAATCACTATTAAATGAGTCGAGGTTGCCCCGCAATCGCTTCTGCAGCCTGCCCCGACGTCGCCTAACTAACGTTTTGTAAATGCGTTTAACAACATACATATTTCAGCCTGCCCCGACGTCGCCTAGCTAACATTTTGTAAATGCGTTTAACTTATTTCAGAAACACATGACTGACGACCATGGAGATGAAAACCAGCGTCCCGAAGATGTGTTCAGATGCCCAGTGTGCGATGCCATATTCTACCATTTGGATGCTTACGAGTTACACCTTACCTACCACAGCACAGATGATCTTTATAGTGAAAGGAGTGAAATGTAAGAAATTTGGCCTTGATCATCATCCACTGATATTACTTACTGCTGGCCATCGTTTGAGCACTCTATTATTTTTACAGAATGGATGAGATAACAGATTTTTCACTGGAGGCAGTACCACCTTTGGCAGAAAAGGTTGAAACTATGGATCAAGGTGATGGTGCTATGGGCATTGTAAGTTTCATCATATTAATTGCTCTCCTTGTTGTTTCATTTAAAAACGTGTTAATTAATAATTTATTAAAATATTTTTTACAGGAACAACTATTTGAGTTAACAATGGATGATCCAAAAATGAAAAGGAAAAAACATAAAAAGCACAAGAAATCAAAGAAATCTGCAATCACGCTGGACCAATTTTTGAATATGAATACTGATGTTTTCGGAGAAGGCCTTGATTTTCAGGGAATTGAAGAGGTACCTACTCGAGTTATAGCTAAACATCTAAAAAAGCCTACTAAAAAACCAGTTCAGTCAAAATTTCCTCCTGGTATTGAAAAATTAAAAAGACAAGGTATTGTTATTAAAAAGAATGCAGGTGCAACAACTGTTCAAGCTTTATCTATCAATAAAAAAAGAGATGTCGCCATCAACCAAATCCCTAAATTAGGACCACAAAATCCTAATACTTCTAACACTAATGACGTGATCACGAAACTAATGAGCCAAAACAATAGTCAAATAAAAATTATGAAAATGTCCAATTCCGAAGTTAAAAACACAAATGAAGACACCAATGAAACAGAACCTGTGAGTCCAAGTTTTGATTATAAGTTGTCAGCTGATAATAAAGTGTCAAACGGGACTTTACAAAATTCTTCTATATCTGAAGGAAAAGACCCAACAAAAGAAAATAACGGCCCTAGGCCCGACGACGATACTTATCCTAATAATACGACGAGAAAAAGTCCAATCCTAGAAAATAAAAATTCAACTTGCTCAGATGAGGATAGCAATCATTCTCAATCTATTATTGGGCCAGATGGCTGTTCAAAACCAATAAAAACCACAGATGTTACTGATAAACTATGTGCTTTGCGCAACAATAGTAATATTGTCATTAAATCTAGTAAACAAAATATTACGAATGTAAACATAACTAAAGAATTACCTGCTGCAAACCTCGTAGGTGACAATATCACGGATCGCATAGAAGACGTGGATCCCGAGGTCAACGAAGGATGTAAGGAAAGTGATTCACTAAAGGCCATTAAACATTTAAATCATCTTGTAGTAAAACCTCTCACTCAAGAAAGGAAAGAAGAACCTAATATCAACAATACAAAATTGGACAAAAAAGTTCAACAGCCTGATATAAGCAAAATTGCGCATTTAATTAAAAATATAACTAAAGAATTAGCTCCAGCAAATATTGAAGATGAAAATATCACGGATCACGAAGAAGACATTGATTCTGATGTCATTGGAGGATGCAAGGATACTGATTCATTAAATGCCGTTAAACGTTTAGATCATCTCTTAGTTAAACCTCTCGCTCAGGAAAAGAAGGAAGAAGTGAATATCAATAACGCACTATTAGAACAAAAAATCCAACAATCTGATGTTAGCAAAATTGCACATCTTATTCGAAATAGCCCAGCTAAATTAACTACAAACCCTGTCAAAGTACAAGTGTCTCAACAACTGATAACACCTTCAATCAAAACTAGAGAAATAGATTCAGATGAAAACCATTTTACCGATGACGAATTCGATGAGCCTGATGACACATCTGACACAGTACCTGTTCAAGCAAATAAATTAGCGAGCATACTTAACAATCCCCATCTTAATATTCAAACAATCAGTCAAGTCAAAAAGCCTCTTAAAGTAGAGATACAAAAAGAATCTCCAGAAGAAAGCTCTTTGAAAAATGAAAAATCAAGTGCTGACCTACTGAAACATTTAAAAAATGTCACTGCAAAACCAGTGGCAATAAATAAAACTGTCAACATTAGTCAACCTCCAAAATTATCTCCTAAATTGGTGAATACAATAAAAAAAGAACCTGTCTCGCCTCCCATAAAACATAGCAAAGTTATACAAGAAGATATAGAAATATTTAACATAGATGATTCTGACAGTGATGAGGCTAATAATGACAGCAAAAAAGTTGTCAATACAGAAAAAATTGAATCCCCGGCTCATAATAAATCGATGGCTGTTTTGAAAAATATAAACAAAAATGTCACGATTAAATCTTTAAATAGTCATATTACAAATAAAGCTGATAAAACACAATGCGAGGAATTTGACAGTGAAGGAAATGATGACGGAGGTGATGAAGAAATAGACCCTTATCGGAATATCTCCAAAAATCATATTATTCCTAATAGCCCACAAATGAGCCAAAAGCAATCAGCATTAAATAATGTATTGAAAAACTTGAGTAAAAATATTACCGTAAAATCCGGAAACTTGTCGCCTGGTTATTTCCCAGATCAAGATCTGCAAGATCTTTATGCCCAAGATGATTCTGAAAGTGATACAGATTCAATTCCGGGTCGAGTCAAAATTACGGAAATGGACAATGCAGTCGATGACGGTGGAAACGCTGACGCGACCGAACACGCTTCTCAGGGTAACGTGCAAGTTCAATATCCAGATGACTCGAACAGTGACGACGAAGAAGGAAAACACCAAGAGCAGTTCGATCATAACTTTTCAGAAGACGACATAGAATCGCACATAAACATTAACACCGTAAAAAAAAATAACAATTACTCGACACCGCATCCAAAGTTAGATAATTTGAAAAATGTATGTAAAGAATTAGTAATTAGACCATCTGGCCCGAGTATGAATAAACCATCACAGAATATTTCAAATTCAGACGAAATACCACCATTTGCAAAAAGTTTAAGTAATCAAATATCAATAAAAAATTTACATCAAGGTAATAGTAGAAAACAAGTAAAATTAAATACCATTAATTCTAAGAACACGGAACTAACTAGCGGGCGCTCTATGAATAAATCTTCAATAAATCAGAAAGTAGTTAACAAAGAAGTAAAAACTGTAAAAACATTTCAAACAAAAACTCAGACCAAAACAGTGATTCAAGAAGTGACAACAACTGTGACAAAAACTATAAAGACAGTCAACCAAAGTAGTAAACAAGAAGTCAAACATAAGACATCGGCGAATTCCACTCCTAGGAAGTTTCCACAAGTAACTGGGAATAATTCAAATTTCCAAAGTATTAAAGTTCGGCAAGCAGCGCCCATACCAGGTCCTAGAATACGAAATCCTAGTATGAGACCGACCCGGCCTGCACTACCACCTCCCATTCGAGCGTCTAATCAGTTGGTTCCTGTCAGACCACGGTTCAGTACACCACGGCAAATTAATCCAAGACTGCCAATTAGGCCGTCCACCTCTGGACTTCAAGGAGCGCAACTAAAAATAGCTTCAGGCGCATCAGCGCCAAACGCTACCAAAAGAACGAACCTAGAGGGACCTGGGCACTTTAGTTGTTTCAAAAAACCAAAGGAATCACTGTTCGCAGAAGCAGATTTCACAGCGATAAGCAAGCACGAGGGCGATTCCGCTGTTCAATTCTCGTCATCCATGCAAATGAGTAAATCCAATTTTGCATGCACAACAAAAACAGTCAAAGGCAATTCTGTTGTGACGTCCACACAGATGAATTCTGAAATGAGCGCCAGTTCACAACAATTAGGCAAGCTTCGGAACTTATCTGGTCTAAGTATAGTGAAAACTAGTCAAGCTAACCAATCTCATGTTGAAGAAAAAAGTGAAATAAGTGCGAAAAAGCAAAACACTTTAGACGCAATACAAAGGCTGCAAAGTCAAGGCCTTCTTCTGAAGAAGCCTCGGTTAGCTAGGGATGAAAACCAACATTTAAATCAAAGTAGAGAGGACATGGAACATTTTTCTGAAGAAGACTCATGATTTAAGTACTTGCTGTTCAGATGTTTGTATGCTTCTGGGTCACAATATCCCTCGTTATCCATTGTCCAAAAAGGCGTTCCATAATGGTGGCAGCCTGTATCATGTCACTGTAGTTCTTTTAAAACTAGTTTGCTAAAATTGGATATTGTGGCTTAGAGGTCTGTAAATGCACAGGGCCTATAGAATCGGAGTCACGCAGAAGTCGAACGAGAAGACTAATAATTAACTTTTGCTTGAAACTAACTCATTATGTCCTTTTATCCTACACTTGCCAGTGTCTCAAATTTGACTGATATTGTTATGTCTACCCAAATTATTGCAAAATGTGAACTTGTGCTCAGTAACTTTTGCAATATTATTATAAGTAATTGTAAATCGTAAAATGGTTAGAACCATATTTGTAAGAATGATTTGTACAAATTAATATAATCTAATAAGGATAACGATAATGAAGGTAGTTCGTTATATTTATTTGTATTAGTTATTAGTTTTGGTCCTTTTTTATATAATTAATAGCAAGTTCTATATAAAAAACTATTTTGTCAATAACACGATCATTAAGTATAAAGTCGTTTATTATGTAAGTGTTCATAGGCATTGTTCTCATTCATGTTGCTAAGCCCAAATTTTATGGGTTTAATACCACTCATGTATGTAAAAGTATGTTATATTAGTACTTGAGGTAAGGTATCATACCGATCGCTGTCTAAATATTTCACCAAGGTTGTTAGAATGTATATACCGTAAATATGAATTTATCTACAGAACTTGACTCCCTATATGTATTTTTGTTCCTAGACAGAATGAGGAATTAAAACTTTCAAAAGATATCATGCTATTAATTTCTCCCAACACCCATGATCCGCTAATGTGGTTAGTAAACAAACATTCGATAAGAAATAGTTTAATACAGAAATAATACCATCCATTAAATAAATTCTACGAAAAATATAAATTGTAGATACATGTCCCACAGTCTTAAAACACTGATTAGTATTGAATACATAGTCTATAAGATTGATTAGATCACAATACAGACTAAATTCTACTCTGTTTTGGGTTGCTCCATTTTGTTCTGCCTCCATTTTTGTTCCTGTAATAACAAATTAGTATTAAGGCAAAGCTGAGCCACGCCGGTTAAAATATAAAAGCATGCAACTATACTTACGGAGGTGTATCCACTCACCAAAGTAACTTTTTGATAAGCAACAATTTTCAATTTAACAAGTGGAATTTTCAAAATAGATCCTTAATGTTGTATCTTATCAAAATGTAACTTCTGAGTAACCTAAGTTTACCATGAATAGTCAGATTTTTAATTCACGGGACTAATTTGGATGACAGCAGCAACCAACCAACCTTTTTTTTTCAAAACTGCTGTAATCGATCTCTGTATACTAAACTGGGTTTATTCGTGATCATGGCGTGTGTAGTGTAACTGCGCCAAAATATCGGAAAACTCGAAGACTCAAATAACGGTAAATAACCGTAATATTGCAGGTATCGGAACCATGATAATTTTTAAGTTATATCTGTCTGCATAGTCCGTTATTAAAAATCCAACCAGGCCTGTTAATAACCAACCACTCAATTAAAGTACCTAGGTACAATCGAGTGTTTTGCTTAAATTTAAAAGACAATGCGAGGGAAAAATCAAGAAACTATTTCCAGATTTTACTACACACAGGATGCTCACCTTACCTACGTCCTAGTACCCACGCGGTTTAGCAACGTTACAGTTTTACCTGTCTCAGAAGCTTATTATCTGGTACTGTATCGTGGCTAAACCGCACTATCAGGTAAAACACAAAACAAGCCATGCAAACAAAACTTACCGTAACCTCAACCCAGATCCATCACCTTTTATATGAAATATGAGACCCTGTATGGTTTAACTAAACACTATGGAAAATAATTAGCTTAACCTTAGACTTAACGTAAGACATATAGCATCATTGAAGGTTGACCCAATCTGCATCGGCACTTTGCAGTTTAACCAGGCAATAGTTAATTTGCCTTTGAGCTTTGCATGAAGCATGCCATACCCATATATTCAATAACATAAACATAGCTGAGACGTGGACCAAACTTCAACCCTATTCAAAAGCAGTTAGGGCGGCACCTCTAGATAACATTTGAGACGTCTATAGAGTTGCATTTGATTGCACGTACCAATACAGCGAGCTCATTAGCCAGGCGGTCGCCAATAGCACGCAACTTGTAGCGAAGTTTCATGCCACTCTTGGTTTTCTTACGCAAAGTAGACAGGATTGTATACATGTTCAGGCAATGCAACGTAAGAAACAGAATAGCCAGGTATGTTACCTGTTGGATATGCAAAAAAAAATACTATAAATAAAATTATTACATATATTCGGCGATCACAATACCACTTGCTCCTTCAATATTATATGGCCATGTACAGAACTTTTCATTCGTTCGTGGCAATAGTAATTTCATCAAAGGATTTTGGATGACCAATGCAATCTAACACATCTTTGAGACATTTTGATATTCATAAGCTCAGTACGGATGTCAGTATTTACAAGCAAAATAAGAAACGGTTTAGGCACATCGATGTGTTTATTATTTACTAACTTGATTCATCACTAACCACTATTACCCATTTTCTTAACGTCTGGTAAGATGACTAGTCATAATGATAAGCTACATGAATAATAAATTAAATCAACAACTCATAGGACGGTTAAACGATACCTCACAGTTCTGCCATCTTAAAATACACTAAATAACAATTCAACTATAAAATCGTACTTGGTCTTAGCTAATGTTTAATGTGATGTTACCTTTAACTGTTTGACATTATTGCAACAAGAAACGCAATGTATCTCAAAAATGCTATGGTAAATAACTGGTCTAATAAACAGTAACAAGACATAATTTTTTTTAAACTATCTTGATGTTATACAACAGCTTTACTATTTTTATTTTACAATTTAAGTACTTACCTAAAAGGTAAGCTTTCCAGAATATGCAAGGATTCGTGTAACAGTAAAATAACAAAAAAATACAATCCAAAAATATTGACTTGAATACATCCATCGAGGACATACCCAATAGAGAGAAACAGTCATTTATTTTGTCTAAACAACAATGAGCCGTTTTCAGTAACAAAACAAAAAGAGTTTTCTACTAAACCTAACAGATGGAGCTGGCAAGCGGAGTAAGCAAGTTTGTGATTAATCCTGTCATTGTCAAATTGTGCCTACCAGTAAAAGAAAATTAACGCCATCTATAAGGTTCGAGGTAACTATTTTTGAAGTTTTTACTTTTTAATGAAAACGCCTCATTCCGCCAAACATATTTCATAATTGTATGGAAAAGTACACAGGTCGGCTGTTGTTGGCGCTGTACTGTCAAAGGCGAGAGACAGCTGTCATTGCATTAGTGCAAAGCACTAATGTGTTTCGGAATTCTTATAACCTTATTTCCCATCTATTGGATAATGTGCTCGATGAATAAATCATACCTACACATTCATCATGCGTCCTTACAAATCAACATCAATTGTACATTTATTCGAATCGATCTAGAATCACATATTTGTAAGATCATTTAAACTAACAAAGAGCTTAAGGTTAAAATTTTGTGCGGTAAACAAATAGTAGTCATTTGGTAGTTTTTCCAGTACGCTAAAATTGATGATTTAACGAAAAAGAAAACATTATAATATTATCGTGAAATTAGTAAGAAAGGTGACATTATCAAAATACTGATTTTAGGCGCCATTTTTCCAATATGGCGGAGTGAACGGATGTTGAAAATCGGATAGAGCAACGCCGAGTTGCTCTATCCGATTTTCAACTTCGAATTACAGCTTTGCCGCTACAATCTGTAAACATTTCAAAACTTCATTTTTATTTTTTTACCCCAAATGACTGGACTTAAAATACAAAATGGATATTTAAACAAAGTGCTATTACCTACCTCATAAATATTAACAAACACAAAATTTAGCATACGTTATATAAAAGTACAAAAAGCTAGTACTTAATATATTAATTTGACCTTACCATAGGTACCTACAGTCGAAGGTACAATTGATAATATTCCATTCCTATTAAAATGTATTGTTGTGAGCAATGTAAAAGTGAAGAAATGCATTTCAAATTACCATAAAATATAAATTAACCCATTAAAAAAACATTTTCTCTAGTTTCAGTAATGAAAGCAGACTAGACCCCTTAGAAACAATAGCCGTAGTTATTCGTTTTATACATCTGCAAGACATTTTTTTTACTTTATCGATATTTTTTTAACCTTGCTTTCCCAATTATAATTTTAGGTTAAGTAATAACCAATATTTTAGGAGTAGCCATAGAAAGTTAACTTTTGTAAGCTACTTTAAAGCTGAATTAAATACATTTATATAAGTAAGGGATTACGTTGGTCGAATTAAAATAACGTTGCTGCCATAACTACAGACTGGTATCATGCATGTCCCCTGAGATTGCAACAAAATACTGATAATTCTCAATGTTCCGATAAAATGAATCGTTTTCAGTAAAGAATAAAAATGTATTGACTACTGAACCTAATAGATGGAACTAGCGCGCGGAATAAGCAAGGTAACAAACGTAACAATTATCCTGTCATTGTCAATCGTGTATATTGACCTCTATTGACAGACAAGTTAACAAAATTAAAAAAAAAATAAGTAACCCCCGACACTTTACCTAGTATCGGAGATTACCTATTTTTTTTGTAATGTGTACCCTCAGTTTTGCAATCGACAAATCATGCCCTTTCATATGTACCACACTTGTGTATATTTGAAAACATTCGATTGTATACAGAGAAAAATAAATCTTTGCCATATGTGTCATATTTCTGTAGGGTTTCGGTTATAGGTACAGAACATTGAGAATCACCAGTTGACCAGTACCCGAAAGGAATGAACTACGAGTATAAAATTATATAAATTTATATGTTCGCTTGCAGCAGGATCTATACAATTTAATACCATGTCGCAAGTACTATTAAAGTACTGGTTATAGGCATGTTGACAGGGTATGAAAAGCAAATTTCTATTTAGTCCATCAACTAGATAATAAATTAAATTAGACACGCAGGATTTGCTTTTACTATTCAATTAAAAATACTTAGCTAAAGCGCTTTAATGTTTAACAGTCCTCGTGACGTCATAGCGTGCCTAAACTGCCCCGCGACGCCCGCGCCGTAAGGTCACCCGAAATATTGACTCGACGTATGGTCGTTATTTTTGGATTGTATAAAAATATAAAAAATTACGTGTCGAATATTTTTTGTTAATATACATTGTCAGACTAAAACTTTAAAGTCAACTAGACTATAAAACAAAGTAGCGTTGGAGCGACATGGTTTTAAACAGACGAGCACTATCTAACCAATACGCAAAGGTTTAGAAAAAGCGTACAAATGATTTTCTATATCTGAGATTAACATGCGCACGACTCACAATATAAACCAATTTATCAAACTATGATAGAAATCTTTGATAGAGCAGTTTCTAACGGCTTATTCTCTATTTGAACGGTTCTACTACGGACTAGTGCTAAGTTTTCAGTTAAGCAGCCTCGAGCCGAGACCCGGTCTGAGCCAAGTAGACGTTTGCCTTCACGAGACTGTCTCAAGCGAAGACCTGGCTTTACGATACAATAGTTTGTTCTACTTACAAAATATCTAACACCCTAGATAAAAAATTATCTCTACGGAAGAGAAAGATTACATGAAATTTCCCCCTAACTAACACTACTTAAATTTAAGCAGGCGACAACTTTTTTAACACATTTACATTAAAAACTTGCGAATTACCAGTATGCTGTTTAAATTTAAGTTGCGTTTAGGTACAACTAAGGAGGTTTAACACTAAGTTTTAAATAGGCAACCATAGAATAAAGTTAAATATCTTCGTTGATATTGCAATAAGTTATATAATAGTAAGAGCATATTACACCATCATGATGTTTTATTCATACAGTCAGCAACTGAAAATTCATGTTCTACGGGACGCTGCCTGCAGTGCCTGGGACATCGAAAGATGGTATAGGCTTGCCCAGCACATATACCATTATATGTATAACTCATCTGAGCTGACTAAGCTGCGGGTTTACTCATGATATGTTCCATCACCGTTAAAGCACGTATTAAATGGGCATATATATTTATTAAGAACGATAAATCCATTGATGCAAAAAAGTCTCAAGCTGCTCGAAAGTCTGTTGAAGGCCGCAATACCATTTTCCCCTCCAAAACTACGCATTTGCGTGGGCTGAACCCCCCTTTACGGGTTTGTACACATTTATAATACATGTATAAAGAATTAAAGAACGTATTGCAATATCGACGATATGTATACATTTTAATTAGTCCCAAATCGTTTTATATCCTTCCGTCGATATAATTCTCATAACGTTAATCATGCTAGGCATGCAGCGGCCCTACTCTTGAAAACGATATTCGATTAGTCGATATCGGAAAAAAAAATTACAACGCTTAACTCTTATCGAAATTTTAACGACAGCTCCTCGCTATATTGCACATCTTTTCGATTATTCGATGTCGTTTTCACGAATCGAAAACGATATTCGATTAGTCGATATCGGAAAAAAAAATTACAACGCTTAACTCTTATCGAAATTTTAACGACAGCTCCTCGCTATATTGCACATCTTTTCGATTATTCGATGTCGTTTTCACGAGTACGCGCCCAGTATACACTGAACTACTCAACACAACATAATAATAATCTATCAGAACTTGCGTCGTCTTCAGTCGTCTACCTGTTCGTTGCTCAGCTTCTGCGGTATAAGCATGAGTGTGGTCGCCGTGTTGCCGATACCGAGAGTCAGGAACGACAGCGATAGTGCTGCCACCTGTTTGTTTGGTGGGAGATAGGTGAAACTTATGCTTAACCCTTAAAGTAGTATTGTTAAGTATACTATACACTATTTTCAAAAAAATGTGAGGTCCAAAATATGTTTGATGACATAGTTATGTGTTTTTAATTTAGTTTCTGAACGCATTTTTCTAGCGTATGTAAAAATTCAAAATTCCTCTGACATTGACAGTTCAGTGACAAACTTCAAAATTGTCAGACAACCTGTTGGAGCTTCACGATGTACAAGGTAAATAATTGTCTATTATTATTTTTATTCAAGATTATGTTGATTTGGCACATAAAATAAGATTACAAATATATAACGGATACTTCTACTCAAATAAAACATTTCGAGGGCCGTAACTTTTCATGTCTTATTGTTTTTTATGTGAGTGTATAGAATACTATACATCGCTACACATTGTCCAAACGAGCACTGTTTAGTTGTGTATAGAATAGTATACATTGCTACTCATTAGGTACTTACAGTTGTAAAGCTTTTGGCAAACTTTTTGTTACTAACTTCCATGTTACCTACACAAAGCGAATGTGAAGATGCTATAGAAGGATCTAGATATATAAGGTATACAGTTTGCATGTACTTACTTTCCACAATTACGTGTACGTACATTGTTTTCTTAACCGGTTGTGGGTTCTTTTAGCCTAGGTATGCATTTTTTTGGCTTGAGGTTTTGGTTTGCTAGCATGGGTTTTTATTTTGTTTTAGAGTTACGCTAGTGGGCGTTCGCAGAGGATTTTGTCGCTTGTACCTCGTGAAAATGCTGACTCTGATGCAAGCGACGGAGGGAGTAGTGAAGATGAAATCCGTGGATCCTTTGAAAGTTCACCGCCACCATCGCTAAATTCGTCGTTAGAGAGAATGAACTTATTAGATAGTCCGGCTGATTATTATAACGACGAAGAGCTCAACACTTCCACAGCCTATGATAACAAAGTCCAGGGAGAGACATCAGCAGACAATGTTCCTCTCACACCAGTTTTTCAAGAGGTATTTCCAAGTGCATCACAATGTGATTTATTTGCAGTTCCTTCAGTATCCTCATTACTTTCATTGCCATCAAACCCAAATTCTCCACACACGCCTACAGTCACTAACAAAAGACCCCAAAGAAAACGTAACGCGCCAACAGTTGTCGCGAAGACTGGAAAAAAACGATTTATGAAGTATAAAGTAACGTGCCAATGGAAGAAGGTTCAACTGCGAAACAAAGCTGAGATACCTGTAAAGGCGTTTTTAGATCCTGTCCCAGACGGTTGGTCAGCGCTCGATTATTTTTATCGTTTTTTTACGGAAGAAATCGTTGATAATATTGTAATGCACACCAATTTATACAGCCTGCAACAGAAAGATAGGTCTATAAAGGTAACGAGAGAAGAAATTTTAGATTTCCTGGCAATCAACATACTTATGGGCATTGTCGCGATGCCTTCATATAAGGACTATTGGAAAACTAATTTTAGATACGCACAAGTGGCAGACGTATTGCCCCTAAAAAGATTTCAACAAATCCGGCGCTTTATTCATTTTGCCGACAATGTTAGTGCCGATACTGAGGACCGGTACTATAAACTACGACCTCTAATTGAAAGAATAAGAGCTCAGTGCCTGTCTTTAGAAGAAGAAAATGCTTTTAGCATAGATGAGATGGTTATGCCTTATAAAGGCAAGAAAGCTGGTAGTAGAAGGCAATACAACCCCAACAAGCCAAAAAAATGGGGATTTAAGAACTTAGTGAGAGCTGGAGTGTCGGGAATGATTTACGACTTCATGCTTTATGCTGGCGAGAGTACATTTCGAGAAACCATGTTCACGGATGAAGAAGAAACTCTGGGCGTAGGAGCTAAGATTGTACTGGCGTTGTGCAAAACAATAAAAACACCAGCTTCAGTTGTCTATTTCGACAACTATTTTTCATCACTGGAGTTGGTCTATTTACTGCGGGAGAACTATGGCATCTTTAGTTTAGGAACCATCCGCCAAAACCGTCTGCAAGGAGCCGATAAGCTGCTGGTTGCAGATAAGCTGCTGGAAAAGAAAGGAAGAGGTTCATTTTCACAGATTGTCTGTAATAACAACAAACTCTCCGTAGTGAAATGGTTTGACAACAAAAAAGTTATCCTTGTCAGCTCGTTTTGCGACGCTTACCCAGTCGAGACTGCTAAACGCTACAACAAGGTAAGAAAGCAGTACGTCGAAGTTCCCTGTCCCCAAATCGTAAAGCACTACAATCGTCACATGGGCGGGGTCGACTTGGCAGACATGCTAATTGCCCTATATCGCACTGGTATAAAATCCCACAGATGGTACATCAACATCTTCTCGCAACTGCTGGACATCTGTGTCAATAATGCTTGGCTTTTACGCCGGAGGCATTACGAAATAAGAGGCATAAAGAAGAAGTCAGACCTTCTGAAAGATTTTAGGTATGATATTTATGCGCAGTTGCTGAAGAAAAACAGGGCAGTGCCAGTGAAAAATACAGAGGATGTACCCAAGAAGATCAAGAAGCCAGTAGCAGCGAGGCCCACTGACGACGTGAGGTATGATCAATTTGATCACTGGCCTCAGCTGGTAGGCTACCAAAGATGCAAACATTGCAAAGGCGGGCAGGCGAGCACAGTTTGCACCAAATGCAAAGTACACTTGTGCTATGTAAAGGGAAGAAACTGCTTCTTAGCTTACCACCATAAAAGTTAATTTATAAATTCACTTTTTTTGGTGATAAGCAAAGAAGTTTGCGAGAATAGAACCCGCATCCATCCATCCACTTTGCAATATAGGTCATAAACTAGGGTTACGGTGTAAGCGACAATGTATAGTATGTTATACATAGTCATTCAAAAGTTGAAATGTGTGCATGTAGCAGTGTATAGTAAATTATACATGCTTTTTTTTTAAAACTATGTATGTTAGATTTTTTTTATTTCCTATTTGTATGTTCTTATAGACTAAGTAAACGACTTTTAATAAAATTTTCGTTTTATTTAAGAAAAAAATGTTCTGCTACCTTAAGGGTTAAAGAAAACACGCGAGGGCGCGCTATATAAATAAATAGTGGCAGTTAGTAGGCGTAGTGTAGTAGTCAGTAGTCGTATAGTATATTAGCTAGTAGTCGTAGAGTAGTAGTTAGTAGTCACAAGCTTTGCTTACTAGATGGTGCTGTGTGAAGTGTCTAGCATTATTTATTTATTGTTTACTAGCTGACCCGGCGAACTTTGTACCGCAGTGAAGTACAACTAATGTTGTTCCTTGGGGACCATATTTAATTTGTATTCAAACTTATAAAAACACTGATAGTATTATCTGACTCGTTATTAATAGCGATTGTATGGAGAGAATAAATTGATTTTTTTATCAATACAATCAACAATAGGTGGAATATAAAAGTGAAGATAAAAGATAAAGATACAAAAACGTTTATTTTGTCACATTTGTACAATGAAATAAAAAAAATCAACAATTCGGTTTTAAAACTATTGACAAAAATGGTCACTACTCAGCATGTGCTGTGGCAGAACGAGTCGTACCACAGCGCTGGTCTTCCGTAGTAACGAATCAATATCTTGATTTGGTGGGGACTAATAAGGGATATTACATACACGTGTTGTGTAGACTGATGTGACTAGTTTCACGGAAAATTATAATTGAAATTCGTCAATTAGTTTTATACGATATTGATTTTACCTGTGCCTAGTATAAGAGAATCATATTTATCGCAGTAAAATGTTGGTTCCAAACAATAAGTAGACTTAAATGCTTGATAAATACTGTAAGCAAGCATATAAATTTTATTTGACAAGAAATACATTATCCGCCATGTTATGGCGGCGGCCATTTTGGACAGTATTTCACACAGTATAAAGTATTGCATAATAGGTAGTATTGTCATGTGCAAAATCGCAGCTAAATCGGACGTTAGAAAGTGATTCTAACTCGGCTTGCAAGATTAGAACCGGTACGACATAATATGTCTGAAAAACTAATTAAAAGCTTGTGTCAAAGGTAAAGTATACGTGTACACCCTGTTACTGTATTTATAACGCGTTTTGATTGAGACAGTTTCAAATTATAGTTACAAAAACATGGACATACCTGCCAAGTAGCTTCCGGATGAAAACTGATATAGTACAACGTATACGCGATATACAGTTGGAATATGTATCCGCCGAAGAGGAAAGGCAGTAGGTAGGACAGTCCCCGCCACATCCAAGAGTGGAAACCTTCGATGGTAATGTCCATGTTATGCCGCGCGCCCAGCGCTTTCAGTCTGTATAAAACGCCGCTTTGGTATCTGAACTGCATGAATTGAACGACACCTGGAAAACAAAAATTAAACTTACATATTAAATGCAATCCTAAATACAACTTGTTAAACTTTAGCGTTTTGTAAACATAATTATTCAATTGTTTACAAAATTAAATATTCGATTACCAACTGTTTTTATGCTATGTTTTTATTATAAGTTTATTAATTATAAATTTAAATTCATTTATTGAGTAAATTCAAATTAACAGTGTTTGGCTCTGACTCATAAACTAGTTACCTGGATGTCAGGCAGGAGTCAGCTCCTTTCAATAGTGATTACTGTCTAAAAAATGTTTTATCTTAACTAAAGCCATACATATAATTTCAGCCGTAGAACATCCACTACTGAACACAGGCCTCCCTCATGGATCCCCATAAGGGGCAGTTGCCATACTCACCACGCTTGGCAGGCGGGTTGGCGAGCGCAGTACGGGATGTTGATACACGGAATGACGCTGCTGCCCACCTTCCGGAGGTAACTCTTAGCAGGCTCTTACGCATCCACGGGCAAGAGAGGAGGGGCAACATTCTACTGCCGGCACCCCACGGCAAAATACATATTATAATTAAACGGAATTAATTGAGTTATATTACTAATTACATTGTAGATTTAAGAATGTCAATTTGCATGACATAATAATCTGATAAAATAGATCATTTATATTTATGATTTTTGATTACATAGAAAATACAATTATATTAATTAGCATGACAAAATAGAATAAGAAAATAAATAGCGGATAAAGATAAAGATAAAGACATTTATTTGCAAAAAACATGTGTTTACATTTTCATGCGAGTTGTTTAATTTTTTACAGGGTCACAACATGCTTTACCGAAATCGGTATGCAAAGTTTTTAAGATATGTAGGTAGGCATGCCGATGTTACAGATAGTTTACCTATTGTGTTATATTTTATGATGTATAGTGAACAAATCACACGAGTCTTTTAAAAGTAAAAAAAAAACTATTTTATAATTCGATTTTTCGTCTCACTGTAGTCCATATCCCTCTTACGAAGAATAAGTACTTTTGTGGCGATGAATAAAGAGTTGTCTATCTATTAATTAGTTTTAATATTACAGGATTTTAATATTATAAGAATCCGAATAGACAGAAAAGGTACGCAATATAATCCTGTAATATTAATTGCACCACGCGGACCATGCATGCATGAAAATTAATGCGCGCGGAATCCATATTAGCTAGTTTATTTTTGGTTTATACTTTAAATTATTAATTTTAGATATTCTAGCCTTGTTAGCTGAGTTGTTTTTTATTTGTGCGCACGTTGTGGCCGCCTCTAATTGAGGGAACACTAGCCCTAAGTACCTATTGTTATAATTAAACCTCATTATTGTGTATCTCTTGTTGGTAGCCCAAATAAATAAATAAATAAATCCACAGCTGGAAACATTAATCTGTGTGAATGAACTGTTTCGGTCTCGTTCACTCCACGTATTGCTATCTCTCTCTACCAACAGCGGCCTACAAACTTACTGATGTAAGCGATGAACCACATGAATACACAGCTGGAAACATTAATCTGTGTGAATGAGCTGTTTCGGTCTCGTTCACTCCACGTATTGCTATCTCTCTCTACCAACAGCGGCCTACAAACTTACTAATGTAAGCGATGAACCACATGAATACACAGCTGGAAACATTAATCTGTGTGAATGAGCTGTTTCGGTCTCGTTCACTCCACGTATTGCTATCTCTCTCTACCAACAGCGGCCTACAAATTTACTGATGTAAGCGATGAACCACATGAATACACAGCTGGAAACATTAATCTGTGTGAATGAGCTGTTTCGGTCTCGTTCACTCCACGTATTGCTATCTCTCTCTACCAACAGCGGCCTACAAACTTACTGATGTAAGCGATGAACCACATGAATACACAGCTGGAAACATTAATCTGTGTGAATGAGCTGTTTCGGTCTCGTTCACTCCACGTATTGCTATCTCTCTCTACCAACAGCGGCCTACAAGTTACTGATGTAAGCGATGAACCACATGAATACACAGCTGGAAACATTAATCTGTGTGAATGAGCTGTTTCGGTCTCGTTCACTCCACGTATTGCTATCTCTCTCTACCAACAGCGGCCTCCAAACTTACTGATGTAAGCGATGAACCACATGAAGGTATGCCGGAACTGCGCCCACGGCTCGTTCTGCGGCCAGATGAGCAGGATGCCGGCGACCACGGTGGATATGAAGTGGTGCAGCCGCCACCAGCCCTTGATGCGCGACCCGTTCACCTTGAGGATGCTCTCGCGGATGGTGAGCGTGCAGTAGTACCACACCAGAAGGAATATCAAGCTCAGTTGCAGTGGCCTGGAATAACAGTTCACGATATATTATGTATCGTTTAGCTAATGCTCAATACCTTCTTATATAAACTAAACTGTTAATCTTAAGGTTTTACTGTTGTGCAAAATAAAGTGCTCATTCATTCATTCAATACCTACTAGTGAGTAGAAATTATCACACACTGGGACCCTCAAAGCGAAAATAATAATAATACGTCACACGACGATGTAAATAACAAAGTGTCAGTACTTTAATAATGGTGTATTTGTTTACACGCTAAGTGACGTCATGACCACAGAGCAACGCTGGGTTTTCGTCAAGTCGTCAGTATCGACTGTTTTCTATTTACTTTATTTAAGATTATTTCGAATGATTTAATTATCCTTTTGTATTCGGTTGTCCATAGACAAAATGATCAAGTCTGCACAGTACGTATCTGAGGATGGGGAAAATGCACAGTCATGTCCATAAGTTTCCGTTTTTATTCAAAGAGTGGTTTCTACCACTCTCTTAAAAACGGAGGAAAAGGTTAAAAATGGTATTGTACATAATAGTTACCTGAAGTCTAAATACAGGTTTGCAACTGCTAAAACGAATGCTATGGCGCTGAGAATAAGTTTGAATTTCTCGTACTCATCTTTGTACTTGAATCTGAAAATGAAAAGCTTTATAAGTATGGAATCCCTTAAACTAACGAAGTCAATTACCACAATTTTAACCTACACTGGAACAAAATATCGAACGTCATTGATACACCTGTACAAACATCACATTAAATATTAATTATTTTATTCTATGTGTAAAAGTTACACAAAAACAGCGACAATTTGCCGTGGGGTGCCGGCAGTAGTGTTGCCTCTCCTCTCTTAACCGTGAATGCAGTAAGAATCTGCCAAGGGAAACCCCCGGAAGATGGACAGAGCGTCTTTCCGTGTATCAACATCCCGTACTGCGCTCGCCAACACCCCTGCCAAGCGTGGTGAGTACGGCAACAACCCCTCACGGAGATCCATGTGTGTCCAGCAGTGGATGTCCTACGGCTGTTAGGAGATGACGACGTTATACTCACTTGTCGTTTTTATTAAGAATGGACACGTTCACGTTGCCTAGTATTATCCGCAGATACAGGCCGTTCTGTTTCGGCAGCGACGCCTTGATCTCGTGCAGCATTGCCTTCCGCTTCATTATCTCCTTCTCGAGGTTCAAGACGCGATCATCTTTTGTGACCCCTTTTTTTTCCAATCTGTGAGAATGTGTAAAAGATCAAATCAATAAATCGGCCTTTCACATCTACCTATTATAAATAAATACGTTTCAGAGTTATTTTTTTTACACGCTTTTATATTTACATGAAACCTTTTTTGTTAGCACCGTCTTAATGAGAGAAGGGTACTGATTGATTTTGGTGACCCTAGGGTCACAAGGACCGGAGTTATTGTGACCTCAAAAGGTCAAAAACGTCCAAAAACTCAAAAATGCTATTTTTGACCTTTGGTGACCTTTTGAGGCCTTCGCCCCCTTTTCTGGTACCCGTATCATCGTACCAATGCTCGTTTAATATCTTTTTGCAAGCAAAACAATTCTACTTAGTACAAAATCAGCGGCCTTCACACTAGAGGTAGATAAGGTTGTATTGAGGGTCTTTTTCTGGTCGAAACAGTTGGTGACAGCCCAGTACCTATTGCCCAAATATTTGTTTTTTCGTTTGTCATTAAATCTTGTTAAATAAAACAAAAAAAACAATTCTCGTGTCCATATTGCGTCATGTTAGTTATTATTATTAAAACAAGCTTTTAAGCAAAAATTGAGTTGTAGATTCTAAGTGGTTGCCAAGGCAAAACAAATTAGCCCGAACTCGAAGGGTTCATATGGCTACCTTCGCCTCCATAATCAGACCAGCCCCATGGTATCATAATTATTATTGTTCTGTCTCCGAAGATACTAGGTACACACAAGTATACCAAAGAGACAATTCGAACGTCAGGAAATGGTTTTAATTTAACTTCCAAGATTCGACGCACACTATAAGACAGGACAAATAAATATAAAAGCTTGTAATAATGCTGGACATTCACACAGCACCATCTAGCCTCAAGGTATCTAGTATCCTCAAATACTTCTTTTTTGTAATTACATAGTTAACATAAAAAGAAAAACACCGGGACCCGAGACAAAAATCTGCAGATAAGCAAACATTTTGTCCCCCGGCGGGATCGAGCCCGCAACTTCTTGCGTCTCAGCCGCGTAACTAAGTCAAGATTGTCGTCAAATAAAAATCGGCCTTTTACATCTCCTATAGATGATTTATACAGCGCAGCAACTGGTATTTAGAGCGTAGGGACGCGACGCTGTTCTGCCTGAGACGTAGATGGTATTCTATCGGCTTGCCTAGCAACTATCATCTAGTTGGGCATATCCAGAGGAAAAAGCAAGTCAATAAGTCTGCAGCTGGCAACAAAGCAGCGGGTTTACTTGCGATGTTTCCCTTCACCGTTAAAGCATAGTTAGTTAAACATGCACTTCAACATGCCAAGAAAGAAAAATCCATTTGTGCCGGTATCGAACCCGCTATCTTCGAAAGTAAGGTAAATACCACTTTGTCAACACGAGTGTAACCAGGTGTCCTATAATTTAAATTTTATTGTCCTCTAATGAAACAAAAGGGGGATTGTTCTAGATGTCCAATGCTTCCTCATAACGAGGAAATAATGAATTCAAAGGTCTATAAATATTTAAAGTACAATGTTACGTTCATAAACCAAAGATTTAAAATCAATAAAATAAAGTGATGTGTCATTTCGGAATGTCATTTCAAGGACAAAACGAGTCTTTGAAATGACGAAGATTAAAATTATAAGCCAAGTAATAATTATTTTCTATGAGTACATACAAAGTTACTAGCTTGTGCCCGCCGCTTCGCATGCGTTGTACCCGGATAAAAAGTAGCCTATGTGTTAATTCTAGTCAACATCTATACGTTTGCAGAATTTCAGCTCGATTCGTACGCTAGTTTTTGCGTGAAGAGGTAACAAACCTCCATACAAACAAACTTTCGGCTTTATAATATTTGTGAAATATTTGTTATTTGCATTTGTTTTTCTTTGCATTATACAGGGTATATTATTATATGTGCTTTTAGCCCGTAAAATCAAGTAGTTTTGAATTTTTGTTTCGAATCCTGAAGTCGTAGAAATAAAGTTGTTCTTTGGGGGGTGTGCAGAATCCACCCTTTCGGATTTTTACACATATTATAATACGCCCTGTATTTCAAATCAACTTACTCGAAGTGTTTGTTATGTACATTAAATTGAATTTTGATGAGACTCAACATAAAAGTCAACACACATAAGTTAATGAAAAAAGTCTACAATATGTTTAAATTTTGCTTTTAAGATAACCTTTTGATAACAACAGGCTGAAAGGGGGGTTAAGAAAAGCCCTTGTGACAGATGGGTAGCTTAGATGGATCCTATCCCAATAGAAAATTACTGTGGGGTGCCGGCAATGTAGTGAATGGTTGTTGCCTCTCTTCTCTTGCCTGTGGATGCAGTAAGAATCTGACAAGGGATATCTCCAGAAGAGGGGCAGCCGCGTCTTTCCGTGTATCATCATCCCATACTGGGCTCGCCAACGCGCCCATTAACTGTAGCGAGTATGGCAACAACCCCTCATGATCAGACCTTTACAACTATTATAGATGATTTATATAGCGTCAGCAACTAGTGTTCTTGCTGTAAGGGTTGCAGTAGTGCCTGGGACATTGTTAGATGGATGTCACATAGAAATAAACATGTTCACCTTTATGTATGATCTTTGCTTATTTATGTACATTGTACTTTGCCCTCATAGCAATCTCCAAGTACTATAAGTACATTTAGGATTAGATAAAGAGGCTAAGGACTAAGGTTGCTATTTGCAATAGGTATTTCTGTATCTTTAGCTGTCGGTTTAATAAAATTGACATAAACATATTTGTGTGTTAGATTAACTGATTCCCAGTTATTTAACACAGGCAAAATCTATATTCATATTATGAAGAGAGAAGATTTGTGTTCTTGTATGTTTGTAATGAATAAACTCCAAAAGTACTGGACCAATTTTAAAAACACTTTCACCTATAAAATGCTGCCGTAAGGTGCTGGCAGTAGAATGTTGCCTGTGGATGCAGTAAGAACCCAAGGGATACCTACGAAAGATGGGCAGCAGCTTCTTTACATGTATCAACATCCCAATCTGCATTTGCCAACCCGCCTGCCAGGTGTAGCTAGTAGAGCAACAACCCTCACATGCTCTTGGTCCACGAGGGAGGCCTATGTTCAGCAGTGGATGTAGACAGCAGAGCCACAGCTGAGATGAGGATGAGGACATTATCCATTAGAACTTGTCTAATGGATTATGACAATGAAATGCAATGAAAATATCTAGTTTTAATTCTGCTAATGCTGAGATGCATATGCACCACCCTCTCGCTAATTATGCACATGCAAGGGGAACTAGGCTTTGCGACTGTAACTTTCGTTCCAGCCGCCGAACAGTCAACATCTCGGCGTTTCACCTGAAGATGCCTCTCGGAGAGGCGAAACACGTGTCGTCGTGTGGGTTTGGGTATGCATGTTGCACTAACAGCCTAGTTCCCCTTGCATGTGCATAATTAGCGGGCGGGAGGGCGGTGCATATGCATCTCAGCATTAGCGGAATTAAAACTAGATATTTTCATTGCATTTTATTGTCATAATAATATGTATATCCGCAAAGTAACGCCTGATTCCATTAATTATATTGTCTAATGGAATTAGTTGGATGTTGCAAGCCTATACCTGTAGAACTGCCTAATGCTGTTAAGATGAGATGCTATATTAACAGAGAGTAAACATAGGCCATATTTTAGATCCTGGATGGTGGACCTGCAATATGGGTGCGGTGCAATATGAAGTTTGCAAAGTCGCAAGTTTACAGATAATATGCAACTTTTTAAGTGAATATTACTCCTAAGGTGCCACTGGTGACCTGAGTACACAACTTTCAGTGGGCTGGCTACCAATTTTGTAGAATGCTCATGTTTTTATAAGACAAAAAAAATGTCTTTCTTTCTTTTTTACATGGTCTAGGTACATATGTAATCATATGGGTACATATGTATGCACATATATAAGTTATGCACATTGTAAACATTCAAGAGGCATTATCAGTCATTAGATCAAATCAGCTTCAGGGTTACAACTCTGACCTTTTGAGTGCACTTGATATTATGGTCATTCTGTATTTCTGGTGTTCCAATTCCTTCATGCATTTTGCCTGGAGCTCACCCACTTCTTCTAGCTTGGAAATGTATTCTTTGTTCACAGTCTGAAAACAATAGAATAATAACATGAGATAATAAAAAAAACTTTTAATTTATTTATTTAGATTGTTTGATCTGAAACTAGCTGATAGGATATTTGTGTAGTTTATTTAGTATCAAATTAATAGATTGTAGAGCTCAGAAACTGAACCTAGTTTTTGTTGGCATCACCTTAAAGCATATTTGGTAAGGTGTTCCAAATATGCAAAATAAAAATGGTGATGAATGCAACACAGGTTATTGCTAATAATAAGCCAATATAAACCTTGGAAATGGTTTCGTAAGGTAATTCTAAATCAATATTTAAGGATTTGGCTTCCTAACTCTGGATAAATGCAACTAGTAGGGAAATATTGTTGATGCATGAACAATTCAATCTCTAAGACTTTATTTAATCTTGTAGAAATAAGCGATAATCCTCAGTCATTGATAAAGTACCCATTGATCAAGGATTATTTACTGATAAGAAATTAACTAAGTAGGTATATTTTTACTAAGAATATGAGCGAAGTATGAATAAAAGTTAAATGGCATGAACATGATCGTGAAACGTACCTCTAAACGTTTGTAATCGGCAAGCAAATCATTCCATTCATTGAGACATTCTTCTATGTCCATGGTTTCAGTTTATTTTGCACGAACACAAAACGTGCAGCAGATAATGAAATAAGAAATGACCTATTTAAGAGAAACAACCAAAGTTGTGCGACTTGTACTTAAGATCACTTATGACATGAGCGCTCACGTCAACCACTAAAAAAGGTGAGTGATGTATGTGTTAGTGTTACCAACTTGGTCTGGTTGAAAACATCCAATTTATTAACTGACTGAAGTTTGTGGCTTTTTAAGAGCTACGACCTCAGAATAATAACATAATAGAAACCAGGCTAAATTAACAACCAAAATTAATCAATCTGTACTCTTTTTACTTATGTATGACATTTTAAAAGAGCTGGAAAAAGGTGCATTTACAGTTGTATCTTCGTAATTTACAAGGTTGGCGTAAATGAACAGTCAAAAGGTTCTAAATTTGCTTGTACTTATGACATAAAAAGCTAGTAAATTAAAATGACGTGTCTGACACGATCATGTTTATGTCAAGTTAGATCAACATAACATGGTCGCGTTTGGTTTTTTTCATAATTTGTGGTGTGCTGTTGGTAAATTCTACATAATTTGTATAAAATTTAATTTTAAAACAGAACGAACTCGATATCTTTCACCCTAGGCTAAGCTACTTTAATGTTCCTTTAATATCCCTCATAAATATGATGCTCCGCAGGGCATCCAGAACATTATTAACATATAACTATATAGTAAATTAATATATATATATATATATGTATATATAGGTATTTTTTTTTCATTGGTACTTGTTTATTACATATATTTTGTTTATTTTTGCTATTTTCTAAGACGGTACTTAATTATCTTAATTTATGTCCGCTTAGTATTTGTATTATGTTTAGCTGAGCACACACATGTTTATGCAACGTAGATCATATTTTTAGTTCTTAAACTTATTTTTATTAGCGTTGTAATGTGTTTTGTGTGTCTAATAAAATAAAAATATAAGACTATAAACCTTGTCAAATTTCATAGTTCAAGGTCAACAGGAAGTACCCTGTAAATTTTGATTCCTTTGAGAATGTCGAAACATGCGTTTGTGACACAAACGGTTGTATCTATTTTTTCAGGTTAACTTAGAATATTATTTAACAATTTTTCACAGCTTATCTATCTATCTATTACTTATATTGATCTCAAGATTTTTAGTTGATTATGATTAACACTGTAAAACTAACCTGCTAAAACTGTGATTTAATAACAGTAGTTTTAAACTATCTGTTCTGATAACTAACTAGTAGGTACTGATAAAAATAAAAGGAATGAAGACTGCAATTTGTGGACTGTGAAATAGAGTTTGATATACCAATTTATTTAATTTTAATTTTCTCAACCCTTTTTGCTCTTATCGAGCGAAAAATAAAAATTATAGCTTTTTCTTTACTTATTTGATTTGTTTTCTTTGTGTATTAAGGCCTCAATACTATTTTGATAATTATTTGCTTCGTACAATTTGATTTTCTGTGTTTATACTGGCACAGACCAGATACTGGCAAAGTCATTGGGTCAAAATTTTATTTATATAAAAATTTAAGATGACGCTAGAGGTATTAAAATAAATTAGGTTTTCAATTATTGGCCACAGATTCTTATTCACAACTTTCTTCCTGTAAAAAAATTAAATACTTTGAAGGTAAGCATAAGTACATAGGCTTTCCAGGTGGATTTAAATCGAATAAGGTAGATATTCTATTTTGTGTGAAATCATTTTAAGCTATATCTAAAAGTAAGAAATTTAAAAGCAATACTATTATTTAAAATTAAAACCTTTGTTTATATGGCTAACAAAACATTAGTTTTATCAATTTTAAAGTCGACACAGTTACATCACTAGCAATAATAAACGTAAAGTTAGCTTTAAAGAACTTGACAGTTCATTTACGCCAATCTTGTAAATTATCGAAGATACAACTGTATATGCACCTCTTTCTAGCTCCTTTTTAAGACATAAATAAAATGAGTACCTACAGAATGATTCATTTTGGTTGCTATTTTAGCATGGTTTCTTACGTTATTATTCTGAGGCTACGACTGACGACATTATACTTTTGTGTTTGCGTTTCTGTTTTACAAACTTCTCCTTTAATACCGTTTATTTAAATGTGTTTTTTTTTGTTGTTTTGTGTGATAAGAACGCTGAAAAAATTGCTTATTTAATTTGGTTAGATTAATTGTAATTTCTAGCCAAAAACGGAAGTTGGCGACACTTTTCACTTGACACCTAATTTCAACAATGTTACTGTCAAATTGCATGCATTAAGTTGGGCTTGGTTGGGATTTGAACAAAAAATAAAGAAGAAGAAGAATACGCAATTTCACGAAATATGAGCGGGGACGCGGGGAGCGCCTAAAGGTACCTACATAAGTCGGAAGGTTTAGGCCCTAAACCTTCCGACTTACTCGGACACATTTTTCCGATGTTTAAACGGAGTTGAGAGGTCTAATATCGTAATTCCGATATTTTAAAGTTTTGCTGCTGAAGAGGGAAGATGGCAGTATAGCGTCAAGTCTCAGAGCAAGTATCAAAATCAAATAGAGTTGTCACGGTAATAATAATACTACAAGTGAGCGAAATGAAAATACAGATTATTCCTAAGGAGTGAATGAGCTCGAGGAACATTTTTTGTCCTGCTTAGTCTCACATTTTTTTTGCACTTTTTTTGGGCACACTCAAACAAAGGGCCTCAGAATAACCAGAAAGATAATCTTCATACAGGCGCCCTTTCAAAAATGAAGCACTTTCCGATTCACACAGATGTGACGATTACTAGCTTACGCTCGGCGACACGCACACATACACTTATCTCATGTTGCCAGCAGAGGTGCAATTTCCCCGAAAGCGAGGAAATGATTCCGATTAAAATGTTTTGAACATATTCGAGTATTTTTGGTTGGCTTCCAATGTACTTCTTCACGACCAAGCCTTATATTTTTCACCCATTTGTTAGCAATAACAGGGTCGACAGGAATCTTTTGAACAACAACAAGCAATACCTCTAATTTGTGATTTTAACAGTGTGGTAATAAAATTCGTTTTAGTCTTCTCAACTTTCAAGTAACAGAATTGCAGGTATATCGTTAAATCACACAAACACCTACATTAGAGAGCGTGTCACCTAATTAAATCATCATTTCAGCCGTAAAACGTCCACTACTGAACACAGGCCTCCCCTCATGGATCTCCATTAGGGGTAGTTGCCATACTCACTACGCTTGGCAGGCGGGTTGGTGAGCGCAGTACGGGATGTTGTTACACGGAAAGATGCTGCTGCCCATCTTCCGGAGGTATCCCTTAGCAGGCTCTTACTGCACGGGCATGAGAGGAGGGGCAACATTATACTGCCGGCACCCCACGGCACCTAATTAACCTAATTAAACATCAGTAGCAAATTAATCAGTCGGAGGCCGGAGCAATTAAGTCAGTTAAAATGGGAAAATATTCATCCGCAACCGGGCAACACTGAGCATTGAAACAGAACATAAACAAAATGTGTCTATTTTGACCTAATTAACTAGAAAATTCTATGAAATATTGCATGCTTACCTGTGAAAACTGATATTGTTACACTTCTTTTGTTATTCAGATGTGTTGTGACACAATTTAATTGCACAAACCGTCATAATTATTTTTTTTGCGCGAGACACGTTCGGCGTGATTTGACATTGAACACTACGGCGCGGCTCGGCGATTGGAGCCAGAAATGGCCATTTCTAGCTCCAATGAAAATGTCAAAATGGACGCGCGGACTTGGTTTCTGGTTATTCTGAGCCTCCCTCATTTCTTTAAGAACTGATCATGTGGTGTTGTTTTCAGGGTAAAATTCCACCAGTGTAGGTACGGCACTGTGAGGCACAAATGTTTGAATGCTAGAAAATTGCCATCAGGTGATATTGTGGTCAAACAAAGGTCTATCTGCAATAAAAAAAAAACACCATAATGACATTCAAACATTTGTGCCGCACACTGGTGGAATTCTACCTTTATGAAATTAGAAATAAAATTAGAATTCTACCTTGCCAAGCGTGGTGGAATTCACCACGCTTAGCAAGCGTTATTATAGGTGTGCCTAGCAGCTAGTGGGACGGGTTGGGTTGACGTCACCTCCGGGATAGCGGCCGGCGGTGAGCTAGTCAACGGGCAAGCTAAGAACGTGTCTCGATCGACGGAGGAAAGATACAATATAATATATGATAAAGGCGATTTATATTTGTTGGAGAACCTTAACAGCGCCATCTCTTGTCTGATAGCGGAAATAATGTAGATTTTTTACACGATTTTTTACACTTTCGATGATTTCTAAAAAATTATGCAAATTAGAGAGTTCGTTATAATTTTCCTGTCATTTTTACATACTATTGTCAATTAAAGTTTTCAGACTCCGCTAACTTCGGAGATAAGGGGGGAACGCTGTTTTGTTCAACGTTTTTGTAAATAAGTCGAAAACTTGAAGAAAAACTAAAAACTGTTTATTAATGTGAAATTGAATACCTTTCATAATGATATCCCACATGACCAGTAACTTCACTAACATTTTTGAGACCCCCTTTCATACAATCATAATACGAATATTTAAAAAAAAAATTATATATTTCTTATTAGTGAAATAGGTTTATCTTATAAGTAGGTACCTACCGTTCCAAATTTCAAGTCGATAGCATAAGTAGTTTTCAAGGTAGAATTCCACCAGTGTGCGGCACAAATGTTTGAATGTATTTTTTGGTGTTTTCACCTAATAATAAGGTTTCAGATGACATTCAAACATTTGTGCCGCACACTGGTGGAATCAGTTCTTAAAGATATCCATTTGTGACAGACAGACAAAGTGATACCATAAGGGCTCCTTTTGACCATTTTGGTCCGGAACCCTAAAACGAGTCAATCTCAACTCTTTTGTGGGCGAAGTCAACAACCACGACATTCTAAATATTGAACTTGGCTCCCATTTTTACATTTATGTTTTTGATAGGATTGTCGCACCATACGACACCGAAGGGCAGTCTAGCTACGGCATGGCCTTCTAAGACCAGACCGAAGCAAGACTGCCCTTCGGTGTCGTAGGTATGGTGTAATTTATTTTTATTTTCCTATCAAAAACATAAATAAAAAAAAATGACTGCCCTCTGGTGTAGAAGGCCATGCCAAAGCGAGACTGCCCTTCGCCTTTGATGCATCCTTCTAAGATCCTTCCTAATTACTTAGGGACCATCCGTAAATAACGCCACACTAATTCCATAACTACACGACCCCTCCCTCCTTATCATTAAATTATGATGAATCAAACACACAAAAAATAATTGTTTTCGCTATCACAGGGCTACGATTCAGAGATAGGTGCGAAACGTGTGCAGCTCTCAGTTGGACAAAAGCAACGCATCGCCATTGCCAGGGCTCTCCTCAGAGACCCCAAGATATTGCTGCTTGATGAAGCCACCAGCGCGCTTGACAATGAAAGTGAGAAGGTAATGAATGACTGTACAACTAATACTTACTGAAGATTTTAATGAAGGCAGATTTAAGATAACCCTTTAAGGAAATGGGGTGGGTCAGCGCCGATTTTATTTTGTTCGATTTTACTTTATATTTTTTATTTATTTCAATTTTTTTTTTTCGATTTTATTGGATTGTATTTGATTTTAAATTATGTAAGCAAGTAAGCAGGTACCGTGCAGGTAGGTTCACAGTGTCTTAGAATATGCGTCACGAATATGGAATCCTAGATACAACAAGTATGTCGTGCGAATCGACCTAGATAATAATTTAGTGGTTATCGCAAAATTAAAAATGTTTTACATCTACAAGGGACGTCCCGTGACGGCTATTTTTTTTTAAATTAAGTTTGAAAAGAATAAATCGACTTTTTACTGAAGAGCCTATACATTATCTACGCCAAAGATTTGAAATCTTTGAACTACGTAGTGCGACTGACAGAATTTTTTTTATAACGATCTGTATGATGGAACTATAATATTTATGAAGTTCTTATTTATATAGAAAACCCCTCATTAGTCTGACTGACAGGTCTGACTAGTTATCTCTTCTCTCTTTTATAGTTTTGGTAGCCTGTAAGAAATCTTAGTAAGCGATACTACCGCCTTTTCTAAAACGTTTATTTTTACAGTAAAGATTTATTTATTTAGGTGGTGACAGAAGCACTAAGTCGGGCGCGCGCCGGCCGCACGTGCGTGGTGGTCGCGCACCGGATGAGCGCGACGCGCGACGCGGATCGCGTGTGCGTGCTGCGCGGTGGAACAGTGGTGGCGTCGGGCACGCACGAACAGCTGCAGCGGATGAATGGGGAATACGCACAGCTGTATGGCGCGCGTGATAATTAAAAAATAAATAAAATAAAAAGAGCTTTATTTGTTTACCAACTAAGATAAAGTGTAATCAAACATATAGATTTTCTATTTAAAATTATTTATTATATTATCTAACACTATTTATCTATTTCTACCTACTGTTAGCTCCTTTCCACCTACTGTTGGTTGGTCGCCAAGTTTTTCCATTTATGTATATGTGGCGTCTTGCCCGTAATTCACACATGCAACTCCGACCCTGGAAACCGCGGGGGACCGCGCGGGAGGCGCGGCGGGAGACGCCGGCCACCACATAAAACCCGCTGCGCGGGCGACGACCGCTCTCTTACTCGCCGCTCGGACGTCGTGCTAGACGCACGCCGCTCTAGCCGCCCGCTCGCCTGGTCCCCGCACCAGGCCCCTCCACTGCGCTCGCGCAGTTGCCGCTCGGACGTCGTTCCAGACGCCCGCCGCCCGCTGCCGCCTTGGTCCCCGCACCAGGCCCCTGCCGTCGCCCGCTAGCGTCCAGAGCTAGCTTCGCATCGTTGCGGTGTTATTCTTACTAGCTTGCTAGTCTGAATAATCACTTGCGCGAGCGAATACCGGTAGTTCGCACTTTTAGTGCGCTACTGGATTACTATCCTGTTTCTTTTCGAGTTGTTTGCTCTTTTCAGAGCGAATAACTCGAACTGCTCCAGTGCAAGAGAAAATCGTTCTTTTCAGAACGATTTCTCGAGCTAGTTTCTTTGCTTTTTAAACTGTCGAAAGCCACGACTTCAGTGGTCAGCTAAGGGATACCCTACGGTGACAACGAACTTAGCTGGGCGTGGACCCGGAGCGCCTGTTTTGCCTCTTCAAGGCAACACAGAATCCGGCTGGGTCTGGAACCACCGGCCTTGGGGTGGAACCCTCGCCGACCCCAGATAGCGTGAGGCACACACCCCTTTTGCCCCATAAGAGAGGTAAAAGGGACACACACATTTAGGTAGGACACTTAGGCACACACCCCTCCTTGTCTATACCCGACAAGGAGGGACACTTAGTTATTTCCCGGGTGTTCCCCCCGGGAATAGGGACCTCCCCTCACCCCCGCGCGATGTCAAGCCCGGACTTGCTGGGTGGGCTTGATCCTGAGACCCTCCTGGGGGTACTCAGGATGTTAGCCCAGCAGCACGGGGACTTGTTGTCCAGGTTGCTCGCCTCTTACCAAGAGGCGAACAAGTTGGACAAAAAGTCCAAGTCCCAGTCTATGAAGGTGGCCACCGCGGCCCCTCTCACCCCCGCCCTTCAGGCCACCCCGGAGACTCCGGTCTCCCCCGCCCTTCCGGCCACCCCGGAGACTCCGGTCTCCCCCGCCCCGTCCTCCTCCTCCGATTCGGACTCCGACGCTTCGGCGATGGAGCTCGAACCCTCCCCGAGCGACAACTCTTCCTCGTCGGAGCAGTCCTCCGACGACAGTTATACTGTCGTCGAAGGCGGCAAACGGCGCAGGAAGAAGGCGTCCCATAAGTCGGCCTTAGCCCCTCCGGCTAAGATCGCAGTCCCCGTAGAGGCTACGGCTACCCGCCCGCCTACTCCCCCCGCGACCCCCGCCGAACCCGCCCCCCTCCGCAAGGAGAGACCCCCCCCGCCTGTTTTCCTCCGCGAAAAGGCCAAATGGGCCAGCGTGGAGAGGCTTCTAACCTTGAAAAAGGTTAATTTCACCAAGGCCCAGTCCATCAAGGACTCTATTAAGATCCACGTCCAGACATCGGACGATCACCGACGTCTGACGTCTGTCCTCCGCGCTGAGAACATAGGTTTTCATACCTATGCTCTCGAGAGCGAGCGCCTTCTGCGCGTAGTCATCCGCGGCCTCCCCGCGGAATTCGATTCTGAGGTCATAAAGACCGACCTCTGCGATCAGGGCTTCCCCGTCAGGGAAGTCCACCGCATGTACAGCGGACGGGACAAGACCCCGTTCGATCTTGTACTAGTCATCCTTGACCTTTCGCCCGAAGGAAAGGCGATATTCGGCGTCAAAACCGTGTGTCGCCTTTCCGGCCTCTACGTAGAGGCTCCCTTCAGGAAGGGCCCCCCCGGACAGTGCCACAGGTGCCAGTTATATGGCCACTCTGCGCGCAACTGTTTTGCCCGCCCCCGCTGCGTCAAGTGTCTGGGTGACCACGGCACCGCTGACTGCAAGCGCGTCCCCAATGACCCCATGCCGCCTAGTTGCGTGCTCTGCGGGACCGAGGGGCACACCGCGAACTATCGCGGCTGCCCCAGAGCCCCAAAGGCAAGCGCTAGGAGAGCGCATGCTAGGGCTCCGGAGCGCTTCCGCCCCGCCCCACCCCAACACGCGAGGACATCTCCGAAGGTGTCCTTGTTGCCCCCCGCCCCTCCTGCTGTGTCAGCTTGGGCGAGACCTTTGGGCTACACCAGCCGCGCCCTTCAGGCAACAACTGGTGTATCCCCTCCCCCGCGTTCCCAGGAGCTTCACTCCGCCCCTGCCCCCGCACCCCTCCCCCGCCCCACTAGGCCCTCTCAGCCAGCTCCTGCTGCTGAGAACCCTAGCCTGGGGCTGCCGAACATCGATTTCGGATCGGTTAATGCGCTCCTGCGCAAACTTAGCCTTGCGAAATCCCCCATAGAGAAACTGATGATTATCTCTAATCATCAGGAAGTCATGGCGTCTCTCGACGCCCTCACCTTCAAGTCTTTCTAGTATGGCAGTGCAGAAAGAAAGACTGAAACCCCGCTCCCTCTCGTTAGCATTTTTTAATGCTAACAGCCTATCTCCTCAGAAAGAACTCGTGAAGCAATTCCTTGTCAATCACCAAATAGATATTCTGCTAGTGCAGGAGACCTTCTTGAAACAGTGCCATCGTGATCCTAGGATCGCGAACTACCAGATGGTACGAAATGACAGAACGAACGCCCCTAAAGGCGGTACTGCCATTTATTTCAAGAGGTCGCTGCACTGCATTCCCATCGATCCCCCGCCCTTAACAGACTTAGAAGTCTCTGTCTGCAGACTTGCAATGACCGGTCATCAACCGGTTATTATTGCATCCTGCTATCTTAGCCCTAATAGGAAGCTTCTTAAAAGCGACCTAGAATCCCTTCTCAGTCTTGGAAGCTCAGTCATTCTGGCTGGCGACTTCAATAGCAAAAGCCCTATGTGGAATTGCTCGATACGTAATAGAAACGGTGCCCTCCTCTCAGGCTATCTAGATTCTTTAAATCTAGATCTTATTGCCCCCATGTGTCACACTCGATATTCCCCACGTATTGGTTTTTCCAACCAAACTCTAGACCTCGCACTGCTGCGGAACGTATCCCTCCGGATGAGCTCCATAGTAGTGATGCAGGAACTAGACTCTGACCACCGTCCCGTCATACTAAGACTTGGCCCTCTGCCGGACCCTACTCCCCCGACCAAGACTGTGGTGCAATGGTATAAACTTGAGAAAGCCCTCAAGGTTATCCATTCTCCCGACTTGGATAAAATCCCCGACGATATTAGGTCCCCTGACGACATTGCTATTGCGGTCGACTCCTTGACCAGTCATGTCCAGTCCGCCGTTCGCGACTTGTCTAGACAGGTTCCAGCTACGCCTGATCGTAACTGTGTCCTGCCTGATGAGATAAGACGACTGATCACGGAAAAGAACGCAGCAACTCGTCGCTTTAGTTCTTGGCCCTCCGAACTAAATCGCTTCCGAATGAACTCGCTTCGCCGCAAGGTGAAGAGGGCCATTCAGGAGCATCGTAACATTTCTTGGGACAATCTGCTTTCTAATATCGAACCCGGGCATCTAGCTTACTGGAGCCTGGCTAGATCTATGAAATCAGATTGTATCTCAATCCTGCCCCCTCTGCTTCGCCCGAATCACCAAACGCCTGCGTTTGATGACAAGGAAAAAGCAGACGCGCTAGCTGAGAGTCTTGAATCCCAATGCTCTCCTAGTCTTGAACCCGTCGACCCTGATCACCTTAACATGGTGAACAGTGAAGTCGACCGCCTAGTTTCCCTTCCCCCCTCTGCTCCTCCTTTGGACCTCATTAGAGCAGCAGAGGTCGCCGAGATCATTAAAGATCTTCGACCTAAGAAGTCGCCTGGCTCGGACGGCATCAGCAACAGAGTACTCAAGAAGTTCTCTGTTGCCCTCATACATCTCCTGGTCAGCATCTTCAATGCTGCCATGGCTAACTGCTCTTTCCCTGATGTCTGGAAGGAAGCCAATGTAATTGGCATCCACAAACCGGGCAAAAAGGCAAACGAGCCTTCCTCCTACCGTCCCATCAGTCTCCTCAGCTCCCTGGGGAAGATCTACGAGCGTCTCCTTCTGAGACGACTCTGGCGTCACGTCAATGAGCATAGTCTCTTGCCTGACGAACACTCCCTCCACCTTCCCATGGTCCTACCAACCTTGCGGTTATACGGACCGAATCTGTGAGTTATGATCCACTCGGGTGGCTCAAGACTCTACAAAAACCTACGCACGCGTGTCCCGGCACTCTCCCCCTTCTGGGGCATGCTCATCACAGAACAGACTTCATTGCTGGGCTGCTCCCCTCCAGCTCGGTACCTCTGTGCCCCCCCCTCGTCCCCGTTCGAAAATGTGCTTTCCTCGGCCCGCCTCGATCTATGCCAGGTCCTGGCGAACCTCCTAAGCTGTCCGAAGTTCGCCTCACTACTTACTAGATCTGCGTGGTATATCGGTCCCTCAAGCCCTCCTTGCCTCGTAATCCCCCCTAACATGGTGCCTCTTGCTTCCGCGTACAACGGGCAATCCCACAGGATATGGTCCCGCGTCTCCCACTTCTCCCCACAGCTGCACCCTGTAGTGTCGCTCAACCCCAGATCGCTCAGACGTTTCCTAAAGCAGCCATGGCCCATAAGGATCTGCGAAAGTTCGTAATCAGGTTCAACCCAGTGCGCCTTCATGCGCTCGCCTACGTCTGGGAAGAACGCGAACAATTCGCGACCCTTAGTCTCGGCCTCCCATCGAGCCTGCCAGGACTCTACGGTCTCTGCGTCGATGCTTGCTCGGATACGTCTGTGCGTCTCGTTCGGTTCACCCTCCGTCTCAGCTAACCTACGACCCGCTCTTGTCAGCAGTAAGTCCGCCGGCAGGACCCCCGCCAGAACCGGTAGCGCTGCAGTACTGCTCGACCTGTAAGCCTTCGTTAGTAAAACTAACGAGGATCTTTGCGTCCTGAGCAGCACGCTGCGAACGACATGTACCGTAGCCCGGTGATACCATATTCTGGCCGCGTACGTGAGCGTCGCCTCGTATGTGCCGCCATAGAGTACCCGGAGCGCCCTGTACCGCACTCCCCATCGGTTTGCGGAAACCCTCGAGACCTTGCCGAAACAATTGGACGCTCTGTCACCGATCGTCGCCGCGTGGGGTGCAAATGATTGGGTGGGGTCCAAAATGACTCCCAACACCTTGGCCTCAGAGACTGTGCGGATCGACGTGCCAGACGCATTGGTCTTTAGCAGAGGTGGCCTTTGCAATTTCCCTTTCAGGGTCATGGTCTGGGACTTAGCCGGGGCGAATGTGAGCCTGTTACGGGCACCCCACTCCGCTACCAGTCCCAAGACAGCCGCTCCTTTCTCCTCCAACTCTCTCCGAGCATCCCCCGCTACCAACACCGTCACGTCGTCCGCGTATGCCATAAAAGACACCCCAACTGGCACCGGCAAACAGAGAAGATCGTCGAGTAGAACGTTCCACAACGTCGGGCCGAGCACAGATCCCTGCGGGCACCCCATAGTGGACGTCTTCCAGACAGCCCGGTCCCCTGCGATCATGGCCACCCTGCGATTGCAGAAGTAGCTCGCCAACATTCTATAAATGTTCGGCGGGCAGCCTCCGCGTTTCGCCTTAACCAAGATCATGGGCCACCAGGCGTTGTCGAAGGCCCCTGAGATGTCCAGAAATATGGCCTGTAAGTATTTCGCCTTACAGTCTTTTATCGTTTGTAGTACCGATCCCAACGCTGACGTGGTCGACCGGCCCGCTCTAAACCCGTGCTGGCATGAGGAGATTCCGCGAGTGAGCTGTGGAATGCTCCAGAGCAACACTCTCTCCAAGACTTTGCCAAGCACCGGCAGCAGAGTGATGGGTCGGTATGCCTTGGGGTCCGTCGGCGGCTTGCCGTTACCTTTTGGCAGAACCAACAATCGACCGTCCTTCCAGATCGAGGGAAAAGTACCTGACTTCACGCAAGCGTTCATCACGTGGGTAAATTCAGGGGCGCAAGCCCACCACACGTGCTTCAGCATCTTCCCCTCAATACCGTCCATCCCCGGCGATGTATTGGGTAACGACATTACAATTTTCCTAAGCGAGTCCAGATCGATAGGGGGGGAGTCATTGCCTGATGGTAGAAGGGCAGCCGCAATTCTAACCTGCCGGTGATAAGCAGTGTCGCTGCTGGGATCATCGTCCGGACAGAGTGCCGTCATCAGCGCGGTCATAGACTCGCTGACGTCACTAGTGTCCGAACCCACGAGATGAATTCCATTGACGACATTCACCGGTGGTCTGGCGCGGCCGCACGCCTCCCTATAGGCAAGACCCCATGGGTCCTGATTTCCAGTATCTGCCAGTTTCCGGAAGTGTTCCAACTCTGCAGAAGCCATCGCCTGCCTGTACGCTAATCTGGCTTGGTGGAACTCTTGCTTGGCTACCTCTTCAATCATGCCCGCCACCCTTCTAGTCCTTTGCCAAGCCCTTCGCGCTCTAACTTGGTTGCGTCTGAGTTTGTCTAAGCGCGGAGTCCACCACTCGTAACCACGGTCTTTGGTGACTGCTTTAACGGTGCCTAGACACTCTGTCGCAGCGCGCTCGATAAGTTCAGTAAAGGACTTGCTGAGATTTTCTGCGGTGTCCTCTAGCTGCAGTTGACCGATTCTCTCGTGCACCGTAGCGTCAAACGACCTCCAGTCCGCGTTTCTGGTACGATACCGTCTCGGGATGATAGGCACTGTGCTACGTGTAATGAGCCTTGTGGTGTGGTGGTCTACCCTGAAGGTAATCAAACGGTGGTCGCTCGACGAGATGTCGTGCACCTTCCACCCGTTGACGCGAACGCCACGCGAGCTTAAGGTGACGTCGATATTCGACTCACCGTTTGCCGTACTGAAAGTGTACATCTGCCCACTAATGTTATGTACCACAAGGTCCCGGCTGTTTATGAAATCTTCCATCTTGGTGCGGCGGTCGGTTACAGTATGGCCTCTTCCTACATAATGTCGGGGTTCTGAGTGCCATAGCGGGGAATGGGTGTTTAAATCCCCCCCCACCAGTACCGCCTTACCTTTCAGAAAGTCCAGCGCCTTCTCCAACTGACGTAAATGAGTATCGATACTGTCGCTATATTGGAAGTACGTCGATACCACGTACAGGTCGATGTCCTCAATATGGCAGCACACAAAGTGGTCGGTCGATAGGTTGTGCAGTACGGCACACGGCTTGCAACGGTTCCGCAAATAAATGCCCGCTTTGGAGTTTACCCCACATTGGATAAAAGTGCCAGTCGTGGAATATTGTTCTTGAACTAGAACGATATCCAGGCCGAGCGAGTCCGCTATAGCGGGTAGCTCCCTCGTAGCCGTTACTGCACCACCTAAGTTTATCTGACCCACTTTTAATACAGGTGCGCTATCCATATTGGACCTGATTAATCAACTGTTCCTCTGCATGGAGGCGCGCCGGACAAGTCCTAGACGCAGTTTTGTGCGCGCTGTCGCGCTTGAAGCGCTTGCACGTGGCGCAGCACGCCACTGTCGCTTTGCACTTGTCGGCGCTGTGGCCCACCTCGCCGCATCGGCCGCATGTTGTCTCCTTGGCCCGGCAGAACTTCTCCGGGTGCCCGTACATTTGCCTGACGAACAGTTTGGCTTCCGAGCCCATCACTCCTGTCCCCAGCAGGTGCTCCGCATCACGGAGCACATCCTGTCCAAGTGGCATCACACTTGGCCAGCAGATACGGGCGCTGTCTTCCTCGATGTAGCTAAAGCCTTCGACAAAGTCTGGCACAACGGCTTGGTTTACAAGCTTTTCCTGCTTGGAGTGCCAGACAGACTCGTACTCATCTTACGAGACTACTTGTCGAACCGCTGCTTTCGCTACCGCGTGGAAGGCACGCTCTCAGACCCCAAACCCGTCCGAGCTGGAGTTCCTCAAGGCTCAGTCCTTGCTCCCCTTCTTTTCACGCTGTACACCAGCGATATTCCCCGACACCCGCAAGTCGAACTTGCCCTCTTCGCCGATGACACGGCTTTGTACGCGTCCGATAAGAACAGGAATCGCGTACGCATAAGGCTGCAGGCTGCACTAGACACCCTAGGTGCCTGGTTCAGAAAGTGGCGCATAGAGGTGAACCCGACGAAAAGTGCAGCAGTGTACTTCACTCGGAGTCCCTTCTTGCCCCAGCCTCTCCTCCTCTTTGATAAACCCATCCCTTGGGTTAGGTCAGCTCGCTACCTAGGAGTAATCCTAGATAGACGTCTCACCTTCTATCCCCACATAAGGTCTGTCACTAATCGCGCGAAGTTCGTGCTTAGCCGGTTAAACAGCCTTCTCAACTCAAAAAGTAAAATGTCCTTTAGAAATAAAGTGACACTTTACAAGACAGTTGTACGGCCAATAATGACATATTCCTCTGTCGTCTTTGGCCAGTCCCGTCATGTTAGATGCCTTCAGGTAGTCCAAAACAACTTCTTGCGCAGGGCCACGGGTTGCCCATGGTACATGCGCAATGTAGACCTCCACCGAGATCTCAAACTCGAGTCCATCGAACACTTTATTAAAACTGCTTCAAAGCGTTTTTATGAAGTGGCGGCGGAACACTCCAATCCCCTAATCTCGGGATTACCCTCCGACTACCCGATAGAGCCATTGCCCACGAGTTATTTCCTCCGTCGACCGAGACACGTTCTCGGCTTGCCCGTTGACGAGCTCACCGCCGCTAACCCGGAGGTGACGTCAACCCGTCCCACACTAGCTGTTAGACACATATTCAAAAACCGGTCCCGCCGGCGGGGCCGAAGAATACATTTTTCCGTCTAAAGGTGCAGTTTTGCACCTAGACGCTATCCTTCAGTAGATTCAAAAATTCTGGCAACAGTCCAAGCCGTGGTTCGAACCTAAGTGGTGCCCTTGAGCTTGTTGCCCCAACCTAACTTTTGCGGCTGGGCGCCTTCTGCGCTCGCCATAGTCCGGTAACGTTGTCATGGCCATCTGCGGTCAACAACATATATTGTCATTTCGAAAAAAAAAAAAAAAAAAACGACTGCTCTCTTGCTCCCGGCTCTCACAACGGAAAACACGTGTCGTATCGCTTGCGCTCGCTCCTAGCCATTCGCGACCTCTCATATTGCCTCGTAATTTCATCCTTTCTTCTAACTACCTACCCATAACATATCAAGCTCTTCAGGCTGCATGCATCAAGTAGGAAGAATAGAAAGCTTAGCACAGCTTCAGTGGTGACCCCGAACAAAGAAGATGCAGAAGTCAAATCAACCCGGAGAAGCTTCTGGAACAAATCCCGGTTTGTGCCGCGTGGGTGTACGAGTGCCGCCATTTTGGCCCGAGGAACCGGCTGTATGGTTTGCTCAGATCGAAGGTCAGTTCACAATTTCTAATATTTCTTCCGATCAAACGAAGTTTTATTACGTTGTAGCCCAGTTAGAACCTCAATATGCCGCGGAAGTAAAAGACGTGATTCCGGATGTACTTCTGCCGGAAATCGAAGGCGCAATACCTCATCGACACGGGTTCAGACCTGTGCGTTTTCCCAAAGTCAGCCATTAAAGAGCCTAGAAGCAAGACTAAGTATGAGCTATACGCCGCGAACGGCACACTTATACCTACATATGGTCACATACAACTCACTTTGGATTTAGGACTACGAAGAGCATTCAGCTGGCGGTTTACAGTAGCGGACGTCACAAAGCCTATCATTGGAGTAGACTTCTTAAGTTTTTATCAACTCCTTGTAGACTGCAGACGGCAACGCCTCATCGACGACATCACGAAGCTCCGCATCGACGCGCTGCAGCCCACGAAAGACATACACTATATTACTTCTATACGTACCATAGCAGACGACAACGTCTTCGCAAACCTTTTGCGTGAGTTCCCGGACATCACTCGCCCCGCTGGTAAGCCGACAGCCCCAAAGCATAATACCATGCATTACATCCGAACTACTCCTGGACCTCCAGTTTCTAGCCGCCCACGCCGCCTGGATCCAGAGAGGCTACAGATAGCTAAGCGTGAGTTTGACGAAATGATACAGAACGGAACAGCACAGCGTTCAGAGAGCTCTTGGTCATCCCCTCTTCACCTAGCCAAGAAGAAGAGCGATGGTTGGAGACCATGTGGGGACTACCGAAGCCTGAACGCACGAACAATCCCAGATAGATATCCAGTACGGCACATTCACGACTTTACTAATCAACTGGCAGGTAAAAAGATCTTCTCGACTATAGATTTAGTGCGGGCTTACAACCAAATTCCAGTATTCGTTGAAGATATTCCAAAGACGGCGATAACAACTCCTTTCGGGATGTTTGAATTCAAGTTTATGACTTTTGGTTTGAGAAACGCGGGCCAAACATTCCAACGCTTCATGGATGAAGTCCTGAATGGACTGGACTTCGCATACGTATACCTGGACGACATACTTATATACTCTGATAACATAGACCAGCACCTCGAGCACCTAAGAAAAATCTTTAAACGACTACAAGATTATGGGGTTCTTATAAACACTTCGAAATGTTTTTTCGGTCAAGCCAAGGTAACTTTCCTGGGATTTACTGTCTCGATGCAAGGAATCAGCCCTCTGGAATCAAAAACGCAGGCAATATTGGACTTTCCTGTACCCAAAACTACAAAGGAGCTGAGAGGATTTCTAGGAACTCTTAATTTTTACCGACGTTTCATTCCAGAAGCAGCCAGCAAACAAGCTCCCCTGAACGCAATGCTGGCTGGCAACCAAACAAAAGGTTCGAAGCCCATTAACCTCACTCCAGACCAGATAGTAGCCTTCAAAAACTGTAAGTCAAGCCTATCTAATGCTACTTTACTGGTACATCCTGATCCAGACGCGCAGCTAGCTGTACAGACAGATGCTTCCGATGTACATAGCTATTGGAGCAATGCTACAACAGAAAAGAGGTAATGACTGGCAACCTAAGGCATTTTTCTCCAGGAAGCTGACAAAAGCGCAACAAAAGTACAGCACCTTCGACCGCGAGCTGCTAGCAATATACGAAGCCATACGATATTTTCGCTACATGGTGGAAGCGAGGCCGTTTGTTATACTCACAGATCATAAACCTATTACATTTGCATTTACAACCCGAAGAGACAAATGTTCACCACGACAGTATAGATACTTAGACTACATTTCGCAATTTTCAACAGATATACAATTCATCGCCGGCAAAGATAACGTCGTGGCCGACACTCTTTCACGCATCGAAGAACTTTCCATGCCCCTAGATTACCGCCGCCTTGCCCGAGCCCAAGATACCGACAAAGAGCTACGCACGCTGCTCGCAGAAGGGTCCAGTCTACAGCTGCAAAAGGTTTCCCTACCCGACGTTGAAACGCAAGTATACTGTGACACCTCTACTCCGAACTCTCGACCGTACGTCACTTCAGAGTTCCGCCGTCAGGTGTTTGAGACACTACATACTCTTAGTCATCCTGGCGTCAAAGCTTCAGTACGTCTAGTAACTTCTAGATTTGTTTGGCCGGGTATAAGGCGTGATTGTCGACAATGAGCTAAAGAATGTCATCAATGCCAGCGCTGCAAGATAACGCGACACACAACAGCACCGTTGGCCAAATTTAATCCACCGACAGCCCGTTTTCAGCATATCCATATGGATATAATAGGTCCTTTACCTTTATCTGCTTCTTACAGGTATTGCCTCACGATTGTCGACCGTTTCACGCGTTGGCCTGAGGCGTACCCACTTACCGACATCACAGCCGACACCTGCGCCTCAGCCTTCCTGTCAGGTTGGGTCGCGCGCTTTGGCTGTCCCGAACGCATCACGACTGACCGGGGCCGCCAGTTCGAGTCTAGCCTTTTCAAGGCTATCGCCGCCCTCATCGGGGCCGTCCACATCACCACGACAGCTTACCATCCGGCTGCCAATGGCTTGGTAGAACGCTTGCACAGGCAGCTAAAGGCTGCCATCACCTGTCACGCATCATCCCAGTGGACTGAAGTACTGCCAATCGTGCTGCTAGGCATCCGCAGCGCCTGGAAGGACGACATCCAGTCCTCGGCCGCTGAACTTGTCTATGGCGAGCCTCTACGCTTGCCTGGACAGTTCTTCAACAGCACCTCAGAACAAGAGCTCAACATCACCGACTTCGCAGACCGACTCCGCAGCCGCATGGCCAAGCTGGCTCCACAACCTACCTCGTGGCACTCACCCCGTCCTTTCTTTATACCGAGGGACCTGGGTACCGCGACGCACGTCTACTTACGCCTCGGCCCACTCCGACGATCACTACAGGCACCATACGCCGGCCCTTACAAGGTGATAAGACGCGGCTCTAAAACCTTCGACATAAGGGTACAAGAAAAGGTACTTACCGTCACCGTTGATCGATTGAAGCCAGCATACAGTGCCGATGAAGACGCAAAGACTACACCAGGGAACATAAGCACGCCGCAAGCTGTATCCGCTCCTGCCCTGATGAAGTGCCGGATCCCGTCAGGAAAACGAAGAGCGGGAGGACCGTGAGATTTCCTGATTACTATCGATCGTAGTAACGATCTCGGCGGGGGAGTACTGTGGCGTCTTGCCCGTAATTTACACATGCAACTCCGACCCTGGAAACCGCGGGGGACCGCGCGGGAGGCGCGGCGGGAGACGCCGGCCACCACATAAAACCCGCTGCGCGGGCGACGACCGCTCTCTTGCTCCCGGCTCTCACAACGGAAAACACGTGTCGTATCGCTTGCGCTCGCTCCTAGCCATTCGCGACCTCTCATATTGCCTCGTAATTTCATCCTTTCTTCTAACTACCTACCCATAACATATCAAGCTCTTCAGGCTGCATGCATCAAGTAGGAAGAATAGAAAGCTTAGCACAGCTTCATATATATTTATCTTTGCTGTTATTTACCAAGTATTCCCGGCAATTTCTATTTGCTACTTCCACGATATGACAAAATCACAGAGCTGCATAATAACAAAATAGTATGACCACGCCACGCTACTATTTTGTCATATCAGTCAGTAGGTATAACAACCCGGACAAACATGGGCTGGTGGTCATGCTGTATTTTGACCTGTAAATGCAATAGTCAAATCAATAATAATTATTTAATATTGTTGATTTGATTATTTTCTTTATTTTTTTTATATTAAGTTAGGTACCTACTCGAAAATAAAATGCAAGTTTTTGACCTAGAGAATATGTTAAGGACAGCATACCTATAAAAGTAAAAGTATCTTTATTGCTATAGTACATGTAAAACAAGGTGTTACATATTTTATAAAAAAGTCTCAATGTACTCTACCATGATTGGCATGCAATGTCTTGTTACAAACAAATTATTAAACTTATAAAAATAAAAAATATTTATTAAAATAATAAAATTAATGTCACAATCAAATTCATTCATAAATTAAAAACAAATGTCTGTCGATTCAAGTGAAATAATTACATAAAATACATAATGACATCGAATAATATAATTAGCTACTGTATTTTTTTATCTTTCATAAAGTCATTTAAATTATAATAACATTTATTGAATAGTATGGTTTTCAACTTTCTTTGAAACATTAAAACTGGCATTTCTCTTAAGTCTCTTGGTAGTTGGTTATAAACAAAAGAAGCGTTACTAAATATACTCTTCCGCATCATACTAGTATTACATTTTTTAGTATGTACTTTATGTATATCACGTCTGCTTCGTCCAACCTCTGAAGGCCGCTCTACATTCTCACGAGAATCTCGCGAGAACGCGAGAAACATGCGAGAAACGTGAATGTGGAAGCGATGAGAAGAATACGCGAATCGCTTCCACATTCACGTTTCTCGCGTTCTCGCGAGATTCTCGTGAGAATGTAGAGCGGCCTTGAGAGCCGGCAGAACAGATCGGGATTACATTTTACAAACATGACTGTCTCGTAGATATACAATGATGGGACTGTCAATATTTTATGTTTGATGAAATATGGTTTGCATGAATCTGTTACTTTCATACTGAACATGGCTCTTATACATCTTTTTTGATATCGAAATATATTAATGACGTTGGTAGAGTTTCCCCAAAATAAAATTCCATATCTTAAGTTCGAAGAGATAAGGCTGTGGTATGCGCTAAGCAAAGCTTCTAAATTAACTAAAGAGGAAAGTTTATAAAGGACATATACAAGGCTGTTTATTTTTTTGCTTAAGCTTTCTAAATGCGGTTTCCAGTTAAGCTTATTATCAATATTTATTCCTAGAAATTTTGTTACGTCAACATCCTCAATTATATTATTATTATATGTAATGTCAATTTTATTTAAAGCTGCATTATCGCGTTGTCTAAAATGGATTATTTTTGTTTTATTTATATTTATTTTTAAATTATTATTATCAAGCCAGGTGATTATTGATGTAAGCGCTAAATTAATGTCGTCTTTGTAAGTCGCAAAATTGTCACATGCAATAGTAACCGTACTATCGTCAGCAAAAAGTGACATAGGCCTGTTAGTGGCTTTCGGTATATCATTTATGTATAGTAAAAACAGCAGTGGACCTAAGACACTACCTTGCGGTACGCCATAATTTACTATGCGTTCTTTTGAAGTATATTTCTCTTCTGTTTTGTTGTCAAGGTTAATTTTGATTATTTCTGTTAGTTGTATTCTATTATCTAGGTAGGATTGTATTAATTTTAAAGCGTTGCCTCTAATGCCGTATCGTTCAAGTTTTTGAAGAAGATAATTATGGTTTACGTAATCAAACGCCTGGGTCATATCACAAAAGATAGAACACACGGGAATCCTCTTATCTACTATGGTTGTAACCCGTTGGAGAAAATCATTATAATGCCATATTTATGGATTTATTTTTCCGAAAACCTTTTTGCTCTTCACATAGAATATTTTTACGTTCTAAGTATTTATAGACGACGTTATATATATATTTTTCAAATATTTTAGAAATTATGGGTATAAGCGATATATGTAGGTCTGTAGTTCTCCATATATTCTTTGTTTAGTTTTTTGTAAAGGGGTTTAACTATGGAGATTTTTAGTGCTTCAGGAAACGAACCAGAGCTAATGCACATGTTAATTATGTGGCTTAAGGGATCGCATATACTTCTTGAAACAGTTTTTATTATTTTTGTCGAGATACCATCATATCCAACGCTGTTTGTGTTGTTCAGAGTTAATGATTTTAAAAATATCATGTGACACAGACGGTGTTAAGAATATAGAGTCTCTCTGGTCGTCAATGAGGGCGGTAATGTTATGTCCTGAATTAGCGATTGGTCTAATTTTGTCAATAAAAAAGTCGTTAAATGCGTTCGCTATATCATTTGGATTTGTAATAATTTTATTATCTGTGCAAATATATTTTATTTCTTCTCTAGGTCGTTGTCGTCTGGTGTTATTAATTATATTCCATGTCATTTTTGATTTATTTTTGGAAGATTTAATTTTGTGATTATTTTGGGCTTTTTGCGTCAATTTAATAATCTTTTTTAGTCTTTTATTATACGACCTATAAACGGTTTTATTTCTTGCAGTGGGATTTTGTCGACTTTGCCATAAGAGTTTTCTTTTTTTTTTACAGCACAATTTTATACCATGGGATATCCAAGGTACGGGCTTTGTGGTCTTTATAGTTATTAGTTTATAGGGAAAACAGAGGTCATAAAACAGTTTGAAAGTTTCAATAAATAAGTTGTATGCATTATTAGGGTCTTTTTCATTGTATATCTCCGAAATACGATCTCCGAGTACATATATGTACCTATATCAATAACAGAAATTATCAAAACGATGAAAATACCAAACGGTTAATTAAATCTCGAGAACTGGTCATCCTAGACTTTCCGTTGTGGGTTCAAACGGAAAACTCTTGATTAGATTTCCTTTTTCAATGACAGCTGTCAAACTTTAAACGCGAACTGCTCATCTTGTCTTGTCTTTTTATTTTATGGCTTTTTGTGTTTGGTTTTACATAACTGGGGCAGGCACCACATGGACATTCGACATAACCTTCGTCTTGTCCATGTTCATTTTAAGGCGAGGCGAAGGCCTCAATCGAGTCACCCAACGGCCTACCCGTTGGGTGACTCGAGCATCGTGCCGAGTTCCTCCATCGACTTTGCCATGACCACAATATCGTCGGCAAACCAAAGGTGAGGTCATGTATTCGCCGTTAATGTTGATGCCTAGTCCTTTCCATTCCAAGAGCTTGAAGGCATCTTCCAAAGCGGTCGTAAACAGTTTCGGTACAACAAACAGTATTGGTAGCTCTTATTGGTAAGACTCGTTTTTTATACTCAGATATAGCTGAGATATTCTTATTTAGGAAATGTAGACTTAAAATACCAGTAATAGTTTTTCAATATCTTTATTTAATATTTTTGTAGGCCGGGTTTTTTGTCAACTATAGACGTCGTTGGCGCTGAGGACCCGCAAGTGCTTGTCATGTATAGGTGACTATGGCGCTCAAAAGGTTAAGGGAATATCCTACCTACCACATGTGGTCACACTGATCGCGATACATTACATAGGATAGGTATCGAGCGTGCGTGTAGCATTCGCCAATGTGTTGCTAACACGAAACCTTGTCCTGGCGGTTGTCAAAGAATTTGGAGCAACCCAAGCAAAGCAAATAATTTTTATGTAGGTACCTTTTTTCTTTGTTTCGTCTGTATTATGAAGGTTTTATTACGTACGATTTAAATCCTAAAGATACCATATATTGATTACTTATAGGTAAGGTACCTAGTTAAGTAATTACTCAAGTATATAATTTACCTAAAGAAGGACATCTTTATCAAAAGTAAACAAGTCAAAATTACATCATTTTAGGTATTTATTGATTTTACGAAACACAAGCTGGCTTTACATTCAAATGTTAAGTGACAAATTGAAATGCAGGAATGATATATATGCTGCAGGTACCTGTGGACAAACAAAAAAATAAACAATTAAGTAATTACTTAGGTATGTTGGGTTACCAATGTTGGCCTCTTACTTTATACATGTATATAAGTAAGGTAAAGTAACCTTTTTATTGGTTTATTCTAATTAGTTATTTTAAACAGAATGGGAAGTTGTTAGTTGTTGTATTGGTTAAATAGGTAAATATACTTACCTAATAACTATGTATAATAATAATTTGGGTTAAATTTCCTTCGGACCGTCGATTTGGGGGGGGGCGGGGGGGCGGAGAGGAGGACTACCCCCTGTAACAGGGGAGGGGGGCGGAGCCCCATGGCTATGGAGATATCCATGGTAAAAGTTTTTAGGTTAGAACAGCGCTATTTAGTGATCGATGGTCTTTAATGGAAAGTTTATCCCAGAAGCCAAAAAAGAAAAAGAAGAAACTAATAGCGTCGCTTCGCGTTCCGTTCAGAGCAGTGTAAAAACTACTCCGTTTATTTTTTTGTGAAATTAAGTTATGTAAATTAATAATATTATTATTGTGCATAAAACGTAATATTGCGTATTTATTATACACCAATAATAATATGTGAAAATATAAAAATATTTAAGAAAAAAAACATGACAGAATGGAATAAAATACAACTCGACTGTTAACGAAACGTAAAGTGTCGACTTTGACGTCTCACACTCACATCAATGACTTTTGGTTGTCATATCAAATAGAAATTGGTAATTGAGTGTTATTTCCCGATTTGTACGAAAACTAAAAATAAATATGATCTCGTGAACAGTAAGTTTCCGCAACCAACCTGAAAATTGGCAAAACGCTTTCTTTAAGTACTATCTACAACAAAAATGTGGATTTTGGAATCGACGGTCCTTATAGGAAATTTTAGCCATAATTTGTTTCAAAATATGAAAACTGAGCTCAAATTGAAAGTCAGTAAAATATCTTAAAAATGGGTTTTATCTTGAATAATAAAATTGATGATAGTAAAAATATCAAGATTTAACCAAAGATTTATCTTTGGATTTAACTCCTCCCTCCTCCTCCTTCAGTCGTATTCCTCAGTTACTGAGGGTCGTGACCACTAATGATTGACATTCGACTCTTGACGATGGAGCGCCATCTGGAACGGTCCCCGGCGATGTGTAGAGCCTCGTGTACGGGAGTGTCGAGTGTGGAGCGGATCTGGTCGCTCCATCGCATCGGACTACGGCCTCTTGTCCTTTTTTTTTAAAAATGGGTTTTATCTTGAATAATAAAATTGATGATAGTAAAAATATCAAGATTTAACCAAAGATTTATCTTTGGATTTAACAGAGTTACGGAATTAAATCCTTTAAATCTTTTCTCTGGTGACTTGTACTACAGGTTTATTTGTAACCTATTTCAGGCACCAGTCCCTCACAAAACTAGGTTAAAATAAAATTACTTGTCATGTTTTTTTTTAGTTAATAAGAACCTATTTTTTGTGAGTGATAAATAAATGTCTTTTTACTTTTTAAATGCAGCAGTATCCGAAGGTGTAATACAATTACCTAAGTCTGCACTGCAGGTTTGTTTGCAATCTGAGTAGGTAAATACTCTTGGCATTGCATTACAGAATTTGTTCCTTGAAAGCAACTTGTTAGAATTTTGGACTCTGGCTTGCTCTTTGATATTTATTCAATAACTTCAAATGGTACAATGTTAAAGGTATACCTCCAGAACATGGAAGCAGTGTTTTTCAGTGTAACAACATCCCATACTGCGCTCACCAACCTGCCTGCCTAGCGTTGTGAGTATGACAGCTAACCCTCACGGAGATCCATGATGGCCTGTATTCAGTAGTGGACATATTAATCAAAGATTTCAATCGGTCTAGATGGAACTTACCTAGGGAGTAGGAGCAAGCATCGCCGCAGATGTAAGTTTGGCGATAATGCTCCCGGCAGCCACGTTGCCGACGTAGGCCTGCGCCGCGGCCGCTGTGGTGCTGGCCCCGATGCCCGCAGATCCGAAGCCTAGCATTGGAGCCACCCACGGGGTCAACAAGCCTCCTGTGCCGTAGATGGCCACACCTCCAACTACTGCGACTGTTGCTGCAGCTAAGAGCCCCATATTTTTTCACTAGAAAAAGAAAATGACAATTATACTCGATGCCATTTAGCGTGGCAATACAGGTCATTCACCTACCTTCACTACGCTATCATAAAATGCAATTAAAGTGTCGCTAATTCTGTCGCTTACCATACAAACCTATCGAAAACGTGCTATGTGGTTTGTATGGTAAGCGACAGAATTAGCGACACTGCATTTTAAGATAGCGTAGTGAAGGTAGGTGGTGAATGACCTGTATTGCCACGCTATATGGCATCGAGTATAGCTCAAAATTGGGAAAGAGACGATTTATACAGCAACTGGCATTCATACTGTAGGGAACGCTGCAGTGCCTGGGACATAATGAATGTATGGATGGATTAGGCTTGCCCAGCACCTATACCAATCTCAGCTTGTCGACTATGTTCGGAGAAGACATTTGAAGCACTAACTAAACAACTAACTAGACAACGCAAGTCAACCTCAACCTATTTTACCTACATAGGTAAGGTGAAGGTGAGTATAAAATGATATAAAACCCATTGATAACCCCCAACCACAGCAACATGAAATCACATCACAACATTGTATTCGTACGTAACACCATCACAAAATGGCCGCTTGGGTAGTGCGTGCAAGCAAGCGCAGTGAAATGCAGTTGGTGCTACCTACCTACGGAAAACAATTTTGAATCCAATTTGTCCAGATAATGAATTCAGTTCAGAAGCTAGTTCTAGCTAGATGACGTTTTAAATCTTTGGCTAGATGAAAGTGAATCGATCTTCTAAATCAACAAATTAATGCATGCCATTAGGCTACAGCGAGCACATTGAGTTACCTGTCTGCAGTTGTCTAAAAATCAAACATGTCCTTAGAATAAAAACACTAATCATGTTCATACACCTGGGCTCGTAAACAAAATTGTGGCACTGCACTAATGACTAGGAAGGACTGATTTAAATATTTGGGAAGGAAAGTAATCTAATTAATTACCTAGGTAGGTACTTACCAAAGTTTTGTATTTTCTGTTCACTGGTGTGATGCGACAAAACGTCTGACTGCGTCTGTCTGACGACTGACCTGCCTGACGCCCCACCCCATTCGCTAATTTTATATCTTATTATTAGCGTTCCCTATTCTTTGCATGGAACGAGTGCGCAATCTTTTTTCTGAAAACAGTTGAATAGGTTTTTACCCGTGTATTCTATTGAATTATGAATTTATGTTAATATTAGGAGAATATATAGAATAGAATAGACATTTATTTAGTTCACAAAAACAGCACAGACATAATACATTAGATAACACATTTATCTTAGTTTATAACAGTAGGTAGGAACATAAAAGAGTATTAATTGGTAAAAAATAAAACAGCAAAAAAAAAAACAATAAAACAGCATTAAATATACCATTTTAGTAGGTAGGATAGGACATAGATAGGTTGATAGGATAGGATGGATAGGTTGTAGGTACTTACTATGACTTATTTATTATATTGATAGGTACTTTACTTACTTAAACACTACAAAATAAAACTAAGTGTATAATTCCATTTTACCAAGATCTAGTTTTTACTAGATCTGTTTCCGTTATTGGCACTTAGTTTTATTTTGTATAGTGTTTATGCAAGTAAAGTCCTTATCAATATAGGTAAACTTCATACAAACAAACACCTATAATTTTAACATTTTGTTGTTTGGAAGCCTTATTACCTACTAGATTTAACTTTAGCGGATATTTTGCAGTTCCAATAATATACATACACAGGCGTCGCGGATGTATCGAATTCACCTTTCTTTTGTTTTATTTTTTATAGTGTTTCACCTTACCCCATCTATTTTAAGGTTTTTCATTTCAGAGACATAGATTCCGGCGAGATTTGAACCATCAAATCGGTCAAGTTAATACTTCCTAAAGCCGCCAGTGCCTCAAAAGCAACGAAACCCGTAAGGCTGGCTCGAAAATCATGATCCTAAGATAATTATTTGCTCTCTGATTATAAGTTAATCGTTATTGAGCACCAATTAATACCGATTATTTGATTAATTTGTGATAAGGTTTTTCATTTCTATATAACTTTGTATGAAGTCGGTCGGTAAAAAGGCTCTTAAAAATAAATAGAACTGTCCGGAACCCAGAAAAACTAAATTCGCAGCCATATCAATAAAGTATCTACCATACTATTTGGTAGTTCCCCGGCAATGATGTAGTATAGAGCAAGAGTCTATGCATAGACTGTGACTGCGGCGTTTTGTCAAAAAGCCTGTAAGAAAAATATTGGCTATGGAAAAGTATTTGTAAAATAGCTCTATCTAGCGGACGTCGGCAGAATGAAGCATGAAGTGATAAAGAACGGCGAAGCCCAGCCGCCCTGTCACTACTAGTTTCAATAAATATTTTGTAGATGTCGCTATCTTACCTTGTTACTATCCTGAGATACCTAACAGTCTGGTGAGAGTTCTATACAAGAAAAACGTTGTATGAAACAGTCGTAATAGCAACAAAACTTTATTTATTAACATATAGTATTTAAATAAAGTTTTGTTTACATAGAAAACCTTCCTGGGTTTTTTATACAATAATCGATTCCCGTCTCGGAAAAAATGTTTCGATGGCCATCTGTGGTCATTTTTTTCCACATCAGTTCCTCTTCAAATCATGCTTTCTGAATGCAAATGCATAACATTTAGCAAAATATGCTAAATTATTTTACCTACAATATTTGGAAAGTTCCTTAACCCTTAATTTGGCAGCGTAATCTGTGGAGTACGCTAACTTTGTGAAATTCTGGGCACGTAATTATTGGATTTTTTTACCATTTTAAACTGCCAAAATGCATTTCCTACTTTGGTAGAAAAAATACTGCAGGTGGCAAAATTCACGATTTATGCCATTTCCAAAAATGGTTTCGAAACGGTCAGCTGCCCCTGCGCGGCTGGTAAGTTTTCGTTTATTTTTTATGGGTTTTTAGTTGGCTTTTGGAATGGTATGTGTGTTTGGTTACAAGGTAATATAATAAGTAACACTATTCAGTAATTATTTAGTGTCAAAATAGCTAAAAGTATACTTTTTTTATATGTAAACAATGTGTGTACTCCGGGACTACCGTTGCCAAACGCGTTGTAAACTACTTGAATAAGGGAACGGTATACACGAAGTACATTGCCAAATAGGTAGAGAAATTTATATCCACATTTTTATTTTATTTTAATTTTGCTATGGGTGTTGGGTTGTTTGCATACAGTATGTTTTTTTCTTCTTTTGTACAGTGCATGAACCTAACAAGAGCGCACAGAATTTTGGCTCTGGTTCCTGCCCAAAATGCATGCTACGGTGATAGTTCAGAGTCTGATGAGGAGCAAACCTTTCACCATCGCCCTCGATTGCCCGTTACCATCCCTGCATCTCCCACGTTTGCCAGCTCTGACCCACCTTCCTTGGACTCCTCATTTGAACGCCTTTATATCTTGAATAGCGATCTAGATAATGCTTCTGAACATAACTTTGATGATGTTGACTAACATCAACTTTTCAAGAGGTTTTCTCCCCCTCTACTAACAATATAAATTATTTTATTTGATATTCAAAAGAACATAAAAGAAGGATTGACGTGGATTGCCCAAAGGTGGTAAAACTATACAATAAGCATATGGGAGGGGTGAATCTAGCGGACATGCTTATTTCCCTGTACAGAATACCCTTCAAAAGCAGAAGGTGGTACTTGACCATATTTGCACAGCTAGTCGATATGTGCAATCAACAATGCATGGCTTGTGTACAAGCGAGACAAAAGACCGGAACTGTCACTCAAAGAATTCCGGCTTAAGCTCTGTGAAGGTCTTTGCCTAGCAGGAAAGGCGCCGAAGAGCACGCCGATGGAAAGACTGAGAGAGTATAGGAAAATCCTTAAGCCATCCCTTGCCAGACCAGTCAGTGACAGACAGTGTCAGGTATGATGCTGCGGGCCACTTTCCGGAAACTGCGGGCAAACAATCACGCTGTAGGTTCTGCAAAGATGGTAGAACCAAAGTTTATTGCGTCAAGTGCAATATGCATCTTTGCTTTGTTGTAGGAAAACAAGAACCGCAACTGCTTCCGGCAGTTTCATACTAAATGATCTGTAGCTGTACTTAATGCATATAATAATAGTATTTTGAAATAATATATTTTTTTTTAGTTAATCTTTTTTACTCTACTTTTGGCAGTGTACTCTACGGAGTACAATCACATAATGATGCAGTTCATAGAGTAATTGGCAAGGTACTTCGTGAAGTACATTAATTTTCGCGAAAACTGGAATATTTAGATTTTTTTTTCCATTTGCTTAGGGCTCCTAGGTCACAATGAATAGAGAATATTTGAAAAATACATCAGATTTTAGAAAAAAAAATGTTTGCCAAATAAAGGGTTAAAGTTACCTTCCTCGTGGATCCCATTTTTAAAAACTCATCACATCAGACATGAGATTTTATAAAGTGGGATAAATAGCTGAAGTGTATCTATTCGAACCCAAATAGAATTTTCTAAATAAGTTGATATTATATCTCAATGTATAATATTATGTTACCTTAGAACTTCACTTTACTTTAAAAAAAAATTCATACGGTTTTCACCTATCGCATTTACATTAACTTATGGAAAATAGGTAGTGTTTTGATAAACATCTTTAATTAGTCGGTTCATAAAAAGTAAACGCTCCAGGTATTCCCTGCCGCCGCCGCGCGCCGTGACTGTGACGAATACGGGAAATACCCGAATCGGCGCGGCGTAGAGATATCGAACAAATGGCATCTACCGCAATAATGTAAATCAATAGATATTGACACGCGAAAGTTCGATGTTATCGTGATACTAGCTTCTGTCCGCGACTTCGTCCGCGCGGAATGGTTACTTTGGGCTAACGCTAACTTTAACCCGCGACTTCATTTACATAAAAGGTGAAAATATTTTGAAATTATACCTAACTTCCTAATTATACCTAACCGCCGTGGGCAGTAGAATGATACCCCTCCTCTCATGCCCATGGATGCAGTAAGAGCCTGCTAAGGGATACCTCCGGAAGATGGGCAGCAGCGTCTATCCGTGTATCAACATCCCATACTGCGCTCACCAACCCGCCTGCCAAGCGTGGTGAGTATGGCAAACTACCCCTCATGGAGATCCAAACACACTCTTCAGCTTTATATTATCGTGATATTCGTGAAGTTAGCATGACGCATATTTCTGATTTTGGTGCAATATTTATAAGAAAATGAAAAGGGCTAGATAGCCCTTTCCGGGCAAATCATTAAACAACGAGTTCACCTACAGTAAAAAGTGTAAGATCGAGATCTAGCCCCAAAAGGGCTAAGATGGCAACACTGGCGCGACTGGACAGACAGTAAACAAATTAAACTTTGCCCATGCGCACACAGCCACATAAGCATTACTTTGATACAAATAGTGTTCACATTGCCTTATTTTTGCTGTCATATTCGGTCGGTCCAACACGAGCGAGTCGGCCTCCCTTGCGCAATAAAAGAACTGTCCATCTGTGTCTGTCTCCCTCACGTAATCGATTGGAAAAATATTCGAAAATCGTCTGGAATGTTTCTCTTGCGTGTGCTACACAAAACAATACTACTAAAATCCGGTTTACCATTTGGTTTGCTTTATATACTTAGATTTTTTTTGTAATAGTCGGGGATTATTATTATTTGCTCGTGCATCAATACAATTTTGATTTTCCTATTTTTAAAACTATGGTATAGCTGTTGGTATTCCAAAGAAATAACATTCCACGCCGTGGGGTGCCGGCAGTAGAATGTTACCCCTCCTCTCATACCCATGGATGCAGTAAGAGCCTGCTAAGGGATACCTTCGGAAGATGGGCAGCAGCGTCTTTTCGTGTACCAACATCCCGGACTGCGCTCGCCAACCCGCCTGCCAAGCGTGGTGAGTATGGCAACTACCCCTCATGGAGATCTATGAACTAGGCCTGTGTTCAGTAGTGGACGTTTTACGGCTGAAACAAACGAAATAACATTATACCTAATTACCTACCTACTTTCAGACTTGACGATAATCATCGTCACATACTAAGTGCAGCATAATATTAGTACAAATAAAATTATCAAAATGATAACACCTAAATAATAAATTATCTGAAATAGCTTTTCTGCACTACTGTACAAACATTAGAAAAGCTGTTATATAAAGATGTTTCAAAATGGGCTAGGTCTATGTACCCAGACTGAAAAATTGCGCAAAAATCGGTGATTTCGGAAAAAATACTCTTTATTTAATTTAAACTAAAATGATTGTTTTATTAATGTTTTAAATACGAGGCATAATTATCACTGGTAACATTTTTACTAGGCAGCCAAGACAGTTTCTAATAAATTCTTGTAACTGTCCATTGAAGTATTATTACTAGCGTATAGAATTGACACCCGCGAACAACAAGTTTGCGCCATGAGTTGTTGCCGGCCGGCAACAACTCATTTAGTCGTTCGTCGACGCCCATCGCGGCCGCATGCGAATAAACCCAAATTAAAAATGCCGTCTTGCGTGTTAGAAACGTGTAATTAATCAATCAACTGCGAAGAAAAAAGATAGTGGCGTGACTTATCATCGGAAAGTAAACAGAATATCAACTAAAACCAACTAAAATTAATTTTTGTACATTATTTTCTATTGTACTGACATTTTGTTTGAAAATCATAGATTATGAAAAGTGATTCGTACAGATGGGATGTGTAGGTACCTACTAAGGGTTGGCGACAAAGGTTTAACTGATTATTTTTAACTCATATTACTCGCCCTATGCCGTCTGTCTGATCAGTACAGTAGGTACTCTAGGTACCTACTGTAGGTATCTTTTGCAATCGTCATTACTTATAAACTGAAGCTGTATTATACCTATATTGTTGTCTGAACAAATTCTTAATGTAATATATTGACGACCTCTGTGGCGTGGTGGGCGAAGGTTCGCCTGCGATGCAGGAGGTGGGTTCGTTATGAAGTCGGTCGGTAAAAAGGCTCTTAAAAATAAATAAAACTGTCCGGAACCCAGAAAAACTAAATTCGCAGCCATATCAATAAAGTATCTACCATACTATTTGGTAGTTCCCCGGCAATGATGTAGTATAGAGCAAGAGTCTATGCATAGACTGTGACTGCGGCGTTTTGTCAATAAGCCTGTAAGAAAAATATTGGCTATGGAAAAGTATTTGTAAAATAGCTCTATCTAGCGGACGTCGGCAGAATGAAGCATGAAGTGATAAAGAACGGCGAAGCCCAGCCGCCCTGTCACTACTAGTTTCAATAAATATTTTGTAGATGTCGCTATATGTAACTATCTTACCTTGTTACTATCCTGAGATACCTAACAGTCTGGTGAGAGTTCTATACAAGAAAAACGTTGTATGAAACAGTCGTAATAGCAACAAAACTTTATTTATTAACTTATAGTATTTAAATAAAGTTTTGTTTACATAGAAAACCTTCCTGGGTTTTTTATACAATAATCGATTCCCGTCTCGGAAAAAATGTTTCGATGGCCATCTGTGGTCATTTTTTTCCACATCAGTTCCTCTTCAAATCATGCTTTCTGAATGCAAATGCATAACATTTAGCAAAATATGCTAAATTATTTTACCTACAATATTTGGAAAGTTCCTTAAAGTTACCTTCCTCGTGGATCCCATTTTTAAAAACTAATCACATCAGACATGAGATTTTATAAAGTGGGATAAATAGCTGAAGTGTATCTATTCGAACCCAAATAGAATTTTCTAAATAAGTTGATATTATATCTCAATGTATAATATATGTTACCTTAGAACTTCACTTTAATTTAAAAAAAAATTCATACGGTTTTCACCTATCGCATTTACATTAACTTATGGAAAATAGGTAGTGTTTTGATAAACATCTTTAATTAGTCGGTTCATAAAAAGTAAACGCTCCAGGTATTCCCTGCCGCCGCCGCGCGCCGTGACTGTGACGAATACGGGAAATACCCGAATCGGCGCGGCGTAGAGATATCGAACAAATGGCATCTACCGCAATAATGTAAATCAATAGATATTGACACGCGAAAGTTCGATGTTATCGTGATACTAGCTTCTGTCCGCGACTTCGTCCGCGCGGAATGGTTACTTTGGGCTAACGCTAACTTTAACCCGCGACTTCATTTACATAAAAGGTGAAAATATTTTGAAATTATACCTAACTTCCTAATTATACCTAACCGCCGTGGGCAGTAGAATGATACCCCTCCTCTCATGCCCATGGATGCAGTAAGAGCCTGCTAAGGGATACCTCCGGAAGATGGGCAGCAGCGTCTATCCGTGTATCAACATCCCATACTGCGCTCACCAACCCGCCTGCCAAGCGTGGTGAGTATGGCAAACTACCCCTCATGGAGATCCAAACACACTCTTCAGCTTTATAATTATCGTGATATTCGTGAAGTTAGCATGACGCATATTTCTGATTTTGGTGCAATATTTATAAGAAAATGAAAAGGGCTAGATAGCCCTTTCCGGGCAAATCATTAAACAACGAGTTCACCTACAGTAAAAAGTGTAAGATCGAGATCTAGCCCCAAAAGGGCTAAGATGGCAACACTGGCGCGACTGGACAGACAGTAAACAAATTAAACTTTGCCCATGCGCACACAGCCACATAAGCATTACTTTGATACAAATAGTGTTCACATTGCCTTATTTTTGCTGTCATATTCGGTCGGTCCAACACGAGCGAGTCGGCCTCCCTTGCGCAATAAAAGAACTGTCCATCTGTGTCTGTCTCCCTCACGTAATCGATTGGAAAAATATTCGAAAATCGTCTGGAATGTTTCTCTTGCGTGTGCTACACAAAACAATACTACTAAAATCCGGTTTACCATTTGGTTTGCTTTATATACTTAGATTTTTTTTGTAATAGTCGGGGATTATTATTATTTGCTCGTGCATCAATACAATTTTGATTTTCCTATTTTTAAAACTATGGTATAGCTGTTGGTATTCCAAAGAAATAACATTCCACGCCGTGGGGTGCCGGCAGTAGAATGTTACCCCTCCTCTCATACCCATGGATGCAGTAAGAGCCTGCTAAGGGATACCTTCGGAAGATGGGCAGCAGCGTCTTTTCGTGTACCAACATCCCGGACTGCGCTCGCCAACCCGCCTGCCAAGCGTGGTGAGTATGGCAACTACCCCTCATGGAGATCTATGAACTAGGCCTGTGTTCAGTAGTGGACGTTTTACGGCTGAAACAAACGAAATAACATTATACCTAATTACCTACCTACTTTCAGACTTGACGATAATCATCGTCACATACTAAGTGCAGCATAATATTAGTACAAATAAAATTATCAAAATGATAACACCTAAATAATAAATTATCTGAAATAGCTTTTCTGCACTACTGTACAAACATTAGAAAAGCTGTTATATAAAGATGTTTCAAAATGGGCTAGGTCTATGTACCCAGACTGAAAAATTGCGCAAAAATCGGTGATTTCGGAAAAAATACTCTTTATTTAATTTAAACTAAAATGATTGTTTTATTAATGTTTTAAATACGAGGCATAATTATCACTGGTAACATTTTTACTAGGCAGCCAAGACAGTTTCTAATAAATTCTTGTAACTGTCCATTGAAGTATTATTACTAGCGTATAGAATTGACACCCGCGAACAACAAGCACAGAATAGTAATGTATACAGTAGTTTGACTCGGCCGTATTTTTGAAATAAATACCTACAGCCGCGCGGTACGTAAACATGCGATAGGGCTGCCTGCCTCCAGCATTTTAATTAAATTTGCGATAACAATTTAAATAAATTTTTTTAATTTAAATTTTTAAAATTACTTTGTGTTTTCATTTAGTTTTGTGATTGTAAATATACTTTTTTTATATAAACAAATATAATACTTTGTGAATTGAATAGATAAAATGAAAATATAGTGTACTCAGAAGTACTATAAAATAACATAGTTATGAATTATTAGAATAACCTACAATCTAAATGATATAAGATTATGAGACCCAGTACTTTTACCTAATGTTTTAAAGTTCCACTCTTACTGATGAAAGCGTGATGTAGGTACCTACCTAAAATAACGCTTAACGTAGGTATTATTTAAAAATATTATATTTTCACCTTCTACGTAAACGAAGTCGTGGGTAAGAGTTAGCGTTAGCCCAAAGAAACTATTCCACGCGGACGAAGTCGCGGGCAGAAGCTAGTTAATAATAAATAAAATACCACGTCTTTACTTTGAATTATACAAACTAACAAAACGAAACACACATGCCCCGAGGTTTTTACACAAGCGTACCTACCGTATCATGAACCGCATATAACTACCTATTTTACTCGTGTCAATCATTTTCCATTACTCTATTCACTTTATTTAAGAATCCAGACATCTTTTTTTCGGGAGATAAAAGGAAATACTTGTCCATTAAAAAGACACACATTACGTACCTACTAGGGCATGTAAAAACCGGGTTGTTTAAAAAAACCGGTTTTTCGGTTTTTATTTTTTAATAACCGGTTAACCGATTAATCGATTATTTTTCGAGATTTTTTACATAGGTTAACTTAGGACAAAATAAAACAATAACATTTGAATAAAAATCAACTTATTATTTTCATAATTACCTACTTATTATTTACTAGTATTAAAACTATCTCTCTCTCTTACTCAAAACTCTCACTCTACTCAAATAAAGTTATAAAAATCAACAATATAGTTCGACTCGTCAGAAGAATAAGTCCGATACTTATGCAGAAACTTAAACGTCTTCTGAAAACTAACAATTCTGCATGTTGGACTTTATTCTTCGGATGAGTCGAGTTATCCTAAAACATTATGATATGATAAACCAGTCCTAAAAGTTTCTAGTTAGTGTAATTCACTTCAACCCACTATTACTCAAATAAAGTTATTAAAATCAACAATTTATTAGTTATATTATAGCATAGATTGTAATCTACTTTTGATTTGGTAGTATTACACTATCTTATTTATTTATTTATTTGAGCCACCAACAGAAAATACACAAAGAAAAAATTACAAAAGTAAAAGCAATAAAAATCATGAGCTAGTGTTCTCCCAATTACAGGCAGCTACATCTAGCTACATCTACATCTTCTTAAAGTTGAAAGACATGGTTAACATTAACATATTATATTCAAGATAATGAGTCCTTTTTGTTTTGGTACTAAGACCGAAGTGACACAAGTGCGTTAAGAGAGTCGTCACCCAGTGAACTGCGGATTTTGTAACACATTAGGCCTGCCGATGAAAATATTCTCTCTGAATCTACAGAAGTGGGAGGAATCGACTTAGAGCTTCGTATACCTTCTTTATGTTGTCTCCCATGTGTCCCCCTTCATCATACAGGGCCATTTCTACTCTAACTAGCGTTTCTAAATCGAGTCTACTTGAATAAACTGTTTTTAGGGTTGGCTCTAGGGCCTTTCTTATTTCTAGCCCAAGTTGGTCTTTGAGGTCTAATGGTAATGATTCATCTATGGTTCTAATATTTTCTGGTCCTATGTCTTCTATTGCGAAATTTTTATTTATGATGCTGATTATTGTTGATCGAATTTGGTCGTTGTCCAGAGCTATTGCGTTGTTAATGTCTGTATGCAGATCCCTGTAATACGATGTTGGGTTTTGTAAATATAGTTATATTCCGGTTAATTTTGTTAGTCGTTAATAGCTTATTTGCATGAATATATTCACTGACGACTTTTTATGCGGTCTAAAGTTTTCTGAGGTGGTTGTTTGTATTTTAGTACCTAATTTTAACGCATTAAATGTTGTAAAATAATTAGATGGATAAGATATTATTATATTCGTCCTATCCTACTAATATAATATATGCGAATGTTTTTGAGTATGTATGTATAACATCTATGTATGTATGGATGTTTGTTACTCTTTCACGCTGAAACGGCTGAACGAACTTGGCTAAAACTTGGAATATAGGTACATTGTTTATACCTGGATTAAGGCTTATTACTTTTTATCCCAAAAAATGAAGTATTTCCTTGGGATGGCATGTTTGCTTATCAACCGCGGGGTGCAGCTAGTTTTAAATAAAGTCTGCAAGGCTTAGTTTTAAATAAATTTGTCATTTAATACCTATTAAAAAATAACCGAAAACCCGGGTTTTTTGTCAAAAATAACCGATGAAAAACCGTCGTTAAATCAGTCGATTAATCGGTTTTTCGGTTAATCGATTAATCGGTTTACATGCCCTAGTACCTACCTACTAGGTAGTAAGTAAAATTATTTTATAGTCTTACTTTTCAGAGTTTCCAGGTAGGTAATCTAAAAAAGTTATCTCTGGATGCATTCTTGAAGATTTCATGCAACCAAAAACAGCACAATACAATTAGTAACAAAAACCCTGTCCGATCCAATAAAGGCGTAGTCCTGGTTCAACATACGTACTGGAAAAAAATGTTTTAAAAATGTAACTCATAAAAATCTAAAGTTATTGATTTTTTATTTTTATAATCCATGCAAAATTTAACACAGAATATGGCAATTTTTTATAAGTTGGCAACACTCCACCCGGAGGCAAAATCCTTTTATTTTTACCTATTTTTATTTCAAAGAACACCGCCCTACACTACCGCGTTGTAGGTACTCTTTCAACTCGCCGCCGACTCTTTGATGTCGCCGACTGGTTGTTTACTTTGTTGGCAGTCTTTCGTGGAGATAGCTTTCGATCGGACGTCCGTACATATCACGCGCTATCGTTTCGCGAACAATGTCGTATTCCAATCAGGAATATTTTATGTTCATGTTAAACAAATAGTTTATAAAAGAGAGTGCGATTCAGAAATCGAAGTCAGAACTCGGATTGTGGCAGCTTTCGACTCACTTAAATCGGACACAAGTTCGCCAAAAATCGCTGCAAAGAGTACGTGCAAATTTAATGAAAAGGTGTCGAATCTGTATTAGTGTTGGAGGTGGACATGTGGAGCATGATCGCCGAAGTATGCAGCAACAGCAAGTGAACATTTTAATAAACTGATAGGTACCTGCAGTCGGTAAGTACATTGCCAAAAGCACATCACATTTAAAAAAAAGCCCTTATGAGGGCTACATTTAATTCGATTAATAATTGTTTCTTGATAAACAGAATTATTTCTGAAACACAAAATACAGTGTGTCTGAAATCCGGATCACTGCCTACAAAACAATATCAGCTGATACCTACGCATAGGTATGACGTAGCGTAACCTACGCTACGTCATACCTTCCTACTACCTACTTCTTTCTCTTCTCTTTCGTTATAAAGTTTGTTTGGCGGCACGCGACAAAGCGGGTTCATGACACCAGTGCTCAGGCGGCTTCTTTGACAAAAATCTGTAGGTAACTAACTGTAGGTAGTACACGTGAACTTTCACTTTAAGGTCAGCGATCAGTGTTGCCGTTGATCAGTTTTTATTTTTTATTTTAATTTAATTAAATTCACTGGGGTAAAATAATCATCTCAAATCCATTAAATGCTTACGTATATGTGTACGCGGTACGATGCCGAATAATACTCTTAAGGATCGGACAGGGTTTTTGTTACATGCTGTATATCCTACTCGACATATTAAATACGTAGGAAGGTACTTGAACTTATTTTTTTGAGAAAAAATCGCGCAGTTATTGTTAAAAAAACAACACACCTCCGTTCGTCAATGTGGCACAGTCGCGACTGTTTAGATCCCGAGAAAGGACCGAGATCGAGGCGCGTAGGTATAGCTCGCGCTTCGTCCGTTTGTATGAAGTCGAAACACTGTATACACTGTGCAACAAGTTTGCGCCATGGAGTTGTTGCCTCGCGGCCGCATGCGAATAAACCCAAATTAAAAATGCCGTCTTGCGTGTTAGAAACGTGTAATTAATCAATCAACTGCGAAGAAAAAAGATAGTGGCGTGACTTATCATCGGAAAGTAAACAGAATATCAACTAAAACCAACTAAAATTAATTTTTGTACATTATTTTCTATTGTACTGACATTTTGTTTGAAAATCATAGATTATGAAAAGTGATTCGTACAGATGGGATGTGTAGGTACCTACTAAGGGTTGGCGACAAAGGTTTAACTGATTATTTTTAACTCATATTACTCGCCCTATGCCGTCTGTCTGATCAGTACAGTAGGTACTCTAGGTACCTACTGTAGGTATCTTTTGCAATCGTCATTACTTATAAACTGAAGCTGTATTATACCTATATTGTTGTCTGAACAAATTCTTAATGTAATATATTGACGACCTCTGTGGCGTGGTGGGCGAAGGTTCGCCTGCGATGCAGGAGGTGGGTTCGTTTCCCGCCTTGGGACAAATGTTTAGTGATCGCTGCAGATATTTGTTCTGGGTGTTCAGGTCATTTTCTACGTATAATAATAAATAAATAGGTATTTATGTATTGTATTTATTATATCAGTTATCTAGTAGCCATAACAAGAGCTCTGCTCAGTTTTGGGCTAGATAATCATCATCATTTCAGCCAAAAAACGTCCACTAATGAACAAAGGCCTCCCTCATGGGTCTCCATGAGGGGTAGTTGCCATACTCACCACGCTTGGCAGGCGGGTTGGCGAGCGCAGTACGGGATGTTGGTATATGAAAAGACGCTGCTGCCCATCTTTCGGAGGTATCCCTTAGCAGGCTCTTACTGCATCCACGGGCATGAGAGGAGGGGCAGAGTGAAATAAAGTGTGGGGTCTAGTTAGTCTAAGTACCTACCTACCTATGTACGTACTTGTTGGATAAAATACCAATTTATTTAAAAAAAATGACTAAACGCTTAACGATTCGTTTTAATTTAATGTACTTAAATATTTTTACGTTTTGAAATATAATATTCATAGGTACCTACTGCATTAACATTACTGCATTAATAGCTGTCTGAAGTGTCCCTTCTGCGGTGAAAAAAATCTATTAGAGCGACATGTTGTTACACTATGTTGTACGAAACGTGTAAGCGCCACGAAATTCACGGGGCGCTTACGACGTTTTGGTCGCGAGAAAACTATTCTCTATTAGCGATCTAGCGCTGCATGTATTGATGGTATGGATAGACGACATTCTAATCGTGTAGCGCTGCAGCGAATACTTGTGTGCGGGGGCGTGCGCGCCCCGCGCAGGCACCCCCGCTGTCATCAAGTTGCGACACGTTTTTTGTTTGGTATAGCTACTCTAACTATTTACAACTCACTGTAACTGTCTAATGATTTTGACAGATGGTTTTACGTGTTTGAGTTGAAGATTTTTAAAGTTTTTTTAACAGTAGCTAGGCTCCTAATGTAGTTTACGTAGGTAGCCTGAGGTACTCGAAAATTGAAATACCTCAGGTTGACTTGATTTAGCTTCTATCATAAATCATTCATTTCACTATTATGTCAACAGCTGTCAAAATGACGTCACCAATTGTATTGGTCCGCCATATTGTTCTACAGTTTTGTGTTGCTCGACTTAGGCTAGTTATTTTTAGGAAAATGCATCAAACGAAGCAACATATTAAAAAACTGATAGTGGGAAAATGTTTAATAAATATTTAGCCATGTTTGTGCACGTGTACACCTAGTTAGCCTGGATTCCATACATTCGTGAAACATCTCCTTTAAGAAGGTAGGGTGATAGGGTAAGGTAGGTTAGGGCCGCTTTTTAATGGCTTTTCGAATTCGGTCGGATAACTGTAAAAATGTGCATGTTTCGCTGTTTTTATTTATTAACGGTTAATTACAATGTGTAGAAAGCTGAAATTCAGTGTGCGTTTATTTGAATATACGCTCTGATTTTTGGCAAATCATCTGAAGTTATCTTGTTAAAACTCCCTTATTTGAGACTCGAAATAAGTAAACCACTTTCAGTACTCAAACTGATATATTTCTTCGAAAATTATATGTAGGGTTTCACAATTTTGCCAGGAGATACATATTTTTAATAGGCATCAGTCAGTGCAATTGCAGAGCGCTTTTCTTTAGTAGTTCAAGAGCTAGAGGCTATTTTCGATTTTCAGAAAAACTCGTCTAATTCATATACCATGCATTTTTTTGGAAAAACTACTAGGACACCAATTGGCACATATTACAGCGCACCTGCCCACGAAAAATCATGTCTGTTTGTCCAGCTGTTCCGGAGATATGGAAATCTGCCAAACGTTACTGCAGCGGCAATTGGAATTACCGAAAAACCACAGGACGCACAAATGCCGCTGGCCGGCCAAGGACATGCACATTTATAAGCTACCTTTTAGGCTACTTTAAATTTGGATAAGGATAATAGAAAAAAATAATGACGTTTTCAGGCGTTACTGCAGCGGCATTTTATTTTTTCGAATAACTCTGAATGCGCACTTATTTTATTTTTGGGGCACATTAACAGGGTATATCGCTCTAATTTTTCTAAAATTTTCAACTTGATCCGAGTCGACATGCCGCCCCAGTAACGCACACTGTACTTCGGTGATTTATGTTTAGGCCAGTATAATTGGTCATGATCAATGCAAAATAATATCGACTTAAGAAATGTCTCAAATGAACCTTTTAGAATAAAATTTTGTATATGGGGATGGGTAAAATAAAAGAAACATTAAAATAAATTACATATTTAATTGTTTTATTTACAGAAAGTATTGAACCAAGTTCTAGTTAGGTTTGTAATTAACTTTCTATATGAATATGTAGGGTGCTATGGAATCGAAACTCTTGACTATTATGTCTGTTATTACTATGTTTGTCTCACTATACTTGGTTGTGATTTCAAAAAGTATTTCAAAGAAATTTGTAGTACAAATAGATTATTATTCTTATGTTTAGCTATTGAGTGCAAGTACCTACAACCAATTTTAATTAATACGAACTTCTTATTTAAGACATTACAATAGTAAACATGTAGCAAGCTGTAACAAGGCTGTATATGTATAATATATTATGTACTAGACACGATAACTGCAAATTAATGTGACAAAAGAGGACACTCGATACAAAAATTACTGTCAACCTATAGTTTTTTATTATAGTTTGATCACATTGTATTTAATAATAGTGTAAGTTATAATGCTATTGCAGCATAACTATTCTGTGTATTAGGCAGTTTAACATTGACTAGACGTATAATCGCTCATAGATAATATTTTAAGTTTGTATAATTAACGCAAATGTTGAATCAAGCGCCTCAGTTGCGTTCCAGATAATCTCCTTGCTTGGTTATCGTGTATTTACTAATTTACATTGACAAAGCATTATGTATATGAAAAACGTACAATCTTAAATATAATTACCGGAAAATCTTGAAAGCTGAATTAGTTCACAATAAGAAATACATAAAGCTATTAAATATGAGGCTATATTACTATTATGTAATAGAAATGTTCTAGTTTGCCCAAGTACTGTGATGTTTGCTCTCACAGGAGTCAGTAGGCAACATACATACATTATTATTAGCATGCACAACACGGCAAAGCTTCTTACTATATATATGATCATAACTCACTATGACTACACCTACTAAGGAAACCAAATATCTCAATACAGTAAGCAATAAATATCTAACATACTGAATGTAGGCGTCTATCATCTAGCTACCTCACTGAAAAAAATATGAATCAGTTATCGTATATATCACACATTTTAATTTAGGTGAAAACCTCACATGAAAACTTATTATTAAATTATCAGATAAATAATGACAATGTTTCATGTAGATTTAGTATTATTCACTCCAAAACACCACTCATTAAAATGATTTATTTTGAGACATAGAAGCTAACTGAACAATTTAATAAATAATTAAAAACTTTATAAAATAAAAACTCTAACTTATAGTTAAAGTTTTGAATCCAAAACTCAAAAATAAGTCCGTATAAAACAGCTGATCTTCAAAAGCGCGTATTATTACAACCCCCAATGAAAAGTTAAAGTTGTCTCAATAGATATTCATTGCTGCTGTTAGCAGTGTTGCCAACAAACATAATGAACACCATATCGAACTGAGACATAGAAAAGCTTAATGTACAAATGATGGGGAATATCCAAGAAGTGAGTAGAAATCCAAGACGATTGTCATGACATCATCAATATTGATTAACTAAGTTATAAAAAAATCAAGGTACAAGTTTAAATTGAATGCGTAATAAAATCATATCAACTATCATACGAAATAAAATTTAATCTAAACGCACTTATTAATAAACAATAACTATAAAATAAAACAGAATAATGGATCGTTAAATAATAACACAGCTTTTAATCTTCACATCTATATGATTGGGTACATGACCAATGCTACGTCGCTATTAACCAATACACGAAATATCTTGTTGCTAGATTAGTCTAGCACTTCAGTATTTCGTACTTGTACTAGATTTGTCCAAAACGATAAATTCCTGCGGAAAGTACATTATGACCAAATAGTCCAAATACGTCATAACGAAGTCAAAATTATCTACGAACCCATTACATTTAAATGGAATGTGAGAGATCTAAGTGAACGTATTGAAGCATCGAGTTGTTATTCTAGAAGACATAGCATCGTCTGATGTACGCTACAATGAGCAAAATAAAAACTATCCCCGAATGCCGATAGCATATTGAGCTAATATTGTCTCAGCCGGCAGCCGTCATTTCATTGGTTAAACTTCACCAGCCAATGAAATGTCGACTGTCTGATTGGTTGAGCCATCGTCGGGCAATTCTAAAACCGGCGTTACGACTTGATCCGTCACGCGACCAGCTCTCATTGTAGTCAAATGTGAGAAGTGATAAGGATATCATCGATCGGTGAGTTTAAGTTACTAAAATGGCAACGCTTCTAGCGACACTCCCAAACTTTAACGGTCTGATCGACGCTGCCCGATATCACGAATGGCAAGCTCCTGTGGAAATCTGAAAAATAAAATAAAAATTATTAGAGACATCATTTACTTTTTATAAAGGTATAAAGGTATTTATTTATTTAAGTATTTATTTAGATCAAAATAACTTAATCTAAAATATTTATAACCATATTGTACAAATAAAAGGACTTCAACTACACATTGTACTTCAGCAGCCGTGCTAGGTTTCACCTGTGTTACAGCTGCTAAATTCTTCCATCATAATACTTAAAACTATAAACGTACACTCACGTAAAAAGAATATGAAACATTAATAACAAACATTACACTGAATTACACATTAGAGTGCGTTTCATAAAAAAATTATAATAATAATTATAATTTTGATTATACAAGAATAATGTAAACGGCAACCTGTATTAGAATAATGGCGAATGCTATCAGCTATTGAGGCCCGTGGTTTTCAGTGGACTATTCGTGAAGTACTCATGCACATAGTGTCTTGAGACTATGCGTGTGTGCCACGTCCACCACGCGGAGATTCTTGTCGTCGGAGGCAGTGATCAGTTAGCGGCCGCCGGGGTGCCATTGGCGATACAATCCATATTTAGGAGGGGCCTTGTCTACAGTTACTAACCGAGACTGGTAGCAAAGTGGTTGTGCACGTACACAGCAGCGCGTGTGTGCCACGTCCCACACGCGAAGAGTCGTCGTCGGAAACAGTTAACAGTTAGCGGCCGTCGTGATCCAGTGGCGGTACAATCCGCATTTAGAGGAAACTGGTCCAAATGTTACTCACCGAGACTGGTCGCGAAGTGCTGATGCACGTACAGTCTTAAGGCAGCGCGTATGTGCCACTTCTCACACGCTAAGTCTTGTTTTCGGAGACAGTGATCAGTTAGCGGCCGTCGTGATCCAGTGGCGATACAATCCGCATTTAGAGGAGACTCGTCCTAATGTTACTCACCGAGACTGGTCGCGAAGTGCTGATGCACATACAGAGTCTTAAGGCAGCGCGTATGTGCCACGTCCCACACGCTAAGTCTAGTTTTCGGAGACAGTGATCAGTTAGCGGCCGCAGGGATGTTAGTGGCGATACAATCCGCATTTAGAGGAGACTCGTCCAAATGTTACTCACCGAGACTGGTCGCGAAGTGCTGATGCGCGTACAGAGTCTTCAGGCAGCGCGTGTGTGCCACGTCCCACACGCGGAGAGTCTTGTCGTCGGAGGCCGTGAGCAGGTAGCGGCCGCCGGGGTGCCAGGCCGCGCCGCGCACCCAGTTGTCGTGCCCGACCAGAGTGACCAGGCACTGGCCTGTGCTCACGTCCCAGATCTGTAAAGAGATGACATGGTATTAGCATGATTGGAATTGTGAATTTGAACTTGTTGAACTTTCGTAATATTAGTTTTAGAGTGTGCAGTGCGAAGCGTTCGGTAATGCACGTGCCACACACTGCAGCTTTGAATTACGTTATTCGCGTTGCGCGCGACTAGTTGTCGCCGCCGATATCACTATGGGCTCTAAACCGCTCATAGTCAACGAGCTGTTGGCGTTTATAGTGCACGCCATCGACACCATGGACGAGGTCAGCATATTGCGGATCTGCAAATCAAACTTCAAAGAAGAGGAGGTTTGCAGAGGCAAGGCGCTCCTGTTCGAATCGCTCGGGAAGACCGACCAGATGCCGTCTCGGAGAAGGGACGGAGGCGAAAAAAGTCTGCAGGACATAATTTGCCTGCTGAAAGGAACAGATCCTGACGACGTTCCTGACTTCGTCGCAAAGGAGCTCCATAAGCTACCTCCTGTGACGTTCGACCACGTTGATGTCACCAGATTACTCAAAGATATAACGTCATTAAAAGTGAATTTGGATGACCTAATAAACCAGTTCAAGGAGTCGCAGAATACTATTAGTGAACTTCGTACCGAGGTAGCTTCTCTACGTGTTGCCGCATCGGTATGTGTGTCACCTCCGGTTTCTGCGAACGTCAACACAAAGCGCGGAGCGCATAACGTGTCCATATCGTCGTTTGAATCGGCGATTTTGGACGCATCACCGGCTGCAGCTGACGTCGCTGCCGCACCGCGCTCCCCTCGCCCGCCACCTGCCTCCCCGCGCGATGGCCCGATACATGCGCGTGCGCCTTCCCCCGCTCGTGCATACGCTGCAGTCGCCGCCCGCGGTGCCGTTAGCTGCCCCGCACCCGCTGCCGGTTCGGAGCAAGCGGTGCCCAAAAAAATGAAGGGGAAAAAGAAGCAGTCATCGAGTACTGCCACTGTATCAGCTCCAAGGAAGGAGCCGTGTAATCCGGCTTCACTGAGGTGGTACGGAAACGCCGAAAACAATCCAGCCGGAACCGGTGTGGTACCGCCTCTGGAACGTGTTCTGGATTCCTAGCGGAGGTGCCTACTACCCAACTATAATATGTCTCACGGGTTCACTACGCCGTGCAGATTAAGGAGGTGGAGGATTACCTCACGAAGAAAACCGGATACTGTCTAAGGGTTGAAAAGTTATCTTCCCACCATAGCGTGAACTTTAGTTCTTTTATGGTGAGAGTTCCAACGGACAAACTATCAACTTTTATGAGTGAAGAGTTCTGGCCAAAGGGAGTTAAATTCCGACGATTCATCGGACGCCTGCAAGCAGACACCGTGAATCGTCGCTATGAGACAAGCATGCGTCATACGTCGCCGTCCTAAACGTGTGTTAGCAATAAGTTTATACTATATATATGTTAGATTTAAGGTCTAATCTATGGGCCGTAGAATAAGTTATTTATGATCTGTGTACTTTTCTATTGTTGCCTGATAATAAATATATTATTATTATTAAAATGCAGGATTTTATCCCGTCCTTTTTTTTAATTGTTTAGTATTTTTCAGACGTTTTAAACACGTTTCAGCGTTCTTGGTCGAGGGATGACTGGTTGAAGTTGGACTTTTGTTGGACGGTTTTCGGTTCTTCGGCAGATATGGGCTAACCTTTGCCACTTTCAGCTTTCTAATGTTAGGCGATCTTACCGTGGCGTGCCGACAGTACAATGTTGTCCTGCGTCATTCCGTTTTCAACTGCCTGTACTGCGCTCGTCAACCCACCTGCCAAGCGTGGCCAGAATTACCTCATGATCAGTATGTGGACCAAGTCAGTTCCAGAGTGGTTGCCAATGGAAGCGGGACGGCCTCGAGGCAGACCACCTGCCAGATGGGCGGACGAGTCAAGTTTGCCGGACGACAGTGGATGAGGCTAGCACAGGACCGTTGGCTTGTTAAAGAGGAGGCCTATACCCAGCAGTGGGTTTCAAGAAGCTGATATGATGATGACGATCAATATCTAGAACCTTCAGGAAAGCCTATGTGCTACGGCTGAGTGTTACCTCGACGGACTAGTCCCGCGAGCCGCTGGCCAAGAGGGGCCGAAGTGCGCGGCGCGGCGGTTGTCTCCGCCGGCGGCCTCGTTGACAACGGCAGCGGCCGCGCATTACATCACCTATGTCCTACCTACGGTTGAAAGAGTACTTTTACCTTTACGGACTTGTCCCGCGAGCCGCTGGCTAAGAAGGGGCCGACGTGCGCGGCGCGGCGGTTGTCTCCGCCGGCGGCCTCGTTGACGGCGGCGGCGGCCGCCTCGGGCGCCCACGCCACGCATTCCACCACGTGCTCGTGCTCGCGGAGCTCCATCTGTGAATTATAGGTTGCTGTTAGTGTGCATTAAAAAAACATTAATGACATACTGACTACTTAGAGACATTGGCCTTAATCATGATTTTTCACTGCGGAAATTGATCCGGATTATCGTCGTATCAAATGGCTAAGGCCCCATTTATGGAGATGCGGGGCATCACGTGTAGCGTGGCATCTCGCGGCGCGTGCTTGTCATCGCAAACACAAACATACCTCAATGTATGGTATGTTCATATTTTATAAAAATGTGGATGTTTGTGTTTACGCGTTTTTATAAAGAGGCGAGGCGTGAAGAGTGCTGGTGCCCGCCGCGGATCCTACGGCTATCCTATCGCGGATTTAGGAAATCATCGCGAAGGGCAGTGCTGCGGCGCCCGCGGGTCAAAAACGGCAGAAGGTTCCGCCGCCGTTCCGCGCCCGAAACGGCAAAGCAGCGATAGCGTCGTTGTAGTCAGGGTACTGACTGCTAGTTGCGCCATACCTTGCACTCGTTCGTGTCTGCGTTCCAGATGCGCACAGTCTGGTCGTTGGAGCAGGAGGCGAGCAGCGCGCCGTCCGCGGAGACGCGCACCATACGCACCCACTCGCGGTGCCCCTTGTACGTCTTGATGCAATATCTGCCGGGTAAACAGTCTTGTTAGTACAGTTGCTTGCAATCTGCAATCATAACTTAAGAATTAAGAAATATAATATTTTTGCCATGGGGTGCCAGCCTCCTCTTGCCCGTGGATACAGTAAGAATCTGTTAAGGGATACCTCCGGATGATAGGCAGCAGCGTCTTTCCGTGAATCAACATCTCGTACTGCGCTCGCCAAGCGTGTCAAGTATGGCAAGTACCCCCTCATTTGAGGGAGACTTGTCCAGTAGTGGACTTCGACAGCAGTCCTACGGCTGAGATGAGTGAGAGAATATTATTGGACATTTCATACAGCACTATCAAGTACCAAAAATTAAGAGCTTGTGTTATAGGTACCAACAGATCGTTGATAAATTATTAAATATTAGGTTGTTACATATGAAATTGGCGTTTTGTCGTACTGGCCACTTTGATCTCAAATAACTCTTCTTTGGTTAGGAATTCCAAATTCATATTTATAAGTACAGCTATTTACTCATGTATTTGTGTTTCGAAAACCATAATTCATTTGTTTTCCTCTTTTGTACTTTTTCTTTGCATCACTCAGTTTACAAAATGGAAAACTTGAAATATCGCGTTATTTACGAGTACGAGTTCCACCGTGGCAAAAGTGCTGCAGAAACGGCTCAAAGGATTAATGATGTGTAGGTATGGCGGCGGTGTCGCAAAAGAAAACACAGTACGTTTTTGGTTCCAACGTTTTCGTTCTGGAAATTTCGACCTGCAGAACAAGCCCTGTGGACGGCCGGAGATCAAAGTTGATAATCAAGAATTGAAGGCTATTGTGGAAGCGGATCTATCGCAAACCACGTCCGAGTTAGCTGCAGACTGCGGTGTTAGTGATAAAACTATTTTAATCCACTTGAAGCAAATTGGGAAGGTGAAAAAGCTTGAAAGGTACCTCACGAATTGAGTGAAGCAAATCGACAAACGCGCGTCGACTGCTGCGTTACATTACTCAACCGGCACAATAATGAGGGGATTTTAAATCGAATCATTATCTGTGATGAATAGTGGATCCTATACGATAATCGGAAGCGCTCATCGCAATGGCTGAACCCTAGCGAACCAGCCAAATCATGCCCCAAGCGAAAACTGACTCCAAAAAAGTTACTTGTGAGCGTGTGATGGACCAGTGCCGGTGTCGTCGTCCACTACAGCTTTCTTAAATCTGGCCAGACGATTACGGTAGATGTCTATCGTCAGCAACTGCAAACCTTGATGGAAAAGCTAGCTGCTAAACAACCGAGGCTGGTCAATCGCTCTAGGCCACTGCTGCTTCAGGACAACGCTAGACCACACACTGCTCAACAGACGGCTACCAAATTAGAGGAGCTTCAATTGGAATGTCTAAGACATCCACTGTACTCTCCGGACCTTGTTGCAACAGATTACCATTTCTTTCGAAATTAAGATAACTTCTTGTAAGGGAAGAAATTCAACTCCGATGGGACAGTCCAAACCGCCGTCAAAGATTTTATTGATTCCCGTCCGAATGGTTTTTTTTAGTAAAGGGATAAATTAACTACCTATGAGATGGCAAAAGTGCATAGATAGGTATGTCAATGGTACATACTTTGATTAATTAAATATTAATATATCGACTATTATAATAAATAATCGACTTTATGTTCTACTCATACAAAACGCCAATTTCATATGTAACGACCTAATATATTTTTTTGTAATGAATGACATACTTTCATACATAGAAACCTGACCCTAGAGATTAAAATTAGAAATAACCTTTCATTATTGTTGTTTTTTAAAGTTTTGTGTGTGTCTAATAAATGTCTTTCTTCTTCTTCTTCTTCACATCCGAGACAAATGTCTGGAGAAAATCATAGATTTCTCCGCCATCTCAGCCGCTTATGAAACCAACTAAGATTGAAACCATGTAGGTCGGCAATAAAAAGTAATTTCTATATCTTGGCTTGCAAACCGTCACTTTATAGTTTAACCCTTGTTTCCAAACCGTGACTGTAACTATGCAGTCCATAAGTAAGCAAGCTGCAGGCTATCAAATTGATTATTTTGTTCTATAGATAAAAACCCGAAAATATCAAAATGTCCAAGTCAGAAATAAAAATTGGAAACACTAATTAATTGATATATTATAAACTTGTTTGTCGCAAGATCCAAATATATTTACAAATGAGTCATAATTTCACTATTATGCATAATGGGCGTGTTTTGCCCTGAGGTCAAGGACGGAATCAGTGTTAATTATTTATTGCCATTATAAAATGAAACGTGACTTTCGAAAATGCTAATTCATACAATTTTGTACATTCCAATCGGTACTGTACAGCAATTTTAGTGAATCAATGAAATTACACAACAAATTGCTACAAAACTTACAAGTTAGTAATAACCCAATATCAGACAAAATAAAAGGTTTATGATCGGTTCTATTGGATGTCAATATGGGTAAAAATAAGTCTCCTTACGCATATCTGACCAGCCCTTGATGGTATTATTCCGACTGTCGGAGTAGACGAGATGTAGAAGGCGACAGACGACACGTTGTTGTCGTGAAGAGTCCACATGCATGGAAGGTCTGGTTAAAAACACAGAGCTTGATCGACTGTACTATTATAAACACATACCCAGTAGGGACTTCCCAAGCCTTGATGGTCTTATCCCGACTGGCGGAGTAGACCATGTAGAAGGCAACAGACGACCCGTTGTGGTCGTGAAGCGTCTACACGCATGGAAAGTCTGGTTAAACCCAGAGCTTAAACAACTGTACTTTGTACACAACACCCAATGGCGACTTCCCTAGCCTTGATGGTCTTCTCCCGACTGGCGGAGTAGACCATATAGAAGGCGACAGACGACACGTTGTGGTCGTGAAGCGTCTACACTCATGGAAGGTCTGGTTAAACCCAGAGCTTGATTGACTGTACTTTGTACACACATACCCAGTAGCGACTTCCCAAGCCTTGATGGTCTTATCCCGACTGGCGTAGACGATGTCGCCGCTCGGCGAGAAGGCGACAGACGACACGTTGTGGTCGTGAAGCGTCTACACTCATGGAAGGTCTGGTTAAACCCAGAGCTTGATTGACTGTACTTTGTACACACATACCCAGTAGCGACTTCCCAAGCCTTGATGGTCTTATCCCGACTGGCGGAGTAGACGATGTCGCCGCTCGGCGAGAAAGCGACAGACGACACGTTGTGGTCGTGAAGCGTCTACACTCATGGAAGGTCTGGTTAAACCCAGAGCTTGATTGACTGTACTTTGTACACACATACCCAGTAGCGACTTCCCAAGCCTTGATGGTCTTATCCCGACTGGCGTAGACGATGTCGCCGCTCGGCGAGAAGGCGACAGACGACACGTTGTGGTCGTGAAGCGTCTACACTCATGGAAGGTCTGGTTAAACCCAGAGCTTGATTGACTGTACTTTGTACACACATACCCAGTAGCGACTTCCCAAGCCTTGATGGTCTTATCCCGACTGGCGGAGTAGACGATGTCGCCGCTCGGCGAGAAAGCGACAGACGACACGTTGTGGTCGTGAAGCGTCTACACTCATGGAAGGTCTGGTTAAACCCAGAGCTTGATTGACTGTACTTTGTACACACATACCCAGTAGCGACTTCCCAAGCCTTGATGGTCTTATCCCGACTGGCGGAGTAGACGATGTCGCCGCTCGGCGAGAAAGCGACAGACGACACGTTGTGGTCGTGAAGCGTCTACACTCATGGAAGGTCTGGTTAAACCCAGAGCTTGATTGACTGTACTTTGTACACACATACCCAGTAGCGACTTCCCAAGCCTTGATGGTCTTATCCCGACTGGCGTAGACGATGTCGCCGCTCGGCGAGAAGGCGACAGACGACACGTTGTGGTCGTGAAGCGTCTACACTCATGGAAGGTCTGGTTAAACCCAGAGCTTGATTGACTGTACTTTGTACACACATACCCAGTAGCGACTTCCCAAGCCTTGATGGTCTTATCCCGACTGGCGGAGTAGACGATGTCGCCGCTCGGCGAGAAAGCGACAGACGACACGTTGTGGTCGTGAAGCGTCTACACTCATGGAAGGTCTGGTTAAACCCAGAGCTTGATTGACTGTACTTTGTACACACATACCCAGTAGCGACTTCCCAAGCCTTGATGGTCTTATCCCGACTGGCGTAGACGATGTCGCCGCTCGGCGAGAAGGCGACAGACGACACGTTGTGGTCGTGAAGCGTCTACACTCATGGAAGGTCTGGTTAAACCCAGAGCTTGATTGACTGTACTTTGTACACACATACCCAGTAGCGACTTCCCAAGCCTTGATGGTCTTATCCCGACTGGCGGAGTAGACGATGTCGCCGCTCGGCGAGAAAGCGACAGACGACACGTTGTGGTCGTGAAGCGTCTACACTCATGGAAGGTCTGGTTAAACCCAGAGCTTGATTGACTGTACTTTGTACACACATACCCAGTAGCGACTTCCCAAGCCTTGATGGTCTTATCCCGACTGGCGGAGTAGACGATGTCGCCGCTCGGCGAGAAAGCGACAGACGACACGTTGTGGTCGTGAAGCGTCTACACTCATGGAAGGTCTGGTTAAACCCAGAGCTTGATTGACTGTACTTTGTACACACATACCCAGTAGCGACTTCCCAAGCCTTGATGGTCTTATCCCGACTGGCGGAGTAGACGATGTCGCCGCTCGGCGAGAAAGCGACAGACGACACGTTGTGGTCGTGGCCGTGCATCGTCTTCACGCATTCGAACGTCTGGTTGAAGTCCCAGAGCTTGATCGACATGTCTGCGCTGCACGATACTGAAAAAGTGAAGTATTGTTAGTTTTAATCCACTTAATTAAGTTTTAGCGCTGACTCGCACTACCTAATGGGGTAGAAGCGTGAAATTTTGCACGAACGAGCTTGTGAGTGTGTAATGACTAATGACGAAGACCAAAAAGGTTTCTACGAATGAATGAATGATGAATGATTGTAACTTTATTGTACACCATAAAATAAAAGAAATAACAATAGAGGATAAGATATGAATACATACAATACACGAATCATGGTATCAAGGCCCAGTTGTTTACTAGTACATGGTTTGCATAAGACAGAACACTGTATAGTCGGTATATTTAGACAAATGTTAATTATTGCTACATTTACAATATTCCCAGAAAAGTGCATGAAATTAGGATCATAAACATCTCCTGTCTTTATAGCAGACTTGATGGGCGGACCTTGAGCCGGCAGCCTTGACTAGATCAGTCAAGGCTGCCGGACGACAGTGGATGAGTCTAGCCCAGGACCGTTTACGTTGGCGTGTAGATGAAGTCTATACCCAGCAGTGGGTGTCAACGGGCTGATATGATAATAGACATGGCACAACACGTTTTTCTCACCGTAATCCTGGGTCAGTAAAGATCCTCCATTAATTAATAAAATTAGGATCATTATTATAATCCCAGCCCTTCGTCGATCAGTAAAGGTCCTCCATTATTTAATAAAATTAGGATCATTATTATAATCCACAGCCCATAGCCAGCCTACATTTCTGGATGTAGGCCTCCCTTTGTGAGTGAACACCACATAAGCCGGTCCTGCGCTGCGTTAAGCCTGGAAAATCCACGCGACTTGTCGGATGATGACCAACTCGCCCTCAAGAAGCTGGATGATCATGATAAATGATTTTGTCGATACAAACTTACCCAGTAGCTTCCCATGATGATCGAAAGCGATGTCCTGAACGGAGTCGGTGTGACCCTTCAGGGTTCGTTCGTACTCGCCGCTCTCGAAGTCCCACACTTTAATGGTCGCGTCCTCGCTCGAAGAAACCATCAAACTGAAGACTGGGTGGAATATTACCTGTAGCAAACAATGTTTTGTTGTTAAAAACTTGTTGCACAAGTGAAATTATTTTCTACAACACACGCTATAAACAAAAGAAGAAGAATGAGTTTTTCTTTACGATGCCAGAGCTAAGAGCAATTCAGTTTTTTTCCACCCAAAGGTCTTATATCTGTAAGAAATCGCTTTGAGCGATGCGGTCTTATCGTTCAAAGCGATTTCTTATTTTTGATTGTGTATTTCTTTAGTTTCAGTTAATTTTGTTCTATTTTCGGGAAAATTAAGAAAATAAAGTTTAACTTACTTTTATGTGACTTCTACTTTTGTGTGAGTCTACCCGGTACTACATGCACCAAATTAATTATATGTTTAGCATTTTTTACCGTAGGTACCGTACCATTATCTCAGCGTCATTATTTTATGTCCATGTAAAATTACAGCTTTCTAGAACAAATACAATAGTCTCTTCGCAAAAGGCGCAAACAGACGGACAGGCAGACAAAGCGAAACTATAATGGATTTCTGCAAGGTCACGCTTATATCATATTCTTTCCGGTATGAATTTACAAAATCATATTATTTAGGTATTCTATCAACCATGTAGTTTTAATAGTAAAAACTTTCCTTAGTTTGGGACGAGAAGGTGCCTAGTGTGTCCAACATTATTTATTTATTTCTAATATTCTAACTGGACATAATCCTATACCCTATCTATTGTATTAATCATACATCTTAAAAAACATAATGTAAAGATAGTAGATACATTTTTTCCGCTACGTGAACGGAACCCGAAAGTTGTGGCTCGATCGGCTATTTGCACAATACCCCTGTGATTGTTTTCATGATTTGACTGTCTCATATAAACAACATTCTGTTTCACTAATCTACCCACTCATATGTGTAATATTGTGTATTAACATTACACAATTCCATTTATGCAACCGAAAACAATACTCTGTTACGATAACATTTGCAGAACGTATCCATTCCAGCTACAATCCGAATCGAATTGAAATCGTCGTCGCGGCGAAATTACATTTTAGGTGTTAAAGCTCGTTCCTTATAACGCGTTTAAGCTTTTCGAAAGTTGTTTTTACGGTTTTTTCAATGAACCTAAAGGAATGCACCGCAATAAGTTTTTACACAGCTTTTAATAATTGCAAGTACAATGTTGACTTATTCAATGCATTCTTCTTCTACACGCATTCATGGAAAACGAGAAATTACATATGAAGACAAGAAAAGCAAAACAATCAAATGATGTAAACGAATCTGAATACCGGCGCTTACTTACGCGTTGAAATATAAGCAAGGAAACAGTCGCAAGGAAACAGTCTCTTTTGTCTGAGGAGCCGTTTATATTATCAAATTGTATTTTAAAATTCTAATATGTATCAGGCATGTGCCCGCTCGATAATTATGCAAAATTTCACCAATAATGTAAATTATTTTGTAAGATTTTAGATTTAGCATAATACAGATTATTGATTGCGAAAGTTCATTCAATCATTTTATTCTAAATGCCGATGCAGGCACCTGCTTTTTAAGTAACCTAGCTAGAAATCGACGTTCTGTTCTTTCAACTGTCGGCAGATTTATAGGAATAGAAAGTCCTATCTATTGAAAGCCTCATTTAAACTCGATCAGTTACGTCTGTCTTAAATTTATAATATTGTCGACCTCCATGGCACACTTAGTTTAGTAGCCGGCTGAGACGCAGGAGGTTGCGATTCGATTCTCGCCGCGGGACCAATCTTTGTAACGTTTCTGTAGATTATATGTTTCAGGATTGATGATTAATATATGATAAAAATAAATTATAAGTAAAAAAAACTTTTTAATAAACAAGCTTTTATTTAAACGTACCTACTAAAAATAATAAAATAAACATTTCCCATTAAAGTTTAATGTCAACTTAAACCGTCTTTACACAATTTATGTGATAAAAAAGCTTGCGCGAGATTAACATGTGTGTGTGTGCCTGTAACTTGATCTAATCGATTTTTTTTTCAAACAATGTAAATGCGGTTTACTGCTTAAATATCATTTGATACCCATATTACATTAAAAATAAGTAGTCCACCATCTTGGGTGTTCCGCCATGTTGGATTCAGAGTGATATAACGATGAAAATTATGGAAATTATATTTTAGGTAAAATAATTTTATGCGTCCTTACGCAGCATTAGGATGAACAATATCTTATTGAAAATGATATTTATGGGACCATAATATTATGGATGGTGATGTTTCGGAGACGCTTGTTATTGATTGTGATTGTCAGACAATCGTTTTTCGGAGACAAAATGGGCACCTAGAGATATCATTATACAAATGTGAAGATGGATGTATATTATTGAACGAGGAAAGTACTGAAAGTGTTAGAATGGTAATAAAGTGCTCTAAAGTTAGTTAGAAACAGGTGAGAGAATAGAATTGCGTAATTGAAAGTAGGTGTTGCCGCATCTGCGGTTGTTATACGGTATTTTACATAAAATTATTATTCAATTCAGTAGACGCTATAAATCAATTGGAACCGATGAAGCAATACCACTTTAAGTTAGTTAAGTTGCTTTCTCGTTTTTAGGGTTCTGTAGACACGTACAACAAGGAACCCTTATAGTTTCGGTTTGTCTGTATGTCTGTCGTCGGCTTTACGAAGAGACTATAAGTCCTAGAAATGTTGCATAAATAATCACGCCAAGATAATGCTATAAAAATGCTGAAAAATAATTGGGGTAACTACATCCCATACATGTAAGATGGGGAGGAACTTTTATTTTGATTTTTCCATCGTGTTCCATTTACCTAGGGGTTGCGAAGATAATTTTTCTATTTAGGGTTCCGTTTGCGAAATATTACCCCCCCCCCTCTAAAATTTAAACTGCTAGCTTTGCAAATCTGGAAAGAATAATGAATGTAGTTTCAACCACGAACTTTCTAGGAAAACTATATAACAGGTCTACGGTTAACTACGGAATCCTACAAGGCGCGTGACCCGACACGCACCTGGCCATTTTTTTTATTATACCTATTTAACAGATTAAAGTCAACAATGTTCATACATCACGCAGCTAAACGGCCAAGTAAGTATATTGTTCTTCTGGAACTAGATATGGGTAAAATAATATTAGCGCTTGCTTTATTCACAGTTGGTGTGACAATGTGATTGCTTTTCCAGATAGTTTTTGTACCACAAGTTACAAGGCATGCATCGTTGGCATAAACTATGGTACTATATAACTAAATAGTAATAACTTATGGTACCGTGGTAACTCGCTAGCTTTCGTAATATGAGAACATGGTAGTTCTCATATTACGAAAGTTAGCGAGTTACTTTGGAATACATTATTATTTATTATAAACGCCATAGACATATATGTGATAAATTAGTGGATGGTTGAAGTGATTTAGTTTTATTTGATTAAGTTGCATTTGCTAAACGGAGCCTACCTTATAGTATACAATGTATATTTACTGCTTTTTTTTTTCTACTTACCTACTCTTTAATATATTTTTGTATTGTTGCTTCTTTGTTATCTGTCTTTGGTCGCTTGCGCTCTATAGTCTATAACTTAATTAATTCGCTCTATAGTTATAATTTATGTTAACCCAGAGGTTACGTCCGTGATGCCACCATCGGCCCTGGTGGAAGATCAGCGTTAGTTGTGCATACAACTAACATTATGCTGAACCAGGACCATTTTGTGATACTTATTAGTTGTCTCTTAGATTAAGATTTCACTGTTTAAGTTTGTAAGTGTTGCAAATAAATCATTTTCATTTCATTTTCATTTCATGATATAAGTGCCTGCAAAACGATACGTTTTATATGAAAACAGAAACACAGCAATTAATCTGATATAAATAAAACCATACAGTTGTAATTTAACAAACCGGTTTAGTCTTACTTATTGGATAACTACCATGAAACTCATGATTAACCCCACTAACCTTTAGCCTATTAACCCATTCACGGCTATTAAAAATCCATAACGCGTTAGAAATCCATTGTGGATTATGTTAAAATAACTTCCAGAAAATTGTAGTGATATCTTGAGGATTATATTGTTGTAAAGTTACTAAGTATGTACATTGAAAAAGAGCGATGATAATAAGCAGCCTTGAAGAACGCCTGTACTGGGATGAAAATTGATGGATAAGACGTCATCTGTTCGGACTGAAGACGTACCAGGTGTCTTGATGTGCCCATCTCTAGTAATGTGTTCCACCGTTTTAGCCATTTTACCGAGTCAAACGCCTTGGAGAAATCAACGAAGCATATACATACTTTTGAGATCGTCGTTATTAATTTTATACGTATTTTCAACAGTTTTAGAAGTACTTCAATAGTTATTGTACTTGATAAGATAGGGTAACAGGATATAGGTAACATAAGTTAATTTCGTTACCATAAATAGTACATGTGCATTGCAAGAATTAAAAACAAGCAATAATATAGCAGCGTCTTTCCGTGTATCAACATCCCGTACTGCGATCGCCAACCCGGCTGCCAAGCGTGGTGAGTATGGCAACTATCATTGAGATCCATGATCGAGGCTTGTATTTAGTAGTTGACGTTTTATTTAGGGCTATGAATTTACGGATGAAGAATGAATAATATACGAGTTAATGGTAAATAATTCGGCCACAATTCAGCCACAATGGTTTTTCGTGGTTATACCTACTTGATACGCGATAAATAACCGATAATCCCATATTTTAATAATGTGTTGTGATCGCGAAAGTTTAAAAAAGACTATACCTACTTGGTACCCCGACCTCATCAACCAGTTATGTTTCCTATGATTGCAAATCTAAAGCTTACTGCAGAGTCATACCTTAGTAATGGTGGCTCGGTGGCCAGTAAGACAGAACTTCTCTGGCGGTCGTGGTATCCACTCGGCTGGGGTCCGTTTGGCACGCGTCGGCGCGCCTTCGATGAACTCTTTCTGGGCTTCAGATAGCTTCGCCTCTAGTTCCATAACCTGAGGAGAAAGGAGAGAATTAAAAAATCTGCAATGACTCTTTCTGTACTATTCAATTCTGAATACTAACTACCAGAAGAACCAAGAAGCTTATATGATATTTAATGAGACATAACATTCTGTATTTGAATAAAGTAGTAGTAATATGGTCCGACCTCACAGTTAAGGTATTTTATAAACATTGCATGCAAATAAACAGGAAACTAATGAGCGTTATCACGCGGATAAAATTGCCTCTGACATTATTGACAGCGAAACTTTCACAACGAAATATTTTGACCGCTCTATAAAGATCCCATAATTACACAAATTCATAAACACTTCCTATTACTGGAGCAAGGTTCATTCGTAACGAGCAGCGAAGCGTTTACCTTGAATGCTGCCACGTTTCATCACGAGTCGAAACTGTCTCGATGGAATTATATTGTCTACGTACTAGAATAAATAAAGCATCGACCGGCTTTTTCTAGGCTGGAAAATCGTAGTTGGCGACCTAGAAACGTCGACCACACAGATCGATGGGCCGCAAAGCCTAGACGGAATCGTGTCGAGTCTTTATACACTTTTAACAGTGAACTTCAACTAAGAGAGTTTCAGAACTTTTGTTTCGACTAATCGAGGTTGCGTTTAGCAACTCGAAGACAGTCGAACAATGCCAAAATCCTTGCGCAAAGAATACTAAGGGTTTTTAATAGGCGCGATGAGTTCAAATTAGTTAAACTATTGCCATAAATTATGCAAGTAATTTGTTTGATACTTCATGCCAACTTGTTACCTCCACTTCGAAATTTGAATTTTAGCGGCGGAATGTCTTGATTTTTTCACAAATAATTTTATTTAATAATTATTGTAAAATTGTTGTATTTTATTTGGATTAGTGATAAAAGTACCAAATTAAATACGGTCTATTAAGTGAAATAATAATTTTCAACGGGCGCGTCCTAAAATGGACGAGATGGATGAAGAAATATCGGCTCCAAGCGCTGAGCCGCCGCTCGACTTGGCGGGCGCGAGCAAGCCGCCGGATTCGCGGCCGGCCAAGCGTTTTCGAATAAATAACAGCAGTGATGATCAATGTGTTGATGATGAAGGATTTACCCTCGTGCAGAGGAAGGCGAAACGTTCTGCGGCCGTAACATCTAATTCGGCCGCGGAAATCAAGCGAGGTACGAACAAAATGAGGAACAATTTACTACGAGGTTTGCGTCGCTTCTTATCAAATTCTACCGAAGCAAATCGGGTTGGCCATGCTCCTGAAGGCTGAGGGAATAACCAATGCAGTCCAGATAAGGTATAAAAGTCCCTATAAAGTAATTATCAGTTTTGAATGTAAGGAGGATGCGAACAGCTTGGTGGATAATACAAAATTTATGGATTCCGGATACCGATGTTATTTGACGAGTGAAGTGGGCGTTACATATGGCATAGTGAAATATTTGGAGCTGGATGTTAAAGATGAGAATTTGATGGAGTCACTAAATTGTGAATACAAAATACTTTCGGTCAAGAGGTTGAATAGAATGTCTGAAGACGGCGTATGGGTTCCCAGTGAAACGGTACGTTTTGGCTTTAAAAGCTCTACTTTGCCTTTGTATTTGCTTGGCTATGGTTGCAGATTCAAGGTGGACCCGTACACCTTTCCAGTGACGCAGTGTGGTTCGTGCTGGAAGTATGGCCATTTGACGCGGACCTGTCCAACCAGGAAAATATTTTGTCCGAAATGTGGCGGACGACACATTAACTGCGAAACGACAGAGTATCGATGCATCAACTGTAAAGGCAAGCATATGGCCCTGAGTAAGTCTTGTCCTATTTATTTGAAAGAAAAAGAAATTCGATGTATCATGTGCCAAGAGAACTGTACATATAAAAATGCATTATCTAAGTACCGTGAGAGTAAATTACGCAAGACGTACGACCGTCCTAAAAATATACCACCTGTATTTACTTTTGGTGGTGAATCTAAGGATAGCAGATATAATTTCACTTCGGCTAAAATGTCATATAGTCAAAGTGTAGGAGCGAAGGTTAGACAACCGCAGCCCTCGGTACACTTACATGAATCAAAAGTTCCAGAGGAAGACGAGATGTATCTGAGTGAAGACGAATCGAAGGAGAGCAGTGGCGAGGAAGGTTCGATTATGAAGGAGGCTATGAAAAATAAGAAAAAGAAGAAGAAGAAAGTTAAGAGGAACAAGAAAACAGCATTACGCAGCGCGCATAGGTCTCAGCTACCCGCGGCGACTGTCTCGACCTCGGCGGCAGCGCGGGCGACAGGTGAGAGAATCCTCATTGATACCAGTGATAAAAAGTCAATCAATAGTTTCAGTGTTATATTTACAAGAGTGAAAGAAATTGTGTTTTCAAATATTGGTTTTAGCGAGAAAATTAGTCAGGTTTTGAAGGTACTTTTTGATGAACTTATGTCGTTTTTAGTGGGGATGATTAGCAATGGAGATGTTCTAACGAAATTGTTAGGTCTATTTTGTAATGGATAGTAATAATTCAAATATTTCTGTAGCTAGCGTGGCATCATGTTCTGTGGCTTCCGTTGCACAATTTATAAATGTTGTGCAATGGAATTCGCAGAGCTTAATGCCCAAAAAACATGAGCTCGAACTTTTACTTTTTTTCTGAAAAAATTGGTATATGTATTTTAAGTGAAACTTGGCTTGATACAGATACTGACTTATACATGAAAAACTATAGTATTTACAGAAAAGATCGAACGGATTCTTACGGAGGTGTAGCTGTAATAGTTCACGGATCCATAAGAGCGCATTGTTGTTCCGTTAATTTTAATAGCAATCCAGGTATTGAGCTTTTGCATATAAAGATTTTAAACTGTAAATATTTGGAACATGTTGTTTCAGTATACTGTCCTTCAACCGTTAAAACCTCACAAAGCGACTGGGAAAATATTTTTTCAAAGTTTTCGTCTAAATCAATAGTGGCTGGTGATTTCAATGGTCACCATTCTAACTGGTCATACAAAACTGATACTCGGGGTTCGCAGTTATTAGATGCTTCTTTAGAGCAAAATCTGGTATCACTGAATAGTGGACAATTTACTAGAATAAAATTAGTAGGTAGTAACTTACAGGAATCTGCTCCTGACATAACATTTGTATCAACAGATATAGCAATTTATTTTGATTGGCAGGTTACGCGGGAGAATCTAGGGAGCGATCATTTAGTTATTAAGTATTCTCTCCGTTATGAGGATACACGTAGGTTTATTAAAAGTCGAAATTATAAAAAAGCTAATTGGCCTTTACATAAGGAGGTTTTTGTTTGAAAGATTGGGGGGAAAACATACCTTCTGATGAAAATATCCAATTGAGCTATAATTATTTTCTTGAAATTCTAAATTATGCAGCAAACAAAAGTATTCCCTTGATTAAAAATTGTATAGATCCTACCCAGTCATTCAAACCTAAGCCATACTGGTGCCCAGCAATATCATTGGCCATAGCTCAACGTCGTTTGGCCCCCAAAAAACGTTTAGGCGTAACCCGACTCCCGATAACCTCGATAGGTTGAAAGAGAAGTTTGCTGAGGCGCAGAGGGTTCATCGACGGGCTAAAAATGCCAGTTGGCAACAGTTTTGTGGAGATGTTGACGCAACAATAAGTGCTTCTGAAATGTGGCGTCGAATGCGATGGATGAAAGGTCTTCGTAGGGAACGTGTAAGTTTACCTAGAAATACTAAAGAAGGCGTTTTATGTAGCTTAGCTCCTGACTTTGTACAAGTTCCACAACCGTCATTCAGGTCTAACAACAGCATCTTAGATAGAGAATTCTCAATTCAAGAACTACAAAATTGCTTAAAAAAGAAAGATACTGCACCAGGAGAAGACAATATAACATATTCTATGTTATATAATTTGCCCATGGAAGGAAAGGTTTTTTTACTAAGACTTTTTAATATAATTTTTAAGCATTCACAGATTCCCGAACAATGGCGTAATATTAAAATTGTTCTAATCCCTAAGCCTACTAGCAGCCCTAACGTAATGCCTAAATTTAGACCTATTTCTTTAATGGACTGTACACTGCCGGCCAAAAGTTTGAGACCAAGTAGCAAAATGAAATAAAACTCAAAATATAAATCAATAGGTTTAGATATTAATTAAAATGCTTATTTACTAATACACATTCATCAAGAAGAAAAAAAAAACAAGAAATATCAACCATTTACGTTAAAAATGACGTTCATATTTAATAAAATCATTAAACGGATTTTTCGTCAAAAAAGCCTCCCTTGCATTTTATAACTTTTTTCACTAGTCTCGGCATACGAGCAATCAATTTATCAATTGTATCTTGTGAGATATTGTTCCAACTTTCTTGTAAAGCCTTCCACATGTCTTCTTGTGAGGAGGGACAACAACTGCGCACATTTCTGTCAAGCTCTTCCCACAATAGCTCAATGGGGTTGAGATCCGGACTCTGAGGGGGCCACACCATGTTTTTTAACACCCTTTCTGTTTCTTTATGTTCTAAATAACCCCTGCATAATTTTGAACTATGTTTAGGATCATTATCTTGATGGAAAAAAAAACCATTTCCAATTAATCTTAAACCAGACGGAACGGCATTTTGCTGTAGTATTCGTTTATAATGCTCCTTTTTCATGATTCCTTCGACTCGTACCAAATCTCCGGTTCCATGGCCCGAGAAGCATCCCCAGACCATAATGGAACCACCACCATGCTTAACTGTTGGCACCACACAATCTGGCATCATCTTTTCCTCGGCGGTACGTCGAACAAAAATTCGTCGTTTTGAACCAAATATTTCAAACTTGGATTCATCTGTCCAAAGAACTTCTTTAAAGTCTTCTTCAGTCCAGTCTCGATGGGTAAGGGCCCACTGCATCCGTTTCTTTTTGTTTTGTGGCCTTAGTAGTGGTTTTCGAACGGCGACGCGACCAAATAACTTAGCATCTCTCAATCGTCTTTTTACTGTAGTCAATGACACAGGTTCTGATCGGGATTTGTTCACTTCTGCGCGGATTTCTGGTGCGGTTAGGCGTCTATTCCGCTTGCTGGTAACGACGATGAAATTATCCTCGCTAGAAGTGGTAGCTCTCGGTCTCCCCGATCGCGAACGATCTTGATTACTGCCAGTCTCCTTGTATCTGGTTATTGCGTTATGAACACAAGTCTTCGACAACTTAAGTTGAGAGGCAATCGCACCTTCAGATTTGCCTTCGCCGTGTAAAACAACTATGGCAGAACGAGTTTCAGTGCTAATTTCGCGCACTTTTCTCATTTTAAGATGTGTTCACTGTAACAACGACGAGCTCAGACTAGTTAAGATAATGAAAAATTTACTCCATCAAAACTCAGGTAAAAAATATGTTTAAGGAAGCTAAAATAATCCGGAAGTACGGTTACCGCAAAACAAAACCAAAATAATTAGAAATGAGCAGGCCATAAAAAATATAACAATGACTCTATCACCTGGTAAGCGCGCGGTACTCATTTATGTTTTGAAACAATAGACCTTTAAAGGATGATAACTTAAAAATATACAATAAAAATGACTCTCAGAAATTCTTTGATAACAATAGAATACGCAGGTGTTCAAATTAGCTCTTTATCATGTGTACTTTTGAAATATTTTGGTGGTTACAAAGATTTTTACAAGTGGTCTCAAACTTTTGGCCGGCAGTGTACATGTAAGATATTTCATTTGATGATTTTCAAACGACTTGAATACAAGTCGAACAAAACAAAATTTTGGCTCCGATAACAAGTGGTTTTAGAAAATATCAGTCATGCCTAGACTCGCTAGTACGTTTAGTTACACAAATTCAGATTGGGTTTTCTAAAAATATTTCTACTTTAGCTGTTTTTCTAGATGTTGAAAATGCATATAATAATGTTTTGACAGACCAACTACTTATTAATCTTGATAACTTAGGCGTTGGTTCAAAAACATGTAAGTATCTTTGGGCATTCCTCAGCATTCGTTTTTTGAAAATCAAAGATGATGATGACTCTCTACCTATGGTCAGATGCACTGGACGATGCTTGGCCCAAGGCGATCCTCTCTCGCCTTTGTTATTTAATATAGCTACTCTAGAAATTTGCACAGGCTATGATAATGTAAATACATTGCAATACGCAGATGATTTTGTTTTTTATACACAAAACACTATAACAACACAAAATGATAAATATATGCAAAAGGCTCTTAATTCTGCTGTGATTAGATTAGGTAAATTAGGTTTAGAGGTATCGTCGTCAAAAACGCAGTGTTGTAGTTTTAGACGAGCAAATAAGGTTGATCAAGTTAGTCTCAACATCAACAATAATATCTTAACAAATGTCACAAATGTTAAATATTTAGGTGTATGGTTAGATAAGGCGTTATTGTGGAGGAAACATATAAATGAGACTCAAGCAAAAACTATGAAAATAATAGGTCTATTGAAAGTTCTAGCTGGCGCTTCCTGGGGCTTGCATCCTAAACACATTCGCCGTTTGTACATTTCAATAATTCGAAGCAGGATAGATTATGGGTGCTATCTATATGACACAGCGGCAAAAACGCACTTAATTAAGCTAGACAGAGTGCAGAATATAGCTATGAGGGTGATAGGAGGATTCATCAGAACGACACCAATACATGTTATGGAATGTGAATTATGTTTGCAGCCTCTTGTACTTAGACGACAATATCTTGGAGCCAAATTTTGTCTCAAAGCTCAATCTTTTTCCGATAATTTAACAGTCAATTTATTAAGAGAATTACAGAGTCAGCGTAAATCAAGATATTGGCAGAAAAAACCAGTACTTGTTACTACTTTTGATGAATCCTGTAGAGAAATATTAAATTCAAATAGTATCCTTAATATGTTTTCTTTAAGTACTTGGGTTTCAGATATTAAATTAGATTTTGTTTCCATTTATGTAGAAGGGATTGACCAAGGGAAAAGCCAGTTTACTGATGTTGAACTTAAGCAACATACATTGGTCATGATCAATACTAAGTATAAGGATTGGCATAAATTATTTACTGACGGTTCTAAATCAGACAAAGGTATCGGTGCAGCATTTTATGATCCCAGTTGCAATGTGAAGGAGATGTTTAAAATTAAGTCTGAGTTGAACTCTATTATGTCTGTTGAGCTCTTTGCAATTTCTGAAGCACTTTCGTATGCTATTACACTGAAGTCAAGTAAAGTTGTCGTACTGACAGATAGTAGAAGTGCCTTGCAGCATATCACACGCATCGTCTGTGGCGCTAGAGCTGGTTCAATGGCGTATGCTATACTCAAAAAGGTTATACACCTCTTAAATAGTGGTGTTAATTTGAAATTGCAGTGGGTTCCCTCACATGTTGGTATACTGGGTAACGAGGAGGTCGATAAGTTGGCAAAAGATGGTATTTCAGTAGGTGCGGAAACATTTATTATTCCCGAACATACAGAAATATTATTAAAATATAAATATAAAATTTTTGAAAAATGGAAATTACTATACCAAAAAAATAAAAGGAATCTGGTATCAAATTGTACAAAGCGGTCCCCCTCGTATACCTTGGTTTGTAAATAGTAAATTTAAGAGATGCCTCATTGTAACAGCTCTTAGGCTGCGTGCAGGACACATGCCTCTCTCTAAATTTAACCATCTTATGAAAATTTCGGATTCTCCTAACTGTAAGAGTTGTCTACCATCTACTGATGGAATGTGTTCGGAGCCAGTCTCTGAGAACACAGATGCAAACGCAGTTTAATCTGAATTTATTGGAAATTGGTATATTTCAAAGTATCCTAGCTGTGCCGCTGAGCGCGGCGGCCAGCACTCTTTGTAAATTAGTGTATGATATATTAGTATAAGTCTGCGTTTGTTAGCTTTGTACATAATTGAATGTAATTACAGGACTGGCATAGTCGCTGCGCGACTAAAAGTCCTTTAAATTTATTGAATAAAAAAAAAAAAAAACTTGTTACCAAGAAAAGTTTTTGGGTTAGGAGTTTTTCATAAAAATGCACCTAACTACTTTGCCATAAGACCATTAAGTCTTAAATCCGTTTGTTGATATTAACGAACTCAGAACATGTTCAACCACTTTTTCATAGAGTGGAATTCTCATTAGTCTAGGATTATCGTGCACTAATGCTAGCTGGTATTTCAAATCAATCTTTTTATACGGTCAAGGCCCGACAGACTGTTTAAAGACTTTGCTGTGTTAACAATAACACACAATGGAAATAAATGTCGACTACGAATTGTCTGAAATATAATAGATAAAGATAACTGATTACCCATTGAACGTATTTAACCTTAACATGGGCGAATTAAACATTGTGCGTGGTTCGTAGCCTACATTACGGGTTACATTAAAATGAAAGATCATGAATCAAGGATGGCCACCGCCGCAACGATTCGTGTAAATCATTCGTCACTTTCCAGCTAAGGAAATCTTTGGCCTGAATAATTTCCCTTTCACGATAAGTAAGTTTATGCATGTAAAGATGGTGTATGACTGCCAACATGTATCGTATTTACAATGATTTTATAACATTACCTGCACCAATAAAAAAGGAAATAAGTCAACAATAAAAGAATAATTACGAAAATTAAATAACAATAAAAAAAAACAATTTTAAACTAATAACAAATTAAGTATTAGGTAGTGTGTACTACATGTGATGGATGACTCACGGCTCTGAACAGCTGACTAGTTGATTCAGAATATTCAGATGTAGGATGTGCTAAATCGTTATGAAAAAATTCCTGTGTCTAGACTGTTCAAGCCGAAAGCCATCACAAGCGACTGTCTTTCCTGTTGGAAGCGCACGCACTCCTCTAGGAGATGTTGGACATCCTCTACTACTCCACATGAATCACAATTGATAAAAGAGAAATTAATAAAACCGATTTACGCATTAAAAAGGCAATCTTTTTAAGAGGCATATGTCCCGTTCGTAGTCTATGTCCAATAACAATGAGTTTGCGATATATTTTTAATAAAACAAACCAAGGGACGTGAGGTGGTTCATACTGAATTGATAAGAACATTTTACAGACATCTTATTTAAAAATTTAAAAGACAGACCGACATATCTGGTTTTTTAAAAATCATCAAAGGTTACAAAAATATTTACTGAAAAACGTCAGTTTCCTAATACATCTACATTTTAACAGCTCTCTGATTATACTGTGGAATAAACACCTTCGTGCCATGCTGGGGATCTCACTCAGAGTCAGCATTCCAAAAAAGACCACCAGGGAACGCACTGGCATAACACTCTCGGCGGCCAGGTTGAAGTGGAGATGGGCAGGCCACAGCTCATGCGCTGGACAGACAACATCACCAAGATCGTGAGTCTGTATGCGCATTGCGAATAATCGAGTTGAATGGACGAAGCATGACGACTTAAACCCAACAATGGGTGAAACCGGGCTGAAGTAGTCAGTGAAGTCGGACCTTCAGTCGGTCAGTGAGTCTTACCTTCTTCTGCAGCCTGATGACCGAGGTCCACTTTTTCTCCAACAGACCGCCATACTTGCGGTCTACGTCTCCGGCCACGTCAGCCTCCTTCTTGAACGCTTCCAGCGCGTCCGTGTACCCATTGCTGTCTAGGTAATCAGCGATCGCTTTGTTTCTGGAACAATACAGATACAAGCATTAGGGTACTCTTCTGCATCTTGTACAGCTGTAACCATTGTAGTAATACTAGTTGACATTGTTTTCAAAATTGTACTCGTAGATTATCAAAATACATTAGGCACGTATTTTTCTGCACGGTGCGTTGCTCAGTATAAGGCAATAATGACGTATCGAGCTCCCCTCTTAAACTTGAAAAATACGTGTCTATTATTGACTAAAATTAGAATTCCAATTTAATATATTAAAATATTAAGGTAAATAATTTACTCGTATTCTTCTCAGCAATACGCAAAACCTACCACAGAAAATGTAAAATAATTCAAAAAATTGGTGATCTCGAAACAACAAATTTGAATAAATAAACATGCGCGATGCTTTTGCAGCTTTTGTTTTATGAATCCAACATGTCACCGAATAATTTATTCGGAATTTCAACTGTGTGTTTCCGTTTTAAGATAAACCGTAACTTGTCTATAAATCACGTTGCATAACACCTTAATTGCCAACTGACATATGACAGACTGAAGTGAACGGATGTGGTGTGAGCACGTATGACCACAGATTACAGAAACAGACATCACACTTGTGTAGACAGGAAAAAATTGAGGCAAAAACTGTTTAGCTCAGAAACATAAGAGCGCCATCAAGGATTTCCGTGACACAGCATTTTTGTTTTTAATTTATCATGGAGGTATCGTAGACACAATGTTGACATATCCTCATAATATATCATCATGAAAATTTAATCTTTTCCACTTTTGACAAAATATTAATTCTGATGATACGAAATTGTTCTAAACTATAATAATATATTTAGTTTACCACGAAATGAATCTTCAATAAATGGGCTATTAGGCCTATTCATTCATCATAATCACAAAGTATTAGATATTTATTTATTTAAAGAAACTATATGTTATGTATGTATCACATTATTTTTGTTTTATAGGCGAGAGGCTTTTTGCGAGAGAATTTTTAATCAGCTATTTCTCAACCAACGACACGTACAGTACAGATATCATATAATTAATAATCATAAAATTGTATGAAGGTCCTTTGATTTTGGAGCAGCAAAAATACCGTTGTCAATTAAGTTACGTTATTTACGAAACCATAATTATAATATACAGAACACTTTTTTTCTTCGCTTGTAAAGCAACGGGTGGTAGACGCAACGATTGTATTAATACGTGTTTTCACTATATTTTTTCTACTGGGTTATCGCGTAATCCTTTATTAAACCCCGAAGTTTCGATAGGATAAGACCTATCGTGGTCACCAATCCAATAAATAGTAATTAATAATGTGTTGTGATCGTGAATCTTAAAACACTACAACCATTGTATATTAACGAATCTAAATTCTTAAAGGCCCAATTAGGCTGTGCTACACTGGGTTAGTGGAATGTTAGTAATGTTTTCGTACAAGTGTTGTCCATTATTATTTACAGTTAGCTGATGTAATGATTTCGCTTGCCCGGCGGGCATGTGTCGGATTGTTTCTATTTGGGCATGCGGGCCGGCCGCCTCGCCGTCGTCGGTGAGTATTTTTTTTTGTTAACAATAATAATAGGCTAATCAATCTTGTTTGGACATAAAATTCCCTTTCAATAAAGCTTTGCAGTATGTTACTTACCGAGCACCGTGAGTTCGTATAGTGACTGCAGATTGTAGAAGTCAACTGATTCTTTATAAGTGGTGTAATTAACTCTGTATTCGCATGTAGACGTGGTTCAGACTATCGCAGAACATGTCCCAAATCGATTATCGCTGCCCTTGCGTGTAGCGGCTTCGTATCCGTAATTATCGCCATGTGTGTCACATGTCTCTGATGAATTTCCTATGGGTAAACTGTCGTTTCCTTGCCCGGATGTGCCTTTTAACCTGCTATCGGTTGTTATTTCCTATGAATTGCTCTCATCCGGTAAGTGATAGTTTTTCAAGAAATCCCCCGCTCTGGCCTCGGTATACGAATAACTGCGTCGTACATACTAGAGTTATGACAAATAGGATATATGGGCAAGCATACAAAAACAAATAAACATAAAATAAAATATATTTCATAAAAAAAAATTGCACTATAGCGCAACATATACGCAGCACAGGTCATACATTTTTCTAAACAAAATCACTACAAGCAACAATACAAAAAATGCCACATGTGACACGCTGTATGCTAAACTAAAGATGAGGTCATCTACAAAAGCATTCTTGTGGTTGTGTATCTTCTTAAAGAACCTGTCTAATGTAAATAAAATATACACAAATGTGTCTAAACTAAATAAATCCCATTAATTATGTTCTTACAACCGCCGTGGGGTGGCGGCAGTGGAATGTTACCCCTCCTCTCATGCCCGTGGATGCAGTAAAAGCCTGCTAAGGGATACCTCCGGAAGATGGGCAGCAGCGTCTTTCTGTGTATCAACAATTCGTACTGAGCTCGCCAACCCGCCTGCCAAGCGTGGTGAGTATGGCAACTACCCCTCATGGAGATCCATGAGGGAGACTTGTGTTCAGTTGTGGACGTTTCACGGCTGAAATGATGATGATGATGTTCTTATAATAATAAATGGCATTTATTTGGTCAACTGCTGTTTTATTACAAAATTAACGTGTTTCTATGACATTGACCCCAGCCAATAGGTACATAATATCAATGACTATTATTTTGTTGAAGGAGGCTAAACACGCGTTACACCCGACTAAAAACAAAATCTAAAAAGTAGCTTATTGTATGTGTCAATTACGAAAGTCTCCTGTATACATATTGGTTAAAGATTTTTTGAATTCGGATGAGTTGTTTCTGACATTACCGAAATACAAACATTTTCTCATTATAATATAAATATAGTTAGTATCGTAGACCATTATTTAGAAAACCAAGCACCGTTAGCCCTGGAGGCAGTCAGGGCTACGCACGTGAAAAGTCAAATGTCAGCTTTTATAGCGTGTTGCTAAACAAACAAACCATTCATGTTGGTCTGTGGATTCTGCGGCTTAATAAGACAGGTTTATTTCCAACACGTTCCAATACAAATTGCCTATCAAATACGGCTTATGGTCCAAACAGATGTTCATCCGATTTCGCGTCATAACCGAGCTATGGAACAAGATTTGTGAACGCTTTGACTAGGTTAGCAACTAAGAAATAAGGTTTGTATACGTTGAAAAGGGATTGTATTTGCGAATTAATAGCCGTCGCATCGCCCACCGACTTTCTAGAGAAAGGAACGACACGCTAACTCGGAACGATCATCCATGTATTGAGTACTGGCAAACGCCGACGCATTTTGCCCACCCTTAATGAACATGGTCAGTACGAGCCTTTGCCAGAACTACGGTCTTTGAGAGAAAATGTCATTGGTGATGGTGCTTTACTTTTCTTACCATAAATATAAATAAATAAATAATGCTGGACAAATCACACAGCATCATCTAGCCCCAAGCTAAGCAGAGCTTGTGTCATGGGTACTAGATGACTGATATACTTAATACATTATACTACATAGATAGATATTTTTATTATATAATATAGAAAGATGAATAGGCACATGTTTTCCCAAATAACATAGTTTCACATTTACGACAATCCAAGAATTTACAACCACATTCGAGAGATTTGTGTAACTAGTACGAGAAGGCAAGTTTCATATTACAACAATGAACGGCGGTTGAAAAATTTCTTCGCAAACAATGGTGAAGAGTTCTCGGAAAAAGCAGATTACATTGCAAATAAAGGTTGTTAGAAGACAGCGCATGTGCCTCGTAAGTTTTGTTTCATAACTTACGCGTGGGTTTTGTAGTAAATAACAACAAAGTACATGCGTCTTATGTACCTTTTATCAAGAATGTCACTTAATTGCGGTGACGTGTGTTAAGAACTATTAAGAATATATGTCAATAGTGATATAGGAGCAAGTTAAATGTCTATGATTATTTTGAGTACCTACATAAGAACGTTGATATTGCGTCATTGTATCCGATTCTGACGTGTGTACTTGTACATAAGTGTACCGCAAATACTTCAGATGACAAGGGCATGGTAGCATATCGCACGTGTGGGTACAATCTATGGTAAGTATGTACAATTATTCTTTAAATTTTCAACAAAAAAAAACTGACCTATACGTGGGCGCGTTTTAAAGTTCATGGAATCGAGGGGTTTCAGTGGTGGTAGGGGGCTAATTATGGTAGTACTGTGATCAGGGTATCAAAACTAGTATCGAATACCGCGCCGTCATTAAGTTCCTTACCAAGCAAGACAAATCTGCACAAACCATACTGGAAGAGACGTCATCGGTGTACGGGAACTCTAAAACGATGGTTAACAAGCGGTATAAGCCTTTTTAAGCAAGGCAGGGAGTCCGTCGATGACGACCCATTTTGTCTGTTTAAGTGACCACTTCGGAACATATAGAAAAGGTAGAAAAAAATATATTGGAAGATGCCCGGCTAAAAAAGAAACAGCTTGCTGAAATGGTTGGAGTATACGATACAGCCCTTCTTACAAACAAACATTCTTTTGTCAGATTCATTTATTTATCTTTCCACATTTACATGTATCAACAAAACAATATAATATTAAACAGCACAATGTATACGAGATACAAGAAAAATTAAGTACCTTAAGTATATAGCACCTCATCACAAAATATGTTTTTGCCAGCTAAAGCTTCTTCAACAGTATAGTAACTCATAATCAACAAATCATTTATAATAAATATAATTAACTAGCTGTCCCGGCGAACTTCGTATCGCACCTACTACAACCATTACTTACAACTTACGCTCCAACTACCCTTCTTTTTTTGGTGACGGGGTGGAATCTGTTAGGTCAGATACACATGCTGCGTAAAGGCACAGCATGGTTATGTGAGGTTGTCTCCCGACGACTCACTAAAACCATCCCGAGATGGCCGGCCTCGGTGCACTAGGGGCTCCGGTTCCTCGTAAATAACACTCCGGAGCCCCTATCGCACCTTGCCTTAGCACGTGCCAGGGGCGTCCACAACTAACGCCCCCTACGTCTCGCGCAACTTACGATGGTGCATAGCCATCATGCGCCATCGCCCTTCCTGGGTCCGTCTGGGATAGTCCAAGCACTCACTCTGACTACCCTACGGACCCAGATGGTCCCCTATAGGGGATGCCGAAGCCCCATGACGCCGCCATGACTACTAATTTACGCAACGAAAAGTAGCCTATGTCCGTCTCCGTGGTCTAATCTACTCCTTTACTAAAATTCATCCAAAACGGTTCAGCGGTTTTGACGTGAAAAGAGAACATACGTTCATACATATATTCTTACCTTTGAGCTTTTATTTCCTCCCTTCACCCCCATTCCCCAAAGGAAAAACGCCTAAACGTTAGTGCCTGTGCTAAAGGTTGTCCTCGATCTCCATAGAATCTCATCAGTTAATGATTAGGAGTATACCTCTATACTTTCGATAATTAAAAAATCTGGTTATAACAATAATAATAATAAACAAAATATACAATAAGTACAGTTAGAACCACCTTTTTCTGAATTCGGTGAAATTTACCCGGAGATATTAATTGTCAAGCAACGTGGTTACGTCCGCATGAATAGCAGCAATGCCATCTATCCAAATGTCACCTATATAAATGGGCGTTACTAACACAAGATACTAACATTACAACTATGCTCGTTTGCTGCGACAGCGCCAGCCGCGGGCGTGCTTACGGTGAAAACGAATCGATTGTAAAGACAATCGGTATCGTGTCCTATTGTTTGCGTGGGAGCTATCAAGTTATCTATCTTATGGCTGAATAAAGAGAGCGACGCGTGAGCTTACGAAACGTAAAATTGGAACAACACAAACATTGTTTGAGACAGCAGTTTAGATCGGAAGAAGCGATAGACAATGTCGGTATGTAAAATCAATGAGATAATGATAGATTTATGTATCGAAAGCTTGTATTAAAAACTAGTCATCAAACCTCTTCTTTCATATACTAGGTGGTGGAAGGTGTTTATTGGCGAACACTTAATTAGCTCTACAGAGCAGAAAAAATATGAAAACTAACTATTTACCCATACAGATCTACGCGAAGCATAAAAGGAGCATTTTTTTTTGTTTTCATGCACGTGATATCCAGCCAGTAGACCCGCCCACCTCAAATCTTGGAGACGTTCGTGTTTGAGTTCAGTAGCAATGTTGGGGCATAGCGAAAGTGGTTTCATGCGTAGATAGAGCCGATCGGGGATCGCTGAGAAAACTTTCACGATACATATCCGACGTAACTGACTATAAGAACTAGTGCCAAGCGGCAAGTGTACCTACTTGACAATACGAAAGAGTTTTATCTAACTTTGTCTGTTATCTGATAAGATTATTGCTACTGAATGAAACTAAACTCGTGTGCTATCTAAAATACACTCGATTTAATCTTTGTTGGTTATTAGAGGGTAATTTATGAAACTTCTGGGTCCGGATTTATTTTTAATTAATTTACTCGATTTAATTTAACTCTGAACAATCCTCTTTGCATCGATAAAGAGTAGATTCAAATTGTTTTCATTTCTGTTCATCAATACATCAATATACGTGCTGATACACAAATTTGGTACAGCAGCGGGTGGGTGTAGCCATACAAATAAATGTTATGTTTTAATCCATTAAGAATTCAAATGACTTTCAGATTTAGCATTAAATTATATCAGAGAATCGACACTATCGTTATGTACCAATCAATTTTTATGTATTGTTTATTTAAATTAATCCAAATTATGATAATGCTCGAATTAAAATTAAAATTCATATCGAGACTGCGGTAGAAATTTTGGATAGATTTGGAAATGTCACGATAGTCATTTATAATATAGTGTTTTATAATTTACGAACGGAAACATCATTACAATAATATGCGCAGATAGTAGGTAAGTCATATTTATGAGCTATGATAATAATGGCAAGTTCACAATTAATTGTACTCTGATGATATTAACAGCTATTCAAAAATATGAAAAATGTGGTTGTTATGTTACCTAAGTACAGGCAACATTGGTAAAGTTGTAAGAATATGAAGTAGAGATTGTTCTTCAATTAAAAACCACATTAGATTGCCATTACTATTGAACATGAAAAAGCTACAGAATACGGGATCTTCTAAGAAACGGAGCGTAACCATGAAATGCTGCTACAAACACTGTTCTATATCCGTATGCACTGCACGTAACATACTAATAATTTGCATACACGTGACATGAATAGTAAGCGTTAGTTTCGTGCAATGCTATTGATACTGTGGTTAGCCTCTGGGTGAGAAGGGACTCTAGGCTCAACTGTGTACACAAATATTGCTCATCATTATACCAAAAATTATACACGATGTTCTGTTACTGTTTGCGCTAGAACAACATGAGGTTCTTTGAAATCACCAGGAATTTTAATTGTGTATTATCTTTTAGGAAGGCATAAATAAAAACAACCTAACCTAACGAGCTAGGAATTCAGTATGGAATTTCAGCTGTACGTAATCAAATAATGTTCTGTAAAACTTGAAACCAACGGCGTACTTATTACTCATCAGCATCGCATAATTGTGTGCATTTCACATCTGCTATCCGAAATGATGCCGTATTAGTACAAGTTAAAGGCTGCGAGCTATTTGTAGGGGTGGGGGGAAGCCGCCCACGCGAGCTGGTGCCATATCGATCGGTCAGCAGGGGCGCCGGTTGCTAGTCGACGTCAGAAAGAACACGACTGCGTCATTGCGAATCCCTTTCAATCAACCTCCCCTGTGGTTCGTAAACCCTACACAATAATGAATAGATTTAATAGATGCTTATATATATCACCCAAAGTTTCCAATTTATACAAAAGAAGACCTTGCGGGAGTTATTTTCGTTATGAGCACATAACTACTGGACGGTATCTTTATTAGTAAAGCAGCTAACCATATGCCTAGCTCGATATTATTTATTTAATACCTATTTTGAATAGATGAGGTAAATTTTATAAAGGAAACAAACATTGTGATATAAAAGTTGGTTGATTACCTCATTTTCCCCCTACGATTAACTTTGTAATATAATCCGCGTTTAGTTTCGGTTAGGCGCGCGACGAGCTAGGGTAGCAAATGTTATCGGAAAACTCGATACAGGCGAAAAAGGAGAATGTCATCGACAGTATCTAGAGATATTGTTTGTTGCTAAGACATAGCACAATGGTAAAGTTAGATATATACTGCATTACGGTGTTCATAGCACAGAAAATTATAAAATGCTACACAAAATTTCGGAGGCTGTCAGTAAATTTAAATCTACAATCAATTAAGCTCAAATTTTATCTACTATCATACTTTAGCATCACTGAATTGCGTGAGAAACAAAAGTGTAGGTACTTGCGTTAATAAGGTGAAAGACAATGAAAACGTATCGCTAAAGCTTGATCCACTATTAGAAGGTTCAGGAAGCCATAACTATCTCACTAAATGACATAAGCAGTTCACAAGGAAGTTCCTACACTAATTTAATTATCATTCGTGACCGGACATTCGAGTAGTACTTACACAGGTGAATGTTTAGCTTAATTAGGTTTCGAAATCTTCTTGGATGGTCTTGCGTTTTAAGGGGTAAACGCGTGTTTGGAATAATGATTGATGGCTTTCTCAATGAGAGGTGACTCTCACCACATCTTAGGCGCAGATCTATCAGCAGATTACAAAAGCGCATTGAGCTCTAAATTCCACGCAATGTCAATGTTAAAGAACTGCGCTTCTAGAGGAACCTAGTCAGATGAGATTGTAAAATAGTAAACACATTTAAGAGATGGATTATGCGATACGAATGTTAGAACAAGACCATTTCTAGCGATCTCTCTTCAGCTAAAGCAGAACGCCCGACAATTAGTTCTATTATTACGGTTTAAAAGAACGCAGCAGCGCTCCTAGAGGAAACCGTGATAGATGAGATTGTAAATTAGTAAAGACCATTCAAGAGATGGAAGTCGCGATACGAATGTTATAACAATATCACGTGTAGCGATCTCCCGCCAGCTTAACAGAACGCCCGAGCCCCTGCTCGGGCGAGGCTGCTAAAAGGTTGAGTCTTTTGCGAGTTGTATTTCGTTGGTTTTCTTTGGTCTAGGTTACCGCGGTTATTGCAGTTGTAATAGGTAGAGGTTACAGCCTAACATAAGGTGCGCCTTGGGGCTGTCTCGTCATTTAGTCGAACAAAAAGAAAACAAGGAACAGGCTGAATGTACGTTTGTTTTTCAATACTAATAAACATAATGTGTATTTTACTTTGGTTATTTTGCTCATTTGCTTCATTTAATTCTAGATTCCACGCACGTAAAGTGGCGCTCCTAGATGAGATTGAAAAATAGTATAAAATAAACCATCCAACCAAGAGATGGAATTCGCGACAAGAATGCTAATGTACCGTGAAACTGTAAAAAATCTCGGGATTGTTCTAGACTCAAAACTTAGCTGGATTCCCCATATAAATGAGGTATCTCGCAAATTTTACGCTGCCCTTCACTCTATTATCCGCCTTAAACATTTTCTCCCTACTGCCACCAAAATTGCTTTGGTCAACTCTCTTTTATTACCAATCATTGACTATGCTGATGTGGCTTTTACCGACCTTTCCCAAGATCTCCTTAATAAGCTGGAACGCCTTCTCAACACTGGGATACGCTTCATTTACTGTTTACGGAAATACGACCACATTAGCCATTTCAGAGCAGAGCTTAAATGGCTCCCAATTCGGGAACGTAGGAAACTCAGGATGCTTTCTCTTCTTTTCTCAATTCTAAATGATCCCTTTACACCTACATATTTAAAAAATCGTTTTAGGTATCTAGATGAATCTCATGATAGGCAATTAAGGTCATCAGACAATCTCCTTCTTGAGGTTCCTAGGCACCACACATTATTTGTTGGCAGTTTTCTGTTGAGGCTGTTAGAGCCTGGAATGAACTTCCTAACAATATTCGAAAGTCTGAATCAAAGATGTGTTTTAAAAAGCTTACTCGTGACCATCTTTTCGAAACCCTTTGATTTTATTTCTCCTTTCTAGCTGTCGCTTTATATTTATTTATATTTACATTTATATGTATATACACGTACATATATATGGGTATTATAAGTATGGGGTATTCATCTTATTCATAGTGTAAATATACATATATAATTTAAGTAAAATAAGTTAATATTAGATTTTTTTTTTGTTATGTAAATTTAGTTTATATGTACTTACAGTTTGTGTTTTATTGAATATTTAAGTAGTTATGTTAGCACGCCATTTTACAGTTATTCACCTTTGTGGTTGACAGGTAGAAAATGCCTTCGGCATTATGTCCACCAATTGTACCCTTATTTAGGTTTGTGTGCAATAAAGTATTAAATAAATAAATAAATGCTATAGCAACATAATTCAAATTTGCAGATCTTCCGCCAGTTAAACAGAACGCCCGATCCCCGGGCGAAGCTGCGAAAAGTAACGAAAAACGTGCTGGACCATCACCTGGACCAAAGAAAACCAATGGGTTTTCTTTGGTCCACATTACGAACAGATTAAATAATATGTTTCATTTTTTTACAATAATACTTAGGTCTAACATATTTGTGTCGTTTCAGCATATTTTATGTTCATTATTTTATGAATCTTGCCGCATTTAGTTATAATTACACCGTTTAAAAGAACGCAGCAGCGCTCCTATTTTATGAAACCAAGATAGATGAGATTTAAAAAAAAATGCAATAAAAATATCTAGTTTTAATTCCGCTAATGTACCCACCATCCTCCCGCCCGCTAATTATGCTCATGCAGGGAGAACTAGGTTGTTAGTGCAACATGCATACCCAAACCCACACGACGACACGTGTTTCGCCTCTCCGCGAGGCATCATCAGGTGAGACGTCGAGGTGTTGACTGGTCGGCGGGCTGGAGCGAAAGTGAGATTGAGATTGTCAAATAATAAATACCATTCAAGAAATGGAAGTCGCCATACGAATGCTGTAATAATTCTTTAATATGTCAACAAAAAAAACCCGCCTTCAATGAAAAAATCTAAAATGTTGCTGAAACTACCTAAACCGCTATATTACATTCGAATATTTCCCTTGATTTATCATGGGTGCTATCATCAAAACTGGGTTTAAAAGCAAGCAAACATTATTAAGTGAAACAAAAAACCCAACCGCAAGTTAGGGCAAACAATATCCCTTGAGGGACTCCAATACATAGTATTATTGGTATTATATTAATTCAATCTAATTAATTTCATTCCAATGACCCTGATGATGATGTAGGTAAGTATGATGATTAGTGGATTATTGTTATTATCTTAGCCATCTTACGATGTCGTCGCCCGTAAATTTTGTTATATTGAAGAGTTTTGATAACCATCTGTGGTCTTCTTCATCAGTTCCACTTCACCAAATCACACTTTCTGAATGCTTAAACCTTGAGGTAAATATGCCGAAATCGCTATATCTACAACATTTAAGGAGTTCCCTCGATTCCTCATGGATCCGATCATCAAAACTAAGTTTTGAAACAATGGGACCCTAAAGTGTATCTAATAGAACACTTAAAATAAATACAGACGACTTGAACCAACTCTTTTATTTAAGTCGGTTAAAAATGTCATATTTTATGTAGCGATCTCCCGCCAGCTAAAGAACGTGATAGTGAAAAACTTATCCATAGAGAAAGGTAGTTTTATCTTCTAGGAAACTTATTACTTCTACGTAGGTACCTACAATATGAAATGTACAAAAATGGTAACGTGTATGCGGCAGAATAACTAGCCAATTGAGGACTGCATTCCTCACTGAACGGCGACACTCGAGTTCAGGAACAACGGGTCTTGAACCTTACGCACCTTGAGACTGACATGATAGTATCGACCCGCAAATATATTATTTTCAATGCAATGGTGATGGTCATATAAACCTCATATGTTGCCACCGCATTTATATAATAAAATCTAGTGATTTGAATATGCGTGTTTGTGTGAGTAAGTTAGCGTTTGTGTGTGTTCGTTTTTAGTAAGCAAGTGTTGATTGCTTAAACGATAGCCTTTTTGAAAACATTGGGGAACATTTCATTTTCGAATATATAGCATATTCTCAGCAAACCATTTCATTTGATACCAATATTGTAGAAGTCCATTAAAAATAACTAGTCCGCCATGTTGGATTCAGAGTGACGTCATTTAATTTTTCGAGTTATTCTCAGCAAGCTCTTTCATTTGATACCCATATTAAAGGAGTACATTAAAAATAAGTAGTCCGCCATCTTGGGTGTTCGCCATGTTGGATTCAGAGTGACGTCACATCCAGACCATGCATTGTCATTCAAAGAAAACATGTACACAAAATTGGTTGAAGATATCTGCTTCAAAATTGAGTTGCAAAATTCCGCGACCAAACATAGATACATACATACATACTCGTACATACATACAGGGCAAGCTAAATAATAGATTGTAAAAACATAACCGAATTGCCAACAAAGCAGCAGTTTGACTTCTTAAGTTCAAATCCCTTTCCACATAGAAGGCGTTATAGTTAAGGTAGGTGTTTAAATTCAAGAATTAAATAGCCTCTGAACAATGGTCCAACAAGAACAGGTTGACATTGATCCAGCCAGGCTTGATGACAACACAATGATGAGTCATTACAGCTCATTTGATGCATATAGACACGAGGATTATTGGACTGCAAATACTCCGAATCTCGATTTCCGTAATCAAATCAGCTATTGAAGGCAGAGTAATTTGATACGTGATTACAAGAACAGTAGCGTGCAATGCGAATTATTATTTTGTGTATTTTATTGTTACGTCAGTGTGGAGCTCCAAACATTTTAATAGGAGAGAACATGTGCAACGAAAACGTTAAAATTGCGAGTTTTTATTATACTATTACCAGTAGATGTCAAGATTGCCGTCTTAATCCACTTAGTACCGGTATTGGTTATATTGAGGATTTCTTGAAGGAAGTTAATGCACCGGCGCGGGCGTGTGACCTTATCGTAACTACTAACATTAAAATGCAATGCGAACAAAACCACGAAGAAAGGAGTACTTAACTATCAAATAAAACAACCTACAAAAGGCTATTAAAAGACATTCACTTGTCTCGACTTTGTAAGAAAATCAATTTTTGTGATCTAAATATTTGACCACTTTCTATCATATTCTAGCTAGGTGGTTACATAAAGGAGATTAAGATCTTGATTGATTATGGTACCTAATAACCAGTTATGACGCAAGGAGTTTTTGCATTTCGGGTATTCAAATGTAAGACAACTCTCGATTTGGCCTCGTAAATTGAGTCAATGTGGGTCTTACAAATCGTACAATGCTACAGATTTGTATCACTGACCTGTACAATGATGCTTTTTGTTTTGCTGTGTCAATTTATCACAACGTATGTATATCCATTGAAACTAAGATTAAACAATATCGCCGGACGATCAATAGCTTTTTTACGACTAAATGACGAGACCTGATGTTGTGCGGTAACCTCTACCTCTACCTATTACAACTACGACGCGGTGATCACGTCTACTAAGCACGTGACCAACGCTGCCCTGCATTGCGTCCGTCACCCTGAGACGTAAGGTAAGCGAGAGAATTGTATGCTCTCGTGTGCCCGTAATTTCACCGGCCCCCTTATGCTTCAAACCGGAACACAGCAATGCAAACATGACTGCTTGGCGGCAGAAACAGGTATGGTGGTAGTACTTCCCCGGATGAGCTATTCACAAAAAGTTCTACTACTACATTTACATAGAAAGTCTGTATTCATTTAAATTCTAGCACATACACACTTCTTATTGTCCGTTAAAACATAAGGCCTAGTGTATCTAGTTAATTATAATGAGAATTGGAGACACATCTGCACATTTTTGCGTAACGAATATTTGCGAATACCACATTACTTATAGATTGGAATTTGGAATGTCCTCGCCTGATACAAATACCTATGACGTAACTATACGTTATTTATGTCTAGTTCTTTGTGCCTTTAAAGACTCAAATTCATAAGGAGAGTTTCATTGAGGTAAATATCGCTTTAAACTACATGCTAAGACTTAGCGAAGGTATCCACGGTCCCCAAGTTATTAAACAGCCTGAAATGCGCTAGCTTTTAAGATATTCAAATACCTTATAGTCTCAAATTCACAAGGAGAGTTTCATACTCGTATAAATGCAAATGCTTTAAATGCATTTACGTAGGAAATTAGTATACTTTCTAAATATCGCTTTAAACTACATGCTTTTATATGTTTTAAATAGCGGTAAATGATGTTAAATTGGTGTTTGGTAACATTGACTATCTCTGTCAACAAGTTTTGCCGCGAGCGAAATTGCCTGCTTTATTTATGTTCAAGATTAAGATGCCTCAGAAGGCACGGTGCCTAAGTGCCAGAACTTAAAAGCTACTTGTTGTGTTACTTCCGAACAGCTCGAAGCCTAACGGTTATGGGCTGTAATTTAACCATCGATCTATCTCTTTATATCGAACGTTAGTAAAGATCGTTAATATCTAAGCAGTTTAGAATATTGAGTAACTAGAACTTGTTTCTTTCGGAAATAGTCAGAAATCTGAAGCTAGGTAAACATAGGCCACTAAAGAGACATTTAAATGTAATTAAAAAGCTTGCGTAAACAGCTATCGCATTCTAAGGGAGGTAAGTGAGGATTTTGCAGGGCAGGGCTTATGTAATGAAACTCTTAGTAAGTTACCAATTATAATATACGTAAAAGGTCAGATGGTTTAGTTGAGGACCAAAATTGAAAGCAAAATCTAATTTCTCTAAAGAGCTTGCAAAACTCTGATTAATTTGACAGCTTGACTTTTCGCACTCAAACAATACCGTGTGAACAGCATGACCACATCTCTGTTTAGAATTATCTAAATTGAACTCAGCTCGCCTTTCACTTCGCGAGGCGACGTTAAAGGGTACATAGTTCCATGGAACTATGGAACAGAGGGTCTCTTAAGGTCATTCGTTCATGGTCGATATCATGTTTTTGTTAATTCGATTATTCGATGGGGTCACGATTATCTAGCTAGAAGGACTGATTCCAATCTTCAGGCATTTAACAGCTTTTCCAATTCATCATCAGTTGTAACGCTTTTAGCACGTAAACTTGTAGGTATAACGAGGTCTCTTAGTTTCCAATTACTTAAGTAGAAAATTGAGCGGGAATGGTGCGGCTATCGGTCTAATAAAAATTCTTGGAATATGTAGTGGAATCGTGGCCGTTATGCAGTCTGTTACTCGCGATCGCAGCTTCAATAAATAATGGTATTATAATGATGGGACTCTGGGGCTGATGAAAGCTGCTAGCCAAGCTAAGATGATGCGGGTCAACGACATGGCGGTGCATGAAGCACTGTCACTTTTAAAGGTCGTGGCACGCGGGTTTATGCGTAAGATCATTCTTACAAGAATTTAGTTACGTAGTCTTCGATGGCGATAAAACAGATCATACAACATTGCGCTCTGTAAAGGTGCAGTTCCACCAAAATTGATATTGGCAATTCACAAACATTTACAAACAAGCATGTCTAATACATAGTACATAGTTTTAACTTAAATAATGCTATAGGTACATACATGAATAATAATTATGGTTAAAGATTATTTATTTCTCAAAATAAATTAATATAGTAATTAATAATCGATATTTTTTCAGTGATAGCTTATTATTATATATTATACACAATTAGCTAGCTTAGCTTACTAGCTTAATCAATTGTCCCTGCGTGTATTTAATATATAAAAAAATGTTTACTTGCGTTGCGTGAGTTCATCAAAAGAAATATTTTATTTGTTGTCATCCGTGTGATTAGATTATAGATGACTTTTCAAAAATAGTTTTCCTTTGGCGCAATTTTAATCACGTCGTGTCTGAGGTTAAGTTGACTAAGTAATATCGCGTACAGTCTATCAACTTTCGAACGTGTGAAGATGATGAGGTCATGAACCAATCATAGGCAATTGTGTTTATTGGATATTGGGATATACTATTGACTTCGATAGTTAGATGAAGTCTGATTGACATGAACAGTAGGTATACATTATTATTAGACATTATTTGGGTGGGCTTGAATATGTGTTAAAATTTAATGTAAAAATAAAATAACATTTTTGAAAACAAACGTGTTATCTTCGTTTGTATATGATTTGCAGATGTCTTTAGGGTCCTTCAAAATACTATAATTCTTATTGTTTCATGTCCACGCGACATGTATCCTGCATTAAATCCCGGATATTGCAGTTTGATATCAGAACACTAAAACCAAATAAATTGATGAATCCGCGGAAATGTACATTCAACTATGTTACAAAAGTGTTCTTTCGTATCCTGCCCTACCCTTTTGCCTAAATAAAACGGATTATCGATAAGCACGCTTAATTTCGCCAAACACATTTTCTAATTTACCAATTAGAATTGATTTTAGACAGATAGTGTCCGTTTGTATGGTACACAACAATGAAGGTAGTTAGTACTAGTGTTACTCAACGCTTGCTAAAGGATAACTAAATAAGATCCTAGGGCTCGGGCCAAATGAAAATGATCTTGCTTCGGTCCAAGAGCGAGGTCAAATACGCTTCAGGTACATGGAATTAGACAATTCCGTTTGTTATAGATAACCAAAATAGCTTTAAGGTGTCACCCTTTCACCTGTAACTGATGACTGCAGAACTCTTAGGTTACTTTTGGAGTTTCCTAACCATCCTAACTAAATTATTTTCTATCAGCGGGACGCAGACGACAATGATAAAGTCGCGGACAAACGCTGAATCGGCAGGCTGATTACGTATTTCGCAAAAGGTTTGCAACAGGCATAAATCTCCCTTTGACAGAGATGATCGCGAGATTTACCCCTGTTGCAAGATACGTAATCAGCCTGCAGACTGGCGGCGCAGGATTGTGGCGGATAGCACAAACAGGCTTATACTGCGCTTATACCCAGCAATGGTTGAAGTCGCGCTGTGTGTGGATGATGATGATAAACATTTTGTAGTGTAATATTAATCGAGAAGGGAAGTTTCAACCCACGCAAACATGTAGAAAGTGGTGATACATAATTTATTAGTATTTTTCATACCATTTCTTTGATCCCTGTAAGAATAAAGAATTTAAGATATTTATTTAAACTTCTATGATTTGCTTCTTTTCCGAAAACTCAGAACGTCTGCAATCATGGTAAATTCTTTAGAGGTATCTAGTGTTTACGACCATCATAGTTTGTAAAGTTATATTACACATTCTAGACAAGTTCGAGCAGGATCTACAGAAAGTAAAATTCAAGACTTACAGCTCATCGCGTTGCCGTTGCGACAGAACCATTTTCATTGTGGTCGGGTGGAGTAAGGCGGCGGGCCCTTGTTAACTGCACTAGAGTCTCCTTGTTCACGGGGCTACGGCAGAGGCGCCGTTGCCATTATCACACCTGGGTACAAAGAAAACATTCATCAGATTTTTTTTTCTATTTGAGGTGGTGGATGACGGCGGGTGAAGGTGGTAGTTGACAACAGGTTTGACATTCATCATTCCAGCCGTAAAAAGTCCACTACTGAACAGGCCTCCCTCATGGATGAGGGGTAGTTGCCATACTCACCACGCTTGGCAGGCGGGTTGGCGAGCGCAGTACGGGATGTTGATACACGGAAAAACGCTGCTGCCCATCTTCCAGAGGTATCCCTTAGCAGGCTCTTACTGCATCCACGGGCATGAGAGGAGGGGTAACATTCGACTGCCGGCACCCCACGGCGCAAGGTTTGACATTATAAAATGAAAACAGCAGTTAGGAAATTAGTATTATTTTCATTTAAATTATTTTTTTTAACCACCCTAGGTAAAAATCATGAAATTCATGTAACTTAACATAATTTATAGATGGCCCCACCAAGACATAAAATTACTACTACAGCTAAAATTGCTTGGTATTGTTTGCTAGCCAATCATTGATCAACCCCTGCTATCAGCTGTTAGAATGCTCATTGATTTGTTTTGTAAATGTTTATGAGAAGGAAAACCGTGTGAGGACTAAACCTAATCCTTCTAACAAAGTCTACTAGTCAAGCGCAGCAACATCTTATGGCATGAATCTTAAATGCTGTAATTTTTTTCCAGTTTTTATATCCAAGCAGGTTTTATACACAAATTAAATAAGCCTGAATCAATTATACTGACAATAATTTAAAACCAACAAATCAAATTTGAAAAACCTTATGGGCCATTGCCGTACATCATAAAAAACAAGAACATTGAAGAACATTCAATTATTCACAAAAATAAACTAGGTAATATCCTTATGTTTTCAAGATTTTACACATATTTGGCGTTGAAGGCAAAAACTTCAAGGTATTCATTAAGGTCAGAAAGCAAACACAAGTACATCATGTAGTTACAGATTTATGATGATTACATTTCAGACATGTGTGTACTCTGGATATTAATACTAGGTATTCATGATTCTGGCTTTCACTCTGACGTGAAAACTTAAAGAAAACTAATGCTGCCCTTGGATTCTTAAGCCTATTATTATTACACATCTCATGCTGGACTTAAGGTCTTCAATTATTCACAAAAATAAACTAGGTAATATCCTTATGTTTTCAAGATTTTACACATATTTGGCGTTGAAGGCAAAAACTTCAAGGTATTCATTAAGGTCAGAAAGCAAACACAAGTACATCATGTAGTTACAGATTTATGATGATTACATTTCAGACATGTGTGTACTCTGGATATTAATACTAGGTATTCATGATTCTGGCTTTCACTCAGACATGAAAACTTAAAGAAAACTAATGCTGCCCTTGGATTCTTAAGCCTATTATTATTACACATCTCATGCTGGACTTAAGGTCTATATGTAGTTTTTGCCTTTTTTGTTGTTGTCACTTAACATTGATTGCCAATATTGTAGAAACAGCACCATACATCTAAATATATTATACATTTAACTGCATTATGATGTAGAAGAAAACATTCTAGAGAAACCAAAAGCCAACTTTAAAGTGGTTAGGTTAGTGTTTGAAGTCTTAGTCTGCTTTCTTTCTATAACCTTGTTGTGTATTCTACACTACAACATCTGTGGAGCAGCAGGCGAGGGTCCACCTGTGAGGCAAGAGGTTGTGTGTATAATGTTTCACAATGTCAACAACATATTTTGGCTTTGTTGGTCTAATGGTGGTTGTGGGCTGCATTTTTTTAATTTTCTCAGATACTTGTACTGGGTCTAGGTATTGTTTTTCTATATATAATAAAATATCTATGTAGTATAATGTATTAAGTTTATCAGTCATCTAGTACCCATAACACAAGCTCTGCTTAGCTTGGGGCTAGATGATGCTGTGTGATTTGTCCAGCATTATTAGCAGTACCCATAACACATGCTCTGATGTTTTTCAGCTAGGTGTGTTAAATATCCAGTATTGTTTATTTTAAATGATGTACAAGTATCTTTCAAGTGTAACAGAAACACTTAATCCATAATTAGAGTATGTGTAATCCACTTTTCAATTCCTACGATCAAAACTATGGCTTCAATCAAGGTTAAGCCAAAGTTGTAGTAAAAGTGGGAACTAGTGGGAAGCTCTTCTAAGGATTACAGGTGTATCTTGTTTTGATATCTATTCAAGTTCATTCAACTTTCAATACCTAGGTATTGAAAGTACAGTATAGTGAACATAAACCAATAACATAAACCGTGGTGACCTCCAAGCCCATGAAAAATGTATCCTGAGACCAAACCAATAATAATCTACTAATGATCTTGGTTAATTTTGTTCTATTTTCTGTATGATTTAGAATATATATGCAATAAAGAGTACTTATATCTATCTATCTCTCAAGTAAAGGACAAAGGCAGTCCCATTTCATAGCCAAATGCCAGGCTTGCTTGTTTGTTGTCAAACTACAAGACAAGTTTGCAGAACAGAAGTTATTTTAACTTAGCTGCCTGTTTATCAGTTCTTTGTTATTCAGTCTTATAAACCGCAAGGGTGAGTTAGTACAGGTGAATAGACTAGCGTTTGTTGAATAAATTTACAAGAATACATAGACCTACTTGATAACAATTTTTCAAATAAGATATCTATTGTACCATTATCCACACCCAAGTAGCTACGCTAGGTAAAATGTTTTATGATGCCACTGCCAGGTAAATAAAAACTAAATTGCGTAGATGTTTCTAATAAAAAACATAGTAAAAGTGGTGGATAGCATTAGCTGCAGCAAAATGAGTCAGACAAACGGCCTAAACGTCAAATACATTCAGGTTTCCGTCAATTTGCCACATCAACCAAATCATCCTTTTTTAGTTTTAGACGTGTTATCGTATATCTACTCAAATTTAGAAAGTTTCTACGTAATTAGCAAATTTATTTTCAGTTTGTTAAATTATCACTAAAGAACGGCCATATTGAACATTTACAGAGCGAGAGAACTTTCAATTTATTTGCATAGTTCTACTTAGCCAATGGTTCGTATGTGCAAAGATTATAATTTAAATACTTACAAAACACAAATATCACTAGAAATTCCACTGTCTGTGATAAAAACACACACTGGCCAAACACTGCACGAGACTCAAGGCAGAAAACCGTTTTCGTTGTAATCGGAAATCGGACGTAACTTGACGTGCGCGGTGCGCAGCGCACTCGCTCGTTTGCTTCTATGGTTTGCTTCACTCACTTCTACAGACTAAAAACAAAATTTATGTTAGTTCGTGCTTGACATGAGGCAAGAGGGAGTGATTGAGCTCAAAACGATAATTTCAAAACTTTGCTCAAGCTCAAGCGTATTTTCTCGTCGGGCAATCCCTTCCTTCCTAATGGCATTTTAATAGCAAATAGCAATACATAATTAAAAGAAAAGGACAGACATACGAGCAAGGAACTTCATACGAGTTTGAAGGAAAAGGAAACAGTGTTGGCTGCAATGAATGTACATTTGTAAAATCGACTTTATGGTATTAATCGAATGAAGAATTATTTTAAATTTCTTTATTTACAGCCATTTTCTATTAAAGATGGTACGTACTAATTTAAAGCATAACATAATCATAATAAATTTGTAACTATAAAAAATATAAAATAGGGACAAGACCATCGATCGGGGCAAAATCTGTTTCTTCGTTCAGGTCAGGAACTTACAGCTTACTTACCTCATTCAGAAGTACGTTTTTAAATTAGTACTTAAGAGAACTTTTTGTGAAGAGTTCATCCGGAGAAGTACCATCACCATACCTATTTCTGTCACTAAGTAGTAGGTAATGTCTACATTGCTGTGTTCCGGCTTGAAGGTTAAAAGGGGCTGGTGAAATTACAGGTACATACATACCTTACAGGTCTTTGTCTCAGGGTGACGGGCGCATTGCAGTGCAGCGTTGGTCACGTGCCTAGTGATAGTGATTACCACGGTCTTGTAGTTGTAATAGAATGGCGCATAGGGCGAATATGTTTATATAAGCTTAGCAGTTAAGTAACCTGTCACATTCTTCCACATGTCTTTCCACGGTCTTTAGTAGGAAGGAGCTCAGGCTGATTGGTCTGAACGATTTTGGTTGAGTGTAGTCAGACTTACCCAGTTTTGGGAGAAAAACTACCTTTACTTCTCTCCATGCGTGTAGGAGGTATTTCCAGGCGATGTAGCTTCTAAAAATAGCTGCTAGCATGGCCTCAATTTTTGGAAAGTAGAAGGTAAAGTAGAAAGTAGAAGTGCCGGAAAAATATCGTCGGTTCCAGCGGATTTATATGGCTGAAAGATTCTTACTGCCCACACCAACGCCTCTTCTGAGACTATGGAGAAGCCCAGATCCCAGTCCTCTTTTTGGGGGGTGTGTCCGTCGTGGGTCTCCCAATTTATATTATTACTCAGAGTGCATTCTGGAAAGTGCGTTGTCAGCAGAAGTTCAAATTGTTCGCGTTCTGATGTTGTGTAAGAGCCATCAGGTTTCTTTAGAGAGCCTAATTTTATTTTTGTGTCTTTTGATAGTATTTTGCCAAGACGAGCCGTTTCGCTTTGTGCGATGGAGCTGCTGTACTTTCTCCAGCAGCTGTTACGGCTACGTCTTATGCTCTAAGTTGTTCTAAGTTGTCTATTGCTCTAAGTTACTAGGTTATTACAGTAAATATTATATATAATGTATATGGAGTATCCTGGGGCCAACCCTTTTCTTGGTATATGTAAACGACCTGTGTAATCTGAAGCAAGAAAAAGGTAACATTTTTTCATGCGCTGATGACATCAATTAGATGTTTCGCGAAATGTGATTTGTCGGAATGGCCATTCCTATACGCTGCAGTATGATCCTTACACCTAGTATCAAAATCTCGGCCTGTTTGATCCACATATGTATACCCCATTGCAATCGTCACAAACCAACTTGTAAACTTGTACTTGTACTGTTCCTTGCGCGACAGTAATAATTATAACATTTTGCATGTATGTTTTAAAAGCTAACGCCTGATTCCATTAATTATAAATAAAAAACAAACAAGTGCATCACAGTGAAAAGTTATATGTGTGTATGGGTGTGTATGCGTTTGGGAAACTTCGCAACGTCTTTTCGTCCAATATACCTCAGTGCCATAAGACGAAAGTCTACAACCAGTGTGTGTTACCAGTGATGACATATGGAACCGAGACGTGGTCCTTCACTATTGGCCTTATGAACAAGCTCAGAGTCGCTCAACGAGCTATGGAGAGGGCTATGCTCGGGGTTTCACTACGGGATCGAATCAGAAATGAGGAGATACGTAGAAGAACTCGGGTCACCGACATAGCCAAACGGATTAGCACGTTGAAGTGGCAATGAGCAGGCCATATAGCGCGCAGAACAGATGGCCGATGGGGCCAAAAAGTTGATGCCTTTGATGAGGGAGGCCTTTGTCCAGCAGTGGACGTCCTACGGCTGAAATGATGATGATGATGATGATGGGTGTATGGCGCATAGGGCGAATATGTTTATATAAGCTTTTCAGTTAAATACCGCGTCAATAAGGTCCATGCGGCCGCACTGAATAAAGTATTTTTTGATTCTTGATTCTTGACCTAATGTAAGCAACTCGGTCTTGTGTCTTGAATTAAAACCAGTCATACACTGTTCGTCGTATAGAATACACGCGTTTTACTTGGCATCCTTCTGATATAAGTAGGTAACCACTACCATACATACACCTAAGTGGTTGCTCAAACCCACACTATTGTCCTGAGAGGAGGAAGAGACGGTGGAGCACGTGCTGCTGCACTATGGTGCCACTAGGGAAGCCAGATTAAATAGGATGTAGTCCGTGTTTATACACGGGACTACAGGAGCTCATGGAATCATGCCCTTAACCAAATTCTGCATAACCTACGGGGATACTCATGGAATGCTGCCGGCGACTCCAAGTCCTTCTCCGGTATTTTAAGGAGTTAGGTTAGGATCGGGGCAGTATCTCGGGGGACAAAGCACAATACAGCGGGACGTCAGCGTCAGTGCTGATCTGGTAACCCCCACCAGAATAAGAAGAATAATAGGTTAGGTACCGCTTTTCATCAGGTGGACTCTCTCTCATATAATATACTAGCTTTTGCCCGCGACTTCGTCCGCGTGCAAGTCATAAAACGTAAAATCCCCTTTTTCCCGTATTCCCCCAGTATGGGGTCACTTTATATTGGTCATAGATATAAACAGATAAACATAAAAAAATCATGATTTTCAGATTTTTTTAGTTGATTGTGTTATAATAATAACTACCTTCATGCCAAATTTCAAGTATCTAAGACAACGGACTTTTAAGCACAAAAATATAAATCCCGTTTATTCCCTATTTAGCCGTGGGGTGCCGGCAGTAGAATGTTACCCCTCCTCTCCTACCCGTGGATGCAGTGAGAGCCTGCTAAGGGACACCTCCGGAAGATGGGCAGCAGCGTCTTTCCGTACATCAACATCCATCATACTGCGCTCACCAACCCGCCTGCCAAGCGTGGTGAGTATGGCAACTACCCCTCATACTGGAGATCCATGAGGGAGGCCTTAGTTCAGTAGTGGACGTTTTACGGCTGAAATTATATTCCCTATTCCTTGGGAATTCCGAAATATCCTGAAAATGTTTTTACAATAGTTGTTGTTAGAACCTACTTGCATGCCAAATTTGAAACCTCTAATAATTATAGTTACGTAGATAGAGCCACTTTGATTCGAAAATATAAATCACATTTATTCCCTATCCCGTGGGTATTTCGAAAAATCCCTGCTTAGTGCACCTCTAGGATACTCAAGGTATATGTATGTGTATCAAATTTCAAGTTTCTAGGTCCAGTGGTTTTGGCTGTGCGTTGTCTGTCAGTTACTCAGTCAGTCAGTCAGTCAGTCAGTAACGGAAAAGATTTATAGATATTGAGATTTATGTAACAAGGGCTTCAGTAAAACTTATTTTCCTGGAAATTCTTCCTTGCTATCCTTTTAAAAGAAGGCTTTAGCAACCAAATCTTAAATAACATACATAGAGACCGTAAAGTCGAATTTTACTAAAACCTTTGACTAAAATAAATAGTCAAAGACTAAAAACGATGTGATTTTAGTCGATTTTTAATCGATTAATGTTACCTAAACGGACTAGACTACTCGATACGATTTTACACACATATCGCCCTAGCACTGCACTAATTTCAACAAAACAAATGTCCGATTCGTGCGCCCATTTCATTTCGTAAGTTCCTGACTAAAAACGATTAATTTGACAAACGCCCCATTTTATAGAAGTCCTAATAATATAGGACATTTGCGAGATAATTGATCAAGTAACATATTCAACCAAATCGGAATCTCGTCCATGATTCTGTTCTGAATTCCAATTTTGAATTGACGATTCTTACGTAGACAGGAGGAATCAAGTTTCATAAATAATGGTGTTTGCATAATTGCTCCGATATATAGAACATTTTACCGAATTACATATTGGGCACTGCTTCCTTCGTGGCAGAATTCGGCCCTCAAAATGGCAGTGGACTGTGCTTACCTTTCACCTTGTAGCTAGTGAACAGTGATTTCAATCTTCATGTGTTGCTCGTTTCTGGTTTTACCGGGCACGGATGTTGTTTATGAGGTGCAGTGTGTGCAATGGTGATAGCAAAGAGTAAAAAATTCAAACCACAAATGAATAATACAATCAAGGCTATGGACTATAACTGGGCACCTGGACCAGAGCCCCCCAACAACCAGGATGCTGCAGGACCAAGAGCGATATTTATTCCTCACTCGAATTCGTTGCCTTTTGACGAAAGGCGAGTGACATTGGACCAGCCAGTAAAGGTGGGTATTCTTCTGTATTTCTATCAGAACTATTAGATTTATTTTTACCCTCTTTTCAGTATGGGTGGATAAAGTTATTTCATATATCAGCAGTTTAAACTGAACTAAATTAGCTTCTAACTGTTGTCTTTGCAGCTAATTAAAAAGAAGCACATAAGGTATACCTTTACAAAATACAAACCCATCCAATATGTGTAAATAAGGAAAAAGCCAACCTCTGGCAATTATAACATTAGCATTATAAATAAAAATGTCTACAAACAATTTAGAACACATTCATTGTTATTAAACTCGGACTTAGGTGTGCAATAACGTCTGGATGTGTGGGCTTGTAACTTGCCCAAACTGCCAATGTAAAATTGGCAATCTATTAATTTTGATTTATACAGCATCAGCAACTGGTTTTCACGCTGTATGTACAGGACACAGTGCTGGGGACTGTTGGTTAGATGTTTATCTATGATAGGTTAGGCTTTCCTAGCAACTATACCATCCTCACAGCGTAGTTGTATATATTCAGAGAAACAGGTGAATAGATCTAAAGCTCACTAATCTGCATTATCAGTGTGAGATGCCTAATGTAAGTGGTTACTACTAGCGCTCATGAGGACTTTAATTCACCAAATGTCTAACTTATAGCCCTTTAACTTTATGCCTTATTAAGTGGTGGATTGGTCTTTTGGGAAATTGAAGGTATATATATAGGTATATATATATATATAGGTACAGTACAATAGCTTTCAGTTCAACTTCTTTCTCTTGCCCCTATGCCACCTAGGTGCTGTTGGTGCATGTTTTTTTTCTTACTTTGTTGGGGGTTGTGGGATGTTAGCGATCCATTCGACCAGCCGGCCTGAAATACATTGACAACCCACAAACTCTCACCAGTGGCTCCTAGCAGCTATCCTGCACTCAGAGGCCACACCCTGGAACCACATCGGCTTGTGGGCTGAACCTGGTGAGGGGGGACTTACTGCCTTGGCACTCAAGTCGTGACGGCTGATCCCCGTCTAGTGCATGAACGTCGGCCTTTGGCAATCCACCCACGGTGGCGAGGCAAGTTGATGTCAGGGTCTTAGAAAGCAACAACCAAACAACAAGCATTCCCAAAGAGGGTTGACGACAGGCAGGCGGCCGGTCGTAAAACTATAGCCAATAACTTCGTACAACATGGTTTTGGACAATTATAGAATGCGCGATAATGTTAGGGCGTATCCCTGAGGCGACGCGCAGGTGCAGCACCCGGCGCCTGTGGGAAATGGACAAGAGTTGTCGTACCTGGGACGGGTGCGACGTAAGAAGCTAGTATGGGAAGTAAGAATGAGGATGGCTAGAGGGACGATGAATGGAAGAGGATGAGAGTTAGCGGATGTTCTGAAAAGAAGATGATGAAATGTGGCCTGCAGGAAACGAAGTGGAAGGGCACAAAAGTTAGAGAAATTGGCGAAGGATATAAATTTTATTATTGTTGTAGTGATGTCAAGAGGAATGGAGTAGGCATTGTACTGGATAGTAAGTTGAAAGAGTGTGTGACGGATGTAAACAGGATGAATGATAGATTGATAGTTGTTAAGTTACTGTTTGGGGATATTGCTTTTAACATTGTAAGTGAATATGCACTTCAGGCCAGATGTCAAGATGTAGTGAAAAAGAAGTTTTGGGAGGATTTTGATGAAGTGATGATGAATATACCAAGTGATGAGGATGTATAATATTGAGGGGATTTCAATGGACATGGATGAGGATATGAAAGAGTCTTTGGCGGGTGGGGCTTTGGAAGCAAAAACGGAGAGAGAGAAACTCTTCTGCAAGCTGCCTCTGCTTTTAATCTTGCAGTCGTAAACACACCTTTTTCGAAAAAAGAGACCAACATCTAGTTACCTACAAAAGCAGAAATAAATAAATAAAATAAATAAATAATGCTGAACAAATCACACAGCATCATCTAGCCCCAAGCTAAGCAGAGCTTGTGTTATGGGTACTAGATGACTGACATACTTAATACATTATACTTCATAGATAGATATTTTAATCATAATATCCAAATAGATTATTTCCTAATCAGAAGAAATAAAATCAAGGCAGCTAAGGATTGCAAGTGGTGCCAGGAAAAGCACTGGTCTCCCGACATCGTCTCCTAATTATGGAAATGAGATTGAAGACCCATGCTGTTCTCACGCCAAAGCCCCCACCAAAAACTAAGTGCCATTTAATTGAAAAGGGTGAGTATGCACGGGAGTTTCAAAAGCGTGTGGTAGATAAGATGATTGAAATGAAGGATATGGCAGGGAAATCAGTAACGAATGTTGGGATGAAATGGCGATTTGCATGAGAAAGACGGCGAAGGATGTTTTTGGTGAAACGAAAGTGAAAGGAAAGATAGATAGAGATATGTGGTGGTGGAATGAGGTGGTACAAAAGAGCTTGAAAGAAAAGAAAAATGCCTTTAAGGACTGGAAAAGCGTAGAAATCAGTGATGTGAATGTGAGAGAGAGTAAAAGGTTAGTATATTAAGAATGTAGAAAGATTGCTAAAAAATTCTGTAACCGTTGCAAGGGCAAGGGCATAGCATAAATTGTACCAGACCCTGCCAGTTTGCTCCGACATCCGGTACCTTGGTTCATTAATCCAGAACGATGTCAATATTGACCGGGACGTGAAAAACTGAATAAATGCGGGATGGATCCCGCATTTCATCATTTTATCAGCTTATGTACAGGAAATTAGTAAAATGTATTGATAACAAACGCGGATTTCACTTTAATTTAAATTATTAAACAGCATTTTACTGATAGCATGCATAAATAATTCTTTAACTTAACAAAGAATTATTAAAATTAATAGAATAAGGCGTTACTTTGCGGAAATCCATATCATTATGACAAACAAACGGTTTGCAACAAATTTTCATTGTTTGTCATAAAAGAATTATTAAATAAAATAAAAATTCTTCAATGACCCTGATTAGGGTTTATTGATTATTGAAGAATTAAATCTAGGTACAGTCAGCGTCAAATTGATATGAGCCTCTAGAGTAGTCAAAATGATCTGAAAAACATAAAAGCAATTTGATAATATGCAGTTCGAATCATCATATTGTTGCAAGCACCTAAGGTGTTCAAAATATCTTACTACTCATTGTTTCATATTTATATGAGCAGTCAGGGTGTTCAAAATTATCTTAGTAAACAAAGCTCTCAAAGTTATCTGTGCATAAAATGAACCTTTAAAAAATTATAATAATAACAGAATTCATATATTTCCATAGTGCATTTAATAAAAACAAAATAAAACTAACGACCCTTATTAATAAAATGCCTTAAATTTAAATAAAATGCCTCTTATTGCTAGAAACAACGTAACATACTCCCTAAGGTTTTGATATACAGGATGATTTTTTTTTCAGGGCCACTGAGGGCAAGTCTGAAATTTTATTTATCTCGAATTATCTGCTTGCAAGAGGGCGTACATGACGTACAAATTACCCTCTCCGATGATACGAGCATTAATACATCAAACCACCCACATTTTGTAGGGGTTAATGTACGTAATTTATATCGTGCTAAACCAGGGTGGGTCGGTTAGTAAACTGCTTGGTTCCACTCTGTGGCAAGTACAGTAATAGTCATTATACTCGTACCAGACGACTATACACTTGCAGTGATACACAGAGGGTCAAAGTTCTACTGCACTTGTCTTCCAATATTGCTTGACTGATTATGCAATATGCATATCTCCTTTGAAACTCATCGTGGAATTCCTATGCTTATTCTTATAATTTAATTGTCTTACCAAACGTGTTTATCCATCGTCATCGTCATCAGGTATGCCGCGTAGTATCGTTTCTTATTTTCTTATAACTGTGTGAGGTCATAGTCATCGATAATACGGTACGTGACAATAAAATATCATTTCAATGATTAGATTTATCTGAATAAGATACCAAATTCTTTTACATAAGATACGATCAATATTACGAGAATACACACATTTCATTTCATTTAAAATGTATTCAAAGGTACAATGTTGTACAATACATTTTTCAATACCATCATTTATTCTTACTTTTCTCTTGCTTACCATAAACGCTTCTTAGATTAACAACATCATTATTTTCGCATTTATTAGTTTAAAAATTCGCCAAGTAAATGCTGCCTAATCCATCTAAAAATGTCCCAGGCACTGCATAAATAGCAGTTGCTAACACTGTATAGATCATATATAATGGATAGGAATGGCTTTATTATATTTATTTAGTTAACGTTCATTATTAAGGAAGGGGGTTTATTGCTAGCTCCCATTTACACAATTCCGCGATGGTTTAGGTCAGCGGTATTATTTTAAAGCGAGTTCATAATAGCAAAATCGAAGTTCTATAAAATCAACCTATAAATCAGCCATCGCATGCACCTTCAATTATCAGTAGCGTGATCTGAATCTAACAAAGGAATTATTGAATGCAATGATGATGTAGTACCATCGTTTTCATGCGTGTTTGAGCGTGACAATCGTGGGACTGATTTAATGCTTTGTCAGCTAGCAAGAATCCGCTATTGCGTATTATGGACGGAAACAATACAGTTGTGTAACGACGGTGTAAGAACATCACCTCCTTTGTTTTACATTCCTATTACCTATTCTAGCTTTCCGGGAGGCCGTCGTGCTGTCTTCTGACTATAATTAACATAGTTTAGTCGTGTATGAGAGCAGTAAAGACCCGTTTAGTTTACCTATTGAATTGTGCTACTTTTAAACTATTTGACCAGGAAAGTTGTAGGCTGTTTTACCAAAACATAGCACCGTGGAGGCGGATTAGAAGTAACATTCTTACACAATCAAATACCTTTGCTCCTCTCATGTTAAACATACTTGTTAAATAAAAAGAACACCAAGATTACAGAAAGTTACTCAGACAACAATTAAGTGAAGATTTTTTGACATATTTCATTTAAACTTGTATAAATCGACACTAAAGTACGAACAGCGCTTGAACGTCGTTCTAAAATACTGACTTAAGATGCATTTTACCTTGTTTTTCCTGACTTTTAAATTAAAACAGATGAATATATATAAATATATTTTTTGTTTCAGATTGGTCGCAACGTGTACCGATCCACCCCTAGCCCTACTAACACAATATTCGAATGTCGGGTGCTATCAAGACATCACGCCACGCTTTATTACGACAAGGGCCATTTTTACCTTGTGGTAAGTATTCTATACATAAAACAATAACCCACAGTTAACTGCAAAATATCTCGGATTTTTTTTGGTGACTACTTAACCTAACTTTACTGCTAAATATTCGGCATCATTTACGTACCTACGTGGAATAATAATGAGATAACGACTGAGAGAGGAGAGTGGAAGATGAAAACGTGTTGTGCCGACCCCGTATACAGTGGGATAAGGGCAGGAAGATGATGATGTAAGGTACTTTTGCTAACATTTTGTACAAAATCTGCGAAATGTCCCGATTTTTTTATGACTACTGTTAACCCATTCATGACGAACGTTACGAAAACATCAAATATATCTATTAATGACGGACGTAACGATACGACGATACGACTTACGCAATCATGGCATATAGGCACTTAAACTTGCCTTACGTTTAACAAAGCAAATAATAACAAGTCGAACAGGTGGCCTGGTATGCGTCGTAAACGAATGCTATTCAGATTAGCTCACACTGTCATGCATCAATCGTCCCGACGCAAACGATATTCTCTTATACTTTTTTCACTGTCTCCTTTACTCGTATGTAATTGGAGTTTATTAGTGATCATCATAGCTCATTGTACCGTCTGCAATATCGTACAAAGTGTCTCATCCATAACATGAATAAGTAGCTAACTACTGGAAGTCATATTGTGCACGATTGTAAAAACGAAGCAATTATGACAATTGGTAATCACGATTCGAGAGATTCTATTGTGCGCAGTATCTTACGCGTGAGATTCAGTCTCATAGATGAAGACTTGTTTGGTTCTAAACGGGATCGAATACGTCGAAGCAAATGGCATGCAACCGGTTTAAATATGACGTCTGGTTGGTCCTGCGGCAACTTTATTCCTGCGCTTATAACAGAGCAGTTGCAAGCAATAACACTCCATCTCATCCACAAACGATTGAATAACCTTGAGCCGATTACGTGTACGAAAGCCTAGTTGCCGAACTGTCGATTTCAAACGCCCACTAATGTCTTTATACTAATTCGTTTACCAATTTGAAACTGTTTTAAATTTTACAATCGTTTAATATTCGACAGCTTGAAGGTTTTTGTTGTGAATTCTAAAATGAATGTTGCAGGATGCAAACTGTTTATGGTTTTCATAATCAATTTACGCGCATCTAATTGTAACCTTGAAAGTCTTTGAACCTTTACATAGGCATTTGTTTTCGAATATTAAAATCTAGCCACCCTAATTTGTGTTGTTTGATCGTTATCTGCTTCCATAATTTCACTTCACAAAGCATAAAGTCGAATAAAGTCATTAAAATTAGACTTTCATTAATTATTCATCATATTATTGGCAATATATTGCAGTCGTAAAATATCGTAGATGTATTTCTGTTCCGTACCGTATGAAGCAATGTTCGCAGTCAAGTGGGTTAATTAAATCACAAGCATATGAGACTTTTGACTTGCGTCTCGGCACTCGGGATAACGAACTCTGTACTATGTTGCCTGTTTGTGTGGGCTGATGCCGATTCACCATTGCTAATGTTTAGTATGGCGCTTACCTTCAAATGTTGGTAAAACATTAGTGTTTATCAAAGTAGTACATTATTCTTAAACTCAAGGTTCGCTATACGTTCGCGCAAAAGTATTATTAGATAGATAGATAAAGTGTTTTAATAAGTTCCTAACATGAAATAGATCACCTTGAGATTATTTTCTCTAGAAATCACCTTGCTCTGATTGGCTGTTGAAAGGTTTTGTTGCACAATTTTGATTTCAAGATCCTTCTGTATCTAAAGTTCAAAGTTATTTTATCGAATAAAACTTAACATCAAATTAATTTCTAGAAACCACCTTGCTCTGATTGACTAAAGGTTTTGTTACACAATTTTGATTTCAAGATCCTTCTGTATCTAAGGTTCAAAGTTATTTTATCGAATAAAACTTAACATCAAATGTATTTCTATGATCAGACAACTTTTTTTTTATACTACTATATGACGAGACAAGCCGAAGGCTCACCTGATGTTAAGCGGTAACCTCTACCTAGTATAACAATTGCAATGCCGCGGTGATCACGTTCACTAAGCACGTGACCAACGCTGCACTGCAATGCGCCCGTCACCCTGAGACAGAGTTGTAAGGTCTCATGTGCCATAATTTCACCGGCCCCCTTGCCCTTCAAACAGGAACACAGCAATGAAGACATTACTGCTTGGCGGCAGAAATAGGTATGACGGTAGTAGGTGGTAGTACTTCCCCGGATGAACCTTTCACAAAAAGTTCTACTACTACTAAAAACTTAATTATTAGTGTCACCAGTCCGTATTATAAATGAAGATGAACGAGTATTTATAGCACAAAAACTTTTAGACGCTTGTTAATTTATTAATATTAGTAAAAAATACTAATATTTAAGGTTCGGCATTCGCAAACAGGTATTTGTCTAAGCAGCTATCGTTCTACTCTACGATAGACAACAGAAATTATTAAGATTCTTAATTCTGAACTTGTGATAGATAGGATCTTCAGATCTGTGTGATCAGTGGAGGTCTTATGTACGATGCAAAATAATTTATGCATAAAAGCAAATGTGCGTTTTTATAGCTTTTAAAGGAAGTTCATACATATCCTGTTCTTGTACGGTGGATTTTAGAAAATCCCTTAATTTGACGAGCAAAATACATTCTTATTAATTGCATTGACGAGCTCTGTGGCGCAGCGGGCGAAGGTCCGCCTGCGACGCAAGGGGTTGCGGGTTCGATTCCCGCCTCGGGACAAATGTCTGTACGATCTGCAGATATTTGTTCAGGGTGTTCTAGGTGTTTTTCTATGTATAATAAGAATATCTATCTATGTAGTATATTGTATTAAGTATATCAGTCATCTAGTACCCATAACACAAGCTCTGCTTAGCTTGGGGCTAGGTGATGCTGTGTGAATTGTCCAGCATTATTTATTATTATTATTTATTATTTATTTGATTTCTTTCACCGAAAGGTCAAGCCAATACTGGCTCAAGTCGATTATAATGACCAGTCTGAATTAACTCAGAGACACAGACAGGTCATGTGAGAAGTAATAATCCACCTGTCTTCTCACCTATTACTGCAACCTAACTACAATGTTCGTTTTGAAACGTAATATCATTGTTTTGTTATTGAGGTATTCGAAGTCGGTATGTGTTTATCGTGTATCATGAACTGCATGCCTAAATGTTTGTTCTACTGTGCATTATATTATCAGTAAAATATGAGTTCGATTTATGGAATTGTTTATTTAGTGAGACGGTACTTTCGCAGTTTCTCATGTATGAGATAAGATTCAGAAGAGATCATTATCGAGCGAGTTAAACCTTATCTTACAAAGGAACGGAGATATCGATAAGTCGGATAGTTACCGTGTTTGTGTGCCATCAAGATTGCCATGACGAATTAGGAACGGGTGCCGGGTACGTGTTTCTATGTCAAACTGCTGCTGCGATGATCTAGCAGCATTATAATGTTGTAAGATGAAAGAAGAATTATTTTTAGGGTTCCGGACCAAAATGGTAAAAAGGAACCCTTATAGAATCACTCTGTCTGTCTGTCTGTCACAACTGGATATCTCGAGAACTACTAATGCTATCGACTTGAAATTTGAAATGGTAAAAGACAACACTTTTTTTACTAATATAGCATATATAAAAATGTTAAAAAGTATTCTTATTTTGATTGCTATCCGCATAGGGGATCTCAAAATTTTTAAGTGAAGTTACTAGGCCGTGTAGGGTATCATATAAAAGGTATTCATTTGAACATTAAGAAACAGTTTTTATTTATTCTTTAAGACGTATCGTTTTTGAGTAATTTACAAAAATGTTGAAAAAACGACCGTTCCCCCATTGGTCATTTTACACAAACACTTTTTTTGATGCCAATCGATCCTGTTTCTTATAAGGATCAAAAGTCTCTACTGGACCGACTGAGGTTTGAGTACAATAAATGTCAGAAATTGCGAAAAACTTTTTCCATGCATTTCGGTAAGAGTAAAACTTCTAAATTACCCAAACTTTTTGTTATCCGCTATTAAGAAGACTGGCTGAAAAAAGTAGGTACTTAAATAAAAAAAAGTTTTAAATTTCAAACTTCGAATTCGATTCGAGTTCTTGGGTTATTTCAGGTCATTCTTATGTTTGTGCTGAGAAAATTCTAGATTAGTAACTTCTTGAACTAACTTTGTAAACTTCTTTTAAAAAAATGTCTTTAAATCGCAAACGTCTGGACTTAATTGAAGCGTATTTTGTAAATAATAGGAACACGGAATCTGCATTGGTGTGGTACGCGGATAAGTATACATTGCGACAAGAAGTACCATCAAGAAAGGTAATTACAAACCTTTTGAAGAATCTCGAAGAAAATGGTTCGTTCAAAAATAAGTTAGTGTGGCAGCCTCGTGTACTGTGGACAAGACACGAAGATTGCTATTTTAACCTATGTGGAAGTTTATCGGTTTGGTGTGATTTCAAACCGAGTGGTAATGGTGGAATTTTATGAAGATGCTCTTAATTCTGCCGTGTATAACGACGTCATTTTAGAAAATCTCCAAAACCAGTTGGATGAATGGCTCCTGTCAGAATTGCGAAAAGTTTATTTTCAGCAAGATGGCGCTCCGCCACACAACAGCCGCCTTACGCGTTCCAGTTTGAATAGGCAGTTCGGGTCACAGTGGATCACACATGGTACAACTAAGTGGCCACCTCGCAGCCCTGATCTAACACCCCTCGGATTTTTTTCTATGGGGCTAATAAACGAAGTCTACAAAAATAAATACAACAGTATTCAGGAGCGGAAAGATGCTTTAACAAGGATTTTAAATTATATCCATCCAAGAAAATTATCGGCTGCTACTAGCTCAGTAAAAAAACGAGTGAACTTATGTATTCGTGAAAACGGCGGACATTTTGAGCAATTTATTTCGTAGATCATCTAATTATAAGTTATTTTTGTCTGTGTCTAAAATGCATATGAAAATTATTTATTTTATTATTATTTGTTTTAGTTCTAATGTTGTAGAGGATTATCGATACAACTATGATGATTTTCTACTTAGGTAGGCGCTTTTGCTTCTAGGTACAGTAAGCCACGAGGCCAGCTTGACAAAAACTGTAATTATCTTATACCCCCTGTATTTCCGTACAAATGTATGGAAAAAGTTTTCCGAGATTTCTGACATTTCTAGTACTCAAACCTCAGTCGGTCTAGTAGAGACTTTTGATCCTTATAAGAAACAGGATCGAATATAAGATATAAGATCGAATGGCATCAAAAAAAATATTTTTGTGTGAAATGACCATTTTCTTGCTGACTGTCCATTTTATCCAAAATCTGTAAATGCAGTTCAGAATAGAGAGTCTCCTAATAACGTTTTCCTGTAACTATAACGGTTAAGGTACCTGCCCTTACTGTCCCGTCTCAAAAATTCGTAATAACACATTGAAACTAAATGGCTATTTTATAGACACAATACATGTAGCAAACACATTGGATCCATAACTAGAACTCCTAGATTAAGAAATCCTGAACTTGTTATAAATTGTGTTTCAGGAGCGAATTTATACAAAAATAATTAAACTCCACATTTAGTATGTAACTTATACAATCTATGTTAGGTTTTAGTACGTCTTCGGAACATCATCAATCTCAATAGGTGATTACTCCCAGACGCAAACAACTGAATAACATTAGAAAATAGCTTTCCTTGGGATTCCATAATATGATCCTGCGCCACTTCGGGAGTATTTCCCTTTCAAACACTTTTTATCCTGATTAGCTTGGTTTTAAAAAAGACTTTATTATATTTTGACGACCTCTATGGCGCAGCGGCCGAAGGCCCGCCTGCGACGTAAGAGGTTGCGGGTTTGATTCCCGCCTCAAGACAAATGTCTGTACGATCTACAGATATTTGTTCAGGGTGTGTTCTGGATGTTTTTATATAGTTAATTAAAAATATCTATCTGAGTTGTATAATGTATTAAGTACATCAGTCATCTAGTACCCATAACACAAGCTCTGCTAAGCTTGGGACTAGATGATTCTGTGTGAATTGTCCAGCATTATTTATTTATTTTATATAAGCACATATCGCGTTATAACTTTATTTACTTGCATCGTATAAGAAAGTCTTACAACGCCCCGTCTGTCATCATCATCACCTCAGCCGTAGGACGTCCACTTCTAGACATAGGTCTCCCAAATGGAAGTCCAAGTGCTAATCATGAGGGGGTAGTAGCTCTACTTACACCGTTTGGCAGGCGAGCACAGTATAGGATGTTGATACACGGATAGACGCTGCTGCCCAACTTGGTTGATTCTTACTTCATACACGGTCAAAAGAGGAGGGGCAACAATTTACAGCCTGCACCCACGGTTTTGTGTGTTAAATACTAAACATTAGTCTCCTATTCCAGGACAATCAGAGCAGCAATGGCACATTCATCAACAACAACCGCTGTTCCATCTCCAAGGAGCAGGAGCCGCACGAAGTGTTCTCCGGGGACGTGGTGCAGTTCGGCATTCCCGTGGTGGAGAATGCTGGCAATGCGGAAAAGGTGACCATTGTTAGTTGGCCTCCAATTTTGGTATCGCACGCACGCACGCACACTAACCAGAACGCTTGATTAAACTGCTTCGGACATGTCATGTACAACATCTGCGCCCCCTTCAGGGATGCTCTTGGAACGCTGCCAACGGTCCAGAGCCCTTTTCAAGGAGTTGGGCTTGCTACGGTCTGGGTAAGGCACACGCCCCAAAGCGGGACGTCAGTGCAGATCTGGCAACCCCCACCAGAATTAGGATTAGAATGTCGTGTACACGGCCATTTTATAACACGGTAGAGTTCGATTATTGCAGCTTTAGAGTTTCGTAAGATCACGGTTATGTGATTCACTTTGGTACACGCCATAGTGATGGCGTACTTGCTTGTAATCGCGTAATCGCAAGCTTGTATCTGCCGGTGAACACACTCTTAAAAGTCATTACATATTTGGCCATAACTATAGGCGATATCATATAATTTTAATTTTAATCATTGGAAAACTCTCATTTTCCTTTTACTTATAGGTAAACCTTCTGCTAGCTTATGACTTTAAAGTTGTATAGAAAATCAGAAATTAAATTACTAGCAAATTATTTGTCTAGAGTTGTTTTAATCGTTGGTAGTTTATATTTCATGGGACATTTAATTAAATTTTAATTATAGGAAAACTTGATGGCTTAACAAGTTGTATCGAAAAGCTAATAGAAGGCAAATAGCTCACTAATTATTTATATGGAGTTTTTTTAACCGCTTATAATTATGGGCTATGGCTATTGGCGTTTACAATTTCATTTTCATTTTACTTATAGGAAAACTTATGCTGTTTATGATAATTTCGTATCAAAACGCAAATCAGAAATAAAATGATATGAGTGGAGTTGTTTTAATAGCAATTTTTCATAACCATTTAAATTTATTGGCTTTAACTTTACAGTGTAAGACGTAAACATTTTATTAATCTCTTAAGAAAACTTACAGCTAGTTACGATTAGAAAGTTGTATTGAAAAGCTAATCTAAAGTCAAAAAACTCGTCTTATCCACAAAGAAGTTCCTATATTGAGTATTGTACAAGTATTATAATAATTATTAAGCGGCCAAACTTAAATGGGACTGGGCGGGTCACGTTACCCGGATACATCCCGAGAATTAGGCCAAGATTGCCACAGATTGGACTCCGGATGCAGGCCAAAAAAGCGCTGGCGCGATGACCTAGACGTGTTTTATGGCAAATGGCGGAAGATCGCACTAGACAGAGACAAATGGAAATATACAAGGGCGGACTTCGCCCAGCAGTGTATATAGGCAGTTAGAGAATAGGCTGATAAAAAAAATCTAAAAAAAAGTCAGATAACTTGCAAGCTATAAACATCGGACTGTTTAACTGCAAAGAAGTTACCATACATACATATGTAAAATCAATATCGATTCGCTAAAAGTCAATGCAGCTATTTGTGCCTACGTCTACGTCCTCAGTTATGGAATAGGATAAATAGAATCAATGGGAAATATGTTTAACACGTTCATAACCGGTAGAATGACGCTATTGGCAGTATAGTTCACGCAGTATCTACATTTCTCGAAACTGTTTAGAATTCTTTAACAATAGTTTTATTATTGTTATGATTCTGTCTGACGATCAACAGTGGATGTGTCTCAAATCATCTTAGTGAAATGTTTATATCATTCGAACTATATAGGTATTTTTTGAAGTATTTTATGGCACATTGTTTATTCGTAAACTATCGCGATCACAATTAATTATAATAACAAAACACGGGAATCTATCGCTTTATATGTTTTTGTTATCATAATTTTATGGACATATTATATTGGGGAATATTGTAATATTTTGTTAAGGTTTATGTTTATGAATAAATTATTATGAAAAATGGGGAATATTATAGAGGGAATGGGGAGGCCTTTGCCCATAAATGGGACGATACAGGCTAACAGTAACAGTATTATATTACATGTTGCACGTTCTAGTTCTCTAAATTTGGTAAAGTCCTGTAAAATGTGTATAGAACTGTGTTAGGCTTGTATTTGACAAATTGTATTTGTAAGGTTTTAAAGGATCGCTTAATTAACATAACTGTATCTAGAGAATGCCAAATTTATTCGCAAAGACTATCGAGGCTAACTTAGCGTATTAGTAATGTATCTGATTATAATCTTTAAGGAAGCGATAAATGCTTCCGAGTGGGCGGAAAGGTACAATTATGAATGTTAATTATGTAGGTTTTTTCAGCCGAATTTTTACCTACTTTTGCTACGCTTATCATTAACACACGTCATGCTTCGACGCCTTGCAAACTGCATTATGCTGGCTTTAATTTAGTTGATACTAACTAAATATTAGAATGTAACATTCTACTTTCGACTAGATTGACTTTTGTGGTTTGCCTGTTGCATTATTCTGAAAATCGTAACGCTCAAATTAGCGCAAAGTCTTACGAAAGGATAGAAACAAAGACCCAAATGAAAATGGGAAACAAAACCTCTATTATGTATAGTCATTCGGGACAGGAGTGGTTGGCTACCAAGCCCAAATCAAGGTACATGGTCAGTGAGATTAAGATCAGGCCCTAAAGTCAATGTTAGAGACTGATAACTTGGTCACAAACATTTAAGTTAACACAGCGGTTACAGACCAGGTTGAGTAGGGCGTCAGCTCGGTCGCTCTTAACTCTTAAAATGTTGTCTGCAGCGGCCGAGAAGGTACTTTGCATGGAATTCAATCGTTACTTAAGGCTCAACTAGTCGCGGAGGCAAAGTCGTCAGTGGGCGCGGCCTAAATGTTTGCTATCTCACCTGACATAATGTGTTTACCCGCGCGCTAGAATTAAATGCACAATGATTAATTCCTAAACCGACCACGCAAAAATATGTGAATAGACTTTTAGCACAAGGACAGAAAAACTTGAGTGTAATCTTTTCAAAATAACATTTATTTCAACTTTTGAATAATTAAACTATTTTTGAGTTTTCTTTCTCCTTATATTATTTAGTTTCGTTCAAAGTTGGGCTAAAATCAGTGTTGAAATACGAAAGTTTAGAAGCTTGTATTTTTTAAATAAATACTTTTTTACGGTTTGGGTTGTATACAAACATAGATTATGACGAGATTAATTGATTAGTGTTGGATGGTTAACGTCAAACAGTGGAGTAGTTACTCTTCCACGTTTGTATGGAAAGATGGGCGACTCGTTCATCCTTAAAGCAGCGCATTGCCACAAGTAATGGAAGAGTAAAATGCCAGCAGAAAAATAAAACATTTTTTTTACCGAGATATAGCGTTACAAGCGCCAACAAAAACTTTTTTGGTATAATAATCTAACAACTTCTACACTGCACACAACTTGAAATATCAACCTTATGACTAATATCTTTATTGCCCATTTCAGAATACGTTCCCACCCGTGGTGGCTCTCCTCAAACTCTTCCATCCCGATGGAAAAGAGGCGAAGCTATCCTTCAATCCCACCATGACGACACCACTGCATCTCAAGGAATTGTATCAGCTAAATAACTTTGTACAAGTGAGTTGTTTATTACTTAAGTACTGTTTTTATAAATTGGTACCTATTTAAGATGATTTATACATCCAGCTACTGTTTTCATGCTATACGGAACTCTGCAGTGCCTGGAAGATAGATGGAGTGGGCTTGCCCAGCACCTAAGCATCCTTTCAGCTTAGGGGCCGTCTCCACGAGCGAGGGAATCGCGACGATGTTATCGTTATGCCACGTATTTCTATACACTCTCTTAGAGGCCGTCTCCACGAGCGAGAGAATCGCGACGAGTCCGCGCTATAGAAATACGTGGCACGACGATAACATCGCCGCGATTCCCTCGCTCGTGGAGACGGCCCCTTAGGAAAAATGTTACTGGGGTAACTTCTCGCAATTATACATGAATACCAAGAGAGATGCTGTGGGGTGCCGGCAATAGAATGTTACCCCTTCTCTCATGCCCATGGATGCAGTAAGAGCCTGCTAAGGGATACCTCCGGAAGATGGGCAGCAGCGTCTTTCCGTGTATCAACATTTTATACTGCGCTCACCAACCCGCCTGCCAAGCGTGGTGAGTATGGCAACTACCCCTCATGGAGATCCATGAGGGAGGCCTGTGTTCAGTAGTGGACGTTTTACGGCTGAACTGATGACCAAGAGACAGTAGCTATTTTATAATACTTTTAACATTTGAGGTTAGAAAACGATTAACACTTATTCTCATCTTTTACTAGATCACAGACCATGGTTGCTTATGTTATGTATGACTATTGCTTATTTTGGTTGGCCTGTTTACTCAAAATTATTCAACTTATTAGACATTGGCAGAGCATCTCGCGAGTAAAAATTAGTGCAAGACATTCAAATGTTTCTCGCTTCCTTCTTGGCTTCGTTCGCCTTAATCATTCCGGAGATATTATACAAATGATTGTAAAAACCGGATTAAAATAAAATCTATTGTGTGGTTCAATCAAATGATGCAATAGAACAAACCAGACACTCATAAATAGGGACGTCACTTTATACTACAAGTACGTAGTGAAGCAGGTATAGATTTGTTCCGTTTTCAATGTCAGTAGGCTTTACCAAAATACTGATGCCCTTCGATACATAATAGCCTATGACGTACGAAAGTATAAACAATAAAAGTAGAACACGCCTTGTTCAATATTTGACTTGGTCGCTGCCCCCATCCACGAGATTTGTTTGTCTAGCACTCCACAATCTAAGCTAGAGTATGGGCAAAATATCTATTCAGATTTCTGAACTTATGCCAAACCGTATTCTTATATACGTTTAAATGAGTCATGTCGTTGAACCCTGCTATAATTAGCTCGAGGAATAGCTCAGTCGTATTTCAATTAGTATCTGTCGTTGTTTGGAGGTCACTAGGCCTCTGATAAGTAATGCAGATGCATGCTTTGTTGTGCTAAGTTCGGTTTATTTTATTGTGATCTAAATTGAAAATTTTGCCTTACCACTTTGTATCCACGATCTTATTTGTTATTCAATGATTACTTATTTAGGCTCACCTTACAGGACTAAATGATTTGAGCCTTAGCTATTGATAAGCTATAAATATTGATAAAAGATAAAGATAAAAAGATAAAAAAACGTTTATTTTGTTTCACACATTATAAATAATACAACAAAATTAAAAATATACAGACATGGAAACAAAAAAGGAAATCGCTCAGCATGTGCACAGTAGCGATGGCGCTACGTGCGCTGGTTTTCTGCGACACCTAGAGTGTGTGAGGTAGCGGTGCGACACACGCAAAGACATTGACACACGTTACAAATGACATACGAGTACAAAAGAAAATTATGTTATAACCAAGTTACAAGGTGAATAGAAAGAAAGTAAATAAAATGTTGAAAATATAACACAAAAGCTAAAATATAATAAAATTAACAAAATATTAGTTTACGACCGCTTTGGAAGATGCCTTTAAGCTCTTGGAATGGAAAGGACTAGGCATCAACATTAACGGCGAATACATGACTCACCTTCGGTTTGCTGACGATATTGTGGTCATGGCAAAATCGATGGAGGAACTTGGCACGATGCTCGAAGGCCTCAACCGAGTCTCCCAACGGGTAGGTCTTAAAATGAACATGGACAAGACGAAGATTATGTCGAATGTCCATGTTGCGCCTGCCCCAGTTATGGTTGAGAACTCGGCTCTCGAAGTTGTCGACGCGTATGTATACCTAGGACAAACAGTCCAATTAGGTAGGTCCAATTTCGAGAAAGAGGTAAATCGGCGAATCCAACTCGGATGGGCAGCGTTTGGGAAACTACGCAACGTCTTTTCGTCCAAAATTCCTCAGTGCCTTAAGACGAAAGTCTACAACCAGTGTGTGTTACCAGTGATGACATATGGAACCGAGACGTGGTCATTCACGATTGGCCTCATGAATAAGCTCAGAGTCGCTCAACGAGCTATGGAGAGGGCTATGCTCGGGGTTTCACTACGCGATCGAATCAGAAATGAGGAGATACGTAGAAGAACTCGGGTCACCGACATAGCCAAACGGATCAGCACGTTGAAGTGGCAATGGGCAGGCCATGTAGCTCGCAGAACAGATGGCCGATGGGGCCGAAAAGTTCTCGAGTGGAGGCCACGGACCGGCAAGCGCAGCGTAGGACGTCCACCAACAAGATGGGATGATGACCTGGTGAAGACCGCAGGTCGACGGTGGATGCAGATCGCTTCCAACCGCAATAACTGGATATCCATGAGGGAGGCCTATGTCCAGCAGTGGACGTCCTACGGCTGAAATGATGAACAAAATATTTAAGAACAATTATTAATATTAATACGGATCGGCTCAGAACGTCTGCTTGTTGATATTGTCGCCTCATTTGTATGAATGTATTTTTCACTGGTTCTGCTGTAATAAAGTTTTGTACTAAAGAAAATTGTATTTTATCAGTCATTTCTTTTCCATAAAATCATAAAAATGGAACTATGGAAAAACTTACATGAACGCTTGCAATACAGGCTAGATCTATTTTGGGGTCTGCCTCATGACCCCTCTGTATCATATTCTGTTTATTATACATTTTTATTGTTAATATTGTAATCAATGTTATCCAGCTGCTACAAGACCGTCAGGGGTGATAAATGAGGGGAGGCCTTGCTAACGATAGGATGATATGGATGAACAGTAATCTTGAAAATCTTCATTTTAGGAAGCAATACAACGTGAAGCTTCACTCGAGGGTCGTATGCGCAATCTGCGGGAGTGTGTAGAGCGAACGCGGGCCGAGGCGCAGGCGTCCTGGGAACTGTTTGTCGGCGAACAAAGGCTGCTGATGCGAGTCCACACTCTGGAGACCATGCTGTCTGTAGGCAAAGTGCCAGACGCGCACAATATCTCACAGCTGCTCAATGATAAGAGGAACTATCAGGTATGTTGTCAAATCTAGGGCGTCCTGGGAACTGTTTGTGGGCGAGCAGAGACTGCTAATGCGAGTCCACACTCTGGAGACCATGCTGTCTGTAGGCAAAGTGCCCGACGCGCACAATATCTCACAGCTGCTCAATGATAAGAGGAACTATCAGGTATGTTGTCAAACCTAGGGCGTCCTGGGAACTGTTTGTGGGCGAGCAGAGACTGCTAATGCGAGTCCACACTCTGAAGACCATGCTGTCTGTAGGCAAAGTGCCCGACGCGCACAATATCTCACAGCTGCTCAATGATAAGAGGAACTATCAGGTATGTTGTCAAACCTAGGGCGTCCTGGGAACTGTTTGTGGGCGAGCAGAGACTGCTAATGCGAGTCCACACTCTGAAGACCATGCTGTCTGTAGGCAAAGTGCCCGACGCGCACAATATCTCACAGCTGCTCAATGATAAGAGGAACTATCAGGTATGTTGTCAAACCTAGGGCGTCCTGGGAACTGTTTGTGGGCGAGCAGAGACTGCTAATGCGAGTCCACACTCTAAAGACCATGCTGTTTGTGGGCAAAGTGTCCGACGCGCACAAGAATGATTTATGCAGCGTCCGCCATTACGTACGTGCTTTAGAGCAATTATTTGATGAATTCGGCTTGCCAAGCTCCCAAATCATCCTCGTAGCTTGGTCGGCCTTATCATAAGCAACAACTGCTGATGCCGCGGATTATTTATTCGCCAGTAGAAAAGATTCATCTTTTCTACCACTGGTGATACCATACCATGCCCTATTTATAATTTCGCCTTAGTGTATATTACTTAATTTTGTGCACTTTTCAATTTGTCTTTGTTCACGAATACCCCAAAGTTGTTTAAAAATATTATTACTATTTAATTTACACGTTACTTTAGTTCTTATCCAAGGGGAAGTGGTGATACTAGTAGGTATCATATTTTACGCTAACGTTTGTCACTAGATTGGCCGCAGCGGCAGTCACAGCGGCTCGCACAATTCATATCACTCACGTAGGTGTATGTGTCCGAGTCAAGTCTGTCCAAGTCCACACAACGGAAAATTTGCTCACCACAGTAATCTGCCAACTCCTTACCGAAGAGAGTTCCAGGATGAGCGTTAAAATCACCCAGCACTAAAACACATTCAGTCTCGGCACTCTCAATCATCGCACTTATCAGTTAAAGGGGATATGAGAATGAGGTTTCTTGTTCGCTTCTTTCCCTCACCTGGAAAAAAGTTATCTGAAGCGAACGAATTCAGTTATGTGGTTTATTCAATTTTAATGTGTCTTGTTCTTCTTATGTAAATTGATTATTCTAAGTAGCATTTTGCTCTATTGAATAAATACTTATTGATTATGATTTTGAAAAGTGACAACATCGTAATTTTGTCTGATGAGGAAAGTGGAACAGGAAAGCATGTTGTGCCCCTATCCCACGCTAGATAGGGTCCATCTAGCGTGCGATAAAGGAAGGGAGTTGGTGATGATGACGATGATGATTTGTCTCATAATTGTTCGCTGTTTTGTAGGAAGTGGCACAGGAAAGCCTGCGGGCGGCGCACGAGCAGCGGCTGGCGTTGGAGGAGACGCTGGAGAGGCGCAGTCGAGAGGCGACGGCGCTACACCAACACAACTGTTCCCTGCGCCTCGCCGCCAACAACGCGCTCGCCGAGCTACAGGTAACTATGAACATGAACATGGTTAGTATTATGATCATTTATGTAATAAATTAATAAGTTACTATGGGGTTGGAGGCTGTAGAATGTGGACTCTCCTCTCTTGCACATGGATGCTGTAAGAGTCTGCCAAGGTTACCTCAGGAACAGCAGCGGCGTCTTTCCGTGTATCAACGTCCCGTACCGAGATACGGAGATGCGGCGCGCCGCTTGTACGTCTGCGCCTTGACGCCGCCTCGACTCTAGCTCGTGGGAGCGACGCGCCTTATAGGTGCTACTTTTCAAGGAAATGAGAAACCTTATCAACAACTCACTTTGTGTTTTTTAACACTATAGAAATAACAAATTATAGCTACCTCCTTAATTGTTTGCTGATAATATTCAAACATGCATATTACAATTTGCAGAAGTTGGCAGCGCGATGCGAGCGAAAGATGTGCGCGGCGCGGCACGCCATCGCCGCGGCCGAGGAGCGGGAGCAGACTGTCAGGAACCATTTGCCGCTAGCGGTGCGTATTCACTCATTGTTACCGCACTTTCGTTAGCTTCACCTGCATCTCTGTTATCTGTATCTACACTCTTACTTATTTAGAGGAACGGTTCATCAATCGAAAACAAAGACTGAAATATGTACAAAAAGTTCTTAGTACAAACTGGCCACATATACATACCTTAACATCTATTTAAAAAAAGAATTACTTCAATAGTCTTTTGTTTCAGGTTTTCGTTTATTTGCTATTTTCACTAGTCTATTGGAATAATTTTGCTGACGTGTGCGTATTCATTTCATAAAATTCCGTGTTTTTTTTCAATTTGTTTCCACAAAAACGTATCGCAATAGTGGTGCTCGTAACGAATGCCTAAAGGGACAATGCCGGGTATTAGCGTAGCTCAGGTTTTCAAAGCTGTTACTTTAATTGAAAAATGTCACAGTTATAAAGAAGTGGCACAGATATTGAGTTTCCAAATCCGCCATAGTTCGAAATGTTAGACGTTATCAGCAGACTGGTGAGTACACGAGACGTGCAGGGCAAGGTCGCAAGAGAGTCACTTCAGCGAGAGACGAACGATTTATGGTGAGCAGTGTTCTGAGAAATCACACTTTGACTTCTTCTGAGGTCTGATCTATCCTCCAGTAGGGCTAGCATGGCCGGAGATATTTTATCCACGGGGAGAGGACAAAATACTATTCCCATCTGTCAATTTTGTCCACCCTCCGAGCATGGCGACATGGGTGGATAAACTATTCACGGTGGACAAACCAGGGGAAACGCTTGTCCCCGAAATTATAGGCGGAGAGTGAGTATCCACGTCTAGTGTCAAAAAGTGATATAATTATCTTTCCCCTGTTGCCGTGCTTTGGAAGGTGTCAGTGGAAATAACCGGTGGACAAAAGTTTTATCCCCAGCCCATGCTAGCCCTGCAGGGCTAGCATGGCCGGAGATATTTTATCCACGGGGAGAGGACAAAATACTATTCCCCTCTTTAAATTTTGTCCACCCTCCGAGCATGGCGACACGGGTGGATAAACTATTCACGGTGGACAAACCAGGGGAAACGCTTGTCCCCGAAATTATAGGCGGAGGGTGAGTATCCACGCCTAAAGTCAAAAAGTGATATAATTCTCTTTCCCCCTGTTGCCGTGCTTTGGTAGGTGGATAAAATAATTTTATCCCTTGTCAGTGGAAATAACCGGTGGACAAAAGTTTTATCCCCAGGCCATGCTAGCCCTGCTGCAGGACGTTCGACAGGTGACAGTTATTTTTTAAACTTTCGCGATCACGACACATTTTTAACACATATTTAAACGGGTATTTATTGCGTTATTTACCTTTATTGCCCGACGTTTCGGCAGTATTGCACCCATCGTGGTCTCGGGAAGACCACGTGAGTCTTCCCGGGCGAAGCCTCCTAATAGGCATAGCGCTGTCTGTCTGTCGGTCTGTCTGTGCATGAGACGATTACAACCGAACGCGTTGACAGATTTACATGAAACCTTTTTTGTTAGCACCGCCTTAATGAGAGAAGGGTACTGATTGATTTTAGTGATCCCTAGGGTCACAGGGACCGGAGTTATTGTGACCTCAAAAGTTCACCAAAAAAATAAAAGTCTTCAAATGACCGAAAACGTCCAAAAACCCAGAAATGCCATTTTTGACCTTTGGTGACCTTTTGAGGCCTTAGCCCCCTTTTCTGATACCCCCGTACCAATGCTCGTTTATCTATACCCTCATTGATTTCCTTTGCAATTTCCAGTATTCAGTACAAAACGGCGAAGCGAAGATGTTAATTCTCAGCACGGATAGCAACAAGCTTCAGGAAGCGAAGCGAGGCGGCGCGCTCGAGGACGCCGTCAGAGCCCTGCCGGATTATATCAAACTGTTGTTGCCGCAGCATTTGTTAAATAAGGTAAAGGGGAACTAAATGATGAAGGTTTTTACTTAGCTTATCTCGTCCCACGGCTAAGCCGAAGCCTGCCTCAAACCCTTCCAGATAAAGCCTGTATTACATTACACGGTATTCAGGGACCCCTACCCTAACTAAGAGTGGTGTAATAAGAGTTAGAGCGTAAGGGACCCTAACTAGCGCGACCGCGGCAAGCCTTGCTCCCTAATCGCCCTATCTACCGGGCCCTGAATACCGTGTAGTGTAATACAGCTTTAAGCCTGGTTTTTGCAAAAACCCACCAGTTAGAAATTACTGGTTGTGAAGTCGAAACAGGTTCCGTCAGAATACCAGCGCTGCTCTACTCATGTGGAGAAGCTCGAAGCTGAGGCGGGACCTCTGACGTATAGCATACTATCCTCTATTATGGCAGAAGAATGTTGCCTCTTATCTTTTACCCGTGTATGCAGTAAGAATCTGCTGAGGGATACATCTGAAAGATGGGCAGTGTCTTTTACTGTATCAATATTCCATACTGCGCTCGCCAACCCGGAAGATATGCGTGGCGAGAAGTCCAACATAATGATCTTGACGCAGACCGCTACAGCGAGGTCCATCGTCTGTTTACTTACCTACGCTTTAGTTTTCTGTAATTGTACTTGAGCTATAACATCTGTGTGTGTGTCAATAATTTTCTATTCTATTTTATTCTATAGTTTCGCTTCCTATCTTCGGGCTGCCATTGAGCCAAAAGCCTTCTTTTCTGTGTACAGGCTGAAGCGGCCTGCCCACTTTAAAAGAACAAATAAACATTTGCTATTTTAATTCTATAATGGTGTCGATTCTGTTTTAAAAATCCTAAAGTTAATTATGACTAGAGATACGACGTTTCTAAATTTGGAACGGTCAACGTAAATCTTGGCCAAATTCGTCCGATTGAATTTCAGAATTGAACGGAATAGCTTTGTCATTTTAGTCCATTTTATTTTATTTTAGAAAGTGTACCAACAGAATTGCCACCATTGTCGGTACTGGGTTGGTTTGTATAATTATCATGTGAAAATATGAAACAGAATTTTTATTGTTATACCTTACATATCTTATTGTCGTACAATTTTATGTTGGAAGTTAATTCACACTTTTAGAAGAAGAAGAATATAATTTATTGATCCACAGTACATACGTCAGGTATACATTTAGGTATGGAAATACAGGATGGAATACTCTATACCCTAAAATATTATCTCTTTTACAGGTTGGAATAAAAGCAGTAAGTGCGGAAGGAAAATCTGCAAAAGAATTCGAGTTAATATTGCAGAAAAACAACATTTACAATTCGGAAAGCAAAGGTTAGCTAGAACCCTAACATTAATCGGCCCAGAGGCTTTTGACGAGCTCTGTGGCGCAGCGGGCGAAGGTCCGCCTGCGACGCAAGGGGTTGCGGGTTCGATTCCCGCCTCGGGACAAATGTCTGTACGCTTTGCAGATATTTATTCAGGGTGTTCTGGGTGTTTTTCTATATATAATAAAAATATCTATGTAGTATATTGTATTAAGTATATCAGTCATCTAGTACCCATAACACAAGCTCTGCTTAGCTTGGGGCTAGACGATGCTGTGTGATTTGTCCAGTATTATTTATTTATTTATTTATTATCTATATATATAAAATTCACAGTCCTGACTCACTGATATATCAACGCACAGCCTAAACCAAAATAAATAAACTTGAAATTTGGCATATCCCTCGAGTATCCTAGAGGTGTACTAAGAAGGGATTTTTCGAAATTCCCACGGGATAGGTAATAAATGGAATTTCTATTTTCGAATCAAAGTGGCTCTCCGTGATAAACGGGATTTTTCGTTTTATGACTTCCACGCGGACGAAGTCGCGGGCAAAAGCTAGTGGCCTATATAAGAACAAGATCGAATGGCATCATTTAAAGGTTTATTGTATGAGAAACTCGAAGACTTAATATAGCATCTGCTTTGTAAAAAAAAATAATGTCGGTTGACTGGCTTCTTAATGTGTGTGTTACAAGGACAACTACCTAACTTAGACATGCAGAAATTACTAACGAGAAATTCTCAGAGGTGTATTAAACAGTATATATGTGTTTTTCTTTGTAGTATTGTCAAGTTATAAGTCACATGTAAAAAAAACAGTTTAAATTTGTAGTTATTGTGTGTAATCAGAGTAGAAACATTAATTTAAAGGTTGATTAAGTTTTGCACAAAATGTTTTTTTGTAGGCAGTTAGGGCAGCCCCCTCAGAAAATAAGTTATTAAGTGTTACAACTTAATTCGTTGACATAGATTTTGCGAAAGGAAATATTCGTATGTATAACTTACTGTAAGTAAGTACTTTTGATTCAGTGACACTCCTTCCTTGCCATCGGTTACTCGTTCTCTGAAAGCAATTTCTATATTAGAAGTGAATATGTAAACAAAAGTTGTTTATTCTGGCAGATTGTTTTACACAAAAGTTGTTTATTCTGGCAGATTGTTTTACACAAAAGTTGTTTATTCTGGCAGATTGTTTTACAGAGAAGTTGTTTATTCTGGCAGATTGTTTTACAGAAAAGGATCAGAGCGAGGAGGGCGTTGGCGGCAGCGGCGGCGACACCGCCGACCTGGACCAGGAGGATATCTGCACTGATGACGAGAAGCAGTCGCGGCTGAACCATGGTATACTAATAATAAAAATACATTTTTTAAGCGCAACATTAGACATATAGATCGATAAAACATTTATTTACTACGCGCACAAATACAAACACAAAACTAAATGTTCACAAACAGAAAACAAGTTTTTATAAACGCGGTGATCACGTTAAACACAAATGCATGAGTAGGGAGGAGAGAGCATGATAGCTGTGAATTTGGAATTCCTAACCAAAGACGAGTTATTTGAGATCAACGCGTCAATAAGGTCCATGCGGCCGCACTGAATAAAGTATTTTTTGATTCATGAGTGGCCAGTACGACTAAACGCCAATTTAACATGTAACTACCTAATATAACACTGAAATTTCTTTGAAACAGATCAAGTGAACGACATCGAGAACAATTCGGACGGGGAACGAGAGCTGCACGCGGATAACAACGCTAACTCCACCTACACTGACTCCAGCATCAGAGAAGATTCTCCGGTAAGTACACATCTTGACGACCATAGTTGGTTTTATAACCGGCTGATACGCAGGGGCTGTGCGGGTTGCGGGCGAATGAGAGAAGGGTACTGACTGATTTTGGTGACCCTAGGGTCACAGGGACCGAAGTTATTGTGACGTCAAAAGGTCACCTAAGGACAAAAAAGGCATTTTTTGATAACCTTCGCCCCCTTTTCTGGTACCCCGTACCAATGCTTGTTCTATGTATGATAAGTATGTATAACAAAAAAATATTGAAGTATTTTATTAACCATCAAGGTTTATTGTTGTATCTCCTAGCTTCGGTCTTAGTTAGCCTTTAACGCCTTCAGATCAAAAGTAGTCTAATTAATCTATAAAAGTTTCCACTTGTATATGCCATAGATTGATCTCGCCCCGTTCTCTAGTTTTGTTGGTAATAAAAAACATCTTAACAAATTTTTTTTTTGTTATTACTTGGTTTTATAATCGCATTATAGTTCGTAACCATTTGCAATTTTAGTAACAGAATATGTGAAATCGTTTCGTGACTTTGTGTTCGTGAAATTAAGGCGTTTAATTGAAGAGCATGCGTCACTTAGTTAAGACTTCTGACTGATTCAAATCCTACCGTAAGTTAAAAACCAGGTCTGATTCGAATCTAATCAAATGTTAAATGTTAAACTAGGAGACATGTTAGATAATTCGAATCCTATTCAATTTTAGAAAATAGTAGACCTGATCTAAATGCACCCAATGTTAAAAACAAATATAATGAAGTAATTAATAATAGACGATATAGTTGCCGACAGGATAAGAACTTAATGAAAATGGTTCAAAGAAGAGCTAATGTTAGGGAAGGAGGATTATGCCCAGTCAATGATGATGGTTAATAAATAACAGTAGGAAATATTCTCATCTAACGGCCTTCGGAGGTTGCCACGAACGGTGCTCACGAAGAAGGGCCTCTAAACGTCGGGAAGATGATAAAAAGTTAGGTACGTGGTGAAAGCCGTATTATATTTATTAAATGATGTCAAGCCAGGATAATTTCAGTTTAAATAGTAGAAAATAAAATGAACTCACAAATTCTGTTAATACTTTTAAAATGCGAACAAAACCGGAGATAGGACCGAGTATGAAATCCATCTTAAGAGTGTCGGATTGGGACACAATCGCGTGTGAAGTAAGGTCAACGGTTTTATAAAAGCGTTTCTTATTAAAACCACAGCTATGCAATTTTACGAAGGCTGTCCATTTTACTGATCTGCTGGCTAACAGCTTAATTAAATAAACGTACTTCGACCTCCGCTTTATCTCTTCAAATTGCAATTAATTCTGCTTAATTACGAATATGGCGGAGTTTCATGCCTAATTTATTCAAAAGATAACTAGTGTATACGAGAAATATGTATTTTTAGATTTCATACCATTGTTCGTGCAACAAACAATCCAGTTGACTTTCAAATCAGAGTATGTTATTATAAGCTAATGTAGATGCATTCGTTCTAGTGTGTATAAATCCTTTTCAAAGGACTATTTGAAACAAAGTCCTGGAACAAACGACTGGAGAACCCGCAATCTGGAAGAAACCTAGACTCACCATTGGGTAGCAAATTGATTAAAGTAGAGTTATTTCCAAATCAATACTTCTAGCATGATTTGAACCAAGTAAAAAAAACCTATTGGTTATTACTGGCTTGGAACTACACATTTTTAACACTAAAGATTTTGTTAATCTGTTCTGTAGTTTGGGCGTGAAAAAGATGTCATTTATACATTCAACGATCTTGGAAAACTAAGCATTTATTATTAGAATTCATGGATAGGCCTCCAAGATCAACATGCCAAAACACGATTAGCTAATAATGTAGTGATGTGCAAATAGATCAAAGAAGTGAATGTTTGCCATCCAATTAAAATACGGTCGTTGACCTCTCGAGTCTATTCAAAATCACCACACACGGTTTGCTTCCTACTTATTACATAATCTGGTCATGCGATTACATCTCGGAGTTTTCCATTTGTTGTGTGAAAATGAAACAAAATTGCAAGGGTGTAAGTGCAATTACGTATGTAAATGTTCAATTTTTACCTCGGCTGCTCTCTTTGTTCGTTGATATATTGCAGATTAATATGTAGTTTGTGTGATGACACAGATTAATGACCGTGTGAGTCATAGGGGCGGTGGAAGGGCGGACGGGTGACGCCCCCGACCCCGCCCAGTAGTGATGTAAGCATCCCCACTGCTTGACCCATTTAGGTTGAAAGCAGGCTGCCTGCGCCTATCTTACCACACGATGCTGACTCACTAGGCTTATTGATATAGCTGTACTTTAGATATCTCTGATACGATTTTGACTGATTTCAAAGTTATGCTGCTGGGGTTAAGCATCAGCTCCGACGGCAAATAGTTTTGCTGCTTCAGAGAAGACAAAAAATACTGGTAATCAGCACGGAGAAACACGCTCAACGTGACTAGTTCCATTTTAGCCCCCGACCAAAAAGAGGGGTGTTATAGGTTTGACTTGCGTGTGTCTGTTGCATCGTAGCACCCAAACAGTTAAAAAGATAAGATAAAAGATAACAATCATTTATTTAGACATGTTACAAAGGCACTTAAATTCTAATGAAACGATGACACTACCGAAGCTTTACAACTAACTGTGTGGCAGTGTCACACACAGATGAACCAATTTGAATGTAGCTATATTTTTACGAATGTTGACTTTATCAAGAGTGTTCTGAGCTTTATGTAGTAATCGGACCAGAAGTTACCAAGATAATCAGCTCTGAATAGTTACAGTATTTGAAGGTATCTCCAGGGCATAATTACGGCCCTAAAACAAATGTCTGAGCTCGAAAGTAAGGTTTAATGATATTATAGGATTAAATAGGAACGGGTTGGTTTTGTGTCGGGGGTTATTTTATTTTTACTTGGACTATAAGAATATTATAAGCAAATTATTACGTGTTTGAAAACATAATTCTTAAGTTAAAGTAGACAAAAAATGCAATGTTTGGAATAGATTTCAGCCTTTCCTAAAATAAACACAGTGATTAGTGGCTGGCTGGCCTTTTGTGGTTGATTTTCCTTATTCGAAAAGAACTATTTGCTATCAGCACTTTGTAGATTTCAACTTGTCCAATAATATATGATTGAATGAGTTGGTGTGAAGTCTAGTAATTAAATAGCTAATTAGAAATCTACTGTCCGCAATTAATGTCGTTTACTTGTTATCTTTTGTGCTGCTGTTAGTAAGATATCTGGTGGCACTGGTTCCTATTAGTGATGCGTACGTGACTGATTAAATGAAACAAATTCAATGTCAAAAAGTGTTAATTTGCACCCAAAAAGGCGCCATAGAAATGTCAATTTACAAAAAAAAAAAAACAATACACATTGTAATTGAAAAATACACATTAATAGAATTTCTTTGCGTTTAGATAATTTTTTCTTTTGACGTGGATTGTATTGGTGTGATTATTTATTTAATTCGTTGAATTGCCTACAATCACATCCTAACTATAGCGGGACTCAGTACTACTTAAAACATGTTATTGTGAGAGGCTTACACCAGCTTTGTGCTGGTAAGGCGTTTTTCTATACATGATCTAATCTAATCAGCCTGTAAGATCCCACTGCTGGGCAAAGGCGTTTCTTCCCTCTCTCCATACTTCCCGGTCCAAGGCGTTGGTCGACCAGTCAGCACAGTACAATACATGTCCAGCTCACCCCGCCATCTGCGCCTGGGCCGGCCGCGCGGTCGCTGCACCGCATGTGGGACCCACTCGGTGGCTATCTTTGCCCACATTTCTTCCGACATGCGACACACATGCCCGGCCCAGTCCCACTTCAGTTTAGCGGATATATTAACAGCATCGACGATTTTTGTCTTGGAGCGCAGTGTGGTATTTCTAATGCGATCTGTTAATTTAACACCTAGAATACTGCGCTCCATCGCCCTTTGGCAGACTCCGAGCTTTGAGCGCTGAAGAGATATCAAAGACCAGGTTTGTGCACCATGGGTTAAGAGAGGAAGAATTATATACATAAAGTTAAACTGCACCATGGGTTAAGATAGGAAGAATTATATACATAAAGTTAAACATAAAAACATCTTAAACAAAATATTTGATGGCTGCTCTCTATAATATAAAAATACTATGTCATTGTCAAAAAAACTCACATTTATTGCCACATGAGCTATTATCAAACTCGTGTAAACCATATAATTGGTCAGCTAGGTTATGTAAGACGACATAGGTCAAACATCACACAGATTATTATTAGGAATACTATTGTAACTCTGCATTTAGGTTATTTATTAGTGTATCCATCATACTCATAGCTTCACTCTCGTTCATCAACAATCATCTAAGCGTGATCACACGCTTAGATAATTGTTTAGGTACACATATACTTTCGCTGCTGTCAACGTTCCTTATATTTGAATTACCTGTGTGTGCTATTTGTATTATTTCTGAACCTTTTTTAAGCGCCTACATCATTCTCTATTCGTTTTATTTTCTCTTATTATTTTTGGCCCCATTGTTCACCAAACTAGTGGCATCCAAATTATCCAATACAGCAGATAAACGTTGTCCTAAAAAAATATCTCCATCAACAGAGTAGCAAAGCGGGCGTGGAATACGCGAACGTCCTCCGAGTCATGGCCGGCCTCAACGAGGAGATCAAGGTTCTTCGCGAGCGTCTCGGCGCCGTCACAGCCGAGAACGACCAACTGCGGACGGTTCGCGACGAGCTCTTGGCGACGCAGGGCGAGGCGCGCGACGAACCCAAACCGGAGCCTGAAGACGCGGGGACTTATAAGGCGAGGATTGCCGACCTGCAGGTAAGAACACTTCAGATTCATATAGGAGTATTTAAAACACCAGCTGTGCAGCCTTTTCAAAGCGACGTGCTATTTGGCGTTAGCAAAGTTGAGAACGACAAATAGCGAACCGTCACGCGAGGAACCAACGCAGAGCCCAAAGAGGCGAGGATTATACTTGTTGTAAAAGCAATATTTTATTTCTAGGCTCAATTGACCCGCTCCACGGTCGCGGAAGAGGCGAACGTCGCCGAGATCCAGCGACTGGCGTCGAGCGCGGCCGAGATGCAGGCCGAGCTCGCCTTCCGGCCCACGCGCGCCGACGTCGACGACCTGACCGCCGTCATCGCCCAGCTCCGAGCCGACCTGCTCTCCGTCAACGACCACACCAAAACGGAGAAGCCCACGCTCGACAAGTGCGTCGAAACATCGCGCTCCTTCGAGGAAGCCCAACCGCAAGATACGACGCGGACGGAATCCGACGAGCCCATCGATTCGGGTAAAATATCCGCCGTCATCGACGAGATGTTCAGGCTCGACTTCGACGATGAGGACGACGACACCGACTCGGCCACCACCGAGATTAACAAGGACGACAGCGCGACCGCGGTCGAGGACGACTCCGCGGGGGACGTGAGCGCGACGGGCGAGTTCGTGCGGCTCGGCGACGAGGCTCGCCTCCAGGTGACGATGGCGAACGGGTCGCTGCACGCCTTGGAGGAGGAGCTGGTGCGCGCCAAGGAGCGCTGGGCGGAGGCGAGCGCGGACCGCGCGCGCCTGGCCGCGCAGCTCGCCGGCCTGCAGGGCAAGCCCGCGCTGCGCCTGACCGCGAGCCAGGCGCTCGCGCTCGCGGTGCCCATGTTCGCCGCGGTGCTGTTCTACCTCCTGCTGCCGTACATCTCCTGATTGACGGCCACCTGGGACCCGCCCGGGTATACGTAACGCCGCGCCTGCCGCCCGCTCACAGTACCTTGAACTATTTTATTATGATTCGAAACGATCGGTGACGACAGCGCCTCGATCCCGCCTCCGCACCTTGTACCTTTCCGATTCGAATATTTTATGCGCGTTTAGATTATAGTTGCCGCCGGCCGATGACGCTATGTTTATGGTTAGATTAAATTAGAGTAAAGTATGTCGAAGAGTTTGTTTATGCGCCTTCGGCTGGCGGCGGGCGAGTGACGATCGTCCTCGGGGGCGGGCGAGTCTGAAACGAATTGTTGCTAAAGTTGCAGTGGAAAGTGCCATTTGTTGTGAAAGCGTCGCGCCGGCGCAGTGCGCGCCGCTGTCGCGAGAGCGAATAAAACAGTGTTGTTCTGAAAAAAAGTGTCAGTATCGTATCGATAGTATAAAATTGATTGTTGATATCTGCCATAATAAATAACTTGTATATTTTAAATTTTAAGGCCTAACGACTGCTCTAAAATGTAATGATTGTCCGAGGTTTATCGAAATTTCTGCCGAGCGTTGTTCGTTGACTGCACTGACCTTTTTTCCTTGTTATATGGGTGATGTATGTTTGAAATACTTAGTGTGTTCATTATTGTCTTTACGGGATGGGGTCGGTTGGGGGCGGCCGCGCTGAGTGCCCGGGCTCATCGCTTGCGGAGACATATCACGGTTGTTTGGTGTGGGCATTTACTCATGTGATGGAAGGGCTCGAACTGTTAAAATATCTCGCGTTGTTAATATATCTTCGAATCGTTTGCATTTTCTAGTCTTTAGAATCGTCGTAGATTCGGATGCATCGGGATTTGCTATCCATCATTTTTTACAATTTTATAGCTTATTTACGAATTAGATAAGATGGCCCTCCGTCTCCTGTGAAAGCATTTATGTGCATCACATACTTTTTAATAATTTTGGACAATACCTATTGCAATATTAGAGAAGAATAGTTTTGTTTGGGGCACCGTTGAATGGTGCAGTGTTAGTTGCATGCTCGTTTGCTGCTCCGATGATAAATCGTGCAACATTTTTCTTGTCCGATGGAATGATAACTTAGTTTTGATTTGTAAAGGAGAATAATGGTTTTTGTTAGTTACGAGGCAATGTGTTGCACTGCAATAAGGCTGGTGGCAAGTCTGTTCACGGCGGACCCTCGAGATTGCTTAGCTCTGTGATGTCAAGGCCAATAGATAATTTTGTAACAAACTTGTATAATTAACATTTAAATAATTATATCTTTAATGAATTATATCTTTACCACGTTGAATTCTAATATCGATAAATATTTATTATTTTATTGTTGCACTGATTTTGTTATGTTCCATGTTTTATTTTGGGTCCCTACCTTATTGTAAATAGATTTGTATCCTATAATCGTCCTTACGTTTAGTTTCACGTCTAAGACTTTTTAAGTTTTATTGAATTAATTGTGTTAAATTAATAACGTTCAATGTGGATGTACTGATAAATTTATTGGAAATAATATTGATTTGTTTAAAACGTTGTTATTTTCTTTGTTACCTCCACCCCGATTGAGCTATAGGACACTAGCTTCTGCCCGCCGCTTCGCACGCGTTGTACCCGGATAAAAAGTAATGTGTTAATCCAGACCTACATTTATATGTGTGCAAAGTTTCAGCTCAATCCAATCGCAAAAACTACCCTGTTTTTGCGTGAAGAGGTAACAAACCATACAAACAAACTTTCGGCTTTATAATATTAGTGGGATTAGTCAGGTGTCATATCCAAGTATAGATTAATTATCATTAGGTACTGCTTGTAAACAAGTGTGCCTGTTGACTAAAAAACACGCGACTTTTGGTCGTGACGCGCCGACCAAATTATAGAATGGCTAAAGAGACGTAATGAAGTGTTGAGATACACACTGTCGGCACTGGCAAGCTATTTATAACCGAATACAACAAACAATGTATGAGGTAACACATTTCTTTAATGTAGTGTCGGCAATTCTGTTACATTATTGTAGTGTTGTAATCGTTGTTTCCCTTATACCATTTTAATGTGTTGCAAGAGCCAAAGAGGCAATGGATGGCGTGAATGTAAAGAGAAAGAAAGGAGTGAGTTTTGAGATGACGACTGAGAGAGGAGACTCGAAGGGGAAAACATGTTGTGTCAGGTCATTGCATCTATGGCTCTTGCACCACATACATCAAAATTCTTTCTATATTTGATTCATCCCTCTTCATCACGTGACCATGCAACCTATCTTTCAACCATATCTTTTCTACCACTGGCGCAACTTTCACACTTTCTCTTACACTACTCATTCATTTATGTACGTTACTGAAAAGGCGCTGAAATGGTTTATACGTTGTTGGAAACATACCTTTACTTGCAAATTATCTTCTTTCTTTTACAATCACAACAAGATAGAAAGTATGATGTTTTCATCACGCACACCCAACTAAGTAAATGAGTTTTACAAGATACATACAAATGAATCATATTTTGCATTGATGTCTGTCTTTGATTGAGCCTAAAGTACACATAAACACTAATAGGCAGTGTATTAAAAAACTAAACAATGCATACTTTAACATTTTAGCTATATTAGATGTCCTCGTTATACGTTAACGCGAGGTCTTAGGCCCGTTTATTGCCTTACGTACATGCATAGTACAATATTAAGAGGGGCCAATCCAACTTACTTTTCATACAACCGCTCGTACGTGGGTGTGGCGTCGTAATAGATCTTTCTATGAAACTTTTGATCTAATAGGTATCTTAAATCAAAATTTGGAGAAACAAATTTTATACTGAATTTATTTCTCCAAATTTAGATTTTTTGTTTGGATAGAAACCTAGATATAGTGCATAAGATACCTATTAGATCAAAAGTTTCATAGAAAGATCTATTACGACGCCACACCCACGTACGAGCGGTTGTATGAAAAGTAAGTTGGGTTGGCCCCTCTTAATACCATGTCTTGTATATCCCTATAACTACGCTGAAATCAGTACAATACTATGAAACAGAAAGCCAGAATATCTATTTGAAAAGCTAGATAGATCGGAGAGCAAATATAGCTCAAGACCTGCTAGAAATTTATTGCATTATAGCAAATTTAAAACAGTAGCTTTCAGGGGTAGCTTTCGCTACCAGGCAACTAAGTGTTGGAATAATCTGCCACCACCACTTCGACTTATAAAATCTAAATATTCACTCAAAAAACATTTTACAAAAGTCGTATTGGATAGGCAGAAATCTGGGTTGCCTGGTGTGAATGCACCCTTTTGCTGTTAGTATTAGGTCACCTTTAAACCGATATTATTATTATTATTCCACATGATTTATTATTATTAATATTATTCGTGCATAAGTATTATTATTATTATTTATTTTAATTCAATTCAATATATACATTGGTACATTCAAACCACACTATCTTAACTTTTAACACATACCTACCAGTACTCTTTTTTGTAGATTTAATGTTAATTTGTTAACACAAGGTCAAGGGGTTGATCCGAATGGTTTCGGCAGAATATCAGCGTCCACTGACGGCTTAGCTCAGTTGACATCATGCTGAGTCGAGACCTTTTCGCTGTTATAGCACACAACACGCAGTTTTTGATTGTTTTCATATTCTTTCTTAAATTTTAATTGTACCTAATTGTTTATTTTTTTATATTGTTTGGTTGTTATTCCATAATAAGTGTCTCAACCATTTACTTATTTGTTTAGTTTTATCTTCATGTAGTTGCTATTGTATAAACCTCTTTTGTAATTGTGTGCTGTCAGTGAATAAATAATTTATCTATCTATCTATCTAAACAAGTAGGTACACAGGCTCTTTGGCAAAATTATCAAACTTAGGACTTAAAATAAAAGTACGTCATGTAGTTTAATAAAAATTGTTGGACATGGAGATTTTTTTTCTTTTTAACGTAAATACTAAGTAGATTAAAGGCTTGTAGCTCGGTACAGTTTCTCGCTTGTTATGACGTCACGAGCCCCTAATGCGTTTGATGAATAATTAATTTGAAAAAAGGAAAAATCGTGTCATTTTTGCTAAGCTACGTGGCGTACTAAAAATAAAATTTCGTTAACTAGCCTATTAGTATATTTCAAATATCCTTTATAGTAGAAAAGGATGAAATATACATTGGAAGTTTTCTTTGCATCTTCATTTCAGTACCTTACTAACAAACGTGGAAATAAATTTTCAGGTCAAAACGACAGATACAAATGTGGCGAAGCACCGCTAATGGTAAACCCAGGTAATAAGTTTGGTTCCCATGGTTTAGTAATATAAACGCTGCTTATATCAGAAACGTGCGAGGTGCGTTAGCATTATCCTCGGAGGTGCGAGCTATAAAAATCTGACGATATTATTGATGAATACGTGTAAGCTATTAGAATTATAGGTACAACCGTTTGCCGGAGAAGTGCAGCTGATCCCATAGGTCATCACTATGCATGCTCGTAAATTTCTGGCATATATGATTATATTGCTGGACACAACATATAGCACCACCTAGCCCTAAAGTAAGCAGAGCTGGTTTTATTGGTACCAGATGCTATAGAATACTTAAATACATTTTTGTAAATATATGATTATCGTACCTAGAAAATAACTAAATTCGGGACAAATATCTGCAGAATAGCTACAAACTTTGCACCGTGAAAGGAATCGAACCCGCTACCTCTTGCACACCAGTCGGCTTTTCAGCCAACTGAATCACGGAGGTCGAGGGTTATGCAGTATCTTCTATTTCAGTGGTCTTCCTGATATCTTCTTATGTGTTCTTTCTTCCAGATCGTAGACAAACGTATAAGCGATACAAACGGACGAAGTTCCCACCGACCACTTAATTCCGGTCGCACTGAGAAGCTCGTCCGGACGTAGCACTTGATACTTCTTCTGCGCTTGATATTCTTCTACGGCGGTATGTTCTATTCTTTTCTGTCATCACCATTTCAGTCAGTCAGCAGTGGACGTCCTCATGGATCTCCAAGTACTGACCATGAGGGGGTTAAACCAACGTCACCACTGTACCTTAGACGATGGAGGGGAAACAGTCAAACCCCGGCATTCTTCTCTATAGTTATTGTCTATTCTTGTTAAATCTCACATGTGCTTTGAGATATGTAGGCCTAGCTTTCTCATTTGATTAGAGCTTTGCCACGTGAAAAAAAGTCGTTCATTGTAAAAATATACGAGTTTTTGGACAGATAAATATACTTAGAATCAGAACAAAAACAATCACAATGATATTTCGGCATGGGTCAAACTTAAGGGTAGGTACTAGTCATAGTTTCTTTCATTACGTTACAACAATTGTTTACGCTTTACTACAATGGTTTTTGGAATATGCATATGCTACTTATGTATCGTTTGACACATCCTGACTGGATTTTGGTAATGCACATAATGATAATATTTGTTTATTTGTTATACCGGGTAATAAATACATTTTATAGGTTACACAGTAATAGTATTATAAACTGTGACTGTATGAATGAAATATCTTTATTTCAGACTACAAGGGTCCATAGAACATAGGAAATATTGCACAAAAAAGTAAAAGTAAGGCCTTTGCATATATTATAGATGATTTATGCAGCGTCAGCAACTGGTAATCATGCTGTACGGAACGCTGCAGTGCCTAGGACATTGTTTGATGGATAAGGCTTGCCCAGCACCTATATCATCCTCTAAGCTTAGTCACAGGAAAGAACAGGTCAATACGTCTGAAGCTAACTAAGCCGCGGGTTTCCTCGCGATGTTTCCTTTCTCGGTGAAGGAAACATTGCACAAAAACAGAAATAATAAAATTAACTTAACAAAAATATATTTAAGAAGTTTTAATTCTTTTTTGGGGAGTTGTCCTAGTAAAATTATGATAAAAATATTATAATTTCGCTTTACAGTTTTTACATACCTTGGTAGTTATTTGTTTTGTACAATGGAACAATTTTAAAACACATGTTTAAATGCTCTAGGCCACGTACTTTAAGAATTCTTCATATAATATATTATACCTACATAATTAATTAACCATTTTCTATTTTATGTCCATAACCTGTTTTTGTATAAACTCTATTTACTCGATATAAATTTATTTATTAGCAGTACGTACATAAGTTTATGTTACAATCAAGTTATAATTTACCATTATGTAACTTCATTGTTTAAAGTGGTTGTGACGTGTTTTGTACGTTAAATAAATACAATATATTTAATAACAAATTACACTACGACAGATTTCCTCCTAATATTACATGCTAGGCCAGTTATATTTTATAATAATGACCGAGGTATTTAAAAATGCAAAATATGCACTAGCTAGACACGTAAAACACGTGTTCTTTACTTTTATTAGTGCCTTCACCATGTACTATAAAGGCATATTGTTAACTATAAAAGTCGGCAAATATCGATAAAAAAATAGGTAATAGGCACCGATTCAATCACAAAAAAGCGTACAGTTCTTAATTTAATCGGAATATAGAATTAAATATTGAACCGGCAATCTAAATGCAGAGAAACCGAAGCACGTTACGATAATATGTTAATTCACCTGTAACAAACAGCGGATGCTAATGAAGGCGGATTCAGCGCGGTGTCGGTGAAATAAGCGGGCTGCCTTCCGTCGACCTTCGATCGGCGCGGGCGAGCAGCGGCGAATGTCCGGAGAGACGGCGCCCGCGCCCGCCGTCGGTGAACGAACTCACCTTGACAAATGCACCATTTGGCATTGTTCGCGGGAAAACCGGCGGCCTTGCGCGCCGCGCCGCGCGCCCGGCCAATCGCGAGCCTTCGCGCCACAGCCTGCGACTGTTTTGGCGGGAAGCTACTAGGGGCGCTGCCGTCGCTAGCCAACGCGATTTTAGCGTGACGACCTTTCTACGTAGACTTGACATTCGCATTCGGGCAAACGCGCTTGTAGGTACCTCATACACGATTCATGTATGCACGGAATATTTGCCGTGCACCGTTTTGTCCACTAGACCTACCAGCAACACTTCACTACTATTTTCGCATTTCTATTTTTTGTGCAGAACTGTAATGACCGATAATTGGTCGCATGCTCGCAAACTCAATTAACCGTGGAGTGTTTAACAATTACTTAAATGTATAACTAGTTTACGCTCATTTTGATGACTCAATTGGATTAACTGTGAGAGTGCCTGCGACTTGACTAGCGTGTTAGAGACGCTGTCGCTTCATGCTCCACTGATTTTAGCACCGACTGATGTAAGCACCAGGCGGTGTTCATTAAATCCATTAATTTGTTCATAATCCAACCACAGCTCAGCGGTGCTATTTATATTTTGTATCCAATTACGATTTCACTTAAACTAGGCTTATGATTTTATTCTCCGACACTCAATTATTATATTATATTATATACATTCTCAAATTATCATAAAAAAATAATTTAAAACGCGATCTTTAGTTAGAAAATCAATCAGATGCGCATGAGTTCGCGTTTCACTACATTTTGTTATCAAAATGGCGGTGAGAACGTGACGTCAGTGACTCGACAATTCTATACTTTGCACGTTATTTTTATTCTGTGGTAATTTGGTAAGGTCTCAGTAGCCTCAAATATTCTTGCTAAAATATAATTGTTACAAAATAGCCGCCAGGAAAAAATAATGTATCAGTAATAGAAGGATGGTTTGCAGTTTTATTTAATATCTTTGAGACAGTTAAAAAAACGAAATTTCAACATAAAATATAGCTTACTTATCGCTTTAAAACCATAACTACTTCATTATTTTACAACCTGAATAAAACTGTTATTTCGAACTCGTGTAATAATATTCCTGTTCGTAGCATTGTGCTACGAACTAGCTACGCGCCGTAGCTTAACACGTACCAAACTTTATTCTGGTAGGTACTCTACATGAAAGGACTAAATGCAATAGAAATATCACAAGCACTTACAATCAAATTAATAAAAGGAAAGAAGCAAATTAATAAAAGGTTTCTATTGCAGTTAAAATTAGAACTGAAACCGAGATGTTTTTTAAAAGTTAGATTCTTTTGACCAAAAAGTTAAAACAGAAAACAACCTTATAATTTAAAACACAAAATTCCCGAGTAAAATAATTCTTGGATTTGATTTTATTCAAGTGCGTCAGAGTGCCGTGAATGCATTAATCAAATTCTGACCCTACCTAATAAGTCTCGGGTGCAATGGAATACAGAATGTATAAATCTGATTGGACCCTAATTAGCGTAATATTTGGTATATTTTACTGCAAGTTTTTATGGTCGGTTTAATGGCCTCTTGATGTTCGCAAATTATACACCTACACAGTTTGTTGTCCCTTATGTAAAATCGATTTGGTTCAATTATAATTAAGATCTTTGAGCCTTTTTTAAATTGTCTCAGTTAAAAATCGGTCGGCACTAGAAGTATAATGGGAGTAAAGGGTCCAGGTTGAAAGGATACTACTTTAGTTTTCAAAAGATAATATCTTCTAAAAACATGAATACTAGACGAAATGTACAAGATGTGTTAATTTTCCTCTCGTCTCGTTTTCGAAAAGGGTTAAAGACAAAAAAACAAGAGAGAATAGATAGGAACATATTTTTGCGTTAGGTTTAAATTTCCTTATTTTTAATAAAACTTTAGATGAAGACTATAATCGAAATTTATTGTATAATTTAGAGATTTAAATATAATATTCTAGACTTATAATCATGGTAATCAAGGTCGATGTTATCATTAAATTAATTCTTATAAATCGAGCGGTAACAAAACAGGTTAAACCTAGTCGTCAATAAAAAACAAATAAAATACGAATGACCTCTACAACGAAAGCAGCAGGACAGGTCTTATCATTTAATGACTCATTTTGCAAGTCCTTTTTATTTATAAACGAGTTCAATATAATAAATTTTATTTTATTAGCCACGGGCGCGTGCGTCATTATTAGACTATACCTCTACTATAATCTAAACTTTATATAAATAATTTGATTTCATGAAAAATAATACAAGAACTGTTCAAGTCTAAACTTTTAAAGTAGTCGAAACTTGAACACTAACAGATTATCGATATTAATGCCATGCTGTGTGTCGTGTCATAAAAACCATGTTTTAAACCGAATACCGTTTACTTGAAACGCATATTTGGAAAATATATATTAAAATCTACATGTAACAGCTTCTAAACGGAGAACAGAGAGTTACACAGTAAATATACTCCTAATTTAAGAAGTTTTTCTTTTGAAATGAAATGAAATGAAATGAAATTGTTTATTTGCCAGAAGTATGGTACAAAGGTTTTAGGATAAGTAAGTCAGCTTCACATACTTCACTGATTGATCAGCGTGCAAAATAATGTCTGTAGTTACAAGTACCTACATAAGAATGAACGGAGATTCTAATATTAATTGATTTACATCCAATTCAAATTTCAAATTGTCATATCTATACAATGTCAAAATTTACTATTTAAATAATCATTTACTTTATAAATACATTTATCTACTAGCAACTTATACAGCTTTGTCTTAAATTGTCTGAATGGTAATTCTCTTATGTCCTTAGGTATCTTATTATATATTTTTATAGTCATAATGTATGAAACTCGAGAACAATGTATTACTAGGTACTAAAAAACTTTATACTAGGAAACAAAAGGCGCTCATAAAAATATACTAGCCAACACGATAAAATGAAACCTATAGTGTATTCTGTTATATCTCGTTTTATCATTTACTGAACAGTCTTCAGCGAATGGTCGTGAGTGAAGTGTCGTTCACCCTGACACGTCACACAATACCTATCTACCATTTAGCCACACGTAGGTACTTTTTGCATCGCGTCTTTTGTATCAATTAACGCTGAATCATACGCGACTGGAAAAATTTAGGCCTACACCGGATTATTTTAACTTTAAAAACTACGTATTGGCAGAGATTAGTAAATAGTTATACTGTTGCTGTGGTACGGCTCAAGATTTCTCTTCTGATATTACAGCAGTTTATTTATTTATTACACCAATAACATCATGATAGATTTATCCTGTTGCTATGCGGTTTTCTGGAAGAAATCTATTCTAAGCGATAAGATCGCCCATTGTACCAATTTTATTGTAAGTTTTTTTCTGTAATTTTTTAAGGTGTGCAATAAAGTGTTTATGTAAGCTGTGTGCTTATTCCATGAGGCAGACTGTGGTGATTCCTTAGTAACTAGCATCAACAGATGTCGACGGCTCGTGTAATTAAAATATATATTATGTATGTCTCTCGTTTATTATATGGGCCCTAGTTAAGTTACGTTTTTGTAAGCTTTCTTTGTTGCCTGAAATAAAGATTTATTATTTTTTCTTCTACTATAACTGGTAACGAATCTCCGGTTTCGAATGAGACCAAAGGGGAATTGGAATTAGAATTTTCACTGGTGTAGATTTTTAAATAAATGGCAAACTTTTTGGAATGTTTCGGAAAAACGGAACAGATTTTTTTACCCGATTACGGCAAAGCCAAATAAGGATTACCCCTCTACTACCTCTTATAGAGATCCATGAGGGAGGCTTGTGTTCAGTACTGGACGTTTTACGGCTGAAATAACTAAGGAGGATAAAAGGTGGATATTTTAAGCATTGGATATCCAATGCTTGCGTTTCCCCATAACTCGTAAAGGCTCGACGTATTTAATTTAATTATGAAGTACTAGCTTGTGCCCGCCGCTTCGCATGTGTTGTACCCGGATAAAAAGTAGCCTATGTGTTAATCCTAGTCAAAATCTATACGTTTGCAAAATTTCAGCTCGATACGTATGCTAGTTTTTGCGTGAAGAGGTAACTAACTTCCATACAAACAAACTTTCGGCTTTATAATATTAGTGAGATTGTCAAGTTTGTACTATTTGTGTTTTATAAGCTCGATAGTAATTAATAAATGGTGCTACAAAACACAGCATTATCTAGTCCTAAACTTTTTCAATTAATAGAATACTTTTAGTTTTTTTTTGTAAATACATAGGTAAGTACAAAGATATCAAAAATGAAAAGGGAACAACTTAGTTAGGGAACTACTTAGTAGAAAAGGCAAAAATGTCTCCCGACGGTAATATACCACTTCGAAATCAGCAAAAAAGCAGGTCTAGTCAGTTGTTTACCGTAAATATAAAAATAGGTCACTGCTTCGGGGACAAAATAATCTCCGGTTATGTTTGGTGCAAAGCTTGTTTGTCCGTACTAAATACTAGAAATTTGTACATCCCGTAGGTATTGTGACTGGTCGTTAAAACCTGACCGATTTCTGGGAACTGTTTGGTTAGAGGCCGCTGTTATGTTTGTGTTCTATAACTTCGAGGAAAACATGTAAATATGGTTTAACGTTAGATGTTTGAACTCAATTTAAATACATTTTTATAATTATTGTTTTTGCTGAATCTGCTTCTGTTGCAGGTTTATGTACTTTATTATGATAATGTACCTAAGATTAAGAACTCTATCGCCTGAAAACTTGCTCAGAGCGAGCTCTACAATTTCTAGATTCTTATAATAAGAACTCTATTATTTTTTGGTTTAATTTACTTTGTGGTTTAATTTACTTTGCCACAGCACAAGCTGAATGGTGACCTTTTTTGTCACTTTGATTTAGTGCTATTAATAATTTTATAACTGTTTGTAATAAGTGACAAAATAAACATATTTTTATCTTTATCTTTATCTTTTGATAACAAGAAATAAGTTTGAATACAAAGGTCACACAAGCGCGAGCGCCGTAAAATATGTCACGTTTTTTGTCACGTGGCACCATACCGCATAGATAGGTTATATCATTATATCGGGTTAACTTGTTTATTAAACAAAATTCAATTATGTGAGGATGACCACGCAAAACAGTTTTTCACTATAATTTCTTTCTCAAATACCTACCAGGCGTAATTACTTTAATTTTTGATTACAAGAAATGGGTTAGAATAGAAAAGTCACAATCGTCGTGAGATATGTCACGTGGCACTATACTACAATCGTTTAGATGAGTTATCCTACTAATATTAGAAACGCGAAAGTTTGTAAGTATGGATGGATGTTTGTTACTCTTTCACGTAAAAACTACTGAATGGATTTTAATGAAACTTTACAATAATATAGCTTATACATCAGAATAACACATAGGCTACAATTTATAAAGATATTGTGTGAATTGTCCAATATATGACGATAAGTGTCAAATAAGTAGGAAAAATCTACCATCTGCGAGCTATTCTGGCGTGCGCTGCCAAAACAGCTAGAGTTACACATGTAATGTATGATGGAAATGTTTATCCTACTAATATATTACAGTGAAAATAAGAATGTATGTATGTATGTTCCCTTTTCACGTCAAAACCTCTGAACCGATTTGGATGAATTTTAGTACAGGGGTAGATTAGACCATGGAGACGGACATACGCTACTTTTCATTGCGTAAATTAAATCAGAAGGGGTTAAAATAGGGGATTAAAGTTTGTATGGAAAAATCGTTATTCTTGACTTTAAAAACTTAAAATTTTGCATAGTTGTAGGGTAGTAGTAGGGTAATAGTAGGGTAGTTGTAGGGTAAGTTGTAAAAAGTGGTTGTAGTAGGTGCGATACGAAGTTCGCCGGGACAGCTAGTTTCACTATAATTTGGGGTAACTTGATCATTACAAACATTTAAGTTTTTCAGTCTAATTTATTTCTCAAACACCACACGCATCATTACTTTTTCATATAAAAATATATTATAGTGTCGAACTTTCGAATTCAATTAAAAGGATAGCGATTGTCGTTTATAAATCATATTCTTTTATTTATAAATAAAAGATTATGATTTATTTTTTCTATAGAAAAACATAATCCGGACATGTCGGATTGGTCTTCAAGCGCGCATTTTAGCCCCGCTAGAGTTTATAGCTCTTTGTACTACTAGATATTTATGACTAATGTTTCTGTTACATCACATAATGTTCCCAGAAATTGTTGTCCTTTATATGGAGTATCCTTCCGCTGGCGTCAGCTTAGAATTCATCGTGGGTACACATTTGAATACATTGGTCATTATTTTAATGTGCCCTTACTTTTATTAGTTCAGTGAACTTCGAACGTACTGAGCCCTTTTGTTGCCTAAAATCTTGAAATTTAATGATATTCTATTTTGCTTTATTGATAAATCTTATTAACACTTTCAAGTTTCTTGATTAAGTCATTTATTTAAATTTTACCCTCCTGAAAGACTCCAAGAAGTAATATCGCCAAAATCTGAAACAAAATAAAATGCATGTTAATTATTTGTATAGTCTCTGTCTTCTTCTCCTTTCAGAGCGGAATCACCCACTGCTGGGTATAGATAGGATTCCCTTAGTCTTGTCCTTTGTGCATTTAGAATTTATCATTTGATCTAAGTAGAAGAGCTCGGAGCGCGTGCTCACTGTGCGTCACCGACTCTTGTTCAGCATTGAATCTCTATCTATCACAAAAAAAACCCCTGCGTTAGTCTCTTGTAAACATCCTCATTAGAACAATACAAATTCAATTTCCTTATGAATAATAACATATTTCGAGGAAATGGTTGCAAACGCAGCCAGCGAAGTGTGAAATCATCTGCACAGACACTCACAATGTGTAGTTTGTATGACTTAGCATGATGTCACGCTCAATGTTAAAATAGGGGATGAAAGTTTATCATGTACTTAGCCGTAATAGTTATTTTTTTTTAATGTTGTTAAGGGTGTATCTACAGAATATATCGGTCACTGGCATTTAATTTATACTTTCTCTGCATATAAATTAGCGAGCAACTTTACTTCTCTCGAGGACTCAAAATCTTTGTCTGAATTTATCAGTCTCCGTTGCTCTTCGTTAAATATGGTTGACGACAAAAAAAAAGTATTTCAACAAAACTCATAACGAAATAAGAAACTGATTAAAGATATACATGCATATAATATTTAAAAAACATTTAATTTTTTAGTATAGAATAGTGAAAAATTAACATTATATGGTATGTTAATTTTCCACTGGAGATCTGAAGACACTAATGATAAAGTCCTAAACTTACAAACACTCCGGACTAATAAAAAAATGCTGTTTTATTCAACAGAACATAATTCCGATATCAATAGACCTCTATGCTCTTACCGACATAACAGTAGAAAATATTTCCATTTATCACTTTCGCATCTACAAGAACCACATTCCGATCAGCACAGAGGCGATAAGCGAGCACCATGAATACGTCATCGTCAGCTGTGGTGTACAGATTAGTTCATAGCACACATGGGACTCAATGGTGGCTTATCGCGTGACATGTGTTTGTACACGTTATCGGATACCAATGCGGTCGTTAATTGAGACTTGATTTTGAAGGGAGAAACTTAATTTTGTGACTGATTTAATGACGTACGACTAAACGAGTTGACGAAATATTCGAAAAGTAGCATTAGTAGTAGATTTTATACTTTAGCTCTAGATTACAAACAGGTTTTTTACAAAAAAAGAAATATATTTTATTTGAAGCCGAAAATAATACTTTTTCTATTGTATATCTGCTCTATATCTAACTATTACTATGCTACAGCGTTGATTTTGAAATTTAAGTTAGATCTTGTTTTACAAATCTTATTTAATTGTTCTTTCGTTAAAAATAACCAATTGAATAAGATTTTTTTGCGGATGTCATGTTACCCAGTTCAGAGTAGACAGTGCACTAATTATTTCAGTGGATGTAGATACAAATAAAACCAGTTACATCAGAGCACAGCTGCTAGTCCGGTTGCATTCCTGAGGGAACGCCAGGAATACCGACGAGAAACAAAAAACTAAGCAGTTACCCAAGAAATACGCAATTCTAAAATATTGAACTACCTATATGCCGTGTGCTGTTTACTGATGTTGCTGCCAAAGGTTTGAGTGATGATCAATGATGATACTGATTTGGGGAGAGATGCGTAGATGCTTTTCTAGCGAACATAATACTTTGGGACTACTGACACAAGTAACCTCCATTTTGTAAACATAATTATAAGCTCTATCTGAGAATTTATTAAATATATTTCCCTGTATCATGGAAAGCAAATTTCTCTTAACAAAAATGCTGATGGACACTATCTTACTATTTAAATTCATATAAAACTAAGCAAGCGTTAAATTACTCATTAGCCCATCTGGTTAAATTTAAATATATTTAATGCAGGTCTACTTTTGTTAATGTTATACTAAATAAAAAAATAAGAATAAAACGCATATCTTAGCAATACAGTACTATTTATATGTTGCAACATCTAGTGTGAGAGAGATGAAGGCCAATTACATAGGATATTAGATAGCTACAATTTATTTTACAGTCCCGTGTCGTTCACTCGTAGGAAACTTTCATCCATCCATCCATACATCCCACTAATATTATAAAGCCGAAAGTTTGTTTGTATGGAGGTTTGTTACCTCTTCACGCAAAAACCCCACGGATTGAGCTGAAACTTTGCACAAAATAATATATATGTTGGTCTGGATTAACACATAGGCTACTTTTTATCCGGATACGACGCGAGCGAAGCGGCGGGCAGAAGCTAGTTATTTATAACGGCAGGCTTACATTGGTCAGGTGCAACGTATGGCGAGAACCAAGTGCATAGTCATTTGTAAATGCAAAAGTCATACAAAAATTTGTAGATGTACTTACGAGTACTGAATTGTTTTAGTTTGTGCTGCGGAAATGCATTGAGCTACTTATAAAATACGTACAAAGCTTATCTTTGACCTGTCTTCTTACAATCGGTTTAAAATGATTTACTATATTTACTGTACTGACGTGTAAAACTGCACTGTTATCCATGGAGGCTCTCCTAGGAAAAGTAGGAGTTTTACTGACAACAAAAAAAAAGCCCATGGTCCATCTAGGACTGTAGTGAATTTCGGGGTTTGTAAAATTACCCATAAAATCATGAAATTGCCTAAGTACCTAGGCTAGGATAACTACAACCTTGGAGACTGTGGACACTTTTTTACTATCTGTAGTCGAGCTGCTTACAGGAAATATAATACTTTTTTTTAACAAAATAACTGACTTTAATGATTAATTCTAAAACCGCCGTGGGGTGCCGGCAGTAGAATGATACCCCTCCTCTCATGCCCATGGTTGCAGTAAGAGCCTGCTAAGGGATACCTCCGGAAGATGGGCAGCAGCGTCTATCCATGTATCAACATCCTATACTGCGCTCACCAACCCGCCTGCCAAGCGTGGTGTGTATGGGAACTACCCCTCATGGAGATCCATGAGGGAGGCCTGTGTTCATCAGTGGACGTTTTATGGCTGAAATGATGAATGATAAAATCTAAAATGTTGCTAAAAAAAACCAAACCGCTATATATATGTACGTAGGTATGCTTATTACATTTAGGTCCCTTGATTTATTATGGATCCTTTAATCAGAACTGGGTGAGCAAGCATTCAATAATTAGGTTCGGTTTTTTGTTTTACTTAAAGTTAGCAAGTTTATATGTATGGGATAACAGATGCGAATGCCTAATTATATATATGATCATTTATAAGACAATGTGGAATTATGTGGATCTATTCGGGTATGTGTGAATTACTAGCCTACTATTGTTAATTTCTTTTAATTTGTTCTTTGTAAACCACTACTGTGTATCTATAAGTGGAAACTTATTAATAGCCACTTATTATTATACTTATAACTATTGTGTATCTTGTGCTGATAGTTTCCCTAAGATGAATAAATAAATAAATAAAAGTATATCTTGAGGGACTCCAGAACACACTATTACATTATTTCATTCCATTTTATATCCAGCAGCCTTACATCCAGCGGCCTATGTCCAGCAGTGGGCGGCCTACGGCTGAAATGATGATGATACCATTTATTTCAATTCAGTGACCCTGATGCTGGTGGTAAAATCTAGGTAAGTATCATGATTAGTGGGTAGGAATATATTATCTCAGCCATCTTTCGATGTCATGACCCGTGAATTTTGTAATATTTAAGGGTTTCGATAACCAATTGTGGTCTTCTTCATTAGCTCCGCTTTACACTTACCTACAATATTTGAGGAGTTTTCTCGTTTCCTCACGGACCGGACATCATCAGAACTAAGTTTTGAAAAAAAATTGCACCTAATTGCTGAAATGTTATTGTTGAAAGTTAAAGATTGAAATTGGGACCGATTTGATTTTTTCAAATCGATTCATAAACGACGGAGTTCTGAGGTAACAATAGTTGAAAAAAGTGCAGTCGACTCGGAGAACCTCCTTTTTTAAGGCGAAGTAAAAGTTAAAAATGAGTACATAGTACACCTAGGTGTGTCTACCACGACCAATATCCGGACTAGGTCAATGTAAACCCGCTTTATCATTAGCATTCATCATTTCAGCCATAAAACGTCCACTACTGAACGCAGGCCTCCCTCATGGATCTCCATAAGGGGCAGTTGCCATACTCACCACGCTCGGCAGGCGGGTTGGCGAGCGCAGTACGGGATGTTGATACACGGAATGACGCTGCTGCCCATCTTCCGGAGGTAGCTCTTAGCAGGCTCTTACTGCATCCACAGGCAAGATAGGAGGGGCAACATTCTACTGCCGGCACCCCACGGCATTAGAATTAGTGTTCACATACATATATAGCAACAGGTCGTTAGTGACAGAAGTTGGTGTAATTTTGTCAACAGTCGTGTGCATTGTCATTTGGCGGCGGGCTTTGGCGCCTCGCGGCTCTGTAACGGGGTAATTTGGGAGCACTCCACTCGGTGCTATTAATATCTTTCTCAATGTACTCGTAACAAGCTTGTTTATGATTATTTTTCTCATAGACGTTAGACGATGGAAGAAGAATTTGGCCAACCTTTTTTTCTTTTAAAATATTTCATTAAACCTTCTTTTAATATAATTATCTTATTTTTTTATCAGTATAATAATTCTTGCAAACATAAGTATAATAATTATAGCAAACAACTCCTCATGACCAGTACAAAGATCCATGAGGGAGGCCTGCAGTAAATGCCAAGTGAGATGATGGTAAATAATTTTGTCAGTTAATATTATATTTTCAACGTTTTTCTTGTTTTTTTTCATAAAGGTTCCATGAATATCGTAAAATCTTCAAGAATCTTCATTTCATTTTAACGAAGTTTAATTCATTTTTTTCTGTAAACATTGTTAAAATGTTTGTCCTCTAATACAAGAAAAACATATTACATATAGGAACTCTAACATTTTACAGTTATGGTTATAACAAAGTTAATGTTTCATATAAGTAGTTTTAACAGTTCATTATTAACAAAACATACTGCTTCATCAGTTGCAACCTTGCAACGTCGACACAGGTTGCAGGATTATATTTACGTTATCGAATTTCGCAACTACATCAATCACAAGTAAAATCTACAATTAAAATTTCAACCTAACCGGAGGGTCGTATTTAAATGGGCTAAGGCTAATTCTACTAAAGATTTTTATGAACTTAACAGGCAGCTGTGAGGCACAGTATGTGGGCATTTGTTTTACCTATTATATTCTTTTATGTTGTATGTATTATTATCCTAAATATGTGTTGCTCTACCGTGGTACAGCCAAATTAATGCTTAAAATCAATCAAAATCAATTTGGCCCCATTATACGGAGACTTATCTTTTTTTTTTTTTTTTTTTTTTTTTTTAATCTTTATTTATTTTAAAGGAGTTTAGTCACACAGTGACTATGCCACTCCCGTTAAACTAAACACATGTAAAACACAAGAATATAGAAAAATACACTTAAATAACAAAAAAGATAAAGATTGATTAGCATTTTAGCCTCCTCAGATAATGGTGATGCCAGTACACAGTTGCACACACCTATGTTGCTACTAAACGTAAAAGACATATTTTGCCGCAAGGCCTCGTTCCGCACACATTCCATCAATACATGATGAACATTTTCTTCTCTGTCACACTCCACGCAGTTAGGTGTATCTGATAGTCCCATTAAAAATTTAAACTTGTTTGACGGAATGTGTCCAGATCGAAGTCTTAACAATGTAACAACATCTTTCCTATTTATTTCTATGTGATCGCCAAACCACGGATAACGAGGAGGTCGGCTCTGTATTGTTTTGTACCAGATCCCCTTAGTAAGCGAACGCTCATCAAAATACTCATGCCATATTTGTCTACAACTTGCTTTGGGTATGAACAACAACTCGCTATGTGTAGGTAGACATTTGTACGCAATACCGTCCCTTATCGCTTGCCGTGCTGCTTGGTCGGCCACCTCGTTGCCCGTGATTCCAACGTGAGAGGGTATCCATTGGATAATTATTTCTTTATTCATTGCGCAAATCTTATAAATCGAATCAAGAATGGTGTAGGCTATCGGAAGTCCTCGAATGCTCGAAGATAACCGAGCCAAATGTAAAAGGGCACTTTTACAATCAGACAGGATGACAAACTTACTACAATTGACTGATGAAACATACGATAACGCTTCGGAAATAGCGATAAGCTCGCAATGCATAATACATATATCGGAATCTATAGTGAATCTAGCATACATATCTATCTGTGGATCTACAAAAGCAGACCCACAACCGATGTCATCCTTTGATCCATCTGTATAAATTTTATAATATGAACTATATTTATCGCTAATCTGATTAAGACATAAATTGTGTAATTTGCTTAACTGAAAATTCCTCTTTGCACTTGTTATTCCTTCAACGGTTGTTTTAATATGGTTAGCTATATTATAATAACTTATCCAAGTATCAAACGAAAACATCAATGGCTTGGGCTGAGAATTGATCGCGAGATTACGGTATTTTCGGTGTACTTCGATAAGTAAAGGTAATTTCTTTCTTCTCCAATACGCGCCTTCACACAAATAACTTAATTCATCCAGAACTTGAATGGTAGTATTATTTAAAATAGACTTAGATCGTAGCCAGAATTTAGCCGCTAGGTATTTTCTACGGACAAACAACGGTTGGATACACACTTCACTCTCCATAACGTGAATGGGAGAACTTTTTATAAAACCTCCTATCACTCTCAACGCTTGATTCTGCACTTTGTCTAGTTTGCTAAGATTACTTTTTGTTCCAGTTTCATATAAAAATGACCCATAGTCTAATCTACTTCTTATTATTGCAATGTAAAGTTGCCTTAGATGCTTTTGATGAATTCCCCATTTCGACCCCGCTAATATTTTAAAAATTTTAAGAATTTTAAGTATTTTCTCCCGCGTTTCATTTATGTGTTTTCCCCATTTTAGATTTTTGTCAAGCCACATTCCTAAATATTTAACATTGTCTACTTGTTGTATACGTTCATCATTTATATTTAAATTAACATTACATATATTAGGGTTTCTAGAATGTCCCCTTGTAAAAACACAAACTTTGGTTTTTTTAAATGAAATATTTAAGCCTAATTCGGATACTATGCGGTCAAATACTATTAAAGCATCTTGGGTAGCAGTCACTGCATCTGTTATGTTTCTACTGCTAGCATAGAGTGCAAAATCGTCAGCGTATTGAGATGTATAGACGTTACATATGTTTTTACAAATAATACTGGTAGCAGCGTTGAACAATAGTGGGGACATAGGATCTCCTTGCGCTATACCGGTTCCGGTTATCCTACTTATAGTATCGTTATTAGGTAACTCAAGGTTAAGATGACGCGAGTGTAAAAATTCCCATAGGTATTTACAAATTGTATCCCCCACTCCAAGATCGTCCAACGCTTTAAGAAGGCTTATCAGATTAATTTTATTATACGCATTGTCGATATCAATGAAGCAGCCTACTGTTACGTACTTCTTACTTAATCCGTTTTGTATGCGAGAAACCAGTCTTGTCAAATTGTCCATACATGACTTGGATCTTCTAAACCCAACTGTTTCGTTGGAGAAGCAATCGTTTTTTTCCAAAAACCATTCCAGTCTACGCGTCATTATGGTATGAAAAATCTTGCATGGACACGATAACAATGCAATTGGTCTAACATTAGAACTCGAGCTATTATTAACATTTGGTTTCGGGATAGGAACTATCTTGACTTGCTTCCATTGACTCGGTACGAAACCAGATATTAAAAAGGCATTAAACAATGTTACTAGAATAAATTTAGCTGAATCTGGTAGGTTCCTAATCATGGAATACGATATATCATCTATACCCGGAGCTGAATCTGAATGTTTGATGGTGTTATCAAGTTCTTCAACTGAAACTGGTAAGGATAAATGAACATTCTTACTCGAAAATTCGGGACAGGGAGGGTCTGCAAAGTCCGGCGCTAGACTGCTTAGTAGTAATTCAGCAGTTTCACGGCTTAAACTGCTCCTCATCGACTTTGAACCTTTCATCCACCTCATCTTGGCCCACATTACCTTTGAAGAAGTCACACTGTCAATTTCGCTGCAAAAACCTTGCCACGCTTTACATTTACCACTACGGATTAGTCTTTGAGCAGTACTGATTTTGCTTCGTAAACTTTCATAATTATCAGATGTCGGGTTTCTCCTGAAGATTGCGAGGGCCCGTCTCCTTTCTGCGACAGCTTTAGAAATTTCCTGATTCCAATATGGTCTAGGCTTGAATTTTTGGAGACGAAGAGGGTTTTCACATATTTTAATAACTGGAATCGAATCCTCTGCAGCCTTATTAATTAATCCAATAAATGCATCATAGGCCAATTGATGGTCATTTGGCAATATAAAGTCCACAAGCTCTCTCTCAATGCCTGATCGATACTTGACCCAATCTGCCTTTTTAAAGTTGCGCTTACTCTTACGGAATCTGTTATGTGTGTTGATGCTGGTACTTATTTTAATCATTAAATGATCACTACCAAGGTTTTCATTCAAGACCTGCCAATCGAGACTCAAGGCTATATCTATCGACGCTAACGATAGGTCAGGTGACGACTTTTGAACTATACCGTTGACTAATTTAACTCTTGTATGCGTGCCATCATTTAGCGGAATAAAGTAATTGTCCAAGGTACAGTCTAGAATTTTGTCACCTCTTGCATCCGTCTTTGTGGACCAATTCGTATGATGACCATTTAGGTCTCCAGCAATGAGAGTTCTTAGACTAGCGAGAGTGAATATTTCATCCCAATCCCTGGTAGTAGTATTAACAGACGGTGGACAATAAAGAGAGTACACGTTTTCTAAGTGGTCACAATTCATAATTTTAACATGTAATATTTCAATATGATGATTGGACAGGTCAACTTGAAATTCTTGCGCTTTTATCGAACTATGAGTCAGGATAGCCACACCTCCATAGCCATCAGCTCTGTCCTGTCTAAAAATATTATAGCCAGTAATTTTAAACCGGCTACCGGGATCCAACCAAGTCTCACTTATGATGGCTATATGAATTTTCTCTTGATTTAAAAGAACTTCTAGCTCCGTCTCTTTAGGGCGGATGCTTTGAGCATTCCACTGAAGCACATTTACGAGAGATTTTGAGATGTTGTGATCCATAATTGGTTTATGAATTCGCAACAAGGCTTATCAGCTATAAATTGCCAGAAAAACGATAATAGCGCTTCCAAAATTATGCTTCCACAACTCTTGATTTTATCTTCCCATTTTCCCTTTTCAAATATTTTATCTTTTAGTTTTTTAAACAGCAGCATCCATGACATCTGTTTCTCATTGTTTTTCCTATTTTCATTCAGTGGTTGCTCTTTTTCTCTGCTATATTCTTCACTTATGTCCGATGTATATTCAAATTCTATGTCATCCTCGCGTTCCTTCGCAGATGTTTTCCTAATTCTTCGCTTCTCAGCCTTAAACATCTTTTTAATTTTTCTCTGTTTTTCTTTCACTATGTTTGCATATGAAAGAGTGCTATCCTTATCTGTGGTCAGATCTTGTTGGGTGTCGTCTTTCCTGTGTTCATTTGAGAGGTCCTCTGATAAAGCTGGTAGAGGTGGATCTTTTGAAAGATCTATTGGTTGAGGCGACGGCGGGACATATAGGGTAATAGCCTTCTTATATGTGCAGTTAAATTCAGCCATAAGCTCCCGTATTCTCTTTTCCTTCAGATACACAGGACAGATTTTTGTCATTGCCATATGTTTCCCGGTACAATTGTTACATCTAAAGTTTAATGTTTCGCAGTTTGAATGAGGTTTTGAACATTTGGGACAAATTACTTTCAAAGAAGGGCATAATCTTATGGAATGCCCGAAACGCCAACACCGGGAACATTGTGTCACTGGGAAAGTATAAGTCCCCACGGCCACTCTTGTATCGTATACATAAATAAATGGAGGTAAAGACGATCCTTTGAAGCAAATCCTTATAGACTCACTCATCTCCCAGTTGCCATCGTGAGTGTTTTTGCGCTTTAGTCGTTTTACGCCCAGGATAGGAGTTTCGCTATTGAGACCTTGTAAAATTTCTTCTTCATTCAGCTCTAAATCGACATCTCTTATTACTCCGTACGATTGAGTCATTTCCATTGTTCTCTGACATTTAAAGCCATTCTCATTAAATCGCTTGCAGAGCATTAAATTATCGGCACTAGTTTCGTCAGAAAAATGTATAAGTACCTTATGTGCGTTTATGTACTTAATTTTCATAATTTTAGAAATGTTCTCCGCTTTCATCAATTTCGAAAGTCCGAATTGTTTTGGAAGTTTTTCTGTGCAAGTAATACTCACTTCAATTTTATACTCTGTGGTTTTTGTAGCTACACTATCTTGTATTTGGCCTTGACCATACATTTTAGCGTTTCTCACAACCGTCGTCGAAATCTCATCCTCATTTAACTCCCTTATTCTTTTTTTGGGCCTTTCTAAGTGTACGTCCGCCATTATTACCGAATTGCAATTCTGCGTAATATTCTCCGAGCTACTTGTCTTCTCACCTCTATTATATATGTCGTCATCGATGTACATATCTTCCTCTCCCTCACCCTCCGATTGGTTATTTAAAATTGCAAACCTATTCATTATCGTTCAATATTCGCACTATGATTCGTAAACAATCACAAATAAACGCTTAGTACGCAACAACGCGCACTGCGCTGCCGACAGGGTACCGATCGAACGCACGATAGATCAGCACGTGTACTTGCAATGAGCGACTGTGCGCGACTGGGGACTTATCTTCATGAGTGCAATAATCACCATATGGTTGCGTTGTCCCACGAATGACTCACTAAATACTTTCTATTACTTCCCATATGGTAAAGTAATGACGAGTGTATACACGTGTCACCTCGGGGGATCGATTAATGACTATTCGTTCATTTATATAAATAACTTGTCGCCCTGAGGATAGAGATGGTAAACAGTTTTCATTTCTAAAAACTACCGATAATTTTGACAAGTAGCTAAAAACAATTTGTTTTTAAGGTCATTTAATAATGTGTTCACCATATGTGCCTTAGAGTCTTAAGTTATTGAGTATACATTTTGTTTAGGGCGTTCATGCTAGTCAGGCAGATGAGAATTGTAAAGATAATGTCATGAATCATGATATTCAAAACGGCTCTTATAAATAAAGCGTTGTTGAACAGGATGACAGGTGAAATTAAGAAATACCGCTGTCTTTCTAAGACAAAGAACAGAAGACGAAGGTACAAAGGTTTATCTATGTTTTCGTATGAGGAAGCGATAACAGTCAGCTAAGCTTATTCAGCTTATCCCGATAAGACAGCTGGTGATACAATAATAATTATGCCATGATTTACACCTGAGAAAGTTATTGGATCAGATCCAAGGCGATCCGGAAGCTCAGTCGTTGGAGGGTATGGAACATTTTTGTACATTCCGTTCTATATATACTTGTGACGATCTATGACGTTGGCTGACGCTGGTCTGCCCACGTCAGCACCTACGGGCTCCCACTGAATCACGCGCATGGTACCATCGCTCCCATTTATCACGTTCGTGCTTATCTAGCTTGGTTGATTGATGGACATTTTTAATTTCACATTCACCATCAACCAATCGTCGGCCATCATCGATTTTAATGGGCCAATCGTTCGTCAAGATAATATCCCACCGGTCGAAAACTACTTTCCGAATTTTGAAGACGCACTGTACTTTGAAAATTCTAATCTCTCTTTCGAATAACATATGCATATTAATAAGGTTTCCTCGCGGAATCATAAATTAAGGTTTATCATCTGTTTAAACTTCCTATTTATTATTTTGTATTATAAATTACTAAGAATCGATGTTTTGTATTGTTTGGCTTTCATTTTCAACAAACTGCGTTCTAACTTAGCCCAGTTAAGAATCAAGAGGTCAGTATTTAAATAAATAATGCTGGACATCTACACACACAACCACCTACTCCTAAACTAAGTATAGCTTGTGCTATGGGAACTAGGTGGTAATATATGTTAAAGATTTTGTTAATACATTTACATACATAGAAAAGAAAAAGACCAAATATCAGCTGTAAAGCAAATTAATCTTGTCCCCCGGCGGGGATCGAGCCCGCAACCACATGCGTCTCAGCCGGCTATTAGACCACCTGAACCACGAGGTCCACAGTTATGAAAAAAAACTAAATATTGTTTTATTGACATGCATATTTGTAAAACAATTTTTATAAATTCTTAGTTATTAATGTGTCTATAGAAGCTGCTGTCACAGTTATAGTTATATTATCTGTGGTTATAGTCAGAGAGATAGATATAGTCATCATTACATAGACATAATATATCAGATAACTCCATACTAACGAATTACCAAAAAAATACAATAAGTAATAGCAAGCAAAATTTGTATGAAAGGTTGATTTGTCGGGGTTAAAAATGGCACCACATAGTTTGCACTTCCGATGTTGTGCCCTTTATTCTGAGAATTTGGCTCTTTAGATACTTATACCACGTTTCCAATAACATCGTCATAGAGATAATGAATATCGATAAAATCCTCAATGTATGTCTTCAAAGTAAAAAAGGATTCATTTCATCGTCCTGTTGTCAAGCGGCATCTGTGTGCGTGAGTTCAGTTAGTATCTAAGTACACGGCTCGGTAGTTTTATTCTGTGGTCCTGGTCAAAGGCTTCAGAACCAGCTTGTGACTCATTGTTCGGTCCTGTCGCGCAAATGCAAAGTGCAGTTACGAGACGTGAGCTAGTATTTATTTATTTTTCAGTCATTATTTTCTTACTGCAGCACAAATGCCTTGTATATTTTTGTCAAATCTGGTTGTGTAAAAAATACTCGGTTTAAATCAAATACCATTTTGAAAGGGTAAAATGGTAGTTGCAAACAATATATAAATGTGTTTTTATTAATACTTCTCCCGAGAGGATTCCCGTTAGGGTTTTTCGTAGCTTTGTGCTCCGTCATTTGCCAATATATAATTATATGACAAATAAAAATAGTAAGGTAGTAAACAATACATCATAAAATCATGCTGAATATCGGGAAAATAGTGTCAATAAGTGATTTATCGGTTCATACCTCAATCACATATTTTAAAGATGCTTTCACTCTATTATTTATTTACTAGGTTAGAACTCTAGTTTTATTACAATTTTAATAAGTGATGCTGTAGGTACAACATCTCAAATTCTGTTTTATACAAAAACCAGCTACCTTATTTATTAATTGTCAATAAAAAAAAAAGAATTAAAATAGAACGTGTTAAACTTGATTGTTTGTATAATGATGTTATTTTAAAAGTTTAAATATTTTTCGTTAGGAATTATCTAAAATGTCAATTTCCGTTCAAGTTGCAAGCGGACTTGGGACCCTGGTTTGTGAATACGCGGCCGCGACAGGTCTCGACATGAAGCTGAGGTAATCACCCTCAGACCTCACGATAACCTCTGATCATTTATAAACGTTAAACTTGCTTGTGTTTCGAGCTCATATTGTATGATTTACATTATTTTATAGTTAGTAATTCGTGAGATTATTAATTTATGTTTTGTTTGCTGTTTACTAATATTTCGGTGGATGTAACTACTGCAGTTCAGGATGCAATTTAATTTTAGGCAATCGACGAGTATTATGCATTGTTTGTTGATAGAGTCGTTTTGGCCTATAAGGAAGACAGCTCCTAATAGGTCCCAGTCTATTGGCAAAAACACCCTTTAATACTAATTATTTGATACTCCCATCTGTCCACATTCGGTATCGGTAGTATATTGTCTTTATCAGCGCAATGTCGCGAGTTCAAGACTCTGACGTCACGCGCGATAGGTAGCTTATCGAGCGCGGCCGATTGTTTCTGTGGAAAACTATCAGCCTCGGCCCCTCTTTGTGCCGAGCTATGATAACCTAGGCGTTTATCGCGCACCTTCCCGGCGCGGTAATAACCTAAATATCTAGTCTTGCATTTTACATAGATAACCTGCTAAGGCACGTGAAGCATAATGCTAAATGCAACGGTACCAAGGGAAAATCACAAAATTGAGAGTCAGATTTCGTCTTGCGATTTGCGAGCGCCTCATTTATAAGTCCGACATCGATGACATTGACATGAATTCGATGCGAAAAACACATCGTTGGAATTATGCATGACGGAAACCCAGCTTACGTCAGAGGAAGCGCTTCTTTTAATGACTTCAGCAGGTTAGGAGTCAGATAAAAAAGAGAAGCGGAAATGCTCGTCCGTCTGTCAATGCGGCGACAATGCCGTGCTATTTGTGTTAAACGGGCGATTTATTTCAGTCGGTCGTGGCGTGAACGTCCGCAGCGGAATTTCGGCCGCAAGGAATCCGATTCCGTTAGCTTGCAGTGACTGTCGTGTCTTGGACGCTCCGGATCCGGCGGTATCCGCTGCGGATCCAGAGCGGCCTACCGCCTGTTCTGCGCTTGTTGCCGGGTGGAACTCTTGCACTTCACCGGTCGTAGCGCCTCGACACCCCCTCTATTAGCGGCGACCGACGCCGACGCCACCATACGCGCGCTGCGCTGCTGCGCGCATAAGGAAAATTCGAGATGCGACTGACTCATCACCCCGTTCAACGCCGCGCGCCGCCTCCACCGCCTCCCAGTCCGCCCGGCAACACACACTTTCCATTTTTAATGACGTCAAAAGACAAAGCTGTAGATATGTGATTTTTTGTAGGCGTGACATTTATTTTCTTACCTTATAAAAGGGCATTCATCCACAAGGGCGAATCGGCACGTGCCGGTCACCGGCCGATGCTCACTCACAGCTATTTCCGATCGTAAATCACACTAAACGTCAGCAAATAGAAGGTTCCGCGGGAGCTGGCGGTACTGCGGCGCTGGCGGTGCGCGGCGCGCCTGCGCGGTGCGTCGGTCGGACTGGCGCGCGCTCACGGAACTGACTGCGCCGGCGCTCCATTTGGGTCACTGTCATACGGTGGTGGGTAGTGGGGGACACATGCTCGCCAGTTTGCCTCTGAAAAATTATCGTCTCGCGAATGTTTCACCGATGCGGGCGTTTTCCCCTCACGAAATGCACCAATCGTACGCGTTCGCGCCATTCACTGTTGCCGCCAATTTTTCGGCTGCCTTCTGGCGGCAAATGTTAGCGAATAGCGAAGCGACTTCATTGCTCGAATCTTTTGATGGTACTGAGTGAATGACAACTTTAGTTTGCCACTCTTCACCTGTTGTACCGTCTCATTCTGTCGTAGACACATACATTGCTTTCATCAATTAAGATTTTGGATGATGTTGAAGTCATGGTAAGTAATGAATCTTTCAAAGAGGTTATTAGATATATTTATATTATTATGCGTTTGTAATCTAGGGGTGTCATTACGGTCGTCATGGTTAGTTTGTTTCTAGGTTCGTGCTCAAAGCATAAGCAACTAAATTACAAAAAGTGACTGTACTCGTACATACTTAACCATTTGAAGCACTAAGAGTGTTATGTTATGAATTATCCTGAGTTATATTTATCGTTATTAAAATATTCACTTGTAAACATTACAACAATTACACAGATCAAAAAATAATTCAAATCTGTAACATACAAATTGGATACCACGCACCTTGTTTTGTGTTCGCTTTGTGACTAAGTGTTTAGGCCTATTAATTCGTCGGTAGCGTTATTTAGACACTTCTGATAAATAATTTTACCTTACTTCTTTGAATCATATCGGAGAAAATTGACGCCGATCAATGATAATTGTAACATCAGGAATCAGGAACATCAGAAAAACTTTAGATCAAAATAATAAAAATGTAAAATTCAATTCTATATTTTACAACAGAAAGTCACTTAGCTCCTCTAATTATGATCCTTACACCACGTAGGTACTAACATATTTCTAGAAAACTATAGCTAACGAAAAACTCCTTCTTTTTGATGATGATAAAAATACAAAAACCCTAAAAACGTCTGAAAATACTAAAAACGTTAAAAGTGTGCCTGTAATATTTAGGAATTTCCTTCAATTCCTCACAGATTCCACCATCAGAACAGAGTTTTTAAAAATGGGATCAACCTACTTCTGTTTATAAAAATAATAATGAACTGAGAACATCTTCCTTTTTAACCGACTTAAAAATAGGAGGAGGTTCTCAAATCGTCTGTATTTTTGTTAAAATCTTTGTTACCTCAGAACTCCGTCGTTTATGAACCGATTAGGAAAATTTATTTTAGTGCGAATAGATACACTGCCGTGAGGTACCGGCAGTAAAAGGTTACCCCTCCTCTCATGCCCGCGGAAGGTAAGAGCCTGCTAAGGGATACGTCCGGAAGATGGGCAGCGTCTTTCCATGTATCAACATCCCGTACTGCGCTCGCCAACCCGCCTGCCAAGCGTGGTGAGTATGGCAAGTACCCCTTAATGTAGGAGATCCATTTTTTTTAAACTCAGTTCTATGGGATTCATGTGGAATCGCGGGAAGTCATTAAATGTTGTAGGTGAATATATAGCCATTTTAGCATATTAAGCTAAAGTTAAAAGAATTTGCATTCAGAAAGTATGATTTGGTGAAATGGAATTGACAAAGAAGACCACAGATGGTTTTCGAAACTCTTTAATATACAAAGTTCACTGGTGACGACATCGAAATATGGTTGATATATTAAATAATCTATCAATCTAAGACAATTATATCCCTTTCCACTAATCATCATACTGATCTTCATCATCAGGATCATTGAAATAAAATAAAATAATTGTAATTTTGTCTACTGGAGTCCCTCAAAGCATAGGTTGTATGAATATTTGGTCTAAACTGTTAAACTACCTGAAAAAAGTGCCAAGTAGTTTTCGCGGCATACATTGCACCATTTTTGTACCGTATTCAACTTTTACTGTCTTTTAACGATAACCCTGTATTTAAATGAAACGAGAGCTCAGATAACTGGTCCCTAATCATTTATTGTTGCTCCCGGCATGACTGGTGAAGGTCATAAGAATAATTGACTATTTCATTCACAAGCCAGGCGCCATTACGTCTAACCACCTTGTCTTTGCTATGGAGAAAGTTTGTCGAGAATGCGTTCAGTTTTTAAACGACCTCAAAAAAGGTATCTTTGGTAGTTTTATTTTATTATTTATATTTGATAGCTGTCGTGAACTGATTTGGAGAATCAATGTTTATTGAGTTTGAATAAATACAGTTTCAAAAAGGTCATATTTTTTCAAAACTCAGTTCTGATGATGAACTCCTCAAATATTGTGGATAAACATATAGCGATTTTGGCATATCTGGCTCAAGTTCAAGCATTTGCATTTAGAAAGTATGAATTACCAAATATGATGTTTCAAAACTCCTTTCTGAGTTGGTATGCGATCCATGAGGAATCTATAACCCCCTTACTTCGCATGCGTTGTACCTGGATAAAAAGTAGCATATGTGTTAATCCTAGCCAACATCTATCCTACGTTGGCAAAATTTCAAATTGATACGTTTGCTAGTTTTTGCGTGAAGAGGTAACAAACCTCCATACAAACAAACTTTAGGCTTTATAATATTAGTGAGATATAATTATGTAAAGTAGAATGTTGTTTTTCTCTGTATTGTCCTTAACAGATAATTATTAAATTTAGAGGGAAACGACACGTTAATAATATCTCAAAAACTGTATTAATAGTAGACTGTTAACCGAGGGTCGAAAGAATCAATTCCCGAGGTATTTAGACTATAGTCCGAGTAGGAATTGATTCTTTTACCCGTGTTAAACACTCTACTTTTCATTTCGAATATGAGGAAAATAAAACTAGTTGTTTATCTAAACTATTTATTGATAATATATAATAATATTAGTAGTACTTACCTATTTAAAATTAATTGTCAAATTAGGACCTATTTTTTTTAATTCCGTCACAGATATGTACATAACAGATTACTATCCCGCCAATTTATGTCGACTTTTTAAGTTTTAAATATGGAACTCACCGCGTAATTGTTGCGGCTTATTCCGCTCAAAGAAGTTTGCGCTACTAAGTTCACACTGGCTGTTTAGAAAGTCACATGGCCGCAGCATTTTTTTTAATTAGTTTTTTTTTACATAAAACTCTTCATTAGCTGACCGCAGTTCTATTTTTAAAGTTCATTTGTTCATGCCCAAAGCATAAGCAACTAAATTACAAAAAGTGACTGTACTCATATATACTTAACCATTTGAAGCACTAAGAGTGTTATGACTAGTTATGAGTTATATTTATCGTTATTAAAATATTCAGCTGTAAACATTACAACAATTACACAGATCAAAAAATAATTAAAATCTGTAACATACAAATTGGATACCACGCACCTTGTTTTGTGTTCGCTTTGTGACTAAGTGTTTAGGCCTATTCGTCGGTTTTCCGGTGGGAAGTAATTTGTATGAGTTTTTCCCTCTCTATGGAGGGAAGCAGCATTTTCCACCCAATAATCAGATCAAAACAACACTACTTTCCGAGTATGAGAAATGAAAAAGTAATTTTCATATTTACATATTGGTTATTCTCATAAGCCGTAATTGGCAACCTGTAATTGAGGAAACACACAGTCAACAATATTTTTAGAACCTATTATTAACTCATGTTATGTGATTTTCTTGTTGGATGCCCTTTAATAAATAAATAAATAAATAAGCCGATGTATAGCGGAATAATTAAACAGTAAATAGCCCTAGCAGCATTTGTTCCAGGCCCTTGTATACGCAACGGCGTAATTATAATTGAATACACATGGGCTCGGTTCAGATTGTCAAAATGAGTGATGCATGTTAATTTTATCCTAGGACTAGTTCGCGAGAAGTGGATAAAAGAAAGGTAGGCCTTTGCCCAGGTGTGGTAAAGTATAGGCTGAAAATAATATTAATAAAACTTACACGCTTAGGCCTTCCGTGGCCATATGTACCTCATGCTATCAAATAGAAATTCCTCATGAAATAAAAGACCTATGACATAAAAGGTACACTCCCATCACTTTTTGCGGACTTGTCTGTCCACATTCCAATCTCGTTAGATAGCTCTCTCGCACTTCACATAATAGATTGGACGGAGCTCTCTCAGCTTCTATTGTAAAGTGCGACATGATCCACATTGTATTTAATAACGGGACGTATTGGTAATTGAACAATTTTAATCATCATTTCAGCCGTAGGACGCCCACTGCTGGACATAGGCTTCCCTCATGGATTTCCAGGTATTGTGGTTAGAAGCGGTCATCTATCTGCCCATATGAATTTGTACGGATGCAGGACAAATTCTTTATTAACGTTTAGGATATTTTTATAATGGTTACTTATACTTTTGCAATGGTGCCATTATGATTGATGATGGTCTCATCATCATCGCATATGATATCGTTATTTACATATATTGCATAGTAGTCGGAATTTCACAGTTATGCAAAATACGTAAAAACCGAATAGGCCAATTTTAAGGCACGTGGTTACTTGCCTGCGTCCGACGGCTTAGAAACGGATGGAAAATACTAGATTTTTTTAGGCGTGCATGTATCGCGCACATACATTTCTCAAGAAAAAAAAATCTATTTATATATTAATCAAGGAAAAAAATACATTTTTGTACATATCGAACCCACGTCCTTCGGACCGAAAGTCGGGGGAACATACCACTCTGCCAATACGGCTCATTTTTTTTATTACTGCCTATTTTAATTTTAATCATGGGAGTAATTAGCTAAGATATGTGCGTTATTACTTTCACAAGCGCTCCAATAAAAAGCCAGTATATATCAATATTTATGTAAGGAAAACCAAAGGTGATGTATTGTTTATATATGTATGTATATTATATGCATGTATATTATATACATGTATTAATTATATACTATGTTGTACCGTTTATCTTAGTCGTCCACGTGTTGGAAATATGAAAGAAAAAGTTTAGATTAAAAAAAATCCTAATAAAACTCACACATGCGGCATCACCCTCCCTGGATCCGGAAACAGGGGCACCTAAAGCCCTAACTCCAGACTGCCCACGGATCCAGTGGTCCCCTTACAGGGATTCCACTTCAGGCGGTGCGGGTGGCTACTGCCTTCGCCCCACCGCCACCATCTCTTATATACATATATATATTTACATAACATACTATACATATACATATATGTACATCCACCGAAAAATGGGCACCCAGGCGACACGGAGGGGGATATTCTCGACCCCAGGAAGTAGGGGCCCATCCTTCCTTCCAAACTAAAACTAAGGACAAACACATTTATATCTGGCCGAGATCGGGTCCCAGACTCCCGATCCCCCCAGTTCCCCCTCCGATGGGCACCAGATCCGTTAAGGTCTCCAGCCTCCGCTTAAGGCCGAAGATCTTCCGGTGTCTACTGCCCAGTCCTCCCTCACTATTTACAAACGAATCCGGGCGAAAATGGGCCACAGCTCCCGATTCCACCCGGAAACCTCCTAAAGGGGCTCTAGATCCGTACAAGTCCCCAGACAGGCCCATTCTTGCCCTTCTGAAAGGACCGACCGGAGCCCAGAGCCCCCTTACATCACTATAAGCTAAGATATAATCTATCTACATAGCCCGCCACACCAATAAATATACACAATAATATAAAACTCTGAGCGGAAACGGCCCTCAATTCCGCTCCCGCTACCAGAGACGTCCTCTTTTTGCCTCATCCACTGCCTCCTCTGCTAATCAGAGGGGTGCTTGGAGAGGCTCCATCCCATTATTTACACAACTACACAACTATGCTAAAATATTTACATCCCTACACAGCTCTTAAACTAAGAACAATATAATAAATAAATGTACTAAATAGATACGATATTGTAAATAATAAACATAAAATAATAATATACTTAAATAAATATATATAATATACCCCATACACCCCCCCGGTGTTTCTGTCCGCGCCAGCATGTCTGCATCGTAACCCCCATTTGGAGGTATACGATGCGCCGGAACCCCCTATCCGTAACCCGGGGACGCGCCACGTCGGAGCACCACCTCTCCACCCACTGGGACAACCCAGCAGGTCCCTGGACCCTACAACTAACTACCCTACAACTACCCTAGTATTAGTATTTGTATTAGTATTAGTATAGTTACCATGTACCTACCAATCTGTTTTTATCTTGAAATTTGATAACAATTTCAAATATCTGCATTTGGCATTTTGATAATGAATTTCACTGAAAGTATTATTTATGCATACCGACTTAAGTGGTTGGTATGCTTAATCACACATTTTAATTATTAGTTACTATTTTTCTATTTTTGTTTTATATTTTTCTATAAGGCCAATGACTGTGTATTAATAAATACATACACAAATTTTACGATCATATTTCTCGATTAATATTGTAATTTATTCCTTAAATGAAGTCGTCTGCGCAGACAATTTATTGGAGAAAAGTGATTAAATTATTTGTATGAAGGAAAAACGTTTTAAGTATTTAAAAAAGTAACAGGGTTATAAAATTAAACATTTTAAGTAACATGTACCCTCAGTTTTGCAATCTACACATCATGGCCTGTCATATGACCACACTTTCGATTGTTTACCCCTACATTCAACTCCCCGTATCTAACCGCATTGGTAGACTCAAGAAAAAAATGTCTATTCCAGGGCTATCCTATCTTATCTTACTAATATAAAAAAGTGTATGTATGTAGATATGTTCCCTTTTCACGACAAAACCGCTGAAACGATTTGGATGAATTTTAGTATAGGAGTAGGTTAGACCACGGAGACGGACATAGACTACTTTTCGTTGCGTAAATTAAATCAGAAGGGGTTGAAATAGGGGATGAAAGTTTGTATGGAAAAAAATATTAAACACATGTTTCAGCGTTAGTTGTAGCGTAGTTGTAGGGTAGTAGTAGGGTAACTGTACCCTCGCCGCTTACGAGGCGTACCTGGACGGGGTAGGTAACTGTATTCGCAGATGCTTACCCCGTCCCGTGCTCGTCTTGGGTGACTTCAACGCTCACTCGCGTGAGTGGGGGAGTCCCCGAGATGACCCTAGGGGAGTCACCATCTCAGGATGGGCGGCGGGACACGACCTCCGTTTGTTAAATCGGGGGTCCGTAAACACCTGTGTGCGGTGGCAGGGGGAGTCGATCGTGGATTTATCACGGTCGACTCCTTCTGCCACACACATGGTGTCCGGATGGAGAGTTGCGGAGGAGATGGTCACGTTATCCGACCATCGCCACATCGTTTTCGATGTGGTGTTTTAGATGTGGTGGTTGTAGTTATAGGTGCGATATTCGCCGGGTTAGCTAGTTTAGAAATAGGGCAGGAAATCATTGTAAGACGAGCTTGTGAATCGAGCAATAATATCGTCTGGCACAAGATTTTATGACTAATTACAACATTAAATATGTTAGGTTGTGTTCGTAGAAGTGGAATCAACGGTGAGATTTAATTAAATTCTGCAAGTTATTAAAGCACAGTTAGGGGACTGGTAATAGCTGGACGTAAAAGTAACTGAACAGATTACTGTCTGGTACGCTGCATTAGGCTATGACTTTCCTCACGTGGTACCAACTATCAAGATGTGACTACATTTTGGAAGTCTACATTGGATAGAATATATAATCTAAAACATACAGACAGATCTAAAACATACACAGTACACCGGGGAAATGGAAGAAAAGTAATGTGGGATTTTCCCAGCAGTGGTATTCAACGGGTTGTTAAAATAAAAAAATAGAAACTGAATGGGACAGTTAGGTCACTTCGGTTGATATTAATAGGTTTTTTATCCAGATACGAACGAAGACGCTGGTAGAAGCTACGGTAAAAGATAGAAAGAAAAAGTATTTATTAGACACACCCTAAAATAAAAACAGCTATTAAAAAATACGCTTAGATGTCTTGGTTAAACGGACAAATATTAAATAAAAAATATACTATTAGTATATTTTTTTAATAAAATATACTATTAGTATATATTTTAATAAAATATACTATTAGTATATTTTTTAATGCCCATAGAAATAAATCTGCTAAAACTAATAATGTTTCTACCGGAAACAAATCAATCAAAGAGTATATCTTCGATCAAATATAACCTAGATACAACATTACCTTATGAAACTACGCAAGAAAACGGCTTGATTTTTACTTTTGAAATCTGTCAAAACTACGATATATCTGTCAAAACTACGATATATCTGTCAAAACTACGATAGAACATAAATCCAATGGAGTAGTTTTCGTATAATATTTTTTTTGCTTTATGAAATTTATGAAAAACTGTTATTTTACTGTAAATTTATGACCTAGATAGCTTGCCCTGGCTTCGCTCAAGTTATCATTTTTTGTAATAACCTTTCTCCATTGACTCCGAAATACATTCATATACAAGTGAGATTGTTTATTCTCTTTTCATATAGCAACGACTGAATAATTTAAGTTAATATTTTTACTAACCCAAACTTCGAGGCATTAGGTAATACAATGAATTCAAAGGGTAAATAATTTGATAACAAAAATACTTTTATTTATTACTAATATACATTTCTTACTAATAACAATTATAATAACAATTCATTTTCATACTCGTATTTTCATACACCGTCAGGTGACTGCTCGAAGTATTATTAATATTTTGGGTTGAAGTAGTTTGCAGAATGGAAATATTTTTTAGCGGTATACAATTCCCACTGAATTTACTACTTAGCTCTAAATGAGCTAACATCTTCTTGTATGCTGCTTAAAACTGGCACGTATTAGGGTTATTTTTTATTATTTTTATATATTCTTCGAAGTCCGTTTTTTGTGATGTACATGTCTGATTCAGCAAAATGGTCTGAACAAACTACACTGGAGTCATTAGGTGTATAATATTCGTCATTGCGTTTTTCTTTAACCAATAACCGCCACTTTTCTCTTTGGATTTCGTTTTTGGGAAATCTGTTATTAAAAACTACTTTTATATTAAAATGTTTTAAAAATAAGGCGACTCCAATATTTTGCAATGTTATTGTTCTGAACCAAGGTTATATTTGTCCTTGTCTTACATTACGCGTGTGAAAGAGACAACATCGAAGCCAAAATAATAGGATATAATTTTTTTTAAACTAATTTAGAGATGATTACTAGATTATTTAGAAGTTTAATCACTCTATGTACTTGTAAAAATGTAATACTTTCCGAAAATACGAGATTCCATGTTGTTTTTTCCTTGCGAGCGTGATATTTTTACAACTTTACGAAACATTTCGGCATTGTTACACGCGTGACAGTCGGCGCGATACTGACGGCAAAAGAGTGCAAACAATGAATTTTTGCACTCTTTAGTCTGGTCACTTTTAGTGAGCTTGCGCGATATCTAGGTTATATTTGATCGAAGGAGTATATACAATGTCTCATTCCACGTCATTCAATATCTTATCCCGGATGTCACATTTTTAATGTACCTACTCTTTATGATTCGAAGGCCGAATTTTAAGAGAGAATTGAAAGAGTTACCTGTCTACATTTTATATTGCTTGCATGTTCATGTAACAACATCAGCTCCAAAACACAATAAAATTACATAAACCAAAGGACCTTGCAAGGCTCTTTGATATTACCTGTTCAAATGTCAATCAGCCTGTGTGACAAGTTTTTTTTTTAATAATTATAAACGTGCTATTTTATTATTTGTACTTATTTAAAACACTCGTCACGCAGCTTTGTATCCATGCAAATCTAGATCAATATCATATTACCGTTGTCCGCCTCCGTGGCTCTGTTGGTCTAACAACCAACCGATACGCAGGAGGTAGCGGGTTCGATGTGTTAAAATAAGAAACCCCTGATTTCGCTTTGTCTGTCTGTCCATCTGTCAGTTCGTCAACGGCTTTGCGAAGGGACGTTTGGGAAATATTAAAGTTTTAAACTTTTTTTCGAGCATCCCTCTAAAATCAAAACTAGCTTTACAAATCTGAAAAAATCATGATTATAGTTTTAACCATGACTTTTCTAGGAAAACTATAAGGGTTAAGGTAGCTTTTTAGTTTTGTAGAAATAGTCGCTTAAATAATATGTGATGCTGTTTCTCAAACATACCGGACTACTTTAATTTAAAACGAAAACTCAATTAATTCTTTTTAATATATTTTGTAAACGAAAATAACATACACTATTTCAGCCGTAAAACGTCCACTACTGAACTAACGCCTCCCTCATGGATCTCCATGAGGGGTAGTTGCCATACTCACCACGCTTGGCAGGCGGGTTGGTGAGCGCAGTACCGGATGTTGGTATACGGAAAGACGCTGCTGCCCATCTACCGGAGGTGTCCCTTAGCAGGCTCTTACTGCATCCAAGGGTAGGAGAGGAGGGGTAACATTCTACTGCCGGCACCCCACGGCAGGTAACATACAGTTAACTACGAAAGCCTACATGGCGCGTGGCCCAACACGCACTTAGACTAATTTATAATAGTAATAGTAAGTACTTATTTGAAGATTTAATTCTCACCGCTGTATACATGCAGATCTGGATCTAGAACTAGTATGCATAATATCACTACTAGCATACCTACCTACGTTGATTTATTAACCATTCCATGGCTCTTAACCATCGACAAAAAAGCCTGTAGCCTGCTTGTTTGGCAGATCTATGACGCATTGTCATGTCAAATCGAAATAAAAAAGTGCGGCAAAAATGATGGCTGGCTGGGCGGGGCGGGGGCGGAGGGCGTCGCGCCCTCGGTGCCGCCCCTTTGAGTCAGCGACGCAGACGCAGTTAGTGACCAAAGTAAACATGAAGGGACTTTTAGAGTACCTTTGTTAGCTTATGACTTTATGCGTAGAAGGAAATTGACCTTTGACATCTAATAAATATATGACGCTATAAGCGTTACAGCGTCAGCAGCTGTGCGTGATGCTGCAGTATTTGGGACATTTCTAAATGGATTAGGCTTGCCTAGCATCTGAACTATCCTCTCAGTTTAGCCTATATGACTATATTCCGAGGAAAGAACATGTCATTCGCCTGGAGCGTAAAAGTTCGGTTACGCTTTCAGACTGTATGTCTCTGAAATGAAAATGCGCCAAACAAAGATAGCAAATAGATACTTATTGATATCGACTATTTTTGTACTAGGTGTAATAGATATGGTAAACGGTACTTGCAGTACTAGTCGTATTTTTGCGAATTTTCGTGTATCTTGTTGCTGTGTATAGAAGGATTGCTTTCATTGTCGCATATAACAATCGAGCATGTTAATAGAGATGAGATTTTTTTTACTCGCTAAGCTCCTTCTTTATATTTTTCTTGTAAAATCATTAAAGCAATATATCTATCCAACAAAGTACTTTTAACTTTTATTTTTAAATCGCTTAAGAAGAAACTTGGTTTATAAAAAGATCAAAAGTAGACAACTCGTTGAAATCTATTATTAGAATAGAATTCCGCCGTAGCAGATCTGCGTAGCACGGCTACACTAAGTAGTTTATTATGTGCTACGGCCTACGGCGTAGCAAATAGTTTTGCATCAGAAGCTACGAAAGTTAAAATTATGTAGAGGCTATATAAGAAAATAAATCAGTAAAGTGAATAATTATTCTGTAGACAAATATGGAATAACATACAATATTTATGATTATTCCAGCTAAATTATGTTTATAAAAGTTATATTATGATAATAATATGATCTGGCATCGCTAGGATTGCGCAATAGACTAGAATAACTATAGATAATATACGACTACGATCATATAAATGTAGCTGTGACTAATGATTTTAATCGACATCTAGATAAAATAATAATTATGTGTATATTTTATAACTTGTGATATCATAATATTATTTTTCTTGAAATGAATTCCCTAATTCATATTTATATTTAAAACAATGTGTTACTAAAATTGCCTTTATACATACATCTTTGGGTCGTTTAGTTTCAAGGGCATTAACTCCAACTCCGTTCTTCATACAAAATAAAAGGGACCAGAAGTTAATTTCATTTTGTATAGGGTTAATATCATCAAACTCGACACCTGGGTTTACTGTACCACAAAAATGTAAATACAGTATTTTATGTGAGAAGGCAGTTCATTTATTCTAAAGCTAAGATAACGTTATAAAATGTTATAGTGTTATAAACAAAAGGTCATTCTAAAATGCAAGGCAGAAAAAACCAAAAACCTATCAAATTCAATGATTTATGATTTAGCATTAACTCCTCCTTGCACTATAGATCAACAGAAAACTATTTATTGAATGCCATATTAAGTGAACTTAAATGAACAAGGTGTACAAAGGGTGGTTCCATCGCTATGAGCGATCTCTTCCAGACTTGTATTGTGTTAAAGTGTTCAATAAATTAATAAATAATGACAATAGGGCCCATATTTTTGTCCTGTACTGTATTACGCAATTGTGATTCAATTGAACCTATAGTTGTTGTGTGAGGAAACATTCCGACTTTCGAATTAGCCACACTTCAGTGATTCATCAGATGACGTTCGTTATGCCACATGCGGCCCTCCGTGCTATAAATGACATCCCATCACTCAATGGCTTACAATATTTAGCTTTCTCAATAAGCTGGCTTATGATAGGAATTTATAAATTAACTTGACACTGGCGGAATTGTGTAAAACCAGACACAAAAAGCCATAAAATAAAAAGACAAGACAAGCTGGCTTATTACCATGGCATCCACAAAGTAATTATCACCGCCTCCACGCAAAATAGGTAAGTACAGTAGGTATATAAGAAAATTCGTATTGAGAAGTACCAGGCGACCATATTAATATAGGAGGTGTAGGTACGATATGAATTCTTGTTGACTGTTTTCCGCAAAAATCGTGATTTTTGTAGTTAAATTACGGTTATCTTACTATTTTGCTTTATTCGACTATGTATGTATGTATATAGCTAAAATAAGATTTGGCTCGGATATCTTAGTTTTGTAACAGGAATATTATTTAAAGTAATTGTTGGTAGAAAACAACCAAATTGCTGTAAAGCCGCACGTAGGTATTACATGATACAATTATGCGTGTTACATAATGTCATCTGGGTGTATTTGCAAGTAGGTACCTACTATTTCTCAAATTGCTCAACCACCACGTTCTACCAAAATGAATCGCACCAGTTACAAGGAACAACCAATTTATATGCAAAATGGTATTTCGAAATTGATATAAAGTTTATCTTCGAATTGTCAAAGGTAGCGGTGCTCTGGACAGGCGCGGGTGAATGACCGCCAAACCGCGCCAATCCGCCATCTTGGATTCGTCACGGCGCGCGCGCTTTATGTCTTTGGACGGCGCGAGGTGGCCAGGCATCATTCACTGTTTTAGGTTGTAATACTTTGGTTGACTGTTATAACTTTAGTTTTCAAAGAGGGAGATGTTTTTACTATAAAAATAATATCTAATTTTTTAACAAAAAAACCGACTAAAAATAACATATAAAAAATCCTAAATGATAAAATTCTTGACGTGTTGCTGAAAATACCAAAACCGCTTAATATGCTTATTACACACTTATTCATATATTTCACATAACAGCACGAAGCATACAAGACGAGCGTCCACGTCGAACGCTAGCACGAATGCCAGCAGCAGCAAACTGCGAACGCCACTTCGCTGTAATTAACAATTACATTTAAGTATTACTCTTTATTTATCATGGATCCCATCAGAACTGGGTAAAAGCAAGCGTGAAGCAAAAAACCCAACCGCAAGTTCAAATTTAGGGCATGGAACTACGACTTGAGGGACTTCCGTAGACACTATTACAATTGTTACATTCTTCATAGATCCCTTCATCAGAAAAGAGTTTTGAAAAAAATGGGACCAATCTGGATGTTTGTCTACACGAAACCAAAAAGATTTTTAGAAATCGCTCTCAGTGTTCCACACTTTGACCTTGCTATCTCTACATACCCAACTAAATTTATATTAAATAATTTTCGCAGGTAGGTGTCTAATCACGTCTAATCTAGTATTTACATCAGCGTATTCGTAACTGGTGCTGCTTTATGTACCTTTATTATTGTTCTGAGTAATCGTAGGGACAATTATCTATTTATTATCTGTTAAGTTCCCAACGTCATAATATATGACGTTTAGTGTTCGTGAATAACTTCGATATAAGAATTTTTGCCTATACTAAGTTAGTAAGGCCTTTGCTATTGTTATTATAGATGATTTATACAGCGTCAGTAACTGGTATTTATGCTGTCTGAAACGCTGCTGTGCCTGGGACATTGTTAGATGGATTAGGCTTGCCCAGCACCTATACTATCATCTCAGCTGAGTCAGTAGTCTTTTGTATTAAGCTAGATGCCTGATAATTAGCTTTACCAAAACTAACTTTGTCAAGTACTGACTCATTTTAATCATTCCAAAACCCATGATGATTTTACTTACATCCCTATGGTGTAAGTTATAACTGGCCACCTCACTTTAGTAAATTATCGTTCAAGTCTAGGTCAAACAAGTAGGTATGAATCGGCGCACTTTGCTAAATAAGTAAGACCTACTTGCAAGGCGCGCAAAAAAATTGCACGATCTTTACATACAAATGACGGCAGCCAATTAATTCTTAGCGAGTTGCTAAGACGAGATGAAACTCGCATATACGATCACATCACGGGCTAATCTAGATATTCGAACCACTTTAAAATTAAATTATTCAGTAGGTATCAATTAGAAGACGATTTAGAATTAGATCATAAAATAAACCATCTTCTAATAAAGGTCTCTCTATTGAAAACAAGCCATTTCGTTCTTCCAATAAATTTTATTTATATAGCAATTAATTCTACCAAAGCGGACCACGGAAATTTCCCGATTTAATGTTTTTATGCATCATCATCATCATTCACAGCCCGACTTCACCACTGTTGGGTAAAGGGGAGGCCTTAGTTTGTGCAATCCGCCACGATCCTATGCCAATCGAATCCAGTTTTTATGCATAACAAGCTTGTGCCCGCCGCTTTGCATGCGTTGTATTGTACCCGGATAAAAAGATAGGTACGATTCTGTACTGCGCTCGCTAACCCGCCTGCCAAGAAGGTGATGAGTATGGCAACAACCCCTCATGATCAGTACTTAGAATGAGGGAGGCCTTTGTCCAGCAGTGGATGTCCTACGGGTGGAAGAGATGTAAGTAAGAGAAGGAGGAAAGGAGTGGTCTATCTCAGTAGTTCACAGTAGTTAATTTAATCAGTTTAAGTAAGTAAAGTGCCGTGGGGTGCCGGCAGCAGAATGTCAACCCTCCTCTCATGCCATGCATGGATGCAGTGAGAGCCTGCTAAGGGATCCCTCCGGAAGATGGTCAGCAGCGTCTTTCTGTGTATAAACATTCCGTACTGCGTTCGCCAACCCGCCTGCCAAACGTGGTGAGTATGGCGACTACCCCTCATGGAGATCCATGAGTAGTGGACGTTTTACGTCTGAAATGATGATGAACCACATAAAAACTACCTCTTTACTTACTTCAAGTATGTGTGGTATATAATGTATATATTTACATATGTGGTTATGTGACAAAACCTAGGTGTCTGATAGATGCATACTTGCACAAAATAATGTATTCCTTAAAATCCTACATGCAATTGTTTTCATAAAAAATAAGTACCTACCTTCTTGTACATTTACTTTGTTAAAGTATCGTGTCCTGACTTGACGCTCCATGACCAAGCTCTCCCACGCAGTTTATTCTGTATTTCTATTTTTAGTTTGGCGTTTTTCGATCGATTGCTCCTTAGAAACAAGTTTCAGAGCATAACCGCTACAATGTATTCACAAAGGAACAACATTTAATCTGTGGCAGCGGCGGCATTCCTCAAGGCCGTTCCTTCCTCTGGCTGGATGGACTTATTTATGGCATCACGTACCATCGAACACTTGTTGAATCTATAATTTACATTTGAGCAATGTTTCAACGAGTTTTATTTTAGATTTTTGCAGTTGAACACGTGTGATTTGATTTTCATATTATATCATTTGGAATTTCCACATTATTGTAAGGTTAGGTTATAAATTATTGTTTGTGTATAGTTTTGCGTATCTATAGTCTCCTGTTCTTCCAACCAAAATATAAATTAAATTGGCCTATATTGGGGAAATAGTTTTATTTTTTCTTCACTAGCAAATTATTCAAAATATTTTAAGTTTTGGGTGTTCCTTCAAAATAATTTTGACAAATTACTTTATTAATGATTAATTTCATAAGATAAGAAAATATATGAATTATATACCTGCTCGAGTATAAATAAAGAAAAGAATAATCGATATTCAAAGCTATATATTTCTTATTTATATTTCATTCATATGATAATCACAACATATAGAATTCATGCAGATCATTTGATTGAAAATGATTGCAAGCAATAAAAAAGACGGATCTATACCTCCAGCAAATTGATTTGGAATCACATAACATAAAATAAATAATTATTTCGATAAGGTCCTATATTTAGCACATTATGGCCACAAAATGAAATCCTCGCAGATACACAGCATGTAGGTGACATTCCGTGTGCGGAGAAACTAGCCGGACGGCATTCAGGGCGAGCCCTTAGCTGTACCGTTGTGCCATTGCTCTGGCAAATGAGAATATGGTTGTCACTTCCTATGGTTAGTTAAATTTCTTATGATAATTCCCTTGTTGTTGTAAATTCAACTCGAGCAGGCAGTGAAGGCTGCTACGAGAAGCAATCCACGCTAATCAAAACAAATATTAGCTTTTGTCAATATTATAAATTTGAATTGTACCTACAACGCAGTAGATTCATGTTTTCTGTAATATTGCATTTGTAATAAACGAGCTTATTAATTAATTGAATTGAATAACGCGATATTATGGAAAAATGTAAATAAACAACAACAAAATGAAATCCTCGCAGATGCACAGCATGAAGGTGCCATACAGTGTGCGGAGAAGCTAGCCGGACGGCATTCAGGGCGAGCCCTTAGCCGAGTACCGTTGTGCCATAGCTCTGGCAAATGAGGATATGGCTGTCACTTCCTATAGTTTCACGACCTTTCAGGCCCAGTTGGTTTTATAGCCGGTTGAGACAACTATCTATAGAAAAGCGAACATTATGTGAAATAGATCATACTTATGTTTAATGTGATGTCACCCAACTAGGAGCAGTCTGAAAATCAGCACATAGTGTAGGCCAACATGAGCTAAGACTATTATTTTTTGATTTACACCAGCACAGACATCTGGCACTTTGTCGACGACTTAAGTAGGTAATTTTAGTTTTTAAATGTTTTTCTTGGTTAAAGACATTTATTTGCAAAAACATGTGTTTACATTTTCATGCGAGTTGATTCATTTTTCATAAGGGCACAACATGCTTTACCGAATTCGGTATGCAAAGTTTTTAAGAGAGGGATGCCAATATTACAGTAAAATCAAAGAAAATACTACAACTTAAATTATAAATATTATTTTGACAATAGGTATATTAAAAATTTATTAAAAACAATTTATTAAATACAAGGTACTATGTTAACTTCGTTTTTATATCTGTCGTTTAGTTGTTGACCTCTGTTTTTATTTTTCTTGTGTTTACTTACTTTTTATGTGTGTTTCTGTGTGTTACTATGTTTCTCCATTTATAATCTGTAATGTTTGTCTGTATTCTGTGTTTATTTGCGTGAATCGAACCCGCAACCTTGTGCATTATATCCGGGTAGACCTACTGAGTCACCGAGGTCGTGTATTATATATAATATTCCGGTTTTACTAGAAATCACGAAAGTTATCTATACTTACTTCATCCAAATACGATGAAGAAAGTTGGTTATTTGACCGAGTGATTAGTAATTTATATTGGAGAGAGAGGTCGAGAATCCGCAATAATTGAGAAATATAAATAGAATACATCAAAAAGAAAATTATTTTTAGGTTAAGTATTCAAGGTTTGTTTACAAACATTTTATATCCAATTTGGCTAAGTATAGGTACTTAAATCACACCCAGCGTGTAGCAACCCTACGTGCCACGATTCTTCTAATACCATTGGAGGCACGAGCAGTCCTATCAGTCTAGCTTTTTGAGTCATTGGTATGCACAGCCAAAATATATCAGATCATTGCTGTCTGGCCGTTTGTTCAGCCATTTGGACAGAATTTATAAAGGTTTGATTCACTGGTGGACATATGCCTTCCTCATGGATCTGTAAGTCATCATCTTGGGTTGTTTCATCATCATCTCAGCCGTAGTACGTTCACTGCTGGACAGAATTTATAGGGGTTTGATTCACCATCGTTAACGTCCACTGCTGGACATAGGCCTTCCTCATAGATCTATAAGTACTGATCATCAGGGGGTTGTTATATTATATCATCTCAGCCATAGGACGTCCACTGCCTCACGTATTAATTTCCAAGTGTTGATCAGTGGTTTATTTTAGATAAATAATAATAAATAGGTACAAGAAATAAAAATAAATTGCACATCCCTAAATTTTGGCTCCAAAAAGTAAATAAGAAATTGTCTTTACTATTAGATACAGATAACAATCCAAAAACTATACATTTGTAATCCCACTAATATTATAAAGCCGAAAGTTTGTTTGGAAGTTTGTTACCTCTTCACCCAAAAACTACTTGACGGAGTGAGCTGAAATTTTGCACACGTATAGATGTGGACCAGTAATAACACATAGGCTTTTTTATCCGGGTACAACGCATGCGAAGCCGCGGGCACAATCTAGTGGAATAATAAAAAAATCATCTTTAAAAAAAGTACGATCACAATCATCGAGGTTAAGCAACCCTAAAAAATATGAAATTTAGTAAAAGTCCTGGAGAGGATGGTATAACAACCAAAGCTTTGAAAATAGGCACTCCCACACGTCACAAACTTATTCAACAAGATACTTTTAACCGGTAAACTTCCATCACAAATGTGCCACTCAAACATCATTCTTCTTCATAAGAAAGGGCCAAAATCAGACATAAACAACTACAGGCCCATAAGTCTTATATCGCACATTTATAAAACATTTACGAGTGTTATTGTCACGAATAGAGGCTAAACTCGATTAACATCAACCACCAGACCAGGCAGGATTCCGTTCAGGCTTCTCCACCACCTTCACACCTTAAACCAAATTATAGATTTTTTTTAGAATATAATAACACTCCTTTATACGTAGCCTTTGTAGATTATACGAAGGCTTTTGATAGTATAACACATTCATCCATATTCTCAGCCATACAGAACCAAGAAATAGACAAGACCTACATAGATTTAATTAAATACATATACAACAACAGTACTATTAAGCTCGAAAATTGCGGTTCATCGTTTAAATATGAAAAAGGTGTAAAACAAGGTGACCCTCTGTCACCAAAACTATTTACTAGTACGTTGCAAGAAATTTTCAAAAACCTTGAGGCATCGTGTAGGTCGATGAGGGTACGAATAAAAGGTCAACAACAACTCACTAACCTACGCTTCGCCGACTACATCGTGCTATTCGCTACATCAGCACTCGAGCTCCAACAAATGCTACAAGACCTTAGAACGGCCAGTCATGGGGTGGGACTGTCCATGAACTGGTCGAGGACACAGGTCATGACAAACAGAATAAAGCGTAGAGTGGAAGTAGATGGGTAGGTAATACAGTATGTCGATAAGTACCTATGTATATAGCAAGACCACGAAATCGGTCGCCGCATTGAAAACGCCTGGAGGAGCTTCTGTTCAATGAAACAGATACTGAAGTGTTCTCTTCCACTGACAATAAAGCGTAAACTAATCGATATGTGCATTCTGCCCATATTGACCTACGGAGCTCAGGCCTGGTCTTTGACAGAGTCACAAAAGTCACAACTCAAGATTTGCCAGCGAGCGATGGAGATAAACATCCTCAGCATCAAACGAATAGATCGCTTTAAAAACACTGACCTACGCACAATGACAGATTGCATTGCAGATGTAGGCATAAAGACGGCTCGCCTAAAGTGGGATTGGGCAGACCATGTGACTCGAATGCACCCGGGACGTTGGGCCAATCTCGTCACACATTGGGTGCCAAGCGGGCAACGAAGTCGCGGTAGACCCAGAAAGAGATAGCGAAACGACCTGGATGCGTTTGAGTCGACATGGTCGGAAGTAGCAATGGACCGCGACAAGTGGAGAAAGAAAGGGGGGACCTTTGCCCAGCAGAGGGACAACGTAGTTTAATAATATTGTAGTAAGATCGAGCTCAGTGGCGTGCCATGGGAGAGGCCTATGTCCAGCAGTGGAATGATACGGGTTGATGATGGATTGTATTTAGTACCTACTTATTAACTTTTCCATAACGCAAGCCCCCTAGTCGTCGAAATATTAAGATAAAAGTCCAATGTTTAGTGAATAATTTATAAACTACCTACAAACACGACCCGGACAATGTTAAATGAAGGGGAGCGGTTATCAATAAAATTATAAATAAACGCATGCATCATTCATTATACCTCCTCCTTACTCACGTTAAATGTTGGATTGTGGTCGCGGGGTGCCGGCAGTAGAATTTAGCCTCTCCTGTCTTGCCCGTGGATGTAGTAAGAATCTGCCAAGAACTGCCTGGAACATGGGCAGCAGCGTCTTACCGTGTATCAACAGCCCGTATTGCGCTCGCCAACCTGCCTGCTAAGCGTGGCGAGTATGGCAAACGACATGATCTTGGAGGTCCATGAGGGAGGCCTATGTACAGCAGTGGGCGTGGGCAGCAGTCCTACACCTGAGGAGGAAGACCTACGTGGCGCAGCTGGAAATTAAACCAGCCTGCTGAGACGCGGCAGGTAGCGGGTTCGATCCCCGTCGGCGTCTTGCGCCTCGATGCTTTCTATGGATACGAATATATTTAGTAATAATAATAATGGTTTTGAACAAAAAATATATACGGTCCGAATTGAGAAACCTTCTCCTTTTTATTGTCGATTAAAAAAACACCGAATTTGCGCTGTTTTCTCACGGACCCACTAATTTGACCCACTAGTGGGACCACGAGGGAGACTTATTTCTCGTAGACACACTAGTTGAAAGGTACAGTTCACATAGAGCATTCAATCACTTTTGTAGAACTTAGCATAATGCACTAATTGATAACCCATTCAAGGTACTGATTCATTTATTTACTTTTGTTGTACTTAGCAAAATGCATACAAGTTCATGAAACTAAATTTCCTGGGATAGAATCTCTTTGGTTGTATGTAATATTGTTACGAGCTGGGGGTTCGGGATTAAATTATGTAGTCCAATTTTACCAAAATGAACACTTTAATCACAGATCACACCAATAAAAATCTCCATCAACTCTACAAAAATGATTGAATGCTCTATGTGAACTGTACCTTTCAACTATTGGGTCTACGAGAAATAAGCCTCCCTCGTGGTCCCATCAGTGAGTCAAATTAGTGGGTCCATGAGAAAACAGCGCGAATTTGTGCATTTTCAAAATGTATGCAAATTTTCAATTAAATATGTTGTCTTAACGTAGGTTAAAACGTTTGTCCAGAATACCTTTATATGAATAAATAATTTTGTAATTTTCGCACCAACATATAACCTCCCGCTTTTGTCGCTATTGTACATTAATTCGACGTGGGGTGCCGGCAGTAGAATTATTTACCTCTCCTCTCATGAATGTAGATGCAGTAGGAGCCTGCTAAGGGGATACTTCCGGAAGATGGGCAGCAGAATCTTTTCGTGTATCAACGTCCCGAACTGCGCTCGCCAACCCGCCTGCCAAGCGTGGTGAGTATGGCAACTACCCTTCATGGTTATCCATGAGGGAGGCCTGTGTTCAGCGGTGGACGTTTTACGGCTGAAATGATGTACATTAATATCATATAAGGTGGTATAATACAATTGGGACCTTGTGACTGCCGACGTGCCGACCACCTCTTTTTTTGGGACATCCTGCCTGTTATGTAAATGAGTCGTGTGTCACATTTCTAAAGTGACTCATATCAATTTTAAATCACTAACAGCATCACCACAAATCGAAAAGAATAGTATTGATGTTATTTAAAATAAAACCGGGCAAGAGCGAGTCGGACTCGCGCACCGAAGGTTCCGTGCCATCATCATACAATATAATGTACGATAAAGGCGGTTTATATTTGTTGGAGAACCTTGACAGCGGCATCTCTTGTCTGATAGCGGAACTTATGTAGATTTTTTACACTTTCGATGATTTTTAGAAAACTATGCAATTTAGAGAATTCGCTATAATTTTCCTATAAACTTTACATACACTTCTATTAGCTATAAAAGTTTCAAAGGTTTCTCTGCAAACTTCGGAGATATGTATCGGTCGTATTTTCAACATTTTTTATAAATAACTCGGAAACGATACGGCTTAAAGGAAAAATAAAAACAGTTTATTAATGTGCAAATGAATACCTTTCAAATGATACCCCAAGACCAATAATAATAATAATAGGGGGCCAAGCCCCCTATTATGCAGAGCGCTGTCTGTCTGTCTGTGCATGGCACAATTATATGGTGCCACTGAAAATCAGTGCCGTGTTCTCACGGCGTGTGCTGAGTTGGTGACCAGTTTATGTCTCATAAGATTTTTATTCTGTTTAAATTATGTAATTTTAATACTAATTTACCTGTGTACTTATGAGTCGTAAATAAATATTTTCTTATTCTTCTTATTCTAATTACAACCGAACGCGTTGACCGATGTACCTACATGAAATCTTTTTTGTTAGCACTGTCTTAATGAGAGAAGGGTACTGATTAATTTTGGTGACTCTAGTTATTGTGACCTCAAAACTAGTAATAATACTTCAATGCCTCAAAAGGTCACCAAAGGCCAAAAATGCCATTTTTCGGAAACCTTCGCCCCCTTTTCTAGTACCCCCTTACCAATGCTTGTTCAGAGGAAAGAACATGTCAATAGGTGGGTACGTCTGAAACTGACTGAGCCGAAGAGAAACTCAAATTCAAAGCAATGAGCCATTTTCAGTAACAAAACAAAAAGAGTTTTCTACTAAACCTAACAGATGGAGCTGGCAAGCGGAGTAAGCAAGTTTGTGATTAATCCTGTCATTGTCAAATTGTGCCTACCAGTAAAAGAAAATTAACGCCATCTATAAGGTTCGAGGTAACTATTTTTGAAGTTTTTACTTTTTAATGAAAACGCCTCATTAAGCCGTGAAGGTCCTACGCACAAACACGGTGATCACGAACATCAAAAACTGGTCGTCAAAAATTTTGGCTGATTGTCAAAAATGTTGGTGGCGATCTAATTGTTCGTGTTCACCATTTCACCATGTTTTGTTAGTTCGTGCTTAAGTAAACAAGAAGCGCGAACGCACAAATGCCACTGTGAAACAAAACAAACAAGTAGGTACCTAATCGACAGCAAGGGCGGGAAGAAGGGAAGTATCTCCAGACAAGTATAAACTTGTTTTAACGCGCTGATCGCTTGCCGCCCGTCCCGCTATGCATTCGGTATTTACTTCTGATTTAAATTTATCGGAACCGAAATCGGAATCGGAGGTGAAACTGATTTAAATTTATCGGAACCGAAATCGGAATCGGAGGTGAAAAATCAATCGGAAGTTCCGAACTTTCGGAATCGGAGTCGGAATCACGCAAAAATTCCGTCGGTTATACGGAGTTTTAGGAGTGCGCCCCATAAAACCGTTTGAAACCATATCAACACGAACATCCTATCTGACTCGCATTTGATCGATCTTTAATCTTGTCTTTATCTGCTGTACGTGCCGATGCCGACAAAATGATGAAATTTAAAACCTGACTCACACCCATACCAACTTACCGCTAACCTGTGAGACTCTTCCATAATGTGAGTATGAGTAATACAGTGTATTATATTATCTGTGGTAATACCTATAGCGCTGGACAGTCACCGATGAATCAGTGTTTTGGGCGATGGAATACTTCCCTGTTCTAAATCTGTGAACATGTCATGGCCACAAATTAGCCTGAGCAAGACCAGTCAAGAGCAAGTTAGACTCACGCGCCGAGGGTTTCTATTTGGTATCTGATTTCTTGAAAACTGCTAGTACCTAGGTATAGGGCTAAACAGAAATATTTCAAAAGATAAAGGACGCCCAATAGAATAACACAAACATGGCAATTTCACTTATAGGTAGGCAAAAGAAACTGAGGACTATGTGCTGTCCGAATCACAGGGTGCTACAGCTTGCACAAAAGCTTCCTCGATCGGAATAAAAAATGGTAACTGGGTAACTTTTCAAAGGTACATACATATATATTAGAATAGAATAGAATAGAAAATGCTTTATTGCACACCTTAAAACATACAAGTACAAAATAAAAAACTTAAGAAGACCGCCGATTGTCACATGATCAGTGTGATCATGTGACAATCGGCGGTCTTATCGTTAAAGAGCGATCTCTACCAGACAACCTTACCTACACGTTTGCATACATAGTTAAAAATCACTTAAAAACAAACAATGATCAAAGAGCCTTAGAGTTAGTAGTTAAACCTAAGTTAAGAAATTATATTTCCTTTCAGGAGAGAGACTCTCCCTAGGCAGTTGGATCAAGAGCCAGATCCAAAAGCCACTATACTCCTGGACTCGACACGTATAGTAAGATTCCTCTTCCTGCAGTCCTAGTCACCATTTTAATATATTTTTTTTTTGTAGAGTATTTTTATAATTCTTTCTAGTGTTAAAAGTAAAAAAAATATTTTTATGAATTTAAAATGAAATTTTGTGTGGTAATATAATAATGATGGACATTTCACAGAGCTCCATCTAGCCCCAAAGTTACTACATATTATATTATTTTTATAAAAGTAAGCAGCACTTGTGTTAAGGGTGCCAGATGGTTGATAATGATAATTATAATTACTTACTTAATTTTTTTTTCTTTTAAATCAAATTTATTATAAGGACCTTTATTCAAAACTTTATTTTTAAACACATACTTATTACCATAAATGGAAAACTATCCAGAATCTGGACAAATGTCGACAAATATTTTAGTATGTTATGTCTTGTAATTTTTAGGCTTTCCTTGTGCATTTACTGTTTTCTTGTTTTATTTTATGTTTTTCATTGCAATAATAAAGCTCTGTAGGAACACCCAATACTTCGGAGGTAGGTCTCATTATGTTGTACCAAAGTTTTTGTTCCAAATAAATATTTTTGTATTGTATTTATATTTGCTCTTTATCTACATCTACACTAATAATAAAGAAAAAAGATTTGATTGTTTGTTTGTTTGTATGCATTGAATAGGCTCCGAAACTTTAACCACTAATTCTTTCACCATTAGAATCCTAGATTATTTCTGATGAACATAGACTATATCTAATTCCCATATTCCCACGGGAACGAGAACTGCGTGGGTAAAACCGCGGAGTGCGTCTTGTATAAATATATGTACAAAGTTCGGAGGTATTTTCTATATTTTTATCAAAGCTGCAAAGTAGGTTGACAAGAACCGTCATTCGGAAGTCTATACAATTTTTTTATTATTTCACTATCAGCAACATTTTGTCATAAAACCATAGATTACTTTATGAACGTGACGATTTCAAATTACTTAAGTGGTCTTATAGCATAAAACATTGTTTATGGCAGTCGTTAAAAAATATGTAGTTCGATCCGAACTGAGATATCACTTACCGACTAACAATCACTACTGAGCACATTACCATGATGATCGGGGATCGGGAAGTACGGATTGGGAACATAAGGTTGTTGTCATACTCATCACGCTTGGCGGGTCGGCGAGCGCAGTACAGGATGTTGATACACAGAAAGACGCTGCTGCCCATCTTCTAGAAGTATCCGTTGGCAGATTATTAGTCTATCTATTGGCAAGAGAGGAGAATATTTATTCATATTTTATATTCTGTAATTCACTCAATTCCATTTATATCAAATGGTATCAAAACTGGATTGTTAAAGGTAAGGGAAGCATAAACAACACTACTTAGCCACAAACTTAACAAAATTTGTGAGAAAATTAAAAAAGTTTATATGTGTTACAGTTGTACATTTAGTTTTAAACCGTTTGCTAACGTCATTATATAAATTTAAATATAAAACTTGTGTAAGAAGGTCTCCCACTTCTATAACAGAAAAAATAAACAACTGGTAGGTATAACTTCATATAAATATCTAATGAACATCGAGAATTAATAATATATTAAGGAGTTGTATATTAAATTTAAGATTGACCTTAAAGTGACTAAAAAATTTCCTCACAACCTTATTGTAGTGACGTCCCATGCCAAGAACTCGTTGTTCTTTGTCAAAAGTCAACTGATATGAAGACTTTGACTTAGAGATGTTACTGACTTAGTTCGCTTGATAAACTGAACCGTCGCCAGCTACCGTGTCGGGTGAATGTAATGTTTATTTTAATTAATTAGTATTTTGAGGCGCGCCAATTAGAGGCGAAACTCTGTGTCTCAGACGGTTAAATGTTGAGTTGACGGTTAATAAGTACCTAGCGGTACTTTTTCGGCTGAATTAAAAACTTTTAGTTACCAATATTTGAAACCAAGTCTTGTAAGTTCTAGTTTTTTTCATAATATTTTAACATAAAGACCGCCTTCAATGATAACTTTTTTGTCTTGTTGCTGAAAAGACCCAAAACGCTATATGTCTACTATATAATGAGCAGTTCTCTTATTTTTTATTGGATCCAATCATCAGAACTGGGTTTTAAGCAAGCAAACATTACTAAGTAACTAAGTAAAACAAGAAACCGAACCGCAAGTTTAAAAAAAAGACAATTAACTAAGCCTAGAGGCACTCCAGTAGACACTATTTCAATTATATAATTCCTCGTGAATCCCTTTAGATTAGCGTAATTATTATGTAATTGATGTGTTTGTTATACTTGAATTCTAATTTATGAGAACCTAGTGTCCAGATAAACCTAATATAAGGCTAAAGGATGCTACTGATCAGGTTATCATATAAACTCTTTGTTAAAAAAATAAATCTAAATCCCACCATCAGAACCGAGTTTAAAAAAATGCGATTCTGGAAAAATTCCAACCCAAAAATAGTTTTCCAAATCGGTTAATAAACGACAAAGTTCTGAGGTATCAAAGAAGACAAAATATTTTTTTGAAGCCGGTATTTAAAATATATTTATTTCAAGTAATAATGACTCATAAACAACAGAAGCAGACACATTCAAATACATAAAATACCAAAGATATTACCTATACAAATAAAACTATAGAACTAGCTGAACTAGCCAATGCCAATGCCCAGGATATTATTACAAAGATTTTAAGCTTGCCTAGCAACATTACCTTTTCAGCTTAGTCGCCTTTATTCAGCGGATATAACGAATGACAATTCTATTCAACTAAAAATGCGAGTTACTGGTGTCAGATCCGTGGGGTGCCGGCAGTAGAGTGTTACCCCTCCTCTCATACCCATGGATGGAGTAAGAGCCTGCTAAGGGAAACCTCCGGAAGATGGGCAGGAGCGTCTTTCCGTGTATCACGCTCGCCAACCCGCCTACCAAGCGTGGTGAGTATGGCAACTACCCCTCTTGGTGATCCATGAGCGAGGCCTGTGTTCAGTAGTGGACGTTTTACGGCTGAAATGATGAAAATGGCTGGTTTTACTATAGAGCTTTAACAGTCCAAAGTTTCTATGTCAAATTTCAATGATACCCTACTAACTTGGTAAGGTAATCAACTATTTAATATTACTATGGCGAGAACTAGAGAAGGTAGATTTTACCACAATACACTAGATTTGACCAACCGTTTGTTAGAAAACAGACGAGAAAATTACCTGCGCATTCACATTGCCCTTTACAAAGCAGAGCAAAAGATAAAATCACTCCATAAACATCAATGGCAACCTGTTCATAGCACCATACATGGCTTTAATTAGCTAAAGCAGGCACCATTGAGATCAAAGCGGCTTAGACGATCGCCCAGACGTAGCACAGAGGGTCCGACAACAGGGGGAAGGGGCAGAGGCAGACAAGAGGGGGGGGGGGGGTGAAGGCTGTGTTACGTCAGATGCATCCGGGTTCGCGGGCCGCGGCCGTCGCACGCGCCGTGTTTATGGCCTATAGGAGCTTGTAGGTCGAATATTATATTCTAGGTTATATAACACCTAGGCCTTGTCTATGGACATTTGAAATTTATTTTGAGTATATTTTTAAAGTTGGGTAACTGATATGTTTATATGTATATTTTATAACTTCTAGTTTAATTTAAAGCACTATGGAAAATGTACTTTTGTTTGTTAAAATAAATATTCTTATTCTAAATATCTTATATTTTATATTGTTTGAAGATTAAATCTAATCAGATTTTTATTAGGTTTTTCATTTCCTTGAAATGTAGAACAAACAAAAAATCTAGTCGTATCGGAATCAACATTTATTGTCAAGGTCTATAATTTTCTTGAAATCTAAGCATGTAAAATTAGTGCTTAGACTGCTTAAAAGTTCAAGTGGCTTAAATTATAAATAACTAGCTTCTGCCCGCCGCTTCGCATGCGTTGTACCCGAATAAAAAATAGCCTATGTGTTAATCCTGAATCCTGGTCAACATCAATACGTGTGCAAAGTTTTAGCTCAATCCGTAGCCTAGTTTTTGCGTGAAGAGGTAATAAACCTCCATCCAAACAAACTTTCGGCTTTAAAATATTAGTGGGATTGTTGGTGAAATAATATGACATGAAGTAGGTTTTGAAGCTTTCAAAGTAGAATTACGTTATTATTCTGAGGAATAAACTCACTGAAAAATATATCAGACTCCGAAAGCTCTTAATTTTATTGGATATTATTATGGGGTGTATTATTATGGGCTGTCAAATTTGACCGTATATATTTTATATCTACTATATTATTCAATTAGCAAAGTATGATACTATCTTGGTATAAATCATAGCAGACATCTGTTTCCCGCAGTAATAGCTCAGCTTGGAGAGCGTTGTGAAATGTAGTCCTGATATTGATTTATTTCTTAAAAAATATTTCAATTATTGAAACTTTGTTTGTTTCAATTGTAGAAACTACAAATATAAGATAAGGTAAGCTAAGAAAATTCTTTATTGCACAAAAACATGTACATAGGCGAATTTAATGTCATTTAGCATTTTCTTCCAGCTAACCTTTGTGTAGCGCAGAGTCTTGTGGTGGTGCGAAAATAAATATGATGATGAGTAGGTAATTTACAAATAAAATTGAAAAACTATACACACTTTAATAAAGCATAATATACCTAATTTAAACCTAACTTTACATTGTGTAAGACTTGTACAATGTAGTTGGTCTACAGCATCTACACTAAGTGTGAACTTGTGCTGTACATGCTGCTTCCCTTCCAGATGTGGCAAGCTTTTATAGGCGTACTTGGATTTCACATTAATAGATTGTATGTACATACATATGTAGGAACATACATCTTCCTAAATACTTATTATGCTTTACATTTGAATTTCACAATTAATGAGAAACAAAAAGTAAAAAATAGATACGTAATATAATAATTTTATATATCTTTTAATTATTTTTAACAAACAAGCTTTTATTTAAACTTACTAAAAATAATAAAATAAACATTTTCCATTAAAGTTTAATGTCAACTTAAAACGTCTTTACACAATTTACGTGATAAAAAAGCTTGTCGCGAGATTAACCTGTGTAGGTACCTGTAACTTGATCTAATTGATTCAAATTTTGATTTAAGTTAACCGTAAATTTCAAAACATACATAACTACCAAAATCTATTTCTCCAGAATCAGAAAGTATACGTAATTGAGAGAGCACATATTCCAGATACATTTATTTATATCTTTTTTTTATATCGATAGATTCATCTCTCGTCTATGTAAAGTCTTAAGCTGAAGTCTTAAGGTTAAACGAGTCGCCCATCTTTCCATACAAACGTGGAAGGGTAACTACTCCACTATTTGATGTAGACCATCCAACAAGGATTATATCAATTTATCTCGTCATAATCTAAGTTTGTATACACCCCAAACCGTAAAAAAGTATTTATTTCAAAACTACAAGCTTCTAAACATTCGTATTTCAACACTGATTTTAGCCCAACTTTGGACGAAAGCCCTCCTGCGAAGAAAAGTTGTAATTATGAACAGAAATTTATTGATTTGTGGTTAAACGACGACAGATTCAGAGGCTGGCTAAAGAAGAGTGCAAAAGGTAATAGCTATTTTTTCTGTTCCGCTTGTAATTGTGACAGAAAGTGTGGGATTCATGAGATGCTGCATATAATATCTGTAAAACACCTCACCAACTGTAAAAAGTTAGTAAAACAACCGACACTAACGTCGATGCTGCAGTCGACTTCGAAATCACCAGACCCAAAACAAGCAGCGAAAAATGGCGAAGTAAAGATGGCTTGTTTTATTGCTGAGCACAACCTCTCTTTTAATATCGCTTATCATTTGACCAAATTAATATGCGCAGTGTGTCCAGATTCAAAAATTGCGGAAGTGCTATCGATGAATAGAACAAAAGCTAGAACGATTGTTGTAAATTTAACAGGAGAAACAGCGGATGAAAACCTGGTAGAGAAGCTACAAAACAATAACTTCTCGACACGCGTGAAATGATGTGCTCCATCGACTGGTCCCCTTCACCGCATTCGCAGAGCGCCGAGTCTGTCCAGCCCCACTTCTGCCGACAATAGTTGCATCGGCCGTGACCAGTGAGAAGCCTGTTAAGGCGGCACCATAATTTGCGGGGCAGGCCTTTGTGTTTGGAAGTGGGGTCAACACATTGGGCGCACGAGCCTCGTGTTTTTTCCAGCCAGTCACTTTTCCATCTATCTGCTATCTGGAAGTTGTTTAGATGTTGGGCAGCAGCGTAAGGGGGACGTCTGGATTTCAATCTATGAGGTGGTGTGCAGAAGAAATCACCGTGGACAGGTAGAGCAGGCTGTGAAAGTATTTTATCAGCTTCTCTTTTAATAATACATACCTACATTAAGTAAGTATAATATAGATATTTATAAATAAACATAAATTGCTCAATTTAGTTGACCATTCTGAAGGGACAAAACATAATCATCATCACCATTTCAGCCGTAAAACGTCCACTACTGGACATAGGCCTCCCTCATGGATCTCCATGAGGGGTAGTTGGTTGGCGAACGCAGTACGGGATGTTGATTCACGGAAAGACGCTGCTGCCCATCTTCCGCAGGTATCCCTTAGCAGGCTCTTACTGCATCCACGGGCAGGAGAGGAGGGGTTACATTCTACTGCCGGCATCCCACGGCTAAAATATAATATATTACATAAATAATACGAAAGGTGTTTGTGCCCTAATAGTCATAATAATAATAGTCATAATAGTAATTTATTGATAATAAACATTATAGGTCACAATTGGATTTTTACGTGGTTACTAATACCACAAATGACAAAATTACAAAAATAACGCACACATGTCAATAATAATTTAAAAAAGCATGTCAACAAGAAGGTCCTATGGAATATTGGTATGTGTTTACTACGAGTAGGTATGTGTTTGTAGAGTTACCAAGCCTTCAGCATGTCTTACGAGTATGATAGGGCATATCAAATCTTTAACATTTGTAATACAATTTTACAACATGAACACAATTACTTAAACTTTTGAACTTTTAAATAATTATTGAACTTTCTAGGAGAAATAACTATAAGATAAGTATTATATTTATATCAATCATCTGGGTTCCTTAGCTTGCTCAATTTAGGGCTAGAGGATGCTGTGTGAATCGTCTAGAGTATTTTTTTTAAATAAGACATGCATTTGCTTTAAAACGCTTGGTTTAACTAATCTTTGTCTTCTTAATATTTATATAATACACACTAATAGCTTATCTCTGTTCTTACGCTAGTCATATAACTACTTAATACTAATCTGTGTTCATGCAATGCAGGCTCTGTTGCTAAGCGCCCGCGCCGCGCCGCGCCGGGCGATCGGAAATTGTATGAATTCTAGGCCAACTATGAAACGAGCATCGTGTTAGCTCCATCTTTTGATATTGATATTTATTTAGCAGCAAGGAAATAAATTGCATTCGGGCTTGGGGTGCCGTTCGTCGAATGTGGCCGCTCGCAGTATTGCAGTAAGAATCTGCCAAGGGATACTTCTGGAATATGGTCAGCAGCGTCTTTCTGTGTATCAACAACCTGTATTGCGCACGCCAACCCGCCTGCCAAGCGTTGTGAGTATGGTAACGACCCCTCATGATAGAGATTCATGAGGTACTTTAATTGTAAGGCTATAAAACTTCTATACACCTCGTTGATAAGATCTAAATTAGAGTCAAGTTCATGCGTCTGGAGCCCGTACGAATCCACCTATAGCCTTATGATAGAGAGAGTGCAAAAGCGTTTCCTTAGATTTCTGTACCGTAAATATTTTGGGTATTATCCCTATATGTACCCAACAAAGTTTATAATGGGCACACTTGGTTTCAACTCCTTGGAGACTAGAAGACTGTTCGACCAACTGCTCACTGTATGTCGTCTTCTGAGAGGTAAACTGGACTGTCCATCTCTCCTCAGTGAAGCCAGTCAACTCTGTGTGCCTGAAAATCGTATCCGCTTCCGCTCTGGCCGTGTACCATTATTTGAGCCAACTCCTCCTAGAACGGTCGCACGTCAACAGGCTCCAATAGGTCGAGCACAAAGAAATTTAAACATGCTCCTTACCCAAAATCCTCAGCTTGACTTGTTTGTGGATGGATGGATGGTGATTGAGCGTGCCCTTCTTAGTTACTGTGAGAATGTTTAGTGCCTTTATTTTATTTTGTATGTCCTGCCATGTTTAAGATTATTTTTATATATTGTGTAACCTTATTTGAATTTTAACTTTCTCACCATGTTGTTAAAGTAATTTTTTGTTAATTTCTCTGTAAATATTAATGTACGTCGCACTATAATAATTATAAGTCTCTTAGGTGTTTACACAAATATTTTGATTTTTATGTGCTGTTTTTTTGTTTCCTGTTGTCAAAGTTTAAATTATATAAATTTATATATTTAAGTTAGTTATATTAATTATTGTTAAGTAAGTAACTTTAGTTTTTTAACACATTTTATTGTTGTTTATTTTTTGCATAAACTGCATTAAGTTAAGATGCATAGGTATTTAAGTACTTCATATAACGCAGTGGATTATTATTATCTGTAATGTTATAATGATTGTGTAAATAAATAAATTGAATTGAATTGAATTGAATTGTGTAGCAGTGGATGTCCTACTGCTGAGATGATAAAGGAAATACATTACTTGAAGGTACTTATATTGAGACTTGAGCTAATTAAAGGTAAGTGAGAGGATCACTCTCAATAGATCCTGTTTACGGACCCAATTTAGATGATTTCTAGAACAGCAATCAATTATGGTTCTTATACTTAAGAGTTTTTATTTTCACCAGATCCATTGTCAAAATCAGCAGTGACCTGTTCTTTCACCTAATAATAGCCGACTGAGCTGGAAGGAAGGATGGTATAGGTATGAAACACTATGTTTTCAGTGTTTCTCTTGTTATTATATTTAGTTTTAAGGTGTGCAATAATTAGAGGTTGAATCCCCCTGATATGCATAGCGCTGTCTGTCGGTCTGTCTGTCTGTGTATGAGTCAACCGAAAGCGTTGACCGATTTACATGAAACCTTCTGCACCGCCTTAATGATAGAAGGGTACTGATTGATTTTGGTGACCCTAGGGTCACAGGGACCGGAGTTATTGTTACCTCAAAAGGTCACCAAAAAAAGAAAAGTCTTCAAATGGCCGAAAACCTCCTACAACCTGAAAATGCCATTTTTGACCTTTGGTGACCTTTTGATGCCTTCGCCCCCTTTTCTGGTACCCCCGTACCAATGCTTGTTATAATTTAGTTTTAGGGTTAGAATTAATTATAGTACATCTTGTTCTGACCATATCCCAGTTGAAATTAAGTGTAATTTGAATATGGTTTTACCTAAAGTTTCTATGAATAAGTTTGCACCAAATCCTATTATCTGGGGGAAAAGGGATAGTGCACAGATTAAAAAGTACACTGAACTATGTACGGTGAAGTTACGAAAAATCCATTTTCCTCACGAATTTATTAACTGTAGTGATTTTGCTTGTTCTAGATCGAAACATAAGCTAATTATTGATAAAATGTACAGTAATATTGTAGAAATACTAAAGTCGGCTGCCTCACTTGTAATGTAAAAAAAAAATTGTTCATAAAAATAGGAAAAAGAAAATTTACATTGCTGGTTGGAATAAATATGTAAGGGAAGCTTACAGGGATGCTAGGCTAGATTCAGGAATGGGTTACGCAAGGAAAACCATCATCTGGCTACATAAACAAAATAGTGCGAGAGTCACGAACAAGTTTTAAAGCCAAACTTAAGTGGTAGGTACCAAAATAATCAAAGTCAGATTAAAATGGATATTGTAGCATCTCTTCAGAAGAGATTTTGGAAAATTTTGGAAACAGACCAATAAACTAATACCGAAGCCTGGTATACCAGTGATTGTAGAAGGTATTAGCGATCCCGTCCAGATTACCAACAGGTTTAAAGAGCAATTTACAGTGACGTCTGAGTTGGAGCCCGATTCCACTAGAGCTGATCAGAATATGGTGCGTGACGTCGACCCTATTCTGCTGATAACAGCTAAGGAAGTGAGGCGGGTGGTGAAGGACATGAAGCGGGGAAAATCCCCTGGCCATGACTCCTTGAGTATCGAGCACTTAAAACATGTTGGTGTTCACCTGCAAGGGGTGCTTGCCCTGTTTTTCACCCTCTGCATCGGCCACTCCTACCTACCGGAGGCGATGATGCGAACGATGGTTGTTCCTGTCATTAAGAATAGGACTATAATCCTTTATCACTAGCGACAGTAATAGCCAAAGTATTGGACGGTGTGATTGATAAAAACTTATAAAAACAATAGGGAGGGGGAAGGAACCTCGCCCCGGTTGTTCTGCCTGTACATAGACTGCCTGATCCGTGAGCTCAGCAGCACACAGGTCGGCAAACAACGGGGTTACCATGAACAACATAAGTTACGCTGACGACGTGTTGCTGCTGAGCCAATCGATCAGCGCCCTTAGGAAACTAATAGGTATCTGTGAGTGTTATGCGGTGAGTCATGGGCTTAGGTACCTACAATACAAGCAAGAGTGAACTGATGGTTTTTAAGGCGGGTTCAAAAACGTATGGCACAGTCCCTCCAGTGTCACTTAATAACAGTGAGCTGAAACGAGTGGCAAAATTCAAGTACCTGGGCCGCTGGGTCACCGAGACACTCACAGTTGATTTGGATATGGAAAGAGAGCGGAGGGCGTTATCAGTCCGAGCTAACATAGCTGCCAATCGTTCTATACTTACAGCTTATGGGTCAGGCATACGCGAAAGACATGGAACGCCCTGCGCGTCCAATACAATAACGCTTACAGGACGCTGATGGGGCTTGCGCGTTTCTGTAGCGCTTCAGGCATGTTCGCGATAGCGCAAGTAAATGGGTTCGCAGCGCTCATGCGCAAGAGAGCTGCCTCATTGGAGCGCAGGGTGCGCGGCAGCGCCAACAGCTTCCTGCAAGTTATACGGCATGATTGTGCCTGTCCCTTCATGGAGCACTGGACGAGGGCATACATTGTGCCTGTTTAGTGTTTTTAGTGTAATGTCGTGCGTCTTTCAATATATGTATGTTCTTTGTTTTTTATATGGACATGTGGATATGTGTTCTTCGTCACCTGTGCAATGTCTGAAATAAACTATATTTTATTATTATTTATTACTTATTTACAAAAAAAATATATAATATAAGTATTCTATCAACTATCTGGTTTCCATAGTACAAGCTTTGCATAGATTGTTGGCTAGATGGTTGGTGATGTGTGCAGCGTAGTGTCTAGCATTATTTATGTTTTATTTTACTGATGGAGGAAGATCGAATAATGGTGGAAGATTAAGTCATAAAGAAAGTGTACCAGGGGAATCGGCGCGTGGACAAGTCGGCCGCCCATGGTACCGCTGGATTGACAAGGTGCAAGCAAGAACTCTATGCTACTAACTGGCGAAAACTAGCGTAAAACAGAGAAGCCTGGAGAAGTCTTGTATCGGAGGCCAAGATCTACTTTGGGTCGCTAAGCCAGAGGCGTAAGTAAGTCTTTAATAAGTATTTGTTTAGTAATTATTTATTTATTACATTCAAAACATTGTACAAAATTGTCTCATTTTACTCCTATACCTACGTATATGGCTAAGATACTGTTAGAGCCTTCTCGTTAACATTCCGTTGTCGAACTCTACAAAAGTGGCAAATAACACTTTTTAATGGCAGAGATATCGATTGGCGAAAACGTATGATTGGGAAAATATTGAATATATAATTTCACACAAATATCTATCAACCAGGTAAATCTTAGTAGGTTAGGTAGGTAATTTAGATTTTTGATGATGTATACGACGTCAGCTCAGAACGCTGCAGTGCCTGAGATACTGTACGATGGATTAATCGTATGCTTGACCAGAACCATACTCGCAGTTCAGTCGGCCATGTTCAGAGGGGGGTAAAATTATTATTGACTAAGGGCGAGCATATTGTTCTCACAAAACCACAGATTATCAACAAAATCGTGGCGTTGTATCGCCCTATCCTAATTAAAGCAGCAACGGATTTGCACGTGGATTAGATCTGTGACTGCGAGAGGCGAGGGAAGCCGTGGGAAGACCAAGTTCCGGGTGCAGTGTGCCACTTGCCACACCTTTCACCAGCAAGGTCGCTCGACGGCCGCGCACTTTCTTTTATATAACCAACCAAAGAGTATGCAATACTAACCAGTAACCAGTCACATACGAACCTCCTTGCATGCGGAATGTGGGGCCGAATGTGCCGATGACGTCATGAGGTGATTCACCGCTGGCCGAATGGTGCGTCTGACCTGTGGAACTTGTTTTGACTGATGTTGTTTTATGCTGTTGACAATATCAGTTTCTAGGGATTATTCATTGGGTGGGGTGATTAAATCTTAATTTAATCACATGTGGAAGGTACTGGTACTTCCAATAATCTCTACCGTACCTGAAAGTTGGCAGTCATCTGTCGATTAAATTACGATCATATTTTCTATTCGCTAACAGATAAAAGATATCTATAAAATAAGCCTTTGGAAAGATCAGTGTTTTTTCAGTAGCATAAACTAGTATGTGCTGGTGAGTTGCAGCCAACAACTGAATATTAAAATAATTTGGAATATCTATTCTAAATACTTACCTACATTACAACATCTATTGTTTTTCATAGCTAAATCAAATAGGATTTTTATATCCTACATAATGTAAGATGAATGTCTCTATCAACCCAAGAGTATTGCAACAAACCCCTCACGAGGACTATGTCCAAGAGTGGACGTGGACAGCAGTCCCAAGGCTGATATGATATCTACAATCCAGTCCAATACTTCTTTTCATAATCCTTACAATCTTAGACAACCCAACAATAATTTGGCTGAACTCTTAAGTACCCTACCTACCACCAGAGTGTTAGAAAGTGACAGGCAATTCCGGCACGATCCGGAACTCTGTTGGATTACATCACTCGATTACCACAATCGTCACCGGCCAACTGTGTTATTTGTAATTACGGAAATGCTTCTTGCCTTGGAAATTGGGCAATTGTGCTATGTAATACTTTTAGGGTTTGTCTTTGCGGAGTTGGCGTTTGTAGGTATCTAGCTAGTGAAGGCGATTCAAAACTTGAAAGGCCTTCAAAAGCTTTGTAAAGCACTCTTACATATTACTTACACTGCCGCCGCGCCGGTCAGCTCTAGGTACTGTCACTCTTGCTGTAGGGCTTTTAAAACCAAGTTGGTCTAGCGAGCCATTTTAGGCCTCATAATTAACAGGGTAAAAAAAGGCGCCGTCATCGAAATCGATGAGGAGGCATATACAACGTGAATTTATAACATGTGTACTAAGCTAAGAGGGGGTGATTCTGACCATCCCAAGGAACAACTTTTGTTATACGACTTTTCAGGATTCAGTGATTTTCGTTCAAGAGAAGAACCTAAAAGCCAGCTGATTCTTGACAGGGTCATTGACCTCCGTGAAGAGTTGCCGTACAGGTATAAATAAAAATAACCATAACCACAAATAGGTTATTTTTATTAAAGTGAAAAAAATAATTTAAAATCCGATTATGACGTCCGTCAGGATCATTTTCACATCATAGGTACCATCTTATAAAATTTTAAATAAAAAAAAACAAATTTCCTTTCAAATCAATTCAATTCAAATCCTAATTTTTTCCTTCTAAAACTTGTTTTCATGGGCTGAAAACCCCCCTTTCGGGTTAGTACAATGTTATAATACACGTTGTATATACATATATGTATTTTCAATACTTTTGGACTTTTAGTTGAATAGACCCCACCCCTATAACGGTTTTCAGGAAAATAACTATATGTTATTGTTCTGCTTAAGTTACATTGCAGGGCTCAAAATTGAGTTGCAAGATTCCGCGAACAAACATAGTTACATACATACATAAATACATACAGGGCAAGCTAAATAAAAGCTTGTAATAACACGATAAATACTTGGTTATATATGTGTTAATAACATGAGGGGTTGTTGCCATACTCATGCTTGGCAAGCGGGTTGGCAAGCGCAGTGCAGGATGTTGATACACGGAAAGACGCTGCTGCCCATCTTTCGGAGGTGTTCTCTGGCAAATCCTTACTGCATCCACGGGCACGAGAGGAGGGACAACAAACTCTAGAGCCGGCAGCCCACGGCACTTGGCAAATTAGTGGCTCCAATCTGTAAACTAGTAAGTAAGGATATAAAAATGAATCCCTATTTCCCTTGGTCACGGCATCACGCGTAAACAGCTGGACCGATTTCGCTAATTATTTTTTTGTTATGTTTGTTATTGTCAGGAGAAGGTTCTTATGAAAGAAAAATTTCTAATGTAACCTTAGCGCTTTTGACAATTTAAACATTTTTAATGTAACATGTTACCTTATGGCGTTTGACATAAAATTGACAGATTTCACGCTGCAAATATCGTCAAAGAAGATATAAAATATTTAATTTTCCAATACAAACTATTGGTTAGGGCTCATAATGTCCCACTCGCAAAATGTCCCTTTTGCAATGTTGCTTTTGTGCCTTTCGCAAAAGGTCCCTTTTATAAATGTCCCATTCTCAAAACGACCTCTCTGCAAAATGTCCCGTCACATAAATTACATCCCGTTCGCAAAACGTCCCTTTCGCAAAATGTGCCGTTCGCAAAACGTCCCTTTCGCAAAATCTCCTGTTCGCAAAATGTCCCGTATAAACTAGGTTTTACGATAAAATCGTGGTCAAATCTTATTTAACTTTTTAGTCTACGTTGTCTACGTTTACTTCTGCTGTCTATTCCTAGTTGTGGCGGTTAACGGCAGAAAAATCGTATGTACACTCACTAAAGAAAAAATGTTGCTATGGCTTCGAGGGAAAACCTAACTTCCTTCAGGTTTGTTGAGCATCGTAAATAAAAAAAACAATTAAACGTTACTTTAGACATTTATTGCATAACTTACGGATTCCAATTAAAATTAACTTAAAGAAAACTTATTAACTTTTTATTTTTTTCCTACCTTAGAATAATAACGTAATTCTAAGATTCCTACCATACCTACACACATTTGATGTTCGGCCTCAGTGTTCGGCCCTCCTTCGGTGTCACTTGGTTGTCAAATATTTAAAGGTGGTCAAAAAGGTTATTAAGTGACTAAACTTAAGCTGATTATATTTTTTTGCTCAATTAGGTAGTAGAAGTAGAGTAGTTGTAGGGTAGTTATCGAGTAGTAATTGTAGTGTAGTAGTTGTAGGGTAGAAGTAGAGTAGTAGTAGTGTAGAAGTAGGGTAGAAGTAGAGTAGTAGTAGAAGTAGAGTAGAAGTAGGGTAGAAGTAGTAAATAAATAAATCTACCGAGTTGTACTTTCAGAATTAGCACTAAACATTGTGTTTTTGAGTGGAAATCTTTAAAAAAAGGCGAAAGATTTATACGTGTTGAAAGGAAACCAGAGTGACAAACATTGCAAATGAAATAAAACGAAAACAATGAATGACACGTTTACTCGAAGGTTCATCGGATTTCTTATAGTTCGTATCGGGTTTTGAAAGACTTGGGCGAATAAGCTCAGGTGCATAATATCAGGGTCTAAGTCCGCACAGACTCATATCGTATTAGCTTTATTTCGAGTGCGTTTATACGCGCACACACACACAGTAAACGCACTCGAAATAAAGCTAATACGATAGATGAGTCTATGCGGACTTAGACCCGACATAAGATTTGAGGGTGCAGCTTTGTATAACCTAATACCGTGTTTGTAAAGTTGAGAACATGCTACGTCATTTATATTATACTAGCTTCTGCCCGCCGCTTCGCATCCGTTGTAGGTACCCGAATAAAAAGTAGCCTATGTGTTAATCCTGGTCAACATCAATACCTACGTGTGCAAAGTTTCAGCTCAATCCGTAGCCTAGTTTTTGCGTGAAGAGGTAACAAACCTCCATTCAAACAAACTTTGGGCTTTATAATATTAGTGGGATTTTAAAACTATGTTATAAATTTTATTTTATTGTATTAACTATTTTCTACTTAACATACAAATAAGTAGGTAGGTATCTAAAAAATATGTGATCTATCACACCACGCCTTGTAATTTGGTTGACTTTTGGTTTCTTCTTTTTTTTATTCATGGTTTGGACGACTGATTGCCACATTTGGTTTTACTTTCGATATTTGTATAGGTAGTCAATAGTTTCTTGAGTATTTTACATTATCATTAGAATTAAGATTAAGCATACAAATTTTTAACTTCAAGGATGTACATAGTTACGAAATTGACAGGGCCCAATAAGGATACCACCGATACCACATACCAGTATTTCAAAGACATCTAGTCTTTGAAATACTAAAGAATGCCTGGGATGGTCAAAGAGTATGTAATCACTCCGTTTATGGGGATGGTATATATATATTTATAGTTTACCATTGTAAAACCAAACTATCTATCACTATGTACGCAGTGGCGCTGTTAGGAAGGAGTTTACCAGCAGCGCCACCTTATTTGCTAAATTCAGTAACCTGACTAGAACAAATTATTCTAAATAAGCTTTATGTACTAATTTTATTTAATACATAAAACGTATTTTTTTTTTGCAATTGTAATTTTCTACTTCTATTTCTAATATGTCAATTTCAAAATATGACATTGACATCGTATAACTGACAAAGTCAGTCAATGTCAATATTTTTAAAAGTGCGTGAGTCGTGAGTGAAGCGACAGCTACGTACGATGCATATTTTGTTTGAAAAATAAATAATTATTCTAGCATTAACTAGATGCTCAATGAAGCTAGTACGATAATTTTGAATAAAACTATTATAACAGTTATCGGAATGTCATGAATTTCCTTTGGTAAGCGTGATTTCGAATGGACTGTTTTTGGAGGTAAACAATGTCGTCATGCTGTGTTGTTTTTCATCGTCATTTACTCCCATTTTTGTAGATTGGAGTTGAGAGAGACTGGTTAAAAAAACAAAAGATAATGTTACCGACAACAAGCCCTCGTAAGAAGTTAAAAAGCCCCGGACAAGACACCCTTCCTAACCCTAAAACTACTATCACGTAAGTTTACCCTCAGTTTATTTTAGCTTTTAGTAATTCCTACTAGTCGCTCTACCTCTAGTTACCTTACTTTACTAATTGCATTATAAACAAAAGAAACTAACATATCACCACCAATTTCAAGAAATATTTGCTTTCTAAGTTTATGCTTACCAGTCCTTACCTTGAACATTATAAATTCCTCTCGCATATTTATACATAAGCATTACTATTTTTATCCTTATCTGAAGTAATGTCATGACTATTGCATACATCATACATTTCAAAAGTAAATGATTTTCAGATGCACCAATGTCCCAGAAACCTTATTTGAACCAAATGCAGCAACCAGGCATTTCTCAAAGTTTGGCAGAGTGCAGAGGATACGGTTGTTTCCTAAGAAGCTAGCATGTATGATTGAGTATGATCAACCAAGTGCTATAGAGCGAGCTATGCTTAATGCTGGAGCGTTCGATGGCTTCATGTTTGATGTCACTAGAATGAAGGCAAGAGTGTAAGTATATAATATTTTAATGGAGTGCCATTTAGTTGATTTTTTAATTTCATCTCCTGTTGATGAAATTAGTTAAACTTATAGTTATCTATCAGTATTCATGAAATGTTCTTGCATATACAATAATGTATCTATTTGTGTTTACCCAGGCTGTTAGTTTTATGAAAATTCATTAGAAAATTTTGGTAAAATAATCCATTATTACATAGTGTAAGCCTCTTTCAAGCACAGTTGGAGGACATTTTCTGTACAATATCTTATTCATCATCTCAGTGGTAGGATTGCTTTCCACATCCACTGCTGACATATGCCTCCCTCATGGATCTCAAAGATCAGGAGGGGGTGGTTGCCGTACTCGCCACACTGGCAGGTGGTTGGCGAGTGCAGTATATGTTGATACACAGAAAGACTGCTGCCCATCTTCCGGAGGTATCTCATGGCAGAGTCTTACTGCATGCACGGGCAAGAGAGAGGAGGCAAGATTCTACTGTCAGCACTCCACGGCACTGCCATAAATATGGTTTAGTTTTTCAGTTTCCTAGATTATTATTAGATTATTAGATAATTATTAGTTTTATATCTTTTCTGTGTATGTTATTTTAAGGTGTACAATAAAGCATATTCTATCTATCTAATTAATTTAACTTTTATTTTCTACAGAAGGAAGCGTAGCAAGACAGAGGAAGACCCTGACTGGGTGCCGGATTCTGATGTTGCTAAAGAACTGTCAGCAATGGGAGGAGTTCCTACTTATAATACAAGAAATAAATGTAAGTCCTTTTAGCTAACTTTTTATTAACTTGCAAGTGTTCTTGTATATATTCTCAGTCAAATCTTGCAAGCCTTTTCAATTTTCTAATGTGCAGCTTTTTATTTATGTTTAAAGTTAATATTAAAATATAAATTGTTATACTCTTTTTATGTGGTTGTGGTTGACAAACCTGTAAGTGATCATGAATTCATCTGTAAAAATGTGCTTTGAGTATTATTTATTTATTTAGTATAAAATAGAATAGAAAATATTTATTTGCACCTTATTTTAATAATGTACACATAATTATAATTAATAAAAAAAATCAATAAAATAAGACACAAATCGGTGGCCACTCACCAATTATTGTAACAACTGTTAGTTAACCATAATAAATAAATAAGCTGAATTTAAACCTTTTCCAATCCTGAATTAAATTGAAATTTTGCATACAATAATACTAAATGGAGGTTGGTGTATATTTTGACAAATCCCACAATATGTGCATCAAATGTATGGGCTATATAATGAAAGCTTGTTTTTAAAAGCTTTTTGAACATAAACTTATTAACTCACTTCCATGAACTTTTGTTACTCAACTTATTCTGTGATTAAATAATAAAAAAAATATAGTACTACTGGATACACAAAACTAACCATCACTCTTTCATTGTTTTTATAAATTGCCAGACATTTAAATTGGAAATGCTCTTTTTCCAGCAATGGAGTCAGAACCTGAAAATGCTTCACCCAAGGTATTGAAGAGGGTCATAAAACAAACTGTAAGGAAGATACCGGTGAGGCAGCCACCACCCAAGCTGAGACCACAACCTGCTATGTGAGTGTATTTTATAGTAATTCAGCAAGCTTTCTTTTTCACGTGTGTCACGGTAGCCCTACGCGTGGATGGACATTCCATACCATAAATGAAAAATCTAATTGTGTCGAAATAATCTTTGACGTTATAATACATAATAACGTGAGTAATCCCCTTATTTTACAAAAATAGTAGATTGTTATACAAGGAGCTAAAATGACCCATTATATACGAGGTAGTTTTACTTCCGAGCTTTAGCGAGGGAGTAAATAGAAACCGAGTTTTAATGGGTTTTTGGCGCCGCGTGTTACACTCTACTTTTCACTACGATTGCGAGAAAATTAAATAATTGAATACAATATGAAATAGTAATATTTAGTTCACTTTGGATTTCTCGGCCTTGCAGCTGGTGGATAATTTCTTGAGAAAAGCCGTCAAATTCACATTATTTCTTTATATTTACATTATGTCTTATCTGTATAGTTGTTCGTAACATTGAATACGTCCTCCAAAGCGTAGAACTTTGATATTTTTTTGTAAAGTTCAACAAAATACGTAAGAAAAACTCCTTCGGTAACCGAATCCACTCGTTTTTTCAAGCTTTTATTTAGCTTGCCCTGTATGTATGTACAGTCAAGGTCAAAAATATGTATACACCACAGAGTGACAAAAAGCGTAGTCATCTGAATGGTCATAAATTCGGCAAAATAAAAATGTACCTAAATTTGTATACATACTTTGAGAGATAACTATGTAAACAACAGTTGCAATAATATGTCCTCATTTACTTAACCATAAACTTAGATACACCATAAAGTTCAAAAATATATATATACACTATAATGTGTCACTTTTGAATTTTTAATTTCATTTGACTTCCCGTATCATTGTGTAGGTGAAAATGTATCGCATTAGCGATCATTTAAAACACAGGATTGTTGCCTTATGCGAGGAGGGTGTATCCGTGTCTGATATACATAGCTGACGAATTGGGCATCACGGTAAGAAAAATGTTATGTAACTAGAACTTACCGCCGAAAATGTCACTTTATTTTAGCTTTAGAATACTTCGTCATAGATAATACGAATAATTTTCCATTTCAGAGAAAAACAGTTTATATATGGAAGCAAAGATACGGGTATATAGACATATTAGATCAGGTACTCCTTCCAACAGGTCATACATACTTTGGAAATTGACATATCAAATTCGTCCATACATAATGCGATACTAGTGCAGCAGTGGATTAACTAGCATGAGGACCTTCATTTAATAAAGATGCCCCCAAGAAGTCCGGACATAAACCCAATTAAAAACTTCAATATGGTTCAAAACTGGGACTCTTCAGTTGTGAGAACCACTGAAAATTTAAGAAATCACGCAAAGGAGATTTGGGATTTCTTTATAGGTACAGATATATGTTTAAACATGGTAAACTATATGAAAGACCGACTAGACGCGGTTATTGAAGCTGACGGAGGATATACTCGCTATTGAGTAATTTTTGTTTCAAAATGGAGGACAAATATTAGAATTATTATTTTCCACTTAAATTTAAGGAGCTACTTTTTTTAGTTATTTATTACAGTTATTTTAATTAAATATTTGCCTTTTAGTAAAAATACGTAAAAAACAGAAAATAGGGTAAATCGCCAATTACTGGCCACCTTTCATAACTGGCCCCATCATACTAATAATACAATCTGTTCACGTACAAAATTCATTTTCAGTTTAAGGTGTTATTGACTGGCCACCCTTCAATAAAAGACTGTCGAAACCACGTTATACGAGAATAAAACGAATGAAGTAGGTGCACATAGTTCATGTTTAGTATGACGTCACGCCAATAACGTCGTGACAGGTCAAAACATCAACTTCCCATCCCAACCTTAGAAGGCCATCTCCTGCCCGGCGAACGGGATGTCACACTAGCGCTCTTCGCGGATGACAGCGCCTACTTTGCTTCCTCAAACTGCCCAGCTACAGCCCGTCTCCGAATGCAACGCCTCTTAGACATCCTACCAGCATGGCTAGACAAATGGCGAATAGCCGTAAACGTCGGGAAGACCGCCGCGCTCCTCGTTACCCGCCGACGCACTCCGATGCCGCCACTCCAACTGCGAGGCCAAGCAGTAGAATGGCAGACCTCCGTCCGGTACCTCGGCGTCGATATCGACAGATCCTTGACGATGAATGCCCAGGTAGAGCGAGCGTTAAGACAAACGCGCGCTGCCCGGGCAATGCTCCGACCTGTCTTAGCATCGAGACTACAGCTAAAGACGAAGATGGGGGTTTACAAAACCTACATCCGCTCACGACTCACATACGCGACGCCAGCGTGGTACGCGCTATGTTCAAGTACAAACCGCAAGAGAATGCAGACTCAGCAGAACATTGCCCTACGAGTCTGCACAGGAGCGGGGCGGTACGTCAGGAACGACGTCATCGCCCGCGATGTGCAGATGCCCAGTGTTGAGGACTTTGTGGTTAAGTTGGCACGTCGAATGTACGATCAGGCCGACAATAGCCACCATATACACCTCAACACCATCGCCCCGCTGCACACGCGGCCGCCAGACAGCAAATCTTCCTGGAGACCGTTGCCCCGTGAGCTCCTAGGCCCAACTGACTCCTCGTAAGGTCAACCGACTCCTCGTAAGGCGTTGGATTGAATAGAATGCCATAAACGGCGACACCCCTGGACTCGGAAGTAGTTGCTTCCGAAGCTGAAGCTAGAGTAAAGATCGTAGGATCGACTCTTACCCGCACTTCCCAAGAAGAAGAAGAAGTGTAGAAGACCCGATTGAAGGTCAAAACATGAGACAAACATATGCAATGACAAGTCTGCACTGTTTTCGTGAATTGTCAAAACATTCTATTCAAATTTGTTTCGTGTGACAAGACCGTAAAGTTGATTTTCGCTGATTTATATTTTGTATACATATTTTCGTAGCAGTTACTGAATCTATCTATAATGACATAAATATGACTACAATATTTTGCATCATTTGCAGGATACTTATTATGTAATTTTGATTGCATACAAGTTTTTGAACTTGCCTTATACATATTTATGTGGCCATTGCAGTTTGCATATTTATTAGTATTTGGAGGAGTACATATCTTTTGAATTTTTTATGATTACTTTATTTTTACAACATTACTTGCATATATATCTTTGACCTTGACTGTACATATGTAACTATGTTTGCGGAATCTTGCAACTCAATTTTGAAGCAGATATCTTCAACCAATTGAGCTGAAATTTTGTATACATGTTTTCTTTGGATGACAATGCATGGTCAGCTATGTGACGTCACTCTGAATCCAACGTGGCGGGACACCCAAGATGGCGGACTACTTATTTTTAATGTACTCCTATAATATGGGTATCAAGTGAAAGGGCTTGCTGAGAATAACTCAAAAATGAAATGACGTCACTCTAAATCCAACATGGCGGAATACCCAAAATGGCGGACTACTTATTTTTAATGTACTCCTATAATATGGGTATCGAATGAAAGGGCTTGTTGAGAATAACTCAAAAAATTAAATGACGTCACTCTGAATCCAACATGGCGGTACACCCAAGATGGCGGACTAGTTATTTTTAATGTACTCCTATAATATGCGTATAAAACGAAAAGGCTTGCTGAGAATAATTCGAAAATTATTCTTAATGCACTCCTATAATATGGGTATCAAATGAAAGGCCTTGCTGAGAATGAAAGGCTTACTCGAAAAATTAAATGACATCACTCTAAATCCAACATGGCGGTATACTGAAGATGGCGGACTAGTTATTTTTATGCACTTTTACAATATGGATATCAAATAAAAGCGCTTGCTGAGAGTTACGAAAAATTATATGACATCACTCTAAATCGTGCGGATCGCCGAATCGGGCTCATACCCGCCATGTTGGATTTGAAACCAACTGTCCAGTGATAACTAAAAAGTTAAAAATAAATTAAAAGTAAAAAAAACTTTAACAAACAAGCTTTTATATGTTACGTACCTACTAAAAATGATAAAATAAACATTTGTCAACTTAAAACGTCTTTACACAATTTATGTGATAAATTAACTTTTCGTAAGTATTTAAATAAATGCTTTGTGACCTTGACGGCAACAGATTGAAAATTATTTCTTTTCCTTTCTTTTCTATTTGAAAATTAGGGTCTCCATTCTCACTAGATGATGACATTTTCACTAGGTATTGCAAATTAAATTGGTAGTGACCACTACCTATTTAATTTGCAATTAGAGAAAATTCTAAAGATTTCGTGCCAATGTCTTTTTTTATTTCTTCTGTAGGCGCAACGCATTGTATGCATTCTTCCAAAGAGATGGCTTATTTATTATTTTAGTTCCATTTTCAAAAATATAATGTTGTTATTTTTTTAAGAAACAGTAATAATTCGTCTACATAAGACTACTAATGATTATTCTACTTATGACTAAAGACTTTTTCGTTTTTGTAGGTTCATTGTCATTGGACGGACAAAAACTAAAAACTTTTCCCCTAGAGGAAGAAATGCTATATTTTCTTCGCTCTGGTACGCCACAATGACGGTCTTTTTGAGCAAGAGGAGTGAAAGTATATTATCTTTCGTAATTTTTTTAAGAAAAATAACTTATTGCCTAAAATTTTTATGGGTGGATGCCATACCATTTTTGGGACTCGTGCCATGAACTGCTCGAGATAAGGTTGTTACGGCGTATTCTATCACATATCTAATACCCATAACACAAGCTCCGATTGCTGGGGCTAGCTGGTGCTGTGTGAAATATCCAGCATTATTAATTGAGTGACGTATGCCGTGGCGTGTCCGCAGTAGAATGTTGTCTCCTCTCTTGCCTGTGGTTGCAGTAAGATTCAGCCTAGGGATACCTCTGGATGATGGGCAGTAGCGTCATTCCGTGTATCAACATCCCATACTGCGCTCGCCAAGGCGCCTCCCAAGCGTGGTGAGTATGGCAACAAACCCTCATGATCAACAGTTGAAGATTCATGGGGGCGGCCTATGTCCAGCAGTGGACGTCCTACGGCTGAGATGATGACATGGTCATTTTTTGACTGTAGTTAGTCTATAAATTAAAATACATATGCCCTTCCCGTTTTACACTGGCCTTTAATTTTGCATCCTTCCACAGAGCCCAACCAGCAAGTGGCATAGACTCACCGGTCATAGTAACCACTCAGACCACAATGACGACCTTCGAGGCTGCATCGGAACTGCATCAACTGCGCACCAAGATATCACTCTCGGCCGATGAGCAGTGGAGGACTTTGGATGCTCGAGACAGGTACAGTAACGTGGGATTGTTTTTTGTTTTATATATAACTTAAAAGTGGGCCCATAACTACATGAACTCCTAATGACGGAAGGCAGCGCGGCGTCGCGTCGCTCGGGGGCGGCCGGGAAAGCGTTGGCGGCATGATCTCGTCACCTTCAACAGAATTTATGCGTAGGATAGTTGTAGAGTGGTTGATGGAGTTTGAGGGAGACCTTTGTCCAGTAGTGAGACGAAACAGGTTAAGAAAAAACCTATCTCAGTCATACCTCTCCCTTGAGATCTTCCACTAATCTCGTCAATTGAATCGAGGTCGTCCCGCCATCAGTTCTCGGTAGGCTTGTATTAAAAGTTCAAATGTGTCCTCTGAAGCTGTACATGCACAGGCTTAATAAGCACTTCCTGGAAAACTGTAAAATGGCCTTTTACATCGTAAGGCTTAGTAACTTAACGGCTATTAACGTATTGACGTCTTACGCTGATTGCATGTTATATGTGCTGGGCAAGCCTAATCTATCTTAACAACACAGCGTCTCGTAAAGATTAGCTGGCGCGCAGGAAATTGGCCTTAAACATTTATGTAAAAGTTTTATGTACAATTTACTGCCATAATTCGCGAATTTTGTGACGATAGCAGTTTTTCCTGAATGATTCCAGAATATTGCGGTCATGGGGCGGTGCCGGTTCGAGAGTGAAAGTAGGGGGCGCCACCATCGGCACTTGCCAGGAAATGTGCCCGGAGAAGGAATTGTTGCATCGGCAAGCTGAGCATCAGGTAAATAAGTATTTTAAATGCGCTCGTTTTGTAATTGTATATTGATAGGCCTATTAATAATTGATCCAATCCCACTAAACATTGTAATTTTTAGTGTTAAACCTCATATCCTATATTGGCTGAACTGCAAAAGCTCTTCAACTCCGTAATTTTCTGTGGGTGAACTCCGAAGGCGTGGGACAGGAGTATTGTGGTTCTGTTCTTCAAGAAGGTGTCCTAAAAAGATTATACATAATTATTAGTTCGTAGTACAACAAGGACCGATTCCCTGTCCGCACGTTGTATTAGCTTACATAACTTTCACCTCATACCTAAATTATTATCTTGTTGCTGACGTTTCGTAGAACATTTAGAGGGCCCTCGCGTCACCGTTCGTGGCCGCCTCCGGAACCGCGAGGCGCAAGATGATTATAAGCTAGGTATGCGGTGAAAGCCGTATTATATTTATGAAATGATGTCAAGCCATGTGAATTCCAATTCAACAATATTGTATTTGCACAATATTCGATACGGGGATAGTAGTGAAACGACCGCTGGTTGGTTACAGACTGATTTATTGTACTGAGGGCGCAGCCACGCAGACATGCGTACCTATACAACTACATATGCAACATTCCTCCCCCTAGTGCAATAACACTTATAAACTAAAAAAACTTTTTAAATGAAACCGCACACATGCGTACCTATACAACTACATATGCAACATTCCTCCCCCTAGTGCAATAACACTTATAAACTAAAAAAACTTTTTAAATGAAACCGCACACATGCGTACCTATACAACTACATATGCAACATTCCTCCCCCTAGTGCAATAACACTTATAAACTAAAAGAACTTTTTAAATGAAACCGCACACATGCGTACCTATACAACTACATTATGCAACATTCCTCCCCCTAGTGCAATAACACTTATAAACTAAAAGAACTTTTTAAATGAAAGCGCACACATGCGTACCTATACAACTACATATGCAACATTCCTCCCCCTAGTGCAATAACACTTATAAACTAAAATAACTTTTTAAATGAAACCGCACACATGCGTACCTATACAACTACATATGCAACATTCCTCCCCCTAGTGCAATAACACTTATAAACTAAAAGAACTTTTTAAATGAAACCGCACACATGCGTACCTATACAACTACATTATGCAACATTCCTCCCCCTAGTGCAATAACACTTATAAACTAAAAGAACTTTTTAAATGAAACCGCACACATGCGTACCTATACAACTACATATGCAACATTCCTCCCCCTAGTGCAATAACACTTATAAACTAAAAGAACTTTTTAAATGAAACCGCACACATGCGTACCTATACAACTACATATGCAACATTCCTCCCCCTAGTGCAATAACACTTATAAACTAAAATAACTTTTTAAATGAAACCGCACACATGCGTACCTATACAACTACATATGCAACATTCCTCCCCCTAGTGCAATAACACTTATAAACTAAAATAACTTTTTAAATGAAACCGCACACATGCGTACCTATACAACTACATATGCAACATTCCTCCCCCTAGTGCAATAACACTTATAAACTAAAATAACTTTTTAAATGAAACCGCACACATGCGTACCTATACAACTACATATGCAACAGTATTCATCATTATCATCTCAGCCGTAGGACTGCTGTCTGCACGTCCACAGCTGGACAAGCCCTCCCTCATGGATCTCACAGATCACCACAGACGGGTCGGCGGGCGCAGTTCGGGATGGTGAGATATGGAAAGACGCTGTTGCCCATCTTGCGGAGATTCTATCTATCCTTGCCAGATGCTTACCGCATCCACGGGCAAGATAGGAGGGGCAACATTTTACTACCCCCCCCCCCCCCCCCCCCCATATTACTGGCCGCACTTCGCGGTTTCACCCGCGTAATTCCCTTTCCCGTGGGAATACGGGGATTAAATATAGCCTATGTTACTCCGGGATAATGTAGCATTCTAATGGTGATAGAATTTCGAAAATCGGTCCAGTAGTTTTAGTTTATTCATTACAAACATACAAATCTTTCCTCATTATAATATTGAGAGATAATGTTTTTTCTTTTGCTATCCAGTTATCAGCTAGTAGTGATTCCAGGTGATGCTGCTAGAGACAGATGTGTCCGGGGTGCTGGAGCCGCGACGAGCCGTGAAGCAGTACAGCAGAAGCTCAGCCGACCAGGAGATACCGATGTGCTACGAACTGCGGCCCGCTTCGGTTCTCATGAGAACATGCTCGTATCTGTTGCACGAAGTTGCTGACACCACTAGACAGGTAAGGGAAACTATATTTGCTTACAGTCATCATTTCAGCCGTAAAACGTCCACTACTGAATACAGGCCTCCCTCATGATGGATCTCCATGAGGGGTAGTTGCCATACTCACCACGCTTGGCAGGCGGGTTGGCGATCGCAGTAGGGGATGTTGATACACGGAAAGACGCTGCTGCCCATCTTCCGGAGGTATCCCTTAGCAGGCTCTTACTGCATCCGCGGGTATGAGGTATAACTTTCTAGTGCCGGCTCGGCGAAAAATATTGCGCATGGACCTAAATGAGACAATCAACTAATTTCGGCTTCGTAGAGCGTTATCTCTGTTGCACTCCTATGTGACGTTTTGTCAGTAGTTGTTTAAGTGCGATTGAATACTGTCGCGTTCGTCGAGCATACGCTTGCAACGTATTATTGTTTAATCTAGCACACGTTTTGTGTTGCAGTTAATTATTTTTCAATTAAATACTAATGTATTATTTAGGGGGCGAAGCCCCCTATTATGCATAGCGCTGTCTGTCTGTCTGTCTGTGCATGGCACGGTTACAACCGAACGCGTTGACCGATTTACATGAAACCTTTTTTGTTAGCACCGCCTCAATGAGAGAAGGGTACTGATTGATTTTGGTGACCCTAGGGTCACAGAGACTGAAGTTATTGTGACCTCAAAAGGTCACGAAAGGATAAAAATGGCATTTTTCGAAAACCTTCGCCCCCTTTTCTGGTTCGTAGTCCGTACCAATGCTTGTTTAATTTAATGACGGCGGATTTAAAACAAAAAGGTTCGAACAAATTCAACCTTTATTTATCGCAAGAAGCCCAATTACTGAATATAAAACGAACTATTATATGTTTTTCCAAAACACAGCATTTATGTTGAAGGATGCATATGCAAATTTGCCATTAATTTGGGGTTTTGTAGCATAGTATACCTGTCTTTGTCTATCTTTCACTGCTAGATTGACTGTTATGTCATTTTATGTCAATGTCAAATGTCAATTTCTAATCATAGCTTACAAAAATAACCTACTTAGTAATATTTAATGAACGTGTCAACATGGGCAACTTTGCATCTGCTCCTACATTCACGAAGCTTATAAAGTTTTGCGCGACCTCTGCATATTGTTCTAAGGAGAAATAGAGAGGAAACCCATGATAACATTCACAGACAATACAAGAGTACCAAAGTAAACATAACGTTATTATTTCACAGATCAGCCTAGCAGATTGGTTCCATTTTATGTGGGACCGACTACGCGGCATACGGAAGGATATCGCGCAGCAAGCTCTATGCTGTGCAGGTAACTTGTCCTCTCACAATATTCGATTTTTATCTTAAAGAGTGATCTTTTGTCTTATCACAATTTGATATTGTAACGAGCTACAACAAACTTTGTTTAAGTAGCTATTTCTTACTTCTATCACGATTGTAGTTTAAATACACGTTAATTTTCGTCAACTTGATATAATTTAGGGATCCCAGTCCAAAGTTTCGACCAGGCTTATTTGACGCGTAGATGAAATTTAAACAGGACACCTATGATTTAGTTACATCTTGGCTTAATCACCTAGCTAGGAATAAAGGCGTACATAAAAAAAAGAACTTAAAACGACTGCAGACCTTTTTGAAACTACCCTAGTCCATTTCACTTAGGACGAGTTTGGTGACAGCAGGATGGAATAATTTTTAAAAATCAATGAGCGAAAAGGTACATCTGCTTAGTCTCGTTTGCACTTCCTTATCCTTCTAATAACTGTCTTTCTCTATTCTGCTGTCATCCTACCTGAAATTGACTATAGTCAAATGGTTCCAGAATCAATATGCCTTGTGGAGATGTGCGCCCGTTTCCACGCGCACTGCGCGGCGCGGCTCGCCGACCTCGAGCACACGCAGTTCGACCAGAAACTAAACACGGACAACATCACCAAATGTCTGCAAACCCTGAAGCACATGTACGCTGACGTCACGGAGCAGCAGAAACCGAGGGAGGCCGAGTTTAGGGGGTATATCGCGCTGCTCAATCTGGGGGATGCGAATTTCTGGTGGGAGGTAAGTTATAAAAAGTTTATTGCACTTTTGACCAGAAACTAAACAAGCACTGGCTGTGTATTGCATGTATTTGAAAATGCCCTTGGATTGCAATCCCTAATTTTAAACGTAAAAATTCGAGACTGATTATTAGTTTTGTGTTGTGTTCCTATCATTGTATTAAATGCTTGTTATATAACAAAATATTTTCCTTGCAGATTAAGCAACTACCAGTGGAGATACAAAAGTCGGCGCCCATCATCTTCGCAATAAAAGTCTTCAACGCATTAGACAACAACAACTATGTCAGATTCTTCCGATTGGTAAGGGAAGAAGCGACATATTTGCAAGCTTGCATTCTACTGCGGTACTTCAATGACGTCCGTGCGAGGGCGCTCGCCAGAATCGTCAAGGCTTACGCGCCAAGAGGCGGCTCACGGTTCCCCGCCTCAGATCTAGTCAGTGCGCTAGCATTCGAAACAATAGATAAAATGAAAGCTTTCATAAATCATTACGGCTTGAGATTCGCTAAAGCAGACGATTTTGAACTTTCCGTGATACTAGACAGGAATCAGTTTATTGAAGACAGCGAACCTTTCGCTACTGCACGCGCGATACAACTGATAGAAACGAAACGACAAAGCACAGTTGGTCAAGTCATAGCCGGTGGTGATTTGCCGAAAGCTGACTATTTTGAACATTCACTGCATACAAGTTTCACCAAAGAAGGCCGATTGAAGGAAACGGCGCTGGTCGCTGAGGAACAGAACTTTAACACAGTAAATGACAGCAACAAAAATGTTGAGGCTTTGAAAACCGAAATCCAGCGACTCGCGAAGGGTGGGAAAGCTTACACGGAAAGTCTTGAACCAAAAACTCTTTTTGCGAAGCCTGATATCAGATCTCTGAGTCCGAGAAGAAAAGCTACGACCGCTGCTTTTGAAGTAAGTGATTCAAAGTTATTTACTTTCAAACCGGCTATCACTGTTGCTCCGACCGAAATAATTGAGAATTCACCAGAGAAAACATTCGACACCGATGACGTATTTTCGTTCTCTAAGCCAGACGTTACAGAAAAAGATGCAGTGAGTTTTGTCACACCTTCTACATCTAAAATTACGACAGGATTCAGTGAAAAAACTTCAGAACCGAAAGGTCTCTTTAGTCGTTCAGCCATTGAAAGGAATGGCCCATTTCAGAAACCACAAAATGTTTTTGGGGGCTCTAATAATAACTTGTTTACAAAACCTGAATTAACGAATAGTATAAAACCTACCGATAACCTATTTTCAAAACCAGAACCATCTGTATTTGGAAATTCAGAAAATAAACTATTCAGTACCGCTACGAAAGTAAATGATAGTTTGTTTTCAAAACCAGAGCTGACTAAATCAGTATTTGGCCAAAACTTTACTGAACAGAAAAAAGAATCTGCATTAAGCATAAAACCATATGAAAATTTATTCTCAAAGCCAGAACACCCGAAACCTATTTTTGGCCAGAATACGGATCAAAAATCTACATTTGGTACTAACGCACCATTCAAAGAAAACTTATTTTCAAAGCCCGATGTACCCAAAATGTCTGTATTTGGCCAAATTTCTAAGCAATCTAAGCCTGTAGAACCTAAATCTGTATTTGGACAGAGTGTTGCGGAACCTAAACATGAGAGTAAAGGAAATGTTTTTGGAATAAAACCTCTAATAACAAATAACAGAGAAGGTAGCTCGACATTTGTCCCAAACAACATATTTACCACTGCCAAAGATGACTTATCAACGTCGAAAGCTGACAGTGCGGTACAATTCGGAAAAGGAAACAATATATTTGCTGCTTCAAATCTCGGAGAATCTAGTCAAGGAGGGAGCATTTTTGCAAATTCTTTGCAGAAAACCAACGAAACAACAATCACAAATATATTCGCAGCAGTGGGTGAGCAATCGAAACAAACCAACAGCATATTTAGTAAAACGGTACAAAATAGCGGAGATGGCAAGCCCGGAAATAGCATATTTTCAACCCCCTCAACTATCAATGAAGAAATTAAACCAACTAGCATATTTGGTGCTGTGAACAAACAACTAGAAGCAAAAAATATTTTCTCTAACCCAGATGTTGGAGGGCCTCCATCACTATTTACCAGAAATGGCGATGTTCATACGAAAAATTTGACACCGGAAAGTATATTTAAGAGCGCAATTAATCCACCAAATGGCTCGGACGCTAAAGGTTATTCAATATTCCAAACTAAAAACAAAGCACAAACTGTTGCTGATAACATTTACAATTCTCTCAATGCTCCGAGAAACGATGAAGCGCCAAATGTCTATGAATTCAATCAAAATACTGAGCATGAGCAGAAACAGATCGAACTACAACGCCTCCAAGAGGAAAGAATAAGAGAAGAAGAAGAGATAATAAAACAAGAAGAAGAAATACTATTACAGGAGAAATTACGACTAGAACAAGAAAAGAGACAAGCAGAGATAAGAAGGCAGGAAGAAGAGCGGCGTAAAGCAGAAGAAAAACGAAAGCTAGAAGAAAAAAGAATTTTAGAAGAAAAACGTAGGCTGGAAGAACAAAGAAAACAAGAAGAATTACGAAAAAAGTTGGAAAAGGAAAGGCAAGCAGAACTAAAACGCAAAGCCGAAGAAGAACATCGGAAATTCCTAGAAGCCGTCGACAAAGAATCAACTCAGTTAGCAGAAGAACTGTTGACAGAGTTGAACAATGAAACTAGCCTGGAGTTAATGAAAAAAGAACAAGGCCAGTACAGGCAACTTATGAATTTAGCTGGAGATGCGACTGAGGATATCATCTCCGAAATATGCAATGAGATATGCTCTGTAGAAATGAAAGCAGAGATATTCCTAACGCGAAGGATTATGCGGAAATGGTTTTATGTATGGAGGAGGCAGTTTATTAGGAATCTTAACAGAAGAAAATGGCTTGATGATACACCTGTTTGGCTACCAAACAGAGCTCCTACTGAGCAAGCTTCGCATCTGAGACGAAAAGTAGAGGAGGCTGTACTAAAAAATATGAACGCTTTCCATAGAGGGTATAAGTTCTCAGGTGAACTCAAGCAGCTGCCTCCTCCTGAGACATACAACATAATGGAAATTATAAGATCGCCATTATTGAAACGCATGAGACAAATTAACTATCCTTACGATAAGTGCTTCTTTTGGAAGGTGACATTAGTATCGCCTGGGGAAAATCAATGGTTATGCAGAAAGATCGAGGTAGAGAAATGGTTGCTTGATGCTTTTGGTGACAGGAAGCACCATGAAGAGTCCGATACATTGATTCATGTTGGCAAACAGTCTTGGAACCATTTGATGGATTTCGCAATTTCTGTCAGTTTAGCCAAAAGAGAAAACAAAGGCACATGTGTGGAGGCTGTTGAAGGCACAAATGGTGTGTTATTTTATTCAACTGAAAATGATAAAAACTTGCTAGACACAATAGAACAGACCCTAAAGAATAAGTATGCATACCAAGTGATTCCCGTGGCCGTTATTATGCCCCACCAGAATGATGAAACTCACAAGGCCATACAAAATTTCTTAGCTGAATATGTAAACAGAAAAATCATATCTGGCTACAAAGTATTTGTCTTGGATCCGAAAAGTATACATGAGTTATTGAACACTTCAACAAAGAGTGCTTTAAAATGGATGGCAAAAAAATTCCCAGAGACTCCACCTGTAGAAATAGACTATTTGAAATCCATATGCCAAAGGTACCTGGGGAACGAATTGTGGTGCAAATTCAGAACAGAACGAGACTGTCGAATGGGCGACGTCCGAAAGGACATCCAGAAACTGATCAGTTGCTACAATGTTGCTGTAGATAAGCTAACAGATGTTATCACCGATGAAGAGTTGTTTAATTATACATCATTCCCTTTAGAACTTAAGGCGTTCTTGGAACATGGGTTCCCTTATCCTAAACCTTATGAATTCATACCCAGTAATGTGAGGACTTCTGAAAACATATCCATGGTCAGAGATTTAATGAAGCTATTGAAACTACCCAACACCTTATCAGCATTTAAACCTCAAAGTGCAGTAAGCATGCAGCAGCAGATTCGTTCATACTGTAATCAGATAGGCTGGTTTGAAGACCCAGAAAAGGTAGTCTGTAAGGTGATTGCAGTGCTGCCGAGTGAACTCTCAGATCTAGCCATGTCTTGTGAAGACTTCACACAATATTTCGCACATTATGATCTCATTGATTTTTTAAATGTTATTATTTATGAAAAAATTAATTCTTTACATAATTTTGATAATAGATTTGCTGTGTATAAAAAAACAGTATTACAAGAGTACAGAAGCATGAACTGGTTGTATGAACTAAAAACGCTTTCAGAAATGAAGCACAAAGCTATTGACTATGAGGATGAAGCAGATCAGTTTATCAATGCTAAAAGGCGTAAAATAGCTATGGATTCTTTAGAGTACCTCATGCTGGAAGATAAAGACAGTACATTAGTAGAAAATAGTATACAAGAGGCAGAAGTTGATATTTCTAAGTATAGTGATTGTTCAGAAGCTGTGAAACAGCTTGAAAAAGAAATTGAAGAAGAAACAAAGAAATCTGTTGAATTTGAAAATATCCTCAGAGCCGCACTTGCTGATGTATGAAGTTTGGTAGTATGTATGTTATAATTTTTTTTCATTCATTGTTGAATTGTAATAAAAGGAATTGATTTTTATTTACAGATTTTTATTTGAGGTGATGCTAGACTAGAAGGTCTGCACTCAGACATAAAAATAACAAAACAATTTTATACTTATTATTTTTAATTAAATTAAATTATTAAATTTTTAATATCTACTGGAGGATCGACAATCCCTAAACAGATATCCACAAATTCTGTGAATATAGTGTCTTGCATCAATTCCTGAATTATTGAATCAGGATTGTAAGCCTTGTCTAGTCTTTCCAACATCTGTCTTATGTATGGGTCATTTAGGCATTTCTTCAGCTCTCCTGATTCAGCTGGAAAAGAGTATTATTACAGCATGAGTAAGAAAAAAATACAATTTACACAGAAATTATACAACCATAGAATTTATTGGCGGCGCATTGACACACTGTTATTTGAAATGAACAGTTGTAAGTGCCAAACCAGTAATTCTCATTTAAAATAAATACAATTGGATACTTCGGCCAAATTCAACATAGAATGTTTGCAAGCAACTTAACTTTATTGCTTCAAGGGTTGGTTTTTTGACCAAGTTAATTATCTTGAAGTATTGACAGTTTGTTAATTTTTTTGAACATTCTTCATCAAATTTGACTGAAGTCTAGTTAAATCCAATTACCATTTCGAAAAGGGTGCATAGATTAAAATGTACAATAAAATTAGAGGCACAAGTTGGTTTTGTAAAGTGAAAATCTATGTTTTTATAGAGCATTTTGTGGGGTATTTTTCTGATGTAGTGAACCAATTGTGTAAACCAACTACCAATTTAAAGAAAAGAACATGAACGATTCAAAACATAAACTATTAATTCCAAATGTTATGTAGCTGCTGAAAAACCGTAGCAAATCCAAAATTGTTGCATGTGCAAATGACAACTTTTCAAACAAATTGTGCTCTCAGCATGGATCTATTAAGTATGGCTTTAAAGATGACCAAAAAATTGCATTCAAAGTCAAACAAAACAAAATAATGGGTTTATTCGTTTGAACCCAAAGGCCACAGAAATATCTATTTGAAAAAGAAAAAACACTTTTTAGTTGAACTTATTTGCTCTAGCAAACTTTTTTTATGTTTCTTGACACTGTATAGAGCTATAAAAGTTTATGAACACTTTTCAGTGGTATGGTGCTGATGAAATGTATGAGATCTTACCAAGCAATTTCAATTTCTCCGGTGGGACGGTGTCTTCAGTAGGAAATTCATATTCTACGGGTTTATAATTATCGTCACTGAGTTCTTTAGGTAAGGTAGGTGGCTTTGAACATGGAGCCTTTTTATGCTCTTTAAAGCATACTACTGAACAACTAAAACAAAGATGAAAAGGTTAGGATGTTGTGTTCAGATGTCTTTGACCAAACTTATAGAAAGTGAGTATTTTTGTGAGTGCTTAAAACTAATCATGTGGCTCTATGATTGGACACATGAAGCGATGCAACACTTGATGTTAGTGTATGGTCCAAAACTGACAGTCTCTGTGGATCTCATTTAAAGCTTGATGATATGCAAGAGGTTATGAGCATGATAACTGCTGGGGTTAAACGTTTTTAAATAAAATAAAAAAAAAAAATGATTCTATCAATCATCTTGGTACCCATCATAAAATAGCTCTACTTTGTGCCTTGGTGCTGTGTGAAATGTTCAACACTACCTATTTTTGGTTAAGTAATAATCTGTAACTTACTATGGAACCAGGCACGTCGGGCATTTGTATTTTGAAGTCCCACCACACTGAATACAAGACATACTGTCGGTCGTGCTAATTGATTTTATTCGTTGGGAGTAGAAAAAGACGTCTATAGAGCATTACACAATGGTTAGCTATGGGCTCATACTAATTCTAAGTAACAGTATTAAAATCTGTTAGGAGTATATTAATCTATTTTCTTAAAATTTTCGTAGTTTTGATTGTTTATTTTCTTCTTCTTCTTCTTCTTTTCTTTTTAATGGCTGATGCATGCCACTTGCTGCAACTCTGCCAGTGTCAGGTAGGTAAAAGTATCATAAACGTGTTGAGAGCGGGTAAGGCAATTTTAAGCCACAACATTATCGGAACACAAAATGATTAAGCCAAGCAAAAACAAAATAAAAATTGTACGTAAAAGTAAATTAATGATGCTTCGACCAGATTATTTAAGTTATCAACTATTATTATAACATATTACAATCTAAGATTATTCATATTTACAAATTTACAAAGGATAAAATTAATTAAAGGAGAGAAAGTAAGGGAAAGCAAAATTTTGAAGCAGGTAGGACGCGGGATTTCCTGAGGGAGAACATCATAAAGGGATAAGCGAAGTTTAGGGCAATTGAAGAAAATGTGGTCTACATTTCCTTCCTCCAATCCGCACTCACACATTGAGTGATCCTTGATCCTAAGTTTCGCAAGAAATACAGGTGTACAAGCATGACCCAGTCTTAGGCGGCAGATAGTTGAAGTGACGATCTTATTGGACTTGCGAAACTTAAAGAACCAAGGAATAGGTGGGATATCTGGTTGGATATCAGAGTAGTACTTGCCTTTACACAGCTTCGAGGTATTCCACAAATCCGTCCAGGATTTTTGAAGAAAGATTTTTGGAAGAAGGCTTAAATCGTGGCAATATAATTGAAAATGCTCAGGAGAACCTATCTGGATAGCGGCTTTTGCGCATGAGTCAGCTAATTCATTGCCTAGAATCCCAGAGTGTCCTGGAATCCAAGCTAGAACTACATTAATGCCTAGATTGTGACACTCAAACAGAGAAAGTTTAATTTTAAGAATAATGGGGAAACGGGAAATTGATTTAAACGGGTTAGACAAAATTGATTGGAGGCAACTTTTAGAATCAGAAAAGATGATAGAATTATTTAAGTGGTGTGATTTTACAAAGAGAATGGCTTCGAGAATAGCAACTGCCTCACCAGTAAATACCGATGAGGACGAGGGACACTTAAAACTCAGGGTTATGTTGGTAAAAGGTATCCATACCGCAGCTCCAACCTCACTATCAACTGACAACTTGGACGCATCGGTGAATATTAAGTGCCAACCATCAAACTTGGAATTGAGTGCGTAGTTAAATGTACATCTCGCGTCAACTGAATCCTTTTCTACCCCAAATTGTAAGATAACACGAGGCTGGAAAATTAAGGCATCATAGGGAATAAGATATAACGGGTACATTGAATACTGCCTGACAGGACTCGGAAGATCGGAAAATCTTTTAAAACTACGGAGGATACAAGGAATTTTATTACAATGACGAAATAAATTATTTAGGTAGGATAATTTAGCAAGAAGAGGATGTTTAGAATTTTGGATCAATTTAAACAAAAATCTATCCGATAGATATTGTCTGCGCAATTCCATGGGAGGCTCGCCACATTCAACCTGCATTGCGTTAATAGGCGAAGATTTCATAGCTCCAAGTATTATGCGCAGGCATCTAGATTGTATTTTATCAATTTTGTCTAGGCCTGATTTATTGCAAAGATTAAGTAGGAATCCACCATAATCTAAGTTGCTCCGAACTATAGCATTGTATAAGAGCTTTTGTGTGTATGGGTGAGAGCCCCACCACACCCCTGATAGAGAGCGTAAAATATTAACATTTCTCTCACATTTTTGTGTAAGGTACATAAAGTGAGGAATACCTGACATTTTAGTATCCAACGTTATACCCAGAAATTGTACAGTACTTGAAACGGGAATTAAATCTCTACCTATAAAAATATCTACTGAAGGGATGTTTATTTTTTTAGTAAAAATTACAACAGAGCTCTTGGATGGGGAAAGGGATAAACCATGGTCGAGAAGCCAATCGTTCAGATAGGATATTGCAGAATTGAGACGCGAACTTGCCACTTCTGGCGAAGGAGAGGAAACATATAAGGCAAGATCATCGGCGTACTGCAAAACTTCACAAAAAGAGTTTACTGTTCGCTCGAGATCATACGTGTAGAGGCTGAACAGCAACGGGCTCAAAACAGAACCCTGTGGTAGACCTTTCCAAACTGTTCTCGGTGAAAGGAGACCTAGAGGGGATTTAATAACAACAGATCTCTCCATTAACATAGAGCAGATAAAACGAACAAGTTTTTCGGGGATTTTCAGCTGAAGTAGTTTATTTCTGAGTACCGGAAGAAGGACGTCATCATAAGCCGATGCTATATCGAGGAATACACCGACTAAAATATTTTTTTCCCTAAAAGCAATATGGATATCCGTTGTTAATAAACTGAGGTTGTCCAAGGTGCCCATTCCTCTCCTAAATCCAAATTGGGTTTTAGCGAGGACGGCACCATTTTCTGCCCACCACTCAAGACGGCGTTTTATCAAATGTTCCGTCACTTTGGCCATTACTGATGACAACGCTATAGGTCGACGACTGGATGGGTCTGAGGGATCCTTGCCAGGTTTAAGGATAGGGACTATGATTTGCGTTTTCCACTGTTCTGGAATTATACCACTATCGAAGAAGGAGTTAACAAAAGACAAAAATATTTTTTTTATTTTTTCTGAAGATTTGGTCAGGAAAGAATACGGGATGCCATCTATTCCAGGGGAAGAGTCAGTCAGTCCATCAAGTGCTAGAGACAATTCGTTAAATGAGAAAGGGGCGTCCAAGTTAGATGATTGAGGTAAAAACAAAGGGGTTGGTGGTAAGGATGAAAAAGGTGGAACAAACGGAGGAGCCAGTTTGTCTGAAAAGGCCTCGAGCCAAGATGTAGTATCGTGAGCTGTAATGTTTTCTATTTTGGAAGATCCCCTATAGCGTTTAATCTGTTTCCAAACCAAACCGGGAGGAGTTCTGGGCGAAAGCTTTTCACAGAATCCTATCCAACCTTGCTTTTTTTTCCTGGAAGTTAATTTTCTAAATTTAGCTGCAAATTTTTTGTAGTTTAAAAAATTATTTATGGTCATTGATTGACAGTATGTTTTCTCAGCCACCTTGCGTTCCTTAACTGCCGCTGTACACTCCGCGTCCCACCATGGGGTGGAGATCTTAAAGTCCCGAGAGGGTTTTTTAATAGGGATGTGCAGGTCAGCACAAGAAATGATTTTGTCAATAAAGTTATTATACGATACAGTGGGGGAATCTAAAGAGTATTCATGGGAATCCATGTTATTGTCCAGTGAGGTTGAATAGGATGACCAGTCAGCACCAGAAAGTATGTATTTTAAATTGGGAGTTGGGTTACAAAAAGGGGAGACGCTATGAGGGAGATTAATATGAAGAGACAATAATATGGGAAAGTGATCGCTACCGTATGTCTGAGGTAAAGTTTTCCATAAAATGTCAGGAAAAAGCGTTGAGGAACACAAAGAGAGATCAACGGCACTTTTCGGATTTTGGGAAGGATATACTCTACGAGTGGGAGAACCATCATTGAGGAGGCAAAGATTAGCTTCATCAATGATTTCTAGAAGAGAGTGACCAAAGAGATCTGAGTAGCTGTGACCCCACACTGTGTTGTGGCCATTAAAATCGCCCATAACAATCATAGGAGAAGGAATAGACGTAAATAGGAGAAGGATGTCAGGGATTAATAAGGAGTTAGGATGAGGTATATATAATGAAATAAATGAAATGCCGAAGGACCTGATACCTACAGCGTTGATATCAGGGGGGAGAGAAGGGAGAGTAATTTTTGTAAACGTAAGGGAGCGCCTAATTAATAAGGCGCTCCCGGCACCAGACCGCCCATCAGCCCTGTCGTCCCGAAGGCATGTGAAGCCAGAGATCCGAAAATGGGATCCAGGCCTCAGCCAAGTCTCCGAGACGGCAATAACTGCCGGGCGGAACTCGTTGATTATATGAATTAATTCATGCGCTTTTGCACGCATGCTCTGGGTGTTCCACTGGAGGAGGACCACTGGATCCATTATGACTAGATAGGGAGACTAATTGTGAAAGTTTAGAGGCGACGTTGGACGGTAGGGAATGAGGGTTTGTTAAAATTATATCTATTAAAATTGTGAGGAGTGTTTGGATGACGTTATCATTCAATGGAGAAGATGATTGATGCATGCTAAGAGCACATCCATTTGTAAGACTTGAGGTAGGGTTTGTGACAATTTCCCTGTGGGCATTCTTATCGAAAGTCTTACCCAAAGGTGTTTTTGGTCGAGGGTTGGCATACACAGTCTTTACGTATGAGCGAGTAGGTTGACGAGCTAATTCAGCGGATTCAGCCATTTGCGATGATTGGACAGAACTCGGAAAGGGGAAAATATCTCGAGCAACTTCAGAGAACGGACGATTAACCTTTGGAAATTGACGAGAAGCTTCTTCGTATGAGATGTGATTTTGTGCCATAACAATTTTAATTGATTTTTGTCGTTCTTGTTCCGAGCATGTCTTGCTAGTGGCAAAGTGCCGACCTGAGCAATGGAAGCAAGTAGATTCAGCCTCGGGGACATCGCATGTATCACCCGAATGTTCCTTAGAACAACGGAAACAATTTGGCTTCGATCTACATTGCGCTTTTGTGTGTCCATAACGACAGCAAGTAAAACATTGGATAGTCGGGTATTGGTATAATTCGACAGGAAGTGAATTGTAATAAAGGAATATCCGGGATGGAGGGGTTTGACCTTGGAAAGTGATAACTACAGTTTGGGTTGGTACCCAAGAAACTTTACCATCATCTGTTACTTTTCTATTGAGACGACGAGCCTTCAATATAATGCCACAACCAGCAGGAAGTGTCACATCCTCAACGAATTCGTCCATCGAGAGATCAGTTGGAACATCACGGACAAGGCCCATCCTGGTGACGTTGTAAGTAGGAATGCAGGGTACATACTTACACATGGGCAAAATTTGGGAGGTTATAAATTTATTCGCATCATCGGCTGCATTGAATTCAACTGAAATTTTATTCCGACCGATTTTTTTGACGCCCTCTGGGCAAATATTAGCAAACTTATGTTTTGCTAGGAATTGACCGAATTTAATTGGTTTTAGAACGGAACCTGCGGAAACATCGGATTCTGCACGCGATACATGGACAATATATGGTCCTTTATCTAAACTAGTGTAGGCCTGTATAGCACCTACCACTATGGATGGATGGGTAAAAATAGTTTGAATGGACGGAACATTCAACTCAGGTGAAGTAATTACTTTTTTGGATGGGTTTATATCGTCAGACTCGAGTCGACGTTTTGTTCCAGAACTTACGCTTTTGCCTCCATGATGTTGGCCGTCAGGGGGGTCAGGGGGGACCGGGTCTAATTCCATGATTCAAATTCGAAGCAAATAAAGCCTCAAACTTGAGTCAAGTACATGAAATAATAACGAAAAAGGACTTACTAATTACCGGAAAACAATAAACACTTCTAATTGGCTAAATCAAGATGAAAATTTAAAAAATCCACAAAATAAAAACCGAACACGTTGAATCACTTTCGCGCCCAACGCAGAGTCGATTGTTTATTTTGAGGTTTGTTTACATTTGGCTTGTGCACGCATGGTCTTCAGCTGTCAAAAATGACATTGAAAGGAAAAGTAACTGACGTGACGCTGCCATTGATTGCAGTTTTTTGTAAAGATGTAAAATAAATCATTATTAATCTCAGATTCTAAAAGCTCTCTCCAAGCCATCCTCTCTAGTCCCTTCCGGCCCAAATTCAGATTTCCTATTATATTTAATATTTGCGAAGCTCTTTATAGGTGTTAAGCAACGTGGCATTAGCGTAGTGTTTTTATTCTAAGCATTAGCGTTGTTTTGGCATGGATCCCTGGTCATTCCGGTATCCCGGGTAATGAAACAGTGGATTTCTGCGATAACCAAGCAATCTAGACAGGCACTGATGAACATCTCCGATCATATTCCCACGACCTTTGCTCAGTTCCAAGAGTTCATCTTAAGCATGTAGACTTCATGGTCCCGCATGTGGCTTTCATCTAGATCAATCAAGGGTAAACACTATGGCGAAATACAGCTTGAAATCCCACCTAAGCCCTGGTTTTGTAAGTTTCGCAAAGCCAATAAACCACATCGTCTGTTATTGCCGTCTCCGATTGGTGTGAGTGTGAGTGATTGACCTGTAGGTACGCCAGTTTTTCTTGCCAAAATAAGGGTCAGGACTCCTTGTGTAAATGTGGCTTGGATGAAGGTAATGTTGACCATATCCTTTTCTCCTGTCGTAAACTGATTGTATCCCTCCATACATGGACCTAGCTATTACACAGAGGAAATTATTCTGTGGCTATTATAGGGCACAACAATTTTAGAGCAATTGCATTACCAATTTTTTTTTATTATCGAAGTGATAAGTAGGTAGTATTTCAATGATAAACGGCTATAGGAGCAGTGGTTGATGAACACGGGTTCGAATCCCGTAGGATTCGAAAATTCTGATAGGTATTTGGATAGATAGGTAGAACTTCACTACTCTTTTGTTAATCAGGTCCTCATTCTTAGTAGTTAATTATTCTATTCTGGGATGGAGGTACATGATTACCTCCTCGTGTTGGCAGAGTGGTATGTACCCCCGACTTTCAATCCGAAGGTCGTGGGTGCGATACCGGCAGTGCACCAATGGATTTTTCTTTCTTGAAAAATGTATTTGCACACTTAACACGTGCTTTAACGGTGAAGGAAACATCGTGAGGAAACCCGCGGCTTAGCTAGCTTCAGACGTATTGACCTGTTCTTTCCTCTGAATAATAGCTGACTAAGCTGAGAGCATGGTATAATAATTAATAATAATTTATTTATTTACCACAAAAAGAAAGATACAGTTTAGGAACATACAATAACGACTTAAGAATAAGAACTAGTAGTAACACAGATAATAGTGTACGCATAAAAACTACACTAAGATTAAAAATCTTGTGCTGTAGTTCCTCTGCCCTTCCTAATAGGCATCGAATTGTTCTGTCATGTATTTGAGTGTGTAAATATATATATCGATGCAAGAAAACGTATTTGCTGTAAGTAGCCAAAACCCAACTTTTCACCAGAGCCAAAAAACTTTTAAAAAGTTAGAAAAAAAATCATATCTTTTTATTTATCAGTGACAGAAAGATGATTTTTGGAACACGGTTTTGTTAAAATATTACTCATGAACAGCAATGTAAATATTTTTGTTAAAATTATTAGCAGTAGGCTTTTTATTACTTACAGCAATTGACTTTTCATTTTAAAGACCTAAAGAACGTTGTAAGTAGTTTAGTGACTTCTATGCAGATAGCTAAGTTCCGTATATTTCCAGACATATAAAATGCTGTAATTGAAATATTTAATAAATTACGTACTATTAAAGAGATGTAAGACTAATTCTAAAAAAATACTGATACCACTTAATTGGTATAAATAAAGAATAGTTTGTATGTGTGGTACAAATAAACTGCTGTAAGTTTATTATTTTGTTTATTACTGTTACATAAAATTTAGCTTGCTCTCTAAGAATTCAATTATTATTCAAAGTGCGTCTTGCACCAAAAGTTGTATAAGCTTAAATGGAATTTAAATTACTATTTTGACAGTAGTTTCATACAAATCTGTCAAATTAGTTTTGTTTAACGCCAAATTAAATACGTTTAACTTTGGTGCAAGACGCCCTAAGTACAAGAAACATAATCCCAAACCTATTCTTCTTCATCTGTGTCTGCTAAACAATCTACTGTCTTTTTAATAAACTTCAAATCTAAATATTATTTAGCTGTTATTAAAGTGATACCTAGCCATTGTGGCTATATATCACTTTATTATCAACTAGCTGACCCGATGCCCACTTCGTTGGGAAGTAATTTATAGTCACAAATACTGTATCTTTCTTTTAGTAAAATAATTTTTAAAATCGGTTCAGTAGATTCGGAGATGTCGCCCTACAACCTCACAAACTTTACCTCTTTATAATATTAGTAGGTATAGATAATTTTTTTTAGATCGTTGTACTTCTAGATACAAATTGGCAACTTAGCTGGGTATAAATTAAGTTTTGGTTCTGTGTTTCCAATGTCGCCAAGTTTAGTTTCAATATAAGGGGCCATGGAGTGTTTTACGAGTATTACGTCTGGCTTACTTTTTAGAAACGTTGCGATACGTATGTGAGATATCTTAATTTTTGTAGTTTTTTTAACTGTTTTAATAACAACATCTTCAACTGACTGCACGTTCCATAGTTGCATGCATACTGTCGGCTGGTATATATGTACCTATGCCCTGAAAGAATAAAATTAATTTGAATGACTTCTAAATTTATGCAGCGTTTCAATGCGTATCGCAGCATGCTTAGTACGGTTTTATTTTAGTTTTGGCCAAAGCACGAATCTGCGTAAAGGAGCAAGATTTTTACTTTTCTGCTATAAACATTCTTGATATAATTTAGCAGACAAGAAGATATTTCCTTTGATCCTCGATGAGCGTCAGTTTCAGACTAAATATTGCAAAAACCAAAGCGGGTACCACTTTCATAAACCGTAAAATTGTAAGCAGCTATTTTGCGGCTGCTAGACATGTTACTACCACGCGGTGTATATAAGACTTTTTACAAGTCGAAGCTCAATCAAATTACACTCTTTCTTTTTCAAAAAGTGTTTTATGAAAAGGGAATCTATTTTGAGATTCTTCTTTTTCTTTTAAATTCATTAGTATTATTTTTTTCCATAATTATGCTCTTTTGTTTGCAAGTTGTAAGTAATCTTGTAATTAATTTGCACTCCAAAAGAATGCTGTAAGTAATGTTTTCACATGTTACTTTCATCCCATAAGAATGCTGTAAGTTATATTAGATGATTAAATAATGAACCCCTTTTTTGCTGTAAGTAAAAAGAGTGTTTAAACACCGTTTTTTAGTGACTTACAGCAAATTGAATACGTAAACTTTTCAAAATTATACCCTATTTTAAAAGTTTTTGTCGTCGTAGCGATATGAGACCCAGACCATTCGCCGCAGAATTTTTTTCTGAATATGGCTGTGTATTCAGTCTACTTACGCCATTCTTGCTACTTACAGCAAATACGTTTTCTTACGTCGATATGTATATATATATATGTGTGTGTGTATGTGTGTGTTAGTGTGCGTGTTTATGTGTTTGAGTGGGAGTGTATGTATTTTGTGTGTTTATAGTTAATAATAATGTCTACTTTATAACTTTGAGAAGTGCCTCTGTTTCTTCATAACTAAAGCTTTGTAACCAATCATTTAATGCAAACTTTAGTTCTTTCTTTTTTTCTTTCCCTTGAAGTGCCGAAAGACCGGATCTTTACCTAGGTAGAGTTCGCGCAAAACTTCTTGAGCTCTGTGAACGTTGCGGCAAATGCAAAGTTGCGCATGTTGACATGTTCATTCAATATTGCCAACTAGGTTATAAATAATCTTGCCACATAGTAGAAATTTTGTATTAAAAAATTGGCTTCTTGCGATAAGTAAAGTTGAATTTGTTTGCATTTAAGTTTTTATTAATCCTTAATTTAATATTATAATTGTTTTTAAATATGTTTGTTTTAATAATTGAAAAATAAATAAATGCGTAGTAAAATGTGTGCTAGATAAAACGAAAATACACCAAAACTCGCGCTGGCAACCCTAGTTTCACAGACTGAGCCCCTCTCGCACCCCTTTTATCATTCCTTCCCCTCAACGCCCTAAAAACTGTGTACTGCGCAGTCACTGAAGCTAACTTCACAGAGCTCAAGAAGTTTTGCGCGAACTCTACCACATTAATTTTTATGTGTACCAATTTGTAGGTAGGTAGCCTAGGTACCTAAAGCTGATTTGGAATAAAAACTACAATGATTGATTTTGTACTTTATTACACTCTTATAGTTATTTAAAATTATAAAACGTAGATATAGGTAACAATACAATACTATTTACAGAAAAGCAAGCAGTGTCAAAACATAATTCGTAAGTGTACTAACGTAGGTAGGTAGTAGGTACTTATTATTTGCTCTAACCACCTACTCAATTATTATTATTAAATATGTTCCGCATCTTCGCCCTATATAATGGTGTAGGTCTATTGTCTCCCCTGATGGATCCCCTAGGTATGTATGTTAATTTTCATAACGAGTTCTAACGTATGTCTGGTATTGAGGTCACTCAATTTAGAACTGTCAACGTAAAATTTAAGTTATGGTGGATAGAGATGCTTGGGTAGACGATGGTGGCCTTTGGCCAGCAGTGGGACACTTACGTCTGATTGTAACGTAAAATTAGGTAAAAATTCTTTCGCAAAATTGTTGCATTAACCGAATAGCTAGATGTCATTTTAGTTTAGTTAGGAGGTGCGCCAATAGATTTGACATTATTTTGTATTTAAAACGCATTATATTACTATACAATAATTCTATTCTTTTCAATCACCTATTTTCTTTATTGCAAAATTAGAGCGCAAGGTGCTTGTGTTGATGATACATGGCATCTTTTTCAACCCTTATTGATGCTGACATACGCAAGATATACACAGGTGAATATTGTCAGATCAGGACTTCACTGAAAAGTACTGTAAAATCCAACGAAGCACTTAAGTACTCGTCCATAATTGGCAAGCAACATTATTTATTTGGCAGCGAAATAAATTATAATAAACTATTTTACGTATAACTTCTGATAACGAAACCAACATAAAGTTAACCTAAAAATACTCAGTTCCTAACTTACAAAGGTGCGTCAAATAAAATAAAGAAAATAGCTTAATACAACTCAACTAAATAGGTAAGATATATTTTCTATACAACGAAAGATTAAAAAAGTCGAGGAAGGTACTAAAATAATTATGATACCTGGCTACTTGACTTTTTGGGTCCCTAAATACAACACCAATGCTTGTATGTAATAACAAACATAATGAAATACTAGTTCTAAATGTATCTACAGGAGAATCTAGAATCCTAGAACAAGACATGGCATCACGTACTAATCTACCCTCTAAATTCGCGTGTTCTGAGAAAAGGTCCCAAGCACTTGGTTTATGTTGGCAGTTATTAGACTAAGCTGGGAGCAGGTATATGTGCTGGGCAAGCTTAATGCATCAGACTGACCCAGGCACTGCAGCGTCCCTTAAAGAATTAATATTAGTGTATAAATCATCTATACCTAATAGATGTGAAAGGCCATACTTGACACCAAACTCCATAATTGAATCCTATAAGTATCTCTAGTTCTGTGCCGCGCCGGCCGGCTCGGTTAGATAGGTACAGTCAGCGTCAAATTGATATGAGCGTCTAGAGTAGTCAAAATGATCTGAAAAACATAAAAGCAATTTGATATACGCAGTTCGAATTATCATATTGTTGCAAGCACCTAAGGTGTTCTAAATATCTCACTACTCATTGTTTCATATTTATATGAGCAGTCAGGGTGTTCAAAATTATCTTAGTAAACAAAGCTCTCAAAGGTAGTATGCAAACTCTTTTGAGTGAATACTTGAAATGTCATAGATACTTGAAAATCTTGAAATATCATAGATAAAACCATTATCTGGTAAATCAGATATTTTTTGTGTCATTGTTGCAAATAAAACGTGAATATTAAAATAATTATTGGTTAATTTCGTATAAGTTATTATATTATGCACAGATAACTTTGAGAGCTTTATTTACTAAGATAATTTTGAACACCCTGACTGCTCATATAAATATGAAACAATGAGTAGTGAGATATTTTGAACACCTTAGGTGCTTGCAACAATATGATAATTCGAACTGCGTATATCAAATTGCTTGTATGTTTTTCAGATCATTTTGACTACTCTAGAGGCCCATATCAATTTGACGCTGACTGTACCTTCTCGTTCGACTTTTTGCGCGGGCTTGGGCGCAAAAAGCGACAGATCGGGGAGGGGCCTTCGTGGGTGGTCGGCGCGTGCTCGCCGTGCGGTGTATGATTCATGATTACTTTATATTTTACTACTGTAATTATGTAGTATCATACCTTCATTTGACCTTGATTTAAGAAGTAATGTCCATAGCGCTATTGGGCTCTGGTTTGTTTCAATATAGTTCTTAACTTGGCTCTTCTAGTTCTTTAACTGACTTCTAATTGGATAATAGTACCGTCATTATGGTTCATGTTCCCATCCAAAGTTGATTGTATTGATATTTTTAGGTTGTGTTTTGTTAACTTTTGTTTTTAGGGTTCCGTACCCAAAGGGTAAAAACGGTACCCTATTATTCCGCTGTCCGTCTGTCTGTCTGTCATTATTGTTCGTAATTTGGTTACAATTAGTTCGTAACATGGCTTTCATAGTTCGTAACATGGCTCCGATACTCAGTTCTTTGGTTACAAATAGTTAGTAACATTGTTTTTATAGTGCGTAACTTGGTACCTATAGTTCGTAACTTGGCACCTATCCACCACACATCTCACACGGTTAAACTATTCATGCCCTGCCGGTATGTTGTGTGCTATGTCGTCGAAAGGAGAGGGTGTTGGTTCAAAGCGTCCTTTGGTTTTGGTTCTTGTTAAACATCACTTTGCTTCAATAGTTCGTAACTTGGCACCTAGCTACCACATTTTTCTTATAACTCCTCATGCAACGAGGTCCGCTATGTCGTTGATAGGAGAGGGTGATGTTGGTATTAAAAGCGTCCTTTGGTTCTGGTTCCGATTAATAATCAGTTTGCTTCAATAGTCCGTGAATTGGCACTTATCTACCACATTTTGCTTATAACTCCTCATGCACGGCCGGTTTGTTGTCCGCTATGTAGTACATAGGAGGGGGCGGTGTGGCGCCCGCGTCGGCCGCTGCGAGCGCCAGGTATCTCGCGCGGAGATGATGTGCGCTCGCTTTGGGCTGCCGGGAACGAGTGAAGATACCCTTCTTGTTCCCTCCCACTCGAGTTGTAGCTGGAAACACATACCCAAGTTTAAGATTACAATAACATAACAATGCGTTTAAAATTATAAGGAACTAAACATCCATACAAAACAAACTTTCAGATTTATAATAAGTAAGAATGATGGTGTATCTGCATAAAGTATGGTAAGAACAATATTACTTACTTTGCTGAGTCTTAAAGTCAGCGAAGTTCCAGATCAGCTCTCCGAAGAAGAAGCCGGCGCGCCGCAGCCGGTCGAACGCCTTGAAATGCTCTGAGAGCAACCCCACTTGGTATTCTTCAGACCAAACGTATTCCGGGTACTGGAAATAAGATGTCATTGATTCGTGTATGCTGATCGCTCAAGAAGCCCTTTCAGGTAAGAGCTTTATAGGCTTATTAGCCGTTATGTTAGTCCTTTCTTTTGTGTCCTAATCCTTGTCATCTATACACGTGCAAAGGTTCACCTTGATCTATCCGGTAGGTTTTGCGTGAAGAGGTAACAAACTACACATATAGACAACCTAGTCAAAATAAACCTGGAAAATTGCTGAGTTTTTGTCTTGAATACCAGTACTCGTACGTCATTGCAATTTCTTTTTACGTAGGTATTACTCTGAAATGGTGAAAGCTACTGGAAGATTTTAATTCGTGAAATTCTCCACAAAAAAGTATTTCCTTACGATGCACTGTTCTCAAGTTATCGTGATTTCAGAGGAGTTTTAAAATCAAAAGGTTATGCTGAGAGATCTAGACTAGAAGAAGTTATTGTAAGCATGAGTACTTACTCATACGCGCAGGGTACGATGCCAGTTTTAGCAAGGAAGACTACTTAGTCTTCCTTGCTAAAACTGGCATCGTACCCTCCGCCCCGTAGCAATTGTAGACAATCTAGAACCTCTAAAATATGCGTAAACCGCTTACAGTCTCTCTGTAAGCGCACTTTGATATGATATGGTTTGTAAGTGTAGATCTTATTCCAGTCACCTGTAATGTGCATTGTGAAGCCAGAACATGGATGTTTAGAGAGACTAAGTAACGATTCCCTAGAATAAAGGGAATTCTTTATATACTCGTGTTTTATTATCTTTGTCTACGGAACGTTTCAATCAATAACGTTACTGTTAGCCTGTATCGTCCCATTAAGGCAAAGGGCAACATTTTTTTGCCATTCCCTCCACTTTTCACGATGAGTAAGTATAGTTATTTTGTCGTCTTACCAAATGCAAGCCAGCCATTGTGTCGGCTCCGTACTCAGACATGAGCACTGGCTTGTTGTGTTTCTTGTGCCATTTCGTTGCTTCTTCGAGAACGTTGCCGGCGATCGTTTCGAGCTTTCCTGGGTTTTGGTACCATGCGTTGTAGCGGTTGAACATTATCACGTCCAGGTGTTGACCCTGAAATGACAATTTGAATTAAAACCACCTAGTGTTTGGGATTACCTATTGGAACCATTTGTCATTTGTAAACCCCGATCAAAAATAGAAGTGTTATAGTTTGAAGTGTGTGATTGTGTGTGCGTAGACTCAACAGCCGGGGGGTAATTTAAAATAAGGGTAGGTATTTACTTGTAACAAGCACATAATTCCATGAAGGTGCATCGAGAGTTATGAACCTACATATAAGTAATCAAAACCTGCAATGTTTAGGATTAGCCTGAACATGGCAGGTTTTAATATACTCATACTTTTTGGAGAAGACTTTATCCTGATTTCAAAATCTTTAGGTACGGCCATGTTATACTATAAAGAAAATTTATTCTCATAAAGAAACTTTACAATTTCACTTACATGAGAAACATATATAAATTAAATTTATTCTACGTGCTTTAGCTATAATAAAACTTCAAGATAGAATTAAACACAGCACCAAGTCAAATTATCAAGTAAAAAAAGTACTTATTTTAAAATAAGTACTTACCTACTTTTTTTACAAAGAATGCATGTACATAGTTCACTCGGTTGGTCACAGCAGTGTAACAAAGTCAGAAGGTTCATTGCAAAATAGAATAGTGATGGTTATACTCGATGCCATTTAGCGTGGCAATACAGGTCATTCACCTACCTACCTTCACTACGCTGTCATAAAATGCAATAGCAATAAAATGCACAGTATGGGATGTTGATACACGAAATGACGCTGCTGCCCATCTTCCGGGGGTAGCTCTTAGCAGGCTCTTACTGCATCCACGGGCAAGAGAGGAGGGGCAACATTCTACTGCCGGCACCCCACGGCAAATATTTGATTAGTATTTCAATTAAATGTGATGTCATGTAGAGTAAGTGTGTTTTACATACATATTTGTTCTTTCACATGCTTCAAGATTTTTTTAAATAAGACGTAGGTAACTTCAGTGCACACTACCGTAGGTTAGCTTTATGGATAGAACGACGTTCTAAGATTTTGTTGCTGGTAAAGCTAATAAAAGGGTGTTAAAACCCGCGGCTTTGTTTCTATTGAACTGATCTTAACTGGAACTTCTCTGAATTTAGCCGACTAAGCTGGGAGAACAACAATGTCTGGGTATTTTTCTATGTGGTAAGTACAATAACTATATAAAGTATTTTATCAACCATCTGTGCCCATAACACAAGCATTGTTTATTTTGAAAATTAAAAAATTACGTAATACCACGCTGACCTTTTTTTGCTAAAATATAAAAAAAATACCTAAGACCTTAGGATCATCATCAGACCAACTAGAAAAATTGTTAATAAAAATCAAAATTTATAATAAGTAGGTACTTACCCGATTTTTTTCCCCGCCAAAACTGCTTGTTTTTATGGGCATAAATTTTCTTAATTTACTTACCACCTTATCAGCATGCGGCGGTTGGGCGATGGCGATTGTTACTGGGCGTGACAGGTCCATGGATTTGACGTGTTCCACGATCTTCCTGAAAGTAAAGAGAAATAAATAGTAAAACATTATTGATTTCATATATACAATGAGGTGTTTTCAATAAAAAGTAAAAACTTCAAAAATAGTTTCCTCGAACCATATAGATGGCGTTAGTTTTATTTTACTGGTAGGAAACACAATTTGACAATGACAGCAATTGTGATTAATCACAAACTTGCTTTCTCCGCTTGCCAGCTCCATCTGTTAAGTTTAATAGGAAACACTTTTTTGTTTTTTACTGAAAACGGCTCATTGATATTATACCAAATATTTAAATAATCATCATCATCATGATTTCAGCCGTAAAACGTCCACTACTGATTCAAAATATCAAAAATATATGTACGTGTCCATTATTTTTGTATTAACAAAGTGTAAGATGAAATTGAATTTTATAATTCATACCCTGTCAACATGCCTACTATCCTACTCTTAATTATATGCTATTAACCCTACTCTTAAAAAGGGTTTTTTTACAGTAAAAGTAAACCGACGAATATTTACTGAATATTTGTAAAATAATTGTACTTTTGAGTCGGATTAGAGATGTCTACTTGGTATGATTATTTTTTATACCAAATCTGACTCAAAAGTACCAACAATTATTTTACAAATGTTTGGTTCGTCGTAAATTCGTCGGTATACTTTTTTTTGTAAAGTTGATGATGTTGATTGTCACTAAAAAGATGTTAGCTTTATAAAACCCCTGTATATCATAACAAGATTCAAGATTTTCTGTTCATTTCATTATTCAACCCATATTGTACACATGAACGCAATAAATGATTTGAATTTGAATTTTGACCCACCTAGGGGTTGAATTTTTTTCGACCTCTATATGGGACCACCCTTGAGATATCTCCTTTTCAACAAAAAATAATCATTAAAATAGGTTGATAAACGACGAAGTTATCCGCGAACCCACATAAAAAATATATATTAACTACGGTCGAATTGAGAAACCTCTGTTTTTTTACGTCGATTAAAAAAGATCGTCTGTCATAATATCGTATCGAATAGACGGAACGAATTTAGAAGGAATGAATGATGCGTAGGTTAGAAGCTTGGTTACTAGGCTTTTGGCCAAAAAATGCATATTCATAAACATTTCGGCAAGCGGTGGCTGATTTGTCATGAAAAATGAAGTTTCAATGTCCAACGTGTGTCAATAACCAAAAAGTATCTACTGGTCACTCGAACGTAGATACATCGGACTACGGCCTCTTGTTCTCCCTTCTATTTTGCTAGTAATCATTAGTCGATCTGAGTTGTCGACTGTCTTCCAATCGAAGCAGTTAAGTATTATTTTTAGACATATAGAACAGAGCCTGGTACTAATATTGAGTAGCTCAACGATATGTTGACTTTACAAGCTGTCCATGAAATCCGCAGCATCAGCATCTCAGACTTAACAATATTGCTCTTACAATTTTTTGCTTTAAAAGTCCATGATTCAGCAGCACCATAGAGGAAGATAGGAAAAATGCTTCATTAACTTCCTAATATAAGAAAGATATTTGGAAGTTAATTTAGCATATTTCGTATCTTTCTCTATGGTGCTGCTGCACCGATTTCCTATCTTTCTCTATGGTGGTCTCATGCCCGTGGATGCAGTAAGAGCCTGCTAAGGGATACCTCCGTAAGATGGGCAGCAGCGTCTTTCCGTGTATTGTATTGCTGTCCCGTACCGCGCTCGCCAACCCGCCTGCCAAGCTTGTTGAGTATGCCAATACCCCTCGTGGAGACCCCCCATGAGGGAGGTCAGTGTTCAGTAGTGGACGTTTTTTTTTTTTTTTTTAAATCTCTTTTCTTCTTGCGATCTGCCTATTGGGCATTAAGCGAGAGTTGTGTAGTTCCGCGACGCCTGGCATGAGTGGTATGAGCCCAGTGGCACATCCAACTTCTATGGTTCTTCTATATTCATATTAGGTCTTGAGGAGCTCTTCTCCTAATTCTTGTGAAAGTTTTGGCGGCAGGGTTCATCAAGTCGCACGCTAGTTCGTTAGGATGGCGGCCTATGCGCTTGGCATACGATTTGAGTTTGCTTTTGACGTCTTCTCTAACGGTTGGCATCTGGAGGTCACGGTGTAGCTGGTTGTTAGTAATATACCACGGTGCGTTTGCGATCATGCGTAGCGTTTTTGATTGAAAGCGTTGTAATATGTCTAAGTTAGAGTTTGCTGCTGTTCCCCAAAGCTCAGCACCATAGGACCACATGGGTTTCAGTATGCATTTATAAAGGAGAAGTTTGTTGGTTAGGGAGAGCTTTGACTTTCGTGCCATCATCCAGTATAGTTTGTGAAGTTGGATACCTAGAGCTTTTCTTTTGGTAAATATATGTTTTTTCCAGGTGAGGCGTCTATCTAGGTATATTCCAAGGTAGCGTACATCTTCGCACTGAGGGATTTGTATTCCATTTAGCTCAAAGTCAAAGTCAAAAGTCAAAGTCAAAACATTTATTGCAACCACGTTGTAGTAAGTGAAGATGTTAACAAAATACATATAGTTCCAAACATGGACCCGGTTTGGGCACGACAGTAATGCACTTATAATTACAATTTGGTACCTATTATATGTTACGTACCCTATACATGCAGGTGACAAAGTATTAAGTAAGTAGGTACATGTTAATATAGCTACCTGTATATTAAGCTATGAAAAAGAAAAGTTGTACAAAACCAAAGAAAATCTTATGAGTGTAGAAAACGAAGAATATGTTATGTGATTAACACATACATTACTAAACTTGTTTTCCTAAAATATGAACAGAAAAATAAAACAAACAAATAAAACCTACAGCTCTAAAAAATCTTGTAAGGTATAAAAACAATGTTTTAATAAGTACTGTTTTAATAATGATTTAAATTGTGGTATTTTACTTTCGTTTTGAATATCTTGTGGAATTTTATTAAATATTTTTATGCACATTGCATGTGGACCTGAGTGGAAAAGTTGAAGCTTTGAGAACGGAATATCTAAACGATTGCGAGGTCTTAGGTGTTCTGGTCTGGAATAGGGTTTAAAAAATTTTATATTATTTTTCACAAATAAACTTATTTCCAAAATATATATACATGTGAGCGTTAAAATTGTTCCTTTTATAAAATATGGTTTACAGCTAGTCATTTCATCTATATTAAATATTATTCTTATACACCGTTTTTGCAAGATAAATAATTTGGAGGCATCTCTACTATTGCCCCAAAGAATTACTCCATATTGTAACCATGAGTTGGCATAAGCATAATAAGCCGTAGTGGCAGTTTTAATATCTGTAGATTTCTTTAACTCGTACAAGGCGTAAGTAAATCTGGATAATTTGGTTGATACTTGTTTAATGTGTTCTTTCCAATTTAAATGGGAATCTATATGTAAGCCTAGAAGAGGGTATGAATTTACGTTTTCTAATAGTGTGTTTTGGAATGTATAATTAATATTTAGAGGAATTTTCTGATAGGGTCTGAATTGAATGATTTTGGTTTTGTTAAAGTTTAACTGTAGATTATGGTCATTTAGCCATGTTATAATATTAGTTAAAGTATGATCTAGATTTATTTTTATATGGGATTCGGATTTACATGGAATAACTACTGATATGTCATCGGCAAATAAGGAACAGGGAGACTCAATAAGTTTTGGCAAATCATTTATGTATATTAGAAATAATATACAGCCTAGAACACTGCCTTGGGGAATAGCTTTAGTAACTTTTACTTTATCAGAAATGATTTTATTTACTTTTCCTGTACTATGATTATAATTTTCAATCTCTACATATTGGACTCTATTACTGAAGTATGAGACAAACCAATTATAGCTCGGTCCTCTTATTCCGATGCCATGTAATTTGTTTAGTAGAATTTTATACAGAACTCTATCGTAGGCCTTACTCATATCCAGTTCGACAGCTCGACAGCTCGACAGGGGGGCAAGAGCCGTGTCTGAGTGTGAAGGTAACCTGCGCAGATTTGGTTTCGTTAGCCTTGATTCGCCAGTCCTTAAGCCAGTTTGAGATCAGGTGTAGGCTTCTTTGCAGCATAGCGGATGCGACTGTTGGATTGGCATGTGAAGCGATTAGGGCTGTGTCGTCCGCAAAGGTACCCACAAGAACGTCATCTAGAGTCGGTAGGTCAAAGGTGTAAATGAGGTACAACACAGGGCCCATTACACTTCCTTGAGGGACTCCTGCATTAATCGCATATAGTCCAGTTCTGTCTTCTCCATGCTTGACATAGAAGTGCCGCTGGCCGTTTAACGTTTAAAGTGGACGTTTAACGGCTTAAATGTTTTTCCGTGTATCAACATCCCGTAGGTACTGCGCTCGCCAACCCGCCTGCCAAGCGTGGTGAGTAGGAATGGCACCTACCCCTCATGGAGACCCATGAGGGAGGCCTTTGTTCATTAGTGGACGTATTATGGCTGAAATGAATAAGAAAAATATATAAAACTTACTGGAAGTAAGGACTGGCCAATGGGTTTGCAGATCTAGGCTCGTTGGAGACGGACCACGCAACAACGCTGGGGTGGTTCTTGTCGCGGCGAATCAGCTCTGTTATCGACTGCTTGTGCTTTTTCAGTAGAGCGTCAGTGAAAATGCTGAAATAAAGATGAGTAAGTATTTATTTTTCATAGTTTGTAATTTTTATAGAGTTTAACCACACCTAAGTGGAGTTAGGCAATTAAAAAATCAGCCATTAGTCCATTACCATTAGTCTGTGAATATTTAAAGCGTCTGCCTGTTGCCGTTATTAATATAGAGCAAAAATCGGCAAAAAAATCATGTTTGTTGTATGGGAGTCCCCCTTTACTATTTATTTTATTCTGTTTTAAGTAGGTATGTTGTTATAGAGGCACCAGAAATACATCATCTGTGAAAATTTCAACTGTCTATTACTGTTCATGAGATACAGCCTGGTGACAGATAGACAGCGGAGTCTAAGTAATAAGATCCCGTTTTTACCCTTTCGGTACAGAACCCTAAAAAGGTGCTCAACTGTCAAATGACAAACATTCTTTATAATCTGATTTCGACTGGGCCCGTCATAGATTCCGTAGCTTAGCGGTTAAAGCATTTCCGGTTTTAGGAAGGGTCGATCGAGTCGATTCAACGTTTCCATTCGAATCCAGCGCGTAACGTGGTCAGGTTATTAATTGAGTACATTTCTGTAAGTAGACGTGCTACTTATTTTAACCCTTGCATATTTGACGACCAATAAACGATATTCCTTTGACATATTTTTGATTATTTGTTTAACGGATCACGTGTAACCTTTAATTTAACCTATTACAGTAACATCCATCGCTAAGTCGGTGCTCAATATTCATGATCTAGTACGTATCTTCATTATTATTTCAGTCTAAGCAATAAAAATAATTTTACTGTTTTTATGTGTCATGCCGGTTGTGCCTGGAAATATCTATTAAAAAATGTATACCTCTTAATGACGAGACAAGCCGATGGCCCACCTAAAGCGGTAACCTCCATTAATTTTATAGTTTACTGTAAAGAATTATGAAATCTATCGCAAATATGGTGTCTAATATAACAAAAAGTTTAGTACGTATAAAAGCAGCGCTCATAGTCTTAAATCTAGTATTACATGTTTAGTTGTTTGAAAATTTCTTTCTAAATTCCTTACTTCACTTAATCGTCTAGGTTATATAAACATTGGCGCCCGACACAGGGCTAGCAAATCCTTACTTCTTTACTACTATATCCTTAAAAAACACAGACAACTTGAAAACCTCCCCTGTTTTGCAGTGTAAAACTTACTCGGTATCTCCACTAGGGCATTCGTCGATGACCATAATGCCGTGCTCATCTGCCATCTGGTAGATTTCCTCAGCATATGGATAGTGGGAGGTTCTGAATGTGTTGGCGCCCACCCATTTTATTAGGTTGAAGTTTTTCACCCATAGAACAGGGTCCCAGCCTTTTCCTCGTAACTGTTGGTAAGAATAGGTGTAATAATTCATGAAAATATATAATTTTAAGTAACAAAACGTAGATGTTTCGTAATCAATTGGACTATTGATATTTTTCTGAACAAGTTTCATTAGCAAAGTAAATTGTAGGTTAACTGTATGACGTATACTGACGAATTTCAATGTTTAAATAAAGAACTAGAAATCTCCCTGCCTATTTGATTTTTTTTTATCAGTCTTATGACATTTATGAGAAATACATTTCATGATACTTTGAAAATATAAATGTTTTACAAAAAATTATCTAGAACACAATGTAACTTATTTTATGTCTTTCAAAATGTGTTATATTGTAATAGGTATTTGTAGAAAACCAGTCTTGAGACGATAAACTGATTAGCGCTAACCTTGTTTCGTTGAATTACTTACTTACAACACTATTGTTCTTTTCAATAAATGATTTTTTTTCAGAAAACCTTAAGATACAGGTAAGAAGAAACTCACGTCAGAATCCTCGTGCATCCCGAATCCTCTCATATAAACAGGTTTTTCGTTTATGTAAACTGTTGTGTTGCTCCACGTGACGGTTCGAATGCCAATTTTTTGCGTGTATGTGTCAATAATTTCTCCATGTTGGTCAATTATTGAAGTCTGAAAAAGATAAACACTGTTAGCAACAATTAAATTTGCACAGATGTCATGCACCTGCGCAAAGTTTTCACGGTCTACGAGTACCGGAGCGAAATCTTAAACATTTAGCTGACATTTTGAATAGTGTTTGGTACTTATTTTTAGCTTGCTACAGCTCCTTTTGATTTTTTCTTGAACCTAAGGTACTTTATAAGATACCTTTATTGTACCTACATACCTAGTGTGTTAGGCTATCAGCGAAAATTAAGGCAATAAATCGACTAATAATTTAAACGAGTGACGAATTGGCACATGGCTTGCTTGCTCGGTATATTTGTCAACTTTGTGAACATTTTGTGGTTTACACATCATCGGCCCAAATTCCTTTCCTGCAACTCAACTTTGAAATTACTGAAGTAACGAAGTTTAACGTTAAAGGTATCTATGAGAAGAACTTACTGTCTCAAAACCATTTATATAACCTCAGACTTCAAGGATGTGTTGACAGATTTATCACGCATAGCTTTGAAGATTTATTGCGTGGTAAAGATGAGAACCATTTATACTACTCGACGAAAATTTATTAAATCAATATATTTGTAACCAACGTACTAACATTAATAAAAAGTACCTTTCTTGACTTCACAAAATTTGTGTCAGGACGGGACGGCGTGACTCCGGGACTTTAGTTCCGACACTGGGACTCTTTTTACAAATCAACACGGGATTTTATTGCGTGACCTTTATAATTCCGGCGACGCTTTAACTGTATAACGATAACCGTGGTCCCGAAAAGACGGTTCGCCCGAGTTGATTCTTAAAATGTATTTACGATGCTTAGGTACCTTGAAAGTGTATAAATAGCCCGGGTCCGGGTGCATAAGATACGGCCACCACAGATTGGCGTTGCCGATTTCCAGCAGCCCTGCGCAGTCTTGCGACGAGGTCACTTGGAAGTCCTCCTTGTCGAAGAGTTGTACCAGGCAGTTGATGTTATCCACGTCTCCGACGTTTGAAGTTACGTTGTATACTACAAAACCTGAGGGAATACAAGTTGCTTAATCAACTCTACGTAAACTTCTTTAGAACGCCGCTCTTTTCAACCCGTCTAAATCAAATCAGTTGAATATTTAGTAATAATTTTGGTCCAGTATTTCTATTTCTGATTATGGAATAAAAACCCAGATCCACCTAACAAACGAAAATAAAAAATAGACTAAACTCTAACAGTTGCTCTGCCCAATGAATAGACAGGGCAAGCAAAGAGTAAAATTTGAAGAGATTTTGGTCTTACGTATATGATACTTTTAATATGATCAAATATTAATAATTCCCCTCCGGCACTTTAGGTCTTACCGGAATGTCCAGTCGGTTTCTAGACAGTTCTTAGTCGGTTTAGGAAGGAATTCCATAAAGTTTAATTAAAGGTACTTTTTGTTTATCATATAATATAATATATAAATTTAGTTACAACATAATTAACTTTTACAACTTTCTGTGTACTTTACAAACCAGTTTTTTTCTGAATAAAGAATTAAATTAAATTAATATGAATGAATATATATAATATATATATATATATGAATATATATATATATCCGAATGACCTATGGGCTTTCATAACAACAGAGTGGGTCCCCAACGCTGGAAGGAGGCAACGCGGCAGACCCAGACTGAGATGGCGCGACGAACTTGACTTGTTTTTACAAGGTTGGTCCTCCATAGCACAGGATCGGGATAAATGGAAGGGGGATAGGGAGGCCTTTGCCCTGCAGTGGGACGAAAATGGCTAGTAATAATAATAATAATAATAATATGTATGTGATTCGTAGGTACGAGTAAGTATATAACTTATTATGGGCTCTAAAATACGTTACACACCTGTTACTTACAGGATGAACCTATAATAAATAATGTAAATGCAGTATATACCTGTAAGTCCCTGAATATCAGTGTTGACAATAACATCATTGATGTAAATTTCCGGCGTAGAATATAGAAAGACGCTGCGGTGGATTCCGGCGTAGTTTAGGAAATCAAACGTGTACTGCTGTTCTAGCTTGACTTTGTTGTGCCTGTAAAGTGAAAAGAACCTATAAATCATGGTTACTTTCAAAAACCTTTTTTTAAGACTATTAAGGTACACTCGTCATTTGAATTTGACACCTTGCCCATAACCGCACAATGAGCTATGGAGAGGGATATACTCGAAGTTTCTTTACGAGATCTAACACAAATGAAGAGGTACGTAGATATAGCCAAATGGATTGACACGACAAAGTGGCAATAGACAGGCTTGTAGAACATGTTCAGAGTAGAGGACGCGGACTAAATAATGCTGGACAATTCACACAGTATCATCTAGCCATAATCTAATCAGAGCTTGTGTTATGGGTACTAGATGACTGATATACTGAATACATTTTACATAGATAGATATTTTTTATTATATATATATAAAAACCTTCTTTCGTCTTTCCGTGTAAGAACATCCCGAACTGCGCTCAACCCGCCTGCCAAGCGTGGTGAGTATGGCAACAACCCCACATGCACTTGGATCTCTAAGTCAATGAGGGAGGCCTATGTCCAGCAGTGGATGTCTTACGGCTGTAATGATGATGATATAAAAACCTCCAGAACACCCGGAACAATATCTCCAGATCAAACAGACATTTTTTCCTTGGCGGGTCCCACAACCTCTTGCGTCGCAGGCGGACCTTCGTCCGCTGCGCCCCAGAGGTAATACCACAGATTACAGAATGGTAATACTGCGGACTGGCAAGCCCAGCGTAGGTACTACGAACACCAAAACGATGGACAGACGATGGCGAATAGGTACCACAGGGGTAAAACCATAGGCAAACTGGTAAAACTACATGGTTCTGCAAGTGTTTATACTTTATTGCGTGGGTTGTAATATGTACCTATGTGCGTACTTATTTTATTGAGATGCCTGCTTAGTGTGTCAAATAATGCATACGCTTGTCGAATCTTAATAACAAGTAAGCCTTTTTACATCTATTTTAGATGATTTAAACAGCGTCAGCATTCATGCTGTTCGGGACGCTGCGGTGCTTGGGACGTTGGTATATGGATTAGGCTTGCACAGCACCTATAACATCCATGCAGCTTAGTCGGCTATTAGTCATAGAAAAGAACAGGTCAATACGTCTGAAGCTGACTATGCCGCGGGTTTCCTCAAGGTGTTATCCATCACCGTTAATAATAATAATAGGCCTTCTCATCTATGTCAGATGTTTTAAAGCACGTGTTAAATGTGCTCATACATTTATTAGAAAAGAGAAATCCATTGATGCACGGCCAGTATCGAACCCACGAACTTCGGATCGAAAGTCGGAGGTACAGTATACCATTACCTAGTTCTTGTCAAATAATACCCAGTTTATCAAATGGCACCTAATGCTAATCAAATATAGCCTTAATCACAACATGTTGTCTAGAGCTTACCACAAACATCACTTAGGTACATAAACACCATTACATCATAAAATCGTTTACTTTTTCGTTCTCAAAATAGATGGTACAAACAAATTCCAAAAATGCACACAACACCCGAGAGTTCAAATGCATGAGTAATCCTAATCAGGATGTGGCTATTTAAACACAAAATACACGGTTGGAAATTTCTTCGGCCCAGACTCATGTTTTTAATTTGTTTCTAGCCTAAATACGTGTTGCACCATCTGCTGGTAGGTTGTCTTAAAAGGCAGTTAAATATTTAATGTGGTTTGCATCGCTGACGAGAAAAAGAGTTTACGTAAGTGTTAACTCAACCTTTATATTACGATCCAAATAAAAGGTTTGTTACCTCTTCACGCAAAAACTACCCCACGGATTGAGCTGAAGCTTGGCACAGGTATAGATGTAGGTCTAGATTAACACCTTTTATCCGAGTACAACGCATGCGAAGCGGCGGGCAGAAGCTAGTATTAAATATGTATCTCTCTCTTCCAGACGTAGGACATCCACTCCTGGAAAAAGGGCGCCACAATTGATCACTAAGTACTGATCATGAAGGCTTGTTGCCATACTCACCACGCTTGGTAGGCGGGTTGCCGAGTGTAGTACGGGATATTAAATCTAGTGTGACATTAATAAATTCTTTGAGCTTGCCTTGCAGGCACCTGAGTCGACATAAACACATCATTAATTCGGTACCTACGTATTTCCGTATTGCAATAAATTGTATCGCCCAACAAACATTTCTTGTGTCCCATAGAAAGAGATTAGGTTTTGTGGGCTCATTCCATTTTACCCTTGACAAGGCCAGACATTAGATACCCTCAGGGAGAAAAACGGAACTGTAATGTAAAAAAGTACAGAAGTATCCCATATCTTTTTGATAATTAGCTTATTTCACTTTTACACAATTATATCTCGTACTCTGATTCGTTATGGGCCGAGTTGAACTGACAGAGCTTACTTACACTAATGGAGCATTTATAATCTGCTGTCCTGTTATGGTGCGAAAGTGCGATTATAATATGAAGAGTTCCCTAGATTCCATATCTAAACTAAATTAAAAAAAAATACCAATCTAAAAATGTATATAGTTACACCCATAAATTATGTTCCGAATCCTCTGTCGTTTATAATCATACACAAAATAACAAATAATAATAAAAAACAAGAAAATAAAAATTAAGAAAAAAAATACATGCGACTTGAAAACCTCTATTTTGAAGTCGGTTAAAAACTACAGAACTCTCCCATATAATTTTGGCGTATTATTTTTCCCTTTTGGCCTACCAATGACACCGTGTACGTGGACCTACATAATATCCCGTACTCCAATTTATTAATGGGCCGAGTTGAACCGGCAGAGCTTACAGACACTAATGAAGCATTCATAATCTGCTGTCTGTCCTGTTATAGAGCGAAAGCGGGGGTTAACTTTTAACTTCCTCATTTTCCATACAATGAATGTTTTGTTCTTTCTGCGGGCTTTCTGTTTTGTATTTTAGAGTAATTGTTATTTTTATCGTTCTCTCATAAGTTATGAATATCTCTCATAGGTATGAGTCATAACGCTTAAGTTGAGCATTTTACATTAGTTGTTAATTAATATACGCTTTAAATCATTAACTGCATTGACCTAAAGTTATATTTAACGCCTAATGCGTATCAAAAGTTCCCATGCTTTTAAGTTCTCATGAAAATATTTCCGAGTGCTCATCAAACAGAGCTTTACCATCATCATCATTGATCAATCATACAGCTCTATTTGTTTTTACGTGTATCAACATCCTGTACTGCGCTTCTCAACCCGCTTGCTAAGCTTGTAGGCGTGATCATGAGGGATCCATGATGGGAGGCCTATGTTCAGCAGTGGAATCCAGCGGGTTGTCTAGATTTGATTAGAAGTGACTTACCCGATGTACACTTCCTTGATTTGACCCTGAGGCACGGTGTCGTCCAGTAAAGTGTTGTCGACGGCAACAGTCAGGAGGTTGCTCCCGTTGAAGTTCAACATGTTCGTGATTTCGCCCTGAAACGGCAGGTGGCCGATTTCGTGGAACATTGCCAGCTTTCCGTTCACATACTGCAATTAATAAAATAACATCGGTTAACAACGAATAAACAATTAGGAATATGTAAACACATTTTTAGTTATTAGGGTTCCGGACCAAAATGGTAAAAAGGAACCCTTATAGAATCACTCTGTCTGTCTGTCTGTCACAAATGGATATCTCGAGAACTACAGATGCTATCGACTTGAAATTTGAAATGGTAAAAGACAACACTTTTTCACTAATATAGCATATATGAAAATGTAAAAAAATATTCATATTTTGATTGCAGGGGGGCGGATAGGGGATCTCAAAAATTTTAAGTGTAGTTACTAGGCCGTATGGGGTATCATATGAAAGGTATTCATCTTATCGATACGGTTTAAAGGAAAACTTAAAACTCTTTATTAATGAATAAAGAGTTTTAAGTTTTCCTTTAAACCGTATCGTTTTTGAGTTATTTACAAAAATGTTGAAAAAACGACCGTACCCCTTATCTCCGAAGTTTGCAGAGATAAACCCGTGATACTTTTATAACTAATAGAAGTGTATGTAAACTTTATAGGAAAATTATAGCGAACTCTCTAATTTGCATAGTTTTTTAGACACGGGGGGTGTAAGGGGGGTTTTCAAAAATTTTGTGAAGTTACTAGGTGATGTGGGGTACCATATGAAAGGTATTCATTTGCACATTAATGAACAGTTTTTAGTTTTCCTTTAAATCGTATAGTTTTTGAGTTATTTACAAAAATGTTGAAAAAAATAGCGTTCCCCCCCTTATCTCCGAAGTTTGCGGAGATAAACCTCTGAAACTTTTATTGCTATTAGAAGTGTATGTAAAGATTAGAGGAAATTTATTACAATCTCTCTACATAGTATACTTTTTTAGAAATCATCGAAAGTGTAAAAAATCTACATAAGTTCCGCTATCAGACAAGAGATGGCGCTGTCAAGGTTCTCCAACAAATATTAAACCGCCTTTATCATATATTATATTGTATGATGGCACGGAACCCTCGGTGCGCGAGTCCGACTCGCTCTTGCCCGGTTTTATTATTCCTTGTAGGTTCTAGTGTTCAGCCAAAGATTCAGATCGCTCTTTGTTTGAACTAGTGGAAACCGAGATAAAAGCGTTACACGCGACGACAAAAACAATAATTCTTTAATTTTGACTTTTAAGGTTAATTATAACAGTACCTTTATAACTTGTAGATTACCCTCTAAGAACTGTTGTGAGAGAAAAATAAACGTTTTATTTATTTAATTTTGAAACAAATAAACCGACTTCTATTATAAAATCTAAAATGCTGCTGCAAATACCAAAACGTAATAAGCATAAAAATGAACCGTAGTTTAATATGCCAAAATCGCTATATAAATAAAATAAAAACACAAAGTTCAGAGGTAACAAAGATTAAAAAAAATACAGACGACTTGAAAACCTCCTCTATTTTTAAGTTGGTTAAAAAAAACTAAAATACCAAGTTAGAGAAAAGGAATTTTAATAAATAATACCAAATCAAATAGCATTGCACCTATATTATTTAATCTAAGTAGAGACTTAGATTAAATAATATAGGTGCAATGCTATGGGAGGACCAGCGTGGTTTTTAGAGAAGGTATGTTAGTGCTATATATATATATATTTATGCATATATATTTATTTATTTATTACGTATGATACAAATAGTCCCATCGTCTGGGGGGAGAGGACATTGGTTACTGTAAAACAGTCTTATGACTAATTCAGAGACAATGGGATCGATAGTATATTATTTTAAACATTTTCTTGTGTTAAATCAATTTATTTGTGTTTGTCTTACTCTATTGCCAAGCTTAGGTACGCCCTCTTTCTACCTGCCTGTCATATGCTTCTTTATCAAAGAGGAGTCTGAGATTGTTTAAAACAGAATCCTATTTATCATCATCATTCATTATTTCAGCCGTAAAACGTCCACTACTGAAATAAGGCCTCATGGAGATCCATGAGGGGTAATTGCCATACTTGGCAGCTTGGCAGGCGGGTTGGTGACCGCAGTACGGGATGTTGATATACGGAAAGACGCTGCTGCCCATCTTCCGGGGGTGTCCCTTAGCAGGCTCTTACTGCATTCACGGGTAGGAGAGGAGGGGTAACATTCTACTGCCGGCACCCCACGGCAAAATCCTATTTATAAAACCACGTAATTTAATAAATAAATTTAAATGTAGATACATTATGAACGACAATTATTTATATAATAAAAATAAATGATATATTTATTAAAGTTTATCCTTATAATATTTTATTTTTGGCTACAACCATAAAGAGGTAAACAGGATATTTGGATATTGAAGTTAAAGACTGTGTAACAGGTTGTGATAATGTTTGCAATAAACTGAATACCGTTAGTGTGTGCGCGCGTGCAACTTGGGAGGTTTTTATTTGTTATGCGACCCAGCGGAGTCGAATCTTTGTAGGTAAATATACCAAAGGCAAAACCTTTTATTCTTACAAGCTTTTATTTAGCTTTTTTTAACATGGAACAAAAGGAACGTGGTACTGTTCTTTAAGAAAGGTGACAACACCTTGCTTAAGAACTACAGACCGATCTCGCTTTTGAGCCATGTTTATAAGCTGTTCTCATGGGTTTGATGACTTCCAGCGTCCCGAACAAGCCGGGTTTCGAATAGGCTACAGTACCATAGACCATATTCATACGCTGCGGCAAGTGATACAGAAGACCGAAGAGTATAACTTGCCGCTATGTCTCGCGTTTGTGGACTATGAGAAAGCCTTCGATATTATCGAAACATGGGCGGTGCTCGAGTCGAGCCGAATTGACTATCGGTATATCGAAGGACTAGGCATCAACATTAACGGCGATTACATGACTCACCTTCGGTTTGCCGACGATATTGTGGTCATAGCAAAGTCGATAGAGGAACTCGGCACGATGCTCGAAGGTTTCAATCGAGTCTCCCAACCGGTAGGCCTTAAAATGAACATGGACAAGACGAAGATTATGTCTACGTCCATGTTGTGTACATTTAAGATAAATAACGACATGCCGTGGGGTGTAAAATGTTATCCTTCCTCTCATACCCGTAGATGCAGTAAGAGCCTGCTAAGGGACACCTCCGGAAGATGGGCAGCAGCGTCTTTCCGTATATCAGCATCCTGTACTGCGCTCACCAACCCGCCTGCCAAGCGTGGTGAGTATGGCAACTACCCCTCATGGAGATCCATGAGGGAGGCCTTAGTTCAGTAGTGGACGTTTTACGGCTGAAATGATGAATGATGATTTATCTAGGTACGCTATATCTAACTAAAGCGGTTACCAAAAGTAAGCTTTGCGTATTTATTAGTATTTGCAACACACTCAATGACCTTATTTCGCAAGTAGTATCTAAGTAAGAACTCCTCACTAGTATTTGTTGGCAAAACAACTCATCGGTATCACACTGATAAAACAAAAACACAGCAGTGGAAAAAACTGAGAGATTAGCTATCTATCACAAATGTTTACTTGGGTATGTCCGTGCTATGGTGAACTTTGGTTTTTCGGGCGCTTAAAAAATAATTTAATCTTAGGAGAAAAATTAAATAATGTACCTTCAATAATGTATAACATTAATAATGCTGGACAATAGACAGATTACCATCTAGCCAAAGATCTAAATCGTTAGATGCGCCCTGACACCAAAACCTGTGCAATTCTGTATTTATGTGTTAACAATAATGCAGACGAACGCACACTGGTTGCGCCAATAACAAACCCGTTATTGTTACCATCTATTGTGCAATTATATTGCACTAACTTTCGTAAAAAAAAAACACACCATATCCGGCTCACAGTGTGTTTAGAGGAGCACTGATTCCAAATGAGCGAGCTATCTCGTTGCGTGTGGAAACAAAACAGTGTGGTCTCATGACGGCGAGGGCGTATCTGACGATTTAAACCTTAACATCTAGCCCCAAATTATTTATGGGTAGGTACCGAATAGTTTTACTTATATACATTATTTTTACATTTTGATAAAAGTACCTATGCTTTTCAGCGTGCCCCGCATGGAGATCGAACGCGCAACCTCCTACGTCTCAGTCGGGTAATATACTAACTAAGCCACCTAGATTCTTCATGATTATTGTATGATAAGAATGATCTCATAAGGATTAAAGTTTTTTTTTTAAATTTCTACCACAATAACTATTCTACCTCTTTGTTATAAAATTCCGTCCGACACGTTTTATCTCTTACATATAATATTTTTGTTAGTCTGTGATATTAATTCAGATCTTTATTGCAAAAATGTTATTACCAGTTATTATGTGGTATAGTTCGCGCAAAACTTCTTGAGCTCTGTGAACGTTGCGGCAAATGCAAAGTTGCGCATGTTGACATGTTCATTCAATATTGCCAACTAGGTTATAAATAATCTTGCCACATACTACAAATTTTGTATAAAAAAATTGGCTTCTTGCGATAAGTAAAGGTGAACTTGTTCTAGCATTTAAGTTTTTATTTATCCTTAATTTAATATAATAATTGTTTTTTAAATATGTTTGTTTTAATAATTGAAAAATAAATAAATGCATAGTAAAATGTGTGCTAGATAAAACGAAAAGACACCAAAACTCGCGCTCACAACCCTTGTTTCACAGACTGAGCCCCTCTCGCACCCCTTTTATCATTCCTTCCCCTCAACGCCCTAAAAACTGTGTACTGCGCAGTCACTGAAGCTAACTTCACAGAGCTCAAGAAGTTTTGCGCGAACTCTACCTACCTATAATTTGTAGACTTCTGTCTCAGCAGTTTCTCGCTTAAGAATTAACACAATAAAGTGACAGTTGAAAAATAAAAAATAAAAACAAATGCCTAAGTGTTCGTTCACTTTGACATTCGATAAACAGTCAACCTGTTTACATTATGCAACGTTTTTCAGATAAAATTGATATATCTTAATTCAATTCTTCATTTCAGTCGTAAAACGTCCACCCCTGAACACAGGCCTGAACGGAATCTCCAAGAGAGGTAGTTGCCATACTCACCACGGGACTCACTAATACGGGATGTTAATACACGGAAAGACGCTGCTGCCCATGAGGTATCCCTGAGCAGGCTCTTACTGTATCTACGGGCACGAGAGGAGGGGTAACATTCTACTTCCGGCACCCCACGGCCCATTAATTCGATTAATCAACCTTATTCCTGATTCCTTAAACACCTCACGTTATACCCGAAATATGAACCCAAAAGAAAACAATTAACAAACCGATAGGGTCCAATTATTGAAATAAGGCACACTAAGTAGATATAATTAGATTAGATTAAATTATTATTTCTTCTATTTTATGGCATATTATTATTATTAGATTTAATTTAGATTGAATAAGGGCTAGATGATGCTGTGTGATTTGTCCAGCATTATTTATTATTATTATAAGTACCTTGTGGGCTTATGCAACTTTAGATCATAATGCTCTTACAATAAAGATAGATACTAGGTAATTTCAAATACGGAGAATACGGAGGTATGTGGTGTATTTCGTTTTCTTTCATCTTATGGCAGAGCAATTATTATAAACTACGTACTGCCCGCGTTTTTTGATGCGGTTTCGTAGTAAAACAACAAACCCTTATAGTTTCGCTTTGTCTGTCTGTCTGTCCGTCCGTCAGCGGCTTTGCTAAGAGACTATTCGTCCTAGAAAGCTGTTATCATACATGGACATCTATATAATATATAAAATTCAAAGTCCTGACTGACTCACTGACTGATGACTAACTGATATATCAACGCACAGCCTAAACCACCGGACCTAAAGACATGAAATTTGGCACACATATACCTTGAGTATCCAGAGAGATAGGGAATAAATGGGATTTATATTTTCGAATCAAAGTGGCTCTGCGTGAAAAAGGGGATTTTACGTTTTATGATTTCCACGCGGACGAAGTCGCGGGCAAAAGCTAGTATAAAATAAGAACGCCGAAATAACGCTTCAAAGAATGCTAAAAATAAAATTGAAATAAAGAATTTGGGGTGGCGAAGACAATTTTTTGAAACTAAGCGGAGAGATTTCAATATTTCACAACAAATTTTCAGCTCTACATTTTCTTCCGGAGCCATAGACTCTTACCACAGATTACAGAAACCTCTTACTGCAACCACGGGCAAGAGAGGAGGGGCAAAATTACACTGCCGGCACCCCACGGCACGTTTTTTTTGTAAATACATACTTACCATACCTACTCAGCCGGGTAACAGACCAACTCAGCCACCGAGGTCATTGTATAAGAAGAATGATCTCTTTACCTAATATAGTTATTTTTAAAATTTGAAACCGCAATAGCCTCATTGTTAATAAACTCCGTCCGACACGCATTGGAACGTTTTATCCTTAACAAAGAATATTTTTGTTTGTCTGTGATATGTTGTGGCCTCTTGCCTAGAGTGCGTTTCATCAAATAGTTCCTATGCCGTCATGTTGGCACCCCTGTCTGTCAATATTGTCAACACACTAAGACGTATCTTCAGGTTTTTCAGAGTTTTATTGGAATATCTTGAGAAAATCATGCCTAAAACATTAAAAAGTGGTGAAAGAGTGATGGTGTTGAAGGTGAAGGACTTTTGTGAAAGAGAAAAACGTAACGAGGGCCCACTTATCCCATTAAGATGTGTACAAGCTCGGGTTGCCGCCATTACAGGTTAGTAAAATAGGGTTACCAGCATCAGTTTGGATTAGGCCCAATAATCATATACTTATTATCATTTACAAAATACAAAATTCTTTATTCATAAACTTAAAATACATATATAACGGTGTTTGAGACCCCCTTTTAAGTAAAGTATTTTACCTGTGTTAGGGGAATGTCGCTCTGCCGAAAACAATGGAATTTGAAACGTACATTAAGTTCAGCTAGAAGTTATTAAATTATACTACACTCAAAACGTTTTTTATATTTACCTATATTATCTCCAGACTCAGAAATACCCATATAGATTATACATGTACACGTACATACAGTGTTCCCTAGAGCTATCTCTCCAAAAAGAAATAAAATAGAAACACTTCAGTTTAAATTTAGTTAATACATTTTTATAGTGGTTTTCTTGTACGTTTTCCTATATGCTTATGATATAAAAATCAAGGGTTTGCTTATAATGTTGGACACTACTGAAACACATATAAGCACTTGACTGATGTCAAACCAACGAAGAAAATAAGTAAATAATAAACAACGAATTTTGTTTTAGGAATATCTGAAAAAACAGTATCGAAAATTACCAAAGAAGGTGAGGTGGCAGCTTCAACTTCGAAAAAAATTACAACACCGCGCAAGTGGTCCTCGACGAAAAACTCACGAACTGGATGACTTCGAACGGTGTGCCTAAAATACATGAATTTTATGCCATTCGCTCTATACACTCGCGAAATTATTGAATGAAATGCGAAATGACATAGGTTATAAAGGGAGTCGCACCACTTTGTCGAGAGTTCTAAAAAATATAGGATTTTATTTTAAAAAATGTAAATCCAAAAGAAAGGTTTTGATGGAGAGATATGACATCGTCGCCTGGCGTCATCGATACTTGGAAGAATTGAGAAAAAATCGTCTTGGAACTCAGCGGCCAGTTGTGTATTTAGACGAGACATACATACATACACTCTACATATTGTGCTGGAAAATGTTGGCAAAGTGAAACTGAAGAAGGTGTTTTATCCTCTGATTCCAAAGGACCACGGTGGATTATCGTTCAAGCAGGTGGCGCCATGGGCTTTATACCCAATGCTCAGCTGATTTTTAGATCACAATCAAAATCATGGGATTATCATGACGATATGAATAAAGTCAACTTTAATAAGTGGATTAAAGAAAAATTAATACCAAATCTACCTCCACAGTCAATAGTTGTCATGGATAATGCCTCCTATCATACTGTGCAGATGATAAGGCACCCACAATGTCCAGTACTAAGTCAGAAACGCAATCTTGGATCACAAATAAAGGACATTATTTGCCTACGATGATAAAAGCAAAGCTGTATGAAATTATTAAAGAACACAAACAGCCACCTGTATATGAAGCAGATGTGATGCTGAAAGAGAATGGCCATAAACTGGTAAGGCCTTATCATTGTGATTTGAATCCTATTGAGCTCATATGGAGTGTATTAAAAAGACGAATTGCAGAAAAAAACGTGGGTCAGGAAGCCAGTAAGATAGTACATATTACTGAAGAAGCATTTGCGACAATCACTGGAGAGGAATGGAGGAAAGAATGTGAGCACGTAATAAAAATTGAAGAAAAATACTACGCCGATGTCCCAGCTATAGATAGTGAAATGGATAGGTTCATAATCGAAGTAGGAGATGATAGTGATACTTCTGATGACAGCGAAGATGAGGAAATGTCAGATGTTGACATTTTAGATGAACACAGTTACTGTCGAAAATAATAAAAAAAATAAAATTTAGTTTTTTTTACTCATTGATCCTTTATTTTTAAATTCCCTACTATCTTTCTTATATATTAATGATATGAACTAGCTGTTCCCGCGACTTCATACGAGTCTTGTAATAGGACTTTCATATAGTCGACTTATACGATAGTTATGGCCATGAATGGTATCCTATTCGTACAACACAGGTAATAAGTTGTAATGTGGATGAAATTTTGAAAGCGGACAGGTTTATAATTTTATTTAGATGGATATACATAATTTAAAGCTTAATGTTTTAAAAATATATCTTAAAAGTCATTACCTAAGGCGCGTATGAAGTCGCGGGTACTACTCAGATACAATATGATCTCCCTGATTTTATGGTAGCACAGAATGGGTAATAATGACAACACTTATTTGCACTACTGCCAACATGACGGCATAGGAACTATTTGATGAAACGCTCTATACCTAAAATCTGTAGGCAAGATGGCGGTATTCTCAGCTTTACAACAAAAAAAACCTAGATGTAGCCAATGGAGGAGTAAGGATTGAAGAAATATAATGTTTTCCCCCTTGTTTCTCTTAAATTGAAGTCAGTTTGTATTGTAAGTAGTATGGTAGTTATTTACTCGATGTGTTCTTTTTTTTAGTTTTATCTCTTTTAAATCTAACAAATTTCTATGTTTCACTTGTTATAAACTGTGACATGTAATAGTGGAAACTTCACTGGTTTTAGTATAAGGTGTTTGTGTATATATAACTGTTTGTTTCCCAAATAAAATAAAATAAAAATAAAATAATTGACTGGTCCTGAAAATACCCAAACCGCTACATATATGTAGGTGTAACTTTTACATAAAAAAAAGATATAATAAAAAATAAAAATATTTTATTTCGAATAACAAGATCCATATTTTGATTGATTGAATTGAATTTCATTTGATGTGTTTCCTCGATTAATCATGGATCATCAGAACTTCGTTTTAGAACATGTAAACAGAATCAACCCAACCGAAATTTTAAATTAAGGACAAGAAACTAGCCACTATTACACCACTATTACAATTATTTAATTCCTCATGGATCCCATCATCAGAACCACGAGAGAGGCCTGTGAAATATTCTTATTCCATAACCACCGGACGTAATACCGAAATATGAAGCCATAAGGAAACTATTGAAAAAGGGATGCGTACGATTATTAGTACAAGGCACACCATCTTTGTGTGAGCTTATAATCATGTAACTTGAGGGAATAGATCCTTTCAATCACGAAAGGTTTAGGTAATTTTAAATAGGGAGAATACGGACAAATTCGTGTGTGGTGTAGTCGTTTTCTTCTATTTTATGGCATATTAATATATACTACGTACTGCCCGTGGCTTTGCCCGCGTTTTTATGTTTTGAGCGGGAAGCTAGAGTAACTGAGCATCAGCTATCTGCCAGTGAAAGTTTCGTCAAAATCTAGCCGTTTCGGACATTAGTCTTTTGAAAATGTATGTTGCTATTTGTATAGAATAACTGCATTTAGTAAAAATATGTTTTTTTACATAATAAAGACTTCAATTATATTATTTAACCGACGAAAAAAAGCAGGAGGTTTCTCAATTTGACAGTAGATATATATGTATATATATTTGTCTCCTACAACTCCTGTTAGACGTTGCCACCGCAAACCCGTCCGGATATTCGTAGTTGATTCTCTTTTCGAAATCTCCTAACTAGATCTCTTTTATGATAGATAATCTGTCTATGCTTCGAATAAATAGAATATAGGCTTCAACCTTTTTTGTATATTTTTAATTTGAACACAACAAATTCGAAACTAAGCGGTGATTTCAACATTTCACTACTATTTTTCAGCTCTACATTTTCCTTTACCCTTCAGTTTGATCAGTATGCGCTCATGAAAATATTGCGTGCGAGAATGTATTAAATATTTTAGTTGCCGTATTAATGAAAATAGCAATCTGACCCATTAACAAAGGTCGTGCCTTTCAGCCTTAACTATGATACGTCAATCAAATAACGTTGACTAAAGCTGTTAGCATTTAGTGGAATGACTGATACCATACCCAGATTTTTTCCTGAATTTTAATATGAAACGGTTTACAGAATACACGTAATATAATGTAGGTAACATCGAAACTCCGAATAAAATGGATATGACATGCATGAACAGAAGTTACCGACAGCACGAAATTATGGGTTCCCTATACCTTATAATTACACAAATAAAGTTTTATATTAATAATAATTATATATCTTTTATTTTTCGATTATACAGATCCATAAAATGCTTGTTAAAAGACTTAGAGCTGTATTAGTACAATAGGTAGGTGCACTTAAAAAAAACAAATTATTGCGTCAACGTAGCGATGGAGTGTACCTACAATATTGCATCAAAAGTCCTTTCCATCTATTATATATGATTTATCGTCAGCAACTGTGCTGTGCCTGGGCCATTGTTAGATGGATTAGGCTTGCCCAGCACCAATATCATCCTCTCAGCTTAGTCAACTATTGAAGTGTATTCATTGCATCAAACGTAGGTATCAACATTTACCCTCAAGATGGTGTTGGACCTCCGCGCTCTGCTCAGCAGTGAGGCTGCATTCTTTCTGCAGCAGGTGGATATGATTTAAGAAATATTGCAATTACCATGAAAATATTTCAACTTCTTCAATTTCATATTACCTACTACTACAAATAGGTTAAGACCATCGAAGCAGCAGTCGACTTCAGAGAATTCGAGGATGATTTATGCCAACAAACATAGAAATAGCAATGGTAAGCGAGATGTTACTCAAAACATAATTTAATACGATAAACCTGATCGTGTGTGTGGGTGTAAGCAGGGAACTCTTTGTATGGGAGTGACTTCGGTAAACCCCCATACGAGTTCAAACCTTAATCTCTGTCGATTACAGCTTTCATTTGAATGATGTAATTTCGCTGGTCGTAAAGGTAAGTTGTGTTTATCGTTGCGATTTGAAACGGTACCTATTTCATGACAAATCCTTTAAATTGCAAACACATACCTACGTTCTTTCCATACCTGGAATGGTTATCAGTTATCACAATATGGAGGTCTTGAAGGTATGTACTTGTATGCATTGATACGATTTATATCAATGTTTGTACTATGTAGTCAGTAAAATTTTAAAACTTGATTACTCGACTACCTCAGTGGCACAGTTGGTCAAATCGCCGGCTGCAACACAAGAGTTTGCGGTTCCATGTCTGCGGGGGGACAAATGTTTTGCTTAACTGCAGATAATTGTCTCGGGTCTGAGTATTTCTCTTCTCAGCAGTAGGGTAGTCTACGTCCACTGCCATTAATAGACGGTGCTATGTATTTTTTATACTATCATAAATGACAAGACTAGCCCGAAGGCCCGTCTGATGTTAACTAGTAACCTTTACAACTTCATAACAGCGGTGATCACGTTCATTAAGTACGTTCCCAACACTGCATTGCATTGCGCCCGTCACCCTGAGACATAAGAGTTGTAAGGACGTGAGACCTTACTGTCTCAGGGTGATTTTACCGACCCCTATACCAATGCAGACACCAGACACTCCTGCTTGGCGACAGGAATAGCTATGGTGGTAGTGCTTCCCCGGATGAACTCTTCACAAGAAGTTCTACTACTACAAATTGAAATGTCCAGCATTATGTATGTATTAAGAAGCTAGGTAATTCGTTCACTCATCTATTATAGATGATTTATACAGCGTCAGCAACTGGTAATCATGCTGTACGGGACGCTGCAGTGCCTGGGACATTGTTAGACGGATTAGGCTTGCCCAGCACCTATACCATCCTCTCAGCTTAGTCAGCTATTATTCAGAGGAAAGAACAGGTCAATACGTCTGAAGCTACGTAAGCCGCGGGTTTCCCCCCGATGTTTCCTTCACCGTTAAAGCTCGTGTTAAGTGTGCACATACATTTTTCAAGAAAGAAAATTCCATTGGTACACGGCCGGTATCGAACCCACGACCTTCGGATTGAAAGTCGGGGGTACATACCACTTTTTTTTTTTGCTAAGCCGTTCACTCATATATAGGTTATAAACAATTCTTTATGATGTACCTGTGAAGGTGCATAATAAAGAATTGATTTAATTGTAAATTTCATTCCATGCATGTGCAAATTACACAATAGGCAGTAATTAACATTATGTACAAACATAACGTGGTAAGCAGTACAACAATATTTTAATAACTGTCATTACAAGCTTTTATTTAACTTGCCCGTTAGTTAGTGCGGCTCGAATCTTGATGCTGCAAGACATTTGAAACAGAATGAGAACATTACGAGTGGAACTAGGCAGGGCCATGAATGCAGGGTGGAAGGTGGACAAAAATAATGATCCGCGTGTATACCTACAAGACAACAAAATGTCAATATTAGTTCATCATCATCATCATCACAGCCGTAGGACTGCTGTCCACGTCCACTGCTGGACATAGGCCTCCCTCATGGATCTTTAAGATCATGAGGGTTTTTTTTTTAATTCTTTTATTTAAAGGGTTTGTTCAACAATGAACATGTCACCCTTGTAGGTACATCTCCACACTTGGCAGGCGGGATGGCGAGCGTAGTACTGGATGTTGATACACGAAAAGACGCTGCTGCCCATCTTCCGGAGGTATCCCTTAGCAGATTCTTACTGCATCCACGGGCAAGAGAGTAGAGGCAATAGTCTTTCGGAAGATGGGCAGCAGTTTCTATCCGTGTATCAACATCCCATACTGCTATCGCCAACTCCTGCCAAGCGTGGTGATATGGCAAATTCCCTTATGAACTTGGAGATGTATGAGGGAGGCCTATGTCTAGCAGTGGACGTGGGCAGCAGTCCTGTGATGATGATGAATATATAAATAAAAATCCTTAAAAATATATTTCCAAGATATATTATGTACTAGCGAAAATATGGTAGCAACAGACGCGTCTGGCCCAAAGGAAGCTGATTGAGTAACGTCGATTGAGCGAGGTCAGTGATTCTTGAACTCTGCTCTATCTAGTTTGTCTATTAGCCTATCGTACGTGGCTAGAGTAGATCAAATTCAATACAAATTAGATAGCAAAGCAATAAGATTCAGGTTATTATTACTCGTTGCGCTACTAGTAATGTTTATTTTTTATGACGAATGTTTATTTTTATTTTACGTAATGTTTATTTTTATTGACGAGCTCTGTGGCGCAGCGGGCGAAGGTCCGCCTGCGACGCAAGGGGTTGCGGGTTCGATTCCCGCCTCGGGACAAATGTCTGTACGATCTGCAGATATTTGTTCAGGGTGTTCTGGGTGTTTTTCTATATATAATAAAAATATCTATCTATGTAGTATAATGTATTAAGTATATCAGTCATCTAGTACCCATAACACAAGCTCTGCTTAGCTTGGGGCTAGATGATGCTGTGTGATTTGTACAGCATTATTTATTTATGCTACAAACCAGCAGCACTACAAAAACGATGTTTAAGTGACATTGATTTGAATAAAACAAAGTACAAAAATTCAAACTACGAGTTCTTCATTTAAAATATACTTATCGTTCATCAAGATTTAACTTCAATAACATTGTCATCGTTGCGGTATAGTCCATTGAATATCAATTTTATGAACCGACATTTACGTATGTATATTCAAAGTGAAACACAGATTATACAAATTGTTTCATGGTTTGGCAAAAGTATAATAACAATGAATTCTACGATCAGCTGCATAAACCGTGCGATGCCTGTCAAATTTCCAATCAGTCACGCAGTGAATACATTTACTTACATTAAACAAGTTTATAAAATTAAAAAATTTAAGTTACCACTTTACTTAGTCTCGGAGGTTACCTATTTTTTTTGTAATGTATTCCCTCAGTTTTGCAATCTACTTTGATACCACACTTGGATATATTTGGAATCTTTCGATTATTCATCCCTCCTTTCACCCCCCCCCCCCCATATCTTGTAAACTTCTTAACCGATTTTGATAAAACATGTTTAAAAACTACTGCCGGAAAACCTGGTATCATATAAAAAAAAACTGCGTGCAAATCGATGTACTCGTTTAAGAGCTACGATGCCACAGACAGACACACATATACACACACATAGCGGTCAAACTTATAACACCCCTCTTTTTTGTCGAGGGTTAAAAGTAACTTTGCGCCCCTCAAAGCCCAACCCCAAGTCCGTGCTGACCATCTATGCCACGAGAGGCGCGAACACTTGCAACGAAATGACCAAAAGGGAAATGGCAAATCCATGATGATGGAGAAAAACGATAAAATTAACACTATTATAGCCAGTGTCAAGTATAACTAATTGACAATGGCAGAATTGTGTTAAACCAAACACAAAAAGCTATAAAAGAAGAAGAAGAAATAACTGAAGAAATAACAGTTTTAGTACTAAAATGAGTCTAGGCATTCTCTGACTCACAAGGAATAAGTGTGTCAGTAAATAGAAGGCTAGATTATAGGTACTACTCTGAACGCAGTCAGACAAATGGGCCAATTATGTAGTACATTGCAATTGTCGTGTCAGCCGACAGCGACTCCTATAATATCCAATTTCTCGCTCGTCTGTTGCCCTTTTACATCCTGATTTCACTTGAGGAGTTGGGAAAGATAGTTTTAAAAACAAAGAACCACAAGATTAGGTGTGCTCTTGTTTTTATTGACTTTGATATTCTAGCTACAAAGTAAGCAGATATTGTGTTATGGGTGACATAATGCAACTTTTTTTTTGTAAATACCAGAGATAATAAAAAAACTCCAGCCTGAACATTTCACACAACGTCATTTAGTTCATGTTGTCAAGGCACAATATGTATGACTTTATCAGTTTATACAGGCATGATACAAGGCTTCCTTTTTAAACTTCCCAGCACTTTTGTTAATTATTATTTGCAAACACGTCGGGAGGACAGATGTGCTGGGCCCCAGCTTCCCATCATTTACACATACAAACCGTTTGGACTTTTTAAAAGTCATTATAACTTAGAGCGACGATTTTCAAGTATTATTAAAAAATGTTTTAACATTTTACCATAAACATTGAAACAATATGTCTAAAACGACAGTCACTTGCGTTAACACAATTTGTATAACCGATACAAAAATAGATAAAGCAATTACTTTTAACACGGCAAAAACCACAACAAGTAATGGAAAAGGAACCTGTAACCATGTATGTAATATGTTTTTAAAATATTGTTAAGATAGTCAGCGGCAAAATTAGTTTATGAAATATTATGTTATGTGATGGATGACCATAAATAATGCAGATAATTACAGAATTTATCCCGCCGGGGACAAAGAATCATGGTTAAAACAATGTGAGTATCCTATCAATTATCTGGTAGAATGATAGATAGATAGATAGAAAACCCTTTATTGTACACCGCATAAGGAGAACATAAACATTCTCATCAAATTAAGAAATAAGGTAAAATAACACAGGAGTACAAAGGGCGGCCTTATCTATATATAGATCGCTTATATATATATATATAAGCGATCTCTTCCAGGTAACCTTGGGATGGACAGGAAAATAAAGGACGCTATTATAGTGGCGTAAAATTCGGAGATAATAGGAATCAAATTAACATAAATAAATGAATAAATAAATGATGATAAATACAATGTAAGTATTCTATCAATTATCGGGTATGCATAAAACCAGCTTCGCTTAGTTTGGGACTAGATGGTGCTGTGTGGTGTCCAGCATTGTATATTATAGTAAAGAAAAGGGAAAAGTGGTAATTGTCGAGTTATAGTTGTATATGAGAACAGACGTTCGTGCAATCTCGGCGGCAACCATTTAAATAAATACACGACAATTTCTTAACTTTTCAAGTAACCCAGAATCAGTTAGTTTGCTAGGCGGCAAAAATAGCAATGCGAATTTATATTTTATTGAATAAACTGTTATTTATACTTCGATTCACAGGCCACAGGCTGTTGTAACACAGTCGAAACGTCGGGTATAATCAATGAATAAAGCACTATAATTTCCCGTGTTTTATATTTTCATATTTAAAATGTATCGTTAACGTTAATTTTGAGAAAGACTATTAGGACGTTATTTACTTAATGTTTATTCTATAGCCGACAGTACCAACGAATGTAGGTGCACGTTTCTAGACCACAACTCATTAGCGATTATCGCTGTTATGTTTACAATCACGATTTGTGAGCAAATATCTATACTTTGCGTTTACAATGCCACACGGTACCAGTTTCAGAACATAGTAATATGTTAGTTTTGTCTCTAGATCAACAAACATGTCTAGCCCACAATGACATTGTCATGAGTACTATTTGACTAACTGTATTATTTATTATTATTATTTAATACTTATTGTACACAACTTAAATTAATGTACAATTAGTGTACATAATGCCGAAGTCATTTTCTACCTGTCAACCACTTAAGGTGAAAAACAGTTTAGGGCGTGCTAAGGAGGTAAACTTAAAACTTAACAAAAACAAAACAATAATATTTATGTGCCTAACTAAATGTACATTACAACAAGTTAATTAATTATGAAACTATATTATAAATAAATATGTTTGTTACTTATTATTTTATTAGTAAATAATATTATATAATTTAGATAATAATAATAATAGATAAATCATATCTATGTAAATATATATGTATACATATGTATATATAATATCATCATCATTATCATTTCAGCCGTAAAACGTCTACTAATGAACACAGGCCTCCCTCATGGATCTCCATAAGGGGCAGTTGCCATACTCACCACGCTTAGCAGGCGGGTTGGCAAGCGCAGATGAGGATGTTGATACACGGAATGACGCTGCTGCCCATCTTCCGGAGGTATCCCTTAGCAGGCTCTTACTGCATCCACGGGCATGAGAGGAGGGGTAACATTCTACTGCTGGCACCCTACGGCAATATATATGTATATATATTAAATAAAGAATATATACTATTGAATAAAGAAACACAGGGAGAAAGAAGGACTAATAGAGTTTTGAAAAAATGCTCACGAGTAAGTTATTTGAAGCATTTGAATCAACCTTTCGTAAATTGTAAGGAAGCTCATTCCGGATTCTAACAGCCTCGACAGAAAAAGACTTGTCATATATGTGTGGTGTCTATGAATCTCAAGAAGGAGATTGGACGATGACCTCAGATGTCTACCATTAGATTCATCTAGAAAATTAAAACGATTTTTTAAATAATAAATTCACAGTTGCTATATTAATCATCTAGAATTCAAGAAGCCCTAATCTTCAAGAAACTTACCGATGTAAACACTGGTGAACCGCAACTACACGCGATGACCTGGTGACCTGGCTGAAGGCACTAGACTCTTCGATCCTAACAGATGCCAATGTGGACTTACGTCGCCGCTTCCTCTGACCTACCTATATGATTGCAGTATGGGATCGGTACTGTTGTTGAAACCATTAGGTTGCAATAGACTTACCACCTCAGCTGCATAGTGAACGCTGCCAGGCGTGGTGACCCGATATCCAGGCTGGGGGCACGTAGAACCGCCGGCCATACCAGACGCCTACATGAAAATACGTCGCTGCTGCATCTACCCACCATATCACTGTATGAAATCGGTACTGTTTCAAACCATAAGGGTGCGGTAGACTTACCACCTCAGCTGCATAGTGAACGCTGCCAGGCGTGGTGACCCGATATCCAGGCTGGGGGCACGTAGAACCGCCGGCCATACCAGACGCCTACATGAACTTACGTCGCTGCTGCATCTACCCACCATATCACTGTATGAAATCGGTACTGTCTCAAACCATAAGGGTGCGGTAGACTTACCACCTCAGCTGCATAGTGAACGCTGCTAAAGCGCAACCACACGCGGTGGCCCGACGACCAGGCTGGGGGCACGAAGAACCGCCGGTCGTACCAGACAACGCCCACGTGGTCCCGCGTCGAGGCGTCCTCTACTATGTCGTTGTATGACGCCGGTACCGGCATTGGTATCACGGTGCCTGTCTGAAATCAAAGATGTTAAGGGTTTCAGTTTCTTCATCATTCTATAATTCCTAGAGATCCTAGTCTTATGATAGAATCAAGCTGCCCAAATTAGAGCGCATGCCTTTTTATATGCGATGTTGAGCCATGCCAAATAATATATGTTTATGCTAGACATTTCCTACAGCATCACCAAGTAAAACTAAGACAGACATTTTTAAGCAAATACATAGATACTACAAAACAAAACACAGAATAAATCCTGTTCCAATCCTGAACTGCATATAGATTTGTTCAGCAGCGGAAATCGAACATACTTTGTCTCAGAAGATTTTCGTATTGGGACTCAGAAGTCGTCAAAAATATATTAGATATTGGTGTTAGCTCTAACGGAACAACATCGTGTCTACGGATTTCCTTTTCCGTTGATCCTGACATCATAACATTGCATTTGATGCTATCGCTTTCTGCTCTATGATTGGAATTATTTTATTGTAAATTGCTCGAGGAACTCACGATTATGCTAAATTTATGTGTGTATTGTCTGCCGACATGTGGTCTAAGGTTTCATGCAACGAAAAGCTAAAGTAACAAACTTTTGGGATACCTCTTGCTAGATGAGTAAGTTATTTTAAAGCACACTTTATGTACAAGATATTCCAAATGTAAGCGTGGGCGCAGGAAAAGATATTTCGCACGACTTTATTTTGTTACTTTGTTCATTGTGTCATTTATCAATGTGGGTGGACTAGTATGAGCACTTACCGATCATTCATCTCAATTTCAAACACATATTCAATTACAGATTGGTTGAGGTGAGCAAAAATCACGCTGTGTCTGAGCGATTACCTCATCTTCGACAATATTTTGTTTGCTCATGGCATTACACGATTGTGTTGGAGAATCAATCATTCTATTATGCTTACCTAGGTAATAAATTTACTGGTAGGTACCTTACCTTAAATTTGGATTTGGTCATCACCGGTAGTTAAAGAGTCTAACAAAATGCGTAAACTGGTTACCTACAATTACCACTTTGCTGTGTGCTGTTAATTTTTTTGTAGACTTTTAAAATTAGCTAAATACTATCAGTGCAGATTCTAATAGTTCTTTAGAATGGGGTAAAAAATAATTTGAATTATGCCACTCAAAAGTCATCATAAGGGTTTTATAAATTTTATACAATGTATGTCAATCAAAGATGAAAATAACATAACTTCTATCATATTTAAAAACAATCCTCATTACCCACATCCATACTCTGGATCTAGCTTATACCCTGAAGTTATACTTATACACTTCGTCCAGGATCCGCACATTTTTGTCTGCAGAGGGTTATACGCAAAAAGCCATCGTGTGACTTTTTTATAACATGTCTTTGCTCACCTTATCAAAGTCCTGTTCAAACCACCGCTGTTTCATAATCCTGATCTGGCGACGTCACATTCCATTAAATTTCCGTGTATCCCTGGTCTCCAAGGCGCAACGCAATATAGCTATAGTCTTATAAAACGAAGCTCATTATCTAAATATAGGCTTACCTTCTCAAGGTCCTGTTCGAACCATCCATGTCGCTGTCCATACTCTGGATCTGGCGGCGATACCTTGAAGTTCCACACTCCATCCAAGGTCCGAACATCCCTTGTGAGCGAAGCATGGGGATACAGCGCTGCACTATTAAACGTCTCGCTCAGCTGGTTGATAGAGTTCGGAGTGTTGTACTTGCGGCTCACAGCTGTTCCGATGCAGAAGAGGAGAATCGTAAGGGGAATGGCAGTACCCATCTGTGAACGAAACATAACGTTACAAGTTACTATTGAAATAAACCAAACCAACTAGCGTTACCCTCCTGTCAAACCTTTGTTGCAGTTTGTGACAAAATTTTAACAAGTGTAATATACCTACCTATATTTTCATTCTGATTGTTTATGGGCAGCAACGATAATCTATATATAGAAAATTCAAGGTCCTGACTGACTCACTGACTGACTGACTGATATATCAACGCACAGCCTAAACCACTGGACCTAAAGACTGGAAATTTGGCACACGTATACCTTAAGTATCCTAGAGGTGCACTAAGAAGGGATTTTTAAAAATTCCCACGGGATAGGGAATAAATGGGATTTATATTGTCGAATCAAAGTGGCTCTGCGTGAAAAAGGGATTTTACGTTTTATGACTTCCACGCGGACGAAGTCGCGGGCAAAAGCTAGTAGGTAATATTCTTCTTTTTATTTATTATGTAACTATTTACATCTCCTCATGTACTGCGGTAGGGCTCTAGAGACTGCGATACAGTAAGTAAGTACTTCATTTACCGCTGTTCATTTGTATCATGTTTATTTTTTGTGAATGAATAAACTTGAAACTTTATTGTTGGCTACTTAGAGCACGTGTAGTAATTTTATGAGTAATATTTTTTTCTGTTGTATTTTAATCTGAAACGGATTTTCTACGCGCTTAGGCGCAGTGTGTTTGGATTTCCAAACGGATAAGCACGTTTGGTATCAGGTGTAAAAGTGAAACACGCGAGGATGCGGGGCTGCTGCCCATTGTAGCATGAACGTTCATGTTCATTGACTATGACTATTCTCTACGATCAAGAAAGTGATCATAGTTTTTAGAAGAATGCTATCAAATAACAATGATTAACTCACACTGACTGTATGAATAAATAATGATGGACATTTCACATTAGCGAATTATTATTAAATATTTATTCATAGAGTGTTAATAAATTGCCGTGGGGAGCAGTAGAATGTTACCCTGCCTCTCATCTCCGTGGATGCAATAAGAGCCTGCCAAGGTATATCTCCGGACGATGAGCAGCAGCATCTTTCCGTGTATCAACATCCCGTACTGCGCTCGCCAACCCGCCTGCCAAGCTTGGCGGTGTGTTCAGTAGTGGACGCTTTACAGCTGAAATGATGATGACAGTTTTTATACACCATCACGAAACGCACAGGAAACAACGAGTTATGTCAAGTAAACATGCTCTATATCATGTTTATAAGAAATATGAATAACTATATAATAACTTTTCTACGCTTGGTTAAAAAAAAGCTAAGTGCGAGTCGGACTCGCACGAAGGGTTCCGTACCATTACTTGGCAAAACAACTTGTTGTTTCAAGCGTCTACCTGTTGCCATTATTAATATCGAGCAAAAAATGGCAAAAAAGCACGTTTGTTGCATGGAAGCCCTTAAATATTTATTCTATTATGTTTTTAGTATTTGTTGTTATAACGGCAACAGAAATACATGATCGGTAAAAATTTCAATTGTCAAGCTGTCACGGTTCATGAGATACAGCCTGGTGACAGCCAGACAGACAGACGGTCCGCGAAGTCTTAATAACAAGGTCTCGTTTTTACCCTTTGGGTACGGAACCCGAAAACCGAAGTAGGTATGTAGGATTATTAGGACTTTTGTTAGCTGTAACACATTTAATAATACAATTTTACTGAACAACAACTTTCCAATTAACCAAACCAAATGTTACAACGTAAAAAGCGAGTTATTATGACTCTACTTCATTTCCTTCCCGGCATTAATGAATGCTTCCTCTTCTTTTTTCCTAAGTTCGCGCAAAATGCGCGTCAACCACTGTCACACCGACTTCTTCAAGTTTTGCACTAAGAAGGTTCAATTTCATACAATAATTCAACACAAAACAACCTATCAATTAGTTCAGGTCCGATTTTGTGCAAAAACTTTCATTATTTCTTGCCATCAGTCTTTGGCGCTCACGGATTTACAGTAGCCTCCGATTCAGGTCTTATAGGCACATCTAGGTTATGGATACTTATGAAAGTGTTCCATTGATAGCGATACCTTGACCGCCCCGCGCCGTACCGTATCCAACCGCAAATTGTCTATTATTTGGCCACTGATTTCTTTTCCCTTCATAGATAGTCATTGTTGAACATAGCTCTTTAATCTATTGATATTATTATTTTTAAGTGGTTGCCTGTGGTGGTTGCTAATAAAAACTTTAGGGCATGATGGTGATCCACAACAAATTCACATGCGTGGTGTATTTATTAAATACAGTTAATAAATTATCCGAATTATAATTCAATTGACGCCTATTGCCGGGAAAACGAGAGCGACCTGTCTGTTATATTTTTCATTATCATGACGGAGACTTCCTTCCGCATAATGATTCTAATACATATTAATTAAAATAATGTTTTAAACAGTGTTTAGAACAGAAATGAATAACCTTATCAAAGATTTTACGGTTCCGGTGGGATTCGAACCCACGTCCGTCAAATCGATACTTGACGCTTCCTTAAGCCGGAAGTGCTTTGACCGCTAAGCTACAGAACCCATGTCGGGACTCGCTGAAATTCTTGATAAGGTGATGTAGGTTTGAGCAACCGAATCGATTGACGAGCTCTGTGGCGCAGCGGGCGAAGGTCCGCCTGCGACGCAAGGGGTTGCGGGTTCGATTCCCGCCTCGGGAAAAATGTCTGTACGATCTGCAGATATTTGTTCAGGGTGTTCTGGGTGTTTTTCTATATATAATATATGTATATATATATATATATATTTATTTACGACTCATAACTACACAGGTAAATTAAAATTACATAATTTAAACAGAATAAAAATCTTATGAGACATAAACTGGTCACCAACTTAGCACACGCCGTGAGAACACGGCACTGATTTTCAGTGGCACCATATTTGCCCCACAAGGCGCAACACCGACCACAGCAAAGACATCGAAAGTAATAAGACATAGGTATTAAACAATTTACATATGTACCTATGTTGATTATTCTACCAAACACAAAAACAAAAAGTAACATAATCTTAACTTAAGTACTATATACATATATATTTTAATACAGTTTCAAATATAAACCTAAAAACGACCGCTTATGAAATGGATCTTTGAGAATTTAACAAGTGTTTTTTTAATTTGGTTTTAAAAGAAATCAAACTAATTAAACTAAATATCTATCTAGAGGTATGTAGTATAATGTATTAAGTATATCAGTCATACCCATAACACAAGCTCTGCTTAGCTTGGGGCTAGATGATGCTGTGTGATTTGTCCAGCATTATTTATTTATTTTATTTATAATCCCACCGGAACCGTAAAATTTTTGATAAGGTTATTCATTTCTTTGAAAATGCTCTAAGTGTGGTTAAACACTATAAAAATAACAAACTATAGTGTTTATATGTTTGTTGTTATCTTGGGTTTAGGAACTTGTGAACCGTTGTAAATTTATTACTTAGGTACGTAACTATGTGCGCACGTACTTTTATTCTAATTTCGATAATAATTTAATTAATATACAACAACTGCCCGCGGCTTCATACGTGTCGAAATTACTTTCTACAGAGAGTAGACCTACATATTTTACTTTCAATTATATTTACAATTATAAGGTTACATTATTCATACCAATGCAGTTTTCATTCTCTTGCATTTATTCTACTGCTAATATTACTTTCCCATCCGTTTTATCTCCCGTGATGTGTTCCTAACTTTTTATGGTCAGACAAAAAAGAGAACATGAATATTATGGTTGGCTACACAACTCTAATACATTTTTTTTACACCACAGGTGTTCAAACTTAGCAGTAAAATAAATTTCAAAAATAAAATTTATGTATAGAGACTACTAGTTAACTACTAACCTAAAGTAGTTGAGTTTTTTTAAAGGTTATTTAGGAATACCATTATTAGGGAACACGTTAAAAGAAAAAAATCCGAACTAGGCCTCATATAGCGGACGTGATGACCGCAAATATGAGGAAAACTGGGATTTTTCTAAATTTTACAAAAAATGTCGTAGACCGCGGACTGTTGGGAATAGAATTTTTTTTTGGGATGTGGGGCCCCAACCCCTCCCCCGCACACGCATGTGCAGGATTATCCACCAATTCTGGGAAACCCTGTATAAGACGTGCGAAAAAAATATTTGTACCTTCATATAAGATATAAAAATAACATTGCTAAATTACCATAAATTATTTTTAAGGACGTCCTAGGGTCACCAAGATACAGGGCCTGCCCAGTCTGGTACTCATTGCCATGCATGTTGAACTATTTTAGTCTAGTAGGCGTTCTGTAAGCTTGTATTGGTAATAATAATAAAAAAGTATCTTATTATTATTTAATAAAAATCTACCACAGTGAGTTTGTTCTATACACAATGTACACAGAAATGAATAAACATGTAACTATTTGCATGTCTAAAGTAAGTTATGGTTATATAGGTAGCTACATTTAAATTAAATAAATAATGCTGGACAACTCACAACACAGCATCATCTAGCCCCAAGCTAAACAGGGCTTGTGTTATGGGTGACTGATATACATAATACATTATACTACATAGATAGATATTTTTTGTTATATGTACATACATATAAAAACATCCACAACACCCTGGAATCCAAAACCCAGAATCTGCAGATTGTACAGACATTTGTCCCGAGGCGGGAATCGAGCCCGCAACCTCTTGCGTCGCAGGCTTTGGATTGGATTGGATACACTTAATAATAATTTTTAAAGTAGTATCTATTGTGCTACATAATTTTAAATGTTCAGGACAAAGGTCCAGAATAATTTATTCTCAGCAGTTTAGTTGTTCGTTTCAGCCGTAAAACGTCCACTACTGAACACAGGCCTCGCTCATGGATCTACATGAGGGGTAGTTGCCATACTCACCACGCTTGGCAGGCGAGTTGGCGAGCGCAGTACGGGATATTGGTACACGGAAAGACGCTGCTGCCCATCTTCCGGAGGTATCCCTTAGCAGGCTCTTACTGCATCCATGGGTATGAGAGGAGGGGTAACATTCTATTGCCGGCACCCCACGGCCCATAATAGTATCTATTGTGCTACATAATTTTCAATGTTCAAGACAGAGGTTCAGAATAATTTATTCTCAGCAGTTTATATGTTTATAGTTATATTTGTAATGAGAACCTATTACTGGTTACTATTACTACTGTCTATAAACAATGAAATGTTGTATTTTGTTTTATTATTGCTGTAGATTTTAAGTGCCTTTCTATTGCGATAGGAATCGAACACTATCTGTAGCGATCCGCGTCAAGGAACAATCTCTGCTTGCGATAATTGTGGGAATTCAGAATGCTACGGGCGGTTGCGGCATCACATTGTTTTGCAATTGTGTTTTTTTGTTATTCGTGTCACATGCGTTTGTTATCTGGATCTGAATATATAAAATCTCTGCGTGAGTAACTGACGTACCTACTCAGCCGATTTAGATGTGTACAAAATGTAAACAAACTTAACATTTGCTTCTCTAGCTAGATTTAGATTGTAGATTAACAAAATATATAAGAACAATTCTTATATATTTTGTTAATCTACATGATGGGCTAACCAGTCATCGTTTAGTCTATCATGTAGATAAAGAAATTCTATTGGTCACGTGTTTTTTTTTATTTTTTACCTTATCCGCGATACATCGTATCGAAATGTCGCGTGAAGTCACACGCTGGTACGCGCCTGCGTGAATGATGACGTCACGAGCCCCCACTCCTAAACTTCCACTCGCTTTATCTAAGTATTGTTTCATTAATTTTAAACAAAAAAAAGTGTTGTTTATTTTTATTATGACGACGAGCTCTGTGGCGCAGCGGGCGAAGGTCCGCCTGCGACGCAAGGGGTTGCGGGTTCGATTCCCGCCTCGGAACAAATGTCTGTACGATCTGCAGATATTTGTTCAGGGTGTTTTTCTATATATAATAAAAATATCTATGTAGTATAATGTATTAAGTATATCAGTCATCTAGTACCCATAACACAAGCTCTGCTTAGCTTGGGGCTAGACGATGCTGTGTGACTTGTCCAGCATAATTTATTTATTTATTATGTACTAGCTTGTGCCCGCCGCTTCGCATGCGTTGTACCCGGAAAAAAAGTAGCCTATTTGTTGATCCTAGTCAACATCTATACGTTTGCATTAAATTTCAGCTCGATACTACACTAGTATTTGCGTGAAGAGGTAGCGAGGGTAGAGATAGCAAACCTCTGAAACCTCCATACAAACAAGCTTTCGGCTTTATAATATTAGTGAGATTATCTAACTGAGGGAGTAAATATAGTAAGAGCCTGCTAAGGGATACCTCTGGAAGATGGGCAGCAGCGTCTTTCCGTGTATCAACATCGCAAACTGCGCTCGCCAACCCGCCTGCCAAGCGAGGTGAGTATGACAACTACCCCTCCTGGATATCCATGAGGGAGGCCTGTGTTCAGTAGTGGACGTTTTATGGCTAGAATGATAGGTGGTTGTAGAGGTACAGCTGATTGTTAAAATTATACTTTGGTTGATACTGTAGGTAAAAATTATTAGGTAGCGCTACGGTAATCGATAATTGAACGATAATTGAGCGTGAAATATCAAGGACGCGTCACGCTTAATCACATTTCGTTACATATGAGACGGAAATTTGGTTGAATGAAAATCATAAGCATTCACTTTATTTCCTTTGTTAGTAAGTTGACGAGCTCTCTGGCACAGCGGGCGAAGGTTCGCCTGCGACGCAATAGGTTGCGGGTTCGTTTCCCGCCTCGGGACAAATGTCTGTACGATCTGCAGATATTTATTCAGGGTGCTTTGGACGTTTTTCTATGTATAATTTATGTATAATTAAAAAAAATACATCATTATGTATAAAAAAGTAAGGCCTTTGCATCTATTATAGATGATTTATACAGCGTCAGCAACTGGTAATCATGCTGTACGGGACGCTGCAGTGCCTGGGACATTATTAGATGGATTAGGCTTGCCCAGCACCTATACTATCCTATGTATAAATGTAGCAATATAATGCATTAAGTAAATCTATCATCTAGTACACATAACACAAGATCTGCTTAGCTTAGGGCTAGATGATGCTGTGTGATATCAGGCATTATTTATTATTATTATTAACTAGCTTATGCCCGCCGATTCGCATGCGTTGTACCCGGATCAAATGTAGCCTATGTGTTAATGCTGGTTTGCTCAATCCGCAGGCTAGTTTTTGGGTGAAAGCACAGATAATATAATACATTAGTAACAAACATCCATACATTGTCACAAACTTTCGCGTTTGAAATATTAGTAGGATTGCAGAACATGGTTAAAAAATATAGAACGCAGAGTGCCTATTGCCCTCTTATTTTTTAAGCAGTTTCACTTCTATCACACGTAGGGTGTTCCATGTGATTTTGCTTTTAGTACTATCGAACGTGACTTAAAAAGCCGTGTTGGCCGAGTGGTATGTACCCCCGACTTTCAATCCGAAGGTCGTGGGTTCGATACCGGCAGTGCACCAACGGATTTTTCTTTCTTGAAAAATGTATGTCCACACTTAACACGTGCTTTAACAGTGAAGGAAACATCGTGAGGAAACCCACAGCTTAGTTAGCTTCAGACGTATTGACCTGTTCTTTCCTCTGAATAATAGCTGACTAAGCTGAGAGGATGGTATAGAGGCTGGGCAAGCCTAATCCATCTAACAATGTCCCAGGCACTGCAGCGTCCCGTATAGCATGATTACCAGTTGCTGTCGCTATAAATCATCTATAATAGATGCGAAGGCCTTACTATCGAACGATAAATTAAAGTAACTACCTACTTGCATTATATTTCACGAATTACATAAAAATGTGCTTGCTTTGTTTCTCAGACTTTTACATTTAACTTGGAATATTGCCATCTAAGAACAAAGTCATGGGCATTAACTAGTCTAAGCATAACGACATGTTGATGAGTGGAATCCACGGTCGCCCTAATCTGTGATTCCCTGCACACATTTGCTTACACGCACTAGAAAGCTTGATGACGTAAATGCTTACGGTAGGCACCGTGGTGAGTGGTTTCCTTTAGATTAATCTAAGTATCCGCCGTGGGGTGCCGGCAGTAGAATGATACCCCTCCTCTCATGCCCATGGAAGCAGTAAGAGCCTGCTGCTAAGGGATACCTGCGGAAGATGGGCAGCAGCGTCTATCCGTGTATCAACATGCCATACTGCGCTCACCAACCCGCCTGCCAAGCATGGTGAGAATGGCAACTACCCCTCATGAAGATCCATGAGGGAGGCCTGTGTTCATCAGTGGACGTTTCATGGCTGAAATGATGATGATGATTATAACACAAAAGTTTGTTTGTCTCAGGTCAGGGTATGCTTCATGTATGCTGAGTATGTTTTTACAAAAAAAATCATCCGGTACCCATAGCTCTGGTTGCTTTGGTGTGTGAAATGTAATTTTTAACCCCCGAATAAAATAGGGGTGTTATAAGTTTGACCGCTGTGTGTGTGTCTGTCTGTAGCACCGTAGCTCTTAAACGAGTGGACCGATTTGCATGCCGTTTTTTTAAAGCAAGTTTTTTGGCGGTGGTTCTTAAACATTTTTTATCAAAATTGGTTGGGAAGTTTACAAGATATGGGGTGATAAGGGGTGAAAGAGGGGATGAATAATCGAATGGATCTAAATATACACAAGTTTGGTATCAAATGAAAGGAAATGAAGTGTAGAATGCAAAACTGAAAGTTATATAGAAACAGGTAGAGTCGTTTATGAGATATGGGGTTTAAAAGTAGGGGTGATCAATCGAATGTTTTCAAATATACCCGAGTGTCGTATCGAATGAAAGGGCAAGATGTTTAAATTGAAAAACTGAGGGAATGAACTACACATTACAAAAAATATTAATAACCTGCGAGACTACGTATCTTTAATATTTTTTGTAATGTTTGTGAAATGGGTCGTGGGTTACTTAACATTTTTAATTTAATAAACTTGGAACGAAAAGACGGAACGCGCACTTGGATGCCTCAAAAAACCGGACAACGCCTATACTAAATCAGACGCGGACACCAGTGAGGTTCTGTTAGCTACCCATTTCCCGGGTTGCCAAGTTACCGACTCCATAGACTGGGAGGAGTACACAGAACGTATTTGTAATGTGTGTGTAATGTGTCTGGGGTTACTTAAGAGGGGCCAATCCAACTTACTTTTCATACAACCGCTCGTACCCCATGTACGAGCGGTTGTATGAAAAGTAAGTTGGATTGGCCCCTCTTAACATTTTTAATCTTATAAACCTATTTAAATTTATATAAAAACTGGTATTTTCGACGGGCCTTACCGGCCGAAAATACTCGTAAATATGCGTAAATTAAAAATTAGGTTCAAATATTTAGATTATTAACCATGGATATAATAAGTTAATGGTGTTACTGTTGTGTACATTATAGTGTTCATTCATAAATTCATGGAAATAAGTAAATCGAAAACATCAAACAAAAAGTGTAATTAATAAGTAATTACACACAATTAATCAAAGCAAGATCACCTGTGCCGAGTAATTAAACTCATTTGTAATTATTATTTATTTCGAACCTTTAGGAGTACCAACAATACATTATGCGGTCTGACATTGTTATATACAATTAGTTATACTTGTACATAGTGGTTTTTTACAACACATCGTGTACGACATAACATCGTAATACAAGCGTTGGTACGGGGTACCAGAAAAGGGGCGAAGGTTTCCGAAAAATGCCATTTTGACCTTTAGTGACCTTTTGAGGTCACAATAACTCCGGTTCCTGTGACCCTCATCATCATCTCAGCCTTAGGACTACTGTCAACGTCCACTGCTGGACATAGGCCTCATGGATCTCTAAGAACATGAGGGGTTTGTTGCCATACTCGCCACGCTTGGCAGACGGGTTGGCGAGCGCATTACGGGATATTGATACACGGAATTACGCTGCTGCCCGTCTTTCGGAGATATCCCTTGGCAGATTCTTACTGCATCCACGGGCAAGAGAGGAGGGGTAACATTCTAATGCCGGCACCCCACGGCACCCCTGTGACCCTAGGGTCACCAAAATCAATCGGTACCCTTCTCTCATTTAGACAGTGCTAACAAAAAATGTTTCATGTACATCGGTCAACGCGTTCGGTTGTAATCGTGTCATGCACAGACAGACAGACAGACAGCGCTATGCATCCTTATGCATAGCGCTGTCTTCTTCGCCCTCTAATAATAAGTACCTAATTAGGTATAAAAACGTGATGCAGTTAGTTATGTTCAACAACGTAATTATAACTTTCACAATATAGATGATTTAATACAGCGTCACCAACTAGAATCTATTCTGCACGGGACACTGCAGTGTCTGGGATATTCTTAGGTGAAATTAAGTATTACAGTGAAATAAGCATAATATTTGTTATTTGAGTCCATTGCGTAATTGTCCACATATTAATGGTATAAAGTAAGGATTTTGGGTAAATCCCAAGGAGGGTAAAAATACGTCATAGTTCAAAAACTCAAATACTAACTTATATGTGACTGACAGACAGCATATATCACAAATATCTCGATGTAGAGACCTGTTAGGGAGTTTTGTTAATATATGAATTTTCCAAATGTTTTTGCGTGTAGGTTTTTTTATAAGTAGTAAGGCCTTTGCGTCCATTGTAGATGATTTATACAGCTTCAGCAACACTGATAATCATGCTGTACGGACGCTGCAGTGCCTGGGGCATTGTTAGATAGATTATGCTTGCCCAGCACCTAAACCATCCTCTCAGCTTAGTCAACTATTAATCAGAGGAAAGAACAGGTCAATACGTCTGATGCTAACTAAGCCGCGGGTTTCCTCAAGATGTTTCCTTCAACGATAAAGCACGTGTTAAGTTGTTTTATAAAAGTCCTCGGCAATACATTGTTTAATGCAGAACCTTGTATTCCCAACTTGCTATGATATGGGCTGTTGATGTATGACTCAATGTGGTAAAAAAATGGTTGTAACGATGCTAATTATGATCAGGTGTCAGCATAAAATTAAAGAGGTGTAATTATTATAACTTGTGTAGAGATGAAGGCAGATTGCTGATACGAGATCGTGAATATAGGAAGCTATTAAAAGTTTTTAAGCCGGAAAATAGTTAAATTCAAGTGTTCTTACATGTTTTAGGGTAATAATAATTATCTGTTGGTCTTTGAAAAAAAACTGTAATTTAAATTAACCGAACATTACCATAATTATGACTTTTTATTCGGCTATAATTTGTTGTTTCAATGTTAATAAATAATATAATAAGTATTGCATACTTATGCATTTTCTCACCACCACTTTTCTTTCTTTTGTAATAAGTTATATACATTTTTGGCTACTTTAAGCCGAAAAGTCTATTAATAATATGTTTTGGTAAGCGTAAAAGACACAGACCAACTTCTAATAACAGGTCTAACCACGGAACCCTACACCCTGCGCCGCCCAACACGCACTTGGCTAAATTTATTTATTTCTACAAAAGAAACTCGTAAACAAACACACGGGCAGTGTCAAGTATTCTAGGTACACAGTATTCTAGGTACTTATTACTAGGTTTTTCGGTAGTTTTATCCGGATACTATTGAGGTGCCCAATGATCTATATATCCCACTAATAAAATAAAGCCGGAAGTTTGTTTGTATAGATGTCTAGATATTTGTTACCTCTTCACGCAAAAACTACCTTACGGAGTGAGCTGAACCTTTGCACTTTTATTGATGTTGACCTGGATTAACACAGGCTACTTTTTATCCTCTTATGCGGTCTGCCTCTCTTCTTTGTGCCGCATAAAAGGTGGGATGATGACATCAGACAAGTGGCAGGAGTCATGTGGAACAGAGTAGCACAAGAAAGGAAAGAATGGAAAAGGTTGGAGGAGGCCTTCGCCGACTAGCAAACAGATCTAGGAAATATAACAAAACAGATATTAGTATAAATCTATATATACATTATATAATTCAAAGTCCTGACTAACTCACTGACTGACAGACTGCTATATCAACGCACAGCCTAAACCACTGGACCTAAAGACTTGAAATTTGGCACACCTTGAGTATCCTAGAGGTGCACTAAGAAGGGATTTTTCAAAATTCCCACGGGATGGGGAATAAATGGGATTTATATCAAATCGAATCAAAGTGGCTCTGCGTGAAATAGGGGATGATACGTTTTATGACTTCCACGCGGACGAAGTCGCGGGCAAAAGCTAGTAGTTTATAAGTCCAGTGTTAGTTTTTATTGAGTTTAAATTATTATGAAGAGATCTGAGTAAATGGGACCCTTTTGATCACCTGCTAGGTTATTATTGCAGGTGTCCGCCCCTCACGTGGCTTAGGTGGTCAATACGGACATGGGGTTGGGCTTTGAGGGGCCTATATTATTATTATTATTATACTTTTAACCGGGTAAAACGGCAAAGCATGCGCAGCGGTGGGGAAAAGCTAGTTTATAGGGAAGCGAACAGATTCATTCATGTACCTTATTTCCTGTTAACAATAGATTAAATATGTTTTTTTCTATTGTAAGTTGACGTGTCTATGTTTTGTAATTGCAAATTATGGAAATAAATGAATGAATTTATGAGTCCTTGTACGATTAATATCAACGTTAAGAGGTAAAAAAAATCTATATTTATATTCTCCTTATTAATATTCGTAGGAACAGAGAATTATTAAAATGTTCTCTTCTCTTTTCTATGCGTAGGAAGCTAAAACGTGCCTCGAGGTTGTTTCGATCGAGAGGAGCGTTCCCAGTAAAGGCCGGATTTAACTACTCTTGGTGAGAACACAAACATATTCCTTAATAAGTACAGTACAGGTACAATCAACTCGCAACTAGTGTTATGTAATGAATTTGAGAAATAACGTGTCTAGTATATTTTGTACGCAATATGTACTTGTACTTGCATAGTAGATAGTGTCCCATTGGTCACTTCTTGCTTCTTGCCCACAGGGCATTATTAGCAACAGTCACTCTTAGACTTACCGAAAAGGTTTACACACACCACAACAGGTTTATGAAGACCTATGTGGTTTTACTACGTAAATATTTAAACGCAAATGTTTAAATGTGCATTTGCGATAGGTAGTTTGTTTTTAAAACAAAGTGGTTTTTCTATTGTGTTGTAGATGGTTAAATCTGGAAACACAGGAATAAATTTATTGTACGTAAATTAAACAGTAACTTAAAAGTGAGATTATATTTTATGGAAGTATTGTCATTAATCGCTGATTTTATAATAAAATACACATTTTAAATCACTAATCGAATGTAGGAACTGATGAAAAATTAAACCAACCGAAGCAGCGCAGCAGGCAAAAGCTAAGCGTAAATTAACACGTAAATAAGTAATTAGCGAACCTCAATTTCAATCAGATAACATCGGATTAAATATTTATAATTGTAATGCTAATTTCATTGACCGAGTAACGGTGCGACATTGTCATGTAAAGCATACATAGACGGACATGTACCTCATTGGGTCGCTGTCATTTAAATGTGCCTACTCTACAATGGTAAAGGACAATTAGCCAAAACTGCTTTGTTCGCAGATGGTCGTAGTAGACCGCAGCTCAAGAATGTTAAACAGGGTCAAGAAATGAAACTCATTGTGGCTTACAAACATATAAGCGCGTTTTTAGGGTTCCGGACCAAAATGGTAAAAAGGAACCCTTATGGTATCACTTTGTCAAACACATGGATATCTTGAGAACTACTGATGCTATCGACTTGAAATTTGAAATGGTTAAAGAAAACACCTTTACCTATATGAAAATGTTAAAAAATATTCTTATTATGATTGCAGGGGGGCGGAAAGGGGATCTTTTTTTTTTAAGTGAAGTTACTAGGTCGAGAGTAGGGTATCATTATGAAAGGTGTTAATTTTTTTCCTTTTAGCTTTATCGTTTTTGAGTTATTTACAAAAATGTTGAAAAAACTAACGTTCCCCCCCTTATCTCCGAAGCTTGCAGAGATAAACCCTATTTGCAAAGATATCCCATTTATAGCTAAAAGAAGTCTATGTAATAATTTATAGCGAACTCTCTAATTTGCACAGTTTTTTAGACAAGGAGTGTGGAAGGGGTTTTAATTTTTTTTTGTGGAGTTACTAGGTCATATGGGATATCATAAGAAAGGTATTCATTTGCACATGAATAAACAGTTTTTAATTTTGGTTTAAGGCAAATAGTTTTTGACTTAATTACAAAAACGTTGTAAAAAATAGCGTTCCCCCCCTTATCTCCGAAGTTTGCAGAGATAACACCCTGAAACTTTTATTGCTAATAGGAGTGTATGTAAATATTACAGGAAAATTATAACGAACCCTCTAATTTGCATATTTTTTTAGAAGTCATCAAATGTGTAAAAAAATCTTCATAAGTTCCGCTATCAGATAAGAGATGGCGCTGTCAAGGTTCTCCAACAGATATAAAGCGCCTTTAACATATTTTATATTGTATGATGGCCCGGAACCCTCGGTGCGCGAGTCTGACTCGCTCTTTTTATTCGCCCGGTTTAATTTTTTTATGGAAAACAATAATAACATCGAAATAATATATTTCTACATTTTGCAACTTTGTGCATGATTAACTAATCATTAATTCCTATGTACTTAAATTAGCTTTTTTATCATAGATGATTTATACAACAACGTCAGCAATGGCGTTCATACTGAACGGGAAGCAGCGTTGAGACGCCAGAGACAATGTTCGACCAAAGATAATATAATTTTCGACGCTTATGCTTGGAAATCTGTCAAACTAATAAATAACATAATGTCATGAACTCTCTTGATCGATAATCCCAAATAGTAAATAGATCAATATTTATAAGCTTATTGTTTGTTTAAGTATAAACCTATCCATTAGTGAATTCTTCAATAATGTAACCTTGATTCGAGTCCAGCCAGATTTTTTCATTTCTACAAATAAATATTTTCTGAGTTTCACTTCTAAGTAACTCCGAGAACCGACATCCTGACCCGGTTAAAAAGTGAAATTGTCTCATTAAAGGCAATGTGCTTAATTGCCACTAATGTGTTCCTAAAATTATGGAGTCCAATGTTTGGCACAGAATGCATGTGCGTTTGCGAGACAACAATCGAGTGCAACAATCTATTTATTTTTGTTATTTTTGTAACTGTCTATTTTTGTGACTGTGTATAAAGACACAGCAAGCACCCCATATCAACATCTTCATTTTGTTAGGTTGGACCAGCCGGCAAAATGTCTCGCCACGTTATACCTGTATCGTTCAGTTGTTTTTCTTTAGTTACCAAAGATATATTAAACATCTAAGGTTATGGGTTAACGCCACTAAAATTACTCGTTTATGAAGTACCTGGCCAGAAATTAACGTAAATATACTTTTACGCGCATTTAGGCATAGCAAGCACCCCATCTCAACATCTTCATTTTGTTAGGTTGGACCAGCCGGCAAAATGTCTTGCCACGTTATACCTGTATTTGGTATCGTTCAGTTGTTTTTCTTTAGTTACCAAATATATATTAAACATCTAAGGTTATGGGTTAACGCCACCAAAAATATGCGCGTTTATGAAGTACCTGGTCAACCTGAAATTAACGTAAACATACTTTTACGCGTAATAAACGATAAAGAATTCCGTTAATTCTAGATACTAGTCACGAAAGGTCAGTGTTTTTGGCTACATTTTCATGTGTCTTGTTAGGGTTGTGTTGAATCCCTCTGTAACCCATTATAGGGTAAATGATATCTGTGTTATCATCAATAAAAACATTAGGCAGTATGAAGCTTTAGCTTATGCACGACGGTTATAATTATTTGTTTTATCGTCTTGTCCTTTAGATCTATTCGAAAATATTTTGAAGATACGTATTTGCATGCTTTATTAGACGGGAATTCGTCCTCTTTGAATAAATTATCTGTTGAATAAATAAATTATCTCCAAATAGTGAAGGAAAAAATCAGGAACTCGCGACCATACTATTTATTTATTTACTATGTCGCGAGTTTCTGATACTGTTTCCTCTAACAATAGATCAACTTAAAAAGGAAGGCACAATAAATAGTGCTTAGTATTAACCGACCGCTACTAATAATTTTTGCTAATAATGCTTTTGAAATATTTATATAATCGATACTTATACTCATAACGAATAAATGGCCATATAATATTCTCCTCGGTAAACAAGTTGACCTATATTACTGCAAGAATCAATAGTTTTGTACCTCCTTGTAAAATTTACGAGCCAATGAACAGTTTCGTCACATAAAGTTTATTACTTACTAAAGCACAGCATACAGTGTATATGATTAAAAACAGACGAAGCTATCTCCACTACACTATCACTCCCGAACAAGGGCACGGAAAAATAGCGACACAATTTTCGCAGCCAACTAGTCCCACTTTGTAGGGCTATGACTAGAAATTAAATATCAATGGGAGAGATAAGAATAAAATTACTATCTGCATTCATGGTAAAGCCTGCAGGGCTGCGGCCCAGCGAGGAATATCGATCCTAAATTAGGACTCCCAATAAAGACGGCGGCTTAGCTAAGCCATGTATACATTTAGGTGATGGTTTTTAGTTCATTTCTCTTAATGTAACAGGTATACATATCACATAATATAACTAACGTAAGAACACATTCACAATAAGTTATAAAATTCATATTATTAATACTAGAGGTAGAAACAATACATACTCGTATGATAAGAGGGGAATGAATGTTTACAATACTGATTGATAACACCAAGTTACATGCCATTGAGGCCGGTACTATAGAAAAAACGTACTCAAATACCTATTAAGAGGAATTGCTAAGCATGAATGAATATACCTCTAGACATATTCATATGACAAGAGATAGGCCAATGAACGAAGGATGGATTGTGTTCCACAATTACAAGAACTGAGTAAATGCTAAGCAGACGTAGAGGATGGTAGAAGAAAACCCCTCGGGCCTGGTTTAAAGGCAGAAAAATGATGGTTCATGTTATGTGTTGTTGAGGCATCAAGTTCTTCCAGCCGTAGGATGTCTGACTTTTTATATTTTATGTTTCTTATTATATGAGGTTATATATGTATATATACATATATTTATTATGTGAGGCTCTTGGCTGTTGTTATGTTTCAGTTGGAAGTTACCTACATAATGTTTATGGCAATTGCAACATTGACAACAAATACAATGATTGTTTGCTATTTAAACTAACTTACTATGTTGTTCTCTTGAATTAGGTTAGGTTATGTAAAGTCTGATGTTAAATGTACCTAATGTGTTAAGGAGTGATTTATAATAAATGTATAAGCAAAATCTTAATTATTATTATCAGAGGATTTTGCGTCCAAAGACTACACAAAATCAGCAAAAAAATATAATAAAGAAGGAATTTAAGAGGGTCCGAATTTTATTCTCTTCACATAATCAGTTTGTACATCGATCACAGGATTAAATCGACTTTATAGGAAATTAGGTCTTTGTCATTGATTAAGTAATTTTTTTGACTGTTGATTCGCTTAGATTTCTTTCACTTACCAAGTATATATGGCGATAACACTTAGATTTCACTAGGAAACAATATCTTCCAATATATCTCATGATTCCTCGATGCATTAATAAACAGGGAATGTCAGTGTTCTAACATTTCATAACTCCACTTTGTATTCCTGTGAGCGTTAGTGCGATAATACTGCTTATGTGAACCGTGTACTCTGAATATATGCGAGTACTGTCGGGCATATTAAACCACTATAGGAAGTTTTAAAGGGAAAATATCAAAGCATAATCATTACTCAGCCGTGTTGGCGAGTGGGACGGCGATCGGAAGTTTGTAGGTTCGATACCATTTTGTACAATATTGTAATGAGCAGTAAAGTTTATAAATAAATAAATACCGGCCATGCTCCAAGAGAATAGTTTTTCTATGTGCACATTAAACACGTGCTGAAACGGTGCACGGTGAAGGAAAAAAATCGCGAGGATATCCCAAGGCTTGATTAGCTTCAGACGTTTTGACCTGTTCATTTCTCCAACTAATAGCCGACTTAGCTGTAGCAGCCTAATGGCTTGCCCAGGATAAAAACCATACTCCCTGCCAACCAAATACATCTTAAATGTCTTAGGCACTGCAGCGTTCTGAATGTTTCATGAATAACAGCTGGTGACGCTGTATAACATGTACATTTATTTATAACTGTAGGACATTAATGAAAAATATTATTTAATTAATTTAATATGTTACTTGATATTTGTTCGTTGTCTAGTCCGACGGTATAGTTCACACACCTATTTGCCGAGAAGTATTACTTTTAGTTCAACATATTAAAACAATGTTCATCATTCCAGCCGTAAAAAGTCCACTACTGAACAGGCCTCCCTCATGGGTCTCCATGAGGGGTAGTTGCCATACTCACCACGCTTGGCAGGCGGGTTGGCGAGCGCAGTACGGGATGTTGGTACACGGAAAGACGCTGCTGCCCATCTTCCGGAGGTATCCCTTAGCAGGCTCTTACTGCATCCACAGGCATGAGAGGAGGGGTAACATTCTACTGCCGGCACCCCACGGCAACAATGTTGCACGAAAACAATGTTTCTCTTGTCTAAAAAATTCTTACTTTGCAAAATGCTATTCAAAACTGTTCGTTTAAAACTTAATGTGAGTCGGATCCAGCGTATTCTGGGTTTCGTCGAAATAAATCAATTTCAATCTTTTTCTCATCGTTCGAGAATATATTATATTGTTTTTTTTTATAACTGCTGGACTACTGTAGACTGCAGAAACTGCATACAGAAAAGTTTTTTTTATTACTCTATTAGGAATCACGAAATTCGTTCAGGAATCATAGATAAAGTACAAGAATTACGCAAAAATATCAGTCAACTTTTTAGGGTTAGTCCACTGATGAACACAGGCCTCCCTCATGGATCTCCATGAGGGGTAGTTGCCATACTCACCACGCCTGGCAGGCGGGTTGGTGAGCGCAGTATGGGATGTTGATACACGGATAGACGCTGCTGTCCATCTTCCGGAGGTATCCCTTAGCAGGCTCTTACTGAATCCATGGGCATGCGAGGAGGGGTATCATTCTACTGCCGGCACCCCACGGCGGGGGTTAAAATTAAATAAATCATTGCTAAATGTTAACGTTTAACGCAAGAAATTGTATCTAGAAGGTGGGTACTAGTGTCTATACGCATTATAGTGTTTAAACGACAATATTTCATACATAATGCATGCGTTCTCTCTGTTTGAGAGAAGGGACAGAATGATGATGGAATGAAGCTTTAAGCTTTTCTTTTAGCTAACTAAGCTGAGAGGATGGTATAGGTGCTGGGCAAGCCTAATCCATCAAACAATGTCCCAGGCACTGCAGCGTCCCTTACAGCATGATTACCAGTTGCTGACGCTTCATAAATCATCTATAATAGATCTTTGCATCTATTATTTTTTTTACCTTACTTTTTTTTTGAAGGTTTAAGGTACATCTTGCAAACAACCAAAAATACATTTCTCGTATGATCATAATTTAAATGGCTAAATGTGACTTCCTTGTTATAATAATGTTAGGATGTTATACACTGATCCCGAATAAAGTAGCGGGAGATCATGTGTCATGTTTTTTATTGGGGGAGATTTCCTGTTTATAAGGGTCAATGTAGGGGTATATTAATATAATAAGGCACGATAATACCTAATATTGGATTGTAATAAGTACAAATCATTGCAATTTATGATATAGAAAATTGCAAAAAGTAAGTTCGTTAAACTTTATTAATTTTTAAACACGTAGAACACGTTTTTCTCGTTTCACTTGTTATTGACATCACAAGATTTGACACTAAGTTATTATTTATAGTTGAAGGTCATGTTGGGTTAAGTTCAAAGTTTTGGACAATATTAGCTAAATAATGTAAATACTTAATTAGGTAAATTAAAAAACAATATCCAGTAGATACCTGTCCAAAAGTATGAACTAATAATAGGTGATTGATATGATAATGGATGCAGTAAGAGCCTGCTAAGGGATATCTCCAGAAGATGGGCAGCAGCGTCTTTTATTGTATCAACATCCCGTACTGCGCTCCCCAACCCGCCTGCCAAGGGTGGTGAGTATGGCAAGTACCCCTCATGGAGATCCATGAGGGAGGCCTGTGTTCAGTAGTGGACGTTTTACGGCTGAAAAGATGATGATGACGATATGATAATAGATAAGTGAGTATGTTGGTATTTACCTTGTAAGTAATTATTTTTCTTTGAATATTACCAGATACAGACGATATCTGAGAAATAATTAAAAATACGTTTATTAACTCATGCATGTACGAATTACCTAAAAAGAGATAAATAGTTTAATAATAGTTATTTACTTTAAAAACTATTTAAAAATTATCTACTGTATCTGCTTCATATAGATATTTATTTTCCTAAGACAAGCTTATTACTGTTTTTTGAGTAACCTTTGTCAGCAAACCTTGGAAAAATGGCGGATCCTCCTTCCAAAAGCGTAACTATAAGCTCATGTACATTATATAAAAATAAATAATAAATAAAAATAATTCTCGACAAATCACACAGCATCATCTAGCCCCAAGCTAAGCAGAGCTTGTGTTATGGGTACTAGATGACTGATATACTTAATACATTATACTACATAGATAGATATTTTTATTATATATAGAAAAACACCCAGAACACCCTGAACAAATATCTGCAGATCGTACAGACATTTGTCCCGAGGCGGGAATCGAACCCGCAACCTCTTGCGTCGCAGGCGGACCTTCGCCCGCTGCGCCACAGAGGTCGTCTAAAAAAAATCGTTTTAGGTAATTTATTTGAAGAGTAGCGTTTTTGAATAGCCCTGGCATCCCCTTTTGTTTAAAACCTTATTTAATGCTAAATCCGTGTGACCGCATTCTAAAGCAGCCTTCTTTTATTTATTTCTGCATGGGTTTTAAATCGATTGAAATCATAATACTAACCTAAATAGGTAAATAAAATAATTATAACATAGCAAGTTACTAAAATTGTAGTTGGGAATCCTCATAAATTACAGTCATGAAAAAATGCTTTTTTTACTTACGTTTGCGCGTAAAACTTTCTTATCAGCTTTTTGTATCTGGAATTCTGGATGTCCTCTCATAAAATATTCACCAATATTTAGAAAAACAACATAATCAATTTCATACAAAATTAATTAAACGTGCTTTCTTATTTTAAAACTAAATTCTTCGTTCAAATGTTTTAAATTTCGCGATCTATTTTTTAATAAAATAGGCGGTAAACTTGTATTTCAAATGAGCGCACCGCCCGACGGGTGCTGGTGGACTGACTCGACCGACCGGCGACCGAGAACATTGTTAACAGATCGTAACGTACCGGCATAAACCGACCGAATCTGAATAAACGATTAATTCAAAGATTTAGTGCTGGCATGTTAACGATTTCACATAGTCGGATTGTAATAATTCACTTTCTTTGGATGCATTTGAATTGCAACGCTCCAGAAAAAAGCCGATAAAAACAAAGCGTTATGTCAGTATCGTTGCAATGTTAAATATAATAACGAAAACTTACAGTGAGTGAGTCGTTGATGCGTTTCTGTTGATATGGTTTTCTGGGAAATTCTGTACTGCTATTTATATCGAAATATGTTGTTATTTTTACCTACATGCTATAGTGATAAGAAAATATTGTCACATTCTACTTTTTTCGAATTCCGGTGTTACTTACTGCTAATGAGACCTAAATACGCTCGAATAATATTACAAGCTTACGAGTGAACAAAATGTGATGTGAAATTATTAAGTTTGTTTTAGCTGCAAACGTCCAACATTATCTATGTTGGATCTACCCTATAATTTATAAGCCTAAGAAGTAATCTCAAAGATATGGTTATATAAACTGTAACACCTAAGTACATGTCATAGAAAGGCTTGTTGATGTTTTTTAGTACCATATAAAAAACTTAATAACTTAATCAATTCACTCTTCTATAATAAACTCCCAAATTAATTTCAATAGATTGGGTTTTTCAATTGAAGTAATCGTTGAATAAATTCAAAAACATTATCAAATAATGCAACCTTTGCAATAAAGAACAATAAACTCCATCAAACGTAACATAAGACAAACGATTAGAAAATTTTATTAAATAATTGAAAATGACTATAACGACCGAGTTAGGTTCTTTTACCCGCTTCTTTTCCTAACTCGCGTGTTCCAACCGATTCAATGAACTTTTTTCTATGAATTTTTAATTATGATAATGACGAATTAATAAGGTCCATGCTGAAAGCAGTATTTTTAGAATTTGAATTAAGCATGTGAGGTAAAAATATGTTGTATTAAAACTTTGGTTTTATTAAAATTTTTGTTTTCATGTGAGGTTTATCTTCTTCTTTCCTATTATGGCTTTTGTGTTTGGCTTAACAAAATTCCACCAGTGTCGAGTAGGTAACGTACACTCGTACTCTATTCTGAGAAACGAAAATGATTCGTAAAAAGTCCAATATAGAGGTAACAACAGTTAACATTTGTTACCTATTATTTGATAGGATGTCAGAATCAGAATCAGTTTTTAAATTATATTTTTAAGCATAACAGCTTGTCATGTCTGTCATTGACAGGAGCCAGCCGAACGGCATGTGAAACCATAAAATTTAATGTTGAGAATTTATGTCATCTTTCGATGGTTTTAATTCATCATCATCATCATTTCTGCCGTAAAACGTCCACTACTGAACACAGGCCTCCCTCATAGATCTCAATGAGGGGTATTTGCCATACTCACCACGCTTGGCAGGCGGGTTGGCGAGCGCAGTACGGGATGTTGATACACGGAAAGACGCTGCTGCCCATCTTCCGGAGGTATCCCTTAGCAGGCTCTTACTGCATCCACGGGCATGAGAGGAGGGGCATCATTCTACTGCCGGCACCCCACGGCGTGGTTTTAATTACACTTGGCAATCTACTAGTGAAGTTTCGGGCTATTGCGATTGAAAAACTGCATGGAATTAACCCTAATGCTGAGCTGTTGACGATGAATTATTCAGAGTAACCAATTATTAAAATAACATTAAATCTAGCTTACTTGTCATTAATTGAAAATTTAATTTTGCCTTTATACGAATTTTTTTATCGTAGGTGAGTTTAGTATACTATAAACGCCTTCTTTCACAGACGACCTTGATCACCTGTGCTAAGTGATTTGCCAAGTGGTGAAGTTTACTTTTTTTAATTACTACCTTAAGTAGTAGGTACTAGGTGAATCAGCTAAGATATTCAGATGGAACAATCCTAAGAGACAATGTTGTTGGGCCGTGAGTTTGATATTTAATGACGGCATTTCATCGAAGAACGGATATCCGATGGGGCCGCAAAGTTATCGAATGGAGGCCACGGACCGGTAAGCGCAGCGTAGGACGTCCACCTACAAGATGCGCAGGTGACTTGGACAGAATCGCAGGTTGGCGTTGGATGCAGACCGCTTCCAACCGCAGTACTTGGAGATCAATGGAGGCCTTTGTCCAGCATTGGACGTCCTACGGCTGATATGATTTTATCGATGCTGTTGTCGGTTTTGATATCTTGGAATGTCGAATACGGATTGGTAATCGATCATTATGAAGTCACTGAAATAAAATATGCTCATCTGGGTAATTGAGAAATGCGATGCAGTTCTACCACAGATTACAGAAACTAAGTTCTACTGAAACACTAGCGAAAAGTTATAAACATAAAATTTATAATCTCCATACAAAAGACTTCAACGCGCAATGAGTTTTTACTATTTTAAATATATCAATAAAATTAGGCCAGGTGCGTGTCAAGCCACGCGCTTTGCAGGGTTCCGTAGTTAACCGTAGACCCGTTGTTAGAAGTTGGTGCATGTTGTTTTAAGTTTACCAAAACATATTAACAGGTATTAATAAAATTTTCGGTTTAAAGTATTCCGGTATGTTTGCTAAACCGTATCACTTATTTGAGCGACTATTTCTCCGAAACTAAAAAACAGTTATTGTTTTTTTTTTTAAATTGTATGGTTTGGACTTCATTTCAAATTAGTATAACTAGAAGTTTAGATTTTAGAGAGCCCTCCCCCCTTTTACGACGCTCTAAAAAAGATAAACGTAAAACTTGCATATTTCGCAAACGAAACAATTAATCCAAAATTTGACTTCGCAATCCCTTAATGACTTTAAAAACATATATAAACGATAACCCACATGATGGGAAATCAATAAAAATAAAACCGGACAAAAGCGGGTTGGACTCGCGCACCGAAGGTTCCGTGCCATCATACAATTAAATATAAAATGATAAAGGCGGTTTATATTTATTGGAGAACATTGACAGCGCCATCTCTTGTCTCATAGCGGAACCTATGTAGATTTTTTACACTTTTAATCAATTAAATTTTTTCTGTAATCTTTACATACACTCCTATTAGCAATAAAAATTTCAGGGGTGTACCTCTGCAAACTTCGGAGATAAGGGGGAACGCAATTTTTTTCAACTTTTTTGTAAATAAGTCGTGAACTATACGACTTAAAGCGAAACTAAGAACCGTTTATTAATATGCAAATAAATACTTTTCATATGATACCCCACATGACCTAGTAACTTCACAAAAATGTATGTGGGGGTGGCCCCCTTGTCTGAAAAACTATGCAAATTTGAGAGTTCGCTATAATTTTCCTATAAACTTTACATGCACTTCTAATAGCTATAAAAGTTTCACGGGTTTATCTCTGCAAACTTCGGAGATAAGGGGGAACAGTCGTTTTTAACAGTTTTGTAAATAACTCAGAAACGATACGGCTTAAAAAAAACTGATGTTAATGTGCAAATGAATACCTTTCAAATGATAACCCACACGACCTAGCAACTTCACTCAAAAAATTAAGATCCCTTCCCGCCCCCCTGCAATCATCATAAAAACATTTTTTAACATTTTCATATAATGCTATGCTTACTAGTAAAAAAGTTTTATCCTTAACCATTTCAAATTTCAAGTCGATAGCATCTGTAGTTCCCTAGATATCCATTTGTGGCAGACAGACAGACAAAGTGATACCATAACCACCATAGCCGCTGGCAGTGCGTCGGGCATGTTTGCTGACACGGGCGTGGACAGCTTCCCTGCTGTGATACGAGCTCGCTGCGCCGCCGCGCTGCGTCGCCTGCAGCGTGGCGGCGCAGCGAGCTCGTCTCCTGGCAGCGATGGCTGAAGACCTAAACGGCTGTTTCCTGCGGCATTGGGTAGGGGTGCATTCAGTGCTTGAAACCTACACCTGGCACACCTGCCCCTCTAAACAATGTATTTTTGTATTTTTTTTATGTGTTTATTAAATGTGTATAACGTGCGTGTGTTACCTATATGAGCCACAAATGGGTCTGAATTAAACGATTTTTACTTTTATTTTATTTTATAAGGGTTCCTTTTTACCATTTTGGTCCGGAACCCTATACTTAATAACTTGCATTGAACATTGAAGTTGCCATCTTGGCGCGGCCACAAACGATCATGCAGATCACGAAGACAGGGTGAAATGGCGCGGATTTTGGAAGGCCGATGTCCAGCAGTGGACTAATATAGGCTGATGATGATGGTGTTTACTAAAAACAGTTAAAAAATATAAAACAATACATATTGATAATGAATATGCTAAGAACGAATTTGAAGTACTGCTGTGGTAATTCTAGTACCTACATTTTTAAGATGGTTTGCATTCGATTGCAATGAATGACCTACATATTATGTAGGTACGTTGTACATTTTATTGTTGCTTTGTTCATTTCAAGATTTTAACAATTATTTCACGTAATAAAACAGGGCACTTAAATAGGCACGCACTTACATAACCCTATAATGTTAGTAAGGCCTTTTGCATCTATTAAGATGATTTATACAGCGTCAGCAACTGGTAATCATGCTGTACGGGACGCTGCAGTGCCTGGGACATAGTTAGATGGATTAGGCTTGCCCAGCACCTATACCATCCTCTCAGCTTAGTTAGCTATTATTCAGAGGAAAGAACAGGTCAATACGTCTGAAGCTAACTAAGCCGCGGGTTTCCTCACGATGTTTCCTTCACCGTTAAAGCACGTGTTAAGTGTGCACATAAATTTTTCAAGAAAGAAAAATCCATTGGTGCACTGAAAAAAGCCGTGTTGGCCGAGTGGTATGTACCCCCGACTTTCAATCCGAAGGTCGTGGGTTCGATACCGGCAGTGCACCAATGGATTTTTCTATAATGTTAAACAAGTGCGTAATTGTATGTAATGGTTTACAGTTCCCACATAGACCCTTTAAACTATTCCTTAGTTACCCGTATGAATTTATTCTAATGAACTCAACTGTTCAGTTTTTAGATTCTGTAACCATTAATCTTTGTGTTTAGAAGATTTATGGTTACAGAATTTTGTGTTAATATTTGACAAATTATAAGTTTGAAACATCTGTAGACTTGGGATTCTGTAGAATAATTTTGTGAGTAGAAGCAGGACGGGGAAATGATGAAATGTAAGCCTAAAAAAGATGGCCCGTGTAAAAGATCTAAAACCTTGTTATGTTTTGTTCAATTCGCAATAGCTAGGATTACTTGTAGTATGTTTATTCATTCATGATTAACGCATCAAATAATTTGTTGTCGGTTGAATAAGGAATAGAAATCGGTTGAGTTAGCAATACAACATGAATGGGATGAGACGTCATAGGATGAATACGGAACAACCCGTTGAGAATATGCGTGGGAAAATTAATGATAATAATGTCTATTAAACTTAATCTACACAGATGTTTTATTATTTTATTTGTATTATTAATGTATGCAATACGGGACCTTGCAGTGTCTGTGACATTGTTAGTTGAATTAGGCTTTCCCAGCATGTATAGCATCTGCCCACATCTTGTCCCTTTTATACGTCGCCAGCGGGCCTTGAAAAGTGTATCTTGATTACATAGTTATGTTACCTATGTATACACAAGAAAAAAACTCTGTAATATCTGGTACCCTTAACATAAGCTATCTTACATTGGGGCTTGCCTTGGTGTAGAAATGTCCAGCATACAATAAATTAGTTAGATACCTACTTTAAACAATTTATAAATAAAAAAACTCTACAATCCCACCATCTCACCAACATTATAAATCCGAAAGTTTTTTCCTATAGATGTATGGATATTTGTTACCTTTTCACTCAAAAACTACCCTACTGATTGACCTGAAACTTTGCAAAGGTATAGATGTTGAACAAAATTAACACATGGCTACTTGAACATTGGCTTAAATATATATATATATATATATATATATATATAAGTATATATAAGTATATAAGTATATATAAGTATTTCTATATAAATATAACGCACAAACAGGCACAGCTTTAAATATGTGTATACACCAAACTATAACGGAAACATTAATGAAGTGATTGATATGATTGTTAAACACATAAAATCATACTTGTTTTTGTAAACTTTATTTCTTGTTACTTACTATAATTCTAGTATATATGTATGTTTTGTCTAGTTCATAGAATTAGTTATTTACTACAAATTTATAGTGTCACAGTAAGAGAGGGGTCTCTTCTAATACAAGTTTTTCAAACTTAAAAGAAGAGTCCCACAATATATATATTTACGACAACATGTAGTGAATAATTTTTTTTTTATCCGTGTACAACGCATGCGCAGCGGCGGGCAGAAGCTAGTACAAAATACATATATTAAAGTGGTAAATCATCGACCGCGAAGCACGGCTCAAGCAGTCTGTAACTAGGACTGCAAGGAGAGAATCTCGTCACTATGCGTGCCGAGTCCAGGAGTACTGCTTAGTTATTATTATTATCAATAAAGATTTCTGATTACCATTTAATATCCACTCTACTCAGTGGCTAGATGGAACTGTGTAAAAACGTCCAGGGGGCCAATTCTCGTGAATCGTGTTTTTGCGTGATACTGCGTCTCATCTCACTTCTCAGTGTCTACTCCGAACTTGTCACATCACTTTATAAGTCTACTATCATCTCTATACAGACGATGCATCACGATTGGTTAGCAATATAATTTGTCTATAGTGAGATTACGAGAAGCGAAAAATTCTTTTTGGTAAAGATTTTGATAGTTTTTGTGAAATTACTCGATTTTGAGCGTGTATCACTTGGATGCACGAGAATTGGCCGCCAGCATGATTATTTAGTAAGATTTTTGAAAGTGCGTGTGGATTGAGACCTCACATTTGAAATCCTTTTAAATTGAATTGAAAAAATTCACAGATTTTGTGAAAAATATGCCCTTTGTTCGCGTACGTATGTAAAACACGAAGCAAAGATCCATAAATTTGTAAAACTGAAATTAAAGTTGGTATAGTCAAATGAGTGGAGCTCTCAATTCACACGCTTGAAAATAGGTATATTGTATAACTCAGAAACTACTACTTTGCCAATTTTTTTGATTTTTATTTAAAAATTTTGTAAATAATTTCTAAAGGCTATACTGAAAATTTAAACTAGCTAGAAAACGCTGTTACAGAGTTGTAGAGGTTCAACTAGAGCTCTCAGATCAGTAGGTACTTAAAAATGTTTAAAACATACCATTAAATACAGTTTTAAATTATTTAACTTTCATTACATGTAGTTTAGCACCTAACAAACATCGTGAAAAAGAAATAATGACCAAAAATTTAACAGTTAAGTAAGTAGTTATAAAGAAATTTATTTTAAATCTGAGAGCTCCATATTTTCGGCTATATTGCCTAGGTTCAACCACCAAGGAGGTCAATGTTTTTTTACAAATTTTTCACAATAAAAATACGTATCGTCCGTCGAATTACATGATATAGAGGTACATAAGGAGAAAACACATATTACATTTTTGTACCACAGAAGCAAATCATGTAGGGTGGATATGTAACTCTAAGATACGTTTGGTCATGACCCGTGTGAACTGTGTGTCTACCATGAGTTGTCACTATTAGATCGCCTGACGTTACTACAGTAGTAATAGTTACTTTGACATCTGTCAGATTTGTAGCTCATGGTACCAAATCCTAAGCAAATGAAGCCCAAACTACAGTCGCTGTAGTATAGTTTGCTGCGTATTTTAGTACCAAACTATCCGCTAGAGGCGCTGTACAAGTTTTCATACATTTTGTTAACTACAGTCGCTAGCGAATATAGATTGTGAAAACTCATGGTAGACCTACTGAACTCGTCCAAGCCGATCCCAGGTGTCTGACAATAAGGAATTGGGCCGGGCTCGACCTCGGGCCACATTGTTCTGACACAGCCTAGGTGACCTTGCACAGATCATTGCACGCGATGTCATATCACTTTATGAGATATTTCTGTGGGAAACGAAGTGATTGTTGAGCATCTTTGTTGGCCAACTTTGTTGATCAACTTTGATGACCAACTTTGTTGACCAACTGGGGACGACCTCCATAGCGCATTTGGTCTAACGGTTCGATTCCTGTGGCGGCACGTTGCAAAGATCATTGCAGGAAAAGAAGTGATTGTTGATCGTGTCTGCGCCTTAACACTTTATGAAATGTAACTAACCACAACCACAAACAAACAAGCAAACACATCATTTATTCGCTGGAATATACCTAGATACTAAAGGTCTAAGGTATAATGTTATGCCGTAAGGTGCCGGCATTAGAATGTTTCCCCTCCTCGCTTGCCGTGGGAGTTTGATGCACGGAAAAACACTGCTGCCCATCTTCCGGAGGTATCCATTGGCAAATTCTTTCTGCATCCTCGGCTAAGAGAGGAGAGGCAACATTCTACTGCCGGCACCTCATGGCCACGGCGTATCTACGACTCCTCTAAAGGGTTCGTCTCTATGGCGCAGCCGGTTAAGAGGCAGGGGTCTTAAAACAATTAAACATTCATCATCTTAGCCATCAACTGCTGGACATAAGCCTCCCGCATAGATCAACATGTATTGATCACAAGGGGGTTTTTGCCATACTCACCACGCTTGGCAGGCGGGTTGGCGAGCGCAGATGTTAGGTACATTGATACACGGAAAGACGCTGCTGCCCATCTTCCGGAGGTATCCCTAAGCAGATTCTTACTGCATTCACGAGCAAGAGAGGAGGGGCAATATTCTACTGCCGGCACCCCACGGCTCGGCAAACAAACATTACTGTTGGTAATTTCCTTCTAGATTGTGTTTTGCCAAAGATTCAGATAGTCTTCCTAAACTTTCGCGATCACAATACATTTTGGCCAGTTGCGTGTCGGGCCACGCGCTATATAGGGTTCCGTTGTTAACCGAAGACCTGTTGTTAGAACTTTTCTGTTTTTTGAGTTTTCGGTGGTATTCCGGTATGTTTGAGAAACCGCATCACTTATATGAGCGACTATTTCTCCGAAAATAAAAAAAAGCTAGCTTAACCCATAGTTTTCCTAGAAATAAAGTTCATGATTAAAACTACATTCATGATTTTTTTACAGATTAAAGCTAGCTGTTTAGACTTTAGTTTTTATGATCTTAAGGGACGCTCGAAAAAAGTTTAAGTATACTTACTTATCTCTAATATTTCGCATACGGAAACCTAAATCGAAAAATTGTCTTCTCAACGTAAATACAAATACCCATTCAACGATACCCCACACGATGGGAAACACAAGAAAAAAAGTTCATCCCACGTTACGTGTATGGGAGGTACCCCTAGTTCATTATTTTTTTAGCATTTTTTTATATCGTTATCTCTGCGTTGTTATTTTATATGTCCATGCAAAATATCAGTTTTATTGGACTAATAGTGTCTTCCCAAAGCCGGTGACGGACGGACAGACAGACAGATAGACAGACAGACAAAGCGAAACTATAAGGATTTCTTGCTTTACTACGTAACCCTTAAACCCGTCCCATCCAGGACCAATGCTGTTAAACAGCACTGAATACAGTCAAAACGTCGGGAATAATCAAAAGTAACGCAATAAACTCAAACAAAGTGTGGTCTAATATTTAAAAAAAAATCAGATCACTCTGTTTCGTTTGAGTTCGATAATATAAGAGGAAGCCGAGACGTCCAAGGGTCGGTTTATTGAAAAGAAACTTAAAAAAAGTTTATTCTATAGCCTATATTGTCCCACAGCCGGCAAAGGCCTTCTCCAAATTCTTTAATTCGTCCCTATCAGAAGTTACTTTGAAAAGTTATACGAGATAATAATTCTACGAAACTGGATCTCAGTTCAGTGGTCCGATTGCCCATACCTACATCATAAGGGCAACAAAAAACACAACATCTTCATTCAATTACACAATAAACATTTTTTATCAAGAATACCAGACAGTAAGATAATACTCGTAGTTCAAATGTCATTTTTTTATTCTGCCCAAGGCGGCTCCGGCTTATCGATGATGTCAGAGACTGCAGTCTGGTGGTGGCACTTATGTTAAAAGGAAGACCTAGATACATCCAATCTAGATCACTTGTCAAGTTATCACTTAAGGTTACATTAAGTAAGCTGTTTCAAAAATTGCAAAAACACTTCGTGATTACCTCCTGTGGATAAACAATTACTTGTGTCACAGATAATATAAAATACACTAGTACTTGTGTGTAGGTAAAGACACAGAATAAAATAATAACATACATTGTGCAAAGTTGGTCCACTTTTTATCAGCACGTGTTGTATAATGTATACCAAATGCGTATGTTAATTTCAACAGTTATAAACAAGCATCGATGGTTCAGTGGTAGAATGCTCGCCTGCCACGCGGGCGGCCCGGGTTCGATTCCCGGTCGATGCAGTTCTTTTTTTGCCTTAACGCCTTCATTTTAAACATCGCTTCAGAAGAGTGCAAGCAAATATCCATTGTTCTTTCGTTAAGAACTATTTAAAATTAATATCATATTTTTGGTAACGGTTATTTTTTAAATATATCTATATAATAAATATAATAGCAAAATATATCTACGTCGACGTCTAGAAATGTATTTTTTTGTTTCAATGAATATAAGGATTTTCTCTACAAAAGGGAACAAAAAGATTTGCCGAAACCAGGGATTGAACCAGGGACCTTCAGATCTTCAGTCTGACGCTCTCCCAACTGAGCTATTTCGGCGGTGATGATGAGGTCGAAATTAGTGAAATAATGTCTTAATAAAAAATAATAATAAAAAAAATATTTTAATTAGCCTTCTTTAAATGTAACACTAATATTTGCATACTTAGTTGTTGTATTTTTTAAGCTGATGGCTTTTCGAATTAAATAAATACATAAACCTTAGGAGACACTCGTTAATTTAAATAAATTAGTTACTTTAGTATAAAGTGACATCTATTAGTAATTACCTACACCAGTTTAGATAATGGGCATACCATACCATTTACTGCTTTAACGTAGTTCTGCCTCTCGACGCTAGATGTCACTTTATAGTATGTAGTTCCTCCATATTACAAAACGGAGTAGATGACGCTACAAGTAATAAACAAAGATTCTTGCCTCGGTTAAAAACATGCTTAGATTAAATAAAAAGTGATGATTATCAAATTACTTACTAGGAAGGAATATTCTAGTATTGTATGAGTCTGTATTTCTGCCGGTTCAGATGCGATCGTGTTTATGATGTTCTGTGGTTTTCGGTGGAAGCACTTGCAAACACCAATCTGCCCGTGCGATTATTTTTATTGATTTATTCATTACGCCGTGGGTGGTGTGGGGTGCCGGCAGTAGAATGTTACCCCTCCTCTCATACCCGTGGATGCAGTAAGAGCCTGCTAAGGGATACCTCCGGAAGATGGGCAGCAGCGTCTTTTCGTGTATCAACATCCCGTACTGCGCTCGCCAACCCACCTGCCTAGCGTGGTGAGTATGGCAACTACCTCTCATGGAGATCCATGGGGGAGGCCTGTGTTCAGTAGTGGACGTTTTACGGCTGAAATGATGATGAAATGACGATTCATTACGCAACATTACCTACAGTTATTCAAAACGTATGAAAACATATAAGAAAAAATACATCAAGAAAAACACTGACACAAAATGAACATTTTAAAAACCACACATCATCATCATCATTTCAGCCATAAAACATTAATTCAATATTCCATATATATATATATATATATATATAATAGCCATAGAATATTAATTCAAAAGCTTGGCCACGCTGGTATTTGTGGTTCCCTAATACGATGGTGTGAATCGTACCTTAAAAATCGCTCCCAACTGGTAAAGATTCGCGGCTATAAATCTGCAGCAAGAAATGTACCTTCAGGAGTTCCTCAAGGCTCACATCTTGGACCTTTGTTTTTTGCAGTTTTTATAAATGATCTCTGTAAAAACATATCATCAGGATACCAGATGTTTGCCGATGATCTCAAGCTGTACAGGACCATCAGTTCTAAGGAAGACTGTGATCATCTCCAAAAAGATCTTGACACAATTAATGACTGGTGCAAGCGCAACAAGATGGTATTGAACACGTCTAAATGTTTCTTTATGAAACTCTCTAGAAAAAGACATTTAGAGCCTATCACCTACCTTATTGACAATACTAAAATTGCGGAGGTTTCGAATATGCGGGACCTTGGTGTTATCATTGATAAAAAACTAGATTTTCGTGAACATATAGACCATATTAGTAAAAAGGGGTCTCGCTTAGCAGGATTTGTTACACGGAAAACTAGGTTCTTCAAGGACCCTGAAATTTCAATTTTACTTTTTAACTGCTATGTCCGCAGCCTTCTAGAGTACTGCAGTCCCGTATGGAACCCTTTGTATGCTGTTCACTCTGACCGGCTTGAGAGACTCCAAAAGACTTTTTTATATCACCTTTCATACGCTAACAATCTCTGTCGCCGTCTTGAGTCGTACCAGTCAAGGCTGAATCAGTTTAAAATGCCAACCCTTAAACATAGAAGAAATATCGCTGACATTGTGTTTTTGCAGAAAATTATTAATGGTAAAATAGATAACCCTCAGTTGCTTGAAAAGATTCAATTTGCTGTTCCTCGTTCATCCAGCCGTCTCCATAATAGAATGACATTTAAACTCCCCTACTGCTACACAAATTATAGCCAGAATTCTCCAATCAATCGCATGTGCTCGTGTTATAATCACATGTGTCAAGACACGGATATTTTCTACTCCTCAACTTCGTCCATCAAAAGACTTACTCCGGAGTCTTTTGATTTGTAGGTAATTCATATAATTTTTTTTTTTTCAATATGTATTAATTTGTAACTTATTGTTCTTTATTTTCTTAGTTATTCTCGAGAGATAAGATACTTTTAAAAGCATGTTGTGTCCACTTCAAGTAGGCTGTACACGTGTTATACGCTATATTGTAATTTATTTAAGTTTTTAGTGTGTTACAACCAGTTTTGTGGACCTATCAATAAAAAAAAAAAAATAAAAAAAAAAAACGTCCACTAATGAACACAGACCCCTAATGGATCTCCATGTGTGGTAGTTGCCATACTCACCACGCTTGGCAGGCGGGTTGGCGAGCACAGTACGGGAAATTGATAGACGGAACGACGCTGCTGCCCATCTTCCGGAGGTATCTCTTAGCAGGCTCTTACTGCATCCACGGACATAAGAGTAACATTCTACTGCCGGCACTCCACGGCAATTTGCCCCATCCCTACACCCTGATGAAGTAGGAATCTCCCAAGGCATACCTCCGGAAGATGAGCAGCATCGTCTTCCCGTGTATCAACATCCTTCACTGTGCTCTCCAACCCGCCTGCCAAGCGTGGTGAGTATGTCATGGCAACAGCTCCTCATGATAGGTAATTGAATTATTTGGACATTCAGTCATATGAACAGCCATGACCCGGAAGGATATGTAGGTCTCATGACGTCTACGGCTGGAAGAAATGATAAATTTCCAATTGTTTGTCACTACACAGGCTCGAGGCTTTTGGAATGAATTTAATCTGAATTCAAATATTTGAAATGTCATTGGTTGGTTATGCATTATTTTTACCGAAGCGTATAACTGTATATTTTTGACATCCCATTGTTATTATCACAGACTAGTTTGTGCCCGCCACTTCGCATGCGTTGTACCTGGATAAAAAGTAGCCTATGAACTAATTTTGCAAACATATATGTAGATGTTGTCTAGGATTAACAAATCCTAGTCAACCTCTACATATATGTTTGCAAAATTTCAGCTCGATACGCACGCTAGTTTTTGCGTGAAGAGGTTAACAAACCTCCATACAAACAAACTTTCGGCTTTATAATATTAGTGAGATGCAAAGTATTCAAAAGAATAAGTCGGATTTCCCTGTTCAAAATTAAGGGACAATGGCAGTGGGTGCTGATTCCGGGACCACTGGACGCACAGAGGGATTCTCAACTAACTAAACTCCGTATAAGCCTTCTCCTTTAAGGGATTTCAGCCCACCACCTTGTTTGCTCTATTCTCTCTCATATGCACTAAGTTACCTGGAAGTGATTGTTTTCAGCGATAAGGCCGCCTGCTTTTACCAACTGTTTTTATGTTAAGTTCTTCTGTGGTGATGAATAAAGAGTTGTACTACTATCTACTACTAGATCTATCTACGTCCATCTATATGTTTGATTTGAAATTTTTCTCCTAAACCAAGTGTCCTTCGCGAAACAATGGCAAATTCTCATCAATCATAGAAGGGCATCCGCTTGTTTGTCCTACTGATATGTCCCTAGAGGCGACTTGGATGTTGCTATGAATACTTTACAGTGAGTTGGAATCATCAAAATTGTGTAACGGATGATTCATCTCTGTAGGACTGAATTATTTACAAGTAATCTAACAGGCTTTTAGTCCTAGAGCGAAGAACAGAGAGTTACATTTTGAAACTATAAAATGTAACCTTTGTCTTTGTGTGGTATGTACATAATTACAAACATATTATAATACGACAAACTGCGCTCGCCAACCCGTCTGCCAAGCGTGGCGAGCAACAATCCCCTCATGATCTTGGAGATGTGAGAAAGAAATAAATAAATAAAGCTGGACAATTTACACGGCATCATCTAGCCCCAAGCTAAGCAGAGCTATGATTATGGGTGACATACTTAATACATTATACAAAATAGATATATATTTTTATTATATGTATATATATATAAATACACCCAGAACATCCTAAACAAATATCTGCAGATAATACAGACATTTGTTCTGAGGCGTCACCACACACACAGTGGTCGTCTAGCCGTATGAGAGAGGCATATGTCCAACTGTGGACGTCAGCACTCAGCAGGTACTCAGCTTAATGCTGCTACTTTGGCAGCAGCGTTGGTTTTCAAATAGCACCTGTGTGAGAACATCTTCGAAAATAATTTTACCCTACTTTTACGATGTTATAGAATGATATTAAAATGATATAAAATCATATTAAAATGACATTCAAATGATATGAAAGTGATATTGAAATTATACTAAAATGATATTAAAATAATATTAAAATTTTATTAAAATAATATTAAAATTTGGTACTTTTGAAACATGATAGTTTCAAAAGTACCGTTACAACAGGTTGTTTACATTATATTCAATATTTTATCCGTGATCATGACGTCACTGCGTCGAAATATTGGGAACTCAAAAAGACTCTAATCATGGTAAATATCCCGTAAATATTGCATATAATATTAAAATGATATTGAAATTATATTAAATGATATAAAAAATATATTAAAATGATATTAATCTCTAAACACAACGTAAAAGGAAGACTTAGCTCATTTGCGATGCGAGTAATGGGATTTTGGATCGTTATCGTTTATGTGTGTGTTACATCATTGTTAAATTACTGGCTGTGAATTTTCATCCAACTACGCAAAGAATTTGTTCTAGTAGTAGCATGGTAGAAGGAACTTAGTGTTATTCAGGAGTGTTTTGTGTCGCAAAAATCATTGATCGCTCCAGAAATTAATAAAAAATACTTAACCCGCGAACCCGCAACTTCTTCGCCTTAGACGAGATAAATCCTTGTCCTTCGCCCGCTGCCCCACAGAGGTCGTCATATTAATAAAAAATACACATAAACGCAGTTAATTCATGCCCCGTCGATCAAATAAATGAGTTGGTAAGAAGCAAAGGATTCCTATGTTCCCAGTGTTCGGTGTCTCTATTTAATTCTTTAAGTTTAAATTTTTTGTACAATACTGGCATATAACAAAAATACCTTTTATTCGATGATGTCAGCATCCTCTTTTTGTTCCTTAGACAATATAACCTGTCTAAATTTTGATCCACCCTAAATTAATCACTCTGTAACCTCAAAAGGAGGAGGCCCGTTTTTGTTTACTCAGAAATCCGTTATTTGTAAACTGACTAGCAGCGCCTGCGGTTTCACCCGCGTAGTTGTTCCGCGCACTGTTCCTGTGGGACTACGAGGATAAAATATAGCCATGTTTATGTTACTCGCTGATAAATTATCCTGGATGGGTTCCACTCTGAAGCTTCTTGACTTTTTCGCCAGCTATCTTAAAACCGACATCAATATGTTGCTCTCCAAAAGTCGTTTCCACAGCATTTTTGACGCGTTCAGGCCCTGAACTTCAGGGGTCAGCTAGGGTAGCACTCTAGGCCCCACACTATTCCTACTCTTAACCAACAGTTATCACTGTACAGCGAGCCATGACTGTATTGTCTCTTTGTCTAACTGCGAACTATTTCAAACTTATTTAAGTTTAACGTAAATATTAATTGATGTGTTCCTTCCTACTTGAATTGTAATTTATGAGAACCTAGTATCCATATAAACCTAATATAGGCTTAAGGACTAACCAGATTATAATGTAAACTCTTTGTTAAATAAATAAATCTAATAAATCTTAATCTAAACATCCTCCAAAAATTTCCAGTTTCCTGAGGACCTCAAGTTATTTACGACAATCAGCATATTTGACAACTGTTTGGCATATCAGGGATATAGATTTCGTAGCAACCTGGAGTGAAGCTAATGCTTCGAAATGCAAGACTCACCTTCACCTGTCGTCGATTTCCCAACGAATACACCTACGTACAGTCTTGCTGGCTTTCTGCTGGAACGCGTTTACCAAATATACGAGACTTGGGCATACTGGTGAAACATATGCTTAATTTCATCACACATATCTACGACCTGTAGGCATGAAAAGATTTTGGGCTTTAATCATACATAGACTGCAAATCTCTATAGAACAATTACAAACCTTGGTCCCGGGAATCGAACCCACCTGCATATCAGTCGGCTATAGACGAACTGAGCCGCGGAGGCAGTCAAACAGATGAAGTTTGCCCGGTACGCATCATAAGAGGCTGTACGAATATTAACCATACCTCCTCTACCCGTCTTCTTTTTTGTCTGGCATTATCGGGTTGGACTCACAATAGCTAAAGTGGGGCACTCGATTTTAATATTCGAACAGACGCTGACATATTTTTCGACAAGGCCTTATCGCTTGATGTAATCTTTTTATAGTTATTATTTTAATGTTCATTTTAACATATTTCATTCAATTATTACCTAATCGACATCTTATCAAAGTTTTGATGAAATTTAATATATTTTAAAAATCTTTAAGGATTCGAATAGATACACTTCCTTTAATTGATATTTTTTAAAACACAGTTCTGATTATGGGTTATGACGTATAAAGTTTTTGGAATTTTCAGCAGAAACAACCAATTGTATTCTAAAAATATAATTTGGCAAAGTGCATTTGATAAAGAAAAGAAGACTACAGATGGCTATCAAAACCCTTTAAAAATGTACAGGTTGCGATATTATTAAAAATATAGGTTTTTTTTTGGACAATTCACTTAGCATCATTTAGCCCAAAGCTAAGAAGAACTTGTGTTATAAATAAATAAAATAATAATGTTGGAAAACTCACACAGCATGATCTAAGCCCCAAGCTAAGCAGAGCTTGTGTTATGGGTACTAGATGACTGATTTAATTAGTACATTATAATTACTTGGATAAGTGTTTTTTATTATATATAGAAAAACACCCAGAACACTTTGAACAATTATCTGCAGATCATACAGACATTTGTCCCGAGGCGGGAATCAAACCTGCAACCTCTTGCGTCGCAGGCGGACCTTAGCTGTTATTGCGTACCATGGCACTGTTGGTTCATTACTAAGATACGGCCTTTTATTTTGGGGAAATAGTGCCAACAAACAAGATGTTTTTATTGCACAAAAAATGTATCAGAGCGATATTTAAACTACAGACGATAGAAAGTTGCGTACCCTTACCAGGTTTATATTACTTGAAATATCAATTTTTGTAAAAAATAATTTGTCAAGTTATCAACACTTCGGTAAAATACCGCTCTTCGGAGCCACAGTGTGTTCTGCATGTCTCCAAAAATATATAATAAAATACCAAATAATATAAAAGGGCTATTTTTTTTAGGTGTGAAATTTATCTAGACTTCTCCCGCTCTGCTTCTCCCGCTCTGGGCAGAGCGGGAGGGCGTGTCAGACTTTTACTGACTAAAACCACACCTGTGTCCTTCAGTTTCCCCTTGCGTTCTAGGACTACGGGTTTCCTTTTCAGAGATTCCTTGCGGTCCTAGCTTGCGAGCATCGGCCCTGTTGGGCCCCTACGGTTTGTTACATCTCTTTGAGGAGCGCGTGGTTCTACGCGCTGTTGACTGGGCTCGGTCTGGTCGATTACCGGACAGCCGGCCGGGAGCTACCCATTGCTCGGCGTCCGCAAGCCCGCGTCTACCGTGGCTGGTAGTCGGGGTCGGAATCTCGGCGCCTGGGGCGTGAGGACGTTCGTTCCCTCACGCGAGCGGCCTTCTCCTTCGCTAGCATTATTGCTTTGCAGGAGGCGACCGCCGGGCGCGAGAGGTCACTGCCACCGATTGCCTCCACGAGGACACGGCGGTGCTCCGTCCAAGCGGGGCATACCTCCACCGTGTCCTCCGGGCGATCATCACAATGGTGACCCAGGTGAGCCAGGCGATTCTTCCGCCTGAATCCGATGCAGGAACCTCCCGAACTTGCCGAGTCCGGTGAGGACCTGCGTCATGCGGAAGGTGAGTACGCCGTGTTCCATTTTAAACCGTAATCTAAGAGATTTGACTAATATTATCTAATGGCTATTGTAATCTAGGACATGTTTATAATCATTATTTATTTTTTATATGATATTTGTGATTTAACATTTGTACATATGCCTTCGCTGGTAAGCTTGTCTTGTCTTTTTATTTTATGGCTTTTTGTGTTTGGTTTTACACAATTCCGCCCGTGTCAAGTTAATTTATAAATTCTTATGTTATTTAGCTGGCCATGTTGGCGGCCATTTCTATTTTATTGGTAAGCAAATAATTAAGCAAATAATTAATTAAGTAAGTAATTACCTGTACGGCAACTCTTCGCGGAGAGCAATGACCCTATCAAAAATCAGCTGGCTTTTAGGTGACAACTTAAATCGTTATCGTATAATCAGCTGTTGTAGTTAAATCTTTTATGGTCTTTTCTTGAATGAAAATCACTAAATCCTGAAAAGTCGTAGAACAAAAGTTGTTCCTTGGGATGGTCAGAATCACCCTCTTTCGACTTAGTACACGTGTTATAATAGACCCTATATTATATATATGTGTTATATACTCTACCTCACAACTAGCGAGTGTCGAACTACACTTTACGGCGCACGTATAAGTGTTGGTATATCTTGTTATGTATTGATTCATTTTTCAACAAAGTAAACCATCTTATCGGTTTGTTGATGAAGTTATAAACTTGGTGTATAAAACGATTTTATATTTTTTTTGTTGATAACATAATCATTATAATAAGATATATCAGATATAATCATATATTTGTCCAAACCAGCGCGAGTGTTGAGCCTATCCTATCCTTCTGCTTCCGGCTATTGTGTCCACTCCAAAGCTAAAATATAGATAAAATATTATTGATTGTAACTACTCGCATCACAACGGATAGAAGCTCAGACGACAATGTCGGTGTGATTCACAGAGTGACACACTGCATCTATGTATTGATTGTTGCAAAAAATATCGATAGCGGATGTTTCTGCAGACTCGTTACAATCTGTTGCCATATAGGACATTTTATCAAGTGCAAACCATAATTCCACGGTATATTCATATTCAGGGGCTTGGATTAGCAAGTTAAAGTGGCAGTGGGCCGGCCACATAGTATACCTATACCGTAGAACCAATAACCGCTATGGAGTAGGTTTTTGTGTGGAACCCGCGACGTGGCAATCGTAGTGTGGGGCGCTCCCCGGTGGAGCGACAAACTGCGAAAGAAGGCCGTCAAAAAAGGGGAAACACCCTGTATATCATTATAACCTATAATCTCTATACACCGTGCCCGTTAATAACCCGAAAGATTTAAGCCAACGATTCTAGAGCCTAATCAGAGTATATAAAATTATGTAACATATAGCCCAAAAACCCTGGAGATATTAATTATTTAAAACAAATCACAAGTTAAAAAATCTCCAGTCTAACACACCCTAAAAGCAAACATCGTGCTAGACATAACTTGACACTTCTTGTCATAGAACACAAGTCACGGCATTCGCCGTTCGTCGTATGATTTCGGAGCGATTCGTGAAGTGTTGCGCTCGCTCTCTGTTTCTCTACTTGAGTTTCTCAACTAAAGACTTGTTCACAAAGAAGCGGGCAATTAATATGATTTAATTTGTACTGAAATAGTAATTTAATAAAAGGAAGACAAATAAATAGACCCATGTTGATTTAGTATTACTTACTCGTATTGTCGTCAAAAATACGTGATTTAAATCTTTCGGGTTATTAAGGGGCACGGTGTATATATATATATGTATATGTATATATGTATAACATTTTGTAAAACTTTTTTTTGCCTGCCAGTAATTTTGATTAAAATGTCTTTGAATCAGGCGTCGAACACTGGGGGCCTTAGACACGAACCCAACTTAAAGACCATAATGTTGTCTTTAGGTTCGTTAATTATTATTAACATTTCTAGTGTAAGGCTACACATAATTTTTAGTTGATCAAATATTTATAGGTTCGTCCAGAAACTTAATTTTGTGACTAAACTTAAACTCTTAAACCTAACTGTTTTATACTTTTAGCTAATCTAGGTAGTAATAGAGTAGAATTGTTGTAACTGGATTAGTAATAGGTAAAACATTCTAAGGCGGTACAGCTAGTATCTAAAAAAATATTACTATAACCTAGTGGGACATCAGAGTCTTGTTAAATTCAATTTAATTCGTTTTTATGATGTAAGCAATACTACAACAATTTGTAACATCTCTTCAAAGCTTTTTCTTTCACTTTCAACCATCATCCAGGAACATAACTACGAGTAGAATATTTTTATGACTAATTACGATTATAAATTCCACAAGTTATGGGAAGGTTGGCGCCATCGTTAGCGCCACTTTGGGGTATAATCGTCGACATAAAGTTAATAAGACAAATAATGTAGGTACCTACCAACTTAGGAGTTAATGATTTTACCTACGAAAAAATATACAGTAATGCCACAAAAGTGGAATAGTAAATACATTAGTTATGAATGTTCAATTATTTTGCTAATGTTAAATTCATCTTTACTCTCTATATTTACGTCTCTAGATAAATAATACATATTTTATTATGTATGTTTGTTATACCAAAAAAATATATTTTTAATAAATAGATACTAAATGGATAAAGGTACGATACCATTATTAAAAAAAAATCGTTTGTCGGTCTGTTTGTTCTGGCTAATTAATAAAATGGCTGGACCGATTTTGACACGACTTTCACTGGTAGACAGCTAATATAAGAAGTTACTAATGCATTTTAGAAAAATAATTAGCATTTCTCATTACAGTGATCTGATCTAATGCAAAACTCTACAATAACATGTTGCATGTTGTGTATACCTTTATTTTGATTTTATGCGAAGCTCTTCAATTAAATGTTGCATTGTAATTGATATCTGTAATATATATTTTAAAATTTTGACCACTTATTATTATTTTTATTGTTGCTCGACACCTAATTTTTGATTTTAGGGTTCATTTTGTTAGTGTGACTATCTAAATAAATAATAAACCTTTTATTGCCGTGGAGTGCCGGCAGCAGAATGTTGCCTCTCCTCTATTACCTGAGGATGCAGAAAGAATCTGCCTAGGGCCCCAGAAAGATGGGCAGTGGCGTCTTTCCGTGTATCAACATCCCGTACTGCGGTTACCAACCCGCCTGCCAAGCGTAGCGATTATAGCAACAACCCCCTATAATGGTCTTGGAGATCCAAGAGAGAGGCCAAAGTCTAGCAGTAAATGTGGACAGCAGCCTTACGTCTGAGATGATAATATGCTTAATAAGGTTCCAAAAAATGGTCTCATAATAAAGTAATAATTTGCTATCTAGACGAGTAACGATGTTTTCTTCTACAGATAAAAACATTAGTTCCTTTAAGCAATAAGTTCAAAATGAAGTCCCCTTTTACACTTTAAATTAATATTTGAGGCTATAATTAACAAGTAATCTGTTGAGGCCCGGTAGTGGAAGTAATTAACCAAATTAATGTTTTTATTTTGCACGTCAGTATACCGCTGGCCAGGTCTCACGCATACAATTGATTTAACTTTCATACGCAACAGTACGCCCTCATCGTTATTCAGGGTGCGATTTTCAACGGAAGTGGCGCGCAGCACAGTTAGCTTTTACTTGCAGAACCGATGGCCGAAGGCGTAGACCACACATGGGAATCGCTTGCCCGATCAAAGGCTGTAACCGACTATGTGCTAACAGCTAAGATTTTAGCATAAGAGCGCTTATGTCATAACCTTAATATGTTGCTTGAAATAATTAATGGAATCAGGCGTTACTTTGCGGGAATCCATGACAATAAAATGCAATGAAAATATCTAGTTTGAATTCCGCTAATGCTGAGATGCATATGCACCACCCTCCCGCCCGCTAATTATGCACATGCAGGGAGAACTAGGTTGTTAGTGCAACATGTATACCCAAACCCACACGACGTCGCGTCGAGGCGGAGAGGCAAAACACGTGCGAAACAGTGCATATGCATCTCAGCATTAGCGGAATTAAAACTAGATATTTTCATTGCATTTTATGTTGCTTGAACATAATGTTCAAGTTGACTATTAGGTATTTTTAGATTGAAATAGGATCGGTTTACTTTTTTTATAAAAATACATATGAGGGAGGGCTATGTCCAACAGCGGACGTCCGAAGGCTGAAATTATGATGAGTGGTTGACACCACACACAACACCATTTAGTCCAAAAGTAAGCATAGCTTGTACTATGGAAACCAGATGGTTGATAGACTTAATAGATGACACAAACTAATATGTTCCATTCCAGTCGTGAGAGAACTGATTACTTTTCGTATCGGCAGATATTTGTCCCGGGTCTGGGTGTTTCGTATGTAGTAACAAGAACGTATCTACAAAAATAAATTAGTCGTATTCTATCAATTATCTGGTTTCCATTGTACATACATGCATTGTTTGTTATTTTTGTTTTGGGACTAGATGGTGTTGTGTGAAGTGTCTAGCTATTAATTATATACCTACTTACAAAATACGTCAAATTTAAAAATATATAAAAAATCCCATTGTTATTTGATAAAATCATAATTATATAATTATCTCAAAAAGGCTTTAACAAAAAAAAACTTTTGTAAACATCTTGTAATGGGTAGGTAATGTTAATTTAATTTTTCATGTCAGCCATAGGACTGCTGCCCACGTTCTAGGGGGTAGGGGGTTGTTGCCATACTCGCCACGCTTGGCAGGCAGGTTGGCGAGCACAGTACCAGATGTTGTTACACGAAAAGACGATGCTGTCCATCTTGCAGAGATATCCTTTGGCAGATCCTAACTGCATCCACGGACAAGAGAGGAGAGGCAACATTCTTCTGCCACCACCCCACGGCTAATTTAGTTATCGCAAATTTATTTATGTAAATTGTTAAAATTATTTTATAATTAATGGAATCAGGCGTTACTTTGCGGAAATCCATATGACAATAAAATGCAATGAAAAAATATCTAGTTTTAATTCCGCTAATGCTGAGATGCATATGCACCGCCCTCCCACCCGGACGGGTGCGGGCGAGAGGGCGGTGCATATTGCATTTAATTAAAATTATTTTGACATCGGCTAAGTAGTTTTGATCCATGCCACGACTGAAACTGCTGGCAGAAGTTAGCTTCGTATTTACACAATAATGAATTAATTAATTTGCATGACCATTTAATCGCTTCCCTTAGTATAACTTAGTATCCCTGTATAAAGTTTCTTCTAGATATAGTCAACTTAGATTTATTGTAATTGTTATGATAACTAATGAATAGTATTATCAGTCTATTATGGCAATTATGCAGGAATCTGCAAAGGATAATGGAATTTTAAGATAGTACAGTATTAATTACTGTTCAAGCCCTTATCATAGAACCATTACTCAAAATAATTGTCAAAATAAACACTATCAAAACACCTTCAATAAATACGATGATATGATGATGATAATGATGCTGATAAACAGACACCACAAAGACTATCATGCCAAAAAGTCATCAAAGCTAAATTAAATTGTGAATGAAAAAAATAATAATAATAATAAATAATGCTGGACAAATCACACAGCATCATCTAGCCCCAAGGTAAGCTGAGCTTGTGTTATGGGTAGGTACTAACTAGATGACTAATATACTTAATACATTATACTACATAGATAGATATTTTTATTATATATAGAAAAACACCCAGAATGCCCTGAACAAATATCTGCAGATCGTACAGACATTTGTCCCGAGGCGGGAATCGAACCCGCAACCTCTTGCGTCGCGGGCGGACCTTCACCCGCTGCGCCACAGAGCTCGTCAAAAACAGAGCAATTGCGGCACACCTTGCAGATTTGTAATTTTACGAAAACTCCTAAAATATAATTGAGTAGGGTAAAGGGCAGATGACATTCCAGGAGCTGTAAAGGCGAGCTCCATACTGCCCTATGACTGAGAGATTGAGAGAGAGTAGACGGGTCACGATCCTCAACGACTATATGAAGAAGAAGAAGAAGAAGGGTAAATTAAAGAGCGACATTTCAGGAGTTATCACAAAAATTAAAATGTTTCACATCTGCCAGGCGTCCCGCGATAACGTTTTTTTTACATTTCCTACAATTTTAATTACGGGACACTCACAAATATTCAGACTGATTTATATTAAAAATACGTTATTTTTTGTTGTTTGTTACCTACAAGTAAAAACTACCAAAAATTGAACGTAAAACATTGCACACATTAGATGAATACTAGGATTAGCACATGGGCTATTTTTCATTCGGGTACAGCGATTGAGAAGCCGGGGGCAAGAGTTATAATATCGTAAATATCCTTCACATCACAGAAAAGAGAAGAGCTTTTAATAATTATGTGCTTTACATACAATACAATACAAAATACTTTATTGGACACCTTAAGAAATTACAGAAAAAAAAACTTACAATAAACGTTTGGTACAATGGGCGGTCTTATCGCTTAGAAGCGATTTCTTCCAGACAACCTTTGGATGGATAGAAATATGGAAGCAAGAAGTAAAATACAAGTCACATATTGTATAGAATACCTACAGCTGAAGTTTTACGTCTATATTTGAGTCATCTTCAAATGGACAATATTAATTAGTTGACTTACTGGCTGTTCCAAGAGTTAAACTTACTTTTGTGGTTTATAGGTGAGCAAGTGTTGAACGGGATCTGGGTTTTCCCTGTGAATCACGGAAGTTAGCCAATTTAGACGTCACGGAAACTAATACGCAAGTTTTTGACCGGGTTATGGTTTTAACTATTCGGAAATAGGATTAATAATTACTTGTTTATGTTGAACAGTGACTTTAAATTTTTTATTGGATGAGTCAGCGAGAAGACAAATAGTTTTCTTATAATTTTGTTTATTTAGAAAAAAGGAAACGTCTACTAATACCATAACATTAAAATAAGTAAATGTAAATTAACCCTAAATTAATAATGCAGCCCACAGTGCAATTCGCATACGCAGACGACACTGTCCTTCTATTTCAATGAGGTTTTTACTTCAGCTCAAACGGTATTGAACAATCTATGTGTCTACCACAACCTACTAACACTTAACGCCTCCAAAACCAAAATTAAATATATAAAGTTCTCCTTAAAAGATAACCCTCACCACGAAGTTAACAATTTTAGTTTAATACCACACAATATGAAGCCGAGAGTGTAACGATCAATACCTACTCACGCGTGTCATACGACGTTTTTCAACACACTTGCAAGGAAAAAACAAATTAATTTACCACACAGCGACGACATACGACATACGGTAAAACCTATAAATAATATATATAAATAAATATAAAACAAATATGGAATATGAGAAATGGCGCGCAAGTTTTTTTTTAACGCGCGAAGTGTAAGGTGATAAAACATACAGTCTTCTTGAAAATAAATTTTTAAGTGATAATATGCAAATATTTTGATATTTTATAACAAATTATTGTGAAATGAATAATTTGATAATAATAAATGTTTGTTTTACTTAAATAAGGACGTACACATTAATTTATTCCAAATATGTATATATATGGATTTTCAGCGGCATAAAACCTCTTTGGTGTTACTTAAGAAAATAACTGTATTACCCGGTTAAATTGAAAATGCTCTGTTGACTCTCATTTAACTTACAGTAAGGTACTAATTTAACTTTGTAGTGATAATTCTATTACGCACTTAAGTGTAATATTATTACGCACGCGTGTGTTATGGTCGGTTTATGGCTTTAAAAGCGATGTAATAAGGCTCACTTTACGAGCAAGTGTGTTGAAAAATCCTTTATTTTAAAGCTCTTTGTCATTCTCTTCTTCTTTACTATGTATCTACATGGGCTGGCTCGGCCAAAACACATATTCTTCCTTTAGAAAGAGCACAAAGAGCCGTTCTAAAAGTAGCTCACTCACTTCCTTTCAGATACTCAACAGCAAAATGATATAGTGAGCTACAAATATTAACGGTAACTTTATAATTCAAACTGTACCTACTTAAGCAACACTCCAATGTTAAATATATTTAACAAATTAAAAAAAAAAAGAGTAAATATATTTAACAAATTTAAAAAAAAAAGGAGTCCAACTATATCAGCCTGCTTTGGTCCGAAATATTTCCTTTTAGGTACTTTTTATGTGGTGATTAAAAATTTGTGTTTGTGTTGCTAGCTTCAAGAGCTTTTCCTGAAAAAGTACAATTTTATTCGTTTTTAAAATACAGGATTTTATCGCGTACTTACCTTTTTTAATTATTATCCCGACGTTTCCACCGGATTGAACCTGGTCATGGTCGCGGGAGGACTGAAGTTTATAGTCATATGGTAACAAATCGCGAAAGATTAACAAGTTCAAATATTTTTTTTAAATATTTTTTTCATTTCATTTAATTTGATTGCACTGTGATGATGCGCTATGTTAGGTATATCTAAGGGAACTGTACTGTTCTTATGAGGAAAAAAATCCCTCAAAGAAATTTAAGATGACATTTAATTTTCCTGTACTTATCATTGGGTCAATCTGTTTGTATACACTTAATCATCATGTTTTTTTAAGTACCGAGGAGGAGCTAGATCTCCTAGCACAGGTATATTATACATACTTAAAAGGAGTCTCATACCACTGACATGTTAATTTAAGATTAAGTTACTGAAATAAATCATTTTTCATTTTCATTTTTCAATCTATAAAGGCACACCAGTGTGTCTACCATGAGTTGTCACTGTTAGATCGCCTGCCGTTACTACAGTAGTAAAAGTACGTTAGTATGACATCTGTCAGATTTGTAACTCATGGTACCAAATTCTAAGCAAATGAAGCCCAAACTACAGTCGCTGTAGTGTAGTATATTGCGAATTTTAGTACCAAACTATCCGCTAGAGGCGCTGTACAAAGGACATCAGTCATTGGCCATACAAATTTTCCCTAGAACCAGTGGATACGTGGTTATGCATACTAGGTTCCAAAAAATAAACTTAATCGGTGTATAACTAATTAAAATCACGGACACTTATTTCAAGTTACTAAAAATGCAAAATGATTTCGGAATTTGAGGTTATGATTTTTGAGTTCTCTAGTGCGAGAGCGATAGATAAGTAGGCGTGGTATGGTAGTGATGGTAGGCACAGGCACGAAATAATAGGTACCTATTACAAGCAGGTACAGGTACATAGTTTTAGTACCTATACATAATATGTAATCCTCACTTTAATTGAATATACCTGAGTAATACAGCACTTATTATAATATGACTGCTGTATTACTCAGGTACCTATACCTACCTAGATTTACAGATGGGTGTAGATACCTACCTAAAATCGAAACTATGCTTATACGTAGCTATTATTCGCCCCAGGCATTATACCTGTGATTATACCCAAGACAGAAAAATCAAGGGGCAGTTATCTACTTCTCTACGAAGTAGGTACCTATCTCGTGCAGGTAACAATTTTATTAAATACCCTATTAAAAGTTGTAGGTAGGTACATAGGTACTTACTAAACTGTAGGGCTGTAGGTAGTGGTACTTAAATAAATAAAAATAGTTGTATATTCATATTATATTTTTTATTTGGTTCTTAGGTAGGTAGGTAGAAGGTACCTGGGTACATATTTATCCAGGATCATCATTCATCATTTATATCTTCAAGAAGAATTGAAACTTCAAGAAATTAAAAATGGAATTGCTTGGAACATGGCACTGTTACAAGATGGAAATATGCATTGAGCATGCGAGTCAGGTGATCTTGTCTAAGGCAAGGTTATCCTTTCAGCTTCTTGTGGTGGAGTTGGAGCAAGGACTGCTGCATGTACCCGTGCAGCAGCTGCTTCAGCTCTTTGAAAGCATCTATTGCAAATTACATCCGATGGTTGTATCTAGAAAAAAATATCTAAAAAGAATTTAATCCAAATCTTTGTCATGTCAATAAACAGTATTATTTAAATCGTTGCAATAATAAGATGTTCTTGATTACCTCTCGTGGCTGAATCCAGTTCTGCACAACATTGAGTATATGCCGGTTCTGCTCCGCTTGTACAATGTGATGTCTTACAGTGCCCACGGAGTGGCCACACTCTACACATATGTATGTTGATATGACCTACAGACTCTGCAGTGTTTTCAGAGCCTGTGGTAATAATATTCACAAATATTGTGTGGCATGCATCACAAAGGAAATCAGTTGCGGTGACCTGAAAATAGTTAATATTCAGTGAATTTTTATAGGATACCTAGTATGTTACGTTAGAATTCCTTAATACATTACTATCAAGCCAAATGGTAGACTAATGTGTAATTTGACATTGTTCTAGATTTATACATCTAGTTATGACTACGAATGTGTCCATTGGCACTTTTCTTTAGGTGATTATAGTCACATTTTACATATTTACAATAAAACAAAAAAAAAATCATAATTTAATTTTATAAATAAGAGAAACACTCACGTCTCTTGGTGCAACACGCTGTTGAACTTGCAAAAGAACAGCATTATTATTCAAAATATGATGTCTCATTCTTGTTATATTAATATTGCAGTTAGCGCATTTTAATTGATTGCTGTTCCCTCGAGAACCTGAAGGAGCTGTATAATTCCTCGCAGCACGATCAGCTCTTTGCCAGCAAGGATGGCAGATGTAGTGTGATGCACGAGGCTGAAAATAGTAGTTAATTAAAATAAACTGATACAAAGATAATGATTATTGATTTAATATGAATAATTTGTTTCATTTTGATGTGTGCGAGTGTGCATGTCAGCACCTTTATTATGTTTAATACACCTACCTCAATGGGCAGTAGTCTTTCCAAAATTACATTTTTAATATTCACATAGTGTAGTGTCTGTTCTTAGGGCAATGATTTGATGAGATCTGTACGAGGGGCAATTATGTTTTCACACAAAGCACAGTTTTGGCCCATGTGAGAAACACCAGAAGTACTTGCTTCATTCCAACAAACTGTGCAAATAAAATCGTCTGCTTGAACCTGAAAAATGTTATCAATTGTACTAGGTACCTACATAAGAGGCAGACATAAGGAGGGTCCAACATTATTACAAAATTACATTTTTTGGCAATACAAATAAAAAATTGATTGTTGAATTTACTTATAATGGCAGTTCTGTTTTTTTCCAATAGCTACTCAAAATCGTTAACTTTATCAATCTAAGAAAAAGTTGGTTTACTTACCAGACGAGGGGCAACCCATTGCTGTACACGACATATCATTTCTTCATCTGCCAACACCATTGAAGCAGATGGCGATCCGCAGTTGATGCAGAAAACAGGATAACTACTTCCTGATTCCATACTGTAGGTGCTATATCGTAGTCCGTAAATGAATGCCAAATCGTCGTTCTTAGTAGACTCGAGTCCGATGTTCGTAGCCAAATCTCAAATGCGCAATCGATCAGTGTCCGTTGGTAAAGCCTAGTCAATATTGTCGTGCAGATAATCAAGTCCGTTGTAAAGCCAAATCAATTAAAATATTCTCACACAAATCACAAGGTCACAACCACAACACGAAAAAAACAAACAACAGAAATTGCCTGCAACTGCAAAGCCGAATTAGTGTTGCCACACCAGATCAAACAAAATACAGGAAATATGAGTAAAAATCAATAAACATACTTCTATGAACGTCGTATCTACTTCAGAATCAAAGATTTTTAACCCTTAAACTCAAAAATATTGTCCCTTAATATAAGTACTAAACTTTAATCGTTTTTAAACAAAATCATATTATTTAATATAATATTAATAATTTCAGCAGATAAGGAGAATCTTCGACAAATCTGGCAATCTCATGGAATATATAGGTAGTGACGTAACGATAGGTACTCTAGGCTCGCTCATGTAACATACATTTATTTATTATAATTTTCGAGATTCAGAAGTGTCCGTTCCATTGTAGTAATTAATCGGTAAATGAAAAAATATAATATCAATTATGAACAAACTTTTACACGTGCTGGTTCTGGGGCAACTTTGACTGATGTCCTTTTCATACATTTTTTAACTACAGTCGCTGTAGTGTAGTTTACTGCATATTTTAGTACCAAACTAGCGCTACGCTCTGCAGCCGGCCGATCCGTGCGCCTACCCGCATTAACGCATCTTTTCTGGGCTCATTGTTGTCATTGTTGTAACACTACTTTTTACTTTTAAATAGTTTGTATTTGTAAATGTTTTGTCTACTATAAGATCGTAATGCCTTAGTAATACGTAATTTTGTATAGTTATATGCTCATTTTAAGTGAACCTATTGTTCTTTATGAGTATTAATAAATTTCTTTAAACCGAACTATCCGCTAGAGGCGCTGTACAAATTTCCATACATTTTTTAACTACAGTCGCTAGCAAGTATAGATTGTAAAAACTCATGGTAGACCTACAGAGCACTTGTTTTGATAGTTGCTTTACTTTAGCGATACGAACCTATGAAATTTTGTTTAGGTTCATGAGAAAGATGTGTAAATAAATATACCTATGGTTAGGTTGGACCGACGACTCATCGACATTTAGGTGGTCTGGTCTGAGCCAATCTCAATATAACCATGTAAAACGTCCGTAAATCGGTCTTTGTTTGCTCAAACAGCAGACATAATACCTAATATACCTGTGCTCTGATTTATCAAATCAAAAGCAATAATAAAGGTTAATTTGGTTGTCATTACTGCTTCTCGGTACGACAACACGGACATATCGAATCGTTCACCCTGCTTTTACGAGCGCCCAGTTTATGTGATCAGCGGACAGGCAAGATGAGACACAGGGTTGACGCTACCTTTTCATTTTGAGAACTGAAGATTAATATTGAGGGTTCCGGTGACAAAGGAAATTGGGAAACTTTGTATGTACGATCCCTTTGCAGCCATCTGTTTGCCTGTCGTTAAACTTTTACATTCCTTTTGTAACATGTGTGTCAATGATTATAATCATTTATTTAGGACATAATCAAATTACTTTAAATATAAGTTAATAAACAAAAGACTGCAATCGATTTGGATATTGAATGGTTAATTAACCATAAGTATTGCTAATTTTATTAAACACTGGCAAAATGACTATTGTGAATAGGTGTCATAATAATATCTTATTCAAAGATGGTTGTAGATCCCAATTAAGTTTAAATCTTAAAAAATGTGTATTTAAGTATTTTATCGGTAGGTATGTACCACTATAATTATTTTTGCTTACTATGGGGCTAGATTGGTGCTAATGTCCAACAATATTTAAAACTAGCCGCACCGGAATTTCGAAAAATCCCTTCTTAGTACACCTCTAGGATACTCAAGGTATATGTGTGCCAAATTTCAAGTCTCTAGGTCCAGTGGTTTAGGCTGTGCGTTGTCTCTTAGTCACTCAGTCAGTAACAGAAGAGTTTTATATATATTGTTGAAAAAAAAACCTACATGGGCTTCAAATAAACAAATTCAGTATTTCACCCAGAGTTAACAGCCCTATACCTAAATGTTAATCGTAATTAATTTAGTAGATGCAATGTTTTATGACGTGCAATGATTTCAAGAGTTCTTCGTTTTGCTTGCAATGAATGTCTGCAATGGTTTTCTTTACGATTTGTTCACTCATGGCGCAAGGCTTTACAAGTTTACAGTCTTACAGCAAGCCAGTTAATTGAACGGTTGACCTGTAAAAAGAGAAGATTGCTTTAGATGGCACACGAAGACTCTTGTTACATTGATCAAGCTGTGATACTTAGTAATTGGAGAGCACAAAGACTATTTATTATCTTCAGTCATCTCTTTATTTATTTTAAGTGAAGTTGAAGAAGCAGCTGCAGTAGAGAAGAAGATTAGTTAAGAGTAAAAATGTAGTAGTAGTTGTAGAGTGGTAGAAGGTTGTATAATCTGATACTGAGGTGGTAGGAAGTTTACCGGGGAAACTAGTAATAGAATCATGATCACGTTTTACACTATAGTTGTTTTTTTATAAACATCAAAAGCAATTACAGTCTGAATAAAACAGCTTCTGGATGCTTGTGCATTGGATAGGTGATTAGGGGTTAAAATTGCTATTGAATAGCTCTGCCATTCAAAAGCTTTATCCCTTACGTAACCACGGTGATGAAAAAACACCATTTAGGTGCAGTATTAAAGGTTAATTTGGTATGTTACGTATGAAAATCTGTATTTTATCCCTGGCTTCATCGGTTCCATTACGAATAAAAACGAAATACTTAACCAAACTTTAGTTAAATTATTGACTTTTTATACACCTTTGGTTAAACCACAGGTAATATAATACACTAGTTTATATAGGTTATAACTCAGGGTTATAATCATATTTTATATCCCTGAATTCCATGAAGGTCCGTAAATAATCCACACGTCAAAGTACGCATCAAAAAACTCAAGATTGACACTTTAGGTGTAGACAAAGAAACGGAAAAGGTGCAAATTATATCGGGAATTTCCAGGTAAAAATAATACACCTACCATTCCATTCTGGCTTTTGACTCGTCACTTGATTGCGTAAAAGCAAATTCCACTCTTATTTTGGACATATACATATATGGTTGGGTACCTACTGAGGAAAAAAAATATAAAGTATAATGTTCTTATTAGGGGTGACCTAATTGAGTGCAAAAACCGTATCGAGTTTTGATTCTTCGAAACCTTTCCATGACATCTGTATACTGCGACGCTTTGTTAAATCGACGTCTTGTTACTGCGATGTTACATTAAATCGAAAAATAGTACTGCGAATCCTTGTTCAATCGACGACGTCTTGTTACTGCGATGTTAAGCATATAGGCATATAGGTATGAATTTGAAAGAGGGTCTCTCAATAGGCAGGTTTTTTCTCCCTCAAAAGCCGGCAGTGCATTAGCCTCGTCTCTGGTGATGCAGGTGTTAATGGGCGATGGTGACCACTTTCCATCAGGTGGCCCGTTTGCTCGTCTTCCAGCTTATAATATAAAATAAATATATGGGTATGGTCCGCCGTGGGGTGCCGGCAGTAGAATGATACCCCTCCTCTCATGCCCATGGATGCAGTAAGAGCCTGCTAACGGATACCTCCGGAAGATGGGCAGCAGCGTCTATCCGTGTATCAACATCCCATACTGCGCTCACCAACCCGCCTGCCAAGCGTGGTGAGAATGGCAACTACCCCTCATGGAGATCCATGAGGGAGGCCTGTGTTCATCAGTGGACGTTTTATGGCTGAAATGATGATATGGGTATGAATAGCTAGATAAACTCATAATGTAGGTAGATAGCAATTTAAATCTAATTCAATATAGCAACTATAAATATATTGCAAGCTTAGTCCTTTGGACAATTTATCCCAGGTACTACAACGTGTTAACAATACATGAGTTAACAGATGTTGATGTTAAACACAACAATTTTTGGATACCTGTCCACATTTCGATCAAATCCGCCCAGCTCGTGCTTTTGTTTCGATCTCAAGTTTCAAATCCCTTTTCATGCAAAAAGCGATTGTAATCTTTGCATAGCACCGAGCAGTCATCATATTGTATGTGAGTCATTGGAATGCAAACATAATGTGAGCGGCTTTTTATTTACAGTAAGTTAAATGATCGGACGGATGACGAACGGCTGAATTGTGTAAAAGTAAAAGTAGGCTTCGATGGTTGAGTCATGCATTTGCTTGAAATGGGCCTTAGGTACTGTATGTACTGGGTACTGGTACTGTTAGTTTAATCTCAGTTAAGTACCAAAGAAAATACCAAGAAAAAATATATAACGATTATGCTGCGTTAAGTCGCGAAGAGGGAAAGAAGGCCTTTTCCCAGATGTGGGACGCATTGGCGATATTGGCGTCTAATCTTAACTTTATCCAACCATTACAAAACATTCGGAATTGATATTTTATGTTTTGAATTGTTCATGTTCTTTAATTCAAATTGTTAGTTGGTTTACACGATTGGTTACAACAGAAAAAGAAAAATAAAACCCAAAAGCTGCTCTATAATAAATAACATAGATAACATACTTAACAGGTGAACGAAACCGATGTATGTCTCAAAATTTCGTCTATTAATACGTCATTTTCAATATGGTTAACATACATATAACCGGGTATTTGTCGCGTAAATTACCTTTTTTATTTCCCGACCTTTCGCTTGGATTGCACCAAGCATGGTCCCGGGAAGACTTCACGACGCAGTCTTCCCGGGACCATGCTTGGTGCAATCCAAGCGAAACGTCGGGAAATAATAAGGGTAATTTACGCGATAAATACCCGGTTATTGTATGTTAATAATGTGTTGTGATCGCGAAAGTTTAAAAAAGACAATTCAATATGGTTGTTGCGTTTTACGTTATGATCAATAGTTTCTTGTTATTTTTTTTAACGTGAATTACTGTTTTGGCACGTACGAGTTTTCATTTCAAACTAACTTGCATATACGCAAAGGTACATATATAGAGGTAATGTAGTTACAAACAGAATTGCTTATGGTTACTAAGAAACGCGCCGGTGAGGTGCCGGCATTCTGGTTCTGCCCTGCTACGGAAGATGGGCAGCAGCGTCTTTCCACATCCCATACTGCGCTCGCCAACCCACCTGCCGAGCATGGCGAGTATGGCAACAATCCTCTCATGATCTTGGAGATGTATGAGGGAGGCCTATGTCCAGCAGTGGTCGTGCACAGCAGTCCTACGGCTGTAATGATGATGATGACTAAGAAAAGAGAGATAAAAATAATAATTATAACTATGAATCAGTAATTTGTTGAAGATAATCTTTGGGTCGTCGCATGAGTCATGTTGCAAACTACGGGCTTTAAAAGGTTCATCAAAAATCTATAATTCTCGGAACTTATAGATTTTTTATTCCATGTCCATTGAAGTTTTTACTTTTTAATGAAAACACCTCTGTGTATCTCGTGGTGTGTCAGTAGAATGTTGCCGCTCCTCTCTTGACTGTGTATGTAGTAAGAATCTGCCAAAGGATACCTCTGGAAGTTGGGCAGCAGCGTCTTTCCGTGTGTCAACATCCCGTTCTGCGCTCGCCAACCCACCTGCCAAGCGTGGCGAGTATGGCAACTATTATTATCTGTTTATGGAGACCATTATATATTAATTTGTATTCTGTATTATTCTGTAGTATGTATGTGCTAAACGTGCAATTGGGAGAGCTTTTATCAAGGCTTTCAGTTGGTAATTTAAATAGCAGATTTTTCATCATGGTTTTTTACTGGATGGTGTTGTTATGGAGACAATTTTATTGTTATTGATTGTGATTTTCGAGCAATCGATTTTCGGAGACAAAATGGGCACCCCTTTAAAACATGTATGTCCTTTCCTACCTTTTTTTCTCTACATCAATTTCTACTCTGTTTCAACCCCTATGGTATTTATGCAGTCATGGTAGTTACAAGACTATGCGATAAATAGTTGAATTATTGGTTTGCGTTCGGAACCATACTCATGTTGAGTTTTGCAAAACCAGTCCAAGTAACGAACAAATGTCGCGTGGACTACTAAAGCGTAACACTTTGGACTTGTTATGTATAAACGGAAAAGTGTTTTCTCATTACTTATAAAAAAATGTTGTTAGTTTTGAATTGGTTTTTGGGCTTGTTTTGCGTATCAAAATATCTCGTTTGCTATAGAAGGCGCTTGGACCGGGTATTAAAAAATACCACTCAGAGTGAAGCTTGGTGCATGAGTGTTTTTTCTGTAGCTAAATTATGCCTTAATGATTACAAAACTGCAAAAAAATCGAAAAATTAAATTTGGCGCCTGGACTCACTATGCACAACTGCATCCAAGTGAGGTTAAATATTATAAAGATTATAATCAACATTGTTTGAAGCTGCGATCAGAAGCTAAATTCACCCTACTAATCATATAAAAGCGAAAGTGTATATGTACGTATGTATGTTCCGCTTTAACGTCAAAACGGTTAATACTATTTTTATAATCTTTAGCACAGCAATAAATTAGACCTTGGAGACGGACATAGGCTACTTTTTGTTGCGAGAATTCAATTTGAAGGGGTTGAAATGGTGGATATAAATCTGCATGGGGATAAACTTTGTCTTAACGCGGGTGAGACCGCGCAGGTCAGCTAGTAATGCATAATTAAATCATAATTTGTCAGAACATCGACCCGCGTCGGCCGGACCACATCCTGTGATAAGATAAATGCAATGATCTACAAACAATACCTACAGTAAGTCTACCATGAGTTTTCACAATCTATACTCTAATAATAATAATAATGCTGGACAAATCACACAGCATCATCTAGCCCTAAGCTAAGCAGAGCTTGTGTTATGGATACTAGATGACTGATATACTTAATACATTTACATTATACTACATAGATAGATATTTTTATTACATATAGAAAAACACCCAGAACACCCTGAACAAATATCTGCAGATCGTACAGACATTTGTCCCGAGGCGGGAATCGAACCCGCAACCCCTTGCGTAGCAGGCGGACCTTCGCCGCTGCGCCACAGAGCTCGTCAATCTCTGACAGTAGTTAAAATAAAACCGGTCAAGAGCGAGCCGGACTCGCACACCGAGGGTTCCGTGCTATCACAGAATATAATATATGATAAACAAACGCGATATTTGTTGGAGAATCTTGACAGCACCATCTCTTGTCTGAAAGAGGAACTTATGTAGATTTTTTACACTTTCGATGATTAAAAAAAAACTAAATTAGTAAATTAGAGAGTTCACTATACATTTCCTGTATTCTTTGCATACACTTCTATTAGCTATAAAAGTTTATCTCCGCAAACTTCTTTATAATGTTATATTAAACTTCAAGTCAAATTTCAAGTCTATAGCATCAGTAGTTTTCAAGGTATCCATCTGTGACAGACAAACAAAGTCACACCATAAGGATTCCTTTTTTACCATTTGGGTCTGGAGCCCTAAAATGGTATGAAAACTTGTACAGCGCCTGTAGCGGATAGTTTGGTACTAAAATGCGCAGTAAACAGCGACTGTAGTTTTGGCTTTAATTGCTTAGAATTTGGTACCATGAGTTACAAATCTGACAGATGTCATAGTAACGTACTATTTCTACCTTAGAATATATTACTACTGTTGTAACGGCAGACGATCTAACAGTGACAACTCATGGTAGAGCAATCAGCAGTTACTCAAACGCAATCGAATAGAGCAGTTATATCACTCCTCTCGCTTATCTATGTTTTGGGATTATATATTCGTTATATGACGCTGCTGTTGGGTGCCGGCAGAAGAATGTTGCCTCTCCTCACTTGCTTGTAGATGCAGTAAGAATCTGACAAGGGATACCACCGGAAGGTGAGCGTGGTTGCCATACTCACCACGCTCGGCATGCCTCTTGATCTTCGTAAATAAAATCCAGGTGCGGCCTAGGCATGCGCTGGCGTCCTATAAACAGAATCGTAGCAATCCGGACATGCTAAACAATGATGGAAATAGAAAATCGGGTCAAAGACCACGATAGGTGCCATAAAAATTTTCATTGTGCTTTGTAAGTCTCCAGACAGCGCCGGAGAACGAATATAAATGAAACGAGCTTAGTGTAATGTCTTAATTAATTGGTCCACCTATTCATGCACCTGGTGCTTCGAGGCAGCTTCAAAGATTGTTATTAATGAATGAATGAATTAACATTTATTTGGAACACAATACAAAATTAAAAATTATGTATATTGTTGTGTCACAAATAGGCGTCCAACTCAGCATTTGTTGTTTTGCACATCACAAAACAACGCTGATCTTCCGTTGGAACCTCTGTGTTTTTTAATTGGTATAGATAGATAGATAGATAACTCTTTATTGTACTTAATACTAACACATGACATAATACCTCTATAACAAAGACAGAAAATTACAAAATTAAAAGTAGAAGTATAATGGGCGGCCTTATCACTATTAGCGATCTCTTCCAGGCAACCTTAGGATGGACTTAACCAACAAGAATGAAAAAAGCACGGTGTCATCATAAATATTTAAACTTATGCACTTAATAAATATATAAGTATAGTTAATAACCTATTTAGCGACTATAGTACATACAAAATTAAATAATATAATCAAATTATTTAATCTACTATACATAATGTATACCTTTTAGGAGAATTCTAGGGATTAAGGCCAAGCTTATTCTTGCCGGAGGGTGCCGGCAGTAACCTGTTGCCCCTCCTTTCTTACCCGTGGATGCGGTAAGAATATGCCAAGGGTCCGGATGGGCAGCAGCTCCTTTCCTTGTATCAACATACTGCGCTCGCCGAGCAAAGCGTGGTGAGTATGGCAACAAGCCCCTCATGATCAGCACTTGGAGATCTATGAGCTCTATGAGATGATGATGATGATGATGATTTCTTTTTAATACTAAAATTATTCAAATACTAATGCTTTATGATGTTATGAGTTCAAGTAACTAAATGAAAACTTTATTTTAATTTTAATAAAAAATGAACGTGATGCATGAATATACAATTAAACATAGGATTTTAATATTATTCTACCTACCAGTTATCTAAGCATGGTTATAAAATCTACCACCACTGTGGAAGGGAAGCAGCATCTACAGCACACGTTTCCACTTACTGTAGATTCTGCAGACCAACTACAGACAAATAAACAGGACAAAAACAACAGACACATATTCATTATTTATATTATTTTGCCGTGGGGTGCCGGCGCTAGAATGTTACCCCTCCTCTCATACCCGTGGATGCAGTAAGAGCCTGCTAAGGGATACCTCCGGAAGATGGGTAGCAGCGTCATTCCGTGTATCAACATTCCGTACTGCGCTCGCCAACCCGCCTGCCAAGCGTGGTGAGTATGGCAACTACCCCTCACGGAGATCCATGAGGGAGGCCTGTGTTCAGTAGTGGACATATCACGGCTGAAATGATGATGATGATGATTATTTTATGATGATGATGAATCTTGTCGGTCCAACTTATGACATTCCATTGACAACCTCCTTAACCTCCTTGTGCGACATGACACCCACTTTCTCCTTTACCTAGTTCATAATACTAAGGCCTGGTCTTCTTCTTCCTAGGTCAGACTAGGACACTTGTTTTTTAGGGTTCCGTACCTCAAATGGTAAAAAACGGAACCCTTATAGGATCACTTTGTTGTCCGTGTGTTCTGTCGGTCTGTCAAGACTCTCGAGAACGTGTAGAGGTATCGAGTTGGTACTAAAACTATAATTATACTCAAATCTACAGCCGCTTTAAACTGTGAAAAATCAATATTCAAAGTTAATCTGAAAAAAAGTTACGGCCGTTTATGCCGCAAGAAACGCATGTTTCGACATTCTCAATGGAATCAAAATTAATAGGGTACTTCTCGTAGATCTAGAACTATGAAATTTGGCAAGGTATATCTTCTTATACTGTAGATACAGAGAACTATCCAAAATCATTTGCAACGTATCATAAAAAAACGTCATTAAAAAGTACGAAATCAATCACTGAGGTTAAGCAATTCTACGCGCAGTCATAAATTGGATGGGTGACCGAAATTTTTGTACATTTTTAAAACTTTTACTAATATTTATTATGTTCTTACATACCTACGGAACGGTAGGCGAGTCTAGCTCGCACTTGTCCGGTTTTATTTTTGAATAAAAAAAAACATTTTAAAACTACTAGTTTTTATAGGCTGAAATCTCTCCTTTAGATATTTTTTTTTATTTTGTAAATCATACACAAAATAATACACTGTATGAATCACGGTGAGTTTCTACAAAATTACAAAAAAAATAACCAGCAGTAAAGTAAGAGTATCGAATTGAAATACCTATTGTTAATTTAATCTCAGTTCATTTAAAAAGGTTATCATGAGTGCGAATGTTAATAGTACATACTTTAATGATTGAAACAAATTCAATTAACTACATTTGGTATCTAATATTTGAGTGGTAATTACTAAGTTAATTAGTACTGATGAAAAGTTCCTAACATTCTTTTAAAAATAGTTTTTGTTCATTGAATCATATATTTTTAAAGGAGTTTATGATATCACGATTATTGCAACACTTCATCAACTATATAATCATTGTTAAATTTGTCTTCAGCATTCTCAGTGAAAAAGATTCTTCTTGTTTTTTCTTGTCCATGGTGTGTGTGACAGGAAAAATCCACGACTTTGCCAACGTCTGTTTATTCTACAAGATTTTTGACAATAAAACAATGAGGGTTGGGGAAAGACGCAAATAAATCTACGAGTATATTCTCACAAGACTAACCATTTGATTATATTTTTGTATCTAAAACAAATTAAAAAAAAAACAGTTTGTACCTCTTTTGTTTGGGTGACATGACTTGCATTTTATTAACTACGATAGTTCTACAGTTTGTATTTTTTATAGTGTTAAACCACACTTAGGTAGAAGATTTCAAGGTGAATATAAAAGCTTATCAGAATTTACGACGAATTTTGGATACGAACCCACGTCCAATTTCCAAGGGAAAAAAATACGATAGTTCTAATACTAAGTAAGCACCTAAATAAGTTAGGCCTTAAAATCTACAAAAACTAGCGGTACATACCTACTCGTCTAGTGAATGTCAATCCAAATAGCCTACATTACCGACTGTGAATCATAATTTACTTTCCTGACCACGAGATTATTTTAACAGCTGCTTCTATTTATTCTGTGTCTTAGGCAATTTTGTCTAGAGTAGGACCAACTTGTTTTCTGACTATGGTTACAAGACAAATATGCAAACCTATTTAAATGGATCTTAGACTTACAAAAGCTACATCTCAGCTGAAGGCAAAGTGTGCCATTCAATGTTTCGTTAATTTTTGAAGCTTCTGAGCTGTGGTTTTATCAATAACAGTATGAAAGTATGCACTGACGACGGACGTGCTGAAAGCACAACTTGTTTAATACTTTTTCCTGGTTATGCTATGGCACCCACTGCGAGTGTACATATTTCAGTATTCGTTCATATTATGTCAAGGACCTCTGTGGCTCAGTAAATGCTAACGAAGACATAAGGTAGAATAATTAAACTGAAATGCTAGGGCCTTTACTAGTGTGTCATTAGCATATCAGTTTCGTACCATTTAGTGCTTACCATCAGAAACAAATCAATGTGTTTCTAATAAATTCGTAATGTATAAAGCCGCTTCTGACGCGACACGACACAAAAGTGTGTTTCTACCCGTGATTCATTTCAGTATATGGAAATAAACATTAAAAGCGTTTTTCCTATACAATTAGGTGGACAGGAAAACAAACACATTCGCTGTAATAATAAATTGTATCGATAGAGTAACTGATCGTTGCCCGATAGTCACGGACTGAAGGCACCAGGCGCCAGAATTCACGTTTTCAGTAAGATCACGTACATCGCCAAAATAAGTAAGTGTGTTAGCAAACAAGTAGTACTGTCGCTGAATTATGGACAAGAATCACATGTCGGTATAATCTGAGTGGATCATCGAACTGAAGAAGGCGCTAGTGAATCAACACGTAACACCTGAGATGAGGAAGTTACTTTGTTAGGAAGTAGCTTAGTCAGAGGGTGTGCAACTTAGAAAATACTGCACAGTATTAGAGTGGACACAAAAGAGGTAAAGTCCAAGCCTCATACTATAAATGTTTTTTTATATGAATTATGTTCTTTTTTTGTTTATTTTTGTGTTATTTTTTTGTTGTGGATCAATAAATACATTTTCTTCTTCTTCTTCTTCTTCTTCAATGCAATGGATGATCCCAGGGAATGTCACTAAAACACTAAAATTCGAAAAGAACAAACGAGAAAAAACGAAAGACACTAAAATTTCGAACACCAGTACAATTGTGCAGAGCGATCTAAACACTGACCAAGAGCAAGCCTGGAGTGTTTATTGTCATCTGACTATGAAAACAGACGAAGTTGAGGCAATTTTGTAAAGAAATTTAATGGGACTGTGGCACGATGAATGTTTATAACTAGTAGAATGTCTTCAGGTAGACCATGTGAGGTTATTTCATCTGAGTGTCTTCAGATGTAACATTCTCACATGATCTATATGTTAATGTGTGTATGCGACCGTGGGGTGCCGGCTCTATTGTCCGTGGATGCAGTAAGAATTTGCTAAAGGGTATCTCCGGAACATGGGCAGCGTCGCTTCGTGTATCAACATTCAACACTGCGCTCGCCAACCTGCCTGCCAACCGCGGCGAGTATGAGTATGGAGATCCCTCGAAGATCATGAGGGGTAAGTTGTCCTCATGGATATGAGGGAGGCATATATCCATCAGTGGACGTGGACAGCAGTCAGTCTCAGCCGTAGTGAGATGGTGATGTAGGCGTATGTATGCAGACCTCTGCATACATACGCCTGCACGCCTATACTTAACCGTGTATATACCTATATTATATACACGTTTAATAACCCTGATCAATCAAATCTGATGAACCACCAGATCTGTAGTTTCCTATATTGATAGCTGCACATGAGCCCTGTTAAAAAAATATATAAAATCAACATACAAAGCAAACATCAATCAGAACCCTTAAGGCTAGACCTTCATTATCATTCTAGTTAGGAATAAACTCCGTACTAGAACACCATTCCGTATATTCCGCAATCTACCGGTATATCCTAAAGTAGGCAATATGTTAAACTGCCTACCGCATTGATTTGCAACTTTGGCATGTATCGTTTCCTATTCATTCATACAAACAAGCGTATTATGGATACTGTTTTCTAATAATAGTGAAAATACAGGGTTACTTTAATCGTATGGAATTGTTTAACTAAACATTTTGCTTACCTACATGAGCCTCTATGAGCTCTACATCTCTATACATGTACGCAACACTAAACAGATCTTTTGAATAATATCTTGTTAATCCTTTTTTGCAATGATAATCTCATCATTGCTAATCTTATAATACCGTGGGGTGTCGGTAGTAGAATATTGCCCCTCCTCTCTTGCCCGTGGATTCAGTAAAAACCTGCCAAGAGAAGAAGAATATGGGCGGCAGCGTCTTTCTGCGTATTGCCTGCCAAGCGTGGTGAGTATGGCAAAAATCATGATCTTGGAGGCCTGTATCCAGCAGTGAACGGACAGCAGTCCTTTGACTGAAATGATAATATTGATTAATCTTATCGTCGTTGAAGCAATTTATAAAGTTGATGACGGACAGGATACACTAACTCACAATTTCTTGAAATTATTTATCATGTTAAAATTTAAAATAACAATCACCGGATATATACGGCAGGTTTTTTAGTACAATGTTATCTGTTATCTTTAGGGTAATCTATACAGTATAAACTTATTTGTCATCCAAGTTAAAATTATCCAAAATTAGGTTAAAGTTAAAAAACATTGCATTGTTTCCAAGAGCGTGTAAAATATTCAAGAGCAGATGTTGTTTGGAAACCAATCTAGTCTCGGAGTACCTAGTTACTGCAAGTCTAGACGGCGTTCCGGGAGTAGGTATTATTTCCGCTAAGAATCAAGAACACAGACAACAACACCATAAGCGAATCTATGTGTTTCCAACACATCTCTACAGATCGCTACCAAACCCGGCGTACAAGAATATTAAAATCTGTCGGATTTTGAAAGCCCTATTGTTTCAAGATAATTCCCTGTGGTATACCATGCTAATTGTAAGGTCGGAACATCGAATTGCCGACTAATGAGTTCCCCTAAACTCCGCACAAAGAATGTACAGAGCCCAAACAAAGGCAGTCACGCAAAAATCTAAAAGAAATTTTAATCAAGAGAATTGCTGCTTGTACCCCGCACTTCATTGTGCGTCGACAATAATAACCATGGCCGTTTGTTTGAGGATGTTTTATACGCGAGCGTATAAAAGTTCCTCATCCGAATAAAGCACACATGGAGTAACCGGGCCTTGTTGCAGCCCCTCGGTACACACTTTCGATCGTCCGTTCCCTCTCTGGGCATCGAAAGAGACGGCCACCGAAATGTGTAGACGGCCTAACGGGCCGAAGCATTCCGTTCGCCTAAAAGTTAGTAGTTAGCTCGCGCGAGGCCGCGGTAGACGCCTGCGCGCGTACCGCTCGACCTGCTTATTTTTATTTACGAAAATATCGTACTCATTTGGATTTCTGAAAGAAAAGTGCGTTGTTTTCTACCAAAAATTACACTGTTTGCATGTGCGTTTAGATGTTTACTTATTTTTAAAAGTAAAGCTTATTGATTTTTCATTGCCCTAAACGAATTAGTCAACTTCGTTTTCTACAAATTATTTTGTAGTAAAGTTGTGGTGTCTTCTGAAAAGTTGCTAGTGCTTTCAGTGTCAGCTGTGCAAGCTTGTTCGCTGTCCCTCTCTTCCGAGTAGAAAGGGAAAGGAAGGTCGTATTGCATAGGGATTGGATATTTCGTTTCATGGTTTCCTTTGGTTACTGCATGTAGCTGGTTATGAAAATGTAAGTTTTGTGTATTATTTTCAGTTCTATGTTATTTTGTAGATGTAAGTAGCAGAGATGAGCAAACTCGGCAGTTGTGTTGTGATGATTTATTTGTAGATCACTCTGATTTATTTGTAGATCACTCTCGGTCATATGTGCGTTTCTAATTAGACTGGGGCTAGTTTATTTATGCTCTAAACTTAAGACATCTTACATTTAGTCAGAGCCGGCCATGCTCTTTGGGGCTATTACTTCTTATGATCAAGTTAAATACAGTTTAAGCTCAATTAATTCAATTAGAAGAGGACAATTAAAAACAGACTTAGTATTAAGTAGGTAGGTCTTTTGAAAGATGGTGCTAAAAGGTAAACTTAAGCTAAGAAGGGCCGTCCACTGCGATATATGATGGCTAATTAAAAACTCGCAAGCCTTCCATTGCTGGCATTGATTGTAATTTCTCAATAAAATACCAGCCATCTCATTAATGAGTCAAACATCTCGTAGTGGCTTTCTTATTAGACTTATGTTTAGTCACTAACATATAATTATTATCAAAATTCAGTAGTAGTAACATTTTATTTTGGCATATATAAATAATATGCTAAACTAGAAAGTAACGATTATAACAAATAGTAAATAATATGTAGGTACTTCAAAAAAAAATATTAGACAAGTGTAGGTACTTACGTAATACCTAAAATGTCAGCAGTTATTATGTGTGTCGTATCAGAGTCACGAGACCAATGTAATTGTGACTAGGACTCAGTGAATTGATATCCCACATGGATTAAAGTCTCTTAATTTTGTCCCATAGGCCGACATTGGACAATACAATTTTCAAAAGATTCTATTATAACATGCCCTTGCTTAGTCATCTTAGAAAAACAAAGTTCTTTAGCTAAAATCACTTTGTAGGCGCCTCAATGAAGCTTTGGTATAAATTAATAGCAATGAGAACAACAAATGCATTTTTTTTTGTCTTTATATAAATCGATCAATTTAGATATGTATATGTTTTATTTTCATTTTGATTGGCACAAATGTTTATGAAATGACCAGTTGATACTCGACTGTTTTTCCTTTGTGTATTTCTATATAGAATTTAAAAAATACAAAGTATCTATTAGGTACATACTCATACTAACTAAAAAAATAAATATCATCACAGCGCAGATTGCCCAGAATGCAATCTTCATTGCTATGTCATTGTTTGTCCTCATTTAGTTTCATTTATCGTATTGTCATAATAATTCTCTTTATTATTGACCATTTTATTTATCAATGTATTTACGTATTTTGACGCTTTGCCCCCATTATGTTATTATTAAGAATTAGTTCAATAAATTGACTTAAGTACGTATTTAATTTAATACCTACATGTATTATTGAATCATACAACATACGCTTCCTTGTTGATTCTAAAAAGGGCGACACTCAGCTATAAAATTGTTAAGAAGATTTATATAAAGGGCACAGGTGTTATCAACCTTACATAAATTATTGCTTTATCAATGCCACCCTCTGTCGCCTTATGTTGTAATCATAGTGAAAGCATTCCTTTTCTTATTTCCAATATAACTTCTTAGGTTTCATATTTTATGTCATTATTACTACCATCAATAACCAGTGTTCCAGTATCTTGTGATTTTATAATCTTGTTCTGTACACTTCTTATTCTTACGGAATTTCTTTGTATGGAGTCTTATCGAGCATCTGAAACATTAATTTGTTGCAGAATCGCTTGGATATCTTGAACACACAAGAATATTATAAGTACAAAGCACACATCAACGCCCACGTAGCGAGATAACACTGCATCCCGTCCATAGAGAAATTAATCTGGAACACGGTAACAGGAAACATGCCGATAAAGTTCCACTCGCTATAACTCAACTTGATGAGGGAACTCTGCACAGCCAATCTAATATGTTCAGCTGACATACACAAACTACCAGCTACCACGACGCAGACACATATCGCCATGACAGACGACGTACCTGGCATCATAAACAATACAAAACTCAAGACTCTCGCAGACACAGAGAGAACAATGGAACAAACTAAAGTAGAACCAAGAATACCATCTTACATATTATATAGAGACGACAAAAATCATTCCAATGAAAATTTAGACGAACACAAATTGACTGATTTAGATAAGTGTAGGATAAACGATTGCGAATACGAACTCGACAGACGAAGCCCGATCAGAAACAGACGATGTGAATTGCATAAGAAAGAGGTCTTATACGGAAATGAATCGATTACCAGGAGGGTTGAATACGGTGAAGCAAGGCGAGCCGATTTGAAATTTAAATGTGTACGGGATGGTCGGGACTGGATGGATGCGATCGGGCGGACAATGGTTCGAGTGCGCGCTATCGCCGTTGTGGGGTTGTTCCTGGCAATGCTTGCGACATGTTCGGCGGCGCCCGGCAAATCCCGGCCTACGCGGAGTCACCATCACGAGAAATCCGCGGTGAGTTTTTTTGTTTACTTTTTATATACCGAGGCTTATCGACTTTCGTGTGGGAGAACTAGACGCACCCGGTCTTTCTCGCATTCATAAATATAACTCAATTTATATGTAGCTACTGGTTGCTCTCCAGGTATGGCTTATGCATACTAAGTAGTCTTATACCGAGGACTTGAAAAACTTTGTCTCGTCTTAGCTCCGCCGGAAATAGGGTCCTTATCCTGACATTGTCTGTTTATCTGAATGTGATTTACTGGAACAATGTCGTCTTTCATAACCATTTGTCTTGATACCTCACAGGCAAGGCATTGTTTCGTTTGCGATAAAATAATTATAAAACTTGTGGAAGTGATCCTTACTGACGTGATGCTGCTCGCTTTGCGGGCTTTTTATCGCCTTAAGATTTATTTTCAAAGCAATGAGTCTCCCTTACAGCCTGGGCATGTTTGATTGTCCCTTAAAAGGGCTCTTTTATCTAGAGACGGATTAAGGAACATTTCAAGGCGTATTTCCACAGTGCGAGTAATATCGGGACAAAAAGTCGGTGTCTCGTATTAGATTACCGGCAGTGACAGACATTCGGACCGTTTGGGGGAGATTAATGGGCTAAGTGACGAGTGGGGGCCATTCCTCTGCCCCCGCAAGTCGGAAGATGTCCAGGACCATTTATTTCGGAGCGGGAATGTTACAAATCGTGAAAAATTCCGACTAATTTTCATCAGGGTTGGTTCACAGAACAGCTCCTTTTATTTAAGCGTAATTTTTTGAAATTTTAGTTCAGAGAACGAAATGCTTTTTTCATCACTAAGTTATTCTAAACACTTACAGTTTCCTGGTCCTTATTATGTTAATTTACGAAGTTAAACCAATTCGCACCTAGCTTAGACGTAATATAAAGCAATCCATACAATCTTTCATTTGCTAAGATGATTAGCTAATGCAGTAACAACAATCAATGAGTTAAGTCAGAGTTGAACCGGGTTTGATTACAGTTTAAACACGCCGTGACCGAGATGGTTAGCGGCATCCTGTACACAGTAGGTCGAGTTTACTTTACAGAGTGTTACGTAAAACTCTTCAAATATTAAATTAAAAAGGTTTCCTGCCTCTCCATTTATAGAATAAATAAGGTTGGTCTTATGGGGTTAATTGTCCATAAACGCATGTCTTTTTGGTAAAATAGAAATCATTTTGGCTTATATTCGCCACATGCCTCTAAAGTTAAACAAGAACGGTGGGAATTCTTAGATCTAGGGCTATCCTAAACGTCGATGCAAGATTTATATAAGCAGTTTAAGAGAACGAAAATACGATACAACTGATCTATTTATTTTACTCAAACAATAAAGAAACTAATCGTCATAAACAGTTGTCTGCGTATACACAGGAGAACGAGGAGCCACCTTTACTCGTAGAATTTTAGTAGAATATGCAACATCCGTATCTTCTAGATCGAAGTGATCTAATCCAAGATCTACACAAAATGAAACGTTCTATTTCCTCGAGGTTTTGTAAGCCAAAACTGGTTCGGCGTATCGCAACGGCCAAAGGTGTTAAAATCGATGCAGGCTAATTTATGGACAGGTAGTACGAGTAGGTGCAAGCAAACGAAACACTTGCAAGTTATACAAACCCAGTTAATTCGGTTATAAACATTTATTTGACACGTTTCACAAGGCGCGGGTTTGCTTGTATTTTCACTTCAATGCTTAGTTACAGTTGCGTCTAACTACCTGTATTACGGACTAGCTAGAGAGCTATGGACGTACGAAATAAATGATATATATAATTTATATACTTAGGTGCAATTATGTTGTCTATAATTTCAAGAACTTAGTGCTAAGCTGTCAAAATAAGCAAATTACAAGCGTCATATTGTTTTGTTAGAACTCTTAGAAGCTTTTAAATCATCGATGAATTTTTACGCCGTTACTTTACGTATAAATCTGGTGTAAAATTGCATCTACAAGTAGAGTAATATGGGTCGTTACACGTTTTGCTTACAAGCATCACGTATAGGTACTTAGTCATCTTCGTTACTGACCTATTTACGCCTACAAATGAATTACATATGCATAGGTTCAAAATTAAAAACACTAAATTGCTAATTAAGAGCTAGCTCAGAATGAATAGTTAATTGTAGCAAATAATAGCAGATTATTATACCTGTGTACTAAGTAACACTAACACGAAATTGCTTATTTTGGTGTATAATTTCACGGCTGTGTCTACGTTTGTATTTGCGCCCGTTTGTGATCTAAGCGAAAATACCATAAGAGCGTTGATTCATACAATAACTTCTGCAAAATTTACCTTAATGTCAGACGAGTATGGTGGTTACACACGTCATACAAATTTCAGTTTTGCCCTATAAAGGGTTAAACCAAAATAAGCAATAGTTCGATCAACATACAAAACTGTTACGTAACTGTAAGTTTATTTTTGGTTTTTACTCAAAATTATTAATTTTAGATATTCTAGCTTTGTCAGTTGAGTTGTTTTTATTTGTGCGCACGCTGTGGCCGCCTCTAATTGGGGGAACACTAGCCCTAAGTACCTATTGTTTTATTTAAACCTCATTATTGTGTAACTCTTGTTGGTAGCCCAAATAAATAAATAAAATAAACGACTATTTTATGTTCAGAAATATGCGCTGTTTATTATAAAATAAACTTTTATAAAGTTCTCAATACTGGCAACCTATTTTACAACGAGATAAAATAAGTAGTAATAATTTATTTAAACATTCAAGAACATTATTTATGTTTTTATGCATGGAATTTATCTGGATACGTGCATAACTCGGCGGGAAAGCTTCAAAAAGTTTTTTAGAGCTTAGTATAAAAAAATCGATTAACAATGTATTAAAAGGTACCTACATTTTCAAAACTGAAAGTTTTAAAAACATCGTGCGCAATAAAGCTTCACATAAGTTTTTTTTTGAGGTAAAATATTTAATCCGACAAGGTTTAATTCAAAACTTTATTCCACAAAAGAATGCGTCAAGTAGGTAGGTACGTAGATAAACTCAACGTCAAATTATTTATAAAAAGCTGTACTGGCAACCGAGTGAGCTCTAGTCGTTGAAAGTATTAAAAAAGTTTACTGCAAAAAACTTTTAAAAATCGAATTTGTCTGGAATCGTACATAACTCAGCGGGAGTGCGCATGATTCCTCGGAACAGTGCAATGAAGGCACGTTTACGTGTGTTCCACGGTTTATTATTAGTGTGGGCGCCATTACACGGTGGCCTAGAATATGTATAGGAGTAAAAGTTTTATCTAACACACATGAAAATAAATCAATTGTATACCAAAAGCGATGTCTGTAATTAAATAAAAAATAGAGCTCTAAAAAAGAGTTATATCAAAATATATTAATGATGGGATGCTTTCGCAAATAAGAAAAATGTCTTCTTGTATAAATTAGCCTAGGTCACCTTGTAGAGGAACCATTGTTGTTTTGTAGTACCTAGATGTCACCACGTTTTATGAGTTCCTATTCACCTACCTGTTGTTTTATTTTAAGGATCTTTTGTGAAAGGGTAATTCTCATGTCTCTATATACATATATTATAAGTATTCTACGGTATATTCTTGCTAGTATCTATCCTGCCGTGGGGTGCCAGCAGTAGAGTGTTGCTCCTCCTCTATTGTGGATGCAGTAAGAATCTACCAAGGGATACCTCCGTAAGATAGGCAGCAGCGACTTTCCGCGTAATAACGTACCGCACTGCGCTCGCCAACCTGCCTGCCAAGCGTGGTGAGTATGGCAACAACCCCTCATGATCAGTTCTTGAAGATCCAGGGGGGGGAGGCCTTTGTCCAGCAGTGGACGGCTACGCCTGAGATGACTTCACCTGCTACAAAATGTTAGCACTCTAAATCTATGCCTCAGCTAAATTTGATGTAGAATGTTTGTAAACAAACTATCAATTCTTAACCTAAAAATTACTTTCTTTCTGTTGGTTTTTAGGATTCCGTACCCAAAAGGTAAAAACGGGACCCTATTACTAAAACTCCGCTGTCCGTTTGTCTGTCAACAGGCTTTATCTCATGAACCGTGATAGTTAGACAGTTAATCCCCAGGGGGTTGTTACCATGTCCAGTAGTGGACTTGGACATCAGTCCTACGGCTAAGATGAATGAATTAATGAGGCAACAAAAAGAAGAATTAATGAGAAGAACATTTAGACATTTCACACAGCATTAAATTAAGTAGAGTTTGTGATGGGTGATTAGATTGATATTTCTTTTATTAAATACAAATCTTACATAGAAACATAAGTATCCAGACCGAGACAAGTTTTGCAGAAATAAAAATAAAATATCAACGACGGGAATCAAACCCACAATCTCTTGCTTATCAGCCGGCTATTTGTCCAACTGAGTCACTGTCAAATTCGTCTCCGTGATTATACCAGTACTTTTAACGTTAAAAAACCGTGCACCTTTCCATCTTAGATACTTTGTCTTGAGCAATATCCAGTTTATTCACCTACAAAACCTGAGCATATATAGTCCCACAAAGCATCTGGTTACGATAAATGAAACAAAAGGTGTCTGGGGTTGTAAGTACAAACTGCCTGTGATGTGTTTTGTCTTATCTATGTATCCTGTAAGAGATGACAAAACAAGACCTGAAAGTTGCGCATGTGGCAGATATACTGGATTAGCGGATATTATGGTAAACTGCTTGTAAACATAATCATAATTAGCTTGTAGACTAGGTATTTGACCTAGTAACCCCACCCCACAAACATGCAAGAACGAGGCCCTTAACAATGAAAATAAGAATAATGACTATTATATGCTTGCGCTTGACGCCTAATAACTAGGTATGCAATAAAATAGTTTTATAATATAATAATCAGCTGCGACACTCAGTAGGAAGTACGAAGTAGAACAAAATTAGCCTTTCGTTATTTTGGCCCAAAATCCAGAGATATGTATATGTATGTATTTGCCACCTATGAAGAATTCAAAGTTTACAGTCACAAAAAGCGACCGCCCAACGTGGGGCTCGAACCCACGACCCTGAGATTAAGAGTCTCATGCTCTACCGACTGAGCTAGCCGGGCCTATAATATTGCTCTCGAAATTATTATTGCGGTCATCAAATGCTACTTTGTACATCATTCAACAGTTAATTAATTATTCAACACGTTAATTTACAAATTAAGATATACCAACTCGTAGGAAAAAAGGATTATCCAATTCGTAATACCAATCCAGGGTGACAAATAATTGTGCTACTTATCTACATACAATAGTTAAATAAAACTTATCAGATAAAACACTTAAAAACACTACGCATAGGTACAGTCACCAACAATCATTATAAAAAAAATAGTAAGGAAAGTTGAGGTAATTTTACCGGTGGTGATATGAATTATTCGTACTTTTGGCGATAGAGACATATCTTATTCTAAAATTGAATACATTATATTGGGGTGCCCATTTTGTCTCCGAAAAACGATTGTCCGAAAATCACAATCAATAACAAGTGTCTCCGAAACATCACCATCCATAATTATTATGGTCCCATAAATATCATTTGCAATAAGATAAATAAATAAATAATGCTGGACAAATCACACAGCATCATCTAGTCCCTAGATATGGGTACTAGATGACTGATATAGGTACTTAATACATTATACTACATAGATAGATATTTTTATTATATATAGTAAAACACCCAGAACACTCTGAACAAATATCTGCAGATATGAGATCGTACAGACATTTGTCCCGAGGCGGGAATCGAACCCGTCAAATCGAATCGCGTCCCAGGCGGACCTTCGCCCGCTGCACCACAGAGCTCGTCGAATATTGTTCATCCTAATGCTCCTTACGCATAAAATTATTTTACCTAAATAATATATAATTTCCATAATTTTCCTCGTTATAAACATATGTGTCATAATAATAACGAATCATAAAACTTATTATCCCGAATATTTTCGAAAGATTATAAACCTTCCAGTGGCAGAATCCAGACGGAAGGTACAACTATCTGAAAACACTGCCTAGGACAGAACCGAGATGGAGAGACAGAAGGTTATTAGGTTTTTTATAACCATCCGAAAATCCTGCCTGTGACAGAACCGAGATGGAGAGACAGTAGGCTATTAGGTTTTTATTATAACCATCCAAAATCACTGCCTGTGGCAGAACAAGATGGAGAGACAGTAGGTTATTAGGTTTTTTTTATAATTATCTGAAAACACTGCCTATGACACAACCGAGATGTAGAGACAGTAGGTTATTAGGTTTTTTATAACCATCGGTAAACACTGCCTGTGACAGAACCGAGATGGACAGTAGGTTATTAGGTTTGCGGCCGTTAACAAAATATTATGGAACATGAAAATTATTCATATAAAAATTATGAGAATAATGTAAGAGTTAATAATGTTATGGATTTCTTTAGTTATTGCGAATCACTTTGGATTGTAATCGTTATGGATACAGATACTAGTGGAAACTATATTAGGGATCATTATATATTTTGATTGTGATTATTCGGGCAATCGATGATTATGAAAATAAATTTTATGGATTATCTATCATATTATGGAAACAAAATTTCGGAGACAAAATAGAGAACCATTATATTGATTTTTGTGATTGAAATTATAGCAATTATAAAATGAATCCATTTTGTTATCGTTTGATGGAGCGAGTGGTATAGGATGCTAGCAGATAGCCCGTATCTGGGTCAATAGCACCGGCCCCAGGCTTCAGATTTGTTTGACGTGACTCATATTTCACTAAAGAGAATTGGAGCAGTTTTTGTGAGCTTTTTGTCGCTTGTTCTTCTATTGTTCTCGGGTTTTTGTCCAGTTTTGTAATCCACTTTGAGACAGGGATTTGATTTTTGTTTGATTTTCGATATTATGTTAATTTTCAATTTCAAAATGTGTAGGTACCTTGTTTAAGCTCTCGGCACGGAATTCTAACTAGCGAAAGAAAAAAATTAAGACAATAACTAGGCTAAACAGACTTATGGAGTATTGAATATTCGTTTTTAATCATCATAATCCATCACCCGTAGTTTGTCCACTACACTGGATATAGGCCTCCCTCATGGATCTAAAGATCATGTTGCCATACTCACCACGCCCGGTAAGCGGGTTGGCGAGCGCAATATATTGATACACGGGAAAGACAGCAGTGTCTTTCCCGTCGCACCCTTCTTCTGGAGGTTTCCCGTAGCAGATTCTTTCTGCGTGGATGCAGATAAAAAATAAACAAAAAGAAGGGCAAGACAGGAGGGGCATCATTCTACTGCCGGCAATATTCCTATTATTTACATATAATTAGAGACCACCACCGATATAGGTAATATTGTTATAAAATTATTCACAAGTCAATGCCCCGGGCCTATCAATACCTAATCACATAAAGAGTATTTCAAATGAAATGTTCACCTTAGCGACCGAAAAACCAATTAAACGTCAGATGAAATAAATAAAACGTGTAAAATGTGCTGTGTTGAAAAGTAAATTTAACATTTTAAGGTGTTGAGTTTCAAAGACAGGGCATAATAAAATATCACTTAGTAGGTAAGTACTACCAAATACCGTTAGTTCATTGTCTTCATTTACCTTAATTGAGCACTTTGTTCTGTGAAGAAACACACCTTCGCATCATTTACCTCGATTAGTGTTCAAAATTAGCCTAAATCGAAATTTAATAATAGGTTACATCGTACCGCACTAAAAACTATTTAAAAGTGAATCAAAACCTCCTTGTTTTTTAACAAACGCCTGAGGTAAGGCCTAACTCTAGGCATGTTTCTAGATGAATCGCCTTTAGCGATGCTAAATTATGCTTTCATAAGCTTAATCTTACAATAACCTTCAAGAATTATTAATTATTTGTCGCTCTAACTTTGTACATGCTGTGACGTCCTGTAATTACGGGAGCACCAGGCTATTAACATTTAGTCCTTAGTATTATGTGCATTATGTGTAACCCTGTGTTGGATGTCCTATTTAAATAAATAAATAAGAAAATTAGGTTCTCAATTTGGTTGAATTTCATTTTATGTTTTGGGTTCCCAGTTTTGCCAGACGATGTGGATGAGGCCAGCACAGGACCGTTTACATTGGCGTGTTAAAGAGGAGGCCTATACCCAGCAATGGGTGACAGACAGGCAACATGCTGATATGATGAATGGGTTTCCAAAAGCGTTAAAAATATATTGCTGTACCCATATACAATCATCTGTTTTTTGTGGAGACTAAGATCCAAAGATTCAAACACCGCCGCAAGGTGGCTTGCCTTTCGATCTTTTATAGTGTTTATTAGCATCTCGGAGTGTTATCAGGAACTCCACGACCTGACACCACCAATCTCCATTCTCCATTCTACTCCAGGACTAGCAGACGCACGGCGCAGTACCATCCTTATCTTGCAGACATTCTATCCACTCGTAATAAGCGGGTTTCCTCTACCTTCATCATTCGCACCGCTAAGGTCTGGAACTGCTGGCGACTTCTGTTTTCTCTGAAAACTACAACCTAGATCTCTTCAAGTCAAAAGTGCACTTCTAGACGTTTGTGATCCATCGTCGGCCATATCGTGGCTTACCATCAGGTGAGATTGTTGCCAAACAAACGCATATCAGGTATTAAAAAAAAAAACTTGGCTAATATTCTCTTTTGTCATGGAGCAGTGAAAACTTGCATCTACTCGGCATATATTCCGGTTGTCCATAGAGTTAACTGTTCTGCGTTAAAATTAGTATTTGCATCAAAATTGGCTCATCATAGCCTCGGTTTTACCTCTGTTCATTAACACGAAGCGAGTGTTAATTAAGTCGCTGATATTAAGCGATAGCTATGTGGTCGCCATTATTATTATAATTTTGTCTTTTTGGTGCTGTGTGTGTGACATTGGAGCACCTTTATATCCTTTTCACTGATTACCGAAATCACAAACAATACATAGTAATCATTGTACTAAAAATTGATACTGTGATCGTAAGCTTATATTCTCCTTTACGGAGGGAGTTACGACAGTCCGCGACTGTAAGCGCTGTAACGTTTTCGAAACGTCAGGAAAATTAAAAATTGATAAAATCCCATATAAAACACTTTTAAGTTAAAATTATGTAAATTTATATATTTACCTACTTAGCACGTTTGTATACCTACTTATAAATTGGAGTAATTCGCTCAAATTTTATTGAAAACTTAAAATTAGGTATTGACTTTAAATTAGCAGCAAAGCCCAAACTTAGTGTATACAGAATTAATTCAAGTCTGCTTTATTGGAAAATATTAAATTACCTAGAAATTATTTGAAATTCATATAAATTTATGTACGCTTGCTACTTTGCTAAAAGTTTTGAAATTGTAATTGCTCGAGGCAGGTGAGCCACCAACCACTTATTCTCAAGATAAAATAAAGAAAACCCTTGAGAAAATTCTTAGTTTAATTAGATTTTTCACCTGTTTAGTACCTAGGGTTGGAGCTTCGACTACTTTAGCTATAGCTCCGCAGCTTGCGTTATAGTTAGTTCTAATACAATTTTCTTTGTTTTGAGTTAGACTGGAATGTGTTGCGTCCTGGCACTAGACAAAGGCTTTCCAAGAATACATCACTCCCAGTTTATAGAGCTAATGAAACGAAATGACTTTCAAAAATGAGACTTACTTAATACTTTTGTGAGTATTCATCTAAAAATAAAAAGAAAATCTAATAGCGCAACCGATGGACAACAAAATTTAACAACATTAATTTTGTCTTTAATCAAATCGAACCGTACGAAAATGCGAGAAGTTGTCCTTTTTAGGGGCTGTAATGGTTGCGACAAAGCCGCTTTATTTTTTAAACTGATTTATCATCGAACGAAACCATGATCTGTCAAGATTTTCTGTGTAATGTAATAAAGGAACAATAAAATCATTTAGTGCATTTCCGTTTCCTGTTTAAACAAAATTCATCGCTTTTTCTGGCATTATTTATACTTCAACGGAACGAGTGTGACCTAAAATACTTAGTGCATGTTAGTCGACGATTGCAGACGATGATAATGCGGCTTCCACGAATTCGTATATCATACTCACGTGTGAAAATGAAAACTGAAGCGGTAATTAGTACCTCACTTTTTAATAATGAGTCTGCTGTTTTTGTGTCTCGATGCTTCTTTGTTGTCCACTTTGATGTTTCGACATTTGCGATATTTTTGATGATATTATGGAAAATATGACAGAAGTCTTTCACGAGACATTCTGAGAAAACAATTGGTTTCCAAGAACGAAGTGTTATGTTTATGGGCACAATAACAATAACCAAGACCTGACAATTTGAGAATCACTTTATAAGTTGTTGTGTAAAGCTTAAATTGATATAACGTTGAATTATAAAACCCAAAGCCATTGCAAAAATTAATAAACGATTCAGGTGATTCAGGTGATTTATCTTTATAAGTGTATGGCAGACTTTAAAAACACTAAACAGCTTCCTTATGTATATCTTCAAAATTGCAAACCACGTGATCGAATACAAAGGCGGTCTTTATCAACAACTAACTTTGCAAACATGGAAGGCAGGGCTAGACGAAGTTGACAGCCGTATGAAATACGCGTCTAGTTTACCTTGCTAGTAAATTAGACATTGTGGAGTGGATTCGAACGGATATTGATGGGACGTAGTCTAGCGTTTAGCTTCGATACTGACTCTCACAATAACGAAAGGTAAAACTAAGCAGAAACCAAGATATATTTTTTCTCTTAAGTGTAAAATTTCAATAAAATTTTGCGATTATTGCTCCTACGATGCTTCGACAAAACAATTGTTGTAAAATCGGACTGTTGGCTGTGGGAATTTAACAGATATAATAATAAGAATTGACTATGGTTGATGAATATAATTTGGAATTAGTTGTTTTAAGTACAAACTTAATCAATACATTCTGCTAATTTTGGTTAATCGAGTGCATTGCAACAGAGCTACTGCATTTGTACAGAGCGGGCGCCGGAAATCGTGTCTCGAGATAATTATAGACTCAGAAAGTGACGGGTATACAACTTCGCACACTAAACCTACAGGAAGGAAAGAGATGGTTGCTTCCATCTCATTATTATTGTGTAGGGGTGTTCCGTATAGACAATTAGGTTGTTCAGATAATAGTTTTGAGTTATGAACTTTAAAAGCATTTCAGAGTAAAACAAACGTAAAAGGTCGTTAAAACAGTATTACTTTAACTTAAGCGATCACAATACTCGTACATTTTCAGTATTAAAATATTGAAGTTTTGTGATCGCGTAAGTTTACACATGAAATTATCTAAAAAAAGTCGGGAATAATCAAGGGTATTACGCAATCAATTCCAGTGTTTTTGATAAGATAAGGTTGTTAAAAGTCCATTTATGTTTCAGACTTACAAAGTGCTTGATTGCTATCATAATTCATAACGTTTATTAGACACACAAATTGTAGTCCTTATTCAACGCGCGTTTTTAATAATTAAACAATGTAAATTACTGTCCAATTTGAACCAAGTTATACGTCATGCGTGTATCAAATTCGCTGGTCGATAAGTATTCATTGCATGTTCTCCATTGACGCTGGGTCTACTACCAGTCTTGTTCCGGTGACTCACACTATATCCGCTGAAACAAAAAAAAAATACCTACAATCGATTTACAACTCTATTCTCGAGCCATTAAAACTTTCTAAGCCCCAAGTTATAGGCTCGATGTTGCGCTTTCCGCTCTCGTGGCTATTGTCATTCAAATTTTCAGTTGTATTTTTAGATTTCAATTTAATTGCGTTGAGTTTCTTCGTTTGACCTATATCACTGTTTAGAGATTGAAATCGGATATGCGTGACAATCAAACTTTACGATGTCCAAATATTAGGATTTGATTCATAAGTCGCGGAAATTATAGCTGGTGACAGCTAACGAACCTATATAAATTTAGCGGTAAAAGTAATATGGTTAGGAAGGAAAGTTATGATATCAATAGATACATATGTTGTCGGAAAGATTTACCGTCAGAAAATATTGTTCCATATTAAGAGCTATTTTATAGTGTTGTTTGTTATTCACCTTATTAGAAAGTGGCTTTATTATAGTTTGTAAATTAATTGAAAAGTTACTAGAAAATTATGACTTGTATAAAATATTCCGCACGAATTAACCATTATGGTAAACATTATGTTAATGAGTTTAATACAAATTTTAAAATATTTTACAGGCAATGAAATCATAAATTATATAGTTTAGTTATTACTTTAAATTAATTTACTACAACTAAAGTGCGCTGTAAAAATTACAATAGGACATTTTGTATTATGTATGTTATATGCGTTCGGACCAAATTGCTTATAAAGTTTGATAAGCAATTTGGTCCCATAAAGCGAACCATATTCACTTAAAGTATTCTAAGAGAATAGAAGTCACGTATGTTTACCTACCTGTGTATATGTATGTACCATGACGTTGTAGTAGCCTTAAAAGTGCATACCACATTCCCGCTGCAAGCCCTTTTTGTATGGTCAAGTTTATTACCTACTCAGATCGTGATATAACGAGACGGTGATTCTATTAAAACATTTTTTTACATTAACTGGTAATCACTGAAGTATCTATATAAATGCCTAAGTCTGTTGGCTTACATAAACATTCTTAATATACGAGTACCTTTGAGTCCTTAGCTGTGGTTCTTAGGGACAAAATAAAAGCTCCTTAGGGACAAGGATTGTCGTGATTCACGATTGTATAATACGTTTCTATAGAAGCCCATTTCCTTCTGTTCGAGTGCGGCTTAAAGACATGAAGGCGCGTTGTAGTTAAGGTGGCAATGTTTTTCCCGGGCATTCTTCCTCTTTCCTTTGCTTTCCAACATAGAAAATGCCGTTACGTTCATAGATAAAGACAGAGCCTTTCAATGTTTTGATCATTTTTGAAGCCATATCTATAGCTTTATCCTCAATCGTTTGTAGAGCTGAACAATATTTGTGGTTGATCATTAATAGGTACTCCTCCAAATTCTTCATTATGAATAATTAGACTGTAAAACTGTTGCCAATTAATTTTCAACCACCTTATCAATTATAAACTGTCCATCTCCTTTTGTGTGTAGGGCAAAGACCTACCAGCTAAAATATTCAAACGATAGATAGAAATTCAAGATCAGAAATCTTGTATAAATCTTAAAGCACCGAAACCACGAGGTTCATTACTTATAGCCGCTTTAAGAATATTAAACCTGGCAAACATAAAAAGAAGCACCAACCGTTCCAATATATCTACATACTCTACTTTAAAGGGAAAAGGTTTATTTACACAGAGTTGCTTAACACGCCGCTCTCCTTAATCCCACTTTATAGGCTCGTAAATGCTAGTTGAATGTGTAAATTTTATACAATCTCTTTTTAATGCAAAGACAGTCTGTGGAACGTATTGATTCCCGTAATTTTTCTTTCATTTTCTTGCCAGTCTTACTTGTCATTTAAATTTTATAGCAGCTATGTTGTCAGAGATCGTTCTGAAAGAAATAATGCAAGTTGGATTTACACACATTCCATACCATAGTTGTTTGAGTTACCTGGTCTAATTCTTGTTATTTCATCCATATCTTTCGAAGTATAAAAGGTTTGTTCCAACCGTCTTTTAAAAAAGACAAGTCTCCTTGTACGAAAACGGGGTTAGAGCCATTGCAATCTGCTAGACACCACACGACAAACTCCCGATAGAAGTTGATAATGTGTGCCGACCCCACATGATGTGAGATAAGGACAGGAGATTGATGATCAAGATGAATTGTCGTTTAAGGCGCGAATGAAAGAAGACTTTATCATGCTTAAAATAGACTCGGAATTTTGATGGCATTCGCGAACTGATGATGTATTTGAATGGTCCTTTTCATTTTGCTTAGAGGGGTAAGTACTCGTAAGTGGAAAACGTATGTTATATAGAGGTAGATCTGTTTGATGATATTCACTGGGTACTGACGTTCTGTGGTACTGACAGAGCCGATCTCTTAGGGCCGATTTCACCGTTGCAACTGAACGCGATCAATTCAAGCTAAACTCAGTTTAAGCGTTTGACTGCGTTCAGCGCTCCAGTTTGCATTTCACGAGCATAAATTGAACCGAGTTTAAGCTGAACCGAGTTTAATTTCTGAACGCCCGATTTTGGACGTTTAGCACAATAAACGCGTTCAAGGGCTGTCACTTTCACGTCATTCAACAATCATTCAACTCGTGGGTGGAAAATTGTTAGGGTTCCGGACCAAAATGGTAAAAAGGAACCCTTATAGAATCACTCTGTCTGTCTGTTTGTCACATGTGGATATCTCGAGAACTAATGATGCTAACGACTTGAAATTTGAAATGATTAAAGATAAAACTTTTTTACTAATATAGCAAATATGAAAATTAAATGAAATGAAAATCTCTAATTTGCATAGTTTTTTAAATAAGGGGGGTGGAAGGGGTTTTAAAAAAAATTGTGGAATTACTATGTGATGTGGGGTAACATATGAATGGTATTTATTTGCACTATTGCAGATAAAATAGAGTTTCCTACAGACATGGCGTTAAATTCGTCCGCTAATCAACGCCACTCCTCGGATTTGATTCTTATCCTGACAGCATCTGTTTTTTTCGACTCCAAAATATGGAAATCCTTTTCCAACAAATCAATCAATGCCATTTATTCACTGGCAGCAAAGGTTGGGTCTCTTTTTCTTTTGGACATAGATAGCAAAATAAAATCACACGTGAAAATATCAAGTCCGTTGAGCAAAGCCGAAGTATCGTGTAGGAAAGAATCATCAAGAAAAGTTGTGGTAGTTGAGGGAATCACAATGTCCAGCAGGGTCGGTTCTTTAAAATTAATAACACAAAACTGAAAAACTACACACCGCAAACAAACCAAGCAATGCATATAATCTACATAATCTATCTATGCAAAATGATATACATATATGATATAATCTATGCAAAACCCATGTTTAAGTAATGACATTTACGTTCTAGGGCATCGGAACTTGGTTTACGTGAACGCGATCAAAATACTGTTGGTGAAATCGGTTCGACGTTAAACGAGATCAAAACTGACACTTGAACTCGTTTAGGCTAAACTTAGTTTAATTAAACTCGTTTTGATATGCAAACGGTGAAATCCGCTCTTAATGTTCTAACAATAGTGATTTCGTATACAGATCAACCAATCAAAAGTCTCAAACCTTCTGTTTCTGCAGCAGGTTTGAGCTCTTTGAGTGCCCGGCTCCACGTCAGTGGAAACGCACCCAAAAGATATATTTTGAGTGCGTTTCCACTGACGCGGAGTCGGGTGGAGCGAAGCTTAGTGGAGATAGGGTTACCATCCTGTACCACTAAAATCTTGTAACACTGTTACAAGATGGGAATTACAAAAAAATACTTTCCAACGTATTGACCAATCAATCATAACGCTCGAAGAAATCAAGGCTCGAGAGAACGAGCGATGTGATTGGTAAATTTCATACTCCGCAAAGCTCCTTCCAGTAGAATGCAATAGACTACTGGTAAGTTTCTGTAATTTGTGCTACTGGTGCCTCTTTATAACCGATTTCAAAAAAGAAGGAGGTTCTCAAGTCGTCTGTATTTTTTTTAACATGTGATTTTTTTTTTATAACTGCAAAAGAAGAAACAAATCGTTTTAAGTATTTTTTCATAAACAGTAAGGAACCAAGTTTCGTGCATGCTCCTTAGGGACAAGGATTGTCGTGATTCACGACTGTATAATACGTTTCTACAGAAGCCCATTTCCTTCTGTTCGAGTGCGGCTTAAAGACATGAAGGCGCGTTGTAGTTAAGGTGGCAATGTTTTTCCCGGACATTCTTCCTCTTTCCTTTGCTTTCCAACATAGAAAATGCCGTTACGTTCATAGATAAAGACAGAGCCTTTCAATGTTTTGATCAGTTTTGAAGCCATATCAATAGCTTTATCCTCCATCGATTGTAATTTACTGACGTGCTAAAAGAACTCACTGTTTAGATGGTTGCTAACTTGTCAAGATTAAAATGGATTCACCACGTTTGAGCCTAGTGCGATTACCTTATAATGTAGTGTATGCTTTCAAATATTGTCGTCTAGAAAAAACACTACCAAACAAAACGTCCGATTTGCTATTTTTGTTTATTCGTGCTTCTAGAAGCAAAATCTGTAGTAGTCATGTATGATGTAAATATATAATTTTACTTCCGTGTAATTCTTAGTGCGTTGGAGTTTATGTGCATCGCCACCAAACAACGGTCTGTAAAAACTTCAAACTAATCTGTGTCGTCTACGTGACCAGGGCTCACGTGCAAGCCTTTTTGCATTATTAAAAGGTGTGTGAAGTATAATTTATTATGTGCACTTTAATGATTTGTTCCACTATTCTTGCGGCGATTTCAAAGCGTTTCGAATATGATTGGATAGACTTTGTCATCAGATTTTAGTATGGCTTTCTAATGTGATTATCTAGTTAGTTGAATAGAAAGGTTCAACTAACGACCACCTTTACCTACGAGTATCTGGTTTTAACCGTTTATAGTTTCGAACAAATTGCTCGATCAATTTTAGTCCAGACTTTACAATAACACTAAGCTGAACCAACATCCTTTTTTAAAATGATGGAAGTCTGTGACTCACGTTATAACAATATTTGTCTACGAAAAGGCTTTCAATTGAATGGCGCATTGCTTCCGTTGATTCTTTTGTGTCAGGACATTATGTTGCATTATGTTGTGACGCTATTTTGACTCCGAAGAACCCATTGACACCAAATTTTATGAATGCGACGGGGCAGAGGAAAGCAAAGTGAAACAAGGAACCCTTAGGTTCACTTTGTCTGCGGCTTTACGAAGAGACTTTTTTTTAGTCCTGGATATTTGTAATTTTGTATGGACACAAAATATCATCATCATCAGTTCAGCCGTAAAACGTCCACTACTGAACACAGGCCTCCCTCATGGATCTCCATGAGGGGTAGTTGCCATACTCACCACGCTTGGCAGGCGGGTTGGTGAGCGCAGTATAGGATGTTGATACACGGAAAGACGCTGCTGCCCATCTTCCGGAGGTATCCCTTAGCAGGCTCTTACTGCATCCATTGGCATGAGAGGGTAACATTCTACTGCCGGCACCCCACAGCAAAGTAAGCACACAAAATATAATGACGCCGAAATAACGGTACAAAAAATGCTAAAAAAATAATTAATTACCCATAAACGTGAGATGGGGATAAACGTTTTTTTTTCTTGATTTTACCATCTTGTGGAGTATTATTGAATACTACACTTCCTTCTTCTACTTCACCAACGTCTAACAACAGGTCTACGGGTAACTACGGAACCCTACACAGCCCGACACGCACGTGGCCTAATTTTTTAGGGTCGGTTTTTTCTTTGTTGATTAATTTTGTTGATTCATCCTCCAACATTATAATTATTGAGCTTAGAGTTTAAATCTAAGCTTTTGCACTGACAACATACGTTATTTAAAAGTCTGTTATTATAATATGTTAAGTTGGTTTTCAGGGTTCCGTACCCAAAGGGTAAAAACGGGACACTATTACTAATACTCCGCTGTCCATCTGTCTGTCTGTCACCAGGCTCATGAACCGTGATAGCTTAGACAGTTGAAATTTTCTTAGTTGCCGCTACAACAACTAAAAACGGGAAAAAACAAATATTTAGGGGGGGGGGCTCCCATATCTACCACAAACGTGTTTTTTGTCGTTGTTTGCACGAAATTACCAAATAATTGTACGGAACCCTTCGTGCACGAGTCCGACTCCCACTTGGCCGATTTTTTAAGAAACGCCGGAGACGTCTTCGGTCTTCCTACGACCATCATGTCAATCCTGGGTAATATAGTAAAGATAAATGATATATAGGTAATATACATGTCGAGATCGCTAAATTTGAAGAAATATGGCATACTTAGATAGATAGATAGATAGAAAATACTTTATTGCACACCTTAAAACTAAACATAATAACAAAAGAAACTTGAGAACATAGTGACAATTGGCGGCCTTATCGCTAAAGAGCGATCTCTTCCAGGCAACCTTAATACTTATGTAATTATGTGCATTCGCCGCTAAAGTGTGGCTTAAGGCGCCAGTGTAGCGTGAGATCTACGAAATGGCACAGGTTCTGTAATCTGTGGCAATGCTCAGAAACGGTAACCATTTTATAAAAGTAAAAATTATTGAAGCAACCTATCATCGGGAGCCTTACTAACCTGATGTCAATGACCAGACGTCCCATTATAAATTATTAATGCAATTCAATAATGCATTGAAACACTAATAAGTAGGAGGAGGGCGTCATCGGCCGGCGCTTGCGGCGATAAATATAGGCGAAGGTTGAGGACATTGACGGGGGTAATTATAGCGCCCGAGTTTTAAACTTCACACCTTCTATTTGCAAGAATCAAAAAATACTTTATTCAGTGCGGCCGCATGGGCCTTATTGACGCGTCACAAATTACAAAATAAAAGAACACAAATAAATAGAATAAAGCACATAATTGAATCTGTTCACTTCAGATGACACGCGAGTTAGGAAAAGAAGTGAACAGAAGAACCTAACTCGGTCGTTATAGTCATCATTTAACAATTTTATTTTGTCTTATGTTACGTTTGACGGAGTTGGAGCAGATTCCGTCCCAAGTGGCTTTGTCTTTTAGGTAATCTGATATTTTATAATAAGCTTTATTGCACAGATTGCTTTTCATAATGTTTTTGATAATGCAAGAAACTTTTGTAAACTGGCCTAATGACCTTTATCGATAATGTTGCATTAAATAAATAATTAAGGGCATTTTACACCGCGCCATCTTCGAGTCGAAAACCTAAAACTTTTGTTTTTTTTCACTTTCAAAATTAACGTGAGATATACTATTCATTTTGTAAAAACGGGAATTACTCACGTAGTATTGTAACGTCGAAGATTATTCCGACACGTTTCGATTTTTCAAGAATAAACTTTTGTTTTTGTTTAAATTATTGTTACAGGGCTTAAGACATTTATGGGCGGATGGAAATCATGTATTATGATTTCCATCCTATTATATCATGTATACATATAATAATATGAATTTATTTACGAACATTTCATCTCAATGCGTAAAATGACAAACATTTTCATAATTACTTAATATAAAACACCCAATAATTTATTATGAACCTATGATTAAAAGGTCTCCAATAATTAAACGCCAGATGCATTCACCACACCCTTCCAACGCATATAGACGAGGGGGCTACCTGCACTTACACTTAGTTTCTGTAATCTGTGCACATTATACACATAATAGCCTAAAGTCCGAAATACATAGTAACTACTAGCTGAGCTGTGTGAGAATTGCATACAGTACGGAACTCATAGTAACTATTAGCTGAACTATGACACGGCTCTTATCTACAGAATCGCATATCAAATAACTCATAGTCACTACCATCTGAGCTATGACAATTATCCACACAGAATCGCACATAGAACCTCATAGTAACTACTAGGGGAGCTATGACACGGCACTTTCACTGTAGGGCGTGACCTGACCAGCTGATGCATTGTCGAAATAGAGCCGGCAAACCGGTATCGAGTGCGTACTTACTCAATCTGTTTACGGTAATCTTGATCCAATTATTATGCCCTGCTTTTTTAATCTAAGGATAGATTTATGCGATATAAACTTTTACAATGGCAAAGTAGATCTTTTTCCAATATTTTATTGAGAACAAAATATTGCAAATTGTGCCTATTTACTTAGTTTTTCTGCGACAATAAGAGAACATGTGACCAAAACGGTATTTACAGGAACAACAAAAGGGACAGAGTTTTGGATTTTTTTTTCGGTAAGGAAATTTAACTTCGTTTTAAGTGGAAAAACACACTCGAAATCTTTTTTGTCCAACAAATTGAAAATGCTTCAAAATAATCCCATCTGTCCCATAACTATCAAATAGCTCGAAATATGAATAAATTGAACATCAAATTTAAAACAAACAAACCTGTAAGTTTTTATTTACAAGTTTAGCTGATACAAGCCCTCTGAGATCGGAGAACGACGAACTCGTGAAAAACATCGCCTTATCGCACAATAAAACCATTAGTTGTGCCATCGGACAAGAGTTTTATGGCGGCAGTTTGCAGAGCATATCGCTATGCCGTATTTGTAAAGGTCGATCCCTTCGCCCTGAAGTTTGACAAGTAACAAGTTATGGGGAAGGGAAGTTTTATTTGAAATTGTTCGTTCTTTGGATTATTTTACGAAAAAAATCCACGAAGAGTTACAATATGTCAAATGGGATGTACCTCTCAAACATAGCTTTTAGATGTTTTTAAAGACTTGGCGATTTTGTTAGACATTTCTGCAAACTTACTGATAAAAAAAATCACTAAACATTTGGCTAAGGCATAGAAACGACTTGAATTATTTTTTTATCGCAAAGCTTATTGTAAAACTACCTTCTTAGAAAGTAAAAATAGATAGGCACCCTCGAGGGTTGTAGATACGGGCATGAGACACCCTCGCCGCGATATATCAAGATATCGGATTCCGAGCCGTAGAATCCACTACCCGGTAGATAGTGCGGGAGGTATTTTTAATTATCTGACTTTATCGTCTGTACGTGAACGGAGCTTTATCCTCAGGCTAAAGTTAAATTTATGGATATGACACGCGCAGTTACCATTTTCAGTCTGCTACGTTCCTTGTTTGATAAAGGTTTGAAAATAACTTGGCACGTGTAAAATATTAGAAGATTTCGTATCTACGTTTTGCCCTGACTCGTAAAAATGGTTTGCTGCCTGGAAAATTCAATCTTGTTACCTCTGTACTTTGCTACGACTAAGGTGTCTTATATAAGCAGTAATAGAATTTTATTGGTGTTTGTTATTCAGTAAAACAAAATTAGCTGTGAGGTGCCGGCTGTAGAATGTTGCCCCTCTTCTCTTGCCCTTGGACGCTGTAAGAATCTGCGAAGGGATACCTCAGGAAGATGGGCAGCAGCGTCTTTTTATGTATGAACATCTCGTACTGCGCTCGCCAACTCGCCTGCTAAGAGTGGTGAGTAATGGACACAACCCATCATGACCAGTACTTGGAGATGCATGTGGGATGCCTATGTCCAGCAGTGGACGTCCTACGGCTGACATAGATAGATTCAGTAAAATTGTCAGTAGTATGAATATTATGTGCTCTTGTCTTTATTATAAAAACATAACAAAGTAAAACCAGGAGCAAAATATATTCTTAAAAACATTAACTTATCTTAGACAATCCTTAAACCTCAGTTTCAAGTTTTTTTCTAATTTTTTTCCTAACTTGGCAGTAAATCGAACTTACTCGTTAAACTTATCTTTACGATTCGAGTAAGCACTTAAGTCTTTGTTTTATCATTGTTCGAAGCTGTTTAAAAATGTAAGTAATTAGTAACTATCGTTTGAAAGTATGGCGCCGTATGAAGATAAGATTGTTTGTTTGCTGCAGTGTTATATAAATTTAATCATTACCCTAATTATTTGAAATTGGTGAATGGCTGTTAAATATAAGTACACGTATTTAATTTTGTTAAAGAAGTTTTTTGATTTCACTAGGATGAAGAAGTTAAAGTCGCAAAGGAAAATAATTATACATTTCATGTCAAAGGTCTTGAGACGTGGGTTCCATAGCAACGTATAAACAACAGAAAATATAGTAGTAAGAAAGGTGGGAGGTGTAGATAGATAGATAGATTTTTTTTTAAATTTATTAAGACTTTGTCGCTTAGAAATGAAACAAAATCACAAAAAATAACAAACTTAGTGCTTAACTAAACCTAAATCTAATAACTTTATAAAAAGCTCTACCTCTTCACAAAGATAGACAAATAAACTCTTTATTGTGTAAATCATACAGAAAATAAAACAAAAATAACTAAAATTAAACTATACTTACTACAAAAACAACAGATATAGACAATGGGCGGTACTGTACCTACAATAAATAAGTAGACCTACATGGATAAATCTTTATGTTATAAATATGTAATACCATATACATATCTTCTCGGCCGTTGGACTGCGTATACCTACTGCTGCCCATAGGCGCCACGCTTGGCAGGCGAGATGGCGAGTGCAGAACAGGATGTTGATACACAGAAAGACGCTGCTGCCCATCTTCCAGAGCAGATTCTTACTGCACCACGGGCAAGAGAGGAGGGGCACCATTCTAGTGCCGGCACCCCACGGCAATATGTATATACCTCATAGCTTATTATAGTAAATACATACAAATATTTAGTAACACCGCTTACGTACATATACCTAATGAGCTCTTAAAAAAGCACTCAAAAAGAATTCAACGCGTGTTTCGCCTCTTTACAAGGCAGCTTCAGGAGAAATCTCCACGTTCGGAATACACTAGAAAAATCGAAGACGAAGAGGCCAATAATGAACAACACCACAACCACCTGGATTTCCGCAAAGTCCGGCCTGAATCAACTAATTACCTAAAATTTAATGTTATTGTTGGAAAAAGTGACAGTTGAAAGTTGATAAAAGATTTTTGTATACGGCCCCTTAAGTCTACTTGTAGCTTACTTGTAGGTATGTTATGAAGTCATAAAATAAAGATTTATGTTTAACGATAAGGTATTTAAGAATCTAATAAAAGCTTATCCTTTATCTAATAGTGATAACCTCACAAACTCTCGCTGCTTTTAAAGTTCTATTTTTGTTTTATGTTATTATACTTACATAGCATAGATATCTAAGAAACATGTTCACGTCTATGTAAGTACACGTCTGAAACTGACTTAGCCACGATCCTTCTTAGGTTTATTCCTTTACCGTTAATCTACGTGTTCTCTTCTCTGAATATAGCCGACTAGTGTAGTTTCACTTTCAAAATTAACGTGAGTACTATTCACGAACTCTCGCTGCTTTTAAAGTTCTATTTTTGTTTTATGTTATTAAACTTACATAGCATAGATATCTATGAAACATGTTCACGTTATAGTTAAAGTACACGTCTGAAACTGACTTAGCCACGAGCCTTCTAAGGTTTATTCCTTTACCGTTAATCTACGTGTTCTCTTCTCTGAATATAGCCGACTAGTGTAGTTTCACTTTCAAAATTAACGTGAGTACTATTCATTTTGTAACAAAGGGGATTACTCACGTAGTATTATAACGTCGAAGATTATTCCCGACACGTTTAGATTTTTCAAGAAAATCATCATCATGGGATTGATTGCCCGTTCACGCCTGCCACGAATGCCAGCCCATATTATAAAACAACATCGTCCGCCGCGTCTGTCTGTCTGTTCGCGCAAAACTCAAAAAGTACTGAGCGGATTTTCAAAAAAATGGGATTTCCACGCGGACGAAGTCACGGGCAAAAGCTAGTTGAAATATAATTCATAACACAATATTCATGACCACGTACCGACAAGAAGATCCATATCTATTTGTAAAGTGATTTGACGTCTCATTTCAATTCTTCTATTGAGAGTACAGAACGACACATGTAGAACGATGAAAAGGAACGCATAGTTGTTAAAAAAACAATAATGTAAAATGAACAATGGGCAGGCCATGTAGCTCGAAGAACCGGATGACCGATGGGGCCGAAAAGTTCTCGAAGTAGGACGTCCACCAACTAGATGAGCGGACCTGGTAAGGTCTGCTGGTCGGCGGTGGATGCAGGCCGTTTCTAGCCCCAATACTTGGGGGTCCATGAGGGACTATGCTAGCAATGGACGTTCTACCACTGAAATGATGTTGATGTAGTTAGACAATTACAAAATATTCTTTAAAATATTTTTTTAAATTTTATAAACAGAGGGTTTTTTCCTGCATAGCACATGGGGTGAGTGTACACGAATATTATTCAATGGAGGTCGACACAATACGATAGCGGGAAGCGCAATCGATTGTGAGTTCAACGACACGGGAACTGACCTTTGTAGACTCAGCTGATCGGCCGATGTGTCATTAAAAATGCACTCTTTCACCGCTAAATTTACTATATTGATATGATAGTTCGAGGAAAATGTTTATGACCTCTTTTCTATCACTGTGTTCTTTATTATTTAATGCAGGCACATCTACGAAATTTCTTTTCGGAGGTCAATGGCCCTGTTAAGAATCAGCCGACGTTTAGGTTGTCATTAACGTTTAATCAGCTGTTCAAGTTAAAAGTTTCTTGAATGAAATTCGCCGAATTCTGAATACTCATAAATGTAAAGTTGTTACTTGGGGGGACAGAATCACACCCTCTTTGGTTGGTTCATAATATTATAATACGCCTTAAACTGCTGTTTGAAGGCCTAGCTTTATAGAAACGTCAAAAATCCAATCAAACCGTCAATACCAGGTATCAACATATAAAATTATTAAAGTGTCTATAATATGTCTGTACGATCTGCAGATTTGTTCAGGGTGTTCTGGGTGTTTTTCTATATATTATAAAAATAGTATTATCTATGTAGTATAATGTATTAAGTATATCAGTCATCTAGTACCCATAACACAAGCTCTGCTTAGCTTGGGGCTAGATAATGCTGTGTGATTTGTCCAGCATTATTTATTTATTTATTTATTTATAAATAGTATAAATGATGATAAATATGATTCCTAGTATTTAGTCTTAGGTGATCGTACAAAAATAACCTCCGAACATAATAGTAAAAACTTTGAGCTTTATTAACTTCTTTGTGATCCTCGTCTCCAAGAATTTTCGCATATAAAAGCTGACACCCAATGTAATTTAGGACTCCCAGTACAAATACAAACAACGTGCAACTATGCACATCACAAAAAAGTTTGAACACGATTTATTTACGTTCAAGTCTCTACAGGGAATAGCGTCCTAACTTTTTTATTTATAAACAAAAAATCGGTCAGGAACGAGTCGGACTTGCGCACCGAGGGTTCCGTGCGATTGTACATAATTTGTGTTATCGGACGTTTGTTATATTCGTTGAAGAACCTAAAAAGTGCCATCCATTGTTCGATAGCAGAACTTGTATATATATTAAATGATCTATAATTTCAAAATTTCAATAAGATTATATAACTTCCTGAGATATCCAGCTGGGACAGATAGACAGAAAAAGTCACACCATAAGTATGGTATATATCTATAGGCCGTAGAATAAGTTATTTAAGATCTTTGAACATTTTTATTGTTGCCTGAAAATAAATATATTGTATTGAATAAGGATACCTTTTGCTCGCACACTGCACTGCCACAACAGACGCAAGATCAAAAACACGACTACAAGAACTCATCGAGTCATACCATCAGAATTAGAAGGGTTCCTTTTTACCAATTGGGTTCGGAACCCAAAAAAGAACTTTCGCACTTCGTTTCTCGTAACATGTATCTTGTAATCTCCTTCATTTTGTTCTGAAACAAACGACGTACGTTAGTTACATGCGTTGGTAATTTTGGGTGCTGTGGCCTGGGTGAGGAAGTAACGACCAATCAGGGGGCTTGTATTAGCACACTCGCTTGATCCTGGGACATTGACTCATGTCCAGCGATGCAGATAATGAGCTATCCCTTTGTCGATGGTTCGCTGAAAAGCTTTTAAATATGCGAGAGTAATGGCCAGCGATTGTCCTCGATTACTTATTTGCAAGCAATCAGGCAAAAACTGTTTTGTTAAATGTTATAATATCTATGAAGACAGGCTTCATCATCATTTCAGCCATAAAACGTCCACTACTGAACACAGGCCTCCCTCATGATCTTCATGAGGGGTAGTTGCCTTACTCGCCACGCTTGGCAGGCGGGTTGGCGAGCGCAGTACGCGATATATGTTACACGGAAAGACGCTGCTGCCCATTTTCCGAAGGTATCCCTTAGCAGGCTCTTACTGCATCCACAGGCATGAGAGGAGGGGTAACATTCTACTGCCGGCACCCCACGCCATCATCATTATTATGCTGTTAAAGTGCCGTGTTGAACTTGAGCATGTTAAAAAAATGCACAGCAGATATTGGAGATCGTTGCTATACAAATAAAATACTTAATTTAATAGCAACATAATATAATATAATAGCAACAGTTGTCTTACTTGACCAAATAAGATATCTGTAAGTAAAACAAAACTCTACCGACTCTAATCAAGTTTTAATTCAGCAACTTGAGCAAACGTACCAGACATACATACCTACGAGTATAGGTAAGTATAGGTAAAGCTCTACAGGAGGAATAATAATTATAGTTCCTAAAAACCCGAAAGGGGGTGATTTTGACCACCCCAAGGAAAAGTTTAGTTGTTACAACTTTCTAGGATTCGGTGATTTTCATTCAAGAAAAGGCCACAAAAGCTTTAACTTCAACAGCTGATTAAACGATAATTGACTTTGAATAATGAACTCAGGATCATCCTTATACGACCTACGTCCACTATTGGAAATATAAATAGAAATAACTAACATAAATAAAATAAAACCGGCCAAGAGCGAGTCGGACTCGTGCACTGAGGGTGCCATCATAAAATATAATTTGTGTTAAAAGTGGTTTGTATTTTGTTGGAGAACCTTGCCTGATAGCAGAACTTATGATCAGAGAGCTAGTTTTTAGGGTTCGGTACTTTTTTCCTGTTATGTTTACATACAATACTATTCGCTATAAAAGTTTCAGGTGTTTATCACTGAAACACCCCTTTTGGGTTTATACCCATATTATAATACAACCTATATAGAACGCTTATCTGTAATGATTCACAAATGACGACGCGAATTGATGTTCAAAAACACCAATGTAATTTCCAACATTTATTAAAATGGATGATAAAAGAGGCACGACACTGTCATCAAATAAAACGAAATTATTTCTATGAAAAAATACTAACACAATTTCATCAGACTGCTGAAAGATGCCAGATGGCTTCAGTTATATGACCAATTGAGGCGTTTTTATTTTTATGTCTTTCATCATATTATTTGCTTGTCTCTAAGGGCACCTGTTTATTTTAAACTTCGTTTAAATGTTACCTCCAAATGCAGTCCTAATATGATCAACTTAATCATCATCATCATCATGTCAGCCATAGGACTGCAGTCCATATCCACTGCTCGACATCGGCCTCCCTCATAAAGTATTTATTGTGGAACAAAAACACATTGGTACAGATAATGGTGAACGTTGGCACTGCAAAAGTTTAATAAATTAGCAGTGATTAAGTTATGGATCCCCAAGACCATAAGGGGGTTATGCCGTGGGGTGCCGGCAGTAGAATGATACCCCTCCTCTCATGCCCATGGATGTAGTAAGAGCCTGCTAAGGGATACCTCCGGAAGATGGGCAGCAGCGTCTATCCGTGTATCAACATCCCATACTGCGCTCACTAACCCGCCTGCCAAGCGTGGTGAGAATGGCAACTACCCCTCATGGAGATCCACGAGGGAGGTCTATGTTCATCAGTGGACGTTTTATGGCTGAAATGATGATGCAATCTACCAAGGGATACCTTCAGAAGATGAGCAGCAGCGTCTTTCCGTATCTCAACATCCCGAACTGTGCACGCCAACCTGCCTGCCAAGCGTGGCGAATATGGCAGTATCCTCTCATGATCCGTGAGGGACGACTATTTCCAGCAGTGGACGTCAACAGCAGTCCTAACGGCTGTGATGATGATGATAGATTAAACTGCGATTATTCATCAACAACCGCTGCTAACTCATCAAATCAACATCCATCACGTACCATAAAACATATTCAATGAAAGCAATAAAATGATCCGATGTTTAAGGTCGTAGCACACGTATCAACTCGGAAAGGGATCGTCACCGTATCAACTCGAGCCGTTTAGTATTAGCTATATGAAACTCCCTACGGCAACGCACACTAATCGGAATTCTAACGTAATCGCCTCGCCTCGGGACAAGCCCAACTGAACCGCGGTGCGGTGCTTGGTCGACTTGCCGTTCCCGCGCTTACGGTTCTCCGTACCCTAGCTTACGGCTCTCCATACCCTAGCTTACGGCTCTCCGTACCCTAGCTTACGTCTCTTCGTCCACACTTAACGTTCGGATTCAAAATGATTGAACTAGCCGTCAACCAGTGGTTGGCAAGCGCGGCGTCGCCTAGCTGTAGCCGAGTCGACGTATCGGAGCTTCTGATCCGCTTTGGTTTTGTGCTTACGTTAGGTTGACGACTGTTTGACGGCGACGCGAAAGGCGATACGGTTACGATCCCTTTCCGAGTTGATACGTGTGCTACGACCTTTAATCGTTGATGCAACATCACAAGAACATATACCAAGGGTTTTACCGTTCAAGCTGCTGTGCAATTATCGGCTTTACGAGATCAATAAAATGATGAACCGATGAATCATCTCTACACATTGTTACGTTGAATTTAGGTCGATGAAAGTTCACGACTTCCTTACCTTACGTGGCGTTTACTGTAAACACATTTATATGCAATTACATTTTTATATTTCCATGTATATGATTTAATAGGAGCATAGCCTTTTTCTTTTCCTTCTGTTTTGAGAATGTTATAGACGTTGGAATCTTGAGCCTATAAGATTGGTACCACCTATACTCCAGCTGAATTCGAATGTAAACCAACTTCAACGCTTAAAATGAGCTCGCATACTTAGCTTTATTTTTTTTTACAGAATTGATTACAATTTACATTGATGTTAACAATCCAGAGTAGATGTTGTTAAACAAATCAACTAGAAGTAAGTAATTTTTTGGATAAGTACCTAGGGTTTGTTTGCCTTTTGTTCTCTTCGAATTTGGCTGAAGTATAGATAAGTACCGATAAGTATAGATGCCGTGGGGTGCCGGCAGCAGAATGTTACCCCTCCTCTCATGCCCGTGGATGCAGTAAGAGCCTGCTAAGGGATACTTCCGGATAATGGGCAGCAGCGTCTTTCCGTGTACCAAAATCCCGTACTGCGCTCGCCAACCCGCTTGCCAAGCGTAGTGAGTATGGCAACTACCCCCCATGAAGATCCATGAGGGAGGCCGGTGTTCAGTAGTGGACGTTTTACGGCTGAAATGATGATGATGATAGATAAGTACGAGTAAATACATTCCTTAACGCATTACAAATTTGCTCTTCAGCTCAGTACCTTACAACTGCTCTTGACCTAACCTTTCTCCAAAACGTCTCCAATAATGTTCAGAAACACCCTTTCCATTTACTATTTCAAATTACTTGCATTGAAGTGTCACTCAAATATACGATCTTAGAAACATTATTTCGTCGTATTTTCATGAAAATGTGCTAATCCTCTCGGGAGCTTTCTTAGTCGAAGCTTCTAAGGCGTATATAATTGGGCAGGTGTGTACTAGTGACCTGTAAACAGGCTATTTTCGGCAGAGTCAATTATGTGAGACCTTTAGAGAAGGTTTATTCAGTGGTTATTGCTTTCTTAAGTCTGACACAGATAAGGTGACCTTTAAACATAACAACTTATAAGTGTCAAGTAAAATTCGTTAGTAGCAATAAATTAAAACAAACCTAATCTATTTAATAATGTCCCAGGCACTGCAGCGTCCCATACAAAATTATTTATCTATAACTAACGCTCTTCAAATCTAAACAAATAAGTAAATTGAAGTGACAGACACACTATTTGTTGTGATTTGTAAAATTTTACATTTTTAATTTTTTTTTTACATTTTTACACAACTAATCTAGTTGTGTAAAAATGTAAAAAAAAAATTCATTTAGAAAATTTTAATTTGATAAGTTTTTCTGTGTTTCTTCCGGCTAATCTCCGAAATCTTCGAGTGGACCGAATCTGACGTGACTGCACTGGCACTGGATAGCTAATTGTTCGAAGGCTCAAGGAGTAAGATTTACTAAGATTTTAGAATAATAATGAAGATTCCTCGCAAATCAATAAAAATGCGGCAAAGCGGCGTGTGGCAGTAACCTATAGAAAAAGGCCAATTTACTTACGTTACTTGTACTGTTTAATAATATTATAATTATAAAACCTACCTATGCTAGCTGCATAACTTATTAGGATTTCAAGCAGCTCCGCCTAGTTAGATGATATCTAGGTAAACTAATAATGCCTGTCTTCACAAATATGTAATCAATCACATAGATTGACAAACAATGTTGATCAATTCAAGCTCGCTAGGTGAATGACATGTTTATTAATATGACATTAGCTTTATTGATAAAAACCAATTTCTTCAATGAATAAAGTCGCTTATATTAATTTTGTTTTATTTGAGATGAATATGAATCTTTCAGTGATTGATATTAATTTCGGGATAGAAATATATATTGATAACAATTGAAACATAATTGCCGCAGAAAACAACTTAAATACACTATTATGTGCAACTTTAATGCATTCCTATGCATTCGCTTAGCTTAGCTATTGTATGAGAAACTGTGGACGCTTGATTAAAATGTTGTAACAAAGGGTCCATAACATAACAATATATGAGCAAATTGAAATCGTTTAGCAGTTAATCTGTCTAATGTAGAATAAATCAGCACAACAGCGTGATGACATAAATTACTAACATGTGAAAGGTCAACCCTTTTAGGCATTTTGGTACACATACGCAGAAATGTCATATCCACCTATAGACACACGAAAACACCGATGAATTTTGATTTAATATGGAGAGGAATATGTTCTTCGTTAAATAAATGATGACTGAAATATTTTATGTTTTCCTGAAATTGTAACGAGATTTTTTTACACGAAGAATATTTCTAAACTTTGTGTACTTATACCTAATAATGTTGTTTAGGTTGATTATGGATATATTGTGTACCTTAATACCTTAATATATATATATATATATATATATATATATATATATTCTGCTAATTAAATCGTCAAGTATAGGTACTACTTACTAGTATAATTATGTTACCTATATAAGCCATTCCAGGCGCCATGCCGCGCGCCGTAATATACATATTCATTGCCTATTTGATGTACTTACGTGTCAGAAGTTCTATAAATCACGCGTAATGTACTAATTAAGCGTAATAAACGTTATCATACATACATTATTCAACATTATATTATTATTATATTATTATTACATTATTTAAGTAAACAGATAATAGATTTGACTTTGAAAGTCAAAGTGTTACCTCTCTACGTAGAACAAATTTAAAACACATTTGAGAAAAAAAATACTATTTATATTTGTAATATCTTTATTGCATAAAAATGGTTTAAATTAAAGTAAGTGGAGCACTTTTTCCTGTGTTAGTTTTCACTGTGTTACAGGAAAACGAGAACTGGTATCCTGTAACACAGTGAAAATACCAGTTCTTGTATCATTCATTTCATTTATTCAGGAACATTAACAATTGTATTTGAATGTTCTTAAAATTAAACACAAATAAAAATCATCATTCATCATTCCAGCCATAAAAAGTCCACTAATGAACAAAGGCCTCCTTCATGGATCTCCATGAGTGGTAGTTGCCATACTCACCACGCTTGGCAGGCGGGTTGGCGAGCGCAGTATGGGATGTTGATATATGGAAAGACGCTGCTGCCCATCTTTCGGAGGTATCCCTTAGCAGGCTCTTACTGCATCCACGGGCATGAGAGGAGGGGTAACATTCTACTGCCGGCACCCCACGGCAATTCTACTGCCGGCACCCCACGGCAAATTCTACTGCCGGCACCCCACGGCAAATAAAAATAACAAGCATTAAATAGAAATAATCAAACATTTTCTGAAATAAAATCATACATGGAATTATGGAAATTATGACAATTGACAATTTGGAAAAATTATCCGATGTTTAGTAATGCTTGAAGTCCTCCGTTCTCTATTAATTAATTCCAATAACCGAAAATGGTGGATTCAACCATACCTAAGGAAAATTTGCAATAGATTTGCGTAGGGAAGACCCTGGTTTAATCCACTATTTTCGGTTATTGGAATTAATGAACACAGATTTATAATATGTATATTACAGATGAAAACCATTTTAGTCTTCACAGACAATATCAGATGTTTAGGGGATTTCATTTACTTAAAGTAATAGTTAGCTTTGCAAAATACTCGCACTATAAAAGCAACTTATTCTAAGCCCCACACATAAAGTAAAGCTAAGTTCATACTCATTTATTTTCATTCTAAAATACATATAATAAAGTTGGTTGGATTATTTCATACAAAAACATTTGTATGAAATAATCTTTGCGAAGGAATTGTGGTCAAATAAATGATTCACGGTTCGAGGCAGCTCATTCTGTAGATTACACCTTGGAACAGGTTCTAGTTCAGAATTTAACAGTTAGCTAAGTTCTTTGTCTAGTTTTTAGGGTTTTTAGTACAAAATGACACCCTCGTAGTTTCGCTCTGTCAAAGTCTTAATTTCGCTTTAACGAAACTGGGTACAAAAAATTTCTTACTTACTTTCAACTTTAACTTATTTTAAAGATTGATGGCTCCCCTAGGTTACCACAAGAATATAATGTACAAGTTTTAAAAAACCGTGTTCAACTTATACGTCTTCTGAAATGTACGTCAGATATTCATAAATTTTCAAATATTCAATTTCAATGTAGGCATTGGAGAGCTTACGAAGGATTCTCGGTAAATTATATTGAATTGAGTGGCGAAAGTATCTTCAAACATCTATAAACCCGCTCGTACACAAAATATTTATAAACATTGATAAAGTTTCATTGCCCACCCCTACTATGTTTCCATGATCTTTTAACGTTTATACTTGTAGCCCACTAATAATCAATAAGTATATATATTATAAAACTCTTCCGTTACTGACTGAGTGACTGACAGACAACGCACAGCCTAAACCACTGGACCAAGAGACTTGAAATTTGACACACAATTTTTACCTTGAGTATCCTTGGTGCACTAAGAAGGGATTTTTCGAAATTCCCATGGGAACGGGAACTACGAGGGTGAAACTGCGAGGTGCGGCTAGTATATTATAAAAGTTTGTGAAGATATATTTCAGGTCAACTGATATTTATGCCGTAATGGACGTTGCCGTGGGGTGCCGGCAGTAAAATAATGCTCCTCTTCCCTTGCCCCAGGATGCAGTAAGAATCATCCAAGGGAATCTCCGGAAGATGGATAGCAGCGGCTTTCCGTGTATTAACTGCGCTCGTCAACCCGCCTGGCAAGCGTGGCGAGTGCGGCAACAAACCTCTCATGATATTGGAGGTCTACGAGGGAGGCCTATGTTCAGCAATGGACGTGGCCATCAGTCCTAAGGCTGAGATGATGACGGGACGCTGTACTTTCTGAGATAATGTTTATTGGACTGGCTCAGCCAGTCTCAGCTAAGTCAGCTATACTCAAGAATAGTACAATCCTCTTGACAAGGGTTTTATAAACAAAACCGTCTCGTCCATTTGGCAGTTTATCCCGTCCAGACGACTTAATCATTAATTAAATAATTAGTCTACGAGCACGGTTCAATACTTACCGGATATCCGAGAAACGTTGTTTGAAGATAACGACATTTTGTTAAATCATTTAATAGACTGCCTGTTGTGTTAAGGCGATCCAAATAACTGTTGTTTAAGAGGAAGTTAATAAAAAATACAACTGTATTTACGAAGTTAGGAGTTTGGATAATAGTTAATTTTGATTTTATAAATAAAAGAAGATTTTACAATAACAACTCTCGTGTCTTTTCGCATTAATAAGCGGGAATGTTCACATACCTCTTATGTTGATGGTAGTAGCCGTCACTCTGAAGAAAGCCCTTGAAGGATTAAAACAGTAAGTGCCTCTGCCAACATAAAAAGTGCAAGAACAATAAACATCTAAGCTTATTAATAAATAATAAATAAATAATAAATAGTTTATTTCTTCAACTTAATCTAATACATTTCAGTGGAATGGGACCCTCTTTTAAGTAATATGATACCTGTGCTAGAGGGTCTCGCTCTGCAGCGCGGCTATCTTTAAGATAAATTATGTATAATAATTAACAAGCTTAGCGTAAATTGTTAACATTAAAAAAAGAAAACTAGCAACATAATACTATTATACTAAGTACAAAAAGAAACAAATTAAATTTAAATTCTAGAGAATTTAATGTTTATAAAAATTCACAAAAAATAAAATCTTCTTTTGGTTGTGGTAATGTTATAAAAATAAGATCAATCACTCTAAGTAATTTATTGATATGAAGAAATGTAAATTATGTTTGTTTTCGAACTATTTATGAATAAAAACTCGCCACGACGCATTGGCCAGCGCGGCGTTTTAAGGCCAAACCCCTTAGTGCCAATACTCTACGGCCCTCAGTCCCCAGCAGCCCCGCTATTCCTGGCTCCGGCAGCGGCCACGGTTCCAGCGGGGCAGAGGGTGCTAAGAATCGCTGAAAGTTCCCCAGCTGCCAAAACCCAATGACCCTGACCTTGGCGTGCTACAACGCCAAGACGATTCGCACAGACGACCGATTATTTGAACTTCAATTCGAATTAGAAAAAATCAAGTGAGATATTTTAGGCTTATCAGAGGTTAGAAGGAGAGGTGAAGACCTGATCCGTCTAACCTCAGGTGACTTGTTTTTCTACATAGGTCATGATTTTTCTTCGTATGGAGGTGTAGGGTTTTTGATTTCCAAAACTGTTGCCCATAAAATGGTTGACATCAAAAGTATTTCCACTCGAGTCTGCTTCCTTATCATAAGATTAAACAAACGATACTCTATTGAGATAATTCAGGTGTATGCCCCAACATCTCGTAGTACAGACGAAGAAGTGGAAGAACTATACGAAGACATAGACAAAGCGATAGACGATACACCTTGTCATTTTACTACCATTAAAGGCGATTTTAATGCTAAAATTGGCAAGGCTCTACTCAAACGAAAAATCGTGGCGGATGGCACAAACTAAGGGAGGCCTATACCCAGCAGTGGGTGAAGTCGGGCTGTGGATGATGATGATGATGATGATGATGATACCAATCAACCAATAAAATTAATAAGCTTCCAATAGATACTGTTACTGTTACTACTGCAGCGCAACGACCCGAAGTGAATCTTGGACTATATAAAAGTTTTGAGATGATTTGTGAGTGACCTCTTCGCAGCATTAATACAGTTTGTAGAAGAATCATACAAATTGTAGCCAAACTCATTCGAATGCATCTCGAAGCAATCTCACTTGAAACAAAGTCGGATTCCAACGAGTTTTAGAAGCCGAGGTACTCGTAGCATACAGATGCACAGTGGCACAATGATTCTGAACACGTGTGTTTTACTGCTGAAACCCGGCGCCAATAAGCCACAGACGGTGACCTGTCAGTAACTGGACCTAGCAGTTAATATTTACAAGGGCAAAGTAAATTTTATAGACATATCGGTCGTATAAAAATAATGTAGTTGGAAAGTCATTTTATAAGGGCTACGTTCATTACGAAGGTTACGTTAAAGGCATTATACACACGGTTTGTCTACTCATATAATGTACAGGGTTTTAGTATATGTGTAGGTAAACCTAGCTATTTAAAAAAATGTTTCGTAACAACTGCAAAAAACTACGTAGTAAACTTAGGAATTCACAGAACACAGAGACTCTGTGTAGACACTACAAAAAAGGACTTTTATCAGAGGTTACTATAATTGCTCTATAACTGAAGGAAAGCATTTTGTTGTAGTGAGCACAATAATGCCTGCCTGTAAATTCCTCCAACTCTTCTAAGAGGAAGGTTTTAGGTCCTAGCTCAGCATGCTAAAGTTTTTTAGTACTTCAATTCATTCCAGCGTCCCGTTAGTTAAAAAAAAACTGCAAGTTATTGACAAGTTACCATTTACACAGTTTTTTGGAGGATGTTCATATACATTATATAAAACTTAGGTCAATATTTTTACAAAACCATTGTCAGGTCCGTTAAATTCAACATCGTCGCCAGATGAATCACAGAAACGGGTCCATTTCGTAATTGTTGTCGTTTGTCGAATCTGTAATAAATTTGCTCCAATCACATTAAATTACCTATAGAAATTTATTAGCTCTACGTTCCAAGAGCGACGAACTGTAAAACCTCTTTGTAAATAACGAGACGCAACAAAGTTATCGGCTTTGTTTGCCGATATTAACAATATATTATATACTAGCTTCTGCCCGCAGCTTCGCCGCGCATGTGTTGTACCCGAATAAAAAGTAGCCTATGTGTTAATCCTGGTCAACATCAATACGTGTGCAAAGTTTCAGCTCAATTCGTAGCCTAGTTTTTGCGTGAAGAGGTAACAAACCTCCATCCAAACAAACTTTCGGCTTTATAATATTTGTGGGATTTTAAATAGGTTTTTTTTGTGGGGTGCCGGCAGTAGAATTACCCCTCCTTTCTTGCCCGTATCCAACAGTAACAATGTGCCGAGGGATACCTTCATAAGATGGGCAGCAGCGTCTTTACGTGTATCAACAGCTCTTACTGCGCCCGCCTGCCAAGCGTAACGAGTATGGCTACCCCCCAGGGATCAGTACTTGGGGATCCATGAGGCCTATGTCCAGCAGTGGACGTTCAACGGCTGAGATGATGATGATGAACAAAGCTTTCTGCTTTGTTTGATGATAATAACGATAACGAGCCTATAGCTATAGGTTTTCTTTAATTTGTTAATCATTAAAATAGGTTGATAAATTTCATGTTTTTAAAAATGGTGGCACAAAACAATTAATGGCATTTATCTTTTAATAATTTTGCAAAATTAATTAATGAATTTTACTAAATTTATCTACGAAATATGCTAAATAAACAAGTTGCACTAATTATAGACAAGTACTAAGGGACTTTTGATCGAGGCTCGGGTTTTGGGTCTAGTATTAAAATAATAAAAAAACTAGCTGTCCCGGGGAACTTTGTACCGCCCAGAATCAACTACCTACTACCATATCTTCTAACTACTACTACTACTATACTACTCTACAACTACTCTGCAACTACTCTACAATTATTCTACAACTACTCAACTACTACTCTACTACTACGCTACAACTATTATCTCATCGTTTAAATCGTCATCGTCAAACTACGACACACAATTTAAAATCAAAATCAGCTAAATCGGCCCAGCCGTTCTCGAGTTTTAGCGAGATAAACCAACAGCAATTGATTTTTATATATTGATATAGATTCTTAGTTCACAAGGAAGTATAATGTAATATTATGGACCAAATAAATACTATTTATTTTGTCCATGGTAATATCACTCGAATGACACGCGACATCTGTTTGTAATGTCAAAATATTTTTTTACTATGCATACTTGCATTACAATATATGTACATATAACTATAATACAATTTAATTTCTGTCTGTCTGCTTGTCCCAGCTAATCGCTGAAACGGCTGAACCAATTTTGACGGGACTTTTATTGCACATAGCTATTTTATGAGGAGTACGAAGGCTTCTAACATTCTAGTTAGGGTACTGTGCAAAAAAAAACGAGGGCTAATCCGGGGGCAGCAGTTACAATAAAATGCAAAGTAGTGCATATTAAACCGTAAAATTGTCATCTCTAGTATCAATAACTGTAAATTGCACTTCCAATGTAATTGAAACCACAGGATGTGACCCATCGCCTCCATTGAGGAGCTTTTCTGAACTTGCCATTGTAACCTTTTAATTGACTTGCACCTTGATGAAACGGTTTAAAGTTTATTTTGCAATAGCAGAGATCCTGGGTCGAGTATCAATGACCTTAATAGTCATTATGAGCTTCAATGGGCCGAACGGAGGAATATGCTCAATGTAGAATATTAAATTGTTATTGCGATTGTTTCGGGAAACATGGCTATGAGCTTGAGTCTTACCAAAAATTTACAACAATTCTCGATGTTATTTAACTAATTATTTCCTATCATGTTAACATACTTGTGCAGTTCGTATTAAATCTTAAATTATGATAAGGTATAGATGTTACATATTGTAGAGAAAGGGGGAGGGAATTCCCAGCGGTAGGACAGTGGTGTCAATTCTGTTAGCGCACTTCTCTGCTAGAAAAAATATTTAATGCCTAAAAAAATAATTGTTAGAGAATAACCCTAAGATAAAACTTCTTTAATATCGTAAAGTTCTATTTCTTAAATTGAAACCAGTTCACTTTAATGGAGGCAAGATCTTAAATCCTGCAGTTTTCTACCGCCACGTAGTTTAATGGGGAGCTATAACGTTGGCACTTTTATGGGTGATCGTTCGTACCATCGCATCGGCTTAGTGCTCTAATGTTTATTACTCTGACATGCAAGCGCGCCCTGGAGGGCACTTCTGTACTTCTGCTGATTCCGTGCAGTGCTTATTGGGTAGAAGTGCTTACCGGGATCGGTCATCGGAATTCTGTGTTTGCTTAACTTGACACAGGGTAAGTAGATATATCACGCGGGACATTTAACACAGCATCCGTATGCAAGCAGAGCTTGTGTTATAGGTATCAGAAGATACTTGAATACATTTTGCAAATACACACTTATCACATTTATAAAGATGACAAAAAAAGTGTTAAAGTGTTATTTCCAGCGTATTTACGTATTACGTATTACCCATTTCGTATTCGTCGTTTGCCTAGACTTTATGGATGACACCGCTGAACTTATTTAAAAATCGACTTCTATTTAAAGTCTACAAGAACTTAAGAAAAACTCACGCGTACGCAACCTATGTAAAAACTGTCCTAACAACTACCAGTTTATTGTTTTTAAAGCTTCGGTCATACCTGCGCGTCGTCTGCGATGCGAAATGTGGGATGCAAAGCGGGAGCGTCTACTACGCGAAATTAAACGTGCACACCTGCGCGACTACAGCTCGAATTGCGAACTACTAGAAGTGTGCGTAGTTTTGGTCGCGTAAGCAGGAAATAAGTTATCGTTGGTAGCGTCCGCCGCGCGGCTAACGCTCTCGCTTCGCGTCCCGCACCCCGCGTCACCGACGCGCAGGTTTAGTTGAAGCTTTACTCATCTGAGACGTTAATTTGTCTGCCTCAATGAGCATTTCAAAACGTCCGTCTGGTTGAAACCGACCCTTGAAAAGCAATCTATAGTTATTATGGATACACATCAAAGTGTGTATGGTCTGTCTGTAAGGTTTTTATCAAATAAACCACCTGTCTCTAGCAGCGTTTTAACTTTTCAGTCGATTAGCTCCGCACTAACCCTTTTGTAACATCGGTTTTGCAAGGGTGCCACGAAATTGGATATTCAGTAAGTATCAATAAACTCTGAAACCATACATCTATACGCACGATATAAAGTTGATGAGTCTAGTAAACACAGTACTTTATTTATTCACTCAAGCGTCTTTTGTTTCTTTTAACAAAAAAGACAATCAAAACACGCAAGCACAAATTAATGAACACTTTGATATCTTGCGTGTCTGTTCTTTATATGGAAGGCCTTAGTTTAAATCCTAGTGTTTGAATTTAAAATCTGTTTTTTCCCTCTACCGAAGATAAAAAACCCGTCTAGATACAGATGAATTTAAAGGTCATCAATCAAACGTCAGATCGAACATCTAAAACATCAAAACCAGTGCTCACTCAAAGAGTTCAAGGAACATTTTTTTTGAGTGCAGTGAACTTTTTATAGTCGCCATGAATCCATCAATTGTTGCATTTCAGTTTAACGGCGATACTGAACGCACTCTCTTTAATGTTATTTTGTGCTTTAGTCGAAAGTTCAGGGTTACTGCAGTTTGTTTGTTTACAGCAGACAGTAAAGACTCCTTCATTACACAAATATAGGTAGGAGTGCTTTGATTACAAACATTTTTTATTGCCTTACACTGTTTTGGATTATTTTTACTAGCCTGCAATTCTGCGTGTTCATGCTCAATTTTTAATTTGCGGATCAGGTTGGAGAAAATTTGCGATAACGTAGGTACGAAAGTTTTGTCACCTCGTTTTCTGATTCGAATCGTGTTAACATGTGTAGTTTATCGCTGTGCCGCATACAACGCATAAGCCCGGGCAAAAGAAAAAAAATGTGTCTTTTATTTTTGTATTTTTCATGCTGACTGACTAAACATATTTTTTACTTCATACCCTGTCCAGTAGCCTAATCAGGCGCTTTACATGAAAGACTAGCAGTATAACAAGTTGAAGAGTATGTTTTTAATAGAAAGCCTAATAAAATAACTCATACTAATTTGTTGATATAAACTCGTGTTTGATTGGCGTGTGCATCATAAACATGTCAAGTTAAAATACTTGAGAATATTGTTATGAATAGAAACAGCTGCTCGATTACTTATCGCTTCATACCATAACAAATGATGTAGGCTATATTAAAGTAATGTGTCATTGAGAAAGTTAAATTTAAATGTTGTCAATCATAATCATAAATGTATATTCTTACATAGACTTACTGCCAAATTTATTTAAACTTGAGACTTACAAAGCCCATGTTTCTAATAGAGTTTAAAATTTTAATATGTAATTTACAAAATAATAAGCTGCTGTCGTGAGTTTAAGTGAAAGAGTGATCAAACAAATTTGCATATGCAAATAATAAAACCTTAAACACAACAATAAGGCACACTTTTTTTTGGAAACACTTGGAGGTGTTTTCGTACCAATGCGCGTAAATGTAGTAGCTGCTGCCGTAGGGTGCCGGCAGTAGAGTATTGCCCCTCCTCTCTTGCCTGTGGATGAGAATTTGTCAAGGGATACTCCGGATGATGCGCAGCAGCGTCTTTCCGTGTGTCAACAGACTGTACTGCGCTCGCCAACCCGCCTGCCAAGCGTGGTGAGTATGGCAACATCATGATGATGTACTCAGTGATCAATCACGCCAGAGACGCCATTGTCCAGCAGTAGATGTCATTTAAATAGCCTGTATGTATCCTTCGATAAATATGCTATTGAACACTACAAGTATTTTTCAATTCGAAGTAGGTAGTTCTTGACATATCACGTTCAACCTACCAACAAACTCTTCACCTAGGTATATAATGATTAGGTAGTATGTGAAGATTAAATGTCTAAACATTATTATATTAAATCGTGAATGTGCGCGAACTTACAGCAGGGCTAGCATGGCCGGAGATATTTTATCCACGGGGAGAGGACAAAATACTATTCCCCTCTGACAATTTTGTCCACCCTCCGAGCATGGCGACATAGGTGGATAAACTATTCACAGTGGACAAACCAGGGAAAACGCTTGTCAACGTCTAATGTCAAAAAGTGATATAATTCTCTTTCCCCCTGTTGCCGTGCTTTGCCAGGTGGATAAAATAATTTTATCCCTTGTTAGTGGAAATAACCGGTGGACAAAAGTTTTATCCCCAGCCCATGCTAGCCCTGCAGGTAACAGGATCACAAGTTTATAAAATTAATAATTTTAAGTAACCCCCGACACTTTACCTAGTCTCGGAGATCACCTAATGTTTTGTCTGCAATCAACACAACATGCCCTTTCATTTGATACCACACTAGGGTAGGTATATTTGAAAAAAAAAACGATTGTTCACCCCTACTTTCAACCCCCATATCGCATGAATGGCTAGACCGATTTCTATATAAATTTCAGTTTTGCATTCGACACATCATTTCCTTTCATTTGATACCAAACTCGAGTATATTTGGAAACATTCCATTATTCAATCCCTTTTTCACCAATCTTGTAAACTTCTCAACCGATTTTGATAAAAGATGTTTAAGAACCACCGCCAAAAAATCTGCTTTTAAATAAAATAACTGCATGCAAAATCATCATCATGCTTACTGCATTCACGGGCCACGTGGAAGGTTTTTGCCATGCTGCACACAAACATAAATCTCTTGTATCTTTTGTTTTCTTATTGTTGATTATTATAATTTGTTTATGTGATTTTTAAACTGAAATTGAAAATTCATTTATTCAGATAAAAATCCATTTTGTTAGTCACACATAATACAATTGAGAATGGTTAGTAAAATCACAAAACAGAACAAAAACAAAACATACAAAAAATAACAAATATTTTGTTTTCTCTAGTTTGTTCTTGTTCTAAATTAAGTTTGCCCACTCGTTTAAGAGCTACGGTGCCATAGACAGACACGCACGCAGGCAGACACACAGGCAGACACACAGACAAACACACATAAATAGCGGTCAAACTTATAACACCCCTTTTTTGTCGGGGCGCGCCTTTTTAACCCACCGTAATGTGTATAAAAGTCAGACGAATAAAGTTCAGCTATTATTTCCAATCTGCAAAATGTCCCTTCGAGGGAAAGTTGGTAAAAGCATCTGTTCCGGGATAATCTCGCTATTTATCAGCGGGTTATTTATGTGCCACTAAATTGTGGACCCACACTAGCTTACAAGTTTTATCTAAAGTTTCCTATCCCGCATTTTTTATAAGAAGCTGCCATTTCATATACGAGTAACTTAGCGGTAATGCTTAGATTGTAAATGTGTATAGAAGTTATTTTCTGATTTATCTAGGTTATTTCTTGTTATTTTATTTAACGCTGTGAAACACACCGCTCATAAATGAACGTAAGAGAGACGATTCTTAAATATCGCAATTAGAAAGCTTTTAATTATATTTTATGTTCATCAGACACTATAAAATATAAATAATATTATATTTTATCGTCTAACTAAACCGTAGGACGTTCTCTGCTGGACATATCCTTAAAATAGTATGATATTAAAACAAAAAAAAAAAAATATAAGCTAGACAATACACAAAGCACCGTTTTGTGCAAAACTCAGCAAAGCTTGTAGTATAGAAACCAAATTATTAATAGAATACTTAATTATTTATTTTATGTAAATATATACTTAGTAAAATGGCGAGGCGTGGTGATGACAGGTGGAGTAAAGCTATAACTGAATGGTGGCCGAGGCAAGGATACGTAAACGTTGGTCGTCCGGCAGCAAAATGGGCAGACGACATTGATAAAGTCGCGGGCAGACGATGGATAGGACTGGCGCAGGCGTGGCGGTCGTGGCGGATGGCACAAACTAAGGGAGGCCTACCCAGCAGTGGGTGTAGTCGGTCTGTGGATGATGAAATATATACTTACCATACATAGAAAATACCCTGACCCGAGACAAATATCCGCAGAATCGCAAACATTTGTCCCCAGCGGGGAACGAACTTGTAACCTCGCCGGGTGTATGACCAACTGAGCCACCGAGGCCATTGAATTATTAATTATTTATTCTTAAAATTTAAATGAATAGATCTAAAATAACGATAACATGTGCATGGCGCCTGTCAGTCGTATACTAATGTCTTCTTGCAATAACCAAGATATAGGTTTCATAGTTAAATTGACAAGCCATTCTGACCCCTGTGATCTCTGTAATAAGGCGTAATATAGTGAATGATGATTGTGATTAATTACTTTAAGGACACAGTCCAGACGTTACGATGAACTGACATGGCGTGGCAGGGTATAAAAAGGAATGTCTTTTACAGGCAATAATTTTATGTTCATATTATCTTATACATAAACAATGTAGATAAAGCTGAAACACATGAATTATTGAACTATACTCTAGCCAAACTCAAGATGCAATATTTACTAACATTGGAAAACAGCTGATTTTTAGGGTTGCGCCTCGAAACTTATGGAGTCATGACTGAATTAGATGATTTTTACCAATAAATTCTACAAGATTTGTTACAATTTTCAATAGTTACGTCATTTCTATGGAAAATCTAACTTTTTCAATTTATAAATCTTCATTAGGTGATCAAAAACAAAGATTAAAATCCACAGAGATTTTTTGTGTTCCTAACAGTGCCAACCATAACGAACTTTGGTTTTGACTTCCTGGGTCGCAAACAGTTGGATATTTATTGGCTATGATTCGGGATTAAGAATACACTACAACATTACTCATAGAAAGAGCAACAATAAATTCATATTTAGTTTTCAAGGCAATAAAGACGGGTTTTTGAATGGCGGGGAACTAATATTCGAAAGCAAAAGTGGAGATGGAGATTATCATAAAGAAATGAATGCAGAAGTATTTGAAAACTGGTTCAAGAAAATAAATGAATTAATTGAGCCGGAATCAGTTATTGTGATGGATAATGCTCCCTATCACTCTCGTCGTCGCCTGGAACGAGTATGTACCAAACATGCAATGGAAAAAAGCCGAAATCCAAGATTGGTGAACAAGCAAGGATATCTCGTTTCAGGCCACTATGATAAAAAGGGAGCTTATCGATTCGATTGCACCAATCAAGCATAATTAAAATGGCCTATGCTACAGACACATACGCAAAAGAAAAAAATATTGAAGTCTTGTGTTTGCCCCCCTACCACTGTGAATTAATCCCAATGTCATTTCTATTGGGATTAATTCAAAGACTATGTTGTAGATAAAAATAAAACATTTAAAGATGCATGAATTAAAAATTTTATTACAAGAATCAATGAATTTGATACCACCTGCATCATGGCAAAAATGCATAGGCCATTGTTATAAATGAAGAGAACAAAATGAGAGACCTGGATGGTATAACAGATAATGTAATTGATGAATTCATCATCTAGGTCTCCGGAGAAACATCAAGTAGCTCAGAATCTGACAGTGATGATGATTAAATAATCATCATCGCTGTCAGATAGAGTCATGCTTAATTAATTAATTGTCCCAAAAAGAGTTATTTTAGGACACTAATTAATTAAGCATGATGATAAGTAATGGTAATAATGTATATACTTTATTTATATGTACCTATTTTAAATGTCCCAGAAGAGAGACACTTATTATATATGAAACAGGCTATTAACATAATTAATGTTAGTTAAGATTTATATTTGGTCTTATATAATCTTCCTTAGCTAGTAGCAGCTTCAACTCAATAGGTAATGATAAAACTGATGATGATGATGATGATAATTAATTAATTTGACAGCAAATAATATTATTTTATATTCAATATTTATCTAAATATATAAATAGCGAAAATAGCACAGCCGAAAAAATGTTTTCACCCCTGATATCAGCTGATTCAACTGTCAGTGCAATGTTAGTAAATATTGTATCTTGAGTTTGGCTAGAGTATAGATGTGAAAGGACTGGTTGTTGGTTGTAGTAAAAAAGCAAACTGAATTGATTGGTTGGAGACACAGTTAAAACTCGCACTGAAAATACAAATGGACTTTAAAGGGGATAAATCTCGTTGAAAGTGATTTTATAATGCATTTATCATTTCTCCACAGGCAGTGGGAATGTAACAATGACGACATAAAAATATTTAAAAAGAATTATGGCACAATAAATATTACTAAAGTGACCGTTTTGCGGCGTTGCACTGACAACTTGCTGGCGGTAGTGATTCACTCGTAAATTTCATCGTTACAACATATCGACAACGTAGTACCAATATCTTCTATCTAAAAAAATATAACTTTACAGGAAACGTAAAATACCGTCTCATCAATTTTTTGGATATATTTTTTTTATTTTAAATAATCTAAAGATTGGAACAAAATATGATGTGCACTTAGTTTTATATTATACTTAGTTACTATTACTAGTTTCATAGAGATGTAGGGTACTTATTGGTTATACATAATTTAAATTATGTAATTTTGGAGGAATGCTAAGAGGTGTTGAAGTTAAAGAAAAAACAAAAAAAAATTATAACCAGAAATCGTTTGTAAGATTCCTATTGTAAGCCTTTTTTATATGAATGATTAATATTTCAATTTTACAATATAAAAATCGACTGTCCAAATTTTCAATTTTTGAAATTTTATTTTAATTCTGCTGTATATTTTTTCATTTATAATGTGTTGACACGAAAATAAAAGTCTTTGCTATTTTTTTTTTTGCTATTTATTTTTTATATTGTTTAATGACTTTGCAGCGCTGCCGACCTACATAGTTGCAGACAATAAGCTTCATCATCGGGCCTTTTGATCCAATATAATGTATTTGAGCATCGAATTATTTATTTATGTGTGTGCGGCTTAGTAAATATTTTCTAAGTAGCTTCTTACTGGTTTGAGTAAGACTCGTGTAAGCCTTTGTAAGTCGGTTGTGTAAGTCGGGATTTATTACAAAATGTCAAATTTCTAAATAGCTACATTGTATGAAAACGGTAAAGTATTGAAAAGGGCTATTTTAATATTATTGTTAGTACTCGTATACGGTCTGCTGTTATTTAAATATTACTTGTAGCCATGTCCTATGCAGTGCAGCGTCCCGTACAGCATGCATTAAAATGTTCTCTAAATATGAAAATAACAAAATATAAAGACCAAATTACTTACCTTACCTACCTTAATCCAAAATTTCTAAAGTATGTACCACACCAAAATTAATTTATTTACTGTGTATTAGATTGTTTCTTTCTTTTGTTTTTTTTTTCATGAATTCATCACTTTTCTAGATATACATTTTAGTTTTCAGTGTAACTTCTGAATAAAACATCAAATTTAATAAAAGTAGCAAACATACGCATCAGATTGAATTGCCTACAACTTCAGCAAAGTAACTTGTAGTACACAAATCTAAATGCCAATTAGAAGTGAAACTTCGTAACCTACCTCGCCTCGGTAACATTTCTCTTGTCTACATAAATAAGCGTTGTGGATGATTTCCGGCGATTAACACATCATTGAATAGATAGAGATAGGAACAGATACCTGTTTCTCTTATCCTACTCATGATCAATGAACTAGTACTCAATTTAAGTTGAATATTTTGCGTGAAGATGTTTTTGTGATGTTATTGTGAATCCTAATTCAGACACATTTATTTTTTATTTTAATACTCTGTCCCTAGACAGTATTAAAATTAAAAAGAAATAAATTTAACGTAAAAAAAAACTTTTAAACAAACAAGCTTTTATTTGAACGTACCCACTAAAAATAATAAAATAAACATTTTTCATTAAAGTTTAATGTCAACTTAAAACGTCTTTGCACAATATATGTAATAAAAAAGCTTGTCGCTTTTCTTAGTCCATCCACGGGCAAGAGGGGAACATTCTAATGCCGACACCCCACGGCAAGATTACATTTAATTAATATCTCATTTAGTCTTTCGCAAATCTGCACAACGAATTCATGAGCACGTGTCATAATTTTGAAGAATTAATTCACTAAGATTAAAGACCTATTTGCAGAATGATTTTCACGTCCTTTGCTTAATTATGATAATAACTTGGGTTGAAGATTTACATTTGATCATAAAATAATTCATAAAATATTTAAGCCATTAAAATCCATGTTGGCCGAGTGGTAGGAACTATATTTTGACCTTTCGGTCGTACTAATGTCTAAAGGTTGCTTTTGCACAAAGAAATATTTTTAATTTAAGTATATAATTATGGGAAAATTATATAAATGATGTCTCGAGGCCTTTGTCCAGCTGTGGGACACCAATGGCTGATAATAATAATATAAATAATTATAGGTGCTGGGTTAGCTTCTTCTATCTAACAATGACCTAGACTCTGTAGCGTCCCTCATAGCATGTATACCAGTTGCTGACGCAGGAAACTTCATTTATAATAAATAGATGTTGTAGGCCTTCCTCTGACTAATAGTTGACTAAGCTGGGAACCCTCCCAGCTTAGTCAACTATTAGGTATAGGTGCTGGGCAAGCCTAATCCATCTAACAAAGCCCCAGGCACTGCAGCGTCCCGTACAGCATGATAACTAGTTGCTGACACTGTATAAATCATCAGAATAGATGCAAAGGCCTTACTTTTTTTGTAGGCCTTACTAATACTTAATATTTCCGCAATCCGAACGTCATTAAACGTTTAACACATCATCTTCAAAGTTGGTTCCTTATTGTACATACATTTTAGTCCATATAAATAATTGAAAATGTGACTTAATTGGAAACTGATCAAACACTTTCCTAACACGACAAGAAATCACATCAAACGAGTGAAAATAGATTGTCCGGTCCCTAGAGCTGTTTGGGTTCCGATGAGTCGGGCAAGGATGACACCGCTTGAGTTTTAAGTTTTTCTAGTTATTGAACTTGATAAGCTTTCGCGATTTGTTAAAATTTTAATTACTTTTGATTACAAGATTTTTATAATTTGTTATTTTTAGCCGTGAGGTGCCGGCAGTAGAATGTTACCCCTCCTTTCATGCCCGTGGATGCAGTAAGAGCCCGAGAAAGGATATTTATTTTTAGCCGTAGGGTACCGGCAGTAGAATGTTACCCCTCATTTCATGCCCGTGGATGCAGTAAGAGCCCAAGAAAGGATATCACGGGAAGATGGGCAGCAGCGTCTTTCCGTGTATCAACATCCCGTACTGCGGTCGCCAACCCGCCTGCCAAGCGTGGTGAGTTTGGCAACTACCCCTCATGGAGGTCCAGAAGGAGGCCTGTATTCAGTAGTGGACGTTTTAAGGCTGAAATAATGATGATGAGGATGACAAGATTTTATCGCGTACCTTTATTATTATTTTCCCGACCGACGACGTTTCGAACACGTTACAGTGTTCATAGACGCGAGAGATAGGTCGGTTTCTAGTAGATATTTTACTATATTCTGCGACTGTTTTTAATAAAGTCTGAACTTTACTTAATTATAAGTAGAAGAAAAAAAGGGGCTTGGTATTGGGCAAGCAGAGTGACATGAAAAGTTTCTAAACGAATATTTAGAATTCAGAATAAAAGTAGTTAAGTTTTTCATAAGAACAAAAAGAAGATGTAATTGCAGTAAGTCCTATTTAAGCGAATTAGAAAAAAAATTGTAAACATTACTTCATTTAATACAGATCAGCCTTTTTATAAGTGGCTTAGTTAAACTAAGCGACTAATAAGAAGATTAAAACATTTTCGGCCAGGAAATGAGAAAAAAAGGCTACGTAATATAAGTATTTTTTTTTCTGAGAACAGACCAGCCCTAGACACACGGGCTCGCGAATACGGCAGGCGCCGGGAAGACGCGGTGAATCATCGCCCTCGTTAGTAGCACACACCGACTCACAATAAACCTTACCACCATGTAAACAAAGAACTTTTTCCAACAACCATCCCCATTCTAGCACAATGACATGAATTGGTAATGTTTGTACGTGGCAGCATTATTAGTTTCTGTAATCTGTGGCATTATCTTGATTCAGATCTGCCAGATTAATTATGCTTTGTGTCCTTCGCAAAAGACAGATTAATATTAGACAATATTGACTTGGGAGAGGGATTATGTAAAATTCAGAATTAAAACAGATTTTGATAAAGCGTTTTCTATTTCGCGGCAAGATAGGCGTGTGAGTACTTATTTATATTTATTATTTAGCTGGTAGCTATCGATCAAGTCTGATGAGTTGGTTTAAAGTCAAGAAGATGTATATTTCGATCTCTTGAGTAATAACTTTTTAAAACCTTCAACTAAGATTCAAAAGCAGACAGAGTATTGGCCTTTTATATGCATATAATACATTATATATTCAACGTCTGTTAATTCATGCAATGCCTAAAAAATTTTTAGATGTGTTAGGCTTATCCAGCAGCTATATAAACCACTCATTTAAGACAAATAATTCCATCAAGTTAATTAAAATAAAATGCAAAATTTCCGGTACCCATAATTAGTTTCAAAAATTGACGTACTAGTGACTTATTGATCAATCTACTAACCGTCTCTCTCAGTTAAATAAAAAATACTTGTTTAAAAACAAAATACACGCCGGATTATTATGTCATCGGTTTTTGATAAGAATGCAAAGTTTCAATTAAATCTGATGTCTAAAGTGGGTTAAAACAACGGTCGGAGATTCCAGATAAAAGCGTGTTACAACTTCTGTACATAACCACTCTTTTGCCGAGCCATTATATAAAAAAACCATCAGGACCGCTAAATTCCCATATTAAAATATCCCAATCGAATATGCCAAGAAAATTGATTGCACATTCGTAAGTGACTGATAAACGCTTTTCCCAGTCCATAAACATGCCGTTATCTGAATGATTCACATTTTGACAACTCTGCGGGCGGTAAACGATCCATCTTGCGAGACCATGTGTACACCTCTTTACAAGTTTCTTGCCATGTGTTCATTCTACTTAAGGTAACATCGTCGTTCTAAAACAGTAGTGGAACATTGAACAATTTGGTGTTTCTAGAGAAAGAGTTTGGTTTTGATATATTTCAAAATTGAATTAAAACCTACGTGTCTTTACTGAAACTACTAGTTTCCTGTCGTAGGAGAGAGACTTTTGAGTTATTCCTACAGATAGAATAAAATGTAGAACTTCATATACAAATAAATAAAATATAAATACATGTTTGTTACTTACTCCTAACAGCGTGTTTATGCATTCATGATGAACGGTATGGCAACTCATGATACACAAACAAAATAACATTGAATGAATTACTTTAAATATATTTAAGATCTTTCAGAAATTATCATAACCTGAAAAAATTTTGGATGACCGTGGCAATCGAATCTTTTGACTTTAATTGATCACTTCCAGCTCATTATATAACTACATTATATATTCTACAGTTTTAGGCTTTTGTTATGGCACGTCGTAAAAAATAATGCAAAACATTTACATATCGACCTTCGAAATTTAAAATATCTATTTACTATTTGAAGTAATATGCTTCAGACTAATTTCATGAATATAAAGTAAAAGTACTGAGGTAACAGCTAAAAAGCTGATAAAGGAAAATACAGGCGGTAAATACGATGCACTGACCTCTCTTAGAATTCCAAAAGCACGAGCGGGTATTTGTTTTAACATGTAAACTACTAAATAGGAATTTCATATCCATATCAATGATGCGTTTAAACAGCGTCAGCGTTAATTCTTGCTGTACGGAACTAAGCAAAGCCTGGGATTGTTGACGGATTGAGCATTCCCAGCACCTATACCATCCTCCCAGCTGAGTCGGCAATACTCAGGGGCTGCTGAGTATTGTGCCTGTTGTTTTGAAGTTTAAGTTTAGTTTTAGTTATGTTCTATTTTATGTATGGTTTTATGCAATGGATCATAAATTTATATATTGCGCAGGTTTCCTCACTACGTTTTACTACAGAGGAAAAAAACAGGTCAATACTTCTGAAGCTGACAAAGCCGGTTTTATCATAAGTACATATGTACCTACTACAATATTTTTCGGAGTAACTTCTATCTAACTGCCATAGCATGTGCCAGGAACTGTTAAAGCCAGTGAACTGAGTAAGCGGAATTGGCTGTCTCACTTAATTCTTGTCATCTAATTAATTGTTCATTATTATGTCCACGGGCAATTTATCAAAGCAAAGTCCATGATACAATTGCTACCAACATTACTTCGCTGGATCTAGATGAAGATAAGTGAATCGGCTGACCTGAATCTTAAGCTGTGAGAATTGCCAGTCTGTACAGTGTATCATAGTTAAATATTATTTTGTTTTACTCGCAGTGAAGGTCTAAATATTACAAATAAAGCGAACAAGTGCGAGCAAGACTCGTGCCCGAAGAATTCCAAAATATGAATACCTTTTTAATTAAATATTTATGCTGGGCAGTTGGACGTTCAGCCATTATACAAATTATACGCTTTTTACTGATATTTATTTATCAAAAATAATTATTCAACTACTTCGTACTGAATTGACCAGTTAGAAACTTTATAAAAAGACGCATAACCTAATTTTAGAATAGATAAGACTGGTTGATATAATTCTTAATCTTAAAATATTTTTTAATATAATCAAAGCCTTTTTGGATTTTAAACGCTTTTTTTCTCAAAACTTCAATACGGTGTTATGGGTTAAAAAAAACCCAAATCTGCCGCAAAGCTTTGCAAATTTCAGAGTCGTGAAACTACTAGAAGTGCTCTATAGATTTCCATACAAACATTTTACACTTATTGTTATAATTTCTGAATACCGTGAGGTAGAGTCTTGATTTTTGAAGGTCAGGCCAGCAACAAGTGTAAAATGTTTGTATGAAAATCTGTAGGGCACTTCTGCACGCAGAAACTCTTCAGTGGCTGCTAGAAAATGCTAAGCTAAGCAAATCAGTAGCGTGTTTTTTGCTTCCTCGGGGAGACAAAAGAAAAAGTAAAAAAAAACTAAGCAGTGGGTCGTACGTTCTTAGCATACGATCAGCCTCCACTGACTGCGGCCAAATGCGAATTGAATGTCAATGGTGCAAGCAGCTTCCTTTGGCGTGGGGCGCTGGCAATAGTGTTGCCTCTCTTCTCATGCCCGTGGATGCCAAGAGATTTCTCAAGAAGATGGGCAACAGCGTCTTTACGTGTATCAACATCCTCTATTGCGCTTGCCATCCCGCCTGCTAAGCGGACAGCAAGAACCCTCTGGTGATGTTGGAGATCCATGAGGGAGGCATATGCCCAGCAGTTGACGTGGAAAGCAGTCCTATGGCCAGAAGTACTACGGTCGGTCCAGTCTTGAGATGATGAAGCTGCCTCCCTCTACCTTCTTCACGGTGTCAGACATTTTTTTTAACTAGTCAACCCTAGAACCAACACCTACAGCTTGATTTCCGAAACTGAAACAAGATTACAGTTGCTCCAGACTTTAGCGGACTAATTTTATCTTCCCACAAGCAGCAGTTTGAATGTCCGGGAGTAACCTCTCATAAACGCAGACTAGGGGCAAATTAATACATTAGGCTTCCCACAAAAGGAAAAGTTTTAAAGTGTTACAGCTTTATACGCGCGTAAAATTTTACGATTCTAATCTTTAGTTTAGCTTAATCGCTAGGTATACATTTAATTTGCAGTTTTACGGAAACCCGTTTGATTCGGAAAGCATTGGATGAGTAGTGTCTTCTATCAAACTTACTTTCACTGGTTACGTTAGATGGTGAATAAGTGCAAGAGCTATGAAAATAACCTTTATGGATTATTACTATACTGGATAACCACGACGTTGTGAGAAGATTGCTTCACCGTGGTCGCGGGCAGATCAACCAAACGCGCAGGCGGTAGGTACAAACGTCACTGTCGCGCGTCGGGATTAAAATATAGGTTAAATACCCGTTAATAACCCAATATAGTAATATTATGTTCAATTCGCAATCACTTGGTCGCGAAAAATTAAAAAGAAAACTCATAAGAACTTGTTTCTCATGAGTTTAAAAAAAAGCTAATAAAAAAATATACATTACGCTTATAATATAATATAACCCGCATATAACCTGGTTAAACATAAATAGGAGTATACGAAAGTACACCCCACACATAAATATTAAATGCACAATGCCCTCTTAAATGTCGCCGATGCTGGAACCAGCAACAGGTTTCGAAATCAACATTGTGTAAGTCTCGATGCAGTTATTCTTATTATCAGAGATCGGAGAATAATCCCTGATCTCAGTTAATATAAAAAAAATCCTGATCTCTGTGGGGCAGTTGTTTGTTTATGTAAACTGCAGTTATTTGAATCTGGGTGCTTTTAAGTACATATGACCAAAAAACAATTATATCAGTCATTTGGTACCCACAATATCATGGTACATACAAAATTTAAAACCAAATATTTCTTATTAGGGGGCGAAGCCCCCTATTATGTATGTGTATTAGCACTGTATGTCTGTCTGTGCATGACACGATTACAACCGAACGCGTTGACCGATTTACATGAAACCTTTTTTGTTAGCACTTTCTTAATGAGAGATGGGTACTGATTGATTTTGGTCACAGGGACCGGAGTTTTTGTGACCTCAATGTATTTGAAATATTTAAAATTTAAATTTATTATTTTTGTTTTTTTGGAAAGCTTCGCCCCCTTTTCTGGTACCCGCTTGTTTTAATTTTTCAACAAAAAACAGACTTCAATAACTTGGTTCTTTCGAATAATATTTTTTTCAGTCCACAATTGACAGATAAATCATAAAACACACCTGAACGTCAAACATAGAACCTCCTCCTTTTTGAGTTGGCTAACCAACAGATAAAGTTTTTTATTGCAACACATACAATACAAAATATCAAAATAAACTAAATAAGTTCTTACTCAGCATAATCACGCTGTGCCAGAACGGGTCGTACCACAGCGACCGTCTGGTCTTCCGTAGTGACGAAAACAACTAGATGGTGTTGTGTGAAATGCCCATGTTTATTTATTTGTTATCAGCTCATGCGTGTATTAGTGTTAATAGATGTATGACACCCGCTAGAGATTCATTCAATGGGCGGCGACCTTGCCATTTCGTTTTAGTTTCCCGACCTCGAGCCATATGATCTAAGTTCAATGACTTGTGAGTCAAATTTAAGCGTTGCGAGACCGACCCAGTTTCGTTTTTGTATTATTTATTATCGAGAGGTGTAAATGACAAATTAAATTTCGTTTTCTTTGGAGACGTCTTTGAAAGAGTCAAGGTTTAATAGAGCCGAGAGTTTTGAAACAATGCTCACCACGCATATTGTTTCATTATTATCATTTGGCAGATTCTTACTGCATCCACAGGCAAGAGAGGAGGAGCAACACTCTTCTGCCGGCAACCCACGGCATATATTCTGGTGAATTCAACTTTAAACCGTGAATTCACCTAATACGGAACAAGATAATGATGGCTGCTGGGTAGAAGAAAGTCATCATATCAGCCGTAAAACGTCCACTACTGAACTAAGGCCTCCCCCATGGAGATGCATGAGGGGTAGTTGCCATACTCACCACGCTTGGCAGGCGGGTTGGTGAGCGCAGTACGGGATGATGATATACGGAAAGACGCTGCTGCCCATCTTCCGGAGGTATCCCTTAGCAGGTTCTTACTGCATCCACGGGTAGGAGAGGAGGGGTAACATTCTACTGCCGGCACCCCACGGCAGCCGGCACCCCACGGCAATTAAACGGCAGAAAGAAACTAATAATAATTTATTTTAACCAAAACGTATTAAGTTACTCAGTACTCAAGCATGTCCTGGTAGGACAAACTCTTTCTAAAAAGTTCGATCCCCGGGGACAAATGATTGCTTTTCTGCAATAATTTGTTATGGTCTGGGTGTCTTCTATGTGTGATAAGCTGATAAGTATAGTGAGGTATGTGTCGTGGGGTACTCTATCTAATTCGTTTCTTGCTTTATAAATCTTGCCACTGCTCGCCTGTGACCGTCAACACATCTCGTTACCAAGACAGAGCCCCCTCAGTTTGTTAATAACATCACGTAGTATAAAAGTTCATAATCCTCTCAGCGAAATGAGATATAAGGTGAATTTGTTTCGAAGATATCATTTGAATGTGAGACATGTAATTTTATATTTTTTCTATATAAAATTACATGTTTTTCGCATTTATTCTTTATTTTCATTAATTTTTAAAATTAATTCCTTCTAAATTTGGTGGTTTTTATGAACTCTGTCGAGTACGACCTATCTCAATGATGGGTCGTGATTAAATTGAGGTTGATAACCGCGTAGGCGTAGACTAGGGCCCTGTGTTATTGGGACAAGGGATGCTGCCTGTCAGTGAATCCTCACTTTGGAGAGACATTCATTTTTCAGAGCTATTTACAAAGCTTTAACTTATATCACACTGACTACATTACTTAAATAATTAACACAACTTTTTTCACATTTCTAAAACTTTCGCGCTCACAATTATTCAACCTACGAATATTACACGATAAATTCCCATGTCGATATAAAAATACAGTACATATTCACTGCATTAAAATATAATTACTTACTACTAAATTATTGACATGGCATAATTTTATAGTCATTAAACCCATGCTAAAACAACTTTATTACTCTGCAATTTATCAAAACGCGATCCAGTCGTAAATTGTCACAATAGTTAAACGTAAACAAAACTGTAGGTTAGTATTTTGATTGATTATGGGCTGGACCTCACTTAGTAGACTAGTTTTCTAGCGATCAATAGAATAAACATTAGCATAAAGTGCGGACGACTATGCTGAACGCTATTTGTTCTAGGGTAAAAGAAAATGTATGTTGTCATATGTTGCTCAGCCAAAATATAACTCCACCCTGATGACGCAGACCCATTTTAGTGTTCAGGCATAATGATAATTATTTAATGCCTGGACTAAAGGACATGCTATTATTTATTTGATTGCGTGACGGTATCCTAACAACAAAGTACCACTTAATATGTAAGTTGGTTTATCTATGCTCAGATGTCTGGGAATACAGTTAATGGCAGCAATTTCAAGTCTTTGTTATGAATTTGAACATGAATATTAATTCCGTCAGTAAGGCACTATGTGAAAGGTATACGTTTTAAAAAGAAAAACAGTCAGTTTAATTCTAACAACAGTTTTGGATCATTAAAAGTTTTATGCGGTTAACTTAATAACTGTTTTCAATTGGTGCAGTTTATGTGGAAGCACCCTGAGGTTAATTCTTTTGTTTTTTGTAGTAAGGTACTAACCATAGGCGATATGACTGCCCGATTGTCACTTTAAGTTCAGTGTTTCTTTAAGTTGTTATATTAGTATTTGTATGTTTTAAGGTGTGCAATAAAGCATTTTCTATCTATCTAATACACAACATTTCAAAATAGCCGGCTTCTCTTATTCTGTGCTTATAAGAAAACTTTATTTACCGGTTAGATAAAATAGTTAACATATTATGTTTGCTCTACCAAGAAATTTAATACTCTACTGCGCTGGTAGCGAGTATTACAGAGTATTAAAGTTAAGTATAAGATGAAACGCCTTTTAATGTGTATCGAGGCAATTTTTTGTATTTTTCACTAAGCCTGGGATTAAATTAGGTTGTCACAGTGGGTTATAAAAAAATACGATTGTTTGTAAATCTCTGTTTACAGAATTGTTTTTGCTGTCAAGTTATCACTTTATTCTTAATAGATAATTTTTCCGTGTTTAATTTTTACCGAAATCTATAAAAAAAAATCCTGATTTTAGATTTTTATAAAAAAAACATGAGCGTTTACTCTTCCACATAATGCAATAAATCATTGTTCATTGAGTATATTTTTATGTTTTGTTAAACATCGTATTTAATACGTGAATATGATGCGTTCCTTTCAAGTTTCCGAAGACAGCAGTTCATTCCCACAGCATTCATTCGGCATCGGCATTCACTATCAGGGGCAAGTTCCCGCTTCCGTATTTGGTTGTTCCCAGTCCTGTTCCATGCGTGACTGCCTTGTTAGGATGCAGGGCTTTTTCTGGACACCTTGTCTATTGTGAGTCACGACTTGATTTGTAGTTGTTAGCTATTTAAGTGTTCTTTTGAAGTATTTAAGTGCTTACGGCGAACCAGTTTCTGATTTTTTTCTTTTTAAATATAGAAACTTTCCTTTAGGCATCGACTAGTAACTAAGTATGTACGTGCGCTCTAAGTATGTACGCATATAGTACTGTACGTATTATGTGTGTACAATTAAGGTTCTTATTAGTATTTTAATCAAAAACTCGTAAAGACCGAGCTATGTCTGATTTCCGTCATAAACAGATCAATGTATTGCTAACTTTTTAGATCTTTATTTAGTAAGATAAACCGCACTTCAGTTTGGCTCAGCTTTTCAAATAACTGACTTTTGTCTCTGCTGGAAATTAACGGATTGTTCCACTTGACCACCTGGTCTAACTCACCTAGGTGAGTTAAGGCACCCAAAGTCCTAAAACTCGCTTGGTGTTCTTTCTTTTTATCATCTGCTTCTTATGTTTATCATTTTTATGTAATTTTGCAGCCGTTCGTCGGGTTTACTTATTTAGTTTGGTACTTATGCAAGACAAAACAAAAAATATATAATACAGAATGATTATTTTATTTTACAAGTATATATAATTTATATACGTATTTTGAGACCTCCTTTTATGTATTGAATACTTGTCTTAGAAGGTTCCATAACATACGCTTACAAATGTTTTAAATTTCTAATACACAAAAACATTTTGAAGATCAAAGTTAAATAATTAATTGTTCTTTAAAAACAGAAAAAAGATAGCGAGTAATATAAAATAATAAAAAAAATAATAGTATTTATAGTATTCGAAAAGCGCCTCGAAAAGCCCAAAATAGTCAGCTCTAAACAAATGTCAACTTTCCATTTTAGTTGCAAGGTTTTTGTCCTTTTGAGGTGTAGCAGTACCTACATATGTTTATAACAAGATTTATAACTCCTTTGTGAGTTCAAATTCCATGTGTCAACCTGGTCTTATCTTGTTGGTGCAACAATCATTAAGTGTTTCTGTTTGAATCACCATCTTCTAAGAAATGACGCATTTCTATCTATTAATATTAGTATTATGGTCTTTTTAATGTTAGTATTAAAAAGATCAGTCTGGCAAAAGCGAAAGGAGGCCCTATACCCAGCTGTGGGTGATACCGGGCTTAATTGATGATGATGATTAAAAAGCTTATTATAATATTAGTTGTTTTCGCTTATTATGGCAACAGCCTATCCATGAGGCGGGTGGTCGAGCGCAGTCTAGAATGTTGATACGCGGTAAGACGCTGCTGCCTATCTTTCGGACGTATCCCTTGGCATATTCTTACTGCATCCACGGGAAAGAGAGGAGGGGCAATATTTTACTGCCGGCCCCCCACGGCATGTTTACTTTATCTGCAGGTATTTGTCTCGGGTCTGGGTGTTTTCCATACATATTAATTGTATGTATTAAAAAAAAACTATAAATTATCTGGTTTCAAAATACTTGGCTTACTTTGAGACAAGATGGTAGCTGTGTAAAATGTCTAGCATTTATTTATTGCTAAAAAAAATTTAATCTTTACAATAAAGCGTACTATAAAATATCTGATTATCTAGAAGACAAAAATGCATGGAATTAAATTTGCTCCAATTCCGAAACAACTAAAAAAACTAACTATTAAAAATAACTGTGTTTTCTAATCTCTTCTTATCACAGTGCTTAAAACAGGGAAACGTACAGATTAATTCATGTGCCTTATTTCCTATTAACATAAGATTAAATATGTTTTTATTCATATTTTTGTAAGTTGATGTTTTGTGATTGCAAACTATGGAAATAAATGAATGAATTTCTGAAATTTATTATCCCATTCCAGTGTTGCATATTTAAATTTTTAATAATGTTTGAAATTTTATTAGCAGCAACGATAAAAGTTCGTTTTATTATGATGAAATTATTTAACTGTTAAAAGTTATAGCACCTACATCTGCTCTTAGTACCTTGTTAAAGTTTTGGTGAGGCTCTGTCAAAACCATTTATTCAAATAATTAAATTAACATTATTTTCACTTGACTATGCAAATTATTACTTTTACGCAACTTATTAATTATTAAGCATACAAAAAAACTACCTACGCATTAAACCCTTCAACTAATCCTTATTAGATACAAACATTATTACAATGTCCAACCCTTAACCCAAATAATTAAGGTATCCCTAATAGATCCCTTTCCATAAAGTAAATAAATTTGGCCTCATATCATCTTAATAAGGTATAAGTGCTAGTAAAGCATAAAGGTTCCCTCCAAAGTCATAAAACGGTAATTAAAGGGGCTCTAACATCAGAATGGCCACGACACTAATTAAGTACGAATCAATTTAAATGTATTGTAAAACCAGGCTTGCCAACCAATGCTTTGCTTCTGACCCTAATTTTAATTAAATTAGTAATGCTGGACATTCCCCACAATGCTATCTAGTACCAAACTAAGTAACGTACTATGGAAACCAGATGATTGATAAAATATTATTAAACACTTTTGTTAAAGAGAAAGATTTTTCACGTTTTTTGTTCATAAATACTTTCCAGTACAATATACAAACATTTTTCCGCGGTGGAGATCGAAACTGCTGCGTCTCAGCTCTGAGGGGAACAGACGATTTTTTATCTATAGTAGCTAACCAAACAAAAGAAACAAAACCCCACTGCTCCAGGAGAGTCGTAAATGTTAGTTTTAGCATACGTGTCGCAGTATTGCGTACTGCGACATCTCAATAACGCTTACGACATTGGATGTTGATCTTCGTGTTTGCGCCGCAGAATCTGAACTATTGTTAGTGTTGGAAAAGCCAGAGAAAGTTTAGCAGTAGTAGAACTTTTGGTAAAGAGTTCATCCGGAGAAGTACTACCACCATTCCAATTTTTGCTGCCAGTTTGAAGGGTAAGGGGGCCCGTAAAATTACGGGCAGATATGACCTCACATCCATGTCTCATGTTGACGAGCGCGATGCGGATAATAAAAGAGGTTTTAACTTAAACTTACCGCTTAACATCAGGTGGGCCCTTGGCTTGTCACGTCATAAAACAAATTAGGGATATTTAACATTTGAAAGGAACACATTAAATTGTTTCGTTATCATTATAATCAGCCCCTTTCTCTCCACTGCTGGGCATAGGCCTCCTTTCGTGACTGCCATTTAAATTATACTATTACGTCAAAAAAATAAATGTCTGTAGAACTGTTTTTATTCTTTTCCAATAAAGTAGAACCATTTTTGCAAGAGCTTCAAACAAAGGCATCAATTACCATGCGACACCAGATAATTCAATGATGTTGTAATCCAGTAGACTATGGCTTATAAATTTCACTAAAAAATTTAACTAATAATGAAACTTTGAAAAGCATTTTTGATAAGATTTATAAATGTATTTGATTAATAGCTCAATCAGGAGAACTTCATTAAACGACCCAATTATTCAGTATTCTGTATGAATAATAGAAATTACTTAGAATGAAATTAAAACTCCATTATTTTGAAACATTAACGCAATTCTTCAAATCTATATCTGTAGCTCTTTTTTAGGAGAATTTTATGTAATTATTGAAACTGGAAAGTTTAAGCACAATGTTGATAAGGGTTTAAGCTCGCTCGCCAGACGTGTAAAGTGCTCTCCTTTAGGGAGGAAACTTAACCGAATAAAACCTGAATTAAATAGCAATTTGCGTGCTCTGTTCTTCGTTGGTCACATTGCGTTTAAAGCTGAGTATTGAAGTAAACTAATAGAACGTGAAAACGCGCATAAACTATATGGGATATTAGATAGTAGAGTTAACTCTCCGTAGCTCGCTTTAACAGCCGGCTAAGACGCAGGAGGTAGCGCGTTCGATCCCCGCCGGGGGACAAATGTTAGCTTTATCTGCAGATATTTGTCTCGAGTCTGGTTGTTTTCTATGTATGGTAACTATGTATTTACAAAAAAAGAATGTAAGTATTCTACCAACCATCTGTTACCCAAAATACAATTTCGGCTTACTTTGGTGCTAGATGGTGATGTATAAAATATCCAGCATTATTATTTATCTTAATTATTATTTTTTTATGATTTTGAAGGATTGGGAAGGATGTTTAAGTAGATTAAAGCTACTTCATATTTTATGAAATGCATTGTTGTCAAATTCGTGTATTCGAAGTTTGAACTACATTGTTTAACACAACTAACATCAACTGTCTAACTTCGTTCGAACTCCATGAAGTTGATGTTCTGTACTTTGACAGCTTTAAGACTATCTGTAGGCACTCTTAGTCAATAACTATACAATTTTACATACAGACTTTCGATCCGAGAGTCGACGGCCTGAGTATAGCATAAATAATGACAGTTGCTAACGTTTATTTATTCTTCTTCTATATAATATAATGTGAAAGCCCAATTAAATTTTCATACACATTTATACAATATGTCCGGACACGGTGGCGTGTCTTTTGGGGGAGATTATACGGTTATCTATTAACAAATCGCGCAAAATATGTTTCTCCTATCATAAAAAATCCTTATGAAACAAACCAAAATATAGAGCTACTGTTTAGTTAGTGATAACATCAAAGATTGAGTCCACCACATAAGCTCGACAAACGAATGTAAGATGAACGCTTGTGCGACAAAATTGTAATGCGTCTAACCATTGTATTCGAACAATGGTTAGACGCATTACAATTTTGTCGCACAAGCGATCACGTTTGAAGGAAAAACAGAAGATCGACAACACTGTCGTTCGATTCACGTTTACACGGCGGTAGTTTGACACTCCGCTAGAGCGACAAACTGAAACTTAACTTTACTAAAAGTTAATTAGTCTTTGAGGTCCAACGCGATTCAAGTGCAAACCCGCGGCCAGCGTCTATCAAACCAATAACTATCTAGTCGCGTAGAAACATACCACTTGTTCTCACGAGATTTCAGAGCTTACACGCATTATAGACGTATTCAAGAGGCACGCCAATCTTGACGCGACCGACGGCTCACGATCGCGATGTATATGTATCTCGCCCATTAAACGTACAGACAGCATGACAGCTCTTTCGTATTGATACTCTGTAAATTAAAAAGGTAGAATTTGGTCAGGTATTGAACATTAATTATGAAGGCCCAGCTGGCGATTTATGCCAGCTTATTTTCTTGTACCTAAAAACTCATGTAACACAATTTTTGACACATTCGACAAGAACTCATTAGTTCGCTAACTACTATATATTTTATTTATTTACTTATAAAGGAAGGCCTACAGCTTATACAAAAGCAGAACAAAAATTAAGTTAATTTTTAACCCAAGCTACAGATAAATAAAATATATAGTACACACTAGTTAGACTAAACACTAGTTAGACAAAACATTAACTTAACTTAAACAGACACCAGACAAGCCAGTAAATAATATTAAACAGAATGAGCCGTTATCATTAAAAAAAATAACCACGGTAATAATAGTTCTCTTAGTGTCAATTGTGTTAATTAACAATAAATAAAAAAAAATCTAGTTAGTTAGTTTTAGCTCTGGGCTTTCAGAAGTTGTAGAAAGTGGCAAATTTTTGTCTGAAAATGGCAAAAATGGAAAATCTTTAGCACACTTCCAGAAGCTTTTGTGGCAAAGATAAAATTCTGAAATTTGGGATTTTTTTTCCTTCTAGTGTCAATTCAATACGAAGTATTTAAAAAATAATTGTATAATTATTGCTAATCCAGTACTAATTTGACATTAATAAGCGGTGTAGTTTTAATAACCCACTATTTAAAATGTACGTAAGTCATTAACAGATCATAGTTCATTTATTGATAACCAGTTACATGTCTCAAATTTCACGTATATCATAGTTCTCGTTTTATACACAATAAGGAGTTTAAGTATCTATCTATCTATCTCATTCCTTCTAATTTCGGAACCCTTAGGGCGCGACTTGTCCGTCTTGCTCGCACTTATCCGTTTTATTTAATTTTAATGAAAAATGTCACGCGTAGAGAAAAGATAAATATATCTGTCTGCTTTATTTGATACGAAAACAGTTTTTTAAAGCCTTCATAAAACTCTTCTGTACTTAATGGTTGTTCATTAATGTATTTAAAAATACGAATATCGAATCCTACTCGCCTCATGAAATGTTACAAAAGCGTGTAAAGAAAATCATACATTGAAATATTAAAGTGAAAATATAATCCTCTTTAACATCACACTAAAAACACACAAAGAAAGGAGCTTTCTAATCAAATTCATAGTCAAAGACACTCGCATAACGTTCAGTGTGTGTCAGTCGTCAAAACTCATATAATATTAAACGTTTAATTCACTAATGCAGACCTTACGGTGCTTTCTAGAAAGAAATGTGGCTTCCAATATAAGTAACACTTGCAAATTTATTCTGCCTGAGTGCCCTGGGAGTATGTAACTTTAGATATCTAAACGCTCCAGGCAGTATATTCCCTGGAGACAATGATCTAATCCACTGTTTCGATGTATGTAGTTACTAGTTATAACAATTAGGTATAATTCTATATATATCGCTTGATGTCAAAACTTAATAATAATAGAGTAATATTCGTATACAAATAATAAATAATGCTGGACCAATACTTACACATAACACCATCTGGTCCCAATGTAAGCAAAGCTATGGAAACCATTATGCTTAATATCATACACAGAAAAATACCCAGATCCGGGACAAATATCTGCAGAACAATTACAAACATTTGTTCTGTGGTGGAAATCGAACCTGCTACCTCCTGCGTATCAGTCCGCTACTGGGCTAACTGAGCCACAGAGGCAGTATGCATATAAATACAAATACAATGATGATTGGATGACTGGCAGAGAATGCTTTAGCATTAAGTCCTCCTTACACAATTGTTATGTGTTAAAGTGTTAAATAAATAAATAAATAAATACAATTGTAGAGTTGTCAGCACAGATAACAGAAACTGAGGTATACATACAATCAATTAAACTTTTCATATAACTTAACCATGGAGGATAAGATGATATTATCGTATAAGAGGAGTGTAGGTCATTTTACTTTTATGTCAACGACTGTTTCGAGTTTTTTTTCCAACATTTTTTGCAAAAAAATGTTTGATTGTTGCAAAGTTTTATGCGAAATGCCACAGAAGCCATATCCCGATGAGCAACGCGGAGCACACTTTTAGCCGTTTCCGTAAATTTGACGTTTATTATAAAAAAGTAAGTGTTCGTTTAGGTTGTTTCGTTAGGTCTTTAAAAAAATTTGTCGTTCCGCGAATTAGGTAGAAATGTAGGTACCTACATTCTGCGTAGTTTACTCTTTTTGTCTTTATGTAATGTTACTGAAATAGGGTTTGCACATCAGTAAAAATAATAATATTTTATGGGGCATGTTATACAGCGTTACTACGGTTCTTAAATATTGTGAATGGACTAGTCCATTCACAATATTTAACTAGTCCACAGGAGGTTAAATGGGACCTTATAACTAGTTAAAAGGTCCCATTTAACCTCCTTTCGGCTTTACGGGTAGTTTTGTAGCACCCTGTATAATATATATATATTTCAATTGATGGCCGTCATTTAGACAGCCATCAATTGGGGTATCGAGTAAAATGGCTTTATTACAGTTTTTATTTTTGTTTTAAGCCGTATAGTTTTACTTCAGAGTTACGAATATTATAAATAAAACCGGGCAAGAGCGAGTTGGACTCGCGCACCGAGGGTTCCGTGCCATCATACAATATCATCATCATCATTACAGCCGTAAGATATCCACTGCTGGACATAGGCCTCCCTCATTGACTTAGAGACCCAAGTGCATAAGGGGTTGTTGCCATACTCACCACGCTTGGCAGGCGGGTTGGTGAGCGCAGTTCGGGATGTTCTTGCACGGAAAGACGCTGCTGCCCATCTTCCGGAGATATCCCTTAGCAGATTCTTACTGCATCCACGGGCAGGAGAGGAGCATACAATATAATATATGACAAAGGCGGTTTTATATTTGTAGGAGAACCTTGACAGCGCCATCTCTTGTCTGATAGCGGAACTTATGTAGATTTTTTACACTTTCGATGATTTCTAAAAAAGTATGCTATGTAGAGAGATTGTAATAAATTTCCTCTAATCTTTACATATATTTCTAATAGCAATAATAGTTTCAGAGGTTTATCTTCGCAAACTTCGGAGATAAGGGGGGGGAACGCTATTTTTTTCAACATTTTTGTAAATAACTCAAAAACTATACAATTTATAGGAAAACTAAAAGCTGTTTATTAATGTGCAAATGAATACCTTTCATATGATACCCCACATCACCTAGTAACTTTCCAAAAATTTTGAAAACGCCCCTTCCACCCCCATTGTCTAAAAAACTATGCAAATTAGAGTGTTCGCTATAATTTTCCTATAAAGTTTACATACACTTCTATTAGCTATAAAAGTATCACGGGTTTATCTCTGCAAACTTCGGAGATAAGGGGGGGGGAACGGTCAATTTTTCAACATTTTTGTAAATAACTCAAAAACAATACGTCTTATAGAAAAACTAAAAACTGTTTAATTATGTGCAAATGAATACCTTTCATATGATACCCCACATTAACTATTTACTTTACAAAAATTTTGAAAACCCCCCTTCCACCCCCCTTGTCCAAAAAACTATGCTAATTAGAGAGTTCGCTATAATTTTCCTATAAAGTTTACATACACTTCTATTAGCTTTAAAAGTATCACGGGGTTATCTCTGCAAACTTCGGAGATAAGGGGGGGGGAACGGTCGTTTTTTCAACATTTTTGTAAATAACTCAAAAACGATACGTTTTAAAGAAAAATTAAAAACTGTTTATTAATGTGCAAATGAATACCTTTCATATGATACCCCACACGGCCTAGTAACTTCACTTAAAATTTTTGAGATCCCCTATCCGCCCCCCTGCAATCAAAATAAGAATATTTTTTAACATTTTTAAATATGCTATATTAGTAAAAAAGTGTTGTCTTTTACCATTTTAAATTTCAAGTCGATAGCATCAGTAGTTCTCGAGATATCCATGTGTGACAGACAGACAGACAGACAGACAGAGTGATTCTATAAGGGTTCCTTTTTACCATTTTGGTCCGGAACCCTAAAAAGGTCGGTAAAAAACCATCGTAAAAAAAGATCGTATTATAAATATTGAAGATGAAAGGAAACCTCATATAATTTCATCGCAGAACAATAAGTTTGTCTCAAGTAAGTACAAACTATAGTTCGTAAAACTGGTAAAACTTAGCACTATCGCTGCGACATTATGCCAATAGGGCTGGGATGATGTTGAAAACACGGCATTATGTTGGTTACGATGACTTATCGGCATCGCACATCACTATTTGTACAATCTCAACCATAAAGTACGACGTTGCCACAGGTCATCTATACCGTTACAAAATTCAGAATTTGATGGGGGTGATTTTGATGACAGCTGTCGCAACGATCAAGCTAAGTTTTACGGACTAAACCAACTGTTGGCAGCCCAACAAAGCCACCCTATATATTATATTGTACTTGTCAAACGACCGCTTTCCGGTTCCCCTCTTTCCGCTTGACCGTGAAAACTGCAACAAATAATTTTACCAGCTTACTTTGTATTATTTTATAGATATCTTAAAAACCTATAAAAATAAACAGGCATTCAGAAACAGCGCCTTCAATTGTATTACCTATGTTAGATAGCGCGGTTCCTAGGACAGCCAGAACAGAACTTCAAACGAAATGGGGTTTTCACATATTCAAAATTATTAAAATTTTGCGCCAGTAAACACATTTTCTACCCTGATACAACATCGTACATAGTATTCACTTATCACCAACACGAACCATAAACGTTACCCTGCACCTTTAATATCTGTTTTCAAAGCAAAGTGTATTGAAATGGAATCCTTATTTTCTGTAACAAGACAAGAGAAGCGTTGAACGCTTTAATAGAAACGATGGTAATCGGACACCGATCGGTGGCGCCCACGCGACCGTTATCACATTATGTGAATGGATACCAATTCTATTATACATTGCAGAAGTTGCATGTGGGAGAAATGAGGTGCTACGAGTAAGCTAACAAACTAGTAAAAATAATAATGCTGGACAATTTACACAGCATCATCTTGACGACCTCTGTGGTGCAGCGGGCGAAGGTCCGCCTACTACGCAAGAGGTTGAGGGTTCGATTCCCGCCTCGGGACAAATGTCTGTACGATCTGCAAATATTTGTTCAGGGTGTTCTGGATGTTTTTCTATGTATAATAAAAATATCTATCTATCTAGTATAATGTATTACGTATAACAGTCATCTAGTACCCATAACACAGTGCTGCGTGAATTGTCCAGCATTTATTTATTTATCTAGCCCCAAGCTAAACAGAGCTTGTATTAAGGGTACTAGATGACTGATATACTTAATACATTATTTGTGTATCATCTGACTAACGGACAAAATAGAAATTTGTTTTTCATACACTGTGATGTGATGACAGTCGACAACATGCGAAGTCATACGAAGGTGTGAAAGAATTAATATAATAGGTACATTTTAAAAAAGAAACTGAGCAAAACAAAAGCATTTCATCAAGTGCTTTATCTAGTTAAAGTGAGGTGTAAATAACATTTTGAATCATTTAACATGATGTATAATGAGGTGTTGTGGTATAATTAACATTTTACGAGCTGTCCGATAAGGTGTTATGGGTTGTTCATCTCTGGCCTTCCGACGTCTGGATCTGTGCCAGAGGTTGACAGCGACTGGGAAGAGATGTATCATTTGCCTAATTTTGTTTGTGCATTGTGTGTCATCTACGATACATATGAATTAATTATGTATAACTTCTCACTGCGTGAGGACCGTCAGTGACAAAATATTAGAAGTTAACATGATATTATTTTGGAATGTCAACTTCATAGATAGATATACTTATTAACTGTTTTATTGTACATTCACCATATAACATAAATTACACAAAGAGAAAAGCAAACAAACTATTTTTTCCACACGGACTTTGGATGGAGAGGATGTAAAATAATCATAGATATGTTTTAGGTAATAGTTTTTTTTTTGTCTAAACCTATATTTATACCTTTGTGTCTGATTGATCATAGTTGAGCTTTTTATGTGTTTTGCAATGGATAGTCACGTGTTGCTGGTTGGGAATTTAACCTTGCATCATCATCGACCTGAATTTTCTTATTCAACACGAGCCACTTCCAGAGCTTGATTTTTTTATATTCTCTTGTATTCGCAAAGCATAACAAGGTATATATCTTATACAAAACGAAATAATTTATAGTTTCGGTTTACTAACGGTAGATACCGACTACTAACAAATTAACGTGCACAATTTAATGTCAAAACGTTTTATGATATTCATTATGTTGCAATTAATTAGCATAATACAATCAAAAGGATTCATTTATATTTCATAAGAAATTCTAACAGGAAAATTATAAAATTCATAAGAACTGCATCGGTTTTACATTTGCGTCAACAACCCAAAGTAAATTATAGCTACCTGACGTAGCAATGTATTGTCGAATCATTCCAATTAATCGTAATACAGACACAGGACATGAGTCTGGAATCTGACCCCGCAGAATTCCACGGACGGTATCAAGAACCAAATTCCGTAATTCCAAAAAACAAAAAACCAGACATACTTAGACAAAGGAGTATGTAGGAATGATAATAGGTAGAGCATAGTAAAAACCTTTCTGGTGTGTTGTTGTCAGTATTCTAAAGTACTTATATTAACTCTCTCGGTATAATATTAATACATTTTCTAAATCTCCACTAACGCCATTTGTCAGGAAAACTGCTAGAGATAGGGAATGTCTGCCATAGATAACATATGATTTGCATTATCATAACAGAGACTACGTTGTACCTAACATTCTACCAAACCATATTTTTTTTCTTTTTTATTATGTTTATCAAATTATTGCAAGTTAACAATTAGGTAAATAAAGTTTGTAAAGAAATATCTGTTCAGATTAATAAAACATTTTCCCCGCGTCAGCAAACAACCTTCCGCAAATTATACGCTCATTATTCATTTCTCCGGATCCTGAAGTTATAAAGTCTTATTACATTTAATTTTGTGACTGAACCCCATTGTCTCCAATGTGATTTCATTCAATTTCATGTGTCACCGGCGATATTTGAATTTCAAATTCACCCTCATTGTCCCCAAAGTTTGAACTTCCGACAATGTTTGGCTTCCAAGTTTGAACACCGATGACACGTGAAATTACACTTCGAAGTTCGAAACCACAAATGACGTTGTGATGCCCATAAACGATACCGTTAAATGGCGGAAGTAATTGACTTAATCAGGATAGAATTTTAATTTACATTACAAAATTATATAAATTTCTAATAAATTTTGTTTATTTTTCTATGTTTGAAATTACAAAGACAAAGTGAATCGTTATAAAACAATGCACACCATTGTACGCAAACCGGAAACTCGTAAAGATAGTAACACAAGTTTCAGCACTTTATAAAACCCCAGTAACTTTCTTTATTTGGGTAACTAACAGCTGCCTATAAATATCGTCCACTGCATAGCTAAGATTCAATAGACTACTTACAAGAAAGTGCTTTTAACTAAAATAACGTTAGAGCTCGGTCACATACTGCGTTGCGACGTTGTGATTACGTTTACGTCGTAGCAAATGTAGAACGGTCTGTGTATCTACCATGAGTAGTTGTCACTAATTTAGACAAGTTTTCACATTTTTTTTAACTACAGTCGCTAGCGACGAATATTATAATAACGCGTCCCCTTTCTTTTTAGGGTTCCGTAGCTCAAAAGGTAAAAAACTGAACCCATATATACATATAACTTTGATTTCCGTCTATCTGTCGGTCTGTCAAGGCCCTTTATCTCGAGAACGTGTAGAGGTATCAAGTTGAAACTGAAACCATATACTCAAATCTACAGCCGCTTTAAGCTGTAAAAAAACAATATTCTAAGTTAACCGTAAAAAATATACGGCCGTCTATGCCGCAAAAAACGCAAGTTACGACATTCTTAAAGGAATCAAAATTCATAGGGTACTTCCCATAGACCTAGAACTATCAAATTTGACAAGGTATATCGTCTAATACTGTAGATACAGAGAAAAGTCGAAAACTGTACATTTGCAATGGAATCATAAATTATTAGTTTTTTAAACTTAAACCGACTACAAATGATAAAAAACATTGTACGTAACTTTGAAATTTGAGGGTTCCTCTCGATTTCCCCGGATTACACCATCAGATGCTGACGTGGTTCCAATGGAACCATCTCGAAAGCGCACTCTTTCGAATAAAAAAAGAATTTTGAAAATCGGTCCACAATTGACGGAGAAATCGGTGAACATACATAATTACACATATATATTATTTTTATACATAATTACAATAAGTACATCATTTTATTTAAGTCGTTAAAAATATCGTCCTTAAACAAAGTACGAAACCAATCATCGAGGTTAAGCAACCCTACGCGCGGTCATAGATGGGTGACCGAAACTTTTTGTACATTTAAAAACGTTAACTAATATTTATTATCCCTTTAACTGGGAATGAACCCGCTCCGGGTTCCATTCAAATATGGCGCATCTGCGCACCAACCCGCTCCGGGTTGATACGGAGTACGCACGCTGCCTCCGTTATTTCGCGGAATTAACCATAAACGCCTATCGCCACACTGCTCTAACTTAGTCAGTGGGTTTGTTGAAGAACAGAGAGAGGTAGCAAACATTGACAACAGTGGCGCCCATAGAATAAAAGTTCGAAAATTCAGTCGATTTGCGCGCTCTTTTGCGGGAAGTTCAAAAATTCAAGGCGGTATTTTGGTTGGGGTTTTTGTGTGTATTTTGTGTTTAATTGGTGTTTTCAACGTAAACGAACAATGAACAAGTAAGTGTTTAATGTTTTTATAATCAATGATGTCGGTTTTGATAAAGTTTACATTCAAAATCTTGCTAATTTCATCAGCCACCCAATTTTTCTTCTGCAAAGTACTCAACAAAAACACTTTGATTGGCATAAAAACTAATTGTCCTTACTAAAAAAACAATTAATTAGGTCAACAATACATATTGTTATGTTATTTATGTGTTATATTGTTATAATTTAATTCGATTTCCTCAAAATAGTGAAGTAAATACTAGCGTTCCATGCATCGGCCCGGAGCGGGCCAATACGCAGTCCGCGTAACGACCATTTTGCCGGATCTAGATAGGAATGGATGTGGCATTTCAGTATGTCAGATTCATCATCATCATTTCGATTTCGACGTTTCTATAAAGAAAAAAATATGTTTTGGTAATTCAGTAACTTATGAAGTAGGTACGTAATTTTAACTTGCAAAAAAGAGGAATAGACTTGCAAAAGTGACAAGGTATTTATTACTCAAAAAATTTAGATCCCAAATTTGACAGACAGACAAACACACTTTCAGATAGACAGACAGACAGACTGTTGATTTTTTCGATATTTATTTTTTATTCAATAGTACTCGTACATTCAGTATTTTCGCCGATTTTACTGAAATGCCATATCCATTTACGTTGGTAGATCCTTGGCGCTGATATCATAGAAAATTGTAAGTTTTGATTGTTGAATTTCTAAAAGTTTTTGTAAGGTAAAGGGTAATTATTTTATTACAAATCTATTGTAAATATATTGTAGTTTTTGGATACAAATGTTTTTACCTAACTCGTTGATTCTACTTTGTACTACAATACATAAATTGATAGTGTGTATTTGGTGTTAGATTTTAAGGGGTCTGGCATTATATTTTGTTTATAAATCTTGAAATAGTATGCTTGGGATGTGAGAAGCTTTGTCTGAGTATTGTTTATGAACTACTCTTGAGACTTAAGCCATAAAAAAGGCAACTTCACTCTTGTGGAATTCATAAACAATCTTGGAATTTCATATTCTTCACATCTGGGCGCTAGGGCTGCCGAAAACAACCCTTTTTTTGTGATTATTTTTCTCGTAAAAATTAATAAGAAGTTATGCTTTTGTTGACCTTTTATCTTAGCATGGTGTTTATTTAAGTAGATAAAAGACTAATTTGATTTAAAAGTCTTTTTATTTATAAGATTTAGGGGTTTTTACACATAAATCGGTGATCCATCCGTTTACTCAATCTTTGACTTCGAGTAGCGAAGTGTATATTTGTAAACGAGTCTTAATTATTATTTAATTAGTTAGAATATTTCAAGCTGATTTCAAAAAGCTATAATGATACAATAGTTGCGGTAGTAAAATAAAAGACAATCATCAATCAATTACCGAGCGGCGTGCGCGCGGGTACAACCCACGAAAACCGCACCCAGATGTGTCATTTTTAGCGCGCAAGGCGCCGCAGACGAGGGGTTATGTTCCTACGTACCTACGGAACCCTCGGTGGGCGAGCCGAGCTCGCACTTGTCCAGTTTTATTTCTAATGAAGAATCATCATCTCGTTTGGCCAGTTGGGCAATCAATTGAAATAATGAACATTATGACGGCAATGTAAAATTTTGAAGCATGCATATTTTGTAATGAAACTGCAATGTATAAGCCAAATATAAAAATACCTACCAGCAAATGAGCCACTTAAATATCCTTGACGGACGATAATGAGCAAGCTTTTAACATCATTTATTTGACGTTACTCACCGCGACACAGTATTAATTTTTTTTCGGTTAGCACCGTTACGTTATACAAGTTTTACCTCATACACCATAGTACATGGAAAGAGCTTGACTTAATATTAAAAACTGAGGTAGCTGTGTAGCTGAGCGAAACTAAAAAAATGCTATACGGCACGACTAAGACCCCGCATCGCACCGTGTGTACGTGCCATTACTCCCACATAACTCACACGACGCGACGGACAGATGTTCGGGATGATGCGATGAGTGATCTGACCTATTAATTATCGTTACTAGGCCCAGTCTGGTCGACCTTATTAGAATATGATGGGGTTTCTCATCGATATGACTAATTATGAACCTACATTGATAATGCGGATAATTATTTTAATAATGATAAATTAAAAGAAAAAAAAAACTTTTTAAAAAACAAACTTCTATTTAAACGTACTAAAAAAAATAAAATAAACATTTTCAACTCAAAACTTCTTTACACAATTTACGTGATAAAAAAGCTTAACGATAACGGCAACAAAATCTGAAGAAATATTGATTGAGTTTCTGCCATAGATGTAAGATGGAATGTTTTTTTTCTTGTTAATCCCATTGTTGGGGTAACATAAAATAGGTCTTCTGAATCCACATATTAAAACACCAAGTAACATAAAACTAGTTAGTGGATAACACTATAAAATGTGGTGCTCCCAAAAGTTCCGCGCCTCAGCATTAGTTGCACGGTGCAAAACTGAACTGAAAAAATGTGCTGGCCACTAAAACCCCTATAAACAAAATTATGGTGAATTTAATATATTCCATTAACAATATAGCGTGTGCTAATTCATTACCACACAAATTAAAATTACATCATTCATCTAAGCTACAATGAATAAAATTGATCAATATGCTCCCTTGCCTGTGCAATACGTACAGTTAACTTAAAAAGGGTAGATTACTTTAGTTAAGTTTTAATTGGTTGCTTTTACTTTTTTTAATATTACTATGAACCATCAATCATCATCAACAGAACGTTAATGAGCCAATACACTAGCCTGGTAGGTAATCTCAATGCTTAATACGTTGTTTCCTTAAACACCGTGTTATCACTTATCAGGCTACTACCAAAATCCACGATACTGAAAAAAATATTTATACAAAAAAAAAAGTTAATCGACCTATCTACGTCCTTTTTCTAATAACCGCATAGTACACCATTGTTAGAACACAACGGTGATTATGAAACACAATCCAACATTACTCAATTTTAAGAGGCAAAAAAAATATTCTCTGGTACCCTTCAGTAGGCATTTGTTCATTCCTAGTTGTCAAAAGTAACAAAAGCCTTCGGATATTAATACTAAGATTACAATTTTTTTAAGAGAAATGTTTTTTTTGTTGGCTTTTGGAGTGCTGCACTAACCCTTTTACTAACTATTAACAACTAGTTTTCGCTTGCCGTGTTTAACACCCCGTTTTTTACCCCACTATGGGGTTATTCTCGCTTGATTTGACCGATGACAGCTGACAGGCTGGTAATGATGGGAGCCGGGGCTGCAATAAATATGATAATTTACGGGTGAGTCTAATGGGATATTTCGTACTTACTTCAACTGCTAGATTTATCGTATGCGTGCGTAAAATGATTGTTTACCTCGGGCCATAGTGAATTCTGATTGCGCAGCGTAGGTACTTAAATTTGTGTAGGGAATTGTTTATTTTAAGACTAGCAGGTCTACTCTCGAGTTATTCCGACCAGTTTTATTAAAATTCGTTATTTTAGATTTTTGTTTCTCGATTTTGGTTTTTGTCGATATTTTTAGTGTAGTTCTGCTTCCTCTCATGTGATCGGGATTAAATGAAGAATGATATTAATCCTTAGTCAAACATTGCAACTAAAACTTAAAGACTTTGATTTAATTCTAAAAACACATTAATTGTAAAACCTTTTCCCAGCTGTTAACACTAAAATCTCAAATAATAAGAAGGGTACCTAAGTCACCACCACCTATGTAACCACTAAGATAAATGTTAAGTGACCAATTCTGCATATTCTTCGACTATTAACTTTAAGCTTAAAGCAGTCACAAATATTAATTGTAGCTACAATTTGTTTAAAAACAGATGTAGGTATGTTTACCCATAGCTTGGAACATTTAGTCTCAGGATAAATTAATTGTAAATCACTCACATTTTTTTTCTATAGATTACTATTAATTGAAAATAATCCTGCCATAGATCAATTAAATAAGTAATTATTTACGATTGCGAAACCATGGATTGTAAAATATGGACTTGAGTAAGAAGGAATTTAATGCTGATATTTATATGGCCCCTTCACATTTTTCTATAACAATTAAACAGGTCCATGACACCAGGACGGATGTTATGACAGAAAGTCACATCTAAATCGGTTGAACCGTTCGTTCTAGAGATAAATGGGATCATGCATATGCACGAACATTCAAACAAACAACCTCTCAGCTTATATGCTATACGCTATATCTGTTCCCACTAGGTTATTAGTTAAAATTCATTCACAATTCTAAAACATGATATTTAATGACATTAAATATTAACGCTGGACACAACACACAGCACTATCTAGTCCCCAAGTCAGCAGAGCTTATGGGTACGACATTATAGATAGAATACTCATACACTTTTTTTTAGGAAATACATACTTATCATACGTATAAAAATACTCAGACTCGGCCTAATGTCTGTAAAGAAATGCAAAACGGAGGCAGTTAATATAAATGAATCAGGTAAAATATTTTTTTACGATCACCTCTTAAATGTGTCTTTCGGGACCAATGCAATCTGTTACCAAGTGACACAAAACAGCAACCTATTAATGTCTAGAAAGTGGATCAGGCTAATGACAGGGATTTGCTAATTAATTACAAAACGATGGGCCACATCACGCGATTCACGCGACCTGATCTGGGACACCATACTTCCTGAGGGATCTCATTTGGATTACTTAGGGCTAATGGCCAGGCCACCCTGATAGGCAATGATTAAGAGAGATGTAGTGAAATAAGAAAAATACAGAATTTACCAAATTAAGTAGAAAAACCGTACGAAATGTGATTTAACAAATGATTATTATCGATTGCAATAATTAAGGCAGTAACAATCTAATCTTACTAACCGTCCTATTTCGTGACTCTGAACAACGATTTAAATTTGTGACTCCGACTTACTTGCTCTTCATTACATTGTAGACTAGAATACAACAGGTTTTATTCAATTCACGCCTACGCTTGCTATTTGCACCTTTATTACTCGACTGCGCCAGAAGGAGGGTTATGTTTTCACAGTTTATAGTCTTATCTGATATGTTCTACTTTACAACATAACTGTGTTATGAAGCAATAAAAAGTATCGTATAAATTGGTTTACAATTTAAACAATTCAAATAGCCTCTTATATTTCTTATGTCGGCCCCACTTTTCAAATACCTTCTTTCAAACAACTAGCATATTAAACATACAAGAATCTATGTAAATTTTAAATAATTTGAGAGCATAGACAAAAGACTGATGGGACTTTCACTGTAAGATAGCTGCTTTACGATTCAGAATTCTTTTTTTTAGAAATTTAGAAATTCAGAAATTCATTCATTTATTTCCATAGTTTGCAATTACAAAACATAGACATGTCAACTTACAAAAATAAAAACATAGTAAATCTTATGTTAACTTGAAATAAAGCACATGAATGAATCTGTTCGCTTCCCTGTTTTAAGCACTGTGATAAGAAGCGATTAGAAAACACAGTTCTTTTTAATAGTTAGTTTTTTTAGTTGTTTCGGAGTTGGAGCAAATTTCTTTCCAAGCATTTTTGTCTTCTAGATAATCAGATATTTTATAGTATGCTTTATTGTGAAGATTACATTTTATAATTTTTTCAAAGTTATTGATAGAAAATTGCTGCATTTCTATAGGAATCTTATTGTAGAAGCGTGTACACTGCCCTCTGAAAGATACATTGACCTTACGTAGCCTAATAGTGGGCAACGCGAGATTATCTTTATTTCTAGTATTTACATTGTGCAAACATTGGCCGTGGGGTGCCGGCTGTAGAATGTTACCCCTTCTCTCATGCCCGTGGATGCAGTAAGAGCCTGCTAAGGGATACCTCCGGAAGATGGGCAGCAGCGTCTTTCCGTGAATCAACATCCCGTACTGCGCTCGCCAACCCGCCTGCCAAGCGCGGTGAGTATGGCAACTACCCCTCATAGAGATCCATGAGGGAGGCTTGTGTTCAGTTGTGGACGTTTTTCGGCTGAAATGATGATGATGATGACATTGTGCAAATCACTTTTCTTAGGAAAAATATTAGTATTTTTGTGGGTATACAGCAGAATTTCGTAAATTTATTGACAGGGAACTGTCATTATATTAATTTCTTTAAATTTATCACGTAGCGATTCTCTGGGGCCAATATTGTAGATTGCACGAACAGCCCTCTTCTGCAGCACAAATACAGTGTTTTATATGTTTAGCTCCAGCGCACCCCCACAACACTATGCCTTAAGACATAATACTATGAAAATAGCTAATGTAAACAAGTCTAGACTTCGGGACTACATCTAGATGTAGCTATGTCTGTGAGATAACGAACTTTTTTTAACTGATTAAGCAGCAAAACTGAGCCTGTTCGATAGCTTATCTATGTGGGGACCCCATTGAAGCGTATTATCTAGGGTGATGCGTAAAAAGACAGTGTTAGCTACAAGTTCTAGGTTTTCACCTTTTATTTGAATGTCTGCCTTAGTATGTTTTACATTTGGAAGTAAAAATGTAATACATTTCATTTTGTTTTATTTAAGTAATAGATTATTAGAATTGAACCAATGGACAACTTTAGAGATTGCATTATTCACATTGTCATAATTGATTGTACGCGTTTCATTTTGAACAATAGTGAAGTATCATCAGCGAATAATACAACCTCGTGATTATCCTTTATAAGATATGGCAGATCATTAATATAGATTAAAAAAAGGAATGGTCCAATTATGGACCCTTGTGGTACATCCATTGAAACCACGCATCCCGGAGATCGTATTCCATTAACATCAACTTTTTGAATCCTGTTACTCAAGTAGGACATAAAAATATTCAAAGAGGTGCCTCTGATTCTATAGTGATGCAATTTCCTGACCAAAATGTCTCGTGGTGAACACAATCGAACGCTTTCGACAAATCACAAAAAATATCTATGGCATCTTGCGACTTCTCCCAAGCATCATAAATATGTGACAACAACTCTATACTGGCATCATCATATTGCTTGCAATGCAGTAAATTATTGGTATTAAAATGGTGTAATAGTTGGTTTAACATAAGTTTTTCAAAAATGTTACTAAACGGTGGCAAAACTGATATCGGTCTAAAGTTAGTAGGGTCAGTCACAGTACCAAAACAGAACGAGCGCAAAGCTTGGGGCAGCAGCTAATTGTTTATTGTTTTAAACATAGAATCTTTCAAACAAATTACCAGATACACTTCAGGAAAACCATATATTTTCTAGATGATGCTCTGTGATTTGTCCAGCATTATTTATTTATTTATTATGGATGCCGAAGGTACCTTAATAAAATATAAATACAAGCAAGCAATAAATCCCAACGAACGACCATCTATTAACACGGTCTCGATTCCTATCACTCGCGGGAATATTAACCTAATTGTTTGGAAACATAAAACTGTAGTGATATTTTACTGTTTTCCAGAACAATGGTCGAAAATGCTGACTTGGTAACTAAGTAGGAAAACGAATTTAGGATAATGAACTTTTGCGATATAGAACAAATAGCCAGGGCAGTTAAGTTGAGAAATTGATGTTTTTACTAAGGCTGATTTAAATTACGATAAAAACTAATGAAATCTTTTTAAAAACTGCCGCTAGGTATACCACGCCATGACAGAAAAGGTACCTACATGATAACAGCTCGGATATTCAGACTCCAGCGCTGTCTAATCGAGTTTGACAACTGTGGTCTAAAATGAAAAATTCGTGTAGTCTAGATTCGGATCCTTATTTATTGTTGCCCATATAAAATATGCTACTTTTTGTACCGTCAGACGTTAATACACATAGGTTTCTAAAAGGGTCCGTATGTTAATAATCTTGGTAGCGTTTTGGGGCAGTTTACAGATAAGAGACATGAATAGACGCAGATTGCTTAACAAAGCCTTTTTTGTGGGCAGTAAAGTTGGGCTTGAACAAACCACATTTTGCTGCGTAGAGGTGGTAGAGGTATGTATGCTTAGGCTAACGTTATACAGAGCTTAAAAACGCAAGTAGGCAAGGTCGGTGAGCTTTAAGCTCGGTAGGCTTACCTACGTTTTTAGGGTCTGTGTGTCAATCTTATGACCGCAAGGGTTGTAAAGGATTGAATCGGATTACTCATTCACACCAATTTTATTTAAATAGACTTTACCTACGTTCATAATTTTTGTACGCATACTGAATGTTTTATAAAGTTGATGTGGCTATTTTACAGCCGATGCCGTGAGATTTGGCAGTGTAACTTCGCGCAAAAGTTATGTTTGGTTGTTGTATATTTGTATATATATGTAACAACGTTATTATATTTAATTCAGCAAAATACATGTTAATTTGCCAATTGCCACTGTTGGATTTTTAAATATATTTCTTTTCTTATTTACACTTTGTCAAACTTTACGAGTATAATAATTTCAGTATCTAATTAGCTTGTCGGGTGCTTTTAGTGGAACAATATTGAGAGTTAAGGGTGATAGTGTGTCAATAACTTGATAAATGTCCATCTGGTCCAACATAGCTATTTATTCATACGTAGGTATAAACAAGATCTTCAACAGCAGATATTACATGTCGCTCACAATAAACGTAAGGTATTTATATAACAATGACAAAATGTCATTGAAAAGTTGAACCCAAGTCAGAGTACAATAAACAAAATATTACAAAAGGCACAATTTGACCCTTTGACAATGTTAGCTATAGGTATTACTTTCGTTGTCAGAATATTCCCGATTGTAAAGAGGCTTTTTTTACTATTTATTCAGAGACAAAAGAACCCTCGACTACCAGATACATTCACTAATGTTGACCTCCGTGACTCAGTTGCCTAATGTTGCGGGGTTGGCTTTATCTGTAGATATTTGTCTTGCGTCTGGGTTCTTTCCATGTAGGTATATGAAGTACGTATTTACAAAAAAAGATATTCTTTTAATCATCTGATTTCCTTAAAACAAGCTTTGCTTATTATATATCAAAACACTCGTGAGTTATTCATCTATATATATAAATTTCAAAGTGCTGACTGACTCATTGACTGACTGACTGACTGATATATCAATGCACAGCCTAAACCACTGGATTAGGTCCAGTGGTTTAGGCACTTGAAATTTGGCATACATAGGTATACCTTGAGTATCCTAGAGGTGCACTAAGAAGGGATTTTTCGAAATTCCCACGGGATAGGGAATAAATGGGATTTATATTTTCGAATCAAAGTGGCTCTGCGTGAAAAAGGGGATTTTAAATTTTATGACTTCCACGTGGATGAATTCGCGGGTAAAAGCTAGTTGCAATGATAAACGGGTTATCTACTCGCGTTAATCATACGTTGAAAGTAGGTGTTTAGTAGTAGTAGAACTTTTTGTGAAAGGTTAATCCGGGGAAGTACTACCACCATACCTATTTCTGCCGCCAAGCAGTAATGTCTTCATTGCTGTGTTCCGGCTTGAAGGGCAAGGGGGCCGGTGAAATTACGGGCAGATGAGACCTTACAACTCTGTCTCAGGGTGACGGGCGCATTGCAGTGCAGCGTTGGTCACGTGCTTAGTGCACGTGATCACCGTGGTATTGCAATTATTATAGGTAGAGGTTCCCGCTTAACATCAGGTGGGCCTTCGGCTTGTCTCGTCATTTAGTAGTATAAAAAAACTGTTTCTCACGTGTTCAGTTTCTCCCAGGGGAACTTTCATCAGGGTGTAGTGTTACACCTTCTCCTTCCCTCTCACGCGCTCGCGCTGCACTGTATAGGTTTGGGACTAGATATAGTGCTGTGTGTAGTGCCTAGCATTAGATATTTAATTAATATTAAGACTTTTTCACTAAGCAAACTGTTTCTTCTTTGCAGAGAAGTTACCTGGAGAACTTCGGTTATCTGAAAAAAGGACAGCCTGAAGTCAGCAATTTAGTGATGGGAGATCAAATGCAATCGTATGAGGACGACTTCAGGATCGCCATCAAAACCTTACAAGTAAGAACTTTTTAACCAACTTTGAAAAAAGGAGGAGGTTCTCATGACGTCTGTATTGTATAACCAATTTACGATCTTTTTTTTTGTATATTTCAAAACTTGATTCTGATGATGATGAATCCATGAGGAATTAAATAAAAGACATGTTGCCAGGGTATTAAAATCAAAATTCTATAAAAAAAAACAGATGAAAAAAAAATCTATTTAATCTGTCAGTTAGATGACATACAAACGGACAAACGGACGATACAAAAAAATAGACACGAATTTTTGGCTTTTTCGAATTATTCAAACAATACTTATAAGTAGACAAGTTTAGGGGTGGGGGCTCGTGACGTCATAAACTGTACCAGCGTGTGACGTCACGCAACATTTCGATATGATGTGTCGCCGTTGTTTTTATATTACGTTAAAAAAAAATAGGTGTCCAAACTACTAATTATTAAAATTTAGTTAACTAGGCTATTGTAGAGGATAAGGGAGGCCTTTACCCAGCAGTGGGATCCAGCAGGCTGTTTAATTAAATTAGGATATTGCTATTAATAGTGTCTACTGGAGTCCCTCAAGGCATAAGTAGTTAGATTCTCTAAATTTAAACTTACGGTCAGCGCAGACAGAACGGAGCGCAACGGAGAGGATTTTATTGACGCACTTGAAAATAAACTTTAAATTTATTACAATAAAGTGCAAAACGCCGCGCGGGGATTCCCGCGCATTTTCGAGGACGCGCAAGCATTTTTTGTCAGGTTCAAGCATTTATGCACTTTATTGTAATAATTTTAATGTTTATTTTCAAGTGCTTTATTAAAATCCTCTCCGCTGCGCTCCGTTCCGTCTGCGCTGACCCATACGGTTGGGTTTTTTGTTTCACTAATCTTCTCCACTTCTCAATTTGTGATAGGCATACATAAAGCGGTTTGACTATTTTCAGATTTTATTATTGAAGTAGGTTTTTTGTTTTAAAACTATGTCCTGCTGCTAAACAAAAAGTTCATTTTTTTTAAGGAATTCCGATTCTTTGCAATATTAATTTAGGTTTTTTATATACATATACATATAAATTAGGTAAGTATCTTTATAGATATACTAGATGGAAGTAAACATTTACCCTATTTTTATGGCATTGGCTGAGTGTCCATCATGAGGCTGATCGCAGTTCCTAAAGTGATGTTTATGTAAATAAAGCTGATCTTTTTTTGTAATTCTTAAAAATTGAAAGCTATTCTCATATCTAATATTTCACTCAAGTCTCATTGATGATTTAGTAGATGTATAGTAAGTAAAGTATCATTTCTTTCTAACATAGATGTTTTATGTAATTGAAACGAATCAATGTATTCCAACCGTGTAACGGTGTGCAATGTTCAAACTTTTAAAACAATATTTCAATTATTATATGTCAGTTAGGTAAAATTGTAATAAGAATTATCAATAAAATTAGATAGAATAACGGTTTGGTTGTACTTAAGCTATTTCGCGTTGGTTCTACGCGCTCGCATGCTTTATAGCTGTTCTATGCCTGCCTGATAGGTTCCATGAACCTCCATCATAATAAAGATTTTACGACACTTTTACTAAGCATGCCATGCTTACAGGAATTCGGCGGCATCCCCGTAACGGGTGATATCGACAGTGCCACCTTACATCTGATGAAGCAGAAACGCTGTGGTAGACCCGACAGGGAAGAAGAAGACGACGAAAGCGGTCACAGGAGGAAACGGTTCGCGATCCAGGGTTCGAAGTGGGAACACACCAACTTAACATGGAGGTACGTGGAATTAATAAGATTTCATTCACATTTTTTTTTTTTAAATGTATTACAAAGGCAAGTGAATAAAATACAGTCAAAACAGTTCCTGTTTTTATAATTGGCTAGCGCCATCTGTTAATGAGCAGCGGAACTTAATAGTAAGCGCCATCTAGTTAGCGTTTGCTCAACTACTTTAGAGACCAGTTAGTCAAGTAGCGCAGCTATTCGCCGCTAGAGGGTGTTATTGTATATTATGTATTGTGTACCCGACAGATGGCGTTGCTGCCGTGCATTCAACGAAAATAGTTACATTATAAACACTTGGGTATTTCAAAGCATTTCTTTGAAATATTCTACCCAATAATAATCTTATCAAAAATTTTACGGTTTTGGTGGGATTCGAACCCACGTCCATCAAATCGATACTTGACGCAACCGTAAAAAATTTTGATAAGGTTATTAATTTCTTTGAAATATCAATGTATCATTTGGTTTTATGTGGTTTTATTTACGAAAGGAAATAGTACTTTTATTCAACCTCTTTATTATTATATTATGAGGCATTTAAAGTTATCGAAATGTCCTAACATCATAAGGCTTGCGGAGAAGTAAATTTTTACTCTGTGTGATTCTGATCTGTTTTTTTGTTTATGCATACTGGTTTTAAGTTTCAAGATTCTCTAAGAACTCAAATTAAATAAATCGACAAGCAACGCAACAGGCGTTACAGCTTGCGAAATTTACCGAGATTTTCATATAGTCGAGGGGGAACTGGGGTAAACATGTTTTATGTGATTGCTGAATTATTTGCTTTAAGGCCACATAAAGTTGATGACAAATAATAGTTAAATCACAGCCCTCGTTATTGTTACGACGACGTTTTCCGCGTGGCTTTAATTAAAAGAACAGTAATGTTTGTTTAACGCCTTACATACATAACCATACATAACGTGTTTCTAGTTTATTTATCGAATTATTTATGTTAAGACGTATTAAAAAAATACTAGGCAAGCGCTGCGTAGGACGTCCACCTACAAGATGGGCAGACGACTTGGTGAGAACTGCTGGTCGGCGGTGGATGCAGACGGCTTCCAACCGCAGTACTTGGAGATCAATGGGGGAGGCCTTTGTCCAGCAGTGGACGTCCTACGGCTGATATGATGATGATGATGAAAAAAATACTAATTACACTAACATAGTTGATACACTTTCACAGTGATTCAGTACACCATTTAGTAATTTAAGAGTAAAGTAACAAAAAAGCAAATATGATAAATCGTATATCAGATCACGATTCGAGGGGTCGGCACAGCATGGCAGTGTAAATAAGACTTTACTTTCACAACTAAGGACCTTGTATCTTTAAACATACCTACAGCAGTTTTATTCATCATCATCAAGGTTGTCTGGAAGATATCACTTTTAGCGATAAGACAGCCCATTATTATATTTGTTTGTGTCTCTTTGTGTAATTTATGTTTTACGGTGAATGTACACTAAAGAGATTATCTATCTATCTATCTTATTTCAGCCTGTTTGGACCCACTGTTGTATACCTAACATGCCTCCTCTTTAATGCACCAGGTGCATTAAAGAGGAGGCATGTTAGGTAAATAAATAAATAATTAAATAATTATGTATTCTCAAAAAATAAATAAGACACTAATTATATACTTATTTATTTATATAAAGAATACTTATTTATTTTTTGAGAATACATAATTATTTAATTATTTATTTATTTGAGCCACCAACAAAAGATACACAAAGAAAAATTACAAAAGTAAAAACAACAAAAATCATGAGCTAGTGTTCTCCCAATTACAGGCAGCTACATCTAAGAAGAATCATTATGAGAACAGACCCGACCCAGATCCGAGACAAATATATTTTAAGAAGCAAACATTTGTCCCCCGGTGTGGATCAAATCCACTACCTCCAAGGTCGTCATAAGACCTTCATCGGACCGGTGTCCTACCACTTGGTGGCACTGTGTTTCTTGGCAAATATTTAGTTACGGCTTTTGTCCAAGCAGACATGGAAAGCACACGCGGGAAATTACTTAAAGACCAAATTTGTATGATGCACTAAGATATGTAGATTATGACGTCAAAGAGGTTTAGCTTAGCATACCCAACAGAGTAAAGCAGGTAATATAGCCTTTCACATTTACCTTTAAAGACGACTAGCTTTTGCCCGCGACTTCATCCGCGTGGAAGTCATAAAACGTAAAATCCCCTTTTTCACGCAGAGTCACTTTGATTCGAAAACATAAATCGCATTTATTCCCTATCCCGTGGGAATTTCGAAAAATCCCTTCTTAGTGCACCTCTAGGATACTCAAAGTATATGTGTGCCAAATTTCAAGTCTTTAGGTCCAGTGGTTTAGGCTGTGCGTTAATATAACAGTCAGTCAGTCAGTGAGTCAGTCAGGACTTTGAATTTTTTATATATAGATTTATGAAGCTTCAGTAATTGTTAATTAATGATGTATGGGACGCTGATAAGGCTTGTCCGGCACCAACTTTTTTTATATATGTATACGACTTAATCACAAGAATAGCCAAAGGCGTTAAACTATGACCTAAACCAACTGCAATATCGCGGTGATCACGTTTACTAAGCACGTGACCAACGCTGCATTGCATTGCGCCCGTCCCCAGAGACATAGAGTTGTAAGATCTCATGTGACCGTAATTTCTCCGGCTCCCATACTCTTCTAACCGGAACACAGCAATGCAGACATTACTGCTTAGCGGCAGAAATAGGCATTCAATTCATTTTATTTCATTAATCGTTCTACTACTATTCCATCCTGCGAGCTTAGTCGGCTATTAGTCAGAGGAAAGAACTGGTCATACTTATGTTCTAAAAATATTTTTTTAATTTACGTAGTCAACGTATGGAATAGAAAAAATATATTTATAAGGCAACAATAGAATACAAAGCCTTGCAACTGCGCATTCATGCTGTACGAGATGCTGATTAGACTTGCCCAGCATCTAAACCATCCTCTTAGCTTAATCAGATAAAATAACAGGTCAACTTCTAAAGCTGACTAAGCCGCAGGTTTAGTCACGATGTTTGCCTTCATCTTTTAGGCATATGTTGAATGTCAACTAATATTTCTAGATGAATAATCTATCACATACGACCTTCGGATAGAAAGTCGGAGGCACATTCGGATTTTTACCTTTGATATTCAAGTTTTGGGTAAAAATGATTAGGCTCAGCCTATCGGTCAATATGTTTCATGCGGACGCACTGAATGAAGTATTTTTTGAATTTGAATTTTAATATCCCATAGCTCATGGCCGTGGGGTGCCGGCAGTAGAATGATGCCCCTCCTCTCATGCCCATGGATGCAGTAAGAGCCTGCTAAGGGATACCTCCGGAAGATGGGCAGCAGCGTTTATCCGTGTATCAACATCCCATACTGCGCTCACCAACCCGCCTGCTAAGCGTGGTGAGAATGGCAACTACCCCTCATGGAGATCCATGAGGGAGGCCTGTGTTCATCAGTAGACGTTTTATGGCTGAAATGATGATGATGATAGGTCATGGTTAAAAAAGCTTATGAAACTTACTTTAGTCTGCATAGTAAAGTTTCCAGTACACCTACACATTCACATGCGAAACAAAACTTACCCTAAAGCACGTTCACAGGATCGTTTTTAACTAATCTATTTATTGTTTTTCACTCGCTCTGGAATTATTGTCGTGAATTTGAATTCATTCAAAGAAGTTTTATACCTACGCCATGGCATAAAAACATAGTTAATACCTGCCTGCAATACAAAGACTCTGAATTTGCACGAAGTAGTATTTAGATACGTTTAAAATATCATTGAAACCATTTCAATATAACCGCAATATTTATAAACTTGCCCAAAATAGCTGTATGTCTTAGAATATGAAATTTCATTGTTCCCAGTCGTGTAGAGCGAGAGCTCTACATAAATGTGTGTTGTTTTGTGAAGCCTTACTGATAAGTAAGGCTTCACAAAACAACACATTGACTCTCTTTGACTATATCTGCGATAGAAGCTTCTCTAAATATTATGCTTTATGTACAGTAAAGTTACAATTATTGCGTAACTAATAAAGCTTTTACAAGAAATCCAAACTTGGCAATTGCTAGCACCGGCGCCGCGACATCGTAAACCGGCCGCGAGATGGCGCTGCTTTAACGGCTAGTTTGCACAACAACCTGCAATATTGACAGACCATTAATTCTGTAGGAAATTGTGCTGAAGCCGCACTGGTGATTGTGAACTTTTCAAATTATCCGCGTGCTCCACGCTTGTTTCACAAATAGACGAGTGGAGTGCCCACTCCAGGGATCGCAAGTTGAATAAACTCAATGCACAATGTCGTGTGGGCACACTACAAAGTTAGACACAGCACCTGGCCTTTTCAGAGGCCCTACACACGCGAACTTAGAAACACTAGTTACAATGGAAATGTCCATCTAAAAACTATTGTTCGGGCTTGATTGATGGTTCATGTATTCTGTAGTTCTTGATTCCATGCATGGTTAGGGTACAAATATTATAAAACTTACATTAGATAAGTTATTTACATTGTAGTGTGATACATTACACAATCATTAGATACAATATATTTAACCAGTGTATCGCCATAACCATTTAAATTACATAACATTACTTGTTGAATATTAAATGGAGCGTAAACAAACCTCCCCGTGTTTCAGACATCCAATACGATAGTTATTTCAAATACTGTATTGTTTTGCAAATCCAATGTGTATGACAGCCGAGACGGGTACATTCCGCCACCCGCCGCGCGCGGCGCTGTCATCACCACTCAGACACTACTAATAATAATGTTATTCCCTTCAGTGTCTTAGTGTTAAAATATTAGAGCTGTTATTCTATGATAAATAGGGCCCTCAACCTAGTTGGTATTTTTTTGATCTAAATTAGCCTTATTTGTAGAAAATACAAATATAAATAGCCAATACCAAGAGTACAGGGTAACTAACGATATTATTGAAAGTTTATTGCTTTACTTTGAAAAGTAACAATAAAAATTTAAATCACGTTAAATTTAAATTTTCACCTTCAATCAATATATCATTCTCTTAGCTTTAACATTTTCAACCGATGATTTGTTTAGGTTTTGGGCGAGGGCCTTTTAAGGTCTACGAAAGATGTACGCGGCGACGTGCGTAGTGCTACGTTAACGGTTTCTTTGAAAGGTCCAATGAAAATTTAAATCGAACGTGATTTAAATTTTCATTAAATGGCGGGTTAAGTATATTGCTGATGATGATTTAAAATTTACAAAAAAACAGGCCATAAAAGACTTTTAAATTTTAAGCTTACATTATTTTACCTCTGTTTGCCGTGAGTTGCCGGCAGTAGAATGCTGCCTCTCCTCTCTTGCCCCTGGATGCAGTAAATATCAGCCAAAGGATACCTCCGGAAGATTGGCAGCTGCGTCTTTCCGTGTATCAACATCCCCGCGACCACGACCAGGTGCAATCCGGTCGAAACGTCGGGAATAAAATAAAGGTAATTACGCGATAAATACCGTTATATGCTCGCCAACTAAACGTGGCGAGTATGGCAACAACCCCATCATGATGTTGGAGACCTATGACGGAGGCGGAGCCCAGCAGTGGACGTAAACAACAGTCCTACGGCTGAGATGGTTTTTTTACTTGCAAGCTGGTTTTGCTGGCATTAATTGTAAAATACTTGCAAAAGTAATTTACCTTATACCTTCTACGTGCAATATTTTGCCTAATTTGAAGTTATCATCATTTCAGCCATAAAACGTCCACTGATGAACACAGGCCTCCCTCATGGATCTCCATGAGGGGTAGTTGCCATTCTCACCACGCCTGGCAGGCGGGTTGGTGAGCGCAGTATGGGATGTTGATACACGGATAGACGCTGCTGCCCATCTTCCGGAGGTGTCCCTTAGCAGGCTCTTACTGCATCCACGGGTAGGAGAGGAGGGGTAACATTCTACTGCCGGCACCCCACGGCGAAGTTATATATAATAGATTTGAAGTTATATTAGTAAATAAATAACCAAACTAAAATATTGAGAAGACAAATAGTATGAAGACATAAAGTTTAAACAAAACAAAATGTGACTTATACAACGAAATCAACGTGTAACAAGCCCCTATTCTAGGGAATTTGAAAATGAAAGGCACGTTTTATTCGGGTAACTAGGTCCTAACTTTAACTTTCATCTGAAGACTGTGAAAGTTCTTTGTTTTTTAAATATTTTTACTACTTACTTGTTTCCACGTAACTTGAAAAAGCGCTGTGAAATAACGTGGCTATAAATGAATCTAAATTGAGTCGACATTTTTCTGGCTTCGCCAATCACAGTCCATGGTAAGAAAATGCTTTATAAGTGGTTATGAACAATTTTACCGACGTCAAACGTAGTTTCACTTTTACCTTGTACTTTGGTCTTCTTTAGGGTTTCGTAGTACAACTAATCATAAATCATAATCATAAATCATATTTATTACCAAAAACAAAATAAATTTTACAGCGCAGAGTTAGATTAAAACACAAGATACAGATCAGATAAATAAATAAATAAATAATGCTGGACAAATCACACAGCATCATCTAGCCCCAAGCTAAGCAGAGCTTGTGTTATGGGTGACTGATATACTTAATACATTATACTACATAGATAGATATTGTTATTATATATAGAAAATCACCCAGAACACCCTGAACAAACATCTGCAGATCGTACAGACATTTGTCCCGAGGCGGGAATCGAACCCGCAACCCCTTGCGTCGCAGGCGGACCTTCGCCCGCTGCGCCACAGAGCTCGTCGAAATAGAAGATATAAGTTTACCGTTAATACCCAAACTAAGCTAAAAGCTTGTATCTTGGGAATCAGAGTGCGCGTTGACTGGACGACGTGGAATATTATAAACATTTGAGTGGCGCGTTACAAAACTTAAACTAAGTGACAATTATTGTGATTGTTTGTATGAAATAGACAAAAATTAAGATAAGATAAAAAAATTCTTTATTGCACAAAAACATGTACATAGGCGAACTTAATGCTATTCAGCATTTTCTTCCAGCTAACCTTTGTGTAGTGCAGAGTTTTGTGGTGGTGCGAAAAATAAATATGATTTTGAGTAGGTAATTTACAAATAAAAATTAACATAAAGATACATAGATAATAAGATAAACAGCATAATATAAGAAATATATCTAAATAATAATACATATAATAAGTATAATTACAAATAAATAAATAAACATAAATTGCTCAATATTGTTAACCATTCTAAAGGGATATAAAATATAAATACAGTTTGGATTTGAAATTATATAAAAAATAAATATATTTAACTAGGAATCCTTATAGCTTCGCTCTGTCTGTCTAGAGACTATTCTATTAGTCCTAGAAAGCTGTAATTTCGCATGGACAAATTCAAATAGTTTATTGCAACCACATTGTAGTAATTTGTACAGATGATATAACAAATTAATAGTTCCAAACATGGATCCGGTTTGGGCACGACAAAATACGAGTATATAATAATGACGCCTATAAAAAAAAGAAAAATTGCTAAAAAAATTATTAATTTGGAGCACCTTCCATACACGTAATGAACTTTAAATACATTGACTTGTTTTTTTTCCCCATCGTTTGGGGTATTGTTGAATAGATACTTTAAAACCATTTACCGGTTGCGGAGACATTATTTTGGTTTAATAGCCGGTTGATTCCAAAGGGGTTGCGGGATCGATTTCTTTCGAGGAAGAAATGTTTGCTTTTCTGCAGATTCTGCAGTTAAGAGTTTTTCTACGTACGATAAGTATATACAAGTGTTAACAGAAAAAATACGTATTCGAGCAGGTATTTATCGACCATTTGGTACCCATAACTGCCTACTTCAGGCCAGATGATGCTGTGAGTAGTGTCCAGTATCATTTACTTACTTTGTGGTCAATTTCCATGGTCAACATGTGGCAGATAATCATAAAGCGATAGAAATAATGGAATCTGCTATCACAGCTATTACCGTTGGGTGCCAGCAGTAGAATGTGGGCCACATTCTAACATTCTCTTCTCTTAGGTGTGCTGAGGTCAGGAGTGCCCGTGGACGTAAGAATAGGCAGACCATTAGGGTTCTATTCTACTGCTTTCAGTATGTCAGTGCATTATTGTCAATCGTTGGTTAGATCTGTTGGTATAGGTTCTCATTGAGTAGTCTGCCTTGTAAGTTTTACCACAGATTACAGAATGGTTTTATCATAACTACAGGTTCTCAATAGCGCAGTCTCGTTTTTTACGTAGCTTTTCAACAACAATAAATAAATAAATAATAAATAATGCTGGACTAATCACACAGCATCACCTAGATAGATAGATAGATAGAAAATACTTTATAGCACATCTAGCCCCAAGCTAAGCAGATAGATATAGGAATAGTTCGGATATTATGTACTCTTATACTTCTGACTACCTATATACTATATACATATGACTCTTCTATTCATATTTTTATTTATTTGCTTTCTAGGGTTCTGTAGTAAAACAAGGAACCCTTATATTTTCGCTTTATCTGTCTGTCTGTCTGGCAGTCGTCGGCTCTACTATAAGTCATAGAAAGCTGTAATTTTGCAGGGTCATACAATATCGTCATAATTACGCAGAGATTACAAAAAAATGCTGAAATAATAATTAATTTGGGGTAGGTACTTCCCATACACGTGAGATGGAATGAACTTTTTTCTTGATTTTTCCATCTTGTGAGAATAGGTATTTTAAAACCATTTAAGGGTTGTGACAATTTTTTGATTCAGGGTACCGTATGCGAAATATTCAAGTTTTTTTCGAGATAGGGCGTGGCTCGACACGCACCCAGCCCTAAGTATTATTAGTTGTTTCTAAAATAAAGAAAACAAAAATAAAGTCATGCGTTACAATTTTCGTGATTCGTTACATTCGTATTGTTCGGAACGGAATGTGCACGTAAATTTTGATGAAGGCACCATTTGTTTCAACTATCCTGTCTTTATATATTTTAAGTTTAAAGGAGCCTCTTACCTTTTAGCTGCAGCCCTAGTAGGTAATTACCCCAAATAATATACTTACATTAATTATAGCCGTGGGGTGTCGGCAGTAGAATGTTACCCCTCCTCTCATGCCCGTGGATGCAGTAAGAGCCTGCTAAGGGATACCTCCGGAAGATGGGCAGCAGCGTCTTTCCGTGTATCAACATCCCGTACTGCGCTCGCCAACCCGCCTGCCAAGCGTGGCGAGTATGGCAACTACCCCTCATGTAGATCCATGAGGGAGACCTGTGTTCAGTAGTGGACGTTTTACGGCTGAAATGATGATGATGATTGACAGTTTGTTGACAAATATTTTACATCGAAAATGGCTGAAGTAAGTATAGTTACTTAAGAACCTTACGAGTAGTTCTTGTGGTTATTATATTCTCCATCTGCGCAGAGCGAACTAGGTCGACATTTCAATAGGTGCTCCACAATATCTTTATAGAGACTCCTATTATACAGTGACTGAGTTTTAATAAAGCGCATAATATCTCCTGTATTGAACGGTGCCAACTGACGGAATTTAACTATGAGCATAATCTGTGAAACTACATAGATTATTTTTTAGGTCTAACAGAACTTAAGTTTTATGGTTGAGGTACGGCCTCAAAAGGTTAAAAACGGAACCCTTATAGGATCACTTTGTTGTCCGTTTGCCTGTCTGTCCGTCTGTCTGTCTGCAAAGACCCTTTATCTCGAAAACGTGTAGAGAGAACGTGTATCAAGTTGAAATACCATATACTTAAATGTACCTACAGCCTCTATAAGCTGTCAAAAAATCAATATTCTAAGTTAACCTAAAATAAACTAAAAGTAAAAAAAACTTTTTAACAAACAAGCTTTTATTTAAACTTACCTACTAAAAATAATAAAATAAACATTTTCCATTATAGTTTAATGACAACTTAAAACGTCTTTACACATTATTAACATACATATAACCGGGTATTTATCGCGTAAATTACCTTTATTATTTCCCGACGTTTCGCTTGGATTGCACCAAGCATGGTCCCGGGAAGACTGATGTGATGGAGGTACCGCAGCAAAGCGAAGGCGTTTGTTGAACTACCCTCACTTGATCTTCATAAAAATTATTAGGGCCGGTTCCCACTGGGACAGCACACTACACTGACTGTATCCACATACTGAGTTGATTTTTCACGCCGAGTACACTTTGCTATCACTGGATTTCAATGAGGCAGAGAGTCTGAAGCCGTCTTCACGATTGAAATTAGGATGCTTCTTAATCTCAATCGCTTCCCGAACCATTCTCTTATAATAGTGCCTCTCGTTGGCTAGGATTTTTGGGTTGTGTAATTCAATCCAGTGATTAGGTCCTGAGTCTACTATATGTTCTGCTATAGCAGACTTGTTTATTTGTCGATTTTTCACCGCAGCTATGTGCTCCTTAACACGTTCGGCGACAGTGCGCTTCGTTTGGCCTATGTAGGAGCGCCCACAGCTGCAATCGATCTTATAAACACCAGGAACCTGCAAAGGTACTACATCCTTATCCATCCGGCGTACGCAGATGCTTAGCCACTTTTGCGAGTGGAGTATAGATCGACTTAATCGAAAACTTCTTCAGCAGGTTCCCAATCTTGTCCGTAACCCCTTTCACATAAGGCATGAACGCTGGCTGTCTTGCTACATCTGTGTGTTTCTGTTTGCGCCTGCGATTAGGATGCCATCCATTAATCCTGTATCCGTTTCGTTTTAGAACCTCCTGAACATGTTCCAGCTCTCCGGGTAAATGTTCAGGGTCACAGAGGTCATGGGCTCTGTTCATAAGGGAAGAAACTACTGACTCAAGATGTAATGGATGATGATGTGAAGCAGCATTCAGATATCTGTCCGTGTGCGTCGGTTTTCTGTACACGGTATGAGATAAGGTTCCGTTTGATTTAACCATCACTTTCAGATCTAGGAAAGCTAAAGACCTGTTTTCTTCCATTTCATATGTGAACCTGATCTTCGGGTGTATTGAGTTGAGATGTTCTGTAAGCTGATCGACTTCCTGTTTACTTCCATTGATAATGCAGAAGACATCGTCGACGTACCTTTTCCATAGCTTTATACCATGGGCAGTCAGGTTAATCATGGTCTCAAAATGCTCCATCCAGATATTGGCAAGTACAGGGGCTACAGGACTACCCATAGCTACGCCATCAATCTGGAGGTAATGTTGCCCTTGGTATAAAAAGAAATTTCCGTCTAGACAGTTCTGAAGAAGACTGACGTACTGGTCCGGAAGTTCACTATCATTCAATCTCTGCCTCACAACATCAAGACAATCTTGCAGAGGGACACTGGTAAAAAGAGATTCAACGTCGAAGCTCACCATTATATCTCTGGGTTCCAACTTCATGTCCTTGATGATGCTGATGAAATGTCGTGAGTCCTTGACAAAAGATGCTGTCTTACCCGTTAGCGGCTGCAATGTCCCAGCAACATGCTTTGCCAAATTGTATGTTGGCGAGTCTACCTGACTAACAATAGGTCGCAGGGGAACGCTGGACTTATGTACTTTCGGTAATCCATACAATTTGGGTGACTGCACAATAGCTGGTCTATACAAACGTTCATAGACATCTTTATCGAACAGGTCCTCATACTCGTGTATAACCGCCCTAACACGTTTCGTGACTCTCGCCGTGGGATTGTAGGAAACCGGCTTATACACCTTTTTGTCACTTAGCAAACTCCGTATTTTAGTGTCGTAGTCTTCTGTCTTCATAACAACGGTGGCATTGCCCTTGTCCGCCCTAAGCACGAGGATTTCATCATTCTTGCGTAGGTCCTCTAGTGCTTGCCGCTCACCCGCCGTTACGTTGGACTTTGGAGTTCGACATTTTCGTAGGATAACTGATACATCCTGTCTTAGTGTTTCTGCGTCACTTGAAGGTATCCTATTACGAACAATGGTCTCCTCGACACAACTGACAATATCCTCATACGGAATTCTCTTAGGTGATAAAGCAAAATTTGTACCTTTCTCAAGAATGCTGAGTGTGTCATCATTGAAATTATGTTCAGTCAGATTGATAACCGTCTTAGCATTATGTGTCTGTCCTACCTTATTATGTATTGCGTTACAACTTCGAGCCAAAAGTCGGTTAAACTTGTTTTCGTGTCGCTCGGAACAACACTCGTAGGTTCGTTGCGCTTGATAATAAGTTACTCGGTCACACAAATCAAAATCACTGGACGACAACACCACACTGCACTCCATATGAACATTGTACAGGTCACTTTGCACTTTGCTTAGATAATAATTATCATTTTTAATTATCTGCTTAAGAAGGCGGACACTCGCGTTTCTTAGAATTTTTGCGGAATGTTCGATGTCACTACGCGGTTTTAGTCGACAGCACGTAGGTATTAAGTCCCAATCACGGCATTTTGTTAAAAATGCCAGTGATGTAATAAGACGCGCACTTTTGTTCCGCAAAGATTCTAGATGACACACTTTCTTTACTGTTTCCGGCCCGTACCGGTTAGCAATTGTCTTTTTTAAACTTTCGCGATCACAACACATTATTAACATACATATAACCGGGTATTTATCGCGTAAATTACCTTTATTATTTCCCGACGTCTTTACACAGTTTATCTGATAAAAAAGCTTGGCATCAAAAAAAAATTCAACTCAATTGGTTGAAGATATCTGCTTCAAAATTGAGTTGCAAGATTCCGCGAACAAACATAGTTATATACATACGTACATACATAGATATATACATACAAACAGGGCAAGCTAAATAAAAGCTTTTAAAAAAATATACGACCGTTTTATCGCATGTTTCGATATCACAAAGAAATCAATATTCATAGGGTACTTCCCGTTGACATATAACTATGAAATATGGCAAGGTATATCATATTTCATAAACTGTAGATTCAGAGAAAAATCCAAAAACTATATAGGTACATTTGTGCTAAGACGTTGCTTCGTACCAAATTTCAAGATGCTTCGTTCACGGAAAGTTCCCTGTATGGTTTTGATTCCCTCGCGAGTGTAGAAAATTTGCGGCATAAACGGCTGTGTCTTTTAATTGCGTTGGCTTAGAAGTTTGATTTCTTCACAGCTCTAAGGGACAGTAGACCTGAGTATTTGTATTAATTCCAGCTCGATACCTCCACGCGTTCCTGAGAATAAGGACTTTCTTGACAGACAGACGGACGGACAACAAAGTGATCCTATAAGGGTTTCGTTTTTCCTTTCGAGGTACGGCAGGGTGATTTGATTACGTATCTCGCGACAGGTTTTGCAACAGGCAATTGACAGCAATATTTCTGTCAAACGTCAATTCCTTGCTGTTCTCTAATACAAAATTAACATTTGACAGCAATATTATTTAATTTTATTGATTTAATTTCCTGTTGCAAAACCTGTCGCGAGATACATACATAATCACCCTGCGGAACCCTAAAACCTCCGTAAATTCTTTATAAAAAGTATGCCTACCCCTGGTGGGACTCGAACCCACAATCCCCGGCTTAGGAGGCCGATGCCTTATCCATTAGGCCACAGGGGCTGTGCGTTAGATGTTGAATTTTCGGTCACTACGGAAGACCAGCGCTGTGGTACGGACCCGTTCTGCCACAGCATATTATCAATCAAACAATCATTTTGTTTATTTAAAATCTTTACAAAGTATTACATATTAAGCGCAATTTTCAAGCCCTCACCTCCCGTGCTAGTTAAAAACTGTGTTACGCTGAGTAATGACCATTTTTGTCACATGATTATTTTATTTTTTAAACCTTATGTACATGGATTAATTGTAAATTGTGTGACAAAATAAACGTATCTTTATCCTTATCTTTAATTTTAAAACCTTTTTAGGGATAACTTGAACAGAGGTAGCAGTTATACAGCAATTGATTAATTTGAGTACTTATTTCAGTATTAATTTGAGTTTCATTGAAAGTCGGAGGTGCTGGGCAAGCCATCTAACAATGTCCCAGGCACTGCAGCGTACCGTACAGCATGATTATCAGGTGCTGACGCTGTATAAATTATATATAATGCCTTACAAAATAAGCGATACGAAAATAAATATTTTATCTAAAACTTAAAACACAATCACGTAGAAATAGCAAAAAGAAACCGCCCGAACAGGGACTTGAACCCTGGACCCTTGGATTAAAAGTCCAATGCTCTACCGACTGAGCTATCCGGGCTCGTGACAATTCGGCTGAAATTACGAATTAAAATACTGCCGAGCCAACAACTTGACATTGTAACGTAGCAATCATTTCGTAGCACAGCATGGCGTAGCGCTACGAGAATACTGTAAAAGCATTGTCTGTTTTTGTTTCTTGCAAATTATGTAGAGTACTCGAGTCTGTTTGATTACATTTCTTTTTAAATCATTCTTACTTCTTGTTCGTCCCGAACCTAAAACGAGCTAGGTTTACTTTTTCAAATAAAGTCCCATTGCATTTTAACTTGATTTAACGTAGCGATTTGGACTGGATTGCTGGAATTATTCAATCACTCCTTACTTTAAATGGACTCTAATAGTACTTCGTACTTCAAAATATCATTAGTTCAAAAGTTATCCTCGATCAAAAAAAGTCGATTAAAACCCCCATATCTGAAAAACAAAATTGTCTTGAAGGTTTTTGTTTTTTAAATTGGGACTTATCAAAAACCAAAAGACAATCAATTTGTATTTATGTAAAAACTACCCCATTTATATGAAAAAATCCCCCATAATAATCGGTTTGCATTGATGTTACAGTACACCCGACTTTCAATCCTAAGGTGGTGGGTTCGGTACCGGCCGTGCACCAATGGATTTTACTTTCTTTAAAAATGTATGTAAACACTTAATACGTGCTTTAACGGTGAAGGAAACATCGTGAGGAAACCCGCGGCTTAATTAGCTCCAGACGTATTGACCTGTTCTTACCTCTGGCAAATAGCTGACTAAGCTGCGAGGATGGTATAGGTGCTGGGCAAGCTTATCCATCTAACAATGTCCCAGGCACTGCAGTGTCCCGTACAGCATGATTACCAGTTGCTGACGCTGTATAAATCATCTATAATGGATTCATAGGCCTTACTTTACTTTTTTATTGATGTTATCTTCTTATGTTTTAAGTTTCATCAAAAACTTAACATGCGTTCAGAAGTTGTCGGACAAAAATTTCGAACATACGAGTACATTTAAAAAAACATTCAGCCGAAACGCCTTGTTGCCAATAAGAACTTCGTTCGCTTGGCTCAGTTGTTCGACTAAAGCAATAGAGTAAGCTAGCCACCGCAGAATAAAACAGCTAAGCTACTCAAACTAAGACACCATTCGCGCTTGTATATAGGTAGATGAATATCACGTTCCAGTCTAGCAAAAAGGTTTTTCACTGCAGCGTAAGAACCGCAATGAAAAATAGCAAGGGGAAAAGGAAATTTCATTTGCGCTCTCTAACCAAGTTAATCACTTCGTTACAGGTCTGTAACTCGAACCCTTCAGCTCTAGGAAAACCTGATTGCGGCTGGGAGGCTACTGTGACGTCATTCAATACCTTCCGTTGTCTTACCGGCTGTTCAGTTGGTCCGTAAATTATAGAGCCGTGCATTTAGTGTTAAGACTTTTTCGTTTTTTTTTGACCGGAATCACGAATAAATTAAGTTAATAACAATTAAATCTTCTACCATACGACTCTCCTTCGGGTAAATTCTACTTACTTATTTTTAGACATAATTTCACTGAACAAACCAGACTTACCTGACAACTTTCATAATAAGATGAAAATGCGCACTGACAAGAGATTTTTATAACAATCCCATCGTATCTCTTAATAACTAATAGGCATCTAATAGAGTAAAATACTGTAGAACTAATTTGTTCCAATTAAAACCTATTGTGTGCCATTTGTTTTGACGTGTTAAAAAAGGGACCTATATCAAACAACGGTTTATCAACGTGCTGGTATGATAATGAATCAGGGCAGCTAATTTTGATACCTTAGACAGGCACAGTCCAATTAGGGGTAACCTAACCATTCTAGTGGTACAGATCAACTAGTAGTTGTGTTGTGCGCTGAAGGTTTTGAAATACACATTCGGTCACGAGATCGACAACGCCTGGTTCACCACTGTCGGAAACGTTAAGGAAGACTATGATTGCCACGTTAAAGAATGCACGTTTGAAAGACGAGTACTCGTCATTAAATCACGAGGATAGTGCTCGCTTAAGGAATGTTTTTTTCGATTGAGAATATATAGCCTCGGGTATAATATAAATGGCTTCTGTATTCATCAAGCTTCTCGTAATCATCCTAAATGTTTAATGAGAGATTGATTTCTTAATAGCAGTGTGTTAAATATATAATTTTATTATTGGAACAGGTATTCATTTTATATGCTTTGCAGAGAACCAATATCTAACACAATTCCACTATCTAATACAATTTGGTATGTGGGAATGCCAATAGGCACGAGTATAGTGATGGTAATTGATTCTGGCTGCGTTGTAATAGTAGGGGGCGAGTAAATCAGCCCGATCCGGCTCGAACCGGTTCACTGCAAGCCTCGTGAACGGCGCCTCGGAAACAATCCGAGCATCAAGCAAGTATCTGAATTTCCAATTAAGGGGAGGCCTTAGACCGGCTTGCAGGTCGAATGCACGCGGCCGATCACTCACTTGCACTTTTAATTAATTTATTTATCGAGTTCGCGAATCGACGGCGCAACTCGGGCGGCGCCCCGCCCCGCACCCTGCTATATAAACGGTGGTGGAGGACCGACGTCCGTCAGTGCCGCCGAGACGGCAGAGGCGGTAGGCGGGCGGCTGGCACGTCGCGCCGGAAGGTTTACATTTTTAAAAGTTGTAATGTAGGGAGGGTAAGGGGATGCGTAGGGTTCTCGGCAGCGGCGGGAGTCGGCGGCGGTGACCTTGAGGTGAGTGATGCAGCGCGGCCGAGTCGATAGGCCGGCCGCCCGCCCTAGCGCAACACTGCACTACACAGCTGATTTAGCTTTTATATGACGTGCCACGCTTATCATCTAATTTTTGATAACGCATTTTTGAACAAATCTTAACTTTTGGAAAAAACAGTTTTTTATTGCAATAGAGATGCAAAAGTTATTTAATAATAAAAGTGATTTGCAATTTTCAAGACATTTTGCACTGCGAGATTGCGCTATGCAAAACTTGTCCACAACTTTATCAATGAACACCATTACCTAACCAATAAGGGTTTCGGATCTAGTTAACATTACCTAACCAATTTATTACAAAATCTTATTTAAATTCACACTCACTTGTGTATGCAGTTTGGATCCAATCCACCATAATAATAGTTTTAAAATGGTGAAACGGATAAGATCAATTTTGTTCATTCAAAAATCACACCCGTTCATTTCGGAGCGTAGTCGACTGTGAAAAATTTTTTTTCACGCCCGTCGATGCGGCACTCAACTACGATAACATTCATAATCCGAGCGGGCCCATGGGGCTTCCAGCAATTGAGTTACGTTCGAAAAATCGGAAAATCGGCTCCCTCATAAATCGCATATACAATATACCTCTATAGATACTCGTGCTTGGTCTGTGGCCAACTATAGACGCTCAGTAATTACAGTCTCAGGAACGGGTCTTAATTTGCTTAATTCACCCCGCTCCGGCTAAATCGCTAGATTTAATGGGATATTTGAATGATGCGCATTGTTTTAAAACGTCTTGCGTCTGCTCGGAACGGTTCCATCTATTTACGCGGCGATTAACATAAATGCTTGTACAGATTGGGGGCTTAATGAGCACGGTATGAAGATTATGTTCATACATCAACTGCATAATATTGCGGCTACAGCGCTCGCTTGTACAAAATCTCGAGCTTTTCTCTGCTGACGCGTCCAAAACGCTTAATACAAACAGGCTCTATAGTGCCTACAGACTATCACACTTATGTTGTTTATCACGCTGTGTGATCGGAATCTTAATGGAGGAAAACGCGGAAATAAGTTACTGCCCAAATACATCGCTTGTAATTTGAGATGCTAATGCAGTAATGGATGACTTAACCTTTCCTATTTCCTTTTAACAAATCAGTTTTCTGTATTGTTGAGAGCTATTAATTATTATATTTTATTATTTGAATTTATACGGAATATCAGAAGATTAGAAATGTTTTAATATCGGAGACGAAAGTGGATTTGTCTAGCTAATACTAAAGTAGTCATGAGATTTTAAAAAAATACTTGCAATTCAATTGAAGCCTTTGCGGATGACCCTAATAAAAGGCCTCCATTTATACCAACGGAACAAAACGAAATACGAAGTTCAGCGATATTTAGCATTTTACAATGTTCCGGCGACTAAGGTTAAATTTCAAAATAAAGAACTGTTTTACATATCGCAGTCTTGACTGCTTTCGTGTGTTTGCAATAAAGCCCTCACAGTGTGTAGTCAACCGAGGTACTCCGTATTTAGAGCATGAATTTTAGATACGCGAAACCAAGGACGATAACCGTCCTAACATTATTGAATAGCCGAATATTATGTCAACTGCGGTGTGCGGGCAGACTCATATTGCATATTATATTGCATCATATTGCCCTTTCCCACGATTTTGGTTTATTCTTTTTGGCGCCCTTTCAAAAACGTCTAGAACGTTTAAAAATCCAAGCCAAGTGCTAACATTTTTCATTATTATAATGGACAATAACAAATGTCTTATATTATTTTGCACAAAATTGCAAAGGAGCCATATCATTTTCCGCAAGTATCGATAAAGTGTCTTGTTGTTAACCTATCCTTCGCACAATATCTTTGAGATCGGTAGTTACGTACGTACTATAGATGATGTAGGCAATTCGTAAAGTAATTTGCTGCTAAGGCAAATACTTTTATCCTTGTTGTCGAAGTAAAATGATTTTGAAGTTTTCTCTCTCAAGTTTCTTTACATCCTCTCTCTCATCTCAAAAATATTTACTAATATGATTTGCCTTTGTCTGGTTTCGTTTTTGAAGTATACATTAATACAGATATATAATAAAATTCCTACATTCTGTGAAAGTTTTTTTTTTTACTTAAAGCTTCTTATATGACTTTGGATAATTAATTCACCAAGACCTGAATTTGGACATAAAATATCATTTATCCCGGTAACAAGCCCCTTTGGAATATTTTGTGTACAATCTAAAGTCCACGGGAAAATTTCACCGCCACTAAATTTTTCGTGCTCCATGATGACGTGAAATAACTCATTGAAATAATATAAATAAATAGCCAGAGACAACATTCAACTCGTTTTAAAACGCTTTCTTACACCTAAAATACGCGGTGATGACATTCTAAAATATGCACATCCGAAGTCGGAAACTACTTGTAACGCGGATAAATCTACACAAGAAATGCGAATAAAATTGCGGAAATTCAACTTTTCGTCGAAAAGCGTCGCTATATTTGAATTACACGTAGAAGTCACGTTATGGATTTCGTACATCCTTGCAGTCTTACGGACATTATGATTTATGCTGCGACGCCCAGCGTGGAATATCCCTCTCAGGTGAATAACGATACCTAAACAGGGATTATTTGACAGCATTAAGCGGGATTTTTACCCAAACTTTCGGCTTGTTCGCGTCTAAATAATTTAATAGGCCACTCTTGCCTATTGTCATTGTAATGAAATTGAGGTAAGGAAAGAAAGCAGGCGCATAATTAAAGGTAAGAGGTTTCGTTTTCTCTTAATGTTCTATATAATGGCCGTTTCGGAACAGGGGTTTGGAGGCGTTGGAACGATATTAAACATTTTATGAAAAAGGACGTACAGATTTAGCGCTTATCTCTCATTTAAACATTTTCTACACTATTCTATAAAATATATTGGAAAAAATATATATAAACACAAGCGTAAACATAGAACGCAACAATGTATGAAGCATGTAATGTCCAAGAAACCAACGTAACTTCCATCAAATTAAATAAACATATGACATTACCAAAGTTGTCTACATCATTTTGCAACGATACATTTTTGAATTTCAGAAAAATTGATTTTGCAATTCGTAGGAAAATTTTATTGCTGCTGACTCAATCAAAAATGTTTACGGGCGGAGAAGCTAGTTCAATATTTAGCCCCTACCTTTAGCTCTCTTTACCTATGCACGTCGCTGGCAAGCGTACCTACCTAAATAGAATCGAGTTTTACGTTCACGAAATGCACTAAACGTGACATTTTGCCGTGAGTAGGGATAAGTATTTGTTCCAAGGCGTTATTGTTTTGTTTTACCGCACACAACTTTTATTGGAGCGCGCATTTCCTTCCCTAAAATGTCGGAATATTTTCGAAATAAAAATATTTCATGGTAGAGGCTCTGCTATATTGAAACAGTCCGGTTTGCTCACAATCCCTTTGTTTTCTGGCTAAAAAGAGCACAGAAAACAGACCTATTTTGCAGCTTCCAGTCAGGTAGCCGTCGAATCCCAAAACGATGGACGCGTAAGATACAGACAGATTTTAGCGCAGTTTTTGTTGCTTCTACAAAAAAGCTACATTCATTATCTATTCATCTCTGTGTACAATATTTAAAAATATAAATCGCCATTTGAATAAAATAAAATTTACTTTTTGCCAATGGACCTAGGTTTTTCCATTCACTTCCTGCTCTTTCAACTGAATTAAACAAAAACATTCAGCAACTCGTTATTTTGCTGCATTTTAATACGGGCCAGTGAATCCCGCATTCTGTAAACAATGGCGTTAATTAAGATACCTTCATATCAATAAATCTGAACGGATACTCCTTGCTAATTGCTAGGACGAAGTGCAGCATCAGGTTTACTCTTGTATTTTCAGATCAGCTTTTTCAGGTACCTGAGTTTAAATGCTGACCATTATATTATTTGTTGGCTGGGCGTCGCCATGGGGTTCCGGCAGTAGAATTATACCCCTCCTCTCAAGCCCATGGATGCAGTAAGAGCCTGCTAAGGGATACCTCCGGAAGATGGGCAGCAGCGTCTATCCGTGTATCAACATCCCACACTGCGCTCACCAACCCGCCTGCCAAGCGTGGTGAATATGGCAACTACCCCTCATGGAGATACATGAGGGAGGCCTGTGTTCATCAGTGGACGTTTTATGGCTGAAATGATGATTATATTATTTAACAAGCATTGGTACGGGGGTACCAGAAAAGGGGGCGAAGGTTTCCGAAAATTGCAATTTTTGACCTTTGGTTACCTTTTGAGGTCACAATAACTCCGGTCCCTGTCATCCTAGGGTCACCAAAATCAATCAGTACTCTTCTCTCATTAAGACAGTGCTAACAAAAAAGGTTTCATGTAAATCGGTCAACCCGTTCGGTTGTAATCGTGTCATGCACAGACAGACAGATAGACAGCGCTATGCATAATAGGGGGCTTCGCCTCCTAAATATAGAATATGTACGGTGTTTAGTTTTTTATTTCTTGATCCTGATTGTTCAGTAACAATTATAATTTAAAAATAGAATACAACATTCCCTCTATATGATTATGGCACAAAGCAGCCTACTTAAAAAAGTATTTAATTAAATATGTGAAGTAATCGTTTGACCGTTATTTTATGAAAACAGCGGGAATACCGGTTGAAATTACATTCCTTTCATCCCTTCGCCATGATTAAAAGCACATTTTCATAACAATTTCCACGTTTTCGCGCTGTTTGTTTGATGAAGCGTCATTGCCTGCAGTTGGCGATAGGGATACTTATCAGCTCTCGATTTCCACCATCTAGTATGGAAATGAGGCTTTTATCGATAAAATAAATTAAGCCTTTGACATAATAAGTAGATATTTTATATACTGAAATTAACACAGGACTTGTGACATTGAAATGAAAACTAAGGTTTTATAATGACTGCAGTGATTGCATTGCAATTATATTCAAATATATGATATCAAAGTAGATAGAGTTTTACATTACATTTTTAATATACCCTCTTGCAAGGTACTAGGTAATCCCACTTTTTCTCGTGTCTGTTTTATTACAACTAATGAAAGATAAAGATAATTTATTTGCAAAAAACATGTGTAAATAAGTTGACAAAATATGATTTATTACACAACATGCTATGTCGAGAGAATGGCATGCTTAACTACCTACTATATATTTATTATAATCATATTACTTAAAAAATTAAAACTCAAAATACAAAGATAATAATTTAAACTATATAATAACATGAAATATACCATAATCTATTAAAGTTTATCATTTAAAAATTCATTAATATTATAATAACATTTATCACATAACATCCTTTTAAATTTAATTTTAAACATATTGGTATTTAATTCCTTGTAGCTCTTTGGTATGATGGTTGTATGGTTGGAAAAGATCTGTAGTAAAAAAACATATTTTACAGAGTTTTAATATACTTACTCAAAGGCTGACACTTCAATAAACTTATATTATCTAACATACGGCACCCGTCGAACAAGGCTTTGAAAAGTTAGTCCGCAGATAAGGAACTAAAGCGATGCCTACAAAGGACATGCCTTGTCCTACAGCCTGGAGAATTTCAGAGGTATTCCTGAATTCTGCCGCCGCCGTGCCGGCGCCTTATTATGCAAGCTCATTGTAACATAGTCGGCTCTCTACTCGACACTACGAGTCTCACTACGTTCTAGCCTCTTTAGGAAATTTGTTTCCTTTTTTGTTATTGCGGCGCGTGTTTACAAGATTTCGTACTTAGTATTTATGTTACATCGTGTTTTTAGACTGCCAAATAGAGTATTGTTAACACAATGGCTATATATAAATAATAATAAAAATAAAAATAGTTTATTTCATTAACTTAATCTATACAAAATCTTAAATTTCTATCGAAACCCTCTTTTAAGTAATGAGATACCTGTATTAGAGGGTTTCGCTCTTGCCTTAATTATTAACACGCTTACAGATTAAGAAAAGTACCTAAAAGGTTTACATATGTTTTACAAAATAAAATATTAAATCTAATGTTAAGACTTCTAAGTACTACTTTCATATATACATACATATATATGTATATATAGCAATTTGCGTTTCTTTACAGGATACCATTCAATTTGGATTATACAATTTACTATAGTAGGCTGCCTTGTGCTATTACCCTGTAAGAGTAATCAGTATACACGGATTACTCCGCAATGCTGTGAAGGGTATGAATATAATTTTTCCAAATAATGTTATGAAAAAAGCTATAAAGCTTGTAAACAAGTTTATAAAAAAAAAAATAAGTAAGCCCCGACAATTTACCTAGCCTCGGAGGGTACCTATTTTATTTTTCTAATGTGTTTCCTCTATGGCAATCTACACGTTTCATTTGAACTACAAACACTTGGGTACATTTGAAAATATCCTCGAGTCCACTCGAGGAAACACAGACGATGACTGTGTTTCCAACCTCTTATGACCCGATTACGTTTAAGAAAAGAGTTAATAGGCATTTTCTAGGGAAGCTCGCTCCATCGTCGATCTCATTCTTGCGATAGCAAGGATGAAATCAAGAGCTAACCTATCTAACATAAAAAAAAATCCAATTGTTTAACCCCCATATCTCATGAATGTCTCTACCGATTTATATATAAACTTTGCATTCATTTTCTTTCATTTGATACCACACTCGGGTATATTTGGAAACATTCGATTATTCATCCCCTCTTTCACCCCTTATATCTTGTAAACTTCTTAACCGATTTTGATAAAACATATTTAAGAACCACCGCCGGAAGACCTGCTTTCAAATAAAAAAACTGCATGCAAATCGGTCTACTCGTTTAAGAGCTACAGTGCCCCACAGACACACAGACACAAATATATGACGAGGCATCGGCCCCAGGAGTCTTGTTGAAAAGAGTTACATCAGCCCTGCTGACGTCATCAAAGTCTTCTTCATGATGATCGCTCATTGAAACAAACTTGTGGAATTTTAGACTTATTTATTTTCCAAAGAGTATGTTGTGCTCGGTTTTAAAGCTCGCTTTTATAACAAGACTACGGGTCGCTTGCGACGACTTAAAAATACTCGCTTAAAAACAACACTGCGAGACTAAACGGTTTTACAGAAAACTTAGGCTTAAAAATCTTAATAAGTCCGATAATAATTTTATGACAAATAAAATAATCAAATCAACCATGCTTGGTATTTTAAGGTAATTTAAAGGTAATTTTAGCGATAAATACCCGGTTATTATATGTATGTTAATAACTTAATCGAAATATTGATTAAACCAAAAATTATGGAATATAAATCTAGTAATAATTTTTGACATACATTTAAACTCTTAAAACTAGTTATTTAATATGCAACAGAAGATTTCATTGCACGTTGTTTTTGTGTTTGTTATTTATTTCGTGAAATATAGCCTTGGCGCCGACAAATATAATGTAAAAACATAGCGTTGACCGCTATGTTTTTACACCCCTCTTTTAACTTATAACACCCCTCTTTTTTTCAGGGGTTAATGATTTGTGCCTAAAACGTACAGTAGTTTAAATGTAATTTTATGAGTACTTACTTGAAATAAACAATTTTTATTTTATTTTATTTTATTTAAAACCAAAGATTTAAATCTTCTCCTTAAACAATATATGCGCTATCACTATCCGCGTATTCTAAGCTAAAAAATAAAATGGGAAAAGTAATCGTATTCCATCCAATTGTACGCAGCGTAGCATGTGCGCAACGTGCTACGAGTTACGACAATCGCGTAGGAACTCTCGGATTGATTGCTACGAACAGAGTCAACAGTTGGACAGTGAGAATTCAATCCGGATTTAGTTCAATCAAACCCTCCGCGTTCATGTTTACGCAAAATTGAACAGAATCAATTTGAGTTGGCTTACTTAAAATTCGAACACACTCGCCCATATCCGGTGGCACATCGGAACATTTCCTGATGTCTAGCTGCCAGACAGCAGCCAACTGCGCTTGCATCAAGTTGTGTTCTCTGACATTTCGAATAACATTTTTCCAGTGCTTTCCCTCAACTTTTCGTCGCATCGTAATCATTTTATTTTTGAGCAACACTCTAAGTATTGCTACCAGTACTTCGTCTTGATAATTTCATCATAATTCCTTTTTCAATTTGTGTCAGCAACGTAAAAGTATAAGATAGGCGCGTAAAACTCTCGTAAACTGCGCGATTTTAGAACGGTGGCTTGAGACTGTTGCTGGTTTAGTAGTCTAAAGAAATAGGGTTCTTTATGTGTCTAATCATTTTGTGTTACGGACTTTGTCACTCGTGAGCTTTTCCTGAGTATTATTAAAGGGTTTTTCTCACCCATGATTTAAGCGCATATTTTGTCAAAGCGTTTAAAAAAACAAACTCACACTACGCACTCTAACTCTTCACAAGTCATAGCGGCTTGCACAACTTCACGCGATTTCTTTCATCCGCAAAAAAGTATTATTGACCCAATAAATTAAAATCAAGATAAACTTATGGTAAACGTTACGAGCTGTAGGCGGCTGATTGCTTTTTACAGCGTTGTTGCTTAAATTTGATCAACGCTAGTATTTACTTTTTACAGCTGGTGCTTACGTTTTTCGGTTCCCTATTTCCATCAGGGTTATGCCGCGCGACGCTCATGAATTGGCGCAGTGTGATTACAAATTTAAGCCGTCGCAGCTAATATGAATGACAACGGGTCGACCTACTCGACATTCATTTCCCTGGGCGCGCCTCTCTTATAATAACTTACACGGCAACTTCGCCTCAAGGTACGAATATGTGCCGTCCTTCGAACGAGGGCGCACCTCAGCCCCGTCCCGCTCTGATACAACATTTATTTTTTCCCAACAACAAAAAACATCAAATCACCGAGGTATTTCGCCAGAAAAGGCCTTTCAATAATATAGTTTCAATGTTCATTCTATTTTCGCTTTTGAATGGAGTCAAATTACACGCGGACTACAATTTCCGCCGTTTCAATTGCCGAGCTGCTAACAAATTTATACATCTGATGAAGGTGCAGAGTTTGGCGCCCTATAATCCAGATTCGACCCTTGAATGGGAGCGAACGAGCGGGTGGCCGAGGTTTTAGAGTGGCCCTTCAATCAGCCCTTCTTGCGGCGCGGCTCCGGGGCTGCGGGGCGCGGGGGCAGGCGGCATGCCACGAGGACCTTTGAGCTACAGGCTCTTTGACACGAGCCACTGGCGCACTCTTCAAGTAATGATTCATTCTGCTGATGACTGACGCGGCTAATGCGGCAGTTTCCCCCCTCCCCTAGTGTTTGGATAAGAATTCCTTGTAAATTTGATTTTACTGTCTGCTGTGCTTTGAGTCACTTTTCTTTTGCACAAACTGCAATGTTCGCTCGTTGAACAGTGGCTTACTTAACGGCAAGGCGGAGGGATGGCAATCTACTGTTGATTACCTTTCTGCATTGATGCACTTTAGCACAAAAATACAATGCTTGTTTATACTGTCGATATTGGATTTTAGTACAAATACACAAAAACTGCCGGTATTCGTGTTTTTATTATGTTCGGAAAATATTAAAGTTTCATTCAACGTTTTTCCATAAAAAAATATGGAACTTACGCACATTACCTTTTATGTTACACATAAAGTAAATAATGGACTAACGGATGACATAATAGCTTATTGGTTTACACCTATTGAAACTACGTACCTATCTATGTAATAATAGTAAAATTACATTCTAATCATAGTCTTAGCACTTGTATGGTAATGAGCAACGCCCCTATGATTTTATAAAATTAATTAAATCATTCAATCATCATTACAAAATATTGACAGCACTTGATATTATTTTTTTTGACTGACACAATCTCGAAATAACTACATCGTCAAGTTTTTGTTTTTAAAATATTATACTTAACATTAGATATATTATAGATTGAAATAAAGAGAGTCCACTGCGAATCACTGTGACCTTAGGTACTTTACAGGCTTTTAGTTCTAGTGTGAGGAACAGAGTCTTACTGGTACGTTCTATATTTGAAAACATATATATATAAACCTTTTTCTTATAATAAGAACCCTGTCTTTTTTCTGAAAAAAAATCATTGTATCTAAAAATATTGGTTATACCTCATTGTATGAGTAAAAGTTGGGTTTTTCTCTTTTGCTATTAATAGTATTACATGGATATATTATTTATTACATTATATTACATGGTCCAAAAAAATACATACAATTTTAAGTGAAAAGTAGCATAGGGTAGCTATTTACATTCTATGGCAGAGCCGAGTGAAGGCATGCATCAGTGAACGATCACAAAATGGCTATTGTTGCCAGAATAATGCAGAATGCTGGCAGAATACACCAATTTATGAGACAATGCTGATCATGATAACCTGCCGCCTAGTTTAAATCCCTAATCGATATTGGAATATAATTTAATCTGCCTTTGTTGAAGCTCAGATTTAACAAGAATTGAAATTATGCATAAATCTGTATTGTTCTGAATATAACGTCGATAGAGGCTTTTGAAGGTAAGAAATCGTTTACAAAAATTAACCTATACATTTTTATATATCGCTTGTTTTTAATACCTGATTGAAGTTATAATCAATCAATTCAACGAACCGAAAGATATCTAAAAAGATTTCCCAGGCATAATTTCATTGTTTTCTGTGTAACAACCTATTTTTGATATTCTTTGAAAAGTAAACCCTCCAATTACGCGCATGTTTTTCTTCAGCGACTTTTGGAAAATTTTCAGGTAAAAATTATTTTAATCTGCAAAAAAAATCCAATTAAAAGTTTTTATCTGCGAGCGGTGGAGTACTGGATTTTATTGTGCCTGTTTCAAATTTAACACATTCTTTTTGCTTAACGAATATTTCAACAATATTATCATAACTGACATGGTTGCATTTTTGTACAAGTTTTCTAGGTATCGGTATACAAACATGTTTGAACATGGTTATGAGTAATTAGTGCATACATTATGCACTAATTATTCATAAAAAAATATACCGCACCAAGAAAAACGTGCCATTTCGAAATCTCAAGAAAAATGAATGATATCGTTCGTTTGATACTCCCCAATTGCTCCATAGGGATTAAACTTTACAACAAGGAAATCCAGAATTCCCTTTAAGTATTTGTTCCACCCATAACACTAAAAGAAAACAGCTCCGGAAATATCATCGTGTAGTATTTTTCAATTCCTTTTTTCCTTATAGTGCGTCAATATAAATATAATGTATTCAGTCGTGAGGCAGATCATTATCATGTCAAAGAAGCTATCGCATTACTGGACTCAAAAGACTGTGGTTTGTTTGATGTCCATGACCTATAGATCCTCCGTATAGTAACCAATTCTATATTGCAGAAAGTTCACGGGAAATAGATACGAAAGTTATAACATATTGATGTTTAACTACCAGAACTTCTAGAAGCTACGCATTTAGACACAACAGACGTATCGAGCATAAGTTCAATTGTTTCCTAATTCTTGCATTTGATTCGTTCCTACCATATTCTTACTACTTTACAAGTCACATTATGATTACAGAACACAGATACGTATTATTAAATGAATTTATATATTGCTACCGCATATCAAAGTATGAAATAACTTTTCCTTAATACATCTCGAATGGTACGAAGTTTATGTAAATTTTGATACACGTCTGGCATATTACGTTTGTGAGGTACATAATGCAAAGCCAGCATTTTACGCATTCAGAGCCAGTAACATTAACGGCCAGTCTCTTTTAAATAAAAATGTCTTCAAAGAAGAGTAATGTATCGGTGTGAAGAGAAAATAATTGTTACAACTTAGGATTGTGCGTTTGGGTACGTGTTACATAAGCGTTTTGAGCAATTTGTTATCGTGTAGGCATTCAATTCCTTCATATATTAACGTTGATTTAGACAGCTTCAACAACTGATAATGAAAATGTTTAATGCTGTACAGTATGTTTCCATATTTTTCAGATAAGATAATAATTTATTTGCTGAATGTGGGTACAATAGATCTTAACAACAAATAACAATTTCCAATATATTCTACCTCGTGAGGGCGTGCAAATGAGACATAATTACAACAACGAGTATTAATTAACAAACATGCAATTTAATAAGACTTGTAGATAGACAATCAATTTAGGTAATGTCAAATAGAAAAATAATATAATTTATAAATGTATACTGTAAATATTCTTTGAGGTCAAAAAACATGTAATATTTTTTTTTATTTAAATGTAAATTAATTTAGTTGCAAGTTCTTTATTTTCATTTTATTTTATGTCGTTAGGAATTTATTAAAAATAGAAATTGCCTGCTGAAAATCATTATTTTGTAGTTTTAGTCTACAATGAGGAACATAAAGCCGGTCATTATGGCTTGTTCTGCTTTTCGACATAATAATATCTGAATAGAACACAATATCAGACCATATGCAAATTTTGACGAAACATATCCGTGATATACCTTCAATGCTGCTTCTATAGATACGCGCAGTCTTGAACTTGTTATGACGAATCGATATAGCTTAACGCAAATAAACTTAATGTGGTTTTTCCAGTTGCAGTGTTGGTCAAGCCAAAAACCTAAGAATTTACCTTTGTCAACTTTGACAATAGGATTTTTATTAACTGGAACCTTTACTTTTTTTGTTTGTATGATCTGAACTTTATAATATTATTTGAAGTCAAATTAATTTGTAGGTATTTTTGTCAGCCAGTCGATTGTTTTAGACAGAGTTTAGTTAATTTCCATTTCAAAGTTTAAATTATTTCGCCCCTTATAATAATTATTGTATCGTAAGCAAATAATATTGTTGTATGTCGAGTAATATTAGGAATGTCATTTATGTACATAAGAAATAGGAATGGTCCCAAAATACTACCTTGTGGTGTACCAAACTGTTGAATTTCAAGTTTGTTGTACATCAATTTTGTGTCCCTTAATGACGCTTGGCAGTTGAACTCATTGTTGACGGTCATTTAGATCTAGCTACAGCAGGAACATTATTGTGTATCACAAGTAACAAAAAATAACCATAAATTAACAAATGTAATTATAACGTTGATACATAAATTGTATTGTAAATAACGCTCTTAATTAACATGAGCGGTCAAAGTATTAATTTCGCCATTAATTCAGAGTAATTGCTGCGTTAAAATTTAGGCAGATATTAAACCTTAAATTGTATTTTATGTTTTTGTTTTCTGCTGTTTTTAAAACATATCTACGCGTTCATTAATCGCTGTAAAGTCGAGTATGATGTACGGTTATGAAAAATAATTGGGTACGATTAGGTAGCCTCTCTGTCTAATTTGATTTATTTGTGAATGTTTTCCGTGACCGGAATCATCGCCCAAGCTTCGTTCCTTTTTATTTATATGATGTACATTTTGTTACAGGTATGTACATATTCTGACGTACCTAGAGCAGTATACAAATGTCAGCAGGGTCTTTGAAAATGGTAAGTCAAATAGTACCTGCTCGAAACCTCGAAAGTTAATTTTCAGCTGCTTTAGTTTGGTAGTGAAACTTCTTCATTCGTATTTATTACATTGTCGCCCACAAATAATCGATTGGAGTCACTTGACCGGTCGTTTTCTTCGGAAGCGGTGCATCCGGTCTATACTCGAATTCTTACAGTCGGACATGCCCGCGGGTCACTACCCAAGATACTTTATAAAGATCCCTTTCGCACTATTGATAGATTGTAACAGGATGTTCCATATCGATTTGAACCCTATCGGTGGACGTGATAAATATTCACACGGTTTGGGGTGAAATATTGCGATTCTGGTTTTTTCTCTATGGAATTTGATAGCCAAGTGACCTACCTGCAAATACCTTGAAATTAAGTTTATTTTTTTAGATATTTATTTAAACCGTCCAAAAATTTGTAATACGTCTCACGGCTTCATTTATTTAGTTTCCCGTACCTTCTTTTGTAAACATATAAACTCACCCGCAAACGAAACGAACTTTTAATAAAGCGAAAAATCGCTAATACCTCATCTCCCAACTCCATAAGATGCTTACAAAGTTTAGAAGCACTAACGGTAAGAGGCAATGCGTTAATCCCACTTCTGATATCGAAAACTCGTTCAGTGGCTCGATAATATAAATAAGAATCACGTATGTAATAAGGCAGGGAGGAGCGCATTCCTCACACGTCTTCGGGCTTCCACGGCTTAGTCGAACTTGGGCCATTACGCCGCGTCCGAGATTTCACTCCAGCGCTGATGCTGTTTTCAACGTCTGCGAAATTTTAAGTTTTCCCAACATTTCCGAACATAAATTCATATTAGTGCTGTTTGAGAGTGCGACCGGCCTTTGTTTTTTGGCGAGCGTGGAATCCCTTGTTGAACTTACCTAGTATGTTACGCTAAATCGGACTCAGATTTTTATTGATGTAACTATTATTATTATTGTGTGATTTGTCCAGCATTATTTATTTATTTATAATATATTTATGCTAGAAAATGATGAGATATTTCAATAAATAGTACTTCGTTTTTTAACTATTCTTAAAGCCTTTTTGTCACCGTCTTTGTAGATTGAAAAGTTCTACTTTTTATCAACTATTTTGTAATTTTCCCAGCTCTGATCGATTTTTTTTCTGCCTTATAGCTAAAAGTTTATACAACAAAAACAGTTTTGGTGTAAAGTGAAATAATTTAATGGAAACGTATAAAACTTGCTGAACCAAATAACGTAACGATATATGAAGCCATATGAACCCTGTGCTGGTAGGTTTTCCTTTAGCCACGTCCTTCGCTGTTTCTGACCCAATTAGATTGTTTAATTAGAACGGTGCAAAATACAAACGTTACATTATATTTTGTATGTTCTTGTCAGAATAACTGTCGAGGTAATTTACAAACTCAATTAGGTATATGTTCCTAAGGAGGAAGGCGAGAATGTAAAGTCAATAGTTTAAAATGAATGAATGATAATAACTTTATTGTACACCAACTTAAAAATAACACAAATACAGGGAAAATAATAACAAATTAATGTACAATGGGCGGCCTTATCGCTAAGAGCGATCTCTTCCAGGCAACCTTTTGGATGGATAGGATATGACAAAGTATATGACGGTGGCGTACTAATAAGATAGAATAGGAAATAGGAAACCTAAAGTTATCAATAATAAATGCAAAAAATAAAAAAACAATATTACAGTTTTGTTAGTTAAAACTACACTGAAACGTATGTATGTAAGTAAGGCCTTTCACGACTATTATAGACTTATAAAGAGTCAGCAAACTGGTGTTCATGCTGTAAGGGACGCTTTAGTGCCTGGGACATTGATATACGAATTAGGCTTGCTTATCATCTATACCAATCTCCCAGATTAGTCGGCTATTAGCCAGAGGTAAGAACAGGTCACGTCTGAAGCTGAATAAACCGCGGGTTTCCTCACCATATTTGCCTTCACATGTGTTAAATTTCCTAATATACTCGGTAAGCAATTTAAGGAAACTAGTAATTTATAAATCAAATCGGCTGGAATAACATGCTGCTCCGACAAAATGGGTAAAGATAATACTCGTACTACTGAAATACTATTTTGCATACACGCAGAAAAGCTTTTGAGTTTTACATCCGAAAACTGCAAATATAATTTACCCCAGCCCTAAATGTATCCACAAATACGCACACCCCAATTGATAAAATCGAATTGCAATGATGGTGATTTCCACTGAAATAAAACTTTTACTGCCCGCGTGCACACAGCAATCAGTTCAACGGTATACTAACATTTTATTTAACTGTGGCATAGTAAATAACACAGAATAGTAATCGTACTGTATGGAAGATTCAGTTTTATTATATTAATATTGTATGTATATGTAAATTAATAATACTGGAGAATTTCACACAGCTCCATAGTAAGCATATCTTGTGTACCAGATATTCCTATTCATATATGGGTACCAGATGGTTAATATAATACACATATGTATTTTTTTTGTAAGTACGACAAATATCTGCAGAAAGCAAGCATTTGTCAACCCAGCGGGAATCGAAGGCAACCTCTTCGTATCGGCCTATCAGACCAACTGATTTTCTCAAGCATGCTTCCTTACATACATTATTAGAGCGTTTTTTATGAGTATGTTATTTTATTTATAACATTTAACATTTTATAAGCTCCACCTGTATCTATGTAACGGAATCTTTGAACGTTGTTTTAACCCAATTTAAGACATCTGATTTATTTGAAACTTTGCAAACTTATCAAGGACCGACGATAATACAATAATTCGACAAGTTAGTTCCAATATTCAACATAGGTAGGTACATAGAATCCGGTTATAACAACGGCCAAGGGACCGGTGATATTACGTCGTACTAACCGGAAGGCGTACTAAACGAACAGATAATTTTTGTGCTTCATTAATCACATACATAATGTATTTATTAATATTTAGGTGGCCAGCAGAATTATAAAACATTTAAATAAAAAAATGTATGTATTTATTTAATTGTACCGGTCTATATAATCTATTGTAACATATAGTGCAAAAAGTCTGTAATTTTTTATCGTTTTTATTTTTTATGCAAACGAGACATTTTTATGGTGTCATCTTCGAAATTAGAATACACAAACACATTTAGCACTTCTGCAGCGTTTAGATAGAGCTTCAGATACGCTCCTAGCGGTGTGTCGGCAAGGGGCGGGGCGGAGATAGCTTCTTATACGATTTAATCGAGTCGAAGACGACCTCTGTGGCGCAGCGGGCGAAGGTCCGCCTGCTACGCAAGAGGTTGCGGGTTCGAATCCCGCCTCGGAACAAATGTCTGTACGATCTGCAGATATTTGTTCAGGGTGTTCTGGATGTTTTTCTATGTATAATAAAAATATCTATCTATGTAGTATAATGTATTAAGTATATCAGCCATCTAGTACCCATAACACAAGCTCTGCTTAGCTTGGGTAGCCCCATCTAGCGATGATGCTGTGTGATTTGTCCAGCATTATTTATTTATTTATTATTTTATTTATTTAATACAATTTTTTCATAAGACATAAATGCATTTTTTTTCTTTTTTTTCTAATTCGAATTCCAGATATGAAATCACCCTGGCAAAGTTTGGTATTTCATCATTATGGTATATTTTTTAAGTGCTAAAATTACTTAAACATGTAATAACACCTTCTGGGAACCAAACGTACGCCTATACCTACGTCGCTAAAAACGATTGGTTGCTATATGCGAAGTCGTACAAAACGGACTAAACTGTACTTGGTTAAAATCAAACAACCTATTGATTATTATGCATTATAGTTAACAGCGCGCGTAACTAGATGACAGCACAGGTAAAATTGGCACGGGCTATCGTTGCGTTGCTTAAACGTCATGTAGGTACTGCGCTAGAATTTATTAATGATGAATTCAAAAAACATTTTTACATTAATAATTTTTGAAATAACATATTATCGCACATATTGATAATGGTGGGTGAGCTAAAATATATTAGGAAAGGGATTTAAATATCAAGATATAGTGTAAACACTACTAGCCACTTTGCATTAAAACAAAGTCAAAATCACTGCACTTAAATCCACTATTCCGTAGTACAGAGCTCATTTTACATTGTAAACCAATTGTAGTAATGTAGGCATAGTAAGTCTCTCTCAACTGTGGCGACGCACGTGCTCTCACAAGCTACGTACACAGTTTATGTAAATGTGGAACAATCTCAATTGGAGGTATTATACGATGATATTGGAACATTGGCCACAGCGGGACTATGAGCTAATAGTGAACATCAGCAGTATCTATATGGACTTAGGCTGTTTTAGAATATTGGATCTAAATATACCTTTCACGTCTGTCTTGATAGATTTCGGCCCCGGTGACTGAAATTTTGCTGTTATGAAAAAATAGAAAACATTTATATGCATCTCGTTTTTATAGTAGACACAAATCACTTCAAGTCAGTCGCCACTCAGCATTTGCTGTGACTACACGAATGCTGTCGCACCGCTGGTTTTCAGTGGTGCCGTGGCGCTATGAAAAGTACAGGCTACATACTCGGTGTAGCGAATAAGTATAAAAACACTAGCCGCAATCCGCGGTTCACCCGCGTAGTTCCCGTTCCCATGGGATTACGTGTTTTTTTTATTTATTTTATTTACACAACACAAAGTTTGCGGGGATAAAATATAGCCTATGTTACTGAGGGATAATGGTTCAGGAGTTTTTGAGTTTATTCGTTACAAACATACAAAATACAGCACAGACAGAACACACAAAATACAAATCTTTCCACTTTATAATATTATAAGATTTGTACAGTAACCATTGGGCATTGGCGTCATACCTTATAACAACAAAAAAACCTAACCACAAAAAAGATATGTAAGAATATACATTTTTGTGGTTTACATAATAATTTTATACCTTATTATTAATAAATAATTATAAACCTAATTACAAATATATCAAAAATAAATTCTATCTCTGCATGTCGGATGCTATAATATAATCAAGATTGGTTATGGACCAAAATATCGTAATATGTATCGAAAAGACGTTTTTGTAAAAAAGCAATTCTAATGTGTAAAGACCCACTTTTTATTCATTTTACAGCCGATGTAATTACGAAAACTACAAAACGAACCTCCAACGCTCGGTTATGAAAAATTAGAAGTCATTTTACAGTCTAGTCTTCGCGAACTCACATTAAAGCGATTAAAAAGTTAAAAGTAAATTATGAGCGTCCATGTTTTATTTCGCTTGCTGAAATATTATTTCGTGGATGTCCTGCCCACCCGAGCGTCACAATCGCCGCAAACTTGGTTACAGCGCGACAGGGGAAAATATGGTATAGTGATATATTTAAGTTTGTTCATTGGGAACCATACATTTTTCATTATTATTAATAGCTGGGTGTAGGTTTTAGATAGCGCTACGAAGCGTAGAGCGTCTACGAGCTACGAAAGTACAATCTGTCTATCGGAACAAATGAATTCTTCGGTTGTCGACGCCTGCTTAACGCAATCATGGAATGTTAATCTAAATTAACAAATTTCTTAACAAGGGATAATAATTATACAGCCAAAAGCGTAGTATGTGCACGGCGTAGAATTGACCACTATTGAACTGTGATCAATCATTTTTAGTCGATGTTTAAAACGTAGATAGTTTACTTACTGCCTGTAGTGTAAAGTATAAAACTCTTTCTTTAGTTTTAGTAAATAACCAAAAATTATGCTATTGAAGCAGATGCATAATACCGACTTTTTGAGTTCATTCATTACAAAGACAATTTTTCAAAATTAAGTACTAAATTTCCATTTTCACGAGTATACTTATTATATCAAGACACAATTTATGAATATTCTAGCTCCGGTTCCCGAGAGATAACTCATATGAAATGACGGTCGGACAAGCAACAAATAATAGCAAATAATATTGGATCCCGTTTGCACTGTGGATAATAATCCCTAGAACAATACGACAGATCGGTACCAAAATGTTTTAATCAAGCTTATGATATCGATTTACGTGGGCAGAACGAGCAAGCATCAAATCAATCACTCCAAACGCCAAAAATATACCGCAGACGTCTGCGTAAACGAGCTGTTTGCCGGTAGAAACTGAATAAATAAATAATACTGGATATATCACACACCGTCCACGAACTCTGTGGCGCAGCGGGCGAAAGTCCGCCTGCGACGCAAGAGTTTGCGGGTTCGATTCCCGCCTCGCGACAAATGTCTGGACGATATGCAGATATGCGTTCAGGGTGTTCTGGATATTTTTCTATTTATTATAAAAAATATATCTAGCTAAGAAGTACATATAATGTATTAAGTATATCAATCATCTAGAACCCATAGGCTTTGCTTAGCTTTGGGCTTGATGATGCTTTGTGAATTGTCCAGCATTATTTATTTAAATATTTATTTAGTCACCGAACGAAGCCCCAAATAAAGTACATACACACACAATCTCTGCTTACTTTGGGGCTAGATGGTGCTGTATGAAATGTTCAGCTTTATTTATTTCTTATAAAAAAATACATAAAATACATGAGACAAATAAATTCTACAGAAAAGCAAACATTGAGGATATCGAGTATTTAACGCGTATTTTACTCCCGTGACTTCGACCAGGTGCAATCCCGTCGAAACGTCGCGATAAAAATAAAGGTAATTACGCGATAAATACCCGACAATCCAATGTCAAATAACGTGTTGTGATCGTGAAAGTTTAAAAAAGACTATGGAGGATATCGAATCTTGCACCCTGGCTGTTGTACTAACCGAGCCGCCGAGGTAGACAAGTATACCCCTGTTAGTTGCCGCCGTGATTCGTGGCTCGTTTGTGGAAACGCCAAGCTCTCATATTTCTAACTGCGCAAGTTGTGGTGCAATAATTCGGAGTTTATTTGCGATACGCCCATTAGCAAGTTAATTATTCAGTAGTGGACGAAGTTTCACGTGGGCTTGATATAGCAGTGGAGTTTCGTTTCGGTCATATGTTAGGACAGTATTCGTATAGGGAATACTTTATAGGGATAATGGTTTTAGTGCTCTTTAATTTGTTTGTAGAATACAAACGAATATAGAACACATTTAGATTACATTCATACAACAACCGTGAGCCGGTAGTGGAAGGTTGCCTCTACTCTCTTCCCCGTGGATGCAGTAAGAATCAGCCCGAGGATACCTTCGACAGATGGGTAGTAGCGTCTTTACGCGTATCAACAAACCGCACTACACTCGCCAACACGCCTGCCAAGCGTGGTGAGCATGGCAAAAACCCCTCATGAATCATGATCAGTACTTGCAGATCCATGAGGGAGGCCTATGTCCAGCAGTAGATGTTCGAAGGTTGAGGTGAAGATGATGACGATGATATTAAAACAAAAAAAACACTTACTGTAGTTTGCAGGGGTGTTTTTAGTCTATTTAATACAATTTTTTCATGAGACATAAATGCATTTCTTTTCTTTTTTTTCTAATTCGAATTTCAGATATGAAATCACCCTGGCAAAGTTTGGTATATCATCATTATAGTATATTTTTAGGTGCTAAAATTACTTGTAAAACATGTAATAACACCTTCTGGAAAAGTCACCGTTATTTGGCGTGAAATACGAACCTTCGCCCAAGATAATTATAGTCTAGATTACAGAGGTATTATACCTTAAGTTCCCAAAGTTTAGTGCTCAGAGATACTATTATGAAATCCGAGTGTCTAGAGTCCATTAACGCACCAATTATTATTATCTGACATCGAATATAATTTGGTTAGTCTCTGACCAAATTATCTTCGATGTCAGACATCAATAATAAAAAACAAAGGCCTGAAGGATTTATTTTGAAACATCTTCTCGGTTTTTAATGATGATTGATATCAATGACATAGCATCCACAGCGTGACTTCACGCTGTACACTTATAGGCCTTCCCTAGTTTGTCAACCATTGTCAATTTAATAATTTACTTTACCTAAGTATGCATGTAACATACTGCTTTTTATGACCGACTTCAAATAAAGCAGATGGTTCTTGTCTTTTAACATATTTTTATTTTAATCCTTGTTTCCTCAGTACTCCGTCGTTTATGAACCGATTTTAAAATTTCCATTTGGAGTCCCAGATTTATGTTTACCTATCACTTTGTCACACCTACTTATGATGGTGATGATGATGGTCATTCTTCAAAATACTTCTATTTTTTTATTGTTGAAAAATTTAATAATTATGGCAAGAATTATAACTCTCGCCATTCAGTATTTTATTAATTACTTTATAATTAAATCTTTAATTTATTCGATAATTTATATAAACCAGTTATAGCAAAACAAATTATATAAGTACTCGAGCAAGTTATATTAAAAGCAGCATAAAAACAAGTAAGAACATCTTGAAAACATTCACCACGCTTAGGCTCATGCAAACTAGCCAGAATCTTGTTAAAACACCAGCACAAATTTAAAGACATTTCAGTTTATAACAGCGTCGGCTCACACCCAACTGTAAGATAATTTATTCACGTGTAAACTTGTCGTCTCTCGCAACTTAGATTGGTCTTAAACGAGTATGGAGCGAACGCCGCCGCGTATTATGCCTAATGAAGTTAAACATGTCCCAACCAGAGAACATTCAGACAAGACTTCGCGCAAAATCACACTGAAATTATTACAAAGCTCGGAGACGCGAGTCACTGAAACATTTCACATGGATACTGTACTTTCACAAGGATCAAAAGGTGCTTTAGTTAAATCGTGTTTTACGAAGGAAGGAAAACAAGATACGTTTAGTAGGAAATATTACAGTTACAGTTGTTGGTTTAAAACATCTGTGGAAATAAAAATCAAAGGCCAAATTATGAAAATTTATAATGGGTGACATACTGACTAAGCTGAGAGGATGGTATTAGCTGGGCAAGCCTTTTCCGTCTAACAATTTCCCAGCCACTGGAGCCGTCACGTACAGCATGATAACAGTTGCTGATGTTGTATAACTAGTGGATGTAAAGGCCTTGCATCCAGTAATAAAACACAAAAACCTACATAATGGTAATAGCAATATTTCAACATGGTAGTGGAAAAGGTTAGCACTCAGTCAAAGAACAACCTATTTATTTAATATTCTCGTTAAACTTATGAAAAATCATCAGTGAAATGGTGAAAGTTCGTGACTTCAGCCCAAACATGTATTAAACAAAAGTTTTGTTGTTTCAGGCAGGTTCATGTTCGTGGGTTTCAGATTTTTCACAAACAACGTATAAACAGAATAATAATATGGAAATTAACTTGCTTAAAAGCAAATGGCAAAGTTGCTTTTGATCGCGGGTTTGCTTACACCTTGCTTACTCTTACATTACTGCTGATAAGCTATACCAGTGTACTGCAAAGAATACAAAAGGCTATTTCAGATTTTTCTAATATATTTACCGGTTTTTGTCATAACCCGGAAAGTACTTTTGGTGGGCTCTTGGCACTTTTGGTGGCTACTGTCATAAGCCTCACCCACAGTGTCGTTGGGCACTTGGAAACAGTTTATTGTATTGTGCATAGTAAAAAAGGAGGGGTTTAAACCATAACCCACCACGCTGTTCCAGTTCGGGTGGGTAGATGGTGTCCCAGAGCCTCGTCTGTTGGTCGGCAAAGTGTCCCACGGGCCGGTGAGGTTGGCTTGGGTTCCAAAAGATGTTGTTTGGAACCCCTTACACCTTTTGCGCTTGCTATATAAATTATTCAATAAACAATCTTTAGAACCTAAAATAGAGAATAGAGACCTTAGAATAATAATAAATAAGGCCAGGTGCGTGTCGGGCCACGGGTTCCGCAGTTATTAGTAGAATGTATTTTACGTTTACCAAAACATATTAGGAGGAATTCCTTCAGTTTTCGGTTTAAAGTATTCCGGTATGTTTGGTAAACCGTATCACTTATTTGAGTGGCAATTTTTACAAAACTAAAAAACCTATCTTAACCGTTATAGTTTTCTTAGAAAGTACATGGTTTAAACTACATTCTTTATTTTTTAGATTTTTTTGTAGCGCTATCTCGGTGTGATTATTTTATATGACCATGCAAAATGATTTCTTTCTATGACTTATGATCTCTTCGTAAAGCAGACGACAGACAGACAGACAAAGCGAAACTATAAGGGTTCCTTGTTGTACTACGAAACCCTAAAACAGACGACCTACGATTACAATTGGCGTCGACGATGAGGTACCAAACCTGGTGTCCAACTAAAAGTCTCTTTGTTTTCGGACAATGTCATTTACATGTTTATTGCAACATGTGTCCGAGCAAAATTGATAGTTTTAACGGTTGGTTTATTAGCAATAGTTTGTAACCGTATCAGGGTAACTACATTGAAGTGAAACAGGCAGCTAAAAGGCCATTAGGAGACGGCTAGTATGAATTATTTGTTGCAATCTGCGGCGTACGGGAGTCGTAGCAACAATTACAAACAGCTGGTGTACTAATCAGGGTCTCTATTTTTGAATTGCTCGCGTGTAACTCGCTTGATATTTCCTGTGTGGTCGAATCGTGTTAATTGGCGAGTGTGAGACGAATGAAAGTTAGTATAATTTGAGCGAGTCGTGTGAGTGATACTCGAGAATAGAGCCTTAGGTTGACATAACAAAGTCTATCTGCGTTATAAAAATATACATACCTACATGTAAGCAAATTCTGCAATAAGCATGTTATTGCACCTTTCTTGCTGTTGTTAAACATACATTAGGGGTAAATGCCTAAATATGAATTAACATGTATATACAATTTTCTATGAGATCTGTGAATAGCAAGAAACAATTGTAAATATAAAACTCTATATTGTACACCACGTTAAAAATATAACGTAAATATAATATACTAGCTTCTGCCCGCTGCTTCGCATGCGTTGTACCCGAATAAAAAGTAGCCTATGTGTTAATCCTGGTCAACATCAATACGTGTGCAAAGTTTCAGCTCAATTCGTAGCCTAGTTATTGCGTGAAGAGGTAACAAACCTCCATCCAAACAAACTTTCGGCTTTGTAATATTAGTGGGATATAGTTAGCTAGCTGTCGCAGAATGCCTGTGGTCGGGCACGCGACGGCATAGTACATACATAGCTAATCAAGTAAATTACTGGACAGCCACGATACGGCCTTACACAGGGCATTCTGATCATCATAACTTTCAGAGGGATGGCCTTTGAATTCGTATGCAATCGATACTGCCCTGTAAAGGCCAGTTAATACGTTTATCAATTGACCTGATTAGGATGAAACACTGTTCGTGAAGTCATAAATCAGATGGTATGGCATGATTCAGATTAGTTCATTGTTCCGGGCCGGAGTTAGCGTATCTGGGAATAAATGCACTCAACGATAACCACCGACCAGACTAAATTCATTAATCGTAAAGATATAATTTGTTATGTGTGAATCATACGTTATGTAAACTGACTTTGGCTACAATATATTGTGTATCGATGATTTATGCAACTGTAAACCTAATTACCACTGCGTTTCCTATAAAATCCTCTCAGCTCAACTTAACTATGAATACGTAAGGGTTAAAACATTAGCTTGTACATACATATACTTTAAAATGTAAAATTAAAATAGAGCATAGTTTCTACTTAAGCCTACAAGTGCCTACGGCTCCGAACTAGCGTGACCGACTATTGTTTTCCTTTCGCAAACATACAAAACAAACGACATAACACTCATTCCGAAACTAACGTGGACTCATAAAAAATAATGACCTAAAAAAGTAGTATAAAGTCACACCGTTTAAATGTTGAACCACTAAAGCAGGATAACCCCGCGGCGCAGTGAGGAAAGTGCTAAATTTGATTCATACGCGTGTTAAAATAATTTTAAAACGAGTATGTTTGCACTTTAGTGTAAATGTTGTTTTTTTTTATAAAAGGTTTGGTTTGGTAAGTTTTGTCTGGTTAATCATTTCATTTTATCTCAGCGGTAGGACGTCCACTGCTAAACATAGGCCTCCCTCATGGATCTCCATTTAATGATTTTGAGGGGGTTGTTGCCATACTCACCACGCTTGGCAGGCGTATTGACGGATGCAGTACGGGATTTTGATACTCGGAAAGACGCTGTTGCCCATCTTTCAGAGGTATTCCTTTGGCAGATTCTTACTGCATCCACGGGTAAGAGGCCGAGCAACATTCTACTGCCCCCACGGCAAATATTATAATAAATGCTATAAATGTGGTTCAAACGAGTCTATAATCAAACATCATATCGCTCAGTGGACGGCTCGCTTAAATCTCTCAATTGACCTAAAAATGCCATAATACTAGTTGGGCCCAGAAGGAAAAGGAAAGGAAACTTTTTAAATTTTATTTGTACTATCGTAAAACATTTGAACAATTTAGATACATCGAGCCATAATCGATATAGATATAGGTAACCATTTTGCTGCCACAAAAAAAGTTAGAATTCGGTTTGAGACTATACCAACCTTTAATAATAATAGTAAATAATAAATAATAAAATAAAAAAATATAATGAAAAATAACAATAATAAAATAATAATATAATATACTCACGTGAATAACACGTGTTACTTTTCGGCATTTGGTATATTTCGGCTCAGCTCATCCATGCCTAAAATGTAGAATTTCACGGCACTCGTAGTACCAGATGGTGAGTTTACGAGTACCGCCGACAATACACCGGCTGAACATGACACCCACCTATATATCACATGAATACCAAAATACATTGCTAGTGTTGTTGCCACCGCTATAGAGAAGCAACAAAAATTCCGCCTTTCTGCACAGTATTTGTAGTATCATAAGATTATTCCTGTATTTGCCGAATGCTAAATACTGGAACTTATTCTTCCTCCTTAGCCGTGGGGTGCCGTCAGTAGAATGTTGCCTATCCTCTCTTGTCCGTAGCTGCAGTAATAATCTGCCAAGGGATACCTCCGGAATGCCTGAGGCAGTGTCCATTTTTTGACTCCATGCAGCTTGTTGTTAAAATAAGTTAATTTCACTATAGTGCAACTAATTTGATTATTTTTGCGTTTTTTTAAATAATTTGTATGTGTGTCAAAAATAAACATGTATTTCTTTCTTCCTTCTTCTTCAACGGAAGATTGAAGCAGCGTCTTTCCGTGTATCAACATCCCGTACTGCACTCGCCAACCTGTGTGCTAAGCGTGGCTAGTATGGCAACAAACCCCTTATGATTTTGGAAATTCATGACGTAGGCCTTTGTCCAGCAGTGGACGTGGACAACTGCTAAATGATGATGATATTAATGATGATAATGATGATTCTTTCTCCCAATGTTGAATATAACTTAAACGATCCTGTAGCCTTTACGATGTCTCTCATTCGAAGTCAAATTGGTGTCGTTGCAAACATCAGTAAAAGGTCCAAAATACTTCGTAACCGATAATATTTCGACTCAGTCACAAGGCAATAAGCATACACGCTGTCTTCACATAAGATTACAGAAAAAACGACTCAATAAAACCCCAAATTTACTACTGAGCTGGTTTAGTGGAAATTCACAGTTTGTTATAGGCCTTTTACACGCAAAAGCTTCCTTTAGGCGACTCTTCAGTCCTTTATTAACAAAAATCCTACTGGTTTTAGGCAATAAACTTTACATTTGATATTTGCTGTGCTATAAACGGTTTAATGCGAATTATGTTAAGAGCGCGTTGGTATCGACAGGACCCTGCTATCTCAGAGGGTGGTTTTTGAAACACGACCGAGCACCGATGGATTAGTTGTTATAATTCCTTCTCTATAACTTAGTTTTTAAGTTCAGTTTATTACGTCGATAAATATCGGATTCTTCTTATCCGATTTAGTTCAGACTAGGAACAATCTATTAGCACGCAGGTTGCCGTGGGGTGCCGGTAGTAGAAAGTTGCCCCTCCTCTCTTGCCGTGGAAGATGGGCAGCAGCGCCTTTCCGTGTATCAACATCATACTGCGCTCGCCAACCCGCCTGCCAAGCTTGGTCACCTTGTCACCTTAGTCATCAATGAGGGAGGCCTTTGTCCAGCAGTGGACGTCCAACGGCTATAAGAGAGAAGAAGGCATGATCTAAATTTTCATCCAAAGCTACAAACTAGAATTTGATTACTTTTTAATAAATCAATATATATATAAAACTCTTCTGTTACTGACTGAGTGACTGACAGACAACGGACAGCCTAAACCACAGGACCTAGAGACTTGAAATTTGGCACACATATACCTTGAGTATCCTAAAGGTGCACTAAGGAGGGTTTTTTTTTTAATTCCCATGGGAACGGGAACTACGCGGGTGAAACTGCGGGGTGCGGCTAGTTATTAAATAATTGTGGCAACCTAGTGCTTTTTATTCGATTTTGTGCGTGCTACAAAGTTCACGTGAAGAGGAAGCCAGCGAGCACAGCTGTAACTGGGACACTCGCCGTCATTCCACTTTTCTACCTACGTGCTCAGAAGTCTTGAAACAATGATATTGTGCATGACGTCTTTCCGCACTTAGGTTGCTTAAAATTGTATATTCCGCTTTCAACCGCTTTAATACTGCAAGACTTTTAACTTTGTAATGTTTTCTATTTTTCAGTTTGTTTCTTTGAAAATTAACTAAGTTGGTTTCGCGATTATATTGTAAAGAATATTTTAGTAGGAATGGAGAAGTGGTATGAAAAAGTGTAGCTCCTTTATAAACAGAACCCTTTATAGCCTCAAGCGTAAATTCATGAAAATTGGTTATCGAAGATGTTTTTAGGGTAGTTCTGAACTTTAGGTAGCTACCAAATAATATTATGCAAAGTGCCTTTTTCTAATTCCAGTAAACTTACATTTTCTGCGAGTTAAATCCTGTCTTGAGTAAGACTTAAAACTTTATCTCTATATCGTAAAGTGGTACTTGTGGTACTAAGTATTACTACCGTAGTTATACGATACTGTCTCATACTAATGCTACTGAGTCGCATCCCCCAGAACGACCTAACTACACTTTCATTTGTGTTTCAGAACTCTCAGCTATTTACTTAATAAACGCTCGTTAAATTAACATACCAACTGCCTTGATAGTTCCTTGAAGCCAACTTTGATGCCAACTTCAGTTTGCTTACAGTTTCACGACGACAATAAGTATTTGTCTTTTTTAAAGGCAGCTTGCGCGAGGTTTTCTTAAGCTTGGCTCGCTTAGGAAAAATAAAATTCTGAACTAAAGTTTTGCTTTCGTAAATATCTTAACTCTAAGCTACTAAACGGCCACGATTTGAAAACACGAAACCTAAACTGTTGCTGAGCAGACTAGCAAATGTTCTATTTCCGAAAGATAAGAGCACTCCAACTAACCGCATCGAGGATGTCGTGGCAAGTGTACATACAAAGAAACAAGATGAGTCGGGAGCAGAGGGAGACGCAACATCCGGCGCAGAAGCACCGGCGAACGGAAGCTAGCTTACCGACAATCGGCTACTCGACATCTGCCTCACCCGACCAACCTTTCCCATTCCATCTCATAAAACCTCAAAGACATGGTACATTTTTATTCCAATTACAAAAAAGCGCTCGTAGCAATCAGTGGGAATCGGCATGTTATTCAACGGATACCATTAAAGCGGATTGAATACCAAAGTGCGTTACCTACACACAATGTTCTAAGCCAATTAGTTGGTCATTTTTGCAGCGGCGGTTGTATTCAGGGGAACCGGCCTAAGCCGGAATAAGCCGGTTATGCTCGGTTCGAATCTAATTAAAGGGCACCGTTTCCGTCGAAAACGCTGACAGTAGGCATTTGACGCTTTTTTGCCCAACATAGCTGCTTCAACGGTATGGTTAATTTGTTTGTTTTCTTTCGGTATCTGAAGTTTTTATTTCGCAACCAAATAAGTTAAGTAAGAAGATGAAGAGAAAGAGTAAGAATGAATAATTCGATGAAGTAATGCAGAAACCGCAGTCGCTCAAAATGAATACAATTGTTTTGTTTTCCCTTGGTAAATTTATTCGTTGTTTAGAATAATGAAACGGGCGTATTTTCTGAGGAAAATCCATTTTGTAACAATTTAAGATGGAGCCGCCTAATGTGTTACAATTTTTCGTCTATAATAACAGTATGCAAATCATATTTTGCTGAGAGATGAGGGAAATGTTCAGTGATGTTGTAGAGATTGCTTTGAACTGGATTTCATAATGCAGGAGCTTTGTCAGTTTGATCAGCGAAACGAAATGAATTTTATTTAGTTTTGTCTGTTGCGTTTTGAAACATCAAAGTGTATGAGACTTACGACATTTACGAAAAGAGGATATACTGTAATTTAGTAAAAAGCATTGAAATATTCGTGTTTAATCTGAATAACATGCCAATATGAACAACGGGGGAATACGGAGTTACGCTGGGGTGTATTTTATCCGATATTAAACGTTTAGGGAACCGCTGGTGGAATATTTTACAAATTTTGCTACGGCTTTTACAATATCCAATAACTTAATACATTAAAAACCTTGCCCCATCGCATAACATGCATTATTATAACGGATAATAATATTACAAAATTCTTAATGAAATATTTACAGAAAAAAGTACAGGGTACCTACGAGTAACACAAACACAAATTAAAAATATAGAACGTACCAATGTAAAACTCTGTTCTCCCACTAGGACTAAAATCCTGTAAAGTAAGGTCACAGTAATTCGCTGTGGACTATCTTCATTTTAATCTATTTAAAATTTTATTGAATAAATACAATACGGCTTTCACCACGTACCTAACTTATTATCATCTTGCTGACGTTTCGTAGACCATTTAGAGGCCCTTCTTCATGAGCACCGCTCGTGGCCGCGTCCGAGGGCCGCGAGACGAGAACTCCTCATCGTTGAAAGATGATGTTTATTATGTCGATATTTATTAAATGATGTCAAGCCCCGGTAATCTCAATACAGTATATTTAATTAATTAATGGAATCAGGCGTTACTTTGCGGAAATCCATGACATGATTTTATATGCAATGAAAATTTATTTATTTTAGTTAGGGCGGCGCATATACATCTCAGCATAAGCGGAATTAACCGCTAATGCTGAGATGCATATGCGCCGCCCTCCCGCCCGCTAATTATGCACATGCAGGGAGAACTAGGTTGTTAGTGCAACATGCATACCCAAACCCACACGACTACTAGTCGAGTCTAACTAGATATTTTACAGTATAATAATAATTATATAATTTAACACATAAAAATAGAACATTGAGCTCTAAATACTGTTTCATTAGGTGCATTGTTAACACACCAATGCACGAAATAGTAATCGGATAGTTTCAATTTATAAAATTCAAAAACTAATATTTTTTCCTATCTTGCATTTACTCAATGGTTAGGCGAATGATTTTAGTCATCAAAAACTGCTTTACATTGTTATTTTTGAAACCATATATATAAATAATAGGAAATAACAGGTTTTCCATGAATAGGGTAGTAGCAGTAGGTAATAAAAAACGGATGAAACTACCAAATTAATAATAAAAATAAAAATGTTATACAAAACTTTTCTACCCAATCTCTTCATGTAGAGATTCTTCAGGAAAACTTTCACTATGTACTTTATAATATACTTTAGATATGTTCTTCTTAATCAAATAAGTATTTTTTCTCACATTCCAGTAACCGATTCACTATTTAAGGGACCTTTATAAGTGAGTATCAGTAACGTTTTCACTAGTAAGAAGGGACCTCAATTTGTCTCGAACCTTTATAATGTAATTTTTCGTCTCTCCATTTTCTGTGCACAAAAGTTAGGGCTTTATTGAAATATTGGATATCGAGTGCGGTAGAGTTGTTTTTATTATTCAAAGTTTTCCGAATTCTCTCTTTGGTCAAACCCACTATGCATAAAAGACACATCGAGTTTATTTAGATTTTTTCTGAAAGAAACTTGGTATTCTGAAAAGAAAAAGGGTAATATTGCCCATGTCACTGAAAATTTGCTCACACCCGTTATTTAGGTGGGTTATGAAACGATTTTTACTCACCATCATCTAAAGAATTATTTTATTTTCTAAGAACCATTTTCATTTTACACTTTAAGACTATTTAAATTTTTAGGTAGTAAAAAGGATAATGGATAAACTGGCTTACGCCTTTTAAAATATATTATATTTGTAGACATGAATTATGCTACTTGTGTCACTCTGTAGGAAAGAAAACTTTGACAGTAGTCTTTTTTACTTTGACAATAGTCTCCCCGCGACCACGACCAGGTGCAATCCGGTCGAAACGTCGGGAATAAAAAAATGTAATTACGCGATAAATACCCGATAATCCCATATTTTAAAAAAACTTTGACATTTGCGTGAAAAATGATTGCGTATTTTTTTTCCATCTAATTCCCCAGCTTGATCCATACTAAAACCATATAAATAAATTACATGGACAAACAGCACCATCAGTTAAAAAATAAGCAAGACTTGAACTATGGAAACCACATACATAGCCCCAATGGCATTAAGGGAAATAATTTGATCCCCGCCGGGGGACAAATATATCCTTTAATGCCGTGGGGTGCCAGCAGTAGAATCTTGCACGTAGAAGCAGAAATAATCTGCCAAGGGATACCTCCGGAAGATGGGCAGCAACATCTTTCTTTGTATCAATATCCCCACCCGCCTGCCAAGCGTGGTGAGTATGGCAACGACACCCTCATGACTACTTGGAGATCCATGACCCTTGAACCAACAGTGGACGTCAAACGGCTGAGATGATGATGGAGATCAAACCCGCAATTTACTTAGTCTCTTAAACAAACTGAGCCATAAGTAAGACCTTTGCATCTATTATAGATGATTTATACAGCGTCAGCAACTGCTAATCATACTGTATTAGGTCATCATCATCATCATCATTTCAGCCATAAAACGTCCACTGATGGACACAGGCCTCCCTCATGGATCTCCATGAGGGGTATTTGCCATACTCACCACGCTTGGCAGGCGGGTTGGTGAGCGCAGTATGGGATGTTGATACACGGATAGACGCTGCTGCCCATCTTCCGGAGGTATCCCTTAGCAGGCTCTTACTGCATCCATGGGCATGAGAGGAGGGCTATCATTCTACTGCCGGCACCCCACGGCGGGCTTACACTGTATTAGGTACTTGTATAATTTAATTATGTATTCATCTTTAGGGTGTAATAATTTATGATTGTAGTATTTATATATTTATGTAGTTATAAGTATGTTTATCATATAAGTATTTAGGTTGTTATGTATGTAAGTATATTTTTATCTATCTATTTTTGCGTACCTATCTTTTATTCGTACACCGCCGTTTTTATTATCTTATATCCTGTCCATCCAAAAATTGTCTGAAAGAAACCGCTTTTAGCGATAAGACTGCCCATTGTATGTTATATTTGTCTGTGTTTCTCTTTGTGAAATTTATGTTTTATGGTGAATGTACAATAAAGAGTTTATCTATCTATCTATCTGTACGGGACGCTGCAGTGCCTGGGACATTGTTAAATGGATTAGTATTGCCCACTGAGCTATAGAGGTCTTTAAATTACAAATCTTTCAATCGTGTAGTGAGTACGTCCACTCAGTCGCATCTTTTCCTCTAAATCCACATTCTCAATATACAACAAGATCTTGCAATCGACAACAAACAGTGTGTATCTTCGCCTATCGCAATTTGCAGTAAACATGCACATCCAAATGAAGATCTCTCTCCGGAGAGTTCATTTGTAACAGGAATAAGTTTGCATAACGCGAGAACGCATAACTTGCGGTGTCTGTAACCACGAACCCGACACCAACTAGGGCGGTGTCGGTGTCGTTCCCATCGAGATAGACTTCAAGCTGATTACTTATCGAATAAATCTTTATTACTTGGATGTTGATAATAGTATTGGTTCATAGCTCTAACGTAATCCTGTAGTCTATTATTTTATGGCTTCCTGGATTTACCTTATAGTTATAAGTCACACATATCCCATAACTTACAGTGATTCCATAATTGAAGTTACAAAAAGCTTCTGGTTTCGTAGAATACAGAGTAGTAGAGATAGTACATATAGTATGACATGTTGTTTTTCTCGGAAAATCACGTCGGTAGATCAGAACGTACTCATAGTTTAGATAAGTAATTAAATTACTGAGATTAAAATTTAAAATTTCCAGTGTGTTGTAATATTTAATTGTGAACACACGTAGGGGTTACATCAATTATCGGCTAATGTTCGACGAACTCGGTGGCATATTTGGTCGAATACTCGGCTGCCGCGGGGTGCCGGCAGTAGAATGTTACCCCTCCTCTCATGCCCGTGGATGCAGTAAGAGCCTGCTAAGGGATACCTCCGAAAGATGGGCAGCAGCGTCTTTCCGTATATCAACATCCCGTACTGCGCTCGCCAACCTGCCTGCCAAGCGTGGTGAGTATGGCAACTACCCCTCATGGAGATCCATGAGGGAGGCCTGTTCAGTAGTTTTTACGGCTGGAATGATGATGATGACTCGGCTGACATGCAGGAGGTAGCGGGTTTGACCCCTGCCGGGGGACGAATGTTTGCTCTTCTACAGATATTTGTCTGGGGGGTCTATAGTATGTATTTTCATATAAAATATGTACACAAATGAATCATCTGGTTTTCATAGTACATACAAGCTTGGCTTAGTTTGAGACTAGATGGTGCTGTACCTATGTAGTGTCCATCATTATTATTTATTTATGTTTTATTGAGCCGTGGGGTGCCGGCAGTAGAATGTTATCCTCTCATGCCCGTGGATGCAGTAAGAGCCTGCTAAGGGATACCTCCGGAAGATGGGCAGGAGCGTCTTTCCGTGTTTCAACATCACATCCCGTACTGCGCTCGCCAACCCGTTTGCCAAGCTTAGCGTGGTGAGTATGGCAACTCAGTTTTACGGCTGAATGACTGTGACTAATGTGCTTCGCGTCTAAAAATGGATTATTTTAACGAAAGGTCCATTAAGATTTGAATGAGACCCTAAATTGACATAGGTAGGTTTTTGTTTGTGAAATGTTAAATAGGCTCTTGTGCCGCCATTGTGTTTGAACCTACCCTAAATTTACCTATAAACTTGCGGAATCTTCACAGTCATCAACATTTAGAAGGTTTTAGCAAATTATAGATATATTTAAGAAGTGTATAGATCATGCGGGGGAATTAGCTTCACATAGCACCATCAAACCCTAAAGCAGAGCTTTTTGGGTACCAGATGGTTAATAGAATAGTTAATAACTTTTTTAGGGTTCCGTACCTCGAAAGGAAAATACGGAACCCTTATAGGATAGGATATGCCGTGGGGTGCCGGCAGTAGAATGTTACCCCTCCTCTTCCGGGTAGGAACGGGTAGGAACCCGTGGATGCAGTAAGAGCCTGCTAAGGGACACCTCCGGAAGATGGGCAGCAGCGTCTATCCGTGTATCAACATCCCATACTGCGCTCACCAACCCGCCTGCCAGGCGTGGTGAGAATGGCAACTACCCCTCATGGAGATCCATGAGGGAGGCCTGTGTTCATCAGTGGACGTTTTATGGCTGAAATGATAGGATCAGTTTTTTGTCCGTCCGTCTATCTGTAAAGACCCTATTTCTCAGGAACACGTAGACATATCAAGCTGGAATTTATATCAAATACTCAAGTCTATTGTCCCTTGGAGCTGTGAAAAAATCAAATTTCTAAACCAACGCAATCAAAAGATACAGCCGTTTATGCCGCAAATTTCCGCAAATTTTCGACACTCGCAAGGGAATCAATACCTACAGGGTACTTCCCGTGAAATCTTGAAATTTGGTACGAAGCAACGTCTTATAGTACAGATAAAGGAAAAATTGCGAAAACCGTAAATTTTTAGTTACATCATATATTAAAAATATTTTTAATAATTTTAAACTTACTACCCCTTTCCTCATAACGCGTAGAGGTATTAAATTGAAATTCATATCAAATTCTCTTATTAGCTTATATACCTTAGTTTATATACCTTATATTATTAGTCTTATATACCTACAGGTTTGACCGGAACCCTCGGTGCGCGAGTCCAACTCGCACTGGACCGGTTTTTTTTGTATAAATATGTTTGTCGTGCGAATAAAAATACGATTTTTTGTGTATTTATTTTTACAAGGAACAAATAACTGAGCATAAAGCAAACGTTTTGTCTCCCGACGGGGTTTGAACCACAACCTCCCGCGTCTTAGCCAGGTATTAAACCAACTGCGCCACGGAAGTCGTGAAATGATAATTATAATGTTAAATAATTTTCAATCAGCATAGATAACGGAAAAATCATCAAAAAATAAAGACATAAAATATATTTATTGAACCACCATAGAACATACAGCTCGTAAAACGAGTAGGTTATTTATTTAGCTTAGTACAGTAAGCATTTAACACGTGTTTTAACAGTGAATGAAAACATCGTGTCGAAACCCGCGGCTCAGTCAGCTCAGGACGTATTGATCTGTTCTTTCCTCTGACTAATAGCCGACTAAGCTGAGAGGATAGGTGCTGGGCAAGCCTAATCCATCTAACAATGTCTCAGGCACTGCAGGGATATCAGTTCCTGGCGCATCAGTAATGTCATTTCTTTTTAAACCTGATGCAGCCCATAATTCCTACCGAGAAATCATTATTACAAAGCTGCCTTCCTCAGCAATGTAGAAGACAAGATAAAAATAAAAGCAATACAAAATGCAGGAGACAAATTTCAGGGCATGTCTTCGAGTAAACCACTCAACTAGTGAATTTTCTTGCTTTTATTTCTGGACCGGCTGACACTCGATCGCTTACGGTGCTGTCACTTCGCCGCGAGACTTGATTTATGCGAGCAATATGGCGGCTGCCGTCACTCGCCAACCGATATCGAACGGTATCATCGACACGCCCATATGACATGATTACCAAAGTTATTTTTTCATCGATGTCTCTGTACCTTTTTAAATGGCGATTTAGGATTAAGGAATCATAGGTATTTCAAGTCAACTGTTACTGCACCTTTGTCGCTATTGAAGATGAACATAGACATCTTATTGAGAAAAATCTTCGGAAAGTTCAACGCTATCTATTTCTAACCAGACCTCGACAAATCCATTTCTGTTTCAAAGAGTTTTCCGGAAAAAGCTGCGTCAAGAAGGTCTTGTTCACAGCGACAATATGAAGTAGTACTATAGGACACCTCGGGCTCGTCGTATTGCCGCTAAGTAGGTCGAATAATGTGACATCCACCACAAGTGCACTTGGGACCCCCGGCCGCTTCGAGCACCCTCCAACGAACCTCTATTCCAAAATCGGTTGATTTGACATGATTTTTAAATGCCGATAGGGACTTTAATGCTACCTGGGTTTTAAATTTTCAATGTATTCAGTGACTGTGAACGTACTGAAATGAAACTCAATTGGGTTTTGAGTTACTGTGACAGGCGCAATCGCGTGCTGTTGTTGTATGTCAATAATATAGACGGTGCTCGCATGATCTGATCGTGTGGTTTGAACATTGATCGTTGGATATTGTTCAAAATATTTTACTAATTGACTCGAATACTAAACTTCATACTTTTTGAAACTTTATATTTTCTTATAACTTCGATATGGCCAGTATCATAGCGGCTGTTGAGCGTGCGAACCTCATTTGTAAAGATGATCCTTGTGTAAGGCGCGTCGTAGACCGCAGAGGGCACTGCCACCCGGCCGATGTGCGCATCGCTCACACGTCCTGACGGACCAACTCAATTGAGAAATTGAACCGTACCTACTTACCTACTTTAAAAGCCATTGCGTTCACATTATGCAATTTTAACCTACCATATTAGTTACGCTAAAACTCGTCAAGATTTTAGCCTAATGATATTTTGAGAAGACACGTTTCTAACGAAAGCTCTCCTGTTGAATTTAATTGACGCCTGCCTCTAAAGAACGTCATGCGGCAAGAATGCTAAAATGATTTTCGTAATTTTCGGTCTTCCTCCCGATTTCACAACCGGAACCCACCAAAATTATTTAAAAGCTTGATAAATTGGGCTTGAAATCGATTTATTGCAGTCGCGTTTAAATCAAAATGAAAAATTCGCTAAATCTGGTGAAATCTCCTGATAGCATTTTCATCAATCAATACAGTGAATTTCGCGACAGGGAAACGGCGTCTATTATTTTGGAATTACGGCATATTTTTGTGATAAATAGTGTCGAGTTGAACGCATCGTCGCGGAGCTTTGCAGAAATATATGGGAGGTTTTCGTCTTCTTCATTGTTCAGCAAATAAGCCTAGTGGGTGGACAAAGGCGGCGTGTCTATGGCGCTGGGAGCACTAGAGGGCCGGCTTCCGCCGCGCCAGCACTCTTAGCGCGAGCGAGCCACCTCGAGCCGCCGGCTCGACTCGGGACTCGAGCCGCCTCGAGTGTCTCGAGAGCCGAGCGCTGACGAAGCCCACCGAATAGCTGACATTATTACGCTATGAGCGCCACCGCAAAATAGGATGCTGCGGATTATGCAGTCGCATTGCCGAATAGATTATAAATAGCTAATCTCTTTGTATCCGATGGAAATATCAGTCTTATGTGGCGTTTTTAATTCCATTCAGGACATCTAATTTAAATCTTTTCTGATAAAACGGATGGAATAACTTCATCCAACGAATTTTAAATTCTCATGTTGCAAAGGAAATTTAATATTCAATTTTAAGTGAATAAGACTCGTAGCTCGACAATCTGGCCGAACAAAAAGTTCCATTCAACGTTTGTAATTAGACGCCGCAGAGTCGGGAGCAGTCTTCTCGACTTAATGTGTGTACTAGGAATTAAAACTGTTCCAACATTTTTTATTCAAGATTTCAGGGGAATGAACCGGAGCAAAACGCTTATTTGTCATACTTTATCGTTTTACCGTTGTTTTAAAAGAAAAGATGCCATATCGAGCCCTCTCGTTGGAAATCCTCAGCGTTAAAACGTCCGGAATGAGGAGACTGGTAAATCGGCATAACCTTTGAGGAGAATCATCATTTCAGCCGTAGGACGTCCACTGCTGGACAAAGGCCTCCCTCATTGATCTCCAAGTACTGCGGTTGGAAGCCGTCTGCATCCACCGCCGACCAGCAGTTCTCACCAAGTCGTCTGCCCATCTTGTAGGTGGACGTCCTACGCTGCGCTTGCCGATCCGTGGCCTCCATTCGAGAACTTTGCTGCCCCATCGGCCGTCAGTTCTGCGCGCTATATGGCCTGTCCATTGCCACTTCAACGTGCTAATCCGTTTGGCTATGTCGGTGACCCGAGTTCTCCTACGTATCTCCTCATTTCTGATTCGATCCCGTAGTGAAACCCCGAGCATAGCCCTCTCCATAGCTCGTTGAGCGACTCTGAGCTTGTTCATAAGGCCAATAGTGAAGGACCACGTCTCGGTTCCATATGTCATCACTGGTAACACACACTGGTTGTAGACTTTCGTCTTAAGGCACTGAGGTATGTTGGACGAAAAGACGTTGCGAAGTTTCCCAAACGCTGCCCATCCGAGTTGGATTCGACGATTGACCTCTTTCTCGAAGTTGGACCTACCTAATTGGACTGTTTGTCCTAGGTATACGTACGCGTCGACAACTTCAAGAGCCGAGTTCTCAACCATAACTGGGGCAGGCACGACATGGACATTTGACATGATTTTCGTCTTGTCCATGTTCATTTTAAGGCCTACCCGCTGGGAGACTCGATTGAGGCCTTCGAGCATCGTGCTGAGCTCTTCCATCGACTTTGCCATGACCACAATATCGTCGGCAAATCGAAGGTGAGTGATGTATTCGCCGTTAATATTGATGCCCAGCCCTTTCCATTCCAGGAGCTTGAAGGCATCTTCCAAAGCGGTCGTAAACAGTTTCGGAGAGATTACGTCTCCCTGTCTTACGCCTCTTTTTAAGGGAATCGCCTTCGAGCTCTGTTCTTGTACTCGGACTGACATAGTGGCGTTTGTATACAAACACTTCAACACTTCGATGTACCGATAGTCAATTCGGCATCGTTGGAGAGACTCAAGCACCGCCCATGTTTCGATCGAATCGAAGGCTTTCTCATAGTCCACAAACGCAAGACATAGCGGCAAGTTATACTCTTCGGTCTTCTGTATGACTTGCCGCAGCGTATGTATGTGGTCTATGGTACTGTAGCCTTTTCGGAACCCGGCTTGTTCGGGAGGCTGGAAGTCATCAAACCTGCGTTCGAGACGGTTCGCGATGACCCTTGAAAACAGCTTATAAACATGGCTCAACAGCGAGATGGGTCTGTAATTCTTAAGTAAGGTTTTGTCACCTTTCTTGAAGAACAGAACCACCACGCCCTTGTTCCATGCTTTTGGCGTCGTACCTTCAAGCAAGGCGGAATTAAATAGCTTCTGAAGGACTTTAAGTACCGGTGATCCACCCGCTTTCAGAAGCTCTGAAGTGATTCCGTCCTCACCCGGCGCCTTGTCGTTCTGAAGCTGTTTCAAGGCCATCCTGATCTCGTACAGGCTGATGTCCGGGATATCCTCGGTATAATGTCGGGTCAGTTTAGCTCTTGGGTCGTTGGCCGCACTGCAAACAGGTTTAGTGACCGAATCGTAGAGCCGTCCATAGAACCTTTCGACTTCCCTTAACACTTCTGCTTTACTTGACGTTATGCTGCCATCTTCCCTCTTCAGCTTCGTCATCTGGCTCTGCCCAATAGAACTATCTCTCGCGAACACTTTGGAGCCTTTATTCCGCTCTATCGTATCTTTAATACTGGCTGTATTAAAGGTACGAATATCGTGCCGCAAGGATTTCCAAATTTGTCTATTGAGCTGCCTGTGTGACTGAGCATCATCGGGAGACTGCAGTCGCAAAGAACGTCGTTCAGCCATGAGGTTTAGGGTGTCATCAGAAAGTTTCTGAGGTCTATTAGTACGGGGGGTCTTAAAAAACTGGGACCCCACCGTATGGACGGTTTCTACGAACCTGTTATTGATCTCGTCCACCGATGCATCTACTCGTAGACAGTCAAAGCGATTTGCGAGTTCGAGTTGAAAGCTCTCGAGGTTTTGGATATGTGCGCGAGTGGGTCGGAGCGTAGATTTCATCAAACGGGACCTTTCAAGTTTAACGTTCATATTCAATGTGCCCCTTACAATTCGGTGATCACTGCCGGTTTTCACCCTGTGAATCACAGAGACATCATTGAATATTCGTTTCTTGTTGGTCAGGATGAAATCAATCTCATTTCTCGTAGAACCATTGGGACTCATCCAGGTCCATTTCCTGTGAGGCGGCTTCTGGAAGAAAGAATTCATCATAAAGAGTCCTTCTTTCTCCAGAAAATCGGCCAGCCTCTGTCCCCTGGGGTTCCGTTGCCCATACCCAAATTGCCCCACTCTCAACTCATCATCGCTTCTCATGCCTAGCTTTGCATTGAAGTTAATTTGAGGAGAATAGAAGGCATGATTTAGAGAAAACGTGACGTCCTCAAAAGCAGGCCGCCTTCAAACATTCCTCAACACTACGAAGATTTCTGACGTGCATATACTGCAAACGCACTTTTAGAGCCAAAATAGGGTACATTAGCCGCATCAAAGGACACGAACGAAGCTTTTCTGTTTATCTGTAAATTTAAGATTACTTCGCCGTGGCGGAAATCAGCCTGGAAGAAATCATCATCATCATTGATAACTTGTTTTAAATTATATGTTACAAAGGCACCTTTTAGTACCTATATCTATGAAATCTATAGTGTATAATCAATTCCTCGTCGTCTGTTTATTAAGATAAAAAGCTACAAGTTCAACGTAATGTTATTTAATAAATAATTTACAATTGAATTAAAGTCTTCCATTTTATAGTGTCGTTTAAAACCTTTCAGCCCTAAAACAACAAACACTACCAGAAAACATAACTCAAATGAGCCAATGAGACTTGTTCCTCAAAGTCTGTGTCCAGACTTTTTAAATTCGTATTTTGACAGCTATGTATGAGGAACGAAAACTCGATTAGTCAGCCAGAGTTGGACACGAAATGCGGTTATCACAATTATACAGAGCGGGAACTAACGAGAGAACTGGGCATTTTTGCATTCATTACACTTCTTTCGCTCTAATCCTGGCTAAGGACACTTGCATGCGCTAAAAATAATCAACTCTACTAACTAACGGTAATTGAAATAAATAAAGCATTAACTTTTTTTGTCAAACTTCTTTGGTTTAAGGTTTATTTTTCAAACTTAGTTTATGTTCTAAACTAAACTAGATTGTTAGAGACTCCATTTTTAATTTAGCAAAATTTTACTCTGACTTCGAACAAGGGTAAAATCTAGTTATAAAGACAAAAACAATAGGAATCTGTAAGAGAGACCGACTAAGTAAAAGGACAAACGCACAAAATACGGTCCAACATTTAGACTTAATTAACAAAGCTGTCTTATCAGATGTTTTGTCGAGGAAGTAGGTATTCAGTTAATTTGCTGTGGTCTTTTAAAAAGAAGGTAATCGCTGGAAACCAAGGGAGTTGGTCTCCGCTTGTAGGGTTACAAATAAGCGGTGTATTTTTCAGTAGTACGTATACTTTTTACAATTGAGAAAGGAATAAAAGTAATGAGCTTTTTTTGTGTATCATTTCGTTTACCAAACTCTGGCAATGTCTTGAAAATCGGGACATCTTCAAACTGACATAATTTGGGGATATATAGATATCCCCAAATTATGTCAGTTTGAAGATATATTGTATGTTGCGACATAAATAATAATCACCAAAGTTAAAAGTATTGTTATTAATAGTAATAACAATACTTTTAACTTTGGTGATTATTATTTATGTCGCAACATAAATAATGTAGTCGCGGACTTGCACTTCAAAATTAACATAACTTTAAAGGAATAAATACGGTAATGTTTGCCTTAATAGGTATACTCTCATTCGTGCAATACTTTGCAAGTTCTATAACAGGAAATATTGCACAGCTCCTGTAAAAAAAATGTGGAACAGAACTTTCCTGTATTTTCCTTTTATGTCTAGGCAAAAGTGAAGCAGCATCATCGTAGTTACTTAATTATTATTGTAAAAATACCTTATAGAGTATTTTTCAAGAAAATGCCTAACAGAATCATGGATACGATCCATTCATTAGAGTCATATAATAAGGACCATACGATAGCGGTGTTTCGTTCCGCCCTAGCTAAGCGCCCACGCGGGTTCCGTGTCTACGTCATGCTGGGCGTCGCAGGGTTCCAAGGCAACACGTCCACTAATGGAGGCCGACTACCCGGGGCTATCGGGCTCTTTAGCTTTCTCACTATTGCAAGTTACAGTTGAAGTTAAGCTGAATCTTTTGCAGTTTTATTTAGTTTAGTTTGTGTTAAAAGAAAATATAGTGTGTATTCGTAACACCAAAGACATAATAACAGACAGATAACAAAAATACGAAACTACATGAAACATATACACAACATAAACTACATGCACGTACATTAACAAGACATTTAATCAAACTGATACTTTAGGTGTTCAAAAACCTATTTGCTGTATAAACAGCAAATAGGTTTTAAAAAGAATATTAATTATTTTCTAAAACTTGTGACAAAATGGTCACAACTCAGCATAAGCTGTGGCAGAACGGGTCATACCACAGCGCTGGTCTTCCGTAGTGACCCACGTGTGCAGCTCATGGTTACCACAATATAAACGCTAAATAAAGAACTAGTTAGTGGGTACATAATTTTAAATAAAATAAAAAGAAAACCATGTAACGATATAATTCTACTAAAAAAAATATCCTTAAGTATATAATAGAATGTTAATATCTATTATATATTAAAATTTATTTGACTCAGAAACAGCACATACAGAAAACAATATAACATAAGAAAATGTAATTACAGTTACATGAGAAAACACGACAATAAAGGTTAACAACTTTAGAAGGAGTTAGGCAGAGAGTCTTAGCAAGTAGTTCTATCCGGAATATATCTATCTAGGTGGTACCTTCTGGATAGAACTGATAGAACTACCTGCTCTGTTGCAATCCAAAAAATAACTGTCTTAGCTTTGATTTTGCTCCACTCTAGACGTAGGATGGAGAAACCTGCTCCAAATGGCAACAAAAACATCAGCAGATTTGGATAAAAAGGAATATTACAGTATTTATCGAAATTCGTTCTCACTGTCACGAAATATTTTTTATTGTAAAACAAAATCTTAAGATAAGCTCTTAAGAATGTTCAATAAGCCCGACTTTTGAAATTTCTCATCAGAGCAATACTCCACTCGAAGATACAATTTTATTTCTCAAGTCTTCGGCGGATGAAACTCAATTCTATAACTCATAATCTGAGCTTTAATCTATCAAGTTTATCCATTAAGATAGGAAGTTTACTTCCCGGCCTTATTGTTTATGTCATCTTTTTAATGCTGTTGTTAAACTCTGGCTTAATAAAGTATTTAGTTGAAAACCAAATGAGGTTCAAAAACCAGTAGAAGCAGTAGTAGTCAGAAACCAATCTGTGAAAAACGCTCAATTCTAAGATATTTAGCTGAGAAGCTCGCAACTGCCGGAAATAACCGAACAATTGTTGTTTAATCTAATTCCAATGCCTTTTATTCAATATACTTACATTATTTTTATTCGACATAATTATACAGACTTCAGTAATTAAATATTCTGGATTCATTCAATTTGCGTGAACCAAACTCAGTACTACTTCTTATTACTTAAAGTAGCTTTACAAACTTCGTTAAATGGTTGCATAAAAAGTCTGAAATCCCATTAAATAAAGTTTACCCGATACCAGCAAAGCAGCATCTACATTCCGTTCGGAATACGGGTGATTCACCGCAACCTGACGCTCAACTTCGACGTGTCGACTAACAACTGTACACTGAGGAATTTCCCTCACAGAATAATTTACTCTATGCCATAGCAACTAAAGTTCAAAATGAAACAGAGCGTGTAGTTATTTAATTCTTTGACAACAATGTTTCACAGCCACTTAAAACTTTTGAGTGAATAACAAATCTCCTCAGAAAAGTATTCTACGGAGTTATGCCGTTAAATTGTTAGTCGGTACACAAAGGTAGACTTTTGCAAAGTTAATGACATAATGCTTTTTTTGCGGTTTTATATGACCCAGGAGTTTTATTGTATTTTACAACTTTCTTTGTTACCGCTATCTTCTTCATTTCATTGTGTATTAGAGTTGTTTTTCCTAGAATATAATCGTGAGTATTGCCTTGCCGATTTCACACTCTCAAATGTAGCGAATTTACGTTTGTGAAACTAAACCCAATTCTAGTCAGTCGAGACAAAATACCATTACGAAACACATTGATTCATCGGTTTTCGGTTAAGAGCATTACATCCTTCAACCGCAAGCCTCGTATTGGACTTGGGACGTCGGTACGGTGACAAAAAGCCCCACGTGATTGATGTTCTCTCCTTACCTACGTTTATGACGGGGTTTTATGATTTAGGTAAGCCAGTTATATATGCATATTTCTCGTAACAAAAAGTATTAGCCTTCTCTGTCAATCAATGAATATAAAGTTTGAAGCCATAGTCGGCTATGCAATAGAAAATGTTTTAAACACTTTCAGTGTGGGTAAACTGTTAAACTGAGCAAAATCAAACCAAAAGTATACAGCGTCAGCAACTGGTTTTTATGCTGTACGGATTGCTGCAGTGCCTAGACTATTAAACAGCACAGCACCTATAACATCCTCTATATTCAGAGAAAAGAGCATATAATATATTGCACTTTATTTAAAAGTAAACTGTGCATTTATGCATAGCACTTTAGTAATGAACTATCTAATACCCAGAGACTTGCAAGTCTGGCCACATTTCTAATCACCTCAGGACACAAACCAACCACAGATAAAACTCATCGGCGAATAGTACAAGAAGAGAATTTATTTAATTACTAGCACAGCAGTTGACAAATCCATTTAGTGCGGAGCCGGCATTATCTTTGTTGTCTGCGACTGAGTCCAATCTATTACCAGTCTTCACTGCGGGTTGATTACTATTACTACTTTTGTTTACTAAGATGCATTCTTTACAACAAACTGCAAAAAAGTATACCTACATTCGAAAAGATTATTTTGTAATAGGTATAGTAAATTATCCTGTAACATTTTTATATTCCACAAAGAGCCGCACAAATTTACACAGAATCATTATGGCGGAAAGTGGTACTATAAAATATTAATTTCAAAGCGACAAAATTAAGCCGTATGCGGATATTTATCTTCTCGTCACAGTTCATAAAATAAACTTTCAATGAAAAGGCGGCAACGATCCCTTATCTCGGTTACACCCGCTTTGAATAACGATCTGAAGTGTAACCCCATCGCGAGGTTCTTTGATGTCCTTTAATTATAAAAGTTTTTCTCGTCTTTTACGAGAAAAACTTTTACAACTCGCCACCAGAAGCACTCCACTCCGTTATGGAAGGCATTTTCACAATCCTGCGAGTGATATGGCAAATTTCAAATACCTTATTACTATATTGGATTATCGGGTATTTATCGCGTAATTACCTTTATTTTATTCCCGACGTTTCGACCGGATTGCACCTGGTCGTGGTCGCGGGGAGACTCCCGCGACCACGACCACGTCATTATTTCAGCCATAAAACGTCCACTGATGAACACAGGCCTCCCTCATGGATCTCCATGAGGGGTAGTTGCCATTCTCACCACGCCTGGCAGGCGGGTTGGTGAGCGCAGTATGGGATGTTGATACACGGATAGACGCTGCTGCCCATCTTCCGGAGGTGTCCCTTAGCAGGCTCTTACTGCATCCACGGGTAGGAGAGGAGGGGTAACATTATACTGCCGGCACCCCACGACCACGTGCAATCCGGTAAATACCCGATAATCCAATATAGTAATAATGTGTTGTGATCGCGAAAGTTTCGAATACCTTTCAATACATTATACAGAAATATCATACAATGTGTCATTTCTTTCATTTTCGACAAACAAGAATCTAAGAACGAAAGAGATGATATGGCAATTAAATTGAAGCTCTGCCCAAACTGAGTTACGCTCTCTTTTCCTTTGTAACTCGAGCAAACCTAAAAAATAATCTCTCCATAAACCAATGTAATAGAAACGGCAAGAAATAAAACGAAATGGAAATTAATGTTGTTGATACTGTTTTACATTCGCGTCGTCTCCGCATCACGTCTCGTCGCGCTGCGTAAAGTTCATTTGTCAATTGTCTAACATTTTACCATAAATTCTGAAACGACACTTTCGAAGGAACTTGACGCAAGTATGCCAAAAATGTGCTAAGCGTGTACTTTGGGCTACAATACGAACAGTTTATGGTCGGTACTGGCTTAATAATGGCAGTCCCTGACGCTTAATAATTAGGCTCTGATATTACGCCCATTTTCGTAGGCTTTGTCGCAGTTCAAAAAACAATTATGAATCGTTTAAATGCCTTGCTAAGCAGGTCGTGATTTGATAAATTACTTTATTTTTGTATAATGCTTTGATCTTAGTAAAACGCTTAAAAAAGTTTACCTGGAGCTCTAGAAAAAATCCAAAAGTATTATAAATGACTTAATTTTTGAAAATAATTTAAAAAATAAGCCTAAAAGAGCTCACATGGAGCTCTAGTAAAAATAACAATGATAATAAATTCAGTTATTACGGAAAATAGGTATTCCTAAATTTCATTTCTTAAATATAAGTGACTATTTAATTCACCGACATATTCAAACGTCGAAAGAATAGAGTTGTGGCCGGCTAAGTAGGACACGGTGGGCCGAATTATCGATCAGGTTCTAAAACAAGCCGCATGTCTACCACCAGAGCACTCCTATATAAAGCCTGCCTACCTGCCTGGTCTGACTTCTCGTTACAATAACCTAGTAAAACGCTTCCAGTCAGTGTTGATTGAAACTTGAAATATCTCAGTTTAATCCAATTGCTTCCGAAAGGCGACTATTCGTGGATGCTCTCGTTTTGATTAACTCGCTTTCAGAGTGACATGAAACTTGTGTACGTTTTTAAATAATACTTTGCGTGAATGCTTGAATTGTTTATAGTCCTATGAAAGTTTCAACGCTTGAGGTCGTGTATTTTTTAATAATTCAGACAATGTGGTTTTACATAATATGAAGAAGAAGAAGAAGAAAATCATTTATTTTTGACACACACACAACATATACAAATTACAAAGAAAACATAAAATAATCAAATTAGGCTTACACTGTTAAACAAAATTTTAAAAATATGTACAACCAATGCTGCGTGAGGTCAAAAAATGGACACTGCCTCAGTATTACCGCAATCACGTAGCAAGCTACGCGGTTGCGGCGCTGATTTTCTAATATGTTTTTTTTTTAATATGAGTGAAAATATGAATTATCTTATTTATTATGACTTACAAACGATAAAGTCGGTGTTATATAAACTATTACCGTAGTACCACTAAAAATAGTAATATGATATCTATCAAATTCATAACGTGTACAAAATTGTATGCTATTGTTATATTGGAGTACTTTTCTGAACTCATGCTGCGGTTTTAGCCCCTAAACTATACGCTAGAGGCACTCTCTAAATTTTCATAGGTTATGGTACATTATTCATGGTAAGTACACTATAATCGTGGCTGTAACTGTAAGTTTTCACAAAGTAATGCCGGTACCCAGTGATTTTTTCGTAAAGTAGCGCCTGTACCTTTGAATACTCACTGAAGTCAGAATTCAAAGTTAAAAAGTGTTTATTTAGTTGGAACCAAAGAGCACATAAAAATACGACTTCGAATGATAAAATCCTTGACTTGTTGCTGAAAACACCCAAACAGTATTTCCCTCGATTTATCGTAGATCCTATCATCAGAAGTGGGTGTTAAAACGAGCAAACATTATAAGTAAAGTGATACCAAAAACCCAACCGCAAGGTTAAATTTAAGGCATGAAACTATACCTTCAGGGACTCTAGTTTATTATTTAATTCCTCATGGATCCAATCATCAAAATCGAAGAATCACCAAAGACGTTCGTGACGTTCGTTCGCTTCGCTCACTCGTTCGATTACAATTTATGTCCATATTAGGTCAGTCATTGCAAGGAGTCTAGAAAATCAACAGAAAATCGAAATCGTCTCAAGCTACTACAGTTCGTAAAACTTAGGTTGATCGCTGCGACATGCCAAGTAACACGAATAGGGCTGGGACGATGTTGAAAATATGACGGTATATGTTGATTACGATGGCTTATCGGCATTGGACATCACTAATCCTGCAGTCCCACCTACAAAGTATATTGTTGCCACAGGTCATTTATACCGTTATAAAATCCTGAACTCGATGGACGGGATTTTGATGCTGTCAAAATGATCATGCATGATCAGCTGTCGCAGCGATCAAGCTAGGATTTGCGGACTATAATCGATCCTTTAGGATTTGTTTTAATGAAGAACCACTTAAGCATATTTCTCGTAACTAGTATTGCATTAGCTAGCTCTGCCAATCCAATGAACAGTTTAAAGTTTAGGCCCTTTTGCTCAGACACCAAACTCCGAAATGTGGCTGTCAAGCATACTCCTGAATTAGGTAGGCATGCTAACATAGCATGCCTATGAATTGAATTTGCAGTCAACAGACTGCACAATTTCATATAAGAAAAGAGAAGCCTGCCCCATGCTTTGTAACCTATAGACACATAAAAGACATATCACCCAACTTATTTGAAAAGGATCTGAACCTGATTAACTGGTATAACTTACCTCCTCCTAGCTAACATTCAGAGGAATGATCTGTTTTTGTCTTTTACCTCTATTTTGCATTTCTTGTATGATATTCATGCCCCATTAAAAACAACCAAATTTAAAGCCCTTCCCCATCCCTGGATTACAGACACAGTTAAGACCATGATGGGTATTAGGGACAGTTACTATAGAAAATACAAGAAATAAGAGAATCCTTCTACAAGGGAATGCTACAAGAAAATGAAAGTTCTAGTTCAAAATGCCATTGAAAATGAAAAAAGGGCTTTCTTTTAACATCAACAATAATATTAACAATCCCAAAATACAGTGGAAAAATTTAAAAGTAATATTGTGCCTAATAAAAAACAGACAGAGAAACTTCCCTTACAATTTAATGACCCAACTGCTCTTAACGCACAGTTTTTGAATGTGCCTGGTACAGGCCAGGTTACTATATCTCAGCTCACCTATTTTGAATTTAACAGACATGGCTCCCACTCTTTCTCCATCGAAACTGTGAAGATGCCGTCCTCAAAGTTATTAAGAGCTTTAAATCTAATGCACTGAGCATAGACGGATTCTCCACTGACATGTTGCTGCTCACACTTCCTAACTCTCTTACAACTATTACAATGTGTAACTAATTAAATACTAAGTTTTCTTTATTCTGTCCTTTTTCCAAAATTGTTTCATGTTTTTTATTTTCGTTGTCTATTTTATTTAATGTTTACCAATTATTATTTTTTCTTTTTTATGTTCCTACCTACTGTTTCATTAGGATAAATGTGTACCTATGTTTGTGTATTATGTCTGTGCTGTTTTTGTGAACTGAATAAATGTTTTCTCTATTCTATTCTATCTATCACTGACTTCTTGTAGTCACTTTTTGGACAGGTATACAGTTAAGCTGAGCACGTTATGGATCCAAATCTATATAATAAATAAATAATACTGGACATTACACAACACTATCTAGCCTAAAATCTTGTGTACCAGATAATTTATAGAGCACACATATACATTTTTTTTGTAAATACATACTTAACATGCAAGAAAAATACCCAAAGAAGCACTTGTACCTTTAAAACTCACAGAAGTCCATAATGGTTCAATCAATGCACAGAGTCAGAGGATTTAAACATCAAATCAAAATCGTCAATCGTCTCATATTACTAATCGATCGTCCGGGATTTGTTTTACTTCGGTATCTCCCTCATTATTTCCGACGTGATGAATCACCCTAGATAAACGTTTCGACACCAAGTAAATCAAACAGTGAACGGAAATTAACCAAGTGGAGCTTTTATTTGTCCTATTTATTTTGCATTTTGATTCAATTAAATTAATGTTTTATTTTATACTAGTCATGCCATTTAATGGATCAATTTTAAGCGCGTAGCAGAACGCACGTACCGCGTCTTACTTCTTTACTCCAATATGACAGCGTACGAACTGCAACTAATCCACTACACTAGCTTAGGTATGTATGTTTTATGATTAACTTACTACCCCGGCGAACTACTACTACTACTCTACTACTACTACTACTCTACCACTACTATTCTACTAATACTACTCTAATACTACTAATGACTTATAAAACCTGACTTAGCCAAGATTTGAAACAGCTTGAATTTACGAGTAAGCTTAGTCACAAAATAACTGTCCATCTTCCGGAGGAATTCCTTGGCAGATTCTTACTGCATCCACGGGCAAGAGAGGAGGGGCAACATTCTACTGCCGGCACCCCAAGGCAACACCCCAACTACCGACTAAATAATAATATTAAACCTATCCGTTTTCGGCTGCAGTGACTTGACTTCAGTGATTTGGATGTTACGAGTAAGCTCTGATATGGCTAATGTACCGACTAACCTAGGAGGATTCTATAGGTGCTAGACAAGCCTAATCCATCTTACAATGTCTTAGGCACTGCAGCATCCCAGACAGCATGACCAGTTGCTGACGCAGCAGAAATCGGTATGTTTGACGTAAAAGGCTTTACTACGCATCTTAAAGCAAAATAAGAATAATTTTAACAACACCAGATTTAATACAACAAACAGAAAAATCAAATAACCCGAAATATGGGGTGGGGCATCTATATTGTATTATTATATCTGCGACCAAAGTAAACTCATACATCGCTGGATTGGTTTCTCCAAGTTTAAGATAAGTTCAGACGTTCAAAGCTATTGAGATATCATGCTCTAACAATTATAACTTAGCTGTTTCTCAGAACTGACTTAACGGGTGAACTTACTGCTAGCATTGTTGCTTTGAATATCGATGCATGGATTTGAACATTAGTCAGAACTTCAGTATTAAAAACGTATACACGATTTGTTATTTTATAAGATGTATAAGATGTATTAAGTAGATAATTTGAGTCCATGTATCGATGCATGGTTTAGAATAAAAATAAATAATAAATAATGCTGGACAATTCACACAGCATCACCTAGCCCCAAGCTAAGCAGAGTTATGTTATGTTTATTGTGTTATTATATAATTGTTTAAACTAAATACATCGCCTAATGTACATACATACATACATACATATATCTAAACAAACATAGTGGTATATCTAATTCGATATGAGATGGCTTCTTAATGACTTGCTCTTATGACATTGCTGGCATTTATCGACATTTTTAGAATTTATTCAAAAATAACAATTACTAAGCCATCGCACTTGACGGCCCGCTTTATGCTTTTCAAAAAGATATAATAAGGTATTGAGACCGTTGTTGTTATGTACTAAATGATCGGTTCATTTGCGCGGTTTTGCAGAAGCGGTTCGTCTTGGCGCGGTACATCTTGGTGCGCTAAGTGTAACGCTTCATCGTAATTAACTACTAATGACGTAGAAGGAAGCGTTTCCCTATTTTCAAAAGCTGTTTCCAGTGATCACTTCAATGAACCGTCAGTATTACCATTTCCATGTCGCTGTCATGAATGTCTCCATGCACTTAGCTCGTGCTATTAAAGCCAATGCAACTCTGACGGAACGCGATCGTAAAACCTTTATAACATCCTTCCAGTACTTGTAAAACGTTTTGCGAGACCTGCCCGTTTTATGTGACCTCACATTAGAGAGCTCTTTCTGAAATTCTGGTGTCGCCAAGATCGCGTCTCAGCTAAGTATACAAGTTTGTACATAAAGACGTCTCCACGCTCCGCGAGCACTTGCCATAAATGAAAGTATTTAACTTAACGTCTCGTTACACTCAGATCCTACTATCCGACTTACAAATTAAAGATACCTACTTAATGTAATCATTAACTTCTCATTTTGAAAGTAAAATTATTATTAATTGTTCTTAAACTGAAAGCATCATTAGACCAAATCGAATAGTAGTTTGTGGTCAATAACGTTTTATTGAAACTGGTTATTACACCCCGTGGATTAAGCTATTAAAACAATATATAACTTTCTGTATACGTGCCTAATGATAGCGGTGATACTCGTATTATCTCGTTATTGTACTGTGCAGTAAAACATTAGTATGTTAGTTGAGAACATATTGGACCTGCGAGCTGCCGGGCGCTGGGCGGGCCCGCAGCCGCTCGGGCGGCGCGCCAAGAAGCCATAACTCTACACTTGACACTTCTCCGGGAAGTCATCCGGTTTATGGCGATTTAATACAATGCAACCGATAAAATAGCCAGTTATGCGAATGGACGGTTATTAGAAGAGGTCGTGATTCGCTCGCCTCGTAGATAAGTTTAATCAGAGTGCCATTAAGTTTTACAGCTTTGCCGGGTGCATACGGTTTATAGCGGGTCGGGCGACATTGTCAACAGATCTTGTGACGCTCTTTACGGCTGCTGAAACGTTGCTTTAACGGTTTTATAGTTTTCGTCGTTCCGTCGCGCTGGCGGTCACGGCGCCCTTAATAGCCCAGCAAAGTGCCCGCTCGGGGGCTTCTTTGCCCTCAAAAATCTGCTTTCTTTCATGCAGCAGAGATTTCCATCTTTACGGTATAAAACTTTTACTTTTCTTTTTATGGCGCGGTATACGACGGTTTTATATCACATGCGACAAGGCAAGGGCCTCGTCAAACAATTGAAGCAACTTCACAATGAAGCTGGTATAATACGCCGCCCAACAGTGCGGAGGTCAATCACTCTGAAACATTCCCTTTGACCACTTGTTAACAAGCGTCATTGCTTAGGATTCTCTGCGTAACTCAATCGGTAGCTATTAGTTTCATGTGAGCGGTCTGGTTGTAGGTCTTCTTTAATTAAACTGTTGCTGCGAGTCGCGACTGTAACGCAATCACGGGCGAATGGCGGCGACGTCTCTGCAGCGTGACGTCTGCTGCAACCCTCGCGTTATTAATTTCAACACTAATTAATTAATAACATGTGAACATTTCACCATTAATCAACGGCTAGGTTGTCGCGTGATGGCGCACAATGGCCGGTTCGTGGAACGAGGCGGTGACTGAGAAAGTCATTGGGACGTCGTAAAGCTTCGCCAACGCAAATTGATTCCATTTACTTGGGTTGCAGTTCATTACAGGCTGCCTGCCGTTAATAGTTTCGCGGAACTTAGGATATGTAAACCTGAGACCGGCTTTCAATGGAATCCGTCTCGTAACGTTAGCAGGTAGTTCGAAAACTGCAATTCAGATGCTGGATTCATGCGTGTTCGCTAACTTGTAATTAATTAATTTATGACTTTACTTTTCTGAACGTAAACGTATATATTGTCCATCCAAAGATTGTCTGGAAGAGATCTCTTTTAGCGATAAGATCGCCGATTGTACTATTTGTTTTTCTCCTTATATTTTTTAATTTTATATGGTGTATTTACAACACAGAGTATCGAGTAATCTATGTAATATACTAAACATTTAATGAATAGTATGCTTCATCATTTTCATCATTTCAGCCATAAAACGTCCACTGATAAACACAGGCCTCCCTCATGGATCTCCATGAGGGGTAGTTGCCATACTCACCACGCTTGGCAGGCGGGTTGGTGAGCGCAGTATGGGATGTTGATACACGGATAGACGCTGCTGCCCATCTTCCGGAGGTATCCCTTAGCAGGCTCTTACTGCATCCATGGGTATGAGAGGAGGGGTATCATTCTACTGCCGGCACCCCACGGCAATATGGCAATAGTATGCTTGATTTGCATCTATTATAAATTATTTATACAGCGTCAGCAACTGGTTTACATGCTGTACGGGACGCTGCAGTGCCTGGAACATTGTTAGATTGATTAGGCTTGCCCAGCACCTATACCATCCTCTCAGCAGAACAGGTCAATACGTCTGAAGCTAACTAATCCGCGGGTTTCCTCACGATGTTTCCTTCACCGTTAAAGCGCGTGTTATGTGCACATACATTTTTGCAGAAAGAAATATCTATTGGTGCATGGCCGGTATCGAACCCATGACTTTCAATCGAAGTATGCCTACAGACCACATATATCATAATTGTTTATTATGATCTATGATGTTGAGATAGATTGTTTGAAATATACTTTTTTTTATCGATATCGATTATGATAAAACTGCAAATAGAAAAGAGGATCCGGTGCCGTCACGTAGTTGGTTATGACGTTTGACATTGCGCAACAAGTAGATGTAGAGCCTGGGAGGTGACCTGGAGTTTCTTACGTCATACCTATACATCTAACTCATTGTGAATTTATAATACCTATATTATTTTTAGAGTGTCGCAAAAATAATACTAGAAAATTGTCACAACATACAACAAAGTCAATCTGAAAATTTTCCACAAATTAAAAAATATATAATTAGTTTTTGAGGAAACGCGAGTTAGGAAAAATTACAACAAACAAATTGTATCAAAGTCCTAAGCAATGCAGCTTTGACGACCTCTGTGGCGCAGCGGGCGAAGGTCCGCCTGCGACGCAAGAGGGTTCGATTCCCGCCTCGGTACAAATGTCTGTATGATCTGCAGATATTTGTTCAGGGTGTTCTGGGTGTTTTTCTATAGGTAAGTATATAATAAAAAATATCTATCTATGTAGTATAATGTATTAAGTATGTCAGTCATCTAGTACCCATAACACAAGCTCTGCTTAGCTTGGGGTTAGATGATGCTGTGTGAATTATCCAGCATTATTTAAAAACAAAAAAAAACTTAAAGTACAGCGTGCATTCACAGTTTTGACATTATTTCAATCATTTAATTGGGTTAGGAAAGTAATTTTTATCTTATTCCTAAAATGTATAAAAGTATAGAGGTAGAGCAAGCTATGAAAGAAATCGTTAAACAGAACGAAACGCATTTTTTTACAATAAAAAAAACGTAGTGGAATGTTAAATTTAAAATTTTCCGATAGCTCTTAAAATAATAATTGAAATTTGGTAGTGTAAAGGGCAATAAATATTGTTAGTGTATTTAATTTGATAAGGATTAATATCGTACACGTCTAAATAGCTTTTTGATTATTACTTTATATGCGACAATTTTTGAACCTCTAGTTCCAGTAAGCTATTCTTATACGATAAACATATGCCATCGCTGACTGTGTTGTAAACCAATAAAAGAGAAAAGATTTCCCCATATATTATTTTGTTATACCTAAAAAGATTAAGCAGCGTTTTCGATGATAACTTCTAGTCAGCTTGATTTTTCCGATCATGATAAAATATACATACAAACGATGTAGAACGTTTATCCACAAACTTACATACTTAACCTAAACATAACTTTATTTCTATTGATTTTTGTATATGAATTATTTGGGGATTTGTGACCACACCCCTTAATATAAATTACTATTAACTCGGTCAAAAAACCAACCCTTAGCAAGCAATTTAATTTTAAGTTTGACAGTTGTTTAATTTTTTGTGCTATCGGTCTAACTCCCAAAAATCCCGCCAAAGATGTTTTACATTGAAAACTGTTTTATGTTAAAATACAGGAAAATGCCATACAAGAACAGAAGTATTTAAAAACTCAACCTGACTAAAACGCGTAACGTGAACAGAAAAATTTTGAAGCACATAATTTTGCAACTGGACATAGTCCCAAGACTTTTCTAGTAGGATACATAAAGTATAAACCTCCCGAACTTTCTTCAAAACAAGTAAGTAAATAAGATACAAGTGATCCTTTTGAGAGTTTGTAAGAATGGTAATAAAAAATAGGGTTGTAACGTTAATAATAATAATATTCATCCCAACCGGTTTCTACTACGGCAACCTGCTTATGAGTGTGGATGAACTTCAAAGCCAAAATTCGCTACATACTCGTAAGTCATCTTAGTGAATTATGTAGCCAATTTTGAATATGCGTGCGTAAATAGCGCAAGTCAAAGTAATATTTATTTATAAGTCTGATGTTCCCTACTGCAGGGCAAAGGCCTCCCTTCCCTCCTTCCACTTATCCCTTATCCCTGTTTTGTCCGCTGTATCAAATGTATATCCGGATATATATTCAATCTAGACAATCTGTTATAATACGTTATTACGGATTGGGAAAGATTCCGATGTGCCAAAGTTTTTATAAAAACCATTATTATATAGTTTAACTTCAGAAAGTGTTCTTCAGTTTTATTACTAAACTAACCCCAAATATAATTAACATTATTATTTTGTTCAATAACGATGAACTAAAGTTATTTAAGTGGGTGTCTGGTTTCCAACTTTCACCTACCTTCGCATACTATTTACTGTTTACTGTGAATAGACGTTGCATTAAAAAATGCATTTATATTAAAGTGAGATAAAATAAACAGGCACCGTCTCCCAGTCCGTAAGGTACGGCGCCAGGCCGCCGGGGCGGTACAGGAATTTCAATCTGGTCGTGATGAGTCGAGCAGAGGCGCAAATTACGCACGACCGTCCGTCTTTTATTGCCCGTACTTAGGATCGCTTTTTCTAACGCTCGCTGAAGCCAAAATGGGTTGCTTTTCAAGTCCAAAACTGGTAAATTTATTTTACTTACTAAGTGATTAGTAAGTGTTCAGCTTACAATAAATTTAGCATCGATTTCTTTCTTCCGAAAACCCAGGCCTAAAGCTGGGACAGGATTAGTTTATAAGAAATTAAGCTCTAGTTTAGATATGCTAGACGTGGTGTCTAGATGTGGAGAAGCTAAAAAAAGCGTTTTCTAAAAAATCACATATGTAGGCTTTTACATACGAATGAATATAATGCGTTGATAACCAATTTGGTTCACTAATGTCTGACGTTTTAAAGCACATTTATTTTTTTGATGATTAAAGTAAAGTTTATACAAAACAGCCCCGAAATCCAGCTCATTCTACCAATAACTTGATTGTCTAGTAGGTATTTGTTTGTGTCGTCTACCAAAGCCTACATAGTTGAACTTTTACTGCTTGAATATGGTAAGCATTGCATTTGTGTGGTATGTTATTGAGTCGCCTCGTGCTCGTAAAATAAGAGAGTCGATACTATTTAAGTGACGCGTAAATAGTGAGCTTCAGCGACGCCGCGCAACAAGTAGGGCGACACGTCGACGCCTGCCCACATGACACAATTAGCAAAATGCTCTGCGTACTGTTCCTTTACGAGGCATTAAAATTTGTAGGAAGCTTTATAGCCTACGACAATACCGCTACGGTGCTATGTGCTACGGCGTAGATGGCATGCTACCTTTCGGTATTATTAACCCGACTTTCCCATAATTATGAATGAAATTTGATAACCAGGGAAATAATGTTTTCGACTCCTGCGGCCCTTAATCACGGCAAGTCAAGAAGTGGAACGCCACCGTGTTATTATAACATTAAACTTGCAGGGTTCAGTGCGTCCGCTCTCGAGTTTCCCTGCCCACAGCCGCTTATGATACGCTTAAATAGACAAATCCAGTGGAATTTAAAATCCTACGCAAATCCACTTCATTCTTCAGAGAATTAAATTATGTTACCTTACAAAGCTCGTAGATAAGCGCAGAGATATCAGATAAGCTAAAAAGTAGCTATCTACTTCATAAAGTGCCCCGCGCACGAACGATATACAAATGGTTCATTCATTTATTCTCTATTTTACTTTTATTTTGTTTTTACGACGCTATTTTGTGTGTTTATGTTATAATAAGAATCGGTTTAACATACTGAGAGGTAAAAGTGTATTTATTGTGTAATTGAATACATTGTTAGCAATAATGAGGACAGAATACGTGTCCACGGTGTGTAAATATGTATAAAAGTGCGCAATCGATTGTTCGAGGCGCGTATTCGAATTACTAAGTCTGTAACGAGCAAGCAGCCGGAGCCACACACTGAACCCGGGAATACGTTTGAGGGCTGCAGGGGCGCCGTAATAGCAGTCCACTTCCGCTTTATTAAATTTCTTCGCAAATACACTTTTATTGTTGACGGCCGACGATCTTTGCAAAGGACATCGTTGTCTTCGCCCGACGTTTGTATTGTAGGCAAATAGTGGAACAAATGGGGTCTGCCCTTACTATTTTTATGATTTTTATGAACGCTCAGCCGGAAACTTCCAAAAAGCTTGTGCGAGGAAAAAGAGACTATCTGATTCACTCAACGTATTTCTACATCTTTTTTGCCATCAATCATTAGAACGATAGACCTAAAGTAAAGCTTCGTACGTTGATAACCTAAAAGTATGACTTGTATTAATTAAATGAAAAGCATTTTTAAAAAGACTATTCTGTTTCCCAATAAGATATAAGATCGAGTCTGTCTAAGTGACAAGTGAAACGTCTATTATTCAATTTCTTACCTTTATATGTAAGTATATTATTGCAACTATATGTACCGGTATAGCATGTGGCACTTAACCGTATCATGAAGGCCTTTCGCGCGACTACTTATGGCTTCCTAACGAAGTTGACGCTTTAAATTACCGGCGTGCATGTGCAGGTGTGCTGATGTAAAACGCTTAGAGTGGGTCTGTGCAGAAACCCCTATATCGACGGTTTCGTGTAAGTCGAAGGTTTACCGATCTATAATCACTTTTTGCCCGATTTCCTCGGTGGAGCAAGCGAAAACCTTGTTGGGACGAGCGGTAAACAAGGGGATTTAATGCACTGAATTTTGTGACGTATGGTATAAAAGAAAGTTAAGTAAGTTCTTATCTACCTGTCATAATATGATTATGCTATACCTATGGTTAACACCCATAATCACATTGATTATTAGATGGGTTTCTGATTCAAGGAATGATCGCCGAACCAATTACAGAGAAATAATGCAGCGATTTCTTATTTTACTACTTGTTAACATAACATTATAATATCTCACAATCATATTTTCAGACATTTTAAAATGAGCTTTTCATACAAAAGTTGTTTGATGCACACACTAGCTATAATCGATAAACCAAGCCCTACATTTTTCATTAACATAGGTAAGGGTGTGGTGGGGTAAATGCCAGTGCTTCTGTAGGGAAAGCAAGAGGAGCGTGAAGGGGCGCGGGCGGGGTAGAACAATGGCCACCATGACATTTAGCATGGAAGCGATTGTCACGGCCCGTTAGAGCCGCGAGCCACTGGGCGTACTGCCGCCGACTTTTCCACTTCAAATTCCTACGGAATCTTACCGCTTCCAAGGCGTTCTTTTTGCATAAAATAACCTTTATCTATGTAATTCCTACTGCAAAATATCCCCAGTACATTTTTAACATTAAACTTTCAGAAAATTGAGAAATATTTAACGAGAAGCAATGTCATTACACATAGCCCTCGAACAAACGGGTAATACAGTGCCCGTAAGCAATAACCTATGAATGTGAGAAACATAAACTGTTTAAATATTTTAGGCGCATTTTGGAGAGCAAAAAGCAAAGCGGCAGAAGTTTATTGGAAGAATAAATTGGGACTAAAAAGCAGGGCGTTTGCGAGACTCGAGTTTTTCGAGGGTGGGAAAAAACAAATTGTTGGTAGATGCTATGTAAGTAATGCCAGCACGTAAACTGACGGGGATTTTACTGGCGATTGCAGGTGCGGCTGCCCACCCAGGAACAGCCACCGCAATCAAATTATATTTTAATTGCCGAATTAAGTGCTTTTCGCCGGGTTTTTCTGTTTGCCCATAGGTGGGTAAAATGGCTACCGCAAAAATACCGAAAATCACCGGCTGAATCCAGGAAATGGCTGCCTCAGCAAATTCAATAACTTCGTTCGCTGAGTAGAGTAAACTGAAACTTCTTTGTGTTCACCTGCTGCCAAACACCTGTGTTTCGATCACGTAACCGACTGAAGCATGCAAAGCCTACAAATAAGACGCTTCCTTCAATAGAGAATCTACAAAATCTCAGCCGGCTGCAGTATTAACTTTTGTAGGTGGCTGAGCGCCAGATCATATAAAACCAAGGAGTTAGAAACGCAACTATGTTGAACAAAAGTACAATTATGTATGTTTGTGCTCTTAGCTCAAAAAGAAGGAGACTACGGGTAATTATGTAATTACAAAATGCTATTTCCGTTTCACATACATACATTTTGATAGTGAAATTATTGATCTTTTTGTTTGGAAATGGCTAGTTATATGCGAGAGTGTTTAATGCTGTAAATATAGCTATTATTTTTTTTTATTACGCTGGCACTCCCCGCGCATGGGGTGGCAGTTACGTTGGTATTTTTATTTACGCGGTGACAACCCCTGTAGGGAAATTGGATTGATACTACTTTTAAAGGTTTTTGGACATCACCCGCGGTTTTATTTCCGAACCAATATTGCGCTTTTATGTGTTTTTTTTTATTTTACGATATTACGAGTTATTACATTTTACAGACTCTCTTTTTAAAACACAAACCGTAAAAGTGAGTTTTCCTTGAGATTTTCCGAAAGGTACGAGTATAAAGCGCAGCCGGAAAGAACTCGGATTCAAGTGAGAAAGCGAATTGAATTGAACTACTTCTAAGTTCCACAGGTAGGCAATAAAAAGTAGCCACGTTTATTGCTTTTACATTGCCACTTAAGAATAAATTTGGTGTGGAATAAAAGCGATAGTTGAAAGTTTAACATGATTGTAGCCGGTTCAGTTTGCAGGCAAGTTGTGAGGCAGCAAACCGCTCGCGGCCAATCCTCGACAACTTCAATCTCTTTCCTCTCGCCTTTCGGTTCCATGTTTCTTCAACGGATGTTTCCGTCTCGAATTTTTCAATACTCCACTTTTATATATCGCTGTTTAAAAACAAAACTTGTACGAAAGAACTTTAACGTTCCTTCTCGAGGTACCGAAGATAAATCTTTTAAAGTACCGCTTATTATGAAACTCATTTCAAATTCAGCCACGGTAATGAGATTTTCATAACCTGATTACTTGGTTGCTTTCTTCACATGTGTAGTAAAATCACTTGCAAAACAGTAAAACAAATAAAATTTAATGAGGAAAACTAGTCAGGGTATATTTATAATTCACCTAGCGACTAATATCAGTAAAACAAAGTTAATCAACATTGCCTTGTCTGCAGGATGTAGGTACTTCCGGTCGCACATGATAGTGATGCGTATACATGTATAAAATGTTAGTGCTTCGCGGTGTCGACGCAGCTGTCACTCCAAAAGTCAATTTTGTCAAAATGGTCGTGTATTCAGAAAAAGTTTCATCTCATCCGAAAGCTAAACGAGCAAGAGGAAATAAAACAAACAAGTGTCATCATCGCCAACTCCTCAGGCATCACAGCTCTCGTTGTTTCCACTATTGTCTGTGGTACAATGCTGCAGAACCCTCCCAATATACGTTTTATTTATAACCACGTTGCATTCACTCTCTTCTGCCCGCAAAGTTCGTTATTAGATTCCACAATTTTTAACTCATTGTCTACATTTGGTGAAAACTTAGACTTGGATATAACATTCGTTTTACAGATTAACTTAAAGAGAAACCCTCAGCTATGAAAATAGACGGTTCCGAAATAAAACGAAATTGAATTTTTTGCAAAAAGAATCGCGTAACACGAGAGCTCTCGAAAGCTCCCAAAAATGAGACTGCAATCATACTATGTAAGGTTTTAACGAGTAAATGGAATAAAGTTTAAATCTTGGACACTGTATAAAATAAGTAAGAAAATGTTGGGTTGATAAATGATGCGCTTGTTCAATGAATCTCCATCAGCGCTTCGGGCGCTGCAATTTGAAAAAGAAATTACAGTTATCTGGTTCTTGTGCTTTTTATTACCCTTCGAGATAACACAAGCGAACTGTAAAGAAAATGCATTTTATTTTGTCTGCGGTTCCTCTTTTCGAGATTTTGAGCAGCTTTCTCTTTAACTTATACCGTCTTGAACACTACCAAGTTTTTTTTAATTCAGGATATTATACAATACATCATCTAGTCGCAAAGCAATGTACAAACTACAATTATACAAACAATGGAAATTAGATGATGAATAGGAAGGATATCTACTTATTTACTTTATTTTTGTAAACACATACCATTATATATAACAGTACATTTTAGCAGGTATTTAGTAGCAAATCCATAGGCTTTGTAGTCACGAGATTCCTTCTGGCTACAAATCTGATACAACTGCAGAGCTATTATTCCGAACTCGGCAGCTATGCCTCGACCGCAGCAGCAGCCACTGATCTCTTGATAATTCGACACTGAGTTAACTACTAATTTGATGACGTTCTAATTACTTTGGTCGGAAGCATTAGTACTACTATCTGCGAGAGTTCTTTCTCCGAGCTTTACTCAATTTCACGGGACCACTGTAAAATCCAACGTTTCGACGTTATTTATAAAATTGATAAGTCCTTGATAGCTTGATTATTCGCAATCGGAACGAATTATAAATACACGTAAGTATTCGATATTTCTCGCGTCTTCCCGCGATTATAAAGGGTTCAACACCGTTCTACACGGTGCGATCCGGATTCATTTCGTAGAGTGTTCTCGGAAAACTCCATGAAACTCCATGACCTGATACCATCTCCATTCTACTCCAGGAATCGCTTCCGTACCGTGCTTCTGCACGGTGGAAGTAACATCCTTATCATGTGGATATTCTATCCACTCGTAACAACGGTTTTCCTCGACCTTCACCATCCGCACCGCTAAGATCTGAAACTAGCTGCCGGCTTCTGTTTTCCCAGAAAAGTACAACCTGTGTCTCTTAAAGTCAAGGGTGAATAGGTGTCTTCTAGACCTTTGTGATCTATCATCAGCCACATTACCATCAGGTGAGATTGCGATCAAACAAAAGCCTATCAGAAGTTTAATAAATATTAATAATAATCAATATTAATTAAGTTTATCAAAAATCTGTCAAAACATCGTGTAATTAAAAAAATGTACATGAGAAATTTTCAATTATAATATGTACATATATACATATGTATAAAGACTTATCAAAGCTATTAGCACCGAAAACAATTGTCAATGCTTGTGTGGTATCGTTAATGTATAAAATGCTCCTAAACCGTTATTTCACGAACTTTGAACCGGGCGATGATAAATGTGCTTTGACGAAGGCGGACACAGCCGGTCGCATGTCGCTTATCAACGGCTCTGCGCTCCGGGAATATGGTTAAAAACTAGCCAAATGCAAGTTGAACGCGAGCCGGTTCCTGTACAACATTTTATATGTAAGAAGTTATGAACTAAAGGTTTATTCTTTTGTCGCGGACCCCGGGCTTTCCAGTGGACGTTGGATAAGGAAACGATCTACAATCTGCATTATTCAATTAAATCTACACTTTGTTATTAGGTTTTATGTCTATTATTATTTATTTAGTATCCAGTTCCGGCTTGTAAATTTAAAGAAGTTTACGATGGCATGTTCAAGAGGAGGACTATACAGTCCCTCTGCTGACTGCATAGGCCTCAACGGGCTCAACGGGAAACGTCAATGGGCTGATATGATGATTACGAAGTTAAAATTTAACGAAGGATAGGCAGGCACTGACTGTTATTTGCGAGATGTGATTTTGTTGTTTGATTCCGAAACCCTAAAAATACACATAAAACGACGCGACGTTAAAATAAAAGAACGTTAGGCTTGTAAATCATGTTATATGTACATAATGTATTAAGTTTTGAGTAATGGTTTGTTTTATCTATTGACAGAATTCATACTTTTACATACTCGTAAATTGTATTTATGTCGGAACTAAATGATTATTTGTAGTAACAGCTACGATTGAATGGTTAATTAATGATACATTTGAAATACCGTCTAATTTCCAATTAGCATATTTTAGGTGCCATCAAAATTCAATTCATTGAAATTGATGTATGGACTCATGATTGTAAATTAGGCGTGAAGACCTAGTGGTCCCATCGGGCGTGAATTGCACAAATTGAAAGCAATAATTGCTAAAATAATTATTGCTCCATAATATTAGTCATGTCGAATGGTACAGGACGTGTCATTAATTATTTGCACACAAATTTGAGTGAAAACCCTTTCCACTTTAGTAGGGGAAAAAATAATGAAGGATACATTTAATCCTTTACTTCACGATACTAATGACAGGTTTCTTTTCTTACTTCATAACTGACTAGGTATAACATTATAAAGGCAAATATGAACAAACATAGAATATTGTGTTCCATACTAACACAGAAACGCCTAGATAATTACCTAAAATTCGTAGGTGATTTGGTATCGCGTAAGAAGTTCAAGTAATAGAAATGTTATGGTCATTCGGAAAATGTCTAGCCTTTGCTGCGTTACTTATTTACAAAGTCGGCTTAATTTCATATTTTCAATCTAACAGAGAATTTGTAAGAACATCGAACACATGTGTATACGCAAAAAAATCCTACCCTAAGACCAACCAACCCCCGACGTCTACCTTTGAATGTTCAAGCAATAAAAATGTTATAAAGTTAATGGTCACTCGGAAAAAGTCGCACGTAGGTATCTCGTGAGCCGTTGCCTAGTTTTGCAAAATCGGTCTTAATTGACATAGATTTAAAACAAAACTGTAGGTACATGAAACACATGAGCATTCACACGCGTGTTTACCTTCCCTGTTGACCAGCCAGGTCCAGACGCAAACAGGCCCGCCCCTCGGCATCTGCCCCGAACGATATTGCTCACGCACTATACTCGCGACCCCGTTTGTACAACAACAGCTTTAGTACCGTACCTATCTCGGAGCACTTTGTTGCACACCTAACGCAAATTGAATCTAATTGAGCTTAAGTCTCGAGGTCTGAGATGGGGAGCGAAGAAAATGTGCCCTCGCAAAAATAAATGTATGATACTGGATATTTCACACAGCGCTATCTAGTCCCAAACCGTGTTTTGAGACTAGATAGGACACTTGATAGAATACTCATTTCCTTTTTTTTAAACTACACATTTATAAATATAGGCATCATAGACCTTAGTCAAACATGTATGTATATCTAAATATTATAAGCAGGAGGAGAAGGAAACATTGATCCAAAAACCTATCCACAATTTTGTTAGAATGTATCGCAAAGTTGACATAAAACTTGAAGACGCTAGCGCAGTTGGAAATCAAATAAAGCGACCAGCTGTCGTCGGTGCAGTTGCAAAGTGCGCGGCGACACGCTCGTCTTCGTCACAAGATCCATTTCCACGCGACTGCAACAAAATATATAAAAAAAAAAACAATTTATCTACTTCAAAGTTTCAAGTTTGTCTGAAGCAATTTCCTAGTAATTTCGTCTACTTCGACCACAAATCGTGACAAATATTTGGTTGGGATTTGACGCAGCGGTTATAAGTTAAGGTGAGGGTGCGGTCCGCATATTCGGGCGAGTGTTGATCCACGCAATAAAGGCTGTATTGCAGTGCAAATATTGAGTCCTGAGAGCGCGCAGTGACCCCGACTTATTTCGTTGCTAACCCCTCTATCGTCGCCGTCGACTCAATTGTCTTGCAGTAAAACCCTTCTGAACCTTCATATATGTCTATGCCATTTTTCTGGAATTTTATACAATGTCGCTATCTACGGTCGGATACAGTTATCGGTGTTAAATATAGCAGCATTTCAAACAAGGCTTATCAAATGGAACAATAGGAGGATACATGAGGACGCACAGACGTACTGCGAGTCTAATCCCGAGCGAGCCGACCACAGCACGCACCACCACACTTCCTGTGGATGAATTAATATTTAGCAATCGCTTCACATATGCTGTGGGGTGCCGGCGGTAGAATTTTACCCCTCCTCTCATGCCCGTGGATGCAGTAAGAGCCTGCTAAGGGATACAGAAGATGGGCAGCAGAGTCTTTCCGTGTGTCAACATCCCGTACTGCGCTCGCCAACCCGCCTGCCAAGCGTGGTGAGTATGGCAACTAGCCCTCATGAGGTCTCGTTGAGATCCATGAGGGAGGCCTGTGTTCAGCAGTGGACGTCCTACGGCTGATATGATATGTGAATCTTTTCACATTGTATCAAAAAACGTAGGTGACCAGTTATTAACAGGGATTAATGGGGTGGAATAAGAGCTTCTACGTTTTGATTATTTAAGGATTCTATCAACCATCTGGTCTATCTATAACACAAGCTCATAGATAGTGCTGTGTGAAATAACCAGCATTATTTTGCATAAATTTGTTGCTTTAGTTATTTGCTAGAAGATCTATTTAGGAACTTTGTCTTTTATATTAATGGCAACAATTAGTATTACTGTTTTTTGTAGACGATGGTACATTACGTTGTATTATTTGCTTGTTCCGCCTCCGAGTAAACAAGCGACACTTATCTCCGAAACTCGTGGTCCTTCTTTTGGTATAAATTTACACTTTTTGTATCATGTTCCTAGTTCTTACAGGCTTAACAAACAAAATAGTATTCCCTCTTGTTAGCATGATGCGGCTTACCTTTCGACAATTTTGAAGCTTTTTTCATCCTTATAGGTAAAATAGCTATTTGATTCCCATCACGGGACAACTATTTGCAATTGTTCTGCAGATATTTTTGTCTCAGGGTCTTGGTATTTTTCTATGTTCGATGAGTATGTCTTTAAAGAAGTATTTAAGTATTCTATCAACCATCTGGTACCCATAACAGAAGCTCTGCTTACTGACAGAAGCACACAGGATCTAAATTTTGCATGAGAATGTCCAACATCATTTGTATCACTAGATAGATAGACATAAGTTGGTATGTAAAAGCACTCAGCCAAAATACACTTTAAATTCAATGGATAAATCGAGCCATCTGTCTGTAAATAGGTGCGAATGAGCTGCGTTGTGGAATTAATATTTTGATTAGATTAATCTATTAGCACAATATCGTACTGCACAATTCCACCCACCGCTCTCATACCTACCTATTAATAGAGTTAGGTTATTTTCGCAAATGATCGAGTATCGCGGACATTAATACGAGATTAAACAGCTTATCAATAATATTGGGAAATGGGTATACATTTTTACGCTTGTGAGCGTTTTTGCTGAACGCGAGATGGTATTGATACCCAAATACGTTTTCGATACAGGTTTTCAGCAGTTTTCCGAATATTTCTATTTTCTGTCTATTTTTCGACCTCAAAACCATTGGCATCGGCTTTGATATAAACTTTTTTATTTTAGTTTCTTCACAAACGATATTATAACAGTCTTAATCCAGAAAAATCATAAGGATCATACGTAATAGATCGCCAAGTTGTAAACTGGCATGTTGTACGTTGTATGCAAGACAGAAAAGCTTCTTAAGAGGTGGTTCAAGACAAAACTTTGCAACTGGCGTAACAAAAATTATAAAAATACTAGAAATCCTACAGAACCATTATAGACTGAAACCCATGCTAAAATTCTCGTACGTTTACGTGATCTTTACGTATATTACAAAGTAATAGGAGGGCGACGACATTCCCAGGTAAATGTAGCGCACTCGCTTTAAACGGGGAACGCGTCACATGCCCATGTTAATAGGGGCAAGGATATCTGGTCATCCACTGGTCAGAGTTAATTTCGTTTTTATAACACCACAAACCCGAATGATCTGTTTACTAGCGGTTCAGTAATAAAAAGGGGGTGGCCATTACGAGGTGAGTAGAGACACCCAGTCGCCCCCTATCGGGTTGCAAGTGAAACGAATCGTGGGGGGCGGTGACAGATAACGACCAATATGGCCGGTGGTATCGCCAGACCGATGATATCATGATCTACCTCGTAGGATTATTTCATTTCATTCGTCCCCTTTCCCGCAAAAGAATCAGAACGTCATTCCTAAGAAAATTACGAGTTCGAGTAACAGGTCCGAGTAACCTATACACTTGTCGATTGCGGAACCCTTAAAAGAGCTCAGATTTTTTGTTCTCTCTGTAGGAAAGGAATTAGAACACATAAACACCGACTAATTCTACTCTAATATCTAACTCTACAATGATCAGTTTTCATTCAACCAATATCACTCTTTTGCACCACTTGAAACCAAATTATTTCGCTATGATAATCTGAAAACTACCGACTTAAAATTTAGCTTGGTTCTAGGAACATCCACAATTATCCTACCGATAGCATTTTTATGCATCTGAAAGCTAAAATCTTTCTCAATTTCCTTTTAACAGAAATGAAAAACTTATTTGAAATCAGAGTTGGATGCCAGACCGACGGCAGATAGCATCTATCTCTGTCTTTCATCATATCGACGCCATCGACGCTTTCATCATCCATCATATTTGGACATGTTTTTCGAAACGTAAATACGTTTCGATCGTGTAAAGCATCGTATCCGACGATCGCATTCATTATTCTGATTACGCCTCTGTAAACGAATATTTATTTACTTAATATTTTATTATTGTACGACGACTATTACGTGGTTTGTCTGTACATAAGTATTCTAACAAACAATAGGAATATGTATTAAATATATGTAAAAATAAATCTACATTAGAATATCCAGCAGACATTCTATGAGCGGCTAAGCCGTTTACTACGTTGACCATTCATTTGGCTTCGTCAAGACTTAATATTTTACCAACATCCGATATCTCGGTGGGTATAATCCACTTAATCCACAGGGAGTGGATTTGAGTCCGTGCATGCCGTCGGGTCGCGTTTTGCCACGATGTCGGTGACACATCCATTATACTGACATTTTCCCCGCCCTTTTTCCTGTCACTTTTGACAGGTTTGAAAGCGACTCCTCCTCGCCAATGTTTTGCGCGCGATTCTCGTCTGATCCACCTACGTATCATAAATATTGTATTGATGAGCAGAAATAGCACAGCTTTTATTGAACCACAGTAGACATGGGCAAAGTAACTCACTCTAAAGAAAAGAGTGAAATATATCTTTCGTACCTTGGGATATATACCACTCTTTAATATCTCTATATCAGTTTATATCAGTAATTCCCGTGCTTAACGCGACGCGACGCGATTCGTTTTGATTGTGAATCACACTATATCTTTACATCCGTATGAAATGTATCACTCTCTCTTCCAAATCTGATATACATATGTATATATTGGAGATAATGGAGTGGAAAAGTATAATAATAATGCTGTAATGCTGGACAAATCACACAGAATCGTCTAGCCCCAAGCTAAGCAGAGCTTGTGTTATGGGTACTAGATGACTGATATACTTAATACATTATACTACATAGATAGATATTTTTATTATATATAGAAAAACACCCAGAACACCCGGTTAACAAATATCTGCAGATCGTGCAGACATTTGTCCCGAGGCGGGAATCGAACCCGCAACCCCTTGCATCGCAGGCGGACCTTCGCCCGCTGCGCCACAGAGCTCGTCCGTGTGTTTGATAAAGTGATTGATTAGTGAAGTGAATGTATGTAGTGATACTGATAAATAATTACAAACTTATATTAAAATAACATAATAATTTAGAAATATGAATTAAGAAGTACATACCATTATTATTATTATTAACAACGAATAATAATAACATTCACCCGTGTAGTTCCCGTTCCCGTGGGAATTTCGAAAAATCTCTTCTTAGTGCACCTCTAGGTTACTCAAGGTAATATGTGTGCCAAATTTCAAGTCTCTAGGTCCAGTGGTTTAGCCTGTGCGTTGTCTGTCAGTCACTCAGTCACTCAGTCAGTAACGGAAGAGTTTTATATGTAGTGATTGATTGATTGATAGGAAGGATATTGAAGAGTGATTGTGAGTGACCGAAAAGATATACATATATCTTTTATATCACTCACTCCTAAGTTACCCATGTCTTAACCACACTTCGGACTCCCCTCTAAAAATAAAATTAATTTACGGAGTGTTTTATTTTATCCGGTTGTGAGGAACTGTAAATTCCTTAAAGCACAACAATAGGGCACCGAGACCGCATCGAATGCTTGTAGAATATGAGCATTCTCCGCTTATGAAGCGAAGTGGCGGATAGAGGCCATTGTGTGTTCGCAGTGCTTAGTTCAGATGGGTGGACCTCTAGAGACACAATCATATCAGTGGCTCAAAGCAAACAAGCTGCCGCCGCTCGAATAGTAATAATTTCAAGCTACTTTGTTGCAGTATCTTTTGTAAGGTTGAGCAAATTGGAACTTTAGAAACTTGTTACATCAATTTATCAGGCTTAGCAGCTTGATTAATTACTTAATCAACGCCATCTATTGGTTCTTGCATGTCGCTTCCCCGGCAATCATTCACGGGCCGTCGCTAGGTGCGGACGTCCAGTCTCACATGCTACTGCAGTTATTTATTGACGCAATCTTCTCAATTTTGTCGTGAAAAAAACATCGCCACCTGTGTAACGGCACCTCACGATTTATTACTTTTATTGGGTCCGGATTTACGCTGACGTAAACACCGGTCATTTTGTAGAGCCTATCCAGGCTGTATCGTTATGCGAAGGTTATTGAAATTTCGTACTAAATTGCTTTACCTGCTACATTAGATTGCGTCTTGGGATCTATAAATCTAATGATTAAACTTTTATTTTTTCAGGTACGTTCATACTGTAAAACGAGACGTAAATTACGTAAGTAAGACTAATGGACGCAAAATGTTTAATAAACACTCGGGCAGGCACTTGCAGAGAAATACACCAGTTCATAATGCAAAGTATAAATGAGTAGAAACGTACATACATATTGATATGCAGCACGGCGTCGGCGGTGTCGGCTTGCAGAATGAAATTCCCGCGAAAATTAATTTCCAAATGCGAATAACGCTGCGTTTTGCTGAGACGAGTGGCGCCAATGAACTGTCCGTAATAAATGTCATTAGAACACGTGACGTCACTCTGGGAACATGGCCGCCGACTCTCCGCATCCAATTATGTCTCAAAACCACTGGACATAAATTTCAATAACACAATTTGTCACAATTTGCGGTATCACCCGAAAATTCCGAGCGCTTTTTGTTTTTTGATTGTGGGATAAAACCTCCGGATTCCCATCCGCGAGGGCGGCCACGGAAACCATCGGATTAGGAGATTGCAATTGTTTATGTTAACCCCTGTAATGTGTTTACCTTCTCCTGCGCACAACGCAGCTGTTTAAATTACGCACTCAAATAAAAAAACGATAAAGATACCCTATCTCTTTTGAAATAAGAATTGTGCACCTAACGGAAGGTATCATTATGATTTATCGTTAACCTCCAAGATTTACAATAAAGTAACTCGAGTTAAACTGTAAGATTATAGCGTCGACATCAAGGGAGTGTTTAAATGATGTAAATGACACAAACTGTTAGAGGCAGCCCGGGGCTGTTCACCTCGGAGCTAAAATCACGAACAAGAATTAATCGCCAATGAAAATTTCCGACGAGCCGTGAAATTACAATTTAAGCGTCGTCTATTTATATGATGTACGTACAGTAGGTACACAGGGTATGAGTTCCTTAAGGAGAACCAAACATCAATTCTTTGGTTCCTACTATACTTTTACACGTGACAAGCCGCAATCCGCGGTTTCACCCGCGTAGTTTGCGTTCCCGTGGGAATACGGGTATAAAATATGGCCTTGAATACAAAATACTACACACAACACACATAATACAAATCTTTCCTCTATATACTATTAGTATAGATGTATGTACGGGCTGTAGAATACGTATTTACAACATATACCTACCATCATCACCTCAGTCGTAGAACTGCTATCTGCGTCTTCTGCTGGATATAAGCCTCCCTCATGGATCTCCAAGATCATGAGGGGGTTGCTGCCATACTCACCACGCTTGCCAGGCGGGTTAGTGAGCGCAGCACGAAATGTTGATACAGGGAATCACGCTGCTGCCCAACTTCCGAAGGTTTCTCTTAGCAGGCTCTTACTGCCTCCATGGGTATGGAGGGGTAACATTCTACTACCGGCACCTCACGGCAAGTACGAGTACAGAGAGTATGAATTCCAACTATACTCGTAACGGTGAAAATAAATAATTATCAAATTAAAGAAAAGGCACATTCTTGATTAATGCGTCGCTTCAGAACTTATAAACGCATACCGCAAATTTAAATGTTTTTTTCGGTTAGTTAATATAATTAGCCGTGGGCCAGCAGCTCCTCTCTTGCCCGTAGATGTAGTAAAAATCTGCCAAGGGATACCTCCAGATGATGGGCAGCAGCGTCTTTTCGTGTAACAACATCCCGTACATCGCTCGCTTACCCGCCTGCAAAGCAAGGTGAGTATGGCAACAAACCCCTCATGTTTTTTGGAGATCCATGAGCTGTCCTAATGCTAAGATGATGAAATATTATGTATTAATAAAAAGTAAAATTAATTTACCTAAAACATCTGTCAAAAGTTTTATTAACCCATTTGAATCTATACCCTTCTCGATGTAGTATCAAGAAGGGTATAGATTGAAACAATGATACATTGTAATAAATACAGAGTCATTGTATAAAATTTCAAAATGGAAACATCGCTCTATGTAACTTAATACTACTCTACCAACTTCGGCAAACTCGTTATCATTTAAAATTATTAACCAATTATATTGAATTCTCACGCTGTAACCAAGTTGTGGTTATCCCATCATTTTCGTTGCTTAGCCTAGAGTTTGATTAGTTAAACAGTTTTGAGGGTACTTGTATGATTTTGTCTTCTGTGGATCGCTCGGACCCAAACCACAATTGGGCTACAGCCTAAGGCCTTACTAAAATGTATTTGATCAATTTAGTAGATAATTATAGTTAGATAGATTATCTATTTATTGTACGTACACCATAAACAGAAATAACACAAGGAAATTATAATATATTACACTATGTTTATTAATTCTACCTGACAGATATGTACTCTACATCGTTTTAAGCCATCAATTTTAAAAAATGTAACAGTAACGATAAATTTAGCGATTATTAAAGATAAATCCACGTTAACCAAGAATTAGAAAGATGTAAAAATATGTCGTAACTTCCGTTACGCCCATACCCTAGCAAAGTACCAAGTCCATTAAATTTATTATAAAATCAAATTTGGTTATTAATTGTAAAGGCAAAAATAACCGTAAAAACTGATTGCTTTCGTAATTATCTTAGTCGTCCAAAATATAAGTACATCAGCATGCGTAACAAATTAAATTCGAAGCCAGAAACATCCCAATCGATAACGCTATAATATAGTTCAGATAAGCGGTGCACATGTTATTTTTTTATGTCCTTAAAGTGCAGTTAATTGATATGTAATGCAATATTATCGTTTAGATATTGCCCGCCCCCGTCACCGCCGCCCGCCCCGCCGCCGTCGCGTCGGCCGCCGTATTCCTAGCACGACCGCGCGGCGTGACGAACGAACCTCGCCCCACTAACTGTTAGTTATTCCACGCCCCTCAGCCGGCTCGGCGGCGTACTACTTATAAGTTATTCCATGGGCCCACCACTGAATCCTGCAGGCCACCACAGCACACTCGCAGTTCGCAGGCCGCACACAACGGTCGCCCCGATCCAACTTACATCATACATTTAATTGTACTCCTCGCGATAACACGCACAGTTTTATTACACACTCCGCGTCTTTTATTTTCTTTTTTATTTCGCGTCTAATGCAATTGCACTCAAGCAAAAACTGTTTTATTCCTTTGTTTTTTAATGGTTTTGTGCGTGAGTGAAATGGAGGCTGGTCGTGAAATGGTGAGTTTTGATTTTTATTATTTTTACGCGTTATGACTCTCGGCGGTCGTAACGACCAGATATGTCCACTTCAGGTTTATTAATTCCAGAACTCGTATATTTCAGCATTACTATGAATACCTAAAGTATAAATCACAATGTAAATGGATTTTGTAGTATTCATATGCGATATAACGATGGAGATAGAGCTGTTAATACGCAGCAGTTAGCCGCACCTTCCGTAACTCACGCGCATTGTCATGCAATCAACAATAAACATCTATTCTATTAAGCCATTTACGACGATCGCAGTATGAATCCTAGTGTTGTTGGATAGATTGCGAACCGTTGTATTAAACCAAATAAATCACGAGAGCTACACATGCTCATAGCAATTTACATAGGAAATTTACAACGGTGTATCACCAAGATTCGTTCGGTACCAGCATAAAGATTCAACTCAAAACAAACCTATATATGAGTAGAAGGTAGGTTCTTCGAAACAAATAAATGCTCAAGAGGCCATTCGGGTATGTTGAATATCGTTACCGGATCTGGCTCCAATTACCAAAAAATCTTAACCTTTCTCTTTCGATAGGAGGAAAACATGGTCTTAAATTTTCATGGCTTTGCGATTTTGGCTACATACATGGATGGTTCACTGGGGACAATATATTTGGCTTACCTACCTCAAACCGCAGCTTGATACCGCAGCGGCTTGATTATTTACTCGGAATCGGCATACTTGTTTTGTAGATATCGTTGCGAAAATTCCAGGTGTTATTTCGGAAACATTCCTTCCAATATTTTCGATAGAGGTTGTTGAAAAACATGCCAATGTAATATATTCGTGTTTGACGTCAAGACCCCGGGTCAAAGTAAACATAAGCCAACTACTGTGGCGGGAATTAATTTAGGTCTCAAAAACTCATTATATTAAAAAAAAATGAATGATAAACGTCGAATGTTAACATCATGTTGCCATGAAGATAACCACCGGATCGATGGAGCAGCTTCCTTCGATTTGATAAGGACTGATAACATAGTATGTACTCTATCGCGAACCGCGCCCATCATGTCACTTACGATTCTGTCACAAATAATCACAGGCAAAAAGGTATCGATAGGATTGTAGCAGTTTTGTAAATTGTTTCAACAAAAAAGCTGAAAATACATTTTTATTCTATGAATTTTTTATAGTGTTATTAAATACAAATAAGAAATACCTCTGCGGTTTCACCTATCGAACAGTTAACTAAAAAAGTTACATTAAGTTTGTTGTTGTGTTATATTATATATCCTATCTGTTATAATATAACTGTAAAAATAAAATCAATAAATACTGTTCCAACAGAGTTTTCTAGACAAACAGTGGAATAATGGGTATTTATGAATTCAGCAATTCTATTCGGGTCACGTCCAATCAACTCGATAGACGAATATATGTAGGTGAAAAATTATTAGGTATACTCGTAACATAATAATCGCCATCTTTTTTAAACTACAATCTATATTAATGAAAATTGGGATAACTGTGACAGTATTTTTGGTAATTTGAGAGACAAATTTACTACTATATATTTGTGGTGACTTTCAGGTTTGCACTTATTGTTCTGGGATAAAATGATTCCTACTTTTCATATTTTAATGCTAGTTCTAAAATTCACAACTACGAAAGATTCAAAGCTCTTCACAGTGACACAATTTAAAATCTTCACATACTTTCGCATATTTTAGATTCAGATTCAGATTTATTTATTGCATACATATACATTATTACATTTTACAAATCAAGCTAGATAAATCTTGGATTCCTTTATAAACCAATCCTCGTACAAAGTTGTAGTCTCCTAGAACTCTCCCTGTAGCTTTAAACTATAAATAGTATGTACATTCCAATTTCTGAAAACTTTTCAAACGGTTTTATTCCCACTAAAAACTGTACCATAAATTATTTTACTGTGCTATGTTTCGTAGTTTACAATACAAATCAAGACCAGGGAAGTTGGCAGTATTGTTTAATAACATTGCCTTTGTTAACACGAAACTTGCCAACTCAAATAATTTCTATGAGATGAAAGTACGTGATATTCTTTCCTTATGAATAGTATTAGTGAGCTCTACATCGAATGTTCCAGTTTATCCAAAAATTGGCAAAAAGATCATAAAAACAAATTATGAAGCTATATAATGTGAATTTAGAAATACGAACGTAATAAAGAAGAGAAAAGAATGTCGCGATCAATTAAGAGCAGTCATGCGAGTGGGCAAACTCTGTAATTATCTCTAGTGGCTCCCTCAAAACTCCACTATCCATTAGCAAAGTTAGCTACGGCCGGGCCGTGTTATAGCGTCATCCGATATTAGTCATCTACGAGGAAAAACGAACAAAGAGCATACTTCGAGCCTACTTTTACTAGGCACCTATCGCTTACTCATACGGCTGCGATAACCGATGTTATAGTCTTTTGTTATTGGCATCGGCTTTGTCGCACGATACGGTTTCTAACACAAGATCTTTTATCACAAAATCTAGCGTCATTCATCAATACTGAGCTGATTAAAGACTTGGAACAAAAATTAATTGCACACCTCGAAATGATGACAAATAATAAATCAAGCAAGGATTTATGGGTAATTGTGTATAAACTTCTTTAAAAAGCTACCCTCTGTAAGAACCGAACCATTATTTTATAGGTTTAAACTTGTTTTATAATTAAATTTATTTTCCTGAGCTTTATTAAAGCTTATAAGTTGCTTTACAAAGTTACTTTTACACAAGCTACTACAAGCTACTTTCATAAGCTATAATAAAGCTTACGAAAGTAGCTTTATCTGTTTAAAATAATTTTAATTTTCCCACTTAACCTATTTAAAAAGTTTAATCATTTAATCTATTTAAAATTACATACTATGCGCTGAACTGCATTCAAAATTAGAAGGGCCAGAAGTTGAAAAGTGGCTTCTGGTCCTTTTAAATTTGTATGGGGTTTAGCCATGGAGTCGCGAGAAATGAAGAAGGCATACAGCTAGCTCAGTCTAGAACACTTTATACAGATAAAACGGTAAAATTTCCCGATGTTCATCGTCGATCATACTTGGCTAGCTGTTTCCTTTATAATCCACGGTAGTGTAGCGGGAACACGATCCTGGCACAAATTGATTGAAAGCGACATTTGATATAAAATTGTGTTGTGATTGATGCGACCCCACCTCGACGCTAAGTGCTCTGTCGTGGCGATGTACTTACCAACATAGTAACGCATTATGTATGAACAACATTAGATACGTGAAAGATGTCTCCACCTACTTGTCAGAAAAGATCAAAATGTATAACGATCTTACAAATTTCCTCCCTAAAAATTTTGGATTTGCATTCTGAATATTACGAATAAGAATAATTCTAAGTCATGCTTTTTAGTAAAGATCAATCTATTTTAATCAAAAGTTTGCTCGTGACAGCTCATCTCGTAAGTTAATAAAGTTTTGCAGACGTCCTCTGAAACAAAACCATATTTTTTAGATCACTCTGCAGAAGGGTGAGAAAATGTTCGACAAATTGCTTCGCCGGTACGCTTAATTTACTTTACAAATGCCTTTAAAGTTTTCAGCTGAATATTCTATCGGGTACCAAATTCCCTATTCACGGTGCGATTCTACTTTAAGCATTTATAACCTCCAAGAATGTAGATAGCAAGTGCACGTAGCTACGAAAATAACATAAATCATTTCAAGGTTCTTTCATATGATTAATACTTTTTCATTCTTGCACACAGGAGCTTCAGTGTTATCAATTTTATTATACTTTAAGAAGTTATTTAATAAAACTGGATATTCAATCTGTATTTCAAACGTTTCGCGATTTTAGGGGGCGATGCCCCCTATTATGCATAGCGCTGTCTGTATATCTGTCTGTCTGTCTGTCTGTGCATGACACGATTACAACCGAACGCGTTGACCGATTTACATACATGAAACCTTTTTTTCTAGCACTGTCTTAATGAGAGAAGGGTTCTGATTGATTTTGGTGACCCTAGGGTCACAGGGGCGGGAGTTATTGTGACCTCAATGTATTTGAAATTTTGAAATTTTAATTAATTTTTGTTTTTTTTAAAACCTTCGCCCTCCTATTCTGGTACCCCCGTACCAATGCTTGCATAGTACGCGAACTCTATTTAGATCGCGACAATAGAGACGCTGATTAAAAACTCCGAAAAAAGAAAAAAAACGCGGTAACGACAAACTATATTGTTCCTAATTATATGTACCTGAGTAGTGCTCCATCCATCTCCCAGTGGATTCATAACAGTGTGGTCGTTGCAGATGTCCCATGTATAACAGAGTGTCACTGTAATACAGGTGCCACACTGGGCTTAGTTGCCGACGCCGTCAGTATTAATTTAGGCAACTGCGTTCCGAGGGTGCTTACGGGAATATAGTTGGAATTTCGTAATAGAGTCATCGACCTAAGAAAAGCAGACAAGTCATTCTTCTTTGTAAATGCTCTTTGGAGAATATCGCGTGAAGCGAGAAAGCTTTGAAAATAAAGTGTTAAAATGTTATATCTCAAAAATTTCACGTTAAAACATGTATAGGGCTGTCAACGGGCCGTATCTGCCGCGGGCATTAAGCGAACTTCCCCGCAAACTCATCCTTTAAGAGCCACGCCCTGGCAGCGGGTGAACGATGACGTGATTCGAACGCGATATATCGCCATGCAGGGTAATATTGTGTCGCGGGACCAACTGATAGCTCCGGCCCTTAGCAAAAAATAAGGTCGCCCGTTTTACACGAGAGCAAAGGCCTTAAGTGACAGATACTAGATAAATGTTACGGCGCGATAGATAAGGGTGGAACACATAAAAACGTGCTTGATGTCTCGCATAAAACCGGAGCCAACTTTGTATGCGAAGTATTGAACATTGCCGATGAGCGGCATGAATGTAATTATTGCAAGTATCGGGGAAGTTTGTGAATTCTAGGACGGTCCCCATTTCATTATGCAGGAGTGAAGCGGACAGGCGACGCCGACGCTCGGGCGAAACTTAGATTGAAGGCGACGACGCGAGCGCGTGCTTAAACTGTATCCCCGCTCACTTAGACGAAGATTTACGACAACTTTACGCTGTACGAACCGCTCCTCACGATGACACAGAGCGGCTTATCATCACCAACAATCGCTATAAAGCTAACGTGCCGCTATCTCCAACATACTTGGTTATTTCCCATGAATTTGGAATACCTACTTAGTTTTGTTGTGAATTTATTGTGCTTGATACGAGAAGCCTTATCATATCTCAAACAGCAGACATCCTATGCTGGTGTGGACGGAAGCGCGCGCGTGGGCGGCTTCCGTCGGCGCGTGCGCATGTCCGTTGTCCACTGATACACGAACCGAGCACCGATACTCACCGCACAATATTGGGTTACAACTTACGAGCCCCCGCATCGGATTACAAACTTACCGCAAATACCCAATACCATATTGATTGATCTACATTTAATTGAACGTACATTACTACGCAAGTTATAGTGGTCGGTAAAGCATGAATATAAGACAGAGAATCGCAATGCGCGCAAATAAGGTGAGGCCATTTTCGTCTTGTATTCGACAAGTCAACCATTCAATTAAATTGCCTCTCACGACAGTGCAATCGTGGATAGGGCTGTATAGGGCAGTATGGCTTAAAAAATATACAAATCATTGACAGCGTCTGTAAGTCTATGTGGTAAAGGATCAGTGCCGACAAGATTGCTCTCGTTCTCTGAAACATTCACACCAACCGCGCACATAAACAGTTAAACACAAACGGTGAAACCTCACAATTTCTTTAATTACCGCCTCCGTTACCAAATCAGGAGAAAATTCACGCCCTCAGCCCTCCACATCACAATGGAAGAAGCCTGTGAAAAAGCAAATTAAATTAATTGTGATGTAAACGAGGGTAGGCCGGCACCATTCGCACTGTAAATAATAATAGATGGCGCGAACTTCGAACCGCACCCCTTCACAATACAATTTTATTTGCTGTACTAAGTGCTAGTTGGATGTTTGTGCAATTAGTAGGTGAATACTAATTGGTTATCCTTTTGGAAGTTCTCGAATACTTGGAGTTATAAATATGTATTCGGTTAGCGAATATGTATGTAGGTGTGTAAATTAATAACAGATTGCGGTCAAGAATTGAAGGTGAAAGCTATATGCGGATTTATTGTGAAAACAGCACGTAGGTAGGCCGAAATAGCGGGAGTAAGACGTCGATCGGTTTACAATTTAAGCTTACCAACGATCTATTTCCATCGCCCCATCAGCCGAGAGCGATAACTCTCTTATGGATTTATGCAGCAATTTGAACCTAATTACAAAAATAACTTTTGTTTAATGTAAACAACTATGTCTCTGTTTCTCTTTAGATAATTGTTTTGTTTGCAAACTGGAAACTGACCTAGTTTTACTTGACTCTATATTATATTATAAACGATACAATGTAGGTTTAGGTGAAGCTTCCTTGTGATATTTTATGTAAGAACAAAAAATAGATGACCACTTTTGTTTTTTAAAAGTTATTTGCTAGTTTGATTTATTATTGTAACCATTTTTTGCTTTAACAATTTTGTCCCCATTACTACTAACATAATAGTGTTTATAACTTAGCTGCGGGCTGTCCAATTCGTGATGAGCGGGGTTATAACGTATCGCAAGTCATAAATTACGGGGATTAATTTTAATTCTTCTTATTATTTTCTTATCATTTTCTTCTTTATATTCTTAAATCGCTTTTCTTTTTGATTTTTGAGTTCTTAGGCTATACTGCTAGTGTCAAATATCGTAATTATTGTAAGATCACTTAGTTTCATTTCGATATTTCTTTAAGTAACGATATTTGTCTAACAAATATCGAAATGAAACATGACAAATAGTTGCCGTCCGTATTCTATTAACATTATTCGAATCAATGCGAAAATGAGGCGTTTTCGTAAAAAAAGTAACAAAACTTCAAAAACAGTCCCCTGGAAACCTGCTAGATGGCGTTAGCTTTCTTTTACTGGTGGTGCGATTAATCACAAACTGGCTTTCTCCGCTCGCCACCTTCATCTGTTAGGTTTAATTGAAAATACTTTCATTTTTTTACTGTAAACGGCTCATAAATGCCAACAATGTCATTTGAGCGAGTCATAACAGCCTGCACACCTGACAGTAAACAAACTTTAAATTTTCAAAATAGGAAACTCAGCTGTATCTCTAGCCTTAGATTGATGACAATTATGCAAATTCCCTGCTTCAATGAATAGAAGAAACAAATGAAAAAAGAAGAAGTTCTCAGTTCCCAGTTACTCACTCAACCTGGGTGTGATGTGTGCATTCGTGCTCGGCCCATCACAACCTCCTTGAGTGAGCGATTGTGGCAGAGATCCACTGCAAATATTCCAAGAACCCCGAAGAACTTACACAATGAAGAATGATATTCACTGTTTTCGTAAATTAGTTGTTCTAATGTCCGATCCGACTAAAATGCAGTATTAGCGGGTTGGATTGCCGCCACGGAGCAAATTTAATTGTTTTGAAAACAATTGTTTAATAGTATTCCATCAATCATCTGATATCCATAGCTCTGCTCACTTTGGGACTAGATGGGACTGTGTGAAATGTTCAGCATTATTTGTTTATATTGTTGTTTTTATTCTAGTCTAAGTCTTTTTAAGATTATAATATAATAACATAAACACGGGAATTTATCGCGTAATACCTTTTGATTATTCCCGACGTTTCGACTGTGTTTCAACAATCGTGGTCCCGGGTTGACTCATCAGTCGAAACGTCGGGAATAATCAAAAGGTATTACGCGATAAATTCCCGTGTTTATGTTATTATATCTTTTTAAGATTTTCGCGATCACAATAAAATTACAAGCTTTGATTTATGTTGCAATGTAAGATTTAGTAATATTTGGGTAAGTAACATCTTAGAACCACATACTTAATGACTGATTGAGCATAATATCTGTATACACCTTTCTGAGAAGAAAACCCGAGCATATCCCACGCCACTTCATAGCACGTTTAGCGACACTGAGCTTAATCATGAGGCCAATATATAGTGAATGACTACGTCTCGGTTCCACGTGTCTGTGGACATTACCTACTCATGTTTAGTCATTATTTTACACTTCAAGTATGAATATTATTATTTTTTGCTATAGTTATTGTTTAACATACAGAAGGTAAATTAGCCTTATAAGTCTAGTGACTACGTGATTTAATTGTAAATAAATGACCATACATGGTTGCGTCCGATAAGAAATACCATGGATTAAATAATACTAGTCCATGTTAATACTTCGTCAACCGTAGTTTATTTTGTAAGTTAGTCGCTCATATGTGAATCCTTATTAATATTATAAATGCGAAAGTAACTGTTACGACGTTACCTTCCCATTTTTTTTTTCGTTTCACGACGACTGAAGATTGGCCTTAATTAAATTTCGTAAAGAGTGAAAGGTTGTTATCTCGAAGGTGGACGTTTTGTAGCAGCTAGCACCATCACAAGTATACATAATATATTTAATCAGAAAAATCTTTCAATCTTGTTTTACTTCGAAAGGAAAACAATACAGAATTATTGGTGTTAAATTACTATTTACATAACTTGTAATCAATGTGTTTATAAATTAACTCACATGAGTAACCGACAGTTACTTTTTGCTAGAGTAAAACTGTTTCCATGTACAATATTTATTAAGATCGTTGCATACCTCGGCTGAAACTTGATGGAAAAACGATTCACTACCGCGAGCTAGCCAAAATAGCTTCACGAACGTACAGAAAACAGGCGCGCATCTATTGCGTGATTTATAGGTTATTAGCTACCGATTCGGGGCTTACGACATCTCAAAGCTCTAAGCGGACCGTCCACTGTGAGATGAGTTGGCTCATTAATGACTCGCAAGCCTTGTGTATTATAATAAATATATGTACTAACCCGAAAGGGGGACTTTCAGCCCACTAACACAGGTAGCTTGGAACAAATCGATTATTCGTATTTTATTAATATTATTCCAGTACGAGATAAGGGTTCATTAATGATTTGCAAGCTTAGCCATTGCTGAAGTTGATCGTAATTTGTCGAATTTCAAAAATTCAGTACTTGCCGGTAATTAAATTCCAGGGAGATAACAATGAGCATTACATCTCACAGTAGAGGGCTTGCGAGTCATTAAAGAGCGCTGGGCGGGCCTATTAAGGAATCTCTTGTGAGAACTTGGCTACCTACTAGCTATTATTGGCTATTCTTGTAGTCTTGTAGTCCATCAAACAAGTGGACACAATGTTTTTGACAGAATAATTCTCGTACAAATAAGAACATGAAGACTGTAAAGACTAAAATAGAACAATCTTACATACCTGTATAAATAACAAACCTGTGCATGATGTATAATAATAATATAATGATGTATAATAGACGACAATGCATAATATATATATTGTAAAATAAATGTGCGTTTATTTTATGTGATTATTATTCTCATTGGCCAACTATAATTCAATGACATCATAGGGATAATTATATAGAATTAGATAGAATACGAAGAATGTTGCTATTTATAACATTTATGAATCTATTACTAAACAATAAGAAATAAAGGATTTGCCCCTCCACGTTCAATGGCGGATTCCATCAGCACTATGTAATCAGACAGGTGTGCGCACCATTATCGGCTAAGTGTGAGACATAGCATGCCAATCAAGTACTGCCCTGTTTAATTAAATAATCAGGGGTTTTATTAAAAAATTAAAACTTCTAAAATAGTTCCCTCAAACCTTATAGATGGCGTTAGTTTTATTTTGTCTTGTCTTTTTATTTTATGGCTTTTTGTGTTTGGTTTTACACAATCCTGCCAGTGTCAAGTTTATAAATTCTTATGTTAGTTGGCTGGCCATGTTGGCGGCCATTTTTTTCTAGTTTTATACTGATAGGAAACACAATTTGACAATGACAGCAATTGTGATTAATCACAAACTTGCTTTCTCCGCTTGCCAGCTCCATCTGTTAGGTTTAGGGGAAAACATTTTTTTCTTTTTTACTAAAAACGGCTCCGTGGCTCCGTCTTTGGCCTTATAGCCGAGATATACGCAGGAGGCAGCGAGTTCGAGCTTATACTCAGAGGAAAGAACAAGTCAAGCGGTTATAACGTACTCATATTATGCCAACACGTTTATTTAAATTCTACTCAGCGTAGTGTTGCCATATTGTTAGCAGATTTCCGACTCATCACAAAAAAAAGTGTTACGGTATTGCTCGAATTTCTTCCACAGCCACACCACAGCTGTACGCTACAACTTCTGTTATGTAAATGTCATGACTCTTAATCAACTGAACTTCCTAATGAAGAAAAACTTTACTTAATCCAAATATACAAGTCAGCTACGAAGTTTTTCGACCGTGAAGAATACTCTTAATCATTTTTACGGAGAGAATCCCGAAACAGGGCCGACAAAGTAGGTAATCGGAGCCGAGACCTTAGTTACTGACAGAAGCACTTTGTCGACATTACGCTTAGTAGATAGAATAGAGCGGTTCATTTTATTATTGCTCTCATGAACTCACACAGCCTTTTGTATAAATACAAGTTATAATCTGGCAATATAAATTTTTATTGGTGGTTATAGATGACTGTTTTTCTGCTTACCCGTTATATGGTGTATACCCGGATGCTGTCGAAATTAGAATATATGATGTTATATCTATGCTAGGCAGAAGGAGAAGGGCGTTCGGTTAATATAGTTAGTAACTAAATTATATTTAAAATACTAGGTTATTTAAAACTACACCGCTTATTATTGTGAAATAAGTACTTGATTAGCAATCATCATCATCTCAGCCATAGTACTGCTATCCACGTACACTGCTGGACATAGGCCTCCCTCATGCCTCTCCAATTACTAATCATGTGGTGAGGTTTCCCTATGGCAACAACTCACCACGCATGGCAAGCGGTTGGCGAGTGCAGTACGGGATGTTGATACACGGAAAGACGCTGGTGCCCATCTTCCGAAGGTATCCCTTGGCAGATTCTTACTGCATCCACGGTCAATTTAGGAGAGGGAACATTCTACTGATGGCACCCACAGAAAGACTAAATACAATACTGAACAGTATGGCATAATTTTGGCAGAGCTAAATGTAAATCACTTTTTTTGATTGCAGTTTTAATACCTACAGAGATTTTAGGGGGCACATCATGCGTCCATTATTCAACAACGGCCGTGGACAATAACCGTACAATGTGGGACAGGATAAAAGCATTTACTTGACGGAGACCGAGCACGCTTCTCGGGTAACGATGTTTGCGAACCCACTTTGACGTGAGCAATACAATGCACTTTCTATTCACCTGGTTATTTCAACACTGTCAAAATTCTACATTTTATCCTGGATCCTTTTCGTGTAGAGATAGTATTTTCGTGAATGCGAATGTTTCTGTGAAATCCTTCGCGAAAAGGTTTACCGATGTCGATGAGCACGTCATTAAAGAAATATTATTATATAGCTCCATAGATTACTGAGACCGAAACAAACTTAATATAATCTGAAAGAGCGGAAAACTTCTCCCTATACTTTATTATTTATAACAGAGTTTCTTCTGTTTTTTTATTTTAAAAGCTAATGTTATTACCAAGTGTGAACATTCTTAATTTTGTGAAAAAAATCCCAAACCATTTTGGCAACTTCATAGGTTACGACTAAGATGACATAAACAGCGACAACATTTGCCCAACAAATCCCCACACTGTCTTGGGACGAAGTACAGCCACTGTGTCTCGTAACGCACTAGGCTTATCCGTAGACGTTGGCAGTAGCATTCGTAGCGGTTGCCAGGAGTGTTACGCTAAGCCGATATCTGCTACGGCGTAGGCGTCTACGCATGAATAATTATGAATCCTATTTGGAGCAATTGAAAGTACCCTAATAGTGTTAGGAACACCTACATGTGCTCACGGTGGATTAAAGTGTTAGTTTAAGCCCAGTTTTTACACGTCACCAAGTATTTAAAAGTTGGAATGAAAAGCCGACCTCGATTTAAATAACATGAGAAAATATTCGTATAATATTTTTCCACAAACAAAGCCTCGTTAGATTCATGCGATACGTTTGTATTTTCTACAATGTAGCTCTTGAGTAAATCAACAAACATTATCTCCCAATAAATCAGATTTTGACTACTCTATTAACTCGTTAGGGTAACTGAATGTAAACGGTGTGTTTACATCGTTTATTCAGCAGGACTACATTAGCATCGCGCTGAAAGGAAATCTCTATAAAACCCAGTTTCAGTTTCTCGTTTGGTGAGACTCATACGATACGGACGACCATGCAAGTTGTGCTAGCAGTACCACAAGGGAACAATTAGAACTCTGCGACCGAGTTTAGACGATATCATTTTGTTTTGCAGCATCGAGTGTGACTTTTGTCGTATACTGTCGCCCGTTTGAGGATTAACCTTTGATAGACGTAATATAGCTAAGACACTACTAACACTAACACTCTTCTAATCCAACAGAAGACATGGAACATGTAATAATAGTAAAAGTTAATACAAAAACATAAGTGTTATGCCGCGACAGAAGTTGTAAACGCTTTAAGGTTACTGGATAATTGTTAGCGCAGCTTTAGCTAACAAAACAGCCAGTTCAGTGTTGTTTTCACAATGTTCATCTTTTTACTACGTTTATGATATTTTAACGAAAACAAATATCTAGTTGTTTAAAACCATTTTTAGGACACACTTAAATATTGCATTAGCCGGTTTGGCTAGGTTGTATAACTTGTAATGTATTTTAGTGTAGGTCATATTTTGTTAACTGAAGTATACTAAATAAATAAAAATTTAAAAACTTTCCGTGTCGATGGGTACCTATATAAAATTATTTAACTATCTATTAATTATAATGACAAATAGGGTTATGAGTACATTGCTTACAACCGAAGGATGTAAAAATAGGGTATTTACATGTGAAATTTTTAATACATTTACACTAGTATCAAAGCGTTTTGTATTAGTAGTAAAAATCCCTTTCACAAAAATACCATAATTTATGCAGTGCGGGATGGCAGTGCCATTGTAATATTAGTCGGATATCAGTCAGCGGAAACAACAATACGCCTGGAGCTAACTATACTGCGGGTTTTCACACGATGTTTTCCTTTACAGATAAAAACTCACCTTATATATAAATACCATTAGAAGCATTGGTACGGGGGTACCAGAAAAGGCGGCGAAGGTTTCCGGAAAATGCCATTTTTGAACTTTGGTGACCTTTGAGGTCACAATAACTCCGGTCCCTGTGACCATTAGGGTCACCAAAATCAATCAGTACCCTTCTCTTCATTACGACAGTGCTAACAAAAAAGGTTTCATGTAAATCGGTAAACGCGTTCGGTTGTAATCGTGTCATACACAGACAGACAGACAGACAGACAGCGCTATGCATGATAGGGGGCTTCGCCCCCTAATAAGTTACATAATTCCGGGACAAATACCCCTTTAGTTTAACGATTGATGTAGCGGTCTCCCATAAGCTACATTACTAGGGTGGTTCTACACACTCGGCCGGTAATTTGGCAGCAACATCCAATTGCAACACCAATTGTAGGGACAGCGTGCTACGTGATTGCTTTTATTATCTACGACGTACTAGATAATCTACCGAGATTAAATTACTACTCCGATAAAATAATACGGTATTAGGAACCGACCTGACGACCTCCACCGCGCAGTTGGTCTAATAGACGACTGAGATGCAATAAGGTTTCATTCCCGCCGCAGGACAGATTATTTCACAGAAAGTCTCAAATCTGGTTATCCCTTATATTTACATACATTTACAAAAATATTTAAGTCCATCAATCACCTGGTAGACATTCAAATGCTCTTCTTACTTTTAGATTGATGGTACAGTATCATAAGGCGTCCGTCACTCGCTCAAGGCCACGCGTTAAATGCCTACCGCTTGGTGTAACAACCGTTTGAACCATAAGGATCCATTTATAATCGATTTAAACAACTAGTTACGCGAATAATAATTTAAAACAACCGACTTCAATGATAAAATCTAAAATAGTGCTGAAAATATGACTTTGGCATCCATCCACTGCACAATAGTTACGCGGTTTCGGCATCTAAAGGAACGCATTTAACGTGCGTGCGCTCAAGCGGGCGTGTGACAGCCTATTGCCGGCGTAACACCGACGTTACACCAAGCGGTACGCATTTAACGCGTGGCCTTGATCGAGTGACGGACGCCTGATGGTACTCTACAGGGTATGAAAATTAAAATTCTATTTCGTCCATCAGTTGGATAATACAAAAATAAAAGACAGATATTTTTTGCTTTTTTAAATTCATGAAACAGTACTTAGATGAAGTTTAGGAGCCGGGGCTCGTAACGTCAGAGTATAGACATAAACTGTTCCGAAACACTTCAGCGCGTGACGTCACGCTAAATTTGTACATACTGTATCGCCGTTATTTTTAGATTACGTTAAAAAGAAAAAATACGTGGGCGATAGTTATTGTTAACCTACACATGATAGACTTAAAATTAAAATGTAGTCAAGTAGCCCATTATGACTGTCTGCATTAAGCAAATGTTTGCCGGTTATGTTAAGTTACCTAATACTGTGACACGGAAAAAAAACGAAACTAGCATAAACGGTAGTTTCATACAAATACTTATTAGAGTACCTACGTAATTATGTCGCAGCAATGTCTCCATGGGCCGCAAAGTTCTCGAATAGAGGCCACGGATCGGCAAGCGCAAGCGTAGGACGTCCACCTACAAGATGCGCAGACCACTTGGTGAGAACTGCTATTCGGCGGTGGATGCAGACGGCTTCCAACCGCAGTACCTGGAGATCAATGAGGGAGGCCTTTGTCCAGCAGTGGACGTCCTACGGCTGATGAATGTCTCCATAGAACTGGGTCATATGTCCCAGTTTATCGGAGTTTTTTTAGTATCAAGCAACGTATACCGAAATTAGTCAACGCTCTTATTTTCCCCGTTTTCAAAATTCATTAAAAGTTAGCACCAACAAGCGTCAAAATAGGTGTCAGCCTCCTTGTTTTAATGTAGCTCATTGACTGATTAGATTCTACCGCTTTTTATTCCGGCCATGTGGCCGACACAGGTGGTCGGTAGTTTGAGTTGCTAAATATTCCTGGGGTAGGTTTTGAACGATGACTCTCTATTGAGCGCGCACGTGACTCTTAGTTTGTTGAAGTTGCTGCGCTCCGGTATCCAGTAATTAATCAAGTTGTTTAGTTGCGATTGAGGTTTATCACTGGTGCCACTAATTGTGAAACTTTGCCGACGCACTGCTAACTACGGCCCAGATTCGATAGCTTCATACCCTCTAAAGCAGTCTCTATTCGCAACGTGTTAATATACGATGCGTAGAATTTAAACATAGGTACAATTTTTCTGAACCTCATTGTCATGCACAGCATACAGTCTCAACGTATTCCACGATAGTATATTCGAGCGATTTAAAAACCCCGAGGTGGTGTTTCCGTGAAGATGCTCAAATTCCGCTCGGATTTGAGACCGACGCGTTGCTTAAGATAAAACAATTTCACTTTGCAGATTAAATAAAAAGGCCCCTGAAGTCACTCACGGGGCTAAGTCGAGTGCAATTTTAGGACGGAATAAACCCTCGAGGAAATTTAAAGGTGTTTACGAACATCTGCATAGGGTAGAGTTGTTTACCGCCTCCGGGCTGGTCTCAAAACAATTTATTTGAAAGGTGTCGCGGCGCAATCCACTCAGCGATCACCGCCGATACAAACATCTAGCCTGAACTAACCTAAGTATAAATCACTCCGAGGAAATAACCCTCTCGACCCATTTACCTAACTGGACGTGTCTTAAGGCTTCGTCTTCGACCAGTGCCACATTCACGATATTGTAAAAGCTTTGTGATGGATGTACATCAGATTGAATTGTCACTCATTTAGAAAGCATTTCGATTTGAGTCCTTTTCTGAATAGCCTTCCTTTTACAAAGGAAATCGTAAATAATCGTTAAGCTTTATATATAAACGAACAAATTGGCGAATCTACTTAACTACAAAAGCCTTAGCACGAAAATATTTTAAATTTAAAAACCGCAAGTGCTATAACGCCTAAGCTATAAAAATGTGAAAGACGTGATAAGGTTTATATGAAAACGTAATTTATGTTGTCATCAAAATACCAACTTTTTATTTTCGTGGCAAGATTTTAGCACTTTCTTTTGTTTTTGCTTGAGAATGTAGGACTGCTTGAATCTTAAACGCTGGGAACGGGCAAACTGAGCGGGTCTTATTTGACATGTAGATTGGAAGCAAATCTAATCTATTATCCATGGCCAGTAAGCGACGTTTATAGAGCAATGAACCGCGGTATCCACAAATCAATAAGGGGCTCTTCAAGCATTAGCATCTTTTTTAAACTTTCGCGATCACAACACATTATTACTATATTGGATTAACGGGTATTTATCGTGTAATTACCTTTATTATCCCTACGTTTCGTCGTTGAAACCTCGGGATAATAATAATTGTAATTATATATATTATTTGCCTGCGACGCAAGAGGTTGCGGGTTCGATTCCCACCTCGGGACAAATGTCTGTACGATCTGCAGATATTTGTTCAGGGTGTTCTGGGTGTTTTTCTATATATAATAAAAATATCTATCTATGTAGTATAATGTATTAAGTATATCAGTCATCTAGTACCCATAACACAAGCTCTGCTTAGCTTGGGGCTAGATGATGCTGTGTGATTTGTCGAGCATTATTTATTTATTTTTATTTTATTTAAATACATATAAATACCCGTTGTTCCAATATAGTAATAAAGCATTGGGCGACTTTTGATAGAGAGATAAATCGTTTGATACAAATCTAAACTTGAAACGTTATTATGTCAAATTAAATCCAGGTCTGGTTATTAGTTATGGAGTTGTTATAAAAAAGGTACATATCCTATCCCATAGAACTGTGATTAGTATTCAGAAAAGTTTCGTTGTTAATTTAGCAGCAAACATAAGTTATGAACCCACATTCTCATAAATTTCGCATTTATTAAATTCAAATACCATGTGGTGCCGGCAGTAGAATGTTGCCTCTAATCTCTTGCCCGTAGATTCAAAGAGTCTGCTAAGGAATATCTCCGGATGATCGACAGCAGCGTCTATCCGTATATTCACTGCGCTCGGAAACTTGTCTGCTAATCGTGGTAAATATGGCAACAACCCTTCATGATCGGTACTTAGAAATCAATGAGGGAGGCCTTTGTTCAGCAGTGGACATCCTACGACTAGAAGAGAAGAGAGAAATCCAAATAACAGAATACAATTCAATGTTCTAAAAAGAAATTAAACAATTAATACGAATAAGGAAAAATCCAAGCCTCTGGTAATCTGAGTACTCCCTTATTATTTTAGAGACGGTACGCGACGACTCTGAAATTTACTTAATTATGTTATAAAGATACCAATCTGAATAAAGTGGGCACTAAGGGAAGTTCCCGGGATCGGTGGACAATTGCCATCTTATCGCCTGCCTTACAATTTTACATTCATTATATTTTATTTACTAGCTTTTGCGCGCGTTTTTATTCAGTAAAGTACCCTGCTGGTTCTTTTAAAATGGAAAAATGTGTCAGGTTAAATGCTGCAGTTAACTAAGATTATTTATACGAGCCTTATCAATGGATTCCATAATTAATGGTATATATTAGTACGTAAATTACAGTTCAATTTAAACCATAAAAAGAGGAGTTTCTCAAGTCGACGTATATCTTTTTAAGGTTACTAAACCAAAAATAGTTCATATAGTTTTGTCGGGGTACCTTGTGTAATAAAAAGACCCCGTACATTTCTTAGAGATACGCGCACCTACTGCCGTGGGGTGCCGGCAGTAGAATATTACCCTTCCTCTCCTGCCCATGGATGCAGTAAGAGCCTGCTAAGGGATACCTCCGGAAGATGGGCAGCAGCGTCTTTCCGCGTATCATCATCCCATACTGCGCTCGCCAACCCGCCTGCCAAGCGTGGTGAGTATGGCAACTACCCCTCATGGATATCCATGAGGGAGGCCTGTGTTCAGTAGTGGACGTTTTACGGCTGAAATTATGATGATGAGGCTTGCCCAGCACCTATACCACCCTCTCAGCTATAGTCAGAGAAAATAACAGGTCAATAAGTGTGCTAAGCTAACTAAGCCGCGGGTTTCATTACGATGTCCTTTACCGTTAAATCACGTGTTAAATGTGCGCACACACATACCTATTTCATGAATTTCATTATACTCTCTCATACTCATTTATACTCTCGGTCCTCTACAACAGATGCCTTCTCTTTGGTGAGTATCCGCAGGTGCTGAAAAATGTTAGGGTCTCTCCACTATACAAAGGCAAGGGAGGGAGGGACGATATTAATAGCTATCGCCCTGTGTCCATAATCCCGGGTATTGCTAAAGTATTCGAGCGAGGTCTGAGTGCGAGACTGACAGAGCATCTATCAGCCTCAATGTGTCTATCAGACCGGTAATATGCATATCGAGCTGGTAGATCTACGACTGATGTAGCAAGAGAAGTGGTGTGCCAAGTAATGATGGCCAAGGAACGGAAGATGCAGGTAGCCGTCATGTTCTGCGATTTGTCAAAGGCCTTCGACGTCGCAGATCACGCCATTCTTTCCGCGAAGCTGGCACATTATGGAATACGTGGTCCAGCTCTACGACTGCTGCTCGGTTTCATGACTGCGAGGTCACAGGTCGTCACGGGTAGGGGAGGAAGAGTAAAATCAAATCCGATTCCAACCACTATTGGAGTGGCACAAGGATCGTCCATATCCAATATACTCTTTTCTCTCCTTATGAATGACCTGCCCGACTGCATCAAGGGTGCACACGTTGTTATGTATGCGGATGATGTGGCGGCGGTCGTAGAAGCACCTAACCTTGTTACCTTGCAGGGAAAGTTGAACGTCGTAGCAGGTGAACTGCAGAGGTGGTTTTGTCAGAATGGACTTATCCTGAACGTCACAAAAACCAACTTCATGCTTTTCAACCTTGCAGGTCACTCCAGCGTACCGGTTTTTGTGAGCCTGGGAGGAGAGGTGGTAAAGCATGTTGATGTAACTTCCTTTCTAGGGTTTACTTTGGACAAAAGTCTAACGTGGGAAGCGCACATAGATAAGCTATGCCTGAAAATCGGTCGCTCCTGTTATGCTCTGTGGCGGCTCTCAGCTACGCTGGATAGGGCTATGGTTCGGACCATATATTTTGCTAGCGTCCATTCGCTTCTCCAATATGGTGTCGAGCTTTGGGGACGTGCATCCGATTGGGAACGAGCCTTCAGGCTGCAAAAGAGAGCGATTAGGGCAATAGTACGAATTCCTCAGGATCAATCCGCACGGCCGTATTTTGAGTCCTTAGGTATGTATACTGACCTTACCCGCCCTTGTTATACTACAGTCTGCTATGTATGTACGAAATCACTTAGATGAGTATACAAGGTGCGGAGATGGTCACAAATACGACACACGACACGGACAACGGCTAAAAGCGCTGCCACGGCGGCTTGCAAAGACGTCGAAGCTACTGCACGTGATGGGGACGGCTGTGTACAACCGAATTCCGGAGTCTATCACGAGTGCACCGTCCACGCAATCTTTTAAGGATAAATTAAAGAAGTGGCTAATTTCCCAAACAATTTATAATGTTAATGAATTTATGTTGTTAAATTGTACTTAATTTTTATTTTTATTCTATTAACTTTAATCTAATGACTTTTTTTACGTTTAATTAATATTTATTCTTATTTAATGATTTCAATAGTTTGCATTTTATTATTTAATGATTTATATTTAATTATTTTGATGTTATTATAAGTGTGAGTACCAATATTATGTGACCTGTAACATATTGTTATTAATAAAGTACTATGAACTATGAAAGAAAAATCCATTGGTGCACGGCCGTATCGTACCAACGACCTTTGCAGGCCCGGATTATCCCCTAGGCCCACAAGGCCCGAGCCTAGGGGCCCTATAAGCCTAGGGGCCTTCCTGGCGGAACATTCATACCCCTAAAGTCTGCCTTGCCCGAAAAATTGGCGCATGTAGAAATATTGTAAGGCAGGGGGGCCTCAAATACCAAGTGCCTAGGGGCCCTGGATCCCTTGATCCGGGAGTGGACCTTCGGATTAAAAGTCGGGGGTACATACCACATACCAGTCGACCAACATGCCTTTCTTTATCTATTATAAACGCACATAAATGGGTTACAGCTTGCAAACTTAACAATAGACAGCAGAAAAAATAACTTAATATTATAAATGACAGTCAGATATAAAATAAAATAAATAATTTAAATGTATAACTATAAATCAATATATCTATATTTATAATTAAACATCAAACTACATTATTGAAATAATAAGAGAGCAGTCAGATTATATTAAGATCTAATGTAATGAATTTATAAACCAACGTGACGAATCGCCAATATGCTGCCTTTGATGATAGTACGTCCAGAAGGTTATTACTTTTCATCAGCAAAAATCTAATCAACGAGCAACCCAGACCCAAATCGTGTTATGTGGGACATATTTATTTACAAAGGCTTTTTAAAGGAATTCTCGTGAAATCGGCTAAAGCGTTCACGAACAGTGATAGGCAGATACGAAAATTTGAATTTGAGAATAAATATTGAATCGTGAAGTAATTAACATGGATACGGAGTAAATGGATTATCGTGTAATATTGGTTCATTCACATGATTATAAAACAGGCCGTTTTGTCCACGAAACACACGAGTTATTTATTTCGCATTTTTCCCTGTGGTCGCTATTATGGTTGCTATGCTAAATTACTGTCTTAATAAAATTTTGCTTTATGGTTAAAGATTATTTATTTCTCAAAAGAAATTAATAATAAGTATAACTACAACATGCCGTGGGGTGCCGGCAGTAGAATGTTACCCCTCCTCTCCTACCCGTGGATGCAGTAAGAGCCTGCTAAGGGACAACTCCAGAAGATGGGCAGCAGCATCTTTCCGTATTTCAACATCCCGTACTGCGCTCACCAACCCGCCTGCCAAGCGTGGTGAGTATGGCAACTACCCCTCATGGAGATCCATGAGAGAGGCCTTAGTTCAGTAGTGGACGTTTTACGACTGAAATGATAACTACAACGGGTCTCTTCAAGTCAAGAGTGAATAGGTATCTTCTAGACCTTTGTGATCCATCATCGTCGCGTACCATCAGCTCAGATTCTGGTCAAAGATAGTTCTATCTAGAATAAAAAAAAACATCCTACTGCCTTGCATAAATATTTCATCAAATATTATAATCTTCTAACTTCGGACCCCAGGGCGCGAGTCTCGCTCACACTTGTCCGCTATATTTCCTGCGGTTGCAATTATTGTTTTTTTTTATTAATCTTGATGTTATCTCATCTAGTATATTAATGCGATGTGTTCATTATTAAAATATAAATTCACCATTAAAAACAGAGGCGAGTTTGGTCACCTTAATCTACACACATGGTGCAGTCTCAATCTCGTTAGGAGGGCCGTCGCCGCTGAAATAGAAAACGGCTGGTGATTAATTGGCAATTACACCGACTGGCGAGTAATTCCGTACCCACTTGTCGCCTGCCAATAACTCGCATATTATTTTTCAACGGCAAACAAATTGATCGTATGTTCTCTGTTTACAAGTATATTTACGAGCGGGATTTAGCTTTATAGAATAGAATAGAATAGAAATATATTTATTTGGTTTACAAAACAGCACAAGCATAGAACAAAAGGCAAAAAAGAAAAATAATAATAAATAACATAGTACCTAGCACCAAAAACAATAACATTGCAAGTACCAATTAATATTTAACAGATTGGGTAATTCTAGGTACATACGGCAAAGGATAACAATGAAAAAAAAATAATATAATAAAAATAACAACAAATCGAACATTTATACAAAGTTAAAACAAAACAAAAAGAAAAAACCATTGTAGGCAGTATGCTGCCGTATGCCCCAACCACAACAAGAAATATATTTATCTAAGTAAGAGTAAGTAGTGAAAGATGTGCTGCATTAAAACCAAAAGGGATGGATCTCAGCTTGTGTTCCTTCGCACCATAACACGAAAGAACGCTGATTTTCAGACCCCTCCTAAAAGGTAAGTGATGCCACGAGCAGTAGCCAGCGGTTTAGTAACTAATCGAAAAAATGCTTTGAAATCTTTTAAACGCCTCATGGGATGGTAAAACTCAAATTACGAAGATAGTAAGGTAATTTAAAGAAACTTATCAAAACCAACTAATTGTGTACAAATATTCGTTGTCTTTCAGAACAACAGTTGGTACCCAACTTTGCAATACCAATATCAAACTTTTTATGGTAATGATAATTATTACCACTTACGTATAGTTAACTTCTATGAGCAACGTGTAGTCGACGCTTGAGGGCCATATCTGTACCATATAACAATACTATCCCTACAGACATACTCGTACAATTAAATGAACTGACGCGTGTACGGTAGTGTATTCAGTTCGCGAAATCCCCTTAACCGGGTGTTGTGTTACGTCCCTAATGCGAAATTGTAATTTGCTATGATATAACTCAATATTTAGCGAGGTGTAATTGAATATTTTTCCAATTTGTCGCGCGTAATGGGCCAAGATTGAGTTGAGGGTCCCTCGTGGGCCCTATGAGGGCGGAACGGGCCGCCACACTGCTCGATTGTTGCTTCGCCTCTGAGCATAATATTTTACATGGATAAGTAAAGTACTTAAAATAATAAACAAATATTAAATAAAAGAAAAAAAAAGGTTTTACAATTATTTGCAGGTAAACAAAATTGTATAAAATAATATAAAGTAAAGATTTAGGCCTGTGTTCAGTAGTGGACGTTTTACGGCTGAAATGATGATGATGATGAAAGATTAAGGCAGACAATTCTTTATGAAGTAATTCATATGTCACGCTTTTAAAGGCAATAAATAGTCACTTGTTTTTGTATTATTTTTAGTGGTTGAACGGCATAGCACCGTAACAAAAAGTCTAGTAGACTGTTTTCAATTTGAGTTTAAGTTTTTATGAAATGTTTGGTAAAGTTCTTACTTTTCAAACTTATGTTTCCTACTCGCTCGTATGTAACCTTCACTTTTTCTTATATGTATCCAATAACAAGCCAACACTTTTTCAGACTTTAATAAATTTCGTAACTTTCCAACTAAATAGTAATATGTTTCCCGGTACTTTCCTTTTATCTTCATTTACGAGTTCCTTAACAGTAAAACATGAGGTTAAAACCGAGTAAACTACTATTCGTAAAGTTTAACAACAGAGTCTATTTATTATATTCGCTTTGGAACCGGAACTGGGCGTTCGGAGATTTCCGGAAACTGGATTTTAAGAGTCAAACATCGCATCCACAGTCCCTTGAAACTTTTATAACAGAATGTAAACGGATAACATTTCCAGGCTTAGAATTAAAGAATTAATAATAGTTATGATGACAGGGAATCAGAGTATCAGTTCTATTCAGACTGTAACTATAAGATAATAAAAATGAAAAGACATATATTTTGCTTTTATAATTTTTTGATAAAATACTTAGCAACATAAACATTCATCATCATCATCATTTCAGCCATTAAACGTCCACTACTGAACACAGGCCTCCCTCATGTATATCCATGAGGGGTAGTTGCCATACTCACCACGCCTGGCAGGCGGGTTGGCGAGCACAGTACGGGATGTTGATACACTGAAAGACGCTGCTGCCCATCTTCCGTAGGTATCCCTTAGCAGGCTTTTACTGCATCCACGGGCATGAGATGAGGTGTAGCATTCTACTGCCGGCACCCCACGGCAACATAAACATTACCTACTGCTGAAATCCGTGTCATAACGCGGAACCTTGACTCAATTTATTGCCGTTATTTCATGATGTCGAATTAAAAAAATCGTGTCCAATATTTTTTTATTAACTTATGTACTAACCTATTCCGGTATTTATATTCAGTTTAACCTCTTAAATACATTTATTCTCATAAAAACAAGCTGTTTATTTTGCAACGAGACACAAATAAAATACTTAGTGTTAGGCCAGTTTCAGGGTAAACAGTGGGAACATATGTATTTATTTTGTGTGCCCTGATATTTATTATATATTAGGTTAAGTTGAATTAAAAAAAAAATTTTGTAATATTTATGACTTGCCAATGTTATGAAATATGTAACGGAAAAGTAAATAAATGAACATTGAACAACATTGAAAGTTCACAATAACATTGTACATAATTCCGGCCCCAGAGGCATCCTACTTGTATCTCATTGTATAAAACAGTTTGTTTTTATACGCATAAATAAATGCATTTAAACTGGATATAATTACCGGAATAGGTTTGTTATATCAAAAAAGTAAAAAAAAAATTGTTTCAAATACGTTCAGGTCATGACATGCTTATATGTTTTTCTTATATTTGAAGACAAATCCAATTTTTCCACTAGGCATTCATTACAAAAAACAAAGACACGAGAACAAGAAGAAATTTACAATTTCGCTACATCCCATGCAAGACACATCGTTGAACATAAAGTATGCCCGTCACGCACTGTTTTGAGTCAACGAAAAGACTCATCTTTCATCACCCGATTTCCTCCCGAATAGGTTTACGATATATCCCGATAATAATACTCAATCATTATGGTCTGGAGCGGAACTTCCTTGCTCTGATATTTTATAGCTCAGTAGTATGATAAAGTTCTATGGATCTCGTGTAATGCATGCTATAATGCAAACTGTATCTTTCCGGCGATTTAATAGTCTTTAGGAGATAATACATTATCTCCTAAAGCTGCACAGTTTTTGGTGTCTTCCATCAAAAGTACTTCACACTTCTGAAAACTACTTAAGGCGTAGGCAGACTTTGTAATCGACCACAATAAACCTTCAAAGTTACTTACACGGACGTGAATAGGAATTGACAATATCTCTCTTGAACCGGTATCTAACATTCATAGAACTGAATCGCGTTCGGTCTTGGCTATTAGATACGATTTCTGGTTTACCGTATTCATGTTATTGCATTTTGACGCAGCAATAGCAACGTCGAAGATGCCGGGCGACGTCACGTCGGTTCATTCCAGTGGCGATCGCCAGCAGCATACTAATATACTCTCAGCGAGCGATTTCATGTAATCCCGTCGGTATTCCACCGCTTGCCGCCGCTCGCGCCGATTGTACCAACCACCATCTTGAATATGTTACTGTGTAATAAGCATCTTTCCACACAACCGAGATTGATCTCATCTGTAATCATAGCGATTTCATATTGCAGGAAGGTACAATACAATATTTGTTACTAAGCAATTTAGCGATATCACACCCTGAACCGCTTGTTGCTGCCTTTTTTCATCCGGTAATCGTGATACTTTCCTTGTTCTATCATGACCTGGAACGGCTGAGGATCGTAAAGCTCTACGGCATATTATTTAGCTTCAGTAATTCGTCTCGGCCCCGGCGAAACAAACTCAGCTTATCGCATAACATAAATTGGCAACACGTCGTTAAGGCGACCCGCACAATGCGAGCGCCGTTTTATCAGCAGTCTCTCGTAAACCAACTCTGTCTGTTATTGCAGGCCGGCTGCGACATTTTTCGTGACTTTTTTCATATCGCAAAACACCCGACCGATCGAAACACAAACCGACGTCCGGAACGCCGCCTGCCGTCGAACCGCGTAAACGATTTGGATAGTACCGATAAATATGTCCATTTGGCAGTGCGCACCCGCTTCGAGCTCGTATCACTGAAAAAGCGCGCCGCCTTGAGCGCTGCTGTAATTAGAGGCCAATCGTAAAACGGAAGGGTTGCGCTGGAACGTCCCATCTGATAATGAGCATGACTGGCGCGGCTCCAGCCGCCGCCGCTCATATTAGGCGGCCTCTCTGCTGCCGCTATCGTTACGACTTTTACACTTTTACGAGTTGTTTAGTTTACAGAGCCGGTAGCGCGGCCGCTCGCTGCCAAATGCTAGTTCGCGGCTCACCGCGCGCACACGCTGCCTAAATATCGTCACCGCTACGTGTTAATGAGATGTCCGCTTCAGCCTCGTTTGGCATGGCGCATGGCGCGGCGTCGCACTCTCGCGCCACGCCATCCGTGCGCCCCGACTCATTGAACACTTTTATTAAATAATTCTAGTTTCAACTTTTATTACTTCTCTTTGAGCACCCGCGTCGACAACAGTTCGGTTGATTCGCATTTTAATAAGATCTTCAGTCAGATAGAATAGAAGAAAATAATAAAAACAAAAGAACATCTTCCCTGCTATGCAAACTGTTGCCATCCGTTTACAATAATAGCAAGAGCTTCATTCTCGACGATATCAATTTTGCTCAGTGGCTCTTAATTAACATTTTCTTTTCTTTCCTTTCCAGGTGAGTGAGGAACTGAATGGAGACCCGGGTGGCTTTGTGCGGCGCGACTGCTGGGCCGCGGCCGCTTGTTTTTCACAAAAAGAATATTACACCGCTTTCAATTCGAACACACAGCAGAAAAAAATATGATCTGCACTTTTGTAAACGCAAATTAGGTTCGCTTTGATGTAGGACTTAATTTAAATAACTTCTGGGGACGGGTTAGGTTTGAGCCCGGCTCTCGGAGAAACAGTGGGTAATTACACGACAATGAAGGCGGTCGATAAAGTAACACGTCAGCTTCGTAGCCCTTAGATTCGTTTGAGTAAGTTCATACCTAATGGAAACGGGACTGGTGGAAATAAATTCACTGAATATTTCAGTGTTGGGAGTTTGTATTCGCTGTGCATTGTCATCGTATTGATGCATATCGCGCGCGTGAACCCATTTCACCTCCGTGGTGACCGCTGAATGTGTTTCAACTTGTTTCTCACAGCTAACACCAATAGAAATTGCAACTGAAATGATTTAATGCTCAGCAACTTGCCGGAACAGTTTGCAAAGTCTGCAAATCGTTGCTCGAGAAAAATATTATGATAAGTCGATTCCTTTTATTGCAGGATGTAGTACAAGTGCATAAAGTTTTATCACCGTCCCGAATGTATGCAAGCACCTATGAATATTTTATTATTCACTGCGTTTACTTCCTTTTTGACTTTAGAGATTTAGTTCGTGAATTGTTTCCTACAAGACATCAGATGTGACTTTAAACAAGCCATCTTATCGAAAACAAATTGCATATAAGTAGCTGTAATATAACGTTCACGAAAGACAGTTCTTAAATTCAGAATATTAGTTACGAAAATCTCATTCAACACAAAACAAACAAGAGCTCACAATAAAACCGAGTGCAACGCTTCAGAAAAGTAAGTAATCCGTTGCATAACTCTGTATAACAGAGCTCAGGGAATCCGACCTTTGGAATCTGTTGAACCCTGTTCCCAACTCAAATCATATTAGGTAATTTATGCGACACGAGAATGGAACTTATTCGCGAAAACCAAAGGTTAGTGCGTGGTCTATCTTGAAGAATCTTTGGGCACGAGACATATTTCTTGTGACCATTTTATTTAAATTTATATAAACAAATATTAGTAGGAACAAACCTGGTTAAATTAGAATGATTTAAGCACGTTTAGGCATAAAAACTTATACCTAGATATCATAGGAGGAGGATTAACAAAGGATCAAAGTACAATTGAACTGCTACTTGTAATCTACTAGATTAACTTAAGCTTAAGTAAACTTTAGTCTAGATATATTTGTTGTAAAACTATTAAGAAAATTACGTCGTGAGTAAACACCATTTATGTTTGCGGACTAAATATTTAGTCCGCAAACATAAATGGTCCGCATATATATGCGGATAATAGTAAGGTGAATATCAGACCACTGAGTTTTAAACGAGCGAAATGAAAGCCTATGTCATGGAGATATTAATTCATGCCAAATTTTGTCACGTCTGCTATTGGCGTTATAATGTACGATGACGTGCTTGATTTTAACCTGGGGCTAAACTAAACTAAAGGCTAGATAAAATTTAAAATAAATAGCTCTTATTTTAAAGTTTACTTTCAAAAATCTAGTAATAATATACTCTGTCAAAAAAGATGCATTATCTTTTTTGACAGAGTATATTATTTTTTCATTATCACATATTATTATACTTTTGCACGAAAATTTTAAAAACCTGTACCAATCCGTTAAAAATATTTCTCAGTAAGTACAAACATAAAAGTGCAATAGCGTTACACTCACAAACAGTCCGGGCCCCGACCTAGGAACCGTCGACCCTGTTCACTCACCTCGCGGTCGTCGACTGAACTCAAATCACTTCAACGACGTTATTATGCAACATGCTAAGGAATACAAATCTGAAGTGATTGTGTAAGTTCTATGATCTAATTTAAAAGTCAATTATTTCTTTTAACGTTCAAGAATACAAATCGCCACATAGTCGTAAAGCCTTCCCGTGATCACATTCATAGACTAAATTAATTTTGATGGCGGTAATTTTGTTATATTTAATTGCTGCTTCGTAATCCTTACTTTATAGGTGCTAACAGGATCCAATTAATAAACTAGGTACCCCCGTCAGTCGGTCCGTCCGTCCTTCCGTATGTAGGTGTTATACAACAGACAATAATGTATCAAGGCCCCAATAATCAATAATAAAAGAAAAAGGCAAAATGTAAAATGTAATGTCCGCAAACCCAAAAAAATGGCATTTCTTAAATGAAGCTATTTATATGCCAAATAAGCAATCCACATTCTGAGTGTCATAAATCATCATCATCATCATCATTCATCATCATCATTTCAGCCGTAGGACGTCCACTGCTGGACATAGGCCTCCCTCATGGATTTCCAGTTGTTGCGGTTGGAAGCGATCTGCATCCACCGTCGACCTGCGGTCTTCACCAGGTCATCATCCCATCTTGTTGGTGGACGTCCTACGCTGCGCTTGCCGGTCCGTGGCCTCCACTCGAGAACTTTTCGGCCCCATCGGCCATCTGTTCTGCGAGCTACATGGCCTGCCCATTGCCACTTCAACGTGCTAATCCGTTTGGCTATGTCGGTGACCCGAGTTCTTCTACGTATCTCCTCATTTCTGATTCGATCGCGTAAAGAAACCCCGAGCATAGCCCTCTCCATAGCTCGTTGAGCGACTCTGAGCTTATTCATGAGGCCAATCGTGAATGACCACGTTTCGGTTCCATATGTCATCACTGGTAACACACATTGATCGTAGACTTTCGTCTTAAGGCACTGAGGAATTTTGGACGAAAAAACGTTGCGTAGTTTCCCAAACGCTGCCCATCCGAGTTGGATTCGTCGATTGACCTCTTTCTCAAAGTTGGACCTACCTAACTGGACAGTTTGTCCTAGGTATACATACGCGTCGACAACTTCGAGAGCCGAGTTCTCAACCATAACTGGGGCAGGCACCACATGGACATTCGACATAACCTTCGTCTTGTCCATGTTCATTTTAAGGCCTACCCGTTGGGAGATTCGATTGAGGCCTTCGAGCATCGTGCCGAGTTCCTCCATCGACTTTGCCATGACCACAATGTCGTCGGCAAACCGAAGGTGAGTCATGTATTCGCCGTTAATGTTGATGCCTAGTCCTTTCCATTCCAAGAGCTTGAAGGCATCTTCCAAAGCGGTCGTAAACAGTTTCGGAGAAATAACGTCTCCCTGTCTTACGCCTCTTTTTAAGGGAATATCCTTCGAACTCTGTTCCTGTACTCGGACTGACATAGTGGCGTTTCTATACAAAGACTTCAGCACTTCGATATACCGATAGTCAATTCGGCATCGTTGGAGAGACTCGAGCACCGCCCATGTTTCGATCGAATCGAAGGCTTTCTCATAGTCCACAAACGCGAGACATAGCGGCAAGTTATACTCTTCGGTCTTCTGTATCACTTGCCGCAGCGTATGAATGTGGTCTATGGTACTGTAGCCTTTTCGAAACCCGGCTTGTTCGGGACGCTGGAAGTCATCAAACCTGCGATCGAGACGATTTGCGATGATCCTTGAGAACAGCTTATAAACATGGCTCAAAAGCGAGATCGGTCTGTAGTTCTTAAGCAAGGTGTTGTCACCTTTCTTAAAGAACAGTACCACGACGCTTTTGTTCCATGTTTTTGGCGTAATACCTTCGAGCAAGACGGAGTTGAAGAGCTTCTGAAGGACTTTAAGTATCGGTGATCCACCCGCTTTCAGAAGCTCTGACGTGATTCCGTCCTCCCCCGGCGCCTTGTCGTTCTTAAGCTGTTTTAGGGCCATCCTGATCTCGTACAGGCTGATGTCCGGGATATCTTCGGTATAATGTCGGGTCAGCTTGGCTCTAGGGTCTTCTGCCACACTGCAAACAGGTTTAGTGACCGAATCGTAGAGCTGTCCATAGAACCTTTCGACTTCCCTTAACACATCGGCTTTACTTGACGCTATGCTGCCATCTTCCCTCTTCAGCTTCGTCATCTGGCTTTGCCCAATAGACATATCTCTCGCGAACACTTTGGAGCCTTTGTTCCGCTCTATCGTATCTTTAATACGAGCTGTATTAAAGGTACGAATATCGTGCCGCAAGGATTTCCAAACTTGTCTATTGAGCTGCCTATGTGACTTAGCATCATCGGGAGACTGCAGTCGTAATGAGCGTCGTTCAGCCATGAGGTTAAGAGTGTCATCAGAGAGTTTCTGAGGTCTATTTGTACGGGGCGTCTTAAAGAACTGAGACCCCACCGTATGGACAGTTTCTACGAACCTGTTATTGATCTCGTCCACTGATGCATGTTCTTCGAGACCCAGACAATCAAAGCGATTTGAAAGTTCGAGTTGAAAGCTCTCGAGGTTTTGGATATGTGCGCGAGTGGGTCGGAGCGTAGATTTCATCAGACGGGACCTTTCAAGTCTAACGTTCATATTCAATGTGCCTCTAACGATTCGGTGATCACTTCCGGTTTTCACCCTGTGAATCACAGTGACATCATTGAATACCCGTTTCTTGTTGGTCAAGATGAAATCAATCTCATTTCTCGTGGAACCATCGGGGCTCATCCAGGTCCATTTCCTGTGAGGCGGCTTCTGGAAGAAAGAATTCATCATAAAGAGTCCTTCTTTCTCCAGAAAATCGGCCAGCCTCTGTCCCCTGGGGTTCCGTTGCCCATACCCAAATTGCCCCACTCTCAACTCATCATCGCTTCTCTTGCCTAACTTTGCATTGAAGTCCCCCATAACAACAGTGAAGTGAGTTTTGTTTGTATGTATGGCCCTACTAATGTCCTCATACATAGACTCTACTTCTTCATCTGGGTGTGACGAGGTCGGCGCATATACCTGAACGACCTTAAGCGAATATCTTTTAGATATTCTGAGTGTTAGGTATGCGACCCTGCTCGACACACTGTCGATGGTGACAATGTTGTTAACGAGTGACTTGTGAACGAGAAACCCGACACCACCTTGGGACTGTTGGTCGCCCTCCCGGTAGTAGAGTAGATTACCGGACTTAAGGGATATCGTGTCCTCGCCCTCTCTACGGACTTCTGATAATCCTAAAATGTCCCAGTGTAGCCTACTCATTTCTTCTTCCAGCTCAACAATCTTTTCGTCTGTCCTCAAAGTGCGGATGTTGTGTGTTACCAGGGCCAGTGGTCGTCGTTGGGGTTGGTAGCCGTCCGTCTCCCGGGGATTCTTAGCACCCCTAGCCCCGCCGTTACCGTGGCCGCTACCGTAGCCACGACTAGCGGGGCTGCCGGGGACTCGGGGCCTGGTCCTTGTTTTTACAATCATATCAATCATAAGGGGTTGTTGCCATACTCGCCACGCTTGGCAGGCGGGTTGGCGAGCGCAGTATAGGGTGTTGAAGACGCGGAAGACGCTGCTGCCCGTCTTCCCAAGGCATCCCTTAGCAGATTCTTACTGCATCCACGGGCAAGAGAGGAGGGGCAACATTCTACAGCCGGCACCCCACGGCCCCATGTGTCATAAATGCATCTAAATTATTATTTAAATACGGTCCTTCAACTTTAGTGATCTAGATACAAAACCCAGCTATTACGTTATAGTAACATGCCTTACTGGCACGGTTCAAAAGGCAGTAGATTCAGTAGAACCACGGGGTAGTCAGGGTAGTGAAGACAAAGGGTGCTAGTCCGGGCAAGCACCTCGGTCGGTACCCTCTGGGTCCTTGCACTCACTGCACGCTCTATTTCAGATAATACACTTTTTCGTTGCCTGAAGGATACTCTGAATAAAAGGATTGTTCAGTTGCAACGTACTGCATAGCAAACAGAATGTAAAGATCTGAAGTATTTTTATGCAATAGTGGAGTTCTTTGAAAAGGGAATTACTTACATGCATGGTTATTTCTACCGTCTAGTAATAGTTGCTTTGTTTCAATAGAAGAGGTCTATAATAAATAACCTATAAGTACTTTAATCGGTGGACGCAACACAGTTTACTAACCTAGGTCAGAAATCATAAAAAGGTGCTTTATTAAAAGTACCAGTACACCAATTTAACATTTATGCTCTATAAAAACCTCTTTGATCTGATGACTTTGTAAGAAACTTTTTCTTTATTTCCTGGTTTAACAGGAAATTAGTAGGTAGATATATATTCAGTTCCTCCAGGTCTTCGCTTGTGAACACTTCCATATCCTACTTCCTCTAGTGTTTCTGTGCAGGAAACCATTTTCATATCATTTCCGTGGCCTCTTATCATTAGGAAAGTTCCCGAATGAAATTGTTGTTTAAACGGTTTTCAAATTCAAATAAGTGAGTTTGTTCGGTTTATTCGTAGCAAAAAGGTTAACATTAAGATATTGAATTTGAATTCCCGCCCGCGTGTTCATGTAAATCATAAATAGTCATTAAAATGGACATAATATTAACGCAAAGTCTATTGCTGTTGGATAATTTATTTTATGGTGGGTATGGTCTGTAAATTACATACATAGTGGAGGCAACAGCCTGCTTCAATCTGGAACTTATAAATTTGCTTAAACTTGTTTGAGTTGAGAATTCCCACGATGTTTGTACGGACGTGCGGGTCCATTTAAGGCCTAAACTAACCGCTAACTTCTGAGCAAGCTTCAATAACTAAAGCTTTAAGATAAAAATATTGGTAAATATCATAATAATGTTGATTTAAGTAGTATATTTTTGGACTGACGTTTTTATGTAATCTTTGTAAAATTTAAGATTTAACTTTTAAGCCAACAAAACCAGTAGATAATTATATTAGAGTTTTTCAATGAACTAGTATCTAAATATAACGAAGCCTACCTTAGTAAGGTAACTCATCCGATCTTTCATGTAATACCTAAATGTCATCTAGTGATACGATTAACTGAACTGTTACCTAAAAAAATATATTTCTGAAAATAGTAATTCCGTCTTCAAGTAATTCGTTTCAAGTTTTCGTTTTAGTAAGTTCATACTACCTAAACCTCGACTCTATATTAGCATTCGCAAACAAGGGGATCTCAAGTAACGTTCACAACACAATTCAAGAGAGGAACGCCGCCGTTTCCTGCCTAAAGTCCATACGAGTGAAATTGATTCACTAACTTAATTATTGGAAAATGAACTTTGCGCCAGGACGGATTCTTGATAAGATTTCGTAAGACAGCATATTTTTTATAATATACGTTTGAATTTTCCTATACTTTTAATAACAATTTCAACATTATGTACCTTTTGGTATTACTAATATCTATATTTTATTTCATCAAGAGGCTTGTAGCTCCGGTAGCTGACATGCAGGGCCAACCTTGGAGAAAATAAGGAGGAAATAAGTAACAGTAAAAAATATTATCAATAGTATAGTGTGGGTTGCTGATATTTGTGAATATTTCATCAAGAGGCTTGTAGCTCCGGTAGCTGACATGCAGGGCCAACCTTGGAGAAAAGTTAATTTTCCAATAATTATGTTACTGCGTGTCATAGAATAGAATAGAATAGAATAGAATAGAATAGAATAGAATAGAATACGCTTTATTGAAACAACATAAAACATACAAACATGTATTAACAAGTAATAAATAACACATTATGCTGCTCAATGGGCGGCCTTATCGCTGAAAGCGATCTCTTCCAGGCAACCTTTGGATGGACATGAATGGGTTGAAAAAAGAGACGACGGTGGCGTAAATTCTACGTAAAAATAATATTAAATATTCATAACACATATTACTGTGATTGTAGGGTCTACCCTAATTTTCCAGGGTCTACCCTACAGTCACACCACTACCCACACTATACTATTGATAATATTTTTTACTGTTACTTATTTATTAACATTACTTACTAACTACTCTTCTAATTCCCATTCGTATGAGACGCAGTAACTTAATTATTGGAAAATGAACTTTCCGCCAAGGCGGGCCCTGCTCGACTGCTAACGAAGCTGAAAGGGCCTCCTAGTTCTTGATCAAATTTCGCGAAAGAGCATATTTTTCACTCCTCAGATTTAGATGGGTTTAGTGTTTTTTTTATTTTCATAGATATCGACTGGTAACGAAGCTGAAAGGGCCTCCTAGTTCTTGATCAAATTTCGCGAAAGAGCATATTTTTCACTCCTCAGATTCAGATGGGTTTAGTGTTTTTTTTATTTTCATAGATATTAGCTACAGACACTTTAGGTACCAACTTTTGATATTTTCAACATTCCGCACTTATAAGCTGAGAATCGCAGCACAGTCGCGGGGCAAACAAGGAGTAATTTTAACCTTAACAAATTGAAAAATTGTTCATACGTCAGGCATAATAACAATCGTTGAGGTATCGGTAGATACATATATTTACTTTAAAAATGCACAAAACATTGAATGACAATCGATATAATAGCTGTAGTTTCTGTAAGTCTATGATTTTGTTTTAATATGACTAATTTGCCTTAATTGAAACCAATATTCATATGACACGCTTTGAATACTTAATTACATACAACTTATCTATAATGATCCCAGTACCTATGAAAGGTATCATGTCGTGTCGCTCTGAAATCCATATTAATACCTCGGCTTACGGTATACCTTCTTTCACAGCGATGTAATAAAATTCAGCTTAAAATACCTATTACCTATCTACATAAAACCCACTGGAGGCTTTCAGTTAAATAAGTTTTTGGGAATATGAAATGTTCGTGCAAGATGAATGCGATTATATTTGGGTATTTCGATATAACGGGCGTTACAACTTGTTATTTCAATATTAATAATCGTTAGCAGGTAACGTGTATTAACGCTATTAATAACCAAATTGCTATTTTTCGAATGAGATATCAGCCATCAGGGAGCTAGAAGATAGATTAAATCATTATCATTATATCAGCTGTTGACGTCTACTGTTGGGTATTGGCATCCTTTCTAAAACTGTCCTGTGCCCGTCTCATTTACTGTCAAGTTCATTTCTGTCTCGAAGAGATTGTGTAGAAGTTTTTTAATTTCATTAAACATTAGCGTTGCGATTAAACATTAGTCTCGCGGCACCGGAAGCGGACGGGGGCGACGTCGACGGCTCATTTTAAATGTATCAAGAGTTCACTCCAACTAGTTGCAGCCAGCTCCGGAGCGTCTGAAAACAATCCCAACTGCGTTAATCACTTATTTACGCCCCGGGTCCACTGCCGTCGGAGTATTTCTAATGAACGCTGAGAATTCTGGGGAATCCTAATGAACCGTGGGAATTTCGATTCTAATGAAGCGGACCGCGGGCCGAGTTGGAGAGTTTTCACTCGCTCTTAAATCGAATTGCGCAGTTTGGCGGACATTGTGCGGTGCATCGGGAGGTGGAAAGTAATTCCGCTCGCTTCCGCCGGATACATCTCCCAGGACGCGAACCTGCGACTAATCAGTTTGTCATTTCCGCAATCAACCCCGTGACGTCCCGTTGTAAATATTTGATATTTGTGACCTTTGTTTACAGGAACTTTACCGGTGCTTTTGGCAACGCTCGAATGTATTCGTACATTCTGATAAGACGCTCGACGAAACCGTTTCCTTGTTGGTCAGCACTTTGGACGCGGAAAAATAAATAATTTCTCAATACACTTAAGTGCTGAACCATTCCCATACGTAAATGGAGTCCATAAAAGCTAAGCTCTCCACTACCGTCACTAACCGTACTTATACTAGCTGTAAAACTACAATTGGCACTTTAAGAATTCAAGACAAACGCTTTTAGTGCCGAGGTAGATAAGGGAGGTAAAAATAACTTGAGACTTCTCAAGTTAGATCTAAGTGCATCGGGCACCAAGGTACGATAGAACTGAAACATCAAACAATGAGGCGTTTTCATTAAAAAGTAAAAACTTCAAAAATAGTTACCTCGAACCTTATAGATGGCGTTAATTTTCTTTTACTGGTAGGCACAATTTGATAATGACAGGATTAATCACAAACTTGCTTACTCCGCTTGACAGCTCCATCTGTTAGGTTTAGTAGAAAACTCTTTTTGTTTTGTTACTGAAAACGGCTCATTGACTGCGAGTTAGATGACGATAAATTGATTCTATTAGTTTTAAAAAGACATTGATGAATAAGGGAAGATACAACTCAATTTTCTTTTCAATCCTTATTTCTCGATAATCATACGGTATACCGCACCTTACTTGTAAGAAAAAACGTTAAATAGTTTCTGTTTTTGTCCAATTACAAGCGTTATTGAAACCACAATGCTTCAATCCACATAGATAAAATTCTACTACAATTTATGAGTGTTAGGAAAACGTAAGGTCGCACCGAGGGGGAAACATTTGGTGAGATGCCCCTAATCTCCCTTGGAGCTAGCGGGAATATTCATAAGCGTTCGCAGCGCCCGGTTATCAGCCGGAACTGAGACGCTGTTCCCGACACTGAGCTATATCGAAAGCTTTCGGTGTAAATTAAAGAGAATTTCAAACTAGGATTCCTAGCTTGAAACTGTCTGCAAAAATATTAGGTTGATGAAGATGTACAAATACAAACCAAAGGTTTTAACAAGTAGGCACTATTATGAATTCGGAGTTTAGCAAACTAAAATGACACAATTATTGTTTGCAGTTACATAACTCGATCTTCTCGTTGAAACTATTTTACATTTGTATTTTTTATTAGATCCTTCAAAATCCGTAAAATGATCTTGCTTGACACAGAAAAAAAATTGAATAAAACCATGCCTTGCTCGTAAGGAACCGTTCAAACGAATACTATACTCGATGCTTTCGTTTTCTTCGATTACTTTCCATTTCTTTAAAAATGTTTAAAACTCTACAGCTTAGAACCAACTGTTGTCATCATCTTGTCTTTAGATGGTTATTGTATCTAACACGTTTCTGTGCCGCGGCTGCCAAATAGCAAATTATTGTCCCGCTTGGCAGCTTCAACCGATTCTTTCGTGTTCATATGCTACTCGTGAAGCGCTTTATCGCTTTTGATATTGAGCTTTATTTGATCTAAACTTTGACGGTTTAAGGATTTCTTCAGAGATTTTTAGAAATAACATTTACTTATTTGAGGCTTGTGTTGTGTTGTACATTTTAAAACCATGTCTCTGTTATCCCATTTTATTAAACATTTTACTTTACTGTCTTATAAAGATCCTTATATTTCAGAAAAACAGTTTTATGGTTTAAATTGAGGTCGTAAATGCACTAAACGCGGGCAAGTTGCGGTATTGCAGCCTCGTCCCGAGTTTCCAATTATACCCTCTTTCAGTTGAGGCAACTCATATAAAAGTTCCACCACCACGTGTCTTTAACTAGGTATTAAAGGCTAGCCCGCTTATGGCGTTCCGCTGCAATCGATCCGGTCATTAAGCTTGAATAGGTACTTCACTATTAAACAGTCATTTCCAAGCCTTTTAAAGAACGCGACTCAAACAATGCCGTCGAATCGATCCTACTTTGAAGCCATTATCAACTTCGCGTCAATGAATGCCACAGTTAGTATGTTTTCCTATTCGATTGGCTTCCAATCAAATAAATCCTTCCAATAAAAGATTTCATATCCGATTGGCTTCCAATAAAATAAAAGCATTTCATCCAACAAATTGCACTATCATACAAAACGAAATTCGATATGAGCGAAAAGCGATTTTAGATGCAATCGTAGCACTGAAAAATTGTTTCAATTTGGGATCTGAAGTAGCGCGGAAAATGGCCGCACGTAGCAAGCGGTAATATGCTATTACTGTCATAACAACGTTACTCTCGACTTAATTCCGCCCCGGGCGCTCCACCGACCGGCCTGATTCACTAATTTCGCCTATGCGCGCTACCAATCAACAGCGTTCCCAAATACCTTCCAGGCTTCCACAATTCAGCATCTTTAGTTGTCGGTTAAAAGAAATGGCTTCACGTAGCGTGAAACTACCGCTATAACTTCCCATAAACATGTAAGCGTCTCGCACAATAGAGTAGAAGCGATCGTTCGAACTGCATCCATAGAGATGGGTGGTAACGCGGCGCGTCTGGAAATCCTCTCAAATCCCCAAGGAGCGTCAATGCTCGACAATGGAGCACGTGAGTGTCGCGCGGCCGACATTCAAAGGAGCTATATTGAAGGAACTCACCGATAAAGGTCAATTAGGACCCGACGTCGTATCATTGCGCTAGCCATCTGCCCGTTATTGGCTCCTAATTATTACTCAATAAACTCTTCGATATTGACTGTCCGTGCAATGATGAAACGCTTTAATGGAACAGTCGTTAAGGAATGCCGGTTAGCGAAATAATGGGGAATGAAAAATACCCATCGCATTCACTAAATTGAAATTTGCTCACGCCGAAAAGTCGCTTTAAATCCTTTTATACGTCAAAGAATGGAGAAGGTAAGTAGACTTCTATTGAAATCCCTAGTGAGCATCAATGCCTATTGCCACGTCGCTTATCTACAATGTACGGCGTTAGAGTCGAGACGGAGCGTCGCGGGGGAAGGAGTATTCAAAGGAGTGCATTACTGTTTGCAGCGGAGCGGGTTCAACAATTATGGCAATCGAGAATGTTGATATCTGTCACTGACTACTGATATTTGTATATTATATGGGAGATTCTGGGCTCAATCAAGTTGCTTACTGTTGCAACTGACTTTACAAGATAAATAATTATAGTGGCTAAGAGATGTTCACAGCTAAAAAACCGCAAAAATAATATCATCAATAACAAAACTGGGTAGCAAAACATGCTCTTTACAATTGGAACTACGGGAAATCAGAGACTCTAGAATTAACCTAATCAAAGTTCTATTGAGAGCATGCGGGTTGATTGGCTGCTTTTATATCTTCCTCAGAAGCAACACGGGCGCAGTGCTGTGTATATTATAATGTAAGCTATTTATGTCAATTTAGATGTTTATCTATGGTTGTTATTAGCGAGGGTGTGGTCGCGATGTCATCTCTTGGCTGGCAATCGCTGTGACAGGCGGGCTGCCCTCGCGCCACAGGGGACCATATTCCGCTGACGTTTTATTATTTTTATGCTAATTCTCCGGGTTCGAGTGAGACACGTCATTTTGTAGCTCGTTGTTTTGACATGTGCTATAATTTCTGAATATTTTGCAAGGCTCTGTGTTTCAATTTGCAAAATTTTATGTCTGAACCACAACCTACCAAACCACGAAAGTCATAAATCTGTTTGGGACCACGACTTTTTACGGTAGAGAAAAAGTTGCACATGCACGTACATCGTAGGTACTAATAAAACATGGCGACTACGATCATTGCATGGACGAATTATTTTAACAGCACCCTGACAGATTATTTCAGAAAATTAAATTTTAGCTCTTCGGACACAGACCATAAAGTTCGTGCTTACAAATCTGTTTGTTATGACATCGTTACGAGATTATGTCCGCTCCGTCGTGAAGACGTCGTCGCCATTATATCGCATGTTTTATTATTTCAGCTACAAACATTACCCATACCAACCCCTCAAGATCTGCTAAATTATACAAATATTTAAAACGAGCACCTACCCAACGAGCTGCGTGACACTTTATGACCAATAAATAAAACAATGACATTTATTTATAGAGAAAGATATTCATGAACTCATGCGGGTGTCAATCTCCCATCGATGGGAACGATAAATATTTAGTATTTACGCTTTCATTTTGTGGCATTGGCAACTGCATTGTTTAATAATTAATGTGGAAATTGGCCGCTGATCAAATAATGTCCTGCAAAGTTCATATTTTACAGTGACAATTCATAAAGACATTCTAAAAGTATGAAAAGTTCGGTATAAAATTAGAATTATAACAATGCGTTTCCCTAGTATAACGTAAGACATTTTACCTACCTTAAAGACAACAAAACAAATGCTCTAAGAATGAGGCTTCTACAATAAAGGCAAATATTAAGCTATAAATGAAGCTTAACCTTAAATGCGTTTAGTAGGTTTGTACCAAACTCAAACATAACTCCATTTATTTATTTTGCTAGGCTACACAATCCGATATAATGTATGTAGAGAATTCCAAACAAAGCTTCGGTTTCGTTGAATCGGTCACGTGGTCACGTGCCCTAACGGCCTCTACCACGTGAATCGTGAGGCTTCAATTTGCCCAACTCCCTCGAACTGGGCACCAAAACAACGTGACCCCTTCGAAACCACAACAAACTTATATCAGGCTCACGTGGCTAACCGAGAAACTGTTTAAGTAAATTATTTTGTTCTCCTGAAACACAAAAATCATGGCCCCGGTGAAAGTTTCAGGTTAATTGTTTCTGTACTGCACATATAAAATAAGCTTTGTAAAAACTTCAGAACTTCGATAGCACGAACCTCTACAACCGTGAATAGGTAACCAGCAAAAATGTTTGCATAGAAACTCCCTTGAATAATTATAAATTATTTTTAAACTCGTAAACATTTTTCGAAATTCATTAACATTTTTTTCTGGCTTCACCAATAAACCTACCACCAAGACTACAATTTCATTGTCCGGTAAAAGTTTCGAATTAACTGTGTTGCTCACAATATGTGTACTTGGAAAAACTTGGAACGGTTGGGAAAGCACGCTGGAAACCTTACCAGCATTCTAAATGTAATACAAGTGGAATGTGAGCTCGCAGTTAATACAATTAGTTGGATTATGAAAAGGTAGTTATAATGAGCAACTAACTGAACGCTTGTGTCGTAGCGACGTAGTGCTACGTAGGGGACCGTACATAAAGCAAACACGTATAATTGATATGATTAGGAGACAATCAGCTTAACGGGGTGGAAAGATACCGGACACATGATTATAGGTATTATAGGTATATTAGGATTTGATTATAGGTAGCCCTTACATGTCGAAAGTTGTGAGACAAAGTTCTATCCCTACAGTTTTATTTGATGGTGTACCTATTCCCTATTCCAGTAAAACAAAAAATCTTGGTGTAACTTTTGACTTTCAGCTGTCTTGGGTCAGTCACATCAATGACATCAGTAAAAGGGTACATTTTACATTCCAATCTCTAAAGCGCCTCCAGAAGTTTCTTCCTTTCGAGACGAAAATTACTCTCGCTCAGTCTTTGATGTTACCCCATCTGGACTATGCCGACGTCTGTTTTCTGGATGCCACTGAAGAACTATTGAACAAACTCGAGCGTCTTCAAAACTTGTGTATCCGGTTTATCTTTGGGCTACGCAAGTTTGATCACGTCTCTGAGTTCAGATCACAATTAAAATGGCTTCCTATTCGCCGTCGACGTGACCTTCACATTTTGACGCTACTCTTCAATACTCTTTTCAGTCCTCTTTCTCCTTCTTACCTCCGTGAACGTTTTCAATTTCTTGTACCTCGCGGCAAACCCTGCAGGTCCTCTAAATCACTTCTTTTAAAAATTCCATCTCACTCGTCTAGTCGGTACAGTGACTCCTTTACTGTACAGGCGGTGCGACTCTGGAATGACCTTCCCCACAGCATACAAGGCACTACATCTCTGAATGTATTTAAAAGTAAAGTTAAAGAGCACTATCTATCTCTATGAATTTAGTTTTTTTTTTTTTTTTATATGTATATTATGTATTATGTAAGTATATTATCATTATTAGTATATGTATTTTGTATATATTATGTATATGGTTATTAATGTATGTTTTACCTTGTATTATATTATGTAACCTTAACTTTATATCAGTTCTTATATATATATATTTATTTATGAATTCGGTTATATTGTTAGTTCTAGTTTTGTTTAGGTTATTTATCTCATAGTATCCTTTTTATGTTTAGTTCTTGTGTACACGACCCCTACGCTTAATATAATTTCTCACTAACATAGGTTTGCTGTAAGAGAACTCTCTTTAGGGTTAAGCTCGCCTTTGTACATGACTTTTCATTGTGTATTATTAGATTATTTTATTATTGTGTACAATAAAGAATAAAGAATAAAGAATGATTGGCGCAGCTGCAATTGAAAGGCATATCTATTCGGAGCTGTTGTGGAAGCAATATCTACCAATGCATTAGTATAATAATGCGCTAGTTGATAATGAACCTTATGAATATGGAATTTAGCTTTAAGTTCATGATTTGATTCCCGGATGAATTTTGACAGCGTCCATTATTTTAGGCTGACAACACTGCATTAAAGTTGGAAATGCGGTTGTGAGTATCATTCAAGGCTTGCAATTAACTAGTGGGGTGATGTAGTGCGCGCAACCGGCGACCGATGTTAATATGGCAATAATAAATTTGGGGCGGTTTCCATCCGCCGGGCAGTCTGTGGACTGTCCCTGGCCATTAAAAGTCTCGATGAAATATCCAGCACATATTATTTTATTAGCGCGGTCGGGCCGGTCGGCCGCGGCCGCCTGAGAGCAGAGACATGCACACGTCGGCCAATTCCGAAATTAATACTGCGGCTTCCAAACGCACGGACCAGCATTATCTGTGCATATTTCCCCGGTGTATACTGGTAATTTTATTAAAATACTAGTGGAACGCCCGCCACTTGGTCCACGTAGTGTTTTTGCGCACTTTGCAATGTCTAACGACATTATTACAAATATGTTTTATATTAATGTATTCTATCAAACTCCAAGGATGTGGTTCTGACGCTCCAAGGTCTGAAATCTAAAGAACAACTTTACAGTTATCCAGGATTCATTGATTTTATATATTTTTTAAGTAAATAATCAAGACAAATCTGGGGTTAGATTTACATTGTCAGTGCCTACTTGATCGTCAGTGAGTCGGTCATAGTCAGTAACATGATATTTTTATATATTTAGAATTGTTAACAAGGCCCGGTGGTCGCGGTTAGCGTCCGCGTTGGTTAGTTTTAATTACCCGCGAAAGCGATATTTTATCCGGCAAAATGTGTCGCACAGATATGAACAAAATGCGACCGCAACACTGGCAACACTGTTTATTCGCTGACGCTTTATTATTGAATTACGCTTTTGCCTTTTTACGATCAACTACAATTTTTGTCGATTCTTAGTATTTAAGATTTTATCATTGAAATATTGTATTAAAAAAGCGTGAAAAACTTCAATGATAAAATCTAAAATGCAGCTAAAAAATACTCGAACCGCTATTAAGTAGGTACATATTAAGTATTTCCCACGATTTATCATGGATCCCATCATTAAAACTGGGTTAAGCAAACATTATTATGTGAAACCAAATACCCAACCGCAAGTTTAAATACAATGGTTTGAGGGACTCCAGTACACACTTTTACATTAACTCATTGCTATGATGTTGTTGATGATGATGATGATGATGTGTAAGCAAGTATAATCATTCGTGGATAATGACTACTCTACACTACTCAACATTAGTGGATAAGGATAGGCATAATTATCTTAGCCATCTTTCGATGTCGTTACTCGTAAATTTTCTAACATTGAAGAGTTGTGGCCTTCGTTATCAGTTCCACTTCAGCAAATTATTATACTTTCTGAATGCAAATGCTTGACCTTTAGCTAAATAGTCCAAAATCACTATATTTGCGGAGTTCCCTCGGTTCCTCGTAGACACCATCATCAAAGCAGTTTTAAAAAAATGACCTATGGTTATAATAACTCTTATAAATAATTTTCCAAACCGGTTAATAAACGAAGGAGTTCTGTGGTGACAAAGATTTAAAAAATACGTACGACCTTAGATCTTCCTCCTTTATAGTTGGTTTAAAAAGGAAATAGTGATTTTCATATGACAATGTGTTCGATTCTTAAATACACTTAAAACAGATTTTATTTTTTCACACTGAAAATGTAATGGAAGTATCGTTTATTTTAACACATTTTGGTACCTACGTAAGAAACATCCCTTAGAAAAATCGTTAATAATCTCTGTGTTCTGTGTTAATAAAACATACCTATTGTTTTCTACTCTTACCTTATTTATTAAGTTACACTTTTTTGCCTTAAGTTTTCGAAACAAAATTACCTCACCGGTTTAAATGAATCCCTTCTTTCTGCTATCCCCTTACGTAAACAACACAAACAATGGTTTAGTTACTAACGCCTGCGGTTCATTCCGGATTATGGCATTAAGCTTGGACTAGACTTTAATTAAAACCTGTGTAGACCTAATGAGGTCGCATATAACAAAATGACAACGCATAAATCCACTGTAATGAACGCTAGACCGAAGGCCGGAGTCACTCAAATCGCACACAATGCGATTATCCTATTGGCCGAAAGCTGCCTAACCACGGAACATGCACAATAACAGGATCATTGAAACAGTCAACCCCTATCTATCTTACTTAAAGGCAAAGATTTAAATCGATTTAAATATTTGCAGGTTCTTATGCAATAATGACAAACCTTGAGTATGAAAGAGTTTTAGAACGTCCCATTAATGTACATCCCTTTTGGCCCTCTACCAAAACCTCTACGTTAAGCACTGAGGCAATCACACTTTTTTATCTTCGAAATCAATGAATTTAACACATTATCAAATTGCGAAGAGTCAAAGGGAAATACCTATTGTGCAATGCTGCACCATTATTTGTGGCGTGCGGTGTCGTCATAAGAAATGTTAGATGTCTACGCTTTTTGTAGACCAGAGATTAGAGGGTCAAACCCACAAACCATAAGATACGATACACAATATCACACTTTTAGAAGATGAAAGATCATCTTCTTCTTCGAGATAAGTAAATTTTCGTAAACTACGTGACTATGAGTTAATAGTCACGTAGGTAGTTTGCGAAAAAGATGTGAGAATTGAGTTCTTCTATCCCTTCTGGAAGATGGGAAGGAAAGTCGCGCCTGTACTGTGTGTGTAAATAATTGCTGAACAAAAAAGATAACTACGCGAAATCAAGATCTATAATGTCTCTATCAAATGCTGTATTAAGCTCAAATTAAGTCAGATCGCGAAGAGTGGAAGAAGGGAAGCGATTTCATGCAGTAGGAAAGAAATGAAAGAAAAAAGCAAACAAAGATAAAACACAAAAGTAAAATCATTGATTTATTCTAGTTTATTATGTCGATATGTAGGTACTTATATTTAATTTAATAAACCTCTCAATAAAACTAAGATTTATTCTTAGTTCTTTTATTAGCGTAGTATGTAGGTAGAAGTCACGCGAAACTTTATGAACTCTGAAAAGTTAGCTTCAACGGTTGCGCAGTACAGTTTTTATGGTGCAACGTATTTTTGTTTTCACACATATTGTTGCAACTATTTATTTTTCAATTGAATAAATAATAATTATTTAAAAAAATATATTAAATAAAAGAAATATTAACAAGTTGTAACGAAAACCTTTATTTATCGCAAAAAGCCCAATTATGAGTATATAATATCTACAATGTAGCAAGTTTAATTATCGTCTAGATGGCAATAGTAAATGAACATGCGCAATATTTTTTAGTACTTAAACCTATGTATCCTAATTTTAAGCTTGGAAATTGTAGTGCATAAATAAACTATTTTATGTATTTATTTATTTTACTCTGCATTTGCGGCAACGTTCACAGAGGTCATAAAGTTTTGCGAAGGCCTACTAGTATTAACTGCGTAAGTGTAACGTACTCGTCAAGTATTCTGGCAGCCCCTCTCAGCGCTAATCCGTAAATAGGCGGCTATTGAACGTGAATATGCATTCTCCAAACATCGCCATCAAAGGAACGATTATAGGAACATTGAGTGGGGGAATGCGGGACTTATTGTTTGATTTCTGACTTTTTCGTGGCGTGCTTTGATCGTTGACTGCGGCAACGATAGTGCATAAAGCGTCGGCTTCAGTTTTCATTAATCTTTTAAAAAGTTTCGCGATGTAGGCACTAGGCAGGTAGAAAATGCTTTTATCATTAAGCCCACTTTTTGTACAATATTATGTATCGTGCAATAAATTTTATAAATAAATAAACGAACTTGAATCTCTACTAAAAGAATTACCTACCTTTGTTAAAATATTCTGATTTATTATAACCTACTTACTACGCTAGTTTTAAGTACTAGTGTATTATATTATCTGTGGTTTAAGTCCCTATAAGTGTGTACCTAAGTGTACTAATGTTTTATGGATTTATATGATGTGAAATAAATTACTAATTTTTATACCTGTAAAGTGCATTTTGGCAAGTGCCTGCTCGGTCTGCAGATAGTACGAAATTACTAACTAAAACTACCATAGCAGAAGTGCTACGGTAGTTTGAAGATAAATGGAAGATTATGGTAATAGGGAAGTCTCTTACTCATTTATTTTTATTAAATCGGGTACCTATATTCTTTTTTTACAAACATCTAGCTACGTCATCCAAACGGGGAATCTCAAAAGACGTAATAAAGTTATAGGTATCGTCCTAACTCTACGTTCGCACAGGGTCGTGGCGCGATGGCGGATGGCACAAACTAAACAAGGCATATACCCTGCAGTGGGTGAAGTTTGGCTTTGGATGATGATGATGATGATGAACTCTATATGTCCCTCCAATTATAGAACACTATAGCGTACACAATATATTAACTCCACTAGACTCACATATCACATTATGGGGACCTTATAATTACACAACGCACGGGGAAACCTGCGACACCTTATTTTCCATCGTCTTTTAGTAAAAAATATGAACTATGGCTTCCTAGTTCATATTTCGTCTTCTGAAATACCTTTTTTTTTAGTTTTCCAGAGGACGTGCGATCTGTTAGTGCCCTATAATATGATATGTTGTACCTGTTACATTAATATTAGTAAACATATTATACTATAAATATGTTTCTTGCATAATTTGGAATCTACCTAAAGGCATTATTAAAATTACTTACATTCTATCATCATCATTTGATCACCTCCGGAAAATGGGGAGCAGCGTCTTTCCGTGTATCAGCATTCCGTACTGCGCTCGCCAACCCTGCCAAGCGTGGTGAATATAGCAACTACCTACCCCTCATGGAGATTTCATGAGAGGCGGGTGAAATAATGATGAATGATGCGATTAAGTTATTTTTTGTAATACGTTTAATATCGTGTTGAATGTTGCTAATATTGTATTCGTGCGTGTTGCGACATCATGTAGTTGGAGGGACACAGACCTAGGCAAATTATTTCTAGGGTTTAAGTTTTATTGTGATTTTTGTCCATAGATAAATACATATAAATATCTAAAGGGTATATTTCTTTTGCAGTTTGGCCCAAGACAAGAGGCCATCTCAACTGGACACCGGGTCAACACGCGCCGTGCTGGCCCGTGCCCTGGACGTTTGGCAGCAAGCCTCGAGGCTCACCTTCACGGAAATCAACTCCAACCAGGCTGACATCGTCGTGTCATTCGCCAGGTAGGTTTCAAAAGCCCAACGAAATTGCATAGTTTCATGTTAACAGATGAAAAAAACAAATTATCAATTGAAATGGACATGGGCGTAAATTGAGTGGTAATTATAAATAAGTCTAATTTGTATGTTGAGACTGAGAGACACTGTTGGCTGAAGCACGCTATCATCGAGTCCACAATTATCTGTGTATAAACGCAAATACTGCAAAATATCCAACAGACAAGAAATTAAGTATTTAACTCGGAGATTACCTATTTTTTTTTGTAATGCATTTCCTCAGTTTTGCAGTTTGATACCACACTTGGGTATATTTGAAAACATTCAATTGTTCACCCCTCCTTTAACCCCCATATCTCATGAATGGATCGACCGATTTCTATAAAACTGATAAAACATTTTTAAGAACCACCGCCGGAAAACCTTCTTTCAAATAAAAAAAACTGCATGCAAATCGGTCCACTCGTTTAAGAGCTACCGTGCCACAGACAGACACACAGATACACACACACAGCGGTCAAACTTATAACACCCTCTTTTTTTCGGAGGTTAAAAATAAAAAAAAATTAACAGGGTTCAATTGTTCAAACATCATTCTAGTAAAAAAGTCCTAAGTACCTAAAGTACTATAAACATGTATATCGAAGCTTTAAATCGCAAAGCCTTTGATTTATTGCGCCGATAATAAATAATAATCAACTGAGGATTTAGAGAAACGTCCTATCCATTTTAAGGGGATTTGTAACGTCTCGTGCGACGCATCAGAATAAGGGCAGAAAATGCGGAACTTTGCGGTTCTACCAACTAAGCGTAAAGGACATGTAAAAAACTTTTTTCAAATCCTGTAAACATTCCTTTACCAGACTTCAGATAAGTATATATTTCCATTAAGATTCCTCCAGATAGTCAACAACAAAGACTAATAAAAGTTAAAATTGGACCGCATTGATATCTATTCAGGCGTAGGAGTCCCGGTCCCGATCACGATTCACTTTCGCTCTAAGAACGTGACATGACACCAAATACACCTCTCTACTTATCTAATAACGCTACCTGCTGAAACAAAATTCAATACCTGTTAAATTAATTAAATCTTTCTAAGAATACAGTTTGTAGACCGTAATTTGCTACTACCTAAGTACCTTAGAGTACGTACTGAATCACAAATAAGGTAGTTGTTTTAAAATATCCACGTAAAATGTAGGAAAAACGTATATTTTATCAAGCAAATGTAGCTGCTACTGCACTAGGGCTGGTAGTTTAGTATTCATCGCACGAGAGAGTCATTCGTTACCAGCCTTCTATTTTATTTACATGTTTACATTCCGATAGTTAATGTATTGGTGAGGTTCAGTCCGGATATATGGCATACAATAAATTGAGTTAAAAGATCAATTACAGCATACTGTGTAAAAAATGTTTAATATTGTCAGCGCATACGATATCCGCAGCAAGCAAGCCCGTCGGCTATTGTGTGATATATCCTGACAAATGACGCAGAGTTCAGTACAGGAGCGGCATATCGAATGAGACCAGGGTGAAGTTTCAGTTATTAAATAGTGGACGATATGAGAAAGTAGCTCGCACAAAAACATCTAGCGTGGATATATTGCGGCCGCCATATTGCGCGCGAAGCTGGAAACTTGCACCAACTTCTGTTTGGTCTGCATAAATTCTTTTTTCTATGCCACAGGGTGCTAGTGGACGTGGAACTTGAGCCCGCTGCTTGCTTGTCACGTCCCAAGTGCACTTTTATTATTCGGATGGTCATTTGAGGTGCCCGTCGGTCGTGGAAACTTTAACAATGCTCTGTATTTTTGTGTTCCATACGAGTGCCTACACTCCTTCAAATACTTCCTAATGCAATCTTATTGGTGAGCTAGTATAAGTCATTGAAATCGGATTGATGCGAGAAGGCAATAATATGCAAAATACGATAGTTACTCGTAAGTACCACCCATCTAAACACATTGGAATCGATATTGAATATCCACTTTTCTAAGTATATATCTTCTATAAAGGTATCTATGTACTATCCCTGATATTAAGAAATGTTATTGCACGAGTTGTAGCCGACTGGTGTCTGTCTTGAATTTTATGTGTGCCATTAACTTATATTACTCACTATAAAACTCTTCCCGTTACGATATTCCACGGTAAACTTAACTTCCAATAAATAGGCTCGATTAAACAAGTATCTTATCTGTGCTATACTCGTACCTACCATCAACATCTACAAGCGCATCTTTAATAAGAAACAATCTGAAGAAAACGGAACGAAAAAACAAAATGAAAATCTGAGTGAGCCATACTAATTTTTCACAGAATAATTCACAGATTCGCTCCCAATGCGAATAAATTATTATACCGCATTATGTAAATAAAATGTGGCTTCGTAAAGCTTTGAAATTTTCATGTTTGCTATAAATCTTCGGTTGTTTTCATAAGATTAAATACGATGCGATCAGTTTATCGAATAACCTGTGAAGTGATTGCATCAAGCGCAGCCATCCGAACGTAGAGATTTATTGCGTTCATAAACTGCTGTAATATTACCCCGGCTATAAAGGATACGTACAACTTAATGTTCTCCAACTCTCGCTGATATTAAGATGGATGTAGGTACCTACTTATCTTGTGTGGGGATTTCTAGATTGTTGTATGACTATGACTGCATAGCTATTAAGATATAAAGCTATCGTATTACCTAGTTGCATTGGTGATAAAATGGCAACACACATATCAGGGATAGGTATAGTTTATAAAACATTTATATTTATTAGAATCGATTATTCATATTCGTTTTCCCCACGTACGTACCCTCAGATAATCGAGACAAGTTTCACGTGAAACTCAATAAAGCTACGGTTAGATAATATCGCGTTAAATATGCATGGACTCAGAAAATAAAATTGATAATATAGAGTCGGGTCCACCATGCATGAACCGTAAGCATAAATTGGCATGAAAATTGGTAGAAAAAGTATCTTCTCGAAACAGAAACCATCACAGATGTATGACCCAACGGCCGGCCTAATACTAATAGATACCCGCTTTGCTCTATGAAAATATCGTTACCCAAATGAAAATAAAGGTAATAACGTGCTTTCTAGATTTCCCCTTCGCGCTTGAGGACCTTTCATTGTTTTGTTGGCGCGAAAAATGATTAGGTGGGTAGCCAGCAAGACCCCCGGGATGCAAGTTTGATTGCTCTCTGACTAGCGTCCATTTCATCTGCCGTTGTTTGTTCAGATGAATTAATTATCGGTAGGTACTATATTTTCTTTGTAGATGTTGATGTGGAATTTTGCATAAGGGGAGGTCTATTTGTTACATAGAATTGAAATCGATAGAAAACTGTTTATGTAGAGCTGTCTGGAAAATTAACTTCTTAAAAGCCGTATGGTTTTTCCATTATGGTTATAAAACATTGTCAAGTGTGTGACACCTAACAAGATAAGGTAGAGAAAAATTATGAAATGTGGCCTGTTCAAAGTCTCTTTAACTAGATAAAGGCTGTCCTCTTCTCATTCAAGCTTTGCCTAGCCAAGCTGACAATAATCCCTTAAAGACTTAAATTTTCTTTACACGTATTCATGTATATATGTGCTCACTTGGGTACCAAGTGACGTTTTCTTAAAAATATCGTATTTCGTTTATTTTTGCAGATTTTTATTTCCTAAAATATGTTAACCAAGCAGAAATATTCCCAGGCGTTACCACGACGATGCATATCCATTCGACGGACGCGGTTCCATCCTTGCACACGCTTTCTTCCCCGGCACCGGTCGCGGCGGCGACGCCCACTTCGACGACGACGAACTGTGGTTGCTGCAGCCGAAGAACGATGACGAAGAAGGTAAAATATCTTGACATATGATAAACTGATAGCGGTTTGAGATGCAGCAGTGGGTCATATAGTTGTAGGTTATTGTAATTGTAGGTAGGTAAGTATATCCCGTCATCGCAATCAATAATGAAAGTTCACATGAGAATCAAATTTCCGCAGGCCTATTGTAGTCTCCGAAAGTTCATCTTTATTGCCCCTGTATCATCACGAGGGGCTTCCTCCAAGTTGCCAGGTTATGCAGATATCGTAGCCCACCCTTAAATTACGGTATGCAGGATCTACAAAAATATCAGTCGATATTGCCTTTAGAAGTTTTTAGTGTAACAGAGCGTGGACAATGGACATTAGTAACAAGGCTAAATAGCTTAGCACATAAATTAAACAAATACCATTTGTAAGCTAGTAAACATGAAACGAATTAAATCGAACCTTTTACCCTCTGATGCGGGTAAAATACGACGTGAATTTACAAACTGTTACTAGGTAGGGTCTATTCAAATTGTTTGCACGCCGGTATCTATAGCTACGTTACCGTTAGCAAACAGGGTTCCAGCAGGGAACGTTGCGACCGCAGCGGTGCAACAGGCTGCGATTACCGTGCCCTCCGCACACACGTGATAATTTACCGAACGGAGGCTTGCGTGGCACAGGATTGTGTTCGGTTAGCCATGTATAAAGCCACCTTCACGTTTTATGCAGCGGTGAAAGTAGATTTAATTGTTTTAAGCTGTGAACGTGGATGCTACATCTAAATAACTGCTTCAACAAAAAGGCAAATCAAAATGCGTTTCATGCACAATATATCAGTATACGTAATACGCGGGACATTAGTGCAGATCTGATCTCCCTCATTAGATAAAAAATAAGAGTTAGATGAGTTTCATATATGTACATAGGTAGCTTTTAATTTCTAGGCATCATTATGAGTAGACTTTGCATACAATGACCGATTCTCGTTGCAGGAACTTCTCTATTCGCCGTAGCTGTCCACGAGTTCGGCCACTCTCTGGGACTCAGCCACAGCTCCGTGAGAGGAGCTCTTATGTATCCCTGGTATCAAGGAATACAATCGAACTTTGTTCTACCTGAGGACGATAGAAATGGAATTCAGCAGATGTACGGTAAGTTGAGTGAAAACTTGATGTGCAAGCAAACATTGAGCTCGCTTGAATAAATAGACTGATACCTTGTGAAGCTCTACAATGACTATAATGCAGGTATTTATTTCAGGTCCGAAAGAAGCTAGAAAATGGGGAAAGATACCTTATTACCGACCTATAGAAACACCTCCACCAACCACCACTTCAACGACCACAACGACAACAACGAGAAGACCCATTCGGCACAGCACGAGATACCCTGTCAAATACCCCAGCTACCGTCCAAATACACCGTACCCACGCGAACCTAGTAGATATCCCCAGCATCAACCGGTACGACCAGAGAGACCTGAAAGGCCGCACCACCACAACCCATCCTATCCCGACCTACCCAGTTACTATCCACGTCACAGATACAACTCCACTGATGACCACCCACGCAGAACGCACCATCACAGGCCTACTGAAACGACAACTATGGCGACAACCGCCCGTCCTCGCCGTCCTGAGTACCCGAACTACAGACCAAACCCGCCTTCGGATCCGAGGCAAGATTATCCCAGCTATAGACCGAATACTCCAACAGATCCAAGGCAAGATTATCCTAAAAGGCCTTACACCCCTGAGAAAACTACAACGAGGAAACCCACTCCCGCCCCCAGGCCAGATATTCCGGACTCGTGTGATACAAGTTACGATGCTATCGCTCTTATTCGAAGCGAGCTTTTCATATTCAAGGGCAAGGTAAGAAATAATTTAATATATTTATGACTAGCTGATCCGGCGAACTTCGTATCGCACCTATAACTACAACCACCACTTACTAAAACTACAACTTACCCTAAAACTACCCTACAAATAAATAAATAAAAAAATAAAAATTCATTTATTGCGTAAAATCAAATTAACAGAGTGTGTTTGGCTCTGACTCCTAAACTAGGGTTACCTGTATGTCAGGAGTCAGGTCCTTCCAATAGTGATTACTGTCTAAAAAAAATATGTTTATCTTAACTAAAGCCATACATATAATTAAACGGCAATAATTTATTTATATTACTAATTACATTGTAGATTTAAGAATGTCAATTTGCATGACATAATAATCTTATAAAATAGAAAATTTAAATTTATGAATTTTAATTACATAGAAAATACAATTATATTAATAAGCAAGAAAAAAAAATAGAATACTAAAATAAATACCAGATAGTTTACCTATGGTGTTACGTTTTATGATGTAAAGTGAACAAATAATTTAACATAACAATGAATCACAAGTCTTTTAAAAGTAATAAGTAAAAGGACAAAAAAAAACTATTTCATAATTAGACTTTCCGTCTCACTGTAGTCCATATCCCTCAACCAAGTCGCAATCTTCTTTTTAAAAAGGTAATTAGATAATGTCTTTATATCCTTGTTGGATGTTAACAGCTTATTGTAAATGACAGGTGCGATGAAGTTGTAGTGCCTTTTAGCCATATTACATTTGGTTTGCGGCAGAGGACATCGATGAATGCGTTTATTACAATGTGGAAGTGAGGGAACAGTATACCTGTGGTAGCGTCGCAGACATTGTGAAATAAACAATTGACGAACACTAAGAACTTCGGCCTTTTGGTAAACCTCTCTTGTTGGATACCTAAATGGAAGGAACATCATCACCTTAAGTAGCGCTCGCTGTGCTCGCTCTACTTGAATCAGGTGGCTTTTGCACGCTCCACCCCATACACTTATTCCAAAATTCAAAATACATTGGCAGAGGGCTTTGTATATCTGGATTCGCGTAGGCATATCAGCTACGAAACGAAGCTGTTTGAAAGCATAAATTAGGCTACGAACTCTACTTGCAACTGCTTTTATATGAGGGGCCCAAGTCATGTTGTCATCAATAGTTATGCCCAGATATTTTATTGATTTGGTATTCTGGAGTACGGGGCAAGTGCATTGAAAGTTATTGGTTACGTCACGAGTTCTGTTGCAAGGATATGTGTGAATTTTTATACTATACGTTTCACTAGGGCTTCCGTGTTTTGTTCTACTAAAACATAAATACCTCGTTTAGGAAGTATTTAAGGTCAGTAGATTGCTTTCCAACCAACAAGTGACATTTGCAAGTTCTGTTTCCACCAAGTCTTTTAATTTTTCCCAAGTATCACCACAGAATAAAAGAACGGTGTCATCCGCAAACATAGTTATTGATGTGTGAGTATTTTCTAGGTGATTTAGATTATCAATGTAAACTAGAAAGAGTGATGGTCCTAGGGTGCTGCCTTGAGGCACTCCGTAATGGCATTCCAAGTCACCACTTGTCTCTTCGCCTACTCGAACGCGTTGTTTTCGTCCACTGAGATAACTCACAAACCAGGAATGTGTGATTCCTCGAACGCCAACACCCTCCAATCGTCTGAGCAAAAGGGTAGGGGATACGGTGTCAAAGGCTTTCTGGAGATCCAGAAATACTCCAATACATTTCCTTCCCATGTTGAGATTATCCGTAATATGTGTAGTAAGTCGTAACGTTGCATCCTCAGTAGAACGGCATTTGCGAAAACCAAATTGATTGGGCGACAGCAGGTGATTACTTTCTAGATATGAAATTAGCCTTTTATTAACAACTTTCTCTAAGAGCTTGGACAGAATCGACAACAGAGATATGGGTCTGTAGTTGGTTGGCAGTTTACTGTCTCCAGTCTTATATATAGGAACAACAACTCCTATTTTGAAAATTGAGGGAAATTGCCCCTCTGAAAGGCTCAGATTGAATAAATGGCTTAGTAATGGTGAGATAACAGAGCTACATTCTTTAAGCAGTTGGGTAGGTATCAGGTCCCATCCTGCAGCGCTTTGCAATTTAAGGGTGGAAATATATTGGGAAATCTCATTTGGATCTGTGGGAGAAAATGCCATTGAGTGAAGTGGGCTATTGTTTGTATTTATTTTGCAAGACAACTCTTCCTCATTCATCCCAATAATATTAGTCGTAACGTTAGATAAAGCTCTTCCTATTGACGTAAAGTAATTGTTGACTTCGTTTAGAGATTCCACGGCAGTATCCCTAATTTTAAGAAGATCGGACGGAATTTTTCTTTCGCACTTCAGATTACAAATTTCTTTGACGATTTTCCACGTTTCCTTTATATTCCCTGTATGTTTGTGTAATTTATTTTTGTAGTATTGTCTTTTTAGTGATTTAATTAGCTTATTGCATGTGTTACGGTATAGTGTGTATGTTATTTTTAACTCCTCGTTATCAAGATTTTTTCTATACCTTTTGTGGAGTCTGTCGCGTTTTCGGATGCATCGGACTATACTTATAGTAATCCAGGGTTTCAATGGTCTTTTCCTAGACGCAATCCTAATAACAGTGCTACAGTCCCTTAGTGTATCTTGTAATTTAGAGACGAGAACCTCAGCAGCCAAGTCTACAGATTTAGTCTTGTAAAAAAAGTCATAATTTGTACTCTCCAGAATCTGACTAGCTGCTTCGTAGTCGATCAAGACTTTTTTACGGGCCTCTTGGTTATTGTAGGCTAGTTTTGGCTTCGGAATGTATAGAAGTATAGGTGAATGGTCAGTGAATTCTTCGAATACTACTGTTCGTACAGAAGATTCAGTCTTGATCATGAAGTGATCCAGACAACTGTTGTTTCTTGTCGGTATATTTATTCCAATTTTAAGTCCATAAGTCGCCATAAGGTTGAGATAGTCGGAGGTTTGGGGAGATAGTTCATTCTGTATTATATCCAGATTAATATCCCCAGTTAAAATTATATTCTTACTAGTTGTGTTACTAAGTACATTGTCTAAGGACTCCAGAAAACTATTTGGGTTTCTGAAGCAAGGTGGCCTATATGCACCGATTATGGTGAAAGAATTATTTATTGAAACCACAAGGCAGTTTCCACCTTGTATTTTTGGTTCAAATGAGGAAACATTTCCGAGACTCTCACTCACATAAATGACGACCCCATCGTTTTGATTGATGTTATCGTTTGTTCTATAGTGTTGATAGTTGGTAATAGTTGGGATTACCGAGTCTTTATTTACCCAGCACTCGGTGAGCACTATTACGTCAACGGTAGTATTAAGACTCGCAATGAACACTAGAAAGGGGTCCAAGTTTTTGTTGATGCTCCGTATATTAACCGTTATGATTTTTAAGGATTTGTCAGTTTTATTTATATCAAGTAGTTGGTTAATATTACAAGCATCATCAGCATAGACACAATTGACGTCATGTGAGGAGTCAACTTCCGCCAATATATCCCTAACCGAAGTCATCTTCAGGCCGTAAGTACTCTGTGATTAATAGGAGGGGGGGAAAACGACTGACATTTAGACGTGTCGTGCTAACGTCGCTGTTTGCGGTATATGATTGCAAACATATATTTGCGTGGTTGAGGAATATTTCATTAGTGGTGATCTTTGTTGGACGACTGGATAAAAATCGAAGAGTTGGTGTTTGTGTGGAATATTTTTCACTATTATCTTTGCAGGTTGTGAACAATAGATTAAAAAGTATATAGACTAATACCATAGGAAGTACTACAAGTAAAATTAGTTTACGAATAACAACCGAAAAAACACATTTAGGAAGTAAATATAGTCACTTGGTATTTTTTGCCAGTTTTTCCAGATCCGTATCCTCAATCACACGGATAGCCGGCGCACCTTCGTTTATACGTAAATAAACTAACCCATGAGAGGTCCAGCAGTATTTGTAGCTGTTTGCTCGTGCAAATTCGCGCGCCATAGAAAAGATGCGCCTGGCTTTGGCGGTCAGGTTGTCAGAGACGTAGATAGGTACAGGTGAGCCCCCGATACCTAACATTGTGGATGTTAATTGATTCCCATTGTGGTCCCTTCTCTGTGTCTTCATTGAGATTAAGGCTTTCTCCTTCTTTAAGGTAGTTGTAAACTCAACCACTATAGGCTGGTTAGCTTGTTTGGATCGAGCTCTGAAGATGTCCTTGATCTCTGAGGGTTCCATGGTAACATTTAGGACTTTACCCACCTTTTTCACTATCTGAATAAGATCTTCTTTCGTTTCTGTTTTAGATTGCGGAACATTCCTGACTTCCAAGCTAGCTGATTTGCCATTTCTTTCCAAAAATTCTATTCTTTCCTCCATTTTTCTGATTTGTAGGAAATTCTTTTTTCTTTCAATTTCTTCTTTCAATTCCACAAATACCCTACAATAAGTATTATGAATTATTATTAAGTCAAACATTATGAACATTATATTAACAGACAATAAAAAAATTCAACATTACAGAAAAAAGCTCAAAACCATTTAGAAATAGGAGACTTGTAAGAGCAATGATGTAAAATATTTTTTTCCTATCAGTACCACTGGCGCATTGGCGCTTACGGAAAATACGAAGGATATCCTATGGAAATAAGAAGAATGTGGACTGGACTTCCAAGAAACCTCACACACGTTGACGCCGTTTACGAGAGACCAGACCAGAACATAGCTATTTTCGTTGGTAAGTGAAAACAATATTAAACAATATTAAGTTTTTTAGGGTTCAAATAACACGCGTAAGTACTAAGTGCACGTCAAAGCGTCCTAACGTACCGCTGGCGCTCTTTTTAAGCGACCTTAAAAAATAGGAGGATATTCACAAGTAGTATTTTTTTTAATTTTTGATACCTCAGAACACTGTCGTTTATGAACCGATTAGAAAAAATATTTTTGTGTTCAAATAGATACACTTTCAATTAGGTGAAAAAGTTTCAATTCATACACTTTAAATGAAGTCGGTTTATTTGTTGAAAAAATTAAGATTTATTGACAGTATAATACCGGCATATTACAGTACAACACAATGCAGCGCTATAGAGCGGAGTCATGTCAGGCTGGCGCGCTCATTTGGCAACCTCTTAAATACTTTATTTACAAAGCACGATTTGTGAGTTTAATTTTGTATCTATTTTAGGTACACAACTGTATCTGTTCGACGTGCAAAGCCTCATGCCAGGGTATCCGAAATCTTTGTACCAACTCGGTTTGCCGCATCATTTGGAGAAGTTAGACGCAGCTATGGTCTGGGGGTACAACAGCAAGACCTATTTCTACAGTGGAATGGTGTACTGGAAGTAAGTTTTAAACCGAAGTTTCCCATAAAGAAATTTAGTTTCTTCTGTTCTCCAAATTTTACTATTCTTTCCTATATTTATTGCAACGTAACACCCTAAGGCTAAGGGTCAGCGCAGACAGAACGGAGCGCATCAGATAGGATTTTATTGACGCACTTGAAAATATACTTTAATATTATGAAAATAAAGTGCAAAACGCCGCGCAGGGATTCCCGTGTAAATTCGAGGACGCGCGAGCATTTTTTGTCAGGTTCAAGCATTTATGCACTTTATTGTAATAATTTTAAAGTTTATTTTCAAGTGCGTTAATAAAATCCTCTCCGCTGCGCTCCGTTCTGTCTGGGCTGAGCCTAAGTACCCTCTATACATGGTATGGCAATTTAAGGATGCATAGCTTAACATGTCATGTTGACCTGTTGACCGAATATCAGGTTTAACGAATATGCATGGTGACAGTAACATAATACAAGACCGTGTGTTATCCCTTTTCAATTTAATGAAAAATACTGAGACTCGTGATAATTAGGAAGATAAAATAGGCAACGAAGAAATGACTTGTCAAATATTTTTTGATGATGTACATGACGGAATAAGAATTAATAACTGGTGAATGGAAACAGAGCTAACCGTCATATTTACGTTTTCAGATACGACGAAGATACTGGCAGTGTGGAACCCGACTATCCGCGAAACATGGCCATGTGGAAAGGAGTTGGCTATAACATCGACAGCGTTTTCCAATGGAAAGATGGTAAGATCTTTGGTATTAATACTCGGGCTTAAGATTATCTTATCAGGCTTCTTGAGATTTAAAATTTAACGTGGTGGTAGAAATTTTAGTTAAACTATTAATATATACATGATACTCTAATCTTCTTTTATTAGCCATGCAGGTATAGGTATTTTGCATGCTAAAACATCTATTGTAGGACCGCCCTACAACGGATGAATTAGTTAGGATTTTTAAATGTATTTTTTTTCTCATTAATCCGATAAACGCATAGAAAAGACGCATGTCTATTTATTTTATATTTATATATTTATTTTTATATTTATGTATATATGTATATTACAAACAATTTTAAGACTACGTTTCAATTCCAGGAAAAACCTACTTCTTCAAAGGAAAAGGTTTCTGGAAGTTCAACGACCTTCAGATGCGAGTGGAACACGAGAAGCAGCTTCCTTCAGCACAGTTCTGGATGGGATGCCAGCCCGACAGACACGGCACCAAGTCGCCGTACCGCGCGCTGTCTCCACCAGGCTCCACGCTACGATCCTTCAGTGCCTCAGATGCGACAGCTCTACACACTAGCATATTACCTATTCTCATTTCTGCTATCCTAGTACTCAGATGTTACTCAATCCTATAATTTTTCGATCTATTTCGAAATTGTAAATATATCGTTTAACGGAACTGATTATTAGGTATAAGGAAAGTAATCATGTCGTCTATTTAAGGTATATTTATTGCATTTTATTGTATTGTAACAAGCTGCAAGATATCAATCAATTCATGAGTAAAACTACTCATAAATTGATATCTTGCAGCTTGTTTTAATTATCTACAGGCAATTTATATCTATGCCAGATTTGTTTTAACTTTTGCTGTAAAAGTAATACACATATCTTAAACTTACCAAACTAATGCGCAAAAAAGCACTGCCTGTTTTAGTATTCTTCTAATAATATCGATATTATTACGTTAGGTAGCTATAGCACAGCTATAGGCAAATTAAAATATTTAAATGAATACTATGTTAGAATAGTAAAGTATGTTTAAAATTTTATTTTATTGTTCTTTGTACATTTTGATCTCAACATGCTTGAGAGTTTGGTTTGTTATGACATTATGTAAGGTTTATAACACCACTGAGTAGCTTCTGTACAGTTTATATTGTCTTTCGGTGTCAGTATTATATGTATATGTTATTTTATGAAAAAGACGATAAAAGAATATCATTATTTAAGTTGGATATAATTATGCATATTTAATCCAATTTGAGTATGGTCCACTATATCAGATTATTTTTTTTAAAAGGTGTTTCTAATAGTGTACCTATCACAAGCCTGCCTTATAAGTACTGTAATCCTAGAAGTAAACTACATAAGTAGGTACTATTTAATGTATAATTAGGTAACTTTAATCATCAATTTTTATTATTCATTATCAATAAGCATTTATTATTTACTAGCTGGTTAAAAGAGGTACACATTAACATAATTTGTAAATTTTTAAGGTTTAAGAATAGATATTATGTGATTGGTAATGAAGCTGATGCCATAAGTATAGCATAAAGATAATTATTTGTACTCATTATAAACAGATGGCCTTTATGTGTACTGTGAAATTGAAAAACTATTGTTGAATGAATACTGCTATATAGTAGTTATTGCCAATTGGTAAACACTTGGTAGAATGAAAATGGTGCTTTATAGTTAGTTATTGTACAGAATAAATTATCTTTGGATATTTTTGTAAGTGCTGTTGTGTTGAAGTTTGAATGCAGTCTGTGGCCATATTTCTACAGTTTCTTCCATAATGTCCCCTAGGATTTCGTAACATAGTAATTAAAATAGCATTTCATCATCTCAGCTGTAGGACGTCCAGTGCTGGTCATAGGCCTCCCTCTAGGATCCCCAATTACAGATCACAAGGGGGTTGGATGCCATACTCACCACGCTTAGCAGGCGGGTTGGCGAGCGCCGTATGAGATGTTGATACACGGAAAGGCGCTACTGCCCGTCTTCCCTAAGTATCCCTTAGCAGACTCCTACTGCATCCACGGACAAGGGAGGAGGGGCAACATTCTACTGCCGGCACCCCACGGCCAATAGCATTTACATAGATTATAATCTTGTGCAATCAGCAGTGAACATATTTTTGAGCAGTGAGTGTATGAAAACATAATAAAGAATATTGTTAAGGTACTGCTAAGATAAGCATAATAGTCATAGTTTAGGATGATGTGTAACACAAATTCTTACCTCCCAGGTCGCTCATTATTTTGTATAAACATGTAGCTTTTTTACGATTTCTTTGATCACAAATAATTTAATGATAACTGTGATATTTTATTTTATAAAATGAGCCATAATTGGCACTAATATCAAAATTTAAAAATTTTGTCTTCTCTAAAATAATTATTTTGTAACTTACCTAACAAATACTATTCTATCTTCATAAATTATAAGTACTCTAATATGTTTTACATAATGAAATAAAGTTTTTTTTTTTAAGATTTGAATGATTTGTTTTTAATGGGCAACCATTTTCCTTATACTTTGCATAAATACAAAATATAAATCAAAATATTTTCTTTTGTCTGTCTCTATTTCACAAAAGTCTCTGTAACGGCTAAAATGATTTTGATGGGATTATCACTGGGATATAACTCATTTTTACAACAAATAACTTAAGTGTCATTACAGGAAAATATTAGGGTTCCACACAAAAATCAATACAAAATAAAAACTCGAGCAAAGTTATAGAATACTAGGTTTTGCCCGCAACTTTGTCCGCTTGGAAATCCCTTTTTCACACAGAGCCACTTTGATTCGAAAATATAAATCCCATTTATTCCCTATCCTGTGGGAATTTCGAAAAATCCCTTCTTAGTGCACCTCTAGGATACTCAAGGTATATGTGTGCTTTCAAGTCTTTAGGTCCATTGGTTTAGGCTGTGCGTTGATATATTAGTAAGTCAGTCAGGACTTTGAATTTTATATATATGGATTACAAAATATAGATGCTAATAAAACCTAATTATCCTAAACATTGACAAATTTATATGACCTGCAGCTTTGCACACATTATGTCTGATTAAAAAGCTTTGTCTTTCAATTGGGACTGCAGCCAATGTCAAGTCAAAACATCTTAACAGAATTTATATGCAATAAGAACTGGCTCTATCTTGCCCTAGACTAGAAGATATGATTACATCATCATCTCAAGTACTGTCCACTCAAGTACTGAGTGCTGTACAAGTGCTGTCCACATCCACAGCTGGCTATAGGCCTCCCTCATCAGAGCATGAGACGGTTGTTGCCAGACTCGCCACACTTGCACTTGGCAGGCAGGTTGGTGAGTGAAGTATGGGATGCTGCTACTCATCTTCTGGAGGTAGCCCTTGGCAGATTCTTACAGCATCCACAGGCAAGTTAGGAGAGGCATTATTCTACTGCCGGCACACCACAACACTATATTGACTGCATACCATATTGTAATCTTATCATGTCTGAGCAACAGGTCCCATACAGCATGCATTAGCCTCTATCTTATTTCTTCTACAATGCTTATCTAATGGATTTTTTGGTTTAGATTATGGTCTTTATAATAATGTGTCAGAAAATTGGTCTTCCACATCTAGTATAAAGATGATGATATTCAGCAACTGTCAATGCATGCTGTATGGGATATTTTAGGTTTTCTTTGTTGGATAAGGCTTGTTTAGACCATTTTCTCAATTTGCATTAATGGTGAACGTTAGGACAATGGTTTCCATTGTTAGGAGAAGTCTCGTCAGTTAATTCCTCTATAAATGACTTTAATTAAATAAATAGGAAGAGTGAGTGACTAAAATACTTCAAAGTTAAGATAACAAGAAACTTTATTCAAACTAGGGTCTATACATTCATGTGAAAACTTACCTAAATTAATATCACTGTCAATTTTTACTACTATCCGTCGTGTTGATATGTTCATTGAAGCCAAGTTTAGCCCAGTCTTCTTTCGCCATCAAGCTATGTTCCATCCTACACCCCAAATATTCCTTAGCCTCAGCTCTGCACATCGAGTTATCACTGTTGTTATTGAAGAGGCACTTCATATATTTCGTCATGGACTTTTTACACAGTCCTTCGTGATCAAGAGGAAAACTTCCCTTGTCCGGCGGCGTCGGAATAAATGATTTTTGACCGAATGTCATAGCCGTCGACATTTTTGATATTTAGGTTTTTTTCAGTTTTAGCACAAACTCTCTAATTGTAGTTTTAATACGTTTTTGCAACGAAATCTCACAAAATGAATAAGTTTTTGGGGTTTGTTTTGGTTGGATTGAACTATTTAGGGATTCTCTTCTTCTTCTTAGTTTTTTGGCTTCTGTGACTAGCGGTCACAATTCTGCCAGTGTCCGTACAATATAATACCACATAATGGAATATTTTAACGAAGTACTTTTCTTATGTTCAATAAATCAGAAAATACGTTAATGCATTCATTATAAATGAAAGCTAGATCAGATGCAGTATTTAATAATATGTTTTAAGTGTACGGAAAGACCATAGCCATAGAGAGATTTTTACAGTGACATCGCCACATTTGTCTTTTTGACTTTGACTTGTCCGTGCTAATGCAAACGTCAACGTCAACCACACGTGTGTGTGTCTCAAATTCAGAAATTGGCAAAAACAACAAATATTTTTGTAAATTTTTTAACAAAATAGACGCAATGTCGCGTCTTATAATAAAGAATTTACCGAACAAGGTTTGCTTATTATAAATCAATGTGTGTATTCCGATACAGTAAGTAAATAAGTCACAATTATCTATGACGTAATTCAACTTACAGGTAACAGTAGAGCAACTGAAAGAAATATTCGGCGAAAAAGGTGAAGTAACTGATGTTCAGCTCAAATATACTAAAGATGGCAAGTTCAGAAACTTTGGCTTCGTTGGGTACAGATCAGAAGAGCAGGCTGCTGCTGCCACTGAGTTTTTTGATGGCACTTGCATCAGGTCAATGAAGATACAGGTTCAACCTTGTGCAAACTTGGGAGATGACAAGAAGCCCAGGGCCTGGAGCAGGTATGCTTCGGACAGCACTGCTTACAAGAAGTTGCATAAAGATGAAATAGAAGAGCAAGAAAAACAAAATAGGAAAGAGAAAAATGATCGAAAGGTTGAAAAAAATAAAAACAAGATAAAAGATCTACTCAAGAAGGTATTAATTAGTTCATTATGTTAATGACTTATTGGCATAGCCAGTACAAGTTCTATTTTATATCTCAGTCTTATTGTCAATACTTACTGGTTCAATTCTGTTCAGCTTGGAAATATTTTTTTTGCAAGTAGTGTAGTTAAATAATGCTGGACCTTTCACACGCTGGACAAGCACCATCTAACCGGCCAAAATAAGCAGAGCTTGTGTTATGAGTAGATAGAGTACAAGATGATTGATTGAATACATATTAAAATATTTTATTTTGTTAATTAATAATACATAAAAGATACTCAAACCTGAGACAAATATATCTTGAAAAGCAAACATTTGTCACTTGGTGGGGGTTGAACCCAGAACCCTTTTGCGCCTCAGCCGGCTGCTAGGCCAACTAAGCCATGGAGTTGTTAATATAATGTAATTTAAAACCCCTGTTATTCCAGCACAAAGATGACCCACTGTTTGCAGAGTTCATTGAGGCTCACACAAATGAAAATACATCATGGATTAAAAATGCTTATGTTGAAGCAACTAAAAGCGATGATGATGATAGTGGAGTTGAAGATGAAACTCAAGAAAAGGCTGAAGAGATCAGGAAAGAAAGTAAAGCAACAGTTGAAGAATCTAAAACTGTAAAAGAGGATGTCAAAGAAAAAAAGCAACAAAAGATTGCTAACAAGCAAATCAGTGATTTAGAGGTATGTATTAGAGTTTTGCATTACTATTTATTATCAATATGTTAGGTAAAATACTTTACTTAAAGGTATTTTACACATAAATTAAGTTTAATACAATGTTAGTTATTTTTTATTTATTACTGTATTCTGTTTATTAATTTTATCATAATACATATCACATCTTTTATTTGTAACACCATTTCTTTTAAACCATATGTGTCGAGAAGGCTTCGACACAAGGGTCAATCAGATTAGATAGGCGCTGCGTAAATAATATTACTTTAAATCTGATTGCCGGGAATCTCGAACAATCGTCTACACTTTGAGAATAATGTGCACCATGGAAATGTGAGGAAATAAGAACGCGCAAGAATGACTAAGTCCACTACTAACCTTGCCATACAGGTCCTGGAGCCTCCGTGAAGTCTGCTGATAGTTCGCCCTATCCACAATGTATATCCACAGTGTATATGCACAATATTATGAAGCACAACAGTTTTTAGAAGTTATTTCACGATAGTATGTTCGTTTACGAAAGAATTAATATGTTATTAAAGCTTTTTTCTCAAAGGCGTGTCGCGCACCGTTCACCCACGAAAACCTCTGTCGCTCTCATCTCGACGGCGACGGTAGGTTTCGATTGTCGCGCATCCATTTTATTTCTACCCGCACAGAAATTTCTTGACTTGTTTCTTGATTCGCAAATCGCTACCAGTAACGCCATCTAGCGAAAGCTTTCGTAGACCTTGAAATCTATTGCGAACAAAATAACCACGACATATTCCGATGCACATATTTCAACGATAATAGTACGAAAACGGAACACCATAAGTGCAGCCACAATTTTTCTTGAGTAAAAAGGACAAAGTTTACATTTTATTGATAATTACCAATAATCCACTAACAATTAATTGTAAGTATCTTCTGTTATAGTATATGAAATTGCTGATGAAAAAAGTTGGTGGCACAACAGAGCAAGCAGAAGTTGAGACAGTGCCTACTCCTGAAGTCCCAAAGAAGATCAGAAACAGGCCACTACTTCATGTTAAGGTAATTTAATTTAATATATTTATTTTATTTTATGAATAAAATTACTGCGTTAAGTTGCGAGGAGTGGAAAGATGAAAGGGAGGCCTTTGCCCAGCAGTGGGACAGTAACGGCTGAATAATAAAATAAATGCCGTGGGGTGCCGGCAGTAGAATGATACCCCTCCTCTCATGCCCATGGATGCAGTAAGAGCCTGCTAAGGGATACCTCCGGAAGATGGGCAGCAGCGTCTATCCGTGTATCAACATCCCATACTGCGCTCACCAACCCGCCTGCCAAGCGTGGTGAGAATAGCAACTACCCCTCATGGAGATCCATGAGGGAGGCCTGTGTTCATCAGTGGACGTTTAATGGCTGAAATGATGATGATAATATTATAATTTATATATTTTCAACAATGAAGAGATACAATAGTATCATAATAGTAAATTCATTAATGAAAGAAAGTACTCTTCATAGTGAAAGTATTCTTCAAACTGCTGGGCAAAGGCCTGCAAAATTCACAAGTAAAAAAACAATAGGAACACTGTCACTACTAAATCACTGTAATGTGATTACAGTGATATCTCCTACATCCAAATACTTAAATCTCAATTTTCTTTAATATATTTCAAATGACAGATCACCATTCAAGTTCAAATAAAAAAATAGAAGTTCTGTAAAGAGATTTAACAGTTATTTTACAGTGATACCTATCTCCAGTATAACAAAAGTTTAAATCTCATTTTTCTATAATATTTTCAGATAACAGGTCTACCATTCAAATGCAAAAAGAAAGATATAAAGGAGTTCTTCAGGCCATTAGTGCCATATTCTATCAGGCTACCGCTTGGCAAGGGGAAGAAACTGGCTGGGTTCTGCTATGTCGGATTCAGGACAGAGAAAGAATTTAATAAGGCACTAAGCAAGGACAAACTGTTTTTAGGTATGTTTTATATTCTACCCACCAATAAATAAATTTTGCTGGACATTACATGCAGAACCATTACATCTAGCCCTAAAATTAGCAAAGCTTTGTTATCGGTACCAGGTGGTAGTACTTTGTAAACTTTTGCGATCTGTAGACATAATTTTAAAATTGATTGACGGGACCTTATATGTCGGAAAATAATAAAATATGGTAATTACGCTATAAAGTCCCGTTTATGAATTTTACGCCGTGGGGGCAGTAGAACGGAGGTAGCATGCTCTTACAGCATCCTTGGGCATGAGAGGAAGGACTCTCATGGATGCTGGTAGAGCCTGCTAAGGGATACCTCCGGAAGATGGGCAGCAGCGCTTTCCGTGTATCAACATCCCGTACACCACTCCGTCGCGTATCAACATTCTCGCGACAGTCAGCGCTGACGTCATTAAACATAATGAACGGCTACAGTGCAATACTGATTGTAACTTACGCGCGTATAGCTGCGTCGCGCTGACGGGAATCATCGGTCGAGCTCGCCGGTCCGCTGACGCGCTATGGCGCTATATGCGTGCGTTCAGTGCCACACTGACGCAGCGACCGAGCGCGCGTGTCGTGAACAAAATGAATATCGATACTGAGCGTGTCATAAATGAAGCACATCTTCGTCCGCCATTGTGGGACCTTTCTTGCGAGTTGTACAAAGATAGAGACGCTAAAATTAATCTTTAAAAATATTGAATTGCCAAAATTATCTTGAAGTTTTGCTAGCGGCTTATCAAAACTGCTAACGTTCGATTCCCACTTCGGGACAAATGTTTTACCATCTACAGATATGTGTTCAGGGTGCTCTGGATGTTTTTATTTGTATAATAATTGACATACCGAAGTAATCAAAAAAGTTTTCCTCGTATAATCGCAATTTCGGATATAGTGTAATAAATTCTCCTTCAGTTAGCCGATCTATGATTATAGGGTGAACATGGCATCTTCTCTTTCTTTTACATAAATAGTACGCACATATTATGGAGTTAACAAATGGATTCATTTTTCCTTTTAACTGTACACGTTCGCGTCCGTCGGTCGTCGGTCGAGCACTAAATCGAAAGTAACGAACGACGGTCACCATACGCGCTGACCGTGCCGGTCGAGCACTAAATCCAGCCTTAGTGTTCTATGGTTCAAACATTGAAATAAACTCTTGCGTTTATTAATCCAGAATGGATTAATATCTCACTCACGATTTTTATAAATATATTTGTGAATAATATTGTCTTTTCTACAGGAAATCATAGGTTACATGTCAATAAATATGACGATAAGGTCAAACAAGCTGCAGAAGAAGAAGAAGAGAATATTAAGAAGAAAAGACAAGAGGTAAAGAGTAACAACTAAAAACTATCTGATTCTTCTTGAAAAAATGCATTTTATTCTGTAATATATTGTGTTTGATTACAGAATTCCAGTACTGCAGAAAGCATAGGTGAAAGTGGTAGCATATTTGTTAGGAATTTGCCCTATGTGCTATCAGAAGAGGAATTAACAGCACTGTTTGAAAAATATGGTAAGTAGTATATTTTACAAGAAAACAAAGTCTAAAAGCTTTATTCAATTCCATATCGGCACATTAGCTAAATTACTAATTATTTTAATCATATAGTCCAATATTCTTGTTTATAATCACATATTTAATAAGTATGTTATCATTACTTTTCCGTGGGGTGCCGGCAGTAGAATGTTACTCCTTCTCTCATGCCCGTGGATGCAGTAAGAGCCTGCTAAGGGATACCTCCGGAAGATGGGCAGTAGCGTCTTTCTGTGTATCAACATCCCATACTGCGTTTGCCAAACCGCCTGCCAAGCGTGGTGAGTATGGCAACTACCGCTCATGGATATCCACGAGGGAGGCCTGTGTTCAGTAGTGGACGTTTTACGGCTGAAATGATGATGATGTTATCATTACTTCCCTTTTACAGAAAAATAATACAGAATAATTGTTATTTATGGATTGACTTGTTATAGACCCCCTTCGGGTAAGCCTCTAAGGAATCGCATTCTCTATCTTTCGCTTTCGCTACTTCCGCGTGGACATTGTGAAAATTGTGAAAATCGTGAAAATTGTCATATCAGCATGACCACCAGGACTTACATGGGCTGGTGGTCATACTGTACTAGACGTTAGCTTATTCCTTAGATAGATAGATAAATGCTGTTCTGTATGTCGACTTTATAATGCAATAGAAAAGTCGGATCAATAATAATTTGAGATATTTAAGATTTAAGCTTATTATCTTTTGGTTTTTTTTCCTATCAAGTTACTCGATCTAAAGAAAATGCAAGATTTTGACATGGCTATATAAATGGTCCAGTTTTAGGGTTTCGTACCCAAAGGGTAAAAACAGGATCATATTACTAAGACTACGCTGTCCGTCTGTCTGTCTGTCTCAAGAAACATGATAGCTAGACAGTTGAAATTTTCACAGATGATGTATTTCTGTTGCCGCTATAACAACAAATACTATAAACAGTGTAAAATAAATATTTAAAGGGGGCTGCCATACAACAAAAGTGATTTTGATTGAATAACAGTACCCTTCGTGCGCGAAACTGATTCGCACTTGGCCGATTTTTCATTAGTATCGCGACAAAAAATTCAGATCATTTGTCGTGTTTCTTTTCTTCTTTCTCCACCTTTCTCATATAAAAGATCCAAAACAAAGATGTAATGTGTTGGGCAGGACAATTTGTTTAGAAGGCAGCGACGGAACAAAACAGTACGGTACCGAATTAAAAACTCCAAAAAATATATTGATTTTACCATTCGATAAATGTAAATGATTCTATTCATATTTCCGATTTAAGTGACAGTTTCATCATTGTATAAAATAAATAGATTAATTGTAGCCGTATAGCTTCCATTTCTGAACACAGGCCTCCCTTATGGATCTTCATGAGGGGTAGTATAAAATATTCGATTCCCGCCTCGGGACAAATGTCTGTACGATCTGCAGATATTTGTTCAGGGTGTTCTGGGTGTTTTTCTATGTATAATAAAAATATCTATCTATGTAGTAGTAATGTATTAAATATATCAGTCATCCAGTACCCATAACACAAGCTCTGCTTAGCTTGGGGCTAGATGATGCTGTGTGATTTGTCTAGCATTATTTATTTTTTATTTAATGTTTTTTTTTTTCAAATATTCAACAGGCCCCCTCGCAGAAGTGAACATGCCTGTAGACCCGGTGCTCAGGCAGCCTAAAGGCTTCGCAACGATCACATTTGTGATGCCGGAGCACGCTGTAAAGGCTTTCACAGAGCTAGACGGTACCGCGTTCTGCGGGAGAATGATGCATCTGCTACCGGCGAAGACAGAGAGACTTGATAATGATAGTGATGATGGTAAGTTTTAGAGTATACAAGATCTTGATCATGAGCTAAGAAACCGTTGCGTGTGAGCGCGGTGCGTTGGCTACTGTAGTAGTAACTTGCTAACGCGTGTTTGAATTCACGCAAGGCTATTCGCACCCTTCTAGATAAAATCTGAGCTATTCTTGCTCTACTTTAGAAATTAATCATACTTGCAGATTTTTTTTGAGACTTAGCCTAAGTATCAAAAAATCTGTAATATGACGACAATGACCCGGAAAAAATTAAAAATCTTTGTAAATTTACACCCCGTATGATATTTTCAACAACGTAAGTAGCACTGCTATCAACCCTTTACACAGGAATCACACAAAATTTTCTCTGTCTCTTAAATTTTTAAAGATTACTTGTAGTCCACTTGATCTCATTGTAGTGTAAAAAAAATTATGATCAAGTTTTATTTGTAGTAAACTAACCTAACCAAGATTCCAAAATACTCTTGGAAAACTAGCCACCACTATCGTACCTTTTCTAAACAAGAATCTGTTGTTGTTGACAGTAATTAATGACTTTTATTATGTGACCTTTTAATAGGTTTTGGGTTGCAAATTCTTGTAATTTAAATTGGGCACGTTCCTAGTCAATAAAACTCAAAAGTTAGAGTGAGATAAATAAAGAGAGATTATTTAGATGGAGATAGATTGATGTTCGTTGACCAATAAAGCCACAATAAATAAAGCAGCGAAATAAATCTTCTTGGAATTTTAATGGGATATGTGCATAGTAAAAAGAACTTAGATAGAACATAGGAGATATATTTCATTGGAGATTTCATTCAGCATTGTAATAATAAATAATAGCCTAATAGCCTCGATCTCACTTGGGTACAAAGATATACCTAACGTAAGTTTTATAATATAGGAAAGAATAAAGAGGCTTATGGATATCTTCTAAGCAATCAAAAATGCAAACTATGAGATTCTTCTTATCTTCTCTCAATCCGGAATCATCCACTGCTGGGTACCCAGAAATACCCAGAAGGGAGGCCTATGCCTCTCTTAATTTTTGCCAGCCTCCTCTGTCCTGTGCCCTTCACATCCAGGTGTTCCCAGCAATCTTTATAATGTCGTCGACCCAACGCTATGAGATAGTACTTACGTGAAATTATCGATGTGGCGCCAGTACTATGAATTTACCTACGGTCGCGAAATATATTTCAACATTAATAAAATAAACTAGCCCGTCTCTTTCATATTTATTTTGAACGCAGAAATAGTACTGATTTTGGAATACACTATTTGTTTTATTCAGTTTCCCACATCAATCAGTGTATATTTTCTAAAACTTTCGCGATCACCATTCATTATAAAAACAAAAACACAGCAATTTATCGCGTAATACCTTTGATTATTCCCGACGCTTCGACTGTGTTTATTTACAAAATGTTTGCTGTCTTTCAGAGGGACTATCATTCAAGGAGAAGAAAGCGAAGAAGCTAAAAGCCCAAGCGAAGTCGTCCCACAATTGGAACGTGCTGTTTCTGGGCGCCAACGCGATAGCCGATGTCGTCGCTTCCAACTACAACACCACAAAGGACCAGCTACTCAATGAAAATAATACAAGTAAGTTCATTGGCGCTAGTGAGTCCATCCACGTCATCAGCCATGGAACCGTTGTCCTCGTCCGCTGCTTGACGTAGGGCTCCCTCGTGGAAATTCCAAGAGCATGAGGGGGTTGTTGCCATACTCAACACGATTGGCAGGCGGGTTGGCGAGCGGAGGGATGAACACAGGCATGGATTGCGTCCTAATCCGGCATACCGTATTCAGAAAAAAAATATTGTCACTGCCACAATCCTTGCACGTCTCTTTCATCAATATCTGTTCCTAAACAATATATTATAATTAATTATTTTTAGATACAAGTGCGGCTGTAAGACTGGCTCTCGGTGAAACGCAACTGGTAGCGGAGACGAAAGCGTTCCTTGAAAACAACGGAGTTTACTTAGATGCTTTCAACAAGGTAATGATTACGATATTTTACCATGTCCTATCTAAAATCTCCAATTGTCATATATCTCACAATCATCGTCATCCGCAGCCCGACTTCAGTCACTGAATTAAATGTCTAATTAACATAGATACACACTTCGGCACCCACACACACCACCAACATACACAGGTGTGTGTATGTGGGTGCATATATTTTGTTCTTTCCTTTGATTTTTTTGTTAAATGTGGACATAAATTTAATTACATAACTATTCAACTTTTAATTTTATTACTGAACTAGTTAAATCGGTGTGGTGGGCGCTGACTCTGCAATACAGTTTTATTAAGTTATGCAGCAGTTCAACATACTAAATTGTTTATTGTAACATTATGTCATCACAATATGGCTTTAGACGTATTCTCTCGACGGAGGATGCCATCTCAGACCTTACTAATCATATAGTAGAACAAGTTGATGGCAGGAAGAAGTGCCTGGCGGTATTTTTTGATTTAAAGAAGACTTTTGATACCATATTGATTTCCATTATTATAAACAAACTAGAAAATATTGGCGTTCGTGGAATACCACTCGCACTGTTGGCTGATTATCTTCATGAACGCAAAAAAAGAGTAAAAGTGGGACTTTTTGTCAGTGACGACATATAAATGAGTTAGTGTTCCACAAGGGAGCGTGCTGGGTCCAACTTTATTTCTAATATACATTAACAACCTTTGTAAAATCGTTACGAAATAGTTACAATGATGTTGAAATGATGTAAATACTATGTATATAATCTATAAAATAGTCGTTCAAAACCCTAGTTTAATTTACATTTGTATTTAACACGATTACAAGTATTTTTTACTTAAAAGAGGACCACATAACTATGTTTGTAATGTATTATTAAGTTAAAAAAATAAATTTTTTGAATATTTTGTTGAACTTAATTTAAAAAATAAAAATTTATTTTATGTGTACTTATTGGTTACAAGTTCTTTATTATTTTTACTGCTGGGTAAACGTAGGCTTCCTTAGTTTACGCGCTAGTCTCATCATCATGCATCATAGGACTGCTTTAGGCCTCTCTTTATAATTTAATTTCGTCAAATCCACCGCGGCATCGGCCTACCACGGCTTTGGCCGGTCCTTGCCATCATGTTCTGAAGAACTATTCAGCTTAATACCCGCAGCTAACTACCGTCACCGCACCATTCGCCATAAAGTGAGTTTTCATCCGCACCATCTGCACAGCTGGTTCTCAACTCGTTTCTCGCGCTCCTTTTTGACGCGGACGATCTAGCTGTGAAACGAACTCCCATCTGCGGTATTCCCTCGGAGCTTCGACATGGGCTCCTTATATCCTATCCCAAAAGACTTGATTACTCCTTCCTCAAAAGCCGGCAGCGCATCAGCTTCCTCTGGTGTTGCATTGTTGTCCATAAGCGACGGTCGGACGGACCGCTTCCCATCAGATGGCCCGCCCACTCGTCTTCCTGCTTAGCTTATAATATAAAAAAAATGTTTGTTCGATCAAGGCTTAGCTCTACCTACCGTCACCACATCTCACAATACCGATATTTATTTCAGACAGCGAAAAAACGATCCAAAACATGCATTCTAGTCAAGAACCTACCAGCGAATACCGAGAAAGATGAAATCAAATCGCTTTTCGAAAGACACGGTCACATCGCCAGGTTCCTCATGCCCAAGCATGGCATCACAGCGTTGGTAGATTTCATAGAACCATTTGAAGCTAAGAAGGCATTTACTAAACTAGCATATTCACAGTTCAAACATGTACCGTTATATCTAGAGTGGGCGCCAGAAAACGTATTCCTGAAATCAGCTGAGAGAACCGAAAGTACTGGGACAAAAGAAGAATCAGAACCAATAAAAACAGAAGAACCACAAAAGCAAAATGTTAGTGAAACTAGGAATAAAAATGCACAGAACTCTAAGCAGAATATAGATAATGAAAGTGCAGTGGAAAATATGGAGGAAGATAATAATGAAGAACCAGAAAACGATACAACGTTGTTTGTGAAAAATCTCAATTTCAGAACAACAGATGCTGAATTAAGATCGGTAAGTGGTGTTTAGGAATGTGTTTTTGTGACCTAATAAACAAAAAAGTAATTACAGTCGCCTCTCCTTCTTGGGATCTAAAAGCTAATAGTTGAATTTAGATTTTGCCGTTGTCTCTTAATAAAAAAAATTAAAATGGTTGAGTATGCCGTGGGGTGCTGGCGGTAGAAAGTTGCCCCTCCCGTGGGTGCAGTAACAATCTGCCAAGGTATACCTTCGGAAGATAGCAGCGTCTTTCCGTCATTAACACCCGCCTGCCAAGCGTGGCCAGTATGGCAACAACCGCCTCATGATCTGTACTTTAACATCCATGAGTGAGGCCTATGTTCAGTAGTGTACGTCCTACGACTGAGATGATGATGAGAAGAGTAAGTTAGCGACAATGAGATGCGTATGTTCCGCCAATGATGATGTCTTCCAGACCGATTTCTACCACGGCGACATAACTTATATTTAAGAATTTTAAAACATTACCTTCAGTGACGGATGACCTCCGTAGTGCAGTTAGTTTAATAGCCGGCTAAGCAGGAGGATGCGGATTCGATCCCCGCCTGAGAACCACATTTTTGCTTTATCTGCAGATATTTGTCAAGTATCTGGGTGTTTTACTATGTATATGGTTATGGTTTATGACATTTATTTATCTAAAAGAATAAAATTTTCCTTCAAGTGAAATACAGTGTACCTTAATTTAACTCTATTTTCTAGCTAGTTTACATAAATTATATTATATTTAACATTATATTAAAAGAACTTGATAAATGAATTGAAACAAATTTCATTTTATTTAATATTTTGCATCTTAGGGGCTGTCTCCACGAGCGAGGGAATCGCGGCGATGTTATCGTCGTGCCATGTATTTCTATAGCGCGGACTTGTCGCGATTCTCTCGCTTGTGAAATGTCCAGCGTCGTTTGCATGCTCTGATGTGACTAATGTGAGTAAATTTGGGCCTTGCAAATGCGTTTGCAGTTACTGCACGTCAGTGCATTCTTTTCGTAGTGATGGCGGAATGTTTGAAGGCGATCTGCTTTTTAGGATGTCACGTCTCCTGTCGTCTTCAAGTCTTTTTTCCACCTTGTTTGTCTTGTTGCAACACCCTCCTCCGTTCCAGCTTTCCTTGTCACATTGACATAATTTGCTTTCAGCATTTTTCATCGTGTGGAAAACTGCACAGCGTAACAGTAGCAAGAAAGAAGGACCCAAAGAACCCGGGACAGTTCCTCTCTATGGGCTACGGGTTCGTGCAGTTTGTCAGGCAGCAGCACGCTAATGAAGCGCTGAAAAACCTGCAGAGTTCCACTTTGGACGGGAAAACTTTGGAGTTGAAGCGATCTGAGAGAGGAAATACGTAAGTTTATTAATTTAACTTGCCGTTTTCGTCCCACTGCAGAGTCGTTCTCGATCCTGTTCTATTGAGGACCAACTTCGCAAAAACTGTTTGAATTGATTGAGGAATTGATTTAGGCGTGATTTTGCGGGAATCCATTACAATATCTAAATAAGCGACAAATATATAACAACAAGTAAAGGTTACCGTTATCTAATGAGCGCTTGAAAACACAAAAGAGTTGGACACGCGTTTCGCCTCTACAAGGCAGCTTTATGAGAATCGTCTTTCTATGCGGCAGTCGGAGAGGCTACACGTGCAGGGAGCGGTTTGAGGTTTTTCATTTTACAACCAATTATTATTTAAAGAGTATAGCTTGTCGTGGGGTGCCGGCAGTAGAATGTTACCCCTCATCTCATACCCGTGGATGCAGTGAGAGCCTGCTAAGGGATACCTCCAGAAGATGGGCAGCAGCGTCTATCCGTGTATCAACATCCCATACTGCGCTCGCCAACCCGCCTGCTAAGCGTGGTGAGTATGGCAACTACCCCCTCATGGAGTTCCATGAGGGAGGTCTTTGTTCAGTAGTGGACGTTTTACGGCTGAAATGATGATGATGATAATGATATAAGCAGACCCCTCCTCTCAATATTTTCATTACATGATAAATAAAACCGCGGCTGTGAGGTGCCGGCAGTTACCGGAATGTTGCCCCTTCTCTCTTGTCCGTGCAGTAAGAATTTGCCAAGGGATAGCCCTCCAGATGATGGGCAGCAGCGTCTTTCCTATGTCCAACAGTGGACGTCCTACGGCTGACATGATAATGTTTAATAAATGGAAATTCGCAACTTTAGGCCACGTTACACATTCTCTTTAGTGCATTAGTAGTTTCAAGTAGGCTAAGCGCCACTTGTAAGTGCCCTTTCAGAAATAATACTACAATTGTATTTTATAACTAATGTTTAGTTTAATTGATTTTTAACCAGTAGTTTAGTGAAACTATAGCTCCGTTACATTCATTTCTTACAGCCTGCATCGTCGTAACCGTCGCATTCCTTGATATCGCTTGTTAATCAGTGATAATCAAATTACTATGGTTCAAAAATATACTTGTAAAGCGTAAAACTAACGCTCAATTTACGATTGCAGAAATGAAGTGAAAACATCAAAGAAGAGCGCGAAGGAAACCAAGCAGAATGGCACCAAAATACTGGCTCGCAATGTCCCGTTCCAAGCCAATAGAAACGAGCTGCACGAAATATTTAGGTGAGTCAGTTTACGATGACTTTGGTGGCGTAGTTGGTTTTGTACCCGACTGAGACGCAGGGAATCGCGGGTTCGATATCCGCCAAGGGAATAAAATGTTAACTTCATTCGTCTCGGCTCTGGGTGTTTTCCATGTTTGGAAGGTAGAAATATAAAACATTCATTTACACCTTGTTTTTACAGTAGGTATTATAATAAAAAGTTCGGTGATTTGAGGAGTCCATGTTCAGCAGTGGACTAATTTAGGCCGATGATAATGATAATCATAAATAAATAATCACTACTACTACTCACGGCTACTTTCATGGACGCTGGATTTTGGCCAAAAGTTCAGAATGTTTGCTGGACACCTTACACTAGATTAGACCCCGCGCACAGTACATCACATCGGCAACGTGTCTAATCTGATGACCTGACTTATTGTAGGTACCTATTTATGTGTTATTGTGTTCTATATTTAGTATCCATTTTATGTATTAGTATATTAGTGTATAGACAGGACTGCAGGAGCTCATGGAGTCATGCCCTTCTTCTTCAACAACATCGGCATACCCTTCGGGGGTGTTCATGGAATGCTGCCGGCGACCCCGAGTCCTTCTCCGGTACCTCAAGGAGTTGGGCTGGTTAGGTTAGGGTCGCGGCAGCATCTCGGGGGACAATGCACAATACACCCCAATGCGGGACGTCAGTGCAGATCTGGTAACCCCCCCTAGTATTAGATGTATTAGTATCTGCGACCTTGTCACGTATTTTTATATGTGCACATTGTTTGATAGAGTAGTTAAAAACTGTGTTACGGCAAGGTAAGGTACCTTGCCGTAACACAGTTTTTAACTAGCACTGGAGGTAAGATCTTGGTAATTGCGGTAAATGTAATGTAATATGGTTTACGTAGGTTTTAATAGATAAATAATTTGATTCGATACTTTATTTGAATCTGCCGGCTTGTTACTCTACACGCCACGGAGGTTACCTACGACCTCTAATAAATGGCAGAAACATGAAAAACTCATTAATTCGTGACATGGCTTATCACGAAATCGTGTTGATTAATAAGGTGTATGGTGTACCTACCTATTTATTTGTCGTGGGCTGTAATCAATAGCGCAACTAATTAAAATACTGTACCTAACTGCTGTAGATAGATAAGACATTTATTTAGCAACAAAACAGCACTGACAAAGACAGTATGTACATAGGAAAGAGCAACTTTAATACCTAAACAGACTTACATTAAACCTTCGAAAATTAAAAAGTATTAAATCACTTAATTTCCTTTTGTACAACAAATAATAATAAAATTCTTATAGACTACAAATAGGTTTTAACTAAGGCATAATAAACTAAAGTTAACTCTTGAAATGTTTTAATACGTACTTACATAACTATATTTGTATTTATTATCGCATGGGGAAATATTTTTATCACCTGAATGAAATATTTCTAATCTAGAAAAAGGAATTTAAACGAATGAACCAATTGATAGATTAATATTTTTTTTATGTCAAAATAAAAAAGCAGTACCTACCTAAGTAACAAGCAGGTATAAGCTGAAAAAACTAATAAATGTTGATATTTGTTGGTAAAGGTGCCGATATCTCACACTAAAATTTGTCTACGTAAGTGTACCTAACTTTTAACATGACAAAGCTACCGATTTAAAGATGTTGGCACGAAGTATTGAACGACCGCTTTTTAATGAACTTTCGTATTTGGTCGGATAACTGTATGAATGTGCATGTTTCGTTGTTTTTATTTATTAACGGTTAATTACAAGTTGTAGAAGGCTGAAATTCAGTGTGCGTTAATTTGAATATACGCTTTGACTTTTGGCAAATCATGTGAAGTTGTTATCTTGTTAAAACTCTCTTATTTGAGACTCAAAATAAGTAGGTAAACCACTTTCAGTACTCAAACTGATATATTTCTTCGAATATTACATGTAGGGTTTCACAATTGCCAGGAGGTACATATCTCTAATAGGCATCAGTCAGTTCAATTGCAGAGCGTCTTTATTAAGTATTTCAAGAGCTAGAGGCTATTTTCGATTTTCAGAAAAACTCGTCTAATTCATATGCCATGCATTTTTTTGGAAAAACTACTAGGGCACCAATTGACACATATTACAGCGCACCTGCCCACGAAAAATCATGTCTGTTTGTCCAGCCGTTCCGGAGATATGGAAATCTGCCAAACGTTACTGCAGCGGCAATTGGAATTACCGAAAAACCACAGGGCGCACAAATGCCGCTAGTCGGCCAAAGACAAGCACATTTATAAGCTAGGTAGTTTATAAATGTGCCTAAAAGGTTTTAGGCTACTTTAAATTTGGCTAAGGCTAATTAAAAAAAATAATGCCGCTGCAGTAACGTTTTCAGGCGTTACTGCAGCGGCATTTTATTTTTTCGAATTACTCTGAAACCTTAATAGGCACTTATTTTATTTTTAGGGCACAATAACAGGGTATTTGGCAGGGTTTTGGGGCGCTCTACTTTTTCTATTCAGCGTGTCCCGTAACTGGGGTACTAAGCCGAAAGGGGGGTTTTCTACCCCCCTTGGCAAACAACGTTTGTTCTACGACTTTCTTGATTTTCAAGTTTTTCAGTGATAAGATAACGTTCAAAGTTTATACCAATTTCATAAGAGTGACAACCCTGCTCTCAGCTGTTACGGGCAATGACCTATTGACCGCCGGGGATTCCCGCGGCGCGCCCGCAACGCGCTTGTGCGTATATTGAGTGTGGGTATAGGTGCGTGGTGTGCGTAGGTATGTATTACGGACACACGTCTGTTATACATTAGGGTTGACAGCGACTTGGAAAACTTTAATTTTGTATGGAAACCTGAAAATACGTTTTTCTGAAATCTTTCTTCGCCTTTGCATTCCTTTGGTGGGGGGTAATTTGCAGCTCCTGGCTTCATACACCAGTTACGGGACACCTTGTATATTTTCAACTTGATCCGAGTCGACATGCCGCCCCAGTAACGCACTAATAAGACTTATTATATTACCTATCGCAGTTATCAATCGAATGTAACACGTAGTTAATTCGAAACCGCTTAGAAAGTATTGTATTTTTTGAGATAAACAATGTGTACCTATTATAATAATGTGTATTTAAACCCAGAAGCGGGTGATTCTGGTCTTGAATACCCCAAAGAACTTTTCCAGAGAGAAAACCATCTTTGTAAGAAGTTTTCCAGAATCCGTGGGATTTATTCAAGGAAAGACCACGAAACTTAAATCAGCTGTAGTATTTTTGGTGAACCACCAGATTTGTTTGCACAGGTTAAATCCTTTCCGAATTTTATCACATTACATACATACTTACTTACCTACACCATATTGTATTCAAAACTAAGCCAACGATGTTTAGTAGGTAGGTACCTAGTTTTATGTATAAGGTCAAGAGACGTGACCTAATTCTACCAGTTTTGTTTTTCAAAGCATGACTGCATCTGAGGAGCCAAAATACATACGACTTAGCTGCCTACTATACTATTGTTCGATTAGTTTTAATCACAGCATTTTTACAGGGCCTTCGGTGAGATCAAAACTTTACGGCTACCCAAAAAACTAACACCCGGAGCGGATCAACATCGTGGATTCGCGTTTATCGATTACCACTCGAAAGCTGACGCTAAGGTTTGTAACTTTATAGTACCAACTGAAACAATGTTTTTAAATCGGAAATAATCAGCCGAATATTTTGTATGTTTTTCCTATCGGTGGGTGGCAGAGTATGAACTATCTAGTCATCCATAGCCTATCATAAACACCCAGCTAACAATGGTATTGACCTACTGAGTATCGCATACAAGTAATTTTCTTAATTTTTTATTAAATACATCAAACTAGCCCTGATTATTATCTGCATTAAAACATTTATTGCGCTGTGCGAACCCGACAGCTGCCTGCAATAATTATTATGAGCCATTTGGGTCCCACTCCTGGGCAGACCTTCGGCTATTCCCTCCGTATATTCCGATCCTAAGCTACAGATTATATTAAATACTAGATGTCCCGACGAACTTCGTATCGCATCTACTACAACCACTACTTACAACTAATAATTTACGCAACGAAAAGTAGCCTATGTCCGTCTCCATGGTCTAATCTACTCCTATACTAAAATTCATCCAAATCGGTTCAGCTGTTTTGACATGAAAAGGGAACATACATACATTCTTACTTTCACTTTTATAATATATTAAGTAGGGATTATGAAACCCCACCATTTCGGGTTGGTACACAATCATATTGTAATACAGCTTGTATATTAACTATGCCCATATTTTTTTTTTAGTTAAATAGGTACTTGCTTTGCAATATTCACATTTTTTTATAAAACAGTTTTTATCAATTAAGCCAATATTTATTTAATAATATTTTTAGTTGCAATATTCATAAAAAAAATATTTTTATTGTTTCAGACGGCATTCGAAGCTCTCGGCCAATCCACCCATCTTTACGGCAGGCGACTGGTTTTGGAATGGGCGGACCAGTCGGATGAATCAGAAGACATTGGTCTACTAAGAAAAAGGACTGCTGAAGCATTCAATGCTAAACATCCAGGCGGTAAAAAATCTAGGAAAGGTGCTGTTGATGCAGAGGCATTTGTTGATGGAAATGACGATGTATAAACTAGCTGCTATAAGGAGTATAATTATTTTACTTGATCTATTTTAAATAAAAAGATCCATTTGAACTATTTTAGTATTTTATTTTAAATGCCAAAAAAATATTACAATGATGGATGGCATATATTTTACAATTACAACTAACAGGATAACGGAACAATATAGTAATTGTATTAGGTAAATTTACAAGTTCATATTCACATTTTTATAGGGCTTGCATTGGTTATCTATCTAGTCTCCATTGTAATATTTATTTTAAGAACAGTAGAAGTTACGAAGAAAGTTACAAGATATTCAACCTATTCAATTTACCCTAATAGATCTAATTATGTTTTAGAGACATTTATTACAATAAATATTTTTAAAAAGATTGCTTGCTTTACCTAAAACCAAATAGTGAGCATATTTACATACAAAACCACTTATTTTTTTTATTCTCCATGTTAATGGGGCAATAATTGACTACTGTCAATTGTATTCAAACTACTAACAAAATACTGAAGATTATCCTATGAGTCTGCACATAAATAAATAATGTCTAACTTTTGACTATGGCTAGTATAAACCTGTGATCTTAATAATTAGGTCTGTAGATTATACTGCTACACAATTTAGTTTAGTAACAAACAAATAAATGAAGAATCAATAATTTGTACTAGACTAATTTTAATGTTTCTTAATAGTGAAATTAAGACACAATAATCTCAATTCAAAATGTGAAAGACATTCATACACACACTGTGCTGTAAAACATTGTTTGTAAACATTTGAAAACATAAATATACACACTATATTACAGGAATGTGTCGATCAAAGACAATTTAAAAACCTGGCCCTCCTTTGCACTGGTAATGTGAACTATAAAGAAGCGACATAAACAAACAGCAATCAAAAGTACAGTATTTATACGCAAGTACCATCATGTCTTAATTTAACATCCACCTAAATACAATGAATTACTTCAATCAATCTTCACAGTTGAATAGATCTTTCTGACAAATAAGCTAGTTCCCAAATATCCTACAGTGCCACAAATTATTCCTAGAGCAAGACTGAAAAGGGCCATGTACCCAAAATAGAATGTTGTTTGAAAGAGGCCATACATTTTAGTTTTAAAAAGGAAGTAGTAGAAGGAATACATGTAGACATAGAGGGCTGTACTGCCAGCTGAGAGGAAACTGGTCCACTGCCAACGATAATCTTCAGCATTCAACAAGAAGTAGGTGCAGACAATGGTGACACAAACAGTGACTACCATGAGAATCAAGAACACAAGCAACATAAATCCATATACATAGTAAATCTTGTAGGCCCAGAATGAAGTGAAAATAAAGTACATTTCAATAAAGATAGAACCAAAAGGCAAGACACCTCCAGCAGCTATGATTATAAGGGGTTCCATAAACCATTTCTTTTCAGGAATGGGCCGAGGTACAGCATTGATGCGGCAAGGGTAGTCAGGTTGACCAGCTAGATTCCTTCCTAGGACTGTGCCCACCAAAGTCAGAGGCAATATTACAAAGGTGCAGATTGACATAACAGCAACCATGCTGCCAAACGGAATTGCCCTAGATGCATGGTAGTACATAGCAATAAAGTTGATGAAAAATGCAGTTCCACAAACTAGGACCGGTAGGAAGAAGGCAGAAAGTAACATTTGTTTGATCCACAACTTGCCACCCATTCTGGCGTACAAGGAACCCCCAAAATACCCATTCACAGGAGATGTTGCTGCATAAATGAATATTGCAGTGGATAGAAGAGAACCCCTCTCAGTGTAGAGTTCACCAAAAATAGTAAATATGATAACTGCCAAAGTAACTACAGTCAGCTGATATCCAGAACCAATAAGAGCCGAGAACAGTCCCAAATGGGGCACAGGCCTGAATACATCACCATGAACTTGCTTCCAGCCATACTCATCACCTAAATCCTTCTCCAAGTCATCAAGATCATCATCCTTGGAGTATCTTGCATAATCTTTGCGCAAAGTCCTCATAAGAATCATAGAAACCAGACCAACCAAGAAAATAACCATCATGAAACTGTTAAAGATAGAGAACCAATGAATCCTGTGTTGGAAGAAGTTTGGGTCCAAGTACTTATCAAATCGGTCTTCATAGTTGATATTGCTCTTTTTAAAGTTTACTTCATAAGTAAAATCAATGTTGGCAATGGGTGTGAGTCTGACTTTATTTTCTGTAGTAAGATTTACTTCTACAATCCTATTTCCATTGTATCCAATATCAAATTTCTTGTGGGTCCAAATGTAGTGGTGTTCACCATCAATTTCGCCAACGGTTCCCCATATAGGTAGGTCGTCTATGTACATCTGATACCAGTAGTGGTTTTTGACGGCATACACAAGAGCTTTGTAGTGTTGATCGTTGAGCTCAATAGCACAAAATTTCTGCGACGGTACATTCTCTTTAAACGTGATGTCCAGGCCGCTGAACTCCAGCTCCACGCCTTGAAGCGCTTCCGACAAGGTCTCGTGGTAATGTCCAATGGTTACTTTGGTTCCAACACAGAAAGGTAATGAGAAATATGCATACGTTTCTTGGCGATTGTGGTACGGGCCTACTGTATTCATCCATAGCACGACTTGCTCTCCGTCCTTGTAAGAATGAGTATGTTCATCACAACTAACTATAGTCCACGATATCATTAAAATATAGAGAAATTTCATTTTGAACTCTTTCTATTAGAATTTCAGAGAAAGAATTAGAAAATAAACATACACGTAGGTGAAATGCCGATGTCGGACATTTACCAAATGTTGCCAACTCTGAGAAAAACCAATAACGAAATGTCAACTTGACACCTCTTTAACATTGGATGTAGGAAAGGAGCTTTTCACACTATTCCGTTTATAATCCAAGAAAATATAGTAAAAAAGAATATTACTAAGTCTTATACTTAAACTTCTCTTAAGTACAACAGTTTTAATTCCACTATTAGTCCGAATTTCATATAGATTCATACTGTTACAAGCTGGGGGGTCGGGATTAAATAATGTAGGTAGTCAAATTAACACTTTAATCACAAATCACACCAATAAGAATCTCGCAGCAGATTCACACTAGAACACTACTGATCACCACTATAAATAACACTTGTTCACTATTCACTGAACATTAAAGCACTTGTACACTAGTAACTGATCACTGTATTCACTTTGAAGTCACTTGGATATATCGCACTGTTCACTTCCGTACCAAATCTAGACTTACCCCCATATTCTTAGTCGTTACCTCGACCTCGACTCAACCTCCAAATGCGTTTCGGTATGCTTGATCGTAAAAAATTCCTCCACTCGAACCAACCTTATAATTTTTTCTCATACGAGTGGAGGTGAAGTGGAGAAATGAACTGTCATCTCAAGGTACCTCGCGACCAACCTTGAATGCTCCTCGAAAGCTCCTCGAAAGTGTTTGTTGTTTTTTAAAATGGATTTGAGGAATTGTCTAAGAATATGGGTGTTACTCTTTGTCAAGACTGTCCCTCGGCAAACACGCTCACGTATTTATATCGCACATAAAGAAGATTCTAGTCGCCGAAGTATCTAGTTTCACAGACAATAGAAACAGGACAACAATAGACAAGTAAACAACTTTTTACAACTTTATTTACAACCCGCACTATTGTTTCAAAACCGGTTTGTCTAGAAACTTCACGTGTTTGTGTTGAAAACAACAGAGAGTGGACTCTTTCCTTTGGACTCTTTCGGCCGCCGACACACCGGTCCTTTATGGATCTTTCGCTAACTTACTAGTTTGCGTTTGCGCACGGCGCGACAATACTATTACTATTTCAGTCAGACGCGCCATCATCGTCGTAAGCCAGCCTGTTTCGGTACCAATCGATGGTGGAGACTGCACTGCACTTAAAGTCAGTATACTACATTGACATAAAGAGTCTAAGTCAATCGAGTGTCCCTTACTTTCTGCCCCTTATTTATCTATTCTTCTAAGTAAAGTAGATATGAATAATATTAAATTAGTGTGTTTATATGTGTATATTATTCATCATAAATTAACTATAATAATATTAATGATTACTAATATTTGTGATGTCTTTATTTTTCTTTGTTGTACTTAGATTAATCATTTAGTCAAAATTTCGGGTGTGTCTCTTTTAGAACACCGGCCATATTTTTATTTGATTCTCCGGCCTAATTTATGAAAGTATCATTGTACGGACACTAGCAGATTTGTGACCGCTAGTCACAGAAGCCAAAAAATAAGAAGAAGAAGTCAATCGAGCATTGCTTTGTTTACATCACATCGCGACGGGACTGATTGAGGTTATAAAAATACCATAAAAGACATATCCTGCTTCTATCACCATGGATGTCGATCTACCGAGTAGTATTCAAGCAAAGCTCAAATCGGATACCGGAGAAGAAGCCGGGGGCACCTTGGATATACCGCTAACCGTGACGAAAGACCAACTTCAACTTATCTGTAATGCACTTCTTGAAGAGGTGATTTTTCGCATTTATAAACATATCTTTCGCTCATAAAAACCTTTAAAATATACCTACACCTCCAACTATAATTTGCAGGAGGACAAGCCATTTCTATTCTTTGTGAATGATGTTGAAATCAAAAATACTCTGCAAGAGGCTCTTGACCTCAAGAGTTTGAATTCTGAAGAAGTGGTAGAGATCATATATCAACAACAAGCCGTGTTTAGAGTCAGACCAGTTACAAGATGTACAAGGTAATTGATATTCCTACTTGTTAGAGTTGTTATTATTTGCTCTTAGTTTCTGTGACTTATCTACTGTGAAACTCTTTTTTTAGTTCTATACCTGGTCATGCTGAAGCTGTGATATCTACAAGCTTCAGTCCCTCGGGCCGGCAGCTGGCCAGTGGCTCAGGAGACACAACTGTGAGATTTTGGGATATAGCCACTCAGACTCCTCTTCATGTTTGTAAAGGTAAACCAAATAAATAGTTTAATGAAAAAAGCATGTGATAAATTATTTAAATAAAGCTATTAAAACAATATTGAAAATGGTATTTAGCATTGTATTATCTGTTATTCCTCATTGTATTGTCACTAGGACAGATGGGGTATGCAGAAGTTCAGCTCAATCAGATGTCAAAGAATGGTTCTAATTCAACTTGCAATATTAGACCTCAACAAACCAAATTACATCATTTTATGTAAAGATAAAGCTTGTAAATAAAACATTTGCTATATAGTTACAATGGTCAACCAACAGTTTGTTCATAAAAAATGTACATTTATATCTTGAATGCACAATTCATTGAATGAATGAATGATAATAACTTTATTGCACACAAATTAAAAAAAAAACACTATAATAATATAATACTGGAAAAATAACAATCAAATAAATGTATATTGACCACAGCATTGAAAATTAAAATCTTAAGAAAAATTGTTTACAAGTACCTAAGTATTTTAAAACTACATCATAAGAGCTAAGTTGAAGTATTATAGGTACATTGGTATTCATTGGAAATAACAATTGTCTGTTAGCTCAACTACAAATAACAGTATTTGGTAAGTGGTGCTGTTTTTTATATTTGGTACTAATATCTTATGAACTTTAAGATTTCTATTTTTTTTTATTCCAGGCCACACAAATTGGGTACTGTGCATCAGCTGGTCGCCAGATGGCTTGAAATTGGCATCAGCATGCAAAACCGGAAAAGTGATGTTATGGGATCCTAGCACAGGGGACCAGATAGGCAAAACAATGATAGGGCACAAGCAATGGGTGACAGCCTTGTCCTGGGAACCGTACCACATGTATGTACTGTATACTTAGTTCTTTATTTAAATACCAATAGCAGGTGTACACACCATCTATAAATAAAACCGGGCAAGAGCGAGTCGGACTCGCGCACCGAGGGTTCCGTGCCATCATACAATATAATATATGACAAAGGCGGTTTTATATTTGTTGGAGAACCTTGACAGCGCCATCTCTTGTCTGATAGCGGAACTTATGTAGATTTTTACACTTTCGATGATTTCTAAAAAAGTATGCTAAGTAGGGAGATTGTAATAAATTTCCTCTAATCTTTACATACACTTCTAATAGCAGTAAAAGTTTCAGAGGTTTATCTCCGCAAACTTCGGAAATAAGGGGGGGAACGCTATTTTTTTCAACATTTTTGTAAATACCTCAAAAACGATACGACTTAAAGAAAAACTAAAAACTGTTTATTAATGTGCAAATGAATACCTGTCATATGATACCCCACATCACCTATTAACTTCACAACATTTTTGAAAACCCCCCTTCCACCCCCCTTGTCTAAAAAACAATGCAAATTAGGGAGTTCGCTATAATTTTCCTATAAAGTTTACATACACTTCTATTAGCTATAAAAGTATCACGGGTTTATCTCTGCAAACTTCGGAGATAAGGGGGGGGGGGGAACGGTTTTTTTTTTAACATTTTTGTAAATAACTCAAAAACGATTTGGGTTAGAATAAATAAAAACTGTTTATTAATGTGCAAATTAATACCTTTCATATGATACCCCACACGGCCTAGTTACTTCACTTAAAAATTTTGAGATCCCCTATCCGCCCCCCTGCAATCTAAATAAGAATATTTTTTAACATTATCATATATGCTATATTAGTAAAAAAGTGTTGTCTTTTACCATTTTAAATTTCAAGTCTATAGCATCAGTAGTTCTCGAGATATCCAGTTGTGACAGACAGACAAAGTGATTCTATGTATAAGGGTTCCTTTTTACCATTTTGGTCCGGAACCCTAAAAAAGTGAAGAAAATTTAAAGGTGAGAATTTCGAACAGTCTACTTAATAAGAGATTCGGAGCCGTGGGGTGCCGGCTGTAGAATGTTACCCCGTCTCTCATGCCTGTGGATGCAGTAAGAGCCTGCTAAGGAATACCTCCGGAAGATGGGCAGCAGCGTCTTTCCGTGTATCAACATCCCATACTGCACTCTCCAACCTGCCTGCCATGCGTGGTGAGTATGGCAACTGCCCCTTAGGGAGATCCATGAGGGAGTCCTGTGTTAAATAGTAGATGTTTTACAGCTTAAATGATGATTTAATTTAAGACTATCTTAATTTTGGCGTAAATTTTAGTAACCCAGAGTGCAGAAAACTGGCCAGTTCTTCCAAAGATGGGGATGTTAGAATATGGGACACAGTATCAGGTCTTACAGTGCTCAGTCTCTGTGGTCACTCAAAAGCCGTCACCTCTGTGAAGTGGGGTGGCAATGGACTTATCTACACCTCTTCTCAGGATAGAACAATAAAGGTATGACATTGGCAGTATTTATTATGATTACCACAATGCAGTTGCTATAACATTTTTAACCATAATATAAAATAAAAGGGTTTACCAAACATTCTTAAAATTATTTCCATTTATTTACATATAAATATATAAAATGCTCCTTAAACTATGAATGCATATGCAGTAGGTACCTTGTGTCTGTTGCTCACTAAAATACTTTAGTGAGCAACAGACACAAGGTACTGCTAATACTTTTAAAATCACACAGTGTTCAGTATATTTACTGCAAAACTCGCTACAGTCTGCGGTTTTTTCCGTGTTTTATCCTTTTTTTTTGCGAGAGAACCCTAATTATTATTTAGTGTTAGTAAAAAAACATCTAGACCCATCAAAATTGGCCCAACTTATTTAATCAGGTGAAACAAATAGACATATATACAAACACAAAAACAATTGTATCTTGATTTTATGTATTATAATTATATACTTTTACATGCATAAAAAGTAAAAACCTGTTATTTTGATCTTACAAACAGACACTTTCATTTTGCCGTGGGGTGCCGGCAGTAGAATTTTACCCCTCTCATACCCATGGATGCAGTAAGAGCCTGTTAAGGGATACCTCAGGAAGATGGGCAGCAGCGTCTTTTCGTATATCAAAATCCCTTACTGCGCTCGCCAACCCGCCTGCCAAGCGTGGTGAGTATGGCAACTACCCTTCATGGAGATCCATGAGGGAGGCCTGTGTTCCGTATTGGACGTTTTACGGCTGAAATGATGATGAAGACTTTTATTTTATCTATATAAATAGATAATCTTATTAGGAGGTGCTCATTCCAGGTGTGGAGATCAGACGATGGGATCCTTTGCAGAACATTAGAAGGGCATGCACATTGGGTAAATACCCTGGCATTGAGTACAGATTACGTGTTGAGGACAGGCCCATTCCATCCAATCACAGATCAGACTGGCAAGATTGAAGAGAGTAAGTACCTAGCATAAACATATTGATAAGATTATTTATTTGTAACAACAAGCATTCACATACAAATGAACATCTATAACAAAAATAAGAAAAGTAGGTGACATGCTTGAGTCACAAAAAGGTCTCTGTCTCAGCATAAGTTGGTTATGTTAACAACAAATATTGGGTTTCTCTACCTTGATCACAAAGAACAGCTGTCAAGCTGCAGCTGCTCAGCTAAAGACAGTTTTATAAGGTCTTGTTTATTACTGAAGTCCTAATGGCTGAGATACACGAATAATTAGCATTGTGCACTGACATGCATAACATAAAGCACAAAAAGTTGTCAAGGTTAAAAACTCGACGATCTCCGTGGCGATCCTACGTCTGCCAAGGGATACCTCTGGAAGATGGGCAGCAGCGTCTTATTGTGTATCATTATCCTTCACTGAGCTCGCCAACCCGCCTGCCTAGCGTGGTGAGTATTGCAACAATCCCTCATGATCAGAACTTAGGGAGGCATTTGTACAGCAGTTGACGTCCTACGGCTGAAAGAGAGAATATGTTAAGTACATATGTCTACTTATACTAATATAAAACGGACAAGTGCGAGCGTGATTCGCACCCTAAGGGTTCCGAAATTAGAAGATATAATAATAATATAAATAAATTATATGAAATATCTATGCTAGGCAGTATTACCACATTATTACGCTCGGCCTTTATAGATAATGACTTACATTTTAAATAGTAGGTTATTTAAAACTACACCACTTATTTTTGTCAAATTAGTACTTGATTAGGAATAGCAACACAAATAAATAATAAGTTACTAACTGCTTCGTTTTAAATTGACGCTAGATGGCGGTACCAGTTATAAACTTAATTAAAAATAAATAAATAATGCTGGACAATTCACACAGCATCATCTAGCCCCAAGCTAAGCTGTGCTTGTATGGGTACTAGATGACTATACTTAATACACTAAACTACTACTAAAAAAAAACATCCAGAACACCCTGAATAAATATCTGCAGATCGTACAAATATTTGTTTCGAGGCGGGAATCGAACCCGCAACCGCAGCGGTAAAAAGACTCATAAACTTAATTTTAGAAGAGATAAGACTTCCATTTATATAGTACATGATCGACACCTTGACCTACAAACTTAAAGTAATTCATAAACTAATCATGGTTTTTTCGAGATTCAAATGCCTTTCTTAGAATTATTATTAGAAGCCTGGTATGTCTTGCATACGAGTATGTTTTTTTCTCTTCAGAATCAGTACTGCAAAAAAGAGCATTGGAGCGATATGAGGCAGTATGCAAGCATGGAGCAGAGAAACTGGTGTCAGGGTCTGATGATTTCACACTATTCCTATGGCTGCCGGAGAAAGAGAAACGACCTATGGCCCGGATGACCGGCCATCAGCAACTTATAAATGACGTCAAGTTTTCTCCAGACACAAGGTAAATACATAAAAATACTTATATGCAATATTTGCTGGATATTTACCATGTTTTGAGTTACCCGATATTTCGGCGCAGTTTTACACGCCATGATTACGGATAAACCGTTTATTAGTGATCATGGCTATCACATGATCTCACTCTAATGGTCTAAAGTCATACTCAAAAACTCAAATCAAGGTAAATTACATTATAGTGTTAACAACCATGATAGTTTCAAAAGTTATAAAAAATACTTGGCAATAAAAATGACTCAAATATACAAGGACGAAATGTTTTAAAGCCAATGGACGGAAAGTACTCTAAACAATGGAGCGAATCAAAAATGAATTTTGTTATATATTTAAGGACTTGCCAAGCGACTACATCGTCCACTGTTTAAAAGCATTTAATGATTTTTTTTAAATACGTTCTTTACCTCAACTAAATGAAATAAAAAATGTAAAAATTGTATTTTAATAACATCAGTCAATAGGGTCAATCATAAATCAATTTCCTCTAACAGACATGGTAAATGAAAAGAAAGGAAACAATAAAAGACAAGAGACAAAGCAAGCACTTTTACTCAATGTGTCTTTATGGATAGGTTTGAAGGAGACTGGTGGCTGAGATAGGTTAGGAAAAAAACCTGTACAACAGGTGATTTAGTATGTCTGTTGTGTAAACGTGTGTTATGTTAGTTAGTTACCCCCTGAGAACACCAGGCTCTTAAGAGTGGGCAACAGAGGCCAATGTGAGTGTTGAGTGTGTGCCGTTGTGTGTACCTATCTGAGGGCAGTTAAGTTTGTTTTAACAAAGAGGAGACAAGAGGTTTTCAGTCTCTTCGTAACTGACGGATTTAAGCCACTTGGTTACTGCGGTTTTGCATTTTAATTTGGGCATTGGGTATATGGTTAAAAGAGTGTTTAAGAGTGAAGGACAGAAAATCCCCTTTCTCCGCTTATTACTCACCAGAGCCGAGTCGTACACAAGTTGGGAGTGTGTAGTGAGTAGGACTTGCAGTACGAAATACTGTCTGACAGAGAGGACAGCCCATCTTGTATACAACTCAGCCGTGGGGAAGCGATGAAGTCTGGCCTTCACCTTCAAGATCGCACGCTGAGCCCTTTTTTATTTCAATGAGGGTGAGTCTTAGCAGCCCCTCCCCAAGATGTGACGCAATAGCCTATGATGCTTTGACAAAGAGCTTGGTACACCATCTTGGTAGTTTTGTTGTCACCTAGACGACTCAAAGGCTTAAAAATTTAAATTAGTTTGCGCATGTCAATATGCACTAAGGACAAAGTTTGGTCTACGTATACGCCAAGATACTTTGTCTTGGTTGCTTGCACGTTGCAATGACATGTACAGGATAATAACGTTGGAGGGCAGCTATGGGCTATTAATGACAAATTAGGTTGAGGTAAAAGATTTATTTTTATGGCAAATGCAACGTAGTTTGTCTTCGCAAGTTTAGTGTAAGCACGTTACGCCTGAGCCATGAGCAGACTTTCGACAAACCGTATTGCGCTACTTTAAAAAGATTTTCCCAATTGTCGCTACTAAAGAAAAGAGCCGTGTCGTCTGCAAAGGTAAGTATTTCTCCGCTGTTTAGTCTTATATTGCAGAGGTCATTAATGTAGACCAAAAACAGCGAAGGTCCGAGGATACTTCCTTGCGGTACTCCATAGCAAATAGACAAATCCTCACTATAGAGTTGATACCTTCACTCGCTGCGTCCTGTTACACAGGTAGTCAGTAAAAATGCCTGTTTGTTCGCGCTTATCTCCGAAACGGCTGGATCGATTTTGGAGGCATTTTCACTGGCAGATAGCTGTTTTTAAGGAGTAACATAGGTTATTATCATTTAAAAAAAAAATTATAACTCGCAACAACTAGTCTACCATAAATGAGTACTAAACCTTCTCATTGAAAAACCCTTAGCTATTGTTAAATATATTCTTTCTTTATAGGATAATAGCGTCAGCGTCATTTGACAAATCCGTGAAACTTTGGGAATCAGCCACTGGCAAGTTCATAACAACTCTAAGAGGGCATGTTCAGGCGGTGTACATGGTGGCCTGGTCAGCAGACTCCAGGCTATTGTTGAGTTCCAGTGCAGATTCTACATTAAAGGGTTTGTCTTACACATTCTTCAATTTCTTGCAGTACAATTTAATGATGCAATAACTGTGGCTAACTTATGTTAAAGGAATCAAATATGTAAGTAATAATACATGCAGAAATTTCAGAGGAGGGGCAACATTCTACTGCCTGCTGGCAGCAAAATGTTCCTCCTCCTCTCTTGCCCGTGAATGCTTTAAGAATCTACCAAGGGATACCTCCGGAAGAAGGGCAACAGCGTCTTTCAATGTATTTATTTATTTATTTTAATACATTTGATTAGAACGGCTTACACCACTTACACCAATCAATCAATATTAACAAAAAAAAATAACTTACAATTTGTATGAACCTCCCTTACTGCGCTCGCCTACCCGCCTGGGTCTTTAGTCGTTTCGCACCACACGCGATTCGGGCCGCGGTGCGACACACCCAAGTACTGTTTCTGAATGGGGCCATTCGCACCGCAGTGTCTCGGTGGTGCGAATCGCCCAAGATTCTTTTGAAATGGGTCGTTTCGGACCACGGGAAAAAACGACTCGATGCTCATTTTGTAAGTCCAATATAGGCACGCATCAAAAATTTAAGGATTTCAATTATTTATTTGTACAGATAAGAAGAAACATGGATAGTGATAAAAAAAAGTTGCAAGATAATATGTAGTAATTATATTTGCTCAACAGCTTTATATTTTTTATAGTAATAAATGGGTTTTAAATCATAGTTTGATCAATATTATACATTTTACTAAAAATTAACTATTGCTAATCACAGGTATGACGTACATTATTATTTACTTATGACTAGGTAATCATTAAGAATCACAGCCGTATTTTTTTTTAATCAACGAAGATATAAAACTTTTGAACTAAAACTAAACTAAGATATATCTATACAAATAAATAATTGAAATCCTTAAATTTTTGATGCGTGCCTAAATTGGACTTACAAAATGAGCATCGAGTCGTTTTTTCCCGTGGTCCGAAACGACCCATTTCAAAAGAATCTTGGGCGATTCGCACCACCGAGCCACTGCGGTGCGAATGGCCCCATTCAGAAACAGTACTTGGGTGTTTCGCACCGCGGTCCGAATCGCGTGTGGTGCGAAACGACTAAAGACCCACCCGCCTGCCAAGCGTGATGAGTATGGCAACAATGAGGATTGTGATCATGATTTTGGAAATCTATGAGGGTGGTCTATCTCTAAGCAGTAGTGTGGATAGCAGCTGTGATTTATACAAGATATTTCACATAGTGTAGGTAATCAAATGAGCACACAAACAAGCTTGTTCCTACTATAGAACACTTTTTTATAAATAGGTACATAGAAAAAAACACTTAGACCTGCAGAAGGCAGAAATATTGTTCTGCCTTCTATTATGTTCGCCGCTCTTTAGCGATAAGACCGCCAATTGCCACTTTGTGTTTCTTTCTGTTGTTATTTTTATATTTAAGGTGTGCAATAAAGTATTTTCTATTCTATTTTATTGTTTTCATAAATTTGCATTAATGGAAATTTATACAAACATTGGCATTGGCATCAAGACCATTCTATCAGTAAGTTCCTGTGTCCTATTAGTGATGTAATTTAATCATTTGTAATTACAGTTTGGAGTATGAAAACAAAGAAATTGGAGCTAGATTTGCCGGGACATGCTGATGAGGTGTTTGCTGTAGATTGGGCACCTGATGGAGCTTATGTGGCTTCAGGAGGAAAGGACAAAGTTTTAAAACTGTATGTACATTTCCTATACTAAAAACAGCTTTTATTGTAAACATTGTATCAAGAAAGTAAAAGTTTTCTTGTCTTTAATTTAAAGTTTATTTTATTTTTCAATTATGTAATTTTTGTTTCAGATGGCAACATTGAATCAAAGGAAACATCGTTTCAGCTGTGTACATTTTATTACATCCATCCAGTAATAAATAATATGTTATTTATTAAATGTTTTAATAACATAATATGTTTTATTTTATTTTTACACTCTTCTTAACATTAGCCTTGATACCTGAAGCCTCACCACCATACCTTGAGACTTCAGTGCGAGACTCGCGGACTGCACCCTTCCTCCTTATCTTGGCCTTTCTGTATTTCAACTTATGCTTAACCCTAGGATTTCTTTGCTCCTTTTTTCTATGTGGGGTTAATCCCTTATTCTTAGCAATTTGGTAGGTGATTTGACGCTTATCTACCACACCATCTGTGACTACATCAGATGTGGAAGGCTTATCCTTGTCTACTTCAGGTTGCAGTTCAACTTCATTGTCAGAGAATCCACTTTCCTCAGATTCCTCACTCCTCAAGCTTGACTTCTCAGCTTCAGCTCTGAAGAAATCATTGCCTTCATAATTCTCTTCATCATCAGACACTCCAGTGTCCTCTGCATCATCTTTCTCCAAAGCACTGATAAGCTTAAGTTTCTTCGGTTTAGAGCTGGATGCAGAGTCAGTCTTTCTCTTTTTATTTTCCTTTGTTTTATTCAGCTTTGCAAAGAGTTTTAATTCCATTTTGTTTACAACAGCCTGTAATATTTCATCAATCTGTGGTTTAATAACTTCTTGATAAATAGGCTCCAATTTATTCAACATTTGTCTGTACTGATACAATCTCTTTATGACTGGATGATTCTGTATGTTAACTCTTTGACTTTTGAGAAGTAAATAGAAACTTATGTTGGTGCAATAATTTAAAATAAGATCATAATTTGTCTTGACAAATTTAGAAGCAGGGCATGTTGGTAGTGTGCCATCATTTACTAGTTTTAAAACAGGATGTAAGTGGTTCTTAGCCACTGTCAGTTTTGTTTTGAAATCATCAACAAGACCTGCAAATTCAGGGCTTTCTTCTTCAAGCAGCCGTAGTTTTTGTCTTTTGGACATCTGACTCAGATCACTTTTTACAACTGTTTCTTTATCCTCAACTTCTGCAACTTGTTTGGAGAAATATTCCAAGGTGAAATCTTCTTCTCCAAGTTGTTCTAAGAGCCTTTTCTGAATATTCTTTGCCTCTTCTTCCTCCCTGAGAGCCTGCTGCTCTTCATTACCGAAGCCACCATAGTCTTCATCCACATAATCTGTAGCATAAAAGGACTTTTTCTGTTTTCCCCAAGCTTTAGAATCTGGTAAATCATCATCAGATTTCTCCTGTCCCTCCACATCACTGTCAGCGATACCAATGTCGTCATTGGCATCAGAACCTTCTGATTCGGAAAATGCATACATTTCTTCATCACTTTCTGACTCAAGTTTTCTTTTTCGTACCTTATCCAACAACTTTTTTTCCTTAGCAGAGTACTCATCTTCCGAGTCTGAAGGCTCATAGTTGCCCTTCATATCGAAGCTAGAATTGACTCTGTAACAAGACAATACTATATTTGAAATGTATGCAAGAACAGCAGTCAGAGTTCATTTACAAATGTGTATTTATGAGAATACTGAGTATGGTAAAGAATGAGACAATGCCTACGCCGTCAGCTGGGTCAAAGATGGTCCGACAATCCACAAGTTTATCAAAGCGTAAAACTGATCGTTTTGGAGTGTAACTAATGGGAAGTAAGGGAAATACAATCGCCTTACCTTATTTTATCAGCCATATTTGCGTGAAATCACACTAAGATGAATTAACAGATGCGCGAAGTTCGAGGTTACCCAGGTACGAGAAGTCCTGCTAGGTTCACAGCCGAGTGCGCTGTTGTAATTAATCAAGAAGACTATCCATATTTAATAGATTGGTTTCCATTACTTTAGAAAATAAAAACGTGATAGAACACAAAACTAATATTGCACACACGCGCAACGTAATGCAATGCAATAACCTACGACGTTCGACGCGACGGCGACGTACGTAACGAACGACGACGACGAAACGAACACTAAATCAATAAGTAGACGTCAGTCAAAGTCACACAAAACGTGACACTGACGTATTGAGAAATGAGATTTTGTATTGTTTTCTTTAAGGTTTTAGTAGTCTCATGGGTAGTGCATATCTCGTGTACATATTTTATGACGTACCTATGCGTATGTACAAGAGTTGGCGAACTTTTGTTATGTTACTATAGACTGATTGGTTTGAAAATAAGGTTGAAAATGTTAGAGATACAATGAGATGCATTCGATTTCTATAATACAATCGAATATTTTTTATTCAATGTACTCGATCTCAAATAACGTAAAACATTTGTAAATCTACGAAATTTGTTATTATTTCAACAAAATTATACGCACAGGTGAAATTTTATTCCATCCTTTTGTAGATTTGAGGTAGGTATTGGTTTTATTTTTGCATCCGCTAACAGCAGAAACAGGCATTTTCCCAAGAGCTTACCACACTGCAAAAGCGATTCTGTGACTGGGAAATCGATTAATGAATTAGTTTTTATAAACCCGTTAGATTTTTGGCGAATAGGATTGACAGAGGGGAAGATTCGTCGGCGAGTAGTCCTTAGATATCTCGCTAATGGTCAATGCACACTGTGTCCCCCTGTCCTGTGTCACTTGGACTTGTGTCAATCAAGTCAAGACTTCAAGAGTATGTATGTATTGTATTCTGTGCTACTAGTGTCAACAAGCTGATCTGTCTGTCATGTGTCATCTATTCCAAATAATTCCAACCAACCACTTAAAAACAACACACTACATTGCGACCAATTTCAATGAAAAATACAAAATTCTGAATGAAATATATCATAACACAATGGTCTCGGGAACGCTAACGAGAGTTTTTATTATATACTTGTGTTACTTATGTGATTTATCCAATATAAATTTTCAAGCACCCGGTGTCTATGCTATAAAATCTGAAAAAATTGGCGCTTGTAGCCGATGCAAAGTATTGACGGACTCCTTTAATCACTGGTTAGATAAAACTTCACGTGGAAAATATGAAGGTGGTGACACAGCATGGGAAGAAGCCAAGTTAAAATCGTATTCGCGTAGCGAGATACGCTTAGTAGAAGTTCAAGAGGGTCTGTGCTCAGAACTAAGTAAGCATCAGAACGACTGCTATAAGCTGGCGGAAGAAGCAGAACAGTTACTTGAGAAATGGTGGTTCCATGAAGATCCTAGTACATCAGACTTGCAAACTTGGTTATGTATTGAGACACTTAAAAACTGCTGCCCTAACAATCACTTCGGAGAGTCATGTGAACCTTGTCCTTTAGATAAAGCCAATAAAATCTGCAGTGGCCATGGCAGATGTGATGGTGATGGAACAAGGAATGGAAATGGCACCTGTATTTGTAACAGAGGTTTTACAGGTTACAGTTGTGAAGAATGTTTGAAGAGTTATTATGAAGTAGATGGTTCTTGTGAGAGGTGTAATGAAGCATGTGAAGGGTGCACAGGATCTGGCCCAGATAGCTGCCTCAGTTGCAAAGCTGGCTGGATTAAAGAGTCTGGAATATGTGTTGATATAGATGAATGTTTGTTACCCCCATTATGTAAATCAGATCAATACTGCTTAAACAAAGAAGGATCTTACAAATGCAACAACTGTGATGAATCATGCAAAAGTTGCATGGGTATAGGACCATTAAATTGTTCAACATGTGAGCCAGATTCTTATCTATGGAATGGCAAATGCATAGCTGACACTCTCAGGGCAGAAATTGTTGAAAGTGCTGTCTTTCAGTTGACAATTTACATTGGAATGCTATTAGCATTAGGAATTTTGTACAAAATGCATAAATATCTCTCATTTATTGCCTTTATTATCTTTGCATTTTATATTTATTATACTGAAAAATCTCTAGAACATGCAAGCACATTTGATGTATATTTTAATAACTTTGGGGGAAAGGCTTAGTCTTTTCGAAATATTTACCTTATCCATTATGTACTGAAGTGGCACTAAAGTGTATCCATAGTACAAGATCAATAAATAAATGTTTGTGATATTATGAGTAAATTAATTATTAAGTATATACAATAAAAAAAAAAATCATTACTGGAATAACATTTGAAACCTCTCCCTCATCTACAAAGAGATAGAAATTTAGTTTTCTGAACATAGTTGCCTGCAATAACATCTACTTAAACCAAGGGTCGGAAACATTATTTAAAATAACGTTTTTTAAACGTTTCTAACAGTTCTTTACATTGTGTTCTTTGCATTGCGTTCGGAACGAAAAATAAATGGGAACATTTAAAAAAACCGGTTTAATCTCGGGAGGGTGGTGCATATGCATCTCAGCATAAGCGGAATTAAAACTAGATATTTTCATTGCATTTTCAAGTCAATTCTGGTAAACTAGTCATATTCAGTGTTGCACCAGCTCTGCTCAAGATAAAACTGTTTTATTTTTGTGTTTAAGTGAAATATTACGATAATTTCACAAGAAGCTAATCATTTTATTATATACTATTTGATGAAAAAGTGTTGTCTTTGAGTATTGTTTCATCTTCCCCGAAACTTGGCATTCTTCGGTGAAACTTGTCCGTCTATCCCACTAGTCCCATCATGGGACAACTGACACGATTACGTCCCACTAGTCCCATGGAACAAGTGGCACTTATATTTTTATCATATTGTTGTCCCAAAAATCCCATTACAATTCCAGTCTTCCTGCTAGACAATATTAGTTATAACAGTAAAGAAATGTGTCCGTAGTTTTTAAGAATCTTATCAAACTTCTAAAAAAAAAACCTGGTTCGGTTTTTTTAAAGAAGCTTTAAAGTTCCCTTGCATTGGACGGAGTAAATATTGCTTGTAGTTTGTCTTCAGAAGATCTGAATTTTATTATTATTATTTACAGAACAGGGTTTCCTTCACCATCGTCATCATCATCAACCATATCATGACTTTACCCACTACTGGGTAAATAGCTCCCTTAGTTTGTGACATCCGCCACGATTCTGCGCCAATTCTATCCATCGTTTGCCCACGACTTCCTTCACTAAAGAGATAATTATTGCTAATGAGGGAATACTTTGGACACTCTGTTTCGCCTTTAAATTAAGACGTAGGTATATTGTAGCTCTGAAAATTTCGACATATCTTTTTGCTTGTTTAGGTCTGACAAAGTAACCAAGAGTGTGATTTAGCCTTTTTGTCGCAGACCGCAAAGTCTGGAATACTCCGTGTATCCTCTGTAACTCACCGAAGCCCGCCATAAATTGGAGGGGGTAAGGTCAGATCGTGTTCTTCGACAGACGGTTCTTTTAAAGCTTGAATTACACTATTGAAAAACACATATTCGATTTAATATCAATATTTGAAGTAGTCTTTACAAAACAGTCAAAATTTAAATGCGCTTTATCAAAAAACTTGAATATTGAGTTAATTCGTTGTTTGTATAAAGGTGCGATGTATGAAACAGCCGTTTTTATTTTTTGCTATTTCGAAATATGTCTTACCTATAGTAAAAGTTGTTCATATACCTTAATTAATTCGGTTATAACAGTAGTACCTAGGTACCCTAGACTTAGGTTTAACAAACGAAATTTAGTAAGATACGAACGACGAAACTAAACCGTGCGGCAGTGAGATGCCAATTGAATTTAATATTCATGAACAACACAAAAATTCAATATAAACGGTTAAAAACGTTTTACTAAACGAAATCGATATATTTTTTTGTTCTTCAAAAACGTTATTTATAACGTTCCGTCCGAACATAAACGAAACAAATTGTTCTTTAGGTATTTAAGACGAAAACGTTTCGAAAAATATACCGGTATCCGACCATTGACTTAAACACTTAAAACTATGTACATTTTTAGTTTCATGTTGCAGGTGAAGTCAGATTTACATTATTTTAAAGTTAGATGTTAAGACCCTTTGGAAATAAAATACTTTGAAAAGGTGTATTAAAAATACATTTATTGCAAACATTACATAACTAAATTTTAGTGTCATTTATATACAAAAATTCAATAAATGGTTAATTAAAAATAACCAAATTGTGTAAAATACTTTATACATGGATATAACCACAAAAGTGTAACTTTTGAAATACATTGATTTACACTTTGTTCAGAAACACAAGGTAACATGTTGTAGAGTTAATCTATTTACTAAGGATAATATAATTCAAAATGCAAAATCAGCAGTTGCTTATTTAATAAACTATGAAGGCGAAAGTTCAGGTTAATCTATGGGTTTATGAAAAAATTATTCCATCTTACTTATTAAGTCATTAAATTGGCAACATTTAATTTGGCATCTGCAAGCTTGAGTACTAATTCAGAATGTATTTACTCCACTAATTTGCACAGGTATGGGATGACATACAGCTTATATAGAAATATTGTGTCTTGTTGCATTTCAATTGGAAATAAATGACAAATTAATTGCATTGTAAGGTTTTCGAAACTATTCTACGCCTGAAAGTGCTAAACACACTATTGAAGCAAAAGCTCGTTGTAGCTTATTAGGAATGTACTAAAACATGTGCAGTAATATAACATGGCATTTTTGCATCTGTATACTAAGGATATTCTCTTTGGTGGAAATAATATTGTTTTACAAGCTTTTAGCCATTATGATTTACAAATGTGAGCACTTACCAGCTAATTCTTGAATTATAATATTATCCAACAAAACAATAATAACACACAATAAATGAAAATATTTTTTTTTAATTTTTGGTAGAAAATGTTTTAAGTACTAACATTACATTTTGTTAAGACTATGTATTTGTGAAAAGAACACCTAGTTCTCTGGTGTGCATATTCAAGATTGTGACAACTACATCAGCAAAATTACATGTTATTTTGGTAAATGTTTAAATAATGTTCAACATAAAAATGCATATTAAGCTAAGTAAATAGTTATCATAATTGACTACTTATAGAAATGCTGATACATGGACAGACTCCCTTTTTTGATTAATACCACAACCTGTAACTTTTTATAATGGCAGGTTACATATTTTTAGGTAAATAAATAAATAAACTCATTCATAATCGGTATTAAAACCGGTTTTTGAAAATGTATGGTCAAATCTACATAGCTAAATAATACCTCCTCAGAAAATAGAACATCAACATTCTCAATCAAATTTGATCTTTATTCCACAGGCCTGTAAAAATTATGTGATGTGCTAAAAACAGGTTCCAATACCATTTAGTTAAATTTGGGCAAAGTCAAAAACTTGAAACGTAGTTTACAATGCCTGTATGCCAATCTAAGCATTAAAATGCTACTGCTCACAAATCTATTATTAAAATCAGTCTGCTCCAAATTACGCTAAAATTACCGTTATATTAAATTTCGGTCCCTCTTCATAATACTTAATAACGGGTTTTTTCACGCTTATTCACACGAGAATGTGTATCAAAAAATTTCGTTTTACTTTCTTGTTCAAGCGGCACAGTCTTAAAGCTATTTCTAATGTTAATATACAAGTACTCACGTTAAATAGTACAATTTCCGTGTAAACTATATAAATAAGTCGATAAGGGTTTGTAAATCTGTAAAATTGCAATCAATAAAGCTATAATTTTCTCGACATAACTAAAAATTGCCAATTTATTATTTGTTTCAGTCAATTACAAATCTAACGGCAAAGGTTTAATGATATCGAATAAACATTTGACTTCGAAATTACAATACGTTATCAGTCTGTCAATTATTTATGGAATGTTTTACTTTGAATTGAAATCTTTCAATCGGTACTTTCTAGAGGTTGTTATATCCAAAAATGTTGGCGCAATTCGTGAGTTACAAAAGTGTGAACCCGGCCAAGCAATATTTACTTACTCGAACACATAGAATTGCAAAACTTTCCTACAGCTTAGCAAATATTTAAATAGTTAGATTTGTCCTGACACCAAATATTGTCACATTGTATTTAAAATGTGTGTTAACAATAATGCCCACGAACGCGCACTGGTCATGTCAATTAAATAAACTGTTATGAATCATGATGCACCATCTTTCTTGTGAAAAAAATAACACGCACCATGTCTGGCTGCACTGTGTTTAGAGGTCATTAATTTTTTGTGGTAACAAAACGGCGCGGCCTCATTAAGGTAAAGCCTGTATTACATTACACGGTATTCAGGGACCCTTACCCTAACTAAAGAGTGGTGTAATAAGAGTTAGAGCGTCCAGCGGCAAGCCTTGCTCCCTAATCGCCCTAACTACCCGGCCCAGAATACCGTGTAGTGTAATACAGCTGTAAGGGCGTATCAAACGATTTAAATGTTTGCAGCTAAATTTAAATGTCTGAGCATTTAAATATAGAATGCACAGTCTGGCTTACTAAGTGTCTATTCGAGAAGCGTAGGGGTGCGGTGGTGCGAGGAGAGCTGGGCCGCCAGCTGGCGCTGCTGCAGCAGGCAGTAGAGGATGCCGGCCTGCGCCATCGCGTCCACGGTGCCGGCCGCGAGCAGGTCCGTGCGGATCTTGGCGCCCGGGTTCGCGCTCGCCGGCCGCAGGAGAGTCGGCCCGAACACAGTAGCCAGGTTGTGGAGCGACATCTTGTTTTCCGCTTCGTGCTGGTTCACTCTGAAATAGTGAGATCGACGTTAAATCAAGCTATTCGAAGTTAAAAAAGCCCGCAAAGTGCGTGTCGGATATCCATCGTCGATGAAGATCGCGAGATTGGAGGAGGTCGAGAAGGTTTTGTAAAAAATAAAACTACAAAATGCTTAACTTATGGAAATTGGTTGTGAGCCTAGAACAGACCGGCATCTAATCGGTACCTATGATATATATTCATAGGATAGACAGACTTTTAATTTACAATGCTTTAAGCCAACTATTATGATTTATGATATTCTCTATATATTTTATGATAAGCATGTATTCATAAAAAATATATTGAGGTAAAGTAAGCTCTGCTTACTTTAAGGCTTGATGGTGCTGTGTGAAATATCTGGCATTATTGATTAGAATTGCAAACTTACTTGACGAAATGATTAAGTAGAAAATCGATGCAGTTCTTATTGAGATCCGGCAACTGCGCGTAGCACTTCAAAAGCGCGTGACGCCTGTTATGCGCCGGTCCTGAGTCCACAGATGTTCCCACTCCCTGTGTAAGACAAAGTTTTGTATCAAAATAAAGAGTTAACGACTCGAACGGTTTTGCTTGGCATGTCGTATCACAGACCAGTTTACATCCATACATTACTTCACAAGTTAAGAGGGATGGAGGAAGAGAGTTAAATATGACGTCATATTAAAAAAAAACACTTTTCCATTTAATGACATAATTACATTGCGGCTACTATTTCATAGTGTTCAAAAACAGACAAAAAACGGAAAACTTTGAAAATTTATTTTGTTGTGTTATGAACTCAAATTTTCCGCTGCTTTTTGCTATCTAATTTCTTTGTCCTATTGGATTAAAATACCCTATTGCAAAATATGTGACATCACACAAGGGGTGAGTCACACAAATGTGACCAGCTGTGACAAGGAGGCAGGCGATAAAAAATCATGAAATTCGTCACACTTAATTTTGTTGATTTAATGCACAACGAACGCAAAGTACCATGTAGTTAGAAAGTTGTGTGTGTGTGTTATTAATTATAAGCACCTGTATTTTTGTCAGGCTCCACGAATTTAGTACTTAATTATTAGAAAAACAAACTCGTACCTCATACCTCCAGAAAGTTTTGTTATCGATAACTAACCTGCGTTGACCCCCAAGCCTTCAGCAGCTCTGGATAAAGGGCGTCAGTGAACAAGGCTTCAGGCAGCTCCCGTAAGTACAGCTTGAGCACTCCCGTCACCGAATGTATATCCACTTCCTTCAATAGCTGTTCAGCTTCGTACGCATCTGTGAGATAACATAACAATGTGGAAAATGTCTTTCGTATAACGACATAAACATTTAGTAGACGCGACAATGTTGGATTTTATCTTTTAAACGACCGTAATTAAAGGTCGCTCATCGTCATTATTTTGCCTAGGTACATACTTATATCCCACATTACATGAGGTAGGTACATGTCCTCGTGTTCTATTACGAACTATGTTATGGATGGAGTATGTTTTTTTTTTGAGTACCATGTCTGATTTTCGTCAACTCATTGGTCTGACACATGGTTAAGTCTTAATCAAATAGTTATTTCTTGGAGTACAGAATAGTTTTGTCTTGGTTTTTAGTATTGGAGTATATGAATAGTTATTTCTTCTTATTTATATGGAGTATGTTTAAAATAATCAGCTATGTTATACTTTATGAATGGCGCTCGACTGGCGTCGAACTGTTTTGGGTATTGTTATTAGAATTTGGCAAACTTTTTTAAACGTCAGTAGAGTACAGGATGCCGCGCTCTACTGACGTACGGTTGGTGTGGGGTGCCGGCAGTAGAATGTTACCCCTCCTCTCATGCCCGTGGATGCAGTAAGAGCCTGCTAAGGGATACCTCCGGAAGATAGGCAGCAGCGTCTTTCCGTGTATCAACATCCCGTACTGCGCTCGCCAGCCCGCCTGCCAAGCGTGGTGAGTATGGCAACTACCTACTAGGGAGGCCTGTGTTCAGTAGTGGACGTTTAACGGCTGAAATGATGATTAAACGAAACATATAATTTTAAAAATATATATGTTACCAACAAGTATATTTTTTTTAATTATTTCGGAAAACAAACAGCACAATTTCAGCAAGAAAGATATAAGTAATTAAAACTTAAAAGACTATTAATACGTTTTCGCATATAGAAACTAGAAGTTAGTAATTGTTCAACCTTACAGTGACAATCACAAGGAAGCTAAATGAATAATTATCAAACTAAATTGAAGCAGTCATCGGATAGAACGCTCCTATAGGCTTTGTAATAAATAAACTCAAATGGTCCATTATCCCCGCTTCTATCCTACTAATATATAAAAGTGAAAGTAAGAATGTATGTATATTCCCTTTTCACGTCAAAACCCTGAATCGATTTGGATGAATTTTAGTATAGGAGTAGATTAGACCATGGAGACGGACATAGGCTACTTTTCGTTGCGTAAATTAAATCAGAAGGGGTTAAAATAGGGGATGAAAATTTGTATGGAAAAAAATATTAAACACATGTTTCAGCGTTAGTTGTAGGGTAGTAGTACTATCTGGGTCCGTAGGGTAGTCAGAGTGAGGGCTTGGGCTATCCCAGACGGACCCAGGGAGGGCGATGGTGCATGATATGGCTATGCACCATCTTAAGTTCCGCGAGACGTAGGGGGCGTTAGTTGTGGACGCCCCCGGGACGTGCGATAGGGGCTCCGGAGTGTTCTTTACGAGGAACCGGAGCCCCTAGTGCACCGAGGCCGGCCATCGGGGTGGTCTTAGTGAGTCGTCGGGAGACAACCTCACATAACCATGCTGTGCCCTTACGCAGCATGGTATCTGACCTAGCAGATTTCCAACCCGTCACCAAAAAAAAAAAAAGGTTAGTTGTAGGGTAGTAGTAGGATAGTAGTAGTAGGATAGTAGTAGGGTAGTTGTTGGGTATGTAGTAGGGTAAGTTGTATGTGGTGGTTGTAGTTAAAGGTGCGATACGAAGTTCGCCGGGTCAGCTAGTAGTTTTGGTTAAATTAGTTCAAAATACTAACTTGTTTCGAAGCTCTTCCTGAGCCGGTTGAGATCGGACGCGCTGCCGGAGACGCGGTACACGCCCACCTCGTGAATGCCGCGCCGCTCCACTTCGCGGACGCAAGCGCTTATAATGAACGGAATGTTGCGTTTCTCGCGTCTGAAACATTACAACTACTTTACTGGCGCCCATAAAACCGTAATACTAAGGCTTTTAACATCTATTACAGATGATTTTATGCAGCGTCAGCAAGCGCACTGCAGGCACTGGCCTGGGGCATTGTTAGATGGACTAGGCTTGCCCAGCAGCCATACCATCCTTCTAGCTTAGTTAGGTATTAGTTATTACGGCGCCACCGAAAATCAGCGTCGTGTTATTACGGCGTGTGCTGAGTTGGCGACCGATTTGTTTCTGTACCTTAATGTTTTATTTTTCATGCATGTACCTTTGAGACATAAATAAACATTTTCTATTTCTATTCTATTTTTCTATTATATAACACTGTACAAGCATAATATTGTAATTCATCATTATGGGGTGATGGTCACCCCTATGTAACCCACAGCTGAGTATAGGCCTCCTTTCGCTTCTCTGATTCACGTGATGCCCGCGACTTTACTTTTTTATTTTTATTTTAGGTAGTATATAGTAGTAGGTAGTAGTATTGTCACGGTTTTTCTAAACAATTTTGTATCTATTATTTTTGTTTTTAATATGTTTATTGTTACTTATTATGAATGGATCTTGTGTCTCGCAATAAAGAATTTATTATATTTACTTAGGTCGTCGCCCTAACGTGCTGAAGGAAGACCTTGGTGTCTTGATTTAATATTAGAATGGCACGAACCAAATAGCTAAACGTCATTTTACGCAATTTTAATTAGCTTAGTAACGAAGCGTGCCACCAGAACTGACACGTACGTCTTAGATTTCTTAGTCTCTTAGAGTTAATGGTTTACTCACTTAGCCACGTGTGTGATCTTAGCCCCGAACAGAGCGCCCGGCTTCGCGGTGGGAACGCGTCGCGCCGATCTTTCGGGAGGTAATACGCGCATGCGCAGTGGCAGCGAGCCGCCGCCCAGTCCGATGGTGCGGTTGACGCCCCCTGTCGCGCTCTCGCTCACCCATTCTCGGAGCAACTGAAAGAAACAAATACTATAGAGTCTGTGCGGAAAGGGAACCGTTGTTGCGTAACATGGAACTAACTAATCATTAAAATCATTTCTTAAAACAATTTTATAAAAACGGTATCGGAAAACTTAATATTTTTAACAGAGTTTTAAAATATCAAGTTCAGTCGCACTATACTGATGTAACAATGTTCTCAACAATACAAACACGGCAGTTAAAAGCACACTCAAAAGACGGTTCTCTTTCTGTACAGTCTAAGAGGCCGTCTCCACGAGCGAGGGAATCGCGGCGAGTGCCACGAATTTCTATAACTCGGCCGGTCGGTGGAGACGGCCTCTAAGGGTGTATAGAAATACGTGGCACGGACGATAACATCGCCGCGATTCCCTCGCTCGTGGAGAGGGCCCCTAAGAGACGCTAGCGTAACAATATTTGCTATAATAATATTTATATTATATTTTTGCTTGTTTTTATACCTCGGTATATTTTTTGTTACATGTGGTGATCAATAAAGTGTTATCTATCTATCTATATTTATAACAAAGCTTGTGGTCCAACGCGGCTGGGCGGAGCGACAGACTATCTTAGATTTCCACAACCCCAATTAATCAATCATTTATTTATAAAACCTTAACATACAACATAGTTACCGTAATCATCAAGACCATACCTCCCGTGCTAGTTAAATAAACTGTTTTACGGCAAGGCAAACCAAGCTAGAATACTATAATTATAATCTCACCTTGTTGCCGTGGGGTGCCGGCAGTAGAATGTTACCCCTCCTCTCATGCCCGTGGATGCAGTAAGAGCCTGCTAAGGGATACCTTCGGAAGAGCATCTTTCCGTGTATTAACATCCTGTACTGCGCTCGCCAACCCGCCTGCCAGGCGTGGTGATTATGGCAACTACCCCTCATGGAGTTCCATGAATCTCACCTTAATAGTACACTTTCCTCTCAGCACTGGCCGTGCGGCGTCTTCGTACAACAACAGGCGCAGATTCTGAGACCCCTCCAAGTCCAAAGTGAAGCTTTCGTTCCATCGCGGCTGAGCGGAGCGGCAGACCAACTTGGACTTCCCTTTGCGGAAGTAGTGACCGTAGGAGTCCACCTCAACGACTATGTAGTAATCTGTGGATGAATAACCACTCAGTATTGTGTTTGTTATCTGTTGATGATTCATCACCATCATTCCGCCGTAAAAAGTCCACTACTGAACAGGCCTCCCTCATGGATCTCCATGAGGGGTAGCTCACCACGCTTGGCAGGCGGGTTGGCGAGCGCAGTACAGGATGTTGATACACGGAAAGACGCTGCTGCCCATCTTCCGGAGATATCCCTTAGCAGGCTCTTACTGCATCCACGGGCATGAGAGGAGGGGTAACATTGTACTGCCGGCACCCCACGGCATTGTTATGATTAATTACTGTAAATTTCTACTATCACAGTTGTGGTGAACGCTATGAAAACATCACGTAGATTTTGTTTAAAAACTATGTAGTAATAGACAAGCATTATCTGTGTGTTACGAACTCTTTTGTGAGGTGTAATCACCTTTTGTTTATCTGGCGACATATTTTTAACGAAAAATTGTTTCCTCCCTTGAAGTGCTTAATAATGTTCTATTATTTGACCTATTTAAATGATAAATTTGCATTATTTTTAAAACGGAAGTCGCGGGCAGAAATCAATGAATGTTTCGATGTGGAAGACTATATACTAGATACTAACATTATAAAGAGATAAGGTCCAAACTGACTGACTCATCAACGCACAGGTAAACGAAGGTAAAAACTCGAAATTTGCAGAGTAGTTTTCTGTTATAACCTAGGCAAGGAATAAGAAAAGATTTTTCCAAATTTAACGCCTAAGAGTGTAAACAAAGGGTAAGGGGAAACTTTGCTAAGATAAAAAAAGTAAAAAATTTGATAAGTCATTTCTTTGAAATGTTCTGCCAAGAGTGGTTTAACACTAATAAAATTACAAACTATAGAATAAGCTATAGCGATATCTCTAGTCATTGCTACTGAATGCAACTTCAGACAATGAACAGAAAATCTTTTGTAGTTACCTGTAGATGGCGCTCTAATCGGTGCTCAAACCGATATCACCTTATCAAGAATTTCTGCGATACCCGTCATGGGTTCTGTAGCTTAGGGACCGTCTCCACGAACGAGAGAATCGCGGCAATGTTATAGTCGTGCCACGTATTTCTATACACTCTCTTAGCATGTGTCTTCACACGCGGCAATGATATCGCGGCGATGCGACGAGTGGTTGAGTGTGCGCGAAACGTCATTACATCGCGGCGAGCCTGTCGCGCGCTCACCGCGTCTCGCCGCGCTCTCGCATTAATAGCACAATGCGTCGTTAAAGAAACGTTCGCTACCTTTCTGTTTCTGTTCCGTTACGAGTAGTTGCGGACACGCGGCGATTCCGTTACGAGTCGCGATGATACGCTATTATATAATCGCTCGTTCGTGAAGATTACTCAACGATAAAAGCACGGACTCGTCACGATTTTCTCGCCCGTAAAGACGGCCCCTTAGTGGTTAAGCACTTCCGGCTTTAGGAAGCGTCAAGGATCGATTTGACGGACATGGGTTCGAATCCCAGCGGAATCGTAAAAAAAATTCGATAAGGTTATTCATTTCTTCGAAATGTTCTACCTAAGTCTGGTTAAACACTATAAAAATTACAAACTAGTTATATTTGCTATAATTTTACTTAATTATATTGTAATTTGTCCCTAATTAGTAATTATATATTAGACATACCTCTTGGATACCTACATTAGTATATTGGGTTTCAACATCATAAAACAATATTTTATCTACGTCAGGCAGTTTATAATTAGTACTTAATGTTAATTTTGTAACCACATTAGCGTCGCAGCACATCGCTTTGAGCCCGCTTTATTTATCCAAGTCCATCTAGGACGATGGCGATTACAAACTGTATTTATTTTTTGTCGCGGGTAGTGCGCTCGTAGTGCATGATAATAAGTTACCTATTATAGTTTATATTAAGATGAGAATAAATATTTTGATGTCGATTGTTTATGATGTTTAAGTTAAAAAGGAATTTAATATTGCTTCGGATTTTCAAAATTGCTTTAATCACAAACGTTTTTGATTGTTTCTCTTGACTAAACGTAGGTGAAACCGCGCGGGTCAGCTAAAATAACAATAAAAAAATAAGTATAGGTTTGCTCTTACCCGCTACTGTATCGAGTGGCGCGAACATCCCTCCGATACGAAGTTGCAGATCACCAAGCAACAGCAAGTCGACTACCGCTCCTCAAGTAAGCCCATGTCGGTCTGAAGGTGGCTACGGCAGGCGGTCACCCACGCTTGGAGTTCCAGCATGGATATAGAACCGAAGCCGGCCTGCTTACTGTAGGGCTAGATGTGGAAGTGTAAAGTTGCCCTTACCCGCCGCTGTATCGAGTGGCGCCACCATCCCTCCGATATGAAGTTGCAGATCTCCAAGCAACAGCGAGTCGTCTCTCCCGCTCCTCAGTAAGTAGGAACCCATGTCGGTCTGAAGGTAGCTACGGCAGGCTGTCACCCACGCTTGCAGTTCCAGCATGGATATAGAACTGGAACCAGCGGGTGGCGCGGAAGACGACTGTGAAACAAACATCAAGATAAATATTTTGAAAAAGAATAAGATCATTATTAGACCGACCTTCTTCTTTTTGTGCACCAACTCTTTGCTAAACACCCAACTTAGGAAATTCCAGATTAATTTTGGGCAGTTCAATTGAGACGAGTTATAGTGTCTATAGTGTTATGTTGTATTCTATTAGTCGATTCCAGCCGTTACGTCATCGTAAAATATAATTGTTTTGTGGTGGCCAGCATTATTGATTTAGCCGCAACAGGTCAACAGTAACGTACCTGCAAGGCATGTATGGAGTCGATCCACTGAGTCCGCTCATACTCAGAGCTAAGGAAGAATATATGCTGCCTCTGCAGCGCGGTGCCGCCTGCCGCCTTAGCGCCGACGCGGAAGATTAAATTGGGAGACGCTAGCACAAGTTGTCCTTCTAGCTCGGCTAGCTTCTTTCGTTGCTTTTCTGCTGTGCCCCGCCCGCCTAGTCGCATTTTCTGTACAAATAAATAGAAATGTTTAAACTAGTTAAGATCAACACCAGAAAATGATAGTCAATATTTTTCCCGTATGACGTGGGGTTGGCAATAATTGTACTGCTCCACCAATCTCCTTTGTCGGATGTCAGCTCGATACTTAATCCCTTCTCACCTAAATTCGTTTTCACAAAACCCATCTTCATTCTTATCTACCAGCAGAAAATCAGTCTTATTACGTACTAGCTTCTGCCCGCCGCGTCGCATGCGTTGCCCCCGTATAAAAGTAGCCTGTGTGTTAATCCTGGTAAATATCAATACATATGCAAAGTTTCAGCTCAATCCGTGGGGTAGTTTTTGCGTGAAGAGGTAACAAACATCTATACAAACAAACTTTCGACTTTATAATATTAGTGTGATTACATTTGTATAAAAATTTAAAAAAGTTAGTATTTTAAACATTGTTTAACAGTCTTTAAACAAATTCTTGCGACAAACAACCTTATTGACTTGCTATAAAATGACCATTTAGGACTATTTTTTTTGGATGACGCTGTAAGAATAATAATTTTATACGGACTTAGGCGTTTAGATTACACTTATAGTTTAACAATTACCTTATCATCGCTAGCCGCTCTCTCCTCGGCCAGTATTTGGTCTCTCACTGTAGACGCTTGAGACTTCAGCGCGACGATATTAGCTGGTGATGCTTCTCTAGCGTCAGCCGCATTCGCCATAGCACTGTCCTCTTCGACCACAACTATATCGGGCAACGGGATGAACCATTTCAGTTCAAACGTGAACTTGTCGCGACCGGATGCCTGAAAATCGTTGTAAGTTAGAGAAGAAGAACTAATTTACAGGTAAAATAAATAAATAGGAATAATCTAGGAAGATTGGTAGTGGCTTTACTATTAAATATTTTGATTTATATTTTACAATGAAGAAAATAAGTACTACATCTCTAATGCCTATTAGTTGCACCTAGGTTCTTATTGTCTCAAGGCGCGAGCCGAGATATAAAATAAAAAGAATAGGATCATTGTAATCTATGTAACATACCTTATATTTAGCACAGGCGATGACATCATTAAACAAAAAGAGATGCCTCAATTTTCTGTGTCCATCCGAAAGTTCAACTATAAATGAATTCTTTACAAGGCGCCTTTGAGCTCGATCTGCGTTCTGTAACAAAATTTGTGTTTAATTTATATTTTTATACACAAACCTCTAAGTTACGATACATTAGGTTTACAAATGTATATCAATAAGAATATGAGGAAGGCCTGATTAAAAATAAGGCGAAAACACTACCCGTTGCTTGCAGGCGCGATGTATTGGCACCAATAAGGCGAAAACACTACCCGTTGCTTGCAGGCGCGATGTATTGGCACCAATACGGCGAAAACACTACCCGTTGCTTGCAGGCGCGATGTATTGGCACCAATACGGCGAAAACACTACCCGTTGCTTGCAGGCGCGATGTATTGGCACCAATACGGCGAAAACACTACCCGTTGCTTGCAGGCGCGATGTATTGGCACCAATACGGCGAAAACACTACCCGTTGCTTGCAGGCGCGATGTATTGGCACCAATAAGGCGAAAACACTACCCGTTGCTTGCAGGCGCGATGTATTGGCACCAATAAGGCGAAAACACTACCCGTTGCTTGCAGGCGCGATGTATTGGCACCAATAAGGCGAAAACACTACCCGTTGCTTGCAGGCGCGATGTATTGGCACCAATAAGGCGAAAACACTATCCGTTGCTTGCAGGCGCGATGTATTGGCACCAATAAGGCGAAAACACTACCCGTTGCTTGCAGGCGCGATGTATTGGCACCAATAAGGCGAAAACACTACCCGTTGCTTGCAGGCGCGATGTATTGGCACCAATAAGGCGAAAACACTATCCGTTGCTTGCAGGCGCGATGTATTGGCACCAATAAGGCGAAAACACTACCCGTTGCTTGCAGGCGCGATGTATTGGCACCCAGTACCAGTACTGTGCTAACGCGCGTATAAATTAGCACGAGACGACTTACTGCGAATTCGCCCCCTTCTTAAATTGAAATGGACAATTTTATTTTGAAATACTTACAGGGAACATAGATTTTGTCTGAATGATGTTAAATTCGTCGAGGAAATGCTGCGTCATGTTTAGTGCATCAGTCAACATGGCGTGGTCTGGGTGGCTCGCTGGTGTGTATTTGATCAAATCCTGCAAAAGAAAAAAGCATCACTATTGGGTTTAATGTCGAGAATAGTAACGATCTAGGGCCTAATTCACTCATAGTCTCGAGTCGTAAAGTCGTACGTACTTTACGACTGACCAAGTCGGGAAAGAAGGTAGTTGATTCCTAGTTAGTTTTCTGTTATAGCTCAAATTGCCTTTATTACTTCTTCTTCTTCTTAAAACACAACAGTCACAACATAACAAAACGTAAATTTGATAAAAAGCAAGAGTGTTTTATTAACAATATTAGGATTAATGTTTGATAGGGTAAGAGTTGTGTCAATGAACTGATATGATAATGATTGGCAATTGTCAATGATCAGTGATGTGGGTTACATAAACAGTCTCATCATCATCATGTCAGCCGTAAGGCCTCCCTTATTATTAACACATATTTAAACGGGTATTTATCGCGCTATTTACCTTTATTATTGCCCGACGTTTCGACAGGATTGCACCCATCGTGGTCCCGGGAAGACTGCCTCCCTTATCTCCAAGTACTGATCATAAAGGGGTTATTCGGGATGTGGGGGATGTTGATAATGATAAGCTCTGCCACAGCACATGCTGAGTAGTGGCCTTTTTTGTCACGGTATTATTCTATCTAAACTTAATTAGTTTTAAAAATATAATATAGTGTTATTTCTGTGTCAAAATAAACCATTTTTTATCTTTATCTTTTATCTTAAACGGAAAGACGCTGTTGCCCTTCTTCCAGCAGTATCTCTTGGCAGATTGTTACTGAATCCACGGCAAGAAAGGGCCACCCCTCGGCACATAAGCAATACTTACATGTAACACCAAAGCGTTCTTCTGCACCCTAGCGACGGGTTTATGCAGCAAGTCGTCGAGCGACACGGGCTGTCCGTGGCAGGAGATCTGCCGCGTGAGGTTGGCGAACGTTGGCGAGCTGCTGCATCGGCGCCGGACCGCGTCCGTGGCGCGCCCGTAGTTGTGCAGGAAAGCGCCGTAGATGTTTATGTTTTCTGCCTGTGCATTTCAAAAGGTTACGTGACGTGTTTTTTTATTCAATCATATGTTATGGTTAGTTTTTTTTAAATTATTATTGACGACCTCTGTGGCGCAGCGGGCGAAGGTCCGCCTGCGACACAAGGGGTTGCGGGTTCGATTCCCGCCTCGGAACAAATGTCTGTATGATCTGCAGATATTTGTTCAGGGTGTTCTGGGTGTTTTTCTATATACAGGGTTTCCCAGAAATGGTGGATAATCCTGCACATGCGTGTGCGGGGGAGGGGAGTGGGGCCCCATATCCCAATAAAAAAATTCTTTTCCCAACAGTCCGCGGTCAACGACATTTTTTGTAAAATTTAGAAAAATCCCAGTTTTCCTCACATTTGCGGGCATCACGTCCGCTATATGAGGCCAAGTTCAGATTTTTTTCTTTTAACGTGTTCCCTAATAATGGTATTTCTAAATGACTTTAAAAAAAACTCAACTACTTCGGATAGTAGTTAACTAGAAGTACCTAAACATAAATTTTATTTTTGAAATTTATTTTACATCTAAGTTTGAGCACCTGTGGTGTAAAAAAAATGTATAGGAGTTGTGTAGCCAACCACATAAAAAATTTACCTACATCATAAGGATTCTAAAACCGTAGCATACTTATCTACTTTAATTGTAAAATTACTGAGCTATAGCTATTAATGTGTAAAAGTAGGCGTTTCATTACAAAATTGCAAAAGAAAAAAAAATAATAAATAATTACCAAAAAAGTATTTATTATAAAAATATTCATAATAAATGTTTAAATTGGGCTACTCCTGCTCAGCCTGCGCAAACTCAACTACATTAGGTAAGTAGTTAACGAGAAGTCCCTAAGCATAAATTTTATTTTTGAAATTTATTTTACTGCCAAGTTTGAGCACCTGTGGTGTAAAAAAAATGTATAGGAGTTGTGTAGCCAACCACATAAAAAATTTACCTACATCATAAGGATTCTAAAACCGTAGCATAATTATCTACTTTAATTGTAAAATTACTGAGCTATAGCTACTAATGTGTAAAAGTAGGCGTTTCATTACAAAATTGCAAAAGAAAAAAATAAAACAAATAATTACCAAATAAGTATTTATTATAAAAATAATCATAATAAATGTTCAAATGAGGCTCCTCCTGCCCTTATGAGCTTTTTATAAAAGATCTTTGTAATGTGTTATTATAGTTTCTTGAAGATATAATTCTGGCTGCTTCGGCGACGCGAAGTCGAAGTACTTCTAACGAGGTTATGGTTTTTTTAATAATAATAAAAAAAAAATTGCCATCCGGCAAAAAATGTGGCTCCAGAACAACGGTTGTCCAGCACATTACGCTGTGCAAGTAAGGAATGACCTAAACAATGCCTATCCCAACAGATGCATCGGCCGATTGGGGCTGATATTGTGGCCACCACGGTCTCCAGACCTAAATCCTCTGGATTTTTTTATTGGGGCTGTTTGAAGGAGCAGGTTTACAAAAAACCCATAAACTCGTTAGAAGAACTTCGACTTAGCGTCGCCGAAGCAGCCAGAATTATATCTTCAAAATATTATAATAACACATTACAAAGATCTTTTATAAATGGTAGAGCTTGCATAAGGGCAGGAGGGGCCCAATTTAAACATTTATTATGAATATTTTTATAATAAATACTTTTTGGTAATTATTTATAAACTTTTTTTCTTTCGCAATTTTGTAATGAAACGCCTACTTTTACACATTAATAGCTATAGCTCAGTAATTTTACAATTAAAGTAGATAATTATGCTACGGTTTTAGAATCCTTATGATGTAGGTAAATTTTTTATGTGGTTGGCTACACAACTCCTATACATTTTTTTTACACCACAGGTGCTCAAACTTAGATGTAAAATAAATTTCAAAAATAAAATTTATGTTTAGGTACTTCTAGTTAACTACTATCCGAAGTAGTTGAGTTTTTTTTAAAGTCATTTAGGGAACACGTTATTAGGGAACACGTTAAAAGAAAAAAATCTGAACTTGGCCTCATATAGCGGACGTGATGCCCGCAAATGTGAGGAAAACTGGGATTTTTCTAAATTTTACAAAAAATGTCGTTGACCGCGGACTGTTGGGAATAGAATTTTTTTATTGGGATATGGGGCCCCACTCCCCTCCCCCGCACACGCATGTGCAGGATTATCCACCATTTCTGGGAAACCCTGTATAATAAAAAATATCTATCTATGTAGTATAATGTATTAAGTATGTCAGTCATTCAGTACCCATAACACAAGCTCTGCTTAGCTTGGAGCTAGATGATGCTGTGTGAATTGTCCAGCATTATTTATTTATTTATTATTATTTATTATGTGCTTAGATCAGGTTGTTGTTAATTATTATAATGATCAGCCGTCTGTGTCCCACTGCTGGGCTAAGGCTTGTTATCAAATAAATTTTCAAACAGACCTAAATTTTTCATTAGAAATTGATAGGTTTTTTTTTAATGAAATGAAAAGCTTTAAGGCTTTTCACCAATGTAATATGCCTTTATCTGAAAAGTGTGTTTTTAAACTCACAGTTCATATAACTTAAAAACACTCACTAATATCAGGTACACCATTTGCTTGTTTGAAAGACACTGAACTTCTGCATAAAGTTCAGCTATATCCATTAAAAATAGTCTCTAAACTCACCATTTTCTTGAAATGAACGCCAACTGAAAGAGGCTCTTCCCAACTTGCGACCGCTGCCTTTAGTCCCTCTAGAAAGTTTTTGTGGAGCTCGTGCAGCTCTGATATCTTGTAGAATATCGTGTTGAACTCCTCCTCCGTTATGACGGGCTGGGACGTCGACAGTGTCGCTTTTATTGCGTTCATATACTGCAAACAAATAAATAAATATAATGTTCTCTTATACGTCATATTTGTATACAGAAACATTTTTGATTAAATATTACAGTATTGCAAGCCGAATGGGGCCTATTTTTGAATCGCTTTCATGACTACGAGAACTCGTGTACGGTTTCTAGTTAAGTTGACATCGTGATCGAGGCCCCGTTTGACATCGAAACAAGTTTTTTTTTTACCATTTGATTACTTCCTTGTATATGTTGCGACGGCAACATATACAAGGTATAGAGAATATACAAATGGTATAGAGTACCTATAGTATTTAGTAATAAAACCAGCCCTTGTAAAAATAGTATTTATGCAATCAACTTACCTTCTCCATAACATAAAGGCATTCAACATAAACAGTCTCGCTTTCTATAATGCTGGTGATGATGCAGCGATGCATTGTAAGTCTCTCCGCCTCTGCATTGTTGCTAATATTCGACTCCTGTTAGAGAAAAATACATTTTATAAATAAATAATGCTGGCCATTTTACACAGCCCCAAGTAAGCAGTGCTAGAGCTGTTGTGGGTACCAGAAGGTTGACAGAATACTGTTTTTTTTTCCTTAATACGTACTTATCAATTTCTTCAATCTTTTATTCTCTTCTTTTATATCAAGAACCTATTTGAAAAAACTACTTTAGATCTAGAAATAGGTCATACTAAAGTTCTGTATTAAGATTGTAAGTAAACACTCATTCAAAAAAGTGTGAGGGAGTTTCCCTAGTATTTATTGTAAATTATTATGTAAGTAACGTGAAAGAACGTGGTTATTTAAAACGATTAAAATAGAGAGATTCAGCTGCCATCAAACTGCTATGCAGTTTGGGAGTAGTTTTCTAAGTTAGCATAAGTTTAAAAGTTTGAATAAATGCTTTTTCATTTTTTTTTCATACATAGAAAAATACCCAAACCCGGGAGAATCATCTGCAGTATTATAAACATTTGTTCTGCAGCGGAAACCGAACCCGCTACTGTGCCGCACTTCTGCATCCCAGCCGGCAATTAGACCAACTGCGTCGCGGAGGTCTTCATAAGTTTTATCGATAGTGTTACGATATCCGTTGCATAATAATCCGTTTCACAATAGTTAAAAAGCTTGTTTAGTACAACATTGTTAGCGAGTATAAACAAAGGAGGAAACAATATAAGCTACTGTAATGCAAACGTTCAGTCTCCGTGTGGATTCCTTCAATCATGAAGCTAATGTTTATTTTCGCGGGAGTATTTCTGTTTAACTCAATACTGTGTTATGAATCTGGAAGTAAGTACCTAACGACAAAAATGTTCTGAATGTATAATTCAAAACACAGACAAACAGGTTAACTGACTTTTGAATGTTTAAAGGTTTCGAATCGTCGTTAAATGCAATGGAATCGCATCCATTTTACGATACTATCATCTTCAGCGACATTGCTGATATTATGAAGGAGCTTGAAACCAGCGTAAGTTTTTTAAAATTTTCTGTAAAGTTAAGTTTTTCATATGTTTATGCAATCTGTGTCCATATGGACATAGATTACGTCGATACGATTACCTAAATATAAAAAATCAACCAAACTCTTGTTTGAATTTGTAGAGTGTACCAATATTTAACAAAATTGGTAAAGATGACAGCGAAAGTGAAGAGACCTTCGATGATCTGCTACTAGAATATCAAGATTATTTAGACAAAGAACATAAACAGAGGAAAGATTACATAGAAAGAACTAAACTTAAAAACAAAGTACCACTTTTGCGCCACGATCGCTATAGTAAAACAAACTTCGGTAATGGTGGCAAGTATAACGATCACCTATACAAAAATGGCTTCTACAATTTACAAAGCACATACAAATCAAAGAATCCTATAGATTTTTTCGTACCAGTCAAACCAGAAATTAGTCAGTACAATACGATGGAACTCTCTACAACTTTACCGCGTGATAACATGGAGTTGAATACTTTTAAGAAAATAATAAAAAGTGAAGAAGGTAGATCGCCATCTTATTTCCCAGACGTTCCTTTCAAAGCACCTTGTTGCCAGAGTGGACAAGTACCCTGTAAACAATGTACATCTGCTAAAGATCCGCAACGAAGCAGATTAGAGCCAAGACTTAACACAGACGAGAAAATATCTGATAATTTAGAAAATAAAGTCGCCGGTATGACCGACTTTGACGACGATCTAAATATTCGAATCAAAATTGACGTCCAACTGCCAAAACTACACGACAAATTAGGAAAGTACCAAAATACTTTTGGCCCAGATGATGGAAGTAACATGAAGGAATTTCCCTTAGCTATTAAAATGCCATCATCTTATTACAATTTTCCCGTTCCAATGAATCTATTTGGATACAAGAGAATATCTAAATCATATTCTTCGCCTCTTCACAATCTGTCTAACAAGAAGAAGAAATCTACGGCTGGTAAAAAACACAAGAAGAAGATAATAAGTTTCCATAATATTAAGATGAATCCGCAGCAGATTTATGAGGCGCATTTCGAAAAGAGCACCAGTGAAGGTATCCCTGATATTACACTAGCTACAGACGCTACAGATTTAACATCTTCCACAACAGATATATTAGAAACAAATTACAGTAGTACAACCACTGAACGTTTAGGACACGTAAATGTGAATGAATCTCAAACCGAAGAAAACATATTCATGGTAGTTAATATAACTAATAATGTTTCCCATGATACCGAAGAATTCAATAAAACAAATAACAGTATAGAATCGGAATATATGAATCCAAAGCTTAATGTAACAACGGAAAATGACTTGCATTTGAGAAAAAAACGCGATGTTCTTGCTGTTATGAAAAAACTTGTTAATGATAAAACAATAATGACTGCATTAAATAAAACTGTAACTGAGCAGTCTAATGAAACTGCAACAGCTGCTAATGTCAACATCACGCTTGAAAATAGTGTCATAAGACTGAACAAAACAGCTCCACAAGATGTGGTAAAAGAATCCATCATAACTATATCAAGGGCTTCTAAAGATTTTGCAAAGAATGTCGATAAAAACTTGTTTCATGAAGATGAGCTACTGTACTGGCCTAATAAAAATGGAAGCCAAAACAAAGTTTTATCCAAGAATATCACAACTATTATACTAGAAAACGAAACTGAAAAGGGAAAATTAAATATATCAAAAGAATCGATGCGTAAAAATCATACTAGAGCATTAGAAAGAGCTATATTTGGAGATGTCAACTGGAATGACGTATGTACCGTAGCACCAGGTTTCATGACTTTCATTGGTAAATATATGGACGGAGCATTGACTTTTTGTTCCGATGTTATTTGTCATTCTATAAAATGTGGTCAAAAAGTTTGTCAAAACAGAGTATGTACTCCTAGTGACAGATTCAATAATAGAGGACATTGTATGGGTTCTAATAACAATGGTAAGTTATAATTATGATAGTTTACAATCTGTTCTACTCATACATCAAAAACTGACAAAACTATCATCATTTCAGATAGCGTAGCAACAATGGAGTCAATAATGGATTTGCCGTCAAATATCGTTTTCGAGATAGTAGATATTTTACAAGACAAAATGGCAGGAAAGATGTTCGGCAAAGTGACTTTATGCATCAATTTCAAGTGCATAACGTTTGCATCTTCGAAAAAGCTGTTTGTTAAATACAAGTGTACTGCGAAAGAACTTAACCCAAACGGCCACTGTGTAAATACAAAAGAAGGAAAGATTGCCTAATGTACACATTGTGTAACATTACATTGTTTACAAAATAAAACATTGAACAGTCTAAACATGTTTTTAAAGTACCTTTTGTTAAGCTTTGCGTTTCTGATAAGAGATTTATCGTTACAAATACCTGACTCATAAAGGTTCATTTTACAGTGGAAATTTGAAGTTGCAGCAATGAAAATTACCATAGCTATAGCTTTAATAACAAACACTCTTTTAACACACGTAAGTTCTTTTTATTTATAAATATAATTATCATTTAGATAAAATAAATAAATGTCTTTATCGTAACAGGAAAAGGAAGAAATTTTTATAAACCCTTGGTCGGAAATTCTGAATCAACATCCCAAAATCATAGATTTTGACACGAATGGAAAATTGATTGCAAGAAATTTACCAGCCAAAAATATAAGAACCATGACACCCAAAACAAGCAAAATCCTTTTCGGAGATCTCGATCAAATATGGCATTTTGATATAAATATTTTAAAAGATATTTACGAGAAAGTACGTTCACAATATAAAGAAAAAAAGGTACCCACAATCAAAGTGCTGACTCATTGCAATAATGGGGTATGCAGATTTGTGACATGCCCAAATATAAGGGACTACTGCATAGTATGCGAGGAAATGTATTCCGAGAATAGTTTAAATACAACACAGTGTGAAAAAATTTCAACTCGGTTTTTAGTTTCACAAGTAAATGTAGGTAAAGTCAGAACGACAACTAATGTACCACGATATCCATTATTAAGTTTACTTTGATACCTACTTTGTATAATTTTAATTCCAGTAAAATTAAAAGGTTTGTTAAAGTCGTTTGTTTCTCATTAAGTAAACATTCCCGAGCGAGCCTTATCTCTTTAAAGATAGGAAAGGATCTCTAAGTCAGGTATATAAGTGGAAGCGGATCTTTAAAACATTTTATTCCATTGGAGACTTGTGTGCCATCATCATGATTTCAAAAATATTCGTTTTAATATTCGTATTGTGTTTGACTCAGGGGTGCCTTAGCAAACCAGCCGATGGTAAGTACCTATGAAGTAGGTAAGCAGTTTGTGTGAGCTTTTATTGGGTTTTATCTAACTAAACTAACATCGCTTACAGATGATTTAACAAAGGGTCCCCAGACCAGTTCAACACTGTGGAGTTGGGTAACTTATCCGTTTTCATGGTGGCGCTCCGAGCCAGAACAACAGCCGATCCATGAGCAACTAATAGCGTCCACCTCCAAATATGTTCACTCGGAAGACATACAAATAGCCAAATATAACGTCACAGTTTGGTGCAACGTACAGACTTGTACTACTCAAAAGTGTGACAAAATTGGCTGTAAAAACGTGACATGTAATGTTTATGATACAAATTTAAGGGGAGAGTGTCGGGTGTACAACACGATTCCCGATGAGCATGTGCCAACGGAGTCCCTTCAGGATAAGGCGACGGTCATAATAAGTGCACCTGAAACGACAACTAAAACCGTTGTCATCGCGTCCACAATAAAAGACATTCCGGCTGTAGAAGAGCATCCATTGGAACTGGAAGACGTTTTATCCGCAACCGTTAACCGTGACGAGGGGGTGGCTGATAAGAAAGGAGATATTATCAGCTCAGAGCAAAAGGTAAGTGCATATTAACAAGGCTAAATTAACATTCACCTCCATGAAAATTATATACTAAAATTAACCTTATTATCACATCACATAAAGCCAAAGTGCACGAAGACAACAATAATGCATTATTTTGTTGTGGAGTAAGTAGCAGACACAAACTGTTATTTAGGCCCCGACGCATATAGGGTCGTTATAAGTTTGTGGTGTGTGGCACGGTAGCTCCCGAACGAATGGAACTACATATGTTGATGTAGTTTTTTTTGTGTATGTTCTTATGTCAGACTTCGTATTGTATCTCACTACTGTATAAGTAAAACCTAATATTTCAATAGTGTGCACGTTGTTTCCCAGGCGACAAAAGCAAACAAACCTAAATAAAAACAGGATAACAAATTGCCCAAAACCATACAAGAAGCTTTTTAACTAAAACGCCTGGTTTTGCCAAAAAAACCCATAAGCATAGATAGGTAGACTGCAGATTACGGACATAACTATATCTTGACGTTTCTATTTCAGGTGTAGCTGCAAGCGAAATAAATTCAAAATACACATTCCTTGACGAGATAAACATAATAATATCTAATTATATAAGGTCCATTTTGGAAGAATACGCAACAAGACTTATGAACGGATTGATAACCGAAGCAGAAATAAATTCGTTTTGCACAAAGGGAATTTGCTACTATACCTATTGTGAGAATAATACCGATTGTAAAGTTGTCTATTGCAAATACCAGATATTAAACGGCGAGAAAAAATGTTCCGTACACAATAACATTGGAAATTTCAACTTAGATTTTAAGTTTAATAATATTCCTCAAATGTTCAAAAATAAGATTCAAAGTAGTAGTGGTAATTCAGAAGATAATAATATAAATGTATTGAATAGAATATTATACAAGTGATAAACATCAGTGTTTTATTTTTAGAGATCACAGACGCTTCCTCGTCAAGCAAACAATTCTTTCAACAAAGCTCGTTTATCTATGCCACTTTGAGATAAGAGTTTCGTATACGACTGTGGATAAGGTTAGTTGACTTGAGATGCGTTGTTCTTTGTGAGTTTTAGGATAAGCTTTCCTGTTGTTGTGTTCTTAATTTACTGGTTGCGTTCACAGCGTTAAGTTTGCAGGAATACTAGTTTTAACGATGTACATTGACAAGTAATTAAAATGAATTTTCTTTTCTTCTAATATATCCTAATCGCTTCCATAATAAGAGTTTCATACTAATAAATGAATAATGCTGGATACTACACACAGCACCAACAAATCCAAACTCAGAACAAAGCTTGTATACTTATCATTAGTTATCATACATAGTAAACAACCGGACTCAAAACAAATATATGCAGAAAACAAACAGTTTGTCCACCAACGGGGATCGAACCCGCAACCTCCTGCGTCTCAGGCAGATATTAGACCAACTGACTCACGGAGGTCGTCAAACACTCTTTTCACGACATACGCAAACGTAGTTGGACATTTCCGTTCCCTCTGGTTTAATAGGTGCTAATAGGCTAAATGACTCAATTTTAATTGTTAACCCTTCCTGTAAAGTAACAAAATCTATTGGACACGTATTTTTTCTTTTATAACGTAATCCTAAATTATATCGATGTGTCGCGTGAAGGCCACACGCTGGTGCGCGCCGGGGTGCCTCGGTACAGAGTGATGACGTCACGAGCCCCCACCCTTAAGCTTCCAGCCCTTAAGTATTTTTTCATTAATTGCATTGTTATATATTAATTGTTTTTCTTTTATAATATTCTCATTGTTACCAATAACTTTATTGAATTGCATGTTATATAATATAAACTAAACAAAATTGTACTTTTATATGTGCTAAATTGGTAAATAAACAAATTATTATTATTAAATTATTATTATTATTAATTACTAAAAGCAAAAATTACGTGTCCATTATTATGGTATTATGTAATTTTGATTTTCATACCCTGTCATCATTTATTTTTATTTTTATATACATAGTTATACACGTGTGCTGTGAAAACCTGTCAATGGGAATCCCGATATATGTAGATGTATTAACATAATTTATGGTGCGATTAGTTGGATTATTCATTTTCAGCTTTACTTGACTTTCGAAAATGTAGGTACTTATAGGTATGAAGACAGGGTATAAAATCAAAATTGTAGTTAACGTATTTTATGCTTTTTCAAACGAATTTAAAAATACTTAGCTTAACCACAATGCGCTTGAATTGAGGTTTAGGAATGAAGGCTCGTGCCGCTATAACAAGCCATAAACTAACTAGACGTGACGTCACGCGACACTGAAATGTATCGGCGTTATTTTTTAAACACGTTAAATTTAAAAATAATGTGTTTTATAGTTTTTGTTCACTTAAATGACCGGCTAAAGAATTAAATCTAGGCTATTTTATCTTCCTTAATCCCTTTTTTCACTCCTCAAGTATTTACCTTGCTTTATTTTTTTTACCGGCAGCATAGAAAACACATTTATAATTTCACAGTTCGCTATTTCATTATTTTTTTACAGAAATATGTTTTATTCTACCATAATTTTGTGGACGAATTAGCGATGATGAAATGACATTCAAATGTATGTAAATATTTTTTTTATGTCAAACCGTAATATTGCATCAAATTCTCATCCGTCATCATTGGAATCCATAGGCTGCTATGGCAATTTAGTCTAAATGATTGACCATTGGTTTGGGTATGGACAGTTTTTGCTATTGAAATCCGGGTCATGGCTGTTCATACGACTGAATGTCTAAATAGTTCAATTACATATAATACGATTGTTTGAAAGAACGATTGTTATATACATTAATAGTCATAAAGATAATTTTCATCAGAACGAGCCAGTATCTAATATACTAATTATTTCAAAGTGCAAGTGTTAGAACGATCGAGTGTCAGAATGTATAAAATCATAATGACATCTTTCATATGCCGAATGAGAGTCAAAATGGGTTGCTGACGATTCGGACAAAATATATTGGGACTCAATGCCCCAATTGACACTTTTGATTTTAATATTTTTGTTACTGTCGATTCGGACCCCATCAAAAATAGCTGCACAATGTACAGTTTGTATCAGTGTCATAATGACTAATAGTTATGATGTATTGTTTATCATGGAGTATCCGTAAACAGTCATTAAAAACTCTTTAGAGTACTGCTAACATTTTACTTCATGCCTATATGATACCGACCTATTGAAAATAAATGATAAAACAATAGAATACCAATACAAACAAATACCAGTATTTGGTTGTCAGATAAGTTCTCTTCATCCTTTCCGGACTTAGCTGTGTAGATGAAGAATTATCTGTTATATTAAAATGAAAATACAACAAAAAGAGCAGTTATTTTTTAGTACAAATCAAAAAGGCAACAGATATACACAGATATAATTTGGGAGAGACAAAAGTTGTACTACTCTTTGGAAGTGTATTAATCGGCTTTCCTGTGCGGCGTCAATGACAATGGACATCACCAAAACTAAAATATTACGTGGAACTGAGCATACATGTAATCCACCGTCATCAAAAAATAAGATTCACGTTGCCTCTCAACTTTGTAAAAGAAAAGTGTGTGAAAATTATCAACCGGTTCAAGAAATATTCGAAGAATGTTTTTTTATCAAAATGAGGACATAGATTCTGCTGATTCGATAACGATGTCAATATTTGAAAGTAAAAAATGGACGATATATCGAGCAAAAAAAAATTTTCTGGAAGTTACGGAAACGTCATTTACATCAATAGAAGAAGTGGAATTACCGAAAATGTTAAAGGATAACTTTTTACTGTGGGAAGATGGGATTAGTGAAAAAAAAATATTATTTGGCACAAATTTTTTACAAAAATATTTATATTGTAAAGATGATGATAAAATTTGGTTTGGAAACGGTACATTCGAAGCAGCTCCGGTACCTTGGGAACAATTGCTTACGATTCACTTGGATATCAACAGCACGGAAGAGAGAAACAATATTGTACCAGTGCTGTATGCTTTAATGCCAAACAAAAAAGCTGAAACTTACGTCTATTTTCATACATGAAAAATGAACTGTAGGTCTACCATGAGTTTTCACAATCTATATTCGCTAGCGACTGTAGTTAACAAAATGTATGAAAACTTGTACAGCGCCTCTAGCGGATAGTTTGGTACTAAAATACGCAGCAAACTATACTACAGCGACTGTAGTTTGGGCTTCATTTGCTTAGAATTTGGTACCATGAGTTACAAATCTGACAGATGTCAAAGTAACGTACTATTACTACTGTAGTAACGTCAGGCGATCTAACAGTGACAACTCATGGTAGACACACTGAAAGTTGTCATCAAAAATTATAAATCTGATTTTGAAAAGGCACAAATGAATGCCATAAAAGAAGTTTACCCAGAGTGTGACTTAAGTGGATGTTTCTACCACTTTAATAAAGCCATATGGCGAAAAGCAGATATGTTAAAACTTCAACAGACTAAAAATGAACGGAAACTTGCAGAGTTCCAAACACTTGTTAACTGTTAGATGAACAGAAATTTTAAATAGTATTTCAGAGAAAACTGACGTAATAGAAAAATTTGAAACATACTTTGTCAAGCAATGGCTGTCGAAAAATAATATTGATCAAATTAGCTGTGCGTATCAACGCCACCGAACCACCACAATAATAGTTGAGAAGGGTGGCACAGTCGACTTATAAAGAGGCTGCGGTGCAAGCCAAACTTATTCACGTTTGTTAATGTATTACGCAAGGAAGCAAACTATCAGGAAACAAAGATTAAAAACGCACTATTCGAGAACATCAAACGTAGGAAGTGTGATATTGTTTTTGATCGGAAGATGAAAGATCTGAAGATGAAACAACTGGCGAATCAAGAAATCAATCCGCTTGATTATGTAAAATGCATTGCGAAGCTTAAACGCGATGAAGAGTAACAACTAACAAGTGGTGTTTTTTTATGGAGAATAAAGTATTTTGTTATTTAAAAAGGAGAGTAGGTACAACATTTTGTTTATTCTGAGAGAATTCTGTTTTAAAATTTTACATTTTATTTATTTCCTTATACCTCGTACAGTCAGTTGGCTGATACTTACTATATGATGCTGACTGTACCTAAAATATACAGAGTAATGGTTAGCAATGCCTCTTTCCTGATCACGTTGCTGGCCATTATTACTCTGTACCTATGTATATACAATCGAAATATTTAATAGATACCTGGTCTCAAAAAAATCTAATCACAGGTAGGTAGACAAAAATCAGGTTATGTAATCAAAGTAATCCGTTTTGTCCTATGATTTATTCCTACCCGTAGGACAAAACGGACAAAACAATCCGTTTTATCCTACGCTTAAAAACGGACTACATCTTGTAATGTTGTTGCTCAGGACGCATTTATATATTTCTCTGACATTGTTTGACGTAAACACATTGTAAAATGTTAACATTCTGACACAAGTATAATGTAACATTAAACAATGTGAACTTTTGTCATTTTGTCACCGCAACATTTTAACCAATAAACTTTGTACATTTTGACACCTACACATTCGAACTATTTGGACATTCAGTCATACGAACAGCCATGACCCGGAGGGTTGAAATCTAACTATCTAATCTAATCAGCCTGTAAGATCCCACTGCTGGGCAAAGGCGACCCTTCCCTCTCTCCATGCTTCTATTGTTTCTTCTATAATTTTCCGTAGTTACTGAGACATGTGTGTATACTGAGGCTGAAGCCAACATCAAGACCAAATCCAACTCTGTGCGCGTTGGCGCCCTTCACGATTGCGTCACTGAATACGACTTAACTGTTTATTTGACGACGTAAGCGACAAGTATTTATCAACTAAAGGAGAACATTAGTAAGATAACAAGCCTTTGTCACAATAGGCATTTTGTATTGGCACCAGAAACAACGTGTACAGAAAATTTCAGCTCAATCGGATTGAAACTCTGCTCTTGCATGATGGCGTACATTGATCGATCACGTGCTCGCTTTTGGAAGATTTGGCTTCAATAACAGTCAGTGATCGACCATTTTGAAGCCATTGCAATAGCAGAGTTAAGTTCTAATACGATATGTATGCCGTGGGGTGCCGGCAGTAGAATGTGGCATCTACTCTCTTGGTCGTAGATGCAGTAAGAATCTGCCAAGGGATACCTTCGGAAGATTGTCAGCAGCTTCTTTCCGTGTCAACATCCCGTACTGCGCTCGCCAACTCGCCTGCTAAGCGTGGCGAGTATGGCGACAGCCCCTTCATGATCTTCATGAGAGAAGCCTATGTCCAGCAGTGGACGTGGACACCACACCTACGGCTATAATGGATGAATTAATGAACGTTCATCATCATTATCACAGTCGTAAGACGTCCAGTGCTGGTCATAGGCCTCCCCCTGATGAATCTGCAAGTACTGATTATGAAGGGTTTTAGTCATACTCACCACACTTGGCAGGCGGGTTTGCAGTGCGGTATGCTGATACACGGAAAGTCGCTGCTGCCCATCCTCCAGAGACATCCCTTGGCTGAATTTCACTGCATCCACGGGCAAGAGAGGAGAGGCAACATTCTACTCCCGGCACCTCACGGCAAATGAATGAACGAATGAAGAAATTTTATTAATGACTACAAAAAGCATAGAGGAAAGTCTCGTTTTAAACTGATGAACGGGACTTTATCGCGTAATTACCTTGTTTTATTATTTCCTGTGCCAGCAGTAGGTAGAATGTTGCACCTCCTCTCATGCCCATGGATGCAGTAAGAATCTGCTAAGGGATACCTCTGGAAGATGGGCAGTAGCGTCTTTCCGAGTATCAACATATCGTACTGCGCTCGCCAACCCGCCTGCCAAGCGTGGTGAGTATGGCAACTACCCTCAATGGAGATCCATGAGGGAGGCCTGTGTTCAGTAGTGGACGTTTAACGGCTGAAATGATGATGATGATGATCGCGAAAGTTAACAAAGTACGAAGGTCTAGTTGTACCTGAGTCTGTAGTTTCCTGATAGCGGGCGGCGTGGCGCTGGCTTCGGTGTCGGATGAGATGGTTCGCAGGAGGAGGGGCGTGTCGCTGGAGTCAGCCAGCTCCGAGCCCGCTTCGCTGGGCTCTATGCCTTCGCCGCCTTGCCTTCAATGCACATGGGTTTGATTAGTAAATAATGACCATGCGTACACGGTCTTCGAACCGACTTCAAAAACGTTTCTATGTTTACCGATTACTTCGTCAGTTGTGGACCGATTTAGATAAATCTTATTTATTTAAATGTGTGCATTTCCGAGGTGGTCCCATAGGAACCGAGTCATTGAAGTCGGTTTTTTTTGTTAAGAAATTAAAGAATTGTCTAGGATAGAATAGACAATATACATAAAAATGTAGACAATAAGAGAAAAAGCGGATACTCTCTATAAATAACCAAATGAACTTTAGACTATTTCTTAGACAAAATCGCCCGCTGACAGGACCATCATCCAGAAGCCTGTCTGCTATTGCAATGGCGTGAAAACTGTCGAAACTGAGCGAGTGATCGATCATGACGTACGTCGTTGGAATAGCAGAGTAGGGTCACAGGTGACCAGACGAAATTCTGATAGTGCTGAGGTCTCCAGTTGGCGCTATCAACAATTGCCCAGCACCCGCATGGTGAATACGTATGTATCTCGCGACAGGTTTGCAACAGGCGTATATCTCGCGATCAACACTGCAACAGGCGTAAATCTCGCGATCATCGCTGTCAATGGTCAATTTTGTAGTATACTATACATATACAAAAGATGACCTAGATGTAGCTGCCTGTAATTGGGAGATGATTTTTATTGTTTTTACTTTTGTAATTTTTGTTTGTGTATCTTCTGTTGGTGGCTCAAATAAATAAATAAAGCAAATCATATAAGCCTGTTGCAAACCTGTCGCGATATACGTAATCAGTCTGCCGGTGTCTCCTGTACTCGAGCCAGTGTCACAGACCTCATAGCTAGTTAAATACACTAACTGTATAATTACTAACTAATTGACGTAGTCAAGGGTGCTGGTTGGCGCGGAATCAGGCGCGCTTAAAGCCATTGGCTCGGTCGTGCAGAGAGCAGTACCGGTGCCCTCTGTGCTCGACTCTGCGTCACGGACTATGCCTCATCTATACAAGGTGTCCCGTAACTGGTGTATGAAGCCAGGAGCTGAAAATTACCCCCCACCAAAGGAATGCAAAGGCGAAGAAAGATTTCAGAAAAACGTGTTTTCAGGTTTCCATACAAAATTAAATATCTTTACAAGTTTTCCAAGTCGCTGTCAACCCTAATGTATAACAGACGTGTGTCCGTAATACATACCTACGCGCCTACGCACACCACGCACCTATACCCACACTCAATATACGCACAAGCGCGTTGCGGGCGCGCCGCGGGAATCCCCGGCGGTCAATAGGTCATTGCCCGTAACAGCTGAGAGCAGGGTTGTCACTCTTATAAAATTGGTATAAACTTTGAACGTTATTTCATGCTTTAGATTTTCTAACTTACTATGCTTCGCAGATGATATGAAAATTTTCTCTTCTATATCATCCAGTATGGACATGCTTGCCCTACAGGCTGATTTAACGCGCTTAGAGGACTATTGTCTTACCAATAAGCTTGAGCTTAATCCCTCAAAATGCTCGGTAATTACTTTCACTCGTAAAATTAATATAATTCCTACAAAATACGCATTACAAGGTCAAGTCCTTTCTATAAATCATAGTATACGAGACCTTGGAGTATATCACGATTCTAAATTGCTCTTCGATGTTCACATTGACAAGATAGTCAGTAAAGCTTCTAAAGCACTTGGGTTTGTCATGCGTATCTCTAAGAGCTTTACGGAGGCTAAAACCATGAAAATATTATACTGCACGTTTGTTAGAAGTCATTTGGAGTATGCCTCCCAAATATGGAACCCATGCTACGATATACACTGCCGGCCAAAAGTTTGAGACCACCTACATCTAAGTAGCAAAATGAAATAAAACTCAAAATATAAATCAAGAGGTTTAGATATTAATTAAAATGCTTATTTACTAATACACATTCATCAAGAAGAAAAAAAAAAATCAAGAAATATCAACCATTTACGTTAAAAATGACGTTCATATTTAATAAAATCATTAAACGGATTTTTCGTCAAAAAAGCCTCCCTTGCATTTTATAACTTTTTTCACTAGTCTCGGCATACGAGCAATCAATTTATCAATTGTATCTTGTGAGATATTGTTCCAGCTTTCTTGTAAAGCCTTCCACATGTCTTCTTGTGAGGAGGGACAACAACTGCGCACATTTCTGTCAAGCTCTTCCCACAATAGCTCAATGGGGTTGAGATCCGGACTCTGAGGGGGCCACACCATGTTTTTTAACACCCTTTCTGTTTCTTTATGTTCTAAATAACCCCTGCATAATTTTGAACTATGTTTAGGATCATTATCTTGTTGGAAAAAAATCCATTTCCAATTAATCTTAAACCAGACGGAACGACATTTTGCTGTAGTATTCGTTTATAATGCTCCTTTTTCATGATTCCTTCGACTCGTACCAAATCTCCGGTTCCATGGCCCGAGAAGCATCCCCAGACCATAATGGAACCACCACCATGCTTAACTGTTGGCACCACACAATCTGGCATCATCTTTTCCTCGGCGGTACGTCGAACAAAAATTCGTCGTTTTGAACCAAATATTTCAAACTTGGATTCATCTGTCCAAAGAACTTCTTTAAAGTCTTCTTCAGTCCAGTCTCGATGGGTAAGGGCCCACTGCATCCGTTTCTTTTTGTTTTGTGGCCTTAGTAGTGGTTTTCGAACGGCGACGCGACCAAATAACTTAGCATCTCTCAATCGTCTTTTTACTGTAGTCAATGACACAGGTTCTGATCGGGATTTGTTCACTTCTGCGCGGATTTCTGGTGCGGTTAGGCGTCTATTCCGCTTGCTGGTAACGACGATGAAATTATCCTCGCTAGAAGTGGTAGCTCTCGGTCTCCCCGATCGCGGACGATCTTGATTACTGCCAGTCTCCTTGTATCGGGTTATTGCGTTATGAACACAAGTCTTCGACAACTTAAATTGAGAGGCAATCGCACGTTCAGATTTGCCTTCGCCGTGTAAAACAACTATGGCAGAACGAGTTTCAGTGCTAATTTCGCGCACTTTTACCATTTTAAGATGTCTTCACTGTAACAACGACGAGCTCAGACTAGTTAAGATAATGAAAAATTTACTCCATCAAAACTCAGGTAAAAAATATGTTTAAGGAAGCTAAAATAATCCGGAAGTACGGTTACCGCAAAACAAAACCAAAATAATTAGAAATGAGCAGGCCATAAAAAATATAACAATGACTCTATCACCTGGTAAACGCGCGGTACTCATTTATGTTTTGAAACAATAGACCTTTAAAGGATGATAACTTAAAAATATACAATAAAAATGACTCTCAGAAATTCTTTGATAACAATAGAATACGCAGGTGTTCAAATTAGCTCTTTATCATGTGTACTTTTGAAATATTTTGGTGGTTACAAAGATTTTTACAAGTGGTCTCAAACTTTTGGCCGGCAGTGTATATATAGATCGTATAGAAGCCATTCAAAGGCGATTCTTAAGGTATCTGTGCTTTAGAGTCAAGATCCCATATCAATCAAATAACTACATTGACCTCTGCAAGAAATTTCATTTTTTAACACTTAAAAATAGGCGTGACATTGCTGATTATTTATATATTCTTAAAATTATTTGTAATGACGTTGATTGTCCGGACCTCCTGAGCAAATTACAACTTAGCATCCCTCGCAGAGTACTGAGACACAATCCTCCACTGGAGGTCCCTGTAGCTTCCACTAACTACAGGCAAAATGCGTATATGTTGAGAGCGAGTAATATTGTGAATGAGTTTAGTAGATTATTGAACATGACCCATTTGGTAGTAGCATTGGCGAGGCAAGGCGGTGCCTAACACGTCATTTCTTTGATTATTAGGTAGGTTAATTATATTGTTTAGTCTTATAGGTTAGTAAGTAATTAAGTGCATTTTTGAAGTTTTGTAGATTTTTTTTTATATAGCTAGATTTAAGTAGTTACGTTTTTACAAGTGTCCGTTTTTTACATTATAGACTATTTCTATCAGTGAAGACCTGTAATTGGCTTTCTGATGCTATTGAAAATATTTACTACCATTTACTTTAGCTGTTGGTTTTCCTTATATTAAATAAATAAATAAAAAAAATTATCTTATCACTAAAAAACTTGAAAATCAAGAAAGTCGTAGAACAAACGTTGTTTGCCAGGGGGGGTAGAAAACCCCCCTTTCGGCTTAGTACCCCAATTACGGGACATGCTGTATATATAAAATTCAAAGTCCTAAAACCTCAAAAAGTCCTAGACCTAGCATGGGCTGGGGATAATACTTTTGTCCACCGGTTATTTCCACTGACAAGGGATAAAATTATTTTATCCACCTGCCATAGCACGGCAACAGGGGGAAAGAGAATTATATCACTTTTTGACATTAGACGTGGACAAGCGTTTCCACTGACTCACTGATATATCAACGCACAGCCTAAACCACTGGACCTAAAGCCTTGAAATTTGGCACACCTTGAGTATCCTAGAGGTGCACTAAGAAGGGATTTTTCGAAATTCCCACGGGATAGGGAATAAATGGGATTTGTTTTCAAATCAAAGTGGCTCTGCATGAAAAAGGGGATTTTACGTTTTATGACTTCAACGCGGACGAAGTCGCGGGCAAAAGCTTGTAGATATATAGGTATAGAGTTATACACACTCATTGTATAAATTATAAAGTAATGTATATTGACGTAGTCAAGGGTGCTGGTTGGCGCGGAATCAGGCGCGCGTAATGCCATTGGCTCGGTCGTGCAGAGAGCAATACCGGTGCCCTCTGTGCTCGTCTCTGTGTCACGGACTATGCCTCATAGATATATATGACGACCGTGGCGCAGCGGGCGAAGGTCCGCCTGCGACGCAAGAGGTTGCGGGTTCGATTCCCGCCTCGGGACAAATGTCTGTACGATCTGAAGATATTTGTTCAGGGTGTTCTGGGTGTTTTTCTATATATAATAAAAATATCTATCTATGTAGTATAATGTATTAAGTATATCAGTCATCTAGTACCCATAACACAAGCTCTGCTTAGCTTGGGGCTAGATGATGCTGTGTGATTTGTCGAGCATTATTTATTTATATTATTTATATATATATAGTTACACACTCACTGTATAAAGTAATGTATATTGACGTAGTTAGGCGCGGTGGCTTGCGGGGAGTCGGGCGCGCGCGGCGCCGTCGGCTCGGTCGTGCCGGGCGCAGAGCTGGTGCCGCTTCTGGTGTCTTCTGTACTCGAACCAGTGCCACCTGCAAGGATAACAGGTAAATAATTGATTGTAATGTTATTATGCCGTGGGGTGCCGGCAGTATAATATTACCCCCTCCTTTCATGCCCGTAAATGCAGTATTAGCCTGCCAAGGGATACCTCCGGAAGGTGGGCAGCAGCGTCTTTCCGCGTATCAACATCCCGTACTGCGCTAGCCAACCCGCCTGCCAAACGTGGTGAGTAGTATGGCAACTACACCGCATGGAGATCCATGTGGGAGGCCTGTGTTCAGTAGTGGACATTTTACGGCTGAAACATTCATTGATGTTATTTTACGAATCCCAAATTCTTTATCAGAGGTTACCGCTTAACATCACCGGCCTTCGGCTTGTCTCATTATTTAGAAGTTTTATAACTTTGAAGTGATGGATTTTTACAATAATTAATTTTTCAAAAAATAAAGCCGACTTCAATTGATAAAAATGAATTATCAAATTCGGACTAAACTGTAAAGTTTTGCGTAAAAATCCAACCCTAAGGGTAGTAAAACGGGGATGATTGATATTTCACTCAATCATCTGTTTTTACGCTTGGATTTTTTTATGGGAAATTTATATGGGACCAACTTCGGGGTATAACCCTCTGCAATAAAAAAAGCATTATGAAAATCGGACTACACTGTAAAAAGTTATGCGTATAAATAAAAAAAAATATACGCGTCGACTTGTTTTCAAGTTGAAGCGGTTCTCCGCCTCCGCTTTTTCTTCGGCTAAAAACACACTATTTATTTAATCGTATGACATGTTTAAAAAGGCGTAGAGGTAACAAAATATAAAAAAAAATTCAAAATTAAAAATCTTCTAAAACTAAAAAATAATAACTACACTAATACTTAATCTAATTCATAAGTCAATGGTTAGGTTCCCCAGCCAGGATACTGCTTCAGGAGGTAGATCTATTTGGTCAGACCAGGGTCCTGGGTACGAGTGGATAGGGCAGCGTGAGATGATGTGCTCCATCGACTGGTCCCCTTCACCGCATTCGCAGAGCGCCGAGTCTGTCCAGCCTCACTTCTGCCGACAATAGTTGCATCGGCCGTGACCAGTGAGAAGCCTGTTAAGGCGGCACCATAATTTGCGGGGCAGGGAGAAGCCTTTGTGTTTGGAAGTGGGGTCAACACAATGCCATTGACAAAACACACTTGGGCTTTTTTTTAACAAAACGTCCATGTAGATTTTTAGGTGTCCCACAAGTTGATTAATAATTTTCTTTGAAACCAGTCTATTTCTAGATATTAACAAAGTTTTTTTAGGTTTATAGATTTATTTACGTTAAAAAATCTGTTTATTTTGAATATTTTTAAACAACAAATTGTAAAATAAGACTAAAATAGCTTTCGACACCCTTTAAAAATGTTTGTCCTACAGTGTTTGACCGACTTTTGATCGTAGTTAAATTTTTTACCTGTCTTGAAAGAAGGCCAAAACTGAATTATATTTAAATACCTCAAGGCCATCTTATTTAAACGTAATAAGCGGGACCTTTAACACAAAACAATAACTTTTTATCAATTAAATTGTGTGAAAAAAGTTACAAAACGGAAACCTGAACAACTTTCTGACTCTAAAAAAGGTAAAAATCTTTTGGAAATACAATTTGTTTGTTATTTTGCCGATATGTTATACATCTCTGAGGAATAGCGAATCATTTGAAATAATTTAGATAATTTTAAAATAATATTTTTTTTTTGATTCCATTTTGTAACCGGGTACAATTTCTAGAAAAAGGCCCACTTACCAGCTTGTATGTAGACGTATTCGCCATCGTTGACGCTGTCCACCGGCACTTGGTCGTAGTACGGCTCGTCGTCGCCGGCCGGCGCCGCGGGGATGCTCTCCAGGGAGGCGGGCGCCGACTTGTCGTCGGGCCCACTTACCAGCTTGTATGTAGACGTATTCGCCATCGTTGACGCTGTCCACCGGCACTTGGTCGTAGTACGGCTCGTCGTCGCCGGCCGGCGCCGCGGGGATGCTCTCCAGGGAGGCGGGCGCCGACTTGTCGTCGGGCCCACTTACCAGCTTGTATGTAGACGTATTCGCCATCGTTGACGCTGTCCACCGGCACTTGGTCGTAGTACGGCTCGTCGTCGCCGGCCGGCGCCGCGGGGATGCTCTCCAGGGAGGCGGGCGCCGACTTGTCGTCGGGCCCACTTACCAGCTTGTATGTAGACGTATTCGCCATCGTTGACGCTGTCCACCGGCACTTGGTCGTAGTACGGCTCGTCGTCGCCGGCCGGCGCCGCGGGGATGCTCTCCAGGGAGGCGGGCGCCGACTTGTCGTCGGGCCCACTTACCAGCTTGTATGTAGACGTATTCGCCATCGTTGACGCTGTCCACCGGCACTTGGTCGTAGTACGGCTCGTCGTCGCCGGCCGGCGCCGCGGGGATGCTCTCCAGGGAGGCGGGCGCCGACTTGTCGTCGGCCGCTTCGCCGAGGTCGGGCGTGCTCGAGGCGGCCTCCTCGTCGATGGAGCGGGGCGTCGCAGCCCCGCCCGAACGTTTCCGCTCAGATGATAGGGAGTTGATGGACTCGTAACTTTTCACCTGAAATTTTAAAAAAATAAATAATGCTGGACAAATCACACAGCATATCTAGCCCCAAGCTAAGCAGAGCTTGTGTTATGGGTACTAGATGACTGATATACTTAATACATTATACTACATAGATAGATATTTTTATTATAATATAGAAAAACACCCAGAACACCCTGAACAAATATCTGCAGATCGTACAGACATTTGTCCCAAGGCGGGAATCGAACCCGCAACCCCTGGCGTCGCAGGCGGACCTTCGCCCGCTGCGCCACAGAGCTCGTCAAAATTATCTCGCTTTAATGCCATTGATATAAAAGCGTAGATGAGCCCTCAGATCAAAAACTCTGGCATTGTTTACAATACTGCCGACGAATACGCAACACGCCACGCGTACCGAAAAAATAGTGCTATCTCTTTTTCTCCCACATTATTTGCAAACACTACTTTCTCTTTCTTGCATGAGTGAGCTCACTCATATCGTTTGGAAACACAACGACGCGGTCTCAGTACGGTGAGGGATCTATGCTTTTATATCAATGTTTAGTGCTAGGAAAGTGGCGAGTTCTCATATCGGAGGCAAAGACTAGACTGGCTTGGGTCCCTGAGCCAATGGAGTAGTAGTAGTGCTGGGTTTTCTATTGATTTCCCGAAGGAGTAATATCCTAGGCCGGGGGTGGGTGTTGCCCCCTTCTCTCTTGATCGTGTATGCAGTAAGAATCTGCCAAGGGATACCTCCGGAAGATGGGCAGCAGCGCCTTTCCGTGTAACAACATCGCGTACTGCGCTCGCCAACCCGTGTAATCTCTACTTGGAGACACATGAGGGAGGCCTATGTCCAGCAGTGGAAGTCCTGCGGCTGGGATGATGATGCATACTCCTTAATAACCAGCTGTGACATGGCTGACACGGTTGTTTATAAAGGAGTTAATGTTTAAACATTTGGTATTTAATCTATGTCTTTTTGGGTTCCAGACCAAAAAGGGAAAAAGGAACCCTTATGGTATTACTTTGTATGTCTGTCTGTCACAAATGGACATCTCGAGAACACTGATGCCATCGCCTTCAAATTTGAAATGGTTAAATATAACACTTTTTTACTAATATAGCATATATGAAAATGTTAAAATATATTCTTATTATGATTGCAGGGGGGGTGGATAGGGGATCTCAAAATGTTCAAGTAAAGATACTAGGCCGTGTGGGGTTCATGTGGGGGTCACATGGGGGTAATCATGTGAAAGGTTTTCATTTGCACATTAATAAACAGTTTTTATTTTTTATTTAAAAGTTGTATCGTTTCCGAGTTATTTACAAAAATGTTGAAAAAACGACCATTCCCCCCGAAGTTTGCAGAGATAAACCGCTAATAGAAATGTATGTCTCTTGCCCGGTTTTATTTAGTTTACTCGTGTCACAATCGCGTACAGTTTGTCAGTAAACCATCTTTGGTATGACGCGGTACTCAGGTTTGTAAATCTTACAACTTAAACTGAACGGGTTAGCTTGAATTAGCATAACTCATCTGCAACGTTAATGACAAGATCACTATTATACTATGTACCAGGTACTATCGACTTACCCTTTCACTAATAGAGGGTGTGGAAGCGCGACTGGCGATAGACTCTCGCGAATCCGCATTGCGGAGTCTACGCCCCAAGGACGACGGCGGACTGTCTTCCGGCAGACCACTCTCGGGGAGGGAGGCACCGCGTTTGCTGAACACTTTAGGTGGTGGTCTGCAAGAAATATAAATATTATATCTGAAATCATAATTCTAGACTACCACAACCCTAGCCAGCCCAACACCCTGAAATAACAGAGCACTTTAGGTCATTGGCAACATTTACCCTGAAGACGACGACTAGAATGTTACTCTAAAATATTACTTCTAAAAGAGATCGACGACATTACGACTAATATAACAAGCATTGGTACGGGGGTACCAGAAAAGGGGGCGAAGGTTTGCGAAAAATGCCATTTTTGACCTTTGGCGACCTATTGAGGTCACAATAAATCCGGTCCATGCGACCCTAGGGTCACCAAAATCAATCAGTACCCTTCTCTTATTAAGAAAATACAAAAAAAAAGGTTTCATGTAAATCGGTCAACGCGTTCGGTTGTAATCGTGTCATGCGCAGACAGACAGCGCTATGCATAATAGGGGGCTTCGCCCCCTAATATATTAGTTTATTTATAAATCTGCTTCGTCAAGTAGCCCATTATTTTTTTACTAGCATAGAGGTTTCATGGACGAACTATTCTGAAATGTATAAAAATATTTGCAACACGCCACGCGTCGTGAGCTGCAACTAGATTTCTCTAGGATTACACATTCGTTTCTGCTACACTCATCCATCACTCTTCTGCGTTACGTGCATATCGTTGGTTACTTACATTCTTTGTTTCGCTTTCTCACAGTGTTATAATCGTAGCATGCTTTTGGACACTGATACTGCGAGTTAGTCGAATACAATACTTATTTCGGTGTGTTCATAACTTTTGTGTCCACACCAGGATTACATGTAGATAATCAGAATGACCATGAATTTAAATGAATAAGTGCATAAGGGTAAACAAAGTTGTCGGTTTTCAGTTGTTATTATTACTCAAAAAATAAATTATAAATAAATAATGCTGGACAATTCACACAGCATCACCTAGCCCCAAGCTAAGCAGAGCTTGTGTTATGGGTACTAGATGACTGATATACTTAATACAATATACTACATAGATAGATATTTTTTATTATAATATAGAAAACATCCAGAACACCCTGAACAAATATCTGCAGGTCATACAGACATTTGTTCCGAGGTGGGATTCGAACCCAGAAGAAAATGTAAGTCCTTTATTGGCTGTAAGTTAGTGCGTAAGTTTTGAACTGTATTTAATTAAGAGCTGTGGATTTTGTTAAATAAATAAAATAAGTATTTTATTTATTTATTATTTATTTTGCTTTCTCAGTGTCATAATCGTAACACAAGCTCTGCTTAGCTTGGGGCTAGATGATGCTGTGTGATCTGTTCAGCATTAAAAAAAAAAAAAACAGCTTGATCTATTTTGGTGTTTTTGGCTACAATGGCAAAAAATAAACAAACTAAGGGCTTAAAGGGAAGAAAAGACCAATTCTGACACAGGCAATATTATTCGTAGAATAATTCTGGACATAATACTGCTGTCACTCGTAGCGTAACTACGATTTATAACTATTATTGATCGTGATTGCGCTGCGAGTGCGATAACGTAATACGAATTCGATTTGATATTTTAAATGTTGCGGAAACAGCGAAACGGATGTCTGTAATAGATTTATTACCTCGAAATAAAAGTACATAATTCACACATTAATAATACCGTAGCGTTAGGCCTCTTACTTATTTATATAAACGACTAGCCGCACTACGCGGTTTCACCCGCGTAGTTCCCGTTCCCGTGGGAATACGGGAATAAAATAGCCTATATTACTCAGGGATAATGTAGCATTCCAATGATAGAATTTTGAAAATCGATCTAGTAGTTTTTGAGTTCATTTGTTACAAACATACAACATACAAATCTTTTCTATTTATGATATTGAGAGATGAGAGATTTATACAGCTCGTCAGCAAATAACTGGCATTCATCCTGTACGGGACGCTGCAGTGCCTGGGACATTGTAAGATATGTCTATAAGGCTTGCCCGCTAGCATCTATACCATCCTCCCAGCTTAGTCGGCTATTAGTCAGAGGAAAGTACAGGTCAATATGTCTAAAGCTGACTAAGCCGAGGGTTTCCTCTCAATGTTTTCCTTCACCGTTAGGGCACCGTTAAGCCTCACGGATTATTTCCATTACTTTAAAAGAAGTCTGTGAAGTATAGGGACAGTTCGGAGGAGACCATTGCTCAGCAGTATGAGAATAGATATTACTAATATTATAAGGCTTTTGTTTTAATACTAATATTATAAGGAGTATGTTTGTTTGTTTGGTAGAACGCGCTAATATCAGGAACTACTGGTTCGAATTGAAAAACTATTTCGGTGTTAGCACAATTATGGAGAAAGGCAATAAATAAGCTATATACTTAGCGGAACATCATTGTTTAATAAAAATTCAATACTTACTTGGGTGGAACTTTTTTCTTAGCAGCTAAAAGAGGATCTGATGGCGTGCTTTCCGACTGAGAAGACTGCGATGACTCCTCCGCTTTCTTCGCAGCATTCTCGGCCAACTTCAGACCATTTACTTCGATGACTGTTACAAAGTCACCTGTTTGTGACTGTGGACGGTTTTTGGCTTGATTCGGACTTGTTTGATCTAAAGCTACTAGGAAAATTAAAGTGATTACAACGTGTTCGATTGCGTAAGTTTCAAATGACAAAAATAAATGTTTTTTTTTATGCTAGCTACTATTCTAACAAACGTTTTGAGAATAACAATATAAAAAGGTTACCCTGTCTTATATGGTTACAAACCTAAGTAAGCTACTGGATAAGAACAATGGAAGTAAGTTCAAACGCTGAAGTCTAAAAACAAAACAACCTAATATAGGCTGATTCATATGACTTAAGGAAAACAAGATTAACACAGCCATTCATAGTCTGTTTTTAACTAGCAGTAAGACCTTTTACATCCATTTTGGATGATTTATACAGCATCAGCAACTAAATAACGTTTGTTATTAACGGGGATTCCAATTGGACTTGGACATAGCACCTAAAAATAGTCTATTATGACTTACCACTTGCATCTTGACTATTTTCACTGCGCTGCACTATCTCACTATTGCACCTCCTCCTTGCCTCAGCCACTAGATTCGATGATAACTCATTGATGCACTGGTTAACCGAGCTCCTCTCGGCAATGTGAACAGGCTTTGCCCTGAGCTGCACTTGCTCAAACTCGGGCAGTTCCGGCACTGTTGCAGAGTCATCAGTTTTATTACTACTGGTGCTGTCTTCTTCACTTTTCTTGGATAGTGAGTTGGTGTTTGAGCCCTATAAAGAATAATATTTATTTATTGTCATACAGATTTATTCACTTACTAGCTACTGCCTTAATTATTTTTTTAAAATGTTAGCCTGAGTTACTCCTTGTAAAATAGATATCTGTGTATATGAAAGTCCCGCCAAAATCATCCGTTTCGATGATTAGCTCGTTAGATTAAGTAAAAACGTGTTATTTTTCATTCTTTCCCTCATTTGGAAAAGTTTTCCAAAGCAAACAAATTAAAAAATGTGCTTTAATTCAATTTAAATGTGTTTTGTTTTTCTTTTGTTAATTGAATATTCAACAGCTTTTTGCAATAATGAGTGAACTGACTTTGACTTTATTACAAACAGAAACTTCAATTTAATTTGGTCTAAATTCTTGCATTCTTTCTACATCATGTGATTATGCACCATAGATTTGCTTGTTTAAACATGCTCATTTAATACATGCTTTAATGATGTACAAAAATGTTTAGTGGAAACCTTCAGTAAGTTTCAGAAATGTTTCCTGTTCTATGACAAAGGATCAAAGATTTAAGTTTCCCAGGATTGTATAGGTGAGCAGTCCAGTTAATAAGCAGGCACTGACAGCATCCTAAAAAGCACAAATTAACAGTTGCTAATTTTGTATAAATAGTCTATCCAGATGTGAAATACCAACTTTCTACTTAATTTTATACTTTATTTATTATTTGTAAAATGTAATAATGTGGGCAGGCTTGAGAAGACTTTTACATAACTTGTTGGTCAAATCAAGAAACCTAGTGAGTGGGTAGTGATTCACATCAAATTCATGTAATAAACCTACTTTTAAAATTAATGGGTGTTAAATTCAATGCCGTGGGGCGCCGGCAGTAGAATGTTACCCCTCCTCTCCTACCCATGGATGCAGTAAGAGCCTGCTAAAGGACACCTCCGGAAGATGGGCAGCAGCGTCTTTTCGTATATCAACATCCTGTACTGCGCTCACCAACCCACCTGCCAAGCGTGATGAGTATGGCAACTACCCCTCATGGAGATCCATTAGGGAGGCCTTAGTTCAGCAGTGGACGTTTTACGGCTGAAATGATGATGATGGTGATTAAATTCAATGTGAATTTTCTAGATCCTTTTAAACTGATATACAGCTGTGTCATCTTTTTGTTAAAAAAGCTTCAGACTTATTTTATTTCAGTTATTATCTTTTGTGTCATGGCCTAAAAATTAAATTTCCTACTTTCCCTAAAATAAAACACTTATACATTGGCTAATAAGCTAAGTCCTAAAGGTACTTTTCTATGTATGAATTTCCAAAAAAAAAAGTATTTATTGTATTCTTTCAACCAACTGGTATCTAAACAAGCTCTGTATACTTTGGGCTGGATGGTGCTGTGTGAAATGCCCAGCATTAATTATTTATGTATTTAAAATTCAAGGTCAATATTGTTTCTTACAGCCTAAAAGTTGAAACAATACCCAAGTTCATCAGAATTCCCATGTAAGCTTCAATCAAATGTGGCAGCCTTGAGTGAGGCACTTTCATTCCAATTAGGCAGGTGTGACCCGTTTAATAGGTGTGTCAGTCAACAATTTGCCAATCAACATAATTACCACAGGGCAAAATACCATAGGGTAAGGCTTAATAAACTAATTGCTACCACTTCCCTTTTAGATGCAATATTTTTAAACAACTAATTATGATTTGACATTGAAAATTCAACAAATGATGATTGTTTTTTAATTAGGATATAATCTTGCTGGACTACAAAAGGATAACAATTAAAACATACTCTGATATATTTAACTTTGGTGTTATGGCTCATTTATATTCCTATCATTATTCTAGCTACAGTGTTCCTTGATGATTCATCTAATTCTAACTATGAATACAAAACATAGTTGAACAAATTTGAAATCTATTTTTCAATAGAATAGGTAACTTTTTGCTTGCATGCCACCATTATTCTAATTATAGAGTGCAAAAACAAATTCTTAGAAGTTAATAAACTGCCTTGTTAATTATGCAAGGCCTTTTTATCTTCCTGTTATTTGAATGTTCTGTGCAGAATAATGTTAATCTTTACTGTTAGATTTCATGCTTCAATAGCATGAGATGGTCAGTGATCAATATTAATATACATAGAATACTGAATCTCCATTATCATAGATGTACACTTTACAGTTGAGAAATAATTATGTTTTAAACTGTGAATTACTAAAATCTGTTTAGTAACAATATTCAGCTAATTTTAAAGTAGTACCATGGTATTCTGTTTCTAATTGATTTACATAACTGCTGATGAGAGGTAGACTGAAAACTAATTTAATACAAGACCTAAATTAGTAGTTCATTACTTACTGCATAGTTTGTAATATGGATACATTATATGTATGATGTAGGTAAAGATAACATAGCTAGATTGCTATAATCTACCATGATAACAAAATAGGTATGAATGCAACACAATAAGCTAAACATTTCTAAACACATTTTGGCTCTTCTCTCATTTTGATTTTATACTGATCATAGAATAGGAGCCCTAAAAATATGTATGAATGAGTAGGTAGGTAGGTGGTACCTGTTTGCTGTCTGGAATTTTATCATCAGATTCGTTCACGTCAGATCCCGAGGGCGGAGCCCCTCGTAACACTTGAGCAGCTGCTTTATGTTTCTCGACGTCTGACAGCAACGTCTCTAAGTATTCAACATAAAACTCTTCTTTCTCCAATTCTTCTCTGAGTATAGCAACTTTTTGTTTGTGTTTAGCCAAATTGGCCCTAACATCTTCTTCCCAAGCGGCTGGTAGAGCACTCTCAGGAAATCTTTGCACCCATACACGTTGAAAATCTCCAAAGACACTCATCTCTCACCAAACGATTTCATGACAAATTTATGTTAGATTATTTAACTAAATACACTGATTTATTTTCATCTACAAAAACGTACTCATTCCTCACAAAACTCTACTCTGTCATCGCACTGCATCGCATCGCATCAAAGACGAAGACTACATTTTTTTTTATGAATCACTTACGTCAAACAAAAGTTCACAGATAAAATTATTTACACTTGCAAATTCATTTTTTTTTTTTTTCGCTCCTTTCAGAGCAGGCTATAGTCTAAGACCATACTGCCTAGTCTAACGTAGTTTTTTTTTTTTTTCCCATCAGTTAATTTTGCAGTTTTTGTCTTGCGTATTTTCTTGCAAATTCAGTGCTCTCGAACGAAAAAGTGCAAAATCGGTAGAGATGGCCACTAAAATCGGTATATTTGCTTAGACGATATAGAAAAGGACAAGGCACGTGCCTATTTCTCAATACAAATTAGGTAATCATTCCTCTTGTATTCATCGCCAATATTAAGAAAATAAAATTATCTAGATATGCTATTAGAAAATTATGACACTGGGATTAATCACGAATAATAAACAAAAATTTGGTTATGGATGCTATTAAGAAATTATGATTCTGGTAATATTCGCGAATGAAAAACAAAAGGATCGGATAAGTACCTATTTGAATAATTATGACACTGGCATTATTTATGAATGATACAAAAGGAGAATGGGTAAAAGTTCGAGTGGGGAAAATTGCGAATGGAAAGTTTGCTACGCGGAATTAACGATTTCGGGGAAGAGATCTAATTACTCAAATTTCTCAAAAAATAAATATAGAAACTAAAAGCTAATAACTAAGTAAAAATTACAGCTTTCTATGACTAATATTCTCTTCTTAAAACTGAAGACAGACAGACAAACAGATTCAACTCGAAAATTCACACTGGATCGAACTCGACATTAAGAGTATTAGCACAGATTACAGAAACTAATGGTATTAGTGAAAACATTAGAATTCTTGTCTTAATGGACAAGAGAATACCCGAGCGCGAATCTCCATTAATTCTGCAATTTCAGTAAATGTTAATAAGAATGGGTATACTTTTTAGGTTTACGTTACAGGGAATCCCTCAACAGTGGTAGAAAAGGAAGTGTAAAATCGATTTCCATGTATTCTCTAAAATCGATCCATTTCGGTATTTTGGTAGGACAGAGCATAGAGGAAATAAATACGTCTAAGGGACAGAGCCCATATTTATTTATATATTAATATCGGTAGAAATACCGAAAAATCGGTAGGTTTGAATTAAAGGTTATTAAATAAAATAAAGTAGAAAATAATGGTTGAATCAAAAGACCATTGTAGAATTTTTTTGCGGAAACCATCGGTTTTTCTTCTTTGTATTCCTATATCAATATCATCTATGGGCTAACAGTTTGAATGGCTTGACAGAACAGACAAGAGAAGATTTGAAAGCTGTCAAGAAGCTGTCAATCTCTTTGTCAGCTGTTCATTCGGAAATTCTTTCAAAATGTTTTGAAAATCAATTCTATAAATAATGGATAAAAACTTTGTGAAAACAGTTATTGACGGGTTAAAATCTACTTCATCCACTAGTGTCCAAGAAGCTCTTTTGAAGATAAGGAGTAAAGTTATTGGAGATGAGAATGGCCTCCAGTTGTTTAGAGAATGCGGTGGTTTGGTCTACTTGGTTCCGCATTTACGCAAGCCAAATGAAAGAATTCTTGATCTATCGCTGAGTATTCTTGGGAATTGTTGTTTAGACGAACAAACATGCTTAGCGGTAAGTTTGCGTAACATAAAGCTACGTTTTAAAAATGAATGTTTACATTATTTTAAATTATTTTAATATTGCAGGCTGGTAAACTAAACATATTTATACCACTTATAACAGTGTTAAAAACTGTGTGTCGTGATAGTATTGTCGGAAGGGCTTGCAGGGTTATTGGTAATCTGGCACGGAAAACGTCAAATGCTGAGGAACTACATAACCATGGAGCTGTATCAGCCTTAATAACTCTCATTGAAAAAAGAGACAAAAATACATCATATCCGACTCTAACTATGGCGGTTCGTGCTATCAGGTAATCATCATTTCAGCCATAAAATGTCCACTGATGAACACAGGCCTCATGGAAATCCATGAGGAGTAGTTGCCATACTCACCATGCATAGCAGGTGGGTTAGTGAGTGCAGTATGGGATGTTGGTACATGGAAAGACGCTGCTGCCCATCTTCCGGAGGTATCCCTTAGCAGGCTCTTACTGCATCCATGGGTATGAGAGGAGAGGTAACATTCTACTGCAGGCACCTCATGGCTATCAGGTAATAAAGTCACTTAATTATTATACTGACTGTTTATAATAAGGCTTAGACATCAAAGTGGGAACCAGCTGGTTGGTCTTAGTATATTACATCAATTTGAGACAGCAGCATATATATAAAATAATAAATAAGTGGGAAAGATACATACTCATTCCTACCTATTTATTTTCCTATCTATATATTCAACTAGCTAATAGAACCCACTGTGCAGAATTAGCCATCTGTGGTCACCAAACTCAGCCATTATGTAAAATACTATTATTTTTATTTATTTATTAGCCTGATAAGTGGAAAGAGGGAAGGCAGGCTTTTATGTGGGAAACATCAGGCTTATACATTTTGTAAAAAATGGGAATTACTCACGTAGTATTGTAACGTCGAAGATTATTCCGACACATTTAGATTTTTCAAGAAAATCATCATCATGGGATTGAATGCCCGTACGCGCGTGGGGCTGACACGGCACTGGTGGGTACTGCATGAGTAATTCCCGTTTTTTACAAAATGAATAGTATATCACGTTAATTTTAAAAGTGAATCAGGCTTATAAATAAATACAATACTATAACTTTAAAATAATATTTATCCTACTTTCCTAACAGACAACTATGGATGGTGATAGAGAAAAGAGAGGAGATGTTGAGTGAAAACTCAGCACGCTGCATAGCTATATTACTAACAGCTGAATGTGAATCAGCGGGCATAATTAAATCAACCAACCCATTGAATAAAACAGCGGAGCTTAGGAAGAGTCAAGAAGAACTTATAAGTGGGATACTCAAATGCCTCGGGTACTTCACAACTCATGCTACCACACAATGTGCAGAGCAGGTAATAATAGACCCTTAAAGATCTTATTGAAATAAACATAAATAAATAATGCTGGACAATTCACTCAGCATTGTCTAACACCAAGCTAAGCAGAGCTTGTGTTGTGTGTACTAGATGACATATACATATCTGCAGATTGTACAGACATTTGTCCTGTGGCAGATAGAACCTGCAACCTCTTGCATTGCAGGCGGATCTTCGCCTGCTGCGCCATGGGAGGTTGTCTTAACCTATGACATGTAAATAAATATTGTTTCTTTCTAGAACCATTTAATCAATACATAACCAGCTATTTGATCAAAACATACTTAGCTATTAAGATATTTGGTAGATAGCTTTGGTTATGTATTGATCAAATTAAATGTACCTATACATAATATGATATATTAACTAACTTCACAACGTCTTTTCGTCCAACATACCTCAGTGCCTTTAGACGAAAGTCTTCAATCAGTGTGTGTTCTGATATGGTTTTCACATTTAATTTCTCTATGGTCCTTCACTATTGGCCTTATGAATAAGCTTAGAGTCGCTCAACGAGCTATGGAGAGGGCTATGCTCGGGGTTTCTCTAAAGGATCGAATCAGAAATGAGGAGATACGTAGGAGAACTCGGGTCACCGACATAGCCGGACGGATTAGCACGTTGAAGTGACAATGGGCAGGCCATATAGCGCGCAGAACAGATGGCCGATGGGGCCGTAAAGTTCTCGAATGGAGGCCACGGACCGGCAAGCGCAGCGTAGGACGTCCACCTACAAGATGGGCAGACGACTTGGTAAAACCGCAGGTCGGCGTTGGATGCAGGCCGCTTCCAACCGCAGTTCCTGGAGATCAATGAGGGTGGCCTTTGTCCAGCAGTGGACGTCCTACGGCTGATATGGTGATGATGAACTAACTCAGCAAATTTTTATTGCACCCCGGTTGCAACATCACTTCCTGGTTTCAATTGTGATTCTTAACCATCTGATGTCATCAAAATCAGGCCAGCAGGTATTTAGTGACATACACACACATTTAACAATTATTTATTTATTTCACTCTTACATCTATTTTTACAGGTTTAACCTAATACAATAGAGTAGCCTTTCACATGAATTAATCTAAAACATCAGTTATCTATTATACATTAATTCATCAATTATTACATTAATATATTAAAATGTAACTGCTTCTTGTTCTGCATTTGAAAATGTATCTGTGCATGTCCTACCTACATGTTCTTGGACCTACCCTCTTCTCCCTCTATTTAAATGACATCATAGCTCTATTTGATAACAAGAAACCCTGTCGAATTACATGTTATGCTGATGATACTGCGATTAAATTTAATGCATATAGCTGGGCAGATGTGTCGCGACGCGCAGATGAGGGTTTGTCCCGTGTTGCTGCGTAGCTTGATGCCAATCTTCTTACACTGAATCCTACCAAGACAAAATTCTTATGTTTTCATGAAACTCAAGTTTCTGCCCCTCCTACATTTCTTTCTGTTCGAGTACACAAGTGTGGCAATATCATAGATGAATTTTATGCCTGTCCATCTATTGAAAGAACGAACTCTATTCGTTACCTAAGCGTAATTTTGGATCAAAATTTATCATTTAAGCAACACATTGTATCTCTGGCAGGCCACGGGTTAGGAAACTGCTTCGTGAGGGTTCTGATCAGGAAACGCTTATGCTGGTCTCTTCTTCTTATACGTCACTTTGATAGTTCATTTTGTGTTACTGCATATCCGCCTGGGGTGGGACTGGAGCTGCAAAAACTCACATGATAACTTTGAAAAGAGCCCAACGTGCGCGCTTAAGGTTATGCTTCGCAAGCCTTTTAAATACCCCACCGTGTCGCTTTCCTCAAACGCTCAGACTCTTAGTGTTCGGCAGCTCTACCTTCACCGAGTGATCCTCGCGTATCATAAATCCTTTGCTTCAGTGATTCCCATTACCACTTCTGAAGAAAATCGGCGACGAAAATTAAAATAAAAGTGCCTGCTATCAAAACGGCACGGCATTTGCTCGTAAATTTGAATCATTTTCTTTCCCTTTCATATAATCGCTTGGCAATTAAACACTGTGACCTATCTATCGTGCTCACTCCATGGAGTAAAGGAAAAAATTAGGAAGTGGCTTGTTACCCTTGATTATGACGGAACAGAAAAGCTATTAGTAATCCATAGTTAATTCACATGCTTTTCTAGTCCGTCTAGTCTTCCCATACCTAATCCTCCACACTCCACACCCTCCCTTACACTCACACTTAATCCCCCTCACCCACAAACACTTTCACATACACTCAAGCACTCACACATGCTCTTGGATGACCCTTTCTTTCTTTCTTCAAGCAGTTCCAATCTACTGACTACTTGTTGTCGGACAGTGGGCAAGAATATCTCTAAAAGATTTCTGCTAGATGTTGCTACTCGGTACGAAACCGATAAAGGCAGTCAAGATTTTCGACCCGACGGTTAATTGCTCCGTAGCTGAACGGTAAAGGCAGCCTGCGTTAAAGGTGTTCTTCTGAACGTTACGGGTTCGATTCCCGTCGGAGGCAAAATTTTGATTGCGTTTTTCATTTTCTATAATATTAATATTTCTTTATATTTCAGCTGCAAGGTGATGGTAGAGGTTTTCAATGCCTTGTAGCATTGACTAAGGGATTTCAGTCACTGGCTATGAAATGTCTTATGAATCTCTGCTATCTGTCTACATGTCGCCCCTTACTTGGCATAGCTGGAATGGTGGAATGTCTCGTAGGAATATTGCAAAAGAATCCAGGTACCGGAAGTGATTGGCTATACTTAATTTGCATGGATCAAATAATAATTTCAGCCTGTGACCGATGGAAACTGGCCCTTAATTTTGACTGCCCTGAAAACTTTGCCCTATGTTTCTTTCAGTAGAAAATGTTGATCAATATTTCACTCCTTATTATAGTGTTACTTGCAAGCACACTATAGATAATTAGACAAGCCAATGCGACCCAATACTAACATTAGATTATAATAAATGAACTGTTAACATTAACATATTACAGAGAGTTCAATTCACTTTACTAATTTAAATAGTACACACGAATTTTTGCTATTAATATAACTAAACTATAAGTGCTATAAGGGTGATTGACCACAGCGCACGTGAACCGCACTGCGAGGATGTGTTTTACGCGTCGCGTCTGCACGTCACATGTGACCGCCGCTGTGAAAAGATGCCTTAATACTTGCAGTGGCACCCTATATTTAGGAGTAAGTGTGCATCCTGAGAGACGGCGCATCGCGCATATGCGTCTGCCGGCATAATGTGCCTGTTTGTGTGCCCCGAGAGGCTCATACATGTCGAGTATTTGTTACGTGCCGCGTATTTCGTATCTGCGGTGCGCCCGTCACTCACGATGTACACATAAGCTGTAGTATAACTTCGTTTTATTCGTATTAATGTTAACAGGTTTGGGATCTTCTAATAATTAAGTAAATAATTACAGCAGTATTATGGTGGCCCGAAGGCGCCGCCCGCGCCCTTTCCCAACTAAGTGGGGAGTCGGTGAATCGCTCGCGACTCCGCCATTGTGGGGGGCTGCCTTTACTCGTGGCGGCAGCGAAAGAAGACATTAATGCTATGCGCGCCCTTCTGCAGTACGTTTTCGATGATACATGTGAGTAAATAGTCGTGGGATGCCGGCAGTAAAATGTTGCCTCTCTCTTACCCGTGGATGTAGTAAGAACTTGCTAAGGGATCCCCCAGAAGATGGAAAGCAGCGTCTTTCCGTGTATCATCATCCCGTACTGCGCTCGCCTACTCGCCTGCTAAGCGTGGCAAGTACGGCAACAGATGTAACAACATCATTAGGGAGCTGTTGCTATCACAGGCCCCATGAATCTGATCCATGATTCAGATCCATGGGCCTAAGTGGGACATCCACATCATACAGTGGATGTGGAGTTCCAGTCTTTTAAATAGGCGCCTATTTGACCTGTCCTGTCCCAATTTTGTTTCTTGAAGGATGGATTCTAAATTTTATATTTTCCCTGCTCTGTAGACACATTTTACACACTACCTTGTTTATAATTTTAAGGTTAATAACATAAGTTATTTATCTTTTTCAGCATTCCAAATACTTGTGAATGAAGGCCTTATAACATTGCTCACTGGTGAACTTATTAGTTACATAACAACAATGAAAGTTGAACATAACTATGAGCAAAAAAAAGAAGCTGAAGAATTAAATGATGAAACACCATGCAATGACTGTGGCCAAAACGCTCCACATTCTTGTAATATAGCTAGCAACAGTTCCAAAGAAAAACAATCTATATACCAACGTAGAAAAGGTCCATTGTCAAATACAAATGAAGATGAGCTTAAAGTTGTGATAGAAAGAGACAACATGATAGTAGGTTTTATAGATGCGATAGATAGCGCCACTGATGACAGCGCTAACGAAGACTGCGAAATTCCGAGACGCAAAAACTTGAAACGAGCTAGCTCGAGCAGTCCTAACAATTTCATAAAGGTATGATGTACAAGCTTAAAATTACCTTGCATTGTATGTTAGCTAAGCTCAAATCAAGCAAACTGAAATAGAACCACTTCGCAACATTCGATTAAGATTAAGGCTATTATGAGAAATATCAGAATTAAGGTTATTATGAATAACTTTGCATAACCTTAATTCTGGTGCCATTAGAATATCCAATACTCGATGTTTACAAAATTACAAAATGGCCGCGGCCACATGATGGCGGTTTATGTAAACTTTTGTCTGCCCCATGATTAAACGGATTTTAGTAACATTTTTAGGCCATTAACCTATTACTTCGTGACATAAATACCGGCCTTAGCGGAAGACCAGCGCTGCGGCATGGCTTTATGCAGCAGCATTATGCTGAGCTTAGGACCGTTTCACCACCACTCAATTTTGTACTTCATAATTTAATGTAGATATTGGAGTCGATTCTGTTTTACACTTCCTAAAACTAATTATTATTAGTAGATGTGACATTTCTAAATTTAGAGCTGTCAGCGTGAAATTATGTGCTATTTGTTCCGTTTTAATTTAGGAACAGCACTAACCGAATAGCAATTTAGTCAGTTTTACATCGATTTAATTAGCTTTAGCTAGTTAGTGCAACAACAGAATCGCCACCATTATTTAGTTTAAAACTCAATTTGTTGGTGGTTTGAATAAAGTTATTTCTTTACTTAGTTCATATTTTGGGTACCTACGCACCTCATTGCATTAAACTGTCAATGCTTAAATTTGATTTGCAGAAAAACCAGGCTAGGAATAAAGATTGGTCGGCTGGCGTGTACTGGGAGCCGAAAAGTCCCGAATGGCCGTCAACGTCTCGATTGAGGAGTCCAGAACAAGGCCTCTTATCCCCTTACTCTGAGGGCAACCAATCAGGGTTCAGTCCTGAATACAGGTTCAGCAGTAAAAGGGTGAGATGCGATTGGAGTCCCGAGTCTGGTATTGGTAGCGGGGAGGGCGCAGCCTCGCCGTATTGGACAGAATACCAGTGGAGCCCTAGTAGCTCCGGTCCAGCGTCCCCGTACAGCAATAACGACGGTATGCTTATAAATAAATAAATAACGCCGAACACTACACACAAGCTTCTAGTCCTAAACTAAGCAAAGGTTGTACTATGGAAACTAGATGATTGATAGAATACTTAAATACATTTTTTTGTAAATACATACTTATCATAACATAGAAAAATATCCAGACCTGGCATAAATAACTGCAGAACAATTACAAATATTTTTCCCGAGGTGGGAATCGAACCCGCTACCTCCTATAATCGCGTATCAGTCCAACTGAGCCGTGGAGGCAGTCAGTCAGCTGTTGTCCAACTTTATGTTTACTTCTTTATGCCGCGGGGTACTGGTAGTAGAATGTAGTCTTTCCTCTCCTGCCCGTGGATGCAGTAAGAATCTGCCAAGGGATACTTCCAGAAGATGGGCAGTATCGTCTATCCGTGTATAAACATATTCAACATCCCGTACTGCGCTCGGTTACCCGCCTGCCAAGCTTGGTGTGTATGGCGACAACTCCTTATCATCCGGAGGATTTTCACTGCATCCACGGGTAAGAGAAGAGGAGCATCATTCTACTGCCGACATCCCACGACCAATTTAATCGTTATAACGCCACAACAAATGTCTAAATAGTTTCTAAAAGGTTGTATTAGCCATTTTCAACTATATTGTTATGAACATCGTTCATGCTATTTCTCTCGGACTCTGGCAATTTCACTTCAGTGGTTCACTTTTTATCATCAAATGCATTGCATTTTACGTTTTCTCTTTTGTATATTGCGAATTGTCTAATTTATCTGTGGCTAGATAAATAGTAAGATAGCCCTATATGTAGGTATTGTCCAAATAACTGGTAATGTTGTTCTTTGAATTGACAGTGTCATTATGTTTATTTTTTAGATTCCTCGGATTCTGAGATCTCCGGACGTTACTCGCCCGTTTGCAGCGAAAACGACGCGGCAGAGGTTACCGCTTGTGCCACTAGTGTGGCCACGGTCGAAATGGACGCGGCGCAGGTTGCCTTCGACGACCTGGCAGTTGACGACGGAGATATGGCCAATGATGACGAACCGTTTGAGGAACTAAAAGGTAAGTAAGTCTACGCGCGAGGGCTAATCACCGCCCGAAGTATGCGATGCGAAGAGGGGAAAACATTTAAACAGCAGTTGATGAGCAGATTGATAGAATCGCTCCCCCCTGCTGCATTAATGAAACCTCATCATCGAAACTGAAGTCCGCGCGTCCTTGGGTGAGGTAACATTATGTTGTCTTGACCTCGGCGGTTAACAATTTCACTAGTCCCAATCTGTTCAATAGATTGTTTCAGCATTGTAGGGACCTCTATGGTAACAAAAGTACAAGTATATTGATATCAGAACTTTTTGTCCCTGCAATAAGCAGGAACATAATCATAGGATATAAATAATAGAGAAGTGTCATCGGCAAATAAGATGATGTCTGATGATTTCTGCGCCAAGAAAGGGAGGTCAATAATGTAAACTAAAAACATAAAAGGGCCATGTATCAGCCCTGGAGCAAACCCATGGTAAAGTCCAGGCCTTCCGACAGCACACCATTAATATCCATGGCCTGCTGCCTTTTTACAATATAAGATGTCATTTGTTCAAGAGCTCTGCCCCGAACACCATAGTGACTCAGCTTGTTTAGCAGTATTTCATGATTTACGCAGTCAAAAGCCTTCGATAAATCACAAAATACTCCCAAACAATCACGAGCGTACTCAAAAGAATTATAAATAGTTCCAACAAAGTCAACTACAGCGTCGATAGTGGAGCTACTTTTAGAAAAACCATATTGTTTTTTTTTTAAGTATACCATTATCGTCATAAAAGCAGTAACTGGAAACAGAAATTATCTTTTCAAAGATTTTACTGAGAGCTGGTAATATAGAAATGGGTCGAAAATTGCCTGGGTCCTCATGGTTCCCACTTTTAAAAAGAGGCATTACTTTGGCATACTTCATGAGATCCGGAAAAACGCCATTATCAACGCAACCATTAAATATGTCTGCTAGATGCGGAGCCATAATGTTTTAATAATTTAAAAGTTTTCACAACATTGGCGGTTGTGATTTTTTGGAATTTAAAATCATTAGAATATAAGCAAATATTATCTTTTAATAGTGTTATTGCCTTATTCGGACAGATTTTATGTGTCTTCGTTATCTTGTGAGGGACATTTAAAAAATGATAACAAACATGTTGGCAATGTCATATTTATCTGTGATAAGTTTACCGTCTTGTACTAGTTCAATATCTTTAACTGTATTGCGAGTATTTTCCGTTTCCATTTTAATTACAGACCAGACGGATTTTATTATGTTACTAGAGTTTAAATTTTTTTGAGAAATATAAATGGACTGCTTGTTTGCAAACGGATTTAAAAATTTTACTATATTTCCGCACAAAATTTAGAAATGTTTCGCTATTATCCTCTGACCTACGACTATATAGTAGATCATACATTTTATTTTTACTGATTTGTATACCTTTTGGCATCTATTCATTAAATGTCAATTTGGCTTTGATTTGTTTTGATGAAACAGGAAATCATTTATTAAATTGTTCTACAATGACGCCAAAAAAATGTTTATAGCTAATGTTTATCTATAGTCTGTTTTTTCAAACGCTGCCAATAATGTAAACAAAGTAATGTCACTTGATGTTACTGTCAAACTGAAAAGACAGTGGAGCATAACCTTGTTTTTTATGGATCACTACAAGTATAGTTCCACCCTACACTATGCTATGTTTGTACCTATCAACAAGAGCCTCGAAGCATAATAAAACAAAGAAATGGTTGCAATTTTTTATTAATGAAGTAGTTAAATTATATTTTCACTGCTTAAATTACTAAAATCCTTGTCCAACAAAGGCGTAGAATTATTTATCCATTCCCTCAGAAATAAATAAAACAAACAAATACATTTTTTTGTTTTTTTTATTCGTAAAGACTATGTTTAATCATATCCGATGATGACAGCAGTTGTTCGGGTATGATACTTACATACTAATATCTGAACAACTACTATCATCATCTGATTCAGAATCTGTTTCAGTGATATTTATTACAAATCGATCACATACAGTGTCAATTAAATGATTTAGTTTGAACATTTCTTCTTCTACTTTTATCGTGTGGGTAATACAGTCTGCCCATTTCTGTGGTGTCACCTCGCGCAAACCTTCATGTAGCAAGATAACTTTAACGAGTAACAAACAACTTCAACAAATAAACAGTAAAGCAAAGACAACAACGGCGACGGCGGCGGCGGGGCGAGAGAAAGAACATTCGATTCCAGAACGGACGAGGCACGGGAAACGAATGACATTTGTACCCAATGTGCAGTACCAATGCACCTTGATAGCTTTCCCCAAAAAGTGACCAGTGTTACAAAATAATTACGCATAAAAAATATTATTTATTTTATTTTCTTTGTAAGAAACGAAATTATTGGAATAAAAATGTTCCAAGACCATAATTTATATACAATTTGATAAGTTTCGGCTAAAATAAAAAATCCTAGATTTTTTTATGGCAAAACGTAGCTACGACGAAGTAACCTTCTACAAAGGATGATCTTTTTTTACTGGTATCACCTTTGTTATTGTTTTTGGCAGCGTTATACGAGATACAGTATACTGTACTAATCTACTGTACTTTCTTTTTTATGGAACTCATATTCTAAAATAATTTTGTAATTGTCGATTTTAGCTTAAAATCACAATAACGTCTACTTCGAATTGTGTCATTCTAATTAATTTTAGCCGCTGGTATTTCAATGTATGGGCCCAAATGATCAGAGCTCAGTTTATTAATAATCATTTTAAAATTAATAGTGCAGTTGCAAAAAATGTTATCGATGCAGAATGGTCGGTTATTCTAGTAGGTTCCAGAAAAATATTGTTTAGGTTAAAACATTGATATAGGTTTAAAAAGCTATTTTTCATTTTGGATTCTTTAAGTAAATCAATATTGAAATCACTCGTTATAATATCTTTGCAACTACGTCTTAGTTTATAGCATTAATTATAATTTGTTTTTCTAATTCAATACAAGATAATTCCACATGCCGTTCTACTGTTAGTTTAACTACATCATCTCTTTTTTTTAACTTTATAAACTTGTTTACAAGTATGATGGATCCCCCTCTTTCAGCGGACTTACGACAATAAAAGCTACCTATGCTATAGTTTTTGTTTTTTTATAAATTAAACAAAAGCTGATGATCCTTTAACCAAATCTCAGCTAGTGTATTATATTATCTGTGGTGAAATACAATCAATATCTACATCAATCTTAAACTCCTCCAGAGACAAATTAACCTGTAATTCTTTGTTCAATAGGCCCTTCCCTGGACATTGTCCCCTGGCACGTAGTCTAAAAATCTGAAGGATTTTCTGTTCGTGTGTTGTCCACCTTTTCGATCAAATTGACAGAGTCAGGAATGTTATCCCGTGTTATTATTTTAATAACACTAGAAAGTGTTTTGTCAATAGGCGCGTCAATATTCCACAATAAAATTTTACACAAAGTATTTTTGATTGAATTCGGTGATTTAATATTATTTTGATTGCCTAATATTATTAATGTCAATAAGTTGAATGTTGTCAGAGCAACGTGTCATGTTATATAAATCTACATTTAATTGATACACAAAATTATTGTATGTATTTTAGATCTAGATTGTTTAAAACTAGAATACATTCATAAAATTCTTTACGACTTATAACTATCGTTTCTCCTATTGCAAGCACATTACACAATCAGTTAAACTTTCATTTACATGTTTTGGTAGATCTGTTACAAGTTTACTTAAGGATGATCCAGAGCTACAAAAATTTAAAACCTTCTTTCCTGGACATTGAACTGAAAGTGTTCCCCGAGTCCTTTTCCGTATTCGTCACAGAATATGTGAATGTCATTATTACTGGTTGAAGTATTCCTTTTACGGTTGTTTCCACTAGCTATATTGTTTGTCTTCATTATTTTGTCTGTTACAAATTTGATTTTGTTATGTGTCAATTATAGTTCTGTGTCCTTTATTCTGGTTACTTGCTTTTCAATGAAGTGCACTGCGTTGATGGTATTTACTTGTTTATTCAAATCACTCTATTCCTGAATGACTTGCAAAATTTTCTCGTTCTCTTTTTGTAGGTATTCAATCATGTCCTTTCTTTGATTTAGCTATTTTAAAAATAGTGTATTTTGTTGATTAAGACTTTCATTGATCTGACCAGTCAAGTTTCTTTCTATGTCAATATAATTTTTGAAATCTTTACTACATTTATCGTCTGATTTTATTTGTTCCAATCATTTATGTAAATTCATACATGTTTTACCTGTTTTCCTAATTTTTTTCATGAGGAGCTTTCTAAGAGTATAATTTTGTTTTGTGATGTTTCTCATTTTTTTGCAACATTTTACTTGCTGATTTTATCTGTAATTGACTGTGTCTTATTTAAAGGGCATTGTAATTCTCTTTTATAGACAGAATTTCTTTTTTAGGGGGATTTATATTCTTTTGTAGATTTCATTTTCCATCTCGTCTATCTTTCGTTATCTTGCTCAATTCTTGCTCTAATTCTAGTTTTTCATCAATGAAATTTATTTTATAGTTTTCCAATTCACTTGTATACGAGTCTTTATAGCTCACACTTTCACGTATCAGTTTGTTTATCACTGGGCATATTACAGTTTTTGTCGTTTGTTCCGTCACTTATTTGTTGTTAGTTAATTATTATCGCATAGGAATGAGCTGCAAACGTTGCGGCTTCGACATCGGAGTACTGGCAACGTGATTACAATATATTTGCACTGTTTTGAGGCCTGTACGATTTTTACGAATTATTGTAATACGGAGCGTTTCTTTACATTACAGCCGTAAGACTGCCTTCCAGACTTGAGCAAGTTGTCTTGAACAAAACCACCGCAACAAGTTACTTCGAATGCCGTTGTAAGCAATCTTGTTTAAGAGCATTTCGTGATGCACCTTGTCCAACGCTTTCTGAAAATCAGTGTAAACGGCATCAACCTGCGTGCCGATGTCGAGATTCTGAAATAGAATACTAACAAAAACTACCTACGTTTCACAAAGCCCTGTTGTTGAGGATATGATGTAACAGTTGGAATAGTTTACGGGGAACCTTACAATAAAACGTATTTGACCTCCAACCTGAACTGATCGATATTTTCAGTTTAACGTGCGTGGCATCATACTCATCTTACAAAAGACTAAACAGATTTTGATTAAGTTTTTTGGTTAGAAAGTCACCTTGATCGACAGTATTTAGCTGTGATTCTAGAAAACCTGTTTAACCGTTTGAAGATTATCAGCTCTTTTAGAAGAGGTTTTTACATCATAAATAAGTATTTATTTCAGAGGAAACCTTCAGCATAGACAAAGCATCATCCCGAATCGCTTGCGTGCTAGTTCTAATGTTTAGAATGTCACACGGGGCCTGTGAAACCTACGGTTTGGCGGGTAAAGAGCCTGCTCCTAACAACATGATGGAACTGCTCACTGGAAGGGAATGTATGAACGCACTTTTGGACTATGTGGAACGGTGTAGAAAACCTATGGGACGAGCTGCACGTATACTTTCGAGACTGTTAAGGTGCGTATAAACTATTGCAATAGAAAATAATCTTAGTCGTTATTCGGGACCGCAACCTTTTAATAAGTCAATTTACAAAAGAACACATCACAATTTAATTGAATAAAGCACTTCATAGGCTAGATGACTAAATTTTAATTTTTAGTCCGTCATGTTAATTACAAAATCTTTTATTGGACATGTATATTTTTTTAACGAAATCCAAAAATAACCGTGGTACATGATACACGCTAATACGTGCCGACGTGCTTCGGTACAGAATGATGACGTCACGAGCCTACTAAATTGGCTATCAAATAGCTTTATCTAATCTATTGTTTTATATATTTGAAAAATCTAAAAATACGTGTCTATTATTTAAAATAATAGATTATTTTTTTTACACGATTATTTTTGACTAAATATAAAGTTGAACATAATGAAATGTGACAATTTGCGAGCGGTCACCGGTAAACGCTGGATTTTTCAAGATGATGATGTAAACTAGATACATGATAGCAATTTTGTCGACATTATCATCACAGCCCGACTTGACCCGATCCTTGTATAAGGGTCAGCGCAGACAGAACGGAGCGCGACGGAGAGGATTTTATTGACGCATATTCCCGCGCATCTTCGAGGACGCGCGAGCATTTTTTTGTCAGGTTAAGCATTTATGCACTTTATTGTAATAATTTTAAAGTTTATTTTCAAGTGCGTTAATAAAATCCTCTCCGCTGCGCTCCGTTCTGTCTGCGCTGACCCTAAGGCTCCCTTAGTTTATGCAACCTTTGCACGCGACTTTAATCATTTACTGCGGACAGTATTAACGAAAAATTATTCCAAGGAAATTAAAAAAAATACGTGGAGCTTAATCGGTGCTCAACTCATATGATATGATTAATAATTTCGACTCAGCCCGACGAGAGTTACGTAGCTTAGTTGGTTAAAGCACTTCCCGCTTTAGACAGGGTCCAGTAGAATGTTACCCATCCTTTCATGTCCGTGGATACAGTAAGAGCCTGTTAAGGGATACCTCCGGAAGATAGGCAGCAGCGTCTTAATGTGTATTCATATCCCGTACCTACTGCGCTCTCCAACCCGCCTGTCAAGCGTGGTGAGTATAGCAACTACCAAGCATGGAGATCCGTGAGAGAGGCCAGTGTTCAGTTGAGGACGTTTTACGGCTGAAATTATGACGTTAGGTTTAATATCAAAATCTTATTCTTATGCTAAAATACAGTATTTTTTTTTCAGTAATGCGCTTTGTTTAGTCAATGTACTAAAAAATAAATTGGCTCTAAGGCTGCACCGAATGTCAGTTACGTCTATACATCCCGTATCTAAATGCCAACAGTGTAAAGAAGTAAGTTAATTGCACTTTTGTAAAACATTTCATGCACCTACCTTTCTAGCCTCTTCTCATATGCCTTTCAAGTGTCTACTAATGTAAGTACCTCCTTTCAAGACTCAAGCACCTACGAATGTCTCCTGTAGGCTGATTTTCTAGATGGAGTATGTAGGTACTTAAAACACAAAATGGACAGGAAAATATTTAGCAAATTGCAAAAATAGGTAAAAGCGGCTAGTATAGTTCTGATTCTGGCGATTAAAGTTGTAGGATACTTCGTCCTTTTCTCGCAGTATGAGCGTTGTACAGAATTTGTATGCCAGTGATTTCTTCTTTAGAAAAGAGACTTCACGCTATTTTGTAGTGTCTTCTCTGTCTAGCAAAAGTACATTCTTATTTTTTAGAGCTATTTCCATTTTGCTTCCTACTTTAGCACAAGTTTTTGTTGACATAGTCTATGTTCTATGTTCGACATAAATGCTGTGTTTTTCCACACACAAAAAAACCGTTTTGTTTTATTGTAAAACGGTATTACTACATAGATTATGACCACCGTGGCTCAGTTGGTCTAATAGCCGGATTAGATGCAAGGAGGTTGCGGGTTCGATTCCCGCCGATGTTTGCTTTTCTGTAGGTATTTGTCTGAGGGTTTTCTAGAAATGTTTTTAAGTACCTACCTATTCTATCGATCATTGGGTTTTCATAGTACAATCTTCGCTTAGTTTGGGACTATGGTGTTTTATGGACCCTAGTCCAGCATTTGTTTTTTGTAATTGATAACTTGATATAAATCAACACAACGGTATTTAATTATTTATGATTTATTCTAGATCAAGAGGCTCAGCGCAAAGCTGTTGACGCAGTTGTCAATACTAGCAGAATCCAGTTATGGGATTGGTGAAATAAGCTATCAGCTACTCAGAGGCCCTTCTAATATGAAAGAGACGCTCACCATGACTCTACCGTACATCGTCAAGTAAGTTTTCATTCATGTCACTTTACTTCTTAAAAAACTAAGTACCTACCTAACTAGCAAAGATAGGTAACCAGCTTCTGGTTTCAGTTTCGCACGCGTTTCAACGTCTTTCCGTGTATCCCGTATGCCCTCGCCAACCCGCCTGCAAGCATTGTGAGAATGGCCACAACCCCCTCATGAACCGGACTTGGAGATCCATGAGAGGCCGAGATGTCTGGCAGTGGACGTTCTACGGCTGAGATGATGATGATGTGTTAATTCCGGCCAACATTTATGTTAGCAAAGATGCAGCTTGATCCGTTCGGTAGTTTTTGCTAAAATAGAACACAGATTCACACAAACAATCGGATTTAAGTATAAAACAAGTGCGTTAGTTGTGGTTATAACAGTATACTAATAAAGATCCGCCGTGGGGTGCCGGCAGTAGAATGATACCCCTCCTCTCATGCCCATGGATGCAGTAAGAACCTGCTAAGGGATACCTCCGGAAGATGGGCAGCAGCGTCTATCCATGTATCAACATCCCATACTGCGCTCACCAACCCGGCTGCCAAGCGTGTTGAGAATAGCAACTACCCCTCATGGAGATCCATGAGGGAGGCCTGTGTTCATCAGTGGACGTTTTATGGCTGAAATGATGAATAATGATAAACTTTCTGAACAAGGTTTATATTTAGTATATTTAGATAACATTATATAAGATTTTCTAACAATAATGTATCTTTTCAGAGCTGAAAGAACGCTCAAAAAGTTCTTCGTTGACTGCAGCGCCCTAAATTTACTTTTTTCAAATGTCGCAGAAGACACGGAAGATTTCCACTACTACGTAACAGCTATAGGGAAGCTAGCCACCACCATCCGGATAAAGGATCCTAAAGTTCTAGAAAATAAGTTTACGGATCACGTTACTGTTGGTTACGACCCCATTCTAGATAATTTGTCAGAGGAAGAAATAGTTACTTTCGAATTAGATGATTTGTCGACTGTGCAAGCGAATAAAGTTTTTCTATGTCAAAATTCAGATGTGTTCAGCGCTATGCTGATGGGATGTTTTAAAGAGTCTATTGAAGAGTGTGTTCGCATCAAAAACGTTACGAAACAAGGACTAGAATACCTGTTCACTCTTCTACATCTAGGACTGAACGATTCCAAATGTGATGTGCAAGTCTTCCCAATGGCGGATAAGTTAGAGACGAATTTAGAAGTATTGTTATTAGCTGATAGGTTTTTATTTGATAAACTAAAAGAGTTGTTAAGTAGTGCAATTTTACAGTTTCAATTGAAACCTGAAACAGCAGATAAGATATATATATGGTCGCTAAGTGAAGGGATGGGGTTCTTATGCATAGAAGCCGTAGCTTACCTATTAGCTGGTCGAATGTGCGAGACGGAACGCGTGCGGTCATTTAAAGCAATACTCAATTTAGAATACAAAGAACAGTGGTTAGATGACGTCAAAACTATTTTAATAAGGCAGCTAGAAGGGATAGGAAATCGTACTTATTAGAGTCCATAGTAGAATTTTATTTATGTCTATTGAGTCTTTATAAAGTACTAGCTGTCCCGGCTTCGTATTGCACCTACTACAACCACTACTTACAACTTAACCTCCAACTACTCTACGACTACTTTACAACTACTAATTTTTATGCAACGAAAAGTAGCCTATGTCCGTCTCCACGGTCTAATCTACTCCTACTTATACTAAAATTATCCAAATCGGTTCAGCGGTTTTGACGTGAAAAGAGAACATACATACATTCTTACTTTCACTTTTTTATATTAGTAGGATAAAAAGAAAGGATACTGTTTGGCAGTTGGCACAAATGAAGTACATACTATAAAATTATATAAATTGTTAATGTATATTCTCATCTACAAGTTATTATAAATAATGTATGAACCAAACAAAAAATAATTGTTAATACTCAAAGTATTAGCAAAAACCTCAGTGTAATAACCTTGTTATGTATTCAATAGTATGGCCAGAGATCTATTTACTCTGGTCTCTGGGATAGCCTAAAAAAGCAAACCATATTTATGATTTCTTATTTGCACTTATATTCTCATGTAGTTCACTTGTAAATATATTTTTAATTACTATAAGTAAACATTTGCTTTTGCCATGCAGTGGGATAGTGGGGGCTTATTTAATAATAATAACATGTAACTCTACCTCTAAGATTTCATGAATTTAAAACTGCCATGTATTATTTATGGTAAAGTTTATTTTAAATATTTTTCCATAGAACTTAAATTATATTTTATTTTAAAACATTCTATTCTCTTTCATTCCATGAGGTGTAACACGGATTTTAATATTGCAGTTTGGAACAAGAACCTGGGAAGTGATAGGCTTCACTGGAACTTCATTGAGATATTTCAGGTCAAAATTATTTACAATCTGAAAAAAATAATTAAAGATCAGGTTGTGTTGATAGTATACAGAAGAAAGTTACATCATGGGTGTTCAGATAAAGCAGTATGGTAAAAACAGTACTTTCTACAAAGATGCTCTGTCATTTGTATTTTTCAATTACACAAAAAAACTTTACCTGATAAATTAACTCGGTCATCTGTACCATAGCAATTTTCTTCCCAATGCAAGACCTAGCACCCAGTGCAAAAGGCAGAGAAGCTGAAGGTATGTGGTTCTTTAAATCATTCTTTCTTGGGTCATTTCTATCCCAGCGATAAGGCAAGAATTGGTCAGCTTGGCTGAAGTTATTTTCCTCACGGCCTGATGTATAAATGGATGCTATTACTGGTGTCTGTAAAAGATATATTATGGTTATACTACAGAATTGTAAGAAATTAACAGATTTTTTATCTATTTGGATGAAGGTAATGTTAACATACACTATTCAGATTTCTTAGGTATAATTTTCTGAAGGTTGCTAATAATTTCTTCTTTCATATGACTGTAGGGGTTTTCCAGTTCACTAGGTGCTTCTGGAATGCCCAGCTTCCTTCTCAATGATGGTGATAGAAGTATAAGATTATGTGCCAAACCAATGCTGCTAGATGTCAACCAATACAGGCACATACAGGATGGAACACTAGCAGCTACAGGTATCATCACAATAGAAAACCCTCTAAATATATTTGTAAAGGTATTGTACATCTTAGAAGGTGTTCTCAACTTTGACATCCTCTGTACTTCTATAATGCTTAAATTAGTCAACCCAAAAGCTACTGGCAATATCCAAGAGTGGTCTGGTTCAGTCAAATTTGGGATCCAGCCTATACCCCCTGCAGACATCTCCATGAAGGTTACCATAGCTGCAGGGTCACCACTTGTCATGTATACCAAATTTCTTAGAGCAAACGACATACATATCCAAATTGGTATTTGGAACCACACCACAAGACTTGCTTTGAAAGGATGGCAGTTGTCTCTCTCTATTAGCTTTACCCATTGCTTTTTTAGAGACCTCTTGTATATGATCGCTGTTTGCTTATCAGTTAGTTTGAATTGTTTTCTCGCTATTGCTGTTTCTCGTTTTAGTTCGTTGACTAGATCCTTCAATTCTAAGCTAGCGTTTTCTACTTTTGCTAGAATTTTATTTGAATATAGTGTGAGAGGTAGAGTCATCAATGACCGTATGATCACTGTACACGTAACGACAGTTGCCCACCAGGGCAAACCACTAACATCATGAAAGTATAAAAGTCCATCTTGAATGACGTGGACAGGATAACTATTAGAGATACTTGTATATAGGCCTTCTTGCCATTTAACAAAACCTTCTAGAGATAAATGCCTTTTGTTGTTTACTGTTGGTGTAATTGTCCTGTTCTTGTAGAGTCTTGAGGGATCAAATATCTCTTGTTTCGTGACACAGAGAGCACTAAAGGATCGGTACTGATTTCCTGGCAAGTTTGTACACAATCTAATAGCATTTTTATAGAAAATCATGGTCACAACAGCTTAAAAATTAATGTTTACAATTACAGTACATTTTCGGATACCGACCGATTGTCATACGGCCTAACCTCAAATTTAACTGACAGTTGACAGCAGCAGTTTGACACTTGAGCTAGACATTGAAAATCTGTAAAAAGCTATTCAAATTACCTACAATAAATTGAAAAAAAAAAAGCCGTGTTGGCGTACATAGTGGTAGGTATCCACGACTTTCAATCCGAAGGTCGTGGGTTCGATACTGGCCCAGCAATGGATTTTTCTTTCTTGAAAAATGCATGTGTACACTTAACACGTGCTTTAACGGTGAATGAAACCCGCGGCTTAGTTACCTATAGGTATTAAGTTCGGGGGAGGCCTTTGCCCAGCCGTGGGATAGGAAAATAAAGTAGGTAGGTACGGTAGACTTACGTAAAACTTTAAGGTAGGTACCTACAGTCATGGTACAAAAAGACAAAGGATGACGTGCTGCTACAATACAATACATATAATTTCTACTAAAATTGTAGAGTTGTAATATTTTTCACATTTACTTAATCTGGTACTTATATTAAATTGAATTTTGTATGTGGTGAGAAAACTCCTAGCACCTCATAAAACAATACAACCGACGAACTTCTTGTGTTTTATAACTATGAATCAACTTACCCCACCCTCGATGTTAAACTCGCGCAAAATGCTGGATTTAGGCAATATCCTCGTTAAAAATGGTGCCACCGGATAAATTCTCATTGCTTCTCTGATCACATGTTTTACGTAGTCTTGATCCCTGTTCCGTATATCTGCCACAACTTTTGTATCGTTAGATAGTAAATACATTATCCACAAAGAAGTGTAAGCAGTCTGTAACACAAAACAGTAGTAAAAACAAAATACATACATAGTCTAGGTCTAGGAGGAATAAAAATTATTATTGTTAGCATCGTAGCTGCCATTTTGCTATTAGGTTTTATGTGAAATAAAAAAAATAGCTGTTATTTATTTCACATTAATTTATAACGCTTTTATCTGTTCCATTCATGAATGGGAAACACCGTGACATAGCTAAATCTGCCTCGTAGGCCTCCCTTAGTGGACGCCACAAAATCCGGCCTGCGCTATGCCAAGCCAGGAATTGCCTGTGACTTCTCGAATGTCGTTGACCTTGTCACGCCAACGGACGTCCATAACTTCTTTCGCCGGTCCTCGGTCACCATTCGTTTAAAGCTTTGCTCCACCTGCTATCACCAGCCAAGTATCCAGCCCAATTTAATTAAGGATTCGTAACCCTAACTCTGACGTTTTGGATTTTAGTCTGGGGCGCCGGATTTTGGTGTACCTAATGGCCCGCATGGCTCTCTATGTATGTACTGGTAGCTTGTACTCTGTACAGTCGCTTTAGTGAGCATCCATGTCTTGGCACAATGTTGAGAGGACAGAGGACACATTCGTTGAAGACACGGGTTTTGAGGCACTGTGAAACTTACACAGACCGAAGCACATCTTCCGAAAAAAATCTTATAAAATAACCCAAAACCTCCGTAGCTAAAAACAGGTTTTAATATTATCTACCTGTTATTATTTAACTTTTCTATCACGCGATATATTCCCGTGATTTTGTTAAAAATTAAGCACATTATCATCTTACTGTATCCCCGGCCGCAATGACGAAGTCTGCAACAATCCGGATGATCATTTCATCAGTAAGTTTCTCATCGCATAGCTTTTTTATAAGTCCTTTATTTTCCGTCTTCTTTTTTAGTATTTCACTAACAAGTTTTTGTGCTGGAACGTGTTAAAAATTAAGAATATATAAATCTTGGATGCGTTTACATAAATCTGACTGATGAAAAGTTTATAAAATAAACTTACCTAGTAAAAGAGAAATGTCGACGGAATCTTTAAAGTCTGTCCATCTTTTAAAATTAAATTTATGACACCACTCGAGAGGTAAGCCATACAATTTTGTTGTTGTTTGGAAAATCCTTTTCACAGATTCGGAAAATATATCCAACAGCACTGGAGAAAATGTCTCTTTTTCGGAGGGATTATTTCCCAACAAAATGGAAATTATAACTGAAACGATTTAAGTTAACATTACTTATCGCCGTAGTCCCATTTCTATCATTAATGGGAAAACTGGTAAGTAAGTCTTGTTTATTTTTTTTAATCCAACCATCCAAAACTCTATTTACCTAGGTACATCTGTTAGATTACATTTTAAGAACTAGGTAGGTATTTCATGCAATAAACAAACTTGACTTAAAACCCTGGTTAATTACATTAAAATGATTATTTTTTTTGTTTATTTGTAAATTATCTGCTTTATTTTTTTATGAATTCATTAATAGCTTGCCGTGGGTCCTCTCTCTTACCCAGCGTCGTAAGCAGTAAGAATCTGCCTAGGGATACCTCTGTAAGATGGGCAGCAGCGTCTTTCCATGAATTAACATCCCGTACTGCGCTCGCCAACTCGTCTGCCAAGCGTGGTGATTATGGCAATAACCCCTCATTATCTGTATGCTGAGATGATGAAGAGCTGTATTACCTTCAGTTGAAAATCTGTAAAACTCTGATTCCATATCAGGTACAAAGTTTTTGATCTCGCTCCTTTGTTTCCAGTTTTCTATAAATGCTGCTACAGTTTCTTGAACAGGGACCTGTATCCATTTTTCAACGTCGTCCCTTAAAACATGTTTATTCAACACGCGACGGTTTACTAACCATTCTTCGCCATTCATGAAAAAAAGTCCCCTCTTATTTCCATAGAGTCTTTCATACAACACCCATGGATCAGGCAATAAATGCATAGGATACTTTCCTTCTATATTAAGAAATAAAGATTTCATAAGCAAAGGGTCACTAATGAACACAAGTTTTGTATTGCCTCCAAGTTTTTCCTGAAATATAGGTCCAAGTTTTTTATGACGACGATCTATGTATTCGTGTAACCTGAAAATAAAAATCAATGATTATTGTTGACATTTTAAATGCCTACTTAAACTATTTATTTAATAATAAATACCTTATTACCTAGTTCCACCGCCAGCTGCTAACAATTGTAGTTTTGTACCGATGATTGGTAATGATTTTGGACAGGGCATATCATTTACTGTTAGAGGTTGGGCTTCAGATTCTTTTCCAGATGTTACTGGGTTCATTTTCCAAGTCAGCTTCCCATGAGTTGTTTTGCGAATAAACCTATTCATGTTATCTGAAACCGTTGTTTAAAATATAATAAGTGATCATTGCGTGACCACTGGAAATCAATTTATTTAATTTAGTACGAAATATAACGATTTTCGCAATGTACAGCGTTAATAAACGAAAGGTATGCAACCTGCACTTTATTTAGATTAGGTACTTGTGTGTAATGTGATCCACAATGATAAGTACAACACAAACAAGCTAGAGTTGTTGAGACCTCTACACATTAAGGAATACTGTTAAACAATGCCGATCACGCAGTTCTTCCAGGAAAGCTTTATTGTAAATATTTGTTGAATAATGTATGTTGTTGTTGCTGACCATAGCATATATTGGCATATTAAATGACCATGATTGATGGATGACGCTCAGTTCAGGTAGCCGTATTTGAATAAAAAAAATGTATTGGTTTCAAGACTTTTATAGGTAGATTATGTATCTTAATTATTTAGAATGGCTAAGTAGCTGCCGTGGGGTGCCGGCAGAAGAATGTTACCCCTCCTCTCATACTCTTGGATGCAGTAAGAGTCTGCTAAGGGATACCTCTGCAAGATAGGCAGCAGCGTCTTTCCGTGTATCATCATCCCGTACTGTGCTCACCAACCTGCCTGCCAAGCGTAGTGAGTATGGCAACTACCCCTATGAGGGAGGCCTGTGTTCAGCAGTGGACGTTTTTACGGCTGGAATGACGATTGAGTAGCTGAGCCCTACGCGTCCGCGGGAAGGCCTACCTTAATGGTAGACCCACGAAAGTTATTTATAGGGCAAGCGTATTTAATTAATAATGTCTGGAGGAATTCCAAAAAATATGTTTAATTTTTACGCTGCAAATTTTACGGGACGTACAAACATTATAAATTTATTGCTAGTAGAGACTACAATAATTGTCATCTTTACTATAATCGGGCTAGAACAGCTAGGCTAAAACACTTCTAGTTATGCGGTAGAAAATGGTTAAAAAAAAACATTTTAAATGGTACATTTCTTAACCTCTATGTGGCAACTCTGATGCCACCAGTGACTTGTCAAAATTTTGTTAGAATCATCGCGGTGTAGGCTTTTCTGATTTTGTTCTATTGGAAATACAATTATAATTCAAGATGACTGGGAAAACAAAGCCCGATGAACCGAAAAAAGAAAAGACTGCCGAGCCTGCAGTAGCGCCTACTGACGATTTGGTATGTAGAGAAATGAGATCATGTTCGAAACGACAATAGAGTTGTAACTTTTAGTTTTTTGGTTTTGTCATGGTCTTTGTATTTGATTTACAGTCCGAAGAAGATAAACGCCTGCAAGAGGAACTCAATATGCTTGTTGAGAAGCTGTTGGTACGTAAAATAATCGTACTTTGTGACAATAATAAACACAATCTTGTACTTGATTCTAATAACCCATTTTCTTTCAGGGCCCTGAAGTAGACCTCTACTTTCCATCTTTACAAATGCTGAGTAATCTAATCAGGACATCTACCACATCAATGACCTCCGTTCCAAAGCCATTGAAGTTTTTGAGGGAGCATTACCCAGCTCTGAAGCAAGTTTATGAAAAGATCACAGATCAGAAGACAAAGCAGTTCTGTGCTGATGTTGTGTCGGTTCTTGCCATGGGTGTTAGTGGATCACCTGTAAGTATTGTCAGATACCCAGGACATTATAACATGATTGAACACAAATATTATTTAAAATAAATATTAATTACTATGTATAATAATGTAAAGAACTGGTATTGATTAATGATAATGATGGCTATTGGCATTTTAATATTGCTTTTATTACATATATTTGTTGTAAGTTACTTTAATGTGTAATGCTGATTCGAAAGTTCTCCATCTCATATTTACCTACTAGCCAAGTTGCTGTCTTAGATTTAAATAGTTACTTACCGGCATGACATATGATTAATAAATTTATTGGTCTAAGGGTATTTTTATAGTTTACCACCATGTTAATCTTATCTCAAACTTATCTATTTGATGAATGTTTTCAGGAAGCGGCAGAGAAACGAGAATGTCTTAAATATTGCCAACTTGGTACAATGGCAAATGTCGGTGATTGGGGCCATGAGTATGTAAGGTATGGATATTAAAAAGATAAATAATTTAATTATAACTTATAAATTTATTATGAGCCATTTGGGTCCCACAGCTGGGCAAATATAAATTACAAGGCAGCATTCTGGTCCCAAATAAAGTTGAGCTTGCATTTTATAGGCAACAAATAACTAATAACAAATGCCCTCTTTTGTATAGTAAATAAATATTTAAAATAGGTAGGTAAGAAGAAATATTATGTACATAGCATATAGATCATATAAAACATTCCATGTCAAAAACCAATCCTGTAACCTTCTGTATCACAAAAAGATTCACACATTGTCATATTCATCTTAACTATCTTGAAATCTCACCTATTATGCTTAGCACTGTCTGTCTGTCTGTGCATGACACAATTACAACCGAACGCATTGACCGATTTACATGAAACCTTTTTTGTTAGCACTGTCTTAATGAGAGAAGGGTACTGATTGATTTCGGTGACCGGAGTTATTCTGACCTCAAAAAGTCACCAAAGGTTAAAAATAGCATTTTTCGGAAACCTTCGCCCCCTTTTCTGGTACCCCCATACCAATCAAATATCAAATCAAATATATATTTATTTCTCTCACAACAAACCAAAATGATAATACATAGAAAGATAAAACTTATTCTATTTGAGTCGGTTTGCAGGAGACTGGTGCCTGAGATAGGTTAGGAAAAAACCTGTATTACAGGTAAACCAATGCTTGTTACTCAATGACATAAATGAAAATTTGCAGGCAACTCGAAGGAGAAATAGCTGAAGAATGGAATGTTGACAACATGGACATGTTGCTGCCATTGGTCAGAGACGTCATCTGCTTTGACATGAAGCACTCAGCCGAGATCCAAGCATGTGATCTGCTGATGGAGATTGATAGACTTGATCTGCTTACACAGCACATGGAGGAGAGTAACTATCCCAGAGTCTGCTTGTATTTGATTGGGTATGTACTCGCCATCTTTTATGCCAATTAATGGATAATACTTTAGGGTGTCCAGTTAAAAACTCAAGTAATCCAAAATGATCACAAGAGTTATCACTCAGCTGAGAACCAAGCCTGCGATTTGCTAATGGAGATTGACAGACTTGATCTGCTCACACAGCATATGGAGGAGAGCAACCATTCCATTGCTTTGTATTGAGTATATATGGCCTTTGACATCTTACATGTCAATTATTTATCAGTATATACTTGTTTTATACAAGTAGTTGTTATATCAGTACATATTGTGCTGATTACTGGCAGGTTTTTAGTGTTGTTATGGCATGCCATAAGAACATTAAAAACCTGCCAGTAATCATATATTTGCAAATACATGTATTTGCTTATTTTATATTTGCAGCAAGTCAGGAAATCTATTTTTTTTTTATTTATATATTATGCATAGCACTGTCTGTATGTCTGTGCATGACACAATTACAACCAAATGTGTTGACTGATTTACATGAAACCTATTTTGTTAGCACTGTCTTAATGAGAGAAGGGTACTGATTGATTTTGGTGACCCTAAGGTTACAGAGACCAGAGTTATTGTGACCTCAAAAGGCCACCAAAGGTAAAAATTGTCATTTTTCAGAAACCTTCGCCCCCTTCTCTGGTTACCCCCGTACCAATGCTTGCTTAAGGAGTAGTTTAACCTATTAAGCTTCCAAAATGTTACTTCCAAGTTCAGAATAGAATATTAGATTAATGTTAGTAACCTTAAGAGTGATTTATCATTTTTTTATCCAACACCCAGTCTACTTTAATAATAATAATAAATATAGCTGTCCAGCTACAGCTACAGCACTAGCTAGTTCCAAAGTAATCAAATCATGTACTATAAAAACCAGATTAATGGTAAAATACTTAACAATAGTTTTATTTATATATATAAAACATACATAGCATACATCAAAAACACTGACTTATTAACATTTCTTAACATTATATTTTTTTTCAGTTGTGCCAGCTATGTAGTAGAGCCAGAGTCCACACAGATTCTACAGGGTGTCTTGGAAACGTACCAACGGTTCGGCGAGTATCCGCGCGCATTGCTCGTGGCTATGCAGCTGCATGACAAAGCCAAGTGCGAGGAAGTCTTCAATGCTTGCACTGATCCGTAAGTTAACATTTATTTATTTAATTTAATATACAGGCAGCTTAGGCTGAGCACTTTAAAAGTAAATCTAATTTATTAAAAAAAAACATTAACTGTATTAAAAGATAAACGCCATTTATCGAGTTCGTAACAAAACTAAGCATTTATTAAAGTACCCACACATAATAGAAAATCAACATATAAATCAACTGTCAAATACACAACATACCTTTCTTCTTTAAATGATTAGTAATAACAAAAAGATTTTTATAAAATAAACAAAACAAAATTCTAAATCTAACATTAATCAAGAGTACAATTTAACTATCATTGTTAGGTATACCAATTATGTCAGGCCACCTTTCTGGTGGTGGTATTTCAATAGGTGGCGCCTCATTCAACTGAGGTTCCAAATCTGTATTGGCCCTGTTATCATTTTCAGCCAACCGGGCTTCCGTTCTAATTGTTCTTGCCAGTATCTGATCTGCATGTCGATGGTGTAGGTCTCCATCTTCCGTTCTCACCCTGTATGAGCTAGGTCCTTCCACCATCTCCACAGTGGCTTTCCGCCACTTCTCTCCAGCTCCATACATGTGTATTAGCACGGGTTGATCTACTGTGAATGTCCTGGCGGGCGCGCGCTGCGCCGCCGCCTCTAGCTGCTCCTCGCCCCGGCTCGGCATACAATCAGGGTGTAGAGAAGAGAGCGCCGTTCTGTACCTCCGACCATTGAGCATCTCAGCTGGGGATTTGTTTGTGGTACTATTTGGTACTGTACGCATATGAAAAAGCACTTTGCTTAGCATTTCACTCCATGGCATATTTGATGATTCCAGTTTCTTTATTTTATTTTTAAATGACTGTATTGCTCTCTCTATTTGTCCATTTGTCGCAGGGTGGTATGGCGGGGAATGCAGGTGTCTGATTTGATTCTTTTGCAAAAACTTGCTAAACTCTTCAGAAGTAAATGCTCTCCCATTATCAGACACCACCACCTCTGGCATGCCTTGTGATGCAAAAATTCTTCTCATTACCGTTATGACAGCCCCACTACTCATAGTGTTTACAATTTCTGCTTCCATCCATTTACTGTAACTGTCAATCAACACAAAGAATGTTTTCCCCAGAAATGGTCCTGCAAAGTCTATGTGTACCCTCTGCCATGGCTTCTCCGACATCACCCATCTCTGTGGATCTCTTGGAGGACTGTGTCTCACCAATTGGCATGGTTCGCAGCTGGCTACCATCAGTTCAATTTGACTATCCATCTGTGGCCACCACACATAGCCTCTTGCATATGCCTTTGTTTGGACTATACCTGCATGAGGGGCATGTAATATTTTTAGTACCTTCTCCTGTAACTTTGATGGTACTATGACTCTGTTACTCCACAGTAAACAGTCTTTACTGTGTGAAAGAGCCTCCCTTCTTATCCAATATGGCTGCAATTCAGGATCAGTATTCTTATTTGGCCAACCGTGTAGTACATGAAATAAAACTCTCTGGAGCAATGTGTTTTTTCTGGTTTCAACAGCAATCATTTCAGCGCTTACATTCCAGCCACTAGGTTGTTCTTCCAGCAACAATACTTCTTTCAGCTCCTCTTCAGCCATAGATCCAGTTGTTGGTGCTGTCCATCTACTTAAAGCATCTGCATTGCCAATCGATTTCCCTGGTCTGTGCTTGATGGCATACTCATAGCAAGCTAGTTTTAATGACCAACGCAGCATCCTGGGTGAAATCTGATCGGGGATTGGTTTTGCTGGATTAAATAAGCCCACTAACGGCTTGTGATCTGTCACTATACAAAACTTGCGACCCAGTAAAAATTCATGGAACTTCAATAATCCAAACATAATGGCCAGGGCTTCTTTGTCAATCTGTCCATATTTTCTCTCATGGGACTGCAATGTACGTGACGCCATCATAATTGGTCTTTCCGAGCCATCATCCATCATATGTGCCATGATAGCCCCCACTCCATACTCTGATGAGTCACATATAAGCAACAATTCTTTATTAAGGTCATATCCCACCAAAGTAAGATCTGATGACAGCAGCAGCTTAGCTTTTTCGAACGCTGCCTGCTCACTTTCACCCCACCTCCAAGGTGTTTTAGATTCTAGCAAGTGATACAAAGGTTGCAGTAATGTAGCTCGGTCAGGTAAAAACTTCTGATAAAAGTTGTATAGTCCTAGAAAAGCTCTCAAAGTTTCTTTATTTGTAGGCGCCGGTTTCTCTTGAATCTCTTTAATTTTAGCTGGTGCTGGGTGAAGTCCTTCACCATCAATCATATGACCTAAGAATGTGATGCTGTTCGCCGCAAATACACACTTATTGCTGTTAAGTCGAAATCCCAGCTCATTAAGTTTCTCCATCACCTTATGAAGCCTCTGGTTATGCTGGTTTAGCGTCGCGCCAGCCACCGCCACGTCATCCAGCAGACAAGCCACGCCATCCATGCCCGCCAGGGCAGAAGACATCACCCGCTGGAAAATACATGGCGCCGCACTTACCCCAAAAGCCAGACGATTTACCTTCATTAGCCCAATGGGCGTATTTAACGTCAATAACTGGGCTGTTTCATCATCAACCTTCATTTGTGTGTAGGCATGCTTCAAGTCAAGTTTACTAAAAAATTGGCCTCCACTTAGCTTCTCAAACGCCTCCACTGAAGTAGGAAGCGGGTACCTGTCCACTTGTATAGATGCGTTTACAGTAGATCGGTAATCTCCACAAATTCGCAACGATCCATCATCTTTCTTGACTATCCTTAATGGAGTCGCCCACTCTGAGTACCTTACTGGGGTCAGTACTCTTGTTTCTACCATTCGATTTAATTCTTCTTCTACTTGCTTTTTCATAGGAAATGGTACTGGGCGGGCTTTCAGGAAACGTGGTGTTGCATCTGGACGTAGGGGAAGTGAAACTTCTGGACCTTTGTATGTGCCTAATTCTTCTTTAAACAACTCAGGAAATTCACTCTTAAAAGGCACCAAATCCTCTTCTGCCCAGTGCAATCCAGTCACATGAAGGCCTAACGACTGGAACCAGTTGCGGCCCAATAGGCAAGGTCCATTGCCAGAGACAACAACAAGTTCGCACTGAGCCTGCTTGTCGCCCAAGACAACACATACATTTGCCACTCCTATTACTTTCAAAATGTCCCGGGTCCATGTGACTAACTTTACTTTAGTACTCAGAAGTGCAGGTGGTGTTGACCATAGTTTCTTGAAAGTATTCTCTGACATGATGCTGCGAGATGCACCTGAGTCTACTTCCATCATCAAACTAGCACCATCAATGACCACTTTTGCCTTTATAGGAGGTTGATAGCTGTCCGCAACCACATAGACACCCATCATGTCTTCAGATTCTGATGAAGATTTCTCATTTTCTTCCACCTTATGTACTTTTGACTTCTTGTCACATGCTCTAGCTATGTGCCCATACTTATTGCATTTGAAACACTTTGCCTTTGCAAAAGAACACTTCTCCCCCGATTTGTGTATACGGGTACAATGTTTACATTCATTGGACTTAATTTTGCCAATCTCCATCGGCTCGGCTGACTGCAGTTGAGTAGTTTCTGCACTTTGGCCAGGATACATGTCCTCAAAGGTCGCCTGATGATTGAGGCACATCTGAATCGCTGTCTTGCAAGATAGTCCTTTGGTTTTCAACAACTCCCGACGCAGACGCTCGTCCCGTACTCCCAGCACGAGCCTGTCTCGCACTTGGCGCTCCAAGTCTGTAAAGTTGCATTTAGCCGCCAATGCACTGATGGCAGCCACGAAGTCCTGCACGCTTTCCTTTTGTAACTGTGCACGTTTATGGAACTTTCCCGCTTGTAAAATTTCATTCACTTCCGGTTCATAGAACTTGTCCAATAGTCCCAAAATGTCACAAAACTTCACTTCACAAGGGCGCAACGGTACTAACAATGATGCAATTAGCGCGTATGTGTCCTTCCCGCACTGAGACAAAAACAAAGAACGAGATTTATCTTCGTCTTTTGGCAAGTTCCGAGACAGTCCTGCCGCATCCAATGCACAAAGTAACTGGTCTTTATAATCACGCCACACATCAGTCTTTGCATTAAACGGCCCCGGCAACACAATATTCGTCATATTGAATGCCATTTTAGCACAATTACGCTTTATTTTCCGTAGTCGCCACTAAAAGATAAACGCCATTTATCGAGTTCGTAACAAAACTAAGCATTTATTAAAGTACCCACACATAATAGAAAATCAACATATAAATCAACTGTCAAATACACAACATGTATGTTTTAAACTTTAATATTTCGCAAATTTTTTTTTTTTTTATTTTTTTTTATTCTTTACTATAAAAAATTCATGGTTTTCTTAATATTATTGTATCCGTAAACCACAGAAGGGTTTGTGTGGATACTCACACTCGACTTTAACATTTTAAATTAAGTTTAATCTAAGTTTAATCTAGTTAGTTCCTAAGCTTACTTACAATTTTATTTATCCATAAAATAAGCGTTTGTTTTCCACAAGGAACAAAAACATCAATGAAGTTCACGCCAAAGATGGATATATGGTTAAATCGAAGACTTAGTTATTATAACAGTCGTGTAGTAGTTCGGGTAGCAAAAGGCGCAGTCATTCGATACTTCTCAACTTCGCAGTGTAATAGCTGTTTTTTGTGGCTCACTTCAATCACTTTACTTCTTTGTGTGCAATGAAGTAATTATCATTCATTCATTCATTCTGTTTTGTGAGTGGATGTTGCAATATACAGGATGGGTAAAAACACAAGTAGACGCACAAAAATTTTACCAAAGATAAATAAGTTATGATTTAATATATGATAAATAGGTAGATAATGATGTGAGATATGTATGTATTTGTTTTCTGGTATCTATTTTTTTACAGGTTATGTATTACAAACTTAATCTTCTATATGTTTGTTGTGTTTAGTTTGCTTAAAAAATATTTTTTATATATATGTTTATAATTTTTGTCATTAAGGTCTATTTTAATTTTTTCAGGAATATTATTTAGTAATTTAGGTATGAGGTATTTATTTGTTCTTTTGCCGTAAAAGTTTTTCATTTTAGGTACACATAGTTTATTTTTAGTTATACTTCTTGTGATAATTTTGTGTGAAATTGGTTTGAGGATGTCAGTGTTTCTGTATTGTTCGATAAGTAAAGTCATGTTTATTTTGTCATAGACGGGTATTATTTTGCAAAAAAGAAATAGTTCATTCAGATTTGTTTTTAATTTATTTTTAATGTGTTTTGGTACAATAAGCTTAAGTATTCTTACTTGCAAATTAAAGATATTATCTATGTAGGTTTTAAATGTTCTACCATAGCTGGTAAGACCATAGCTTATGATGGATTCCGCTAGGGCAGTGTACATATTAAGTAAAATCTTAAATGGCACCTTAGGTTTGAGGATATAAAACTTTGCCATGATAGCGCGTAGCTTATCACATATTGAGGTTGTATGTGGTTGCCAATTGAACCTGTCGTCCACAATGAGACCCAGGTAGGTGTGATGCGGCACTTGTTCAATGCTAGGACATGAACAATGTACGGGGCTATGCAGGCATTCATGTCCATGCGCTATAATATTAAAGGTTTCGTTTGATGGTAGATGTGATGAATGCACATGAATAACTTTTGTTTTATTTGTGTTCATGACGAGACCCGAGTCATGTGCCCATTTTGCCACTTGGGTGAAATCACGTTGCATAAGCTGTGCCGCAGTACCAATGTCTCTATGGGTCGCTATCAGACAAGTGTCATCGGCATATTGGTACACTGAACAATGCTTGAGAACATTCTCCATGTCGTTAACGTAGGCCAAGTAATGGAGGGGACCTAAGACTGAGCCTTGCGCAGTGCCAACGGCCACCTCTTGTTCATCACTAAAGGTGTTATCTATCTTTACTGTAAATTTTCTACCATTAAGGTAGTCTATTGACCAATTTAGCAAGGGTCCTCTGATGCCAGAGTAGTCCAGTTTTTTGATAAGTGTTTTATGATTAAGTGTATCGAAAGCCTTGCTAAAATCTATGAAAAGAAGAATTACGTGGTTTTTGTCATTAAGTCTGCTGTTAATTTCGTCCGTGAATTTTGAAAGTAATATTGAGGTTGATTTGTTGGGTTGAAAGCCAAATTGTGAATCTGATATTATGTTATAGTTTTGATAAAAATCATGAATTTGGTTGCAAATAAATTTTTCCGCTATTTTATCTATCACCGGGAGAATTGTAATCGGCCTATAGTTACTACATTCGTCGCGTTTACCTTTTTTATAGATAGGTCTTATTATTCCCGTTTTAAGTTCAGTTGGGTACTTTGCTTGTTTAATGCTGAGGTTTATTAGATTTGTAATAGCTGCTACAATTTTATCGCTTATTGTTTTAATATCTAAACAACGTATAGCATCGCAACCTGGAGCTTTTCGTGAGTCTAATTTTTTGATTATTTTTGAAATATCTTCTTTTGTAGCATTTTTAAAACGTAGTGATTTGTTTTGAGGATACATATAATCACTTTCGTAAAGCAGCCGTTTCTCACAATGTGTTACAATATTATTTACACTTTGCTTAAATTCATAGGCAAACTTTTCAGCTATTTGTTTTGATTCGTTGATATTTTTCTTAAAAGAGTTTAATATTGCCGCATCTATGGACCTAGAGATTCTCCCAGACAGATTATTGAGTATTTCCCAAAGCTTCCGATTATTTTTTTTATTACTCTGGATTTCGGTAAGAAAATAGTTATTTTTAGATTTTTGGATTAATTTATGTGTTTTATTTCTTTGTTTGTTATATTTTAATTTAAGCTCCATGTTGAACGAATCCTCTAAGCATTGCTTGTATAATTCATCTTTTTTTTGACACATTTTGTTAATATAATCATTTATCCAAGGTAATTTGTTTCTTTTACTGTTTGTGCTTATTTTTTTAGTGTAAGAAGACTTTTCGTAGCATTTTTCAAAGTTAGTTTTAATACATTCGTAAATCTTGAGAGGACTATCAGTATTTACTGTGCTTGTAGATTCGTGCCAATCAATTTCGGTTAGGTTTTTATGTAATTTATTTTTATCTAGTATTTTTATGCTACTTGAAGCACCCTGTATGGGTGTAAGACCGACACACGACAGCGCAATCATTCTGTGATCGGCCATTACTGTGCAGACTGCAGCCGAGTATAGGTCCAGTGTCGGCGCCCGGGCATAAATGTGGTCTATGCAGCTTCGTGTTATTTTTTCGTTTCTTATCTCAACTCTAGTATAATCCGATATAGCCGACGTTAGACCACACTCGGACATGCAGTCAGCATAGAAATCACGTATGCAATCATTACTTTTTAGGTCAATGTTCGTGTCTCCTAGGATAAACAAATCGTGTTGTTGGAATTGTGGTAACGTAAAAAGATTCCTGACTCCAGTAGCAAATAGATGTTTGCTTGAGTTTGGTGGTCTGTAGATAGCAGAAATGAAGGCTGTATAGTTGTATGGTGTTATGAGTTTACCTATAATGGATTCGCAGTGTGGTAGTGAATTGTCTAATTGTTGGAAAGTGAATTTATCTTGAATATATATAATTATACCCCCACCTTTGCGGTCTTTTCGGGGTGATTTGAATAAAGTGTAACCCGGTATATGAAATAAAGGGGTCAGGAAGTTCTTTATTCCTACCTCAGTTAGAATAATTATGTCTAGCTGTACGTTAGAGGTGGCAATTAGATGGTTAACAAGACTGAAGTTTTTTATAAGAGATCGAATGTTAATGTGAACCATGGTTAACGTTCCTTGATCTTTAGGTACTTTAGAAGTGAAATCATTAATGTTTACGCATCCTTTTAGCTCCAAAACAGTATCAGGAGACATATTTAAGAGAAAAAAATGTGTGTGTTAGTTAGTTAATAAAACAATAGATACGCAGCTAGCTAGGTACTTAAGAAGTAATCTGTGTGAGGTCCTCCTCACACCAAATAGATATAGGCTTCTCATTTTCTCCTTTTCTTGCTAAGACTTTTCCTGTCTGGAACCACACATACTTGTATGTAGGACGTAGTTTTTGTTGAGCATTCCACAGTAGCGTTTTGTTAGATTTAGTAAGGGCGCGTCTCACCATGACTTTAGATTTGGCGGCTTCCTTGTGGATGTTAGGGACTACGTGCTCGGCCAGCATAGGCTTGGAGTCCATCTTAGAGGCACGAGCCCATTTGGCTGCAGTCTCGCTACTACCGAGTTCTACCAGCAGGGGCCCATCAGACCCGGCCTTACCCTCAGCACGTTTGACATGGATAATGTCTTTTTCGTCGATGTCAAGAAGTTTCGCCACGTTTCCCGTTATTTCTTTAATGTTTTCATCCTTCGTCCTAGAAATTCCTGAAATTTCAACTTTTGTGTCAAATTGACTCTGTTCCATCTTTCTTATAGTAACTTCCATTGCAGAAATTTTAGTTTCTAGGTGTTTATTTTTATTTATTAGGTAGGTTTGTTTATTTTCAATTTCTTTCATTTTATTTGTGAATAATGCCATCGTTTCTCCAAATTCTTCCATTTTTTTTCCAAAATACGACATAGAATCCTCGATCAATGCAGTTTCTTTGGTGCCGATCTTTTTGACTTCCATGGATAAATCCCGAAGAAGTTTTTGGACATCAATGGTGTCCACTTTTTGAGTAGGGGCGTGTTCCACATCATCTTCTTCCTCGTCATCTGGAATAATGAACGAAGTCTTCCTTTTTGGTGTAATTCGTTTACATTCTTCACAAGTCCATTCGAGATTCTCCGAGATGCGGAGAGCAGATAATTGCTTGGCTGGAAGGCCGCTACACAGCAGGTTGGCGTGAACGACCTTTGCACACTTATTGCACTCCAGTCCTGGGCTTCTTTTACTGTACTGTGTGTAAATGGAACCCTAAATTGAAAATTGTCTTCACAACCTAATGAAAATAAAATGGTTTTAAAATACCTATTAAACTATACTCACAAGATGGGAAATTCAAGAAAAAAAAGTGGGTTACCCCAAATGAATATTTTTTTAGAACTTTTTTGTAGCGGTATAATTTTGTATGACCATGCAAAATTACAGCTTTTTATGACTAATATTATTTCTATTATATTATTTTCTAAGATTAAGTCTCTTCATAAAGCTGAGGACAGACAGACAGACAAAGCAAAACTATAACAGTTCCTTGTTGTACTACAGAAAAGTAAAAAACTTTTGAATCTTGTTTGTGAATACTAAAAACATTATTTACAGAAAACCACAATTTTAGAATTTTGTACCTATATCCATGGTGTAGGAAACTACGTTTAATCGTACTAACAAAATATGGTTAAAAATAACAGGGCAGGTAGACAAATTTAACTACATGAAATTAAAACTAGGGATTAAAATAAAACCTAATTGAAACATTTTCTTCTCCATAGACTTATCAAGAAACAGCTTTGCTACATGCTCGCCCGCCAGTACATACCCTTGGATTTGGAGGATGAGGATCTTCGCACTATCCTCCTCAACGCTCATATCAATGATCATTTCCTGAGCTTGGGTAGAGAGGTAAGACAAGACATAATATAAGAAATCATTTAATAGTACTTTGTCGTCTCAGCCATAGGGTTGGCTCAAAGTCAATAATTTCAAGTACTATGGTTCGAAGCGGCCTGCATCCACCGCCGACCTGCGGTCTTAAGCAGGTCGTCTACCCATGTTGTGGTGTACGTCGTATGTCCTACGTTGCGCATGCTGTTCCGTGGCCTGCATTCGACAACTTTGCGGCCCATCGGCCATTGGATTGCAACAATGGATATTGTTCTAATCTTTGTGGCTATGTTGGTGATTTGAGTTCTTTCTCTATTTATGCTTGCGCTTTCCTTACGGGATCGAATTAGTAATGTCCTCATTATTAATTCGATCCCGTAAGGAAAAGCCCAAGCAATAGATAAAGCCATCTCCACAATTCGTTGAGCGACTATGAGCTTATTCATAATGGTATAGAAAAGGACAAAGGGCATTAGGGTACAGGGTGCGTAAATCCGCGAACAACAGCTACTTAGTTAATGAAAAATATCATTAGGTTTTATATGTCTCGGCCGGCACATATAAAACTTAATGATATTTTTCATTAGGATTTACGCACCCTGTTTTTTAAATAAAAGTACTGTCTCCCGTTGCTGCAATATGAAAGGTATAATTTTTTTTCTACTTTCTAAGATCACCGTCCGCTTAAATATTGTATCATTTATGCTTATTATTCTTTATGCAGCTTGATATCATGGAGCCAAAAACACCAGAGGAAGTCTACAAAACTTGGCTCGAATCAGCTGGCTCGGCGCTTCGCCCCTCCCTACTCACGGAGCACCCCGTTGATTCAGCCAGGCAGAACTTATCGGCTACCTTCGTCAATGCCTTTGTGAATGCTGGGTTTGGGAGGGATAAGTTGGTCACCACTGAGGACGGAAATAAATGGATGTACAAAAACAAGGATCATGGTAAGATTTTTTACTTATACATTTCAAAGTACAAATGTAATAGGTACCTAAGTATTCTGTCGGCCATCTGGTTTCCATTTTGCATTGCTTATGGGACTTTTTTTTGCTATGGGGTGTATAATGTGTCTCTTCTCTCTTGTCCATGGATTCATTAAGAATCTACCAAGGGATACCTCCAGAAGATAGTTCGTCAGCACCGTCTTTCCGTGTATATTGATATCATGTATATTCCCCAACCCGCCTGCCAAGCGTGGCGAGTATGGCAACAACCCCTCATGATCAGTCTTGGAGATCCATGAGGAGGCCTATGTCCAGTGGATGTTCTACGGCTGAAATAATGATGATGATGTTTTTGGGACTAGATGGCGCTGTGAAAAATTACCAAGATTATCATTAAATAGTAATAATAAATAAACCTTTTATTTAATTGTCGGAATTACTTATAGTGTACTCCAACTCTTTCAAACTTACATTATATCATCGTCATCCGCATCCGATTTCACCTACTACTTAGTTTCTGTAATCTGTGCTACTACTGGGTAATCGTCCTTCCAAAGTGTGTGCCATCCACCACAAATAATAAAAAAGTGTGAAAACGACCTTATAGGAATAATAGACGAAATAAAATTGTGATAATGTGCTTAATGTGTGGCTTCCACATTTGAACGCGAAACATGAGTACACTACTATACAAACTATAACAAGTTGCGGCGCGAACTCGAAGTATGGAAGCCGTGAATGACACAGTTTTGTGTTTCAATTGAAAAAGGCGTTTTGTCTTTAGTTTTATATGTCTAAATGCCACTAAATGACAAGCTAAAGGCCCGCCTGATGTTAATAAGCGGTAACCTCTACCTATTACAACGGTAATACGTTCACGAAGCACGTGACCAACGCTACCCTGCAATGCGCCGGTCGCCCTGAGACAGAGCTGTAAGGTCTCATGTGCCTGTAATTTCACCGGGCCCCTTACCCTTCAAACCGGAACACAGCAATTCAGACATTACTGCTTGACGGCAGAAAGAAATAGGTATGGTTTTAGTACTTTCCTGCATGAACTCTTTACAGAAAGTTCTACTACTACTCTGTCTGTTCTTAATGAGTACCATTGTTTGTTACAGGCATGCTGTCAGCCGCCGCATCTCTCGGCATGATCCATCTCTGGGACGTCGACGGCGGCCTGACTCCCATCGACAAGTACCTGTACACAGCGGACGAACATATCAAGGCGGGCGCTCTGCTAGCTTTGGGACTTGTCAACTGCGGCGTTAGGAACGAATGCGACCCGGCGCTTGCGCTTCTGTCTGACTATGTTTTGCATTCAAGCTCGAATTTGAGGATTGGCAGTGTTTTGGGTAAGTTCAAATAATGTACCTATAGTTAGGTGTTCATATTGTAGCTCCGTCAGCTAGAAAGAGGGTAGGGAAGAAAAGGAGGGAGGAGAGGCACTATTGCAAGGTGTAATGTCACTCGATGGTACGTCATATAAATTTTGTACCTTCATTCTGCTGTAAAGATCTCCGAACGTTAATTTGAACCGCCATGTCTTCCATGCCGCCCATTGTGCATTTAGTTAAGTATCTTATCTTTTACTGTTATTTCTTTTATTTTTTATATCATCATTCATCGTTCATTCATTCATTCTTCTTTAATATTATTGTAGACAGGGCAAAGGCCTTCTTTCCCTCCGTCTATGTATAGCTGTCGCTTGCAAGTTTAGGTCACCCCTCCAAGTATGCATCATCTAGTTCATCCCGGGCCTTCGGCGCGATCTTCCTCCGTCATACGGCATACATGTCCAGCCAGTCGCATTTAAAGTTAATTCTTTGCGTTAAATAATTTAGTTTGCAACATATTTGAATACTGTGGTCCATAGGTTTGGGAATCGCCTACGCGGGCACACAGCGCGAGGACGTGTTGTCTCATCTGCTCCCCGTGCTGAGCGACACGGCGGCTCCGCCAGAGATTTGTGCGCTAGCGGCCATCTCCTGCGGTCTTATTGCAGTTGGTTCCTGCAATGCTGATGTAAGCTAGTTTATTTATATTTGTTTCTCTGTAGCCCATCATGACGTCCCTGAATGATAGGACTCATGTGGAGCTAGGCCAACATAGGGTGCCTGTAGAATGTTCCACCTCCCTTCTTGCCCGGTGTGCAGTAAGAATCTACGAAGGGATACCTCCGGAAGATTGGCAGCAGCGTTTTCCCGTGTATCCACATCCTGTACTGCGCTCGCCAATCCGCCTGACAAGCGTGGTGAGTATAGTTACAATGATCAGTGAGGGAGGCCATTTTTCATCAGTGGACGTCCTCAAGGAGAAGTCCCAAATCAAAATCAAAAAATCAAAAATCAAAATGCATTTATTTCAGTAACAAAAATAATAAAGGGTTTACCGTGGTGGGAACCTCCTTTTAAGTATGAAATACCTGTGTTAGGAGATTCCGCTCTTCATATCATAAAAATTACATAAAACATTCATGCATGAATTAAAATAAAATAAAACATTCAAAAAAATAAATCTGGAAAGTATGTGTAGTTGTATGTGGGTGAGATGTGTGAATGTGTAGTTGAGTATGGGGATGTGTTGTCTGATATGCAAGGGTGAGGATGTGTGCAGGAGAGTAGGGTCTTCTCCAATAGCGCCAGTCTCGTAGGAGTCTGGGTACCAGAGGAGACCCGTGTGTGATGTGTAGGTATGAGTAAATGTAGTCATGTAAATGTATTAGTAAACATTAGTTGATTATAATGATTATGCGAAAGGGACGAGGGTGTTCAGTATGATACAATTTTACAATTTTTTTTTTTTTTTTTATATTTACTAATAATTATTTTTTCCTGTTTTTAATTATTTACAAGATTAATTATTAAATTAGGCCAAAAAATTCAAAATGGATTCTGTCTCTTCATAGCTCTGTGTTAGCAACCAATTAGATACAATCTTTTTACAGTCATGGTATTGTTTAGGGTAGATATTTAATGTTTTGTTAACTGTATTATAAATATGAGCCGATTGTTTCGAGAATTGGCTACTAGCATATCCAGTTTTAGTGGTGGGTACTTTAGCGACTTTATCTTTTCTTCTCCTCCGTAAAATGTTTTGATCAAAAGCCAGTGTTTTGTGCATTCTTAGGACGATTTGCAGTATGTAAATTTTTCGAACAGTTAGTAGCTGACTCTCCGAATACAGGTTGGCGGTGGAAAATCTATATGGCTTAAAATACATAACTTTTATTAATGATCGTTGTGCCCTTTCTACTTCTATAAATTTTGTTTTAGCAGCTCCTCCCCAAATTGGGACACAGTACCTCATAATAGATTCCGCTAATGCGTTATAAATTTTATTTAATAACATGGCTGGGGCTACATGTCTTAACATTTTAAAAACCCATATCAATTTCCTGATTCTTGTAGAAAGTAATTCAATTTGTGCATACCAGGTCAATCTTTGATCTATCATAACTCCCAAGTACTTTATAGATGATACTTTATTAATGGTTGTGCAGTTGCAGTGCTTATGTTCTGATATATTTTCGGAATTATGCAGCTTTATTATGTAGTCGTTTTCCGGTTGGGTTGTATTATAAATTGTGTAGCACATGTAGTTCGTTTTTGAGGCGTTGAGTGTTAATAAGTTGGTTTTAAGCCATTGTGCTATTCTAGCGAGACCTAACTCCGCCTCTGCTTGAACTTTGCACCATGACGAGTTAGAAAAAACTACTGCAGTATCATCTGCATAGGAGAAAATCTTTGCGCCTTCTAGATTAAGATTACAAAGATTGTTTATGTAAATTAGAAATAGAGTTGGTCCTAGGACGCTCCCTTGGGGAACGCCATAGGTAACATCTGAGTCGCTGCTGATACATATATTGGCCAACTTTAACCTTCTGCTTCCGATTGCTCAGGTAGTCCTTAAATAGAGCCAAAGCTGTGTCGCGAACACCAATGCTTTCTAATTTTCTGACCAAAATAGGGACACAGACGGTGTCAAAAGCTTTTTTTATGTCCAAGTAAACAGCTAAGCATTTTTTTCCACTATCTACTTGACCAACTATAAATGAACTTAGTGCTGTTACGGCATCTTCAGTAGACCGACCATTTCTAAAGCCATACTGTGATTCTGATAGTATTTGAAAGTGATTTAAGTACTTAATTAATCTTGAATTTATTAGTTTTTCTAGTAATTTTGTAATTGCCGATAGCACAGAAATTGGTCGATAATTATTGACATCGTCGATGTCGCCACACTTATATACAGGGGTAATTATAGATTGCTTTAGTAATAAAGGGAAAACACCTTTATTGAAACATAGGTTAGCTAAGTGGCATATAATAGGTACTATTTAATTTTTAGCTAGTTTTAAAAATTTGGTTGGTATATTATCCCATCCAGGGGCGCTATCAGATTTTAGATTCATAAGCACATCGTGTACTTCCTTATTATCCGTTTCTAATAATACAAATGAGTTAAGTTGTGTATTATATGTGGCTGAGTTTGGACTATTCAGTGAGATATCGTTAGCCAACATATTTTCTGCTAACGTTTTTCCCATGTTTGCAAAACAATCATTGACGTAGTTAACTGAATGACACGGGGAAGACTTTATATCTAACAATTTAGTGTTATCTGATTTAGATTTATTCAAACAGGTTCTAACAGGATCTAATACCGTTCCAAAGACTTTTAGAATTTTTAGCTGCTTTTGTTAATAGTTGTCTTTCATAGTTTTGTTTAAGTTTCTTGATTAAATTGTTACAATAGTTACGATATCTCTGATAACTGATTTTTAAAATTTCGTTATGAGGATCTTGTCGCACCTTTTTTTGAAGTCTGTTTCTGTTTTTAATACATCGCAGAATACCTGAAGTTATCCATTGCTTAATAACACGCTTACTACTGGGAATATTTATAGTATTTGTATTTTCTTGGAGAGACTCTTGAATTTTGTGAATTAGTTGCTCTATTACTGTATTTGGATCATTACAAAAAAGCAATTCAGGAAGATTTTTCGATGCCAAGTTAAGAAGAGTTTTGTTAAAATCGGTAATCGTTTTAATCCTACCAGCTTTATTAGAACAGTTTTTAATGGTTACATTTAAAAATATCATAGAATGGTCAGTAATAGTCGTGTTCAAAACAGCAATTCTGGCAGACACTTTTTCTATATCAAGCTTTAACATAAAGTGGTCCAGACAATTGCTTTCTCTGGTTGGAAATTCATGTCCTGGCATCAAACTGTGCATAGATAACATATTAAGGTATTTAAATCTATTATTTCGTTCGTGAGCTAATTCGGTTGCCTTAGGAGTTATATTTATATTTATATCACCAGTTAGTATTATGTTTTTATGCGATTTTATTGATTCTAGGTGTAAGTTTAAAGAGCTGATGAACCTATCTGTATTACCGTTAGATGGGGATCGGTATATGCCCAATATAGTACAATTCATTGTGTCAATTTGTAGGCATGATGCCTGATCTAGTTTGACTTCTTTAACATTTAATATAATGGTTCCATTTTTCACGTACGCTACTACTCCATCATTCTGATTAAGTTGGCGGGTTGTTACATATGAAGTATAATTTGAAAGAGTTGGAGTAGGTTTATCAGGGTTAAGTCGGCATTCAGTCAAAATAAGTATATCAAGATCAAAACCTAACACGCTTAGGTTAACATTTAAACTATCTACATATATTGGCGTAGACACTTCGAATGTTTTGAGACAAAATTGTAAGATCATTGTTTTTAACATCTATGTTTTGTGTTAGATCTTCAATATCACATTGAATAGCACTAGCAATTTTAATTCCGTCTATCTCGTTTAAGGTGCAAAGGGAACTATCCATGATGACATGATTTAAAAGAGCTGAAGATGTTGATAAAATAATGGTGGTGTTTAAAAATCATATCAATTTGACAAAGAAATAACATAGAAAGATTAAAAGTCATAAACATATTTTTAGTGTTCTGTTTGGCATATACTGTGGTATCATAATATCCTGAAAAAATTTGGGTGTACATGTATTGTGTGTAAGTGTGTGGGTGAGTGTATGTATTTTGTGTGTGACTAGTTGATAATGATTTTATACAAAGAGCTGCTGGAATCAAATAAACGTATAATCTAATAGGTACGATATTATACAAAATAAGCTCAACTACGAAATGGACCTCAAATCAACCAAATGGAGTAAGGCAGGTCATCTGACAAGATGGAGTGACGATTAGATGAACCAAAACGCTAACCCCGTAGTGGACGAGTGTTCTCGTCGTAAGTACACCGTCTTAGGGGACGTCCACCGACACGACCGGCTTACAACATCCGCAAGACTGGTTTGCATGTGGCTCAGGCTAGCCCAGAACCGAGGCTAAAGACAGACACAAAAGGATATGATGAGATGATTAAACTTTATTGGTATTTGCAGGTAACATGTGCGATCATCCAACGTTTGATTGAAGACAACAAGGATCTCCATTCATCGACATACGCGAGGTTCCTGCATTTGGGTCTTGGATTGTGCTTCCTAGGTAACTCCACTTTTTTACCCTTTAGTATCAACAGATTGGATCTCGTAACAAAGCAAAATGTGAAGGCATCTGCTATTTACAAGCATTCAAACTATATATGCTATGATTATATAAGACAACATAGCTTGCGTTTTATCGAAACGATTTTTACGAACAGCATGTACCTCAGGCAACAACCCCTCATGCACTTGGATCTCTAAGTCAATGAGGGAGGCCTATCTCCAGCAGTGGATATCTTACGGCTGTAATGATGATGATGATGATGTACCTCAGATTAGAACGCTTTCGTTCTGTTGGGATAAAAAGTATTTTCGGTGTCATCCAAGTGTTAAAAATAGTAGGAACCATCCGCAAAATTAATGTACTACTTTTACCTCTCTTATGAAAAAGCAGAGAGAAGACAATCACTTTCACGTAGAAATAGGAATACCATCTTGCCGTCTTCTATAACCGTGGGGTGCCGGCAGTAGAATGGTACCCCTCCTCTCAGGCCCATGGATGCAGTAAGACATCCCGTATGTGCTCGCCAACCCGCCTGCCAAGCTTGGTAAATATGGCAACAACCGCCTCATGATGATGAGATAAATAAATACACAAATAAATGTACAAACATTTACCTCTTCTTTACCAGGGTGCAAAGAGAAGACTGAAGCGACAATGGCCGCCTTGGAAGTCCTGCCGGAGCCGCAGCAGTCCCTGTGCCAGACCACGCTCTCCATGTGCGCGTACGCAGGCACCGGCGACGTGCTCGTCGTGCAACAGATGCTGCACATCTGCTCTAAGCATTATGAAACTGATGTAAGTGCCAATAAACGGCGTGTGCGTGCGCGAGGGATAGTCGCTGACTGAGGTATGCGGGCGGTGTAAGGTCAAACAGGTCGTCCAAGGCATGTCACACAGTACCTGCTCTAAACATTATGAAACTGAAGTAAGTACCAATAAAGGGCGTTATGGTACGTGCGCGAGGGATAGTCTCTAAAGCCTGTCACTTGGTTTATAGCTGGTTTACACTTTGTTAAGTATCAAGTGCGAGTGACGTGCAAGTGTTAAGTGATTAGTAAAATCAGCGTGTAAACGCATAGGCTGTTAAGTGCAAGTAGCAAGTGCGAAGTGAAGTGATTAGAAGCCGTATCTATTTCTACTGTTAAGTAGCTACACCCGCACACCCGCGCTTTCCCCTCACTCGCAGCGTCGCCCGAACTTAACATTGTGTAAACAGTTTCGCTTTGTCAAGTGCACAGTAGACGATGAAGTGGACCGAGGAGCAGACTTCGTCAGAGAATACATAAAATACAAGTGTCTATCACAACGTCAACTGCCATGAGTATCTCTTATTTCTGACCGCTGTTCGTCCTCCATAACGCACCGACAGAGCCACTTTAAACCTGCGGAATCAACTAAACACTGTGAACGTTCTGAATACACTTAAAACACTTTTTTTGATTACTCGCACTTGCACTTAACAAAGTGTAAACCAAGCTGTGCACTGCTTGCCTCGAACCCTGCAAGTAATGATGTAAAATTGTACAATCATTTGCGGATAAAATGAAGACTGAAGGCACAATGGCCGTCTTAGAAGTCCTACCGGAGCCGCATCAGTTCCTCTCGAGAAAAAAATAATTATTTATCCACTACATGAGAAGGCAAAACTGGTAGACCACTTTCTTGGTCCACCGTACATCAGATATAAATTACATTATATAATGTTTATATGTAAAAAGGCAAGTTTGTAGACCAAAAGGTCCCACCTCAGTATAATGTTAATCGAAATAAGGACTAACGCTGGTTTTCAGGTAGAACCTTTGGCGAGTGGGAGAAATAAAGTTTATCTTATCTTAAAGAATTTATATAATATTAAAGTTTCTTTTTAAAGAAAAATAAAAGTAACTTAAACATTAAATAATAATAATTTATTTATTTATTCAGACAACATAGTCCAATTTTTGTTAGTAGAACTTATACCTAGACCTATAAAGAAACTAGTGAAAAAATACTTATCCTAGACTTAAAAAAAATGTTATAATATAGTTAATTTAGTGTATAAAATATAGTTATTTGCAGTTAATATCGAGACATACGAATTTACTACTGTGATTATTTTGTATTACAGAACGAACAGTCGTCATCCGAAGACACGGCCTTCAAAAAGACCGAAAAGAAAGACTCCAAGGAGACTACAGGCGCCGCGGCCAGCTCGGCCCCTGCCGCGTCCGCCACGCCTGCCGGCAGCTCAAAGGACGACAAGAACAAGAGTAAGTAGGCAAAACAGACTTTTTGTGAAGAGTTCATCTGGAGAAGTACTACTAAGCACGTGACCAACGCTGCACTGCATTGCGCCCGTCACCCTGAGACAGAGTTGTAGAGTCTCATGTGCCCGTAATTTCACCGGCCCGCTAACCTTTCAAGAATACAAATACAGGAATGCAGACACAATGATCGCCGCGGTATTGCAGTTGTCATAGGTAGAGGTTACCGTTTGACATCAGGTGGACCTTCGGCTTGTCTCTACTTAGTTGTATAAAAAAAAAACTTACATCAAGGCGTGGGGGCTTTAATGGATGCGACTAGCACAGGACCCTGGTGTATAGGTTTATGGAAGATGATGATGATGGCAACTCAAAATATGATAAGTGTAGATAGGCCCTGTATAACGCACGATATATGTGAGCATGGTTGATATTTAGCTGTTATTGCTATTAGGAATTAAAGTGATGCTTTCTCACCAAATTTTTTTCGTTTTTGAGAAAGAAGTTTCTAAAATGGAATCAACCTCGTTTTAAGAAAATCAGTTGGTCACAAAAAACATTGTATGGTTAACACGTTATTCTGTAAAAGCTATAATTAACACGTTATATTTACAGGCAAGTCAAAAGATAGCAAGAGCAAAGAGAAGGAAAAGGAGAAGGACGCTAACAAGGAATTGTCTTCGGTACAAGCGGTGGCTACGCTGGGTGTGGCTGTGATCGCTTTGGGAGAGGAAACCGGCGCTGAGATGTGCACGAGGATATTTGGACAGCTGGTACAGTATTACTTTATAACTGGCAACATGGGTAAACATAGCTGTTTTAGAAATTGTTGCCGAAAAGACCAGCCTCGGTACGATCTGTGATCTCTCTGGGCAAGGAATTCGGCGTTGAGATGTGCCCGAACATATTTGGATTTTTTTTTTCTCATATGTACATTTATTTCTTTGAACTATTACAGTATTTCTTAATTTTAGACTATCTAAAATAAAACAAACATTTATGGGGCTAATCCCCGTTTAATTATTATTTGTTCAAAATTGTTTATTTAGTGTATTTAGTTATTTGTTGTATCATTGATTAAATTTCAGACAATTGAATCAATTACTATTCTTTTTTTTTGTATACAGGGTCGTTACGGCGAGCCGGCTGTAAGGCGTGCGGTGCCTCTGGCGATAGCTCTGTGCTCCGTCTCAAATCCGCAACTCTCTGTGATCGACGTTCTCAACAAATACTCTCACGACTCCGACAATGACGTCGCTTACAACGCGATATTCGCTATGGGTCTCGTTGGCGCCGGAACTAACAATGCCAGGTAAGAAAATTAGACGATAGCAGGTATCCTACTAATATATAAAAGTGAAAGAAAGAATGCATGTATGTTCCCTTTTCGCGTCAAAACCGCTGAACGATTTGGATGAATTTTAGTATAGGAGTAGATTAGACCATGGAGACGGACATAGGCTACTTTTCGTTGCGTAAATTAAATCAGAAGGGGTTAAAATAGGGGATGATAGTTTTTATGGAAAAAAATATTAAACACATGTTTCAGCATTAGTTGTAGCGTAGTTGTAGGGTAAGTTGTAAGTGGTGGTTGTAGTTATAGGTGTGATACGAAGTTCGCCGCGTCAGCTAGTTTTTTATATATTTTTATCTAAGGCGCGTCGCTCACTGGTAAGAATAAGATAAGATAGATAAGATTTTTAAGATAAAAATCATTTATTTAGACATGTTACAAATGCACTTAAATTCTAATGAAACGATGACACTACCGAAGCTTTACAACTGTGTGGCAGTGTCAACGCCCAACTCCTAGACATACATGGATTCTAAATATTTATACTCTTAAGGATTCTAATACTTCTTAAGGATGAACGAGTCGCCCATCTTTCCATACAAACGTGGAAGGGTAACTACTCCACTGTTTGACGTTTACCATCCAACACTAAGGATTATATCAATTTATCTCATCATAATCTATGTTTGTATACACCCCAAACTGTAAAAAAGTATTAATTTCAAAAATAAAAGCTTCTAAACTTTCGTATTTCAACACTGATTTTAGCCCAATTTTGGACGAAACTAAAATAAGGAAAAAGAAAACTCAAAAATAAACGCCGTTCCGACATAATTTAATTATTCAAAAGTTGAAATAAATGTTATTTTGAAAAGATTACACTCAAGTTTTTCTATAATAACCCTTATGCTAAAAGTCTATTCACATATTTTTGCGCGGTCGGTTTAGGAATGAATCAACACAGCTCTTATTAATAGTTAGTTTTTTCGGAGAATCATTGTGCATTTCATTCTAGCGCGCGGGTAAACACACTATGTCAGATGAGGTAGCATACATTTAGGCCGCGCCCACTGACGACTTTGCCTCCGCGATTAGTTGGACCTTAAGGAATAAAACGCCGCGACCTCGCCTCGACTTACCAGTGAGCGACGCGCCTTACGGACTAAATAGAATATTCGTTTTCATACCCTGTCAAGTAGCCTATAATGTGCACAATTTCCAGATTAGCGACGATGCTCCGCGCGCTCGCCCTCTACCACGGCAAGTCGCCGGTGCACCTGTTCATGGTGCGCCTGGCGCAGGGGCTCTGCCACGCCGGCAAGGGCACCGTCACGCTGTGCCCCGCGCACAGCGACCGCCGCCTCGTGTCGCAGCCCGCGCTCGCCGGCCTCCTGGTCGTGCTGACGGCGTTCCTTGACTGCAAGAACAGTGAGTCATTATCGAGCCGTACAACGTCACGGCAAGTCGCCGGTGCACCTGTTCATGGTGCGCCTGGCGCAGGGGCTCTGCCACGCCGGCAAGGGCACCGTCACGCTGTGCCCCGCGCACAGCGACCGCCGCCTCGTGTCGCAGCCCGCGCTCGCCGGCCTCCTGGTCGTGCTGACGGCGTTCCTTGACTGCAAGAACAGTGAGTCATTATCGAGCCGTACAACGTCACGGCAAGTCGCCGGTGCACCTGTTCATGGTGCGCCTGGCGCAGGGGCTCTGCCACGCCGGCAAGGGCACCGTCACGCTGTGCCCCGCGCACAGCGACCGCCGCCTCGTGTCGCAGCCCGCGCTCGCCGGCCTCCTGGTCGTGCTGACGGCGTTCCTTGACTGCAAGAACAGTGAGTCATTATCGAGCCGTACAACGTCACGGCAAGTCGCCGGTGCACCTGTTCATGGTGCGCCTGGCGCAGGGGCTCTGCCACGCCGGCAAGGGCACCGTCACGCTGTGCCCCGCGCACAGCGACCGCCGCCTCGTGTCGCAGCCCGCGCTCGCCGGCCTCCTGGTCGTGCTGACGGCGTTCCTTGACTGCAAGAACAGTGAGTCATTATCGAGCCGTACAACGTCACGGCAAGTCGCCGGTGCACCTGTTCATGGTGCGCCTGGCGCAGGGGCTCTGCCACGCCGGCAAGGGCACCGTCACGCTGTGCCCCGCGCACAGCGACCGCCGCCTCGTGTCGCAGCCCGCGCTCGCCGGCCTCCTGGTCGTGCTGACGGCGTTCCTTGACTGCAAGAACAGTGAGTCATTATCGAGCCGTACAACGTCACGGCAAGTCGCCGGTGCACCTGTTCATGGTGCGCCTGGCGCAGGGGCTCTGCCACGCCGGCAAGGGCACCGTCACGCTGTGCCCCGCGCACAGCGACCGCCGCCTCGTGTCGCAGCCCGCGCTCGCCGGCCTCCTGGTCGTGCTGACGGCGTTCCTTGACTGCAAGAACAGTGAGTCATTATCGAGCCGTACAACGTCACGGCAAGTCGCCGGTGCACCTGTTCATGGTGCGCCTGGCGCAGGGGCTCTGCCACGCCGGCAAGGGCACCGTCACGCTGTGCCCCGCGCACAGCGACCGCCGCCTCGTGTCGCAGCCCGCGCTCGCCGGCCTCCTGGTCGTGCTGACGGCGTTCCTTGACTGCAAGAACAGTGAGTCATTATCGAGCCGTACAACGTCACGGCAAGTCGCCGGTGCACCTGTTCATGGTGCGCCTGGCGCAGGGGCTCTGCCACGCCGGCAAGGGCACCGTCACGCTGTGCCCCGCGCACAGCGACCGCCGCCTCGTGTCGCAGCCCGCGCTCGCCGGCCTCCTGGTCGTGCTGACGGCGTTCCTTGACTGCAAGAACAGTGAGTCATTATCGAGCCGTACAACGTCACGGCAAGTCGCCGGTGCACCTGTTCATGGTGCGCCTGGCGCAGGGGCTCTGCCACGCCGGCAAGGGCACCGTCACGCTGTGCCCCGCGCACAGCGACCGCCGCCTCGTGTCGCAGCCCGCGCTCGCCGGCCTCCTGGTCGTGCTGACGGCGTTCCTTGACTGCAAGAACAGTGAGTCATTATCGAGCCGTACAACGTCACGGCAAGTCGCCGGTGCACCTGTTCATGGTGCGCCTGGCGCAGGGGCTCTGCCACGCCGGCAAGGGCACCGTCACGCTGTGCCCCGCGCACAGCGACCGCCGCCTCGTGTCGCAGCCCGCGCTCGCCGGCCTCCTGGTCGTGCTGACGGCGTTCCTTGACTGCAAGAACAGTGAGTCATTATCGAGTTGTACAACGTCACGGCAAGTCGCCGGTGCACCTGTTCATGGTGCGCCTGGCGCAGGGGCTCTGCCACGCCGGCAAGGGCACCGTCACGCTGTGCCCCGCGCACAGCGACCGCCGCCTCGTGTCGCAGCCCGCGCTCGCCGGCCTCCTGGTCGTGCTGACGGCGTTCCTTGACTGCAAGAACAGTGAGTCATTATCGAGCCGTACAACGTCAACTACTCTATGTCAAGTAACCTCCCTTACGGAACTCTTTAAGTTCTGATCAGGAGGGGGTTGTTGGCAAACTCACCATGGTACTAATGCTGATATTACGGAAAGACGCCGCTCTTTCAGCCATAAGATTTCTGCTGATTGATACTCAATCAGAACACTGAGTATCACGTTGCAATAGCTGGACTTTTTCACACAGCGCTGTCTAGTCCCAATATCCTGCAGCTCAGCCGGCTACCTAGACAAACGTGCTCACCAGACTCTTGGTGGGACACAGAGTATAAACAGGACAGTTTTCACGAGAACGTTACACGTATCTCGATAATTAATTTCATGAATACAGCACATTGGACTATTGTTTAGAAAACAAACCGGACCCTAGTAAGTAAGCGCAACAACAAGCATCTAAAACCAGACGCCACGGCGCCGAAAATCGCATCTGAATCAGTCAAACAGTTCTGGTGATAAACGTGTCCACGAGTATCTATTCCGTTGGATGTAAATAGATATTTATTCTTAATTTTGTTTTTAGTTATCCTGGGCAAGTCACACTACCTTTTGTACGTGCTTGCGACGGCGATGCAGCCCAGGTGGCTCGTCACTCTCGACGAAAATCTGCAGCCCCTCAACGTGAGCGTGCGCGTTGGACAGGTTGGTAGACATTCCTTATTTAAAGGTGCACATAAATGATTGACCGAATGGTGGCCGGGACAGGCCAAAGAGAGTCGATGACATTAACTGTGATGTCAGTGAAGAAATTCTTGGCTTAGCACATGATCTGCTTATGTGAAGTTCACAAAAGGAGCCGTGGGTGTGGTACCTTGGGCTCTGGATTATGAAAATCCCCTAGTTTCAAGAGATTATAGTACTTGGCAAATAAAAATCTTAACTACATACATGCTGGACAGCACAGGTTTTTGTTTCAATAGTAAATAAAATAACAGCAACAAATTTATTAAAATTATACCACATGGACATTGTATTTGCCTAACTTATCTGTGACTTATAAATAATGCATACTTCCTTAACTAACATCTTGTACATCGACACAAGTGTTTATTGCGAAAGCCCAGTATAGTTCTGCCATGACTTTACACTATCTATACTCGCTAGCGACTATATTTAAAAAAATGTATGAAAACTTGTTCAGCGGCACTAGCGGGATAGTCTGGTACCATAATATGCAGTAAACTATACTACAGCGACTGTAGTTTTGGCTTCATTTGCTTAGAAATTGTTACCATGAGTAACAAATCTGACAGTTATCTATCATAGTAACGTACTATTACTATTGTAGTAAAGGCAGGCGATCTAACAGTGACAACTCATGGTAGATACACAGGAAGACTGACCCTCTTACCTACGCGGATTAAATTCTTACACATATTTTGGACATATGAAACTGTCAAAAAATCAATTAAATGCTGAGTTTAATCGGCGTTTATAAGTAAGCAGGAAAGTATAGAGCCATTTCTGTTGCAACGCGCCGTCGGGATGCATTCCAGTGTCGATGTATAAAAATTAATTGAGAAAGTTTAAGTAAAACAAACATCTTGTTCCACAGGCTGTTGACGTTATCGGCAAAGCTGGAACTCCTAAAACAATTGCCGGTTCCCACACCCACACAACACCGGTGCTGCTCTCGTTTGGCGAGCGCGCCGAACTAGCGACCGATGAGTTCCTACCACTCTCGCCAGTTATGGAAGGCTTCGTCATACTAAAGAAGAATGAAGATAGCATCATGGCTCCGGTTCAGTAGGCTTCTTAGATGTAGTTAACAATATAATGTATTGTATGTCAGTTTCTAAATATATTTACTTTAATTATGGTACTGATGTTTTTTTTTAAACATTACATATTAGTATTTACTAGTCCCTGATATTAGTTAAGTGGCTTTCAAAACATTGTGAGTAAAATTATAATTATGTATATTGTTATTCATTGTAATGGTTAACTGGTTTTTTACCTACGTAACTTAACATTATATCTAAATTAAAGCTAACTTATTAGATAGTTCATTCCGGATTTTAGCGACATATTTGCCAAGTTTCATCTCACACGCAACACATTCAGTGGTGTCAAACATTAACCTCATAGGCGTCACCTCACAATCGAGAATCGCAACACCTCACAATCGAGAATCGCAACAAGTCCACGCAATTGTTTTTTTTTTTTTTTCAAAGAAAATAAACAGCATCACAACTTAAATCTCAAGCATGTTCAAGTATCATAGAAAATACAAAGCCTTGTTTACACTTGTAGAAAAAAATATCAGTCCAGTTTAAAACTATGTATTGAAAGCACTTTTACAGGGTGTATTTTAATATGTGTACTAACCCGAAAGGGGGGGTTTCAGCCCATGAAAACAAGTAGTTTTGGAAAGGAAAAAAAATATTTTTATATGCAATTTTACTAGTTGTTGTTATTAAAAAAATATCCCATGGTCAAAATATTTAATTTTAATAAAAAAAAACTTTCTGTGTTTATAGGTATTTTTATTTGTACCAGTACGACAGTTCTTCGCGGAGTTCAATGACCCTGACAAGAATCAGCTGGCGTTTAGGTTGTCGTTATCGTATAATCAGAAGTTAAAGTTAAAACTTTCGTAGTCTTTACTTGAATGAAGATCACTGAATCCTGAAAAGTCGTAGAACAAAAGTTGTTCCTTGGGATGGTCAGAATCACCCTTTTTTGACTTCATACACATGTTATATATAATACACCCTGTATTGTTTGTTTTACACTAATAAATAAAGAGTACATATGCAATTCTCATCCTCTCCTTTATGACTGAGATAACTAAGGTAAAGAAAATAGGTGGCACAACAAATAAATCGCCGCGATTGTCTCGCTCGTAGAGGTGGCGCCAAAGCTACCTATTTCTTAAAAGTAAGGTTGGAATAAGAAAACAAATAATTAGAAAAAAACTTCATATAAAACTTTAATCAGACCAAAAAAATAATTAACTATTGTTCTCACTAGCACTATCACTGTTATTGATGTTTATTGGTTCTTTTTCAGGACTGTTAGTAGTGTTGACATCTGCATTGTCTACATTTTCACTTTTTCTTGTTGAGTCTTCAGAGATTATATTTCTAGAATCATTATCCTTGTCAATTTGCTGTTCATCATTGCTTGGATTTAAATCTTTAGAGCTTTTCTCTGGCTCTTCTGCATCATTTTCATCCTCACTACTATCAGACTGTGAAGAAATATTGGCTTTATTCAACTTAGGCTTTTTACCTTTTAATTTTGCTAGTTTTTTCTTTTTTAATCTTCTAGCTCTTTTCTTTGCTGTCTTATCTTCTGCAAGCTTTTTGTTTCGTTCAATTTTATCATGGTAATCTTCATCCAGCTTTTCCTGTTAATCATAGAAAGTAAAGTTTCTATCACCAGTGCACAATCCACTCAGTCTTTTAAAGCTAAATTGTAAATGTGGCTGTTATGCCAATCTATTTATCATGTACATGATTTTATGAATTTAAAATGTGTTTGATCTTATATGATTTCATTGTTATTAATTATAAAGTAATTTATTGTAATTTAATGTATGTATTATTTACTTAATTCATGATTCAGTGACCTGTAACATGTTGTATGTTATTAATAAAGAACTGAACTAAGTCCTAAAACTGGAACATTTCCCCTTTTGGTAGATTGTATTGTTCATGTATTTAACTAAAACATTAACAATACAATCTAAATCTTTAATCTAAGCCTTAGAACTAATCTATGTAGTGTTGGTAATTCAATTCATAAAACTTAGTATAGCTCACAAAACTTTTAACCATTTAACAGCAACCCTGTTAAAATAGTTACAAGTATTATAGCAATAGTTGGTCATATTCAGGAAAAGATAATATAAAATTGTGCAGGCAAACCTAATCCATCATATAATGGCATTGAACAGTCATGCTGGCTTAGCTAATTACACTTGGGACTAACTTTTTCACTTTTTTCTGCAATAAACTTCTGCCTTGCATACTCCTTCCTTCTCAAATGGCGATAAACATGGAACTCTCCTGATCCAGCACCTGCGCTTGATCCCATGACATTGCGGACAAAATCTGGCGCCGCTGATAGAGACTTATCTCTTGGTCGATCAGGAATAACCACTGGCTTATCCTGAAACCATAAAATAAACATTTTTGAAACCTTGTTTCATAAAAATATAAGTTAATATAAAAAATAACAGAACACAAACTTACTGGATTCTTCATTAGTTTTTCTAGCTTTAATCTTTGCAGATCAGTGGCATTTTTTACTTTGATGATGATCTTTTCTTCTTTTTTTGAATCGCTATCACCCCCCATTTGATTCTGAAATAATTAAATTTGCTTTTGTTACAAACAAAAATAACCCCCGAGCGAGTGGTGAGGTCAAAGCAGGATCAATGGCACTCCGCAGCGGAGTGTTACATACTCCTTGCTCCGCAGGATAATAGGAAGGAAGGAATGGCACTATGGCCTGTGCTATGGAGATTTATACAGATTTTAAGAGTAAAGACTACTCTAGCACAGAATATAAATATTCTGTGCTACTAGCCTAGCACTACTACTAGGCAGGGTAGATGTTATAATAATCAGTGGTGAATTCACAGAGCAAGTAAGGTGAAATTAGGTGAATTGGAGATCGCAGAGTTGGATATCAACAACACGGAGTGTTACATACATACTCTTTGATGAATAAATGATGATTATGACTATCAAAGATACTAATTAGCCAGTATACTATTGTAATCTTTGATGACTATGATTGATGGATGATCAACAACAGACACAGTGTTACCTACTTACTCATTTACATACAGAGGAACACAACACAAGCCTCTATTCTCTGTCTACGAAGTCAGTGAACTTTTTTCTTCTTCTTCTTCTTCTTTATGGCTAATGCTTGCGTCAATGAACCACATTCACAGTCTAAGACATTAATAATAATTATACCTAAGTTTATTGTTTCTATATAGGTAATTCTACAACGGAGCCCAAATCGGTTGAGCAAAATAAGAAAATATGAAGGTGAATAATGATAACGCTGGCGCTGGTACATATCACTTTTGAGTTTTTTTGCATGTAGTTATATGTATGTCAGTCATGACTGTGTGCGTAGCGTTGCGTATTTTAGCCAAATTTTAAACTAATGTTGGAACTTGAAATTAATGTGCACGTCAATGACTGATTTGTTGTAAAATTTTAATAAAACATATATTAAAATGAATCAATAACTTGACACTGGTAGAATTGTGTAAAACCAAACACAAAAAGCCATAAAATAAAAAGACAGACTAGTGTTGATTATGTGTGTGTGTGTGTGTGTGTGTTTAGGTTGTCTGGTAGAGATCGCTCTTTAGCGATAAGACCGCCGATTGTCACTTTATATTTAGTGTTTCTCTTTTTTTTGTTAATTTGTTTAGTTTAAGGTGTGCAAAAAAGCATTTTCTATCTATCTATCTATCTATCTATCTATAAAGACAAACAATTTTCATTTGTGTAGCTATGGTTACAATGTGTGTGTTTCTTCTCCATCCGCTAAAAATGGCAGAATTTTTTGTATTGAGAAATAGGCGCGTGCCTTGTTCTGTTATATCTAGTCTAAGAAAATTGTGATAATATAATTGTAGGTAATATGTGTGTTCATTCTGTTGGGGGCATCCTTAAAAATAGGTACAAAGAGTATGTAACTTTAACTAAATAAATAAATAAGACATTCACTCACACACAATATGAATGTAATGGTGATGATGTTTTGATTTGATTTAAAAACAAGTGTAGGTATGTGCTAAATTGGTGCAAATCTATGTACCGAAAATTTCGGAAAACACCGTTATTTGTTTTTACTGCAGTTGCATAACAGTGTTGCCAGCTTGCGATTAGTAGAGATTCACCTTGAGAAGGTCAAATCATTTTTGACCTCGCAGTTCTCCTCTGGGCTGGGTTCACCTTTCCGCTTGTTCTTCCTAAATATTGAATTTTTTTGCTGAAACTGTGAAGTTATTTTAGGTAAGATTATAGTCCTTAAAACTTGAGATAATGCTTTGACTTAGCTATATTTCAATTTATGGAATGGCCTTTGCCAAAGAAATCCATTTTGTAACCTTACATTCATTTGTGTTCTACCTTCATAAAATAATTGATCGTCGTAAGTTTCAGCTTGTATTTTGTATAGTTGTTAGTTTTACAATTGGATGCCGACTTTCAGTTCGATTATTACGTGCAACCTCCACTTGACCTTTTACTAGGCGAATCGCCGGCTGTTACAACTACACGACGGGAGATCAATAATATATTTTGGTACTCACTTTCAGTAAAATGCCGATCAAGTCTATCAAAGCTCGTCAAATCTTTGACTCCCGTGGTAACCCCACTGTGGAGGTTGACCTGGTATGTACAAAAATCTACTAAGAAACATACTCTAAATACATAAAGCTACTATGAATCGAATATATACGATTGCTCTTCTAGGTAACAGAACTTGGTCTGTTCCGGGCCGCCGTGCCCTCAGGTGCTTCCACTGGCGTCCATGAGGCTCTTGAGCTCAGGGACAATGTGAAAGGAGAGTACCATGGCAAGGGTGTGCTCACTGCCATCAAGAACATCAATGATATCATTGCTCCTGAACTCATCAAGCAGAACATTGAGGTCACAGAGCAGAAGCAGGTAATTTTTAAATGTTTTTTATTTACATAAAAAATGTTTGTTGATGATAATGATGATGATTTAAAAAAATAATTCCTTATTATGCATTATTGATTCATTATTTAATTACCAAGTAAATAAATGCATGTCTGCCAAAATTCTGTTTCAATGCCGCATATCTCTATATCCTCAGATTGATCAGTTCATGCTCACTTTGGATGGCACTGAGAACAAGTCCAAGTTCGGTGCCAATGCCATCCTCGGAGTGTCTCTGGCTGTGGCCAAGGCTGGAGCTGCCAAGAAGGGAGTTCCTCTTTACCAGCACCTTGCCGATTTGGCTGGAAACTCCAACATCATCCTGCCTGTACCTGCCTTCAACGTCATCAACGGAGGCTCCCATGCTGGCAACAAGCTGGCCATGCAGGAGTTTATGATCCTTCCCACAGGTAAATTCACAGATAGTTTATTCATTAAAATGGACTAGATTTATCCAAAATTGTTACATATTTTTATTTTACATAACACTGCCAGACAAAAGGAGAATGAGAAGTCTATAAAGACTAAGAAAAAAGTATAACAAGCTTACCAACTTGTACATTATGGTATTCCTGATATTAACTTTCTATTATGTTATTCATAGGTGCTACATCCTTCAGCGAAGCCATGCGCATGGGTTCTGAGGTCTACCACTACCTCAAGAACATCATCAAGAAGAAGTTTGGACTTGACTCCACCGCTGTTGGAGATGAGGGTGGCTTTGCACCCAACATCCTGAACAACAAGGATGCACTGTTCCTCATCCAGGATGCCATTGCGCAAGCTGGATACACTGGCAAGGTACATACTTGAATCAATTTTAATTTTGTATCCCACTAATATTATAAAGCCGAAAGTTTGTTTGGAGGTTTGTTACCTCTTCACGCAAAAACTACCCAACAGATAGAGCTGAAATTTTGCACACATATAGATGTGGACCAGGAATAACACATAGGCTACTTTTTATTCGGGTACAATGCATGCGAAGCAGTGGGCACAAGCTAGTTGAATATATAGCAAAATATAAGTTATAATAATTATCATATTTTCAACATTTTTAGATCGAAATTGGTATGGATGTTGCTGCATCAGAATTCTATAAGAAGAATACCTATGACCTTGACTTCAAGAACCCCGAATCCAACCCTGCTGACTACCTGCCATCTGACAAGTTGGGAGACCTTTACTTGGAGTTTATCAAGGACTTCCCCATGGTGTCCATTGAGGATCCCTTTGACCAGGATGATTGGGCAGCCTGGACATCTCTTACCTCCAAGACCTCCATCCAGATTGTTGGAGATGATCTCACGGTAATTCTAAAAATACATTTAATTTTGGTGTGATCACCAGTAAATATGCATATTTCTCATATTGGTTATTTAATCTTGATACTTGCTGATCAAACTTGCCACTGAACTCATTATAACTTATCAAGATAGCATAGCATAATCAGTTCAGTCAGCTATTTTATACAAGAATGGAAAACTTGTTTCCTTTGTTTCCAAGTCTACCACTGGCCACAAATCCTCAAAAATATCTTCAGAAACTAAAGAATTTTGTTAATAACCTTTTCATAAAAACCTAAAGAGAAGCTGATTTTTCATATACTCCATAACTTTGTAACAGGTGACCAACCCCAAGCGCATTACTACCGCCGTCGAGAAGAAGGCTTGCAACTGTCTCCTGCTGAAGGTGAACCAGATCGGCTCCGTCACTGAGTCTATTGACGCTCACCTGTTAGCCAAGAAGAACGGCTGGGGAACCATGGTCTCCCACAGGTAAATTATGATTCATATTATACTCTTAACAAAGTAAATCATCCCATTAATATCATCCCATTGCTCGACAAAGAACCCCTCCCATTCCCGCCACTCATGTATGTGATTGTAATAATAATAAAACTATTTCTCTTTCCACTATACCAAATTCAAAATAAGAAATCGTATCTAAGATAATACGCGTCGGCTTGTTTACCTCATCCCTTTATCGGCCAGCTGCGCCACACTTTGTTTTTGATGATTGATCCACAATAGGTTCCTCATTTCACACTTTGTTTTTGATGATTGATCCACAATAGGTTCCTAATTTTGATATACACGGTAATTACCGAGACCGAATGTCTTATAATTATAAGACACTAACATAATATAAGACACTCATTTTTGATTAGGGCTTACTGCAATTTTGTAATTTTAACATTATAAATTGCAGCTGTATGTGGGACACATGCTGAGTATTTAAATGGTATATGTATTTAGTATATCTTTTATCTGGCACCCATATCACAAGCTCTGCTCACTATGTAGTTGATGGTTCTGTGTGTGTCCAGCATTATTTGTTTATTATCTTCTTTTGTCCTAGGTCTGGAGAGACTGAAGACACGTTCATTGCTGACCTCGTCGTCGGCCTGTCCACCGGACAGATCAAGACTGGTGCGCCGTGCCGCTCTGAGCGTCTCGCTAAATACAACCAGATCCTCCGCATCGAGGAGGAGCTGGGAGCCGCCGCCAAATACGCCGGAAAGAACTTCCGCAGCCCCGTCTAAACAAACTGTTCACTAGTTCCACTTTTAGAGTCAAAAATCAGCCCAAATGCAGAGAGCAAGCTCAACATCGCATTTTATACGTAGAAGGGCACTAAGCTGGTTGATCCCGTACAAAAATGTTATCAGTGTAGTGTACATGTGTGTTGAATGTATGGTACTTATATTTATTTAAAATTAAGCATACTTTATTTTATTTTATTGTATCTATTATGGAAAATCGATATTAAATTATCATAAATTAATTACCTGTTTTTTTTGTGGTCCTTGATATAAAACCCATTAGTCAACTAATGAGTGGTGTTGTTGTTAATGTACAAGAATATTTTAAACTAGCTGTTGCCCGCGACTTCGTCCGCGTTTCCGTCGTTTTTCGTAAAAAAAAAAGTAGCCTATGTCCTTCCTCACGGTTCATTGGTTTTGATGTATAACAGACAGATTAACTTTCGTATTTTAGTAGGGAAATATAATATGTCAATCTACAATAACTTCTCCCGTTTTCCCAACATTTCCCTTCACTGCTCTGCTCCTATTAATTGTAGCGTGATGAAAAGTATACTGTAACCAGCTCAGGAGTATGAAAAATAATTGTACCAAAAGTTTCGTTAAAATCCGTCGAGTAGTTTTTGTTTCTATAACGGTTATACATACAGACAGACAAAAATTTTACTGATTGCATTTTTGGCATCAGTATCGATCCCTAATCACCCCCTGATAGTTATTTTGGAAATATATTTCATGTACAATAATGACCTCTCTACAGATTTATTATAAGTATAGAAGATTAAAAATTGTTAATAAATCTGTGCTGCCTTCTCTAAGCTGTCAGATAGGTTTGTATGCGTGATTGGTGATTAATTATAAAGACGTACCTATTATTTGCATTTTCTTTGATGCTTATTCATATCCAATTTCGTCGGAAGGGTAGGACACTTATATGGTAATTAAAATGTGGGTATGTTTACTAAGTAGTAAAAAAACGCTTTTAGCGGATTTAACAATCGCGTAAAATTAAAACAACAGCAGTGATAATAGAAATGAACTAGACCATGATGTAATTGCAAGAAATACGTACTATTGTTTATTCTGTGGAGACACGCTTGTATCGCGTGCCTTAAAGTGCCAGACGTGGACCTAACAGAAACCGGATAGTTCATGACCACAGCGTGCATGTTTATCACGTATCCCTCAGATAAACAATAACACCTCATTACTTGATTAACAATAAATAAAACAATTAACGTTACTGCTTGCTTTGCATGCAGACCTCATTCTCGTTGTGCATTTTAACTTGGGCACATTAAACGTAATCAAAATGTCCCAATCAAAGCCAGAGCTGCGGGTAGTGACATACATGTGTCCTACACATCCAGTACAATTGTACGAATTAATCCTGGAGGTACTAGAGGACGCGTTAAATTGCCACACCACTCTACAATATGAGAGTCGCTCATCGGGACCATTTCCAGACCGCCCTGATCCTTTTTCAACCGATAAAGTGGATTTGGGTAAGTTAACGCACGTTTATGTAATAATCTGTACCAGTGTACCTACAGATTATTATTAAAACGTTGGTAGATATACATAACTACCTACCTACCATAACAGGGACTACCGCTTAATAAGCATACTTATAGATATTAAACGGGAGTCCCTGTTCGAAGCTAGGTACTAGGAAATATAGAACAACGGATGCCTGTAATTTAACAATAAATATGTGCGTACTACGACCGAGCGAGCAGATGATTATGGTGGTGTCCCAGGTTTCGCGGTAACCGCCTCCAGGCATGTTGACACGTCTGGTGCGCTATTAATAATGGGTTTTATTTATTTCCAGCATTCATGACTGCTGCAGCATATATGAATATTCGGAAAAAGAAAACCGCAGCTTTAGAACTGCTATCAGTGACACCGGTCTTCGCGCATCAAATGAACGTGGAAAATAAGCCGGGATATTTTTCTGATATTATTATACATAGCGATAAGAAGTAAGGCACCTACTACAAATAAATAAATCATACATACCCATACCTACATATAAAAGTAACAGCCCAACCAATTCAAACAGTAAATAGACAGAGATAAAAACGTTATCAATCATGTCATTGACTTGGGTTTGATAGACAATATACAAAGCGTAATTTAGTTGAACAATTAGCTTTTGGACTGTTTGAATAACATTTTATATACTTAAATTGTTCGCTTTTACAGGGCCCATAACGTGAATACCCTGCTGGACTTACGCGGGTGTAATTTTGCGTACAGTGACGAAGAATCTTTAAGTGGAAGTAAAATAGTTCTGCAAACGTTAAAAGGAAAGGGTGAAAATGCGTCTTTCTTTGGATCTCGATTAAGTATGTTATTTTAGCGTCTTTAATTGTCCTTCATCGTAATATTATATTGTTGTGTCTAAGTTATGAAAACATTTCATCTGTTTTAGAATCTGGATCTCATTTAGCATCCGCTCAAATGGTTTTATCCAAACAAGCTGAGTGGGCCGCTGTAGATTCAACTACACTACTTTATTCAAAAAAGTACATGCATGATGGCGGTAAAGAAATTATAACATTGGAAACATTGGGGAGGCTACCCCCTTATCCCATAGTAGCTAATGCTAAATTGTCAGGTAAAGAATAAGTCCTATACTACCTAAATATAAATAAAATGATAAGGGCCTCTGATTTGACTTGACCTCAACAACACTTCATTACAATGTTCATAATAAATAAATAACTATTTCAGAAAAAACTAAACAAGCTGTGGTAACTGCTTTGCTGAATGTTCATGAAAAGCCCGAGTGGAAAAGGAAGTTTGCTAAGTTTGGCATCTTAAAGTTTGAGCTCAACAGTGATGTCGCCTATGATGGGGCAGCTGCACAGGTGTGGGCCATCTCGGGTGAAAAACTCAACATTAGATATTATTAGGTTATTCCTTATTGTCTCTCTACTTTATATTCTTTATATTCTATACATAGATTACACTCCAAAGAATAGAACTGATTAATTATTTAATAAAAAAATATGGTTGGTATTGTCACATCTATATTTTATTCAGTTTTACCCAAAGAACCAAATATTATTTTTGTGTCTATTATTTTTTGCAAATTGGACCTTTTTGCAAAACAATATTTAAGGAGACAACTTCTTTTTTTTTGTCACTTGACTTGGTAAGTACTCCGTTAGGTATTTTGAGTACCCCTAACATTTGGGGTTCTTTTTCTGATTTTGAGCCTGTGTTATTATGAGTCTGGTCTTGCTGAAAATATAAAAAAAAATACTTGATGCATATAATAAACTAAAATTACATAACAGTTTATAAAATTTATTTATTTAGTACTTTCTACATGGACAACATAAAGTGAAACAATAGGTAACTATAATGAAATTAAAAAGTACCTACTTACTAACTAATACTCTAAAAGGTCTAATATTAATCTGCATATATTTTAAGTAGCATAATGTTGAGACTAAACTATTCCGCCTCCATTGATGTGATTAATTTCTTCTTCTGAAAGTGGTGTTCTTCTGTAGCGCGCCGGCAGATGGGTATCAGGAATGGCCCCAGTGCTCATGGTTGCAGCAGGTTGGCCGCCAGCCTACAAATAAAAATATGCTCGTCAAATTCTGGACATTGAGTGTACGCTAAGAGTGGAAATAGGGATGGGAGGTTTTTCAGCTGAAAATTAATTGAAATAGAGAAGCAAGTACATAATAATCCGCATCGAGAATAGTGATAATCTTCACTAACAATAGAAGGTACTCCAACCTGGCCTGAACCAGCATTCGCTGCCACCGAAGATCCGGCAACATTTCCAACACCCTTTTTGAACTTAATAGCTGGAATACGTAAAAGAATAGCTGTGGGTCGGACCATCCTTCAATTATTTAATGTGCAAGCAGAACGTAAAATTTAGAGAATTTTCAAGTTTGGTTGCAAAAAGTATTTGGTTGGTTTTTATATTTGACATTAGAAAAATATGACATGTACAACAGCTGATTGAGAGATCTTTATCAAGCCGTCATCTGCAGCTTCTTCTTCTTGACGCTGCGGTTAAGTGCCTCTGGCAGCGCTATTTACCGATTTATCTCGTCTAAGTATTTACCCTGGTTTTAACTCTAAAAGCCACCACTTTTAGGACACGGGTTGTTGCACTGTGCAACAACCCTTGTCCTAAAAGTGCTCCAGAGCTCCAGCTTCGCTCCTACAGGGAGTCGGGTGCGCGCAGGATTTCTTGGGGCAGGGACGCCAGTCTTTGGGCGTCTCAGGTGGTCGTGAGTAGAGATGGGCGATATCATTGAGGTGAATGTGGTGGGAATTGTCCACATGATCGTACATGCGACGCGCCAAATGGACCAAAAAGTCCTCAATGTTGGTAATTTGCACATCACGCACGGGCGATCACGTCGTTCCTCACGTAGTGCCCCGCTCCTGTTCACACTCGTAGGGCGATGTTCTGCTGCACCTTCAGCCGCCTCTTGTTGGTGTTCGAGCACAACGCATACCAGGCCGGTGTAGCGTAGGGAGTCGCGAGTGGTAGGTCTTGTAGACCCCCAACTTTGTCGTCAGGTAGCAGTCGCGGCGTCAGGTCAGGTCGCAGCATAGCCATAAGAAGAAGAACAAGAAGCTACACCAAGGACGTTTTATTTGCATAAACAGGACTGAGCACTGTTGACCAAAAGTCGGTCCGAGAAGGATGGGAACCACAGAGGCGTTTGTCCCTTTCTAATAAAGTGTCCATGATATTGTTGTTTTGTGGGACAAAAATGTACAGAACAATTTTATACATAATTGTATGAAATTGTAAAGCCGAGTCTACAGCGGGTGTTTTGCCCTACACAATCAACAAAAACACGTCAAACAAAAGATTCATTCACTCATTAATTACTACACATTTTTCTTAGCATCAACAATGTTTTTACTTTCCGTGCCAGATGGAAAACACGTACACAAAACACCCCCGCGCGGGTCGAAAGTATGTCTTTCTCATTCATATTGTTTGTTATACATGTCAGACATGCTTTTTAAGTAAATTTGAATTTTTGAATGAGATAATAAAATATCTTTCTCGGCCGAACTCATTGTTTTTTGCTAGAGAAACTAAGTTTTGTGTACACGATCCACCCGGGCGCTATAGACGGAGTGTGTTAAAAAACATGTTCCAGAAACAACATTTGTTTATGTGTTTTTGTTGAATGTTTTCAATTTTTTTTCGCTGGTGACCCGGTTTAATTCAGGCTCTGATGGAGCTGTGTGTGCAGGCTACCCTCGGGGTCTCTCAAGTGGCGAATGATGAATGGCCATCAGACGTGATGGCTATTCATTTTCCGCCACACCATGTCATGGTGTTTAGCTAAGAATATATTGAATAAGCAGTACCCGACCAAACAGAAAAATAGGGGTAGAGAACAAATAAAGAAAAAATTTTGTACATATTTTTTTTATTGCAATCAAAGATTTTCAAAGATTTTTATTAAGAATATACATAATTACAAAAAGTTACAGTATTGTAAAATAATTACATCTAAAGTTAATTATAACGCCAGCACCTGAACTAGGATTAACCTGTGTTTCAGGCTATATACGGGCTTATTTTAAACATTACGTGTAATTATCATAAAATAATCTATTTTTAACAAGTACATATCTATTTTAACCTATAATAAAATCCAAATTTATAAACATATGTTAGCTGCTTTGCTATAGAAACTATATTACGAACTAAATTATTTATTTTATTATAGCTAGCAACTTCTCTGTATCATCGTAAGACAAACCTTCAAGAACAGTTATGAGAGTATTCTTACATGCATTATAGTTTAAGGAGGAAAAATGTACTATCTTATTGAGCCTATTGTACAGAATTGGACCAAGAAAGAAGAAAAATTTATGTGAGAAAGCAAATTTTGTTTGTGTCCTAGGGCAAACATTATAGTGTAGCCTTTTTTGAGTTACTTCCGTGGTATATGGCAAAGCCCTGTGCTGTTTTAATACTGTGTTTAGTATAAATAATTGCCGAACTGTTAAAACCTTACACGAGAGAAAAAGAAGATTAGTAGAAAGCATAAAAGGTTTGAAATAAGCTATTTTAAGAATGGCTCGCTGAGCTCTCTCAATTTGTATTAGTAATGTTTTGCCTACACCACCCCAAATGATAATGCAATAAGACAAAATTGATTGGCAGAGTGCCAAATAAACGTTTCTAATCATCTTTTGATCCGCAATGCAGCGTAGTTTTTTGAAAACAAACATCAACTTACGAACTCTATTACTCAGAACATCTATATATGGTCTGAAAGAAAGTGTTTCGTCTAGTATTATACCCAGATATTTTATTTTATCCGATTTGTTAATAGGTGGGCAAGTACAAATGGTTTTTGAAGTAGTATCACAATTGTGGGCTATTATTAGGCTTGATTGTTCTTCAGTTAACGTTGTTTTCCGCATTGAAATAATCTTTTATTAATAATTTTTTCAAATATGTTAGACATAGATGATAATATTGAAATGGGTCTGTAATTAGTAACTTGATCTTTACTTCCCGATTAAAAAATTGGGACTACAACAGCATTTTTCAAACTATTTGGAAAAATGAAAAAAATCAAACATGGTTAAATAAAATTGTTTTATGGAGTTTTTGACGCAGACCAATCTTACTTCCTAAATTCTTAAATGAGTTTGATTTTGCGTAATTAAATATTCTTAAATTTAAATATGAATTAGCCATTATCTTTACCAACTGTAACTCATGTGGTTCTTCATAACTTTGTACAGGGTGAGACGAGTAAAACAAAGTATTAAGTTTCGTAACAAAAATTTGCTTTAAAACCATCAAAATTTTTTTCTTGCTAATATCTTTGAAAGAACCCAGAGCTATTTCTGAAAGGAACAATTTTTCAGCATTCTTTATCACTTCAAATGCAAAGCGAGATACATACTTCAAACCGCCTTTATCTACAAAAGCGGTAAAAGATGAAAAATTTGTGATATCTACAAAATATGTGTGATCAAAATGTTCTTTAGCAATCACTAAAGAATCGCGACAGTACTGGCATGAAATTTTGTCTAACATTTTGTTTACAAAATGACCTGCTATATAATACAAGACATTTATTTTGTAATCGGAAATAGTGGTTGATTCAACGTAATACATTAAAGCATCCAATTGTTCTTCTTCATGAGGATCTGACGATTGAACTTCAACCACAGATCGCTTCTCACTACGGAATTCCAAAATTGGAGATAATTCAAAGTTATCGTCAGTGCAGTTAGCATTCATACTAGGTTTAATGCTATTACGATACAGCAATTTCCTCAGAGCATACTTAAATTGTAAGGCATTAGGGTTATTGTTTCCACCGCCTTGTAAACGGACACAAGAAAAAAACATTTCCAACTGATCTTGAGAAACTTTATACGGCAAGAAATAATTGAAACCCTTTTCAACTAAAAGATCCATAGCTAAGTTCGAAACACTGTAGGTATCCACTATTAGTCCTAAAGCTCCCATTTTTCGCCGATGGAAAAGAATTGATTTGTTATCAACATTAAGCTTTGATAAATATTCTCGTGTTTCAGTTAAGATTTCCATCCAATAATTTTTATTATTAAGTCGCAATGGGGACTTAAAGCCTTTTCCTAAAGGAGATTTAGCATTTAAGACATCGAAAACTCTATCTATAGTTCTGATGTATTCAGTAGTTGCTTCGCTGTTCTTGAATTCATCATTATTACTGACACGTAAGAAGTCAATAGCATTTGCAACCGAAGAACTCATGATCTGAGCGGCTAATTTCACATTCATTTTCTTACCTATAAAGTTAATATGGGCAGCGTTTATTTTATTAGCAAGTTTTAATCCCTCTTCGTCTTGCAAAGCATGTAATTTTTTGACAAAATTGAAATCAATGTGCCCATTTTCAGAACTCATGTTTCTTTCAGCAAATACATTACGACATAATTTAAGCATGTGAACAGGATCCAAAATACAATGAATTTTAGTGTCTTTCTTTGGATGTTTAAAATTTGTAATTATTTCTGGTAAATTGAAATTGCATCCCAAATTTTCATAAGTGGCCAAATTACTAGCAGTTCCATCACATGTAAGGCTGCAAACAGTTATACCAATATCATATAACATGTTAATTGCTGTCATTAATAACTGTGCTTGTACTGAGGCTGAAATTTTGTCAATAAAAAAGTAAGCGATGGGGCATTTGAATTTGCGTTTAAATGCCACAATCTGAAGAACAAGGACCTCTGTGGCTAGACATTCCGAATCGTATGGTACAATGCCGGCATAGTCAACATAGCCCCACATTTTATCATTATGTTTATCATAAGCTTCCTCTGATTTGATAGACATGGCATCAAATATTAGTGCTCTAATATTTGATGTAGTCTAGTCTATCAAATCGAGATCATTTTCGAGATCATTTTCAGATACTGACAATTTCAAGTATTCGAAAACTTCAATCATAAATCCTACATTGCACTCGTTAGTCGCTAACATTTTGCGTAAGGTTGCAGGATGAGGTAGCTTAGTGTGATTTCTAAGAAACATATATGCTTTAGAAGAATAAAAGTACAAAGATAACGCAAACTGTTTGAGCTCCTTTGAAAATCTTACTCCTGTATTACTTTTGTCTGTATTAATTTGCTTAATATGAATTTCCACAAAATTATTTTTCAATATATGTTCAACCTCATCAAAATTATTGCTCCTTTTTTTTAAAATTGCTAGAAGTGACTTTATACTGTCCAAGCGAATATCACGCCTCTTTAACTTTTGTGTTAAAACTTTTACTTTCCGCTTGAGCATATCTTCTGATGGACTGCTGTGGTTGATGTCAGTCTGGACTGCTACTTCTTTTACGTCCCAGCAGAACTTTTTGGCAGGTGGTGTGTTGACATCAGAGCAAGAATCTCTTGAGGTTCCTGGAGTACTATGCTCGATAGGTTGAAATTCTGAGTGTATGATAATGTTACTCAGAACATTTATTTGTTTATTTTGCACCTGCAATAGAAGTATCAAATAAATAACTTAAAAAAAACCGACTCCGTGAATAGTCGTTAAATTAAAATCAGGTGTTTTCATTTCTTTAAATTTATTTTATAATTTTAAGAGACTCAGTGTCACTCTTACAGCAAAACGAATCTATCGACATATCCCTAGCCAAAATCCATCAAGCCGTTAGGCTAGAGCGTGCCAAAGTATTATACATACAGACATTCGCTCGAAAAACATAACCCTCCTTATGGCGCAGTCGAGTAAAAGGTACAAATCTCAAGGTATCCTCCCTATTCAATCTTATTATTATTTATCTATACATCTTCCATCTATACAAATAAATAAAATCGAAGTGTCTGTTTGTAATATTAAAATAACCACATTTTAATGAGTGCATATGAATGTACATACGGTGCATATACCAAAACATTTTTTTTTTCAATCTGTCTGTCTGTCTGTTTGTTCCGGCTAATCTCTGGAACGGCCGGATCGATTTTAACACGACTTTCACTGGCAGACAGCTGATGCAATAAAGATTAACTTATGCTACTTATATTTTGGAAAAATGAAAAACTGAAAATTAAAAAATTAAAAAACTGTTTTGTTAATTTCACGCGGGCGAAGTCGCGGGCACAGCTAGTTTTTAATAAAAAGTGATTATCTTATTTTTAGTACAGTAGTTATTATGCTAACGACCATTTCATAAAGGTTTTACAGGATTTTCTTTTTATACTTTTTTACTGTGTACATTTTGTAAATACTACTAAAGGAGTAAGTAGTTTTAAATGATTTTTTTTACTGGATTGTATACATTAACATATTAATAACATTTAATTATGGGCAATACAATTTTCATAAAGTATGTGCTGTACATACATAGGTACCTAATAAAATAAGGAACGTATCTGGGCTAGTGCGTCGAAATTGATGAAACAGGAGTTATTCCTTACATAAACATGTTTTAGCTTAGCATACATACCGATGGAAATATAGATGGTATTACATCTGCTTTTAATATCTGTCGCGAGTTAGCTTCAAAAAAGTCTTGTTTTTTGAAGTGACGGCTACAGACAACGGAATTTTTTGTAATTTTTTGTCCCACTGGGACAACATCCAGCCACTTTTGTTTAATTTTCCCATCCTTAGGAAAACTGTGAAAGGAATAAAATCAAGTTATTATTTTCCTCGTTTATGACCACAAAATATAATAAGTAATGAATTTTGTGTAGTAAATTACAATACTTCATTTAATAAAGTTTGCCTTTGTCAGTAGTAAACACGTACTGAAATGTTCTTAAAACATATTGAAATAGGCCATGTAATAACAATTATCATCGAAGTCTACTGTCCGTAAGCTTGTTTGCCTTTCGTGTAATTAAATAAATTACATACGAGATATGAATATGATATGAAGGTGTACCCGCATGGACACCCTATTTGTAAAATATTCAACATTGTTTTGGTTTGGCTTACCTGTGAAACGATATCCCACAACCAGCATAAGATTCATTTTTACAAAATTTTACACTACATTGTTTCACCATTTAGAATTAAATAATCCTAATAAACAGATCTGAAATGAACATAAACAACGTAGTAAAATTGACTTTTTGAATCGGACTCGTGCGAGGTTCACGTGTGATTTTCGTTTTCCCGCCTAAATATTTGAATTGTTGTGTAAATTTTCTCTGATTCTGTTATTATTTATTGTATTTAGTTAAATTAGATAGTTAAGAACTTCTTTTGTATATATTTGTGATCATCCCACATCGGGTTGGTAAGTTTTTTGTATTTATTTTTCTGCCCACGGGTAATCGAACGAATGCGTATCCAAAATGGAGGTCGAGTATGTAGACCCTGGGCCGGACCCCGGCCCTCCGCCTGGAAATAATTTCATAGTTCCGTCCCCGGAACTATTTATAGAGCTGCCTTCGTCAGACTGTTATGAGGATAATAACATTTCAACTGTATCCACGCCAAGCGACAGACGAGCGGAATTCTTGAAAAATGATGATACAACCGATAGTGAATGGTCTTCAGTTTCAAAAAAAAAGGACAAAAGATCTAAAAAAATTGACAAACTTAAGTCAATTTCTAAGATAAAGCCAATACATACTAATTTTAGCAAGGCTCTCTCCAGCAATAACGTAATTAATGACATGACATCCAATTCCCCACGCTTACCCAATAAAATAGTTTCATCCTCCATCAAAACAATTTTGCCAGCTGTTGATACAAACAAACCTTCAACCCAAACTTTGGTTCCTGGCCAACACACAGTTCCAACTCCAACTTCAGTTACACGAGACCACTACGAATCAAGTGACTGTGGTCCATTCATGATATATGTAGAACTAATAGAATTTGATGGTATGACGGGTACTACTCTACATCCGTTGAAGTTTGGTTCATTTTTGTTTAAAAATAACTTGACTTCCATTTTAAAAGATGGTATTAAAAAGATAGGTCGAAACCGCCTCTCCATATGTTTTAAAACACCAGTAGATGCGAACCAATTTCTCAAAAGTGAAGTCCTTGAAAAAAGTAAATATAAAACTTATATCCCTTCTCACAATATTTCCCGAATGGGAATAGTTAAAGGTATCCCCTCTGACTGGACTCATGAGGAGATTGTAGAGTCGGTACAATGCCCTCTCGGAACAGGAAAAATACTGAAAACGCGTCGTTTAAATAAAAAAGTTACAACAAATGATGGTAGCAGCTGGATCCCAACCCAGACAGTGGTGTTTACTTTCGATGGACAGAATTTGCCAAAGGAAGTAACCTGCTGTTACACCATTTTACCTGTGGAACAGTATGTATTCCCCACAATTCAATGCTATAACTGTTGTCGATTCGGTCATACCAAAATGCAATGTCGCTCAAAACCTAAGTGTTTTAAATGCTCAGACAGCCATACAGGAGACTCATGCCTTGTTGAAGTATCCAAAGCAATATGTATGTATTGCTCTGCTCATCATTTTGCTACCAATAAGGCATGCCCTGAGTACAGTAGACAGGTTAATATCAAACACCACATGGCTAATCATAATGTCTCATATCAAGAGGCAATAAAAATAGTTCCGCAAACAAAAAAATCATTTGCTGAGATTCTTATGTCCTCATCTGCTCCATCACATCAATTACCATCAACAAATAACTCCTACGGTGTAACACTGTCCTCCCAACTGGAACCAGTTGGAGCTACTCACTCTTATAAAAAATCCGTCCCTCGTACTCCCCGCCCACGCCCAGTCTTAGTACCAGGATATGATCAGGAAGCTCATAGAAATATCATAAAATCTTATGAAATTCCGACCCTTACTAATGGTTGTGCCATAAACAATAATAAAATTGATCCTAACACAGGTGAGAAAGAAACCTTGTCACCAGACACAATAACTAAACTAATTTCATCTTTGACCAATATAATCCTTCAAGCGGACCTACCGAACAACGTTGCAATACACATGATCAATACAATATCAATTACACTTTTAAATGTAACGAAATATGGATGTAGTCCTACAATGGAATTGTAGAAGTGTAGTTCAGAATAAATCTGAACTGCACCATTTATTTAACACTCATAATCCATTCATTTCTGCCGTCTCGGAGACGTGGCTGAATCCTGGTTCCGTTCTTAGAACTCCTGGGTACACCATTCTCCGTGACGATAGAGAAGATGGATGGGGCGGTACTGCCCTTTTTATTAAAAATAATTTACCTTTTAATCGTATTCCCATTAATAACTCAAGCAGCTTGCTTAATTTTGTTGCTATCAGGTTTAATAACATCTCTTATATATCAGTGTATATACCAAAAAAAGTTAATGCTGTTATTCCAATTCTTAGTTCTTATCTTTCCGCAGTTCCTCCTCCCATGGTCCTATTAGGAGATTTTAACTGCCACCATCAGCTATGGGGAGCCCCTGTGAATCACCCTTTTGGGCAGCAAATTTTAGACTTAATAGATAGTTTTGATTTGTGCGTTCTGAACGATGGTTCGCCAACGCGTAGAACCCCTCCTGGCTCAAATCGAAGTTATGTCGATATATCGTGTTCTTCTTCTTCTTTAGCTAGTCTTCTGTCATGGTCCAGACTCCCGATTACCCATGGATCAGACCATTACCCAATTCTTGTCTCTTTCCCTTATCAAAATACTTCCATTCCTAATTTACCTCCTCTTCTACCATACATACTTAATAAAAATAAATGGGATCATTATTCCGTCACCTTAGATGAAAAAATAGGAGCTCTCCCTTGTCCTAATTCTTCTAATGTGATTGAATGTTGTGAGCTTTTCAAAGATTCAATTATTGTTGCTGCGAATTCTTGTTTCAAAAAAAAGAACACCTTTTATGGCAAAATTCCTTCACCTCCATGGTGGGATGCGGCATGCACAAACGCAATTAAATTTCGGAAGTCTGCCGAGGCTAAATGCGAACAAATAGTTACATTAGACAATTTTCTTAATTTCAGAAACATAACTGCTGCTACTAAAAGGCTTTTAAAAAAAAAGAAGTTAGAAGGCTGGCGTAACTTTTGTTCTTCTGTCTCACCACAAACCCCCTCTTCTATTGTTTGGGAAAAAATTAGACGTTTCAGATCATCTCGTAGGCAAAATTTACAATCATCATATTCTACTTCCTGGGCAAATGACTTTATGGACAGATTAGCTCCCCCATTAGTTCCCAATCATTTCCAATTACCTAACCCATTCTGCTCATCTAATGATCCGATTTCACAGACTAATCCTAACTTTTCACTTGATTCGTACTTTTCCTATCAGGAACTAAAATTAGTTCTAAACCAGGTTAGAGACTCTGCACCAGGTCCAGATGGAATTCCATATTCCTTCTTATCTAATGCCAATGAAAACTCAATTAAATATTTTTTGACTATTATTAATATTATTGTCAATTGTGGTCTAATACCTCAATTCTGGAAACATCAAATTATAATTCCTATATGTAAACCTGGCAAAGACCCTTTAGATTCCTCCTCATATCGCCCAATAGCTCTCTCATGTACAATCCCTAAAGTGGTAGAACATTTAATAAAAAATCGGTTAGAGTGGTTTGTGGAACATAATTCTCTCTTATCAAATACACAATATGGATTTAGAAAGGGTAAAAGCATTTCTGACAGCCAAGCATTATTCACTACAGATATACATCTTGCATTTAGCAGAAATAAATCAGTTGTTGCTGGATTCCTGGATATTTCTGCTGCATATGATAACGTTGACCTTTGGAGCCTTAAGCAAAAACTGCACAAGTTAAAGATTCCTTATAAGATGACCTCATTTATATTTAATTTATTTTCGGGTAGACAAATTTCACTACGACTTAAAGGTGTCAATGAGACTGACAGACTCATCTGGAAAGGGCTCCCACAGGGATCTGTTCTGAGCCCTCTTTTATACAATCTTTACACAATTGACATTGAGAAGTCGATGACACAGGTAACCAAAATTTTACAATACGCAGACGACTTGCTTATCTACTCAGTTGATTCTTCTATAGTTCAAGCAGCCAACAAAGTTGAGGAAGCTATAGTTAAATTATCTACCTGGTTAGAGGTCAATTCTCTATCCCTATCGGCTTTAAAAAGTTCTATTTGTATTTTCTCTAGAAAAAGACAAATTCCAAATATATCTATTTCTTTAAATGGTTCGTTTATTCCAATAGTTAAGAATGTTAAATTTTTAGGTAAAATTTTTGATTTTCAATTAAACGGCGTTGCACACATTAAACAAATTTTGGGACGAAGTGAGAGCGGTATTAATATTATGAGATGTCTATCCGGTGTATGGTGGGGTGCGCACCCATTTTCTCTAAGAATATTATATCATGCTATTGTTAGAAGCCATTTAGATTTCGGTTCATTTCTATTAATCCCAGGAAATAAAACAATGATTAAAAAACTGGATATGTGTCATTCGAAGGCCCTGAGAATTATTATAGGGGCTATGAAATCTTCACCAATTAATGCTCTTCAAGTTGAATGTTCAGACCCTCCTCTTAACCTTAGACGCCAGTACCTTGCAGATCGATTTATTTTTAAAATCAGTATTTTTGAAAATCATCCATTGATTCCTATGCTATGGTTGTTAAATTCTTATATTCAAACCAAGCCATATTGGAGACATAAATCCATACCTCCATTAATAAAAAGTTTCAGAAAATTTGCAAATATTAGGTTTAAAGTGGAAAGATTTCCAGTACATCCATTATTTTTGTTTGACTTTAAGTCCAAAATTTTTCAACCTGATATCAGGCTCTCTATAGGTATTGATAAAAATACTTCTAATACAAATTTAAAATTTAACGAAATTATTTCGGCCAACTGGTTTAACTCTGATATATTTTTCACTGATGCATCTAAGCTTGACATACAAAGCCCTTTAGGTGCTGCATTCTTACACATAAATTCAGACGTTTCTCAGATGTTCAAGTATCCTAGTTATGGTTCAAATTGTTCTGGAGAGAGCTTGGCTATCCTTGAGTGTGTTAAATTTATTAGGAATAATAATATTTCAAATTCGGTAATTTTCTCTGACTCAAGGAGTAGTTTACAGTTGATACAAGCTAACCCTTTCGGGAAATCCGCTTTCACCTGTCCAATTTCTCTATCTATTAAACATATTTTACGTCTTTGCCATGAAGATAATATTAAGATTACATTGGCTTGGATACCTGGCCACAGAGGTATCGAAGGTAATGAACGGGTTGACAATCTAGCTAAATCAGCTATTGTGCATGGTAGCTCAACAAATTTTTCCACTTTCACTAAAGATTTAATTTCCATAGCCAAACAAAATTTGGAAACATCTTGGAACTCCCATTGGGTTAATTCCAGCCAACATAAAGGAAAACACCTCTACCAAATTCAACCGTTCATCACCTTCTTACCTTGGTTTACAAAAATTAAAATAATTAAACAATTGACCTCAACAATCTGCAGAATGCGCATCAGTCACTGCTCTTCACCTGTTCACCTTCATAAACTGAGAGTGAGAGACACTTCGCTTTGCGAATGTGGTCTTGATGAAGGTACTATTACGCACATTCTGTTCAACTGCCCGAAATACTTGTCTCCGTCCTTATATGATTTTTTGGCCCACTATAAAGCCCCTCTACCATCTAACCTTTCTTCCCTTCTCTCCCTAAAAAATAAATTGTCTACATATGCTCTCATAAAATTTCTAAAATATTATGATATAAAACTATAGTTATGTATTATAAATACTATAATACATAATATTTCTTTCATTATTTTATTCTTTTACTATCTATGACTGTTAGAAAAAAATATTGTATTATTTTATGTATTTCTTTTCTTTTATAACAGATTTCAGTTTTAATTTTCAGTCGCGCCCGTGCATAATTTTGAAACGGGTGTTATCTTTGTATAAATTATCTGTACCGTGAACCAGCTACGTGAAGTTGGCAGTAGTATTCCTACTACAAAAAGGAATAAGTTGCCATTAAATATAAAAAAAAAAAAAAAAAAAAACGTAGTAAAAAATTCTACGTATGACATAAACACGGCAAACAACCTTTGACGAGATAAAACAGGACTACTCCGAAAGAAAGAAGAAAGGGACAAACGCCTCGGTTATGACTATCCTGCTCGGACCGTTTTGCTTCTGTAAATAATGCTAGTTAAAACTATGTCTTATGTTCATCAGTTATGGTTTGTTTTACAAAAGCAAATTTTGCTTAGTACTCAGTCCTGTATAAGCAAATAAAACGTCCTTGAGCTACACAGAGATATAGCCCTGAAAAGAAGAAGAAGAAATAGGTAGTTATTCTCTGTTCTTGACAAGGACGTTTTATTTGCATAAACGTTCTTGACAAGGTTCTTGATTCTTCACTTCACAGACTTTTGTTGTGAACAGAAGAAGAAGATTTTTGTTGTATTTGTGTCATTTTGTGTGTGGATTTGTGTGCATGCTTATCATACCTAACATATTTATTTATGTTAGGGAGATATTTGTGTTTTTACACGAGCCACGTTAGAAGTACTTTTACACCATATTCCTAACATCATGGGAAAAGAAGATGTTACTAGTAAAAAACGACGCAAACTAAACACGAGTTCTTCAACAGATAACACCAAACAAGTTCCAGTTGATGTTTACAAGGTTAGTATGTAGTTCAGAATTTTCACCAGCTTTCTTTACTTACCTAAAGATATTTTCATCATATCATATCATTTAGTCGTATACAAAATATGGTATTCTACCTATCGATATCTTACATCAATACGTAAATTTTATAAACGTAAATAACTAACTTATCAGGATGTTGCCATTTTAGCGTGTTGTAGATTTCGAAGAGTCAGAAGCTCAGCTCCGACCAGCGGAAAAAGATGCTGCACTATTCAAAAAGTTGTGCCAGGACATCAGACAAATACTATCCGAAATAGCAGAACTCAAAGCCAAGGGGACAGAGGAGGTAAACATAATATTATCTGTTTTCAGGGCACTCCTAAAAAATTTTTTATGCAATGCCTTAATATTTTTTATATTATGGATTTTATTAAAATTATTTATATGTGAATGCTTTATTTAAGGCTAAAGAAAAGATAGTGTCAAAGAGAATAGAGGCTTCCCTCAGTATTGTTGCTTTGAAAAAGCTGAATCGTTTGGAAAAAGTACGCACAAGAGCTGGGCGAGATGCACTCCACAAGGAAAAACAGAGAGTAGACTCCACACATCTGCTTCTGCAAAACTTATTGTATGAAGCAGATCATTTGAATAAGGAAGTAACAAAATGTCTGCAGTTCAAATCAAAGGATGAGGAAATCGAGTTAGTTCCACTAGAAGATTTCTATCAGAATGCTCCTCCTGAGATGTCCCGTCCGGTATGATAAGAAGTTATTTCTTTCCATAATATTTTTGTTTAAAGTAGTAATTTCAAAACTAAGAATCTGCCTTTCAAACTAAAGAAATTATCAGAACCTATTTAGCCATTTGGAAGCTGTGATGCGGATTTTGATAGTTTGTGTTGGAGGTTAAAACAGTTCCAATGAAATACTAAATATTTTTTCAGGAATCAACAAAGAAAGATGAGCATCAGTTACAACTAGCTAGATTAGAGTGGGAGTTGTGTCAGCGTCGTGAGCTTGCTGGGGCTTGTAGTGAACTTGTAGCGTCCAAGGAACGCATAGCTGCCGCCATTGCCGCTGCTCGCTCAAGATTAGACGCACTATCACCACACCTTGGTGAGGTGTTGAAAGCAACTAAGCCCCTCCAAGAATGCTTGGCACTGAGGTTGGATGATAAAAGGGAACAGGCCAAATCTGCTTCCTTACTTCCCCCTTCATTGTTTTTGCTCTATGCCAATGCCAGTGCTTATTCAGATGTCCTGGGAGAGAAAGCTGTGACTGTTGGTAAGCATAATTGGTGTTTTTGTTCATGAAGGGTTTTAACCAATAGTTATGTGATATTTTTTTTTTTTTTTTAGGAATTTCAGGAGATGATGATGAAGCAAGGAGACTGGAGCAGGCAAACAATGCAGAAAATGATTTGGTTATCTCCAATGACTCTGATTCAGACCAGGACAATATTGATGAAGAGCATACAGAGAAAAAGAAGCGTCATCACAGAATTGCTAAAGTGTCTAAAGAAGAAAAGGCTGAGGCCAAGAAAAAGGAAGTTCTAAAGAAACATCCATTGAGTGTACAGGTTTCAGTTATTGTGAAGGACGGCACTGCACTGAACCTCATATTTTCATACCTTCTCCAATTAAAAATTGTTGTTGTTAAGTTTACTGTGACATTGCCAAAGCCTGTCATTGGGGTATCTGCTGCTGATGTTCTGAATGGACACTGCATCCTCAATGAGCTGTACCCAGGAGACACAGGGAATGATTCCCCTCACCCTGCCACCACTTTTCTGTTAAAAACAGCTGGTATTACTGAAGATTTTACCCAATTAGTATCGGATGTTGGAAGACCATATATCTGGGCTCAAAGAATGTGTGGCTTGGATTTTATGACAGCAGTGGTAGATGGACAAAAAATCAACAAAGTAATTCAACCTTGTCAAGAACTCAGTGTGACAACTGTTGAAAACTTTATTCTGACTTTGAAGAAAAGGTTGAAATCTAGAGTGGCTCTGATGAAAGAATTGCAAGATTTAGAATCAGGAAAAATTTTGCCTTCAAAACGCGATGCTGCTTATCCCATAAGACTATCGGGATCTTTGATTCAGTGGCAATCTATAGGCTGGCAGGAGTACTCCCAGTCACCATCAACAGCATTTCTCATTTCTGAAAATTTAGTAAATTCTTCTGACATGTTATATAGAGCCATATTTACTAGGCAGTCAGCAAAACTTGTAGCCTTGGTTGTACTTAGAAGTGACTATCCCAAGAAAGCTCCCATATTCTCACTTACCTTGCACTGGAATGGGACACACCATGCTGGTATAAGTGACGACATTCGGGATATCGAAAGAGTTATTAACACTGACTGGGGCTCAGAAGGTCAGTACACACTTTCAGCTCAAATCACTAAACTGCTCACTTGCCTGGATATTCACCTAGAAACTACAGGTTCATCAGAATTTCCGCCAGACAAGGTTATGTTTAACCCAGTGCGCGGCCGGAACAGAGTTAAGCCTTACAAACTTTTGAAACAAGGTTCTGGGGTTTTTGTTCAATACTAAACCTGGAAGTGTGTTTTTAAGACTCATGTATTCTAATGTAAACTGTTTTACCAAGAATAAATTGACATAACGAAACTTCAACTTTTTTTATTTCTTGCATTTATTCAGTGAAACTTTACGCCGCTTTTCCGATGTCAAAAGGGAACAGGGGAAGTAAACAGTTATCCAATAATAATATAATAATAATACACAAAAGTGTTGTGATGTTAAAATAAGTATTTATTAACGAAACAAAATTATATTATAATACAACAGTCTTTATTCTTATTTCAGTAAAGCATTGAACATATTTTTGAGGAGAGTTGCTTAGATAGGATCATGATTTAGGCAAAATATAAAATGATTTGAAACTAATTATAAACACTTAACACTCAATCATCTTAGTTTTTCAAGAATAAACTTTCTATTTCATAGCTTAGCCTAAAAATGCCATATTGTTATTGGTCGACAATGAGATCTCTATAGCATTATGATACACTTTGATGACACACCTAATAATTTCTTTTTTATCATTACAATACACTACAAGTTGGTGATTATGTGATTAAGATACTATCTGGGAAAAAATCTACAGTGTCTATACTAGTTTTTTTTAGTATTTTTTTTTCTATTTATTTTTCTACAATTAGAGCGGAAAAATAAACTTATGTACTTTCCGTTCATTAGAATATGTTTTAAATAGAGAGGGCCAGAAGGCTTCCTTTTTTAGGTTAATGTGTGCTTACATACTATAATTTCAACCATTACGATATAATGATACAACCATTTTCAAAATAAATCAACACACACTCTTATCAAGCTCAATTGTTTATTGAAGCCTTTTCTAAAATCTGCTCTAAAACGAAGTATCAATATGTCAGCTATGTAAACATGTACTTAGAATTTGACTTGCAATGTACTGAATATAAAAAAATATAATAATTCACTATTGCAATCTCTGGTAATCATTATTTAAACATTGACTATTTATATTAATGATTTTAATTTCACTTTTTCTTTTATTCATTCTCGTTACTAATTGTTTTTCATGTCTTTCAATTTTTTTTTGAACATAATAAAATCACATTTTCATTCTGCGTCACGTGTTTTCTATACCTATCCTTATTGCATTATGAGATCCCGGCCTCTAGTTTCACATCCATAATCTTGCGCGGCCCTTTGAGGCAATTGAGCCGCCTCTGAACTGCGTCTCGGTCTGGAACACAATAAAGTGAGGTGATACAACTTTCGGCTGAAATGCAATGCAGCCAAATATTTGACTGCAAAGATAAAATCATCAGGAAAGGGGACTGCATCAACTGCTTTTGTTTGAGTGAGTTGACAAAATTTTCAATTAAATTAAAATATGTCTTATCATGTCGTAATTCTCTGATTGAAACAGAACAAATTAACCAAAACCTGTAATTTAAACATACAAAAATTATTTTTGTTTCTTTAAAAATGTATGTGCACATTTAACATTAACACATGCTTTAACAGTGAAGGAAAACATCGTGGAGGATCCTGCGGCATAATCAGCTTCAGACATATTTACCTGTTCTTTCCCCTGACTTATAGCTGACTAGTCCATGATGAAGAATGTAATCACAATTGTCTATCCGTGTTTTCGCAAAATCTCTAGAATTTTCACGATAATTCGAACTACCAAATCATCCTACGACATGTACAACATGTATACGTACACTTGGAGAGCGTGGTGCGGTGCTGCGGGTGGCGCTGCACGAGCGAGTGCAGCAGCACCTGCGCGGACATGTACAACATGTATACGTACACTTGGAGAGCGTGGTGCGGTGCTGCGGGTGCAGCGGGTGGCGCTGCACGAGCGAGTGCAGCAGCACCTGCGCGGACATGTACAACATGTATACGTACACTTGGAGAGCGTGGTGCGGTGCTGCGGGTGGCGCTGCACGAGCGAGTGCAGCAGCACCTGCGCGGACATGTACAACATGTATACGTACACTTGGAGAGCGTGGTGCGGTGCTGCGGGTGCTGCGGGTGGCGCTGCACGAGCGAGTGCAGCAGCACCTGCGCGGACATGTACAACATGTATACGTACACTTGGAGAGCGTGGTGCGGTGCTGCGGGTGCAGCGGGTGGCGCTGCACGAGCGAGTGCAGCAGCACCTGCGCGGACATGTACAACATGTATACGTACACTTGGAGAGCGTGGTGCGGTGCTGCGGGTGCTGCGGGTGGCGCTGCACGAGCGAGTGCAGCAGCACCTGCGCGGACATGTACAACATGTATACGTACACTTGGAGAGCGTGGTGCGGTGCTGCGGGTGCAGCGGGTGGCGCTGCACGAGCGAGTGCAGCAGCACCTGCGCGGACATGTACAACATGTATACGTACACTTGGAGAGCGTGGTGCGGTGCTGCGGGTGGCGCTGCACGAGCGAGTGCAGCAGCACCTGCGCGGACATGTACAACATGTATACGTACACTTGGAGAGCGTGGTGCGGTGCTGCGGGTGCTGCGGGTGGCGCTGCACGAGCGAGTGCAGCAGCACCTGCGCGGACATGTACAACATGTATACGTACACTTGGAGAGCGTGGTGCGGTGCTGCGGGTGCAGCGGGTGGCGCTGCACGAGCGAGTGCAGCAGCACCTGCGCGGACATGTACAACATGTATACGTACACTTGGAGAGCGTGGTGCGGTGCTGCGGGTGCTGCGGGTGGCGCTACACGAGCGAGTGCAGCAGCACCTGCGCGGACATGTACAACATGTATACGTACACTTGGAGAGCGTGGTGCGGTGCTGCGGGTGCAGCGGGTGGCGCTGCACGAGCGAGTGCAGCAGCACCTGCGCGGACATGTAACGGACATGTACAACATGTATACGTACACTTGGAGAGCGTGGTGCGGTGCTGCGGGTGCAGAGGGTGGCGCTGCACGAGCGAGTGCAGCAGCACCTGCGCGGACATGTACAACATGTATACGTACACTTGGAGAGCGTGGTGCGGTGCTGCGGGTGCAGCGGGTGGCGCTGCACGAGCGAGTGCAGCAGCACCTGCGCGGACATGTAGCGGACATGTACAACATGTATACGTACACTTGGAGAGCGTGGTGCGGTGCTGCGGGTGCAGCGGGTGGCGCTGCACGAGCGAGTGCAGCAGCACCTGCGCGGACATGTACAACATGTATACGTACACTTGGAGAGCGTGGTGCGGTGCTGCGGGTGGCGCTGCACGAGCGAGTGCAGCAGCACCTGCGCGGACATGTACAACATGTATACGTACACTTGGAGAGCGTGGTGCGGTGCTGCGGGTGCTGCGGGTGGCGCTGCACGAGCGAGTGCAGCAGCACCTGCGCGGATATGTACAACATGTATACGTACACTTGGAGAGCGTGGTGCGGTGCTGCGGGTGCAGCGGGTGGCGCTGCACGAGCGAGTGCAGCAGCACCTGCGCGGACATGTACAACATGTATACGTACACTTGGAGAGCGTGGTGCGGTGCTGCGGGTGCTGCGGGTGGCGCTGCACGAGCGAGTGCAGCAGCACCTGCGCGGACATGTACAACATGTATACGTACACTTGGAGAGCGTGGTGCGGTGCTGCGGGTGCAGCGGGTGGCGCTGCACGAGCGAGTGCAGCAGCACCTGCGCGGACATGTAACGGACATGTACAACATGTATACGTACACTTGGAGAGCGTGGTGCGGTGCTGCGGGTGCAGAGGGTGGCGCTGCACGAGCGAGTGCAGCAGCACCTGCGCGGACATGTACAACATGTATACGTACACTTGGAGAGCGTGGTGCGGTGCTGCGGGTGCAGCGGGTGGCGCTGCACGAGCGAGTGCAGCAGCACCTGCGCGGACATGTAGCGGACATGTACAACATGTATACGTACACTTGGAGAGCGTGGTGCGGTGCTGCGGGTGCAGCGGGTGGCGCTGCACGAGCGAGTGCAGCAGCACCTGCGCGGACATGTACAACATGTATACGTACACTTGGAGAGCGTGGTGCGGTGCTGCGGGTGGCGCTGCACGAGCGAGTGCAGCAGCACCTGCGCGGACATGTACAACATGTATACGTACACTTGGAGAGCGTGGTGCGGTGCTGCGGGTGGCGCTGCACGAGCGAGTGCAGCAGCACCTGCGCGGACATGTACAACATGTATACGTACACTTGGAGAGCGTGGTGCGGTGCTGCGGGTGCAGCGGGTGGCGCTGCACGAGCGAGTGCAGCAGCACCTGCGCGGACATGTAACGGACATGTACAACATGTATACGTACACTTGGAGAGCGTGGTGCGGTGCTGCGGGTGCAGAGGGTGGCGCTGCACGAGCGAGTGCAGCAGCACCTGCGCGGACATGTACAACATGTATACGTACACTTGGAGAGCGTGGTGCGGTGCTGCGGGTGCAGCGGGTGGCGCTGCACGAGCGAGTGCAGCAGCACCTGCGCGGACATGTAGCGGACATGTACAACATGTATACGTACACTTGGAGAGCGTGGTGCGGTGCTGCGGGTGCAGCGGGTGGCGCTGCACGAGCGAGTGCAGCAGCACCTGCGCGGACATGTACAACATGTATACGTACACTTGGAGAGCGTGGTGCGGTGCTGCGGGTGGCGCTGCACGAGCGAGTGCAGCAGCACCTGCGCGGACATGTACAACATGTATACGTACACTTGGAGAGCGTGGTGCGGTGCTGCGGGTGCTGCGGGTGGCGCTGCACGAGCGAGTGCAGCAGCACCTGCGCGGACATGTACAACATGTATACGTACACTTGGAGAGCGTGGTGCGGTGCTGCGGGTGCAGCGGGTGGCGCTGCACGAGCGAGTGCAGCAGCACCTGCGCGGACATGTACAACATGTATACGTACACTTGGAGAGCGTGGTGCGGTGCTGCGGGTGCTGCGGGTGGCGCTGCACGAGCGAGTGCAGCAGCACCTGCGGGGACATGTACAACATGTATACGTACACTTGGAGAGCGTGGTGCGGTGCTGCGGGTGCAGCGGGTGGCGCTGCACGAGCGAGTGCAGCAGCACCTGCGCGGACATGTAACGGACATGTACAACATGTATACGTACACTTGGAGAGCGTGGTGCGGTGCTGCGGGTGCAGAGGGTGGCGCTGCACGAGCGAGTGCAGCAGCACCTGCGCGGACATGTACAACATGTATACGTACACTTGGAGAGCGTGGTGCGGTGCTGCGGGTGCAGCGGGTGGCGCTGCACGAGCGAGTGCAGCAGCACCTGCGCGGACATGTAACGGACATGTACAACATGTATACGTACACTTGGAGAGCGTGGTGCGGTGCTGCGGGTGCAGAGGGTGGCGCTGCACGAGCGAGTGCAGCAGCACCTGCGCGGACATGTACAACATGTATACGTACACTTGGAGAGCGTGGTGCGGTGCTGCGGGTGGCGCTGCACGAGCGAGTGCAGCAGCACCTGCGCGGACATGTACAACATGTATACGTACACTTGGAGAGCGTGGTGCGGTGCTGCGGGTGCAGCGGGTGGCGCTGCACGAGCGAGTGCAGCAGCACCTGCGCGGACATGTACAACATGTATACGTACACTTGGAGAGCGTGGTGCGGTGCTGCGGGTGCTGCGGGTGGCGCTGCACGAGCGAGTGCAGCAGCACCTGCGCGGACATGTACAACATGTATACGTACACTTGGAGAGCGTGGTGCGGTGCTGCGGGTGCAGCGGGTGGCGCTGCACGAGCGAGTGCAGCAGCACCTGCGCGGACATGTAACGGACATGTACAACATGTATACGTACACTTGGAGAGCGTGGTGCGGTGCTGCGGGTGCAGAGGGTGGCGCTGCACGAGCGAGTGCAGCAGCACCTGCGCGGACATGTACAACATGTATACGTACACTTGGAGAGCGTGGTGCGGTGCTGCGGGTGCAGCGGGTGGCGCTGCACGAGCGAGTGCAGCAGCACCTGCGCGGACATGTAGCGGACATGTACAACATGTATACGTACACTTGGAGAGCGTGGTGCGGTGCTGCGGGTGCAGCGGGTGGCGCTGCACGAGCGAGTGCAGCAGCACCTGCGCGGACATGTACAACATGTATACGTACACTTGGAGAGCGTGGTGCGGTGCTGCGGGTGGCGCTGCACGAGCGAGTGCAGCAGCACCTGCGCGGACATGTACAACATGTATACGTACACTTGGAGAGCGTGGTGCGGTGCTGCGGGTGCAGCGGGTGGCGCTGCACGAGCGAGTGCAGCAGCACCTGCGCGGACATGTAACGGACATGTACAACATGTATACGTACACTTGGAGAGCGTGGTGCGGTGCTGCGGGTGCAGAGGGTGGCGCTGCACGAGCGAGTGCAGCAGCACCTGCGCGGACATGTACAACATGTATACGTACACTTGGAGAGCGTGGTGCGGTGCTGCGGGTGCAGCGGGTGGCGCTGCACGAGCGAGTGCAGCAGCACCTGCGCGGACATGTAGCGGACATGTACAACATGTATACGTACACTTGGAGAGCGTGGTGCGGTGCTGCGGGTGCAGCGGGTGGCGCTGCACGAGCGAGTGCAGCAGCACCTGCGCGGACATGTACAACATGTATACGTACACTTGGAGAGCGTGGTGCGGTGCTGCGGGTGGCGCTGCACGAGCGAGTGCAGCAGCACCTGCGCGGACATGTACAACATGTATACGTACACTTGGAGAGCGTGGTGCGGTGCTGCGGGTGCTGCGGGTGGCGCTGCACGAGCGAGTGCAGCAGCACCTGCGCGGACATGTACAACATGTATACGTACACTTGGAGAGCGTGGTGCGGTGCTGCGGGTGCAGCGGGTGGCGCTGCACGAGCGAGTGCAGCAGCACCTGCGCGGACATGTACAACATGTATACGTACACTTGGAGAGCGTGGTGCGGTGCTGCGGGTGCTGCGGGTGGCGCTGCACGAGCGAGTGCAGCAGCACCTGCGCGGACATGTACAACATGTATACGTACACTTGGAGAGCGTGGTGCGGTGCTGCGGGTGCAGCGGGTGGCGCTGCACGAGCGAGTGCAGCAGCACCTGCGCGGACATGTAACGGACATGTACAACATGTATACGTACACTTGGAGAGCGTGGTGCGGTGCTGCGGGTGCAGAGGGTGGCGCTGCACGAGCGAGTGCAGCAGCACCTGCGCGGACATGTACAACATGTATACGTACACTTGGAGAGCGTGGTGCGGTGCTGCGGGTGCAGCGGGTGGCGCTGCACGAGCGAGTGCAGCAGCACCTGCGCGGACATGTAGCGGACATGTACAACATGTATACGTACACTTGGAGAGCGTGGTGCGGTGCTGCGGGTGCAGCGGGTGGCGCTGCACGAGCGAGTGCAGCAGCACCTGCGCGGACATGTACAACATGTATACGTACACTTGGAGAGCGTGGTGCGGTGCTGCGGGTGCTGCGGGTGGCGCTGCACGAGCGAGTGCAGCAGCACCTGCGCGGACATGTACAACATGTATACGTACACTTGGAGAGCGTGGTGCGGTGCTGCGGGTGCAGCGGGTGGCGCTGCACGAGCGAGTGCAGCAGCACCTGCGCGGACATGTAACGGACATGTACAACATGTATACGTACACTTGGAGAGCGTGGTGCGGTGCTGCGGGTGCAGAGGGTGGCGCTGCACGAGCGAGTGCAGCAGCACCTGCGCGGACATGTACAACATGTATACGTACACTTGGAGAGCGTGGTGCGGTGCTGCGGGTGCAGCGGGTGGCGCTGCACGAGCGAGTGCAGCAGCACCTGCGCGGACATGTAACGGACATGTACAACATGTATACGTACACTTGGAGAGCGTGGTGCGGTGCTGCGGGTGCAGAGGGTGGCGCTGCACGAGCGAGTGCAGCAGCACCTGCGCGGACATGTACAACATGTATACGTACACTTGGAGAGCGTGGTGCGGTGCTGCGGGTGGCGCTGCACGAGCGAGTGCAGCAGCACCTGCGCGGACATGTACAACATGTATACGTACACTTGGAGAGCGTGGTGCGGTGCTGCGGGTGCAGCGGGTGGCGCTGCACGAGCGAGTGCAGCAGCACCTGCGCGGACATGTACAACATGTATACGTACACTTGGAGAGCGTGGTGCGGTGCTGCGGGTGCTGCGGGTGGCGCTGCACGAGCGAGTGCAGCAGCACCTGCGCGGACATGTACAACATGTATACGTACACTTGGAGAGCGTGGTGCGGTGCTGCGGGTGCAGCGGGTGGCGCTGCACGAGCGAGTGCAGCAGCACCTGCGCGGACATGTAACGGACATGTACAACATGTATACGTACACTTGGAGAGCGTGGTGCGGTGCTGCGGGTGCAGAGGGTGGCGCTGCACGAGCGAGTGCAGCAGCACCTGCGCGGACATGTACAACATGTATACGTACACTTGGAGAGCGTGGTGCGGTGCTGCGGGTGCAGCGGGTGGCGCTGCACGAGCGAGTGCAGCAGCACCTGCGCGGACATGTAGCGGACATGTACAACATGTATACGTACACTTGGAGAGCGTGGTGCGGTGCTGCGGGTGCAGCGGGTGGCGCTGCACGAGCGAGTGCAGCAGCACCTGCGCGGACATGTACAACATGTATACGTACACTTGGAGAGCGTGGTGCGGTGCTGCGGGTGGCGCTGCACGAGCGAGTGCAGCAGCACCTGCGCGGACATGTACAACATGTATACGTACACTTGGAGAGCGTGGTGCGGTGCTGCGGGTGCAGCGGGTGGCGCTGCACGAGCGAGTGCAGCAGCACCTGCGCGGACATGTAACGGACATGTACAACATGTATACGTACACTTGGAGAGCGTGGTGCGGTGCTGCGGGTGCAGAGGGTGGCGCTGCACGAGCGAGTGCAGCAGCACCTGCGCGGACATGTACAACATGTATACGTACACTTGGAGAGCGTGGTGCGGTGCTGCGGGTGCAGCGGGTGGCGCTGCACGAGCGAGTGCAGCAGCACCTGCGCGGACATGTAGCGGACATGTACAACATGTATACGTACACTTGGAGAGCGTGGTGCGGTGCTGCGGGTGCAGCGGGTGGCGCTGCACGAGCGAGTGCAGCAGCACCTGCGCGGACATGTACAACATGTATACGTACACTTGGAGAGCGTGGTGCGGTGCTGCGGGTGGCGCTGCACGAGCGAGTGCAGCAGCACCTGCGCGGACATGTACAACATGTATACGTACACTTGGAGAGCGTGGTGCGGTGCTGCGGGTGCTGCGGGTGGCGCTGCACGAGCGAGTGCAGCAGCACCTGCGCGGACATGTACAACATGTATACGTACACTTGGAGAGCGTGGTGCGGTGCTGCGGGTGCAGCGGGTGGCGCTGCACGAGCGAGTGCAGCAGCACCTGCGCGGACATGTACAACATGTATACGTACACTTGGAGAGCGTGGTGCGGTGCTGCGGGTGCTGCGGGTGGCGCTGCACGAGCGAGTGCAGCAGCACCTGCGCGGACATGTACAACATGTATACGTACACTTGGAGAGCGTGGTGCGGTGCTGCGGGTGCAGCGGGTGGCGCTGCACGAGCGAGTGCAGCAGCACCTGCGCGGACATGTAACGGACATGTACAACATGTATACGTACACTTGGAGAGCGTGGTGCGGTGCTGCGGGTGCAGAGGGTGGCGCTGCACGAGCGAGTGCAGCAGCACCTGCGCGGACATGTACAACATGTATACGTACACTTGGAGAGCGTGGTGCGGTGCTGCGGGTGCAGCGGGTGGCGCTGCACGAGCGAGTGCAGCAGCACCTGCGCGGACATGTAGCGGACATGTACAACATGTATACGTACACTTGGAGAGCGTGGTGCGGTGCTGCGGGTGCAGCGGGTGGCGCTGCACGAGCGAGTGCAGCAGCACCTGCGCGGACATGTACAACATGTATACGTACACTTGGAGAGCGTGGTGCGGTGCTGCGGGTGGCGCTGCACGAGCGAGTGCAGCAGCACCTGCGCGGACATGTACAACATGTATACGTACACTTGGAGAGCGTGGTGCGGTGCTGCGGGTGCAGCGGGTGGCGCTGCACGAGCGAGTGCAGCAGCACCTGCGCGGACATGTAACGGACATGTACAACATGTATACGTACACTTGGAGAGCGTGGTGCGGTGCTGCGGGTGCAGAGGGTGGCGCTGCACGAGCGAGTGCAGCAGCACCTGCGCGGACATGTACAACATGTATACGTACACTTGGAGAGCGTGGTGCGGTGCTGCGGGTGCAGCGGGTGGCGCTGCACGAGCGAGTGCAGCAGCACCTGCGCGGACATGTAGCGGACATGTACAACATGTATACGTACACTTGGAGAGCGTGGTGCGGTGCTGCGGGTGCAGCGGGTGGCGCTGCACGAGCGAGTGCAGCAGCACCTGCGCGGACATGTACAACATGTATACGTACACTTGGAGAGCGTGGTGCGGTGCTGCGGGTGGCGCTGCACGAGCGAGTGCAGCAGCACCTGCGCGGACATGTACAACATGTATACGTACACTTGGAGAGCGTGGTGCGGTGCTGCGGGTGCTGCGGGTGGCGCTGCACGAGCGAGTGCAGCAGCACCTGCGCGGACATGTACAACATGTATACGTACACTTGGAGAGCGTGGTGCGGTGCTGCGGGTGCAGCGGGTGGCGCTGCACGAGCGAGTGCAGCAGCACCTGCGCGGACATGTACAACATGTATACGTACACTTGGAGAGCGTGGTGCGGTGCTGCGGGTGCTGCGGGTGGCGCTGCACGAGCGAGTGCAGCAGCACCTGCGCGGACATGTACAACATGTATACGTACACTTGGAGAGCGTGGTGCGGTGCTGCGGGTGCAGCGGGTGGCGCTGCACGAGCGAGTGCAGCAGCACCTGCGCGGACATGTAACGGACATGTACAACATGTATACGTACACTTGGAGAGCGTGGTGCGGTGCTGCGGGTGCAGAGGGTGGCGCTGCACGAGCGAGTGCAGCAGCACCTGCGCGGACATGTACAACATGTATACGTACACTTGGAGAGCGTGGTGCGGTGCTGCGGGTGGCGCTGCACGAGCGAGTGCAGCAGCACCTGCGCGGACATGTACAACATGTATACGTACACTTGGAGAGCGTGGTGCGGTGCTGCGGGTGCAGCGGGTGGCGCTGCACGAGCGAGTGCAGCAGCACCTGCGCGGACATGTAGCGGACATGTACAACATGTATACGTACACTTGGAGAGCGTGGTGCGGTGCTGCGGGTGCAGCGGGTGGCGCTGCACGAGCGAGTGCAGCAGCACCTGCGCGGACATGTACAACATGTATACGTACACTTGGAGAGCGTGGTGCGGTGCTGCGGGTGCAGCGGGTGGCGCTGCACGAGCGAGTGCAGCAGCACCTGCGCGGACATGTAGCGACGCTCGCACTCCTTCATGTCGCCGAACAGCTCCTCGATCGCCGCCATCTGGCACTGCAAACGACGACAAATTTTTATGACTCGTTTTCGTAAAGATAAACGTTTCTATCGCTAGAGTTCTATTTCTGTTAGTAAACACAATTGACACCTCGCATAATTAGGGTGCTAGCTCCGTCTATTAGTTATTATCAGTTCAGTGGTATCTTAATATTTTTTTTGTACTGCAATGGCTCAATAACTTGTGAAGTAGTCAGAGTTGTACCATGAAGCCCGGTGAACGTCAGCTGTGGTTTTGAGGGTGGGTTGACCTGACTCCCCATGGTTAATACCAACCCATTTGACGCTTAAACCACCTCCTGCGTCGCAATTCCTGCAGCGAATAGGATTGGCCGGAGCGCGTGACGTTGTGGTTGTGTATAGTTCACCTTATTTTAGAATAGCTCGCGGATGACTTGTATTACTTAATCGCTCGAATCCTACTTCTTTCTGTTCAACTTATGAAATTTCGTCTTCTTTACCAATCGAAACGATTGGTTGAGACGCGTTTCAAGTTCTTGTCTCCTGTTTTGTATAATACATTTTGAACATAATAAATGGTGACACAAAATTATGACATGAGACTTAAAGAGACACATTATATCACAGCTGGACACAGGCAACCGTCTTTCGATGTTTAGTACATTTTTAAAGCCATAATAGATCTGTCAATCAACTAATCATCTAAACTGACCTGCTGAAAGACAATTTATTTAAAAGATTTACTGTTACTACGTTTTCGTGCCGAATATTCTAAGATTTACAGATTTTAGAGGATTTTGTAGGCTTACCAGTTCAATAGCATGTTCGTAGAGTATTTTATCACAGACTGCTGGGGTGATGCCGGCCTCGTGGAGCCGCTTCGACTCGTTCACGATCCACTTGTACTTGCCGTTCATCAGGGACACCACTGGGGAACAAACATTCCTATTAAAAAATAATAGTTTTGAAGATTCTGCTCAGTGGTAGAACTACACTGACTAATTTTAACTGTTCTACGTCTAAACTAAAGGAAAGTGGGGAGTTTTCGTGTCAGGTACTTCCCACTATCTATTTTATGTAGTATTTATTATAGCTGTTGGTTATACTAATAAATAAGTAGTACGCCTGTAGTCCTAGCGAGTGTTCACACCGGCATGCTGATAACGTATCTCGCGACAGGTTTGCAACAGGCGTAAACCTAATATTCTGTGACAGGTTAATTGTGAATTAGCTAAAGGAATTGAAGTTTTACAGCGACGATCGCGAGATTTACACCTGTGGCTAACCCCGTCGCGAGATACGTAATCAGCCTGCCGGCGTAAACGCTCGCTAGAACCTTGGGACCGGTATACAGCTACAGTGCAGTATGGTTCTTCAGACAGACAGACAGCAGGAGGCCGAGGCGGACGCTCTCGTTGCATACAGCAGTGGATGTCAGTACTCACCGTTCCTGACTTGCGGCGTGGGCTGCAGCGTGCGCTCGCGGTAGTGCGCGGCGGCGAGGCGCAGGCCGGCCGCCAGCGCCTGCATGGCCTGCACCAGGAGGCCGAGGCGGACGCTCTCGTTGCATACAGCAGTGGATGTCAGTACTCACCGTTCCTGACTTGCGGCGTGGGCTGCAGCGTGCGCTCGCGGTAGTGCGCGGCGGCGAGGCGCAGGCCGGCCGCCAGCGCCTGCATGGCCTGCACCAGGAGGCCGAGGCGGACGCTCTCGTTGCATACAGCAGTGGATGTCAGTACTCACCGTTCCTGACTTGCGGCGTGGGCTGCAGCGTGCGCTCGCGGTAGTGCGCGGCGGCGAGGCGCAGGCCGGCCGCCAGCGCCTGCATGGCCTGCACCAGGAGGCCGAGGCGGACGCTCTCGTTGCATACAGCAGTGGATGTCAGTACTCACCGTTCCTGACTTGCGGCGTGGGCTGCAGCGTGCGCTCGCGGTAGTGCGCGGCGGCGAGGCGCAGGCCGGCCGCCAGCGCCTGCATGGCCTGCACCAGGAGGCCGAGGCGGACGCTCTCGTTGCATACAGCAGTGGATGTCAGTACTCACCGTTCCTGACTTGCGGCGTGGGCTGCAGCGTGCGCTCGCGGTAGTGCGCGGCGGCGAGGCGCAGGCCGGCCGCCAGCGCCTGCATGGCCTGCACCAGGAGGCCGAGGCGGACGCTCTCGTTGCATACAGCAGTGGATGTCAGTACTCACCGTTCCTGACTTGCGGCGTGGGCTGCAGCGTGCGCTCGCGGTAGTGCGCGGCGGCGAGGCGCAGGCCGGCCGCCAGCGCCTGCATGGCCTGCACCAGGAGGCCGAGGCGGACGCTCTCGTTGCTACGCTCTGTAACACGGTATTTTATTACTTACACAAAATACAAAACGTTGCAACCACATCGGCCGATCGGAATAGAATAAAACATTAACAAAAGCAAAGCACTAATCTCAGTACCTATGTAAGAAAAAATAATACAATTTTAAAGTCTTATCAGAGAGTGAGGGGAGACAATAGGGTGTTACATTGTCCTATATCGTTATTACCTAAATTAAAAATATTCCCACGTTCGGCTGTGTTTCTGACACATTCAATCAAAACATGTTAAACGACTTATATATAACCAAAATGATCGAATTGGATGATTCTACTTTCTTAATTTAATAACAGTTTTTTTTTGGATGTGAACAAGGTTGTGGTAAGGGTATGGATGGACCATATTAGCAAGTCACGCAAATACGCGGTTATGGAATGTTAATACTTTGTAGCACTAAGAGGACATATTCAGGGTTCTATCAAAATGCGGTCACGCGTACGAGCGTTCCGCGTATGTGGCGGCATGGCAAATAATAACCAATTAATGTAATTAAAAGAATGGAGTTTTGTTAAAATAATTTCACATCCCGTAACGATTGCGTAAAATGTTCACAACCATGGTAGTTTCAAAAGCTTTGATTAGTTTAGGACAAGATGGTGGGTGTTGTGTGTAGTGTCCAGCTTTTTTATTTGCCAGCGGTCCACCGATTAGTTTCCTATTCCAATAGAAAACTAACCGTCCGAAGCATCCATGAGCGCTGCGATGGGAGCGCCGCACGACAGGGCGAGGTCCGACAGCAGCTCGGCGAGCATCAGCACGAAGTTCAGCTGAGAGAACACCTTGCTATGCTCCTCCTGGAATAGGCATCATGACAGGGTATAAATACAAATAATTAATAATTATTAGATAAGGGTATGATTGTATCAACATAAGGCGACGACTGATTATACTCCAGCCAAATTCGATGTTGAATGTTTGTCAACAAACTGTCAATACTTAACCTCATCATTTCAGCCATAAAACGTCCACTGATGAACACAAGCCTCCCTCATGGATCTCCATGAGAGGTAGTTGCCATACTTACCACGCTTGGCAGGCGGATTGGCGAGCGCAGTACGGGATGTTGATATACGGGAAGACGCTGCTGCCCATCTTCCGGAGGTATCCTTTTAGCAGGCTCTTACAGCATCCCAGGGCATGAGAGGAAGGTAGCGAGCGCCCCACGGCATGAGTTGCTGGTATTACCGCGAGTATGGTCTCCTCCTGCAGGTTGGGTATGTAGACGGGCGGGTCGGGCGGCGGGTGCAGCTTGATGGCGCGCATGAGGGCGTCGGGCAGCGTGGCGGCGCGCTTGGGCGAGCCGCCCGCGCCGCTCGAGCCGCTGCCCTTCAGCGCCAGGCTCACGGGCGGCGACGTGCCTGGAATACACACACTATCATTAGATAACTCAAATTAAAACAAACATTTAGCTGGACTCCCGCCATAATGTGAGCTTTGGTTCATTCGTTCCCACTTGACCATCATGAGTCAGGGCTCAAAGGGTGAAGTTACCGAAGCTACAATCTAATCTAATGCAATTAGCCTATCGGATTCCACGGCTGGTCGCCTCCTGTCCCTCTCTCCACACCCTCCGCAGGGTGATTACGTATCTCGCGACAGGTTTTGCAACAGGCAATTGACAGCAATATTGCTGTCAAATGTCAATTCCTTGCTGTTCTCTAATACAAAATTGATATTTGACAGCAAAATTGATGTCAATTGCTTGTTGCAAAACCTGTCGCGAGATAGGTAATCACCCTGCCGCCGGTCTAAAGTGTTGACCGGTGAGCACAGTACATATCTAGCTCATCCCGCCATCTGCGCCCGGGCCGACCGCGCGTTTTCTTTCGCTGTACCATAATGTGGAACCACTCGGTGGCTATATTTGCTAACATTTCACTTCAGTTGGGCTGAAGCTACAAGAATCTCAATATAACAAAAAAAAACCTACAATCTTGATGTAGTATAAGTCGTAAACGCTCTATTGCTTTCGTATGAAGGAAAAACATATGTTCCAATGCTCTACTTTTCCGACATTGCGACGCAAACGTGCTATGCAATGGGTAGTGCCCTGCATTGATTATGGATTTCTTTATGCCCTTATTCGACTATGTTGACGGTTTCGACCGTCTTCGTTCATTCAAATACTGCATAACATTTGATTGTAAATAGAGTCTTATGAGCATCGGCACAAGGCTTACCAGATCTGCGCAGAGGGCTCGCATTGGTCGGCGACACCTGCCACAGCGAGGGCGGCGGCGAGCTGCCGGAATTGCTGCTGCGGCGCCGGCTTGACGGCGGCGTCATCGTGAACGGGACCTTATGGACAAACAGATACAGTTCAAATTTGAATACTGATTTGATCTACTTTAGGCTCATCGAAAAACAAGATGTATGAGTATATGGTTCAAATATTAATTTACACAACATCTAAATCTTATCTGAATTTGTACAATTACTTAATCATCATCATCATCGGCCTTTTCGTCTATTACCGACGATTCAGGTAATGCCTGGTTTGGGTGTTGCATTTTTTTAAATGACTAAAGTCATTTATCCTCCATCCTATCTTTGACCTCACTGCGCGACCGCAGTTTTGGCAGACGTGGGTGTCCATTGCAGTTAATTACTTAATCATCATCATCATCATCATCAGCCAACATTAGTCCACTGCTGGACATAGGCCTCTCCTATTAAGCGCCACTCAGAACGTTCTTCGGCCACCCGCATCCACTTTTTGCCGGCCGCTTTTCGCAGGTCGTCGCTCCACCTAGCCGGGGGGCGCCCCACACTACGCTTGCCAAGTCGTGGTCTCCACTCAAGAACCCGTCTACTCCAGCGGTTATCGGTTCTTCGGCATATGTGGCCAGCCCACTGCCACTTCAGTTTGCTAATCTTGAGAGCTATGTCGGTAACTTTAGTTCTCTGTCGAATGACCTCATTTCTGATTTTATCCTTCAGAGATACTCCCAACATAGCCCTTTCCATAGCTCGCTGAGCGACTTTGAACTGGTGGACTAGTCCAACCGTGAGTGTCCACGTCTCGGCTCCGTATGTCATAACAGGTAGGACGCACTGATTGAAAACTTGGGTTTTCAGGCATTGTGGGATGGACGACGTTAAGACTCGACGTAATTTGCCGAAAGCGGCCCAGCCCAGTTGGATTCTTCTTTTGGCTTCCTTCTCGAAGTTGTTTCTACCCAACTGCAGTGTCTGCCCGAGGTAGATATACTCTTGAACAGCTTCGAGTGGGAAACCTGCAACGATGATAGGACCCGGACTTATGTGGTTGTTGAACATGACTTTTGTTTTATCCATGTTCATCTGGAGTCCAATTCGTCGTGAAGAATCGGCTAGGCCATTCAGCATTTCCTGTAGCACTTCCAGCGACTCCGCCATTAGGACTATGTCATCCGCGAATCGTAGGTGTGAGATGTACTCGCCATTGATGTTTATGCCCGTTGTTTTCCAGTCCAGCGTCTTAAACAGATCCTCCAATGCGTTAGTGAACAGTTTCGGGGATATGACATCTCCCTGTCTCACTCCCCTGCGCAATGGTATAGGATTAGACTGCTGGCCCTGTACTTGAACACTCATCGTGGCAGAATTGTAAAGACATTTCAACACCTCGATATAACGATAGTCCACTTGACATCGCTGCAAGGATTCCAGGACGGTCCAGGTCTCAACCGAGTCAAAGGCTTTTTCGTAGTCCACAAATGCAAGACACAGGGGCTGATTATACTCTTCGGACTTTTGTATAATCTGCCTTACTGTGTGGATGTGGTCTACGGTACTATAACCACTACGAAACCCAGCCTGTTCGGGAGGTTGGAACTCGTCGAGCCTTTTTGCGAGACGATTTGTGATCACTCTTGAAAACAACTTATAGACGTGGCTTAAGAGTGAAATGGGTCTGTAATTCTTCAGAAGGGTTTTATCACCCTTCTTGAAGAACAGAACCACAATACTCCTGTCCCACGCCTTCGGAGTTCTCCCACAGAAAATGACGGAGTTGAAGAGCTTTTGCAGTTCAGCCAATATAGGGGCTCCTCCTGCTTTCAGAAGCTCAGTTGTGATGCCGTCATCCCCGGGGGCTTTTCCGTTTTTAAGTTGCTTCAGAGCTAGATCAATTTCATCAGCGCTGACGTACGGCAGTTCATCTGTGAAGTGGCGTGTGAGTGTGGCTCTAGAATCGTGATTTTGGGGTTCCAGGTGAGCAGCCTGGGATTCGTATAGTTGGCTATAGAAATCCTCGATCTCTCTGAGAATTTGCGGCTTTGACACGGCGATGCGGCCATCGGATGATCGTAGCTTCGTTAGGTGACTCCTTCCAAGCGTCTGGCCGAACACTTTTGATCCTCGATTCTGCTCAATTGCCATTTTAATACGGCGTGTGCTGGAGCATCGAAGATCACGTCGAACCAGTTTTGTAATTTGCTTGTTAAGAGCCGATCGGTGTAACGAAGTAGCCTGAGTGTCTTCTCGCCTTAGAGTCATCAGTCGCTTAGTTTCTTCGGAGAGTTCAGAATTCCTATCCTTACGTTTGCCGCTGAAGAGTTTGGCACCTTCATCCCTCACGATTTCTATCACAGATTGGAGTTCCTCGTCGATGTCTGTGGTTTCCAGGGCGGCGAATCGATTTTCCAGATTGTTCTGGAAGATTTCAGAGCCTGCATTGATCTGGAAGAGGTTAGGTCGGAGCGTAGACTTTATCATGCAGTGCCTCTCTAGACGAACGTCTATATTCAGAGTGCCTCTTACGAGTCGGTGGTCGCTTCCAGTGTTGAACCTGCTAACCACTGAGACATCCCTGAATATACGCCGTTTATCCGACATGATAAAGTCAATCTCATTTTTTGTCACAGAGTCGGGGCTTTGCCATGTCCACTTTCTCTGGGGCTTTTTCTTGAAGAAATAATTCATCAAGAAAAACCCCTCCTGCTCGAGAAAGTTGACAAGCATTTGCCCCCTGTGGTTTCTACTTCCAAACCCATGCGGCCCAAGAACCGTTTCGTCCAATTCCTGTATTCCCACCTTAGCATTAAAGTCTCCCATGACAACATTAAAGTGAGCCTTGGAGGTGTTATGCAAGGCTCTCGATATGTCTTCGTAAAGAGACTCAACCTCTTCATCCAAATGTGTCGAGGTCGGCGCATATACCTGAACGACTTTCAAACTGTAACGTTTGGAAAGCTTGATGATCAGGTAAGCAACCCTGGTCGACACACTAGAGATCTCTAAAACATTGTCAGCGAGGACTTTATTTACGAGGAACCCGACGCCACCTTGGGATGGTTGGTCACCCTCTCGGAAATACATAAGGTGCCCCGACTCCAGAGTAATGGTGTCCTCTCCCTCTCTACGGACTTCTGATAACCCGAGTATGTGCCACCTTATGTTGTCTAGTTCCGTTTGAAGTTGGGCCAGGCGCGTCGGTTGTCGGTTGGTCGGTTGGGCAGGTTGCGTCGAGGCGCAGTGTTCGTCCGTTATACGTCGCCAAGGTCAGTTGTTTTTGGTAGCCTACCGTAACCCGGGGATTCTTCGCACCCCCTGCCCTGCCTTTACCATGGCCGCTACCGTGGCCAGGAACGGCAGGGCGGCCGGGAACTAGGGGCCTTTTTGTTTTGGCTGTTCTCATTTGGAGGTAGTTGCCCATAATCTCCACGCTGGGCAGGCGTGTTGGAGATCGCAGTATTTGTGTTGGTCTTTCAGATGGATGCTGCGACCCATCCTCCGTCAAATTATCCCTTAGTCGGCTCTTACGACATCCCCGGGAAGAGTAGGAGGGGCTCATTCTTTGCCGGAGCCACCACGGCAATTACTTAATACAAGTAATAAATTATATTTAAATGTGTTTTTTTCTTTTGTATATTACTAGGGATGGGCCGAAATTCGTTTTACATTCGGTTAGACCGAATTTTGACAGCTTGAGCCGAACTTCGGCATTCGGCCGAAATTCGGTTTAAATGCCGAACATTTGGTGTAAGAAAAAAGTAAAATACCTGCACAATTTTGACTGAAATTAATCGAAATCATATCTAACTTAATAACCGTAAAATTAAATTAGGCCTTTTTAATACTCACTCATTTATTTAGTTAGGAACATATGAACCTTAACTTGCCGTGTGATAAAAATTAAATTCTTTGTTAGAAGTCTTATAAATCTTTGCCGAATTAAAAGGCAAAAAAACAAAAATTAAATAAACTTAGTACTCATCTTACAAAAATATGAGTAAGTAGTGTAACTACATAATTTGCGTAACATTAATTTAAAAAAATCACTTCATACGGACATCGACAATTACAACTTTAATTTTGATAGAAATCCCTTTTATGTTTACAAACTAAACATTTAGAATTATGAAAGGGTGTTTTATTTCAATCAAAGGTTTAAAAGTCTATTCTTTTATCCATCTACTCATATTTAAAATTTACTAGAGGCAGGTTATGGTGTAAAAACAACATAGGCGTTTTTTGAAAGCGCGGCGAAATTCAACCGAATGTACGGCCGAAGTTCGTATTCGGTTCAAACCACATTCGGCCCATCTCTAATATTTACTATTCGTATAAGTTCTTTGCTCTAATAAATAAATACAATGATTTTGAACATGTCTTGTTAACGTTTAATCTAAGAAGTAACTTTTATAGTTTCATTGAATAAAGTGCTTTTGACGTTGAATCTATCAGGTTATGTTAAACTTTCAGCTGGAGTAAGAATATTTGATACTTTATCTAGGTTAATAAATGTGTCTAGTAAGACACAATTATAAGGACTCATTACACAGAATGAGTATGCAAACCATTTTCTATAATAGAAAACAATAAGCTTGTTAATTGCCACTGTACTTGACCTAAACATACTTGTACAACTTGTCTTTGACCATGTACTCATCTTATAACAGGTAAAATATATAGCTGTTATCCAATTGTTTCTAAATGTGAATGGACATAAAAATATATTGTAGGTATTAGTTGTGCATGTTAGAACAATATGTATTTCAGAGTGACAACAAACATCTCATGGTAAACAAAAGAAGTCACATACAAAGTGAATAAGTTTTGCATATTTGAACAACAGCGGTAATGCAACTGGGATTCAAATAACAATAATATGGTGATGCAATATAGAAAATACGATTGTATAATTGTCATCACGTGACCACCTAATACTACTATTAGCTACGGAAATACAAACTACTAGGAAGTCCTATTTTCCTAACTGGATTGCAAAACATGTACATATGTTTGCAGAGCCTAATAAAAATGGGACAAGGATAGAAATATGATAATGAATGGTCTATAACAATTTGAATCAATTTACACTTATACTCATTATTATCCCAAAGACATGGGCGACACAATAAACATACTTTTCTCTTCACCATCGGATGACAACTCTTCACTCACTTCTCACCTATCCATACCATGCTTCACATATCAATTTATATTTTCTAAGCCTTTATATAGCAGATGTGACAGTAGCTTCTCTTAAGTCTATGCATTACAAATGCTCTCTGACCACTCACACCTTACCTAATTAGGACTTAATATATATGGATTATTATTATTTTATAGATTATTATCATCTGAAATAAATATATTCATTCATTCATATCATCCTTGATGCAATCGATCCATTTAATTTTATATTATCTGTGACAGCTGCCTCTCTAATTCTACTATATATTCTCTGGATTGTAGTAAACTCACGGTAGGTGGCGATAGTGATCCGATGTTGTTCGCGTTCCGGCTGTAGTTCGACCGAAGTACGTCGATCGGCTGAGATCTCGGCACGTTATTGTTAGGCGCGAGCGCAAGAGAGTTCTGCAAACAAACGACCATTCAGTACCAAAACATACATGGCTATGGATGAATGCCAAATGATGCATTCAAAACAAAAACGATAGAACGTAATGATTTGAAATAAGAATTTGGCATGGTAACCTGTATAAAAACAATAACATGTGGTTCTATGAACTTTGGCAATGATTTTAAAGACATGTTCCAGAACTAGCAAATGTTATAATGAAAAGTATTCCTAAGATTGAGTTGGATCACGTCATCAGTTCTCCTTGCCTGTGGCCGCCCTCGCTATACTAATATTATTTCGGGTACTTAGGGCACGCTTTCTCTGATTCACGAGGAGGGAATGACGTTGTTTTGCGTTCTTAATTTTGAAGCGTGAAAGGCATAATTTGACGCGTGTCTTACGGTTCTATTGATAGTTGCATATTTTAGGAATACACGTGCTTCATGAGACGTTCTTTCCAGTGTGCTTAGCATTAGAACGCCTACGGTTTTGCGTCAACGGTTGAGAACCTATCTGGTAAGCTTTATATCCGGGTACAACAACGGGCAGAAGCTAGTTTGTTAATAATTCTTTAAGCGTAATATTAGGCAAATTATTGATTTTTCTTGGAACGCATTTTACTCGCGTGTCAATTTATGTGTTAGTAAAAGTTGGAGAAAACACCGTTGCTATAAAAACAACATAAATATTCCCGCAGCGGTGTTGGCGTGTAGCATCTACTTAATACGAGTACAATAAAATCGTGTTTTTACGTTTTTTGAACTCTCCGACGCTCTGCTCTTCGTCGCGCACAGCATAAAGTCAATCTGGCCGGTAGTTCGAACCTTAACATCCTCATTAAATGTCACGTTACTCTATGCTAGATTCTACGGCTTTACACGTTGTAACCAGATTGTGTAAAATAGAAAATAGGCGAGGATGGCGTTAGCGCAAGGGCGCGCAGGCGCGGCCATGTCGCCGACTCGAAGCCCGAGTAGGCAACCTTAGAAAATATCTCCTTTTTAACCGACTTCAAAAAGAAGGAGGTTCTCAGTTTTACTGTTTCGATGTTTGTTACGCGATTACTCCGCCAATTATTAATGTATTTTGATGATTCTATTTTATAAGATAAGTAATTTTTTAGAGGTGGTCCAATTTTAAAAACTCGATTCTCCGATAATTCTTATGATGGAAACCATGAGGAATTTAGTCATTTGTAATAGTAGAAACTGGAGTCCCTCGAGGTATAGTTTGATGTAGTTATCCAAGATAAATCAAGAGAAATACTCAAATACAAAAGGCGTTCATATAGCGGTTTGGGCGTTCACAGCAACAAGTCAAGGATTTTATCAATAAAAGTCGGTTTTTACAAGCTTTTATTTAGCTTGCCCTGTATGTGTGTATGTAACTATGTTTGTTCGCGAAATCTTGCAACTCAATTTTGAAGCAGATATCTTCAACCAATTGAGCTGAAATTTTGTATACTTACATGTTTACTTTGGATGACAATGCATGGTTAGCTATGTGACGTCACTCTGAATCCAACATTGCGGAACACCCAAGATGGCGGACTACTTATTTTTAATGCACTCTTACAATATTGAAAGGCCTTGCTGAGAGTTACTTGAAAAATTATATGACATCACTCTAAATCCAACATGGCGGTCATTAGATGATCAGACAAGAAACCAACTGTCCAGTAAGAACTTAAAAGTAAAAAAAAAAAATTACAAACAAGCTTTTATTTAAACGTACCCGCTAAGACAAGATTTTTATTACATAAATTGTGTAAAAACGTTTTAAGTTGACATCAAACTTTAATTTATTATTTTTATTGGGTATGTTTAAATAAAAGCTTCTTTGTTAAAAAGTTTTCTTTTACTTTTAATTTATTTTATTAATAAATAATTAGCCATTTGGGCTAGCTTATGCCCGCCGTTTCACATGCGTTGTACCCGGATAAAATGTAGCCTATGTGTTAATCCTGGTCAACATCCATTTGTGTGCAAATTTCAGCTCAATCCGTAGGCTAGTTTTTGCGTGAAAAGTAACAAACAGACATGCACACAAACTTTCGCGTTTAAAATATTAAGTAGTATTTAAAGCCTGTATTACATTACACGTTATTCAGGGACCCTTACCCTAACTAAGAGTGGTGTAATAAGAGTAAGAGCGTAAGGGACCCTATCTAGGGCGACCGGTCGGACCCGGCAAGCCTTGCTCCCTAATCGCCCTAACTACCGGGCCCTGAATCCGTGTAGTGTAATACAGCTTTAAGTACGTACCCTCTGTAGCTGCGCGTTCGCGGGCGGGGTGTGCGGCGCGCTGGTCGCGGGCGGCGCGGCGGGCGGCAGCGCCAGGGAGCGCGGCCGCGGCGCCGCCTCGGAGCCCGAGGAGGCGCCCGACCACTCCGCCGAGCCGCTCTCCGCAGCCTCCACCAGCACGAAGTCATCCTCGCCCGCCCAGGTCGTGTCAGACGACTCGGCTAGAAAGGAAATGTTTCATTAACTCCCGACGCGCTTTATGGAGCGACGGGTATCCATAAGGTTTGAACGTTCCACGCGCTTAGTGTGACGGGTGTACATAAGTTAAATCACCCGAGGGGTTAACAATGCTTACCACATCAACTCAAGAATCAAGAATCAAAAAATACTTTATTCAGTGCGGCCGCATGGACCTTATTGACGCGTCACAAATTACAAAATAAAACAACACAAATAAATAGAATAAAGCACATAATTGAATCTGTTCACTTCAGATGACACGCGAGTTAGGAAAAGAAGTGAACAGAAGAACCTAACTCGGTCGTTATAGTCATCATTTAACAATTTTATTTTGTCTTATGTTACGTTTGACGGAGTTGGAGCAGATTCCGTCCCAAGTGGTTTTGTCCTCTAGGTAATCTGATATTTTATAATAAGCTTTATTGCACAGATTGCGTTTAATAATGTTTTTGAATTTATTCAATGATAACTTCTGCAACTCACTTGGGAGTTTGTTGTAGAAGCGTATACATTGCCCTTTAAAAGATATTTTCACCTTATGGAGCCTAGTAGTGGGCACAGCGAGTTTATTCTTATTTCTTGTATTTACATTGTGATTGTCGCTGTTTTTCTTAAACGAAGCAATATTTTTATGGGTGTACAACAGGTTCTCATAAATATATTGACAAGCTACTGTCATTATATTTATTTCTTTAAATTTAGTGCGAAGTGATTCTCTGGGACCCATATTGTAGATAGAACGAATAGCCCTCTTCTGCAGCACAAATACGGTGTCTATATCTGCAGCACATCCCCACAGTAGTAAGCCATAAGACATAATGCTGTGGAAATAGCTGAAGTAAACAAGTCTAGCGGTATCAACGTCTGTAAGAAGGCGGATTTTTTTGACTGCATATGCTGCAGAACTAAGCCTACCCGATAGTTGTTCTATGTGTGGGCCCCATTGAAGCTTATTGTCTAAAGTTATGCCTAAAAATACAGTTTTTTCTACAAGGTTTAAACTTTCACCTTTTAATTTAATCTTGGCATCAGCCTGTTTTACATTAGGAAGAGTAAATCTAATGCATTTTGTTTTATTTTCATTAAGTAATAAGTTATTGAAATTAAACCAATTAGCAACCTCTGAGATTGCATTATTCACCTCGTCATAATCGGTGGTACGTCGTTTCATTTTGAACAAAAGTGAAGTGTCATCAGCAAACAATACAATCTCATGATTGTTTTTGACAAGATGAGGTAGATCATTAATGTAAATTAAAAATAGAAAAGGCCCAAGAATTGATCCCTGCGGTACACCCATTGTGACTACAGATCCCGAAGAACGTTTTCCATTAACATCAACTCTTTGTATCCTGTACTATTAATAGAGTGGAATACGTCTATCAAATATATCTAAGGTGCAGGTCGTGTCAGATGACTCGGCTGAAAGGGATATGTTTTATAAATAATGCTTATCACATCAACTTGTATTTGTATTTATTGAAAACACTTACATCTATTATTACAGGATATGACCTAATACAATAGAGTAGTCCACATTATATATATTATCAGGCAAAATAATTAATTAGTCAAAAACACAATAAGCAAAATAATTCAGTAAAAAATATCAATTATAAAAATAGAAATAATGGGTTCAATACAAATGTCAATAAGCAAAATAAAATTAATAGATACACATTTTGATTGTACTTTAAGTAGAGTGGAAATAGGTAATGTTTATATTATGGGAACAGAAGCAAGATCGAAATTACGTTTATCCAATATATCGAAGGTGCCGGTCGTGTCAGATGACTTGGCTGTAAGGGAAATCCCGGACAGACCAGTAGTGTCATGGCAGTTATCAAATCCACAAAACGCTTTTAGTAAGTTATATTTTACGCCCTTTAAATCTTACGCACTGTTGTAAACGCACCATGGTTCGTAACTAACAAAGAGATCCATGAGTATCTATAGGTTCCGACTGTTGAAGAGGAAATAAAACTTAGAGGAAGCCGATACCTGGACCGCCTTAAAAGTCATGCTAATCCACTAGCAAGAGCACTACTCTGCCGTGCTAAGGGAGTCCGCAGTAAGCAACATTTTTTTCAAAATTGAGTTAGTGCCATATTCGGAATCGTCGTGTCGAGATCTATAACTTTCTCTTTGACAGTTTCTTAAAATAAAGCCTGTAAAGGCTTTTTTCAGTTGTGCTAAGCGCCGTAACTACAATTTATTTTTTGAGTTTCTTATAATTAAAGCCGTAAAGGAACATTATACCATCCTATCCTAAAGTTCTATAGAAAAAACTCATGGAGTGCTTATATTAATCGCATTAAAGACTAATAGTGGCATTACACTAAGGATGCGCATTTTAATTGACAAGTACTTTCCTTACATTAAGCGTGGTAACTACCAATTACGGCGGTAAATTAGGTAACAATCACAGCCTACATTTTGTGACCCTTATGATAATAGCTGGATGCGTATATACCACGCTAATAATAAGTAATACCAATACTATCGGCACGATCAATCCTAAAAATAAGCGCCGTAATTATACATTGCGACGCTCAAGCTAAGCAGTAATATAAAAAATAGTTTTTGTTTGCTTACATATTAATCCGCATCAGTCACTATACGGCTCTTATTGTAAGCATCTCGCAACTAAAGTTCGCATACGCTATCCGTTACGTACGGGGGTGAGAGAGAAAGAAATAAATTTATTGTGAGTCAAAGCGGCCCAAGCGCACGTATTGGTCTCGCTACCCGTTAGATAACGCGCGCGCACGGAACTTTTAAAACCTTCGATCTCGGCAACGTATTCTTAGAATACGTCTGTCGAGTTCAGCCCTTCGCCGAACGCGACCGAGTGTTGTGTGGTATGCTGTGGAGCAGGAGGACGTTGGCAGAAGACGGGATCCCCCGAACCCCGCCCGTCTGCCAAAAGTTCGCGCGTTGGAGTACGACCCCCGGCTACTTGCTTGAACCACCCAAGACTCAGCGGCGACTGAAAATGTCGGACCGCAACAGTCGTTCGAGCCTACTCGACCTTGAGGGACGAGCTACCCGTAATGACCCCACGAGCTCAGATAGCGAAAGATCTGCCAACTCCCAGGACGTCCAAGGTCTCCTAAGGCTGCACATGACGTTGATCTTAACGTCTATGCGCAGCTTAGGAAACAGGGGATGCTTAGCCCAAGCACAGCGGAAGTGCTGAAGACATAACTCCAGGAGCAGGAGAGGCTACTGCGCGACACACCCGTGCCCGCACCCGTGCCCCTGCCTCTGCCCATGTAGTCGTCAGATGTCCCGCTGCCTTCAACACCCGGCCAGCGTCGAAAGCGCGAAGAACCCTCACCTGAAGAGCGGAAAAAGCGGGCAATCGACCGCCAAACGCAAGACCAGGAACAAGACCGAGCCGAACAGAAGGCGACGTCGACTCCTCCATCACCTTCCTCGACGAGGACGACGACGTACGCGTCCCTGGCGGCCACGCGGCGGTACTGTTTATGATTATATCCACCCGCTCGCCCACCACAGTCGCCCCAACAGGGAACCACGGACCGCTTTTCTGAGGCTGTGCGCCCAGGACCATCCCGCACAAGTTTGTCTGACGAGCCAGCTCAACCTGCAAAGAAGACCCGCTTCCTACACATTGTCGTGGAACAGATGCCGAGCTGGCCACGGCATTTCAAGACCATCAAGGGCATACTAGGCTACACCACCAACGCCAAGCCATACGGCAAGAGCGTTCATTTCACCCCGGAGTCGGCTGACGAATACCGCGCCATCCAGAAATACCTCATGGAATTGGGTGAGCCATATAGCTGTTTCTCCTACGCCCAGCCCGAGGAGCGCCAGGTAAAATTTGCCATTCATGGAATCTCAGCCGACACACCACCAGCGGAGATAGAGCAGGATCTCCAGGCCAAGGGCTTCAAGGTGAAGCTCATCAAGCCCGAGGAGCGCCAGGTAAAAGTTGTCATTCGTGTTATCCCAGTCGACACGCCACCAGCGGAAATAGCGCAAGATCTCCAGACCAAGGACTTCGAGGCGGAGCTCATTAATCCCATTTTCGCGTCTTTACAATTAAATTGTTAATATTTACAGAAAATATGTATGTTTTTCACTAATTTATGTTATGTTTTAAGTTACTAAATAAGTTACTTATAACTTCTTAGCTTAAGCGTAGATTATAGTTTTATATATGGCACCTACTTATAAACTTTAATTGTAATTCCTGTTACATTATGTTATTTTTTTCAACAAATAAAACTTTTATGATTTATTATTTGAAGCATTAGCGAGCAAGGGACGTCCCGGCTGCATATTCTTCGGCATTTTTGAGCCGAACCCGAACCTCCTGCCCGCGATCTACGCGGTCACGGAGGTGCTACTGATGGCGGGGATAAAAGTGGAAAGCTGGAGAGGTAAGCGGGGCCCTGCGCAGTGCCACCGTTGTCGAGGGTTCCGTCACTCCAGCCACCACTGCTGCAAAATAGCAAAATCTGAAAAATTTCCAGCTATGCAGCAAAAAACAATTCCTAGAGGCATAACACAACAAATAAAATCAATCATTATAGAAAAACTGTTTCCTTTGATGCCCCAAGAACGAAAAACCTTCTGGCTGAATTTTCCTACCACAGAAACAGAACTTGCAATAAATCTGTTAAAAGAAAATTAATCTGAATTATAAAAAACATAGTTCCTAAGTGTTTCAAGAATGTTTTTTTTGTTATTGAACTTTGTTTAGAATGTGTTGCTCAATTACTATAATTATGTATGAACTTAATTATAGTAATTATACTATAATTATGTATGAACTTATCTCTACTTATATGTTTATGAAACGTGCTATAATTAGTTATTTTAATTAATATTCTATACGACTGATTAAGAAATTAATAAGGCTTGTTTTAAGAATAAGTGATCACAAAATTGCCACTATAAGTAAAAATCTGATTGACTGTGATTATATGATAATAATTAGTTTTATAAATAAGGTTCTTAAGTTTTTATTAAAATAAAAAAAGTTTAAATTAAAATATTGGCTGGATAGATAACCATTATTATCATATAATCATATTTTATTAAAGAAAATAGTATTTCGTGCTACTCATAGCATTTAACAGGTATTGGAATCACACCTACACTAACTTGCAATAAGAGCCGTAAATATCGTTTTATCATGAGGTAAAGATGAATTTTAAGTAAGTATTCCTTAACATGACAGCCGTAAGCTGTGCAGTTACGGCGGTTAATCATATAATAACAAATTTTAACGATTATGTTTCCTTATCAAAACCGCTTTAAATGAGTACCACTTAAGTTAAGCGCGATATGTGTGTTGCTTACGACGCTCATTTTAAGTATTCGTCTATAAAATACAATAGGCTTTCTCAGCATAACGACTTTTTTGATGTTTTAATATACTAATTAGGTATTCTAATTTTCATTTATCAACATATAAATACTACACCATTTTGTCTACAATATATTTTTTTCAGTTTTTTTAAAAAAGTTAATTTTGTAGACGTAATCGACAAAAATATTTTAAAAACTTTAAGCGCCTTTTTCTCGAAACTAGTAGACATGCACTTACGGCTGTCCCCCTTAGCACGGCAGTACTCAACCCACATGCATGACACAAAGCGGTTGAAGAGAAGCCATGTGCTGGACAACCTGCTAGAATAAGGGGATAAAAATCTGATGAGACTGAATCCCAAACGCGAGAAAATCCACCAACTGATAGCGGATGAAAATACAACAAAAGAAAAATATATATTTTACTCCACAAAAGCACGTGCTGGTCTTAGTCGTTAGCAAAATGAGTCCGCTATCGGCGCTATGGTGTAATCTGTGGCCATGGTTAGTTCCACTTAAAATCTATAAAATGTTAATGTGAAAATACAAAAATAGACATCTAAATCTGTAGAAAGAACTCGAATATGATAATATACCTAGAATAATAGTATTCCCATTAATGGGCTCAATAACTCTAAAAAATGTCGGAAATACACATAACAATTTGATTTATTATTATATTTTGCTGTAATCGTTGCGATTGCCTTGTCCCTAGGGTAGGTTAGTTAGGGTTATCGCAGTTTGTACACAAAGCAATAATTAATACAATACATGATTGAGTTCTGGTTATAAATGGAGCTAGTGGGGCATATGGGTCAAAAAGAACAAAGACACTTTCATTGCCACGCCACCTAAAATTATGCAAAGCTAGAAGATTTGTTTCACGGTCACGTTTTTAAAGGCTGATAAATTTGCATATTTCACACAGTATAAATCGACAAGAGCGTTTCGGATACGTGTTCCGATAAAAATATTTAGGTATATCAAACATTTTCCGACTGTGTAGTGCAATTTATTTCAGTGTAAGAGGAACATTTTTTCTAACATTCTTCGTCAAAAAGGATCTTTGTAGCTTCGACAGCAAGTATCATGAGACTGGTATGACATATTTATATTTGTTGTATTTACATTTAACAAATTCCTAAACCACGGATGAGTTTGCTCAACACGTCTCATTCCTCTAAAAATTCCGAAGCATCTAAGCATATTTGGTATTAAAATAAAAACCCATCTCCTAGTGCGACGTTCATCACTTACTATGAAAATATTAAAATATAGGGTTTCTTTCTTATAATATGGACTCCTATTATAAAAGGAATAGTGTTACGTAACGTAACGTAATCTCACGGATCTTAGGTAGCGCATGTTAATGACGTCACGGTAACAAGCTTATTAATAATCGGCATTTCATCAGATAATCCGATAATAAAACTGATAAAGTTGTATTCGATATTTTTAAGTGCCGATTTGATAACAATAAATGTGTGAACTAAGAAGGTAAAATGTTTATAAATATCTGACCGGAAGAGATTTCATTTTAAACCATTTAATTTAACCTTAGTGTCAAAATGAGGTATTTTTATATAAAAATAATCTTCTGAAACATTAAGTTGCGCATTATTTATTATATTCATTTTTGTTTTTGCGTTGCAAATTATAGTTGTCTTATAAAAGGCGCACTCCAGCTACGTAAACAAAACAGAGTGTTTTGAAGAACTTTAGGGAAATGCGCATTTATCGTAGGTAGGTACATGCGCAGGAAAATTCACATAAATATTTACCTAATACATGTTAGTTTGTGGTAAACAAGATAATTCTTACGAATTAGACTATTCTACACGAAAGTGCTTTAGTAAATAAGGTATTTACTGATGTTACGAGTATTAAGATTATATTCGGATTTTCATGAAAGAAATTCGGGGCATTATATGTTATTTTCTCTGAAAATGGCCAAATACTGAGAGGATGTTATAAGTGCCGGGCAAGTCTCTTCTAACAACTAACTTTTGCTCGCAGTTCCGCACAGATTGTACCCTGTTAAAGAGTAACCTGTGTTAATTCTGATCAATATCTATAATAAACGTGCGGTTGTTTTTTCTTGAAGAACTAACAAACGAGCACCCAAACATACGGACATAATAATGTTTGTAGGATGTCTCGGACAGCTTCCGGCAAAGCAAGAATAATTAACAGGCGCTGGCGGTAGATTAGAGAACGACCCTTGTGTCATCTAAATCTAAATATTGTATGAATACTTATCAGTTCTATTGAATGCGTTCACTTTGATTTATGTAATAAGTAGCTATGGATTCGCAGTGAACTACTGATGTCACTCCGTTAGGTCCGTTCGTGATGCTTATGGTTAGATATTATTCGTAAGCGCAAACCGCAGCAATGACATCATAAGTAATATAAGCTATTGTATTTTAATGTCAGGTTCTGAAAAATACGCAATTTAGATTATATAAATTACTAGTACCAACCGGAAAATAACTGTCTGACATTGAAACAATTGTATGCAGAGCACATTGTCTCTGGAATTAGACACATTAGATATTCATTATTTTTACCGTCTAGGAAACTTTTAAATGAACCTATTACCTTCCTATCCAGTCCAGAAATATCAGTAGCCATTATTATGATGATCTGATTAAGGTTGCAACCAAGAGTTAATATGGAATAATTTGCTACAAACTTTCTGTTCAAAGACCAGAATATCAGTCGTTTCCGTTTAAACCTTCCTTAAGCTACATAGTACTAGCACATTTTCAAAGAAATATCAGATATTAGGTAAGTAAAATAATGTACTTAATTTTTTAAATCTCACAGAATAATAATGATAATACTCTAACTACAGACACCTCGCAAGTCATGTCCTAAAAATAAATTATTTAATTTGTACAAGCCTTTATTTGTATTGATTGAATATTTGCATCAGTCAATAATGAATTTGCCCAATGAAGCCCAGCACTAAATGCAGGTGACGCAGCAACATCGCCCAGTGTCCCATAACATGACACCGGATGGGTATGCGCGCCAGTCAGAGGTGTTTTAGATACTTACAAGGAAGTACAGTACCTTACCACTTATTTTTATAGTTATAGATATATATTTTTCTTAAAGAATATAACACATTCACTCAAATGAAAAATACAATTTTGTGTAAATATAACTAGCCCAGTAATGGACTAAATCGTCCGTGAACATAACACAACAACTTAAAAGTAAAGTACTATAGTTAGATTGGTTAAGTAGGTTGTTAGTGCATAGGTGTAAATATTGTTAGTGTAAGTATTATCTGGGTTTATGTATATAATGGGTTTTTTATTTCATATTACAAAAGTGATTTTTAAATAGGTACTGTAAAGAAAGCTTACTATATATTTATTAATTTTGCGTATGATTTGATGTCGTTGATAGGCAAGAGTTACCAGGGGTTCTATCAAGTATCGTATGCCGGTTGTAATGATTTATTTTCAAATCACCTGTTGTAATAAAAATATTTTAAGTAATAATAACTCACCGGAGGATGTCGGCTGTGTTTTCTTCGATGACTGAGGCTGAGGTGCCACCGGCTGAGGCTGCGGCTGCGGCTGCGGTTGCGGCGCGGGTTGCGACAGCCGTGCAGGCGGCGTGCGTGACGTCACGCTGGACGCTCCCAAGCTCGCAGCGCTGACTCCTGTTCATACAAGTTCACACGTGTTGCATTAAACCATCCTTGCACGTGCCAATCCCACCTCGCGGACCGGGTAAGCTCTACATTTAAATCGAAAGCGCAATATGCGGCTTAGGCAGGCTAAAATTAACTTTATCTGCATTATGCTGCAGTTTAAAACTGCATGCAAGCTTGTGTCTGGTAGTTGAGCAGTAAATTTATAACGGACCAATAATACACCTGCGTGACGTGACGTGCGATCCTAAGCAGAGCGTTGATTTCGACAAATTGCATGCAATTTTGAACCTTTAGGACATAAGATACGTTCTTCTATTTTAGATTTGATCCGAGAGTTGGGCCTGATTTCTAACAAAGGCGAAAACTCATGCAACGCATTGCTTAGCTTTCCTTTTAAAACGATAACTATGTGATCCGGCGGTATAATGGAAAAAAGCGGCGTCTACTTCTTCAAATTAGTGTGTAATCTTCGCATTTTTATCCGTGCATAGTATAATCGGTCGGTCGTCGCCAGCAGTTCTTTTATTTGATTTGAATTTTATTTTAGGAATTTATTTACTAACGTATGCACATTCTATTTACATAATGATGCTACTTATGAGTGTTGTCCATGAGAACTAACTATCGACGACACGACTCAGTTGGATACAGACAGTACATAGTTCACATACACCCACCCCATGCAAAATCCAAGCTTATTAATAAAATGGTGTACCCTGACTCTCCCAAGACTCTTCTAGGCAACAGTTAGTTTCGGGCGGAGCTTCGAGTTCGCTCTCCATAATGTCAGGTAAATCCGAATCCAAACCTAAACAATATTCATTCATACATGTTATTTCCTCTGAATATAGCTGACAGGCTTGTATAAGAGCTGGGCAAACCTAATCCCGGTTACTGCAGCGTACATCATGAATATCAGTTGCTAACGCTGTATAAATCATCGATAATAGATGTGAATGGTCAATATATATCAAAAGAACTAAATATTGTGTAGTGATGTCCCATAATTTAATTATTTTAAAGGCGAACAGTCTGTTAAAACAAAAAGCTGACTTTGTACTTCACAAATAATTCAGTAGGTGGTAGTATCTTTCTATGAGGCGTGGGATGAGAGTAAACAAAGCAATGAAGGGTGACAAGACAATACCAGCTCAATGGTATATTACCTTATGCGGTATTATAGTAATAAATGAACGTCTAATAAGCTGTAATGTTAGCTAGTATTATGATGTAATAGACAAATGAGGCAATACAAGGTAACAACATCACATTTAACCTTAGTAAAGTACACCTACTGCCATATTAAGTCAGCAATTTAGCTCGGAAACCCCATACTTTATAAGAAAAGTTACATGACATTGTCCATGAATCTAAGTCTTTAGTTTACTATAAAGCTAATGTAGAAGATAAATGAATGATGAAATTGCGGTGTTCGATTACATGCCTCCTCCCGTACCCTTGATGCGAACGACAACGGCTTGTCATAATTACGGTTTAATACATTTATTTCTCAAAAGAATTTTACACAAACTCACTTAAAAAGAAACTATAACTAAAGTAACAACATTAATAATTGCAGTAGATATCACGGCTTGTGTTTTTATTAAGTGCTTTTCGCATATTTGCTAAGTCTCTTATCCGTTCAATAATTTCATCGATAAGTAGTAATATTATAACTAGGAGACGTACATCCTCCCTCACATAGTTTCCCTGTTTATAGAACTTCATTTCAGTATAAACTAAACAATGATAGAAGTGAATGAATTAGGCACAGAATTTCGAAACAAAACACGTTTTCAGCTTTGTGGTCAATGGAAACATGTAAATTCTGGGATGTGTAAAACTAAGCAACAACAATAAAAGGCGTACGCAATATAACGCCAGTTTCAACACTGAAGACAATGACTTAGTTACAAACGATGACTCATTCATTGGATTCTAGTTTCTTGTATATGACATTGTAGTCTTTGCATTGTTATATATAATAGTTCTAGTTATCGTTGACTTTGCAATAAAAGTAAATTTTGCATCAAAATACACAAAACTTGCGAAAACAACAAAGCCTCTAAAAATATGTAAATATACAAGGCACTATCGTGAAGTGTCGGTGCTTATTAAACTACAAATAATTCGATACTCCAAACATCATGCGTATTCGCTTATAATAAATTGTATAATTGAGGACAGAACCCTCATAAATTATATGTGTAAATGTTAGCAACGGTGACACTAATATAGTGGTTAGAGCGGCAAGCTGGTTTTGTACAATGAGTAGGTATTAGGAACACGTGGTAGTTCAATCCATGTTTTGAACTTGTATGTACGTGAATTTATAGATGCACATCTATACTTTCTAGGGTAGCCAGTAACGGCAATATTTATACCTGGGTCTTAATTAGAGGCCTCATCAAAGCTGCTCTGGCCCATAAGTACCTACGGAATCGGTCTTCTATCGTTATTGTGTCAGAATGGACGATCATTGTGTTATTTTGACAGTTTTTGCATGGCAAACCTGGTAAAACCAGCTTAGATGAAACCATATTGGCCGTTCTTACTCGAATGCGATTGCGACCATTCCAACATTACAGTTTCTGTATGATCTTACTGTTAACATCAAATCAATGGTCGGATATTTTGTCACGATTGTTATAGCAGACTAAGGCCCCTGATGCAATAGACTACAAACAATACTCACTGGTGGTGGAAGTGGTGCGCGGGCGTTGAAGAAATGGATGGTTGAAGAAGACCTCGAAAGGCATGCGCTCCCGCGGGTTGCGGCGCAGCAGACCAATCAGAAGGCTGCACAGCTCGGGACTGGTGCCCGCTGGCATTCTGCAAGAGATACCATTGGATGAGCGATATCATCTTCTTTCTGCTCTTATCCCATTAAAATGTATTCGATAAGTTTGACTGAAATCAGTGCCAACGCAGATCCAGGAGACCTATTTTTTAATGAGTATGATTTTATAAATCACCTAATAAATATATTTGAAGACATGGGATTCTGTGCGTAAATGTGCTGAAAAGGTATTAATAAAGGTACCTAGCAAATTGGCTTGACAATAATCTTTTGACTCTAAATGTAACAAAAACAAACTATAAGTAATGCTTCTCTATCAACGACGCCTCTCCTTCAAACTATTTTAAACTTAAAATGCACACATGTTCTAACTTAAACCTTTCTTGCTCGTGTATAGAAATAAATAGTATAAGTAATAAGTATAAGTAGAGTCAAATACAATAAGTACCTAGAGATAGTAATTGATTTTAGACTTTCCTGGCAAATTGAACATGTTATGAACAGAATTAGAAAAGTCATATGGACTTTTAAAACACTGCGACAAGTGACAACACAGTATCTACTTACAAGTATTTATAAATCTCTAGCCCAATCAATTATAGGTTATTGTTTACCAGTCTGGGGAGGGGCAACTAAAACAAAATTTCTAGAACTTGAACGTGCTCAACGATCCTTACATAAAGTTGTTTTTTAAGCCGTATAGATTTTCCACTGAAAGCCTTTACCTAACATCAGGCTAACTTTCAGTTCGGAAGCTGTATGTGCTCCAGTTGGTTTTAAAAACGCATGCGTCACTGACCTATGAAGTTGAATTGATCAATACAAATTCTCGTCGAAAAAAGACTCATTAAATTTAGTTACTGTTTATGTCTAGCAAGAGCGGAGTCCCCAAACACAAGCATAATATGTTCTGCTTAAATAGAGGCTCCCAAATCCTATGTTTTGTAACATAAGATACAGCAATAAACGATTTTATTTATTTATGGGTACAAACCGTTCGACTTTTGAAATATCGTATTTTGGAATCGCCCATCCCATCCCGTATCACGTAAGATACAAGATTGTATTAAGATTATCATTCTAAAACCGACTACAAAATGACGTGGCTAACCTAGCGTACTGAAGTGGTGAGACTCCGAATTTATTAATTAAGGACAATCCGGTCGGCCAGCACGTTTTCTCAATCTAAACACGTGAACCAAACCCGTTTTTATAGCGGATCGTGTTATATAGCCATACATTTTTCAAAACAGCTGTGGGTATGATAGATAATAAAACAATACCTACATAGGATATGGATATTGAATGTTACTTTACATTTTTAGTTTCTACATAATTTGTTAAAAGACAAAAAGTTTAATTATCAAATACATTATAAAGTTCAGACTTGAAGGTTTCGACGATGTTTATATTAGTAAGGTTAAGTACTGCGACAGGTGACTCATAATGGCAATAAAAATGAGTTGGAAACAGTCGGATTATATTTTTACAGCAACATTAATAGACTGTCAATCATCGACAATGGTTATTAATTTCACTGTTAATAGCTATAAAATAATGATAAACGAAGAAAACACAACATAATTATAAATATTAATTACCCATAATATAGTGGAAATAAAAGTTGACCGAATAATAAGGACAAGTCATTTAACTGGATCATACATATAGGACAATATTCTTATAAGACCAGTTAATTTCCTAATCTAAGGTACGAGGTTCGAAGCACGTAAGAAGACTTTTGGTTGATTTGATGATAATCCTGTGATCAGTTAAGCTGATTTCAACATTTACACATTCGCTACATTCTTAAGTCAAATACCAAAGAAAATCACTTCAGTCAGACCCATTTTAGATAAATTACTTTTTAATATGTATAATTATAGATTTATACAGCGTCACCGGTATTCATGGCGCTGTAGTGCCTGGGAAATTGTTAGATGGATTAGGCTTGCCCAGCACCTATGTACATATACCATCCTCTCAGCAAAGTCAGATATTAGTCAGAGGAAATAATAACAAGTCAATACGTATGCCGTGGGGTGCCGGCAGTAGAATGTTACCCCACCTCTCATACCCGTGGATGCAGTAAAAGCCTGCTCAGGGATACCTCCGGAAGATGGGCAGCAGTGTCTTTCCGTGTATCAACATCCGGTACTGCGCTCGCCAACCCGCCTGCCAAGCGTGGTGAGTATGGCAACTACCCCTCATGGAGATCCATGAGGGAGGCCTGTGTTCAGTAGTGGACATTATATGGCTGAAATGTTGATGAATGATGACGTCTGAAGCTAAAGGTTTCCTCCAAGGTTAAAGCACGGTGTTAAATGATTTATTTCAACAAAGCAAAATGCACTTGGTAGTGAGTTAGATACCGCACGGCAGGTATCGAACTCACTACCAATGCATTTTTCACCTTCTCAGCCATGGGACTACTGTCCACGTACACTGCTGGACATAGGCCTCCCTCACGGATCTCGAAGATCATGAGGGCATTGTTGCCATACTCGCCACGCTTGGGAGGCGGGTTGGTAGCGCAGTACGCGGCTGCCCATCTTCCGGAGGTATCCCTTGGCAGAAGAGAGGAGAGGCAACATTCTACTGCCGGCGCTCCCCACGGCTTGACGGCGTTCTTTAAAACGTATTATTAGAGAGTTACAATAATAAACTCATCGCGACGCGACAGTACAAACACGCCGTCTTCAGGGTATTGGCCTTACGAGTACGAAACGCACAAAAGAAACAAGTAACATGAACCCTTGAACTTTATAAAAAGTATGAAGACTTCAAAAGTTGTTACGGTTTAGTTTAAACACAAGTCGTAGACATTGTGTACTACAGTCGTATGCCCATAACACGTCAGAATTTCGATACCTTGTCACAAAAAGCGCTTCATCATCATCATCATCATCCACAGCCTGTGACACCCATTGCTGCTTCTGGCCTCTCTTTGTAAACGCCACATAACCCGGTCCTGCGCTCTGCCAAGCTCGCAATTTCCTGCGTTTATATATGTATATATATATACATATACACTAGCTGCACCCCGCAGTTTCACCCGCGTAGTTCCGTGGGAATTTCGAAAAATCCCTTTTTAGTGCACCTCTAGGATACTCAAGGTATATGTGTGCCACAAGTCTCTAGGTCCAGTGGTTTAGGCTGTGCGTTGTCTGTCAGTCACTCAGTCAGTAACGGAAGTATTTTATATATATTACTATATCACATCAAGTGCTTACAATGTACCAAATATTTATTGACTCCTGTGCTTACCGACCGACCATATAGCAAACTTTAAAGTTCCTGAACACTTCCAACACTTAAAGCACTTCCAAAAGCATTATGCCTCCTGATGAAGGCGAATGTTATATTCTTCATATTATGTACAAAAAACTAGATCTTAATTTCCTTTTAAAATATACTTGAATATGCTGGGCAGGCCCAATTCACCTAACAAGGTCATATAAGTACATCAACGACTAACGTACAACATGAATGTCAGTCAGTTGACGCTGAATCAATCATCTATACAATCATTACAAATAAATAAATATTATGTGATGTTAGTAAGTTAGTAGTTTAGTTAGTAAGCTAAAAACAGGAACATAGCTTTTCCTAGACTATACAAAAGTACAATCTGGCACAGAATAACTAACTAACACCACAAACAGAATACATACATACAGCTACAAAATCATTGCTAAATCGTCCGCTAATAAAGACCTTGGGTACGTTGCCTGCTTAGACACAAGGAAGTAAATGTTGATATTGGCGCGACAAAAAAATAAAGGAAGATATTTAAATTCGAATACATTATACATTATTGACGGGTGACACGTTATATTTGTTTTGACCACAAGTGCCCGATCAAGTAAAACATCTTAGAAGATTAGGATGACTATTAAAGAAATCAGTTGGTTTTTGCATAATCAGTTATCTAACTTTAACAAAAAACCTTTTAAAGTATAATATAAAAGACACTTGCATTCTATTATATCCAACTTCACATACAATATACCCACATGAAAAATAAAAAGCATATGTGTTAATTCAAGTCGACATTTAGGTATATATATCGGCGAAATTTCAGTTCAATCCACTAAGTAGTTTTTGTTTGCAGAGGTAAAAAACACCGGTACATCCATACAAACAAACTTTCTCACTTATAATATGAGTGGGATCTGCAATGACTCTACCAAGCTCGAAGAGTGTTCTAGCTCGGCTGATTGCGATAAGGGTCATACAGTTAAATGCAGTAATTTAAATAATTGTGAAATAAATCTAGTGCAGCCGACTGACCTGGCACACTTTAAAACGATAAATTGGTGCTACTTGACGATATTAAGGGTCCCTTCTGATAGTTAATACAAACATACATTGATAACTCGTTCCTAGGAGAAATATAAAGTTGTACACACTAGACTAATTTATAGTTATATGGTCCTATTAACTTTATTTTAATCAGACTGGTTAAAATTAAGGTAATTGCGCGATACATACCGTGTCCGTGTACCGTAAGTTTTGAAATAGCCAATATAAAGTTAATGAGGAAGCCGGTATCTCAGTTTCAAAAATGTGAAATTGATATTTTAAAAGAGCTCACCGTAATTATTGCTTCTTTAGGACCCTTCCGATAGTTAACATAAACATAAATTGATAACTCGATCCGAGGCGAAATATAAAGTATACCCACAAACTCTAATTTAATCCGAACGACGACGGGGACGATTCGACTGCTTAAAATTAAGGTAATTGCGCGAGAATACCCCTTAAAATTTATAACGAAAATTTAAACAGTTAATAAAAAGTTACCTATGTACCCGGTACCTCAGTTAATTTTTCAAATGTGAAGTTGATGTTTTGGATGAGCTGAATAGCACATCACCGCAATTATTGCTTTCCATCGCACACACAGAACAATGGCTCACAGCAATTCCCATCGCTTATTAAATCCATTCAGGATCGTTTATGACAGCAACACGGTAATTTTGTGTGGGAAAATGTGTAGATCAAATATTGAGAAAGTCATGAGTTGACAACAGTGGTTTAGAACGCGATTAGGGGTTTGATTCCTGTCGCCGGTGGACAATTGTTTAGTTTTTTGGCAGATATTTGTCTCGGATCTGGATATTTTTCAATGCATGATAGATAAGTCAAGATTAACCACAAAAGATATTTAAGTATTCAATCAATCAATAAGACCGCCCATTGTGTATTTCTGTTGTTTTGTAGTTTAAGTTAATTTTAGTTATTTTTGTTTTTATTTTCTGTATGATTTACACAATAAAGAGTTTATCTATCTATCAATCATCTGCTTATAACGCAAGCTGCTTAATGGGCATGATGGTGCCATGTGAAACGTCCAGCGTTATTTATTGATGACTTACTTTGGCTGTAGATCGATGCTGTTTTCGTAGAAGGCCTTGAGTTCATGTGGAGTGGTCGCTTGGAAGGGGGCCTTGCCGGTGAGGCACTGATAGACTATGGTGCCCAGACTCCAAAGATCTGCTTTGGCGTCGTACTTCAGAGACATTATTACTTCAGGTGCCTGTAAAAATGTACTTTTTATATTTCTGCCCATGTTATTTTCTGGAAGATTCCGAAAATACTCCGCCCATTGTGCATAGAGTTAAAATTTTTAATATTTTTAAAATGTTCTGTTTATATTTGGTATTCAATATTTTTTTGTCATCCTATGTTGTCCCACTGCTGGGCAAAGGCCTCCCCAAAATCCCTATAATAATTTTATTAATAAATTATTTTACTAAGACAGACAGGACGAATGTGCGGAGGGAACAGATATAATAATAACATTAAGTCAGTAAATCTACCTCTACGTAAAGAGATGTTACACTTAAGTTAGTAAGTACACCTTGGGCATCAGAATGGAAACTTACAAGGTGATTTGCTAACCAGTTAGGTATAAAAACGCTTAGGAAAATGAGCACAGCTATTCTCATTCTTAAAGGCGAGCGTGCACGCAATCACATTTATCAGATACCTACAGACTAAAGTAAAGCTTCCGGTCTTAGACTTGGAAACATTAAATAACCAGCGGTAATAACATTTCTTCACGATTGTAGATCGAGATTTAGAGAAAGAATAACATGCATAATGAACTAATAGATGTACTTCTACGTTGTTCATTCGACTTCAGTAAGATGGTAAACAAAATACTCTAGAACTACCTCTATATGTCGTTTAAAACGTTTATTCGACAACCGCGCACAGCCTGTCAGTAAGCGGTCCTTGGTTCTAGGTAGTGTTTAAATCTTATAAAAGAGTACCTACATGTTTTTATAAGTAGTAGTTTGAAGTATGCATTTTGTAAATATATTATCGGAACTGTTATTATGCGTCAAAGATTTACAACGAACTGATAGTCCAAAAGCCTATTGCACATTTATTCAGGAGCATCAATTTATGTACAACCCAGACAGATTACACTACGTATAGTTACAACTCACAAGGAAATAAGAATAACTTACCATATACATCGGGGATCCGCAGAGCGTGACAGCCATGTTGCCTTCTTCCAGGAACCTTGCGAAACCAAAGTCCGCTGCAAAAATATTCATTGTAATATCTTTCGCAAGAATACTTAATTATATATGGGATGTAGGATCGTGGTTCATATAATATGATTAGTAATATGTAAATGGGAAAATAACTCTGTCTATTATGTTTTCATAGCTGATAGTGATATCGCGGCGTGCGGGGTAGTGAAACGTTGTAAGTAAGCAGTATGCTCTTAGGCAGTACGATGCCTTTGGCGTGAATAGCACGCATGGCCTCCGCCAGTTGCCGAAGGAACAGCCGGAAGGAAGGAAAAAAAGCCATGCTCTCGCTGAACAGAAGAACAATAATGGGTTGGCTTGGAGCGAACGACGATCTAGATTTACCGAATGGTGGTGGAAAGTTGTGAGTGAGCAATATTTTCTGCGGCTTCCCGGGCACGATGCCCTTGGCATGGATGGCACGCATCGCCTCCGCGAGCTGCCGAAGGAATGATGCTGGATATAAGATTTACCGATTTTGAGTGTCATCTCCGAAGCGTGCGGAGTACGGGGTGGTGGAACGTTGTGAGTGAGCAATATGTTCTGCGGCTTCAGGTCCCGGTGCACGATTCCCTTGGCGTGGATGGCACGCATGGCCTCCGCCAGCTGCCGAAGGAACAGCCGGATCGTGCTTTCGCTGAGCAGCCGGTTGGCTTGCAGGTAGTCTGCTAGATCACCCCCGTTGCAGTACTGTGGATAAACATATAGTTAACACTGTAAACAATAATGGCCTCCGTGGGAGAAGAGTCAACAGAGACGTAGACACTTTGCGGTTTTAATCTAGAACATTTTATTTCGGGTCTGAGTAAAACACTCTACTACTATCTAAATTAGCCAAAAATATAAACCTTGAGATTAACTTAGGCACGAAATACAATTTCTGAACGAACCTATAAATATTAGACAATCAAAAAATATCATCATCATCTATGTTAAACGTGTGAGAAATTAAATATTCGTTATAATAATTTTATTTGTAAACTTTTAAGATATTCATATAGCCTATATAATGTTAATGCAGGCGCAGGCAAATCCAAAAAAATTAAGGATGCCATTATAATCTTTGTATTAATCGAATGAGAGTATTTATTATTTAACTTCTACTATATTATTGTAATGATAATCGTAAAATAGTTTTTCTACGAGTATTTCCACAGACTAATAGAAAAGACAGCGTACTGTAATTAACATGACATATTATATTTATATTTGAGTATTGGTGATAATGTAAAACGAAAGATGGCGTACAGGGATCGTGTATAAGAGTAGTGTAGAGAGTGGACCGCGTAATGCTATTCAACAAATGGTTTCCGGTAAGAGCCGTCGGAACCAGAACAAACGATTCGAAACGATTATTTCCTTCCGAGGTAATATCATTGCAAATCTTAATAATACGAACAGCCATCAAAAATGTATGACTCATGTTCCCTAGAAAAAAACATTTGTTTACATTATCGTGCAAGCCTGCAGATTAGACATGAGTAAACTGATTCGAAGAAATTATTAAACAAGCTAAGATTATCTATTGATATCCTATATCATATTAATTAAGGTTTTGCAAATAACTTCTAGAATTATTTTAAACACTTATATTACAGGAAACCCATTTACTTTCGCATATTATCGCGTATAGGTATATACAAGTACAACGTACAAGTTTACCCCAGTGTATTTACACAACGCATGTGCACTTTATCTGACTTTCGGATATGTTGATTCCAATAAAAAGCGTGAATCAAACCCTATTTCCGTTAGCACGAACAATTCTACCATTTGTATTTATTATTATAAATGCTAAATGAAAGATCAGCAGCAGAAGTTTCACGTTTACTTAGCTTGAATTACAAAATTATCCACTTATTCATGAATTTGAATTGTTTTTACAATAGTCTTCTTTCAGTTTTAATCATTCCGATACAAAATCACTACGATTGCAGCCACATTTTGCAATGTTCAAAAGGTGATATTGAAAAGTTAGACCAACATTTTCCCGTTTATGCAGGGTTTCGTTATCAGTCTTGATTCACGAATACATGATAGATAAGCTCTACTATGCCGCTAGTAATCTTATCTTTGAGTGATAATAGTCATACCAGTGTCAGTGAGTTTCGCGCTGTAGGCTATAATAGTGCTTGTGCCGAGGAAGGTAACAACTTCTCAATTTTGCTGGCACTTGGTGGCATCTGGGTGTGACCATGTCGCAGAAACATCTTTGCCTGTTCATATTGGCAGTCGTTGCGTAAGTAATCGAATTTTGATAATCTTACCTTGGGAATTGGGATTAGATTTAGACTAAGCACCTACCTACCGATTCAAACTAATAATGTTATGTAAAGGACACGCAAACAACTGTAATTGTAAAAGAATAAACCTAGGTTTCTTAATAATGCCGATACTTTTGGTAATAACACTTTTGGTAATAATACTTTTGCATAGCGCTGTCTGTCCGTCTGTGTATTTGACGATTACAACCGAACGCATTGACCGATTTACATGAAACCTTTTTTGTTAACACCGTCTTATTGAGAGAAGGGGACTGATTGATTTTGGTGACCCTAGGGTCACAGGGACCGGAGTTATTGTGACCTCAAAAGGTCACCGAAAATAACTCTTCAAATGGCCGAAAACGTCAAAATACCCAAAAATTACATTTTTGACCTTTGGTTACCTTTTAAGGCGTTCGCGCCAGTTGTTTTTGTTGTTGTTTCAACAATGAGGTGTGGGCTGAAACCTTACATTCATCATAAACAATTCTCACCCTGAGCTGTTTAATGAGCAAATCAAACTTTGTTATTATTTGTTTTGATTGTATTGTTATGTCAGGCCTAACAAAAGAAACAAAAAAATATAAATTAGAGCAATATCTTGTTATGCCCTTCTAGTTCTTAAATTAAATTTGGTACTTATCGTAAATTTTATCTTTCTTTTTACTCGTACGAATTTTGCGTCACTAGATTTAAAACGATAAAGCTAATGTACCTATAGATGTAATCAACCGAATCACATGCTATTTTCAGGTGTGCAGCAGCCCAAAATGAAGACGAGTTCAACATTCCATTTGAAAATGACAACCAATTTCCACCAGAAAATAACTTGGAAACTGATGGCAATTTAACGACCACTTTTTTCGATGACGTCGCAACTCAGACAAGTGTACAACCAGCAGAAGTTATAACGTTGCCTACAGCAGATAAATATGAGGAGTTATTAACTGATGGGTCAAACTATGATACCACAACTCAAACCAGCGCACCACTCTCTGAAGATACGACAACGACCGAGGAAGATTCATCGGACAGTTACACAACTCAGGCGAGTATAGATAGCGTAGTTGGATTGATAGATGCCGAAATAGGTACTTCAGAAGAGCCAGTCGATGAAGTGGCAAACCTTTCAACAAAAGAGCCAGATATGAATGAACCCACGGAAGAGGGTACTTCCGGAGATGGAGTCGATATTGTGACAACTGAAGCCAGTGTATTTGAGGAAGTTAAGGTGCAACTGCCGACAACGGACCTACATATGAATGAAGCTACTGAAGTAGTTGCTTCTGAAGAGCTAGTTGACGCAGTTACTACGCAACCTAGTGTGTCACTTGTTAATAACGTACAATTATATACAACGGAGATTATTTCAGAAGAGCCGGTTGAAGCTGTCACTACAGAACCTAGTGCGCCAATTAATGACGACGTACAATTGCCTACAACAGAGCTCATTCCAGAAGAGCCATTCGATGCTGCCATGCCTTTTAGTATTCCACTAGCTATGGGTGTAGAATTAACACCAGCAGAGTCAGATGTGAATGAAGTTGATGAAGGTTATACAAAAAACTTAGGAGATGTGGCAAGTGAACCTAGTGTTTCCATAGGAGGTGATGTGCAAGCTACCGATGTAAGTACATCAGCAGATTCTGTTGATACTCTCACAACTGATGCTAGTGTTCCACTTGTTTTTGCCGTGGAAATACCAACAACGGAGTTGGATGAAAAAGAAACTACTGTTGTTGATCCGACAACAGAGCCTGTTGATTCAGTCACAACGGATCCTAGTGTTCCACTTGTTTTTGCCGTAGAAATACCAACAGCGGAGTTGGATGATAAAGAAACTACTGTTGTAGATTCAACAACAGCAGAACCCAGTCCTCTACCTTTGGACGTAAAATTACAAACAACAGATGAGAAAGACGATAATGATGCAGGAATTTTAGAACACACAATCGATACTGTAACATCTGAGCCCAGTGGGTCACCAACGATCCAAACCGACGAAAAATCAGTAATTAATGGAATAATTACAACACCAGTAAATCCGATAGACCAGAGTGAGTTTTCAATTAGATCAAATAAGGCTAATACTGACATTGTTTCACCACTAACTTTGGCTGAAGCACCCAGAGAAACGGAAGTGGCCAAAGAAGTTGAATCACCCAAAGAAACTGAAGCTGATAACAAGGAAGCAGATATTTCTGTAGGGGCCACAACATTAGCTACCAAAACTACCGGTATTGACAGAAGCGTAATCGGTGTAATTGTAGCAGGAATGGTACTAGTTGTTGCTGGAATAACTATTAAAAGGAACTGGAGCTCAATTAAAAATAAGTTCAGTTCATCTCCAAGGCCAGCCAACGATCGCACAAATCACACGAATGGGCTAGCGCCAGAGGAAGTTCCGTTGCAAGACAAAGACAATAAGAATCCATCCCCTGTATAGTTTAAAATCATTATTCATAACAATTTTAGGATTTTTTTATTAATAAGAGTTAACTGTAAACTATGTATGTGCAGAGTTTTTGAGTGAATATTTTCGATCTGACTGTTAAATAAATTATTTATTAAATTCAAACTGCCGATTTAAAATTATAATTTTTGTAGCTCACTCACTGTGGTGAAATCGATTAGATCGAATACTACAACGTCTAACATTGGCGTCTAGGCTGATCTCACATAATAAATAAACAACAATAAAACACATTGCAAATCTCCGTAAAATGATTCGCAACACGATATTTATGTAATATTTCGAAATAGTGCAAGTTTATAACAGCTGAATAAATGAAGTAAAATTCATACTTTTTATATTCGCAATTAATTAAACCAACATATAAGAATGATACGTACGATTAAAGGTAATTTTACTCAGGGTTGGATTTGTCATCTGATATGATGATACAATATGGCAAAAAAGTTTGGTTCCTTTACCGAGTGATTTCATCTAAATATATTTTTATAAACTATACCGTTTTGAGTTTTATACTATTATTATATATTTTTATACTATTATTTGGAATGTTTTGGTTAGTGTAGACACAATGCATACTTATTAAGATGACTAAGTAAAAAATCATGGTGTGCATAGCGCTCGAAAAACCGTCGTCTCCTTATAATTAACAAGCATTGGTACGGGGGTACCAGAAAAGGGGGCGAAGGCCTCAAAAGGTCACCAAAGGTCAAAAATAGCATATTTGGGTTTTTGGACGTTTTCGGCCATTTGAAGACTTTTATTTTTTTTGGTGACCTTTTGAGGTCACAATAACTCCGGTTCCTGCGAACCTAGGGTCACCAAAATCAACCAGTCCCCATCTCTCAATAAGACGGTGCTAACAAAAAAGGTTTCATGTAAAGCGGTCAACGCTTTCGGTTGTAATCGTCAAATACACAGACGGACAGACAGAAAGATGGACAGACAGACAGACAGCGCTATGATTATTAGGGGGCCAAGCCCCCTAATAATCATTAAATAAATTTAATTTTACGATTCCGGTGGGATTCCAACCCACTTTCCGTCAAATCTATACTTGACGATTCCGGTGGGATTCCAACCCACTTTCCGTCAAATCTATACTTGACGCTTCCTAAAGCCACACAGTGTGGTTAAACACTATAAAAAATACAAATTAATGAATCTTTTCATTGTTATACCAATTTTATGATGGGTAAAATCCCTCCTGCACAAAACTTGTAGACATTTAATATCATTCAAAAATATTTTATTAAACACTTTATTTCTTTAAAATTATTATTGCGTAAACTAAGGTTGCTAACTAACATTATTCATGGTGCAGTCTCAGCCCTTAATTTAGATCAGATAAAAGTTCATGACCAATGCACACAACAACACGCTTTAAGAGATCGGTTTTGGGCAAATGGAATGCGAATGAAGAGGCAATTTCAACGGCACGACAATCATTAGAAGTACTAGAAAGTTTATGTTTAACCCCTGTTTGCCAGATTAGACTATCACGTGTGCATAGGAATATCCGGATCACAGCTTGTTAGCCTGACCAGTATCTGACATTTTCATCTGTGCCAGAAACCTGTACTGTGTTGTTGTTCCGTTAGCTAACCTAAGATCACTCACTCGCGATAAGAAATTTCTCGAGTCAACGTTATATAGCATTGTTCATTTACACTGTACTTCACAAAATGAATAAAGAAAGGAAAAGATGCGAAGTGAATCATTATCATAAAAATTCTCAGATTGTTAAGGTCTTCAGCATAAAGGTACTTGACCAAACTTCTTGGAGCGTCGGGCATTACACCTATGTGCAATGCTTTGCTCACATAACATACCCTGCATCCATCGCACGCTTTTTAATCAACGACACGAGCGATATGACTCAAGTGTAGTGCCCTCGTTCCACATTCATGCAAACCGCTCTGGAAAGTCCGATATTGTTTTGAGGTACATAAGCACAGATTATTGATCTGTGTCAATCAACATTATTACTGATTTATTAAAACAAGGTAAGTATGCGACGCGGAATTACCAGTACCAAAGGTTCTAACATAACAAAGAAAAGTATCAAAACAAAGAAACAACTATGTGACGCAGACAGCGCGTTTGCAACTGTCAAGCAAGCTAGAACCACACTGAATGCTGATAGCTACTCATTGCAAGGGCCGATTCAGATTTCTTCAGTGAAAATGTAATCTGAGGTAGGTCACATAAAGAAGTAACAAAATTACATACATCTGTAAGTTTACAAATCCAAATATTTTTTTAGGTAGGATAAAAACCCGAATCAATATCAAGAAACCATAAAATATTAAAGAGAAAGAAAGGGAGAATAGAGTGGATAATTGACTTACAAACAAATTAATAAATAAGTAGAAAGCTAGACTGACTTGACCCACCACCCTGATTTGACTGGAAAGTGTTGTTAACGAGTGGCGGCGGACTCGTCAACAACACTTTCCAGTCAAATCAGGGTGGTAATCTGTGATGTATCAATTGGAAGAAACCTGACTGATGCAATCATGCATGCAATTAAAATTTATCTAACACCGTTGATAGAAGCGTATAGCCCCCGCACAGGCATCATTAATTGGCGCGTGTATGCAACGATCTAATCTACAGAAACCAATAGAGCAATAAATTATTCTCCAGGCAATTTAAATAACAGAAACAGTTTTCCCATTTTACGGTACATAATACCCTATGTTTTTCTTGCAAAATGCTCGTACAACCGTTGGTTGTACTGCCACATTTACGTTAGATGAATCTAATAAAAAGATGAATCGACAATCAGCAACAGAGTTAAGCTATTTTCATTCTAAAGCTTTTAGTATAATGTATCGTTAGCATCCTTCATACAAAAATTCGAACTCATGTTATAAAAAATAACTAGTCCGCCATCTTGGGTATTCTGCCATATTGGATTTAGTGACGTTATTTCATTTTTCGAATAGTTTGTTTCAAGTACTTTTTCGTAGTTACCGGAGTCCAATTTATCCTATGTTGAATTAAACTCCGGTAAAACAACATAGCATATTATAACGTGAATGAACAAATTTTAGTATGTTTGTCAGATGACTGGGTTGTGTTGGACGCGAGCACAGAAAGACCTTGTATAGTGATAAGATATTATGCAATTTACACAACACTTAGTATATAATCATAATTAAACACGACATTTAATTGTTGTATGCTATCGTGCGGATGAAAAAATGCAAATGAAGCATTGATTATTAAAACTACAGTGAAGAAAGGATTACGCGAAATTAAATTCAATGTACTTCTATGTCTCCTTTCTTTCTCCTGTCCTAGGTGCGGTCGGCACATCATGTGTTTTTCTTCTATTCCGCCCTATCACTCGATAGATTTTCATGTGTATTATTTATACATGTCCAAATATACATTAATATATGTTTTATGTACTATTACTACTTTGTAATATATATATTATTTAGTTGGACAGGTATAAATAATACACATGAAAATCAGTTGCATCGACATGCAACTGATACGAATGTGGCCTTACAGTTGACTTTGTTTTTTTATTCTTTTATTTAAAGAAACAATTCTTAACGTGTGCCAATCTAGTCCTTGTTTTGCAATACAGCAACTAATAATTATACTTCTACTGCTGGATGCATGAGCCTTGCACTGCACATGCTCACCAACCATTCCATAGATGAATGCGGAATGCATCGATACTTAAATACTGCAGGAAATGTATGTATTCATTGCACCTTGTTACAAAAAAAATTGTTAAAGGTGTAGCAATACGATGATTAAACTATAAAACCGTATCGCTTTAAAGTTCGATGACCGCGTACGTATCTGTAAGCGCTCTTTAGTATGACATGGTTCTTTACTGCCAGCATCTTACTTATTACAGGCATAAATTAAACGTTTATTTCATGAAAGCATGCCTCACTATTTAAGTGGTAACATTAACCTTCACCCATTTATAAACACGTGGTGTGTGGTAGGTTAACTCTTAAAGTTTGGTTTCAACCAAAACTGAATCAACCACAATAGCATGCAAACAAAACTTCGCAACGACTACGCAAAAGCGCTAATGGTTCTTCCGGGTGCAGTTTTTGCTTTGCTGTCAGCTTTATTCGATTATTATTCGTTATTTAGTGTCCGGAACTCCTTGAACTGGTTGGTATACGTACCAACTCTTATCTTCGCTTCGTAAGCCTAATCTTCTATACGTACCACTAGTGAGAACAAACTACAAACAGAATTAATTTATTATAAGAGCAAGCAAACTATTTAATGATGTGTTAGCGAATAATTTGTCGTTTGATAAGAACGATGCGATCGTAGATATAGATTTATATAACACCTCTCCAAAACGTCTAAGACGTTTGTTGAGTAATTCTTTCTTTGATAATTAGTGATAGTTTTAAATTAGTATAGTATTTTAGATAAAATTCAAAAGGACTGTTGTACCTATATAACTTTTGTGTAATATCTGTGGAAACTTATAATTAGCCTCTAATTACTATAGTTACCTACTAGCTGTTGGTTTTCCTAAAATTGTAAAATAAATAAATAAATATGTTGCAGACGCAACATAGAACTCGATGCCAATTTCAGAAATTTCATGGAGGAAATCATAGAATAATTAGCACAGTGTTCAGCTAAAGTGTGTACTTCTTTTGTTCAGAACAAGACTTGTACAGTTTTGTTATCAAATCTAGAAAAGATAATTATTAGGTACAAAACGAAACAGAGTTGTTTCCGAAAATACAATGACTTCCCGCCTTTCCATAGACAGTGATCCGACTTCCTTTAGTCTATGACCTCTATCATGGTATTCTACTTTGACATTTGAATGTGTTGCTAACATGAAACTTATTATTTAAAGTAGATTGTATTATTAGTTTAAGTATCATAATGTAAGTTATCTTATTTCTTGTGTACACCACCCCTACACCTATGATCACCTCTATCTAGCCTCAAAGGTTTGCTGTAAGAGAACTCTTCTTAGGGTTAAGCTCGCCTTTGTACATGACCATTTCTAAGTATTTTTAAGTTATTTTTGTTTTGTGTGCTATAAAGAATAAAGAATGAAACCTCGTCCTGGCGGTTGTCATAGAATTTGGAGTCAGCCCAAGCAAATAGTTTTTAAGTACCTATCTACTTTGTTTCGTCATGCATTTTGAAGGTTTCATTAGGATTTAAATCCTCATGATACGACAAATATATAATAATCAATGTGAGTCTTGCTTGTGAGAACCTGAAATGTGAATGAATCTTTTTAGCTAGATAATACTAAAGTTGGTAACTTTAGAAGATACAAAATGCACCATTTTGTTGAAATAAAATTGAACTATTTTAACCAAGCGAGCTATTGAGCTTCCTTGGTTAAAATAGTACGCATTGATATGCGTACTTTTGTTAAATCTGTAGATGCGTGCTATTTATAAAACAAACACTGAATGCCGTGCTGACTGACGCTTTATGAACTTTATGGTATTGCTCCAATAGAAGATTTACAGTTTTCTTTTTAATTTTTAGAACGTAATTTTCCTCCCTCGTGGTGGAAATTTCGTATGCGTATCTCTAAATTATACTCTTTCACCGTTGCGATAGCAATTTTTTTAGGAGTTTCTTTTTAGGGTTTCTTTTCCAGAAGTATTTTTTAATATCGACTTGGTTTGTAAGCCTGTTGCGAAACAAGCAATCTTATAAATTGTTATGATAGTTGCTTACGCAAAACAGACGAGCGGTTGAACGCGTCGATAAGTTTTGATTTCACTTTTGCTATTATCTCTTGATCACACAGCTTTGTTTATAAACACAAACAGAAAGTTTAACTACGGCGAACGCAACGTTTCTACAATAACATCTAAAATAAATGACCTGAGTGTAAGTACGTAAGATCTTAAAAATAAAACGGACCAAAATGTTGCCAATTAGTAGCGTCATGGTCCATGGCCGCCATAGCGACTACGTCGACCGCACGACAAGAGGAAACCGTGCCAATGAACTTGGGTATGACTTTGATCACAAAGAGGGTATTGTTGTTATAGTTTTTTAAGCAGTTATCTAAGCGCATAGTAATTAAGGTATAAATTCCAGTGACAAGCTTAATTGACTACGTCCAACGTCATCTTGAGGATGTAGGTAGGTAAGTGACCTGTTGCGTCCATCTGACTCTTTTGCCCTTAAGGATGCATATTTTACCAGTGAAATGTTAACAATTTATTAAAGCGATTGGTATATGGTTCTGTTGGCGTCGCACGCCGCCGCGCCGCGCCGGTCGGTCGGATTATTTAATTCTGCGCAGTTTATGTCTGTTTATCATTGTTCCACGAGGCAGCCAACGTAACTTACCGGTGGGTGACACGTGTAGTATTATTGCACAGTGCAGACACTACGTCGCCTTAGTTCGACTTAACATTTCCAAGGAAAGTATAGTATATCTAATAAGAATAACTTCTTTAGCGAACTTAAACCATTTAAATCAACAAGGACGACTATATTGCAAAATCGCAGAAATATTTTTTTACTTTGAATACGACCATTGACATTTATGCGATATTATAGTACTTATAATATTCATCAAGTTATCTATGCATAAACGTTAATTAGTGGCTCACTGACTGATAAGGGAAATTTCTGGCTAAAGACGATAAAAGGGTTAGTAGGGCAATCTCGTGCTATCCGCCCCGACCTAGCGGCCGGGTGCCGGTGCGAAGTTCTGCAAGTGTGATAGGAGCCAGTAATACATTGTCTTAACTACTGCTTATCTTTCTTAATCTTAGCACCTTGACCTATTACGGTACCGAACTGCGCAATAACCAGTGTCTCGTCTCTCCATTACGATGACTGGTGCTAAGATAGAGGATATAATATTGAGGACAGCAAATCGTATAAAATTAACTAATCTGCAATACAAAAGGAATGACGGAATCAGGCACGCCTCGAGTGCGTGCGGTCGGGCGTCTATTTATCTGATGCGTAGTGACCTTGCTTTAAATCTAAACTCGCTGAATGGCCATGCGGAAGGAAGGCGATATTGTGGATGCCCAAGCTAACCTCAAAATATATCAATCTATTTCTGTCCTGCCTACTCATATGAAAACTCCTGAACCACTGTATAAATTGACCTTTTCAATGGTACATATAATTTAAATACTATTTTACTGAATTTCAAATCAAGGCAGTATTAAGTGACGCCTTATTGACCTACTCTGATATTACCACACAATACTCTATTTCCTATTTGCCGTAGGTATTTTTAAAGCAGATATACAGAACGAAGTGTCCCAGACGATAAGAGAACTGTGCCATTTTCCTGAATTTCTATAAAATTATTTCGAGAACAATGAAGAGTAAGTACATTTAGTAATCGGTTAATTAATTATATAACTGAGCGACAAGTTTTTTCAGTATTTCAATAAAGCTGATAATTTGGAAAATTGCAAGTCGATGTACATATGTGTACTCACTGAACAAATGGTCTGGAACAAAACTAGGAAATTCTGTAGTAGGTAGGTATACGCGTAAACGTGCGTAGCCCACTGACCTTGGCCTTAATCTACTGATAATGAGCTTAGGATAACTAAACGTGTTTAGTTAGTAGCCGGGGAAGTGTTCACACAGTTTGGCAGAATGAACAAGCAGACTTGAATATTCCAATGTTTCTATTCAAAGCACGGCGATTTCACGCTGTAATGAGAATGCTGTGATTTGGTTGATAAATTCTCTATAAATCCTAGTCTATTGAGCTTAAAGTCACGTGTAGCTGATTACAGTTGCAACACCCTAGGCACGGCTACTAGTACAGTAAGCTGTAATCATGAAGGGGGATAATTTCCGATAGTTCAGTTGCGATACCGACGTTGATTTAGTGCCAATGTGCGTTGTTTCTAGGCCATTTTGCTTTCAAGTTTCAATTACATTTAGATAGCCATAGATCAATTTTAGGAAACAAGAAGATAAAGCAAATAAAATACAAAACTAAGTTAAAGTAAACAAAAATAAATAAAATTGCGTGCTAAATATTAAGGTCAGAAAACATTAAAAATTATGTATACGATTTTCTGTAACCAGTAGTAAAGCAAGAAACTAGTTTTCACGAGTCTCGGTAATTAATTAGCATTTTTTTTTATAACAGCCCTGAATCCGCAATCAAAGCAGAATAATGATGTAACAGTAGGACAGGCACGAGCTAGCCAAAAGAACAGATTAGAGACTGGAAATGTGGGATGATGCCAAATAATGAAGCTATTCGGCAATAATGTATGTTGTCTTCAGGAGGATGAAAATAATGAATTTGGACGAGGCTATTGAGTTAGTTAAACCACTCGTAGGATTTTACAGGACGAATGTACGAATGTATGCGCCAGAATCAGCTCTACAAAGCAAACTCAATAATATTTACAGAACTCTTAAGCATCATTTTTACTATAATAAAAATAATTACAAGAATAAAAAGAAAAGATTATTTATTGAAGATTATATCGTGTACAGACCTGAGAAGATAAAAAGTTAAAAGAACTTATTGTTTGTGATGAATCTTACCTCCATGACAACGTAGACATAGGCAGGGCTGTCCATGCAGTCGTGCATTGCGACGAGGTTCGTGTGATGCAGAGCCGTCAGCTCCCTGAGGATCTTGATCTCTTTCACCAGGATCTCTGAGGCTTTCTGTATTCCTTTTTTTGTGACCACCTTTACAGCTACCGACTGGGACGGATTCTGTAAACAACACGGAAGGTTATAACATAACACAAGCTCTGCTTAGCTTGGGGCTAGATGATGCTGTGTGATTTGTCCAGCAGTATTTATTTATTTATTAGTTATTAATATCTTAGATCTAACTTATTTAATATTTCTAAATTGGAGTGAGCTGCTGTAAACTCTGAGGGAACTTCTCCACGAGCGAGGGAATCGCGGCGATTCTACAGCGCGGACTCGTCGCGATTCTCTCGCTCGTGGAGACGGCCCCTGAGAGGTTCAGATCAAACCATTTTCATCAATTGTATTCGCAAGAACGGCTTTGGGCACCTACATGATTGTATACTATAGACCTCTGTCACGGCAAGAACAAATAAGAATAACAAGAATCCAAGGTTCCAATTTCATGTGGATGGCTTAGTGATTCAACTCAAGTGGCATTGTGTGTTGCACTCATACAAGAACTTCAAGATAGGGTATCGACAATTTGCAGGCATCGTCAATCATCGGCTAAGGCCAAAACAATCTAGCTAGACTGTAGTTAGGTCGTTTTACAAAGGATCGCCCTTTTTAAGAGTTTATATACATACTACTAGCTTGTGCCCGTAGCTTCGCATCCCGAATAAAAAGTTGCCTATGTGTTGATCCTAGACAACATCTATACGTTTGCAAAATTTCGGCTCGATACATACGCTAGTTTTTGCGTGAAGAGGTAACAAACCTCCATACAAACAAACTTTCGGCTTTATAATATTAGTGAAATTACGAGCTAGATATATAAATATATTATATTTTTAGTTATATGAATAAACCTTCACTGTCTGCAAAGAATTAGTGTACAGTGTTCATACACAGGATTACATGACGTCCGTTTGTACAGTGAAGTCTACCGAGTCGTTATGGATAAATGTTTGCCATTGTCTTTCTGAAAATCAACGACTGAGCATTTTGGTACTATTTGCTTTTTCCAGAAGGGGCTGGGTGTTGCGCCGGCGCCGATCTAACATTAGCCCGCCCTACATTCCGTGGATTCGTACTGCGCGTTCAGTTTGACCTGATTTCGCCACGATCCCTTTAAGATCACATGATTATTATTATAAGCAAATCCGCAAGGAAAAAAGTTAGTTTTATAAATAAAGATGGACATTTGACGCAGCACCAACTATCCGACAGTAAGCAGACAGAGATATGGCTACCAAATGATATTATTATAAGTGGATTATAATACGAGGCAATGATAAAATTTTCAGACGGATTGCGTAACCTTATGATAATACCGAATCCATTGATAATAGTAACTTCCTGACTTATGTTACTATGGTCATGCCACATCGTAATGTACCAATATGGGTAACAGAGTAGCTTATAATATAAGTTATATATAATATAACAGAGCGTGTTAATTAATAGCTATAATATGACTGTCTATTTTAATAATATTATAATGCAGTGCCTAGTAGCGCGGTCACGGTCGCAGACGCACATGCTCTTGCACTACTCAGTTGCCAAAATCAGAAATCTTGTGCAAATCCAATAAAAAATTTAACTTATTAACTTGGGATTTATCTATATAATGGATTATAAGGGGATTAATTTAAAAACTCCGCCTGCCACTGGGATTTAGTCCAAGTTGAACTTTTCAAACCACAGATATAGAAATAACAGGTTTCTGTTAAATAAGCACTTCTGAGGTCCAAAGAGATCGTCAGGTGTCTCGTCTGACATTTGATGCAAAACAAGTCTCGTTCGGTAAAGTAGGTCAATTTTAATACATAATAAATTCACCAATACATTGAATGATAACTGGAATGATGGTTCGAGTACATGTTAGACGCATAATCGATTACTTTAGCCATACTTATCTTTATGAAGTTTTCAGCAACGACAAATATTTGGGTTCAACAATTGAAATTCGCAAGGGTTTATCGAGTTTTGTAATTTGAAAAAAAAAATAACGATATACCAATATTTGAAAGGTGTGAGTATAGTTCTAGTGGCGTAGCGTCCTCCACCTTTGCATTTACGTATGCATTCGTCGTACGCCCACACATACGATGTCATTAGTCGCACCCATCCTAAAGGCCAAATCATATCCATCATGTACCTATGAGGTCTTATATCTATCGGTGTTTGTCGGACCGCACGTGTCGAGTGCCCTTGGCGCGGCGCACAGTGCGTGTCGTATTGTGCGCAGAGGTATTGTCTCCGCGTGTCGCACAAAGAGATGTAACCCTATCACAATGATCAACTCGGCGGAACACGTTACACGCAGGCTTAGATGTCGTTCATAATAATTTTACTTGAAATGAATAAGGAACGTTGACCGAGATTCTACTTTGTGTAAAACCTACAGACAGACCTAGGTTTTGTAGTTTCAAAACCTTCCTTTTGTAGAAACTGCTCAAAGTGACCCAATTGATAAGGACCGAGGAAGACGAGGCGCGTTCTTTGTTTAACATTACTGTTTATTTTTAGGGATTGCTATAGCAGATACCTTCTTTATTTTACGAGTAGTTTTCAGCGCAGGGTAATTTTAGGTCCCTTTTTCGTCAAAAAATAGTCATGACTTGTTGTAATTGACGGTGTAGAACAGGAAGCGTGAGTTAAGTATCCTAGATAGAGCTGCCAGCTGCACTATTAAACTGGAAAAGGACAGCTGAATGAGACACTTGCTTGGCAACGGACTTTTGTAAAGTTTTGTTGCCTGGTATGCTATTAAGAGCTATAAATATTACCATAAGTTATAGGATAAAAAACATGTCATTGTTTCTTGTAGGTACAGAAAACGGGAGAAATTAAAACAATGTTGAAGAATGTATTATATTATACATATAAATACACATAAGATGAAAATGAAAGTACCTCAACCTTTACTACTTATAGTTTTAAACAAATTGTTTAGATTCAGGGTATGTATGGTTCTTAATAATGGGTACATTAAAAACGCAGCATGCATATTCAAACATAGAATCCAGTTTTTATCTAACTGCAACACAGCCAAAAGGACCTAGGTAATCTAATTCTGACGAGGGATACCAGATATGCAATGACGTCCTGCTATGCACTAGTACCAGATATGCACTAAAAAGACCCAAGTCAGCCTATCTTCTTAAAATACTGCAGAAGGACTCTGAGCCGCTGGCAGCTTTCCATGAGCATCCCCGAAGGTGATTCTGATGTTGTAGAAGAAGGGCATGACTTGATTAGTTCTTATACCAGTAGTCCTATTTTGATCTGGCATCATTTGTGGCCTTGCAGTGTAGTACTGCATGTTACACTGTTTTCTATGCTTCAAGACATCCATGGCACAGTCCACTCTGTCTTGAGATGTGGTTAAGATCACAGTGCCTCCTGATGATACCCACCACATTCCATAGGTCTTATCTTGTCATCTTAAGCAAAATATTGGTCATTTTGTTTTTCTCTGGTATAATTAATTTTGTGAGCTTGCAGTCCAGACCGGACTGCAAGCTCACAAAATTAATTTTCTTTCTGCCTTCCGATATTATCTGGTGTTCTTTTTATCATTTTTGCCAGGCAAGCTGGTTTTGATTTCAGCAGTAAGCAGATTGTTCACCTTTATTGTCCCAGATTTTAACCATATAATTTTTTTTTGTGAAAATTGTGAGCATGTCAGATAAGAAGCAAATACCAAACTCACTGGTAGTTAATTGTCGTTTGTTTTGTGGATTATTATTTTGTTTTTGTTAACTATAGAAAAACCTATTATTGGCTGTTCCTATCATATTAATTTAAGACAAACTAGATAAAATTTAAATTGTGAATTAAACCCACAACCTCTTGCATGGCAGGTGGACCTTTGCCCGCAGTGCCACAGAGGTTGTCGAACCTTTGAGAGGTGAATGCAAAATTTCAACTCAATTGATCAATATATGATAAATAATTACAAATTACATTAAGGCTCTTCATGTACAGTTCCATACTATTGTAACATTTGTAACTTTATGGTTAATACTCAACTCACCAATCACCAAAATAACTATGCTTAACTATATAGTTATTTTGGTGATAAAGTTGAGTATCAACCTTATAGTTATAATTTGATGTAGAATGTTTTGTATTATGTTTACAAACATTCTACATTGAATTTGGCTGAAGTATAGATAACAATAATAATTATGTCTGGTCAATTAGGAGTATAAACTAATCAAAGCTTTTTTCATGTTTATACTATACTTTATTACTTTTATTATGTTTACAATGACTCATTTATTTAGTGGTTATTATCAAAGATTTCCAAGGAGAGGGCTCAATGTGGCATCTTTTCATGTGTCTTTTCTGAATGTCTTTGTACCTGAGGTACTGACCTCCAGGATTGCGCTTGCCCTTCTGGAGTTCAGAAAAGAAGATGCGCTTCGCCACTCTCTCGTCGGGCATTCTTAGGATGTGGCCACACCATCGCAGTTGACGCCTCATCAGATAAGCCTTCATTCCACAGATATAATACTGATATTTTGCGTTGTGTTAATCACGACGCAAAATATCAGTATTACGTACATAATCTGATCATTTTACATTCATGATGTCTCTGAAGCATCTCAGATGGAACCTGTCTAACTTATGGATGAATTTAGCAGTTAAACGTCCAGAATGGAGAAAACTGGTGCATCAACACATTAGGACCCTTGAGGAGGACAGAAGGCGTGACTTGGACAATAAATGTGACGACCTTAAAAGCAGACCACCTTCAAACATCCTCTAACACTACGAAAATAATACCCTGATGTGCAATTACTTCAAATGCACTTTCAAAGCCAAAATAGGGTACATTAGCCACATCAGAGCACACAAACGAAGCTAATCCATATAAAATGTAAACAAAAGTTAAGTTGCCATGTCCGAAATCAGCCTGGAAGACATCATTTTGTCAAAATAGGAATTAAATTTTACTATAAGCAAATTCGCATAGCATAATGTATCTAATTAAATAAGAAAATTGAAATATTTCCCATATTGTACAAGAATTAATGTTTATGAGTTTGGCAACAGCCCCCTTAAGATCTTTGAGATCCATGATCCATGCATCCACTGCTGGACTAAGGGTCAGTGCAGACAGAACGGAGCGCAACGGAGAGGATTTTATTGATGCACTTGAAAATAAACTTTAAATTTATTAAAATAAAGTGCAAAACGCCGCGCGGGGATTCCCGCGTATCTTCGAGGACGCGCGAGCATTTTTTGTCAGGTTCAAGCATTTATGCACTTTATTGTAATAATTTTATGCCAGCATTTTTTGTCAGGTTCAAGCATTTATGCACTTTATTGTAATAATTTTAAAGTTTATTTTCAAGTGCGTTAATGAAATCCTCTCTGCTGCGCTCCGTTCTGTCTACGCTGAGCCATAGGCATCCCATGTCCAGCAGTGGATGCTAACAGCAGTCCTACAGCTGAGATAAAATGTGCAACAATTCATAATTTTACATTGTATTTGTATTCTAAAATATGATTGTTACTTAATTTTTACATACCTATGTAGGTGAACAAACTTAATGAACAAACTTGAATGATTGTTACTTAATTTTTACATACCTATGTAGCTGAACAGTATTGTAGATGAAATTAATTTTAATGAAACCTAAATGTTTTGTGCACTTATTTGTTGATATATTTTTTCAGCCAAAAATTAAACCTATAAAAGGCATCATTGGTATTTTGAATATTGTTCATAAAAAATACAACTTTGTATGCAGATCTACTTACGGATTTTTATAGCTGTAGCTACGTACAAATTACCTATCGTATCTAGATTTAACCAGGAGCGTGAAGCCTTTTTCTAACAGAAACCAAAACGGTTCTATTCTATATGATGGGAAAAGTTGTGAAATGACTGATAAATTGAGTACATACCCTTCTCTTCCTTCCTTTGTATACCATGGCAAACGCTCCGTGACCTATAATGTCTTGTTTGGTGAACTCATATTCACCCACATGGATTACTTCCATTTTAACTAATTTTCCTTTAACCACAGACATTTTCGAATAGTTTTTATTTATTTACAGTCTTGCACAAAGATCAATATTATTATTTTCTAAGGTAGGTATTATTTTCGGAACTTGACTGAGCGCTACATTATGAACACATCGAGCTACTAATCACTTCCAACTTATCGCCAATAACTATTTGTTTGTTTCACTAATTACACATTATTGTGTTTAACAATGCTACACCAAAACAACACACAGTGAATGCAAAATGAACAGTGATTTTATTTTGTGTTGTGGTGTGTGTAGGATTTTGCGAAGCAGACAGATGACAGTGTTGCTAGCACCCATTAATATGTTGCTACTATTTTCTACCGAGGAAGTTTACGTATATGTTACGTTTCACATGTTGCCGATTAATGAACCGGAACCCAACCGGTACCAAGTCGATAATACGTAATTATTTGACCGAGAGTAATACAGAGATAAATGCATTATAGATAAATGCATTAATGCGTTTTATAACGTTCTTTTGTCGTGTTAACATAAATATTTCTTATAATAAATATAATACGGCTTACACCACGTACCTAACTTATTATCATCTTGCTGACGTTTGAAGAAGGGCCTCTAAATGGTCTACGAAACGTCAGCAAGATGATAATAAGTTAGGTACGTGGTGTAAGCCGTATTAAATGATGTCTAGCCACGATAATTTCAATTCAGTGATAAATATTTCTTTCCTCTACCCTAACAACGTTAAGAAACAAATCGCACCTTTATTACAAAACCGTCCCAGAACAACTTTTTTTTTGGATATTGACATTTGAAGTTATTATGTTTAAAGTGTTTAGTTAATGTGGTTATTAATATAACTATTGGTAATAAAATTTATTTATAATTATGCTGTAAAGGTATTTCTTTATAGATTTAAAAAAAATGTTTTAGTGTCACTTTTCCAAAAACGTTTATTGCATTTCTACATTGAATTTTTTCGGCAACAATTTATCATTATTTACTTGTCACTATTGCTTATCTTGTTTTATACGATAAAGTACAGATCATTATCTATTAACGACACTAAAATAACAAAGTTATGAATAAAACATTTTTTTAATGTAATCAGACTTTTATTTTCTTTATAAATTAACTTATTTTACAAAACGATTCGCACATAAAATATCAAAATAATCAACAGAACATTAGTTAGTCCTTAAACTCTACACATATATATCTAGTAGGTATTCTACTCACTATCTATTAAGCAAAAATAAACTTTTATTTTCCAATTAGGTACTTAATTATTAGGATCAGACTTTTACTTTATTTTTCTTCTTCTTCTTCTTCTCAGCCCGGAATCACCCACTGCTGGGTATAGGCCTCCCTAAGTTTTTGCCAGCCTCCTCTGTCCTGTGCATTTCGCATCCATGTGTGCCCAGCGACTGCGATAATGTCGTCGACCCATCGCGCTTTTGGACGACCTCGACCTCTCTGGCCGGATCTTGGCCACCACTCCGTTACAGCCTTAGTCCAGCGGCCATCACCACGTCTGGCCAGGTGTCCTGCCCAACTTTATTTTTATTTATCATAAATTATGAATTACATGAATATAACTTTTATCAAATATAATTGTTAGCAATAAAATTTAACTTCAAATTGTCACTAAAGAAAATACTACATTGTTCCAGTAAAAAAATCAGAAAACTTTCAATCAAACTTGCGGAAAAACGTTTATATCCAAAAAAATACACTATGCATAGATTCACATCGAAAGTAGTAAAAATTATCTCCGTCGGGACCATAATGACGGTTTACCGAGTACAACAAGTGCGCGCCCCTTCAAAAGTCAAAGTGACACTAGCACCCTCAAGCGGATGTAGGTGGAAACTGACCATGGGTGTCTTGCACTGTATAGAGTTCGATGAGGCGCGTCAGATGGCGCTCATAACAAAAAATCTTCGTTTTTTGTATAATGAATGACAGTTCGAAAATAAAGGTGCGAAATGTACTCGTATGCACAAACCGGTTTGTTTCCGGACTGAGGTAGGTAAACACAACAAATTGGTTCCAAATGTTGCCATTATTTATGAGACAAATAAAAACTGCTCTTCAAAGCATAATAGTGCTGTAATCTGTGGCTATACATAGCTAACTTAAAAACAGTGCTATTTTGTAGCTATACCAATATGAAAGGCGGTAATTTAGAATAACGCTCAAGCATTATTCATACTTTGATAAGATAATAAATAAGAGTTTTTAATGAAAATTATGTCAATAAATCTTTACATAATGTTTGCGTACCAAAGTATTACTACACTAAAGTGTAAGTTATATTCAATATTAATGGTAAATAGCTACTTTATTAGATAATTTTTTATATACTTTCTGTTAGTCTTCCAATAACTTTAAAATAAACAAATACAACAAAACTGAGATGTAAGCAGATTTTTGTTCTGTAATACCACAGATAATATAATTATTATATATCTGTTTGGTGACAAACTTTGGTCTAAACTACTACTAGTGTATTATATTATAATACACTAGTAGTTTAGACCAAAGTTTGTCACCAAACAGATATGGTGTTACCAAATAAGTGTTTTATAGGGATCCTCAAACATCAAAAAATAAATAAAACATCATGATTCATATACAAAATTTATTGGTTTGGAGTTCATTAAATTTACAGAATAATGCTTAATTTCTATTTAAAAGAAATGTGCCGAACATTTCTTATTGTGCAAGAACTACCTTTCCAGATAATAAAATCACTTAATTGACCAAAGTATGCTATAGTCATCTATTTATTAATTAATAAATTATGTAATACATGGGCATAACATAGCATGTTCTAGACTCACTGAAATTCCTTTGCTTCTTTCTCAATAGGGCTTATATAGTTTTCAATAGGAATCAAGCATTATCATAGAAATAATCAATTTTCATTATTTGTGACTATCTCTTCTGATCTCCTAGGTCATCAATGCTATCTTCATCAATCTGAAAAAAGAAATATGTATTAAGAATTATACCAAAACCAACTAAGTACCCCATAAATGGTTCATGCTGAATAAAAATGCTTCATACCTCAGGCCACTTTTCTGGAATAATATCAAATAGATCATCCTTCACATCTCCTTGGATAACTATTTCATCATCACCAGTAACGGATGATCCACATGCAAACTTTGTCCCAAAGAACTTTGCTGCCACCTTCAAGTCAATATCTGAAATGTTCAAGTCACATGTGGAAAATATTTCATATTAATTAGACACCTAATTGATATTAATTAAATGAATACTAAGAAAGTATCAATGTATGTTAATGGAATTGTAGCAGGCAAACAGCTGAACTTATTGTGATATAGTTTTTTGTTTGAAAGGTGTTTTTTACTTTATGTGATAAAAGGAGGTACCTTTTATAAAAATGTAACAAAAAAAAATATTACCTACCTATGTAATTATTGTACTAATAATTAAAAAAGCTATTATGTATGTTCATTTATCTTGATGTTATAATTTGATATAATTTAGAATAAGGTATGATAAGTACATTTTTTACAATACCTGACTATAAGTAAAGTTGTAAGTATGAAAATTTTTATGTTACCTACAAACACCTAAATTGTAGTGCCCTTACTGGGCTCATGTTTGGACTAAAAGCTAAATTATAAGACCTAATGTACACATGAACGCAATAAATGATTTGAATTTAATGTCTTGGACTTACCAAAGGTACTAAGCCCTGAAACAACCGTAACTGACTTCTTCTTGCCGCGCGGAGCCCTAGAAACCTGCACAAGCTTAGGCACATCCTCTTTTTTCTTTGACTTTAACATGCCTTTGCCTCCGCGTTTCTGGCGTTTCTTTTCTTCCTCGCCACCAGCATTTTCCTCTTCATCTAAAACGTTTAAGATTGTAAATTACAATTTGTAATACTAGGAGAGAACGTACGGATAACTACGGAAATTTTGTTGCCATTATAACCTCTATGTATTCAACTTACCGATTTTAACCTTCTCAAATTCTGTAGGTAGGTGCTTTTCTAACCATATTTTGCATTTTTCGTATTCTGGGTAATATTCACAATATTCTATTGGCATAGAACAATTACCGCAATATTGCACTTTTACGGGATAAGAAACACCATCTCGGGGACCCACAGAAAGATCTCTATCAGCCATTTTTATAGAGACTTAAATATCATGCTCTATAAATTTCACAGAGAGTTCGAACGTAATCAAGAGTTATTTCATAAATAGCTTGAGACCATTGCTTTTTTACAACTACAAATTTTGCAATTTTTGATTCGCTTTTGCCAATCGCATAGTGAAATCACAATTGAATCAAAAAGCAATGATGACAAGCAATGATTTTGAAGTTTGACATTGACAAATATTAGATATTGACTGAGACTTTGATTTATCTTGACACGGCTTGCACTTTTTTGTCCAAATTATTCTTAGGTAGGTACTCATTATTAGTAGTAGAACTTTTTGTGAAAGGTTCATCCGGGGAAGTACCACCATACCTATTTCTGCCGCCAAGCAGTAATGTCTTCATTGCTGTGTTACGGTTTGAAGGGCTTTTTAGGGTTTTTTCTGTTCATATTTTAGGAAAACAAATTTAGTAATGTATTGTTAATCACATAACATATTCTTCGTTTTCTACACTTATAAGATTTTCTTTGGTTTTGTACAACTTTTCTTTTTGATAGCTTAATATACAGGTAGCTATATTAACATGTACCTACTTACTTAATACTTTGTCACCTAGCATGTTTAAGGTACGTAACAAAACGTACAGGACGTAAAGGAACGTAAAGTCAAAGTCAAAGTATATTTATTGCGTAATTACATGTTTAAAGATCTCACATTTATAATTGTTTCAATGTAATTTACCCATAATGGGTGTGCAATGTTCTGTAAATTACATTTTCTTTTATATTTATAAAATAATGGTTCTTGTAAATTTAAAAATTTAAACAATACAACTAATAAAAATAAAATCAAAACTAATAATAACAAAAAACTAAAAATAACAATAGAAAAAAACAATAATATTAGTGCATGCTTGTCATATAATAATCAAAAATAATGTCATTCAATAAAATAAAAAATGTTGACAGCAATAAAATTGTGAAAATTTAAAAAGAATTAAAATAAATTATTTGTCAAAAGATTTGTCATTTAAAAATTCCTTAACTGTATAGTAGCATTTACTAGCAAGTATGCTTTTAAGCTTTCTCTGAAACACCATGGTTGGCAATTCTCTTATGGTCGTCGGTATTTTGTTATACAAGAATGGTGCCATACAGTGGCGTAACAATAGGGTGGCAGGGCTGGCAAAATGCCACGGGCCCCAGACCCAAGAGGGCCCCGGCCCAAGAAGCCGCGAGCTCAAAAATATTTTTTACATTGTACCTGAGTATTTTATTTTATTTGAAAAGTATATTTTTATAAGTTCTGCTTAAAATCCAAAGTGAGACAACTAAAGACCATTATACAATTTCAAGTTAATCGTTAAGCATTTCAACCAACCTAAACAAAGGGACTCTACCATAAGATGGAGTTCAAAAACTCATAAAAGATGTCGAGCCGAGCCAAATGCCGTTTATGTTCACTGTGTTGCTCATAATTTAAATCTAGTACTCAATGATGCAGTTAGAGAGGTTATTGATATGCAAATTTTTTGGAAACAGTTCAACAAATTTATAATTTTTTTGAAGGCGACAGGGAATGGTCTGTAGTCCCTATGGCCATTAGTAGGACATATACATACAACGTGTAATTAAGTACGCTGAAAATCACGAAGTTTATTAAAATCAAACTGAGTACAACGTGACGATTTTTACTGATAGGGCCCCATTAAAAGAATTTGCCACGGGCCCCAGGTGGTATAGTTACGCCACTGGTGCCATACCGAAAAAACTGTTACGCATCAGTTTTTTCTTAGCGTTACGGATATAGGTACCAATTATTGTAATATAAGTGCATTACTGTCGTGCCCAAACCGGGTCCATGTTTGGAACTATATTTTGTTAACATCTTCACTTACTACAACGTGGTTGCAATAAATGTTTTGACTTTGACTTTGAAGGGCAAGGGGGCCGGTGAAATTACGGGCACATGAGAGCTTACAACTCTCTCTCAGGGTGACGGGCGCAATGCAATGCAGCGTTGGTCACGTGCTTAGTGAACGTGATCACCGCGGTATTGCAATTGTTATAGGGTTACCGCTTAACATCAGGTGGCCCTTTGGTTTGTCTCGTCATTTAGTAGGTAATATAAAAAAATGATTGAGGGTCTCCCCACATTAGTCGACGCGGAATCGGCTTAAGCCAATGAGGCGTTTTCATTAAAAAGTAAAAACTTCAAAAATAGTTACCTCGAACCTTATAGATGGCGTTAATTTTCTTTTACTGGTAGGCACAATTTGACAATGACAGGATTAATCACAAACTTGCTTACTCCGCTTGCCAGCTCCATATGTTAGGTTTAGTTTAGTTATTATAGTTTTATATATTTATGTATATGTATATTATTTATTTATTAGGCATATTTATTTATTTATATAATGTATATATGTATGTATTTTATTTTTAGTTTATGTATTATGTACAGTACACACCCCCTACCTCTCTTGCTTCCATATTTCTTTCCATCCAAAGGTTGTCTTGAAGAAATCGCTTCCAAGCGATAAGACCGCCCATTGTACCAATCTTGTATTGTATTGTTTAGTAGAAAACTCTTTTTGTTTTGTTACTGAAAACGGCTCATTGCGTATCACCACACTACTCGGCTTAACGCCATTCAGCTGTCGCGACGGCTGTTGACATGAGATCGGCAGTCGATTACTCCGAACGGCCGTCACGACGGCTGTTCTCTTACGTTCGGCGGTCGACTCCTACGAAGGAACGTATTTAGCGTCAGATACATCAAACAAACAAGGATATTTGCGGGACTGAGGCGCTGCCAGGGAGGACCCCACCTTTCTTCGTACCAATATAAAACATAGCAACAGCCGTAAAGAAGAACTTTACTCTAGATCTTAGAGCTTTCTCGTCTAAGAAGCAGATATATCTACCGAGGACTTGACTACCTACTGTGGTGACTACAGACCTTACAGACAGAGAGGGAACAGATAGGAACAGACTGTGATAATCTTCTCTATCTCTACATAGTATAAATTGAAGGTGCTTCCCACGTCTGTCTGACTGTGTATTTGGTTTTCTTGTGCTAAAACAAGCAACCGATATTGATGCGGGTTTCAAGTTTAAACGTTAAACTTGAAAGGCCCCGTTTGATGAAGTTACGCTCCGACCCACTCGCGTACATATCCAAAACCTCGAGGGCTTTCAACTCGAACTAGCAAATCACTTTGACTGTCTAGAAGTAGATGCATCAGTGGACGAGATCAATAACAGGTTCGTAGAAACCGTCCATACGGTGGGGCCCCAGTTCTTAAGACCCCCCCGTACCAATAGACCTCAGAAACTCTCTGATGACACCCTTAACCTTATAGTTGAACGACGTTCTTTGAAACTGCAGTCTCCCGATGATGCTCAGTCACACAGGCAGCTCAATACAAAAATTTGGAAATCCTTGCGGCACGATATTCGTACCTTTAATACATCTCGTATTAAAGATTTCGATAGAGCGGAATAAAGGCTCCAAAGTGTTCGCGAGAGATAATTCTATTGGGCAGAGCCAGATGACGAAGCTGGTGAGGGAAGATGGCAGCATAACGTCAAGTAAAGCGGAAATGTTAAGGGAAGTCGAAAGGTTCTATGGACGGCTCTTCGATTCGGTCACTAAACCTGTTTGCAGTACGGTCAACGACCCAAGAGCTAAACTGACCCGACATTATACCGAGGATATCCCGGACATCAGCCTGTACGAGATCAGGATGGCCTTGAAACAGCTTAAGAACGACAAGGCGCCGGGTGAGGACGGAATCACTTCAGAGCTTCTGAAAGTTGGTGGATCACAGGTACTTAAAGTCCTTCAGAAGCTCTTTACTTAATTCCGCCTTGCTTGAAGGCGCCAAAAACATGGAACGAGGGCGTGGTGGTTCTGTTCTTCAAGAAAGGTGACAACACCTTGTTTAAGAATTACAGACCCATCTCGCTTTTGAGCCATGTTTATAAGCTGTTTTCAAGGGTCATCGCGAACCGTCTCGAAGGCAGGTTTGATGACTTCCAGCCTCCCGAACAAGCCGGGTTCCGAAATGGCGACAGTACCATAGACCACATACATACGCTGCGGCAAGTCATACAGAAAACCGAAGAGTATACCTGCCGTTATGTCTCGCGTTTGTGGACTATGAGAATGCCTTCGATTCGATCGAAACATGGGCGGTGCTTGAGTCTCTCCAACGGTGCCGAATTGACTATCGGTACATCGAAGTGTTGAAGTATTGGTATACAAACGCCACGATGTCAGTCCGAGTACAAGAACAGAGCTCGAAGGCGATTCGCTTGAAAAGAGGCGTAAGACAGGGAGACGTAAATCTCTCCGAAACTGTTTACGACCGCTTTGGAAGATGACTTCAAGCTCCTGGAATGGAAAGAGCTGGGCATCAATATTAACGGCGAATACATCACTCACCTTCGATTTGCCGACGATATTGTGGTCATGGCAAAGTCGATGGAAGAACTCAGCACGATGCTCGAAGGCCTCAATCGAGTCTCACAACGGGAAGGCCTTAAAATGAACATGGACAAGACAGAAATCATGTCGAATGTCCATGTCGTGCCTGCCCCAGTTATGGTTGAGAAGCTCTTGAAGTTGTCGACGCGTACGTATACCTAGGACAAACAGTCCAATTAGGTAGGTCCAACTTCGAGAAAGAGGTCAATCGTCGAATCCAACTCGGATGGGCAGCGTTTGGGAAACTTCGCAACGTCTTTTCGTCCAATATACCTCAGTGCCTGAAGACGAAAGTCTACAATCAGTGTGTGTTACCAGTGATGACTTATAGAACCGAGACGTGGTCCTTCACTAGTGGCCTTATGAATAAGCTCAGTGTCGCTCAACGAGCTATGGAGAGGGCTATGCTCGGGGTTTCTCTACGGGATCGAATCAGAAATGAGAAGATACGTACATAGAAGAACTCGGGTCACCGACATAGCCAAACGGATTAGCACGTTGAAGTGGCAATGGGCAGGCCATTATAGCGCGCAGAACAGATGGCCCAAGGCCGCAAAGTTCTCGAGTGGAGGCCACGGACCGGCAAGCGCAACGTAGGACGTCCACCAACAAGATGGGCAGACGACTTGGTGAGAATCGCAGGTCGGCGCAGATGCAGCCGATGCAGATGGCTTCCAACCGCAGCACTTGGAGATCAATGAGGGAGGCCTTTGTCCAGCAGTGGACGTCCTACGGCTGATATGATGATGATGACTGAGGGCAAATTACAAATTTCCACATGTAGCAGGTGACTAATATGTTACTGGACGAATAAAAAAAAATACTGGCAAATATGTGGATAGGAAAGAAATAAATCAAAAAATTGAGTTTCAGCTAAGAAACAACACATAAAAAAGTAACCTAAAAAGCAGCCTCCACAGAATTTTGCATTATTAAGTTGTGCAGATGTTAACCCTAATATTGTTTGATTTGGATATTTTTTCTACATCATCTCCAAATCTAAAAAGCATGTGTTTTGCCTATAATTCGTTCTAATTCTTCTGCGCGTACTTAAATTAGTGCGTTAATCCCAGTTGTTGTGGTAGTTCAGCGCAGTCCACTGTGCCGTTCTCTATGCCAGACAGATACCTAACAGAGATCCGCTATTTCCCTTCGTTCTTGGAGCGGCAAAAATGGAATTTGCGACATCTCTAATATCTTATCTTCATGCGCATCCAGTATTTTTAAATATTGATTTTAGGGGTGAAAGAACACATTTAAAATTCAGTTTATTAACAGTGCAGTAAACGGTATAGGTCATCTTGAAGACGGATCGCATCATCAGTCTTTTATAGGATGAATAATTTTCTTGTCGCGTAAAGTAGTATTTTGGAGTAATTGAAGCATGACGAGTTATCATTAACAGAAATATTGAAAAGCAAAGGACCCACCCAGTAAGGTTCCTTGGGGTGATCCGGACGGTACACTGATTGACTTTAGCGTGGTTAGATTAGATAAAGAAGAATAAATAATATAGCTAAGGTTCGTAAGGATTTGTGCACAAAATAAAACTAGCGAACCTTATGCTAATTAGCGTTTTCTTCCAGCTAACCTTCGTATAGCGTGGAATTTTGTAGTTGTCTCGCAACAGATAATCCCACTAATATTATAAAAGCCGAAAATTTGTTTGGATGGCGGTTTCTTACCTCTTCACGCAAAAACTAGGCTACGGATTGAGCTGAAACTTTGCACACGTATTGAAGTTGACCTGGATCAACACATAGGCTACTTTTCATTCGAGTACAACGCATGCGAAGCGGCGGGCAAAAGCTAGTCGATTAACTATCGACATAACACGATTAAAAACCTACATACTCGTACCTGGTCATCACTAGCAATAAATACCAACATTTTAGTAAGTAATTAATTTTAATAATCATTACAAAAGATCGTAAACTTTGGTATAAGCATGGAATAATCAGAGGACGTATGTCATTTATTTTATAGCAATTAATAATTGAAACGTAAAATATCCCTGATTAATAATAAAATAAAATCTTATCCGAATTGTAAAAACCGCTCTATAAACCACTTACCTAATAGAGAAGCCAATCTACGCCTAGGTATTTAGATATATTTGAGACAACTTTACAAAATACAGTTAACTATTTAATTTAAACAAAATAGTAACAAACGCCTACAATGATCCTAAAATTTATCTAAAATATAAGTTTCCTACTTTATTACAGTGAATTTTAACCGAAATAATTTCTTTAGCATATTCAACAGAATATTTTCGTGAATACCTAGTACTGAATAAAATTAGGAATCATTAACACATTTAAAAAACATTAACAGACCCAAAGATTTCAATCGTTAGAAGTGCCCTGACACCAGAAACTTTGGCATTATCTTTATATGTGTGTCAACAATAATGCCATCGCAAACACACCGGGGAGGCCTATGTCCAGCAGTGGACTAATATAGGCTGATGATGATGATGAAACACACTGGTTTAGCCAATAAATTACAAACTGTTATTGTGACCATTTATCGTGAAATCGTTTTGTATGAATTTTCGTGAAAAAAAATAACATATATTAAACACGTCCGATTAATACTGTGTTTAGAGGTACACTGATTCCAAATGAGCGTGCTCACACATTTCGTGTGGAAACAAAACGTCGCGGTCTCATTACGGTGAGGGCGTATCTAACGATTTAAATCTTTGAACAGACCTATAATTTCGAACAAATACCTTCTTTTTTTCAACCCATTGCAACCATTCACATTCACCTACTATTGCCAAAATTGTGCTTGCATAAATATACAAAATGAGAGTTCAATCAAAACATAGGCCTATGTATAACAGAAAGTTTTATGTTCAATGGAGGTTAATAGTACCTACTTATGTATAACGTGGTATAACTATTTAATAACACTGCATCTCTTTGCATAATGAGGCGTTTTCATTAAAAAGTGAAAACTTCAAAAATAGTTACCTCGAACCTTATAGATGGCGTTAATTTTCTTTTACTGGTAGGCACAATCTGACAATGACAGGATTAATCACAAACTTGCTTTCTCCGCTTGCCAGCTCCATCTGTTAGGTTTAGTAGAAAACTCTTTTTGTTTTGTTACTGAAAACGGCTCATTATATCATTAGGTACAGGCTGTATAAAAATTCTAAATTCTTCCAAACATTCTAAAGAGGTTTTTATCGTTCAGAGATGTGAAAAAGGCTTGTCATTTAAGTTGATTGCTGGTGTATTCATTGTAATGAGGCGTTTTCATTAAGAAGTAAAAACTTCAAAAATAGTTACATCGAACTATATAGATGGCGTTAGTTTTCTTTTACTGGTAGCACAATTCGACAATGACAAGATTAATCACAAACTTGCTTACTCCGCTTGCCAGCTCCATCTGTTAGGTTTAGTAGAAAACCCTTTTTCTTTTTTTTCTGAAAACGGCTCATTGCAGCCTTCGTCATTGCAAATTTCAGTGAAGTTTATCTACACATCTATAATACTATCGTGTTTCTTGTCTGAAGCTTTAAGTTTCTGTTGCATTTGTGTCAGCATATCTTGCATGCGTCGAATCTGAAAGAAATATCCGTCAGTTATATATTTTCTTAAAAAAAAATTAAAATATTTTAGTTCAAAATTTTAAACCTTGTCAAACCTTGCAAAACTTTCCAAATGCGTACAGTTATTAGGTGGGCAAAAATAGTTACCTCCTCATCCTTTTGTAAAAGTAATCTATCCGTATCGGTTATGACGACATCGCCATTGTTGTTGCCCATGGAATCCCTTTTCAATTTTCTGAAAATAAAACGCAATGCAATGTTTAGAAACAACACCTTCGCAATAAATATAGGGTTTGCAAAGGGTAACCGGAAATAATCGGCCGGCCAATAGTTTGGATAAACATATTATCTAAAGTAAAAAAAAAATTGTTAAGTACCTACATAAACAATTTTGAGAAAATCGACTAAGTTAAAGTGCCCAGTTTGTCGAAAAAAGTATTTTACACTGTTGCATAAGACATCCCTAAGCATATGAAGGTTGTAGGCACCTTAATGTTAAGTATGTAAAACACTCGTATGGAAATACATTGATACAGTTTAGGAAAGTCAATAATAACCTCTAACCACATGAAGAAATAAAGGTTGTTCTAGGACTTTAATGCTGTGATTTAATAATTAGATAAATATATTAGATAATTTATATAAAATCAGATGATGAGCCGTACTAGGGTACCTATCGTGTCATCCATAAGGGGGCATTCTGAGAGACGCTTTTCGTCTATAATAGTCTTCATAAAGTGTTTTTACGGCCTGACGTTTTATAAACCACTGTATGACGACTGTTCTTAATGATTAACATCTAATTAAAGGAGACTGCATCCTATGCGATCGTCACATAAGTGTACCTAAAAACGACCTAGTGCCACAGATAATGGTGTATGTAATAGTAACCTAATGGTGGTGCTAGATGTTTAGGTTAGATCTTATCTTTGTTGCAGATGACTTTCCTCCTATTCACGCTTGCTAGCCATTTTCTTTCCCATTAGCGAAAAACCTAATTCAAATTTTGCCAGTTCCGCCGCTGACGGACACGTCACGGAGGCCATCATCATTTCGCCCTGTGAACAGTTGTAAGTAGTGTTGTCTTACCCTCGTTCCCTCATAGCGTGTTGTGATATCTGCGAGATGCACTGCGCTCGGAAGTTCTCGTAGTGCACATCCTGGGTGACGTCCTTCAGGTCTTGCATGTGAGTGGAGATCAGCATCGTTCGCAGTTTCGTGAAGTCGGAATGTCGGGGGTTCTCCACTAAAACAATACAATAATAATATAATGTATAGTTAACACAACACCATCTATATGATTGATATAACTTTTCATGCATATACATATACAAAAAAAAATAATACTAAAATATTTATACAAACAATGATTAGGCGGCAATCAAGCCCGCGACTTTTTATGCCTTAGTCAGTTATCAAACAAATTGCGCAACGGTTTTCAAATTTAAATAAAAAAATGTTTATCATTAAAAGTGGTATAAAAACGGAACACAGAGGAAAGACGAGTGGTCATGATATTTCATCAAGAACAACATCTAAGCAAATTTGGAAGGAGGAGAGAAAGAGAAAGACCAAGTGAGAATTAGCTATTTATGCCAAGTAAAGGAAAAGGTTGCTGTCATGTCGTACATGGGGGTCAAGAACAAGAAGGCTGCCCAAATTATAATTAAAATAAATACACAAAGCAGAAGAATTCATCAGATGTGCCGACAAGCCACAAACTGAAACGTCCAAAAGAAGAAGGCTGAAAGTTGTACTTGACACAACGGGCGGCGCTATAATTAGCCTAACAGGTAATTTAAAGCAAAAACAATGACGCCACCAAACCCAAGCCAAGACCTTCTTCGAAATTAAGCAACTTTAGGTATATCTGTAATACTGTGTCTACTTTTAAGTAGCTAATATAAGACTTTAGGTCCCATGCTTGGAAATTACGCCGTGACATGACATGTTTTATTACCTTAAACTAAACATACGGACAACCCTCATCTCGAGACCGCTCAGTTCAAGGAGCAAGGATGCCGATGGGTATTTGCGACCATAAACCCACTCCCCTTTCGCTCGAGCGTAGGATCGGTCGCGCGCGCTATCATCCACTAACTAACCTTGTCTTGCCTTTCTGATATTGACATAGGTATTAATGGCCATCAGCTCGCGATCCCGCAGCTTGAAGGTTACATCTGTCATCATTATAGGCTAACCATTGATAATGCCTCACGGGTACTGGCGGCTGCGAGCAGGGCCTCTTGCCTCTACCTAGGGCACTGCGATGTATGCTCAGGTCGCGATCCTGTTAAAGTACATCTATCTTTACAGACTTACCATCGACATTGTCCCACGGGTACGTACGGGCGGCTGCTGACGCTCTTGCCTCCGACATCGAGGTTAGTGTCGGCTGCGACCAGAGACTCAAGACGCACATATTGAAGGTCGCGATCCTGCTGCTTGAAGCCACATCTGTTATAGACTCACCATCGACGATGCCCCACGGGTACTGGCGGCCGCGGACCCTCTTGCCTCCGACCTCTAGCACAGTATCGGCCGCGACCACGGCGAACGGCGCTGCGGCCTTCAGCTCGCGATCCTGCTGCTTGAAGTCTTCGTCCTCGTCACTGTCGCATTCCGGAAACTGGTACACCTGCGAATTTATACGACTGTGTTAAAGGTGGATGCTTGTTAAAGTACCTAATTTAACCTCTTAACTTCTGTAACCCATGAAGATGCTGCTAGAAATGTCCAACCTTTGATCTTACGATAGGTACCGCAGTTGGAAAAAAATACATCATACACAATCTTGTGGTGGTGGATGTTTGAAGTGAGTATTAACAATATTGAGTGAGCATATTACATATCTTGCAACATTTCAGCTCAAGTGAAGAAGTGGTTCTTTTTTACCTTGCAAGAATTGACTTAAACTAACCTACGAGTACAAACAATGCATGTTAAATTATAATAGCTTGTAATAAAACACAATATTTATTTTAACCTGTATTTGGTTCTCCTCCAGATCCCTCAATATGTGTGCCTTGAGTCGCTTCACCTCGGCCGCGGTGAGGGAGTCTGCCTTTGCGATCACGACCACGATGTTCACCTTGCGATGTAGCCGCTTCATCATCTCCAAATCCACATGGCGCAGACTGAAGGATAAACGGTAAAATTACGAACGATTTCAAACAAGACTGCAATGTATCTATCTAATGTGCTATCTAAGCCTTATAGGTATCCTACAACAACTCTCTATCAGGATGCTGGTGTACTAAGTGTGCGCCAGCTCTTTGTACTTAATACATCCCTATCGGTACATAAGGCGGTAATTACATCACCTGAATATGAGGCCTTACTTCAACGTAGAGTTTTCAGAGTGTTAACCCCTACAGTTAACACCAGGTTCGCTCAGAGAATTGGCAGATTTATGAAAGTACATGTATGTATAAAACGAAACTGTTAAATATTGTAATATTAAAAATAGGTCCACATCGGCAGCAAAACCCATCATAGTAAAGTGGCTCAAAACATTAAATTATGACCAGACAGAAGATATAGTTAATATTAATTAAATAACATATTCAATCATTCATTAATAGTTAGTTCACATATTATCTTATACAATATTGTAAAACTCGTATTCATATGACTGTGTTTTTATAATTTTACCTGTTAATATTTATATTGCTTAAAAAGTACAACACACTGTTTTCTATATATGTAATTATTTCGTATGCAAGTTTCCTCGACACAGGCCTCGCCTAGTGAGGAAACTGATAGGTACCTCGTCTATACATATAGTCTCAGAGTTATCAGTGTAATTAGTTTTAAGTAATGTGTATTCTTTTCATCTTGTTTCACTGTAATAAATTATTTTTCATTTTCATTTTATCAATCAAATACAATAAGACAAGCGATCTCAGTACGGGAAACATTCTGCTGCCGGCACCACACGGCTTTATTTACCGAAGTAGGTATTTTTAAGAGATGATACTTTTAACAGTATCATCTCAAATAATAACTTAAATAACCTGTCTCCGTTAGCTATTTTATAACTTCATAGAACAAGAACGTAGGTATTTGGCTATATCCTTTATTGTGGTACAAGTACGAGAAGGTATTAGTTACAGCGCAAAAAACTATAACAATTTATACATAAGCAGAGGAAGTATATACCTGTCGGTTGTAACAATATTGACCAACATAACATATGGGTGGGGAGCATTATATAGAATAGAGCATGCAACAGCACCGGATGCAGAGATTAGAAGTTTCTTCTTTGAAGTATGTGTGCACTGCACATAATATATTTTTATTATCTTTGGGCGATGATGAATGGCCAGTTGGGCCAAACACGTGTGCTCCGGTAACAGCTATCAAATCGGTAAGGCATGCAGGAGCATGACCCTAATATCGCCATAGGTATAGAGAAGTAGATAATATTAGGTGCACGAGCTGGGTCGGAAACTAAGAAATAAAAGAAGTGGTTCCTTAGTCATGATGACTGATTAGAAATAGCAACAAAATAATCATAGCGACGAAACTGCACCTATCAGCATACCAGGGACAAAAAGTCGACAAAGTTCAATATTGGTCATTGTTTAATTTAGGGATTAAGGTTAAACAAAATAACCCACAGAAGTGCACAAGACCAAAATCATATAACTTCAAATTAAAGCAAATGCTTGCATAATGGCCCAGGAGTACGGAAACAAACTGGCAGTTGAACACAAGGAACGCACAGTTAGCGGGTTTAATAGACCGACAATGGGTAAAGCGCAAGAGAAAATTGCTCCTATTCGGATTAACTTGACCCATTGAACACAATACTAAATGCACTGCATACAATTCTTACGTAGGTTATTTAGATAGGCAGATACTCGACAGCACAATAGAAGATAAGACAATATTATTACGACAGGTAACACACCTATGGGCCCAAGGCGGAACGAAGTATATGCAGCAATGGACCCTATTGTCTTGCATGTGTCGTCTGTTCAACCCACTCTCATCTGTGAAGTACTGTCTGAATTGCTCGTCGATGTAAGCTGAACAGACTCTCCAGGAATCTTCGCAGTTTATAGAATCCCCAAAACCGGGCGTGTCCACAATCGTCAGTCGTAGTTTTACACCACGCTCCTCGATTTCCATCGTTTTCTTTTCAATTGATGTAGTCTTTTCGATTCTATCTGAAATTACAATATACGATAAGAATTCATTAATTGTTTAGTGTTGGTGCATAATTGAGAAAGTTAGGCCTAAAATGTTACCTTGAACACTGGCTATCTTTCTACTCTGATAGAGGTCTCCTAAAAATAAGCTGTTTATGAGAGTGGACTTTCCAAGCCCTGACTCCCCGACCACCATTAGTGTGAAGTCGAATCCCCTTTTCACAGATTTGCGGTGCACCTGTTCTGGCAGGGTTGCGAATCCGATGTAGTCCCGCTCACCTCGATCTCGTTCTAGTAAAATAAATAATTTTATCAACAATTATCGTTACTGTTAGTAGTTACTGTTAGTAGTTTCTTTATAATTTGTTAACATAGCGTTACTTTAACTACACGGCTTCCAAAGTAACAACAAACTCATTCGTAAGCCGAGTTTACATATTTTCATGAATGAACGGACACAACATAAACAAAACGAACTGGGTATCGTAGAATCGTAAGTAGGTTGCACGCATTGTTTTAGTATCAAAAGGAAAAAGTTAGTCGTAAATTAAACGTTTTAAAAAAGTGCATCCTCTCCTTCCTACACGATTTCCTGTGTTCACTGTTGCTCGAAGTCTATAAACCTGCCTACCAAGAGTATCAATCAAGGCGATGCGCATCGGTGCACAGTTTTATCAAGGCGCAATTTACCCAGTGCAAAGAAGTGTTCCATTAAATCTGTTGCATGCATACAATCATAAATGCAATTATAACTACGGAAATAATTTGGATTTTTAGATATCCTGCACTGCGTAAGGAAAGCGCAAGAGTTTCTGTGTATCCTTTTGAGTTAAGGAAGCGGGGCATGGCAGCGCAGCAGAGTGGAACAGGACAGGTTCCCTTGGCACAACTCGACCAGGGACGGCGCGTGTGCGCTCCTATTGGGGACAACTAGCGGATACGAACTACGTGCTCATCAGTAGTTGACACTAATCAACACACACAATTTAATATGCTTGCCTATTATCTAGACCCCGAGGTCAACCGGTGGCCGCGCGAGAGATACATCTAAATATTCAAATATTAACGGACTGGTATGAAGAACACACCTACATATTTAATTCATATTTAAAGCATGCGTCTCATCATAGGTATCCGAGACTTGGGACTCGTTGCGTAGGTGTCGTCCCACTTTGCTAATAAGAGTAATTAGGAAGAGAGACGGACTGGAGACAGTAAACTGCTTAGTAGAAGGGAACTTTATATTTTCATGATGATGCCGTATTGTCGGCATCATCATGAAAATATAAAGTAAGCATAGCACTTTTACAGCAAAATATGAGAAAGCTGTTATTTTAAAGTTACGAGACAATGTATAATGGAAAAACGTTTGCTTTTATAAAACACGACATATAATACAATAGAGACACGGTTTATGGAATTATCTAGGATTTCTCACGGGTTTAGACAATGCTTTAACTAAGAACTTTTCTCAAGATTACGCTAGCTACCATGTGCATAAAAAACGTATACGATCTAGGTATAAGCCAAACCCAAATACCGCGAGAAGTATTATGTAGACATACTTTATTTACTACATTATTATGGTGTCTCAATAGGATATCAAAGTTTGCTTTAGGATTACTTTGAATAAATGTAGGAGTTGGGTATTATTAATGCGAAAGTGATTTTGCTTCTTTAATTATTACGCATGTCCAATCGATAATATACCTACCTTTTTACATAGGTGCCCATGATGTCATGGATGGCTGGGCTAGGTAGATAAGAGGTCAGGTATGATTACAGACATTTTCTCGAATCCTGATATTTAAAAGCATGAAGTAAAAGATCGAATTGGGCTTCGGCCCTTTATTATTTCACATAACGGTATCTACCTCACTAATTATTGAATTTCCCTAAAATAGATAATATGCGAGAAAAGCGATTAATAAACAAAATAACATTAAAGGAAAAAGACTCTCACATGACTTTGCTTAAATCATTTTATACGTACTCATTAAAAGTACTTACTTATATTAATAACAGCTGGGAAAGGTTTATTTTTATTATTTTCATCTTCACTGTTATTCTCGGTCTTCTCTCCGATGTTTATATCGATGATAGCGAAGGAATCGCTCTCCTCCATATCGATTAGGAAAAAAATACTCTAGACGTCACACACAGACTTGCTATGAAACATGAGATTTTGATGGAGAGAGATTTTCGATACACGATGAATTGCGGAAGACGATCGTATATAGATCGCCTTTGAGTTTCCGCTACGCACACGGTCGCTGCGTTCGCGCACTCCGCCCGACTGGCCGGTCGGTACCAGCCAGGTTGATTCAAATTGCGTCACTTTATTAAGCAAACCCACAAAACTATGGCTCATCTAAAATTAGGCTCAATTTAGGGTCTGAATCAGTGGTTAATCGTATGGACCCTACAATTGACCTTTTATTTAAATACAAGTACCTAGTACAAACATATGTGCGTGTTTTATTGTTACTTTAATTATATCGAAAAGGTAACAGGAAGACTCCATGCCATTTCATTGATACTATTGAATATTTGCAATTAAAGGGCATTATAATAGATCAGTGGGCATGTGTAGGTACCTACATCAATTGCATGAAGAGAGCATCAGCAAATTCACTCATCCGGTGACGCAACTGATCTCAAATGCCATCGTTTGAATCGCACTTTGTTTTGATTCTGGATTTACAGAAAATAAACAGCCAACTCGTATGATGTTAGTAAATAGTTATAGATCACTATATTACCTAAATTGGCGCGTAGACTTCGTTAAAATACCCCGGAAAAATGTCCGATAGATTTATATCGGACATTTTAACGGGGTTGTACAGCAGGCGGAAGATAGGGCACAGGGGAAGACTCATGATAAACCATAGAACACGACAGGTTATTCAAACTACGAATATTACCTCGTACATCTTTCGTTCAGAATGCAAGGGAGCGGGCGGAGTAGGTATCAGGAGGATGTCGATTTTCTTTCAATATGTAAAACAAAGAAAGTCTACTCACCAGAGGTCATGTTTTCGGATGCGGCAGTGAAACCAACAATACAAGACTCTGTATTGGTAATTAGCTAACTTTAATAGATCATGAAAATTTATATCAAATTTTCATGGTTAATTTTGATATTTCTGAGTTTCGTCTAATTAAGACTACCACTCCTTCATTATAAGATTTTGTAGAACTTTTGCATCGTATAAGTAGGCAGTAAATCACAAGTGTTAAAATTTTAGTTGCGCAATCCAAATCCAGTTCCACTTCAAATATCACTGCAGTTTCAGAGGTACCGTCACCATTACGCTAAATATCTAAAAACGTGTGCGAAATTAAACAGTCGCGCGTCACTTAAAATAATATCACGAATGCTAACCCTAAAACATGTATAATCAATCAAAAATAGTACAAAAATCGAAGAAAAATAAAAATCACATTGCTTGTGCGCCGTCCTGTGCGTGTCGAGTTATGTAATGTGGGGTCCCGGGAGCTTGAGGGCGCGAGACCGAGTTTTCCCTCCCTGCACCCCCGACCTGGCCTTGTGCGCGGCCCGCCCTGCGCGGTAACGCTGCTAGCCCGCGCCCCTCGGCCAAGGCCCCACGGTTCAAAGTCGCCCGCCGCCTCGGGCGCGCCTGGATCGATACCGCGCGACCAGCGCCTGCGTATCTACAATCGCACCCTCGCAATGTTTTGCTCTTTAAGATTTTTATGCCCCAGATGTATTACTACTCCGACTACGTGTCTCAGTATTTCAAGGTCGGATTTATGCGAATGTTTCCCCTACAATACAGTAGTGTTTGTAGTTAACATCCCTTATATAAACTCATCTACATTTTTCATCTCATAGCACGGACTGTCGATCGTGAAGGTAGTAAAAGACAACAAAGAAAAGCTCCATTATTACGATAGGTACCAGTTTCTACTAACAACGACTCTTGTCAATATATTGCTTGGGTCTCATATCTATAATTCATTAGAAATAATACAAACTTGTTTTTTTTTATTAAGTTTGATCGGAAGTTCTTGGGTTCGTCAAGAGCGTGCACCAATGGATTTATTTTTCTTCAAAAAAATATGTGCACATTTATCATGTGCTTCATGTAACGGTTAAGGAAACCATGGTGAACAAACCCGCGGCTTAGTGAGCTGCAGACGTATTAACCTGATACATATATCATCTCACTAATAGCTGACTAAGCTGGGAGGATGGTATATGGTGTTTGGCAAATCTTCCATCAAAGAATGTCCCAGGCAGACACTGCAGAGAATATCTACTACTTGCTGTTGCTATATAAATAATTCATTATAGATGTGAAATGCCTTAGTTTTTTGCAGATCGTTCACCATAGGTATGGACAAAGAATCCTCATTGAAAGGAATTCAGACAATTAAATCTAAACAAGCAAATATACATTTAAACTGGATGAAATAGCTAATGTGACACTGATTGGGTTAAGGGCCGATGTAATACCTAAGCTTTGAACATAATTAGCTAATCCAACCACTGTTAGTTGACATTCATCATCATTTCAGCCGTAAAACGTCCACTGAACTTGAGTTTTTACACTCTGAGTTGTTACCATCCTCACCACGCTTGGCGGGTTGGCGAGAGCAGTTCGGGATGTTGATACACGAAAAGACGCTGCTGCCCACCTTCCGGAGGTATCCCTAAGCAGGCTTTTACTGCATCCACGGGCATGAGAGGAGGGTCAACATTCTACTGCCGGCACTCCACGGCATGCTGACATTGTCGCTAATTCATTACTCTATATCAAATTGATAAGTTTATTCGACTGATTCCATAAGATAATCTTGGATTGCTTGAACTACGGCCTGTACTATGTCAAAAGCTCTGTTAGACCTGCTCTTCTTGGAAGTTTATATTTCTTAAACCACGCTGCATCACGAGTCTTTATCATAGTTTACATCATTATATTACACAGAATTAGTAGTACTACACATCCCACTTTCAACCGGGGTTGATACTCTACTAATTCTGTTTCTATTTTCATTTCCAATTAGCTCATGATCGTATCAGCTCTTCCGCCTTGAATCTATCGGATAGAATCCCGTCCTTGTACCATCAATAAGGTGGAGGTTGTGACCGTGACCCATATTTGCAATGCAATATAAACCTTGACAGCTTCACACTACAAGGCTAACATTGAGCACTGTCTAGCTTTGAAGACGCTTTTATTGTTTGCTCGTCGCTTTAGTTTCAAGTTCAGATGAGTGATAAACGGGGAATAAAATGTCACATTAGTTCTTTATAAAATTATTGATAACTATATCAGTACGGATCGTGGCGGATGGCAAACACGAAGGGGCCTATACCCAGCAGTGGCTGAAGTCGGGCTGTGGATGATGATGGTGATGATTTTAGTAACTGTAGCTAACAGCTGTCCCGAAGAACTTCGCTCCGCCCTAATACTAAAACTACTACTCTAAAAGTAAGTAGGTATAGTAGTTGTACTCTACCTACTTACTAGAAGAAGAAAGAAGAAAAAGCGTTTATTTATCTCACATGCACAATCAGTAAAACTTAGACTAATATAACCTAGAGCATGCAATAAACATGAACCAAAAAAGAAAAAACCGGGCAAGAGCGAGTCGGACTCGCGCACCGAGGGTTCCGTGCCATCATACAATATAATATATGACAAAAGCGGTTTTATATTTGTTGGAGAACCTTGACAGCGCCATCTCTTGTCTGATAGCGGAACTTATGTAGATTTTTCACACTTTCGATGATTTCTCAAAAAGTATGATATGTAGAGAGATTGTAATAAATTTCCTCTAATCTTTACATACACTTCTAAAAGCTGTAAAAGTATCACGGGTTTATCTCTGCAAACTTCGGAGATAAGGGGGGGGTCGTTTTTTCAACATTTTTGTAAATAACTCAAAAACGATACGGTTTTAAGGAAAACTAAAAACTGTTTATTAATGTGCAAATGAATACCTTTCATATGATACCCCACACGGCCTAGTAACTTCACTTAAAAATTTTGAGATCCCCTATCCGCCCCCTGCAATCAAAATAAAAATATTTTTTAACATTTACATATATGCTATATTAGTAAAAAAGTGTTGTCTTTTACTATTTCAAATGTCAAGTCGATAGCATCAGTAGTTCTCGAGATATCCATTTGTGACAGACAGACAGACAGAGTGATTCTATAAGGGTTCCTTTTTTACCACTTTGATCCGGAACCCTAAAAAGGCCTCAAACCATGGTAAATATCGCGTAAATATTGCATATAAAAAAGCCGTGTTGGCCGAATGGTATGTACCCCCGACTTTCAATCCGAAGGTCGTGCGTGGGTTCGATACCGGCCGTAAACCAATGGATTTTTCTTTCTTGAAAAGTGTAAGTTCACATTTAACAGATGCTTAACGGTGAAGGAAACATCGTGAGGAAACCCGCGGCTTAGTTAGCTTCAGACGTATTGACCTGTTATTTTCTCTGACTAACAGCTGACTAAGCTGAGAGGATGGAATAGATGCTGGGCAAGCCTATTTTTTGATGCAAAGGCCTTATTTTTTATTGCATATAGTTTACAGGATTTAGTTAAATAAATAATGCAGGTGTAAATTATTTTATGTCATTCCAACTTATAAAGTGAATTAAGTGAATGAACGAATTGTTCTCAATATAGACCATGGAGTATTTATTAGTGCTTGGGAGACAGCCAACTAAACTTTGCATCGTGCACCACACTAGTTTTGGAATTTACGTAACATTTAAAAGGTCAAGATTCTCAGAGGTACTACAACATATACTACAAATTATACACTTGGTGATATCACGCTTTGCACAATGGAACACCGTCGTAGTCCTTAACTCTTAACCTGAACTTACGTATTATCACAATCTACTTACACTTATTATTTGAATTAGCATTTTAAAAACTGTTAATTTAAATGTTTCAATTAAATTACTTACAAAAGACATCAACGCGCGCACATGCAGTAGTCACATAATATGATAGGTTTTTTGATGTTATTGTATCAATCAATATTTATTTTTTTGATAAGCATTTATCATCTTAGTGAGAGCCTATACATTTTTCAGGCTCGAAATAAATAAATGAGACAATTAGGCTCAGCTCTGCCCCTGGCAACGCGTGGGCGAAGTGTCAAAAGTTTAAGGGGTCCCGTTAGCCACTAATTGGGAAGAATATTTCAACCCTTTTGGTCAGATGGGAATCTTTTGGACTGAAATAGAAATCAAGGCCAATTCCTTGAGTTTTCATATGATACTTATTAAATTAGACAGATGACTCTCCAGACTAGATAAATTTAGACATTTTTAGAGTTCCGTACCAAAAACCGTAAAAAGAACCTTTATAGGATTACTTCGTTGTCCGTATGTCAGTCAAGACCCTTTTTCTTAGGAACGCGGTCAGGTATCGCTATAATTACCAACGTTACTAAGGACATTTTTTTAAGTAGGAGTCTAAGAGAGTACTATTGAATGCGTACATTGTCGTAGGTAAGTTTTATATTATAAAAGGGCTGCTGGATAATTTATTTTGTTGTTTGGACACTACATTTGTAACCTGTGCTAACTAATATGAAGCAAAAAAATATCTGGAGTGATTTTTATTTTATTCACGATGAAAAATTAAATATTGTAATTGAAATGTTTAAAAAATATAGACGTTTGTCAACAGTTTTTCGTCAGTCGTTTAAAGGGTCGTCAAAGGCAAAACTTATGTGTTAAAGTTGTAACATAGTCAATCAGCTCGTTGATACTAATTAGGGACAAACAGGATATTAGCGAGAGCGAGTTAGTTCTCTATTGCTGGCACGAATGTCGTGAATATGTCCTATCCTATAATTGAATCTGGGAGGAGGAGGAGCCTACGGTAGTCTCCGTCTCCCTGATTGAATGATAGGATACGACATGTTCAGGATGTAGAAAGGAAAGCTGCCTATAGGGAAAGTGACCGAACAGATTCTATGAATTCCTAAAGGCAGAGATGGTTGTTGGTTTACATTTCATATTGTATTCAGAGTTATTTGTTTATAATCTTGTGGGGCTGTTGTTTACACAATAAAAGCAATAACATTTGTTAGTCATGATCTCGCTGTAACAATTAATACCTACGTATAATTTGATTTGCTTTTCGATACCCGAGTACTGTAATACCAAGAGCTGCTCAGATTGCGGAAAAGCACATTGTATTGACTTTGTTGGATATAAGGTATCTATTATTACCTAAGTTTCACTAGTTTCTACACGTGATACTTTGTTACGATATTATATATCAGTTCATAATCATGGCGCGGAAAAAGTGCGAGATAAAACGAAAGGGGGAACACTGTAGACGTCATTGTACGGAGTGGTTGAAGAAAATCTCCCGCATTCGGTTCTATTTCTAATGAGGTAAAGCTGATATTGGTAGGCAGTTCGCTTAAAGTTAGTGTTATGTTTGATGCGAAGAATGGACTTTATTGGGTTGAGTTAGGGTCGGTTTCTGTTTTGTGGTGTTGAGAGAAAGCACTTTCCGCTTGTGTGCCGGGTGGATGACGCAGATGACAAGCCGAGCTCCAGCCCGCGAACCCGCCACGGCCGCCAGTCAGCCGAGAGAGGTCCGCAAGTCAGCAAGGACCCCGGTGTGTCTCACAAAGTCCTGAGCATTTCGATCTCCGCGAATACTTTCATAAAGTGACCAAACTTGATTTTTCAATGTTAGAAAAAAGTTGTGTCTATATCTAGCAGCGGACAACTTAAATATCTTACGAAGGTAAGGTCCATTTTGTAAAAACGGGAATTACTCATGTAGTATTGTAACGTCGAAGATTATTCCGACACGTTTTTTTAAAAAATGAATAGTACATCTCACGTTAATTTTGAAAGTGAAAAAGGTACGGTCATTTATACATAAACTAACTTAATTTAAATATTGATCAAAAACCTGTTAAAACGGTTCATCTAGGATCTGCTGAATATTAAATGTGGTATGTTTATTTAAATTCGGGCCTGCACATTACAGGCCCGAACATTATTATTAAATAGAATGTCGAGAAACATTATTAGCTTTAAATGCAATATTGTTAAAGAGTGACGATGCTGGTGGAAAAACCGGACTGTCGTAGGAAAACAAACAGCATAAGCTCAAGTAGGTAATTTTCCTTATCCTTACCGTTTTTTGCATAAATTCTAAAATAGCCGGATTGTTAGATATTCTGAAAATTAAAACGAGAAACTGTACAGCACTTTACCTTCTAATAATCGTAGCCGATATTAATCGTGTCTAAATAATCATTACAAACAAATTAAATTTTTACCAATTAATATTCGCGTCGACACATCTCACACGACACACTTATTCAAATCGCAATTGTTTTCAACTTTCACAGAACAAAAAAGTGTGCTGCATTGTTTGTTGATCGACGGTGCAGTGTTGTGGTTTCACTACAAATTATACGTTGGATCGTTTGGTTCCCAGCTTAATCCCACAAGTAATCTATAGATAATGTTTTTATCGCTTCACAATGTTTCTAATCCAAATGAAAAACTTAGGTCTCGTTTTGTAAGTTTTAAAGATTTAATTCGCTTAACTAGAAATCCGATCAGTTACATGCTTCCCGCAGCCTCGCACACGTAATAGGCCATAAGAACTCTTGATCCAGATTGCACGCCGTATTTTCAAAAAATATAGCAAATCTAACGTAGTTCTTAGTTTTGTTATATTTAGCTTCACATACGTTCACATTTAAATGTTGGTAAGATTCAGGTACGATATTTAAAGTCTTAGGCAAAGCTTACTTCTATACTTTCGGATATATAAAAAAGGGATTGTTCTGTAACAGGATTCATAAATATCTGTACCTACTGAACCATGACACAAATAATACCTATTATTAAAACAACTGTATGATGCAACCAAGATAGCACTAATGATCGTCGTAGGAAAATAACCATGTTCTTAGTTTAAAAGTAACTTCAAAGCTACATAAATGTAGGAAAGAAGTTATATCTTGTAAATATGGTCATTCTGGACAGTTTAGCGGGACTTTAAAATAAGGTCAATGTGTCATCGCCAAAAGCGGAAGGAAAGCTGACACAACCGTTAACATAATGAATTTATTTAATGTATCATAAAATTCTAGAGATTCAGTTTAAAGACATAAAAAATAAATGGCGGCCTTGAGATTTTCTATCAAGGTAAAGAATAAACCTCATCAAAATGTACAAGAATATCATAGCGTATCACCATAACGTAAGGCAGAGTTATGCGACGGAAGAGCAGCTACTTCCTTGCATAGCGCCAATACTTGTCTCATGAAGTTCAATAGAGTTAACTATAGATTTCACAAATACTTGTAATATGGACTGCATCATTTCATAATTAGATGTCACATTTTAGTAAATTATATACAATCTAAGAGTCATTAACATCAAGATAAATAAAACCTTTTAAATTCTTTTTAAGAAGATTTAGATATCTATATTTCTTAACCCCCGTCAAAAAAGAAGGATGTTATAAGTATGACCGCTATGTGTCTGTGGCACCGTAGTAGCAGTTAGTTTCTGTAATCTGTGGTAGTAGCTCTTAAAACGAGTGGACTGATTTAAAAGCAGGTTTTCTAGCGGGTGGTTCCCAAAATCGGTTAAGACGTATCTATATTTATAAAATTCAAAGTCCTGCCTGACTGACTCACTGACTGACTGATATATCAACGCACAGCCTAAACCACTGTACCTAAAGACTTGTGGCACACATATACCTTGAGTATCCTAGAGGTGCACTAAAAAGGGATTTTTCGACATTCCCACGGGATAGGGAATAAATGGGATTTGTATTTTCGAATCAAAGTGGCTCTGCGTGAAAAAGGGGATATTACGTTTTATGACTTCCACGCGGACGAAGTCGCGGGCAGATATGAGAGGTGAAAGAGAATCGATTATTTTCAAATAAACCGAAGTTTGGTATCAAAGGTAAGGAAATGATGTGAAGAATGCAAAACTGAGTTATATAGAAATCTGTTGAGCCATTTATAAGAAACGGGGGGTGAAAGTGGGGATGAATAATCGAATGTTTTCATATACACCCAAGTGTGGTACCAGAAAAGAGCATGATGTGAATATTACAAAACTGAGGGTACTCATTTCAAAAAAAAATAGGCGAAAGCCTCCGACTAGGCAAACGTGTCGTGGTTACTTAACTTTTTATAAACATGTTCGTGTAAACTTCAAGCGAGTACACATTGTTTAGTACACTATGCTAATTTCGGTAAATCGCTCCTACAAAACCTGTAATTTTGGTGTTTACCGAGGAAGGTCGGTCCACTGACCCAGTGACCTTCACAAGACCGGTTGCGTCGGCGCAACTGGAGCGTAGTAGGCACTAAACATTATTTATAATATTAAAAAGAAAGCGGACCACTACCCATCGGCTAGGCCGGCTACTGTGTGCAGGAACTTGCTACGCGGGGAATTCTTGCGGGTTCCATTTATACTTTATAGCAACAAAGTACAACACAACAATGTAGAGTAGTATAACTACAAAATAGCAAAAGATTTGATAGGTTATCCCAAATAATGTTAAACCTAAAACTACCATAAATGTGAAAAGGGGCAAAGTTCGTTTCGACGTCAAAGATTTGAGATCTGAACGAGCGCCAAGTTCCAAGAGTTATGTGGGCGATTAAAAGTCTATATACGCATTGACAAGACCACGTTAGTTGATTTTAAGAACTTAGATAACATACCGACTTGATTCTAGATTTAGGTAATTGCTAATCTCATGTTTAAGCAGTTACAGAATTGTGTTGCATTGTTTGTTGATTTCAGCCGTATAACGTCCACTCCTGAACATATTAGGCTTCCTTTATGGATTAGGGGTAGTGGATGATTGGATGATAATGTTGATCATTAATACAAGTAATTTCTGTTTCGCAGATGACCGGGAGAACAATAGCCCGTGTTTTTTTCCTAATCGCCATTTTGGGGACAACGCACTCGCAGTCTTTTCCTGACCCGAGCCTCAATGGGGGTAAGTAGCGCTCGCATTAATTACGTGATATCAAGTCATACATTGCAATCCCATCCGTGAGAATCAATTAGACGTGCAAATGATGCACGGTCACTTGCTATTACTCGTAATTAACAGGTTTAATAAACCTGTTCATAATTTTGCGTGTCTGACAGATGTTTGTAATAAATTATAGCAGCCATTTTTAGGGTTCCGAACTTCAAGACTCGCACTTGCTCGCACTTGACTAATTTATTTCTAATGGGAGACCAAATCGGCACTGTCGTGAGGTGTTTTGTACATTGTTCACCTGATACTACCCAAACCTTGTCCATCCAAACTCATTATAACGGAGTGCCGGATTTACCAATAGGCAAGAAGGCTAGAGCCTAGGGCGGCAGATTTAAGGGGCGGCCAATTTAGACCATTTATTTTTTAGTCTTAGAGAAACACTAACTTCTACACACAGAAAACGAGGCTCGCTAATCTAACAAAAATGTATAACCATACCAAATAATTACGGGAAAGAGCTGATGAAATGAAGACGATAGAGCACAACTATAAATTTGATTGTTTCTAATTTCGTAGGTCAGTAGGGGTGACAAAAATGTAATAGCCTATACTGGCGGCTTTGTAAATCCGCCACTGCGTAGGACTCTAGACCGTTGGTAGCATGCAGATGTTGAAGAAGAAGGCATAACTCGATTAGCTCTTGAAGTCCCGTTTTTTATTTAGCATGGGTGCTTTAGCTTCTAAAACACTAATCATTAAGAAAAAATCTGCTTAAGTATAAAAACGCTGTCTTTTATATAGAAGACTTTGAAATCAACTTTAAATATACAAGGCAACGTACGTGTATGACTAATTTTAGGGTATTAATCACATGACACAAATTCCGAAATCACGACAACAGGGTCTGCAACCGAGGTGACTACGAACCTAGGTGAAGTGGAATCACGTGAGAACGGCCTGGAACTGGAGTTCAACTACCATGACCACGATCAGCTGACCAGGTACCTGCGAGCGGTGTCGGCGCGCTACCCAGCGCTCACAGCCCTTTACTCTATCGGGAAGTCCGTCCAGGGTAAGTTTTACACGAATTAATGTTTCTATTTCTAATGCTTCAGGAATATTTATTGTAATTCTCTTTTTATTTTGATCGCGTGTAACAGAAATGATTTAAACCCAAAAAGCACACTGGTGCAAATTGCAGTATATTTACTTTAAGTTGTATAATTTATTCTAATTTCAAAATTAATATTACGTTACTTTAATAAGTAGGCTTAAATTTATTTTTATTTTAAACTGACTTGTCCAAAACATGTAACTTGTCAAAGGATATGCATAAATGGTGGCATAGGAGTTCAAGAAGCAGTTTTTAAGTTGCATATTTGCTTCCGCAAAGGTCTGTACAAAAGTAACTAAGAGTTGCCCTTGCTATAATAATAGGTAATTCTAGAGCCCTTCTATTACTTACGACTTTAATAAAAAGATAAGCCGTGTTGGCCGAGTGGTATGTACCCCCGACTTTCAATTCGAAGGTTGCAGTTTCGATATAGGACGTGCACCAATGGACAGTTTTAACCCGCTTATATGATGTGTAGGGGTGAAACCCGCGGGCTAAGGCTTCTCTGCAAAGGCGCCATGATTTTTTTCAGCAAATTGCTCCGTTTACAGCAAAATTTAGAGATCAACTGATGTATTTCAGCGAAATTATTTGAATATTTGCACATAATACCTACAAACGACACATCGCAGATAGCACACTGACCATACACACAATAGGTAATAAAAAATATTATAGTTTTTCACACACATTATCAAGTTTTGATTTTACCATGATAGCGCTTGAAAATTACTTTTTATTGAGTTCTAAGCGTTTTTGACCGCTGACATACACATGTAAATGCGCTGATGAAACAGTAGAAATACAATATTAAAACTAACCATATAATATTTTAATGAAAGCGCTAATATTTGATTAAATGTAAGATACTTAGTCATTATAAATAAGCACAAACACAAGATTGAACTTTTATGCAACCAGTTGTGTTACTTGTCGGTATATAGTTTTTTTGTCAAATGTTTTCTCTATGCTGATGACCAAGTATTACTTGCGTCTTCGGCCGAGGAGTTGCAGGAGATGGTAACTGCTATGAGTGGAGCTTTCGTTAGAAAAGGAATGAAGATGAATGTAAAGAAGACGAAAGTGATGGTGTTTGAAAGAGATGAGGCAGTGACAGACTGCAATATCGTGATTGGAGGTGAACAAATTGAACAGGTGAATGAGTTTGTGTATCTGGGTTCAAAGTTTACAAGAGATGGAAAGTGTGAGAGTGATATTGAAAGAAGAGTGAATGCAGGAAACATGGTTAATGGAGCTTTGCACTCCTTTATGAACAGTCGGAAGGTGTCTAACAAGGCTCGTTTGGCTGTGCATGAGGGAGTGTTGGTTCCGACACTCATGTACGGAAGTGAAAGTTGGGCATGGCAGAAGAAACATGAAAGCAGAATAAATGCAGTTGAGATGAGAGCGTTAAGAAGTATGATAGGAGTTAAACTGAGTGACAGAATAAGAAATAGTGAGATAAGGAAACGTTGTGGTCTGAAAGAAGATGTAGTGACGAAAATTGAGAAAGGTATGCTGAGATGGTTTGGACATGTCGAGAGAATGAATGAAGAACGATTAACGAAGAAAGTGTATAAGGCGAGTGTGAATGAAAGTGTTGGAAGGGGTAGACCTAGGCGGACGTTCCAAGACCAAATCAGGGACGTCTTGAAAAAAGGCCAGGTCAAGAGTACCCTAAACCGAAGAGCATGTATAAGGGAATAATGAAAGTGGACGAAGCGAAACAAGTATGTAAGGATCGTAGCAAGTGGAAAGAAGTGGTCTCTGCCTACCCCTACGGGAAAAAGGCGTGATTATATGTATGTACGTATATGTATGTATATAGTTTTTTTATTTAGATTTACGTTCGAGTGTAAATACCTACCTACTAAGTCGGCGTAGGCCGGAACCTTGGCATGCATTTTGTTGGCATTAGATATCCACATTATTTTGTTAGTATTCAAGTTTTGTACTGGTTAGTTAAAATGATTACATCTACAGTAATTTGCTAATGTTATCTTTAGGGGAATAATATCGTATTCGACCCGCCCAGTAGTAGCGGTCAAAAATATGGACTTAAAATTTGCACAACCAGTCTCGAGTAGGTGACAACTACGAGTATCTTAAATAAATAAATAAATAATGCTGGACAAATCACACAGCATCATCTAGCCCCAAGCTAAGCAGAGCTTGTGTTATGGGTACTAGATGACTGATATAATTAATACATTATACTACATAGATAGATATTTTTATTATATATAGAAAAACACCCAGAACACCCTGAACAAATATCTGCAGATCGTACAGACATTTGTCCCGAGGCGGGAATCGAACCCGCAACCCCTTGCGTCGCAGGCGGATGGAAATGGAAATATTGTTTTAATTACGAAATAAACTGCCTTAGGTGCCGATTTGCTCTACGTGCATTAAGTACCTACAACTTTAGTTCATGTTTCTCAGTCTACATTATCCATCTATCTATCCTCAGGTCGAGACCTATGGGTGATGGTGATATCGGCTTCCCCGTACGAGCACATGATAGGAAAGCCTGACGTCAAGTACGTGGCCAACATCCATGGAAATGAGCCTGTCGGCCGAGAGTTATTACTTCATCTCATTCAGGTACGAGCATAAAATGTACGATGTTATTTTATTTCCAGCATTTCCACTTAACCGAAAATCTTACGTTTACATCTTAGAATAAAATTATTCTAACCTTTACATTTATTTCAGTACCTTGTGACGTCATACGAGACGGATGCCTACATTAAGTGGTTATTGGACAACACCAGGATACACTTAATGCCGTCGATGAACCCGGACGGTTTCGCCATCTCCAACGAAGGACAGTGCGACACCATTCACGGGAGGTAAGTCGTTTGATGAGACTGACCCGAATTCACACTGATAAATTGCGCAATCATTTGTTTACACTGTGGTACAAATAATTAGGTAGGTACAAGCTACGAGTGGATGGTTACTACACACTATTCACAAAAATGGTTGCGATCATGGACGCGCGGCACCATACAATTTTGGGTTAACTAATTAAAATGCGTAGTACGAGCATGGACCAAATAAATACTATTTGATCCATGGTACGAGCATAGGGATTTAAAATTAGAGTAAGTTTCTATTGATCAGGATTAAATGGAAAGTCACCGTGAAAGTAAACAGGTTTCCTTCCATTGCAGACACAACGCACGCCGGTATGACCTGAACCGCAACTTCCCTGACTATTTCAAGGCGAATACCAAGCAGCCGCAACCAGAGACGGAAGCGGTTAAGGAGTGGATTAGCAAGATCCAGTTCGTACTCTCCGGATCGCTGCACGGCGGAGCACTTGTCGCGAGCTATCCTTTCGATAACACACCCAATGCCAGTAAGCATCAACACTACAAGTTCACGCGTTTCTAGGGCACTTTCACTGATGACTATCAAGTAACAAGTAGTAGCGTTGCATATGAAAGCACAATGCCAAATGTTGAATCATCATAACATTCATTCACAACTACTCGTATGCGTGTTTCGGATAAAGGACGCTTTCAATTTTACTCTGCCGAGTATTGGAAAGTTATGATGATACCTAATTGGCCAATTTAGAGTTAGTGATACTACTACCTTAACTATCGATTAGTATTGATGGCAATAAAATAGAGAAAATCAATCGTGTAAATGTATGCCTATCGTTTATACGACAATTGTGAGATTATGTTGATAACTAATGTAAATGGACTAGTGATAAGATAGTTTTTTTATTTTGCACGCTATATCAGGAATCTGCCGATCATCAGTATCCTGTTCAGGTGAAGTATATATTCTATTGATAAGACATAAATGCCTAGTTGTAATTTTAACAAAAAAAAAAACGTATTAAATTATGAAATCTATCTAGTTTACCTACTTCCGATGTCATTAAATATTTAGTTTTTATTAGTTGCAATAGTTTAAAAAGTAACATAACTATATAATTATTTAAACTAACCCTTGCACTTTGTGTTTATTAGACCAGTTCCAAAAATTATCTTCAACTTTACCAAACCACGCCATGCAGTCTTCGTCCTTTGCGGTTGGCTTTAGATACACTACACTCACGACCCTTGTGTAGTAGACGCGATTTGGAATGGATTGCTGGAATTCTCCAAACACTCCTAACTTTCATTAGACTCCTAATTGTAATTTTTCATCAAAATAGAATGCTTACCTAGTTCAAAAGTTATCCTCAAACAAAAAAGGCAATTGAACCCCTATATCGCAATAATATAACCTATAAAAATTTCTCAACAAAAATCGATTTGTGTCGCTGTAATCTCGTAATGTTATAAATTTCATCAAAATTAGATCGTCTGCTTAAGCTCCTCGGATAAAAATATCTTGTTAACCCATATTTATGAAAAAACCGCCATAAAAATCGGCTTCAATACATGAGCCGGAATTTCTTCAAGTTGTAAATTTATCAAAATCGTGTGTCTGCGTATTTACTTATTTAACGCGGATAATCTACATAAGAATTTTTTTAACAAAATCTTTTTCTGTCCACATGTCCTCTAAACGCAGTTTTCCAAAGCTTCGGTCATTCGCCATCGGTGACCCCGGACGACGATGTGTTCCGTCACCTATCGCTCGTCTACTCCAAGAACCACGCCAAGATGTCTCGAGGTGTCTCCTGCAAGTCTGGCTCGCCGCGCTTTGAGAATGGAATTACTAATGGAGCGGCTTGGTACCCACTTACTGGTAAGATTAATGATCTTCGCTTACTTTACCTATTACACATTAATATGAGGACCTGAATAATAACATTACAGCGCAATAAGATTTCCTGTCTACGAATAGATGTAAACCGTTATGTTCCGTGTCATTGTTAAGAGGACTGCTGATAGACTACTCCATGGTCGGCACACAAGTGGATTTGATAATGGTAGTTATCGTAACAGTATTAATGAATATTAATTTCATTTAATAATAATTATCAATCGTACGCTTTCAGGTGGAATGCAAGATTACAACTACCTGTGGCACGGATGTATGGAAGTCACATTAGAGATTTCCTGTTGCAAATATCCACCGGCGCATGAGCTACCCAAATACTGGCAGGATAACAAACAGGTAGAGTAAAAGAAACGACAAAATTGACGAAGACTCAACGTCATTTATTTACCTTGTAAAGTACAACGCAATAACAGAGACAAAAAGCATTGCCGACGGGAGAATAGATGAAGCGGCCGATTCCCAAGGTTCAGCTGGGGATTGAATTCCAATGACTCCACAAGCCACTCTAGCACCTGCGTTACCAGTGGTAAGAGTGTCTCCAACGCCACTAAGTCCCAAGTCATCCCTAGCTTCATGAAGCACAAGGGTACGCCCTAAAACGTTGTTCGTTCCTCGTAGCGCGATCACAGTATCCACAAATACGAAGTCTGCAACAGCGTTGTCATTTCCTTGGAATAATACATTCCCGAGGTCGCCGACGTGTCTGACCTCTGCATCCCGTGCGGCGTGATTGTTATTTTCCGGGTTGAAATGTGCTCCAGCGGCGACGCAAGTGTCAGTGTCTCCAAGCTCGTGCACATGGAACCCATACTCGCCAGCCGGTAGTCCAGTTATTCTTCCGGACACTCGAAGACCCGCATCAGTCTCGGTGAATGTAACGGTTCCATCTATGTCTCCATCCCTGAGGTGTGCTACGGCCATACGTTGACCAGCCGCTTTGTTGATAATATTGAATGCGAGAAGAAATACTAGAGAACGGTATAACATTTTGAATATTTTTTCCAAATACGTCTCTCTCACAAACTCAATAGTGTACTAATAAGTACAAACTTCATAAGTTTTTATCGGGCATTTCACAAATCTATTCTTATCATAAAAATATTTCTTGAAGATGTGATGCGTTATGATAAACCTAGATTAATGTACCCTGCAGTCGACAAAGTGTTATTATCAGCATTCGATAGAGATAAGTTATTAAGTTGCGAATGTTAGCACTTAGTTAATGATATGTAAATATCTGAGTAAATAACTTTAATGAAGATCTCAAATTTGTTGTGTTAAATTCCTGTCATGTTGGAACTTAATCCGCTTGAGCTTTTCAATAACTGGGCGACAATCTAAGTTATCAGCTATAAAATATATAAGGTCGGGGCGATTCCGATTGCGTCGCAGAAATCCAGTATTATGTTCTTCTTAAAAAAATCCTATTGCCTGTGGACGCATTCCATTGGTACCCAACAAGTACATCGCCGTCGCGCGTAGACTATCAAGGTTTTTCTTCAATCTTCCTATCAAGGAACTTCCACGTTTAGGTTAGTTTAACCACAATTATAATACAAAGTTAACTAATAGAGTGACTCTAGGGAACCATCGCTGATTAATATTATGTATGATAATAATACTCATACCTTTTACGGAAACCGCATCGGTCGTTCCGTTTTGAAGATAAATGGGTTCCCAATTGTGTACAAAAAGAAACACACACATGTTCGTGGAAAAAAAAAATAATACCATTGTTTTGTCATCAGTCGATGATCAAATACCTGGCTGAGGTGCACCGCGGAGCTCATGGGTTCGTAATGGACGAGAACGGCAACCCAGTGGAGAGAGCCGCCATCAAAGTGAAGGGCCGTGACGTCACCTACCACACCACCAAGTACGGAGAGTTCTGGAGGATACTGCTGCCAGGAACATACAGGATCGATGTAAGCATTTTGTTTTAGTACTCGTAATTGGCTGTTTATTTATACGAACGAGTAAACAACTCTTCCCACGATGACGACCGTAAGGATCCACATGGAACTAGTAGTTGATTTATTTTGACGACTTCTGAGGCTCTGATGCTCTAATAGCCAACTGATTACGCATATTGCGGGTCTGATTCCCGACGGGGACAAATGTTTTTCTGCAGATGTAATACATACAATACGAACCAACACAGACCCGAGGGTCTGAATTGGTATTACTCTATGTATATGTATGATAAGTATGTATTTACAAAGAAAAATGTAAGTATTTAAGTATTATAGCAATCATGCCTCTTATTTTGGCCTAGATGGTGCTGTGTGAAATTTTTGTATTGATCAACTTGTTCCTATTTATTACATATTTTATATATACTAAAGAGACGGTCTTTTCTTAGTTTATACAGACCTGTTCATCATCTCAGTCGTAGGACGTCTACTGCTGGACAAAGGCCTCCCTCTAGGCCGATTACTGATCATGAGAGGTTATTACCATACTCACCACGGTTGGCAGGCGGGTTGGCGAGCGCAGTACGAGATGTTGATACACAGAAAGACGCAGCTGCCCATCTTCCGCAGGTATCCCTTAGCAGGCTCTTACTGCATCCACGAGCATGAGAGGGGTAACGTTCTATTGCCGGCACCCCACGACAAACCTGTTATAAGGTCTCACTATTACAAGCAAGGTTAAAGGTTGTCGCATTCTCCCATTTATTTATGTGATTTGACGTGCACGTGCATCTTCTTTAGACTGCTAAATAATAAATTTAGCCCACGAATTACCTCATCTACAAACAATGGAAAGCTTAGCGACAGAAATAAGCGTATGGATTTTATAGCTCTTTAAACCTGTCACGTGTTTGTGCACTTTAAATATTTTGTATTTAGATTTTAAAAGTTTCTAAACGATTTAATTAAATGAATAATTTGTTAATTTGTCAACATTTTCCGTTAAATTTCATTCCAATGACCCCCTCATGTTGATGATGGTGATGTACACATCACCATCATCAACATCATCACTAATCGTCATTCTTACCTACAGGTAAGAATGACGATTAGTGAATAGGGATATATTATCTTAGCATCTTTCGATGTTGCAACCGTAAATTTTGAAAATATTGAAGAATCTTGATAAGAAGATCTGTGATCTTCTTCATCAGATGCACTTCACCAAATCATATTTCTAAATGCAAATGCTTGGGCTTGAGCTAAATATGCTGAACTCGCTATCATGTTCACCTACAACATTTGAGGAGTTCCCTCCATTCCTCATGTAAACCATCATCAGAACTGAGCTTAAAAAAATGGGACCTAATTCAAAGTGTATTTATACGAACCCAAAAATAATTTTGCAAATCGGTTCATAAACGACGGAGTTCTGAGGTAACAAAGATTAAAAAAAATATAGATGACTTGAGAACCTCATCCTTTTTTATAAGTCGGTTAACAATGATTTGAATTATGTTGGGTACAATTTAAACGATACGTATGGTACGGCCAATGAGAAGCGATACCAAATAAATGTTAACAGACTTACACCGCTTATATTTTCCTTGCTTTCATTAACATTGTTTTTATGAAACGATAAATTACAATTATTTACATTGATGGAAATAGTCAAAAGTCCACAATGAATAAACAATATTCAAAAATCAACAGGAAAATGATATTTAGCTTAAGTACTGGCAGTTTGTTTACATTTGGTGTGGTACGAAAAAAACTCGGCAGTTCTATAGTCCGATTAGGACGATTATAAGAACCGATTAGGACGGAATAATATGGAAAATTAAGGTTTGACTGATGTCTTACTAAACGTTCTAGGTTGCCGGAGAAGGATATATTCCACAGGAAGTTGAATTCATCGTAATCGACAGCCACCCCACTCTTCTGAACATCACTCTACACTCAGCCAAAGTAAGTACCACAACTTAAAGTAAGTTCTAACCAAAACATAATGATGGATGACGGTTTCTTAATGTAAATATTATTTTCTGTTTCTATAGGTTTCTTACTGTGTACATACAAAAGGTAAAAACGTAGAGCAGTACTTACCCCGTTGATGCACTGATGAACTAAACTTTAGTCGAGTATTGCACTTGAGATTACTACACATGCGCGATAAGTAGAAATGCTTAGGCGCTGTTCGCAAAATAACACACAGCTATTAAAGAAGAAGCCTTACTTATACGCTAAATAAATGATATTTGATTATTGAATATTTGCCAACTTAAAGGAGATGTTCCATAATTGCAGGAATTCTCGGAAAAATACCTATGTTGATAATTTGTTTAAAAAACAAGCGTCTTTTTAATTGTAAAAAGACGCTTGTTTTTTAACCTTTGGTTACAAATTTCCCAAGGCAGCCATAATAGTGTTGTCACTATCTAGATGTTTTCGAGAATTTAACTGGAAAACTAATCTATAAAAATAATGCAAATAAAGTGCTGCTCTATTCTAATTTAGCGTTTAAGTACGGCCTTGTCGTGTCTAAGAGTTTACAAGTCGTGCCTGTGTATTAAAGTATTATTTAATGGGTGATGAGGTAACATGTAGCATTGGTTTAGGGCTACGTCCCCAGCCGGCATACGTCCCGAAAGCCAGGAGCAAGGCTCGCCGCAACTCCAGCAACGACCAAGGCCACCACGGCCGCTCTTAACCCTCAAGATGGACTGATTGTTTTCCCTGAAGACTGATTCCGTGGTCTAACTCTAGATTTACCCCTTTATTTATAAACGCTGATAAACTTTAAGCCGAAATTGAGTGACGATTTTTTGTCAAATTTTTAGTGTAGTAATGCGATCAAAAAACTGTAGCTAAGCCTTCTTATTGCCCAATTTAGTTTTGCAAACAATGCAACAAACACTGCACGCCGAAAAATCGTTACCAGATTGCTGTATAAAAATATCAGTTTTTATAAGTAAAGGGGTAAAACATGAGATCGCATAAAAGCTTCGTAGTTGTTATCGAGTCGAGCATTTATTTGCGGCTAGCACTCACTAGTAGTTAATACGTAAAGTTAAAGCTTGTAGGTAAGAGTTTTAGTAACGGACGGTAGGAGTTGATACGAATATATTTGTGCAAGTAATTAGTCATGCAGAAGATAAGGATAACTGTTTATAAAATTATTTTTCCTGACCGCATATTAAGAACGAGAATGTCACCTTTACTAATTATGGGGCCTACGTTGTAGCGCTATCGCAAGTCTGTTTTCGGTTTCTACTAATGTATGTAAATACCAAGTTAAAATAAAATGTTGGATTGAAAAAAAAATGCCCTTCACTAAATAGAATTGAACGCTTCAATGTGCTAGCGATAAATCTGCAAAGTAGGCTGTGTATGCCTCATATTCGTACTAGAGATTGTATACTCATGATATGAAAATGTTATGTGATGTTGTATGTTGAGAATAACTAGTTAACTCAAATAAAAGGAAGTACAAAGATTGTGGATAGTAAATAATGTTTAATGTAGAGTTAAATGTTCAAATTGGATATTAATATAAATAATTATTCAACAGTAGAAGTGGTTCTTATCTTATTCAATTACATGTACCTTAATCCTGTGGGAATAATGGTGAGTTTCCTATGTTCTAAAGTTATAAGGTTTTAACAAATACTGGTTTTGGTCCGTGATAAAGACATAAAGGCATGAATTTCTGCTTTGGTGATCGGTGTAAGTTGCTTTGTAATTATTTTGTGCTATAATTTATCTTTATACTGTCATATTATATATCTTTATTTTTCTTACTAACCCCTAGTGGTAATGTCAGTCATGTCATATCTTAACGTTTTGACGATCATATTGTGTTGGTATATGTAGAAAGGAATAATTCTACCTGTCATAAATCATCAAAAGTACCTAATACGTCATCCAGTGGTGTCTGCCATTTTACAAGCTTTTATTTAGCTTGCCCTATATGTATGTAACTATGGTTGTTCGCGGAATCTTGAAACTCAATTTTGAAGCAGATTATCTTCAACCAATTAAGCTGAAATTTTAATGCACTTATTAATGCTGATAATCTTATTAATTACATCATGTGACAAAACGGTACAGGTTTTCGGTCTGCACTTCGTATGGTATTTTATTTATTACTTTTTTTTAACGTTTAAGGGCTAGTCACCGCCTGAGGGTATGCGAGTGGCGAGTGGAGAAATATCGAAAAAAAACAGTAGTCGTCAGCAGACTGACGGAATAGGCCACTTCCCCCTCTCGCATACCTCAGACGCGGTGACTAGCCCTCGCATGTAGTACCTACCTACTTGTAAGTTTATTTTACTAATGTTAATATTACAGCGTATCGACGGCCAGTACTACAGGCCCGGCCCTCCCCCGCCGAGAATCCCGCCCGCGCCCGCGCAGACTGGGTTCATAGCTTCTATCACAAACTCCTTAGGCAGTCTCATGACTAACTTCTTTGGATAAATGTATAAACTTCTTTGGACTTACGATGTTTTGAAAAATATAAAGCTTAAATAACCTTGAGCATTTATATCGAATGGAGAACTCATTAATACTCAAAACAAATTGTACTGATTCGTATTTACTAGAAGTATTAACTACCGCTACTTGTGACGAATCAAATTGTGTTCTAAAGTAATTTTATATTCTTTGGGAAGTACGAAATTGTAAGCGCATAGTATTATATTGTTTAGGTTAAGTCTGTAAGAGTGGTGTGAATGTGAATTTGTAAGTTTGTTAGATTTTGAACAATTGCCTGTCGAATTTATTATGGTTGTAAGGGTAAGATTTGAAGCTCGACTGTTTTCAAGAGAGAGATTGGTTAGATATAAGGTATTCTGTAAATATTAGGTATTTATTTTTAAAATAAAATAAATTTATTACAAACAAAGAATTTTATTGATTCCGACATACATCCTTATTATTAACTGTGTATCACAATTCCTTTGCAATGATTAAAAACAATTCTGCACTTTTAGTTTAATCTTAGCTTAATTTTAACATGTTTCTTCATGACTACTAAAAAACTTTTGTCGGCACCTAAAATCTGAATTGTACCATATCAAATACATAATCAATTCAGTAACCCAAGAAGGGTTTAATCATGTAACCAAAATTTATATATTTCATATTTTTTTCATATTTATGTAACTATCAGATGTACCTAACTGATATATTTAGAACGTATAACGTTCTCTAACATGCTTTCGGTTGAGTCTTTCAGTTGCCGCGTCTCGCGTAGTGATGTATAAAAATCTAATTAATAAGTGTTAGGACATGTTTCGTGTAGAATAAAACCTTTTCGCAAATCGATGCTACAGAAATGTGAATAAACAAGCCAGCATACATCAAGCGTCCACCTTGATCTGGTCCCTGGCGACTTGGAAGGCGGCTATGAGAGCCGCGAGCTCTATGCGCTCGCTACAGCCGCTCGACAGGCGCGCTTCGGCGTCCGCCATCTTGATTATCAGAGAGACTAGCACTTCCGGTGGTAGTTTCACTAGAAAATAATAATAATAATTTAAAAATTAAAAAAACAAGCTGAGTTTATAACAATTGTATTGTCTTCGGTCCATCATAAGTAAGCGAAGTTTTAATTATCTCATGTGTAAAATATGTTAAAACAACGTTTGAAGATTCCGTTACATCAGTACATGTAAACAGCTAATAAAAGGGTGTTTCAAATACTGTTTAGTTTAAAAATAAAACCGGGCAAGAGCGAGTCGGACTCGCGCACCGATGGTTCCGTGCCATCATACAATATAATATATGATAAAGGCGGTATAAATTTATTGGACAACTTGACAGCGCCATCTCTTGTCTGATAGCGGAACATATGTAGATTTTTTAAACTTTCGATGATTTTTAAAAAACTATGCAAATTAGAGGGTTTGTTATAATTTTCCTGTAATCTTTACATACACTCCTATTAGCAATAAAAGTTACAGGGGTTTATCTCTGCAAACATCGCAGATAAGGGGGGAACGCTACTTTTTTCAACGTTTTTGTAAATAAGTCGAAAACTATATCGCATAAAAAAATTATCCCCATCTTACGTTTAAGTGAAGGAGGTAAGCCACATATTTTTTTTCTTCTGGTTTTTTTACTGTGAATATTTAATAATGTCCTTGCAAAGTTATTATTATTTATTGTTCTGGATGTTTTTCTATGTATAATAAAAATATCTATCTATGTAGTATAATGTATTAAGTATATCAGTCATCTAGTACCCATAACACAAGCTCTGCTTAGCTTGGTGCTAGATGATGTTGTGTGGGTTGTCCAGAATTATTTATTTATTTATTACTGTTTTCTGGGATTAACTGTCTCTTCGAAAAGACACAGACAGACAGACAAAATGACATAGTGAAACTTTAAGGGTTCCTTGTTGTAATACGGAACCCTAAAAGGGTCAAAAATAGTTCTCTACAGCCTAATAGATGGCGCTAGTGTTCTTTTTCTGATAGTAAATACAATTTACGATGACAGGACTATTATTGTTACGAGTACCTCGCTAACTCGCGCTAGATGGAGTATCTACTCGTATTACGTTAAGTAGTAAATACCTTTTTACTAAAACCGGTTTATTCGACTTGCAAGATTTTACTCAACAAACCACTTTACATTACGATGTAGTTTTCTCTAGATTTTGGTAGCTTGCACGAAACGACCGGTACGAACTTACGTCTTTGAATGATGGTGTGAACTTCGGTCAGGATATCACTGAGCGCCAGACCCTTGGCTAACTTTAGATCTTGGATATCTAGGAACAGCTTGTTCAGGAAACGCATACGATTAAAAATAAGAAAAAAATATACATTTTTAAAGAGCTAGGTCAATGTCTTCGACCACACTACCTACCTCTTTAAAAGTATACACAACTGCAAGAATTGCAAAAGTGAGTTATGACGTGAGTTACTGGGTCAAGCGGCGACCACCGTAGCGCAGTTGTACTATATTAAACCAGTGGCCGCGGGTTCGATCCCTGGCGGGGGACAAAATGTTTTCTTATTCTGCAGTCTTGGGTCTGAGTAAAAATATTATAATTTAGGTATTCTATCACCATCTGGCACCCATAACCAAGCTCTGCTTACTTTGGAGTCATATAGTGCTGTGTGAAATGTCCAGATTTATTTATTTTTTTACATTTTTGAAAGTGCATTCTTTTGTTTATAAAAGGATACTTTTAAAACACGCAGCGAAGTCGTTTTCATTGAGCAGCCAATTGACGATACTGTTGATGTCGGACCTAAGGGGGTGCCCGACGCAAGTGTAGACGTTGTCTTCAGTGACGTCATGGTATGCCATCCACGTGCTCTGCAGTGTGTTCAACACTTTACGCATATCTCCGCCCGATAGCGTGAGGAGAGCTTTGACACCATCGTCGGACAATTTGACGCTGAAAGTGGAATTATAATTTAAGACATAACAGGTCTGCAACTTACATATCTGAATAGAACATACCACACACATGGAAATTGATAAATCAGTTTCTGATGATAGTGTTAGCGTGTTTCGCTTGCATTGTGTGCAGCAGAAGGGCAGACAAAAAGGCTCTTTATACCCAGTCAAAAACCTACCCTGCTATACCAAAGATGGATGTTTACCTAACCACAGGTCAAAAAAATAGAAGGTCAGTAATTAAACCAGTTATATTTAAGTTAATAAACGTCTCAACATTCTGAAGAGAGTAATTTGTGAATGATTAACTCTTCTTACCCTTCAGCGTCCGCTATTTCCTGCAGTCGTGGTACGATCTGGTTCTGAGCCAGCGGCGCGAACCTGAACCTCGTGCATCGAGACTGGAGCGCGGGTATTATCTTGCCGAGGTAGTTGCAAATTATACAGAACCGCACATTCTCGGTGTACTTCTCGATAACTGAAATCAAAATTTACAGTCAGTGAACATTAGAAAGTAAAAAAATTAACAGGTAACTGTGGCAGGTGCCGCAACTAACCTGGCGTTGCCTACATAAAATGTAAAGTGATATTTACTTCACTATATAATTTGTGCAGCATCAATAGCTGTTAAATCATTTTCAAGACGCTGTAGTGCCTGGGACATTGTCAGATGGATTAGGCTTGCCAGCACCAACACCACTCTTACGCAGTAGACCAAAAAACAGGTTTAATAATAGACTATTATATACTTTAGAAAAATATTTAATTTAATGACAATCATAGTCAATTACTGAACATCACAAACAGTTGACGAGGCCTTTCTTTGAATTTTCCTGAACGCCTTTCTGTTCATTATAAGGGAATGTGTACTCGTAGTTTCGTCCTTATGAGCGCTGTGTCCGTTCTTATTGGGTTCCTCAGGCGGAGGCGATCTTCGATTCACGGTGGCTTGCGGCGGCTTACGGATCTTTAAGCCTAATGCTCGAGCTACAAGGTTCGTGAACGCAACATTAACCTGAAACAAAGGATAGACGTGTAAATGGGTATTAACAAAGTTACTTTTTGTTATGCAACAACAAGTAACAATGGTGACGACTAGGAAGTAACATCGGCGAGGACGTAAAAATATAATACAATTCAAAATTCTTTATTGCATGGTACTCGCAAGTAAGCAGGTCCAGGTAGTCCCACTGCTGATAAAATGTTTCCCCAAATCTAAGATACGTAATGCACAATAATATTGTTACCATTTCGCCAGTTCTAGCCGATCCTTTGAAGGTCTCTAGCAAATGTTCTGATGCAAATTTCTGTACGCAAGATAGCCGCACTGCTCTCTGGTGCTCCAAGTCAGACTTATTCCCAAACAACGCCATAAGCGGCTTTTTCCGTTCCGTCTCGAAAAACTGTTTAACTTTTGCCATCCACTCTGATAATTTATCGAAACTTTGAAGATTTGTTACGTCGTAAACGAAAAGTATAATCTGAAAAAGAGACGATGAGTGTACAATGTTTTATCCATAAACATTTCTGTGCTACACAACTAAAAAGTAAGGAAGCATGCCTAGATTATTTACATGTAGGTACTCATGTACATACACAAGTGACCTGACACGACTCGCTACTGGGACATTCTGGCTACACAAAATATAAAATGTGAGTGACCAGTGGTTCTGGTGTCTGTTATCGCAATCGTGAATATCGATCACTAGTGTCGTTTTGAAGCTTTTGTAAATCGAAACTGCCTAAATCACACTCACTTAATACGATAGACAATACTAACACGATTGCGATAATCCCCACATCTTCTTTACGTATGTATGCAGGTTCAGATATGCCTACTTATGTTATTTTTTCAGTTATCATATAGGTACCCAGCCCAGCAACTTACATCAGAAGCATACAAATAGTTCCCAAGCATGTGTGTACCGAGCGCATTGCCGGCGACATCGCAGAGTTGCAACGGCACCGGTAAGCTTAGGCCGATGCACTGTCCCGCCATCACCTCGGCGCCTTGTGTACTGCCCGAGGGGACGCCGCTCCCGCCGAGGTACCGGCTACAAAGACTACTCTGAAACACCACAACACGAGTCTAATAGGGAACTACATATCATGCAGTAGACCAAACAACAACATAACTTTAGGCTCTCGGTAGGTATGTCTTTACGTCATTGCCCACGGGTACTTAGCCGTAAGCGTGTAACACGTGCGCTATAGTGGCCAGGACGAGTTCCCTATGTGATAACTAAATTAAATAGCAAGCAATTAACAAATGTCTGTATGATCTGCAGATATTTGTTCAGGGTGTTCTGGGTGTTTTTCTTTATATATAATAAAAAATATCTATCTATGTAGTATAATGTATTAAGTATGTCAGTCATCTAGTACCCATAACACAAGCTCTGCTTAGCTTGGGGCTAGATGATGCTGTGTGAATTGTCCAGCATTATTATTTATTTATTTATTTATATGATCCAATCGAAATATTTAATCCTGCACAAGTAAAATAGCAAACATTTATAAAAACACTTAAACTTGAAATATATATTATAAAAATCATTATATCAGTTACATAAAAGTACTCACTTTTCCAGTAGATGGTTGTCCAACCAGAGTGATTTTAACAGGTTTACTTTGAACTTCTTCATCCTCACTGTCAGACATTGTGTATGTTTCTTTTTACTTAAACATTATTATATTATACAGGCACAAGGGCTTAACTAACTATAGCAGTATATGAATTAATGTTAAAATCCATTTTTTTTATTGTTGAATAGGTGTGAACTTTAAAATAAGTGTCCGACTAACATAAGTCTATGCCATGCTGTATTAATTTGTTACCTAATGTGTCTTAAATACTTAAGCTATTTGCCTTACAACAGGTTTGTTTTGATCAAAGATATCCATGGCAACTGATATAAGTGAAAGAAAAATTCTCATATCATCATGATCATAACAAGAGCTAACAAAGCATGTGAAATCAATACCTTATTTCTGAGTTGACCTTGACAAGTCTTGGACTACAAATATATAGTTTATTATGCAAAATAGTAGTCCTGTAACTACTTGATCATAGGGTTACATATTATAATAACTAAACCTATTCTAACTACTTTCGAGAAAACTATGGTCACAGATGTTCATAACGAATACTGGCCGACTCAAGTACTGTTAAACTTACTTAATTTTTATTAAACAAAAATTAACTGCACTAACGATCAATCTAATGTTTTTTTAAGATATAGGATGTTTGCTCTATGTATGACATACCTAATGGACGACTCGCCTACAGTTTATCAATACTGCGCGCCGCGATGGATTTTTTCTAAAATGAGGGTAATGCCGATGTTTAAAACCCCTAAAATTACAGTAATGGTTTTTGATCTAAATTCAAAATAGTATAAGTTTTAAATGTCGAATGAGTGTTTTATCGAAGTTTATAAAACTTAATTTTACAATAGCAACGCATGTATTATCTAAAGTTCTAAGCGCTGGGTGCAGCTGTAGCTTCTGTGGCAGCTCCAGCGTTGCGGGATGACCAGTTCCTCCGCCCCCTAGCGTAGCAAAACGCGGCACCTGCGCTCGCCTTCACACTTTCGGCTTTTTGGTCGACCATCCTCAGCCATTACGGCGGCTCTTGGTGCCTGCGCTTTGCTACATCTGGCGGGAGTGAGTGAATTTCTTCTCACCCCTTTCTGGGGGTGGGGAAAGGGTTTTGGGGCTGAGCCCCTTTACCCTGGCTCGTCTTCACCCATTACTATGGGCGAGTTTGTAGGGTTGTAGTTTCTGGGGATGTTACCCCCAGGGCCACTAAGAGTTCGGGCGATCTAGCCTGTCTGTCTGTCTGTCACAAATGGATATCTTGATAACTACTGATGCTATCGACTTGAAATTTAAAATGGTGAGAGACAATACTTTTTTACTAATATAGCATACATATATGAAAATGTTAAAAAAAATTCTTATTTTGATTGCAGGGGGGCGGATATCGGTGGGGAGAAAATCTCAAAATTTTTAAGTGAAGTTACTAGGCCGTGTGGGGTATCATATGAAAGATATTCATTTGCACATTAATAAACAGTTTTTATTTATTCTTTAAGCCATTATAGTTTTTGAGTAATTATACAAAAATGTTGATAAAACGACCGTTCACACCGATTTAACCGTTTGTACATTAACATTTCCTGATAATGTTATTTAACTGAATTATTTGATTTACTCGCAATTGTTATTAAATTTAACTATCACACATAATCGAAATTAACTTACTGGATATATTTATAATTAAACTATGACATTAATTAATGGTAATAAATTGAATTATTGGTTATGATTGTTATTAAATTAAATTATTGCACATTATACTAATTAACTACAATCACTATTATGTAAGTTTAGATGATATTAATATACTGTTACCTTTAATAATCATATTCGTGGTTACATAAAATCCTAATCTGGCTTTGATACTATCAATATTGTAATCTTAGAAGGAAGGCAGCACCTACGACACAAGTCTTACCACTTAGTGTAGGTGCTGTAGACCAGTTTATAAACGCAAGCCATAAATGTAGATGATGTACTTTTACTTGATTATTTTCCATATATTGATTTTGTAATTTAGGCTTGAAATGAAATAAATGATTGATTGATTGATGATTGATTGATAAGGTGCTGCAAATTTGAGTTTCATTTTATGATTTCCTGCATAAAGGTATCTTTCAGCATGCTAATTCAAGTCAATAAATCTGGGTAATTCAAATTTGAGAGTTGACAGTACCAAATAATAGGTTTTAGGATAACCTGATAAATAACTTCAGTAAGATTTTTTTTTAATTTTCTTGGCTTTGTGGCTAATGCATTGCATTGCTAAGACCAACATCAAATCTTGTTCTTTAAAAGTTGAATTTAAACATTTTACATAAAAACAAAATGCAAATTTGGCGGCTCACATGCGCGTGCGTCTTCTGACGTTGCTTGTATCTCCGTTTGTATAGAAAACACGCACAGTCCAACACACCGAAAATGCATCTACGCGCGTTCAAGCAGATCACGCGCGTAGGACATGCACCCACGCGCGTAGGTGCGGGGCGAGACGCAAGATATGGCACACCGAGTCCCGCAGTCTAGCGAACAGCTTTGAATGAAATGAGTCAGAGCCGCCGTGAATCCACAAAACGCAACTACGCGCGTAAGTACGTGAAAAACCAGCATTATGATGCAGATCTGCACTCCCGCAAGTACGCGCGTAAGTGCGTCGACACGCAACATGCAGCGTAGTGCGTGGCAGTGTGATAACCGCCTAAATGATGACAAATCATAAGTTAACATTTTAAGATTTTTCATCCATTCAAAGTTAGTCTCAAGTTAGATTTTGTTAAGTATTACAAATCTAAAATCACTTACTTCTTCTCAGAGCATTTTGGGCATCATTTGTCATAGCATCAGCTTCATCAAGGATAATCAATTTAGGTCCTGCCTTGAAGATGGTTCTCGTGGAGGCAAAACTGAGAATCTGTCCTCTCACAATCCCAATGCCTCGATCATCTGAGGCATTCAGTTCTAAGACCTGTGATAAACATTTTGGTCTTACTAATATGGAAATAAAGGTTAATGCTAAAATAAGAAGAAGTACATATGGTTTGACTTTTTCTTATTTTTGCAGAAAAGTTTTAATCCAACTGTTTTTTTAATCTTTATTACCATGATGTATACACAGATATAAAGTTACAAAAAACGGTGTAAAACCTGAGGTAATTTAACTGACTTTATAAAACACATGGTTTTCAAGTATGGTATTGTTTGAAAGTATGATATTGTTGCTTTCTACGACATTTTGAACATAGCATGCTAAATATTCAAGGCTTTTACTGTAAATATGTATATTTTATACCTCTAAGGGGCCGTCTCCATGAGCGAGAGAATCACTGAGTCTGCGCTATAGAAATATGTGGCACTCGCCGCGATTCCCTCGCTCGTGGAGACGGGCCCCTTATGGATTAGGTTCATAAATATTTACCATAGAGTTGAATTGTTGAGGTGTATACATTTGCCTAGCACAGGCTAATATTGTAGATGTTTTTCCAGTTCCAGGGGGGCCATAAAATAACAGATGAGGCAGCTGATTTCCTTTCATGAACTGGTTAACTGAAATGATTATAGTTGATATTTTTTTATGTTGAACCATTAACCTTTATTTACCAACCGTTAATGTTCACTTTGCGACCTATCATAATATATTTTTTAAGGATTATGTGGCTATCTTACTTGTTTTAACTATATCATCATGAGATACCAGATCTTCTAACTTTGAAGGCCTATATTTTTCGACCCTGTAATGGCAAAAAATATTGTTAAGTATTTTATACGAAACACCAAACACTCAACAAGAAAATCACTGTTGTTTGCAGCTGTAAAATACTAACCAAGGCAAATTTTTACTTGCTTCGCCGACAGTCATTCTGTATCTGTTGATGGTTTATTTCTTATTCTTCTTTTATGCCTTTTAGTGTTTGGTTTTACAAAAACTAGGTATAACTAACGTGAATAATATCTAGATTTTTTACCGCGAATCCAATTCACTCCCTTCAATTCAAACAACGTCAACCATGATCAACCATCAACCAACAAACACAGATGACAGATTATTTCTTTTTCTCCTTCTTATTTATTATGGCAAAGCGTAGACCTCTCTCTACATGGCAAAGATAATTTAACGTTTCTGTAATCTGTGGTTTAGGTTTAACACACTATAATAGTGACCTAATTCCCAGCAGCGCCACAAGAGCGAGTTCAATCTAAGACGAGATAAGTCAGGACAAGCCAAAGAACTATAAATAATAATTCTTCGATTTTTAATAAAAAAAAAATCGAATCGCCTGTTCGTTGTATCTTTGTAATCTCTATTATATTTTATACCTTATTTTGAAACTATAATAGACCATATTTGCATAACTAAACAAAAGTTCAATAATTTTTTTCGCCAACTCTTGCTCATACTTACATCACAAAAGTCGAGACTTCCTCACTCCCCACCAGCTACTAAAGTGACTAAATCCAAAATCTTTTGCTTAATTATTTTTTCAGCATTTTTTGAAGCGTAATCTCGGCATTGTTACTTTATACGTCCATGCAAAATTACAGCTTCCTAGGACTAATAGTCTCTTCGCAAAGCCGGTGACGGACGGACATACAGATAGACAGACAAAGGTAAACTTTATGGGATCTTGTTTTACTACGAAACCCTTAAAATGCAGAAAAATATTCATATTATGTTTAAAAAGGGGGCGGAAAGGGGGTGTTAAAGGTTTTAAGTAGTAACGAGTAGTAACTCGTAACTACTTAAAATCTCGTATTAGGTACTAACCCTTTCATATGATAGGTACCCCTAGTACGAGTACCTACGTACGGCTTCATTTTCACATCATCAAACACTCTTACACGCGTACAAAACATAGTTTATCCGTGATCATGGCGTGTGGAACTGCGCCGAAATAACGAGAAACTCAAAAATAATCAAATCTTGGTAAATACTCGTATCCCGTAAATATTGCATATATTGTGTATCATCATTCCAGCCGTAAAAAGTCCACTATTGAACAGGCTTCCCTAAGGATCTCCATGAGGGGTATTGCCATACTCACCACGCTTGGCAGGCAGGTTGGCGAGCGCAGTACGGGATGTTGATACACGTAAAGACGCTGCTGCCCATCATCCGGAGCAGGCTCTTAGCAGGCTCTTACTGCATCCACAAGGCATGAGAGGAGGGGTAACATTCTACTACCGGCACCCCACGGCAATATTGTATTGTTTTAATGTTTAGTTAAACTCTATTTTATTTTTCGAATAACTTGCATTCAAAATCTTTCATTTCTTCTTCTTCTTCTTTTTTGGCTTTTGTATTTGGTTTTACACAATTCTGCCAGTGTCAAGTATCCTAATCTTTAGAAAAGTCGAAATTAATGGTTACAGATAACAAAATGGAAAATAAATTTAGAAAAAAAAGAACTTTTAAATTGGCCAATAATATCTTTCATTTCAAATCACTGCGTCCGTCGTGGCCAGGTATATCAATCTATACTGCAGACTATATAGATAATATATCTACGTCAATGTCAGTCTAAAAAATGCTTGGTCTCCATCAGAAGCCAAAAACTAACAAGAAGAATCTCCTTCATTGTTGCCACCTTAGTGGATTTTCCACTAAAACTGGTGGTTTCGACCCCCGCTTTAGTGGTGAAATATTGCTTTTAGTGGCTAGTGGATTTTTCTAGCGGTTTAGTAAAATTAATTTCATATACTGAAAATACTGTAACTCAACCACTTTAAGTACTTAAGTTTATTTTGGGAGTTTTTGCATCCATATAATATGCCACACTGACTAATCCGTCAGAATCACTGAGCTCCAGAATACTCTATACGGAGGTATTCTCCGTAGAATATTTTCTGTATTAGTTAGTTTACAACAAACAAAACTGACAGAGTCAACTCTGTCTCGTCTCGTGCCTCGTCTCGGACTGCCTGCTCCGTACGTCGTACAATATTTCTGCGTACTCATTCGATGCGCAAATATGTTGAAACCACAATATTATACGCAAAAGTTTCGGGATTCTTGGCTTCAAGAACCACAATTAAAGACATTTGCTTTAACTTTCCTTATACTGCCTCATTCTAATGCCGATGTTGAAAGACTATTTAGCGGTATGAATATAATAAAAAACAAGAAGAGAAACAGAATGAAGTTAAATCTTGCAACTGATATATTAGGAATACGCTGTGGTTTGAAATTGGAAGGAAAATGCTGCAGTGAATATACAATTCCAATTAACGTCACAAATAAAATCAGTACCAAAAAATCGTACAAATCTGAAACCGAGGATGGTGTAGACCAAAATGGTTCATCTGAAGAAGAATATTTTTTTTATTGAATTATTTGATGTTACAAAAAAATATTCATGTTGATTTACTAATTGTAAACATTTTATTAAGTAATAATAAAGGCTATTTACTAAAATACAGTGTTAAAATAAGTTTCGCGGAAATTTTAGCGATTTTTACTGTAGGACCGTTTTTCGTTAGTGGTTTTCTGGTGGTTTTAGAGGTTGAATCTGGTGGAGAGCTGGTTTTACTGTTGGCAACACTGATCTCCTTATAATTTCCATCCAAACACCAAAACACTCAGCACACATACACATTGTGGGGTCGCGCAGATTGTACCGAATATTGTGTTAAATGTATTGATTTCAATTGAACCTGAAAAGTTATTTCCTATTTACGTTTTGTACATCGGCTATGAATCTATCAGGTAGATATTAACTGTACCATTCAATCAGATATCTATTGATCCCGTAAGGTGTAAGAGCGATAACCGACAGACTCACTGATCGATAAAAAAATATTATTCGCCGTTTATCCTCAACTAAATAGAGAATTTTTCAAAACGAATTCAGATCCGTCCGATGATGACTCAAGTAGCGATGAAAGCCAGCCTGCAGCCGCAAAACGACCTCGTGCTGATACGTTGGGAGCTTCTTCTACCACCTCACATGGTTCCAGTAAATATTCTAGCCCTATAAGTATGCTTTTAGTCTGGTTGATGTAAAACTATTTTCTATTGTTCAGTATAGTTACAATTTTAAGAACCAGTAGTAAGAATACCTGATAAATATTTAATATATTACTTGTAACCTATATGATGGATAATTCTTAAGTATCTTTACAGTCCTTGCAGAGTCTGATTCAGATGAAGAACCATCCACAAACAAAAATGAAGACAAATACGGAATCAAATTTGAAAAACCAGCAAAAGTCTTTGGGAACTACACAACAAGGAGCTCAGAAGAAAACAACATTAGACTTAGTAGAAGTAGTATAAGTGAAAACTGCTCATCTGCTAATGAAGATGACTTCCGACCAGGTTTTGATGATGCAGATGGTGAAGTTTCTATGCGGCCTCCTAGCTTTCAGGACTCTGATTCATTTTATAAGAAGAGCTCAGACCAAGGCTTTGAAGATGCATACAGTGCAGAATATTCTGAGAAGTCTAAGAAAATGATGTCAAATATGGGTTTTAAACCAGGCAAAGGTTTGGGTAAGTTTGAACATGGTCGCACAGAACCTGTGGAAGCCTCAGCTCAGAAGGGGAGGAGAGGTCTTGGAGCCCTGCCTTCTGTGGTGGGAATTGTACCTAAAGATTTGATGAAGTGGTCACCTGAAGATACAAAAGCTAGCCCTCATGAGGAAGTTGTAAGTTATGCCTTAGATTCTTAATAACTTATGCTGATAAAGAGGGATGGATAAATCACAGATCTTATGGAATTACTTTTTTATTTTACAGTCATGGCTGCCCACTGCAGCAGAAGAACCTCCGTTAGGTGATGTGTTGGATGAATGGTTGAAAAAAGGCCCTAAGAAACTTGAAATAGAAAATGAGACTGCCTTTGTGAGTGCAGATATCCTGAAAGGTGTCTTGGAAGCAAAGGTAATAAATATTACTAGAGTGCAGGCTAATAAATTACATTTAGGTTGGTATTTCAGAATGATGTGCAAGCCTTGATTACTACTTGAGTGTACATTTTCATTCATCTTAAGGATCACTTAGGTGAAGGTAAGTAGTATTTTACAATACCAACCTTAAATTTCACCACACTCAACATAGTCAAAATCCCTCCCATAGTTGTCTAGTCTCCTTTATCAGAAAATGAACTTACGCTGGACATTGATAATAGATATATTTGTTTCAGACAATTTTTGACAGCTTAGATGACAAGGACTTGAGACATGCTAGGTTCCGCAGTAACCCTTATGAGACAATTGCTGCAGTGATATTCCTAAACAGGGCAGCAGTTAAGATGGCAAACATAGATGCCGTGTTTGACTTCCAGTTCACTCATCCAAAGAAACCAACAGGAGAAGATGCAGTTGATAAAAAGGAGCTATTGTACTTTGCTGATGTCTGTGCCGGACCTGGTGGCTTTTCAGAATATATCTTGTATAGAAAGGGGTGGAGAGCAAAAGGTACTTTCTTAGTTGTACTAGATTAAAAAAGTTGAAGTTAGATATTAGATTTAGGTACAAAGACTTCTCTTAAGCAACATATTTTATTTTGCTTTTGCATTTTCACAAGCCTCTTATCTTACGCCTGCGCGACCTTATTATTATGTTGCCAAGTGAAATACCCATAAAAATATAACAAGGCCATTAAAATAAGGTTGAATGAATGTACGATTTTCTTTCTTCTCTATTGAAATATAAAAGGGTCATTCTTCTTTTTCTAAGATCTATCTAACTAAATTAACAAATCATTAATATTTTTACAGGCTTTGGCTTTACTTTAAAAGGTCCCAATGATTTCAAGCTGTCAGACTTTTATGCGGGCACTGCAGAGACATTTAATCCATACTATGGAGTTAATGAGGATGGCAATGTTTTTGATCCAGCTAATCTAACTTCACTAAAAGATCATGTCTTGAAGCAAACCGAGGACAAAGGTGTTCATTTCCTTATGGCTGATGGTGTAAGTATCATAGTTGGGCGTCATAATTGCATAAGCGACAAAGCCTTCTTTATGATTAAAAAAAAGTATCATAGTTGGTTATTTATTAATTTACATTAGAATAGTATTGCAAATGTATGTTTTGTTTGTAAATCTAAATGAAATGGTATTATTGGAAATGAAAATCGAAAATCAGGGGAATGATAATTAATTTTTTAGACAACTAGTCTAGAAAATTCACCATTAGTCCCCTGACTTCTCATTATGTTGGGGTCGGCACAACATATCTAATTTCCATATCTAAATTCAAAAATCTTTGCCTTTTCATTCAGTCTTTCGTTTTTGTCTATGCTTGTAACTGATAAATCTCAGCTTTATGTTATCCAATTTTATTGAGTTCAAACAAAGAGTAATCTGAATCTTTGACAAAGCAAGAAGTCTCTTACAGAAAAAAAAATAACTGGATCAATTTTAAATATCTGAAAATGTAACATTATTAAACATTGTTTTTCAGGGCTTTTCAGTAGAAGGCCAAGAGAATTTACAAGAGGTTTTATCGAAGCAGCTGTACCTGTGCCAGTGCCTAGCAGCGTTGATGCTCGTGCGGACTGGCGGCCATTTTGTCGTGAAACTCTTTGACGTATTCACGCCTTTTAGTGTAGGCCTTATTTATATTATGTATAGATGTTTTGATAAAGGTAAGGTTTTTAATGATTTCAAAAACATAAAGACGTCTGTGAATTGCTGAAAGTAAGATCGACAGATTTATTATTTGTATTGTATAAAACAATTTGTACATTTCAGTTTGCATTCACAAGCCAGTCACATCACGACCGGCGAACTCTGAAAGATACCTAGTATGCTTCTGGAAGAGATTGGGCACGGAATCGGCGGAACACCATCTGTTCTCAGTCAACTCCATGCTTTGGAAAGGCGTTGAACAAGGAGACATATTAGAACTGGTTCCTATGAGCGTTATACAAGAAGACACAGGATTCTATGAGTACATTTACAAAAGTAACTGTTTGTACGTATGTTTTAACCACTATAATTCTTGTGACGCCTCTGGTGGCTTTTCTAACGTTTATGAGTTTTTTAGATTGGGAGAAAATCAGATCAAACATTTACTGAAAATAGCAGCGTTTAGTAAAGATAGGATGTTACAGGAGAACATCCAAGCTGAAATAAAGGAGCAATGTCTGAAACTGTGGAAGGTAAGGTTTTTGTAGTAGATGATTTTTTTTTAAGTTTATATCAGGAATTACTACCGCCATACCTACCTACTTCTACCGCCAAGCAGCAATGTCTGCATTGTTGTGTTGCGGATTAAAGGGTAAAGGGCCGGGGAAATTACGGGCACATGAGACTTTACAACTCTATGGCCCTTTTCTGATTTGTCGGCGCAGCATCAGCATGCTCGGTATACGCGGTAGGTACTGAAAGCTTATCGAGCGCCTATATTTCAATGGAGCGTTCCTGATTGGCTCGGTCTGCGCGGGAGCGGCGCGGCGGCGGCGCGCCACACCGCGTCTCGGCATGAACGTCCATGCACCGCAACGTGGCCGCTCTGCGAGTGGGTCGCGCTCGACGTGAACAAAATGTTCTTAAACATCGTCTTCACTCGAACTAGACGACATCTTTCGCGACAGCACAAGCGGCACTGCATATTTTTTTACTGTGATATCGCACTGCTGCTGCGCCGATAAATCAGAAATGGGCCTAAGTCTCTGGGTGACGGGCGCAATGCATTGCAGCGTCGGTCACGTGTTAAGTAAACGTGATCACAGCGGTATTGCAGTTGTAATGGGTAGGTAGATATTGTTGCTGCTCAACATCAGGTAGGCCTTCGGCTTGCCTAGTCATTAGTCGTAAACAAACATTTATCATCATGTTGTTAACCAAATACCATTTATTTATCTATATTAATATTGTTTATTCATTTTGTGTTCGGTATTTTCCAGCTACCAGACCAAGTGAGGAAACAGCCTGAAAGACAAAGCCCCGACGACACAATGATGGCGATATTATCCCTCCTGAGAAAACCCGCGCCTGACTTACACAGCCCAAATACCTTAAAGACGGGAACTCTAAGCAGACATCCTGAATATTTAGAGAGTTCCTCGAATTTAGAAAGGATTCGAAATGTATATGATTGGCACATGATGTTTTTGAGCAGCGGGAAGAGTAGTCCAGATTTAAAATTGTTCCTAAGTAATTTTAATTTTACTTCATTACATAGTTTTTCATTAAACCTATACACATTATCTAACAATATATTGTTTTTCAGGTTGTGGAGGCCGGCAATTATTCCAGTTGGAGCCCCATGGATGGAGGAGTGTAGTTGATGTATTTATTACTATGCCAGCTAAGACACTTATTTATGGAGAGGTACTTTGTTGCATTTTTTTATCTTTGTAATTTTAATTACAAAGATAATTATTATGATGAAACCTAACAAGTTATCTATATCTATCATCTTCTATCTATATTACCACAGTTATTGCTTACGAGTCCATTATGTGACCTCTACAAAGGACTTACAGGCACTTATATAATTATGAGGTGAAGTGAATTTAACTTAAGAAGTAAATCTCGGAAAAATATCGTATAATAAATCTTTGATATAAACAAAACCAAACAAATAAATTACGTTGTTTTGTAGTTAACCGTAGACCTGTTGTTGGAAGTCAGGTGTATGTTTTTGTTAAGTTTACCAAAAAATGGGAATCAATTGAGTTTTCGGTTTGAAGTAGGTATTCCGGTATGTTTGGTTTCGCATCACTTATTTGAGCGACTATTTCTCCGAAACTAAATAAAAAAGCTAGCTCATCCGTTATAGTTTCCCTAGAAAGTACATGATTAAAACTACATTGAGGTTTTTTTTTCAGATTTTTATAGCTAGCAGTTTAGATTTTAGGGGAACATGTTAAACACGCTCGAAAAAATGTTTAAAAATTTTTTTTAGTTTTAAATTACAGGATTTTATCGCGTACCTTTTTTATTATTAGATACTGTCATAAATTTATCAACTACAGATTTAAATGAACCCACTCTAAATGTACTGGCGAAAGGCTTGAATTTTGCACCCACACCGAAACGAATTCCATATGAGGACATTGTCAGTAGCGTGGAGGAGACAATTAATCGCAACAAAATCCCAACGTTTGACGCTGACACGTTGAGACAAGATGTTGCAATAATTCTTCGGAAATCCAAGTTACCAAAGTCCAACATCACCGTAGAAGAGCAGTTAGCACTTAGGAACCTGCGGGCGAATGCCGATATCCTTGTGCTCAAAGCCGATAAGGGAAATGCCACTGTGGTGATGAACACCTGTGACTATGACGCTAAAATGCGGGCCTTGTTGAGTGATGAGAAGGTGTACAAGCCAGTAAACTACAACCCGACAGCCAGGGTAACAAAGCGTATAAGAGGTGTTATTACGGACCTGAAGGACCTTTTCACGGAGGATATGTATGAACGTCTCCATAAACCTGCAATAGTGCAGCCGCCGAAGCTTTATGGTCTACCTAAGGTACACAAAACCCTTGTGCCTTTGCGTCCGATTGTAAGTCAGATAGACTCGCCGACGTATGACCTGGCTAAACATATTGCTTCGGTGTTACAGCCCATTGTAGGCAAGACATCTTCCTACGTGAAGGACTCTCGTCATTTTGTCCAGATCATCAAGACTTATAAAGTTGACCCAGACGAAGTTATGGTGAGTTTTGACGTGGAGTCACTTTTTACCAAGGTCCCACTCCACGACTGTCTTGATGTGGTGAAAGAAAGGTTAAAGGACAACGAACTTCCTATTCAGTACGTGGATTTACTTGAACACTGTTTGAACGGAAATTTCTTTCTATACCGCGGGCAACACTACCTCCAGATCGACGGAGTGGCCATGGGTAGCCCAGTAGCTCCGGTCTTGGCCAACATCTGGATGGAACATTTTGAGAGTAAGATTGATTTTACAGCCAACGGTATAAAGTTGTGGAAACGTTATGTGGATGACGTTTTTTGCATAATGAAGGGAGGCGAACAGGAAGTCCACCAGTTAACAGACACATTGAACGCCGTACACCCGAATATCCGGTTCACGCATGAAATGGAGATTAATAGGACTTTAGCTTTTCTGGATGTCAAAGTGATGGTGAGATTCGATGGTTCCTTAGCGCATTGTGACTACCGAAAACCGACTCATACTGACCGGTACCTAAACGCTGCATCGCATCATCATCCGTGCCACTTGCAGTCTGTTGTGTCTTCATTAATTAACAGGGCTCATGATCTTTGCGACCCTGAACATGTGGAGAGTGAAATCAGCCATGTTCAGGAGGTTCTTAGACACAACGGATATGTAAGTAGAAAAACTATAAAACGGAAAAGCCGAAAAACGCCGGAGGTCAGCAGACAACCTATCTTTCTGCCGTACGTGAAGGGGGTGACGGATAAGATTGGAAATATTCTCAAGAGATTTTCAATTAAGTTTTCACTCCCTACTCAAAAGTCTCTCAGCAGCTTCGAACACCAAAAGATAGCATACCGCTGCAAATGCCAGGCGTATACAAGATTGACTGTAGCTGTGGCCGTTCATACATAGGGCAAACTAAGCGCACAATAGCCGAACGTGTCAAGGAGCATATAACCGCGGTCAAAAATCGGCAAGTGTATAAGTCAGCGATTGCCGAACATCTGCTGGAGTCAGGACCTAACCACTGGATAGAACTACACGACCCAAAAGTTCTATCCAAAGAACGCCACTATTATAAGAGGATAGTTCGAGAGGCGATTGAGATCAAGAAACACCTAAATTTCAATCGTGAAGATGGTTTTCGTCTCTCTTCTGCATGGAATCCTGTGTTGAATAAGTGTGTGCGTTGTGTTCCGACTGTACAGCAGTCCGATACCGTCAGTGTAGTGTGTCGTAATGTGAACTTGGACATTTCTGAATCTGAAGACGAATTGAGGGTAGTCGTGGATTCTGCCATCAATTCGCGGCGTTAGCTCCCAGCACATCAGTCCTCCCGCGACCAAGAACGCTGAAATGTGTTCGAAACGTCGGGAAAATAATAAGAAAGGTACGCGATAAAAACCTTGTAAATTAAAACTAAAAAAATATGTTAACAAATCGCGAAAGCTTAACAAGTTAAATAATAATAATAATATATATAATAATAATAACGTTCGAATTCGTTCTGTTTGCGAATTAATATATAAATATTAATTCGCAAACGGAACTCTAATTTGAAAAATTGTCTTTGCAACCCCTAAATGATTTAAAATACCTATTCAACATTAGACGATATCTCGTCTAAGTATTCAACAATACCCCACACGATGGGAAAATCAAGAAAGTTCATCCCCACCATTACGTGTATGGGAGGTACCCCCAATTGTTATTTTTTCTGCATTTTTTTGTAGCATATTATCTCGGCGTTGTTATTTTATATATCCATGCAAAATTAGATTTATTAGATTTCTTTGACTAATAGTCTCCTCGCAAAGCCGAAAGTCACGAACGGACGGACAGACAGACAAAACGAAACTATAAGGGTTTCTTGTTTTACTACGTAACCCTAAAAACCGACTTCAATGATAAAATCAAAATTTTATATGTATGCTTATTACATCTGAGTATTTCCCTCGATATCGTCGTGGATCCCATCATCAGAACGGGTTTAAAAGCAAGAAACCGTAAGCAAGAATTCCGATTCGAACTACGAGTATGACATCAGTTCTGTCATGCACAAACGTTCATCGCGCATCCGTCTGTCGAGCTCACGTATTTGAACGCCCAATGCCCACGATGATAGCGTCGCTGTACTGTACCCATTGTGTCAACACAACACTGTTGTGTTGAGTCAGTCAATTAAAAGATTAAACAAATCCTACCCTTTGCAGATCGTGAAGGAATATCGAGGGCAAGGCAACAACCAAATCTATAGCAAATCTTTACACATAATTGATGCTATGATCTTAGGAGGAATTGACGTATCTTATTACTCTCTATCAGAAAGGTAAGACTTGGGTATCAAGCGGGAACCGGAAACAATTCTGATTTGCAGTCCTCAATATCAATGGCCTTAATGCCTGGGCAGGCAGCTATTAAAAGTAGTCCATAACTAAGCAAATCTTGAACTTTGGAAACCAGATAATTGATAAAATACTTAAATAGGTACCTATTTTTTTTAGTTGTTGTTATTATTATTATACATGGAAAATATTCCAACCCGAAAGAAATATCTGCACATATACCTAGCAAACATTTATTTTCCTGCGGGAATCGAACCCGCAACCTCCTGTGGCTCAGCCGGCTATTAGACCAACTTGAGCCACGGACTGCGTCAAATGCAATTAGGTAATCATGTTTTTTTTTTCAGAATCAACCAATGCAATATATTTTGTTCCGCTCTAAATAAACCATTTGATGGTCAAGCGCTTCCGTTACGGTGTAAAAGGCTATTCAACATGGAACAGTTTAGTACAGCGATTGGGAACCTCGAACACCGCGCTATGAAACGAGTGAGGAAAGCAGTCACAATAGATACTCCAGATCGAATACACAGAAACGAGACGTTTTACGTCGTTGGGTCTATATTATTTTTAAAGGAGATTAAAGGTAAATATTCCAATTTATTTAAATCTTTATCTAGCGGGACTAAAATATATTTCTTCTCTTACCTACCAAATACGAGCTCTGTGGCGCGGCGGGCGAAGGTCCGCCTGCGACGCAAGGGGTTGCGGGTTCGATTCCCGCCTCGGGACAAATAAATAAATAATGCTGGACAATTCACACAGCATCATCTAGCCCCAAGCTAAGCAGAGCTTGTGTTATGGGTACTAGATGACTGACATACTTAATACATTATACTACATAGATAGATATTATTTTATTATATATAGAAAAACAACCAGAACACCCTGAACAAATATCTGCAGATCATACAGACATTTGTTCCGAGGCGGGAATCGAAACCGCAACCTCTTGCGTCGCAGGCGGACCTTCGCCCGCTGCGCCGCAGAGGTCGTCAAAATGTCTGTACGATCTGCAGATATTTGTTCAGGGTGTTCTGGGTGTTTTTCTATATATAATAAAAATATCTATCTATGTAGTATAATGTATTAAGTATATCAGTCATCTAGTACCCATAACACAAGCTCTGCTTAGCTTGGGGCTAGATGATGCTGTGTGATTTGTCCAGCATTATTTATTTTATTTATTTAAATATAAATTTAAAAAATCATAAAATCTGTCGAGCCGTTTCGGAGGAATGCAACCAGAAACACCGTGACACGAGATTTTTATAGTTCTTTTCCTGATTTCATAAATACCTTGTTATGATTGATTGAAGTCTGCTTATCTGATTCTTTCCAGATCCATGGTCAGCTCAAATATCAAAATCCAGTGGTTACAAATATTACTTCAGTATGGGAAAAGGCAACAAGCCGCGGAGTGAGTATTACATCCCAGAAGAAGCCAGTTTAGACATGGTCGGCTGTTATGCTGGTAGAATCATGTGGCCATGGGAGCCATCAGCCAGTGCCATATTAGACGGCCAGTCCACGAATGGAGTTTCGATAGCCGATGTAGAAGAATACATCAGCCGTAACGTCAAGAGATAATGCTAATTATCTTTTTTAAATGTATTGTAATCGCAATAAATGTTTTTATAAAAAATTTCAAGATATACTTTGTTGCCTAGAGGTATACAATTATAGGTTGCAGGTGAGCGTGAGGTTTGTTCATTAAGGTCGTAACTCACCAACACGACCCCGCTCCAGCACCACACAACACCGCCTAAATGGACAAGACTACTCGCTGTCCACGCGCCGACACAGCCGCAAGAAAACAGTCCCTGCGAGCAGTCGGGTTATTTGTGTTGTCAACTTAATGTATATCTACAGAGGACCACAAATTACAGAACCTCGCTCCAGATCTCACATTTCAATGAGTATTATTTTGCCGGGTGGGAGCGGTGTCGTATAAGTCGGCTCCGACCTTTATTCTTTAAAATAGGTAATAATAGTTGTAATGTTAAACGAGCAAAAAAGTCAGCGATCGCAGAGCACGCGCTGACGCTTCCCATTACATCCGATTCGACAAGGCGCGGGTGCTTTCTCAAGAGAAAATCTTTGTGCCTCGAAAGCAAACTCGAAAGGTACGCGAAGGAGTTCGCAATTTCAATAGAGACCAAGGTTGGGCCTTAACACCCGCCTGGTATCCCTGCCTACCCGTGCTCCTAACAGAACATCTGAGCCTAGTAGAGATTATACCAGTGTATTTTGTTCACTAACGCAAAACGCCGAAGACATCAGTAGTGATGAAGAACCGACGCCGATGCCGCGCCGTCTACAGCCATAACCATACTCTCCCCACTACCGCAACCCCCCCCCCCCCCCCACTTCTGCATGACGAGTCGCGCCGACGCTACCTGGCCCGTTTAACATAACACATTCGACTCCAGTGACCCACGACGCGCGACGCGTGGGCTCAATCACAGGCTCAATTCAGTCGCACTGGCTGAGCTAGGAGTCTACGAGGCTGGCTCATTTTTTTACTTGTTTTTAGGGTTCCGGACCAAAATGGTAAAAAGGAACCCTTATAGAATCACTCTGTCTGTCACAAATGGATATCTCGAGAACTACTGATGCATACATACATATAATCACGCCTTTGTCCCGGCAGAGACCACTTCTTTCCACTTGCTACGATCCTTACATACTTGTTTCGCTTCGTCCACTTTCATTATTCCCTTCATACATGCTCTTCGGTTTAGGGTACTCTTGACCTGGCCTTTTTTCAAGACGTCCCTGATTTGGTCTTGAAACGTCCGCCTAGGTCTACCCCTTCCAACACTTTCATTCACACACGCCTTATACACTTTCTTCGTCAATCGTTCTTCATTCATTCTCTCGACATGTCCAAACCATCTCAGCATACCTTTCTCAATTTTCGTCACTACATCTTCTTTCAGACCACAACGTTTCCTTATCTCACTATTTCTTATCCTGTCACTCAGTTTAACTCCTATCATACTTCTTAACGCTCTCATCTCAACTGCATTTATTCTGCTTTCATGTTTCTTCTGCCATGCCCAACTTTCATCTACTAACTACTGATGCTATCGACTTTAAATTTGAAATGGTAAAAGATAACACTTTTTTACTAATATAGCATATATGTTAATGTTAAAAAATATTCTTATTTAGATTGCAGGGGGGCGGATAGGGGATCTCAAAATTTTTAAGTGAAGTTACTAGGCCGTGTGGGGTATCATATGAAAGGTATTCATTTGCACATTAATAAACAGTTTTTATTTATTCTTTAAGCCGTATCGTTTTTGAGTAATTTACAAAAATGTTGAAAAAACGACCGTTCCCTATTATCTCCGAAGTTTACAGAGATAAACCCGTGATACATTTATTGCTAAAAGAATGTATGTAAACTTTATAGGAAAATTATAGCGAACTCTCTAATTTGCATAGTTTTTTAGATTTTCACTTTCGATGATTTCGAAAAACCCCCCTTGGGTTTTTAGAAATCATCGAAAGTGTACAAAAACTACATAAGTACCGCTATCAGACTAGAGATGGCGCTGTCAAGGTTCTCCAACAAATATAAAACCGCCTTAGTCATTTATTATATTGTATGATGGCACGGAACCCTCGGTGCGCGAGTCCGACTCGCTCTTGCCCGGTTTTTTTTGCAATACGCCATACCTAATGTACTGTGAAAATAAAAAAGCTTACTATTTCAACAACCTTTTCTTATAATGTGGTTTAGTTTTAGTGTTTATATTCGAACATCATTTTAACTTCTTCCATGCCTAGGACCCACGTCGTGGGTCAGTTTAGAAGTAGCAAACAGTTTTTTATTTATGAAATTTTCATCGCCGTGGGGTGCCGGCAGGCAGTAGAATATTGCCCTTCCTCTCTTGCCCGTGGATGCAGTAAGGATCTGCTAATGAATATAGCTTTGCTTGAACTTGGCTATACACGCTGCAGGGTGTCCATGTTTAGCTCCAGCGCACCCTCAGAACAATATGCCATAAGACATAATTTATGTAAATGTCTTAAGTAAATAAGTCTACATACGTAGCTATGTCTGTAAGGTAACGAACTTTTTTAACTGCATATGCAACAGTACTGAGCCTGTTCGATAGCTTATATGTATAATGTGCGGACCTCATTGAAGCTTATTATCTAGGATGCTGGTCGAAGCTTCAGCGGAGGACCCTGCCATTAGCTGGTACAGCTACTCGGTCTCCGCTGAGCTCCCAACAAAGGTGGCAATCAGAGGCCTCCCGTGGGATACACCCACGGAAGATGCCACCCACGGCCCTGTCTGACCGGGGGTTCCCGGTCAGATTCATAAAAGCCATCCGCCCACAACAAGCAACCGCAACAAGGCCGCGCTGGCTGCCTTTACCACGCATAGCTGGACCGCATGTCCTCGGAGGAGCTCGTGAGGCTGTATAGCATCACAGAGCTACTCAACATGCCGGGCGTGTGCGTGGAACACTGGCGCGGCGCGGCAAACCGAGTGCCGTAATGCCACCGCTGTCAGGCGTTCGGGCATGCCTCGGCGCACTGCGGCAACACGCAGCTGCCGTTTTCCCACGCCCCCTAGAAGAAAAGCCCACCTGTGCCAACTGTGGGCTAACAACCGCCAGTGTCCCGTCCTGAGGAAGGAGGCGAGGAAGCGCGGGGTAACCATCCCGCCCCCTTGCATCGCTCCAGCCGCGGGAAGGGAGGGGTCACCCGACCCCCCTCCTGCCGGCACCACGGCGGCCGCCATCCCGGCCCGAAGCCAAAGTGCTGCCCCTCCCCAGGCCAGTCGGCCACCACACAGTGGGCCGACCGCCGGGGAAGTACGACCTCCGCCAAGGAGGCGAAGCCGTGGAGGTAGGAGGAAGCGGATTCCGCTCGCCTTCTCTTCGCCAGATGCCCGCAAGCGCCGCTCAAGGCGCCAACCAGGAACGCCCAGCACCGATCCCAGCCCGCCAGGCGGGACCCCCACTGCCACGTCCACGGACGCAGGCACCCCTCGGCGCGTCAGCGCCGACCACTACTGAGGCCAACCCTGGCTTCAACACAAGCAACACTAAACTACAAAAACTAAAAAACAACACTTGTAATGATTTCAATTTTCAACTTCTCAAATGTAAAATCGGCCAAGTGCGAGTCGTACTCGCGCATGAATGGTTCCGTACCATCGTGTGTAAATATTTTAAGCGTTTAACTGTCTAGTAAGGCCTTTGCATCTATTATAGATGATTTATGCAGCGTCAGCAACTGGTAATCATGCTGTACGGGACGCTGCAGTGCCTGGGACGTTGTTTGATGGATTAGGCTTGCCCAGCACCTATACCATACTCTCAGCTTAGTCAGAGGAAAGAATAGGTCAATACGTCTGAAGCTAAGCTGCGGGTTTCCTCACGATGTTTCCTTCACCGTTAAGCACGTGTTAAATGTGAACTTACACTTTTCAAGAAAGAAAAATCCATTGGTTCACGGCCGATACCCACGACTTTTGGATTGAAAGTCGGGGGTACATACCATTCGGCCAACACGGCTTAGTAGCCGTTATTAATATCGAGCAAAACACGGCAAAAAATCACGTTTATTGTATGGGAGCCTTTAAGTATATATTGTTTTTAGTACATATTTGTTGTTATACTTTACATCATCTGTTGTTCTACTTTCAATAGTCTCCGAAGTGCATGATTAGGCGCTGGGTTCTTTAAGATTTTCGTGATAGCTGAGATTAATTATTTCCCCGAAATATTGACACAGTAACCCGGGATTATTGGAGGGAGATGAAAGGAAACTCACCCCTGCCGGCCAGCTCACATAGACTTCCAGATTTGATGTTTCTTCTACACTGCACCTAAGTCGGAGGTTAGCACTCAGTCTCCCGAGGATTCTTAGGGAACAATTCACAATAGTTTGCAGGTTTCACAGTTTATGATTAATAAGAAGCGATGCGCGCGCGCGTTTTGAATGTCTAATTTGCACTGGTATGTAGGTCAAGGAGACACTACTAAGATTCCTCCACGGTGAGGGGAGGGAGGTAGGGGGTGGGGGATAGTGTGGGTTAGAGACAGGTATGTTTAAAAACTTATTAGGAAAGACAAGGACAAACATGGTTACCGTGTCATCTACCTAATTAGGCACTTGGCCTAAACAGTGCATGCGATGTAACACATTTTCTGTATTTTTTTTACACCTTTTTTGGTTACATTATTAAGTTTTAGTAAGGATACCTAATTTCTTCTAGTAATAAATATAGGTAGCATATGATAAACGTTGGTCATCCGGCAGCAAGATGGGCAGACGACATTGATAAAGTCGCAGGCAGACGATGGATAATAGGACTGGCACAGAATCGTGGCGGATGGCACAAACAAGGGAGGCCTACTATATACCTACCCAGCAGTGGGTGAAGTCAGGCTGTGGATGATGACAATGTTTTAGGGATAATGTAGCATTATAAATTATAATAGTGAAATTTGAAATAGGTAGAGTTTATTCATCACAAACATACAGATCAAAACTTTCCTCTAATATATTAGTATAGATGTAGATGGAAAAAAGATCATATCTTAATTCCATCTTAAATCAACTCATCTACATGTATAATATAAAAAGGAGGCAAGGTTTGTATTTTTTAAGGGATAGGGAAAGTTTAAAAAATATACATAAAAGATAGTCAAGTCCTATATTTATGAAGAACATGCTTGAAGAATCATAATTACCACATGTCACAAAAAGAAGATATTAGTTTCACAACAAAACTTGGTCCATATTCTAATTAAATTCATGTATCAAAACCAGAAACAACTTTGTTACCTAGTAAATTTCAACTTATTTTAAGTGTCTTTGTCACTGTTATATTCAGTTTCACTATTAGTTTCAGTTGATATCCTTGACATAAGCATCAAGTTCTGCATCTAGTTGTTCGGCAGTGGGTGTGGGTTTCTTGCCTCGGCCCGCGCCGCCAGCTCCGCCTCGGCCTCGGCGTGCGCCGCCTCCGCGAGGGCCAGAGTCCCTGCCGCGACCTCCGCCTTGGTTTCGGCTTGGACCTGAAAAATAGATAATTATTTATCATCATCATCTTAGGCGTTGGACTGCTGTCCATGTCCACTGTTGCACATATTCCTCCCTCATGGATCTCCAAAGACCATGAAGGGCTTGTTGGATGTCATACTCACCACAATTGGCAGGCAGGTTGGCGAGTGCAGTACTGGATGTTAATATACATGCTGATAGACAATGATAGATGCTGCCAATCTTCCAGAGGTATCACTTTTGTATTGTATCCACAAGCAAGAGAGAAAGGCAACAGTCCACTGCCAGCATCCCACAAGAAGATTAAATGGTAATAATAATATTATTATAAATAAATAAATAAATATTGCTGGACAAATCACACAGCATCATCTAGCCCCAAGCTAAGCAGAGCTTGTGTTATGGGTACTAGATGACTGATATACTTAATACATTATACTACATAGATGGATATTTTTTTTTTATATATAGAAAAACACCCTGAACAAATATCTGCAGATCGTACAGACATTTATCCCGAGGCGGGAATCAAACCCGCAACCCCTTGCGTCGCAGGCGGACCTTCGCCCGCTGCGCCACAGAGCTCGTCGTTACCATGTAATCTTTAAATTTGTTTAGTTAAAAATGAAAACTACATACCTCTGTTTGAGTTTCTCCTCACAGCACCGCCGCCACCACCACCACCCCTTCCTCCAATGCGAACTCTGTCATCAATTCGGAGATTGCTAAGACTGATTTCTGATGTAGCTAGTTGAATGTTCATTGCACGCCCATCCAATGGTACTCCATTGTATTGCTTCATAGCCTTCAGTGCATCTGCTTTTCTGTCAAATACAACATCTGCTGTGCCTAGAACAAGATCAGATGTAAATTTCTACTGATATTTTACATTCTGCTTTTTAAAGATTTTGTGATGGAAATTTTGCTTACCTAATGACCTTCCAGATCTATCATAGTGTACAGCGGCACTCTTCAAATTGCCAAATTCAGAAAATAATTCTTGAATATCTGAGTCTGAGACTCCAAAGTCCAAGTTGGACACTAGCAACTTTGTTGGCCCAGTAGTTACAGCACCAGTTCGAAGAGCCTTCCTTTCTCCAAAGTCATTGAACATGTCATGTTTCCAAGCGCTGTTTACATCTCCCTGAAATAGGTCGTCCTTCAAAGAGCTTGCCATAGGCCACTATCCTGCTTTGAATATAAACACTCAATGCAAAAGAGGGATATTAAAATTGCCACATGACAAAATCTTTCACAAACATTTAATCATACAAGTAATTTAGAAACAATATTTTTAGAGTGAATTTATTTAGTAACTTGAGTAAACCAGTTCAGTTTCTTTGAAAATGTCTCATCACTATTACACAACACTTAACACTCGTCAAGACCCCAAGGTGAAATAACTGGCAAGAATCACAATTGACTCTTGTAGCTCAGGAGCAGCATGCGCCTTTGCGCCTCGCGACTTCCTTGGAACCTCGGAACTTGCATGATGAATCAGGAACCCAGCATCCGGATACTGAACAGACTACTGACTGGTGGTCCCCAAATTACAGTCACCTCTATGTCCCCAACTGAGATGAGAGGTCAATGTTGACAATGCTTTCCATTGGATCACCATTTACTATAGCGTGCCACAGCTGTGACTGTGGTTTTACTTGTTTTGAGTGAGACTAGAATGTGGGGTAGATAAGTGAAGCTGAAATAGAATGCGGTTGTGCCGCGAAAATGTGCCATGGAGCACACAGACATCCTTCGAACTTTTTGATTTGTAGGCAAACACATTGTTCTGTGATGCGTCATTTTCCACCATACGTTCGTCCGCCATTTGCAAATGTAGATATCATGTAACTATTGGATTTACCCTGTTGTAATTAGCTGACTTTGTAATGCCACCCTGATTTCTGCCACGCAATACGCCGCCGCCACCTGCGCGGCCGTTACGGAATCCACCACCACCGCCTCCTCCACGTCCAGGTTTTTTGTTGGCATCAAATTTTCGTCCAGCTCCACCACCTCTGCCTCCCTTTTTGCTTGCTTTTATAATATCGTCCAAAGCCATTTCAATTTTGTCAACCATTTTCAAAACTAGAAATTATACTTTACAGATCAAAATGACACAATTTCCGATGAAATACACGATGACAAACGCAGTTTCACTCAAACAAAACGCTTTCCTTCTAACAGAGCGGAAGCGGAGCGGAAAGAAAAACCAAAATGGTGGCCGGTCTGGTACGGTCACAGAGACAACACAGACAACAACATAGATTCTACGCCAAGTTGCGCTTGGCTTGTCTATGGTAATGCCTACTCTACATAATCGCCGATTACAAACGATTAGGTACGCACGATCACGATCATGTAGAGGGCATACTCGGCTCTACTCGCCGATCATCGTCTATGATCGCCTTCGATCCGTGAACTGTCGGTTTTTCGAGCACGCATCAAAGGGAATCGCCGGGTGGTTGCGCCCACACGATCGCCGATCATTCATTCGCCTTTTAATCAACTTTTATGTAGTAGAGTTATTTAAAAAATAATTCATGAAGCATTCCCTTATTTCGATAGCGTTATTTGTAGCTATTCGTGGTATAGATTGTAGGGGTGCAAATACTGTATCTGTGTTGTCTCCAAGAACCTGGAGAGACGAGTTGGCCATTAACATTATATCAGTAGTACCTAGAGGATTGTACAATTCCTTAGACGTTTTACTTTTGCTTATAAAATTATGCAATAAAACGCATGTCATAGTAACAATAGAAGATTTGACATCACACAATTGCATAGGTTTTTTAAAAACTCTGAACTTACTGGCCATTATACCGAAAGTATTTTCAACTACTACTCGGGAGCGAGAAAGTTCCTGATTAAATAACCTTTGCGGGGTATCAAGAGCACGGTGCCCAGGAAAAGGTTTCATTAAATTTGTACTTAAAGGGAATGCTCCATCGCCCAAAAATACATAAGGTAGTTCAATATTAAACCCTGGAAGTAGGCTAGGTGGCGGAAAATTAATAGAGTTACTTGAAACTTTTTTCCAATAACACACTACTATTATGTACCCCCCATCGCTAATACGTCCTTTTGCGCCTACTTATTATACTTGTATACCGCTATTAAATAATTTTTTGCAGCAGCAACACACTCCACGTCCACGGCCATCTTATACGGTGGACGATCAACAAAATGATTAGCTTACGTTTACTGCCGATAGTGTGGATGCTTGCACGATGATCGTGCCGATTATAGACGATCACTCGAATTCACTCGATCAACGATTATTGGCGATAATGTAGTGGAGGCATCAATATACGGTGAGAGAGAATTAGGGTAGGCGTGGCTTAATACCTGTCTGGATATTATGTACATTTTTAAACGTATTTTTTTTTTGATGGCAACTTATTCCTTTAATCCTTTTTGAAGTAGGAATTTACTGCCAACTTCACGTAGGTAGCTGGTTCTGTAGTTTATATTTAAAAGATTATAGAATATTGTATGTTACTCTATCTTAAGCCTTACTCATAGTGTATTGTTATAAGCTGCTAGTGATGTGGACTTATTTTTCCTAAACCCGTTTTGAGAATCCATAAAAATCTTGAGTTTCTCACAATAAGAATAGAGTAGAGGGCGATAATTACTGCTCCAGAAGGGCAAGCGCAATCCTAGAGGTCAGTAGAGTTCGCGCAAAACTTCTTGAGCTCTGTGAACGTTGCGGCAAATGCAAAGTTGCGCATGTTGACATGTTCATTCAATATTGCCAACTAGTTTATAAATAATCTTGCCACATAGTAGAAATTTTGTATTAAAAAATTGGCTTCTTGCATTAAGTAAAGGCCTTGCCGTGGGGTTCCGGCAGTAGAATGTTACCCCTCCTCTCCTACCCGTGGATGCAGTAAGAGCCTGCTAAGGGACACCTCCGGAAGATGGGCAGCAGCGTCTATCCGTGTATCAACATCCCATACTGCGCTCACCAACCCACCTGCCAAGCGTGGTGAGAATGGCAACTACCCCTCATGGAGATCCATGAGGGAGGCCTGTGTTCATCAGTGGACGTTTTATGGCTGAAATGATGATTAAGTAAAGGTGAATTTGTTCTAGCATTTAAGATTTTATTAATCCTTAATTTAATATAATAATTTATTTTTAAATATGTTTGTTTTAATAATTGAAAAATAAATAAATGCATAGTAAAATGTGTGCTAGATAAAACGAAAATACACCGAAACTCGCGCTGGCAACCCTAGTTTCACAGACTGAGCCCCCTCGCACCTCTTTTATCATTCCTTCCCCTGAACGCCCTAAAAACTGTGTACTGCGCAGAGTCATTGAAGCTTACTTCACAGAGCTCAAGAAGTTTTGCGCGAACTCTACCTCAGGTACAAAGACTTCAGAAAAGACACATGAAAAGATGCCACATTGAGCCCTCTCGTTGGGAATCTTTAGCGGTAAAACGTCCGGAATGAAGAAAACTAGTATACATTAGGACCTTTGAGGAGGACAGAAGGCGTGACTTGTACAATAAACGTGACGACCTTAAAAGCAGACCGCCTTCTAACATCCTCTATCATTACGAAAATAATATCCTGACATGCAATTAGGTACTGCAATACTGCAAAAGCGCTTTCAAAGCCAATAGGGTACATTAGCCACATCAGAGCACACGAACGAAGCTCGTCCGTAAAAACCGTAAACAAAATTTAATTATATCTCGTCTTAAGTTTTTTTGTATTGAGAAATAGGCGCGTTAAATCTCGTTTGCCTGGAAGACAGCATCGTCATCATCATCTATGAGCACCACAGAACGTTAAATTGATAAATAGACATTGCCAAACCAGATTTAACTAAGCAGAGAAATAGCCGTGAATGAATAATTCGCAAAACATTGAAAGAAAGAAAAGAAACTAAAAGAAAATTTCTATTCCACAGTCCACTCCATTTTCGAAGAATTTGACTCAACCTAACTTTATCTCGTTTATCAAATTCTGTAAAACTAAACTAACGTGCGAATATTGTGATTAAAATGGCTTTAAATAGATTTATGCATCCTCGAAATATCTACAAGATCCCACCAGATTTCGAAAAACTGGCAAACACATTTACGGAATTTTCGAGTGTCTCAAAAATGGTTAGTTGTTCTAAAACCTAGAAATCTTTTACATTAATAATTAACCATTAAAAATTAAGAGTTACTGCGCATATTAGTTGTCAGTAATATGTTTTTTATACTTTTAGGATGCAAAGGGTAAAGTTACTATTGATTTCAAAGATCCACAATCACTTCGTGTTTTGACAAAATGCCTGTTGAAAGCCGATTTTAATTTAGATGTGGAAATACCTGAAGACAGATTGGTGCCAACACTTCCCCTTAGGCTAAACTATGTTCTGTGGATTGAAGATCTTATAGCAGCTATAGGAAGGCAAACTGACATAAAAGGAATTGACATAGGTAAGTTGAGAAATACCTTATAGGATATGGATATAACCAGAAAGTCATATTAGCATTATTGTTCCTGGTTGCATCCGATGTAACCTCACCCAGTTAATTATAATAAGTTTGTATACAAACTTAACTACATCATACATAATATCATCATCTCAGCTGTACAGTCTTGTTGTACACAAATTAAGACTACACTCTAAATTAAGAGTACTAAAAGTTCTAAAAACAAACTGTGTCTTGAATGGTATCTGTATAATATTGTACTATAATCTGTTTTAAGAGTACCTAAATAAAATAGCTAAATATTATGATGCCATGCCAAAAAATAATTGTTGGATATTTATACTTTACAGGGACTGGAGCATGTGCTATATATCCATTGCTTGCTGCAGTTAGAAAAAAATGGTTTTTGATTGGCACAGAAGTGGATGCAGGGAGCTTGAAGATAGCACAAGACAATGTAGAAAGAAATAACCTACAGCAACTTATTCAAAGTAAGAAAATGTGTTGATTAAAATATAAATTTATCAGGGGCTTAAGTATTTTAAATGTTCATAATTTCATTCCATTTCCAGTAAAAAATAATGAAGGATCAACATTGGTACAAAACCTTTTTGCTGATGATAACTTGCAGAATTTTGATTTTTGCATGTGTAATCCACCATTCTATAGTACTCTGCAAGAGCTATGCGAGTCTCGGAGCCCAGCTAGGTAAATATAGTTTTTAATGTTATATTTTGGCCTAATTTTAGTCTGCTATAGTTATTCTCCATAAGTTTTATAGGTATAAATTTATCCTGTGCATGTGTTTAAATGTTTGCTTGTTTTTTCAGGCTCCCTCCTAAAAATGGCTTCACTGGTTCAGTTCATGAACTCATAACAGAAGGAGGAGAACTTGAGTTTTGTAGAAAACTTATCAGAGAAAGTAAAAATTGCAAAGACAATATTGTGTGAGTATCACAAACAAAAATGTACCAATTATTTATCTTCTAAAATTTGAAAAGTTTATGTTTTTATATTTTTTTTACAGTTTATTCACAACAATGATTGGTCACAAGTATAATCTCTCAGAATTATTACAAGATCTAAAAAATGAGAACATTAAACATACTCACACAGAGTTCTGCCAAGGCCGTGTTACTAGGTGGGGTCTGGCTTGGACCTATCAAAACCATGACATTTACAAACTAGGTAAATATTATCATTTATTAGTTATTACTTATTACAGAAGTCTTTGCAAGTTGAATTCAAAACTGGATTGTTTTATGGTTCCATACCTCGAAAGGAAAAAAAAGGGAACCCTTATAGGATCACTTTGTTCATTCAAGATAAAGAGTCTGGCAAGACCCTTTATCTTGAGAATGTTTAGAGGTATGGAGTTGAAATTAAAACCATAAATACAGCCTCTTTAAGCTGTGAAAAAATCAATATTCTAAGTTAACCTATAACCTAACCCAAATGCATTTTTCAACAATCAAAGAAATCAAAATTCATAGGGTACTTCCCGTAGACCCAGAACTATGAAATTTGGCAAGGTATATCTTTATCTATATCATTTACTGTAGATACAGAGAAAAATCAAAAAACTTGCAAATGTATAGTTTTATTGAATCATTTAACAAAAATCGTCCTTAAAAAAAGTACGAAATTAATCGTCGTGGTTAAGCAACACTATGCATGGTCATAAATTGGATAGGTGATCTTCGAATCTTTTTGTGTATTTTTTAAACTATTACTAAATAATCTAGGTCACACTTGTCCAGTTTTTTACTAAAATATATTCAGTTAAAGAATATATATATATTGTTTCAGTTCCACCAAGAGAAAAACCTCGCAAGAAGAAAGTTCCAGTAGTTCAGAAACTGCCTGAATTAACAAACTGTGAAAATAATTTAGAGAACTCCTATAGCAAACTCAAAAACATTTTAAGTGATCTAAAAATAAAGTTTAGAGTTTTAAATAAATGTGGGAAGCATATTGCGCTAGATATTGTAGCAAATAATAATACATGGTCAAACCAAAGGCGCAGAAAAAGACAACTCAAAAGAATAGAAGAAGTTGCAGCAAAAAAATCTAGACGGGATTCTGGATCTGATACCGCCAATATATCAAGTGAAAGCAATACAACTGAGTTAGACTCTGTACAGAAATCAACACAGTTGGTCAATAACAGTCAATCTAATCTAAAACCAGAGCCCAATGGAAGTAGTGATTTAGCATCAAAATGCTATGGAAGCTCTGAAGAAGCAGAACCAATGCTTAAGAGTGAAAAATCCACATCTGAGTTTGACTCTCCACAAAAGTCAACTAAGTTGGTTAATACCAGTCAATCAACTGAAAAATCAGAGATCATTGAAAATAGTGAGTCTGCATCAAAATGTAATGGAAGCTCTGAAGAATCACAACCTTTGGTTCAAGCATTTGTAAAAATTTTCAAAAAAGATGATACTATAAACTTGGAAACAGAATTCATCACAGGATCTGGTGGAAAAGAAATTTTACATCAAGTTGTTCAGTTCATTAAAAATAACTGGAAATAACTAAATCAGACTTTGTTTTAGTAGGTAGTCTGATCATTCCAACCTACCTAGTGTGAAGGTAGGTGAAGATAATTATTTCATGGTTCATTTATTTTGTTTACATGTAGGTATACATTTTATACAGCTTAGATCTTATATTAGACCTTATGAAAGCACATGCACTCTGTAAGGGCACTGCAATTATCAAGTATTGACAGCCTGTAACAGTGATTGCATGTAGATCTCTTGTTCAGATCTTTGTGTTTAATAGTAGCAGGTGATACCTATTTGCTAGCTATCTAGGATTCAATAAGGGGTCGTGTTCAGCGTTAGCAGACATATTGAGACATATTTAACTTGTCTCTGGCGTTAGGTTACTTCCCATTCCCACTTCCCATCCCAGCGGCAAAAGCAACTTTTCTTGTTTGTATTACAAAGTACTACGTGGAAACAGTCCTTTCCCATAGTACGAATCGACAAATAGACCAATTGACATAGACACTGCCACGGTTTATTAAATAAACAAAAAAAAAAGAGTTAAAAGCTTTTCTCTTTTTTTTTCATACTTGTTCTGAGCCTTTTAAGATTATCATATGTAGGCTCCGACTTGGTCACTGTTGTTCACCTGTTTTTCTGGCCAAACTTCGATCAGGGACCATTCCATATCGCTGGTTAAATGCTAAAGTACCACAAATCAAAAATCGTGAAAATCGTTTTTATTGCAAAAATGTGATTTAAAATAGTAATTCTATAGTATGAGTAAAAGACACTTTTTATTTTCGCATTAAAAACTACCGAAAAGCATTTGTGGCTGTTTAGCATTATTACACTTTGGCGCCAAATTTCAGAGCCAAGCAGCCATTTTGTCTGTTGTGGTTGAGCGATCTGCGGAAGCGCACTTAAGTTTTATGCTAGACGACCATATCTCAAAAAAATAAGCGTATGTTAACTGAAATTTATACTCAAAAGTAACATATTTTGGAATGTGGACCTTTAGAACATAGATCAAAGTCAAGATACAATTATTTTTTGGTGCCAAGGTAACACATTTTGGAATGTGGTACCTTAGCACGATACTTTTTAATTGTTATTGCATTGTGTGTATGTTCAAAAGCGTCATTTTTGAAATACGTTTGCTTGCACATAACTTTTACGCGAACTTAATCATAATTGCTTGGAGCGTAGGTGACATTTTTTAAATGCGTTTGCTTTGCACATTACATTTATGTGAACTCGAACATTGTTGTTCAGGACGTAAGTTTAATTTTTGCGATGAGTTCGGTTTGACTATACATTTACTTGATTTTTATGTACTGTTTAAATACCTATTTAATATTAATTTAAATAATAAAATAAATATAGAAGTAACCTTTGACATCCACACAATGCCATATAGTCCTAAGCAACGTAATGCTTGTGTTATGGTGACCAGATTTTTTTTTGTAGATTCATTCGTATTATACATAAAATACATAGTAACTTTTCATAAGGTTAGGCTGTAAAGTTTGTTTCAATGATAAGAAAAATAAAATACTTATAATTTAAGTGTTTTAACTTAAACTTTTTTACAGCGTGTATATTTTTCGAATTATTATAAAATTAATTGCCTTCATTAACATGCAAAATTGTGTTGCCTCGCTAACGTTGAAGATAAATCATCACTACAAGAGCAGTACGACCTACATCTGAAAGAAAAATGTCTTGCTAGAGCGGAAAAGGAAAAAGATAAAAAAAATATCAGTGACAGTTATGTAGTCGCAGTGTATGATCTTCAAGCTGTGATGCCTTGTCCGCAAGGCGAGGTGTCCAGTTTCTATTATATCTCCAAAATAAACCTACTAAATTTTATTATAACTGAACTCGGCACTAAAATACAATTTGCTATGTTTGGCTTGAAGGAGAAGGAGCCCGTGGCGTAAACGAAATAGGATCTTGCGTGTTTATGTACCTTGAAAGCTTGAACGAAAAGGCAACAGTCGATTTTGACGTAGTGTTTTATAGCGACAACTGCTGTGGTCAGCAAAAAAACAAATTTATGTTAGCAATGTACCAGCATGCCGTGAATGTCCTACCTAAACTCAGAAGTGTTACCCACAAATTTTTGATCAAAGGACACACGAAAAATGAAGGGGACTCGGTTTACTCCACTATTCAGATAAATGTTACTAGTGCACTCAAGTCCTTTCCCATATTTGTCCCTGATCAGTACATTACATTGATAAAAACGGCCAAGAAGTAGGGTACCCCTTACACTGTAAAAGAGCTTACACATGAAAGCTTTTTTGACCTAAAACCTTTGCCTGTTGGCAATTACACTATTGACATCGACGGAACAAAGCTAAAATAGTCAAATATCATTTTTGTTTATTCATTTAAAAGTGGGTTCTTTAAGAATTTTATAAAACTATGTTAGAGAAACATAAATATTACAAGGTTGTGATTAAAACTTAACTAAGCCTTAATTTTGTGTAATAAACCGTATTTTTTTTATGAAATGTGGTTTTTTATTGATAATTTTTAAGAACACTTACAGTATTTTTTATATGCGAAACTCACTTATCTAGTTGTATATGACTTCGAGTTAAAGTTACGGAAAAACTATAAATGCACTTTAATTCTAATTAAAATTACGCTTCGATTGATAGGTAATACATAGATATCAAAAGAGAGAGTTGCTAAAAAATTGAAAAAAAACCCTTTCGAAAACTTTGAACGGCTGTACTGAAAAAAGGGAAATTTTGGAAAGTGGTAGTTTAGCATTTAACCAGCGATATGTGAATGTGGTTTGGAAGAAGGAACCGTGAACCACATATTCTTTAATTGCCCAAAAAAATGATTTCTCACTGTATGATGGTATATATAGGTATGATGGAATAATGTAGAAGTACTTCTCAAGGATTTTAGCAAACATTTTATACATATTGGGATAGCAAACTTATGTTGCGTTAGTTTTCAAGCTTGGATATGCCACCTTTCTTAAGCATAATGGTGACGATGGCATTTTTCCATTGCGCAGGTGGCCTTGTTAGATGTAGGTACCCACCCCACAGTACGTTGATACCTACTAGCCGCTATCACTTACCCTCCCATAAATTATTTATTATGTAAATATATACAGTATGTCCCAAAATTCAACGATAAGCCGGCACCAAAACGTGGGCCTGCTCATGACTACTCGAGAAAAAATAAGAAGAAAAAAAAATCTGGTCTTTTTTTTAAATGCGGAAAAAATATTCAATTTCTTCAAAAATTTACACCCCTTACGATATTATTGACAACCATGACCACAATTTATCAAATATTTCTGATATTTTTTTTTATTGGCAACCTAAGTAGTACTGCTATCTATGACAATCGTTAAAAATACAAGAATGCTTGGAATTTTTACACAAGAATCAATCAAAATATTTTTTTTCCTTAAAATTATGCATATTTTAAATTTCTGTCGACTTTTCCTTAGCGTGGTGAAAAAAAAAAGTACTGACACTACTATGGCAAGTTTTTTTAAAAATTGGCGCCACTAACCAAGATTCCAAAATGATATAACACTTTAGAATATCTAACCACAAAAAAATATGAGTACCGTTTTTAGAGATAAACCTAATTTCATAATGAATAATGTGTCCAAAATAGTTCATAATGTTGTATTGTTGATAAAAGTTGGATGAATTAAAACAAATGCTTGTATCATTTTAACATTTTTAATTAATTTATTACATCATTACAATTATAATAAATGTTCAAATTGTTTGCCACCAGCATTTATACAGGCATGACATCGTCTTAAAAAAGATCGTTTTATTTGTCGTGCATATCTTCTGCTATTAATATGATCCGCAGCCAGAATTATTTTTTGGCGAAGCTCGTCCAACGTTTCAATGGGCTTTGAGTAGATCTTGTCTTTAAGACAGCCCCAATAGAAGAAGTCTAGGGGGTTTAGATCAGGTGAACGGGGTGGCCATAAAATAGGACCAAGTCGCCCGATCCATCGCCCTGGATACTCTTGATTTAAATATTCTCGCACAGGACGGGCATAGTGAGCTGGGCATCCATCATTTTGAAACCACATGTTTTGTAAATCACTAATGGGCACGTTTTCTAATAATTCTGGCAAATCATGTTGTAAAAAGTTCAAATAACTGTTGCCATCTAAGTTTCCTTGTAACTCAAAGGGCCCAATCACTTTTCCATTTAATATGCCCGTCCACAGGTTTACTTTAAATTGATATTGAGATTTCTCCTGTCTCATCAGGTGCGGATTGTTATTGCTCCAGCTATGTAGATTATGTAAATTGAAATAGCCATCCTTCTTGCAGGTTGATTCATCCGACCATAGCACTTTATCTAAGAATTGGGGATCTTCCCTGTGCTTTCGCAGCATCACAAGGCAAAATGCGACTCGTAGTGGATAGTCTCGCGGTAATAATGTCTGCACACGCCTGTAGTGGTATGGGTGGAGTCTGTGACGTTTTAGAATGCGATGTACAGTAGTTTTTGGGATTCCCGTAGCGGCTTGGATGGCACGTACCGAAGTAGTGGAATCATTTTCTATTTCATTTAAGACTTCTTCTTCACGGTCCGATTTAGGTCTTCCAGCATTTCTCCTCGTAGATGGTAGGCGACCCTCCGAAAACGCTTGATGCACATTAATAAAAACGCGATAGTCTGGGTATCTTTGAGCATTAGGGTACCTTTCTCGATACAATCTACTAGCAGCGTTAGCGTTGCATCTGCATTCTCCATAAATCAGGTGCATATTAGCGTATTCCTGTGGTGTGTATGGTAGCGGCATCATAAACACCAAAATACGACACAAACCACAAAACAAAACACACACAGTCCGAGTTAATGCCAGGTCAGTTCTAAAAATTTCACTTAATCCAGTCCAAAATGCCAAGCCAAAAGTCGTTAGTACCGGAGCCAAGTCAATTGAATACGGGAAGATGCGCAGTAAACAAAGGAGCAGAGCGTACTGACTTGCGTTGCGATTATCAGAGTGGTGAGTACTTCTCTACCTGCCCTATTGGTATTCAATAACGTACATGTCTATCTCGCTCTAACGTATAATCTCACTCTATTTATCTCTTTCTAACTTAACTTTTTTATTGACTATGCACGTGTCCCATTAAAATTCCAAGAATTTGCAACAAAGAATGTATTTTGGGCAAATAGTAAAAGTGGTTATTATCAACAACAGAAAATGAAGTTTATTACCTACATGTTCAAAAATGGTACTCATATTTTTTTGTGGTTAGATATTCTAAAGTATTATACCATTTTGGAATCTTGGTTAGTGGCGCCAATTTTTAAAAAAACTTGCCATAGTAGTGTCAGTACTTTTTTTTTTCACCACGCTGAGGAAAAGTCGACAGAAATTTAAAATATGCATAATTTTAAGGAAAAAAAATATTTTGATTGATTCTTGTGTAAAAATTCCAAGCATTCTTGTATTTTTAACGATTGTCATAGATAGCAGTGCTACTTAGGTTGCCAATAAAAAAAAAATATCAGAAATATTTGATAAATTGTGGTCATGGTTGTCAATAATATAATAAGGGGTGTAAATTTTTGAAGAAATTGAATATTTTTTCCGCATTTAAAAAAAAAGACCTGATTTTTTTTCTTTCTTATTTTTTCTCAAGTAGTCATGAACAGGCCCACCTTTTGGTGCCGGCTTATCGTTGAATTTTGGGACATGTTCAATAGCATTAAGTTGTAAATATTGTAAATTTATGTCTGTTTTGTGTACATATATTATGTAAATAGAATGCTCTCATTTACTTGTGTTGTTACAGATAAAATTTACCCTACTAAATCATTGGTCAATTCAAAAGTTCTTATTTTCTAAATTTATTCTCCATTTTGTTATCTATGTATAACCACTAATTTCGACTATTATACTAAAGATACTTGACGAGTTGCAGCAAGTGGCATGCATCAGCCATTAGAAAGAAAAGAAGAAGAAACTTGACACTGGCAAAATTGTGTAAAACCAAACACAAAAGCCACAAAAAAGAAGAAGATGAAGATACTTGACACTGGCAGAATTGTGTAAAATCCAAGGTAAAACCAAACACAAAAGCCACAAAAAGAAGAAGAGAATGTGAACATCAACTGGTAAAGTAAAAATAATAAAAAACGATTTAATAACTTGACACTGGCGAAATTGTGTAAAACCAAACACAAAAAGCCATAAAATAAAAAGACAAGAAGAAGAAGAAGCCACAAAAAGAAAGAAGAAGAAAAAAAGCTTGGACTAGCTTACCTAGTATTTACCTCTGAATTTGTTAGATTCTGCGATAAATGTTTTGAAAATTGCGTTCTTTCGAGGCGATTCCTGTTTTTATTAATAGAATTTCAAGTAGCTGAAAGAATGGAAATAGAAACACCACTTGCAGCTTTGGCCGAAGCAGCAACTATTCTCGAAGAGGATCATAATTCTTTTAGTACTGAGACTTCGGCCATAAATCCGGACACTCAGCCGACTTCAACAAAAGAGCCGCAAAAATCTCCAAAAAAACCGAAGAAGCGAAAGCCTAAAGTACCGCGAGATGAAACTGCACCCAAGCAACCTCTTACAGGTTTGTTTACTCTGGTTACGCCTTATGTACTTGATGACTTTGAACAAGTTGTTTTTAGGGTTCCGCACCTCGAAAGTAAAAACGGAACCCTTATAGGATTTCGTTGTCCGTCCGTCTGTCTGTCAAGACCCTTTTTCTCAGAAACGCGTGGAGGTATCAAGCTAGAATTTATATCAAATACTCAGGTCTACTGCCTCTTGGAGCTGTAAAAAAATCAAACTTCTAAGCCAACACAATCAAAAGATACAGCTGTTTAAGTCGCAAATTTTCGACACTTGCAAGGGAATCAAAACCTACAGGGTACTTCCTGTATACTCAGAATCTTGAAATTTGGTACGAAGCAATGTCTTATAGCACAGATAAAGGAAAAATTGCGAAAACCGTAAATTTTTAGTTACATCATATAATAGAAATGTTTTTAATAATTTTAAACTTAATACCCCTCTCCTCATGAACATGTAGAGGTATTAAATTGAAATTCATATCAAAAACTCAGGTCTTATACCTACAAGTTTGAACCAAACTCTCAGTGTGCGAGTCCGACTCGCACTTGGCCGGTTTTTTTAATTGATATACCTAAGTTCTATCTATCAAATCAGCCTATTACTGGGTTAAGCCTTCTCTTTATCACTCCACTCTACGAACATGCGCCAACTGCACCCATTAGATTCCTACTACTCCCACAAGTGGTATCAGTGGTTTTTACTGATTGCTGATATTTATTGTTATTTTCAGGTTATGTCAGATTCTTGAATGAACGCCGTGACCAGCTGAGAGCTGCACAACCAGATCTAAGTTTTGCAGAATTAACTCGAGAGTTAGCCAGTGTGTGGAGCAAGCTGCCTGGTGATGAGAAACAGCAATATTTAGATGCAGCTGAGCAAGACAAAGAGAGGTAATTAGTATCAATTTTAGGTAGATAGTTTTTATAACTAGCTGTCCTGGCGAAATTCGTATTGCACCTACTACAACCACTACTTACAACTATATTACCAATTACTAAAATACCAATTTTATAAAGAGTTAGGTACAAATTATTTACTACTATTATTAATTATTTAATATGTTTTATTTATGTACTACAAGTATTTATACCATTTTCTCAGATATATCCATGAATGGGCTGCATACAAAAAAACAGATGAATATAAGGTGTTCAGAAAACAACAGCTAGAACAGAAAGATGCAGAAAAAGTAGTTGCTAAGAAATTCAAGCATAAGTCCGAGGGCCCATCTTCAGGTAACACTTTCATGAGCCTTGATAAGATCACTACTCATACTCAGGTTACCTTTCTGGTTCTAGAGTAGTCAATAAGAAACCCTAATAGATTTTACCATCTGTTCTTTTTTCGGAGACTATTATTGACAATGAGAACTGTACTAGACACTGTATTTGGCATGGAGATATGTGTTGAGCGAAAGTGACCCCAACAATGTGGTAAAATAACCATTTCCTGATTTATTATGTTTAATCAACATATTTCATAGGCCATTTTTTATTAAATCATCATTAGCTATAAGGTGCTAATTTTCGTTAGTGTTAAGTTTAAGTTCCTTCAGAGTCTAAATTTTGAATGTATTTTTTCTTCCTTTTGAGTTGTTTTAGCCTGAATAATTGTTTTGTGTTTTATACAGGTGATAAACCATCAGAGTCAGCTGGTAATCCAAACACGCCCCTGCTCAACCAGCCGCGCCAGCAAACACCCCCGCGGCCCAGGCCATGCATCACGCCTGCTTCGGTAAGTACCATTTCAGCTGTAGAATGCCCACTGCTGGACATAGGCCCTATGTCCCTCAGCAGTGGGCGTTCTACCTATATGGTATTTCCAAGTATTAATCATGAGGGTTTGTTGGCATACTTGACGTCATTTATTTGTTCAAGCAGATCAAGCTAAAACTTAATTTTTAGCTTATTACACATTTTCACCATTACTTCCAAATTGCCTGCTATAAGATGTTTACACTTAAGGATGAACGAGTCGCCCATCTTTCTACAAACGTGGAAGGGTAACTACTCCACTGTTTGACGTTAACCATCCAACACTAAGGATTATATCAATTTATCTCGTCATAATCTATGTTTGTATACACCCCCAAACCATAAAAAAAGTATTTATTTCAAAAATACAAGCTTCTAAACTTTCGTATTTCAACACTGATTTTAGCCCAACTTTGGACGAAACTAAATAATATAAGGAGAAAGAAAACTCAAAAATAAACGCCGTTCCGACATAGTTTAATTATTCAAAAGTTGAAATAAATGTTATTTTGAAAAGATTACACTCAAGTTTTTCTATAATAAATAACCCTTGTGCTAAAAGTCTATTCACATATTTTTGCGCAATCGTTTTAGGAATGAATCATTGTGTATTTCATTCTAGTGCGCGGGTAAACACACTATGTCAGGTGAGATAGCATACATTTAGGCTGCGCCCACAGACGACTTTGCCTCCGCGACTAGTTGGACCTTAAGTAGTGAACTGTAGTTAAAAGGGCTTACTGATGGGATTATTAGTGGTTGTGATGATTGGTATATAAAAGAACTTATTGTAGGCAACTGTTCATTCACTAAGTTTTAGGCCATACAATTTTTTTCTTTATCTTTAAAAGCCGAGTTATTTCCCTTACTCAACAAAGTGTTTATATTTCAGGGGGAGGAGTATTATGGTGAAACGGACATTCCAATATTCACAGAACAATTTCTGCAACACAACAAAGTTCGAGAATTAGAGTTGAAGCAGCTAAGAAAAGCTAACTCAGATTATGAACAGCAGGTAAACATCTATATGGGCCTATTTGGGATATTTAGGGTTCCGTAGTACAACAAGGAACCCTTATAGTTTCGCTTAGTTTCTGTAATATGTGGTTTCGCTTTGTTTGTCATCAGCTTTACGAAGAGACTATTAGACCTAGGAAGCTGTAATTTTGCATGGTCCATAAAATATTAACGCCGAGATAACGCTACAAAAAAAGCTAAAAAGTAATTAATATGCGTACCTACCTCCAATAACGAAAGGATGAACGTTTTTTCTTGATTTTCTTATTGTGTGGGATATTGTTGAATAGGTAATTTAAAACCATTTAGCGGTTGTGAAGACAATTTTATTCCTTATGTAAGGCTCAAGTAGTAGGTGACTGGGAATGCAGGGAGATAAATCTTTTCACTATATGTGCAGAGTCCAGAAGTAACTGCCTTTTGGATCTGGCTCTTAATCTAACTGCCAGGCAAGAGTATTCCGAGATATTGTACTATCGGAACAATAATCGCAATAGTTTTAGTTTATTAATATTGGGTTTTACATGTTTATCTTATTCTCTAAAACAACCTAACAAAAACGAACCTAAGCCAAGTATGCATCTGCTGAGCTGGTTTTGGCTAGACTGTTGAATGGTGATTTAGTTTCTGAGATGTAATTACTTTCAGAATGCAATCCTCCAAAGACATGCAGAAGAAGTCAGCGGCGCGACAGCGAAGCTCCGCGCCGAAACTGCAGCGGCTGCGGAAAGAACTGCAAGTCTCATGACCTATCGGCGCGCCCTAATCACTGCATTAGTGCAAGCATTTCAGTCTGTAGCTTTGCCAGGTAATAAACATCATGCATAACCCAGAACTAGTGCCCGAAGCTATGAGATAATTAGTATTTATTTTTAAACACAAGGTTCATCAATTTTATTTGGATCCACTTTAGCTCATGTTATTTACGTATTATATTTATTTTATTCACTTTAATTATTTGTCAACTATATTTATATTTTTTATTGTTTTTGGGTATTGAATAGTTCATTTAATTTATTGTTACTTTATTTATTTTAATCTGTATCTTATTGGTACGCCACTTGTCTTATATAGTTCTCACAATCCTGTCCATCCAAAGGTTGCCTGGAAGAAATCGCTTTTAGCGATAAGGCCGCCCATTGTGCATTTAGTTAAGTATCTTATCTTCTACTGTTATTTCTTTTATTTTATGGTATACAATAAAGTTATAATCATTCATTAATTCATTTATCTACAGTGCATTGCATAGTCGACTGGAATATACATAGCGTAAGTTCTAGCTGACTGACAGTAGTAATTGGGAGTTAAACCTATACAGCTCAGTTTCAGCTGTGCAAGTTTAGCCCTTTATATATTTAGTTACTGGTTGTCTGTCAGTATGTGAATGGGGAAGTACAACATTGAACTACTGTAAGATTTTTATGGCTACTGTTAGCCTGTATTGTCCCATTTTTGGGCAAAATCCTCCCCCCTTTCCCTCCACTCTTCACGATTTCGCGCCACCCTTTGCAGTCCTTGGCAACATCCAGCTCATTTCGCCATGTTCTATCTCAACTGTCTCGTTTTCTCAGGGCTCCACAATGTGCTTATTTTGGCTTAGGTAGCAGGTGATTTTATTTTATGGTTAGGACATTTAATTCTTAAAAAAAAGTATTCATAGTACAAGCTTTTCTTTAGTATTCATAATACATCTTGTATGCATAGTACAAGCTTTGCTTAGTTTGGGACTAGATGCTGCCTAAGTATGTCCAGGATTATTTATTTATTAAATGTTATCTTTCTCAGGTGGACCACCAGGAGCTTCAGATGCCAATATTGAAGAATACATGGAAAAGCTGGGGCAGCTGGCAACAGAAAATAAGAGCCTTGCAGTTGTTAAGCAGGCTAAAGACATTCTAAACAAAGTTGAACTACCCACCAACTGAAGACTGAAGTTTGATTTGTGCAAGTGATTCTGTTTTTCTTATAAGTTCTGTGTTTCTTTAAATTATTAATATAATTTAGCTTTTAATTACTTAAAAATAAACAATTTTATTGTTTAAGTTATACATATTTATTTTATTTATGAACTGAAAAGGATGGGTACAACAACTGTAAAGGCATAGCCTTATTTGTATACATGAAAGATAAAATTATCTAAGCTTAGTAGTAAAAGTAACAATTTTTGTTATGATATAGAGCTACTTACTAGAAGAATTAGTATAGACACAAACAACTGTCTTAAATAGGACATAAAACCTCTAAATCAGTCTCCTAAAGTACTATTTCTCCAATTATTTTCATTGTGAATTAACATCGATAACAATTTCTTCATCGTCATCATCATCATCTTCATAACCATTTTTCTCATCTTCATCACATTGTGCATCCTCATCTTCATTATCAGTACCTTCAGTATCAAACTCATGGAGTTTTTTTCTCCAAATTTTGATCAGCATATCCCAGGCCCTTCGACTATACTTGACATATTTGTCTGGAGTCTTAGGGTGTTCTTTGGTGCGTTGATCTCTGCAAAATTTATTTAGTTAATCAGAGGTAAAAATATAAAATCATCATCATCATTTCAGCCGTAAAACGTCCACTATTGAACACTGGCCTCCCTCGTGGATATCCATGAGGGGTAGTTGCCATACTCACCACGCTTGGCAGGCGGGTTGGCGAGCGCAGTATGGGATGTTGATACACGGAAAGACGCTGCTGCCCATCTTCCAGAGGTATCCCTTAGCAGGCTCTTACTGCATCCACGGGCATGAGGGGAGGGGTGACATTCTACTGCCGGCACCCCACGGCAAAAATATAAAATACAAAGCCAATAATGATCATTTTCTTACGGTGGCACTTGTTGTGTATAATTAGCATATCCAACTGTGTTCTTTCCATAGTCAATTTGTTTTTGCCTTCTTTGAAGTATGTCTTGATTGGTTTCCAATTCAACTGGTTTTTTAGTCTTGCTGGAATTATAATTAAGGAAATTATGTAGGCTATGTTTTTGAACATCTTCAAGTGAAATAAAAATGCCATCTTAAAAATACTAACTTTGTTTTATCATTACTGGGTTTCAATTTCTTATTTCGATTATTTGAGCTTTCTCTGCTACTTGATTCATCCATTTTCTCACAAAGCTCACCTTCACCTGAATATGATAAATGATGTGACTGTGATAAAACACATGTAAACATAACACATAATCTGTAGATATACAGTGGTTTCATGGACCAAGTAACCAAGAGATTATAACACTCCAATTACAAGAAACTAAAGAAATATTGTGATATGATTGTATCTTTGATGAATAGGTTAATGATTATTACCGTTTGCTTCAGCCTGTTCAGTCCAAGTTCTTTTAGTATGTCTACTCATTTTAAATTGATTTTTTGTGTTACCTGCAAATAAAACAACTGAGGTAAGGAAATTGAAGTTACTTACGAAAACACGCGCTATGTTGGGGCGTAGAAGACAGGCAGTTATTCTAGTTATTTCCACATCTTAGAGTACTTCAATGAATGGAGTTTTGATATAACATGCTGTAAAAGAGATTGATGTGAAATCATACTAATAAATAATGGATGTAATCAGAGACTAAAAAATTTTACGGGCTTCCTCGAAAGGAGGATCCAAAACAAATTACAAACTCATTAAACAGTAGCTTTGTATCGTTGCTAACCGAACATAGATTTCAAGCCGCACTCCCAGGGCTAAGTTTTTAATTCAAAAATCCCAAACTAACGCTACCTACACAAAAAAATGCGATGCGATGCGAAAATGCGGTAAATTTTGGCAAAAGCTATTTTACCCTAATCATCAGTGAAGAATCATAGACCAAACAAAACATACCTATTTTAATTGAATAAAGCACAAAATGAGCATAATCTGAAAACTGTGCTGAAAACGTTCAGTTATAAGAAGGAATGTGTTTTCTACAGCTAAAGCTGGCAAGCGGAGAAAGCAAGTTTGTAATCATCGGCAGAAAAAGCACAAATAAATTACAATTGCTGTCATTGTCAAAGTGTGTTGTTACCTACCATTAAGCGTCGTTTTTTCCTTTCGGGGTACAGAACCCTAAAAACGACCTTTTGTAACTTAAATATGAAAGTTAGACATAGGCGAATGCTACACGCTCGATAGGTATTGCGATATTTAACGTAATTGTAAATCGTAACGTGTTAAGCACATCGTCGCTGTGCTTGGCAAATTCCATGTACATTTTTTATTTTTTTTTATTTGGTGAATCGATTGTTTTTTTTTGTTCTGCATGTGCTAGTAAAATTCGATCGGGAACATGGTTTCACAAATCACGTTTGTGTATTGACGGTTAGCAAAAAACCAGTATGTGCCAAAAAAATCACATAATAAAATAAATCAAGAAGGTTACATTTTTAAAAAAAATCAGCTGTTTTTGACGTTTGTTTAAAGGAAATGAACTAAAGAAATTTTGGTCAAAAAACGGTGAAATAGCTCTTGTCAAATTTTGTCAATCCACCTGAATCCACCGAATTTTCGTTTTGCTGTTGTGTTCTGGTTTCTTTTCTATTAAATAGTTGTTTTCTCTGTTGAGGATTCCTAAATTGATTTATAAATGTAATTTAAAAAATCTTTACCATGGTAAGAAATAAAAACTTCGTGTTATTGTACCTATCTGCTTAGCACAATACTAACTTGTTTTATAATTTTATCCACAGGGAGATATGGATATCGATGAGGCCCTGGCCTCATTAGAGATGTTGATGTCGGAGTTTTTTGCCCCCACAACGAATAATTATAGAAAAAGGGAAATAGAGAGTATGCTCGAAAATTTCTCTAATCGGAGAGACTCATGGAAACACTGTTTAATATTTCTCCAGAAGTCCCAAAATCAATATGTATTGATGTTTACATTGACAACATTGGAGGTAAAGTCTACTATTATTTTATTACCATTATTAACTATTTGTTTTCTTATATATAATCACATTTGAGAAACTTCAGACATTATAGGTAATGGTAACTGTGGTAGAGTGCATAGGAAATTCATGTTATGTGAATACCAACATATGAATTAACTTAATATGTTAATTAGGATGAGGATTAACAATTTGTTACTTTCTATTTAAGATCTTTTGCAAAATGTTGCTTAGATGTAGATTGTGCATTGAAGAGACAAGCAAGACTGAAGTTACATAAATTCTATGTTTAATATTCTTTTGAGATTCCTTTATTGAACATGCATAAAATAAGATAAAGAATAAATAAATATTAATAAGTTCTATTGAATGTAAGTTACTATACAGGATGTTAGTGTGAACACACTTATCACTTAAACCACGAATGTATAACCCTTAAATGAATTGATATAAGTAATAATTAAAAATTATAGTCAATTAGTTTCGTTACATTTTGATAATTCATTTCTAATCTAAGGAACGTGATTTTTTGGACACCCTAATTACAGCCGTACGTCGCCCGCCCAACCAAAAAGTTCATTAACAAACAAGTCTTATTTACATACGTAGCCTTTGTGTAGCCGCTAGGATAGTTTCCCGGCTTGGCACACGATGTCCTGGAAACCGCTCTGTGTACATCCTACATGCCAAGGTCACCCACCAGCTATGGCATAAAGCCGCACCTTTTCAGTCCACTGTTCGCTTGTGTACGACATTGTCACAGCACAGATAAGTTACACAGTTAGTTTACATTTTACCGCGAATCGGCACACATAAGGGTCGCGATGTATCGACCTCACGAGATTGCACGCGACTGGCGAAGTGGCGGCGCGGGCGCTCGCGTGGGTCTGGCCGCGGGACCTTGGCGGGTGTTTTTGTCGGCGCTTCAAAGAAACGGCGAGTTGCCGAAAGGCGGCGGGCGGCACGTTTGAGAGAGAGAGAAGGCGCATTGCACCTACGCACGTGTTTCGTAGCCTCAGAAATCGTAGTGTGTGTAGGGTGAAACGCATTCATGATCTATGAGGATTTTCTTTGCAAAAATTATGTAAAAATAAATTATTATTTTTTCATCGGTTTTGGACTCTGTTCCTGATACCTAGTCTGTGGTTTCAAGGATAAGACTGTTTACACTAACACCCGGTATTCATAATATATTTCAGAACATTATCAATAGACAGTGGATCAGCTTATCAGACAGTGTAAAAACGGAAATAAGACTCACACTATGGAATGAGCTTATCTCGAAGCATGAAGTAACAGCATATTTCATCCGCAACAAGCTAGCTGCACTTATGGTGTCAGTTGCTAGATATGACTGGCCTCACTTGTATAGTGACTTCTTTGAAAATATTGTAGAGGTTTGTATTATTATCTAATATTTATTATCAGGCAATGATAGAAAAGTACAAATATCTTTGTAGGGGACAGGATAGGGCTGGTAAAATGATACACAGAAACTTGCGTTTGAAGAGTGGCAAGCGGAATAAAGATTGCACTCAACAAACATGCAGTCACTGGGTTGCATAGAAAAAGTTCAAAATAACATACATACTAAAATATAAATTTATTACTAGCACACATTTTAGAATGGCAATGCTTGTCACATATTTGTCGTATACTGGGTTTGCAAAAATAAATTGTAAAATGATAAAATTCTGAGAAAATTGAATAAGTTAAAGTGCCTAGTTTGTTGAAAAAAATATTTTACACTGTTGCATAAGACATCCCTAAGCATATAAAGGTCTTATGTAAAATATTTTTTTCAACAAACTGGACAACTGATTTTGTCAGAATTTTTTTATGTAACATTTTTTTTTAACTTTTATGTGTTTATATCAATTCAAACTATTGGTTGGTTGATTATTTCCGGTTACCCTTTGCAAACCCTTTAAAGACAATTCACTGTGTCTGCTTGCAGGCATCCCATGAACCATATTACAATATATTGTGAACTAGCTTGAGCAGCATTACAAATGTTGTACCTGCACTAAAAGTAGCCTATGTGTAGAGATAAACTCAAAAATTCTAACTATGCATGCCCCTCCACTGTGGTTCCTCCATTGTGTATAGAACACCTTTTTGGCATATCTGTGTATATGCCAAAAAGGTGTACTATACACAATACAGATAAATTAGCATTTGTCATTGGTTGTTCACACTTGTTCAATCACAGGCTAGACACAAATGATATCACTAAGAAAAAAAGCTGGATCTGTCGGACAACTAGTGCATTAATGATCTGCAAAAGAGCGGACAAGAAAACAAGAAGCCCGTCATACAATGCCTACAGCTCACAGTGCATGGATCAGTCTATGTTTTCAGTAAAGTTGCAGCACACACACAAGTATAGAGATGCAATAAGCATTTCCTCTCACCCACTGTAATTATCAAGTTTTATGGAGGGGAGTGCATTTTTAATATGTACCTATTTTATTCCATTTTAAAAATGCACTCCTCTTCACAAAACTTGTATGTGCAAATTTTTATTTTGTGTTTGCAAGTATGTGTATGTATGGCCTACGGTTACATTTATACAGCAGCGTCAGCAACTGGTATTAATGCTGTATGGGATGCTGCAGTCCCTGGGATATTGGTAGATGGATTAGGCTTGGCCAGCACCAATACCATCCTCCCAGCTTGAATTAAAATGAAATATAATTTAGTTTCTTAATATAATTTTGGGTTTCCTCATTTTGTTTTCCTGCACTGTTAAAGCATGTGGTAATTGTGCACACACATTTTTCAAGAAAGTAAAATCCAATAGTGCCCTGCGTGAATCGAACCCACAACCTCTTGATCGAAAGTCTAAGACTATGTTTAACTATGTTATATCTCATTTCTTTATTTTGACGAGTATTAGCTATGCCGATTCAGCTCGAGGATAAAATTATTTATTAAATTAACTCCCAGTGCCCCAAAACAAAATACTAACTATTTCAGGCACAATACTTGACTTTTTCTCATAATGTCAATAAAACAAGCCACCTTACTCTTTTCTTAAAAAAATATTTATGATCTGTTTTGGTCATATTGCAGTTAATAAAATGTGAGGGTCGACGGTGTCTGCTGGGCTTGATACTGGCACAAGCAGCTAGTGAGGAGCTGGGAGCAGCACGGGACACCGGAGTCTTACTGCCATCAGCCAGGAGGCTGCAGCTCGAGCGGCTCATGCTCAAGGGCATGCCACAGATGTTGGCGGCACTGAGTGGTATGTAACTTATAAATACTAGAACTGGATGGTGCCGGCGTTTTTATTTTTATTAATATATAGCCCATAAGCATTCCTTCATAAATGGGCTGTCCAAGACTAAAATCATTTTTCAATTCGAACTGTTAGTTCTTGAGATTTACGCGTTCAGCTAAACAAACGTTTCAGCTTTATAATTTGAGTTACTCGCCGTAACTCGCATTATTTCAGGTAGGTGTAATGTACCTAACATTACAGCCGAGGCCTGAAATAATACGAGTTACGGCGAGTTCTATTCCCCTAATAATACCATCGTGGGGTGCCGGCAGTAGAATGTAACCCCTCCTTTCATACCCGAAGATGCAGTAAGCTTGCTAAGGGATACCTCCGGAAGATGGGCAGCAGCGTCTTTCCGTGTATCAACATCCCATACTGCGCTCACCAACCCGCCTGCCAAGCGTGGTGAGTATGGCAACTACCCCTCATGGTTATCCATGAGGGAGGCCTGTGTTCAGTAGTGGGTGTTTTACGGCTGAAATGATGATGATGAATACCGACACCGAAAAATTGGAATAGGAAACGCTGAATAAATAAATATTTCCATTACTGTCGTGATTGATATTTATCGGCCTGCTCTCTTCTTCTTCTTCCTCGTTCCCTCAATGCTGAGGATCGCGACCACGATGAGTTATGTCTTTCCAGGATTTGCTAAGGAAGGAGCTTGTCTCTTACTAAGGAAGTAACAGACCATACCATTTGAAACACATTTTAAATGTCATATGAGATGAGATGAAAAGGTCATCTCTCTAATATGCCATACTTGCAGCTGTATTTATTGAAAGATTATTTCTTCCAGCGATATTGGAGAAGAATGCACAAAAGGATCCTCCTCCATCACCTACAAATGGGGCCCCGCAAACATCTGCCTTACCAGATTTGTTGGCAAATGCCCATGATGTCCATACTGTAGACAAGTAAGTTCGTGCGACACACTATAAGTAATTTAGTAAGATACAGGGACTACTTGCGTGAGCATCATCATCATCCATAGCCCGACTTCACCCAGTGCTGAGTATAGGCCAATGCTTGCTTAATATTCACGTTAATTCCGACACATTACGATTTTTTAACGTGATAATATTTGGTTTGTTACAGGACTTTGAACAATGAAATAATAGTGAAATGTCTGACTACACTGCAGCATTTATTTTCATGGTTGCCTCTGTCTTCTCATGTACCACCATCACTAGTCACCACGGTTTTCTTCTGGGGCAGCATAGCCACTCAAACACAGGTATGTACATACAAAACCTTTTCATACAATACCTTGATTTTGTTATCAAATTATTTCGTTTGGTATTAAAAACTCATTAGTCATATCTGAAACTGTATTGATTGAAAATTTCAACTCGGCTTTCATCATCTTCGGTAGTATAGTGGTAAGTATCCCCGCCTGTCACGCGGGAGACCGGGGTTCGATTCCCCGCCGGAGAGTCCAACTTTTTGCAGTTTATTTAGTGTTTTTATTGTGAATCTACTAAAATAAAGTATTAAACACCAGCTTATCAGCAATATTACAGAGAAAAGATATATTTGGCAATTATTATTACGCATAATACATATTTGGCTACTATTCTATTAGAATCTCCGTTTATTATGTACTTGTACCTACATAAATGAACTTGCACACTGATCAATCAGTAAAGTATGTGAAGCTGACTTGCTTATCCTAAAACCTGTGTACCATACATCTGGCAAATAAACAATTTCATTTTATTTCTAATACTTTGCATGCAATACCTACCTGTCTGGTACATAATGTTAATTATTTCACTAAAAGCAATAAATTTTTAAGGGATCTCCCTTGCTTTATTTATTGATTTTCTCGACTTTTCACGCTTGCAGCTATCGAAACATGGATAAGATGCGTATTTTATTTGTGATAAGATCCCGTTATAACTTTTAAATCTAGACCTAACAACGTTTTAGCCCTTTTGCTTCTAACACAAGCAACATACAAACGAGATCTTATGACCTTATAATTACACGTACCTTCCGTACCTACTATACACAAAAATTAACAGTGTGAGAAAAAAAAATAAGAATGTCAAGTGACAAGAGATGTCAGGACTTCTGCCTTGTCGCCAGGCAGGCTTAGTCCAAAGATATCAAGTTTGCTGCTGACTTGTTGCAGAGTACAGAAGCGGCTCTAGCCGGCCTGGGCGGCGTTTGCGAGCTGCTGTATCGGCGATACGCGCCGCCGTCGTCAGCCGCCACGGCGCTCCGCTTGCATCACTGCGCGCTGCGTCTGCTGCGACATCTGACGCACCACTCGCAGCTGCTGACTCAGGCACCGCACGAGTAAGTACATGTTAGTGTTATTGTGTAGTGTATAGGACAGTAGCCGGTCTGGGTGGTGTCAGCGACACATCCGCCACGGCGTTTCGCTTGCATCACTGCGCGCTGCGTCTGCTGCGACATCTGACGCACCACTCGCAGCTGCTGACTCAGGCACCGCACGAGTAAGTACATGTTAGTGTTATTGTGTAGTGTATAGGACAGTAGCCGGTCTGGGTGGTGTCAGCGACACATCCGCCACGGCGTTTCGCTTGCATCACTGCGCGCTGCGTCTGCTGCGACATCTGACGCACCACTCGCAGCTGCTGACTCAGGCACCGCACGAGTAAGTACATGTTAGTGTTATTGTGTAGTGTATAGGACAGTAGCCGGTCTGGGTGGTGTCAGCGACACATCCGCCACGGCGTTTCGCTTGCATCACTACGCGCTGCGTCTGCTGCGACATCTGACGCACCACTCGCAGCTGCTGACTCAGGCACCGCACGAGTAAGTACATGTTAATGTTATTGTGTAGTGTATAGGACAGTAGCCGGTCTGGGTGGTGTCAGCGACACACCCGCCACGGCGTTTCGCTTGCACCACTGCGCGCTGCGTCTGCTGCGACATCTGACGCACCACTCGCAGCTGCTGACTCAGGCACCGCACGAGTAAGTACATGTTAATGTTATTGTGTAGTGTATAGGACAGTAGCCGGTCTGGGTGGTGTCAGCGACACACCCGCCACGGCGTTTCGCTTGCACCACTGCGCGCAGCGTCTGCTGCGACATCTGACGCTCCATTCGCAGCTGCTGACTCAGGCACCGCACGAGTAAGTACATGTTAATGTTATTGTGTAGTGTATAGGACAGTAGCCGGTCTGGGTGGTGTCAGCGACACACCCGCCACGGCGTTTCGCTTGCACCACTGCGCGCAGCGTCTGCTGCGACATCTGACGCTCCATTCGCAGCTGCTGACTCAGGCACCGCACGAGTACGTACATGTTAATGTTATTGTGTAGTGTATAGGACAGTAGCCGGTCTGGGTGGTGTCAGCGACACATCTGCCACGGCGTTTCGCTTGCACCACTGCGCGCTGCGTCTGCTGCGACATCTGACGCTCCATTCGCAGCTGCTGACTCAGGCACCGCACGAGTACGTATGTACATGTTAATGTTATTGTGTAGTGTATAGGACAGTAGCCGGTCTGGGTGGTGTCAGCGACACATCTGCCACGGCGTTTCGCTTGCACCACTGCGCGCTGCGTCTGCTGCGACATCTGACGCTCCATTCGCAGCTGCTGACTCAGACGCAGCACGAGAACGAACTATTCATTTTATAAGATACGGGTATTACCTACTCACATAGTATTATCATGTCAGATTTTTTTGGAACGTCCGACCCATTCTTAAGTAATGCATTTATTATTTCCATTCCGTTTTAAGTTTTAAAACATCTTTCTCGACCTCCATGGCTCAAACAAAATCAGCATATATTTTTCTATACATTATAAGTACGTATGTATTTACAAAAAATAAATTAAAATACTCTATCAAGCCATAACATAACTCACATAGCTCTGCTTACTTTGGGGATAGATAGTGCTGTGCAAAATTTCCAGCTTTATTTATTTGTTTGTCTATTACAATAATGTTAACTAACACCTTAATCTATTGTCTCCTAAAAGGTAGGTCCTAATTTGCTAATTTTGTTCCAGTTACCTAAACAAGTTATCAGAGTTCCTAAAGTTGTTCGTCTCATTGCATTTCAAGAGGTTAGAAGCTGAACCAGAGTTTGATGCCATAGAATTTTTGTCATATCTATTCCAGTACACATTCCAGGTAATCGTTTGAAATATAATTAATTATGTTACTATATAAAGCATATTTTAGAATAACTAAATAAGTTATGGGAGGTCGACCAACATATTACGGCGCCAATTGACCAATCAATAGACCCCTCCAATAGCCATGTGTGATATAACGTTGTTTAGCTATTTTTGAGACATGAACAAAAGTATCTATGGCGCTTAGTTCCAAACAGCTATAGGAACCAGAGTTCAGAATATTGGCAGCATCCTTTTTTAACAAGAATTACCAAAGTGTACGTCAGGTAGGCGCATCATGACATTATATACATAACCACATCTTTAACCCCCCCCCCCCCCCCCTATGATGTTATTTTACAATAACACTTTTTGTGTTTCAGGTGCCCACATGTGCTTTATTTATAAACTGCTTAGATATATGGACGCAATTTATTGACATTCTCAAGCCCGAAGATACAACAAAGTAAGAAAAAAACTACCATAAACAAAAATAAAAAAATATTCACTCGCTATATTTCGATTACAAAATAACTATTTTACAGGTATTGGGAGGCACTACAAGCATTAGTAAACGGCATTTTAAATAAAATACAATTTCAACATAATAAAGCTCAGTTACAACATATCGACAATGATGTTTGTGATGACGATGTATGTACTATTCAACCTATTTTAAATAACGTTACTTTCAGTTTGTTTGTTTGAGCTTAATCGAAATTCTTTACTTTTTTCAGGGTGAAACTGAATGGCAAACATTCCTAAAACACTGTATAGAGTGTATAGCTCGTGTAGCAGATTTAGCTCCATTGGATGTGTTTACTTGTGTTGTAAGTATCATATTTATTTGGCCACAAAATTACCAGACGATTTTCTGGCTTTTGCCTTATTTAATTCATCATCATCATCATATCAGCCGTAGGACGTCCACTGCTGAACAAAGGCCTCCCTCATTGATCTCCAGGAACTGCGGTTGGAAGCGGCCTGTATCCAACGCCGACCTGCGGTTCTTACCAAGTCTTCTGCCCATCTTGTAGGTGGACGTCCTACGCTGCGCTTGCCGGTCCGTGGCCTCCATTCGAGAACTTTACGGCCTCATCGGCCGTCTGTTCTGCGCGCTATATGGCCTGCCCATTGCCACTTCAACGTGCTAATCCGTCTGGCTATGTCGGTGACCCGAGTTCTCCTACGTATCTCCTCATTTCTGATTCGATCCCGTAGAGAAACCCCGAGAATAGCCCTCTCCATAGCTCGTTGAGCGACTCTAAGCTTATTCATAAGGCCAATAGTGAATGACCACGTCTCGGTTCCATATGTCATCACTGGTAACACACACTGACTTTCGTCTTCAGGCACTGAGGTATGTTGGACGAAAAGACGTTGCGAAGTTTCCTAAACGCTGCCATCCGAGTTGGATTCGACGATTGACCTCTTTCTCGAATTTGGAGCTACCTAAATGGACTGTTTGTCCTAGGTATACGTACGCGTCGACAACTTCAAGAGCCGAGTTCTCAACCATAACTGGGGCAGGCACGACATGGACATTCGACATAATTTTCGTCTTGTCCATGTTCATTTTAAGCCCTACCCGTTGGGAGACTCGGTTTAAGCCTTCGAGCATCGTGCTGAGGTCTTCCATCGACTTTGCCATGACCACAATATCGTCGGCAAACCGAAGGTGAGTGATGTATTCGCCGATAATATTGATGCCCAGTCCTTTCCATTCCAGGACCTTGAAAGCATCTTCCAAAGCGGTCGTAAACAGTATCGGAGAGATGACATCTCTCTGTCTTACGCGTCTTTTTAAGGGAATCACCTTCGAGCTCTGTTCTTGTACTCTTACTGGCATAGTGGCGTTTTTATACAAACACTTCAACGCTTCGATGTACCGATAGTCAATACGGCATCGTTGGAGAGACTCAAACACTGCCCATGTTTCGATCGAATCGAAGACTTTCTCATAGTCCACAAACGCGAGACATAGTGGCAAGTTATACTTTTCGGTCTTCTGTACGACTTGCCGCTGCGTATGTATGTATATATAATATGTAGGTCTATGGTACTGTATCCTATACGGATGTAGGAAATCGCGCTTGCTATTTCCCGTGATGTTGGATTGAAACTATTAAGTTCACTTTACAATTAAGTATTTATTGTAAACTTAAAGTTAATGCTAGTAATGAGTGCGTTGTGTGTGGATGCTGCTGATGCACTGCCTCACGTTGATCGCCCGGCCGCGCTCGCGGCGCGTACGACCTCGTTAGGCCAAATTGCTGATGATGCGGAAATGGTGTTCGATGTATCGAACATGCTCCCGAGGGAGGAATGCCGGATGAGATGAAATGAGGCGCTACAATTAAGGGGGTTAGTAAAACATACTTAGGTGAAACAATATTGTGCTTATGCTAAATGAATGTTAGAACAATGTTTCATAATGTACCTAAATGTTGATTACGTTCTAACTAATCCCTATCTATCGTAAACACTGATTGTTTTTTACGTATAATAGACCACCGCACGGCCCTAATGTCACTGAGCACTGGTTCGGTATCGGATTAGTTACGCGCACTGTCACTGCTGGAAGGCGCTCCTCTCGGCGGGAAAGGCGCGAGCGGCGGCGGCGGCGGCGCTGTGCCGCGCTGCGGCGTCACACCCGGGGCGGGTGCGGCTGGAGTCGAGTTGACGGCTGCTTGTCAGTGTCGCCTCCTCAGTAACCACAGGAAAGCCACGACACCTGCTGCTAGCTTGCTGCTTTCATAGCTTCGATTTGGTCGCCAAGTCGCTGTAGAGACGTGTTAGGGTGATAACCGTCTTGTACTGGATTAATAACCGGTAGCGTGGCGTTAAGTGTATGATGTTGTATTGGAGCTATGTTTATAAGTACAGAGTCAGATTTGAGAGTGAGCGTATTTTGTTGTTGATATAGATACAGTGATACAGAGTGACGTCACGGCCCTTGGCTGTGCAATGTTTATAAAGTTGAATGAGCCCGGCCTTGCTGACTCGGCGGACTCGAGTTTGTATTTGCTATAGAACCGACTGCATTGACAAGGCTGCGTCGAGGCCTTGACCGCTCGCCGAAATGCTGATTCAGCGACAGCTGATTGTAATACTGTAACTCGCTGTAATCGTGTTTGTTTTGTAACACAATCATATTGCAATGGCTCGCTTCTTTAACCTTATAGCTATCACATGTCTGCTCTAGATACTTGATGAATGCATTAATCGCCTTCTCTCCTTGCCAATAAGCTTGCATGTTATAATAACATACTATTTTCCATTGATCACATATTAAAGGCATTCTTCCTCTTGGATCGTAGTAAAACGATTGATTGCTGCTGAATTGTGTTATGTTGGCCGATTCGCTGGACCAAATGATGCTCAAAAATATAATTAATGATAATGCTATGTTGGCGATTTTAGGACGCCTTCTGGTGCAAATTCGCTCGGTATCCTTTGTTGCTGTTCTTGTTTTATCTAGCTCACTACTACTCTCCTGCACCGCTCTTTTTTTCTTTGATATGCTCGATAGGTAAAATGGATAATTTTATGATAGGACGCTTTATTATACCATTTTTCGTCTTAAGAGACACTACTCTCACATAACCATCATTTCCCCTGTGTACTTCCACGACTCTCACCACAGGAAATTTCCCTGAGGTGAAGTTATCATCGTGGATAGTTACCATATCGCCGACTTCGATGTTTTTCTTTGCTTTCAACCACTTGCCACGAACTGATAACTGACTGAGATATTCGGCTTTCCATCTCTTCCACAGGTCTTGGAAAATCTTGTTGGTTAAGTGCCACCTGGTCCTGGCGTCATTGGCTGTTTCTATGACTGTCAGGCCTGCGTTGCTAGTTAAAAAGTGTGCTGGCGTAAGGAAATCAATATCATCTATATCCTCCGATATCGGGCAGAGAGGCCTCGAGTTAAGGCTGGCCTCGATTTGCGCCAACACGGTGCTATATTCTTCGAAGGTCAACGCTTGTTCACCTATGACTCTTTTGAGATGTTGCTTCAGGCTTCGGATGGATCTTTCCCAGATCCCTCCCGCGCTTGGCCAAGAAGGGCAGTTCCAGTGCCATTCTATGTTCATCTCTGCTATTTCCCTATGGAATGACTCCTTGAAAACTTCCTCTAGCTGCTGTTGTTCTTCTTGAATTATTTTATTAGCTCCCACAAAGTTAGTTCCATTATCAGAGTACATATGCTTAGGTGCTCCTCGTCGTGCTGCCATTCGCCTCAACGCTGCTATAAATGAGGCACTGGTCAAATCGGACACCAACTCTATGTGTACTGCTTTTGTAACCATGCAGGTAAACAATACTACGTAGCCTTTCGTTGTTTTTATTCCTCGTCCTTTATTTGCTTTGACTGGAATAAAACCTGTGAGATCTACCCCTGTGTGATAGAATGCTGGTACTGGGTTGGTTCTAAAATCAGGGAGATCACCCATAATCTGTTGTTGTTTTATAGGTGCTTGCTTTCTACAGGTTACGCATTTAAGGAGCTGTTTTTTGACAGCTCGATTTCCCTTGACTATCCAATACCGTTGTCTCAAAAAGGACATGGTCAGCCGAGGTCCACCGTGAAAGGTAAGCTCGTGTGCTTGTTCAATAAGAAGCTCAGTTAATCTGCCGCTATATGAAATGATAATCGGAAATTTCATTTCTGGGCTGATGTTGGCATTCCTGAGTCTTCCATTAGCTCTTAAAATCCTGTCTTCGTCTAAAAACGGATTTAAACTAGCTATCTTGCTTTGTGAATTTACCTTCTTATTATGTAATAAGCATTCTATGTCATGGCTAAATTCAATTTGCTGTATATGTTTAATTATAATTAGTTTTGCTACTCTAAGCTCAGGTAACATGAGATACACTGGCTGACTTTGTTTACAAACAATCGGGGTCAACACCCGTCGTATCCACGCTACTATCCGAGTTACTTTCGTAAACGAGCTGTAACAATTTAGCAAATCAATATAAGCAATTTATCAACGAATATGAGCAACTTAATCCGGCTCGAAGGACCATGTAGGAAATCGCGCTTGCTATTTCCCGTGATGTTGGATTGAAACTATTAAGTTCACTTTACAATTAAGTATTTATTGTAAACTTAAAGTTAATGCTAGTAATGAGTGCGTTGTGTGTGGATGCTGCTGATGCACTGCCTCACGTTGATCGCCCGGCCGCGCTCGCGGCGCGTACGACCTCGTTAGGCCAAATTGCTGATGATGCGGAAATGGTGTTCGATGTATCGAACAACGGAACCCGGCTTGTTCGGGAGGCTGGTAGTCATCAAACCTGCGTTCGAGACGGTTCGCGATGATCCTTGAAAACAGCTTATAAACATGGCTAAAAAGCGAAATGGATCTGTAATTCTCAAGCATGGTGTTGTCACCTTTTTTGAAGAACAGAACCACCACGCCCTCGTTCCATGCTTTTGGCGTCGTACCTACAAGCAAGGCGGAATTAAAGAGCTTCTGAAGGACTTTAAGTACCGGTGATCCACCCGCTTTCAGTAGCTCTGAAGTGATTCCGTCCTCACCCGGCGCCTTGTCGTTCAAGGCCATCCTGATCTCGTACAGGCTGATGTCTGGTATATCTTCGGTATAATGTCGGGTCAGTTGGGCTCTTGAGTCGTTAGCCGCACTGCAAACAAGTGACCGAATCGTAGAACCGTCCATAGAACCATTCGACTTCCCTCAACACTTCTTATTACTTATTTAATTACCTATATACATATATTTTATATTTACAAATTAGTACACGTACTACAACGTATCTACATATAATAAGACGATTCAATGTGGCATTTGTGTCCCAATAAAAACATAGTAATTGACTTTGACTAAAATATTGTTAACTTGATTTCTTGCATCTTCCTGTTCTAGGCGCTCGCGTGCAGACTAATAGTTGCATCAAATAAAACTCTGCAACAATGTCGTGGACCCGACTATTTATACTTCTTTTTCACATCATATATTCAGTGTTTTAACTTTGCTCTATTTCCAGCTAGAACGATGGCAATGCCTGGCGGGCGTGCACGCGCGAGCGTCAGGTCGGTCGGGTGCCGCGGGCAGCGAGGGGGAGAGGCTACTAGCGGCGCTGCTGGATCTAGCTACGTTGACGCGGGTGCTGGGCCGCCTGGCGCCTTCGTTACTGGCCGGTGAGGAACGAATGTTCAGTTGAGTGATGGCAATGCCTGGCGTGCACGCGTGATCAGCGCGAGCGGTTGTTGGATGCAATGGGGCTAGCTACATTGGCAGGGGCGACATTAGCGACGCTGTTGGATGACCATATATTCAAAATACAAAAAAGTGAATAAGTGTTTATTCATTAGAGTAAAGAACTTGGAATAGTCAATTTACAAAAGAAAAACAAAACACATTTAAATTTAATAAAGCACATAATTAAATTCGTGCGCTTCCGAAAGGGTTTTTGTCCAAGTGGAGGAAAGAAGTTACAAGAAACCTCAAGGAACAGTCTCAGCTTGTCTTTTTTGTCGTGGTAGTCTCTAATCTGGCGGCCTAAGAACCTCCTACTATACAAATATAGTTTAAATTTATCTTTTAGCTTATCAGATTTTGTAATTGTCCTATTTGTGTTGTCAGAGAGCGTGGGCAGTCAGCGCGCGCTGGCGTGCGGCGTGGGCGCCACGGTGCTGGAGCGCGTGGCGGGCGCGCTGGGCGGCGCCGCGCTCACGCGCCCGCACCGCGCCGTGCACGCCGTCGCCATCGCGCACGCGCACGTGCAGGTGTAAGTACAACACGTACTGCACAGTCGGTCCGCCGTCTCTTGTCAACTACTTGTATACTGTGGAGCTTGCTCTCACATTACAAGCGCGTGGGGTAAGGTCCGCGTTCCGTCGGTCTCCGTCTCTTGTTAGTTTTGTGACGCTCCCCTCTTGCCGCTCGCATGTCTCAGGTTATGCTTGTCAATCAAAACGCAGTTTTACAGCGGTATTATAGCAGTTTTATAGCGACTTTGCGATAAATTTTGCACATCGACCTTTGGAAAGACACAATCGGCTAAGTTCTGCTTCGTAGAGCGTTATCTCTGTCGAACGAAATATTAACAGCCGGTGTCTCTTTATTAGGAGCTGTTAAAACAGCGAAAATTATGATAAAATATATCCAGCGCACCTCGATGAGATATAAGTATTAAGATGCTTGATCTGATGCATGGACCTTTTACTCAGCAGTAGGACAAGATAATTATTATTTTAGGTACCTAGTGTTCAGAGTATTCTGTTGCTATGATAAATTTGAAAATTAGGTGATTTTATTCTATTCGTGGATAAAATTCGCTACGCGTTCTCGTGGTTGAAACTTCGTCGAATCCTTCGAGGCTAAGGTCTCCTTTCCAAACTGACAGCAGGTAAAATTACCACTACTCGCATCTAAATGTTTTATTTAAAGTCAGGTATGATTTCATTAATATCTTATAGAATATATTTGTTCCTAAAATAATAGATCTGTCACCCAATTTCATTTGAATTTGAACATCAGAATTTGGTTCTGGCATTGCTCAAACGCATCAAGCGTAGTTGTTGCTACACAACTAGAACCAGCCTAAGCTGTTCGTGAGGGATCTAGTATTGACATTACTTTGTGATTTTTCTAGGTGACAAATCTTAACAAAAAAATAATAAATAGGGTATTGCAGATTAGTGACAAATCTAAACTTGGGTGACATAAAACATAGCCTTTAAATTCTACTTTTGATATTACAGTCACGCAGAAATGTTCGCGTGTATGGGAGCATGGTGCTGCTACGCGAGCGAATGCGGCGTCACAGTACAAACTATGGAGGGACTTTTCTCTTCGGCTGTACCATTCCTCCTGCCGCATGAAATTGCAGTAAGTAACGAAATAACAAATGATTGCACAAATGAACTTAACAGTAAATTCATCAAAAAAATTTAAGTTTTATCTCTTCTATCAATCAATGTACTACTTTTAGTCGTTTTATGTTCTCGCTATGTGTGAATTCACAAAGTTCTTGAAACTTGGTTGATACAAGGTCTATTGAGATGTTGGAGGGGAAGGGACACAGATGGAAGGCCATTTAACTTGTATAAGTACCTCTATAGTTGTAATGGCTTTTCCATTAGATTTTAGCGAGACGTTGGCTCGACGGTATTGATAACTTCTAAGCAGAGTTGTGGAAGGTGGATATTTTTGCCGAAAAGAATAAAACATATTATAATTATCACCCGTTTGGGTCTGCTGGGAAAGGACTCCCCCAATTCCCTCCAGATCTTGTTCCACTTCCCTCCAGTCGATCAGGTATTGATCTAGGTCATCCTGGCATTTACGCCTCGAAATATGAGAACACAAAATAGGTTCTAAAAATATATCTATAATATTATAAATCCAAAAGTAACAATCCAAAGGAAGGAAGGAAAAGGAGTCTTCCCGGGACCACGATGGGTGCAATCCTGTCGAAACGTCGGGCAATAATAAAAGTAAATAACGCGATAAATACCCGGTTAAATATGTGTTAATAATGTGTCGTGATCGCGAAACTTTAAAAAAGTCCAAAGGATATTACAATAATCCAAAGGAACATTTGTAAATTTTTGTTATATCTTCAAGCTAAAAAAAAAAAAAAACATTACAAAAACTACCTAACAGATCAAGCTGAAACTTTGCACATAAATAAACGAAGGCCAAGATTAACATATAGGCTACTTTTTTATCTGGGTACATCGCTACCGAAGCTACGGAATAAGCTGTGGAATAATATGTTTGGTAAATGAAGTTGTATTGTTAACAGGAACCACCGTTGCTCTGTCACGCCGCAGCGCACTTATTGCTAAGTCTGTCGAAGAACGTGAAGTTTTCCAGCGACCCTGTCACGTTGGTCGGCGACCTTTATAATCACGCGCAGAGATCTCTGCATTACCTGGAACCGAAGGTAAAATCATTTCTCTACATTTTATTTTATCGTCGTATCTAACACATTTTTTTTACAAGCTGTGCAAGGATGTTTTTCAGAACTTTAAACTTCTGCAAAATACTGAAAATATTTTTTTTTCCCAGAAATATGGGCTAGTAGAAATCTGTAAAGAACTAATCGCTTTGTGCGATAAGACAGCCCATTGGGTATTTCTGTTGCTTAGGTTAATTTTAGTTATGATCTACTTTCTGTTTATTTTAAAGGAATAAGTAGATAAATCTTTATATAATGTATACATATATATATAATCTTTATATCCGGACAACACACTTAGGTAGAATATTTAAAGGAAATGAAAAACCTTATGAAACATTTACGATTCCGGTGGGGTTCGAACCCACGTTTGTCAAACGGATCCTCGGGAACCCGGCATTAGGAAGCGTTAAGAATCGATTTGACGGACGTGGATACGAATACCATCGGAATCGTAAAAAAACATAAGTAAATAAATAAATAATGCTGGGCAATTCACACAGAATCATCTAGGCCAAAGCTAAGCAGAGCTTGTGTTATGGGTCCTAGATGACTGATATACTAAATATATTAATTATTAAAGTCGTCTTCAGTGACGCAATCGTGAAGGGCGCTCACGCGCACCGAGTTGGCTTCGGCCTTGATGTTGGCTTCGGCCTCAGTTTAGACACATAAATTATACTACATAGTAAATAATATTTGTTATGATATGATATACATACATATATAGAAAACCATCCAGAACACCCTGGATTGCAGATCGTACAGGTATTTGTCCCGAAGCGGGAATCGAACCCGCCACCTTGTGGCAGGCGAGCCTTCGCCCGCTGCGCCACAGAGTTGGTCAATAAGGTCTGTCAGGTCAGCTAGTTGAACATGTCTGTTGTTGCACAGACAGGAGCCGTGGTTCGCGAGGCGCTGGTGTCGCTGTCGCTGCGCGGTGTGGCGGCGGGCGGCGGCGGCGCGGAGGCGCGCGCGCTGCTGGCGGCGTGGGGCGCAGCCGTCGCGTGCACCCCCACGCAAGCGCTGCCGCCGCTGACGGCGCTACTGCATGCCTTCGCGCACGCGCCTACTGCGTCCAAGAAGGTTAGTACACAGCAGTACACTATCTGATCATCTATACTTCAGCCGAGTTCGATACGAACAAAAGGTAAACAAACGAGCAGTAAAAATGAAAATGCAATCAAAATTTTGTCTCCGACGGGACTCGGACCCGTAACGTTCAGACCCGACGGTAAATTGCTCCGTGGCCGAACGGTAAAGGCAGCCTGCGTTAAAGGAGTTCGTCCGAACGTTACGGGTACGAGTCCCGTCGGAGACAAAATTTTGATTGCATTTTTCATTTTCTATAAATGATACGTTACTGTGGGTTTACACTTTATATACAAAAATAGCTTATAAAACGAGCAGTACTTAACCTAATAATCACTTTCTTCCGGTAGGTTTTTATACAGAAGAACTTTTATTAATTGTGGATTGTCGACCACTCTCATAAATGTAAACTGTAATCAATCCTGTCTAAAAAAACAATGCTAAAATACACATCATTTGGTCCATAGAATACCTTTGTATAACTATAGTGCTAAAATTATCATGGCTATTGTAATTCAAAAGACTGTGGGTTGAAACCTGATCAAAAATAGTAAACGTCAGAGGCGAATGGCAAAAGCATAAAGCGGCCTTTGTCACTATGTTCACCTTTCTCACTCCCGATCGCTTCGTTCTTCTGAAACATTTCAACTCAAGACACCTGTGCATAGCACATCTAACTTCCACAAAACCTTGTGGAACGCATTGGCTGTATCCATCAAACGTGCTCCATCTTTTCCTATTTTCAAGTCCATGGTTAAGGAACACTATTGCCCTGTTATCACTAAATGTGCTCAATTCATATACATTTTTGTATGTATTTATTATGTACAAGATATATAGCCTATGTTACTCAGGGTTCATTCTAACGGTGAAAGAATTTTGAAAATCGGTCCAGTAGTTTTTGAGTTAATTCGTTATAAACATACAAAATACAACACACAAAATACAAATCTTTCCTCTTTATAATATTGGTGTAGTAAACCATCATAATATTACACTAGCTGACCCGTGCCCACTTCGTTAGGCGGTAATAAATCAGACTACCTCGAAGGTCTTTTAATTTTTTGTATAAATATATAGCCCCTGGCACTCAAAAATAATATGGCTTTCAATTAATAAAAAAAAATCGGTTCCGTAGGTCCAGAGATTACCCACTACAACCTCGCAAACTTTACTTCTTTATAATATTTATATTGTTTAACCCTAGAGTACTAATCATTGCCTGTGAGGCCGGCCGCGGTCAGTTTTTTGCGATTATTTTTTAATTGGAGCTAAATAGAATAAATAAATAGAGAGTTGTGCGTTCGCGCCAACTTAGTGTGGCCGGCAACGAGGCGGGGGCAGGACGCAGGTCGACAGGAAGCTCTTCGTTTCTAAAAAAAGAGCTTTTAAACGCCTCGGAGGCAATCATTAGTACTAGAGGTAAGTTTTAATACTCTTTATTGTCCACTCATTTTTTATTTTTGCAATATTTGTTAGTTTTAAAATTATGTTACAAAATGTATATTTGATAGATGGATCGAGATCTCAACGAGGACAAGATTTTTATTTATTTATTTATAGATTGCAGATAGATAGCAGATGTTTTTTTAAATGACGGTAGTGAAACAGAGGATAGCGTAGAATTCGCTGCCTACGATTCTAATGACAGTGTGGCAAATCAGACTTTTATTTCATACCTTTATATTTTATATTATTTAGAGAGCCAAGATAATCTAAAAAAACTTTGTGATAATATAACCATCATCACCAAGAGCATTTATAGAGATAAATTACAACCTACAATATTTTTTATTACGTATGGAGCAGGGGCTCCATACGTAATAAAAAATATTGTTCGGCGGGCGCATATAGGCGCCATCACACAGGATAACCTAGTTGTCATCCTCACTGGAAATACATCTTAGATCTGAGCAATGTATGTTTTAAATATGATTTTTTTATAGTGTTTAGCCACACTTGGGTAGAACATTTTAAGATTAATAACCTTATCAATTTTTTTACGATTCCGGTGGGATTCGGTTTCTGTAGCTTAGTGGTCAAAGCACTTCCGGCTTTAGGAAGCGTCAAGTATCGATTTGACGCACTTGGGTTATTAATTTATTTGAAATGTCAACAACAAATGAAATGTTAAATACAAGTACAAACTTAGTTAGAGCGAGGGGACATTGTGTAATATTACAAGGTTTATTTATAATATAATTGTAGCACAAAATCATTTTCTATCTATCTAATCAACCTGTAGGATCCCACTGCTGGGCAAAGGCCTCCCTTCCCTCTCTCCATACTTCCCGGTCCAAGGCGTTGGTCGACCAGTCAGCACAGTACATGTCCAGCTCACCCCGCCATCTGCGCCTGGGCCGGCCGCGCGGTCGTTGTACCGCATTCTTTTAACATTTTATGTAAAGATATTTAAAACTCTGTCATATGTAATTAAGTTACAATGTAAACCTTTTTGTCAAATTATTATTTATTTATTATTTAGCCTCCACTGTCCCACTGCAGGGCAAAGGCCTCCCTTCCCTTCTTCCACTCTTCGCGATTTAACGCTGTGACAGGCCACGTGCTCAGATGAGTGTTCAGCTCGCCTTCTCGGTCGTCCGCGCGGCAAATAAAAAATAAAATAATTTGTCAAATAAATAATTTTATTATTATTAAATGAAAATTGATATTTGTTGATGAAGCAGTGTATTATCTTATATAACACAGGTGATAGCGGAGGGCGTGTCGGCGGGCGCGGCGGCGGCGCTGCGCATGCTGCCGGAGCAGGCGGGCGCGCCCGCCGAGGCCGACATCACGGACTTCTTCCTGGCGCTGTTCACGGCGCTGCTGCCGCAGCTGGGGGACTTCGCGTACGCCGCGATAGACGTCTTCCTGGACGTGGCCCAAAGGTACATTATAATTATGCCGTTTATTCAGGAATCATCAAGGCTCAAAGGTCTCTTCTCCTTTATTTAGGAATCATTCATTATCTATGGACAGGACAGGACATGGACATGAGAAGCTTCTATATCTGATTTACTTTTTACTTCTGCAAACAATTTTAAATCATCAAAGGCCCAAATGTGATCCCTGGCGAACCTGTATCAGCTTTTTCCGAGATCTGTATCCACGTATTTGTGTAAGTTGCGTCCGATTTTGCAAGTAAGGCACGCACCAATGGAGCAATGATCCATGGATACCCATCTCATATGTTTTTTTTAATTACAAAGCGTGATCAATTTAGTCAAATGCCTGAAATCCCGTGTAAATGCATGGAATTCCCTTTCAGTATCTAATATACGAGCAACATTGTAGCTGTTGATTTATTTGGAAGGAAACCATATTGTTGGTAACCAATGGAGTTTTGCTTTTTTCATCATCATCATCAGAAACAGGTCGGTAATTAGATGCAATACTGGCATCGCTTGATTTGTGTATCGGTGTTACGCGAACATTTTTCCATTCGTTCGGAAAATATCGCTCTAAGCGATAAGACCGCCCATTGTGTATTTCTGTTGTTTTTGTAGTTTAAGTTAATTTTAGTTATTTTTGTTTTAATTTTTTTCTGTATGATTTACACAATAAAGAGTTTATCTATCTATCTATCTATCTATATCATCAAGAAGTGATTTATTATACATCGCGCATAAAGGTGTCGACAGACTCTCGGCACACTTATCTTACCGCCGGACTAAATAGAATTTTGATTTTCATACTCTGTAATCCTGGCTATTATTAAGTTATGTTGTCTCGTCAGGGGTGGCGACGAGAGCAGCGCGTCGCGGCTGGTGGAGTGCGTGCGGCTCGGCGTGGAGGCGGGCGGAGGCGTGCGCGTGCGGCCCGTGCTGCAGCTGCTGCACCACCACGTGCTGCCGCGCGCGCCCTCGCTCGCGCCCGACCGCGCGCGCGCCGCGCTGCGCCTGCTGGCCAGGTAGAGTGTTGTCTCGACAGGGGCGGCGGCCCGTGCTGCAGCTGCTGCACCACCACGTGTTGCCGCGCGCGCCCTCGCTCGCGCCCGACCGCGCGCGCGCCGCGCTGCGCCTGCTGGCCAGGTAGAGTGTTGTCTCGACAGGGGCGGCGGCCCGTGCTGCAGCTGCTGCACCACCACGTGCTGCCGCGCGCGCCCTCGCTCGCGCCCGACCGCGCGCGCGCCGCGCTGCGCCTGCTGGCCAGGTAGAGTGTTGTCTCGACAGGGACGGCGGTCCGTGCTGCAGCTGCTGCACCTTACACTTCTTGTCTTTCCTTCCCTTCAACGCCTTTAAAACTGTGTACTGCGCCGTTGCAGCTACCTTCACAGAGCTCATAAAGTTTTGCGCGACTACCGTACAGGTGTGACGTCATGTCTAAGTCTTGTGCGAGCAGCATGTGGTAGCGTGTTCCACGTGAACTTCTGTGGACAGACGCCCTAAGTAACGGGAGATAGGAAGTTAACATCAAATAACGGGGGAAGCTAAGGCCGGTCTGTACGGGCTAGTTTTTCGTTTGACTTCCGAAATGTCGCATTTATTAATAGCTCGTCAAGCGATACGCCTGGGGCTAATACGTTTCTCTCCTTTTATTCATTCGAGCGCCATGCTCCGAACCGAAAAAGCGCTGCCTTCGACTCTTAAATATGCTTTTGTACATTCTTCCCTTAACTTTTCTAAACAGTTATTGGTGTTCTGTCAATAAAAGCACCTACCTAAATATTTTACATAATAATATAAATATACCTACTAGCAAAATGCTACCCAGCATCTCCTTATTCGTCTCGTCGTCTAGGTGTGAATATTAAACAAATCGTTATCGAGTAGAAACTTCCTTTACAAGATCTTTTACCAACGGCCCCTTGCATTACAGTGTGCTGATTCACCGATGGCGTTACTTCTTCCCCAACAAATGTGCAGAAGACGAAGCTGCAACCCGCTCGGACGAACTCCGAGCGGCTCTGTCGGCGCTCGGACAGTCGCTTCTCATACCGGACATAGAGCTGTTGAGGCTGAATATAGAGACGCTGGATGAGCTCAATACTAAGTGGAAGTTGTATCATAAGGTGAGTCTAATTGTTTGGATTAAATAAAAGGTTTTATCTAAATCGAGGTCGTCGGTTGCTCGGAGGAACTCTGCATAGAGCTACTGAGACAGAATATAGACACCTGGATGACCTCAATACTAAGTGAAAATTGCATCATAAGGTGCATCTAATGTATTGTACACTACACAAATGAACTGATAGTTGACTAAGCTGAGAGGCTGGTATAGGTGCTGGGCAAGTCAAATCCAAAAAACAATCCAGGCTTTGCAGCGTCCCGTACATCATGATTACCAGTTACTGACGCTGTATAAATCAACTATAATAGATGCAAAGGTTGTAAGGCCATTGCATCAAGCGTGCCAAAATCGCTGGCTGAATTAGCTTACATGGGCACAGCTTTCGTTCAAACGAAGAAACTGTTTAATTCGGTAGATGAGAACTTTGAAAAGGAATCATTATCTTGCCGTTATCCCAAATAAAGCTCATATTCGGCTTTTGTCATGAACTGAGCATGAATGATATTTGCAGGTGATATTCCGCACAGAGTTCCTAGGCGAGTTCCTGACGGTGCTCCTAGGGGGTTTGCTGGAAGGCGGCTGGCGGGCGCTCGCGCGGGAGGAGATCACGGTGGCGGTTCACGGCATGGCTACCGTGGACTTCTCCGCCTTCCGTCTGGCATTCCTGCCGCACTTCCTGAGGCAGCTGTCGGGCTTGGCGCCGCAGCACTTGCACCAGCTAGCTCAGTTCCCGGCTGATACGGTGAGCTTTATAATATCTCAAGTGTTTATAGTACCAGAGTTAACATTGATAAATATAAAAATGCTAGTCATTACACATCTAGCAGAATGGGAATACGTAACTAACCCGATTCCTATATATTAGAAAAAATTATAATAATAATATAGGAACATAGAACTTGTACAGACTTAGAACACATTTTAATATCCCAATAGGTTGACCAACTGCCATACTCGTTCGAAAATACGTGAGAACTTGTAAAAAAATCATAGTAGGTATTTAATTAAACGACCTCGTGGCTCAGCTGGTCTAAGGCTTCTGCCTCGAATCTTGTCGGAAGCGGGGCGGCGGCGGCGGGCGTGTTGGTGAGCGCAGTTCGGGATGTTCTTACACGGAAAGACGCTGCTGCCCATCTTCCGGAGATATCCCTTAGCAGATTCTTACTGCATCCACGGGAATACCAATCATGTTTGTTTTATTGCAGGATCTCCCAACATTCTCTCAGAACATCCTGCGGCTAATGAACGACGTGAACTGCTACCGCGCGTACAACTGTCTGGACGTGGGCACTGGCGGCATGACGTAGCAGGGAATGGATGTTACTTTACTTACTTTATTTCTTCCGGCATTCGGGGACCGTATTCTCGTAAAGTAGATAAAGTTATCAAAAACTGACAATGTATTGAATCGAACTTTATTTTGACATAGTACGTTATGTTGTACCTCCGACCTTCGATTCGGTTGTGGGTTCGATACCGGCCGTGGATCGATAGATTTTTTGTTTCTGTAAATGATGTGCACATTTAAACAGTGAAAGGAAACTCGCGGCGTGAAAGGGGTTAAAATTTCCTTTACGGACCGTCGATTTGGGAGGGAGGGGCCTACCCCCCTGTAGCATCCTCACCCCGCGGAACCACATGGTTAAAAGATATCCATGGTTAAAGTTTTTAGTTTATAATAGCGATTTCCAATAAGGACCACCGATTTAGAGAAGGGGCTACCCCCTTGTACCATCCCCACTCCGCGGAACCCCATGGTTATGGAGATATCCATGGTTGAAGTTTTTAGGTTAGAATAGCGCTATTTAGTGCAGCTGTAGCTTCTGTGGGAGCTCCGGCGCTGCGGGATGACCAGTCCCCGCCCGCTGTAGCAAAGCGCAGGCACCAAGCGCCGCCGTAACGCCTGAGGCTGGTCGCCTTGGCGAAGGTCTCCCTCCGCGCCTCCGAGCTCTTATATACACTCTAGGGGTACGTTAGACAAACGATCTCAACTGCAAGGGCGACAAACGGAATCACAGCACAGATGAAAAGACGCTATTAAACAAAATGGCGTCGCTTCGCGTTTCGTTCAGAGCCGTGTAAACACTACTCCGTTATTATGTGTGAAATTATGTTAATGTAAATTGATAATATGACAACAATTATTGTGCATGAAACGTAATATTGTGTATTTATTAAACACCAACATTAATATGTGAAAATGAAAATATATTTATGTAAAAACACATGACTTGAAATAGAATAAAATACAACTCGACAGTTAACGAAACGTAAAGTGTCAACTTTGACGTCTGATGACAATTGGTTGTCAAAGTGAATTGGTAATTGCGTGTTATTTCCCAATTTGTATGAAAACCAGGGTTCGTAATAATCCGATTTTTATAATAAATATCAAAAATCCGATTTTTTTTTATATATATCCAGGCTAAGATAAAGAAGCGAATTTCATTCTGTAAGTTCGTCTGCCACGCTTGGATTCCCTAGAAACTGAAAATTATTAACGCTAGGAGCACCAAGAAATCCCCATTTTTTTAATACCTCGTAAAATAAACCTCATATGATATGAAATTAATGCTTGAATTTCAATAAAAAGCTAGCCGTACTGGTAAGTTAAAGGGGATTTCTCCAACTTTAAATGAGGTTGCCATATTGGGAAACAATCTAAATTATTCTGAATTGTAGTTTTTCGCTACGAGTTGCCAGGGTAAACATTAATCTCCAAAATTTTTAGTTCAAAAGACAGGAAAAAATCAATTGATATATATCCGCTGATATATATCGGCGAACCCTAATGAAAACTAAAAATAAATATATCTCATGAACCGTTAACTTCCGCAACCTGAAAAATGGCAAAACACACCCTTTTATGAGTACTATCTACAAAAAATATGGACTTTGAAATCGACGGACCATCAAGGAAATTTTAGCCCTTTAAAAGATTGGCTAGACAAGCCTACCTTGTTTTCGAAATGTAATTCGATTTTCGAATACTCCATAAGAAATAAAGTAATTAATTTATAGGGTTTATCTCAGGGTTTATTAGTACTTGTTGTGTACATACATCTTTCCCGTATATTTTTGTATGTCAATTGCTTGTGTGAACAACTGCCCATTGTGATATATCAATTTATGATTTGTTGAGCACCTATTACAAAGTGGTATATTGTGGTTATGTAATGAGAGATGTGAACGCTTATTCTTCCCTGTGTACGAATATTTACTATAACTCACTTGTCCAATTTTATTTTTTCGATTTATTTAAAACATTTAGTATGGTAAAATAGGTATCTAAGTTTGTAGTTATGCATACTGCCATGTGGATATTAATATAAGTGTTTATACATTTAAATAGGTACCTAAGGAGTTAAGGCTTAGTCTCGAAATGTATTTCGGATGAGTCAATATTTTGAATTATGTATCTATTTGTTAATTATGATGACACTTGCAGACAAATTGTTAAATTAATTACTGCGAACTTAATCGAAGGTCATCTGTTCGTCAATCACACATTTATCCAGATTTATGTGGAGATTGACAAACAGATGATATTAAGTCATATTTTGATGCACAAATAATTTCTTGTGAAAGAATAATGCTTCTCCAGTAATCTATTTGTGCATAGCGGTCCCTGCAGTGTTATCAAAGTCAAGCAATTAGTCTTTGAATTAAAATTTTAGAGATATGATTTGGGGAAAAATTGTTGGGATAGCCTTTTAAATTTTATCAATTGCCCAATAAATATATTTGGTGACATACATGGAACTAATATATTTAAATAATAGATCTGTCACCAAAATTTAATCACCAAGTAGAATTTGGATCTGGCTCTTCACCAGTATTGCATATTAGTGACAACTCTATACAGTTTCCTTTGACAGAAAATATAGTTTCCTTTGACTTATATATTTTGGAGCAAAATAATAGGGAGTAGGGATGGTTATTAGTGATAAATTTTAATTAGAGTAGGGTTTATTTAAGGGTGATTTTATCTGATTAAATTAAAGTTTTTGACATGGAAATAAAATAAGTATGTTGTAAGTTTATTAAATAAGAAAGGGAATGTTAAAAAAAAACTAACCATACATTCAGTTCACGTCCACTGGGTTTCGTATACATAGGGCGGAATTTTGAAAGTTTTAGTCTATCCGAAATAGCTAAGTTCGTACAAGTATGTCACACATGATTTGTTGCTTTCTATCACAATCAGATAAAATGGCCGTTGGAGAGGTATCGGCAATCCGATTGCTACCTCAGACTCTATTTTCGAATTACTCGCGATAATTCTAATCTAATCAGCCTGTAGGATCCCACTGTTGGGCAAAGGTCTCCCTTCCATCTCTCCATACTTCCCGGTCCAAGGCGTTGGTCCATTCAGCACAGCACCTGTCCAGCTCATCGCGCCATCTGCGCCTGGGCCGGCCGCGCGGTCGTTGTACCGCATATAATTAATAAATAAATAAATTATTTATTGATTGGCATGAATTCTACACACGAAACGAGTGGTCTGAACCAATCGTTTTGATCAGCGGGCGAGTCAAACTAAACTCGCGTAATGTCATACGATTCTAAAATTGAGGCACAGGTTCATATCAAACGGGGTGTTGACTGTTTATGGCCTAGGCAATTAGACAATTCACACCTTTTCTTATTGTATCAAACGAGCCGTTTACTGTATGTATAGGGCCTATAAAGTCAATTCATATTCGTATATGATGTGTGACTACTGTGCAAATCTGACATTGTCAATGCTAACCCTATGCAACACAAACTGTCTGTAATGCACTTATGTGCCATCATAATTCGGTAAGCAGTCTTGAAACGTAGGTATACCTAGTCATTTCTAAAATATGATTTTATTAACATAATTTTATCAGACTAAAGGTCGTAGCACACGTATCAACTCGAGCCGTTCAGTATTATATGAAACTCCCTACTACAACGCACGCTAATCGGAATCGTAACGTAATCGCCTCGCCTCGGGACAAGCTCACGAACCGCGGTGCGGTGCATGGTCGACGTGCCGTTCCCGCGCTTACGGTTCTCCGTACCCTAGCTTACGTCTGTTCGTCCACACTTAACGTTCGGATTCAAAATGATTGAACTAGAAGTCAACCAGCGGTTGGCGAGCCGTAAGCGCGGCGTCGCCTAGCCGTAGCCGAGTCGACGTATCGGAGCTTCTGATCCGCTTTGGTTTCGTGCTTACGTTAGGTTGACGACTGTTTGACGGCGACGCGAAAGGCGATACGGTTACGATCCCTTAACCGAGTTGATACGTGTGCTACGACCTTAAAGATCGTGTTCCTTTTACTTTTTGAGAGCATTTCAAGAATAAAATAAGGATTGGTTACAGTAGTATAAAGGTAGTATTCCATCAGTGTGCGGCACAAATGTTGTGTGTTTTCACCTAATAATAAGGTTTCAAATGACATTCAAACATTTGTGCCGTACACTGGTGGAATTATACCTAAGGGTTAGAGACACTTGTTAATACCTCTATTAAGCTATGGGAGCAATTTTTTAAGTCAACAAAAATCTAGTATGGCAAAGCTGATTTCAGAAGCCACTTAAAATGTAACTTAACATTTGTTTGCATTTAAATTCATTTATTTTACGTTAGTATGGTGCAATGAGATAGTGATGAAAAAGTTCAAATTAGAACTGTGAGTTGTAAGTTACTACTATTATATATCTATAAATTACTACTATGTATATCATGTTATCTTATGTCTTAATAAATACTTAGTTGTTGTAAAGAATTTTTATTATGTACAGTTTGTAAGTGTCCTATATACTTCATTGACCATTTCTTTGTGACTTGCATAGAGTTTTAATTGTGGAGTGATGTCAACCCATTGAACGCCAATGGCATCGTCTCCAGCATTGAGATTTAATGAGCCGACTGTGTCGCCTGTTTCATCATGGAAGTTGTTAGCTACACTCTCCATCCAGGAGTTGTCCGTGTTGCGTGGGTCATCAATGTAACCTTCATACACAACTTTGCCTCCACTGAAAAACTTTTTGAACTTCTGATCCCAGTCCTTCTTTTGTTCTGTAACAAGAATTAATCAGTGTTATTATTGAAGAGTTTGAACATATTAGTATTTGTATAAGAAAATATTATACCTAATTAAGGGCAGTAATTAACTGCACACCAAACAAGTTTATAAAATTAAAAATTATAAGTAACCCCCGACACTTTACCTAGTCTCTGAGGTTAACAATTTTTTTTTTATGTATATTATCCCCCGTTTTGCGATCTACACATCATTTCACACACTTACATAATATTTATATAATATTATGTAAGTGCGTGAAATGATATAATGTAGGTATTATGTGAACCACATTTTTAATTTATGGCCATCTAATATATTAATGCAAGAGACAGAAAGACATAAATCAAGTTGTGACTTGCATAACACAATAGATGTATAATTTATAATTATTGGATGCTTAAAGATTTGGTTGTGAACTAGTTAATTGGTAGCGCTACAATTACAGAACCTAAGCACACATTATTTTTGTGTACATGTAGTTTATTAGTTGTAGCATTATTATAAATGAATGAATAGTTTTCTGGTGTGTGGTTAATTATTTCCCCCCTATTCTATTTTAATTAATAGCGGTCACAAGGTTTATAAAATATTTCTATCATCTAACATCTTCTTCACCAGATATTTATTTACCTTCAGTCATAACAAAAGAGTTGATAGCTTCTTCCTGAAACTCCCTTACTGCAGTTACAGTGACCTTCTCTCCAGGGTCCACCATGCCTCCAGGTAGCGCCCACTCCCCAGTATCACCTCGCTTTATAGCAACAAATTGAAGAATTGGTCTGAAATTATATTTTTTTTCTTGACATAAATTATGCTGTTATTAGAGTTTATTATCGTTTATTTACCACAGAATTGTTTATTTACCAAACTTAAAACTAATATTGAATAGCTGGTGGACCTTGCATCAGAGTGTACCCTGTATTGCGAGACTTGTGGCTTTATGATTACCAATTTAAATGTGTTGGAAAAATACATAACTTAAAGTTCTAAACAAATCATTCTTAGTAGTCTACATAAGAAAGATTCATCCAAGAGTGTGCATGTGGGACTCATAATAATAATAACAGTGAAAGTGTGTATCACAATTATTTATGATAATTTTACCTGTTATTTTTATCATGGACAATAGCTTTATTCTCAAATCTTTTCCATCGAGTTACAACAGGGTCAGCTGCATGATTAGGTCCCCAGCGTCCAAGCACTCCACGCCCTACAATACCTGTCCTTCCTTGAGGATTCAATGGAAATCCTTTTTCTATTCTATACTGGCCCATGTAACTGATTCTGCTTACATTCTCATCAATACTATTCCATTTAGGATTAAAATTCTTCTCACCTGACACAAACAAACACAAATATGAAAATGAATTATAGTAGGAAAAGAACACAATTTTATAGCCACACATGACAAGAAAATACCACGTTAAACTTAAAAAGCGCTTGAATGACTTACCAATTTCAGGGTCAGCCCATGGCTTGCCGTAAATAGAGACGGCTGTGTGATTAGCAGGTTTGTAATTCTTGTATTCCACTGACCAACTAACTTTGTCATCTGGCACTGGGAACCTCTCAACATTAGATCGGGGATATAACCCGCCACGGCATTTGATATGCGTCGTGATCATTGCTAAAACTGGACGTACCATCAAACTGCATATAAAAACAAGTAAAACCCATTTTAGATTATGAAATCTATAATTTTCACTCATCATTACTAGAATTTGAGTCGGTAGTTAGAAATATTGATTATTCATGCACGAGTACACTGTTATAATCGACGGTGGTTATTCATTCTTGTTTTGAAAGCACGCACCTTTTTTATTCCGGTTCTGAACGCTAAGAAAAATTATCTCACGTAGGATGTGCTGCCTCGTCTCGTATTACTCGTGTTGTTTATTGTTTTACACCGTATCCGTGGTTTTGCAATGAAAATGAAACTGCTTGTTTTCTTATGGTTCAGTTTCAAACAAACATCTGTTTTGTTTACATTTTTGGCATGTTTACAAGTACCTAATCTGTCAATGTCACCGTGACACTGATAGTATTGCCAATATAAAGCGAAGTGTCCACTGGCAATATGCGGAAATTGACTTGCCCAACTGACTTCCAATTCCAACGTGTAAACGGCTCGCGCAAGTTGACTTCTGCAAGTTTAAGTGACTTGTTGAACTTGCTGCAAGTCGCAAGTGTTACGATACAGAGAAATTGCAGTCAGTGGAAACAGTTGTCAATTGTCTTCTGCAAGAAATTGTGGAAGTTACTTACCAGTGGACACTTAGCTTAACAATGCTCTTAAATTAGCCACAAAGAGTTACATGTAACACTCCGTATCAGCCACTTCTACTGCACACTAGTCGTATATATCTCGTCTAAGACTTCACAGAACCATAGAGCAGAACTCACCAAAAATGAAATGAACTTGTTCCTAATTTTTGTCGACGCTTTGTAACGCCTACTACTATCTAGGCTCGGCTTCCTTTTATCCGATATGCTCACAAAAATAAGCTCTATTTTCGATTGACTTGCGCTCGAGTTCTACAAATTTTCGACTAATCGCTTTTTTAATCAATTAAACTTGGTTGTAACGTTTCAAGTGAAACACGTTGCGAGTCACATCATACCTTATCATACGCAAGCTATTTAAGAATAGATAGCTTTTAGCCAACACTTTAATAAAAAAAAATGTATTTTCTACATAATCTCATTCTCGCAGTTTCAGCACACTAGCCTAGCAAATAATACACGGGGCACATACGCCGGCTTTTAATTAATTAGGTATAGGCATATTCTACAAATTAGGAAGGCTATCTAAAGTACAACAATATTTATACACAATATTTATAATATTTTTATTCTGACTTACACAAACATAGAATTAGACAAGGCACTGCTAAAATATGGCATTTACTTTCTTCTTCTCGTGGTCTTTTTGAGCGTGGGCTTTTTGAATACTTCATCCTCGTCTTTTTGTTGAGGATCGTCATCATCTGCAAGTAAATAAATACTTTGTCAAATTTCTAAGGCCAAATCGACACAACACCAAACGTCATACATCGAAGTTATTTGTAGCAAGGAAAGTTAATCCTACTTTTAAATTTCAAATTCAGTGGTTTGCTTTGGTTGAGGTAAGTATTTTATGATCACCTTTTGTACCGAACTCCGACGATATCGGCCTTTGCAATCCCCCGACCGCAGAGATATAAACCAGGCTTAAAATAAACTCAGAAAAAGAACACCCAAAAAATTTGGGATAGCAGACCAGACTGCAAGCATACAAAACAAATGCTCCCAGAGAGAAACAGAAAGATAACCAATACTTTGCTTAAGATGACAAGACCTACGGATGATGGTGGGCGTCATCACGGGACACTGTGATCTCAACTACCATCTTTTTAAGACAGGTGCCACAGACAGTGGACTATGTCGCGGGTCCTTGAAGAGGAAGAAACCGTGGAGTACGTGCTACTGCACTGTGGCGCCACGAGACAGACTAGATTAGAGACAGGTCTTCAGGAGCTCATGAAGTCATGCCCTTCCTCTTCAACAACATCGGCATACCCTTCGGGGGTGCTCATGGAATGCTGCCGGCGACCCCGAGTCCTTCTCCGGTACTTCAAGGAGTTGGCCTGGTTAGGTTAGGGTCGGGGCAGTACTTCGGGGGACAATGCACAATACACCCCAATGCGAGACGTCAGTGCAGATCTGGTGACCCCCCCCAGAATTAGAATTAGAATCACCTCTTGTTCATACAAAGCGCAAGTACGCATACAAAACACGCTATACTCTGGCGCTTTGTGATATTACGATCTGATATGTTAGTTAGACAGTAAGCTAGCCTGTTTTGATATTAAATAGAAAAGCCTCAGTGGGGTTTATATAGAAAAGCCTCCGTGAGGTACCAGCAGTAGAATGTTACCCCTCCTCTCATGTCTCTAGATGCAGTTAGAGCCTGCTGAAGGGTACTTGCGGAAGATGAACAGCAGCGTCTTTCCGTGTATCAACACCCCGTACTGCGCTCGCCAACCCGCCTGCCAAGCGTGGTGAGTATGGCCACTATTAATCTCATGAAGATCATGAGGGAGGCACAGGCCTAACACAGGGTCAGTAGTGGATGTTTTACGGCTGAAATAATGAGAAATGCCTCTTCGTGAGGCTTGCAAAAGGAGAAACGTGTTTTTGGCGTGACAATCTCGATGGTTTCGAATGGGACTGGTGGGAAACTGCAAGAACCGGAGATGTCTGTAAGGATTTGGGAGAGGCCTTTGCAGTGGAATGAAATAGGCTAAGGAAAAAAAAATATTGAGTTCATCAAAAATAAACTTACCAGAGTCATCAGAAACAACTTTTTTATTTCGTGTAGTAGCTTTTCGACTTGACTTCCTGACGGATGGCGGAGGAGACTCGTTTGGAGGTTCATTCTGTAACACGGAAATATTTTTTAGCAAAACAAAAGGAGTTGTTAAACTTTTTCTTTTCTCAAAGGCTTGTAGTATGTTCATTAGTTACCTCATCTGGACTTGAAGACGACCGGCGTCTGTTCTTCCTCTGAGCTGGTTTCCGCCGGGGCGTAGCCTTCGCTGCTGCGGGCTGCGTCCTAGGCGCAGAATCTCCACCCCCCTCGTTGTTACCACCTTCATTTTCTTCATCTTCGCGGACAGCAAAGCTTTCCTCTATCTTGTCCCCTAGTTCAGTGACTAGACTCTGAAAATAATAATTATATTATTGAGTATCAAAGAACACAATGCTTGACCATAATAGTATATGGTTCTCTTAATTACTCATCTTTCGCGATTGTGTAACATAATAATCAATTTTATTATTTTCCTGACGTTTCGAACATGTTACAGCATTCGTGGTCACAAGAAACTAGTCCTCCCGTGACCATAAATGCTGTAAACCATAAATAAGCTGTAAACAACGTCATTATATCCTAAGTGCGTAATGACGGAAGTCATGCTTGTTAAGTAGAATAAACAAAAGCTACAACTTACTTTTATTTCATTCTTCGCCATCTTTGAAGTATTATTCATGAGGGTGGTAAAGCATTCCATCACTCCGGAGCTGTGCAGCTTGTCTTTGTAACAATCAAGGTTCTCGATGAGTTTCCGTAAAGATCTCTCGTTGTACGTGAATAAAGAGAGGCAATAAGCTAGGTCACGCCACTGCCGTTCTTCTGTAGACAGTTTGAACCTCTGGCAAAGCTTTTCGACCAGTGCTTCCATTTGTCGGTCTTTTTGAATAAGTGAAGTGATATATCTGGAATTCATTTGTTTGTTTTATATTGTTATTTTAGGGCTAAGGCAATAAGTTTTACTTGGTAATGTTGTGTTTTATAGTGAAGTAAATGAATTGGTAGCTTGGTCAAAAATGCTAACACTTTGCTGACAAGTAGACCACCATGGTAAGCTTACTCAAGAAAGATAAAATAATAGGTGTGATTGACTGCTTTTTCTGCATATGGAATAAACTTTTAGATGACAATTTTATAAATCACGGAAATTTATCGCATAAAATTATATTTATAATCCAACGTTTCAGCTGTATTGCAATGGAAGACTTCTCGATTATGTGGTAGTCAATTTGAGAAGAACCCAAAATATTTCGAAAGGACCTGAAATATTTTGTTCCACACTTACTTCATAATCACCCTGTACTGTTCCTCGGGCACATTCAATTCCGGATCGCTAAGCCTCGATATGATGTCCGGCATCACATTATAAAGCGCATTCCCCTTTTGCGAGAGCTGCTTGAAGAATATCTTGGTCATGGCAGCGACACGCGCGTCTGGGTCCGCGCAGCATAGCGCCATGTCTGCGATCTGTCCTTTGACACGGACCATCTCGTGAAGTACAAGGAATGAGAGCATTTTTACGGCGCATTGACGGACTTCAAGCTCTTCGTCACTCAGACTGAAAAAGTTGCAAATATGATTTCGATTAAGAATGAGCTATTATTGTTATAAAATTTGATTTAGACAAACTGGCGAAGAGAACTAAATACAGACTGGGATAAATGGATGTGGAGAAGTAACTCTAGCTAGATGGACATTTAACTTACTTCTCTCGACATCACTATTTTCAAGGGAGGAGAATACACGCAGTGTTCGACATGAAAGTGTTTTAAGTATTAAGTAAATATTTTTGTAATGATGTAACATTGAAAACCTTTTGATAATACTAGAGCAACTGTCTGTTTCCACTGAGACAGAGAGGTTTAATCAACCAATCAGAACACTCGTTTCCTAGAGTATTGTCCCCTTCACGCTCGTTTCCTAGAGTTCACGCGTTGTGATTGGAAAATCAACATTAGTCCTCTGGAAAGAACCAGAATTATACTTACATCTGATAAATATGATGAGTCCACGGCTGCGTCAAGTTGGGGAATCGTAGCGTCAGATCAGCAAAGGCTATCGTCAGGTTAGTTCGCAGCGATACGTTCTTGGATCTCTTCAGCACAGTTACCATCAGTTGCAGGCCGTCTTCACATACGGAGTTGGATACCAACATGAATCTGAAATGGCATATTATTTGTTAAGCTTAGATTTTACTTTAAAAATCTCATACCAGGCAGGTGTCTTTATACAGGGTGTTCGGCAGAACGTTGAACATACGAAAATGGTAGATAGGTGGGGTCGTCTGCTGATTTGACCTAGGCCCCAGTTTTTTTTTAATAACCGAATTTCATGAGTTTGAAAACTTTGAAGTCCTATTACTTTATGTAGGATAGACGAAAATGGCAACACTTTTTTTGTTTTTGTCTTTAAATTAACTATCAATACACTATCACTATTTCATTTTTACCAAGATTACATGATGAATTTTGCAAAACATTTTACATTTCACAAAAATCGAATTGTATCAAAACCCCCGATTTGAACTAAAATTGGTAAATTTTTTTTTAACTAAACAAATTACATACCTTTCGAAAGGCCACATACACCAAGGATGTTTCGATGAAATCTTAAGTCTTTTATTTTTTTTTTTTAATGCAATGCAAAGAAAAGCTTAATATCATGTTTTACCCCTTTTTGTAATGTTTGAAGGCTCATAACTTTTTGTATAGCTGTTATCAGACCGAACAATAATTTGAGAGGAATCTGCCAAATAAAAAAAGTGTTGCCAGTTTCGACTTGTATCAACATATGTGTACTATCCGAAAGGGAAGGGACTTACACCCCCCCAGGGGAACAACTTTTGTTCAACGACTTTTCGAATTTCAATTGGTATCTCCAGATGGCGCAGCAGCGGGAGGTAGCGAGCGAGCGCGGTGCCGGGGCCCACTATGTCTCGCTCGCACACGCCGCGGACGTACTGTATCTACCTGGTGAATGTGAGTGCGGCGGCGGCGTGCAAGGTGACCATGGAAGACCAGCGCTGTGGTTTAATTTACTTTGCCACAGCACAAGCTGAATGGTGACCTTTTTTGTCACTTTGACTTAGTGCTATTAATAATTTTATAACTGTTCGTAATAAGTGACAAAATAAACATATTTTTATCTTTATCTTTATCATGGCGGGCGTGCAGTGCGCCGGCACGGCCATCAGATAGCGCAGCAGCGGGAGGTAGCGAGCGAGCGCGGTGCCGGGGCCCACTATGTCTCGCTCGCACACGCCGCGGACGTACTGTATCTACCTGGTGAATGTGAGTGCGGCGGCGGCGTGCAAGGCGGGCGTGCAGTGCGCTGGCGCGGCCATCAGATAGCGCGGCAGCGGGAGGTAGCGAGCGAGCGCGGTGCCGGGGCCCACTATGTCTCGCTCGCACACGCCGCGGACGTACTGTATCTACCTGGTGAATGTGAGTGCGGCGGCGGCGTGCAAGGCGGGCGTGCAGTGCGCCGGCGCGGCCATCAGATAGCGCAGCAGCGGGAGGTAGCGAGCGAGCGCGGTGCCGGGGCCCACTATGTCTCGCTCGCACACGCCGCGGACGTACTGTATCTACCTGGTGAATGTGAGTGCGGCGGCGGCGTGCAAGGCAGGCGTGCAGTGCGCCGGCGCGGCCATCAGATGGCGCAGCAGCGGGAGGTAGCGAGCGAGCGCGGTGCCGGGGCCCACTATGTCTCGCTCGCACACGCCGCGGACGTACTGTATCTACCTGGTGAATGTGAGTGCGGCGGCGGCGTGCAAGGCGGGCGTGCAGTGCGCCGGCGCGGCCATCAGATGGCGCAGCAGCGGGAGGTAGCGAGCGAGCGCGGTGCCGGGGCCCACTATGTCTCGCTCGCACACGCCGCGGACGTACTGTATCTACCTGGTGAATGTGAGTGCGGCGGCGGCGTGCAAGGCGGGCGTGCAGTGCGCCGGCGCGGCCATCAGATGGCGCAGCAGCGGGAGGTAGCGAGCGAGCGCGGTGCCGGGGCCCACTATGTCTCGCTCGCACACGCCGCGGACGTACTGTATCTACCTGGTGAATGTGAGTGCGGCGGCGGCGTGCAAGGCGGGCGTGCAGTGCGCCGGCGCGGCCATCAGATGGCGCAGCAGCGGGAGGTAGCGAGCGAGCGCGGTGCCGGGGCCCACTATGTCTCGCTCGCACACGCCGCGGACGTACTCCGCGTCTGCGTCGTCGGCCACCGCGCCTTCGAGACCCGACTCTTCTTCTGTCATTGTTGTGTTTGCCTGCAATGATCCGTTTTCAGTAAAAGAGCAAAGTATTTACTGATCCAACGGAGCTGGTGAGCGGTTGTCAATTGTGTTGTGTACTATACGAAAATAATAGTATCAGGCTTTAGGGTAAAAAATTTAACGTTTCTTCTTTTTTATGAAAATGCCTATATATGCATTGTGAGCACTGAGCACTCACTCTGATTATGTTTGTATGAATGTAGCTTATAATTTCGTACATGTTGCACCTACTACGTAATACCCTTTTTTCTACCCGTGCTATTACACGCACGCCACACAGGCTACACGGACGACCAGATCCGCATCCGAACAGCAATCCGCATGAACGGAAAATGGCCTTAGCAGTATATTTTACATGATGTATCTGAGGATCATTCCTATATTAAGTCGTGTTTTGTTCGCTCTACAACTCTTTTGCATCTACGCCAAATTTCTTTAGAAACAACCACCAAGTTTTATGTAGAAAATATATTTTTTTTGTAAATATACTACTCGTAGTCTCATGTCATGAAAAAACAAATTAAGCGCCAGAATATTCTAGTCGATATTGTATATAAAAGCGTTACTACTATCTCCGTTCTATTTATATTGTCAAATGATTTATGCTAAAATGAAAAAAATACGAAACATAAATAAAAAAAATATCAAACAAATGTTAGAGCTATATTTTTGTCTTCTATTAAGTACAAGTGAAAACATAAATCAAAATCTACGTGTTACCATGGATTTATTGTATCATGGTTTTACTAACCGATAGGCTCTTAGCCCATTGACGATTTCTAGACGAAGCACTCGTATTGCTTGCGTTCATTGTAGTCTGTCGACGAATGATTACAATATTAAAGAAAAATACATTTCTATGAGCTTCTGCACGCGGCTTCGCACGCTTTGTAGTCGGTTAAAAAGTTAAATTCCAGGTTTATCCCAACAATGTCGATCAAAATTGTATTTCACAGTTCATCCTGACCTGATCTGTGAACCATGGAAGCATAGTAGCCACACCACCAATTATGCATGTAAATGCCTCGCTCACATCACCAGCTTACATCAACATCAACAGAGTATCTAAATCCGTATTAAGTAGTTAGTAGAAGGCATATAATACCTAACACTGGGTGAATGTGGGCTGATAGATATTAGAAAGACTTACCGAAGGACCCTTATTGGACGCGACACTAGCTGATCGAACGTTCCTAGAAGAAGCACTCGCGTTGCTAGCATTCAACTGGCGACGCAGTTCGTCGACCCTGCCTTTTCGCGCCGGCGTGGCGAAAGCACCTGCCTTCTTCTTGCGCTTCTCTTCTTGCTTGCGTTCTTCGCGAACCTATGAACAATAATTATTGGATTTATTTACTTAGGAACTAAGGAACGTACAAATATTAGAATATGGACACAAGGACCTGCAGCGTTGTTCAGAAGGTAATGTCGGTTGGCGTGTGCAGTAACTGTTGGTTAGGTTTAGATCATAATCTACAGTGAGATTAAAAACAACATGCAAAACAAGCGGCACCAAGGCGTCGATGGATAGACGACGAACTGTCTAAGACGCGGGCTAAGTCATTAAAGTGTGCCTAACACTTTAATGACTTAACCAACATAGCTCAAGATGGAGGAACCTCTAAATGGTTCGTGTTACATTAGCCCGCGTCTTTGACAGTTCGCTTTGCTTGCACTTGACTGAACACGCTGCCGCGTGTCTAGATATATATAGAAAGCCTTTCCCCTGCAGTGAGACAGTATCTATGAGCTTCAACGGCACCCGACACGAGTTCTGTAGCTTAGTGGTTTAAAGCACATCCGGCTTTAGGAAACGTCAAGGATCGGTTTGACGGTCATGGGTTCGAATCCCACCACAATCGTAATTTTTTGATAAGGTTTTTCATTTCATTGAGCAGTATAAACGAGCTTTAAAGATTAATGTAATAAAGAGAGACTCGAACGACCTCGAAACTGCGGTATTTCATTAGTAGAGTTGTCTTTACCTGATTTCTTCTCCTCAGTTCACTGTACACAGAAATATCGAGATAGATAAGCTGCTGCAATGCCACTTGGCCCAAAACGTAAATGAAACGCGTGAGTAACTCAGTCGGTATACTGGCTTCTTCATCATTCTCCATATTTATAACCATCGCCTCTTCTACCTTCTTATACATCTGTGAGAGTATCTTGATGGCAACGCTCTCAGGCGTATCACAGATAGCGTATATCATGTCTATAGCATTACTAGCTAGGGATGTGAATTTGTTCATTTTTAAGAATGTATCCATGAAACATTCATATACTGAAGTGAATATCGAATGGTCAACTGGGTATCGTTGGTTCTTCTTTCCCAGTGTCAGTAGTAACTGAACGCTCAAGTTTCTAGTATTATAATCGGCAGTCAGACCATGAGATTGTATGACTTCAAGGTTAGCGATTGCGACTGAGGGTTTCGCTTTAGTAATCATTACTAGTAATGACAATGCGGCGTAGCTATCGCTGTCTGTCGTGCCGTCAATTTTCTTCAAGAACATTTCCCAGAATACCTGAAACAGTATACAAATGTTATTGTAAAAGATGGGGTTTCCCAAGGCTCTTTGCTGGCACTTGTTTTATTACTGTTGTACACGCACGAATGATAAACGAAAAAACGATATATTGAAAGACATGATAAAGTAAGGACATATGCGTCGATAAAAGATGAGTATGTACCTGTATGATGGCAGGAGTGATGTCACCCTTCTCAACCCACTTCTCGAACAAATGTTCAAGCGCCAATGCGCTCCCTCTGTCAATGACCTGTATGAGCGACACCAGTTTTTTGGAGATGGCGAAGGCACGGGCACGCTCCACTTTGTTATCACATTCTAAGTACATGTCGCGGTACGCACGTTCAACGGCTTCACGTTTATCCTAGAATTATTAAAACATCATTAATTTATATTGAAACATTTACATTGGCCAAATAGGCATAGTGACAGGGAATGAAAATTAATATTTATATTTAGTCTGCCTTAAATTGAAACAAACCGTGAGGGCACGCGATTTTTCGGCTCAGTGTATCATTGTTATATGTTTATTACGTAAATAAAGAAACACGTGATTGTTATTTTTTCATAATCTTCATGACAATCAAATATCGATTCATCGTTCTTAAAATCATGAAATTTTGCGAACCAGCTAAAAGTATTTTACGAGTATAGTTCAACTGACCTGATCTGGAGACCACACAAGCAATAGCATGGTATTCACACCCAATTTAGCCGATTCAATATTAAAATGATGCGCAGTTGTGAAGAAATCTATCGCCTCACTGACATCACCAGCTTGCTTTGACATCAACAGAGTGTTTATAACTGGCATTGCTTCAGTAACCAGTCGACAGAATTGTACAGATTCTTGTAGGAAGGCGACAATGCTCTCTTTTTCCTCCAATCTTTTGTATAAAGCCAATTCGTTCTCGCATTGTTGTGTGAGCGAGATGGATTGCGTTTGTTCGGGAATTATAAACATGTTGCGAAGAAGTGCCACAAAGTATTCAACCTAAAAGACGAGTCGTGATCAATCGTAATAAAAGTATATAATAGTGGACAATACATATAAGTCCCAAATAGATCACTTCATCTGAACTGAGTACTCTTCTTCTTCTTCTCACCCGCAGGACTGCCATTCACGTCCACTGCTGGACATAGGCCTCCCTCATGGATCTTTAAGATCATGAGGGGGCTGTTGCCATACTCATCACGCTTGGCAGGCGGGTTGGCGAGCATAGTACCAGTGCTGCCACAGAGCTGTATAATAACCCGCGCTCTGTGGCTACTGCCAATCTTCCGGAGGTTTGATTGGGACCAATCGGGGAGTGTATCAAAGAGAACTTTCCAAATCGGTTCATATAAAACGGAGTACTGGGGTAACAAAGACTAGACCTAAGAAAAAACATCCAGATGACTTGAGGACCTTCTATGAGTGAGTTTAAACCATATACGTACACATTCTATATTTTGCAACATATTTACAGAAAACTACGATACCTGTTCACTCTTCTCCATATCACATCTCATCATCTTAGCTTCAGGGTGCTGCCGCTCTGTGTGTTTAACAATCAAATACGCCTTATGATAGTTCTTATCGCGCAGATGCTTACGAATCGCGTCGTACAAATTTGCAAGCGATGCTTGGGAGAGCTCCGGTTCATCTTGCGTGTCAGTATCTAAGTTCTTCTTTATGGACTTGATGACATTAGCCTCGATTTTCTCCCATTTCTTGACGAGCTCTTCGTCCGGTCCAGGGTTTAGTTTATTGTTTAGATCGTCAAGAATCTTCTGTTCTGTTTTAAGCTGGTCTTCTAAAATGTCGAGTTTTAGTTGCGCGGAGAATGGATTGCATTCCAAAAATACCTGAAGATATTGAGTTTATATTCAGTTTGCTTGATTTTACTTTCTTATAAGTACAAATATATGAGTATACTATTCTTGTAATAATGAAGGATTTATGTTGGTACTTATGGAGGATGTATAGAGAAGTTTTATTTTGTTTGATACGTGTTTATTGAGTGACGGTGCGATGAGTGTTATCGGAGCATTAGTGTAATTATATTTATTACATTAGCTATGGAATGCGATGAGATTGCGCTACTACATCTATATTTTACGGGACAAATAATTTGAATGAAACAATGTTCAAATTATGTGCTTATCTCTGTTAAAAACTTTTAAATATCTGATACAACTCTTGAAATATGTTCTCACACTCACCCAGCCAAGAACATTATGTGATATTGAAATGTTATGATGTATGTTTATTTGATGGTTATTACCTTTAGCAGTTGAACCGCCGCTTTTCTAACTAAGGCCGCTTTGTCTCTCAAACGTCCAACCGCGCGCTGCATAATATCTCGTTGCCGATTCACTGGCACGCAATTCTCCCGTTGTAATCTGCTCCAAAATTGCAATACCTAAAATTAGACAAATGCATTTGACTAACATGACTGGTCTGGTCAAATCTGGTCATGAATCAATGTGACTACAAACTTTACACAACCAAAAACTTCTGCTGAATAATCTTTTGACAAATAACTAATGAAAATATTAAAATGCAAGATAAAATGTTGCATTTCAATATTTTTACTAGAATTTTAAGATAAGCTGTAGCACAGGAATCTATATTAAGGCCATAACTATTATTTGCAGTTTTCGCTCTTGTCTGCTTGATATGATTTACCTTATGCCTCACGTAAGCTGACAAATCGTGCATATGCTCGTACAAATCGTCGAGAAAGTCGTCGCGCAGAGTTCGTTGCTCGTCCGTGAGGTTTTCGCCTTTCAGTTCTACATTCAACACTTCACACATCATGCCCAAAACACTGATTCTGAGGGTATATGACTGCAACAGATAAGTTAATGCTCAGTTAATAACAAAGATACTTCTTTGTTCGATTTGCAAGCTGATTGCCATGGTGTTTATACAAGGTTCTCACCTCATCACTTTCTAAGTAGGATTGTAGAGTAGTTATGGCTGTGGTCATCTCTTTAGGCAGTTCTTTAGTCAGCTCCAATAAGAATGCACCACAGTTTCTTGCAGCACTTAGCTCTGTAGTTGCACCAGCAGCATTTTCTTCATCACTTATTGCTAATGCTTCCGCTATTTCACGAACCTGATGTAAATAACGTTTTTCACTATTATCCTACTAATATATAAAAGCAAAAGTAAGAATGCATGTATGTACATATGTATGTATGTTCCCGTTTTACGTCAAAACCGCTGAACCGATTTGGATAAATTTTAGAATAGGAGTAGATTAGACCATGGAGACGGACATAAGCTACTTTTCGTTGCGTAAATTAGTAGTTGTAGGGTAATTGTAGGGTAGTTGTAGTAAGAAATTGCAGTGGTAGGTGCGATACGAAGTTCGCCGGGACAGCTAGTATTTTATATATTGGAGATAAATTATTAATAAATAAAAATTGATCAATCTTTATCTCACCATTTGTGGTCCAAAAGTTCCAATGTTAAACTCTTTTGTAAGCTGCACTACTCCTGCGCATATTGGTGATACAGAGTGTTCAACCATTTGAAGTATCTAAAAACAATTTTATTATGACATTACAGAATAGAATACAATAATTTCACAGTTCTGTGTAGACTAGAGCATTACCTGTACTAATTTAATCACAGCAGATGTACCATGATTGTATTTCTTTATCAAGACACCTAGTACTTGAAAAACTGTTTCCCTGACTGCTTTGGTTTTTATTATGTGCTCTTCTATAGCCTTATAGCATGGTTCTGACACCATCCTGAAACACAGAAAGATATTTTGATTTATAGCTAATTTTTAGGGTTCCGGACCAAAATGGTAAAAAGGAACCCTTATAGAATCACTTTGTCTGTCTGTCACAAATGGATATCTCAAGAACTACTGATGCTATCGACTTGAAATTTGAAATGGTAAAAGATAACACTTTTTTACTAATATAGCATTTATGAAAATGTTAAAAAAGTTTTTTAGACAAAGGGGGTGGTTTTCAAAATTTTTGTAAAGTTACTAGGTCATGTGGAATGTCATATTAAAGGTATTCATTTTCACATTAATAGTTTTTAGTTCTGCTTTAAGCCATAGTTTTAGAATTATTCACAAAAACGTGGAAAAAAATAGCGTTTCCCCCCCTTATTCCCGAAGTTTGCGGAGATAAACTTCTGAAACTTTTATTGCAATTAGAAGTGTATGTGAAGATTACAGGAATGTTATTACAAACTCTCATCGAAAGTGTAAAAAATCTACATAAGTCCCGGTATCAGACAAGAGATGGCGCTGTCAAGGTTCTCCAACCGCCTTTGTCATTATTATATTGTATGATGGCACGGAACCCTCGGTGCGCGAGTGCGAAGCTCTTGCCCAGTTTTATGATATTTTAAACTTACGCCACAAAATTATCTTCTGCCAGTGGTGGATCCCAAAGCTGAGATAGAGGGTGCTGTAGCACTAAGTGTAGGGTTATAAGAGCAGCTTGCTTGTCTGCCTCCGTCCAACCACAGAACTCATCATTGTCAGTTGACTTGGCTTTTCCTTTCTTTCCTAATGTCAGTTTAGTTGAGTTCTGGAAAATTATTAATCCAATTTAAAGGCAATCCAAATAAGAGTTTTTCAATAATTATTAACCTTACCTTAGGAGTCTCTTGACTCATATAAAAACAAGATGATGATGATGTGGAAAGCAATGCTGTGATAAACCAGGACTTCTAACTCGACCTACCTCTCAAAACACCTAGATAAATTTTTAAACTCATACACAGACTTGACAACTAAACAGCCTCAGGTTTCAATCAAACCACAAGGTGGTTCTCATACAACTGCCAAGAAAGGCGATCGTCTTTCTTGCAACACTCTTTAACGCCGTCAGGAGAGTGGGATATTACTACTCTGGTATATTGAAGGTCTTACAAATTATCACGATCCTTATAGAAGAAAAACCAATAAACGTAGTAATCTCATCCAGGCTAATAAGCTTATTGCTACCTGTTATCTCTAAGGTGTTTGAGAAAATGCTGCTGTTCCGAATACGATTAATCCTGCACTAAAGATTCATCATTGCTGATCACCCATTTGGGCTTGGGCAGGAACACGACACTACTGAGCAAGTACCTACGCAGAGTTGTCGACCAAACAAGAATGTCTCTAGAAAACAAAGAATACTGCTCTGCGGTATTCTTGAACATACAAAAAGCCTTTGATAAGGGCTGGTTCTTCTCTATACAATAAAAGCTCTACTACCACATCCGATTTTTTCACTGCTTGAATCTTACATTCCAGAGAAAATATATCAAGACAAGGATGGGCTATTCACCTTTAGCTTCTACGACATACAGGCGGGCATGCCCCAAGGCCTGTTTTAGGGCCAGTGTTGTATACCAACTTCACATGCGACTTGCCAAAAACACCGAACGTTGTAACAGCGACATTTGCTGACGATACAGATATCTTAGCCAGGAGTAGAGATAGATCGAACCAGAGCCAGATAAGCAACTAAATGAACCAGATTAAATATACAAATGGCTAAGAAAGTGGCGTATCAAGACTAGCGTTACAAAATCCAGTGCGATTGGGTGACACTATATTGCCACACAATGAGTCAATTAAATATCTAGGTTTGTGAATCTCACCTGGAAAACCACCGTTAAAAGAAAAATGAATTACTAAAACCTACACTGGCTATTGGGACGTAACTCCGTTTTTAGCACAGACAAAAAAAAAGTTGCCTTAAGCCGATCTGGATGTACAGCATCCAGTTGTGTGGAGCAGCATCCAACTCCAACATAGCTATCACACAAAATGGCTTAAGTCAAAGGACAAACAAAACTGCAAATCAACATACTTGCTAAAGAAATCAAGTGATTCTCAACAGCTTACAAAGACAGGCTTGATTGGCATCCAAATTTTATACCCATGACGGGTATAAAACTACTACTTACATTATTTTTTACTTAACTGTCTTTATTACACAATGAAATATTTAGGTACTTTGAGGTAATTCAGACTAAAACTTATGCATGTTTTTTTTAATACACAATAAAAATAAATAAGTTAAGAACAAGCAAGATTTTTTATTAATATTCCTGACTTATTTTCATCTTGGTCTCATAAGATTTCGACTGAAAAGACTAAGGAGCTCATAGCAAAAAGTTGAAGCATATTTGGCATGCCTCTACTAAAACGGTGATCTATTCAGCAAGTTTTAATGAGGGGAACTTCGATGCAACTGGACTTCACTGAATAAAGCATGTTTAACATGGAAAGTTCAGCTACTGAAGAAAAGAAAACAAATAATTTTAATATACTGAGGACTCTACTAGCTCCTGGATCCAAAACTATCTATTAACAACACACTGCTCATAAAGGGATTATCAAGCTAATGTGTTTGAACCCATATTGGTTAAATTAATCCTTGAACCTTTTAAGGTTTATTTAGAAAAAAGAGCCAGAAGTGCTTTAACCAACTAAGCTGTGGAATTATTTTCTGCAAAAGGAAAATAATGGAAGGGTTTCCTAGCTTAGATGTTCTACCTAAGTGTGGTTTAAGACTAACAAGATACTGGTAGTGAGAGTTTCTGGTATTGAGTATTCTAATTGTAGTACTTACATCAGCAGCTAGTTTTACATCTTTGACTTTCATTATTTGCGTGAACAAGTACAATGTCATTTTTACAATGTTTAGATTTTTGTTTCGCACATCTGCAGCCATATCCCTATCTTGGAAAAGTTGTTCCAAGTGGTTACATAAATTCTTGGCAGAACGAGTTATATGCTCGAATCCTAAAACAAGTAGATTTTTATGTAGTTTTTGAATGACCTTAAACTGATATAACATTGGTATACTTGGTATACCATACATTTCTCAAAGTTTGAGTAAATTATGGTAATCCGAGCGTTTACAGTACCTTTGTTTATCATATTCCATTCCAGTTTATTGCCATGAACTATGATGGAAAAGTACGTTTCAAAGTGCTCCAATATGAATTCAACTCCTTCAGAGTTGTAGGCTCTTGCAGCATCTAAAAAGTTTGGAAATATATTGTAAGTCAGTTTCTGTAGTATCATGTAAGTAGGGAGCCTGGTAGAAATTGTTTACTCTTAGAAATATACCTTGGAATTTGGATAGTAGCACACGGGGCTGTACAATATCTTCTACATGATAGCGCCCGGTATGAGCCTCCAACAACTCATCCTTCTTCAGCGGTATAACAAATTCAAAGTTACTCATAACTTAAATAAATAACTCCTAGCTTCCTATTATCATTATCCTTCTTAGTAGGATTTGCGCTCCTCACACAACCGATATTTTCGAATTTCAAAACATAACAAAATCCATAGACAAACGAATGAATGATAGACCACATGACAGTTTTGAATGAATAAAATTTTTTGAATGTCGTTTTCGATAATTAGTTCTACTACGAATTTACTAGCTAACTAAAAACCGACAGCTTCCGCAAAATATTTGTTTGGTACTGGCAACTTTTTTGACACGTTGCTTACATGTCATTTGACGTTACGCTGTGACGTTACGCTTTCTATCGCCAGCGCGGATGCCAGCTGACACCGAATTTGAGATTGTGAGCTTTTTCGAAAGTAAATTCATGCAATTGTGATACGATTTGTGTGTGAGGATACCGAAGATAAATTAAAAATAATGTCAGCCAAGGCAAACAAAGCGTTCACCAAGGAAGAGGAGCTTTTGCTTCAAGATTTTAGCCGAAATGTATCGACCAAATCATCAGCCTTATTTTACGGGAATGCTTTTATCGTATCTGCAATTCCTATCTGTAAGTACATCTTCAATTGGCCTATAAATATCTAACAGGACAGTGATTAATAGTTTCATTTATAATAAACAAGAGAATAGTTATCCAACGAAACATAACTGCTGCTTTCAGGGCTGTTCTGGAGGGTCCACTCCCTGGAACTGAGCACGTCTCTAGCTTGGTTCGTGCTAGTGACAGCGGCCAGCACCTGGTTATTGGCGTTGGCGTACCGTAACACCAAGTTCCACCTAAAGCACCGTATCGCAGTGCGCAGGGAGGACGCCGTGGCTCGCGAGATGTCCCGCAAACTCGCTGACGACAAGAAGATGAGTCGGAAGGAGAAGGATGAGAGGTGTGTTGGTTTTCAGTGTTATTTGTATAAGTTTGTATAAAAGTGATCAATAAGATTCTTAGATCTGATTCTTTTATATAACATAAGCTCAACTTATTATCATTCTCTATGTATGTTCAAAAATGTCTAACATTATTAGTATTATTATACAAAATAGGTGTTTTTTGTGAAGCTTACACATAAATTTTCTATAATTTAGCTTACCTAAATATTCTAACATAAGGTTATGCACACTTTATTAGACAACTACAAAATTCCCCTCTATCTCAAAAGTAAAAAAAAACTCTTTATATTTTTTTTGCAATGTTTAGTAGAAATTCAGAAATTCATTTATTTCCTAAACTTATTGATTAGAAAATTGCTGCATTTCTACAGGAATTTTATTGTAAAAGCGTGTACACTGCCCTCTGAAAGATACATTGACCTTACATAGCCTAATAGTGGGCAATGCAAGTTTATTTATAGTATTTACATTGTGCAAATCACAGCAGAATTTCTTAAATATATTGACAGGGAACTGTCTATATTAATTTCTTTAAATTTATCACATAGTGATTCTCTGGGGCCCATATTGTAGATTGCAAGAACAGCCCTCTTCTGCAGCACAAATACAATGTTTATCAGTTTATTATGTTCTCCAGCGCACCCTCACAACACTATGCCATAAGACTTTTGTCTTATGAAACTATGACAATAGCTAAAGTAAACAAGTCTAGATGTAGCTGTCTGTGTGGTAACAAACTTTTTCAACTGCATATGCAGCAGAACTGAGCCTGTTCGCTTATTATCTAGGGTGATGCCTAAAAAGACAGTGTTAGCTAAAAGTTCTAGATTTTCACCTTTTATTTGAATATCTGCCTTAGTATGTTTTACATTTGGAAGTGATAATCTGATACATTTCATTTTGTTTTCATTAAATAATAGATTATTAGAATTGAACCAATAGACAACTTTAGAGATTGCATTATTCACATTGTCATAATTGATTGTACAGCATTTCATCAGATATCAATTCAGTGTTTTTTTTTTACTTAAGCTATGTTTTTTTACTGCTGGGAAAAGGTCTCCCCTAAAGTCTTCCAACCATACCAATACCTTGCATGGCAATTGTGTATTACAAAAATTGTTTAGAAATTTTATACTTAATATTGTTTATTGATATCTGAAAAGACAACAGTTTTGTATACATTTCTACTATTGTTTGTAGATATTTGAAATGACAACAGTTACTTATACATTTCTTGATTAATCAAAGGATTGCTTGTTCTTATAACATTCTAATTCTTTTCTAGGATCCTCTGGAAGAAGAATGAGGTAGCTGACTATGAAGCCACCACATACGCCATCTTCTACAACAATGCCCTGTTCCTGACCATTGTGATCCTCAGCAGCTTCTACATTCTGCGCATGCTCTCACCAGCCGTGTATCCTTTTACATAGTATGGCAAAGCTGCCACAGCAACTAAACCTTCTGGAAAGTATTCACCTCATTCTTCATTCGAGTGATGCTGAAAACCTTATCAAATACTTTTGCATTTTTGAAATGGTAAAAACAGACAAAGTGTTAAAGTTAAAGATCAATCAAGATTCCACTCAGTGACATGAAATGGGGAGGTCTATGTCAAGCTAGAATATAGCAAGATAGACACAGGCTGATGATGAGGAATAGATCAAATATCATAAAAACAAAATTATGTTTGATTCTATTGATGTTTTGTCAGTTTTTAGGATTCCATACCCAAAGGGTAAAAACGGGACCCTATTACTAAGACTCTGCTGTCCGTCTGTCTGTCTGTCACCAAGCTGTATCTCATGAACCGTGATAGCTAGACAGTTGAAATATTCACAGGTGATGTATTTCTGATTTAAAATATTGCTGGAAGGAATTATGGACTGTCATGTTTACTGTGTACAATACAGTGGTACAATAATATTTCATTTTGTGTACCAAAATAATGCGGTGAGGTGCCGGCAGTAGATGTAGATGGAATAAAGATCTGCCAAGAGATACCTCTGAAAGATGGGCTGCAGCGTCTTTCCATGTATCAACATCCCGTATTGCGCTCGCCATCCCGCCATCCAAGGGTGGTTAATATGGCATAAACCCATGATGATCAGTACTTACAGATCTATGACTGAGGCCTATGTCCAGCTGTGACGTCTTACGGCTGAGAGTATTGTAGTTGATGATGATGATTATCAAAATAACGGCAAAATATATTAATACATCATCATCATTCATCATCATTTCAGCCGTAAAACGTCCACTACTGAACTAAGGCCTCATGGATCTCCATGAGGGGTAGTTGCCATACTCACCACGCTTGACAGGCGGGTTGGTGAGCGCAGTATGGGATGTTGATATACGGAAAGACGCTGCTGCCCATCTTCCGGAGGTGTCCCTTAGCAGGCTCTTACTGCAACCACGGGTAGGAGAGGAGGGGTAACATTCTACTGCCGGCACCCCACGGCTATAGGCTGTTAATACATACTTACATAGAAAAATAGCTAGCCCCTAATTCTAGGCTGTTCACATTTAGTTGAACGGTTTCCTGCAGGGTATTTTTTTATTTTAATAAGCTGTCTGCACAAAACTCTTCATATTCCAATCAGTAGACCAATTTAATAATGCTGGCTTCTGCTAGAAAATGCAGAATCTATTTATTATTTGTTGGAAACAGGTAATTTTCCTTAATTAACCGTGCAGTAACTACATTGTGTCGCTCTCCGTTGCTTCTGGACTTCTGGCGCTGCTCTCGACTGGTACCAAGTGAATACCATATATTTATCTTGCCACATCACTACTCCACATGATACCTTTGATGTGATCAAAGTTGTCTGCATAAAATCCAAAGTGGCAATTATGTTGTGAATGAATGTATGCCTGAGTTGTGTAAATTAATTTTATATCTAATTTAATAAAACATCAAAAACAGTCTTTACTTTTATTTACAATCTTGTCATAGAAAAACTTATTACTATGGTTCATTTTAAGTTGTAACTTACAATAAGTAGTTTTAGTCTATGATACCTAAAACTATGCTATATATAGCTGCTGTAAGTAGGGTGGGTTGAGTATTACGTAAATCACAAACAGCTTTTCATTGTAGTTTAACAAAATTTCAAATTAAATTATAAACTGACTACAGTACAAGAAGCGAATGAATCATTTTACGATTTAATGTTTATTAGTAGTAGCGGTGTTCCATTACTCTTGAGTCTTAATTGACTAGAAAGTCGATAGATGAGCATTCGTCGTAACTGAATTATTAACTTTTGTATACGAACACTAAACTGTCGAGATTATCTAGTTACTATGTCTACCTCCCGACTGAAATATGCTTCCTTTCATAATTTTGTCGACGTTTTGTGCAACAAGTAGTTCCGTTATAGAATCCATAAAAGGCGTTAGTTTCTACGCGTACTAGTCGTGTCGCGCCTAAAAATACGCAACGGAAATAAATCGATGAATACACTTTTATTTTTTGTGTGCAGGAAAGTTGTCGGAAAATTAATGAATATCACTGCTGCTAATAGGATTTGCGGTAAAATCACTTTCAGTCCGTTATAGTTCGATTATTTCTACCGCATACCATATTCGCTTTGTGTTGTCTCCGAGGTAAGTATCCACCGCGACTACGATAAGAGAAATCACGTATCGATTTTCATGATCGAGGCTTTCATCCGCGCAGCCCGTTCATTCTAATGTTTGCGGACTTATGGTATTTGACTGATCTGAAAACGGTCTGTGCCTGAAGCATCTCATCTCAGCCAACTACAGCCTGTACGTCAGCGAACATTGTCGCTGTTCGGCCGCATTTTGATTAAGGAACGTACGTTCCTGTCGATAGTCCCGCTATATCGCGGTGCTGTCAAATGCCAGTGTTCTCTCGAACGTTGGTTTGTCAGGGCTCAGTACATCATGCCGGCGTGAAGAGGCTCCGACCGCTGAAAGTAGACGTTCGGATTGCTGCTGAAAGTGGGCTCCACGCTCGTATACACGTTGCTGCCCTCCTCTCCGCGCATCACCACGCCTGCAGAAGTAAACATTATGAGAATGGGTTTCGTCAACAGCTTTTTGAATGATCGGTGAAGTTGCAAGTACAGAGTGAACCAATGACCCGGGTGCGAATAAAATGGGATGGTTTACATATATGTTTGAAATATCCAGCATTATTTATTATTATGTAAATATTTTATAGATATGAGATGAATAGTTGACTCACGCTGTAGCGACACAGAGTGAGGTCACTTATTAACTTTTTCTTACAAATACCCCTGTATAAAATAAAACATAGTACGAGTATAATTGTGATAATGATTAAATTTACTTGTTGGGTGACTTGATAGTACAAAAAACTATGTAGGCATTATTCGGGGTCAATGTGTTTATTAATATAAAAGTATTTAAATTTCCGAATGAAGAGAATATAATGTGCCATCAAGAGATACCTACCTGTAGCGAGGCCTGCACCAAAATAGAGTGTCGATCAGTAGAGTGTGTCGAATGTGCAATGTGAAGCCAGTAGAGTGCTGTCATAGTTACCTGGCGGCAGTAAGTAGGGATAGGGCGGGTAGTTGTAGGGGTAGTGGAAGGGAGGGTGCAGGGGGTAGTGCGGCGGGGAGTAGAGGACGCGTGAGTGCAGGTGCGGCGAGGTGGCGAACATCCCGTACGGATCTGCGAAAAGAACTGCGGTCAGATCGGCGTGCTCAAGCGCTACACTCACTATTAGCGCGCCTACAAGATACTTAACTGACCGGCTGGCTGAGCGGGCGGCTCCTTGCGGTCCGCGGGCGGCGCCGCCGGCCCCGAGACCATGCCGTACTTGACCGGCTTGAAGTGGAAGAACGACGGCGAGTAGCCCGATCCGCCCGCGCCGAGCGACGACAGCGCCTCCTCACGGTCCGCGTCCCAGCGGCCCTCGCGGCCCAGCGCTGCCAGCCGCCGCCCCTTCGGCGCGAACATCAGCGCGAACACCGTGGCGCACGTGCCCAGCAGCCCGCCCGCCACGCACGCGTCGCGCAGCGGCTCCGGCGCGCCCAGCGCCGCCGCCACCCAGCACACCCACACCGCGCACGCCGCGCCGCCCGCGCCCGCGATGTGCCACGCTTCGCGCCAGTTGTCGCGGATGCCGCGCGACCGCAGCGCCACGCCGCACACCACCGCGATCAGGAACGCCGCGTAGCACAGCGACAGCAGCAGCTCCGCCAGCCCCGACTCGCAGCGCCCGCCGGCGGCAACGCGCGGCGGCGACCCGCCCACCCACTGCGCGCCGATCGCCACCTGGATCATCACCGCGAAGAACAGCAGCAGCGCCTGGTAGGCGGCCGGCAGGTACACGCCGCCGTTGAGGCTCAGCAGGAACACGCACTTGACGAGCAGCGACGCGAACACGATCACGTAGGCGACGCCCGTGCCGAAGCGCACGGCGCCGCACGAGAAGGCGGTGGGCGCCGTCGCGATCAGCGCCGCCGTCGCCGCGCACGAGAACAGCCCGAACAGCAGCGTCTGCCCGAGCAGCAGGTGGCGGTGGCTCGGCGCCTTGCGGCTCGCGCCCACCACCACGAACACCTCGAAGGCGCCGATGGCGAGCATGCAGGCGCACGCCAGCGCCAGCACCGGCACCGCCCACGGCTCCGCCCGCAGCGCGCCCGCCGGTGCCGCGCGCGTGCCGTTAGCGCGCGGCGCGGGCGTGCTGGAGGCGCGCGGCGCCGGCGCGGCGGGGGCGGGAGGCGGCGCGCGCTCCGGGACCATGAAGTACTCGGTGCTCATCTCCAGGCGGTGCGCCTCGGTGCGCGCGGGGCGGCGCGGCGGCGCGGGGGGCGGCGGCGGGGGCGTCGCGGGCGGCTCGTCGTAGTCCTGCTCGTAGGAGTCGTCGTAGTCGGGCGCGAGGTGCGGCGGCGTCGCGTGGCGTGGCGCGTAGGCGGCGGGCACGCGCGGCGCCAGGCGGTCCCCGAAGCGCTGCGCGCCGGCGCCGACTAGAGCGCTCGCGCACAAGCACGCCAGCGCCGCGCGCGCGAACCACGCCGCCATTACCGGCCGGGGGCGCGCATTCGGTCCGCAACGTCGGTCTCTGAAATTCGCCAATGACAGGAGTTACGTCGCGTCGCCGGTCGTCTCGGCAGGCGCGCAGCGGGCGGCGGCGTTGCGACGCCCTCACTCGATACGCGACCGACGATTCGCTCGGTGGAACCGGTTCGCCGGTCGTCCTGCACCTACCTAGGATCCCTAACTTACCGATTTGGTATTCTTTGTTGTTTTATTTTAAGACACGAGAATGAAAAAGTCGGGATGGGCTCGCGGTTTATAGACCCGGCGAGCGAGTTCGAGACGTGGGAAAGAATTTTTATGAAGCTCGGTCATAATACGTTACCTACCTATCTATTTACTCGTGTGTAATTCATTACATACGCCGGTTCATCTTATTTTAGATTCATAGCAAGTTTTTACAGGAAGAAAATCAACTAGTTATAAAAGCAGTTTGAATTTCAATCGAAGCACCTGTCAGTTAAATGTTCATTTCTCTAGCTTCCCTCGGGCGCGTCAACAAAAACGCATTCCAACGGAAAATGCATTCAACGGAGTATTAGCCGTACGAGACTTATCAGTCGCGCTTTACTAAGTAAGAACGGACCGTTCGGCGTCGTCGTTGTTCATGTACATATTTTAATATCAATCTTCATTTCCACGAGTTGAAATGCATGCTGATAATATGCAACGAATGGTTCGCGGCTATACGCGACCGCGCCACCTCGGGGTGACGACGGACGCCTAGACAGACATCACGTGACTAAGAAGGGCAACGAACGTATTATACTGTCCCGGGAGCAGACATATACACTATCCATACCTACAAGTACTAGCCACCTACCGCCGGATATGCGATACGGGCTGCAGGTTACTGCCACTAGCTAGTTATCCTCACGTCAGAAGCTGGATAGAAAAAAAAGTTTTTCAAGTCAGAAAACTTGTTTAATCGCAGATAAAATGCGCATAAATGATAATTGATACCGATACAGAGTAGCTATACGCCTATACCTACAAGACAGAAACGTACCCACGTTCAACAGCACTGATTTAGGTACTTCCTACCTAGTTGGAGACGCTACTTATTTCCTAAGGTATTTCCCGAGAGCACAATGAATAAACATGGCACGATAAAGGCAATATTCTGATGATTGCGACAGTCATAAAAGACCTCAAAGAGCCAGACCTCCCCATTTCAGAAAGGAAAATAGCGGTTATTATTTTATCTATCTCCCATCCGACCTAAGAGTACACAATAAATCCACGTTGGCCGCACGATAGCTCGATATAAAATATGCATCTGTTTCCGTACAAGGAAGACTCTAATTCAGCGGGGAGATTACGTAGACAGCTTCACGGAACAAGATCGTGACTTTAAACTTATTATCCGTATCTGAGTTCTGAACGTATTGTAGGCAGATTTGGTGCGAAATAACGGTTGCGTGTTGGGCCTGGCACTGCCACTCGGGGCAATCCAACAATCGTAAAAGCAAACGATCTCGGCAACGCCGCAACGGTACCCGTAATGCTATCTCGAATCACATCCAAATCTTCGCGTTAACGGATACCGCCAAACCACCGGCGTACGCGCACCTCGCTGCTTCATTTCTACGCTATTATGCTATTCTATGATGCAACAGATCGGATTGCCTGATAGATCGGACTGTACGCGGAAGACTTATTCAGTAGGTAAGTATCTTCTTATTTATCTAATAAGTAACGTAAGTAAGCCAGCAAAATAGTTTTGCTTCTGACCGATAATAATGATCAATTATGTACGATGTTCCATAAACGTTTATTCATTATCAATGCATTGGTTGACTCTTCAGAGTCGCCTTTAAAAGGCCGGCTTAGCGTTTGACGGTAGAGCAAGTTTCATAATGTTTAAAGTCAACAAAGGGCTCTCAACACAGACTGTATTTGTCTGTGGAAAACAAATCACGAATACCAAATTCTCACAAGCAAGCTTTATCTACGGTACCCACGCAACGGCCGTAGAGTGGCTTTACGCACTTATAGTTATATTTATTGAACCGTGCAGAAATTTCTCGGTGACACTACCAAATGGAAAGTCAAAGTTTTCCTAAGTCGTATATGAAACAATGAGACTAGGGAAACAGAGCGTTGTTCATGTGCGCCAGTGCGTTGTAAAAGTAACAGCGCGAATACTCGGAGTGAAACTCAGCTGAACTGATTGTGTCGGCTCCATTGGTGGATGTGGTGCCACGTCACATTCCTGCGTTACCAACAATTATTTAACGCATCTAACTCACGTCATGAGTTAATCAAATGCGGTTGAATACGAATTCGTCTACGCGTCATAGTGAAAATCAAAGTGGCGTGAAAAAATCGAATATGTTAACTTACAAACCGTTAAGAAAGGTTTAAATAAATAATCTATATATAACACACAGCACCATCTAGACCTAAAAAAGCAGAGCTTGTGTCATGGGTTCGAGATGGTTGATAGAGTACTTAGATACTTATTTTTTGTAAATTTACCTGTGACTTTGTATATGTTAAAGATGGATATTTTGGGAACTACCTACTGCTGCTATCGATTTGAAATTAGACTTGAGATAACGCTCAGTCACTGATATTGCATACATAGAAAAATACCCAGATCCGGGACAAATATTTGTCCCGCGACGAGATTGGAACCCGCAATCTCCTGCGTCTCAGCCGGCTATTACACCAACTGCGGCACGGAGGACGACATAGTTTTGCTCGATTTATTGATACAAATTGTTGTTTAATATTCGAATGGAAAAAAGTAAGACTGTTTCGTTGTTTGTCAAATTCATCATCATCATCATAATTTCAGCCGTAAAACCACAGTAAAACGTCCACTACTGACGCAAGCCTCCCTCATGGATCTCCATGAGGGGTAGTTGCCATACTCACCACGCTTTGCAGGCGGATTGGCGAGCGCAGTACATGATGTACATGATATACGGAAAGGCCATGCTGCCCATCTTCCGGAGGTATACCTTAGTACGCTCTTTCTGCATCCATAGGGGGTAACATTCTACTGCCGGCACCTCACGGCGTTTGTCAAATTACTTGCAAGAAACTAAATGCATGGTGTCTTCTAATAAATAATAAACTGGGTGTTTACCGAGTCAACCCATGCAGGTACTTTATGTAACACACCCTTTTTCCCCGAGAGATTCCAATGATGTGAATGTCTTGAATTACCATGTCAGTCCGATCCAGTAATTGAGCACCAACTTCGATGGTTGTTGACGGCATCTCCCAAGACGCAACATATTCTATGTTTCTTATACCTGTATATATAATAGTTATATCGACATGGTATTTTTAGCGTAGCGATGGTAAATGCGGTGTTTAAGTAATAGTGCGTAAGTGTAGAGGCAAGTAAATTGCGGTCTTACGTCGGTCGTTTCAAAATAAACTCGGGCAAGACATTATTAATTTAATTTCGTCCTCCTACAGTTCTCGCGAATAAAGTCTACATTCAGACTGCTCTGACTGAATGAATCGTTGACTCATTGTGACAACTACAAGTTATGAGATCAAATTGCGTAAATCTGTTATGGTATGCACTGTAAACATACCTAATAGTTGATATTTGCATATAAAGACATTCTTGGGTTTCAATGAGTTTGTGTGTAGGTACTTACAGGCAGAAGGAAAGTAGGTAGGTAGTTGAAATATATAAGCCAATCGATCTTACGTAACTTTGCATACTCGTAAGTATGCTGCCACTGCTAAGAGAAGTACATATAAATGTTCTTGTACATAGGTATATGGTGTTCTTATTTTATCCAGTATTGTGGTTTGACGGATTTGCAAAAAAAGTGACACATTATGAGAGATGGGTCTTGAGGTTAGTGAGCAAGTCCAAGACCCATCGCAAAGAGGAAACTAAAAAATAAGGAAGTTCAGGAACGTTTTGTCTTTTAATCATTAGGCAGAGCCCCAAGACAATCTGGATCGGATGTAATTCCGAACTTCAAGCGTATATCGACTGGACTAAATATAATATAATAGTATTGCTTGAGAACTATGCCTGTTCGTGAGGTACACCAATAAACTATGTCCCATCATTACTCGGTATTAAATTTCTCGCACAAACGTAGGACGGTCTATACCCATCAGTAAGTGAAAACGGGCTGGCGTGGATGATGATGATGATGATGTTGTTGTTTATCGCATGAAAAAACACACCGTGATGGTCTGACTCAGTATGCCGTTTCAGTTTTCGGGTTGGCAATTATCTAAATACCTGTAGATAAATCTGTTGAGCGTGCCAGACAACAATCTTGATTTGATTAGGTTCCTTCTGATCTTTGAGTTACCTAAGACATCGTGAGTTTATCGAACTCTAAAAAATCATCAGCCTCAATAAAGAACAAAAAGTTTGCGTGTCATACCTGTTTAAAGACTGCTCTTAAATAAATGGTTAGTTACAAATGAAACATGATATTGTAGAGTAGTTTTTAAATGCTTGCGTCTTGTAACTTTTTTACGTTGTAGCACGTGTACTTAATAATTATAGTAAGACTCGATCAGTTGCATTATAAACTTTCTTCGATGTTTTTTTTTGTAATTTTCTATATAATGAAATCGTTATCTACATGAAACGATGGGTAAATAATTAATGAAAGTGACTGCCGTTGAAATGGCAGTGATGTGATTAAAATTACTATTCGTCTTAACTCTCGGCATTTTATATTGCCTTGCTAGAATTTAAAAATAGGAAATACTTGAAGTAAAACAACGTTGTAGAGAAATTTAAATGGAGCATTATTACGCATCTCACCTCTGATCTTACTCAGGTGTTTATTCAAATGTTCTGAGCGCTTCGTTAATTTTCGCCTAGTAATAACTAGATCTAGTGGTGATGTAACGAATGTCGATTTTCACACTTTCGCGAATGAGAATGCCATCTTTTTGCCATTCTACTTGCAGCAATTTTCTGACTCTATGATAGGTAATTACGCGTGCACGTCGATTTATTTTGATCTAGTGGTTCAATAGAATTACTTTATGTTTCCCTTAAGAGTTTTACTGTAGCTTTAATGTGCTTACGTACCGGCACTGGGCCGGTTATAATAAAATTCCAATGCATGTTACAAATCAGGTAAGAAGGTGCCTCTAGTATTCATGTACTCGTATTAAAATAAAAAGTTTATTAAAAAAAATATAAGGTTCGGTAGTATGTTTTAGTTAAGTATCCTATCCTATTATGAATATTGTTTATATCAATAAGAGAACTATTTATATTAAATATTAACATTATGTACTTATAATAAATTAGGCCACGCGCTATGTAGGATTCCGTAGTTAATCGTATACCTGTTGTTAGAAGTTGGTGTATGTTCTTTTACGTATACCAAAACATATTAACATGAATTTATTGAGTTTCTGGTTTAAAGACTAAACTAAAATAAAACCGGGCAAGAGCGAGTCGGACTCGCGCACCGAGGGTTCCGTGCCATCATACAATATAATTTATGACAAAGGCGGTTTTATATTTGTTGGAGAACCTTGACAGCGCCATCTCTTGTCTGATAGCGAAACTTATGTAGACTTTTTAGACTTTCGATGATTTCTAAAAAAGTATGCTATGTAGAGAGATTGTAATAAATTTCCTCTAATCTTTACATACACTTCTAATAGTAATAAAAGTTTCAAAGGTTTATCTCCGCAAACTTCGGAGATAAAGGGGGGGGAACGCTATTTTTTTCAACATTTTTGTAAATAACTCAAAAACTATACGACTTAAAGGAAAACTAAAAATTGTTTATTAATGTGCTAAAAAATACCTTTCATATGATACCCCACATAACCTAGTAACTTTCCAAAAATTTTGAAAACACCCCTTCCACCCCCATTGTCTAAAAAACTATGCAAATTAGAGGGTTCGCTATAATTTTCCTATGAAGTTTACATACACTTCTATAAGCTATAAAAGTATCATGGGTTTATCTCTGCAAACTTCGGAGATAAGGGGGGGGGGAACGGTCGTTTTTTCAACATTTTTGTAAATAACTCAAAAACAATACGGCTTAAAGGAAAACTAAAAACTGTTTATTAATGAGCAAATGAATACCTTTCATATAATACCCCACATAACCTATTTACTTTACAAAATTTTTAAAAACCCCCCTTCAACCCCCCTTATCTAAAAAACTATGCATATTAGAGAGTATGCTACAATTTTCCTATTAAGTTTACATACACTTCTATGAGCTATAAAAGTATCACGGGTTTATCTCTGCAAACTTCGGAGATAAGGGGGGGGGGAACGGTCGGTTTTTCGACATTTTTGTAAATAATTCAAAAACAATACGGCTTAAAGAAAAACTAAAAACTGTTTATTAATGTGCAAATAAATATCTTTCATTTGATACCCCACATCACCTATTAACTTCACAAAATTTTTGAAAACCCCCCTTCCACCCCCCTTGTCTAAAAAACTATGCAAATTAGAGAGTTCGCTATAATTTTCCTATAAAGTTTACATACACTTCTATTAGCTATAAAAGTATCACGGGTTTATCTCTGCAAACTTCGGAGATAAGGGGGGGGGAACGGTCGTTTTTTCAACATTTTTGTAAATAACTCAAAAACAATACGGTTTATTTTTTTTTTTTTTTTTTTTTTTTTTTTTTTATTAATAGGTCCACCAAACTGGTTGTTGCACAATTGAACTTAAATATAAACACAACAAAAAAAAAAAAAAACAGGTGCAAAACCTTCTAGAGGTAGACACAGCATGCAATAAAAATATTATCTAAGTACTTAAAACAAAAAGAAAACAATACAAACTATCAACTATAATTACAAAAGTGTACCTTTTGCAAGCAATGATTTTTTGACAGAACTGACTGATGCACCAAAAATGTCAAATATACTACGATTGTTATTGTAATTCATAGACATACGGCGAATTGGTGAATAATGGCCGTAGTTAGTGCGACAAGCCTTAGTGAAAAAGGACTTTCTAATATCGACGCGACTGTTTTGACGTGGTATTGAGAAGTTCAGCATATGTAGCAAGTCAGGGCAGTCAATGATACCTCGAACAATCTTAAGGAGAAAAATTGCGTCCGCCACTTCTCTTCTCAGGTAAAGAAGACTAATGTTGTAATACTCTAGCCTTGAGTGATAGGAAGTTAGTATACGACACCGATTATCTGCGTAGGTGAGATGGTAGAGAAATCGTTTTTGAATCCTTTCTATTCGGTTACTATGAACAGCATAAAAAGGACTCCAAACTGGACTGCAATATTCCAAAAGTGAGCGAACATAACAGTTAAATACCAACACAGATAATTGAGAGTCCTTAAACATTTTGGTGGTTCGCGTAACAAAACCAGCTAAACGAGAACCTCTGAGGCAAATATTGTTAATATGTTCTCGGAAATCAAGCTTACGATCCATTATAACCCCCAAGTCGCGAATGCTAGAGACTTCTTCGATAATTGAACCATCAATTAGGTATGAGGCAAAAGTTGGAGACTTTTTACGACTAAATTTCAAGTGAAAGCATTTAGATGCATTAAGCATCATTTTGTTTTGATTGCACCAGCTATTTACTACACAAACATCGTTTTGGAGTGCAGTAATATCCTGATCTGAATGAATCACCCTGTACAGCTTCAAATCGTCTGCGAACATTTTGTATTTGGAGGTAATACTATTGCAGAGATCATTGATAAACACCAAAAAGAAAAGGGGTCCGAGATGAGAACCCTGGGGTACTCCTGACGGAACATGCCTAGGACTTGATTTAAAGCCACGGATTATAACAATTTGTGATCGGTTGCGTAAATATGATTCACACCATCTTAAAAGTGATCCACAGATACCTGCGTGGGCAAGTTTTTGAACAAGGATTCCATGGTCGACCACATCGAACGCCTTAGAGAAATCAGTATAGATAGCATGTACTTCGAGTTTATTTTCGAATGCTTCGGTGATATCACTAACATAACTAACAAGATTCGATGTAGTCGACCTGCCTGGGCGAAAACCATATTGTTGGGAGTTCAGAAATGACTTTAAGTGAAAGGAGAGTGTTTTATGTACTAATGACTCGAAGAGCTTCCCCATGGCTGAAAGAATAGAAATGGGTCTGTAGTTTGCTATATTTGCCTGATCACCTTTCTTATGAATAGGTGTGATGTGTGCTAGTTTCCATTTTATAGGGAAAACTCCGGTAGAGAGGGATTTGTTAAAAATTAAATATAATGGTTTAGAAAGCTGAGATGCACACTGTTTCAGAAATATTGGATGAATAGAGTCTGGCCCAGGACCCTTGTTTGTATCAGTAAGCTCCAGAGATCTTAAAATGCTTGATTCAGTTAGTTCGAGTTTGTTAAGTGATGGAAAATTTAGTGCTGAGATTTTGTGTAAGTGCGAATGAGTAGAAGTGCTATTAAAAATAGAATGGAAGTGGTCAGAGAATTTCTCGCTTATGTTCTGCCCACCCTGAACGTGTATTGAGTCCAAAAACATTTCATCAGGGATTTCTGCACTATTGCACCTAGTTGATTTTATGAAATTCCAGAAATGCTTTGGATTATTTTTTATCTGCGACTTAGTCTCTCTTTTAAATTTAGACAGACAATCGAGAATCATTTTTCCGCTTCTGTCTCGAAGCATTTGATAGGTAAAATAATCTCTAGGATTGCAGTACTTCTTATATTTATTGTGGTATTTTGCCTTTTCCTTAAGGGTTGCAATCAAAGAACGATTGAACCAAACAGGATAAATGGAATTGGTTTTCTTGGAAAGCGGGGTATATTTGGTGATTATTGGAGTTAATATGTTGAAAAATCTATCTACCATTCCGTCAACAGTGTCTGGTACGCTCAATTCCTCAGACCAATCAATCAATGTCAATTCATTTTTAATGTAAGTATAGTTGGATTTGAAAAAGTTAAGGTATGATATAGGTTTATGTCTTGGGATATAATTAGTTTTAAACTTCATTGAAATGGTTAGAGCTGGATGATGACAGTCAATATCAACCAGCGGAGATGAGCTTTCGGATACTGAAAAAGTATTACGGGTGTTTGTAAAAATAAGGTCAAGTGTACGATCATTAGTGTTTCTGATGGAATTAATTTGTTGCAGTTCATTGAATGAAATCGAATCAGCTATCATACTGTTAACGAGGTTTCCTGTATTTCCAGGTACTAGGGTGTTTAATTCTTCATTATAAGTCCAGTCTAAACTCGGAAGATTATAGTCGCCAGCTATAAGGAATATAGATTTTGTTGATTGATGTCTTTGAATGTTGACTGTAATATTTGATAACATGCGATCGAGACAGTCAGAATTGATAGGAGGAGGAAGATATAAGGTGCATAGACAGAGATGGACCGAGGAATTTTTGGTAGATAACTTTATGATAACCCATAGGTCCTCGCCAAGAGATTCCCATGTAAGCTTGCGAATGGGTTCATATGCTAATGGGTTCATATGTAAGGAAAACTAAAAACTGTTTATTAATGTACAAATGAATACCTTTCATATGATACCCCACACGGCCTAGTAACTTCACTTAAAATTTTTGAGATCCCCTATCCGCCCCTCTGCAATCAAAATAAGATTTTTTTTTAAAATTTTTGTACGATTTATGTATAAACCGCACATTTGCACTTTTGCAAGCGGTGCATTTTACTTACCTAAGCCTAAAATGCATTCAGTGCGCGTTCGACCGCCGTCCCGCGTATTCATAGCATTATCAATTATCAATAAATCAAGTAATCAAATTAATCTCTATCAATTATAATCTCTCCATCAATATCATCTAAAGGTGTAGGGAAGAAACTTTACATCTTTATGGTCCTTCGACATTTGAACCGGCGCGCGGAGAAGTTTAAATTCAGGACCACGCGGTGCAGTGACCTAGTTACGAAATCACGTGTTTCCTGTGAATTTGCCGTGTGACGTGACATTCATTAGCAATCAAAGTGACTATCAAAGGATTTTATCATAACTATCACTATCATTATTCGCGAGAAGTGTCGTGTGCCTTTTTGTGAATTGCATCATCATTATCATCAGCAACGAGTAAGGTAGTATTGAAGCCTTCGTGACGTTGCGGAATCAAGGTAACTGTTCTGGGTATCTCGAGTGCGATAGCAAATCGGTTTAGTTGGCCTCCCACCAGCGGGTCTCACCAGCTAAACTGAGAAGGTGCATATATCGCGCTAGGGATCACTGGGATAGCATTACCTATACTACATATCATCCAGCACCAGCGAGTAGGTACTATCCAACTGTTTACGAGCTCAGAGCGTCATCAGCGTAAGTAGTAGAAAATGGAAGACCTACTAGCAAACCAGCAGCAAATTATCAACGAAGTGGAAAGGCAATCAATAAATTTTAAGAAGGATGGGCCGGAGAGAAAAACCCCTCACTATGTAAAGAAGAGGCTTGAAAATCTCAAAGCCTACTGTGCAGAGTTCGACAGTAACCATAAGAGGTTGTGTGAATTTGAGTCCGATCACCCCTACTTCAAGGACAATTACTATGAGGGATTTATGAAATTGGCCCAGGAATATCAAGGTAAGATCCAACCTTTCCTAGTAGCAGAGGACAAACCATTACTGAAGCCGGCGAGCCCGGGATTAGCACGCTCCTTTGATTGGCCCACCGCTGAAACGGTGACTCCTCAGGCACCGCAGCGTGGAACAAGTACCAATCTATACCAGGAAGGTACTTCTGGACAGTCTTCAGGGAGGGTTGACAGAGGTAACTCTACCAAACTTGACGAAATGTTCAGAAAACAGAAGAGCAACTTTAAGGCATTATCAAGAACGATCAGCAACATCAATGTGTCTTCACTATCAGAGAAGTGGGAGTTTGAGGACGCTCTTCAAACTATTCAAGGTCGTTGGTCCGTTGTTGACTCTTTACACTGGGAGATAGACAGCGAACTAGTGTGTGACAACCCTGAATACGAGCAAACTTATTATGAGTATGAGTTAAAGTACAACAATATCAAAAAATCTATCAACAGCGGCATGTGGTCGGCTCGGCATCGCGAGCAATCTACACCTGCCATGGAGATTCCCGTCTTCAATGGCAACTATCATCAGTGGATGTCTTTCAAAGACCTGTTTACTGAAACAATCCACACGAATAAATCACTATCAAATTCGCAAAAGATGCAATACCTTAAAAGCAAAATAAAAGGAGCAGCAGAAAAGCTCATACAGCATCTTAACATCAGTCAAGATAATTATGAAGTTTGTTGGGAGATTCTTAATCAGAGATATGACAACAAAAAGCTTATTCTCAACTCTCATTTAAACATTCTTTTATCAATACCTAGTATGCAGCAGCAATCATCATCATCAATCAAAAAACTTCACGATACAACAAACGAGTGTCTTAATGCCATCAAAAATCTAGGCGTCAACATTTCACACTGGGATCCGCTTATCATCTACCTTTTGTCTCAAAAATTAGACGCGGATACCCATAATGATTATGTCGAGTATGTTCAAGATCCCAAGGACATTCCCGTTTTATCAGATTTCTTAAAGTTCTTGGACTCTAAATTCACTGCGTTAGAAGCGTCTCGTCGTGGTCGTGGAGAAACATCAAAATCAAATCAATCAACTCAATCGAATCAACAGCAAGATTCTAACAAAAAACCTACCAATCAAAACTTAAATCAAAAACCATTTATAAAATCAAACAACTATCATTCTAATAAAAAATCATTCCAAGTTTCGCAACAAAAATGCCCACAATGCAACAGTCAGCACGGTATATTCCAATGCAGAATATTCAGTGAACTAAAACCGGCTGACAGGCTTAAATCGGTTACGAAACTCAATTTATGTGAAAATTGTCTGTATGATCATAAGGGCAAGGCATGTTTCTCGGAAAAACGTTGTCAGCAGTGCAAAGGTAACCATAACACGCTTTTGCATGAGGCCTACGTAAAGCAGCCCGAATCCAGTACATCAACAAAAAATAATGTGACGCACGTATCTCAAGACAATATATCAGAGATAATTTTAGCAACAGCACTAATCCAGGTAGTGGCTGAAGATGGTTCCATCATTAAAATGCGTGCCCTAATAGATCAAGGGTCACAGACGTCGCTGATTACAGAAAACGGCGCACAACGCCTAGGGTTAGCACGACAGCGTTGCAAGGGAGTTATTTTTGGAATTGGGACAAAAGAAAACAACTGTAAGGGTGTAATCACGATCACAGCAAAATCAATTTACAGCAATTACACATTCAGCACTGACGTACTAATAATGAAAAATTTGATCAACAATTTGCCAAATATAACATTCCGAAAACCGACTTGGTCTAACCTTGAAGGTATTCAATTGGCCGACCCAGATTTCAATGTTAGTCGTCCCGTGGACATTTTATTAGGCGCCGAAATTTACTCAAACATCATACTTGGCGGCCTCATCAGAGAGGGTGAATCAACCCCTATCATACAGCAAAGTCGCCTCGGTTGGATTATCTGTGGAAACATGAAATCATATCATTGCAATGTCGTCATCAATAACATCGATGAAATCAGTAAATTTTGGGAAATAGAAGACATCGCCGAGAGCTCCGCCATTAATATGTCAACGGAAGATCATTTCTGTCTCCAGCAATATAAGACAGAAACCCGCCGTCAGGATGATGGCCGCTACGTCGTCCGTCTACCTCTGAAACCTGAAATCAAAGATAAATTGGGTGAATCCAAACAGAAAGCAGTAGCTCAATTTAATCAACTTGAAAGAAAATTTCTAAAGCATGAAAATATAGCAAAAGATTATAAACAGTTTATCAATGAATATCAGGAATTAGGTCATATGAGGCCGAGCATAAGTAATCCGAATCATGGCTATTACTTACCGCATCATTGTGTGCAGCGCGCGGAGTCCACTACAACTGCACTTCGTGTCGTATTCAATGCGTCATCGAAAACGTCATCAGGCTTTAGCCTCAACGACTTGATGTACAGTGGGCCTAATCTGCAAGCAGATCTATTATCATTAATTTTAAGATGGATGCAGTACAAAATAGCATTTACTGCGGACATCGAGAAGATGTTCAGACAGATTCTTTGCCACGAAGATGATCAAAAATATCAACTTTTAGTGTGGAGAGATCACAAAGATCAATTATTAAGAGAATGGCGACTTACCACGGTGACATATGGAACCAAGGCAGCGCCCTTCTTAGCCATGATGACCCTCAAGCAACTAGCACTTGATGAAGGAGAAAAATATCCAGCAGCAACAAAAACCCTGGATAGAGACTTCTACATGGATGACCTTATCAGCGGAGCACACAGCATAAAATCAGCAAAGCAAATCATATCAGACTTGATTGACCTCTTAAAATCGGGAGGTTTCAATCTTAGAAAATGGTCATCTAATGAGAGGGCATTATTGGATCAGCAAAACGAGCAAACATCATCATCATCATCATTTGACTTCAAACATCAAGAATCAACGAAAGCACTTGGACTTCGATGGGATCCCCGAGAAGACGTGTTTTCATTCCAACTAAAAATCTTATCATCATTATCATCAAAGCCAGCCACCAAACGATCACTTTTATCAGAAATATCAACAATCTTCGATCCTCTCGGTTGGCTGTGTCCCGTAACAACCAAACTGAAATTACTATTTCAGTCAGTATGGCAACAAAACATTCAATGGGATGAACAGATTCCCGCATCCTTAAACGATGAATGGTCGGATATCAAGCAAGATCTTGGAGTAATCAACACGCTTCAAATCCAAAGGTGGCTAGGAAGTCACGAAAATGATAACATAGAGCTACACGGATTCTGCGATGCTTCCGAAAGCGCATATGCCTGTGTTATCTACAGCAAAATCAAATGCACAGAGAAACCTGTGATCATCGCAGCAAAATCAAGATTAGTGCCCAAAAAGAAAAGTGTATCACTCCCGAGACTTGAGCTTTGCGCGGCATTCCTGCTATCTAATCTCATGAAAGTCGTCCAGCAAAACTTAGCAGAGCACAATATAACATCATTTGGATGGTCAGACTCGACAGCGGTTTTAGGTTGGATTAACGGCGATCCTAACCGTTGGAAGCCATTCGTAGCAAATAGAGTCCAAAAAATCAATCTTATCATACCAGCAAAAAATTGGCAGTACATCAAATCAGCTGAAAACCCAGCTGACTGCGCGAGTCGTGGAATAACTGCAACACAACTGAAAGAGCATAAACTTTGGTGGAACGGACCTGCGTTGCTATTATCGCCACCGAAAGTAGATCAAGCAGTGGTTTACGACACTAATCAAGAAGAGAAAAAAACATATCAATCAAATGCTATCACACAGTGTCAAGGCGATGACGTCATCCGTGAGTTAATACAAAAACACAGCTGTCTCACACGCGTGACGCGCATTGTCGCGTGGATGTTACGTGTATCAAGTTATAAACGCAACCGCCGCCACCCTGCATATCTAACAGCGCAAGAAATCAATCTAGCAAAAATAAAACTAATCAAATGCGTACAGCAAGAATCATTTTCCGAAGAAATTAAAGCACTGCAAAAGCAAAAGAAATTATTATCAACCAGCAAGCTTCTCTCATTGAACCCGTTTCTGGACCAAGATGGATTATTAAGAGTTGGTGGCAGAATAAAATATGCCAATATCAGTGAAAGCATGAAACATCCCTTCATAATCCCACACAACCATCACTTCACGGATATTTTGATCGATAAGGCTCACAAGGTGACACTACATGGTGGAGCAAGATTAACTTTGAATCAACTAAGACAAGATGTATGGATTATAGGAGGAATCAGAGCAGTCAAGAAACGTGTTCACAGTTGTATCACTTGCAGAAAGCATGAACCCATCAAGCTGAAGCAAATCATGGGAGAACTACCATCAGCTCGTTGTAACCCAACTCGACCATTTTATCATACTGGAGTGGACCTGACAGGTTTCATCGATGTAAAAGCTAACGTAGGTCGAGGCATAAAAACCATGAAAGGTTATGTAACAGTCTTCGTTTGCATGGCCACGAAGGCCATTCACTTGGAGCTGGTGTCTGATCTAAGTTCAACAGCATTCTTATCAGCACTACGACGAATGGCAGCCCGGCGAGGTACCCCACGGCACATCTACAGCGACAACGGAACCAATTTCGTCGGAGCCAACAAACGTCTAGAGCAGGAAACTATCAACCTAAAAAGCACACTAGATCATGAGTTTTACTCAACAGTGGCCGAAATGCAGATAAAATGGCATTTCAATGCTCCTTCCTGGCCCAGTGCTGGGGGGCTATGGGAGAGTGCAGTTAAAAGCCTCAAACATCATTTTCGTAGAGTGATTGGAGACCAAAAGCTCACCTACGAAGAGCTATCAACACTTCTTGCGCAGATTGAAGGTTGCCTAAACACTAGGCCCTTATGCGCACTAAGAGAAGATCCAGATGACATAAATTGTCTAACACCATCTCACTTTTTGTCAAGCGGCCCAGTTCTTACTATTGTGGAAACTGAAACAGATCAACGCACCAGATGGCAATTAGTACAGAAAACTTTCAAAGATATCTGGAAAAGGTGGCAATCAGAGTATTTATGTCAATTATCAAACAGAAGCAAATGGCAGCAAGCAGAAGCAAACATGGAGCTAAATGACATCGTAATCATTCACGATGCGAATGTACCCGCCGGAAAATGGGCTATCGGAAGAGTGGTAGAGCTTCACCCCGGAAAAGACGGATATGTTCGCGTAGTCACGCTAAAAACTAAGAACGGTACTATGAAAAGACCAGTAGTAAAACTATCTAAACTGCCAGTAAATGAGCCTTCGGCAAGAATGGATCAACAATATCAAAATAAACCAGCACAAGAATATCAAGAACCACCTATTAAGCAATCAAAATCAAAAACATCAAAATCGTTCAATTTTGTAGGGCTGTTAATGATGACAATGATGTTATTCATAACGCCCGTCCAGTGTGATTACAAGATATCAAATATCAACAACAATCAAAGCATTTATTTCGACAAATTATCAACAATGCACCTTGTCCGAGATCATTGGAAACTTATAGTTTATTATGACATGGACCCATATTGGCAAGGAATGCAGTTATTCACAAAATATATTGATCATCTCGAAAGCATGTGTTCAACAACATCAAAGCAAAATTACTGTGACGTTGTCTTACTACAATTACGTCACGGATTCGAAGAACTACAGTACTACAACAGTTTGATGCTCGGCAAACCAATGGAACGCGGAACGAGATATCGCCGCGGTCTTATCAATGGAATTGGATACCTGGCACATAGTCTGTTTGGAGTACTGGACGAACAGTTCGCAGAGCAATATGAGCAAGATATAGAGTCGATTCGAAACAATCAAAAACATTTGGCCCTCTTGTGGAAAAATCAAACATCAGTAGTTGAATCTGAATATAACTTACTGAAAAGAGTGGAACAATCAATGAATAATCAGCATAAACTATTTAATCAACAAATTATCAGTCTAGAGAAAAATTCTAATACATTATCTAAACAAATCGAATCAGTGGCAAATAATAACAATTTTGCCTTATCATCAATCATCGCTAACAGCATCATGATGAACATAAAAAACATACAAGATACATTGGTGGATACCATCACAGATATCCACTATGGGAAATTAAATATCCATCTGTTGACCCCAAAGCAACTACAAAATGAGCTTAATATCATATCAGGGCAACTTTCCAAGGATTTGACCTTACCCATAAGCAACATGCAAACCGAACTATCAAGCATTTATCATCTACTGAAAGTGAAAGCAAGAATGACCAAACTTTACTTCATTTTCGAAATCAAAATCCCGCTAATCACCAGAGATAGTTATGACATATACAAGCTTATACCAATACCTCACCAGCGCGGAAGTGAGATGGTCGTGATCTCACCTATATCAGAATATGTAGCGTTGAACATTCAAAAGGATTCGTATATCACACTATCGGAAAATGAAATTCAAAACTGTCTCCCCTATGACTCATCAACACGCCTGTGCCCATTACAGAGACCTATACATCATATGACGTCAGAAGAAAGTCTTTGTGTAATGGACCAGTCAACAAATCAATGCACAACCAACATTAAAAAATGTACACCCCACTGGTCAGAACTTAATCACCTGAATACATACCTGTATTTTATTTGCGATCAACATACGATAAGAATCATATGTGAGCATCAAGTTACGGCTGTACCAGTCAGCAAGGCCGGCATTATGACACTGGGAGACGGCTGTATTATCAAGGGCGAAGACTTTGAAATATTTGCACACAACAGACAAACGAATCTACTAAAAACTCGACCAGATATCATGCGTATAGAGATTCCTCCAATCAATAACATTATAAACTTAACAATACCTATTAGTGCGACTATGTCACATGATTTGGAGAATCCCAATTATCAGAAAGATCTACGAAACATCGGCACACAGATACAAACGCTAAAATCTGCCGAAACCAGCGTAGAGCTATCACATATCATATCATATCACGACGTGCATCAGTTCGTGGTCCTATATGTCTTGGTAGGAGCAGGCCTACTAGCACTCGCGCTATTCGCCTGGCGGCGAGGGCGACTCCGCTGCTCTGCGCGAATCTCGCCCCCGCCCGCGCCGGCCCCTGCGCCGGCGCCCCGCAGCGAGCACCCCAACATTCGTGTTCACTACACGACGACTCCGGCGCCGACGGCAACAGTGAGCACCAGCATCATCGACAATCTAGTGAATCGAAGTGCGCGCAGTAATTCCGATTGTGTTGACGCAACTACTTCGCCTAGTTTCTTAAATCGTTTCATTAAAAGTGAAGTGCAGTGAATTGAAATATCATAAGCTGGACATTATTAGAGACTTTGCTTTTAATTTAGAAATTTTTATACATACATTTTACTTTTTGTTTTTATCATTTTACATGTATCATTTTTTATAATTTTGTTAATCATTTTAAATTCTTCTCCCTCGGGAGCATGTACGATTTATGTATAAACCGCACATTTGCACTTTTGCAAGCGGTGCATTTTACTTACCTAAGCCTAAAATGCATTCAGTGCGCGTTCGACCGCCGTCCCGCGTATTCATAGCATTATCAATTATCAATAAATCAAGTAATCAAATTAATCTCTATCAATTATAATCTCTCCATCAATATCATCTAAAGGTGTAGGGAAGAAACTTTACAATTTTTATATATGCTATATTAGTAAAAAAGTGTTGTCTTTTACCATTTTAAATTGCAAGTCGATAGCATCAGTAGTTCTCGAGATATCCATCTGTGACAGACAGACAGACAGACAGACAGACAGACAGAGTGATTCTATAAGGGTTCCTTTTTACCATTTTGGTCCGGAACCCTAAAAAGCTAGCTTAACTCTTTCAGTTTTCCTAGAAGGTTCATGGTTAAAACTACATTCAAGATTTTTTTTGGATTTGTATAAAGCGTTATTTCGACGTTGTTGTTTTATATATCCATGCAAAATAACAGCTTTGTAGGACTAAAAGTCTCTTCGCCAAGCCGGTGACGGACGGTCAGACAAACAGACAAAGCGAAACTATAACCCGTATCATAAAGCAAAATAAAATGTACCTCGTCAAACCGCTCACTATCATCTGCTCCCTAAGCTCTGCTGGTGTTTTTCCAAGAGCTTTCAAGAGATCGGTAATACTACTCATACATAAAAGTGGATATAAGAATATTGTCTCAAATTATAGACCTATTTCTATTTTACCAGCACTCAAAGATTTTAGAAAGAGCCATAAATAACAGATTTATCTGTTACCAAAAAAATATAAACTCCTGTCTGAAAATCAATACGGTTTTAGACATGGTAGATAAATAAATAAATAATGATGGACAATTCGCACAGCATCATCTAGCTCCAAGCTAAGCAGAGCTTGTGTTATGGGTACTAGATGACTGACATACTTAATACATTATACTACATAGATAGATATTTTTTATTATATATAGAAAAACACCCAGAACACCCTGAACAAATATCTGCAGATCATACAGACATTTGTTCCGAGGCGGGAATCGAACCCGCAACCTCTTGCGTCGCAGGCGGACCTTCGACCGCTGCGCCACAGAGGTACATAGATCAACTGCATATGCTGTATCTGACCTCAATAATTATATCGTTGAATCTCTAGACAAGGATATCAAATGTCTAGCTATCTTTCTAGACCTAATTAAAGCATTTGACGCGATATCTTTAAGTCTATTACTTGAAAAGCTAGAACAACTGGGAATACGCGTCAAACCGCTAGAGCTCATTGGTAGTTATCTAAGCGAAAGAACCCAGACTGTTAAAATTAATGAAGTTGTCAGCTCTGAAATACCGATCTCTTATGGTATACCACAGGGCAGCGTACTCGGTCTAAGCCTTTTTTTGGCCTACATAAATGACATCTGCCAATTAAAAATTCCATCTGGTAAAATAATTGCTTTCGCAGACACTATTGTTCAGAGGTGAAACCTACAGTTATGCCCAACAAAGCTTTATTCTAGTCAGTAACCAGTTAAAACAAAATAATCTCACCCTTAATGCAGATAAAACTAAATACATTACGTTTTCTTTGCGTTAAACAGGCCAGCCTGAACATGAGAAATACTACCTCAAAGCTCATGCTCCACAATGCTCCCAAATCATCCATGCAAACTGCAATTGCGCTATTATTGAAAATACGAAAACTATTAAATATCAAGGAGTAACCTTAGATTCATATTTATCATATGTCCCTCATATAAACACCCTCAATGGCAGAATACGCAAACTTATAGCTGTATTTAAGAACATAAAACACGCAGCAAATGAAAACCAACTTAGAAGCACTTATTGCGTACTATGTCAATCCTTAATTTTATATTGCTAACATCTTGGGGCGGCGCTGCAAAAACCCATCTACTTCCTTTGGAAAGAGCACAAAGAGCAGTGCTCAAAGTAGCAAATTCCCTTCCTTACATGTATCCAACGACACTGCTCTTTAACGAATGCAAGGTACTGACAGTGAGGCTATTATTTATACAACAAGTAATTCTTCGCCAGATTACTTATTCTGCTAATTTAAACGTTAATATAGATAAAGCTGAAAAACGTAAAGACAAAATTTATTTGTAATTTATGTGTAATTGACGAGCTCTGTGGCGCAGCGGGCGAAGGTCCGCCTGCGACGCAAGGGGTTGCGGGTTCGATTCCCGCCTCGGGACAAATGTCTGTACGATCTGCAGATATTTGTTCAGGGTGTTCTGGGTGTTTTTCTGTATATAATAAAATATCTATCTATGTGGTATATGTATTAAATATATCAGTCATCTAGTACCCATAACACAAGCTCTGCTTAGCTTGGGGCTAGATGATGCTGTGTTATTTGTTCAGCATTATTATCATTATTATTATTATTATTTAACGAAATCCTGTAAAACTGCCTTCGCTCATTTTAACTTTCTGGCTTCATACCTTTTTAATAAAATAAATAAAACTATAACCGTTTGTGATACAATGCCCTCTGAATGTAAGAATAAAGTGAAAAAATACCTTCAAAACATTAATTATTTACAAACAGAAAAACTTTTAAAAATCTCTCAATAATATAGTTTGTTATTTTTATAGTGTTTAACCACATATTTTCATTTCTTTGAAATGTTCTCTCAATAATAATCTCGCATCTTTTTTACATAACTTGTCGAAGTATAGAAAATAAAGGTATATCTTGCTCTACTGTTATACTAAAAATCCAAGACGTTTTTCAGGACACTTAAGATCGCAACTCGTTACTGTGGGAGGTTTGATTTTGTTAGTATAATTTGTCTGGCTGCAATAGAAATAGATTTAAATATTTTATTATTTAGTAAAATCATAAAGTAAAGATATAGGTCCTTCTGAATTTTCGTTTATTTTTTATTTTCATATTTCTGTTAACATTTAAGTGCATTATAAATAATAAATTGTTTTTTCCTTACTGGGATAATTATTAAATAAAGAACACCACACTACAAAACCCATGTTGCTAGCTGAGGCAGAGCCACCTCGTATCTATATACAAGTATATACTTAGAGCGAGGAGTATTATGTCAAAGTACACATAGGTTTAGTTCAAAGTAGTTAACTTTCAGAAGCACATACACCCCCTGTAATTAGATATAAGGAAACTGTTTTGTAAACCTAACTGAATAAGACATTTATTATTATATTATTTTTATTATAAGAGTTTCTTGTTTTACTACGAAACACTAAAAAGGATTTACGTCCTTGTCTAGGTACCAAGTTCTCTATTTTCCGAAAGGCTGTTGCCTGTTTACGAGTTAGCTATTATTCTTAGTTCGAAAGAGCTTAGGGATATGGCTCTTGTTTTTGTTGCTATGTCCTTGAAAAAATGGTAGGTTTGTATCTACCGTCGACATAAGAGTGTGTTAATCAAATTGATCAATATATTTTTTTGTCTTAAAACATGAAAAGTTAATTTAAGACGAGCCTAATGCAATTAAGCTGTGTATTGTGCAAAATAAGAAAAACTAGTAAGAAACTCATTTCAAGCTGACGCCTCAGAATGAACCATAGATCTTATGAGTCCAATAGGCGTAGTAAATTACCCGCATGCTATTCGCAGAAATTATAGGCAGTGTGAGCCTCCTCTGTAAATTACGATGATTTATTTTGAAGCATTATTTTCCCTGTGGTGAAATAATTCGCTTGCCAAGATGCGTTCACAAAGCGATTGCAGTTCGACTGTTTGCTAAGAATATTTCAGCTTGCTATAATTAAAACAATCTGTAACATTGGACTACGCCATAGCACTAGAGCACAATCCATAGAACTTGCATAGGTCCTGAATGCATCTTTAGTCCTTTTTCTTTCCACAGGACTTAGGCCGTAAACCTCTTGATTTACATATATTAGTGCCCGGACACGATTTGGAATTTAATGACATTTCTTGATCGTCATCGTTAAAAGACGCGGGCGACGCGACGACGCGGTAAGGAACCCAGCCCGCTTATTGTTGGGTTCCTATATCAGTTTTCTCCTAGACTATACGGCTTGGATCGTAAATTTTCTGATTTACATCTTAGGTATGGCAGGACACGTTAAGGAATTTAATGGCATAAGTATTGCTAGGCGATTGAAGTGAAACCCAACCCGGTGTCGCATTATTTTGTGGTATTATGGTTTAAAGATCGATAGCGTAGGTATATCTATGTCGAAGACATCAATGACAGGTCATGATTTTAAATTTTATATCTTCAGCTAAGGCTTTATTGGTAAGTAAATAAAATATAGGTAGGCATCTAAGTGTTTTACATCCCTTTGTGGTGAAATATGTTTTTCGCAGACATTCATGCCAGAACTTTACTTGGGCCGTAAACAATCAAATTTATTACGAGTATCTAGCTGAACGTCAATTTGAGATTTTATAACGATTTCTCGACTGTTTAACTTTAACGTCTCTCGCGGGCTCTTTTGAATTTAGGTACCAACCTTATACATGTTTAGGCAAAAAGGTATATATATATATTACCTATATATCTTAGGCCATTTAAACATCGTAAAAAACCACAGAATAGATAATAATAACGTAAATATTTTTTTCCATACATTTTACGTCGTATTTCTTCCAGAGATCCTATTAAAAGTAAAAAATGTTTTAATGACATAAATACGGTGGTACAATTATTAATGAATCCATAGGCTCCCGAACTAGTTAATGGTTATGATAGTCAAATTTTGAAAGGTTCTTTCAGAAAGTTTATATTGTGATAAACTGAAGCTTTATATTTTAGTAGTAGTAGAGTAGTTGTAGTAGTAGGTGCGATAGGAAGTACGCCGGGACCGCTAGTAGATATTAAAGATAATAATACAGTTTACCTCTCGACTTACACGTCGTTTAACCAGAAAGAAAATCAAGTTAAAATTGAAAAGATTCAAAATCCGTGTCACCTAATGATTATAAAATGTTTTTGTTACCAAACTTCGTAGTTATTTTCTGTGTAGTCGCCGCTGTTACACTAATCAAAGAAGTCAAGCTAAATGTTATAAACAGTAAAACCTATAGAACTACATACCTACGTACATAATATGACAATTAACGACTTGAGGAAATAACCAATACCTATTAACGTAACTTAAGTTTATAACCAATTTACACAGACCAACCTCCTAACCTAACCCAACATTTCCATGCCTCTACTATGTTCGTTATTTTCCAGAGCATAACAATTCGCTTAATTTCTGTAATGGTGTATTTACGCAGCCGCCGATGAAATTATGTGGAGAGAATAGATCTATTCTATTAGGCGGGCGCATTATGTAAATGATAACAAAGTTGTTAAACTGGCATGCCGGCTACTTAATGGCATAGAAGGCATAATAGTAGGATAGCTGCTACTCGGGATGCAAACACGTCCATAATTTACAGGTATAAAACTCCAGCGCTAAAGTCCATACAAAATTAAAAGGACCAGAAGTTTAAAAGTAAGCGCCATCGTATATATTTCATTCTCATTATAATTCAGTTTGTTTAATCACGTAGTATTATATCGTCGATACTGATTCCATTATGGGGAAATCATCATCATGGGATTGAATGGGCAACACCCTCCTCGCGTAGGGAAAGTGAAATATCTCATTGTCACATTGTTATATTTATTGTAGTCGCAAATTTAGAATGAAATTATTTCGAACACTTATTTTGGCTATGTCTTTTTTAAACTTTCGCGACGACACATTATTAACACATATTAAACCGCGTTTTTATGGCGTTATTTACCTTTATTATTGGCTGACGTTTCGACATGTGTGCACCCATTGTGGTTCCGGGATGATTGAACGTCGAGAACGTCGGGCAATAATAAAGGTAAATAACGCGATAAATACCCGGTTATATTATGTGTTAATATTTAATTTGGCTTATCTATATCTATACTAATATTAAAAAGAGGAAAGATTTGTATTTTGTATGTTTGTAACAAATAAACTCAAAAACTACTGGACCGATTTTAAAAATTCTTTCATTATTCGAATGCAACATTTTTTTAATTAGTAACATGGACTATATTTTATTTCCGTATTCCGTTCCCACGGGAACGGGAATTAGGGAGTGAAACGGCGGACTGCAACTAGTTTTGAATTAATATATAGATTAAAGACCGTAAATACAGAAGCGCTTACTTTTAAGACTGGTCATTTTATTTTTGTATGCAGTCTAGCCAAGGAGTCGTCCTCTTACGAGAGGGCTAATAGCTTGTCTTCTTTTACTTAGCGTGCAAGTGCCCATTAGAATTAAGTACCTACGTAGCCTCATTGCTTGTTTTAAATATGAATATTTTAAGAACGAGTTACGGGTATTTTTGTAATAATGGCGGTCTGTATTTTAAAGTACGAGTTTAGGGTAAAGGCGTCATTACGCCGAATACAGAAAATACAGACCTACATTATTATGTGGGTCTGTATTTTCTAAGTTACCTCAGAACTTCGTCATTTATGAACCGATTTGGAAAAATTCTTTTGGGTCGAATTGATGCACTTCTAGATTGGTCCCATTTCAACATTCAAAACTCGGTTCTGATGATCGGATCAGTAATTAATTAAATAATTGTGTATACTGGAGTCCCTCAAGAATTTAAATTTAATTTTTGTTTGGATTTAATAGAAGATGATTCTATTTTTCGATATCGCTACCTGTGAATTTTTTAACATTGAAACATTTTTTAACAAGAGTTTCGATGGCAATCTGTGGTCTTCTTTGTCAGTTTAACTTCACCAAATCATACGATTTGAATGCAAACACTTGCTGAAAATGCCAGAATATTATATTTGTGGAGTTCCCTCGATTCTTCACATATCCAGTCATTAGAACTGGGATGTCTTATTTTAAAAGTTCTGAGGAAAATAAGATTAAAAAAATACATATGTATAAGAACATGAATGCTGATTTTCATGTTATTTAAGAAGTTCATTTGTTTATCAAATCATTTTCAATTGCTTAAAACAAATATAAGAACCAGTTAATTGTTAAGAAAGAAAATATCACGGAGATTGTAATACAAATTTTCATAACAAAGACATCAACGCGCTCCATTATGTTCGTAGCAGCGCAGCGTAGCGTTTATACTTTTCATACAAATATGCAAATTTCATATGTGTTTATGTGTTTTTAAAATTTCACATACTAAAAGCTTGAATGCGCTCTAAGCTGTAAAACCATCATTGAATAGAACTCGTTATATATTCAATAGAAATTCAGAAATTCATTCATTTATTTACATAGTTTGCAATTACAAAGCATAAACACGTCAATGCAATAAAAAAAAACATTTATTCTTATGTTAACAGGAACATAATTGTTTACTAACCATCAAATATAATATTTGAGTAGGTTCGTCATTTTTTAATGAAAATTGGGTTGGTTTCTAACCTAACAATTTCCGTAGGTTCTAACATGTAACAAGCATATTTATGCTAATTGTGTATGACTGTAGCCATGTAAATAAAAACTGGCGGTGCAAATAATTAAATGCTCGTAAAGTATTTTTTTAGGTCTTATGCTTCCCGCAAATCAGCGTTCATTTACTCACACGTAGATAAAAATAAGTTTGGAGACAATTATAATATTTTTTTAACCCATATAATAAACCTGTTCTAGTGCAAACCGTGGCTAGGCAAAGATCTCCGCCAAATTTCCTTGATTTAAATATAGCATAAAAAGCCAAACTGACAATTAAGAGCTGCTTAAATTTAATCAGTAAACCCATATTTTACTCTTCTACGCCGTATAATAATACATTTCATTCAATTTCACATCTGTGGTAGTCCGCTAATACCAGCGCTTTTGAATTGCAGAGCCGTTAAAATAAAAAGATAGATCGGTAAAAGCCCGCGAATCATTCCAGAAAAAGTTCGACGATCTTCAGACAAGGTGAACAACAGGTTCAGTATAGATCGCCTTTTGGCCTGGAGCACTGACACCTGGTCAAAACTTCGCGCTAACACAATACTCACGAAATTATTTCTTCAGAGTCGCTATCTTTAGATCTGCCGCCGATAAATATCCCAGGGCAAGATATCAGGTTGCTTTTTCATAGTCACTTGCGCGGGAAAAGCTGGGCCTCCATACGTGCGAGAGGTACGGAGCCTTGAGACAAACTAAACGAATTTCTGGGTGTCCGTGATGCGTGACGGGTGCACGTGCGCGATGCGCTAGCGCATCTCTTTAGCTACACACTAGAACTTGTTTCGCGTAGAAGACGTGACTGAAGTGTTGACTGACATTGACTGGAAGTACCTATGCTCTTTTCATAACTGCGTTGTGGTTTGGAAAATTGTTTTTTTTTTTAAGTACTTAAAATAGTTCAATGCACTGCCTTAGTCACTCGCGGCTTAGCTAGTGCTACACATACGGCACCAGTTTTGCATACAGAAACATAAACGCGCTCTACCATTTTGCAAGTTCAAGGAATCCATAAGGCAGTTTGCAGTCTTGAATTAATGGCCCTGATTTCAAAGGAAAATAAAACTTATCAATTGTAGCAATCTTTTTTGTGTTTTAAGTGAAAATACTTCACACGGCTTCTGTTGGACGTGGAAAATTTAGTGATGGATACGGGTTACTGATAAAACCACTTAAAATTAACAGTTCTTGCCCCTCTTTGCAGTTAGAAATAATGTGTGGGTACGCAGAGACAATTCGGAACTGTAATTACTCGTATAATATTTTTGGATTCCGTTTACAAGTGCTACAACCTATGATCTAGAAACTCATAATGATTTTAATCTAATACTCTACATACATACGATGTGGTATAGCTATAAATTTGATGAGTGTGGTGACGACACACGTGCAATGCCTCCAAGTCTACGTATACCGCTTTCCCGTTCCGCACCGCTGGCCAGCATTTATCCACTGGAACGTTTTCTGATGCATCTCGTGAGTATTAGTAGTATTCCGTATTTGGTGATGATTGGCTATTTGCCTGTAAATGCCAAGAAAATGAATTTCTGAAGATAACCATTAATGAATGGTTTCGATCGAAATTTAAAATTTTAAACGATAAATTGAAATAATTAGAGATTATTGCAAAATACACGTCCAACTTTGTGAACCTTGGATCAGCGACGTAAAAAAAAGGAAATCAGTTCAATAGAAATTGTATTTCTTTATTTAAAAATGTATATATTATATGGTTTGTAAGTGTTTCTTGTTATTATGTTTAGTTTTAAGGTGTGCAATAAAGTATTTTCTATCTATCTATCTATCTATATTATATTTATATATGTATAAGACATTGACTTAGGAAACTATCTCCAAGAACTCAAAATCCGTTCAAAAGTTTTAAAAATAAAGACAATTAATGCATGTTGCGGCATGGCTTTACGTTTGCTAGATTTGACTTAATAATATTTAAGGAGTCGGTTTTAAGTCTCTTTGTTAAACATAACTGCGCTTGTTTTCGTAGCTTTAACGTTATCAAATGCATTAACTTCGTACCTACAGGTCTTCCCACGGGGTTTCTGTAGGTATATGTATATCTGTCTTATCGACCACAGTGACTGAATTGGACTGGACTTATTAGGGTTTGGTTTTATGCCCTTTGGTGGCTTGCAATACCGAGTTTGTTGGTGAAGCTACGAGCGCACTGAGCATGATAAATTATCAATTAAACAATTACATCGAAGGGTATTATCAGTGATAATTCCCTTCAACGTAATTGAAAGATATGACCACTGGTCGGGTCTAGAGCTCATCGCACTTTTATTGAGCCCTTCCTGACGGGATTTTATTACTAACCGTAATTAGCAGCCGTGCTGACCGAGTGGTCTGTACACACGACCATCAATCCGAAGTTCGTGGGTTCAATACCAGTCGTGTGTGTACCAATGGATTTTTCTTTCTTGAAAGATGTATGTGCACACTTAACACGTGCTTTACTGTGAAGGAAAACATCGCGAGGAGACCTGCGGCTTAGTTGGCTTCAGACGACGTATTGATCTGTTCTTTCCTCTGATTAATAGCTGACTACGCTAAGTGGATGGTATAGGTACTGGGCAAGCCTAATCCATCTAACAATGTCCCAGGCACTGCAGCTTCCCGTACAGCATGAACAGTTTCTGACGCTGTATAAATCATCTATATTAGATGTAAAGGCCATTGTGTTGTTTATTACTAAGCCAAGCCAATGTCGATTTTCACCCATCTGTTACAGGGCTCTATGCCTCTAAAATGTTGAACCTATATTCTGTATCTAAAACCCGAGTCCAACCATAACTCAACCTTTTTTCATTGTTAATTACATTTTTGTTACTAACTGAATTACAAATAAAATGTGGTTAGGTAACGAAAATAAAATTCTTTTCCCAATCCCTAATTCGGCCATTAGACCGAATAAGTAGCGAAGAATTTAATGTTTGTTAGAGCTACGAAAATTATAGTGAATACTGACATGTCCTGACGCAAATTGACCTTCTTATATTAAAGTCCAATCAACTTCATCAACAAAAATAAGCTAATGACGCGATAAAGTCCCGTTAATCAGTTTTAAAATTGTGTTTACAGATCGCGAAAGTATATAAAGTACAATATATCAGATGCACTGCTGTCTGAATCAGATTCGTGTAATACGTCTAATTACAGACGTAAACACGACCTCGTAAGTAAACGAATTATCAATTAAACGATATCCCCATCGTATTGACGGTGAAAATTAACCACTTTCCGCTGATAAAAGTAGGTGGCCTCATTCGCTCAAGCATAGCATTGGAAAATAGTAAAACAAATGAGATACTACATGATCAAACAATATATTGTGGGTACGTAATGGGATTAGTATTTGACTGATTGAATAGGACAAATATGACAAAGAAGTGTCGGACCGGTAGCGAGGTGTGTCCACGACATAGTTCACGCCGTGGGGTGTCAGTGGATGCGACTAGCCCAGGACCGTGGTGGCACAAACTAAGAGCGCCCTTTAAAAACTAAAAGGTGTCCAAACTTACTACTACTTTGTTGTTCTACTACTTTGTTACTTCTGTATCTTTAATATTATGGTTGATAATGAGACATAAAGTAAGGCATATCAATTACCTTTAAATTTCTGGTCCTTATAATTCAGTATTGATTTCAGACATGGCGTCGCCTCCGACCGAGTTGCTATTAGTGGTAAGAAACCTAACGAAGTAAAGTTGGTATTTTGAAAAATACAACAAAATGTTTTTGCAGATATTTTATTGATAATCATCAACACAGGAACAAACCATAGAACAGCCAATTTAGAAGGATTTTTCATCTATAAAAATAGGTAAGTACCTAAATACTACTTAAAATTAGCAATTGAGATCGAATTAGTAAGGTCGTTAACAAAATTTTAATCCTAACTTAGGTACTAAAGCATATCAAAAGCAATTTTTACCAAAAATTATTTTAACTAAATTCTTTGAAATTTTGTTAGTAAATGGTTTTTAATTTTTTAAATGTAAGTAATTTTTAATTTGGCTTCTATAAAATTAAAACTATTAACAGTGTCCTTAAGTATGATCAAGTCATAGAAAATTGAAAAAAAATCTTAGATTTAGACTTCTATCATATCGCAAAATTATACCAAAAACCATACAGCAGAAAAATAATTAGCAGCCACGTTAATGCGTAAAATCGTGCGAACTGGATCAAAGTGTAACTACCTACAGATTAAAGTTGATAGAGATAAGAACACAACATCTATTGCATCTACCTCTAATCTAACGGTAGGTACCTCAATCGTAGACGTTAAGACAAAGCGATATAACATTCTAACAATTAACAGTTATTTACAAACTTCGAAGTAAACCAATTTCAGCCTTTCTTGTAGTCGACATTGATGCTTTTATGAAAATGTTACGTGCGAAAAAAAAGTGCCCAAAATTTTAATAATATATATGTAACTATACTCTAGCCAAACTCAAGATGTAATATTTACTAACATTGCACTGACAGCTGAATCAGCTGATATCAGGGGTGAAAACATTTTTTCGGCTGTGCTATTTTCGCTATTTATATACATATGTATATATATATTTAGATAAAAATTGAATATAAAAAAATGTTATTTGCTGTCAAATTAATTCGTTCGTTTCAGCCACTTAAAACGTCCACAACTGAACACAGGCCTCGCTCATGAATCTCCATGAGGGGTAGTTGCCATACTCACCACGCTTGGCAGGCGGGTTGGCGAGCGCAGTACGGGATGTTGGTACACGGAAAGACGCTGCTGCCCATCTTCCGGAGGTATCCCTTAGCAGGCTTTTACTGCATCCACGGGTATGAGAGGAGGGGTAACATTCTACTATGCATTCTAAAATGCTCGAGCAGTAGAAAAATAATCATTACTTAACGATTATTTAATTCTCAGAAGTAAACAAATTTTTACTTGACAAAACCGTTACGTTTATCTATCTTCAAATGATATTTGCTAATTAAAAATTTCAAAACTATAAACATTACATACACTGAATAGGGTAGTTAAGACCAGCTGGCAACATTCCGACCCTTGTAAGTTACGTTCCATTTCATCCCATAGATAAAAGGAAAAAAATCCTTTGAGCTTTGATTAAACTCTATGAAAAATAGGATGCCACTGAGCTAAGATTCGGCGTGATAAGAAACGTTACGCCCAATTCAATAATGCGCCTAAATTAATAATATGCTCTTTCTATGAGTAATGTATAGCTTGTAGTGTATTCTTAATCCCGAATATACATAGTTAATAAATATCCAACTGTTTGCGACCCAGGAAGTCACAACTAAAATTCGTTATGGTTGGCACTGTTAGGAAAACAAAAAATCTCTGTTGATTTTAATCTTTGTTTTTGATCACCTAATGAAGATTTATAAATTGAAAAAGTTAGATTTTCCATAGAAATGACGTAACTATTGAAAATTGTAACAAATCTTGTAGAATTTATTGGTAAAATCATCTAATTCATTCATGACTCCAAAAGTTTCGAGGCGCAACCCTAAAAATCAGCTGATTTCCAATGTTAGTAAATATTGCATCTTGAGTTTGGCTGGAGTATAGTAACATATATTCTTAACTTCTATTCAGTACGTTAACCTGCAATGATACGCTTGGGAAGATACTCACTACCAAGATACAAGTTTTCTTTAGTTTTGTTTGGTAGGGAGAGCTTTTAACAATGTGTTTTGTACATAATTGAAATAAATGATTTTAATTAAAAAATTTAATATACTCGCGACCATGGCAGGTGCAATGCAACCCAGTGGTAACGTTAGGTGAGGCATTAGGCATAGGCAATTTACGAGAGAAATACCCAATTACATACATGTGTATTTATAATATCGCGAATGTTTAAAAATACTATATTGTAGACTGGCTTCTGCCCGCCGCTTCGCTCGTGTTGTACCCGGATAAAAAGTAGCCTGTGTGTTAATCCAGACCTACATCTATATGTGTGCAAAGTATCAGCTCAATCCGTGGGGTATTTTATGCGTGAAGAGGTAACAAACCTCCATACAAACAAACTTTCGGATTTATAATATTAGTGGGATTGTAGGTAACTTTACATTTTTTATTTTGCACGTAACATTTTTTTAAAAGCTCTTAAAACTGCTTTTGGAAATTGGATGCACTGTTACTCCGAATGTCCAACCCCAATAGCAAATAGCACAATCCATCCCGATCTATCCCTATTCATCGAATAACAATCGTATCCCAATCCTAATTCATGTAAATCGAGCACAGTCTTATCCGAAACCTTGTGATACTCTTCAACATAAGGCGAATCAATAATTTTCCTAAGCGTCAATATTTAGAACTACCTTCTGTCCGTGGCTTCGCACGCGTTGTACCCGAAAAATAGCCTAGGTGTTATTCTAGGTTATTATCTTCACATCTGTCAGGTTTCAACCCAATCCGTTGTTTTGCCGTTAGAGCCATAACATTATCATTTGTCACACTAGGGATTTGCAAGCGCGCATCAACTTGTAGAATCCACTGACTGCTTGTTATTCTGTTACAGTTTTGAGCAGTTAACTTAACCTGTGTACCAAGAACCTAAATCGAACATATCAATAGTTAAATATATAAATAAATAACTGTCAAAATATCGTTTGATTCAAAGCATATTTTGGCTTTTTTGCGTTAGCAATATATTGTCCATTTTGCATCAGTATCAGCCAAGTACCTAGAATAGAGTAAGTACTCTGTGTGCTTGACGATAATGCGGCAAACACAAGCTTAAAAAAAGAGCTCTTTTCATTAATATATTGTTATTTATATTATTGTTATTATTATTTTATTCAGAGTGTTGTTGGGGCTGCCGCGCTTCTGCAGCGCATCAGGAATGTTTGCTGACGCAAGAGTAGACGGGTTCGCGGCGATAATGCGCAAAAGATTTGCGTCCCTGATGCGCCGGGTGCGTGACAGCTCCAACAGCTACCTACAGCTCATTGCTGAGAGACTAGATACTGGCTGTCTCTTTATGGAACACTGGACAAGAGCGTATATTGTGCTCTCTTGACCAGTGTTCCATAGGTACTTTGAATTATTTTGAATTTAATAATCACAGTGATAATTTTAATTGTAATTTTGATTTTAATTTTAGTTTTGACATTTATTTCGTATTTAATTTTTAATTTGTATTACTCGAATATGGACACTCTAACTTATTTTTTCTCTTGTATTATAATATTTATTGATGTCTGAAATAAACGAATTGAATTGAAATTATATCTAGGAACTTCACGAGCTACTAGAGCACGAGCATTAGGCCATGAATTACTGAAAATCAAATCACTCTGAAACCGCTAGTGTGATAAGGCTCTTGTTGTAACAAGCATCTAGCTAGATACTTCACATCTTCACAAACGTTCTGCTTTATACAATTATTAGGACTATACTTTAGGGTTGTGATGCGGGCGGTCTTCGTCGTCGCTGTGCTCCTCCTGAAGCAGCAAGCTGTCTGGAGCCCGGGGTGGAGCCCGCGACCCTCCCGACTTTCGAGGCCCTCCCCGACTAAACATCTTCGATAGCTGTGCGAACTTTTTGCGAGAAACTGTAAAGGAAAACAAGTAAACGTTAACGTGATTATAGAATAACATTACCCTTCTATTAAAAAAAACTGATATGTGACGGACGAAAAGATACGACTAAATCAAATAAAACCGACATCAATGTCTCTGATGATGATGTGTCGGTTATAATTACCTATCATAGTTATGATTCTTAACTGGGAGTATCTTTTGCCACCCGTATTTTTTATGTTTAAGAGTTTCGATGGCAGTCAGTCAGTTCAATTTCAACTTTTTACTCTAATTTTCACACTTTCTGAAAATAAATGCTTGACTTGTAGATTTGGGACCAATCTAGAAGTTTTGAATTTTTTTCACTAGTCTTTACGATTTACTCTGCTGGGCAAAGGCTTTCTCTCCGTTTGTCCCAAATCATAAACGACGGAGTGAGTGAATGAGGTGCAACATAAAAAAATGAAACAACATGAGAACCCCTTCCTTTTTTGAAGTCGGTTAAAAAGATGCTGTCGGCAATATAATACCCCCTCTGGGCACTTACTAAACTCTTCAAACTGACGGATATCCTCGCGCGTAAGAAAAGTAATAAATGAAACTAAATTTTACCTTTCCAACCTAGAATAGACAATGAAGTAAAAACGTCTCCTTATTTTCTCAATGGATTATAACCAAGGAACACGAATCGATTGACACCTCACTCAAGAAAACCGTATAAAACTTAATTGCCTTATTTAGGTAAAAAGTAGAGTCGTGTTTTGTTTGTGAAGAGTTGAGAAGGAACCTTTTGAATTTAAACTTACTTTTGCCCATATTTTTGAGTCGTTCCTTAAACACAGCTTCGTCATCGTGGTTTTTTGTCTTCTGCCCTTGTTCGCTGTCTAGTGCTGCCATGAACTCCTGGTTCCACCGTAGTTCTGCCATAAACTCTTCGTTTTGAAGTAGCGTAGCAATTCGATCATCGTCCATTTCTAGGCTGAGGTCTATTCTTGCGTCTGTTCCGGGCGGGATCCGTAGGAACATGGGTGGTAGCGGCCCTAAGAGACGTGGTACCCATTTTCTTCTAATAGCTAGAGGAATTGATTCATCATCTGCGTCTCTGTAAAGAAATATATAGGTTCTTGATTTTCAGATTAGATAATCTAAATTTAAACAGCCTGCTGAATCCCACTGCTGGACAAAGGTTCTTCTCTTCTACTTATCTCGGTCTATAATTTACTATATACCTATACACCAGTTTTTTCCAGTTTTCCTACTCCAACTTTTCATAGATCGCTCAGAGGTCTCATAAGCACCGTCAGTGACCGTATTCGAAGGCCTCGTAGAAAAAAACACTGGGTTTTGAGGTAAAGGCCGTAATAGTATCAACTTAAGTGTTTACCTACATGACTAATCTATCATGATTTGAGAACAAAAAATTCCTGACAATTATTCCAGCTCAAAGAGAATGCCAGTTACAGCAACCTAGCCATTGAACGTGTGCCATAACAATAGGCGACAATAAGCTCCAGTTGTTTTCAAGGTGCGTAGGAACCAAACCATGACGCGCACAAACATAACTTATATTTGGATCGAGAGATAAACATCTCTTTCTTATTTGTAACATAATGAACATGCCTATAATGCAAACAAGGGTAGTCTATTGTGGGTGTTAAAAAACCTCTTGCAAGCAAACCTGTTGCTGGAAAATGAGATACCTAATCACATACGACATAGGTAGATATTATATTTATAATGGAACACATTATTTATTTTGTAGGTTCCAGTATCTACCAAGGTAACAGGAAAAAAGAAAATTGTCGCAAAAATACGGATACTTTCCGTTTCTACAATTTGTTTTGTAATGTAATTTTACAAAACATAACTTACACAAGTGCTGTTGTGTCGTTGTCGTCTCCATTAGCCGTGCCTCTGGAGCGGCGGTCCTTGCGGCGCGAAGGCGTGCAGCTCTCGACCCTCTCCATCTCTAGCCTAAGCCGCTCGTTTTGGTTGTCTGTGCTCATTGCCAGCAGCTGGTCGATAGTCGCATCGACGGCACCCTGGTTTGCTCGCAACACGGCCTCGATGACGTCGTCGTCCATATCCGGGAACATCGTTTTGAAATCAGACATGGCTTGCGTGAACTCGAGCTGCATAGTAGACGCCACCGTGGCCGGCGGGGGCGCCGGGATGCCGTCGCCGCTGGTCCGGATCATGATGTTCCGTAGTATCGTCGGTGATGTCACAAACCCGGCGACACAGCTGATCTCTCGGGCGCTACCGCAATGTTTACAAGGGTCGGGCCAATGTTAGCCTGGGCCATCCTCGCGGCGCTCTGCTTGCGCCACCGCTGATCGGCTGAACTAGCCGCAACTATTCTGTTTGCATTATGCACTAAACTATACGGACCATGATGTGCAATTTTCGCTTTTGTAGTAGAGATATGCGTTTCGCGCAGGCGCGGCTAGCTGCGGGCTGGAGTCGATATAATTAGTGAGATGGGATAGGGCGGAGCGCGGCCCGCAGCCCTCGCGATGACTGCAGGAGGCCGCCACGCCGGCGCGGCCCGGGGTCGGGCGGCGCATGTGCGCAGCATTGTTTGTAAATTGCGTAGCCTACGTCAATGTGACCTTTGGTGTTGCGTTTTCGCATCCCTACTCTATATTCACATAACAATGCTATCTCATCGTTACGCTTTTGTTACATAAGTATGAATAGAAACAGTAAGTAGGTAACTAATGATGGTATCTATTATTGTGTTGGTGGTTATCGTTTAGTTAGGTTTTTGTGTTGTAAGAAGACATGCAATGTAGTTCAATTTTACTGATCATTATATCAGCAAAATGGAAATGGATAACAATAACTAATTAGTCTAGTAGAATTTAGTCACCGAAATGTAATAAACTAGCTGCTGCCCACGTTTTAATTACTTTATTTTTTTGCGCGGATTTATTATTCTAGATTAACTTAGGCGTTAGGTGCCTACTCCATATAAAATAGCCAGGGAAAGTCCTGTCAAAATCAGTCCAACCGTTTCGGAGATTAGCGTGAACAAAATGACAGACAGAAATAATTAAATTGTATTTACATTATAGGTATCGCGTCCTACCATACCTATATGTATGGTAACCAAGCATTTAGTAGAAACCCTTTATTTTGCTTTTACAAACAGACACTTTAATTTTATTTTTTTGTGTAGAGATATGCATAATTTAATGAATGAATATCATTTTATTGTCTGAATGCAAAGGAATGGTCAACCATTAGCTAAATAAGTAGGTATGCTATGCAAAATCGCTATAAGTTCACCTACAATATTTGAGGAGTTCCCTCGATTTCTCATGGATGATCAGAACTGAGTTTTGAAAATAATAGGGCCTAATGAAAGTGTAGGTATTTAATTGAACTCTAAAAGAATTTTCCAAATCGGTTCATAAACGACGGAGTTCTGAGGTAACAAAGATTTAAATAAAAGAAAATACAAGTCAGTTTTAACCGCCAGTATTACTGATGATAAGTTTTTTTCTTTTTTAAATTTATTTATTGAATAAAGAAAACAAACTTAAAAAGAATTACAAGTTATTACAGCATCAAAAAACCGCTAAGGTTTGTAAAGAGCTATAAGAGTTTACATAGTGGCAATAAAAATAAATAAGTCTCTAACAGTAAGTACTTACAATGCAAGTGCAGGTACCTACAAAAAGATATTTGGGTAGTAACAGATAACAACTAATAAAAACGGATCAAAGGTTAGCAATTATTTAAGATTTTACTTTTAGGTTCCTCATATTAATAGTATATAAAATATCTATTGGGCTATTGGTAAGCTATTGATAAGCCGAGGAACCAGGTAGCCAGCTGTCCTCTCGCCGTACATATTGCTTGCGCACAGAGTTACTAATCGGTTTTGAGCAACTGCCCGAGTGTATACAGGATGCTAAATTTTTGTTTTAAAAGATTGATTGAAAAAGTTATTTGTTAAAAGCAGATAATTAAATTGAGTGTGGACATGTAGAATGTTTCAATGCTTGAATAGATCGATTTCATTATTTTGACAAAGGATTTTTAGTAGGTGAGTGGATTGCATGTATCTTTCGGTATCGCCACCCATGCTTTTTTACATTGAAGAGTTATATCATTAGGGTTCCGGACCAAAATGGTAAAAAGGAACCCTTATGGTGTGATTTTGTGTGCCATAGACGAACGGTTCTCTCGGATAGGTTGAGACGCACACATTATACATATTTGAACTTGTTGAACAAACCCCCGAGAAGAGTTTTTAAAACGGCGGCCCTTACACGGATCACGTACCTCACCACTTTTGTAAATACGTCTTTAGATTTATTTTCTACTTCATTTTGTTATTAAGAGCTTCCTCGATTCTTGAGAATCCTTAGTTATTATTTATTTTAAACCGACTTCAAAAAAGGAGGAGGTTCTATGTTCGAATGTACCTATATTTTTTTTATATAGAGGTATGTTCACCGATTTCTCCGTCAATTGTGGACCGATTTTCAAAATTATTTTTTTATTCGAAAGAGTGCTCTTCCGAGGTGGTTCCATTTCAATTTGGTTCAGTTCTGACTGACAGTGGAATCCATGAGAAAACCATATAAGTCTTAACTTCATTAAATATTTTAAAGCAATACCTACAATTTATCTCATTGAAGTCGGTTTTTTTGTTGACAAATTAAAGAATTATTGTTTGTACCTACGCTATCACATGCTCTTTATAAACAATCATGGTGTGCATATTTGTTTAAGAATATGATCTAGTTCTAGTCCTAGTACTTTTTAGATCTTAAGAATTTAACCGCAGCTGAAATTCGTATAGAATTTTTGGTAAAATCATAACTTAGCGAGTGGTGGCCTTTTTTGTTTAATTAACAGTTCTCAATTTAAATATGTACTTAACAACTTTTTTTTTGTGATGACAAAATAAACGTAATTTTATATTTATCTTAAACAGATGCTACCTCTGCCCGATTGCGAAAGCTAATATGGATATTCAAAAATATTCGTAATGTAGCCAGTTTTGAACAACTCAATATGGTTTACTACTTACTTTGTGTTAATTCTCGGTTACTGTATTTCTGTCTGAGGAGGAGCCTGTAAAAGTAAACTTACACTAAGATTGAGCTTAACACGCTGTATAAAAGGTTATGCTTTATAAACCACCTCGTTACCAAACAGATAGCCTAAATTGTATGAGGGTAAGCTTCTCTCAACCAGGCAGCTGTTCATCCTAGAAGTTACTCTCGTATCATAAAAAATCTAACTTTTGCTCATGAAAATTCTAACCCCATTAGGCGAACAAAAAGTTTGCAGTGTCAGTAAATGCAACACCTCATTTGCTAGTGTCGTCACCCGTACTTTCTGGGAGCCTACATATAGGTACACTCGCGTTCATAAGTAAAGGATATCACTTGTGACTGGCCGGCTTATTCGTGCCCTGTGGTATGTAAGTTAACGGCGGAAGGTATGCCTAAATGCAGGTAAAACCTAGTTTGGATACCTGTCTTTCCAACATGCAACATGTACGTAATCATCATAAATGGAGCTAAGGAGAGGCCTGGTGACCTGTAATACAGGTTCAAAAGAACCTACATCAGGCACCAGTCTCTCACAAAGCAAGTAAGTACGCATACCTACCATGTTTCGTCGTTCGTTTCAGCCGTACTGAACACAGGCCTCGCTCATGGATCTCCATGAGGGGTAGTTGCCATACTCACCACGCTTGGCAGGCGGGTTGACGAGCGCAGTACGGGATGTTGGAACACGAAGACGCTGCTGCCCATCTTCCGGAGGTATCCCTTAGCAGGCTCTAACTGCATCCACGGGTATGAGAGGAGGGGTAACATTCTACTGCCAGCACCCCACGGCATACCTACCATGTAAACGTAGGTACACAATTATTTTTTATTTCTTATTTTGTACGTTTGAGAGAATAATAAATAAAAGTTTGATTTATTTATTAATTGAGTCTAAATAGGTAACTAGACATCTGATTTAAAACGTTTGATTTTACGAAATAAATTTGTCTTATCCTATTTAACGAACAAATCAACGGTTAAATTGTTCTCGTTAATTCGATCGCTCGATATCAGGCTTATTTGGCCTGACAGTATTTTTAGTTTTTTTTTAAAGAAAACCCTCGTTCTCAGTAGAAGAAAGGTTGCCTCTCCTCTCTTACCCGTGGGTACAGTAAAAATCTGACAAAGTATACCCCCCAGAAAATAGGCAGCAGCAATGTGGAGCTGGGATGATAATGATTATATATAACTGCTATCTAATTTGTCTTTAAATTAAATATTTGATACTTACGATATTTTACAATTCCTCCTTAGTAAGTAGATAGAAATAGAGTTAAATGAAACAGCAATAAGCCTTTTAATTATATACGATTTATTTCAAGAATATCTTATTTAGGTTTATAATTTAATACACAGGGTAAACGGAAAATACTAATAGTAATATCGACCACAAATCAAACACCATTAATAGCTAAAAAATTACTCAAAAAATATTTCATTGTGTTGGTTGTGAAGAATTCCATTTAAGTGAGGCCCTTAAATATAATTCGCCTTTTCAATATATTTCAATGTTGTTTTGGCCATTCATGATTACTCCATTATTTACAAAAAAAAAACAACAACAATAAATATAATCTGATTACGCATCGTCCTTTTATAAAATAAAATCAATGACAAATAATTTTGCAAAACTTTGTATATTGATTAAAAAACATACAAGTAATTCACGCACAAGAAAAGGAATGAAAGCGAAATAGGTTTAATTATCGACTATTTAATTTTAATAGTAAGCTTATGGTTACCCAAGGTGAGACAAGATTTAGATTTAAATTCTTAAACAGCTTTTGCATGCTTTCTTATACATAGCTTCTAGTATTTATTATTCCCATAAGGGGCTGTTCATTTATTACGTAAGACGATTAAAGGTCACAGCTCATTAGAGCCACCCGGCACCCGTCCCGCACCGCCTTGCCTCGTGGGGTTAGTAGGTATTCTTTAATAGACTTCTATGTATATGCGCTCAGTACATCAACTCTATGCCGTCATCGGATCACCTCGGCCATAAGCTGTCCACGCGCGAACGACGGGTGGACTACTCAGTGTCAACTAGCTGCTTGTCTTTCAAAGCAAGTCCGATCAAGTCTTAAGCATTTTTCTTTGCAAGCTATTCTTATTTTGTCTTACGTAGGGTGCCAGATGGCTTTACGTTATAAATGAACGGACCCTAACTACATTTATGTCATGAAAAGCGGACGGTATTCTAGACGACAACAAAGTTTTATGTTTTTTTTTTTTTAGAAAGAGTTAATTGACATTGATACTCTGCTATTATTTAAGAAATCAAGCTCGCTAACATTTAATTATCATTTTACATCTTGAAGGTTAGGACACACACATACTTAACCTACGAGTAATTTTTTTAACTGGTTTTTGAAGGAACCACGCGAGTTTCTAATACACGTCACAATAACACAACTTGTTTATTTATCGTAAACTTTACGATGAAACACACGTTTCACACTTGCTGACGTAAGCGCCAATTTAGTAGGTACTGTTTTTTGATAGAGATTAGATAGCCGATTGAAATACTGTGCAAAATACTCTAATGGGCACACATAAATGTAGGGATTGTCAATGTTAAGACGCCACTTACAGTATACAACTTGTATCCGACTAAAATGCTTTGGGTAGTAAATCTTAAGAAATACAAGTCTTCTAGGTATCCACGTATCTTAAACATTACTCGAATATTTCCTCCACTCAAACTCGATTTCACTCGACTCGATCTAAGCCAGATTGCACGATACCTTGAGTTGACAGGTACCTTTGACTTTCACTCGACCGAATTGAAGGCGTTTCTAAAGATTAAGATACTTGACACTGGCAGAATTGTGAAAAACCAAACACAAAAGCCACAAAAAAGAAGAAGAAGAATTGAAGGCATGTTGGCCGAGTGGTATGCACCCTCGACTTTCAATGACATCTTACTTAAATGTTGTAGTCACTATACATGTTGTATATTGTAAATGGCGCTAAGTGAAGCTATGCAACTTCCCCCTTGCTAAAGTTGAGATTCATACGATGGACTGAGAGGTTGCGTTGGTCTGTCCATGTTGGGTTAGGACCACCATAGTTTCGGTGGGTTGCTGGGGCTGGGGCTGGGTCTCGCTTGGTGGGGTCTCAGGCTGTGGAAGAGAAGATTATTAATACAACAATTATTAGTAGCAACCTAGTAGTATGCAGAACGTGTGCTATGGGCTATTATGATTTATAGAATAAATAGTTAATTACAGTTTTTTTTGTAATCATTTTAAACTATACACTTAAAATAGCAGTAACAGTGGGGCTGACAGCCACCAAAGGCGTAGCAGGTAGTTCAAACTTATGTTACCAAACATGGCGTAGCCAGTTGGATATCTTGATTTACAATAGCGGTCCCAGCCTCCTCGTGGTCCGCCAGCAGGCTGGAGTAGTCTGGCACGGGGGCCACCATGGGGGCACAGGCCCCGTGGTAATTATTAACTACACATTTAAAATAGCAGTAACAGTTGTGCCGGCAGTCACCAAAAGTATCAAACTTGGCGCAGCCAGTTGGATAACATAAGGTTTGTTGTAGGATTGTTTACAATAATCGATGGATGGTGGTATAAGTAGATTGTTGTCCAGCAGTATGACATGTGGCTTATTATAACTTTGACTTACAATAGCGGTCACAGTGGGGTCCGCGGCCGCCATCAACGTGGCCGCGCGGTAGGACGGCGGCGGGGTCTGCTTCACAGCCTCCTCGTAGTCCGGCAGCAGGCTCGAGTAGTCTGGCGCGGGGGCCGCCATGTAGGGGGGCACGGGGCCCGTGGTCATTATCCCGTCGCCGGAGATCACAAATGGAGTCAGGTTGTGCATGGTAGCCGCGCGCCAGGTGCAGTATTTGTAGCAGCGCCATACCACGCTGATGCAGTAGCCCTGTAAAACGATAATGTTGTTTAGAGACTCATACTTCACTGCCCACTGCTAGAGTCAAGATAGGGTTCCTGGCCATTTATAGAACACGTTAGATATAAGCAGATCACATATAACAAAGAAGACATCCAGTGCTCATAATGTTCAGGGAGCATACATATAGCGGTTTAGTTTTGCCATGAGAAAACTTGTCAAAAAAGTGATCGGCCATTACGACATTGCAATAGCATCTCAGGGCCCTGAATATAATTCCGTATTAAAAATAAAGTAAATACCCAGCACCCAGCAATCTGTGTCCTCTCTGAGATTGCTTCTTCATGCAATCTCAGAGAGGACTCAAAGTTTTCTCATGGCAAAACTAAACCGGTATGCTTATTACATTTGAGTATTTCCCTCGATTTATCATGAGTCCCACCATCATAACTGAGTTTTGGAAAAAAGGGACTTTATTGAATGTGTATCTATTCGAACTCAAAAATAATGTTCCAAATAGGTTCATAAACGACGAAGTTCCGAGTTAATAAAGATAAAAAATACAGACAACACAAGAAACTCCTCCTAATTTTGAAGTCGTTTAAAAATAACGCTACCGGTTGCGTCGCCGCACCTCGCAATGTGGCAAGAGCGTTAAAATCCGTGTGTTGAGCACGTACTTTGATAAGCACAGCGAGCAGGAACACAGACAGCACGATAAGCGCGAGCACGGGAGCCGGCAGCTGCAGCAGCTCGGCGCGCCACGGCACGCGCCGCGCCTCCTCCACGAGCCCGTGGATGGAGCGCAGGTAGCAAATGTATCCGGTGGCTGTCAGGCTAGAAACACTCATCGATAAATGAACCACTTAATAATAGGCATCGTCATCATTTCAGTCGATATAGACACGTCAACTTACAAAAATAAAAACATATTTAATCATAATGTTAACAGGAAATAAGACACATGAATGAATCTGTTCGTTTCCCTGTTTTAAGTACTGTGATAAGAAGCGATTAGAAAACACAGTTATTTTTAAAAGTTAGTTTTTTTAGTTGTAACGACCACTACTGGACACAGGCTTTACTCATGGATTTCCATGAGGGGTAGTTGATATACTCACCCCGGCTGGCTGGCGGGTTGGCGAGCGCAGTACAGGATGTTGATACACGGAAGGAAACATAATAGGCGTAGTGGTGTCAATTCTGTTGGAGCACTTCCTAACTCAAGCTAACTAAAATTGCGTAAAATGGACTAAAATGTCAATGCTCAATTACCAATTTGGCTATTTTTAATAATAGCTATGTGTTTAGCGGAACAATTTTTTTTTAAATCATATTTATTATAAGGACCTTTAATTAACAATATGCCGGTCCTGGCGGAACAATTTTACGTCACATTCGTATCTCTAATTATAATTAGCTTTAGGAACATTCTCATCAGTCCCGTCAGTTAGACAATTACAAATAATGGACACCGCCTATTTTAAGCTTTTTCAAATGCATGAAAAAACAATACACACTGGCACAGGAGGTTTAGCCTAACAATTTGTTGAAGAAATAGGTTATATAATATATAATTTAACCTGATCGCGATTTGCTTGCATAATCCTGACTTTGAGTTGTTCACGATGTTGTGCGATAAAGTTCGGTAATAACTTGACACGGAAGAATACTAAATAAGCATGCAAGACAACTTACATAGTGATATGAAAATTTGCATATTTTTTATTCCGGTGGAATGAATCAACTATTTTATATACTCGAACATTTGTCGCGCGGCGGGACAAGCATTTGTGAGTGTAGAAAGAGAAAGTCTGTCTAATACTTTGCGTATACACGGGTAATGGTACTTCGTAATTTTTCATTTTAGACCTAAGTACGACTTACAACTCAACTTACACAGTGATCGCAAAGTCGAAGATCTGCAGACAGAAGAACGGCAGCAGATGCGCAGGCTTCCCGCGCGCAGCCCCATATATCAGCATCAGGGTGATGGCCAGGGTACACACTGTAACCAGTGCACCCACATCCACATCATCTATTTGGTACACATGTTCACATTACTACACCGAGAAGCATGATTAGTCAGCCAGCAGCAGTCAACTTTCTAAATGTGGTCATGCATTCACTGGCAAATTATATCATAATGGTAATAAAGATGTACTAAGCTTACTTGGAAATGCTACGTAACTGCAGGACCTCATAGGTGCATCAGGGGTGGTCAAAGTATGGCTGTTTGTGGCAAGAAATGGAACTCTCTAGAAATGTTCTCATTGATCCCTTTGCAGTTTGAAATGTTAAATAACTGTAGCCATGCATGGAAAAAGGTTTGTAGTTTATACAATCAAAATACATACCTACATAATAATAAGCATGCATTTCCAATGAACTATAATGAGCCAAAACAATATTAATATAATGAATAATGCTGGATGCTACACACAGCACCAACTAGTCCCAAACTAAGCAATGCTCGTTAATTGTGTTTTGCTGTTACTTCGTCTCCTCTCACTTCTCAGTGTCTACTTCAAACTTGTCACATCACACTAAAAGTCTACTATCATCTTGATAGCTGCTCTTTACCAGTTGATGGATCACAATCAGTTTGCAAGAGACATTTGTCTATTGTGAGATTATGAGAATACACAATATTCTTTCAATAGAGATTTTGACAGTTGTGTGAAATTTATCAATTTTGAAAATTTATCACTTGGATTATGTATGACTCATAAGAATGACCCAGGACCAGTATCAGCAGTACACAATACTAAAGCACAGCGGGCACTGAGCACCTTAGACCAACTGAGCCATGGAAGTCATCAAGTATACTTGGTGTAAATGCATTAAATAATAAAATGATTGTTTTTCCATGATTGCAGTAGTGATTCATGCAACATAGGTACCTAACATATTATTGAAAACAAAACAATGAATAATCTACTAACATCACTGTCCTTACTTTGATGGCTTCATAATCAGTTGAATTAGTTAGCAGGATGTTTATCAAGGTAATTCCAAAGACTCCAATATATATGTTTTATGCTAAGTTTTCAGTAGCTATACAAAAAAAAATATATTTAAATAGTAACTTTTCTTTAATCTCTTTTTGTTTTGGGACTTTGAATCCTCTTTGTAACTTAGAAATGAAAGAGAGCCAACATATAAGTATTATACAAAATATACATACGGTATACAAGAGAGTGGTCACGAGGCTGCCCACCAGCATGCTGTGGATAAGGGCTCGGCACAGTTTCAATATTGGCTAGCGGTGTCTGCAGGGTATTGGTCTGCACTGGCATGGACTCCCGTTCTAGCTCATTCAAGAGGCGAGGATCACGCACAATGGTTGCTAGAAATACTAGAGCCACGAGGTGTAACATCTGTAGAAGAGAGTAACAGATAAAGTTATTGTTAGTCTTTTGGTATTCCATTAGCTGTTCAAAAGTTAACTTACCAAGTGCCAGGAACCAATCAGCATAGTCCCTGTGCGGACATGTAGACAGAATAAACAGCGCCATTCGCTATCGCGCTCGCTCCCCAGTTTAGGGCGAAATCTCATCATTTTTAGTCTGTCAGAAACAATATTTCTTTAATATTTGAAAAGGATATGTATAGTAAAACTGGGCTTAAATAAATAGGACGACATTATTACGTTCGTTACACTTGTAAGTAGCACTATATAGAATCAAGGATAACAAATTATTTGCTTTCCCAATCACAACACTTTATAGTTTTAACGTAGGTCAGACTAATGTGAGATGTAGCAATTGATTGATTGTCCATGTTCGATCGAGTCCATTCTTTGTATGTTTAAAGTAGTTTATGAGGATAATAGTAGGTACATAGTAAGCATAAAAATTTACAACATCGCAGTTTTTCACAATGATTTTTACGAAGAACGAAGTAATGAAAAACGATAGAGAAAGTTGAAAGTAAACAAACCTTTTTTGGCGTTGTTATTTAGAAACATAGAATATACTCCGTTTATTTTCAGTAAATATACCTACCATCAAAATTGGTAATTTCTCCTCAAATTCAGTAATTTATTGGCAAACAAGTACCACCAGGGTTGCCAGATAAAAGCTAACTCAATTCGCCTAATTTTACCTACCGAGTAGCCTAAATCGCCTAATATATTTTTTCGTTCGAGTAGCCTAATTCCCATAAGATTTTGAGCTAAGGAGCCTATAATTAGCTTTTGATTTAGCTCAATTAAAATAAGACACGTAAAAAAAGACTATGTAAAGCAAAACATTTTTTTATTGTAGGTTATATTAAAATACGGTACCTAACAATATTATGGATAAACACAACGCAGAATGGTGAACTTCTTCGTTTTATTCCTCTTCTAATAAAACAATAACTTCCTGTAGAAGTTCACCATCTATTTCAGCGGGAGAATCTTCATTCCTAGAAGTGGTGGCTGCATCGAGCTGTGGCAAAGTCATATCACAGAAAAACAAGCACAATTATTGTATGACAATAAAGTTGAAATTGCATAAATTGCAATTTCATGTCAAAAAGTGCGGCAAAATTATTATGATATGATAAGACTGATTCATGTTTGCATGTTTTTGTTATACCTTCATTTCAATAAAAACAAAAAAGGATAATGTTGTGTGTATTCTCTAAGTGATGAGTAAGTAGGTACAGGGAATTTTCTCCCATTCATCGCGATAGTGTTTTACATATTTACCGTGTTTACCCATTTGAATTTTCAATCAGATCAAACAGACAAACAGCACAAAACCTTCACAGTCACACAATAAACAATATAGTGTATCAAACTTTTCATTTGATGTTATCAACGACGAAACGAGCAAAATTCGCGTCAGTGTTGCGAGTTAGTTGCGTTTCACTTTCTTGTTTAGATTTTGAACTTTCTTGTTTAGATTTTGATTTTGAAAATGTCTCTGTCATACAGCGAGTTAGAATGAGTTACTACCAGGACGAATCAAATTGACACTTGAATTCGAAACATCTCATTTCGGCGCTCTAGGTAATTGCATCCCAGTGAGTTGTCACTTATATTGTCCGGGTAGTAGAGTAGTAGAATGGGAAAAGAACCGAAGAACTATGGACGTTCTTATTACGTTTCGTTACAAGCATACAATTACGAAGAAATTATTTAATAAATTTGGGGTAGGTAGTCCTGAAGTAGCCTAGAGCGCCCGTTAATTTTTTTCTTGGTAGCCTAAATGGCTACTGGTAGCCGATTGGATTTTTTGGTCGCCATTTGACCCTCCCAGGTAGCCTAAATGGCGATAATTCGCCTAAACTGGCAAGCCTGAGTACCACTACTTCGCAATGGCTGTCAAGTGTCAAGTCTTCTTCTTCTTCTTCTTTTGTTAATGGCGTGTGTGACAGGAAAGATATTCCACCACTTAGCCAACGTCTGTTTATTCGACAAGTTTTTTAACAATAAAACGATAGGGCTGAGCAAAAAGAAAAAGAACACAAAAAGGGTAAATTCACACAAGACACACAAGTTGATTGATTTTAAAAACTGAAACAAAATAATCTATACTATATAATTTATATAAACTATGATGTATAAACAACATCACATAATACAAACACAACACCTAATAGGTATTGAAATTTATAAACATAGGATACATACGATACTAGACAATAACAACTTATATTATTTACAGATACAAATTCACAAAATTTGGATAATAAGGGGAAAATAAGAGTTTTTAAAGTAAGGAGACGTGGGATTTCTGGAGGAGTAATATCATGGAGGGATACAATAAGTTTAGGACAGGAGAAAAGGATATGGCCCACGGTCCACATTACTTCTATCCAAACCACATTAACACAAGGGTGATCCCTGACCCTTATTTTGGCAAAAAAAACTGGCGTACAGGTATGACCCAATCGGAGACGTCATATAACAGACGATGTGGCGTTATTAGCTTTGCGAAACTTACAAAACCAGAACAGTGGGATTTCAGGCTGTATTTCGCCGTAGTGTTTACCTTTGATTGATCAACATAGGTAAAAGCCACATCCGGGACCATGAATGAGATGACAATATACAACAATAGGTACTAAAGGTGCCTGTAAACGGGCTAGAAAAGTTGCATCTTGCCGGCAATTTTGTTGATAATATAGCACAGTATATTTGCAACTAAACCCTTGCTGCAATTTCATAGTGCAATTCATTGCCGAGTGTAGTCCAGCAAGATTTTGCAACTGGATTGCTGAAGAATTTTGCATGTACACAGTCATGCCAAGCTATGTTCCCCCAATGAGACGTTTTCATTATCTTCAAAAATAGTTCCCTCGGCTCGAACCATATAGATGGCGTTAGTTTTCGTTTACTGGTAGGAAATACAATTTGACAATGACAGCAATTGTGATTAATCACAAACTTGCTTTTTCCGCTTGCCAGCTCGATCTGTTTGGATTAGAAGGAAACACTTGTTTCTTTTTTACTGAAAATGGCTCATTCATTAGAGGCGGCCACAACGTGCGTACACACTTTCCTGTCACACACGCCATTAACCGAAAAAGAAGCTTCAGCAAGTGGCAAACCTCAGTCAAAAAAGAAGAGCTGTCAATGACATGAATGACAGAAGATATGACGTTTCGTGGACGTTTCTTACGTTTGTGTGTTGTTCGTTTCTTTCTATTTCATTTCATTCAATTCAGCTCGTGTTTTGTGGTAAATGATTTTTTACAAATATTTTCTGGAGTTGGTTTTAGTTTACAGAAATTGTGGTTATAATGGATAAAATACCAGACCAGATCGGTTACTTGGTTCTTACAGAGGACGGGGCTGTCCTTGAGTCTGGTGGTGAACTTGAAAATGACGAACGTATTGCGACGATAATAACCGATCTCATCACTATATCCAACAAGTGAGAAATTGTTTCTATCCATTCCCTATTAGTTTAGACAATGTTCAGTTTACTCTATTTTTTATAGTTGTTAGGTTGCCTATTCTTTGTGACGTGATTCAGCTATGCTAGACTGCTGCAAGTGTATAGTCACATCTGCAATGTATTTTTTTTTGTTTTCAGGGTCGACCCATTGGCGTTTGGTCCAAAGGAACAATTCAAGAAGATCTCAATAACATATGATAACCATTGGTTTGCCATATGCCTTTCAAATAAGAAAATCTATGTTGTTAAGAGGACCATTCAAGCAACAATAGATGAAACAAACGCCATTGTTGTGTAAATAACCATAGAATATATAACTCAAAATGGGTCGGAATCTACTTATGAGCAGTCTTGAAAATGCATCATTCAATATCTTATTTCAGATTATGTTTCGGTGCATCACATTTATTATAAATGCATGGGTAATAAGAAATATTGGCCATGAAGTTCTTGGCATTATGAATGTGAGATTACTTCTACTTGAAAGCACAATTTTATTTCTGAGTAGAGAACCTTTCAACAGAGCTTGTATTGGTCAGAAGGATGAGTTTACCTGGAGTCAACTTATCAACCAAATATGGCTTTCTGTACCTATCAGTTGTGTACTTTCAATATTGTTTGTGTATATTTGGTTGAATTGGTTACCCCTAGGTCATCCAGAGCATGCTTTCCAATATACTTTTGGGTGTTGGAGTGTGGCCTTCTCTTGTATATTGGAGTTGTGTTCTGCAAATATGGCACTTGTAGCACAGTTATTCTGTTTTGTTAAGCTGAAAGTGTCTCTTGACACACTTCACATATTTGTGAGGACTATATTGTTTCTCTCCATTATAATATATGATAGGTCTCTTGCACTTATAGCATTTTCTGTAGCACAAGTTGGCAGTATAGGCACAACTGTGTTAGCTTACTATATATTTTTCTATTGGTATATCAAGAACAAGCCTCTGTATGCTAAAGGTGCTCTCAAAAGTAAAATAGTGCCAAATTTAGTTCTGCATAAATTGTATGATAACATGGATGATTTCCAGTTTAATTCCATAAGAGATTTCTTCCCCAGATACTTGGGTTCTTTGAATTCAACATTTAATTCAAAATTAAGCACACTCACTGTTAGTTTTGCCAAACAAGGTGTAGTGAAACAACTCCTTACAGAAGGAGAAAAATATGTTATGTCTGTAAGTCCTGTCTTAAGTTTCAAAGAGCAAGCTACTTATGATGTGGTTAACAATCTAGGAAGCTTGGCAGCCAGATTTGTTTTCAGGCCCATAGAGGATAGTAGCTATTTCTATTTTACACAAATGGTGAGCAGAGAACTGCCCCTGCACAAACAGGATCAGAATAAGATTCAAGAGTCATGTACTGTTCTCTCACAGGTGTGCAAAACTGTTAGCTCTATAGGCTTGATAGTTTTGGTATTTGGGCAGAGCTATGCACACACAGTATTACTGTTGTATGGAGGAGAAGCTTTCAGTGCCAGTGGTTTGCCTGTTCAGTTACTTAAAAGTCACTGTGTAGCAATAGTACTGCTTGCTGTCAATGGGGTGACTGAGTGTTACACTTTTGCGACCATGACTAGCACACAATTGAATAGTTACAATTATTTGATGGTATTTTTTTCTGTAAGTTTCCTATTTTTGTCCTATGTTTTGACTTATGTGTTTGGACCAGTAGGTTTCATTATATCCAATTGTATAAACATGTCTGCAAGAATTATGCACAGTATACACTTTATAAATGACAAATATAAAGGTACTGAATATAAACCCTTAGAAGGTCTTCTTGTTGGAAAAATATTTTTAATGACCTTATTTATAGCTGGTGGAATTTGTAAAGTTTCTGAGCATAGAGTATCAAAGGATTCAATACTGCTGCATGTAGCTATAGGAGCTTTGTGCCTAGCTAGCGTTATTGTAGCATGGGCCTATGAAAACAGACAACTTGTTATGAAAATGTACAGGAAAGTTTTTGATAAAGGTGAAAAAGTATCACGCGACTAGCATTCATTTATTGTTAGGTTGTTGTAAGAACAATTTGTATTGTAATGATGTTATATATTTACGGTATGTTAAATTTAAAATATTTAAAAAGATGTTAAGAAGTAACATGTAACTATATATTTAAATTACTTAATATTATTTACATAGATTTATATCAGTATAAATTAATTTGCCATTAGTGTTCTAAATGGGGTAAAAAAAGATTCCTTTCATTTGTGCTTCACATATTCGCTTTACTTCATCTGTAAAGATAAAATTAGTTATTGCATTATGAACCTTAATTATTATACATTATTTATAGTTTAATTATTAATATATTTGATTGTAAATAATAAACTTACCGGAAATTTCCTTTAAATTGGCATTTTTTTCTTGAATAATTACATAAAACTCCCTTTCATTTGAGGATTTTCCAGTTATCCAATATTCATCTGGTGTTTTGATAATAATTTCTCCATAGTTTCCAAGACTGTAAACAAGATACAAATCACAATACAAATACACAGAGAGTTACTGTCTATTGGTAAGAAAAATAGAAAGTGGACTATTAGTAGTAAGTAAGATGTCTTACCTTTTCCTGTCTTGGTGCATCTCTGCAACAATACTCAGCACTTCAGGTTTTATAGCAGTGGATGGAAGTAGTCTATTTATTGGGGGCTGAAACAGGTGCAACATTTGAGTAACTTGTGGTTTAAATTAAAGTTGGTTGCACTTGTGAGACTCCACCCTCCCAAGAGTCTATCTATAGTCTATCTAGAGACATCTTAAATTTCACATGTAGAAATTAGGACTTGACGAAATTAGTTCTATTTCCATAATATTTTTTAAAAATATAATATCACAAGTTATAACAATTTTTTTAATTTCTCAAGTCGGTAACTTCTCCATCCCTAAGTTAGTAACTTCTGGTTTAAATTAGAGTTTGCTCTTATTTTCATGTTACTCACAGATGATTTGATAGCCAAGTTGAGTCTATTGAAGTAAATAAACCTATGTTCGGAATTGGCAAGCTGAGCACTCTGCAGTGCATGTATCGTGCACTGCTCACTGATGGAAGAAGCTATGGTTGAGAGCTGTGGACCTATAAAGGCATCTAGGGACTTCAGTGTCAGCAAATCCAAGGTTTTCTTTGCTGGAATAAATAAATACCTCTATTAATAATTTATCTTATAGAAATTTATTAAATTAAATATTAAATAGGTAGTATATTATTTAAACTGAGCCGTGTTGGCCGAGTGGTATGTACCCCCGATTTTCAATCCGAGGGTCGTGGGTACCGGCCGTGCACCAATGGATTTTTCTTTATTAAAAAATGTATGTCCACACAGCACGTACGTGCTTTAACGGTGAAGCAAACATCGTGTGGAAACCCGCGGCTTAGTTAGCTTCAGACGTATGTATTTCCTTGCTCTTTCCTCTTGACTAAATAGCTGAATAAGCTGAGAGGATGGTATAGAGGCTGGGCAAGCCTAATCCATCTAACAATGTCCCAGGCACTGCAGCGTCCCATACAGCATGATTACCAGTTGCTGATGCTGTATAAATTATCTATAATTGATGCTATTTAAACTAGTTAATACTTGATGTAGATGGTACAAGAGCCATTGGTGAGGTCCTGCTGCGGATTATGGATGAGTTAAAGGCTGCTACAGTGTCACAGTGTTTGTAACAATACTCCTCTGAAACGGCTTGACGGATTATTATAAAATTTTGTGTGTATATTCAGTACCTAGCTGAGAATAGGACGTAAACTATTGTTCATACCGCTAATAGAAAGGGTGGTCCCTGGGTAGTGTTTTTTTTTATTTGGCATAAAACAATACATACAACCCTAAATTTTCATTCTTTACCACCAACCCTTACTTTTTAACCCTCGACAAAAAAGAGCGGTGTTATAAGTTTGACCGCTATGTGTATGTATGTGTCTGTCTGTGGCACCATAGCTCTTAAACGAGAGGATCGATTTGCATCTAGTTTTTTTTATTTGTAAGCAGGTTTTCCGGCAGTGGTTCTTAAACATGACTTATCAAAATTGGTTTCTAAGTTTACAAGATATAGGGGGTGAAAGAGGGGATGAATAATAAAATGTTTCCAAATATACCCGAGTTTGGTATTGAAATGAAATTATTTGTATAGAATGCAAAACTGGAAGATATATAGAAATTGGTAGAGCCATTCATGAGATATGAGGATTTAAAGTAGGGGATGAACAATCCAATGTTTTCAAATATACCCAAGCGTGGTATCAAATGAAAGGACATGTGTACATTAAAAATCTGAGAGAATAAAAAAAAAACATTAGAGGTAAAAAGAGTAACTAAGTAAAATGTTGGGGGTTAAATTATCAATTTTATAAACTTGTTAATAACGATACTAATACTGTGAAGAGTAGTAGTAGAAGTATTAAGTAACCTAGTTGAAGAGTAGTTGATGTAGTGGGTAGTTGTAGATTCTGAGGCGGTACGAAGTTCGCCAGGATAGCTAGTTAATTCTTACTAGCTGCTTAAATCTACTATAGCAGCAACTAACTCTTATCCAGAAAAAAACTAATAGTATATAGTTACCACAAGTATAGGTAAACTTACCATCAACAGTGAAACAAACAGTAGCACTCAAAGTCCTGTACACAATCAGGTAATACTCCCTCATCTCACTATCATCTTCCAACTTCAAATGCACTTTGACTACTCTATCCAGGTCCTCTTGTGTTTTGATGCCTTCAGGTGGGCTGATGAACCGGCCATGTCTCTGAGCTGCGGCCACTGCTCCACCCTGGATCTCTTTCTCTACTTGCTTAGGTAGCAATGTCTGTACTAGGTACTGGTACAAAGTTAGCATGTCATCTGTTGATAGACTGTTCCTGGAAGATAAAATATTAATGTGATATTGGTCAATAGGGGATGGACAATGCCTTTTCCAAGCTTGGGAATATTGGACTCATAATCTATATATATAAAATTCAAAGTCCTGACTGACTGATATATCAACGCACAGCTTAAACCACTGGACCTTTGGCACTTGAAATTTGGCACACATATACCTTGAGTTTCCTAGAGGTGCACTAAGAAGGGATTTTTCGAAATTCTCACGGGATAGGGAATAAATGGGATTTATATTTTCGAATCAAAGTGGCTCTGCGTGAAAAAGGGGATTTTACGTTTTATGACTTCCACACGGACAAAGTCGCGGGCAAAAACTAAATATTCTATTGAATATTTATAGTAACTGCAAAGTAATGGTATCACCCTGGTAATCAAAAACATAATGCTACTTCCCTGTGCTGTCATTAGGGTATAGATATTAAAGGATTATAATGCTTACCAAACAATATATTCTAATGCTTGCCGTGGGGTGCAGTAGAATTTTGCCCCTCCTCTCTTACCCATGGATGTTGTAAGAATCTGCTAAGGGATACCTCCGGAAGATGGGCAGCGGCATCTTTGTGTATCAATATATCCCATACTGCGCTTGCCAACCCGCCTGCCAAGTGTGGTGAGTTTGGCAACCGCCCTTCATGATCAGTACAAAGGTCCTTAGGGAGGCCTATGTCCAGCAGTGGCCGCCCTATGGCTGAGATGATGATGATGATGAATGCTTACCATATAAGTTGTTCATTGTAGACAAAAGAAACACATTTAAAATCTATATAGTTCACTTCCAGCAAATCAATGAAGCACAATACTTTAAAGAATGAATTCTTATCCAATGGTAAGTAGTTGATTCCCTGAACTACATCTGGGACATCATTAGTCAAACTCTTTGATGTTATGAACTGAAAACAAATTTTCCTTTTAGTAATATTTAAACTACACTTTGATTTAATTTACTATCAAAACATATTCAGTTTTTATAGTAAAGTAAATAATACTTTCTAAATGTAAACAGTAAAGTCACTATAAACAGTTTCAAAGTAAGTTAAATAATCATTTGAAGGTTTGATATCAAGTTTATATACAGGCAAAAACCCTTGTAAGTAACATTGAAACTACACTTTGACTAGATATGTATTTATAGTAAGTTAAATAATAATTAGGAGGTTAAAAATTTAGTACACATACAGGCAAGAAGAACTGGTCACATTTCAGGTATATATCTTCAGTTGGGATGTCTTTGAATGGCCCTCTGAACATGTGAAACATCTTGTATGCAGATAGTAACAAATCATACATTACTGATGGATGTATCTGTAAAAAGGCAAGTGAAATTATGTTGATAATGAAGAGAATAGAGTTTGCTTCCCACCTCGGGTAAAATGTCTGTACAATCAGCAGATATTAGGTGTTTTGGATGTTTTGCTAAATATATTAAAAAAATATCTATCTATGTAGTATAATGTATTAAGTATATCAGTCATCTAGTACCCATAACACAAGCTTTGCTTAGCTTGGGGCTAGATGATGCTGTTTGAATTGTCCAGCACTATTTATTTATTTTATTAAACAGTGTAAAATGTATAAAACTTTTACATACAATGTCTAGACTCTGATTCTCTCCTACTGCAGGTACAGCTTTAGTTGTGTATGGTATTCTGACAACCTGCAAAAACAAATAAACAAAAATATATATAATATATATATAATAAATGACAACAATAACCTTTAATAACTACTTTTTGTTGAGTTGCACCAAGATGATGACAGGCTGTCCATCAGTTTGAAAATACAAAAATACGAATAAAAATATATTAAAAATACAATAAAAAAATAAGACACATTTTTTTAGCTTTTCCCAATTAATGAAACAGTATTTAGATAAAGTGAGTTAAAGTTTAAGAGAGGGGGCTTACAATGTCATCATTCTGTACCAGCATATGACTTCAGGCGACATTTCGATACAATGTATTGTGGTTATTTTTGGATAACATTAAAAAATACAAAATATGTGTTCAATTGATTTTGTTAATCGACAAGACAGACTAACAATTAAAATTTAGTCATCTAGCCTATTATGTGTATCACATTTAAATGTTTTGGTAAGTTTAAAAATGTGTTGAATTTGTTTATCTTTCATTGGTGGTCCTAACAAATAAACAACTATATGGGTATTTACACTATCCACTTACTCCTCCCCATGGATGCAGTAAGAGAAGAACTCATTTGGCCTATCATGACAATGAGATGTTCATTCTAGCTTATTTTACAAAGAGTCATAATCAAAGAAAACAGAACCACATACCAATACCATCCAGTATCCTTTCTCGGGTTGATAAAAAATGTACCGTTTTGTTTGTGTTTGTAAGGCTTCACATGGTTCTGATGAAAATGTTCTGGAACATGTTATTTTGCTGATGAATAAAGTATGGATACAGCAAGTTCAATTAAAATTGTATCGTACTTACGTCATGAATTTTACTACAGCTTCACAAAGCCCGACTTGCATTTTACGGGCATCTGGACTAATACTGGGGTGGTAGAATAGTATCCGTTTCAATTCCTAAAACAATTGCGTGCATTAAGTAGATAGACATAGCGTAAATGGCTGGATTGGTATGTTGGTACACATTCAGTAAATTTGTTTAACTAACCTCGCCTTCTCGAGGACCAAAGCTCGAGTTGAAAATAAAGAAGCCACTGATTTTGTTTTTGATATCAATCATTTTGAAGCCCTAAAAGCCTGAGTTTTACGAACACTTGTTAGTAAAGGGCGGCTCCTTTCGTTTTGTATTTTGAAGTAAATTGAATATTAACACGAAGGCCCAAAGCGGAATTGAACTGTGTCTAGGGGTACAGTTATAATGCAATTTAATTTTAGTTGATATTAATTATAACTTATCTTTATATCAAATTTTCATTAATTTTACGAACAAAATCAAAACAAACAGCCGCCATACAATGTTTGTCATACTGTCACTTGCAGCTGACGCTGACACCTGCCAGCTGTCAATCTGACTGACATTGATTTTGACAGTTTACGATTTTTAAGTGTGTCCTTCCTTGCAGCGACACAGCCCATGAATGCAATATATTGCAAAAAAATTACGTTTTTTTGTACGCAATGGGTAGGTACTTTCTAGAAGGCGATGCTGGGAAGGACTCCTTCCCAGCAGTTGCTTGGTATTACAATGGTAAACTTGTTTCTAAAAAATTGTAGCCTTAGTGTTTATTCTATTGTTTATTTATTTATTTATTTATTTATTCGTTTGACACACCAACAACAGATACATTAAACATATAAAAAGTAAACACATATAGAATGAGCCGTTTTCAGTAAGAAAACAAAAAGAGTTTTCTACTAAACCTAACAGATGGAGCTGGCAAGCGTAGTAAGAAGTTTGTGATTAATCCTGTCATTGTCAAATTGTGCCTACCAGTAAAAGAAAATTAACGCCATCTATAAGGTTCGAGGTAACTATTTTTGAAGTTTTTACTTTTTAATGAAAACGCCTCATTAAAAATTAAATGCGCCGTCACTAACAGGCGTGTACAGCGTTATTAATAATATTACAAGCAAATAATGTACCTACATATATAAGATGTAGGTACCTACTTAACTGCTAAAACAAGATAAAAGGTTAAGAAAAAACAAAAACAAAATTTATCATCAGCTACCTAGGACGCGATAGTAAGAGAGAAATGGAACGACGAGCCTCAACTTTAAAAGCAGGTAGGCTGAGCCTAAAAATGTCGAGATCATTATTGATGTTGTACAAGGAGTTGTAACTCTTAATCAAACGATTGAGACATGAATGTAAGCCCAAGTTCGTCTTGTGAGTCCAAGGTCTAAATATTTTTCTTGTATGGAATCTAAAGTTGCGCCGAGGAACAATTAGTGGTATGGATCCCAGTATATCAGGCACGTTAAACTGACCATTTACTATTTTGTATAAATTAGTAACATCTAGTAAAATCCTTCGTGATTGTAGCGAGTCGATGTTGAAACGAGTTAGACGATCTGGATACGATAGTTCCCTAGGAACAATTCTAGATTTAAATGCAAGGTATCGAGTAAATTTATGCTGGATACTCTCAATGCGGTTAATATGTACTTGGTAGGTAGGATTCCAGATTGACGAGGCATATTCTAAGTTGCTTCGCACTAGGGCGTCGTATAAGAGTCTAAGTGATTTGAGCCTTTTGAAATCTTTTCCATTACGTTTTATAAACCCTAGCATTTTGGCAGCCTTGCTAATGACGACGTCCAAGTGATTTATGAAGGAAAGCTTCCCGTCAATTGTGACACCCAGGTCGCGGATGCTCTGAACTTGCTCCAGGAGGATCCCTTCTATTTTATAGACAGACGGTATGATTTTTTTGTTACGGGTCAGTTTTATATGGTAACATTTAGAGGCGTTAAGAGTCATATTGTTGTCCTTGCACCATTCACTAACCGCGTTCAGATCTTCCTGGAGCCTGTTTGCATCGCCCATAGTGGATATTTCTTTGTATAGTTTTAGATCATCCGCAAAGAGAGAGGCCTTACTATGTTTGATAACTAGAGGTAAGTCATTAACAAATATAAGGAATAATAAGGGTCCAAGGTGAGAGCCTTGTGGAACCCCAGAAGATGCAATGAAGGAATTAGACGAAAAACCTCTAACCACAACTGTTTGGGTGCGATCTGTGAGGTAGGACCTGAACCAGCTGAGTATTGGGTCGTAGATTTCGCATAGTAGGAGTTTATTTATAAGCAACTTGTGGTCAACCTTGTCGAATGCACTGCTGAAGTCAGTGTAGAGTGCGTCGACTTGGATTCGGCTATCAACCGCACGCGTTGAGTCGTTTATAAATGAGAGGAGATTTGTCACCGTGGATTTCCCTTTCGAGAACCCGTGTTGCTCGTTGCCTATAAAATGTTTAGCGTGCCAGTTAAGTGAGGAACATACGATGCTTTCAAAGATTTTTGAAAAAGTTGTAAGGATAGATATAGGACGGAAGTTCTTTATGTCATTTTGGACCCCTTTCTTGAAGATAGGTACTACATTGGCTTCTTTCCACGCCGACGGAAATACGGATGACCTTATCGAGTAGTTAAATATTAATTTGAGAGGTAGGGCAAGATATTTGGCGGTTTTTTTAATAAAGAAAGCAGGAATTTTGTCTGGACCTGAACCTTTTTTGTCGTCTAATTTACGGATAGCTTTTAATATAGTATTTTCGCTTATATTTACTCTAGTAAGGCAGTGCTGCGATCCGGGCAGAACTATGTTATTTTGGGGGATGACTTTACTCGAAGTGGAATATGTTGACGAGAAGTGTTTTGCGAATGCGTTAGCTATCGAGGGACCAGTATCGAAACTTTCATTTCCGAAGGAATTGCAGATGAGGTATTTTTTTTACTTTTTATATAGGACCAGAATACCTGCGGACTCGTTTCTAGGGAAGCTTCGATAGAATTAATGTATGATGCGTAGCAAGAACGTGTAATCTTAGAAGCTCTGGCCTTGATCAAAGAAAGTTCATATTCATCACGGGGGTTCTTAAATCTTTTAAGTCTATTTCTGATTTTTTGTTTGTCTTTTAAAATGTGAATCAAGGATTTGGAAAACCATGAAGGATATTTAGTTGCGTAGCTTTTAATCTGAGGAATATGCTTACCAATAATATAGTTTAATTTGCCTATACAAGATTGAAACCATCAAATCAACATGACGACAAGGCTCAAATTCAGATTCCCAATCCACTAGTTCAAGTTCCTTGTTGATCTTGTCGTAGTCACCTTTTCTAAATTTATAAGCTGAGACAGGTGCGTTCCTTAAAATCGGGCAGCTAGTGAAACTAACATCTACTTCAATGGGAATATGATTTGTGTCAACTTTAGATAGTGGATAGAGCGATCTAGACACAGACAATCCAGTAAAGTTACTTAAGACCAAGTCTAGAATCCTGTTCTTGGAACTGTTGGGGACGTGATTGATTTGAATAAAGTTGTTTAAGTGCATAAAATCAATTAGGGAGTATCCAAGTTTGCTTTGAAAATGGTTGGGAACCATATCAGGGGTATTATTTTTATTTTGCGTCCACTCAATAAATGGTAAGTTGAAGTCTCCTATTACTATAGTTTTATCAATGTTAGTAGCTAAAACATCATGAACGTTGTCTAAAAATTTATCTAGAATAGAAAGCGTAGTGGGAGGAGACAGGTAAACAGCACAGATATTTACTTTTTGCGTTATACCTTTCGTGCGTATAGTTATTGAAACCCATATGTCTTCTTGGTTACTCTCCCATTTTTGTATACGAGTTGAAGGGACGGATTTCGATACTGCTATGAGTACGCCACCTCCCTCACGGCCACGTAGGTATGTACTGCCGCGATCTCTTCTATAGATGTTGTAGTTAGAGTTCAGTATTTCGGTATCAAGGATGTTGTCGTTTAACCAGGTCTCGGTAGCTATTATGATGTCATGACTGTTACACAAACTGTTTAGGCTAATATCTCTTAACTTTGTCCTCATACCGCGAAAGTTTTGGTAGTATAGGGTTACTCCAGAAGTGCCCATTGGGCCCGATGTTACAGTAACATTAGACTATCGTGACCGAGTATTCTCTTGGCCGGCGCAGTATCATCCTTACGCACGAAGATGCAACCACTGCGGATCCAAACGTAGCGGAATCCTCTTTCGCGAGCAATTTTTCTCGTCTCAGCATGAAGCTTTTTGTAAAAGGGAGACAGATGCTCAGCCACATAAACCGCTGTCCTGACACCTCCATAACCCAACTTGTGTGTGTTGAGTTTGTCTGTCTGGTTCGACTTGTTGTGCTTAGCTACAGCAGCAAGTATAATATCACGTTGTCTGGGATTCGCAAACTTCACAACAACTGAGCGAGGTTTAGAACTACTGGCGTCCATCTTACGAACCCTGGTGCACATCTGGATGTCATTTTCCTGGAGCGGACAGGCAGTCGCCTTGAATATTTGGGTCACCACGTTGACAAGATTTTCCGATTTATTTTCGGGGAGACCAGTTATTTCAATATTGTTCTCACGACTGTGTTGTTCTACCTGTGTGACTCTCCAAGATAGGTCGCTGATCGTCTCTTTAAGAGTTCCGTTTTCTGCCTGGAGCAGGGCTATGGTGTCTTTCGCAGCTGTGAGCCCAGTATCTAATTTGTCGAACTCCTTACATAGGAAATCGATTGAAGACTTCATTGTTTTAAGAGTAGATATATCTGCACGAAGCTCCTCGAATTGGGCCTTGATAGCTTGAGCAACAGCTTCCTTCACGGCAGAGTCTACTTGGCTTTTGATGGCATCTAGCATAGCCATTTCATGAGGACTTGGAGAGAGAGATGTGGGTGGACCAGTGTTGGACCGAACCGGAGTGTTATCACCCTTACGTTCACATGATCGGCAAGTAGGGCACTTCCAGGTCAGTTTAAACTCTTTCGATTGTTTTTTAAAGTTTTCGGTGGGAATGTTGAGGCAGCCATAATGAAATTTCAATGGACAGGCAGAGCAAGCCATCATTTCTTTGGAAGGGACATCTCTCTTACATCCTTCGCATTTAGAAACCATCCTGAATATTATCTCCTTGAACTTATATGTAGGAAATAAAAGTGACGCGAATTTTCGGATTTTTCGGCAACACTGGCGTGATTTATCTGCTAAGGCAACACTTGTTTGTGCGTCTGTCAGTGACAAGTATTGAAGTGAAGTGACGTTAGCGAGTGAGTGTCAAGATGGGTTTGTTTGTTTTGTTTTGGGGTGACAGGCCTGAATTAATGTTGTTTGTGGGACGGTAGAAAAATATAATTTACCGATCCAGTTCACAATTCCGGGGATGTTTCTTCCTCTTGTTCCTTTAGGAGAGCGTTATAAGTGTGGAAAACGCTCAGGTGCATAGGTCGAAAGCAGCGGATTGGTTAACAAAAACTTCTGTGATGAAACTGTGGTGTTTAGATTTTATAGTTGACAAAATTTCACGAGCAGTTGTTCGCGTGTTAAGATTGATTGATTGATTGTTAATGTAAAATACTCAAAAAACGATTACGGTACCTAACCGTTGTCATGGGGTGCCGGCAGTAGAATGATACCCCTCCTCTCATGCCCATGGATGCAGTAAGAGCCTGCTAAGGGATACCTCCGGAAGATGGGCAGCAGCGTCTATCCGTGTATCAACATCCCATACTGCGCTCACCAACCTGCCTGCCAAGCGTGGTGAGAATGGCAACTACCCCTTGTTATGTTACCCCATGGAGATCCATGAGGGAGGCCTGTGTTCATCAGTGGACGTTTTATGGCTGAAATGATGATATGAAATTGGCTTTTTGTCGTACTGGCCACTTTGATCTCAAATAACTCCTCTTTGGTAAGGAATTCCAAATTGAAATTTATACAGGTAGTCAGGTATTACTTATGCATTTTTGTTTCAAAAACCATAATTAATTTGTTTTTCCTCTTTTGTATTTTTTCTTTGCGTCACTCAGTTTTCAAAATGGAAAACTTGAAATATCGCGTTTACGAGTACGAGTTCCACTGTGGCACCAGTGCTGCAGAAACGGCTCGAAGGATTAATGATGTGTATGGCGGCGGTGTCGCAAAAGAAAACACCGTGCGTTTTTGGTTCCAACGTTTGGAAATATCGACCTGCAGAACAAGCTCCGTGGACGGCCGAAGACCAAAGTTGATAATCAAGAATTTTAAGGCTATTGTGGAAGCGGATCCATCACAAACCATGTCCGAGTTAGCTGCAGGCTGCGTTGTTAGTGATAAAACTATTTTTATCCACTTGAAGCAAATTGAGAAGGTGAAAAAGCTTGAAAGGTGTGTACCTTACGAATTGAGTGAAGTAAATCGACAAACGCGCGTCGACTGCTGCGTTACTCAACCGGCACAATATTGAAGGGATTTTAAATCGAATCCTGTGATGAAAAGTGGATCCTATACTATAATCGGATACGCTCATCGCAAAGGCTGAACCTTGGCGAACCAGCTAAATCATGCCTCAAGCGAAAACTGACTCAAAAAAAGTTACTTGGTGTCGTCTACATACAGCTTTCTTAAATCTAGCCAAACGGTTACGGCAGATGTGGTCAGCAACTGCAAACCATGATGGAAAAGCTAGCTGCTAAACAACCGAGGCTGGTCAATTGCTCTAGGCCACTGCTGCTTGACGACAACGCTAGACCACACACTGCTCAACAGACGGCTACCAAATTAGAGGAGCTTTAATTGGAATGTCTAAGACATCCACCGTACTCTCCGGACCTTGCTCCAACAGATTACCATTTTTTTCAAAATTTAGATAACTTCTTGTAAGGGAAAAAAATCAACTCCGATGGGGCAGTCCAAACCGCCTTCAAAGATTTTATTGATTCCCGTCCGAATGGTTTTTTTAGTAAAGGGATCAATGAACTACCTATGAGATGGCAAAAGTGCATAGATAGCAATGGTACCTACATATGTACCTACTTTCATTTATTAAATATTTTATATAAAAAAATCAACTATGTTCCACTCATACAAAACGCCAATTTCAAATGTAATGACCTAACATTTTGTCGCGCGAGAGGCTTAACTTCGGTATAACTCGTAAGTTATTGATTCAAATTATATAGTATAAAGGACAAATTTGTTCTATATGTACTACTCAAGATGATAAAATGACTTTTTAAAATATATGTTAACACCATGTTGGTTAAAACGGCTTCGCAAAATAATGCACGCTTTTTAATCAAAATTTCAATAAGAAAAATCGTTAAGTATCTTTATACTATGAATTAAGCTTATAAGATTTTTTGTAGACCTTTTTATGAGGAACTATTCATTTAAAAAAATATCATTTGCACATAACTTTAATGGTTTACGCGGCGTACGACAAAACAACTTCATGAAATTTTCCGACCACTTCAACAAACTTTTACTAATACTTACTAATATAATACAAATTTATACTATGCAGAGAAAAGATAGAGAATGTTAAAATATCTAAATCTTATAATGGTGGCGATTCTGCTGTTGCACTAACTAGCTAAACCTAATTAAACATTCTAAAATTAAAACGAAACAATTAAACCTAATTTTACTGTAATTATAATTAGTTTTAAGATTTATCTCGTCTACAGCTTTAATTGTAAAACAGAATCGACATCAATGTGCACTTAATTATTGAAGTCTTTTCTGTCAGCCAACTAACATCAAATCCAACAATATTTTCGAATGTGATCCGGAAAGGCAACATTATTTTATCTTCCGGCGCGGCGGGAATTATTATTTGAGAGTCCATATAATAATTCCCGCCTGTATCGCGGATGTAATGATACTGACCGATGAGAGGTGCCGGCAGTAGTATGTTGCCCCTCCTCTTTTCCCCGTAGATGCAGTAAAAATCTACCATGGGATACCATCGGAGGAAGGGCAGCAGCGTCTTTTTGTGATCGACACGCATACGCGCGCGCCAACCCGCCCGTGAGTGATGAGTAGGTATGGCAAAACCCCTATAAGATCAGTATGGTGATTCATGACTGTCTAGCAATGGACGTCGTCTTACGGCTGAGTTAGTGATGATAATGATGAGTGAGTCTGTCCGCTTTTTGCCGCAAAATATGATGTTAACAAAAGAAGAAGAAAGAAAAAATGTTGCCTAGCAACAAACAAAATAAGAAATAATTGTTACCTACTTTATTATATATACCTACTATCTTTGATCTACAATATAAAAGCATTTTTATATTTTTTACCATCAATATTTATTTCCCATCAATTATAATTTATAAATCATGTCTGTGCGCAATCCAAGATTACCTCTTCTACCGGGGTATGGAAGCAATCCTATGGTAAGTAAAATTTTAAGATATACATATATGTAGGTACCTAACACAGTCAGGTTAAACACAACACACACACCTTGAAGTTAGTAAGTACCTAGGTACGTGCGTAAGTACTTAAAATTATTAACTATAAATATTGGCTTGATTATTCAGATTGGTAAAAAGAACTTCGGCGTACGTCCCTTATTCACCTGTGTGGATGGGGTTAATATGCTGATCGATAAAGCGGAATCTGGAAATCGGGTTCCATCACTGTACTGTAGGAAGCAGGCTCCAGACTTGCCTGCTTGGATCATGTTTGATAAAAATGTAAGTATACCTTTGTATAACAAAATAAGGAATTATTTTTTACACAAAAGAAATGTAAATACCTAGGTATATGGGGATTTGTGAAACTTTTGTCCAGAAATCCCTTCTGCGAGCCCTTTGAGAACCGGAAGGAGATTTCTGGACAAAAAGTCCAATAATCCGGATCGTCACAGGGGATTTATGGAATAAGCCAAAGTTTAAAGTTAGATGGGAAGGGATACCTACGCCCAGCAGTGGGACAAAGAATGGCTGTAAAATTAAATGAAACCTACATACGAGTACATAGTGCTGCCTCCACTAAGAAACGGTGATCTTCAAGTTTATTAATAAAAAGATGGGCAGAACGAAATTCCACCCCATCCCTAGTTTATTTTTTTAGATTCTGCGTTTCAAAGCGTTCTTCAGACAGTCCCTGCATGAGATGCGAGTGGGATCGTCCATTTTACGGAAGGTAGATATATATTTCTTCCTTGAAGACGGCACGATCAAGGTGATGGAGGCTCGGACAGATAATAGCGGGTTATTGCAAGGTCAGAAATGAGAAATTTTAAAGTATTAATAGTAGGTAAATCAGGGTTTTAAATTGTTCCGGAGTAACAATATCATTGTAGAATAGGGTTGCAACAGTCTTGACCCTTAGCACAAGAATTCAATAAACGATAAAGCAAATATGAATTGTAGCTCTATAAAACTTTGTAGCATTTTAAGTGAAAAATCATTTAAGAATTGAGTTAGCATTCACGTTCAATCTCTCGATCTAACTAAACCAAAGAATTAGCACAACTGATACAAATCAATCAATAATGCAATCACAGGATCTAATCAATCGAATCCACTAAAAGTAGGTACTCTAAATTTTCAGGAGTAATGATTGCTCGTCAAAGGATTCGTCTCCCGTATAGCTACGATCTGTATTTCGATGTGCTCGATCTAAACATTGGTCTGGAAGTCACTTTCTATGGTAAAGTGTTCAAGGTAAGCCCACATTGGCCTTCAAATCTATTTCTATCATAAACCTACATATTGATAGTGCAGTATGGAATCAATGAATCCGGCTGGCACAATATGGACAGGGTTAGCGTGCTATAGAAGAGAAATAGGTATTCAGCAGTGAGCTAGTGTGCTGGTTAGATAGAAGTACCTTCACACCAACACGTAGCCATATTCAGAATACCTACTTTTACTTCTTTGTTTTTCATGCATCTGCAATAGCTATAATGACCGACGACGTCTTATTCCTTACTAGTTTTTGAGATCACTAAGGTGATGTTGTAATGGAAAAGCTTTTAATTTTGTAGTTACTCTGTTATTATTTTCCCATAGATTGTAGATTGCGACAACTTTACAAGAGTGTTCCTCAATCGACTTGGCATTAACGTGCCCGACCCCATTAACTGGCCTGATGCTCCTGAGGTAAGCCAGCGAAACACTTTTATCTAGCTGTCTATCGTTTTATTTAGTCTAAAAAATGTCTATGTAATTATTAACGTTACAGATTGCTCCAAGTAAACTGAAACCTCAGAAACACAGTCCGTTTAAACAGTTTTTGGATTTTGATCGTCAAGTTTTAAGGTAAATCTTAGCTATTGGTTACCCCCGATGCAAAAACGAGAGGTGTTATAAGTGTATCTGTGTGTCTGTCTGTGACACCGTGGCTTGCAAATGGCCGAACCGATTTATAACTCTCCCCATCCCCACTTCACTTACCGCGGTCCATTTCTACGTGGATTAAATTTCAAATGCATACAGGTCGTCCCTATCTCTCTAGCAAGGTTTACCGCAACGTCATTGCTTCTTTTCATTGATGGATCCATTCTGACAGGAACATTTCGAATAAAACTAAACCTTTTTAGGTTTTACGGTTACTGGGACGATCGTGAATCTGAATTCGGTACGTTGCACAACATGGAGCTCCACTATTTCCTAGCCGATGACACGATGGAGATCAAAGAGACAATGCCGGAGAACTCTGGAATTGAGTCTGCTCCAATGTTTTTGAAGAGAATGCGTTTGCCTCGAGTAAGTTATACTCATGTAACTTCTTCATCATATCAAAATAGTCATCATTTGGTCGTAATAGTCCTCTTTTAATAAGTGCCATTTACTGATCAGGATCTTTGGCCAGTTTAACTTTGGTATTTTAATAAATTTTCATAGAAAAATATGTTTGCATTTTATATAAATACGCGTTGTAACAGATGCTCACTGCTTTACTGGTAGGTAAACAAACACTAAGGTCTCAAGAAGCAAGCTTTCACAGATTTACATAGATATACATTACATTGACACATATACATTAAATTGGCCCCTTTTAAAATAAAACAAGAAACTTTCTGTAGAAAATTCCAGCAACGGTAGAAATGACTGGCGGTCCTCTAGTGGGGTCGTACTCACCAGCTGACCTGAGTATTGGAGCTGTTGTGAACGTGTTCGGAAGAAACGTGGTGCTTACTGACTGCGACCCTTACACTAAGGAGTATTACAGGGTCACATATGGATTGGGTAAGATTTTTAGCTAGCGCAATTTTAGAGGGTACATTTTAGAATGTTTTTTTTAATACAGACCTATCAAGTAGTTAGCTAATCTTATGATCCACATACCCGACAGAGCCAACTGCACATCTACTTGATGGGTCAAGGATGCAAGGAAGAGATCTATGCCTAGCAGTGGGTTGAAGTGTTGTTGATGTCCCGTCTTCGTTTAAAAAATACTTGACACACCATCACTAAAACCACTAAAACTAATAAACGGGGCTACTTAAAATAAATATAAGTATATATAGATATTGCAGGATATTTGAAATAGCATCATCTAGCCCCAATTAATAAAATACTAAATTTTTTTTTAAACATTCATATCATGCATTTAAAAATACCCAGGGACTTAAATCTGCAGAACAATTACAACATTGTCCCGTTGCGGGAGTTGAACCCGATACCTCCTGCGTAAGTCAACTAGTATAAGAGGCGGATGGGTCAAATACTTTTAAAAAATCGGCCAAGTGGAGTCGGACTCGCGCACGTAGGGTTTCGTACCATTATTTAATCAAAATCACGTTTGTAGTATTCAGTATTTATTTTATTCTGTTTTTAGTATTTGTTGTTATAGCGGCAACAGAAATACATCATGTGTGAAAATTTTAACTGTCCAGCTATTACGGTTCATGAGATCCAGCCTGGTGACAGACAAACAGAAAGACGGGCAGCGGAGTATTGCATTAATAGGGGCCGTTTTTACCCTTTGGGTACGGAATCCTAAAAACAGAGATTTTCTTGGGAGTCAAACCGGAATGAAAGCTATTTTCAGATGCCTTCACTCCCCTACCATTGCCTCAGGGCCAGGATAGTGACTGCGTTAGTACCAGTATCGCCGACAGACAGTTGCCCCCATGGAACGGATTTGGGTCCTACAATGATTCAGCCGAGAACTGTCGCACGGTCGAACCCAAGGCACCGCACCGGGACTTCATTAAATTTCTCAACAAAGACAGGTATTCTTTTTAAAGATACATCACGTAAAATGTCGATAATCATGGCAACTTGTTTCGATTTTCATTAAAACCGACAATTATTTGAGGTAATTAATTTTATTACTGTTTAGGATTGGCTTCGATTCGCACACGTTACGTTTCGCGGCGAGGCTCATAAACGACAATCCGATAGATGCCACCAGATATTTCATCGTCAAATATTTCCTTTGTGATGATACCATTGGCATCTTCGAACTGGGCGAACGTAACTCTGGATTCAAGGTGAGTTTTTTATAATATTACCAAAAGTTTAAGAAAATTATATGAATTTGTGAAACTCTTAAACCGCGTTAACAACAGAAACGAATAATTTTAAATTCATACATGCACTTCCCAGGGCACATATATAAAAATAAAAAATAATAAAAATCTTTATTTTCGGAACTTAATTTAGGGTACAATAAAAACAAGGAAACCATGGTACCTGCATTAGCAAAAGCTGTGTCGCAGATACCATTGCCCTCCTCCGCATCATAAAATATAAGTACAGTTCCAGACTAAATGTACATGCATTTATACAAAAAAAGGTTCTTAAATTATATAATAAAGAAATAAAAATAAAAATAGGCTCTTTATTGCGATCACAACTGAAATATTTTGAAATATTTATTTAAATTACTTAGATGTGTAAAGTGAAGTAAGAGAGTACCTATGTGTGTTTATGTTGTGTTTGAATGAATGTCCCTAATAATGTGATTTTTGACAATTATTATGACTAAATTACATACTTTATATTTATTTATTTATATTGATTCTTATTATCATATTCTTATTATATAATATTCTTATTATATAATATTATTTTTATAAATACAGATTTTTATTTTACGGAAATCGTTAACGTAATAACGGTATCCGTAATAAGTAATCCTTTAGATTTATTTATTTTGGCACTTCAATGATCATTCAAATCAGAACATAATTCTTAGGTTGATGTTTCCATTCATTTCGAAAAAAAAAGGTTGTTATACACAGTCGAAGTAAATAAGTATACTGACTATAGGCGTAAATGTTAAACATCAAGCATTTAAATTCTAGGGTGGACTGTTTTTCCGCCGAGATAAAATGTACCTTCCCGACGTGGAATTCTTCGTGCCTAAAGAGCCTCCGTCGTATACCGACAAAGACATGTGGGTCGGCAACGAGCTCGTCATCAACAAGCATTGCTTCCGGCTGGTCGGCGCTGATGAGTACGCCTTGCGATACTTGGAAGTGAACTGTGCACAGGCGAGTGAGAAAACAAACCCCACTAACCATGTTATGAATCAGAAAGTTTTTTGCATGGATGTTTGTGACCTCTAGCAAAAGCTACCGAACAGATCAAGCTGAAAATTTGCACATCACACAAAATAAAAAATTCATCATTTCAACCGATAAACGTCCACTATTGAATAAAGGCCTCCCTCATGGATCTCCATGAGGGGTAGTTGCCATACTCACCACGTTTGGCAGGCGGATTGGCGAGCGCAGTACGGGATGTTGATACACGGAAAGACGCTGCTGCCCATTTTCCGGAGGGATCCCTTAGCAGGATTTTACTGCATCCACGGGCATGAGAGGAGGGGTAAAATTCTGCAGCCGGCACCCCACGGCAAACCCCACGGCTATATTAGAGAAATGAAACATTAAATATTTTTATTTATCTACCTCTACTAATAGCGATCGAAATTAATCTAAATATAATCATTGCACATAAGCAAGTTGCGAAAACTAAGAATACTGTTAATAACATCTGACTATATGTGATGGCAAGTCGTTACGGCGATTTTATTTTTATGTGAGTTTTGTGAGCGTTATAAGTGTGACCGCTATGTGTCTGTCTGTGTCACCGTAGCTCTTAAACAAGGGGACCGATTTGCATGCAGTTTTTTTTTAAATTTAAAGGCACTTATTTTAGCGGTGGTTCTTAAACATGTTTCATCAAAATCGGTTAAGAAATTTACAAGATATAGGGGTGGAAATAGGGTGTAAACAATTGGATGTTTACAAATATACCCAAGTGCGGTATCAAATGAAAGGCTCAGTTTTGCCATCTACACATGATGTGTTGATTGCAAAACTGAGTACAAAAAAGGTAACATCCGAGACTAGGTAAAGTGTCGGGGGTTACTTAATTTTTTAATTTTTTTAAACTTGTTTACATTTGTAGTACCCGATGGCAAACATTGCGCTGATAATGGACAAAATTCGACGCACTCTGGCCTCTACAGAAAATAGTTATAAGAACTTCGTAGCTAAATACATGGAAGCGGTGGTGCCTAACAAAAAAGAACTTATGTCTGCTAGATGCTTCAAGTAAGGATGGACTTCAAAATATATTTGTTGGCTTTTATCTTCTTGAATTAATTGCCATTTTATACTCGATTATCATCAGTAGGAATATAAATATAAATTTTGAAAAGTTTTATAATTACGAATTGTTATAATGTGGTTTTTACTACTCACATTACAAAACCTGTTCGATAAAATATATTCTTACGACTGTATAATCGTATTTTCTACAGGCAAGCACTGAAAGAAATTATGTGCGAAAAGATGACAGAACACGAGTTTCTGACGCTCGTTAGACATTTCAGAGGAGACCCTGGTCATGAGATGAGCCCTCGAAGAGAAATGATCAGGTACTGTTAAATATATTTAACTTTTTAATATCATCTTGTTGTTCACTTGTAACTTGACGTCATTTTAGCACGGCATGCGGCATTGCTATCTATGATGCTACAGCATCACTAGCTACGACGTAGCTTTCTACGGCGTAGTTTTCTACGGCGTAGCCATCTATGGCGTAGCTGTCTTTAGTGTAAACACAGCGTAAATATCTATGATGAAAATGCATTAGGCGCTGTATCTTCATGGTAGCTTTCTTCGACGTAGCTATCTACGGCGTAGCTCTCGGTGGCGTAGATCTCGACGCCGTAGCTCCTAACGGGGTTGGGATTTCAGGCGTAGCTATCTACGGATTGCTATCAACGATGGCGATATTAAAATGCCCATCAACGACGTAACATACAAAATGCTACTGTTTCAATTAATAATTCGACTTTACATACAGGTCTCTAGTATTCTCCGACCTGACCCGCGGTCTGTGGGACGACCGCGTCCACTTGCGCGAAGGTTTGATGCACGCGGACGAGGCAGCTAGTGGCGTGCTTTCCGTCCCACGAATGAGGCAACTGCTAAAGGCACACCGCCTACCCCTCAACACTGACCTATTGGATTGTATGTTGTCTGTGTGAGTATGTTCTTTAACTTCTTTTTTATTTTTTTGTCCTAAACATTTATAGTATTATGTTGTTTGGATAAAGTGCATGGATGTATATACAGTTTTCGTTACCTAGCAATTTAGACATAGTCACTTACCTATTTGTACCGTAGTAAAGCACGATCGTCACCCAAATGTGATTTACATTATAGCAATAACTAGCCGTAAGTTTTCATTTTAAGGGCTTTTTTTAGTAATTCTTATGAGCGTAACGTTTCTTAAACCATATCTTCCACTTTTATAGCGTTTATTTCCTAGTGCGTATTGGAAGTACTTGGAAGTGTCGTGGTATGAGAGATATTTATATGTTTCACGATATTTGTATTCTCATTTAATCATACGACTCACCTACCATGGAAAATTTATCACCGATGACAAAATCGCTAGTAATTAGAACTTATTTTGTTATAAGTTCTGCTATGTAGGGCGCAATGACAAAAGAATACGAAAATAATAATTTCCGCCTAAGAATAAACAATATTTCACATAACAGGCTTCGCAAGGATGAAAACTGCAACATTTACTATGAAGATTTGATGTCATTCCTGGACTTCCAAACGCGGCCCGTGTACAACCTCACTGAAGCTGACTATCTGAAAATTGTACGACACGCACCTCCTGTCAAGGATATTGAGGTAATTGTTACCATAACTGAACCGAAGTTTTTTAATAAAGAAAATTATTTATTTCAGACTCAAAATATATGCAATATTTACGCGATATTTACCAAATATCCCATGATAGTTTCAAAAGTTATATTTTTGTTGGCGACCGTTTTTGATGTGGAACATATATTTTTTACTTGCTGTATTACTTTGTATTGAACGACAACTTTGTTTTATTTTCAGTGCAAGCTATGGACCGACGCTGATACTCTGATTCATGAGGGTTACGTCAATTGGAATACTTTCCTTTGCCAACTCAATCTGGAGCACCTCGTCAAAGACCAAAATAATTAGTGGATTTTTAGGTATCGTTTTTTTATCATGATAGTGTTTTTCGAATTTTTACTGACGATCTCATTCGTATTAGTACAACGAGAAGCGATACTAAATGTAAACGGATGCGCAGACAATAATTGCCACAGTTTGTCAAATTTATTAGAGCGAAAGAGACAGATATAAATTTCCAGTTCCATAGTGTGTTTGAGGTGAGTGACCTTTTGTATCGCTTCTCTTTGCTCTTACTTTAGTAAGTTTCAAGTTGGCTATGAAAATAAAAATGCGGTCTTGTTTGAATTTGTATTTCCTAAATCACAATAAATACTCGTACATTTGTAACAGTCACTCGTTTCTCACTATTGGGCCTATGGTATTCTATTTGTGCGGGTAATAGGCTACTGAAACCATTCAAACATCGATGCATGTTATGATTTAAGCTTTTTCGACATTATTAAGTAAAAAAATGCTTTAGATTGAGCGTTTTAGCACCAAAAACAGATTCTGGTAATATGTAAAAGTTCTAGACTACTAATACTTTATTATCATCATAGTTTCGTTTTTCATAGGCCCGGTCACATTGGTTATGCTACAATATTTTGTATTTACGCTTACAAATTCACTGTTGCAAACACATCTTCACAACATTGAACATGTTTAAGGTAGTAATGTAACACACTGTTGTTACCTTTCTGTAAAACACGACAACACATTGCATTTACACAATCTAGTAATTATAAAATAAATAACTTAATTATTACAACATTATTCTAAATGACTTCGTTTTAGTAAACAATACTTGATATACCAATAGAAGCGTAGTGTACCTTGAATAAATTTCACGTCATTTCGGTATTTTTAATTATTTCTGTCAAGGTTAATGTCAGTCATTTAAACGCTGATAAACTTTTACAAGCACTTAATTGACGGCTTTTCCGCCAACTAAGTGCTGTTTACCTTTAAATTAGCTTGTCAGAGAGAGAGAGGGCGCACTAGGGTCAAAAAAAGTTTTCTTTACTTTAATTAGCTTGTAAGAAAGAGAGGGCGCACTAGGGTCAAAAAAAGTTTTCTTTACTGTAAACACATAAAGTCTCCAGATTGTCACCTCGTCACGTTGTAATGTGCGTACATTATAGCCCTGGTAGGAGCGACAAAACAGTAATTATTAAAAAAGCCGCTGTTATGTGTAAGCTAGCTGTTAGTGCGCTTTCTCTCAAATAGTAAAGAGGGGGGGGGGGGGGGGGATTATATAATATAGCACTTTAAATTATTTCTTTTCGTATACAATGATTGCTTATTCTGAGTAAGAAGTTTAAAATAAGTTATTATAGCTTAGTACATGCTGAAATAAACATGTATAATTATTATGATATTCTCTATCGTCGGAAAAAACGTGTGTCCGATATCGTCTTAACACAATTAATACTTTTGATAGTTAAATTATCAATTGTTATTCATGTAATAAAAGGTAACATGGCACAAGGTATTCACTTGTGAGTCTATGTGATTTCTATGTGTAATTATCTAGAAATAAATAACTAAATAGTTCACAAAGGAACCTATCAAAATTAGGTAAGTTTCGCAACAAGCGAAACACAATAATTGTTAAATTAATAACACTGGAAGGTTTGTCACTTAATTAAATTAGAAATCATATTTACACTTATACCTTAGAAGGTAAAATTTACATATTTACAGGTCCTATCTAAATTTGCGTCACTTATAATATGCCCTTAGGTTATTTTCCCACGGTGCTACTAAAACTAGTTACAAGAATTATTCACCATTAATTAACAAGAGAAGTCGATTGAAAAAGTACCTATTCAATAACGCCGTTTGACGTATTAGTAGTAACTATGTGTGAAAAGCGCCGTGAGAAAGTAGCCTAAATGTTGTGTATTCAATTTGCAAGGATTGAAACATCTTAGGAGATCATTCACCATCTTGGCTTGGACAAATGTTCCATATCGGTGCGCAACATATCACCACATTTCCTTCACCCTCTCTTTAGCTGGTATCGTTGGGCGGAATCTGCAAATAACAATGTTTACAGCTTAGTAGTGATAAAACATTTGTTTAAAAAATAAATAATGCTGGACATTTCACATAGCACCACCTAGCCACAAGTTAGCACAGATTGTGTTATGGGTGTTTGGTACCAGGTGGTTGTTATCAACCACCTGGTTATCAACCACCTGGTTAAGCCCTATGGCTTATTCCATAATGCTCCCACTCTCGTGATCCCAGTGAGCTCATACAAAACTTAAGTTGAACTACCTATTTTTACTTGAGTTCATTAAGCTCCCACTATTTGTGGGATTAAAAAACTCCTCCGGTTTTATTCCATGTTGATTCTAGCTACATACATAGGGCTGTTCTATCTATGGTTTTATAATTTTTAACCGCTTTTATTAGTGTCGCCTGTATCTACTCGTATGAAACCCAGTTTTTATGTAACGGACTCTTCAAACGTTGTTTTAACTCACTTAAAATTGGAATACAACTATTTTGTATATAAATACTAATCAATCATTACATACAAAAATACGAACCTAACATAGAATGCAACGTCCTTCGTCTCAGCTGTCTATTAATTCAAATGAAACCACAGAGGTCGTCAAACTTACTATTACTTGTAGCAAACAAGCTTTTTTTACTAGATTTGCACAGTTTCTAACCAGACAAAAGTAAATTGGCCTTTTACTTCTAATAAATAGATTATTTATACTCGTAATCTGCTGAACGAGACGTTGCAATGCCTAAGAATTTTTTTTACGAAATGACAATACATCTTGTTGACCGCAGATGGCCATGACAACGTTACCGGACTATGGCGAGCGCAGGAGGCACCCAGCCGCAAAAGTTAGGTTGGGGCAACAAGCTTAAGGGCACCACTTAGGTTCGAACCACGGCTTGGACTGTTGCCAGATTTTTGTATGTAATGATGGTTAACGTCCAGGTGCAAAACTGCACCTTAAGACGGAAGAGTGTATTCTTCGGCCCCGCCGGCGGGAATTGAAGGTGTGCCTAGCAGCTAATGTGGGACGGATTGACGTCACCTCCGGGTTAGCGGCGGTGAGCTCGTCAACGGGCAAGCCGAGAACGTGTCTCGGTCGACGAAGGAAAGAAATGCCTATGAAAAAATAATGTTCATACTGTTTCAAGTTATTTCCATTACAGTGTTCTAAAATTCACATTTTAAATACATTTTTCGTATAGTATGAGTAAGGGTTATATTACCTATGTGCTGGTGATGTGATTTGACTCGATGTTAATGGAGACATTTTGATGCCAGGGTTGTTACCATTTATGCTCGATCCTAAACTCGATGCGGAATCCATCCTGAAAATTATAAGACCAAAAGTATAATATTAATAGATAAAAAGTACAGAAAAATCTGAATAAGTACCATCATGTCTTAATTTTTACACACCAGTAAAGGTTTGGTTTGGTGAGTTAGTTTCGACTCTCTTGCAGATGAGGTACTTATGTTTTATTTTATTGTTTTCTTTAATAATATACAGTTAAGTTATTATACTTTTTTAAATTAGTTGGCTTATACAAAATTCAGGGACCACGGGTAAAATAATTCTCGTGGTACCTTCCAAGGACTATCACAGGGACCATGGGCAACAAAGGAATACTGCGATAATTCTTTTCTTACCGGTCAATCTGCCTCCTAAAGAGCGGGTACCTCCAGGGTGAGTTGGGTTTCCTCTGCTCGTGCTGGAATGCTGGGTTGTCCCGCCCTCGCTCGCTGATGACCGACATGGACACTTGTCCTTCTGTCTCTCGAGTTTTCGATGATAATCTCCTGCAATTTGTTTTTAATCAGCACTGATGATACATTATTTCCACCATATTCACATTAAATATTTTCACCGATAGGACGATGAGAACTTTTTGAGTACGGTGGGATTTGAAATACCTCACACTGAAGCCAGTATTCGAGCTCCATTATTGCATTGTTTCTGCTGACATAGGCCTTCCTTATGAATTTCCGAGTACTGATCATGAGGGGGTCGTTGCCATACTCACCACTCTTGGCAGGCGAGTTGGCGAGATCAGCGAAGTTTAGAATCTGTTATTACAGATATTACTGCAATCCACGGGAAACATTTACTGCCTGCACCCTACAGCAATGATGATAGTGTTACCTAAGTATTCTGCTGGGCAGAGAGGCCTGGTTCTGCGGCCTCGCACGCTGCCGACTGTCCACAATCAGCACATGTCTATCGTAGGGCGTGTCGAAGTCCACTTCCAGTACGGTGGAGAACCGGTGCGGCCAGATCAGGTCCAGCATCGCGATCAGTAGCCCCACCACTAAGCACACACACCCTGCGAATTGGAAAGGAGTATCAGAGATTTTATACATGGTTTTCCCATGACGGATTTCCGTACAGTGGGGTTTTTCTAAGACGGTTTTCCGTGGTGTAATGGGCGAATAGACTAGATCTGAGATGAGACTGAGACAGAAATTTGTAAGATCAGCAAGTATGTACCTTAATATCTGCGATAAGATGTAACAAAACGATTTAAAACTGTGACGTTTTAAAGTTCACTAATGTGCAGGTAATTAGGTAGTTTCTGTCACATTTCAATGCACGCAACTAGTTTCCTAGTAATATATTTATTTAGTTGATTTTAACACTTGTTTAGCTTAGTTAGTTTGTAAGGATTTTGTTTGTTTTTTTTCTTTTGTAAAATATGTTTGTGTTTTTTGGTATGAATTAAATAAAATTTTTAATCTTTTTAATCTAATCTAATCTAGAAAAGAAGATGATATGAGAAATTAAGCATTGCAGTGAAATGGCAAGCTTTATATTAAGAAACTAGTTTATCATCTCAACCATAGAACTGCTGTCCGCGTCCACTACTGCACATAGGCCTCCCTCATGGATCTCCAAGATCATCATTAGAGGGTTGTTGCCATACTCGCCACACTTGATAGGCAAGTTGGCGATCGCAGTATAGGATGTTGATAACGCATAGTCGCTGATGCCTATCTTCCGGAAGCATACCTTAGCAGATTCATACTGCATCCACGGGCAAGAGTGGAGAGGCAACATTCTACTGCCGGCACCCCATGTTTCTAATCTAGAATCTGTCCAACACCGAACAAAGGGGCTAAATCAGTTCAAATATTGAAAATGAAATCGGCCAAGTGCGAGCAGGACTCGCGCATGAAGGGTTCCGTATCATGATTCAATCAAAATCACGTTTGTTGTATGGGAGCCACCTTAAATATTTATTTTATTCTGTTTTTAGTATTTGTTGTTATAGCGGGAACATACATCATCTTGAACTGTCTAGCTATCACGGTTTATGAGATACAGCCTGCTAACATACAGACAGACGGACAGCGGAGTCTTAGTAATAGGGTCTCGTTTTTACCCTTTGGGTACGGAACCCTAAAACAGAATAAATTTACCAAAAAAAATTTTCTACCGTAACAATACCTGCAATAAGCACGAGCCAAAAGCACCAGCCTAACGAGAAGAACAGCATAGCACCGTCAAGCCGGACGACCAATGGCGTGTGGGGTAGCGACGCCCAGTAGCCCCATGCGGCTGCGCACAGCGTGACGCCGACCGAGGCCATTGCGTAGGCGCCGTACCGCGGCACCACCACTAGCAGCAGGTTCATGAGGAGCCATAACGCTAGTGCTGCCCTGGAAATGGAAACCAACGTGAAATTATATTGAATCGAGGGCAAACACAAAATTGCGATATCTTATATTGTGTGTAGCATACTGGCTACATCCGTAATAAATAATAATAATAATAATAAATAATGCTCGACAAATCACACAGCATCATCTAGCCCCAAGCTAAGCAGAGCTTGTGTTATGGGTACTAGATGACTGATATACTTAATACATTATACTACATAGATAGATATTTTTATTATATATAGAAAAACACCCAGAACACCCTGAACAAATATCTGCAGATCGTACAGACATTTTTCCCGAGGCGGGAATCGAACCCGCAACCTCTTGCGTCGCAGGCAGACCTTCGCCCGCTGCGCCACAGAGGTCGTCATAACCTCTAACCTCATAACGTAATGCACATTAACTTACTGGAGATATTACAAAAAATAAGGTAACAACCGGAAAGAAAGGAGAGTACCTTTGTCCAGGAGTGCATAATATTATTCAGTAGATTAAGTTCTGTAATGTTATATGATCATCAGCATCACCGTCTCAGCCGTAGGGCTAATGTCCACGTCTACTGCTGGACATAACAGATATTTCACGGTGTTCTGGATGTTTTTCTTTATATTATAAAAAATATCTATCTCATCTAGTACCCATCACACAAGCTCTGCTTAGCTTGGGACTAGATCAGAGTCTCCAAAACACGGCCCGCGGGCCAAATCCGGCCTGCCACTGCCATCAATCCGGCCCGCGACAGCTTAAGACTAGTGTCATCAATCTGGCCCACGACAGCCAGGCACACAGACAACAGGTGGGCAGAAAAATTAAAATTGTTATGGCCCTTGCAACATACCGAAAAAAATATTATGGCCCCAAGGCTTCAAAGTTTGGAGACCTCTGGACTAGATGGTATGAATTGTCTAGCATTATTATTGTTGATTAGGCATGGATTTCCAAGATCACGAGGGAGTTTGCTGCCATACTCGCTACCTACGCTTGAGAGGCGGGTTGATACACTGAAAAAAATCCAGCCAATCAAGCATGACATTTTACTTGATAGAAAAAAAAATGAATGAAACAATCAAAAACTTATAAAACTAGATTAATCACTATTTATTGTCACAATAAAGGTGAAATGATCAACTTTTCTATAACATTCACTTCATAAAAGGAATTAAGATATCATGATTATGTTATTGTAAACATGGTTTTATTGTAAATGTAAACATACAAATATTTCATTCGAGTATCGAACAGAATCAAATTAATCAAGTTACCAATACACAGTAATCAGGTCCATTGATTGTAGAGATCCCTACCTCTCAGTGTTTACATTTAACAGAACTAGATGTCGCAACTAGAAAAATTAGAACGCGCTATCGAAGTGTTTCACCCATTTACTTAGGTCTCGGGTCTAACTTTTTGTGATTTGACCATAAACAACTACCACTCCTAAGAGCGGCGCGTACCTAGCTTCACCCTTGTTTGGACTAGCGTATCGGAAGCTGAGACACCCTCTGTAGTTAAATTTGGTTATTTTGATTATATGTTCTTTATTCCATCTTCACGCCCTCTCATTTGACGAAATCCCGCTCACACCCGCTATATTATATATGTATGTATAACTTTACTTTATAAAATTAAGCATACACATTACTGAAACTACTAAAATACTTGATAACCATTACCAAGTTCGTTGTAAATTCAATCAACATAAATCATTGGCATGTTAACCAAACTTGATTGTATTGACAATTACTTTGTTTTATATCATCAAGACAACTTGTCTGTTGCTTATTCAACATAACTTTATTGCCATAATCGTATTACTTTATGTGCTCGTATATAAACAAGTTCCTTGATAGCTGCAAACATTTTTTTTATCAATGTTATCAAGTTTTTTTTCAGTGTACACGAAAATACGCTGCTGTTTATCTTTCGGACATATCCGTTGGCAGATTCTTACGCATCCACGGGCAAAAGAGGATAGGCAAAATGCAACGACACCCCACAGCAATTATGAGAATAAAATAAAATATAGATAAACAGAAGAAAAGTACCACATCTGAGAAGGTTGCAGAAGGTTGTGCGTTCTTAACCCGGCCGGAGTATTTAACTTACTGATACAGATTATATATGTTTATGTATGTTTGTTACAAACATACCGAGTCTGTGTTAGTTTTTCTATTTTTAGAAAGCTTCAATTTATATCAGTCATCCTACTCTCATAGAACATACAACCTTTGTTTAGTTTGGGTCGGGACAGTGTTGTGTAAATTGTAAAATATTCAGTATTCATAATTTATTCATAAGAATCTTGATTTTATTTTTATGAGACATTATTAACATACCTGAGTTAATTAGCACATACATACACATTTATTCTGTTTATGTATGTTTGTTACAAACATACGGGGTCTGTGTTAGGTTTTCTATTTTTAAGAAAGCTTAATTTATATCAGTCATCCTACTCTCCTAGAACATACAACCTTTGTTTAGTTTGGGTCGAGACGGTGTTGTGTAAATTGTAAAATATTCAGCATTATTAATTTATTCATATGAATCTTGATTTTATGTTTATGAGACATTATTAACATACCTGAGTTAATTAGCACATACACATTTATTCCAGTACTGACACATACCTCATTACAAATAGGTATATGATTGTTTAGTTAACAATTATACACCAATAAAACATATTGATTTGCAAATTGTGTCGAGAATTTACGAGTAAGTATATGTAACCCTGGCCTGAAATCACAGGAAACCTGTAGTCATAAACCTTGGAGATATGGTGATAAAAATGCAATAGATTGCTTGCTTTGTGCGCCTTGAACTTGATCATGAGAACTAGTTTTACCATAGCAGTGTGGATGTGGTGTACCCGGCGGCTCGGTATTTAGCCCCCCATTCGAAGCCTTCGTGTTGAACCGCAAAGTGCTCAGCTACAGACAACACCGGGTAAGGAAGTCCCCTGGACAATCCCGCGCGATACCAATCTTGAATGGCCCCGGCTTCTGCCCAGGGGAATTGTTCGTTATAATCAACACCGGGGTCTCCTATAGTCGTATTGCCCCAGGATAACGCTGAAATGACAAGAGTGTAAACATTTTAACCATAGGGTGATCATCTAAGGTTGAAATTGAAATAGCCGCTAAAGGTACTCAAAACTAAAAAGGGCACAGATAGCATGACATAATTTCGTTCATAGCAATAACTTCACGGCAATATCACTCTTTCGAGACTATCTTTTGAAATATTTAAGGTCTTTGAAAATGCAATGTACAAAAGCCCTTATGCAAACATTTACATTTACTAGGTACCATTTAAGTTGTTGTAGAAAGAGCTCACCAGTGAGCGTTACATTGACGTGTGCCAGGCCGACGTGGACTGCCAGCCAGCAATCTATCCTGTCCGTGGAGAAGGCCCGATATGCCGCTCTGGCCACCCGCGCCCCTGAGACGTGCCATGAGGATCCGTGCTTACAAACTGCGAAATATATTCAATAAATTGCAAAGGGTATTTAAACAGCTATATCACAAAATTTATGGAAGAGGAAACCCCCAGAAACAAATGATGAAAACCCCTAAAACTTATATGTACGTATAGGGGAAATTATACGTTTTTACTTATTAACTTCTGGTGCTTCTAATTTAGTATGAAGTTCAGCCGTAAACCCCCCCACTGTGTGGGGATATTTTGACATATTTTCCTGCAAAACTGTGAAAAAACACTCATTTACAAACCAACGGTTGAGCTTCGTTTTGTGATAACAACTTTAGAACAATCGATGGTTCACAATCAAACAGTCAAAGTGTGTTTCTAAAATGTAAAAACTAATAAATTTAGGTACCTACAAAGTATTTTTTTAAAAGTGGTTCTTGTGAAAATTACCGTATATTTAAATAGAATGTCGCAATTCATTTCTCCGCTTGGCCGATCACTCGAAGACAATAACAAACTAATTGGTTACGAAAAACTTTCACACGGCTTTTATCGTGACTTTCAGGTCTTGTGTAAGAATACACTAATCACTAGTTAAGTTACTTTAATAGTCGTGTCGTGTTGGCACATGGTCTTATAATATTTCCCTTTGCTTATTTGGAACGTGACTTGGAACGACTTGGAATTGCTCCTCTATGATATTTTCGTTCAACTCGTCGCTCGGAAATTGACACGATTAAATAAATAACTCCTATTTATTCAAGATAAGATACCTCTTGATATTTTTAAAAAGACTATTTCTTTTGACATTTAACCCAAACCTTATTACCATTAAACCTCAATGTAACTCAAAGCCGTCCTAGTTTTATTTATCGCAGCAAGTATTCGAATTTATGTCTAGGTTACACAGCTTCGTTCTAATGAGCCATGTAATGAGATGTCTTAAGATTTTTCACAGAAACTTGTTGTAATTAACTTGCAGACCTGCCAAGGTCATTGCAATCTATTATAGAATGCGGAAAGCTACATTAAATCTTGATGACTTTTTAGTTTCTTCAGGAAAGAATAATCCAACCACGATAATCGGATCGAAAGTCGGTAGGGGGTAAACAGGGTGTATTACATTTGTACCTACTAACCCAAAAAGAGGGGTATGAGCCCATGAAAACAAGTTTTGGAGGGGAAAAATAGAGAATTTGTATTTTAGCATTATTGTTATTTAAACGTTTACTAGTTGATGTAATGTGAAGATGATCTTGAGTTCATAATAGGATTTGAAAATTTGATGTTAGTTTTAGTGAACATATACATATACATAGTTTCCTGTATAACACATGAACAACACTACTTTATATCCGAAGCTAAGAGGATGGTTTTGGTGCTGAACAAGCCTAATATTATGTATTTAGCAATATCTTAGGCACTACAGTTAACCGTGCAGCATGAATACCAGTTTTAATAGATGGATTAGGCTTTCCCAGCACTCATACCATCCACTCAGCTTAGTCGGTTATTAGATAGAGGAAAGAACAGGTCAATACGTCTGACTAAGCCACGGGTTTCCTCAAGATGTTTTCCTTCGCCCTTAAAGCACGTGTTAAATGTGCACATATTCTTTTATAAAGCAGACCAGTCCATTGGTGCACGCACGACCTTCGTTGGCGCTATAGTGTAATTTTTTTAATGTGTGATAGAAATGAGGAGCCGATTTTCTTTTTTCTTGTAACTTACCTAATATGACTGTGCCGACGAAGAGGCTAAGTGTGACTATCGTGAAGGTTGAGAATCTCTGAAACAAGAAACGGAATAATTATTTAATTTAAAAAGAAAAATGACTTCACATGATAAAATCCTTGACTTGTTCCTGAACACCTAAACCGCTGTATGTACTCTAGAAGAAGAATAATAATTCTTATACCAATTCGGTTGGGTGGTACAGGATGGGAATATATTTTATAATTTGTTCCCATCGTGTACCAGTGGGAAGACGTTTTTTGTAATTTCAATCCTGTACCAGTGGTACAAGATTTTACTGGTACAGGATGGGAAATTCTTTTTCGTCTATTTCCATCCCATCATCAGAACAGGGTGTAAAAACAAGCAAACATAATGAAGTGACACAAAAACCGCAAGGTTCAATTTAGGGCATGAAACTAAACCTTGAGTGATTCCAGTCTACTATTACAATTATTTGACTTCTCATGGGTTCATTATCCGATTCGAGTCTTGAATAAATGTGAATTATGTCATGAGCACGTACCACCTCCATGATTAATCACAAGATGTCTCAATTTGCGGTCTCGATATTGTGAGAAATAAATTATGATGACCATTCGGTAATGTTCAGTAATGTTAGGCTCGACATGAAAACATCATCATCAACTTGAGCTGGTAATTGAACTGGAGGCAATTGAACTAGCTTTGAAAGCCATTGCGGTTTCTCTCACTTATCAATTTAAATGAATGATAATGATGATTATTTGTAATTTTAGGGTATCTCGACATGAAATCATCATAACCATGTTGTGGTTTGTTAATCTAACCAGAGGCAATTGAACTTGCTATGATCGCATTTGGGGTTTAAATCTCACCTTCGCCTTTTACGAGTATCTACCTAAGCCGGTATCTCTGGTAAGCCGGATCTATTAGCCGGTAACACTCATCACCACCATCTGTAGGGCATCCACTGCTGGTAAAGGCCTCCCTCATGAATCTTCAAGTATTGATCATGAGGGGATTGTTGCCATACTCATCACGTTTGGCTGGCGGGTTGGCGAGCGCAGTGCGGGATGATGATACACGGAAAGACTCTCTCTCCCTCCCTCCTCTTTGCCCGTGAATGCAGTAAGAATCTGCCAATGGAGCTAGGCTACGGAAAGACGTTCCTGCTTATCTTACGGAGGGTGATACGCGTAGTTCCTTTGGCAGATTCTTACTGCATTCACGGGCAAAGATAAGGGGGAAATTTCTACTGCCGGTATGCTTATTCATCATCAGAACTAAGTTTTGAAAAAAATGGAACTTAATTTAAATGATATCTATTCAAACTCAAAAGAATTTTCCAACCTGATTCATAAACGACGGAATTCTGTGTGGTATCATGAATAAAAAAATACAGCCACCTTCAGAACATCCAAATTTTTTTTAAGTCGTTTAACTAACAGAACACTTACCAACAATGTTAAAGTCGCTAGTACTCTTGTCAGGTAAACTGTATAAAGTTTTCAACAATTATAATTAAAATTACGTGAGGTAGTTTCGCTTGGTTTATGCATTTAAGTCTTTTAACCTAATTACTGTGTTTTAAAGACGAGAAAGACGTGGAAAGTATGACACGAGATCCTGCTGGGAATTAAATTTTAGTTATTACCCAGTCACTCAACACAGGCTTGAAACCGCAATTTCATTTAGAATGAGTGATGCGTTCCCAATTTCTTCATGTCATATGACTCTGCAAATATTTAATCAGAAAGTGCCTTGAATGCCTTTTAAGGACATAGCTATTTGCGTATTTATAAACGTTTATGAAAGTCTTTTTATAAATTCGAAATTTTGGTAATCAGGAGAAACAATATAACAACAAGTGTTTCGTCGAGTATTTTTCACACCAAACATTTCGTCGCGAAATTCCGACTAACAGCTGGTTTAAAATCATAAAAGTAAATACCTATCGCGAAAAAATCCTGCTATCCTATCATGTACGTATAATAGCCCATTTCGTCTCCGAAAATCGATTGTCCAAAAACCACTATCCATATTAATATGGCCCCATAAATATAATTTATAATAAGATATTGTTTATCCTAATGCTCTTAAGGCATAAAGTTATGTTACCTAATAAGGATGTTGCAAACGCTTTTGATACATTTTTGCCAATATCCCCAAAATTGTAACCCAGTCACTAAAGTCATCGGCATTGAAGGCGGTTGCATTGCTTGCATCTTCAGTAGAAAAGTCCATGGCATTATTTAACTATTCTCACGTCAATGTGTGTAAGTGTAATTGTCAGAGCATTTAAATCCCTTAACATTAAAAATACAGAAGATCTTTGGGGTATTTCTACAAAAGTACTAGTTTACATTATTCATGACATTGCTCCTTACTTGGCACATATTTTTAACAGTTGTATTGACGTAGGATTATTTCCAGATCTTATGAAGTACATTAAATTAGTAAATTAGTTCCATTGTTTAAATCTGGTAGTCACAGTGATCCCGCCAATTACAGACCTATTTCCATTCTACCCGCGATGAGAAAAATTAAAAAAAAAATATTTTGAATCAACTGATCTGTCATTTCAGCCTTCATAGGCTAATTCATGATTATCAATTTGGATTCACCACAGGTAGATGCTCAGCAATGCTCTTAAATATATATTTGGAGCCTGGGATAGTTCGAGAAATGCAATAGGCGTTTTTTGTAATCTGTCTAAGGCCTTCGATTGTGTTTGTCACAACATCCTTTTAAGAAAACTTAAATATTACGGTATTGAAAGCAAGGCACTTGACCTCCTTGAGTCATATTTATCTAATAGGGTACACAAGGTTGAGGTATGCGGCCAGAGATCAGAGGGATCATGAATTGAATTAGGCGTGCCACAAGGATCTATTTTAGGACCATTTTTGTTTTTGATTTATATAAATGATGCCGTGGGGTGCCGGCTGTAGAATGTTACTCCTCCTCTCATGCTCTAGGATGCAGTAAAAGCCTGCTAAGGGATACCTCCGGAAGATGGGCAGTAGCGTCTTTCCGTGTATCAACATCCCGTACTGCGCTCGCCAACCCGTCTGCCAAGCGTGGTGAGTATGGCAAATACCCCTCATGGAGATCCATGAGGGAGGCCTGTTCAGTAGTGGACTTTTTATGGCTGAAATGATGATGATCAACTACCTCTTTCCTGATGCCGGGGAAGATCGCGAGGAAGGCGATGTAGAGTGTCAGCGCGGCGACGACCAGCGCCAACGCCGGCACGTCGGCAGCGACGGCGGTGCGGTTGTGGTAAGCGTACAGGGTCGGCCCGCCTTCCTCGCGGAATGCATCGAACCACCCCTTCATCGCTCGACCAGCCTGGAACAAAACAACGACGATGTCAGGAAAGAGTAACATAAGAGTAATATTTATTGCATCTGCCTGTAACTTTAATCGGGTTTAACCTGTAAACATAGGCAATTGTATTTTTTATATCCATAGGTATAACTATACTCTGTTCGCTGAAACAAGCTAATAGGGAAATCATAGACTGCAGGTTATTGGTCGCAGATAACGAACATAGGGCACGTGCACACTGTGCACGCTGTGTGGCCAAATGTCAGTCTTATCGGTCTCTTGTGCGGTGCGGACGTGTCGTTCGGTGCTCGTTACATGTGTTCTCAGTATACAAAAATGGCAAAAATGTATAAAGCATGTAGTTGATGTAGTAGAGCCTGGTATAGATGTTATGGATAGGAACGTAGAAAATATGGCAGAACGTTTTATTATAAACTTGGAGTATTCGAAGAATTAGTATAAGAACATTTCTGATGTTTTATTTTTTGTACACTACCCAAATTAAACAAAATATATATTTTTAGGTTCTCAGTATCATAATAAGTAGGTCAATTATGAATAACCCACTCATCCACAAATCCCTGGGCGAAAAGCTAGTGAATAATGTAAGTAATAGTTTGAAGTGAGCAATCTAAACATAGCTTTACATTTTAAAAGAATGGTCACTCCCACTGACCAATCTTAGTCTCTCACGCTAGTAGTCCCGTCCTTTTCACTTTCGTACAATTGTGCAAGAGAGCGCGCGCTATATTAGCTTGTCTCCGTGAACAGACTATAGGTAATTTATAGAGCGTCGGCCGGCGCGCGGCGTGCTGTACGGGATGCTGCAGTATGCAGTTTCTGGGTCAATGTTAAATGTATTAAAATATATATGTTGAATGGAATTTGTTAGCCAAGCCCCTTTTTAGGGATCCGTAGTTCTAGAACAAGGAACCTGATGGTTTCGTAATGTCTGTCTGTTTCTTTACGAATAAACTATTAGTCCTAGGAAGCTGTAATTTTGCATGCGAAATAGATATATAGATATTTTTCAGAGCGAGATTTTTTCCCTTTTCTCTAAAATCTAAACTGTTAGCTTTACAAATCTGCAAAAAATATTAATGCAGTTTAATCATAAACTTTCAAGGAAACGGTAAAGCTAGCTAGCTTTTTAGTTTCGTAGTGATTGTTGCTCAAATAAGTGATGCGGATTACCAAACATACCGACAGGGTGATCACGTATCTCGCGATAGGTTTGCAACAAACGCATATCTCGCGATCATCGCTGTCAAACGTAAACTTTTTGCTTATATTTGATCACGAGATTTACGCCTGTTGCAGCGATGATCGCGAGATATAAAGCCTGTTGCACACCTGTCGCGAGACACGTAATCAGCCTGCGGAAAACTTTAAACCGAAGATCTAATACTAATACCAGTTCATATATGTTTTAGTAAATAAACACATACCAGCTTCGAGCCACAGGTCTACGGATAACAACGGAACCCGACAGCGCAATTGATCTAATTTATTTTATATCGCATACCTGCATAACGCATGGCGCGATTTGCTGTTGAGAAAATTTATCACAATCCGTAGAGTAGGTAGTTCCAGTTGTGCGTAACATCTGTGCATTTTTGTTGCGGGGCAAATGCTACAATATGTTTACAATTTTTATTTCTTCTATTGAACATTTTGATGAGTGAACATTTGGATAGTGATCAAGTCTTTTCTTTTTTTTACGTGACAAAAATTACACCACCTAACAAATATCACACACTTATCAACAATAGATTTTTATTGATATAATCTTCTTATGTTTTTTTGTTCATAATCGGATAATTCGTTCATGGGTTATCTTCTACGAAAAAAGATAAAATCCCCTTTTCTCACAAACTTCCACATAAATCAAAATTCCCCACTACAATCGATTTGTATTGATGTAATCTTCTCAAATATTTAATTTTATCAAAATCCGATCATCCGTTAAAGAGTTTCGGACAATAAATGCGGACATATATGCATGCATGCATACATATGTACTAATACAAACAAACATTCAGCCGAAAGGCTAGTTGCTACTAAGATCTTAATACGCTTCGCTCACTCCTTCGCCGAGATAAATAATTTCATTAATTGCCTAACAATGGTCATTTACAGTCTATGTAAGTGATAATATCATCATAATATACCATTAAAATGTAATATTGTAAGCGATAAAAACCTTTGTAAGTTTAATAGAACCTATCTCAAACCGATTCATCAGGCTTTAAAACTAAGATTGATACGTGCAGTAGCCGCTTAATGGAATGTTAAGATGACTTGTTTAACGTAATTATAATTATAATTTACTAAGAAGCCACTAAGTAATGGTTTTAAAATGTTAATTGAAACAGATTTGTTCTTGACACAAATATTCGTAGCCACATTTACTTATAAGCCCGCCAATTTAGCCAGCCTAGTAAGTAAAAACGTAGCTATTTTATTAACCCCTGACAAAAAAGAGGGGTGTTATAAGTTTGACCGCTATTTGTGTGTGTAGCTCTTAAACGAGTGGACCGATTTGTATTTTTTTTTATTTAAAAGCAGGCTTTCTAGCTACTCTACTTTGTCTAATATTTTTTCAAAATCGCTTAAGAAGTTTACAAGATATGGGGGTGAGGGGATGAATAATCGAATGTTTCCAAATATAATCATATATATATATATATATATATATATATACCCGAGTTTGGTATTAAATGAAGGGAAACGATGTGTAGATTTCAAAAATGAGGATACACATTACAAAACAGTAATGTGTACCATCCCTCGGGGGCTACTTAAAATTTAAATTTTTATGAACTAGTTATTTACAAAGTTAGCTTGCGTTTTAATACGTTGAATCAATGGACTTTTAAGTTGTTATTATGGAAAATAAATGACCAACCTTAAGTAATTCGCAAAAGACGTAATACACGTAACAGTCTGATAATCATTTGCGAGTATGCAATATTATAAATGGATATCAATTTTAGTGCAGGATTTACGAGACGCATTACGCATATGTAATTATTATGTAAATATATTTATTCATTTAAGCCACAGTTAAACTTAATAAATAAAACCGGGCAAGACCGAGTCGGACTCGCGCACCGAGGTTTTCGTGCTATCATTATAATATAATATATGATAAAGGCAGTTTATCTTTGTTGGAGAACCTTGACAGCGCCATCTCTTGTCTGATAGCGGAACTTATGTAGAATTTTTACACTTTCGATGATTTCTAAAAAAACTATGCAAATTAGAGAGTTCGCTATAATTTTCCTTTAAAATTTAAATACACTTCTATTAGCTATAATAGTTTCACGGGTTTATCTCTGCAAACTTCGGAGATAAGGGAGGGGGAACGAACGTTTTTTCAATATTTTTGTAAATAACTCAAAAATGATACGGCTTAAAGGAAAAATAAAAACTGTAACTGTTTAATAATGTACAAATGAATACCTTTCATATGATAGCCCACATGACCTAGTAACTTCACTTTAAAAAATTGAGATCTTCCATCCCTGCAATCATAACAAGAATATTTTTTAACATTTTCATATACTTAATGCTATATTAGTAAAAAAGGGTTATCAGTAGTTCTCGAGATATCCATTTGTGACAGACAGACGGACAAAGTGATAACAAGGGTTCCTTTATACCATTTTGGTCCGGAACCCTAAAAAACATTAAAATAGTTGCGTTCTGCCAATAGGCAGCTACATCTAGAGATAATTAATTATGCATTAATACTAAAAAAATACATTAATGCATAATTGGGAGGTTGCTTGCAGAAGAAACGTATTTGCCGCCATTTAATACTCTGTACTTGCCACCTTTAATTATTCTGAGACATTCAGCTTTCTTTTTATATGAAAACATCTGATTTAAAATAAAGAAACAATAAAAACATATGTATGTATACCGTATACAAGTGTATCGATATATTTTATTTTAAAGCCGGTCTTTTTAACTGGTACCTATTCAGTTTTTATTAAAATAAGGAGCCGGTAATATTTTAGGTATGTTGGTCCCGGAGGCGGATACGCCCACGCGTTGCGACATAATGCACAACTTGCGCACAAATGCAGAATGCAGACCCGACTTGTTACCTTCGGGAAACGGATGTGCAAGCCAGCGTTGCGGTCTGCGGCGCAGCCAACACTTTGAGCTTAACCAGTAATTAAATTGCGAACTGCTCGCGAACTCGAGGAGATTGTCCGCCTTGCGCAATTAAACTCATTGACTGTGAAATTGAAGTTAATCCATTCTTTTACCCTATTTACAAGGATTTTTAAAAAGCATGAGGCAAGGCAAAATATACAAAAATGTAGAACGTTGGCTTAGCGGGTTGGTATGAGTGAGCAATCTAACTTGTACACATATGGAATTCAGTTGCAAAATGCTTCTTCAAAAGTAATGCCACAGTAATGTTCTAACGACCTAAGAAGGAAATTCGCATCTTGTTTTATTGCGTTTATTTAACCTCAAAATACGGAAATGGCAACTCCGAGAAAAGGTTAAATAACAGGAATTCTAGTTGCATAGCTGGTAGTTTTAACAACTAGCATAGGCCTCAGTTATCATAGAACACGCTGCATTGCTGGAGGCTTATTAAAGAGAAATCCAGTGGCCTAAAACAAGACATTAACGAGACATAACCGAGATCGTTATCACACAGTTATGTAAGAAGAAAATATTGTCAACAATAATGCATAGTTATTGACCTCAGTACGTTCTTGACATTATTGTACGTGAGTAGGCATGTCGGAAGTAAGTTGGATTGGCAGTCATGTTGGTACTGCACCGATTGGGTTACTCGGTGGCATAACCGGAAGAGTTATACAACCGAGGAATTACGAGGTTACTTATAAGTACCCTTAAATGCAACCTTCGTGGAGGCGAACTGGTTATCGTGTGGCCCCATGTGCCACCTGGCTTCTCTTACGAGTAATTATTGACGAGACGCAAAGCAATAACATTTAGTTAGGTAATTACTAATTTTAAAGCGATGATTGAAAAATAAAAACATACTCGTATGGTATGTAGGTATGTAATATAAATATTGGATGATTTTATCTATGAGGATACAAATTAAGAGTCTACTAATCAGTGGTGGTATCCTAACCACGTTGCACAGTTGGTGGTGCATAAGTCCAGTGGACTGTTGGAACCGAAAACTTAGTAAGAATTAAAATGAAAGAATGAAAGAAAAGAAAGTTATTATTATTTATTTAATTGCTATCAGATTTAAGGCAACATTAACAGGTATTAATTGAGTTTACAGTTTAAAGTATTCCGGCCGGTATGTTTAATAAACCGTATCAAAAACTAAATAAAACCGGGAAAGAGCGAGTCGGACTCGCGCACCGAGTGTTTCGTGCCATCATACAATATAATATATGACAAAGGCGGTTTTATATTTGTTGGAAAACCTTGACAGCGCCATCTCTTGTCTGATAGCGGAACTTATGTAGATTTTTTACACTCGATGATTTCTAAAAAAGTATGCTAAGTAGAGAGTTTGTAATAAATTTCCTGTAATCTTTACATACACTTCTAATAGCAATAAAAGTTTCAGAGGTTTATCTCCGCAAACTTCGGAGATAAGGGGGGAGGGACGCTATTTTTTTCAACATTTGTGTAAATAACTCAAAAACGACACGACTTAGAGGAAAACTGAAAACTCTTTATTCAACTCAAATCAACGACACCCCATGCAAAGGGAAAAATTAAAAGAAACAAAAATTTCATCTCCATCTTACGTGTATGGGAGGTACCCTAAATCAGTTATTTTTCAGCACTTTTTGTACCGTTATCTTAGCGTCATTATTTTATATATTCACACAAAATAACAGCTTTCTAGGACTAACAGTCTCTTCGTAAACCGCAGACAGACAGGCAAAGCGAAACTATAAGGGTTCCTTGTTGTGTACTACGGAAACCTAACAATGACTGCAGAATTTATAGGTAGGTAATTTACAGTTACTTATTCAATAGTAACACTATAGTACACTGATCCTAGGTATTAGCAAAATGTTAAGGTTGGTGTATTATTAAACCAACACTATCATATTCAGCACAAAATATTATGCAATCCAGGATGTGATTAGCCGAGAAAATGGAACTAACTATTCTGCTTTTCTAGCAGTTATTCTATGCATGACTTAAGATAATCACGTTCTAAAATCAAGGACGGACATTAAAGTCTTGCTAGGTAGCGCAATTATAACAACATTTTAATGCTATTGTACTAACAACAATAAACGCTAGCAATATTATAATGATAATACATTTGCCTGATAAAAACTAGTTTTTGTGAAGATTTTAGACGTAAAACTAAGGAAGAAGAAGGATAAGCTTCTTTCATGCTATCAGATATATATTTCCCGACCTTTAACTTTAACTGAGCTACGGAAGTCGTCTTTGTCTGTATAAAATAGCTATCACAGTTATTATAAACAGACAAAGACGACTTCCGTAGCTCAGTTGGTCTCATAGCCAGCTAAGACGCAAGAGGTTGCGGGTTCAAACCCCGCCGCGGGACAAATATATACTTTTCTGCAGAACAAACAAAGCCAATAATAGAGCTAAAAATAGACAACAAAGACCCAAAAATAGTTACACTGACGTAAAGCATAATCGGAAGCTTTTGTTCGGTCATTGAGCCCATATGAGGTCACGCGGAGTCGACCTTGGGCAGGTGATAGCAAGGGCGGCCATACTAGATGCAGGACAGGCAGTGTATAATTACAGCGTAACTTGAAACAAATGATAATGTTACCAGTACATTGTAAATGTCAGATGAAGCGGCTTCCAAAGTTTATGATTCATGATCATTTTCAAGATCCACGCAACGTATACATATACTTGGTTTATATAATTATATTATTTTTTATAGTTACGGATGGAATATATTATAAACTATTCGTAGCTTCTGTTAGAGGTTCGCACGCGTATAATCTGAATAATAAATATTGGACAACTTATATATATAAATATGTGCAAAGCTGGATCTGTTCTACAGTTTTTGCATGAATAATTCTTTAATTTTGACAAAATAACCGACTTTAACGATAAAATTAAAAATGTTGCTGAAAATACCCAAACCTTTCTATATGCTTATTACATTTGAATTAATCTACTGAATCACCATGGATCCCATCATCAGAACTAGGTTCAAAAGCAAGCAAACATTGCTATCTAGATATATAGTATGATCATTAGTGGATAGGGATGTACTATTTCTTAGACATCTTTTGATGTCATCACCCGTGATTTTTTTTAATATTGAAGAGTTTTGATGGCCATTTGTGGTGTTCTTCATCAGTTCGACTTCACCAAATCATACTTTCTGAATGCAAATGCTTGACCTTGAGCTAAATGCCGAAATCGACATATATTTATCTACAACATTTAAGGAGTTCCCTTGATTCCTTATGTATCCTATCATCATAACTGAGTTTTGAAAAAAATGGGACCTAATCGGTTCATAAACGATGGAGATCTAAGGGTAAAAAAGATAAAAAAATACAGACTTGAGACCTCTTTTTTCAAGTCGATTAATAAGTAACAAACAAACTTTCGTATTCATAATATTAGTGGGATGATAAATACGCATTTCGGAGTTCAGAAACAATAAGATGTCTAAAAAACGAAGTCTTTTCTACTAAGAAAAGACTTCGTTATCATGGTTTAGTAACCAGACCAAAGCTAATCGATGGAGGCAAACGGAGAAAGCAAGTTTGTTATTATATCAATTGCTGTCATTGTCAAATTGTGTTTACTGCCAGTAAAAGAAAACTATCGCCTTTTTTTAAATTTTATTTTTGAAGTATTTTCTTTTTAACGAAAACGCCTCATTGGAGGACCGTTTCAAGCAAAAGATATCAACGCGCTCCTTCCGTTTTGCTTTTGTATTTCACTTCATAATCATGATAATCGACAAAGGAAGATAAACCGATACAATACAACTGTACGAGGTTTTTCCATATTCTTTGCTGCGGGACGCTGCAGAGGACAGGACATCGTTAGATGGACTAGGCTTGCCCAGCACCTATACCATCCTGTCGGCTTAGTTTTCCATATTAAACCAAGGCTTATTAACTTATCTGCTTGTAGACACTTAACCGTGACTGCTAATCAACGTGTTCGGATCCGGAACATGTCCTCAATAAACAATAGGCCGGCACGTCTCACATGGCACAGTATGTGACGGTATGCACGCATGCTTCCAGGAAAATCAAATCATGCCATCCATTTTAGATAAGGTAGCGGTGGTCATGGAGTCATGGACCAGTCACGGTCGTTCGAAGTCGAGGACAATAAAGACGATTAAAGGTACTTTTGGTCTAATTTAATTAGGGTATGATTTTATCAAGTACCTCATGAATATATTTGTTCCTAAAATAGAAAATCTGCCATCTAAATTACCAACTACGTAATAAATATACTTCCCACTGACGTGGCACGCTCACTATGCTCGCTCGACTCGTGCGTTCTTGTTTCAACACAACCAAAAACCAAAACCTAACCTAGTCTTTTGTGAGAGCTATATATTTAAGGTTGATCAACATCTCAGCCGTAGGACGTCCACGGTTGGACTTATGTGTTGCCATACTCACCACGCTTGGCAGGCCGATGGCGAGTGCAGTACGGAATGTTGATACACAAGACGCTGCTGCCCATCTTTCGGGGGTTTTTCCTTTGGCAGATTTTTACTGCATCCTCGAGCAAGAGAGGAGGGGCAACATTGTACTGCCGGCACACCACGCCAATAACCTTCGACTTATATTCTAAGTCTAATAACATTTTGATGATGTAGATTTACTATTTTGTTGTGATTATTTATTTATCCTCTCATACTCCTGCAGTAAGAGCCTGCTAAGGCATACCCCCGGAAAATGGGCAGCAGCGTCTTTCCGTGTATCAACATCCCATACTGCGCTCGCCTACCCACCAGCTAAGCGTGGTGAGTATGGCAACTACCCCTAATGGAGATCCATGAGGGAGGCCTGTGTTCAGTAGTGGACGTTTTACGGCTGGAATGATGATGATGAATGAGGACTATAGTGGACATTGCCCATAGCGCCTATGGGTAAGCCTTGTGCTTTACGACTTCATTTATAATTCTGGTCACGTTCTGTGTTTAATGTTTTGATCACATTTAGATTCACTTTTTTGTAGTTTACGATATCGTAAGGAGTGACCACACCCCGGTCAAGCTCTTGTCGTGGCCGTTGGAATTCTAGGAAGATTAGGACGATTGGACGTCGGACTAAGTGACTAAGCCATATGCTTAGCCATACATTCATAGATCTGGTCACGTTCTTTTTAATATTGTTTTTTGAATTAGGTATTAAGTACTAATTTGACGACTTCTGTGGCGCAGCGGGTGAAAGTCTGCGACGCAAGAGGTAGCGGGTTCGATTCCCGCCTCGGAAAAAATATCTGTATGATCTGTAGATATTTGTTCGGGCTATTCTGGATGTTTTTCTATTTATAATACAACAGTATATAGAGGTACATATGTAGTATATTGTATTAAGTATATCAGTCATATAATACCCTTAACACAAGGCTCTGCGCAGCTTGGGGCTAGTTGATGCTGTGTGAATTGTCCAGCATTATTAATATTTGTTGTCATTATCATAATTCGGTTCCGTGGGGTGTCAGCAGAAGAATGTTGTCTCTACTCTTTTGCCCGTGGATGCAGTAAGAATTTTCCAAGGGATACCTTTGAAATATGGGCAGCAGCGCTTATTCATGTACCATCTACATCTCGAGCTGCGCTCGCCAACCAGCCTGCCAAGCGTGGTGAGTATGGCAACAACCCCTCATGATCTTTGAGGGAGGTTTTTGTCCAGGAATGGACGCCCATCGGCTGAGAAGATGACGATGATCATAATTCGATAGGGTTGTAGTCTTGGAGTCATGGAACTTAGGTCATGGTCGGTCGAAGTCGAGGACGATAGGGCGATTACACATCGGACTGTGCCTTGTCGAGTTCATTCAGAACTCTGGTCACGTTTTTTTTGAATGTTTTTATGACATATGGTATTTGTTTGCAGTAATTACATAATTGCGATGGGGTTGCCGTCATGGAGTCACGGACCTCCAGCCAAGGCCGTCCGAAGTCGAAGACGATTAGGCCGATTGGACATCGGACTAAGTGACTTATGCTGTTTAGCATTATGCTTAACGATTCATACATAACGCCCTCAATTCTTTTTATTATTTTTTTGTTGACATTAGTGTATTTAAATACTGTTGTGCTAAATAAATAATAAAGTGCTTCAATGGTGTTGTTAGAGGTATTGGAGCTCCAGTAACGGCCTACAAGATTTGAGGACGAATGGGACGATTGTTCAATGGACTAAGTGACAAAGCCCTATAATTACTCGTACTTAACGATTTCATTTATCATTTTATGGGCACGTTCTTTTTGGAATGTTTCGATGGTGGATTTACTTTATTTAGTTATAATTACTATATTGCGATGGTGTTGTGGTCATGGAGGCATGGACCTTTAGTTAATGTCGCTCGAAGTCGAGGACGATTAGGACGATTGGACAGTTAGACTAAATAGCTTAGCGACTTTATTCACAACTTTGGGCACGATCTTTCAATATTGTTTTAAAGACATTTTTTTTTATAATGCTGGACAGATCACACAGCATCATCTAGCCCCAAGCTAAGCAGAGCTTGTGTTATGGGTACTAGATGACTGATATACTTAATACATTATACTACATAGATAGATATTTTTATTATATACCTCTATAGAAAAACACCCAGAACACCCTGAACAAATATCTGCAGATCGTACAGACATTTGTCCCGAGGCGGGAATCGAACCCGCAACCCCTTGCGTCGCAGGCGGACCTTCGCCCGCTGCGCCACAGAGGTTGTCAACAATTTGATTAGTAATTGTTGCGATTATCAGTTTCGATGGGGTTGCCGTCCTAAAGTTATGTCACAGTCGGTTTAAGTCGAGGACGAACTTTAGTAGAGGCATATTATAATGTTTTGATGTCATCTTAAATTATTATTTGTTGTGATTATTATATTTCAATGGAGTGGTGGTAATGGATTCATGGACCTACCGGCACTTCGCAGTCAAGGACGTTGAGGACGATTGGATATTGGATTAATGACTAAGCCTTGCTGGCTAAAGGACTTCATTCAGAACTCTGGTCCCGATCTTCTTAGTGTTTTGAGGACCGTGGATTGACTTTTTTTTATTATCTTATATTCGGTTTTAAGTATAACAGCACAGACAAAACGAGAAAAAAGTTGAATGCAAAGAGCTTTCAACTTTCTTGGTTGGATTGGTGGGTACCTATAGGTAGTTATTATTAAGTTATATGTTTGTAAAGCAACCTATTGCAGTGTAATTTTGTTTAAAAATGTGTTTATATCATCTTAAATCTACGTGTTCAATGAATTGATGTTAATATTTTAGAAAAGTACAAAGTTCGACTATTATAAACCTGTTGTTGATACTTGTAATATATCTGAGTTCAAGGGAGTCCCAGCATCAAATAATAAACTTGTTATGCGTTTTCAAATTATAGGTATTTTAGTGAACCATTGACAGATGACAATAAATTAAGCAAGACAGATTCTCAAGTGCAGAGGCCTTAAAAGGTGGCGAAACAAAAGGTTCTTTAAAATACGTGAATTCATGCTCAACTTTGCCAATTACCTCTAGATGTTCTATTACGATTTTTTAATTCAGCTTCTGTAAAAATTAAACGTAGACATAGACATAGACATAGACATATTATTTATTTGCTACTTAGCACACAAAAAACACAATCGAACACAAGACAAAATAAAATTGCAAAAGGTACAAAACTTAATCTATAAAAAAATACATTAGGAAAAACATTAGATAAAACAAACAAACAGTGCTGAATTGCGTATGTGCTACAGTAGCAAAATGGCCACGACTCAGCATTGATGCCCAGTGTTTGAGACACAGGGCGTAAAACATCCACTAAACGTATCGTCATTTCAGCCGTAAAACATCCACTACGAACACAGGCCTCACTCATGGATCTCCATGAGGGGTAGTTTCCATACTCACCACGCTTGGCAGGCGGGTTGGCGGGGTGTTGATACATGGAAAGACGCTGCTGCCCATCTTCCAGAGGTATTCCTTAGCAGGCTCTTACTGCATGAGAGGAGACATTCTACTGCCGGCACCCCATGGCATAAACAGTGTAATTTTAAATTAAATAAAAGAACTCAAAAAGTTACTGAATGAGTTAATTTTAGATTAAGAATATCAAGATCAACCCAATGCTCTAGAAAATTCGTGTAAAGTAGGTCCGAGTCAGATATTACATAACCATGTGTTCCGAAGTGGCCCAACTGATTTAATGTTGACCTTGCCAATGATTTTGAACACAAGCATTTTATATAAGTTATTATCAAGAACAAAAAAATGAGCAGCAATAAAATAAGTGCTCACTGTCCGGTGTATTAAAAGACCTTGATGAATTCTGGATAGTACTTAGCCTAGGCAAACACTTATTTGTTTCCCCAATAAGTAAGCAAGATTTTTTGATGATTCTGTCCAATTTTGACTTTAGCAAAGAATTAGGTTAATCAATGACAACCATTTTTAACCTACTCATAAATAGGAGGAGGTTCTCAAGTCGTCTTTTTTAATATTTGTTGCCTCAGAATTCAGTCGTTTATGAACCGATTTGGAAAATTATATTTCATTTCGAACTCATACACTTTTAATAATTTCCCATTTTTTCCAAACTTAATTCATTCATCATCATTTCAGCCATAAAACGTCCACTGATGAACACAGGCCTCCCTAATGGATCTCCATGAGGGGTAGTTGCCATACTCACCACGCTTGGCAGGCGGGTTGGTGAGCGCAGTTTGGGATGTTGATACACGGATAGACGCTGCTGCCCATCTTCCGGGGTAATCCCTAAGCAGGCTCTAACTGCATCCACGGGTAGGAGAGGAGGGGTAACATTCTACTGCCGGCACCCCACGGCATGTTAGATGACACACAAAACTTAGTTAGATGATGAGATTTATGAGGAATCGAGATTTTGGCATATTTAGGTCAAGGTCAAGCATTTGCATTCAGAAAGTATAATTTGGTGAAGTGGAAGTGATGAAGAATACCACAGGTGGTTATCGAAATTCTTCAATGTCACAAAATTCACGGGTAACGACATCGAAAGATGGCTAAGTATCTACTAACTATCATACTTACCTACACATAATCATTATCATCATCATAGTACTAACTGAAATGCCTAATTTTAAAGGCATACATAGGTATGTTCCCTAAGCTTCGGTTGGGTTTTTTTCATTGGTTGTTTCACTTAGTACTAATGTTTGCTTGCTTTTAAACCCAGTTCGGATGGTGGGATCCATGATAAGTTAGGGGAAATACTCAAATCAATATATATAAAACTCTTCCGTTACGGACTGAGTGACTGACAGACTACGCACAGCCTAAACCACTGGACCTAGAGAATTGAAATTTGGCACACATATACCTTGAGTATCCTAGAGGTGCACTAAGAAGGGATTTTTCGAAATTCCCACGGGAACGGGAACTACGCGGGTGAAACTGCGGGGTGCGGCTAGTGTAGTATAAAAATGTAGTATGTAATGTAAATGTGTACATAGGCGGTTTGGGTATTTTCAACAATCTTTTATATTTTACTGTTCAAGTCCGGTTTTTTGATAAAAAAATTTAAGAACTACGAGTATGTTTGCAAAATTTGCGTTAATCGTTTTTGCTAATGGTCAGGTTTATGAAGGAATAATGCATCTAAATCAGTCTATTGATTTGTATAACGGTTGCATAAACTGCTTTGTGAAATATGACATTTCATGCCTAGGTCAAACAGACCTTTTGTTAACAGCGCAAAGGGTTTCCTAACGTCCCCTTTTGTTTGCGATGCAGAGGTGTTACATGGTTTCAGTATTATATTCTCAGCTCATCAATCACATCTTTGGCACATGAATAAGTTTCTAGACTAGACAGAAATGGTTCATCACCTCTAATCCGATTAGCTCAGAAGTGATTGTCGACGTTACCGGGCTTGGAGCCGACATGTTTGCATTGAGTGCACGAGCACAACCTTCTCAAATGACAAGCTCTGTATAAAAACAACGGACAGTTGGTATTCGAGCCAAGGTCCTGTAATGAGATATGTGAGTTAGATAGAGAATTAAGACAATTCCGTCGTTTTGAACAGATAACGTCTCGAGGCAATTAATGCTGCACGCAGGCATGTTATTAACCACACAGATGAGAAGACAACACAACCGGATTCGGTTTGGAAGTTTGAAGGTAATCAAAGATTCATTGTAGGGTCAATATTGCCTATTACATTTGTTGCGTTCGCTTTTTATTAAAAATCATCAAGCAAAGTTTTCTTAGTATCTTAGTCCTAAACTTCTTATTCTTTTATATTTTGTGCTGCTCAAAATATTTGCATTTAGTTTGTTTCTTCAGCACATGCAACAATAGTACATATTTTCGTTCCGCTCAGATTCACTAAAACCATCCGTTTAGATGGCTTGATATGCTCAGCTTGTTTCTTGGCTTCAAACAATAATCTTACAACATTTCTTATTGCACACGATTAGCGTGGGAATCAAAATTTCTGCTTATCTTGTTAAGCCGAGTCTAGCTTTTTACATAACATTAGGTTAGCTATTAATTATGATTTTTGGAGATAGTACTCGATTAGTTATCTCGTAGGTTGCATTGGTTGGTAGGTTGTTACCTTAACATTATGTTTGACGTTAAATAATAATAATAAAAACGAATGCTTACAAAGGCTTTCTTCAATTCTAGAAAAGTGATTGCCTTAAGATGTTTTTTAATAAACAGGCATTACTGTTTTAAAAGGAAGCTAGGCTAGCTAATGTTTATATTAGCTCATCATTTTGCGTAAGTTTCACAGGGTTATTTATTGGATCTTTACAGATAATCGTGACATGGTTCTATCTTTTTCTCAACATAGAATTGACGCTATGTTTGACAAATATCTATTACATAAGTTGTTCAAATATTGCCTACAGCTTCTTCCTTATGAAATATTGTTTGGAATAGTTGCTTTGACGTTCCACGAGGTCGCACAAAGGCCACTTCTTGTTGTTGCACCACAAAAAAATATTTACATAATAAGTGATATTTGCCTCATTATTAAACAAAACATATCTTTGTGTCTCACAGTCCTCATAAACACTTTATGTACGTCACAAACGCATTAGGTAGTCAAGTCTTCTGTTCGGATACTAAACTAAAACTGAACCTCAATTTGCTGGAAAAAATCAATTTACCATCCTTTTAGTTTGTCTCCTATCTAAGTTTTTATAAAAACATAACCTCATGTCACGGATCAATGAGCAGTAAAAAAATTATCAGGTTTTGGTAAAAACCTCAATTCTTTCAAAAAAGCAACTCATTTCGCAAAAATAATACAAAAATCAAGTAGATACAATGCGTTACTATTACAGATCACATCTGTTATAGAAGCGATTATGGATCATCCATCTTAATCATCCATATATACATATAGATGATATATCTTAGTCATCCATATAGATATATTATGGATGGCCTTCCAAATCTTATTAACTTATGGACGAATAAATCGAAATAGGTACCAATCAATCCTAAGTATTAAGTTCAATAAAAAAACAGCATTGTCACATCTGTCCTTATTTAGATAAGTTATCGGCTCCTGATTATTTTGATTTACTAATAATTAACTAACTTAATATGTTTACAATGTATACCACCACTCGAGTTAAAATACCTAACACTTGTTATAGTTAAATTCGTGGCTTCCCACCCTAGTGAGTAGCTACGGTAAAATCTATATAAAAAATTGCATCAAATTGCAATGCAAAACAAAACAAGTCTTTAAAGTCGTTGCTTAGTCAGTGATTTACTGTGATGGATTAATTTAATCCGTCACCCTCAGATCCGCCTGTCAGAATCCTCGTAGTTCAACGACTTGAATTTAATAAAGGTATAATGTTGGGATTGATTCAATTACAACATATTCTCGACATAATCGGAGACATCAGACATAGTGTCAAAAGAACCTGATGAATAGCGTTTTTCGTAAGAATGGGTTCGTTAGGTTGATATATCACTGTCAAGTCTTCATTGGTTGGTGTCTCTTTGTCTCTTTAAAACATTTTTGGTCTTTCTCTGGTTCGACGATTCCAACCAAGTGGAGTAATGGAGGAGTATTAACTGTTACTTGTTTGACTTTATATGAGCAAAAATGTTAGATTATCTATGATATATTAGATATTAAAAATAAATAAGCATTTTTATAGTGACTATAACATATTTAAGTGACTTTGAGTTACCCGAGTTACAGAAGCCATGATCCGAAATCATAAAGAAGAGTCAACATTCAAAAAAAGTCGTATCATCGTTAATAGTGAGTGCGGTTGACCATGAGTTTTAAAAATTATAAAAGATTTACCCTCACACGTTACACATTTACCAAAACAAGAAGAGAGCTAGGTATATTGGAGTTACAAGAAGGTACAACCTATCCTGCGTAACATTAACGACAGAACGAATAATGATAATTGGTACGTTACTTTGTATTTTAGAGGATGCAACAAATATTAGTAAAATATTGAATGTAATGGATGTTGTGGAAAGGCTATTTTCACGTAGTAACTAGCATAGTCATGTTTATGAACGCCAAATTTTTTACATCGTCATTACATCACCAACATAATCAACGAAGAAAAAGCTTAAGTGTTAATTATAATTAATTTGAAACTTAAAATGATTATAGACAGCTTCTAACGGTAATATCAAAATGTGTTCGATTATGGCTATTATTATGCTTTTTTTTTACAAGATTCCTCTACATAGTTAAAGAGTTGTTGGGAGGCAATAATATTTTTTAAGAAAATCTATCATTCAAGAAATTTATTGATTCAGGCGTGACTATGCAGAAATGCGTAATAAGATCCAAACGAACAACAAATATTCTATCATTAAAAATATTAAGCTGATATGAGAAATAGTACTTTGTAATACTACTGATATAAGAAGATCAAAGGAAGAAAGTCAAAGTCAATAAGTTTATTTAATATAACAAACATCTACATAGAATAGTCAATTTACAAAAGAAGACCAAGACGCATTTAAATTGAATAAAGCAAATAAATGAATTCGTTCGCTTTAGAAGATTTTTCCAACTGAAGGGATGAAGCGAAGTAGAAACTTCACTCTTTTACTTCTATTCATTGTTACAATTTTTAGGGTTCCGTATCTCAAAAGGATAAAATGGAACCCTTTTAAAATCACTTTGTCCGTCTGTCTGTCGGTCTGTCAAGACCAATTATCTCGAGAATGTGTAGAGGTATCGAATTGAAATTTAAACCAAATACTCAAATCTACAGATTTTTAAGGCTGTGAAAAAAACAATATTCTAAGTTAATCAGAAAAAAAGATACGGCCGTTTATGCCGCAAAAAACGCAAGTTTTGAGATCCTCAAAGGAATCAAAATTCATAGGGTACTTCCCGTAGACCTAGAACTATGAAATTTGGCAAGGTATATCGTCTCATATACTGTAAATACAGAGAAAAAAATTGCGCATTTTTACCATTTTAATTTTTTTTTTACCTAGTTTAACTATTTGTTATGTTCCTACATACTCACGGAACCCTTGGTGGGCGAGTCCTGCTTGCTCTTGTCTGTTTTTTTTTGTCTTTATATCATGCTTAATTTACTGCGGCCGTGTACATGTCCGCAAGGATATTGGTTAGTTTGGGTATTGCAAGATGACATCATTTTTTTATCGCGGTTGAACCCCCGAGCAAGACTCAGCCAAATGTCAATATCATTCAAATAATCATCAATAAAGTAATAATATTTTTGTATGAGATTTTGTTTTATAAAAAGTTTAAGCCTATGGGCTCAGAAAATAACACCTTGGCTTCCTGATGATCCCTCATCAGGGAGCCAAGGTGTTGTTACATTCTGAGGCAGTGTCTGGGTCGACTGAGAAAGCGTTGGCGGGACGAACTTGTTACCTTTGACAGAGGATGGTGGGAGTCTGCAAAGGATCGGGATGGTTGGAAGACTTTAGGGTAGACCTTTGCCTAGCAGTGGGACTACATAGGTTAAATAAAAAAAAACATATGAATTGATAGTTTGGTCGCCTCGAATATATAGGAGCGCACACAGTTTTCATAAAGCGAATGAACTAGGCCAACGTGCAAATTCATCAATTTGTAGTTTCCATTGAAGGATAGAATCTCTTCTATGAATACGTAAAAATACTGTGAAATTTGATTGATTGGGCATTTCTTCACCCAAGAATCAATATTATTTTTGTAGGATATTCATTTGATAAAGAAAATCTAAAACATTTCGACTTTGTAGCATTAAGCTTAAATAAAATAAAAAAAAAAAAATAAGCACTAGGTTGTTCACAGTAAACCAATCGTGCACTTGTGACGGTGAATTATTTATATCGTCGTTATAATATTTAGCTTTAAAAATTTACGAAGTATCGTCGGCAAATTAAACAACGAAGAACCGGAGGTCATTTATGTAAATAATAAATATCCTTGTGGGACCTGCCACTAATTTAATTCTTGATCGGGGGATCAGGGGTGATGAACTGGCAGGAAACGAGGCTAGACGTGGTGAGGGCACGTGGACCAAAGCTCGGACCGAATAGAGGCCGTGTACCGGTCCGGGCCAACCGGAAAAAGTGGTGGTCGTCCGATGTAGCGGTGGGGTTACAACATTCGCCAGGACGCGGGAAAATCTTGGCTTACCACAGCACAGGACCAACTAAGGTAGAATTTACATTAAACAGTGTTTACCTGTGGGTTGTGAATGATCATGATGATGATGATCAGAAGGATAATTGTTTAGACTGTTAATTGACATATTCCGCAAAACGCTAAAGGTTTTTCAAATGTAAGGCATTATTATTGTTATTATGTAGAAAACTTTATATTTATCACCTGATAATAGTTATTTTGTTGAAACTACAGGTTTAGTGCGAGCCGGATACACCCACGCGTTAATATTGATTGTCATAGAATAAAGCTTTCTTTTTAAAGTTTGCAGTGATTTTGGGAAACATAAGGCGAAAAGATGATAAATACCATACGGTATCATAGTTATACAACGATGGGTTTTCACATATTCGATTGGCATACCAATATGATGACTAACACCTATGCGTCATTTTCATGAATAATATAAAAAAATAACTGCACCCCGCAGTTTAACCCGCATAGTTCCCGTTCCCGTGGGAATTTCGAAAAATTCCTTCTTAATGCACCTCTAGGATACTCAAGGTATATGTGTGCCAAATTTCAAGTCTCTAGGTCCAGTGGTTTAGGCTGTGCGTTGTCTGTCAGTCACTCAGTCAGTAACGGAAGAGTTTTATTTATATTGATTAAAGAACAGATATTTACAGAGAGTGAGACTAACCTAAACCTGTTCTTGATGTGTACGTATTTACAAAGAAACTACCATAAGTTCAGGAATCGGAGTTGGTCTGTAAAGGTCACCGCAATATCCTGTTTCAATTCTAATGAAGAGAATGTTGATTGATTCATCGACGATGTTTACTTTGGCTTTATAAACTTCAATTTCCGCAATAAGAACAGATCAAATTTGTAATTTTAGCAAACTCTAGCCAAATAGAAATAAAATATTATAATCTGTGCAGTCTAGCTAGTATTGTGTCATTTAGAACAACTTATAGGTACAGTAAATTCACGTCAGTTAGTGTGAGACGCGCTATTAATATTTAAAGCTACAGTTTTGTAGCTAAATAATACAAAATAATTGTAATTTTTGTCTTGTCTTAGTTGATGTTTTAAGTAGAACGTCGCAAAGCCTCTGCTACTGTTCGGATTATGAAAATTGCCATAAGTATTAATGTATGGGAATAACGACAACAGTTGAATAAACCTGTTTGTAGTTTCGTTGAAAAACTATATCGTATATATAGTTAGTTAACTTAAGAAATTTCAAATACGGTCAACCGTCGTTTTGAAGTTAAAATTTAAACATAATATTGGAAAATAATCTGCGTAATTGGAACCATTATTCGTTTTAATGTTTAAATAATTGTCCATAAGAGAATTTAAAAAACTGAAAATATTTCCCACCTCTGTTCTAATCACTGACTTGATTAACTATGTTAACTATGTTCATATAATAGTAAATAGATAAATATCATCTTAACAAGGGCTCATCTAACACATGACGATTCAATGTCAATGACTTATTTAAATATAAATCAAGTTATGCAACTAAATGATTGATGCGATGATGGGAACCACGTTGATACAGTTGGTGTAGAATTGTAAATTGATTTTATTATGCGTACCGGTTTTCAATCATCATTATCAGTATACCTCATCACACGATTGTTACCGCTCATTATCTTTGAAACTACCCACATAATTATAATATGATTTTTTACACAATATAGTAACACAATACAAATAGTTTATGCTTTTAAGGTTTCTGTGGTGCTTAGTGTTGCTGGAGGTCAAGACTGTGGATGATGATGATGAAAGGCTTTTGCGAGTGTCTATTGGTAATTTATTTGAACGGGCACTGTCGCTCGTATTATGTATGATGTACAAATTAGCACCGTGTCACACAAAAAGCGCGGCAAAAAGTGGCACGCGTTCGATGTCAAAAGCGATATGGTTCTTGCCAGTATCAATCATATTGCTGGTCATCTATAGATGTCACAAAGAAGGTTTCCTCCACCGAATCCCCATTCCGGGGTAGTGGTTGCTGATACTTGGTTTACTTACTTTTGATAATAGCACTTGAAGATAATGTTTCCGTATATGGCACGTGTGTTGGCACAAAACATCACAATATACACTTTCTTGTATACGTTTGTTGTGTTCACTGGAATATTTGCCGGTTATCGCGTACTTGTTTTGTCAAATATCGGTCGTGTTGAATCGTTAAAGGCTCGGGCCGGACTGCGAGGTTTATTATTATATCGCGCGAAGCTTGGTGCGCGCCAAGGTTCCGCCGCGGTCGCGCACGTACCTACCGCTTATCTACCGCAAGCCCTGACTCACTACAAACTACATTTAATAAAACATACTTCGTTCAAAAATAGCACTTTCCTAAAGTTAAAGAAACAATATCCTTCTTTGTGACATTGTTACCCCAAGAACAACGCAACTTTCAAGATACGGAGGATATCAAGTTCTGTTTTAGGTTGTTTGTTTGTTTGGACGCCCTTAATCTCAGCAAATACTGGTTTGAATTACTACTGGATAAAATATTTTGATGTTGGATAGCCCAATTACCGAGGCAGGCTATAGTAAAAAAACATATCATGATATAGAGGTATATATAAAATCACTACCACCAAAAATAATGCATTATTCGCGAAGGTATTTTTATAATGATAGTATCAATCCTTATACAAATAAGCACGTTATTCATCACGAATTGCATTTTATATTATGTCAGGTTTACCGGGCGCGCATTTTTATTATGAGGAATGAATAACACGGGCGGTCAATAATCTTCAAAGTTACCAATAAAACGATTACCCATTACAGACACACTAATAATACCCGCATGGAAATTTTATTCAATGGTTAAAGATCTTGTCTGAGGGAATCGAAGCAATGCCGTGGTTTCTTTCGTAATTCTCTACTACGAGACTTTATCAGACAACGAGGAATACTCAAAGACTGTCACACATCTCATGCTGGCTGAATGTTATCTGTCTAGGTTAACTATTATAATTATCTAGCTTCATAACATCACACTTAGATTTATCATAAATCAATTGTAACAAAAACTTGCAATGCTATTCTTATATTTTCATGCCCTTGACAATGTAAATATTTTTGGCTACGGGTCTTCCATATCCAACAATACGGGGTTTAAGAACCGCAGGTCAGCGGTGGATGCAGGCTGCTTCCAACCGCAGTACTTGGAGAGCAATAAGGGAGGCCTTTGTCCAGCAGTGGACGTCCAACGGCTGAAAATATGATGATGATGACGGGTTTTCCACAAACACCAATCTTTTGACTATCTTTGGCTTATGCTACAGAATTATCTCGGTCAAATGCACTATGCATCAACTTGTATGAGTCTCATTGTTCATTAAAACAATACTGTTTGCAAAAGACGGATGATGTTTGAAAACATCTGTGTCGGAAACGCGTGTTAGAGAGCGTGCGCCTACTCACGCGGTCTTGGGTGGGATTGTAATGCAACGTGACATACCGTGCGTACAACTATACTACATAGATTAAATATTGTGCTAATATAGCACTTCACATTAACATCGAGCCGTAATCGATTCGCTATCGAACGCTACACGAGGTCCAACACGCATAAAAATAACATAGTCATACGAAGATAAATTGTTTTTCTAATAGTAATTATTACGTCATAAATAGTCATAATTCTATAACAAAGAAGTCATATTCATAAAGCTGAGTAGTTTTTAATTATTTTTATGGAATGTAATAACTATGGCACCTGTCATAGACATAAAATAAAACCTCTTACCAACATAACAAATCCGGAAGTTTATTTGGATATTTGTTACCACTTCAAGCAAAAACTAACTGAACAGCTGAAACGTTGCAGATATAAGGCAAGCGGGAATAAAACGGGCAGAAACTAGTTTAGAATAAGAAGTATCTTTAAAAAATAGTATGTTCAAAACTTCAAACAATAATATAGCCATGCGCATTCAGGTGTCAACAAATTATTTCGAATATTGATTTATGTAGTATTTGATATAAAAGATACCAAGAGGCTAGTTTATAGAACACGGAATGGTGGTCATGTCGGAAATATAATTATCGACCGGCTGACCTTTCTATTCGGTGTATACCGCTTGGTATTTGTAGAAATACATTTAAGAATCATTTCGCTTCCTGCTTACACAAGGTCAATAGATATTTCCTCTATGAATGAATTAATGAATCTAAGCTGCACATTAATTTAATATGCACTTTAAAATTTGCACTTTAAAATTATACTATGAGCTCTTCGCTGAAAAGAGTTTAGCATAAATAGTATATTGTTATACAAGGAGCTAAAATGACCCATTATATACTAGGTAGTTTTACTCCCGAGATTTAGCTAGGGAGTAAATAGAAACCGAGTTTTAATGGGTTTTTAGCGCCGTGTTATACTCAAATTTTCACTACGATTGCGAGAAAATAAAATAATCCAAAACAATACATACCTAATTCTTTATATTTACACTAGCTGACCCGGCGAATATATAACTACAACCGCCACTTACAACTTACCCTACAAATACCCTACAACTACCCTACAACTATCCTACAACTACCCTAATACTAACCTACTACTACCCTACTACTACCCTACTACTACCCTAAAACTGTCCTACTACCCATTTACGCAACGAAAAGTAGCCTATGTCCGTCTTCATGGTCTAATCTACTCCTATACTAAAATTCATCCAAATCGGTTCAGCGGTTTTGACGTGAAGAGGGAACATACATACATACATTGTTACTTTCACTTTTATATATTAATAAAAATCAGTAAGGAATAGGATTATGTCTTATCTGTATAGTTAATACCGAATTATTTATATTCTTATAAGGCATAAATATTTCAAGTAGCTACCTACTGTGATTATAATTACATTTTGTCACTTCTCTGATGGAACATATTCTAAGCTTATCATCTTCAACTAGTGTTAGCACACTGGCGCCAGTGTCGCAGTGTCGCCATTCTTGCCAAATCCTAAAGAATAGTAAAATGTCAGCATAAGTATCGTGTTGAATACAACACGATGGTGACGATGCAACATGTATGTGACTTATTTGGTTTGTGTAACTATAAAGCTCAATCAACATTACCCACATACATGAACCATTGCTCTTATCTAAGTACCTACTGAAAAAAGTTTTTTTTTTTAATCTTTAGTTTGAAAACAAAAAAAAACCGACTTCAATCTATATATTATAAAGATTGAAGTCGGTTTTTTTTTGTTTTGTTTTGTTTTTTTTTGTAACGTTGATTGAGCTTTATAGTTAAAATATAAGATAGTGATAGGGAATAAATGGGATTTATATTTTCGAATCAAAGTGGCTCTGCGTGATAAAAAGGGGATTTTACGTTTTATGACTTCCACGCGGACGAAGTCGCGAGCAAAAGCTTATGTGAAAATATAAAACGTTGCTGTACATACCCTAAACGCTATAATGATTATTATATTTAAAAATTTCTCCTAATTTACCATGGATCCCATCATCAGAACTGGGTTTAAAAGCAAGCAAACATTATCAAGTGAAACAGAAAACCCAACCGCAAGTTTGAATTTTGGTCATAACTCTATACCTTGAGGGACTCCAGTACACACTATTACATTATTTCATTCCATTATAACTGTTGGACAAAGGCCTCCCTCATGAATCTCTAAGTATCGATCATGAGGGGGTTGATATCATACTCACCACGCTTGGCAGGCGTGTTGGCGAGTGCAGTACTGGATGTTGATGCACGGAAAGATGCTGCTATCTAATATAAGGTATCTCTTGGCAAATTCTAACTGCATTCACGGGCAAGAGAAACGGGGCAACAGTCTACTGCCGGAACCACACGGCACCATAAAATATATATAGTCATAAATTAGACGGATCATTTGACGTTCTGTATAAAGTTATGAACATCAGTTATTTATTAATTACTTTTTAAAATCTATAACTTTTTGAACTCTTCTTCATACTCTCTGAACGCTCTCCAAAATACTGTCTAAACGTATTGCTGAAAATACCAAAGAGATAAAAAACTGCAAACAAATTGAAAACCTTCTCCCTTTTTAAAGCCAGTTTTTTAAGACCCGAAAAGAAGATATTATGGTATATTGTTATAATTTTAGATACTTGTTTACGTACAGTATAAAATAAATATTGTCCACGTTTTTGTAATCTGCATTAACATTAACAACAGATTAACTGAGTCACGTTCTTTCACCGAGCAAGGCTGCTCTTGTGAAATATCTTTTTATATGCATTCACCGACGTATGCTTGGATTCCGTGCTTTTTATAATTAGTTTAGTTAGATTAAATGTCTTGATATTAATTTACGAGTATGTGACACGTTTCATAATAACTGCACTTCGCCCTTAAACCACTAAAACGATTTTAAAAATTATTTAATAGCTCTTTGCATACTTCCCGTTCTCTGAAAGCTTATGCTACCTGTTGATAACGGCTTTAAGGGAAAGGAAACTATGCGGTTGAAACCACGGTGTACGAAATACATAAACTAAAGAGTATAGTTATTTTTAAAAGTAGCTATAAGTCAACATATACCTGTACTTATTAATACAAATCGGAACAAGCTTAAAATATGGATGATTAATTACATCAAAAGAAAGAAGAATACGACAATTAAATGGCTTATATCTAAAATCCCAGACGACAATCCCTTGCGAATGGGATTATTGAACTTTTTGTTCAGATATGGACCGGTTCTCAAAGGGCACGCAAAGGGGATTCCAGAAATCCCCTAAAAAGCTAAAATGATGATTAATAAGAGGATTTGTGGAACTTTGTTTTGGACAAAGTTCCACAAATCCCCTTATTCATCATCATCATTTTAGCCACAAAACGTCCACTACTGAACACATGCCTCCTTCATGGATATCCATGGGGGTAGTTACCATACTCTCCACGCTTGGTAGGCGGGTTGGCGAGCGCAGTTCGGGATATTTATACATGGAAAGATGCTGCTGCTCATCTTCCGGAGGTAGCCCTAAGCAGGCTCTTATTGTATCCACGGGCATGAGAGGAGGGGTAACATTCTACTGCTGGCACCCCCTTATTTATTTATATTTACTAAATAGAAACACAAGATAATTTAAAAAAATCACAATAAGAATCCCTTATTTGACCTGTCTTGTGAAACAATAGAAAGCTAAACGATTCACGACCTCCATCCAAGATTTTGCGATGCAGGATTATCGAACCGGAACTAAGTAGGCAGTAAATTCCTACACCGTTTACCATTTATTCCATATTCATGTATTCTGTCGACACCTGCCTGGGTATGTGGTTCTGTGATATATATAGCATTATGCTATGGCAATGAACAATATAATATCTATGAAGCATTATGCTATGACACGTGTGCTACTGTGTTACGCCTTACAGGAAGCCAAAAGTGACCCTGCCTCACTTCCGACATAAACCTGCATTTCCTTATACGTAAGGCCCATACAAAAGACATCAACGCGTTACTTCAACATCTGTCGACATTATTTTGTTTGATGACCAATTACATTTTAGTGAAAAAGCAGGAGGTTCTTCTGTGTTTCTTAAGCATCACACCTACCAAGAAAGATGATAGTAAATCAGATAATTTCTTGGAATCTAGTAGTTCCACATCTCGCCGTTATATTCATTACTTGATTTTCTCTATAATAACTTACGTATAAGAAAGACATACACTTTTTCAGGTATGTCTTCCTTATACGTAAATTCAGGTCAAACGTACTACATTCAAAAGTAAATATAACTTAAAGCAACCAGTATTATTTTCTAGGTTTCATAACAATAATTATCAGCTTGTAGAGAATCATGAAATTTGTATTCAGACGACTATAAAATATAGCAATATTTTTCTATATTTAATGAAATGACTATATGCTATTAGTCCTACACGTGTTTCTAGTGTCATGTGTTACGTCGTGTGTGCCAAACTAATTGCTCTGTAATTAAGTACATTGTTCCTGCGTTGATTATTACTATGTTTATGTTAGGTTAATATAGGTAGATACATTGTAGTGATACACATCAACTGTGTTAAAGAAATATATGTAGCAATTGTTTTCTATTGTTAGTGCAACATTTTTTTCTTCTGCAATAAATCATTATTGACAGACAAATACGTGATTTGGATAAACCTTTGAATTAAATTATGGACTGCCGTTGAATGAAGACAATTTACCTATAAATCAATCTCGCACATTTTATGTGACGTTTAATGCCACAAGTATGGTTACTCTCCGAAGTAAACATGGAATGCTAAGACTATTGGTAATGACATCCTAGAGATTGCCTTGAGGCGAGCACCGCAGGCAGTAAGGCCTCAGCGTGACCTCATCAAGTCATCACAATGAACAGGAAAACAATACACTTCCTCGCAATAGAAACACTTATTTGAGCCAGTTACTGTCTGATATTGATAGATGTAGCGTTAATCTAAGGAAGTAAAAAGCGAGCATTCATATGGCTTGATTATGCAAGTAGATTAAAACGACATATAAGATGGATATGGCCCGATTACCGCTACTTTTAGTATGATTGGGTGAAACATGGTCCGGTTGTGGAATATACTGGTACCAGCGACCTCTCTTGCTAGTCACGATTCACGATCGATGACATCACTCGGTTCTCGTCTATGCGCGAGGTTTCCCCTGCCATTATTTCTGCTTATTTGCCATTGTACTTCCTGATGTGACGATTATAAAGCAAAAAAACAGATGGTTAGTTCCGGAACCTCTGATAATATTAATTCATCATAGAGTTTTTTACTAAATTCAGATTTTTACCGACTTCCAAAAAGGTGGAGGTTCTCAAGTCGTCCGTATTTTTATCTTTTAATCTTTGTTAGCTCGGAACTCCGTAGTTTATGAACCGATTTGGATAATTATTTTTGGGTTCGAATGGATATACTTTGAATTAGGTCAAAACTCAGTTCTGATGATAGTATCCATGAGGAATCGAGGGAACTCCTCAAATGTTGTAGGTAGACATATAGCGATTTCGGCATTTTTAGATCAAGGTGAAGCTTGGTGAAGTGGAACTGATGAAAAAGACCAAATGTGATTATCAAAACTCTTAAATATTACAAAATGAACGGATGAAGACATCGAAAAATGGCTAAGATAATATATCCCTATCCACTATTCACACACTTGAATGAAATGTAATCGAATTTAATAGGTTTGTACTGGAGTCTCTTAAGTGTGTTATGCCCGAAATTTAAACATGCGGTTAGATTTTTTGTTTCACTTAAGAATGTTTCCTTGATTTTAAACCCAGTTCTGATGATGGAACCCACGATAAATGAAGTGAAATATTAAAATGTAAGAAACATACTTATAGCGGTTTGGGTCATCATTTTAGCCATCATATTAGATTTTATCATTGGTCGGATTTTTTTGTCCAAAATTAAAAGAATTATGAGAATTATGTCATAACTAGCTTCTGCCCGCCACATCGCATGCATTGTACCTAGATAAAAAGTAGCCTATGTGTTAATCCTGGTTAAGATCTATACGTGTGCAAAGTTTTAGCTCAATCCGTAGCCTAGTTTTTGCGTGAAGAGGTAACAAACCTCCATACAAACAACCTTTCGGCTTTATAATATTAATGAGATATAATCGTATTTTCTATTGATTACGGTTTGGACTTTAAATGTCTGTAGTATCGTGTTTATGTTTCATTGTTAAAACTTCTGTAAAAATCCTTTTTTTTTCTAGATTAAAAATATTCTATAAGTATTGCGAAGCTACGATCACAACATGTAACATAAATTTTATAAAGATGCAAACATATTTTTAATAAAAAGTCATGCGGGTACGACTTAGTATACCTTATTAAGTCAAGTTGTTTTTTATTTTGGTCAATAGTAATAGTATTTTTAAATAACAAAAAATTGATAAATATGAATATTTAGAACGACATTCCCACACCTACTTATTAAAGGTCGTCTCAGCGACTTGATTTAAATTAAAAGTGATAGCTTAGCTCACTCGTAGTCGTTAAATCTTGGTCAAGTCTAGACATAGCGAGTAGGTCTTATTTACAACGAAAACGTACCTATAATGTACAACAATACCTAAGCTAAGTACGTACGTACGTAGTAAGTAAACTGTAATTACGATTTTAATCGATATGGCCTTGCCAGGTTGCAGTTACACCGCGGATTTTGAATTAAAAAATTGACGAATTCATTATAATAAATACAAGTACTAGATGTCTAGACAGATGTGGGGTACATTCCCTTTATATCGATGCAATTAAAACCCGAAGCCCTAAAGGTCAAAGATGCTGGCATTTAGTTTCACCAGCAAGAGAAACAAGAATGTAAGATTACAGTCTCACAAACAAGCTTTAGAGAATGAGGAAGGTTTTTTTGTTCTGTTATGAGATACCTAATTGCAAGGGACGATGAAACATGAAATTAAAGATAATAGGAATTGTAATAATTCTGTAATTAAAAAAAAACCCACTTCAAGTGTTAAAATCCTTTACTTGCTGCTGAAAAAACCCAAACCGTTATATGCTCGCCTATTAAATTAGTAGGTTTTGCCTCAATTTATCATAGATCCCATTATCAGAACTTGGTGCAAAAACAAGCCAAAATTATAAAGTGAATTAAAAAACCCAACAGCAAAGTTCAATTTAGGGCATGAAACTATGCCTCGAGGGACTCCAGTGCCTACTATTCATCATCATCATATCAGCCGTAGGACGTCCACTGCTGGACAAAGGCCTCCCTCATTGATTGATCTCCAAGTACTGCGGTTGGAAGCGGCCTGCATCCACCGCCGACCAGCAGTTCTCACCAAGTCGTCTGCCCATCTTGTAGGTGGACGTCCTACGCTGCGCTTGCCGATCCGTGGCCTCCATTCGAGAACTTTGCGGCCCCATCGGCTATCTGTTTTGCACGCTATATGGCCTGCCCATTGCCACTTCAACGTGCTAATCCGTTTGGCTATGTCGGTGACCCGAGTTCTTCTACGTATCTCCTCATTTCTGATTCGATCCCGTAGAGAAACCCCGAGAATATCCCTCTCCAAAGCTCGTTGAGCGACTCTGAGCTTATTCATAAGGCCAATAGTGAAGGACCACGTCTCGGTTCCATATGCCTACTATTAAAATTATTTAATTCCTCATAGATCCTATCATCAGAATCGAGTTTTGACATTAAAATAAAATTAACATAAAAGTATACAGTCGGTTTAAAGCGGTTGATTTTGCATTCTGTTGGAGCAATAGACACTGCGCCTTGCATGTTGTATGTGTGCCCTGCCCCAATATGTTTTTATTTTACAACCATTTTGGATTAGACTGATATTTTGCGCACATCTTTAGGTTTTGTAACAAAAAAACTATGCGCTAATCAATAACATTTATAAATTGCCAAGATGGCGGATGTTATATATTTTCAAACTCCATAAGGGTGTTAAAGCTTGTTTAATAAACATAAACTTATGATTTTCCCTCGTAGTTTATGTTGTAAATATTTGTATGATTATAATAATTTTGCTAACTAATTTCTCTATAGCCAATGGCGATGAGTTATTATTATATATAACTAGACTTTATGTATATATAAATGTATGTACAGGCAGTAACGTTATGGTTGGAGGTCATAATAACTTGCGCGTGACTGCGAGTGACGAACGCAGCTTCCGCCGCTGACCTTAACAGGTAGTTAGGGTATCTACTACATTATAATTTTAGAGGTACGACACAAATTATTATAAACTACATGTACATATGTATATTTATATTATAGACTTTGACCACATTTGTCTGAGACGTAAGAGGTTGCGGGTTCTATTGTAGATTATTGTTACATTATTTTAATGTCATTTGTTTAGCTGGGACAAGATAGGTTGATGATAAAAAAGTAAATTATACATATTATTTATTCCATCTTTTGTGCTCAAAAAACGTACCGTGTTGGGATGTGAGTGTATTATATTAGCTGTGGTATAAATCTTACAGAAAACCTAGTTACTAAGCAATTCATAAACATCAAATGGAGCCCATCACATCTTTGTTGAGCTCCACTCGGTAAGTTCGTTTGAGTAATATTTTTGTGTAAGGTTCCACAGTTCTTAATTTTGATAGTTTAAAAAAGTTATCTGCAATTAACATTGCTTCCAAATAAAAACCGGGCAAGAGCGAGTCGGACTCGCGCACCGAGGGTTCCGTGCCATCATACAATATAATATATGACAAAGGCGGTTTTATATTTATTGGAGAACCTTGACAGCGCCATCTCTCGTCTTATAGCGGAACTTATGTAGACTTTTTACACTTTCGATGATTTCTAAAAAAGTATGCTATGTAGAGATATTGTAATAAATTTCCTCTAATCTTTACATACATTTCTAATAGCAATAAAAGTTTCAGAGGTTTATCTCCGCAAACTTCGGAGATAAGGGGGGGGGAACGCTATTTTTTTCAACATTTTTGTAAATAACTCAAAAACGATACAATTTAAAGGAAAATTAAAAACTGTTTAATAATGTGCAAATGAATACCTTTCATATGATACCCCACATCACCTAGTAACTTTCCAAAAATTTTGAAAACCCCCCTTCCACCCCCATTGTCTAAAAAGCTATGCAAATTAGAGAGTTCGCTATAATTTTCCTATAAAGTTTACATATGTACACTTCTATTAGCTATAAAAGTATCACGGGTTTATCTCTGCAACCTTCGGAGATAAGGGGGGGGGAACGGTCGTATTTTCAACATTTTTGTAAATAACTCAAAAACCATAGAATTTAAAGGAAAACTAAAAATTGTTTATTAACGTGCAAATGAATACCTTTCATATGATATCCCACATCACCTATTAACTTCACAAAATTTTTGAAAACCTCCCTTCCACCCCCCTTGTCTAAAAAACTATGCAAATAAGAGAGTTCGCTATAATTTTCCTATAAAGTTCACATAAACTTCTATTAGCAATAAAAGTATCACGGGTTTATCTCTGTAAACTTCGGAGATAAGGGGGGGGGGGGGAACGGTCGTTTTTTCAACATTTTTGTAAATTACTCAAAAACGATACGGCTCAAAGAATAAATAAAAACTGTTTATTATTGTGCAAATAAATACCTTTCATATGATACCCCACACGGCCTAGTAACTTCACTTAAAAATTTTGAGATCCCCTACCCGCCCCCCTGCAATCAAAATAAGAATATTTTTTAACATTTTTATATATGCTATATTAGTAAAAATGTGTTGTCTTTAACCATTTTAAATTTCAAGTCGATAGCATTAGTATTTCTCGAGATATCCATGTGTGACAGACAGACAGACAGACAGACAGACAGACAGAGTGATTCTATAAGGGTTCCTTTTTACCATTTTGGTCCGGAACCCTAAAAAGGTCTTTTTCTATTTTCATACATTTTGATTGATTTTTTTATGCAAAATATTATTAATACGAGTCCCTAATGCATAACTTATAATGAATTTAATTTCATCAAATTTGCAAGCCGGATTGGCTTGCTCATTTTTTGCAGCTTCCATAGTTGAATTCAATCGAATTTACCATCATCGATTCTGGAAATTGTAATCATCGTGAACGGATGTAGTTTTTCTATTGAATGGCCGAGAATTATTTTATTGTACTTAATAGTGGCCATAAAAATAATCATTACATTGATTTCGAGGAAATAATAAACCTTAATTATTTTGTAGGATAAGACAGTTACAAGACGGGTATTTAAAACTTACTTGTGTGAGTTTTGGTTTCAAAAATAAGTTTCATATCTACCAATACTAGCAAAAGTTTCACCAAGCTCTCTGTTTGAACAATGGTTGGAAGTCTTAATTTGCAATACCCTGTGAGTTGCATAATATTAAAGGTATTTTCTGTTGGCACGTACAACAAATGTCTAATGTGGCGTTGCAAGCGCAATGTTGTCACAGGCGACGTGAGTGTAGCCTTGTGTCGCCAAAGACGACTTTCTTTGCGAAGTACTCAGGCACCACATTACTCTCGCCACAGGTTTAATAGCAGTATCTACGGCTCATTACATAAGCATAGTGCGCCCACGGCCTGTTGCGATTGCTTTGTTTGGGAATTACCCCGCCTATGTGTAGGCTTCGTTCCATTGTAATTTGACTGTTTGTTAATTGAGTTCTTAGCCTGACCGCCTGCAGCACGTCCACTCGAAACGATACTCATTGTTATCTGATGAACAGCTGTACTCAAACTACTAATACTAGACTCCCACGTATAAAAGTTGGTTACTGTGTCAACATGCATTTGCATAGAAATTGAATATAGGTATAATTGCGGTACTTCATCTGCCTCCTGGCTAGTTAAGTAGATAAGACTGTCTATAACGTTGTCTGTTACAACGCTTTTGTGATTTTCTTGATGGTAAAGGTCTGTTTTGACTTAAAGCCGAAATTGGGGTACTGTGGGGAAATCGAGGTACAGGGCTTCAAATAATTATACTGTAACAGGTATTGATTATAAAAACGCAGAGATAAAAATGATATATAATAGGCGTAATGTCTGTATTGACAACTGCCCTCGCATGTGGATAAGTGTTAAATGTCAGCAAAGCACTCCGATGATTATCATGATGACTTCCTGTCATGTAGCATGCGCGGAATATGAACATTTAGGGCACGCTGGGTCATGGACTGTGATTATGTGACCGAGAACCTTCTTATAGATTCTGAAAGGTGGGATGAAAACAGACATTATATATGTCAAAAAGTTGCGTTAGACATGTTGATGTCGCGAGGAAACTTGCGGTTCTTTCATCTGAATATGGCCGACTAAGCTGAGAGGGTGGTATAGGTTCTGGGCAACCCTGATCTTCAATGCCTCAGACACTACAACGTTCCATGATGCATGAATTAACAACAGTGTGACATCAACATCATCTAGTTACTAGTACAATAGAATGTTAAGCTTTTAAATGCGCCACTTATTAGAATATGCAATGAGGTATCGTATTTGCCATTATTCACTATTCTAAATGCGAAAGGAACGTTTTACTCCAACTAACTTTGTTAACTGAATAAACTGTTATATTTGTTATTTATCATTGCTCTGGTCTTCTCTCACATTACGTGGGATTGGCACAACATATTGTTAAATGATTTGGATATGTGTTATGACCGGCCTTCATGGCTGTAGGAAACCTATTTTTTTATAAAATTGGTCATAGAGCCTTGTTTGTAATCTAGCAGGGGTACAGTCAGGATTAATTGTATCTCAGCGTCAAGGGTAGCGAAAACTATCTCACTTACAGAAATATTATACGCTCTTAGTTTGCCCATATCGATCTAAGAACCCAAGTTGTTCAAAAGATCTAAGCAACATCGTGTCATGAATATGTCCGTTACCAAGATATTGATGGTTATATCAGCAGTCATTTCATTTCTTTTCTTTCTTTCTTTTCTTTCAGTCAAATTGCTCAATGGTATTTAGGCAAGTGATAAATAGTATGTATCGACAAATAAACTATTTTCCTTCGTATTATGATATTAATTTTTAATTCTAAACTACTACTAAAATTCTAAACCGGATATCTACGAAACCCTACATAGCGCGTGGCCTGACTCGCAACTGGCCTAATTTATTTATGGTTATTTGAAATGAATTCTGATCGTGAATGTTTACGAAAGATTGTCTCTATTATATTCTTTAATGTTAGTTTTAAATTTAATAGTTACTAGCTGACGTCATGTACAAGACTTAATAGTTAGATATATTATATAACTATGAAAGAGAAAACTGATTAGAAGTAACAAGGAAAAAGAACCTTAATTTCGAATCGAAAACGTAAACAAATGTTGACATGGAAGGTTGACATTTGTCAAATACGTAAGACGCCATCTTTAGATCGGCTTATTACCGCTGCATCCATAGATTAATTATGAATGCTTAGATAACGTTGAGCGATTTACTTACTGACATAATTTCGAAAACCCTAACAGCTGAGACGCATATGAAATATTAAAAAAAAAGTAAGGCTTTTGCATCTATTATAGATGATTTATACAGCGTCAGCAACTGGTTATCATGCTGTACGGGACGCTGCAGTGCCTGGGACATTGTAAGATGGATTAGACTTGCCCAGCACCTACCTCTATACTATCCTCTCAGCTTAGTCAGCTATTATTCAGAGGAAAGAACAGGTCAATACGTCTGAAGCTAACTAAGCCGCGGGTTTCCTCACGATGTTTCCTTCACCGTTAAAGCTCGTGTTAAGAGTGCACATAAACGGCTGGTATCGAACCCACGACCTTCGGATCGAAATTCGGGGGTACATTCCACCACTCGGCCAACACGGCTTTTTAATATATAATAATTATATATAATGAATATTTAATGCTGAGATATTTTGAACACTTTGGGGGCAGAGATCAATATGGTGACAGTAGCGTAGATGAAAATGAACTTATGTAACTGAGATATTTTTAATCAGTTAGAAGGCTGAAATACATTTGATGCTGACTGTACTACGAGCCTGTAAAAATGGCTTAGGCACCGTAAGTCGATGGTTGTATCTTGTTACCCATTTTTACCTGCGACGTAATGGAGAAATGTATTTGTGTTTGGGACGCTGCTCCAATGTAAATATAATGTAATGGTAATGTCCCATTCACGATTTCTACGACATCCGGGTTCGGTTTGGGACTATGGTGGTGCTGCGTTTAGTGTCCAGTATTAGTTATTTTTATAATTTATTTCCTAAACTTTAGATAGGGTCTTCTCTAAAAGTTTTTGGAAAATTATCTGCTTTTAACATGGTTTTATTAGCTTCACCTGTATCTATGTAACGTGTATGTTCGAACTTTGTTTTCACCTACATTAAGACATCAGATTTAATTGAAACTTTGCATAATTATCAATGACCGATGACAATGCAAAGAATTGCATGCAAAGAATTGGGCGTGTTTTATTTAGTTTTTAAACTAAATTTATAATTGTCTTTATACAGGATGGGGTAAAATTTTGGCTCCTACAGGTTAGCTACCATTTCTCCTGTAGTTAGAAAGTTTGGTTTCTACAAAGTTATTGTTTTTTTTTAAAGAAAAAAACAAGAAAGTAAAATTGATTTTAATCAACGCTATTCCCCACCGGAAACATTTTTTTTCTTTTTTATTTCCCAAAATAACCAGCCGAGGGGTGCCGGCAGCAGCGTCTTTCCATGTAACAACAGCACAAACTACAAAATTATCAAAATTATATGAACATCCCGCACTGCGCTCGCCAACCCGCCTGGCATGCGTGGTGAGTATGGCAACTACCCCTCATGGAGATCTGTGAGGGAGGCATTAGTGGACGTTTTACGGCTGAAATGATAAAACGAACCAACCAAATCGAACTGTACCATTTTATACTAATAAATAAAAATGCATTTCATACAAATTCCAAAATATTGCCTTACCCTGTATACCAACTTAGTGCATGGACTGCACTGATCAACAGTCATGACCGTTTTGATCACGCGCCGGAACGTAGGTACTCCCGTTCAATGCCATCAGATCATTCTTCACAACAAATAACATTAGTTTTGCAAATTTGAATAAAATTATATAACATGCTATTAACCGAAAACAATGAACGGACATGGTTCTTATTTTCTACACTTATGTTGTTGAATAAGATTACGCACGGTGTCGCAAATTTAATGAGAAAAAATCTTGACTGATTTGGTTATAAATAAAATTATGCTGGCAATACCAACCCGAATACGCATTCAATGAAAATAATGTTTACATAATCACTGTGATTATTAATAAAACAAAAATTCACCAAAATTTGGCATCAACCTCAGACCACTCGAACAGCCTTAAATTTTAAAATTATTTAATATTCGAATATCGGTCTGAAGTTCATCTTACAGTAGGTAGGTACTTGTGACTGTGATTAAAATGGTATGTACAATATGAAACTACTTACAGGCAGCTCACTAATAAAATTGAAAAATATGTATCAACTTGTACTTAACTACCTTGGCATTGGGTTTTCCTACATTATGTACCAGATCTCGTCATTATAACTTGGAAATAACGTATGAACTTTTGAAGTTCGAAGCAGTATTACAAGGTGTCTTGTCTTAAATGAGTCATGATCCAGTTCTACTTTCGTTTTACTTCAGTCAATTACGACTCTCGTAAAAATTATATCCTGACTCTACTTTGGATGCAATTTTTGTAATAACTGACAAGATCTGGTAATCTACTTCGCTCCAGATATCCGAATCAACTTGAAATGATAAAATATTGTAGGTAGGTTAACAAAACGAGGTCTTAGTTGTATTATTAAGTTTCACGTGTAAGTCGATACATTTCAAACAACTTTAAGGTTATACGTCGTAAATAAACTTGCTTTGTCATCATCATCATCTTCTTAGCCGTAAGACGTCCACTGCTAGTACATAAGGCACCCCTCGCCATCATGAGGGTCTTGTTGCCATACTCTTCACGTTTAGCGGCTGGGTTGGCGAGCGTAGTACAGAAAGTTGATACACAGAACGACGCTGCTATCAATCTTCCGCATCCACGGGCAAGAAAGTAGAGGCAACATACTACTGCCGGCACCCCTAGGCGGGTACCGGCAACCCAACTGCCCAACAGCCCATCTTGTTTTGTATTCTTATCTAAATCATTCAGGGTAGGTAAAACATTATTTACTCCTTTACCTTCGTCCTTAACTTGCCTAATACATGATAACATTTGTTGAAATTAAGAAAACTGTACTGTTTATTATCGATAGATCTCGCAGAGTCAAAGAGCGTTGTCAGTTCTATCTTTTTCCGATGCCATCACTTCGGATTTCACCTTTTGACACTTTCACCTCACGTACCTCGAGCATTACTATAATTTACGTCATTGAAATAACGGCCTGCAATTATATCATCACGAAATCAGCTGCTGGATAAGTGGCACAGCGCTTTGCCTTTGTACCGAAATCTCGCTTTTTGTGTACGCTCATTGTATTTCTTTCTACTTCTTGCCACAGATAATATAACTAGTACCTATTGCGTTCGTTATCGGTCATTAACTCACCTGCTGAGAAGGTAACACAAGATTTGCATTCCTGATTGCTCTTACGTTTTTATGACGATGTAGAAATAAATGGCACTAATTCGTTTGTATTGAAATATAACGAATTCGCAGTTATTTGGATTGTGAGTTTGCTAAAGAATCTATTAGGGTTACACTTTACTTTTAAATTATTCTTCTATAAATTTGGCATAGACAACTTTCTTCAGACATTATCTGCGTCACTTAATTCAATTAAGAGGCCTGTATTAGAATTAACTATCAATTATTAATGTCATTTGTTACTTCGATCATTTAAAGCAAGGAAAAAATTAAATAAGAAGCTTGCATAAGAAAAGAATTGCGTTAGTGACGAATTATCAAACCGAAATTCTATAGAAAAAAATTCTAAAGCCGCGGCAGTATCGCTGCTGGCGGTGTTTCGTTTTGACCCAGGTCAGGCCTCTATTGCGTCGTCTAGATAGGTGCAATTTGTCATGGGATCCATTCTGACAAATCCACCAGCATTCGAACAAGTTGTGCAAGCCATAGTACATTTTATCATGGGTATCTACATAATAATATGAATTCGAAACAATGGTTGGTTGCGTAATTTTATATTCGAAATATGTGAACAATATGTAAATAGTACATGATTCACTGAATATTAAGACTAGAGTTATTCATTCGAAGCTTTGTGGTATGTTTTGTAACTTCAATTTTATTCATTTTGTTTATTAGACCAAGTTTAAAACGGGTTTCGAGAGAACTCAGTTTAACCTTTGAAATGGTACAAAGTAGGTCACATTACAGCTGTAAAGATGTTTGTAATATTTGCACTCACCCGTATTCCGTGAAGAGCTTGTACTTTTCTCTTTTCATTTCCACGCGTTTACAAACAAAGCGGACGCGTTTCACTGTTCATTTCACAACACGAAGGTATGCACAATCCATTACATAAACTTATCATCTGCCAATACGCACGAAATTTACCAGTGTCATCACGTTAATACCTGGAACAAAGAAATGCATTAAATTAGTAACGCTTAAAAATATTACTAATACTCGTACTTAAAATAAGTAGAGTCTGGGAGACCAGGAGAAAGCGATGTAAATAAAAATTCAGAGAGGCCACTTTTGAACAAGAAAAATATTGGCACTAAGCATTTTATATACTAAGTTACTAAATAATATAATAGTTGCTACCGAATGCTATTTTATTTTTGGTATTATGTTTTTTAAGCAGATTATGTTTTTTTTCATCTTCTGATACCTATTTCATTATATAATTATATGCACTGTCGCTCTGACTACATTATAAAATTTCAAGTATTTTTCCGCTAAAGTTCAGGGAAATAAATACAAAGTTCAAATTCCTATTCCTTAATGCTGCGTTCCATTGAGTGCCGTCCACATTGTACTCTTGTATCATTAAGCTGTGAGAGGCACCATTCGTCATTATTGATCGTGCCGTCTATACTCACGAAATATATAAAATTGACAGGCCAATGGTGGTATTCAAAAGCTCTATAATTATATTTTGATGACGCCTAATAAAAATCAGTAATATTTTATGATTAAACAAGAACCTTGCTGACACATATGTACATAATTCACAAACTCATTAGGTAGACGTACAATTTAATCTGTATTCTACGAAAATAATTGTTTTACTTTAAATTACAGTAAAACAATTTGTATTTATTTTATATTTGCAAATAAGAGTCAACAGTTTACGCAATTATTCCTTTATTTATTTTTTAATTTTATTTTTTGGTTTTTTAAACTTTTTCAATGCGTGACGGCAGGCAGTAGAATGTGACCCCCTTCTCTCTTGCCCGTAGACGCAGTAAAAACCTGCCAAGAGGTACCTCCAGAAGATGGGCAGCAGCGTCTTTCCGTGTATCAACGTATCGCTTGCCAACCTAAAGAATCAAGAATCAAAAAATACTTTATTCAGTGCGGCCGCATGGACCTTATTGACGCGTCACAACTCGCCTGCCAAGCGTGGTGAATATGGCAACGACCCCTCATGATCAGTGCTTGGAGATCTCTGATGGAGGCCTATGTCTAGCAGTGAACGTCCTACGGTTGAGATGTTGAATTGTGTAAGACAAAGTCGTGTCTCTGGTGTCTGCATTTAGTCCTTAATCATTACTTTAATGGTTACAATGACGGACAAGTAATGTAAAGGATCGTTAACGTTCTATTGCCTTACATTGAACAATTTATTTTAAATCTGCGCGCCTGCCTTCATGTAGTCATATATATATGTATGTATATGTATATTATCATTATAATATATGTAATCTGGTGGTCCTTCATCCAATGAAAGCTTCATCGTTCTTTCAACAGTTTGGTGGGAAAAGTAAAGCGTTAGATTTATTTATTTATATCAGTTGCCTGCTGCACTTACAGCCGACGCCAACGCGTGCATCAGGTTATTGTAAGTACACATTACATACACTTAATACTTAACTAAAGAAATGAATACACTTATCTAAAAACAAATTAGGTTTACAGTTAAAAATATCAATTTCCTGGTCCTGAGTTAGCAGGGCATTGAGCAAATTGATAATAGATACTTCAATTATATATTTTTATTGTAGTAAGGGTCCTTTAGACCGCATTAAACGAACTTTTTTTAAATAAATAATTCTGGAAATTTCACCCAGCACCTAGCCCCAAAGTAAGCAGAGCTTGTGTTATTGGTACCAAGTTATTGACCTTATCATCTCAGCCACTGCTGGAGGCCTCCTTCGTGGATCTTTGTACTGATCACGAGAAGTTGCTGCCATACTCACAACGCTTGGCAGGCGAGTTGGCGAGCGCAGTACGGGATACTTGGAAAGACGCTGCTGCCCATCTTCCAGAGTTATCCCTTGGCAGATTCCTACTGCATCCACGGGTAAGAGAGTTGCTTAGGGGCAACATTCTACTACCGGCAGGTGCCGGCAATTTATTGATACCTAAATATTTTTAGGGTTCCGGACCTCAAAAGGAAAAACCGGAACCATTATAGGATCACTCGTTTGTCTGTCTGTCGATCAGTCAAGACTCTTTTTCTCCGAAACTGCTGAAGGTATTGACTTGAATATACCAAACATCAACAAACAGATGATACTGTTCAAAAATTAAGGTTCTACCTCAGGGCATTCAGAAGTTATAGCAACAAGTGTAATTTTTTTTTATAAAAATGGCAAAAATGGAAAACCTCCAGGGCGCTTCAAGAAGTCTCACGACTGTGACATTTGGAATGTCGGGAGATTATGTGGCACAAGTAAAGGAAAAATTCTATGATTTACGAATTTAGTTATTTTTTACCTATGGGGTATAATCGTATTGCAGTTTAAAGAAAAATGCGTTTCAAAATCGTGTAAGCCACGATTAATCCATTAATTATTAAAAGATTGGGAGTGTTGTAGATCAATTAATATTTAAATCGAAGTCTTATCAATTCTAAAATTGTATTTATGCGCCTTTTTAATAAAGTTTATTACTGGTAGTGCCAGCTAGCGTAAATTCAATACGAAGTAGTTAAAAGTTTATTTTTAATAGGTAAGTATTGCTGAACACACAAAAAAGATATATCAGTAAATGGCGTCCTACTGCCTAGTTTAAATATTTCATCAAACATAATTTAATAATGTTATAACATCGGAACCCTTAGGGGCGAGTCTTGCTAGCACTTGTTCGTTTTATTTTTTAGTTATTACATACCTACACAGAAAAATACACAGACCAGGGACCTGCAAAAAAACTATATTTGTCCTGGGACGAGAATCGCACCCTCGACCTATATAACTCGATAACTATTTCTTGTAACGCGATGTATTCATACATTTTCCATACTAAAAATCAATGAAAGCGCAATCATTAGGCGTTTGCATATTTTCATATCAGTTGTGAATACTTTATTCCTTTTGTCGATAATTCTAGAGCACGAGGAGCAAAACATCGTGCAAGTGTTGCTCGAGAGTGGATCGTGGGAACTGCGTGTCGCAGACTCTGTCGTCAATCTGCATTGCAACTTAAATAATATGAAACACAGTGCTTTATTAAATTTCATTGGAATAGTGTTTCTTCAATGACAGTTTGAAACGTTGATCAAAATGGCTGCTTCAACTCTAAAAATCGGGAGCGGAGCGGTGAGGAGTTTTTATGCAAATGAAGAACCACCGCTAGAAAAAAAAACTACATTCAAATCGGTCCACTCGTTTAAGAGTTGGCACGGACAGACACACATAGAGAACACCCGTCATTTTTTAAAAGAGAGCGGGGTGTAAACACAGATCAAAACAGCCGTTGTGGTTTCTTTATCAATTCTACTAGAAATCGGACTAAACCCTGATTATGCTTGTGGTTGTGGTTTGTATCGCTATAATGTCAAATTAGCATAAATGACTCTGACACAGCAACCACTCTCTATTAGGCATACGTAAGCTCAGAGACAGGTCAAATGTAAGGGCACGGCAGGTTTCTTTCTTCTCAAATCATAAAAAAATGCTTTCGAAATCGTAAGAAACTCGTAATGTTGCGTCAATGGAAGAGCTTGCCGTTATTGTTTCCTGCGTTAATCCTTAATCAATTATCCTAATTATAGTTTGTTATTAAAGGTTTACTAGTGTGGCGCAATGTTGGCCATTATTTCTGAAATAAAGGGATTGTTCATCTAGTCTATTACCTATAAGTTATTTAAAAGTTTGCTAAGTATAAAATAGTAAATAAAATAATATCAAAGGCTATTTATTAACGTCTTCACCGTTTTGAAATAATATGAAAATAATCACCACCTACTGTGATACCAAGTTAGTATCTCGATGAGATAATAAAAATATCATCATCATTATCGCATCAGCCGCAGGACTGCTGTCCACGTCCACTGCTGGGCAAAGGATCTCTAAGATCATGAGCGGGTTGTTACTGCCATTAAAATATAGAATAGTAGAATAGTAGTAAGGCCTTTGCATCTATTATAGATGATTTATACAGCGTCAGCAAATTTTTCTTTCTTGAAAAATGTATGTGCACACTTAACACGAGCTTTAACGGTGAAGGAAACATCGGGAGGAAATCCGCGGCTTAGTTAGCTTCATTAAAATATACGTGCCTAATTTTAAACATGATTATAATATAATATATATATATCCGAATATTTTATCGCCAATGCGTCGTCATAATAGCCCGCTGAGGCGCAGCCGTGCAGGCAACCTCCTGGGTTCAATGCGGGCCTAGGAACCAAATATTTGCTTTATATGCAGGTTTTCGGGTCTGAGCTCTGCTTACTTCTGTACGTACATATCTAATCGTTTTATGCGACACGCAAAGAAGGTAGCTTGGAGTGGCTAATTGTTTCATCATCATGGTTTGTGTCAAATGTCCAGCATTCTTTATTTATTAACTTCATTTTTTTTTCTTAGGGCAAACCAACAGCGTGACAATGTATCTAGTTTTTTTAAATTTATACAATATTAAGACTAATAAAGGTTACACAAAATAAAACAAACATAAAGAAAACAGCAATGGAATGCTATAGTTGCTTCTATTATTAATTTAATTTGTTTTTAATTGTTTTTGGCAAAAATCACCACCGATTGGTTTCCCAAACAAAGACGACCACGTGGTAGACCCAGGCGACGATGGCGAGATGAGCTTGACTCCTTTAGTATACCTCTAGACTGGCTTCAACAAGCTCAAGACAGGGATAAGTGGAAAGAGAGAAGGGAGGCCTTTGCCCTGCAGTGGGAAACATCAGGCTATAAATAAATAAATAATTAACTATAAATAAATAATTATTCATTTATTTAATAAATAAATAAATAATTATTTATATAACTTTTGAATTTGATTTTTATTGGATTCTTGGTTTAAGGACGGTAGCACATCTTTCATTCTACAGAGCGTTCAGTTCAGTTTGTGATTTGCTATCAAAGCCTTTTTATTTCTCTCATAAAAGATAGAGGCTTTGATGACAATCAAATAAATAACAGGAAACGCCAAACACTTAGCGCAGAATTACCTTGAATTATATGTATCTAATTCTATTTACAATCATAACATTAAGTACCTACCGACTTGCTGATTGCAAAACATCGGCCTTCATATTGGAGTTGAGGCAGGACCTATAATGCCTCTCGATTCAAAGCCATAATTACTCATTACTCTAATGGATCTCCGATCTGTGTTTATGCTCTTTGTCACGAAGTGATAATAACATGCACCACTCTAAGCTACCTTATTTGCGTGTCGCATAAAACGATTAGGTATGTAGGTACGTACAGTACCTACGTTCATTGTGATTTAGGTTTATGGATACCTCCAGTTAGAAAAAATAAGATTTTTGTCCTTCATTATTTATACCTAATGAAATTGTCGATTGAGTTTTGTCATCGTAATCAGGACCAACAGTGCGTACTAGTCTACTGTTTGTTTGAAATAAACGAATCTAGATTGTTAGTAGGTGGTTTGGAATCGCATTGTTGCCCTAGCTAGAGAAACCGCTGACTATTTTCGGTTAACAAAAATCCTTCTACAAGACGGCATTCGTTAGGAACTGTTGGATGTTATATTGCAAAGGTTAGTTTATAAATATTGCAAAATACCTAAGGATCTAAACACCTTGTAAGTAGGACCAGAATCGCATACAAAGGTCCTTTACCGAGAACAAAAACCCAATCGTAAGTTATTCTGTTCGTGCTCAGCCATAAAATGGCAAACTAAGTAAACAGTGGGTACTTTTCTAAAACGGTAAGCTTGCGAAATATAATTATGCAAATAAACACCTAAGTAGCTAAGGTAGGCAAAAACACTTTTTTCAATAAGTATTTTACAACATGCTTAGTCGAAGGACGATAACATTAACACGTAGGTGTTTAAAGTAAACACGAGGAAAATCTAGATGCAAATTTGGTGACGATCGCTTCTCAGTGTAAGCCGAGGTTTGCGCAAGAGTACAGCATCGATCACCGACGTCCTTGCCCGAAATTCCTTTAACAGCGTCACCCGTATATACTACTTAGCTAGCAGGTAGGTATCAAACAATATACATATTACCTTGAGCTGTGTCACTCACGCTACTTTTTTACGATTGAGCGCAAATAAAATAATCTTAAAACGCAAATCACATGACACCACCTACCCACTCACAGCCGACACAAATAGCAGTCATGGATAAAAATCTTGTTATTCCTCCAATATTGTTTTCAAGCTGTTAACTACTTGTAATAGTAATAAAATATCGGTTAGGTATATGACAGATGTTGTATGGCAAGTTTGCAAGTTTTTTCACATGGCCAGCGCAATAATTACAATTGATTTTCGCCATGATACGCAAATTTAAATGTAAGGTTATACGCTGCTGCCGTATAGCTGTTAAACATTTGTAGGTACGTGTGAAAAACTATAGCACATTGTGTTGGGGTTCAAACTTCATGTTTGTGATTGAGTGTGTGAAGCGAAGACAATGGATAGGCAGAACCACGTAGCTAAGCATCTAACTATTGTTTAGTCAAAAACCAATCACTGGCCGAGGTTTTAATGTATGAATGGCCGTAGACAACATCATAATCTTCATCAATTTCTCACAACGCTTTCAGTCATTATAGCTCTAACACAATAACACATCTGGACCCAAAACTAATGCCTTCAAATTATGCAAACATTTGTCCCGTGGCAGAATCTGTTCGTAATGTAGTCGTCATGATGTGATGTATTTGCAATTATAAGTTAACTCCGTACCCTTAGGCAACTTGTGAAATCGCTAATGGATTTTTACTACTAAAATAATAGTTAGAGCTTTTGAGGTACTGAGAACAAGACATGCGATACCGGCGGCGGTCAGTAGAGACTGGGTAAATGTCAAGAACGTTTCTGCACCTGAGTGGTTTTGTAATTTAGGGACCTATTCGATAATAAACAAGTATTAATAGTAATAACGTTTTACTTGAATATCAGGGATTTTGTTGAGTCAAGTTACATTCACCTTTGTACCTAATTTAAAATTAGGTTTTGGAAATGTCAAGGGTAGTCATTATCATTTAGATTCCTAGATGATCATGTTAGCCCTGTATGCAGATAAACTAATGCTTATAATAATTGCCTATTTCAAAATAAAGGAAGTACGATATGATCTGGCAATTAAAATGTTTATGTTTCGACATATTTGTCGGTTACTGAAACAGTGGTTATCTCATTATAATTAGTGTCTCCCTTGGGGCCAGTTGAGCAACAGTTCATAAGTATTACCTTTATGTAACAGCTTGGTTAATACTCTATTCTTCGTGAGTATGAGAACTGACCTCAGGTTCATTTATTAAGCTAAATTCATAAGCGATATAAAAGCTAATATGCTAAAACAAAATGGTAACGTTCTATGAAAAACTATGATCAGGTCATCCAGAAATTGGTCGAAAAGTCGGAACAGAACAATAGTTGGGTACAGTTCCACTTTGCTAGACTATAGTTTCATACTAATTAGTAAAAGCCATGACATCTTACAAAATGCTCATATCAAGACACGATCGGTCAAGAGCTCGAGCTAAAATTACAAAATTTTGCGAAATGTCTTTGTTTTATCATATTAGTTTCTGGTGCGATCTATTTTTCTCTAGCTCGACACGCCGACGCCATTTGCAACAAAATGATATATGGCTATAATACTAATGCTCTAGTAATGCTTAGTCTTATTCACTCTATGGTTTGAATAGATTAGTGGTGCTGGTGCATAGTGAAAAGGTACTTAACTTATTGTCTGGTTTTTCACTGATAGATCAGTGTTCTTTTAATCATCAATCAATATTTATATAAAATATTTCCGTTACTGACTGAGTGACTGACAGAAAACGCACAGCCTAAACCACTGGACCTAGAGTCTTGAAATTTGGCACACATATACCTTGAGTATCCTAGAGGTGCACTAAGGCGGGATTTTCGAAATTACAACGGGAACGGGAACTACGCGGGTGAAACTGCGGGGTGCGGCTAGTATGCTATAGTTTTATAAAGTCATTAGATAAAAAAATAGTTATAGAACGATACAAAAGTTGAACAAGCCAATTACATAGGACGACTGGTAGAGAATGCTTTAGCATTAAGTCCTCCTTACACAATAATAATTGTTATGTGTTAAAGTGTTAAATAAATAAAATAAATACATTTAATATGTGAGACGATAGCATACTCTATTGCGTTGTTGTGCAGTTATCAGCTGGATTTTAATATAGGTACCTATGTACATATAAAAATAAGTGTTTTCTTTATTACAACAGTAGTTATATTAAATGTCAAACTACTCAAATTGATAGACAGTTAAACATTAATCATTAAATAGCAAAGCTGCCTTGACATCTAAGAAATTATATTTGACGAACTGCTATTACGTATAAAATACTACTTGATCGCGTGTATTGTATATAGCTTGTGTGTCTGTCTACGAACAAAAGGTACCTAACTTTTTTAATCATTAAAAGTGTTAGAGATGTCAACGTAAATAACAGAAGATCATTATTTTTTTACATTCGAATTTTGTTTTTAATAACTTATCAACAATCTTGTAACTCAATAAGGTTGCTATAAATATCCGCTGCTACGAACAGGTGCCAATAAAATATTTGTGCTTGGACATTTGTAAAATGCAAACCAGAGCTGCCGTAAATTGTTATAATATTGAGGACAAGGATTTCGGGCTGCGCCAATCGTGCGAGCGGCGCGGAGGCAGCCGAGGTGATGTCCAGTGCTTTAGTTAATCAACTCACCCGCACGTTTTGTGCCCTTGCCCTGCTGACGTCACGCTAGTCAGAGCCGGTCTTCCGCCGGATAAAGATATTATTTAGCTCGGCACATCACTAGCACTAGGATAAAATGTCGCAGTTGCGAAACTTCGGAGGTCGCCGGCAGAGAGCGCCGTCGCCGCGCGATCACTGAAAACTAAACCCGCGTTCACTCTCGCCACCACATCGAGTCGCCGAGGCGCCGCCTGCCAGACCCACCGGAATGAAAGCGAGTTAGAAAGGGACAACTGCACGTTTTAATTCCCTCGTTTGCAAGGCGAAAAACAATGACAGCTTTCCTATCGACAATGACGATGCGACGCATCGATGGTTCAATAGGCAAGTTATTGGTGGTAGAGCGCGTAACCCTACCACCAATAAAAGCGGCTCTACAAGGTAATGCAAACACGGTTGGTTAATTAAGTTCCCAGTTAGTTCCCAGTATTTAGCTGAATACGTATTTATGCGTCTGCAGAAAAAAAAATTTAATTAATTAAATGTACGAAATAAATAATAAAACGCATAGCTACTTCCTTATAGTTGAACGCATAATAAGGAAACGGTGAGGATGATTGGTGTGGTGAGCACGCAGCCAAATGGAACAACGCACCTCTACTCACATGTTTGCGACTGGTTCATCAAGATACTCGTATGTAATTTTGTTGAACCCATATCAATAGCTTAAACCGGTCACCTACCTGTCTCAGTATGTTTTTAATAATATTAAATTCTAAGGAAATTCAAATTCTTCTGATAATTTTCTATTTCGTCGGGATTTTACCGGATTTCTATTAATTTTTGTAAAATGTTCTAACAGAAGTGTGGTTAAGTACTATGAAATCCAAATTCACATTTCACTTTTTTCTTCATTTCATAAGATCAAATTTGCCGTGGGGTGCCGGCAGCAGAGTGTTACCTCCTCTCATGCCCGTGGATGCAGTAAGAGCCTGCTAAGGGATACCCCCGGCAGATGGGCAGCAGCGTCTTTCCGTGTATCAACATCCCGTACTGCGCTCGCCAACCCACCTGCCAAGCGTGGTGAGTATGGCAACTACCCCTCATGGAGATCCATGAGGGAGGCCTGTGTTCATCAGTAGACGTTTTATGGCTGAACTTTTTTGCCGTACAATGGATTATCCAAGACTTTATGAAATTAATTGATTCAGGCGTGACTTTGCGGAATGCTATTGTTGTAATATATAAATGAACTACAAATATTTATTAACAAATCCGCTGACCTTCTAAGGTTAACGGTTTGTTACTTACTATTTGTTCTTCATCTAGATAGGTATATTTTAATCTTCCTTAATATCACAAAGGTTAGTTCTTTGATGTCTGCAATTAAAATAACAAATATGTGAATTATATAAGCAAATAAATGTTATTATATAATTTCAAGTCGAGGAAACAGTGCGTGCACGAATATGAAGACATGCTTTGTTGATTTTGTATAATTATTAAGGATTAAAAATTTTTTTGGAAAAAGAAAAATGTTTACTTGACAGGATTTTACAGTATAAATTTCAGTGGGTACGTCCATGTGAAGCAATGAACTAGCTACTGGCCATTTGTTGTGAATTGAGTTTTAGAACTTGGAAGTAATCTTTTATGTTTCCGTAAGTTTGTTTTAGTGTAAAAGTTTCTACAAGTTCTTTGTGAACCCTTTGTGATTATGTCTTTCTACAGATTGTTTTGTTAAGTTGCAATAACAGTATATATTCCATGCTCCGTCACCAGTTCGGACGTACCATATTATTATTAATAATTAGTTATAATCTCATTTTAAGTGAAATGAATTGTTCTTATGAGAAATAAATTCTTTAAACCGAAACCGATGTAGTTCCAGTTGATAGTTTTAAGGAAAAAAAAAATTGACCTGTTATCTGGTTTTGGAACATTGGGTATGAAATCCATTAAGATTAACAAGTTAAGCTGAAACACATTGGTAATTGAAACACTTCATAAGGTCAAAGCTTATTGTTAAGTTGAACCTTATATTTGATTAGTGATTGCAAGCTTTTGTGTGGGGCGGCCGTAGGCTGAGAAAGTGAATTATAATTACAATGTAATTATAGTTCACATTGTTTAGAACAGTAATTGTCGGGCCGTCGCGGTCGGTGCTGGGTGGCAGTTTACCGTCCACTAAGGAACCGAATTATAATTTTATATTTTGTTATTGGGTCAAACTTACTAAAGTTTGAGCTGTTAGTCAGGGTTTTAGGTTTTATCAGCGACGAAATTTCTGACCATGATCTAAGTCGCACAGCGTGGCATGGATAAGGCATAACCCCAAGTTTTCCTGCTTGATAAAATCCGGAATTTCTCAGAATTTGCAAGCTTTTTTTTGCAAGCAAGCAAAACAAGCAAGGCAATGGGTATAAGGCAGGCCTTAAAGCACGCACCGAGAATCAGAATAGTGGTATCGTTTAAAGGCACAAGAGTTGTGGACAGGCAGGCTGAAAATTTCATCATCAACATTTCAGCCATAAAACGTCCACTACTGAACACAGGCCTCCCTTATGGATCTACATGAGGGGTAGTTGCCATACTCACCATGCTTGGCAGGCGGGTTGGCGCTGAAAATTTAATTGAGAATATTATAAGATTATATATAGAATATAGAATGTAATTATGCCTTGGGGTGCCGCTATTAGATGCTCGCCAACCCGCCAGCGAAGCGAACGAAATATGTGTCCAGCAGTAAACGTCCTACGGCTGAGATGATGATGGTGAGAATGTAAGATGAATATTCTTAATAATTTTGAGCCACTTCGTGCTTAAATGCGGGCAACAATCGGTGCGGTATGACAGGCAGGTTGAATTGCCTCCATTTCATAGTTACTAGGTTGAAGGGTATGAGGTAATCTGCGGGCTAAATTTGAAGTCTGTACTATGCAGATAAGAACCGTATTGGCCGAGTTCAATACCGGCCGTGCACCAATGGATTTTTCTTTTTTGGAAAATGTATGTGCATACATCACACAATTCATGCTTTAACGGTAAAGGAAACATTAGCAACCCGCGGTTTAGATAGCTTCAGACTTACTGACCTGTTCTTTCCTCTGACTAATGGCTGACTAAGCTGAGAGAATGGTATAAGCTTGACAAGCCTAATCCGTCTAACAATGTCCCAGGCATTGCAACGTCTCATACAGCATGATTACCAGTTGCTGACGCTGAATAGACAAACCATAGACACCGTCCTCTTATATAGATGGAAAACAATTTATCGAAACTTTAATTAAATATCTTCTCTTATTACTTATATTCACTTAAAATTGAGGATATTTTGGTAGTCAAGCCTATTTGGATACCAAGGGTAGGTATCAATCTATTAGATATCACTTATGTTTTGTTAACTGTTTTTACTACTAGTTCACAAAGTGCCTAACATGTGGTGTGAAACGACTAAAGACCCCATTTTGCACAGTTTTACGAGTTTAAGTCATCCGTTGTAATATGGATAAATCTAAAAAATCCTCTTCATCAAAATAAAGCAGACTATACAGTGTGGTTTTCAACACATTTATCTGCATTTTTTACATCTTTGATAAGTCATAGTTTTTTTTTATTTATCCATATTACCAAATTACTAAAATTATTTCTGTGTAAAGTCTTTATAACTAGATAGATTTAATGGAGCCTATATTTCTTAAAAATCAGTTTGCTGTGTTTATTACCTGTGTGTCACGAGCCGGCAAGGCTACCAGTAGAACCTTTTACTTTGAATTAAGAGCGAGAAGCCTCAAATTACGGACCATAAATAATCCAAGTACAAGTGCTTAAGGTCTGGGAACATTGTTGGCACTTCACTATTTAATTGTTTGAACAATAATTCAATGTAAATCGCTTCAATGCTGAATATAGAATGTTCTTGAGACAAATACTATAATTATTATTATAGGGTTATTTTAGAAGTCGTTGTCCTAATGGAGGGGCTATTGTCCGTTATTTCACTTTTTATACAAGATAGTACACTAGGCTACTAAAACATTTATTATAAATTTAAAACGCAAATACAGCCATGGGGTGCCGGCAGTGGAATGTTGTCTCTCATCTCTTGCCCGTGGATGCAGCAAGATTCTGCCAAGGGATACCAGAAGATGGGCAGTAGCGTCTTTCTGGGTCTCAACATCCCGTACTGCGCTCGCCCGCCTGCCAAGCGAATAAGGCAACAACTCCTAATGATCTTGGAAAACCATGAGGGAGCCCTATATCCAGCAGTGCCAGTGAACAGCAGCCCTACGGCTAAGATGATGAAGATGAACTAAAATAAATTTATTCATATATTTTATTTAAATACATTTATTTACAACGATCATTATTTACATTAGTTAATGAAATAAATAGAATTCAATTGAAGCAATGTAATGTAAATTATTAAACGTTCTGTTATTGACTATTTTGTTGATAATTATAAAACGCCTTCATATCTCAACTACTTCATAAATGTCCTTGTTACTTATTTATAAAATGGTTAATTTGTACACGGATGGATTTTTTGTACTTATTACGCAAATAAATATTGGAACACTGAGTTTATGACAAATGGTTAACATGATCATGCAGGTTAAAATAAATAATTATAATTTAAGAAACTAACCTACATTACGCGTTGATAAGCATAAAACAATAACACAGACATTACTTAAAAACTCTCACAGTACAATACAACTTCATCAAGATAAATTTCACCTATAAAAACAGTTAAGGCAGTATTTTAAACGAGTTTCATTGCAATTTGAACACAATCATTTTCCAGATGCTTTCCTTACGCTATCTTATTATATTAATTTATGAAGGCAGTATTGTTGGTATAAGATAATTGGATGCGATTTATCCAAAGTTCTCAAAGTGATGTATGAAATAAGGCAGTCGTCTCGTCCGGTTGACTTGCTCACACGCCGACATCACGGACTTAGTCAGCGGTCGGGGACCGCAGGAAAACACACCGATCTTTGAAACCTGAGGGTAAAAATATAAATTGAATTTCTGTCAATGTAGGTGTCGTATGCTGTATCTCATTGCCCGTGGATGCCGTAAGAACCTGCTAAGGGCCTACTGAAGATGGGCAGCAGCATCTATCCATGTATCAACAATTTGTGCTGCGTTCGCCAACTGCCAAAAGCGTGGTGTGTATGGTAACTACCTCTCATGATCTGTACTTGATGATCCCTGAGGGGTGACTATGTCCAACAGTCGACGTCCTACGGGAAGGTGGTGTTGAAGATGAATGTATTATTTCAAAGACAAAATCTAACATGAAGTTGGGCAGGGACGGAAAGATGGCGTGATAAAGAGGAGGCCTATATACCCAGCAGTATGATCATAAAGATCATAAGTAGTAAAATGTTTTGTAGACATTGAAAAGCTACAATTTAATGACAGCAGTTTCATTGATAAATCACAGAAACAAGTGCGATAGGAGCGCGTTTAAGTCTTTAGTATGGTAAAAGAGGCTTAGCGTTTTTTATACAAAATAAATGTCTTAGTTCTTAAGCAGTTTTACACTTATAGTTTAGACAGTAATCTTTATTGATACGATACAACATCAGTCAACCGTCAGGAGTATTTAATACTTACATAACTATGTTTCTTCTGAACGAACTTGAGGAACGATGACATGTCAGGTCTTCCGAAGTGGTTGACTGCCTTTAGTCCCGTGAACATCGAAGTCCGCGATAACCGTTGGAAATGGTTCTCACAGATGTACTGAAAACATTCGTTAATTAGCATAGGGTAAAGTCAATTATATCTATCTTCCTATCTATCTTGCTAGACGATCTAAAAGCAAATGTTTAATCATCCTTTTCATTTACAGGATGCTGTAGTGGGATATTGTTGGTTCTCTTAGTTTATTTGAAAAAAGAATAGGTGCCTGGAGCTGAGTGACTCACGTCATTTTGTATCGCCGTTAACCATCACCAATTTAGATTTTTGTCATTTTATATTGCCGTTAACCATCACCAATTTAGATTTTTGTCATTTTGTATCGCCGTTAACCATCACCAATTTAGATTTTTGTCATTTTATATTGCCGTTAACCATCACCAATTTAGATTTTTGTCATTTTGTATCGCCGTTAACCATCACCAATTTAGAGCGTCGCGTCAACCGCTTCATGTTGAGTGTAAAAATGCTAGCAAGGGAGAATAAGAGTGAAACTTTTCGTTTAATTAAGATGATTGATTAAGATTTAGCCTCAAAAATTAACTTTTCATATCATTATGTAGAGTGTTATTGGAGTGAAATGGTAACGGGAATTACAAAGTAATCCTTAGAAATCATTGAATTAATAAGGCGATTCGGTTATGTGATTTATAATTTATTATATTTAACTCGAGCTTCAAAGTTTTCCATTTTATATCGATTATTCTTTTGTTCTAAAATTCACGCGCGAGCTTAAGAAACTCAGACAGGGACCTGGGGCCTACTCTTTAATGCAAATCGCGATGAATCAAAATCGTAATCAAGCCAAACTAACTCTTATGATATTATTACTCTTATTCTTTTCTAGAGTAGGCGCCTTACACTCCGCACGCGGTCAATTACATATACAATTTTGTATTTTTATATTCAATAGTTATAATTACCAGCATAGTAGTTCTCAGATCGAACTTGTGGAAGAACTGCGTGATGAAAATATGTATCTCCAGCACGTTGGTGACGTCCTTGCGCTCCACGTCACGGAGTACGTCGATGAACCACTCGAAGTGCTTATGCGACGGACAAATCCACAGGAAATATACCTGATGAGAATACCACGTTTATAACTTACTTTACACTGATTTTTATAACTAGCGAACCGCCACGGCTCTGCTCACGTATCAATGAATCAGCGTACTTTTTTGTAGATCTATCAATTTCATCATCATCACAATTACAGCCGTAAAACGTCCACTACTGAACACATACTCACCACGCTTGGCAGGCGGGTTGGCGAGCGCAGTACGGGATGTTGTTACACGGAAAGACGCTGCTGCCTACCTTCTGGAGGTATCCCTTAGCAGGTTGTTACTGCATTCAGCGGCATGAGAGAATGGGTAACATTCTACTGCTGGCACCCCACGGCTACCTTAGAGCTCTTACACACGAGCGGCATGTTGCCAACGGCATAGGTAACTGCAGCCGTCGACGGCAGCAGTCGAACTATAGCGACGTAGTGTCTGCTGCCGCCGACGCGTCGACGGCTGCCGTCGACACGTCAACGGATGCCGCCGATGCGTGTCGACGGCAGCTGTTGAAGTTAAAACTGTCGTAGTCTTTTCTTGAATGAATATCACTGAATCCTGAAAAGTCGTAGAGCAAAAGTTGTTTCTTGGGATGGTCAGAATCATCCCTTTTCGACTTATTACACATATTACAATACACCCCGTATATATAAAAACATCCAAAACACCCTGATATGATCAAATATCTGCAGATCGTACAGACATTTGTCCCGAGGCGGGAATCGAACCCGCAATCTCTTACGTCGATGTCTCAGGCGGACCTTTGCCCGCTGTGCCACAGAGTATATTAATAATAATAAAAGTATTTATAAGGGTTTGACAATCAGGTATCACTAATACTATACTGGTGTAATCACTTAGAATTTTTAAGGTTTCAGAGTAGGTGCTAGGATGACATAGTATTGGGTACCTTGTCCAAACCTGTGTAATGACAATGCGTCAACTCCTCGTTCTATACCACAGGGTAGTTGAATAGGAAGTTTTCTGTAGTAATTGTAAGTGAACATGTTAAACTCATGCCGTGGGGTGCCGGCTGTAGAATGTCACCCCTCCTCTCCTGCCCGTGGATGCAGTAAGAGCCTGCTAAGGGATATCTCCGGAAGATGGGCAGCAGCGTCTTTCCGTGCAAGAACATCCCGAACTGCGCTCACCAACCCGCCTGCCGAGCGTGGTGAGTATGGCAACAACCCCTCATGCACTTGGATCTCTAAGTCAATGAGGGAGGCCTATGTCCAGCAGTGGATATCTTACGGCTGTAATGATGATGATGATGTTAAACTCACCTTCTTACAAGCAACCCCGGAGTATCTGTTGGTGGAGGTGCCAAACACGAGGTCGTTGAGGATGGACGCGTACGGCGTGACCCCGATGCCGCCGCCGACCATCACAGCGACTTCGAACTTGTACCAGTCCTGGTTGCCGCCGCCGAATGGACCTTGGATTCTGGACAAGGACAATTCATTGTTTTTTTTTTTAATTTAATTGGTACCGAACATCGGACAGTGAACAACTTATGCAGTATATCTATCTAATCTATTCAGCCTATTGGATCCCACTGCTGAGCAAAGGCTACCCGCCCCTCTCTCCACACTCTCCGGTGTAAAGCGTTTTTTGTCCAGTCAGCGCCGCATATCTACTAAATAATTATAAATTATGTAAAGGGGGATGGAAAGGCCATTTCTCTGCAAAAGTACAGTTGAATAGGAATTTAAAACAAGAATAGACGCAGAAGCAGCTAAGGATGTCATTTAACTTTGTAAGTAGCATTCATCACTCCAGCCGTAAAAGGTCCACTACTGAACAGGCCTCCCTCATGGATCTCCATGAGGGGTAGTTGCCATACTCACCACGCTTGGCAGGCGGGTTGGCGAGCGCAGTACGGGATGTTGGTACACGGAAAGACGCTGCTGCCTATCTTCCTGAGGCATCCCTTAGCGGGCTCTTACTGCATCCACGGGTATGAGAGGAGAGGTAACATTCTTTTGCCGGCACCCCACGGCTATTATAGTAATAAGTATAGTAAGTATAGTAATAAGTAAAGTAAGTATAGTAATAAGTATGGTAAGTATAGTAATAAGTAGCATTATCTTACGCTTAATCTCAACTAACACGTATCGCTTATGCAATGTAATGCGCATGCTTGAGAGGTTGTTGAGGTAAGTATTACCATGTTTGATGGTGAGTATGGCAACAACCCCTCATGATCACTTGAAGGCTCATGTCCAGCAGTGGACGTCCTACGGCTGTGATGATGATGATGCTTGCATCACCCCTGATACTACTCTCTAGAGGTATTTGGCAAATGCCAAAGGATTTGCCAGGATCGGGGAATTCGTGGACAATGGTATGGCTGAATCAAACTTTGGCCTAGCTCTTTACTGGTTTCGCGTTAAGACACATGTTTACTAATCGTCACTTATAGAATAGAATAGAATATAAAAAGTTTTATTGTTATCACAATCACTTACATTACAGATACAGTTATTTAATTACATGATAGAGAGGTGAAAACGATAAGGCTACCCCTCAGCATTTGCTACATCAGCACAAGGGCTGCTGGAGCGCTGGTTTTCAGTGGCGCCCGTATTGTGTGGCGCAGGCGGCACTGCGATACACATTTATATAAATTCACAATTTTAATATAATATAACATTAATTACAAAGAGCAGATAGTCATTACACAAGTACACAAAGGAAGCAAGGCAAAAGACAACTAGGCAAACTTATATTAAAAATCTAGGTTAGTAAAAATAACAATTATTTATTATACGAGTAAAGTCAACAGCTATCTAGTATGCCCAACCAAATAACAAGTTATGGGCAAGTATTAGTTTTAGTAATCGATGTTTGACAATGGTGCAATTGGCAATGACGTGGAATGCGATTGATAAATGATAACCTTTACAAATTACACAAACGTACTTGCCTAACGCATTGGGAATTTGCCGGCATTGACAATATGTTTTTCTGAATATTCGTTACAACGTCATTGCATGCATATTATCGTGACTGATTATAGATTAAGTATATTTATGATAATTCGCCTGTCCGTGACACGGCTGCTACGTAAATTTGCATTTACTTGCAATGTAAGGACGGACGTACACAAGATCTATGCTATTGCTAAAACTAGAGTATAATGAAACGAATTTACGAATCATCATTTCAGCCATAAAACGTCCACTAATGAACAAAGGCCTCCCTCATGGCTCTCCATGAGGGGTAGTTGCCATACTCACCACGCTTGGCAGGCGGGTTGGCGAGCGCAGTATGGGATGTTGATATATGGAAAGATGCTGCTGCCCATCTTTCGGAGGTATCCCTTAGCAGGCTCTTACTGCATCCACGGGCATGAGGAGGGGCAACATTCTACTGCCGGCGCCCCACGGCTCTCAATTTACGAATAATCCTGTTTATTTAAGTCATTAGATCTCGAGTGGTGGGTCAATGTCACTTGAGTAATGGAACATTATTGGAATGCAAGCTTATAGCGGTTTAATACAAGGTCAATGCTACGCTTAACAGTTTCGCTGTTAGACAAACATGGTCCAGTGTTATAAAAGATTTGTTGATTCAACAAGGCATTCGTAAACAATGTGCAGTTTGCTTAATAGGCCCTTTTAAGTGTTAAAGTATCTTTGAACCTGTCGTATTAACACTTGAGCCATGTTTTGATAATCGTGTGTGGGTAAAGTGCGTAAAGATTAGTGTAAAAATAAGAAGTTTGTTTGTGTATATATGTACCTCCTGGCGTAGCTCCCAAACGGGCGATCCAACTAAATGTACGATTAGCATTCGAAAGGTGACTTGATTATGAGTGTTCTTAGCTATGTTGTTTTTAAGCCGTGTTGGCCGAGTGGTATGTGCCCCCGACTTTCAATCCGAAGGTCGTGGGTTCGATACCGGCCGTGCACCAATGGATTTTCTTCCTTCGAAAATGTATGTGCATACTTAACACGTGCTTTAACGGTGAAGGTAACATCGTGAGGACACCCGCGGCTTGTCGTAGTTAGCTTCAGACGTATTGACCTGTTTTTTTCCTCTGACTCATAGTTGACTAAGATGAGAGGATGATTCAGGTGCTGGGCAAGCCTAATCAATCTAACAATGTCCCAGGCCCTGCAGCGTCCCGTACAGCACTACCAGTTGCTGACGCTGTGTCATCATCATCATCATCATTTCAGCCGTAAAACGTCCACTACTGAACACAGGCCTCCCTCATGGATCTACATGAGGGGTAGTTGCCATACTCGCCACGCTTGGCAGGCGGGTTGGCGAGCGCAGTACGGGATGTTGATACACGGAAAGACGCTGCTGCCCATCTTCCGGAGATATCCCTTAGCAGGCTCTTACTGCATCCACGGGCATGAGAGGAGGGGTAACATTCTACTGCCGACACCCCATGACGCTGTATAAATCATCTATAATAGATGCAAAGGCCTTCCTTTTTTAGCTGTTTGGTGGAAATCGGACCAGCTGTTTCCAAGAATATCAGCATAAATTCGGCTTAGATCCAGATAGACTGCCTGTCCTGGATGGTGGCTCCTTCATGGATATCGATATAATATATGTACTGAATATGAGGGGTTACCCAAGTAGCACAGAAGCGGTAATAAGAACATAGAAAAATTGACCTTCATAACATAGACCTTAAACAGCTGATATACCGCAAAATTGTTGTACAAACTCTGATTATGCAGCTTTTGTGCTAGTTGGGTAGTTGCCATACTTACAATGCTTGGCAGGCGTGTTGGCGAGCGCAGTTCGGGATACACAAAACGACGCTGCGGGCTTATCTTCCGGAGGTTCCTTGGCAAATTCTTAATGCATTCACGGGCCATAGAGGAGACGCAACATTATTCTGCCGGCGCGGTACTTTTTTATATATATTATACAAGCAGTAAGTAATAATACATTTTCTAAAAAAGTACCTGATCTTTGGTCGATCGTCAGTGTTGAAGTTGCAAGGATCGAAGTAGTTCCTCAGCTTCCAGGTCCACGGGCCCTGCGCCTTGATGTGGCACGAAAGGAAGTTCTCGTGCGGCGCCGATGTGAGGGTGAATGAATGGAACTCTTCTTCCTTATACGAAGTGCAGGAGAGTCGCACCCATTGACCTAATCAACAAAACGTTATATTATGTAATAGTTACTAGCAGTCCTGCGCAACTTCGTCTGCGTCACATAGGATAGAAAGTTGGGTCCTGAGATTAGCGCGTTCAACCTAACAAACAAGCAAACTCTTCAGCTTTATTAAATTAGTATAGATTAAGGGGAACAATTAACGTGTTCGCCATACATGATGTTGGTTGCGTTGCGTAACTTTAAATGTTTACGCAGCGCATGCAACGAAAGCTCAGAAAAGGAGTACATTTTTCATGTTTCTGCAATATTTTTCTAAAATTCTCCGTTTCTATGGGAATAATGAAATAATGTTTCAACTCAAAACGGTATTTCCTAAGATTAGCGCGATCAACCAAACAAACAAACAAACTCTTCAGCTTTATAATATTAGTATAGATGCACTGAAAAAATATTAAGGCCTAAAAACTCTAGACAGATTGACGGAATCTCAACTGAACTCACGGTCGACGTGCTGTTAAAATACAGTAGAACTAACAACTGCTAGCTCGCAGTCAGCGTGCAGTCGTTAGATCTTCACGCCAACTGCAATCGGGCTGCACTGTTGGGTTGCAATTTTATTGCAGTCGTACTAACTGTAAATTTGCTGAAAGAGTGCAGTTGAAATTCCATCCACTTGTCTAGAGCTTTACACCTAAGGTGATTTATGAACTGGTATTTATACTGTACGGGACGCTGCAGTGCCTGGGACATTGTTATCTGCTCTGATCAAACCCGCATGGGAATAGATAAGATATATACAAACAAAGATATATACTAAAGAATCGAACATCGATCTTTTCGGTACATGAACTTTCTAGGTAACTCTAAAATAAATAAATAAATAATATTAATTTTAATATTATTTACTTATGTATTATAATAAATAATGAATATATAAACAATTATAATAAATAATAATAATATTATTTATTTATTTATTTAACTCTAAAATGTAATGCTTACCCGATAAATATTTTAGGTTTGGCGGTCTATAGAACTTGATTTTGATAACGTCCGAAGGTAGCATCTCGGTTTCCAGCACATCGAGCGCTAAATATTTTGTTCGTAATGATACCACCTGTGAATAAAAACAAATAATTTAGTCAAGAGCGGGTTAGACACGCCCGAAGGTTTCCGAAATTAGAAGATATAATATTTTGATGATGTATCTATGCTAGGCCACTGCCTAGTACGCTTTCCTTATCCAAAGTGTAAATAATAGCCGGTCCTATGAAGAATATCCAGAAGCTGGATGCTTCAATGACCCTCGCCAAGCTATGTACTATAGACGTAGAGCATTTAGAGAGTTTTCGCGCCAGAACCAAGCATACATTATTATAATTATTTTAACAGTATATCGGTACTCTTACCTTATCCAAGGTGTATATAATAGCCGGTCCCATAAAGAATATCCAGAACCTGGGTGCTCCAGTGAGCCTCGCCAGACCGTGTACTAGGCATAGAACATAGAGCGCCACGTACAGAGAGTGCGCGCGCCAGAACCAAGGGTATGCGCGCTTGCGGATTGTCGGGTGCGCAAATATGAAGATTATGCACATTATTATGAAGAGGAGGACTCCGGTTACACCTGCGAAGTAAACAGAAAGTAAACAATTTTAAATTTAAAGAGCTTATGAATTCGTCTGGTTATGCAGAAAGACTGGAGTACCTCCATCCTCCGTACTTTATAGTCGCAAGCTTCACTTTGACATTGCAAATCTATAAATGACCACTTACAAAGATGTGACTTTTAAGGAATGTGAATAATTCGATTTGGTTTTGTCGTAATTCTATAGTCATCCGACAGGATGAAGCTGAGCGTCAACACCCAAAAAAATCATAGCTGCCTTGTGACTAGAAGTAAGGTGCATCTTCTTAGTCAGACAGCGTGGATTCTCAGCAGCATCAAATGTATAAATATTTACAGTGTGACAGTTGGCAAGATCTAAAAAGTGATACTGGGTCGGAAGTCCGAAGTAAAATGGATCACTTTGGTCGAACAGCGTACGTTCACAACCGGCTACGTAATCACGCGGTAAAAGTTCCATCTGCCATCTGACCGGCCAGCTATGCGGAGGGCAGAGAAAAATAGTACTGGGCACGCCACTATCTTGTGGAATTGGATGCTGAATTCTTTTACAAATGAAATGTCTTACCAGTGACTCAGTAAGTAATACTTACCGGTATAAAAGTCAGAAAAAAATGCACCTTCTTGGAAAGACAGCGTAGGTACTTGATAGGCTGTGTAGGCATGTGCGTGGTAGAAATTTACCATTTGAAGCAAGTATAAGAACTATATTGTAGAACTTACAACTTTACTTACCAGTTACTGTTTGGAAGATCCAATAAGTGATACCGGGCCTAAAATCTGATGTGAAGTGAACTTCCTTGGTGAGACAGCGTAGGTTCTCAACCGGCTGTGTAGACACGTGGTAAAAATTAACCATGTGTCCGGCCGTGTGAAGAAGTGAGAAGAACAGGGCCGTGCACGCCACTATCTTGTGGAATTGGATGCTAGAGTCAAGCGGGATGTATTGTTGTATGCTGAATTCCTAAAAAAAAATTTTGGTAAGATGATTGTATTATATTCTATTGGAGACTTAAACACTGCAATGTGATGTGAGAAAAGTTTATTCTGATAGTTTTAAGTGGTTACTGCTGCCGCAAAATGATAAGTGGTTTATTAAGTAGACTAATACCTACCTAACATGGTTGTTGTATATAAGTTTTACGTAATCAATCACTTGTGATTCTAATTCATGAAATTTTGCAAAGAGTGCAACATAATATGTCAGAAGATTAATAACAATTTCTATGGCTCATTCAAAACAGTGATCTAACGGCGCACATAAATATCATAGAATAATATACCTTCAATTTGGTCAACAGGTTTCTTGACATAGTGAGCAGTAATAGACTGTAGCAGAACGACAGACTAGCAGCGGATCCTCGCGTGATAGCGATGCCAACTCCCATGATATGCCTCAAGTCCAAGTGCTCAGACATAAACGAGTAGTGTGCAAATCTTTCAACGAACAATCCAATTGTGACTACGTAGAAAACGAAAATGTAGAAAATGTTTTGACGGTTTTCTTCGAGGAATGTAGTTAGGTAGTCCCATTTCAGGAGGAACCAGTGTCTGAAAAAAATTACATAAATTAGTTTTTTAGTCATCCATGCATAAAATCATCATTCTTTTTGCTTTTTTCTTGCTAGGTGAGATCAGCACAATGTTTGTTTCTTGGATTTTCGTCTTAATAAGACGTGAACTAGACGACGAGAGAAATACTCTACGGCAGTAGAATGTTGCCCCTCCTCTCTTGCCCGTGGATGCAGTAAAAACCTGCCAAAGGATAGCTCCGGAATATAGGCAGTAGCGTCTTTCTATGTCCCGACATCCTGTACTGCGATCGCCAACCCGCCTGCCAAGCGTGGTGAGTATGGCAACAACCCCTCATGATCAGTACTTGGAGATCAATGAGGGAGGCCGATGTCCAGCAGTCGACGTGGATAGCAGCCCTATGGCTGACATGATGATGATGATGCCATACATAAATTTACATACATTTTCCGGAGCTACCAAAAAATATATCATATAGTTAATCTAGATTTTAACCGCGCCGCATACAATTCAAATTAATGTTGTTTTCATTTAGCGTAAAATTTAAAACATTTTACATCTGCCATGTGTACCACGACGCCTCAATTTTTTTGATAGTTCACTTACCTCGACTGCTGTTCCATAGATGGTTCTAGTTGGAAACTGGTCATCCTCGCCACGTTGGTGGAAGTGTCAAGGAAGTTCTGCTTAGCTCCCTTGCAGTCTAACCCGATAGCCACGAACTCTCCTTTGTATTCCTTCATCATGACTTTGAAGTCCGAGTACGTCAAGTGGTCTTTGTGTTGTAGGCCAGCATCCTAAGAATGATAAAAATAGTAAAAGTCCGCAAAGATGATTAAATGTGACGTTAATAGTCTATTTGGGACGTTAAGGCAGGAGATTGTTTATTCCATGTGTCGTAAAAGTAGCTTCATTTTCGTATGAACGAATCTTTTATTTATTTAGAGGTATTATAAGACTTTTTAAAACTTTCGCGATCACAACCCATTATTTTATCGCGTATATATATATATATATATATGTATGTATGTATATATCTTTATTGTTATCCCAATGGTTCGAGAGTTAATCCAAATATATTAATAATCAAGATGTTATTTTGGCAAGTTTATGCGCTTCTTTCGCTCTAATGGGATAGCTATAATAAGTATATATAAAGATTTAAGAGTTCATGTATTTTTCTGCCGTGGGAATGCCGGCAGTAGAATGTTACCCTTCCTCTCATGCCCATGGATGCAGTAAGAGCCTAAGGGATACTTCCGGAAGATAGGCAGCAGCGTCTTTCCGTGTATCAACATCCCAAACTGCGCTGACCAACCCGCCCGCCAAGCGTGGAGAGTATGGCAACTACCCCTAATGGACATCCATGAGGAAGGCCTATGTTCATCAGTGGACGTTTTATGGCTGAAATCATGATGTATTTTTCTATATTCAATTACAAAATTAACTTACAGAAAACATTCCATCAATGAGCTCAGTGACATGTTCGTCTCTCAAAGACGTGGTCCGTGCAATCTCCACCAGAGACCGCAACATCTCGCTCAACTCGCCCTTGTCGATCACGCCGTTCCGGTCATTGTCGCACATGTCGAATATAATGCGGAGCTTCTCATCTGTGGCTCCACGGGAAAACAGAACTACTGTGTCTAAGAACTCCTGAAAATATTAACAATTCAATGATAATGGTTTAAAATATTTCATTGTTTACAAATTATTGAAAGTAGTTCCATTAAGAAGAAGTGTTTTCTCATCAGTGCCTTTTTGAACTTTCTGTACTGGATCAGTTTTTATGAAATACAAAAGAGTTATTGTGTTTACCTGGAAAGATATCCTCCCATTGCTGTCCTTGTCGACAATATTGAACATTTTCTTTACAAAAACCGCATCACCCTTCATCCCCAACGCACTTGCGAATTCGCCTTTGGAGAGTGATGTTCTCATTACGATAGACTGGAAAGGCAGATAAAAGCAAATTAAAGATACATATTACAGTGTTCGTAGATGACAAACATGTTACAGTCAATTAAAAATCTGTCCTTGATAAACTAGCAGACAGTATTTTTTAAACTTTCACGATCACAACACATTATTACTATATTGGATTATCGGGTATTTATCGCGGGGAGACTCAGGGATTTTCCCCGCGACCACGACCAGGTGCAATCCGGTCGAAACTTCGGGATTAAAATAAAGGTAATTACGCGAAATTACCAGAAGAATTAAAATTATTAAATGGAATTGTATTTAGGAGAAAATTAAATACACTCGTGAGCAAAAAAATCGACTCAGGACGCACGCTCGTGGTTAAAAGTATATAGTAAAAACTCTGAAGCTTTCATTCTATTTCTGATTTTAACATCTCAAAGCGGCTAGTTTGACTGCAGGTGTGTCGCCGAGTCGATTTTTTTGCTCACGAGTGTGGTTGTTAAGCTAAAATAGTTTATAAAATGTAAATGAATATATAAATTAAATTTATTATAAAATTTGACTAGTATTATTTATATGACTCTTAAATATTTAAACGCCTGCATGCAGGCTGAATAATGTAATTCTATCCTAGCTTTAAGACCTTTTTATGTACTTGTATTCTCGTTAATAAAATGATTGACTGATTGATAAATACCCGATAATCCAATATAGTAATAAACTAGCAGACCTCTAAAAGCTACTAGAAATCTGTTAAGGAATAGTTAAATATGTAAAGATACAAGTAAACCTTTACATTTTATTAAAATCTTTACTTACTTCTGGATCAGAATCTTCATTTCGCCTTCTTTTCTCCCCTGGCGCTAGACCAAAAGTGATGGCGTAGGCTTCTCTGAAGAAGTGTTCTAATTTCCTCTGGCGCCGTTCTCTTGTTTCTGCTGTTGCCAAAATGCGTTCTCTATATTCCTGTAACAGTTATGAATACTTTTTCTGTTACTTTCTGTACTTTTACTGTTTTCGTTTAATTTATTGTTTAAATACCTATACTTTAAGTACTATCTCTTATGCCTAAGTCTACTAACAAATTTGGATCTGGGTCTGAAAATAAATAATAATTATTATTATTAATACGGTAAGCTACGATCATTTATGATTTTTCAGGTTTTGTACAATGCCTAAGAAACCTTTCTCTTTTTATTTCTTCTTACATAATTACCTACCTACAGCTGACAAACTGCTACAAGAATAATTGAATTCACTTTTTGAATAAAACATTACCTGACTTAGATTCATTGCTTTCTTGTGTTGCGCCAAAAATGTGTCTAATTTTACTAGAAACTTGCGTCTCTCAGCTGCGGTGTCCATCTCCAATACAAGGTCGTGTTCTCTTGGGGCGCGGATAAGGACCAAAGGACGCTTGCTGTTGCGACCTTCCTATAATTAACAGAAGTCTGTTGAAATTTGAAAATATGCAATTTTTCGTAAGGATTAAATAAATAATAAATAATGCTGGATATATCGTGCAGAATCAACCAAAAAACGCCGTATTATTGTATTGTCATCTTGATTAGTATGCAAAGTTTGGATTAAAACAACGTTTGGAGATTTCGTTACAGTTTCATAGATGCAAGTTACAGGTACGGTACGAAGGTAATAAAAGGGTGTTAAAAGGTAATGTAATGTTATTTTAATATTTCCCTAAAAATCATCAAAAATAGTAGAATTAAATTAATCTCACCTGGCTTTCAAGAACTGTTAGTTGATCAGTGTGGTCCAAAGGCAAAGTTCTCAGCTTGTCTCCCTTCCTATCAGTAACGTGTAATGCAGGCTCTGGTCCAAGACGTAGCTTCACGATTCGTTTGTGTGACGCGTGAACCCATTCACGACAAACCATTTTGTCTACGGACCCTAAAACAATGTGCAGATAAATTACTTTAACAAAAAAGATAACGGTAATTATTGATCGACAGGATATGTGGAGTCTAAAGGGACTTTTCCGGGGCGTTAACTGCGAGCGATGCGGACTCATTATAAGTATTATTTTTGAACCAATGCGAACAATTACATACGATGGAAGGTAAAAGGTAAAGCGGGCTGTCCACTGCTTGATGCATCACTATAGTCCGTAAAACTTAGCTTGATCGCTGTCATCAAAATCCCGCCTATTATGTTCTGAATGTTTGTGTTTTATGGGTGGAACTGTACGAATAGTGATGTGCGATACCAATGACTGACTGAGAAATACGGGATAGTTCGAGCACAAATGCAACGACGTGGCTGCGAGTGGCTGGATGTATTGATACCGATATGACACCTGTTTAACAATCTTTGAATCATACCGCACTATATTGCATATACCACAGTAACAACATACCAGCATACTTTCAACATCCTCCCAGCCCTATTCGTGTCACTTGGCATAGGTCGCAGCGATCAAGCTAACTTTTACAAAGTATAATGACTGACATTGCTGGCTCTGTTTCTTTTTTATACCACTAAATGACGAGACAAGCCGAAAGCCCTCTTGATGTTAAGTAAATAAAATTGACACATTCGAATCATAGCGCAAAATGTTATACAATGTCAGCAATTTAAGACTTTCTAGTCAGATGGTACTACAACCTATAAGGGATGTTGATGTAGATGTTGATAATAGTAATGGAAACGGTAGCATCAGTTATTTCTACCCAAACCAGATAAAAATAAACCGTGAAAGTTTTACTATTTGAGCAATTTAATGGCCAATAAAAAAGTAGGTTATAGCAGTCTTCATTATTTTCAAAGTAATACGAATAATAATTACTACTAGCTACCTTTCTTATGTGTGTTATTGAGCTGTTCTTGTTGTATTTTTAGTTTTCTTCTTCGGCTATTTTGTAGTTTGACTACGCCGTACCCTGCGCCAGCGCAGAGAATAGGAACAAATGCCAGACTGAGGCAAATGTAGATGTAAGCAAATTCATTACCCTGGAACAAAAGTTGTTGAGTATTATTAGTTGCAAGAACATAGTTGCTTTAGGGAAACATGAAAGTCTAAAAGTATCTTAAATATGTTTAAGAAAATTAGTTCTTTCATTATTTATGGATCCCATCATCAGAACTGGGTGTAAAAACAACAAGCTTTATAAAGTGAAACATAAAAACCGAACCGCAAATTTAAATTTAGGATATGAAACTATGCCTTCCAGGATCTCAGTAGACACTGTTACAACTATTTATTTCCTCATGGATCCCATCATCAGAATCGAGTTTTAATAACAAGCTACTAGGAGCTAATTGAAAGTGTATCTATTTCAAACCAAAAATAATTTCCAAATCGTTTGATAATAAGACGGAGTTTATTTATTTATTTATTTATAAGGACGCCCAACAAAAGTAGCACATAAAATTTTTCTTACCTTATAAAATATTCAAACTATGTACTATTCTAATAACAGGGTGCCACAGCATGCGCTATTACAATATTACTCGACTGAATTAAACTAAAATTATGCTTAAATAAAAATAATATAGTATTAGGTAAATACTTAAAAGTATAAGTGGTACTTATTTGTAGTAGAGTTCTGAGGACACAAAGATTTTAAAAAATCTAAATTAATAGGACATAAAAACATCCTCTTTTTTTGAGTGGTACCACAAATGCTGTCGTAAACGAGTCTCACCTCAAAATAATCATATCCTTTCAAATATTTGCAAGGAGGCAGCTTGGAAGCATTCAGCTGGTACGGCTGTGGACAAGTATCCCCAGTCTTCCAGTGGAAGACATCCCGTTGAATGTCATTGGGACCGACTGCTGTGCTGTTCACTATGATATCCCACATTGTTATACGACGTAGTTCATCTATCTCTTCAGCTGTAAATATTCTGTAATAAAATTTATAACATTATTGCAGTTGAAGATTAAATCGCCAAGAAACTTCTTTGCTTTCCCATTGTTACTTACCCATTGTGATCATTTTCAAACCAGAAACGATCAGCGTCTCTTATCCTTGCGAACTGATCTATAATAATAGCTCTGAAAAGTTCCCCAGGATGACCAGTCGATTCTAGCATTCCACCTGTTGTCAACATGTATAAAATATAATGTAAATGTGTGTATTTTGTGCATGTGCATGAAACCTAATGAGATTGGATGTATACTTACCGATATACACGTCAATGTTATCCAGCTGACCGTTGTATATTTGAATAAGTTGTTGAAGCAAATCAGGGTTGTTTTCAAAGAGATCTGGGTTTATTTCATTGAAAGTTTTTATTTTTGATAATCCAAAATACTCTCTGAAAAAAAGCAAGACAACATTGAAGCAACATTTGTATACTTTAAGCAGTTTTTCTGACGTTTTTAAACTCTTATATTAGTTTCTTACCTTGCAGTGTTGTAGTCAGGTAAGCCGTTGTCTCTTCCTCTCATAATATTCAAAGCTCCAAGATCTCGCCTCGAAAATTCCATCGGTCCAAACAAATTGTCTCGAACATCGGAACACAATAACGCATCCTCACGTTCTGAGAGTTGTGACGCCATGCCCATCAGTACCTCCTCTATTGGCACTTGTGACATTACATCCTTGAAAAGAACAGAATTTATTCTCCTTATTTAAATAGCACTGTGGCAGGTGACAGTAAATTAATCAATTGAGATCTGACATAGGCTATTGATTGGCTGTCGGCCAATTAATGGAAATTATTCAACTTAATGTCCAACTTTGTTGACTAATGTACTTACATTACCATCCCACCACGTCTCACACAGCCTGATCGCATCATGACCTCCAGGGGCCCTTGCATATTTGCAGTTCCTGTCTCTCAATAGTATTGCTGGGGGCACGAGAGTATGCCCGAATCGGAAAGCAGCGGTGGCGAATGCGTGCGTTACTCCTGGAGCCATCTCGGCTTTGTAGCCTGTGTACTTAGGCATCGGTATTCCTAGGAAAGCTGGGACGTATTCGTAGAGGATAATATTCTGCAAGTTTTTTCTTTGTTAATAAATAATTATCACTAAATTATTTTTTAAAGTACCTATCATATATCATGTTATTTGAGACATTTAAGTAACTACAAATAAATAAAACCGTCTATGAAATTTTATAAAAAATGCGAAATTACCAACCCAATTGAAAGCTTTTAATTTACATATCTAAAAATGACCTGCAAGCTAGCGATAACAATACGTCTTGCTCGCTGGAAAAGTTGTTCATCGCTCCAATCCGGGTGTTGTCGATGAACACGCGCTGCCACCACGTTGTGCCATCTCAGTAGTAAGATCCCAAAGGTAACCATGGCTGGGTTTTGATTTGAGCGTGGATCTCCCAATACTGCAACAAATAAAAAAAACTTCAGAAGCTGTCAAGTAATTAAGCCCGACTCAAAAAGAAGTGTTATCTATCAGTTAAGCCGCCATGTGTGTATGACCTGTCTGTGGCACCGTACCTCTTAAACGTACATATGTTACCTGTTAAACGTACGTTATGTAAATTCAGTTTATTTAGTATAAAGCAGGTTTTTTAGCGGTAGTTTTTAAAATGTTTGATCAAAATTGGTTAAGTCGCTTACAAGATTATGGGGGGTGAAAGTGGGGATGAACAATCTAATGTTTTCAAATATACCCAAGTGTGTTTTCAAATGAAAGGGCATGATGTGTAGATTGCAAAACAAAAATAAAATAAGGTAACCCCCAAGACTAGGCAAAGTTTGGGGGGTTACCTATTTTTTTTATTTTATAAACTTGTTGTAGAAATAGAGTAGAATGACTTACATATATTATGCTCGAAATTTATAAAATGCAATTAAAACATATTTTGGATTCATGGAGTAAGTAGCAACTATGGCAAAGGCTATAAAGGACAAGACTCGCTTGCCGATTTTGCTATTGTTAAAACAATCGTTTCTTACAAAATAGTCGTTCTGGACTAAGCATCCTCATGTAGTGCGGAACTGGATTGTTGAAGAGTGGCACTCGTTTGGTATTCCGAAGGGGCATCCCGCCTTCACTGGACAGGCTTCCATTCTGAAACATTACTGTTTCTTTGAATATAATTATTCTGTAACAACTAGAGATCAAGATCGAAAACGAAAGTGTGAATGTGAAAGTGATTTTAATATTAGGTGCTTAAACAAATTATAGGTATGATTATAGAGGTTTATTTGAAAGTGAGTTTATCTAATGTTGAGAAGATAAACGCATATGTAGGAAAGTACGTAAAGACGCAGGCCTGGCTGCTGGGTGGCACCTGAAATGACCTCATTGCATTCACCCACGCCTCACTCGTACTGTAAATGAAACTACCGTCTATCCACGATGTTATTTGGTTTATCTGAAACAAAATTAAATCCATTTTAAATGTTAAATCGACGTCATCATCATTAACTAAGCAGTAGAACTGCCCTCCACGTCCACTGTTAGACATAGGTCTCTCTGACGACGGGGTTGTTGCCATAATCGCAGCGCTTGGCAGGCGGGTCGACGAGCCCAGTACGGGATGTTGATACAAGGAAAGACGCTGCTGCCCATCTTCCGGAGATATCTCATAGCAGATTCTTACTGCATCCACGGGCAAGAGAGGAGAGGAAACATTATATTATTGACTACCCACAGCAAAATTTCCAATAACTTATACTCGTAGCATATTATAAATTAATTGTGTATTTGTGAACGTACGAGTACAAACTTCAAAAAAAATCTAAAAAAATCAGAAATGTTTATTTGCAACTTAGAAACACATAAGTACACTTTAAAAGGCAATACAAACAAGAGGTCATTATAGCTAAAACACAAAGAGGATTTTAGCCTTAAAATAAAAATCAAATACTAAAAGCTGCAAAATGGTCCCAACTCAGCATTATGCAGGTTACGGGATAACCTGCGCTGGTCTTCCGTTGAGGCCTTTGGGACCGGTTCTAAAACTAACATAAATGTAAACGGACAGCGTTAAAGGTGTTAATAATGTGTAAAACTTCCAAGTCTATCAAACAACTCAAGCGCAAAAGCAAAAATATTTAAACAGGAGAAAATTCATTTTACTGTGCAGCTTATTAATATAATTATTTTCTTTAAAGGTATATTCTTAAAATTATGACAGATTTAGGTACCATGTTGCTATAATCATGTCACTTAGACAAACTTCGTCATAACTGTGCTCTTATTCTCCATTTAAATCTTACCATAGGGAATGCTGATACTAAATTTGACCTACTCTTGCCAAAAAAAAACCGTTGCTATCAAGCGACACATTAATATATATAATAATTAACATTTGTCTTGTATTTGTCTGTCGGAATTGGTAAGTTTGATCGGTGTCTCAGCAATTACAGAGCAGCGTTTAAAATTCCAATAAGCTATAAATTGCAGTTCTATTTAAGGTAGGGCTCGATTGAAAGGACATATTGGTGCGATCCGTGTGATGGGTGTATCTGGGTTATGCTACCAGTCACTAAGTTTTATTGCCTAGAATCTGACCTTCGGCAAACGGATGGTCGCTCACTGAATATAGTTTACATTGCGTTAAGGATGTGAACTCCGTAATTAAAGTTGTTATGTAAATCAAGAAATCGATATGAAAGAAAAGAATCGAAACGCTTGCTTAAGTACTGCGCTTTTGATAAACACTACTTGGTAGTTTTTTTCCTCTCTTAATTTTACGCTACGATATAGCCTCCTTCATTTTCCTGTCCATCCCAAGGTTGCCTGAAAGAGATCGCTCATAAGGCCGCCCTTTGTACTCCTGTGTTTTTCTTTTACCTTATTTCTAAAGCGTTTATGTTCTTTTAATGTGGTGTGCAATAAAGAGTTTTCTATCTATCTATACATCTATTGGTGGTCTTCATTTGTTTTAGAGACATTATATTATACTACAATAACTAGGTATATAATTTTATGATATTGGTGTCGATTCTGTTTAACACTTCCTAAATGTAATTATAATTAGAGATTATGACGTTTCTAAATTTAAAAAAATATATATTTCAGACTACAATTAATTATATTAACAAAATTATCAACATTTTTTACACATTAATCAACAATAATTTAGAGCTATGAGCGTAAAATTGGGTATAAAAGTTCCGATTTAATTTTAGAACGGCACTAACTTAATAAAAGCTAAAAGCTATAATGTCATATTAATTCATTTTGCGTGAATTTAATGATCTTTAGCTAGGTAGTGCAACAACAGAATCGCCACCATTATATTGTTAAGATATTTTATAAAGTACATTATTATATTATATATATCTTACTTGTTCTCTGGGGCTGTTAGGGCTTTGTCCAGTGTTGCGATCATAGGCTGCCCTAAGAAAAGGCATAGACTTTGTTCCTTGACATTCGGGATCATACATGTGGTCGCATTTATCCACAGGAATACGGTGGTGTTCTATGGGGCAACCGGACTCTGATGCCATCACTATCTCCCCAGTAACCACTTGACCTAAACAAAGAGTAAATTAGTAAAAATATAAGAAAATTCAAGCAGTATACGATTCTTTTTTCATATACAGGTAATTAAGATAGCAAGATTTTTTTTATAATAATAATCCTCTACTAATAAAAACAATAAAAACAACTAGGTAAGCAGCTTTTAATAAAAATAATACGTCATTCACAAGGTAATTATTAACATCTCGCTGACTTATACATTTTATTAAATTATGTCAAGCCACGATAATTTCAATTAAGTTAAGCAGCTGCCTATATTTAGTGTTTATAAATAAGGGGGAATCTAATCGAAGAAAGACTAACAGTCCATAACACTATCTGACCATTGACCATCTACTAAAATTATAAATATTTTCTTAGTGGTGATTGCAAACATTCCGTAGGGCAGTAGAATGTTAACCCTCCTCTCATACACGTGGATGCAGTAAGGTAACCCTTAGCAGGCTGCTAAGGGATACCTCCGGAAGATGGGCAGCAGAGTCTTTCCGTGTATCAACATCCATACTGCGCTCGCTAAACCGCCTGTCAAGCGTGGTGAGTATGGCAACTGGCGTGCTCAGTAGTGGACATTTTACGGCTGAAAAAATTGCAAACGAGTGTCAAATGGCTACACATTAATTTATTTGTTACTAACTTACCGAAGAAAGCGAGTAATGATGTTCTGTTAGCAAGGGAGGGGAGCCCATCTGGCCCTCGCATAAAAAGTTTCGAGAGTGTTCTAGCTCCAGGCCTATCAGCTCCCGCCATCATGTACACTCCATCAGCATATGCTGCTGGTGTTTTGCGTGTCAACCGACTGCCTGAAAAAGATAAATGATGTTATCGGTAATAGATTACGTAAGTTAGATGAAAATGCATCCTTAGCGTGGTGGCCTCCGCCATATTAGTACAATTCATGCACACCCGGGTGTGCATTTGACATTTGAGGAGTTTAATCGTGTTTTTTATATATACATGAAGTACTCAGTATAAGTCTTCAAACTTTATAGTGTATTTTTTGGGAGTTAATAATACAGTAACTTATAGTTCAGTATAAAACAGATTTACTAGTAACAGGTTCATTAATTTTCTGAGCTTTTTGTGCAAAACAGTCAAAGCATATATACAGGATGTATTATAATATTTATATATACGTACTAAGCCGAAAGAGAGTAAGGAACAATTTCTACGACTTTTCAGGATTCGATGATTTTCATTCAAGAAAAGGCCACAAAAGTTTTAACTTCAACAGCTGATTATACGAAAATGGCAACCTAAACGGCAGGTGATTCTTGACCATTAGGGTCATTAAACTCCAAAAAGAGTTGCCATATACCTCTAAATAAAAATACCTAAGCAGAGGTTTTTTTATTGAGTATGTAAAAAACGTTAAAAAATCCGATTATGACCTCAGAATCATCTTTACATCACACCAACTAGTAAAATAAAAAATAAAAATAACTAAAAATAAATTAGGCCAGGTGCGTGTCAGGCCACGCGCTATGTAGGGTAACGTAGTTTACCGTATACCTGTTTTTAGAAGTTAGTGTATGTTTTTTAACGTTTACGAAAACATATTAACAGGAATTAATTGAGTTTTCGGTTTAAAGTATTCCGTTTCTTGTTTTACTAAAAATCGAGAATCGTATTTTCGTTATATGAATTCTCGATGTTTTCCCTATAAAACTACTAGTTTTCATGGCCGGAAACCCCCTTTTCAGGTTACACATACATAAGTAATACACCTTGAAGTGATTTGAGATTATACAATGATAATGCACACTTGAAAAATTTAAGTTAGCGAAAAAAAACTTGGTTTAATTTTGAAGCTTTTAAGTGAACAACACTACCATATTAGAAACTTGTAACCATTTACATAAAACCAACATCACACATGTCCCGGCACTTTACATAGCTAAAATATTTCTTGTAATGGATACCCAACATCGTTTTATGTCGGTCTGTTGGTCTATCGTTAATCAATCAAATTAACCTCATATGCAATTCATTCGAGTTAAAATGCAAGGGATTGGATGTCATGTCATACTGCTTTCGGAATAATCTGTAAATGGTCAGATAACACGTGTTACCTACCCATCGACGTTAACTATTTAATGCAGTTGTTGTAAAACTTCCCATTCACTTCAGTTTCAACCGGTATATCTTTACGAACTAAGCTATTATATTAAGTTGTTTAAATACTCAACCTCCTTTTATAAAAAAATCAGTATCCAGCTATTATGTCTTAAATGATTTCATAAGTTATCGAAATCGAGATCAATGTAATACGACTGTCATATTGCGTGTATGACAACATTTTAAAAAGCACTTGTAGCGAATACGTTAAGTAAAACCTTGGGGCTTGCTTATTGCTTTAACTTCTTCTTTATATCATCATTTCAGCCATAAAACCTCCAATGATGAACACAGGCCCCCCTCATGGATCTCCATGAGGGGTAGTTGCCATTCTCACCACGCTTGGCAGGCGGGTTGGTGAGCGCAGTATGACATTGGATGTTGATACACGGATAGACGCTGCTACCCATCTTCCGGAGGTATCCCAGCAGGCTCTTACTGCATCCATGGGCATGAGAGGAGGGGTATCATTCTACTGCCGACACCCCACGGTCGATATACCTATTCTTCTTCTTTATATACCTATTCTTTATATACCTTCTTTTTTACCTACATTTTTTGTTATAGGACTTGACATCTACATCAGGATACGAATAGGTAGCCCGTGTCCTTGATTATACACATCTTATGTTATTCTATTCTATGGTATTCGATGATGGATCGAACTAGCGCGGGACCCTGATGGATGGCACAAACTAAGGGAAGGCAGCAGTGGGTGAAGTCAGGCTGGGATGACTATGATGATGAAGTTATTCTTAACTCACCTCAAAATGTCGAAACTTACTACTTTCTTAAGGTCCAACTAGTCGCGGAGGCAAAGTCGTCAGTGAGCGCGGCCTAAATGTATGATATACCTGACATACCGTGTTTATTTATTTATTTATTAAGACACTCCTACGGCATCTTCACATGTTTACCCGCGCGCTATAATGAAATGCACTATGATTTATTCCTAAACCGACCGCGCAAAAATATGTGAATAGACTTTTAGCACAAGGGTTATAGAAAAACTTGAGTGTAATCTTTTCAAAATAACATTTAATGCAACTTTTGTATAATTAATTTATGTCGGAACGGCATTTATTTTTGAGTTTTCTTTCTCCTTATATTATTTAGTTTCGTCTAAAGTTTTCGGCTAAAATCAGTGTTGAAATACGAAAGTTTAGAAGCTTGTATTTTTGAAATAAATACTTTTTTTACGGTTTGGGGTGTATACAAACATAGATTATGACGAGATAAATTGATATAAACCTTAGTGTTGAATGGTTAACGTCAAACAGTGGAGTAGTTACCCTTCCACGTTTGTATGGAAAGATAAGCGACTCGTTCATCCTTAACTATTGAACTAACAATTACAAACGCTAAGAATATTTCTGCTGGAATTGTATTTTATTTTCACACTGTAAAAATACAAAACATCACATGTGTCGCGACAAATTAATATGAATTATTGTGAAATATAGATTGATTTACAAGCGGATCATTTTTCAATAAAATTATAGGATTGTTGTACAAGTATGGTACTGTATAAGATTGATTACTTTAGCACAGCATGAAAAAAGTAGTCCATGCGAATCTACTTTACAGCCTTCAACTCGGTTCCTATAGCGTTATACTTATAATACTATATACGAGCCTTTTGACAAATTACTGCTACTTCGTAACATTTAAAGTTTAATATTTCCTAACTTGTCTGCTGTTTCGCTTAAAATTTATTTCAGCCACACCTACTTAACTACGTACGGGTACCAACTATAGTTACCCGGTCTTTTACTACGGATTACATAATAAATATATATTTCCGGATATTTTTTTTATTTTATTTGATTATATCCACCCCTGAGCAGATTCTTACTGCATCCACGGGCAAGAGAAGACTTACTGCAGATTATTACTGTATCCGGGGTGGAAACCTCCGGAAGTTGGGCAGCAGCGTCTTTCCGTGTAGTAACATCCCATACTGCGCTCGCCAACCAGCTTGCCAAGCGTGGTGAGTGTGGCAACAACCCCCTCATGATCATCACTTTTAGATTAATGAGGGAAGCTGATATGATGATGATGGTGATTTTTAAGGCCTTTGCATCTATTATATGTAGATAATTTATACAGCGTCAGCAACTGGTAATCATGCTGTACGGGACGCTGCAGTGCCTGGGACATTGTTAGATGGATTAGGCTTGCCCAGCACCTATACCATCCTCTCAGCTTAGTCAGCTATTATTCAGAGGAAAGAACAGGTCAATATCATCAATACGTCTGAAGCTAACTAAGCCGCGGGTTTCCGTGTTGGCCGAGTGGTATGTACCCCCGACTTTCAATCCGAAGGTCGTAGGTTCGATACCGGGCGTGCACCAATGGATTTTTCTTTCTTGAAAAATTGATGTGCACACTTAACACGAGCTTTAACGGTGAAGGTGATGAATAGTGATACTGGCAATAGGTATGTGGGTTTGCTTGGTTCTTTAGTTCGAGTAAATTACATACGATCGTGAGGTTGTGGTGTAATAGTAAGCTTGCATGAACTACGAATTAGGGACGAGGAGATTTCTATGTACCGCTCAACCTTTGTCACGAATAAGTGTTATTACCGCTAGATTATCGCATGTGTCAATTCCCAGGTCGAACTAATTAGGAACGAAAGCATCCAATCATCCCCAATAATTTTACTTATGTAATCATCGATGATCAGTACCTATGTCAATCATCATCATCATTTCAGCTGTAAAACGTCCACTACTGAACTAAGGCCTCCCTCATGGATCTCCATGAGGAGTAGATGCCATACTCACCACGCTTGGCAGGCGGGTTGGTGAGCGCAGTACGGGATGTTGATATACGAAAAGACGCTGCTGCCCATCTTCCCAAGGTGTCCCTTAGCAGGCTCTTACTGCATCCACGGGTAGGAGAGGAGGGGTAACATTCTACTGCCGGCACCCCACGGCAATCATGCAATCAGCAATCATCAATGATCATATCATAAGGTAAGAAGCATACTGGGTACGTGATATTGTATAACTAGCTTCTGCCTGCAGCTTTGCTCGCGTTGTATCCAGATAAAAACCTATTTGTTTATCCTGATGATCTACATTTATACATGTGTAAAGTTTCAGCTTGATCTGATCGGTAGTTTTTGCTTGAGCGGTAACAAAATTCTTAACAAACTTTCGGAAATATATTTCTTTAGATTTAATATAAAACCTGCCGTGGGGTGCCGGCAGTAGAATGTTACCCCTCCTCTCATGCCCGTGGATGCAGTAAGAGCCTGCTAAGGGATACCTCCGGAAGATGGGCAGCAGCGTCTTTCCATGTATCAACATCCCGTACTGCGCTCGCCAACTCGCCTGCCAAGCGTGGTGAGTATAGCTGGAGATCCATGAGGGAAGCCTGTGTTTAGTAGTGGACGTTTTACGGCTGTAATAATGATGATGATGAATATAAAACCGGAAGTTTGTTGGGCATATTCCTACTAATTTAGTAGGATTTCGATGGTAAGTAAGTACCTTATATAAGATTGCGCTCATGTGTGATGTGATGATTGAATATGATTACCTACGATTTGTCTGATCGGAGCCTAATCGGATATTAGTATGTTTAGTCCCAAGCTATGCTATTTAAATAAATATAAAATATTATTTTAGCACTGAACTAACAAAGGCACTTCTTGTGTTAGAAGAATATTCAGCCCGGAAACGAAACAAGTTCAAATGTAACCCAATATTTATTTAAATATGCCGCTTGACTGAATTTTGAGCTCTCAGCTGTCAATATTTGGGATGCGTAGATCAAAAGAGCCACTTTTAGGTTTGATTTATGGAGAACCAGCAGGTATAACCTTGTTTCCTTGATTCGATTCAACTAAGAAGGAATGTTGTAGAATCGCGCGCTATAATTAGTATTTTTTTAATTGAACCGATAACAAAACCTCGAAAGAATGATTGAGTCTATTAAATCTGCTGTAAAAGCAATCTCTGTTTTTATTGCAAATCTCATTATCTTAGAAAATTGGCTCCTACCATTTTAAAACCGAAGTTATTTAATAATTTTAAAAACTATGCGTTACAAACAGGCCTTGTGTGGTCTACAAAGCAAAATTTTATGGTTAGACACTGTTACAAAATATGGACTTCAATATCATTGTGAATGGGAAATAAATGTTATTGACACAAATGGAGCTCTAAAAGTTTTTAAGGTAGCAATTTTTCTCAGGAAAATAGCATGTTTTCGTTTTCTTATTTCTTGGTTTTTGTGTTATTTGAGTTGGGTGTGCCCTGGTGCGGTACAAATTGTCAAATAATTGAACATGGGCTTGAAAGCATAAAATGTTGTATTTACAAGTGCTGTGCTAATACAGCTAATACAAGCTAAAACTTTATCTCCATATGTAAGATATCAACGCGCTTATACAAATATTAGGTGACGAAATTATGTGTTCCGAGTGTTTAATTATCTTGGCACCTTATGGATTATTTTGGAAAACATCTATATTACAATTTTATTGCAATAAAAATCGCATCATACATCAAATTATTCGCTTGCTATAAAAGCTAAGGATACACAATTACTGGTTTGTTGGACAAGTTTCCGAGTTTACGAGATATTTAATAGAATAAGTAACACTTTACCAACGGATCCCCAGTCTGGGTAAGCTCGGTTGTTGAACCATCCATCATAGCGCTGCTTTTCATAGTAGATCTCTGAAAAAAAGTGGTCTTGGTTAGCGACAACAAACGGAAAGCACACTAAAAAGAAGCTTTACTGCTTTAATTAGACTTAATAAAGAATCAAGACCGCCGTGGGGTGCCGGCAGTAGAATGATACCCCTCCTCTCATGCCCATGGATGCAGTAAGAGCCTGCTAAGGGATACCTCCGGAAGATGGGCAGTAGCGTCTATCCGTGTATCAACATCCCATACTGCGCTCACCAACCCGCCTGCCAAGCGTGGTGAGAATGGCAACTACCCCTCATGGAGATCCATGAGGGAGGACTGTGTTCATCAGTGGACGTTTTATGGCTGAAATAAAGAATCAAGAATTTTATGTAGATGATTTATACAGGGTCAGCAATGGTATTCATGCTGTATGGGACGCTGCAGTCTAATAAACAGTAACTAATAGCAAGTTTGGGTACATCATTGGTTTTCTACCGTCTTTTAATTTGCTTAGTTAAATTAACCTTGTAAACAAATCAGGATTCCTCATTATTTATTGTTCATAAATAACGCAAGTACCTACTAGTGTCTACGATGTTGTTGCTTGATGATTCGCAAACTTATTCATATGGGCGGAAGCAATGTACGCATAAGTAAATTTTACACATTTCTGTTAATAAAAAATAATTATTGCAAATATTACCTACTGTTTACTATAGGTAAACGTACATACGTTGAAATTACAAAATTAGCATGTTTATAATAACTCTGAACAGGATATAGATAAGAGACAACGTTCTGTGTATAATATATAAATTACTGTTATATAATATTGAATTTTCACCTGATCAGTTCAAGGCGTGTTCGAGTATGTTTACCTTAATGTAAGGGTAAAATAATATATTCAAAAATTTTGGCTATTCTCCCAATTATCTTAAGTGTTAACCAGTGCTAAATGTTCATACACAGAAAGAAGCTGCTGCCTATCACCCTTGTCATATTCTTATAGCATCCACGGGCAAGAAAGGAGAGTTTGTATGTATGTTTCAGATACGTGTTCAAGCTAAAACGACCAGACATATCAATATGAACCTCATTTCATTAAACTGAAACTCTTAACATTTCCTTCTATTTATGTACTTAAATCTGGCGTGGAGTGCCGGCAGTAGAATATTACCCCTCCTCTCATGCCCGTGGATGCAGTAAGAGCGTGCTCCGGAAGATGGGCAGCTGCGTCTTTCGGCGGGTTGGCCAGCGCATCAGAGCGCTCGCCAACCCGCCTGCCAAGCTTGGGAGTATGGCAACTACCCCTCATCAAGATCCATGCATGAGTGAGACCTTTGTTCAGTAGTAGATGTTTAACGGCTGAAATGATATACTTGAATCAGTAATATTTGTCAAAGTAAACGATAATGAATTTGGTAATTCTGAACAGCAAGGGAGTAAGTAGATTAGTCATGCCATGGCACATATCAGTCCAATTTGGTAAACGCGTGTTTTGCAAGGGGCCAAATTTGTAGAATATTTTACATCAATGTATTAAGGAAACTGAGAACTTGCATTTATTTAAGATTAGGGTTAAGCATTTACTGACAAATAAAGCTTAATATAATGTACAAGAATATTAACTGAATTATCCTAAATAGTCGAATGAGAACATTACCGCAAATTGGGCAGATTGGCGTTTTTTTCATCGTTTGTTTTTAAATGTAGTGTGATGCTTACAATAAATTATTTTATAAGATATTTTTTGTATTTATAGTGTAAACCCACACGAAGGTATCATTTATAGAAATGAAAAACGTAAAAAGAGTCCCGTCGGAGACAAAAAAAAATTTGATTGCAATCTTTACTTCTATAAGAAATTGTTTGTTACTATATTCTAAATTCTAATTAATAATATTCAATAATTTTTGGGCTGACTGTTCAACATAATAACAATTTAATAAATATATATATATTTTTTTTTATTCTTATTTTAATGACCTTTGAACAACATGTTCATGTCGGTCAGAAATAAATATTTGATGTTGAGGGCCGCGCGGAACCGGGCCGAGTGGAAGTCAAGGCACAATTTCTTACCCCATCTGTTGTCATTCATTATTGTTTTATATATGTACTTATACTATTATTTTTAATAGTATAGTAATATAACTTAATTTTCTATATTTCTTACCTTGTAATATTTTTATGTCTATCCAACGCGAGACAAAGCTGAACTGATTTTGTAAACCTATGTTTTGTTCAAATATAGTTCTTGTACATATCTTAAATCTTTGCTCATTATATAGACGCAGACAAGGATTAATATACCTATTATATAATATAAAAGCTAAGGGTAACCGGAAATAATCGGCCGGCCAATAGTTTGTATTGAAATAAACATATTAAAGTAAAAAGAAAAGTTACATAAAAAAATCTGAGAAAATAAAGTTGCCTACAACCTTCATACACTAATAGGGATGTCTTATGCACCTTAACATAGTGGATTTTCTCAGATTTTTTATGTAACAGTTTTTTTACTTTAATGTGTTTATTTCAATCCAAACTATTGGTCGGCCGATTATTTCCGGTTACCCTTTGCAAACCCTACATAGGCTACTTTTTATCCGAGTATAACGGGAACGAAGTCGCGGGCGGCAGCTAGATAATTAATTTACTGAAAAAATTGTCCTAACATAATTCAACCTAAAGATAGGGTCAATAGACACATGTCTTGGTTTTATAAACAAAAAGTTAAATGGAGTAATTTATTTAAGATATACGAGTATATTTATTGAAACGGATATAGCTAGTAGCTGGGACACCTGCGTGTACGCATTTCTGCCTTATGTATGTTTCATGAGCAATCAAAGTTGCAGCAATCGTTATAAAATGCCTGCGAACTATTAAAACATGCCAGACATATTGTTGCGTGCTTTTTTCTTATATGCCCTACGATACTAGATCGTAAAGATATCGTAGCTAACCGCTCGATGCACTCAGGCTCTCAAAAATCGTAATTTAATTTTTAAACGGGGCAAAAGGCCCAAGCTTATCATAGTTTTAATCAAGACGTGGCTATCAGTTTACTTAGTAATATCAATCGAAAAATAATATAAAAGCCGAAAAAAATTAGGTTTTTAATAAAATTTATGAAATAAAATACAGAAATACAGCTACCAAGAATTTGAATCCATTGATTGACAGCTAGATGATTTTATTTGATAGGTACAAAATCAGATACGAAAGGCAGACTGAACGGAAAGGCAGATGCTGAGATAGCTATGTCAGCTGTCAGTAGCTGTATTCTGACAAAACTTGTCAAGTCGTGGGTGTGGAGTATGTTCTCATGGGCGGCGACCTAGTTTCATAATACCGATAAGGAATGCAACGTCACTGTTATGTTGACAATGTTGAAAGTAAGAGAGAGCTGACAAGTGCTCCCAGACAAAAACTAGGCAGACAAAACTGTACCAGTTTTTTTGTATATGTGATCAAGATATAAGTTGTTTAGTATATACCTCTATACAATGTGACTACGAGAGTAAAATACATAAATCCCTGGTTTTAAAGATAATAATATACGAACAGCATTTGCGCATGTGCTCAAGTTATACCATTTTATAACGCCAAATAAATACGGATTTAACAATTCTAACATGCACAATAATAATTGATCAAGAGTAAAGATTTATTCACTAAAATTTATCGTCTCTTTCGTTTAGGTAAGTAAATCTTTCATAATTGTTTTCAAATAATTATTATACGAGTATAGCTGCTGCCCGAGCAATAAATACTTGTAAACTTGTAACTAATATCCTTTTCTGTACTCCTGAGAACGTATGCAAAATTTGTTGATCGGTTGAGTTTCCTTTCACATCTAGAGGTATAAATTGTATAATCTATTGTATAAAATGCCTGCGGGGCTTGCCCAGCACCTGTACCATCTTCTCAGCTTAGTTAGCTATATTCAGAAGAAAGAACATAACAATACGTTTGAAGCTTATTTAACTGAAATTTTTATAATAGGTTCGTGATGGTCACTAAAATTTTACGAATTTAATTATTTTGAATACAATCGAACACCACAATTACTCCATCCACCGTCCATCCACATCCGTTTAAAGGAGTTCCGTGCAATATTTTTTGTCCCAGTCGTTAGTGAAGCAAAGCTCAAGCCAATGATTGCTAGGATCTTTTTGTGGCCAAAAGCGGATCCTGTATCATCATCACAAATAATGAACTTTTTGCTCTAATAAAGGTTTTTGCAGAGTGAGATCATGATTATGTCGTGCATGCGGTCATCATTATTATATTAACGTCTTTTTAGACTAATTGACTTCTTAACTGTTGTACTTTTTTTGTATATCAATCAGAAGAAAAGGTGATGGATTGATAGAAGTTCTTTAGAACATAATCAAAAAGCAATTATATAATTTTACCATAAAGTAGTACGATAACCCGCATTTTCTAAACTTTGCTATAAATGTTTACAAGCAGCTAATTCAAACAAATGACGACAGGGAAATACTGTTAAAGCAATCTATTGATATTTCATGGTTTCTTTGTTCAGTCCTGTGAAAAGTATAACGGAAAATTTAAAACATTATATTATATTTTAACAGACTCTTTGGCAATATTCTAGCATAAATAAAGTAGGTACACATTTGCTATCTTCAGTTTTGCATTTATAGTTCTAGATTCGCTGTACTTAGTTGATAATTTATAGACGTGCTCGTTTGGTCACATACTCGCATAGCATGGGCGTTGTCATGGACAAATTAATTAATGTCATGGTCAGGTTAGAGAATGAGGAAGTAAAGTGACATACTAGAAGTGACATCGTAATAAATAGCTTTCTCTTATCACTTTGATTTAATTATCACTTTAGCATCTTTCTATTTGTCATCATCTTCATTGAATATTCTATCTTTGAATGAAGATATTATTTTTTATGGTATTTACCTTTATAAGGGTTCCGGACTGAAATGGTGAAAAGGAACTCTTATGGTGAGACTTTGTCTGTCTACCTGTCACAAATGAATATCCTGAGAACTACTGATGCTACTGTATTTAAAGAAATGGTATTAGTTAACGCTCATACACTAACATTACATTTATAAAAAAAAATCTTTTTATGATTTTTATTAATAATATTAATAATAATAATTTGTGGCGGAAAGGGGTTTCATATGGGGTATCATACTAGAGGGATTTATTGCATAATAATAAAAAAAAACTGTTTTTACTTTTCCTTTCAACCGCATAGTTTAATATTCACGAAAATGTTGAAAAAAATACCGTTCCCCCCTATTCTCCGAAGTTTGCAGAGAATTGCTTTATAAACGACGGAGTCATGGTAAATGAGGTAACAAAGACTGCGAACCTCCTCCTTTTTTTAGGGCGGGTAAAGAAATAAAGAACTTTAAAGTTTTGTAATTAAATCCAAGCTATGTTTTTTGCGTCTCAGGAGGATAACATTGAAACCTAGGTATGGAATTTAGAAACGCAATTAACTCAATTTCGGTCTCAAAGGTTACATAAGATAATGTAGAATCACAGAGATGTAGAAGCACGTAAGAGTCATTGCAGCTTATTATCTAAACGAAGGAGGATAACATTGAAACCTAGGTATGGAATATAGAAACGCAATAATTAAGTCAATTTCAGCCTCAAAGGTTAAAAAAGATAATCTGGAGTCACAGAGATGGCGATGCACGTAAGAATCATTGCAGCTCATTATCAAAATGAAGTCTCAACTTCGTTACAACTCAGGCTTCGTTACAAAAGCGGCATTTGCTTTCACTCTCGCAAAGACGCGACGACTGACATGTGCCGTATACTCAGTCAGCGTACACGTGAGTTCTATCACGCACATTATAGCCGAGATATTCATAGACCATTTAATACCTTATGATAAATTAACAAGAAACAAGATAATGCCGAATTCCTAGCCAAGTACTAAATAATGAGGGAGGTTTAAGTCGCCAAATTATCCCGTTATCGGCTTTTTAAACCTCGTAAAAGTTTACAGATTAATAGTAGTAGAGTATTAAGTGCAGTAGTTGTAGAGTAGTAGTAGAGTGGTACTAGTAGAGTAGTAGTAAGTAGAAATAGAGGAGTTGTTGTTGTCGGTACGAAGTGCGCTGAGACAGCTAGTTTATTATGTAAGCAAATAGTGTAGCAAACCATGTAGTACCGGAAATGGATGCGTCAATCCTTGGCAATCCTTGGCTCCAAATGGCATTTAAATGTCAAAAAATGTCCCGGAATCAAATGACTAGCTTGTAACGTTTAATATAATGAAAGAGCAGTATGCAAGGTCTGCCAGGAAGCTGGCGGGTTTATGCCATTAGCAATCTTGGTTAAGGTAACTTGAAAAATTGGGACATAATTATAAACCAAAAGCTGATCTAATTGGCAAACTCTTAGCAATCACGAACAGGCTACACCTCGTTACTGTTTCTTATTTGTGTACAACATTACGATTAGAAGCACCTCTTATGGCAAGGGTGACATTTTTGTCCGTTTAACCACCTCTGCTTGAACTACAAAATATAACAGGTGACAGGTGATTAAATTAATTAACGAACATGCACGACTTTGCACATACCTACTCGTATGATTTATGACGACATTGTTTTTCCTTTTACTCAATAATAAATGGTGCAAGGCAAACATCTCGTAGTCTCATATAGTGATTGTGCAAAATAATTGGTTGTTTGAATGTATATATTATCGATCGACATATGTATTATTCTTACAACGTTAATTATAAATGTGAATAAACTAATAGAACTAAAGCCATTGATGAGCTTTGTGATAAACGTGGGAAGAACGAAAAATGCAGTTTTTTTCTTTAAGCTGGTGCAACTATTGAGCTACTCAATAGTTAATTATCAAATTACAAGCATCTGAGACTGTACTTGACCTTTTATACCATCCACATCTATCAGTCAAATAGAAATATGACTTATTGGTACCTACGTAAGTATTGACTGACTCAGGAAACGTAAAAACCATTAACAAACTGCCAAAGTCGTTACTTTAAGTATTTAATATAAGAACCTATTGGTTTCTTTGTTTTTGTTTATGCCGTGTGGTGCCCGCAGTAGAATGTTACTGCTATTAAATAAATTGAGATTGTCAATATTTTTATTTTGAATTATTATATAACCTTAAACATTTATAATAGGTAATATCTACCTAATTGGTAATAATGTTAAAAATATCTTATCTAGTTTATTTATTGTTAAATTATGATATTAACAATACTATTATTAATCTTCGATGTTTTGTTTTGGTCGGTATTGCATCCTGTGGGATAAATACGGCGCCATTGAAAATCAGTGTCGTGTTCTCACGACGTGTGCTGAGTTGGCGACCGATTTATGTTTCTGTACCTTAATGTGTTATTTTTCATGTATGTACCTTTGCGACTATTCTATTCTATTCATCCTCTCATGCCCGTGGATGCTGTAAGAGCCTGCTAGAGGAAGATGGGCAGCAGCGTCTATCCGCATCTTAACACACTGTTCTGCGCTCGCCAACCTGCCTGCCAAGCGTGGCGAGTATACCACTCATGATACAAATCCATGAGGGAGGCCTATGTCCAGCAGTGGACATCCTACGGCTGAGATGATGACGATGGGTTTGTTTTGATTCGTATAATAACAGTATGAAATCTACATGTGATTTCGCTTTTTGTATCAGCATTGCCACTATACGAAATACGCGCTTTTTAAACACGTAGTGACTCTAGTACGTGGTGAATGAACGACCATGACCTGACGGAACGGGCAACGGAAGTGCAGTCCAAGGTCGCGGAGAAAAGCCCCAGGTGTCGCGATCGCGAGCGCCCGACATGTCTTCACCTGAGATTAAAGATCCAGTTGCTAATTGTAGACAATTAAAAGCCGGAGATTACCTAACGCCCGGTTTACTTGGTCAAGTGCACGTGGAAGTTACATTTACGCAAGTGTCTAACAAAGACTGTTTTGTATGGACTCATTTGCAAGGCAGTTTGAAAGTCAAGTAGATCCACCAGTGTCTGATCGAGGACATGAAAGTAGTATGTCTTTACTTTAATGAATTATTTCAGTTTATCCAATGTTAAACCAGGCGTCCGTCACTCGCTCAATATCACGCGTTAAATGCGTACCGCTTGGTGTAACGTCGGTGCTACGCCGGCAGTAGGCATACGCCCGCTTTAGCGCACACACGTTAAATGCGTTCCTTTAGATGCCGAAACCGCGTAACTATTGTGGATGGATGCCAAAGTCATATTTTCTGCACTATTTTAGATTGTATCATTGAAGTCGGTTGTTTTAAATAATTACTCGCGTAACTAGTTGTTTAAACCGATTGAAATGAAATGAAATAATTTATTCACAAAAAATAGAGTACAATAGGTCTTATTATAAATGGATCCCTATGGTTGAAATGATGATTATGATGAAATGGATCCCTACTATTTTTTTTAAATTCTTACAATATTTTCCACTTAGAACATAGGAAGCTGGGGTTCGGGATTAAATAACGTAGTCCAATTAGAACAAAGTTACCCCTTTATATCGGAAATCACACCAATAAAAATCTCATAGCAGATTCACACTAGAACACTCTTCACTGAACACTGATACCACTATTGCATCCGCTTTGCTCCTGTTTTCTTCATGCGTACCTATTAAAAATATTTACGTGATTTAGCATATTTTCGACGTTAAAATTTAGGAACCATGATTTTAGACAAGGAAAAAAATGTACTAATCCATCATTTTATAAAACTCTAATCATATTTGATCAACCAATTAAAAATAACTGTTTTTCACGACATTCGTTTTATAATCAAAATCATCGTAAAAGCAACCCTAGCTCCTCATTCGATGCCACGTCACAGATTACTTGCAAGTAGGTGGGGAGGGTAAGCAAAGCAATCTCAACTCTATTGTTTGCATACTTATGGTACACTCTTTCTCGCTGTGAACTGCTGGTATTATTAATACAATTTTGTAGGCTATTATAGCGTAGGTATTTTCGCTTATGTATTGGAGTGATGTATCTGTTAGTTTCTGTAATCTGAGGTTAAACGGCCTTAAGATCGAAGCAGAAGGACTACTAGATATTCTTGAAAAAAAAATCGTGGAATCAACGACGTTGATTTCGTCAACATTAACCAATAAAAACAAATACAAACCATGAAACAGATATGACATATTAAATTAGGTACTAGTTATAAGAATGATAACTTAAATGAGAATACATTAAAAAGTAGGCTACTAAGAATGTAGGCAAAATATAAGGCTGCAAGTGCTCTAACCAAAGCTTCCATCCCGTGACGGTATGATGATATCTTGTATTAACCATTTTTGATAAGGTTTTTCATTTGCTTGAAATCTACCTAAGTGTATACTTTAAAAATGACAAACGACAAAATTGAAGTTCGAATGCCACACTGAATTTTGCTCTAAATGTAAAACCGTAACTCGGCTTTCAAACAAGTTGCTGCGTAGATTTAGGCTCTAGATAAGGACAAGGATTTATGAATGACTCACGTATAGGGATCATGTACAGATACATTTCATTTATTTCAAACTTATGGCAATCCATATAGGTAAATCTAATAGATAAGACGTCTAATCCCAGCACACATTTAAATCTACAAGCCATCAACGCTCAGCATCGACAGTATTCGTGACTTAACCATGTCGCAAGACGGTACCATAGCAACTGATCTACATCATTGATTCATTACAAGTACATACGTGAGCATAAGCACTCTTGTCCTATACGGATTTAACGAGTTAGGTACGACTGGTGAAGCTACGTAGGAATGTATCCGGTTGGGTATCCTAGCGATCGTGTTGACGTGTCGTGTCGTGTAGGCAGGTAGATTGATGTTCGAAGCTCTCGACGAGGTCCGCGTGGCGTCCGTGGTGAATAAAATTGACTTGGCACAGAAAATGGCAAAACCCCCATGGCCGCTTACAAATCTACTTGAGAATATTTTTATTACATTGCTGATTCGCACGTAAGAGTCGTTTGACATCCACATACATAGTTTTACATTGTTTGTTTTTTAAAGAAAATGAGCAAAACTGTTGTAACAGATACATAATAAGACTGAGGTCACTCATCGGTATAGAGTTTCATTGTTTGTTGTAATATTTATGAATGAATTACCCAGTAATTTGACGAAGATACTAATGTAATACCCAGTAATTACATTAGTATTTTCGTTATTTGTTTTCGTTATTCACAATTTGACGAAAATACCAATGTAATTACCCAGTACATTAAATTACATTAGTATTTTCGTTAAAATGTAATGTAATTGCCTTAGAATAGTCCGAAGCGTCCTAAAACACAACTTAACTGCATGTTTTCCACTCCATCCGGATCTATTATCAGATGTCGCAAAACTTGTATTGGGAATGTTTTTCTGTTACAAATTCTTAACACATATTTAACCGGGTATTTATCGCGCTATTTACCTTTATTATTGCCCGACGTAGAGTCTTCCCGGGACCACGATGGGTGCAATCCTGTCGAAACGTCGGGCAATAATAAAGGTAAATAGCGCGATAAATACCCGGTTAAATATGTGTTAATAATGTGTCGTGATCGCGAAAGTTTAAAAAAGACTGTTACAAATTCGTCTTTGTAACAAGAAAAACAGTCGTTCTTCCACCTTGTAGGAGCAACTTGAGACAGTACTTTCCTCTTTATAGAATGCTATCATCATACAACGGATAACTAATTACTTAGTTATTTTTGCGGCCTCTTTGACCCCGATCAAATCTTCAATTTATTTAGCTCTGAAATCTCAGCCTTATTTACATCTAGATTATTAAGTACTTGTTTTAAATATGTGATTCTTTAATATTTTATCTTAATAAAAAGCAAGTTGTGATCGCTGTGTAGGTAAATATATATAGGGATTGCATCGTGTTCATTTTGTTTTACCAATAGTTTTTAAATTAAGTTAGGTGCTTATTTTGGAATCGATTTGTGAACCATAACAACTGTGTATGTAATATTATTCGTGGATGTCTAATTACTGCATGCGTCAAAAATACGAACACTTATTTTGTTAATACTTTCACAGTTGACCTACCACCATACTCAAGCTATTAGTTGGACAGGTACAAAAATAATACCATAGTTATTACTAATATCACACGTATGAAAGATGTAGCATCGTTGTAACTAACCCGTTAAACTATTAAAGTACAAAGCTAGTTAATGCAACTTACCAGGATCGCAGAAGCAGGATCCAGCCAAGCAGAGCACCAAGACAGTCCATCTCCGGACACCCGCCATCTTGAATTCTACTATCTGCAACAATTTGACGACAATCATCAATTATTCACGCACAAACGATTATGTTATCCAACCTTGAAGTAAAGCTACTTTAACTTCTTGGAACGCATCAGATAAACGTTTAGAAGATGTGGAAATTTTTGATCAAGTACAGGTACATGATATTTGAGACAAAACCCTTAAATTGATTCATTTATGTTTTTGATCTGCATATTATCATGCTTACCGATTTCAATTTTACTCCCAAAAGTTTTTCTATGATTTAACACAAACGATAAATGAATAAAAGCTGTGTAGGTAACACAGCTTTTATTCTTACTCTACGGAAATTATTAAGCCATAAACTTAATCAAGCTATAAGTAGGTATTCATCATCGGAGTCGAACTTAGCAAGTTTACCCTAGGTTTCAAATCCTTAGTTGTAGTTCATACATAATACGATGATAGGTGGGGCATAGATATGTATAACTGTAGATATTTATTGGCATTGCCTAGCGTTAACCTATTTCTATAATCTACAAAGCATTATTTATTCAGTTCGGTTGTAACGAGTTAGATATCTAAAATGTACTACACGTCTAATAAATTTACAGCTAATTGACCCAGGCTTCTAATTCTAATTCTGGGGGGGGTCACCAGATCTGCACTGACGTCCCGCATTGGGGTGTATTGTGCATTGTCCCCCGAAGTACTGCCCCGACCCTAACCTAACCAGCCCAACTCCTTGAAGTACCGGAGAAGGACTCGGGGTCGCCGGCAGCATTCCATGAGCACCCCCGAAGGGTATGCCGATGTTGTTGAAGAGATCGACCCAGGCTTTTAGAATAAAAACATGTAAAAATATTGGCCTATATTTTATCACGCCTTATTATGGAAATCATTCTCTGAACACTTCACCATCTAGCCCTAAAGTGTATTGTAATTTAATCTTCTTCTTTCTTCCAGCCGTACAAAGGTACCGTACACTGCTGGACAAAGGCCTCCCTCATTTATCACTAAGTACTGATCATGAGGGGGTTGTTGCCATACTCACCACGCTTGACGGGCGGGTTGGCGAGCGCAGTAAAGGTATGGTAGTTCTTAGGTATGTTGATACACGGAAAGACGCTGCTGCCAATCTGCCGGAAGAATCCCTTGGTCTGCCAAGGGATACTGCATCCACGGGCAAGAGAGGAAGAGCAACATTCTACTGCCGGCACCCCACGGCACAACAGAATACTTGAATATTTTTTTTCATAAATACATCTTATTATCATACATAGATAGAAAACACCCAGACCCGAGATAAATATCTATGGGTAAAGCAAACATTTGTCCCCCGGCGGGACCCGCAACCTCCTGCGTCTCAGCCGGCTATTGACCAACTGAGCCAAAGAGGTCGTCACACACATACCTAATATTTACGTAGACCTCCTTACGACTGTCGATAGCCTCTCAATAAAATTGTATCTCAGCTCTCAATCAACGGGGATAGACATTAGTAAATAATTACAAAATATATTATGACATACATATATTGTGAAAAATAAATAAAAAAGTAAGGCCTTTGCATCTGTTATAGATGATTTATACAGCGTCAGCAACTGGTAATCATGCTGTACGGGACGCTGCAGTGCCTGGGACATTGTTAGATGGATTAGGCTTGCCTAGCACCTATACCATCCTCTCAGCTTAGTCAGCTAATATTCAGAGGAAAGAACAGGTAAATACGTCTGAAGCTAACTAAGCCGCGGGTTTCCTCACGATGTTTCCTTCACCGTTAAATATAGAAAAATAAATAGTGTTAATATGAATAATAATAATAATTTATTTCAAGGCATCATAAGACAAGTACAAAGTAACTAACTAAGGGCACATGATTTGATGAATACCTTAGAGACTAATGTATATAATTATAAAAATAAAACCGGGCAAGAGCGAGTCGGACTCGCGCACCGAGGGTTCCGTGCCATCATACAAAATAATATATGACACAGGCGGTTTTATATTTGTTGGAGAACCTTGACAGCGCCATTTCTTGTCTGGTAGCGGAACTTATGTAGATTTTTTACACTTTCGATGATTTCTAAAAAAGTATGCTTTGTAGAGAGATTGTAATCAATTTCCTCTAATCTTTACATATACTTCTAATAGCAATAAAAGTTTCAGAGGTTTATCTCCGCAAACTTCGGAGATAAGGGGGGGGGAACGCTATTTTTTTCAACATTTTTGTAAATAACTCAATAAATATACGATTTAAAGGAAAACTAAAAACTGTTTATTAATGTGCCAAAGAATACCTTTCATATGATACCCCACATCACCTAGTAACTTTCCAAAAATTTTGAAAACGCCCCTTCCACCCTCATTGCCTAAAAAACTATGCAAATTAGAGAGTTCGCTATAATTTTCCTATAAAGTTTACATATACTTCTATAAGCTTTAAAAGTATCACGGGTTTATCTCTGCAAACTTCGGAGATAAGGGGGGTCGGGGGGGGAACGGTCGTTTTTTCAACATTTTTGTAAATAACTCAAAAACAATACGGCTTGAAGGAAAACTAAAAACTGTTTATTAATGTGCAAATAAATACCTTTCATATGATACCCCACATCACCAATTTACTTTACAAAATTTTTGAAAACCACCCTTCGAACCCCCTTGTCTAAAAAACTATGCAAATCAGAGAGTTCGCTATAATTTTCCTATAAAGTTTACATACACTTCTGTTAGCTATAAAAGTATCACGGGTTTATCTCTGCAAACTTCGGAGATAAGGGGGGGGGGGGGGGAACGGTCGTTATTTCGACATTTTTGAAAATAACTCAAAAACGATACGGTTTAAAGGAAAATTAAAAACTGTTTATTAATATGCAAATGAATACCTTTCATATGATACCCCACACGGCCTAGTAACTTGACTTAAAATTTTTGAGATCCCCTATCCGCCCCCCTGCAATCAAAATAAGAATGTTTTTCAACCTTTTTATATATGCTATATTAGTAAAAAAGTGTTGTCTTTTACCATTTTAAATTTCAAGTTGATAGCATCAGTAGTTCTCGAGATATCCATCTGTGACAGACAGACAGACAGACAGAGTGATTCTATAAGGGTTCCTTTTTAGCATTTTGGTCCGGAACCCTAAAAACTTTATAAGAATCGTGTCATTGGCACTGGGTCGATGACGTGCGCGCGGTGTATACACTTGAACTTCTGAAGAAGCTACATGCCGGCAGTAGAATAATACCCGTGGATGCCGTAAGAGCCTGCTAAGTGATACCTCCGGAAGATGAGCAGCAGCGTCTTTCCGTATTTAAACATCCCGTACTGCGCTCGCCAACCCGCCTGCCAAGCGTGGTGAGTATGGCAACTACCCCTCATGGAGATCCATTAGGGAGACCTGTGTTCAATAGTAGACGTTTTACGACTGAAATGATGATTTTTTTATTATTTTTAAGGATTATGATATACACAAATGACGTACAAGCTGCAAAGTTGTCTTTAGATTAAAGACTTAATTTTTTTTAGTAAAATGTTGATGTTCAGATATCACTAAATGTCTATACATAAAACACAAAGGTTTAATTACTACAATCACTTGGGTAAGCTATGGGCGTTGGGCAGTATTCAGTCGTGAATAACTTGCACGAATGCGTTAGGCCAACTGGGTTCATTTCTCTTTCTAATTAAAAAGGGTCAATTAATTTACATCAATGGACGCAATGAGCTTCGGGCAATGCTTTATAGTCATTCATCATGATTTCGATATCGCATAATTGATAGTACGCACCTTATTAATATATTCACCGTGGAATTTTACTATAGGTTAATACAATTATTTGTCCGTTTTGGTATTTTAAATTAATTTATTTTATTAATTTACAACATTATTGGTTGAAATAAGTAAAAATAGCTAAAAGGTCCCATTTATTTAAAAACTAAGTTGGGATCCATGAGGAATCCAGGGAACTCCTCAAGGGACACATATATTCCGAAAAAATGATCTGGTGAAGTGGAACTGATAAAGAAAACTACAAAAGTTTAACTTTTTACTATCCACTACAAATCATAATCAGCATCATCGGGATGATTGAAATAAAATAATTTAATGACTGGAGTCCCTAAAGATAGTTTTATGCATAAAATTTGAACTTGCGCTTGGGTTTTCGTTTCACTTAATAATGTTTGCTTGCTTTTAACCCACTACAGATGATGGGTTCATGATGAATCGAGTGAGATATTCAAATATAAACATTGAAGTCGGTTTATTTATTATACCAATATTATTTTTGTATACTTAGCCATATCTACTTCGAAATTTTTTCTTTCTATTAAAATGATGATTTATCTCTCAATACAAAAATAATATTTGTTTAATAAATAAGCCGTGTATACAAGGTGCTAACAAATTAGTCACGGATATTTTAAGAGATAATACATTACATTATAACAATTAACTTTTAACTGTTATTAAAGAACCTTTGTATATAATTTTTTTGTTTTCATTTACTGAACAAAAAAATAAATTATAATGAACTTTTAAAATAATCACCCCCATTATGTACCTGTCAAGATGTTTAACACTGTCTGTCATGCATGTCACATCAAAAGTTGTTTTTCTTAAATGTCTTAAAGATTCAAGTATTTTATTTATCAACTTTATGAGGCCACTTGAATGATGGTTTAAAGAGGTTCTAGAATGTCTAAAGAGGTCTCATTTAATTATCTTATTAACAGGGTGTTTTAACGTAGCAAAGTTTCCTAGTTTTCTCCAAAAAAAACATAACAAAACCTATGATGTTTCATACTTAGATGTACTCCGAGAACCGAGTACTATCAGCTGTAAAAATATCCGTGACTAATTTGTTAGCACCTTATATATATGTATATTTAAGTAAAATAAGTTAATATTAGATTTTCTTTTTTGTTATACGAAATCGTCCCCACCCACCAACAGATTTCAAATGTATCTCAGTTTACACGTCTTGGCAGCTAGATTATTTTTCGTCCCCACCCACCAACAGATTTCAAATGTATCTCAGTTTACACGTCTTGGCAGCTAGATTATTTTTTACTATGACGACATTTGCCGTAGGTATGGGGTATTCATTCTAATTGAATTTGAAATTATTTTATTTTTTAATTTATTTTTTACAATTTACTCTATAAAGAAAACTATTTTACAATTAAAGCAAGTATTATCTGCAGAAACACAATCTAAAATAAGTAACAGTTACATTTTCTGCCACTTGATATACAAAATCAGTGTATTCTTTACATCTGGTGTGCCATTACAAACTATTATATTCCCCCAAGTGCGCGAAATGCGAAGAACATTTGATGTACAACGACTTTAAACAGTTATTGGATAATGTGAACGTTACTAATTAATTATTTAAACGCTTCATTTTTTAGTGACTTGACACACATGTTAATTAATACCATTAATTAATAAGTCTAGGTTCGATTTTCAATTCGTGACTTCACTCAATAGTAGTGAAATTCAATAGCATGTTAGAAGAAACGCCATCTCTTGCTGAAAAATCCAGGAACCCACGATCAGTACTCTCCGCTTTTCTAACAAAACTTAGAACAGGAAAATCAAATGAAAGACTTGCAACGCTCTTCGGCATGACACGTCGAGTGTTCGAATATAGATTAAAAATAGCACGACAGTGTTTGACAGAAAAATATATTCCATCACAAAACTTGCAAAATCATACTGTGCTGAGCATATTCTCAATGGGATTTACTATATAGAATTGTTTAGAGACAATCAATTGCATGATTTACAAAGATATAATATCCATATAAATAATGCCTGGTAGGGCGCATACAATCGAGACATGTCAGGTCACGCTTGTACTATTGTTACATTTTAATAAATAGATACATATATAACAGACAGACATGTCATAACACAGTGGTACTGCACTTGTTTAACAGGAAATCGTACGATAGGCAGTTGTGCTCATGTTATTTCGATAGTATGGTACATGGGTAAGGGTCGTCATACCGAATTTAATCTACCAGCAGACCTATTAATGGGTGTAGACGAATAGTATTAGTGACCAGTAAAGGTTGCTATACATTTAAGCGGGTCGGCAGTGTCGGTTCGGCGGTATTTTCGTTAAACACCAAAGCCGAACCGAACCAGTTTCTATATTATATTCGGCATCATTCCGATCGGGTAATATTCGATCTTACCGCCCGACAGTACCGATTAATGCCGGCCCGTTTAAATGTATAGCAACAAAAAAGAATTACAGTTGTTTCCTACTTTTCTGGTCTAGTGGTATGCACATTTTGTATCATTTTATTTCGTAGCCTTATTATTTTGTGAATTGATAGGTGTGCCTATAGTAAAAGTTGTTAACTAACTGATTTTTTGTTGTGTTAAGTAACTGATTTTTTTTCTTAAGACTTGTACTTTTCAAGTAGAACTGTTATTTTATTTAAAATGTTTTTTTTTTAGAAAAATAAAACCTTTTTATAAATGTTTTTGTTTTTTTTCATGAACCCCATTGTTTTTAGTTGAAAAAAATACTATTTGTTTTTTCATGGGTCGTCATAACAATATTAAAACAAATCCCAAGTCTGTTGGTAGGTGGGGACAGTGCCCCTACAATTTTGTGCATCATCCTTTAGTTAAAGTTTGTTTTGTTTCATTGACAATTTAAGTAGGTATGTTAGCACGCCATATACAGTTATTCACCTATGTGGTTGACAGGTAGAAAATGCCTTCGGCATTATGTCCACCAATTGTAACCTTATTTAAGTTTGTGTGCAATAAAGTATTAAAATAAATAAAAATAAGATGTTTATTTTGTTAGTGAAAGTACGCTGTTCGCCAACGTTGATAACTTTCAATGCTACATGCATGCATTCTACAATAATTAGGTGCACCTTCTACCTATGGCTACGTAATGAGTCATGGCTTCTTATGATCCGCCGATAAGCATTTGAATAATAAAATTAAATAATAGCCGGTCATGTGGGTATAATTGCGCTTGTGTAAGAACTGACCCATTTGCTAACAAGGTCGACTTACCAAACTGCCTCGGATGCATTGTAGCTAATTCTTACATCCACTATCATCACATCAGCAAACGTAGCATGTTTTGATAAACATTAACCTTCTTCATCTTCAAACATCTTTACTTCACTGTTTATCTTCATGTAGCAGTCTGTCTCTTTATTCTGTTGTTATCGGGTTCGTGCTTTTGGTTTTTTGCTACGGACTGCAATTTGCAGAGATTCTTAAAAGATTTTACGAGTTTTCGAGATTTTGTTAAAATGCCTAATGCGGTTGAAGTAGTTGCTATGCAATTCAAGTAAGTTTTATTAATAGTTGCGTATAACGTAGCATCTTGTAATGCTGATAGCAACTGAAATGGTTATACGTACAAGAAGATGCCTGGTATAAAAGAGTAAAACTGTACTTTCGTAGAAATCCATCATACTTACTGAATCACCTAAGCCTCGTGGTCACACAAAAAGAACGTTTTACATAATTTGGTTTAAAAAGGTTTCTAGCTCAACCAGTTTTAATTTCTTCCACAATATTGCAATAAGGGGTTTGATTTGGGGGTCTACTACTGAACACAGGCCTCCCTTATGGATGAGGGGTAGTGGCCATAGTCACCACGCTCGGCAGGCGGGTTGGCGAGCGCAGAACATCCTGTAGGATGTTGATACACGGAGACGCTGCTGCCCATGTTCCGGAGGTAAACCTTAGCAGGCTCTTTCTGCATCCTCGGGCATAAGAGGAGGGGTAACATTCTACTGCCGGCACTCTATGGTGGACACTAGGGGATAACTAAATCTGTTAATTTTTATATTATGTTTACTAACCATTACTTGTAAGTTGTTACTGTGTGCTACTAACCAAATTGTATATGTTATTATTATTATCTGAAATAAATATATTCATTCATTCATTCATAACTATCACTTATATAGTGTTAGTTTTCCCCTAGTCAAACTTTTATTTTAAATAATTATTTTATTAATACTGTTTGATAATATTACCTTTCAGGTCTTTCATCTCTTGTCTATCTAATAGATATCAGTAATGTGAACAAAGCTTCATGCCATAGACTTAGAAAGCTACTACTACAGCTAGGTAGACAAGATAGATAAGAAGCTATACCGATAGGGATGCCTAGCAACGATTTACGTTATTGAAAGCAAAATTTGTTCGAAATGACAATTTGTCACATGTCACAATACATGGTTGAAATGGCTTCATCAGGTACTACGCGCAATTCGGTTCATTATAGGTATTATCTCCTTAGCTTCCAGTTATACCAGCATGTGTAGTCATGTTTTTTTCTCGTCTTGTTTATCAACTAATTAGGCAATTCGTGGAAACTGGTTTTCTCTACAAATCGTTTCTTCTAAAATACCAAAATGCCCTGCACGTTTAGGTGTACACTCTGCTCAACACGTTCTTCAGAAAACTTGTTGTGTTTTAGAAAATTCGTATTCATACATTTGTAGGCACCAATACGAAGAAGATAAAGGTTGCGCCAGGCTTACCAGTAATATAATAGAATGCGCGTTATTGAAGAAAAAGAATAAACAATTACTGTTTTCTATTATAACCTACTTCCTATCCTTTTTTTTACGATGGGAAAATGCATGTTATGCATCCTCTAACCTACTTCCTATCCTATCCTATCCTACTAATATATAAAAGTGAAAGTAAGAATGTATGTATTTTCCCTTTTCACGTCAAATCCGCTGAACCGATTAAGATGTATTTTGGTATAGGAGTAGGTTAGACCATGGAGACGGACATAGGCTACTTTTCGTTGCGTAAATTAAATCAGACGTTGTTAAAATAGAGGATGAAAGTTTGTATGGAAAAAAATATTAAACACATGTGTTTCAGGGTTAGTTGTATCGTTGTTGTAGGGTAGTAGTAGGGTAGTTGTAGGGTAGTTGTAGGGTATTTTAGTAGTTGTAAAACTTTTTGTGAAAGGTTCATCCGGGGAAGTACTACCACCATACCTATTTCTGCCGCCAAGCTGTAATGTCTTCATTGCTGTGTTCCGGTTTGAAGGGCAAGGGGGCCGGTACAATTACGGCATTGCAGTGCAACGTTGGTCACGTGCTTAGTGAACGTGATCACCGCGCCATTGCAATCGTTATAGGTAAAGGTTACCGCTTAACATCAGGTGGGCCTTCGGCTTGTCTCGTCATTTAGTCTTGCTATCCGATTACTGTTTTCAAACAGGATTTAATGAGAGTTACAATCTCAAACTTTCACTAGATTCTGACCGTATATGTAGACTTTGGGTGATCTAGGAAGAATCATCCAAATACTGCTATTCATTAGAAATTCGTTTCTTAAGAAAATATTATGTGACTTCGAGGAAAACATTAAAGGCATCGTGAGAAACTGTGTTAAAACCGTATTATGTATGAAGTGCTTGTATACATAAGTTGTGTCCGTTGTCATTCAACTTCATTTGCTATACTCAGGTCATTGGCAGGAAGTCAATGGTCGTTACTAGTATAGATCGCAGAATTCATAATTTATTTATTTTAATGCATCGCTTGCTTGTAGGCTTCCTTTGAAATAGCTTTTGATTCCATAGTTCGTCATTATTTCATCATCATCATTTCAGCCGTAAAACGTCCACTATTGAACTAAGGCCTCCCTCATGGATCTGCGTGAGGGGTAGTTGCCATACTCACCACGCTTGGCAGGCGGGTTGGTGAGCGCAGTATGGGATGTTGATATACGGAAAGACGCTGCTGCCCATCTTCCGAAGGCGTCCCTTAGCAGGCTCTTACTGCATCCACGGGTAGGAGAGCAGGGGTGACATTCTACTGCCGGCACCCCACGGCTAACTGCCGTCATTATTTAATTTTATCATTAAGATATTTATTATTTAATACTTTGATGTATCCTCCCCGTACAGCATGAATACCAGTTGCTGAAGCTGTATAAATCATCTATAATAGATGTGAAAGGCCTTATTTGCGTACAGCTTAGGTCTGATTATGCGCATCCAACCTTTACAATTGCCGTGGGGTGCCGGCAGTAGAATGTCACCCCTCCTCTCCTACCCGTGGATGCAGTAAGAATCTGTTAAGGGATAACTCCGGAAGATGGGCAGCAGCGTCTTTCCGTGTAAGAACATCCCGAACTGCGCTCACCAACCCGCCTGCCAAGCGTGGTGAGTATGGCAACAACCCCTCATGCACTTGGATCTCTAAGACAATGAGGGAGGCCTATGTCCAGCAGTGGATGTCTTACGGCTGTAATGATGATGAATGATGAACCTTTACAAAATTATGAGCTGACACGAAAGATGCGATGTGGATTTTCCACAACCCAAAACAATATCTTTATTAAACCTCTGTTCAATAGCCAAAAGAACAACCATTTTTGGAGGGAGTTAATTCCAATTTCCGAGATAATGAATGAATTACGCGGATATCCTTCGATGGTGTGAATCACTTTGTTGGGGGTTCTCGGTAAGTCGGATTTGCAGTGAACTCATGCGTAAAACACGCGGTTGTAAGAGCCTGAAGTAATACATTTACATTAAAAAATATTTTTCTTAGGACCTTCAATCAAGTTAACTGTTTAATTCTTAGATCCCTAAATCTTCATGCTGTTCGGGACAATGACGACACACATATATGCTATACGGGCACCTCTCTACATACAACAAAATTCGGAATATTAGTAAGTTATTTGTTTCTATTTTCTATCGAGTAGGTATTGTCTGCTTGTTGTATTATTCTGTGGTAAGGTTAAATTATTACCTATAAATTCAATGATTCGATGCGTTCAGTCAGAAATAAGCAAATCCACGTAATCCTTATAATAACCCAAATTCTGTTGTAAGGTATCATTATCTGTTGTATTTAATAATGTTTTATTAAGTAGGTATAGACAAATTATAATATATACATATATGTGTATGTATATTAGTAGAGTATAGTAGAATATTAATGATTTGGCTTCTACATACAGTGCCCATGGTAATCATGGTTAGCTAATCATCTGCATGGACAGATGTAAAATTCTTCATGAGTTTGGTCATCGGTATAGAATTTAGATAAGTTTCGAGTAGCAAAATAGTTTCTGATTTGGCAAACAATCTGGTACCCAACTAAAATATGTAGGATGTAAATTGCATGTTAATAAGCATACTTATTATATTTAACACATCATACCTAGAACTAAACCAAACAAGTTTATTTAGGAGCAAGCTGGGGAAGTCACAAAAATAAGTAATTATTTATTAGTTCATTTTTCTTTATTTTTATATCTTCAAAGGTAAGTTCAGACTGCTGTGTAGGTACCTGTATCTACTAGGTACAAAATGAAACTTAGCATAAGCTGCCACATTAAAGTTGTTTATTTTATTTCAATCAGATATTATGTACTTACTTATAAGTTATAAGTTATAACCTACTACACCTATGTAATTATTAAAATTGTTTAAGAAGAGTCAAAAAAGCGAACTGGGTTTTTGACTAAATCAGACCGGTCTATAGTAAACTTAACTGCCAATCAAAATTAACTATTTAACAGTTACCTAGATAAGTTTATAATGTGTGCCAAAATTAAGTGAATGTGCTGTACGCAGTCATACGGTTTCTCAGCCCGCTATTGTTTCATTTTTTGCAACAGAAGGTATTCTGCTTTAAACGCTGATCATCGGATTCAGATTTGCAAATTCAACTTTAATAAGGACATTGACCATTCCTGCCGATCGTCCGGTAGCTAGGAAACGTGCGTCCTTGCGTTCACTAGCCTGAGACATATCGTTTGTACCTTATCATAAAATGTCATCGTTTAACATCGGACATCGGCTAGTAGAAAGGCAAAGCATTACCAGACTCACCTTTAACTGCAATCGGGCATCACTCCAAGGCGATTTGGAAACTGTCGTTCACTAGTCTCAAGGATAATGGAAAACAATTAGAGTTGTTCGCACGTGACAGTTTGTGAAGCGAAAGCGGTTTCGACGCGGAAGTTAGGTGCGCGATCTTTATAGCCAGCGTGCGTGGAAGACGGTCGACTCGCGCGCAGCGGCGTTCGCGACTCGCGAGGATCGTTTCACCAGCCGAGGTGTCGCGAGGAGAAAGTCTCCGACGCGGCCGTGGTGCGCACGCTTCGAGACGAGGTGGTGGGGACGTGGCGTATCGCGCAGAACTAACATCGTAGCAAACTCAGCTTCTCCAATTGCTCCATCTATCAATACTCATCCTCGATGCTTAATTATACAAATATTCATACATTTAAAAGATTTTGAAGTAATTATAATAAGTTACAACTTGTGCGGGCCTTCGGTGCGTAGATCCGTTCCGCTCTTGACCGATATTACAATAACGCTAACCGTGAAACTGCTTAACATCTTCCACCCGACAGACTAAGCAATGTCTCTCATCGATAAGTTGTTCTCGGAAAGTAAGAGCATGCTGTAGTTATCAACAAGTCAATTTGTCGCGTTGCCCGCTATTGTTTTTTCGTGTGAACATCGTTTAAGTACTGCTACAAATGAATATGAATGAGCGGTCGAGAACTCGTAATAATTCAGGCAATTAGTGCGCTCCCACGGAACTACACCCAATCAGCGAACATCCCTTGGGATGCGAAAAAGGAAAGAAGCTTATTTGATTGAAATCATTTAAAATGTTCAACTTTTACACATAATTTTGATTCTAAACAGTTGGTTATATAGCTTTTAGATTAATAAATAAATTAATAAAAAACATCTTTACTACTTCCACTTTAAGCTTACTTACATGGTATTTATATTTGTAGGATTTGGATAAGTTCTATGTTGGGTCAGTATTTCACAGCATTAAGATTGTTTAAACAAGAAATAATTCATCTGTTAGCTATTCAACAAGTTAAATATCTGGTTCTGATTCTTTACAAATCATCACATCATTAAACATATTAATTGCGATAGTTAGCTTAAACAAACAGAGACAAAGCTCGGGGGAGCGCTCTGTTTTTACATTCCCGATGACATGTCATCCATTCGCCACAACAGGGTCCCACTTGAGATTCTTTCAGCTATTTTTATTTCAATTAACCTTTACCGAGTTTCTGGAATGGAATAAAACTGGTGTCACACAAAGGTTTTATTGGTTTTATTTAGCTATGCAAACATGTGACTAATGGCATCGAAAACATGGATTGTTATTAGCTTTCATTCTTTTAAACATTTGCTGATTAAGAAACGAGACGTGTAGTCATTATATAATTTATTTGTCAAGATCGGAAAAGCACAATGCAAAATGATTTGGATACCACAGGGTTAGGAAAACATGGCCTTGGCAATACCTTTACCAGGACACATGAGAAAAAATTGGGTTAGGATTCGGGGATTAGGGTTTCGTAACCAAAATTATGTTTTCAAAGACCATTGGCTTTTTTGGCTGATTAAAATATCTTGAGTATTTAGCTAGGATTAACGATTTTACAACACCTTATCAAGGATTATAATAATAGCTACTTCCTTAATTACTTTATTTATCCTAACAACAACGCTACAGTACGTCCCTGTTACATTCAGTCCCATCTGTTTATACAATTATCGGTTAAGAGCCGAGTCAGTGGCGCGCGCTGTTCTTCCTAAATGACTCCTTCATCAACAACATCCATCGGGGTCCTTATTAGTGCCCCGACGAACTTCCTTAGGATAGTACGTAGCCAGTATCCGAACTAATCAGACTAAACACTGACCAGTTTTACAACGAACCTAACAAATAAATTCAAGTACGGAACGGTATTCGCAATTTAAACTTTTTAATTCAAAAAGTATTCGAATAATATATTCTTTTTAAATAATAAATGTAATCTTTTTGAGTTATAAATGGAGAATTTTTCTGCAAACTACAAGTGTGATCAGAACTGGGAGCAGCATATTTTCACAGTGCCATATCAAAACGGTTCAGATGTTCCGGTTGCGAAACAGAGGTGTCAAGCTAATGCAAGAGAGCGAGACAGGACTCAAAAGTTAGTATCAAACTTGTACTACTTATTTACTATTTCAATTTAGATTTTTAGGGTCTGTCACAATGTGGTTCAAATTGTATATTTTTGTGATTGCTCAATTCACTTTTGAATGAGACTTTAACATAAATGTTTTGCACTTACAAGTATCCTAGGATCAAACCTTGAGTCCCATCAAACGCTCAATATAATTTTTATCAAAATATTTGTGTTTCCAAGCAGCGTGAACACGGCGTTTAACACTCTGCGGCTGCTCATCCCCACAGAGCCGCCGGACAGGAAACTTAGCAAGATCGAGGTTCTAAGGCTAGCAGGCAGCTATATCACGCACCTGGATAATCAGCTGTATACCGGTTAGTTAAGATTTCATTTGTGTTTCTTTCTACTGATTTATAAGTTTATTTGTTTGAGCCAGCCACCAACAGAAGATTACCGACACAAAAAACTTACAAGTACAAAAGTAAAAACAATGAAATAGCATGGGCTAGTTTTCTCCCAATCACAAGCAGCTACAAAACTACAAGAATAGGTTTGTAAGTTAAAAGAATATAGAAGTGCTCTAAGAAATGCCCTTGATATTATCAGATAAAGTTCACTTGAGAATTGGTGGTAAAAACTTTTTTCTTTTTTTGGTGTTTTATCCTCTTTATGTTCTGTTGTTTTACTACTGTGATAATAAGAATTTTACGAGTAGTAGTTATACAATGTTTCGTTTATTTTTAAATTGTTTATTTATTTATTAAGAAGCCTGATGTTTCCCACTTCAGGGCATAGGCCTCCCTTCCCTCCTTCCGCCCTAGCTTAGCCCTGTTTTGAGACTGTTGAAGCCAGTCAAATAGTATATAGGTCCTGAAAGCATAATTTGTTTGAAAACGTTGACAGGGTGTGTGTAAGTGTCATGTAAATAAAACCCTAAATAAATAATATGATTAAAAAAAATCTTCAAAATCTTCAAATGTTGTTGCACATCCTTCTACAATCAAACTCAACACATTTCATCACAATGTCCATACCACGATAACCATATTACATACGTGAGCGATAATATCGCTCTTTTCATATTTTGCGTCCCAGGCGCTAGCGCACATGCATCTCATTCGCATCTCCACCGCATGCACGCTTCTTTCATCTGTTATATTATTAATAATAATTATTATTAGTCATATTATTAATAATATCAATCTTAAGCTGATTGATAAAGGAAACTAATATAATTCCATATAAACGGCCTCAGATCTAAAGAACTTCCGATCGAAAGAAGGGGTTTCACCACTCGGGACTCCAAAGATTTAACTACACGTCATCTAGTAAAGTACTGCAAAAACATAATCGCCAAAATATCAAAAGTCAAAAGCATAAACGAGTTTATGGCAGATATCGGCAAGATCTTGAACGTAAACTTGTAATCTTAACTCATGTTTTTTTTTTCTATTTAAGGTGAAATGGAACAACCATGCTTGCAGAAAAGCGAAACTGAGAGTAATAATTCTGCTCTTTGTACGTTTTGCTGGTCTGCTGTGAAAAAAGATGTAAGTTCTATAAAATGTATTATGATTACCTACGTGTGTAGGTATCTACCTCTACACTGTTTTATACTAACAGGTGCTGTAGAGATAGATGTAAGTCCTTTAAAATTTTATAAATGGTTAATTAGGTACATATAGTTCGCGCAAAACTTTATGAGCTCTGTGAACGTTGCGGAAAATGCAAAGTTACGCATGTTGACATACAATATTGCCAACTAGGTTATAATTAAACTTGCTCCATAGTTATTAAATTTATATTTTAAATTGGACTTTGAAGGTTTAATATGTTCTAACAATTAAGTTTTAATTTATCCGTCACTAAATATAATAATTTATTTTAAAATACATCCGTATTATTTGATATATAAATAAATGAAAAACAAAATGTGTGCTAGACAAAACGAAAATACGCCAAAAAGTTCGCTGGCAACCCTAGTTTCACAGACGGAGCCCCTCTCGCTCCCCTTTTGTGTCTTTCCTTCCCCTGAACGCCTTAAAAACTGTATACTGCGCAGTCGTCGAAGCTAACTACTTCACAGAGCTCATAAAGTTTTGCAACTCTACACCAAGTATTATTTATGAAATTATAATTATTATATTTATTTTCGTCATATTTATTGATGGCTCTGTTTTTATCTCACAGGATATTTTTGAAAGTTTTTAGCCATTTAATAACTGGTTAGTTTAGATTCCGCGCTACCACTGAAGTCCGATAGTGATGTTATCATAGAACTAAATACCGACTACAGACTAGACTAGTCTATAGCTTTGTAGACTAGTTCCCGTTTTTGCCGTAAGGCTTCAGTGGTGGCGCTGACTCTTCATCATCATTATCATCATCTCAGCCGTAGGAAATCTACTGCTGGATCCTCCCTCGTGGGTCTTTGTGCTGATCATAAGGGGTTGTTGCCATACTCACCACGCTTGGCAGGCGGGTTAGCGAGCGCAGTACGGGATGTTGATACACAGAAAAAGACTCCTGACCATCTTCCGGAGGTAACCCTTAGCAGATTCTTACTGCATCCACGGGTAAGAAAGGAGCGGCAACATTCTACTAACGGCACCCCACGGCTTCTCTATAATTAAAGTTAAACATGCAAAAGCGTGGTGAGTATGGCAACTATCCCTCAGGGAGATCCATGAGATGGCATGTCTTCAGTAGTGGACGTTTAACGACTGGAATGATGATGATGATGATGCAAAATTCACTTTGTTAATTTGTTACCTATTTGAAAAGGTAGGTACGTAAAATCATCACTAAACTATTTCGTAGCCTTTGACTTATTTGTACAATATAACTTGGTTCATTTGACTTTTCAGCTTTTGACAATTTTTCGGACTAAGTATATGTATGTATAAAAACTAACCCTATTTTTACACAAACAATATATATATACATATACACTAGAAAAAGTGGCAAGCAACAGCTATAAAAAAGAAGAAGAAGCAATACACTAGTTTTGTAGCACAGAAGATAAACGCTGATTGTGTGATAAATAATCGGTATTAACATCAACTATGTATTCGTTTTCAGAAAACACACGCTCCTGGGCAGAGTTTGTAAAAACACTACTGAAAAAATTCTAATCTTCCTAATACCTTACTCGTACCTACTAGTCCACGTTATCTAACGAACTTTATTAGTAAATCTAGATAGATTAAAAAAATACTTACCTTATAATTAATGTCTCGTATTTAAAAACGGGAAAGTTTTATAACTAATAAATAATACATTTAAGAAAAATAAAACTATTATATATTGCAAATGGCACAGTTTTATTTTAAGTTAAAGAGCTTTAAGGTTTTGTTAATATTAAAATGATCACAACCAGTATTATTAAGGTGGTCAACATTTATTTCAGATAATATTATTAATGTGATTGGCAGTGGGAGTAGCTAAGTACATAAATATTTGTTATTTCGTGTTTATGGTAATGAGGAAACATTTTAGTAAAACAACTTATGCTAAATACTAAGGAAGTAGCTTTAGTTATGACTTACATACGACTTCTACTGATCATTCACTAGTTAAGTACCTACAAAAACATTTACAAAATCTACAGTATATTTTAGATACTAGGTATAAAATTTTATCTACGGTTTTTTTCGTAAGGTATTTGATGGTCGGATTCAAAGAAAAACAGTCATTTGAAATAATTAGCAATAATTCAGCCAAATTAGATGTAGAATGTTTGGAAACAAACCGCCAATACTAAACCTAAAAATTGCTTTCTTTCTGTTGGTTTTTATATAAATATATATATGTCAATTATCGCGGATTTGTGACCACACTCTTTTAATATAAAACACAATTAACTCGGTCAAAAAACCAACCTATAGGAAGCAATTTAGTTGTATGTGTCTCAGTGTGTTTACAAGCATTCTTCATCGGCTTTGACTGAAGTATAGAAGTCATTAAGAAGTTGTTCCGCTGTCAACGCCTGACGTTAATAGTCAGGCATGAAACGAGCGACGTTGCTTGTACTAAAAACCTTAAATAAACCACAAAATGGACAGAAACTGTTATCCTGTTAAACTGTTACCCGCCACACAATAATTTTGTGACCTTTCTTCCTTAAAATAGGTAATTACAATTTGTGACTAGCAAAAATCTAGTCAAATAAGTAGACACTAAACTATTCATAAATAAGGCAAGTATTTACAAAAATATAACTTTAAACAATCTGTAACATTTTCACATAATTATTTAAGAAATTGTAAATGCGAAAACAAAATTAAAATCAAGGACTCGTGCCAACAAAAACATAAACCACTTTACATCACATGTACACAATTTTCCTCTAAGAAGACATCACAGTCATTGATATTACTTACTAAGTATATTTCCATTGGGATTGATTCTAAGACACTAGGCACCAGATGTATAAACAAAAACATATAAGTAGAATACCAAAGTGTAACCGCATAAGTTACATATCATATGCACAATATCCTTAAAAAGCTATTTAAGGAAGCATATGGGAAATACGCCCATAGAACATATTTTGTAGTCGGCGTAGGATTTCACGCCATATAATATTGTTCTCTTCACTTTGTTAAATAGTTAAAAATAAACTCATATCCCAATGGTTCTCGCTTATCAATTTCACGTTATGTACAGTCTTTAACAATATAAGTAGTCCCGTTTTTACACCAACAAGTCACAAAAAGTCTCAGCTATCGCATATTTCTGTCACGTCCAATGAAGGGGCTGGATTCGTGGTTATTCTTCTCCAAATTGCCGGAGAGCGTCGGGTCTGGTCGACTTCTCTTGAAGAACCCGAGCTTCCATAGAAGGAGGATGAGGAGGATTAGCACTATGAGACCTAAGATTATTGACAGGATAATCACCCATGGCGGGACTTCCGTCGGCTCGCTGATCTTTAAGTCTGGGTAGGCGACTGTTGTGACCTGCCAAAAAAATATAGGTATTGCGATTATCATAACAGTTAGGATCATCATAACCATTATCTCAGCATCATCAGCCGTTGGACGTCCACTGCTGGACATAGGCCTCCCTCATGGATATCTTAGTACTGATCTTGAGGGGTTGTTGCCTTACTTACCACGCTTGGCAGGCGGGTTAGCGAGCGCAGTACAGGATGTTGTTATACAGATAGACGCTGCTCATCTTCCGGAGGTATCCCTTGATAGATTCTTACTGCATCCATGGGCAAGAGACGGTAGGCAACATTCTATTGCCGGCACCCGACAGCACGGTTGGGATATTGGCAGCAATTCTTGTCAATTGAACATTTGTAATAAATTCGCGGCAAGCGGCAGTCATTGTTTAATATTCCATGTACTTTACAAGAAGTCAAAAACTAAAAAAATAAGTTGTTTTGTAAATAAGGTGAACGCCTACCATATAATTGACTTTTATTTTTATTTTATTTTATTTGGGAAACAAACAGTTATAATTAAATGATTAAATATACAAAAACCTAATACTAAAACCAGTGAAGTTTCCACTTTTACATAACATTATTGATATACATTTTGTAATAAGAAGACGTTCAGTTTAAGGACTCTTCTAAGAATAGGCTCCTTCGTGTATAGAACCATGACCAAATAACTACAAAATACAAGTAATCTACAAATCGGCCTTACCGTGACAGTGTCATCATGCTCCTTGCTTTGATGAATATTGTAATGATCCGGCAGGTAAATGAAGGCTGTGGACGCGATGTTCACGTGACTAACACGAGGATAGTCCTCCACCAAGGTAGCGTTCCACAACCTCGCCTTCACAGTGATGGTGGTAGCTTGGGCTCGGGCCAGCCGGTAAATGAAGCATTGGAACTTTATGCACTTTGCTGACTTCTTTTGGCAGTTCTGCAAAAGGAAAAAAACGGATAAGTACCTAGTTAAGCTGATATAAGACTTTTTGTGCTTATTTCTAATAAGTTTCCAATTTCAAACATTTAACCGTTCCTGAGATGATCGGCTTTGCAGGTGGACAGAGAAACAAAATTGTAAGTAACTGCCTTATAATATATTTTTTTTCGTTAGGCTAACGAAAAAAATATTTAGGACACAATAGTGTCCCACTGCTGAGCAAAGGCCTCCTCCAAGTTCTTCCATTCGTCCCTGTCGGAGGCGGTGTCCCACCATTTTTTTCGGAAGGTGTCTAAATCGTCCCGCCAACGTCTTCGTGGCCGACCGCGATCACGATTTCCTTGTGGTGCCAAAGCTGTGATTGAGCTGGCCCACCTCTCTGAATAATACCTGCTGTATTATAGAATTATCCTGCTGGGTTCCTGATCCTGATGAGTAGAAGTAGTAGAAGTAGAAAGGACGCGTGTTTCTTAACTAAGTAACTTTGTACCTACTCTCTTGTATTCACTCGCAATCTAACTATTGCATATATGGTAACTACTATGCTACTACATAGGTATACTAACTATGGTATATATAAGTTTATATATGTTAATAATATATATTTTTATGTTTATATATTATAATGTTTATATATTTATATACATAAGTTTTGTATATGCGGGTATATATTAGTACAATAGTGTAGTTAAGTTCTAACGTACCATATTTACGACATGTTTCCTTTGGCCATCCTTGTCTGTATACGCTTCTGCTTTCACGATATCACTTTCTCTTTTCCTCCTAACTTTATTCTCCAACGCACTTATATCTGATCCTTGTTTCGTGTCATTATGTTGCTTCTGATTTGAATTTACGCTTAGTTTGCCTGTTGATAGGAATGGGTCCATCTCCAGGTTTTCAAGGTACGGTTCAGCGGCTCCAGGGCGTTTGGAGAGATTTAGAGGGTTGATTTCTCGTTCTGAGATGAAGCATTCACCATTGCTTTGATCTGTAATATACATAATTCAAAATACATAAACTGAAATTTTAAAAAAGTAGTCCGTAAACTAACGTACCTACATCATTAACTTTTGCACGATTTTAGTGTCCCTCTGCTGAGCATACGTATCCTGTGTTCAGCATTTTCCATAATAGTTAATAAATAACAAGAAGGATAATGTAAGAGAATTGAACATCTACATTGTCATGATAACAATAATATTGAGTTAGATAAAGTTAGTTACCTGCTTCTCCATCTACAGTGGGCACATTTTCTGGATACAGCAACCACTTGCCCTGCGCGCCATCCGATGCCACTTGGTGTGGCCACATGATTACTACTTGTACAGATGATACTCGCCATGGTCCTTCGTTGAACACCTGAAAAGGAATAATGAATGAATTTATAATTATGAATCTCTTTCAAACAACGCTCATGAACATCAATCACCATGTATCACTCAGTAGAATAAAAATCACATCGATCAATGAAGCGGGCCTTTTTACTTCTGTTTATGTCATATTTCTTATTAAAGCATAAGTAATATCAGACATCAACGGTCATACCTGGTATGTGTGTACTATCCGGGTTCCAACATCGTCGAAGTATTTCATTGCTGACTCTCCTTTGATTTCTCCTCCATAGAACACTTGCTCAGGTCTTGCAGCACTGTAATCATAAATCTGTTTGTTAGAATTGTCAATAGCGGGATACCTACTTTTTCTTTATTCCAGTCTACTATTATCTACACTACACTAATAATAAAGGGGAAATATTTGATTGTTTGTTTGTATGCATTGAATAGGCTACGAAACTACTGGACCGATTTGAAAAATTATTTCACCATTAGAATCCTACATTATTTCTGATGAACATAGGCTATATTTTATCCCCGTATTCACACGGGAACGGAAACTACGTGGGTGAAACCGCGCGGAGTGCGGCTAGTGTCTAATAAAGCTATACTGTTTTTCATTGTTGTGTTTCTCAATGTCATTGTGTTCGTTATGGCCCTTCTCCAACTGCACACATCATCGTTTGACTTGATATGTGCATCATCAATTCATACAACTGCTTACCCCTTGATCAACAACTCAGCATTTTTGATCACCCTTGCTTCTATCTGCATCGGTTTCTTCCCTTGGTGAAGTTCTTTAGACGTGGAGTTGGCCCAAACAGTAAATATGACAGAAGGTTCGTTATCCTCCAAAGCTCTTGCGTCAAACCTCATAGTGATTGGTGGGGTGTCGTCAGCTTGCTTCTTGAAAGGGTTTTCTAGCATGCAGGATACTATTGTCTTGTTTACGCTGGTGCAGATCACATGTTTGTCCTGAAATTTATAAAATAAATTATATTTCACGAAAGAAACTTGGACTGGAACCAAAGATTTTTGGTTATTTAGGGAATTAATAACGTTTTTGCTACAAAATACATGCACAATGGCGGTGTATATTACCACGAATGTTGATTGTTATCTTTTACGAATATGTTACTAAGATATACCTATAGGTACGTTACTATTGTTATCATGAAAATGTAGTGCTGTCGTTTCAATCTCTGTTAGACTCACCCTAATAGACTGCTCCTCGTCCTATAAGTAATTAAATCATTACTTAAACTACAAATAAAACATACTTTTGTACTTCGGATAGTCTTTGTGGCACTTTCTATGTACATCTCTCAATCGTATTTGTTGAAAAATATTGTAGGACATTTCATCATATAGAATATTTTTTTAGGTAAACTGTACTTCTGTCTAAAAATGTGCCTACGACGTTTGTTTTAAAGGTTCAAATGTGTAGGTGCATTTTTGTGTTTTATGTCTAAAACGTGTAAATCACTTCCAGTTTATCATTATATCGTCATGATCAGTCCGCGTCAGCCTACTACTGGACATAGGCTTGTTCCGTGGCTCACTACTCAACAAGAGCTTCAGTTCTCTTCTAATCCTACCAACAAATTTATATCATTTAAGTTGCGTATGTCTAAAACGTGTAAATTACTTTCAGTTTATCATCACTTTCATCACATCGTCATGATCAATCCGCTTCAGCCTACTGCTGGACATAGGCTTGTCCCGTGGCTTATTACTGAACAAAATCATCAGTTCTCTTCCATTCCTACCAACGAATTCATATCATTTCCTATCAACGAATTTATATCATTTCCCGTTATTTAAGCCCACGTTTCCCTAAAACTATGACTATGTACGTGAAACTTACGCTAATATTAGCAGCGATGTAATGCAAACTTGAGTGATGCTGCACGAACACTTGTCCCTCGTATGCTGACTCGCCATAGTTATCTACGGATACTGACAACCTTATCTCCTCTTCTTGGCCCAGAGTGAGGGCGTAAGCTGTTCCATCTTCAGCTGAAATTATAGAAAACATATTTTAGGATGTTGCAATCAATAATTTGTCGTGAGAACCACTATAAAAGTCAACGATGGCATGAAATATTCATAAAGTATACGTAAAAACCTATAATATACCCATATATATAGCAACCCTTATTGGAGGGTGAATCAACTACAAAGAGTCAAGAGGTATGTAGGTAAGTTGAAGGGGACTTTACAGCGAGCAAGTCGAGAGGATATTTTGTCTACAGCTTTTCTACTTGAGATTGTGATAAGCTTAGGTATAATATGTGGTTGTAAAGTATGGCTTACTTTTTTCTGCACATAGTTTCGATTGCGTTGTCCGAGTACATTAATAACTGCTAAATGTGTCTATCACGCTTATTTTCACTCCATTATGACATACGGTGTCCTTACTTGGGGTAACTCCTCTCAGTCTAAACGAATATTTATTCTACAGAAAAGAGCAATACGATCAATGTTACTGATGAATAATCTTGAATCTTGCAGGGAAAAATTCAAGCAATTGGAAATTATGACACTAGCTGGGGAATTTATTTATCAAAACCTAATGTATGTTAAGATGAATTTAACAGAATTTAAATTAAATAAGGACATCCATGGCTTTAACACTAGATCTAGAAATAATATTTGTATACCAATTCACAGACTTGCGAAAGTGGGTAAAAGCTTCCTATGTATTGGTATAAAATTATTTAATAAATTGTCCCAAGATTTACGCAGCATTGATGATTCGGACTTTAATGTGAAAATTAGAAAATTATTATTATATAAATCCTATTACAATATTGACGAAGCTCTTGCTGATGACTTTTTACATTGTGAGATACCTACTTAGTAGTTATTTATTACTTAGTCTTACTATTATGTGTTTTTAATGTATATGTATTCTAAAACTGTTATAATTTGACTTTTCCAAGTGTACGATTGTATCTTTATGGAATAAATGATTTGTATTGTATTGTATTGTATAATTACCGTTAATAAGTTGCAATATGCTACTTAACGAAATTTCCGACAAAAGCGACACGGTTCATCTGATTCTAGTTTCGCCGTCTAGTTTATTAGATAATTAGTAGAATATTTTTTTGTGAAGAATTCATCCGGGGAAGTACTTCCACCATACCTATTTCTGCCGCCAAGCAGTAATATCTGCATTGTTGTGTTGAATTTGTTTTGTGGATTACTATGAGGTGCATCAACTGCGGAATAGCCATACAAAGACTGCAGAGGCATCTCATATCCTCGCTTTTAGAAAAATACTGTCAAAAATCTGTTTTTTTTTTTTTTCATGGTATGCGATTTTTTTATTTTTATTAATTTGCATTAAAGTGCCTTATTGTTTTTAATAGCAAATCTATCCACTTATTGCCAGCAATCTGACTAAAGGTTTAACTGAGTTAATTTAGGTGAAACTGTTTACGTCTAGTCTGTTGTAATGACAAGTTCTTTATGTGTTTTATTTATTGCAATTTAATGTACCAATATTCACGAATATAAAACACCAAAAATCATTGGTGTACATTGAATTCGATAACTATGCCAACGCCCATACAGAAATTGGCCATGTCCATGGATCTTCATGAGGGGTAGTTGCCATACTCACCATACTTGACAGGCGGGTTGGCGAGCGCAGTACGGGATGTTGATACACGGAAAGACGCTACTGCCCATCTTCCGGAGGTATCCCTTAGCAGGTCGGTGGTTACTAAAATAAAAATGTCAACTTACTCTTTGGCAGCTGCAAAACAGGGTTGACCACTAGGTCGCTGATACAGATGCCGTCTGAGCCACAATCGTTCAGGAAGTTAGCCGTGAACATGGTGGTGGCTGTCGCGTTCAGCACCGGGTAATCGTCGATCTTGGGCAGCTCTCCAGTCACTAGGTATTGTGGCTGGACGTGCTCGAGCTTGTACGTCACTTGGAACTATAAAGACAATAATTATTGGTATTATCTGGTTTATTCGCGACGTGCTGGTCTAATATAGGCTAAGACGCAAGATATTTCGGGTTCAATGGTGATCCCGCTGCAGGTAAGGTTTTTTAGTGCAAATATTTGTTTTGGGTCTGGGTATTTAACTATGTATGTATATTGCGGAATGTATTTACAAAAGTATTATATACAAATTCACGTATAACACAAGCCTTGTTTACTTTGTATGTGTAAAGTCCAATTTATTAATTTCTTCTTTGTGAAAGGACATGGACAAAAATGACATTCCATGTACACATACATAGTAAATTACATTGTAAAATAATAATAGAAAACTGAATTATTACGTAGTTTTTAGCTTCTCTGAACTTATCAATTATTATTTCAAAATATTAAGTAATGCAAGATGCATTAAAGCGCCTTATTGTTTTTAATAGCAAATCTATGCACTTATTGCCAGCAATCTGACTAAAGGTTTAGGAAACTGTTTACGTCTAGTCTGTTGTAATGACAAGTTCTTTATGTGTTTTATTTATTGCATTTTAATGTACCAATAATCACGAATATAAAACACCAAAAATCATTGGTGTACATTGAATTCGATAACTATGCCAACGCCCATACAGAAATTGTCCTTTTACCCTAAACTAATATTTTTTTTATTTTTTATAATATTACCTTTATTGGAGTCTGAATATCTCTAGTATTGTTCTTCAAATAAACGATATGCTCCCTGCAATCTTCCACGTCTTTTCCCAGTTGAATAGTCCTATTCACAATATTGCTTTTTTCGTTGTCGAAGAAGACTCTCGAGTATTTTCTACCACCAGGGAATGTCTCCGCTTCTATAACGTAGTTTAGTTTATGTGTATTTGTCTGATTGGATCTGACTAAGGACTCTATGATGCAGCAAGCTTGGAAGTGAAAACAGGTGTAGTTCGCTCCAGGGTCTTTCTCGCAGCCTTGCGTTGCGGGATCGATGTTTATAATCGTGTTAGTTGGTCGAATCGAGGTTTTTATATCGATTATAGGTCTTGTTCGAATGAGGGCAACGCTGCTCTGTAAACAGAATAACAAACATTTCAAGAATCATAAAGCATCCATCATCACACCCTTGTAGGTAAAAACAACTATGAACATCAATATAATCGTTACTTACATTTTCGTATGCGCCAACTAATAAATCAGGGTAACCATTCTCATCCAAATCCACTCCACCAGATAATGAGTATCCAAACGTCTTTAATATCACTGGCAACGCCTCGGCCTTTACAATCTGATCAGGTTTTATATTTAGTCCATTCTTTCTATCCCCCATGTAAATGTAAACCACTCCGTTTCCTTCATAAGGACTACCAATCGCTATGTCCTGACAACCATCCTTGTTTAAATCTCCAGCGTTGGCAATGGAGATACCAAATTGTGATTCTTGCTTGCCGGTCAATTTAACGTTATATTCTACAGAGAGATTATTGTTGACATTAAGGTACAAGTAGACAGCACCACCGGCGTCTTTAGAGAAGTAGAACGGAGCGCCCACAAGGAGATCTGGCATTCTGGAAACATAGACAATTTTTTGTAAGATTACGTAAAATAAAAATACAAACAGCCCGCCGTGCAGATTGATTATTTGCTTTTAGAGATTCAAATCAAATAGCAATAAGCCTTTGTTTAGGTGAAGAAAAATGAGACAAAGATTTGCATTCAATGAAAACGGGTTCCTCATTCATCATCAATGCACATGGAAGCTAGTTTTGTTAGTCACATTCATATTATTTTTAAGGATAGAAAATTGACGCACCCATCACCATTGACATCAGCCGCAGCAACTTCATAACCAAAACTGGAGCCAAACTGTTCTCCTTTTAAGAGTAAAGTCACATTCAGTATGTTAAGGTCCGTTCTACTCCAGTCAGCAGTGGCTCGCTTGCTGTACACCACAACCTGGCCTGTGCCCCGAGCTCGAGGCGCGCCGGCTGCATATGAATTCTTATCTCCACCAAAGAAAGTTGCGCCGGTGACTGACATGCCTGAAAATATTTTTTTTCTCAAACACTATTTATAGTGATACATCATCACCATCATCTTCATGGCGGCCTTTTGGTGATCCAATCTTGTATTTAGGCCTTTTCCCTATTCTTCTATTATTTTTTAACAGTGGACCATACGGTAATAAAACAAAGATTTTAATAAAAAGGAAGGCCTTTGCTTTGCTATAATGTGGTAAAACCGTTTTTTAAGTTAATGTTTTGTCTACCTAGTGTTTAGTACTATCTGTAGCTTGGGTTAAAAATTAATTTTATTTTTGTTCTGCTTTTGTATAAGCTGTAGGCCTTCCTACATAAGTAAATAAATAAATAAATAGAGAAGGAAATAAGAAATATATGCCTAAATCAGCTGTGTTACCTACGACATACACGAATAAACTGAAATTCGGCTAAAAATTTAACGATTGATTTCAAATATTCTTTATTTTACACATCGAGAGTGGAATTTATAACGTAAAATTAATAACATTGGGCTAGAATGTAAGTTAATTCATTCATTATTTCAAGTTTAGAAAGTCCATATTCATACCTAAATAACTGTATTTCTCAACCGGACTAGACTTGTCCTCAACAGGTCCCATGTAGACGACGTTGTCTCGCTCCAGCATTTCGTCCCTCACATCCTGAGCGAAGACGGTTCCTCTCCAAGTGTATGGGCCAGGACTTCCAAGTATCAGGGTATCATCTTCCAAGAATGAACTGCTGGTGCCTACTTGGCAGAAACCATATTCTTCGTGTTCTCTGCAAGATTAGTTATGTGTTTTGGTACAGGAAAAGTTAAGATAAAGTATTACATATGAATCAAATTTAGAGAGTTAGTACTAATTTGTGGGAAAAAATATTCATATCATTCATATCTACCTGGTATGTGGTCGTCCTCTGCATGGCTCTAGAACATCAAGTAATCTGAGTTCATTCGACAGGGTATAGCAAAGCCCTTGTCCAAGTTGTAGCTCTCCAGATTTTCGTATGTATCTAAAAACAAATGCACCTTATTTCCTTTATGTCATATAGAAGGTACAACTTTACATACAACTTCACGTAAACCATTTTGACCCAATAATATTATATAGTTTTGTATACTATTATATCTTTAAGATCTTCATGTATTTGTACCTACACAATTTAACAATAAAACTATTCTTATTTTTATACCTGTGAGCGCAAACAACTGCCTTCTTCTCAGGACCTTGACTCCTTACAGAGACTCCAAGCCACTGTCCCTCTTTGATCTCGTCATAATAAGGCCCGGAAAGATGATCAGATTCCAAACCTACATTAAAACCATACAGGTTAGATAATTTTGTTAAATTATTAAAGAAGCAGTTATAAATTAAAGCATTTTTGTTGATTCAGCAAATGGGAATAACTATTTGGTCAGCAAAAGTTGTTATTTTTGAAATGGGTTTTCTTAGTCACTTTATAACTAGAATTAGACACAACAATCGAATAAAATGCTGATAAACCAGGGTTATTATAAACTCAACCCAAACATAATTATGTCTACACAACAATTTGGTTTTGATGACAAAATTGCTGAAGCAACTCGAAGAATCGCTTTTGCTAAAACAAAATAAAAATCAGACCCAATATAAATGGGGCTGATGATAATGTCGACAAATGCAAAGCATTGCAACCAGGCGTGAATAAAATGCAAGAAAGTTTACAGCAAAAAAATCTTGCATATGTGCTAAAACTTAAAAATATTCAAATTGCACAAACAATTCGTGCGAATGATTAAATAACTAGCAGTTTGTAGATTCATGCAGCCCAATACATAGTCCTATAATGCTTTGCTATAACAAAAACGATAAGGGTGATAAGGCTGCAGTTTATGTAGCAAATGGTGACAATTCCGCAAAACCTGTAAGAAATCAACGTGAAGTTACGGCACAAACGTGTGGTCTCAGGTTAATGAACGTTATCGAAGTCTACTATATGTTAATTTTGATATTATTGATATGGCCGATTAGTATACCAGAAGGACACCACCGTTATGTTTGTGAGTATGGCTATTTTTATGGGTAGTGCTGTGTTAAACGGCCCAGCGTTACTTTTTCTAACCAATATAGCTTGGTAGGTGACAATGCTACGGGAGATTATTATTATTATTATATGAGTTTAACAATAATAAAGTGGTGTTTCGTTGTAAACGAAACCATGTCCAGTCACGTCGAACCAGTCACCTTTTAATTGCCTTGCTATTAACTTTTTAACATATTGTTATATTCTATAGATGCCACTTCAATTACAATACATTGAAGAAACTGGAGTTAATTAGGTATTAATTAAAACGTTTTCAAAAACCTACAAATGAAGTATAATTAAATAACAAAATCATAATAATTACTAAAGTGCTTTGGCTAAAGCATGTGATATATTGTGCTTGCAAGCTGTTAGTGCTGTACATTCTTGTACTGTGGATACATTCTCGTGTTACTCGTACCTAAAATCTACTTCTAAAATATATAATTATTCTAATCTCATGTGTGAAGAGAACAAATCTTAATGTTCGATCAAGTGCTAGTCTAGTTGGATTGGAATAATATTATACTATGCGAACATACAGAAAACATATGAAGTGACGATTACGAAGGATATGAACATTTACTTAAATCTATACCAATTTACTACGACGAAAATGTATCCCAATTATGACAAAATTATGTATAAATGGAGTATAATGATTTGCAAAATAAAAGTCAAAGCATGGTTCAGTTAGTTGAATTCATGCGTTGCAATAATGTTGGTTGAGCTGAAACTTGCTTTGCTATTAGTACAATCAAAGGTGACAGCGATTAGTTATTAGTCGAAGAGCGTAATGTTTATAAAGGAGGTTGAGACCACAGCTCACTTACTCATATTTAGCTTGCCGTACATCGCTGTTTGGGGCACCACCGACAAAAGACAACACTTTAGTTATACATTTACGTGAAACTAGTTCAATAGTAAAAAAAATCTTGGTATCATCCATATTTCAAATACCTTCTTAGTCTGCTTCTTTTGGTTCTTGGTCCATATTATTGATTTTATTTCAATTTTAAATTACACTGTGCATTTGGTAGTTATACTAGTGTATTCTACTTTTGCTTCTATTCTACTACCACACGTGTGTTGTTTTTTCATTAAAATTATTTACAATGTGTTTTAAATGTCTAAGGTTTTCGAATTCTATCTGACTACTTTTTCTACTTTTCTTACTATTTATACTTTACACAATTTGTGGTATGATGAACATGACAAGATTCCTCATGATCGCATTCAGTTTAGAAGCTTTTCCAAGACTGAAGACGCGATGACATAAACTTGGCGAGATGCATAGATCAGTCAGATAATATGGATAGATAAGTAAATGTATTTGATTTGAACTCTTCGAAAATAAGAGTTTTGCACAGTGAACTCACTTCGTCTTCCATCTGTGATGATCTGCTGGCAGTCACCGGTCTGAGGGTCAAGGGGGCACTTCCATAGGGCTCCGGATTTTGTCGTGTTCGGCTGCAGATTTTTACCCAGAGGAGCTCCAACTAGCAACCTGTAAAGAAAGAGAAAATCTCATTAAATCAAGCATCTTGACAAAGATAAAACAAAAATGTTATTCTATAACATATAAAAACTTCTAGAAATATAGAGAAAAAAGCTGTTCTCGCGAAATCATAGATTGTTAGCAACAATCATTAAAATGATCTTTCCATTCACGACCCACAAGCTTCCAACAGTTTCACGTAACGGAGGTTAGGCGTCAAAAGGAGATGATTACGTAGTCATTACATCATTATGGTAACAGAATAGATACTAGTGGTAATGACAGTGCATGACTGTGACGTAATTATCTGGGGATATCTGATTATGGGTGGTTACCGAGATCCTTGATAAGTTGATGACGGACCGGTATGTCTGGAACGCTCTTCAGCTCATTCGGATTATTAAAATAATTATATAAGTGATTATTTTATAATTTTAAGTACCAGGGCGGTTATAATTGCCTACACTGATGTTCAAAGGTGAATGCATTAATTTTATTCCACTTATGGACTAGCTTCATCTTTAAATTTAATATACATATATAGTTTATTAAGTTACAGCCTATAAAGACTGTCTAAAGACACTTCCTCGACAAAACATTTTATAGAGCAATTTAAAGATAACTAAACAAGAAAGGTGTCTCTATCAGATGTTAATAAAAAATACCAAGAATAGAGGTAGAAGCGAGAGAAAAACTGTCCTTTCTTTAAATAAAATGTATTTATAAAATAATATGAATCATCCGCCAGTTAGTAACATTTTAACAAAGTCTCTAAACAAAATAATGTAATATTAAAAACAATTGAACGATAATACGTAACAACATGCAATCAATTCATCATCATCATCATCATCAGCCTATATTAGTCCACTGCTGGACATAGGCCTCCCCAAATCTGTGCCATTTCACCATGTCTTCAGCATGCCGCATCCAGCGTCTACCAGCGACCGCCCGCAAGTCATCACTCCATCTAGCTAGTGGTCGTCCTACACTACGCTTACCAAGCCGCGGTCTCCACTCAAGAACACGTTTACCCCAACGGTTGTCGGTTCTTCGGCAGATATGGCCAGCCCACTGCCACTTCAGCTTGCTAATCCTATGTGCTATGTCGACGACCTTGGTTCTCTGTCGGATAACCTCGTTGCGGATTTTATCCTTCAGAGAGACTCCGAGCATAGCACGCTCCATAGCTCGCTGAGCGACTTTAAACTGGTGGACCAGCCGTACCGTAAGTGTCCACGTTTCGGCACCGTAGGTCATGACGGGTAGGACGCACTGATTAAAAACTTTAGGTTTTAAGCATTGTGGTATAATTATGTGATGAGAAAACCCTACGTAGTTTCCCAAACGCTGCCCAGCCTAGCTGAATCCTCCGCTTGGCCTCCTTCTCAAAGTTGTTCCTACCTAATTGCAAAATTTGCCCGAGGTAGGTGTATTCTGAAACAACTTCGAGTAGGTGGCCATTTACACAGATAGGTCCCGGATCAATGTGTTCATTGATCATGATTTTGGTTTTATCCAAATTCATGCCGAGACCTATCCGTCGCGAGGCTGAAGCTAGACTGTCCAGCATCTGTTGTAGCTTCTCCAGCGTTTCTGCCATCAAGACTATATCGTCAGCAAATCGTAAGTGCGAGATGTGGTTGCCATTTATGTTTATGCCCATACATTTCCAGTCCAGCGTCTTAAACATGTCCACCAGTGCGCTTGTAAACAGTTTCGGGGATATGACATCCCCCTGTCTTACTCCTCGGCGTAGCTGGATGGACTGAGACTGCTGATTCTGTACTTGGACATTCATAGTGGCGGATGCGATCAATTACTCCTAAACAATCATCATCATCATTCCAGCCGTAAAAAGTCCACTACTGAACAGGCCTCCCTCATGGATCTCCATGAGGGGTAGTTGCCATACTCACCACGCTTGGCAGGCGGGTTGGCGAGCGCAGTACGGGTTATTGATACACGGAAAGACGCTGCTGCCCATCTTCCGGAGGTATCCCTTAGCAGGCTCTTACTGCATCCACGGGCACGAGAGGAGGGGTAACATTCTACTGCCGGCACCCCACGGCTAAACAACGCCTAAACAATAACACGGCCTAAACAATAATTTATTCTAATTCCCTCTGTAAGCTTCAGAGCACTTAACATATAACTTTGGCGAAAAGGAAGATGCACCCTTGCATATTGCGATGACAGGCGAAGCGTTACAAAGAACTGCCTTCATCCGATGATAATAATAAAAAGCAAAGTAGGCGCAGAAGGAAGCTAGAGAAAATGAAACTGTTTTGAAAAAAGGTAATATAACTAAATATCAAAATATTTGATACTTAAAAACATGTGTACCAACATGCAATTAAACAATAATGTATTCCGATTCCCCTGTTAGCTACAGGGCAAATCATGGCTTAATTAGAGCTTTATTTGCATGGTAATGCACGCTGTACACGATTGTTCTCCGATAAGGCTCGTTACACGTACAATGCACCCTAAGGGCCACGTGCACAAATGCACGACACTATTTCTGGATTTTATTTGCGAATACGTGTTGATTATTGTTACAGAACAACGATGATCACGTGCTTAATGTACTACATTAAAATAAAAGGTCATTCACACATATGTACATACGGGCATTATGATTCTGCCTATAGAGTTTATGGAGCTGTTAATGAAGCTGTTGACTATGAATAAACCTCAAAGACGTACCTAATATTTACGTGCTTGAGTTATAAAAAAAATTACATTTTGGAAATAGGCGTTATGATTTTACCTAAAGAATAAAAGAAAGTGTTGAATGATGTTTTAATGATACAAATAGAAAACATAGGAATTTTTTTTTTATATTTTTATAATGCTGGACAAATCACACAGCATCATCTAGCCCCAAGCTAAGCAGAGCTTGTGTTATGGGTACTAGATGACTGATATATGTACTTAATACATTATACTACATAGATAGATATTTTTATTATACATAGAAAAACACCCAGACACCCTGAACAAATATCTGCAGATCGTGCAGACATTTGTCCCGAGGCGGGAATCGAACCCGCAACCCCTTGCGTCGCAGGCGGACCTTCGCCCGCTGCGCCACAGAGCTCGTCAAAGATGAGAGGAATGATAAGAATTATGGCGTCAAAGACAGTAGATTAAATAAATTAGGCCAGGTGCGTGCCGGGCCACGCGCTGAGTAGGATTCCGTAGGTACCCGTAGACCGTAGATAGAAGTTGATGTATGTGTTTTTTACGTTTCATATTAAACATATTAACCGGTATTCAATGAGATTTCGGTTTAAAGTATCCTAGTATGTTTGGAAAACCGCATCACTTATTTGAGCAACAATTTCTCCGAAACTAAAAAAGCTAGCTTAACCGTTTTAGTTTTCCTACAAAGTTCATGATTCAAACTACAGATGTTTTTTTTCAGATTTGTGATTTTAGACTACTCTCGAAAAAAAGTTTAAAACTTAAATATTTCGCAAACGAACATAAATATTTCGAAAACCTTAAATCGAAAAATTGTCGTGACAACCCCTGTTAATACAATTTTTCGATTTAGGGTTTTCGAAATATTTAAGTTCGTTTGCTCAAACTTTTTTTCGAGAGTCCCCTAGAATTTAAATGGTTTTTATATACCTATTCAACTATTATATTTTCCTATCGTGTGGGAAATCAAATCGTTAATAATATCGATAGGTAAATCAAGAAAAATAAGTTCATGTACATGTGTCCGCGGCTTTGCAAAAATACTATTAGTCCTTGAAAGGTGTAAGAGGGTTACGTGTATGGGAGGTACCCCAAATTAATTATTTATTTCTGACCGCAGACAGACAGACAGACAAACCGAAACTAAAAATGAAAATACCACAGACACCTATCTAATCCTAAGGTCTATCTATCTAATATTTTTTTATGACTTACAATTACATTAAAGTTATATTATTTTATTAAAGTTATGTGAACTTATGTGAGAACCCGCAATTTTATTCGACTCAAAACAATTATTTTAATAAAATTTTAATTGGTAATATCTCGAATTACTCAACCTAATATAACATTCGATCAATCGATCATATGAAATTGATTGCGCGTCTTACATCAATCGATGGTAAATAAATAGCCGATACCGATATTCAATTTACGATTGGTCACGGATTATGGACAGCGGTCTCTGTGTCAAGTCTCATTAACTGGGAAAGGTCTTTTGTGCTGAATAAACAGTGTTGTTTAGTAAGGAATAAGTAGTCATGATAAAGTCAAGTTGCCATGGGGTGCCGGCAGTAGAATGATACCCCTCCTCTCATGCCCATGGATGCAGTAAGAGCCTGCTAAGGGATACTTTCGGAAGATGGGCAGCAGCGTCTTTTCGTGTATCAAAATCGCAAACTGCGCTCGCCAACCCGCCTGCCCAGCGTGGTGAGTATGGCAACTACCCCTCATGGAAATCCATGAGGGTGGCCTATGTTCAGTAGTGGACGTTAGGCTGGAATGATGAAGTAGTCATCATCATCATATATTATTAAAATATGGGATTATTGGGTATTTATCGCGTAATAACCTTTATTTTATTCCCGACGTTTCGACCGGATTGCACCTGGTCGTGGTCGCGGGGAGACTATAATACCCGATAATCCCATATTTTAATAATGTGTTATCATCATATCAGCCAGTTGACATTGTGCTGTATATATGCACAGTAATATTACCGTGGCAGTATATGCCTCCTCCTTAACACGCCACGTTAAGTTACGTGCCACGCACTGGCACGTTAAGGTACGTCTAGTGCTAGTCTTAAACCACTGTTGTCCGTATATTTTAGGTGTCAATAAAACAAATTTCAAAAAAAGCCGTGGTAATAATCTATTTTTAGTGTAGATTATGACAGCAACCTTGTTTATCTTCCGTCTATTTACCCCTATAGGTACAATTCAATCAACATAAATCATTTTGTTATAGACCTATCAAGCCACGCCTTTTAATTTGAACGCAGTAAAAGAAACACGTGCCCCAATAAACCAAGTTAAAAACGACTCGAGTCGTCTTCGTAAACTTGCGCAGTTCAACAAAAGTTAGCTTTGTTTATTATCGATTATTTCTTACTATTATATTATCACATAGCTATTTACGGTCTCAGATTACAGCAGCAGTACCTACTTACCTATTGTAACACCTACACAAAGGTTAACAAACTCTGAACCAAACAAAATTAAGAGTCTCATTGTTTTTCTCTATGTTGCGACAGTTACCACATCTAAACAAAGACCACGTGAAAGCTCGGGGGCCTAATTAAAAGTTAGAAAAGGAGCTTTACTGCGCTCGGTGGACAGAAGTACTTAGTGTTTTTTTTTTAGTGAATTTTTATTGTGTTTAGGACATTGCAATTTCACCAGAATTAGGCACCTATATGCTGCCTAAAATGCATGATAAAATTCAGTTCAATTCGATGGCGATAGTGATTTAATATCAGCTTGCAAGATTTGAGCTACTGCGCTAACATACTCGTAATATTGCAAAAGCTTGTAAAATTAATAGCGCTAACTTTACATGGTTACAAATATTATGGTTAGTGTTGTTGTATGCAACGGACATATAATTTTATAAGCAATTTAAAATTGGAATTGCATCAACATTCTTTTAAAACTGGAATTGTGCAATGATTTCAAATAACTTCAATTAAAGAGTCTTAATGTCTTGAGTGGAAGGCCTAGGCGGCGATGGAGGGACGAGATAGACTCCTACAGCGAAAATTGGCACCAGAAAGCACATGATAGGGACCAGTGGAGAGAGGGAAGGGAGGCCTTTGCCCTGCAGTGGGAAGAATCAGTAAATAAAGAGTCTTAGTAAAAGACTGTCGGATATAAGCGTTTGAAATCGATACTGTAATGCACACAAAAGGCCAATTTTCACAACTGCAAATGGCACTCGGTCAGACCCTCATAATCAATTACTGCACAAAGAGCTCATTTGCGGTGAACGGCGTGCGCCCACATATCGACCATCGATCGAGCCCTTATGCGCCTACGCTCACCAGCCGCATTTCGATATTATTTTTACAATTGCTAAAACTACACTTCAGTTTGGAATATAAGGAAATTGGTAAGGTACCTATGTTTAAATATGTCACTGTTGACATACTTCTGAATTTAGCTATGCTAAGAGCTACGAGCTTAAAATTGTGTATGTTTATTAGAGATCTTAGATGCTTGATAATATCGTTGTAAATGAAAAGTCAGCGTTGAGAAGAAAATTACTCGCGAAATCTTCAGTTTCGCAGTTTCGCAAACAGATATTTATCGTCTCGCGAGGCACCCTGCAAACTTGCTTATGCGTTATTAGAAGCCGTTTGTTTGCTAACCTTCCATTGCTTACAAAATGCAAACAACGTCAAAAAGCCCGCTCCCATATCGCGTCTCTTGTATCGTTGGTATCCTTGGCGCACCCATGAAGGGCGATAAATTCCCATCAGCCACCTATCCTTGACATCGGCCGATAGTGCCACCATTATTGCACAATTTAGATAGCTATTACAATACAAACGCATTTCGTGGGTGGCCATCAATCTTCGTGACTTTACGGTCTCTGCTCAGGAATGCCATAATGTTTGCAGAGTGCCGACGTTACGGCATGTGAGTGTCTTCTCCGATTTATTGTTTTGGCTTCGTCGCTAATTAAATTTTAGTCATTGGATGTCATCGCTATGTTTATGTTCCGTGTGCAAAAATATTATTGGAATCTGTGGAAAGAGTTCCGATTGTATACAGGTAAAATATATTGCCGTGGGGTGCCGGCAGTAGAATGTCATCCCTCCCCTCATGCCCGTGAATGCAGTAAGAATCTGCTATCACCAGGCTTGGCAGATCGCAGTACGCAGATAAAATAAAAAAGACGCTGCTGCCCACCTTCCGGAGGTATTCCTTCGCAGATTCTTACAGAATCCACAGGCAAGAGAGGAGGAGCAACATTCAACTGACGGCAAACCACGGCAATAATAAATACTAGATATTATATTAACTATTATTGACAACTCGACGAAACCTACAAAGAATTGCTCAACTGTATTGTCTCTAAAGACAATTGAATCATCATATTAGATCTACCCTTTCCAACCTACGTCTTCACGACCATCGTTTATTGACAATGATCTGAACTATTCGATTAAGACTATTGTGAGATCAAAGAGCGTTGCCCATAGCCGGATGGAGATGTTGTTTAGATAGCAGTTAATAGAATTCACAAACGAACTTATTGGATTTTTAATGACATTGAAAGAGTTATTCTCTAGCTATATAACCTATATTTCCAATAACGGCTTCTTTACGTAAAAAGTGAGTAACGCAACTTGATACTCCTGGGTATACAGTCAACCCCAGGATGAACCGGCTTTGGAGGTTACGTTGCGGTTTTCTTACTACTTTTTAATACTGGTACTACTACACGAAGCTCTGCCGTATAACCAGTAAACAGAAGTTAAGTCGCCGTGTCTGAAATTGGCCTGAAAGACATCATCATCACTATTTTACATGAATTCTAAAGTAGCTACATCCGGCAACCATAGTTTTTTTTCTGAACAAGTCGGTCAGTGAAATGTAACTTAGATCGGAATGTATACCTACATATTCAAATTTTTATCAAGACACTTTTTAAGACGGATTGTGTTTGGAATAGATGTTTTCTCAGCTTGTTTTTTTATCAAATTTAAGAATTATATATAACAGTTGAAAACGTTTTTCTTTTCTTCTTCATTCTACAAAAGTTGTGAGATAGTTTTGTTACCCACCACCCCAGTCACTAGTCAACGTCCATCATCGGTAGAGGGGTTGACTTCGTCATATTTTTTGTTGAGTTCTCAAAAAAAAGCCAGGAATATTTATTGTGCTCATATATTCAATGTAAAAAAAGCATTTTAATAAGCTGCGTTTAAATGACGTCAGCATTCCCTGAATGCGTTCGGCGTGGTAGCCGGGACTGGGCACGCGCCGTCGTGTGTGGCAAATTGTATGGAAATGCAAGTGCGTACAGAATCGTCCCGGAACAATAAAACAAGCAGTTGATGCGCATTATAAGACACTATTACTTATACTTTGAAGTAAATACAGAACCTCGAACGAGAAATTGTTATTAAAGAACCGATAGTTATTAGGATTTATCATTAAATTATGATGCTTTCGAAAACCAAGCCAACCGAATTTAAATTAGACTTCAAGCATGCTACAAAGTTTTGAATAAAACCTTTATAAATATGCCTATTTATTAGTTATTCGTACGAGGCAACCTTGGATGCAAAATGCCCAGCTTGAGCTGATTGACGGTTAGGGAAGGAGGCAGTAAGTCAATACGAGCTGACAATGATGATGATGACTTAAGTTCAAGATGGGTCAAGCTAGGCAGATATTCGTGCGACCGTGGTACTTCTAAATTAACTCACAATTACCTGACACAGTCGTGACCGAACTAAGAACTCCTGTCACCAATAGCTTCATTTCAAAATGAAACAGTGAAACGTAACTGACATCTTCATTCTAAAATACCTTCGTATGATAACTGAGGAAGGTATGTTATCGTTTGTGGGATGTCAGACTCGAGGCTGTGAATTCATAATGCATCGTCATCTGCTGTGACATTTAGGATTTATTGCCGGTGTCTGAATGATGAAAGAGGTGCACAACAAGAAAGTATGAAAGCCTTTGTCTGTAAATTGACGTGTCACGAAGTCGTATCTCTAGAGAACATCGACTTGTTTTAAAAAAAACTATTTCATTGAGAAGAAGAATAATTATAATAAAATATGTAGGATAGCCGTTCAGAAGAAAACTATACATCAAAAGCGTTATTTTGAAGGAAAAAAAATATAATTACAAAGCAAGCAGAGCAAAGGCGGCTTTCATGCATTTCCTTTGAAGACACTTAAATAAGAAATTATCAGAGGCCTCATTACCATCAATCACTCACTCCAAGCTGTCTCTATAAAAGTTATATGTTAACTCCAAGCGTATGGAGATAACCGTCATTCTGATCAAACGAGTTGTAGATACCCCGATATGGCGACACCAACTTACTTAACTGAAGTAAATCTATTGCAACTTGTATATTTAAAATTGACCAGAAAATTATCTTGTTTCAACTCTTTCACTTGACACACTGATTGGATCCGATGGCTTAACGATGTTTATATAAGAAACTAACTTCTACTGTCCTCTTGGGACAGATTTCGCACTTTGCAACCGTAAAGAAAATCTTCCAGAAAACCAGCGTTGATCCTTATTTATTATGGGCAACATGAACATAGTTTTGGTGCACTTTTCAAGTATTTTAATAATGTGTTTTTCGTCTTTACTGTTTTTGTGAAGGTACCAATTAATGTTTTATTTTCTTATTTATTCCAGGATTCAAGAAGGTACGCTATATGCACCAAACAATGCAGAGGAAACTAACTTACTTCATAAGAGACTCCGAAACATGCAGGCACACTGTTTTTCCGCGTTTTTAAACATTTTTTTCTGTGCATATTAAATAAATAAAAAAACCAACCGATTATGATTGCCAATTAATCTATCTGATCAGTGCAACTGACTATACACACCAAACTACAGATATATTAAAAGACATGTTTATTACACGTCACATGGCACACAACATGGAACAAGTCGCGGAGAAGTGGCGCTAATGAGTGATCGTCGGGAGATATCTATGGCGACACATGCGACAAAAACCATTCCTTGGTTTCTTCGCTAATTAGACAAGTGACTGCATATTTACGTTAATTAAAAGTTCTGCAAAGGTCAGCGTTACTGTTACAAGAAAGAAAGACAAAATGTTTTATGCAACAGATGAAAAAGATACTAGGTAGTTATCGCTTCAATTATTGATGCACCAGAAGGACCAGTGAACAAAGTTGCATAATTTCTTAGAGTAGGTACTTTTTGCTATTTTCTCAGCTAATAAGTGAATGTCGGTAGATATTTATATCGACACATATGAAAAAAATCAAAGAATACTTTTCCCTAATGAGTAAAGCGACTGCATTTACTTCAATTAATTAAAACTCTCATTCATTCACTAAAACTCTAATTCATTAAAACTACAATAGTTGACATTGCTTTAGTTTCTATAGTAGTATTTATCACATAGATAATGTAGGATCAAATAGCCAAAATTGCATAATATCCTGGACTTATTTTAACAGTTGTCTCATTAAAATTTAAGACATGACCGAATTCATTTTCTCGAACTTGGCAATTGCGGTGAAAAAGTTGATACATACATTGTGTAGATCGTAGATAGAAAGGTAAGCTTTTACAAATGAGAAACGACACGGCAAAGAAAGCAAATCGAAGAGTTCTCAGTATTTACTGGAGAGAGCTAAAACAAAGAAGAATAAACAAGATTGCATAAGTGATGACCAGCGGCCATCTCTGTTGGTAAAGGGCAGTTCACAACATATGCCGTACATATAGTATAACCTAATGAGTAAAGTGAAGTGCACATTCATTAAACTTCTTAAACATTTTTATTTGACACTTGTTCCCCTAGACAGAACTTTATATTTTTTTTACTAGGCTTTAAATCAGTGGGTGGGTTCCTACCGGTTATCTATCATTGTATACGCCCTGAAATAGTTTTGTTATATTATTTTTGACTGTTTTTAATGCTAATTATGACTAAAATGTGCACTAAAATGACAAACCGTGGCTAACTGGTGGCTATTGAGTGACTATTAAACGGTTCGGAAAGGCGTAAAGCTTTATTACTAATAGGTAAATCTAGCTTAGTTTAAGTTTTACTACGGGAACGTAGCACAAATATGCACTAGACTTTGTTCCAACATGAACTTTCACACGCACCATCGTCCACTAACTCCCGTTCGCCGTTTTATTGTTTGGACAAACATTTCTAACGTCAATTTCTACTTGCATTACTTGTGCAAACTCATATCTACTTAGAACTTAGGTACTGGTTGCTGTAGTATAACCCGACTTGGATATAATAACGTTTTTTTTTCTTGTATATGAATTTAAATGACATTTATAATTTGTATTTATAGGATATATAACCGCCGTAGTTTAAGTAAATTTGTGGTTTTAATTTCTCTACAAGAACATGTCACCATGTTCTGTTTAAAAAAATTGGGTGTTTGCGCATTGTGTTAACTAATAAAACGGAGTTGACGACTTATGTCTAAAATGAAAAATGACGTATTATTATAATCCCAACAAATGTAGCAATTTAACTCCTGCTCAACTCTTCTAGGTAATTATTAAGGTTCCTCAATTATCAAGCACAACGATCTCCTTGGTTGATAGAAGTAGGTGTTCAACAAGTCCGAGGTTTTATGCACTAATTAATCGATCCTTAATTCCGGTAATATAAGCTCTTCAGAATATTCCGGTACTATTTATTAGTCCTAGTGTCTATTTAGCAGGACACCCACGCCGCCCGTATCTGTCTAATAATGTTACCAAATGCACAGCACCCGTCATTATTTACCCATACCACAACAACACTGCAGTAGATGTCCAAGAATAAAGCGGTGCAGTAGGAGTTGTAGTCCAAGAATTAAGCTATTAAAATCATCCTCTTTAACTCTTCCCAGTACTTTCTTCGGCTGCTATGAGTATACAGCAAAGGTTTTTTTTCAATATATAACTAAATGACGAGAAGAGCTGAAATCCATTTGATGTTAAGCGGTAATAACCTCTCTATTACAACTGAAATACCGCGGTGAACACATTCTATAAGCATGTGAGCAACGCAGCATTGCATTGCGCCCGTCATGCTGAGATATAGAGTTGTAAGGTCTCATGTGCCCGTAATTTCACCGGCCCCCTTACTCTTAAAACCGGAATGCAAGTATTACTGCTTGGCGGCAGAGGTGGTAGTACTTCCCCGGAAGAACTCTTTACAAAAAAATATCCTACTACGGTACTACGTCCTAATGAATCTACCCTCAACCGTTTCTCGAGTATCCTTTATATTAGTTAGTCCTAGGGTTTACTTAGCAGGTCACCCACGCAGCCGGTATCTGACTAATGCACGCCATCGGTTATTATTTACCCACGCCACAGCACCGCAGTAGTTGTAACAGGTTTCAGATAATCTGCGAGATGCCAAAGCTTCGAGTGCAGTGGCGTGTTTCTAATCTAGATGCAGAATAAATAAACCTGTCAACTGAGAGTCATAGGCATTAAGCATACCTAGGCAGGTTACTGAAAAGGTGTACAAAATCATTTAAAATTAAATACAGGTAAATCGGGTTTATGCCTCTAAAGAGACTTTATTACGGCAGATAGACAGCAGTCATGCATGACAGATAGGTAAAACGCAATAATAAGATTAGTAGCCCATAGATCCTATCCTAATATTATATAAAAGTGAAAGTAAGAATGTATGTATGTATGTTCCCTTTTCACGTCAAAACCGCTGAACCGATTTGGATGAATTTTGGTATAGGAGTAGACCATGGAGACGGACATAGGCTACTTTTCGTTGCGTAAATTAAATGAGAAAGGGTTAAATAAAATAGGGGATGAAAAATTGTAAGGAAAAAAATATTAAACACATGTTTCAGCGTTAGTTGTAGCGTAGTTGTAGGTTAGTTGTAGAGTAGTTGTAGGGTAGTAGTAGGGTAGTTATAGGGTAGTTATAGGGTATAAGTAGGGTAGTAGTAGGGTAAGTAGTAGGGTAGTTGTAGGGTAGATGTTGGGTGGTAGTAGGATAGTTGTAGGGTAATTGTAAGGGTAATTGTAAGGGTAGTTGTAGGGTAGAGTTGTAGGGTTAGTTGTAAGTGGTGGTTGTAGTTATAGGTGCGATACGAAGTTCGCCGGGTCAGCTAGTAATAGATAAAGGAGAATGGGCAAAAATGTATGAACCTTGGTCTACCTCCTCAACACTAACGCCATCTATGCTAATGTAAAGATTATATGTAATCAAACCAATAAATAATAATATAAAAGTACTAGGGCTTGGCAGAATTGAGAAAAAAATAAAACATGAATTTAAAAAATAATGTAATTTATCGATATAAATAATGTATTGGTATCCAATAACACGCCCAGGTCAAACAATGGTAATATCCAACAGTCCAGTAAAACAAGCCGAGTCAAAGATTAAAAATACTAATACGTAAAACGCACAATACACAAGGAAAAGCTAAGATCAACTGCGAGGTGCGTAGGAGTGTACGCAAAGACGAAGCGACATGGGGTGGGGGACGCGGGCGGGGATTGTGAGCAGGTATGCGGGTTGCCGCTATGTCTCGCGTTTGTGGACTATGAGAAAGCCTTCGATTAGATCGAAACATGGGCGGTGCTCGAGTCTCTCCAACGATGCCGAATTGACTATCGGTATATCGAAGTGTTGAAGTCTTTGTATAGAAACGCCACTATGTCAGTCCGAGTACAGGAACAGAGTTCGAAGGATATTCCCTTAAAAAGAGGCGTAAGACAGGGAGACGTTATTTCTCCGAAACTGTTTACGACCGCTTTGGAAGATGCCTTCAAGCTCTTGGAATGTAAGGACTAGGCATCAACATTAACGGCGAATACATGACTCACCTTCGGTTTGCCGACGATATTGTGGTCATGGCAAAGTCGATGGAGGAACTCGGCACGATGCTCGAAGGCCTCAATCGAGTCTCCCAACGGGTAGGCCTTAAAATGAACATGGACAAGACGAAGGTTATGTCGAATGTCCATGTGGTGCCTGCCCCAGTTATGGTTGAGAACTCGGCTCTCGAAGTTGTCGACGCGTATGTATACGTAGGACAAACTGTCCAATTAGGTAGGTTCAACTTTGAGAAAGAGGTCAATCGACGAATCCAACTCAGATGGTCAGCGTTTGGGAAATTACGCAACGTTTTATCGTCCAAAATTCCTCAGTGCCTTAAGACGAAAGTCTACTATCAGTGTGTGTTACCAGTGATGGATGACATATGGAACTGAAACGTGGTCATTCACGATTGGCCTCATGAATAAGCTCAAAATCATTCAACTAGCTATGGAGAGGGCTATGCTCGGGGTTTCTTTACGCGATCGAATCAGAAATGAGGAGATACGTAGAAGAACTCGGGTCACCGACATAGCCAAATGGATTAGCACGTTGAAGTGGCAATGGGCAGGCCATGTAGCTCGCAGAACAGATGGCCGATGGGGCCGAAAATTTCTCGAGTGGAGGCCACGGACCGGCAAGCGCAGCATAGGACGTCCACCAACAAGATGGGATGATGACCTGGTGAAGACCGCAGGTCGACGGTGGATGCAGATCCCTTCCAACCGCAATAACTGGAAATCCACAAGGGAGGCCTATGTCCAGCAGTGGACGTCCTACGGCTGAAATGATGATGATGATGATGATGATGCGGGTTGCGCTTGCATCGGAATTTAATCCTAACTGCCCTCTCCCTAGCAACCCTGTAGAAATGCAATAGACAGGAGAGACCCATTACTGCTATGGTTTTTGGCATTTAAACAAAGAACCCCATGAGCTACACATTTGCGGTCATATAAAAAAATGAAGCTTAGGAAATGTTCTTTTCAATGATATATGGCTCTTTGGTGTTGAGTAGGTAGACCAACTTGCCCATTCTCCTTTGAAACAAATTCTCAGAATGCATCACAAAAATTTGGACTGTTTTTTTGCATAAAATGCTGACGCTTATGTTGCAAATTTATTAGGTGTTTATGTTTATACCTAGTGATTTATGAAAAATTACAAAATTTTACTAAAACTGCACAGATACGATTTCTTAGGCAGAAGTCCGCTACATTTTAAACACAACTATAGGGTAAAACCGGGATAGATGCCGCACTTTTAGGAATGGCCTCCTAATTTTTAAAATACTTATTTACTATGAATAATATCTCACTAATATTATAAAGAAGTTTGTTTGTATGAAGGTTTGTTACCTCGTCACGCAAAATTTAGTGTACATATCGAGCTGAAACTTTGCAAACGTATAGATGTTGACTAGGATTAACACATAGGCTACTTTTTATCCGGGTACAACGCATGCGAAGCGGCTGGCACAAGCTAGTCTGTTAATATAGCTAGTTTAATGTTAATAATTACATTATGACTTGGTTCTGTTGCCCTAAAAATAACAGATTTCGTAGAAATATTGTTTAAGCCGAACATTTCATTTGAGGATAAGATATAAAGATATAAAAATATTTTATTCAGACAAAGTTTAACAATCAACCACAAGTAAAAAGACAGCGTTAATAATTTCTATAGCATTAAAAAATAATACCATAAAAACTAACAAACAAACATTACATAGCTATCCAGTGGTACTCGCATCGCCTGTATCGCGAAGACCAATCTCACATGAACTTATACAGTTGTTTGTCCCGGTGTGACCTTGACTCGTAATTATAAGAGAAGACAGAAATAAAATTAATGATAAAAAGAAACAGTACTTATTCATAAAAGTAAAAAAATAAAAATATATTAAAAATGAGATTACTAGCCTATCTTAATTTCATTTCAGCCATAAAACGTCCACTGATGAACACAGGCCTTCCTCATGGATCTCCATGAGGGGTAGTTGCCATACTCACCACGCTTGGCAGGCGGGTTGGTGAGCGCAGTATGGGATGTTGATACACGGATAGACGCTGCTGCCCATCTTCCGAAGGTATCCCTTAGCAGGCTCTTACTGCATCCATGGGCATGAGAGGAGGGGTATCATTCTACTGCCGGCACCCCACGGCGGCCTATCTTAATATTTGAAGGATATCCTCAGTATCCGTGTAGTTTAAAGTGAGCAACCAGTTCAATACAATAATGTTTAGCTTCACAGACTGACTTATCTTTTATATTACAATATTTTACCACTTTATTGTAGACAGCATGTGCCCTAATAAATTCACCTAAGCGGTGAGCAAAGAATGTGTTTACCGACAGGGTAGGAATTTTAAATTCTTTTGTTAGCCAATTTTTTTTAATTATCCGAAAGTAAAGTAAAAGTTCTGAAATGGGCCCGTAGTTATTCAGCAAGTTCTTGGCGCCTCCTTTATGTATAGGGCAAACAGATGCAAGTTTCCACTTATGTGGGAATATCCCTTTAGACAAGCTGAGAGGTTTATAAAATCAAAGTGTATTTTATACAATTTTATATAATATGAGGATAGATGCCTGCAGTATCAGATAGATGATAGATGAAGATAGATGATCAAATAAAAGAAGAAATATATATAGTTTTATAATGTTTTATTGGTAATTAGAACATAAATGACATCTTTAATTTAGCTGGAATGTGTTTTCAGTATCCACATGTTGTGCAATAGTTTCTAAACAGTGTACAGGTTTCATGTAGCCACTTCTGTCACATTATACACTGAGTCCAGTCAGATTTTGACTAAGTATTTTTGTAGGCTTTAAAGCATTCTATGCAGAATTCTTTGTCCTGTATCTTTAGGATATTCATGTTTATCTTTCTTTGTTTTCTTTGTAAGCAAACCTTTCATTTTATAGTCGTTATTACCTGGATTTTCTTCATCCTCATTGCTTGAACTGTAAATAGTTTCTCGTTTTCGTGAGGTCCGACTTCCATTAACTTTAAATTAATTATAATTTTCTTTATTATTAAAATCAGACCAGTCGTAGTCGTCATCTTCACTAAAAGTATGTAAGTATCTTTTTGGTTTTTTTTATTTTTAGAACTCGAGACAAAAAAAACTGATATTTTTAAACTGATTAACGGGACTTTATAGCGTAATTACCTTATTTTATTATTTCCCGACGTTTCGAGTGCCCTGCTGCCCTCGTGGCAGCAGGGCACGGGTGGACTGCAGGAGGGCAACAGGGCACTCGAAACGTCGGAAAATAATAAAATAAGGTAATTACGCGATAAAGTCTCGTTAATCAGCTTAAAATTATGTCTACAGATCGCGGAAGTTTACAAAGTACTAGGATATTTTCTGTCTTGAGTTCTCTATTTTCTATATAACAGAACATAAAAAACCTATAAAAATACTCTGACATACGTTTAAGTGTAAGAGGGATATATGGCTCTAAGGGCAACTACCTCGAAAGATCGGGCCAACTATCCTTTTTGATATGGATAGATGCCATTTTATTTCTCAAATAAACCATAAACAAAAGAGCTATTATTTCCCTACACATACACATTTAATGAACCAGTGTATTGAGATAGTAAAACATATGACAGAATTGATTACTACATATAAAGTTATATAACGGCAAATCCTTACCTGTTAAACTTTGAAGCATTCGTCGCCATCGCTGCGGAGATACTCATAATTACACGCATAAACGAAACGCAACTATTCCTCACGATTGCCAGCGAAGGACGGAAGTTTGGGGCGCTTGCGCTTCCAATTTAATTTGTTAATTCTTAGCCGCGAATTAGGGATATTTGGTTTTTGAAAACATGGCGTCTATCCCACTGCGGCATCTATCCTGGTTTTACCCTAAATAAATTACCATGCTAAATAAATTATTCCCGGATATCATCAAAAATTACATCTATTTTTCTAAAAAAACCTCTTGTAAAGCGCCTTACATCATCACAGGGCCTGATGACAGAATGTTATAGCTACAACTTTAGTTTTTAAATAACATGATCTTATTTAATTTAATGCCGATATTCGAGGCCCTACAAACGCCCAATGAAACATAATCTAGCGATAACAAGTAAATTTGCCTTTCACAACTCAGTATTATAGTTGATTAATACAGCGTCAGCAAGAATGCAATCACAATGTTATAAACGATATAAAATATATAAAAGATAAAGATAATGAAATATTTACTATGTGATATAGCCAACTTAAGTTTTTTTTTTTAATTTAGCGATATATTTTGTGCGTTTTCCGGTCATTTATTGTTTTACTACAAAAACATGTCAATCCAAAGCTTACTTGCTTAGCCGACATAGCTTTAAGAATATATTTAAGAATATGATAAGAATAAAATGCACGCAATGAACACTAATGAAGAAGAAATTATGACTGTCTCCCGAGCTATAATATGGTTTAACTTACGAGTATATATCGCATGTCACAAAACGATATTTACGTCAACGACTCTGTTAGATCTCTCTTTATTATTTCCTTTATGCTGTAAAACGTTTTCTAATGTTTCGATCATTTGTAAAGCAAGAAATCGAGAAAGTTGCCCTAAGCTATTCATTTATAATTATAGAGATAGTCGTATAATTTGAGATTATTATTGCCTAATGAAATATGTCGCTGTTATTGAGTATAATCTAATGTTTATTAGTACTGACACGTAATTTAAGTTAAGGGTTACACTTAAACAAGATATGAATGATAATTTAGGTTATGACTAAACCGATTTAACAACTTTTAAATTATTTTAAAGTTACACTAAACTGATATAGTAACTTCTTTATTACTGTCAACTTTATTTATTTATTAGTTTATTACTACAATCAAACTTTGTATATAGGAAATAAATATGTAAAAGTTTGATTACTTTAAAATATATATTTAGAATTTTAGAGGTTATATTATTGAAAAGTACAGAAATATCCAAATTTGGTCGGCGAGGGAACCTCTGGAATGCCAAGCCGACTTGACCCAATATTTGCCCAGCCCGGCCTTTCTCACGGGACTCGGCCCAGCGATCAGTAAGTGTCAATACACTGTTTATTATAACAATTTTAGTTTGATTAGGTGTTCAGTTACTTATTAACAAGGATACGTGCTTGCCTGGGTTCTTGTTAGTCATATATTTAGTTGTTTGCTAAAAGATTGTGGACTCTGGCGCAAGCAAACCTTGTAGTAACGATGTAAATTACATCTGCATTTTATGTGTTTTGTTGTGAGAAGCATTTTGACAAACATTCGTAAAGACTGCGACAAAAATACGCAGTCTCTAACGTCATTATTTTGCGTCAACATTTATATATAGAACAGCGAGTGTTGGGAATGAACTCGCGATTCGGGTCAGTGCATACAACTTGCTCGCAAGATGCAATCACGCAGAATGCTGGCAACGGTGTTCATCATCATCCACAGCCCGATTTCACCCACTGCTGGGTATAGGCCCCCCCTAAGTTTGTGCCATACACCACGATCCTATGCCAGTCGCATCCATTGACGCCCTGCGACGTGTACTAGATCGTCGACCCACCTCGCCACCGGTCCGCCGACACTTTATGCCCCATTCTCGGCCACCATTCTTTTGTTGGCTTGCTCCACCTGTCATCACCACGCCTTTCTAGGTGTCCTGCGCAACTCCACTTTAGTTCCATTATCATGGTTCCGACATCTTGGACTTGTCCGTCGCAACGATGTTCAAGCTCCAAAATTTCGTAATGGTGACAACGAAGTCGAAGGACTTGAGCGGAAATTTCAGAATGAACGAGACCTCCACCACAAGCATGTACAGTGAGGTAAACAGTTATTAAGGTCCAACTAGTCGCGGAGGCAAAGTCGTCAGTGGGCGCGGCCTAAATGTATGCTATCTCACCTGACATAGTGTGTTTACCCGCGCGCTAGAATGAAATGCTCAATGATTCGTTACTAAACCGACCGCACAAAAATATGTGAATAGACTTTTAGCACAAGGGTTATTATAAAAAAACTTGAGAGTAATCTTTTGAAAATAACATTTATTTCAACTTTTGAATAATTAAACTATGTCGGAACGGGGTTTATTTTTGTATTTTCTTTCTCCTTATATTATTTAGTTTCGTCCAAAGTTGAGCTAAAATCAGTGTTGAAATACGAAAGTTTAGAAGCTTGTATTTTTGAAATAAATGCTTTTTTTACGGTTTGGGGTGTATACAAACATAGATTATGACGAGATAAATTGGTATAATCCTTAGTGTTGGATGGTTAACGTCAAACAGTGGAGTATCCTTCCACGTCTGTATGGAAAGATGGGCGACTCGTTCATACTTAAGAAAGATGGGTGACCTCTGAATCGCAGGCAACTTCCTTCCATTTAGATTTATAGTCGACACGCGTGATTGATTATCAAAGCTGAGTTTTCTATGTAAATGCGTGCATAACCTGAGGCAGCACTGAAATAAACTACGACGTCAGCTCACTGCACGGCGTTGCATTAGTAACGCCAGTTACACGATATCGGCTTATCGATCGATTCTTGATAAAATATTGATTTCTGCCTTATGCGTGGAATAAGGTGAAGAATTTATTGATTTTACAGTGTTTCACAGTAGATTTATCATCCTAGAAACTAATATGAAGTTAATTTATTTTACAATAGAACTCTTAGCAAATAACTGCAAGTTTTTTATTAACCAACTTCAAAAAAGGAGGAGGACAAGTCTGTTTTTTTGTTAATCTTTGTTATCTCAGTTCTCCGTCGTTTATGAATTGATATGGACAATTATTTTTGGTTTCGACTATACACCTTTAGATTGGTTCTTTTTAATAAACTTAGTTGATGGGATCCATGACGAATCGTGGGAACTCCTTACACATCATAGACATACTTAAAGCATTTTTGGTATTGAAACTAATCAAGCATTGCATTCACAAAGTATGATTTGGTGAACTGTAACTGATGAAAAACAGGTGGGCATTGAAACTCTTCTATGTTAAAAATTTACCGATGACAAGTACGAAAGATAGCTATGAATATAATGTTGCCTTTCCTCTCTTACCCGTGGATGTAGTAAGAATTTGCCAAAGGATATCTTCGGAAGATGTGCAGCAGCGTTTTTCCGTGTATCAACATCCCGCACTGCGCTCGCCAACCCGCCTACGAAGCGTGGTGAGTATGGCAGTAACCCCTTATACTCTTAGAATAATACTCACCATCATCAGGGTCATTAAAGTCAGTTCCTAATTTCTTAATTTTAATATCACTCGTGGTAATCAACTGGGTCAAGAGCACCATTTTAAAGTCACACCCGGTCGGATCAAAAATAGCCTTGGTACTAAAGCAACATTGTCACAGGAAGCTACAATTGCTGGAATGCTAGCGCTTGGCGCGGAACCATCGTTCAATGGACTGGGCCTGAGAACTGGGGCACTGGGACATGTCAACGACCGGCTAGGGAGGATTTCGTCAGACTATGGCATAAATCTGAGTCTATAGCGGGTGATATAATAATATTGAGATATCGTTTATGGTCAGCATAATGTCAAGGCATTCCTCTCATACCTAAAACGTACAGATGAATATTCAAGATTAATAGCCATCTCAAGACAAAACGAACATCTTAACGTATGAATTGAACAGGAATATAAAACGGAAAATGGCGTCAGTTTTGCACAAAGCTTGCAGACTGCGGTGTGCTTTCAGTGTCCACCATTAATATGCGTACAAAATCAAAAGCCTTATTGCGCGAGCGCATCATAAATCATACAGCATGATATGACACAACGGCCAATTAGCGGATGTTTTGCGGTCGTGTTGCGCTCAATAATACAAGACGTGGCCTTATAAGGACCACCTCTATATCGGGGAAATTTAAACTGATTGGCTGCAGACATGACTGAACAATAAGGCTCTTCCTGAAACCGAATAATATGGACAGTTTTCTTCGTCTAATTGGGCCCTAACTTGGAAATTCTCTATCTGGGGACACTTTCTGCTTCTGTACTTAGGATTTATCCGATAGGGTTATGCTACTAAAGCTTTTAGACAAGGTTCCTTTTCTGTTGTTCCGGTAACATATCTTTACAATTGTAGGTAACTGTTTTTCATTCGCGACGCCTTTACTCGGCATCTTAGCGACATCGCATTCCATTTCTTGTAAAGAAGCATCAATCACCGTTTGGGTACAAGCATTGTCGCTTACCGAAATCTACCGCAAAGCTTTTTGGTCACGTCTTCTGCTTACCATAACAATAGCAGGTAGGTACAAGCTACAAGTCTACGGTGCCATCCTCTTTAATTTATGGAAATGACCGCAAACAAAAACTTGACAAAGGTGTCTACTCGAAATTAAGTAGATGGGTCGTGTATCGTGTTCCCTGTTGTTCATCCATTGTTCGGATGGTATGGTAATCGTAAATATCATCCCTTGCTACGATGGTGTTCTACTTTTATTAGTGTTCGAACGACATAAAATATGAATGGTCTGCTTTTATATCTTCGGAAAAACATGTCTGTCGTTTGTAAGTGATATCAAATGGGGCTCATTAATCTTGTGTTTATCTCGATTTCACAATGGGCTTTTAGCTATGTTACGAGTAGCTTATCTCCAAATCCCTGTTTGGCAAAACTTAGCTATGCAAAGTGACCGGCTTCGCTTTGTCGTAGATAGCGCTGTTGGCTGCTAATTGGACCCTATTTATTGGTTTGCGCAGCCGCAGATACCAGTATATTTTTATGAGAGCAACGTTTGCAATAACGAAACTTATACATTTTCATTATCATCAACATTTTCAGCTCATGACAACTTACTTCTAGGTGTGTAGACCAACCTAGAAATCTAAAAAGACCTTGACTAATTCAGGGATTATTTACACAGATTGGAGGAATTTCGGATAAATAAATATATAAATAGAAGTCTTATCTGGTTCAAAAATTAAGATTTATACGTTAGGGTTTCCTAGTAAAACAAAAAACCCTTATAGTTTCGCTTTGTCTGTATGTCTGTCTGTCAGTCTGTCCGTCCGTCACTGGTCGAAGAGACTATTAGTCCTAGAAAGCTGATTTTGTAGGAATGTATAAAATAATAACGCTGAGATACCGCTACAAAAAAAATCTGAAAAAATTATTATTTCTTGTACCTCCCATAATAGTCATATTATTTATTTATTTAACACTTTAACACATGACAATTGTGTAAGGAGGACTTAATGCTAAAGCATTCTCTGCCAGTCATCCTGGGCGTGCAGAAATATGGTGTGACGTGTTTTATTATATTTTTATACGTAAGGTGGATCTGATCTTTCTTTTTCTTGACTTTCCCATCGTGTGGGGTATCGTTGAATAGGTATTTTAAAACCATTTACGGTTTACGATGACGATTTCTCGATTTAGGGTTTCGTTTGCGAAATTTTAATTTTCTTTCAAGCGTCCCCTAAAATCTAAACTGCTGACTTCACAAATCTGAAAAAAATCATGAATGTAGTTTTAACCATGAACTTTCTAGGATAACTATGACGGTTAACTAGCTTTTTACTTTCGGAGAAATCTTCGCTCAGATAAGTGATGCCGTTTCCTAGATATACTTTAAACCGAAAACTCAATTAATTCCTATTAAGTAAACGTAAAAAAACATACACCTACTTTTAACAACAGGTCTACGTTAACTACGGAATTCTACATAGCTCGTGGCCCGACACGCACCTGGCCTCTTTAATTTAGTAATGTATAACTGGTGGCGTCAATACAATGCATTTCATCATCATCATCATTTCAGCCGTAAAACGTCCACTGCTGAACACAGGCCTCCCTCATGGATCTCCATGAGGGGTAGTTGCCATACTCACCACGCTTTGCAGGCGGGTTGGCGAGCGCAGTATGGGATGTTGATACACGGAAAGATGCTGCTGCCCATCTTCCGGAGGTATCCCTTCGCAGGCTCTTACTGCATCCTCAGGCATGAGAGGAGGGGTAACATTCTACTGCCGGCACCCCACGGCTAATACAATACGAAGCAGTTGAAAGATTATTTTATAAGTATTGCTAATTAATTACTAATTTACCTCGCTCGCACTTGTCTGCTCGCACTTTATAAGCGATGCAGTACTAAAAAGATGGAAGACCAGCGCTGTGGTTTGATTTATTCTGCCACAGCACAAGCTGAATGGTGACCTTTTTGTCACTTTGACTTAGTTCTATGAATAATTTTATACATATATTTGTTCATTCTTCGTAATAAGTGACAAAATAAACATATTTTCCTCTAACTTCAGTAACCTTAGGGTGCGAGTCTCGCTTGCACTTTTCAGTTTTATTGGACATATAGTGCTAATGGGACGGGACTTTGTCTTAACGTTACTTCTTTTGAGCTGTCCGAAAAGATTACATTGAGATTTTCCTATATGTATGTAGTCACAACTGTTATCAGCTTTCTGTTCGTTACGAAAGGCTCGCCCACGTCTGAATTTCGAAAACAGTTTGCTATCGAAAAATAGAAAGTAATAAATAAGCGAAGGGCCGCTCTCCTATCTGGGTTAACTATCGGGAAACTACTCAGGCCAATGGGGTTCATGCTTTGTGTATTTCATCTGAAACGGTTTACTTCAGCTGTATGGAATCAAAGCGATGCTATTTAATTCAAGTGTTTTTTTCTCTATAGAACTTTTGTTCTTTTCGTCTGTATTATTTGCTGTATGTAATTAATGTACTGACTGTAATTATTTGCGGGGCTCATAGTTTTTGAGAAGTCTTGTCTCCAAGTGTTTGGGACAATCATCTATCAAAATATAATATAAATATATAAAATAGACAATCATCTATTAAAATAATATAATAGTTATACTGTTTTGCTCAAATAAATAAAAACGTGTACTTATGATTACTAAGAAAAACAATAGCGGAATGTCTTTGATGCACTCAGATACATGATCAGATGTCTCTTTAGTGTCTACAAAAGCATTTGCATACAATTGCACGTATAAAGTTTCGTAGAAATAGTACAAAGCATACCAGCAATCATTTTATGAACCGCGATGATAAAAATCATCCATACATTTTTGCAAGATCAATAATTCATGTCTGCCAATTTGTCTTGCATTTACAATGCGCTATCTTTATTACGGACAAGTCTAATCGAAACAGTTTATAGTATACTGAATACACTGGAATGACAAGTTATTCTCAGCACAAGAGTATTTTCGTTTTCAGTTTGCTTATTGCCCTATTCACAAATATCTAACCAAGTAAGATTTTCTACACCCTTAACCCAATTAGAAATAGTCCTGTTTCCTTCCTCCTAAACCACTGTTTTGTTATTGTTTACTTTATCCAATGTATCCTGTTTACCATTTTCCACCACCCCAATATTCCCTAAGAACGATACTAAAATGTCAACCCGTGATATTTTGGGATTACATATGCTTCTAAATGTCGTCGACACAATGATCCAGTGAGCTTTGTTGTCTTGCCAGCGTCTAGACAATAACGATAGTTTAACTGGAATTCTAAAGGTCAAAGCAGACCAAAGCAGAGAATCGTTATTAATAAAATAAACCTAGTTATGTTGATATACACCACAAGATCTTTTACTTAGGTAGCTATAGTAAGTTTTGGTCGACAGTAAGTCCTCATAGCTTGTTGAACTGTTATCTAATCAAATAACGATCGATGATGATCTCATCATTAATGGAACACTTGTGAAGTGAATGATGCTGGATGATTATTTCTTGGTAATCGCAACTAAGGAACGTTACTCACAACTTTTATAGCATCATAAATTTCAGCAGAATGTTTTGCCGTTTGAAATTCCACGGACAAGAACAATAGTAAACTCGAATGTCTATGAAAGGTAAGCTATTTTAGCCGTTTATTGATTTTAGTGGAGCATTGGACATCAACCAAACCTGATCGTATATTTAATGCTAATGCTGTTAATTTTGCGCGTTTTCTACAATAGGATCATGTTTATTGTTTTATAGGGAAGTGCGGATAGGCAGTCGTACTTTTTCGAAATAAATCGATTAGCGCGAAAGCCAGCAGTTTCAAATTGATCGGACATTTGAATAAAACTGTCGGCGTGATTTAGTGAAGTCGACGCTGACCCCTGACCTGCGACCTGATTCCGAACAGGGAAAATGCGCCAGATTACGCTGTACGTGCATCTGCTGCACAGATGTTAATCGCAGTCCTTTTTATAGCAGCGTTTACCGACAAACCTTTGTTTACCTATGTCATATAAATAGCATTATTATGCTTGTTGGATGATGAAAACTTGTGTCAGCTCCGCGTCTTTCTGGTTCCAGCAAAACATGTTTTATTATGGTAACGCGGTTATTTTGAATGTATTCGGAATGTTATATTTTATTTCTTGCTCCGCCCGTGTGGTACGCATCCTTCAACCCAATCAAACAACGCATAACACAAATAAAGTCAAGTGCGTTCTCGCTTTACTAATAATGAATCACGATGTGAGAATGGAGGCAATTACTCTCATTATTGCCCCTACACATGAGTCACGGATTCACATGGTGCATATGGGGTGCTTGCTTAGCACCTTGTTTTTTGGTAACGCATTCCTTGAAACTCATGGGTAATGTTTCGAAACTTACTTATAGCTTATAGTTAGTAGTATTCTTTGTTGGAGATGCGTTTTGACAATATCTTGCAGGGTTTTGAATCTTAAATCTGCAATGCTTTAAACCTTAGCTCAAAGTCTCGCCTATTAAACAGGCCCCAACTTCAAAAAAATAACATATGCTAATTGATACATCTTCCCCTATAACATTAGTAAAATACTCTTATGAACCCGTGCCTTCAAAAAACGGATTGATTATCAAATTGCTACTATTCTACGTGTTTATACATTCTCCCGGATATGCATAGAAACGACCGGACAAACATACAGCTCTAATCACAACAGTATACATTGCTTTTGTTTATTTCGTCGGGAGCACAGAAAATATATCCAAACCGAAGTGGGTGGTCGATAGCCACAAGACTTTTTCGGATTATCCCACTGATAAAGCAGTTAACTCTGATAATGTATGGGAGTGAAACGCACCGTAAAATTATTCGGACAATCATTTAGAGGCATGAAATTAGTTTCTGATTCTAATTGACCTTGAAAGAGTAGTAGCTTAAGTATTTTTTTAAGGTAAGCTATTATTAGACACTAGTGTAGGTCAAGATGTTTTGAGTGGCCATGACCTGTGAATCCTTTTAAAGTAATTGTGTTGTAAATGGAATTCAAAACAATTCAATGTCAAGAAAAACACACAATTAGACGATTAATGGTCTTGTTCAACACACATTCACATCAAAAATCAAGGTCTGCGGGCGGATGATGCTCTTCAAATATCAAGGTCTACCTCAGGGCATTCAGAAGTTATAGCAACAAGTATATACCAATGGCGTATAATGGCTGAACGTCCTACTGCATGGCATAATTATAATCTTAAATTTCGGAACCCTTAGGGCCAGTCTCGCTCGCACTTGTCTGCATTATTTTTGTAAATAAATACTTATCATACATATAAAAACCCAGACCTGCAGACTTTGCAGATATCTGCAAAAAAGCAAATATTTATCTCCCGACGGGAATCGAACCCGCAACCTCTATCAGTATCAGCCAGCTATCGGACCAACTTAGCCACGGAGGACGTTAAACTATATTTTATTTTTAATTGTTTTGCCAATACCTAGTACCTAGAGACTATTATGCTTCCAAAATTATTCCGACGCTTCGGCACTCGGCCGGAAACCCTTGAACTGGTAGCAGACCACTTGGAACACTTGAGATTAGACTAACACCTTAAATAGTTCTAATCTTAGAGGCTTTTAAGTTATTTGATCTGGCCACTTGAAAGATGAAGTAACCGCAGTCATGCTGGCAGATAAGGATAACCAGAAGCATAAACCGGGGGTTGGTGGCACGAGCGGTTAATTTTATTAACGTTTCTTTATGAACTCAATTGCTTTACGTTCTCGGCGTTGTGAGTTGAGTTAACTAAATAATTTCGAAAAAGATTAAGATGCTGACGTAGATAACGTACGAACTCTTTATAATGTTACGATACCATGCACAAATTATTCTATTTAATCCGATATCTCACTAATATTATAAAGCCGAAAGTTTGTTTGTATAAATGTATGGAGGTTTGTTACCTCTTCACGCAAAAACTAGCGTACGTATTGAGCTGAAATTTTGCAAACGTATAGATGTTGACTAAGATTAACACATAAGTTACTTTTTATCCGGCGCATGCGAAGCGGCGGGCACAAGCTAGTTGTGAAATAGAATAAACCTATTGGAGCCCCATTACATTTAATATGTGTTTGTGGTTAAACTTTATTTTTATTTCGTATGATTTTTTGTGATCCACGCCCAGTTATATTTCAACACATTTCGTATAGAAAAAAATATTAAAGCTTAACTGTTAATAGGCTAAACTATTCTTCGTAAAGTTACAGAAACCCAACGTCAAACGACTAGTCTTTACTGCCTTCATCATTATCATTAACATTACAGCCGTAGGACATCCACGGCTTCCCTGATGGACTTGGAGATGCTAGTACTGGTCATAAGAGGCGTTCCCATACTCAAGGCTGACGAATTTTCGAGCACATTACGTGATGTTGATATACGGAAAGACGCTACTGCCCATCTTCCGGAGGTATCCCTCTTCAGATTCTTACTGCATCCACGGGCAATAGAGGAGGGGCAACATTCTACTTCCGGCACTCCACGGCCATCCTTCATACCGATCCTTTAAGAGTGTTCCTTCTTGGTACCGGTGACAATGACTCCTTATTTCTGCTAGAATTAGAAACAGCCGTTCCTTCCGCGATGTTTAATCAGCAAAGGCAATATACTGCCCCAGCCGGTCCAAATAACGAGAAGTCGTAAAGGGTGGAGGACGTTTATGGGTTCGTTCTCACCGATCTCCAGTGACGACGCACGGTTTGCACGGAATATCAATAAGAACCTTTAAGACACCAATTGAGAGAAATTTGCTCGCATAAAGTTATATTCTATGGTCTCGGTAAACTGCAAGGACAATCTAGAGGAGTGCTTCAAAAATGGGATTGACTTTTAAGCGATGAACCGTACCTACCTATGTACGTTTTACCTTGTACTGAGATCACTAATTATTATACTGATAAATACTTGTTTAACTCTGTACCTACTAAGATCACTAAGTTACTTATAAATACTGTTGATGAACATCCGATGAATATTTAAAAAACTTGGAATGAGCAAACTCTCAAAAATCATTTTTAATTTTTAACCGACTTCAAAAAAAAGGAAAATGTTTCTCAATTCGACCGCATATGATATTCTTTATTCTACACAAAGCTGACCCAGAAGGTAAAGTTTTCGGCTACTCGACACATAACGTAACACAAGACAATGTAGGTATTAACAGGAGAAAACAAATGCTCAGCAATACAGTGACATTGTTCACAGCGGGTACTCATCTACATATCCCATTACGATTGTATTAGCCGACTTAGGAGATGTGGCGCCGATGATACAGCAAAACATCTTTAACATTTTGGAGATACAATTTTCTTCTGTAGCCCTCATTATTTTATTATATAAATTAGACAGTGAATTCTTAGGTAAATTATTGTTGTACACCAAAATTACTACAAAAACAAAAGTGAGACTAAAATTTGGGAAGAAAGGACTCTGTCGATGTGCATGGAACACTGCCGCAATTTTTTTAATAAAAAATCTTGTGTTCATTTTGTATGATAAGAGAAAAGCAATTGAGTTGCATATGTTTTGAATAAGACTAAAATAAGGTGTCTATAACAATTAGAATCTGATTGATCACAGATAGTTGTACCAGCCTTAGACTTTCCTTTGCTTCAGTCGTTAAAATGCATAGAATTATCGAATTAATAAAGTTTTACCACAGGTTCTCTACAGCTTCTCTAAGCACATTTCTAAGTTGTCGAGCTACTTCATAACCTTACGGTTATACTTACGTATACCAACAAGTTCAGGGCACAATTCTCTGTTTGTTGTAGTCTGAGGCAGCGCGTTTACCAGCACATATCTTGTAGAAAACTGCTCGCCTACGCACATTCTCTACATTATGTCCCCGGCTCGAGCAAGTCGTACCTTTGACATGTGTTGAAATCTCGAACTTACCTGTAAATAAACAATTAATTATGAGTTAATGTTCTCGTTCGTTCGTTCTGATTTTTACGCTTTTTCTAAATGTAGCTACAAAGTAAGCAAAGCATGTGCTAAGAGAACCAGCAAACAAAATACGTGACTGACAAATAACAAGTAGGTACATAGTAATAAGTTTTCACTTCTAGATTGCAGGGAAATTTTATTGACACGTTGTATGAGCACGATAGGAATCAGAAATATAAGCGTAACAAGCGTCGACAAAAACAAAAATTACTGAAATGTTAAATTATAGAGAAAGAATCCTCTAATTTTAAAACTAAATAATATTTTAACTAATCGCTAAAGTGTAACTAGTTGTATAGATAAGGAATTTTAAAATGGTTAAACTCTAAACGAACTAATATAACAAAGAAATATTCGCAACCCTCTATCGATAATTTCTCCAGCAATTAAAAACGACTAATGATCCAAATACCCTATAATTGAATTGGCCGTGTTTAAAGTAGAGTTCGTTAAAGTACCTCGTTAGCACATAGTGTTGCTCTGCTCTTTCAGTTTAAAGAATTTACTTGTTTTGTACTCTATGATACATCTTGTATGAAGAATAAAGTATTTTGGAACCATGGAGAGAATGCATTAGATGAACAACCATGAATATTTCGAAGATCAATATCTAGATAACCATAATAAATAACGTTATTATTAATGATCAACTCGTAAGAAATAACTTTTATTCAAAAATTATTTTATAACCGCTCTACAGCATATTTCAGTCAAGATTGACGAGAATTTGTGGGTGTACCTACATTGCTATTAGCCCTTCTATTTAATCTAAAGTGTTTTACCGCTTATCAAACAGCTATTAATTATAGGAATAACCAACGCCTACGTGTGTATCTAGCGTTATGGCTCCACAAATATAATTATTATAATTGATTTAAATTTAATAATAATAGCCCGACATGGCTCGGGAGATTCAATCTTGTGTGTAAACAGCGTAATTGCAGCAATCATGTCCACACTATCTTTTATTTTAGGGCTGTCGGCTCAAGTTCAGACTATCTTAAAATTATTTTTATAATTAAAACCTTACCTCTGTAAGACACAGTTCTCGAATATTGAAAGGATGTTGCCAGATGCCTACCTACGCATATCGAATAGAGGATGTGGTCAGATAACTATCGCTGCATTCCTAATAAAAATATTTTAATTTTGCTCGGAGAACCAACGTTAGGTAGCTGTATCGATACAGGATCAGTAAGCGGGTGAATTACAGAGTGTATTGTGATAATCTACACTACAAAGATAAATAAAAAAATCTCATGCCGATAATTCTCAATTCAAATGTAGCTGAAGTGGCAAGTCATAATTTTTGGGACGCTACGTGTTCTGAGTTTCTGATGATATTCTTAGTACAAAATATGATACCAGTACCAGTATAATAAACGAAAATAACACACACAAACATAATGTGCGTGCAATACCTCCATTCACAAAAGCCATTTCAAACGTAGGTAAAAGCTTTTTTGTTTTTTGCCGTACCATTAAATATACGTATGAGGAAAACCTCTACAAAACACAACCTCTATGAAATAGATTACGTATCAAATTACAGTAGCGTTATAGTTGCCCTCAAAACCCAGTCTCATCCACACATCCGTTGGATAACAGTTTTTTTATTCGAACACCCATCGCTTTATGAGAACTCCATAATAAGGCAGGCGGGATGAAAGACAGCGTTTATGAGTTCCTTGGTGTCGAGTTACTGGAGTAACTATTTGTTTTTAGTACGGTAACTTAAATATTTACCCATTACATCAAATCAAATATGAGTAGGTAAATAATAGCGTGTGAATATTAGATATTGAGCAAACAAGACAACACAATCAATGGATATCAGTTTTGTTTGGGTTGGATTTAAAGGGCATCCAAAAGTTGTTATTATTTAGGTGAAATCCTAAATATTTAGGATTTCCTTTTACAATACATAACTAGCTTTTGAACTACTTTACGAGACCTACTAATAAACAATTATTGCTTACGTATAATTTCAAGTTGCACCTTTGCGATTCTAACTCACGGAGTTGTACTCTACAAGCCAGAATAATGAATAAAGAAATCCATATTATCGATAAACTTTAGGATGACGTCAGAGTACAACGAACTTGGAGTGTTTGTAAAACTTACGAAAGAATTTCGCAGTCAAAACAAACAGAAAGCACGAAGAAAAATGAACCAAATTCACATGGTACGAAGGTGGTTATTTCGTTGAAGGGAAATGTTTTCGAACATTTTCTCTTCATTTTCCTGTAAGGGTGTGTTTAGATGAAAGAATATGTGTCTATGATTGTAAACTTTTAAAGGGTTTTTCGGCCACGGGTTTTGTGAACCTTGCAACTATGCGATTGTCTTGGTTGTCTTACTAACTTGAGATTGCAATCCTCGTAACGCCCGTATCCACCAGAACATGCCCTTACCAACTTCAAACTAGAATTCATTATTTAGTCTTGGCAAGTTTATCTGCATCTTGGTTATTGTGGCTTGGATATTTGTAATGGATTCATTCATCTTGGTGATGTATCGCCCACTCACCGTTCACTCATTTAGTAGCTGTCAAACTCGGGACACTCTGTGGGCTCGTGCCGTATACTAATCTCCATCATAATTCAACAGTGAACTAACTCTTCACTTAACTTTGAATAATTTTAAAGTATCATACTGCTCTTTGGTTTTTAGAAACTCTTTATTGTGGTTGTGAAAAGCTTTGTCTAAAATTTTCAATCTTCGAAAGTCTCACGACTAGTAAATACTATTCTTCTATGATTTCATTAGACACACGCAATACAACACTAGCTAATTATAAAATTACTGAGATCAAAAATTTCATGTGCCTCTAAGCATTGTAATAGATGTTTTTTTTCCGCAAACACAAAATCTTTTTGTTAATTCCTCTTAATCTCACAAATATCATAAATCCGAAAGTTTGTTTGTATGCAGGTTTGTTACCTCTTCACGCAAAAACTAGCGTACGTATCCAGCTGAAATTTTGAAGATTTATAGATGTTGACTAGGATTAACACATAGGCTACTTTTTATCCGAGTACAACGCATGCGAAGCGGCGGGCACAAGCTAGTTGTAACATAATCTTGTAAAAATATCCAGCCAACCGTAACACCTCAGCTCGTAACGTAATTGAGTAATTTGTTATGATTCGCAGAACATGCCGAGCCTTGTCTGGACTTCAACTTTTATGGACATGCATGTATATTACTGAATCATGAAAGAGTCATTTTGAATTAAGACTGCAATTTGAGCACAACACGCTGCCTCGCCACTTGAAAGCAAAAGAAAATTCCAGCAATTGTTTATGGTTTTTAAGACCTCGTAGATATTGAATACCTAAGCATATTAACTATTTATTAGATATGGAAAGTGTTTAGGTTAAATTTTACGGTAAGTACACTTTGACGATCTTAGCTAAGTCAAAGTAGGTACTCGTAGGTACATGTAAATCAAATAAACAATATGTTAAATATTCAAGTTCTAGCTCGGTTTTAGACTGTAGGTAAAACAGTTTGATTGTTATTATTGTTTTTTAGTCTTGCACTAACGATTAATTTATTTCAAGATATATATTGTCCTTATTATGGTAAAATAAATAAATCGGAATTCGATATCTTATTTATAAGAAGCTTTTTAACTAGATATCTAGTATATGCATTAAATCAATTTATAGCAATCTCACCATCTTAACAAGCTCAAACTATCAGTTTACAATAAGGCTTAAATAAATCAATTGATCAATCTGATCATCAATTGACTCCTAAATCGAATCGTAATGCACTATTGTTATTCAGAGGTCCACGCACGGAGCGATGCCTATCATTGCTTACAGTCAGATTGCTAACTTTGAAATTTATGTGCTCTATGCTCTTTGCATCTAGAATGCATCTTGTTTACCTGCCTACATTGAGACTTGCGAAGTCACATAAATCACTCGCTCGAATGACATTGCTGGCTTATAAATAAAAAAAATAGGAAAAACTATACCTACTGACTTTTTAAGCGCCTCTCAAAGCCCGACCAGGCCCAACCGTGCAACGAAATTACTTAGCGGGTGACCAAAAGGGTAATGGCAAACATGTGAGAAAAACGATAAAAACAAAGCTATTACACATATGTATAATGTTACTTTGACACTGGCAGAATTGTGTAAAACCAAACACAAAAGCCATAAAAGAAGAAAAGAAGAAAGAATAGAAAAATAGTTTTTAAGCATTGATTCAGAAAATTACAATTAACGCCAGCAATGTAAGGCTTGTGAGTCATCAGTGGACGGCCCGCTTAAAGGCACTACAAAAAAACACTTTGACTCAGCTAATTATGCTTACCGCATTTTATTTTACTATGTTAAAGTAGTCCCAAAAAGCAGTTGTTTAGTAGGAAGTTTGATTTTACCCGACCTCGGACAAGCAAAAGTCATCATTTTAAAATTAAGTCAATAATTCAGCTGCGTATTGAAATTTTTGCATCGAAAAATTTCAATTAAGCACTTTACATGGTACATTATTGAAATAATGAGTGTCTATAGCCCATAAATTATGCTTTATCAGGTTTTTAAAATTGAATTTTCGTTGGAACTGAATATTATCGGTAAACACCCGTAATTGCACTGACCACACATGTGGAATAATTTTGTTGGGGCGGGATCTCACTGCCCGAGGTCTCCACCTAGCCGCGCCCATTCTTACGTTAACTGTACTTTCAAAATTAACTTATAAAAAGCCTGCCCAGGAGCCAAGTAACACAAAAAGTGGTGATCGATCAAGCAAAAATATTCAAACAATCTTCGTTGCCGACAAAAAATATATGAATAATCTCCGCCACACCGCATTCCGCAGGTAACTCAATAAACTCACGTCATTTGCCTTAATCGACCACCCAATTTTCCAATTTCACAGCTATTTGAAAAGCACACACATGCTGTAAATACCTATTTATGCCATTGTGTGTGATGCGTTTAGGCGGCTGCTCAGCGGCGCAAGCGCACCGTTCAGCTCATTTCGCGGATCACTGCCTTCAATAATTACACGTACCTAACTATCAATGTTTCTTCGATTATTTGCCTATAATTTTGCTTTATTTTTTTCCTTTTTATTTCTTTTTTGTTTATTGTTTTTGTCATGTGCAGTGTATTATGTCCGTTCACTGAAAAAGGATCCAACGGAAGACCAGCGCTGGTTGTCTCAACCAGCATTATGCTGAGTTGGTTATCCTTTTTTGCTACAACCTTTATTGTATTTGTTTGTTATATTTTAATAATCGCTGTATTTGTTGTTGCAAAATAAATATTATTCTTATTCTTCTTATTCTTATTCTTCAATGGACCCTACGATAATAACTACGGCCGCAACTGCACCGTGTACACCTCAGGGATCGATGTCCATTGTAACCTGTCAATTTGTTGCGTGAATACATAATTTGGACAACAGTTTTTTCACAATCGGATGTCACGGCGCTGTTAGGAAATGAGTCATCATTTTTGTGTGACAACCGATTTGTTAATTTTTTTTATTGCCCTAGCCAAAATGGCGTTGAAAACACTTTGAAACCATCGTCATGCATCATTCTATAAAAATAATAACCGAAGCACGCGAATGAATTATTAATACTTAAAATTATATACTTGATGTCATAACCCCTAACATATCATTACAACTATCTAAAATCAAAATCGTTTCGTTGATCCTATGAGTTTAATTCTCACAGAGTAAAAATTCCATAATTAGAGCAATAGAAACACGCATAGCATCAGCCATATAAAATCAACATATTTTTCAATATGAATATAAAAATCCAACATATCTTACAAAAGCAAGCCTACATTGCTGGCACTAATTGACTGTTTAGCATTGATTCAAAAAATTACAATCAATAAGGCTTTGCGAGTCTTTAATGACCCCGCCCCACTCGCAGTGGATAAGGCTAAAGGGGAGTCTTCTCACTTATTCATCATCATCATTATCTCAGCACTAGGACTGCTGTCCACAAGCTCTACTGGACAAGGGCCTCATTGATCTCCAAGATTATGTTGCTATACTCGCCACGTTTGACAGGCGGGCTGACGAGCGCAGTACGGGATGTTAATACACGGGATGTCGCTGCTGCCCATCTTCCGGAGTATCCCTTGGCAGCGTTACTCCATCCACGGGCAAGATAAAACATTCTACTGCCGTCAACCCACGGCATTCTCTCTTATCACCCAATTACTCTATGACACCCAAGTCTGCCGTGGGGTGCCGGCTGTAGAATGTAATGTCCTCTCTTGCCCGTGGATGCAGTAAGAATCTGCTAAGGGATGTCTTCGGAAGATGGGCAGCAGCGTCTTCCGCGTCTTAAACACCCTGTACTGCGCTCGCCAACAACCCCTCATGATGGTACAACTGATACAATCAAGGCAGGTCCCGAGTCCCCGGCAGCCCCGTTAGTCCTGGCTACGGTAGCAGCCACGGTAACGGCAGGGCTAGGGGTGCTAAGAATCCCCGGGAGACAGTGTAACGAGCAGGGTCGCATACCTAACACTCAGAATATCTAAAAGATATTCGCAACCCCTCGTGGAGATTATGAGGGAGGCCTGTGTACAGTAGTGGACGTTTTACGGCTGAAATGATTACGTAGGTACGTTAGAAGCTTTTTGTAACATTTCCGATAAAATTTCGCTTGCCGATTTTTTAACTGCTCTGGTTGTCTAGTCATAAAAGTTCGTCGCTCCCAATCTCTGCGATAATCAACCCAGGCGTGTTGATTGAGCTAACTTATGTTTGATTTTATTTCGCTTTTATATCCGGCAGATGACTAATACTAATCCGACATGTGTTAAAAAAAGTTATGGACTATAAAGAGTTCAATGCTTTTAAGTCGAGGACATCATTATCATCTCAGCTGTAGGACGTCCACTGCTGGATATACATAAGTCTCCCCTCATGATTCTCCAAGCTCTGAACATGAGGGGGTTGTTGCCATACTCACCACGCTTGACAGACGGGCTGGCGGGATGTTGATACTCGGAAAGACGCTACTATATTACTACCTATATTCCGGAGGTATCCCTTTGTAGATTCTTACTGCATTTACGGGCAAGGGAGGAGAGGCATCATTCTACTGCCCCACGGTCTCATAGCAAATATTACGACAAAATTGCAATAAAACTAAAAACTAAAAGGGCAATTTGATCGAATATGTTGGTAAACTTTTATCGGTATAATAAGAAGGTGTATGTTATATGTATACTAGCTTTTGCCCGCGATTTAGTCCGCGTGGAAATCCCCTTTTTCACGCAGAGCCACTTTGATTCGAAAATATAAATACCATTTACTCCCTAACCCGTAGGAATTTCGAAAAATCCCTTCTTAGTGCACCTCTAGGATACTCAAGGTATAAATTTTCCAACGTTCATACCTAATTATATGCCAAATATGTATGTCAAATTTCAAGTCTTTAGGTCCAGTGGATTAGGCTGTGCGTTGATATATCAGTCAGTCAGTGAGTCAGTCAGTGTGTCAGTCAGGATTTTGAATTTTATATATATAGATAACAATTTTGAGGCCTTTGCCCAGCAGTGGGACATAGCCCATTGTGTCAAATAAAAATATATCAGTCGGTGTGTTCTTGTCCATACAACGCATTGTCAGGCGTCTCGTGAAGCCGGAACTCCGACAAAAACCATTTCTCTCCCCCGCTATCATATACGCGTAATTGCTTATTTATTTTAATATAAAATACATGACATCCGCACGCAGTAATGCGATCAAAAAATAAACGTGTAAGTAACCATATGAAATCATAAATTCATGATGCACATGATTCATTCATAACTTCAGGCGATTCTTTAGGCTAATGGAATTCTTCAGAGCATGAGAGGAATAATTTTAAATTGTAATTGTAAGTCGTATTGTCGTCGAAATAATAGGTTTATTCGATTTGATATCTTTGTTTTGGTATTCACGGACATCCAATGAAAATCTTAATAAGTGTGTAAGTAAAGCATTTTGTCTAACACCTACACTGTTGTACTATTATCGTTCTAGTTAAAAATACAGATTAATAAATACATACGTCCGTATGCGTCTACAATCCACATGAGATCCTCCAAAATACAGGGAAAACCTAGTTTGGGTACCTGTCTTTCCAACATGTAGCATGTAATGATCATTAATTAATTAAGTATAATATGTAACTGGAAATCTGATTTGATAAACGAAATAAATTTATCTTTATTTATTTATTTAACATTTTAACACAACAATTGTGTAAGAAGGACTTAATGCTAAAGCATTCTCTGCCAGTCATCCTGGGCGTGCAGAAATATGGTGTGGCGTGTTTTATTATAATAGCATCTTTTGCTAAGATTAAAGATAATAGATATATGTATAAAGATAGAATAAATACAATACCTAAGGCATAAACTAATAAAATATAATTGAAAATTAATATATACTCCTATATAATATATATTTATATAATATATGTACGTGGATTACATATAAATATACAAATGCATATTTTAAATATAGTTTGTAGCTGTAGCAAAGAGTGAGTTGAGAACAGAAATAGATTACAACATATTATGACTTATAAGTAGTTAAGTTTCTTAAGAAAGTGTTCACGTACTGACTTTTTAAATGACTCCTTGGACTCCTTCTTTTTGATGACAGAAGGTAGATCATTCCATAACCGAACAGCCGCAACCGAAAAGGAGTTTGACAAAAACGACGTTCTGACCAGGAGGGTGGAGAGGAGGAGATTGTCAGCTGACCTAAGTTGTCTGTCATGATCGTCGTCTAGGAAACGGAAACGTTCTCTCAAATAGCACGGCGTGTGTGGATCCCTAAGTACCGAAAATCTTTATCTATATACAACTTTTGGCTTCATCATCATCATCATCCGTCCGTTTACACCCACTGCTGAGCATAGGCCTCCTTTCGCTTTCGCGAAAGCAAAGGTCTTTTTTGGCATTGCTGATTGATTAGAGGCAAAAAAATTCGCAAACTGCGTGCGCGAAAAGCGCTGAAAACTGGCAAAGATAATTTCCCAACACATTAGCACGAAAACCACAGTAATTCCGCGAAGCTCATTAAATCGTATATTTTAATTATTAACCGCGTCATAAATTAGAGCACTCCTCGTGGCGTGCCTTCCATTCCACGCCCAGCCGCAGTACCACTATCATACAACTGTTACTTAAAGGGAAACACGCGATTTTAACCTTTCTAATTCCTTTTACTGTATAAGAGTAATATTACTGACTAAATTACGAGAATGTACTCGTAACTGACCTTCCTATTTATAACTAAGTACCTTCTGTTCCGTTAGCTTTGCACGCATTGTACCTACATAGTTAGAAGTATCCTCCTGGAGCCCAATCTAAATATTGGTGATAGATTTTTGAAAGTGGAACATAAACTTTATGTCTATAAAATATTAGTAGATAAATGTCTTACTACTTGTAAATTTTAAAATGTTTTCTATGTAATGCTAAGAAGTTGTGAAAATAGAAGTTTGTTACCAATCACGCTAAAATTAGGTATGAAAGTTTGAAAATTTATGGCGCATTGGACCAGAATTTGAAAGTTGGGAGAAAAGTGGAAAGTCTTTAATATTAATTAATCCCAGGGGTAACGTGAATGCAAAACCAAAATCCGGAATGATAATGTTTTAAATAAGCCCAATAATGTCGTTCCGACGAGAGAGGTGAGAGAGGCCTATGACCATTGTCAATTAAACATTGTAATTCAAGCCACGATTTAACATTAAAACAGCTGACACACTTAGTGGCTGACATAATTTTCATTTCCATAAATAAACCTATAAAACTATGTATGTATAAAATGCGTAGGTTTATTAAAAGATAACTGGCACGAGAGCTGAGGTCAGCTGTAATGTACATTGGATGTTAATAGGAGAAACGCATCGCATGTTTTTTTATTTCGAATATAATTGAGATATAATTACTTACTACATTTATTCCTTTCTGGTAATAAAACGGCTAACTATAAGCCACGTGAGCTGGTTTCATTCGTGAAAGCTGTATTAGTTGCTTGCAGCACCGAAGTACAAAATATAGACACTTACTTTGTTATTTATTACAGTAGATTTTGTTGAATTAGGATAACGTTTTTATTATTCTGTGTTTTTTTGGGTGAAATTAAAAAAATAAATCTAAAATCTAAGAATTTGCTTAAACCATAGGCTATCTGTCTATTTTCAAAGAAATGAATAACCTTATCAAAAAAATGTTTTTTTGTCTCTACCCTATAACTCTGTCAACACAGAGTCAAGAGAGAGTCATTCATGTGTTGTTGACTCTCTGTCTCTTTAAGATAGACTCTGCGCTATCCATCAGCGATTGACATTGTCCATCGACCTCCGTGGCGCAGTCGGTTGCAGGTTCAAACTCCACTGGGGGACAAATGTTTGCTTCATCTGCAGACATTTGTCTTGCGCCTGAGTAAGTATGTATTTAATTTAATTTAGATTGATACCGCTTGTTAACACAAGCGATGATAAGAATACAAGCTTGCTTTAGGGCTAGATGACACTGTGTAAATTGTCTAGCATATTATTATTTATTAATTATGCACGGACTTACTGAAGCCTTAAAGCACCATTTATTTGAAAGGATATGAAATTATTTTGTTCACCTTATATTCTCTCTACCGTATGTTTTACGCAACCAGAAAAATGTTGTCCGCTTCTGCATGCGGGTTAAGGCTTCGCCTACAAAGTTTAATGTTGCCTCGCATAGCAGGCTGGCATACAAACTCGTTAATTATTAGAATTAGCTGGGTGAGCCCAGTGTAGGGTTTGGGAAGTCTCGACATTTTCAAGGTCCCGGGACACGAGACAACCTACAATCAAAGGCTCGGACGTCCCGGGACTTCGCGACTTTCAAAATACCATTAAATAGAATAAGTTTTTCTTGAGAAGTACAATTAAATTATTAAAAAGCATAGATACCTTTTTTCAAGCTTTTATTTAGCTGGCCCTGTATGTATGTATGAAAGTATATAATTATGTAACTATGTTTGTTGGTGGAATCTTGCAACTCAATTTTGAAGCAGATATCTTCAACCAATTGCGCTGAAATTTTGTATACATGTTTTCTTTGGATGACAATGCATGGTCAGCTATGTGACGTCACTATGAATCCATGGCGGAACACCCAAGACGGCGGACTACTTATTTTTAATGTACTCGTATTTACATTGTTTGAAAAAAAATATTATGGCCTGACCTTTTAACTCGTATGAAAAACAACGCATAAGCGAGATTGATGGGGATTTTGAATATAGCATTTGTAATGACGTATTTCAGACCTATATAAACATCCAGCTTGTTGAGAATGTTAAAATATTATTTCAACAACCGTGTCTGGAGTCTCAACACACAATTCTCTGATCCCGAAGCAACAAAATTTACAAAGTCCCGGGAGTTCAAAACACGAGAAGTCCCGGGATCCAAGCTCCAGCCCGGTGACATTAGCACGGCCAGTAATCCAGTAATTACATTAAAAAAAGTAGCGGGCTAGAGTTTGAGTCCCGGGACTTCTCGTGCTTCGAAGTCCCGAGACCCAAACTCTAGCCCGGTGACATTAGCACGGCCAGTAATCCAGTAATTACCTACTGACCCGGTTCATAGCCCTAATATAATTTAACTCGTTGCAATTGTAGCATGTGAAAAAGGTTGGGATGGATTCGTCTATGATATGTACTCATTGTTGGGATGGAGGTCACTGGATAATATTGCATATAATATCAAAATATTTTTTTATATTATATGCAATATTTACGGGATATTTACCATGATTTGAGTCTTTTTGAGTTTCCCGATATTATGACTCAGTTTCACACGTCATGAACACGGATAAACTGAAGTCTTTTGCGAGTGGGTAGTCATTTGCAGACAAAACGATCTAACCTCTTTCTAAGTCTCTGACTACGAATGATGGCCCTACTAAAACGTCAAAAAGACTCAAATCACGGTAAATATCCCGTAAATATTGCATATAATGTTAACAACCATGATAGTTTCAAAAGTTATAATTTTGAATGTTGGTCTGGATAAGCTATCCGGATATCTCACGCATCAGAGCTTTCGAAATAATGTGTAACCTTTGAATATAAATTCATAAAGGGAATCATAGATAATTCGTTATCAAGAGATAACTCATTATCATTATTGTAATCAACTTAATACAAACACTAAACAATTACAAAACTAAAATTAGAAGGACAAGAGGCGCCCCTGTCACTACTCGTATTAGCGATCTCTTCCAGGCAAACTTTGTCGTACACCTACATGAAACGAAATTTACCAATAATTCAGAGATTTTTAATAACTAAACTGCTGTTAACCCTACTTGCTTAATACTTATCAGTAAAAGGGAGATAGCTGCGGTAAGATAGTGTAGGCTTAAAAATTGTTCAAAGTTTGCCAAATTCGTATTTACTTACTAAACCTTCTTTATAAGCGGTGATTATGAGAGAAAGCATTAAAAGTTAAGGTACATTAATGAGTGCGAACATGGCCTTCAGAGTAAAAGGTGCCCGTTCTTACTCGGAACCAGTCGCGATTTGATTGAAGGGCCATGCAAATTCCCGACCGTTTTGAGATTGATATGCAGATTGTATATCCGTGTTGATAGGACTGCAGGCAAGGCAAGGCAAGGCTGCTGGAATGTCGTTGGAAACTTCTGCTATCGACGTCACTGTAGTCGACTACACATGTAGCTATTTATAGAACTTATACGCAATATTTTGCTCATACAAAACTTATAAAAAAATATTTTATTGCTCTCCTATTCCTACTCGCAACTTACGGGTCTGAAGCGAACAACAAATTAGTTTTCTATTCTTTATGTTTAGCAGTGGAAGTCCAAACGGCTGAAATTATGAAATGATGATGAAGTAATGACTTGGTGTAGTCAGTACAATTGCTCGCAATTTATACTGACTACACCGAAACTATTATTAAGTTGATGCGTTTAAAGCTAATATAATGTTATGGCTATTTTAATAAGATTTAAAATAAAACCTTGCTTTTAGATGAACATGTTGCGTGGCCGGCCACTGAAGCATTGGCGGGACGATTTAACATAAAAAAATATTGAACAAATAAATGATTATTAATATTATTCATCATCATCATCATGTCAGCCGTAAAACATCCACTACTGAACTCAAGCCTCCCTCATAGATCTCCATGAGGGGTTGTTGCGAGCGCAGTATGAGATGTTGATACACGGAAAGACGCTGCTGCCCATCTTCCGGAGGTATCTCTTAGCAGGCTCTTACTGCATCCACGAGCATGAGAGGAGGGGTAACATTCTTCTGCCGGCACCCCACGGCTAATCGGCTGTATTAATATTATTATTATTTATTTATTAATTTAACATCTTAGCAGCCTGTAATTGAGGGAACACTATCCTATGCTACTCGTATTTCATTGTTTTTACTCTTGTAAGTATTTTGTTTATATTCTGTTGGTGGCTCAAATATAAATAAACACCTTCCGAAGAAATTGATGGGACATCAATCGTGATAGGGACAAGTGGAAAGATCTGGGGAAGGCCTTTGCTCAGCAGTAGAACCAGTAGAACGGTGAATGCTGATCAAAAAAACCACTACCTTTTGATCGCGGCTCTTGCATTCCAAGAAAAGAACTTTACACGATTCAGGGCCCAGTACACAATTATAATAAGGTGATTTACAACAATACGTTAAGTAAATGCGATCTATGTAATTAGCACTTCAGCTCTGTAGTTCGTTAAATCAACTTTACGATCGCCTATCTACCCAGCTGCCCATGGAAAGTTTTATGATGCTAATTTGTAAGACAAGGGCCGAGTATCGTGTCAAAGGCGAAAGTGATGAATCGTTAACATAGTTTTTGCCCGTTTTATCTAAATATATATATATATATATATTCCAGAAGACTTAATATTATTATGTATAGTGTGTCTGTAATACTTAAGCAAATAATGTAGATACCACAATACTTTTAACCACCAGGTATTTTTCTCTGTATGATAAGAAATATTTATCGTTATTTTTATTATATTACATTTAGATAAAGATAAACACGATTATTCAAGTATTCTATCTGCTACTTTGAGGTTGATGGTGCTGTGTGTAATCTTCAGCACTATTTATTTATATTTATGTACTCTACGACCACAAATCTCGTGTTTTGGCAACTTATACTATATATTTTACTATATATATATACTACACGATTCTGCTTCCTATAAAATATTTAAACCAAATTATCAGACAAACTGCATAATACTTTAAAATAACAGATTGAATAAAAGCACTTTTGGTGACTTTTATCGCGAATATCAATTAGTTTCAAAGTAGCCGGATCGGATGCCGTGTTTCGAATGCAAATTGATTCAACGGTTTTGGTTGGTATATCTATCACCCATACATTGATTGCCACATGATGTGAATAGTAACATGAATTATTATTCTATTTCGGTATTTTTGAAGTAGCTGCTAAAATTTCGAATAAAATGCACAACTATATCTATTTCCGAAGTTTTCCTTCATAAATAAATATCTAATTGTAAATTGAATATAGCTTCGAGACGCCCTAATTGAGTGTAATTTAAGTGTCTAAATAAATAGTCCTAAACACGTCACAATTCACAAGGAAATTAAAAAGCATTTTTAATTCCAGTGAAGTAAATTTTTATAAGGTTTGAAATGAGTCTTTAAGTGTGGTTTAACACTATAAACAATGCAATTTAAGTCACCCATCACCATTTGTACTATGGAAACTAGATGGATGATAAAATACTCATATATATTTTTTGTAAATACAGACATACCAATCATTCATAGAAAACACCCAGGCCCTAAAGATAAATGTCGAATAGAAAATTAACGCATTATTCCAAACAACCATTGCTATTAATGTTGTCGACATGAAACTATGTACATATCATCAAATATCTGATGTAAAACCGTAGTAAAACCACAGTTACAACGCATCATACTAAAAGATACATTTCGATTCGTATTATAGCCGCTTTGGGTAGTTTGTGGGTTTATTTGTTTTTATCCCTTTGGCTGTTTAGGAAAATTAGATACTTATGAATGCGTGTTGGCAGATAAAGTGAAAATGATAAATTCTGATATTACATTTGTTCGATCGATAGATGGATTGAGTAAATGAGGTAAACGGAAAGAAAGGAGTGATAAGGACAGGAAGATGATGATAATTTTTCATCATTTCAGCCGTAAAACGTCCACTACTAAACACAGGCCTCCCTCGTGGATCTCCATGGGGGGTAGGCATCTTCAAGATGATGATAATTGTCTAAAATCGGAATTTGATCTAGCTCTTCTGTATAAAAAACAATTAACGTGATACATACCTTAATATGTATGTAGGTATGCTTAACGTAAACTGTTCTATATACAAAAAATGTTTTTAATTACAAAATTTAAGTTTAAATGAAAGTAGATGATTCTCTCTTCTGAATTGTTTTTGAGCAAACTCCCTATTGAACTATTTTTATTAACAGTCTTTATGTCCTCAACTAAAGCGTAGTTTCCACTATCAAGCCATGTTCTGCCGTCAAGTGCATTGTTTGGTTTGCTGCCACTCCTAAATATCGATCGGGATATAACAGTGAGTTTATCGTTCACATAAAATAACACAGTTACTGGAACTTATAAGTAAATATTAGTAAAACTTGATAAAAATCTGATTAACGCCACACACGAAACAAGTAGGTAGGGTATATGGTATTAAACAGCAGTTATTTAGCTAAAGGATATCATAAAAGATAGGAGAAGAAAGAAATAACCTTTACCTGGTACCTTTCTACCTAGAAGCAAGTCTAATAAAACATACATAAATATATGCAAATTGAATACGCTAACCGAGTGATTATCTTTAGTACACAATATGTACAAATATTAGCTGAGGAGGAGTGTAGTTGTTAATAGTTTGTACCGTTTTAGCTACGATTAATTAAATATGGATGCAGCTGATGATTATGGCATTACAAAAGACAAAATAAATAAAACAATAATGGCCATGGAACACGCGATTAAATTCAAAATTGAAACGAACACAATTCACGCCCCTTTCCTTGTATTTAAGTATGGAACAGAAGCTGGATCATTATTCACCTTTTGTTTTCAAAATATTTCACCTCACCTGCCAGTACTGATTGGTAGAGATGAGAAGTGTTGTATGTGGATTTCCTCTATGGTTAAAACAGTTGTTTAGTGACTAGTGATGTTATGTTTTCTACATCACATCAGCTGAATTTAGACATATTCTTTTGAAATAAAATCAAAACCGTAACTATTTACTTATTAAGATAAGAATCTCCAACATTATTTGTATAAAATTACACATAATATTATTGATTCTCCTGTTCTCCTCTCCTTGCTAAACATTAACACCAAACCTAAATCTAGATACCCATTTCAAAATACTTTCACCATACAGGTCTGTCCTAACAAAATTTCGTATTTTAACCCCATCCTTAGAATGTGTCGATTGTATAATAGCTTACTCACTAATAACGTATCGTTAGATGTATTTAGTAGTAGTATCACCAAATTTAAACGGGCGGCTCTATGCGCTCTGGAAGCAGAGAGCTGTAGAACAGAACCCTTGTAATGGTTATTATTAGTAATATGTAAACTCAAAATGTAGGTATATATTTCTTTTTGTTATTATTTTAAATCACTTTTGTAAATTAGTTTTTAGTTATGTTCATTATTATTTTGTATTTTTATTTTCTACTTCAGTTTGTTAAGAGCCTACTCGATTTTAATCTTTAGTTATTATATATTTTGTTTGTACGCTATCATATGCTCTTTCTACACAATCATGATGTGCATACTTGTTTAGGAATATGATCTAGTCCTTGTACTCAATATTTCAAAGATTTTTGTTATTATTTGTTTTTCGGATTATTGTATTGTATTGAGGTTGTTGTAAGTTATTATTGAAACCCGTATTACTTTATTAATTTTTATTATATTTGTTACACCGTGTGTGTGGTCTGTGCTTTGCATAGCGCTACGGCGCCACCGAAAACCAGCGCTGCGACAGCATTCGTGTTGTTACAGCAAATGCTGAGTGGCGACCGATTTGTGTCTTATTTTATTGTTTTTTTTTATTAATTATAATTATGTGTACATTGTTAAAATAAGGTGCAAATAAATATTTTCTATTCTATTCTATTCTATACTTTTTAAGATAATTAATTATTGTATCATGTCATGACCATAATCTGTTTTGTATGCCAATAAATAAATAAAATAAAAAAAATTATCAAACACCACACATAAAAAATATACGGACACAGATTGTTTTCTTTATGTAAAACCAAACCAATTACAGACAAACAAATCATTGATAGGTTTGGATAGTACATACATTTCAAAACAAAGGGCATAAATATGTAGTAAACTAGAGGTTTTCTTAACATTATTTTCGTAATCAGCACCCACAACTTAGTCGAAAAAGACACCCATATAAAATTTTTGGCTTTTTTGGTTTGACATTTGCATCCACCATCTTGGATTTTAAAAATAACGTTATTTTCGTAATAAGCATCCTCAAAATAAAAATAAGTAAGAAAATATTAATATTATATTTGAGTACCAATAAAATACATTATAAATATAATTGATGGAATCAGGCGTTACTTTGCGGAAATCCATATTATTATGATAAACAAAGAAAAATATCTAGTTTTAATTCCGCTAATGCATTAGCGGAATTAAAACTAGATATTTTTCTTTGTTTATCATAATACATTATAAATACTATAATTCGTCTTGGTAGGTATAACTTTCATCTGTCTTTTTAATGACTTATCAAATTAAACTTTACTTATGAGAAATTGTAATTATGAAGATAAGGTAAGCATTTTATTACGATTCAATCAAAATCAACAATCCTACTTCTTACATTCATTGCACATGTCTCACAAAGATTTCTATGAAACTCTACATCACCGCTTTGTAAATTGAGAATGTTTAAAGTCAAACACATGTATCTAAGTAGATATTCGTGTTTATGTACGTAATATGGTGTCTGGTTCCCTGAACGATTCGTCTGAGTTCTCGTGAGAGTATAATTTAGCATAATGCTGTGAGCGAGACGCGTGTGTGACCTATTCCGTTACAATGATAGAGGTTCCACGTATGCTGAGACAAGGGTAAGAATATCTAGACACATTGCTGTGGTGTTACTAATTTTTGACGTATTGAGCTGTTCTTTCCTCTGAATAATAGCTGACTAAGCTGAGAGGATGGTATAGGTGCTGGGCAAGCCTAATCCATCTAACAATGTCCCAGGCACTGCAGCGTCCCGTACAGCATGATTACCAGTTGCTGACGCTGTATAAATCATCTTTCATAGATGCAAAGGCCTTACTAATTTCTGAAGCAATCGAAATGTTATCAATTAGAAATCAAAAATCAAGCCTATTTAACTATTTGAATAGAGCGTCGTCTTTGCCTAGTATTATGCTAATTAAAACAACATCCATTCGTAAGTTGGAACACGCGTTATGAATGAAATCCGCCTACAGTCAAAATACTAGTTTGTTTTGTATAATCGCTGTAGTGTTTGTTGTATAGATAATGGGCAGGGCAGCGTTCCTCTGTATCTGGGGCAGAATAACAAGAGTGCGTACTGACTCGTTTGTAAGCTGTGGCTAAGTGAAATTAAACACAGCGATGTGACATGCGGAAATGCATAGCAATACCATAGCGATTCGTATAGGGCTACCCGCTTCCGGATTTAACGAGTAGGTACTAAAACGTACAAAAAAGGACTTTATGTTCTTTGTATCCTTTTGGTGAGGTAATCAAAATTGTTAAAGCGAGTACAATTTTGTAACAAACAATAATGCCAAACTGCTCGAAGTATAAAATTACAAAAATCTACTTTAATAATTTTTTGTAGTTAATTATTTTGCCGTGGGGTGCCGGCAGTAGAATGTCACCCCTCCTCTCCTGCCCGTGGATGCAGTAAGAATCTGCTAAGGGATGTCTCCGGAAGATGGGCAGCAGCGACTTTCCGTGTAAGAACATCCAGTTATAGTCATCCAGTTTAGTTTATTTATAATAATATTATTATTTATTATACAATATTTTCTGTAGTTTTCCGACTTTCATCTCATCTCAACCGTAGGACTGTTGTCGTCCACTGCTGGACATAGGCCTGGATTACCATGATCATGAAGTGGTTGTTGCCATTCTCACCACGCTTAGCAGGCGGGTTGGTTGGTGGACGCAGTACGGGGTTTTGATGCACGGAAAGACGCTGCTGCCCATTTTCTGGAGGCATCCCTTGGCAGATTCTTACTACATCTACGGGCAAGAGAGGTATTGGTTTTCCGACTAAGAAAATAAATTGTAATTACACTCTCTATTTTTTCTTATATTTTGTTTTTTTTTGCTTTGAATGGAATAGAGCTATATACTTAATTTTCCATTCAAATCCAAATACCCTTAAGTAGGCTCTTAAAAATTTCAAAGTAACGTTATCTTACTTTGGTCTCCTACTAATGTTTCGGCATTCATAATATTTTCCGAGTAAGCTCTTCATTCATAGCTAAGTTATTTAGTTCATATATTTTGCCTCCCTTCCTGAAATAGGATACGCTCGTCATTCAGCTTCATTAATCAACATTTCCCGACTGGCTTTACTGGAAATAATATCTACCTACGATGTGATAGTTGCCTAGTTTAACTAAACTATTTAAACTTATCTAGTTAAGTTCAGCTGAAATAGTAAATTAAATTCTATATCATCTATCACTGTATTGTAAATTGACAACACAATGGTGTCGATTCTATTTGTTGCACTTCCTAAAGCTAATTATAATCAGAGATATGACGTTTCTTAATTTAGAGACGTTAACGTAAGATTAGGTTAAATAGATGCGACTTAATTTTAGAACGGAATAACTATATGTCGTTAAGGTTATTTATTATTTCATGTTGCATATTTTTTTATTCTTAAATGTATTGCCCCTTAAAAGTTTTAGAGATGACTTTTATTTTTTTTTGCGCGGTGCCCTAATTATTCTCTAATGTTAGTAGCCTAACTGACTCCTTAGAGTGAGTAAAAATCCCGTCAAAATCGGTCCGGCCGTTTCGGAGAACAAACAAACCAGAAAGACAGACAAAAAAATATTTTATTATGGTTATATACTTTCATATATAATAAAACCCTTTTATTTGACATTACAAACAGATAAATATTTTGACAAATAAATAAAAGTAGGAGTTACTTTTATTTATTTGTCAAAATATTAAACTGTCAAGGGATACCTCCGGAAGATATTCCGTGTATCAACATCTCGTACTGCGCTTGCCAACGATGCCTGCCAAGCGTGGTGAGTATGGCAACAATCCCCTCATGATCATTCGGAGATCCTAAAGAGGGCCTTCTTGTGGATTCGTCAAGCAATGGACATCCTACGGCTGAGACGATGATGATGATGTCAATAGATTTAAACGAACTCAAACCTTGCTTATTTCTAAAGTTGCTTGAGCAATGTTTAGTAAGGGAGGCATAAACAACTTCTGAATGGACCAAGAAAAACATTGCCCAGCCGAATCTTGCGAAAGTCAACGGATGGACGTTGACCGAAATACCTGTGTAGTGTAGCGTACTTGTTTAGGACTTGGTTATGTATTTTTAAAATACTTATGGCACACAAAAACAATCAGAAACTAACGTTTTGAAAAATAAAACTAAAACTCTTGTTAGTCGTTTTGGTTACCCAACTCGAGGACCGCTGGACCGATTTCAATGATCTTAGATGTTTTAGATTTATCTGAGCCCGGGTTATATAGGCTATTTAAACATGATAGATTCACAGAAAAAATAATTATAACGTAAATTAATTTTCACAGATGATTTTTTGGTTGTTAAATATTTAAAGGTTTGTTCAGAAAGTTTATATTGTGATTAAACTTAAACTCAACATGTTTATATTTTAGTTTTAAGTAGTTGTGGAGTAGTACGAAGTTCGCCGGGACAGCTTGTATTTTATAATTGACAGTAATCTGTCGTTATTTAAAACGTGAGAACTAGCGGTTGGGTTAGTAAAGAGATGAAGAGCAATGCAAGATTATATAATATATATACATATATATATATATATATATATATATATATATATATATATATATATATATATATATATATATATATATATGTGTATACATATAATTTCATTTATTATTTATTTATTTATTAAGACACTCTTCGACATCTTCACATTACATTCACAAAGTAAATTAACAATACTGGTCCCGTGTGAGACACCTTTACAGGAGTGTACAGTATGTATTTCCATGGCAATGAAAACCAAAAATGTTTTTTTGATTCCGACGGGGTTCAAACCGTTGATCAAATTTATACTTCACTCTTCTTAAAGCGCTAAGCTACGGAACCCTGACGGGCCGTGTCGACGAAATTCTTGATAAGATCATATTATCGGCCGAGCACCTATTAAGTATATTTCGTTTGCTTTTAATGAAGTTCTGTCCTCAAGTTGTATCATTTGTCAGTCTTTTGAGTCAGATCATTCTTTTATTAGCGAGTTCCCACTAAAATTACGGTCTCGTAAATTATGTAGCTCTAAAATTATCGCAGTAACTTTACCGTATTAGTCATAATTATAATAGCTCATAATATTAAGACGATTCTCTGCAGACTCGGTATTTCCGGCATCAGATCTCGTTGCAGACCGTTACGATTAACGTGTTCCGATTAGCAATGTTCTTGGAACTATTCACATGCGAGTAGGTACAGGAAATTCCTGTAATCTCCGTAGTTACAGACAAACAAGCATTGGTACCAGAAAAGGGGGCGAAGGCCTCAAAAGGTCACCAAAGGTCAAAAATGGCATTTTTGGGTTTTTAGACGTTTTCGGCCATTTGAAGATTTATTATTTTGGTGATATTTTGGGGTCACAATAACTCCGGTCCCTGTGACCCTAGGGTCACCAAATGAATCAGTACCCTTCTCTCATTAAGACGGTGCTAACAAATAAGGTTTCATGTAAATCAGTCAACGCGTTCGGTTGTAATCGTCTCATGCACATTCTATGCATTTTAGGGAGCTTCGCCCCCACAGCGCTATGCATATTAGGGGGCTTCGCCCCCTAAAAATACGGCTAAGTATGATGATGATGCTTCCTAGCCGATTTCGGCCATGGCGAATGTGCATTCAGAGATAAGATCTCATAAGAGCGTTTTGGTTTTCTACCCACTGGTTTTCATGTACTCTGAGGTGACTCAAGTACCCAATCTTATGGGAGAAGGTACGATAGCACTTTGGGCACGGTATTACCCCGTTGACAAAGTTTTACTGGATGTTAGCTGTTGCACTGGCCATCAGCTTATCGCTCTTCCTATCGAGCTCCTCGTGACGCTCACTTAAATATATAACACCATCATCATCCTCCTTTTCCTGTCCTTATCAGGTCTTTACACACATTTTTGAATTAGCACAGATGATTCAGCTGGAACAATCCTGATTTTACTGGTATGGTGTTATTAACCGAATAAAAAACGGAGTAGGTTCTTAAGTCGACGCGTATATTCTTTTTTTTTTACAGAGTGGTCCGATTCTGTTTTTTTTTGTTTGTAATTTATTTATTCACTGCTTCATGTACATGGTTTACATTAGATCTAAGTAATACATAATTAATAATTATTATTATAAGTAACATACATGAATTCTGGTACAACGCCCTACGTTGCAAAGGCCAGTTTTTAAAAATCATATTATGCTATATAATATTTAGATCATTAAATAATTTACTTTGTTTTTTATGTCATTAAATAATGAGTACACGTGCAGTAGGCATTTCATAAGTCATTGATAAAATAAGGTTCAAATTAAGTCAAGTTAATTAAGGACAATACGGATTTAACTCAAAACTATTGATTCATACTTAGATCATTTCAATAACATTCAGAGGTCAAATGAAGGAGACGGTAGGTACATACAATTCAATGGTATAAAATTTCTTAGAAATGTCATGATGAGGTAGTTAAAATACAATAATAATTTTAATTGGGAACTAAAGTCAAAATTGGGTAATGGAAAAAAAATCCAACACTAAGGGTAGAAAAACAGGGGATGATTTAAATTTAACTTAACGTAACTTTACCGAGTAGTCTGATTTTGATAATTCTTTTTTATTTTTTATTTAATGTCGGTTTTATTTTTTGAATAGACGGCTGATAGAGGAGAATGGAAGAGAAAAACGTGTTGTGCCGATGCATACTTCGTAAACATTATCTTCCACCAAACTAAGTAAACAGTAAAATCAGGATTTACCACTGACTTTACCACTACCTTTAAAATATTGTGATGAATGCAGCAATTTTTACATGGTTTAAGAGACGCTGTATTACCTTAGACATTGTTAGATGGCTTGCACAAACACAACACGCAATAATCTTAGCCTAATTTGGCCCGTCGTAACCACACTTTGATAGTACCAAAATGTGTTTTTTTTATTTCTACAAATTACAAAACTATAAAAGCTTGTTAAACCTCGAAGGAGAGAGAGAGAGAGAGAAGAAGAAGAATGTCCTGATCCCGTTTAATAAAGCTAGCTGAATGCAACCCTATGTTAGAATAACGGTCAGCGGAGCGTGGAGTGGGCAACAAGCCTGCACACGCCTAACTTCAACCCTATTGCACAAAATAACAGGGGAAATTGTTTACCTATCGGAAATGAGTATTGATGCATGTGATTCGCTAATATATTACTTTGAGTGAGTTGCTGTAAGGGGTCTGAATTCACCAGAGTAGCGTTCTAGAACTAGATAATTTCAGTTTGTGTTTAATTATGAAATATCGAGTGAATTGCAAAAATATACTTACAGTCAAGTAAGTATAAAACAGAAAGTTGATATCATACAAAGCGTAAAATCATCTCACGGAGCTCGCTTTAGATATATTTTTTTTTATACTTGTATATTTATAGCAAGTAGCAACACAAGCAAAAATAATGTTTTAGGTAATATTGAACAGCTTGATACCATTAAGATACGAGAAATCTCGTTAAGATAATAACTGCAGTCAGATATATTCGGTTATTTGGGGCCATCGAGAGAAAGTGTCGAATACTCCGTAACGAATCCGAAACCAACCGTTTGTTACAATGTCCTTTATAAGCCCTAATAAGATTACTGTCTCACTTTTGTCTAGTTACCCTTAATGGTCTAAACTACAGTAAAGGTGATTTTTTTATTTAATATGATAATTTAACAAGACATAATTTATTTCCTAGGCAATAAAAGACGGTGTTCGGCCAAAGATTCAGACAATTCTTTGTTTAAGATCGATCGATTTGAGAGAAACTAATGGATTAGGGTTTTGTTTCCGCTAATATTCGCCCCTTCACTGTTAACATCCATTGTAAACTTCGCTCTATCACAATAGCCTAGTTGACAATACTCAAGAACAGTATTCCATACTCAAAAATCCATTGTGCACCCTATCCATTCAATTGGATTTAATTCTAAAGTTTCTACCATTAAATCAACAATAAGATCCGTAATTTGATACAACACCTCGGAATATGTTCGGATCTGCGCTTTCACATGCGCACTTATCGGTAACATAAATAAATACAGATAAGTCTGTCAACGTGTTTACTCAACTAATTCTTCTTCCTTTCCGGCGCCAGACAGCTGCACATTGTAGATTTGTAATGCAATGCACCGTTATACCGTTATTTCTATGTTTATCATTATTCTCATTTGCAAGGTTTTCTAGTGTTCTGAAGATCATTGACATGTTAATACCTTTGTTAGATCAAAATTTTCATATCTCCTCGGTCCTACAATGCACCGTTCTAAGTTCTCTTCATTATTCTCGTTTGTAAGATAACTGAAGTGCTTTGAGATGCTAAGACCTTTATCTTTGCTAGATTTACTGTTCTTATTTAGGTTACTGTAATTGATCACATTTTATGTTTATCTTGATTAAACTAACTAATAGCCTCAAATTCCCTTTTATGAAATATATGTACCTACTACGTAAAAGTGTGTCACAAAAGTATTGAAAATGACACTTTCTTCCTTCCTTCACTTTCTTCATCTTTTAAGTTTGAAGATATTATAAGGAAAGTTTTATCCATAGATTAAGAGAAACGCTAAACAGAGTGTCATTAAATGTATTTTTTATTTGAAGCCATGTTATTAGTCCTGTACACCGACGATTGACATTTTGAAATACTGTCCATGAGAGCACAAATTTGTTTTAAAAGTTTTATCTACTCGTCGTAGATGAAGCTTTGCGCCTACTGCGATATTGTACCTTTTATTCTAGGTTTCCTCCTTATTTTTTGCAAGTCAAGGTTTGTTATGGCTACTCCATAGCTGGTTTCCTTTGAATGGCCGCTCAATGACCCAACAAGAGCCAGGTGTGGGAATTGCTTACAATCCAACAAAGCATTGCTCTGTTCTGCGCGGAACAAAACGAAATAAGGACTTGCTTGTTTCTATAACTTGGTACGTGTATTTACCTACTCAGGCAACGGTCAAGGGTAAACAAATGTTTACAAGCAAAAACGAGCAGTTGAATAATAAAAAGGAAGAGATTTTATCGAAACTTTTGAACACCCGGAATAAATAAGATTATTACGTGTATTATTAGTCGTATCTTATAATATGATAAGAGCTGCTGGGAGTGCTTACCCGTTCGACCCAAGATTTTTCTACCCAATATTATTTTTACCCGTTCAACCCAAAACATATGCTCCGTTCTACCCAAAGCAAAAATCTGAGTCACAGTGTATTCTAAATAGTACAGACACCGTAATATTTATAAAAAATCGAACTTGATGATAATATTACTCACAGTAACTTCAAATTTTGTAACTACAATATGGAGGTAATAATAGTTTATGATCTCTTCAAACGAGTGCACGTGCAATTCCTAGAAAAATTTAAGAAGGAGAACTTATTGTATGTACAATAGATAATCCAATCAACAACGGTAAGGATTACCATTGTTTTTCTTATCTATTGTGGTAAGTATATGCTATCCTTTTCTTTTCATCATTCGGTTTCTTTCTACTCTTCCTATCTTAAGGGTCACTCCTGTCAGTAGTTCCTAGACCTACTAACCGAATGGTTTACATTAAATATGGCGGAAAACGAAGTGACTTCAAGTTTTAATAGTGAGGACAATTTGAATTTTATTCAGTCAAACCGTGGTGGACAAATTTTGGTGCACAATGGATATAAATTTTATAAAAAAAGAGCAAATATTGGTGGAGATACAGTATGGCGATGTGTAAAAGCACCCAGGTGCTTTGGTTGTGTGCATTTAAATCTACACCAAACAAGTGTTATAAAAGAAACTGTTCACGTTTGCGAGCGGGTCAACGAAGGAGATACTCAAGTGTTAATAGAAATAGATAAATGCGTGAGCAAAGCGAAAATACCAACAGGGATCCCGATAACACAGTTGTACAGAGAAACTGTTCAGACCCTCCATACAAAAGGACTGCATTTAGTGACAAACATACCGTCATTTGAAAGTACAAAACACAAATTATATAATGCTCGCAACAGAAGTCAAGGAGTCAAGAAAACGAATTTTCGTAATTTGGAAGAAGTCGAAATCCCGAAAGACTATGAAGATTTTGTACCGAAAGACTATGAAGATTTTGTACTGTGCGACTATCAAAGTGATGATAATAGGATATTAATATTTGCATCCCAAGAAGCTCGTAAAATGATGGGTACTATAAAAACCTTCTTTAGCGATGGTACTTTCAAATGCTGTGTGAAACCATTCTATCAAATGTATTCGATACACGGTAATGTGAACAGCACTGACACTTGTACAGGTGTCGTTCCTTTAATTTATGCCTTGCTGAAAGACAAAAAAATGCGCACGTACGAATTGTTATTCAGATTGATCAAATCCCAGATACCTACATGGAAGCCTGATGTTTTAATTGTCGACTGCGAAATCGCAACAATAAGAGCAGCAAGACATGTTTTACCTAACACTAAAGTAAACACATGTTACTTTCACTATTCACAAGCAATTTGGAAAAAAGGTAAAAAATTTAAACTTGACAAAAAGAAAACTGATCGCCATCATCTTGCTCTATGCATGACGTTGCCGTTAGTCCCACAAGATGTACTAGACGATGCTTTTCTGTACATTATGGAAGACTGTGATAATTCTGGAAACATGGAAAAGTTCAACGACTATTATGTGAACACATGGATGGAAGGTGGAAGGTTTCCACCAAGTCTATGGAATGTTTCGGGGCAAAGACACCGAACTACAAACTCTGTTGAGAGCTGGCATATGTACCTAGATAACTTAGAAAAGTAACTTTATATTTACCTACCAAACCTGAATCTGAACAGTAATGTGCTATTTTTTATAATATACCTAATCATTTGATTATGTTTGTTTCTTTACACGTTGATTATTTTTATTGTTAGACTAGTAGACAAATATTTAACTGACTATTATCTGAACAAGACTGATTTTAATAATAAAAATATTTATAATGAATTTCTGCATTTTTTGTCTAATGACGACCCTTCTTCTTTAGTGTTTCACTGTGTCATTTACTTGAATTCAAACAATAGAAATTAGGAATAAGTAGGTGTGGGTAGAACGGGTAACTTGAATCTAATGTTTTGGGTTGAACGGAGCAAAATACCTATTGGGTAGAAAAATCTTGGGTCGAACGGGTAAGCACTCGCTGCTGGCTATAGGGACTCATATAAAATCAAATCAAATTTACGAATACTGTGTTAATGGTTGTGTAGGTACCTATTTATTATAACAGTCAGTACCTACAACTCAATAAATTGTTATAAGTAATGAATATGCAGTAGTTACCTGAGGCACGTGGGTCGGTTTCAAGGATAAATAGCTGACGCACGCACATAGCTTTGCTAACTTACCTAAAACAATAGGAAAAACCCATTAAAAAACGAAAATACATATTATATGGCAAATAACAAATATATAGAAATAAAAAGAAACATTCTTCTATCAATGAATATAAGAATCTCTTTGACACGTGGTGGGTTTCAAATAGATTCCTGATTTTATAAATAGATGAAGCTTTGGTAAATTTATTACAGTTTACAAAATGCGTCCATTAATACCAACGAAAGTTCTAGATTAATTTAAAATAAGGGTAGAAAGTAATTAAAGCACTCGCGCGCTGTCATTGTCACTGTCACTCCAGTCAGCAATATCTATGACCACCCCGATAAGCTATTGTACTCCACTTCATGTCATGCGGACGTGACTGGGGGAACACAAATACATTGTCCATTTTAGATTTAATGCCTCCATTGTTAGATTTTCCATGGTTTTGGAGAAATTGTTATCGAACAACACAATCAACTTTCTAATAAGGTGTCGTGACTTTGTTAACTTTTCTTGGGAAAGGCATTAAAGTCTGGGCTTAAAGTAATACCTACCTGCGTACTTTTCTATTAGCCTGACTATAAAATGGTTTTTGTTCAGCTTTACTGCCCTTTGCGGGGATTTAACTGAAACCTTCTTACTTTTAAAAAGTGTCATTGCCTAAGCACAATTTAAGTAATGGTTTTATGAATGCATTCTTTAATAAAGTCGATACTCAAATAATACCTTAGTTAAGGCAGCTTATGTAAGAACTGTCCAAGAGTATTTTAGTTAGATCACAGACTGGCTTCAGGCTGACTTTAACAAATAATTGTTATTATATCGTACATGTACAATACTTCATACAAATACCCACCTACATCTTCTAAAGATTTAAGAACGAGACTTACGCAGCTTGTTCTTCTATTCAAAACAATAACATGGAAAAAATATCCATTAATCTTTACGAAGCCCATAAAATGACTCAAACTCGATCGCACTAAATTACACTAATATAGAGCATTTCCAATTAAAGCACTTCCAGCTCCATGTATCTCTGTTAAGAGATTACCCGATTGTATTGTATAAATAGTCAGTGACCGGAAAGTGAATTAGAACATTCACTGTTCGAAGGGGAACAATGAAATCACCGACAAGAGACCAGGAATACTCTGAACTTTAAAAAACAACGCCGCCTTTGAAAAAGGAATGTCTTTCTTTCACAAAGGATTAGTGAGGAGGGGAATCATGTTGTAAGAAAGTTGTCTACACGCATGCTTTAATGCAGAGGCTTTCGTTTAAACACATTTGACTGACTGTTACTATTTATCAAGTTATGTACAGCTATGATGCTAAAATAACTCGTAAAAAGACAATAAAATTCTAATCGATTGCACATCCTCACAAACTAGAGTTTACTATGAAAGAAGACATAAGATCAAAATTCAAAGCACTTTATGGACATTAACGCAACGAGCAACAAAAGTCGTAATAAAAACCAAATTCAGTAATAAAATATGACATAAAATCTTAGCTATTTGGACGTTATGTTTTGATTAAAACTAGCCCAAATAGGTGGAAGCCACATGCTGGCCATCACGACCAAGAATGTTCTAGTGAAAAGTTATGGCATTATGATGTAAAATATTTATACGGAGCTACTAAACTGCGTACTGTGTTGGTCACTACGGAACTACATTGAACATGCTGAGTAGTGACTATTTTTGTCACTGGATTTTAAGACCTAATCAGTTTATCTTTCATTACATGTAAAGTGTGTGACAAAGCGAAATAAACGTATCTTTATCTCTTAATTTCTCTAGCTTTTAGGCAAAGCATCTATGATGAATGACATATGCGTTTGTATGAATAATTCAGCAATGCTTATATGCAAAATGGTTTCATTTGCATTTATTGTCACGCTGTTGACGGGATTATCAATGTCTTAACTACTATGCATGCTATGTATGTATGTATACCTCTATATCCTCTGCACATGTTCCATAACTCATGATTCATATTGTTGTGGATTATCGTTTGATGATGTAACTTTTAAACGCAAGGTAACTGACGCGCTGTTTAACCGATTTAAAAAAAAGGAGTAACTCTTAAGTAATCTGTACTTTAAGTTTTTTTTTGTGAAAAATTTGTTACCCCTGAGCTCATCCATACATGAACTGATTTGGAAAATTATTTTCGGGTTCAAATAGTTACACTTTGAAACTCAGTTCAGATGATGGGACGGATGAGGAATCGAAGAAACTCCTCAAACATTACGGGCAAACGTACCTATTAACTTTGGCATCTTCTGCTACAAGTCGAGCTTGCATTCACAAAGTATGATTTGGTTAACTGGAAACTGATGCAGAAGACCACAGATGACCATTGCATCTTTTATGTTAAAAAATCACGAGTGGCAATGTCGAAAGCTAGTTAAGATAGTTTACCTTTCTACTTATTGTCATACCTACCTTCACATCACAATAATTATAATTTAAAGACATATGAGTTAAAAATTTGCTTGGCGCAGATGATTTTGAGTGCTGTTTCTTACTTGCATTAACAAGGTTATTTAGGAAACCGTCTCCAAAATGTGAAGGTACATAAAATGTTTACAATGAATGTTCAATATTATTCTGGTTAACAACTAATCATTAAGTTAATGGAATCGCCTGTTGTTTCCCATTCCGGACTACGGCTTTAATTAACTGTTCTTGAGTCAGCATCTGTGGTTTTAAGTTACGCTTAATACATTAATTTAAAATACCTACAAGGAAAATTGTAAAGCCAAAGTCATTAATTGTTAATTAATTTGGACACAAATAACACATTGAACCGTCGATTTACATAAGGAAATACTATACATCGTTCCCTTCAGAATATTTAAAAGAATGTTACATTCATCTGAATAATACCTACCAGATGTGATAAATGTAATTGTTCTCATTACTATTACTACTACCAATTTCTAACGGTATTTACTAGGTGTCGCCGAATACCAGTGCACGTATTCAGCACTGTATACAGCGATTCATTTTTGTTTTCTTATTTTCATTGCTATGCGGTTTCGTTTTTGGTTTCCATGCCTGTATATTTTTAATATTGTCCGTAAGTTGTATGATTTGTGATACAAAATAAAAGTTCCTTATCTTTATATTTTGATGTCTTCCATTGCAGATTTTTAAGACGTTTTAATAGTTTATGTCAATGACAGCCTTTTTTGGACGATTATGCAGGACTCTTATCGACTAAACCTAACCACCATGTTTCCAAAACGTGCAGTTTTGCCGAGACTATGGGTACGCTTACTTTTTTAAACCAATCTTTTATTTTCTTACCTATCATTAATATAGCTACTATTTTAATACTTATGAATAATGAATTAAAGAAGTGCTTCTACCTGAGGTGTTTTTAAATTGTAATTTGGTTTTCTGCGTTTAATGTCGATATTCTATAGATGTAATTATTTTCTGTAATTTTAATGACCAAACACTCATTATTTCTTAATTGCGTTCTTCTCACAAACCATTAAATGAATCGCAATATTATCCAATCATACCCAAGCATTCATTGGTTTTGAATAATTTCTGTGTAGTGACCATTTAATAAGTGATAAATCGTCCCCGGCAGCATATTACAGATGGCAATTTTTCGCTGAAAGCCTTATAAGCGGATGATTAATTGTGCGATAGCGAATTGTACTCGCTTCTTCGACAATTCATTATTATTTTTGCCACCATCCTCGTTTCGGCACGTTATTGCCGCCTTTGTATGCCGTAAGGAAACCTGTCAATTTTTATGAGGCTCGTTTAATTACGAAGGAGATGGGCAAATGCAGGCCCATCAAAGATAATGACGAACAAGTGAAGGTTTTATTGATGCCTCAGGCGTTGACATAACAAGGTGTATGTAATGAGCTAAGGTGTAGTAATAAGCTAGGACGTCTGGCCGTGCAACAGTGCAACTGAATAGATACTTAGGAAATACTTTGTGAAAATTTGGTGCCAATTGGTTCCTTGAAACCATTCAATGATATTTTTACGGTATTTGTGAGTTCCATCATCATCATCTCAACCGTAGGGCTATTGTCCATATTATCCACTGCTGGAAAAAGGCCTCACACATGGATCTCCACAAGCATGAGACGGTTGTACTCGCTATGCGTTGGCAGGCGTGTTGGCGAGCGCAGTACGGAATATTGATACACGGAAAGACGCTGATGCCCATCTTCCGGGGGGTTCGTGAGTTTAATTCAGGAATAATGTATGTAAATTATTTAGACCCCTGAACAGAAAACAGTGTTTCGACATTGTTGCTTTTTTGGGTCTTGGGACAGCATAATCCGGCGATGACAAAGTTCTAAGACATTCCTGTCAGGATGATGAAACTGCTGAAGAGGAAATAAGCGGGGCTTTTAGTGACTGCAAGTGGAGTAAGGTGGACCAGCAGAGGGAATAAAAAACACCCAGACGGAACCCTTGCTATATGGGTCGATGAAGTCGTAAATCAAATGTTCATTTTAAAGGTCGCCAACCAGTCCTGCATGAGATTAGCCCAATACCGGAAGGTGTGACCCTAATTGGCCTACACTCAGCTGTGGGTAGATACAGACTGAAATCGATGGTGATAGGTTAGCATCATGATGCATGGATGCAGATAGGCAAGGAAATTGCAATTGATGGCGATTCTCGGTGTTTACGCTGAAAACTTCAATTTATGACACGTAATTACACCACAGTTGTTATAACCAGGCATGTGGGCGGAGGCTATTACCATACCTAATATAGCAAGGTACTGTCATTGTAAACATCTGAGCACGCCCTATGTTTTCGATTGCTGTGTATTGAAGAAGAATGTTGTTATTGTCTGGTGGGCGCTTTTTGTGTTGGCATTGAAGCACCACATAATTTATTAAATACCTTTTAGGTTCGTTTATATTTCGAATCGTGTCTTGTTTTTTGTTTATATAGCTTGGAGTACGAGGAGCACAACTTGCTCCTTTTACCTGCAGTTTATTTAAACAACTGCTCTTAAATGACGAAAAATATTATAAAGCTCTCCTAATACCCAAAAATGTATGATGGGTCAAGCTAGCGCTGATAGTCTGTACCATCTAACGACAAAATAAATAAGCCAGATTGTAGGTAACCCTATCATCATTTCAGCCGTAAAACTTCCACTACTGGACACAGGCCTGCCTCATGGATCTCCATGAGGGGTAGTTGCCGTACTCACCACGCTTGGCGGGCGGGTTGGCGAGCGCAGTACGTTATTTTGATTCACGGAAAGACGCTGCTGCCCATTTTCCAGAGGTATCCTAAGGGATACCTCTCTCAGCCTGCCTTAGCAGGCTCTTACTGCATCCATGGGCAGGAGAAGAGGGGTTACATTTTACTGCCGGCACCCCACGGCTACCCTGTATGTGCCTGAATAAATATTGACCGAAGCCTTTCCCTTTGCAATATCGAATCCAAGATGGCGCGAAAGAAAGAATAGCGCGATCAAACTGGTAGTGTATCACCCACGCGAATTCCACACAGGGCGACACTGCCACAGAGCAACTAGTTGTAGTAACAAGAGTTGCCATGATGCACCCGATGCTACGTAGTATATACATATATATATAAAGATCAGAAGCTTTGCAGCGCTACTTTCCTAGAATTCTCGGTTTTTATTCTTTCTGAACTCGTCAATACTTTTACTCTAATATCTGTTACCTAGCACACTTCAGTGAAGTTTATCTTATTTTATATTTTCTAGACAAAAACTACTTCACTTATTGTATCTGTGAACCAAAAATCATATCTAAAACTCATTTAAATTCATAGACAATTTCACCTTCATCCTGAAAAAATAACAAAACCCGCTGATTTAATCCTTCGTATTCGCAGCTACAAAAGAAACGTGTGCTTGTTGATAAAGAAAAGCATGTTGTTCGTAAAAGAAATTAGCAGCTTTACAAACCCCATACATAACTCTCCGGGCGATATGGTCCGTTTCTCTTCTGTCCTTTTCTAGCCCTTTACTGTTCCTGTGATAAGTTCATTTTGTAAACGATTAATCAGGAAAATTAGAAAAAGATAAAGAACCAAAAGTCACTCCCGTTCGTAGCTGTTCATCATTATTCCTCTGTTGGTCTTCTATATTACGCGGGGTCGGCACACTATTTCCGTGTCTTCCAAGTTGACGTCAGGCACACACAACATGGTCCTACCAAGTTGTGTGTGCCTGACGTCAACCATTTTCATAATATGTCATGAAATCTTTTTTAGAAATTATAAAATGCTCTACTGTAAAGTTATGAAATATCAGATCCGTCTTTGTTCTACGACTACGACGGGTATTATGAGTCGTTAAGGTTGGCTTTGGCGCCGAAAGATGAAGTAAGATGATAGATATCCATTCATCAACATCATTATCATCTCAGCCGTAGGACGTCCACTGCTGGACTTAGGCCTCCCTCATGGATCCTCAATTGCTGATCATGAAGGGTCGTTGCCTTTTCACCACGATTGGCAGATGGGTTGGCGATCGCAGTATGGGATGTAGATACACTAAATGACGCTGCTCTCAGATGGACAACAAGGGATACCAACGGGAGGTCCCAGAGGTATCCCTTGGCAAGTTCTTACTGATACACGGGCGAGAGAGGAAAGGCAACATTCACCCCACGGCAAACCTGGCTCCATTACTTAATAATCATAATCATCAATAAATACATGCGGACTATGCGGAGTAGTCTTATCTCCCGCCTCTCAGGTAGACACAATTCACAAATATTGCACAATTTTTTGGTTAACTAAAAAACTCCTCTCTGGGAAAAATATTTCCTAAAGCGAAATAATTGAAAAACGTGTTATTTTTTCTTTTGTTAATTGACTATTTAAGAAGTTCTTTACTCTGATGAATATTAGCACTTATTGACTTTGACTTTATTTATGATCAGTTTTCATTTAAAGCACTCTTCGTGAAGTCGATATTCAAATGAACTTTGCGCCAGCCTGACATGCAGGGTAATTGAAATGTATTATGCAAGAATATTTATGCACATAATAAAATATCCTGACATATTTTAGGTGCAATGGCCATTGAACTCTCTCAATGAAACTAGAAGATGTTTGTTAATGATATTACTTAACAACCATTGAAGCCGACTTTCATGTACTTATCTGTTGGAAATCTATATGATAGATGGATAGATAAACTCTTTATTTTACATTCACCATAAAACATAAATTTCACAAAGAGCAACACAGACAAATATAACATACAATGGGCGGTCTTATCGCTAAAAGCGATTTCTTCCATTCATTTAAATATCCTACTATTGCAAAGATTTCTTACCTAACCCTAATAAGTATGTTGTGCACGTGTTATGGTGTTTATTGACATCAGATATAAAAATAATACATAAATTCCTATTATTTTCGAATAAAAATAGGTAAATCTGGTTACAAATAAATTGTATATTATCTTAAACGGACTTGCGAGATAACTTTGCCCAGGCGGCGGTGGGATAGCATAAAAAATATACTGAGTCAATGTTCCTTGAACTTCATGAGACGTTGTTTCTAAACTTAGCCATGTTTTACGCACCCGCACAGCAGAGTTGAGGAGATTTCCGCAATCATGAGTCAGAATCATTAGATGAACCGGACTTGTTTAGAGATGATCCTGAATTCATTTTAATTACGGCTGTGCTGTTCTCGGAATGATATCGTCATTTGTTTTCTTGACTTTATGGCATTATCAACGGGTTGAGTTACATATAAACCGCAAGGGTCATTGCTAATTGTTTTGGACTAAAATAAACCACCATGAATGTTCCACCAGGAATGTACCGATTAAAGTAAATACACTACAAATGTAAGTAATTTAAAAACGCATTGAGAGGCTTAGTCAGCTTCAGACGTATGATTTTTTTCTTTTTCCCGACTATTCGATGGGATGGATGGACAGAGGATGTAACCTTTATACAGTGCTGGGCAAATCAAATCAATCTAACAAAGTCGGCCGAGGGCACTAGAATGTTGCCTCTCCTCTTACCTGTGGATTCAGTAACAATCTGCAAAGGGATTTCTCCGAAAGATGGGCAGCAGTGTCTTTCCGTGTATCAACATCCCTTACAGCGCTTGCCAACCCGTCTGCCAAGTGTAAGTATGGCAACAACCCCCTCATGATCAGTATTTGGAGATCTATGAGGGAGGCCTATGTCCAACAGTGGGCTGTCATGACGATGATGATGGCAATCTACGGCTACGATAACGATGATGATGTATGCAAGCTTAAATTAACAGGTACTTACGCTGTGAAAATTATCTAAATAGATCCCAAATGAAAGATAATATTCTACTTAAGGTAACCATTACTTTGAAGCCAATTAAATAGAAAGCCACACCATAATTCACACCCTGCTTATATTAGCTCTTATGCAACACAACTATACAGCTTGTGCTTAATTTAAATGATAGCCTATATTTCACATAGTCATTATATGGCCATCATGAATTATATGACATGCTATTTACCCCATAAAGACTGCAATGGCGCCGGCTATTGTTGGAACTGTACTAGTACAGAATACTCGTAGTCTACGATAACTTGATCAATTTCATTCTCCAATCGCTCCAGAGCAGCTCTAGCAAGACTCTATGTCAAAGACAATAAAGTCGATTTCACATTTGTAAATGCTATCTTTGGTAAAACTTGGGACTTGATATTATAGAAAATCTGAACCGTTCTTCATATTATGGTAATAAAACAGAAAGGTGTTAACCGTATCTAGTTTATCCATCTGATTTTTATCTAATCTCTTAGATATGGGTTTAGATGGGTTCCGAATTTACCTTTGTTAGTTCAAGCACAGATTACAGAGATTCAAGTACCTATATTTCTAAATTTGGAATAAAATAACACTAGGTTTTATTAGATTTTCCGAGACTACGTTATAAAATATCGCATTTCGTCTCCTTCTTTTTTATTTTATTTGATTGTTTCGTCATAGGTTCCATACGTCACTCAAGCCTTCTTTCTTGTTCTAGGTCAAGCACATTAAATTATAATATTTACTTGGGGTAAAATGTTCTCATGTTTCATGTGGAGAGTCAAGTTTTTTTATATTAGGGATGCGTATAGTTTATGATATTTATTTTATAATGTTTTATTATTAATAATATATTACCGTTGGTGGATGGATAGAGCTATCAAAGCTAGCGAAACTTTCTATGTATTTTTAATTTGGTCTCCATGGCTAATCCATTATCTATATATCAGTGTCCCAGGCGCTTCTGCGTCTCGTACAGCATTTTGCAGTTGCCGACGGGCGCTGTATAAATCCTAGATGTGAAGGACCACTTTACAGGAACGAACACCACACAAAAGTTGTATGCCGTCAATTTCTCCCCGCATTATGCTTCATTAAGTCGAACCTCGTAAAATGATATCATACGCGCATCATTATGAATAACGAGCACCACTAATGCATAGTAATCTGATGGCCGTAAGTCTTACCAGGAGGGGTAATTCATAACCTGGAGTGGCTATTTTGATATATGATTTCCTCCGAATATATCCGAGTTCTCGTCTCGCGGCCCTCGGAGTCGGCCACGAACGGTGCTCATGAAGAAGGGCCTCTAAATGGTCTACAAAACGTCAGCAATATGATAATAAGTTAGGTACGTGGTGTAAGCCGTATTATATTTATTAAATATATCGAACTACGCTATGAGATTGGTACTCTTGGCGAGTGAGGCGTTTGATAGACATTTAAAGCTATTATAATATTTAGAAATATAAACATCATTCTATATTATCAAATCTCCTCGTAAGAATCATTACAGTTTGTTCTCAGCAGCAGGAACGTATTTTTATTATATACACTGTCGATAGATATAAAGCTTAATGTTCCAACATGTAATGAGATTAAATTTTAATATAATTTACTAAAACATGGTCAGGATGCGTTATTCCATGTTATTTTCAGCATGTTTGCGATGTTTCATTTTACGATTTTCTATAGTTTTGGTGTTCGGTGCTAAATCAGAAATTCATACTTCCATCCTCACATACCTTATGATTATGAGATCAGTACAATTTTATTTCAATTCAATATACATGTAAAATTCTGTTCATACAAAATACCAGCGGTATACTATTGACTGCTTATCACTCTTAGAGATTATAGCTAAGAACTAACCTTGGAGCGATATTTTGTAGGGCTACAAAATAAATCATTACACTTGTACCTTTATTATGTTTGGCCAGTATACTGGCAAACATAATAAAGGTACACGCTCATAATGTATTACTACAGCTGTTAATTACCTATTAATAATCAGACTTCGATAATAAATGAGGATAAAGTTAGGAAAAACCACAACTCAGCTTAAATATTTATGAGATAATGAGATTCTTCGAAAATGTATAGAATGCTTCATTTTATTATTGCAAAATTTTATATATAAGTTACTTTGGGAAAAGTGATCCTGGCAGTAAATAGCGTCGATTAAGATCAATTTTATTTTTTGACAATATTAAATGTTGTGTTTTGCGCTAAATTACTTTTACAAATATATAAAACAGATTTGTTTTTTTAATACCTACAGTTTCCGAAGAACAAAGAACTTTACAAGAAAAACAGGTAATAGCCAAAATTTTGTCCCACCCCATTCGGGATAACCCGTTCAAAGCCACGGGTTATTTAGAGGTAGAAGATCAGTAGTAAGATATTATGTTTGAATGAATAACAATTCTTTAATGTACCCCAAATGTATACAGAACAAATAAAAATATAACATAAACAGTTAAATGCACATTGAGCGGTATTATCAATAAGAAGCGATCTCTTCCAGGTAAATGTTTATTGTACATGAAGAAAGTTTGAAAAGCTATTCTCGTCATGCACCGTGCGTAACCTCAGGCAGAATCGTGGTAAGTCCTTTAAAGTAGGCACTATTATCGGCCGGAAGTCGGGTTTATCCGGGGCCTCATTATATTTGCACTTTTAACCTGCCTAATCTGCCACACTACCTACTAATATATGTATTTCTGACTCGTCTCGCGACCTTCAGATGCCACGAACGATGCTCATGAATAAGGGCCTCTAAACGGTCTTCGAAACGTTAACAAGACGAAAATAAGATAGGTAATGACGTGGTGAAGGTTAGGTTTATTTATTATATAATGTCAAGTTACGATAAAACAATTCAGTATTCATATAAAAAAGTCGTTCAACTTTACGTTGAAACACTTTTGCACATGTGTTCAATCAACAGTACGATCTTTAAGTTCTCCGGTTCAGCGTAAGTGGCATGTCCTCATTGCAATATCAATGCTAACAGAACCTAAGATTAATACAACCTTACGGTACAAGCAACTAACAAGTAATCTCCGTTGATCAATTATAGATGATCGCCCTCAATACAGTCGCAGGAAAAACGGACAGCCATAGAATCACAGTTACGTAACGAATAGCATTGTATAAATGTGGTAAAAACTTGGAAACTTGTCGTCGCGAGCGCACAACTAACGGGCGGCTCTGTGAATGGTTTCCATTCGAAAAACTGGTCGATGCTGCCACTGGTATAATAGACACTGATCAACAGACATACTTGAATAAAATGTGGACTAAAGTAATTGAGTTCAGTAGTAAGGCCTTTGCATCTATTATAGATGATTTATACAGTGTCAGCCACTGGTTTTCATGCTGTATTACGCTGCAGTGCCTGGGACATTTTTGGGTGGATTAGGCTTGCCCAGCCCCTTTACCATCCTCTCAGCTAAGTCAGCTATTAGTCAGAGGAAAGAACAGGTCTATAGGTCTGTGGTACGGCTGAAGCTAAATGCCTCAGTTTTCCTTAAGATGTTTTCCTTCACCGTTATAGCACGTGTTTAATGTGCAAATAATTTTATCATGAAAGAAAATTCATTGGTGCACGACCCCGGTATCAAACGTACGACCTTCGAATTGAAATTTGTTGGTACATACCACTCGCCCAACAAGGCTTCTTGAGTTCATGATTAATGAAAACCTTTAATTGTGCAGCATTAGAGAACTACAATTGAAAAACTTAGTCACAGACCATTATGGCTATGTTATCTTGATTAAAGAAACGGTTAATTATATATCTCAGCGATGATAAAGAAAAAATTGGTAAATACACTGTTTTGCATATATGTAGTTTTACAACAATTAGGTATGGTTGTTTAATAAGAGATAGACAATCTATTATAAGACAAATAAGTTCAAGAAAGATTATCCTGTATCGTTATAACAGAAGGTTATTCGAAATTATACCAAGAACATGACGATTTATGCATGATGCAAAAATGTTTCATGTTTTGGTGCTTTGGGGAAGATTCTGTCAAAGTTCCCATTTGGTATCCAGCAGATCCGGTTCAGGGGATGATCAGCGATTCCATGTACCGCGAACCCGTTAGCGCCACATACATAACTGTAGATAATGCAACTTACTTTCTGTATCGATTGCTTCTCTAGTTTTTCAATTAATCAGAAATCACCTACCTAAACTGTGTGCTAGTAAATTTGTGTTCCTGAATTTTTTTTATTTTTTTTCTATTCAATCATTTATCATGTGTTTGGATATTCACAAGGTCACAAGTTTAACTTCAAATTTTGTATATGATCATAAAGATCCATCCTTACCAAATTCGGTGTTAACACGTAGAATCCAGTATGGGTTAAGTTCTTAACACTCATTATTATGTTAATGATAAGTAAATTGACCTTTCATATACATATATATTGCATATTCATACCGTATGTGACATAGCCGCGGGGAGTAGAATGTTTCCCTTCCTCTCTTGATAGATACCTTTCGTCTCATCGTCTTGGAGACCCAAGAGGGAGGCCTGTGTCCAGCAGAGAACGTGGACGAGATAGATATAGTGATGATGACGAGACTGTCGTTGATGTTTATAATACCCTGATGGTGATATAAAATAAAATATTATTCCACAATATTCCCCGTCAGTACTTTACCACTTGCTCTATCTATTTATGGAAGTATTTATAGCAAACGGGATGGGCAGGACAAGAGTGGCGCGGTGACTGCGACTGGGTACACGGAGGACATGAGAGATGTGAATGTAAATGGCTAGACTAACCTGAACATTAACGGGTCTATTCTAATTTATCTTACAGCACCGCGATGGGTGTCTTTTTATGGGTGACATTTTACATCGGGGTAAATAAGGTACTAGAAGATAAAGAAGTGGTCATTTTAAGAAGTGGTCATTTTAAGAAGTGGTAATTTAAGAAGTGGTCATTTTAAGAAGTGGTCATTTTAAGAACTGGTCATTTCAAGAAGTGGTCATTTCTAATTGTGGTCATTAACCGCCGAAAGGGATACGAATTTTATATATAATTTGAAATTGAAAATTCTGTTACTTCCAAAGGTAAACTTATTTTTGATTAAGTATCATCATCATCATTCCAGCCGTAAAACGTCCACTACTGAACACAGGCCTCTCTCATGGATCTCCCTGAGGAGAAGTTGCCATACTGACCACGCTTGGCAGGCGAGTTGGCGAGCGCAGTTTGCGATATTGATACACGGAAAGACGCTGCTGCCCATCTTTCGGACTTCCGAATCCCTTAGCAGGCTTTTACTGCATCCACGGGCATGATGAGAGGAGGGGTAACATTCTACTGCCGGCACCCCACGGCATGATTTTGTATAAATTCCCATAATGTTTTTTCTTGCCTACCGGAAATGTAACTAAGTATACAATTGCACCACAAATTAACATAATCCAAAGCGAGCTAACAAGTACATATGTATTTGTCCAGATTATCAACAGCTTGGCAAATGCTGCAACATTTCAGAATCAGAGTTCTTATCAGCATGATATGTGCTCATTTATTTACATGGAGTGTTTGCTAAGATGACGCCAGCCTCGGCTTAGCCTTATCACAGTAAAAATAGATTAGCCAATTTGAGAAAAAAATATGTACATTTCATTAAACTTAAGTTTTCTAACCTGTAATATTTGAGTACAGATTGTCATTTGTCATATACAGACTATTTTAGGTTTGCAATAAGAGTATATCTAGGAAGCATGATTTATATATTCGACAAGACGAGTTAATTATCATTATTACAAACGAATTTGTGTATTGTAATTAAAAATAAATAAATAATGCTAGACACAGCACCATCTAGTCCTAAACTCAGCAATGCTTGTACTATGGAAACTAGATGATTGATAGTAAATATATATTTTTATAAATACATTGGTACATATCATACATAGAAAAAGACTAGATCCGAGACAAGTTTCTGCAGAAAGGCAAATATTTGTTTCTCGACGGAAATCGAACTCGCAACTTCCTGCGCCTTAGTCGGCTATTAGTACAACTGAGCCACGGAGGTCATAATTGCATTTATTTAAAAAAAGTCAAAGTCAATAAGTGCTCTTTAAGTACTCTTTCATTAGAGCATAAAAGCTACCTAGAAATGTCGAGTTACAAAATAAAAACAAAACATATTTAAATTTAAATTTAATAAAGCACATGAATATAATCGCTTCAGAAATCTTTTGATTCCAAGTGAGGGAATGAAGCGAAATAGCGAATCATTTTTCGCCATAATAGAGGTAAGGTTTTAAACTATTCTATTGTAAAGGCGCCTAAATGAGACTGTCTATATGGATTGCAACAAAGAGCAATGATTTGGACTGTATTTGGCTCGTGCTCAAGGTTGTTCAATGGTCTAAGTATGTAAAGAATAACTTACTTTGATCGTTGCCAAGGTTGATCCAAAGAAATAAAGGCTGGTCTTGATTAATACGTCAATAGCGTACTGATTCATTTGGATCTCAGATTTATTCAATCTGATCAAACTTTTCAAGGTTAGAATAAGCGAAAGCTTTTTGCTTTATTATATAAACACTTAGGTATAGACTTTGTCCGGCGTTAAGAGGCTCTCAGCACAGATTAGGGAACCCTTCAGGTACTACAACTACTGATAGCTTTTTTTAGCAGTTTATTATAATGTTCATTACCAGCTATTAGGACGTGCTTGATTATTATTTATAATTTACTAGCAGTAGATAGACTTGACGCGTCATGGTCAATGAGTAATTGCCCACGATTACATCCATCATTTACAAAGTTACGACCTTTGGTTTATCTCGGAATGAACTTTGTTTATTGTAAAGTTGTAATTTGGAGTCACTAAAGGTTACAGAAGTTTCATAGTTTTACCGTGTCTTAGGAATATTTCTTGCAGAATAGTCTTCTCGAAGCACTTTTACATCTGAAAACTGAGGTCGGTAGTAGCGAATGATACCTTACTTACACCTTGTTTGTGAATAAAATCTTTGTTTATGGTAATTTGTCGTTGGTGGTAAAAAAAATATACATTTTAATTGAGTCGAACTTAAGTCATAGATTTAAAAACTGCTTAATTGTTAAATACCCATCTTTATTATAAGCCAATTATTTAATATTTGTTGAAACTTATAAAATCAAAGGAAAACACTCGTAAAACAGTTGCCGTGGGGTGCCGGCAGTAGAATGTTACCCCTCCTCTCATAACCATGGATGCAGTAAGAGCCTGCTAAGGTATACCTCCGGGAGATAGGCAGCAGCGTCTTTCCGTGTATCAACATCCCGTACTGCGCTCGCCAACCCGCCTGCCAAGCGTGGTGTGGTGAGTATGGCAACTACCCCTCATGGGAGGGAAGCCTGTGTTCAGTAGTGGACGTTTTACGGCTAAAATGATGACGATGACTCGTAAAACACGAATTCCTAAAGGATCCAATACTAATCCCACGATTCCATGAAGCCGTCATAATAGACCCATTGAAACTTACTCCATTGCGGCGACTGTATGCCCTATGCCCAAGGGCAGTATTTACCGTAACAAGAGTAACAATGACTGACAGTCTAACAAACTGTGACGAATATCGAGGGGGAGGCAAGTGGATTTCAGTAAAGTCTGATAATGAGAACACAGATGTCCGATTGTATTGTCCCCGAAGATACGCAAGTATGTATACCAAAAAGTTCAACCGAACGTCAGGAAGTGGATCTAGTTTCCCTTCCAAGATTCGACAAACACTAAAAACAGGGCAATTCAATAAAAGCATGTAAAACGATTAAGATATAACTCATGAAGAACGGTGCTCATGAAGAAGGGCCTCTAAATGGTCTACGAAACGTCAGCAAGATGATAAAAAGTTAGGTACGTGGTGGAAGCCGTATTATATTTATTAAAATATAGAGGTATAACTACTTTAAGTACTTAGCTTATTTCCCAGTTATTAATGTTACAGTTTATTTTGATCAATAGTGATCAAAATAAACTGTTGTATATAATAAGCCTGTCTTATACTCATAGGACGGTCATGTGTGGGTTTATAGAGGCTCGCTGGCTATTTTACCATAACAAAAGGGCTGTAATGACCGCCCTGAGTAGCGCGCCTAACTAGGTGTAAAACAACGCGGGGCATACGAATCTCTTTGTAATCTCTACAGAGAGGCATAACCTTGTTGGGGATTTGCCTAATTATCTGGATAAACTAAAAATACTGACGATCTATAAGTATCTAGTAAAAGAAACAAACAAAATAACTTATTTTCTAAAAACAACATTAAAATGGAATAAGAATATCAAGAACTTGTTCATTAGGTTCCTGATATAACTTTTGAAACTATCATGGTTGTTACCGTCAGCAGGGCGCCGGCAGTAGAATGTTGCCCCTCCTCTCATGCCCGTGGATGCAGTAAGAGCCTGCTAAGGGATACCTCCGAAAGATGGGTAGCAGCGTCTTTCCATATATTAGAATCCCATACTGCGCTCACCAACCCGCCTGCCAAGCGTGGTGATTTTGGCAACTACCCTTCATGGAGACCCATGAGGGAGGCCTTTGTTCATTAGTGGACGTTTTATGGCTGAAATGATACGGGATATTTATTTTTGAGTCTTTTTAAGTTTCCCGATATTTCGACGCAGTTTCACACGTCAAGATCACAGATAATCTGAAGTCTTTTGCGAGTGGGTAGTCTTTGGCAGACAAAACGATCTACCTCCTTCGAAGTCTCTGACTGCAAATGATGGTCCTACTATCGGTTTCACTTTCGAACGCAATCATGGTAAATATCCTGTAAATATTGCGTATAAAATTAGGTTCCTAGTTATTTATTCGATATCTCTTGGTAGGGTAGTGGGGCCGCGCCGCTCCTATGTGCGAAGTGTGCGGCGCACACAGGCGCCAAGGCAGCGTTGCCAGATACACTGTAATTACAGCAGATCTACTGTATTTTCACACGATCTACTGTACACTGTAATACTAAAATTACAGTGTATGGAGAACACTGTAATTTTTCTACAGACAAAAATAATTTAGTTTAATGAAAACTGAACGCAGCTTAGTACAAAGAGAAGATAGTTTCAAAACGCAACCGACTACTAGTGCCCGCGCCACCTCTGCTTATGTCATTTTTGAATTGTGTTCACCGTGTTATGTATTTTTTAAATCATATTGGGAACAACTTAAATAAGTATAGGTACTTAATTGTAAATTTGTTTGTACCTACTCAACAACGCATTACGAATTTCTCGTTCAACTTGTTCTGACTGTAAAACTAGTGAGTGATTATTTTGTTTGTAGACGTGAGACTTAAAAATGCCTAGGAATTTACAAAAAAGAAACGGCTATCGGGCTAAATGACAGTGACAGTGATTGATTATTGAGTGTTTATATATTTTAAATGTGTATTTTAGTTATAAGATACACATTATAAAGTTTTGAGATCTACTGTAAAATTCACTGTATTTTTTTTACTTTTACTGTAATTTTGTTGCTAACACTGTAAATTTTAGCACCAAACACTGTAATATCAGTTTTCTCGTCTGGTAACACTCCAAGGCAATAGGGGCGCCGACGCCGGCCGCGCCGTATAAAATGCCAGCGCCAATTATTTCATTATTTTTGTTGTGTAACAAATATAATTTATCCAATATCATAGGTATCATAGTATATCCATTAGTAAAACAAAAACCGTAAGTTTAAATTTAGGACAAGTAACTATGCCTTGAGGGAAAACTCGACACATCAACAATAAATAACAATATAGAGTAATGTTAGACCACAAACAAGAATATTGTCTTGGGTGACTTGTATATAGGTACCTTACTAATCTATATTCAACTATGACTAAATTGGTTATACTATGTTTGATAAACAACAAAAATAATTTAATAATTCGCGCTGGCATTTAATACGGCTCGGACGACGCCGCCGGCGCTATCTTTACTAATATGAGGTAAAGTTTGTGAGTTTGTGAGGTTGTTGGGGTAATCTCTGGATCTACTGAACCGATTTTAAAAAATATTTTACTTATAGAAAGCTACGTTATTTGTGAGTGTCATAGGCCCTTAACTAATATATTAACCCTAAAAATTAAAAGATTTTTTGTGGTAGTCTGGTTTGCAAAGTAAGTCAGAGAAAAAGCGGTCGAACGAAAACGTTTCTAACATCACTTGACTGACATTTCTATTAGACGGTTTTTTTCTTATATAACACGTGTTGATTGACAGTATCTAGTAAGATCTCTTTTGCCCTCACGATTAATAACTTAATAAGTCCCAGGATCAAAAATTATCTCTGGCGGGTACTTGAGAAAGCAGTGTTTTTCCCATAGGCAGTTATAAGTTGACTTATCTCGGATTGGAACTCCTTAAAGACAATCATCACAAGTAAAAATGTTTACCGCCCAACGAAGTGGGCAGGGGTCAGCTATTATAATATAGCGTCTTGGGTATTTTCTAGCACTAGCATATCTACTACATAATAACTGAAAATTTGTCAGGGGCTAAAATAAGAGGAGAGAGGTTTCGCACACAGGTGCTACCAGGGGTTGGCGCGGCCCTGTAGGGTAGAGAGACATTTAATTTCCATTTCACTCATACATTTGTTTCGTGCTGCGTAGTGACTCCTGAGCACGTTCGTCGATTTACAACAGATTCTATTGTTAACCAAATAGTTTCTTTGAATTACCTATCTTTGTATGTTTAGCTTCAAGAACACGTTCCGATCGAAAAGAATAATTAAAACGAGGAATGTAGTAAACTAATTTATTGCCGGCGCGTCCATTTCAAAGAATCAAAAACGTAGTTATGTTAAGAATTAGTAGATATAGTTTATTTGTGTTCACTCGTAAATCATTTGAACTATTTGTATGGGAAGACTGAAATTCCTGTCAATGTTTAAAATTAAGTAAAATAAATATTTCGTTAAAATACCTACCTACATACACAGCTTCTTTAATTGATTTAAAGATACAACTGTTGCAATAGTACAGTTGCTTTAAACCAGTTCTTTCCTCTGACTAACAGCACGCTAAGCTGGAAGATAGGTATGGGTGCTCGGCAAGCCTAATCCACCGAACTGTACATGCCCCAGGTACTGGAACGCGCTGTATAAATCATCTAAAATACATGTAAAGGCCTTACTTTTTGTTGCAATAGGTATATTAATAAAGAACATTCATGTCCCACTCCGTAGTGATACTAAATTGTTTTAACTCTACGTAATATAATCACATCAAGGTACAAAATATAATGAGACAATTATAAGTCTGTTACTATAGGGTAAATTTTATATAGCACATTTTATATTTTATATAGCAGAAGAACACACATACAGAATCAAGGCTGGGAAAGGAAAAATAAATTAGCATTTAATGAACGATAAAATCCGGTGCATATTTGCGTTGAAACCCGAGAAACAAGGCGTAGCGAAAGTGGTCGGTGTCCGACAGAGGTCCTACCATATCGGGCAAAACCGCACAGACGTCCAATTAGAGGGAATGTCTGACTGTGGAGCCGATACCTCTCTTCACAGGCAGTTGTATTACACGCAATTTATAAAAATAAGCTTACGCTTTATGGCCACCCCGGGCAATTTCTCTTATCAACGAGAACTCAGTTCTGTTTATCTTAAATCACGCATTTTTTTAATTCGCAGCCCGTTTAACGAACGGACGACTCACTTTGTACGTACACCATCAATAAATCCGGCACGAGAGATGAAATAAATAACAGTGATAAAGCTATCAGTATGAGAAACGGAGGATTTAACGAAAGAATCTGGTTTGAAATCCGCCTGTACGCAGCCCTTGCCTTATACGGCAGCCAGTCGACAATAGCCTGGGAACTCAGCTCATTTGAGAGGAATATGTCGTGTCCGACTCGGCTCGCTAAATCGCATTTTAAATGGAACTGTGCGGACGTCGACAAATATGAAGAGCGAACACGCGCCCCATATGGAGTCCCTTTATGCACGTAATTAACGCACATTCCGTGACGAGCCGCCGATCTACATATTTAAAGTAATCTAACGTGCACCTTACTAGATAAGTATTTTAAATACCGCTACAGCTTTAACTTTTCATGGAAGATATACGCATAGAATTATGAATCATGATGATTGATGATACAATTTCACACGTGAAGTTACACAGTTCGGTTATTTATTAGATTCACCTTGAGTTCTATACAAACAGAGGGACGAGCGACGAGCGTGATATGGATTTATCGATATCTATGTGATAATGATAACAGAACCCTAGTCCCGAGCAGCATATTTTTAAATAGTAGATTAGTAGCTTGGCCACCTACTACCAATCATCGGTAGCACTAGCCTTTCAATAATATTATAAAGATGATTTATACAGCGTCAACAACAGGTGTTCATGCTGTACGGGACGCTGCAGTGCCTGGGACATTATTAGATGGATAAGGCTAGCCTAAAAGCCGTGTTGGCCGAGTGGTATGTACCCCGAACTTTCAATCCGAAGGTCGTGGGTTCGATACCGGCCGTGCACCAATGGATTTTTCTTTCTTCAAAAAAGTACCTATGTGCACACTTAACACGTGCTTTAACGGTGAAGGAAACACGCGGCTTAGTTAGCTTCAGACTTATTTACCTGTTCTTTCCTCTGAATAATAGCTGACTAAGCTGAGAGGATGGTATAGGTGCTGGGCAAGCCTAATCCATATAACAATGTCCCAGGCACTGCAGCGTCCCGTACAGCATGATTACCAGTTGCTGACGCTGTATAAATCATCTATAATAGATGCAAAGGCTAGCCTGTTAGCTTAGTCGGCTAAACCCGAAAAGATCATATCAATACGCCTAAAGCTGACTGAGGCGCGGGTTGGCTCACGAAGTTCCGCTACCATCATTTCAGCCGTAAAACGTCCACTAGTGAACACAGGCCATACATTATTATATATTATTTTCCATGAGGGATCATGGATCTTCATAAGGGACAGTTGCCATACTCACCACGCTTGGCAGGCGGGTTGGCGAGCGCAGTATGGGATGTTGATACATGAAATGACGCTGCTGCCCATCTTCGTGAGGTAGCTCTTAGCAGGCTCTTACTGCATCCACGGGCAAGAGAGGAGGGGCAAAATTCTACTGCCGGCACCCTACGGCATTTAAGTGCACATTTAAACACTTGCTAAGTTCCGCTATAGCAAGTGTTTAAATGTGCACTTAAATGTTTCAAGAATGGAAAATCCAGCACAGTCGCAAAACACAGATGCAAAATAAACACAGATATTGAACCAAGTTACTCGTATTTATCGTGGGAGTAAAATTATAACTTTTATTACGCTCTATATTTGTTTCTTTTTTGACTTGTTAAGTATATTTAGGATACACCTTACTCGTAGAGCTTTAGTTATATTGTCTAAGGGATACACACGCAATAATCACGTGATCCGCTTTGGCATGGTAAAACTCCAATCAGAATCAAACCATGGTAAACACCCTGCAGACACGTTTCGGAACCATGATAGTTTTATGTTTTTAAAGAACTATTTTTAAGACTTACCAGCATAGTTTGCGATCTTCACCGCACAAAAACTCCAGATTGAAGCGTTGGATGAAAGAACGAACCCTGCTGACCTTGCACGCGCTAACGAAGGCTGCACACTCCACAAGGCTGGCCAACAAAACGAAATAAACTACAAAAGCCAGCGTAAAGACCTGCCACAAAAAATAAACCAATAAAAGAACCGGCCGATGTTCGGAACGCGGACGGCCGAATTTTGAATTTTATGTTGAGGATGCTGCTTCGTTTATTTATTACATGTGATATTTTTCGAAGGAAAACGATACCCTTTTTTTAAATAAATTGAAATACTTTACGAGCCTATCAGGTCATCGCAGAATATCGAAAGACAAACCACAAAATAGGCCTCTACATTTTCTTCAACGCAACTTAATTTTATAACTTCATGAAATACATACATATGTAGACTATAATTTTATTTATCTTCACAGTACCGGTCACAGATAGAGTTTACTTGGCTAAGTTAACAGTCCTGCTAGCCACTATAACGCAGAGCAAACATTGTTCGGTTCGTTAGCTACACATGAGAACTCAATCAGGAGAGTTTACTTCCATAATGGCCGTTAACGTTAAACAGGAGCCTATCGCTGTGATAAAAGAACCCAATAAACATAATGAACTCTCACTCCAGCTAAGTAAATGCTCCTTATGGTAAAATTTATAGGACTTGTTCAAGGTACATATTCATTGAATTTGGATAAGGTGTATGTGGTGACAATCTGTGATTGGTTTATCTGGCGCTAGAGCTGACTTATGATTGGCCTATTTTTTTCCTTATCTTTCTTTATTCATAATTTTATGATGAAATCCAACACACTACTGTTACTTAATTTTAAATAAGTGTTTGATTAACTCTATTTTTATGTTCAGAAATTCCACTGGTAGGGATATCTATCATTAGGGACGTTGAAAAGCACACGTATCTATCACTTCCTCGTCATCATAATCATCATCCCGTGCCAGTCCTTTGCTGGATATGAGCCTCTCTTATGGCTCTATGATACTGAGTTTTACATCTTCAGCTATCTATTACTTAAATTTTACAATTTATTTACTACCTTAATGTTTACCACTGCAGGGCAAAGATCTCTAAATCCTCTATTAACACTATCTTGTCTAATTAAGGCTAGTACTTTATAGTCAAGGATGGATCAATTTAGTTAAAACAACAGACCGGTAACGATGTGGGTCGACGACATAGCTCACGTCGAGAAGCGTCAGTAGATGCGACTAGCACAGAACTGTGGCTGAGGGCAAAACTAAGGCAGGCCTGTCTGTACCCAGTACTGGATATAAAGTCAGACTTTGGATGATGATGATGATGATGAGCAGTAAATCGCTAGTTATTTCATGTAGTATCTGTTTACAATAAAACCATTACAATGGTGATAGTGAATAGGGGCAGATGTACGCGAATTGGGTTACAATGATAACATTATCGATGTTTGTGCACATCTCTTATAGCTGGATTTCATGGAATAAAGTTACCGCCGTAACGTATCTGAGCCTATTAGGTAAAAATATGTTTCTTGGATTATGTGAATCGCTTAATCGCCTGTCGTGCCGTGCCGTGCCCCGGTGTCAGTCAGCGCCGGCCCTAAAGATGATTGATACATCGTCAGACAAAGTAAAATCATCATGAATTAACACTGATACCATCCTCTCAGCTTAGTTGTATAATGCAGCATCTGGGACTGATACCATCCTCTCAGCTTAGTTGTAAAATGCAGCATCTGGGACTGATACCATCCTCTCAGCATAGTTGTAAAATGCAGCATCTGGGACTGATACCATCCTCTCGGCATAGTTGTAAAATGCAGCATCTGGGACTGATACCATTCTCTCAGCTTAGTTGTGATATACAGCATCTGGGACTGATACCATCCTCTTAGCTTAGTTGTAATATGAGGCATCTGGGACTGATACCATCCTCTCAGCTTAGTTGTAAAATGCAGCATCTGGGACTGATACCATCCTCTCAGCATAGTTGTAAAATGCAGCATCTGGGACCGATACCATCCTCTCAGCTTAGTTGTGATATACAGCATCTGGGACTGATACCATCCTCTCAGCTTAGTTGTGATATACAGCATCTGGGACTGATACCATCCTCTCAGTTTAGTTGTTATATTCAAAAGAAAGAACAGGTCGATAGCTCCCTTCCCGATGTTTTTCTTCACCGCTTTACCAGCGAAATAACGAAGTTGTACTTAATGAGCTATGTAATTTCAAGAAAATAATAAAACATTCCTATTTGAGATTATAGAATTGCATTTTGAGCATGTATTCAGGTTATTTCATCTTTTGATGATTTAAGATTCACTTTTTTTCGAATCCTCGTTTGGCTACGTCTGGACTCTTTTGTAAGTGTGTATCAATCAATTCAAAATATCATAGGTATTAAACCTTGTCAGGGTCAATCAAGGTTAGGGGTCCATCTCAATTAATGTAGAACACTTTAATGTAGATCTATATAATAGACGAAGTCAAGATTCTAAGCTAAGACGAACAGCTCGGAATATGAAAATAAGAGAAACTCTGATAACTGTGTCGTGGCCACACAATGCAATAACTAACATTCTAGAAATCAAGTCGATGGTTCAAGACCAAGTTGCAGCGTCCGCCCACAGCTACGTAGGCGAATTCTGGTTGAACAACTAGTCAACCGGTCAACTGGGATATTCAATAGTCAGGAATACACTTAAACCAACAATGGTAAAGTTTCCTACTCTACTTTGCTACTCTTAGATCGAATAAATGCAGTTTTTATGGCTCAGTTGGTCGAATATCCGACTGAGACCCAAAGGTTGCGGGTCGATCCCCGCCGGGGGACAAATGTTTGCTTTCTGCAGATATTTGTCTTGGGTCTGAGTGTTTTCTACGTAAAGAAGAATACATTCACAAGAAAAATATTTTAGCCTTCCATCAATCATCTGGTTCACATAGTACGAGTAATTAGTGTAAGAATTCCCCTGAAGAATTTGCGGTTTTCAAAAATTTACAACTTCTAGGGTGTATCTGGGTGAGATGCAAATAATCGCGGGTCCGATTTCCGCCGCGTTATAAATATTTGGTGGCTTTTTATGTACTACAAGAAGTACAATGTTGTGTTTACATAAAAAAATATATTAAAAGTACTGAGGCGGTATCTAATGTACCATTAAAAAAATGCTGCCTTCAGACAAATTAATAAAATTACCATGCAAACAAATTAATAAAAATACCCAAAAGTGGAACAGTAACTTCTATAATCGTTGTCTTTTAAAAGTAAATGTTGCAATGTCTTACTAATTAAGTCTTCTTATGGCTATTATCTTTAATAAGTGCTTTAAGACAGTTCTTGATGGAAACGCGTACTGACTTATGCATTAATTTTATTACCGTTACATTGATAAGTACCTACTTACGTTTAATGAGTTCATTTCCTCTAAATATAAGGCAGTAAACGCTCTTTGATGTTGAGATTTACAAGATTAAACAGTGATTTACTTGGCTAAGTGCGGGATTGTCGGTTCTCTGATCTTAGAGAAGGTGAGTTCGTTTCATTACAACTTACCTACTTGTTACCTAACAAAACACACGACTACAATTTATTTATTTATTTATTTAAGCCTTTATTACAGATACATTATTTTACTTAAATTTAATTATTTTACACTACGACATCAACACTAATATCTGGTTGCCCTTTTTTGGCAAAGGCCTCCTCCAACCTCTTCAGTCATCTCTGTCTCTCGCGCTCCTTATCCAAGTTTTGCTTGCTTCTTTCAGCTTGTCTTCCCATCTTTTGAACACGACTACAATATAAGTAGTTAATTAGTATTTCTCATAAACTCATAGTTTAATTCTACTCACAACTTCACAAAAGCCGGCAATTATGATTATTCAAAATAAATAATGCTGATCATGTCACGCAGCTATCTAGCCCACAACGTAAGCAGAGCTTAATGTTATGGTGGTTGATAGAAAACTTAAACAATCAAACCTCTCCCAAATCTCGGCTACAGCAACTAAAACTCAAAAACAGTTACATTTTTGTAGTTACCTATGTATAGAAATAAAGTTTTATTTTCCCATCAATTCGGTTAAATAGATTTGAGTTTAACTCGCTTTAGTTGACATAAGCAGAGGCTTTGATTGAAGACAATTGATATGCAGAGTGCACCACAGTTACACAAGCGTTGCGCTTATTAAATTAATGCATCTATGTGGGAATAGAATCGAGATTGATTTGATGTTTGGTGTTTTGGGAAACCTTTTAAAATAAAAGTAGTTTATACAGATACGTAGATGTGTAACAATATATTAAAATAAAAAAAAATATGTAAAACTCATCACAGCTAGAAAACCTGCTTAACCCTATTCACCCCTGTCTTGTAAATGGCTCAACCAATTTATATGTAACTTTCAGTCTTGCATTTTACACACCATTTCCTTTCATTTGATGCCAAACATAAAAACATAACATTAACATGTAACATTCGATTATTTATACCCACTTTTACCGCTTTTTACTATCTGGTAAACTACTTGACAAAAACGAGTTTGATACAACATAATTTTATATAAGAACCACCTATAGAAAACCTCCTACCGTTTAAGAGCTACGATGGTGCTATTGATAGACACATAACGAACTTATATATAACCCACGACACATTTTACTTATTTATTTTATTTATTTATTTATTTCAAGAAAATTACAATAGTTCTTAAACTAAAATACACTCAAAAAGCCCTTTTGGGCTTGTCCTAAGCGTATCGGGCCCTCATATCTTAAATCTATACGTAGGTACGTCTAACACCAAAGACATACATAAAGAAGGGCTTTATGTGTTGGTGGTTAAATATCAGGAAGGAATTTATTTGGCGGCTAAAACATGTATTGGCGATAACAGGACACTTTTAAAGTATAGATAAAAAAGATTTAAGTTTTTTTTCAACTGCCATAACCACATCATATATCTGTCTTGCCATCGTACATTATCTTTTGCGACCTGTTTGTTATTATTAAACGAAAGGGTCTCCATTATTAAATCCAATAAGTTTAATCCAGCGGCTAATCGTATACAAAAGAATTCCATCGATACTGGAATGAAATCTGAATGCTATCACATAATCTGCTATAAACAATACCAATAGATTTGCCGCCGAGATACCTGAACTCTCGGACCAATATTTTATGGGTCTTAACTTACACAACTACTGGGTCGAAAGAGAAGTCTTCACAAAACTTCGGAAAAGAGGAAAAACATAAAGTATCGGCCAAGTGCGTGTTAGACTTACGCATGAAGTGTTCCGTCCGTACCATTATTCAATCAAAATCACGTTTGTTGTATGGGAGCCCCTTTAAACATTAACTTTATTCTCTTTTCACTATTTGTTGTTATAGCGGCAGCAGAAATACATCATCTGTGAAATATTCAACTGTCTAGCTTTCACGGTTCATGAGATACAGCCTGGTGACAGACAGACAGACGGACAGCGGAGTCTTAGTAATAGGGTTCCGTTTATACCCTTTGGGTACGGAACCCAAAAAATTAAAGAAAGAAAATACATTTATTTTTGTTTCCAAACGTAAGATGAAGGAGGTACGAAGAGTTAGTAAAACATACAAACAAGCAAAAAGAACAGGACAAGAATAAGAAAAACAACAATTTATAGATTTTATAGCAATTGTTTGCATTATGTACGTGCCTAAGATAGAAGTAAGCTAGCTTGTCTCACGCTGAGTTTTTAAATTTTGAAGCTAGTTAAGCCTAACTGAAGGTTTGTTCTTCTCCGGGACACGGGGCCATGCCAGACTAGTATTACTGAGTTGTAGCCCTAAACGTTGCGTATGACCCCGACTCGGCAAACACTAGGAGCAAGAAGACAAGTGGTTGTCGCCGTAAGTGGCTCGTCTACTCCGAGCCTTACTTAAAAGGCCTATGCCATTTACAAAATTTATAATTGGCATACAAAACCTTAGATTTTGAAACTGAAATAACTTAAATGCAACTTGATTTAACGGTGCTCAATTATAATGTCAAAGCTACTAACCATTTATAAGGTTTGTTCAATTAGATTTGTTTAAGAGATTGAATTAAATATTGCGATTATTATGCTACTCAAATAGCCAGCTCGGGTTATTTATAACTGTGCAGGTATGTTTAAACATGAACAAAATTTTAAACCCCAGAAAGTGTACAGAATGTAGGCTGTAATTAAGTGCATTTGTTGTTTTAAATTATATTTTTTTGTACGTTATATTAATTAATTTAAGAAATTCTAGCCGCCTGCCATAATTAGGAAATTATAAATTATATTTATTTATGTTACATTATTATAAATTATAATAACTATTATGCCTGGAATTAGAGTATGCATCAAGGGAAATTCCTAACTACCTATTTATTAAGGCTGTCCACTGCGAGATGTGCGGGATCATTAGTCACAAGCTGTAGGCGTTTGACTAATGATTGTAATTTTTGAGCCATGCGAAAAATGTCATAAAATCGAGTCGTTAATGAGCCTGCTCATCTCGCAGTCGCGAGCCCGTGTTATATTTACACTAGCTGTCCCGCACAACTTCGCCTGCGAGAGAGTGGGTCGTACGCGTAGTCACCTTAAATTAAAATGCGTGCGCGATGAAACTGTGACATCTTTCAAGATATTCCTTGAATTTAAATGGTGTAAAAACCAATTCTGTTGAAAATGTTATACTTTATGATGAATAACGTAATTATTTGGATAAGGATTGATACTATGTTTAAAAGCACCTTTGCAAATAATGCATTATTTTAAAACAAATTTTATAACCATTATTAAGGTTATAATGGGTCAACCATGAAACATAAACATATGCCGCTGTCCTTCTTTTTAACATCTTGAGGGGAACAATTCCGCAATACATGATGGCTACACAGCCTTTATGTATGGCGGAATTGTTAATACTCTAATTTTTACTTACCTACAGAAAATTATCAAAAAGTAATAGTCAAGTTTATCAGCATATTGCCACTAAAAGAACAACAACATGCGATGCACAATAAATAATTCAATTTTATATTAAATGCGACCTCAGAGTAAACAACGAAACCACACCAATTAGGTAAGAACCCACAACAAAAAAATGTCAATTGACTATATTGAAAGCATTTCCTAGTATTGTGATCGCTTTAATAGACGTTCAGTTCATAGAATCGACCATACTACCCGCTGTGCTTGACGTGTGAACATTTTAATTGGGGAGTAGCGACGTTGGGGGTAGCACTATCCGAGTTCAACCATATGTCACTAAAAATAGAACTATTGATATGTAAACATTCTGAGCTGCGTCTCCTGAAAGTTAATTTTGTTACTCTGTGACATCGGTTCTAAATTAAAAAATAGGTGCCCTAGAATTCTGTCTGTCTTGCCGCTTCGATGCATAATCTAAAGTATAATACCTGCTGAAAGTTATTACTAACCGCTTTGGCGATCATCAATTGCCAACTTTAATAATAGTGTTATGTTACTCGTATATGGCAACCCAGATTTACAATCATCGGAGTAGAGGTTCCTAGATTTAGATAGAATATAGCGGTAGGTGGTTTACTGCTTATTGCTCTACCAAAAACTTAGGTTTCATTACAATTTATTTCGAAATGGTGATTTATTTTACAAAAACGTTACAATATCGTGAGAAACGGCTTGAAAACGACTTTATTTGTGGGCAAACTGCACGTTTCCTCCCACGTATATAGATAGGAACGAATCCGAAGCTAGAACTTAGAACCCACGTGTAAGATAGTTAAAATTTACGATTCATAAACGCTTATGCTCTGTGAAAATAACACGTCCCGTAAGTAATTATTTTGCGGTGTAGTAAATAATTAAAGAGTAGGCTTAACGATGGCTTTAACACACATACGTGGCATATCTGAGCCTTGCTACAGAACTCCATAGGGTATTTTCTTATCTAGCCTCTTTTCTGATTTCTCTGTCTAAATAATATGCCTTGGAATCCAGACTCTACATACGATCAGTTTATCTAGTAGGTTCATATTTTTTTTTTCAAAGCTTTCGATTTAACCTTTGTTTGCATATCATAAAATAGAGACGTGATTCTCTCTTCTTTTTAGGGTTCCGTAGTAGAACAAGATCTACTGTTAACTACGAAACTCTACACAGCGCGTGGCCCGACACGCACTTGGCGTAATTTATTTTCGTAATACTTCTCCTCCGGCATGACAAACAATAGGTAACTGATAATAAAATACTATTTTTATATTTTCCTGCTATTGTTCCTATCAGGCCAATATCATGCTAATGGTTATAATTGTTAAGCTTAATTGGACAAATTATAGTTCAGGAATGAATTATATTAACTAGTTAAGGCAAAATAATTATGAACAGGTTGATATTATTTATTGTTATGTTAATTAGGGCTTTTTGCATAAAAATGTCTGGACATGTAGCCAACAACCAGGCAGTACAAAGTGTATATGTATATAGAATAGGTGGTACAACTACATTTAATACAGGGTGTATTATAATATGTGTACTAAGCCAAAAGGGGTGATTCTGATCACCTAAAGGAGCAACATTAGTTGATTATACTATAATATAAACCTTAACGCCAGCTAATTCTTGATAGGGTCATTGACCTCCGCAAAGAGCTGCCGTACCTTACAAGCTACACCGAGGACTTTTTTATTGAAATGTAAAAATAAAACAATTATGACCTCACGATCATCTTGACATCACACCAACTAGTACAATCATAAATAAAAACAAACAAATTTCCGTATTATTTTCCTTCCAAAACGACTTGTTTTCATGGATTGAAAACCCCTTATTTCGGGTTATTACACATATTATAAAAGACCCTGTATTGGTAGGACTTGAACTCCATATAAATTATATTTTAAAATGTAGTTGTGATGAGTCGTGTGTGGGCTCAGTTGCCCACGAAGGGTATAAAACAACATGTATAAAATCTATACTACTGGAAATTTAATGGATTTTCTTAGTAAATTTTTAGGATTCGGTAACTACCTTTGCATATCTAGATTCATACTAGATAGGTACGAGTATAGGTATTGCACCTGCTCTACTTCTTAATATCCCCAGTTAGCGTAAATGGTCCTGCAGTTAAATAATTTTATATTTAAGGTGCTATGTAAAAACGTATCTAACTCGATTATGTGACAAATCACTCAATTATCAAACAAGTTTTTTAGTTTTAAACTAGTCCAGTTCTCCTTGGACGACCAACGACCTCAAATTATATCTGCCTTCGACTTTCGCCGTCGTTACCGTTCGATACAGCTCTGTAGTTATTATGTAGATAATGTGCTTTTAACAAGTCAAGAATATATTAAGTAGAGCAGATTTTTACTAATTATTTCTCACAAGATTCATGTACTATGTAAATATGTATAGGTAGGTACTACCTACTACTAAAACCTCCTAGTTATACATAGCCCTTAGTGTATGTATATTTTTGCATTTTGCAATAAACATTTTTGGGGATACTTCCGGAAGATGGGCAGCGTCTTTCCGTGTATCAACATCCCGTACTGCGCTCGCTAACTGCCTGCCAAGTGTGGTGAATATGGCAAAAATCCCTCGTGCTCGATACTTGAATATCCATGAGGGAGGCCTATGTCCAGCAGCGGACGATCTACGGCTGAGATGATGATGATGAAGCATATTCATTTCAACTATCGTTTACCCCGAAAAATGATTACAAAATTAACTACAAATATACTGACAATATAGGCTGACAAAATATATGACAATAATCGTTAATTGTAATAGTAACTCAATAATCGATAATTATTCCGCATGTTATCGCCCCTGCTATTCTCAGTGTCTGACGACCTAATGTTTGTATTTTACGATCTTAGGATAATTTCTGAGTGATAGTGCATGTATTTGCACCTACGCTACGGATAATTGACGTGATTTACTTTGTAGATAACTACTAGTTCTCAAGTCGCAACCTACTTTTGAAATAACATAACAACATTGACTTGTGACTTGACGCACACAGCAGGGAAACAGTCTAGGATATGGATTTCTTGGATTTTTTATTGAAGCGCACCGACACATTTTTAAATTCATATTTAAATATTTGAACTTGAAAATGTTTTTACTACATAAATATAATTTTATCATTTCTCTACAATAAATTGTCTGTGCAGACTTTTTTACGAAATAAAATATTATAGTAAGAGTTTCGGCACAGATAAGAAATAGATATAATTTTAACGTTAGCACAAACACATACATTGTACATACAGATACATATTTCTTGGTACTTTTATATTATTATTATTTAGCCTCCACTGCCCCACTGCAGGGCAAAGGCCTCCCTTCCCTTCTTCCACTTATTGCGATTTAACGCAGTGACAGGCCGTAACTTTTATATACATAAGAGTATAATATCAAGATAGAAAAGCGAAAACAATAAGGCTACCCTCAGCATTAGGTACTAAGCCTGAGTTTAGGTGCGTGCGACTAGAGCTGCAAAGGATCCCGATGGTTGGTAGACTTCAACTTAAAAAGATTTTTAGAACTCTACCATCCATTATTCTAAGAAAAAAACTAATGCCCGAACCAGTCTGCTTTGTGTCTGTGTGTTGAAAATTGGTATTATCTGATGTTTTAGATAAAAATATAATTTATATATATATTTTTTTTGTTTATGTACCAAAGTCTTGAACAAGTAGACGTGGATCTCTAATCATACTCTTAATTAAGTCCTCCTCTGCACATTGTTTTTTTCTTGTGCACAAGGCATAAATAAATAAATATATTTAACCCCCTGCAAAAAAGAGGGATGTTATAAGTTTGACCGCTATGTGTCGTCTGTGTGTCTGTCTGTGGCACCGTAGCTCTTAAACGAGTGGACCGATTTGCATGCAGTTTTTTTTATTTGAAAGCTGTTGTTCTGGCGGTGGTTCTTAAAATCAAAATCGGTTAAGAAGTTTACAAGATATGGGGGTTGAAAGAGGGGATGAATAATCGAATGTTTCCAAATATAACCGTTTGGTATCAAATGAAAGGGCATGATATGTGTATATTGCAAAAGTGAGGGTACACATTACAATAAAAAATATGGTAACCTCCGAGTCTAGGTAAATTGTCGGGGTTACTTAAAATTTTCAATTGCATATACTTGTTAACGAAGGCCTCTGTATAACGAATCGGGATTAGTTGACCTCCAAGTAAGATGCGGCATAAATAGCAGAAATTCCAAACTTGCCACTCCATAAACATGTACAAATTCAGGCAGGTTGACGTAGATGAACATGTTCATATCTCTCGCAAACGAAGGAATTGAAGTTTTTGGGTAAACAAACAGTGACAAAATTAATAACAACAAAATGCCTAAAATAAAACTTTATAGTATCCATTTTAATTCCGCATTTGACGTTAGTAATAATGGGTTTGTTACTAACGTCAAATGCGGAATTAAAATTGATATTCCTCAAGCTCTTCTAAAATCCAAATATATCTAAACACAATTTCTTTAATCTCTATAAGAGTTCCGGGAAATGCACTTCGCTTTTCAAGGTTTGATTGCGATACCGTGCAAATTTTTTCGAGCTTAAGTTTAGTAGAGCACTTTCTGGATCAGTGCCTGAATTAATGTTAGTAAATAGGTTGAGGATGTCGCACCACACGCGTCTATAGTTGTCTACGTTGGAAGCTTTCCAGCTTGCATTTCAGCTGAAACCAACCAAGAAGTACCTACTTACATATTTCACCAGTATAATGCTGTGAGTCATACAGTTTCATGTTGCAATTGTTTGCGGAATAGATCCCTTGGTAATCTGAATCATTTCCGGAAAATCTTGGCGCCATGAGATGACTCAGTCCTGTTTTCAGCAAGATTTACCAGTGTTTTGTTTTCAGCGACACTGCTTTTGAAGTTATTACAGAATTTGCTCCAAGTCCGTCAGACGTAACATAAGACAAAAAAAATTGTTAAATGATGGATGACTCCGAACGACCGAATTAGGTTCTTCTGTTCGGTTATTTTCCTAACACGCGTGAACATCTGAAGTGGACAGGTTCAATTAAATATGTTTTTTTCTATTTTTTGTGTTGTTTTATTTTTTAATTCATGACGCGTCAATAAGGTTCATGCGGCCGCACTAAAAAAAGTTTTTTTTAATTAGAATTTCAATATAAGAAGAAAATAAATTGGTTTTTAATATTACAACGTAAATGACTATGAATTCATAGCTTGCCCAGCACAAACACAAGTCTATCAGTTAGTCGGCTTTATTCAAGATAAATATTTAGGCAAGTAACTCAGTATAGAGCCATTGTCCGTTTATAATATAAACTTACTAGCTTTTGCCCGTGACTTCGTCCGCGTGGAAGTCACTTTGATTCGTAAATATAAATCCCATTCATTCCCTATCCCGTGGGAATTTCGAAAAATCCCTTCTTAGTGCACCTCTAGGATGCTCAAGGTATATGTGTGCCAAATTTCAAGTCTATGGTCCAGTGGTTTAGGCTGTGCGTTGATATATCAGTCAGTCAGTGAGTCAGTCAGGACTTTGAATTTTATATATATAGATAACTTCCTAGTAGGAAGTTCCTACAGCATTATCATTGTCAGGGCTGACAGTTCGATAAAGAAGACGAAGCGTGAATGGAGAAGTGCATTGATCTCTAGCGACGCCGGCGCGCCGGTCGGACTAGGTCACATCCAGATTACAAATTCAGGCGGATTTTATCAAAAGAAGTTCATTAAAAAATCTGAATTTATCGGGTTCATGGAAAACTTTTATTCATGTTTTAGGCGTCTTGGTGAAGCACAAGCCATTAGTTCTTAGGTTTCAATTGTGATGTTAGTGGTCCATAGAATATAAAAATCCCAGTCTTTAAAAACTCCATAAGTCCTTCTTAATGACCTAGGTAAGTGTATTAGTGGATTCGACGTTATTAACAATGTTTTCCATGTTAGCCGTGAAGTGCCGGCAGTAAAGTGCTGCCCCTCCTCTCTTGCCAGTGGATTCAGTAAGAATCTGCCAAGGGATACGTCCAGAAGATGCTCAGCAGCATCTTTCTGTGTACCTATCAACATCCTGTTTTCCCCTCATGATTAGTACTTAGCCATTAGGGCACAGATTCATCATTTCAGCCATAAAACGTCCACTGATGAACACAGGCCTCCCTCATGGATCTCCATGAGGGGTAGTTGCCATACTCACCACGCTTGGCAGGCGGGTTGGTGAGCGCAGTATGGGATGTTGATTCACGGATAGACGCTGCTGCCCATCTTCCGGAGGTATCCCTTAGCAGGCTCTTACTGCATCCATGGGCATGAGAGGAGGGGTATCATTCTACTGCCGGCACCCCACGGCGGGGGCACAGATTACAGAAACTAAATTAGGGTCTTTGTCAGCATTGGACGTCCTACGGCTGAGATGGTGATGAACAATGTTTTCAGAGGCTATAAATAAGATGCAGTAATCAGAAATTAAATTTAATATGTTTAAGATTATTTATGATCATTACAATCCCTAAAAACAAACATAAACCAGTACTAGTGTATTATATTATATGTGCTCGTACTTATATTCCTGTCAAAAAAGTCAAAGAAAGGCCATAGTTATTTTTTATTATGCGTCAAGTAATCTCACTAATATTAGAAAGCCGAAAGTTTGTTTGTATGGAGGTTTGTTACTTCTTCACGCAAAAACTAGCGTACGTATCGAGCTGAAATTTTGCAAACGTATGTAGGTATAGAGGTTGACTGGGATTAACACAGGCTACTTTTTTTCAGGTGCAACGCATGTGAAGCAGCGAATAGAAGCTAGTATTTAATATTACGAAGTCAGCTGGTGGCACTAGCCAGTTTTGTAGGTGCTGGATTTATTGTAGGTAACATAAACTTGGTTTGAACACCCAGCTCGACTATAATGTAGGAAGCAGAATAAGCAACCTAGTCAAATTATTGCTAACGCAAATAACTTATTTCGCAACATGTGGTAACCAAAGTTAAGCATGGTAAATAACTTCGTAATTATGACTAACTGGAGGCAGATAATGGGTAATGGAACAGGTAGACTTTTCTTAGCACCTTTTAAATATTCCCTTAGCAGGTAGAGACCCTAATGTTCCTCCTCAATTTAAAAAGTAAAAAAAAGGTTAAAAGAATTGAAGTAGTGTTTTGTTTTGTATTAAGTGCAAGTGCAAACGGGAAGACAGTGTATTGAATAAAATATTATTTTTCTTCAAGAGCAAAAGGACCTTTGTTTAGCATGAAGGAGGTTGGTAGCTGTAACTAAGTTTCAAATAACAGTAGAAGAATCTATGTAAGTATTGTTTCCGTAGACAGGGTCCCGAGTTCTAGGTTTAAAGTGCGTTCTTATGTAGCGTGAATATGCTGGCACCTACTTTTACAATGACTTCATTATCATGATAAGAACAATACATTTCTGATAACTGATATCAAACTTCAACAATTTACTTACGGTCACATTATGTTACGACCACAGTTAGTGGTAGAGCACATGTAAGACGACCTTCGCATATGACATCACTCTGTATCATTACTTAGAGATTAGATTATTCAACGGATTATCCACTCACCAGCTTGTTTTACTGCCATCTTCGTTTCTGGTGATGTGTTCAGCGACAGAAAATCCGAAATAAGAACCTGGCTCGCCGTACTTTATCACAGGAATCCTCGGCTCTAGGTTAAAACTTGTTACACTGAACAAAATACACAAAAAAACAACACATAAGCACATTTCCTTCGCAGCCATCGTGTTCGCTTGTTTTATAAACTTGGTCGTAAACTTAGCGTTGAACTAATTCACCGGTTTCGAGTTAAGATTTGGCACATCGCGATTTTCGTCAGTTAATTCGAGCGAGCGACAGACCCCCAGCGCGGATGGCGGTCGCCGGCCGAGTATTCTTCTGTCTGTTCCCGCTAAAGTTTACCCGCTGATATTCTACATTGCTTGTCTTGTCTACACAGTACAGCGCTGTAGATCGCTCGCGCCTCGCTCGTTACGTAGTAGAGGCGATTGAACGCATAAAACACGATTTCAATGGATTGAGTTCAGCGCCATCTCTTAAGATCTTAGTTGCTAGTGCTGCCATCTTGTGGGCCTAGTCTGAATTGTACCTAGTTTTGCTTTGCTACTATTGCTCCGGTTTCTGAGGTTGTGTGTGTCATGTGTTGCTGGTAATTACTCCATTTAGATTCACCAAGGTGTAATAGATGTCACTTTTCGTGTTTTAAAATATCAAACACCTTAGTTCTAGTAACCCAGTGCCTGTGTAGGCTGTGCCAGTGCCCAATACCACACCAATACCCTAACGATTTTTTAAACCGCAACGCAAAAATATAATATCATAAACTTATAATTTTGACCACTATGTGAAAAACTCTGAATATTGAAAATAGAAGATTTTACTCAAGGAAACATTGTTTCATTTTTACGGTTCCGTAGGATAGGAACCCGGAGTTCCGCTTTGTCTGTCTGTCTGACTTCGGTTTTAGGAAGAGACTATTAGCACTATTAGCCCTAGAAAGCTGTAATTTTGCATGGACGACGAGACTAGATAGCGGTACAAAATAAAGCCGGCCAAGAGCTAGTCGGACTCGAGCACCGAGGGTTCCGTGTCATCATACAAAATAAAATATAATAAAAACGGTTTATATTTGTTGGAGAACCTTGATAGCGCCATCTCTTGTCTGATAGTGGAATTTATGTAGATTTTATACACTTTTGACGATTTTTAAAAAACTATTAAAAAATTAGAGAGTTCGTTATAGTTTTCCTGTAATCTTTACATACACTTCTTTTAGCAATTAAAGTTTCAGAGGTTTATCTCCGCAAACTTATCTCCGAAGTTTGTAAGTAATTCTAACGCTATTTTTATTTATGCGTAAAGAGCTTTAGGATGAAAAATATCATAATGTAAATGATATTTATGGGACCTTAATATTATGGATGATGATGTTTCGGAGACACAAAATCACAATCTTTGTTTTTCGGAGACAAAATGGGCACCCGTTCGAATGTTATGAATGAACTTCGGACGTTTTTTGGCATTGCCATTGCATTGGACAAACAATTTAGCACTGGACAAGGAGTCCATGTTAGCAACGTTACATACCTACTTGACGTTTAAAGTAAGTATTGTTATGTTGTTGCAAAAAATGGCTGCCAACATGGCTAACCAAATAACTTACGAATTTATAAATTAACTTGACACTGGCGGAATTGTGTTAAACCAAACACAAAAAGCCATAAAATAAAAAGACAAGAAAAGCTTAGCTAATGCAAATGAGCCGTTTTCAGTAAAAAACAAAAAAGTGTTTCCTACTAAACTTAACAGATGGAGCTGGCAAGCGGAGAAAGCAAAGGAGAATGGGCAAAAATGTATGAACCTTGGTCTACCTCCTCAACACTAACGCCATCTATACTAATGAAAAGATTATATGTAATCAAACCAATAAATAATAATATAAAAGTACTAGGGCTTGGCAGAATTCAGAAAAAAATAAAACATGAAATATAAAAATAATGTAATTTATCGATATGTGATATAAGGTACCCAATACTATGTCATGTGTCAAGTGATTACACCAGTATAGTATTAGTGATACCTGATTGTCAAACCTTTATGAAAATAAATACTTTTATTATTATTATTATATAAATAATGTATTGGAGTCCAATAATACGCCCAGGTCAAACAATGGTAATATCCAACAGTCCAGTAAAACAAGCCGAGTCAAAGATCAAAAATACTAATACGTAAAACGCACAATACACAAGGAAAAGCTAAAGGCCGCTCTACATTCTCACGAGAATCTCGCGAGAACGCGAGAAACATGCGAGAAACGTGAATGTGGAAGCGATTCGCGTATTCTTCTCATCGCTTCCACATTCACGTTTCTCGCATGTTTCTCGCGTTCTCGCGAGATTCTCGTGAGAATGTAGAGCGGCCTTTTGATCAACTGCGAGGTGCGTAGGAGTGTGCGCAAAGACGAAGCGACATGCGATTGTGAGCAGGTATGCGGGTTGCCGCTATGTCTCGCGTTTGTGGACTATGAGAAAGCCTTCGATTCGATCGAAACATGGGCGGTGCTCGAGTCTCTCCAACGATGCCGAATTGACTATCGGTATATCGAAGTGTTGAAGTCTTTGTATAGAAACGCCACTATGTCAGTCCGAGTACAGGAACAGAGTTCGAAGGATATTCCCTTAAAAAGAGGCGTAAGACAGGGAGACGTTATTTCTCCGAAACTGTTTACGACCGCTTTGGAAGATGCCTTCAAGCTTTTGGAATGTAAGGCATATATGGAACCGAAACGTGGTCATCCACGATTGGCCTCATGAATAAGCTCAAAATCGTTCAACGAGCTATGGAGAGGGCTATGCTCGGGGTTTCTTTACGCGATCGAATCAGAAATGAGGAGATACGTAGAAGAACTCGGGTCACCGACATAACCAAACGGATTAGCACGTTGAATTGGCAATGGGCAGGCCATGTAGCTCGCAGAACAGATGGCCGATGGGGCCGAAAAGTTCTCGAGTGGAGGCCACGGACCGGCAAGCGCAGCGTAGGACGTCCACCAACAAGATGGGATGATGACCTGGTGAAGACCGCAGGTCGACGGTGGATGCAGATCGCTTCCGACCGCAATAACTGGAAATCCACGAGGGAGGCCTATGTCCAGCAGTGGACGTCCTACGGCTGAAATGATGATGATGATGATGATGATGCGGGTTGCGCTTGCATCGGAATTTAATCCTCCCTGCCCTCTCCCTAGCAACCCTGTAGAAATGCAATAGACAGGAGAGACCATTACTGCTATTGTTTTTGGCATTTAAACAAAGAACCCCATGAGCTACACATTTGCGGTCATATAAAAAAATGAAGCTTAGGAAATGTTCTTTTCAATGATATATGGCTCTTTGGTGTTGAGTAGGTAGACCAACTTGCCCATTCTCCTTTGTGATTAATCACAATTGCTGTCATTGTCAAATTGTGTTTCCTACCAGTAAAATAAAACTAACGCCATCTATACGGTTCGAGGGAACTATTTTTTAAGTTTTTACTTTTTAATGAAAACACCTCATTGTTTGGGGAGGTCTTTTTTTACAAATCTGAAAAAAATCATGGACGTAGTTTTAACCATGAACCTTCTTTCGATCTCTTGGGTTTTCTGATCAACGATTTCCGATGGAACTAATTGGACCATCACTGCCTCTACTCTTATATTTTATTTATTTTATTTTGACAGTCTGACATCTGGGTCTGTCTCCTTCAAAAGGCTGATGATGTCCTGGAGACTTCTCTCACCACCATCCCTTCGCTGTGAGGGCACCTCGGCCGTTTTGCCCAGCGTCTTGAGAAGAGATCTCTTCAAAGTTAAGAACAAAGCTCTACATGAGATTATACACAGTATACCGCCCTCCGAGAGGCACCTATTCAAAGAACCTGATTTTACCAAAGTGGTGAAGGAGCAAGGGGGGTTCTAAAATTCCCCCCCCCCCCCCCCCCCCAATTAATTTTTCTGCGAAATCGAAGCCTGCATTAGTTATATAGTTATTAAGTATCATGCAAAAACATGTAATATAACAGTATGTAACGTGGGGCAGTTATCTGTGTTCTCGCAGGTGGAGGGCGAGGGTTTATTTTGTACTAAACTCGCAGGTAACCGAGGTCTCTAATTCTAATTCTCTTGTTTTCCATAGCATGGCCACAAGTAATATTACTTCTGATTTAGTTGGTACATAACTGTCTTTGTACATAAACGGAAAGTTAAACAACGTGGTCGTCATAGTAATTTATTTATTGATTAATCAGAATATTACATAATCATTCGAGACAAAACAAAAATCATTTCTACATTTAAATACTAGTTTTGTGATTCTACTCTCCAAGTGATGAAAAAAATTAATTACTTCAGATGCCAAAATATTTATGTAACCTAAATAATCACAAAATACATTGAACTTAAATAAGAATACTGGTCGAAAAGATAACTTCAAAGTCGTTTGTTACAACGTGTCGTAAAAGAGACTTCAAAGTGGACTTTTGGTATTCCAGATCTTAAAAATACCAGTTTTTCATGGAAGCCGTATTGCACCGAGCTAAGTTGTTAGTAGCTATACCATGATCCAGCAAAGGCGAGTCTACAACTGACCGTCGTTCTAGTCTATGTGACGCCTAGAACCGAGCTTGCATGTCACAATCTTCGGTTGTAAACTCGTGACCAATCGCTTGGCATTCGACGGAACCAATGTTGCGCCTGGTGGGTTTATAGCACTGCAATACTCCGGAGGATCGCCAGGAGTTACCGCAATACCATTCGGGGTCAGCGGATTGTTTAGGGCATGGGATGGAAGCTGAGCTCGGTCTGTGAGTGCGCGAATAGAAGGTTCAGCTGGGAGTCCAGTCCGACGTTGAAGACCTTCACAAGAGAAGCCACGGCCTGTCCTGGCTCCTTGCGAACCAGCGCTACTCCTGACACCTTCATTAGATGCACTTCGGAGTCAACGGACCCGCCTCCTGTTGTAGCCAACTTCACGTGACAGGTGACGTCAACGTGAATGTACTTCTCGACAGCGCAGCCGCGCTTCCCCGGAACCTCCACATACTCAGTTCTCTCATCAACTTGAGGCAGATCCGCGCGGAACACGCTCGCTTCTCCGATCACACCCTGAAAGGAAGAAAAAAGAATAAACAAACACCGACCGAGGTTATTTAGGCCCTGGCTGGAAGCCAGGCCAGATTTAAACTATCTGAATCCTGATATTTACAGAGATATACAGGGTGTAATCGTTAAGTGTGCACAGGCGATTATTCCGTAACTATTGCAGATATCAAAAAACTTTAAACTGATATCGAAAGTACTTTACCTAATGAGTAAAATGACATTAATTACTTTTTAAAAATAAAACGAGAAATATCCAAAAAAATTACATTAATCACTCCCATACATTTTATTTCTTAGTAAGTACAAAATTTTGTGTTCAAAGCATATGTTCGAAGTGACGTCCTCCTTGTGCAATACAATGACGAGCTCTATTTACAGTTTCTAAATGAACTTTCCTTAACATTTGCGGAGTAATTAAAGCAATTGCACGACGTACACGATTCTGTAACTCTTCTAGGCTGTGTACTCTCTCAGCGTACACGTGGTCTTTGACAAATCCCCATAGGATGAAATCACAAGGCGTGAGATCCGGGGATCTGGCAGGCCAAGGGGTTGCACTATTATTGGCTATTAAGCCATTATAATTGTTTCGTAAGAAATTCATTACAACATTTGTATTATGTGCAGGTGCTCCATCTTGTTGAAAAATTATCGACCTTCTTTCATCGTCTGGAATTGGTTCTAAGAGACTTGGCATATCGTTTTGTACAAAGGAGAAATATCTCTGTCCATTTAAGGTTCCACTGTAAAAATATGGCCCAATGATCCGATCTCCAAGAATACCACACCACACATTAATTGAGAATCGCACCTGAGCTCTAACTTCAGTAGTTAAGCGAGGATTGTCAATTGACCAATAATGCGAGTTTTTTCTATTGTAAATGCCGCAGTTTGAAACATTACTTTCATCGGTCCATAAAATTGACCTTACATTGACATAATTATTGACTAGCCAATTGCAATAGACCAGCCGACGAGCAGGATCATCATTGTGCAGCGTTTGAGTAGGTTTTATCTTAAATGCTTTGAAGTTGTGTTTTTTTAATAACTTGTGTACATAATAGGGGACCGGACAGTAATCGAAAAAAAATCTAAGATATAGTTACATAAAATGTTCATAAAATTTTACGATTTTCCTACTAAAATTTTCATAAAATAAATAATGATTTATATTTTTAAATCAAAAAACAAAATTTAATAATTACGATATTTATAATCTGTCTCGCATGTCAAACGAAACACCAATCACAGCGAGTGACGTCATTTGTGTATGGGCGTCATCATGTTGAGGTGAAGTTACAGACATTCCTTCGCAGTTTTTTTTTCTTGCTAACGCCAGCCATTTTTGTCTTATTTCGGCTTTTCGAGGTACATCAATAAATAATTTATTTGGAGTATGTAGTTTCAGATGTGTTCGTACATTGAGGTACAACACACCAACGATATTTTTTCCTTTCCATATCTTCCAAATTTCACGAAAGCTTACAAAACGCACTTGATTAGTAAAGTTAGTAGTTTTTTTTATTAATGGCAACTTATTTCTTTTTAAAGTAGGAATACTACTGCCAACTTCACGTAGCTGGTTCACGGTACAGATAGTTTATCAAAGATAATAACACCACTGGCAGAGTTGCAGCAAGTGGCATGCATCAGCCATTAGAAATAAAAGAAGAAGAAGATAATAACACCAGTTTCAAAATTATGCACGGGGGCGGTTTGTTCTGAACTGACTTTGACTGAACTCACAACTCGCGGATCCTCATCCACATCCACAGATGACGTCACGCGATCGCTTAGTAGTGTTTACGCGGCAATTTTAGCCATTTGAATTTGATTTACTGTTTTGGGTACAAATTAAGCTAAATTTAATTAAAACTATATTTTTTGTGAGAATAATTAACCATGAGGATTAATAAAAAAAACTTTTTCAAAAGTTGTCCGGTCCCCTATTGTGGGACACTGGAAATGATCGGGCCACTGAACGCGTTGATTCTTGTGGATTATCTACTACGTAGTTAATAATATTGTTATCTAAGTCATTATCAAATTCCGGAGCTCTTGTTCTCGAACCTTTTTTTCTGTTAAAAGATCCATAATTTATCAAATTGTTATCCAACTTACGTAAATACGTACCAGAAGGAACTTCTCTATCTGGGTACTCTCTTCTGTAGGCGATAATGGCCGCCCTATTGTTACAATCATGTTTGTAGTACATTTTTAACATGTCCCTCTTTTCTGTATTGGAATATGCCATTTTTCAATCAATAAATGCAACAATCACGATTATTAACGCAAATTGAAAAATACAATAAATTGGCGGGAACGAGAACCCGCGATAAAGAATTTGAATTTAGAACGAACACCAAAGAGTAGGTATCTTTCTTTTTGTTTTTATTTAGTATGTTGCTTTTAAGCTAGTTCAAATCAATACAATATGGAAATAAGGTTTATTATAAATTTGAAGTGGTAAGATAATTAATCTACACGTGTATCTACTTGAAATTCATTAATACCTTCATATCGTACATAATTATAAAATGACAAGGGTAAAATGAGTAGGTACTATTCCACTTAAAATAAGGAAACTAAAACCTTTCTACTATCTCATACTAAATGTATGGGAGTGATTAATGTATTTTTTTTTTTTATATTTCTCGTTTTATTTTTAAAAAGTTATTAATGTCATTTTACTCATTAGGTAAAGTACTTTCGATATCAGTTTAAAGTTTTTTGATATCTGCAATAGTTACGGAATAATCGCCTGTGCACACTTAACGATTACACCCTGTATATCAGTAAACAAATCGTGGCGTGACTCGAAAGCGTCGTACACTCACGCTGGCTGTTTGCCAAATGAGACGGCGCCTACTCAATGTACATTTTGCGTTCCATTGCCCTAACTCCAGCATCCTATTGGGAACTACCTGATGACGGAACTACCGAAAAAATATCTAATGACGTGGGAATGGATTCCATTCCCACGTCATCAGATATTTTTCAGCATTTATTATCATCCTCAAAACAACATGACTAACATCGTGGAATGTTTACAAAAATGTAATTTCAAGATCTATTTATAAGCGTACAAATGTCGTAACAAACCATTAGTAGATACTTGGTTTTACTAACGTGAATGAGGCTTTAAATTTAGATCTTTAATTATTTGTTATGAAACAAGTATAACAAAAACTCTTCACTGACCCCATTTCCAGAGATAGTAAACTTCATTCCCGGCTGGATCGCTCTCGTCTCCATGCCCAAGCCCTCAGGATGGGAATCGGACCAGAAATAGTTTTCAGGTGCGTTCAATGTATCAGGCTTGAACGTGATGCGTTTGCCGTAGCCCATTCCAACGGATTGTAACAGCATGTTGCGGCCCTCGAAGAGATGGCGGCGGGAGCCAGCAGGACGCACGCGGTAATGGAAACCGGGGATGATACGAGGGTCAATGTAGGTGCCTGCGGGAGATTGACAAATTACAATCGAGATAATAGTTAGCCGTGGGGTGCCGGCAGTAGAATGTTACCCCTCCTCTCATGCCCGTGGATGCAGTAAGAGCTTGCTAAGGAGCCTCCGGAAGATGGGCAGCAGCGTCATTCCGTGTATGAACATCCCGTACTGCGCTCGCCAACCCGCCTGCCAAGCGCGGTGAGTATGGCAACTACCCCTCATGGAGATCCATGAGGGTGGCCTGTTCAGTAGTGGACTTTTTACGGCTGGAATGATGATGATGATGAATCGAGATAATCATACTACTTAAAACATTATGTGATTGTTTTAATTGCTGAAGAGGACAGCGTTTTTTTAACGTATTTTTTATAACAAAATAAAACGTAAGGGACTTTGTTCCAACGTCCAACATGATTATATTTTAAGGGTAAGAGCTTGATGTAAAGTGTACGAGCAGTGTAAAAATATACCTACCGGAGATAACAGGAAAGATAACTGATTGAGAGGAAACAAACAAAATAAAATGGCCAAAGTAGAAGGTTAACATTTCCAACTTACCAATAACGGGTAACTCGTATTTCTCGAGGCCAACCACGCAGTACTGGCAAGGAATGTCTTTAATATCACCACCGTTGACCTTGATTCTTCTGGACGAAGACTCGATGCCTGGCGTCAGCTCATAACCCTTCTTCAACTGTTTGATTCCAATAGCAACGTTGATCACTCTAGTGATAACCGCGTTGCCCCTTCCCTTCTTCAGTAAAGCTATACCGGTGACGGGAACCAGTTTTGTGGCGCCATCGTCTTCGTACCACTCCACTTTGCAAAGAGTACTGATCCTGACTCTCTTGTCGATCGTGCCATTTTCGGAGATATTTTGGTCCAGTTCTATTTGGTTCTTCTGTAAATAGTTTAAGTCGAGTTTTAACTAAATTATAACTTTTTTCTAATGGATTTATTTATATATCTTAAGTTTTTACTGCAGGACAAAGATCTCAAACTCTTGTTTTTGTAGGCACATTATATGATATTTAACGGTATATCAAGATATTGAAGAGGAAAAACCCACCTGTTGTTGGACGACTTCAAGTATTCCCTGGGGATCATGATTAGCGTCATAGATAGTGAATTTGTCGCCGATAGAGACAGCCTCGATCTCAAACACAAATCCCTCTGGCCTCGAATCAGTCCAGAAGTAGTTGGTATTATCATTGAGGGTCGAGCCAAGGGGCTCAAAGGTCAGGCGACGAGCAAAACCACGCCCTATTGATTGTAGGGTCAGCGCCTTTCCTCCAAACAAGTATCTTGGCTTCACGGACATGGGTGGTGCATCCAGTTCCTAAAAATTTAAAATTTCTTACTTTCGGTCCGATAAAGATGTTACCGATAACAATTTAGCTAACCTCCTTATTTTTTATGTTAGTTTGACACTTTTGTAAGGAGTTAATGTACTGCTGTATTTAAATATATAAAAGATATGTACTATCAAAATTTATATTATATGCAATTATTTACTTTGAAATTTAACATTAATTTACAAAATAAAAAGATTTACTTCCTGATTCGTTATGACTATTTTTTCGCTTCAAAATGGTAAAGCATCCATAATATAGACTAATGAAATGTTAAAGCCCACATTTGTATGGAAAGTAATGACGGTCTGAATTCCCAGTTTGAAATACTCAATGAAAAAATAATCGCATCAAAATCAGATCTTAAGAAAGGAAAGTTGATATGATTATCGGCATAAAGCCCTTATGAATGATACTTATGGTTTACCTATTGTTGACATTTCAAGCCGGCGGCCATGTCACTTTCGACCAGTCGGGTCTCTGCTCATTCTTGAAGTATTTGTGTCCGCGATTGGCGGGGGTCTGAAAAACTGGACGATCCAGATACCATCGCCTACAACGGCCAGTGCAAACAACCAGTCTCGAAAGACACGCGAGAAACGGTGTTGATCGTTGGTGATATTTCTGGAAATTTCAGCAACGGACACCAATATCTCTGAACTACACCCCCCCACTACTACCAAATCGTCTGGACCGCTGAAACCGACTAGCTCGCTATTTAGTTTGAAATTCTACCGTTATGCTAACATGTTGTTCAAACATAAACTTTAAACATCCGCTCGTAAGGTTGCCATTAACAAAGATCAGAATTGAGGAAAATTAATTTCACAAATCCAACCACTGGCACAGTTATGTTAAATTATTTCAAATTGTGTCATGTAACAAACATTGTTGCCTAAACCTGACTCTTTGTTTCAAATATTTACAAAAAGATTTCTTGTTTAAATTTGAGTGTAAATCTATTCAAACATTATGACAACCTTACCAACATCGTGGAAATGTGGCACTAAGGAATCTTGAATAGGTGCCTCAATTTTATACGATAATTACATGCCTAAAAGTATCGTTTGTGGTTATAACAAAAGGGTCTATACGAAAAGTCTTTATTGGGATTTTAATCACTATCCGAGATTAATGGTTATGGACGAGCTTTAGAAATAGGGCAGTGATGATATGCTTCTATCGTTAATGAGAATTTTCATATAGCCCATGAACATTCCTGTAAGATACGAACGAACTCACCAATCCTTGTTTCTGAAAATATATGAACCTCACAAAAATGTTCTGTATTTAACCACAAACGATTTTCCAAACTCTCAATATTATTGATCACGATTCAAGTTATATTGAATAACGAAATCATTTATTCAAAGTGAATAAATTCTAAACACGACGGAAGTCTAAAGTTTTTTTTGATACGATGTCCATATTCAATACAGTTTTTCAAAATGCGTAATCGTTCCTTTCGCAGTCCAGAAAATAAAATTTTGCCCCAAAATCGATAAATGGATCTTCAAAGTTTTTCGTTTCTTCGTAGAAAAGCCCATTGATGGAACACAAGCGATTCGAATACGATTTCATTTCAGATGGTCAAGCAACACACAACGAGAAGTGAAAATTTGTCGTCTGATAAATGCTGCAATATGCATTTTAATAAGATAACATAATAGTAAAATGTGGAAGATTACTTATATTGAACGAGATAGCAATCATCAACACTTCCATGCAACAGACGGCAAGTCTCCACAGAGCGACGTGAAACGATCACTTAATATCTTAAAAGTTACTCATCTCACCTGCATCGGTCTGACTTTGTATCTGAATCCTGTTCTGACTCGGGGGTCAATGTACACCCCTATAACAGGCATCTGGTAGGCGGCAGGCTGAGGCACCCGATACACGGCTGGGACATCGCCCAACGTACTAGCGTCAAGCAAAATCTCCTTGTCGTGGACGCTCTTCGACCAATAACTCTTAAATGGGACATCGTTTTGCTCCTGAAATGGAAAAATAATTCAGCACTTGCTGTCTAATTCATCGTGACTTATTAATAAAAGTGACATAAGACATGGGTGCGATAAAGTGCTGCCGGTTATGCCTAATAAAAACCGATTCTTGGAACATTTTACACACCAATTCAAATTCCTCTTCTAATAAATAATTATGCCATTCCTCGTGAGTTAATAATCCATCTTCTGCTACTTTATTACTGTCAGCACACTCTTCCGGACCTACGATATAATCACAAATATCTTGGTGTGCCTGAACGGACATCATTTTATTTTATTAATTATATTTTACTTATTTAAAAATCAGTGACTATTCCGCCTGCTGTTGTGAGACAGAATAAAGGAAGTGACAGTATACATACGCCCACTTGGCACAATAATTTGTGTATGCATGTCTTCTGCTTTCAATCCTTTGTCATCTTCTCTGCCAATTATATCATTTTTATACATTATTGCGCCGTTCTCATTCAATGTATAAAGTAAGTATAGCATTGAAATCATTTGCATGTTAGTTACAACTGATTGGTTCTTGCATGCATATTACAATTGGACAAAAATGTCACACTGACTTATATAACACACACACTATGAACCCGGGTAATTGTCGCGAGATACTTGAATAGATTTGTTATGTATTGGCCGACACGTGTTTGTTGCATGTCGTAGGCAAATTTGATTGTCCCATAAATTACCCAGTTAGTGAAATTGGTTTGTTATTGCGACCTCATACTTTGATTCAAAGTCCAGTGCGGGAGATGGATTGAAGTTTATTTCCATTGCGCTATTCCTGGCACTATTCCGTGTTCTGTTTCGCTTACTTACATGATTTTTAACTGCAATAACGCGGAAAGAAGTTTATTCCATCAAGGCTGCGGTATGACCTCTTTTTTCACCCCGAAGACTGTGATTTAATCAGTGAAGCTTGACAAGCTCTTAATAAAAGTACATAAAGACTATCTTGATCTAATATAGTCTCGTGAATGTATGTTATCATTGTGAGTTATTGTATTTGTATGTCGTCTATACGCAAGTCCGTGGGGTTCTGAAGACGCTACGTGATGTAATAAGACGAATGGTCGAGAGTGTGACAGTACCTATTGTTTTCATCAAACAAGTATTGTACCCTAGCGGATGATGAAAATAAACATACCGTTCACATTAAAAACTATTAATTCAACTTCCAGTTTAAGACAAAACACATTACCGCTCCGTCGTAAAATCAATAATGCGTTGATTTTATGCTAGATTTAAATTAGTTTTAGGCACAATTGAAATGAAAAGATTATAACTAATAGAATAGAGATAAACATTTTGTTTATGAAGTTAAAGTGTAGGTCAACATAATAATGATAATAGTCATATGTCAAGGGAATGATAACTCTGAATGAATACGAGTATCTCATAAAATCTTGTTAGAAGAGGTCTAAAAGAAAAAATAAGTTCGATAACATCTAGTTTAATGTAGTAAAACTTACAGGTATCTCCAACTCAGGGAATGCTTCTTCTCCATCACTCTCATAGTCACTTGCAACACCGATGTAGGGTTTAGGAGTACTCTCTAATACCTGCGAAGAACCCTTCATGAGTAACAGTGATATCGCCATAAATAGTATTATTATCTTAAGAATAATTAACTGAGATGAAAAAATAAAATGCAGTTAATCATAGATAAGAAAACAAGGCCAGATTACCAATGGGTCCTTCCTTGACTTACTGGTCTAACAAAACGAACTATTGGGAGATATTGTAAGATGCTATCTCGAGGTATATGAGGAATAATTAGTTTTCAAACAGTAAAAGTATTAAATACATTTTAACCCACATTCTAAAGTTGACAAGCTATGGAAGCAAATTAAATATTTTACACCTACCTACGAAAATTTAATTTATTTCCTTGCCATAGCGAATACACCCTTATATAAATATACAATAGCAAACAAAATTACAACTATGTCTGGTACCCTCTTGATCCAAATTCAATTCAATATCAATATCTTGTACTAAAAGGGAAGGAGGGATTTGAAGTGGAAATATCGATACATTGGTATTTTAAATAAAAATGACAGCTCAATTTCTTACCCTAGCTGCAGGAAGTTCGTCAACCAGATCCAGCTCCTCGTCTAGAACAGTCGAGGTGCCCGCCAGGCGGGCACGAGTCAGGTTCCAAAGACGCTGCAGCGCAAACGGAGTCTCTTCAGATTGCATCTCCATTGCGGGGCTGGCTAGCATCTTGTTTTATGATATTTTATGTATGTACCTGAGAGATTTTTTGTTTTAGTCTAAGGTTCCAATAGACGTGCATAAATAATTTTGTAAAATTTAAATTACTGTAAAGTTAGCTTTCAATGAATTTGATTGGACGAGTTGAAAACAAATATAAAAAATGTATTTTACCGCGCACGAATAAGAGTTGTCTGAATATTTCAGATAATAGGTACAAGTCAATTTTATTAGTGGAAATATTCAAACAACTATATAACTTTGTATAAAGGCTGCTTATCGTAAGTTTCATAACTTTAGGGTTATTAAAAAATAACGTTGTTCTAAAAATAACAAAAAACTATATGAAATAGATTATGCAGACATGACGTGGGTAGGTACTATCTACAGCAGAAATATTTGAACAACTGAACTGAAATCGTAGTGACAATTGAAGGAAAGATGAATTAATTTTAACTTGTGGTATTTTTCCATGACTGTGTGCACTTTATTTCAGGACCGACAGTGACTGAGAAGTATTTTTTTAATATGAATTTTCCTCCTCAGTCAATTATCCTCAATTAAAACTAGAATTACAGAACATTAGACAACTTTCGTAACTTGATAGGCGAAGTGAAGAGTTCTCCAGTAGGTAACTAAACACGTGCTGCCGAGTTGTATTGCAACATTCATAAATTGCAAAATACACAATACACAGCAAAACTATTGACCCACAGACGTATTTACACGAATTGAAAAGAAATCTAAAACCAAAAAAATAATAAATAAAAAAAATAAGTTTGGTGACTTCTTAAGTATTGCTAACAACTGTATATTCTGCTAATTGATTCTTGATTCATGTTGACAAACAAAATATAGAAAGTGTTTTGTAAGAATACAGTAGTGGCGGCGCGCGGCGTCGCGTCCGTCGGCGAGGGAGAAAGCGGTCGGTGCACCAATGTCGGCCATTTGCTACGCTCGTGGGTAGGTACCGTTAACTTCACCAACTAATTTTCGTTCACCGATTTCCTCCTCATCAATTCCGATCTCTGCCTTTCCATTATTGACATAACATGCATGTATTACATGCATACATGTATTTAAATTTTCATCATTCCATAAACTTACCGCACGTCAAAATTTTAACAGCTGTAGGTTCTCGAACTCAAAGTTCTTCCTGCCGTCTGGACAAATCTACAAAAGTCACGAATAGGTACGTAAAACGTCGTAAGGGAGGACCGTTCAGTCACGCAGCAAGAACACCACTGAGGGTTGGCGCTTCGATGAAGGTATTTTAAGCTCGAACGGTTCTCCCCGGTGGAATCTGAAGTGTGCGAGAAGGATGCGGTTATACGAAGGAGGGAGATGGGAAGAGGGCACGCACCGGCCGCGTGCTAGACACTCACTCACACTACTGTGGAGGAGTCGTTACGCATGCGCCAGATACGATACTGAATACGTCGAGGTCGACGTCACTGCTCCCTTACCGATCAAAGTACGCAGGATCATGGAGTCGAATATAAGGCACACGCCCTTCTACAACAAACAAAAACTATGAAAACAAGCTTGTTAATCATAATCATCACAATTTTCCTCGATACTTTTTAGTCTAACCTATTTTGCGAACCTTATGGCCTTCTTTATTCTTTTATTTTTATATAATAAAATTTGATAGGGTATTTACCTACCCAATTTTTTTATTAATAAAAACATTTTTGAACCACGACAAGCATTATGGTAAAAATATCCCGATAATCCAATAAACATACTTCCTTTAGATCAGCGATCGGTTAAATTTTATGATATCGACAAACAGATAGGTAACAATTTGTTCTGGTTAGATAAGTAAGTATTTGAAATTCAAGGATACAAATAATAAATTCAAATGTATCTTGTTCATGTGTCAGCATCACATTCATATGACTTTTTTCCGCAAAGAATTATTTAACTTTAGGGACAAAACTCCTGTCTGTATTATGTGCCTTGGTTCTCAATAGAGGGGCCTACTTACAACATATTGAGCATCCTTGAAATATACAAGCTTGAAACCATTGATATTTTCATGTTACTTGTAATATTTAAAACATGACTCCGTGAAGACGATTGGCGAATCAAAGACATTTTTCATCATTCAACAAACATGCAACCTATAACAGTGTTTACAGATGAAAATTCACAAAGCTGACAGTAGTCTTAAATTTCCGTAAATAATGAGTAATATTCTTCGACTAGATAACCTAGTATTCTTCCAAGTTGCTTATTCATTGTCCATTCAACCGTACAGCTTTCTAGGAAATGTTGATCATAGCTGATAAGATAAGGTTCAGGCAAACTTTCGTATCGTTAAATCTGTAGACACTGCAAATGATATCAACCAAAACAAATAAAAGATAGCACTAGATAAAATCACTCTTAGCGCCTTTATTTTTTTATCATATGAGATAGATAACCTAAATCAACACGTTAGGAATTAAACACGAGAATTACGGAAATACGACGGACATGAAAAAAAAGCCTATTGCATAAAATTTTAAAGATTGTAAAAAATCAGTGTAAAGTCAAACAAAATTCTCCGGGTCGGTGGATTTAATTTTGGCTTCTAAAATGTTCAAGGATAAAAATCAGGACGATATCTCTTAAGCCGTTGACTGGTCGCTCGCGCGTGCTATTTCTGAACCAGCCATAACTCGGTCAACTGGTTGTCAGGGCATTACTGATAAGTAGGTACACAATATTTTTTCGTACTTATGAACACATGCGAACAAAAGTAAGTCCAAGGTATTTGGCCTACTTCTGCTTATCAATTGGCTATACAATCTACTGTTTAAAGATCGTCTTTCAGATTTGTTTTACACTTTATTACACGACACCCACTCAGTTCCCGGAAGCTACTGTTTTATAAACTCGTGGTCTGATAGCAGGCTGGATTGGCAGCAAAGCATTAAAGTGGGCAGGTATTCTTGGAATAAATCAATGTATAGTACGGCCAACGAGAAGTGATACCATTATGTAAACAAACAGCAACACTTAAGGTCCAACTAGTCGCAGAGGCAAAGTCGTCAGTGGGCGCGGCCTAAATGTAAGCTATCTCACCTGACATAGTGTGTTTACCCGCGCGCTAGAATGATATGCACAATGATTCATTCCTAAAACGACCGCGCATAAATATGTGAATAGACTTTTAGCACAAGGGTTATTAATTTATTATAGAAAAACTTGAGTGTAATCTTTTCAAAATAACATTTATTTCAACTTTTGAATAATTAAACTAAGTCGGAACGGCGTTTATTTTTGAGTTTTCTTACTCCTTATATTATTTAGTTTCGTCCAAAGTTGGGCTAAAATCATTGTTGAAATACGAAAGTTTAGAAGCTTGTATTTTTTAAATAAATACTTTTTTTACGGTTTGGGGTGTATAAAAACACAGATTATGACGAGATAAAATGATATAATCCTTAGTGTTGGATGGTTAAAGTCAAACAGTGGAGTAGTTACCCTTCCACGTTTGTATGGAAAGATGGGCGACTCGTTCATCCTTAAAATTGGCTTGCGTAGTTGTGTGCCAATATAATCCTCCTTTCCTTTGAGTCGTACTAATCCGAGAGGATAATATAGAAACTGGACAATCGGCCCAGACATGACAGGGAAAGCATTTTTAAAGTTGATAAAGAGTCATCAAATTGCACAGCACAAGAACAATAAATTCATCACAACAATAACTTTACTCAATGTTTTCTGAATAACAGTTTTAAATTATTTTGATGAACATAATAATTAAAGAACGATATCTATACCAGATTCAGCTTCAAGAGAGGGTCAGTCAACAAAAGGAGCAAGTCCTAATCTGCCTGTATCTGTTCATTATTATCCGTTAAATAAAATTGGTTTTCGTTTCATTACTTTTCTGATGTACAAAAGTTCTTGTAGTAACGAAACGAACGGCCAAGTCTCATATTTTGACTAAAGTGTAAAATTTGTCAAGTAAGGGCTTGTAGAGTTAGGCGTTAGAAGCTTAGCTCTACATGAGATCTGATAACTTTTTGACAGTGCGAGCCATATGGTCTCGTCGTGGCAAATGGCAACATTTTACATGAAAATGTTTCTGATGGGATTAGTAATGTTCTGTCGCGCCCGCCGTCATTGAAACGATTTCGAATTATTACCGTGCCTAATGATAGTGTCGTTTAATTTCTACGTTATGTGTACCTACCATGATAAAACATCGAGTAAGCAAACTTTTTTAATTTAAAGTTAAACCCGCACTAAGGTATCAATTAATTTTATTGCAAAAGTCCCGTTGGAATCAATGAATATGATAGCATTTTTGTTTAAATTCTGTTCAAAATTTCGTAAATAGGCGTAAGTTGCGTACATATTATCGATTTTTTTAAGGAAAATATCATTGTCTTTAGTCTAATAAAAATAGCTTGATGCGTGCTTGAAGATGCGATAGGTATCAATGAACACAATAATATACTTTCAAATAACCGCAAACATGATACATACACGTGTCTCTAAGTTAATTATTTATAAAAAGTCACGTTTGTGCCGCCGCATTCGCGTGACCATTGGAATGGAATACATACAAATTATAATTGATTTAAGAAATAACATGCGTTTACACAGAGACGATTTGTTAACACATTAAAATAACAGCTTATGAGCTTACCTCTTTTACAAATCTGTCACTGAAATTGCTAATATTTAAACCATTTTATGTATCTAGGGATTTATTATTAAACTATAACTTTTATTTAATATACACTTTATTATTTACATTCCGGCGGCAATAGAATGTTGCCCAACTTCTCTTGTCCGTGGATGTAGTAAGAATAGCTCCGGAAGATAAGCAGCAGCTTTCCTTGTATCTACATCCAGCACTGCGCTCGCCTAAATCACCTGCCAAGCGCGGTGAGTATGGCATGGCAATAACCCCCTCATGACCAGATTGGAGATTCATGAGGGAGGTCTATGGTCAGCAGTGGACAGTGGAATAAAATCGAAGCCTTTCCCATAAGAATCTTGCGATTTATCTACGAATCTAGCATATCCCTTAAGGTCCAACTATTCGCGGAGGCAAAGTCGTCAGTGAGCGCGGCCTTAATGTATGCTATCTCACCTGACATAGTGTGTTTACCCGCGCGCTAGAATGAAATGCACAATGATTAATTCCTAAACCGACCGCGCAAAAGTATGTGAATACACTTTTAGCACAAGGGTTATTATAGAAAAACTTGAGTGTAATCTTTTCAAAATAACATTTATTTCAACTTAAGAATAATTAAACTATGTCGGAACGGCGTTTATTTTTGAGTTTTCTTTCTCCGTATATTATTTAGTTTCGTTCAAAGTTCGGCTAAAATCAGTGTTGAAATACGAAAGTTTAGAAGCTTGTATTTTTGAAATATATACTTTTTTTACGGTTTGGGGTATATAAAAACATAGATTATGACGAGAAGAATTGATATAATCCTTAGTGTTGGATGGTCAACGTCAAACAGTGGAGTAGTTAAGTAACCTTCCACGTTTGTATGGAAAGATGGGCGACTCGTTCAGCCTTGAGTGATTGCTATACTGCTCTAACCTATGAAAGTTGACAAAAGAGAAGAATAGATAGTTAAGCTTAATTTACACATCGCTTCTTAGACTCTTCAATTAAAAATCCAATGCAATTTATCTAAGAATCAACCTTATCCGAAGCATGGCGGTTGACGGACATAACTGCACATTTTTATTTGATATTGTGTCACCTCACTGTCCTGAAAGAAAACCTCTAAATTACCCTTTATTGTGTAAATCGAAACGAGAAACGAAACGAGAAGAACGGAAATCTTGGGATATTTTTATTATTATTATGAGTTATTTGGGTCCATTTTCTGGTCAATTTACTACCTCAACCTAAAGTCATCGTTAAGATAATGGAAACTCGAAGGACGGGACGGAGTTGACTCAAGACCACTTTCTTTTACCGGCTACGATAAACTACCGATGACCTAACTTCTCGTAGGTACCTTGTTCTTCCTTTTTTCCAATAATGTATCTAAATAACTATCGGCACGCGATTCCCACGTCGTACGTCACGTACTTGTGAAAAAGTAGTCAGTAAAAAGTAAAAGTAGTAGTAAAGTAGTAGTAGACACGACCAACTAGTTCTATTATCATATTATACCTATGTACACTTCAGTACAACGTGTTTCCCAGCTCAAACGATCTCATTAATTGACAAGTAACTACTGAATTGATTTCGAGCACCCACTTAATTGTAAAATATCCATTGGAAATAACTTGGGTTTCTAATAGATTTACAACCTACAATGAACAATATCTGCCACTTACAATGTATTTCTAGAAGTAGTTCAATAAACGACCTCTAGACACGTGGCCATCTAATGCTGACTTAATAAAACTGCTTGTCGTTGTACAAATTATGCAAATATGTTGCATTTGAAATGTAATCTTTTACATAACTAGATAAGCGAACTGAACACGTGCCATCCCACTAATATTATAAAGCCGAAAGTTTGGATGGAGGTTTGTTACCTCTTCACGCAAAAACTAGGCTTCGGATTGAGCTGAAACTTTGCACACGTTTAATACGTGTTGACGTTAAAAGTAGCGTATGTGTTAATCCTTAACACATACGCTACTTTTTATTCGGGTACAACGCATACTAAGCGGTTGGCAGAAGCTAGTTGTAATATAAACCTACAATAGCTAAAGAGTACGATCGTGACATGTGACATTGAACATTCTGTGTAGCTTTTTACTTTGAATAAACACTTACCTATTGACTTTCGACTTTGTCATCAAAATCTGTTATCACTTTGGAAATTTGATATTCTCCTTCTTTTTTTTAAATGGCTGATTTTTGCCACTTGCTGCAACTGCCAGTGTCGTAATAGTATCATAAAATTTTTATTTTAAACTTTTACTACAATATTGCCTTTGTCAACTAGGTATAGCCTGAATATTAAGCTGAATATAGATAAGAAAAAACTAAATTATTATCACAAGCATAATTGGTTGCGTTTCGCTGTGTGATATGCAGTGAAAATGCCAGAAAAATCCTTGAAAATATTTTAATATGTTTATTTTAAAAAGTTTCCGGCAAAACCATTTGGAGCCAAACTTGGCAGTAAAATATTATAATGTAATTTAATCTCGGAAGTAAATAATCTACATTTTAATATACTTGTATTGTAGTACCTCTCGAATCGAAACTTTGTACCTACATATAGTTTATTATTTATGTATAACAATTTGCTATCTTGAGTGATGATGAATGCAACCAGGAGGTGGATACTGTAGCACTTCAGTAGCTACTCTTGTAAACCCCTCGGAATTTGGGCCTATACGCTAGTCATCGTCATCTCAGACGTAGGACGTCCACTGCTGGACATACTACTTACTTACTTACTCTTCTGGCTCAGCGACCCAAAGTGGATCTTGGCCTCCGATACAAGACTTCTCCAGGCTTCTCTGTTTTGCGCTAGTTCTCGCCAGTTAGCAGCATCGAGTTCTCGCAGATCCGCTTCCACCTCGTCAATCCAGCGATACCGGGGGCGGCCGACTGGTCTACGCCCTAAAGGTATTCCCTGGTACACTTTCTTGACGGCTCGATCTTCCGCCATTCTCTCAATGTACCCCAGCCAGCGCAGGCGCGAGCCTTTAAATTCGCCTATGATGTTTGGCTCTGCGATAAGGTCCTCTATCTCCTGGTTTTTTCGGACTCGCCAGGATCCATCCTCTCGTCTTGTTGGTCCAAGGATCTTTCGCAGCACCTTACGTTCAGCCACGAGAAGTTTGTTTTCTTCCTTCAGTGTTAACGTCCAGGCCTCGCAACCGTACATCAGAATGGGACGGATGACTGTCTTATATATTCTGACCTTGGTTTTTCTGCTCAGAAGTCTGGACGATAACACCTTGTGGAGCGCTGCACTGCATCTCAACGTATTCTGGATGCGTGCGTAGATCTCTTCCTCTCTAGAGCCTCTGTCTGTAATGGTGCACCCCAGGTATTTGAACTGCGAGACCCCTTTGTACACCACATGTCCCACATTTAGATCTTGTCGTTTAACACGAGTGTTTTTGTATCGTTTCATGTGGATGTTGGTCTGCTGGACATAGGTCTTCCTTATGAATCTACAAGTAGGATCTGATCGTGGGGGGATTGTTGCCATACTCACCACGCTTGGCAGGCGGGTTGACGAGCGCAGTACGGGATGTTGATACACGGAAATATACTGCTGCCCATCTTCAGTATTATATTCAGTATTAATACTCCCTTGGCAGATTCTTACTGCATCCATGGTCAAAATAGCATGGGCCACATTTTACTGTCGGCACCCCATGGTATTCACGGGCGATGGATCAGTATTTGAAAAATAATGAGAAATAAAAGTTCAACTTGAACGCGATATATTTACTTAATTTATTATGCGTAATATTGATGGTATGACAATTGATAAGTCACACACTTTTCATAAAACCAATTAAATAAATCAAATATTATGATTGTGATCTCAGCGTAGGTGTTCATGACACGTTTTGATCATAATCGGATATGATAAGCTAGCGGCTAGACATAACATATGTCGTAACACAATCGTTATAATAAGGCAAATACCACAATCTAACTCATAACGATATCTTCAAGACAAAGCTCGCAGACTCGAAATTTTACTTATAAGTCGTGCGCACATGCCTACAGAAAAGCCGGATTTAACCATTATCTCTTAATTTAATTGACGCGATAACCAAGCTTGCACTATGGAAACCGAATGATTAATTATTATAACATTTTTTTTGTTGTACATTTCTACTGTGAGCCACGGATGTGGCTATACTGTCACACGTCTATACTGGCTTCGCTCTTCGTAATCCCACAGATAGTACTATACTTTGTGCGGTTACGAAGAAATTGAACCAATTATACCCGGAACTAGTTTCCGGGTATAGTTGTTTCAATTTCTTACAAATCATTTGGCAATCGGTGCTAACAACATCCACAATATGTTCCTAAATCAACCTACTCGATTACCAATTTCCTGATCAACTAAACAAATTAAATTCTTCCTCTCAGACTAATTTTGACTTAAGATAGTAACATTATGTTGACTATAAATGACTTGTTTACTATAACACACGGACGGTTGTTTATTCGTCCGTATTTTTCTGAAGTGCGATTGATAACCCCTCGACCTTTACCCTAAAATATTCCACTGTTAATCGAGCAGCCCTTAACACGCGCAATTCTGTTTTGTTTTGTTTCGTAATCGCGTTTTTATGACGAGTTTTAGCTACATAAAGCAAGTTATTATCACCATGCTGGCTTAATGCTACTATTCTAGAAAGGTATGATTCTACTATTCTAGAAAGTCCACAACAAATTGAATATTTCATAAACTTCATGCTAAATATTTTCAAAGCTAGTAAATTTTATTACACTATAAAAATTTTACAAATAAGGAGTTGACAAGTTTTCCCATGTATAAAAATATTAAGTATAGACTAAGAATAGTTCAATCGAATGACAGGAAGTGGTTATAATTCAGCTTCCAAGATATGACTATATGATATATAAACAAAACTAACATCTATTGCGAATTTGCGAGTAAAATATTGCGTGAAATTAAAAATAAAATCTTTTGAAATTTTATTTTCATAAATACAGCAGATAATAACTAGGTGATCCAAAGATCCAATATTAGTCTGACCTTATAACACCTTGATAACACCAATTAATACTGCGTGCGTCAATGCCCCCTGAAACAGCCTTTTAATGAATAGATATCTTCCAGGGCTTATCTTTTCACTTATATTGGTATCTGTGAAGTGGATAGGTATTTCACACCACGTGGAAAATAACGATAAATATATTAACATACATATAACCGGGTATTTATCGCGTAAATTAACTTTATAATTTCCCGACGTTTCGCTTGGAAATAATAAAAGTAATTTACGCGATAAATACCCGGTTATGTTAATAACGTGTTAGAGGTATATTCGCGAAAGTTTAAAGAAGACAATAACGATAAATGGTAACTGACCAAATTTAACGGCTCACTCTGAAGCTCACTCTGAAGCACTCTGAGGCTTTGGCAAGGAATCCAGTGATATTTTTTTACTTATTATATATGTATATATATATATAAATACATATACTACGATGTGGATAGGTATTATTTCACACCACGTGGTAAATATATATATACGCTCTGCTTAGCTTGGGGTTAGATGATGCTGTGTGGATTGTCCAGCATTATTTATTTATTTAAATAACGATAAAACGTAACAGACATGATTCAACGTCTGATAAATTTGATAATATGTCGCTGATATGTTTTATTCGATAAACACTTTGTAATCGTGTTTAGCCGCTAAACGCAATTAAGGATCCTTACGAAAGTCAAAATAAGATTAAGGTAAATTGTTTAAGGATTATTTTAAAGTCTTTCCCAAAGTCCTCCAACCATCCCGATCCTTTGCAGACTCCCATCATCCTGTCAACTGGAACAAGCACATCCCGCCAACGATTTCGTACAATAAAACTTAATTTTCTTTTATATCAGTAATCACAATGACAAATACATCAATATCAAAAAAATGCGGGTTAGGAACACACACCGATTCATTCTTTGGTAAACAGGGCGTATTTTCAATACACATTCAACTCGACGACAACAAAGTTGTACTGTAAGCTATTGGTATTTTTATAAAAGAGCGAAGAAAACCAATAATTGCGAAACGGACATTGTGTAAATTTTGCTATTATGTACTTTTATGTCACGTGTTTATCGCCAGTGGTAAGGAACTAGATTGAACCGGATAAGATCGCGGCCTAGGGGCTAGAAGCGATTGAATGAGATCAGGACAGATTGTAACAACCAATCAAGCTAACAATCGTAAAGGATGTTTCTTTCTGCGCAGCACAGATTAAACTTCTGTACGAGTTGATCAGTATGCCTATTTTCTTACTATGCAATAACGATTAACGGAATCAATTATTTTTGTTATCATGTAGGTATTACCAATTTCGTAATGCAATTGAAGATGTAACGTTTCCATAGATTTAGGATCTTTGGAAACGTTACATATTTATTTTATAAATTACGGGGTTTACTCACGTAATCATTTTAAGTCGGATATCAGTAAGGATAAAGCGCGCGTTCGCGAGGTGTTCAACTTGTCGGCTTGATATCCGACTTAAAATTGTTAAAAAAGTCCTCCCTACTTCTTTTCTTTCGTTATCCCGGTCTGGGGATTCTGTCCGTCAATTTGCGCATTAATGCACAAAGCCTTGTGTGCACAAAATACTAAGGCTTATAATCTTTGGGTAGGAACTAATGTAGCATTTACTCGTAGAATATCACGGTAAGGCGCCACGGCAAACCGAAGAAGTGATAATTTGACTTTTTTGACAATGCGTGCGTGGAACTGACGACGACGGATCGAAATGCAAGGAGGGATGTAGGGTATGCCTTGGCCAGTGGGACACACATTATTAAATGTATAAAGTCGGTGCTAAACGGACAATAAGCTCATCAATTTCTAAGTGTACGTCATATAATTTAGTGACTAAATCTGTTAAGCACCCAGCTTCAGGGAAATCGGTTGACCAATGCAGATTGAAATCCCATCGGAATCTAACAATATGCTAAGCATTTTGCAGTTCATGCTTGAATACTGCGTATAAAGAATACGCAGTATAACGGTCTCAGTACTTAGGGGCGATCCATAAATTACCTACGTCGCACGTTTAGGAAGAAGGAAGGGGTCAACGAAGTGCGTGATACTAACTTATTCCGGAACTGTACATTTTTAGGGTTCCGGACCAAAATGGTAAAAAGGAACCCTTATAGAATCACTCTGTCTGTCTGTCTGTCTGTCTGTCACACATGGATATCTCGAGAACTACTGATGCTATCGTCTTGAAATTTAAAATGGTAAAAGACAATTCTTTTTTACTAATATGGCATATATAAAAATGTTAAAAAATATTCTTATTTTGATTGCAGGGGGGCGGATAGGGGATCTCAAAATTTTTAAGTGAAGTTACTAGGCCGTGTGGGGTATCATATGAAAGGTATTCATTTGCACATTAATAAACAGTTTTTAGTTTTCCTTTAAACCGTATCGTTTTTGAGTTATTTACAAAAATGTTGAAAAACGACCATTCCGAAGTTTGCAGAGATAAACCCGTGATACTTTTATAGCTAATAGAAGTGTATGTAAACTTTATAGGAAAATTATAGCGAACTCTCTAATTTGCATAGTTTTTTAGACAAGGGGGGTGGAAAGGGGGTTTTCAAAAATTTTGTGATGTTAATAGGTGATGTGGGGTATCATTTGAAAGGTATTCATTTGCACATTATTAAACAGTTTTTAGTTTTCCTTTAAGCCGTATTTTTTTTGAGTTATTTACAAAAATGTCGAAAAAACGACCGTTCCCCCCCCCCCTTATCTCCGAAGTTTGCAGAGATAAACCCGTCATACTTTTATAGTTAATAGAAGTGTATGTAAACTTTATAGGAAAATTGTAGCGAACTCTCTAATTTGCATAGTTTTTTAGACAAGGGAGGTTGAAGGGGGGTTTTCAAAAATTTTGTAAAGTAAATAGGTGATGTGGGGTATCATAAGAAAGGTATTCATTTGAACATGTATTTTACCTGTTGTCCGTGGTGTACCTCAGGGAAGTATCCTTGGCCCGACACTTTTCATAATTTATTGCGCTGATTTAACAAATCAAATTAATAAATGCAATTACCATCTTTACGCAGATGACCTTCAACTTTATAGGTCAGTCAAGCCCGCTACAATTAACCTAGAACTAAGTAATATAAATGAAGATCTAGCACGCATTGAGAGTTGGAGTGCATCTCACAATCCAATCCTTAACCCATTGAAATCAAAACTTTTAATACTCGGATCTAAAAACCAAATTGATTCCATAGTTTCCTATGACCCCAAAATTGTTTTAAATGGAGTACCAATTGAACGAGTCTCAGAATCTCGTAATCTGGGTTTAATTATGGATGGCTCACTTCACTTTGAAAATTATATTCTTAAAACAGTACAAAATTGCTTTTATCGACTGTCAATACTATACCGTATGCGCGAATACCTTAGTGTAGATCTGAGGTTAAGACTCTGTGAATCTCTTATATTATCAAAACTAAACTTTGCTGACACTGTGTTCGGGGAATGTCTTCTAGCCCGGTCAAAAAAATTAACGCAGCGTATACAAAACGCATGTATTCGCTTTTGCTACCCTATACCCCGACGAACCCACATCTCTCCTTATATAAATGCCAACGGTCTCCTCAATATGTCTTCTCGCAGAACACTACATTTCGCCACTCTACTTTTTGGAACCATTAAAACCCAACAGCCCAGTTACCTGTTTGAGAAGCTTAACTTCTCAAACCGCCACATCCGTCAATCCAGCCGCCTCATATGTCCGAGGCACAGAACGGCTGCATTTCGGGGCAGCTTTAAATATGCTGCCACGAAATGCTGGAACAACTTGCCTCCACCGTTAAAAAATTGCGAAACAGTTAGTAATTTTAAAAATAAACTAAAAAAGACTTTGCTAGAATCACAGTCAAATTCGACTAGTATGACAGCCCGCTGTTCTAGGCCTCGGACCATCCATAAATAATGGCTTTTATATTGTTATTATTATTATTTTTTATGACCTACATATTGTTAGAATTTGGAGAAAAAACATTTAAATTTATATTTTAGTATAGTTTAGTTTTCACTATAATAATATAATGTTCTATTTTTGTATATCTGTTGCATATTAAGCTCGTTCGAAAGAAAGAAAAGGAAAAATAGATATTAATGTCTCATTTATTTTAATTAGTTATGTCATTTATTAGATATGTCATTTTATGTTAATTAGTGTGCTGCGGTTGCCACCAATCGCAAACGATGGTAACTACGGAAGACCAGCGCTGTGGTACGACCTGCTCTGCCACAGCACATGCTGAGTAGTGGCCTTTTTTGTCACGGTATTATTCTGTCTAAATTTAATTAGTTTTAAAAATATAATATTGTGTTATTTCTGTGACAAAATAAACAATTTTTATCTTATCTTTATCTTAACATTAATAAACAGTTTTTAGTTTTCCTTTAAGCCGTATTGTTTTTGAGTTATTTACAAAAATGTTGAAAAACTGACCGTTCCCCCCCCCCTTATCTCCGAAGTTTGCAGAGATAAACCCGTGATACTTTTAAGGCTAATAGAAGTATATGTAAACTTTATAGGAAAATTATAGCGAACTCTCTAATTTGCATAGTTTTTTAGACAAGGGGGGTGGAAGGGGCGTTTTCAAAATTTTTGGAAAGTTACTAGGTGATGTGGGGTATCATATGAAAGGTATTCATTTGCACATTAATAAACAGTTTTTAGTTTTCCTTTAAGTCGTATAGTTTTTGAGTTATTTACAAAAATGTTGAAAAAAATAGCGTTCCCCCCCCCCCCTTATCTCCGAAGTTTGCAGAGATAAACCTCTGAAACTTTTATTGCTATTAGAGGTGTATATAAAGATTAGAGGAAATTTATTACAATCTCTCTACATAGCATACTTTTTTAGAAATCATCGAAAGTGTAAAAAATCTACATAAGTTCCGCTATCAGACAAAAGATGGCGCTGTCAAGGTTCTCCAACAAATATAAAACCGCCTTTGTCATATATTATATTGTATGATGGCACGGAACCCTCGGTGCGCGAGTCCGACTCGCTCTTGCCCGGTTTTATTTACTTTTACTTTAAAATATCGTAGCCTTACCCTAGCTATATTTAGTATATACCACCCTTTACTTGTTCTCTCTATAGGGTTTCAAGGCAATCGCATATAAATTGAATCCTTACAAGCTATTCAACAGCTATCGGCAAATCATTCAGACTGTCTGGAGTATTGAGGCCGAAAAAAACGTTTATTACAAATAATACATACACGTGAGTAGAAACAAGATAAGACATTGTGTTATTTATATCATTGTTTAGCAAATGATAACCCAAAATAAGTAAGAAAATAATCTAAAAAAAATTACTTCGATGATAAAATACTTGACTTTTGACTGAAAATACCCAAAACGCTATATCCCTATTACATTTGTATAGTTCCCGCGATTTCCGAGGGACTCCATCATCAGAAATGGGTTTTAAGTTTTGATAAAACGGGAAAAATCTGGAAATGCATCTATTAGAACCCAAAAATATACAAATCGGCTCGTAAACGACGGAGTTCTGAGGTAACAAAGTATAAAGAAATACAGGCGACTCTTTTTTACGTTAAAAAATAAACACAAATCTAAAAATTTGTACGATGTAGGTACATGACAGAATAAAATATTTAATTTCGTAAACTAGCCAATTGTAGAGTAGGAATAAATTGTATTTAAAAATTTTAGAGCACGTAAAACTTAGATTGATTGCTGCGATGGCATCTGTGACGTCATTAGGACCAAGCTGAGTTTTACGAACTATAATCATAATAGAGCTTGCATTTGACCCAACAACGATTTCACCGCCTTTTGTTTTCTAAATACCTATGGACTATAACTTTAAAAATATGATTAAATAAAATATGCCAGAAATAGTAAAAATAAATATTTATTTAATTAAAATAACGCGATATTATAGTATAACAACATTTAGATACATAACTAGGAGTATATTAGGATGTCAGATAAAACTGACATATAAATAACACATAAGAACCTTCAGTTAAGGCAGTGAGACTTTAAGTTGTTTGCTTAGTAATTAAACATTATATTAATTATCACTTTAGGATTGGTCTTAGTAATCACAATCACCATAACATTATGTGATTTTGCGTGTTTGAGTGAAATCGTTTTAGTTTTAACATAATTATATCTTACTGTGCACAATTAACTTTTAGATATTATAATCCCATTACAATTTAGAAAATAACAAATCCAAGCAGAACTATCGAGATTCAGAACAAATTCAGCCTTTTTGCTTTATTCAATTCAAATGTATTGGTTTTCTTTTGCAAATTGACATTTCTATGCAGCCGAATGTGTGTGTTCGGCATTCACATTCGGCCGAATGAATAAACGCTTTTTGATATTGACTTTAATAAGTACACAATGGTGTCAATTCTGTTTGCGCACATCCTAACTAAAGGTATCAAAAATTGCGTAAAATGGACTAAAATGACATAAGAGCTATTTGATTTGAGCCGTTCTAAAATTAAAACGGAACAATTTTACCTAATTTTACGTTGACATCAAAGTTTAGAAACGTCAATTTCTAATTATAATTAACTTAAGGAAGCGCAGAAAATTGGATTAGCGCCAATATGTATCCATGAGTTATTACTTGTAACAAAGACCTTACATAATTAGAGGAATCGAAAAGAACTAAACATACAATATTTCATTTCATTCTATAATGACAGAAACCCTAGATGTTACGTACTATTTATAATTTTATAGACCCTTATTATGGTTCGACACATATAGTAGTAGAGTTGGCTCGCGAAGTATGTATATACATATAATGTATGGGTCTATCACATATAACTACACCTAGCCGCTCGGCTGCAGTGACTTTACGGATCTACAATTTATTTAGAGATTTGGATGTTTAACTCTGATATGGCTAATGTACCCGGCCTTAGCGCCTAACGAACGACTGCAAGCAGCAAACGTTAGGTTACCATTAACAATGTTGTATTTAATATTTGAAGGCGGTCTTTGCTTTAGGTTGGTCACGTTTTAAATCTAGTTCTTGCCTCACACTTATATCACACTAGCGACCCGCCCCGGCTTCGCACGGGTGCAATGCTGATACTAAATATACTACAAAATATACCATCGCGTAGGTACTTTTTTGTAAGTAGACCTTTTTAAGGTGTTCAGTTCTGTAGTACATTATTTTGATCTATCTTGTAGGGTTCAGCCAGCGTTTGCAATGTGAGCGCAAAGAAATGTGTTTATTTACGACCTCACATTATAAACCTCCAAAATGATCAGTGTTTCTCTACATCTTATTATGCATGTATTATACATATAACTTCCTCTGGAATCACTCTATCTATTGAAAAAAACCGCATCAAAATCCGTTGCGTAGTTTAAAAGATCTAAGCACATATAGGGACAGACAGACAGCGGGAAGCGACTTTGTTTTATACTATGTATTGATATTTAGAAGATCAAAGATCCCATATAAAAATGTCCTGCAACATACCCAACGCTTGCGTCTGCGCATCGCCGCTACTAGATAGATCAACGGTTACATACTTCGCAGCCTGCAGTATCCTCAAACAGGACGCGTTCTCTGGCGGCAATCGACGACACACTTGGAGAAATAGTGCTTTGGCGCACTCGTGGTGGAAGACTAGAGGATCCAGTATGTCTGTGAGATCGGACGGGGTGAGAAGGCAGCAGATGTGGGATAGTGTTACGCATAGCTGGAACAAAGATAACTCTGCTGTAAGGAAACCCTTTCGGGGTTAAGTTCGTTTTTGTGTATTAACTAAATGTGTTTTGTGCCCAATACATAATTAAGGAAATATTTTTGAATATGAATTATTCTTGTTCATCGTCGTAATCATCATAATATGCGCTTTGTGTGGTTAAAAAAGAGAGATTTTTGAGAGGCTTAGTTGTAAAAATCTAAAATGTTTTTGAATAGCTTAATAAGAAAGCAATGTGATTCGTTCGTCAAATACCGTTCAAGTAATCTTATCCAATTTTTGAGCGCCACGGGCTAGCCAAGGGCTCCCCAACAATAATTATATTTATTTTAATTGAACTTCTATCGATATATAGACATAATCATAAATGTATACTATTTTTTATTTTATTGTAGATATTTGGAAATGTTTGACGTGTGATTTAACAAATTATGACTATAAATGACAATATCGTCACACTTTCCGGTATAGGGCGTTATTTCTCATATTTTATCATGTCTCGCTCGCCGCGCTTGGGTCTACCGCGCTGACGCTTTATTCTATGTGGGACCCACTTGTTCTGATCATAACAAGCTGTAAATATTATACTGTTTACCTGTTCTACCAGATTATCCTTATGCTTATACTCGCTATAATCGTCAACATTAGCGGCATTCTCCATAGCGGACAGCACACCCCTCCAAACAGGCGCGTAATGGTTGCCATAGTGTGCGCGTTGCGACGGCGCTCGCAGCGCCACTGCGGCGTTGATGCGAACCTTTAGGTTCTTGCACTCTTGTGTTAGTAGGCAAAGGTTGGGGAACACTTGACTCTGAAACAGAAAATCAATTTTACGGCGAATGCTACACGCTCGATATGAAGGTATCGCGATATTTGGATCGTAATCCACGACGATAACAATGTGACTCACAGACGTAAACAGAATTAACTAAAATCTTACTTTGTCAGGGTGTGCGCGATCAAGAGATGATTGGAAGGAAGCAGCGGTATTTTATTCTGCATTTTTGTAAATAGTTCGAAAACTATATGGCTTAAAGGAAAACTAAAAACTGTTTAATAATGTGCAAATGACCTTTTGTCATTAAGGCAAGATTATTCATGATACAGCCTGGGGGTCTAAAAAGGCCACTTTAGCTAAATCATAATATGACCCTAATACGATTCGGGTGAACTGCGGTCGGATGAATTGCTTGAAGTAGTCGTTTTAGACCCCCTGACTTCACCCACTGCTGGGTATAAACCCCACTTAGTTTGTGCCATCCACCACGATAGTCGCATCATTTCCTTTGCCGTCAAAGCACGTGTTAAAGTGCAATATATTTTTATAATAAACGTTGATTTGTGCACAGCCTCTGTTATTTCTTGTTAAGTCTTCTGACCAAGCTTCATAGCCTGGGAATTCGTGGCAAACAGCTGGAGTTGATAAACAGCTATTTGAATAACCGCTATCAACGCGTTAGAATAGGAAACTATACATCTAGAGACTCGCTGATAACCTACGGCATACCACAAGGCAGTATTTTAGGCCCAACACTTTTTTTGGCCTATATGAACGACATTTGCCGAACAACAATGCAATCCGGTAAACTAATTGCTTTCGCAGATGATACGGTCCTGGTGTACCAAGAGGATACCTGGGAAAAAGTATACCAGAAGGCTCAACAGGGATTTAATATTATTACCACCAAACTGTACCAAAACATACTTACCCTTAACACACTTAAAACTAAATACGTAACTTTCTATTTCAAAAAATCTTCAAAACCGAATCCGTCACACCCTACATATCATCTAAGAGCTCATAGTGTAAACTGCCTTGAAAATAATATAACAAATTGTTGCTGTGACACCTTGGAACAGTGTGATAACATTAAATACCTTGGTGTTACGATAGATTCTATGATGACTTATGAGCCACACATCAACCTTTTAACAGCTCGAATAAGAAAGTTAATAGCTGTCTTCAAAAATATTAAACATGCTGCAAATGCATCCCACATACTCACTATTTATTATGCACTCTGCCAGTCCCTTCTTACATATTGCGTTACAACATGGGGTGGTGCAGCAAAAACCCATTTATTGCAGCTAGAGAGGGCACAAAGGGCTGTTCTCAAGGTAGCTTATTCGAAACCATACAGGTACCCAACACTGCAACTTTATACAGATTGTAAGCTACTTACTGTAAGGCAGTTGTTTATACACCAAACTATTCTAAGACAACACCTTGAAATCCCTGTCAAAAACAAAATAGCACCTTGTAAGAGGCGAAAAGACAAGATTTACACGACCATACTCTGTAAATCCTCACTAGCACAAAAACATTTCTCTTTTCTAGCGCCCTTTATGTACAATAACCTCAGCAAACAAATGCCTCTAAGAGAGATAAATTATATGGAATGTAAAACTAAAGTGAAGTCCTTCTTATTGACTCTTGATTACGAAAAAACCGAACTTATACTTAAAACTGTTGGTTAATTTAGGGTACCTCTGTAAATGCTACCAAATACACATAATACATACATATACACACATACATACACACACACACGCATATATACACACGCAAACATACATACAAACACACTCCCACACACATACATACATGCATGTCGGCTGATTTTTTATTTTTTATTTTTTATTGAAGAACGCAAAACAAAAAAACAGTTGTATTCGAATTTCTTTATATTTCTTTTTTCTTTTTATTGTTTTTATATTACTTTTTCCTTTTTAAGAAATGTAGGTACCTAGTTAAACTAAATGTAAACTGTGCCGAGGTAGAGATCCCTCGCGTCTTTATCACAAGTCTAGTACTTAGTAAGAGCGAGGTGTTGAAACTAAGACTGTTATACTAGGTTTTTCATACCTGTAAGACCTTTCTGAAAATAAACGTTTTTTATTATTATTCCACATCATTTATTTGTAAACTCATAAAAATACATTTTTTACTATAAAGAAATACAAAAACAAATACTCTACAGTAAAAAATATATCAAAACGGTGAATCACCGGCCGCGAAGCAAGGCTCAAGCGGTCGATGACTAGGGCTGCAGGGAGAGGAATCTCCTTACTATACGTGCCGAGTCCAGGAGTACTGCCTTTTGGATCTGGCTCTTGATCCAACTGCCTAGCGAAAGTCTCTCGAGATGTTGATCGAGACTCTTCGCTATGAGTCCGTTAACGGAAACGACTATCGGAACAATAGTCGCTGAGTCAACATCCCACATGGTGGCAATCTCGTGGGCTAAATCAAGATATTTGCTGAGCTTATCTTTCTCGGCTCTGACGAGATTGGCATCATGTGGAATGGTGACATCAACGAGTATTGCCTTCCGCTCCAACCGATCTATCAGAACGATATCAGGCTTATTCGCAAGAATAGTCCTGTCCGTAATTATAGATCGGTCCCAATAGAGCGTGGCAAGGCCATTTTCAAGAACCGGCTCTGGTGCGTATTTATAATACGGAACTTCAGGGCCCGTAAGGCCATATCGAAGAGCAAGTTGCTGGTGAATGATCTTGGCTACTTGATTATGTCTGTGCAAATACTCAGAATTAGCAAGATGCGAACAACCCGAAAGTACATGCCTGAGGGACTCCCCAGGGTGGTGACATGCCCGACATATGTCAATTGTCCCATCTTTCATGATGTACTTTCGGTAATTGTTCGTCTTGATTACCTCATCCATAATTGCACAGACAAACCCTTCAGTTTCTCCGAAGAGATCACCGAAACGTAGCCAATTCACTGAAGCTAGGAGATCTACATCAGGCCCCATAAGGGTCTTATAGAATCTCCCATGTAGCTCCTTGCTCTCCCATATTGCCCTACGATCCTGAATGCTCATCACCAGTGGTTGGCGCCAGTTCTCTTTAGCTAAGGAGAGAGGAGTAAAGTTTTTGTCAACTGCAACCACATCACGATGCACCTCGCACTCTGCTTGGAGAAAGTAACTCCTGAGATTGCACACCTCGCGGTTGTGGAGGGTTTTCGCGTTAAGAAAGCCCCGGCCTCCACACTTCCGCGGGATGTACATTCTCATAACCGACGAACGAGGGTGTCTCATGCGGTGAGCAGTTAGCATTTGACGAACTTTACAATCCAGGGCATCCAATTCTGTCTGAGACCACCTTAGTATGCCGAACGTGTAAATGAGTAGGGCCATAACCCAGCCATTGTAAGCACGCACCTTGTTACCGCCTGACAAAAGACTATTTAGAACTTTTGTGAGGCGACAAAAGAAACGTTCCTTCACTGCCTGTTTTATGTCCTTATCCACTATACCCAACGATTCAGACATACCAAGGTACTTGTATGTTTCGCCTTCGGAGAGACACCTGAGAGACATATTTTGGGAAAGCTGTAAATTTGTTGAATTTACAACTTTTCCATGTTGAATATGTATGATTGCACACTTTTCAACACCAAACTCCATGTTAATAGCGCTGCTAAATATCTGTGTAATATTAAGCAGAGCTATCAACTCTGATTTTTTCGGCGCGAAAAGTTTGAGATCGTCCATATACAACAAGTGAGATATGCTCTCACCACCTCTGCGAAGGCGATAACCTAGCCCTGAATCCTTTAGTAAAGTACTAAGAGGGTTCAGTGCTAGGCAAAACCACAAAGGACTCAGACTATCACCCTGGAATATACCCCTCTCAATCCTTATCAGGTCTTGCGTAGCAAGAGAATCCCATCTACTACCTGGATGACGAAGTACTGTGGTCCACTGCCTCATACACGCACCTAAGAATGATCTTAGAGTAGTATCTACTTTATACAACTCTAAGACCCTCTCAAGCCATGTATGTGGCACTGAATCATATGCCTTCTTATAGTCAATCCAAGCAGCAGAGAGGTTTTCCTTGCTACGCTTGACCTTTTCGCTAATGGCCATGTCAATGAGGAGGAGCTCCTTAGTACCGCGAGACCCAACTCTACATCCATTCTGAACAGGTGCCAAAATATTGTTCGCAACAATGTGTGTGTTAATTTTTACTGTTAGAATGGATGTGAGAAGCTTATAGATGGTGGGTAAGCATGTAATTGGTCTGTAATTCTTGGGTTCCGCGGTACTACCGGACTTATGGAGCAAGAAGGTTACACCAGTTGTCATGAAAATTGGAAGAGACCCGAGTTCAATAGCTTCTTGGAATTGTGTAGCCAGAACGGAGTGTGAGCAACGAAACCATTTTACCCAAAAGTTATGCAATCCATCCGGTCCAGGACTTTTCCAGTTCTGGGCCGAACGGATTGCGCTAGTAACATCCATTGGACAGATGGTAATATTCTCCATGGTTTCGATTTGCTCACACTCTGCACTCACTACATTCATCCAGTCAGCTTCTGTGTGGTGAATAGGGACAGACCAGATGCTACGCCAAAAATTATTGCCGGTTTCAGCATCTGGTACGTGACCATTCAGAGCACTTTGATCTGGTTTCTCCCAATTTCTGTAAACCTTCCTTTGATCACTTTGAAAGTTGCGATTCTGCCAGTACCTGTCAATACGTTTCCTATAGCGTCTTATTCGACTTGCCCACGCATAGACTTTTTGCTTTAGATAATCTATGCGTTCTGTGACACAGGCTAAATAATCTCGTGGATTAATGTCTGTTCCAGAGAAAGCCTGAGTCACAAAACGCATAACCCTAGGACGACGATTGCCCTCTCTAAAGCAAATTAGCTTTGCAATGAGAGTCCTGAACGTATTAATACGCCGCTCTATCCTTAACTGCCAAGCAGGGGTATCACTCCCCCGACGCGGTGCACGGTCAGTGTCCGGTAGCTTGACACGTGCAACGCGGCAAGCTGCGATAGCCCCACAATAAAGGATAGAGTGTGTATCAATAAGATTTCTGCTAGTCAACAAATAAGGAGCTAGCAGAGAGTCCAAGGCCCCCATTAACGCTAAATTTCGTCTATGGGTCGGCAAGCGAGGAAGACGTGGCTTGACTTCTACTAATCTGTACTGAAGAATCGCATCTTCCAAAGCCCTCCTCAATTGCTCATTATCTTGGGTACTTACGTTTGTGTTTGCACTCACGTAATTGACCATATCATTAACGGATCCACTCCGAGAGGTCAACGGTGCCGTAGGTGTTGTGGTCGGCGGCGCGACACTTGGGTCACGTTGTGAATGATCAATCACTTGAGCACTTAACACTTCACGTCGGAGCTGATCAAGTACACTATCATCCAGTGTTTTCGAACGCTGGATCACACGCACTTGATCAGACAGTCGTTGCGCGGTAACGTTCAGGCCTGGTTCAAGAGCCTGAAACAAGGGAAGCATCCGAACTCGATACGCCGTCAGGTTAATTCCTCCCTCTGTAGCCCCAAAAAATGCGCGCATGACGTTTTTATTTATTTCTCTTGTCCACTTCATGCGCCGCACTATGCCATCAGTGACGGGGGCCGGGCGCGGGGCGGGATGCCCTGCAGGTCCCAAGCCAGCTGACAGCGGGGGTCGCCCACGTCGTACAGGTGGTCGCGGCGGCGGGGGCGATAGGGGCCCGTCCTCTTCGCTCGACACTTCACTCGTCTCCGGGGGTGTCACAAATTCCTCTTCATCGGACGAGGATGTGGAGCTTGGCGGAGCGGGCGGTGGTGGTGGTGGGAGTGCATTTTCGGCCGCTCTTGATTTTGATCTTGTTATCATTTTTTTTCAAATTTTACGTTTCTGTTTACATTTTCCATCATTCTTGACAACGTGTGTCATCTTTTAATGTTCAATTTATGGAAAATAAAATAAAATTTAAAATTAAAGAAAAGAGTCATGTTGTCCGAGCGGTGACATTTTTTTTTTTTTTTTTTTTATTATTATTATTATTATTATTTATCTATTTCTTGATTGAAAGCTCTTCTTCAACGCTCATCTAAATCTAGCACGATCGTAGTACGTACCAGAAATTTTATGAATAAAGTCTACTTTTTGAACTCACCTGCCATCCGTTAAAACAAGTGAAGAGCTGGTCATTCTTCATAGCGTTTCCCATCGCGTAGCAAGCGTTCCATCGTACCTTCATATTGGTAACTTTGCAAGCGCAATCCAAGAGCTTCCCTATAGCTGCTTCGCATAAGGATTTCAGTTGCGGCTTCCGAATTAGGTTCTCGGTCTTTATCAGTCGTAGGAGATTCCCTAAGCCCCTAGTTGCGCTCATTTTGATCTGCAAACAAATTAATGTAAGTACAGTTTAAACAGACATTCACACCATAAAGGTTCATTTTAAACATGGTACAGAATCCCTTATATAAACTGAATACTTGTGAACAAAAAAGTTTATTGTTTATAGCGTAGATACTGGTGTATTGGTAGACTCAACTTAATGTTATGTTGTTAGAATAAGCTAAATATTAAGTCTTTTCTTTTTCTTTTATGTGACCTACGCACCTAAACTCTACAAAAAGTTATGTTGTTTATATGATTCCAATTCTAAAAAAGAAATAAATCAAAATTCGTTCTGCCGTTAATTACGTCAGACAATTTAAGACAATTCCCACCAAATTAAGAAAAAATAAGGTTTAGATGTCGGTCAACATTTGCAAAGAAAGAAGAGGAAAAATGTAGTTTAGTTCTTCACAGCTTAATAGACCATCTATTAGAATGATCTTTCTTTTTCATGAAAACGTCTCATTGTATTTGTTTAGTCTTTTTTTTAGTTTTCTTATTCAAAAAACGAAATAACTTTTTATTCTCATTAACAGAAGACATAAATAGAAACAGGATGTCTATGTATAGATTTAATAAGCCTCTAATCAATTTACACTTTAACACGGGCGATTAAGATAATTAACCATCGGACCTAATCATTGTCAAGTGATAATACAAAGGTCGGTAAACAGTTCTAGATGATGAAAAATGTCCATTACGTACTTCGCCTTATAATCCCGCAAATGTAAAACAAACTTTAAGCTAGTTATATTATAGTCGACGCTGAGACACAGAAAATAAAATGCGACGTGGCTATGTCATTAGTGTATCAATTCATTAGAAAGCTTTCTTGGTAATTGGAATGTAGGTACTTGGACGTAGTTAGTTCCCTATACCACAGATAATATAATACACTAGCCTATACCTAACTAACTCAAACAATAACCGTTGCGCAAGGAGGTCAAAACTGCTTTTTGCGCGATGCACAAACAATATAGAACTATACGACCTCCATGACGCAGGTTGGTTCAATACCCGGCTGCGATGCAGTTGCGTGTTTGATCCCCAGAATATCCCGGGTCAAATATCTATAGAACAATTGCAAACTTCTGTCCCGTGGCGGGAATCTAACCCGTTACCTAATGCGTTACGCACTCAACTATAAGGCGATAGGTAGATGTTTTTTTACGTTTACTAAAACATATTAACAGGAATGAATTGAGTTTTCGGTTTCAAGTATTCCGGTATCTTGTGTAACCGTATTACTTATTTGAGCGACCATTTCACCAAAACTAAAAAAGCTAGCTGTTAGTTCTTATATGCGTGATTTTTTCCAATTTTTAAAGCTAGCAGAGCAGCTTCTAGAGGGGGGAAGCTCCAAAATAAATAAAAACAAAAATATTTCGCAAACAGAATCCTAAATTTAAAATTTGTCTTTGAAACTCTAAAAAGTATGTCCTTGTTCGTTAAAGATATGTGTAAGCCCGAGGGACGTAATGTCTAAATATTATGAAAAGTCGCGGCGCCGATCAAACAAATAAAACAATGCAACACTACGTCAATGTAGACTGCTGGCACCGCTTGACAGCCCCCATCGCTCGTATACCGCTCCCCTGCTTTCATTTCTATGGAACTGCTATCCAAGTTCCATTATAAATGCACTGATACGCGCCGCTCCCGCGCCGCTGACTTCGTGACCGCAGCCTTACCAACTGAGTCGAGGGTCAGCTGTAAGGATCGTGTGCCTTGGTTTGTTTTGTACTAAAAATCATATACTGAAAGGTGCCAAGTTATAGGAAGAGAGAAAACTAGTTACCTTATCATTGTCTATTGCGCACTGGATACTGACTTCAAGCAGACGTAGAAGCAGGTCATCGTCAATACCGTCGCAATCCGGTTCGTCCCTGTTTTAATATGATAATTTAGATTGATTGAGATTGGTTTTTTAACTGCTTTTGATGCAGACCCCTTATACTTTGACGATTTACAAAAACATGATTCTAAAATAGTAACAACGATAACATGAGGTTACGGAAAAATAAGTCATATTTAGTGAAATAGGCGATTTGAGGTAGTTTGTACGTGAAATTCACTTATGGGTCTATAATACAACTGTAGTACGATTATCGTAACTATCGTATAAGAGAACCACTGTCCACTGTCTCAAGAGTACTTACCTCAGAAAACTCAATCGAAAAAGTAACTAATCTCCTTTTTTAAATTAATTAATTAAAAATCTCGAATACGATGTTTTTATTTCGGAATGAGAATCTTCTAAATTCTTCGATCTTAGTAAATTTTGGTGTTTAAGGGTTCACTTAAACCTTAGCTTCGATGGAACACCAAGTAGCTACTTACATATTTAAAACAAGGGCATCGCTGAGATTGCCCAACGCCCAAGCTGCCTTCGTCCTCACAACTAGTGCCGGCTCAGCCAATGCCCTCAGTACATTCTCTCCGCAGTCACTTACGAAACCAATGTCCTGAAAATATTAAGAGATTTAAAAAATATGTTTAAGCGTTACATGTTCACAAATACTTATTGCGTCACAATTCTTAGTTATAGTTAAGTCTTTAAAAAAACAGGCGTCTCTTCTTTGTTAGAACTTATTATCTATACATAATTATACCGGGTGTTAGTGTACACAGTCTTATCCTTGAAACCACAGACTAGGTATCAGGACAGGAACAGAGTCCAAAACCGATGAAAAAAAATTATTTATTTTTACATAATTTTTGCAAAGAAAATCCTCATAGATCATAAATGCGTTTCACCCTACACACGCTACGATACATGTGCGTAGGTGCAATGCGGCTTCTCTTTCTCTCAAAGGCGCCGCCGCCTTTCGACAACTCGCCGTTTCTTTGAAGCGCCGACCCAAACGCCCGCCAAGGTCCCGCGGCAAACCCCGCCGCGCGCGCCCGCGCCTCCGCTTTCGCCAGTCGCGTGCAATCTCGTGAGTCCACATCGCGACCCTTATGTGTGCCGATTCGCGGTAAAATGTAAACTAACAGTGTAACTTATCTGTGCTGTGACAATGTCGTACACAAGCGAACAGTGGACTGAAATGGTGCGGCTTTTATGCCATAGCTGACAATTTAACCTTGACACGTAGGATGTACACAGAGCGGTTTCCAGGACATCGTGTGCCAAGCCGGGAAACTATCCTAGCGGCTACACAAAGGCAACGTATGTAAATAAGACTTTTTTGTTAATGAACTTTTCAAATACGCCTAAAATAACTACCTACTTTAGCCTTATAGCTTTTTTGATTCAATTTAATAATTTTACTTGTCTTGAAATAACTTAATAATGTAACGTGCTATAGTAGTTATTTTTGCCTGTCCTAAGGCAGGAAATGTATGAAGGCAAAATTCTATGCAAGCAACCATTCGTTTTGATACATACCTACACCAGCCCGAGCCCAGCGACATTTGCGGGCGACGTACGACAGTAATTAGGGTGTCCAAAAAATCACGTTCCTTAGATGAGAAATGAATTATCAAAATGTAGCGAAACTAATTGACTATTATTTTCAATTATTACTTGTATCAATTCATTTTAGGGTTATACATTCGTGGTTTAAGTGATAAGTGTGTTCACACTGTATAAGTCTTTTTCTATATACATATAATAAAAATATATATCTATGTAGTATAATATATTAAGTATATCAGTCATCTAGTACCCATAACACAAGCTCTGCTTAGCTTGGGGCTAGATGATGCTGTGTGATTTGTCCAGCGTTATTTATTATTATTATTTATAGTGTAAATTGAAGCCGCACCACCTGTCTGTCTGATTGGCTTCTTACCACGCAACTCATTTTGATACGGTTTTCACCAATGGATATAGTTTAAAGAGGAAGGTTTAAAAGTAAAATTAATTATGGTTTGGTGTTAGTTCACTGAACTATTATGAAGATGTTGAAGTTGTATACAAACTACAACCAAAGACCATAGAAATCCGAGAGGGTTGTTGTGTCCACCAATCTTAACAACTTTTTTTCTACGACTTTGGAAAATCATATTTTTTTTACTCTTCAACAAGACGACCAATGATATTGGTTCATTACACCTTTGCAAAGCAGGGGCGGGTCGCTAGTATACCTATAATACTCCTTCTTTTGCATGCTTTATTATTAAATACTTTGTATGTTATTTGTGTGTGAAAAATATTTTCTGCCTTTCTTTACAAAATATAACAAAATAGTCATTTCGATTGAATAAAATTGAATCATGTGATTTCGTTCGATTGTCCTGTGTTTGCTTCGTTTCATTGAGCAGTGGATAGAGAGAAAAGATTTGGCTGCAGGATGTAATATATGAGATAGGTCATATTTAGAACAAGATGTTCCCCTCGACTTCTAACGCGTTTTGATGAAGCTCAAAGTCAATAAGTGTTAATTAAACAAAAACCTACATGGAATAAAAGAAGCGAAGAAAAAACGCGTTTTTCTTGAAGACTACATTTGCGAAGACGACATTCGTTCGATTACTCTGTTATTTTTAAGGCCTTTTAAAATAACGCCGATATAACGAGCGTCGTGGGACGAACTTAGCTGAGGCTAGCACAGGACCCAGCAGTGGGTGAAGTTAAGCTGCGGAAGATGATGATGATGAAGCCGTTAACATTTATATAAAATAAGTGAAAGACTTTTCAGGTATAATTTCTTTTTCGCATCATTGCCTCACTTGGAAAAGTTTTCTGAAGCGAACGAATGGTATTATGTGCTTTATTCAATATAAATATGTATTTTTTATTGACTATCTTCGACTTTCGTTAATTGACTATTATATAACGCGGCTTTTGCTCTTATGAATAAACACTCATTGACTTTGACTTTAATGATTTACCCATACTGGAAGACGAGACACTAGTACCTGGGACATTTTCAGATGGACTAGGTTTGTCCGGGACGGGAAGCGTGTCTTTTATATTAGACTAAATGACGAGACAAGCCGAAGGCCCACCTGATGTTAAGCGGTAACCTCTACCTATTACAACAATGTATGTCAGATGTTTGTGTTTACCTAACGATGTATGAAAGGTTGACTAACCTCTCTCAACGTTCTAAACATCACAGCCATCGCCAGGGCGCGAACCGCCGCAGCCCTCACTGCTGCTTCGTCGTCGCTGCACGACCCGACCAGTAGCGTACAGCAGAGGACTTGCGTCCGCCTCTGAAAGGAAGTTAATGCTATTATGTTATAATACCTACTTATCGATTGTCCGCCTCCAGGTGGTGCGAGGGCGGCCTGGTTTCCTTTTTCCGGGAGCTTGCCACGTCAGACCGTGCTAAGATAGCAAGAAATCCTTTCAGCAAGTGGAAATCCCTTCTGAGAGCCCTATGTCCCTGATAATAAAAGGTAATCATGATGAGGTGGCCTGTTATCCAACATCGTCATCATGTTATCTTATTTTAGTTTTTCGTATCGAGGCAGTTGTTATCCCGATTTAATTGGTTGCTTTCTGATAAAACTGAAAGGCCGACGGCTGAATTTCTGGCGGATTGGCTAGCGCAGTATGGGATGGTGATACACGGAAAGACCCTGCAGTCCGGAGCTATGCCTTGGCAGATTGTTACTGCATCCACGGGCAAGAGAGGAGAGGCGACATTCCGCTGCCTAAAATGCTGTACTAAAAAAACTTTTGCTTAACTGTAAAAATACGTCATTGAAGGGTTTCCATCCTGTACCACTAAAACTTGTAAGTGTAGCACTGTTTCAAGATATTACCGGCAACTCCTTGAAAGCCCTCTCCCCGATATTGGCGATGCAGTCGCAGACGACGCCCTTCGCCGGCGCATTGTCGTGGCACTGCAGCACGGAAGACAACGGCGTCAGCAGCTTCTCCCACATGTACACGCAATGGCTGAGAGGCGGTGACTCGTCGGTTTGCTCTGAAAAAAAAATACATTTGCTTTTTCTGCAAGACATTTGGCGAAAAGTATACTAGACTCATTCTTTAATCATTATTTGAATGTGATGCAGATGTTGATGAAAAATGAGATGACTGGATAGGGTCCAGTCTTCAAAGTTCCGAACAACAGGAACTCTTTCTGTGTGACTCTTGTCTGTGTGGTCTATATTATGAATGATGGTTGGACGATGCTATGAAAATCTGTCTAGCGTTTTTACCCCTATAACATATGAGGCACCTTACCTAGTTTCTGTAGAGCATCCCCGAACATGCTGACCGTCCTGGCGGCCTGCAGCACCACGTCCTAATGCTCGTGCTGCAGCATCTCGCAAATAATGTCGCCGAGCAGCATGATGCGCGGGTGTAGTAGATCCGGTAGGTGGATGGAGGCTATTGGTAGTACTTTAATGGAGCTTTGCTATTGGTCGTGTGCAGCGTGGATTGTCGAGATTGGATAGATGTTGGAAGGCTGACACTTAGCTATTGGTTTGACAGTCCTGTGAGAATCTGCACAGCGTAACTTACTTCATAAAATATGACGTACATATCTAGTTTCAGGATCGCCGGTCTAGTCGAGTAAGTATTGCAGTTACTGAGGTTCCTAAGAACTCTTTATGCATATGGTTACAAATGTATTTTTAGAAGGCGAAGCCCCCTCATATGAATAGCGCTGTCTGTCTGTCTGTCTGTCTGTGCATGAGACGATTACAACCGAACGCGTTGACCGATTTACATGACACGTTTTTTGTTAGCACCATCTTAATGAGAGAAGGTACTGATTGATTTTGGTGATCCTAGGTCACAGGGGCCGGAGTTATTGTGACCTCGAAAGGTCACCAAAGGTCAAAAATGGCATTTTTCGGAAACCTTCGCCCCTTTTTCTGGTACCCTCCAGAAACCATTAGTATCACAGTACGCAAGTCAAAATCCGTGTAATGGCACCTTACCTAGTTTCTGTAGAGCGTCCCCAATCATGCTGACCGTCCTGGCGGCCTGCAGCACCACGTCCTGGTGCTCGTGCTGCAGCATCTCGCAAAGGATGTCGCCGAGCAGCGTGATGTGCGGGTGTAGTAGATCCGGTAGGTGGTGGAAGGCTATCGCCGATAGTACTTGTAGAGATTCCAGGATGACCGGGATTAGTGATGGTTTACATCTCTGAAAGAAAAGATTATTTAATAATAAACTTGCGCTGTTGTGTTTACAACGATGGCAGCGCGGTAGACCCAGGCGGCGATGGCGGGATGACCTTGACTCCTTTAACAAAGGCTGGTTCCAACAAGCACGGAACAGAATACAATAGAATACGCTTTATTGTACACCTTAAAATAACGTAAAAAACAGAAAGTAAATAAAACTAATAAAATAACAATTAAGTGGACAATGGGCGGCCTTATCGCTAAAAGAATTAATTAATATTTTCAGAGATCAGTGGAAAGAGGAAGGAAACCCTTTGCCCTGCATTGTGAAACATCAGGCTAAATAAGTAAATACTAGATCTTAGTACCGTTGGCTGCAGTAGAATGTTGCCCGTTATGTATTTACAAAAAAAGATATGTAAAAAACACTCAGACCTGGGACAAACATCTGCAAAAAACTACAAACTTTTGTCCCGCGGCGGGAATCGAACCCGCAACCTCCTGCGTCTCAGCCCGCTATTAAACCAATTACGCCATGGAGGTCGTCAAAATTATCCGGTCCGTGTTCAAAACTTACCTTCACTTCATTGCCCCGAAAAGTAAATCCTAAATTCTTGAAGCAGATATCCAATATCCAGCTCCTAAAGTAGTAGGAATCTTCAGTCGCTTCATCACTTGTAACATTCTGTTCCACAGCTGTGAACATTTCATCATCGGAATATCCCTCTTCGAAGTCCTCGCAGTCACTATCCGCTTTGACGTTGGATGTTCGGCTAGTGATTATGTTCAGAGGAACAGTGTCTTTCTCTATCGAAGTGAGGACCTCGTCCTTTTTTGTTTCTACGGATAGAACGCATCCCATTGTGATAAGAGCAGCAACTTGGAGGGTGACATCTGAAATAGAACGAAACAAATAAGCAATTTTTTATACGACGAACTGACGACACAGTCTTCAACCAGCGTGACATATGGAATGGAGACGTGGTCCTTCACTACTGGTCTTATGAATAAGCTTAGAGTCGCTCAACGAGCTATGGAGAGGGCTATGCTCGGGGTTTCTCTACGGGATCGAATCAGAAATGAGGAGATACGTAGAACTCGGGTCACCGACATAGCCAAACGGATTAGCACAATGAAGTGGCAATGGGCAGGCCATATAGCGCGCAAAACGGATGGCCGATGGGGCCGCAAAGTTTTCGAATGGAGGCTACGGACAGGCAAGCGCAGCGTAGGACGTCCACCTACAAGATGGGCAGACGACTTGGTAAGAACCGCAGGTCGGCGTTGGATGCAGGCCGCTTCCAACCGCAGACATGGAGATCAAGGCCTTTGTCCAGCAGTGGACGTCCTACGGTTGATATATACACTGTCCAGCAGTGGACTAATATAGGCTGATGATGATACTTATTATACATGCGAGACAGAGACAAATCATCATCATCATCATTACTGCTGGACATAGGCCTCCCACATGGATCTCCATGATCGCAGTACGGGATGTTGATACAAGTAAAGACGCTGCTGCCATCTTCCGGAGGTATTCATCGGCAGATTCTTACTTCATCCACGGGCTCTTTCCAAATCAAAAAAGAGGAGAGGCAACATTCTACTGCTTAGATAAAGCAAAAGTTTTTTTATCTAGCACGGGAGGCAAGGTCTTGAAAATTACGGTAAATATGTTATATGTATGTTGTTAAGGTTTTTATAAATAATAGATTGATTGATTCAAATCTTTTATCCCCCGGCCGGGATAGAACCCGCAACCTCCTGTTGAGCCAGCTATTAGACCAACTGAAGACCCACGTAAATCGTCAAAGCCAAGTTTATTTCATCATGATGATGAAATTTTTTTTTACATTTCAGCTGTAAAACGTCCACTATTGAACACAAGCCTCCCTCATGGATCTCCATGAGGGGTAGTTGCCATAGTCACCACGCTTGGCAGGCGGGTTGGCGAGCGCAGGACGGGATGTTGATACATGGAAAGACGCTGCTGCCCTTCTTTCGGAGGTATCCTTTAGCAGGCTCTTACTGCATCCATGTAGGGGAGGGGTAAGATTCTACTGCCGCACCCCACGGTAATAGATTTTAATCATAGATAATAAAAATAAAATAACGTAAAATTGACGAAGTAGCATGAAACTTGGCAAAGTACATCAATAAATTTCGTCATTTTTACAAATGTCGTTTGATTACCTCTATGAACCAGAAACTTCCTAGTAGACTTAACAAGCTCATTAATGAGTCCTTCTCTCATCTTATGATACGGCGTAGCTTGCACCAGTGCTGCGCAGCATTTCAACGTGACTATGATCACCGCGTGACTCTTCTCGTCCTCTAGTATACTCGTGAGTATTCTGTGCATACATGTGATTATGTATCCCAGCGAGACTGAGAATGGAATGAAAGAAGTCTCTTTCTTGCTGGAAAGATACCGAATGAAAAAAAATTAAGGAACAAAAGAAATCGGAAAGTTACATTACAGCTTCACAATTTACGGTTAAAATTTCCATTATGGTCCATCGATTTAGTACAACTCGACGGTTAACGAAAAGTGTCAACTTTGACGTCTGACATGACAATTGGTTGTCAAATTGAATTGATATTTGCGTGTTATTTCCCAATTTGTATGAAAACTAAAAATAAATTTAACTCATGAACCGTAAACTTCCGCAACCTGAAAATTGGCAAAACGCCTCCTTTTCGTGAGTACTATCTACAAAAAAAATATGGACTCTCAAATCGATGGACCATAATGGAAAGTTTAGTTCAATTTACATCTCACGAGTAGCACTATAAAAAAATGTGAACATGAAAATTTTAACAAAGGACATTTAGATACAAATTACGAGTTACTCGTTTATTAAAGCATTAATCAAGCTTGAAATTGTCTATGTTATTTATAAAATAGCACATTATGTTAAATGTCAGCTTTAGCGATGTTTAAGAAGTAGAGACATCTATAAAGAAAACTATGCAGTAGTTTTTTTTTTTTTAAAGGTAAAAAATTAAATATGTGTTAATAAAACTTATGCATTATATGTACAACTAAGTAACTTACCTTGTTTCAGCATGAGACAAATATATTCTCGATCCAGACAAAAGAGCTAACATGACGCTCAGAACACTGGCCCTGCTACTTGCGATGGGGTCTACCACTGCGCAATATGCAAGGGTTTTCTTAGCAGAGTCCTCTGTCAGCCATTTACTAGGTTCTGGAGAGTCTGGGAGTAATGCCCACCAGAAGCCGAACATTTCTCTCTTTTCTCTGACCTGAAAGAGAGAAAGAGTGAAGTATTTGAATACGAATGCAATATTCGTCTCTCCAATAGTTGTATTTTAAGACAATAGGTATATAATAAAGATGTTAAAACTAAAATCGATGACTAGTTTTATTAAGTAAAAAACGACTTCTAAGGAGGTTCTTAATTTGTCTATATTTTTTTAATCCTCAGAACTCCGTCATTCAAATCGGTTTGGAAAATTATTTTTGTATTTGATAGGATAAACAACAAGAAAGATGACAACTTAGTTCTGATGCTCAGATCTTTGTGAACAAGTGGAACTGATGAAGGAGCATATAATATAAAACATTCAAGATTATATTAATAGCTGGAAAAATAGTCAAGATGTTAAGCAACATAATATAGTTACCGGCCTAGTAATATCATTTTAAAAGGAGTTTATAACTATTTTGTACCTATTTAACTTATTTTGCTAATATTTCACGGAAGGTGCTTTTCGTTACGGAAGATCAGCGTCATAGTAGCGGCTTTCAACCCACTATAGTTATCAATAGCTGTGTGGCGACGGTTTTTGTTGTCATTTAGCAAAATTATGTTATTGTATTCTTTGCATTGAGAGTTAACGGTTTTATGGTTTTAGAAATTTATTTTTCAAAATAATATACATTCACTTAAAGAGAAATACAAGATAAGCATATTATGATTACTTTTTTTAATTCATGCAGAATGTATTTAATCAATAAACTACTTAAACATTGCAACTAAAGTATTTGTGGCACAAAATGAATGTTTCATAATATATTACCTTTACTAAAACAAGTAGCAGATTAGAAGCACTCTGTCTAACTCTTGACCGCAAAGCAATGAGCTTCGCCTCTCCCGTCTCCACATCAGACATATCAGAGTCGCTGGTTTGTGGCCAGCCGTTCTTAGCCCTCTGAGGCTCTAAGTAGCTATAACTGGCAGGCCTGTAGGCAGAGTTGTTTTCAAAATTATCAACATCTTTCATAAGGCTACGGTCTGATACCGGTATCTCCTTCTTAAGACTTTCAATTGCACTGTTACGCTGCTTTCTAAGCTTTTGTTTCTGAAAAGTAAAAAAAAAAGTACATACAAATAAATAAAAAGCCGTGTTGGCGGAGTGGTATGGTATGTACCTCCGACTTTCGATGCGAAGGTCATACGCGCCGGGCGCCAATAGACTTTCTTTCTTCAAAAATGTATGTGTGCATTTAAAACATGCTCTAACAATGAAGGAAAAACATCGAGAGGTTACCCACACCATAGTCAGCTTAAGACTTGCTGAGGAATAAGTGCTAGGCCAGCCTAATCCATAATTAAGTAACATAATTGGATACACCATAAACTATAAATATAGTAAAAGTTCAAAGTTTGGTGGTTATTTGAGTTTTAAGAGGTTCAAAACTCTCCCAAATATGACGAAAAAAACTTTTAAAAGTGACCAATTATTACTAAAAAAGAAAAGCAAATTTTTAACAACTCATTAAAATATAAAAATATTTTAATCAATTTTCTTAATTTATTTCAATGTTTGTGTTTTCACAAATAGCCGACGTAGCTCACAAAGCAGGCCAGCTCAAGTGGGACTGGGCAGGACACGTTAGCCGTATGCCCCAACAACTATGGGCAAAAACCACCACCGATTGGGTTCCCCAACAAAGACGACCACGTGGTAGACCCAGGCGACGATGGCGAGATGAGCTTGAGTCCTTTAGCATAGACTGGCTTCAACAAGCTCAAGACAGGGATAAGTGGAAGGAGAGAAGGGAGGCCTTTGCCCTGCAGTGGGAAACATCAGGCTTATAAATAAATAAATAATAAATAATTTCAATGTAAAATAAATAATGCTGAACAAATTGTACACAGCATCAACAAGCCCCAAGCTAAGCAGAGCTTGTGCCATGGATCTCCAAGATGAGGGGGTTGTTGCCATACTCGCTATGTTATAGTCTAAAGCCTTCCTTGATATAACAGCTATCCAATACTTAAATAATTTTTGGATTCAAGCCAGCAGTTTCTGTGAAACTCTTCAGCTTTATAATATTCATCACCATCATCATCCACAGCCTGACTTCACCCACTGCTGGGTATAGATAATATTCATAATAAAAAAATATATGAATAAAAGTTTACAAAAGTCCTATAAATATACTTAGAATTATAAACACAACTTGTAGAGAGATGTGAATCATTATTATACTGAATTACCTTGCCTCCTTTGGTATTCTTATTCGGAATGACTGGTGTGACAGCCACAATCTGTTGAGATGGCATTATCTTCTCAGGCTTTGATCCGATGTTCACTAGGCCATACAGGGTATAATACTGACAAATTCCCACTACCTCTGGCAGAGGTATCTCAATATTTTGATCATTGAAATAGAGCTGAGATAAGACATGCAATGCTGATATTACAACCTGCAACCAAGAGAAACAGTCTACATGAGTTTTGAGAATATGTGAATGGAATATTTGTATGTGAGCATAGGAAAGCCAAAGAAAAGAAGGATGATAATAATATTAATTTTAAACTGATAACCCGTTCTTTATCGCGTAATTACCTTTTTTTATTATTTCCCGACGTTCTTAGTGCCCTGCTGCCCTCATGGTTAATCAGTTCAAAATTATGTCTATTATCATGAAAGTTTACTTAGATGACATTATTGAGAAAGTTCATCTGATAAATGAAATGAAGTAATTTTGCATCTGCAATGACATTGGTATATGTATATAAGGTTGGACCCACTAAAAAAATTACAATTAATACAAGCAAAAGACTGAGATTCATTATTATTTTATTGTTTTTTTTACCACTTACAAAAAATATTATTGAAATATTTCCTAATTATTTCTCATTTGCAGTTTACCTGCCTGGTATGATTAAAAGAACTTGAATTAATATTAGTGTCATCATGATGTGTGGCAGAGAAGAGTGGAAGTTGAAGATATGTTGTGCCAAGCCATATGTGATAAGGACAGGAATTGTTTATTTATTTAACACTTTAACTTTTGTTTCATGACAATTGTGTAAGGAGAGCTTAATGCTAAAGCATTCTCTGCCAGTCATCCTGGGCGTGCAGAAATATGGTGTGGCGTGTTTCATTAATATAGCATCACTTTTGAAAAGTTTTCATAGTTATTTAATTGAGGAAATTAATCTTACCTTGCAATATAAAAAATCATCCTGCAACTTAGTTGATCCTTTCATCAACAAATTGACAACAGCTTCAGAGATCTTTTTCTTCGCAGCAGGCTCCAATACTTCAGTACTTTTAGCTTCATCTACAACTGATACTAAGTTGACAATGCATTTGAGAGCCAAGAGGCAGATTTGCAATGGATTTTTCGTACTCAACATGTATTTATTAGTGTCTAATAAATTCAATAGGATTCCATTGCTGCCTATCAACTGTTCTACAAACTGAAATGTAAGAAAACTTGTTATTAAACAGATCTATAATGGCCCGAGTCTTAATATGTTTTTTTAGATTATGTATTTACACACTTTATCAGTTGCTAGTGGGTAGGCCTGCAAAATACATTGCATATTGTGAAGAATGTCTGGTAGAATCATATCAGAACATTTCCTCAAACATTCCACATGCCAAGAAATCACTTTCCTTAGGAAGTCAATTGGTAACTGAATATTTTGTTTTATTATGATGCTGTTTATTAAATGTGATGTTTTTGCTGTTATGACCTCATCACCAGCATTTATGTTAAGGCACAGTGCGGTTATTAATGTAGATGCGTCCTGCAAAATATAAAATTGGAGTAAACAACAAACAATCATGAAAAACAAAATCGTAGATATGATCCTAACCTATAAACCACTTACATTTTTTCGCACAAATAGCTCTCCTTTAAAAGGTTTAGAATTTAGCTCATCAATAAGTGCGTTTACTTTTGTTTTACTGTAGTCTTTTAAGTAAAGAATATTGCACAGTTCACTACAAATCAGTGAAAATTGTTGGGGTAAACCAACATCCATGTTTGAACTTATATTTACTAAGGACTTTAATATATCATATCACACAAAAATGGATAACACCTAACATTACGTTCGTAGCGCAATGTATTATTTCTCTAACTATTTTTAAAATCAAGTTGTTGATTTTAATTTCGTAATTTTCATGTAAACATTGACTGGTGCTTCTTCTTCTTCAGGTGGTTCACATCACATTATCACATCATACACGACGTTTTTTCCTTACCTGACAGTGATGAGTGATGACATACATACATGCACGTACATTTAATATTTATTGTGTTCCTTTCATATGTTTAATCATAGCCATTTTTTTTTTTATTTAATGATGATGATGACTTAAAGGGATAGAGGGATCTTTAAGTAAAATTTGCTAGGTAATTTATAACATGTTATGCAATAAAGAATTGAATAGAATCACCCACTTTCTAAGACTTTCTACCCACGTATAATATCTTAGGCGATTAAATTCCTTTATAGCAAACAAACTTATCGTGGTACTTATAAAAAGAAGAAGCGTTTTATTGAGTGTTACTTATTACTCTTTGATTTTAAACAAAAAATGGCGGTTTTGTAAAAATCAAACAATCTTGACTTCAATTTGAAATACCTACCTAGTCAAATAAAAACTCAACATGGCTCAAATAATATCTGAAATGTCTGAAGCAGCACCACATCCATGGGCTAGATACATCAAGGATAATTTTTCTCATAGAATCAAGCATGCCCACAATTCTATTAGAAACCCTAAATATCCTCCAAAACATCAAAAACAAGGCAAAAAGCAGCCAGCTTCAGACAGGGTACAATTCACAATTGTAGGGGACCAAGTGACCAAAGAATTTATTTATTGCAAGAATCTGGTCACAGGTTTGCATAAATACAGAAGCAAAAATTTCGATGTTCCTATAATAAGAGGTAAGATTGGTATTTGTTGTGAAGTTACCTGCCTGAGTGAAGACCAATGTGAAGACAGCCTAGGTATTTTTTTATTTGAGCCACCAACAAGAGATACACAATAATGAGATTTAAATTGATAAATAGGCAAAACTGGTGAGTGGTGGTGTAACATTCGAGCATTATTGCAGGTGTTACCACAGTAGATTGGCCTGAAGTCTGGAACGACCTAAAGGTTCGCTATGGCGGCATAGCATATTGTCTGCAATCATCTGTAGCAGTGTTATCCGATGGCAATGTCCTTGGCGGCGAGAAGGAACTGAAGCAGATGGTGGAGACAAAATATATTTATCATCTATGCTTAGATTATTATAACGAGGGCGTGGCAGAGTTTGCGCGATTCATTAGGTCTACTGATGTAAGTTGAACTGTATTGTAGGCTATTAAAATGGTAGGTCACTTCATCATTGTCAGCTTGTAGTGATCCACTGCTGGGCATAAGCCACTTTCCCTAACCGCCAATCAGCTCTACTCTGGGCCTTTTGCATCCAGGTCTTGCCCTGTATGGCAACTATATCGTCCATCCATCTGGAAGGTGGTCTTTTGAATCCACGAGGCCACCACTCAGTCAAAGCCTCAACGTATGCCCAACTCCATTTTAAGTTCATAATACGGTCCCCAACATCGACCACTTTCGTTCTACGTCTGATTTCCGTATTACGAACTAGGTCAAGTAAGGTATATATAGGTATATAGGATACCAAGCATGGTACGCTCCATGGCCCGTTGTGCGACTCTCATTCTTCGCACAGTCTCCTGAGTGAGCGTCCATGTTTCGGTACCGTAAATCATGGTGAGCAAGACACATTGGTTAGTTTCACTTTTATTGATCAAAAGGTCACTTACCAACCTGCATTTAGAATCATGGTTCGATATTCACCGCTTCAGCTTCCGAGAGCAGTAGTATATTCACACCTTGCAGCTACCATATAAGGGACAAAATTATGTCTGAGTTCGGTACCCGTGTTCATCACATACATGTATTTTTCAGAGACCTTTCGTTTACATGCATGTATCCATCGATGATGAGCACATCGGGACTTTAATTTTCATGGTAAGCCAAAATCTACAAAGTTTTACTAACATTTGTATCATAGGTACTTACTTGAAATAAATTTTCTAAGTCGGACTATAAGGTATCTCAAAAATAATTAACGACTTCGTTAGTTTACGATAAACACATACCTACCTACCTTGTTGATGATTTTCCCTTCTCTCATCTATTCGTTCATATTTAGCTTTACACAGACATAGTGCCTTACACGTGTGAGAATTTCCTTCGGCTCTGCAAGGAGAGAAAGGGTGGCTATGGAGGCACGCCAGTGCATCGCATCGTCAAAGATGGGTGGATCCAGTGCGGTGGGTTCGGACTCAAGAACACTCCTTTGAACTGCGAGAACTTTATTATTCCATTTGATAGACGAGGGGTACTCGCCATGGCTAATGATGGAAGGTTAACGAATTACAATTAAGCTAAGAGGCTCAATTTTTAATCTTTCGCCTATGACTCGTTGACCTAACGTCACTTAACGTTGACGTCACTGGAAACGTCTCTAGTTAAGCAATAGGATGCGCAAAACGTCTAAAAAAAATTATGCGACACATATGCGAGTGATTAAAAAATAGAACACGTTTTAAACCTATCTTTGATAGATAAGTGCTTCCCTTTGAAAATTTTCTTAGCTTGTTCTAATTACTTTAACAAACCTAACTTTAATGACCAAAACCCACGCCGCATGGTGTTTGAGGGGGCCCCGTGCCTTACAATATTTTCTACATGTTCCATGATTTTATTTATTTATTTATGAATGTTTCGCCATGAAGGCCCCTAGGCCCGAGCCTGATTATTTTTTAAATCTTAACTTTACAAAGGCCTATCGCCTATGTCCTTCTTCCAAGGGAAGTTATTTGAATATTACAGTTTCCTAAGTATAAGAGATTTAATGACTAGATCAAGATTCTACATAATATCTCATAATAACACACGCAGAGATATTGACTGTTCAACGCAATTCTTCGTGTTGCTACAACCGGCCACATGGATGACGCACAAGTACGTTGCATTCGGACAGCTTATCGAAGGAGAAAATACTCTGAAGATGATAGAAAGTGTCACCACAAAGTATGAATCACCGACTTCAAAGATCATACTTTACCGATGCGGGATTTTTAACATGGAGTGCCAAGATATATTGATCAATAGAGGAGCTAATGAGTACATAAGAGGTCATATTGAAGATTTGAACGAATTGAGTGATCTAATGTGGAAGGTGAGTGGTAGTATCACTAAGTAGTAGTAGTAGTAGTAGTAGTGATCCAACCGGCTGCGCCAACTGAAATTTGATACAAAGTGATTAATTTGATCCATCATCGTATCACCTATTTGTTTACCACTTAACCAGAACATGAACCAGAATAATAATTAAAATGTTTTCCTTTAATGTCTACTTTACGTTTTAGCATATACTACAAAAAGTTTTCTTAGAAGCTCAACTAAGGGAGTTAGAGCGTTTGGGAGAGCATGTCGGTAGCCCAAGTGAAAGTAGCTCGGATGATGGCGGGATTCATGCTACACAGAGGTAGCATCTATTATTTTAGTCGTAAAACTTTAAATGACTCTATACGAACATTATTAAAAAAACTGTAGGTAACCTTTAGAAAGGATTACCAGTCTCAACTAATTCCTGACTTAGTGGATTAGTGTTGTTAAGGTTTTAATAAATAAATTAAATGATTGATTGATATTGTATACTTTGTTGTTTGGTAATAACGCGACAAATACCAACACGTTACATTCACTCGTACCTACTCGTAGCTGTGTAGCATGTAGCTAGCTACATGCTACCTGATTATATGACATGGAGAACAAACACTTATCTTTTCCCACTATTCCCGCTTTCAAAGATTCAAAAAAGAAGATATACAAAAGCAACTCGAGAAGAATCAAAGAGGTTCCGGTTCCATAGAATCTGGGGAAAATCACGACTTTGACATTGAAGAATATGAGTATGAACCTGAAGAGAGTTCCTATCAGCACCAGTCAATTCACACCGATAGTGTCGTTGTGAAACCACGGAAACCGTTTTATATACCCCTGACTGACGTGCCTTATCCGGGAGAAGTGGATTCGCATTTTGATTTGAAGAGGTATCTTTCGTTATCTATCAATTTACTTTATAGCCCGGTCGAATTAGCTAAAAACATGTGGTAGGCTTTGCAAGGACCTAAAAAGATCTTGGTACACCTACGAGTTCCGAGAGAAATAACAAATTGTTATCCATTTGCAGATTCCTAAAAGGAGATTACTGTCTCGAATCCGATTTAGATAAGCATGTTTCAACAAATAGATTACGTGAAAGCAAAGGTTCTTACGCATCATATCATTCACAGTCAGACTCCAGCTCAGGTTAATATATAGTATTTACATAGAATAAATTACATCTGGTGGTCTTATCATAAATACTTGGTGTCAGCAACAGGGGGACTGTTGCTGACACCAAGTATTTATATAGATATATCTTCCAATAATTTTCCTTTATGGGTCTTCCCATAACCACGAGAGGAGAACATTTTTAGTTTGTTATTTTTAGTACACATACGAGTAGATAGAAACAAACCGGCCAATAGCAAGTCGGACTCGTGCACCGAGGGTTCCGTTCCATTATGTATCTGTTATGAATGGTTGCCTTGCCTGCCTTCATCAACCTTTTTCAGGACACCAACTAAAGTAACATATTTTATAGTCCGTAAAACTCAACTTGATCGCTGCGACAGCTGTCATCAAAATCCCGCCCAAAAGTTCCAAATTAAACGGCATAAATGACCTATGGTAACCTCGTACTATAAGGGTACTGGACTGGACGAATAGTGATGTGTTTATGCCGTTGAGTCATCGTTCGTAACCAACATGCACCGTCATATTCGTCATCGTCCCGGCCCTATTCGTTTCACTTGGCATATGCTGTAGCGATCAAGCTATGTTTTACGAACTTAAATAGCTTTACATTATTTTCAGACTCGCTGGATTTGAGCGAAGAGATGGAAATAAAAAAATATATCAAGTAATTTTTCTCCATATGTATCTTGTGACTACGAAGCTATTGATTATGATTTGATGATTTTGCAGTCACTATTAAAACATTATTACAGAATGAACGTTGACAGAGTCAGCTTCGCTGGTGGGATTGTCAGTAAAATTGCGAAAGGTGAAGCGAATACAACGACTGTCGAGAATCAAAGTGCTTATGAGAAGCGGAAGTAAGTACCTGCATTTAGCTGCTAATTATTTTGTTATCCTTTTTTTAATGCCGGATATACTATGAAACTCAGAGATCTGGGGCTCAAGATGCAATTGCGTTGGCTTCCTTATGTCAAAAGCGGACTCGTTTTTCACGATATGATGTAAAACATATTTTGGTGGGGTAAAACCGGTTGCGCGCGGGATGACGCTCGCTGAACCGATTTATTACCAACTTCCATATAGGTACTTGTGTCACATCTACCGGGCGTCCCATGACGGCCAACTTTTTTGATGATCGGTCACTATGAGGCCATTCCAATTGCAGACTTTGGCAACGGCATACCCAACAAACATTATACTTACAGAAAGAAAATCTTTTTATTTTCGATTTTAAAGATGCCTTGATGGGGTGTCCAGAAAATCTCTTTAACCTTTTAGATTATTAGCATTATTAGGTCCATTGAATTATTATCAATCCTAAGGTGACGATCGCAATAAATAACGCTTTAGAGTTTTATTTATTCCACTAAATGACGAGACAATCCGAAGGCCCATCTATTGTTAATAATGCCTATAACAACTGCGACACCGCGGTGATCACGTTAGCTAAGCAACCAACGCTGCATTGCGCCCATCACCCTGAGAGTTGTAAGATCTCAGATGCCCGTAATTTCCCCGGCCCCTTTACCCTTCAAACCGGAACACAGCAATACAGACATAACTGCTTGGCGGGAGAAATATATATCGCACCTCCAGTCGTAGACTGACTCAATTCAAAATTTTGGTGAATTAAGTTAAGTATATAGAACAACTCAAAAAATAAACTGTAATAGCTCTCTGTTTCATTTATAGTCAAGTTATAGTGTGATTTATCAAAAACTGTCAAGGACCGAAACACGTTTTCTTCATTTCCCAAAAAACATGAATTTTGGATTGAGTCAGTCTACGACTGGAGGTGCGATATGGTGGTTGTACTTCCCCGGATGAACTCTTCACAAAAAGTTCTACTACTGCTAAAAAACGTTAGTGTTTTATGTGCTTGCGTAAAGTTACTTCTCTTCTAAAAATTAAATTGTTCGTTTTGCATGCCTTGAATGTAGTTTCCTTTTACAGATCCGAACAAATAACTGACCAGAAATTACGAAAACTTAGGTGAGTATACATGGTATACAATGCAGGAACTATGATTTATTTTATACTTAGGTACATTATGTTGAAATAAACATAGAGCTCATAAATAATTATTTTTTATTTTTTCAGGCTTGCATCGGTTGACGAGACCTACAGATATCACCAACCGTTAGTTATGTTTTAATATATCTACTGCTATTAAAATAATATTAATCGATCGAGCGAGCGAAGCAAGCCGGTAGTGTAGTAGGTTACCAGACTTGAGGGATATAGAATATAATAGAAAAAGTTTTATTGTTATCACAGTCACTTACATTGTACATACAGTTATTTAATTACAAGAGAGAAGTGAAAACGATAAGGCTACCCCTCAGCATTTGCTACATCAGCACAAGGGCTGCTGGAGCCCTGGTTTTCAGTGGCACCCGTATTGTGTGGCGCAGGAGGCACTGCGATACACATTTATATAAAACTACAAAATTTTAATACAACATTAAAATTTTAAATAAATAAATAAAATAAATAATGCTGGAGAATTCACACAGCATCATCTAGCCCCAAGCTAGGCAGAGCTTGTGTTATGGGTACTAGATGACTGACATACTTAATACATTATACATGGTTTTTTTTTTATTATAATAGAAAAACACACAGAACACCCTGAACAAATATCTGCAGATCATACAGACATTTGTTCCGAGGCAGGAATCGAACCCGCAACCTCTTGCGTCGCAGGCGGACCTTCGCCCGCTGCGCCACAGAGGTCGTCACAAACAGTTAGTGTAGTGTGCTGTCCCAGTGTGAAACAGCCTTAATCTCAAGTTCCTATAATTATGAAGATCAAGTGAGGGGTAGTCTGAAAAGACGCCTTCGCTTTGCTGCGGTTACCTCCAACATGTCAGTCTTGCGGGGACCACGATGGGTGCTATCCTGTCGAAACGTCGGGCAATAATAAAGGTAAATAACGCGGTAAATACCCGGTTAAATATGTGTTAATAATTATTGACTATGTGTTATAAATGTGTTTACGACCATGTGTACCTATCTACTAACTAGATCGTTGGGTAGGTCCCCATCCATCTCACGCGTGCATAAAGTTTATCCAATAAACAAAGAATTTGATTAATAATTCTTCTAATACTTACCCACGTTTTATTTTTCTGAAATTTATCTTTGGTTTTTTTTATAGAAAAGTCTCAATAGACGCTCCTGATCAAGAGAGTATGCACATAAAACGGCGGCCAACGGGATTCATTCGCAGTTCCGACTTGGACAAACTAGATTTCAGTAGGGTGGCAAATACCGTTGAAGACGATGATGAGGATGATGATGGTGATGATTCAGATAAGTCTAGGTGACACGTTATTTCACACTATTTGAAGACTATTTAATCGCATCCTTTTTAAAAAGTTATTTTATTTTTTATTAGCGTCTAGTCGTACCAACTCTTTCAAAGGATGTGAAGAAATATTTTTATATATTTTAAGTTACCTACACTATTTTAGAGGAACTTTGACCAGAACCCCATTATAATATCCATATTTTATTTTTATTATTTGTTTCTTTTTTATTACCTACTAAATTTTATTAAGAAAGGATATCGTGAATCGTGAATGGGATAATATTTTATTCATAAAACTTCTAAAATCATCTTTAATCTAAGCAACAAGTTATTTAAACACTAATCATGTGCTAGGTATAGGCACATAATGTCTTGTACAATGTCGATGATAGTTCCAAAGTTTTCGATAGATCAATCAAGATCAGGAATCTTCATTAAAGCGCTACTCTTCACTTTCACAACCCTCTGTATTTTTGTTTTTAGAGATACCTTTGTTTACGAGAGCGGCGTGGATGAAGATCGAATGCGACCCGCCCTTCGCCGCGGTAAAACACAAGAAAAAGATATGACGTGGCAACAATCCACACTCGACAGGTTTCACGATGAGGTCGACGTCTTTAACAAGCGTGGACCTACTTTGAAAAATTATGTGTAAGTTGTTTGCATGTAGCGGGACTACGCGGACTAACTTCGTAGACCCAACATTGGATTGGAACAATAAACGGGTAACATGAGAATGCATCAAATAAACCACAAACTAAGTCTCCCTCATGCGTGCCTACTATGGTGATGCATTGGTGGCTCAATGCATAACTATAGTAGGACCACGAGGAAACACTGGTGGTAATCCTATTTAATGGTAACAACTCGTAAATAACGATATGCATAACACATTTATTTCTAAAGCCTTACAGTTTCGTTAACTAATCACGCCTCTATCAGAAAAGTCGGTGAATTCGAAAGATAATCTGAATTACCTATAGGTAGAATTTAGTTAGAAAACTATCAATTACCCTTTTTCTAACTAACGGTGTGGCGATGTCGCCGCGGGGCGATAATGGTACATCCATTATCGCCTAACTGGCATAGGACCGTGGTGGATGGCACAAAGGACATGGACAAAAATGACATTCCATGTACACATACATAGTAATTACATTGTGAAATAAAAATAGAAAAATGAATTATTACGTAGTTTTTAGCTTCTCTGAACTTATCAGTTATTATTTCAAAACATTGTAATGCAAGATGAATTCAAAATACCGTTTGTCAAGTTCCGCCATAATGAACCATAGAGAAAGATAAATAAAATAAAGGACGTTCCAAACCACGTACTACTTGTAGAAAATGTGTGATATGGTCGACAAATGCATTATATTAGGAACATTGTATTCATACGACACTGTATTCATTGGTATTTGTTGCATTTTATAAAATACTCTTTTAATGATATATTTAATGCGTTTTTATCTAATTCACCCAAAAAAAGCTTTAAAACGGAACGAGTTTACTGGTTTGACAGTGTGTTTTTGTTTATGTCAAATGTCAATATAATGTCATTGCAGATGCAGATGCTCTGTGATAGCAGATTCAACGTCCTATTGTGTTTGTGTTTTGTGATTATTTTCTGATATTTTTGACCCCCGCTTATCTTTACGGACTGATACCTTCTACCACACGATTACCTTGCTAATAATACTGGACTCTGATTTGATTTGCGTTTTGGATTTGTTTTGTGGATTACTATTCAATTTCAATTCAATTCAATTTCAATTTATTTATTTACACAATCATTATAACATTACAGATAATAATAATCCACTGCGTTATATGAAGTACTTAAATACCTATGCATCTTAACTTAATGCAGTTTATGCAAAAAATAAACAACAATAAAATGTGTTAAAAAACTAAAGTTACTTACTTAACAATAATTAATATAACTAACTTAAATATATATATTTATATAATTTAAACTTTGACAACAGGAAACAAAAAAACAGCACATAAAAATCAAAATATTTGTGTAAACACCTAAGAGACTTATAATTATTATAGTGCGACGTACATTAATATTTACAGAGAAATTAACAAAAAATTACTTTAACAACATGGTGAGAAAGTTAAAATTCAAATAAGGTTACACAATATATAAAAATAATCTTAAACATGGCAGGACCTACAAAATAAAATAAAGGCACTAAACATTCTCACAGTAACTAAGAAGGGCACGCTCAATCACCATCCATCCATCCACAAACAAGTCAAGCTGAGGATTTTGGGTAAGGAGCTTGTTGAGGTGCATCAACTGCGGAATGGCTATTCCATACAAAGGCTGCAGAGGCATCTCATATCCTCGTTTTTAGAAAAATACTGTCAAAAATCTGTTTTTTTTTGTATTTTTTCATGGTATGCGATTTTTTTTTATTAATTTGCATTAAAGCGCCTTATTGTTTTTAATAGCAAAGGACATGGACAAAAATGACATTCCATGTACACATACATAGTAATTACATTGTAAAATAAAAATAGAAAAATGAATTATTACGTAGTTTTTAGCTTCTCTGAACTTATCAGTTATTATTTCAAAATATTAAGTAATGCAAGATGCATTAAAGCGCCTTATTGTTTTTAATAGCATATCTATGCACTTATTGCCAGCAATCTGACTAAAGTTTAGTGAAACTGTTTACGTCTAGTTTGTTGTAATGACAAGTTCTATATGTGTTTTATTTATTGCAATTTAATGTACCAATAATCACGAATATAAAACACCAAAAATCATTGGTGTACATTGAGTTCGATAACTATGCCAACGCCCATACAGAAATTGGCCATGTCCTTTAGGGAGCTGCATACCCAGCAGTGGGTGCAATCGGATGGTGAACGAGGATGAACTAAGACTTTGTAACACCGACTGATCCCTGTAAAAATCGGTTTGACAATAGTCACCGAATAGACCTGCGACTAAGATACAATTTCATCATCGTCATCATATTAGCCCGTTGCTGGTTGGCCACAAGATATCGATAGTAGGTACTGTTTTTTTTTCATTTCTTAATTTATTGCAAAAATTAAGTTTCCGTCTGTTGTTTTTGAATAAATTGTTTACGCATAAGGGTTATTCTTAAAGCTACTTTATCCCAGTCGGATGCTTTTAATTTTTTTTGTGAGAGGACTGTCGTTCATCTACCATATTGCCTTCGCTATTTAAAATAAATACCGTTTTCCGTTCCAGACCGGTAACTGAGAAGCCGCAAAAGAACATCCTATTAACATATTCCCCACTCATGCAAATAAGAAGCGATGAAAGCACCCGAGAACGATACATGCACCATAGCTCAGTAAAGGAACATTCATTGGAACACGTGCTCAATCTACAGCACGGCAAGAAAATTACACGTAAAATATCCTCAGACTACGTGAAAACAATAAATGGAATCGAGAAAAGGCACGAACATTCTATTAGAACCGTGGAGTACGCCAAGACACGTCCGACCATCTCGGTGTCTCAATACCAACTAAAGAATCAGAAGTACAAAGAAGGGCGTATGTCGAACTCTGTCAAAGCAGTTATGGAGCCGGCTGAACATTTCGGTGTGTTAAATCATTGGTCGACTGTCTCTGATAGATCTCCTAGGGAGAGACATAAGCAAAAAAACCTGATGTCTCCCCTAGATAGGGGAGATATCGGAATTACTTTTAAAAAATCTTTTAGTACCTACCTAATGTTGTCGCCCCTCTTGACTTACTACTTTGTATCGTTTTATAAATATTAAAAGCTAGATCTGGATCTACTTCCCATCCTTCGAAACCAAAGGGTGCTAATGGGTATTATTTAACTAACCCTATTTAATATTATTAACAGATAAGCTGCCATCATCAGGAGGCTTTAGATTGGCCGAGGATACTACAAGTGATTCAATGAGCGAAGTAATTATTTTTATTTTATAACCCCGTTGCTTTTGTTGCTATTTGGAAAAGATCACAGTGGTTTTTATTTTCTTCTCGACAAATACAACTAGGTACCTATACTACAACTTTCAAATTTCGATTCCTTTGAGGATGTTGAAATAAGCGTTTTTTGCGGCATAAAAGGTCGTATCTTTTTTCAGGATAACTTAGAATATTGATTTTTTCACAGCTTAAAGAGACTAGATTTGAGTATATGTTTTTAACTTCACGTTCCTCTATACGTTCTTGAGTTATAGGGTCCTATAAGGGTTTCATTTTTTTCCTTTTGAGGTACGGAACCCTAAAAATGACAGGATGTCAAATATGACAGCATCGTGTACCAGTGGTACAGGTTGGGAAGTAATTTTTTTAGTTCCCATCAAATTAGAACCCTTCAAATTGTATGGGAAAATGAATTTACGTTAAAATTATGTTTTTCTGTAAATTTTTACGATGTTTAAATAGCTCGTAACAATGTTAACGGATATATATTTTTCGGGTAACGGATATAACGGATATATATTATATATTTCGTAAACTTTCGCCATACCAGTGTGACGTATATAAAGAGAAAATTTCCTAACTGTCACACTGATGTGACGGCTAAGTAAGTTATTTCATACCCGCCCCTAATACCCCAATTAAATTAATAATTATATTTTTACAGATAAAATAGCTGCAGTATATTTACCCAGCGGCTGAATTACGTATCTATTTACAACATTTGAATTATTTTAGATGTATTTATTGTTTAGTTTTTCTGGCATACTTATTGTTATTTACAAAAAAGTTCTGTAATTTATTAAAAAAAAATAAAGTGCATCTTTAACAAACTTTGTGCCATTGAGCGTATTTGACCTTTTTAGTTGTTTCCGTTTACATTACTAACATAACCAAGGATTTAAGTTACACATTTCAAGAAGAATAGCGCAAGGCACTTGTCCAGAAAGAGAAAGAAGTCGTGGTCGTACGATGGCGCGTTGGGTCGTCGAAACTCCTTAGGCCGCGTACGGTGGGTCAGAAGGGGTCAAAAATAATCTTTGGCATAGCACAGCACAGGACCGGCTTATGTGGCGGCCTATGCCCAGCGATAAGTACCTACGTGCTGTGGATAATGGATAAATATACAACACGAATATATTAAAACACAGAATAGAACCTATTTCACTTTCAAAATTAACGCGATATACTTACGTAGTAATTCAACCGCCGCGTCGAGTTGGTCCCACGCGCGAACGTACGTGTATTCGATCCCATGATGATGATATTCTTGAAAAATCTAAACGTGTCGAAATAAAGTTCGACGCTATAATCCTACGTTAGTAACTAATTTAGACAATTAATATAGAACATTTTGAATAAAAAAAAGGATCGATATAAAACAGTTTTATTAACACTGAAATAACACACAAAATTCCCCATCATAATGATATTCATGAATACTACTAAGGTACATAATCACATGCCTATACAGCTCACTCCACAAAATTGAATGCACAGAAAACTGCATTCACTTCCATCGAAGTAGCTCATTGTTAGCAATTTTTCACACTTGAGTCCAAACCAAATGCCTAAACTTCAGGCGATTTGTCATGTCCACGTTTTTACACTGGATATTTTTCTTTGTATCACTGATCCGCATACCGACCGCCAGAACCCTGTAAGGACGATCAAGTGAGTTGACGGAAGTCACAAATAAAGCAAGAATAGAGTTGCTAAGGGAATATTGCACAAAAATATAACTCTTATGAATCTCATTATTCGCAGTTACCTACTGTTTACATTCGACACATTTTTTTCAGTTGATCCGTGATTACGGCTTGCATCAAGTCGAAATATGGGGTAACTCAACATGAACAATTATCAAGACAATATCTTGTAGAAGGTCCACTGTTGGACATAGGTCTTCCTAATCAATCTTCAAGTACTGATCATAAGGTGGTTGTTGCCATACTCACCACGCTTTGCAGGCGAGCCCATCTTCCGGAGGTATTCCTTAGCAGATTCTTACTGCATCCACGGGCTAGTGGCGAGGCAACATTCTACTGTCGGCACCCCACGACAGATTTTATTCATAGTATTTCAATTAATATTTCTAAAGTTATAAGTAAATATAATACTGTGTGGAAGCACCGTTCAAACTGTTATTGTTGTGGCTCCGCATATCGCACCTTCGCCCGTCTATCAGTGCCCATGGCCGTGTGAGAGCGGTCCGTTATCCTCCGGCTCGCTCGGCTCGGCGACGTCTCCGTTGGTGGTGTCGGGGTGGCGGCTGTCGAGCTGCTGCTGCCACATTGATGCGTACACGCCGTTTTGAGAGAGGAGGGTTTCGTGACTGGAAAAGTTAGGGTTGTTATAAGGACGACGCACTGGCGATAATGGCGTCAGGGATTTCAACTTTTTTCAGCAATAACAAAACATTATTCTCAGCCCTAGTCCACGTCCACTGCTGGCCATAGGCCTCCCTCATGGATCTCCAAGATCATGAGGGGGTTGTTGCCATCTTATTCTTATTCTAGTGGGGGTAACTAGATCTGCACTGACGTCCCGCATAGGGGTGTATTGTGCATTGTCCCCCGTGATGCTAGCCCGACCCTAGCCAGCCCAACTCCTTAAAGTACCGGAGAAGGTCTCTGGGCCGCCAGCAGCATTCCCTGAGCATTCCCGAAGGATATGCAGATGTTGTAGAAGAAGAAGGGTTGTTGCCATACTCAGCACGCTTGGCAAGCGGGTTGGCGAGCGCAGTACGTCTTGTTGATATACTGCTGCCCATCTTTCGGAGGTGCGCCTTAGCAGATTCTTACTGCATTCGCGGGCAAGAGGGGATGGGTAACATTCTACCGCCGGCACCCCACGGCAACACATTGGGAATTTATATTTTATGTTTTGAATTTTTCTTCAAATTAGTAGCACTATTACAACAGAAAAAAATAAATCCCAAAACCTGCTCGATAAAACATAGATTTTCACTTTACAGGTGAATAGAATCGAAATCGATATAGGTACACCCCTACATTTTCAATGATTATGTAGATTGGATGTTCATATTGGTATGTGTATTACATATGGGATTGCTTGCTTTTGTACACATTAATAAGACCAATAAACTAAATACTGTCAGAACAGAAAACAAATCTCCTTTTTAAGTGTTTTAGTAATAGTCCCCAAAGAATTTTATTTTGTTGCGCGCGCGTTACCCGTTATTTCACTCTATTTCACAAGAAACCCTTATGAGCTACAGGTAAAGGGTAATGTATACTTATTACTTACTTAGCACGCTCGACGATTTCGCCGTCCTTTAGCACTAAGATTTCATCCGCATGAATGATAGTAGATAACCTATGTGCGATGATGAGCGTTGTTCTGTTTGCGCATACCCTACTCAAGGCCGCCTGAAACATATTCAAGTTGTTTTACATTTTGTTACAGAGGTAACACACAATTTTGGATCGTATGCCATGTGATAAGAATACAATTTAAAAACAAGTTTCAAAAGAATATTCATTTGATGACCATTTTCAAAAAATACATCATAAATATCATCACTTTAGAAAAATGTAGTTAAAAAAATCACATCTTTTTAAATCGTGGGGTCAAGAATCAAGTTCTGGACAAATTATCCATTATCCCAAGAATGTATCCACCCATTACATTAAGCTAATGCATTTATTGAAACATAATATCTTGTATCTGATCTCAGCAAACTAACATTGCATGTTAAATACACGCTTGTTAGCAAATCATACCTGGATATTTCTTTCCGTATTCGTATCTAAGGCGGATGTGGCTTCATCTAATAATACTATTGCAGGATCTTTGAGTATGGTCCGTGCGATAGCAATCCTCTGCTTCTCTCCACCACTGAGTCGGAGGCCTCTTTCTCCAACCTGAAAATAATAATGTGTCAATATTAATATACCAATATTGTGATATTACAGTCTCAAAACTATTTATAAGTCTGAAAACCTGAATGTTAGTATACAATATAGCAGGATGGTAAGCAAATATTACCAAGCCGGGCAATAATTTAAATAAAAACAAAATAATTAAATTTGTATACTTATTAATTACAATTATTAAATACAACCCCTTAATTTGTAATTAGTCGTGAGGACCAATAATTGGCTTTTTATTTTATCTATATATAAGTGTAATATTGTGTTAGATATAAGCTGTTTGTCTTCCTTGACAGTAAGTAAATACTTTCCAACAGGCTTTTACAATAATCACAGATTAAACGAAAGATAACCCGACAGCGGTACCCGACATGGGTTCTGTAGCTTAGTGGTCAAAGCTTTTCTAGCTTTAGGAAGCGTCAAGTATCGATTTGACGGACGTGGAATCGTAAAAATTCGAGAGATTCTAGAAAAGTTATTTTATTGTTGGAAATGATTTTGGTCAAATTATAAAATCATAAGTTACCATTGTATCATATGCGTCTGGGAAGGTGAGTATTCTGTCGTGTATGTCTGCATTCTTGGCCGCTGATATGACATCGGCTGTGGGGGCATCCATCCGTCCGTATTGAATATTATATCTGGAAAACCAAACGGTGTTTGAGAAATAGACATTAACAGGAAAGGGGATAATTCTGGCTAACAAAATTTTAGAGCTATGCCTAAAAATGTGTAGGTTGATGTGACGCCTGCGGCACAGTCCGGACATCGTAACCATCTTTCAAAATGGCTCCACCGTACACATCGTAGTAACGGAACAGCAGTAGCATCACTGTTCTATTTATAACCAGGTGTTTTCAGGTCGCTCACCTCACAATTTTAAACCAAAACCTCAGTTCGTCTTATAGCCCATGGTTTCTCAGACTTTCGGCTCCACGTACCCCTCCCTGTTAAAGTTTCCAGGTGACAGCGAACCCCTAAACTAACTAATTAAACCCCCCCCCCTCCTAACCCCCCAAGAAAACAATAAAATTGACTGTTGAAGAAAATAAGGTTTTTATTTCAATAAGAGGTAACAAATAAAGTGCCAAAAGAAATATATTATTATTAATATTAATGTGATGGGTGTGATTTTTTCTTATCACAAATGGAGTCAATTTAAGGAGTAATTTAGGACAATTTTAACCTTAATTCTGACTTGGCATCAAGTCGATTTCTGTATTTAGTTTTTATCATGACCAAGTGTGAATCTTGTCGCGAACCCCCTGCCGTCGAATGGCGAACCCCAAGGGGTTCGCGTACCCCACTTTGCGAAACCCTGTTATAGCCTATCTATAGTCTATAATATCTGAGGCACAGAAGGTTGGATTGGTTATATTTGATCTAATTTTTGGCACCCATAACACAAGCTCTGCTTACTTTGGAGATGGTGCTGTGTGAAATGTCCAGCATTATTTATTTATAAAGATCATAGTCGCTCAGTATTATAAATAGCTAGCACATTATTCTGCGGTACCACCCCGACACTGGTACGCAGTGACGCCCGTGTCACAGTCCGGACATCCTATCCGTCGTTCAAGATGGCGCCACTGCTCGTCGTAAAAACGAAAAAACAGGACTAGCATGGCGTTTTTTCACCAGCCAAAAATGACATTCAGGTGTTCAGAATATACTCGTAACCATAGCAAAAAGTGTCTACTCCCAAATATTACTTTTGTCTATTTAACACAAGGCAAAATCATTTTCTATAAAGAGATGAAATGATATGCCTGCTATAGACACACCATCGTTACAATATTAATGAATTGAAAGTTTAAAAAACTTTTTAACAAACAAGCTTTTATTTAAACTTACTAAAAGAATAAAATAAACATTTTCCATTAAAGATTTATGTCAACTTTAAACGTCTTTACACAATTTATGTGATAAAAAAGCTAGTCGCGTCACAAGATTCCAACAACAAACATACATACATACATACATACAGGGCAAGCTAAATAAAAGCTTGTAAAAACAAAAGAAATACTCGCTCACCTTACAGTATTATTAAACAGCACAGTGTCCTGCGGTACCACCCCGATAGTGGCGCGCAGTGACGCCTGCGTCACGGTCCTGACATCCTGTCCATCTACCAAGATGGCGCCACCGTTCACGTCGTAGAAACGGAAAAGAAGTCGCATCACTGTGGATTTACCCGCGCCGCTGGGTCCAACCTGAAAAAAACCACAGTCCTTATCTGGCATTTTCCAGATATACCACGTTATATAGTAAGTAGCGTGGCGAACTTCGGACAGCTCAAAAGGTTCGCTAAGTGTATGTATGTATGTGTGACTCCCTTTTCCGCATTTGGGCTCAAATTTGGTCCATTATGCGTGAGGTGTTTGGCTAGCATAGCCAGCCCAACTCCGACCGCAGAATCTTCCTCGGGTCATCGCAGCCTTTACGGAGTGACCTCGGTTGTTTGAGGATTAGTTGTCGTTGTGCTGTTACTCCCTCGCATTCCAGGACTACGTGGGCAGCTGATTCGCCCTCCTTCAGACATCCTCTGCAGAGGGGGCTGTCTGTGGCTCCGATGTTGAAGAGGTGTTTGTTAAGGGTGCACTGGCCCGTTAGTGTCCCCGCCACTGTCCTTAGGTCCGTTCTTTGTAGTTGTAATAGGCGTCGGGAGAGCCTTGGTGATAGCGTTGGAAGCGCTGTTCTTGCTTGTTGGCAGTCTGGCAAGCCTGTCCAACGTGTGTTGTGTAAGTCTCTGGTTTGAAACCTAGTCCAGTATCGGAGTTGTGAGAAGGGTATAGGGAGAATCGGTTCAGGGCCTATGGTTACCGTTTCCGATCCCCTTCGAGCCAGTGCGTCCGCGGCGTCATTCCCCAGAGAGTTACTATGTCCTTTGATCCACTGGATGGTCACTTTGTTGTTCATGGCGACCTTTTCCAGGGTGTGTGTTCGCTAGGAGTTGGCATAAATCATGGCGCGCTGAGGAGGACACATTTTCGAAAGGGGACGGGGGGGGGGCAGAGGTATCGAGTTGGAGGGGACCAGCCCAGCGATGAAGTCTGTGATTAGCATGCTCCTGAAGGGAGGGAGTGCTGGGACACGTGTGCTTAGGAACTTGTAGTCTTGAGCTACGAGAGTGGCTCATACATAAGTCTCAGATTCGGTCCATATAACCGCAACATTGACGAAGGGTGTCCTTGGGAAGGTGGAGGGTGTCCTTATCTGGCATTTCAAGGAGTTGGGCTAGTTAGTGTCACGTGGGAGAGTGCACACACAATACACCCCTTATTTTACATACCTAGGTATATATATACCCATATAGAGTTCGCGCAAAACTTCTTGAGCTCTGTGAACGTTGCGGCAAATGAAAAGTTGCGCATGTTGACATGTTCATTCAATATTGCCAACTAGGTTATAAAAATTCTTGCCACATAGTCGAAATTTTGTATTAAAAATTGGCTTCTTGCGATAATAAAGGTGAATTCGTTCTAGCATTTAAGTTTTTATTAATCCTTTATTTAATATAATAATTGATTTTTAAATATGTTTGTTTTAATAATTGAAAAATAAATAAATGCATAGTAAAATGTGTGCTTAATTGATTTTTAAATATGTTTGTTTTAATAATTGAAAAATAAATAAATGCATAGTAAAATGTGTGCTAAATAAAACGAAAATACACCAAAACTCGCGCTGGCAACCCTAATTTCACAGACTGAGCCCCTCTCGAACCCCTTTTATCATTCCTTCCCCTCAACGTCCTAAAAACTGTGTACTGCGCACTCACTGAAGCTAACTTCACAGAGCTCAAGAAGTTTTGCGCGAACTATACGCGACACGTCAGTGCGAATCTGATATCCCCGCCAAAATTAGAGTTAGAACGTCGGGCGGCTCGGCTGTAACACTTGTATATTTTATAATGGAACTAGTAGTTGAATAATAATGTTCCAGATAAACCATTAGTGGAACTATGTATCAGCACCAATACGGACAGTTGTATTTGCCAAATATTACTTTTAAAATAAATAAAGGCAAAGAAGGAAACGTAAGTAGGTAATAGAAACATTGCGTAGATTAATAATAGACCTGCATCTTTATGAACTTTTTTTTTCCATCTTCTTACATATTTCTAGGAATTCTTACATAGTTGAGTCTTCATCATCTCCCGGTTCGGCACAACATGGTTTCCTCTTCCACGCTTCTCTCTGTCGCTATCTCATCACTAGCCACATACTTACCAGAGCAACAGTCTTCCCGGCGGGTATTTTGAAGCTGATGCTCTTCAAGACAAGCCTCTCCGGGCCGTAGCCGAAGGAAACATCCTTGAACTCCACCGCGCCGCTTCGGACGAGCAGATCTGGCGCTCCCATGTCGTCCTTAATGTCGCTATCCTCACGCATCAGGTCGAACATGTTCTCCATATCAATGAAGTTCTTTTGGATAGCTCTGAAATATAATAATCATGATAAGACTGTAAATGTGAATGAATGAATGAATGAATTAATTAACACTTTATTGTACACAGATAAACTTAACAATAAAATATAAATAGGTAAACACGTACAAATAGGCTTTCTTATTGCTGATATCAATTTCTTCCAGGCAACCCATCAGGAAACACAAGTTGATATAATAAAACAGTAGGTAGTGCACAAAAATGTAGGAACAAATTATTGATAGTATTAGCCTATATTTACGTAACTAAATACTGATAAATAAATATTAAATTATACATTCTAAATACATGAATATATAAATATATATTATGTGATTTGGCTATAATTTAGTTATTTCTAAGAGCTGTATGATTTCGTTTTTAATAAATAAATACATTTTCGAAATGAATAACTAAAAAGGTCAGCAAAGCAATAACACCGTGATAGTCCAGGATTGTATCACTAGCGACGGGAGCTGTAAAGAAATGGTTGGAAACCAGTAGTGTCGCGGCTACGACCAAATTGACCAGCCACAACACTCAATGCCTCGAGCCTTGGGCACTTCGAGTGATTGGCCAATAAGGCCCCGCTATAATTGGCAAATTAAGTATTACTCCGCTAACGGACTAGTTTACCCATGTAAGCCGCGATTTCAGAGCTAGACAAACAAATTTTATAAAATTTAACCTTATTAACACAAATTTATCGCGTTATTTACCTTTATCATTTAAAAACGTTTCGACAGGATTGCTCCTGTCGGTCGCAGGAACTTTCGAGTCTTCCGCATAGGTGCAATCTTGCCAAAACGGCAGGAAATAAGCAAGAAAAAAACGCGATAAATACCTTTCCCGGTTAAAAATGAGTCGCGATCGCAAAAGTTTAAAAAAATGAAGCCTGTACAAACCTGTAGTAAGTTCCGAACCAGTTCAAAGGCACGTACAACTGTATGATATACGACGAGAATAGTACATAGTCGCCTACAGTGAGTATTTCCGAGTTCACGACCATAGACACGCAGAGTAGAGAGCCCGCTAGCAGGCCGCTGCATATTATTATGTTCTGTACTGTGTTAAGCATGTTCAGTGTGACGAGTGATTTGAATTCTTCTTGCTGGAACAAAACAAACCTGATTCAGTATAATACAAGTGCAAGGCGCAGCGGGTGATTCCCGCGTCGGTACAAATGTCCGTACGATGTTCTGGATGTTTTTTACATATAATAAAAATATATATCAATGTAGTTTATTGTAATATGTATATCAGTCATCTAGTACCCATAACACACGCTCTGCTTAGCTTGGGGCTAGATGATGCTGTGTGAATCGTCCAGCATTATGTATTTATATTACTCAAGTAAAATTTCCTGGACTGCGGCGATTCGATAATTGAACGAGAAATATGGATAAAACTACATGAGAGAGATAAATGATTTTCACGCGAAGATCCACTACAAAGACAGGCTTGGCATCCAACCGCCTGGCCGCCGAGTGAACATCGATCAACTACCACAAGAGGCTCAAAAGGCGCCACATCATCGAGCACGATGAATAAAAAGAAGGGAAGAAGTGGTCAATGGGCCACTCATCCCACAAATCACCAGCGCTCCCAACTCACCAGCTCATAGTTATGAAGACTGGTACGAAAAAATCACTACTATCATGTGATTGGTGCTGCACGAAGTTATCATTTCTAGTCTAGATCGACTCGTTCTTTTTAAGGCTCGAGCAGACCGGATGCGTATGCGTAGACGTAAGCGTAGACGTGCACGTTCCACTGAGTTGTAATGTATGGAACTGTATGAGACAGGACACACCGCTTGCGTAACGTAGACGTGCGCGTCGTCATACAGTTTCATACATTACAACTCTGTGGTACGTGCACGTCTACGCTTACGCATCCGGTCTGCTCGAGCCTTTATCCTCAACTAAGTCAGTGTAAGCGACGCGTTTAGATTGCTCGCGGATTTTAGTAGGCACTCAGGGGTGCGTACCTACCTATAGTAAATAGATACGTATTCAGTGTTGTTAAAGTTATTGTGATTAAATATTGAGTTTGCAGTTAGTAGGTAGGTATGTTGATATATTTGTTGCCTATTAATTATCTATTGTGTAAACTATTGTGTTTTATGAAGTCTGTGTTAACTTTTTAAGTATTTTACATTCAAATATGAGAATAAATAATAAAATGTGGCGTGCGCGGGAAGAATGCGCTTGAATCGGGAGAGGGACGCGGTAGGTCCCCCCGACGCGGTGAAGCCGACGGCCGCGCCGAGCGCGGCAAAATAGTATTCTTTTACGCGACCTAGTGACCGCACGTTTGTTGGGTGCATTCGTCCTTCCGCTCGCCGCTCTTCGAACTCAAGTTTATGTGTATGATTTTATCAGCCCTATCCTGTCCCCTACAGTCATCTTAAATTGATAAACTGCTGGTTAGAAGGAATCAATACCTGATAGTTAACGATGGCGCCCTTGTAATGGAGCACTTCGTAGGCCTCCGCGCCGTAGTACTTCACGGTCTCGTAGTTCAGCAGAGAGTCCACGGAGCGCGCCTTCTGCGCGTTATCAGCCAAGTTCATACGGCGCTGAAACTTCGTACGCCATTCCGTTACGGTAATTGTGGCAACTGGAATTAACAAGTATTGTATTGTATTTATTTATTGCATCATGTACAGGTTTGTATTAGGTCTAAGCAATACATATTTTAAGTAATTACATGAACCCTGTTAGGGCGCTGCAAATTTGAGTTCGATTTATGTTTTCATGCAATTTAATTAAGAAAAATTATTAGAAAAAGGAAAAAGTATAGTATAATTATTTTGCTTTCATGTCAATAGATGTCTAGAATTAGGTAAATAAATAAAATCACATAAGATCGAATTCAAATAAGGTCAAGTTGGTACATACTTACAAATTCAAGTCAATATAATGAATTTTTCGATAATTACAATGTCAATGGTGACTAATGTTACACATAACTACAGAGCTACAATGCAAAACAATATTTAGGAGGTATGTCAGAAAAGATAATTAAATGTCAGGTACTAATACAATGTCAACAATATCTCGATAATTACAGAAAACAGATTTACTTAAATGTCAATGTGAATAATGCAATAATTTAAATTAATATTAATATTTAGGTTAATTTGTCATGTGAGAATTCGAAGTACAATTATTTAACTTTTAAAATAATCGTCATTTTGTAAAATATGGAAATAGCGTACGAGACATTTGCACGATAAAATGATCACACATGACGGACGGACAGACAGATAACTATAAGGATTTCTTGTTTTACTACGAAACCCTAAAAAGGGTAATCCGACAAGAGAAGCCATTTTTAGGATTCCGTAGTAATGAGTAAAAAAGGTACCTCCCATAGACGTAAGATGGGGGATGATATTGATGAAATAGGTTTTTGAAACCATTGAGAGTTTGTAAAGACTATTTTTCAATTTACAAATCCGTTTCCGAAATGATTTAAGTCTGTCTTGTTTTAGGGGCTGCGGGGTGGCATTATTTCATATGTATTTACATATTGCATGATACAATCACAACAAATAAAGTGCTTGTATATTGTATCAACATAATTTCGGCTGACAACAAATATTTGAGCTCATACTTCAGGGTCTGATGATGTCGACAATAAATACTCGTAGGATAAACAGGAATCGCTTCAGGATAAAAAGGAATAGTGTGGGAACTCATTCATATCAGCCGTAGGACGTCCACTGTTGGACATAGGCCTCCCTCATGGATTTCCAGTTACTGCGGTCGGAAGCGATCTGCATCCACCGTCGACCTGCGGTCTTCACCATGTCGTCAGCCCATCTTGTTGGTGGACGTCCTACGCTGCGTTTTCCGGTCCGTGGCCTCCACTCGAGAACTTTTCGGGGAACTCATTATACATCTAAAAATACTTGTTTCTAATAGTACTCACGTATATACAGCAGCATAGTAGAAAACACGATAAGTCCGAACCACTTATTGAACTGCGCGACAAAGTACGCGGTCGCAATCAGTATATCGACTATCGTGGGTGCGATCGAGAAGATGATGTAAGAGAGCAGATTGTCGATGGAATCCGTGCCTCGGTCCATGACCCGGAGTACTTCGCCGGTCTTCCGAGCGAGATGCCAGCGAAGGGGTAGGTTGTGGAGGTGTTTGAAGAGCATTAGCTGAAACGAAAACAAGAAGTGAATTACGCAAAATACTTCTTTTCATTAGAAGAAGAAGAAGAAAATCATTTATTTTTGACACACACACAACATACAAAATAAAAAAGAAAACATAAAAGAATCAAATGAAGCTTACAGTGTTAAAACAAGTTTTAAACAGGTACAACCAAAGCTGCGTGAGGTCAAAAAATGGACTCTGCCTCAGTATTACCGCAATCATAGCGTAGCAAGCTACGCGGTTGTGGCGCTGATTTTCAGGCAGGTCCGTGTGATCGGCTCGTCTGCCAGTGCAAGACGCAGGCGTACAAATAAATAAATACCATTTATACAGTAATAATATTACATACAATAATAGTGTACATCAATAAATAAAGAGTAATATAAATACGTGACCGATCAACCATCAAACCACACCAACACAGGCACAGCAAACACCTGTGGACAGGCCATTAGCGTGCGATACTCTGTGGTCGGTGTTCTCTTATCTATGCCCATTTGTGTCAATTCAATATGAAAAAAAAGATTATTGTTTTTTTCTTATTTTTTAACAAAAAAACCTTTGATGACCCTGATGTCCAATGAGCAGTAAGTCTAATTAGCAAAACATCCAACTACTAAAACACATTTATCCGGGTATTTATCGTGTAAATTACCTTTATTATTTCCCGACGTTTCGCTTGGATTGTACCAAGCATGGTCCCGGGAAGACATTAGACAAGACAAAGGTAATTTACGCGATAAATACCCGGACAAATGTGTTTTATTAGTTGGATATTTTGCTAATTAGACTTACTGCTCATTGGACATAAGGGTCATCAAAGGTTTTTTGTTAAAAAATAAAACATAATAAAAGGAAGTATTTTAATGTGTTTTAATAATCCAACCACTAGTTACAAAAATACAACAAAAAAATACAAATATAGCAAATATGCAGATCTGCATCATCGTGCGGGTTTTTCACGCACTCACGCGCGTAGTTGCGTTTTGTGGATTCACGGCGGCTCTGGCTCATTTCATTCAAAGCTGTTCGCTAGACTGCGGGACGCGGTGTGCCATACCTTGCGTCTCGCCCTGCACCTACGCGCGGGGATGCATGTCTCTCTGCGCTTGAGCGCGTGATCTACATGAACGCGCGTAGATGCATTTTCTGTGTGTTGGACTGTGCGTGTTTTCTATACAAACGGAGATACTTACAAGCAACGTTAGAAAACGCATTCACGCAACATGCAGCGTGGGGCGTGGCACTGTGTTGACCGCCTTAGCAACAAGTCATTTTTAAAATGTGTATACTCATTATAGAAAGTAAAAGTCATTTGTAAATGTATGTATCGTGATCGCGAAAGTTTGAGATAGTCTGTAGAGTTGGTACCTGCATTTCCGTCGTTGAGCAAAAGTTTGAGATAGATTTATGTAGAGTTGGTACCTGCATTTCCCTCGTTGAGCAAAAGTTTGAGATATATTTTTGTAGAGTTGCTACCTGCATTTCCCTCGTTGAGCAAAAGTTTAAGATAGATTTCAGTAGAGTTGCTACCTGCATTTCCCTCGTTGTGCAAAAGTTTGAGATAGATTTCTGTAGAGTTGATACCTGCATTTCCCTCGTTGAGCAAAAGTTTGAGATAGATTTCTGTAGAGTTGGTACCTGCATTTCCCTCGTTGAGCAAAAGTTTGAGATAGATTTCGGTAGAGTTAGTACCTGCATTTCCCTCGTTGAGTACTGTTCAACTCTGATCCACAGGAACTGTCGGAGGTTGTTGAGGAAACCCATGCCGCCGGTGCCGCCGCCTTGCAGGAACTTGAACAGCACGTACACAATGACAAGGTCCCATCTAAATTGAAGCGGCACGTCCACGAGGCTGTCCACTGCGAATGACATTAAAGATGATTAAGAGGGGCCAATCCAACTTACTTTTCATACAACCGCTCGTACGTGGGTGTGGCGTCGTAATAGATCTTTCTATGAATTTTTTGATCTAATATTTAATTTCTAATATCTAAGATCTAATGTCTAAAATCAAAATTTGGAGAAACAAATTCAGAAAATTTGTTTCTCCAAATTTTGATTTTTTGTTTGGATACAAACCTAGATATAGTGCACAAGATACCTATTAGATCAAAAGTTTCATAGAAAGATATATTACGACGCCACACCCACGTACGAGCGGTTGTATAAATAAATAAATAATGCTGGACAATTCACACAGCATCACCTAGCCCCAAGCTAAGCAGAGCTTGTGTTATGGGTACTAGATGACTGATATACTTAATACAATATACTACATAGATAGATATTTTTTATTATATATAGAAAACATCCAGAACACCCTGAACAAATATCTGCAGGTCATCCAGACATTTGTTCCGAGGCGGGATTCGAACCCGCAACCTCTTGCGTAGCAGGCGGACCTTCGCCCGCTGCGCCACAGAGGTCGTCGTATGAAAAGTAAGTTGGATTGGCCCCTCTTAATGCATGTCGTCATCATCGTCTCAGCCGTGGGAATGCTGACCACGTCCACAGCTGGACATAGGACTCGTTCATGGATCTCCAAAATAACGCCCAATCCATTTATCAATGTCTTAGGCACTGCCACGTCACGTACAGCATAAATACCAGATGCTAACGCTGTATAAATAGTATAAGGGTAGTAAGGGTAGAGTTCCCATGTGTCCTATGGAACAAGACATTATCAAACAAAATTACACATTTTCTTCCCCATTTTTTTCCATGGAACTACATATGTACGTGGGTGAATCAACTATTTTACCCACACTAAAGACCGGCCAGAAATATTTTTTTGAAAAAAAATAAACATGAATATTATTTTATTCTAATTTGACTATGTTATTAGAAATATCATCTACTTTTATAACCTAGATGGGCAGCGACGTTAATTCATATTTAAGACATTTTGTATAAGAAACTACAACACATACCCTCATAATCTGTCACCTGAGTTACCTGCACTTAACCTTACATAAATGGTGAATGAAACACGAAAACATTAATTATTTTCATTTATTTTCTCTTGCATGCATAGTGAAATATTTTGGCAAAATCAGTCTTCATGTAATTCTTCAATTTAAGTACAAAACTGACTGTCATTGGTCTTCAGCGTTACCTTTAGACAAAAAATAATAGCTATTACTTAATAACATTAAATTTATAAGTATTACAAATGAAAATGAATTATTTATAGAAGCTCGCCAATAGTGCAAATAAATAACTGGTAATTCAAAGATATAATGGATAGAAATTTGCATAATAAAATCGGATATGTAATGTTTATATTGGGGACGATAAGTAACTCCAGAGACACATCAGGGTAACGCCTAAGACATACTATAAAAAATATTGGTAAAACTAATTTGTGATATAAACATAAAAAAGTAAAAAATAAATCAACAGTAACAATCATTTCGCATATTCCAATCAAATGTCACTTTTCGAAAATATCAATCTGGGTTTCAGATTTGTTTTGCCCATTTCCCAAAAAGGCCCGTATTGGTAAGATTTTTATGATGTCTTCATAACTGACATGGCTAATATCATTCGTATCAATTCTGAACGTCTTTGCAGCGTCACTAATAACCCGTAGGAACATGACTTTCACTTCGCCGTCTTCTTCAATAGGAGTCCTTGACTTTACACACGTACGAATACATTTTATTTTTTTTGTTCAAGCCATACACAAAGACATGCAGAAAATCACCAGCTGACAGCAGTGGTGTAGCTCCATGACTACTCGTAATAGCCAGTGGTCCTGCTGAATTAAAATCCTCAAACCTAGCATCGCCTAACGATCTATTTTTGTTATTTTCTTTGTCATGCTCTTGTTCTGGCTTTTCACCATCACTATCAGATGAAGATCCATAAATTGTTCGATAAATACTCGGACGAAGCGGTATAATTGAATATCTTTCAGGACAGCAAGTGGAACGTCATCATCAGATGTATCTTTTGTATGTTATCACTTTTAAAAAGGCTTTTAAACAATCCTTTCTTCCTATGGCTCTTAGTTCTTTCATATCTCTCCTTAATCGAATTTGTCAATAGCTTATAATTTTGGTTTTCTTTCTGATCTCTTTCTCTCCTCTTGTTTCTATTCAGTATTTTCGTGTACTTCTCACAGTTTTTCTTCAAATTCTTGTTTTCTTCTAGTAATTTTTTGTTCTCTCTGTGCACTTTACTTCTATTCTTTCTTTCTTTCGTACGCGTTCTCGGGATGCTATTGATGCTGGAGATGCTGGTGGTGACTCGTAGACATTGAGTACACTTACCGGGGAACTTGGTGGTGTTGCATCTAAAATTGATTGAAAATTCTTCCTCTTCTTTCTGTATTCTCTGTGTCTCAACTTCCAGATAACGTCTGCTTGTTTCTTCTCAATTGGTGTAAAGTCTTTTGAAAGCCGTGGTAGTGCTCGCGGTGGTTTATTTTAGCTTCTTCATGTTTTTCGGTGTTCAGTTTGAGACTTTCCCTGTACCTCCTTTGTTTTTTAGCCGCCGTTAAACGCGCCATTTCAGGTCAAACAATATTTCTGAAAATATTATTTTCAATTTATATTTGTATGTAGGTAGCCATTTACTATAACTAATTATATTATTAAACAAAGAGAATCACAATAAAAAATAAGTCGACTAAAAATAAACTGAACCTATTTATTCTTAATAATCTAAGTTCCTAAAATATTGTAAGTAACATATTTTGAGTCAGTGCCAAACAAATAATGAATAATCAAAAATATTGCTGTCTACCTTTCAATTATCAAATCGAACTGATATTGGTAAGTATTTTAAGTAGGTTCTAGGTACCTAGATAAGTTTTGGGTAAGAAGGTTTTGAAAATAGAGATGATTTTACTTTATGCGCTAAAAGCTAATCTCACTAAGTACGTAAATGTCTTAGGAGTTACCAAGAATGTCTATGGAGTTACCGCCAATGTAACTCAGTATACAAGTAACTCAGCAGACAATTGGTGTATTTTCATGAAAATACCACATTATAATTTGATCATAGTACTAGGCGTAAACTTAAATCGAAAACACATGTTAGGTGCTGCAAAAACATCTGTTTATATTAAATAAATAATAAACTTACATCGAGAAATCACGGTCACTCAGCAGACGACACAAATAGGCACGCGCTCCCTTCCAACGTTCTCCGCAGACTGGCGGCTCGACGGCGTCATCAAAGGACGCCGCCGCGCCTTGCGAGCGAAAGCAAAAAACATTATGAAGCTACCTACGGCAAACAGTGCCATCTATGTGTTTTCGGGTGAAATTTACGTGTGTAACTCAGTATACGAAGGTAAAATCATTCTAGTAAGGGACACAGTTTACAGATTTTTTTTTGGAAAAGTGATTTGGCCATAATCTGTTTTGTTATGCCTACGATAAGCTTTGACTTATTGACTTGTTGTGTAATTAGAAATAACCGTAAGCAAAAAGTACAAGTTCATTTAAAATTAAAGTTCACATAGTGAATGCAGTCTTCGGACAGGTATATTTTGTATGGAGCGAATTTTTCGTATACTGAGTTACGATAAAATTTCACGGAAATTAAAGATTTTCGAAAACGTAAGCAAGTTTCCTTTGGTGTCTAATAATCTTAGATGCTATTGTCATATTCATTTAGTGTGTAACTATTACCAATTAACGTATAATAATAAGAAATGGTCGGGGACAGCAAAGTGTGGGTAAAATAGTTGATTCACCCACGTACTAGCTTTTCACCCGAGTTTTATACCATGAACAAAGCAAGAGTCAGATTTTCCCAAAATCTTCCATGAGAAGCTAGATGACACTGATAACCTTACAAAGCATTTACCTTGTTCTTTAGAATAATTTCAGAAATAAAAGTATTACATGTTCCATAGTACAAAATAATTGAAATGATACAATAAGCTGAGCTTAGTCGGTCGTTAACTGTTAACCAGTCACGACCTCTGCTGTCTTGAGTCTGGTCTTCTTTATAAGATTGCATCAAGCTTAACTAAAGCCAATTAAACGGGTTGTTCAACCGACTTCTGTTATAGGATTTAAACGTCAATACAGGTATCACGAGAGTAATACTGTTAATACTGAATAATATCCATAGATTATTAACCATGATTTCCCAGTTTTCATTACTACGTTTCGTTTACCAGTGACTACCCAGTACCCGTTTACTCGCTAATGACTTTAGCTTATCTATGATTATTTAGTTATTGATTAATTTAATTGAATTAACACAGTAATAACCGATTTTACGTTAATTAAAATACATGCTTCATTTACGGAATTATCATGGGTGCAACTTGAGATATCGGGAAACTTAGAAAAAATCAAATAATAAATAAATAATGCTGGACACCTCACACAAGCAACATCTCGTCCCACACTATATTATTTATTAGCATGTTTTAAGGGGAAAATAGCTTCAAAACTTACCAATATACTTATTATAAATAACCACGTAAAGGTTAACGACTCTTCCAGCGATCAACAACATTACGCAGATGAACACGTAAAATTGTAGTAAATGGCTTTTCTTAGGCCAAAGGAACGGCAATAGAATCCTAATCTTGGTGAATGCATTCCTGAATGTTGAACCGGACCCATTCTGGAAAAAAAACAAGGCGATAAGTCGTTTATTTTATTTAAGATTTTAATAACTTTAATGTAATAAATCGTCGTTGCAAATTTGAAACCTCTTTAAGTGCACAGAGCTACTTTCAGAAAATAAAACCGGGCAAGAGCGAGTCGGACTCGCGCACCGAGGTTTTCGTGACATCATACAATATAACTATTATTAATGGCTGGCGGTTTATATTTGTTGGAGAACCTTGACATCGCCATCTCTTGTCTGATAGCGGAACTTACGTAGATTTTTTACACTTTCAATGATTTTTAAAAAAGTATGCTAATTAGAGAGTTCGTTATAATTTTCCCAAAATCTTTACGTACACTTCTAATAGCAATAAAAGTTTCAGACGTTTATCTCCGCAAACTTCGGAGATAAGGGGGGAACGCTATTTTGTTCAACGTTTTTGTGAATAAGACGAAAACTATGCGGCTTAAAGCAAAACTAAAAACTTTTATTAATGTGCAAATGACGGTCGTTTTTTCAACATTTTTGTTAATAACTCAAAAATGGTTCAGCTTAAAGGAAACTTAAAAATTTTGAGATGCCCTATCCGCCCCCCTGCAATCATAATAAGAATATTGGTTAGCATTTTCATTTAAGCTATATTAGTAAAAAACTGTTATCTTTAACCATTTCAAATTTTAAGTCGTTAGCATAGTAGTTCTCGAAATATCCACTTGTGACGGACAGACAGACAGACAGAGTGATTCTATAAGGGTTCCTTTTTACCATTTTGGTCCGAAACCCTAAAAACAATAAAAACTACTTACTGAACAAAATCTTACACTACAATTATCTATTGACTGAATTTCATACTTAAATATTATTAAAAAAATATTTAAAAAATAAGTTGTTCTAATTTTTTTATTGGTTTGACTTAAATGGAATTTTAGGATAATTACTACACATAAGATATTTTACTTTTGTTTTCGCAAATATTTTCTCCACATAAGTTTTTTGCAGATATTTGGAAGAAGATTAATAAAATAACAGTTTTATTCAAATATTAAAATAATTCACACACGTAGTAGGCCGTAGGGCGCCGGCAATAGAATGTTGCCTCTCTAGCCCGTTAAAGTCCTTCAGAAGCTATTTAATTCTGCCTTGCTTGATGCCTAGGTACGACGCCAAAAGCATGGAACGAGAGCGTGGTGGTTCTGTTCTTCAAGAAAGGTGACAACACCTTGCTTAAGAATTACAGACCCATCTCGCTTTTAAGCCATGTTTATAAGCTGTTTTCAAGGATCATAGCGAACCGTCTCAAACGCAGGTTTGATGACTTCCAGCCTCCTGAACAAGCCAGGTTCCGTAAAGGCTACAGTGCCATATTACATACGCTGCGGCAAGTCATACAGAAGACCGAAGAGTATACAAATTATATATACAAATTACGTATTGCGACAGTCAAGGTCAGTGATATTGTTTGATCTATATCCATCTCACTCCCACTTTCTCTTAGATGCGCTTGTTTCTGCCATTTTTGTCAAAATTTTGTGTTTAGGTATAGGCGCGAGTTATTCGCACAGTATTTGTTTACAGAATTATTTAAAACACAGTAGAGTATCAAAATCTCCCATGTGTGTATACGCACATGAGAGATTTTGGTTTACAATAAGATGTAAGCCGACACTTTAGATTAATTAACATTATTTAATCTCAAATAATAAGGAGCCGTCTCCACGAGCGAGGGAAATCGCGGCGATGTTATCGTCGTGACACGTATTTCTATACACTCTCTTAGGGGCGTCTCCACGAGCGAGAGAATCGCGACGAGTCCGCGCTATAGAAATACGTGGCACGACGATAACATCGCCGCGATTTCCTCGCTCGTGGAGACGGCCCCTAAGATATACACTTGAGTCTTTGCAAATGATGGATTTTGAATAAGGCTATCCACTAAAGTGCAAATCTTATTTGGACCAAAAATGCCACATAGGAGGTATTGCTTTTGCAACGACGAAATGTTTTATTGACATAAAGTAGAGTGTTACAATTATTAATGAATCCATAGGCTCTCCGAACTAGGTAATAAATAACTGTGTTTCAGGAGCCAGTGGCTTCTCCTTCTTTGTCTTTGACCTGGGTATTTTTCTACTTATGTTAAGTATATGTTTCATCATCATCATTTCAGCCGTAGGACGTCCACTGCTGGACATAGGCCTCCCTCATGGATATCCAGTTATTGCGGTTGGAAGAGTTATTGCGGTTGGAAGTATATGTTTATAAAAAATAAATTAAGTATCATTCTATCAATCACCCGGAACCCATAACACAATTCTGCTTACTTTAGGGCTAGATGTTCATGTGTTGAGCATTTTTTTTCCTACACTATGCTTTAGTTCCACCCAACGCCGGGGAAGTGGGAGACGAGCTATACTCCAGCCAAATTAGATGTAGCATGTTTGTAAACAAACTGACAATAATTATTTTTATTAAAATACATATAACCGGTTACTTTTTAGCGTAAATTACCTTTATTATTTCCCGACGTTACACGACGTCAAATAACCAACCCTTAGGAAGTAATTCATTTATAAGTGTGACAATTTGTTTAGAAACATTCTACATCGAATTTGGCTGAAGTATAGATGCCATCCCGTAAGAGCGTTAAATCGCGAGGATTAAAAGAAGGGAAGGGAGATCTCTGCCCGGCTGTGGAACACTAATAGCTGAAAAACAAAGTTTGCCGACACGCTGTCTCCACTAAAGATGGGTTTCTGACTGAGTTAATAGTAAGTTATTTATATGGAAGGTATTGGTGACGAATCCCCAATAATTGAGAAATATATAAAAACCAACAGAAATAAATTTATTTTTAGGTCGAGTATTGACAGTTTGTTGACAAACATTCTACATCAAAACTGGCTGGAGTATAGCTGCTCCAACGACCAAATAATGCCATCGGTGTCTTACAGGTAATGTATAGAGTTGGGGCTCCATAATACCCTCAGCGCATGAACTTTATATAAATTTAGCAGGTGTAACTTATGAAAAAACTGTTTTCTGTTAAATTTTTCTGCAAGAAAATGCTTTTGCTCTATTCTTCCACTTCAGATTTTCGAATTGTCAAAACAAAGCGCCAAAGAAAGGTATCAATGCAGTTTATATTAATAGTTTATCTTTGTGGTTTTATGTAATAGGTACCTACAATAAACTTAATTTAGTTACCTGTTTAATTTTAGTATTTTTATCCCCGTCATAATTACTATTATAATGATATGGACATGACATCTTAACCTACAATTAACAAATAATTTTGACATTTAAATTTGGCAGAGTTGCATCAAGTGGCAAGCATCAGCATAAAAAAGAAGAAGAAGAATTTGAAATAACCATATTGTCATTAGAGACAGAAATAAGTTTTTATTCAGGATGAATGAAGATACACACTGGTTGTCATTTCATTAATCATAAACAATTTACATCGTATATGAATCTATACTTAATATTATAAAGCTGAAGAGTTTGTTTGTTTGTTTGTTTGCTTGCTTGAACGCGCTAATCTCAGGAACTACTGGTCCGATTTGAAAAATTCTTTCAGTGTTACGTAGCCCATTTATCGAGGAAGGCTATAGGCTATTATATCATTACGCTAAGACTAATAGGAGCAGAGTACCAATGAAGAATGTTTCAACATCGGGGTCATTTTTTTTCCTTTTGAGAGCTTCCACTGCGTGCGCTGCGTAAACAGTTAAAGTTTCAAAAAAATCATGTATGACAGAATTGTTCCCCCTTAAAAGATCTAAAAAAAGTCTAAATCTATCTCTATGCATGTGACAGCATATTATATCTATCTCTTAAGGTTGGCTCACTGTAACCTTTTTAAGCTAACCAAATTTGCTCTAAAATAATGCATTAGGTATTTGCGAAGGTGTTTTTATAAACATGATATTCATCCTGATCCAAATAAATACGCTATTCATTACAAGTATTATAAGTAAGTAATTATAAGTATTATATTTTGTTGGTATGAATTCTGTTGATATAGGTAGGTAGTGTAATAGTGTATTTTATAGGTACTGTATTTTTATTATTTAGTTGAAATAAACTTTAAGTTAAAAGTGGCTCACGATAGCACAAGATAAACCTTAGTGGCTTAATGTGTTATCCTTAATTAAGTTGTAATTTATTCTTTTGTATATTTGATAATAAATAAAAAAAAAAGTATTTAATTTAAAACAAAATTGCCTTTTACATCATTTGATTTCAATTAATATCTTAGGAGATATCGCAGTTTTAACTCGTTACGCGACCTAAGCCTTGTGAAATTTCCTAAAAGCTAATTCCCTCTAAATAGTCTGAAAAAACTTACATGATACAGAAATTATTCAATTTCTTTCCAAGTTCATGATTTAAGGAGCAAAGACTTACGTACACCATGTGTACTCTGAACACGCGGGGCGTTTGAACTTACGTACACATGGTGTACTCCAAGCACTTAAAGAGTTAAAATAACATCGCAGCAAAATAATGATAAGGTAAGTAGGAACTGCGCGCGCATTTATGATATGCGGCTCAGACGCGTAGTGTAGTCGGCTCCTTACAGAATGGTTGTGCTCAACGATGTACTTTTAAAATTTGTTTTTCCAACATCGTATAATGCTTTTTAGATGAATAAATTGGTAATAAATTTTGAAGAAGAAGAAAAACATTTATTTACTTCACGCACGATACAATTCAACCACAATATAACAAACAAAGAACATAAAACATTACAATACGGACAGGAAGAAGAGGATGTGGCGCGGGTAATGGGTCCACAACTCAGTATGTAGGGCCCCAACTGAAAACCAGTGTAGCGTCTGAGCCTGGCCAGGTGCTACGCTGGTTTTCAGTTGGGGCCCTGGGTGAATTCACGACGATGGAGAGAAGGAGACAGGAAAGGAATAGAATAAACAGACGGACGACAAAACAACATCAAACCCAAACAAACAATAAAACCGTACTTCCCTACTTATTATAAAATTTAAATGTATGTATGTTTTCTCGTCAAAACCGCAGAACCGATTTGGATGAATTTAAGTATAGGAGTAGATTAGACCATGGAGACGGGCATAGGCTACTTTTCGTTGTGCGTACCTAAATTAGTAGTTGTAGGGTATATTTGTCCTAGGTGCGATACGAAGTTCGCCGGGACACCTAGTGTCTTTTAAATCTAATTAATAATAGGTACCAATGTTAACAAAAAAACTTATTAAGCTGCTAAATTAATTACAAATAACAAACAGTTAACACACACCACATACAAAATAATAAATAAAAATAATTCCAATAACAAATTATGGTAATAAAATAATTCAATCAATTTTCATTCAAATTTATCTTTCATAGAATCCTCAACTGAGTAAAAGCACCTTTCTAACAAAAGCTTTCGCAATTTATTTTTAAAAATGGTGGGGCTGTCAATTGCTTTCAATTCAGTCATTCTGTATCTATTTTAGACGAGATAAATCAAAACAAGCCATATAACTTCAGTAATCGATTTGCCAGTTACATAATCGTTTTTGCTGAGACAGGTGCTCCCGAGAAATATCCTATTATGTGCTGATGACGCGTGCAAAAATTAATTAAAACGTTTCGGATGTGACTGTTATTCTGATGGAATAATAAACAAAATTAATATATTATAGACGTTTTTCATAATTTGGAATCGAGAAAATTGTGTAACAAATCTTCGATTTTTAATAAAAATGTCAAATCGCCTATCGTCGTATGTATGTAATCCCCCTAAAAATGGCAAAAAAATTTGTAAAGAGAAATGGGCGCGTGGCTTGTCCTGACTTATCTTGTCTAAGCACTGTAGGGTAAAGCGCCTTTTTATGTTTACGCATTTTTGAACTAGATGTCGCTGTTAAAAGTAGTCAATAGCTAGAACGCGCTATCGAAGCGTTTTAGCATTTTGGTTGGGTCACAGGGTTTCTTAATGGAAAAGTCATTCTAATTCTAATCAAAACAAAAACAAAACAAAATATTTTTTTATATCGAGACTCTTTTAAGTCTCGATAATGACTTTAATATTGACTAGAATAATGTACATCAGTTCCATCCAGTTGGTGGATGGATTAAATTATCGATATTATGCCGTGGGGTGCCGGCAGTAGAATAATCATAAATACATCCACACTTTCACTTTTAAAAATTAGTAGGGATTCCCATGTCCGTAAGGATTGAGGAGCCACATCAGATTTTTAAAATCTGATCTCACCATTATTTAGCAGCAATGTAGCTGATTTTGCAGCACGAATTCTAGATTTAGCAGCAAAATATGTCACTAACTGTGCAGATACATATATTTCGCAGACTTTTCTGCTAAATGTTAGTATCTCTGGCTTTAGATTCCTTTGAGATCTCAGGTGGCTACAGTCAAACGTATATAAATAGAACGTCAGGATTGAGGAGCCAAAGAAAAAGCGTTCATCTACAAAATTTACTCTGTTTAGCTATTTTATTCCTATATGCAAAAACACAACACCTGCTAAATGATCATTATGTCGAATATCTAGTGATATATTTTGCTGCTAAATCTAGAATTCGTGCTGTAAAATCTACATTGCTGCTAAATAATGGTGAGATCAGATTTTAAAAATCTGATGTGGCTCCTTATGAACCTTAAGAACGTGTTTTCTAAGGTAAGGTAACCTTAGAAGAATTAGGGCAGGGTCGCCAAATGGCGGACCGCGAGAACACAGTAACTTACACTAAAGACTACTTCCGATATAAATAACTTCCGTGGCGCCAAAAAGATTGACGCGAGCTGTACGTAATTTAATAAAAATGTATCTCCCGCATTATCTTTGTTGACGTCAATTCCGAAAACGACCGGGCGAAGTATGTAATGTAAAATGTTGTAGAAATCCTCAGCAGCATTTACTCTCTGCATCCTGATGGTGAATGGAGCAATGAAGCTGCAATTGTTTTCGGAAGTGATAAAGCTACTGTGCAGATGGAAATGATCGATTTCCAAGAAAACACGGTTTTAAAACACAAACATGCGGAAGTTTCCAGTGAAGAGTTCTGGATATAATTTGTGTAATAAATATCCAGAATTACAAAAATTAGCTTTGAAACTTCTTACTATATTTGTTATTATTATTAATTTTTTTTCTTACTTAATTTATTCATATGCACATTAATAAACAGTTTTTATAATTAATGGAATCAGGCGTTACATTGCGGAAGTCTATGACAATAAAATACAGTGAAAATATCTTGTTTCGTTCCAGCCGCCGGCCAGTCAACACCTCAGCGTCTCACCGAAGAGGCGAAACACGTGTCGTCGACGTCGTGTGGATTTAGGTATGCATGTTGCACGAACAACCTAGTTCTCCCTGCATGTGCATAATTAGCGGGCGGGAGGGCTCATGCATCTCAGCATTAGCGGAATTGAAACTAGATGTTTTCATTGCATTTTATTTTTAAACATTTTTTAATTTTGCTTTAAGCTGTGTATATTTTCGTGTATGTTTTCGACTTATTTACAAAAACATTGAAAAAAAAATAGCGTTCCCACCCTTATCTCCGAAGTTTGCGGAGACAAACCCCTGAAACTTTTATTGCTAATATTGCTATATGTAAAGATTTTATTGCTATTTGTATAGATTACAGGAAAATTATAACGAACCCTCTAATTTGCATAGTTTTTAAGACAAGGGGGGTGGGAGTTTTAAATTTTTTTGTGAAGTTACTAGGTCATGTGGGGTATCATATGAAAGGAAATCATTTGCACATTGATAAACAGTTTTTAGGTTTCCTTTAAGCCGTATCGTTTTTGAGTTATTTACAAAAATGTTGAAAAAACGACCGTTCCCCCTTTATCTCCGAAGTTTGCAGAGATACTGACCCGTGAAACTTTTATAACTAATAGAAGTGTATATAAAGTTTAATGAAAAGTTATAGCGAACTCTCTAATTTGCATAGTTTTTTAGACAAGGGGGTGGAAGGAGGGTTTTAAAAATGTTTGTTAAGTTACTAGGTCATGTGGGGTATTATATGAAAGGTATTTATTTGCAGATTAATAAACAGTTTTTAATTTTGCTTTAAGCCGTATAGTTTTCGGTTTCTAGTCTCTAGTTATCGTCTTCGTTCAAGTACCGCACTTGATGCGTGGCATGAAAGCGCCGGATATTATACCCGGCGCTTTCATGCCAAGTAGGTACGAACATGATCGCACACGACACGTTGCGTCCGACAAACGATGTTCCTTTACCTTTCACGGTCAATATCCCGTAGATATCGTACATAGTATTCACATCACATAATAGCTTCAATAGTTTCGTAAACTCACCGAGCGCGGTATGAAAGGTCTCCAGTTATCGTCTTCGTTCTCCAAGTATCGCACCTGATGCATAATACCAGGCGCCTTCATGCCTAGTATGAACATGATCATACACGACACGTAACGCCCGACGAACAAAGCCATCTCTAGGCGATCTTGCAAACTGAAATAGGCAAACAATTTCATTTGAATTTGCATTTATGAAATATTTTAACTTAACGAACCTTAATCCCTGAATACTAGGATCTTTTAAACGGCTTCAAAAAAGGTTCTCAAGTCGTCCGTATATTTTTTTATTATTCTTTACCTCTGAACTCCGTTGTGTATGAACCAATTTAGAAAATTATTTTTGAATTCGAACAGATACTACGTATATTTTCCCCATGAGGAATTGAGGGAAATCCTTAAATACTGTAGGTAAACATAATAGCGATTTTAGCATATTTAGCTCAAGCATTTGCATTCAGAAAGTATGATTTGGTAAAATGGAACTGATGAAGAAGACCACACATGGTTATCGAAACTAACAGTCACACTCACAATATTACAAAACTCACGGGTGACGACATCGGAAGATGGCTAAGATAATATATCCCAATCCATTAATCTATAATTCTTGCCTACAAATCATCATCATGATTGAAATAAAATGAAATGATGTAATATTGTGGACTGGAATTCCCAGTAAGTATTCCGAATTTCAGAGTCTGGTTCTGGAATTGCCACACAGGTTTTCCATTTTCGCCATTTTTTTGACCCTTTTTGCTATAACTTCTGAATGCCTTGAGGAAGAACCTGGATTTTTAAAAGGCATCATTCGCCCATAGACCTTGATTTTTGGTATAAATTACAAGTTACGATGATACCTTCATCTCTCATCATCAACATCAATAATGGGTCTTGACAGATAGACAGGCAGACAGACGAGAGATTCTATAAGAGCTCCGATTTCTCATATTGAGGTTCGAAACCCTTAAAACACTCACTTCTTAAGATGCCACCACCAGCCCTCCTTATTAAGGTTCAGGAAGGACAGATTCTCGGAGACGAAGATCATCGCCCAGAAGACGAGGAGCACGAAGCCGTGCCCACGCGGCGGCATCGAAGGCAGGAGGTACCTCGTCTCTTGCATCGCCAGGTACGCTGATAGGGGAAACACCAGCAGCGTTAGCACTAGAGCTACTATCTGAAATACATTTAAAAATATAATAGTTTGAAATTTGTATACTTGTTTTTAACCTCAATAAAGATTTAATTGATAATTTGTCATAATAATTATAGGTAGCTAACGCGTATCAATTACAATCACGTCATAAATTAATGAATAATAGGTACATTGAAAATAACAATACAATAATAATTATAAATTCAAATGGCAATTTTGAATAAAATTATAAAATCCTTATTATTAATTTTTCTAGTGACTAGAAAAAATCGTCAAGAGAATAGAACGTGTTTTCTACGAGTCAGCGTTTCAGCCTCCACTTGAAATTCGTAGTACTTGGTGCATCCTTGACGCTGTCAGGAAGTCAGAATATGTAACTGGGCCTATCACGTGCGTCAGCTTATCGGACTTCACCAGTCGTGTGGCCACAGGTATCGCCAGTGATTTTTAGCGTTGCGTGTCAAGTGTTCATGTACCTCCGTTTGCTCAGTAAACGACTGCAGGTTTTGGCGAGCATATACTGCTACCTGATAAATTACTATCGCTGGAAAGGTCATGATATTGAGTTCCTTAAAGTAAGGTTTCACTGATGTCCTTCGTGATACATGAACAATTGCTCTTATCGCTCTCTTGAAAACTAAAAACGCACCGTTATTATTGTATTGTCATCAGTCCTTGATAACTATGCAAAGTTTCAATAAAATCTGATGTCTTGAAGTGGGATAACATACAGGTGAAGCTAGTAAAAAGTTGTTAACAAGTTTATAAAATAAAAAAAATTAAGTTACCCCAAAACTTTACCTTATTTTTTTTGTTATGTGTAACCCTCAGTTTTGCGTTCTACACATTATTTCCTTTCATTTTATACCAAACTCGGGAATATTTGGGAACATTTTATTATGCATCCCCTCTTTCACCCCCCATATCTTGAAAACTGATTTTAATAAAACATGTTTAGGAACAAACGCTAGAAAACCTGCTTTGTAATTAAAAAATAAAACCGGGCAAGAGCGAGTCGGACTCGCGCACCGAGGGTTCCGTGCCATCATACAATATAATATATGATAAAGGCGGTTTTATATTTGTTAGAGAACCTTGACAGCGCCATCTTTTGTCTGATAGCGGAACTTATGTAGATTTTTTACACTTTCGATGATTTCTAAAAAAGTATGCTATGTAGAGAGATTGTAATGAATTTCCTCTAATCTTTACATATACTTCTAATAGCAATAAAAGTTTCAGAGGTTTATCTCCGCAAGCTTCGGAGATAAGGGGGGGGGAACGCTATTTTTTTCAACATTTTTGTAAATAACTCAAAAACTATAAGACTTAAAGAAAAACTAAAAACTGTTTATTAATGTGCAAAAGAATACCTTTCATATGATACCCCACATCACCTATTTACTTCACAAATTTTTTGAAAACCCCCCTTCCACCCCCCTTGTCTAAAAAACTATGCAATTTAGAGAGTTCGCTATAATTTTCCTATAAAGTTTACTTATACTTCTAGTAGCTTTAAAAATATCACGGGTTTATCTCTGCAATCTTCGGAGATAAGGGGGGGGGAACGGTCGTTTTTTCAACATTTTTGTAAATAACTCAAAAACGATTCGGTTTAAAGAATAAATAAAAACTGTTTATTAATGTGCAAATGAATACCTTTCATATGATACCCCACACGGCCTAGTAACTTTACTTAAAAATTTTGAGCCCCCCTATCCGCCCCCCTGCAATCAAAATAAGAATATTTTTTAACATTTTCATATATGCTATATAAGTAAAAAAGTGTTGTCTTTTACCATTTTAAATTGCAAGCCGATAGCATCAGTAGTTCTCGAGATATCCATCTGTGACAGACAGACAGACAGACAGACAGACAGACAGACAGACAGAGTGATTCTATAAGGGTTCCTTTTTTACCATTTTGGTTCGGAACCCTAAAAACTGCTTGCAAATCGGTCCACTCGTTTTAAAGCTACGGTGCCACAGACAGACACACTGACAGGCACACACTCATTGCGGTCAAACTAAAAAGAGGGGTGTTATACACACCTCTTTTCGTCGTAGGTAAAAATAGAATTACTACGAGTACTAGTTCTTATCTATCTTCTTTTTTGAACATTTGCAATCACAATTATTTCGTATTCCCGGGACCACGGTGATTGGAACTTGGGAAAGTGTCATTGTAACCAGTTAATGATGACGATGAGTCGTCCAAGCTCAGCTTTACCAACAACATCCGCATCCCCTTCAGTAATGCTCATGGAATGCTGCTGTTGACGGCCCAGAGTCCTTCATCATTTTGGGCTGTCTTGGATTTGGAAAGTATTACAGGGACAATGATAAATACACCCCAACGCGGGACGTCAGTGTAGATCCTCACCAGAATGAAAATTAATGAGTTGTCTTCTAGCCCGATTCCGGCCACGGCGACTTAGCTTTTGCTTATTTATACAAAAGCGTTTGGTTTGAAAGCGTTTGGTTTGTCTGCAAAGACATTCATTTCGTCTAAGACTATAAGTCTTATAAAGACTACAAAAATAATGCTCTGACTTGATTATTGCTATTTTGCCACCATTTGCCAGCCTCCAGGTAAATATAGTCGATAGGTATAACTCTCACCATATATCCGTAAATACGCCCTCCATCAAACAAGAACCATTGTAGGAAGAACCTTATCACAGCCAGAACGGGTATAAGAAGAGTAAAGAATATCTGAACGCCAAAAAGTTTGGAAGATCTTACGTCCGTCACTTCTTCGGCATATCTGCAAAAAGGAGAAGAATACATAAATATAGATTTCACACAGCACTATCATAAGTACGAACTTGATGCAGTTCAAAATTAACTTATGTATGTATGATAGATGTACCAAATCCCGGGATTTGGTACATCTTACGTTGATACATTTACGATTATTAAATTCCCGATTTTTTCAATATTTTGATATTTTAGGTATCACAAAGTTTACGCATATTGTTTTTTTTACATTCTTTACGATCATCATCATTTCAGTACGCTTGCACTTACTGCTGGGCATATGCCCCTCGAACTCGCCTCGCACGTAGAAAAAAAATTAAGACCTAGAATTAAAACAATGTTCACAAAACGAAAACCTCACAACCACCGCCAACCCTTAATTCCGTGTCGTGGATAAAATTGATACACTGTACCAGTTTATAATGCATTGTGTCAATCTTTGCTTATGTATTGCATAACTTGTTGGGGGTCTGATGCGAAAAATTCAGGTTAAGCGCCCTCAGCTAAGTCTATTATGTTTTATAATTGTTTTTATTTGCGACCATGTAAATCAATGCCGCATCATAAGATATTCTTTAACTGATTCGTATTGAATTAACGCTAAAAGGCGGTCGAAGTTATAATAATTATTAAAAAGACGCCTATACTTCATTTAAGTTTGCCGTGGGGTGCCAGTAGTAGAATGTTGCCCTACCTCTCCTGCCCGTGGATGCAGTAAGAACCTGCTTAGGGATACCTACGGAAGATGAGCGGCAGCGTCTTTACGTGTATCAACATAACGTACTGTGCTCGCAAACCTGCCTGCCAAGCGTGGTGCGTATGCCCACTACCCCTCATGGAGATTTATGAGGGAGGCCTGTGTTTAGTAGTGGACGTTTTACAGCTGAAATGATGATGATGACTTCATTTAAGAATAAATATGACTTCATTATGTATATTTCTTGATCTAACACACCCCTCCAATCTTTAAATAATTCTTAAATGAATCGAGGCTTTTTAGGGTTCCGTAGTAAACAAGAAACCCTTACAGTTTCGCTTTGTCTGTTTGTCTGTCTGTCGGTCTGTCCGTCCGTTCGTCCGTCACCGGCTTTGCGAAGATACTATTATTCCTAGAAAGCTGATACTTTGCACGGACATACATATAAATTAACAACGCCAAGATAACGCTACGAAAAAATGCTGAAAATAATAATAATTCGGGGTACCATACATGTTCCCCACTCAACATTTATGGGAGGTACCTCAAATAAATTTTTGGTGAACTTTTTGTTATTGATTTTCCTATTGTGTACATCGTTGAATTGGTATTTTAAAATCATTTTGACGTTAAGACAATTTTTCGATTTAAGCTTCCGTTTCCGAAACATTAAAGTTTTAAACTATTTTTCGATACCTTCAGCCGTTTTCGAGAAAGAGGCTCTTGACAGACAGACAAACGAGTGATCCTATAAGGGTTCCGGTTTTTCCCCTTTGGGTTCGGATCGGAACCTTATAAGCAAACTTTACAGCATCAGAAGTACCTCTAACATAAGAGCTTGAAAATTGTTTTAATGTCTACGTTTCCTGTTAATATTAGTTTAATTAATGTTTTTTTAGGGATTCGTAGTATAACAAGGAACCCTTATGGTATCGCTTTGTATGTCTGTCCGTGGCTTTACGAAGAGACTATTAGATTTGTGCTATTAGTCCTTGAAAGCTGTATTTTTGCATGGCCATATAAAATATTGACGCTGAGATAACGGTAAAAAAATTGATAAAATAATTAATTTGGGGTACCTAGGTTTCCTGTTTATCCCATAGTTCGGGGCCACTTCGGGGTATCGTTAAATAGGCTTTTGATCCATAGAGGTGTTGCAATGTAAATTTTTCATTTGGTAAAAATATTAACGTTTTCTATACATTTAGGCCTTAAAATATAAACAGCTCGTTTTACATATCTTAAAAAAAATCATGGATGTAGTTTTTTATAGTTTCGTAGAAATTGTTGCTCAAATAAGTGATACGGTTAACCAAGCATACCGGAATATTTTAAGCCGAAAACTCAATGAATACCAACTTCTAACAACAGGTCTGCGGGTAACTAATATACGTAACCCTACAAAGCGCACGACCCGATACGGACTTGAGCTTATTTATATTTATATTCGCATTATTTTTAGATTGTCTATTTTGAAATGGTAATATCCGAAAGAACTCGGTATCTACTTTTCTTTTCCCTATCTTTTATATCAATACGATACGGTCTTAATTATATCAGAATTAATTATTTTAGACGTCATCTGCGACATAGCAACTAATAAATTGGTTACCTACTTAAAAAATCAGCATAACGTAGAATCAAAGTAGTATTGTAACGAAAATAATGAATGCAGATTTAAAACGAAGGTGAATAATTTCAGGGGCCCTCCAAGGCTGTCTTTTCTATAATATTCAGGTTGGCTACGAGTAAAATAAATAAATAAAATAAATAATGCTGGACAAATCACACAGCATCATCTAGCCCCAAGCTAAGCAGAGCTTGTGTTATGGGTACTAGATGACTGATATACTTAATACATTATACTACATAGATACATATTTTTATTATATATAGAAAAACACCCAGAACACCCTGAACAAATATCTGCAGATCGTACAGACATTTGTCCCGAGGTGGGAATCGAACCCGCAACCCCTTGCGTCGCAGGCGGACCTTCGCCCGCTGCGCCACAGACCTCGTCGTAGTTATTAACTAATATGGTATCGAAATAACTTTTTAGTATACATATGTATATCCTCTATAACAAATACAACCGTTACATAATTTTAGTTTACTAATGCGCCTTTTAAATGTCTTTGGGGGGCGAAGCCCCCTAATATGCATAGCGCTGTCTGTCTGTCTGTGTATGAGACGATTACAACCGAACGCGTTGACCGATTTGCATGAAACCTTTTTTGTTAGCACCGTCTTAATGAGAGAAGGGTACTGATTGATTTTGGTGACCAGTGACCAGTGACCGGTGACTAGGGTCACGGACCGGAGTTATTGTGACCTACAAAGATCACCAAAAAACTAAGTCTTGAAATGGCCAAAAACGTCGAAAAAGCCAAAAATACCTCGGTGACCTTTTGAGGCCTTTTCTGGTACCCCCGTACCAATGCTTATTATTATGTTACTCTACTTAAATATTTAAATCGTTGACTCTACCCTGTTAACGCGCACCTAAGATACAAGATTTTGCTTAGTTTGGGTATCCACTTATGTACTTATATGTTAATAAACCACTTAAAACGTTCTCCAACAACGACGACCACGTGGCAGGCCCAGGCGGGCGATTAAGGGACGAGATAGACTCCTGCAGCAGAGAATGGCACCAAGATAAACAGGACATGGATCAGTGAAGGGAACTAAGGCATTTGCCCTGCAGTGGAAAGAATCGGGCTCATAAATAAATTAATAATGTATTTATACAGAGCATTGACCCATATCTATTATATCTATAAGATACTCAATTTCGACCAGTAGGGCGACTTTGTAACTACTTGTACTACTTCTGTTAGGTAGAAGCCGATACAGTATTCAATAAAACGATAATTAGGTAATCACGATAACGATTGTCTACAGTCGACGCAGGCAGACGCCTAATTCCAACATTGTAAAAGGTGCAAAAATTTTTGCTGATAATTAGTTGGTTATAACTTTGGTAGGTGGATAATGCGATTACGATCTACATCCGGAACAAAACCTAATAAAGATACCTATTTCTTTAATATTCAACAAGAATACGATTTCAATAATAAAATGTAAAATGTTGCTGAAAATACCAAAACCGCTATATGTATGCTTATTACATTTTTTAAGTATTTCCCTCGATTTGTCATGGATCCCATGATCAGAACTAGATTAAAAAGCAAGCAAACATACTTTAAGTGAAACAAAAATCAAACCACAAATTTAAAATTTAAATTCCATTGGACTTATTAGGAATAGGTTATTCCTAATAAGTCCAGTAGTCATTATTACAATTACAATTAGCCATAAGTGTCCCACTGCTGAGCAAAGGCCTCACCTCCTCTCCATGAGATGAAGAGATAATAAAGTATTATTACAAGCAAACATCATATAATCAGGTACAATTATTATTTCATTACATTTTATTTCATATTTAATGACTTTGATGCTGATGTGACATTGCCTCCGTTGGCACCTCTTTGAGCTAAATATGCCAGAAACGATATATTATGTTTACCTACAATATTTGAGGAGTTGCCTTGATTCCTCATGGATTCCATCATCAGAACTGAGTTTTGAAAAAAATACTAAAATATCCTGGGACCTAAATAAAAGTGTAGGTGCAAACTCAAAAATAATGTTCACGTTCTTTCAGACGACCGGAGAAGCTCCTCCCTTTTAGGGTTCCGTACATCAAAAGGAAAAAACGGATTACTTTTTGTCAGTCTGTCTGTCGGTTTGTCAACCCTTTATCTCGAGAACGTGTTGTGGTATCGAGTTGAAATTAAAACCATACACTCAAGTCTACAGCCTCTTTAACCAGTGAAAAAAATCAATATTCAAAGTTAACCTAAAAAAAGATACGGCCGTTTATGCCGCAAAAAGCGCATGTTTTGACATTCTTAATGAAATCAAAATTCATAGGGTACTTCCCGTATAGCTAGAAATATGAAATTTGGCCAGGCATATCCTCTTGTACTGTAGATATTTGCAATGGAATCATAAAAAAATCGTCCATAAAAAAGTACGAAATCAATCATCGAGGTAAAACAACCCTATGCGCGGTCATAAATTGGATGGATGACCGAACCTTTTTGTGCATTTTAAAACTTTTACTTATACTTATTATGTTCCTACATACCTACGGAACCCTCGGTGGGCGAGTCCAGCTCGCACTTGTCCGGTTTTATTTTAAATACTGTTAAAAAGATAACATAACCGTAATTTTACTGCAATATGAAACCTACTAACCATATACTTATCTTTTGAATCTATCATGGTTGTGAACATTACATGCATTATTTACGGGATATTTACCATGATTTGAGTCTTCGGATCGGTCTACTGTCGGATAAACTGTTTATCCCTGATCATGACGTGAGACACTGCGTCGAAATATCGAGAAACTCAAAAAGACTCAAATCATGGTATATGTTTGACGAGCTCTGTGGCGCAGCGGGCGAAGGTCCGCCTGCGACGCAAGGGGTTGCGGGTTCGATTCCCGCCTCGGGACAAATGTCTGTACGATCTGCAGATATTTGTTCAGGGTGTTCTGGGTGTTTTTCTATATATAATAAAAATATCTATGTAGTATAATGTATTAAGTATATCAGTCATCTAGTACCCATAACACAAGCTCTGCTTAGCTTGGGGCTAGATGATGCTGTGTGATTTGTCCAGCATTATTTATTTATTTATTTATTTATGTTTCGTAGATATTGCATGTAACATTACATAATACTTATGTTATGAACTATTTGATTAAGTGGGTTTTACAAAAAAAAAATTCTCACTATCTAATTCCATGTAGGTAATAGAAATATATCGATCAATACACAAGAGTGTGATAAAAGACACTAGTGTATTTGTAATGAATGATGCTGATAACAGACAACGTAGTATCTTTATGTGGCCAGGCAAGGTTGATGTATATTGACCTAACAGACACTGACGAATTTAGAAGATAATTAGCGGACCCGGCAGACGTCGTCCTGCCCTATTTGAAGACATTCTGACAGCAGCGCCATCTACAGGGTTCAATTGAATTGGTCCAGCTGTTTAGCAGGAGTTTAGACTTACATATTACCGAGATATCTAACTTACCTATTTAACTTACTAGCCATATTAGTATGGCCACAACCGCGTCATGATCAGTTCTTTAGAGATCCATAACAGGTTTATGTCCATAGCACCGCTCTGTAATTATACCTATTGTCGCGAGAGATTTTTAATTTCCATATAACTCATAAGATATTGATTTTAATTATATGGTTTAACTTCTCTTTTCTATGGTTTAGAGAAAAATATGTTCTGTATGAACTACTTAAGATGTTATTAAAATATAGGATTATCGGGTATTTATCGCGTAATTACCTTTATTTTATTCCCGACGTTTCGACCAGATTGCACCTGGTCGTGGTCGCGGGGAGACCGGAGACGCGGAGAGAGGATATTTTAATAATGTGTTGTGATCGCGAAAGTTTAAAAAAGACTACATAAGATGTTAGAAAACTAATTAAGATATATATTAATACCAAGTTTGTTAAAATGGCTTCACAAATAATTCATACATTTTAATCAAAATTTATATAAGAAAAATAATATCCATAAAAGATAGACATATGGTGACCCTGTTTTTTATAGACCTTTTTAAAGGGTAACAATTGTTAATACATCACTTGCACATTAGGACAAATGTCTGTACGATCTGCAGATATTTGTTCAGGGTGTTCTGGGTGTTTTTCTATATATAATAAAAATATCTATCTATGTAGTATAATGTATTAAGTATATCAGTCATCTAGTACCCATAACACAAGCTCTGCTTAGCTTGGGGCTAGATGATGCTGTGTGATTTGTCGAGCATTATTTATTATTATTATTATTATTACTTCAATTGTTTACGCAGCACATGCTAAAACAACTCCCAATCGGTATTTTAAAATTTTCCAGCAACTTCAATAATCTTCATAATAGTTCAGTGAACTTACACTAAACCTTAATGAATTTTACTGCTAAACCTTCTCTTGAAACATTCTATCCATTGGCGAAAACCACATCAAAATCCATTGTGTGGTTTAGGAGGAGAAGAAAGCCATACAGATAGACAGACAGATGCAGGCAGCGACTTTAATTTATACCATGTAGAGATAGAGAAATGTAAGGAAATAGTATAAAATAAAAAAAAAACTGGCAAGCAGAAGAGCTACAGGATGACTGAAACAAGGTTTGTCTTATCGCCATGTGAAAAAAGGCGACTGTGGCAACTGGAGAGGCATTACCCTGCTTTCAACTCCATAAGAAGTGCTCTCTAAGATTATATTAAATAAATATTTTAGTAGACAGACTCTCAAAGGCAGCTGAACCTCACTCACACAAAGAACAGGCTGGTCTCAGAACCAACAGATCATGTACTGACCAGTTAATGATAAAATATTGAGTCTATGTAATGTTTACACAAAACTTTAGTTTTGTTTCACTCATATGAGTCACTCATCATTATTATATGAATATTCTACTAGCTGGTATTATTTGTTTCATTTGATCAGTATATTACGTTCTTGAAAATTTTTAAGGTACATTTGAAGACAGGAAAACTTGTAGGTTTTAAAGATGCATCTGTACTTACTGGAATAAAGTGGACTCACCTTTTATACATAACAATTTGCATGATGCCAAATATCATGACAAATCCTCCAATGAGTAAAGCAGAAAATGTTTCCATGAAACATTGGGAGACGCCGTGGTCCACCCATACTTCCCAAAAACTTATATTTGGAGGACAGTATTGCATTATCGTCACTGAAAAAAAAACGTTTCACCAATACTTTTCCTTAAATTAGAAATGTAAATAACATACATTGGAATCCTAAATGTACTAAGGCTAAATGTTCTTAGTGAGCAACTATGCCGGTATTTAGAGTAAATATATCCAACGGCTAGTTTATTTTTTTGGTGAAATTTATCTAAAAATGATAGAAAAACCGAGGAATTTCCCTAAATATTTTAAGAGTAATACAAAACTTAGATGATAGTAAACTTACTTTCGGAATCCAGATGGATTCCTTATCGTTTTAGAAAATAAATACACCGGAACACCGGTCGTTCACTAGTCCCTAGAAAAAATTGCGACGTTTTCACGGATGAACAGAAAATCAACACGATCTCGTCGTCGAGCTCAGTCAAACGAACTCACACCTGCAACACTCTTCTTCAATCAAATTGTTATGCATTTTTGTGAATTTCATGACCTTGAACGGAGCATGACATGACATGACTATAACGTTGACATTGAATTTTCATAAAATTTTGAATGACATTGAAATTCCAGTATTTAGTGATTAAAGACATAGTCCATAAGCTAGTCCAAACTATATGTAAAGTTCGCCAGATATATTTTTACCACATTTGAATATCACATACCTACAATGTTACACAAATACAAAGTACTTATTATGTTCGGCTTATTATGTCAGACTTTCAACTCCGGCTATATAAAGCGGAAATTATCAAAATCTATGTCGACGGCAAAATCTCAATGCCCCATCCCCACAGAGCGAGTAATATAGTACCCCATCACTAGTGTATTTTAATGTGTCACACGCAGTGTTGGATTTTGTAGTATAATTATACTATTTGTACCATTATTTCATTATATGTAGTATGTAGTATCTTTAAGCCAGAATACTACGCGAAAATACCATAATTTTACCTTCAAGCCGATTAACAACTTTTATTGGTTGAATCATTTTGCTTTTTATTATTTATCCTACAATTTCGGGAAGTTCTGTATGTATGGTAATATCGAATCAGCCAGCGATTAGTGGTAGCTAAAAGAACAAAGTACCCAAAGCCGAAAATAAGCGACAGCGACAAGCTTCGGAGAATCCCCGCGTAGTGTTTTGTACTTTATAGGTCGTTCTAACAGATGGGTGTGATGGTCGGTGCTAAAATAAACATCTACTTGCCTCAATTTGATTGATTTGTACATTAACAATTACTAAATAAATAAAATTTCACTTACATAAATGCATTTTAATATTGAAATCCACGAAAAACGAAACGTAGTATAATTTTCGACAAGTAGTATATTTTTAATTTCCAAAGACAATAATTTTTTGAGGGTCTGAATCCAACCCTGGTCACACGCACACAATGAAAACAAAAATGTAATGACATTTTATGTCTGTGTGCGTACGCAACACAGTCGTGCGCGGAGTGACGGGTGTTGGACAAAATCTCGCTTATTTGCAATTTTAGCTTGTTAGTTGTGTTAAAAATTGCGTGCGCGTTATAAATCTCAGACAATAAAACTTAGTTAACGGTCCCACGCGGTCTGCGATGTAATATCGTGTTCATATGATTGTAAAGAAATTTAAAGTGAATGGGAATGATCAGCATGTGTCACCATTCATCAACAAATTCTGTGAAACGGTGAACAGTCGTCATGTGAGGAGAGTTAAGACTAGTTGATAATCGGCTCTCCCTCCCGAAGTGTTTGTGTTGTGAAAGAGTTATATTTATTTTTTGTCTGGTGAAGGTGATAAATTCAGTATCAAAATGGCGGACCTCGAGGCTGTACTGGCAGATGTCAGCTACTTGATGGCTATGGAGAAGTCGAAATGTACTCCCGCTGCAAGAGCCAGTAAAAAAATTATCTTACCAGATCCAAGGTAATAACCCTATGGGTCACTCCACCTTCTAAATCCATACCTGTTATGAGATAAAATATGTTTATGAAAGCTTTAGTAACTTGTTTACAAAATTTATTTTATCGAAACTTGTTCATATTTCATCGGTATTCTGGAGTAGTTTAAGTATAGGAATTATGAAATCACACAAAACTACATCAGTACATTGGGCCTTAAAGGCTCCTGAAACAGAGTGCTATTCCTAAAATTATAGATAAAATAAACAAATCTATGTAACAACGAACTTACAATCTACTACTTAGGTACTGCTGCACCTATTACTAAAAGTAATTATAACTAAGATCAACACCTGATAAAATAATTTATAGCAATTTACAGTTCATTGAACTACTAACATGAATAATGTTCAGGCAAACTGAATCAGGTTGATTATAAAATGTATACATAAGTACTTATTTATACATTTCAAAGCTTTGAAAAAAAAAATCAGTTATATTTTTCATTTTATGAATATTTTGCAGCCAGCCATATAAGCATAGTTATTATAGGGTCCTGCTATAAATTCTTGATCAGTTCCTTATGTTCTAGCTTGTTGCATGTTGTCTTTATTGGGTCAACATCATCATTGTCAGCTTGTTTTGACCCACTGATGGGCATCCTTTATCAAATGCCAAACAAATCTGAGCCTTTTGCAGTCTTACCCTGTAGGAAAAAATATTTATTGAAAATTGCCAACAATATTTACAAGGGTAATTTGACATAATTTATAACAAGTACCCAGGTAGTAATGCTGAAAACTTTAATCTCGTTTCAGCTGTAAAACATCCACTATTGAACACAGGCCTCGCTCATGGATCTCCATGAGGGGTAGTTGCCATACTCACCACACTTACAATTTTATTATACAGCATCTAAAACCACTAAGGTTTAACCAATTGCTGAAAATAGTCTTCACCAAAGATAAAAATAACAACAATATCTTAAAATAAGAATAATGGCTAAATAAACTTGAAAAAAATTAACAAGAATTTTATACCCTACTAAAGAAGCTAGGTAACCGAAATATTTTATTTAAGAGTTATCAGGTGACAAAGTATTTTTTTAGTTTTGATTTGATGTTCTTTCTGGTTAAACTATGTCTTAAGTCGAGAGGTAAACTGTTTATGTACCGGGGAACAAGCAGTTGTCCGCTCGCCATAGGCGTTGTTGAAATGGCTCGAGTGTATACCGGGTGTGTAACAATTTGGTTCAAGGATTCGTTTAAAAAGTTTTCTTTGAGCAGTAAATATTTTATTTGAGAGTGTACCGGAATTATTTGACAGTGTTTAAAAAGAGCATTTTCATCGTGATAGTACTTATCTGCGATTTTAGGTAAACCAATATTCTTAATAAATTTTAATTGTAATTTGTAAATGTTGTCTAGGTAAGATTTATATGTTCTTCCTTAGCTAGAGAGCCCATATTGTATATATGATTCAGCAAGTGCGTGATAAAGCATTATCTTAATTTTGTATGGGATTCTATTTTTGAGTAGAATGATGTTAGCCAGAAATTGTCTTAACTTACTGCAAACGTGATCAACCTGGTATCTCCAGTTAAACTTATCGTCGATAATTATGCCAAGGTAGGTTTGTTCTGTTACTATATCGATGAAGGGACAGCTACAAGACGAAACATTATCATGCAAACACTTATGATCATGTGCAGTTAGATTATGTACAGGAGGTGGTTTTATGTATGGTGACTTAATAACTAGTAATTTCCTTTTATTAGCATTTAGCACTAAGCCAGCGTCGTGACACCATCTTGCTAGAGCGTCCAGATTTTGTTGTAGTATTGCACAGGCAGACTGGGAATTTCTAGACGCCGTGACAAGACAAGTAATAAGTATTAGCTTGGCAGGCGGATTGGCGAGCGTAGTACGGGATGTTGATACACGGAACGACGCTGCTGCCCATCTTCTGGAGATATTAGATTGAGATTGAAATTACAAATGTTCGCTCTATATGTCTATAAATTATTGGTAGGTAGTTGAACATCAGATACGTAGATAAGTATCTAAAACCCATATAAAGTTCAAGTCCAACAATAAAACGCTTGCCCCATGCTTACAAGGTAAACAAAACTATAAAAATAACTTATCCATCCTCAGGATTCAATGACACAGAATGTGTTTCGTAAAATATCCTATAGTTTTGATCTTTGTTAGAGATCAACCATGCCTTATTATGATCGCTACATTATTCCATGCCGATTGTTAATAGTTGTGTCTGGGTGTGTGGCACCGTAGCTCTTAAACGAGTGGACCGATTTGCATGCAGTTTTTCTTAAACATGTTTTATCAAAATCGGTTAAGAAGTTCACAAGATATGGGGGGTGAAAGAGGGGATGAAAAATCGAATGTTTCCAAATATACACGAGTTTGGTATCAAATGAAAGGGCATGATGGTGTAGATTGCAAGACTGGGGGTACACATTACAAAAAAAATAAGGTAACCTCCGAGACTAGGTAAAATGTCGAAGGTTAATTAAATTTTTTAATTTTATTACCTTGTTGTCTCTGCATCGACAAAACTTTAAAATCCCTGAATGCAGTTTTTACACACTGATCAATCAAACATTTATACCCCTAAAATTTTAAAAGTTTAATTATTACTCAATGATCTCCAAAATCATGAGGCGACCATATTCGCCACGCTGGGCAGGCCAGGCGGGTTAGCGAGCGTAGTACGGGATGTTGATACATGGAAAGAAGATACTGTCCATCTTCCGGAGGTATCCCTTGGCAGATTCTTACTGCATCCACAGGCAAGCGAGGAGAGGCAAAATTCTACTGCCGATGCCGGCACACCACGGCAAACAATAATTAGTTGATATAATATATATTTTTCACTATAATACTCGACTCTATGAGCTGGTCCACTCACTGGTGAGTTCTTATCGTTTAATTTTGGGACACATTGTTTATAAACATTATTTACCCTACTAATGCAATGTGTTTTGTTTCAGTGTTCGGAGTGTAATGCACAAATATATGGAAAAGAAGAATGAAGTAAATTTTGATAAAATTTTCAATCAAGTATTAGGTAAGTATCTATAATGTCTTTAGTACTGCATAGTATTAAGAACAAATTACTATTCTTTAAAATATCTGCGCTGAAAGCCATTAACAACGTAGCTCAAATATCCTTAAGGCGATGATACCTGAACACTTTAGACATTTAAACCCTACTTTAAATTACGCTACCCGCACGCGCTACAGACACTCGTATCTTGCGCCATAGTATAATAATTCAGTAGGGGAATGCTAAAAATTTCAAACAGTTGTCACTAAAATTTCGTTTCTCAAATCATTATTCTAATGATCATTATAGTATTATCTTATTTTTGATCGTGTCTTCGAATATTTTTAACATGCATGCCTAGAGAATTACACAGTTTTAATCCACGTAGTTACCTACCACACATACGTCTGATGCTATACATACCACACACTTTACACACACACACACACACACACACACACACACACACACTTTGTTCACAGTTAACACAGTTCTTTTTGTCCCATTTATCCGTTTGAATTCTTCACATCTACTCTACGCGGCTCATTAGACCCCATCCTTCCCATCTACCCCATATTGTGTTTTGTCTGTCATTTCATTAGGTACCATTATCATTATGTATGTTAACAGCACTTGCCGTGGGGTGTCGTTGATATTCTGAACTTTAATATGTATGAATTCCAGAATTCTATGTTTAATTGTTATTGAGAAATACTTGTTTTGCAATTATAAAATCTACCCGGCCGTACGGCGGCGGTAGTACCCGGCCTTAAGCTTCTCTTTTTTGAAGTAGGAGGTAGGCATTTCTTTCTTTAATTCATAATGGTGCTTAGATCAAATAGCTATTATTTAAAATATCAACGCTAAAAGCCATTAACAACGTAGCTCTAACATTCTTAAGCTTCTCTTTTTTGAAGTCGGTGTAAAACAGTACGTGCTTGCTTCATAAACACGAGCTCCAGTCGATCGTTTCATCTCAAACGATTTACGCCAAAGCTTGTACAATTTGTTCACCGATTGAACAAGCATTTTCCGTTCACACGAGGTGTTTGCAATTAGGCTACGTATTTCCCCCTCTTTTGCTTTTACGGTAGTTTGTACTAAAAACATTGTAGTTTGACGAACCACCAGTTTCAAACTGAAATAGAGTGGCACTCATGAAATTTCCGCAACCTCTCATATTTAATGAGGCACCTGAGGTGTTGATAATCTAATACTAGATACGCGTACCTGAGAGCTAACCGATTTTAAAATCTAATCGCGACTACCTGTATCTTGTCAGGGCCGAGGCTAGCGATCATTGTTGATGATTTGCAGGCAGGTTACCTTTTTAGGGTTCCGGACCAAAATGGTAAAAAGGAACCCTTATAGAATCACTCTGTCTGTCTGTCTGTCTGTCTGTCTGTCTGTCTGTCTGTCTGTCACAACTGGATACCTCGAGAACTACTAATGCTATCGACTTGAAATTTAAAATGTTAAAAGACAACACTTTTTTACTAATATAGCATATATAAAAATGTTAAAAAGTATTCTAATTTTGAATGCAGGGGGGCGGAAAGGGGATCTCAAAATTTTAAAGTGAAGTTACTAGGCCGTGTGGGGTATCATATGAAAGGTATTCATTTGCACATTAATAAACAGTTTTTAGTTTTCCTTTAAGCCGTATTGTTATTGAGATATTTACAAAAATGTTGAAAAAACGACCGTTCCCCCCCCTTATCTCCGAAGTTTGCAGAGATAAACCCGTGATATTTTTATTGCTAATAGAAATGTATGTAAACTTTATAGGAAAATTATAGCGAACTCTCTAATTTGCATAGTTTTTTAGACAAGGGGGTTGGAAGGGGGGTTTTCAAAAAAATTGTGAAGTTACTAGGTGATGTGGGGTATCATATGACAGGTATTCACTTGCACATTAATAAACAGTTTTTATTTTTCCTTTAAGCCGTATTGTTTTTGAGATATTTACAAAAATGTTGAAAAAACGACCGTTCCCCCCCCCTTATCTCCGAAGTTTGCAGAGATAAACCCGTGATATTTTTATTGCTAATAGAAATGTATGTAAACTTTATAGGAAAATTATAGCGAACTCTCTAATTTGCATAGTTTTTTAGACAAGGGGGTTGAAAGGGGGGTTTTCAAAAAATTTGTGAAGTTACTAGGTGATGTGGGGTATCATATGAAAGGTATTCACTTGCACATTAATAAACAGTTTTTATTTTTCCTTTAAGCCGTATTGTTTTTGAGATATTTACAAAAATGTTAAAAAAAATACCGTTCCCCCCCCCTTATCTCCGAAGTTTGCAGAGATAAAACCGTGATACTTTTATACCTAATAGAAGTGTATGTCAACTTTATAGAAAATGTATTACAAACTCTCTACTTAGCATACTTTTTTAGAAATCATCGAAAGTGTAAAAATCTACATAAGTTCCGCTATCAGACAAGAGATGGCGCTGTCAAGGTTCTCCAACAAATATAAAACCGCCTTTGTCATATATTATATGATGGCACGGAAGCCTCGGTGCGCGAGTCCGACTCGCTCTTGCCCGGTTTTATTGTCATTTCAGACAGGTTGATATCGTAGGAAGTCTTAATAACGCACGTGAGTGCTGATGTTTATTTTGCATTATCTGTCTCCGTAAGTAAGCCGTAATAAACAAATAAAAATACAGAAGCCGAAACTGTAGGTCACCAGCACTCCCCTTCGAAAATTTCGAAACCACTCAACTCTGCGGCTTACTGAATATACGACCAATAATTTTACCTTATTTTGTATCGTAAATCGAGGGAAAGAGTGAATTATTTTTTGATATCGACGTATCAGCTCGGTAAACCAACTGATTTGTGCGAGGGAAATCGGGGAGCTGTTTGTTGGGATTTGTATCGAAAACAAGATTGGTGCGAGCAATGCCGAAGATGCCACGCACGCCTTGAATTAAACTGCTTGGTCTTGCATGCAATTGTCCATCTAATGAAGTTTCCCTAACGATAACTGAGTCCAGGCGGGAAATTAGTCTCGATTAATCGAGTAATGCCCCTCTTCGTCAACATCTGTATCACCTTCGGGGATGTTCAAGGAGTGCTGCTAACTAGAGTTTTTTTCTGTATATAAAGGAGTTGGGGTCGGGATAGCTTACTCGGGACGTCAGTGCAAATCTGGTCCCCCACGTCACAAATTAGAAGTCTCGATTTACTGAATGGCTGTTGCTATTTCCCTTCTTTTGTGTCTAAAACTGGAGCGAAAGCCAAACAAGTCGGTGAATTCATCTTCCTATTCGGGCTGTGCCAATTTGCATGTGAATAAGAACGAATATCCAGCCAAAGTAGTGAAGTAAATTATGTAAATAGGTTCGCATGCTATGACACTTTTCATCGGGCCCTTGGTTGCCTTTACTGGCTGAATCTTTTCATTTCTATGCACAATCAAGAAGACTGCTCGATTATAATCGAGGAATCTTTTGGTAGTGCCAACATTTGAAATTTTGATTTATGGTTTTGATAAAGTTTTTTAGAGTTCCACAGTACAACAAGTAACAACTAATAGTTTTGCTTTGTCTGCCCGTCCTTTTGTCTGAGAACTTCTGAAGAGACTATTAGTCCTCTAGGACTAATAGTTGTAAAAGCTGTATTTTTGCATGGACAACGAAACGAGATAACTGTAAAAAAAAATGCAAAAAAAATATTAATTTGTGGTATCTGCAATAATTTTATCTACCTCGTGTGTTCATAAGTCTTGAGACACAGTAAAACTAAAATATTTTTGGAGCTAAGTTGAGTATTCATTTATTGGATATTAAAATTAAAACTACTGACATCTAGATCTGTATTTAAAAATAAATCATTCAAAATGGCCGCCTTTGCATTCAATGCAGGCCTTCAAACGCGTGCGCCATTCATCTATGGCGGCACGAATCTTTTCAATGGGAATCCGTTTCGATTCTTTAATAAGGGCTCGCTTGAGAGAATCCAGGTTTGGGTGAGACTTTCTGCATGCCCTCAGCTCCAATTCCGTCCATAAAGAATAATCCAAAGGATTCAAGTCAGGGCTTGACGAGGGCCAATCTTCGCTCCGAATGAAGCCTCGCAAATTGGCCTCCAGCCAACGTTGGGTAGTCTTAGCTTTATGGGAGGGAGCAGAGTCCTGTTGGAAAACCCAGTATTTTCCAGCGAATAGCGTATCATTTAATGGTTTAACCACCGCTTCCAATATGTCGGTTTGGTAATTTTGTGCCCTCACCTTGACGCCTTGCTGGCAAAAATGAAGCGAAGTGACCCCCTCGTAGAAAACACCCCACCAAACCATCACACTTGCTGGATGATGAGTGCGCTGGACATTGCGTACAGATGGCTGGACGTCCTTTGAACTTCTGGCGTAAACCTTATTGTTCTGCCGGTTAAACTTTTCTTCCACCGTGAAGATCTTTTCATCGGTAAACAGGATATTTTTTGGATCGTGTCTCTTCAATAGGTTCCGACATCGTTCCAGTCGCAATTTACGAAGACGCTCGTTTAAATAATGCACTTTCCTTCGACTGTAGGCCTTTAGTTTAAGATCATATTTAAGTATCCTGTTCACCGATATTCGCGAAATGTTGGTCTGCAGAGCTAATTTCTTTTGAGTCCGGCAAGGGTTGCGACGAATTCGCTCTCTGATTACTTTGATGTTGGCGGGCGTCCTTACAGACCGCGGGCGGCCACATCTTCCACGGTCTTCTAAAGAGCCGGTCTCCTTGTACCTCTTTATGGTATAATACACAAAGTTCCGACTACATCCCAAACTTTGGATTTCACTAAAAACTTGCATTGGTTTTTTTCCTGCTTGAAACAGTGAAATTACAGTCGCACGCAAATCTTTTGTTGGCGCCATTTTCACGGAGAATGAAACAAATATTCAAATGTATATTTTTTCTGATTCAAAACATTCGAAATTTAAATTTTAAAAGTTTAAAAAAGGTTGCATGAATTACTTTCTTTTTAAATTAATTAAATAAGTTCGTCTCAAAACTTATGAACACACGAGGTATTAAGGGCCCGCCAAGGCTTTGCCCGTAATTAAATGATAAACATGATTTTGTAAGGGCTACCCTCAAAATTAGGCTGAACATGTAATATTTTCAAGGGAGGCAGTCTAGCAGTGTACGTCCTACGGCTGAAATGATGATGATGATGATATATTCAATTGAGAAAGGGCACCTCTTACCCCCAGTTAAAACACTATACATGCAAGCGCCTATGACCCACAAACAAATCATATGCCAATTTTATGACTGTGTGACTTTGACCTCTGAGACGAACGATAACATCGCCGCGATTCCCTCGCTCGTGGAGACGGCCCCTTGTGCCACAGTTTTTGGTGTCAGGGCACTTGTGCGTTAACAATAATGCCGACGCACTCATGTTGCACGAACTTTTGTGGAAAAAAAAACAAACACCGCGTCCGGCTAACAGTGTTGAGGTACACTAATTCCACATGAGGAACAAAACGGTGCGGTGAGCTCACTCATTCCGTGTGGACACAAAACGGTGCAGTCTCATTACGGTAAGGGCGTATCTAACGATTAAAACATCTTTGTCTAAAACGATAAGAGCTACGAGCTCTTATAGATTCAGAAAACTGAGTGCGGTCGCGTAGGAGAAAATCATCACTCTTTAATTATATTTGATGAGTGATGATTTTCTCCTAAGTGAAACGCGCTCGTTCATAAAGAAACATCCACCTTCGTTCATGAACGGCTTTCCACGAATTTAAATGAGTTTGTGATACTCGCTACATGTATGTAGGTATTTTAAAATGGTCTGCCCGATCGTACTTTCGTAATTATATCGCAGCGACAAACGATAACAGCATTTAACTCTAGAACTGCCTTTAGCTCTGAACCACTATTTACCCCTTGAAACAGGAGGAACTAGTTTTTAAAAACACGATCTTAAAATGTCATGTCATCGCGAAACCTAATTCACGAGACAATAGATAATGCACTCGGTGCTCTAACCATTTTAACGTCTGGGAAATGGCTTCGGTAAGCTTGTTAATCCCGCTTACTAGGTCAGCTGCTCAACGCTTTACTATAGACAAGCATTGGTACGGGGGTACCAGAAAAGGGGGGTTTTCGAAAAATGCAATTTTTGACCCTTGGTGACCTTTTAAGGTCACTGTAACTCCGGTTCCTGTGACCTTAGGGTCACCACCCATCTCATCAGCAGCCATCTCTCATTAAGACAGTGCTAACAAAAAAGGTTTCATGTAAATCGGTCAACGCGTTCGGTTGTTATCGTGTCATGCACAGACAGACTGACAGCGATATGCATAATAGGGGGCTTCGCCCCCTAATATTAATGTAAACAATACGGCTGCTTACGCCGAGATAGATAATTCTAATGTTGATGCAGTTTCATTGCTGGAGTTGGGTAGCTTATATATAATACTTTATATTAGGGTTTCATGGAATTTTAGCCAATTCAAATTCCGATAAAAACTCCTTTCAGCAGTGATTGATCAAATATCTTATTTTGTGCAAAACTCTGTCGGAACATTGTTTTGTTCCTAGTTCATCTATAACGTATCTTGCTGTTCCCGGCGTTCCGTTGTTAGTTGGGTTGCTAATCTCATTCCAGCAGCTATACTAATCCAATTAGATGCTATTGAATTAGCAGCTATACCTACCAATCGAGTTATACAGTCACTAATCTGGTTTCGAATCTTCAAATAATGATTAGATCATTGTTTATTGTTTGTTTATGCATCTTTCACGTGTTAACTCAATACTAGTGTTAAACAAACGCAAGTGATACAAGCTTTGATCATAATGTTTTGCAAGGGTTAAGATACTTTTGACTGACAATACTTTTGAATTGTTCTTCTCGGAATATTTGTACAAAATGTTTAACCGACCTCAAAAAAAGAAGAGGTATTCAAGTCGTCTGTATTTTTTAACAGACTTCAAAATGAAACTATGATTTGGTGAAGTGGAACTGATGAAGAAAACCACAGATGGTTACCGAAACTTTAATATTACAAGATTGAATTTACAAAAATCATGGCTAAGATAATATATCCCTATTCACTAATCATCATACTTACCTACACCTCATCATCATCATCAGGGTGATTGAAATCGAATAATTGTAATAGTGTCTACTGGAGTCCCTTATGCGATAGTTATACCACAGATTACAGAAACTAACAGATACATCACTCCAATACAAAAACGAAAATACCTACGCTATAATAGCCTACAAAATCGTTGAGATTGCTTTGCTCACCCGCCTCACCTACTTGCAAGTAATCTGTGACGCGGCATCGCTAGGGCTAGGGTTGCGCTTCTACGATGAGATTTTTATAATAAAACGAATGTGGTGAAATAAAACAGCTATTTTTATTGGTTGCTCAAATATGATTTAGTTTTTTAAAATGATGGATACCTTTCGATGTTCGAAACGTCAGGATAATAATAAAGGTAATTACGCGATAAATACCCGTTAATCCAATATAGTAATAATCAGTTCATAAACGATAGAGTTCTCAAACAAATAAAAAGACGGTTGTCATATGTACGTTAATAATAATAAAAAAGAAAAACTATTTTTTCATTATTCCTAAAAAAATACTAAAACCTATCGTTATAACTAGGTATCGATACTTTATGGTTACTTATATGAGTAGTATCGTAAAACGATATGAGTACTACTGATATGAGTAGGTATCGATATTTTGATGGTATCGGAACATCCCTACTTGCAACTCCTGCGATGTACAGAGCGGTAGGCATTTAACGCGTGGCCTTGAGCGAGTGACGGACGCCTGGTTATACGCCCTAAATTGAAACTTGCGAGTTTTTTATTCACCTAATGTTTGCTTGCTTTTAAACCCAATTTTGATGATGAAAGCCATGATTAATCGAGGGGAATACGCAAGTGTAATACCGGTTTTGGTATTTTCAGTAACAAGCAACAAGTTAAGGATTTTATCATTGAAGTCTGTTTGTTCAGTTGAAGCATCAAAAAAATATATGTTCTAAAGTCGGATAGCTGCCGTGTATTGCGCTCAGCAGTAAGCAATGAAAACTTAGCTCCTAAATCTTTATTAATGTGGCGAGGTTATAAATTGACGTCTGTTACCATTGAATGTAACTATAAAACGCATGAGGAAAAAATTTGGCTAATTATGCTGTAGATACTTAACCGTGCGAAGTTGGAAACAGAAGCTGGTAAATTTAAATAAATAAACCAATTAAATATAATGTAACGTAATCGCTGCAGCAATTTCAGAATTACTGTCGTAAAATCCTTGTGGTGGTCGGTTGACGACGTGAAAAGAGCCTTGTCAAGTACACGAGATAGGGCTCGATGAATACAGTGTCCTTATCTGACCCATATATCGTACCGCGCCCTGTGAAACAACTTAACAATACTGTGCAAGTTGTGGGGCAAATATTGAGCCTTGAGGGATACCGGTAGCGTACGAGTACATACGCTAAAGTGTGTGGGTGGACTAATCTAAATTAGCCTTTCGCATCAGTGTTGATTTGTACAGCGCCAGAAAATGTTAATTCAATATTAAAATCGTTTTATTTTGCAATACATCAATTCATCATTTCAGCCGTAAAACGTCCACTATTGAACACAGTCCTCCCTCATGGATCTCAATGAGGGGTAGTTGCCATACTCACCACGCTTACCAGACGGGTTGGCGAGCGCAGTACGGGATGTTGATACACGGAAAGACGCTGCTGCCCATCTTCCGGAGGTATCCCTTAGCAGGCTCTTACTGCATCCACGGGCATGAGAGAAGGGGTAATATTTTACTGCCGGCACCCCCCGGCACACTTATTTTGTAAATAAATGAAATCTTTCAAACATAAACCCTGTTATTATGGCACAGCAAGATTGCACTAGGAGGCACATTTCTTAAACTATTCATATATAAAATCTATTAACATAACTATATTCTAATGACATTAGTAGGTTTTAATATTAAAATAATTAAACTTTACGTACATGATCATTGACTTAGTCAGGGACAAATTGGTATGATAATAGACATACATAATTATAAGATCAAATATCCCCAAAAGTTCGCGCAGCGAGTAAAAACTGTTTTCATTTAATAAGTCTTTAAGGCCAGGTTATTTCAGCGGCACTACCTAAATTCTATAAAAAAATTTAAACGTCGTTGCCTATTTTCTGAGATGTTTTTTTTAGTATAACATTGATACACTCGAAGTGTATTAATGCTACACAACTACAAAAACGAGCAACAACTATCCTTCCTTCATAATTATTATTATTATTATTAATTATTTATTTATTTTATTTAATTAAGGGGCGAAGCCCCCTAATATAAATTGACGAGCTCTGTGGCGCAGCGGGCGAAGGTCCGCCTGCGACGCAAGAGGTTGCGGGTTCGATTCCCGCCTCGGGACAAATGTCTGTGCGATCTGCAGACATTTGTTCAGGGTGTTCTGGGTGTTTTTCTATATATGATAAAAATATCTATATTGTAGTATAATGTGTTAAGTATATCAGTCGTCTAGTACCCATAACACAAGCTCTGCTTAGCTTGGGGCTAGATGATGCTGCGTGATTTGTCCAGCATTATTATATTATTATTCCACATCATTTATTTGTAAACTCATAAAAATACATTTTTTACTATAAAGAAATACAAAAACAAATACTCTACAGTATTATTATTAATATGCATAGCGCTGTCTGTCTGTATATTTGACGATTACAACCGAACGCGTTGACTGATTGATTTTGGTGGTCACAGGGACCGGAGTTATTGTGACCTCAAAAGGTAACCAAAAAAATAAAAGTCTTCAAATGGCCGAAAATGTCCAAAAACACAAAAATGCCATTTTTGACCTTTGGTGAACTTTTGAGGCCTTCGCCCCCTTTTCTGGTACCCCCGTACCAATGCTTGTTTATTATTATCAGGTATAGTGAAAAATATCGTGTTTTGAACCGTTTTTATTATTCTCATCCTAATATATCATCCCATCTGATCACACTGCTAGGCAAAGGCCTCCCCCGTTAAATATTAAAAAACGTTTATTAAACTATATCATATATTTTTCCGATCAAAACAAAGGATATTTGTTCGTCTAAAATATAATCGAAAATTGCCTAACTTGGAATATCGTGGCTTTAAAATACTTTTTGATTGTTTCGGCATCCCTCATCCCCTTCTTATAAATTATTTAGGATTTTATTATACATTTTTACACACTTTCCATAAGGGCCAGAATGTAACAATTTCAAATTTGAGTTTGGTTGTGCTAGTATGTTACGTGGTCTTAGGTTTTAGGTTTTTAAAACTATAAATGTGTAATGCTTCATTTGAGTTTTTTTAGTTAATTTGAAGATTATGGTCAAGTAGCCATCTTAGAATATTATGGTCTCTTGTATAAGTTTGCCTAGTACCTATACCATACTTCTCGGTCGAAAGTAAAGAGTTTTTGAATTCCCTCTTTAACCAAATAGATACATGAAAAAGTTCCCGTCAAGAATTCCCTCTTTAACCAAATAGATACATGAAAAAGTTTCCGTCAATGAAATGCGTAGTTTATAATGAACGATTTCTTCGAAAATATAATCTACACTGGTCAATGTTATTTTCATTATTATTTTCTGAGCCTCATTCCAATTCAGCTTTAGCGATATCTACACTAAAGAGGAAAGATTTGATTGTTTGTATGCATTCAATAGCCTTCGAAACTACTGGACCGATTTGAAAATATCTTTAACCATTAGGATTCCACATTATTTCTGAGATGAACATACGCTGTATTTTATCCCCGTATTCTCACGGGAACGGGAACTACGTGGGTAAAACGGTGCAGCGTGCTATCAGATACACTAAACCACTGATCATTGAGACTTGAAATTTTCATGGTACGTTTGTCATAGTGCAAAACCGCCCACACAGAAGGGAATTTTGGAAATTCAAACGGGGTTCAAAGTTAATTTTACTAATGCGCCTTATCTCCAAAACCGTGCATGGTAGAAGCCTGAAATTTGAAATGTAGACTCCTTCAAAATAAGCAATTACGTGTTTAAGGATTTTCCAATTTTTTTTTAATTGTAAATGCAGGTGAGAATTTATGGCAAAAAAATGGTATTACTAAAAACGTGTCACATCTCCAAAACTGTGCATGGTAGACACGTCAAATTCGGAATGTAGAATCCTCATTCAAAATAAGGAATGACAAGTAGCAGAATTTTCAAACAAATTTGTAAGCCCGTAAACAGTTTTTGAAAAAGTTGCTGTTCAAGTTGTGTCGTGTTCAAGGAATTTCCAGTTTTTTATATATGAATTCAGGTGTATATTTGTGAAAAAAATGGAAAAATTATTAATAAAATCGGACAAGTGCGAGCTGGGCTCGCCTACCGACGGTTCCGTAGGTATGTAGGAACATAATAAATATTAGTAAAAGTTTAAAATGCACGAAAAGATTCGGTTACCCATCCAATTTATGACCGCGCGTGGGGTTGCTTAACCTCGATGATTGATTTCGTACTTTTTAAGGACGATTTTTTTATGATTTCATTGCAAATGTAGTTTTAGGATGTTTCCCTGTATCTACAGTTTAGGTCGATGTATCTTGCCAAATTTTATAGTTCTAGGTCTACGGAAAGTACCCTATGAATTTTGATTCCTTTGAGAATGTCGAAACATGGGTTTTTTGCGGCCGTATCTTTTTTCAGGTTAACTTAGAATATTTATATTTTCATAGCTTAAAGAGGGTGTAGATATGAGTAGGTATGTATATGGTTTTAATTTCAACTCGATACACGTTCTCGAGATAAAGGGTCTTCACAGACCGACGGACAGACGGACAGCAAAGTGATCCTATAAGGGTTCCGTTTTTTCCTTTTGAGGTACAATACCCTAAAAATGTGTCATATCTCAAAAACCGTGCATGGTAGGCACTTAAAATTCTGTAGACTTCTCATTCAAAATAGGTAACTATTTTCCAGTATTCTTGGTGGTTGTAAATTCAAAAAATGCCTCAACTATAAAATGCATTTTTGATAACTTTGCTATAATGTTAGTACCGCTGAATTTATTTTTGAAAACTACGCGGACGAAGTCGCTGGCAACAGCTAGTACCTACGCTAATAAACACACTATCGCCTAAAAATTTTTAACAAATGGTGGATGTTATGTATGTATGGCTCCTGGTAGCTGCAGCCCCGACTAGATTTTTATACTGCAGTTTTGTATGCTTACGCGGACACATGTGATAAAATATGTTACATTTTGACGTCGATAATGACTACAACAAGGCCCCTCAGTCTATTAAATAACCTGCGACAGTGCCCTTATTTACGTTGCAAATAGATAAATTGTATCTTCATACGAACATGTTCCTATTTCTTACCAGAGGCAAGATGGTTCCCGTTACCCCTGTCAAATATTATCATCATATCATATCAGCCCGTTGACACCCACTGTTGGGTATAGGCCTCCTCTTCAGCACGCCAACGTAAACGGTCCTGTGCAAGTCTCATCCACTGTCAAATATTATATTTATATTAAATCTAATAAGTTTTTGTGTTTGTCTATCTAAAAATACGTGACTGAAGCGAAACGAATAGTGACGTACAAGTCATTAGCTGTCTTTAGGTCGAGTTTATCTCGGTTAGCGGTTGACACCCGCAATAATTTGTCAATCTGTCCATTTACTCTCCATCTCAGCCACTTTTCTAGGGCAGTTTTTTCAGAGGCATCATCAATGAAGCGCTTTCGTAAGTCGGTTTTGATTTATGATGTCAACGCTGCTTCGTCCATGACCGGAATTAATGTTATGACGCTATATCTTTCAGGGGCAGTTGTGGAAAGATTAGGTTTTTCAGGTTTAATTTGCTTCACAATTACCATTTATTTTTATTTCAAGATTTTACTGTCTATAACTACTATAGTATTAGATAATTCTTGATTTGTCCACCAAATAAAATACCGTATTCAATGAACCTGACGATGATGTGTACCGTCAAACACGGCATCTTTACTTTTACATGTCATCTTTACTTTGCTCAACTCACCGTCAATAAGTCACTTCTTTAACTGTAACTTCGCCGTAGGTCGCCGGCAGTAGAATGATACCCCTCATGCCCATGGATGCAGTTCCTACTGCATCCATGGGCATGAGAGGTAGGTAGCAGGCAGCCTGCTAAAGGGATATTTCCGGAAGATGGGCGGCAGCGTCTATCCGTGTATCAACATCCCATACTGCGCTCACCAACCCGCCTGCCAAGCGTGGTGAGTATGGCAACTACCCCTCATGGAGATCCATGAGGGAGGCCTGTGTTCATCAGTGGACGTTTTATGGCTGAAATGATGATGACCGCTCAATTACAAGTAATCACAGTGGTTTGATAGGATTCCAAGATTATTAATGGCAACACTAAAGTTTTTTGAAGTTGGTAGCAATGTCAACTGTCGAATTATGATTGTTTTAGTAGAAGTGTGGTTGAGTGCCGGTAAGGAGGTTGGTGGAAAATTGTCTCTGTAGTTTCGAAACCGCTGCTTTTGGCTGAGTGAGATTTGAATATGTTACGTAAAAAAACGTCTAGAATGCATAGACGTCGATCAAAACTGCTTCTCGTACTAATTTTGTGAAATATTGGCTGAGGTAATGTCACTATAGGTTAGGTAAAGTTGACAAAGTAGTACTAGTGTCATCTTTACCTAAAGGTAGGGCTGCCACTTTTTAAAAATGATCTTAACCTCTGTGGCGAAATGGGCGATAGCCCGCCTGCGACGCAGGAGGTTGCGGGTCCGATTCCCGCTTTGGGATAAATGTTTGTACAATCTGCAAATATTTGTTCAGGGTGTGATTTGAAATAATAATAAGCGTAATTTTCCCTTACCCATTTGTTTAATTTTTAATAGCCTATATATGATACTAAGATTTTGTATGAAAAGTTTATGAAACATGTGTAAACTTTACCCACGATTTAGAATTGAAATTTAAAAGGTAGTATTGTCCTATGTCAATTTTTAAACATATACCTAACGTTTTCATTGAAATATAAAGGTTGGTAAAGAAGCCACAATCGTGTCATCTTTACCTGCCTGCTATTGAGTCAAATAAAATTTACTTCAAACCCTAAATACTCAGTATTTAAGGTTCGAAGTAAATTTAATTTAATCTATTGAAGCAGACTTGCGCTGAGTCATTAAAATTTTCAAAATAGTCTAAAATCTTAAATTTTATTCCGTTTTATGTTCAAAAATTAGGTAAAACTGCCGTGTTTGACGGTAGTTGTAATAATGACAAGTGGATAGGTATATCTTAATATTTTTCTGATATCGCCATCATTTCATTATCACCTGTTTGGTCTGCTTCATCAGTTCGACCTCCCAAATAAGTAATAGGTACCTACTTGCTGAATGCAAATGCTGACTTTACATGTTGTCGAAAATACCAAAATCGCTGTTGTATTTTATTATTTGAGTTCCAATGTTGATCAGCTTAAAGAACTTTCCAAAAAGGTTCGTAAATGCTGGAGTTCTGAGATAACTACTATAGAAAAAATGCTAATGATTGAGAACCTCCTTTGAGAACCACTTTTTAAAACCGGTTAAAAAGACTAAAGTCACCATAGCGCAAATTTCTAGTAGCAAAATTACATTCTCAACCATTATAAATTTTAAAAATAACTTTCCAAATAGGTTCATAAAACCGGAATTCTGTGGTAACATAGATTTAAAAAAATGCTGATAATTTGAACCTCTTTGAGAACCACTTTTTGAAGCCAGTTAAAAAAAAGAAATGATGTAATTTTTTTTCTAAATCGTTACTTCAAATATTTTTACGCCATAGTTCATATATATTATGAACCGCTATGCTGTCAGGCACAACTTCAACATAAGTATCGATATAAAACCTGTCTTCGAGAATGATATTGCCACTAAGCCCTGGGGAGGGGAGTTTGAAACGCAATTTACAGGGCTCCCTACTTGCACAGTAAATAACTTTATCGGGTGCACTGGACGCTGTGGAGGTCCGCCCGTCTAGAGCTTTCTATACACGTATAGAAGGCTAGTTGGTAAGGAAGTTGTGGTAAACTCGTTTATTACAAACCCTAGCTGTGCAGCAAACGAAGATATTGAAATGTTAGATCTCACTGCTTAATTGCTACTTTGTAAATTGTAATAGTATTCGCTTCGAGCCCCTTGTCACAGATTACAGAACCCGCCCTTGCTTACTATACGGTTCAAAGTGCTTTCAAATTTCTAGTTGAATGTACTTAATTTGTATCCATACTTCAGCCATGTAGAATGCTTAGAAGCAAACATTTATAATTATATTTAACGAAGCACTGACTTTTTGACAGAATTGGTAACAATTTAAATTAATGGGAGAGGTTACATATCAACAATTAATGAAAATTATGTATAAACATAAAGAAGAATAAGGGATTTTTGACGTGGGGCCAGCACCAGGTTCCAGCAGTAGTATGTTGCCTTTCCTTGCACACGGGCAAGAGAGGAAAGGGAAACATTCTACTAAGAATCTGCCAGGAGATGCCTCCGGAAGATGGGCAGCAGCGTCTTTCCGTGTATCCCGTACTGCGCTCGCCAATCCGCCTGCCAAGCGTGGTGAGTATGGCAAAAACCCCCTCATGATCTCGGAGAACCATAAAGGTCTTTGTCCAGCAGTGGACGTGGTTGGACAGCAGTCCTACGACTGACATGATGTAGTGATTTTTAAATTAAGCATTGGCAGTTTGTTTACTTTTTGTCTTCGTCGAATTTGGGTGAAGTAGACGTGTATTTTTGTTGATCTTTAGGAGGAACATGCTAAGTAATGGGCTCTAATTTAGAAGAACGTTCAAAATGATCACCTACTAACGTCACGTCACGCACTTGTGCTGTTTAGTTACATTTTCGAAGGAGTCAATATTTGCCTATTTCGTGCGTAACTAAACGGAAAATACAATCATGACATTGCGTACACACCATAGAAAAATCATATAAAAGAACTAGCCATAATTTACACTTCTGAAACCTCGTCATCCTAAATTCTAAACTTGAGCCCAGAAAGTTTTTAAAGTATAAAATGTCGAGGCCTTGCCAAATAAAGTTATATAAGCCGGGACTGCGCCTTGAGTGAAATAACGTCGAAGTACTCTTAATCCAAGCTTATCTGAAACTGGGACGCTGCTGGGCGACTCTAGACCCCACCAATCTTTTTACTTACTTACCAACTTATTAGCTTCTTGCTCGTAGATCCTTTGCGATAACTGAGAAACTTACAGACAAATTTTAATCATATCCGACTACACGATAAATATGATAAGATGTACTGTAATTAAAAATAGAAGTAGATAGCTGAAGGAAACTTCACTTCTGTGTTTTGAAGTAGAAATTAAATATGAACTTTGAAAGTAGGTATATATTAAGTTATGCTTTAACGGTGAAGGCAAACTTTGCAAGGAAACCCGCGCCTTAGTTAGTTTGAGACTTATTGACGTGTTCTTTCCTCTGAATGTAGCCGAATTAGCTAAAAGGATGGTAAAACTGCTGGGCAATCCTATTCCATTTAGAAATGTCCCAGGCACCGCAGCGTCCTCCATTAGCAGTTGCTGACGCTGTATGAATCGCCTAAAATATTGTTTAAAAGGCCAATCTATACTAATATTTTAAAGCTGAAGAGTTTGTTTGTTTGGCTGAACGCGTTAATCTGTACTGGAACTGCTGGTCCGAATTGATTTTTTTTAGTTCGGACCAGTTGTTCCTTTCAGTGTTAGATAGCCCAATTATCGAAGAAGGTTAGGCTATAAAACATCAACCTATGACCAATTAGGAGCAAAAAATCATTGAAAAATGTTGCATGAACGGGGAAAATATATTCCTTTTAGGAGCTTCCGTTGCGTGCGCTGCGTAAACGATCGAAGTTACGCACCCAGGTAATAAAATTTGTTTTAAATTAATGCATTATTTGCGAGGTGTTTTTTATAAACATAGTATCAATCCTTATGCAAATAATTACGTTATTCATTATAAGCATTCAATTTTGGAAAGAATTTGATCGTACAACATTTGAATTCAACAAATATCTTAGATGATATCACAGGTTTACCGCGCGCGCATTTTAGTTATAGCTGCCTACGACCCACTCTTTCTCACTTATGTGATGCAGACGAAGTTGCGCGGGACAGCTAGTTTACTTATATTTTCTTAATCTATACATATTTTTATGGGCTTTTCGTTAAAATATTATTTGGATAGTTTCATTAGGTATGTCGTAAGCGATGCAGATGAGATTTGGCATCTACCGGGATTTTAAATTAAATAAATAATAAAGTTTTTAGTCGTTTCTTCTCGATGCTTCTAAACAGAAAAATAATGTAAATACACATTATAACCACATAAATGAAGACATCCAAGGTACTACTACCTACTTGCGTACGTCATATTTTAGGATCACTCTCACTAGATCAAGTCAACAGATCCAGCCTGGATCTAGTGAGAGTTTTCATTTTAGAAAACTCTCACTAGATCCAGTATTTAAAGTTTTTCGAATACTGGATCTAGTGAGAGTTTTTTATTTGTTTGTACTCTCAGTAGATCCAGTTTCAAAATTTACAAAAAAAATTAAGTTATAATGTTAATGCAATTATAACTTGAATCTTCAAGTTCCAAATCGATGTTTTTGACAGGTGTCAAAAATGACAGTTGTCAAAATTAACAGAATTTTTCATACAGTATGACACATTATAAAAGTAACAGAATTAAAAAAATGACAGATGACAGCTGTCAAACTTCAAATGGCCATAACTCGACAACTACTCAGCCCAGACATTCCGTTTAGGGCTCAAATGAAAGGCATTGATCTTACCTACATTTTCGATGACAGCTGTCAAACTTCAAATGACCATAACACGACAACTACTCAGCCCAGGCTTTCCGTTTAGGGCTCAAATGAAAGGCATTGATGATAGCTACTTTTTCGATGACAGCTGTCAAACTTCAAATGGCCATAACTCGACAACTACTCAGCCCAGACATTCCGTTTAGGGCTCAAATGAAAGGCATTGATGTTACCTACATTTTCGATGACAGCTGTCAAATTTCAAATGACCATAACACGACAACTACTCAGCCCAGACATTCCGTTTAGGGCTCAAATGAAAGGCATTGATGATACCTACCTCTTTTTTAAGTATAGCGTACATATGTTATTGTTTTTTTGCATTATATATAATGTGCAGTACAGTAGTACTGCACATTATATCATTTTATTTCTTAATAATTTCAATAAGGTCTAATCAATTAGATTTGTTTATGTTATTTCACCTACTTGCAATCAATGCTTTTCATTTGAGCCCTAAACGGAATGTCTGGGCTGAGTAGTTGTCAAGTTATGGCCATTTGAAGTTTGACAGCTGTCATCGAAAAAGTAGCTATCATCAATGCCTTTCATTTGAGCCCTAAACGGAAAGCCTGGGCTGAGTAGTTGTCGTGTTATGATCATTTGAAGTTTGACAGCTGTCATCGAAAATGTAGGTAACATCAATGCCTTTCATTTGAGCCCTAAACGGAATGTCTGGGCTGAGTAGTTGTCGAGTTATGGCCATTTGAAGTTTGACAGCTGTCATCGAAAAAGTAGCTATCATCAATGCCTTTCATTTGAGCCCTAAACGGAAAGCCTGGGCTGAGTAGTTGTCGTGTTATGGTCATTTGAAGTTTGACAGCTGTCATCGAAAATGTAGGTAAGATCAATGCCTTTCATTTGAGCCCTAAACGGAATGTCTGGGCTGAGTAGTTGTCGAGTTATGGCCATTTGAAGTTTGACAGCTGTCATCTGTCATTTTTTTAATTCTGTTACTTTTATAATGTGTCATACTGTATGAAAAATTCTGTTAATTTTGACAACTGTCATTTTTGACACCTGTCAAAAACATCGATTTGGAACTTGAAGATTCAAGTTATAATTGCATTAACATTATAACTTAATTTTTTTTGTAAATTTTGAAACTGGATCTACTGAGAGTACAAACAAATAAAAAACTCTCACTAGATCCAGTATTCGAAAAACTTTAAATACTGGATCTAGTGAGAGTTTTCTAAAATGAAAACTCTCACTAGATCCAGGCTGGATCTGTTGACTTGATCTAGTGAGAGTGATCCATATTTTATACCGAACCGTTTATGAGATACTGTAACATTACTGTTGGCATTGTCATTATGTTGACGTAAAACGAATAGTCGTGTACCAACCTCGATAATTGAGGTTTAGGCATACGTTCAAACTAATACACGACACGACTTAACAATAATCTTACATCACTATGTTATTATTTGGCGAATACATGTTAAACACATGCTGTTACTAACCCGCTCAGTATAAATATTATTTATATTATGATCTCACCTAACTACACTGTAGTAAAACAACATTTTGTTTCAGGTTATTTATTATTTAAGGAATTTTGTGAACAGACGTCAGAAGAACCAGTGCCACAATTAAAATTTTATGAAGAGGTACGTAAGTTAACAATGGATTTGTGTCGTCTTTTAACTTTGGAAGTCAAAGGGCATTGAGTTAATCTAAATTCTGTTTTGCAGATTAAATTATATGAAAAACAAGAATGTATAGAAGAGAGGCAGCGGATCGCGAGGGATATTTACGACAATTTTATCATGAAAGAACTTTTAGCACATTCTCACGTGAGTATATATAAGCATAGGTACTTAAAAGCATCGTAGCATAAAAGTATTTTGTGGAGCATTTCATTGAATTGCTACATCGGGACATCAGGCCTCGTCTTGGGTAATGTGATGAGATATTTTTTAAGCTCCCTAGGAGTTATTAGTAGAACTTTTTACTGCCACTCCACTATGCACAGTTTTGTTGTCCGATTATAAAGTTGCTTCTGTCGTCCTGTGAATAATAGATAAGTGGCCAGCTTGCAATGGAGCGCTATCAAGTGTAATACTTGATTTCATATTTCCATTTTCATTTTCTACTTCATATTTTTAATGTATTTTTTGGGCCGGAAATTAGATAATATTTTGTACGCTATTTTTAACGGTTGCTTTAGAAGTATCCACTTTAAAACAGCTATTTTGTAATAATATCAAGGTAGGATTATGAGTGTCAATCTACTCCTGAAATGTAGATAAAGATTTTTCTCCGATTCTCATACGTTTTACCAAACCAGGTATGGTTATTTAATTAATAGGGGTCCGTAGTGCCGTTGATCCATTGATCAATCATTTAAAACCGCCATTGAACAGTCAGCTTACGTTCAACATAGACAGTATTTCGTCAGTTCTATGAAACTGCAAACAAGACCACATTAACGGTGCATAAACCACAAATGTGACTTAACTTACCCAGTAAACTGAGCGGATCAGTTTGAACCGAACGCATAGGTGCTCTAGTTGCGGTCGAATCTGGTATCACCGCCTTCAGCGATTCGCTAAGATTATCCGCGATTTAGACCAGTCAGTTTTAGTCCGGTGCAGAAGTTCGTTATGCAGGGGATGGAAAATAAATGAACGCGCTTTGCTGACTGGTAATCTGAGCTAGTACTCGGAGATGATTACAGAACGCAAACGTTTTTGTGCCGTTAGTTTGAGAGCGGATTTGATGAAATCAAATGCATAGTCATGATCTCAAAAAATCCATGTTAGTTAGTTGAAAAATTTAATCCGAGTAGTTCGCACTAAATTTTAGCATTCTAATTTTAATATGGTAAAGATCTTATTATGGAAACCCATCTGTGAGTCTCTAAGAACCTACTGGGACCACTTTTCCTATAGTTACACGTTTCTTTTGGTGACATCAGCTTATCTTTCTAATTTTCTAGTTCAAATGTCATCTGAATGAATCGAAGCTATTGCGAATTGGAACTTACATTTGCGGTACAAGTCAATTAGAAACTGGGAGATGAGAGGGGTCGTGACTCGTGAGCATTAGCATCCGGCGGAGCGGTGCTTGTCCGTATAATGACCCTCGTTAGTACTGTTGGCTGCGAGCCCTGAACCTTCCCTACCAACAGATTATTCGGGTCGAGCGTATTATCTGCTTCGTTTCTTGTATTTTGGCTCTTTATGGATAATACAATCGACTAAGAGGTAGATGTTTGCTGGTGGTCACTTCATTATGGTTTGGGTTTGTATCGAAGTTCGACAAGGTTTCGGCAACTAGCTAATCTAGAATAACATCACGATGTTACCGATATCACGGTAACATCATTCGAATAATACAAACATAACGATTTGTCAGGAAATCATTATGACTAAGAACAGTACCAGTGACAAAATCTTTGAAACATTTTGGTTGGAAAATATATAAAATTATACATGCATTTTCATAAAACAGAAACTTGGAATATTATCTGCATAAGGCTGAAGAAGTAGGCCAACAAATAAAACTCCACAAAGACGAACTCTAGACCGCGTCGTAACTATAAAGGCATTTTCCTCCGAGACGAAGTTACGCTAATGCGTTCCGTCGCAAGGCGAAGTTTCTTGTTTGTAAGTAACTATATTGACTAGCTTCCCGTCCTGGGTTCGCACGTCTGGGTACAGAAACTCGATTTACCTAAAACAGTACGCCCCGCTTTATTAAATACTGGCAAGTAGCTGTAATTTCGCTGTTAGTAAAAAAATAAATTTCGCACTGGCAAATTGTTTTCGATATTTTTCTTGTGTCGCTTTATTAAAAACAGGAAATGTCTGAAGCCCACTTTGTTTATAAATTAGTAATATAACCATGCCCTTTCCCTGTGCAGTCTTACGACTTCCGTCTCGTGCACGGAATACTAAATTGGCTATTTGAAATTTCACAACCCACTCACAGGTCTAACTCTTATCATTTTGTTACAGGACTATTCAAAGGAATGCGTAGCGCACGTACAAAAATATCTAATGAAACATGAAGTACCACCGAATCTATTTGAGGTAATTTCATACGACCTACATTAAGGTTGCAATTGCTACTGGCCTAATTGGTCCTTAATTAAATATAGTTTCTGAATAAATGCACAATACCATATTCATTTGCAGTAGGTTTGTGTTAAGAAAATTCGATGTAAATACCGTGGGTAAAATGTTGCCCCTCCTCTCTTCGTGCTCCTCTCGTGGATGCAGAACGAATCTGCCAAATGATACCGCCGGCAGATGGCAGCAGCGTCTTTCCGTGTATCAACATCCTGCACTGCGCTCGCTAAACCCGCCTTCCAAGCGTTGCGAGTATGGCGACAACCCACTCATGCTCACTACTTGAAGATCCGTGAGGGAGGCCTATGTTTAGCAGTGGTCGTCTTACAGCTGACATGGTGATGATGATGAATTTTATTTCTGGAATATAACAGATTACAATTATCTGGCAGGGTTGAAAGCTGCCCATTGTTAATTATATTTTTATTTCAGCCTTACATCGAGGAAATATTCCTACAACTAAGAGGAGAGCCGTTCAGAATGTTTTTAGAAAGGTAAGATACAATTGCCAGGACAAATATAATAATATAAAGAGAAGTTGTCAAAATGTGCTTATGTGATTTTTTCGTTCTAGCGATAAATACACAAGGTTCTGCCAATGGAAAAACTTAGAGTTAAACATTCAGCTCACAATGAACGACTTCAGTGTCCATCGCATAATCGGGCGAGGCGGGTTCGGTGAGGTCAGTCCATTGAATTTAAACACCAATTTGTACTATTCCAAGCAGTGCCATTTTTTCCCAATCCCATTTCCACTAACGCTACCCCAGTACTCGTTACTTGAAATGAGCGTAACCTTAGCTCGATACAGGGTGGGGCAATGTTTTGGCTGCTTTGGTAGCAATGTATGCAAGGCATTTTTTTTACAAAACCTATACTAGGAAATATGGAGAGTGGGATGGGAGTCCTTTGCCCGGCTGTGGTATCCTACAGGCTGATTAGATTAGATGCTATTTAATTTGGTTAATATTAGTTCTTTAAGGACCTAGGGACACTTCCTGGTAAAAAAATCGCATGGACTAGTTTTTTGACAAAACCAAATGCAATTTCTTGGGCTAGCTGTACTTTTTTCAAAATTCAATAAAGTATTTTTTACCCATAAAAGACATTAACTTTTTAAATACAAATATAAAAGTAAAAATATAAAGGATCCATTCAACCAGCCAAAATTTTTCCCCACCCTGTACAATGTTTCACTTAAAGTAAAACCTATCTCGGCTATGCTATCAGACTTAGATACCCTTGGTAATGTGTAGGTCAGATAGAAATGGTTAAAATGCAGCCGCGTGATATGAATTATGTCAGCTCACAATCAAGTGGACAGCGTTCATTCCCCGCTCTAAATTAGAATTCCATTACAGCTGGCGCAGTACTAAACTAAATTTATAGTCATTCATCAGTCGGCTAGGAAATCTACGTAATAGGGAATAATAGGGAATATACTAGTCTTTTATATCATCCTCACATTATGTGTTAAACATAAACAAGTCCTAAACTATGGCATTACAGGAAACCTTAAGCCAAATCGTATACATTTAATATGTCTAAAACTATTTTTAATTAGGTAGTTCCATTTTAAATTAAAATTGCAAAATAGCGCAGTAACTTCAAATTTACGAAACGCGACTCATTGATAGACCCTACACGGGTCCGCCAGCGACACGTGACCACGTGCAGCCGAATATAATTTGTTGTATTTTTTTGTTCCAGTAGGAACTCTATAGTTAGTAGGTAATCACTTTCTATTCTATGTGACGTCATCCTAAGCCCGCACAAGATGGCAGCGTTTCAGTTTATTCCGTATCTATTTTACTTGAATGTAAATTATTATAACTGACCATTTTCAAAACAATGTATATTTTTTCTATGTGTACATACATATGTACATATGAACTTAAAGCATATAAATACTTGTGCATTCCTATTATTATTAAAGTACCGTTGTGATAAGCCTACATGAGGATTAGAATGTTGATAGACATCGTCTAGGTCACTCAGTGATCGAAGAACGCCTTGCACTTTGCGATATATTATACAGCTAAATGTTTTGAGCGATTCCACAATAAATAACTAGTAGTCGAATAACCATCTGTATCTAGTGGTTATGTTCTATTTCTCTCTATCAATAATTCAATATAGACTTAGCAAAGATAAAATACATTTACGTGTCTGTTTTGATACGGTGTCCGATATCGTTATAATAAACAAATTGACATCATAGTCTGCGTATGGCATGTTCTATGATTGATTACACTAAACGTACGCCCCCTTTTCTATGCATGGTTTTGAAAACATGAACACAATGGTTTTATATATAATTGTGGTTTATTAGTACGGCTTAGGCATTAATTGATGTTGTTTGCACTATTTGTAATATCGTTTTATATTAAAATAAAAAGAACACGTTTTGGCTGAAAAATCGTGAATTCCTATTTTTTTAGTTATGTAAAGATGATCCAGAGATAATAATCGGTTTTTATGCACTTAAATAAAAAAAAAAAATCTGTTTTTTGATTCATTTTTATTTGTACCTCTACGGCAACTCTTCACAGATTGTCAATGACCCTGTTCGAAATCATTGTCGTTTAATCAGCCGTTGAAGTTGAAACTTGACGAAAAGGGAAATTGGAAACGCAAGATGATGGAGAAAAACGATAAAATTAACCATGCTCATGATACCTACTTGACACTGGCAAAATGTGTTAAACCAAACACAAACAGCCATAAAAGGAGATTGTAAACTTTAGTGGTCTATTCTTGAATGAAAATCACCGAATCCTGGACAGTCGTAAAACTAAAGTTGGTCCCTGTGATGGTCACAATCACCCTTTCAGGTTTGCTTATATATTTATAATACACCCTGTTTGTGCTAATCGGCTAAAGTAAAAAGTTTAATAATAAATAATGCTGGACATTTCACACATCACCATCTATCCCCAAAGTAAGCAGAGCTTGTGTTATTATGAGTACCAGATATAATACTTATATTTTTTTGTAAATGTATACATATCGTACGTAGAAACCAAGTCAAGAGGCGTTTAATAAAATTATACAAAGTACCAACGGCAGTATAGCGTGTGTTTATTTATACCTGCACCATAATTACCCACTTGTTATATTTTAGGCAAGGCATGCCATGACCCTACTTTGTAACAACATTGACGTGTTCATTTGTATTCTAGCACTATTTAGTCAGACCTTGTAAAATGCTTCGCGTGTATTGACACGCGAAGTATTCCAGAGCAAATTGCAATTTGTCACAGAAGTTATCGTGTCTCGAGCTATGCCTGAAACTCGACACCTCCTGTAAATATATGAGTGTAGGTGTAGACAGAATATAATGTTTAATAATAGTATTTATGTGCATGGATTTGTCTCGTTGACTGTAACGGGGGAATTTTAACCTTCCATCCGTTGTCTTAAATACTTATGCTTTAATACTTCTACTTCACCGTAAGCTCTATAAACGTGCCGATAGCAGGCGAATATTCGTTGTCAACAGCTGTAAACGATGTACTTCAGTTTATTTACGAAGGAATATATAATGATGGTTTACGATTATGATTCCTCCAGACAGTTCTAATATGTGATGTCGTTGGGGGTAAGCTATGACTAAGACTGATATTTTATGATGAAATTGTACCCAGTAGAATACGAAACAGTTATATTATCCCCAATTCGTGACGTAAAACTCAGCGGAGCTTATAAAATAAAATATTCATTAGACAGTCAGTAACACCGATTTGAACATTATGCAGGTGTACGGGTGCCGGAAAGCGGATACTGGGAAGATGTACGCGATGAAATGCCTTGACAAGAAGCGCATTAAAATGAAACAGGGAGAGACGCTGGCTCTCAACGAGAGGATCATGCTATCGCTAGTCAGTACTGGGGTAAGTGTTACATAATAAAATATGAATTTAGGAGCAGTGATAACCATTGTTTGTAAGGGGTATGCTCGGGGTAACATATCCAAACGGATTAGCATGTTGAAGTGGCAATGATCAGGCCACGTAGGTCGTAGAACAGATGGCCGATGGAGCCGAAAAGTTTTCGAGTGGAGGCGACGACCGGCAAACGCAGTGTATGGGCAGACCACCTGGTGAAGACCGCAGTTCGACGGTGGATGCAAGCCGCTTCTAACAGCAATACCTAAAAGTCCATGAGGAAGGCCTATGCTCAGCAGTGGACGTCCTACAGCTGAGATGATAATAACCATCATTGTACGTCGTAGTTAGTACACCTCGTAGTTTACGTCGCATCTATGGATGCGACCTTATTGATAAGACGCAAGACATTTATGGCCCGGCGACTCATTTCTTAACGCGAGTTTCTGTGCTGTATGTAACATATTTGTGAATCTGTTATAGCTTTAGCACAGGACTGTGGTGAATGGCATAAACTTAGGATAACTGATGATAAACAGTGAACATATAAAATAAAAATTTGGAATAGATGACAAATCTTCAACATTTTTAAGTTTTTTATTCTGCCTGAAAGTTAACACTAAATTATACTTCCAGTTCATATATTTGGAATACCCTCAACATTGTATCGACAATTTTAACAAGGTTACTTAAATCTATTCTCCTCAATGGAAGGGATAATAATTTTTGCCACCTTCTAACAAACGCGCATAAGTTTAATTGCATTGAACGCTGATACTGATACTTGAATTTAGTATAAAAAAAACAAAATTTTGATACTTTTTATCCCTGTACAAAGAGTGCAGAAGCTTATAACATTAGTTGAGTGAATGTTGATTTAATGTCACAGTTTAAATCATTATCTTCATCTCAGCCGTAGGACTGCTGTCCACGTCCACTACTGGGCATAGACCTCGCTCATGATCCAAGATCATGAGGGGGTTGTTGCTAAACACGTTTGGCAGGCGGGTTTGCGAGCGCAGTACGGAATGTTGATACACGGAAAACGTTGCTGCCCATCTTACGGAGGTATCCCTTGACATAAGGTATCCACTGCATCCACGGGAAAGAGACGAGCGGCAACATTCTACTGCCGGCACCCTCACCTCTATGAATTTGCGGAAGTTTTGTTGCTACACGGATCACAGCTTAATCTCTTTTCCACGTAAACAATAGGTCATTGTTTGCTTTTTTATTAAGTTCATCATGTCGAATTAGAAGCAATGACGCACGTACAAAATAATTGCAAAGTAAAACTAATTGAGGTACAGGTAAAAAGTATTATGTTTCTTTGTCAACGACTTGAGTTAGGTACATCGTCTAACTATTTTAACCCCTCGGGTGCCACATAATAATATGTTATAAATCATATACCATTGGATTCGCATTGAAATTTTCTACACGTTTATGTATTCTACAAAACATAAAATAACTAACCTGATTTAACTTATGTACACCCGTCGGTACCTACTCTAAGCGCGCGGAGCGTTCGAACCTTATGGAGACCCGTCCGTCGCTCCATAAAGCGCGTCGGGGGTTAAGTACATGTTAGTTTTCATCATAGCCCATATTCAGCCCGTTTGCACCTACTGTTGGGTAAAATAAGCCTCCTCTTTAATGCGGTCCCTTGCGATTCTTGTCCACTAACTCCCAACAGACAGTGCTAATAATGTCATTGGACCATCCGGGCGGGTGGTCTGCCTCTAAGTGGCGCAGTGTCTCTTGGCCACCTTTCTGTTACGGCTTTAGAACATCTTCTATCGGCCCTCGTCACCAAGTGCCCCGCTGCATTAGTTATCTATAGTAATAAATTAGGACAGGTGCGTGTCGGGCCACGCGCTTTATAGGGTTCCGTAGTTACCGGTAGACCAGTTGTGAGAAGGGTGTATGTTTACGTTTACCTAAACATATTAACAGGAATTAATTGAATTTTCGGTTTGAAGTATTCAGTGCGGTTGGTAAACCGTATCACTATTTTAGCGACAATTTCTCCGAAGCTAAAAAAGCTAGCTTAACCGTTATAGTTTTCCTAGAAAGTTCATAGTTAAAACTAAAAGGAAAACTTGTGGCGACCCTGCATTAAATGGGATAAGGGCAGCGAGACGGTGATGACGTTGTATATTATTATATTAGGATATGAATGCTACACCCCATTCAAATCATATCCATCCAAAGGTCGTCTGGAAGAAATCGCTTCAAGCGATAAGACCGCCCCTGGAGTATTTCTATTGTTTAAGATAATGTTAATTAATCATGTTTTATTTTCTGTACGATTTACACAATAAAGAGTTTATATCTTTCTATGATGATTAATAGATATTATAGGCCAATTTAACTTTCTTGAATGCAACGGATTCCCTCGTACTGATCGCCGAATGAAATTTATTGAAATAAATACATGTTATGTAAATTGCGTTTTGAATAATTCTTTCACATATTTTCGTACAAAGTTCGTGAACCGAGCCGGGCGTGTTTTGATTTTTCGAAGGAATAATTTACATACATAATAGAGATAGTAGGTACACGATTATTCCAAATACGTCAATAACTGAACGCGCAAACAATATCTTATCTTGTGAATCATAAGTTTTTGCTATGTATAAAACCAAATGTTGCGTGTCGTGAATCACAATGTTCCCTGTATTTTTTACCGACTTAAGAAAAGGAGGAGGTTCTGTTGTCGTCTTTTTCAGTCTGTATTTTTTTTAATTTTTGTTACCTCAGTAACTAACTAAACTAACTCCTAACTCCGTAGTTTAGAAACCGATTTGGAAAATTATTTTTGAGTTTGATGAGATACCCATTATTTTTCAAAACTCTCAGTTCTGATGTTGGGATCCATGAGGAATCGATGGAACTCCTCAAATATTGTAGGTTAACATTATAGCGATATTGACATATTTAGCTCAAGGTGAAGCATTTATAAAGTATGATTTGGTGATGTGGAACAGATGAAGAAGACCACAAATGGTTATCAAAACTCTTCGATATTACATACATAATACACGAGTAACGAGAAGACATCGCAAGATGGCTAAGATAATATATCGCTATCCATTAATTATCATACTTAACTACACATCATAATCATTAAGTTCATTGAAATGAAATAAAATGGAATAGACCAAATATTACCAATTTTTTTTATATGCCTTAAATTTGGACTTGCGCTTGGGTTTTATGTTTTACTTAATAAGATTCGCTTGATTTTAAACCCAGTTCTGATGATGGGATCCATGATAAATCGAGGGAAATAAGCATTCATAAATAGTGGTTTGGGTAATTTTTGCAACATTTTAGATTTTATCATTGAAGTTGTTTTTTTTGTTTGAAAATTTAAGAATTATTTGTTATTAGTATTTCATCGCTGAACATAACGTGAGCTCAGACGACACGTTAATGTTTATTCTTGAGGGTATCTGTAAGTTTCAAAAAAGGTATAATAATAATGTATACAATACATAATGATTATGTAAATATTTGTGATTTAAAATAGCACTAACAATCGCGAACTTCTCCTTAGCATCCGCATTTTGATCCATATGGATCAAAATGCGGATAAAGATAAATATATATATATTTTTTGATATATATTTCTTTTTTATATTCTCTTAGACGTTCGTATCCAAGGGAAACTATTGTACAATGCCTGTCTAGTATCGTATTGTAACAATATTTTCTTGCAAATACAAGCCTAACAGATTTACACTTAGTAGCTGCCCCGGCGAGCATATTTAATTTGTCATGGATCCCATCATAGGAATTGAGTTTCGAAAAAATATAGGACCAATCTGGAAGATTCGAACCCAAAAAGAATTTTCCAAATCGCTTCATACACGACGGAGTTCTGAGATAAGGTAAAAAAATACAGATGCCTTGAGAACCAAGAGGACACATTCCCAGGCGATGTGGACCAAAGCCATGACAGCATGGTAGACGAGGATGAGACAAAGAATTGTCGGCCGACCGGTAGTACGTGCGAGGTGGGTCGGCGATTTAACTCACTTCGCGGAGCGTCAATAGATGCGACTAACACAGGATCGTGATTGATGGCACAAACTGAGGGAAGCGGAACGGCCAACAGTGGTTGAAGTCGGGCTGTAGATGATGAAAAAAAAATGGCAATATTACAGTTAGATAATATCAGAGAACTCACTGTAAATGCAGTGTAGGTCGGGCTTTTCTAAAAGTGCTTATTAATATAGCCAGATTAAGTAAGATACTTAAAGCCGTAACTATTGGTTTACTGCCTAATTTTGTTACAGTATATCAGGCCCTTGTGTTACGAACTAATGCCAGTTTGATAACATGCTTGATAAGACATTTATCCAACGCACATTAACTAAATCATCACTAGCATCAACAAATCTTATTTAATAATGGCACATAGAAAATTATAAGCCTTAATACTTCGAGAACAAAATACGCTGGAAATACCTGATTTGTCAATACAAAAAATTCCAGCAATCGTAAACGAAATTAATTAAAATATATTTTACAGAGAAAACTTTGAGTAAATAATCTCAATAACAGCTCCTGTCAGTTTGCTACTCAGTGTGTTAGCATTTGTCAAGGTCAGGATACCCGAATTCTGTTACTGTAAACAATGTACGAAAAATTCTAAATAGCATGTATAAATAATGCTGGACACTACACACAACTGGTCCCAAACTAGGCAAAGCCTGTATTATGGAATTCAGATGAGGTGATTGATACTTAAATACATTTCCTTGTGAACTTCATTATTCCTGGTTTGCTTCTCTGCCGTAATTTGTTCCCCTAGTCAGGTCTGGGTAAATCACACCCATCTGGGAGACTAAATTACAACAGAAAAGCAAACCAGGGATGTTATATTACGGAGGCGGTTTTACCGGGATCGGAGTCGGAGGTTTTACTTTTGGTGTATCGGAGTCGGAGCCTGATTCGGAGGTGTTAAATCAAACGGAAGCTCCGGCCTTTTGGAGTCTGAGTCAAAGCTGCGTAACTGAAGCAAACATCTGTCCCTCGGCTGGGATGGAACCAGCAAACTCCTTCTCTGTCGGTTATAAGACCAAGGAGGTCGTCAAATCAGCCTAATAACTCTGTTGATGATGTCAGTCATAGAAATCGCCCCCTGCGTTAAAAATACGCACAGCAGGTGAGCTGAGGCACCTTGTTTATATCAATGAATTGGAAACATCTGCCTCGGTTGCACCATCGACGAACGATTTTTGTCCATAATTTTTCAATCGAACCTAACTCTATACACAAGGCAAATAACACGGGAATGAACAAACATAAACATAATTAGGGGGCGAAGCCCCCTATTATGCATAGCGTTGTCTGTCTGTGCATGACACGATTACAACCGAACGCGTTGACCGATTTACATGAAACCTTTTTTGTTAGCACTGTTTTAATGAAAGAAGGGTACTGTTGATTTGGTGACCCTGGTCACAGGGACCGGTGTTATTGTGACCTCAATTTATTTGAAATTTTTAATTATTTTTTTTGTTTTTTCGGAAACTTTCACCACTTTTTCTGGTACCTCCGTACCAATGCTTGTTTTAACGTAATTTTTGCCGCATTTTACGATGTACGTTTTTATTGGCGGGCGATATGTGTTTTATACGAGGTCCCTTTGCATGCAAAAAGGTATAACCAGTAATTGAATGTGCAAAAGCCAGCAAGTTGACGTTCTAAATGTTTACCGATGGGGTATTGTCGTAAAAGTCAACCAGCCGTAATTGAAGACTCGGTTCAAGAAAGAATATTATTTGCCAATGCCATTCACAATCGTTTAATACGAGAGAATAGCTTTTGTAGCAGTCCAGAGGTAATTATTAGAACAGTTTACTAGACTATTGCTTTACACTTTACATCAAATTCACGAACGGTGCCTAAAACAAAAAAAAATCGCAATGTCTGTTAGGTTTCATCGTAATATTTTATATCGGCGTTCAATATGAGATCTTTGGCGAGAGGCTAAGGTGGGAGTAACGTCCCGAATTGAGTCTCAAATAAAATAGGTTACGGAAGGCGCTTCAGTGCGCAAACTCCGCAGGCAAAAGGCTACTTTGTCGGACGTTACTGGCATATTCGGCAGTAATTTACCCTTACAATCTTATTTATATCTGGCTCACGTGCTCTGTATGGCATTATTCTGTTAGTGGACAGACATACTCTACTACACATCTAACCACATTTACGCGGTTAGCTACGTATGGCTTACATTGAATTAAGCAGATTGTTATAAATAAACTGATGTATAAACAAACTATGCAGATTCCACCCAAAGTTATACGCCCGCACTGTACTTGGATAAATGGTGAAGTGTTATTCCAGGTTATTTCTGACAAAATTTACTTATTTCGTTTTAATTCTTTAAGTATTTTGGCGATCAGTGACAAAAAATAGTCATCTTTGCACTACTGCAATTTTATCTTCAATACTATGTACGTCCTTATACGTCTGATTCAATAAACTATTAAAATATACAATTTATCGCCTTGTTACTCGTAGTTAAACACGCCTATTTACTATTACAAAGTTTTACATAATTTATTGGATAAGATATCTACACAGCAGTAAGATAGGGATTTCGCAGAATACTTTTCAACCGATCGAAGCCACGGCCAGAAGCGTGTATAAAATAATCATGCGCTAACTGTAACTAATCCAACTAGTATTTCATTACTTATTTATTATCAACGCCCATGAGCTACAATAATAAACCGATTGGCTTGTACAATATAAAAAATCCGCATTCAATCGTTACCACAGATCAAATCGCCACTTGTCTTAATATCCATTCGGTATCATATCAGATTGCTTATCGATCATCGGCGGGTTTGATTCAGTAGATACAATAGTGGTGATCATACTTGTACATATATTTATAAGCGATTTGGTATCGGGGACATAAACGATATCCAGCCAATTGGACTGAAACGAATTGGATCGCCCTCAATTTGTCGTAGAACAATTCGCTTCCGCTGCATTTTGTTTTACCATTCCAACACAACGATTCATTTTTCATTTCGAAATTTTACACAGTTCAGTTTCTGGGTCGCGTTTCGGGTCAACGAAAATGGGATGGAGATTTATGAGATAGTGCTCTTTACGAGTACATTATGTCAAATATACCACGTTTTAGCTGCAGTAATAGCTCTCAATTTGTTTTATATTAAAAAGTACTGCATAATTTACATCAACACCTAGTGAGATTCTGTACTTGAAGGTTTAACAAGGAAGCCAGGACACACGTGAAATGTCGGTGTGTAATATTTAATACTTCGTGACCTATACCAGATTTCCCTGGAACTTTAACAAGGCCGCGGGTTTACGTCCGTAGCGAAGTTTATAAAACGAGAACTGTCAGTCGTTTAGTAATATACCTATCTTTATAGGTAACTTATGTGTAGAGGTAGAGTCAACTTTTGGCACGATTTTTCTTTTACTGTGACTTTTGTTTTAAAAACTTTATGTTGTGCGGTAATAAACCGTTTTTATTTTATGTTTACGAGAAGGCAAACTCCGTTTTATAGAGGCAATGTGAATGAAAAATTTTATCGGTATTCGATCATATGAGTCGATCATGAGTTGATACGATTTTCTTAATAAATTGAATTGATATGTAGCAACGTATTCATTCTTTATCGACCGTGAAAATGTTATGTTTGATTTATGAACCTTCATCACGTTCCATAACTTTTTTGGGCTAAAAGCCAAACTAACATTATTGTTTTGCTCATTTGAGACATCTACGTGCTCTGGTGTGTGCACGTTACAAATACAAAGCAATACGAATTGTACAAAACAATGAACGCATTATGTTAGTCTTACTTACCGTGCCTGCATAAGAATGTTGCCCCTCCTCTCTTGCCCGTGGATGCAGTATGAATCTGCCAAGGGACACCTCCGGAAGATGGGCAGCAGCGTCCTTCTGTGTATCAACATCCCGCACTGCGCTCGCCAACCCCCTGCCTAGCTTGGCGAGTATAGCAACAGCGCCTTCATATGATCATATGTCCAGCAGAGGACGGGGACAGCAGCCCTACGTCTGTGATGATGATGATGATGTGTTGTTACCTCTTTAAGCAAAACTACCGAACAGATCAAGCTGAAACTTTGCACACATATGGACGTGGAAAAGTAATTTAACTGTAACTAGATTATATTGCAACTGTTTCACAGAACCCGACTATTCGACGCAGTTTTTTTTCTATTTTTAATGGTTATAAAAAGTAATTTTATCATTATTTGGTCTACGTACAGCAAAATTGCTTTCCCGTATAGACGTTGACCAGGATTAACACATAGGTTTATTTTTATCCGGCTTGTATATTATATACCTAAATGTTTATTTATATATGTATATATATAAAATTCAAAGTCATGACTGACTCACTGACTGATATATCAACGCACAGCCTAAACCACTGGACCTAAAGACTTGAAATTTGGCACACATATACCTTGAGTATCCTAGAGGTGCATTAAGAAGGGATTTTTCGAAATTCCCACGGGATAGGGAATAAATGGGATTTATATTTCCGAATCAAAGTGGCTCTGCGTGAAAAAGGGGATTTCCACGCGGACGAAGTCGCGGGCAAAAGCTAGTATTATATACAACGCGTGTGACGGCTAGTAGTTTTGAAATCAATAAATATACTACTACTTCAGCGCATTGTCTCATCATCATTTTTTCATCATTTCAGCCGTAGGACGTCCACTGCTGGACAAAGGCCTCCCTCATTGATCTCCAAGTACTGCGGTTGGAAGCCGTCTGCATCCACCGCCTACCAGCAGTTCTCACCAAGTCGTCTGCCCATCTTGTAGGTGGACGTCCTACGCTGCGCTTGCCGATCCGTGGCCTCCATTCGAGAACTTTGCGGCCCCATCGGCCATCTGTTCTGCGCGCTATATGGCCTGCCCATTGCCACTTCAACGTGCTAATCCGTTTGGCTATGTCGGTGACCCGAGTTCTTCTACGTATCTCCTCATTTCTGATTCGATCCCGTAGTGAAACCCCGAGCATAGCCCTCTCCATAGCTCGTTGAGCGACTCTGAGCTTGTTCAGAAGGCCAATAGTGAAGGACCACGTCTCGGTTCCATATGTCATCACTGGTAACACACACTGGTTGTAGACTTTCGTCTTAAGGCACTGAGGTATGTTGGACGAAAAGACGTCGCGAAGTTTCCCAAACGCTGCCCATCCGAGTTGGATTCGACGATTGACCTCTTTCTCGAAGTTGGACCTACCTAATTGGACTGTTTGTCCTAGGTATACGTACGCGTCGACAACTTCAAGAGCCGAGTTCTCAACCATAACTGGGGCAGGCACGACATGGAAATTTGACATGATTTTCGTCTTGTCCATGTTCATTTTAAGGCCTACCCGCTGGGAGACTCGATTGAGGCCTTCGAGCATCGTGCTGAGCTCTTCCATCGACTTTGCCATGACCACAATATCGTCGGCAAATCGAAGGTGAGTGATGTATTCGCCGTTAATATTGATGCCCAGCCCTTTCCATTCCAGGAGCTTGAAGGCATCTTCCAAAGCGGTCGTAAACAGTTTCGGAGAGATTACGTCTCCCTGTCTTACGCCTCTTTTTAAGGGAATCGCCTTCGAGCTCTGTTCTTGTACTCGGACTGACATAGTGGCGTTTGTATACAAACACTTCAACACTTCGATGTACCGATAGTCAATTCGGCATCGTTGGAGAGACTCAAGCACCGCCCATGTTTCGATCGAATCGAAGGCTTTCTCATAGTCCACAAACGCGAGACATAGCGGCAAGTTATACTCTTCGGTCTTCTGTATGACTTGCCGCAGCGTATGTATGTGGTCTATGGTACTGTAGCCTTTTCGGAACCCGGCTTGTTCGGGAGGCTGGAAGTCATCAAACCTGCGTTCGAGACGGTTTGCGATGACCCTTGAAAACAGCTTATAAACATGGCTCAACAGCGAGATGGGTCTGTAATTCTTAAGTAAGGTTTTGTCACCTTTCTTGAAGAACAGAACCACCACGCCCTTGTTCCATGCTTTTGGCGTCGTACCTTCAAGCAAGGCGGAATTAAATAGCTTCTGAAGGACTTTAAGTACCGGTGATCCACCCGCTTTCAGAAGCTCTGAAGTGATTCCGTCCTCACCCGGCGCCTTGTCGTTCTTAAGCTGTTTCAAGGCCATCCTGATCTCGTACAGGCTGATGTCCGGGATATCCTCGGTATAATGTCGGGTCAGTTTAGCTCTTGGGTCGTTGGCCGCACTGCAAACAGGTTTCGTGACCGAATCGTAGAGCCGTCCATAGAACCTTTCGACTTCCCTTAACACTTCTGCTTTACTTGACGTTATGCTGCCATCTTCCCTCTTCAGCTTCGTCATCTGGCTCTGCCCAATAGAACTATCTCTCGCGAACACTTTGGAGCCTTTATTCCGCTCTATCGTAGCTTTAATACTGGCTGTATTAAAGGTACGAATATCGTGCCGCAAGGATTTCCAAATTTGTCTATTGAGCTGCCTGTGTGACTGAGCATCATCGGGAGACTGCAGTAGCAAAGAACGTCGTTCAGCCATGAGGTTTAGGGTGTCATCAGAAAGTTTCTGAGGTCTATTAGTACGGGGGGTCTTAAAGAACTGGGACCCCACCGTATGGACGGTTTCTACGAACCTGTTATTGATCTCGTCCACCGATGCATCTACTCCTAGACAGTCAAAGCGATTTGCGAGTTCGAGTTGAAAGCTCTCGAGGTTTTGGATATGTGCGCGAGTGGGTCGGAGCGTAGATTTCATCAAACGGGACCTTTCAAGTTTAACGTTTATATTCAATGTGCCCCTTACAATTCGGTGATCACTGCCGGTTTTCACTCTGTGAATCACAGAGACATCATTGAATATTCGTTTCTTGTTGGTCAGGATGAAATCAATCTCATTTCTCGTAGAACCATTGGGACTCATCCAGGTCCATTTCCTGTGAGGCGGCTTCTGGAAGAAAGAATTCATCATAAAGAGTCCTTCTTTCTCCAGAAAATCGGCCAGCCTCTGTCCCCTGGGGTTCCGTTGCCCATACCCAAATTGCCCCACTCTCAACTCATCATCGCTTCTCATGCCTAGCTTTGCATTGAAGTCCCCCATTACAACAGTGAAGTGAGTGTTGTTCGTATGTATGGCTCTACTGATGTCCTCATACATAGACTCTACTTCTTCATCTGGGTGTGACGAGGTCGGCGCATATACCTGAACGACCTTCAGCAAATATCGCTTAGATATTCTGAGTGTTAGGTACGCGACCCTGCTCGACACACTGTCGATGGTGACAATGTTGTTAATGAGTGACTTGTGAACGAGAAACCCGACACCACCTTGGGACTGTTGGTCGCCCTCCCGGTAGTATAGTAGGTTACCGGACTTAAGGGATATCGTGTCCTCGCCCTCTCTACGGACTTCTGATAGCCCCAAAATGTCCCAGTGTAATCTACTAATTTCTTCTTCCAGCTCAACAATCTTATCGTCTGTCCTCAAAGTGCGGATGTTGTGTGTTACCAGGGCCAGTGGTCGTCGTAGGGGTTGGTAGCCGATCGTCTCCCGGGGATTCTTAGCACCCCTAGCCCCGCCGTTACCGTGACTGCTACCGTAGCCAGGATTAGCGGGGCCGCCGGGGACTCGGGGCCTGGTTTTTTGTTGTGTTGTCATCATGAGGGGGTTGATGCCATACTCGCCACGCTTGGCAGGCGGGTTGGCGAGCGCAGTATGGGGTAGTGAAAAACCACGGAAAGATGCTGCTGCCCATCTTCCGGAGGTATCCCTTAGCAGATTCTTACTGCATCCATGGGTAAGAGAGGAGAGGCAACATTCTACTGCCGGCGCCCCACGGCAGCATTGTCTATCTAGTCATAAACTACGTAGAACCTTATCTATAGAAAAACAGTGGCTAATCAATGCTCTTTTGATGAAATGAATACACATTAATGTGATAATGAAAATATGGGTAATACGATGCAGTCACAGTTATCTAATTTTGCAGAAAATTTAACTAAAATAATTTTAAGCAATCCACTTGACAAGTTCATTGTACTAGGCGACTTTAACATGCCATCTATATCGTGGACCCCTAGTGACGATGGTGTTTCTTATACGCCCTGTAATATGCAAGGACCTCATCAAATAGATTTTATAGATTCCTTAAATATATGCAACCTACTTCAATATAACTCATTTATCAATGTAAGTCACGGCCGTCTCTTGGATTTAATATTTTCAAATAATGACGTTCGGGTTGCTGGCTGCGATGACCCTTTAGTGATCGAAGATCCCCACCATCGTTCTGTTATAGTCTCTGCGGAGTTTGTTCAGTTGCATACCATCAAACCACTTGCATACACTAGATATAATTATTGGAATGGAGATTTTCACGCAATTTGTTCTGAACTTGATTCTGTAGACTGGTGCTCGGAGCTTAGTATCGGGACAGTGGAGCAAGCCGTTTATTTTATGAACAATAAGATTTATGAGCTACGTGATACATATATTACTTCAAAAAAAATTACACCGCAACACAAATACCCACTATGGTATAAAACCCCATTAATTAAGCTTCTGAAGGAAAAAGCTAAATTTCATAGTAAATTTAAAAAGTATGGGAATATTCATGACCATAATTCATTTGTTATGTTAAGGGATAGGGCGCGAGCTATGGAGGCTGATATGTATACGGATTACATAACTCAGATAGAAAGATCTATTAAAAATAATCCACGTGCATTTTGGTCGTACGTAAAAAGTAAGAAAGAATTGAATGCCTACCCGTCTTTGATGCAATATGGATCCTGTTCTTCGGATCGAGGCGAGGATATTTGTAATATGTTCGGTGATTACTTTCATTCGACATTCCGTACTAGTGGTATACCATCCAGCCCACAACATACTGACAGCGCAGAGTCTCTGACTACCAGTTTGTCATCCGCCGACATCAGCATGGTGGAAGTTCTTGAAGAGGAGGTGTGTAAATTACTTCGAGCTCTAGACCTAAATAAATCGCCTGGTCCCGATAATATTCCCGCCATTCTTATAGTGAAATGCGCGAGTAGCTTAGCCCTACCACTATCTCTCCTGTATCGCCGTTCGTTAACTGAAGGTGTCATGCCGAGCATTTGGAAGTCTGCATTTATTACACCCGTCCATAAAAAAGGGCCTAAGAACAATATTGAAAATTATAGGCCAATTTCCAAACTATGTTTATTTGCTAAAGTACTAGAGAGACTAGTCTATACACAATTGTATTCTGCAATTAAGCATGAGCTCGCGCCGCAGCAACACGGCTTTCTGAGAGGTAGGTCTACGACGTCGAACCTCCTTCTCTGTGCTGAGTATATATCCCACTCCATGTCAGAGCCCTCGCAAGTCGACATAATATATACTGATTATAGCAAATGCTTTGATCGTATTGACCATATAATGTTACTTAAAAAGCTTGAACTGATAGGTATAAGAGGCAACCTTTTTAGGTGGTTTACGTCTTACGTGCAAAACAGATGTCAAACGGTAGTTTTAAATGGGTACTCCTCATCGTCCTTACTCATCCCTTCGGGAGTTCCTCAAGGATCGTTATTGGGACCCTTGCTCTTTACTATAAGTATCAATGACATTTCCTCGTGTTTTTTAAACTCTGATATCCTACTATACGCAGATGACATGAAAATCATAACTAAAATTAACAGCATACATGAAGCACTTTGTCTGCAAGAGGACTTAAATCGTTTCCAAAACTACTGCAGTCTCAATAAACTAGACCTTAATGTTTCTAAGTGCTACATTTGCTCTTTCACTCGTAAATTAACTACTATTCAGTATGATTATACCTTGAATAATTTACCACTTACTAGAGTAAAATGTATTGAGGATCTTGGTGTCTCTTTTGATTCTAAACTCCTTTTTGACGATCATATTAATAAAATAGCGAACAAAGCCTCTCGTGCACTAGGATTTGTCTTGAGAATGTCATCTGAATTTACAAATATTAAAACTTTCAAGATCTTATACTGCGCGTACGTACGTAGCCACTTAGAATACGCCTCTCAAGTCTGGAATCCCCGCTATGATGTATATTCTGCCAGGTTAGAAGCTATACAAAAGAAATTCCTCCGTTATTTACAATTCCGATCAAAAATCTTCCTACCGGACTATAAAGCACGTTGTCGCAAATTTCATTTCCTTCCTCTTTATGAACGTAGACATATATCAGACCTAACTTATCTATTGAACATTGCAAATGGCACAGTCGACTGCCCTGATCTGCTTAGTAGGCTGGGTTTGCGTACTAATACAAGTACATTAAGGAGACCTAACATATTAAGTGTTCCATTTGTTAGAACTAATTATAGGCAAAACGCATTCATTGTTAGAGCAAGCGCTTCACTCAATTCTTTGGCAAGTGTAGATATAGATGTTGACGTATTTAATACCCCGACAAGCAGGTTAAAACGCCTGCTTAGTGATAATTTTTTTAATTTTAATCATACATAATTTTATCTTAGGTTCGTACTATTTTCCTTGTGTATTGTTTGATTTCTTGTACTATATTAACCATTCTTCTGTTGTCCATATCTTGTACTGTTTAGTTTTAGCTTATTTTTATAATAACTATTTATGGAAACTTGTAATTGGCCATCAGCATGCATGTCTTTTGCATTTATAGTTGTTTATATATAGACTTAATTAGCTGTAAGTTTTCTTAAGATTTTAAAATAAAATAAAATAAAAAAATAAATAAAATAAAACACCCAGACCATGATCTGGATATATTTGTTATATATCCAGATCATGCATTCGTATTCATATTATTTGGTATTCCTATTTACAGTTTGCAGAAAAAACCCAAAATATAAATGTACGTAATCCAGCCGTTATACTCGTAAGTACTTATGTACTTGCGAAAATATGATTTTTCCACACAATGATACAAAAAATAATCTAAAATATCAAAATATTAATATCTTCCAAATTAACGGCTGACGCTTCCTGCATCGTTTCTCAAACTGACGGAAATTCCTATTTCGATAACGGAAACAATATTTCAATCAGCTGCAGAATTGGTTGTTGCATTTCTTTTATAATAAAAAGGCGTTGAACAGTCATAAACATCGTAGCCGATACTCCGAAAGCGTCATAATACGGACGTTTCAAATCAAATGCACTTTGATTATTTCTTTGAAGTCTTTTAAGAGTTCTTTGTCTTTTACGAGCTTTGTCTGGAGTAGCATGGCGCCGCTCAGTCTGATTGTAACGAAAACCCGCAAATGCTATTGGGAATAGTTAACTCAGAACACGCCTTAGCCCAACTTCTGACTTCTACGAATAACAAACTCTACACTTATGGCCCCCAATTTGTGGGAAACATTGCAAGCCCAACGCTCCGTCTAGAGAGGACACCTCGAGACTTCTAAGAAGCTTTGCGCTATTTTAAACTGTAGTTTACGATTGTATTGGGACTAAGTATGTTAGAACTTGTGGAAATCTTGCTAAACTTTTGTCGTGATGAAATCTCAGGTTTCTCTCTCCTCTAATTAAATTCTTTAAACTAAGTTACGTCTTCATGTTAGTTAGCCTGTGAAAACGCCGAATCATAGTTTTAAATTCACTGAATATGTTTTGTGTCTAAAGTTAAGTATCAGGCCACTCCAAAAGTAGGTATTGCGCAAAAAGTTGTTATGTACGAGAGACTAGCCATAATCTATTTTGAAAATATGATCCTATCCTATACTACTCCTACTAATATATAAAAGTAAAAGTAACAATGTATGTTCCCTTTTCACGTCAAAACAGCTGAACCGTTTTGGATGAATTTTAGTATAGGAGTAGACTAGACCATGGAGACGGACATACTAGACGGCTACTTTTCGTTGCGTAATTTAAATCAGAAGCGGTTAAAATAGGGGATGAAAGTTTGTATGGAAAAATCGTAATTCTTCACTTTAAAAAATTAAAATTTTGCATAGTTGTAGGGCAGTTGTAGGGTAAGTTGTAAGAAGTAGTTGTAGTAGGTGCGATACCAGCGATACTAGGCATGCCTTTTAAGTTCTGTCGTTTCCATATTTCCCGGCAATTTAGAATTTGGAACTGTTCTATATTCGAATGTGTTTAAATATTGAGTCTCAAAACAGTTGAAAGTATTAGGATTATTAGGTTTAGACACAGCGTCGATTGGAATCTGTCAGGTTACGTACGAAAATGAATCTTTGTAAGGAAAATGTTCGTGCAATAATTTTCTACAACTTTAGAAGAGGCCTGACCAGTGGCGTAGCTACCCAGGGGCTAGGCGGGGCAGTGCCCTGGGGCCCTCAAGCTCAGGGGGCCCTCCAATTCTTACCAGAAATTTCGATCGAACTGAACTTTTAGAAATTTCTCCCATTTTCAAAATAAATATGACAGGCAACCCCACTTTAATCATGACAACTCAGTTTTTTAACTTTCTGTAGGTTGGCAGTGTTGCAAAGACATTTTCCACAGGACGCGTTACTCGGCCGATCTCGCCCTATACCCCGCTGTCACTTCAGTCACAGTCAGCCTTTTAGCCTAACTGACCGAAATTGTCTTGTCAGTGCGTTGGTGGTTGTCGAGGACAAACATTAGTTAAAAAATTGACTAGGTGTATTGTTTTGTAAAAAATATAGTGACTGATCCGCCAATATTTCTTTTCAACAAGTACAATTTTATCCCATAAAAGCAGCTATTTTTTCGTAAAATAAATAAATGTGATGTAATTATTTCATTCGCGGTATGAATGAAATAATTACATCACATTTATTTAATTTTACGAAAAAATTTACATTTTAAAAAGTACTCAAATTTTAATGCAATTTAACTAAACTTGTGATCTACCAAAACAAGTCTGGATTATACCGTTCATTTTCCATTCGTTCATTACAAAGATATTCATAAAAGTTAATAATAAATATGTATGTATGTCTAAGAAAAGAAAACTATAGGTACATACCAAAACTGTATTTTCGTCAAACGTAATTATTTTCCAGTGGGGAAGTAAAATAAATAAACCTTTGTAGCGAGCTCACTATTTTTTTCTGTTTATTTAATTACTATCTGATCTGACAGACGTTGTGCCGATCGTTTTATCCAGTTCTAGTTATGTGGTACAATAAAGTATTTATCCAGTTCTAGTCATGTAATACATAAATAAATAAATAAAATAAATAATTTTATTTATTTATTGTTTGTACCTCTAGAGGACAACAAACGAACTCACTCCTGCTCCTATACTGGCGTGCAAACATTGTACCTTCTCTTAATTGGTTTCTGTGTATCAGTGTGTCGTACGTAATGCCGGGGCTGCACCTCAGCGTAATCTTATTAATTAGTGTTCTATTTGTCGGAATTCATAAAGAAAATCTGTAATTTTGAGCGCTAATTAAAGGCGTTAGGTGCACGCAATTGAAGCCTCGGGATGAGGGTGAACAGTGAAATCACTATTAAAATATTTTTTTCACGAAGTACAGGCAAACGATCGTATTTAGGTACTATAATTTCAAATCGAAATGTAAGTAACCAAACTCCTACAATTTTCGTCATTCATTCATTTTGATTCATGAATTTCATCGATTGCGTCGATCACTATAGAACATCTTATAGAATTGTGAAACAGTGCGCTATATGCGTAACTAAGACAGCAAAAAATCACTCCCCCCGTACCCCGCAAAAATTGGTTGAACGTGATTGCATTCATTTTGCAAGCATAACGTGTCTAGTGGAAAATGTCTTTGCATTGCAGTGTTGTCAATTTGACGGATAGTGAACGCTAACGGTGATATTTTTTTTTAGATAGAGAAACACAATGATACGCTACAACTGTCGTTGGGGGAATCCCCGGAAAAAAAAATATCACCGTTAGTTATCATTTAACGATGGAGACCATGAACGATCTCCTGTCCGCGGACCTGAATTAATGTACCTACAGTCACCTGACTTGCAATTATTCACGATATTTCGCGTTATACAATGAGCCGTGGGGTGCCGGCAGTAGAATGTTACCCCTCCTCTCCTACCCGTGGATGCAGTAAGAGCCTGCTAAGGGACACCTCCGGAAGATGGGCAGCAGCGTCTTTCCGTATATCAACATCCCATACTGCGCTCACCAACCCGCCTGCCAAGCGTGGTGAGTATGGCAACTACTCTACTTATGGAGGTCCATGAGGGAGGCCTTAGTTCAGTAGTGGACGTTTTACGGCTGAAATGATGATGATGATGATGAATCAGTTTACATAGCAGTGGGGCCCCATTTTTTAATTTGCCCCAGGGCCCTTGGTTACCTAGCTACGCCACTGGGCCTGACATGGCTTCAGTGTTTTGAAGAGCTAACATCTGTGTTCAGTGATGAAGCCCCATGTCTGCGGACAGTCGAACGCTGGTATTTAGAATTCCAGCGTAGACATACTAGTGTTAGTGACAAATCTCGCGAAGGACGCCCAAAATCCGCCTTCACTGAAGACAACTTCATTGCTGTGAGACAACTAATTCTCGAAGATCGTCATGTGACGTATCGAGAGATAGAGGCTCTATTAGGCATCTCAGGGACAACCATTCAGAAGATCTTGCATAAAGCGCTTGGTGTGAGAAAGCTAGTTTGCCGTTGGATACCGCATCTGCTTTCCGACGATCACAAGGCGGCCCGCGTCAGATGGTGTAAGAAAACTCTGCAAAGGTTCAACCGAGGAGAGTCAAATCACGTCTACGACATCATCAGTGGGGACGAATCTTGGATCTATGCCTACGATCCTGATTCCAAACAACAATCTACAATCTGGGTCTTTCAAGACGAGCCAAAGCCGACTAAAGATTTTCGTTCTCGAAGCACTTCAAAAAAGATGGTGGCCACGTTCGTTGGAAAAACCGGCCATGTTGCGACTATTGCACTTGAAGATCGTAGAACGGTTAACGCAGAGTGGTATACCACAGTTTGTTTACCACAAGTCATCGCCGAACTTCGAAAATCTAACTTAAAGCGACGCATCATCCTGCACCACGACAACGCAAGCTCACACAGCGCTCGTCAAACGATTGAGTATTTGAAGCAGGAAAAAGTAGAAATTCTTGACCATCCTCCATACAGTCCTGACCGAAGCCCTAACGAATTCTTTACATTTCCTAAAATTAAGAAAAGTCTTCGTGGTCAAAGGTCCGGTGAAGAAGCAGTTGACGCTTTCAAGTCAGCCATTTTGAACACCCCCACTTTAGAGTGGAATAAATGTTATAATAACTGGTTTGAGCGAATGGAAAAGTGTATTAAGCTAAGTGGTGAATACTTCGAAAAACAATAAAAAGTACTATAAGGTTTTAATTGTGTTGTTTTCTTCAATCGACAAAACTTAAAAGGCATGCCTCGTACGAAGTTCGCCGGAACAGCTAGTTATTCATCATCATCATCATTTCAGCCGTAGGACGTCCACTGCTGGACAAAGGCCTCCCTCATTGATCTCCAAGTACTGCGGTTGGAAGCCGTCTGCATCCACCGCCGACCAGCAGTTCTCACCAAGTCGTCTGCCCATCTTGTAGGTGGACGTCCTACGCTGCGCTTGCCGATCCGTGGCCTCCATTCGAGAACTTTGCTGCCCCATCGGCCATCTGTTCTGCGCGCTATATGGCCTGCCCATTGCCACTTCAACGTGCTAATCCGTTTGGCTATGTCGGTGACCCGAGTTCTTCTACGTATCTCCTCATTTCTGATTCGATCCCGTAGTGAAACCCCGAGCATAGCCCTCTCCATAGCTCGTTGAGCGACTCTGAGCTTGTTCATAAGGCCAATAGTGAAGGACCACGTCTCGGTTCCATATGTCATCACTGGTAACACACACTGGTTGTAGACTTTCGTCTTAAGGCACTGAGGTATGTTGGACGAAAAGACGTTGCGAAGTTTCCCAAACGCTGCCCATCCGAGTTGGATTCGACGATTGACCTCTTTCTCGAAGTTGGACCTACCTAATTGGACTGTTTGTCCTAGGTATACGTACGCGTCGACAACTTCAAGAGCCGAGTTCTCAACCATAACTGGGGCAGGCACGACATGGAAATTTGACATGATTTTCGTCTTGTCCATGTTCATTTTAAGGCCTACCCGCTGGGAGACTCGATTGAGGCCTTCGAGCATCGTGCTGAGCTCTTCCATCGACTTTGCCATGACCACAATGTCGTCGGCAAATCGAAGGTGAGTGATGTATTCGCCGTTAATATTGATGCCCAGCCCTTTCCATTCCAGGAGCTTGAAGGCATCTTCCAAAGCGGTCGTAAACAGTTTCGGAGAGATTACGTCTCCCTGTCTTACGCCTCTTTTTAAGGGAATCGCCTTCGAGCTCTGTTCTTGTACTCGGACTGACATAGTGGCGTTTGTATACAAATACTTCAACACTTCGATGTACCGATAGTCAATTCGGCATCGTTGGAGAGACTCAAGCACCGCCCATGTTTCGATCGAATCGAAGGCTTTCTCATAGTCCACAAACGCAAGACATAGCGGCAAGTTATACTCTTCGGTCTTCTGTATGACTTGCCGCAGCGTATGTATGTGGTCTATGGTACTGTAGCCTTTTCGGAACCCGGCTTGTTCGGGAGGCTGGAAGTCATCAAACCTGCGTTCGAGACGGTTCGCGATGACCCTTGAAAACAGCTTATAAACATGGCTCAACAGCGAGATGGGTCTGTAATTCTTAAGTAAGGTTTTGTCACCTTTCTTGAAAAACAGAACCACCACGCCCTTGTTCCATGCTTTCGGCGTCGTACCTTCAAGCAAGGCGGAATTAAATAGCTTCTGAAGGACTTTAAGTACCGGTGATCCACCCGCTTTCAGAAGCTCTGAAGTGATTCCGTCCTCACCCGGCGCCTTGTCGTTCTTAAGCTGTTTCAAGGCCATCCTGATCTCGTACAGGCTGATGTCCGGGATATCCTCGGTATAATGTCGGGTCAGTTTAGCTCTTGGGTCGTTGGCCGCACTGCAAACAGGTTTAGTGACCGAATCGTAGAGCCGTCCATAGAACCTTTCGACTTCCCTTAACACTTCTGCTTTACTTGACGTTATGCTGCCATCTTCCCTCTTCAGCTTCGTCATCTGGCTCTGCCCAATAGAACTATCTCTCGCGAACACTTTGGAGCCTTTATTCCGCTCTATCGTATCTTTAATACTGGCTGTATTAAAGGTACGAATATCGTGCCGCAAGGATTTCCAAATTTGTCTATTGAGCTGCCTGTGTGACTGAGCATCATCGGGAGACTGCAGTCGCAAAGAACGTCGTTCAGCCATGAGGTTTAGGGTGTCATCAGAAAGTTTCTGAGGTCTATTAGTACGGGGGATCTTAAAGAACTGGGACCCCACCGTATGGACGGTTTCTACGAACCTGTTATTGATCTCGTCCACCGATGCATCTACTCCTAGACAGTCAAAGCGATTTGCGAGTTCGAGTTGAAAGCTCTCGAGGTTTTGGATATGTGCGCGAGTGGGTCGGAGCGTAGATTTCATCAAACGGGACCTTTCAAGTTTAACGTTCATATTCAATGTGCCCCTTACAATTCGGTGATCACTGCCGGTTTTCACCCTGTGAATCACAGAGACATCATTGAATATTCGTTTCTTGTTGGTCAGGATGAAATCAATCTCATTTCTCGTAGAACCATTGGGACTCATCCAGGTCCATTTCCTGTGAGGCGGCTTCTGGAAGAAAGAATTCATCATAAAGAGTCCTTCTTTCTCCAGAAAATCGGCCAGCCTCTGTCCCCTGGGGTTCCGTTGCCCATACCCAAATTGCCCCACTCTCAACTCATCATCGCTTCTCATGCCTAGCTTTGCATTGAAGTCCCCCATTACAACAGTGAAGTGAGTGTTGTTCGTATGTATGGCTCTACTGATGTCCTCATACATAGACTCTACTTCTTCATCTGGGTGTGACGAGGTCGGCGCATATACCTGAACGACCTTCAGCAAATATCGCTTAGATATTCTGAGTGTTAGGTACGCGACCCTGCTCGACACACTGTCGATGGTGACAATGTTGTTAATGAGTGACTTGTGAACGAGAAACCCGACACCACCTTGGGACTGTTGGTCGCCCTCCCGGTAGTATAGTAGGTTACCGGACTTAAGGGATATCGTGTCCTCGCCCTCTCTACGGACTTCTGATAGCCCCAAAATGTCCCAGTGTAATCTACTAATTTCTTCTTCCAGCTCAACAATCTTATCGTCTGTCCTCAAAGTGCGGATGTTGTGTGTTACCAGGGCCAGTGGTCGTCGTAGGGGTTGGTAGCCGATCGTCTCCCGGGGATTCTTAGCACCCCTAGCCCCGCCGTTACCGTGACTGCTACCGTAGCCAGGATTAGCGGGGCCGCCGGGGACTCGGGGCCTGGTTTTTTGTTGTGTTGTCATGAGGGGGTTGATGCCATACTCGCCACGCTTGGCAGGCGGGTTGGCGAGCGCAGTATAGGGTAGTGAAAAAACACGGAAAGATGCTGCTGCCCATCTTCCGGAGGTATCCCTTAGCAGATTCTTACTGCATCCATGGGTAAGAGAGGAGAGGCAACATTCTACTGCCGGCGCCCCACGCCCCACGGCTAGTTATTATAAGTAAAAAATAGGTACTTTCAAATTTAAAAATTTCCCTCTACATTTTTTGCAAGCTAATTTATGTTATCGTGTCTTATTGAAAAATGAGTGTGCGCCGGAAACATTTTTACGATTTTGCTAGTGTAGACATTTTTCAGTTGTCAGTGTCGCTTGAAACTGGACGAATCGTAGATAGACTTCAAATGGCATTCATGATTGGAAGGCCCTTCCAAGCAGTCCTGTATCGTTGACCAATTTAAGCGGGCATGAAGAAAGATGTGGTCGCCCTTTGACGGCTGTTAAGGAAGATTTTGATCGTGAGCTTTCCCCATTTGACTGGCTTTTGTATCAATTCCTTTACGGAACCAAAGAAGCATCACGCTGAATGTTAACTCTGTATCTTACTACGTATCTCCAAAAAATAAACATGTTTTAATGAAATAATCAATAGAGTCTTGCCCTAGCCCGAGCCCGAGCCCATTTTGCACATACCGATTAATATTATTAAATGTTTATTTTTACTTATCTCACTTCCATCCACCGCCCGACTTCATTCACTTCTGGGTATTATATCCCTTAGTTTGCAATGAACCTGCGTCAGTCCGATCTATAGTTTTACGTAATTTTTACCCAACAATCGATAATCAGGGAGTATTTTCAAACAACAATAGCGCTCCCAAAACCATAGCAGTATGCAGTAAAACATTTCCGTCCGTCGTTAAGAATCGATATTTCGTATGATTATAGCTCTTATTTTCGTATGCCGCATGACCTATGCTTTGCTATTTTGCCGTTAAGCTATTTCTACGACCGCTGTAATTCGGTTACATGATCGGATTGTTGACCAGTAACACCAAACAATAACATCGGGTGCAGATGAAAGGCATAGGGTATGCAATAAGTATTTAGAATTATCAATTAAGGGGCTGTTCATTTGCGTAAGACAATTTTAGGTAATTGCCTTTTGAAATTATTGTTTTTGCTCTTTTTCTGTAGAATAAAAGACCCTTCGAACCCCCAAACAGTCTTACATAATACATGTTCATGTATTACGCTCACATCTTATCAGTGCCCACTGAGCTGCCTCTTATCGTCAGCGAGTATCTTGTACTATTGGCCTATTGTTATTACTGTGGCATTCCGTAACCTAGCTTATGATAATAAATTAAAAAAGTTATTATAATGCTCGTGACGTGTGAACAAGTTGGCGAAATTGCTCAGTTAAATATGCATTGCCTAATATGAATAGCGCGCATAACACACTTGATGTATCATCACATCACACTGAGAGTGTGAAGTGCTCTTCCGATTGCTATTTGTGGCCCCATCCTGCGGATAAATTCACGCTAATGCTACAGATATAGCCGCATTTACCTCGTTATCAGAAAGCTTTAAGCATAATTACTTCCCTTAATAGACTACACACCGAGCTTGCGATGACGAGGTCTTCACTTAGTATAATATCTAAACCAAACCTACTTCGCCGGGATCGTTACTTCTAACACAGAATACCCAATACCTTTAGCACCGGTACTTCCTATCTATTTCGGGAGGAAACTGCATCCGAACTTTGTTGACCTGATTCAGGAAAGGATTTTTCATTTTAACGGATCGAATGTTACACGCTTTTAAGTAGGTAGGTACTTTGCGGTTCCACTTTTTTTACTGGAATTAGACCGCTCTGATATTGGGTTAAAGTGAGATTAAAGGGATTTTATAAATGAGCGCGATGCGTGTTGTCAAGTAAGGACGTCATAAGTGACATGAGATAAAATTTAATTTTTGAAGCTTACAATCATGTGGAGTTGCGCTAGTTATATTATGAGGCTACCTATTAATACAATCTTTTATGGTAGCACTAAAGAAAATAAATAATGATTATCGCGCCTTTTCATGACAAAGAAAATTCGCCACAAGTTTCCGTTGATCTTAACAACAAATCTTCAAGTTGGACAAGCAGTTAGTAGCTGAATTAGGAGCACGAGCATTTTATCCCAGTCCTGAAAACACGAATGAGACTAAGTTATTCTATATACATGCTAACTGGTTCGCATGACGTAGGCAAAAGCGAGTTAGTGGTCAAACAAAAATTGTTCGTGTGTGGACAAACAAAAGTGGAACAATTCGGACCAACCGCAGTTCGCAAGTTTTATTTGATTTGTTTTGTCTTTCAGGTGGATTGCCCCTTCATTGTATGCATGACCTACGCATTCCACACTCCCGATAAACTGTGTTTCATCCTGGATTTGATGAACGGAGGCGATTTGCACTACCACCTTTCCCAGCACGGCGTCTTCAACGAGGCCGAGATGAAGTTCTATGCCGCTGAGGTTATATTAGGTAAGCTGCTAAACATTTGTTCGCTCATTTTAAGAAGTCTTGTGTAAAAGGTTGTTTATTTTACTTATGACAATTGACTATGGTGTATGTTCTTTTGTCGCAAGGTTACTACAATCGTTTCCTGATTCCAATCTACGCAAAAATACGCTCTTCAAAGGCATAACGTTAAAACCTTTCGGAATCTCTTGGACTCTGTCAAATATAACTGAAAATCTCGATTAATAACAAGCTGCTTAGTAAATTCCTCACTCATAATATCTAAGAAAATACAAGTACATAAACAATGCTGAATTTTTCAGACGATTCACACAACAGCATGATTCAACTAGCCCCTACTGCGCTAAAGCTTGATACTTAAATGTATAAAAATAATACTTTCTCGTAGACTCTTGTAATATAAAACGCTTTAGATGAAGATGTTCTTCTTCGTCACCTCTGCGCATGCTTAAAGCATGCTACCAACAATCTGGAGTCCTTTTCTGTTATTTAAAGGAATACGGCTACGGTCGAGTAGAATCAGGGGCATAATGCATAGATCGCCCCAACACGGAAGTTCAGTGCTAATCTGGTCTTCCCCATTAAAATTATAATATCAATGCTAATTTTATCTCTTTTAATTCTAGGTCTAGACCACATGCACAAACGGCACATAGTGTACAGAGATTTGAAACCCGCAAACATCCTGCTCGACGAGCACGGCCATGTTAGAATATCGGATCTCGGCTTGGCCTGCGATTTCTCTAAGAAGAAACCTCATGCTAGCGTGTAAGTGATCTACTTCTTTATTATGTTTGATACGCAAAAAAATATAACAAGGTAACCTGTATTCGAGACGGAGATGGCGGAACGATCTGGACGCTGCAAAGAACGGCCTCTGCGAGCATCCATTCTGGACTAAATCCAATCCATAATGGCAAAATTGTAGAGTGGCTGGAATGGGTGGTGGAGGCCTTTGCCAAACAATAATTATTTAGTATTGAAAATAATCAAACTATCTTGAGTCTAAACGGCTGGTTATTAGGTTGCGGTATTATTGTATGAACAGCAAGACACAACTTTTTAGTTGAAGGCTTGAATTGGAGGGTTAACAACAATGAAATTTAAATATTATGAGTACTAGCAAATTTAATAAATATAATACGGCTTACACCACGTACCTAACTTATTATCATCTTGCTGACGTTTCGTAGACCATTTAGAGGCCCTTCTTCATGGTGTAAGCCGTATTATATTTATTAAATGATGTCTAGCCACGATAATTTCAATTCAGTACTAGCAAATTGTTATTTTTCAGCATTCATGATGACTGTGTTGGCTTTGGTTAGGTAACAATTTTATAAGTGCATTTGGGTGTTAATGGTCTGCGAGTTGATTGCTATTATGGTACTCATAAATTGTAGTGCCAAAAAGCTATTAAGAGCTTTTTGTCCGAAATTCACGGATATTTGTTGGGTATTTGATAAGTATATGGAAAAAAATCATCAAGTAACCCGTAACTTAGTCAGATCGTTTTAGGACTCAATCGAGGATATCTTTCAGTTTAGGGGCTTAGGGCTTTATTATAATAAAATTTCATCATGTCTCGTTTAGTCTAAAACTGTAAAAGATTTGTTAAGAGTAAGTTAGTGAGATTCTGAAGCCTACATCTTAAGGTTGACTGGCGGAATTAATGAATATAATATGAATCGAACCGCGTATGACCTGATTACTGTTATAAAATGCAAATTGTAACATTATACCAGTGCTTGACCCTTGTTTTGACAATAAGGGGCCATTATTGAAGGCCACTGAACTTTAAAACTTGTTTAAACAAAGACCCTTGGCGGTCACTTTTTAAAACTGGACTTTAGCCTGATTCACACCTTTACACATATAATACTCCCACTCACCTCGATAAGGATCTGAAACTGTATAGTGACTTTACCAGAATATAATCATCATTCTCTTGCCATTATCTTACGGAATCAAACGGTGGATGGCGAAAGCCTTTCGAGTTGATCGCCCGCAAAATCTACCAATCCCGATTTGTTTAATACACCTTTTTTTTTTTACGATGGGAAAATGCATGTTATGCATCCTCTTCTGTCCGAGGAGAACCAAAGGGGTATGTTGGACTCACCACTGCTACCAACAAAGTGTTAGTGGACAGAGGCATACCAACTAAAAACCCATCGCTGTTCCGCCTTTCACCTTAGCGCCAGAGCGTCGTCGAACCATTCGTCACCGGACGATTCGTTCGACGGCGCACTAGCACTTGACAGGGTTGCGGGTTCCCGGTTAGATTCGACCGCTACCCTGTCGGTGATTATCCGTCTTAGACGGATCCTTCCTGAGCGCCTCTGAGGCGAGAGATTTTCTATGTTGGTGTCGACATTTTGAGACCTGTGCAATGCCGGGGTGATTCTCCTCGCATCACTACTCGGCTGGTCTCCATTAAGCGGAATAAGGCGATCGAATTGCCGTCGCCGTCTTCCGGTCCTCCGCCGACGAAGTGGTTCTTGAGAGCTTTCCTCTCTGACTCTCTCCGCGGTTTCTTTCTGTAAGATGACATCTTCACAGTAAGAAACCATTGCTTCCCAGGCCCTGTCACTATCAAGCATGGCATGCACCAAACTTGGCAGTGAGAGGTCGCTACCAACTACTGCTTCCAGCGCCTGGCGCTGCAACGCCCAAGCACTGCATTCCTCTAGGGTATGTTGAGCTGTATCCTCAGGGGCGTCGCAGTGATGGCATATAGAGGTTGCTTCTCTTTTTGCAACTCGGTGCAAGTACCGGCCAAAGCATCCATGCCCAGTCAGTACCTGCACCAATCTAAAGGTGAGAGCTCCGTGTTCCCGGTGCATCCACTCCGCCAGAACAGGACGTATAGCCTCTATAGAAAAATAATTAAAGCAAAAATCTCAACTTACGCCGGGATTCGATCCAGGGGTCAGCGAAATCCGTATCTCAGGTCGTAACCGCTAGTCCAAATAGTAATTATTATTTAATACACCTAGGTAACATTGAAAGATACGCAGCGACGATCGACGATCACTCAGAAAACAAATTAAATCCTACGCAAGGCGCGTTCAGGAACTTTATTCCAAAAACAACTTAATTTATTTATTTTTAGAAACACTAATCAGAATTCAAACATAATAAGTAACTTGGAGTCGAAAGATTTATAACAAGTCTTCACTTTTAGAAATGTCATATAAACTACAGTAAATACCAGCTTTGAACACAGATTGAATGAAGTAAATACATTCATGTGTGAGACTACCTACATTAAAATAAAAATATTTTCTTTTAGTCCATTCCACGTAAGATAAGTTCGGTGACAGCAGAGTAGAGCGGGATAGTTATTAGAAGAATTAAGTAGTGCAAAAGAGACTAAGCAGTAGTCTAGTTCTTCTGCTGTCACCAAAAGTATCCTACGTGGAATGGACGTACGAGTAATATCCACGGCTACAAGTCCTCTCCAAGGGCACAGGATACGATGCTTATTCTCTTTTTAACTACATAATTCTTCTAATAACTCCTGTCCATCCAATACTGCTCCATTCTTCTGTCACCGTAGTCATCCTACGTTGAATGGACTATGGTATATATAAATCCAAATTTTCCATGTTTAACCTTTTACAGCGGTACACACGGCTATATGGCGCCGGAAGTCCTCTCCAAGGGCACAGGGTACGACTCCTCAGCCGACTGGTTCAGCTTCGGTTGCATGCTGTACAAACTGCTCAAGGGACACTCCCCGTTCCGCCAGCACAAAACGAAGGACAAGCACGAGATTGACAGGATGACCCTCACTATGGTAAATGTTATACATGTATGTATCTGCCGGGGTGGACTTAGGTGCTTGTGGTTACGATGGACCGATAGTTAATTTGATCTAAGCGCCAGCTTGCGGAAATCATGAATAACTTCTAATAAGTGACACTAACAGTCCCGATAAACTTACTTGTAGTAAATGCTAAATAATTTAGAAACGAGTGCACCTCCTGATTTTAGCAAAACAATCGATCGATCGAATCGAATAATAGATTGATCAAATCTAACTTGAGATTTTTCACATCAATAATCTTGGAAATCGCACACACGTTAAAACAGTATAACAAGTCCCATCAAACACTTCAAACGTTTGTCTACAATTATACAAATCAAGAAAGTTTACAGAGTACTACTCGATAAGATACAAAGTACTACTTGATAAGAAAACGACACGTGCTTTGCCTCATAAAAAAATGGCTCACAGAAAAACGATTTTTCTGTTATTCATAATTGTTACTCACTAGAGTTATTATGATGGACTTCAAGTTGGCGTCATATATTGCGCTGTGATTCAAAGCTCGCTATAAGCGATTAACTTGACTTTCCTAAAGTGGGATGAACTCAGACTGGCAGCCGGTTATTTCCCACTATATATGTATATGATATTTTGTCATCCGAGCTTAACAAATACTCAATATAACTTCATCAAATTATTTTGACGGTTAGTTTATTTTCAAATGCTTTTACAAAAAATATATATTCGCTATGATTTGTTTTGTAACTGAGCATCTAAGAATGTGGTAAATTTGTAAAACGTGATTTATTTATGTATGAACGATTTTATGTTAGTTTGCTTTAATTTTTTTTACATTTGAGTTTGCTTAGAATGCGTGAGTAGTATTTGATTCATTTAAAAATGTATCATCAAAATATTTACGCATATTGCAATAAATACTAGTGATGGCCTACCAAAGCTTTGTCATGTACAAATAAATACAAATACATTTATTGCCAAAAAGAAAACAGTTATTAATACATAAAATTACAATAATATAAAATAAGATGTCTGTCTCTCTTATCAAGAAAGTTGCATAGATAGCCGATAGTGGGAAGTCGCGCGCGTCGGAACCCGTGTACTTTGTTTTTCTTGTTACCTATGTATAAATAATAACAAGCATCGGTACGGGGGTACCAGAAAAGGGGGTGAAGGCCTCAAAAAGTCACCAAAGTTCAAAAATGGCATTTTTGGGTTTTTGGTCGTTTTCGGCCCTTTGAAGACTTTTATTTTTTTGGTGACCTTTAGAGGTCACAATAACTCTGGTCCCTGTGACCCTAAAGTCACCAAAATCAGTCAGTACCCTTCTCATTAAGACGGTGCTAACAAAAAAGGTTTAATGTAAATCGGTCAACGCGTTCGGTTGTAATCGTCTCATGCACAGACAGACAGACAAACAGCGCTATGCATATTAGGGGGCTTCGCCGCCTAATAATCTCTACCTACTTTGTGAAGAACGAGATATAAATATTTTGATTTGAATTTATAGAATAGCCTGCTTTATCACTTTATACTTTTTTTCATATTAGCTATTTTATCGCATTTTCAATGGTGAAAAATCGCATTTTCAAAATTTCAAATACATCTGACCGTTCTGTCGTACCACTAAGCACCTGTTTGGTCCACCTTTATGCTTGAGAATGTGCAATTATATTTGTTTATTTTTAAGTTATGTAATAGTGAATATTTTAAATGCATGGCCTATTTCATTTGCCAACTTTTATGCATTGATGTTTTGACGGTTCAAACTGCGTCAAGGCTTTGAAATTTTGTTTCAGAACTATTTTTCCACGACTTTTATTAGATGTAAAATACAGTGCCATTAATTTATCCGTGGCCGTATCCGTGGCGTGCCGAGTTGTGGGGTGCCGGCAGAATAATGTTGCCCCTCCTTTTAGGCCTGTGGATGCAGTAAGACAGCCGCGTCTTTCCGTGTATAAATATCCCGTACTGCGCTAGCCAACCCGCCTGCCAAGCGTGGTGAGTATGGCAACTACCCCTCATGAAGATCCATGAGGGAGGCTTGTGTTCAGTAGTGGACGTTTTATGGCTGAAATGATGATAATTAATTTATCAGTTCATTCAGGCGAACAAAACATTACTAAGGATAATGTCCGCAAGCAACGCCTACAACTGAACGGCTAAGTTGGTGACATTACACAATTTATCTTTATTTTTTTATCTGAAACAGAATCAGAATACAAAACATAAATTAATATTATATACATGACTCTTGAAATCTTAGTCATTGTGCTACGTGATCAGTTTATTTCATTTTTTAAGAGTGATGTTCTCTAGATCCTACATTTAGATAGCCTAAAACTGCCGGTGATATGCCAAGACAAGCATTTCAAAATGTCAAAACCACATCCAGATTGTCTAAGATTTGCTTTTGAAATAAATAATGCTGGATACTTCATACAACACCATCAAGCTCCAAAGAAACCAGAGCTTGTGTTATACAAATACAATACAAATAATTTATTTCATCAACTTAATCTATACATACATAAAATATCCCTTTCGGTATGAACAAAATTCAAAATATATTTTAGTTAAACATTTGATTTAGGCAGAGCTTGTGTTATGGTTACTAGATAGTTGACAGAATACTTTTTATTGTAATTAAACTGCGTATCATGCATAGAAGAATACCGAGACAAAACCCTTCTAATATATTTACGCAGAACCCAAATTATTTTTCCTAAATGTAATTGTTATAACATTAGCTGGATGCCCAGAGAATTCGATGCAGCAGTGAGGAGAATGCCAGAACAAACATTTTGGTTTATTTTGACATAACAAACAACCAATACAATAAATAACATTATGTTTAGATTATATTATAAGCCGTGTTGGCCGAGTGGTATGTACCCCCGACTTTCAATCCGAAGGTCGTGGGTTCGATACCGGCAGTGCACCAATGGATTCTTCTTTCTTGAAAAATGTATGTGCACACTTAACACGTGCTTTAACGGTCAAGGAAACATCGTGAGGAAACCCGCGGCTTAGTTAGCTTCAGACGTATTTACCTGTTCTTTCCTCTGACTATTAGTTGACTAAGCTGAGAGGCTGGTATAGGTGCTGGGCAAACCTAATCCATCTAACAATGTCCCAGGCACTGCAGCGTCCCGTACAGCATAATTACCAGTTGCTGACGCTGTATAAATCATCTATAATAGATGCAAAGGCCTCACTTAGATTATATTCCTCTCGCATTCTTGATATCCATCACCAATGTTCTGTTCGGAGGGCGAATCATTTCTCGCAATAGAATATCGAAATGTTTCAGAACGTGGAGCTACCGGAGACGTTCAGTCCCAGCTTGAAGAGTCTGCTCGAAGGTTTGCTGCAGAGGGACATCAATAAACGCCTCGGGTGCAAGGGGAGAGGGTAAGTTGTCCTCATGATTCATCATCATCATCACATCCACAGCCCATAGGTACGCACTGTGCCAGGAATTGCCCGCGAACCCATTGTAAACGCCAGATAATCCGGTCCTGCGCTGTGCGAAGCCAGGAATTGCCCGCGACTTGTGTAATGTCGTGGGGTGCCGGCAGTAGAATGTTGCCCCTCCTCTCTTGCCTGTGGATGCAGTAAGAAGTTGGGCAGCAGTAGGTTTCCGTGTATCAACAACTCGTACTGCGCTCTCTAACCCTACGCCAAGGGCGGCGAGTATGGCAACAACCCCTCATGAACAGTCTGTAGTCCACTAGACATATACTCAATCTGCGCCATTTTACCATGTCTTTGCTTGAAGAACTATTCTACCCCAACCAGTGATCGGTTCTTTGACAGAGATGGCCAGCCCACTGCACCCCAGCTCTCTTGCACCTTTAATTCCCCATAATACTTATAGTAATTGGATAATCAAGCTTGATCTTTCATCAACTTCAACAATCATCGTCATAGATTCTTGGCCTTTGTCCAACAGTGGACTTCCTTCGGCTGAGATGATGATAATGATTCACAGTCCATAGGTACTTACTGCTTGGTGTAGGCATTTGTAAACGCCACAATCAGGATTAATGGATTTCCAAACTATGAATTGTTCGCGATTTGTACACGTATATACAACCGTCCGTGCCATCGGTCGACCACGACCGATCACTTCTTTGGCCGGTCCTTGACCACTATTCAGACAAAGCTTTGCTTCACCTGCCCTCATCTCGCCTAGCCAAGTGTCCAGCCCAACTTCATCTAATCTTAGATTTCGAACCCTAACTCCGATGCCTATATTTCGGTATTAGAATTCGGTCTTGAAGTTTAAATACGAGCATGGCCTGCTGTGGCACTCTGTGTAGCTTTTACTATATTTACACAGTCATGATTAGACCATGGTTATTTCATGTTTTTTTTATAATTTCCGTGAAATTACATACAATACGTGCGCGATTTCTCCGGCATTCCCGCGTATAATATGCATACGTATACCAAACTTTATTCCGCCCAAGTTATAACTATAACTTACGACTCGTGCGTTAAACACGGTTCGAAGGAAAGACTTTGAAAAGTGTGAATTCACCTACTGAAGATTTACTTAGTGACACAGTTATAACTGTAACTGGCCCACTTATATAAATAGCATTCCACGGGAGTCGTCAATTGCATTTAATAGCTCTGAATGACACATAACTTGACTTCAGAATACGCACATAAACAAACCCATTATCAGTGGCTCGATTTAAATTACACTGTTCTATAAATAAACTACTAGCGCAGTCGTACAATTGACCCTGTTCGCTCGCGTTACGCCTGTCGATGCCATCAATTGCATACGCATTTGAATCCATTGCGCTGATTAACATCTATTAACCCCGTTGGGGCTTGCAACGAGATCACGTGACACACTCATTTACGGCGGTTATTCGATGCGGTTTTATTTATCATCTTTGCCGTAGAACGTCCGCGTCCGCTACTGTACAAAGGCTGCCCTCATGGATCTTCGAGCTCATGAGGGCGTTGTTGCCGTACTCACTACACTCGGCAGGCGGGGTTGGCGAGCTCAGTACGGGATGTTGATACACGGAAAGACACTTCTACCCATCTTCCGGAGGTATCCCTTTAAACATCTTTACAAGAATCTTTAAAGGGATTTGCCTCTAGAGTAGAGGAACCTTTTACTGCCGGCACCGTACGGCAGCATGATGATTCTATTATCCTAATAGGATCGTCAGGATTAAATAATTTCTATGTTTGTATGTACATATGTAACCGACTCCTTTGTATTCCGTTTTTGACCCCCTTTAAACGGTCAGATTTCATTGAAACTTTGGAGACTTATCAAGGACCAATGACAATACAATCATTTGATGATGTTATTCCATTACCTGATTCATATATGAGGATCGTCAGGATTATATAATATCCTCACATATTCTCTGCGTGAGAGATTTTTTTAACACGCGTTTACTATCTATATCTATACTGATATTATAAAGAGGAAAGATTTGTATTTTGTGTGTTGAATTTGTATGTATGTAACAAATAAACTCAAAAACTACTGGACCGATTTTCAAAATTCTTTCACCGTTAGAATGCTACATTATCCCTGAGTAAATGCTATATATTATCCCTGTATTTCCACGGGAACGAGTACAGCGCGGGTGAAACTGCGGAGTGCGGCTAGTAATATCTGAATATGAATAATTATAAATACATCAATATATAAAAAACTCTTCCGTTACTGACTGAGTGACTGACAGACAACGCACAGCTTAAACCACTGGACTTAGAGACTTCAAATTTGGCACACATATACCTTGAGTATCCTAGCGGTGCACTAAGAAGGGATTTTTCGAAATTCTTACGGGAATGGGAACTACGCGGGTGAAAATGCGGGGTGCGGCTAGTTTATTTATAAAGTTAAGTTTACAAAATGTACACAGTTATCTCCTAAAACATTTTAGAACTAACAACAATACACTTAAATATTGTAATCTAACATCACGAAACGGACACTGACTCAGCGTTGAGTTGATTGTCTAGCAAGCTAGGCTATCCAACGCTGTTCTTCCGTCAGCACCACTTCCTACGTTTTCAAGATATTCACTTACTGAGATAACTTACTACTTAATTAACTCAGGCTATGCATGCTATAAAAGGCAGTAAACAAACAAAACATTAAACTGATAAGTAGGTGCATAGTTATATAAAATACCAATAAACACTAATACAATAAGATAAAAAGCATGAAAATATGTAATAAATAGCACACGCGATAATATTATGAGGGTAACTTCATTTCAGTCTACGCACAATTCAATAGTATGCGTTGCTTGGTGCAATGCATACAATTTTTTTTCCGATCCTTTCGGAGCATTCTATAGTTTAAAACCATACTAGTGCAATACAACAAAGGGTTGTTGACTAAGGAAGGTGACAGTGATAAAAGTTGAGAATAGATACAAATAGAGCGCGCCTTCCGTATGCAAAAACGAGCCATATGCACCCTTGTTAACATTCGGCGAGATGTCTCCGCCGGATCACATTTTAAAGAGTTCGGGATACTTACGCTACCCTGCATTGTGATAATGCAAGTGGCGGTATATGTTCGCTCGAACCTGAACGATTTCATGAAGAACGGTGACACCCACTCGTACGGAACGCGGAATGCAGGAAGAATGCAGGAAAGCTCGCGACCATCGCCCGCTCCCTCACGAAGTCTTCAAGGTTAACTCTTGTGGGTCCGGCAGTGTATAACAAACTACCAGACTCTGTCACATCTGATGGCAGTATATCTTGTTTTAAATTAAGACTGAAACGTTGGCTTGTCGAGCAGAATTTCTATTCTGTTAACGAACTTTTACAACTGTAAACCTTATATTCCCATTCATGACTTTATTTTAATTTATTTGATTCCATGTGATTTATTTTATTAATTTGTGATTTCAATACATATTATGTATGTACATATTCTCTTGAAAAATTTGATATGTAAATTGGTTTTATCAATAAATTGTATTTCTGTATTTGTTGACATTGACAAATGAACAACAAACATATATTGTTACAGCGCCGACGAGTTGAAGGAGCACATGTTCTTCGCCGGCATCGACTGGCAGCAGGTGTACCACCAGAAGTACACGCCGCCGCTCATACCGCCGCGGGGCGAGGTCAACGCGGCGGACGCGTTCGACATCGGCAGCTTCGACGAGGAGGACACCAAGGGGATCAAGGTGAGAAACATTCCATTACAAAAACAACTAGCGACCCGCCCCTACCTGCGGGCTTACCCTTGAATCCAATCCCAATTCTAATCCGAATCAGTTCCGATCTCACCAAACTTAAAATTGGCACTCTGGAACAAAATCGAGATTGAAATTAGAATCGAGTATGAGATCGACTTCACATTGTAAATAACAGTGGCAGAATGAAATATCACGATGCGTACCGGCTTAAAAAAACGTGCGCGGTGGCGGGCTTCGCGCGACTCGTATCTACAGTGTAACAGCGCGGCGGCGGCGCGGCGACGGCGCGGTGACGGCATCGTGTGCAGGAGCGCTTAAGATTTTTTGTTACAGATTATACAGGGTTTCCCAGAAATGGTGGATAATCCTGCACATGCGTGTGCGGGAGAGGGGAGTGGGGCCCCATATCCCAATAAAAAAAATCTATTCCCAACAGTCCGCGGTCAACGACATTCTTTGTAAAATTTAAAAAAATCCCAGTTTTCCTCACATTTGCGGGCATCACGTCCGCTATATGAGGCCAAGTTCAGATTTTTTTCTTTTAACGTGTTCCCTAATAATGATATTCCTAAATGACTTTAAAAAAAACTCAACTACTTCGGATAGTAGTTAACTAGAAGTACCTAAACATAAATTTTATTTTTGAAATTTATTTTACTTCTAAGTTTGAACACCTGTGGTGTAAAAAAAATGTATAGGAGTTGTGTAGCCAACCACATAAAAAATTTACCTACATCATAGGGATTCTAAAACCGTAGCATACTTATCTACTTTAATTGTAAAATTACTGAGCTATAGCTATTAATTTGTAAAAGTAGGCGTTTCATTACAAAATTGCGAAAGAAAAAAATTTAATAAATAATTACTAAAAAGTATTTATTATAAAAATATTCATAATAAATGTTTAAATTGGGCCCCTCTGCCCTTGTGCAAGCTCTACCATTTATAAAAGATCTTTGTAATGTGTTATTATAATATTTTGAAAATATAATTCTGGCTGCTTCGGCGACGCGAAGTCGAAGTACTTCTAACGAGTTTATGGTTTTTTTAATAATAATAATAAAAAAAAAAATTGCCATCCGGCAAAAATGTGGCTCCAGAACAACGGTTGTCCAGCACATTACGCTGTGCAAGTAAGGAATTACCTAAACAATGCCTATCCCAACAGATGCATCGGCCGATTGGGGCTGATATTGTGGCCACCACGGTCTCCCGACCTAAATCCTCTGGATTTTTTTATTGGGGCTGTTTGAAGGAGCAGGTTTACAAGAAACCCATAAACTCGTTAGAAGAACTTCGACTTAGCGTCGCCGAAGCAGCCAGAATTATATCTTCAAGAAACTATAATACCTCTAAATAACACATTACAAAGATCTTTTATAAAAAGCTCATAAGGGTAGGAGGAGCCTCATTTGAACATTTATTATGATTATTTTTATAATAAATACTTATTTGGTAATTATTTGTTTTATTTTTTCTTTTGCAATTTTGTAATGAAACGCCTACTTTTACACATTAGTAGCTATAGCTCAGAAATTTTACAATTAAAGTAGATAGTATGCTACTGTTTTAGAATCCTTATGATGTAGGTAATTTTTTTATGTAGTTGGCTACACAATTCCAATACATTTTTTTACACCACAGGTGCTCAAACTTGGCAGTAAAATTAATTTCAAAAATAAAATTTATGCTTAGGGACTTCTCGTTAACTACTAACCTAATATAGTTGAGTTTGCGCAGGCTGAGCAGGAGGAGCCCAATTTAAACATTTATTATGAATATTTTTATAATAAATACTTTTTTGGTAATTATTTATTAAATTTTTTTCTTTTGCAATTTTGTAATGAAACGCCTACTTTTACACATTAATAGCTATAGCTCAGTAATTTTACAATTAAAGTAGATAAGTATGCTACGGTTTTAGAATCCTTATGATGTAGGTAAATTTTTTATGTGGTTGGCTACACAACTCCCGTACATTTTTTTTACACCACAGGTGCTCAAACTTAGAAGTAAAATAAATTTTAAAAATAAAATTTATGTTTAGGTACTTCTAGTTAACTACTAACCGAAGTAGTTGAGTTTTTTTTAAAGTCATTTAGGAATACCATTATTAGGGAACACGTTTAAAGAAAAAAATCTGAACTTGGCCTCATATAATAGCGGACGTGATGCCCGCAAATGTGAGGAAAACTGGGATTTTTCTAAATTTTACAAAAAATGTCGTTGACCGCGGACTGTTGGGAATAGAATTTTTTTATTGGGATATGGGGCCCCACTCCCCTCCCCCGCACACGAATGTGCAGTATTATCCACCATTTCTGGGAAACCCTGTATACCTACTAAACATGACCGCCGTAAATATTTTGTCGCGTGATAAATTTAATAACTAATATTGATTTAAATTATATAATATAAAAGGCAAATATGTTCTGTATGAACTACTCGAGATGGTTAAATAACTTATTAGTATATACATATATTAACACCATGTTCGTTAAAACGTCTTCGCACATAATATCAAAATTTAAATTAGAAAAATGTTCAACATCACTTATCCATAAAATACAGACATATGCTGCCGCTGACTTTTTAAGAGTGCTTCAATGGTTTACGCGGTGCACGCCAAAATAAAATCCAATGGGCATGAAATTTTCCGACAATTTCAACAATCATCGTCATAGTATCGTCATAATATATTCGTCATCGTGTTCAGCGAACTTAAAACAAACCTCAATAAAAGAGGTTAAAACTGCCTTAAAATCCGTTTGGTAGTTTATGCGGCGAAGAAAGCCAAACAGACAGACGCGGGAAGCGACCTAAATTTATACCATGTAGATAAGATGCTGCCTATGATACACATCCTTGAAGTGGTAATTGAGCAGGCCTTGTGACTCGAATGCACCTAAGATGTTGGGCCAATTGTGAGACACCCATTGTAAGTCAAGCTCACGTTGGGTGTCAGGTGGGCAACGACGTCGTGGTAGACCTGGAAAGAAATGGGGAGACGACCTGGGTGCATTTAAATCCACGTGACCTTTAGTACCAATGGCTCGTGGTGCGTAGATAGAGAAAGGGGAGACATTTGCCCAGTGGTGGGAAGATGGGTTGATAAAAAAAAACCGGCCAAGTGCGAGTCGGACTCGCGCACCCAGGGTTCCGTACAAACCTGTATATTAAAAGACCTGAGTATTTGATATTAACTGTACGCGTTCATGAGGAACGGGGTAAGTAAGTTTAAAATTATTTAAAATATTTTTATTATATGATGTAACTAAAAATTTACGGTTTTCGCAAGTTTTCCTTTATCTGTGCTATAAGACGTTGCTTCGTACCAAATTTCAAGTACCCTGTAGGTTTTGATTCCCTTGCGAGTGTCGAAAATTTGCGGTATGTGCGGCTGTGTATCTTTTGATTGTGTTGGCTTAGAAGTTTGTTTTTTTACAGCTCCAAGGGACAGTAGACCTGAGTATTTGATATAAATTCCAGCTTGATACCTCTACGCGTTCCTGAGAAAAGGGGTCTTGACAGACAGACAGACAGACGGACGGACAACAAAGTGATCCTATAAGGGTTCCGTTTTTTCCTTTCGAGGTACGGAACCCTAAAAATCACACACACTGCTATCTAGCCCGAAACTAAGCAGAGCTTGTGTTATGGGAACCAGTTACTCAGACCTGAGATAAATATTTTTTATTTTATTTATTGAGAATATAACATCATTACAGGTTTTTTTATTAAGCCCTAAGGCGATGTTATATCTAGATTATTAACTAATTTATACAGTCTAATGTACATACACGCAATATAAAATAAATACACTATACTAATCTATACATTTCCTTTCAATCACAATTTGTGCCATTTCCATGGCTTTTGGCAGGTGTTTATCAAATATATTTACATCGTTTCCGGACAGGTTATTGAGTAAATAGATTTAATTTATTGAAGACTTTGTCGCTTAGCGACCAGAGTAAATAGATAGCGAGTGACATGGGGGCAAACTTAAGTAGGTTGGTCCTACAGTTGGGCACCTCCAGCATGGCGGGGCGGCGGCGCGCGCCCTCGCAGTAGTCGGGCGCGCGCAGCCGCAGCGCCGCCAGCGCGGCCGGGTGATGCAGCTCCCCCTGCGCCATGCACTTCACCAGCGCCGCGTCTCTCCGCGCCGACAGCCTGCAGTACCCTACCATACCTAACACGAACAGACCCGGGTACATTAACGGGTAATATGGATAGACTCCATATTCTTTTAAGTACAAAAAACGAGTAAACTTATTTTGTATGTTTTCTACCAAGAGTTTGTATTTAAGCTTCGTTAGGGTTCCAAATTGTAGCGTTTGTTTCTAAATGACTTCTCACAAGGGCATTATATAAAACTTTAATAACATTTATGTTTTAAAATGTACACTGTCTCAGAATAAAACCCAGGTTTCTAAAAGATTTAGCGTAAACATTTTCAATATGGCGCCGCAACCTTAAGTCGGGGACCATTTCCACGTCTAGATCACAGAGAGACGTCGTTCTCGGCAGCACTACCCCCTCCACTTCGTACTGGTATATCTACAGCTCTTGCGGTCGGGCCAATTGCTTTACCTGGGTTGTCAACATTTGATGATAATTGGAATAGGTATAATCGGCTACAGTATACCTACTTTCTGGTTGAACCGTGACAGCCTTGTTTTTCCTTTCCTCAGCTCACGGACGCAGATCAGAAGCAGTATTTGGACTTCCCGCTAGTGATCTCAGAGCGATGGCAGTCCGAAGTCGCGGAGACTGTGTTCGAGACCATCAACCAGGAGGCAGATAAGAACGAATCTAAGAAGAAATCCAAGCAGAAGCAGAAGTTTGATACTGATGAGAAAGGTAATGCTAATCTTCATCATCGTCTCAGCTGTAGGGCGTCCACATAGATGGATCCAAGTGCTGATCATGAGGTTAGGGTTGAATACTCACCACACTTGGCAGGCAGGCGGGTAGGCCAGAGCAGTTCGCTGTTGCTACACGGAAAGGCATTGCTGCCCATCTTCCGGAGGTATTAATTCGCAGGTTCTTACTGTTTCCACGGGCAAGAGAGGAGAGACGACCTACTGCTGGTAGTAAGATTGGCATTGGGTGCCATACACTAACTAAACACAACATCATATAGTCCCAATCTGAGCAAAGCTTGTACTATGGAAACCAGATTGATAGATCGTGAACTCGAGAACTTTTCGGCCCTATCGGCCATCTGTTCTTCGAGCTACATGGCCTGCCCAGGTCACGGCACCCAATGCCAATCTTACTGATATTATAAAGTAGAAAGTCACAGGCAGTCCGAGGTCGCGCAAGATGTTCGACACGATAATGTAAAGACTCACATAATACTTGACCAATTGATTTATTTCTACATGATGATGCATTCATCTACCATATTCAGCACTTATCACAACACTAAAAATGTAATGTCCTTATTTGTTATTCCAGAGTCTGACTGCATCCTACACGGCTACATTAAGAAACTGGGCGGTCCGTTCTCTAGTGCGTGGCAATCCCGCTACGCCAAGCTCTATCCGAACCGGCTGGAGTTGCATCTCGAGAACAGCGCCAAGCCCGAGATGATACTGCTGGATACTGTGGAGGAGGTCTCGTCGGACTTCGTCTCGGTGAAAGGCGAGCAGTGCATCGTTCTGCGCACTAGGCATGATACTAAGATAGTGCTGACCAATGCGGTAAGTTACTCAAATCAACTTGGCGCAGGAGGTATGGATACCGCTACGCCAAACAAGACTAATGAAAACCAAAGCCATCAAACAAAGTATAATATTAGGAAGCTGCCACTTTAGCTCGCCAATCTTATGTACTGGTTGCAAAATTGTAGTCAACTATGAAGAGAGCTTTCATAAAAAATTACAAGAAGAGGGTACTCTTCTTAAAGATTTTGAAATTACTTCGTACCTTAAATTCTTAATCCTTTTAGAAATGAGTTTTAGGTCCACAACTGAGTTCATTAACTTTTACATTGATATTTTTAAACTGCAACTAAAAGACGAGTTATTAATAATATAAAGCTGACAAATTTGTATGTTTAATTGGTAGAACGCGCTAATCTAAGGAACTGGCTCCAATCGATAAATTGTCTTAGTGTTGGATAGCTGTTATAGCGAGGATGGCTTTAGGTTATATCGTAACTCTACGACAAAAAGTATACGAGCAGAGCATCAAAACGCGTAAGAAGTCGCAAGGAACATATGATACTAATGAAAAATAACACTGACAAAATTGTGCGTGGTTTCAGGACGAGATCGGCCTCAAGGAATGGGCTCTCTCCCTGCGCTCCGCTCACAAGAACTCGCAGGACCTGCTCGCTTCCATGGCCAAGAAGGCCGGCAAGATCTACGGGACCGACGGCGCCAAGGAGCAGGCGGGACTCGCGCGGCCGCCGCCCGCCGCCGCCGCCAGCCCGCACGCCCCCAACGGGAGCAACTAGCACGAGCTTCCCGCGCCCCCTAACAAGGGCGCGAAGATGTTCCGCCGCTCCAAGAGCGCCGCCCAGCTCATCAAGTGAGCGGGCGAACCGGCGACGGCGCCAGCGTCGTCGCGGTTGGAACATAGACTCTACCGGTGTCGATGCATCGCGTGAATCCCGTTCGTTTGCGGTTCGCTCGTTAGTGTTATAGTTACGTATTACGTAGTGATGGGTAGCGGACTCTCTCGCGCCTCCGGACGACTCCCTGCTCGCGCGAGGATTGTGACTTTTAGGACTGCCAATTATAATAATAAAATGCCTCTCGCATTTTCTAATGTTGTACGAATTAATATGATAGGGCCGAACAAAGTCGATATGTATAAAATATGTATTCTCCATTCTTTCCTACGATGATTTTCAATATGGATAAACTTTTGTAATAATTTGCACCGATTGAATTTTTGTAATTATCGACGTAACCTTCTGGATGTTGTATTTAACTTGTAGTAGGTATTGTAAAAATTTAATAACTTATAATTCGAGTAGATAAGCATAGTGACTACTATTATATGTGTTTGTGCAATAGATCCGTATATTGAAGTAAAATGTAACTAATATTGGTCGACTTATGATAGGAAATTTTAGATTGTCTTGGCAATATTACGCAATTGAATTGTTCGTTGTGCGTATAAAATATAGAAGCTTCAAATTAAAAGAATTATAATATAATTAGAATTTGTAGCACTTGGTTACCTCGGACTACGCGCACGAGTGTTTTCGCCCCACTGATAGGGCAGTGTTTACCTTGTGGAATTAGTTTGTGTTGTGTCCGGTTGCTCTCTTATGCAATACAATAAGTTAAATGAATGGTTCCTTTATAAATTATTAAAAAAAATACGCGGAACAATTAATTATCTTTATTTATTGAATGGTACTTAACAATAAACGTTTCGATGTTGTGTTTTGAACCAACTTTTAAATAAGTTGAATGTTATTTATCCGCTCGTTTGGTTTTGGTCAGTTTACTTACCAAGATTTTTTAGCCGTCGTTTGGTTTTGGTAAGTAAACTGACCAGTGAGTCATCGGTGAGTCATCGTTCCACGAAAACAATTGTCATTTTTAAACTATGGTGTTTATCAACTTCTTCTTTGTTTTGTAGCCTTCTCAATGAAGTTGACAATGACAATAACAAATAAAATTTACGTAGCCCAAGAAAAAATAATTTTATTCGATTAAATTAAAATTAAAAAAAAAATACGCAAAAAAAGTGCATAAAAAATGCACTTTATAATTACGATCAAAAAATATTTTGTTCTAAGACACCTAAATGTTATGTTATATATAGTGAGGTTATACCACATACTATGTATATACCGCAAAACATGTAGATATATGATAATACATTTTGAATTACAAACAAAAGTATTTTTTATATAAAATTAAATCAATAATTAATAGAAAATAATTTTTACGCTGTATATCCCGAACACAGACTAAATTATGAATGATTGTACTGACAAGCTTCATTCAATCCCTTTCCACAGAGCGTAAATACCACGATACGCTCCATTGTAAAAACCGAGCCAGTATCCACTTAGCGCCGACGCGGAGCGCCCGCCGTTTTTCCCGCCTTTTCCCGCCAAAACGCAAACCACTTGAGGGTCGAAAAATTATTTTCGCGTAACCAAACTAGTGGTTATACTTAGATACCAATGTAAGTAGCTCTAAAATCTCTTTTCATATAATATTTAGAGGCAATACTTTTCTAACAACATTTTAGGTGTGGTTAATAATAACAATAGGCGTAATTGAAATATTTAGAGAAGTTTTAAATCATGTGACGTAAGGTATTGTTTGACTTACATATATCATTTTATACCTTTACTTCTAGATTGTATATCTGGCGTAGCCACAATACAATTTTATATGTTGTGCATTACGTTTCGATTCCGAATAACAATGCAATTATAGTAACTGTTGCGGTCTGATGCAGGTTCGGTTGTTCTTTGAACAGCTGCTTATTGTTGCCATACTTATTTTTATGACTATCATAGTAATAATTGTATATCAACTTAAATAAGTGAGATGTTTATTTCATTACAAAATAACTCGTCATTAGATTTATTTTATGCAGTTTTAAATATTATGTAATGTTTCATTCTTACTTTAATTATAATTAGATTCTAGTCAAATGAATTATACTTTACTGAGAACAGATTGATTTTAAAATTAAGTAATATAAGTGAATAATGAATAGCTTAAACTGTTTGAACAGTATTATAGGTTAGTTGTTTGTTTCATGATAAAATCTATCGTTTGTGATATTTTAAAACTTTGCATAGCATATTAATTTGTATTTGAAACATTCTATTTCCTGTTTATTTACAATTTACATTTATATATTATTTGTCTAATTTTATAAGTAGTGTCTTATACCCACTAAGTAATACATACATATACTGTACATTATTTTCAAATGATTAAAATAGGATATGTTTATAAGTAATCATATTGTAGATCTACGGAGTTCGCAATTTTTTACTATATTCACTTGTTTTGAGCTGTTGGTTGTTGGTTCTACCACAAGTCTCTTAATGCATACAATAGAGTATTCTGTATAACACTGTGAAATACAATGTTTAAGATCTTTATTAATATTCCTCTTAAAGATTACAAATCACTTGCGAGAAGCATAACATAACAATACACAAACCTATATTCAACTGAAGCCAGGATCGAGGCCTTATAACTAAATTAAGATACCACCGAAAGATAAAGATAAAGGTTGTTATAGTACATTCTACATAGGATGAATTCGGTGACAGCAGAATAGTGCAGGATAGTGTTTAGAAGAATTAAGAAGTGCAAAAGAGATAAGCAGTTGTCCCATTTTGGCTCATTGATATTTAAGTAATTCTGTCCTGCTGTCAATGTACTCATCCCATGTGGAATGGACAATATGTATAGTGTTGTAGCTCATTTTACGACATCACTCACGCCCAGGATGTCGACCCGGCTGGCCCGGAACATTCAAATATGGGTTTAAAAAGCATGACTATAAATACCATATGCAATGGCAACATTTTGAAACAATCATGAGTCGGCAGCGTCGTCGTACGGCCTGCCGCGATCTTTACTTAAAAATGGAATTCCGCTATCAATACTAAATTCATAGTAAGCAAAAACTACAGTACCGATAAATTTTGCACATCGACCTTTGGAAAGCGACAATTAGGTAAGGCTGATTTCGGCTTTGTAGAGCGTTATCTCTGTCGCACGAAATACTAACACTCCGGTATCTATTAGGAGCTGTTAAAACAATCATGATTTGCTTCTTTTGATAATTCTTTTTTTTAATCTTAAAGAATGAAAAGCTACATGGCAATGTGCAATATTTATCGCCGGGTAGTGTAGTTCCCAAAACGTTATTCCAAGGAACTAACTGCTAAAGTTATCGCCGAAACATTAATAGCCTGGTGGTTTTATTACTCAAAACCAAGTCGACTTCGGCGGCCAAAATAGATATAATATTGTACATTCCGGTTTGCCAAATTAGAAACGGTCGATTTTTATTGCATTTATTGTTTGGCTATGTATTTACATTTATATACTGCACTGTAGATGTTTTTATGACGTATGCTAGGTAAAGAAGTGACGTAGGTTTGCGCGCATTCAAGGTTTTTCCCTAATATTTTTTCATCTATGATGATAGGGATGAAACCCTAAACAAATTGAATTGTATTGTAATTTATTAGATTATTTTACGGCGCGCTCTGTTTTATGAATTCAATTTGTATTTAAAGGTGTAGAAGAAATAGGTTAAAGTAGGATTGGACACGTAGCTATGCTTCAGCCGAATTCGTAGTAGAATGTTCATAAACAAAATGGGACACTTGAAATTGAATTGCTTTCTGAGAGTTGGTTTTTTGACCGAGTTGATAACAGTTTATATTGAAAAGAGTGATTTCAAATCCCCAATAAATAATAATTGTTAGTAAATTTAAAAGAAAGTGATTTTAAGGTTAAGTATTATCTGTTTGATTTTGATTGCAAACTTTCTACAAAGAATTTGGCTGGAGTATAGATTAGCTGAATCTGCATCAGACACTCGTTAACAAAACTCTGTTAGAAATATTTTTATTGTGAACCTACATTATGTGTAGTAAATTGTTTATTTAATCATTGGTTGTTTTCATTTTATACCTAGTTTTTTTTCTTTACTTACGGTAATTCAAAGTGAAATAGCTATGACCCTCTTACTACGTAAAACGCGTTACTTGCGTGGCTTACTGACGAGGGTCCGTTTAATACATGCTCGTAAATAATAATGCTGGTAAATACACACAGCACCATCTATCCCTAAAGTAAGCAGAGCTTGTGTACCAGATAATTGAAATAATACATAAATAGAAAAATATCCAGACCTGAGACAAATATGTGTAGAAAAATTAGGATTACTTGCGGAGCCTAGTACCTCCTGCGTATAAGTTGGCTATTAGGCCAACTGACCCACGGAGGGTATGTAGTCGGAGGAAACAAGCGAAATAGGGTAGGTACCTATATTAACCCATTCACTGCCTTCCTGAAAAGTAGCGACTTTACCCAGATGCCGTCATACTGTGATATACAGCCCGCCCATCGGCGGTCTCGGCATCTTAAGTATTCTTGCCCGCTCATCGCGCATCGGCGTTGTCGGCATGAAGCTGTAGATTTCGACGTATACCGTTTGATATAATTATGTCCAGTTTACATGTACTGTACCGTGTGAAAAGCGTGTATGTGTAGTTTTCTGCGATAGGTATTTGTAGCAAAATTGTGACAGTTTTATTGCTTTTTAGCTGAAATAGTAATAGAGCATGAAGGTAACTCATAAGACTCATAACTTTCAGTTAACTGATCTAAGATGAAGGAAAAATCATATACCTAAACATATTTAACAGATATAACTAAGCTAATATTTATGTAAAGAAATCTAAAATGTCTTTATAAAGCTTACATTTGGGCTTTTATAAAAATCCAGATGTCTTCAACCTTTTTACTGCATTAAACATTATGAAAATTTAAAATTAAATTATTATCATTTCAAAATTAGCAAAACAGAAGTGAAGTGAGTTTAAAAAACGCAAAGAACGAGATGCACCGGCGCATCCTATTGTTATTTTTTAACTGGCCACAAAAATGCCTACAAAGTACCGTATGTCCCTGTGCGTAAGGCTGATGTGGCTTAAGATAGCACAAACACATAAAAAAATTACTAAACAACTGAAGATCGAATAGCTGCTTTTCCACCTTTAAAACAAAACAAATGATTAAAAAAATCTGACTGGTAGTACCTATACCACAGAAAAGTATACTTCTACCAGTTATTTTTTTTCATCATTAAATATTGCAAATGCTTAGCTAAAATTTATTTAGTTTAACCCTAAATAAGTAAAAAATACAAAAAAAATATTAAGTCATGTTACAAAATTTGTAATACATTTAGTTGATTATATTATTTAACAGCAATCCTCAAATAAAGGTAAATAATTTTTTTCAACACACTTGCTTATAAAATGACCCTAATTTCACCGCAATTAGGCACTTAATGACACCTGTAATCAAACTGTGACATAATCATTGCTCAAGTGAGTATATAGGGTTTTTTTATTTTATTGGAAGAGTTACCTACTTTGTTCTTAAAAAAATTTCGATACAAAAAAGATCGTATTAAATAGTACAAATAAATTAATGTACCTATTGCTTGCTCATTTCATGCAACTTTGTACTTAAATAGATAATTTAAATTGTACGTTTTGAGTAAATAAAACTTTCACTCATATATAACTTTTGTTTTCTCTTTGTTAAAGAAAACTTTAAATTTCCCATTTTGTACGTGGCTAAAACACTATCCGCGAAAAGCAAAAAAAAGAAACCTCATTCTTTTAGTCTATGGCCGATCACCATTGTTAGATGCGCGTGCATAGGAAAACTCTGATTATTTTTTCCCACCATTGCAAAAAATTTTTCACAACTCGTTTTCACTGTTGAAATGATAGTTATTTTCTTCACAAGTGTTGAAAAACGTCGTATGATACACGTGTGTATTGATGATTACCGTCCTCGGCTCTCTTAACTAATTTACTAGTATGAAAAATAGTCAAATTAAGACCCTCACCTAACGGCTCGGGTCACAATGGCGCCCGCAGCGGTAATCACCAAGATTACACACCACAAAATATAGCTATGTGCTTTTGAGGCACGTCTCGACATGCCTCAAAATAAATGTCAAAATAGAAGGTGACATTTTAATTTGTTGACAGTTATTTGCGTCCCTAGGGAATTTAGTGTGTAGGTAATTTGCGTCTAGAGACGCAAAGTTTTCCACGCTATATTCACGTAACTTCATGCGTACTTTCCGAGCATTAGAAATAAAAAATATATTTTATGGTAGGGTCACTTCTTGGGAAGAAATATTACAAACGAGAGAGGCTAGACACGCTTTTATAGATGATTGGTTGGGATCTCATATTTTTCTAAAACCGATTATTACCTACCTAATTAATTAAGTATTAAATACCTAGTTCTCTTTTAAAAATTTCGCAAAAGGTTTAGTCCAGTCATTTCGTCCGAAAATAAGGCAAATAAAAGAAAATGAATTTGCAGATCAAATTTTTTGATATGTTGTAAGGGATACCTAGAAAAGCTGTTAAGCTTTTCTAGGTATCCCTTACAACAAAAACTCAAGTTATTGAGTTTTTCGACCAAGCTTTCCTATGAGCTTTCGCCGCCATCTTGAAAATCGGTTAAAATTTGTTTCTCGGCAATAACTCGGCTATCCGATGAGATACGAAAATTTTTGTAAGACACTTTTTGTAGCTTTCTTTGTGCTCTACAATAATGCCCGAACTATTTTTAGCGTATAATGCATCGTTATCGAGATATCGATCGATAAAGTCAAAAACTTAGGACATAATTTTAGTTTTTTGCTTTTTTTTCGTTTGGGTCATAATAAATAGAAAAAATTGTGGAATTCAACCTTTTAGAGCATATTCAGACCTACAATTTCCTTGTTGGACTTTTTTATGTTGGACAAAAATTACGATCTCCAGCGCGCTGCAAAGTCGGTGAATAGGCTGGCCATGTAGGCGGCCATATTCTAATGTTATTGGGATTAGAACCCACAGTTTATTTATCTGTATGTTTCTAATGTAAGCATATAGATTTTGATTATTTATGTCGTTTTGACATTACACAGGTTAATAAGTCAAATCTATACAAATTTCTGTTGTTTACCATCATATGTATTTTACCAAAATCCTAAATTACAGCAATAACACTTATGTTGGAAGATGTAATATTCTATTCAACATTGTTACTTTCTATCACATTAGGATGTTTTTACAAAAAGATCGAGGATGTGGACATGAAAAGAAATTATGGTGCCGGACTTGGCTTGATCATATCGATACTCATTTGCGGCTCTCAGATGATCAGCCTGTGTTTGATGGTGTGGGGAAATATTGTTATTATCAAATGCTGTGATAGACGGTTAGTTGGTACTCAAGATATTTGAAGTAGCGAATCCAATTTTACTATCTTCAATAATATTACGGTAAGACCTTTGTTATAATCAAAGGGTAAGACTACTTATATTTTTTAACAATTAATTGTTAAAAAATATAAGTAGTCTTAGTGGCTACTGATCCCGTTCAGAAGCTAGTTTACAACGTGTGCGATAACGTATAAAAAGCCCCGGCTTTGCATACGTTGTAGGTGCCTTCCTTATTAAAAGAAAATAATTAAATAATGCTGGACAATTCACACAGCATCATCTAGTTGCTAAGCAGAGCTTGTGTTATAGGTAATAGATGACTGATATACTTTATACATTATACTTCATATAGGTACCTATAGATATTTATTATTTCAAGCAGAAAAACATCCAGAACACCCAGAACAAATATCTACAGATCATACAGACATGCAGGAATCGAACCCGCAACATCTTGCGTCGCAGGCGGACCTTCGTCCACTGCGCCACAGAGGTCGTCAAGTAGGTAGCTTATTATCAACTCAAGATATTGCTTGAGATTTCTCTCGGCGCCATAAGTACCTACTTAGAGCCCCTAAGTAAGCATAGTTTGTATTATTTATGGTTTGGTACCAGATTATTGTAGATTAGATTAGACTTAAATATTTTTTTTACTAAAACCGGGTAGGTATATCGCGTAAGTTTATTATTTGATTTACCTTTATTATTTCTCGACGTTTCGACTGGATTGCTCCTAGAGTCGACCCGGGACCACGATTGTTGAAACACAGTCGAAACGTCGGGAATAATCAAAGGTAATACTTACGCGATAAATTCCCGTGTTTATGTTATTTTATTATAATGGATTGCTCCTGCCATGGTCCCGGAAAGACAGGTACCCATATACGCGACAAATACTCAGTTACATGTATGTACATATTTATAAAATGCATTTTTTCTGCTCCAGCCACATCCATCAAATAAGTTTGTGCTTCACATGGCTTCATCTGCTCTACATGCACTTTTACCATGTTAACCAGAGCTATACCATCTGGCTGAACCAGGTCATATCGCTCAGGATGGTGGGCTTAGCGTTCGAAATATATGGTGCTGAGCAGTCATGCCACATGGCCAGTACGGTCTTGCAGAGCGCGAGAGATCTTGACTTCGATGAGCCATCTGTGCCCGATATTGTTTCGTATGCGTTCTTCTTCATCGGTATTCATAAAGGTAGGTAATTAAAAACCTGCCCTACCAGCCTTAACAATAGATTTTAGATACATATGTATATACCTACCTACATTAGTATTATCAGTTTATCAGGCCATAATAGGTGCCTACCTACTCAGCAATATTTGTGGATGTACGGATAAATGTAGGTACGTAAGGTCATAGAAGTTATTGATGGAACGGACTTCCTAAATTATACTACGGAACATATCGAATAAAACTATTATTTAGGTAGGTAGGCAGTTCGCGCAAAACTTTATGAGCTCTGTGATCATTGAGGCAAATGCAAAGTTGCGCTAATTGACATGATCATTCAATATTGCCAACTACCTAGGTTATAAATTAACTTGTTACGTAGTGGTTAATTTTATATAAAAAATTTGGCTTCTTGGGATAAATAAAGGTTACTTTGTTCTAACATTTAAGTTTAATTTAGCTTGATTAAATGTAAAAATTTATTTATTTAAATATAATAGTGTTAATAATTGAAAAATAAATAAATGCATGGTAGTGAAATGTGGATCACTCTGTAGATCCAGTCTAAAGATCCATGTGCTAGAGCTAGATAAAACGAAAATACGCCAAAAAGCGCACTTGCAACCATAGTTTCACAGACTGAGCCCTTCTCGCATCCCTTTTGCCTTTCCTTCGCCTCAACGCCCTAAAAGCTGTGTACTACGTAGGTACACATGTAGCTGTTGAAGGTAACTTCACATGGCTCATAAAGTTTTGCGCGAACTACTTATAGTTAGAAAAATATCGGCAAATCATGCAAACATTTGCTCTGTGGCGAGAATTGAATAGACAGCCTCCTGCATCTTTTCGTCGTTGTCCATGAGTATCTATACATGGGCCAAATAGTCTCTTTCCAGGCGAGACATGATAATAAGGTTGCACGACGCGCGGTAAACGCCTGGAAGAGCTATTGGTCCATGAAACATCTTATGAAAGGATCTCTACCACTCTCCCTAAGGGACCGTCTCCACGAGCGAGGGAATCGCGGCGATTCTATAGCGCGGACTCGTCGCGATTCTCTCGCTCGTGGAGACGGCCTCTAAGAAAGTGTGTAGAAATACGTGGCACAGACGATAACATCGCCGCGATTCCCTCGCTCGTGGAGACGGCCCCTAAAACAGAAACTCATGGACATGTGCATTCTCCCTATCCTCACTTACGGTGCACAGCCCTAGTCATTAACTAAGAGCCAAAATCAGCATTGGGGTTTGTGAGAGGGCAAGTAGCGCAACATCTTAGGAGTCAAACTTACAAACCGTGTTAAAAACACGACACTGCGCTCCAAAACTCATAAACCGACATCGCTGAAAAATCCGCCAAACTCAAATGGGACTGTGCTGGGCACGTGTGTCGTAGGTACATACATATGTCAAACGAGCAGTGGGCGAAGATCGCAACTGACTGGGTCCCGGGCAGAAAACGGCCACGTGGAAGGCCTAGACGGAGATGGCGAGATGAGCTCGACTCTTTTAATAAGGATAGGCCCTTGTTGCGGAGAACCGCAAAGAATGAAAAGAGGGGAGGGAGGCCTTTGCCCTGCAGTGGGACACTACAGGCTCTTAATAATTAATAAAAACTTATATAGATAGTTAGATAGATAAACTCTTTATTGTGTAAATCATACAGAAAATAAAAACAAAAATAACTAAAATTAACTTAAACTACAAAAACAACAGAAATACACAATGGGCGGTCTTATCGCTTAGAGCGATTTCTTCCAGACAACCTTTGGATATATATTTAGATATATATTTTTATATAGTTAGTCGCTCAACTTTAGGGATATTTCAGGACCATACTTCAAATGGAAAATATTCAACGACCATTTGAACGGTTCATTTGGATCTCTTGGAGATTGCAGAACCATCACGGAACAGAAATTAAAGAAAACGTGTTTGTGTTTGATTGGCTACCTTTTGCTGCGAACGAGATATTCTCCAAAAGTGAGTTGACCACCTCCAAAAGTGAGTAGGGGGACCTTTCCATTACCTAATTAGTAGGTAACAGACGCCCGGTTTCCACCGCAAGAGAAATGACCTGGAGATGGCTAAGCGGAGCGGACTCTGTTTACATAAAATAGGTTTGCGTTTCTACCAAAAAAATATTGGTCAGCTCTCCAGGAATGAGCGAGCTCATTATTACTTTTTTCTCGCTTTGTCATTTCCGCTTACCTAATTCATATGTGCACATATAAGTTGAGTTTTGTGTTGCGAGGAAAAAGGAGTCATTAATACACGTGGACATCTTTACTGGATCAGATGGTGATGACAGAAATAATTCCAGATATTCTACAAGGATTCGTTTTACACACGCTACAATATGGACGCTCGTTACATCTACAACATCCCACTTCTGATGATGTACTTCTTGCAAAATCAAATAATAATGCTTTTAGCCACTTGCGCGTGCACCGAAGCAGGGTTCGGTGTGTACCCTGCAGAGTGTAAACCATTGCCGGGGAATGGTCCGTCGACGAAGCTTAGCTTGCTGAAGTTAGTGTAAGTATGACTTTGCAATACAAGCTTATAATAAACTTGTAGTTTGTTTGTTGTTCTAATGTAGCGGAGTTAGAATCACTTTCAGACATCCATCATTATCATCATCATCTAGGCCGAAGGACTTCCACTGCTGGACATAGGACTTGTTCATAGATATCCAAGTGCCGTGGGGTGCCAGCAATGTGGCCCCTCCTCCCTTACCCGTGGATGCAGTAAGTATCTACCAAAGGATACCTCCGGAAGATGGGCAGCATCGTCTTTCTCGCCTCGCTCGCCTACCCATGATCAGTACTTCTGACATTTTGCATAGCTCCTCTAATTGAATGCAATACAATATTGTGTAAAATGGCTGCCTAGGTGAGGTGAGATGCCAGAAAAACGCAAGCCCATTATCTTTCCCTTGCCCTTATCCCATATTGCTTGGGGTCGGCACAACATTGCCTACTCTTCAACACCGACATGATGCTATATCCAAACACAACCCTATGGTGCATAAAATATTAAAACAAAATTGCACTCATTTTGGTAACGTAGGTACTACTATCGTGTGTATAACGTACCGGATCAATAAAAAATCACAACTAATACCGCAACTTAAAAATATATATATTTCTTCAGAGATTTTTCAGATGAAGCTCTGGACAAAGAGTACAATTTCGCGACGCTGAAATGCTTCGATTTCGATCGGCTTCTGATTGGACCTCGGATGAAAGACACACTGAGGAGCTGGTACATGCCAACACGGTATTGGTTCTGGGCTTACATATACAGGAACCTGATAAAGGCTGATAAGCAAGTCAGGTTAGTACCTGCTACCTACGCAGGTATTTATCTTCCTATGAAATTATGTTCTTGGACGTCTTCAGCTTGTTGAGGGTTCGAACCCCACCGCAAGACAAATATTTACATGCTATTTAGAATTGTTCTGCGTTTGGTTGTTTTTCTGTTTTGTGTATTTAAGTACGAAACATATTTAAAGTGCGCACCTACTTGAGTTATTTATTATTTTGTATACAGGGACTACTCACGTGATAATATAGGTAATGTTGAATAATACCTAATGCCGATAAGTTTAAATTTTCTAAGAAAACCGTCATCAAGGTCGTCACCGTCAATGGGTCACACGCTCGTTAGCCACAGTGCCTAACGTGCGATCACGTGACTAATCCCCATAATTTAAAAGGGTTACAGAAGAACATACAAATCAGCTTAATAATTATAGTCATCTCTACCGTAGGACCGTAGGACGTCCACTGCTGGACATAACAACTCACTGCTTCGAGCACCGATCATTAGGGGGTTGTTGCCATACCTACTCACCATACTTGGCAGGCGGGTGGCGAGCGCAGTACGGAATGTTTATACACGGATAGACGCTGCTGCCCTACTACTTTCCCTTCGCAGATTCTTACAGCATTCACGGGCAAGAGAGGAAATTTTACCTACCTACGGCACACCCTGAGGGGAGGCTTTGTCTAGCAGTGGACTTCCTGCGGCTGAGATGTTATTAGTTGACCATGTAGGAATACATCATCAGAAGTGGATGTGGTAGATGTAACGAGCGTTCATATTGTATAACGACTTCTTGTAGTAGGTATATCTGAAATAATTTCAGTCATCACTGCATCGGATCTTATATCTGTTTTATGTATTTCCATTAATCAGTTTACATTTTCTTACTGACAGAGGTGCATGCTCGTACATAGCGTGGACGTTATATAGTGGGCCTTCAGTTCAGCAACTCGTGATCTCTTCAACATTGTGGGTCTACATCAACTTGGAGTCTGAATATTGTGATCTTCATGAGAACAATACAACGGTTCGTTTGTTGTTTTATTATTGTGCCATAGATAGTTATAGGTGTAAATAATTTCACATCTATTTAAGATGGTTTAAACAGCGTCAGCAAGTATTCATGCTATACGAGACGCTGCAGTGTCTGTGTGAGATGGATTAGGCTTGCCCGCCACTTATCTACTTATATGTACCATTCCCAGCTTAGTTGGCTACAATCAACGTAGGTAACCTGGTATACTCATCGTGGTCGTGAAGAGTACCTATAAACTGTCATTGTATGTGTGTGACAAAAATAATATATATTAAATAATATACCTTTACCGCCGTGGGGTGCCGGCAGTAGAATGATACCCCTCCTCTCATGCCCATGGATGCAGTAAGAGCCTGCTAAGGGATACCTCCGGAAGATGGGCAGCAGCGTCTATCCGTGTATCAACATCCCATACTGCGCTCACCAACCCGCCTGCCAGGCGTGGTGAGAATGGCAACTAACCCTCATGGAGATCCATGAGGGAGGCCTGTGTTCATCAGTGGACGTTTTATGGGTGAAATGATGATGATGTTATACCTTTACATTTATTATAAGTAGAAGATTTTTACAGCATCGGTAACTGGTATTTATGCTGGTCCGGACGCTGCAGTGCCTGGGACATTTTTAGATGGATTAGGCTTACCCAATTCCCAGCACCTATATCAGCCCAGCTTAGTCGGCTATTAACTGGGAGAAAGAACAGGTCAATACTTCTAGAGCCGCGGGTTTCCTCACGATGTTTTCCTACACCGTTAAACCATGTGTTAAATGTGACCATTCCTACATTAAAAACCCGATTTGCCCAGAAACAATTTAATGCTATCACTCCCTGCCTCTATAATAGACAGATGAAAGATCACAAAACTAGTGTTAAGAATATAAGTAACTTTGAATTCAAAAAAGTAATTTGTACATGGATCCATAACTTTGACCACGAATGCACTAAGAAGTTACTTTCTAATTTTAATTACTAAAATAACCAACAATTTAAAATATTTTTTTGTAATCTACAGTTAGCTCTTCTAGCGTTTTTGTATGTAAGTATATGTATATTACTACTTACCATTTTTCTGAATTATTTTTTCCTGGTGTTTGCAATAAATTTATTTATTTTGCATAGTTATGTTATTTTGTAAATGATTTTAAATATTAATGAGAATTAGACATAAATAATTAAGTGAAATTGTAATTATAAATTTATAAGATAGGAAGGAGAACGCCGCAGGATCCTGAAACACAGCCTAGGCCAGTTCGGGAACTGTGGACTCAATCACCTTATGTTAAAATACTTAGTTAAGTCAAATCTATCTATCTATCTATCAGCCCACGTTCACTCACTGCTGGGTATAGATAGGCCTCTTCTTTGTCCCGCCATTCTTTCCGACCCTGTGCCAACTGCATCCATTGGCTTCCGGCTACTCTGACAATGTCGTCTGACCACCTGGCTGGTGGTATGCCTGGTGATCTATAACCCTTTGCGGGGCCACCATTCTGTCACCGCCTTTGTCCGTCTGCCGTCATTCCGCCTTGCCAAGCCCATCTCCACTTTAAGTGATTGATCCGTTTACCTACACCCACGACTTTTAGTTTACGTTGGATCCCGACGTTGGGTATTCGGTCAACCAGTGAAATGCCTAACATTGACAGGATTTTTTATTAAGAAAGTAAAATCCGTTGGTTCACTTCCGGTATTGAACCCTTCGGATCGAAAGTCGGGGGTACAAAATGGCTTTAAAAAAAAGTATTTGACTATACGATCAATCATCTGGTTTCCGTAGCACAGGCTTTTTTCTGTTTGGAACTACCTCTAGATGGTGCATTGTGTACCTACCATTCCCAGCTTAGTCGGCCACAACCAACGATATAAGTAACCTGATATACATATATAACCTTACTCATCATGATCGTGAACAATATAAACATTCACTGTACGTGTGTAGGTATTCACAAAAAATATATATATAATTATTCGATCAATCATCTGGTTTCCATGGCACAAACTTTGTTCTGTTTGGGACTAGATGGTTCTTTTGTAGTCATCTAGAGTCCAACGTTATTTATTTAGAGTTCTTCCACGTAGTCAAACTTTTTAGTCCAACTGGTTCGACCACGAGGTATTATCTATCAGTATTATGCTTCCTCGTGGTCAAATTTCATTGACATTGCACCTTTTCAGCATACTGTATGCATGCAGTTTATGTATGTACAGTCATAGAGATACAATTTTAATAATAAGTTAATGTCAAATGTCAAGTGCGGCGACGTTCATGTAATTGATTTTCTATATACAGGGTGTAATCGTTAAGTGTGCACAGGCGATTATTCCGTAACTATTGCAGATATCAAAAAACTTTAAACTGATATCGAAAGTACTTTACCTAATGAGTAAAATGACATTAATAACTTTTTAAAAATAAAACGAGAAATATAAAAAAAAAAAATACATTAATCACTCCCATACATTTAGTATGAGATAGTAGAAAGGTTTTAGTTTCCTTATTTTAAGTGGAATAGTACCTACTCATTTTACCCTTGTCATTTTATAATTATGTACGATATGAAGGTATTAATGAATTTCAAGTAGATACACGTGTAGATTAATTATCTTACCACTTCAAATTTATAATAAACCTTGTTTCCATATTGTATTGATTTGAACTAGCTGAAAAGCAACATACTAAATAAAAACAAAAAGAAAGATACCTACTCTTTGGTGTTCGTTCTAAATTCAAATTCTTTATCGCGGGTTCTCGTTCCCGCCAATTTATTGTATTTTTCAATTTGCGTTAATAATCGTGATTGTTGCATTTATTGATTGAAAAATGGCATATTCCAATACAGAAAAGAGGGACATGTTAAAAATGTACTACAAACATGATTGTAACAATAGGGCGGCCATTATCGCCTACAGAAGAGAGTACCCAGATAGAGAAGTTCCTTCTGGTACGTATTTACGTAAGTTGGATAACAATTTGATAAATTATGGATCTTTTAACAGAAAAAAAGGTTCGAGAACAAGAGCTCCGGAATTTGATAATGACTTAGATAACAATATTATTAACTACGTAGTAGATAATCCACAAGAATCAACGCGTTCAGTGGCCCGATCATTTCCAGTGTCCCACAATTATGTACACAAGTTATTAAAAAAACACAACTTCAAAGCATTTAAGATAAAACCTACTCAAACGCTGCACAATGATGATCCTGCTCGTCGGCTGGTCTATTGCAATTGGCTAGTCAATAATTATGTCAATGTAAGGTCAATTTTATGGACCGATGAAAGTAATGTTTCAAACTGCGGCATTTACAATAGAAAAAACTCGCATTATTGGTCAATTGACAATCCTCGCTTAAGTTAGAGCTCAGGTGCGATTCTCAATTAATGTGTGGTGTGGTATTCTTGGAGATCGGATCATTGGGCCATATTTTTACAGTGGAACCTTAAATGGACAGAGATATTTCTCCTTTGTACAAAACGATATGCCAAGTCTCTTAGAACCAATTCCAGACGATGAAAGAAGGTCGATAATTTTTCAACAAGATGGAGCACCTGCACATAATACAAATGTTGTAATGAATTTCTTACGAAACAATTATAATGGCTTAATAGCCAATAATAGTGCAACCCCTTGGCCTGCCAGATCCCCGGATCTCACGCCTTGTGATTTCTTCCTATGGGGATTTGTCAAAGACCACGTGTACGCTGAGAGAGTACACAGCCTAGAAGAGTTACAGAATCGTGTACGTCGTGCAATTGCTTTAATTACTCCGTAAATGTTAAGGAAAGTTCATTTAGAAACTGTAAATAGAGCTCGTCATTGTATTGCACAAGGAGGACGTCACTTCGAACATATGCTTTGAACACAAAATTTTGTACTTACTAAGAAATAAAATGTATGGGAGTGATTAATGTAATTTTTTTGGATATTTCTCGTTTTATTTTTAAAAAGTTATTAATGTCATTTTACTCATTAGGTAAAGTACTTTCGATATCAGTTTAAAGTTTTTTGATATCTGCAATAGTTACGGAATAATCGCCTGTGCACACTTAACGATTACACCCTGTATACCGTTTTCAGATGAAAGTGCCCTGGGACTTAGGGTTCTCGATGATGCGTATGTTCTGCCTTATATACCTGACGCCGTGCTTCATAGTCGGAGACGCTGCTGTGTTGCTGAGGTACTACAACTCTATGTTTTGGGTGTACCACGCCATATTACTTGCCTTGATGGTAGGCGTAGTTATTATTCACAAGAACCGGTGGTGTTTACACCGTTTTTAAATATTTTTTCAAGCAGGTCTCAATTTTTTTGTTTGGAGTTACTACTATCATATGTAAGGGCTTCATTAGTAGGTACATTAATAAAAGTTACGTTTTCCTTTAAGCCTTTCCTTTAATTACTTAACTAAAATGCTAAAAAAATGCCGATGCTTATTTTCAAAGTATATTTAAACACCTAAAACAGATAGAAGTGTAGTATGTTAAAGATTACAGGAAAATTAAAACGAACTCTCTTATTAGCAAATATTAAAAAAAAAACTATTGGATATAAGTTCCGCTAACAAACAAGACATGACACTTTCAAGGTTCTCCAACAAATATACATAGATCTTCTTAATGACAAATTATGTTAAACGTTATGATGACATGGAACCATCACTGCGCGAATCAGACTCGCTTTTGGACGGTTATTGCTTTTTTAAAAATAAAAAACTTGATAAGTACATAATTTTTTTATTGTTTGGTCAACATTGATATAGTTACCTACTTAAAACGTAAAAAACAATAATTTAAAGATTGGAGTTCTTAGGAACTAATTAAACAAGCAATGCGTCTAATAAATTTCAAAATAAATATGTAACATTTTATTATCTTATCACAGAGTAATTATGCTAATTTATTTTTATAATGGAAGACTTGACTGTGGTCATATATTTTTAATTATGTGGTAGCCTAGTTTTATTACGGCAAAACAGCCATTCTGAGGTTGTGTGCCATAATTTAATATAATGGCATATCATAATATATCTATCTTTAATAATGACATTGTAACATTTACATAACAACATCAGTAACAACATTCAATGTATATATATTCTCACGATACATAATATAATATAAATACCCACACGGTATATCAAGTTATTTTAATTTTAGGCAACTACATTTTCTGCGTTTTCATCAAAGTTTAGATTTGTCACTAATCAATAATATATTATAGCACAAGGTTGCCTACTATTAACTTTAACATACTCTTTTATTATTTTTAATTTTCACTTTAGATATAAGATATAGCGTCAAAATTATTGCCTTTTGCTATTAAAAATATACACTTACAAATATTTTTAAAGTTCATTGCCGCTAACTTATTAGCCGTAATCCTACTTAACTCCATCGAAAGTTGTACTTCCGTTTTGATTTAACTTTACAAATAAATGTAAATTTCGCAATCAATATAATATTATCATAAGTCAATTTGTATAAATATAATTGTTTAGCGAGACAAGGCGTTGATTCTGTGAAGGTCGATTGCCGCACTTGTAACTACATCAGTCGTGCATGAATGATTACCTTGAAATGAAAATGAGTTATTTGTAAGCCAATTTTCGCACATTCAAGCTAATTCTTGTAGGTATCTAGTACCTAATGTAGCTAAACCTTTGCATCGTAAAATACTATGTCAATATTATTACTATATTGGATTATATACGCGAAAAAATTGGCATAGTAATTTTTACGTTTATCCCGACGACGACGCGACGTTTCGTCATGTAGTATTTTTTATTTTTTAACGTAACCCAAAAATAACAGCGATTACATTATATCAAAATGTAGCGCGAGGTCACGCGCAGACGTGACTTTATGACATGCTCTGACGTCACGAGCCCACTTCAACGAGCCTTATCTAAGTATTGCTTCACTAATTTGAAAAAGCAGAAAATATGGAATAATTTATTGGCAACTACAAAAAAAACATTACATAAAGGTTTATTATCAAATCAATGATTTAGGTTTGTCGCTGTAAAAGGGTCGCGTTTCGATATAGCGGCTATTACGTTTGTAATAGGTGTCTATTATTGTTGTATTATCTGACTAAATATAATTTTGATTTTCATACCCTGACAGCCTATAGGTAATTATTTAATTAGCCTATTGCACCTATCGTGGTCGAGACTCAATAGGATTAAGTCACACCTACTCGATCCGCCTGCCCGCGCCTACTATAGTAGCAATTCTGTCAAAACGCCGCGCCGGCATACAAATAAAGTTAAATATGTACCCGTCAGTCCAATATAGTTAAAAAGTGTTGTGTTAAAAGTAGTTAAAACAGACTATGTAAATAGTAAATTATTATATGTCTTTGATCTTTATCACAAAGTAGGGTCTATAGTACCTAAATAAATACCGATCGGTAGAACTAAAACTAATTAAGTGCAAGATTTCTACGACATCAATCCAAAAATCCATTTCAGTTAATTTATACAGGATGTATTATACTATGTGTACCCGTGGTTACAGCCCATGAGAAGGCAAAAATCGGGAATTCATATTAATCGGATCATTTCATTGTTTTTACATTTTCATAAAAAAAAACCTCTGCGTGGTTATAGGTATTTTTATTTGTACCTGTTTGGCAACTCTTTGCGAAGGTCAATCTGTCAAGAATCAGCTGACGTTTTTGTTGTGTAGTATAATAGCCTGTTGAAGTTAAAACTTTTGTGGTCATTTCTTGAATGAAAATCACCGAAACCGTAAAAAGTACGGAGTAACGGAAAGTCGTAAAACTAGATGTTCCTTGCGGTGGGCAGAATCACCCCCTTTTGGGGTTAGTACACATATTATAATACAACCTGTATACTTCTTTTCGTCAATCTCCCCTTTCCTCTTTAAATCTTGTCAGCGTGAATTAGTATCTCGGGGTTCTCAATGGTGGATTTGTTCTGGATAAGTCTCAATTCCATTAGCTTTGGCGGAATTTTGCCGTTCGGTTGTATTTCTGAAAGAGATTGCAAAAATAAATTATACTGGAAATTTCACACACTGAGTACTGAACCATGCAAAGCTTATTCATTATAGCAACAAGAAGGTCAGTGGCTAAAAGAATAATAATAATAAATAAAAGAACAATAAGGTATTTCTTATGTCTTGTATTCATAATTCGTCGCGCTACCAACCCGCCTGCCAAGCGTGGTATATCACTCACGACCAGTGCTTGGAGATTTATGAGAGGCTTATGTCCAGCAGTGGACGTCATATAGCTGAGATTATGATGATGATAATGGCCTGACAGAACATTTGCAGCCGACAGTATTTCTTAATTATTTATTGTACACAAAGTAAATAAGTAGACAAAAGTTTATATAATTTATAATAAAATGAGCTAACATGTACAAAGGCGAGCTGGAATGTAACTCTTGGTAAGGTTACCAAGAGTTTTCTTCCTGCAGACTTTTGAGGATAGGAAAACTGATTATAAAGTGGGTACGTGTACACAAAAGAAAAGGTTTTTGAACAGCATCTGCTGGTAAGCTGACTCACCTCTCGCTTTGCTGTACGTGTCGTTGACAACTGCCTGCAGCGTCGCGACCGTCTTCTCGAGCGTGAGTCTCACGTCGTTATTGGTTCTATGCCACCACGCCAAGAAAAGCGCGGCGAACAGGTCTCCGGTACCCGTGTACGTTGCGTCTTTCTTCGCAAACTGTATCTTGTAGCATGATCCTGAAAGACACATTTTAAAGGGTATGGACAACCAATTCTTTGTGGGGGGTTATCTAGTTTTAGTGATACACTTTTGGTGACAGATCTTGTAATTTGGAAACAAATACACCAAGCGTGGTGAGTATGGCAACTACCACTCATGGAGATCCATGAGGGAGGCTGTGTGTTCAGTAGTGGACGTTTTATGGCTGAAATGATAATTGTGACTACTTATTAATAGCAATAACTTATACCTCCATCACTAGCGAGGGCAATCATATGGCCCTTATCACCGAGATCAACGCTCGACAACACCACAATATTAACTTCCTTATCATGCAGCGCTCTGGTAATCTCCAGTGCTCCTATCAGGTCCGTTGATTGTATGAGAATACTACTTATGAATAGTATCAGGTACATACCTCCACCACTAGCGAGGGCAATCATATGGTCCTTATCACCGAGATCAGTGCTCGACAACACCACCGTTTTAACTCCCTTATCATGCAGTGCCTTGATAATCTCCAGTGCTCCGTTCAGGTTGTTTGCTTTGAGCCCTGTGAGCTGTTCCGCTTCGAACTGGTTTGGTGTGATTATGTCTGCTAATGGGACAACTATGTCCCTGTACACGGGCAGGATCTCATCAGGGACATACATCTTTCCATTGTCACCCATAACTGGATCACACACTGAAAAAAATAATTAATGTTCATATGTAGTCATCGAGGACATACCCGAAGGAGAGGAAATGTAATTTATTTTGTCTAAACAACAATTCCGCCAAAAATATTTCATAATTGTACGGAAAAGTACACCGGTCGGCTGTTGGCGCTGTACTGTCAAAGGCGCGAGACATTTGTCATTGCATTAGTGCAAAGCACTAATGAGTTTTGGAATTCTTATGACCTTATTTCCCCTCTATTGGATATGTGCTCGATGTATGTAATGTAAGGTATACATTATTTTATTTTATGACTAGCTCTCCTGTCAACTTCGTCTGCGTCACATGAGAGAGTGGGTCGTACGTAACTTAAACCGTTTACACAACGCACGCAACGGAAGCTCTCAAAAAGTATTTTTTTGCTCCTATTGATCGTAGCGAGATGTTATATAATATATATGTATATATATATATTATATTATAGGTGTTAAATTAACAGATCGCATAAGAAACACCACACTGCGCTCCATGACAAAAATCGTCGATGCTGTCAATAAATCAGCTAAACTGAAGTGGGACTGGGCCGGACATGTGTGTCGCATGTCGGAAGAAATGTGGGCAAAGATAGCCACCGAGTGGGTCCCACATGCGGTACAACGACCGCGCGGCCGGCCCAGGCGCAGATGGCGAGATGAGCTGGACATGTACTGTGCTGACTGGTCGACCAACGCCTTGGACCGGGAAGTATGGAGAGAGGGAAGGGAGGCCTTTGCCCAGCAGTGGGATCCTACAGGCTTATTAGATTAGATTAGATATATATAGCCTTTTTTCCAGTGTCGTGTCGGCCCTACGCGCGGACGGGCATTCAATTCCATGATGATGATTTTCTTGAAAAATCGAAACGTGTCGGAATAATGTTAGACGTTACAATACTGACTACGTGAGTAATTCCCGTTTTTACACAATTAATATTACCTAGCCTTCGTATATAAAATGGCTTCTTGTCAATCAATATATATAAAACTCTTCCGTTACTGACTGAGTGACTGACAGACAAAGCACAGCCTAAACCACTGGACCTAGAGAAGGGACACTAAGAAGGGATTTTTCGAAATTCCCACGGGAACGGGAACTACGCGAGTAAAACTGCGGGGTGCGGCTAGTATATCATATAGCCTTCTTCTAATATCATTGATAAGATAAGATAATTTATTTATTCGTAACAACAAGCATTCACATACAAATGAACATTTTATAACAAAAATAAGAAAAGTAGGTGACATGCTTGAGTCACAAAAAGGTCTCTGTCTCAGCATAAGTCGGATATGTTAACAACCAACATTGGGCTATCCAACACAGATTTCTTTTTATTCGAACCATTAGTTCCTGAGTTTAGCGCGTTCAACCAAACAAACTCTTCAGCTTTATAATATTAGTAAGTATAGAGGTAGATTGCTTTGTGCACTACCTATGTTTACTACCAACTAGTTTTTGTCCTAGTAGGTTGCCTGGAAGAAATTGTTTTCAGCAATAAGCCCGGCAATTTTTTTCTCTTGATTTTTATTATTTGTTTTTTTTGTGCATAAGGTGTTAATTGAATAATTAATTAATTCATATATAGAAGACCTCCGTGGCGCAGTTGGGGTTGGGTTCATTCCCGTCGCGGGACATACCTATGTTTTGTAATTTTTCTAGACATCTTTGGATTGTATTTGTATTATCTATGTCGGTATAAATTTACAAAAAAATATATATTTATGTATTCTATTAACCATCTTGTGCCCAAGGGTCAGATGGGGTTGTGTAAAATTTCCAGCATTAGGTATTTTATTTATTAATATACTAGCTGACCCGCATGGTTACACCCAGGTATAGCCAAGACAAACATAGTTATCGGTTGGTGTGTTAAAGTTGTTTTGTAAATCGGAAACCTTAGCTAAAATTTCACACCCAAAATTTTTGTTTGCCAATAATAGTGATCATTTCTAGTAAATAAAGTGAAAAATTATATTCCCCACACAAACTTTTAAGCCCTATATTTTCAGTTAGGGGATGCTTTTTGAGAAATGCTGAAACACGTGTTTAAATTTTTTTTTGAATGAATAATAATTAACCCTTGAGCAACAACAAAGTGGGCAAAATAGCTTGTTATTAAGCCATGGACAATTTCATAATAAGACATATTTGCTGCACTTTGATTGTCCTTCGGATCGTAAGTCGGGAGTGCATACCGAGTGGTAACACGACTCTTGATAGCGATAAAGTCCTGTTTAATATTTTAAAATCACGTCTAGGTACCTACAGATCGCGAAAGCGATCGATAATACAGCAATAACGCGCCCATCGCTTGTTCACTTGTCAATTTTTCACCGCTGCTATGTGCTCCGTCAAAAATGACAGAATTTGTCAAAAAGTACAGATGACAAGTGACAGAATTTAAAAAAAAATACAGATGACAACTGTCAATCTTCAAATGACCCTAGCTCGACAACTACTCACACTCGACTTTCCGTTTAGGGCTTAAATGAAAGGCACTGATGTACCTACTTTTTCGATGACAGCAGTCAAACTTCAAAGGGCCATAACTCGATAGCTACTCAGCCTAGACTTTCCGTTTAGGGCTCAAATAAAAGGCATTGATTATACTTACTTTTTCGATGACAGCTGTCAAACTGCAAATGGCCGTAACTCGATAACTAACTATAATAACTAGCCAATACTTTACGTTAAGAAAATAATGTTGAAAACTGTTTTTTTATTTACCCAACTAAACAGTTTTTTTAAACACTGGTCCAACAAGCCCCGAGAACTCTTAAGTATTAAAAATTAAAACTATAGACAGTATATTGATAATTTGTTTATGTTATTTCACCTCCCTGAAACCAACAGTCTCTTTAATTAGACCTTAATGATATTAAAAAGAAATAAAATGAGAAAGTAGGCAGTACAGTAAAGTAGGAGGAGGTAAACTTATACATTATCGTCAGCAAAAAATACAATAATGTGCGTGTGCCCACACTGTATATTATTAGTTATAGTATTAGTCATATTTAGCTATGATAAGATAATAATGTAATTATCTCTCTTGTTTGTGCACTGTTTATCTATGAATACATAATCATATCACGGTATCTATCATATCAGTTCTAGCTACATACTACTTACTCTTTAAATAGTTAAACATAATATACCCTAACAACAAGATGTCCTATTTAATCCAATAAACCACAACTTTCAAGAGAATTATACCATTTACAAAATAGATACATACCTACTTACTAATACATAATCATATCAGTTCTAGCTACATACCACTTACTCTTTAAATAGTTAAACATAATATACCCTAACAACAAGATGTCCTATTTAATCCAATAAACCACAACCTTCAAGAGAATTATACCATCTACAAAATAGATACTACTTTAACTTATGTATCGCCTACAGCAGTAATCTAACGGTGAGCCAATTATAAGGGGCCATCAATAAATTACGTCACACGTTAAGGGGGAGGAAACGATCACTTCCCTCGTCGAAGTCTGACATTGGGCTCCACAGTGAATGAGTAGAGTTATTTTTTATACAATCTACCTACCTACCATAAAAAACGTTTAACCGCGCGATTTCACTTGCTATAGTGATCATAGGATTGCTAACTACAACTAAGTATCTGACCTTGATTAAACCACAGTAGACTCATGTAAATGTAGAACACAAATCACTCACCTTATTTTGAAGGGTCGAAATTAAGAGAAACTTTGTAAAACTACAAAAATTCTATGCATCCATTCTAGCCAAAACAAATAAGCGAATTTTTTGCTCATTTTTAGGGTTCCGTACCCAAAGGGTATAAACGGGACCCTATTACTAAGACTCCGCTGTCTGCCTGTCTGTCCGTCTGTCTGTCACCAGGCTGTATCTCATGCATGAACCGTGATAGCTAATTCAACTGGAATTTAATAGATGATGTATTTCTGTTGCCGCTATAACAACAAATACTAAAAACAGAATAAAATAAATATTTAAGGGGGCTCCCATCAACAAACGTGATTTTTTTGTCGTTTTACTCGTATGCTCGATATTTATAACGGCAACAGGTAGACGCTTAATTCACAGAGTATTACACACGATGATACGGAACCCTTTGTGGGCGAGTCCGCACTTGGCTAAATTTTTTAGTTATTCCCCTACTCGTTGGTTTCCCCATTCAAATATTAACATCCATAAAACTTTAAAGCTACAACTAACTCGCTCACTTTAGTGATTGACACAATACCATTGTTTTTCCATATGCCATAGTTTGGAAAAACTAATAAGGGGTTGTACGGAGCGTGTTTCTGTTGTCTCAATAAATTATTATTACTGTTTTTATGTACTTCTAATCTAATCAGCCTGTAGGATCCCACTGCTGGGCAAAGGCCTCCCTTCCCTCTCTCCATACTTCCTTTATGTACTTAAACATTTTAATTAATCAAATAAACGAAAGGTTTTCGAATTCAAGAAACTAACTAAATTACTTACATTATTACCTAGTAGATAGGAACGAGAGCACTCAAGGTCACCCACCTGAATAAGGTAAATAGCTATTTACCTTATTCCTTCTCAGATAAACAATTTGTTATTGCTTTTGAATATTCAACTCTAGTGTGTGTTTTTATTCTTATAAACCTAAAAAAATATTTTAATTGTAAACTGTGTTTTAGTGTAACTGTAAGAAGAAACAGGAGACACACAGCTAACGCTAGTTCGGGAGCCAGGGTTTCATACTAAACTGTACCAATGATTTTATCAATAAACGTTATTTGTATTTGTATAATTGTGATATATATTAGTGTTATCTCACTAATATGAGCCGAAAGTTCAGTTTGAATGGAGGTTTGTTACCTCTTCACGCTAAAACTAGCGTACGTATCGAGCGGAAATTTAGCAAACATAATAGATGTTGACTAGGATTAACACATAGGCTACTTTTTATCCAGGTACAACGCATGCGAAGCTGCGGGCACAAGCTAGTTATTTAATATACTTTGAAAAAATATAATAAAACTTAGAACCAATGTAGTTACAAATTTAAATTTACTGTAAGTAAACTAAATCTAAATATTTTTTTAAAATGTCGAATATACATATGTATTTTATATAAAAAAAAAAATTCAACCAATGTACAATAACATTTAATGTAACTTTATAAAACTATTAATCTATATCTTTTTTTTAATTTCATGTTTTGTATGTTTTAATTATTAATTAAATAGTTAATTACTTTTTCCTTTATCTGATTTAATTAAAAATTATCCTCATAATATTTTAGTGGGATTGAACACCAGAAAAACTTCGCGCTCGTCCCTATGGGCGGGCACCAACGCTACTAAAAACTTCCCGCAGAAATAACATGTTTTTTTTTAAATTATCTTCATTTGTGATACATTCAGATGGCGGGACGAGCTGAACACTCATTCGAGCACGTGGCCTGTCACAGCCTTAAGTCGCGAAGAGTGGATCAAGGGAAGGCTAAATAATAATAATAAATATATTCATTTACAAAACTGTGGTGCACTTACCATAGACTAATTTAGGATTCTTCTGTCTTAACTTCTTAATGATCTCTGCAATCTTCTTAAGAGAGTCTGGAGATCTGGAATATCCAGTCAGGAAGTGTGTGTAGTAGTCAACATCATTTAAAATGAGCCCTTCAATGAGCTCACTCATCTCGTCATTCTGTAGGACATTCCCTTTGATATGAGAGTAGTTTGTGTGAGTTGAGAACTGGACTGTATTTATGAAGTCCACCTCAAAACCTAGCAGCTGAAAAATAAGGTTTTACTTGATAAGGTGACCGTGAGTTGGGTTAGAAGCTATATGACGACATCTTGATAAGACTAGGTATTGAATGGACTAAGTCATAGTTGGCCTAAATCTTGATTCAACAGTTGTGTAGGTTAAATTAATTTGAATGACCTCCAGGGTTCAGTTGCTTTAATAGCCAGCTAACACAGAATGTTGGTATAGATATTTTTCCCTACTCTGGGTATGGTATTAACAAATAAATTACCTAAGAATTCTTTTAAACTATGGTATGCTTAACACAAGATCTGCTTACTTTTGGACTAGATGGTGCTGTGAGCAATGTCCTCATTTATTTAGTTTAAGTAAAACTGCAACTGACTTAACTATAACAGTAGGTTTATTAGCAACTAGCTGCTGTCTGCATTTCGGAAAAAATATCACATTTGTTGTACGGGAGCCTGCTTAAAAATTGATTTTTATTCTGTTTTTAGTATTTGTTGTGAAAAAAATACATCGTCTGTAAAAATTACAACTATATATGTAGCTATCACAGTTCATGAGATACAGCCTGGAGACAGACAGACAGACAGCAGTCTTAGTTATAGGGTCCGTTTTTTCCCTTTGGGTATGGAACCCGGAAAAATAAAATATTATTATTTATTATTGTATATTCTTTATTATGCATGTAGTAAAAATAGTTAATCTTTTGACATTACAAACTTCTTCATATACCTACTAGGACAATTGATTGCACAATCTAATACAGATCTGAATGTTCTAACCAAGTAATTTAAGCAGCAGTTACTAGCAAATGTCTACATAGTACTTAGGTACCTAATCTGTGAAACAAGGTCAAGAAATAACAATAGTTATTACAAACTGCATGATAAGGCTCTGAAATTAGCAGTATTGTGTATTGTTTATTCAGAATCCAAAATATATAAGTACATTGCTGAACTGTGCATATATATTTAGCAGACATTTCTGCTAAATGTTAGTATCTCTGGCTTTAGATTCCGTTGAGATCTCAGGTGGCTACAGTAAAACATATATAAATAGAATGTCAGGATTGAGGAGCCATAGAAAAAGCGTCCATCTACAAAATTTACTCTGTTTTACTATTTTATTCCTATACTGCAAAAACAAACACAACACCTGCTAAATGATCATTATGTTGAATATATTATTTGATCACTCACTTCCAATAGAAATTCACCTCTTGAGTGTAGATTGAGGAGCCATACGCCATACAGTAATGTATTTTCTTTTATTTTAGCGCTACAGAAGCTAAATTTTTAGACGGTAATATGTACAATTGCTGCTAAATGATACAAAATTTTCATAAATATTCATCTATTACTTGTTCCAGGTTCTCCTCAATTCAGATGTTTAGATTGAGGAGCCACTTTTGCATTAAATATTCCCCTTCCACTCTTATCTATCTGATCTCTATCTCTAGTGATATATTTTGATGCTAAATCTAGAATTTGTGCTGCAAAATCAGCTACATTGCTGCTAAATAATGGTGAGATCAGATTTTAAAAGTCTGATGTGGCTCCTCAATCCTTACGGACATAATTTATTTAATCAGATATAATCATATGAACTTACCTGTAGCGGGAAGACAGCACTTTTGTTTCCAACATATCCATGTACTACATGGCTCTGGATAGATAAAACTTTAGGTGAGGGTTCTGAAGACATGTCCAAATTTCACAAAAACTGAACACTTTAGATAGGTCTCTACGATGCCGCGTTCATAGAGGTACTGATTGAGATGCTCTGTATCAAATCAAGCCAGTTAGCTTATCAGTAAAATATTGGGCGTATGATGATTATATTGTTTTAAAAATGCGACTTGAGATCGAATAACAATTAAATAAACATAATTTAGAGTCAGACTATCGAATGTAAGGAGAAAAATTGGTAAATTAAACCAGAGGATGCGATACCTACATTAGATCTTTGGTTGGACTAAACTAAACTCACGGTCACGTTTATGAAATAAAATCATATGTTTTTGACTTTGAGAGATTTGACAAATTGAAGTTGATATTGCCATCATGACATTGACTTTTAGCTTGATCACGCTTTGACTTTGTAGACTTCAAAAAAGAGCGGAGGTTTACAAGTCGGTCATCGGTATTTTTTTTAATCTTTGTTTTTTAAACCTAATTTTAATCTCTCTCGAACTGATTTGTAAAATTATTGTTGAATTTGAATAATTTTATATAATAACTATGTAAAAAAAAAATATGTTCCTATTGCAAGAACTAGATATTTGGGAGGCTTTTGCTCACAAGGTGGGTCAGCCCACCTGAATGAGAAAATTAATTATTGTTGGCCGTCAGAATCTTAGTATTTTAGTTAATTTGATGTGCCTAACAAAAATTACCTTATTTATTGAAAGAGCTCAGAATTAATCAGCCAGGCCAAGCCAGTTTTTCTGGATTAGAAATTGTCATCTATCTATTTATTTATAAAATTGATTAGAATAGCTTACACCACTTGCACCAATCAATCAATATTTACATTAAAAATAACATGAAAAAAGTTTGTACACAACAAAATATTTTAATAGCTAACAAATTCTATTGACTATTACTAGCTTGCTCTCGGGTGGTTTCATACGCTTTCTCCAAGGTATCCATGACTATTTTCATATCATTTTCAATACTGCGGGCCCAGTTTTCCACATCACCTATTTCTTTCAAGGAGCTACTGAAGTTTTCCACTAATGCCAGCCACTGTTGGGTCTGTTTGGCAAAGTTTATTGCACCTTGATGCAGTAGTTTTGCTTCAGCATCAAGTTTCTTTTGGTTTAGATAAGCTTGAGCTACCCTGAAAACATTAATAATTAATTACTTAAATTAGTTGACAAGCTCTGTGGCGCAGCGGACGATGGTCCGCCTGCGACGCAAGGGGTTGCGGGTTCGATTCCTGCCTCGGGACAAATGTTTGTACGACCTGCAGATATTTGTTCAGGGTGTTCTGGGTGTTTTTCTATATATAATAAAAATATCTATCTATGTAGTATAATGTAATAAGTATATCAGTCATCTAGTACCCAAAACACAAGCTCTGCTTAGCTTGGGGCTAGATGATGTTGTGTGATTTGTCCAGCATTATTTCTTTTTTTTTTTAGTACCTGGTACCCTTTTTTTACCTACTAAAAATTTATTAGTTCATTACATTTGTTTAGTTTAAGGATTAGTAATGATTTTAGAGATAAAGTAGTTGATTGTCATACATTTTTGGTTTTGTAATATTATGTCATACTATTTAATTTAGGGTTAATTAGGTATTACTATGAAATTTAAGTATGTTTTTTGTATTATTTTAAGGAGCTAATTATAATAATAACAGTATGTAGTTAGCACACCAAATGTGCCAAGCAGGTTAGCAGGTAGAAATGCTTTTAGTATTAAACCCAGCTTTTGTGCAATAAAGATTTTAATAAATAAATAAATGACTATTAAATTTACCCAACATTGAGGTGGTCCACAAGAGCTTGTGTCAAATCATTAGCTGCTGCTATACACTCCTTGCGCTTTTGTTCTGTAAACATGGTGTACCAGTTAGACTTTCTAAACAAAAAATGTATTATTTGTAACCAATGGTTTATCACATTAAAAAGAGTGGAAGAAGGGAAGCCTTTGCCTTGCAGTGGGACAGATGGAGGCTAAATAATAATAATAATGGTTTATTGGAAATGTAACTTCACCAGCCCATAGAGCATAGACATGGTGTTAGTATGATAGCAATCTTCCTTGCGTTAATTCCTTGCCAGGTTGTCTCAGAGTACATCATGCAGAATTTTGAATGGAGTAGGTATGAGAATAAATTAGTAAATATTGTATCCAAGTGCATCACTGTTTTATATGACGCTCCCGCCACATTGTCTCCACCCTTTCTTCATAGTTATCTACCTACCATAAAAAATGCAAGCTGTATGGTGGATAATTAGTGGAGTCCCAAGTCAAGCAATTAAGAACATTTATAGTAAAGGTGGAATGTTTGTAAGTAAATTACCTTGTACGACTCGTTTTGCTGCTTGTTTCGTCTGGTGTTCTTTTATCAGAGATGATAACATCCTGGATTTCAATTTCGTCTATTTAAGTTCACTGTTTTCTTTTATAGTAACAATATAAATTTTAATAGCTTATGATCTTAATCTTACCCCAGTTGAAATAAATTGTTCTGGAAAGCGTATTTATTATACGCAATTACAGTAAACAGAAAGAAGCCAACTACAATGAACTACAACAACAGTTTTTGGTCAAGTTGCAATTTGCATTTAATCCTGTGACAGTGACAGACGTCAATTGTCAACTCAACTGTCAAGACAGCATTATCGACATTGACATTGGCATTATTGGTATTGTGTTTCAGACACAACCCAAATATTTTCAACTTTAGCGCGCCAAATGAAAAAAGAAAAAACCCATGGAACCTTTAAATCTTTGGTATCTAGGTACGTATTATACCACTATTTGGATTCAGTCAGAGTGAGAATATAATTGTGATTCGCGTAAAAATGGCCGCCAACATGGCCAGCCAAATAACATAAGAATTTATAAACTTTACAGTGGTGGAATTGTGTAAAACCAAACACAAAAAGCCGTAAAATAAAAAGACAAGACAAGAGGATATATTGTAAATTATTCATTATTATTCTCAGAACAAAAGTACTTATGAAATTTGTTTCTTCCTCCCAGTTATTTTACACATTAGATCAATAACATTACAGTGCCCTAAGACGTTAAAATCTATTTAAAAGAAAAAAATAACTAAGCTTAATAATAAAAAATAACTAAGCATATTACAATGTGATTTTGTTTTTTTTTCTAAGTGAAGTATGGAATATGTTCGATTATTTTTTTTGTAAAGATTGTACCTATGTGTGTGTTGAAGTTGCAAACAAACAATTTATATATCTATCTAATACCTACAGGGTCGTTGGAATGAAATTTAGGTGAGTACCTACAAGTATGCTTTCTGAATGCAAATGCTTGACCATTGAGCTAAATGTGCCGAAATCGCTATATGTTTACTTACCTACATCAATTGAGGAGTTCCCTCGATTCCTCATAGATCTCATCAACAGAACTGACTTTTGAAAAAAATGGGAATTTAAAGATACGTATAGATAATTAATAATTATCTATACGAACCCAAAAATAATTTTCCAAATAGGTTCATAAACGACGGCGTTCTGAGTTAACAAAGATAAAAAAAATGCAGACGACTTGAGAACCTCCTCCTCTATGACAAACAGAGTCACTCTCCAATGGATAAAGGGACACAGCGGATCCAGGGGAAATGACGAAGCGGATGCCCTGGCTAGGAGAGGCTCGGAAATGCAACCAGCAGGACCAGAGCCAATTGTTCCCCTACCTATTAGTCAACTTCGATCCTGGATCCGACATCGAACTGAAGAACTACATCAAAACTACTGGACAGGTATAAAAGATTGTAGACAGTCGAAGGAGGCCTTCCCGGTTCTTAACCGAAGATACTCCCGTAAACTACTAAATCTAAACCGTGACAAACTTCGACGAATCGTCGGTATTGTCACTGGCCACTGTTCACTAAACAAACACCTTTATACACTAGGTATTACTGATAGCCCCCTCTGTAGGGGATGCATGACAGCAGAGGAGACAGCCGCGCACGTACTCCTGGAGTGCAGCAGCGTGGCGTCTCAGAGAAATCAATACCTCGGGGAGCCGGGGACGCCCAGGGAGGCCTGCGCCGACACTGCCAAGCTGCTGGCTTTCCTGGAGAACATCGGGTGGCTGGACTAAGCAAACGCCGTCCGACACGCAAAAAGGGCCCATCAGTGGCCTAGTTGCGGAAACCAGTCCGCTCACCAAGTACCAAGTAAGAACCTCCTCCTTAATTCGAAGTCGTTTTAAAAATACCTTGGAACCTAACCACGTCTCTAATTTCTATTTGTATCCTCGTTGCTTATAACCTGTTTATTTCCATCCAGCAAGAAAATCACACACCTAACATGAGTTAATAATGGGTACCAGGTAGGTACTTATTCATTGCTTCAAACAGCAAGATATTTGTATTAAGTCCTAATACCAATATCTTGCTGTTTGAAGCATTGATTTATGTCGTTGATATATGCGTTGAAAATAATAGGTCCTTTATGGTGTAAGCCATGACCAATCTGCGACTCCTCGCACTTGATCAGTCAGTAGAAGACAAACTGGCACGACACGTCTACCTCCCTAGCGTTGCTAATTATGATGGTGATAAAAATCACCTATAGGAATCACGTTATCTTCGGCACCTACAGAAATTATTATTTAGTTTTAAAATTACAGGATACATTACAACAATAGCTCCCAGCAAATCAGTCCTCCCGCGACCAAGAACGCTGAAATGTATTCGAACCGTCGGGAAAATAATAAAACGGCACGTGTCAGATTTATAATTAATTAGTCCCTAGGTATATTCCTAGAGTTTCCTAAATAAATAAGTACTTACCTACTGTTTATACCTACCAAGACTCAGCAAGGCAGCAAACCTGTTCAGTCTCATCTGCTAAGCCTAACATCAGAGGATGAGGGTGGAATAAATATTATAAAACATATAGGTACTAGAATGTTTAAGTACCTACTAAGGCTATTTATTTTTATTTATTATTTTATTTATTCTCAATAAATAACCTATCACAGAGGAAAACAAGGGATTATAATAACTATGTCAAAAGTCAAAGTCAATAAGTGTTTATTCAATAGATCAAAACGCACTAGAATAGGCAATTTACAAAAGAAGAACAAGACACATTTAAATTGAATAAAGCACATAAATACTAAAACTTTTCTTTTCAAGTGAGGGAAAGAAGCGAACACGAAACCTCACTCTTTCAATATAAATAATAATATAAATAAATAAATAATGCTGGACAGATCACACAGCATCATCTAGCCCCAAGCTAAGCAGAGCTTGTGTTATGGGTACTAGATGACTGATATACTTAAAACATTATACTACATAGATATATATTTTTATTATATATAGAAAAACACCCAGAACACCCTGAACAAATATCTGCAGATCGTACACACATTTGTCCCGAGGCGGGAATCGAACCCGCAACCCCTTGCGTCGCAGGCGGACCTTCGCCCGCTGCGCCACAGAGCCAATAAAAAGTAAGTAAGGCCTTTGCATCTATTATAGATGATTTATACAGCGTCAGCGACTGGTAATCATGCTGTACGGGACGCTGCAGTGCCTGGGACATTGTTAGATGGATTAGGCTTGCCCAGCACCTATACCATCCTCTCAGCTTAGTCAGCTATTATTCAGAGGAAAGAACAGGTCAATACGTCTGAAGCTAACTAAGCCGCGGGATTTCTCACGATGTTTCCTTCACCGTTAAAGCTCGTGTTAAGTGTGCACATACATTTTTCAAGAAAGAAAAATCCATTGGTACACGGCCGGTATCGAACCCACGACCTTCGGATTGAAAGTCGGGGGTACATACCGCTCGGCCAACACGGCTTACAGAGTAAGCCAATATGGTTGTACATACATATATTATACCAATCATCATAGCAGAAATCTTAAATTATGTTAATTATAGAATAGAAGAATCTATAAGCACATACATAACTATGTAAATTTATTAAAGACACAATAGAGGTATATCTACCAACTTGGGGCTTAATTGGTTGGACATAATTCTAGTTACGGACACAAACACAATGTAACGAGTTTAATAGGATTTCTACAGTATTTGGTATTCTAGCAACACGGAACACTTATTACAGAATAAGTACTCTAAGTACTTAACATAAGATGTAATCAATTCAACTTATCTTTATTTCTCTAGCTGCACAACCAAAAATGTGTATCTGAGCCGCTATTTCAATCTCATACACCTTCATCAAAACAAGTTGCTTAGCCCAATCACAACAGAACAGAAAATACAATTTGCTTATAACTATTTTTAACATCATTTATTTTTTATACTAGAATCGCGAAAGTTCAACAAATTATAAGTAATAGTAATAGTGGGTAGGCCCACTACCTACTGAACACCTGAGCAACAAATAGGCACCTACCTACCTACACGTATTCAAGTAGGCAAGCACATGATTTCGTTGCATTAATTATGGTGCCTCGCTAATGGAAGAGACCGTTATTGATTTTCGCTTATCGTTTATGACGGTAGCAGCTGCGATTGGAGAGAGATTACTTTTGTTAAATTTATTGGTCTACTAAGGTTTTAAATGGAGGTATACTTACCTATCAAAGCAAAACCCATTTACTCCCACTGTTCTGTTGACAGAACTACTGGGATTTTTTTCCCATTAGTTCGGTCCACAAAACAAATCCAAATGGATTTTTTTGGGCGTCCAATTTGGTATAAGCGATTTAATAATTCCAAATAATGCAGCATATGATTCTTGTTTCCTATCGGACATGAGGGCATAAACAAGAGGTTCAACTTTCGTTTCTAATGACGAAGCACCCATATCCCCTGGATGGTGAAAAGTTGTTCGAATGGCCGAGGGCAACTCTGAAATGTTCCATCAACGAAGAACTCATCAGCTTTTTCCAGGTTTGCTCTGCCTTTCTCTGAACAGAAAACAATAATGCGACAACTTTTGTGTTGATAGTCTGCTAAAAGATATCTCGACAACTGCTTTGGTATTGTCACAGATTCTACATTCTTGAAATTTGTCTTTTTGAGACCTGCTGTATACATAGCAGTTTGTACACTTTTTAAGGGTGGTATCCGTATTGCACATAAATGTACACCTTGTTGAAGCAATTTTTCCTTTCCTTTTTTTTGTATATTTGAGGAATTGGAGCATAACTAGAAGAAGCTTGTATTCTCATTTCATTTATTGCTTCATCGATTTGGTCAAGAACCAAATCGATGAAAGATAAACCTTGAGATTGATTGACTTTTATCAGTACTTTATAAGTGACAAAGAGGATATAAACATAATAGTGGCCAGATATACTTAAATATAAATTTAAGAAGTTTAAGTTTCCATTATCAATAAACCTATATAAAAAAATTTCAGCATAAACAGGAGGTGGGTTTTGTATATAAACATAAAGTAGGACAGAAATAGGTCTCTCTCGTGGTCCTACTAATAGGACAAATTAGTAGGACCATAAGAAAACGGGGGGGGGGATCCATCAGGGGAGCCAATAGACCTACACCGTTTTTTCAGTTAAAACGCTCTTTGTATTTTGTAAGGAATGTCGGTGAAATATATTTCTCAGTTCAAATAGGATTGTTTCATTTCATTTATTTATTGCCAATATGTACATAGGTTGGTAAAGTTTTTTAAATCACAGACCTAATGCGGAGAAATTACCAGTAGTTCTGTCAAGAATTACTCAACAGAACAGGTGAGAATAGTAGAGATAAGTCAGGTGTAAATCATAGTATTTAAGCCACAGAACTAATGGGAAAAAAAACCCAGTAGTTCTGTCAACAGAACTACTCAACAGAACAGGTGGGAGTAAACGGAAAAACCTTTTAGTTATATGCTTTTTCAGTTTGTGCATTACATTGGTAGAAAGAGGTGAAAAGGTTTGAAATAAGTGTGTTTGTTCACCCAAGTGAATAAGGTGAATAAAAGTAAATTGAATGCACCCAGATGCTTTAAGTTTACTAAAAGAAAATTAATTATACCTAGGTAAATAAGCTTAGGTGGATTAAGTTAACGCATCCCATATTTTCTTACTTATTTTTATTTACTTCTTGTCTGTATATATGGCTAGTTTAGTTTGTGATACGTACATACGTAAGTAATTATGCCTTTGTGGATATTTAGTATTGAGACGCGATTTTTTCCATTAACATTTATTTGAATTAAGTATTGTTAGACTACTGTTGTTTTAAAGTAGGTACTACTTACTTTCATACATAGTTATTAGAATTAAGTTATATATTTATATAAAAGAGAGCATGTGATAAATATTTATATAACAACAACGTCTTAAGCTAAGCTTCATTCTTTATTTCGTTCCTAAATTATACTCAGTTAAAAGTAACACACTAAAAAATAATGTCTAAATTTAAGCTGCCTTCCGTTCACTTCTGACTTTTCCGTATTTCTCCTTTAATTTCTCGTTGAATTCTGGGTCATCCCAGCCCCAAAGATGATGTGTTCCGTCACCGGTGCGGTGTGTACGCTGCTTTATGATCTCGGGGGATACCGTCTTGAGGTCGTACGCTTGGCCAATCTGTAAAAAATATTTTTATGATTGACTTCACATTGAAGAGGCCGCAATTTGCATGAATATTATACTTAGGTACTCGTATCATCCATGGAGATATACCTACTCAGACCCGAGACAACTAAAAAATAGAAAATGTCTAAGAATTAAGTCTTGTCATCGCTTTTATGTAAGGGTGCTATTTTTAAGAATGTGGATTAGTTTATGTAAATACCAGAAGGTACTTAACCGTTGCCTGCAAAGCGGCTTCTTTCATAACTTTATAAACATATTTTCAGCCTGGTATCAGGGTATAGATAGGCCTCTTTTCGCATTTGCCTGTTTATTTTCTACGTCTCCTAATTTCTAAACATATTTACCCCTGATATAGTAGGCATCGATTGTCATAAAGAGAGCCTAATGACGGGCTGGCGCCAAGGCAGGCCTAAAAGACGCTCTGGCGTGATGACATAGAGATGCCTTTCAGGCAGAGTGGTGGGAAGCATCCGCTGATCGTAAGAAGTAAAAGGAGATGGGGAAGACCTTCTTTATTATTTAGCCCGCACTGTCCCACTGCAGGTCAAACGCCTCCCTTCCCTTCTTCCACTCTTTGCGATTTAACGACAGGTCACTTTGGACAGGACCTTTGGTCAAAGAGTGTCAAATGCATGTTGGTCCATGTCAGCTGCGCGGGGAACTGGCGCACGTAGATTATTATAAAATAATCTCTTATAATGGAATGCGTCGTCGGGTGGGCCGAGAAAGCGTTGACGAAAAGATCTCGTCACCGTTGACAGAAATTGGAGGGACACCTTTGCCTAGCAGCGGGACGTAATAGGTTAAAAAAAATGCAATTACTCACCAGAGCCATAAGGTCAATGAACATGATGGTAGGAGTCAGCATGTTGAAGAGTGGGTTCTCTGTCGCGCGGTAGTCCCAAGGGAACGTGTGGTGGTAGTTGTGGAAACCTTCTACGCAGATAAGCCATACGCCAATGTTTTCACGCGGGTTCAATGATCTGTAACACATGTTTAATTTAAACTAGTTATCGGTAATATACTGCAAATCCCTTTATCTCTCTTCATCCCTTCCGCATATAATTCGGGGAAGCTCATGTAATGAGCGGCCTAGAATCCTTCTACGGTATTTCAAGGAGTCGGGCTGGCTCGGGTCTGGGACAATGCACGTACACCTCGACGAGGAACGTCAGTGCAGATCTGGTATCCCTCACCAGAATAAGAATTAGAATGAGATAGATTATATTTTTATTTATTTATTTAATTTATCAGCCTGATTCTTCCCACTGCAGGGCAAAGGCCTCCCACCCCTTCCTCCACTGATCCCTATCCAGTGCTACCTGGTGCCATCTTTGGTGTAGGAGACTAGCTCGTCTTTCCACCGCCGCCTGGGTCAATTTTTATATAGATGTGAAAAAGATAGTCGAAAAAAGTTATAATTAATAGTAGCCACAGGCTGTAACAATAAAGGTGATTATTAAAAAAATTATTAAGTATTATGAAAAAAAATATTTCGTACACTTTTATAGACGATTTTTTTATGATTCCATTGCAAATATATAGTTTTTCTTGATCTAGTATAGTATAAGACGATATACCAATCCAAATTTCATAGTTCTAGGTCTACGGGAAGTAGAGTTCGCGCAAGACTTTATGAGCTCTGTGAACGTTGCGGCAAATGCAAAGTTGCGCATGTTGACATGTTCATTCAATATTGCCAACTAGGTTATAAATAAACTTGCTCTACACAGTAGAAATTTTATATTAAAAAATTGGGTTCTTGCGATAAGTAAAACAGTTTTTTTTCTAGCATTTGAGTTTTAATTAACCCTTCATTAAATATATTATTTTATTTTTAAATATATTTGTTATGATAATTAAAAAAAAACTAAAATCGCGCTGGTAACCCTAGTTTCACAGACTGAGCCCCTCTCGCACCCCTTTTATCTTTCCTTCCCCTCAACGCCCTAAAAACTGTGTACTGCGCAGTCGTTGAAGCTAACTTCACAGAGCTCTAGAAGTTTTGCGCGAACTCTACCCTATGAATTTTGTTTAGAGAATATCGAAACATGTTTGCGGCATAAACATTCGTATGTTTTTTCAGGTTAACTTGTTTTGGGTAAAATTTCAACTTGATCTACACTTAACTAGCTCTACACGTTCTCAAGATAACGGGTCTTGACAGACCGACAGACAGACAGACAGAAACCACAAGCTCACTTACTTTGGGGCTAGATGGTGCTGTATTAAATGGCCAGCAATGTAAATTGAGTTCTCATAGTTAAATGTTCTGCCTGGACTTCATAACCAGGAGTAGAAACGCACATACACACCTAACTTTGAACACATCTTAATGTAATCCAATTACCTCACTAAATATTAACTAGGCCCATGCATATACTATTCCGGCAGACAATGGCTAATTAATAATACAATTGTTTGTGGATCGGATGTACACGATGCATATTCATGTACAAGTTGGTCGATCCGATTAAATTATTTGGCCGTATACATTTACTTAGTTTTTTGATAGAACGGAGGGCAAGTACAAGCATTTTTATGAAGGAAATAAATGCTATTGATTAAAGTTATTTCACAATACTTTCTTGTCTACCTGCTTGTCAACCTGACAGGAACCCCTATAAAATTTTAAAAAGAAGAAGAAGACAGTTGGCAATAATAGTTTTTGAGATATTACAAACGAATGAGTAGATAGGTACAATTATTATGAATTAGATTTAGTTCTACGCCGTAGTTACTACGTGTGCTACGAGCTACGACGTAGCACTATCTCGTAGAACTACTATATGAATAAAATTGTTATTTCACTTTAGTACAATGACTTGCTTGAACTTTGAAGGTATTACTACTATGTGCTTTAGTTTGTATTTTGTTTATTCAGTATGCGTAAAAGAATTTGAACCAATACATACTTGTCATAAGGCCTGTAGCCGAAGTGGTGCGCAAAGCTGTTGACGCTCCAGACTATGTTGATTCCACATGTGTAGCGAAGAATGGTGGGGATGAAGAAGGCATTGGTCCAGGTCTCTCCCCAGAGGTAGACGGGCAGGACAGTCGGAAGCACGAAGCAGAGAAGAGGCATCATCTTTAGGTAGTGTCTGAAAATGTGGTGGTCATTTATTTCTTACATCATTTTTGCGTATCAAGCAATCAGCATCATCAGAAAAATAAATAGTTAGATATGAATCTACTCCAAGGATGGAAGACAGTAAAACCACAGGAAAAAAAATAATGTATGAATTGGAACGTAGGTACATGCACTTCTTACTAGTTATTGGCAGCGTGAAATAAAACAAGCTACAAGACAAACGAAGCAGAAGACAGAAAGCTAAAACGTGATACTCACTTCCTCTGGAACATCACAACGGGATCCTCATACAGATCACTGAGGTCAATTCTTTTCCCGCCCTCAATAACCTCAGGACTCTTTTTGCAGCACAGCCAGCCCATGTGAGAGAAGAACAAGCCACGTTCAGCGTTGTGTGGGTCTGCGTCCGTGTCTGCGTATTTGTGGTGAGTGCGGTGGTCGCGCGCCCATTCAAAGATACAGTCCTGAAAAAATTGAGGCAATAAGCAGTTTTCGTTAAAAAAGGAAAGTATTTACTACTGAGTCTAATATATGGAGCTAGTGCGTGGAGAAAGCAAGGTAATAATTGTTCTGTCGTTGTCAATTGTGTTCACTAACAGAAAAATAACACTAGCCCCATCTCTCAGGCTAAAGAGGACTATTTTTGACTTGTTTTATTTTTTATGAAAACGCCATATTAGCCGCTAAATTGGTTTCGCGAAAATAATTTTTCGACCCTCATTTGGTTTGCATTTTGGCGCGAAAAACGGCGGGCGCTCCGCGTCGGCGCTAAGTGGATACTGGCTCGGTTTTTACAATGGAGCGTATCGTGGTATTTACGCTCTATGGAAAGGGATTGAATGAAGCTTGTCAGTACAATCATTCATAATTTAGTCTGTGTTCGGGATATATAGCGTAAAAATTATTTTCTATTAATTATTGATTTAATTTTATATAAAAAATACTTTTGTTTGTAATTCAAAATGTATTATCATATATCTACATGTTTTGCGGTATATACATAGTATGTGGTATAACCTCACTATATATAACATAACATTTAGGTGTCTTAGAACAAAATATTTTTTGATCGTAATGAGGCGTTTTCATTAAAAAGTAAAAACTTCAAACATAGTTACCTCGAACCTTATAGATGGCGTTAATTTTCTTTTACCGGTAGGCACAATTTGACAATGACAGGATTAATCACAAACTTGCTTACTCCGCTTGCCAGCTCCATCTGTTAGGTTTAGTAGAAAACTCTTTTTGTTTTGTTACTGAAAACGGCTCATTATAAAGTGCATTTTTTATGCACTTTTTTTGCGTAATTTTTTTTTTAATTTTAATTTAATCGAATAAAATTATTTTTTCTTGGGCTACGTAAATTTTATTTGTTATTGTCATTGTCAACTTCATTCAGAAGGCTACAAAACAAAGAAGAAGTTGATAAACACCATAGTTTAAAAATGACAATTGTTTTCGTGGAACGATGACTCACCGATGACTCACTGGTCAGTTTACTTACCAAAACCAAACGACGGCTAAAAAATCTTGGTAAGTAAACTGACCAAAACCAAACGAGCGGTTAGACGCTGATGCCATGAAGAAGAAGAAACGGGACCTGTCACCTTGTAAACATAAAAATTTAATAATAACAGCCAGATTTTAATTGGTATCTTAGTCACCGTAGAGTCGCTAAACCCAAAGAGAAGAAGATATACATAGATATATATATATGTATGTATTTACTTAACTTATACTACTAAGATATTGGGCGGAAGTTAGAGTCCGCCCCACCACTGAAGTCCGATAGACGCGGCACTATTGTCATAGAACTAAATGCAGACTGGAGACTACGCCAATGCTGAAGTCCAATAGACGCGGCAATGCTATCATATAATAAAACTAGCTTCTGCCCGCCGCTTCGCATGCTTTGTACCCGGATAAAAAGTAGCCTTTGTGTTAATCCTAGTCAACATCGGCAAGAAAACGGCCACTACAACACATTATAGACTGTATATATATACCATCATATAGCGTGGCGACGCATCCCCACGATATGTGTCGCCACGCCAGAAATCGGTTTTACGTGCGGCTATAGATGTTTCACATCAAAAAACTAATTACCTCTTCTTTCTGATCCTGATTAACTTTAATTATATCGTGAACAGGATCTCCCCTTAATTCATTAGGGTATAATTTAAACAAGTCTCACGCTGTTTTCTCCTTTAACTAATAGATAAATAATTTATCTTTTAAGTTGTCAGAAGCAGTGGGATACCAATAACTTATACCCGAATGAATAATTAGTAAAGTTAATTTACGATTCTCACGAAGTATTCGATACAAAAATAACAACAATGGCGTGTTAAAAGAAACAAAGCTGAGAAATGATTGATGAAAATTCCGACCGCGAGCATCTGCGGAGAAAATTAATTTTCCTCGTGAAAATTGTTATTTGAAAGATGCTCAGCAGTGAGATGTAAAATTGTCGCTAGTTCGTTCATTATGTTTTTATGTCGTTTGACTTCATTCGTCTCATGAAAATTAAAAGAAAACATTGTGGGCTTCTGTTTCCAAGGCAAAGAAATCTTCTGCGTTTAATTGGCTTTGTTTGAGTTGGCGTAAAATGATAAGGAACATTATCCATGACTTTTTCTTACAGACGGTGTTAGACTAGAAGGCAAGTTTTGCCAACAATAATGATGGGATAGCAAAACATGCCATTCATAAATTAACAAAAACGGAATGTTAAATAATATACATTTTCAATCTCTTATGTTGTTTTAGACGACCTCCCTGGCTTAGTTGTTCTAATAACCGATTCCTGGGTTCAATTCCCGCCGGGAGACGAATGTTTGCTTTTGTTTGCAGTTGTTTGTATGTTGCATGTTTGCAGATGTTTGTCTGTGTAGATATATATTTATGAGTATGTGTTTAAAAAAAAATAGTCTAACAATGCTTTAAAGTAAGCAGAGCTAATGGTGCTGTAAAATGTCCAGCAGTATTTATGTAAGTTGCCAATCGCAGCACACGAATAAAAAACGTTGAACTATAGATAGAGAGAGTTACCTGGAACCCCATGGTCTGCCAGAGCATAAGGACTATTCTAAGGGGAGTCTTTGCCTTGAAGCATCTGTGGGTCCAGAGGCGATGGGAGCCCGCACCTATGCCGGTAGCGCACATCAAATGCACGGCGAATGCTAGAAAGAAATACACATTCTTAAAATAACTTATTACTATTATAGGGCAGGGTATAGATAGATAAACTTTTTATTGCGTGAACCATACAAAAAATAGAACAAAAATAACCAAAATTAGCTTTAACTACAAAAACAACAGAAATGCACACAATATGCAGTGTCTATAGTGATTTCTAATAAGGTTTTTAAAACTCAATATTTTTTTCAGGATAATGTGTCTAATTGTAACGGTGGCTAGACGAAAATGAAACATAGATTCCAAACTTAAAACTTATGTCACTTTATAAAACAATATGAGCACGAAGGTTTGAATTTCGAAGACAACTTAAAGACCAAGTGATTCCCTGTTGCTAATAGGTTATTCGTCAAAGTCGAAGATTGCACGTTCTTACGCACAAATCAAATCTATTACCCTCTGCAAGCTTAAATAATTTTACACACAAAAGGCTATTTAATACACCAGTCGAACTACCAAACTGGTTACTGTTGGCCATTACCTACATTAAGCACTTCACATTAACCTTTATTTTTGTATTTTGTTAACTCTTTTCTAAATAAATATAATTTTATTTATGAAAGAAAAGGTCTTCTGAACAAATATTTAAATCGTTAGATACGCCTTTACCGTAATGAGACCGCATTGTTCTGCTTCCACACGAAATAAGTGAGCTCACTCATTTGGAATCAGTGTACCTCTAAACACAGTGTTATGTAAACTTGGCTTGTGTTATTTTTTCACGTTAGCTCGTGCAACTTGATTGTACAATAAATGGTTTATTGGCAAAACCAAGTGTGAGTGCGTCGACATTATTGTTAACACACATACAAGTATAAGGACAATGCCACAGTTTTGGTGTGCTGGCACATCTAACGATTTTAATCTCTGTTTCTGAATTGGAAGTTGAACGAAGGTATAATATAAAAAAAATTAGCAACTCAGACCCAAAAACTTCAGCAAAATGTATGATTTTGGCGGGGTTCGAACACACGTTGGTAAAATTATTAAGGAAATATGTATCGTTTCCTCATATTAATATATTATGTGTTATAATATATAACACGATAGTAAAAATATATGCTTCATTTACGGAATTATAACAAATTAATTAACATGACTCTTCCTTAAATGTTCTTTCTTCCCCTCATTTCCTTTTGTGTTGTTAAATGATAATAAATATTCTACCTAAGGGTGAACACTTTAAAAATATTATATTATATATATTATAAAATATATATTATAAAATATACGTTCTTTGATGCGTTCTACCGTTCTACTACTTTAAGACTTATAAGGCTTTTGCCCAGCAGTAGGTCACTACCAGCAGACGATGGTGATGATGATAAAGATTAATTATGATTCGATTAAAAAATTCTAAAATATACTTACCAAAAACATTAGTCTGCCATTTAGCAGAAGTGAACACCAGATACAGGCCGTAAACTGAACTGATATGGAGGAACAGGAACCAGAAGATGTTGAACCAGACATACTCGTGTTCCTTCGGAGTGGCTTTCTTCAGCACGGACACATCCTTGTCAAGACCCAGGTCGGTGGTCTGACCATCGGTTTCAAAGAGCACCCCGCTTACCACCGGGTCCACTTGGGGAGGCATCTAGAGAGGTCATAATATTAAGACAAAAATTGTATTAATGCATAAAAGTGAGGGGGTACAACAGTATGGAACACAAAAAAGTGTCTAACATATAACTTAGGTAAATATCCGTCGGTAAGTTCCAGCAGGTAGGTAGCTGGTAAAAGCGGGGGTAAAAATAATATTTTCTTAAAAATATTTCATAAGCGTGGTGAGTGTGGCAACAACCCCTCATGGAGGGATCTCCATGAGGGAGGCATCTGTTCAATAGTGGACGTTTTACGGCCGAAATGATGATATCATAAAACATGCTTCCACGGATTTGTAAACAAACTTCTCGAGCTCTTATTAATTAGACCTACTAAGAATTTTATAATAATTAGATACCCACGGTATGTTTTTAATAAAGCGGAGTGCTTCAAAAGATTCCGTGATTCATAATCCAAGCGGGAACACAGTAAAATGTTAATTAAATTTCAAGTTAATTGATAAAGAGGATTCCCAGATTTTTAAACAAAAACGCTTGGAAGTTTTACAGTAAATAACATTTGTAAGTCTTCGTAAATTGAAGCTTACTGCTGCGCTGTTTAGGCTGGGTTTTGTTGCGAGTTTATGTGACACGAAATTTATTAGATTTGTAGATAATATTGTTAATAAACACGAGGCCTACGAGTTTGGCTTTGTGCACTTTATGCAACCTGACACTTAGTTTTAGTAGAAAATACAGAAATGGTATCGATTTATTCTTCCTTTTGAGTACACATTTTGTTATAAAACCTGTAGCGTAGGTGGTTTATAGTGCATTTACTGAGCTCAGATATTGCATACCGTTTGTTAATAAGAAGGTATTAAGATTTAATAGCTATAAAGTAGGTGATGTAAGTACGAAACACCTAAATTTTTCTAATAATACCTTACCTTGTCACAGTACCACTTTCACTGGCACTTGCTACAAACTAATACATATTTTCTCACTGCCTGTATTTATTAAGGCAGTAACAATAGAATTTAACATTTAAATTAACCAAGAAGTGGACCAAATACACATATCTAGTTTATTTAAAACACATGCGTTACACACACTTGTATATGCATTACACACACACGCTTGTCACTTTTACCTAAATTGATCGATAGGCACTTAACATATTCAAAAGGGCATTTAAGTTCGATGAATTCAAATGAACTGTATTCAATGCCTAAGCCTGTAAACCGTATCATGTTTGACTGACATACAGGAATGGCCTAAACTACTGGCTTATAAGTTAATTAACAAGCCTGCTGTATCTATTATACCTTCCTTATATTATACCTTCCATTAGATGAAAGCTAGAACCAGTCGAAAAGGTCGCAAGCAAAACAAAGCTAAATGTAAGCGCTAATGTATGTGTGTGTGTACTCAACACTCAGCATTAAACACATTAACTTTTAATTCACTTTGGTCTATTTTGCTCTTAACTCTTTTCTTTCAAAAAATTATTGCAGTGCTACAAAGCTGTTAGGATTTAACCTTTTTGTTACCTTACCAGTTGAGCGTCGTGAGAGCTAAGAATCGAAAAGTATGTATGAAAATTATATTCGCCATATTCGCCATATTTGTAAAATTGACAATAAGGTAATTAAATTACCTTATTATAAATGTGACAAAATTTTAGTCTATTACTTTTATCAAATCCAATTATCCAAACACACAAGGCTAAGCGCTAGGCAAAGAAAAGGACGATCGCGCACTCGATTACGATCGAGTGTGATAGAAAGTTTAAATTTTAAAGAAGTGGAATTCCCTGGTGTTCCGCTTAAAGGACCATGTTTTGTTCCTAGACAGGTTCCGTGGTTCGATAAAATCCAGTGATTTCGTCCATTTTTATCTATTTCCAGAGAGTGTGTAACGTGAAATTAAAGGTGTAGAAGTCTACATTTCCGCAAAATTGGTATTAACACTAAAATTTCACGTATTCAAAAATTTCAACGTATTCACGTATTAAATTTTTACGTATTTAAATTTCACGGAAATTATTCGTAGGTATTTCTAGGACGTTGTGACCCCACGGCAGTTCAGGTACCGTGGTTCAATTCAACCTAGATGATTTTATTATGCAACTAAGATACAAACTTTGTGTTACTTTACCAATGAACCGTGAAAGGTACCTATAGAAAAGTCTACATATTCGCAAAATTGGAATAAGTAAATTGTAATTATATAAATAATGCTGGATAATTTACACAGCAACATCTAGCCCCAAGCTAAGCAGAGCTTGTGTTATGATGGGTACTAGATGTCTTATAAACTTCATACATCATATTACATAGATAGATATATTAATATAGAAAAACATCCACACCCTGAACACCCTGAACAAATATCTGCAGATCATGCAGACATTTGTCCTGAGGCGGGAATCGAGCCCGCAACCTCTTGCGTCGCAAGTGAACCTTCGCCCGCTGCGCCACAGAGGTCTTCAGTAGAACAGAAATTTCTCGTATTTCCATACGTTTCCCGTGTAACACGATGCAAAGCGGTTCCGGAGTTAGATGGGACGGAAATTAATCGTAGGCATTTCGCAACACCGACACCCTCGGAAATACGGATATACAAAATGTAGCCGCGAATAACTCAAGATTCATCTCACAGAGGCACCTCAACTATTTATGGAGGTATGGCTTATAATAATAATTTATTTATTTATTAAGACAACATAGTCCAATTTTTGTTAGTAGAACTTATACCTAGGTGTTAGTACTTATAATTTAATACAGATTTGGTCCTCTGAATTAGTTTGAATATCAGAGGACAATCAAATTTATTTGCTATTGCAGCTAGGATGGTGTTGCCGCTGGCACGGGTTCTGCTAAGCAGTGAGGCTGTCTTTTTCCGCCAGATAGCATCATTATAGAGATAAGTTTAATGCAGCACATTTTCTAAAGGTGTTGAGAATAATAATCTGCTAAAATATTTCTATCTTGCTATCGTCTTAGGCATCTCTGCTTTAGGACGTCGACCTTTGAACGATCCATCGTTGATCTTCAAATATTGCGGTTGGAAGCGGTCTGCATCCACTGCCGACCTTAGCTTTTTCCCAGGTCTGCCCATCTTGCTGACGTCCTATGCTGCACTTGCCGGTCCGTTGCCTTCATTCCAGAACTTTTCGGCCCCATCGTCCACCTATTCTGCGCGCTACATGGCCTGCCCATTACTACTTAATGTGCTCATCCGTTTGTCTATGTTGACACGAATTATTGTACTTCATATCTCCTCATCTTTAATTTGATCCCGTAGAGTGAAAGACCTCTTAGTTCGATATGTGTACGAACTAGCACTTACATACACATGTTTAAGTACATTCTACTTTAGTTATTTTAGCATCGATTGCATTGAACTAGATTAACTGTCGTGTAACTTGTGGAAACAATAAAGCAGTGCGATTTCAACACTCTACGGGTTCGGTCATTTATATCAGACCCTTAGCTTCACTCAGCTTAGCTTTACGTTTTGGTCCGACCCAAACAAAATGTTACCATTGGTAACACACACACACTTACTGAAGGATTTTGCCTCTAGGCACTGAGGTATTTTGGATAATCTAGCTATAGTAATAATAAATAATGGTAAATGGTATTATCGCTGTATGGTATCCGCAGAGTAACACCAATTCTAAATCTTTTCACGGGGCAGCGGGCATGGCAATCCCTACTTCTAGCAGGTAAGATGAGTTCCTTATACAATAGATCGGTATCTTATCCTCAGATTTGTAGGTCACATTCAAAGGAAGAGAAGGAAAAGTTATATCACCGTTATCATAGTTGCCGATACCAAACAGAAAACATTCACCGATCCAGAAATACCGATAATTTACAAAGCAGATACTCTCAAATGACATCAAAGTATTCACCCATACCGGGACATACCCCTTGTATGTGGACGTAATAAGGGAAGGGTTTGAATAGATGAAGAAGGGTTGTACGGAAAAGTAAAACTCATATATTTTCTCTTGATTATATAACTTTGCAATTAGTTCCTTAATATTTGATGCTACTGAGGTGTTTTAGGGGAGTTTGAAATTGTTATGTTCGGCTTCTGTTTTTAATATCATGGGTTTTGTATAATGAATTTGAGTTAATGTCTCTCGAGAGCATTGAAACGAGTTTTTACCACAGTAATAGATTGTTAGGGCTTATCCTAGCAGAATTTTATTAAGAGTTTCGTTTATGAGATAGATTTCTCTCTCTCTTTATCTTCTCTTTTTTAACGCTTTTTGCAATATTTTTATCACTTAACTGTTTTAGCAAACTCTCTGAAAGTTTTTTTTTATTTTATCGAGTTGATTGCCTTTCTATCACAGTTGAAAAACTTCTCAGTACTTAAAAATTATTTTAAAAAATTTCTTTTGATTAGTTTGAACCCTGTTTTCCGTGTTTTAAACTATACATAATTTTAGTCAGATTATCTAAATCAATTTTATCGAAATTGTTTAAGGGATCTAAATAATTTATTTATTTCGAGCCTGACAAGATCTTAAACACCCCTAGAGGATTCATCAGGGGAGACAATTGACCTTCATCTAAATATCAGTCTACTTGACTCAAGTGTTAGGAATTAACTCAAGGGCATGAATTAAGCGGCAATATAGGTAGAAATCGCCGTGGGTTGCCGGCAGTAGAATGTTACCCCTCCTTTCATGCCCGTGGATGCAGTAAGAGCCTGCTTAGGGATACCTCCGGAAGATGGGCAGCAGCGTCTTCCCGTGTATCAACATCCGTACTGCGCTCGCCAACCCGCCTGCCAAGCGTGGTGAGTATGGCAACTACCCCTCATGGAGATCCATGAGGGAGGCCTGTGTTCGGTAGTGGACGTATTACGGCCGAAATTAATGATGATGTTAGGTAGAAATTAAGCGACAATAAATTCACTACGCATTTAGTTCCCTGAGTACGTCCACCCAGTAGGTACACATATGAGCTGAATGAATGCCGGATCTTCCGGCCGGGTAACTGGGGCGTGAAACGGAGATTTTATTCTCAGCTGGCTGAGACCACTCAGATTTTTCCAACCCGATGATTATGTTAATGTGTTTTCGCATCGAGTGTGCAGTTTAAAGAAGACGTAGGAAAATAGGTTTTTCTAGTTAGTAGGTCAACACGGGTCTGCATTCTAACAACTTTCAGCGCCCTACTCCGAATTTTGTCTTATGACGTTGTTTAATAGTGCTTATATACATATTATATATGTACATATTTGACGAGCTCTGTGGCGCAGCGGGCGAAGGTCCGCCTGCAACGCAAGGGGTTGCGGGTTCGATTCCCGCCTCGGGACAAATGTCTGTACGATCTGCAGATATTTGTTCAGGGTGTTCTGGGTGTTTTTCTATATATAATAAAAATATCTATCTATGTAGTATAATGTGTTAAGTATATCAGTCATCTAGTACCCATAACACAAGCTCTGCTTAGCTTGGGGCTAGATGATGCTGTGTAATTTGTCCAGCATTATTTATTTATTTAATTTTAATATTATGATTTGTATAGATATTATTATACACCCTGTATACTCGATGGCCGTGTTGGCCGAGTGGTATGTACCCGTGACTTTCGATCGGAAAGTCGTGGGTTTGATACCGGCCGTGTCACCAATTAATTTTTCTTCTGATAAAATGTATGTGCACAAGTAACACGTGCTTTAAAGATGAAGGAAAACATTGTAAGGAACATCGCGGCGTAACTAATAGCCAACTAAGGTTCCCACCTTAGTTGGATGGTATAGGTGCTGGGCATGACTAATCCCAGGCACTGCAGCTTCTCGTACAGCATGAATACCATGAAGGTGTACGTCTGAACGTTACGGGTTCGAGTCCCGTCGGAGACAAAATTTTGATTGCATTTTTCATTTCTATAGCATGAATACCGGTTGCTAACGCTGTATATCTATAATATTTATAACATCTATTTATCGCATCTATAATAGTTATAAAATGGAAGATGGGTGATAGGCAGCAGCGTCTTTCCGTGTATAAACATCCTGCGCGCCTGCTGTTGGCAAAGGTTGTTGTTTGTTGTGTTGAAAAAGGTTTTGCGGGGTTGCCATACTCACCACGTTTGGCAGGCGGTCGCCAACCCCTCAAGGTTAGTAGTTACTTGGAGATCCATGAGGGAGGCCTTTGCCAACAGCAGGAGAGCCCTCCGGCTGAAATGATGATGATAGTACCTACCTATTATGAAATGAGGTAATGTGGACCTGCCAGCTCCCAGATTAGTGCCGTCAATATGGCAAACTATTCGGATAAAACGATTTCATTTTTCAAATCAATGCCCATATTTACTAACGGAACTATGTTTTCGTATGTAAACTTTCACGGAAATTTTAATGGACGGACTTTCTGAATTTTATTTAAATAAATTATGCATATCAGCAGATACAAAGTACTAAAACTGTAGTTCAACAACATTATCAAGTTAACAATGACTTGGATTTTAATTAGATTAGTGCGTATATACACGTTAAAAAAGTCCGACTAAAAATAAAAAAATAAATTAAAGTTTCTTTCTGTCACAGTTACACATTTGGTTTTAAACATTTTGTTGAGAACTTAATTTAAAAAAAAAAACTTTTGTTAAGTCTCGCTCTACTATTGTTATTTTTTTATTGCAAAAAATAGGCTACTTGTCTATTGTTTAATAGTCTTTACTAAACTTTCGCAATCTAATGATCGCGATAAATACCCGATAATTCAATTATAGTAATAGAGTAAAATAGTGTCCTATCCTCCTCGGCTCTTTATAACATGTATGAATTGATTTTGCATGTAGTTTTTTTATAGCGCTTGTTACGCTTACTTAGATCTCGGCGTTCTTTTACAATTCGAGGTCAAACACATTTTTAACACTCTCCTTAACTTGTTTGTGTACGTAAAATATTATGTTTTACGCGTAGGTACCTATTATTATACGTTATATAACTAGATAACGGAAATTTGCCCTTCTGGAAAATAACTCCCTGACTTATAAATATAAACGCTATTTTTGATATAAAATAACATTTGTCCTTATATCGAAAAATGAGCAATTAATGAAAAAAAGTGCTGCTTAATGATGTGTTTGTATGATTTTACGAGACTCTACCAATAAAATAAGACTCAAAAACTTAGTTAAACCTAGTTATGTTTTTTTATAAAACTCTAGGTTTTATAGAAACCTAGGCTTGTTACTTGAAAAACTTTTTATTCTAAAACGGTTATAGGTGCTATCATTCAAAAGAGTTATTTCAAACTTTATTGAATTTAACGTCAAGTAGGTACTACTACCTAGTGGCTGTTAGGTCCAAATGTCGCAGATTCCTGCTATTGTGGATAGATGGGTTCGATTCTTGGAAAGCGATTGGTTCACCTACACAAGGTGGAGTACAGTTACGTTGAAAATGTAAGCCAATTTTATATTGGGTAGGTATCTTTTGTCCACTACGTAACTACTCGTAAGTTTCGAAACTAGGTAGTTACAAAATGCTTTCTAATTGCTCCTCGAACACCATCAGCTGGTATTTTTGTATATTTTTTTGGTATTTTCAATATGGTTTTGTATATCTCTTACCATCCCAACCCTATTAAAACAAGTCCGATTTTTATAAGAAATGGACCAGAGTATGTTTATAGCTGTGCAATGGTACCTACGTGTCTAAAAAGAAATAAGAACCTTAGCGTTTTAGATTTGCAACCGTTTCAAAAATGGAACACTAGGATTATACATTCATGTAAGATACCATCATTGGCTATGGATTTTGTTATGAAATAAAACTATTTCTTATATTTTTTTATATTTTTATACTAAATTATTATTATATATAATTATTATTTTATTATACTAGTTTTTATATAAAATTATGTTTCATTTCTGTAAATGAATATGTGAAACATAATGTTACTAATATATGAAACATATTATATTCAGTTTATGTTTTTTGCACCTGAAGATATTTTGTAAAGTTAAAAAGCGGTATTGACTGTTGCAGGTATTATTTGTCTGCAACATGGAAATACCGCAACAAATCTTTAAAAAGATATGACATCTATAGTTGACTCTATTTTCCTAATACATTCGGTACCTTGATACGCTATTTTACCCAGACAACACGTCTTTGTTTTGGCGGTGGGTGCGACCAATTAGTTCCTGACGACGGCGAGGTAGGCTGCGGTGGCTGCGACCCTGACGACGACGAGGTAGGCTGCGGTGGATGCGACCCTGACGACGACGAGGTAGGCTGCGGTGGCTGCGACCCTGACGACGACGAGGTAGGCTGCGGTGGCTGCGACCCTGACGACGACGAGGTAGGCTGCGGTGGCTGCGACCCTGACGACGACGAGGTAGGCTGCGGTGGCTGCGACCCTGACGACGACGAGGTAGGCTGCGGTGGCTGCGACCCTGACGACGACGAGGTAGGCTGCGGTGGCTGCGACCCTGACGACGACGAGGTAGGCTGCGGTGGCTGCGACCCTGACGACGACGAGGTAGGCTGCGGTGGCTGCGACCCTGACGACGACGAGGTAGGCTGCGGTGGCTGCGACCCTGACGACGACGAGGTAGGCTGCGGTGGCTGCGACCCTGACGACGACGAGGTAGGCTGCGGTGGCTGCGACCCTGACGACGACGAGGTAGGCTGCGGTGGCTGCGACCCTGACGACGGCGAGGTAGGCTGCGGTGGCTGCGACCCTGACGACGACGAGGTAGGCTGCGGTGGCTGCGACCCTGACGACGACGAGGTAGGCTGCGGTGGCTGCGACCCTGACGACGACGAGGTAGGCTGCGGTGGCTGCGATCCTGACGACGACGAGGTAGGCTGCGGTGGCTGCGACCCTGACGACGACGAGGTAGGCTGCGGTGGCTGCGACCCTGACGACGACGAGGTAGGCTGCGGTGGCTGCGACCCTGACGACGACGAGGTAGGCTGCGGTGGCTGCGACCCTGACGACGACGAGGTAGGCTGCGGTGGCTGCGACCCTGACGACGACGAGGTAGGCTGCGGTGGCTGCGACCCTGACGACGACGAGGTAGGCTGCGGTGGCTGCGACCCTGACGACGACGAGGTAGGCTGCGGTGGCTGCGACCCTGACGACGAGGTAGGCTGCGGTGGCTGCGACCCTGACGACGACGAGGTAGGCTGCGGTGGCTGCGACCCTGACGACGACGAGGTAGGCTGCGGTGGCTGCGACCCTGACGACGAGGTAGACTGTGGAGGTTGCGACACTGAAGATGTGTAAGGTGCTGGGTCCTCTTCTGGTTCAAAGAGTTCAGTTACTATCCTCGACTGAGCTTGAGACGATCTAGTGGCCTGTAACTCAGCTTCCGCAAGTAGCTGACGTCTTGACAAGTTATTTATACTTGCGAACTCCTCGTCACCTCTATTTTCCCAGTTATGAGGAAGAGTTATAAAAATATCGGCTGCAAATACATCGTCATCTTCCTCCAACTGCGGTATTATCTGATTCAAATTCAATCTGCAATTAAATAATATCATAGTAATGAGGTAATACTGATGTAGTAAGAAACCTAATGTTATAAAACTAACATGTGTACAGTATACAGTATCGATAAGACCGCCGATTGTCACATGATCAGTGTTTCTTTAGTTTTTTATTTTGTACTTGTATGTTTTAAGGTGTGCAATAAAGCATTTTCTGTCTTCTATCTATCTATCTATACATAGATCACCCCAACCAACAAACTAATAAATTATTTTCTAGAATTGTATTATGAAATCATAAAACCAAAACGTTACGTACATGTAAACCTGATATTGTCTATAGTTTTATGTAAAGAATCATAATTACTTACATTATTCTATTCGCCATAATTTTCACCGAAAACTTCCATTACAAATTACTTTTATTGTAGAGGTATAGAAAACCCGCGCAAATTGAAATGACATTTATCAAACTGACTGCATAAAATGTCAGTTAAATCAACAGAAAAACATAAATAAATGAATAATGCTGGACAAATCACACAGCATTATCTAGCCCCAAGCTAAGCAGAGCTTGTGTTTTGGGTACTAGATGACTGATATACTTAATACATACATACTACATAGATATATATTTTTTTTATTATATATAGTAAAACACCCAGAACACCCTAAACAAATATCTGCAGATCGTACAGACATTTGTCCCGAGGCGGGAATCGAACCCGCAACCCCTTGCGTCGCAGGCGGACCTTCGCCCACTGCGCCACAGAGCTCGTCATAACATAGATCTCAGGTTAGGTTCAAAAACACAAATAAAAAAATAAATAAATAACCGCTCTAGAATTAGAACACTAGGATGATACGGGATATAGTAACACTATAAAAATAACGATTTATTATTTTTATTTTTATAGTGTTACTCGTTGGGGTGGGGGTTTTAATTTTAGATAAGTAGGTATACTTATTTTGTATTAATTCATGGCTTATGGAACCAGAAGAGCTATGTAAGTCAAATTGATTTTTAAGGCTGATTATTTCTTGTGATTCCTTTTAACGTCCACAAAATATTGTACAAAATAAGGCTCTCCAGAATAAAGACATAAGCCATAGCAGTGCAGTCCGTGGCATGACATTGTGACTCGATCAAAGAGTCAAGTAAATTAAAGAGAGCCTTATTACCGTTACCGTTCTCCTGCGAAAAACTTGTTTGCCATACAACCATCCAGACTATTTATTGTACTGTGAAATTTACTGCATGTGTAATGCATAAACAGGACGGTGCAGTGCTTAGGACATTCTTATGGATTAGGCTCGCCCAGCGCCTATACCATCCTCTCAGATAAGCTGAAGCTGATTAAACAACGAGTTACCTCACGATGTTTTCCGTCATAGACTGTCGATATTTAATCATGAACTTTTGAGCGTGACTGTACGTATACGAGATCCACATGCTGTCATTCCATTTTCAATTTAACTCTACCGATTGGTTAAAAAGCGATTTGTTATTTTGGGACCTGAGAAATGAGAGTTTTGGATTTGGTATAGTATAGTAATTTTGGTATAGTTAAAGTTAGTTGTAAGCCTTCTTTGTAAGTTAATTTTTTTCTTTAATTGTACCTGGAACACCCTTATCTCTGTTTCGGAGAGAGCCGCTGATGACTGTGACACAGTTTTTATAAACAACTGCAAGCATCATTGTTTCTATTATTGTACTATAATGTATATCTTAGTTTTGTTCCTAAATAAATATATTTTGATTTTGAAACGCTTGGTTCTCCTCCTTTCATCATCATCATCTTCCTAATCTTTTCCCACGCTAGGTGGGGTCACAACATGTGTCTCTTCCACTCTCGCTTCTCAGTCGTCATCTCATCGCTAACCTCTTTCTTTCTCATATATAAATACTTCACAAAATCCGTCTTTCTCCTACCGCGTGGGAACACACCCTCTATTTACTATTCTTCTTGCTATATTAGATTCATAGCTTCTCATTACATGCCAACCCATGCCAACCTATTACTCCTCATCTTTTGTAGCTTTCGTCCTTTATATGTATTCATTGGTACACTTTTACTACGCTGAAAATAGGTGTCGTGTCATCTTATGTAAACTGGATATTTCCCACCATTCCCATTTCCCACTCTGAGGCAACAGTCAGTGCAGTGTTTAATTTAATGTTGAAAACTTGCCTGATAAAAAACTTTTCAAACACCTAAACTATGAATTTTTGAAACCGGTGTGGTTCGAACCCACGTCGTTGGTCGAATCGATCCTTGACTATTCCTAAAGCCTGAGCTTTAACCGACTAAGCAACGGAATCCGATGACAGAATAGTCGAAATTCTTGATAAGATCATATCGATTGTGCACCGGCTTAGCGCTATCTACAGGTACAATGGGATGGGGAACCGTGGGACGCTGACAGTAGAATGTTGCCTCTCCTCTGTTGCCGCTGTCAAAGCGTCCCATTAAAATCCCACCGGTATCGAAAATTTTCATATATGATTTTTCCTTGATAATATTAAACTTCAACCTAAGTGTGGTTTAAAAAAAACAAGAAGCAGTTGCGCTAGTAGCTTCGCTCGTTAACTTTATCTAATATGTTCCATATTAGTGTTTTTTTTTTACAGAAAACTGGCCATCAAAACCAATAAGATGGTTCTTAAATTCTCCTATCTTCTTCTATCTTCAATAAGTTATTTTAGATTCCCGCCTGATTCTTGCCAGAATTTCAATCTGGCTGCAATGACTGTCAACGCCCATCATTCTAAATTCAATCTAAACTCTAATAGAGTCGAGTTTGATCTCACTGTATACATAATCTAGGATATTCATTGTCCCGCCTATCAACATCGCTCTATTACGCCGATAACAAAGAACGGACCAGGCACGAAATCAATTTAGCGGAGAGTGTAGTAAATGTTGTAAAGTAATGCATTACTAATTAATTTTACCAATTCATTTTCAAGAGCCGTGGGGCTGTAGAATGTTACCCCAAATGTAGCAATCGCACCAAAGCCAAAATAGCTGGTGGCCTATGCTACTCTGGGGAGACCTTTTGTCAGGTCTGACGTGTTCCACTATGAAAATTAGGAGAGGTCACCATTGAATAGAGGATGCCATCCAGCACCAAAATATGCACACTCACGTACCTTAGACTGCAAACTGCCACACTATCACCTTCTGAGGAGTCACTAGATATAGAGATGCACCAGATAAATTAAGATTCAAATGGTTGAAGGAGGCTTCAGCGACAAGCCTTCCGCGATATGGATAATTTGCGTGTAGTTCGTTCGGTGATTCGTTTATGACTGAATGCTCTAAGCTATGACGGGATACGGAAGTGCATCGACAACGATGACTTGATATTGAATGACAACCCATAGACAAAAATGGTGAATGGTGATTGATTAAAACGGTACACCCCTCCTCTCATTCCCGTGGATGCAGTAAGAGCTTGCTAAGGGATACCTCCGGAAGATGGGCAGCAGCGTCTTTCCGTGTATTCAAATTCATATTGTTCATACAGACAACAAGATCCATTTTATAATTAATATGTCAATACACAAAGAACACAAATAATATAAAAAACACAGAATAAAAAACAAAATTAACATCCTGTACTGCGTACCGCCAGCCAAGCGTGGTGAGTATGGTAACAACCCACTCATGACCTTGGAGATCCATGAGGGAAGCCTATGTCCAGCAGTGGACGTGGACAGTCCTACGGCTGAGATGATCTTGATGATGATATTCGAGTACATACAGTCATACAGTCTAATAATAATCATTTATTTAGTAAAATACAAGATTTATATCCCTATAAACTTTGTATTGTATCTATAGGACATATATATTTATTTTTATATATTTATGTATGTATATCTTCATTATTAATATGTATACATGTATAATATTTATGTATGGTTATTATTATTTATCTTATCTTATTATTTAAGTAGATTGTATTATTAGTTTAAGTATCATAATGTAAGTTATCTTATTTCTTGTGTACACAACCCCTACACCTATGATCACCTCTATCTAGCCTCAAAGGTTTGCTGTAAGAGAACTCTTGTTAGGGTTAAGCTCGCCTTTGTACATGACCATTTCTAAGTATTTTTAAGTTATTTTTTGTTTTGTGTGCAATAAAGAATAAAGAATTTATAAGATTTTTTCGTTGGTATTTGGTAAATTAACTCGCACCATGAGCTTATATAACGTATCTTCACATAAAATAAAAAAAACCCATCGTATGTCCATTTAACTAAATTTGTAATTAAACTTAGCATACCGCAGTTAATTTACAGTGCGGACGGGCTATTGCGCATACTTCTACAACTATTACCTAACTCTGTTCTGAAACTTGCGACGGGCGCTGATAAAGAGTCGATTAGACCCAGGAAGTGTTAGCTCTTACAAGACTGGTCCGGATGTTGAAGACAAAACAAGGAAGACAGGTTACCTTTGAAAATAATCCTATTAATATGATACACACGAAAGTTTTTGAGTATGTGTTTGTTAATCTTTCACGCAAAAACTAGCCTACGGATTGAGCTGAAATTTTGCACACGTATAGATGTTTACCAGGATTAACACATAGGTAATATTTTATCTGGGTCAACGCATGCAAAGCGGTGGGCATAAGCTAGTAGAAAATAAATGTTGAGAATCAATTTTGATAGTTCCTCAATTGTTGTAATTAGTTAACAATTGATTGTTTATTTGTGTCACATAGTGTTTAAACATAAATCCTTGCTGTAGGTTTTTTTAAACTGTGTACACATAGGTAATATTTTATCTGGGTACAACGCATGCGAAGCGGTGGGCATAAGCTAGTAGAAAATAAATGTTGAGAATCAATTTTGATAGTTCCTCAATTGTTGTAATTAGTTAACAATTGATTGTTTATTTGTGTCACATAGTGTTTAAACATAAATCCTTGCTGTAGGTTTATTTTTAACTGTGTCGCAGATATCAGGATTTTGAACATAACATATGTAGCAATTGGCTAGCTTATAGCTATAAGTTATATGTAGCTATAACCTGTATAATTTTCTAACAGTATTAAAAAAATAAAACTAACATTCATTTATTGAGTAAAATCAAATTAATAGTCCTTCCAATAGTGATTACTGTCTTAAAAATATTTTTCTTAACTGAAGCCTACAATACATATAATTAAACGGCACTAATTGATTTATATTACTTATTACATTGTAGATTTAGGAATGTCAAATTGCATGACATAATAATCTGATAAAAAAGATCATTTAAATTTATATAGAATGTCCATTCAAAAGTGTTAAACTTTTATAAATGTAGCCAGCGGTCACTGGTTAATCAATATTTTTTATGCTAAGTAATTTTATAATAATAATTATATGAAGAAGAAATACATTTCGTCTATTTTTCTGAACTATCCGGATTTCCTGTAGTTTTAAAACGTCATGTATAAGATTAGGTAAGCTTTCGCACTATTTCTTAATGCACCCTTACTTGTGCTTTATTATAACGCGAAACTAGAACAAATGTGACCTGCATACGTTAACTTACTGCAAGTGTAATTTACACGGTAGCTCATTCAAAGTTTATATTGTGGTTTTCACTACCTTGGGATATATGCAGGAGTTCTGGTTTCCCCAATAGGTGTCACAGGTCGAAACTTTGCAGGTTGCTTTGGATACTTGGAAAATTGTTGTGGAAGTGTAACTACGAAGTGTGTGTATATGACTAACATGGAATATGTTTTGAACATTTTACTAACAACATGTATTTATTAATAGGTAGATAGGTAATGCACAACTTAAGTTTAACAAGGGTCCACCCGTGACTACGAGGGCAGCAGGGCACTTGAAACGTCGGGAAATAATAAAATAAGGTAATAACGTGATAAAGTCCCGATAATCAGTTTAAAATTTAACAAGGGAATTAGGCCAGGTGCGTGTCGGGCCAAGCTCTCTGTAGGGTTCCGTAATTACCCGTAGACCTTTTGTTGGTGTATGATTTTATCCTAACCAAAAGATAAATACAGGTGTTAATGGAGTTTCGGTTTAAATATTCTGGTCTGTTTGGTAAACCGTATCACATACTTTAGTGGCAATTTCACCGAAACTAAAAATCTAGCTTAACTGTTAAAGTTTTTCTAGAAAGGTCATGGTTAAAACTACATCTACGATTTTTTTTCAGATTTTGTAGGGCTTAAACGATTTGTAAAGGGGGGGTTACAGACAATTATCTAGGAACACATTTATCTAGGTGAAACAAATAAACAGTACTGAATTGAGTGTGACAAACAAAGAGACAAAGCGGAACAATAATGCCAATGCCAAGGTACCCCGGAAATATTTCAACAGAAGCTGAAATCATTTCTTTACTCAGATATAATATATCCGATTGTCCGCAGTGTCCTTTTGCGTATTGACATCCAGCAAAATCTAGCTTTCGTCAATCTGTAAGCCCAACACGTGTTTTTGCAAAACACAAACAGCTGCTTACTTACCAGTATTTTGATGAGGTAAAGGCAATAATTTGGTCGTACAAGATGTACGTTTATCTGACAGCTGTACGTCAGTCATTCACACGAGTAATATAAAGTTTTTGCTGCTTTCTATCAACTTTTATAACTAAACGAAACACAAAGCCTGTCACCGTTTTAAAGAAAACTGGCATATTTTCGCGAAACTCCACAGCAAAATCACTCCGGTAAATCTCCTTCCCTAATCCTTGGAACGAAGGATTTCCTAGATTGCTTCGGTAACTTTTTCAAAACAAATTTACATATTTTCCGGTATGTTATGATTGATCATCTCGACGGTGTGACGGCGTGCGAGCGAGCCTTGTGTATTTTGTTGTGCATATTAGGCCTCACATGAACGGCGGTACAACACTTTTCCCTGAATTCTGATAAGAAATTTATCCAAGATGAAAACTGGGGACAAAATTTTGGTTGTATTAATTTTTAGGGTTCTGGACCAAAATTGTAAAAGGAACCCTTATGGTGTGACTTTGTCTGTCAGACAGACAGACAAAGTCACACCACAGTCTGTCACAGATATTGATGGTATCGACTTGAAATTTGAAATCGTATCAGATGACGCTTTTTACTTATATAGCATAAATAAAAATGTTGAAAAAAGTTATCGAAATTGCAATAGAAGCGGAAGGGTCTCAAAAAATTTAAGTGAAGTTACTAAGTCATATGGGGTATATGGGTCCTTTATGAAAGGGCTTATTTTGCACATTAATAAACAGTGTTTAATTTTCTATTTAGCCGTATAGTTTCATTTAAGTTTTCGACTTATTTACAAAAATGTTAAAAAAAATACAATACCATACCCCCTTATCTCCGATGTTTACGGGGATAAAACCCTGAAACTTTTATAGATAATAGAAGTGTATGTAAAATGTTGTAACGTGATTACAGGACGTTATAATTTAAAAGGAACTCTCTACTCTGCATAGTTTTGTAAACAAGGGGGGAGGGGCGTGGGGCTTACCCAATACTATAAGAGGTGACATAGAAGGCCCAGCATGAGATGGCGTGATGAACTTGACGCACAATTCCCATCTTGGCCTGTTGTTGCGTTAAATCACGAGGGATGGAAGGAGGGAAGGGAGGCCCTTGCCCAGCATTGGGACAGTAATGGCTGAATATAATTAATTATAATCATAGGCACCAGGCAATGTCGAAGGCCTCGTTTGAGTCTTTCATTGAACATGGATAAAACAAAGGTTATGTCGAATGCCCATCTTGTGCCTACCCCAGTTTTTGTTGAGAACTCGGCTCTTGAAGTTGTTGACTCGTATGTATACCAAGGACATACAGTCCAATTAGGTAGCTCCAACTTCGAGAAAGACGAATCCAACACGCATTGGCAGCGCTTGAAATACTTCGCATCGTCTTTTCATCCAAAATACCTTAGTGCCTTCACCTCCGAAAGTCTTGTGTGTTACCAGTGATGACATATGGAACCGAGACGTGGTTGTTCACTTTTGACCTCATGAATAAACTTAGAGTCGCTCAATAAGCGATAATAATAGAATAATAGTCGAGGTCGAGTCGGAAATGGGGAGATACGTAGAAGAACTCGGGTCACCGACATAGCCAAACGGATTAGCTCGTTGAAATGGCAATGTGCAGGCCATATACCTCACAGAACAGATGGCCTATGAGGCCGAAAAGTTCTCGAGCGGTGGCCACGGACTAGTAAGCGCAGCGTAGGACGTCCATTCACAATATGACGACCTAGTAGACCTAGACATACCGCAGGTCAGAGATGGATGCAGGTCGCTTCCAAGCGCAATAACTGGAAATACATTCAGTCAGTCCTCACCTACGGGCCGATCGTTAAGCACGCGTGCGAACGTTAATCGTAAAGTGATACACCAAGCGATAACCAATAATGTCGAAGTGTAAGATAATAACTAATGATAACCCTGGTATGGAATGTAATAAGTGTGGGTCCATGGTTCATGCATGTACATGTACGGATCTCTCAAACAAGCAACTGAGTGTCGTGCGAGTAGCAGAAAATTGAATAGACCTGCAACCCATGCATCCAGAAATCTGTAAGGAGAGGATCTTTCGACTTTCCCGAGGAAGATACTGAAGAAGACAATGAAGTAAATGGTTCACGCTTCATGAACTATCCCGTGACACAAAAAAAATCCTTGCTGAAATCTCAGCGGAAATGGATAAATTGTTAAAGAGGGAGATGAAGGAGACAAATAAAGCCATTCAGTACTGCGATGGAAAAGTTGACGATTGTCTCGAGTTCATGAAGACTTTCAAAGAAAAGATCAAAGATCTTGAAAAAAAAACACAGATTTTAGTAACAAAAATAAACATCTTGAGCTACAAATGAAAATATTAGAACAGCGCGTGAATGAAAATGATCGGAAAGCACTTCATAAAGTAGTGAAAGTCCATTAAAGTAAACCATTGGCTAAAAACTAAAACGTTCTTGATGTGTCGAAGCTGATGCTCGATAAGTTTTTCGAATGCAAAACGTCTATCGTCTATGCCCGGTAAACTAGGTACCATCCAAATAAAACTCACACACGAGGAAAAAACCTGTGGGTGTCAGCATCACGTAACTCTAATGTTACCTCCAAGGATATTGTTCCTTATGTTCCCGAAGCAGAAGCCAATAGCAAAGTTTTTGTACGCAAGGCGCTCACTTACCATAATAAAAATCTTTTATGGGTGGCATAACAGGAACTAATGGATAAATACAAATATGTTTGTTGTAAAGATGGAAGAGTACTAGCTAGGAAAAGCGAGAAGGATCGAACGACTATAATCCGAAGTGAAGCAGACATCAGTAACCTTCTATAATTATCATCACAGAAGCATTTCATAATAACTCTCTACACCTACTCAAATCATCATCATGTATGAACTACAAAATAGTGTTTACGAAATACTAAACTGCGAAAATATATCGGACTATTTAGGACAGATCTCGTCAAATAAAAGTAAATTAGGTACACGTCAATATCCAGTCTATTATAAAGAACTTAAGTAAATTAGAACTTTTAAAAGCCACAAGTAGTGACAAATAGATGTGATTATGCTGATGGAGGTAGGAATTTCAGACAGTGTCGGCTCTTTGTTTCAACTACCAGGCTATAATATTCACACAAAACTACGCAAGGGTCGTAAAGGAGGCGGAATCATTATCTACATACTACTAAAACATCAATTTATATATTTATATATACATCAATCACTAATAGTTTCGAGTCACTTTTTGGTAAACTGGAACTACACGGAAAGTATTCGTTGGAGTGTGCACTTTCTTAGCGAACTAAAGAACTTCTAACAGACTATATACAAATAACGACTATGCTCGGTGACATTGACCTGAAAAAAACACTAACATTCAACAGCAATACACTAACTTATTGTACGAGCACGGACTGGAATGCGGAATCAACGATTAGACAAGAGTAGAACTGCGGAAAAGTATGTTTACTAAAAGTTGCATTGATCACGTATTCGTCCGGGTCCATTCACAAGATGTTTACTTCGCGGCGCTCGGCACCGTACCTACTGGCAGACCATAGCGTCACTGTAGCTTCGACCAAACTTGTAAATGATATACAGGATGTTCCTAAAAGTATTACTCGCTGCAATCATATGGTATAAAAAATGGAATAAAATAAAATAAACTGGAATTTAGTAGATAATATGTAATTGGCAAAATTTTACATCCTTATAATAATATACTCTAGACTAGACTTTATACAAAACACTAGCTGAAAGCATAATGCAAATATGGTTTAAGCAGTTACGGAAGAATATATAACACGTATGTATATTGACAAAATATTTAACATAGAATTAAAACTTTTAAAATAAATTGTCCCAAAAAAATAAGAGAAAAATATATAAACAATTATGACGATTTGTTTCATCATTGTAATGTACTACCAATACAAGACAGAATTGAGCTGTCGCTATTAGCCGAGAACTATTTTCGGTACAATAACTACAAGTCTCACCCTATTACCACGCGATAAATAACTTCGAACCAGTTGCAGGTGATTAGTGCTAAAATACGTATGGGCAAAGGTCGACCGATTATATTGTGCCTAGACTGGTAAACAAACTACCCAAAAATACAAGACCAATTAAATAATAAAAATATAATCAATAACCTTAAGTATATTTAATTTTCTATAAATGATACCTTAGTGTGGGTATTACACTTTAAATACAAAAATAGCTCATAAAAATAACCTTAAAAACTACTACTTTCATAAAATGAAAAATTCCATTGTGCATTTGTGTTTATTTTAAGTTTTCATAATGTATTTAATTTAAGTTTTGGTGTACAATAAAGTTATATTCATTCATTCATTCATTCATTCATTAAACAAGCAAAACATCATATATTTATTTTAGTTTCGTCCCTTTATATTAACAAAAATAAATATCACACGTATAAACCAAGGAAAGTGCGAACATCTTGATATCATTACTTTATGAAGTTGTATTAGACACCCTGTATACGAGTGTAACAACTGACCACACAATAAGCAAGGAGATTCTCCAGGCGGCCGGCTCGAAGCGCGTCGCATAGAAATAAACGAGGTAGTTGTAAATATGCTCGATACAGTTCCTCGATATTGTCTCACAGTAGTATTGATTCTTCGTGTATTGTATTCGTACAATGATGATGCATGTACCTACTTTCAGTCTTATTTTTTAGTGACATCTACTGTCAGTCTTTAGTGTTAGACGTACCTACGTATAGATTTAAGATATGAGGGCCCGATACGCTTAGCCCAAAAGGGCTTTTTGAGTGTATTTTAGTTTAATCACTATTGTAATTTTCTTGAAATAAATAAATAAATATCTGGCCTATATGTAGCAGTGGACGTCTTACGGCTGGAATGATGCTGATGACGAGGTAATGTCTAATGCTCATAGTATCGCCTATCAGGAAGCATATAAAGCAGATATGTAAGGAACAAAGGAATTACAATTAGTTTGTTCAAAAAATAAAAGAAAATGTCTATAAAAAAAGCACAATAGCTGAACATCAAAGCTTCAAAGACAAACAACGATATTTTCGCGCTATTTTATTACGGGCAGTGGAATCGACAGAAAATTATACCGTAAAAATGTATTGTGCATGGACAGGGGAGAGATTAAATTAGCCGAGATCTATAGCGGTGCCCGGGGCTCGTAATTCCAATGACTTGCTTTTGTTTCTTTTGGTAACATTCGATCGTTATTGAATTTTTCCTTTGTGTCGAGAATAGAGTAGATTTTTTCTTTAAGGGCCTTTTTGAGCAACTACTCGGATGGTGTACTGTCGTTATGTGGTTTTTGGAGGTTTTAGGTCGATATTTATTAATATTTTTCACTTAACTTCTGCCAAGTTCGATGTAGAATGTTTGTAAACAAACTTTCATGGAAAAAATTGAATTGCTTTGAAAGGGTTGGTTTTTTGACCGAGTTAATAGTAATATTTTTACAAATACAAAAATCTTTATTGCATAAAATTGGTTACAGTAAATGGTGCACTGTTTTCACCACATAACAATTCTGTGGTTTTTACTGTGTTACAGGATAACAGTTTTATCAGCTTCTCTATGAAGATCGTGAATATCAGTTTATTGTACACCAACATCAGAAAAAATAACAGGAAAATAAAATTATAGGCATTATAATTTTCGATCCTCATATTAATTTTTTGACAGTCGATTTTACCCTTTAATCTCATTTATACCTACCATAGGTATAAATGAAAAAAAACTTTTTTAGGAACTTTCGTGACTGTATTATGTCCTAAATAAATTATATATAGGGCCGTGGGGTGCCGGCAGTAGAAAGTTACCCTCTTTTCATGCTCGTGGATTCAGTAAGAGCCTGCTACGGGATACTGCCGGAAGATGGGCAGCAGCGTCTTTCCGTGTTGATACACATCTCGTACTACGCTCACCAACCCACCTGCCAAGCGTGCTGAGTATGGCAACTGCCTCTCAAGGAGATCCATGAAGGAGGCTGTGTTCAGTATTGGACGTGAAATGATGATGATGAAATTATATATCATTATGATTCCGAGGCGACGCGGCAAACCAAAGCGCAGATGGCGGGACGAACTCGATCAGCACTTGGTTGACTGGAGGGAAGTGGCTCAGGATCGGGACGTATGGAGGGATTTGGGGAGGTCTTTGTCCAGCAGTGGGACTCAAATGGCTGATAATAATAATAATAATAATGATGTGCAATAATAATAATTATTATTCCAGTTTTCAGCACTTTTTCACGTCTATTTTGACTGGACTATAACGAAAACCATGCTCTCATTGGCTGCTACAGAACGTAAATCATGTTCTTTCAACGCTCTCACAATGAGGTTGCATCCTTTATCGCTGGGTTTTCGTTTATCGTTTGTTCATTTCGGTTCTGTTCGTTATTTTACCAACTGTAATACCTCTACATTTTCGAACTACGCAAACAAGAGCAGTTTCATTTCTAAAAACTCATGTGACTTTTTGTAGCGGGAAATCAGAGATATATATGCACATGCTACAAACCATTTCGTTTGAAGCGGCCTTAGCTGCTTACCATGGTCATGTGTCTTCGGTCCTGGGGTATGGTTTGTTGCTGTGGGGTAACTCAGTGGAAATGGATAGAGCTTTTAAAATACAAAAAAGGTGCATTCGAGTACTAACCAGGTCTTGGTTTCGAGATAGCTGCAAACCTCTCTTTAAAACATGCAAAATTCTGCCCCTCCCATGTATGTATATTAGAGAAATTTGTTTATTTGTAAAATCTCACCGAAATTATTTTAAAAGACGCAAGGATGTTATAACTAGGCAAAAAAGGGCTAAATTTAACAATTTAATATACAAACCCCCTTGCCATAAGGATATTTATAAAATAAATGTTTATAACATGTGCATCATTATTTATAATAAATTACCAGAAGAATTAAAATTACTAAATGGAATTGTATTTAGGAGAAAATTAAATAGTTGGTTGTTGAAAATTGTTTTTATAATGTAAATGAATATTTAAATTTAATTTAATATAAAACTTGACTAATATTATTATTAAATGACTCTTAAATATTTGCACGCCTGCTTGCAGGCTGAATACTGTAACTATCCTAGCTTTAAGATCTTTTTATGTACATACCTACATGTATTCTTGCAAATAAATGAATGATTGATTGATTGATTGATTGCTATTTATTTGTTTTATTTAACCGACGACAAAAAAGAGGGGTGTTATAAGTTTGACCGTTATGTGTGTGTTTGTGTCTGTGTGTCTGTGGCACGTAGCTCTTAAACGGATTTACATGCAGTTTTTTTATATTTGAAAGCAGGTTTTCCGGCGGTGGTTCTTAAACATGTTCTATCAAAATCGGTTAAGGAGTTTACAAGATATGGGGGTGAAAAAGGGGATGAAAAATCGAATGTTTCCAAGTATACCCGAATTTAGTATCAAAAATGAAAGGTCACGTGTATATTGCAAAACACAGGGAACAAATTACAAAAATTAGGTAACCTCCGAGACTAGGTAAGGTGTCGGGTGTTTCTTAATTTTTTTTATTTTATAAACTTGTATTATAATGCATTACCATCATAAAAAAGATGTTCTGTCTGATTATCACTATTAAAACTAGGTTACTGCAAGTAGCTATTCAAAACTTAGATACTCTAATTTTAATATTTGTTTTTCTCCTTGCGTTTTGTTTATGCTGTACGAACAATAAAGAGTTTATCGATCGATCTACCTTATAATCAAAACTTGATAAAAAATCATGACTCACTGAGACACTATCAAAGTCCGTTTTCGAAGAAGAAGAAGAAGCAGCAGCAAAAATATTTATTTCTGACGTAATACAAAAATAGAACTAATGATTTGACGATAAATACATTTTTATTGTGCCACAAGGCGGCTGTCTCAGCATTTGCCTTGCACATGAAAAGACAACGCTGGGAACATCTTAACAGACGTCCCTTAACACGCAAAAAATATAGTCATAGTCGCCACATTCGCTACAGTAGCCCCAGTTGCCATAGTTACCACAGTCGTTAAAGTCGCCCCAGTCGCCACAGTCAACACGATAGGCACAGACAACTCGCACATCTCCAAGAGTCACGCGTCACCTCTTGTCCGATCGGTTTTACCCTCCGCACAGTCGCCACAGTCAACACGCTAGGCACAGACAACTCGCACATCTCCAAGAGTCACGCGTCACCTCTCGTCCGATCGGTTTTGCCCTCCGCACAGTCGCCACAGTCAACACGCTAGGCACAGACAACTCGCACATCTCCAAGAGCCACGCGTCACCTCTCGTCCGATCGGTTTTACCCTCCGCACAGTCGCCACAGTCAACACGCTAGGCACAGACAACTCGCACATCTCCAAGAGCCACGCGTCACCTCTCGTCCGATCGGTTTTACCCTCCGCAAAATATGTTTTACATCGAAACAATAAAAACGTTACAAAATGATGTTCGCTAAGCTCCCATAGCAAAATACACCGTCAGCGAGTAACCACAGCAGGGTATGTTCCATAAATCACAGCCGAAGCAAATTGTTATCGAATGAGACAAGTGACGCGGGACCCTCCAACATTCAGACTTCGATATTAAAGTTTTTGCCAATACAGCAATAGCAATGGACTTGCAGTTTTATAATGGGCTTGAAACTCTGTGGGGACATGGAAAATGTAAATGTAGGTAAGGAGTGAACATAACTACGGTTTTATATGACTAACTCAAATTCAGATTAAACCTTAAACTAGGTACGCTACTTACTTATCTCTAAATATGGTTATCTTAGCTGCTAAGAGCTTATAGGTATCAACATCATCAATTCAGCCGTATAACGTCCACTACTGAACTAAGGCCTCCATCATGGATCTCCATGAGGGGTAGTTGCCATACTCACCACGCTTGGCAGGCGGGTTGGTGAGCGCAGTATGGGATGTTGATATACGGAAAGACGCTGCTGCCCATCTTCCGAAGGTATCCCTTAGCAGGCTCTTACTGCATCCATGGGTATGAGAGGAGGGGTAACATTCTACTGCCGGCACCCCACGGCATATTAACTCAAATTCAGATTAAACCTTAAACTAGGTACACTACTTACCTCTAGATATGGTTATCTTAGCAGATATGAGCTTTAGGTATAATGAGCTTGAAACTCTGTTGGGACATGGAAAATGTGAGGTGTGTACATAATTTACCTACCTACAGTTTTGTATGCCTAACTCAAGTTTTGATTAAACCTAAACATTACTGTAGATATGACTATCTTAGCTGATAAGAATGTAAAGGTTAGGTTAGTTTTATGCTAAGTCGAGTGCGGGGCATTGAAAATAAATAAATAAATAATGCTGGACAAATCACACATCATCATCTAGCCCCAAGCTAAGCAGAGCTTGTGTTATGGGTACTAGATGACTGATATACTTGATGCATTATACTACATAGATAGATATTTTTATTATACCTATATAGAAAAACACCCAGAACACCCTGAACACATATCTGCAGATCGTACAGACATTTGTCCCGAGGCGGGAATCGAACCCGCAACCCCTTACGTCGCAGGCGGACCTTCGCCCGCTGCGCCACAGAGCTCGTCGAATGTTGATTCATTTTATGTAAAGCGAATAAGTATGTAACTTAAAGTCGAACAAAATCTACATTCTACTCGTTCATGCCTAATGCATGATGGCCATTTTGGTTATTATATTTATTATAGGTACATTCAGCATTAAACGTGTGATACTATTAATGTACTTTATATACTATACTATGACTGTACTATATACATATATATGTAGGTGTGCAGTAAGTAACCAGTGTGTGGTAACCAAAACGATATCACTTTCAGAAATTAAAATTTGTATACGCTCAAAAAAAAAGCAAATAACTAAAACTACCATCATCTCAGCCCTAGGACTCACGCAGGCCTCCTTCGTGAGGGATCACGTATTTCCAAGATCATCAGGGGTTGTTGCCATACTCGCCAGGCTTGGCAAGCGGGTTGGCGAGCGCAGTAAGGGATGTTGATACACGGAAAAACAATGCTGCCCATCTTCTAGACTAGAGGAACCCCTCGGCAGATTCTTACTGCATCCTTGGGCAAGAGAGGGAGGCAAAACTCTACTGCCGGCACTCCACTGCAATACCTATATCTAAATATACAATTAAAGTTTTCGTCTGTCTGTCTGTTTGATCGCGCTAAGCTGCAGCGTTCTGCAGCGTTCTGGGGCAGGTTGGTCCGCTCCAAAAATAGCATTCTTAGGGCTGTCTCTGACCAGGTATTTAATACTGGATTTCTCTTCACATGGAGAGAAATAGAAAGTGACGACACAGAAGCGTAACGCTTTGTGTATTTTTATATGACTGGATTTCATGTTTCTTAACATTTTTGTGTTGTTTTAGGTTAAAATTTGAATATTGTGTTTTTTTGTAATATGGGTCATATTGCCTGAAATAAACGAATTTCATTTTATTTTATTTAATCTCCAAAACAGATTGACCGACTTTGATGGGATATTACTGGAATATAGTAGTTTTTGTAACGAGTAGTTTAATTCTATATAAATGTAATTGGGGTTCCGCGCAAAAAGTATAAAACATAAAGACGCGGGCAGCAGCTAGTCCTAAATAAATAGTATGCCATCATCATCATCTCAGCCGTAAGACGTCCACTGTTAGACACTAGCCTTCCTCATGCATCTCCAAGTACTGAACACAAGGGGTTGTTATTATACTCGCTTGGCAGGCGGGTTGGCGAGCGCAGTACGAGATGGATGTTGATACACGGATGGATGCTGCTGCCCATTCTCCGGGGGTATCTTTTCGCAGATTCTTATTGTATCCACGGGCAAGAGAGGCGAGGTAACATTCTACTACTAGCACCCCGCGGCAGCAATACTATTTCCCATTATTTGTTTTTCGAATGCCAATAACTTTCTTCCACTTGTTTCTCGAAACATCCGTAATTGGCGCTCGGAGGTCGTCGATAGATCTTCATTACGGCCCGCGAGTGGGGCTCTGTCGACCTGTCATTCCGATTACCTTGTCAGTTAAAAATAGCCTTTATAACATCGAGTTAAGGTCACAGTGCTCTAGCAATTTGAGTCTATACTTAAATATTGGTTTTGATACTGTATATAAAGACTTCGTTCATTCGTATTCCGATTAGCTTTACAGTTGAGATAGCTATTATCTTGCTGAGTTAATGTTCTGATGGCTCAAATAAATAGTCCTCGACATTTGACGACCTCTGTAGCATGCAGCTGGCGAAGGTCCGCCTGCGACGCAAGAGGTAGCGGGTTCAATTCCTGCCTCGGGACAAATGTCTGAACGATCTGCATAATAATATATAATTGTTCAGGGTGTTCTGGATATTTTTCTATATACAAAAAAGCGTGTGCGTCTCGGAACGCACGACAGAGGTGATAACTTAAACAAATCTAAGTTGAACTATTTAATATTGATAGAAAGCGTCTGTCCGAAATACGGCTAGCGCTGCGGGTTAGAGTGAGAGAGGAGGAGCCTCCCATAAGAAGTTATCACTTATGTGAGTATAAAGTATTAAGTACATATATATCAGTCATCTGGTACCCATAATCTCTGCTTAGCTTGGGGCTAGATGATGTGTGAAATGTGTAGCATTATTTATTATCTCGTTGAGTTAACGTCCTGATGGTTTAAATAAATAATTCTGGAGATTCATACAGCACCATCTAGCACCAAAATAAGTACAGCTGTGTTATAGATACCAGAAGGTTGTTATAGGACTTATTTATCTATTTTTAGTGCGTTTTGTACTACTGCAGGGCAAAGGCCTCCTTCCCTCTTTTACCGACTTCAAAAAGGAGGTTATAGAATCTCCAGTACAACATGGGTTCGACTGTCTTTATATATTTTTGTTCTATGTATGTTCACCGATTTCTCCGTCAATTGTGGACTGAATTTAAAAAAAATATTATGTACTAGCGGACCCGGCAGACGTCGTCCTGTCCGCTGTTATGTAGACATGCTTACAGCAGCGCCATCTACCGGGTTCAATTGAGTCGGGCCAACTGTTTAGGAGGAGTTAGACGTACGTACGCCTGCACCGCTGTAATTACTTTGTTGTGCGAGAGTTTAACTCGTAAGGTATTTATTTAAATTAAATGGTATATATGAACTACTCATGATATTAAAGAAATTCATATGGATACATATTTATACCATCTTTGTTTGAAAGACATCGTAAATAAGCCATTATTTCTCGTAAAAAGTAAAGGATAAAAAATGGTTATTGTGGGTTATATACCGTCGCGGATTTTTTGTAGACCTTTTATTTGACGGTACCGCCCGGGGGGCCGGCGGCCTAGAATGATGATGCGCTTCGCTCTATAGCACTTTATGATTAGCAGCGATTGCACGCGTTTATCAGAGCTCTCTAGCGAGGAAAATATCAATTATTATTATACTGCAGTTCATTATTTTGATCTATCTCGTAGGGTTCAGCCAGCGTTTGCAATGGAAGTGCAAAAAATGTGTTTATTTATATATATTTCCGACATCACATTAGAGACCTATACAGTTATCAGTGTATCTCTACTACATTATGCATAAAAACCTTCCTCTTGAATTATTATATCTATTAAAAAACCGCATCAGAATCCGTTGCGTAGTTTTAAAGATCTAAGCAAATATAGGGACAGACAGACAGCGGGAAGCGACTTTGTTTAATACTATGTAGTGATAGTGATTCGAAAATAGTTTTCTTTGTTTAAAAATTACAGAAGTATTTCTAGCCATCTCGGTGGTCAGCTGTAGTGGTCCAATCCGGCTGATGCACATAGTACACATCCAACTCGTCCCGTCACCTCCGTCGTAGCAGCCGCGCGGGCGCCTAGCGTCGTCATACTTTTAGGGTTCCGTATCTAAAAAGGAAAAAAGGAACCCCTATAGGATTTTTTTTCGTCTGACTTTGAATACATTACTGATGAATGATTGTAACTTTATTGTACACCATAAAATAAATTAATAATATACCTTGTTGTCCGTCTGTCTGACTGTCTATCTGTCTGTCGGTCTGTCAAGACCCTTTATCTCGAGAACGTGTAGAGTTATGGAGTTGTAATTAAAACCATATATACTCAAATCTACAGCCTCTTTAAGCTGTGAAATAATCAATATTCTAAGTTAACTTAATAATTGATAATTATACGGCCGTTTATGCCGCAAAAAATACATGTTTCGACATTCTCAATGGAATCAAAATTTATAGGGTACTTTCCGTAGACCTAGAAATATGAAATTTGGCAAGGTATATCGTCTTATACTGTAGATACAGAGAAAAAACTAAACAGCAATGGAATTATAAAAAAAGTACGAAATCAATCATCGAGGTTAATCAACCCTACGCACGGTCATAAATTGGATGGGTAGGCGAGTCCAGCTAGCAATTGTCCAGTTTTATTTTTTAAGTTAAACAATTATTTGTACATACATACTTATCATAGATAAATGTCCCAGCCGGCTAATAAACCAAATGCACCACTATTGTCGTCAACATTTTGAAATTTCAATCTCTACATAAATTTTGGTAATATTCGGTTGGTATCCAAGTTGGTATTTTAGTTTCTCGGCCAAGAGGAATTGTGTTAATCTGTGTGGGTGGATTTCCCAACGGACTAATTTGGGGTAATAAGTTATACATTATTCGGTGGGTATCTATATTAAGCCTTTTCCCTTGCTTGACGGGTTGAAGTTAATTATATTCCAACAAAGTTTTTCCACAATTTTCGACCGTTTTCTTTTAGTCTTTTCCTAAGAACAATTAACTCTAAATAAAACGTTAGACATCAACCGTGCGTGGAATATAGGTGCTATTATAATATTAAGGGTAGCTGGGCATCGCTCGGCTTCCTAACACCATAGGAATGGTGTTAGGAAGCCGAGCGATGCCCAGCTAGGATCAGCTAGGATCATGCATAAATATCAGGGCAAATGCCCTGATTTTTTACCATACTACTTGTGCTGACGGCACAACATGTTTTAAACATTCTTCCACTTCCGTCTTCAAAGCATGTTTAAGATTTGGCTATGTGTTATGACACACACCTGACGACAACCGCTGGGAGAATTCTTAAAATGTGTCTTAGGCTGTGTTAGTTGCCAGGAGTTAAGGTTGGCTTGGGCGCCGAAAGTTGTTGGTTGTACGAAAGAAAAAAAATAGTTTATTTCAAACCGCAAATACCTATTTTTAAAGTAAGAACATAAAAGAACAAGGAACACAAAGTAAATATATTTAGAACACAAGATAGGATAAAGATAACGTAGTGTAGTGCCATTTCTTAATGGCCAAAACCTGCGACCTGTAACCTGCAGGACTGCTCTTGAATTGATTTATCGATGTTTATAGAGGTATTTAGATTTGCCAGAGATGAACGGTCATAACGGACGAAGTGAACATACATTTCAACGACAACTTTTTTATAATATACTAGCTTCTACCTGCCGCCACTTTACATGCGTTGCACTTGGTTAAAAAGTAGCCTATATAATCCTAGTCAACATTTATACGGGTGCAAAGTTTCAGCTTAATCCGTAGGGAAGTTTTTGCGTTAAGAGATTACAAATATCCATACATCTATAAAAACTTTAATAGACTTTATAATTGATTAGTGGGATATCATGTCATCGTTTCAAATTATAATTTAAATTAACAACATACAAATGGTATTGTGTACTAAACTGTCGACAATCAAGATGTTCAACCCATATGACCTTATCAAGAATTCGTCTAGCCCGTCATCAGGTTGAAGCATTTCCGTCTTTAGGAAGGGTTAAGGATGGAATTGACAGACTTGGGATCGAACCCCACCAGAATCAAAAATTTTTAAACTATCGTCGATTTGTCGAAATGGAAATCATTTTTACTAGTTGCTACTCTGGAATGGCGATGAAACTGGTTGGTCGCTCTTACCTTCTTCTTATTTTGAAAACTTATGAATAAACTTTGTTGCAAGTAGTCTTTTTTAAACTTTCGCGATCACGACACATTATTAACACATATTTAACCGGGTATTTATCGCGCGTTACCTCTAACATGTCAGTCTTCCCGGGACCACGATGGGTGCAATCCTGTCGAAACGTCAGGCAATAATAAAGGTAAATAGCGCGATAAATACCCGGTTAAATATGTGTTAATAATTTGTTGCAAGTGTTTAAAATGTATTATTTTGAGTATTTCTTTGTTAAGAATCGTATATGACAATGGCTATAAAAGAGCGGATTTTCCTAACACAAGCAAATTTTACATATAAGGAAAATCCAAACCTTGTAATAGCTAGTGAATAAGTTAAAGCAATAAACATTTATTTCATTTATTTTAAACTTTCAAGAAGTTGTAAAAGTAATATTTTCAACATTATATTCTGTGATCTTGTCATGTCTCTCACTGCCCACGTATTCCGTGTTATGTAACGCCGTTCTGAGGTCAGTTGATTTCATTATTGTCTGGCTTATTGTATGGGTACATTCGGCACGTAGCTCTGCGGAAAGGTACAGAAATAAATAAAAGCTGTGGGTATAAAATAGTAGAAAAGGTTAAATGTTGCTTGTCATTTATTTTATTCCGTTGGATAAGTTAAGGAGAAAAGTGTTAGGCAGAACGTGGGATAGACGACATTAAATATAAATTACGATTTAAATGACGATTATTAAATATAAATACATATATAAAAAAGCCACTCAGGGACTACACTTGGCCCACAGCTCGCCTGGCATACGGCAGACGTGGCCAGCCCAGTCCCACATCAGTTTGGCGGCTCTCAGAGCTATCAGCGATCTGAGTTTTGGAACGCAGTTCGGTGTTGCAGACCTTGTCGGTTCGTTCTACACCCAAAATTCTGCACTCTATCGCACGCTGACAAACTTGGACCTTGAACTTTTGGATGTTGGTTAGAGACCATGTCTGCGTACGACGTGTCAAAACCGAGGCCCATTAGTCTACGTTTACTTATGCGACCTATTGTGTGAAAATTCGTAAAAGTCGCCTAAAGCTCGATAGTAGGCATCTCACTACTAAATCATCAAAATTAAACAAAGCAAACTACGAGCATATTCCTTTTTTCCGCTGCTCAAAAGCGATGCCACGACTTCGCACTTACAGAACTATTCACCCTGTACACTGTTTCTCCAGTAATTAAGTATTGACTGCTATCTGGGTCACGAGAGTCGAAGTAAACTAACCCAAAACGATAATAATAAATAAAATTGCACCTTTCGTGGTGTTCCGTGGAATGGACGTCTATAATTGATTGATTCATTCCAGACATGCGAGCTCAAATGCATTGGAAAATGTTAGTTTTCTTTTGTTAGTTTAGTTCGTTTTTATATCTAATGATCTAACATTATTTCATCTGCGAAAAGATATTATAAATTATCTTTACTTTATTTCAATTATTAAAAAAGACGTTAAAAACTGAAAAAGATAACGCCCACCCATGCATTGATCAAACAATCGTATTTTAGCACGCATTTAAGAGACTAAAAGCGTTAATAAAACGCTTAAAATAAGTCACAATCACAACAAACAATATATACCGACTGGGACACAAAAGATAAAGGGGTGCTGAGCTCGGCGAAATAATCGTTAATTGATTGTTGAGTTGACAAATCTCCGTTTTAATGTCTGTTGACGAATGGTTACAGTTTAATGATATGGGCATAGAATTAAGAAGACGTATTTTTCTTATTGATCCTATAATAATAAACATAAAACTAATCCTTGTTCTACCTCTGTTCCTTCTATTATGTTCCTAATTATATATCATGAAGTATTAGGATGGGCTATCATACTTCCTTTTTTGTTCCCCACAACTCGTAATAGAAAAGCCTTTTAACAATTTCAATAAAATTACCATATCCATCACATAGTGTTTTCGTTGTCTGCAATGCAAGACTGCGACGGTTGACACAATACGTTCAGTGACGAAGCTGTTTTGTTAGGGCAGGGGTCTATCACGCGATCACTGGCGCATTTCTGTTAATAGCTCCCAATCTAAGTTTGTGGAACAAGGGGCAAGAGGAGCGGCTATAAGAAATAATGAGGCAAAAGTATGAAGAAAGCAGGTTATTATTGTTTTCGTGATTGTCTTATTTTTTCATGTTTTATGTTACTGATATTTATTAAGAACAGCTGATCGAATTTCAAGTTGAGAGTGATCAAGGAAAGATTCGATAAAACCGGACGGACAGACGGACAGACGGACAGACGGACAGACGGACAGACGGGCAGACGGACAGACGGACAGACGGAGCAGACGGATAGACGTCTTAGAAAGCTTATAGTTATCTTAAAATACCATATCAATCTCCCCTTTATTGTATAGATGCCCGCAATTCAAGACTGCGACGGTTGGCACAATACGTTCGGTGACGAAGCCCGAACGTTAGGGCAAGGGTCTATCACGCGATCACTGGCGCATCTCTATTATATTTCATGTAAAACATGAAATATAATGAGATATGGTATAATGTTACTGGCATTTACTGAGTGCAGTGATGAGAGTGATCAAGGAAACGAATAAGACAGGCATACAGAGACTATTTGGTCCTAGAATGTTGTAATTTAGCGTGGAAAAACAATGATGCCAAGATAACGATATAAAAAATGCATCGTGTGGGGTATCGTTGAATATGTATTTTAAACCATTTATGGCTTGCAACATCATTTTTTTTTATTTAGTATCATATAGATTTCGCAAACAGAAACTCCGTTTGCGTAATACTAAAGTTTTAACATTTTTTCGAGCGTCCCTTTAAATTATAAACTGCTTTAGCTTGCTAACGGAATCCTACACAGTGCGTGGCACGACACGCACCTGATCTAATTTATTCTTTGTATGAATGAATACGCCTCATTTATTATTAAACGGTTCAATAATTATAAGTACGATATCTTATAACTTGCACCGTTCGTAGGGAACTACAGAGGGTCAGTGTAACAGCGGGGGTCCGATGACAACCCCAAATAGAAAGGGCTCGGGGAAGCCTTCCCTTCATATATGAGCTCCATATAATTCCGCTTTGCCGCGTCTCGAGCGATATTGTGTAGCCATTTTCTTTGTTTTGATTTTGAGATTAGTTTGGCTTGTGTAGAAAAATAACGAGATGTATTCAAAGAAGAGGATTACAAACTTACTAAACCTAATATAAATAAAAACTAATTTATTTATTATTTTAATAACATCTCCCCATACTTTTTTTTAATTCATCTAACGATAACCAAAACTTTATAAAATTCAATATTAGGTAACTGTAATAATTTAAAATATTAAAATCAAATTATAAATACAGTAAAAATTATGTAATAAAGAATGTATATGTTGAAATATAAGATGTATAATTGGAAGATAACAATAGTTTATTATGAACGTTAAATTGAAAACCGTAAACTAACATGAGTACTCCTCAAGCAAGGAGCTTAACGTTAGATAATTATTATATACCTCTATAGGGGAATAATCGAATCTTAAGCAAAATAGGGTACGGACGATGTTTAGTCTGTTGTTTAATTCAAACCAATAAAAAATATTAAGCTGTGGTACGAAAAACTTCATCTGGGCTCTCTTTAGTAGAGTAATATGCTCAGCTAGCAAGTAGTAAACTACAGGACAGTTGAAAATCAGGTTGACTTCCCTCCGTAATAGATTTCCACTGTATGACGGCAGGGACGTCTTACTTACTAGGTACTAAGATTGACCTCTCTCTCTCTGCCGCACGACTGCTTTCTATGTCCACTGCTGGTCATAGATCTCTCTCGTGGATCTGCAAGATCATGAGTAGGTTGTTACCATACTCGCCACGCTTGGCAGCCGGATTGACGGGCGCAGTACGGATGTTGATACACGAAAAGACGCCGTTGCCCGTTTTCCGGAGGTAGATATACAAGAGGCAACATTATACTGCCGGTAACCCATGGCAAGACTTACCTACTTAATGATGAACAAGCTGCTGCAAATACGAGTAGACTAGATAAGCCACAACTATAGATACCCGTAGTTGTGGCATGTTTAAATTACAAGTATCTGGCATAATATTTGGCATATCTGGCATAGTAACTGAGTTTCCACGATCTCAAAAACAAAAAAAAAATCTGTAGGTGTCATCTAGCAGTGTTTGTAAATACAAGCAATTCTTACTTACATTTAACTAGCTGGTTCATGCTACTTACGAGTAAGCAAAGAACGTAGGAACTGACCTAAACCAACTGACGTTCAGGTCGCTTTTAAAAAAGAAGGTAGGTATCTCAGGCAATAAGGTTCATATTCTCGTACGTACACTACGAATGTAAATCTAGGCTGGTTTTACAATAGGTAGGAAGGTATGTACCTAAAAAATTAAGTAGGTTAGGTACTACTACGTTTTATAAGTACCTAGTTAACTTACGGGTAGAAAAACTCGCAGGTCTGACAGTCTTATCAATCAGAGTGGTTTAACAGTAAATTGTTAAACCACACATAGACTGCACGTTTTATTAAAAAAATATTTTTACCCGCAGGTCTGACAGTCTTATCAATCAGAGTGGTTTAACAGTAAATTGTTAAACCACACATAGACTGCACGTTTCATTAAAAATATATTTTTACCCGCAGGTCTGACAGTCTTATCAATCAGAGTGGTTTAACAGTAAATTGTTAAACCACACATAGACTGCACGTTTCATTAAAAATATATTTTTACCCGCAGGTCTGACAGTCTTATCAATCAGAGTGGTTTAACAGTAAATTGTTAAACCACACATAGACTGCACGTTTCATTAAAAATATATTTTTACCCGCAGGTCTGACAGTCTTATCAATCAGAGTGGTTTAACAGTAAATTGTTAAACCACATTTAGACTGCACGTTTCATTTAAAAAAATACTTTAACCCCGCCTGGATCAAAAATATTAAGCAACCAGTATATATGAGTAGAATCCAGATACCCAAAGTTTGTACGAATACGAACTGAGGTCAATGTTACCACAAAACCACCCAATAACGATTAAAAATACATAATCTCAATTTTGTATTCAAATGGTGTTAATCATTTTAGTACTAACTCTTTTCCATAAACAGCTCTTGCATTGTTTTTAAAAGTAAAACTAGTCTATTGCCTATTCAGGTATTGTTCTTATTTCAAATACTAGTATTTGAATTGTGTTCAGTATTTACCTGAGCCGGCGAGTTGATCTACGAGAAATGTCCGGCAGGAGACGGACGGCGTGGCGCGGGGGGATGACGTCACTCGCGCCTGCGCCGTGCGCACTCCTTGATGCACAGAGTAGTTGCGATACACAGAAACTGCAAATTATTAAGTTCTATTCTATGCTTGATTATTACGATTAGTATATATGTAGTTACCTACATTATTAAATAAAAAAAAAACAATTGATTAATTCTATCAGTTATCTGGTTCCTATAAAAATCTTTCTTATCGGGTTAAATGTCTACGCGCTGTGTTAATAGTTTTTTTTTAACATTATGTTTTATTGATTGTGGACAAAGAAATATTTTTAAGCATTAGTTAAGTTATTTTGTGTACCTTAAGTACATGACTAGGTATTTTTATTTTTTCCCAACGACGATATTCATTAACTTAAAGTTTTTATTTGTATTCCTAATCCTCTCCGATTATTTAGGTGTAGGTGTATTTGCCAAGCGTAGAGACATATCCAGCAGTGTACTGCAAATAATGACGATGAAGATCAAAGTGATTTGTCTCTGAACTCTCATTACACTGCACACCAGTCCGTGTTCGCGCTGCAAAAGGCGACAGTTGCCCCGCGCGCGCTACGAAAGTCCTACGCGACCGTAGCACAACCACGACTACGAACCGCTACGAAAATAGTCACAGTAATTATACTGGAATTTCTATGTGAGTGATTTGTGTGTATTAATTCGGAGTGGGGATTCAGATAAGGTGAGTTGGAAGTGCCGTGGTTTTTCCGCTTACTGTAATGTCAAGGACGCGGTTATCGATCATTGACGTGAAATATTGCTTTTTATTGTTTACCTACGTCACAAATGTTGTTTACATAATCGCCTTAATTCAGTTAAAAAGCTCTTTTCCCTTGTTTTTTGTATGACGTTACACGCGTAAAACGCGTGAAGCATTTAACATGGGTAAACATGCTTAGTCAATATGTTTTGTCTCGCAATGAAGAATGTTTAAGCATTATTGAAAAGGGAAGCGACAAAGGCCTTTTAAGGAAAATCACGTGAAAATACAGAGGTATGTTTTGAAATACGCCGTAATACGCAACAAAGGGACGCCAGGAGTGGAGGCGCGAATAATTTATAAGGCACACGTTGCCCGGTCCCAATGCTGATATTAAAGGTAATTGCGTCATTAGTGTAATTCCGATTTCCAATTCGGATGAAGATCAGGGATTTCGAAATTTAAATAACAAAAGAGATTTATTCTGCCAGGGCAGATAATGAGTTGTGGCCTTTTTTGTAACGGTGTTGAAACCTACCACCTAGTATAATTTTCTTTTGCTAATGAAACAATAAAATAACCGCTGGAAGAGTTAGGAGAATATTTTTTACCAACGGTGAAACAAAAATGGATAAAACAAAATAATAACCTTTTTCTTTCTTTATATATTTAGTAGTAGGTTCGTATTTTTTTTATTTAAGTATCTTCTCTATGTAGAGCAGTATAGCCATTTTTTCGTATTAGGCCACTGGTCTCGTTTTATCTCAGCGAGATCTCAATGAGATGAGATGAGTTATCTATATTTTATGAGATGAGAGCTCCTGGCTACGCATTTGAAATGTTCCTTGACCTTTGACCTTTATTATTCATTCTCTTCACAATCATTTGTAAAGATCGAAACAGTGTGATAACATTGGTGTGGAAATTATTCAATGAGGTTAAGTTTGCTAATAGAATTATCATCATCTATATTAATATTATAGAGCTGAAGACTTTGTTTGGTTAACGCGTTTATCTCAGGAACGACTGGTCTGAATTGGAAAATTCTTTCGTTGTTTGATAGCCTAACTATCGAGGAAGGCTATAAGACATATAACATCACAAGACCAATAAAAGCGGAGCATCATTAAAGAGTGTTGCAGCAACATCATCATTTCAGCCGTGAAACGTCCACTAATGCATGAGGGGTAAGTTGCCATACTCACCACGCTTGGCAGGCGGGTTGGCGAGCGCAGTATGTTGATACACGGAAAGACGCTGCTGCCCATCTTCCGGAGGTATCTCTTAGCAGGCTCTTACTGCATCCACGGGCATAAGGGCGGCGGAGTGTTGCATGAACGGGGAAAATTTAGTCCTTTCAAGAGCTTCCGTTGTGTGCGCTGCGTGTGATGCAGATGATCATGAGGTCATAGTAACATACCCTGTATAAACAAAATCATAAATGATTAAACCATACTCACTCAGCGCCTGAGACAATATCGAGAACTCTACTGTATTAATTTAATTTATTTACTTATTATTATGTTTATTTTTTTTCCTTATTAAGAAACAATATTTTTTGATTGTTTTTTTTTTATTTATTTATTTTAGGTCGCTTTTTAACATCTAAGTTCATTAGCGACCTCGTTATACACTGGAATATAATGGTACAGTAGGTTATAACTTAGATTAGTTTATAAACATTAATCATTTTTAAAAAGGGTAATATTCGACTACATACATCTTGACTTAAACAATCTTTTAAATTATTAGGTATCTTGCATAAACTTTTTTTATTGTTAAATGCTGAGCATTCAGTTTTTTGTTTTGTTTTGTATCAAATGAAAGAAGATTGTGTTTCTTGATCAATTAACTTTATTCTTATTCTTATTAAAGCAGTTGTAGAGTAGCTCCGTGGGATTCATCGAAGAATGGATACCCACGAGTAACCCATCAAGTCGTCGTAATACTCGTAATATTATGATTTATGTTAGCACTAGGAAATCGTCTTTGTCTTCGGTTTTGATTGTATCTTGTTTAACTGACATAAAATTAAGTTCCAACAACTCGAAGTTCATCTGAAAGCCAGCCAAGAATATGTAAATTTATGCTTAAATGGATTCGTGGAAATTTTGTCCAGAAATCCCCTTCGCAGGGGATCGTCGCAGGGGATTTTTGGAATAAGCCATCTGAAAGGTCTAGGAAAATCTTCTAGATATTAGGTACTGAGGAAAGATTGTTTCGACAGCCTTTATAGTCGATTGTATAGCTATTGGCAGATTGGAATTGTGTATTATAGCTACGATTAATCCACCTAGTCGTCGTAACACCCGTAATAGATGACTTATAGCCCTTATTTGTAGTTCTAGGAAATTGTCTTTGTCTTCGGGCTCTTGATCTTATCTTGTCCAAGTAACATAAACTAAGTGCCAATAGCTCAAAGTTCATATGAAAGGTATTCTCTCCTACGAGTAGATGTTAGATACTAACGATAGATTATTCTTGTTTCTAGTCTTTCCTTGTGTCAACATCCCGTACTGCGCTCGCTAAGCCGCCTGCCAATGGCAGGCCTATGTCCAGCTGTGGGCGTGGACGGTGCTACGATGAGATAATGATAATGATTTAATATATTTTTTTTGTATTTTCATTGTAAGATGGATTAGGCTTGCCCAGCACCTGTACCATCCTCTCAGCTAAGTCGGCTATTAGTCAGAGGAAAGAACACGTCAATATGTCTGAAGCTGACTAAGTCACGGGTTTCCTTACAATGTTTTCCTTCACCGTATTAAATGTGAACATAACTTATTGAACAATGAAAATAAAAAACGTGCCAGAAGATTGATACACGTAGTAAACTTAAATATGTATGTTTTAAGCTTTCAGACCAAAATGGTAAAAAGGAACCCTTATAATGCGACTTGGTCTGTCTGTCAGTCACAGATGGATATCTTGAGAGCTGCTGATATTATCAGTATCAATAAAATATATCTTATCTTATCAACTTGAATTTTGAAATACATTAGATAAAGCAATCCTTATTATGATCGAAAGGGTCTCAAAAATGTTAGGTGCCGTTACTAGGTCATGTGAGGTGTCATATGATAGGGCTTCATTTGCGCCTCTAGTTTTGTTAGATTTAAGCCGTATAGTTTTCGACTTATTTACAAAAATACTGAAAAATATTTTTCCCCCGTATCTCCGAAGTTTGCAAAGAGTGTATCTTAAACCTGAAACTTCTTGAGATTACAGGAAAAATATAACAAACTCACTAATTAGCATTGTTTTCTAAAAATCATTGAAAGTTTAAAAAATCTACCTAAGTTCTATCAGACAAGAGATGTTCCCTGTCAAGGTTCTTCAACAAATATAAAACGCCTTTAACACATATTATATTGTATGATGGCACGGAACCCTCGGTACGCAAGTCCGACTCGCTCTTGGCTGGTTTTATTTCTCTTCATACATACTTGTCATAGGTATATACAAAAAATACCCAGACCAGGGAATATATAAATATCTTCAAAAAAGCAAACGTTCCCGCCGACCGGCTGCTATTAGAGCAACTGATACACCGAGATCGAATTTGGTCAATTGGGCGACTATTTTTGTATTTGTTCAGCATCACAGTTCAGTGTCTAGATGCTGCTGCTCTTGAACTTTTCAAATCCACGACTCTGCCCGTTTCAAAAATATGTAGAAGACACAGGTGTTTGAATGTTTGATTTCGATCTATGCCTTATGTCAAGTCTCTCCATGTTTTGTAGAGCCTGAAAATGTCATCCTTGAAAGTTGTTATTAATTATGTAGTATCTAGTGCTAGTATAAACCTCGGATTTGGGATCTGAAGGCGCGAAACCTGACGTGCACCATCGTTTATGAAAGATGTATTTGTGCTTTTAACACAATACATAAGCATGTATTGTGTTAAGCATAGAAAGAAAGAAAGAAAGAAAACATATTTATTGGCACATAAGACATACAGGTAAACAACAAAATCAAAAAATTACATAAAAACAACATAAAACAACAAAACAGAAGAAGCAAACCAATATAACAAACTATGTGGGTAAGGCCCTATATGACGAGTGAGCCAAAAGGTGACGTCTCAGCATAATGCTGCTTACCACTCGGAAGCGGTACGCAACGCTGGTTTTCAGACGTCACCAAGTTGCCATCACGAACGCAGACTAGTTTTAAGACTTAATTGACTTAATTGAGAAGAACATTTTGACTAATAATGCCTGTTTTTATACATACATATTTTTAATGTGTTTTGTGTAATATTGTGACACAGATTTAGGAAAACAAAAACAATGAATATTAGTAATATAAATATAATAATAATGATATAAATTTAAATACAATACACATCTGAGCCGAGCCGGACGCGCGGACCCAACCCAGCCAATTATCGGCGCGCAAACCGGACGGTAGCCAAACGGTGCGACAGTGACAAACAGGACGACAGTGACAGGAGATGTCAACCATCGTGATCTGCGTCTGTTCTCTGGTCATTATTTATATATGCATAAACAAGGCATAAACCCTATGCTTAGTCAGCTTCAGACGTATTGACATGCTATTTCTTCTGCATATAGCCGACAAGGCTGAGATGATGGTACAGATGCTGGGCAAGCCTAATATTTAACAGTGTCCCAGACACTGCGTCCTGCAGGCTCATTACGTATCTCGCGACAGGTTTGCAACAGGCGTAAATCTCGCAATCATCGCTGTCAAACGTAAATTTTTGTCATCTATTACAAAATTTACTTTTGACAGCGATGATACGCGATCAGCCTGCCGTACAGCATGTACGACAGTTGTTGCCGCTGTATCATCTGTTAAGTGCTATGACAATGAGAACATGGTTGGTGTTCCGTTTGCCTGTCTGAATTTGATCCCGAACAGACAGAATCCAATAACGTTGATATAACGTTTTTCCAGCTTTGTTCCTTAGTTTTGTCTCGTCTGGTGCCTTTGTGTTATCTATACCATTGTTTTGATATGGCCATTACATTAATGGGAAACTGCTATGCGCTAGATTTCGTGTCTTAAAGATCTAACGGAGATTATGATTAAATAGGTTTGAGAAAGGTGGATGCAAAGAAATGCGCCTTAAGTTAAAAGATATGTGTTTCTTAAAGTTTAACGATGATAATGTTTATGTTAATGATTTTCAAACAGTTTTGAACATATTTTCATTAATCCCTGTAGATGTTATACAGTTTACGACATCTACTATTAAAAACACTACGTTCTTATTCTTTAGTTAAATTAGACTATGGTAACTACACCTAAGTCTAGAAGTAACTTCGGTTTCGAAGCACTTTGAGCATTATTAGGCATGACATAAAGTAAATACCTGTATAGGTATTTCTTGCCATGGGGTATATAATAATTTTGCCCGTCCTCTCTTGCCCGTGAATGCAGTAAGAATCTGCAAAGGGATGTCTCCGGAAGATGGACAGCAGCGAATTTCGTGTATTAACATCCCATACTGCGCTCGTCAACCCGCCTGCCAAGCGTGGTGAGTATGGCAACTACCCCTCATAAAAAAAAAAAAAAAAAAAAAAAAAAAATTTATTTATTTCTCTTTAAGTACATACATAATAATACAAACCCTTATTACCAATATAAGTTTTATAAACTTGTGTTATGGTAATAAGTGCTTTCCCATGATTTATTTATTTATTTAATTACAGTACTGATCAGGGTATGCTTATGTTTTATGGTGATAAATTCAGTATGCAAATAACATGTATGTAAATCAACAGCATTTTGGCAACCATAAGTAAAAATATAAAATTAATTAAAAAATTAAATTAATATGACAATAGGTTGATTTTATGTATACGCTGGATTAATGTGAAATAATAATAATAATTCTTGTATATAATTCCATTTTTAAAAGTTAATGTTAAAACTGTAATTGATTTAAATATAAAACTAAATTTGTAGCTAGTTTAAAATTAATTAATAACAATAATATTATCAAAAATACTTCACAAATTCATAAAATAAAGAGTTGACATTAACAATAAATGATTTTATAGTATAATATTCATAATAAATAATAGATAAATTATAATTCCTGATGTAAAATAAATGTAACATTAGAATTATATTTAGTTCTAATCAAATTGGACAAGTCAAATCTCAGTAGGTGTGTCATAGAGATCCATGAGGTGTGTGTACAGTAGTTTACGTTTTACGGCTGAGATGAGGATGAGGTACCTACCTTCCTATTAAAATGCCGCTTGTCATCGAGTTGTTATCAAGAAGAACTTGACTATCGATAACGGATTTGGACCACTACATCCTCTGGCTTATTTATTTATTTTAGCCACCAAAAATATTTTTTTTAATTTAAACAAAAAACTGACTTCAAATGATAAAATCATAATTGGCGAAGTAATCGCGTAAGGAACATAAAAAAAATAAATTAAGAACCTTTCTTTTTTAAGTTGGTTAATAAAAACTAGTGTTCCCTCAATTACAGGCAACAATTAGAAATTTATAAATTCTTGAGTTGCCATAACAAAAAAATACCATTTAAGCAGCAGTTATCTGTATTAACACATAATGAATGTAACATCTACGTTCTCGTAGAGTATCTCCTCAATAATAACATACAAGGAAGCTATAGGACTCACATAGTATTGATTTTTCGGCAACAACACCGCACCGTCAGCGTCATAAAGATTGAGTTTGGCGCAACACCGATGCAATAAGAACGCCCTACGTGGCAGAAATGTCCTACTCCTTTGAATTCAGTTCCGTAGACGAAATTGTGAGGGTTTTATGTAAAAAGTAATAAAAAATCGAGTTTGTTAACATGAAAGCGTGCTTCCCAAAAACTGGCGCATATTTTGCGTATTCTGGAGATTCGCAGAGGCTGGAAGTCGCAACAACCATTTGGTAGTTTTTTAAGCATTAAACAAATATAAACCAACTAGCTTTTGCCCGCGACTTCATGCGCGTGGAAGTCATAAAACGTAAAATCCCCTTTTTCACGCAGAGCCACTATGAGTCGAAAATATAAATCCCATTTATTCCCTATCCCCTGGGAATTTCGAAAAATCCCTTCTTAGTGCACCTCTAGGATACTCAAGGTAAATGTGTGCACAAATTTCAAGTCTTTAGGTCCAGTAGTTTAGGCTGTGCGTTGATATATCAGTCAGTCAGTCAGTGAGTCAGTCAGGACTTTGAATCATATATATAGTCAAGTTTGGTAGCTACTTTTTATCAAAATAAAACTGGTTATACAATATAATTTGTGTTAAAGGCCATCTCTTGTCTGATAGCGGAACTTATGAAGATTTTATAATTTTTCTATGATCTTTAAAATACTATGCTAATAAGAAGAAGAAGAAATACATATTATATTAGACACACACAAAACTTAAAAACAATTTTAATAAAAAATTGGACTTATTTCTAATTTTAATATAAGAGTACCCAGTAAAATATTTTAAAACATACTGGCAAAAATTGGAAAGCAGCTCACTCAGCGGGCCAAAGCAAATTAATACTAATTTAAATAATGAACATCCCAGTTCATAAATTTATGTGAGTCTAAGGGAGCCTGACTTAGAATTATGCTCCCATACATAATTAGAGAGTTCGTAATAATTTTCCTGTTGAGAACGGTAATTTCTTAACATTTTTGTAAATAAGTCAAAACTATACGGCTTAAACGAAAACTAATCAGTGTATAATATTGTGCAAATTAAGCTCTTTCATTATGACATCCCACATGACCTAGTAACTCCACTCAACATTTTATAGACCTCTTTCCGCCCCCTTTGCAATCATAAAAATAATATTTCACAACCTTTTTATATTATACTAGCCGCACTCCGCGGTTTCACCCGCGTAGTTCTCGTTCCCGTGGAAACACGGGGATAAAATATGGCATATGTTACTCAAGGATAATGTAGCTTTCAAGTTTTTTAGAATAAAAAATAACGGTCCAGTAGTTTTTGAGTTTATTCGTTACAAACATACAAAATACAACTTACGAAATACAAATCTGTCGTCTTTATAATATTAGTATAGATTAGTGAAAAGCGTTATTTAATACCATTTCAAATTGAAGTCGAAAGCATTAGTAGTTCTCGAGATATCCATCTGTGACAGACAGACAGACAAAGTCACAGCAGAAGGGTTTCTTTTTACCATTTTGATCTGTACCCTAATGATGTAAAATGAGCATTTGTGATGAATTTGCAATAGCCCTTACCTACCTTTCAATGTATGGGTGAACAAAAGTATGACGAATAATAAATAGATCATGCACGTGAAAACCTACCAAAGTACGTTATGCACGTAAAAGACGTAAGCTGACGGGTGATTTGACCGATTTTGGTTGGTTGGTTTTGACAACATCAATTTGTGACATCTGTCAAAACCAATCCATTCCGACACTATTTCGATAGAGCCCCGCAGTTCGTTTTTCGCATCTGTAGCGAAAGTAGATTTTGGTTGATTTGTATAACGAGTGTGGTATGTCTATGTGCCTGTAGAATGTTACTTCGGGTTGCATGGCACGTTTATCGTTTTAGTGTCGTTCATTGCACCTTAGGTTAGGTTTTTGGTTCCGAGGGTGGATTGCACCAAAGATTAAACACATTTTAATTGAATACAGCACATAAGAGAAATTGTTCCCTTCAGAAAACTTTTTTACCAAGTTAGGTCAAGCAGTGAAGAAGAAACCTCGCTTTTTTACTTCTATTGTTACAATTTTTCTCTCAATATTACGCATTATTTAATGTCCTCAAGAATATTGGATAGTTTGGATATTGCAAGATGACATCATTTCTTATCGCGGTTAAACCAGGTTACACTCGGCCAACAGTCAATATCATTCGAATAATATGTTGTAAATAAACTTTTTCTTTGAGATATTGTTTTATAAAAGCTTAAACAGATAATTCGATGCTTCAGTCTCCTCAGATGTAAGCTTATTATGCAAGCCCAGAGTTTCCCATAAATGATTTATTTACTTTTTGGAGTATTTAATTATGGATGTGCAATTTATTTTTGTCATTTTGTATTTATTCTGTCCATTTCACATCTCTTGATAAGATTAGGTTTATTTTTGTCTGCATACAGTAAGACGCTGCATTGCCTAAACACTGTTAGATGGTTTTACCTGGCACCTGCACCTCTGCGAATCCTCTCTCTGGTACTATTTACATATTCCAAGGAATACTGCGGTAATAATAAGAGTGCCCCGTGTTGTGGTAGTGCCGTTTCCTGTTCTTTGATTTCATTTTCGCAGACAGTAACCTAGAGCTTTCATGACAAAACCTAAATAAAATACGTTTTTGGACCGCCGTATTAAAACGAAACTGACTGACTGAACAAACCATTTTGTAATGTGTAAGGAAGAGTACCTATACTTTAAAATTACCCTGAAATTAAAAAAAATATCTGTTTTTGACTCGAGCATTGACAACTAATTCGAGTGTAGAATGTATGCTAACCGGGAAAGAGAGTTATAGAACTGGGTAACTCTATAATTCGGAGATTTATTGACGGTTTCCTGGTAAATTAAATGAGTTTAAAAATAAGTTACAGATACGCTACATTTAAAATGGCCATTAAATCAGCACAATGACAAACTCAAGAGATTTTTAGCTTTTTGGTTTCCTTCTTTCAAAGATACCCATTTATAGCCATATAGAGATATTAATTTTACCATGGATAGGAAGTTTCGTAGTCCACGTCATCATCATCATCATCATTTCAGCCGTAGGACGTCCACTGCTGGACATTCCTCACGGATTTCCAGTTACTGCGGTTGGAAGCGATCTGCATCCACCGTCGACCTGCGGTCTTCACCAGGTCATCAGCCCATCTTGTTGGTGGACGTCCTACACTGCGCTTGCCGGTCCGTGGCCTCCACTCGAGAACTTTTCAACCCCATCGGCCATCTGTTCTGCGAGCTACATGGCCTGCCCATTGCCACTTCAAAGTGCTAATCCGCTTGGCTATGTCGGTGACCCGAGTTCTTCTACGTATCTCCTCATTTCTGATTCGATCGCGTAAAGAAACTTCGAGCATAGCCCTCTCCATAGCTCGCTGAGCGACTCTGAGCTTATTCATGAAGCCAATCGTGAATGACCACGTTTCGGTTCCATATGTCATCACTGGTAACACACATTGATTGTAGACTTTCGTCTTAAGGCTCTGAGGAATTTTGGACGAAAAAACGTTGCGTAGTTTCCCAAACGCTGCCCATCCGAGTTAGATTCGTCGATTGACCTCTTTCTCAAAGTTGGACCTACCTAATTGGACAGTTTGTCCTAGGTATACATCGCGTCGACAACTTCGAGAGCCGAGTTCTCAACCATAACTGGGGCAGGCATCACATGGACATTCGGCATAACCTTCGTCTTGTCCATGTTCATTGTAAGGCCTACCTGGAGACTCGATTGAGGCCTTCGAGCACGTCCACGTAGTGACTTGCAAATACTTTTCGGCTGATTTCAGCTCGTTGAGGTCCCCATGACTTCTATGATTTCTATTAAGGGGACGCTTAAATTTTTCACCAACTCGCTTTGCAAGATAATAGTACCGTCAACGAATACAGCAGGTAGACCAGTCCCATTTAATCGTGAAATAATCCTCGAACCCCCAACTGCTATCATTTGTGTTTTAGTTGGGTTCATCCTAAGACCATAAGCCTGGCTTCAGTCCAAGATACGTCGGAAGTCATTATTAATCACTTCGATAGCATCGAACAAGTGGTCTACAGAGACCTGTGTGTAAATCTGGGGAGCTGCTTAGAGTTGGTACGATGAAGTCAATTGGTAGGATAGATAATTCAGATAGCGAATAAAAAGAGGTACTTAATAAAATAAACAAATATTTCCTTTAGTATTTATTTCTTATATACTGAAAACAATGGAATGAGATGTTGAACTTTACTCGGAACTTATATACAGAAATTTCAAGTTGCCATCATTTTAAATGCACTTTTCCAAGAATTTAACCAAAACTTATCGTGCTGATCGTAACGTTATAGGATGTTTTTCCAATGTTTTCCAATAATGTCAAAATAGCTACCATATAATAACAACAGTAATGACACCCCGCCATCAGGATTCCTAAGCCACTATTATAGTGAGTTTTAACAGAGAGAATTAATTTCTTGATTAAACAAAATAAAGTTTTTTCGACAAAATAATATCTCCTTCGGTGTTTAAATTACATTCTAAGAACTACGCAATAAGATGATGAACTTTACTCAGAGCTTATCTACTCAAGTTTCAAGTTGTACTTATTTGCAATCCACCTTTCCAAGAATTAAACGTTAACTAATTTAATTACAAGATATATTTTTCCTTTACCGAAGTCCTAACCTAAAAGTTGTGTAACTAAAAAGATGTATCTATGTAAATATTTTCAGTTACGTTTGTTAATCATGAACTCTCATTTAAATTGTTTTTGGGGTCAAGGCAATATCTATGTTGGCGTATACAAGCGTGGCGAGTACGGCAACAACCCCCATGATCAGTACTTGAAGATCCAGCCTTTGTCCAGCAGTGGACGTCCTACGGCTGAGATGAAATAGATGTAACTTCTTTTACTGCGGAACTCAAATGAAATGCATCTGGCAAAGAATGCTATCGATAAAGGATTCTCAAATAAGAAATGTTCACCGAATGCACCGAATTTCAAAATGCGCACCACCATTTTAAAATCTCGCCATGTATCTAATCTAGCTTATCAATTCGGTTTAGTTTTTTATACATATGTATATGTATACGCATACCTGTAGTCAGGATAAAGCAAGTTAATACAAAGATGCGCTGCATTTCTCCAACAAGATATCGCTTAAAAATCGTTTTGCGCGCAAATCTAATAATTCGGGAATCCTTTATTGATAGCATTCTTTGTCAGAAGTATTTAAATTGAGTTCCGCAGTAAAATGAGTTCCATCTTCTTCTTCATCTCAGCCGTAGATATGCTGGACATAGGCCCCCCCTCATGGATCTCTAAGTACTGATCATGGGGGGTTGTTGCCATACTCGCCACGCTTGGCAGGCCTACCAACCTAAATATCGCCTTGACCTCAAAACTAAACCCCTTGTAGTGGCGATGACTTATTACTCTATTACTCATCGGTGAACAGTATCTTAGGGAGGCTAAGATCCAAAGTCTCGACCACCGCCGTAAGGTCGCTTGATTCTCGATATTTTGTAGGATACATTTCAGAGAGTGTCAGGAACTTCACGACCTGATACTACCATCTCTATTCCACTCCAGGACAAGCATACGCACAGCGCAGTATCATCCTTATCCGGTGGACCTTCCATCCACCCGTACTAAGGGGTTCTCCTCTTCCTTCATTATCCGAACCGCTATCCGAACCGCGGTCTTGAATTCGGTGCCAGCTTCTAAATATTACATATAAAGTGAATAACTATGATAGTTTCAAAAGTTAGATAAAATCATTGCAAAATTGAATGGTGGGCTCTAACTTTTTTCTTTTGTTCTACGAAGGTAATATTTCACCGTGCGTTTGGTTGTGAAGCCTGTATTTCGCGCTCGCAGTGTTTGATGCACGCGTTGAATTTTTTACAACCTTTTCAGTTTTGTTGCTTCGAAAATTCTATTCTGCCTGCATAGTGGGTTTTAAAGTTGACACGGCATTTGATACTCCTATTGTTTACACTTATTATGTTCCGATTGTAAATGTTATAATAAATACTGTGAATCGAACAGAACAGAATTTACTATAAATAATGAATATATATTTTATATATATAATGTACAATCAAAAATTACGTTACTAGTATCAAGCTAAATTATAAGCTCACACAAAAACTATATCAATTACCACCAGTTTAGCCCAGAATATCACACTTAGTCGGTACTTAAAAAGGATCCCGGAAACAATAGCCTAGAGTATTGATATCTATTAAATAAGAGTAATAAAATGACAGTTTCCGGCATGGAAATATCCCGGAATAATTGCAAAGAGTTTGTACTCAATGGACTTGTAGATTTATAGAGTCACCTCAGAGTGGCGCAGTTGGTATAATAGCCGACGTCTCAGCGCAGGAGTGTGGAAGGGAGGAGGTGAGGCCTTTGCCCTCTTAATATTAATAATACTTGCTCTATTCGCCATGAACTAAACAACTTCTTTTTTGAGTAATAGCTAAAGCCTGACTTTTAATATAAACGAAATATTGCATGACACTCTTTTTATTCTGCAACTTTTGTAATACTAAAGTGTTACATATTTTTGTAAGCTACCTTTAATTTCAGTTAAAAATGTTTTACAAAAATGCTTAACTTTATTTGAGATAAAGAAGTGTCGCGGTGAACACAAGTCGTTACGCTGAGTGCACACAGCTGCCCTAGTGCCCCCGTGAGGACACAGCTTTACTAATACCTACAAAGTAGTTACAAAACAGAACTGAAAATGTGATTCATCTAGGTACAAAAGAAGTTTTTTAAATGTGACTTGTATTCGAAGTGTCCCAATTTTGCTGTGTGTTTGTGTTACTTACAGCATTAAAGAATTATAGTTGCTATCAAAATAAAATCTATTAAAGTATTCTATGAACCATCTGGTACCTAAAACACAAGCTCTGCATATTTTGTAGCTAGATAGTGCTGTATAAAAATATCTAAGCGGGACTTCAATATTTCATTTCTGTAAATGCTACCTTAGTGTTGAACACTTTAAAAATAAACTTCTAGTCGGTAAGTTATTCGTGCACAGTACTTCCAGTGCAACGCGTCCCTGTGTTTCTGTATTCCATTGCATACTAATATTCTAAAAGGAAAAATTCTTGTAGACTATGTGTGGTATCTTCAGAATTTATTTAGGCTAAAGCGCTCAAGATACCTCACGAGATGTTTTGTCAGGCAATAAGGAAAAATGTTCTATGCCTTCAAAATCATGTTGCAATGTCACAAAAGCCTATTTTACCTATTTTATTTTGAAGTCAGTTAATATTGTAATCGATGATATAAAATTAGATTAGGATAATCTTTTTAAACGGCTTTGACGAGTCTTTCAATTTAAATCGAACATAATACCGTTGTTGTTTAAGTGGAAATTCCAATTTGCAAAGAAACCCTTTTAATGAATTGAAACTCGATTTAAATCCTCTTATCTCGTGTTGAGATGTTTTATCAGTGGCGTAAACAATAATCAAATATAAAAACATGCGTGCGTGAAACATAAATAAATATCGGATTGAATTTCACGCTTCCACGGCTCTTATCTATTAAAGACGATTTATACACCGTTGCCAACTGGTATTCATGCTGTGCAGAACGCTGCAATGCTTGGGACATTAAAATCTACTACATCAATTCAATTCACTAAGTTGCCTGGAAGGTATTACTTTTAGCGAAAAAGCCGTCTGTTCTATTACCAACAGTTTTTAATGTTATACTTTTAAAGTGATGAATAAGGAGTTGTCTGTCTATCTCATCTCAACTGCGCCCATTGCGCAAGCCTTTAGTAAAACTAAACGCAGACGACAAAAGTCGACAGCAAAGTGTTGAAAACGCTCCGACAGGTATAGCTGTGAATACAACTTCCCACAAAAGGATTTAACCCGAGGGCGTTGGTATTATTTAAAATCAAAGTGAGTCTGCTGATAACAAGCATGTGTTTCTGAATGCGGTGCCTGGGGCGCTCGCTACGGTTATAATGAGCTGTGCTTCTGTTTGTAAGGTATACTTTGGTTGTGCATTTAGTTCGTAGACTTCGCCTGCGGGTCCGCAAGTAGGAGAGAAGTATTTTTGGGAAATGTATGAAGCCTGTAAAGTTGATACCATCAACGTAAGTATTTTTTTGTATATATATAGGATATATATAGGACATTTGAAAATTCTTTCGTTCTAGGGGATCCCCCTAAAATAATACTTAATAAAAATAGTAAAACGCCTTTACAAAATTAATAACCAAAAAATAAGTTGTCTTGATAAAATATAAAACCGGTCAAGTGCGAGCTGGATTCGCCCACCGAGGGTTCCGTAGGTATGTAGGAAGATAATAAAAGTTAGTAAAATGTTTTAAAATGCACAAAAAGATTCGCAGGGTGATTATGTATCTCGCGACAGGTTTTGCAACAGGCAATTGACAGCAATATTGCTGTCAAATGACAATTTTGTTTTAGAGAACAGCAAGGAATTGACATTTGACAGCAATATTGCTGTCAATTGCCTGTCGTAAAACCTGTCGCGAGATAGGTAATCACCCTGTATGTCTCCCATCCAAATTTTGACCGCGCGTAAGGTGGCTTAACCTCGATGATCAATTTCGTACTTTTTTTAAGGACGATTTTTTAATGATTCCATTGCAAATGTATGGTTTTTTGCGGCATAAACGGCCGTATCTTTCAGGACTTACTAACATTTACACATTACATTAACTTAGAACATTTGTTTTCTTACAGCTTATAGAGGCTTTATTTTGGAGTATATGGTTTATGAATTTCAACTCGCTTCCTCTAGACGTTCTCGAGATAAAGGGTCTTGACAGACCGACCGACGGATAACAAAGTGATCCTAAAATGGTTCCGTTTTTTCCTTTTAAGGTACGGAACCCTTATAACAGTCATTATTTCAACCATAAAACGTCCACTGATGAACACAGGCCTCCCTCATGGATCTCCATGAGGGGTAGTTGCCATTCTCACCACGCTTGGCAGGCGGGTTGGTGAGCGCAGTATGGGATGTTGATACACGGATAGACGCTGCTGCCCATCTTCCGGAGGTGTCCCTTAGCAGGCTCTTACTGCATCCACGGGTAGGAGAGGAGGGGTAACATTCTACTGCCGGCACCCCATGGCATTGGCTTATAACAGTAAAACTTAATAATAAATAAAAAATGCTTGGACATTTCACACAGCACCATCTAGCTAGTTGATACTCGTAGTTTATCTAGTTCATGAGAATTGAATCCGTCATTAAACTTACCAAAGCAATAACAATTGAGTAACAGGTTCTAGTAATATAGCTGCTGGTTACAGAACGATAATTTTAACTATAGTCACCACAATCCTCACTGCTGGAAATATCCCTCCCTAATGAATCTCCAATACTGATCATGAGAGGGTTGTTGCCAAACTTACTACGCTCGTCAAGCAAGTTGGCGAGCGCAGTACGGCATGTTGACAATGATACACGAACAGACGCTGCTGTCCATCATCCAGAGGTATCCCTTCGCAGATTATTAGTGAATCCACGGGCAAGAGAAGAAGGGCAAGACTACCGCGGGGAATCGGCAACCCAAACTCTCTTTCAAATTTAATTTTCCAACTCAAGAGTATACAAAACAGAGTAGAATGTTCAACGCTATGTCTATGTGCTACGTAAACGCACAGTAACGTGCATTACCAATAGGTTGAATTTATTATTGCGCTCGCGGGGTGCGGCTGTCGGTCTGTCACGCGCGGTTGTGCAAATAAGGGGTGCGGTACTAGAGGAAAGATATCGAGTTTTATGGAATGAAACTTAGAGGTATGAACAATAAAAGCAAATAAATGGTACAATGATTAATCAAGCCATGAATTTTACTTATATTGTTGCGATAATTTGATTTATTTTAGACAAAGGTAATGTAGAGTTTTGTATTTTAAACTAATGTAATGTGGACCTAGCTCGAGATCTTTGATAGGGTCAAAGATCTCGAGCTAGGTCCACACTATTAGGATTAATCAAAATTGTAGAGTGATGTCCTAATTCTAGTATTTATATAAGCATTAATTATTTCAGCGATAGATAAATACATAATATATCTACTAAATTGCCTTATACTTCTCATATTTAGTGTTACCTCAGTGTATCCTCAGTAGTATCCTTTACTATGAACGCGACTGTACGTTGACATTGTTTTATCAAATGCGGGAGCTACCCGATATTTCGTCTCTCGAGCAAGCACCCCGCCTATGCCAATATTATATTTTGGCATTTGAGCGCCTGATTGTATTATTTCTACAAAATCCACGAGATGGAATGCATTTGGTTTTCACGCTTTGTCTGCTGGCTGAGATTTTGTTTGTGAGTCTGTTTACGAATAGCAGCGAGATGCATAAATCATTTCAATCAGATAAATATCTAGTAACACGGTCCCTGTTAACATGTTAGGTATATTTTTGTTTAGTGGATTTATTCATTATACAAGCAAACTGGTGAAATCACTTTCAATGTGTAACTATAATATTTTATATACTGCAATAAGTTATGTTTGTTAACTGGACTAGGTTTCTTGAAGAAGGGAATGAAATTGTCATCAATGTTTTTTGTCGTTGGAAGGTATTTGATGGTTTACGTCTGTTATTGTTTCCTTAGATCAAAGCTACGTGTTCCGTGAAGTCCTTTTCTTCTCTTGAAAACAAAAAGGTTTCTAAAGCGAACGTATTCAATCATATTAGCTCTCACATTTCTTTTATATATTGACATTTCCAACTATTACTATATTAAACAAATTTACCGTGGGGGGCCGGCAGTAGAATGTTGCCTTTCCTATCTTGCCCGTGCTGTAAGAATCTGCCAAGGGATTCCTCCGGAAGATGAGCAGCAGCGTCTTTCCTTGTATCAACATCCCGTACTGCGCTCGCCAACCCGCCTGCCAAGCGTGGTGAGTATGGCAACAACCCCCTCATGATCGTACTGAGATCCATAAGAAAAGCCTGTGTCTAGCAGTGGACGTCCTACGGCTGAGATGATGATGAATCTTGAATTTTGACTATAGGTGATACTCAAATAGAAAATAACCATGTATCACATTTCACGAACAGAACATTCTCCTAACATAAAACCGATGTTTAAAATACCTACGTGATCCGACCCTTTTAGAGGTACCCACAGATGTTTAGGCTGAGACGAATTGTTTTTGGGATCCCTTTTCTGAATTAGGTTTTTAAAAATTAATCGAATGCGTGTCCTCTGCCAAACGATCCCTACGCTTAGAAGATTTCCACATTCGTATACCATCTCATTCTTTCATTCGTTTATTGCAGGGTGAAGAGGGAGATAAACGGATTTTTACGAGTTGCCAGGGTTTTGCAAATCGGGAGACGCTGCTCAGTGCACTTGAGGGACATGTTGTCCGCAGATAACTTTGAATGCTTCTGACTGAGTAACAGATAAAATGTTGTTTTTCGTAGTGGGATTGGTTGTTCATGCATAAGTGTATTCTGTTTATTTTCAGAGAAGGCAATTTTTTTTCAAGGTTATATTTAATCTAGTACATTCAAAACGCTGTGTAGCGTTATTGTCCGAAGTTACTTGTAGACATATTGTAAGAAGTGAGTGTAAGTTTTTTACGCTAACCAAAACGCATGAAAAGGTATTTATTAAGTTTTTAGTTCTTGGTATTTCGGTATGTTTGGTAAACCGTATCACATATATGAACGACAATTTCTGCGATACTAAAAAAGCCTACATCCATGATTTTTTCAGATTTGTAAAACTAGCAGTTTTGATTTTAGAGTAACCTCGAAAAAAAAATACATTTCGCAAACGTAACCTTAAAATCGAAAAAAAATCTTCTAAATGGTCTTGAAATACCTATTCAACGATAAGTTCCCCATACGATGGGAATTCGTTGAAAAAAAGTTCATCCCTATCTTACGTTTATTTAACCACCAAGGTAGGTTGTACCTCAAATTATTTATTTTTTGAGATTTTTTGTACCGTTACCTCAGCGTGATTATTTATATATCAATGCAAAATTACAGTTTTTTAGGACTAATAGTCTCTGCGTAAAGCCGCAGACTGACATACAAAGCGAATTTTTATGGGTTGCTTGTTAGAACAAGAGAAACCTATAAATACCCAGACCCAAAAGAAAAAATTACTACAGAAAAGCAATATTTGTCGGCGGGGATTGAACCCTCCTGCATCTCAGCCGGCTATTAACCCTACTTGGCCACGGAGGTAGGTCCGTGAAGTAAAATCAAAGGATATTACTATCTTTGTAGTGAAAATTATCCGAATACTCTGTTTTCTCTTACCATACTTCCCACCTTTCGTAAGTTCAGAAACTTTTTGAAAAGCTTCAGAACTTCGCAATTTTCGCTCAAAACTGAAAGCTGTTAGAAAAATATGGTTTGATAAAGGTTAGGTCCACAAATATTATGGCTCCCAGAGCCGCTGTGCGGTTTTGAATTTCAGATGGAAATTGAAAAAGTTTTTACAATTTCTAACCAAATTGCTCAAAGGGTTTTTAAGAATTCTTTGTAAAGTTCTATTGTCGATTAAAGACAATGATGAATTCCTATTATAGTAATACAACGTAAGAAACTTTAAAACATAATATTTTGCACATTTTTACATAAATTACTGGAAAATTACTTGTGAAATACCTACTTCTAATACCTCATCATATTAGAAGTAGGATGTCCACTGCTGGACATAGGCCCTCATTAAGCACCAAGTACTGCGGTTGGAAGCGGCCTGCATATACAGCCGACCTGCGGTTCTTAACGAGTGGCCTGCACATCTTGTGGGTGGATGTCGTACGCTGCGCTTACCGGCTCGTGGCAAAAATGTTATTTTTCTTAATAAATAAATAAAAATAAATAAATAATGCTGGACAATTCACCAAGCATCACCTAGCCCCAAGCTAAGCAGAGCTTGTGTTATGGGTTCTAGATGATATACTTAATACAATATACATAGATAGATATTTTTTATTATATATAGAAAACATCCAGAACACCCTGAACAAATATCTGCAGGTCATACAGACATTTGTTCCGAGGCGGGATTCGAACCCGCAACCTCTTGCGTAGCAGGCGGACCTTCGCCCGCTGCGCCACAGAGGTCATCAAATCGTAATAGATAATTCACCATGTAAACACTTAGCGATAAAGATATGTATGCCTACTATAAGACTCTATTAACTCAATGTAAACGCTTCTACAACATTCCTAAACAATTGCTACAATTTTACAAGCTTTTATTTAACTTGCCCTGTATGTATGTATGTAACTTTGTTTATTCGGTGGAATCTTGCAACTCAATTTTGAAGAAGATATCTTCATCCAATTGAGATGAAATTTTGTATAAATGTTTTGTTTGGATGACAATGCATGGTCAGCTTTGTTTATTTAATGCACTCTTACAATATGGATATTAAAAAAAGGGCTTGCTGAGAGTTGCAATAGTAACGTGCCTATAGTGCACTGGAAGAGTGCTAATTACACTTATAAGGCTCCTAGAAGACCATTTTATATGTGCGTTTGCACTATTTACGTGCCTATAGTGCACTGGAAGAGTGCGAATTACACTTATAAGGCTCCTAGAAGACCATTTTATATGTGCGTTTGCACTATTTACGTGCCTATAGTGCACTGGAAGAGTGCGAATTACACTTATTAGGCTCCTAAAGGACGATTTCATAAGTGTATTAGCAACAACTAAAAAGTAATAAACTTAAAAAAAAAGCTTTTATTTATATGTACTAAAATAATAAAATATATTTTTTTCATATATATCTAATGTCAACTTATAACGTCTTTACACAATTTATAAAATAAAAATTGTATAATTTAATACTTAAATCTCGCTTGTCGCGAGATCATTTCAGCCATACAATGTCCACTACTGAACAAAACCCTCCATGGAGATCCATGAGGGGTTGTTGTCATACTCACCACGCTTGGCGGGCGAGTTGGCGAGCGCAGTACGAGATGTTGATACAAGGAAAGACGCTGCTGCCCATCTTCCGGAGGTATCCCTTAGCAGGCTCTTCTGCCCGCAACCCACAGCTCTGGTAGTGATAACTGCCCTGAATATTAACTTGTCTCTTTTTGATTATTATTAGTTTTTTGCTAATTATTTTTGTTGTTGCGCAAAAAGGGTGGCGGGAATTGGGGAAGGACTCAACAATAACACGATTAAGGATAACAGTAACAGTAATAAATTTTATGCTCGCAAGTTTTAAACGTTTCTATCGGAAGACCAGCGTAGTTTGTTGGCTGATTGCATCATGCTGAGCTAGGTCTATAGTGCCTACCTACCATTCATCATCATTACAGATGATGATGAATGGTAGAGGATTACAGTCGTAGGACTGCTGTTCACGTCCACTGCTGGACATAGGCTTCCCTCATACCCCAAGGTCATGAGGGGATTGTTGCCATACTCGCCAAGCTTGGCAGACCGGTTGGCGAGCGCAGTACTGGATGTTGTATACACGGGAAGTCGCTGCTGCCCATCTTCCGGAGCAGAGCAGACCCTTAGCAGATTCTTACTTCATCCACGGGCAAGAGAGGAGAGGCTACATTCTAATGCCGGCACCTCACGGCATTAAGTCTCCTTTATTTTCGTGTGCTGTATAACTTTTGTTTCGATTGTGTCTGTTAGTAGTAAATCAGATTTATATTTGTCTTTGGTATGCAAATAAATCTTTTTGTATTGGTTAACACCATTCGTTTTGAGTCTAGGTCATTCAAATGTCAAGATAGCGTAATTGTGCGGTTAGTAACATATTAATAGGCATACATGAGTTGGGGACCCATTTACCCGCGTTACATCCTTTTCTTCCTGTTCGTATTTTATGTTTATTAAGTTTTATTTGTGTTTTGTGTTCTTTGTTTGTTTGTTTATATATGTTATTTTCATTTTTTATTCTCTTTGTGGTTATATTGTATTGTGCGTGTGGTAAATAAATGATTTTCTTCTTATTCTTCTTCTCTTCTTCTGCCGTTTTTGGTGTTTTCTACAACAAGTCAAGCATTTGCATTCGAGAAAGTATAGTTTGGTGAGCTGAAAGAAAACAGTTATCCGACCTTCTATTAAGTAACGCTTTAATATTCTGTAGTTGGTTCGAGTACAGGCAGGTCGTTCTGAACAACAGGTACGATAGATATTTCCGGCCTTCCCTAGCGCTCCCCAGGGATGAATAGGCCTAGGAACATACCCAAGCACTACCGCTGAAAACATGTTTTTAAATAAAAAATAATCCTTTTCTTTCATTCAGCCGTTTAAGAGCTACGGTGAAACGGTCAGACACACACCAGTGGTCAAACTAATCACATCTCTTTATGTTGGGTAAGAAAAAGTTTATAAAATTAAAAACTTTATTTTACCTCTGACACTTTTTTTTCAATGTAGATTGATATTGACACACTTGGGTATAAGATTTGAAGAGAAAGAGAAAACATTCGATTTAATATATTCATTCCCACTTTCACACTCCATCTTGTAAATGGCTCAAAATACTTTCAGTTTTGCATTCTATACACCATTTCCTTTCATTCGATACTTAAATCGGGTATATTTGGAAACATTCAATTATTGATCCACAATTTCACCCCCCAGTAGCCTGTTGACGTCTTAACCGATTCTGATAAAACATCTTTAAAAATCATTGCCAGAAAACCTGCTTTTGAATACATTCCATTAAAATCAGTCCTCTCGTTTAATAGTTACGGAGCCACAGACAGACACACACACATAACGGTTAAACTTATAACCCCTCTTCTTTGTTGGGGGTTTAAAATAGGGCCTCAGGCTTTGAGATACAGAACAGCTAATTATTAAATAATCATCTGTTTTTGCACTCGCAGCCTGATTACAACCGCTATCAGACCTTCAATTAAGTAATGCTTCAATATTCGGTATCCGGTTCGAGTACGGGGAAGTCGTTCTGAACAACAGGTACAATCGATATTTCCGGCCTTCTACCGCGCTCCCCAGGGATGAATAGACGTAGGAACATTTTAGAAGTGGTAACACTTTACCACTTATTTCTGTTGATATACTATTATATACTCGTATTAGTGAAAATAAACAATAACATACCAGAACTTGTATGTTCTTGGTCATTTCAAGTTCTTGGTGAATTTTAAGCTATGTTGTGACTCGCTGCTGCCCGCGACGTCGCACACGTTAAACATTTTAAATATTTTTTTTTATTTACAATGATGTTACATCATAGTCTATATAGCCTTTTTTCGATAAATGGGCTATCCAAAACTTTAATATTTTTTTACTTCGAATCATACGTTTCTAAGACATGTGCTTTCAAACAATCGCGCTATTTAAACATTGTAAAAGTTTACAAAAAAATATTTGTAACATAAATTCATTTTCTCATACATTTGAGACGATGATATTTTTCAAATATCAATTATTTATGGGTGCGTTTAGAAAACCCATTTTATGTTGTGACTAAATTTTAACTCAAACTGTATCTATTTTTGGCTTATTATGGTAGTAGTTGTTGTAGAGTAGTAGTAATTAAATAGTAGTTAGGCAGTAGTATAGTAGTTGTAGTGAAGTTGTATAACGACTACTAAGTAGAGTAGTTCTAGAGAAGGTAGTTGTAGAGTGGTAGTAGTGGTAGAGTAGTAGGAATAGTAGAGTAGTAGTAGTTAGTAGTTGGTAGGTTCGATACGAAGTTCGCCGGGACAGATAGTATAAGTATATATTAACTTGACTTTCTTTGTACCAAAAACAAACGCACTTGTGTAAGCACTTGAGGCAAAGTTATTTAAATACTCGTTAAATTATATGAGGCATTTCTGTTTAGCCCTCTCTATCTACCAAAGCTCTACTAGTATTATAAAACGAGATAACCTAATACGTAAAAGTTGCTCAGAACTTTTCTTCGTGCAGAAAATCTCACAAACTCCAGTTCAAAGCAAGAGCCCAACAAAGTTAAATTTCCTATTGCCAAGACAGACATGTCCTTTGTGTAAATAATGTGAGTCACTGCACAATGAGATTCGTTGCTATTACCCTAATAGCCTCTTGAAGTTGCTAACTCTGTACTCATCCACTGCGGTGATCCGTCCAAAGAGAGGTGGGAAGGAGCACGTTCTTTATTTCTTACTTTACTTAAAGTTTAAGAACTTTATTTCTTTGCGTGCCGTGGGGTACAGGCAGTACAATGTTGCCCCTCCTCTCATGCCCGTAGATGCAGTAAAAATCTGCCAAAGGATACCTCTGGAACATGGGCTGGAGCGTGTATCAAAATCCCGTACTGCGGTCGCCAACCCACCTGCCAAGCATGGCGAGTATGGCAACAAAGCCCTCATGATTTTGGAGATCCATGAGGGAGGCCTATGTCCAGCAGGGACGATGGAAAGCAGTCCTACGCCTGAGAGAAAGAGAGTTTACTTAAAATTAGATATAAATATTCATTTTAAATAAATTCACACAGCATCATCTAGCCCCAAGCTAACCGGAACTTGTGTTTTTTGTACTAAATGACTGATATACTTAATACATTATACTACATACATAGACATTTTTATCAAAAATAGAAAAACTTCAGGAACATCCTGAACAAATATCTGCAGATCATACAGACATTTGTCCGAGGCGGGAATCGAACTCGCAACCTCTTGCATCGCAGGCGCACCTTCGCCCGCTGAGCCACAGAGGTCGTCATTTCATTATTTTTACAGTATTCAATTTAATAACTCTAGATCTCTCAATGTGATACATTAAATATTTATTAAAAAAATACAAATTACAGTCAGCACTCGTATTCCGGGTAAGTAGGTTCAAAAATTACGGTCACCGCAAGATGGCGGATGTTGTATGTTTTGGTCTAAGCTTATTTAAATGCTCCATAAAGTTACAAAAGAGAGGCGTAAAGCAAGGTTCTACCTTGCTTTACGCCTCTCCTTTCTCTCCGGTCGGAGGAACAAAACATGTAATAGGTGTAAAAAAATACGTATTATGTATATATATTTTAATAAATCCGGCTAGGTGCGTGTCGTGCCTTGCGCTTTGTAGGTTGTCGTCACGTGACTAATACCCGTAAAGCCGGGTCCGCAGCGCCGTGTTTTCGTGTTTTCTAACGTCATAACATGTTTACAAAACAGAATAGGGGCGTGGCTTATCAGTTTTGTTAGCAAAAACACAAAAACATGTTTGCCGAGACAAATGGATAACATCACCCGCGTTCGCCTGCGGGGAGGGGAAGCGTTGCATTTTATGTTCGCGCTCATTGAAGCAAGACGTCATTCGTTCGTTCACTCGTTGAGGTTATGTTTTGAATAATTAATAATAATTCTGTATATCTGGTGAAATTAATGATACCAGCTCTTCAAAATCACTCTCCGAAAATCTAAAAAAATGTTTTTATTCCGAATCTATCATCGATTTTCAGTTCTTGATAAATATTGAAGGAACGAGGTAGCAGGTAGGGTCGGACCCGGAATCTATTTCGGTTACGTCTTTGTAGAACTAAATCCACTACCTATAGCTATTACAGCTTCTACGTCCTCTTCGTCGGAACTCATTTTTGAAATGAATTGGAATGAAACAAAAACAATAAACAAAACAGGACACACCAGACGGGCTGTTTTAAAAACATGTTTTGCTTAACATGTTATGTTAACATGTTTTGTTAGAAAATTGGCGCTGCGGACCCGGCTTAAGAAATACACGTAAAGACAACATATTAAAGATTTTAATCCAAAATGCGTTGAACATCAAGTTTTTTCGACATAACGGATCACTTACGAGTATATACATAGTAGCTATAAAAAAGCGCAGACTAAACACAGGTCGCACTTCAATGAGTTTAAAATAGACACTGCCTCCCGTTCTAAGCGAAGGCTCGGAGGGAAAAATACGGCTGTGTGCCCTCCACTAGAGGGTTCATAACTCGTGGGACAAGGGTAACATTTACTTATCGACGTGGAAAAGGTCTCATAATACATTTGGTCGCGTTCCGCACCTCGGTGAATGGCGGACATTTTACTTGCCGCGCAGATGCGGTGCGAGCCGTATAAATTATGCGGAAAACATTTTCATACTTTGAAATATTTCGTAATTTACTACATGTAATTTACGGTCATGGTCTGCTGGCGGGAAAGTGGGAAGACAAGTGTAACTACATACATCGCTTGTGACCACCTTTTTTGCAAGTTTTCAGTTAGTCACACATTAAGATCTAGTATTTGCGACGCCAGTGGTTGTGGGTTCGATTCCCGCCTCGGGACAAATGTCTGCATGATCTGCAGATATTTGTTCAGGGTGTTCTGGGTGTTTTTCTATATTATAATAAAATATATCTATCTATGTAGTATAATGTATTAAGTATATCAGTCATCTAGTACCCATAACACAAGCTCTGCTTAGCTTGGGGCTAGATGATGCTGTGTGATTTGTCTAGCATTATTTATTTATTTTTATTTATTTACCTTAGGTTTTCTGGAATCGTAGATACTTGAAAATAAAGAGCGTCTAAAATGTTCAACTCATACAGAATTTAATTAAGATTATCATAATTATAGGAGGAGTTTAATTATTATTGTAGAAATGTAAGGATAAAATTACGTATTTATTAATGCGTTTATAACTGGTTGAAATTTATGCTCGGTCAAAATATTTCCGCAGCATTTCCATCAACATGGTAATGTATGACTGTACATTTGTGGCATCCCGATCGCTATGCTCCAAGCTCATTATATCGCTTATTATCTGAGTGCTAACAGTTGCCTTGGCACTGCTTTCTTGTGGGAAGGAACAAACAGAATCTTCGTTGGTCATTATTTTACCTACTTAGGAAAGTAAGCTTCACAATGTTATGTAGGTAATTTACCTCTACAGTATCATTATCTGGTAATCGTGCTGTACGGAACGCTGCTGTCCTGGGATATTGTACCTACCTTATAACAATAAGTTAAGGTAAATAAAATAAGATCAATAAAGTATTCCGAAATTCGACCATGGGCTTCTAATGTAATACTGAGAATAAAGTCAGTATTTTCTTTTTATATTTTTTACTATACTTAAACTGGTACTTCAGCTAATGATGTATTAATTATGTTTGCATCCCGTTCAAATTTTTTTCTATTTTCAACAGGTACGTTTGCAGTATTGTGACGTAAGTTTCTTTGTCTTGTTTCGCCGACATTACTACGGTTGATACTGGGTAAGTACCTATGTTACGGTTTTAGGGATAAATATATTCAATTTAAAAATAAACACAAGATTACCAGCTTAAATGATTACAGCGTAATTCGTGCAGAAAAGTTTCTTTACTTATTTAATGAAATTCTAAAATATGTGGTTCTTTACTACTGGCCTTATTGCTAAGCTCAGACTTGCTCAACGAGCTATGGAGGGGCTATGCTAGGGATTTCTTTACTTGATCGAAGAAATGAGCATATACGTCGAAGAATTCGGGTTACCGACATAGCCAAACGGATTAGCACGTTAAAGTGGCAATGAGTGGACAATGTAGGTCGAAGAACAGATGATGAAAAGTTCTCAAGCGCAGCGTAGTACGCCCACCAACAAGATGAGCGAACGACCTGGTAAGGTATGCATGTCAGCGGTGAATGCAGGTAACTTTCAGCCACAATACCTGAAGGTCCATTAGGAAGGCCTATGTCCAACAGTGGCGTCATATGGCTGAAATAATGATTATTTAGTACCGAAAACACACTTTGATTTGTGATTTTCCACATATAGGTCAATTGACAATGCGATAGCCACAGAAACACATGCCTAGGCCTCCAAAACAAATGAGTCACGTGCTTTGATTTGATGTGAATTAGCAGCTTCGAAAATCAAAGCACGTGACTCATTTGTTTTGGAGGCCTAGGCATGAGTTTCTGTGGCTATCGCATCGTCAATTGTATTAATCTAATTTGCGTCACATATAGAAAATACTCAGAATAGAGACTAATATCTGCAAAAAACTACAAACATTTGTGATACGGGAATTAAACACGAAATCTCTCGTATCACCCCGCTAATAGACCAACTGAGCTATTTACGTTTATTTTCTTCTCTCCTCGCTTGCCTACGGCTGCCCAATGTTGTCGTACAATGTTGTCCCTCCTTCTTACCCGTGGATGCAGTAAAATAAAAAAAAAAGCGTCTTTCCGTGTATCAACATCCCGTACTGCGCTCACCAACCCGCCTGCCAAGCGTGGCGAGTATGGCAACAACCCCATCAGGATCAGTACAAAGATCCATGAGGGAGACCTTTGTCCAGCATTGTACGTCCTACGGCTGAGATGATTATGATGATGATGATGGGTACAAGCAAACAAAACAAACTGTTGGATTCGTGTATGTTTCTCGTAGAACACAATCTATTAATATCTAACACTTGTCAGATGAGCATAGGTCTCGGAACTCGACACTTACATAAGATTCAATTGGAGTTGGAAATACCCGCACGTCCGGCACAGTACAATCACTCTCCTTTATTGGCACAAAAGGTGACCAAAAATAAATGCAAGTTGGTAAAAAACAAAACAGTGCCGTGGGGTGCCAGCAGTAGAATGTTGCCCCTCCTCTCATGCCCGTGGATGCGGTGGAGCCTGCTAAGGGATACCTCCGGATGATGGGCAGCAGCGTCTTACTGTGTATCAACATCCCGTACTGCGCGCGAGTATGGCAACAGCCCTCTCATAATTACTACATGGAGAGCGGCCTTTGTTCAACAGTAGACGTCCTAACTTATGAATCATCTAAAAACACGGCTAATAAGCTGAAATTGGGTGTTCTTGTAGATGTAATCATTTCAGGCTGAACTTTGATATTTTCTCGAAATATCAGAGTTCATTTGAATTCGCAGCAGGCCTATTTCGGGATGAGCATGTGTATTAAAAAGGAAAAAACACAGTTTATATGTACAATTCCGAAATGGGGAATATTCCCGAATCGAATAGAGCTACTAACATTAAACGCAAACGAGTTGATTTTTGAATAAAAATAACAAGTAACTGTAAAAAACTGGAAAGTTCCCCTGGGAGGAACTGAACACGTTGGATACCTATTTTCAACGAATATTTAACGTGAGTAGAAAACCCGTTTAACATAACAATGAATAGTGTAACTCACGAGTCATTTGAAAGTGAAATAGTAACTGTAAATATTTTATTTTTAATAAATATTTTAATGGAAAAGCGCATTCCGTTTCCATTAAATCAAACGCACTGAACTATAAATGCACATTAAACTATTGAATATAAAAGTTTTGCTAAAAATACAGCAATCATGCCAGAGAATTATGCTTGAGTTACAACCCTAATCGTGAATGACACTTGAAATGCATCATGTGATGCAGCTATATCAGGGAACGTCATGCTGCGGCGAACAACAAGCCGTAGTATAAAATATTATACACAGAGAATTAATGAAATAACACTCTACTGTACAGAAAATGAAACATAAATGATGAAATACCCTTGTTTAGTCTTCTCAAATGTTTTAAAATTTGAACTGCAACAAAACACAATATTTTGCGGTTAATTTCCAACAAATCAAATCCAAGCTTTAATGCGAACTAAATAGTAATCAAGCCCAAGTAACAACTGTAAAAAATATTGCATGAAATGAAACCTCCTTAGTGCAAAATTTTAAGAAGAGGGCGCTAGTGTGACTGCCATCAGCGATTGGCTGCTTCTGGCGCGCAAGGACATCAATGGCGCGAAGAAAGAGAAAGACGGTCGTAGCTCACGACCCTGCTCCAACAGCACGCCTGCACAACACCGCCTAAAATGAACATGATTACTCGCTGTCCACGCGCCGACAGCCAGCAGGAACCGCTTGTAGCTGTCCCAAGGAATTTACTGTTTCCGCGGTCCTGCGCACCGACAAGCTAGTAAACGTACTTCAAGCGAGCAGACTACGTGCGTAAATCGCTCGAGTCGCCTGCTTAGAGCGCGTGGTAAGCGAGACGTCAACTATCTTGGGGAAAGATGGCGATAATTAAGCTGGCTTACAGAGAGCAGTCTGCTAATTTGTGTAGTCAATGTAATGTTTAAATTCATGACTAAATCTTACATTTCAATGAATTATATTTTTGCCGTGTAAGTCGGCTACACTACCTAATAAACGTATATATGTATATGTATATATATATATATAAATATTTAGTTGATTGGCAACACCTCATCTCAACTCGTATATTGTTCAAGTCATAGTCAAAAAGTGTTTTTTAAAGGACAAATAAATGTCAATTTACAAAATAAAACAGAACATATTGAAATTGAATAAAGCACATAATTGAATTCGTTCGCTGCAGAAGACTTTTTCCAAGCGAAAAGGTACACAGGAAAACCTCCCCGTTATACTTATTTTAATGTAGTATCTAAATAAATTTGTTTCAACGAATACAACCCTAATCTCGAATGACACTTGAAACGCTCCATGTGATGGTAGCTATTTCCAGGAGCTTCATGCTGCGCTGAACTACAAGCCGCAATGACGTATAATGTGACTGTCACTGAACCGATAGAAAACCGCTTTGATAATATAAAACCATCGAGGACATACCCAATAGGGAGGAAATGTAATTTGTTTTGTCTCTACAACAATTGCACAAAAAATTGGAGCGACGGCTGCGTTTCGAAGTTGTCAAACTGGGTAATGTTGGGTAAGGAGTTGGGTAGGCACATATTTTTATCGATTTAATTATACCGATTAGTCAAATTATTTACGTGAACGATAATGAATTCATGATTATTTATTTCAAAGCAAACAAATTAAATTAAACAAGTATCGTTTACAACTACAGGTGTGTCTTATTTGGTCGCATTAAGCCAGTTTGGTTGCCGGTCAGCTGTCCGCTTGAAGTTTTTAGTGTAGTGTTGAGCTGATCCTGTGTTTTGGGCTTTCTAATATTGACCACGGAATGAAACTCTCCTAAACCTCAGTCGTCAAATCGCTCCTTAATCTCAGCCGTAGGACGTCCATTGCCGGACATGGACCTTCCATATGGATCTCCAAGTACTGATCATGACGGAGTTATTGCCATACTCACCACGCTTGGCCTAGGCGTGTTGGCAAGCGCATTACGGGATATTGATACAAGGAAAGACGCTGCTGTCCATCTTCCGGAGGTATCGCTTGGCAATTTCTTACTGCAAGCACGGGCCAGAGAAAAGAGGCAATATTCTACTGCCAACACCTCATGGCATCAAATCCCTAACTACTCTACAAAGATCGCCAAACTTCAAAGTTCCAGATTGTAAAAATAAATAATCACCGACGAGGCAACTTTTCGTGTTCCCGGCAAAGTTACTCGTCGGAACATTTTATTCGGTGACCAAGTTTTCACTCCAAGATTGAACTTCCAGTTGGCTGGCCACCCTAGATTGTTGTTTGATTCATTAGGGCTAACCCCTAGGGCTGACTCAATTGTGTGTGAGCTATTCTGTCAAAACTGATTCAGGGTTATATCTCATTGAGACCTCTGACTGTGTGGTCAGGTGAAGGGCTGCAAGACTTTGATATGTTATAGCCCATAAAATTTAGCTTGATCGCTGCGACAGCTGTCATCAAAATCCCGCCAATCAAGTTCTGGAATTTGTAACGATATAAATTACCTGTGACAACGTCGTACTTGCCGACGCTGATGAGCCATCGTAACCAACAAGTACCGTCATATTTTAAATATCGTCCCAGCCTTATTCGTGTCACTTTCCATATGTCTCAGCGATCAAGCTAAATTTTACGAACTATAAGTATGTTATTGCGTGACATTTCAAGTGTTCAGGTAAACTGTCTTCATACGTTTAGTTGTATCGACGCCTTCCGTGGCTGAGTTGGTCTGATAGTCGGCTGAGACGCATTCGATCCCTGCCTGCGGATTAAATGTTGTCGGGTCTGAGTTTTTTTCTATGTATGACAAGTAGCAATTTCCAAAAAAATAAAGTATTTCAGTATTGTATCTACTGAACTGCTGCGTGATAATGTCCAACAGTATTTATTTATTGAAGTAGTGTTTTCGCTCATTTTGCTTTTTCTCAATACTTTTATTGGCAAAAGTATACTGCGTTACCGTATCTATTTTGTTTTGTTATTGATTATGCTACATAGCAGAAAAACCTTTCGTTTTTCCCATTTCCCAAAAAAAATACGAAGACCAAACAAAACAATATATTCTAAAACAATAGATCGCCCGGTAAACTTTGCAAGTGTAACAGAAGGGTGTGTATTTTCGAGTGAATAAACCAGAGATGTTGCTAGGGCTAGACTAAGGGCAGGGGCCCAACTTAAAAAAAAATGATTGCTCAGATGCTCGATAAAAACAGTTTTTAACACAAGTAGGAACGATGTTGGTACAATTGCACAGGAAACTTTAACTTCCAGAGCTCATTTGGTTTTTGGTTTCTGCGATCTTGAGTTTATGCAAAAAACTAAAGTAGTATATAGTTTTAAGAAAAGAATAATAATATCAAGAATTTTCGGAAACAACTTTTCAATTTACTCATTAATATTTTAATATACGTATGTCATGACGTTTTCAAGGCATCTTGCATTCTCTTAAATGTAAAGCTTTTATATAATTTACTTTGAAAATAAAAAGAACCCCTTAATATATACATAATTTGTTATAAATTTCTAATAATTGGATATTACTTAAAAACTTTCAAATTTTGAATAATAAAACACCACAAGTTAATTTATAAATTAATAAATTATCTAACTAATAGGTACAAAGTACTTTTCGAGCCCCCACCTTGTCATCCTTACTCCAGCTCCGTAACCGGCCCCTACTACACCGCTGGAGAGTAATGCTGTTGCGGGGGAGGGTGGCAATCGATACGCACCCCTCGGCCTAATGCACCCTAACACAACTGCCTGCATGGATACCGGGGCATGCATTGCAACTTCTGGGTCATTATTCAATACATTCACATGTATTGAGTCGTCATCTAGGGCTGGTAGTGTTATGAGAACTAAAACGAAGGACCTGAGCCTTAGAAAAAATCATACACTTTTTTAAACTTTCGCGATCACGACACATTATTAACACATATTTAAACGGGTATTTATCGCGCTATTTACCTTTATCTTTATATTATAGAAACGTTGGGCAATAATAAAGGTAAATAGCGCGATAAATACCAGTTTAAATACATATGTGTTAATAAAATCATACACATTTCTGAGTCGTCATAACTTTATAAACTGTCATGTTTGTAAAAACTCTAGCTCTGTGAAACTAAAGCAAAAATAATGAATGGAATTCAGCTTTTTTCGCCTACGTTGGAAAAAAGATTTTTGGAGCGAACGAAATCAATTATTTTATTATTTATTAAATTTAAATGTGTTTTGTTTCTCCTATGTTAATTGAGTATTCTAAGAATTTAATACTTAAGTAATTCTCTAAGGAATAAGGATGAAGGACACTTATTTTTGAGTTTGATTAACTAATCCTATACCTAATATTTTTTTTATTTAGCCAAATACCAGAAAAGCATAGATATGTTTATATTTTTCTTCATAATTGAAGTTTTGAGGCAACATAAGTTTAATTATTAATATAACAGTTTAGCTATACCGAGCTCGAAATTTAGTTAATCGAGTTTCGGGAGCTGGCCCTAGGTCATTTGATTTACCAGCAGCTACTGCATACTACTAGTACATAGCTAAGTACTTAGTTCTGCTATATTTTTTCTACCATTACCACACAAAAAGTTTAAAAGTATTTTTCTTGACAGTGAAATATTTACCTTGGGTCCCACTTCTCCCAAACTCCAGTTTAAATATTACTCCAACAATAAACAAAATCCCACCACAGGGGCGCGCTGAGCGTTTAAATTTTCAATAGATTCTCGAAAGCGTTTTCCGAAGGTTTGTATGCAAAATAAGCCACTATTGCATTGGAGACGTCTCTAGGCGGTCCCGCCGTGAGTCCTTGACTACAGGTCTGGAACTTTCAAGTAAAGTATTTTGTACGTAGAAATAGTTTAACCTACCACTTTAAATGAAATTTGCGTTTGGAAATTGTATAGAAAAAATATTTTAGATATTAAATATGGTAATGCACTGGTAACTGCGACATAGTTTATACGACTGCATTTTCCAGTATTCATTTGTATCCTGTGCATACGTATATTTTTTCTAAACAAATAAACATAAAACTAGAAAACGTTTCTTATGTGAATAATTTACGGGATATTGACCAAGATTTGATTCTTTTTGAGTTTCCCGATATTTTGACACAGTACACGCCATGGTCACAGATCATCATTTCAGCTGTAAAATGTCCACTGATGAACACAGGCCTCCCTCATAAATCTCCATGAGGGGTAGTTGCCATACTCACTTCGCTTGTCAGGTGGGTTGGTGAGCGCAGTACGGGATGTTAATACACGGAAAGACGCTGCTGGCCATCTTCCGAAGGTATCCCTTAGCAGGCTCTGACTGCATCCATGGGCGTGAAAGGAGGGGTAACATTCTATTGCCGACACCCCACGGCACAGATAAACTGTTAAAATTGCATATAATGTTCACAACCATGATAATTTTAAGAAGAATTCATTCAAAAGAATTTCATTTAGAGAGCCAGCTGGGTTGAGTATTATTATAACATTAGATCAGTTTTGTAAACTGAAGTTATTTCTGATATGACATCTTATGCGAGGGGTTAGTTATGTTAGACCCTGTGGAGGACCGATCGCGCGTATGGCGACGCCCATAAAAATCTACTTTTAGTTTTTTATTCTGATTGTTTATTTTCCCCATTTAATGAACGTTGAACCTACCTACTAAGCCGAAAGCGAAGACACTTTTTCTTTAATTACTTGTCTTTGACATTTCTAGAGCTAGATTTATTCATTTAAAGCTCCAATTTGAAAACAGCAATGTATTGCACACAGTAGATTTTTTACCGAATGTGTGTGAATTGATATTAGAGTCGCAGAGTTTATGGGAATCCAATCCATGTTAATCCTATTAGTTAAAATTATACAACAATAAAATTCACGTGGGACAAATGGTGCAACATGCCGCATGATATTCTGTAGTTTTAAAACATTGATTCACTCACTCGCAACCCAAGGATGTATACAAAATCGATAATATCAGACACAACCTCTACTACTTTCCGATAGCGGAGACGTTAGAATAGGAAACACAACAAACCTTGGATTAGTGATACTATTATCTTATTAGTAGCTAGAAAGAAAATTCTGTGGAATATATATAGGAACTCTGGAACTGAACTTGAATATAAGAAATTTAGGGAGGCCAATAAAGAATGTGTTTCGATGACTAGAAAACAGAGAAACCAATATGAAGCAAAATGAATTGAGTATATAAGGTATAGTATTGTATAGTAATGAGGTAGTGACCGGGTCACCATTGGGGCTTCTTATTGCTGGTGGAAGGAATGCTCAGTTTTGAAGCTGCAGGTGCACAGCTTCAAAAGTAGTATTTATGAAATCATGAATCATGGTAGTTATGAAAGTTAGCATAAAGTGATCGCGAGGGCATAGCTACAGTATTGCTCGTGCACCATCCACCACATACACTGCGCATCATTTCCTCAGTAACCGAGTAGTCCATAATTGGAATCGTTTACCGGAAGAATTTCAAAAACAGACTTGACAACTGGTTGCGAAATAACAAACTGTTAACAACACGAAACAATCAAGTGTAATCGCAAATTAAAACAAGACTTTTCAACACTGTGACATAGACACATCAGCGCGAGCTGCTTCGTCTATAAACAAATAATAATAATATTTAATATATTGCGGGTTTCACCACGTACCTAACTTATTATCATCTTGCTGACGTTTCGTAGACCATTTAGAGGCCCTTCATCATGAGCACCGTTTGTGACCGCCGAGAGCCGCGAAACGAGAACAGTTTCCGTAAGGTCTGTCATGCCACGACAATTTTAATTCAGTGATTTTTGTTAGATAAGTAAGGCCTTTGCATCTATTATAGATAATTTATACAGCGTCAGCAACTGGTAATCTTGCTGTGATAGATAAGTGGACGCAAAAGGAAAGGAGGTCTATTGCAATTCCTTACAAAGCCTTGCTGAAACAATTTCCGATCTTGCCAACTTTTTACTCTCATTAAACGTAGGCAGTAAAGTTTTTTATTCCCAAGATAAATGGCTTACAGCTTATTAAGGAATTTATTTTTCTTTGAAGATCTACTAACCAAATTTCTACAATTATTTGTTGGCTTTTAAAGGCACATTTTTCAGAATACTCGTATCTACCAAAGAAGATATAGTTTGTTAAACATAATTTTCTTTCTCACCCTCTTTTGCTTGACCCCTTTTCTAAGTGGAAAGTTGCATTACTTTTTAAGCTATCTTGGAGGAAGATTAAGTAAGGAATTGTGTTCAAATGATGTTGTGATGAATGTTTTTTAGTCTAGTAACTCGATATAGCTGCGCTACTTATTGACTACTAGATGTTACCCTCGACTGAGTACGCATTTTGATCCTCTGTTCGTATACTATTTGTCGTGGAGTTATGTTATAGCCTCAAGCCGTCCGCGATAAATCAGCTATCTAACACTGAAATTATTATTCGATTTTAACCAGAAATTCCTGAGATTAGCGCGTTAATCAAACACACTCTTCAGTTTTATAATATTAGTATCTATTTTTTGCTCTGGATATAATCAAGCTCCTCCAAATTCTTCGGGTAATATACACACCGCTGCATTGTCACCCGTTCGCTATGCTTGAACTTGGCTGGACACGCTGCCCCGTGTCTAGATCAAGGTACCTCTTGCTACTAACGAGCTATAAAGTCGCTAATTATCGACCTCCTCAGTAGAAACTATGGTGCAGGAGTTTGTTGGGTTGGGAGCTTCATGGGATAATGGACAAAAACTAGGAAGCAAAATAGGATGCCGGTTCAATTCCCGCGCGGGACAAATACTTGCTCAATGTTTCCTTTTTTGTGTGTACCAATAAACAAAACTAGTTGGAAAATTGTACAAAATTAAAAATAGTTACAGGCACTACTACTAATATGTATATTTAATTGTTTATAGTTGTTCAGATTTGTAAAGCTACATTTTGGTCAGAATTATAATCATGCTGAAAACTACCCAAAGCGCCATCCCAAATAAGCAAATCAATGGAAACCAGATTTTAGTAAATACTTACTTGTACATTTAAAATATCCAGACCTGAGAATCTGCAGAAAAGCAAACATGTGACCCCCCGGTGCAGATCAAACCCGCCTCCTTAAAATTTTAATTAAACTTTTTAAACGCACAAGCTTATCTCGTGTATATATCGTGATTGAACAAGTTAGAAGCACAAAGGATTCAGCTATAGTTGGATCGTTGTGTTCTGATTACATGAGTGCAGTAGCGCAGGAATCGGTAAAGCCTTTGAGTGAACTGAAAATCCATTGAACGATACCGGAGGTTTTCCTTTTTAAGAATTTTCCATTCAACCTAAGATTTAAAACTATGGAGCCGGTCGTCCACAGGTTTTACTCGTATAAAAATGAGTCTTATTAGTTGTTTCTGGTTTTCATACTCAATGTTCAAAGTAGGTACACACTTTCATATAACAAACAACATTGAAAATGCAATTTGTTTAAAAACTGTTGAAACTCTGCCGGCCTGGATGCTATTAATCATCTCTCGTCGGAACATTTTACGAGCCCCGAGCTACTAGAACGAGTATGTTAGTTGTTCAATAAGTAGGTTTTTACATCGAGAATATAGTCGTAAAACGGGCCGTTCAATATTAGCGGAGCGGGGTCCTTATTTTACTCGCACTTATCGATTGTAATTTGTTTAAATAATGCGAAATATAACATAACAAATCCTGAACATAACTGAACAAATATCTGCAAATCGTACAGACATTTGTCCCGAGGCGGGAATCAAACCCCTCTTGCGTTGCATGCGGACCTTCGCCCGCTGCGCCACAGCCATTTTTAATACTTCTTTAGGAAATAAAAATTAACACCTAGCTACAGACTCTATTCATGTTTTTTTACGAAAATAGCTCCCGATAGTTAAATTATAATTTTATACCAACCAATGATAGTCTAACTTAAATAAAAGTTCCCTATCGTTACCCATAGTAGATGTCACGTAGAGTCGTATAGTTGAGAGGAAAGAGGAAATAACTTGTAAGGTGCAATAAAGTTTGACTTGTCACGTATTGAGAACGTGTTTCTGAAAGTAACTATGGAGTTTATTATAAAGTTATGATAGGTCGAGCGAAGAACGAGAGATGCACAGAGAATTCTGTGAAATTAAAAACATAAAACAACTGCAATACCGCGTTTGCATTGCGCCAGCCACCCTGGGACATAGAGATGTAAGGTTTCATGTACCCGTAATTTCACCCCGGTCCTCTTACCTTTAAAACCGGAACAGCAATGCAGACATTACTGCTTGGCGGCAGAAAGAGGCATGGTGGTAGTTCTTCCCTGGAGGTAGTACTACTTGCTCTTTAAAAAGAGATCTACTACTACTAGGTATAGTGATATTACCTACTTCCCTAGACATAGTTTAACTATTATGCCCGTACTCATGATAAGCAAAATCTCGAACGAGGTTTTGTTGAAACTCAGCAATCTGTATTTAAGAAGATATTGTTTTTTTAATACATCAGATAAAACAAAACATTCAATTTATTACTAAACTTATCGAATATTAAGACATCTTATTTTATCTTCATCATTCTTCATTTCAGCCGTAAAACGTCCACTACTGAACACAGACCCTCTCATGTTGATACATGGAAAGACGCTGCTGCCCATCTTCCGAAGGTATCCCTTAGCAGGCTTTTTTACTCCATACAAGGGCATTTGAGGAGACGTAACATTTTAGTGCCGGTACCCCACGGCAGTTTCACGGTAGTTTATGATCTCTGTTAAATCTTATAAATCACTCATACAAACGTTTTCCCTTTCGTAAGACAGATCAAAGAGTTAGTCTTTCTTTAGACTTAATCAAAAATAGCAGAAAAGATTTCGTGTGTAACCGATACTCTATCAACTTGCTAGAAACAACTGATTAAAATTTATATTAGTGTAACCGCTTAGACAAAGTGTCACATACCAATGACAGTACCTACCAGAATCGGTTGTTGAGCTTTTACGGGTTTAATAATATAAATAAATATATCAATCAACATCTTTATCTTCTTAATTCTCACATTATATCTAAAACGTATTTTCCAAATCTATTTATAAAACGTACTTTTTATTAAAATAAAGAAAAACTGATTATAACCTAAGGATCACCTTCACAATACTATTAAAATTGTAAATACAATTTATGAAAAAAATAATACGAATTTCCGATTCGTTTCTCTTTCAAATTACTTGCTTTCACGGGCTGAACCTCCCCCGTCCGCATTAGTACACACATTATAATACACCCTATATATAAATATGTATTTTTTAAATACATACTTAACAATATACAGCGTCAGCATATTGTCAAGAAGTTACTGATAATAATGCTGTACAGGATGCTGCAGAGCCTGGGACATTGTAAGATGGATTAGGCTTCCCCAGCACCTATACCATCCTCTCAGCTAATCCAGCTATTACTCAGAGTAAAGAACAGGTAACCTGTATATCTGTACCAGAAACATTTATGTGCCTTTTGCACATGAATGTTTCAACGGTGAATGAAAAGGTCTAGTCCATGTTTGATCAAGAAAAGATCTTGAGGAAACCGCGGGTTTCCCCATTTATGTTTAAAGGCACAAGTGAAGGAAAATACATACTTATCATACGTAGAAAATACACAGACCCGAGAAAAATATCTGTAAATTAATTACAAATATTTGCAAGATGCATCCAGAGGCGGGGTTCGAACCCGCAACATATTGCATCTCAGCTGGCAGGCCAACTGCGCGCGGAGGTCGTCCAACCTTTCGAAGCCCAACCACAGATAAAATTCAATAAAAACTACCTTATAACGAGCCGTCAAAACGGCGTACCCAAAACCGATTTCCGGCACGTCTAGACAGACTTCCCTTCATTCCCAATCAAATTTTTGGAAAGTTCCTGCCGCTGTACGATTTGAATGGTTTCAGATTGCGTTTTGTTGTTTTTACCTCAATGGCAGTACAAGAGGGGATTCAGTCTATAGTATATATAGAGGTACATAATATTGGTTTTTGTAAAATTATCTTTTTCATTAGGATCGTATTTCTGACTGACATTTCTAGTACTCAAACCTCAGTCGGTCCAGTAGAGACTTTTGATCCTAATAAGAAAGAGGATCGATTGGCATCAAAAAAAGTTTTTGTGTAAAATGACCATTTTCTTGCTGACTGTACATTTTTTCCAAAATCTGTAAATGCAGTTCAGAATATCTTAAAAATTTATTGATAGTCTTCTATAATCGTTTTCCAGTAACTATAACGGTTAAGGTACCTGCTCTTACTGTCCCGTCTCAAAAATTTACCCTGCCCGCCTGCCAAGCGTGATGAGAATGGCAACTACCCCTCATGGAGATCCATGAGCCTGTGTTCATCAGTGGACGTTTTATGGCTGAAATTATGATGATGATTGCCATACGCTTGGCAGGCGCTTTTTTCGGCATTTTTATAGCGTTTTCTTGGCGTTGTTATTTTATGTCCATGCAAAATTACAGCTTCCTAGAATTAATTGTCTCTTCACAAAGCCGGTGACAGACTGATGTATATACATACAATTTATTTATATATGAAAAAAATCCACAGCCCCTAAATAAAAAACTAAAGCACTTATAGTCATAACTTACAGCTAACTAATTATATTTTGCAAATAATACATAATTACTTACGACGCTTACGACACTCTCTATACACTTTTTTACATTAACCTAAGACTATCTAAACATACAACTTACAAGTCCATATTTTCATGTGATAAGTTCAATTATGATATCCGAACAACGTACTAGGCCCTAGTAACTAGGGGCTACTTCCCACCACATCCAAACCGCGTTCTCGGAAAAGAAAACTTTCATACATTAGATCCCAGCCACATCCAACGAGGATTTATTATTTTATGTAGCACGCAAAACTTAGCTTGATCGCTGCGACAGCTGTCAACGGTATCATATATGCTAGGTCGTACCGTTTTAGCGGATAGCACAGCACACAGCAAGACAGAATTGTGATTTGCGATGCCTATGAGTCATCGTAAACAACATATACCGTCATATTTTCAACATCGTCCCGGCCCTATTTGTGTCATATGTAGCAGCGATCAAGCTAAGTTTTACGAAATATAAAATTTTTGACTTGGTTCTTTGTTTCGTCATGCATCATGTTAAACAGTTTTCCGAGTAAAACTATCAATCACTACATAGGTAAATACAATGGAGATGTTATTTACAGTTATGCATGCGGGTTTGAATAGATGGCTTTACCAAGCTCCTATACCATCTGCTCAGTTTAGTCGGTCATATTCATATGAAAAAAGCAAGTTATTACGAAGCTTACTATCCACGGGTTCCCTTACGATATTTTTCGTACACTGTTGAACGGCAAAGAAAAACACGTACGCGTGGTAAATTTTACGAGTATATTGGTGATATATAGCTGTATACTCAGTTTATCGTTCCAAACTTCATGGTTGGTAAATACATTCTAAAGTACTTTGTAAATTATCTAAGTGCATGATTGAATTGTCGTGCCCAAATCGGGTCCATATTTGGAACTAAATTCTTCACTAACTACAACGTGGTAAGTAATAAATGATATGAAATTGACCTCTTTAAAAATAAATCTATAATAAATTCAAGTCATGAATTTAATAAAGCGCATAACTGAATTCGTTGGCTTCAGGAAAGTATTTTTTTCCAAGTGAGGAGTAAAAATAAAAAAAACCTCACTCTATCACTTCTTATTTTTGAAATGTTTGTCATAATGTTATGCTTAGTTTAATGAAAAGGATATTGGACAGTTTGGATATTGCAAGATGACATCATTTCTTATTGCGGTTAAACCAAGCAAAACCCGGCTAAGAGTTTCAAACAATCACCTATGGAGTGATAAGCTTTTTATGAGAATTTGTTTTAAATAAAGAGCTTTAACTTTGTATATCGATAGTTCGGTCGTCTCAGAGGAAATCTTTTTACGGAAGCGCACTCAGTTTCCAATAAAAAAATTATTTACTTTATGGAGTCTAAACTTAGGTATGTTATTCGCAATTTATTTTTTGTATCTATGCTATGCACAAAACATTTTAGACGCGGACTAGACTTTCAGGTATGTTGTTCGCAATTTATTTTTTGTATCTATGCTATGCACAAAACATTTTAGACGCGGACTAGACTTTCGATCATTAGAAATATCAATGACATCATGATATCATTAAACTACATTTCACAAGAGATGTGATTTGTCACAGCTATTATATAGAGCTGTGGTAAATTGACTAGCCAAAGCCTCCTGTACATTTTATTATGTACAAAAGTCTAGTCCGCGTCTAAATCGGTACTATTCTCTGCCGGACATCACACGGCAAATAGCCTTTGTCCACGTGAGTAATCAATATTACCGACTGGCTGGGCTAACCAACCAACAAAGTAATGCCATGCTATTAATAAATAATTCAAACCGCCTAAAGGCTGGTGACCGGCACGACAATGACCGGAAATTTACTATATAAACAAACATTTGGTTGACAACGCGATGCTAATGTGAAAATAGATTATTTTTTTATTTATATATAGATTATTTTTTTTTGGTTTAAAAGAAAGGAAACGTAATTAAGTGAAACAAAAACCCAACGGCAAGTATATAATAAGGGCATATAATATCTGTGCCTTAAGAGATTCAAGTATTATTACAATTACAATTTCTTCATTTTAATGACCCTATTGATGATGATGATGTGTGTAAGTATGTTGGTTGGGAGGAAGGAATATAAATATTGTCTTGGATATCATTCGATGTCTTCACCCGTTAGTTTGGTAATATTGAAGTGTTTTGATCTGTGGTCTTCTTCAGTAGGTCTACCATAATTACCGTAGTTCATAAAATGTATGAAAATTTGTACAGCACCTCTAGCGGATAGTTTGCTACTAAAATACGCAGTAAACTATATTACAGCGACTGTGGTTTGGGCTTCATTTGGTACCATGAGCCGGAATCTGACAGATGTCATAGTACTATAACGTACTATAACTACCATAGTAACGGCAGGCGATCTAACAGTGACAACTCATGGTAGACACACCGTTCCACTTCACTACATCATGGTTTCTGAATGTAAACTTGACTTTTAGCTTAATGTGCCAAAATGGTAAATATTTCCCTACAATATTAAAATTCCCTCGATTCGGCATGGATAACATCATTAGAAATGAGTTTAAAACTTAAATGAGTTTCAACTTAAAATTATTTTCCAAATCGGTATCGAGTTCTGAAGTAACAAGGATGACTGGCAGATAATGCTTTAGCATTAAGTCCTCTTAACACAATTGAGTGTTAAATAAATAAACGAAGATGCAAAAAAATTACAGACGAATTAAGGACCTCCTCCTTTTTTAAAATCGGTTAAAAACTGGAGTTTAGATAAATATGAGATGGAAGACGTGAGCACCTCTTTAATAACACTGAGTCGTATTATTGAAGCGGTATTCACGTATTTGAACTACTAGAGCCGTAGAACGTCCACTGCTAGACATAGGCCTCCCTCATGGATCTAGAAGTCCTGATCAGGAGGGGTTTGTTGCCATACGCACCACAGCAAGCCAGTTGGCGAGCGTAGTGAAGGAAGTATTCTTAAGTATGTTATCTTAAATACTCGTAATGCGGAAAGTATTCTTACGTATGTTGTCTTAAGTACCTACATATAACAAAATAAATACTTAGCGAAAATGAAAAACAGAGGTCTCGAAATGTTATTAATTGATTCAGGCGTGACTTTGTGGAAATCCTTTATTATATCTAAATGAACAACAACTGACTGAAGGTGCCTTAAGAGAGACGAAACATGTGTCGAATTCTTTTTGAGTGTTTTTCAGGCTAGTCATTTGATATTGGTTAGACGTCATTTAGACGTTGTATCAAAATGTATTCCACTAAAGGATCACGTATATCACAGTCACTAGTGAAAATTGCCACTTGACAGTTATAAATCACCGAGAATACGAGTATAATATCTAAAGGTCAAAATATAGGTTTGGGTTCAGGCAAATTCTGAATCGTATTTATTTATCTATCCTTGACAGTCTTACTGAATAGAATGAATTATTCATCTTCAAAGCTGAAATACACAACAAGATATTTATAGTGTGGTTTGGACTAGCTTTTAGTAAGTAAATTGGCCTTTCATATCTTAACAGTTTATCTATACAGATTATATAGGTAGACGTTTATTTGGCATCAAAAACAGCACAGACAAAAATAGTACATAATAAAACAACTAAAACAATTAAAATAAAATAAAAAATAGAATATTATTAATAATATTTAATTTGAATAATATTATGACATAATTATAATAATAATAGATTACACATAACTATCACTAAACAATGATAGTCGGGCAGGGCACCGGTAGGTCCGTTCTGTGCCGCTGTTAGCCAAAAAGGACCAGTCTCATCTATGTGCTGCTCCGCACCAGAGGTACGAGGTAGCGCTGGTTTTCAGACTGATCCTGAAAGGGTGCTCTCACGAACATTACCGAAAAGTGTTCCATTTTTTATGGACAGAAAATATAGGTTTTACCTTAATGTTTAATTAAATACATAAATATTATCATTACATAAATACTTTTAGTACATAATAACGACACAAACTATAAAGAACACTAAAATTGAATATTTCACTGACAAAGTATATATGTATATGCTGCTGTAAATGTCAGATGAAGTTACAGAAGTACCTAGGGTTAGAATTTGCTTTGAGGTTACAAGGAGAAACGTCACGTCATCAAAAACGTGGTTAAATTTTTACATCCTAACAAATGAACAGAACAAGATCAGGATATTTATATCCTGATCTATTATTTATAATTACATATGAGCTTAAAGGAAACAAGAGAACAGAAGAGGAGAGCGGGGTGTTAAAACTATACGGGAAGTTGCTGTGCCTAGGACACTGTTACCACATACAACGATCAGATTGAGAGAGAGATATTTACGAAAGAAATATTGTAACTGAGATAACAATCAAATAAACAACATCAGCCTTTGCGTCTATTCCAGACGATACAGGTGTACGTAGAACGTATGGACATAATATAAGTAGCGATCATGAGGGGTTGTTGCCATATTCACCATGCTTAGCAGGCAGTTGACATTAATTAATTCATCTATTGCAATTGGTAGATTGATCTTATCTGTTCACCGATGCCATCTTGCTCGTTTTTCGGTTAATAAGACAAATCGGGAACTAACTACTACTCAAATACATCAAACGTTTGTAACGCTTATCACCTATTCAGATGTGCTAATTGTATTTTTTAATTTTTAACCGTGAAAACCTCTTTCAATTATTTATAGTCTTTTATCATCATAATTTCAGCCGTAAAAGGTCCATAACTGAACACAGGCCTCCCTCATGGAGGGTAAGTTAACATACTCACCACGCTTGGCAGGCAGGTTGGCGAGCGCAGTACGGGATGTTGATACATGGAAAGACGCTGCTGCACATCTCCCGAAGTTATCCCTCAGTAGGCTCTTACTGCATCCATGGGTATGAGAGAAGGGGTAACATTCTCCTGCAGGCACCCCACGGCGAATGGTCTTTAAATTTCTAATAACAACCTAAAACCCATTCACCCCTCCTAAATGGGCAATCACATCCTGTTTTTATTGAAAAGGACATTACCAAATAGAACACAAGAGAAACAAAGGACGCAATTCTAATTCGAAGTTTCAATAGCAAATATAATCGATTATGTCCACATTCCGTTCTCATGCAAATTTTAGCCACGATGAACATTATAGGCTCAATTGCGGCTTCAATCTGAGTTCATTTAGAATGATCGCGCCGCTCTGAATGGCATATTCGTGCTGGCCTGGGCTTACAATAGAAGGCGATGCGACTGCAAGACCAGTTATAGCACTTATGGCACATATGGTACGTAAGGACTGTCAAGTACAAAGTACGTGAAAAATATATTATAGGTACGAGAAAAAATGCATGCATGCAATAAAATTGCTGACCCACAGATAACTTAATTATTTTTACTATTATTAATAATAGCTGACTAATAACTCTCTAGTGCTATGCTAAACTCCAAAAAAACCGTGTTATCGCTATTGGTTATTGGTATAATATAATTCCAAGACGACGTTCTACTTAGCCTATGAAACCATACACATTATTATTATTTAATTTATTCATTATTATCGATCACATAAAAAAATACTAGATTATTTAAAACTTATTTATCTCTACCACTATACAAACGATAACACGGTTTTTTTGGAGTCTAGCATAGCACTAGAGAGGTATTAGTCAGCTATTATTAGCTGAGAGGATGGTATAGGTGGCTTTTTAAGCCTAATCCATCTAACAATGTCCCAGGCACTGCAGCGTCCCATACAGCATGATTACCAGTTGCTGACGCTGTATAAATCATCTATAATAGATGCAAATGCCTTACTTAGAGAGGTATCAATTACATCATCATCTCAGGACTTAGGACTCTTTTCCACGTCCACTGCTGGACATGGGCCTCGCTCATGAATCTCAAAGATCATGAGAGGGTGGTCGCCATGCTTGGCGGGCGGGGATGTTGATACACGTAAAGACATTGCTGCCTATCTTCCGGAGGTATCACTTTCCAAATTCTTACTGAATTCACGGGCAAGAGAGGAGAGGCAACATTCTACTGCCGGCACTCCACATCACTATAAATTATACGACACTTATTTCAGTATCCTAGTAATTCACTTGCTTGAAATAAATACACGATTCAAATAAATCCAGAAAGTATTATCCCAGACGATCACATACAATATCAGATCCTTATAAGCATTTTATCTCCACCTGTACCACCAAGCAGGACAGCTATTGAGTGACATAACAATAGGCATTGTGCACGAGGACTGGTTTATCGTGCGCCTATCGTACTTCTCTGTGGTCCATTCTAGTGCTGTTCCGTGCTGATAACGTCGGGGGCGGTTGTGGTACTCGTCAATGTTGTGTTGATGCACTGTAAAGTGTGTCGACCCACTTCCTTTAGTACCTACGCATACGCTATAAGTCTATAGTCATCATTTCAGCCATAAAACGTCCACTACTGAACACAGGCCTCCCTCTTGGATCTCCATGAGGGGTAGTTGCCATACTCACCACGCTTGGCAGGCGGGTTGGCGAGCACAGTTTGCGATGTTTAAACACGGAAAGACGCTGCTGCCCATTTTCCGGAGGTATCCCTTAGCAGGCTCTTACTGCATCCATGGGCATGAGAGGAGGGGTATCATTCTACTGCCGGCACCCCACGGCGGTCTATAGTATCTCACTAATATTATAAAGCCGAAAGTTTGTTTGTATGGAGGTTTGTTACCTCTTCACGCAAAAACTAGCGTACGTATCGAGCTGAAATTTTGCAAACGTATAGATAGATATTGACTAGGATTAACACATAAGCTACTTTTTATTCGGGTACAACGCATGCGAAGCGGCGGGCACAAGCTAGTCATTTATAATTGATTTTTATAGTGTCATTTATAATTGATCTGTCCGATTTTTTATTTTATGGCTTATTGTGTTTGGTTTTACAGCGGAATTCGCCAGTGTCAAGTTATTTATTAATTTTAAAATATGTTTTATTAAAATTTTACAATTCTCGTGCTTTGAGTATTTTAATATTGTTGATATAATGTCAATGTCAAAATATACTTATGGTAGACATTCGAAATCTCAAGAAGAATCACTGATTCAAGGATAATTTGGGCGGGAAAATAAAATAAAATGAAAAAATAGATCTAATTAAAATAAATTGGAATAGTAGCACTTTCAGTATAAATAATACTCTCTTATGTGTGAAGCTGTGACACATTTAAGGAAATATTACGTAAAAGATTACAAATCATGAAATTTTAACATTTCATGGACCTAATTTTGCAAAATGTATAGCCTATACCATAGAGTTAGTAAGTAAAATTCTATGTTTATGGGTTATACCTTAATTACTTAAAGATGTTTTTATCTAAAGATGTTCTATCTTTTTTGTACCTACCCACATCTACCAACAATGAGGCGTTATCAACACAAAAACTTTAAAATAGATTCCTTCAGCCACTAGGCTGAAGGAATCTATTTTTTATAAATATTCTATATTCTATTTTTTCAGGTTAAAAATAACGAAAATATCGTCGCTGAATAGGCTAAACTACTAACGTGCCTAAGGGCTATTTTGAGAAAAATCAATTTAAAGTTTTTTTTTGTGATTAACCTGTCACAACTTTTTTTCTTTTGCGTGAAAGTAAATGCTGTAAAAGGAAACACATCATGGTTTTATTTTATCTACTCAATGAATATATTATATTGTTCTTATTTTAACTATATCTAGAGTTACCTGTCGCTTTAGGATAAATATTCTAAGTCCCAAAAAAAACTCAGCAAAGGAAAATTGCTAATCTCCAAATTAAGTTCGCGGTAAGGAGTCACTAAATACTAAAGAGTTAACTATCATAACGTCCTCTTACAAAGAAAATACTTACAAATAAAAAAAAAGATATTCGTAAGCGAAATTTACTAAGAGATAAAATATTTCAAACAGACTTGTGGCAAAAATAAATTCAGCTTCTCTTTAGGCAATTGTCTTTCTCAGCGTTATTCTTATTCTTCAGATTTGCCTTTTTTGTAGTTTTTTTCCCATTTTTATTATTGTCCGAATTATTTTTTGAATTTTCTGATAATGCACTTATTGAATCGGTAGATCCTTGCCAAGAAGTACTTAAACTGCAGTAAAATTCTTCATTATCCGATATTATTAGATATAGATTATGCAAGATTTCAATTTGTAAAAACTACTAAAGTAACCACATCTTGTGGTTTTTCCTTAATCTTAATTGACTAAAAGATGTGTGATAACAAAACTGCTTTAAGCGAAAGTTGTTAAAAGGCCATCGGCTATCAAAAGTATGTTTTCCAAAATTACTAACAAAGCTTTATACAGCTAGTTGCTGCGAGTGAAATACTAAACCGACAATTATTAAAAATGTGCCAAAATAAGGGACACATTAGTAAATATTCGTAGGAATTATTCGAGATTTTCGCCTATTTTTTGATGCTAAAGCGCCAAAAAAATTCTCCAATCGCCACGAGACCCGGACTAATAGATAGAAAAAAAATGCAGTCGAACCAATTATACAGCGTGTCCCGTAATTGGGGTACTGAGCCGAAAGGGGGGTTTTCTACCCCCCCTGGCAAACAACGTTTGTTCTAAGACTTTCTTGATTTTCAAGTTTTTCAGTGATAAGATAACGTTCAAAGTTTATACCAATTTCATAAGAGTGACAACCCTGCTCTCAGCTGTTACGGGCCCGTCTCAGCTGTTATGACCTATTGACCGCCGGGGATTCCCGCGGCGCGCCCGCAACGCGCTTGTGCGTATATTGAGTGTGGGTATAGGTGTGGTGTGCGTAGGCGCGTAGGTATGTATTACGGACACACGTCTGTTATACATTAGGGTTGACAGCGACTTGGAAAACTTTAATTTTGTATGGAAACCTGAAAATACGTTTTTCTGAAATCTTTCTTCGCCTTTGCATTCCTTTGGTGGGGGGTAATTTGCAGCTCCTGGCTTCATACACCAGTTACGGGACACCTTGTATAACTCATTTTGACCAAAATGGCGCTTTAGTAGTTTTGCCTATTCAGCGACGATATGTACAATCGATAATGAATGACAGAATATATTATGAAATCTAAATACACAAAGTTAGTATATATTCATTTATTTTAGGGTTCCGTAGTACAACAAGGAACCCTTATGGTTTCGCTTTGTCTCTCTGTCCGTCTGTCTTCGCCTTTACGAAGAGACTTGAGAAGACCAGTGGACCAGATGGAATTTCAGCAGTAGTCCTGAAATCATGTGCTCCTGAGTTGTCTACTATTTTAACAGGACTCTTTCACCTGTCTCTGGAACTTGGTAAAGTCCCTAAGTCCTGGAAGCTTGCTAATGTGCAGCCCGTGCCCAAGAAAGGTAGTCGTGCCGACCTTTTTGTGCCGACGAATAGATATTTTAAAATATTTTGTGTTTAAGGATGTTCACACACTGCCATGCATCACTGTTGCATGCATGCTGTATGTTGCGTGAATGCGTCTTCTAACGTTGCTTGTAAGTATCTCCGTTTGTATAGAAAACACGCACAGTCTAACACACCGAAAATGCAGATCACGCACTTAAGCGCAGAGAAACATGCATCCACGCGCGTAGGTGCGGGGCGAGACGCAAGGTATGGCACACCGAGTCCCGCAGTCTAGCGAACAGCTTTGAATGAAATGAGTCAGAGCCGCCGTGAATCCACAATGTGAATGGCTGAATGTGATTCTATAGATAATATTTATGAAATATAGACTTTTTATAATGGGTCTACCTACATCTACTGAAAGAATAACGAGGGAAAAACGCTGGAGGGAGATATATTACTGGACATTAGCAGCTGTGTTCGGGATGTAATTTAAATGGACGTGGATAAAAAGCTATTTTCTTTACACTATGCTCTAGAGTTTTTGCATTAGTAAATCACTGTCCTGTGTACTGTGTAACTCATCTTCATTGCAAATATTTTTTATTGGTAAGATTATTTTGTCAGACGAGTAAAAAATTATAAAATAAGAATTATGCTAGGAGCATTACCTTTGCCGTTGCCGTTTCGCCGTGGGGCGCCGGCAGTAGAATGTTGCCTCTCCTCTCTTACCCATGGATGCAGTAAGAATCTGCTAAGGGATACCTCCGGAAGATGGGCAGCAGCATCTTTCCGTGTTTTTTCACTACCCTATACTGCGCTCGCCAACCCGCCTGCCAAGCGTGGTGAGTATGGCATCAACCCCCTCATGACAATACAACAAAAAACCAGGCCCCGAGTCCCCGGCGGCCCCGCTTATCCTGGCTACGGTAGCAGTCACGGTAACGGCGGGGCTAGGGGTGCTAAGAATCCCCGGGAGACGATCGGCTACCAACCCCTACGACGACCACTGGCCCTGGTAACACACAACATCCGCACTTTGAGGACAGACGATAAGATTGTTGAGCTGGAAGAAGAAATTAGTAGATTACACTGGGACATTTTGGGGCTATCAGAAGTCCGTAGAGAGGGCGAGGACACGATATCCCTTAAGTCCGGTAACCTACTATACTACCGGGAGGGCGACCAACAGTCCCAAGGTGGTGTCGGGTTTCTCGTTCACAAGTCACTCATTAACAACATTGTCACCATCGACAGTGTGTCGAGCAGGGTCGCGTACCTAACACTCAGAATATCTAAGCGATATTTGCTGAAGGTCGTTCAGGTATATGCGCCGACCTCGTCACACCCAGATGAAGAAGTAGAGTCTATGTATGAGGACATCAGTAGAGCCATACATACGAACAACACTCACTTCACTGTTGTAATGGGGGACTTCAATGCAAAGCTAGGCATGAGAAGCGATGATGAGTTGAGAGTGGGGCAATTTGGGTATGGGCAACGGAACCCCAGGGGACAGAGGCTGGCCGATTTTCTGGAGAAAGAAGGACTCTTTATGATGAATTCTTTCTTCCAGAAGCCGCCTCACAGGAAATGGACCTGGATGAGTCCCAATGGTTCTACGAGAAATGAGATTGATTTCATCCTGACCAACAAGAAACGAATATTCAATGATGTCTCTGTGATTCACAGGGTGAAAACCGGCAGTGATCACCGAATTGTAAGGGGCACATTGAATATGAACGTTAAACTTGAAAGGTCCCGTTTGATGAAATCTACGCTCCGACCCACTCGCGCACATATCCAAAACCTCGAGAGCTTTCAACTCGAACTCGCAAATCGCTTTGACTGTCTAGGAGTAGATGCATCGGTGGACGAGATCAATAACAGGTTCGTAGAAACCGTCCATACGGTGGGGTCCCAGTTTTTTAAGACCCCCCGTACTAATAGACCTCAGAAACTTTCTGATGACACCCTTAACCTCATGGCTGAACGACGTTCTTTGCGACTGCAGTCTCCCGATGATGCTCAGTCACACAGGCAGCTCAATAGACAAATTTGGAAATCCTTGCGGCACGATATTCGTACCTTTAATACAGCCAGTATTAAAGATACGATAGAGCGGAATAAAGGCTCCAAAGTGTTCGCGAGAGATAGTTCTATTGGGCAGAGCCAGATGACGAAGCTGAAGAGGGAAGATGGCAGCATAACGTCAAGTAAAGCAGAAGTGTTAAGGGAAGTCGAAAGGTTCTATGGACGGCTCTACGATTCGGTCACTAAACCTGTTTGCAGTGCGGCCAACGACCCAAGAGCTAAACTGACCCGACATTATACCGAGGATATCCCGGACATCAGCCTGTACGAGATCAGGATGGCCTTGAAACAGCTTAAGAACGACAAGGCGCCGGGTGAGGACGGAATCACTTCAGAGCTTCTGAAAGCGGGTGGATCACCGGTACTTAAAGTCCTTCAGAAGCTATTTAATTCCGCCTTGCTTGAAGGTACGACGCCAAAAGCATGGAACAAGGGCGTGGTGGTTCTGTTCTTCAAGAAAGGTGACAAAACCTTACTTAAGAATTACAGACCCATCTCGCTGTTGAGCCATGTTTATAAGCTGTTTTCAAGGGTCATCGCGAACCGTCTCGAACGCAGGTTTGATGACTTCCAGCCTCCCGAACAAGCCGGGTTCCGAAAAGGCTACAGTACCATAGACCACATACATACGCTGCGGCAAGTCATACAGAAGACCGAAGAGTATAACTTGCCGCTATGTCTTGCGTTTGTGGACTATGAGAAAGCCTTCGATTCGATCGAAACATGGGCGGTGCTTGAGTCTCTCCAACGATGCCGAATTGACTATCGGTACATCGAAGTGTTGAAGTGTTTGTATACAAACGCCACTATGTCAGTCCGAGTACAAGAACAGAGCTCGAAGGCGATTCCCTTAAAAAGAGGCGTAAGACAGGGAGACGTAATCTCTCCGAAACTGTTTACGACCGCTTTGGAAGATGCCTTCAAGCTCCTGGAATGGAAAGGGCTGGGCATCAATATTAACGGCGAATACATCACTCACCTTCGATTTGCCGACGATATTGTGGTCATGGCAAAGTCGATGGAAGAGCTCAGCACGATGCTCGAAGGCCTCAATCGAGTCTCCCAGCGGGTAGGCCTTAAAATGAACATGGACAAGACGAAAATCATGTCAAATGTCCATGTCGTGCCTGCCCCAGTTATGGTTGAGAACTCGGCTCTTGAAGTTGTCGACGCGTACGTATACCTAGGACAAACAGTCCAATTAGGTAGGTCCAACTTCGAGAAAGAGGTCAATCGTCGAATCCAACTCGGATGGGCAGCGTTTGGGAAACTTCGCAACGTCTTTTCGTCCAACATACCTCAGTGCCTTAAGACGAAAGTCTACAACCAGTGTGTGTTACCAGTGATGACATATGGAACCGAGACGTGGTCCTTCACTATTGGCCTTATGAACAAGCTCAGAGTCGCTCAACGAGCTATGGAGAGGGCTATGCTCGGGGTTTCACTACGGGATCGAATCAGAAATGAGGAGATACGTAGGAGAACTCGGGTCACCGACATAGCCAAACGGATTAGCACGTTGAAGTGGCAATGGGCAGGCCATATAGCGCGCAGAACTGACGGCCGATGGGGCAGCAAAGTTCTCGAATGGAGGCCACGGATCGGCAAGCGCAGCGTAGGACGTCCACCTACAAGATGGGCAGACGACTTGGTGAGAACTGCTGGTCGGCGGTGGATGCAGACGGCTTCCAACCGCAGTACTTGGAGATCAATGAGGGAGGCCTTTGTCCAGCAGTGGACGTCCTACGGCTGAAATGATGATGATGATGATGATTACCTTTGAATCTTTTAACAAAGAGAATAAAGAAAATGCGAACGTCGATGGATGATTTCAGTAATGAAGGGTTCAATAGACGTTAAAAGTTACCGATTTATTTAGAGGATTTGTAACGGAAAAATCACCCTTTGTCTAATAATAAAATGCTGCGAAATAAATGGTTTTTTAAGATATTTATTGCGCTGAAATCACCCTATAAGTCATAACAAAAGGTAGGAGTATAAATATTTTTAGTTTTAAAATTACAGGATTTTATCGCGTACCTTTTTTATTATTTTCCCGACGTTTCGAACACCTTTCAGCGTTCTTGGTCGCAGGAGGACCGCGACCAAGAACGCTGAAAGGTGTTCGAAACGTCGGGAAAATAAAAAAAAAAAAAAAAAAAAATAATAAAAAAGGTACGCGATAAAATCCTGTAATTTTAAAACTAAAAATATGTTAGCAAATCGCGAAAGTTTAACTAGGAGTATAAAGTTTTGTTAAGTTTTTGATTCGATTCGAAATTACAAAATACTGTCACAAATAAATGCTTTGACTTTGACTTTTCACTTTGTCAGTTGTTGTAAAGTAAATCCTGTTGGTTTAATGGCTTTTTTTATTAGAAACAACTGAAACGATAAAGATTGTTACGAAGGCACCTAGGAAAGTTAAGACTGGGTTTTTAACTTTGCTTTATTCGTGATAAAGCTCCTAAAAAACGCTTTATTCTTACGAGTACGAGTCGAAACCTTAGTCGGAACGTAACTTACGAGTATAATAATCTGACAAGACATTAGAAAGGTGCTAAAAGAATGAAGAAGGTTAAAATCGTCGGAAAAGTCGTCTATTGGTACTTCTACCCGGCTTCAACAGTGTCGAAACTTGGAAGATAATATCGCTGTGTTCAATTTCTCTTCGCTATTATCTAATCAATGGCCTATTTCCATCTATAGTAAGATGATTTAAGTGATGCCAGTCGTAATACGAGCATGTAGGCACCTGCGTTCGTGACTATACAGGCCTATTCTGGAGCGACAGCTACGGTCACACCATCGACATTTAAAATTCCCTGTAGGTGTTGTAGGGTTTGCAGCACGTTCATGTCGCAGTGTTCTCTTGCTAGCTAGGAGTTCGAACCAGGAATAATCGTGGGAAACTACTCCGTCAGCTATGGTTTTCCTCCACAGGTCACGGTCTTCCGCCTGACTTTCCCAGCTAGTGTGTTCTATATTGAACGCGAGCATGTCTCGTTTCAGGCAGTCTTTGTACCGCAGTATCGGACGGCCGACAGGTCTTTTATTATTTTTATTATCTAATAACCTTATGATTAACCATCTGGTTAATCATATGTTTTCATGAGGTGATTGTGTAATTCAGCCATTGATACATAATTGTCAGAATAAATTCCGGCCTCAAAATGGAGCGCTTCAAAAGTGTTGTTTGTCTAACACATGTCCAGAAACTTACAATATAACATCGGTATGCTTATATATGTCGTCGATGCTTCTATTTCTCTTCGCAATTTGAAGGTTAAACCTACATTTGCATGATTTGTGTAGGCTTTACGGTACTCATTATTGTCAGAATAAATTCCGACCTCAACATTAAGCGGCTTCAATAATGTCGTTTATCCAGAAACGTCTATAAACTTGGAAGTTAACATGCTATACTCTCATTGTGGTATTGTGGAAGCATAATAAGGAAAAAATATGGTTCTTCGTCGTCGCTAGGAACGAATTAATTCCTCGTTGCTGCGTTTAATTGTCTGTTACAAAGCTTTTTCTTTGAATCTCGGAGCGGATGAGCATCTTTGTTGGTCTGCTATTAATGGGTACAAGAGCAATTTTTAACTGTAACTTTTGGTAGGGGTTCTAATTTGAGAAAGTCAATCTTTTAAATGGGGTTTTTAGTTTTTTTGGTTGAAAATATAGGTATTGCTGGATTCCTCCATGCAGGCAGAGCCTGGTGAGCAAGCCGACAATACCTTGATGTCAGTTCCGAGCATATACTTCCGGAAGATAAACAGCAGCGTCTTTCCGTGTATCAACATCCCGTATTGCGCTCGCCAACCCGCCTAAGCGTGGCTAGTATGGCAACAACCTCTCAAGACCAGTACTTGGAGATTCATGAATGAAGCCTTTGTCAAGCAGTGGACGTCATAACGGCTAAGATGATGAAGTTCCTATCATAGCACAATAACTTGGTTTATGCCGTAAATAAATAATTAAAAGTTTTTGTGTGCAAGGTGATTCATATATACTCGTATATAATATTGTGACCAGAAAATGTTCTGTAGTAATTTGTTTTACGTATTTTTTTAGACACTCAAAACTGCCTGCCAAAAGAGAATGTCTTGCTCACTGCTGGATATAGGCCTCCCATAAACTTTGCCAGCCTCCTCTGTCCTGTGCCTTTTGCATCCAGGTGAGTCACACAAAATCTATTCCAAATTTTTTTTAGCTTGACCTTTGCCACCAATCAGTCACAGTCTTCGTCCAACTGCCATTACCACGACTGTACAGGTCCCGCCGCTTGAGAACAATCGCTTTGTCTTTGACATCGCAAACTTTTGTCCGACGTCGGGTTTTGATGTGAATATTACGGCAAAACCTTCGAGTTCTGGAAGTAGCTCATGTTTGACAGTAGACTGTAGGGAAGTAGTAAATACCAACTCCCACAGTTTGCTCATATACGAATTATTGACAGACGGTACTTACCAGTCCCATAGAAAGAGTGATTTTTTATGTATTGAAAATATTAAAACATACTCTGGGATAAACTATTAATGTTTTAATCATCAGTGGAGCATCATACTCTTCTCTGAAATCCGCCCAATTCACGAACATCAAAGTATTCAACAATGTTCTATGTTTAGTCACTAAACAGTTTTGAATTCAGTAAAACTTCAATAAACTAAATCAGATTATATTTAATTAATAATCAAGAAGTTGTGTAATTCCCTATCAGCTGGTAATAAATTCAATGTTTGCAGTTCGAAACTAATATAACTTTATTGAAATATGTATCTCAGTTAGTTTCATAGCAGCCTCGAGCGTTAAGCAAACGTACTGGCAGTTAAAATAGTTTAAAAAATGCGTTTTTTAATTGACATTTAAAAAGACATATTGGCCAAGTGGTATGTACTTCCGACTTTAAATCCCCTTCGGAATGTCGTTCGGCCGGCGATAAGTTCGATACCGGCCGTGGAACAACGTTTTTTTATATTATGTGCAAATTTAACACGGTTTAACATGATTGATTGAGTGGTTAAACGGTGAAGGAAAACATAGCGAGGAAACCCGCGGCTTAATCAGCTTCAGACGTATTAACCTGTTATTTAGTAAATAGCTGGCTAAGCTGATATGACCTTTACTATAGACACTGCAGCGTCCTGTATCAGTAGCCGACGCTGTATAAATCATCTGAAAATAGAGTTCTACTCTCTGGAAAACTTTACTGGCCGTGTTTTACACACCTAAATGGTGCAGATTCAAATCATATACGTATTTTATGTCGGTTTGAGTTCCTAACTGACATCCCCCCTGTCTAAAGCAATCAAGTTGAGGATTACACGAGTTGTGTTTCATTAATTAAGCTCGATTGATTAGATATTCGCATGTACTATTTCATATATATCTAGATTGATACATTGTAGGCAATATTAAATTATTGTTCAGTGTGACGGTTCGCAACACTTAATTTACTAAATAAAGTACCTTCCCTTTGGTTTATCATAAGGTTCATAATAATTATTACGAAATAATAATGCTTCTACGTAAACATGTAATCTATGTACATCTATTACATGTAGTTTATACAGCGTCAGTAACTGGTATTTATGCTGGTCAGGACGCTAAAGTGCCTGGGTCATTGTGAGATGGATTCGGCTATACCATCCTCCCAGCTTAGTTGGCTATTAGTCAGAACGAAGAAGAACGTATTAGAAGGAAACCCGCGACTTAGTTAGCATCAGACGTATTGACCTGTTCTTTTCTCAGACTAATTAGCCGAATTAATGTTTCATACGACGGTTGACGCGCTGCTGCGCGCTTTTGTTTGCCAGTATGCTATAACTATATTACCTTGCGTGTATACACGCTTGTTATTGCGATATATATGTACATAAAAAGTATACGTTTTCTTCCCTTTGGGGAAAACGGTTCTATTATATTAATCATCTGATTTCCATAGTACAAGCTTTGCTTAGTTTGGAGCTAAGATGTGTGTGTGGTGTCCAGCATTATTTATTTATTCACATTTATGTAAGATCCCCGCAGTTTTCTAGGAGATTTGCAATAATGAATTGTCATCATCGTTCTAACGTCTTATGTTGTATATCCTACAATATATTATATCTACTATACAATCATCAGCTTTTTTTAACCCGCAGTTGGGGTCTCTGCTTTTGCCATTCTCCTTTGACGTTCGCTATTTTAGGTCAGGTGCGACCCACGGTCTTTTGTCTGTCGTCAACCCATCGGGATAGTGGACGACCCCTATTTCTGTACCCTCTTCTCGACTATCACTCAAAAATAATAATTTAGCCACAAACATTTAGGAACAAAGTCTGAGGTCACAATATAATTATATTATATATTATATTATATATAAATGTTCTTCGAATAGCTCTGATGTATGTGAGCTCTTTTGCCAGTATTTTGGTTCTGTATACGAAAGAGAGCGATTTAATTGTAACCCATCTAGTGACACCTTAACTAACGATACTCTCTCAACATTAAACGTCTCCATGACAACAGTGAAAAATAAAATTAAGCAATTGGATTGTAATAAGGGTGCAGGACCCGATGGAATTCCTCCTGCCTTCATAAAAGCGTGTGGAGAAGAACTTTCCGTACCCCTTACTATATTGTTTAATAAATCTCTTGGAACAGGATCTTTTCCTAATGATTGGAAGAAAGCGCATATCATACCTATACACAAGTCTGGAGACAAGACATGCTGCGAGAATTATCGACCAATAAGCATCCTATCATGTTTTTCGAAACTATTTGAATCAGTTGTTTATGATAGTATCTATAGTCATGTGGAACCACTAATCTCAGACAAGCAACACGGCTTTGTTCGTAAAAAATCCACAATTAGTAACCTTCTTGCATACAAAAACTTCCTATGTAATGTCTTTAATTCATCAGGTCAGGTAGATTCTATATATACCGACTTCCGAAAGGCTTTTGATAAGGTCAGTCACTCCTTACTATGCTCTAAATTGTCGCATTACGGTATTCACGGGAGTCTCCTAAGATGGGTTCGCTCTTATTTGGAAAACAGAAGCCAGATAGTGGTAATTAAAGGTTACTCTTCCCTGCCGATGCCGATACCCTCAGGAGTCCCACAGGGGTCGCATCTGGGCCCGTTGTTTTTTGTAGTTTTTGTCAACGACCTGGCCATGCGTATTAGTTGTCCATGCCTTTTCTACGCTGATGATCTAAAGGTCTTTACTAAAGTCAACGACGTAAATGACTGCGTGAAACTTCAAAAAGATTTGGATGCAATATCAGATTGGTGTACTAACAACCACATGTATCTTAACATTGACAAATGTTTTGTCATTTCGTTTACAAAGAAACACCACAGAATACTATTTGATTATAGTATTGCAGATAGAGTACTGGATCGGAACTCGGTTGTTAAGGACTTAGGCATTCATTTTGATGAACAGCTTTCATTTGTAGTTCACTATGATAAAATAATAGCAAGAAGTAATCGACTTCTAGGATTTATCACTAGAATTACAAAAGAATTTAAAAACCCCTTAAGCCTGATTCACTTATTCAATAACTTAGTCCGTTCGATCCTTGAATATGGAAGCATTATCTGGTCACCATATTACCAAAATCACATAGCTAGAATAGAGAGTATTCAAAATAAATGTCTCAGGATACTCTCCTATAGACATAACTTGGGTCGCTCACTATCGGGGTATGAAATGAGACTTGTCAAATTTAATGTCACTGCACTGTCCGTACGAAGAGATCGCATTGATTTAGTTTACCTCCACAAAATTCTCCACTATGTCGTTGACTGTCCAATACTTCTATCATCCATTAGCATCAATACGTACTACAGATCTCGCAACCCACTAACTTTTTCACTGAGTACTCTAAAAAATAATACTTCCTATAATGCTCCTCTTTTAAGAGCGTGTCGGCTATATAACCGGTTAGCTTCGGATAACGATGAGCTAGATATTTTCCACCCTAATCCGTACAAATTTAAGAAATGTGTAGCCAACCTGCTTTGTAATAGTAATAGTTAGCACCTTCCGTATAGTATTTTTATGTATAACAAGTCCATATTTCGATTAACGTGCTTTGTATAGTAACTTGTTATTAGTTTTATTTTCCTTCAATAATATATATATTTTTTTTAGTTTATAGTAGTTTTAAGTAGAAATTCTTCAATGTTTGTTTTAGTAGTAGGTAAATTGTAATTAACAGCTTGCAACACTTTTTCAGTCGTGCTATGTTCGCATGTTTGGAGTAAAGGCTAGATTTAAGAATTTTTAGTGTAGTACTGTTTTAGCGTAAGTTTGTTTTTACTCTGTTTTGTGAACTTTTTAATAAAATAAAATAAAATAAAAATATATTATATGTATCAGTTTATTTTATATCTCATTTAATTTTGAGGTCCTGACTGAAAACCAGCACTCTCTAGCATTCACTATGTGTGGGAGCACTATGCTGAGTCAGGTCCTGTTGGACTCAAACAATCTCATCTGTGTGTCATCTGGGTTGGTTACCTTCTTCCGTTTCTTATCTTTGTATTTTTTCTCTCACTCCTGTAAAAATTATGTTAAAATTTGTCATGCCTTTATATAGTTATTATTTTCATTTCATTTTCATACCAGTCTAAGTTGTGCGTATTTCGGTTTATTCTAGTTATGTTATTTTTTATGAGGCATACGGTAGAAGTTAAATTAATGGCTCTGGGATTTCGCACTAGACGTGGACAATCGTCTCATGCACAGACATACAGACAGCGCTATGCATATTAGGGGGCTTGGCTTTTATCAGCGAAGTATACTGACCAGAGTTATTATGACCTCAAAAGGTCACCAAAAAATAAGCCTTTAAATGGCCGAAAACGTCCAAAAGCCCAAAAATGCCATTTTGGACCTTTTGAGGCTTTTCTGGTACCCACGGGGGTATTTGTAATACAAGCATTGGTACGGACCAATGCTTGTAATATATATATAGAACATCTAGACCAGCATGAACCAATAACTGCAGATTGTACAGACATTTGTCCCGAGGCGGGAATCGAACCCGCAACCTCTCGTGTCGCAGGCGGACCTTCGCCCGCTACGCCACCGATGACGTCGTATAACACAGCATTATCTCTGACGTTATTCAAAAGACCGTTGATTGCATCTGGCCAAGAATAGCAAACGACATAGACGAATGGCAAAAGTATAGAGAGGTATTTGCCCAGTAGTGGGCAAATACCTCTCTATGCTTTTGCCATTCTTGTCTCTCTTCTTTCATGGCTGAAAAGGACTGATTATGATGATGCTGAAAAGGACTGATTACGATGATGATGATTATAATGATCGCTGACAAAAGTTTTACTTACTCAGAAGCATTGGTACAGCTGTTTATACTTGCTATTACTTACTGGCTGTGTAGCCATAATAATAACACAGATAAAGGGAGGTAAGATTTTGATTAATGCGCTAAATATGTAATAATTTGAAATGATTTTCTGAATAGAAATCTGATTTGAAACTGAATTTTGTAAATATACAAGACTTTGCAAGATATTCACTAGAGACATTTCAAAAGATGTTTTTAGTATTCAGACGGCAATTCCCTTTTGGGCATTTACGGGCACATTTCTTTGTATGTTTCGTTGGGTCAAAACTAAAACAAACAAAAAGCGTAATTCTTTAGTTATCCGACGTGGATCAATCTTGCTTGATATTTACAAGAGAGGTTTGAGAACATGTTCGAAGAATTTAAACGAGAATTGATTTAGGTTTTATTGACACACTTATTTATTTTATTACATTTTATTATACTGTCAAATTTTTGGGAAAACTTACAGCTAGGTTGCAAGTGTATAAATATGAATAGAACATGCAGGTGGATGTATGCTGATCGCTAATGAAAAGTTTCCGAAAAAGGCATTAATTTCAAAGTAAATGTAAACTTTCATATGTAGACGACTAAACATATTACAAAAAATCTAATATATAATAACAATTAAATTAAAAGCGACCTAACAAAGAAAAACTAAATATTGATAAAAAAAAATCGTAAACAAGCGCTTAAGCTTACTTACGGTAGTATTAAATAAACATAGATACATAGATACATACATTATATAGCTATAAATTTCACACAGCACTAACTATCTAATGAATAAATAAATAAATAGTGCTGGACAATTCACACAGCATCATCTAGCCCTAAGCTGAGCAGAGCTTGTGTTATGGGTACTAGATGATTGATATAATTAATACATTAAACTACATAGATATTTTTTTATTATATATAAAAAAATATCCAAAAAACCCTGAACAAATATCTGCAGATCATACAAACATTGGTTCCAAGGCGGAACCCTCAACTCTCATCAACCTCTTGCGTGGCAGGCGGACGTTCGCCTGCCTTTGTTACTATCGGGGGCAGCACAGAGGTCGTCGTATTTTACTGACGTCAAAGCTAGAACAAACAAACAGCGTAATTCTCGACTAATTCGACGTAAACTAATCGCCCGTCGCCGAACCAATTGACCCGCGGAATGAAAAGCCTCCGCCTAATCCGTCCCGTGGACTTACAAGGCGTTAGGCTGTTTAATTCCGACAACTGCCTCACAGCGACTTATTTGTTACCTAGATCATTACGTAGATACATAGGGGACAAAATGTTTGATTTATCTGCAGATATATCACAATGATCTATGAGTATAACTCTTTTCCATCTACTATGGATGATTTATACAGCGTCAGTAACTGGTACTTATGTTGCACTAGACGCTGCAATACCTGGGACTTTGTTAGATGGATTAGGCTTACCTAACACCTATGCTATCCTCTCTATTTAGCCCATGACAAATCTCAGCAGAAAATCAAACATTTGAACGGTGGGAATCGAACCCTCTTGCGTCTCATCCGGCTACTAAACTAACTGAACCAGAGGTCGTTGTATTTCGTTCACGTCAAAACTAAAAAAGCAAACAGCGTATCTCGACAATTCGACGTGAACTAATCGCCCGTCGTCGAACCAATTGACCAGCGGAATGAAAACCCTTCGACAAATCCGTCCCGTGGACTTACAAGGCGTTAGGCTGTTTAATTCCGGCAGCTGCCTCACAGCGACTAATTTGTTAGCTAGTTCATTACATAGATACATACAAATGTTTTCTTTATCTGCAGAAAAATAATTTGCCATGGGATTGTTTTCTTTGAATGATAATTTATATATATTGAAGTATTCTATGATTCAATCATCTGATTTCCATAGTACAAGCTTTGCTTAGTTTGAAACTAGATGGTGTTTAGCGTCCAGCACCCTTTATTTACTTACTTTAAATTGATGATTTATATGACAGCGTCAGCCAGTTGCTGTTAATGCTGTTTGGGACGGTGCAGTGCCTGGAATATTGTTAGATGGTTTATTCTTGTCCAGCTCCGATAACATTCCCTTAGCTAAGTCAGCTTTACTCAGAGGAAAGATCATGTCAATTCTTCTGAAGCTGACTAAGCCGTAGGTTTCCTCACGATGTTTACATGTCATGGAAGGATGTTAACCGTAAGGTGAACCGATTTTGAAACATAGAACCTAAATTTGGTCTAGCCTTGAGCTATATGATTTGTACCTTGAGCTTAGGTTAAAATATTATGTATTTTTAGTTGTTGGGATTTGTTGTACTGTAATCTAAGTTTAATCACTATAATCTCATTATATCTGCCTCGTAGCTCCACACTTTGAAGAAACGGTGAATGTTTGAAGGTCTCAACCACAGAGAGAAATGAATATTCTCCACCGTCTGTGGTCGAATTGACAAGGTTCTAGTCTGTCCCAAATTCATTCCGGATTAATTCGAGAGCTTTAAACATGGCGTATTTCAGGCTTATTAACATAATTAGGCTACACACAAGTTCAGGGCACGATTCACTCGAAACGAGTTGCGAATACACTGGTGTTATTGTTTAAACTCATCTGACGTAAATCTAATTTACATTTTGTTGGAATTTTTCGGTGGAAATGTTTCAGAGCATGTCATTATGTTTGAAAATGTTATGTAACCGTGGATGGTGAAATAGTGCTTAGTTTAATACTAACATGCGACTTAGCACTAACGCGACATGAGTAGACTAGGGTTAAGTGCGATGCTAAAGTTAGAGAACAAAGGGAGGGTGTAAACACGGCGCGACCCGCTCTCGCCCGTAAACCCGTTATTGCGTAAATGTTAATTTCCCTCTAAATTGTTTTCTTTTGCACCCGAAAATTTTTAATTATGCAGTTCTCAGAGGACTCTCTGTAAAATAAATTGCATTCTGCTCTGGAAAAAATTGAGTGTTTGTTTATGCAGCGCTCTGGCGGCGCTGGAAGCGGTAAAAGCTTGAATGTAGTACAAATAACACCAATTTGCATACAAAAGTACACTGTCGATAAAAACGTGTTCACAATGAAAAAGTGCGCTCTGTTATCTTGTCCCGTAGTTTGGTATTCGACTGTCATGAATATTTGGTTGCGAACATGCTTTCCGTAAAAGGGAACAACTTCTTTTCTATATTCAACTAAGGTATCAGGGACCTAAATATAACTGGAAATACGCGTCTATCGAATCAAATTAAGAAATACTGGCTTCATTCTTAGTGGTCGAGCGAAAGAATGAATATAAAATGGATAAACCGGTGGGCGGTAGCTAAAAGGAATAGTCGGTTTGTGTGGGATGTAGCTAGGGTATGAAATTCCTTCCTTACAACAATACAATACAATGTTTAATAGTTAATATAACTGTGGGGTATGAATGTCAACAGCTTTTACAGCCACAAAATCTATCAATTATGCCTAGTTTACACGAGGCCATCGCTTTCATGCGAGGCATCTATTCTCGCCAGCGTTGGCAGCCAGCGCTGGCTTGTTATTTGCCTCGTGTAAACAGTTTTTCATGAAATGTTTATTCATATAAACCTCAAATTGGCAAAAACGATCGTAATACGTATTTAAATCGGTCGGACCATTTTGCATTTTTTGCAAGATTATTGTGTTAGATAAAGGTTATAGATATGTATGTACATGGTAGTGTGTTAGCCAAGTTAGCCAGTAACGGGTGGTGCACTGTTCGTGACCTACCTTCAATACCTGCTCAAATATTTATATACTTTTATGTTGCCCCCCGCACATGTTTCATATTTTGTGAACGTCAAAATGAGGCAAATCTATTTTACCTGTGTGGATGTTTATTAATGTAAAGGATGTTTTTGTTTGTAGTTACTCTACAATTAATTTCGGTTTCCTCGGTTGAAATGAACTCAAGTCTATTAACAATCTTGCTTTTGTTTTGTTGTCACAGATGTAACATGCTTCACATCAAAACAAAACATAAGCTAATAACTGTCAGAGTTCTATTAATTAATTATGAAGTTTCGTCTGTCGTCAATCTACAAGTTACATCCTTCGATAAGTATACCTATTGTGACGTCAAGAATATCATTATTGAAAATTGAAGGGGAGGGTAATATAGCTTTTCGGAGGAGGAGGTTTCTGTGAATTTTTGACATGTAACTTTGGTTATGAATATAATGGAGTATGAAACTAGTTCTTTGATTTTGAAGGACGAAAGCTTTATTTAAACGCTAAGTTAGTTATAACTTTCTATGTTTCTAAATATCCATTTTTTAAAGGAAATGACATATAGTAAAGATAAAAAATATTGAAGGGTTTCACATTCCGACTTGGTATTAATTGGGGTGGTAAATTAACTTATCCAAATAGGACATTGGGCTTTTAATGTTTGTAATACGATTAAAATCCTTTAAATATGTCAACTCATGCAAGCCATTCGGGCGAGTCTCGCAGTATTAAATTTATCGCATTAAATAAATAAACAAATATTGCTGGAAATTTCATACAGCAAAAAATGATTCGAAAAATGACAATCAACGCCAGCAAGAAATAGCAGGCTTCTACTGCGAGATGATTTTTTCATCTGGTTTACTAATGACCTTGCTAGCATTTATTGAAATATGAGCTTGCTAGCATAAATTGAATAAATAAATAAAATAAATAAATAATGCTGGACAAATCACACAACATATAACATATATATACATAAAATGAATGAATGAATGAATGAATGAATGAATTAACACTTTATTGTACACAGATAAACTTAAAAATAAAATATACATAGGTAATCACGTACACATAGGCGGCCTTATTGCTGACAGCAATTTCTTCCAGGCAACCCATCAGGAAACACAAGTTGATAAAATAAAACAGTAGGTAGTGCACAAAAATGTAGGAACAAATTATTGATGGCCTATATTTACGTTACTAAATACTGACAAATAAATATTAAATTATACATTCTAAATACATGAATATATAAATATAAATATATATATATATATACATATATAATAAATAATACAAGAAATAAATAATGTAGTAATTAATTAAGTGCTGCATAAAAATTAACATGGAAAAAAAAAAGACGACAGAATGAAAATATTATTAGTTATTGGACAGATAAAAGATTTTGAGCTTTTGCTTAAAAACATGGATAGAGGGAGCGAGTCTGATTTCAGTAGGCAGTGAGTTCCAGAGTCGCACAGCTTGAATGGTGAAAGAGTTTGTGTAAAAGGATTGATGATGTGTGGGAAATTCCAGTGATAAGTTTTCTGATGAGCGAAGATTGTGGGAATTAGAAGAATGAAGGAATTTAAACCGATCTTTGAGATACGGTGGAGAAAGAGGATTGAAAAGAACAGAGTAAAGAAGAGAAAGAATATGTGAGTCTCGACGAAGGCGGATAGGGAGCCACTTGAGCATAGTGCGAAAAGGAGAGACGTGATCATATTTGCGTAAGCCAAATATGAACCGGATGCAAAAGTTTTGGAGGCGCTCAAGCTTATCCAATTGCTCCTCTGTGATGTCCAAGTAACAAATGTCGGCATAGTCAATTACTGGAAGAAGGAGCGACTGGGCAATAGCAATTTTGGTGGCAGTTGGCAGGAAATAGCGCAGTCTTCGCAGTGAAGCAGCAGTTCCATAGAGTTTTCTACAGGTGGCTTGAATCTGAGGACACCATGATAAGTGACGGTCAAATGTTACTCCCAGATTCTTAACCGTAGCACTGTAGGGGATAGGGATTCCATCGAAGGTAACACAAGGAACTGCCTGCCAATCAATTTTATCGGTTAATCTGGAGCTTCCTATAATTATGGTCTGCGTTTTGCTTGGGTTTATCTTTAGGCCATACGCTTTACTCCACTCAGAAATTAAACCCAGATCCGCGTTTATGGTGTCAACCGCATCAGAAATATTTGGTAGATGCGCCTGAGTATATATCTGCAAATCATCTGCATAGAGGTGAAAAGAAGAAGAAAGATTTGAAGAAATAGAGTTGATAAAAATTGCGAAGAGAAGAGGAGACAGAACGCCTCCTTGCGGGACACCAACTGAAGTGTCGCACCATGATGAGCAAGACTCACCAAGGCGAACCCTCTGACGGCGTCCATGCAAGTAGTTGGAAAACCAGTCAACCGCCGTCTGAGAGATGTTAATTGTACGTAGTAATGCCAGGAAAATGTCAAAGTTAACGGTATTAAATGCATTGCTAAAATCCAGAAGGGACAGCACAGTAAGTTTCCGGTTATCCATGCCAAGACGTATGTCATCAGTAATTTTGACAAGGGCAGTTACCGTACTATGACCTTTTCGGAAACCAGATTGTAAAGGATTGAGGATGTTATGGAGAGTAAGAAAGGAGTTGAGTTGATCATGAACTAGACGTTCGAAGGCTTTTGATATAAAGGGTAGAATAGAAATAGGGCGATATTCAGAGAAGGATTTGGGATTCGATTTTTTCGGGAGAGGTATTACTTGAGCTTCTTTCCAACATACCGGAAAGACACCATTTAATGAAGAAAAATTAAGGATATGGCAAAGGGACGGAAGGATGAAGTCAAGTAAGGGGATGAGCATGTTACGACTGATACCATCAGTCCCAACAGCATTAGAGGAAATGGAAAGGAGACAATTTTTGCCTTACAAATTTTGCCGAGAAAGATGGAAAGGACATATATATAATAACAATTTAAAAATTGTTTATCAACGCGAATACAAGGCTATGCGCAATGTAGGGCTTGCAAATCATTAATAAGCATACCTCGCAGTGAACGGCCAGCTCGATGGTTGAGCCTATACGAGAATACAAAATAAATAATTCTGTTTATATTCAATTCACTATCTTTCACATACCATTCAGTGCCTAGGTACCGAGTTATAAACGCCAGGAGCCCCCACCCCTAAACTTCAATTCGCTTTATTTAAGTATTGTTTTAAGTATTAATTTAAGTATTGTCTACACGTGTCCGCAACGCTGGCGCGGGGGTCGAGGGGTATGCGGGCGGAAATCACTGGCATGAAAATAGACGGGCGCTCTATTCTCGCCAGCGTTGGCAGCCAGCGCTGGCTTGTTATTTGCCTCGTGTAAACAGTTTTTCAACATCACGCCAGTCACTGGCGAATGTCCGTAGAGTGTGTGTGTCTTTGTTTTTGTTTGGAATTTCTGCGACAAAATGCGGAGAAAATTCAACGAAGAGGATAGGTGCAGTTGGCTGGTAGGTTTTACCAACCTCCGAACTGTACTCAGAAGGATCTTCTAATCTTAGTCCAGTTATAGGACTATCGCTTAACCATTTTCTTATTCAAAGTAGTTTTGCTTTTTTTTTTCTAATATATCAATCAACTCTTCTCTTAAAAGTGCAGAGATGTACTTTAAACATTTCTTTTTCAACATATGTACTTTGCCGCGAATTCATAATTTTTTACTTCAAACGTGTGCACACCCGAAGAAAAATCCGTGAATGAATGAATGGCTTCGTCTAAACAACAGAGTCCAGGCCAACGCTCGCTTGTCTGCAGGACTGACGCCAGTATTACTGGCTTCGTATAAACTCTGCTTTACACACTTTGGACTTATGAGTTTCGACGGTCATCTGTAAAATCATACTGTCTTGCTAAAAATATCAAAAACGCTGCAACACTTTTTTTATTGTACTAAATGATAAGACAATTCCTTTGGCTTGTCTTTAAAGTAAAGTATAAAGTAACGTATAAAGTAAAGTATAAAGTAAAGTATAAAGTAAAGTATAAAGTAAAGTATAAAGTAAAGTTTAAAGTAAAGTATAAAGTAAAGTAGAGGTTACCGCTTAACATCAGGTGGGCAAAGGCCCACTCTATCTATAACATCGCCCCTACATTCCTCATGGATCACTATTGGATTTTGAAAAATGGGCTCTTAACTGGTGCATCTTTTACAATCCCAAAAAAACAGGACAAAATACAGTTGAATTGAGAGCTCCTCCTTTGGAATTGATAACCCTTTTGCAGCCTAGACCTAGACCATAAATTTATTAAACCTCTATGTTATGTTTGTTTAGTAGTTGCAAATAAATGGTTATTAAATATTTCTTACTATATTTTTTCGAGTCGGTCAAAATATAATTATATCAAAACGAATATATAGCTCCTCGTATTTTTACGTAGTCGTACATTGTAGTTTCTGGCACTTACGAATAAAACGATATACGCCGTCGCCCATTTAAGTACAGCCACTTTTCCTCGTTCTGTTTTAGCCACGAGCCCCCGCCAGAAGCCTGGCTACGTGAACGTAGGTAAAGCCTCTCGACGGTGTCGGGGTTAAATCTAATTTTCCCTCGCTAATGCCCGCCCTCGCTCAAGGTTGAGTGAGCGCGAAAATTGTAACTGCGATTTTGATGCGAAAAAACTTGCAGGTTTTTTGTGTACCGGGAATAATCCCGGGTGAACACAAAACCTGCAAGCAAAAATAAAAACAATAATTTTACATTTAAATTATTTTAGTTATTGTATCAAATAATGAGAATGTGAGTGTGTAGGTACTCGATGGTCGGTCGGTGTAGTGTGACATTATGTGACATGAGTAGGCAGAGTCCTAAAAATCGTGACGTTTCATAAAAATAATTTAAATGAAAATAAGATTAATTTTGGAACTATGGTTCAATTTCATAATTCCTAGATGTGAAATTGCAAAAGATGTGACGTCACACTAGGGAGGGAGGAGTCTCACAAATGTGACCAGCTATGACAATAAGGGATGTGTCAATAAATCATGAAATTCATGTGAACGTAGAGCGTAAAGCCTCTCGACGGTGTCGGGAGAATGGATGGCCACTAAACAAGAAGGGGGTGATTCTAATTCTAATTCTAATTCTAGGGGGGGGTTACCAGATCTGCACTGACGTCCCGCATTGGGGTGTATTGTGCATTGACCCCCGAGGTGCTGCCTCGACCCTAACCTAACCAGCCCAACTCCTTGAAATACCGGAGAAGGACTCGGGGTCGCCGGCAGCATTCCATGAGCATCCCCGAAGGGTATGCAAATGTTGTGGAAGAAGAAGGGCATGACTCCATGAGCTCCTGCAGTCCTGTCTCTATTCTGGTCTGTCTTGTGGCACCACAGTGCAGTAGCACGTGCTCCACGGTTTCTTCCTCCTCAAGACACCCGCGACATAGAAGAAGGGGGTGATTTTGACTTTGCGAATAACTGACTATGCTAGTTCTAGGCTACGGTGCATTTTATTCAAGTAATCCTTGGTGACCGCTTATACGGCTTTCGCCGAAACCGGTCTTCTGAGGTCTACTAGCGTACGCTTCGCATCTGGAGTGAGGCCATCAAGAAATACGGAGAGGCGCTCGCCATTTCCCCCTGGACATCTTAAAAGCCTTTGTCAGCGTTTGGCATAACAGCCATATTAGCAAGGTTATTTCATTCGGCCTGCCTACTAGACTCTGTGTTTGGATTTCGGACTTCCTGACCGATTTAGGTAGTTGTTGACGGATGCTTGTCCGATCAAATAGCAATGCCGGTGCTCCCCAGGGTTCAGTGCTCTCTGCAACACTATTCCTGCTGAGTATCGATGATCTGGTATAACCCGGTATCTTTGGGTACGCAGACGACAGCGCGGTGGTTGAGAGCACACATTATTAGGTGGACATGTTTAGTTATTTCTGAAATTAAAAAAAAAATGCGTAGATCCATGAAATGTTTATTCATACAAACCTCAAATTGGCAAAAACGATCGTATACGTATTTAAATCGGTCGGACCATTTTGAATTTTTTGCAAGATTATTGTATTAGTTATAGGTTATAGATACAATGGTAGTGTGTTAGCCAAGTTAACCAGTAACGGGTGGTGCACTGTTCGTGACCTACCTTCAATACCTGCTCAAATATTTATATACTTTTATGTTGCCCCCTGCACATGTTTCATATTCTGTGAACGTCAAAATGAGGCAAATCTATTTTACCTGTGTGGATGTTTATTAATGTAAAGGATGTTTTTGTTTGTAGTTACTCTACAATTAATTTTGGTTTCCTCGGTTGAAATGAACTAAGTCTATTAACAATCTTGCTTTTGTTTTGTTGTCACAGATGTAACATGCTTCACGTTAAAACAAAACAAAAGCTAATAACTGTCAGAGTTCTAATAATTAATTATGAAGTTTCGTCTGTCGTCAATCTACAAGTTACCGTGGCATCCTTCGATAAGTATATACATATATTGTGACATCAAGAATATCATTATTGTAAATTTTTGACACGTACCTAACTTTGGTTATGAATACAATGAAATGTGAAACTAGTTTTCTTATTTTGAAGGACGAAAGCTTTACTTTGACGCTATAAGTTAGTTATAACTTTCTATGTTTATAAACAGCTATTTTTTTAAAGGAAATAACATACAGTAAAGGTAAAAAATATTGAAGGGTTTCACATTTCGACTTGGTATTAATTGGGGTGGTGAATTAACTTATCCAAATAAGACATTGGGTTTTTAATGTTTGTAATACGATTAAAAACTTTTACATATGTCAACTCATGCAAGCGATTTCATTCGGGCGAGTCTCGCAGTATTAAATCTATCGCAATGAATAAATAAACAAATATTGCTGGAAATTTCATACAGCAAAAAAAAATTCGAAAAATGACAATCAACGCCAGCAACAAAAAGCAGGCTTCTACTGCGAGATGATTTCTTTATCTGGTTCATTATTGACTTTGCTAGCATTTATTGAAATATGAGCATTTATATAAAAATTGTTTATCAACGCGAATACAAGGCTATGCGCAATGTGGGGCTTGCAAGTCATTAATAAGCTATCACACCTCGCAGTGAACGGCCAGCTCGATGGTTGAGCCCAACGAGAATACAAAATAAATAATTCTGTTTATATTCAATTCACTATCTTTCACATACTATATAGATGTGGAGTTAGAGAATAGGCTAGATGGACTAATTTTTAATTGTTCGTCCGTCATGTAGATAAACAAAATGTTTTGGACACGTATTATTTCATTTTTAACGTAATCAAAAAATGACCTTTATACATTATAGAGGTATAGAAATTTCGCGTGACGTCACACGCTGCTACTTACGCGCCGATGTGCCTCGGTACATAAACATAGTTATGACGTCACGAGCCCCCACTCCTAAACTTCAACACGCTTTATTTAAGTATTGTTTCATTGATTAGAAAATAAAAAAAACACGTGTCTATTATTTTTGTATTCTAACACTGACAGACGTCAGGACGTGGTCGCTCAGCGACAAAGTCCTTTTTTTAAATAAATAAAACCGGGCAATAGCGAGTTGGACTCGCGCACCGAGGGTTCCGTGCCATCATACAATATAATTTATGACAAAGGCGGTTTTTTATTTGTTGAAGAACCTTGACAGCGCCATCTCTTGTCTGATAGCGGAACTTATGTAGATTTTTTACACTTTCGATGATTTCTAAAAAAGTATGCTATGTAGAGAGATTATAATAAATTTACTCTAATCTTTACATACACTTCTAATAGTAATAAAAGCTTCAAAGGTTTATCTCCGCAAACCTCGGAGATAAGGGGGGGGGGAACGCTATTTTTATCAACATTTTTGTAAATAACTCAAAAACTATACGACTTAAAGGAAAACTAAAAACTGTTTATTAATGTGCAAAAGAATACATTTCATATGATACCCTACATAATCTAGTAACTTTCCAAAAATTTTGAAAACCCCCCTTCAACCCCCCTTGTCTAAAAAACTATGCAAATTAGAGAGTATACTACAATTTTCCTATTAAGTTTACATACACTTCTATGAGCTGTAAAAGTATCACGGGTTTATCTCTGCAAACTTCGGAGATAAGGGGAGGGGAACGGTCATTTTTTTGACATTTTTGTAAATAACTCAAAAACAATACGGCTTAAAGAAAAATTACCCACATATATAAGAAAATATCAGAAAATAACCCCACATCACCTATTTACTTCACAAAATTTTTGAAAACCCCCCTTCCACCCACCTTGTCTAAAAAACTATGCAAATTAGAGAGTTCGCTATAATTTTCCTATAAAGTTTACATACACTTCTATTAGCCATAAAAGTATCACGGGTTTATCTCTGCAAACTTCGGAGATAAGGGGGGGGGAACGGTCATATATAGGGCTATAAGGGTTCCTTTTTACCATTTTGGTCCGGAACCCTAAAAACACTGACAGACTAAATATAATTTTGATTTTTATACCCTACCATGCTTATTCCGGAACGTACCTACCTACATACCGCAGCCACAGCCTTAGTTAAGTTAATAGAATTATAAATTATTTGCCAGTTCCTTGAGGTTACGAGAACGTCGAGGTACACATACTGATTAAGTGAAAGTAAATAAAAATTGCAGATAGCTTCAGCGATTACGAAGCTACGAGTATCTTCCTCAGCAGTCGTTAAAATTATGTTTTCTCTTTAAAGTGCTTTTGCTGCCGCTACAGATCCGTGGTAACCTCTTTGAATTTTAATACTGTTAAACGGGTTTTCTACTCGCATTTACTATAAACCTTGCAGAGAAATGGGCTCAGAGTGACCTTGGCTCCCTGATGAGGGAACGCAGTATCGGGGTCGACCGAGGGAGCGTTGGCGGGATGAACTTGTTACCTTTGACAGAGGATGGTGGGAGTCTGCAAAGGATCGGGATGATTGGAAGACTTTAGGGGAGACCTTTGCCCAGCAGTGCAACAACATAGGTTAAATAAAAAAATAAAAAGTTTTTTATACCTTGTTAAGTGTTTGACTTGACTTTGACTTGTGCAAGTGATTGTGTCAAGTTACTGTTATGGGCACTTTTAAGTCCCGATAGATATATTTAATCTCAAGTTCGTTGGACTACTCCAATCTGATTGTTTGCAAAAAAAACCGAAAACTTACCAGACGTTTAAACTTTCGACTAACCACTTGAATATTTAAACTCTACTGACTTACCGCTATAGACTAGACGCTCATCGCTCATTACAACTAACATTTCTGGTAGGTAATCTTGCGAGTATTTACATGCACAAATTGAAGGATGAAACTTATAATCTACTAGCTGTCCCGGCGAATTTCATATCGCACCTACCACTACAACTTCTTACTACAACTATCCTACAACTACCCTACAGCTACCCTACAACTACCCCTTTAGATTTAATTTACGCAGCGAAAAGTAGCCTATATCCTTCTCCATGGTCTAATCTACTCCTATACTAAAATTCATCCAAATCGGTCCAGCGGTTTTAATGTGAAAAGGGAACATACATAATACATTCTTACTTTCAATTTTATATATTAAGTAGGAAGAAATATTTTAACTACATAAATTAAAACAACCTATCACGGAAGGGTGGTGGAAAGCGGCCGGTGATCGTGACAACAAAAATACGATAGGGGAAATATTTGCCCAGCAGGGTGAATGTGCAGGAAAATTAATGAATATAGAACTAACTTCATTTTTTTGTAACTAATCTTCAAAGTATTTAGGTACCTGCACAAACTGAAAGAAAACCTTAAATCTCAGAGGTATTTTTAAATTCGCAGGTTCGTTAGAATCCAATCTGGGTCTTTTTTAGAAGAAAAGAGTTACCGAAAACTTACCAGACGTTTAAACTTTCAACTAAAGCAATTACGAATCGAAACTACGGATTTACCGCTATAGACTAGACTCTAGACTCATTGAAACAAACTAGATTTTCTGGTAAGTAATCTTGGGAGTATTTACTCGCACAAATTTAAGTAGCGAAGCTTGGAATATAAGAAGTAATTTTAACATTTATAACAACCTAAGAGTGGTTGAAAGCGACCGGTGATCGAAAGAAATGGAAGGAGATGTGGGAGACCACCATAAAAATTAAACACCTTATAATTACAAAAAATACAAATTATAATTTTTATGTTGTTTAATCACACTTACATCACGCCGTGGGGTGCCGGCAGTCGCCGTGGGGTGCCGGCAGTAAAATGATACCCCTCCTCTCATGCCCATGGATGCAGTAAGAGCCTGCTAAGGGATACCTCCGGAAGATGGGCAGCAGCGACTATCCGTGTATCAACATCCCATACTGCGCTCACCAACCCGCCTGCCAAGCGTGGTGAGAATGGCAACTACCCCTCATGAACGTTTTATGGCTGAAATGATGATGAATCACACTTAGGTAGAACATTTCGAGGAAATGATAAACCTTTAGGAAGCGTCAAGGATCGATTTGACGGATGTGTGTTCGAATCCCACCGGAATCGTAAATATTTGATAAGGTTTTCATTTCCTTGAAACAAATTGTCAGTCCATTAATCTGTATTAAACAACCTTTATTGTGTATTATGAAAACGTAGGCATGTATTATTTTAGAGAATATTTTACAGTGTGTAAGTTATGTGTAATTCATTAAAGCAATTATGGGTTCACTAAGTAATATTATGTAAAAAAACACGCAGAATTTTTGTATCGTAGATTCCGTTACAGTTACATAGAGCCTAAGTAGTAATCTAAGTCAAGCTAATAAAAGTGTGTTCAAATTGGTTTACTCTCCACTTACGAGTAACATATTGTTTCAGCAAAGATGCAACAGCATTTTTCCATACTTCCTTTGATAAAAAGTTTTGTATAACATTTAAATAACCCTGAACCATATCATACCAAGCATGCAAATCTCAATGTTTTTTCTATGCAACCATCCAATCTGTAGGGAAATGAAATAAAATTATAGAACATAAATTTCTGGTTGAATATCGCCTGTCGAAGGCGTGTCGTAAAATCACAGAGTGTATTGTACCTTGAGGGTCCTGACCGTAATTATTTAGGAGGCGCTCTGTAGCCACCGCGATCGCCAAGCATAAGTATCTCGTTCTTGTTCAGAAAAACGCATTACGTTCTTTTTCTCATTTTCTTTGGAAATTTATAGCCTGAAAACATGAGAATTTCGCTGACCGACAAAAAGTACGGTTCTTTCGTGTATTCAGGCTGTATCTTTGCTTTGGCTTTGGTTTTTTCATAACTGGTCATGTTGTTTTTGGTTTATACAAGCCTACTCCAAGAAACATGAGTTACACTGTTAGTAGGTGTTGTTATGCTGTAACAGATCGTAGCAATGGTGAAAGGAAATTATTTAACAATTCTTTATCTAAAATGGCCACGTTATTTTAAATTTACATGTAAATTAGACTTTAAAAATGACCCATGTTTCCTAGGCCAGAACTTTTGCTCTCCCAGGATACAGGGGGTTAATTGAAGTAGACGAATATAAGTATGTAAGGTTTAAAATATAAACCGATTTTCTATTTATATCACGTACTAAATTACCTTATTCTTATTTTTATGTCACTGGCAGACTGAACTTCTATAGAAGAATAAGAATTTTAAATATCCATAAAGTTCCGTAAAATTACGTCTACTTTCGTTTTAATTTCGTTCTTTTAAGTTCTAAGTTAAGTCGTATATGAATGATGCTTAATTCTAAGCTATCTGCTATGAAACAATTCGGGGAAACGACCCACATAGTAGAACTCAACGTATGTGGGACTCTAGGTATCTCGAATTCCAGAGTGTCGGCTTCATCACTATTTCTCAGCACGTACGGCCGGCGGCGATATTGATTTTGGAACTGGTCAATTAAACGTCTTTGTCTCTGCTGCTTGGTATGGGACCAGTATTTATCTGTGAACTGTATTTAGGACGTGATTGAATGAAACCGAGTTAACGGAACGGGGGATAGTAAATAAAAAAGTTAAATACGTGACGTTTATACAATTTGGTACGAGACATACGCGCCCTTTGTGTCGTGATCTGTGCAAACACAGATCAGAGATTCGTTGGGTTTAAAACTTTTCCAATTCATATAGGAGTGTGTTGTTTTTAGATCCGTCATTGATTAGAATGTCTTGAACTTGTGACATTATTTTACCCGACCCTCGACTCAAAAGAGGGTAATGATGTGTTTATATACATGAATGAATGTTTGTTCCTATATCTACGCGTGGGCGTGATGATTTTTATGTTAGAAATGGCCTGTTTTCTTGTTTGGATTAACATCACATACTACGCTCGCCAATCCGCCTGCCAAGCGTGGTGAGTATGGCAGCGGGTTGCTGCCATACTCACCACGCTTGGCATGATCAATACTTGAGATTCATGAGGAAGGCCTACGTCCAGCAGTGGACGTCATATGGCTGGCATGAGGATTATGATGATGATGATGATGAAAAATAGCGATAGCTATAAAATATATAAACGCCTGTAGGTAATAAAATATAGAAAGAACCCCTTAGGCAATATATCTTCGAACTTCGCCTGGCAATAAGTCGAAAGCCAAATAATAGTATTCAGGTTAATTGCCCTATCCAATGAGACGAACGCTCACCGATTTTAATTGTTCAATGCAATTAGGGCCATTTTCATAAGTATCTTTGACTTCAGTAAAGATAAATCTGTATTTTGTTGTTTTTGTTGTTTTGAACATAGTAGGCCAAATTATTAAACTGATGTGATGTGATTTGTATATTAAGGTTAGCCCTCCTCTCATGCCCGTCGACGCAGTAAGAGCCTGCTAAGGGATGCCTCTGTATTGGCAGCAGCGTCTTTCCATATATCAACATCCCGTACTGCGCTCGCCAATCCGCCTGCCAAGCGTATGGAGATCCATGATGGAGGCCTATGTTCAATAGTGTACGTTTTACAGCTGAAATAATGATGATGATGGTGATTGTATATTATTAATGTATTTCTCAAACTTCCCCTACAATACTAATAATATAAAGAGGTAAAGTTTGTGAGTTTGTGAGGTTGTAAGGGGTAATCTCTGGATCTACTGACCCGATTTTCATAATTATTTTACTAATAGAAAGCCACAGTATTTGTGAGTGTCATAGGCTATAAATTAACGCCCAACGAAGTGGGCACCGGGTCAGCTAGTTATTAATATATAAATGTACTACCTAATACCCATCACAGGAAGAGAAAGAATTCCCGTAGTTAAACGAGGCTCTTGTTATCATTTGTTCTGGTTTAGTCAGCTTCAGACGTATTGACCTGTTTTTTTACTAATAGCCGACTAAGCTGGGAGGATAGCTGCTTGACAAGCCTAATCCACCTAACAATTTCCCAGGCACTGCAGCGTCCAGTACAGCATTATTGCCAGTTGCTGACGCTGTATAAATAATGTACAATAGATGCAACCCTTACTTTTTTGTTTTAATAAATTTGCTTAATTTTAACAAACCCGTGGTTTGCCACAAACTTGACCCTTGCCGTGGGGTGCCAGCCGTAGAATGTTACCTCTACTCTCATACCCGTAGATGCAGTAAGAGCCTGCTAAGGGATACCTTCGGAAGATGGGCAGCAGCGTCTTTCCATGTATTAACATCCCGTACTGCGCTCTCCAACCCGCCTGCCAAGCGTGGTGAGTATGGCAACTACCCCTCATGGAGATCAATGAGGGAGGCCTGTATTCAGTAGTGGACGTTTTACGGCTGGAATGATGATGATGAACAAACCTGTATGCTATTTTTTTAGAGTAGTTATTCAGATTTAAAAACCAGCGCTGCAAAATAGTAAAATGAGTACCTGAATTTATTCTTCGCCGGCATTTAAGAGTGGGTTTAATTACATTCCACTAAGCGTGGCTGCTATAAGAATCCCTTGGATTAATTAAAAAGCCATGAAAAAATAATTTAAAACATTTATTAAATAAACTAAGCAAGGTGCGGGTCGGTTCACGCACTGTGTAGGGTTCCGTAGTTGATCTACGGTTAACAGTTGTTAAAAGTTGGAAAACATACGAGTAGAGGTATTAACAGGTATTAATGGAGTTGTTGATTGGCAGTATGTTTTTTGTGGCATCACATATTTGACCGACAATTTCTCTGAAACTAAAAAAGCTAGCCTTTACAGTTTTCCTGGAAAGTTAATGTAAAGGATTTTTTCAGATTTGTAAAGTTTAAAACTGTAATATTTTGCAAACGGAACCCTAAATAAAAAAAACTTTCTTTGCAACCTCAATTAGCTGCCATAGACAGCGAGTACTTAAATCGCTACTACTTACCATTCCGTAAGTAATAGTATTCAGTCTGCACGTTTTGATGCGCAGAGACTCATCTTCCCTCCATAATACAAGTTAAAGATTCCGGTCCTCCTCATTGATGGTCAGGAGGTACCTATGCAACCGGGCTCTTATTAGTATGGAGAAAAGCAAGCCTTGCATGTTGGGTCCAACCCTCAATATATCGTTGACTGAATAGCCAGATGAGGTAGGTGCGGATCCGCCAAAAACGACACGAATCTTTGTAGACTCACTACAGTCTTTAAAGACAGCGTGATGGCATAAAAAATAGAAATTTTGCGGCTTAGAAATAAGAGACTCCAACAGATGACCTAGGTCAGAATACTCACGCATGAATTCGACCTATTGTGATTTGACGTCAGGTTGCTTACGAAATCGTTTCTCAAGATTGATTAATCTTTTCTTAGCAGCATTATAGGATTGCCCAAGACAATCAGCTAAATCTTTGGGTGGCAGTCCTACTGAATCTGCCTGTATTTAGGCAAAAAGAGTGAGACAAAAAATGCGATTCACATGCCTTCTCGCTCTCGATAAGCTTACACCTTAGAGGAACTTCTTCGAGTTCCCAAAACTTAGTGAGTTGTTGATTTATTTGAATATCGTCATCGCATCTTATGGATGTACTTTGCTTACTGGCAACAATAGTACCTGAAATAATCCAACTGATTTAGGATCTCATTAGTTTTGGGTTGTAAATGGTTTTAAAATACCTATTCAACGATACACAATGGCAAAATAAAAAAAAAGTTCATCCTCATTTTACCTTAATGGGAGGGAGGTACCCCAAATTTATTATTTTTCAGTTTATTTCAGTAGTGTCATTGTTTTAATTACAGCTGTCTAGGACTAATAATCTCATCGTAATTGTTGTACTACGAAACCCTAAAAATGTATTAACGAAACTTGTTTTCTTTGTTTCAGGTATGAACGCACACACCAATTATTGGTCAATTCTAATCTCGGCGTGTAGTAGAAGGTTGATAATAATACTGTTTTTAACCGACGAAAAAAAAAACGGCCGACGATTCTCAATTTGACCGTATACATATATTTTTATACGTATGATTAGAAACACTCGTGAGTTGCCTTCAGAACATTTTGCTAAACACAAAATACAATAATGGAGGGACTGTCTATGTATGTATGTATGTTTATTTAATGTAGTCTCTTAGTATCTAGTCGTTAGTCTCTAGTCTTATTTAATGTTTATAGGCTGTATTTTAATATGTGTAAAAAACCCAAATAGAGTGATGCTGACTATCTCGGATTCGGTGATTTTCATTCAAGAAAAGACCACGAATGTTTTAACTTCAACTGCTGATTAAACGATAATGACAACCTAAGCGCCCGCCAGCTGATTCTTGACAGGGTTATTATCCTTCGCGAAGAGTTGTAGTATAATAATAATATAAGTATATACATAAAGTATATACACGATGTAACTTGAAGGGTGGATCATCGGTGGCTGGGCGGTGGGGGACTTCAGTACCTATCAACTTAATCCCCATGCAAATGTTTAAAAAATCCAATTATGAACTTAGGATCATGTTCTCTTTTCACATTAACTGGTCAAAATATATATGAAAATTATTAGAAAAACATACTCATTTCCGATGTTTTTCTCCAAAATGTGGCTCAACAACAACAACAAGACGTTTTAGAGAAAAAACTAACCCCCCTTTTGGGTTACTCATGTTATAATACACCCTGTATTTCTTATTAAAACTAAACACAATTATATTACTAACTTTCAAATACACTACAACAATTTTTCCTCAAGAAGTGATCTCAGCTCACTCCAGACTCTAAAACAAAAACTTGATGAATTAGTTGATTAATGTTCGGGCCAATATAAATTTAAAAACTCGCAATTCCTTATTTTATTCATTGGCTTACCAGCAGACTCGTTTAAAAGCTCATTTTCATTCAAAATCTGTGGTGTTTCTTTCGCCAACAACAGTACAGAAAATACGGATAAAAGTATGAAGCAAAATGAATAACGCAAACAATATTTCGTAATCAGTTATTGGTTGGTTGGGTAATGAACGCTGCAAGCTTGGCTAATGAGGGACCTAATAGGATAGACTTGTGGTTTTAATCTCAGCAAACGCGATATCGGTGAAATAAATCATGTACAATCTGGTTAGGACATGTTTTGTGTTTCAGGATTATTATTCATGAAAATTGCTTTGTTTGTAACAAGGGTAAATTAGAATGAAGGTGACTTTCGTAAAATAGAGGTTTTGCTGTTGGGTTACCTGGCTCATTTCGTTAAATAAATAATGCTGGACATTTCACCCACCAATATTTAGCCTCAATTTACATTACAGTTGATATTCGAATGCATTTTTTTTTTGTAAATATATTGCATACAAAGCGTTCTTTCTTCTGACTAATAGCTGACTAAGCTGAGAGGATGGTATAGGTGATGGGCAAGCGTAATCCATCTAACAATGTCTCAGGCACTGCAGCGTACCGTGGAGCATGATACCAGCTGCTGAAACTGTTTAAATCATCTATAATATATACATGTATATAGATTAAGTTACTGAAATAAACCTATTTTTTATTTATTTATTTAAATAGATGATAATTTACAGTTTTTTTATTTTTTCCTTACTGTCAAAGAAAAACACTCCTTGCCGAGATAAATATCTTCAGTAAAGCAAACATTTTGTCTTACGGCGGGGATCGAACCCTATCTAATCAAACCAAGTGCGCCATGGAGGTCGTCAATATTTAGATAACTGCAAATTTGCTAATTAAATTGCAGTTTGCTTTTTATTACTAATTTGTAGTTGAAAAAGTAGCAGAAAATTTCGTGCAATAGTTTTTACTAAGCCGAATCGGAGGAGAAAGGACCGGGTGATACCGGTACTGTCAATGAATCAGTCCCATTTTTTGATACAAAGTTAGTTACTAGTGTTTTTCAAGGTTTTACTATGATTTATTTCTTAATTTCCTGGTGATGATGACTAGGAAGGTATGATGATACATATAAGTATAAATATCTTGAATGATATTAATATAGCCATCCAGGATTTTTTAATTGAATGCAATATTTGACTTGTTAGTGAAAACGCCATAATAATATTACTGAGGAGTACTCGCAATTCCTCATGTACCACAACTAAGCTTAAAAAAATGGGTCCCATCTGGAAAAGTATCCTATATCAACTACCTACAAAATAATTTTATGAAATGCTTCATGTATAACGGAGTTTGTTACCTTAGTTAAAAAAGCCTTAGTTGAAGAAGATAATAAAAAATGCCGTGGGGTCCTGGCAGTAGAATGTTGCCCCTCCTCTCTTGCCCGTGGATGCAGTAAGAGCCTGCTAAGAGGTACCTCCGGAAGATGGACAGCAGCGTCTTTCCGTGTATCAACATCCCGTACTGCGCTCGCCAACCCGCCTGCCAACCGTGGTGAATTACCTCATGGATCTCCATAAGGGAGGCCTGGGTTCAGTAGTGGACGTTTTATGCCATAATTTTGTCATCATGATAGGTTTTATCATCATCATCATCATTGCTAGTTGATGATGATGATATGCCTAGTTACATGGTACGTGTTTCACTAACATACAATAAAGCATTTCACGTCTTTTTAAACATCAATAATATATTTAGACTGGTTGTGATATTTACGGAATTTTTACCATAATTTGAGTATTTTTGAGTTTCCAGATATTTCGGCGCAGTTTCACACGCCATGAGCACGTATAAGCCAAAAATTAATCCAGTTATATTTAATGAGGGTTTTTCCGCACTTTCTTGTTATATTAACACAATATGCTAAGCATAATAATATGGGTTTGTCTTCTTGCCCGTTTCGTTGCGCCCCGCCCTTGTTTAGACAGCAGGCCGTTCATAATCTAATTATCGTAAAGTGCTTCCTTAAGTAAATAAACTCTTTTGTTATCCGAAATGAGGCTTAGCAGCGCAGATTTTTTTGTTAGCCGAAATGAGAATGGAAGGGCTTTTATTTCCTGTGGTTGTAAGGCGCGAGGGTTTTGCCCTTAGACAAATTGATTTTTAGATTAAAATTAAGGCAGGGCTGTAGAAATCCACCCACTTTCATTACATATTAAATTGCTTAGGGAATTAGTGAATCATTTCATATTAGAAAAAACCTCGTTCTTCGTCGTCTGCCCATGACCCAGTAAAAAGGTCTTTTGTTTAAGTCTCTTGCAACGGTGCTGGACAAGTGAGACCGGCGGCAGCCCTTTTTAATCATTAATCATTTTGTTTAAAGTACCTACGTATTCAAAAAGTTCGCTGATTCTATCTCTCAGCTGGTTCAGTTACAACTCAGTAATACCCAAAAACAATTTCCCCTTTTATAATTTAATATTAATGCGCGGACAGACGAGAAATCCATAAAATATAATGGGAAAGTTCCAGAACGCGATGAGGTTTTCAAGATTTATTTCATCGGCGCGTTAAACGATTGCGGGTAAGCCTTATTACGTTTAACGAAATAGATTTTTTATTTGCTCTTAGCGCAGTTTAGAAGCCCTGGGTTATATCGTTATCGAAGCGCTTACGACGCGATTGCAAATGTCTGACAATGCTATTCCTTTAAATAATATTGAGGTAAGATTCAAACGAGTATCAGCGCTTTGTATCGTAAGCATGACTGTAGTAAAATATGGTTTATGAACTTGAATAGAAATGAAAAATGCAATCAAAATTTTGTCTCCGACGGGACTCGAACCCGTAACGTTCAGAAGAATATCTCTAAGAATTTCAGCTAGATGTCGCCACTCGGTTCGAAACCGATAAAGGCAGTCAAGATTTTCGACCCGACGGTTAATTGCTCCGTGGCCGAACGGTTAAGGCAGCCTGCGTTGAAGGTGTTCGTCTGAACGTTACGGGTTCGAGTCCCGTCGGAGACAAAAAAATTTGATTGCATTTTTCATTTCTATAATGATACCTTAGTGTGGGTTTACACTTTAAATAAAAAATTGCTTATGAACTTGAACCTTGAAACCCTACTGTTTTTTTGTAACAGTCAATATCTAGCCATCACTATAGAAATATCGGGATGCCATCATTCTTTACCAAAATTCTACTTCTTAATTTTTAAGCTTCATACTATCCAAACTATTTTAAGTCACTGTAAGCTTCTGCTTCTATACTAAATTACATATGAAGAATTTTTTAAATTATACTGGAATGACCGGCACTTTTCTGATCGGACTTAATATGGTCTTGACAGAATTAAAGACACCACGAAACATTTGTAAATACATGTTTGATCATACCGATATTACATTGTATTAAAAAAAAAGTATAACGATAACTCTGTAAACTATACGTGTTTGTTTCGAGTACTAGGAACATTCTTCGTTTATTTCAAATATTTAAATATTTGGTTTATTTATGCTAACTGAGAAAGGTATATTAACAAATGCTTTGATTTACTTAAAGTAGCATAGATGGCATTGGTAAATCGTGCATATACACACATAATGGGTAACATCTAATTTTACTACTCTAAGATCTGTCGCCTGTCCTAATAGCTATTTAACTTTTTCTGACATCAAACCTCCTTTTGTGATGAGTTTGTTCATTCTTTTCACTGAAATGCCAGCTCCCACTGTGTGAATAAATAAAGTTCTGTTGGATTGCGTTTTGTACGATACATTTGGGTCTCGTACCTGACCAGTGTATTATGGATAAATAACCTGTTTCGAGTTGGTTACACTCCAAATGAAACTAAAAATGAATCTTATATACGTTATAACAGAATTCAGGAATTACGTGTATTCAAATAAGGCCTAAAAACTGTTAAAATATAATGTTCATCTACCTACATGTTGTACCCTCATGCAGCGTATTTATCGTGACTCAATGCACGAACGGAAAGAGTACTAGCTACCCACAAGACAGGTTCTCCTAGGGTGGGAGCTAGCGAACTTGTTTACAAATTAAACTTTGTCGTAATATTAAAAGTGTTTGTATTTACCTATTATTTCATATTCTATAAGTTTGTAAAAAACATTGTTTCATGTTTTGTAAGTTACTAAATAAAGTTTATTATTATTATATTATTATATACGTCTAAAAACCGTAGGTATTTATATAGAGTCAGCACCCGAACAACATTCATGCTATGCGGGACGCTGCATTGCCTGAGACGTTACTAGATGGATTACGTTAGGCAGTTGTTAGTCAGAGCAAAGAATAGATCATCTGAAGGTCATCTGAACCTAACTAAGCCGCAGGTTTCTTCATGATATTTTCCTTAACGATTTAAGCATGTGCACATAATTCAAGAAAGGAGAATCCATTGGTACAGAAAAATCAATTTATTGGTAACAATAACTATGGTATGATCTATTACGGGGCAGTATCGAACCCACGACTTTCGGTTTGAAAGTGGTATCTTCCAGCCTTTCAAAACTTTCAAACCGAAAGTCGTGGGTTCGATACTGCCCTGTAATGAATGTATACTATAGTTATTGTTACCAATAAATTGATTATTCTGGCAGTATCTTCCACTAGGTTGTAATACGGCTTTTTTTAACTCAAACTCAAAAATACTTTACTCAGTACGGCCATGACCTTATTGACGTGTCACAAATTACAAATAAAACAATACAAATTTATTTAATATACCTAATTAATAAACTATTACGAACGTAGTAATTATAAGAAGCCACTTCTGTTTCACTCATGGTACAATAAATATGAACTACATATAGGAAAAGTTTTGTTGTTATCACAAACACATAGAAAAAAATATATAAATAAGTTTGCTACAGCAGCACAAGGACTGCTTTTCATCACAACCTTTAGTTAACTTAATAACGTATAGTGATAATCATGTTAAAACTAGTAACAGCTCTAAATTGTAGGCATTAGTAGTCTTTACTAGACCGTATTTTCCAAAGATAGCCCGATCATTATCACGCTTTACCGTAAAGAGTTAACCTAAATGGTTGATAGATTGTAGCCTCCGTTACAATGTTATAGTGGCGGTGCACGTTGCCTTTTGATGGGGCCGTAAAATTTAACGTGACTTTAGATCGGCACCCGTCGACTTCACCCTACCTTCGCTGTAAGCCTTCATGTAGTCATTAGAGCGGGGACATTTCAATAAGTGAGGGGATAGTATAGGGTATAGAGTATAGTAATATAGCCGTGTCCGTACGAACATCGATCACGGTACGTGTGGACGTAAATAAGGAAAGCAAAAACGAACACCTTCTATTTACTTGTGTTCCCGCTCAACCCCTCAGTATCCATGTATTCACTGTTGGAAGTAGTACGCACGTGCGAACAACGTTTTTGATGTTCGTGTGTTAAATATTAGTTTGTTTCAGTTAAAGATTGTACTATTATCGTTCGTAAAACTTAGCTTGATCGCTGTGACAGTTGTCATCTGGACACGCTGCCGCGTGTCTAGCCAAGTTCAAGTCATGAAATTACGCCCATCTATTTCTGAATTTTGCGACTGTATAAATTACCTGTGAAAATGTCGTACTTTATGGGTGGGACTGCACGAAAAGTGATTTGCGATGAGACGAGGGTAGTCAACAAATGTAGAAAAGTAATACGAGAAGATTGGGAACTCGATGTTCACTTTGATATTACCTATTGTACGTAAACGGACAAAAGTTAATTATTAATCTGCAAGACTGCTCCATTATTATTATTATTTAACACTTTAACACATAACAATTGTGTAAGGAGAACTTAATGCTAAAGCATTCTCTGCCAGTCATCCTCCATTGACTCTGACTCAGATTTTGACGATAGCAAAATCGCTGCACAAATTGCGAAAGATGATTACAAAAATAATAAGTCTTTTGTTTTCATCTCTCGCAATAAGCAAGAAGTCCACATATTGACTACTGCGTGATGAGATGGCTTATTATAGTTTGCAAAACTTAGCTTGATCGCTGCGACATATGCCAAGTGACTCGAATAGTGCTGGAACGATGTTGATAATAAGACGGTATTATGTTTGGTACGGTAACTCATCGGCATCGCACGTTAGTGACGTGCAGTCCCGCCCATAAAGTACGACATTCCCACAGGTCATTTACGCCTTGAAAAAAATCAGAACTTGATGGGCAGGATTTTGATGGCAGCTGTCGCAGCGTGATCGCTATATTTTACGGATTATAATGGCTCGCTCGAATGACGTTCCTGGCATGTCGCAGCGTGATATATTTTAACGGATTATAATGGCTCGTTCGAATTACATTCCTGGCATTTATTGTTATTTTGACATTGATTCAAATGACAATCAATGCCAGTAATGTAAAGCTTGCTTTTTTGAGTTTTTATTCAAACGTGAAGATAAAACCTTTGTTTGTAAGTGTGGGTCGAATCTTAAAAGCTAAATTATAATAACTTCCTGACGTTAGGTTGGACTCAAATTTGGTATACTTGCGTATCTTCAGAGACAATACAATACTATGGTACCATAGAACTGGTCTGATAATGGAGTCAAAAGGGGACGATATGAACTCCTTAACTAAACAAATTAAACCCATCGAGCTTGTGCTCATTTGTTTTGTCTTGGCAAACACTTTAAGTATCCAAAACTGAATTTCTGAATAAAATTTTGTTAAAAAAAATTTTTTTTATACATAAGTATTACTAGTTATAATTAACTTAAAAAAAAAATTAGAATTTTAACTCTCATTCTCACAGAGTTAACTTTTATCCTGCGGAAGATATCGCTATGCCCTCCCAGTACACAGCCCTTCAACCTTCGTTATACCTTGAGATGGATGTATTATGCTAAAAATATTTAGACGACAGCTTCGCTGAACGGGCTTTTAAGCTACAAGGCGTTGGGGTTGAGTGTCAGGACTTTGACGTACTTCACTTTATAGTGACGCTGCAACGAGGCTTTAGTCATTTTAAAGATAGGTCATGTTGTTTAGTAAATTACACGTGGATAAAATCGTTTTTGTGTACCTACACAGTCTACAGGGAAACTTAGTTAGAGAATGGATATAAAGAAATTTAAACCCAAGAATTTTAAATTAAAATAATATTGTAGAAAATTATTTATTACAAAACCCCAAAAAGCAATATATAAATTTGTGAAAGTTATAACGATTAACTGTAATGATAACTACTACAGGTAAATTTTACCATATATTTTAAGTTTGTTTTATATAGAAAAAATATTAATTTAGAGAAAATGTATTTGATAAAAAAACACTGTTGAATGGATTGTTTACCACATACTTTGATTTTCGTAACAAAGAGAATCCGTGAAAATGTAATTACACTCCATTTAGCTCGATCGGATAAGAGGAAACCCAGACGTAACCGAGAATAAACGAATGAACATATATGGACAGTAAATTTGAAAGAGAGGTTTACTATATGCACACGTATAAAAGAAGATCAAGTACAAACAAGGTAAGATGGGCTGTGAAACGTATTTCCGCTGGGGACCTCAAAAGACATGTCCATGTGATCAATAAGCTGCGGAAAGTTCACTTTGACTCGAGCTCGGTTCCCCGAACATTGAACATTCGCTAGGGACTCTTAATTGGTGATTTTCCAAATCAGAGGAAAGCCGACCGGAAACGTGTTATAGGGACCTTTACCCGATGGGGTACCGTAATGGCCGTGTTACAATGCCAATGAGGTTTTCTAACTACCCTTCCGACAACACAATAAGAATTTTTATTGTACGAAATAAAAAGTTTTGCAAGTATTTTCGAGCAATTCTCGTCTCAAAGGACAGATTCGGGTGGAGCTTTGTAGCTGTTGTGGTTTGTCGATTCTTAAATTCTTCTTAAACTCTTAATTGTACACGAAAATAACTTAAAAAAACGTTATATTCATAATCGTTATGTAAAAAGGCAAGCTTGAAGAAAGAGTTTTCTTACAGTAAACCTTGATAGACCTAGAAATTGTTTTACTTAAAGAAGATCGTGTGGTGCAAAATGCCTACCTCGGCTGTTCTTTCCATCGCCCCGGTGGTCGTTCCTATATCGCTGGATAAGGTAGAGAGATCTACAAAAACTCTACAACGGGTAGTGGCGCGTCGTAGCTTAAGCTAGGAGCAAATGACGTCTTCTTCTGTCGGAGGTCAAAGTGTAGCCCTCTGTAACCGAACGGCTTACTCGGAAGACCAGCGTTGGTTAACATAACCAACATTAAGCTGAGACAGATACCTTTTTTTGACTCAAGCATAGCTCCACTTTTTAGTCTATTTAAAGTTATAAAAAGTTTATATGCTTGTTGTTACAAATAAATAAATTATCTATCTATTAAAAAAATCTTCTTCATTCACAGAGTGAGCGTAGTAAGTATTTAAAGCAATTAAAAAAAAACAATTGAATAAATGCTTGTAATATGAGCTTGGTCAATAAAGCAAACCCTTCAAGGTGTAAGGTTCTCAGCTTGACTTTGTAATCGGAAACCTACTACTTAGGCAAATTTTCCAGTTGTTGGAAGGGTTACGTTTGAATTGCACATTATTCAAGTAGCGATAAACTAAGAATTAAGTTAGTCCGTAGTTACTAGGAAATAAGGCAATAATCACTCGATTACACACAAATTACTTTATTTGTGGACCTTTTCGTATTTTTTCGTAAAATAGCTCGTTTACCGTTTATAGTAAATATGATACTTATTTTATAATCGAATACCATGGTAAAGCCTAAAAAGGTTTGTTATCAATTTGCATTTCGGATCGTTTTTTGGCAGCCTTGTATAAAAATACTTTGTAAGTCTGCAAATTTCTAAGGTGTAGGTGGTCAAATGGCTAAGTTTTAATAATAAAAAAAATTGAGTCACGTGCGTATCGGGCCACGAGCTATATTGGGTTCCGTAGCTAACCGAATACCTGTTGTTAGAATTTGGTGTATGTTTTTTAACGTTTACCAAAACCATTAACAGGAATTAATTGTGAGTTTTCGGTTTTAAGTATTCCGGTATATTTGGTAAATCGTATCACTTCTTTTTCTTCTTCCAGCCGAAGGCCATCTGGACAAAGCCACTGCTGGACAAAGACCTCCCTTATTGATCGCTTATTACTGAGGGGTTGTTGCCATACTCACCACGCTTGGCAGGTGGGTTGGCGAGCGCAGTCCAGGATGTTGATACACGGAAAGACGCTGCTGTCCATCTTCCAGAGGTATCCCTTGGCAGATTCTCACTGCATCCACGGGCACGAGAGGAGGGGCAACATTCTACTGCTGGCACCCCACGGCGTATCACGTATCGACAATTTCAGCAGCTCTCTAGCAAAATTATAACTTTCTGGAAATTATAATGGTCTCTTCGTAAGGCCGATGACCAAAAGACATACAAAGGGAAACAATAAGGGTTGCTTATTCCCCTACGTGACCCTAAAACGATATTATTTAAGTAAATATACCTCCTTTTAGTTAATAATCAGATACTATGGCGCAGCCTAAAAAGATAGGCAGGTATTTGACAAGTCAAAATTTCTCACAAATTAGGAGTTCTATTTTTGTAATGACTGTATCTTTGTGATCAGTTTGTATTTTGGATTTCATAAATTGATTGCAAACAAAATCCTAAAACAAACAAAATAATAGTTTGACGGCTTAACGGTCGAACTAAGTAAACAAAACTTCTGGTTGGTAACTAAAGACCGACCCCCGTAAATACGGCGTATTATTTACAATATCAGCATTTATATGATTAAAATAAGCAGTAATCCGCCGTGAGGTGCCGGCAGTAGAATGATACCCCTCCTCTCATGCCCATGGATGCAGTAAGAGCCTGCTAAGGAATACCTCCGGAAGATGGGCAGCAGCGTCTATCCGTATATCAACATCCCATACTGCGCTCACCAACCCGCCTGCCAAGCGTGGTGAGAATGGCAACTACCCCTCATCCATGAGGGAGGCCTATGTTCATCAGTGGACGTTTTTATGGCTGAAATGATGAAGCAGTAATTACTTTATTGGATTTTTGACAGCATTTTATGAAATAGTAAAAAAAAATTACAATGTGTAAGAAGGTAAAAAAAATAGATTAGAATAAAAAGAACAATATTAATTTAACGGACCTGAGGAATCTCGCGCCGAAGTACGACCATCAACCAAAGAGCAAGGCTACTCACGAGAACTCTTCAACACGGACCACGAGACACCATAACCGAGCCCACGGAGACCACGCAGGCACAGACAATAGGCTCAGTTGAACCGACCAAATGACCCCTTGATTGAAATTAAGGGTGGATAAGAGCACCGCAGGAAGGAATTACGTCTGTAACTGCCTCCCCACGTAGACTATGTCCGTGTGAGCAGTAGACCCGCCAGTGAGTGAACGGGTAGATTATGTAAGAAAAACCATTTTTCTTACATAATCTACCCGTTCACTCTCTGTACTGTCGTCCGTGTTGAGGAGTTCTCATATATGGATATGTGGGCATAATGTACCTTTCATTCTCAAACGGCGCCGTATTTCGCTCAGTTAATGTTACGTTAGTGGCGAGCACAACATGCTGTAATAGCCGTCACAGCCTATATAGGATCGTTGAGTCAGTGTATCCTTTATTTCGCTTCTTTCCCTTGGAAAAAAAAAACTTTCAACAGGTTTAGTTGCACGCAACTTGAGGTTAATTCAGCTTGCTCCTCTTGGTCTCGGTTTAAGTCACGGATGTATAATTTACTAGCTTCGCATGCTAGTGCTCGGATAAAAAGTAACCTATGTGCATTTAATACATACAAATTTTCAGCTTCATATTACAAAGTTTAACCAATAAAATATCTTGTATATGTGTTTTTCGGTTTGCGTTCTGTAGCTTGAGCGTAAGAGCGTGGAGATGGTGACTTAGCCGGACGATTTTCAGTCCAAATATCTCGCACATCGGTGATGATCCGTATCACGAGGCTTTCTCCACTTTTACGGCTTTCTTCGGTGAGCTTACGCCACAGCCGAAGGGCTATTTTTAAGCTATTGATATTACATGCTATTTTTAATAACGCTGTTAAAAAAATAACTTGCTGTTTCTAAGTCAGCTGTAGCATTGCTGTAGCTACGTAAGCTTGGTTTATAAGTTTGTTTTGTAACAACGTAGTTAGTACACAAATTACACTGTAATGTTTAGTAATGAGGTTTGTTCGCTAAAAATAGACTCCCAAATTTAATTATCCGTATTTACCTTTGTGGCTATTTGCGGCAAAGTAGGTCGTATGTATCTCTTCAATATAATAGTGTTATCGTAGAGTAAACAATTTTTAGTTTAATTGGTTTGAAATGTTGAAATATACTTAGTTAGGTACTTAAAATGCCGTGGGGTGCCCGGCAGTAGAATGTCGTCTCCTGCCCGTGGATGCAGTAAGAATCTGCCAAGGACTACCTCCGGAAGATGGGCAGCAGCGTCCTTCCGTGTATCAATATTCGGTACTGCGCTTACCAACCCGTCTGCCAAGCGTGGTAAGTATGGCAACCACCCCTCGTGATCACATGGAGATCCATGAGGGAGGCCTACGTCCAGCAGTGGATATCCTACGGCTGAGATGATGATGATGATGAGGTACTTAAATGATTACAGGTCTTCCAATCTCTATAGGCCAATCCCATTACAAATAATACAAATTACGGTAAGTTTCTGTACCTAGAAACACAGGATGAGGCAAAATTTTGGCTCTGAGGTTATCTTTTAAATAAACAGCACAAAAATCGACGCTATACGTATATTTCCCACACAGTTTAATGTTCTTAATTTTAATATTTTCTAATGTTCGGGCTACATTAGCAGAATATGGGCAATATTCACGTTATACCGATAAGTATGGCAAAGTAGATCGTTGCATAACGTAGTAATCGGGCGATGACGAATGCTTATTTATTTATCGATGAAATTTAAAACATAACAACTCTCTGAAATGTATTCCCTTCCTTGCTATTATGTATGTGTTGTGCGTGTGTCAAAAATAAATTTATTTTCTTTCTTTCTTCAGTCGTATTCCTCAGTTCATGAGGAAGGGAATGTTTACTTCGTAGAATTATTTAAATATTATCATTAATTTATCTGTTACTTAGGGTTCCGGACCAAAATGGTAAAAAGGAACCCTTATGGCATCACTTTGTCTGTCAGTCTGTCACAAATAGATATCTCGAGAACTACTGATGCTATCGACTTCAAATTTGAAATGGTTAAAGATAACACGTTATTGAATACAAATAATTTTGAAAATCGGTCCAGTAGTTTTTGAGTTTATAACAAACATACAAAATCCAACATTCAAATCTTTCCTCTTTATAATTTTGAGAAATAGTGTCTGTCGGTAGGTGCCTACCTAGTGCACAATGTTTAGCGAGCCAATGCGACATAGGTATAATGTAGATGAGACTATCCCGAGGTTGTCTTCTTTTTATAACGACACTTCGAAATGTTTGCTTGCTAATGTTCCCACATTAAAGGAATAACCAACACAGTTCGAATTACAAAATTAACAGACGCATGTACACGTTATGAAATCACAGAGAGTAGAAGAGCAATTAAATATGAAATTCGAATGCGAAATTCCATTTTCATATCTCAAAATAGCTACCAACTACGAATTCACTGAATACACTCGAAACGTCCCGACCACGCGTCCTAGAGCACAAATCTGCATTATGAATGGCTCTCTCGTCATCGTCAAGCTTTCAATAAAAGTTTGACGGGTAGGATGGAATGGCATGGCCGAGTGGGCTTGCGAGGTTGTGGAACAATTTACTCATGGACGCGAAATAAATTTAAACCAAGGATATTAGTTCAATGAAACTTAGCGGTTATTTATTCTAGATCTGATTATTAAAGTAATAATAAATAGTTGTAATGTAATTTGAAGTATGGAATAAAGATTCCTATGTGTATTATTTATGTATTTGTGCTACTCGACGAGTACCTATGTTAATAAGAATAATTTAAATCATGATAGGTTCATCAAATAAATGAAATTATCTTCACGTAATTCTTCAGGTCAAAAGAAAGCTAAAATTTTCACGTACAAGGCCACATTTTTTGAAACTTTCAGAAAAATAAACATTTTTACATATAAGCCTAAAACATTAAATTTAAGGGAAACAAGTTGAATTTTTGCTGAACTTTTGGATTATATCACAAAGGGTCATCCATGTTTGGACTTCGTTAGATTAAAAATAAATATTTTAATATTATTCGCCGAGGGGTGCCGCCAGTAGAATGTTACCCCTCCTCATGCCCGTGGATGTAGTAAGAACCTACTAAGGGATACCTCCGTAGGATGGGCAGCAGCGTCTTTCCGTGTATCAACACCTACTGCGCTCACCAAACCACCTGCCAAGCGTGGTGAGTATGGCAACTAGCCCTCTTGGAGATCATGAGGGAGGCCTGTGTTCAGTAGTGGACGTCTTACGGCTGAAATGAATGATGATGAATATTATTCGTAGTTAAAATATTTTTAGTTTTTAAAATTTTATTAGTTCTAGTACTTGAAACTGCTGAGGATCATATAGCTTTATAACCATCAGATTACTGTCTGTAGCTCGTTTCGTCCTTATCGACCGAGGTAGTCCGAATTTCATAGCTCTTCAAACTCTGGTGAAATGGCAAAAACCGTTGCCCACAAAACCAACAGTCCTTTATATTCGGCCGAGCCGTTGTTAGCCCGTAGCACGTACGCAACACATGAACTGGAACTCATTGAATATTTGCAGAAAACTTTAAAGGGACCCTCTTGAATACTAAAATGAAGAGACGAGTGAAGCTGTGTAGTGAATATCTACATTATTTTGTGTAATTTCGAATGCCTACGCAGCTTAATGTAGTCAAACAAACGAAAATGGTGCGGTTGCATTGAACATGAATACAGTTTTGTTTTTGTAGACAAGGACATTAAATTATTTGCTACAAAGCACGTAAACAACAAAATTGGATACATACGATCGTTTACAAATAAGGTAACAAAAAACAACACAATAAACTAAAACAAAGTAGGTAAACATTTTTCTATACCAACCATACATTTTCAACCGACGAAAAAACAAAGAAGGTTCTCAAGTCGAAGCGTATTTTTTTTCTTCTATGTGTAAGTAGCAAATATGTCCCAACTCTAACTTGGAAACGAGCTTTTAGAGGCTTTTTAGGACCCTATTCAGTAATATAATCTTATATTTTTACAGGGATCAAACCCGCAGCCTCTATATAAGCCACTATTTTATTTCTCAGATAATAAATAATAAAAAAAAAATATATAGTAATACTGGACACTTCACACAACACCATAACGTCCCAAACTAAGCAAACTTTGTATTATGGAAACCAGATGATTGATAGAATACATAAATAGATTTTTTGTTAACACATAACTTTTCATGCATAGAATAATAATAACCAGACTGTACAAATATCTGCAGAACAATCACAAAAATTTGTTTCGTGGCGGGAATCGAACCCGGCTCTCTCCTCCGTATCAGTCGGCTATTAAACCTATTGAGCTGGACGAGCTGGACGAGCTCTGTGGCGCAGCGGGCGAAGGTCCGCCTGCGACGCAAGGGGTTGCGGGTTCGATTCCCGCCTCGGGACAAATGTCTGTACGATCTGAAGATATTTGTTCAGGGTGTTCTGGGCGTTTTTCTATATATAATAAAAATATCTATCTATGTAGTATAATGTATTAAGTATATAAGTCATCTAGTACCCATAACACAAGCTCTGCTTTGCTTGGGGCTAGATGATGCTGTGTGGTTTGTCCAGCATTATTTATTTATTATTTTATTTATTTATTGAGCCACGGAGACAGTCAAATAACCTCATCTCTGAAAGAAGGGATAAACGGCACAAAAATATAGTTGTCTCTACCACGTTCGCCGTTTTAGTTTAATTAAGATATTATATGGTAGAGACAATTGTGGTGGTAGTTTTAATGAGCCGTTTTTAGAAAAAATAAAATAGTGTTTCCAAATAACCCTAACAAATGGAGCTTGTCTTGTCTTGTCTTTTTATTTTATGGCTTTTTGTGTTTGGTTTAACACAATTCCGCCAGTGTCAAGTTAATTTATAAATAAGTCATTTGGCTAGCCATGCTAGCGGCCATTTTTTCTAAATCTCATAGGTCAAACCTCACAAACAAATGGAGCTGGCAAGCGAAGAAACCAAGTTTGTGATTAATCACAATTGCTGTCATTGTCAAATAGTGTATCCTACAAGTAAAATAAAACTAACGCCATATTGAAATTTTGAAGGAACTATTTTTAACTCGCCTCATTTGTGTCATAGGTGTTCCCACGTAAGATGTGTCTAACAAAACAAATACAGACTAATGTTGGATTATATGAGCGAGTTTTACAGTCGTTTTTAATAAAAGTACTTTCGAACTTCTGTTTTGTATTCTTGTTCGTTATTAGTTTAAGCGAAAACTTTTTAATTGATACCTCTCTTTGTCTTCAAAGTTGTCAAAGAAAGCAATCGATATTTACCGGGGTGGTTGCCAAGGCGACGGACACATACGAGGTATTCATGACGAGCCCTGTGGCGCAACGGGCGAAGGTCCGCCTGCGACGCAAGGGGTTGCGGTTTCGATTCCCGCCTCGGGACAAATGTCTGTACGATCTGCAGATATCTGCTATCAAATATTTGTTCAGGGTATTCTGGGTGTTGTTTAAAAATATTTATCTATGTATTAATAATGTATTAAGTATATTAGTCATCTGGTACCCATAACACAAGCTCTGCTTAGCTTGGGGCTAGATCATGCTGTGTGATTTGTCCAGCGTTATTTATTATTTATTTATTATTCTTTATCGTATCAGCAGGCTGATAAGGTATCTCGCGACAGGTTTGCAACAGGAGTAAAACTCTTCTTCTTCTTTTATGGCATTTGTGTTTGGTCTTACACAATTTTGCCAGTGTCAGGTAACATTATAATAGTGTTAATTTTGTATCGTTTTATCACGTTGCCCTTTTGGTCATCCGCTAAGTAATTCCGTTGCAAGTATCCGCCACTCACGTGGCATAGATAGTCCGTAGTTAATATCGCGATCATAGCTGTCAGACGTCAAATTTGTATTAGCCGAAAAGGAATTGATATTTATCTTTTTTAAACTTTCGCGATCACAACACATTATTACTATATTGGATTATCGGGTATTTATCGCGTACTTACCTTTATTTTATTCCCGACGTTTCGACCGGATTGCACCGATTGGAGACTAATTACGCGATAAATACCCGATAATCCAATATAGTAATAATGAATTGATATTTGATAGCATTGACCCCGAAATTTGCACCTGTCGCAAGATACCTACATAATTAGCCCGCAGTTTTTGTTCAACCTACGATAACATCACCGACTTCAAAAAGAGTAAGGGGTTCTCAAGTCGTCCGTATTTATTAAAATCTTTGTAACCTCAGAACTCCGCGTTTCATGAACCGATTTGGAAAATTTCGAGTTCGAATAGATACACTTTCAATTTTTAAACTTAGTTTTGATGTTGGGATCCATGAGGAATCGACGGAACTCTTCAAATATTGTAAGTAAACATATAGCAATTTTGGTATAATTAGCTCGAGGTAATTTGCTAAAGTTATTTGGTAAGTTTAAACTCGACAACTTTATAAGTTAAAATCTTCTATTTATTCCCACTTATGAAAATGAATATTGTTCTAAATATTCAGAATACTCTAAATGGGATGGATAAAGAAAATGTCTAGTTCGTCCGGGCTCGAAGTAACTCTGTTCTGAATAAATCGGAAGTAAGTACTAGAATGCAAAATGTAATGACGCAATACGAGGAAACGTTTCAATTACAAAATGGTTTTTTGTAACGGAATTGAAATATTCAATAAACGAATGAGGCGTTTTCAGTAAAAACGTCAAAAATAGTTCCGCAGAAACTAATAGATGGCGTTTATCTCAGCCGCTGTCCACAACCTCTGCTGGACATAGGCCTCCCTCGTAGATCTCCAATACTATGAGGGGTTGTTGCTATAGGTCACGTTTGGCAGACGGGCTTGGCATACTTGGTATAGGGTATCCTCATGATCAGTATATACTTGCAGATCCATAAGAGAGGCGTATGTCCAGCAGTGATAGTGGAAAGCAGTATTACGGCCGAGATGTTGACGATGAAACACGTTTAACAATGACAGAACTATTGTTACCTTGCTAGCTCCGCTCGCCAGCTGTAGCAGGAAATTCTTTTTATTTCTTACTAAAAAAACGGGTCACTCAAAGGAAGTGAAAATAAGTAAAAGAAATTGGAAAGTTTCTTTTCAAAATCACGCAAGTTTAAAATACTGAGCTTTGACAAAAAATTAGTTTCCGTACTCACTTATTAAATTTTTAATCATTTTCAAAGTAGAACCACGTCATAAAAACTTCCTGCTGCGGAAAACTTGAGGAGTTAAGGAGCCAATGTAAGCTTTAAAGAAAAGAAGTTTGCTCAAAAATTATTTATGGTAACGGCATACAAAATTATTGTAAAAGAGTTTCGAACGGAGTATAAAGTAATTTTCTTAAATCTCTTCCATACACGGAAATGACAAAAAGACCAATTGTTAATGATGAGAGAACGAAAAAAAGTAAAAATGCAGTAAATGTGGTCTCGATCCTCAACAGTTGAGGGACCGGCAGTGAAAAAGAAGACTGTAGACCACGGAGAGCCGTTAACTTGAGCAATTACCACCCAGGGCGCGTAGGTTAGTAAAGGTTGTCTGGAAGAAATCGCTTCTACTCGATAAGACCACCCATTGTACCAGTTCTATTAATGAAAGTATTTTCTTTTGTAATTCTTTATGGTGTGCAATATTACTTATACAATACAATACTATTATACTTTGTATTGTATTGTCTAAGTCTAATAAGAAAAAGCCCAACAGTACATTTTAGGTGCTCAGTTTTGTTGATTCTATTGTTGCACTCCCTAAAGCTACTTTTAATTAGAGTTATGACGTTTCTAAATTTAAAGCTGTCATCGTAAAATTTGATGACGATATTGTGGTCATGGGAAGGTCAATGAAAGAGCTCAGCATGATGCTCGAAGGACTTGTACGAGTCTCCCAACGGGTAGGGCTTAAAAAGAACATGGATAAGACAAAAATCATGTCGAATGTCCATGTCGTGCCTGTCCCCGTTATGGTTGAGAACTCGGCTCTTGAAGTTGTCGACGCGTACGTACATATACCTAGGACAAACAGTCTAATTAGGTAGGTCCAACTTCGAGAAAGAGGTCAATAGTCGAATCCAATTCGGATGGGCAGCGTTTGGGAAACTTCGCAACGTCTTTTCGTCCAACATACCTCAGTGCCTTAAGACGAAAGTCTACAATCAGTGTGTGTTACCAGTGATGTAACACATATGGAAGAGAGGCCTTTGTCCAGCAGTGGACGTCCTACGGCTGATATGATGATGATGATCGTAAAATTAGGTAACACTGTTCCGTTTTAACTTTAGAACGGCACTAACCGAATAAGTAATTTAAGTCTATATTACGCAGTTTTATTAAGAATAAGTTAGGAAGTGCTCTAACAGGATTGACATCGTGTTGAGTTTCGTGTAATAATGACGTAACTCAGAGCATGACAAGCAATACTACGCCCCCGGAACCCACAAGCCAACTTGAACCATGACGTATGAAAATGGCCGTTGCCTCTCGACTAAAATCGTAACTTTGTGAATCGATCGAAGGCCCCCGTTTAGGCTACGCGAGGTGCGTAACTTTCGACATCTCCAAGGATTAATTTACGACCTGAGAGCTTAAGGCTTTACTAGTAGATTTTATGAGAGTTTGATGATGCAGGGAAATTGAAGGCTTAATTTCTTGAAAACTCGGCCAGCAGCGCCTGAAAACGTTTGGTAAATACTTATGTAGCGTTATAATAACATCTTACATTATTCCTAGGTGAGTGGTAAGACTTGCTTAATAATATTGTAATAGTTGTAGTTAGTCGATAAAACGATATTGTTACTAAGTACGGCCTAATTTAACTTTGTGTTAGGGGATTAGTTGCAGTTCGTGCGCTGTCATTTTGGAGTAAACAATCACGTAAGTCGCAGTACGTGCGTTATGCTACGCGGCAAAAGTATTAAAAGTGAGATGTGATTTCGTAAATTAATATTGATGCTCAAGCGTCGCCTCGTACTTGATCGTCGATTTTTCTACTTAAGTGTAACTTTAGTCTAAGTAGTTACTTAGTTCTGTAATACTGACCTAAGAGAGACATTATGCATAGTTTTATATCAATGCTTAGTTTTGCTAAATTGTTCTGATGAATTACAATAAGTTATCCATCATATCATGGAGTGGAGCTCGGCTGATCAGATTTGCCGCATGCTTGAAGACCTATGGGCTCAGATCACCACAGTGGAAGCCCCAACACGGTGAGACGAACTACACTTTTTTGATAACGCGTTGGTCAAGATGCCGTGAAGATGATTATGAAGAAGGATGTGTGGGGATGGGGTGAGGTCTTTGCCCAACAGTGGAATATACACGGTTAATTGTAATTGTAAGTACCATCAACAAGTAGGTAAGACTAAGACGTATACTAAAGCTATTGAAGAGACATTTATCTTTGCGAACCTTGTAAGTTTTTATGATCTTCTGAAATCTCTGGTGACGCCATCTACTTCCAATCTTGTTGGATGGATTAGAGGTACGAAGCTACCTTCCCGCAAAACGAATAATCAAATAGATGAGCAACTTGTCTTTTTTTCCTCATCTCAGCCGTAGAATTGCTGTCAACGTCCACTGCTGTTCATATACCTACCTTATTCCAAATACTACTGTAAAAGCAGACATGTAAAACATAAGTGTAATGGCATCTCACGGCTTTGTAAGGATTAAGTCTAAGTCCAATTCATATCCATAAGACCCAATTACAAAATTCCTGGTTTTAAGACCTTGTTTGTGAGAGGCATCTTTTAGATACCAGTTTCACATCCACATCATTGAAATTAATTTGTTACTTCATCGCTAGTCCCGGATCTCATTTGACTCTGTCTCCTACTCGGCTGGAATATTGATGTTTCGAGTGTATCTCTGCGATTGCTCCCCGGTTTAATTCCACTTTAATTATGAGTCACAGATGCTGTTGTTTTGCTAAGCTATGAGTACCTACATAGTTACTCGTAATTCACTACTCTATTTTAATCAATGTTTGATTTATATAGAGAAGTAAATTGTATATTGAGCAGATGCTTCGTGTGAAACGGTATCATTAGATTTCGTACTTAGTTCAATAATGTCTTTGGTCTATTCGTCATCATCTTAGCCGTAGGTCGGCCGAAATCTACAAGTACTGATCATAAGGGGTGGTTGCCATACTCACCACGCTTGGCAAACAGGTTGGTAAGCGCAGTAAGGGATGTTAAGACACGGAAAGACATCATTCTTACATCATTCTCGGGCAAGAGAGAACATTCTATTGCCGGCGCCCCACGGCATGGGCTATTATAACTTTATACATTTTGGGAAAACTAACATCAAAGTTTACACGCCTTCTCTTCTTCTTTACCATTATAACTTATGTTTTTCTTTTACTATCATAAGCATTTCTTTCGGGTATACTCGTAGAATGCTGCCAGTGGCCCAGAGTCCTACTCCGGTAGGTTCCAAGAAGCGGCATGGGGGACAATGTACAATACATCCCAAACGTGGGATGGCAGTGCAGGTTTGGACCCACCAGAATTATTACTAGAATAAGATCAAAGTCTGCACTGATTATAATGGTTTAGTTAATAACGCGGCTAAGGAAAGTGTTAAAAACAAAGAGAGAGAACGGTGCTCATGAAGAAGGGCCTCTAAATGGTCTACGAAACGTCAGCAAGATGATAATAAGTTAGGTACGTGGTGTAAGCCGTATTATATTTATTAAAAGAGAGGACCATTCTCAGTAATGGGTCAAGGACTGATTTATTATTAAAAAGATTTAAAAAGCGTAAGCAATTAGTGCCTCCACCAACTTGACAAGTACGTGAATCAACATTTCCGATATATCATATGAAAGTGTAGATTTCACTTTAAAAGTAATAATGTCGATTGTGAAGACCCATGAAGAAATGGTGCGATCACCAGACAAATGTTAGTAGCTGGTGATGATTGCGATCTCGAAACCATAAAAATATGTGACAGAGCAAAGTCAAAAGAAAATACAAGAGTTACAGATTCCACCATCAAACTAAGGAGTGAAAGAGAAATAGATATTCAATTTGAAATAATAATACAAAATCGAAGTGATTTATTATCGCCACGGGATTTTTCATATTCAAATGTAAGCAATAACCTTTTGAATTTTTTCACAACATCGAGGGTAGGTTGTTGCCCTCTTTGAAAACGTTATTTACATCCATACGATAGCTTTTGACCAGCGTAATCCCTTGAGAACCGGGTTATTACTGCGTAAATTGCTTTGTTACCCTTCCCGGTACAAAGTAGCTCCGGCGACAACGTAGGTAATACCAACACTGTAGCTATGTGAAGACCTTTGTAAACTGGGATACTGGAGTTTTGTCTCGACTATATAGTAGTTATACCTATTATTATTGGTCAGAAATGTGTATAATTATAAAGATTTTAAACAAAATAGCAGTTTCAACAAACACCAAAAATTCGTCCATTTTGATTTTCAAATTAAAATTACTAATACATTTTACAAGTTTCAGGCCTTGAAAAGACACAGTGACACTGTCGATCTCATAGATTTCAATGGCTTGCAGCCACTAGATTAATAATGATAAAAATAATCTTATAGGAACCCTGATGTGGCTCGCAAGACCAAACTTGGTTTTAAATACCCGATGACACATAGTGGCTGTAGAGTTGGCCCCCGGAGCTATATGTAAAGGTGCTTTGGTCTCTCATAATTCACATTTTCAACTCTAATCGCCGTGAGGTACCGGCCGTGGGGTACCGGCAGTGGAATGTTACCCCTCCTCTCATGCCTGTATGTGGATGCAGTAATAGACATGCAGTAAATGCCTGCTGAGCTGATACCTCTGGAAGATGGGCAGCAGCGTCTTTCCGTGTATCAACATCAACCATGTATGTATCAACCCGTACTGCGCTCGCCAACCCGCCTGACAAGCTTGGTGGTTATGGCAACTACCCCTCATAGAGATCCATGAGGGTGGTCTGTTGTAGACGTTTTACGGCTGAAATGATGATGATATCTCTAATTAAAATTAGTTTTAGGAATAGTAAAACAGAGTTGATATCAATATGGCACGTGATTCATTCATTCATTCATTTCAGCCGTAAAACGTCCACTACTGAACACAGGCCTCCCTCATGGATCTCCATGAGGGGTAGTTGCCATACTCACCACGCTTGGCAGGCGGGTTGGTGAGCGCAGTACGGGATGTTGATATACGGAAAGACGCTGCTGCCCACTGGCAGCAGCTGCTGCTGCTGGCACGTGATACTTCTGTTGTATTATAATATCGCTGGTTAAACTTTATTTAAGTAGACAATTAACCAGTTTATATTCCAAGAAACAACTCTCGCTACAAAACGTTAAAGTTTTACAAAGTGAATACAAATTCATTTTAATAATACTCGTACATTTATGGAGTTCTTTTTCAGAAAATTCTCTCACAGATTTAATTGAAATCATGGAATTTTGTAATATTGAAGAGTTTTGATAACCATCTGTGGTCCTCTTCATCAGTTCCATTTCACCAAATCATACATTGTGAATGCAAATGCTTGACCTTGAGCTAAATATGCCAAAACCGCTATATGTTTTTCTACAACATTTGAGTTCCCTCGATTCCACATGGATCCAATCATCAGAATTGAGTTTTGATGATTGGATCCACGATCCATCTCTTGCGCGTGGATGCAGTAAGAATCTGGGAAAGGATACCTTCGATGGGCAGTAGCGTCTTTCTCTGTATCAAAATCCCGCACTGCGCTCGCTAACCCACCTGCTAAGCGTGGTAAGTATGGCAACAACCCCTCATAATCACTTCTTGAAGATGCATGAGGGAGGAGGGAGGCCTAAGTTGAGCAGTGGACATCCCACAGCTGAGATGATGCTGATGTTTTATGGTAATGAGATGTGTGTTATAGACCGATGACGATTATGGCAGGAATGTAATTTATTAGCAGTAAATGAGCAAGAATTCAAAGTGTAATTTGCAGGAAAATACGAAATTTGCTTTTTATTTTAACTACTCGTTACGTCCGGCCAGTTACTTAATTGAATGGGCTTTCATTAATAAAGTTTTCTCATGTTGTTTTTATTAGTGTTAAGAGCTCAGAAAAGAGGTCGTAAACAAACCGGTGCTGGACACGCTCACAAACGGGAGCTGTCCACTGTGAGATGCACGGGCGCATAAATATTTATTTTGTTGTCATGTGCGTTGCGACATTGCGACACTCACCAAAGCTCCTTCCTGAAAACCAGCGTTAATCTTTTCTTTAAAGGATTAACATTATGCTGAGGTAGGACCTTTTGGTCCACAAATTATACTTCTTTTGTTGCAAAATCTACCCTCATGTTTGTACATACTGTGGATTAAAAAATGTTTTCGTTCTTTCTTTTAGTTAATGTCTTGCTCAAATGACATTACTGGTTTTGATTCCATAAATGACAATCCATGATATTAACTAAAGACTTGCGTGTCGTTTATGACCCCGTCCTTCTGGCAGTAAAGACAATTTGACGCATGACGGTTATACATTGTAGGTACACGTAATCAAAGATTTCAATCTTTGCCCGTTATAGGAACTTAATGGCATTTCGAGACAGGAAAACCTAAAAGTCAATCTATCCCATCTATAAATAGAAAAGATTTGTTTATTGTACATATGTATGCTAGTCTTCTTATTAATATTATAAAGCCGAAAGTTTGTTTGTATAGAGGTTTGTTACCTCTTCACACAAAAACTAGCGTTCGTATCGAGCTGAAATTTTGCGAACTTCATTGCTACCTTGTGAAAAAAATTTTACTCAAAAATCTCAAACCGTGAAAGTTCTATGTCAATTCGAAGGACCTATTAAAATAAAACGGCAATTTCATACTTTAACCCCTATCATTACGGTTAAAGAGTTGAAGGAAGTGTCTCGATGGCAACCTCTGGGTACAAAATCCTAAAATAGACAGGCAATATACCACTCAGGTGTACAGTTTGATTGACGAAAGTTCTCGCGTGTTCTACGTTCTACTTCGAAAGTTCTGGAACTCAATAAATACCAACGCGTAATAAAACTTTTGGTCCTCGAAATGTTCGCACTTTGCCAAAGTTTTATTTGTCATTTCTCGCGTAGAATGTTCTGAGTGGAATGGCAATAAAGGGTTGATTTTTTGTCAATTGTTTGTTGGTTTTTATGGATATTTCTGTATTGATTTGTTATAAATATTTCTGGTTCAGATTGCTCAGTAAAAAATAATTGTTAACGTACAATAGAACACCTAAACTAGTTGGAAAACGGAGTTACGGACTGAGCCATGGTTGCACGGGATGATTATTTTTTGTAGAAACAATGCATTTCCTCTGTGAACTTTCAGGCTGTGAAAATTTACAGCCAATTTTATTTATCACACATCCATCTGAATTTTTTATAAGCAACGTAGATATTGGTACCTACTGTCAAAATTTTTCATCGCCCTGAAATTTTCTTTATTACACATTCATCTCAAACTAGGCATATAGCCTAGTTGAACTATGTTTTGTGTAATGTGGGTCACAGAGTAAAAAATCCATAAAAAATACTCTATATACCATCATCTCAGCAAAATCGGCTTTATTCAGAGAAAGAATATGTCAATATAATAGAATATGTCAATATAATAGTCTAGTATATAATATTGACATGTTCTTTCAATATTGCATAGTTTGAAGCTAAGTCGCGGGGTTCCTCGCGATGTTTTCCTTTACCGTTAAAACACTTAATAAATGTGGACATACATTTTTCATGAAAGAAAAATCCATTGGTGCATGGCCGGTATCGAACGGCCTTCGGATTGAAAGTCGGTGGTATATACTACTAGGTTAACATGGCCTTACATAGATACTAACTGTGTATACAATTAAATTGGTAAGTATTTTCGCACCGAAGCTGGCGCTTTGGAAGTTTGAATCAGATTTTCTCCAACTTTATCTGTTAGTGTTGGCGCTTCTCCCAATTGGCGGCAGATGGTGATGGAACTCACTGAACTTCAGCTAAGTAGTACTCTTAAGACATGTTCTGACTGTTTGTACCAGTTAAAATTGAACAGAAAATTTCGGGAAGTAGGTTAGGTTGGATTCTTCGCAACATTTTGGTGCCCCGCTTTGGTTCATAATAATAATAATTTTCGTGAAATAGATGATACAATCGGTCCTTAGCAATAAGGAAAAAGGAAACTATTATAGCTATACTATATATCTTTAGAACTATATATCTTTAAGACCGATTTAATTTTATTTCTTTCATAAAAAACTGTTTTCATCCATCGTGGATGGTCAATCTGGAGACAGAGCCTAGTCTTTATTACATTCCACCTGGCAAATTGAGCCAGAGATTTTACCTTTTTCAAAATAAAGATTGAATAAACGCTTTAAATAAGTAAACTGCGGTTTTTTCATATAATTTTCTACAAAACTGTCAACGATCCTTTAATTATATTCTGATTAGTTCAAACATCGTTTATAAGTAAGGGGGTAACTCATTTTGTAAAACGCGGCTTAATTTGTCATTGGAAATGTTTGTATTAGAAACCCATCAAGCAACTTTTTTAAAGGCCACCCCTAATGGATGTCCGGGCTAATCCAATCGAAAGGAAACTTAAACTCTTGATCCATCAGGGACTTAGTTAATATAGCCAACGTTTCGTTTATCTTAGCGGCCGACAGGTTGGGACCATTCGGATTATCTTAAATAATGAATTTGTGAGGTTGAGGCTGTGAAACAATCTGGCTAAAACCCAATCCTCAAATTAAAGGGTATGAATTGCTTTGGGTATCTATCCACTCATAAATAATTTTATAGTTCGTACTTCACTACTAAGTGCTTAAATTGGATGTTGGTAGTTTATGTTTGGAAACTTGAAAACGAATGAATATTCAGTTAGTTTGGGGACTTTGTTTAAACAAATTTGTGAACTAGTTAGCTAACATCATTTTGATACCTAGTGCAAATGCTAATATCAACGTGCATGTCGATATATTATCATAGTTTGTCTGGGTATTTTTTATATAATAATAAGTTTGTTTAAAAATATTTTTTTTAGTATTATTTTATTCTTCACAACATACACGTCATACATAACACAAGTTGCGTTTATGCGGCGTTTGGGCTTTAATGCTGTGTGTTTTCAGCATAATTGATTTTTATAATTATAGTTTACCGTTTTCAATTTTAAAAACAACACCTTTTTGTTCTCGCACACCATTAAATTTTTATCTATTTTCTTTTGGATAAAGATAAGAGCTTTTCCAGTTTCCGAACTAAAAGGTCACATGTAAATCTTAATCCCAGCGGCTACTCCATCTCAATTTATATCGTCAGCGCGCTCCTGGGCAAACAGCTATGAATGCAAGATGAAGTGTTTACTGGCCAAGCCTCGAGCTTTACCGTTATCGCGTAAACTTATCAAGCGGTAAGCTAGGGTGAAAGGATGTGCTTTGCCTTCCTTGCGTACATCATGTTAGGTGACTTTAGCCAAGAGATTTAAAGAGTGGCTGAAGGCGACCCATTGGTAAATAATTATTTGTAGGTGTTCCTTGTCAATAACGAAGCATTCATTGCATAGATTCCATACCGATAAAACGTGACCTCTAAGTCAGCCCTCCAATTCTTCTGTTATAAATTTAATAAACCACGCTCGTCCTTATCTTCTCGTATAGGTAAAAATATTTCAAAATTTTTTTTATGTACTTTATGCTAGGCTATTTCAGCTAAGAGCTAAGAGGTCTAAGTAGTGGCCTAAATAAGGTTACACGGTCTGGCTTTTTAGGTTTTCGTGTTAAAAACGAAGCATTTATTGCCACACAAGATTCTATACCATAAAGCGTAACGTTAAAGTCAGCCTTTCCATGTTTATGAGGAATTAACATTTTTTACTTGTTTATTTAATTTTATCACAAACGTGATATATATTTAAAAGCGTGGCAAGTATGGCAATAATCCCCTTATGATCTAGGAGGTCCATGATCACATAAATTAGGATGGTTAAGATGAGGTACCTCTGTAAATATATGTATTGTGCTGTACTGTTACAGTTTACCCGAGGGCAGAACAGCTCATGCGTGCTATCAGTATTTAATGAATCGGTGCTTGATGACGTAACATCCCATTAGATAGATAAACTGTGACTGATTTAGAACAAGACAATACGAGTACAACCCATTTGCTGCCCTACATGCTGTGCTTTGTAATACTCGACAATATGAGTGACTTTGGTGACTTAGTTGGTCTAATACCCGGCTGAGACGCACGAGGTTGCAGTTCAATACTCGCCGGGGAACTAATGTAACTAATTAATTAATCGTCTCGGGTCTGGGTATTAGTATTATTAGTATCACAATACATATATGTATGATCTGTAAGTTTGTAAAAAATATTGGGGTATTCTATCAATACTTAGGTTTCCATAGTAACTTTGCTTAGTTTGGTACTAGAAGATGTGTAGTGTCCAGCATTATTTATTATTATTATTATTATGAGCCATTTGGGTCCCACTGCTGGGCAAAGGCCTCCCCCAATTCCCTCCATATATCCCGATCCTGAGCTGCTTCCCTCCAGTCAACGATGTACTGATCGAGTTCGTCCCGCCATCTGCGCTTCGGTCTGCCGCGTCGCCTTCTTTGTCCTGTGTCTCTTTGTCTTTGACTATCTTTGTCCACAGCTCACTCGGCATGCGGCAGATTATTAATTATATTTATATATTGACTCTCTGTGTAAAACTATTTTGCACTCTTTCCTTCCCCATAGAAATAAATGTGCAGCATCTTATTTCTAATTACATCCAGAATAAAATTTCTACAAAATAAATTCAATATGACCAGATTTATATCATATCTAGTTATTAGTGGAACATTTAATGGACATAATCGCATTTTGGCAACCTTCCAACAATTTAATACGAAATCAGAGTCACCGCAAACAAATTTGAAACGAACCGCCCCATGCGTTTCGTTAACGAAATTACTCTTACTCAAATTATTAGCAAAACTCATGGGCACTCTTGTTATTTGTTGTTCATTTCGTACAGTTAGCGAACGTCTCTTCTAATAGTTAATTCGAAAAGACAATGTAAGTCCCCTTTGTGTTTTCAATGCAACTAAGTTATTTCAATTAATACAAGAGCAGGTTTGTAATTATCCTTGGGCGTTTACTACTAATGTTTAAATGTTTAGACATTTTAATTAAATCTTGGAAGGGTTGTCTCAAACGATTTCCTTATTGAAATAGTCTTTGTTAATTAAACCTGTGATTTTATTTAAAATATCACCACGGAACAAAGGGAAGTTGTTCGGATTTTATAAATGGTTTACAGTCCGCATAAGTGAAATTAGAAGATTGAAAACGAAAAGGGTTGATGAGTATAATATCTTTAAGATTTAATGCGGTAATACTTGTCGTTTACAATACGTTTCGACCGGATTGCAGCAGTCGGGATTAAAATAAAGTTAATTACGCGATAAATACCCGATATTCCAATATAGTAATAATGTGTTGTGATCACGAAAGTTTAAAAAAGACAATAATATATTGCGTTGATTCGTCAACTCATTATCACCATCTTTCGCCTCTAAGAAATACTCCTTCCACCACTTATAATAGCCGGGATAGCTTATTTCCTACATAATTGCACCTCTCTTAACGGTAGGTTTTCCCAACATTGCCGAAGTTCTGTGTGTCATTCGGACAAAGCTATTTCCTTCCCAGGTCCCATGGAGAAAAACTCGCTAGTACACAACTCGCCTCATATGAAACCATATCCTATCGCTACATATTTGCTCTTAGAGTATCATTATAGTTTAATACGTCTAATTTATGTCATCATCACCATTATTTCAGCCGTAGGACATCCACTCCTGGACATTGGCCTCCCCATAGATAGGCCTCTTATAGATTTCAAGTTATTGCGGTTGGAAGCGATCTGCATCCACCGTTGACCTGCGGACTTCACCAGGTCGTCAGCCCATCTTGTTGATGGACGTTGTACGCTGCGTTTGCCGGTCCGTGGCCTCCACTCGAGAACTTTTCGGCCCCATCGGGCATCTGTTCTGCGAGCCACATGGCCTGCCCATTGCCACTTCAACGTGCTAGTACTTGGCTATGTCGGTGACCCGAGTTCTTCTACACATCTCGTCATTTCTGATTCGATCACGGAAAGAAACCCCGAGCAGCCCTCTCCATAGCTCGTTGAGCGACTCTGAGCTTATTAATAAGGCCAATAGTGAAGGACCAATTCTCGGTTCCATGTCATCACTGGTAACACACACTGATTGTAGACTTTCGTCTTAAGGAACGAGGCATGTTGGACAAAAAGACGTTGCGAAGTTTCCCAAACGCTGCCCATCCGAGTTGGATTCGACGATGGACCTCTTTCTCGAAGTTGGACCTACCTAATTGGAATGTTTGTCTTAGGAATACGTACGCGTCGACAACTTCAAAAGCAGAGTTCTCAACCATAACTGGGGCAGGCACGACATGGACATTCGACATGATTTTGTCCATGTCTTGTCCATGTTCATTTTAAGGCCTACCCATTGGGAGACTCGATTGAGGCCTTCGAGCATTGTGCTGAGCTTTTCCATCGACTTTGCCATGACCACAATATTGTAGAAAATCGAAAGTTAGTGATGTATTCGCCGTTAATATTGATGCCCAGCCCTTTCCATTCCAGGAGCTTGAAGCGGTCGTAAACAGTTTCGGAGAAATAACGTCTCCCTGTCTTACGCCTCTTTTTAAGGGTCCTTCAAACTCTTTTCTTGTACTCGGGATGACATAGTGCCATTTCTATACAAAGACTTCAACACTTCAATATACCGATAGTCAATTCGGCATCGTTGGAGAGACTCGAGCACCGCCCATGTTTCGATCGAATCGAAGGCTTTCTTATAGTCCACAAATGCGAGACATAGCGGCAAGTTATACTCTTTGGTCTTCTGTATCACTTGCAGCAGTGTATGAAAATGGTCTATGGTACTGTAGCCTTTTCAAAACCGGGCTTGCTCGGGACGCTGAAAGTCATCAAACCTGCGATCGAGACGAATTGCGATGACCCTTGAGAACAGCTTATAAGCATGGCTCAAAAGCGAGATCGGTCTGAAGTTCTTCAGCAAGGTGTTGTCACCTTTCTTAAAGAACAGTACCACGACGCTTTTGTTCCATGTTTTTGGCGTAATACCTTCGAGCAAGACGGCGTTGAAGAGCTTCTGAAGGACTTTCAGTATCGGTGATCTACCCGCTTTCAGAAGCTCTGACGTGATTCCGTCCTCCCCCTGCGCTTTGTCGTACTCAAGCTGTTTCAGGGCCATTCTGTTCTCGTACAGGCTGATGTCCGGGATATCTTCGATATAATGTCGGGTCAACTTGGCTCTAGGGTCTTCTGCCGCACTGCAAACAGGCTTAGTGACCGAATCGTAGAGCTGTCCATAGAAACTTTCGACTTCACTTAACACTTCTGCTTTACTTGACGCTACGCTGCCATCTTCCTTCTTCAGCTTCGTCATCTGGCTTTGCCCAATAGACATTTCTCTCGCGGACAACTAATTTATGTAATTACGGCCAAATCATAACTGATTGTTGTAAGTTCTTTTCATAGTAAATTTGTTACGGAAAAATGTATGTGAAAACTCGCTGTAGTCTGGTGAAAAATTCAATCACAAAAATCTTAAAAACACATGCCACGCGCAAATGTTTTGTAAGATGTCATTACACAAATTCATAAACGCCGATTTATATCCCCGAGGCCGGGATTGCGGGCTTCAGACCATAACTTGAGCATTCATAGCTTTCCCTTTTTGCGTTCACAAAGAATTTACGAACAGAAAGAAGGTTTACAGTTGCTGTGAGGTGCTAAAAGCGCTTTTGTGTAAAATAAACGTATCATGCTTCCATTCAGTTAAGGAATATTCGAAAGAAAAAATCATGATACGTAAACTCGATCGGCTTGGGCAGACGTGCCACTTAGCGGGCGACCACTGGCTTTTTCAGTAGGTATTTTGTTATTTATTATACAATTACATTTACTCTATTATAGTCGTATTGTATTTAATGTTATCCTACTTTCCATTAAATTTATAAGTCAAAAAGTTTGTTTAGGTTTGTTGAGTATAATGAGCCGTTTTCAGTAAAAAACAAAAAAGTGTGTCCTACTAAACTTAACAGATGGAGCTGGCAAGCGGAGAAAGCAAGTTTGTGATTAATCACAATTGATGTCCTTTTCAAATTGTGTTTCCTACCAGTTAAATAAAACTAACGCCATCTACCTCTATATGGTTCGAGGGAACTATTTTTGAAGTTTTACTTTCTAATGAAAACACCTCATTAATTTGTTACTTAACAAAATTTTTTTTTATGAATTTTTTTGATTATTTTATATTAGCAAAAACTACTTAACAAATCAAGCTTAAACTTTGCACATTTAAAGATGTAGACCAGAATTAGCACATGAAATATGCTTCTTTTTAAACGGATACAATGCGTGTAAAGCAGCGGGCAGAAACTTGTTGTAAATAAGAATACATAATGCTCGAAATGTTACACAGTCCCAAAGTAAGAAGAGCTTATGTTAATAAAGTCATATTTTTTTTTGTAAATATACGATCTCAACATAATTATATAAAAATACCCAGATGTAAACATAGAAAAATACCCAGTCCCAAGACAAATATCTGCAGAAAATTTGCAAGTATTTGTCCCGTGTTGGGAATCGAACCAGCTGCCTTCTGCGTATCAGTCGGCTAGTAGACTAACCAACCACGAAGGCAGTCATTATTTACAGCTTAAGGAAGCAAGTACAATATCTAACGGTTGTGAATGACAAACGTGTGATTTACAGATCGTAATGCTGTAGTGAGTCTTACTCTAGTATGCATAAACACTTTGTATTTTACAGCTACCTTTAAATATTTATACGCTAGAGGGCGCACCTGAATACCACTGGATTGAATATCCAATCTATTCATCGTAACTACTTTGCGAAAATTGATTTGATACCAATTTTACTCTCGGAACGGGTTGAAGGATTTTTATTCTGTTTGATGTTATTGACTGATTATTAAATGTGTTGAGTTCTTATTTTGTGCGAGTAAATTATTCTGAGTAATTGAATAAAGCGGCAGCGTTTTACGTTTCAGTATTTTGCGTAAACTGATGTAAAATCAGATTATTGCTTTTTCCCGGTATTAATTATTCGTCGATCCGGAAATTTAATTATGGAGGCGGTACACATTAATCTGTAAATAGTTTCATATGGAAGGCTAATGGATGGCAATAACCAATATTTAAACACAGGGAGGTTTGTCCCGTGCGCTTTCCCTGACTAAGGGGGGGTTACATTATTAAATTATGAGTACAGTAACCTAGGTTAAAGTTTTCATTTCAAAGGAATAAACACAATTTGAATACATAGAAATGTTCGCTTACATAAGAGCTGAACTCTTGTTCGATTTAGGAGAATAAAATAAAACAAAGAATGTACAAACCCAAACTGATTAATTGCATGATACATCGTTATCGTCGTAGCATTCTCGTAGCATGTAGCTTCGTAGCTCCGTAGCACCTCTACGATTACATTACCGCTTTGCGAGCTGAACTACCCCTTTCATAACAAAGTCTCTTAGGCAAACCTAGTCAAGCACTCGGTTGAAAGACTTAGGGTGCTGTTGTGATGCCTGTTACTGCGTACTGCACGTTGGGCCTTTTAATTAAACTGCCGAAGGGCCGACTAGCTGTAATTTTCGGATGTTTGGTTGAGTGGAGCGGAATTGGTGATTAACATCAAAGCTTTGTTATTAGTTTTTGATATGTGTGTTCTATTGGATTAACGTTTCCTGCTAACGAGTTCAACAAAGATTCCGATGGTTTGCTTGCTCAATTATTATATATTATTTTAGGAACATTTAAATGTGGGGTGCCGGCAGTAGAATGTTGCTCTTCTTCTCTTGCCCGTGGATGAAGTAACGAAATCATGTACTGCGCCTGCCAACCCGCCTGCCAAGCGTGTTGAGCATCGCGACTACCCGACATGATCATGAAAGAGGCTTGTGTCCAACAGTGGTCGTCGTACGGTTAAAATGATGATGAACATCTAGCATCAGATTTTTTTCCCAAGAAACAAACGGTTTTTATTGCATTATGACCTGATTATTTATAGGACATTTATTAACCAGCGGTGAATGGGAAAACCTAGAACCATAAAAGCACAAGTGCATTATACGAACTTACAAAAGCAAACATCTTTGTTCTCATCGGTTGCTATGGTTTATTCAGGCAAAACCAACACACAAGAACAAAGTGCAGCTTACGCTTGCCGATCCCCATTTACCTTCGAGCCCGGCTTGAGTTTTTCATATACTTTTATGGTCTCCCGGTAACCTTTGCCCTATTTTCTGGGTTCAGAAACATATGCACTTGTTTGTTCACGTGCTTGTGTGCTAGATCTTAGAAATCCAGGTTTAAGCTTTTTTCGTAGCATCATCATCATCATCATCTCAACCGTAGGAAGCTAGTGATGGATATAGACCTCCCTCACGCAACTAACACTTATCATGATTGGGTTGCTGCCATACTCACCGCTTGGCAGGCGGGTTGGCGAGCGCAGTACGTGTTGTTGATACTCGGAAAGAAGCTGCTGCCCATCTTCCGGAAGTATCCCTTAGCAGATTCTTATTTTTTAGTGTTTAACTTTTATTCTATGTATCTTTTGGCTTAGATTGCTCTCTTTCTTGATTGCTATTTTGAAAATATTTTTAATTTACTCAAATATCGATTTTAACGTTTTGGGGTGTATACTCTGTAATGTTTTATATCTACTGTGGAATTAATAAATATAAAAATATATATGAATAAATAAAATAAACACAATGGCATTATTGCACCCACAGGCAAGAGAGAAGAGGCAACATTTTACTGCTAGCACACGTGGGCATGGGTTCTTCGCATGTTTTCCCAAAGACTGGGTTTTATATAACTTTTTTGTTAAGAAGTATTGAAACTATTAATTTACGAGAAGAATCTTATTTTTACATACTAGTTTCTGGTATATACTCATATATAAATGTGTTTTTGTGAAGTCCAATGTGTTGCCAAAATTACAAAGCATCTGTGTAGAACATATTCGTAAGGAGGTCTAAAATAAATACTTTTGTTTGAAAAGATGATATTTTTTTAGCTTTTTTAATGAACTTAAGTTGATTTATTTTATCAATGGACTTAATCGTATATTATGCGGGTCTTGCGGTCCGGCTGAATAAACATTTTTTTAAAACACTTTATTAGATGATAACTTATAAGTTTAAAACATCGCTTAAAACATCAGATTTAAATGAAACCTTGCATACTTTTTAGGGACCGATGTCAATGCAATATATTTTTGTGTTTTTTTAGTTTTCATACAATATTATTGAGTTTTGATTTCATTATAACACGGAAACCATCCTCAACACCCATTTTCTCTCATCCTTGTTAGATCATATCGTATTCGCTAAAAAAACATGTGATTTATTTACACCATTATTTTCCCGTGTGTTGAAATTGTTTTCCGATCGTCGCTTGTTAGGGCTATCGGTTTGCACAGTAACGAACGACAATATACCAATATACACTTCGGATATGTACGTAAACGCCTGGGTGCATGTCGTATTCTATAAACTTTGGAGCGCGATATTTTGTAGAGTTGGTCATGTTCTATTTCTGATTTTTATTTATGATCTAAAGCTTTAAAAAGGTTCTGCATGAAAAGTTTTATTACAGTAGCATGCCGTTTGCGGAATATTAAAGTTAAATTTTTTTCGAGCGTCCCGTCTATATACTAAAGTGATAGCTTTACAACTCATCGTAACCATAAACTATCTGGGTAAACTATAACCGTTAAAAATATATTTTTTAGTTTCGGAGAAATTGTTGTTCAAAATAAGGTTTACCAAACATACTGAAATACTTTAAACTGAAAATTCAATTCATACCTATTAATATGTTTTCGTAAACGTAACAAAACACACACCAGCTACTAACAACAAGTATACGGGTAACTACGGAACCCTACACAAGGTGTGGCTCGACACGCACTTGGCCTAATTACATAATCTTCTTCTTCTTCTTCTTTTGTTAATGGTGTTTGTGTGTGTGTGTGTGTGTGTAACATGAAATCATAATATTTATTTTAAACACATAAATATTTAGGGAAAACATCGGTCTTTAAAATTCAAGGTCATAAGAAATATAAATACTCGTCTGGTTCTTAAGTATGTTCGTATTCTGCGATTCTGTTTGTACTTTATAATTATTAACATAAATAAAAAACAGATCCCGATTTAAAATGTTAAAGGCAAGAAACGCTATCGTTTAATCATGTTTTTGGGGCACCACAACAGTAATTACTTTACCATCCTGAGTATTCCGTGCTGTATAGTTTATATCCGATGCCAAGACGTGTCTGTTGTATTACTGACACGGATGTGGGTCAAGGCACGTGGCACCTAGGCTTCGAACCCTTTTGATCCTTGTGGTGTAGTATGTAAAGCACCCGGAAAATATTTATTTAGGCATTACGTCAAACTCGATATTTTTTTTATTTATAGAGTTTATAGTAACTTAGTACTAAGTATAATATTTTTTTTTGTTTTTATAATAGTTAACTATGTGATAATTTTCTAATGAGAAAATTAAAAGCAATTTTGTTTTATTATTAAGTATGTAGTATTTAATTACCATGTTTATTTCAATTATTCTAATATTGTACAAAATGAAGACTATTGATGTCGTCACATGATCTCCCGTCCCTCAGAGGTACGACATGGGGACCTGACAAAGGCGGGTATTCTCAAAACCCAACAGTACAACAATAACGGTGACTAGTTCCCATCACATGGCTCGTCAGCTCGTCTTCTTGCTGTTAATATAAAGAAACACATAATTGAAATTTCGTTGATGGACCTTTTATAGACTCGTTCTCGGTATCACTCACACTAGTACAATATACTTTTTTTTTATTTAACCTATGTTGTCCCACTGCTAGGCAAAGTAAAAACCCCTAAAGTCTTCTAACCATCCCGATCCTTTCAGACTCGCACCATCCTCATTTGTATCTTTCAAACAATTTATCCAGTTTTTTGTTTTGGAAAACCCCTGCTTTGCCGCTCTTAATGAGGTGTTATTTTCAATGGCCATTTTGACTATGGCCAAATCAACCAAATAATTTTTCAATGGCTATTTGGCATATTAAATGACCGTTATGTCCTTTCTAATATTCCGTTTAACTTTTGTCAATTATGGTGTATTCTGCGGTGCATATTCTTGTTCTCTATTTGCAATTAGTTTTTTGGTTAATTCTGAAAGTTTTGCCTTGCCTCTTTTTTTGTCGTTTCTGATTTTTGCACAACTTCTTTCTATTGATTTTACTATAGCACTCTACTGTGTATAGACATGTTCTATTTCGTTGATATTTAATATTGAAAATTGGTTTAAAAGTTCTAAGTAAAAAGTTTCTGAATGTTTAAGTTAAATTAAGAGGGTATTGATGGCTTGTTGTTATATTGATGATTCCGATGGACTTTAAAATTAAACCTTATCTGTGCTCGTAAGGTTCTGTGGTCTGAGCTAAATTGTATTTTGTTTATGACACTTATGTCCTTTATTATTTGCTGGTCGAAAGTGAGTATGTAGTCTATTTCATTTCGAATAACACCATTGGGTGCAACCCAAGTCCATATTCTGTGAGATTGTTTCTTGTAGAAGGTGTTTGCAACGGTCAGCTTCTGTCCAAATGAAAACTGAACCAGTCTAGTGCCACGCTCATTACGTTCTCCTAAACCAAATTGGCCAATTGTGCAGCCAGTGTCCGATCGATGCTTGCCTGTTACTAATTTTTGCGTTAAAGTCGCCAAGGTCCATGTTCCAGGTACCTCGGTTTTCTTCACAGGCTTTGTTTATAGGATCATAGAAACTTTCAACTTCCTCAACAGGATGTGCAGATTTTGATGCATATACTTACGTTAGCGACATGTAATGGTTTTTCCGAAATGAAAGAATACATTATCGTTTAGCTCTTCTGCATTTTCGCCAATCCTCCTTACTTCACAAAGTCCAGCAATATCCCAATTAATGTACCCGAGTGCATTCTCTAATTCAATAAGACGTTCGTTTTTCATGAGCGTCCTAGCGTTGTAAGTTAGAACGTTTAGCGTGTCGGTGTCCTTTATAACGTGAGCCGAGGTCGTTTGACGGTGGGATCTCGTCCGGGGATTCTTAGCACCCCTGACCCCAGGGTTGCCATGGCGCCTGTCAACGCCAGCACAACCGCTGGAGTCGCCGGACACTTGGGGCCTGTGTTTGGTGTGTATATTCATTTAGGAGGATTTGGACTAGAACCCACCACGCTGGTCCCGTGCGGGTTGGTGGGGGATTTCGTCAGAGCCTCGTTCGTTGTTCGGCAGGGTGCACCGCGAGCATGTGAGGTTGACTTGGACTCCAAAAGATGATAGTTGGCGCTCCTTACACCCCAAAAAACAAAATACTAGCTGGTTTTAATTAAGTTATAGTACTTTAGTGCATCTGTAATGTTTACAAAGTAAAAATTCGAGGAAGCTGGTGATGGCATCATAAATGAGAATATTTTCAAAGTACTTACGTAAACAAAGTAAGTGATTCAAATGCTTCTTTTACAGCGTACCCGTAAAAAGTTCGTAACAGCCTGTAATAAAATACTGGCATTTTATTGAAGTTAGTTAGTACCTTTATAGTACCTATAAGCCTGCTGAAAAATACCCTAACAACAGGATTGATCCAAAATTTTAAAATCAAAATTCATTCACTTCGTCTCCATAGTTAGCAATTATATAGTTATTATCGGACATTTTTAACATTTTAATAAAATAATAGTCAGTAAAGTTAATTTTATTCCTATGAATGATTATTTTTATAACTTTTCTGATCAACTATAACATGCTACTTTTCAATAACATAATGGATTCCTGGAACTTTCCTTATATCGGTCCAACACATGAAAAGTTAATCCTAATAGCTCAAAACTGGGCTAATAATTTTACATGGCATGTTAGGGATAAGTTCAGCACTTAACACGGCCTGAAATCACGATAATTGAAGTTTAGTAACAAAACTTACGACATCATCTAACTTTTTGATATATTAATCCTTAAGTGTACGCGCACGGTATTAAAACCAATTACAATTTCGTGTATAAGCAAATCTGTTTTGGTTATGTTAGGTTATAAACCACTTACTATCACCATGGATCAAGTAAATAACAGCCAAAATAAAAGTAAATACTCCTTGAGCCACCTATGTATATGTTGAGATAGTAACTTTCAAATTACGTTTTGTTGTTAGGGATTGTCAGTCCTGTTTTTAATTGGTCCATGCTATCACGATACAAGTCTTGCTTTGACAGTTTGTATAACCATAAGCACAAACTAAGAAAATAGGTATTGTTGGAAATTCCTATCAAAATACTACGGTCACCCATTGTTTAAGATATTGGTTAGCAACTTGGCGAAGATTTTAATATATTTTTTAATTTATACAGTTAAACCATAAATAGGAAAAACTCTTAAATAGGACATTTCGAGGAAAGAAAAACTCTATTTAATTTTGGACTCCGGTGGGGTTCGTGGTAAAAGTAATCTGTTCTCAACCGATATGATCTTATCAAGAATTTCAAATAAGCCTGTCAAGGGTTCCGTAGCTTAGTCGATTAAAGCACTTAGCACAAAGCTAGGAAGGGTCAATTATTTATTTATTGTTTATAAAATTTAATAGTAAAATGTAACACACTGTTAAACTATCCTTGTATAGTAAAGAGAACAAGTAAGAAAAGCGTTTTAAAAATATACACGTAATAACCTTAAAACTACTTAGCCGTAGGGTGCCGACAGTAGAATGTTACCTCTCCTCTCATGCCCGTGGTTGCAGTAAGAGCCTGCTAAGGGATACCTCCGGAAGATGGGCAGCAGCGTCTTTCCGTGTATCAACATCCCGTACTGCGCTCGCCAACCCGCCTGCCAAACGTGGTGAGTATGGCAACTACCCCTCATGGGGATCCATGAGGGAGGCCTGTTCAGTAGTGGACTTTTTACGGCTGGAATGATGAACCTTAAAACAGCTGAGAAAAACGATGCGTGCCTTCCTCCATGAAATACTGAAATCAACTGTAAAATAAATCTTCTAGTGTAATAAATCTTTCTGAACGAGTCAAAAGCGAGCACAATTAACCATTCGAAGCTTTACATTAGCAGGTACATATCTAATGCAGGTGGGGTATATTCATTCAAGCCGTTAATTGTAAATGTAAATTTAACGCTCCGCGAACTCAGTTCATGACCTGGGGTGTTCGACCCTTGCATACCTGAATGCTTCGTCTATATACCTACGTTGAAGCTATCAGTAAATCATACCCTGCAATAAAAAAGCTTTATTTTATTTATGACCGGAATAAGTTTGTTTGGGAGTTTATAAATAGTTAGAGAAATTTTAATTTATTTAAGTTTGTAACGTGCGGTTGTGGAACCGGTAACAGGCAAAGAAATCCCTCACAACAAAAACTGTGGGATTGTCTTCATATGTGTGTTAACAATAAAGGCTCGAGCAGACCGGATGCGACATGACATATGACGCGCACGACTACGTTACGCAAGCGGTGTGTCCTGTCTCATACAGTTCCATACATTACAACTCAGTGGTACGTGCACGTCTACGCATACGCATCCGGTCTGCTCGAGCCTTAATGCCGGCGCACGCACATTGGTTTTGGCAATACACCATTTACGGGGCGATCATATCGCACGATCTTTAGTGAAAAAAATAATACACACACCACGTCCGGCTAACACTCTGTTTAGAGGTACACTGACTCCAAATGAGCGAGCTATCTCATATCGTGTGGAAACAAAACGCGCGGTTACATTACGGTAATATCTAACGAATTAACAGGACGCGCGTTTGAATACAATATGTACATTTTCTACTTAATGCGACATTTTTTTTGCCGTGGGGCGCCGGCAGTATAATGTTACCCCTCCTCTCATGCCCGTGGATGCAGTAAGAGCCTACTAAGGGTTACCTCCGGAAGATGGGCAGCATCGTCTTTCCGTGTATCAACATCCCGTACTGCGCTTGCCGAACCGCCCACCAAGCGTGGTGAGTAGGTATGTCACGGAGATCCGTGAGGGAGGCCTGTGTTCAATAGTGGTCATTTTACTGCTGAAATAATGATGATAATGATGATGCGACATTTGTATCAGTCCTAAGATCGCGAATACTAATGGTTTTGGGTTCCAAAGCTACCTAACAATGTTCATAATGTAGTCTTTGCGAGTACATTACTTGACTTGCCTGCCTAATCGCATCAACTTCAACGGAATGCTTACTTACTATTTCATTCGTATCATATTTTCTTTTATACCATTAAGACAAAGTTAATCTCTCATGCCCGTGGATGCAGTAAGAGCCTGCTAAGGGATACCTCCGGAATATGGGCAGCAGCGTCTTTCCGTGTATCAACATCCCGTACTGCGCTCGCCAACCCGCCTGCCAAGCGTGGTGAGTATGGCAACTAGGGGTAGTTGCCATACTCACCACGCTCAGGCACAGCGCACGGCATAGAGATCCATGAGGGAGGCCTGTTCAGTGGTGGACTTTTTACCGCTGGAATGATGAATTTCTTAAAATAAACTATTAATAGACCTATTATTAGGAATAACAATTACGTGAACATTCCCGTTAATTAATATGAATGCAGGTCTCGATAGTTGGTATATTAATGATAAAATAATATATCTATCTAGCAGTGAGCTGACAAATCTTAAAGATTTGGATATGTGCATTTAGTGGTTTCTTACCCGCGGTCCACCTCACAAGTTCACCTGGGTGGACTACCGAAACTTTAGTATCTGATGAAATTTTTCAGCAATACCAAGCTTAAGTCATTTTGTCGAGATAACTTTGTTGACCTAATTAAGTGTATGGCTTGTATATATTATATAGTATATTCAGCTAAAAAGTTACAATTTTTTTTTATGAATAAATTCATTGACTTAATTTGAATAAGCCTCGCGTTGGAAATGTCCAAAGGCTTTTAATCTGCCGGTACCAATTAGGGACGGCTATGACGGAGCATGATAAATAATATTCCTCTAGAAATTTTTCAGCAATATAATATTTCTATTGTAGCCGACATTTTAGCGCTATCTCTCAGAACGTAAATAAAATATTTCAAACTGAATTCTATACAACTATGTGAGAATCAACCGCGTGTGCAAAATGAAATAACAAGCATTTCCTCGTATTCACAGATATTACTGACATCCACGTTTGTAAGCTACAATGTTCTCGCAATTTACCTAGTTCTCTATCGACCGCAGGTATAAAGTGAATCTATATGTATGAAGGTAGAAGGTATGAAGGTACTTACTTTACTTATTAATATATACTTGGTAGGAGTGGTTCATCAAAGCGCAATGCACAGGCTCTGGTTAGATAGCATAACTCCTGTCGATCGACCCGGAAAACTGTGATATACACAGAAATGATTGAGATGTGTTTGTTACTAGGTAATTCACGACGATGATTAGTGACGTAGTGCGTTTCTATAATATATGAGGTATACTTCCTATGAGGTGATCGAACTCTCGATTAGGTTTAAGCTTTTTATCAAACAAATTGTCATAAAAAAAGCTCATTAGCAGCTAGGGGAAACTGTCCCTACACGAGGCACTATAATGTCTCGCTTACAGCAGTTAGACACCGATCTTCCAACGGTGTGTTTAGATATTTTTTGTTTTGTACCTATTTGAATCTTGTTGATTGAAATATATTTCATTTTATTATTATTTATAATAATAATCTTTTTTATCTTACATCTTACAATATTATAAAGAGGAAAGATTTGTGTGTAGTATTTTTATGTTTGTAACGAGTTTCTGAGTTTATAGAAACTAATGGACCTATTTTCAAAATTCTTTTACCATTAGAATGGCAGAGGAACAAAGGCTATTATATCCCCGTACGAACGGGAACTATACGAGTGAAACCACGATGTGCGGCTATTATTTTGTATTTTGATACTGAATCTTGGCCGGGTGTTGCTCGGTTCATCCGTGATTAGTAATGATGTTATCTTGCAATATGCGAACAAAATAAATAAATATAAATATAAATAATGCTGGACAAATCACACAGCATCATCTAGCCCCAAGCTAAGCAGAGCTTGTGTTATGGGTACTAGATGACTGATATACTTAATACATTATACTCCATAGATAGATATTTTTATTATAATATAGAAAAACACCCAGAACACCCTGAAAAAATAACTGCAGATCGTACAGACATTTGTCCCGAGGCGGGAATCGAACCCGCAACCCCTTGCGTCGCAGGCGGACCTTCGCCCGCTGCGCCACAGAGCTCGTCAACATAGTGATGCAACTGGCGGCTACGTAAGCTTTAGTTAGACGTACGAAACAAGCCTCAGGCCCATCTGATATTAAGCGGTAACCAAAGCTAAGAGGATGAGATGCTGGGCAAGCATAATCCATCTAACCATGTCTCAGGCATTGCATCGTCCTGTACAGCAGATTACCAGTTGCTGAGGTTGAAATTCCATAGATATAGAATAAATATAATATATATATATATAGAATAAATATAAAAGTTCAAATTCATATTTAGATTTAATCTACACACTAAACAGATTCATTCATATGCCGTATTTCATATTGACTCAAGATCAAATATGTCTATTGTTAGTGGTCATGTCTATTTAATTGTTAGTGGTCGTGTCTATGTTTCGTTATACCACTTTTTCCGCAAGTTACCTTAAAAATTCTTGAAAAAGTGTAAGCTCGCTTTTTGTTTTTACTTGATCCCCTGATCCTAATTGTTTTCGTTCGTGCCACGGTGCCACGGTTCTTAAGATCAGGATTAGGGACACGAAGTAATGAAACACTTTCTACTTTTTAAGTCATTTTTCAACTGGTTTTGGCATGGCGATTTTATCTTTCGATTAATTTCCATAGCGAAATTAAGACACTTAGTTGATTATTAAAAGCAAAGTTCTGGAAGTGTCCATTAAAATTGTTATTTCAAGCTTTGATTCGAAGAGATGTCACGGTCTACTGCGCGGGATATGGTTTATACACTCAAAATGGTGGTTGAATTTTACATGGGTACTAATGAATCGTTTTTATTATAAACGAGAATTACAGTTTTGGCTCTTACGACATTTTATTTCGAACTAGCTTCTCGCGTAATTTTGTATGCAGGAGGTCTTCTCAATCAGCGTTTTACCATTGTAGTTTAACAAATTACCTCCAAATAATGGTTTATCAATGCGTCGCTATGAGGAAAAAGTTCTAGAACTGTCCATTTTAGGCTTTATAGTTACGAGAGTGCACCTTTCACAGTCTATTCCACGGGTCGTGATTTCTGTAAGAGCGTGAAGAAGGGACAGATTTTATAAGTGTTTAAACCTGCAGTAGTTCAGTCTTCTGGTAACTCAGCCCAACAAAGTCAGGCATTATTTAGATTTAATTAGAAGAATTAAGTTGATTTGTTAAAGGCAAAGTTCGAGAAGTGTCCACTAAACTTTAGGCTTTGAACTGACGAGAGTGCACCTGTCACAGTCTATTTCGCGGGTTGTAATTTCTGTGAGAGCGTAAAGAAGGTACAGATTTTATTTATACTCAAAACTGCTAGTGTACTGGTAACTCAGAGGATAACAAGCTACATTTAACGACTTGTGTGGGCGAAGGTCCGCCTGCGATGCATGGGGTTGCGGGTTTGATAGCTGCCTCGGGACAAATGTCTGTACTGTGTTGAGGGTATTGGATGTTTTTCTATATAATAAAAATATCTATCTATCTTGTATAACGTATTAAGTACCTATATTTATCTAGTGTCATAGCACAAGCTCTGTTGTGTTAATCGTCCAGCATTATTTATTTTTATTTTTACATATTATGTAGATTTCATTAGAAGGAGGAAGTTTATTGCTAAGGCAAAGTTTTAAAAGTGTCCATAAGGCTTGACATTTTAGGTTTTGAACCACTTTGAACAGTTGACCGCGACGTGCACTGTCACGTTCCGCGGGTTTTCTCTAACCTACAGTGCTATTATTTATGCTCAAATGCAGTGGACCAGTCTATATCGCTGGTATTTCAGAGCTCCTTATATTTGTAGCTGAGTCCTTGAAAATCTTGTTTATAATCATAATTTAAACCACTGGACTTTTGTGGATAACAATGCCATTATGTTCTCTCAAATTTTACGCCACAATATTCCTGTCCACCATAAGGCTGCATGGAAGAGATTGCTCATAGCGATAAGGCCCCCCTTAATCTGTCGAAACTCGAGACTCTGTGTGGGTTTTTGGCGATGACTCCCACGAGAGCCAACGGGGTTCGAAAGGTTTAATACTCCTGGATTGCTATACCTTAAAAACGACTAATATTATAAAGCCGGAAGTTTGTTTGTATAAGATGTAAAAAGAGTTTTCTATTAATCTTGGTTTTTAAGAACAATCTTTACCTATAATCAATTTTAGAGACAAGATTTGTATAGACTCATTAAGGGAAAACAGAAATAATATTACCATTCTCTTTTCAAAAGTTCATTTTGAAAAGAGAATTGTATGTGTGGAATGATTTATTTCTGTTTTCCCTTGTTGTCAGATGAACCATTCATTTTGTAAAATACCGGGATTACTCACGTAGTATTAGAACACTACGCAATAGAAGTTAGTAATCCCCAAATTTTATAAAATGAAATTAGCTTTTAATCTTTTAAAGTTGATGTCATTGGCTGTTCGGGGAGAGGCAACCTCTTGAATAGTAAAGCTAAAGTTTTTACGAGTGTACTGACAACCTGGTAGTGGCACATCATCTGTTATCATAACATCTCATTAACCAGCATAAGTTAGCTATCTAGTTAGAAGTTTTCATCACGATGCAAACTAGAACCGTTGGCACCTAAGAGTAAGAAAAAGGGGTGAGGGAGGAGGTTTAAGTAAAATTTACTCTGTGATTACCACATTAAAAATAATTGTGTAATAATGCTTGATATTTCACAGAGAACCATCTAGCGCAAAGTAAGTTCAGCTTGTGTTATGGGTTTCAGTTGACTAATAGAATTCGTTAATACATTGGGTTTCAATATACATACTTTTTTTACATAGTAAAGTTGCCAAATATATAGACATTTTACAAGAAATTGCCCGTGGCGGAATTTGAACCCACAACCTCCTGCGTCCAAGCTGGGTGTGTTGTATTTTATAAAGATTATGAATCGATTTATGTGACACAAGATTCTTTCTTAATTGGACACTTACGTTCTACACCTAAACTACAGTCCTAAACTAAGCAAAGCTTGTACTATGGAATCCAGATGATTAATATAATACTTATATACATATTTTTGTACAACGTAAAATACTCAGACCCAGGGAAAATATCTGCTGAAAAATTACATACATTTGTCCTGTGGCGGGATTTTAATCCGCTACCTCCTACGTAATAATCCGCTATTAGACCAACTGAGCCACGGAGGCAGTAATTTTTTTTAACTCCACACAAGTTGTGTCTATCTGAATCCACACAAGTGTCTGAACAAATATAAAGTAATCGTTATTATAACACAAACTGAGCAAGGGTCGACATAAATATAATGCAACATTCGTGAAGAGCAAAGCCGGCTGTTCATTGATCATTATTTCCGTAATCTATAGAATTTGGTACATTATGTATCTAATAAGATCTGTTACTGTTCATTCAGTGAGATCCCCTTTCCTGAAATCCCAAAAGTATAGCTACACACACTTCCTCTTCATTTCATATAGATGCCACAAAGCAAGCTTAATAATCAGTGAACCGTTAAATCTGTTATGTTTATTTACTTTAATCATAACAGACTGCTGACCACGTCCACTGCTGGACATAGACATTATGGATCTCTAAGATCATAATGAAGGTCTATGTCCAGCATTGGGTTGTTGCCATGCACAGCAGGCGGGTTGGCGAGCGCAGTATGGGATGTTGATACTCGGTAAGTCGCTCCTGCCCATCTTTCGGAGGTATCCTTTGGTCGTTACTGCAGCCACGGGCAAGAGAGGAGAGGCAACACTCTACTGCCGGCACCCCACGGCATACTCAATCTCGTCTCATTACTCTCAGGTTGTTGGCACGCTGTAGCTCGAAGCATCTAGTTCCAAACTTCCACTAACTTTTACCACTGACGTAGCTACACTTTAGACCATAGATAAATCTTATAATAACGGCGCCTTTAGCTGCGCCGTCATACTTTGGATGTCAAACTGTCCCAAGCATCTGGGTGCTTGCAGTTGACTCATAAATTATCTCGCCTCAGTATCTAGTTCATTATAATTTGTTACATACTGCTAAAAATAATAGTTACCATGAGTCAATTAGTAATCAAATGTAACTAAAGTCTCTGACAGAGGTCTCCAATATGTTCCCTGTCCCGTATCCCTTAGATATAAGAAAACAAGATGTAATTAGCTTCTGGAAAGTAAACAATAAAAATGCCTGCAATTGCCATCTGAGTGGCGGTGGGGAATAAAACCAGAAGGACTTTATTAGATACTTTTCTGGTCGTGGAGTGATTGTGCCTACAATAGGCTAGTGGACTAAATGTTTTTATTTGTCCGTCATAGGTATATTCTTTTTACCTTATTTCATGACGTCGCGGATTGTAACAGTTAAAGGCAAGTTATACCATCACTAGTCCCCATACCTAAACGTTAATGTACTTTAAATAAGAACTAGCTGATCCGTGTCAACTTCGTTGGGCGGTAACAAATCTCTATAATTCTTCGTGTTAATATTATAGCCTATACTCATAATTAATGTGGCTTTCTAGTAGTAAAATAATTATCACAATCGGTTCAAAAGATCCAGAGATTACCACCCACAACCTCACAAACTTTACCTCTGTATAATATTAGTATATACATATAGATTTTTTAGAAGAAAGGAGGAAAGGACGACCAACGAAACGCTGGGAAGATGACATAAGAGGAGTTCTATTAATTATATAAGAGGAGTTGCTGGTCCAGAATGGATGAGAATAGCGAGAGACAGAAAGAGATGGAAGTCCTTAGAGGAGGCCTTTGTCGAAAGTCAAGCTGTTGTTGCGAAACTAAACTAATAGTCATACAATAGTCACTAATAGCTATATTTATATTGTTAACATTGTTAAACAGCAATAAAGGCTTATTTTATTTTATTTTTACAGATTTAAAAAAAAAAAAAGTGTTTTTTATTTTATTACTTATCTTTGTGCCGTACAGACAATACAAGGAAGGCTTTCTTTAAGAACCATTATTAGAATCTCCTATACCTATGTATATGCAGAGAGCTGACCGCAAGCCACATTGCGCTTGAGAAATTTGCAGAGCTCTAGTTTGATGCTAATTCGGTAAGCTAACAGAAGCCAATAACTAAGAGATGCCAAGGACTATAGAGTTTATAACGTGTCGAGTAAATAGCCTAGTAAAGTAGGTAGTAAGCCGGCAAGAAGAGTAGGTACACGACCAGAGACACTATTTATTAGGTTTTTGTTAAATTAAGTGCTTAAAAGCGGTATTCAAACTTTAGATATAAATAAAAATAGCCAAAAGCGAGTCGGAATCGCGCACCGAGGGTTCTGTGCCATCATACAACACAATTTTTGTTTAAGACGTTATATATTTGTTGGATAACCTTGACAGCGCCATCTCTTGTCTGATAGCGGAACTTATATATATATATATATATATATATATATATATATATATATATATATATATATATTATATATATATATATATATAAATAATATATATATATATATATATATATATTATTTAAACTTTCGATCATTGTAAAAAATATGCTAATAATTGTCCTGTGATTTTTACATTTTTTTTTAATTTTTAATTTATTTATCATATAAACAATCATATAACAATTTTTTAAATCTAAAAGCATCAAAAAAACCGCTCGGGTTTGTCTAGATGCTACAGTGTACGCCAATAAGTTTTTTCAAATTATTAACAATACAATTAGACTTATCAAAAATACAATTTAATTTACCTTTATTAAATTTTAATTTAATATATGTACCTCTTTTAGCTGTTAAAGTTTCAGGTGTTTATCTCTGCAAACCTGTTAAAGTACATGCTCGGTTCAGTTTACGTAAGTTTATCCACAATTGTCATTTGTCATTGTTATTAATAACCTACATTCTTAAATTAGCTTTTAGGCTTAAGATAGTTATAAGTCTGATTGTAGTTTCTTTTATCGTAAATAAATCTATAAATCTATAAAAAACCTCGGAGATAGGGGACGGTATTTTTTTACATTTTGTATATGTCGAAAACTATTGATGTGCAAATGAAGCCATTTCATATGATACCTACCCCACGTGACCTAGTAACTCCGCTTAAAATCCAAAATTTTAGACAACCTTTTCGCCCCCCTTATGAATAATTTTCAAAATGTTTATTTTATTAGTAAAAAAACGTTTTCTAATACCATTTCTAATTTCAAGTCGATAGCATCAGTAGTTCACAAGATATCTATCTGTGACAGACAGACAAAGACACAACAAAAGAGTTCCTTTTTACCATTATGGTCTGGAACCCTAAAATGGCATTCTTATTAGGTATTGAAGAGCTAGCAGACAACATTTTGTATTTCGAATGTTTTTACTAGAGTTAACATTAAACTATTAATTTACCTGTTGACATCCAGAGCTTAGTGGCGTTCAAAATTGAAGTAAGAAAATGGCAATCTGATTGGGTACCTACAGAAGAAGAGTTCAGAAAATAAAATAATGGCCGCCAACATGCCCCGCCAAATAACATAAGAATTTATAAATAACTTGACACTGGCGGAATTGTGTAAAACCAAACACAAAAAGCCATAAAAAAAAAGACAAGACAAGAAAAAGAGTTCGCGACAAAATATTGAATTTCGAATGTTGTTACCAGAGTCAACACAAACTAATAATTTTACTTGTTTGCTTACATTCTTAGCGTAATACCATAATACGTAATACTGGTTGAAACTTCGGTCATTTGGTTCATTTAATTATAAATGGAACAGCTGCATGGAGGTAGAGGCTCGCAAGTTTCATCGTAAATATGGACTCGAATGGTCCCGGGATGATTCTTGTCACCTGGGCCCGCCTTATCTGCCACTGACATCTATTTATTAGTTTTGTTTATAATTTCAACATTTAATTTAGCCTTTTGCCATTTATGACGCGCAGAGACAAAGCATTTATAACAAACATTTTTGTGAGGCTTTTTTTCATAAAAATGAGTCGGAAAATTGTTAATACTTTATTAATGAGACCAGTGTGTTTTAGACTTGTAAAGAATTAGTTTTTTCTTGTAATATACGCGAGAATCATTTTAAAATGTGTACCATAAGTACCTAAATAAAATCCTTACGTCATCCATGAGGGGTAGTTGCCATTCTCACCACGCTTGGCAGGCGGGTTGGTGAGCGCAGTATGGGATGTTGATACACGGATAGACGCTGCTGCCCATCTTCCGGAGGTGTCCCTTAGCAGGCTCTTACTGCATCCACGGGTAGGAGGAGGGGTAACATTCTACTGCCGGCACCTCACGGCATTCCCTTAATACTAGAGAATAATAGCTTTAACTTATAAAACAGGAAATGCGAACATAATTTATAAAAATTATACAAAAATGTTCGTTTAGTTGGTTTTCTTTCTGTCACATAATTTCAAACTTCATAATTTTATATTCCTTTGCCAAAAAACCATTAGCAAGAACCCTTTAACAAGCATTTAACCACTAAAGCTGGCCGAAGTTTAATCTAATTGCATTTGAGTGTATGTCACCGAGTTTAATATCGCCAGAGCTATAAAATACTTGTGACTACGTTTTAATTAAAACATGAAGTATTCAAAGACTGTAATAACGAGCCAAGAGCGGGGAGGAGTTATGGCCAATGCTAGAGTTTCATGAATTACGAAGCTCAAACTATTGGGTAACCGACGGAATATATCATCACTCAAAGTATAGCAATTTAAAGTGAAATATAAGCAAACTGGTGTCTCCCGCTGAAACTAGGTGACATAGTTTTGTGAATATTAAGCTTTGGCTACTTGCAGGAAATAGTTTTGATGAACTATTTTCTGACAAAGGAAGGCCATTGCTTAGCAGTAGGATTTAGATATTGTTATTTTTAGCCATTACTAAAAATAGGCTAAAAATCTTATTAACTTCGACGACCTCCGTGGTGCAGTTTATTTAATAGCCGGTTGAGAAGCAGGAGAGCGCGGGTTCGTTCCCTTCCAGGGGATAGAGCGTTTAATTTATTTGCCGACAATATTATCTTCAGAACGCTGGTAGGGTTGCCTGGCTTTTGTAGTGCACGATACACGGATAGACGCTGCTGACCATCTTCCGGAGGTATCCCTTATTCTCTTACTGCATCCATGGGCATGAGAGGAGGGGTATCATTCTACTGCCGGCACCCTACGGCGGTATTAACTCGTAATAATAATTATATCTGGATTTTTTTAAGACAAGACAAGCTTTAACCGCATAACATCATCTTAATGTTTTATTTTTGTCATCTTGTTTTGTTTCTGTTTATGGTGTACGTACAATAAAGAGTTCATCTATTTATATATCTCTCAGGTGGGTCTTCATCTGATGTTAAGCGGTAACCTCTACATATTACAGTATTACCGCGATGATCCCATTTGTTTGAATATTTAATTTAATCATGATCATATCAGCCGTAGGACGTCCACTGCTGGACATAGGCCTCCCTCATGAATTTCCAGTTGTTGCGTCTTCACCAGGTTGTCAGCCCATCTTGTGGTTGGACGTCCTACGCTGCGCTTGCCCGTCTGTGGCCTCCACTCGAGAACTTTTCAGCCCCATCGGACATCTGTTCTGCGAACCACATGGCCTGCCCATTGCTTTTCCGCTTGGCTTTGTCGGTGACCCAAGTTCTTCAACGTATCTCCTCATTTCTGATTCGATCCCGTTAAGAAACCCCGAGCATAGGGCATAATATAGAATATTTAATTTGCATAATTTTTATTAACCATCGTGCTATGTGAAATATTTTCCAGCATTAATAAAAGTAAGGCCTTTGCATCTATTATAGATGATTTATGAAGCGTCAGCAACTGGTAATCATGCTGTAGGGGACGCTGCAGAGCCTGGGACATTGTTTGATGGATTAGGCTTGCCCAGCACCTATACCATCCTCTTAGCTTAGTCAGCTGTTAGTCAGAGGAAAGAACAGGTCAATACGTCTGAACCTAACTAAGCCGCGGGTATCCTCACGATGTTTCCTTCACCGTTAAGCACGTGTTAAATGTGAACTTACACTTTTCAAGAAAGAAAAATCCATTGGTTCACGGCCGGTATCGAACCCACGACCTTCGATTAAAAGTCGGGGGTACATACCATTCGGCAAACACGGCTTTTCCAGCATTAGCTGTTTAGGTACATTTGTAAAAACCTCATTAGGTTTTGCTCTTCTTCATCATCATCATATCAGCTATAAGACGTCCACTGTTGGACAAAGGCCTTCCTCATGCATCTCTAAACACAGAGAATGAGGGGTTGTTGCAATACTCTTCGTTGGCAGGCGGGTTGGCGAACGCAGTCCGGGATGTTGATACACGGATAGATGCTGCTGCCCATCTTTCTGAAGGGATCTGAGGTATCCCTTAGCAGGCTCTTACTGCATCCATGGGCATGAGAGGAGGGGTATCATTCTACTACCGGCACCCCACGTTTGCTCTTCTTGTCTTTGCGTAACTAAACGGATTTACGCATTTGTGTGCCCGCTTCGCTTGTTTGAATAATGTTAATTTTAGGTATCATTAAGAGCAAAAGTACCCGCAGAAACTTTTGCAATTAAATACAATTTACCAGGAAATCCAGTAGTTCAATGTGGTGCGGAACATTGAATCGGAGTCCAACTTGTCTATACAGGGTGTACTATATGTGACTAACCCGAAAGGGCTTAATTCTGACCACCCCAAGGAACAACACTAGTTTTACGACTTTCCAGGATTAGTGATTGTCATTTAAGAAAAGGCCACGAAAGTTTTAACTTGGACTATCATTGAAAATGTATAATAGATCATTTTAATTATACAAAATAACATCATACAATTTCATGAGTTTCATGAAATACCGCAGGTGATATGCAGGTGGTGAGCTATAGCCAAATTTCCTATTATATTTAAAATATTATAATAAATTGCAGAAGTTTAGTTGTACTTTAGCGACCTCTGGTGCCGCGAAATAAGAGGTTGCGGGTTCTGGATTGGTAAGGGTATTGACGTCAACGGCAAACGCTTAACCAACTTGCGTTTTGCGGACGACATTATTCGTTTTGCTCCAACATCACAAGAACTTCAAATAATGCTTCAAGAACTGAACGAGGCAAGTCTTGAGGTTAGACTTAAAATGGATCGGACCAAGACACAGATCATGTCAAACAGCACGAAACGTAGAGTCCAGGTAGATGGGCAGATTATACAATATGTCAATGAGCAAACTCATTGCGCAAACTCATTGACTTGTGTATTCTGCCTATCCTAACCTACGGTGCGCAGACATGGTCACTGACCAAGTTGCAAAAGTCCAAACTCAAGATCTGCCAGAGGGCAATGGAGCGTAGCATCCTGGGTTTCCGACGAATTGATCGCGTTAGGATTACGACGCTACGCTCTCTAACCGGTTTTGCCGACGTTGGAGTCAAGACGGCCAAACTCAAATGGCAGTGGGCTGGATACATCTTTCGAATGAACTCAGAAAGATGGGCTAGTCTATCAACAACATGGGTCCCACAAAAAAGTCCTGGTCATGGCCGTCCACGAAAACGCTGGCGGGACGATCTTAACACCTTCCGAGAAGATTGCTGAGACATCGCTCTTGATAGGAACGAGCGGAGGGATTTGGAGGAGGCGTTTGCCCAGCAGTAGGACAATATAGGCTGACAAAAAAAAAGTGTAATTTATTAAGTGTATCAGTCATTTAGTACCCATAACACAAGCTCTGCTTAGCTTGGGGCTCTAGCCCCTCTGCTGGACAATTCACACAGCATCATCTATGATGCTGTGTGGAATGTCCAGCATTATTTGTTAAACGTTTGCGATTTGACAACATATTACTTAGTTTTATAATCCTGTTCTTGTGTATCGTATATTGTATACCCCTATAACATTTAGTTAACAATTTAAGGCAGCGTTCACAACTTTCAGCAACCTTCCTGGATTCATTAAGCTCGTTCGAACATTGCTCTACAAACGTGACACTTTTAAGAAGTTACAGACATTTAAAAATTGATTCATAGTCAACTCAAGCGGGCTCACAAGGCTCTCGACCTTTTTATGCAAATCTTGAAGGATGTGCCCGGGTTTTTAATGAAACTGCGATTACTTTAATGAATGCTGCAGTCGTGACGTGGCCCTTACCGGAGGGAGGCTTAAACCAAATCAAATCAGGTATATTCAGGTTCATATTAGAAAGCGTTACAGCAGAGTAATCTAAATTTAGGCGAGTAATTGCGATGTTTACGAAATTAAATAGAAAGTCGCGATGCATCATCACCAGCATTATCTCAGCCGTAGGACGTCCGTACTGGTCACGCACTAGTGACACACACATTGTTGCCATACTCACCACGCTTGGCAAGCGGGTCGACGAGCTAAGTACGGGATGTTGATACGCGGAAAGATCCTACTGCCCATCATCTGATGTATCCCTTGGCAGATTCTTGCAACATCCATGGGCAAGAAAGGGGCCATATTCTACTTCCGGCACACCACGGCAAGTTTTATTGTTTTACCTAAATATAAGGTCTGTTTTTTTTGTAAATGGCGTTGTTCAGTTACAGTCTATTTAAATCACGAAGTATAAATAAAAAATACTCACTCGAAGGAAGACGATGTCGTCTAACTGCCGGACCCTTTTTATAAGTCAAAACAAACATCCAAGTATTGAGAAAGAATCAAACGAAAAAGACAAAGTAAGAAGAAACTCGTTGAAACGAAACGCTCTCCAGTGATACGCAATCTAATAAAAAAAGTAGATGAGTCTCCCTTACGCAGCTGGAATTTTAATCAATTTTGCGGCCAATAACTGGAGATGGCAGCTCAACGAGCCGCACTTCGCAAATTACCGCCTCAAAAGCGTTCGTTTTGATATCGTTGCGATTTCACGTTCATAAAACTTACCTTTTTCTAATTTGCATAGGGTTGAGAATAAATCTCGATTTTTACTATCACTGCGCGATGCAAATGTTTTGTTAATTATACAACTGTTTTTATCATTGTACCGAGATTTAGTAATAATAATAAAAAAACGTTTATTTTTCTTTCACAACAGTTCTTAGAGGTAATCTACAAGTTCTTAAGGTACTATTATAATTAACCTGCATTTTGAGAGACTGTTGCCTAAAAAAGGTTTAAAAAACCTGTGTTACAGGTCACCAGGCCCTCGCTCCACGGATAAATATATACATTTTAATGTGTTTTTGTAACACCATAGTTGATTTTACATATGTATATGAAAAGACTTCATAACATCCACACAACTTTGAGATAAAGAGAGAGAGAGTTTGAAAAAACAAATATTTTTTACGTAATACAAGTGATACTAGGTACTGTTCTAGTTAATGTAGGTATATTAATAATGAAGTGATCATTATATTATTAATTTTATTATAATGAAAGGGTCACAGTACTTTTATTATTTAGTTATCGCGAAAGTATAGTAAAATAAGTGTTTGTTCAGTTCGAGACTGTTGTGGGAATCTACTAGTAACTCTATGCTTCGAAAAAAAAAAATGCGATCAGCCTGAAAGGCGATTATCGATTGACCCAGGGGTAGTAGCCCCTGAAGTAGAAGCCGGGGTAAGGAGGTCTAACCTCGAGGCCCCACCCGGAGACCCCCAAAGGGGTCCGGAAGACAGAGATGATGATGATCTATGCTTCGAACGAATGAACAGTACCCTTTCGTTTCTATACGTCGGAGGCTAGGACAAAAAGGAGTATCTGAGAATAACGTGGCGCCGTAGACAAGAGAGTCCCTTGTGCACTGACGCCCGCGGGGCACACTGAATAATGAGTTTCGCAAGTATTTAGAAGGAACTTTATTACGGGTGCTACTTAGCAGGCAATTAAGAGGGTTTTTATATTTTTCTTTCGAGATCAAGACTTAGTAGCAATTAGTTAGTGCGACCATTCCCGTTTGGAGCTTTGAGTTTGAAAAATAATTTAAACATTTTTAAAATAACTTTTCTCGGAATGGTAGTTGAAATTAAACTGTTTTAGCTTTTTTACATTTGCAGAACTAATTAGTTCATATTTTAGGTCAGGTTAATGTATGAGTTATGCGTTTTAACATTTTATGCTAGTAGTAACATGGTAGTTTGAAATATTAATTTTGCAAATACCGGTCTGTAAAAAGTTACAAAAGCAAGCAGTTCGCAATAAATTTTATGAATAGTGATTTTTGAATCACTACTCACAATTTAGATAATAAATATAAACAAATATTTCAGCAGATTGCACTTTTCTAAAATGTACGTTCAAGTAATGGGATATGCCTATACTTTTATTCCGTTTTTTTTTCCAATATATGAAGTTACTACACACGGCTAAGGTCACTTAAAACAAAGCTACTAATTAGATTTTTTTGTTCCTTCCTTCATAATGTATAGATTCGAATGCTCTTCTTAAATATAGACATAAAAATACCCTGACTGACTTCTTAATTTTGTTTTGTTTCAGAACCCAACGCCATTACCTGTGAAGAGCTAAATCGTGTAACAAAGTGGAATAGTTGAAATTAGTATTGAAAGTTTAGTGTGAAGGAGTAGTGGTAGGGGGAAGATGAGGCAGGCGACCGGTGGGTAGCATGCCTGCGCCTGCCACGGCGGCCTGATGGCGCTAGTGCGCCGGATATTAGGTGACGCCCAGGTAAGCAAGCCTTTATGAGCTCCAAATTATTTAATAAATTGATAAAAAAGATAAAACATAAAGATATGTTTATTTTACACAATACAAGCAATGTGATAAGATAATCATTTATTTGCTGAATGTAGGTACAATAGATATTTATAATAACAACAATTTCCAATACATTCATACAATTCCTCGTAAGGGCGTGCAATATTTTATTCATAAAAAGACAAGCAAGATAATAACATTTACAGTTAATTATATTCATGGTCATGATTTTAGTGATGTAAAACAGAATAAAATTTATACAATGTCAAAATTTGTAATCGAAATATTCTTTCAAGTCATAAAAACATTTGCTTCGCAATCAAATATGTTCATTAGGTTTTAAAACTAGTGACAACAAGTGCGAGCTGGACTCTCCCACCGAGGGTTCCGTAGGTATGTAGGAACATAATAATTATTATAAATTAGCTGATCTGATTGAGTTTTAAAAATGTACCAAAAGATGCGGTCACCCATCCAGTTAATGACCGCGCGTAGGGTTGCTTAACCTCGATGATTGATTTCGTACTTTTTTAAAGACGAATTTTTGACTTAGAATTTAGTTTTTTTAAAGAGGCTGTAGATATAAATATATAGTTGTATATTATATTTAGTATAGTTGTATAAAGTTTTAATTTCGACTTTACACTTTCTCGAGATTAAGGGTCTTGACAGACGGAAAGGCGGACAGACAAACAGACGGACAACAAAATGATCCTATAAGGGTTCCATTTTTTCTTTTTGAGGTACGGAACCCTAAAAAATATCACTACTCAGAATGTGCTGTTGCAGAACGGATCGTACACAGTGCTATAAGTCTTCCGTAGTGACATTAATATTCAAAATGTGCGGTTGTTGGTTACCGCCACGCCAATTAAATAATTAGTAGGCACGTATGTACTTATTAAAATGGAATAAAAAAGGAGAGAAGTATAAAGGAAAATAGAAAAGAATAGGTACAACATATTCAGTTGAATGTACCAAAATACATTTTCTATGTTCATAGAATGTTGCCCCACCTCTCTTGCCCGCGAATGCAGTATGGATCTGTTAAGGGATACCTTCGGAGGATGGGCAATGAGTATAAATATATATAATGGCCTGAGTCCACGGCTGAGATAATAACGATGATGATGAATGTTCATAATTTAACATCAAGGTTCTACACTAAATAATAAAATTGGCCTTTCTCATCTGATTTATACAGCGTCAGCTGTAAAATGATTTTAAATGTTTTATATTCCTAAAGTAGGAATATAAAAACATTTACTTACACCATACATGTTCTTAATTATCATAGCTTATTCCCTATGCCTAATTAACTAAAACATCTACCAAAAATATTAAAAACTTCAACGCTTTGAGAAAAGGCGTTTTTGCATAAAAGGTTTGATGGTTAAAATAAAAAGCTTAAATTATTCTTATCCACTAACATACTTTATGAGTAACATAATTTAAAGCTGAATTGTTAATTTGCGCGCACATATTAAGTAACCTAGAGCATGAAAGGCTTACGACTCCTATAATCATTCATACTAAACATCCTCGTATCTACGAAGACGAACAGACTAAGCAAATATCAGGACAAAACAATGCGCGCTGTATTTTGGTATAATATTTGCATTCAACGATAGAGAGAAGCGAAACCTCATATTTGCTGACTGACTTCCATTGCCGAGACTTGCTAAATAAATCCTTATTTACAATAAAACAAGTATTTTTGAATGCTTTGATGTTACTTAGACAGAGGGATACCACTGTCTGTACCGTGTTTAATTGCAAAATCGCTAATTGACAATCCTTCGTTCTCTCTTGAAGTTGTATTTTATTTTATAAATGGCAGAAAATGTGATTTGATATGATTTTTATCCAAATTAAGAAGTTGTGTGCTACAAATTTAATTGTCTATTATACATATAATTTGGCCTTGAGCCTGTATATCGACCGATGAGACAGCATCAGCAACTATTATTTCATCCTGTTTGGAAAACTGCAGTGCCTGGGACATTCACCATTTCAGCTGTAAAACGTCCACTACTGAACACAAGCCTCCCTCATGGATCTCCATGAAGGGTAGTTGCCATACTCACCACGCTTGGCAGGCGGATTGGCGATATTGATTTATTTTACCTTTATTGGATATTGATACATGGAAAGATGCTGCTGCCCATCTTCCGGAGGTATCCCTTAGCAGGCTCTTACTGCATCCATGGGTATGAAAGGAGGGGTAACATTCTACTGCCGGCACCCTACGGCCTGGAACATTGTTAGAAAAGAATTATGTGTGATTAATGTAGCGTCAGCATTTGGTATTCATGCTGGGCGGGACGCTGTAGTGCCTGGGACAATGTTAGATGTAATAGGTTGCCCAGCACCTACATCATCCTCCCAGTTTGGTCGGCTGTTAATCAGAGGAAAGAACAGGTCACTACATCTGAAGCCGACTGAGCCGTCAGTTTCCTTAGGATGATGTTTTCCTTCACCGATAAACTGTGTTATATGTGCACATACATTTTTCAAGAAATAAAGTTAACCTTTGGATCGTGGGGGAACATACCACTTGGCCAACGCGGCTTTCTGTCTACACTATTTTTCTTATAAAAAGCGTGTACCGGCTGTTTAGCTTGTACCTCTATCGTGCATGCATGATTAGCTCTGCACTTCGTCAGCCTTTACTGTATGCAGTCGCTTCACGAACTCTCCACACACGGCATGACAAGCACACGCATGAACTAGCCCTTTACGGGTGCTTCATTATCATACAAGCCAGTATGATAAAGAAGTTTTCATTTTTTTCTTAGCATAGAAGATAGTAAAGCAAATTTTGTGATTCGGGTACCTGTTGGCTGAAAAAAATGTTTTGTAGAACACTGGATGTTCTGACCAGCGGAGATAATCTAGAAAAGAGCCTATCTAAAGAAACTTAATACTCAATAATTAGGTATTCTATCTTATCTTGAATACTCAATTATTGAGTAAATAAATGAAAGATACGTTGCGATGTCTTGTGAAAAAAACTACGAAGACAGTATTTACTGGTCGCTTAATTTCCAGCTAAATACGCCCTTGACAGATAATTACGTCTTTACGCCGTACGCTGGCAGGTGAATTAAGTTAATGAATGGTACCTTCAGAAAGCCCTTAGATTAATGGACTTAGATACTATAACGGGTGGCCAAAATCGTATCGTTATCGTAAAAGCAAGTTAGTGAGCTTATTACATTGTGTTTTGGGCAATTTTCAGTAAAACGTGAAAGAGCTTTCACGGAAGCAATTCTTTCTACCATAAAATTCGCTGTAGCAGAATAAGCTCTAGCCCAATTTCGGTTGAAAGTAAATGGCAAAGAATTTTCTTTACGGCTCTACGGCATAACGTACGAGATCTAAAATAGTATAAACTTTATTTCTGCGGATATGAAAAGATACGGATGAATTTTACAAATCTTAAGTTTTTAAAAATATCATAAAATTTTATTTAAAATGCGTGAATTAAATAGTTTTTATACAGTAAGCATAACATAATAACAAAGAAATTGTCGTTGTAGCAATGTGGGTCAAATGGTCCCATTTCAGCTTTATGCTACTCCACCCGTACAAATCGCTCCTGCGAGCCGAGTCGTGCTGGTATTCTGAAGTAGGTATGCCTTTATGAAATCTCGATCAAACGACAAAAATAACTATATTAAAAAAAACAAAATGTACAAAATTACAAGCATCAGCAACAAAGATAAATAAGGCGCATTTTATGCCATTATTTTGAGGTTATGGATGATTAGTTAAAAGTCTGACTCTATCACCTTTTGACAGATATATATGAAGAGAAAGTTTATACCCTAACAAAAATGAATTATAAATTATCATTATGATACCAACTTCCAACACCGGAAGAAGTGGCAAGGAATGGAGGAGGCTTACACCCAGCAGTGGGTTGACACAGGCTGAAAATGATGATGATGATGATAAAATAAAAATTCATTTTATTTCAAGACAATAATAAATGGAAGTAAAATAGCGAGGTTTATTGTTCGCGACTTTTCATCACTTGAAAAAAGTTCTGGATCGAACATTTTTTTTATTTCGCATGTTTTTATAATACTGTTATTCATAAAGTACAGTTTATCTGTCTTGTATAAACAAATGATTTAGAATTTGCGTCAATTATTACCAACATTTTTCAACACCTACATGCCAGATCAGGTTTCGAGCAACAGTGTAGGTAATTAAAGTTCCTCATTAACTTCCAATTAGTTAGTAGCGTAGAAGACGTAGCTACAATATTGGATCTTACAAGGAGGAGACCTAGTCTAATGTTAATTATAATATCAGTCTTTGAAGGCAATATGGCTGATGTTTGAAGCGGAGAACTAAATAAACACAAAATTACATTTTGTGTTGTAAACTGTGAGTACACAGTACAAAACCTAATTTCGCAATAATATATTTCTACAAAACCACAGTTTGTTGGATTTATTGATTACATATCAACCGGATTCCATATTCGTCTAACCTAGAATACAAGCTTGACAGTGACAGATATAACCTTTAATAACCCACTTTTGCATCTATTTTGGACCTGAACAAAATGTTTCTGGATACAACAATGTTGGTGTCAAAACTTTTAAATCCATTCGAAATCACACAAATGTAGAGGCTTCCCCTAAGCTTTTTATAACTGATTTTTGGATATCCCTTAATACTTGATAATGCACAAAAAGGCATATTTATATCCAACTGTAAGAAAAAATCGAAATTTGGGTGTAAGTGTTTAATAAGTCTTCTTCTACAGGCGAAACTACGGAAGATGGTGGACGAACAGGTGTCAGTCGGTACCCGCGTCGAGGACACGGAGACCGAAGCAGCCGATCCCCTCATCACACCAGCCACCTCCATCCTCGACCGACCAGACTTCGACCCACGTCCTGTGCCGCCTGAGCGTCATCGCCTCATCGGTACCTTGGACAAGAGGAATGGATCGCTGAATGGGGACAAAGAGGCCACGTTGAATCGAACTACGAGGCTGTCCATACGAAATGGAAAGGATAATCCTTTTATAGGTTAGTCTACATTTTTTGATAGTAGAAGGAAGGTAGAAGGTAGACTCATATTTGCCCTCCTCCTCCACCAGATAGACCGAAACCCACGGCCAATGCCACCCGAGCACCACCGTTTCCTTTGTTCTGAGGTCACGTTGTAATGAACAACAAAAATGTCGATCCGGAATGGTAGAGGTAATTTTTTTAGTTTAAGGTGTGCAATAAAGCGTTTTGTATCTATCTAAAGATAATCCTTTTATATGAAAGTATGTTTTTTTTCAATGTTAAAGAAAAGACTTAATATTTAATAATTCCCCTACATCTTGCCTTCAACTCACGTCCAGTACCGCCCAAGTGGCACTGTGGCAGATCACTGGAAGACAAAGAGAACGTTGAATCTAACATCGAGAACGTTGAATCTTGTAGAGAACGTTGAATCGAAATTCGAGGCTATCCAGTTTTTTTTAATCATTTACAGCCATAAAACTTCCACCGATAAACGCAGGCTTTCATGGATGTACATGAAGGGTAGTTGCCATACTCAGCACTCTTGGCAGGCGGGTTGGTGAGTGCAGTATGGGATGTTATTGTGCTCCCCAAAATACGAACTAACTATGGCAGGAAATCAATGACATATGAAGGTGCACAACTTTACAATAAATTACCATCTGATATCCAAAATGTAAACACATTTAATGCATTTAAAATAAACCTAGCACAATTTATTTTACTTAAACATTAAAGTAAACATCAATTTATATAAAACTCTTCCGTTACTGACTAAGTGACTGACAGACAACGCACAGCCTTAACCACTGGACCTAGAGACTTGAAATTTGGCACATATATACCTTGAGTATCCTAGAGGTGCACTAAGAAGGGATTTTTCGAAATTCCCACGGGAACGGGAACTACGCGGGTGAAACTGCGGGGTGCGGCTAGTTAAAGTATAAAACGGATTCATTAGGTGTGTACAGTTCTGATTACTTCTATTTTAATACCTACCTACTCGTAAAGACCTAACATATGTACCTACTAGAACGACCTGTTAACACAATATTGTTTCTCATGTAAGTGACATGTAAGTCTTTTTGAGAATAAACATCTTAAACCATAAATCATGTTGATACACGGAAAGACGCTGCTGCCCATCTTCCGGAAGTATCCCTTAGCAGGTACTTCTACATCCATGGGCATGAGAGGAAGGCTAACATTATACTGCCGGCACCCCACGGCAACGAGACTGTCCAGTGTCCATACGGAATGGAATGGATAATCCTTTTCATCATTTCATCCTTTTATAGGTCAGTATTTATATTTCAATAGCTCAATGTCTTTGACCGATGATTAATTGCTGGAGATTGTAATTACTTCGGCCAGCGGTTTGTTAGACTTTCCCAACTGTGGCGATCAAACCACAACTGGAAATTTGTTTTTTTAAGGACTATTGTCTATGATGATCATCAATCGTAATGATGATCGTCTAATCTATGGTATAAGTAATGCAAAAGAGTTTGTTTTATATGATCGAGAGATTCTTCATAAACCATGCGCTTTATGGTGTTGGCCTAGATGTTGAACGTTCATATCGATGTAGGTCAATTACCTTTGCCGGCTATCTATCATCAAGAGTGTTATTCTATGGACGCTTATTGTGATTAGGTTAGGCCAGCAGTAGAATGTTGCTCCACTTGTGTATTCCTAGAAATAACACTTACTGCATCCCCGTTGATACAGTAAGTTTACCAAGGAATACCTCCGAAGATGGGCAGCAGCGTCTTTCGTGTATCTTTATCACTTTTTCATTTTGCGCCAAGCGTGGTGGTGAGTATGGCAACAATCCCCTCATGATGAATACCTACTCAGAACTTCATGAAGGAGGCCTTTGTCTAGGAATCACGTCGGAGTTTCGTTTCGTATAGTTACCACGTAGTAAATTTATTTCGAAGCATTGTTTTAATCGGCCCTAGCCCATTGATACTTGTTTTCGCAATTAAATTAAAAGAGTTTTCCTGTATTATGTGCGCTCACCTGCATAGTAACAAGGTGTAAACACTTTAGAACTATGTCGCATTAGAGTTTGCCTATTACAAGCTTTTATTTAGCTTGCCCTGTATGTATGTAACTATGTTTGTTCGCGGAATATTGCAACTCAATTTTGAAGCAGATATCTTAAACTAATTGAACTGAAATTTTGTATACATGTTTTCTTTGAATGACAATGCATGGTCAGCTATGTGACGTCACTCTGAATCCAACATGGCAGAACACCCAAGATGGCGGACTACTTATTTTAAATGTACTCCTAAAAAATAGGTATCAAATGAATGGGCTTGCTGAGAATAACTCAAAAAAACTAAAAGTCAAAAAAAATGTTAACAAACAAGCTTTAATTTAAACGTACCCACTAAAAATGAACGTCTTTACACAATATATGTAATAATAAAGCTTGTCGCGAGATTAACCTGTGTACCTGTAACTTGATCTAATTGATTTAATTTTTTTTCAAACAATGGAAATACGATTACCTGCTTAAATCTCGCGACAAGCTTTTTTTTATCACATAAATTGTGTAAAGACGTTTTAAGTTGACTTTAATGGAAAATGTTTATTTTATTATTTTTAGTACGTTTAAATAAAAGCTTGTTTGTTAAAATGTTTTTTTTACTTTTAATTTATTAAGAAAAACGCGCATAGAATGTTTGTGAGTAAGCGTTTTTTTAGTGTAGAATGAAACTGTTGACATTTTATCACAAGAACTGTACCATCAATATATGTTTTCGAGCAAACACATAAGCTTGTGTACTTATGAAAGCACACTTATTTATACATAAGCACAAATGGGCTCACAGCTTGTGCTGAAATATTACATGACAAATATAATAAACACTATAGTCAGCATTATATAACAAAAAAATCTGGTTGCATTCAATTAAAATTAAAGTATATCTTTCTTTTAGTCGGGCTTTAATATTTTGAAATATTAAAGCCCGACTAAAAGAAAGATTAGATACAGTGACAAAAAATCATTGTCAAATAATCCAAACTCAAAAATACAATAAAAATGTCAGACAATATATAAAAATAATACCAATCGTCAAAAGACAGTACCCACATTATTCAACTTTTTATAACTGATGTTATTTTCACAGATGACGACAATAAAGAGAACCAGGCAAACGGAAAACTGGAATCGCCAGTCAAATGGAATCAAAATGGAAGCGACAGCGGGACCTATGCTGAAATAGGCACGGGAGGGAACAGTAATACCAGTGAGAGGAACATTCTGGATCCAGGAGACAGTTCTGAGGAGGAGGTTCCTCTGCCTGATGCTACGTCTCCGGGACGGAGTAGCGATGGACCGGAACCTCGGGCGGATATCACTGCTTCACTTGATGGAGGTATTTTTTTATATTTAGCGCATTATTATTTACAAGCGAATTATTATTATCTGGTTTGAAAGCTTTAATTTTGCACTGACATAAAATAATGACACGGAGATGACGCTTTAAAAAATGGTAAAAAATAATTAAATTTTGTGGGGATGAACTTTTTTGTCTTGATTTTTCTACCGTGTGGAGTATCGTTGAATAGGCATTTCAAAACGATTTGGGTATTGTATAGTATTTTTTTCGAGTAAGGGTTATGTTTTAAACATTTTCAAGTTTAAACTTTACAATCTGAAAAAATAATGAATGTAACTGAACATGTAAACATGAACTTTGTATGAAAACTATAACGGTTAAGCTAACTTCTTTTAGTTTTTAAGAAATTGTCGCTCAAATAAATGATACGTTTTACCAAACTTTGCAGAATACTTTAAGCCGAAAAGTCAATGAGGCGTTTTCATTAAAAAGTAAGAACTCTCAAAAATAGTTCCCTCAAAACTTATAGATGGCGCTAGTTTTGTTTTACTGGTAGGAAACACAATTTGACAATGACGGCAATTGTGAATAACCACAAACTTGCTTTCTCCGCTTGCCAACACCATCTGTTAGGTTTAGTAGAAAACATGTTTTTCTTTTTTACTGAAAACGTCTCATTCATTCCTGTTAATTATATTTTGTAAACGTTAAAAACGTTTTGCAAAGGTTGTAGTCTTATTTCTGACAAACGAAGTGTTTAGGTAAACCTTATTTTTTTTTACAGTAATACCTGTTTAATTTTAATTTTTAAAGTGTATTTATTATTATTAGAAGGTGCTTTGTATAGAGTCCACCATTATTCATTAGAACCTCAAATCAATTTAAAAGATCAAAAGCTTCAGTTTTCAGTAAAAAGCGAGTACTGGTTGTAGAACGAAGTTTATACACACACTTTTGTTTTTGGGCACCGTTCTGAATTAATGAAGCAATAAAACAGGAACAAAATAAAATCGCGAAACCCGTGTCTCGCGATAAATGATAAAACTTTCAAACAATGACTAAGACAAATATTTATTAAGATCTACAAAACCAACTGAGGTACAACTTGTTTTGTTTAAGTTGATCCTAAGAGTCTGTAATCCAAGAGATAATAGTTCGCAACTAGTCGAGACGGCATGTTTGTGTTACTGATGAAGTTCATCCTACCTACTTGGTAATTCCTCATGGATGTTTCGACTTGAATGTTACAAGAATCTGCCTTAGTTTGTTAAAACTTGCTTCTTAAGTTTTACAATGTTTTTAAGAAAAACAGAACTTCATCTAGCTACAGAAACATTATGTATCAATACAGGGTGAATTTCTGAGACGGGACAGTAAGGGCAGGTACCTTAACCGTTATAGTTACAGGAAAACGTTGTTAGAAGACCATCCATAATTTTTTAAAATATTCTGAACTGCATTTACAGATTTTGGAAAAAATGTACAGTCAGCAAGAAAATGGTCATTTTACACAAAAACTTTTTTTGATGCCAATCGATCCTCTTGCTTATTAGGATCAAAAGTCTCTACTGGACCGACTGAGGTTTGAGTACTAGAAATGTCAGAAATTGAGAAAAACTTTTCCCATACATTTCGGTAAAAGAGTCAAACTTCTAAATTAGCCAAATTTTTAGTTATGGGTAGATCCGCTATAATCATTGACATTTTTTAATAAGAAGTCTAATCTAGAATTTTCTCAGCACAAACATAAGAATGATCAGAAATAACCCAAGAATTCGAATCGAATTCCAAGTTTGAAATTTAAAACTTTTTTATACTTAAGTACCTACTTTCTTCAGCCCGTCTTCTTAATAGCAAATTATAGCGGATCTACCCATAATTCAAAAAAATTGGCTTATTTAGAAGTTTGACTCTTTTACCGAAATGTATGGGAAAAGTTTTTCTCAATTTCTGACATTTCTAGTACTCAAACCTCAGTCGGTCCAGTAGAGACTATTGATCCTAATAAGCAAGAGGATCGATTGGCATCAAAAAAAGTTTGTGTGTAAAATGACCATTTTCTTGCTGACTGTACATTTTTTCCAAAATCTGTAAATGCAGTTCAGAATATCTTAAAAAATTATGGATGGTCTTCTAACAACGTTTTCCTGTAACTATAACGGTTAAGGTACCTGCCCTTACTGTCCCGTCTCAAAAATTCACCCTGTATAGCGCCGCACTTATGTAGCTAATAACTATTGGACACCAAACGACGTATTAGACCTTATTTAACTATGCATTGATATGTTTAAACAGTCTTGCGACGTTAACTAGAATTCCAGTTTCTAATATACAAATAAAAAAACGGCTTAGCAAGATGAAAATAGCCAATCGTAACGCTGGAAGCTTAGAAAGAACTTCGTGAACGCATAGTGCTCAGTTCACTCAGCAGAATATCCTCTGCTAATGAGCCTGCTGCCTTGGGGAATAAGCTCATTTGCCGAGTAACTGCACATCCAGCCAACTTCCAAAGGATGAAACTTTCCGCCTGATGTTGCAATTTGTCATTTAACTCTACTTTATACCTTTATATAACGAACTCAAACTTTCTTTAATGCTCATTTTTTAGTTTCCAAAGCGACCTACAAAACTAACTCTGCGCTAGATGTTCACCCTCTCAGAAAATAGCTCTCAAAGACATGCAATGTTTCATCACGCTGACTTATCTGAGCTAGCCGAATAATAGGATCACTGCAAAGTTGTATGAAGTCGCATAACTTATCTCTACTATACTCTCAGCCGCAATAACCCTTCATAACGAAAAGAAATGGCTGTTGGCTCATTAGTAACTAATTTTTTAGCTTATTGTTTTTGGGATTCGTTGCTTGACAGATTTATGCCGTTATTGGATTCCATGTTACACATCTGTAGCCGTTTCGTTGAATTGACGCTTGTATGGAAACAATTACACGGCACACAAGAGTTATATCTGAGTTAATACGTCTCCTGTACGACGGCACAATAAAGCAGGCTTCGCACACACCTGCGATCGCCTGATGCGTGTTACATTTGAGTAATCGATTCGTCTGGACCGGGCTTTCGTGACTCGGCCAACTTTCGCGTTATTATACCGTTTACATCGCCATAACCGATTCCATTTATACGGCCGCGTCGGCACCGTACTTTACTCAACTTTTCATATTATAGGACAGCTAATAATGAGGGTTGACGTGAGCCCTTGAATGCCAACAAGGACAACTTCGCGGAAGTGAAGCTATTAACAAGACAATGGTGGAAGTAAACAAATTCTGAATTATGTTGCTGAGTTAAAATGAATTTATGGACGTGTTCGCGCATTTTGATGGGTTATTTTTGTGAACTTTGAAGAAATTTGTCTTTTAGATAGGGTCTTCAAAATTTGTGCGCGTAAGCATATTTCACGTTACACTAAATCTCTGGAGAGAAGATTATATTTTAAAATGTGTAAGAGTTTTACTGTAGCATAATGTTTCATATTTAAGCTCAAGTTCAAGGGATTATGCTAAAACCTACCAGTCCGGCATGGCAACTCTGTCCAAACCAAAATATGTTACTATCACTATAAAATGTTATTATATTAACGTTGATTAGAAACTATCATTTCTTACATTAAAACAAATAGCTTAGTCAGAGTTACTGTCAACATCTTGCTAGCTGTGGAGACCTTTAAATGGCATCATAAACTATTTGCCTTGTTACTATTAGCGCATTATTATGCCGATGGTCTTCCTTAAATAAATAAATAAATCTTACGTCTCAGCTTGGTCTCATTGTAAAAGAAGCAACGCACACACCTGCAGTCGTCTGACGCATTACATTTGAATTTGTGTTTTTATTTGTTTGTCCTATAGTGCTCTGCTCACGTCAAGAACTGAGAACTGAGAGTTCGTGCCTTTACCTTACATTTGTAGCACGCAGGCAGCAAACATGATGTACCTATTATCTAAGCTTTGGTTCAAAATCTCACCTCACTACATAATTAGTACAATAAAGTTTACTTTTCGTCTTCTGACGCATTTTCCAATTGGTTTTTAAAGTGCTTTTCATAGTATATATTTTCAATTTGCGCTTTTTATTGTACTTTCTAATTAATACTTTTACGTATTGTGTTGGTTTAGGAACTGCGTCCCCGGGCGGGCGGTCCGATCGCTCCAGGGCGGATGAAGTGCCCGCTTCTCCTGGGATGCTGACAGCAGCCCAGCTCGCTCGCCGGCTGAGGATGGAGAATGAAAGATTACAGGTAAAGGTTGATGAAGCTAAACTTCATCAGTGTGGTTTACCAAGCTCTACCTCTACTACAACTTTTCTCAACTTTATTTAGCATCAGATGTATTGCTTGTTCTAATCTCTGAAAATAGCTGATACTAAGCTGAGAGAAATATATGTGCTGAGCAACCCTTTTAGTGTATAATGGCATCAAATTTTAACCTATTATAAAGCATCTTCAATCTTTTTGCATCAATATTTTTGCAATGAGTTATCAAAACACTCATTGTGTTCTGTTATTTAATTTTAAAAATATTCACATCGGCAAACTAGGTAAATCTGATATTAAAACGGAAATAGTCATTAGTAGAACCCGCTTGTGTTCAGAACATTTCGGAAATTAATATCTCCGGCTTTTAATTATAATACGTAAGCGTTATTAAGTACTTAGCTCTAATCTAATGTAAATTAGCTTATATGAGGCCTGTATGCGAGTGTCGTTTTAATAAGATTACGTTATGTTAAAGGTGGTATTCAATTTGCATAATTTTAAAGAATTGTACGTCAAAATATACCATTCATTTTTCAACAAAAAAAAACTCTTCATAGACAAAATCTAAAATATTAAATGATAATGTCCAAACCGCCATTGTATGTGTGGTGTATTGCATATCTATAGGTAGGTGGGCATAAAATAGTGATAGTGTATAGACAATATTTAATGTGTAAATATGAGGGTACCTGGAGAAGATGCTTCCAGAAGTGAAAACCTTGAAAAGTGCAGTCTTGAATAGCCAAGCAAGTTCATAACATTGTTGTAACATCTGCTACTGGAAAATCACCGGCAGAGATGCTTAATAAAAGTCAATTCAGAACAGGTTTTGATATTATACATCCTTACTCCACAAAACCGGTTGCTGAAGGACAAATTGAAAGAAATATAAAAGTACCGGTGCGAGCATTTGGACTGAAGGTGTGGCTACGAAACTATGCAAGAGGAGAGAAGTGGGTTATAGGGGAAATATTCAGAATCAAAGGTCCCGTGCGATTTCTTGTAAAGATGGAAAATGGACCAATAGTAACAAGAAATGTAAACCAGCTACGACGGCGTGATTCTGATGATGCTCCAAGCCCTAGTAACGAAACGCGTGACATACTTGGCATACCGAGCCAAGCGGTGGTAACATGCGAAGGGGACATGTTAGGAAACAATTAAATAATATAAGTTAGGGTAACAGTAAACTTTAGATTACAATAACAAAGTGACTATAAGGGAAGGTATGTGGTCTATTGCATAACTATACGTAGGTGGGTATAAAATAGTGATAGTGTATCATCATCATCATTTCAGCCATAAAACGTCCACTGATGAACACAGGCCTCCCTCATGGATCTCCATGAGGGGTAGTTGCCATTCTCACCACGCTTGGCAGGCGGGTTGGTGAGCGCAGTATGGGATGTTGATACACGGATAGACGCTGCTGCCCATCTTCTGGAGGTGTCCCTTAGCAGACTCTTACTGCATCCACGGGTAGTAGAGGAGGGGTAACATTCTACTGCCGGCACCCCACGGCAGTGATAGTGTATAGACAATATTTATTGTGTAAATATGAGGGTACCTGGAGAAGATGCTTCCAGAAGTTCTACAACTACCTTGAAAAGTGCAGGCTTGAATAGTCAAGTAAGTTCATAACAGTATGCTTATTACATTTAGTTATTTCCCTTGATTTATCCTGCAAGCAAACATCATTAAGTGAAACAAAAAACCCAACGGCAAGTTTAAATTTAGGGTATAACACCTTGAAGAACTCGAATTTACACTATTACATTATTTCCTTCCACGACATTTCATTTCATTCCAAATGATCCTGATGCAGATAGAAAGAAAGAAAGAAAGAAAATCATTTATTTTTGACACACACACAACATACAAATTATAAAGAAAACAAAAGAATTAAATTACAACGAATTACCACAAAACCACGAAAGTTTTAGCTTCAACAGCTGAATATACGAAAATGACAACATAAAAGCCAGCTACAAGAGCTACGTAAAGGTACAAATAAAAATACCTATAACCACAAATAAGTAGGTTTTTTATTATTAAAATGTAAAAAACAAGTTAAATATCCGATTACGACCTCAGGATTATTTTACATCATCATTACCATCTTATAAAATTATAATTACAAAAAAAACGGATTTTCGATTTTTTCATATATTTTATTATATTTCATAGGCTGAATGAAACCCCCCTTTCGGGTTAGTACTCATGTTATAATACACGTTGTATTTTTACCTACAATACTTGAGGAGTTCGGACCTAGGTTCCTCATGGACCCATCATCAGAACTGAGTTTTGAAGAAAGTGGTACCTTATATTTGTAATATTAATAATACGAAATATGATTTCATGCATTATTTAACAATAATTATTAGTTAAAACTTGCCGTGGGGTGCCGGCGATAGAATGTTACCCCTCCTCTCCTACCCGTGGATGCAGTAAGAACCTGCTAAGGGATACTTCCGGAAGATGGGCAGCAGCGTCTATCCGTTTATCAACATCCCATACTGCGCTCACCAACCCGCCTGCCAAGCGTGGTGAGTATGGCAACTACCCCTCATGGAGATCCATGAGGGAGGCCTGTGTTCATCAGTGGACGTTTTATGGCTGAAATGATGATTAGTTAAAAACTTCATAACATATCAATTAATTTATCAGTAAGTTAATGGATTGTCTAAAATTAAGTTAATAAGTCATACATATAACAAATTCAATTGTCATACAGGCCATTTTACCCGACTGACAAGGAAGGGTATCGTTTGTCATGTATTTAAATTTAATCAGAAATACATAATTACAACAATTTTAATTCAATCATTCGAATAAATTTGTAGTCAATGCATTTAAATGGTCGTATTTTGGCTTTTAATCGGCCACGTGCGTGTTATAATGTAATAATACCTAATTACATTAAACTATGTAACTACTTGTTAAAGTCTTATTATAGCCATAATATTCCTATTACATTATGTAACAGTACGTCATTATATATTACATTATGTAACTCTAATCCACGTTTTAATATGATTCAGCGAGCGATTAAAGCTAACAAACTGCTACATGCATAGTATATTAAAAGCTCTCTTAACCCAACATAATTTTTCCTTCAGCTTTTTCCACTCAACCGAGCTTACCTTAAGCCGATAGCCGACTTAAAGCTACGCTAACACGGTGTGGCGCATACTACTTCAATAGCTATCTTGGCATTTTTTCACATCTTGTTCATGACTTACACCAGCAATAGGCGTTAGCCGACAATAGCTGAATAACTTTTGTTCTAGAAGAAGAAGAAGAAGAAGAAAATCGTTTATTGATCCACAACAAGCTTATGTACATAAAATTAATAGTATAGTACAAGTTGTGGACCAAAAGGTCCTACCTAAGGTTCTACGACTTTAGAAAATCATATTTTTTCAACTCTTCCTACAAAACGACCGATGATTGGTTCATCCGTACCTAGTCGAAGCAGGGGCGGGTCGCTTTTTATGAAAAATAATTACCACATATATGAAGGAGCGGCTCGACCGATTTGGTTTCTTGTTGTGTATTGACAGAACTATGTTTGTTGTATTTTCGGAAATACCTAAGGTAAAAATTAATTATCTTCGGAGCGTTAAGGGAAGAATTTATGGTAAAAATGTAACAATTACTTACTAGGTAAATACGAATATCTTCTGTGTGCGTGGATATCCGTAGTTAGCTTAACATTAAAGAATTATTAGGCACCCAGTCAATGGCCAATGGGTATTTTAACCTTATATTAGCAACGGTTGGATACACTTAACTACCTCCAATATAAGGTCGTTAATATGATTCGATGGCTTTTTATAAAATTGGGCTCGTAAAAGACTTATTGGGTCATTGGTAACCGAACCGGCAATTTGGATGAAAATATTTGATGGGGCTGTTTTTATCCTTATAATTTGATCGTTATAAAAATTTTATTAATAAATTATGAGCAAAAAGTTATCAAGTATCTGATTTTCCTACAGACAATTTTATACACTAAATTCTACGCTCTATCGTAGAGCTTCGTAGCGCTTTCGTAGCAGTTTTCCACTTAAGTAAAGTTAAGCGATACAGTCAATATTAAAATTAGAATAGTTAGTGTAGTGTGGGTATAGGCAATTAATTGGGTGGTACTATATGCAGCCAAGACACGAATTGTTCCTTAGTGCTTCAGTAGTATATCCTATCAAATTTATGTACGAGAACTCATTATTGTGAAGTAAAATCTTCATTTTCATCAGCTTTTATTAATAAATTCAAAGTTATAATAACAAAAAACATCAACTTCCAAAAACCATACTATTAAAGTTTTAGGAAATTTAAAGAACATTCTTTTGATAGAGCCAATAAATCTATTCCATAAACCTTCGGTAAATTCAGATTTTAAGACAATGTTATTTATTCGAAACTTTTGCCTAGTAGTATTTCTATAGCAGGGCAAAAATCTCAAAGATATTCATCCAATTTTTCAAGGTTTTTTTACTATCTGCTCCCAAACATAATGCAGTGCATAGCAACTATCATGATTGTAGACACCATAAATAACGAACAGAATCACTGAACGCCTGGTCAAAAATCTTAAACGCCTATCGGCCTAAATAATACCCTGAGGTGCATTTATTGCAAAACGCACATTCAAAGTCAAAGTAGGGTATATATGTATATAAGTCAGTCAAGATATAAGTCAGTGACATCAAAACACACGAACGAAGCTCTGTCGTATAGCCCGCAAACAGAAGTTAAGTCACCGTGGCCATAATCAGTTTGAAAGACATAAATCATAGCACCATACTACAAATAGTATTTAAGTGATACTTATCATGATTCAAAAACAATACAAAACCTGTATTTAAAAGAAAATTATATCTATCATTCTATTTAACAGTGGCCATGTCGCGTGTGATATCGCATCTGTCCCGATGTAATATCGCGAAACTAATTTATCTATATTTGGTTGTGTAGGCAGAGTTGACTCGCGTCCGGCGATTGCTGGTGGCGGCAGCAGAGAGAGGCGAGGCAGGCACGGCTCTCATAGAGAGGGCTAAAGGAGAAGAAGAAGAAATCACGCCATTGGAGCCTCAGCAGCTTGAGAAAGAACTACTCTTGGCTAGAGAGGCTGTTAACTGTAAGTATTGTCAAATAGAAATGTCTTTTCAACATTATGTTTATTGGTATTTTTTATAGAAACCCAAAATACTGTCAAAAAGCGGGTAGGAGCCTCATACAATGTTTTTAATCGGTTTTATTTAGAGCATGTTCAGATCTGACGAATGGGCTCGCAGGCGGCTGGCGTATTTTACAATAATCAGTCAGCTGTATCTCTTGGTTCTGCGAGTTTTCTATGTATGATAAGTGTGTATTTTTACAAAAAATGTAGTTAAGTTAATATAATAATGATAATAAAAATCGTTTATTTGACATAAGTAAGTATTTTTACATGAGGTGATTCATAGGAGTCCATAGTTCCCGAACTAGTCTAGGCTGTGTTTCAGGATCCTGTGGCTTCTCCTTCTTATCTTATAATTACAATTTCACTTATGTCAAATTAATATTAATATTTTAAATCATTTACAAAATAAAATCAACTAAAATCAACTACCCAAAATAAATTAATTAATTACAAACACTAGGAAAAATTTAACTCATAAAAATAGTACACAAAAAATAATAAATACATTACAAAATCATAAAAAAATAATTTTAAATAATTTAAATTGTTGGTTATTTTAGTAAGGTTAAAAATTAGAAAGCAACTTCTCTGTGCCTTCGTAGTCCAAGTTAATATATCAACTATCACCAGATAGTATCTACCCATAACGGAAAACACCCTCTAGGCATACAATTTTAAGCCGTTACATTGTTTAGCATAATAATATCATTTTATCATAACTTTTATTATGCCAGGCATATCGCAAAAGTTAGATAACTGTTATATTAGTAAGACCATACTATGACAGTTACGCTAACTTTTGCTTTTTTGGCTTAATTTTGAGTTGCATAATTTTTTAAGGTATAAATCAATAAATATTCCTCATAAAATTTAAGCAGTAAACATCCAGGGTGTATTATAATATGCCGTGGGGTACCGGCAGTAGAATGTTAACCTTCCTGTCTTGCCCGTAGATGCAGTAAGAGCCTGCTAATGGATACCTCCGGAAGATGGGCAGCAGCGTCTTTCCGTGTATCAACATCCTTAACTACGTTTGCCAATCCACCTACCAATCGTGATGAGTATGGCAACTACCCCTCATGGAGATCCATGAGGGAGGCCTGTGTTCAGTTGTGAACCTTTTACGACAGATATTATGATGATGATTATAATATCTGTACTAACCTGAAAGGGGGGTTTCAGTCCATGAAAACAAGTAGCTTTGGAATTCGCACTTTTTGCCTGTTTTTTTGTTTTTAGTATATAATTTTATTTACTATTTCATTAGTTTGTGTAATGTGAAGATGATAACATAATTGTTTTTTCTTTACATTACAAAAAAACCCTGTGTAGTTATAGGTATATTTATTTGATATTAATATTTAAGCTTGGTGAGTATGGCAACAGCCCCTTATGGTCTGTATCTCTATGAGATCTATGAGGCCCGTGTCTATGAGTATGATGATTTACATTAAATAAAGTCGGGTTATCTAACCCTGCTTTTAACTCGAGAACGGCTGGACAGATTTCAATAATCCTTAATCTTTTTGGATTTGTCTGGTCTCAGATTATAGAATAGAATAGAATAGAATATAATGTCATTTATTTCAGACAATAGAAATCCATATGATAGTATAATCAAACATGTGTCAGGCCTCATTCATAAGTACAGCAATGCTGTGTTTAAATAGCGAACCATCGAATCTGTCCGCTATCATCTTCATTAGGATTAGCATTATAGGCTATTAAAATATTGTAAAAGTTTAGAGAATAAATAAATGACTAAACTTTAACTGATATGATTTTCGGCTTAATTCGGTACTAGTTTAAGTAGAGTAGTAAAAGTGAAGAGTAGTGGTAGTAGCTAGTATAGTAGTTGTAGAGTAGAAGAGTATTTGTCGAGTAGTAGTGGTAGTACTATTGTAGTTGTAGTATAGTAGTTGAGTAGTAGTAGATTAGTTGTAGAGTAGTAGTAGTAGTACTGTTGTAGTTGTAGTATAGTAATTGAGTAGTAGTAGATTAGTTGTAGAGTAGTAGTTATTAGTTGTATTAGTAGGTGAGATACGACTTCGCCAGAACTGCTAGTTAGTTATAAAAACATCTTATAATAACATACACACAGCGTGTTAATGCTCTGCCTTAGACATAGTAAGATTAAGGAATTCATAATTAATTAATTATTAAGGATTAGGCTTAATAAATAACAACAAAATACTTTTTTATTTCAGGTAGTTTAATGATTTTATATGCCAAATAATCCTCTGATCCTAAGCTTTGTTGAATTACATTCGTAAATAATGGAATGGAATTCCAAACGAACCGGAATACTTTAAAACGAAAACTCAATGAATACCTGTTAACATGTTTAGGTGAACGTAAAGGAAACATACACCAACTTCTAGAATCAGGCTCCTATATGGGTAACTACGGAACCCTACACAGGGCGTGGTCCGCCACGCACCTGGCACCATTTATTTTAAACCTTTGTACCCTAATTCTGTCGTTTATAAACCGATTTAGAAAAATATTTTTCGGTTCGAATAAATATTTTTTTTAATAATTTTTAATTACGTTGATTTTTTTCTAAACTCTTATAAATTATATGTGAAAAGGGTACTTTTATTTACTTAGGTGCTACATTTTATCCTCATATATTGCCTGTTATATTGTGTTAATAGAGTAGTAAACACTTAAGTAAAAATCTTGAAAAGTCACCCCATAATACAATAATCCGAAGCGATCCCGCGAAAGTGTCCAATTTGTAAAGTGCCGTCCATGATATGGGAGGCGTGAACTAAGCTGGCATTTTGATAAACTATTCTTGTAATATTTCGAGCTACCTGATTCCTGGAGTGAAAACTTTTTACATGTACGAATGGATATGTGTAGCGTTTTAAAGGTAATATGTAATATTTTTAGTACTACTGGTAATTACTAGTAATCGACAAATTGTAAGACGTTTGTAATGTAATTGTATGAAAGAGAGTAGGAATTATGTTTATGATTTTCCTATAAACTCATAATGGAGTAAGGCAAGTTGCAAATAAACTAAAGTGAATCAACTTATAAAGAATCATTCATCATCATCATCATTTCAGCCGTATAACGTCCACTACTGAACACAGGCTTCCCTCATGGATCTCCATAAGGGGCAGTTGCCATACTCACCACGCTTGGCAGGCGGGTTGGCAAGCGCAGTATGGGATGTTGATACACGGAATGACGCTGCTGCCCATCTTCCGGAGGTAGCTCTTAGCAGGCTCTTACTTTTTTCACAAGGCATTCACGGCCAAGAGAGGAGGGGCAACATTCTACTGCCGGCACCCCATGGCACATATAAATAATATTCATCAAAAATATAAGCAAAGCCTATTCTATAATTCAATATAATTTCAATATTTCTGTTCATGTTTCCAATAATTAATTAGGAGTTATACCTATAGAATTATATAGTAACTAGCCGCACCCTGCAGTTTCACCCACGTAGTTCCCGTTCCCGTGGGAATTTCGAAAAAAAATCTCCTTAGTGCACCTCTAGGATACTCAAGGTATGTGTGTGCCAAATTTCAAGTCCAGTGGTTTAGGCTGTGCGTTGTTTGTCAGTCACTCAGTAACGGAAGAGTTCTTATATAGTATATTGATTGATATACAATTTTGGTGATTTATTTTGTGTCCTGTGACTTCAAACTTCGTACTACGTATATTATAAGTATGATATTTTTCGTAAATTCAATTCAATCATTATTTTCATTTTGCATGCCAAAATAACTTATTCAAAAATACCTTTATTAATTGTCACTCTAAGATTAGAAACCTTACGAGTAAGTTATCCTTTCCCATTTGGGTATGTTATAGGTAAAGGCACAGAATCAACAAACAGGTCACGTATCAGGTCGTGGAGCTGTAGCTTTCCTGCCATTTCAGCTAATCTCATTACTCTGACGAACGTACACATCATTCCCGCATATGGGGTGGCTTTGCTGAGTATTGCCTCCTTACTGTCGAGTTTTGAGGAAACAAAACAGATGATATAGTATGTTGTTCAGGTTAAGTAGGTTACTTTGCGGAATTGTTTTTTCATCTTTTAAATTCACCCGTAGACGTGTGTATTTTGCGAGTTTTATTTTGCAAGTCGCAAAGCGTCTACGGCAAAAAATATATTCGTTTGAGAGAATAACATTCAAACCTTCATGTAATTAATTTTGTAAAGGCAGCAGTCTCGTAACTAGAATGTTTATTTATAGCGAGCAGTATATTTTTTCTCCCCTTTGAGTCTTTGCAATACATTACAAAACAGGCGTGCTTGTTAAACAAATAAGGTATATTCCTGAATTGCTACCACGTCTTGCAAAGTAAAGCCTCAAAATACACATGGCAAGGAATGTTTTACTCATAAGGGTTATTTTCAATGCGCGCTTGACAAAAAAAAACTTATGGAATAATGTCTTTGTATTTCAAATCAGCCACACTAACATGCTTCAACAGGATTGAGAACTACGTTATTTGTAGCTCTTTAAAAACGTATTATTTTTATAGAAGTCGAGATCTCAATATCCGTTGTACTCAAAGAACTTAAATATATTTTTAGACTTTTGATAGACTGCCGAAAAAACCAAAAATGTTTAATGTTTTTTTTTACATTTAACATAAACACACAACAGAATCTAATAACAGTGAATTTAAACGAATTATTCAATCAGTCATACTATTTTAATTATGGCATTTATAGCAACGATTGTATTGCTTGCATTATCAATGTGTTAATTATTTTTATACAATCATCATCAGGTATCATTAACCCTCTGCTGGGCACCTCCATAGTCCTTTTCCTCTGGCATAGTAATTATTTATTTATTTATTTGTTTTATTTATTTAGGAAAATAAACAGTACAATTAAAAAAAAATATAAAGGTAATTAAGACTAAAGACCAATAATATGTTTTCGCATTAGAAACTAGAATATTAGTAAGTAAAAGTTCGACTTAACAGTGACAATCAGATAGGTAGTAGAATTAATAATTATTCAAACCAAATTGAACCAGTTATCGGATAGAACGCGCTTGTAGGCTGAAGGCTTTGTAATAAATAAATCTAAAATTAATAATAAATTAATAATTCTACATAATATCATAATAACGAGAGCATTAATGAGCAATTCCCATAAAACATAGATTTCTACGTATGTGCTGGCTTCCTTAAACTAATACAACACTACATATTCTATTACTAAAGCCCAACCGGGTTCAAATTCAATCGAGCAATACAGATCTGAGTATTACCAACACGCTCAATTAGCATCCATTAAAGACCATCCCAATATGCATATAAGCGTCTGATCGATGCTGGACTACATACCTCGCATTAGGTTAATGCGTTTTGTACTAGGTATGAGTAGTTCTAAGTCCTGTAGATTTATTGGAAGGCCTTGGTATATCTTGTAATTATACGTTTAACTACTATTATGTATTTGAAAACGGTAATCATTTGTTTGATTTGAGTTTCCAGTTCTACAGTAGGATTATAAGGATTACGGGTTTTAGCAGACACTCCATTTCAACGTGGATTAACATTATGTCTGTAAAACGTAAAATGTTAATTTTATGTAATAAAAAAAATGCCACACCCAAACCACAGGAATTCGAGTAAACTCAGCAAATACTCTTCTCAAGTCTAGCTATGATATAAAACGTTTACCAATCTCAGAAACATATATAATTGAAAAAACTAACCGAAAATAGCTAAAACCAAAGTGCCATCTAGATTTTACCTGCAGGTTTTATAAAAAACAGAGCAGAGTATTAAAAAACTCTACGGAGGACGCCCTCTGTAGAGTAGTAGTGCTCTGTTTTTTATAAAACCTGCAGATAAAATCTAGATGACATTTTTGCAAGCTCACAACGCAATCATGAGTTCATACACTTAGATTGGGTTGATCCGAAGTCTGCGTCAACACTCAGGATCGAAAATGTTTTCTGACAAAAGGAGGAACCCAGCGTGTTATTTTCCTATCAAACGATTCAAATGCACATTTGTCCGAATCGAAAGGATCTGCATAGAAAGTGGGACGACAAAGGAAACAAGGCCTCTGAAGCGAGCAGCGTGCGCTCAAAGTACGGGATTCGCTCGGGATCGAAACCAGTTTACGTTATTCAGAGTTGTATATACACCACTTTGAATCGTTTGTCGAAGGCTATCGCTTTAGACATCATATTTCATGCATCGACAACTAGGTTACTTTGAATGGGATGTTACGACGTATTTCGAGTCTCGTCTAAGATTTCGAGCTCTAAACAGCAAATTTTGTTGCAGCTTTGAAGGCGGACAAGAAGAGGTTGAAAGCCGAGAAATTTGATTTACTCAACCAGATGAAACAGCTCTACGCTACGCTCGAGGACAAAGAAAAAGAGCTACGGGATTTTATTAGGAATTATGAACAGGTACGTACGAGATTTTTAACGCGCCGACAAAAATCATATAATTGACAGCGGATTTTTTATTAAAAAACATAAAGAAGTAAGTTATATATTAATATTGAAGAAGAAAAAATAATATGTATACTAAAGAGGTAGTTATAAAATGTTGTTTTAAAACCAACTGGGTCGAAAACTTTTTCAGATTAATTAAACAGTAATCAAATCATCGAACAATATATAGAATAATCAATACCAAGCATTCTCAAAGATAATTAGAAATTTGTCGATAAAGAAACTAGGTTAACATGAAATCCGGAATTTATCATCGGAAAATGATTTTACGAGGCACAAGCACATAAAGTTACTATTTTTATCACACCCAGTGTTAGAGTCTATAATTCTTTGTATCGGTGACAGGGAATGACTCAATGGAGCCCATGTGGAGCTTTTAGGGCGAGAACAAGGAAATTCCTGAAAGATGAACATGCTGTCATATATAAAAATATAATCACAATGTCTTTTTTATGTTGGTCAAACTATTTATTGATCCAAAGATAATATTTTAAATACAGAATTCACATAGTGTTAAAATTTGATTTTCTAGCATACCCAGCATATAAGGCCATTTACAGTTCTACAGAAATATTATTAGCTTAGCGCATTCTCTTAGCTTATTTAACCGGACTATATAGGTTCTAAAACCAATTAAAAACAGCAAAAGTTTCCAACTAAAATGTCAATATGTGACACTTACCAGGTAGTAGTTTTAATGACTTCGTTAGCGTCGTAGGAACGAGCCATTAGGGTATAATACAGCCTCACTTATTAACGAAACTTGCAAATTGCCAAGAAACTTACATGTAGGTCATACGTACATATAACGTGGATTTTTGCATGCTGCATTCGAAAACTAGAGTACCTAACCTAAGTACTAAAAGTTTACAGCTCTGATTCATTATTCAGCCATTATCCAACCGTTCGAAGTGTAGTGCTTCTATTTAGCAGATGAATGACCTACTTACAGAACACTGTACAGAAACGCGTTTTAAGATGTCTCATTATGATCTGATGTCTCACTCAGATGGATCATTTTTACGATAGTATGTACGTGACAGCTTTACGCTTTACTTTTTTCCTTTTTTTACTACCATGTTAGGTTGACTTAAAAACAAATCTTTGCATATGTTCACAAGAAACTTAGGTGACTGAAAGCATCCGAGGTCGGCCCAAACCATAGGATGATACAGGCCGAGATTTTAGCGACAATCCTTATATTTCTATACAATTTCGAGAATTTGGCCCGATGACGATAGTTGAATTATGGTTAAAATAACAGTACCTTTAATTTTCTTAAATCTCGTATAAATGATCGCCCATTATGATTTATCATTCTATGACAAAAAAGTATTTTTTGCTTATGCCTTGAGTCATTGCATAATTTTATTAAGAGGAGTTAATTGATAAACTTCTGAGTCATTCCTTTGATCTAACTGTTATTATATACCATAAAATCCTATTTTGTGACCAACCATTGTTTTTTTTTACTTGTTTTTGTGTCTGGTGTGTTAGGTGTGCAATCATTTATTTTATTACTCTCTTTTACTCTAGATGCGTTCAAGAGGCGGTGCGTCATCAGCTTTGGGGGCAGAAAGAGCAGAGCGGGAAAGAGAGAGAGCTGCCTTACTCCGCCACGCGAGAGACGAAGCCGAAAGATCTCTCCAACTCGCCGCTGCTCTGAGCGCCCGAGACACGCAGCTGAGGCATGCCAGGGAACAGCTGTTTGAAGTATGTACCCTCAGTTTATCTCAGAGTTTAAAGTGTAGTCGGGATATGGAGAATGGGAGACTGTGCTGCGTTACTCCGCCACTTGAGAGACGGAGCTGAAAGATCGCTCTAACTCGCCCTCTTTTAGTTTTTTTGTAATCTTAATCATTTATTTATTTGACACATAATATGAATTACAATTGTATAATCACTAATAACATTACTGTGTAAGTGATTGTAAGGAGTAAGGGCCCTTTTCCTGTCTTGTGGTTTCGTTGTCTGTGGAGTGCTCGTGATAGGTTAGCACGCGCTTAATGCCTAATCCGCGTAAAGTAAAAACCTGACTGTATGAAATGATAAGATGCGGTCAGCTCAGAACACTAACAGCGCATGTCCATACTACGAGTAACTTACTTTGCCACTATAGACATATGTACATCTATATGAGAAGTCTTAAAAAACACTTTTGAATAAGAGAAAATAGTAAAAGACTTTTGAATATCAAGTTAAATGTGGAACATGAATTTAGTGTGTATACGTTTACTTGTACATTGAGTACAAACATCTTACGCATAATAAACTTAATTACGCACATGCGTATACAAGGTAATTTCCATGAAAGTACTCCTAAATTAAGTTCCCAAAGCGGGAGTCGCGTCGTTACCCAGCAACATGAGTCATTAAAGGTACTTGTTGAGCTACAGAATCATCACGGACTAATCAATCCATTAACAAAGGAATGTATCAAATATACTAATGAATAAATCATTAGATGAAGTCATTTGGAAACAATAACGGACACAACAAAGCTCGGTGGCATTGATGAACGCGGTGCTCGATTCCCGATTACAATATATCGATCACTTGTTGTGCTAATTACTATTTCAAATTACTCCTTCTCCTTTCAATATTGATTGGTATTGGTATAGATAATAGCTTCAATAGAAATATACATTATTCATAGGTTTGGTATTTATTTTCTAAATTAGTCCTTGAAACCTAATCTTTCGAAATTCTGCCCTTCTTGTAACCAGCAGTTGCTGGTCTGATTTCCACCAAACATAGTGGTATCATCCGTTTGGGAATTAGGATACCACGGAACACACACACACACACACACACACACACACTCAAACACACACGCGCACACACACACGCACACACACACACACATATTTGGTTATTATAAATTTAATATATTTTATTGTGATTAAAATCAACAAACAAAAACTCATTAGCTCTGTTGAAACTTTTATCTGTTTCAGCCGTTCAACCAATTATCTACAGAAGGCCAATCATACCGCAAATGTCCGCAAACACATTTTAAATCAGTAATCTTCAGCGTTCGACCGCAGCTCGATCTCATTATACTCGCTCGTTCAAACGTCAATCGAGAGGTCAAACCCTGTTCAAATTAAATCACCAATCGAAATTAATTGAGGCATAAAACTGGAGTGGACGGTGGCCGGACACGTAACCGGTTGTAATGTGAAGGGCTTCTGACCGCCTGAAATATAAATGAACGACATTGTACTTCAAGTATCAGACCTTGCTCTCGTACTTTAGGGTTACGATAACTTATCTACGTTTCCGACCGTTATATTTCGCAGAATAATTTTATATGTGAATAAGAATATGAAAATATTATTGTTAAATTGTGTATGTCCAAATAAGTAAAGATCTTAAAGATGACATAAAGATCCTAGAGTTTTTACAATTTTATTAAATATAAGACGATAATGAATTGACCATTTCAATATAAATTGTACAAATTAGGATACCAAATATTGTAGGTCTTTATTTCTAAATTACTAACCAAATTAAAACGACTTTTGCTTTTGTGAAACATTGAATAATTTATTTGGGGATATGCATAGATTATATTTAATTCCTAATTTATCTGATCCTGATTTTTTTGCAAACAAAGTTCTCGAATATATATCAAGAGTTAAAATATCCTTATTTTATGCCTTTGCTTATTCGATTTATAAATAGATTTCATGTGGAATGGTTCGAAATGTTTATTTATATTGGAAAATTTATCTTGCAACATGAATGGCTTCGAGTATGTATTTGGGGTATTCGGGTTCCTTTAATACGTGCCCGTCCAGACGTCCAGCCCGTGTCAAGCGCCTTACCTCCATCGAGTAAACTGTCAAATACTGTGAAAATCACACATCAGACCCCATAGTAATTGGAAATGTAAAATATTTACGTGTACTGTATGTACACTTTAACTTTTATGTTGGAAAGGGTAGTTTATAAACGTAGGTAATTGATGACTATTTGTGTCATCCATCAAATCCCTTCAAACAGAACACTGTTGTTTTCCTGTACCTTTTTGTTGAAATAAAATGAATATTTTAGAGGCAGTTGCGTTGATAAGAATGAATAACAATTATCTAATTACGCGATTTCGGCCGGATGACAGAAGGGTTTTCTTTTTCAGCGACTTTTTTTAATGGCGTTCTAAAAGTTTACCCTTTATGGCATTCAATTGTATTTTCTTTGAACAGGTAATCCTCTGATCTTATAATTCTTTGTTCTCAAGTGGGTGTTACGAACCGTACCTACATAGTATGGAAAACATTTGTTTTTAAACGCCTTAATCATGATATCGCTCCGCAGGAAAGCTTTTTATAATATGGGTATGTTGGTATCACATAAATTATCCCATGGCTGGTTTGGTATTTACTGACGGTTTTGGTTGGTTTTACAATATAGTAAGTTTTACAGTCTCGTGAGTACGGTTGGTATAGTACAGTATGGATATTTAGACGCCCAAATGAATATATCTAAGAACATCAAAATTTATCAAGATTTACTCGACATATTTATCAGCTATTTCCACTAATTGAAGAGAACTGTATGAGAAATAAGCATTCCTATAATGTATGAGAAAACGAATGATGTAAAAGTTTATTATAACCAAACCAACTCAGATGGGTTGGTTTGGGTCGGTTGAGATCAACCGATATCGTCTGTAACAAAGCAAGTTATGCAACCAATCCAGAAAATTTTATTAATAACTAATTGTAAAATGTTACCTATTATACTTTCCATAACTAGTTGTCTTGCAGATTTTTCGTACAACTTTGTTTTAGTTAATAAACTATGGGTATGCAAACTAATACATATTTAAATAAAATGCGAGAAAAATATTTAGTTTTAATTCCGCTTATGCTGAGATGCATGAGCACTGCCCTCCCGCCCGCTAATTATGCACATGCAGAGAGAACTAGTTTGTCAGTGTAGCATGCATACCCAAACCTATACGACGACACATGCATACGCATGCTGCACTGACGTTTCACACCACACGCGATTCGGACCGCGGTGTGAAACACCCAAGTACTGTTTCTGAATGGGGCCATTCGCACCGCAGTGGCTCGATGGTGCGAATCGCCCAAGATTCTTTTGAAATGGGTCGTTTCGGACCACGGGAAAAAACGACTCGATGCTCATTTTGTAAGTCCAATTTAGGCACGCATCAAAAATTTAAGGATTTCAATTATTTATTTGTACAGCTAAGAAGAAACATGGATAGTGAAAATGACTGAAAATTAAGATAATATGTAATAATTATATTTGCTCAACAGCTTTATATTTTTTAAAGTAATAGGTGGGTTTTAAATCACAGTTTGATCAACATTATACATTTTACTAAAAATTAACTATTGCTAATCACAGGTATGACGTACATAATTATTTACTTATGACTTGGTAATCATTAAGAAGCACAGTCGTATTTGTTTTTTTGATCAACGAAGATATAAAACTTTTGAACTAAAACTAAACTAAGATAAGAAGAAACATGGGTAGTGCTAGTGATAAAAGAATTGCAATATGTAATAATTATATTTGCTCAACAGGTGTATCGTTTTTAAGGGTGTGATTTAAAACCTACCTATTACATTAAAAAATATACAGCAGTTGAGCAAATATAATTACTACATATTATCTTGCAATTTTTTTTATCATGTTTCTTCTTATCTGTACAATTAAATAATTGAAATCCTTAAATTTTTGATGCGTGCCTAAAATTGTACTTACAAAATGAGCATCGAGTCGTTTTTTCCCGTGGTCCGAAACGACCCATTTCAAAAGAATCTTGGGCGATTCGCACCACCGAGCCACTGCGGTGCGAATGGCCCCATTCAGAAACAGTACTTGGGTGTTTCGCACCGCGGTCCGAATCGCGTGTGGTGCGAAACGACTAAAGACCCCACTGACAACCTAGTTGTCTCTGCATGTGCATAATTAGCGGGCGGGAGGGCGGTGCTCATGCATCTCAGCATAAGCGGAATTAAAACTAAATATTTTCATTGCATTTTATTGTCATGGATTTCCGCAAAGTAACGCCTGATTCCATTAAATAATACAAATTTATTGTATGGAAAATACGGGTTTGACTACTTTGGTCTGAAATGAAAAATGACGAGGCATAATAATGTCCATTTGTATAAAAATGTCAATGTATAAAAATACTCGTTCCGACCTACAACTTGTTTTCAGTTTGAAATTCGTGCAGCGAAATGTTCTAAATTTTACAATTGGATTGAATGATCGTTAAAATTGCTAAACTGAGTTGCATTTTCTATGTAAACCTTAATAATATGGAATGATGTCTCCAAGTTCCGTTTCCGCACTTCAGCAGATTTGTTTTTTATTTAAAAGATTCCTTGAAGTCCGGGGTTTTGCTGTCATTGCGTAAAATGGGTCTCACTGCTGTTTTGTAATCCTCTCCTTTGATTATTATCGAACTTTGGGAGATTTCTCGTCAGGAAACGCTATTTATTTCACTAATATTCTATGAGCATCTTTGTTCTTTTCTACAATGACTATCTCCGTTTAGTGGACCGCCATCTTTGAATTACATACATGTATATATATATATTTCCCCTACCGTAAGCTATTGCTTAATTTCCTTCCCATATCGATTCTCTGGGGACATGTCTCTAGGGTCAGGGTTCGTCGATAATCATAATATATAATGTCCCTATTAAGTATTTTTATTTTCGTGCCTTCAATTGTATTGGATGATCCCTTTTATGCATTTTTAACTTTCGCAATTACGACACATTATTATTATCCGTAAAACTTAAACAAACGCTGCGACAGATGCCAAATTACACCATTAGGCTGGGACGATGTTGAAAATATACTAATATAATTATCAATTGTTGCAACTATGGCGCATGGGGCGATTATTTTTAGATGAGCCTAGCAGTTAAGTACCTAACGCAAGCAGCATGATCTTGTGTCTTGAATTAAAACCAGTCATACACTGTTCGTCGTACAGAACACACGCGTTTTATTTGGCACCCTTCTGATATAGGTACCACTATCCCTCAATCCCATAGCCAATTAACTATTATCGATACCTATTCAAATATATTTTTATTATAGAATTTCAATAATGAAGGAAAGGAAATTAATCAGAAAATCTAACACGAGTTATATTGGTTAAGAAAGAAAGTGTATTTATTAATCCACCATATAAAACAAATATAACAAAAACATTAAAATAACAATTTAATATTTGTCTGATTTTTGGACTAGAAGGTAAGGAGCGTACCTCAGCGTAATGTGACCAACCTTGATATATTGGTAGATTTTATTTGGTTACATAATTTTATAATCTCAGAAGTACACAACCTAAATCGCCCTTATCGACAACAATCAACCATAAGGTTACGATAACGTCAAAATCTGAGTCAGAGTCACTGGAGCAGTCTTGCAGATTCATAATTAACTCTTGTTCTCATACAATATTAAATAAATGTTATATCGCGCTGCCAATCTTCTTGTTTTGCTAAACTTATTGACTACGTTCTTCTCTATTTAGGGTCAAATTTTATTAAGCGTGAGGCAAAATAAATAAGGTATCATCATTACTCAACCGTAGGACGTCCACTGCTGGACAAAGGCCTCCCTCATGGATCTCCAATTACTGATTATGAGGGGTTGCTGCCAAACTTACCACGGAACACAGGATGTTGATACATGGAAAGACGCTGCGCTATCCATCTTCTGGAAGTATCCCTTTCCAGATTATTATTTCATTCAAGGGCAAGAATATTAACCCTCCTCGGGTTAACATTCTACTGCCGGTATCCCACGGCTAGTAATTTTATTATGCGTGAGGCGAAAGAAGTTGGGTAGGTAGAGTCGGTACCGTTACTGAATTCGTACGGCAAAATAAACTCCACAGTACAGTATGTAATCTTCCTTTAGTTCTAAAACAACTGCGCCGTTTTTCTTATTTCTAAGGTTCATGTTTCTAATTCCATTTCCTTTTGCTATAGGCAAGGCGTCAGTTGCAAGCGGCGGGATGCCTCTCAGAAGGTGAGAGCGTTGCTTCACTTGGACTGGGGCCGCCCATGATGGCGCTAGGACCTTCTGGGCTCATCGGAGATAGGGGCAGCTGCAGCGCAGATTCGGGAGTCAGAGGTATGATTGAAGTCACATTTAGATTTAGTCCAGGCTTGATGCAGTACTAGTGCTGGAAGATATAGTTTTTAGAGGTATTGTGTAATAGCTTTACATAATAGTTCGTAAGACTTGGCTTGTTCGCTGCGACGGATGCCAAGTGACATTATTAGTGCTGGGATGTTGTAGAAAATATGACGGTATATGTTGCTTATGATAAATAACCGGCATCACACAAACTTTTCGTGTAATCCCCCCCATAAATTACGACGCTACCACAGGTCATTTAAATCGTTACAAAATTCAGAACTTGATGGGCTGTATTTCGGTGACAGCTATCGCAGCGATCAAGCTAGGTTTTACGAACAATAAGGTAGCATTTATAGAAAACTATGTGCAAAAACCAGTTAAGAATTTCGTGGAAAGAAATCTGGCGAGTTAAAGATTGCGTGGAATGAAAAAATGTGAAAATGAAAATTTCAATTAACACTTTCGATTTCGGCGAAATTCAACTCTCAACTCAACCATTTGATTGAGTTGAGAATTGAAGTTTCGCCGAAATAGAAAGTGTTAATTGAAATTTTCATTTTAAGCAGAAGTTGTTTTTGTTATTCTTCTTTTTATACGGGACTTTGAGTCATTGATTGATTATGTCAGCCCCATGAAAATACAAAACAATAGTAAACAAAGCAAAAAAATATATACATACACCTTAATATCACTAAGTATCTTATATACATTTTCGTAGCCACATCACACATCGGAGCGGCTAGAACAAGTTGGATAGCATCAGTATCCACTGCGTTAATTCCATACATTCACATAATATTGACCTCATAGACGCGCTCCTCTCACACTCCATCAGAAAATGGTAAAAAGTCTTCTGGGACCCTGCGAGATCCTGTGGTTAGGGGTATACGTTTTTTCATCAAAAAGTTGAATTTATTGAGATATTGGATATTGGATGTGCCCAGAGTGTAGTCTATGAGCTAACACAATTTATTTTCTTTTTAATTTACAATTCACTGACCATGTCAGTATAGTAGAGTGTTGTTGCAAAATTTTGATCCAAGTTCCTTTATTTATGGATATCAAGTTAAATTCAGATTTCCATCTCTCATAAATTTTGTACCTGTATTTAGCTAAAATCTCGGACACTTCTGGCATTTAATAAATTTCAGACCGAATTTTTAAAGTTTATTTTGCTAATCTATCTACTTCTTCATTTCTCTGTATACTAACATGCGATGGAATCCACTGCAGTCTCAAAGTCACGCTATTTTCCAAAAGAAATAAAACTTTCTTAAGAATATCGTACGCTTCGAGCGATGTGCTGCTAATATGACTACTTTTCTATAACACAAAGTGCGTAACAACGATAATGTCTCCGAGGTAGCGAGCAACTCCACCGACTTAATATAATTTGATTTGGACACAACTTTAAACAGCTCACTTGTTTTATTTCTAGGATCAAATATTGCTGCACCACAGCCATCATTCATTTTGGAACCATCTGTATAAAGTTGATGCTAGCCCCCTTATACAACGTTGATCATATGTATTGAATTTAATTTAAGAACTCTTGGATCCGATTCATGTTTAGCCTGTTGTATGCATACCACTTTCATTACAATAAAATCAGTCCTTATTTGCGATACCCAGGCTTTTAGCATAAAAAAACCTATAGGTTATACTAAAGATTCCCTATAGGGATTCTTTAGTTATGAAATTTTCAACTCTTGTCTCATGATAAACCGATACTAATGAGGGTTTTTTTCGTCTCGTCCAATATGCAGATTCACGCAAGTTGAGATTGAGATTTTAGAGGTCAAGGAAGAAAAAAAATGTGCTTTTAAACAGTACTTTGTAGCTAGGTACTGACGCCGCAAATGTAATGGATGTATGCCTAGCTCTTATTTGTTATTATTGTTTTATTAAAACTTAGCTGTAGTTTACGTAAAGTAAAGTCACTTTGAACAAAGTTCCCGGTAATATGGGCAAAGAAATTCTCATTTAAATTCCTGCGAAGATGGAAATAGATATTTTCTGACGTTGTTTAAAAATAAAGCCAAGGAAATGTGAAGGACGTCCGCCGGTTCTTTTTTCATTTCATTATTAGATACGACGTTTTAATGGAGATAAAAAGTACGTTTAGATGCAGAAATAAATTCGATTAAGTTATAAAATAATAGATTATTGTCACATAGAGATGAAATGAGTGTGGAGATGTTTAGATAAATCACGCACATGTAGATAATTCGCTTTCTAGGTCAACTATTGCCAGGCTCCCCAAAAGCATTTAGTGGTTAAACAGAATTACGATATGTCAAATGGTACGATAAGTTATATTCTTAAATTTGATTATCCGTCAAATACATTAAGATTTTTTACACAAGTCAAGCGCAAGTCCTTCTTAACGATGTGCCTAATTGTTTTTGGCCGCTAAATGCATTAAGGGGCAATAAGCAAATCGAAATAGGGGTTTTTGTACCTACATACATACATATGTACGAAGTATCAGTGTTTTGTCTATTGGCTGCTTTACCAAGTTGATCAAATACTATTTGAGGTAACTATTATTGCACTGGCTTTAATAAATCAAACTGTGCTTATACACTTTTTATTGTCTTTTCCGCAGTAAAGCCGCATATTTAATATATTTAACATATTTGTTCAAGCCATATTTGTTCAAGTTTAATATGTCATTCCCCATCGATTCATTCATAGGTCACGAGCTACAGCAGTATTTTCGTTTCCGAAACCTTGAAGAGGTTTATCTTTATCTAGGAAGCAGCGACGGTGGCGCCACGTCAGTATGTGGAGGCAACCTATCCGACTCCACGGCAGAAGGTGTCCCGCCGACCATGGACGCTTATGACACGGATGCGACCAGCCTTGTGTCGTCGGCTCATCATATATATCAATGTGAGTATTTTGGTATTCTTCTTTTCGTCATTATCCTCTTGTTTTCCCTTATAAAATGAGAAGATATCTTGACGACCTCTGTGGCGCAGCAGGCGAGCAGCCGACGCAAAAGGTTGCGGGTTCGATTCCCACTTTAGGACAAATGTCTGACGATCTGCAGATATTTGTCCAGCAAAATTACCCCCACGAGACAGTACAGTGGGATTTCGCGATGAAATAAGAGAATCACTTCATCATTGTAACCTCAGCTGTAGGACGTCGACTGATAGACATATGCCTCCCTCATGGATTTCCAAGTATAGATGTTGCCACACTCACCAAGCTTGGCAGGTGGGTTGCAGTACGGGATGTTGATACACGGAAATACGCTGTGGCTCATCTTCCGGAAGTATTCCTTGGCAGACTCTTACTGCATCCACGATCAAGAGAGGAGAGGCAACATTCTACTGTCGGCTCCTCAGAGCTTGAAATGAACAACTTGGCACAGATTAACTGAGTGCTAATGTTAACCCACTTTGTAATTTATTAAATGTTAAATAATAAGTTATTATTCTTACTCTTATATTCTAACAAAAATTGTGTAGGTTTAAGCACCAAACCGAAACAGATCGGTGCTGATGAAAGTTACTGACGCAGCAAATTCCTATTTGTGTCTTCCAAATAACCGAATAAAGGTCAAATCTATAGAGGTCGTACCTAACAGACAGTCGCCGCCCTTCAAACAAGTCTCAAGCACGATGCTTATCTCAGTCTAGAGACTAATTTAATTTGTCTACATGTATAATTACAAAATGTGGACTAGAAAACGCATTTTGTAATCCGAAGTTTTATATTTATAGCAATGTGGAATCACTAGGGACCAGGATGACTGAAATTTAGGTTTAATTATTAAAAAAACTTTGTCAACGTCTGAAATTAAGCAGCTAAAGGATAGCAAGAATGTTTTCTTATACGCTATTACGGAAATACCCAAAAAAAAACGAACGGATGTTGCGGTGGGCAGAGTTTTTGTAGTATCCACTTTTGCTGCGCGTTTTGGGGCGCGTTTGACAAATTGACGACCTCTGTGGAGCTGTTTATTTATATTAGGTTGTTATATATAAAATTGGCGTTTTATATGAGAGGATCATAAAGTCGTTTTTTTATATAAAATATTCAATTAATCAAAGTATGTATCATTGCTATCTATGCACTTTTGCCATTTCATAGGTAGTTCATTGATCCCTTTACTAAAAAAAAACATTCGGTCGGGAATCAATAAAATCTTTGAAGGCGGTTTTGACTGCCCCATAGAAGTTGATTTTTTTCCCTTGCAAGAAGTTATCCAAATTTCGAAAAAAATGGTAATCTGTTGGAGCAAGGTCCGGAGATTACGGTGAATGTCTTAGACATCCAATTGAAGCTCCTCTAATTTGGTAGCCGTCTGTTGAGCAGTGTGCGGTCTAGCGTTGTCCTGAAGCAGCAGTGGCCTAGAGCGATTGACCAGCCTCGGTTGTTTAGCAGCTAGCTTTTCCACCATGGTTTGCAGTTGCTGACAATAGACATCTGCCGTACTCGTCTGGCCAGATTTAAGAAAGCTGTAGTGGACGACACCAGCACTGGTCCACCATACGCTCACAAGTAACTTTTTTTGAGTCAGTTTTTGCTTGGGGCATGATTTGGCTGGTTTTCCAGGGTTCAGCCATTGTGATGAGCGCTTCCGATTATCGTATAGGATCTACTTTTCATCACAGGTAATGGTTCGATTTAAAATCCCTTCGTTATTGTGCCGGTTGAGTAATGTAACGCTGCAGTTGACGCGCGTTTGTCGATTTGCTTCAATTCGTGAGGTACCCTACCTTTCAAGCTTTTTCATCTTTCCAATTTGCTTCAAGTGTATTAAAATATTTTTATCACTAACACCGCAGCCTGCAGCTAACTTGGACGTGGTTTGCGATGGATCCGCTTCCACAATAGCCTTCAATTCTTGATTATCAACTTTGGTCTCCGGCCGTCCACGGGGCTTATTCTGCAAGTCGAAATTTCCAGAACGAAAACGTTGGAACCAAAAACGCACTGTGTTTTCTTTTGCGACACCGCCGCCATACACATCATTAATCCTTCGAGCTGTTTCTGCAGCCCTGGTGCGACGGTGGAACTCTTACTCGTAAATAACCAATATTTCAAGTTTTCCATTTTGTAAACTGAGTAACGCAAAGAAAAAATACAAAAGATGAAAAACAAATGAATTATGGTTTTCGAAACACAAATGCATGAGTAAATAGCTTATTCCTAACCAAAGAGGAGTTATTTAAGATCAAAGTTGCCAGTACAACAAAATGCCAATTTCATACATATGTAACGACCTAATATTTCATGAAATTCCAAGCGTATGTTCTAGAGTTATGGCTTAACAGAAAACATCGATTAATAATTCCCCCTAACTCGACAACTACACCAGTTATCAAAAATCCCTCTCGACAATCGATTGATGAAAATCGTATTATCCGTTCAAGAGTTATCCTCGGACAAAAATTGCGGACATACGAGTACATACATATATAAACTATCAGCCGATACGCCTAGTTGCCACTACGAAAAATTGCCACGATGCAAAATATATGCGATAAAAACTGTATATAACAACTTATATTGTTTTTAACAAATCACGAAAGATAAACAAGTTATTATATTCAACAAAAGACAGGAATTACAGATAGACATAAACTTAAAACTATAAAAACTTTGCATTAAAATTTTAGCTCCCGTGACTCAAAATAATACACGCGCGAGCTGTTTGCAAATCGCTCGTGTTGAAAACTACTTTAATAATATTCTGTGCTGCGGAAAATATCATTTTTGTAATTTACTTCCAAACTACCACGTTGGTCCCTAGCAAATTAGTTTACGAGCTTGAACAAACTTCGACTGCCATTGCTTTCCAAAAGGAGCTTTAACTATTTGGAATGAGGACATCAATGCTTCTCTAATTTAATCTAATATTAACAGCCTGCTGGATCCCACTGCTGGGAAATGGCCTTCTACTCTTCTAATTATCCCGGTCTAGGGTTCGCCAATCTGTGTAATGCGCATCCAATTCGTCCCGCCATCTCTGCTTGGGCCGACCACGAAACCTCTGTGCTTTGTGGGACCAATTGTGTGGTAATTTTGGCCCACAGGTAATTTCTCATGCGGTACACATGTCCAGCCCAGTCCCACTTCAATTTGTGGTAGATTTGTGGTTGACGTCCGTGATTTTTGCCTTGGAGCGTATGAATGAATGAATGAATAATGAATGAATGAATGAATGAATGATTATAACTTTATTGTACACCATAAAATAAAAGAAATAACAATAGAAGATAAGATACTTAACTAAATGCACAATGGGCGGCCTTATCGCTTAGCGTAGTATGGTGCGTATCGATGATTATTTACAATCATCATCATCTCAGCCGTAGGACGTACATTGTTAAACAAAAGCCATGGATCTGCAAGTACTAATTATGAGAGGTTGTTGCCATACCCACCAGGCTTGGCAGGCGGGTTGATGAGCGCAGTACGGGATGTTGATAGGTAGGTACAGGCACTGTAGTGTCCCATACAGCATTAATGTCAGTTGCTGGCGCTGTGTTAATCTTTGTAACAGTTCTAAAAAGCCTTACAAATGTCGGAAGCTGTTTTTAGGGTTCCGAAACTCAAATGGAAATACTCAAAACCTGTCTGTCAAGACCCTTTTTTTTGAAACAGCTGAAGTTATTAACTTGAAATGTAGAACAAAGATTTAAAAACCTAGGTGAAAAAGGGAACTTAGAATTAATCTCAAAAAAATCTGACACTATGACATGCTATAACTTCTGAATTCCCTGAGGTACACTAGGGAATTTGGTTTAAAGAATCTTTATTTCTCAATAAAAACAATAATATTCACTTTGTTCAGAACATTTAAAGGTTTTTAACATGTTAAAGTCCACGCATTAGTGCGCTTACCTGCTAACCTTAAGTAATTAAATTTAATTATATTTAATGTACACACAAAACCAAACCAGAGAAATCAAAGTACTAAAACAAAGTAGTAATAACTAAAAAATTGCGCAATCAAGTCATTTATTTATCTACCTAGAGTCCTACCACATTGATTTGATTGCCGTGGGGTGCCGGCAGTAGAATGTTACCCTTCCTCTCACGCCCGTTCATGCAGTAAGAGCCTGCTAAGGGATACCTCCGGAAGATGGGTAGCAGCGTTTTTCCGTGTATCAACATCCCGTACTGCGCTGGCCAACCCGCCTGCCAAGCGTGGTGAGTATGGCATCTACCCCTCGTGGAGATCCACGAGGGAGGCCTGTTTTCAGTAGTGGACGTTTTACGGCTGAAATGATGATGATGATTCCTACCACACGTGTTTTTCTATTTCACAACTCAATGTCTACGCGTGTGAGTAGTGCGAATAGTTGTTTGCTACAAGAGCAAGTCGACCGGCCACTGCATTGTTTTAGTCAAGCGTTTTATTGCAGTGTGCGTGAGATAGTCCGGGAATCAGTGGTTTAAGTTTTACATTTATCTTGTTTATATATTCAGAATTTATTGTGTTCAATTTGTTGTATGCAAATGGCAAAAATAGAAAACCTCTAGGTCACATCCAGAAGTATCACGACTTTAAAATTTGAAATACTGGGAGTGTATTGTATTGTGGCACAAGTAAAAAATTACGAAAAAATAGACTAAAATACGGAAAATACGGCAAAATTCGTTTTCGAAAAAATTGGAAATTATTTAGTTTTTCTTTACCTTATAATACTGTATTGATGTTTTAAGAAAAAGGCGTGTGAAATTTGTAAAGGCCTTGATTATTTCAAGCATTATTTAAAGATTGGAGATAGTTTGGATCAAGAAATTTCATATTTAAATCAAGGACTTACATATGTATATAATCTAAAAATTAAGTTTTCGCGTCTTTGTACCTGACTGCGCCAGAAGGTGAGTTATGGTTTTTAATAGAGTTAATAACTAGTAGCGCCATCTTGCGTCAGTTATATAAAAAAAATATCAGTACGTCCTACTGCTATGCTATACGCAGTAGGGACGTCAAATATTATAATTATCTTCTCATTTAGGATGCAAATCTCGCTTGCCCTTGTCAGTTTTGTTTAACCGCGGGTTTCCTCACAAATAAAAAGACTTTTTTCAGTAGGAACCTTATTAAAGCAGGTAAATTCCATCACGATTTTACCGAAGCTTCGCAACTAGGCTGATAAAACTAGGTCCTGATTTGTATGCATTCTGAGGTCGTTACGTGTCACTGGTAGGAACAGATAGGCATTTGATTTATTGAAAACCTGGAGTTTGAAATAGAATACGGTGTTGAAAATTCAATGTGAAATGTATGTTGGTAAAATGATGACAGTTTTATAGCAGAAAACATCCTAACGATGCGATTGGCTCATCTGTACAACTCTGGATGACAGGGCGGATAACTGTCGCAATGTTTTTCCGCGAATTTTATTTATAAAATAGCCTCATTTTTCTACACCGTGTAGGTACTGCTCCTACATGCTTGATACCAGTTTATGTGGATATTTTCCCATAAAACATTACATTTAGTAGATGGTTTCCATGTCAACAGCCTGTTAAATCGAAATCTCTGAAAGATGAATAACTTATTCTACGACTCTGGAAAGTATTCTTTTTGCTCTTAATACAAAATAACCGCTTTTTAGTTCAACCATACACCCGTGCGAAGCTAGTGCGGCTCGCTAGTTTACATATTTGTTCACATTTAGTGCTGAGTAGGTAATATTTATAATTTACATTAAGTTTAATCTCAAATTTATGAACTTGCAGAATTGCACTTATATTAGGTCTTTACCTATGAACTTGCCGTTTTGTATGGAATAAATGAAAGTACTTATTTTTCCAAACTTTTTTATTTCTGTTACTCAAAGTAATCACCCATGCAATCGACGCATCTTTGCCAACGCATTGGCAGTTTATTGATGCCCTTCTTGTAAAAATCAGCTGTACGGGAGGCAACAAACTCTTTAAAGGCATTTTGTACTGCCTCTCGGGAATTGAATTTTTTATCCACTAAAAAGTTATCTAAATTTTGAAAAAAGTAATAGTCGGTAGGTGCAAGGTCTGGTGAGTATGGCGGATGAGGGAGAGCTTCCAACCCCAGCTCTTGCAGCTTGGAAACTGTCTGTTGTGCAGTATGGGGTCGCGCGTTGTCGTGAAGGAGCAGTGGGGACCACCGATTGAAATTGACCAAAGCTGGTAGAAGATGTGCAAGCTTCTCCATCATTGTCTCCAGTTCTTCACAGTACACATCTGCAGTAATGCTCATGTCGTTTTGTAAAAAACTGTGGTGAAACACACCCGCACTAGACCACCAAACAGAGACCATCACCTTTTTAGGGGTCATTTTTGGTTTAGGGCATTGCTTTGGTGCTGAACCAGGATCTAACCAACTTGTTGAGCACTTTCGATTGTCGAACAGAATCCATTTTTCATCGCACGTAATTCGGTTTAAAATTCCTTCATTTCTTTGTCTGTTGAGCAGGGAGAGACAGGTCTCAACGTGTACGTTGCGCTGGCGATCTTTGAGTTCGTGGGGTACCCATCTATCAAGCTTTTTTACCTTGCCAATTTGTCGCAAATGGATCAATATTGTTTTGATGCTAACATCAAAAGCTGCTGCTAGCTCAGCTGTAGATTGAGTTTCGTCAGCATCCACAGTCGCCTTTAATTCATCATTGTTGACAATAGTCTTCGGACGGCCACGAGCTTCATTTTTCAAGTCAAAATTTCTAGAATGAAACCGGGAAAACCAATAATGGGTTGTGCGTTCGTTTGTATAGTTCTCTCCGTAAACGTTTTTGATATTACGTGCCGTTTGTGTCGCGTTGGTGCCACGACGGAACTCATACTCCATAATTACACGAATTTTTAAGGTATCCATTATGACGAAAAATGTTCAAATTTAATGAAAATACAACGCTAATCAATAAACAAAAGACTGAGTTTGTAGAAAGAATGTCATGTTTTTAAAACAAAATTAATTTGAATTTAGAATACAAAGCCATGCCAAACTTTTTTTTATTTGAAATTACCAGTACTGAAGAACGGCAATTTCATAGGTAAAGACCTATTATAATGCAAAACGCATAATAAAAATTCGGACATTCAGCAGAATATAAATGAAATCATAATGCAAATCACAATAATTAATATTTATTTAATCTAGGGTTTAATACTAGTACATACCTATGGCTTCAATTAAAGTAATTGATGTGGCGGATATTGAAATAAAAATTACTTTTTTTTCCGATCCTATCAAATATAAAGCACAAGTACTTCGACATCGTACATAAGAGATAAAATTAATTAGGTCATAAGGGTGTCTCATTAACCTTTGCCGACAACTTGGCAGCTAAGCGTTCGCTGCAATGATTGGATAATCACAGTAGGTAATCAGCGGGTATAAAAACCATTTGTGCTATTCCATATAAAATCGCATCTGTGCCTTGTTTCTTTAAGCCCCGAGTAAGGATTAAAAATCTTTGAGCAATTACAATCAGAGTAATTCCTCTTCTCCCTGTCTATGTTTCCTAATTCTACATGACTTCAATTACTCCCTTGACCCTTTAAATATTTATTATGTTTATTTTATTTATTTCTGAAAACAAAGAGTATCTACAATTTTAACGAGAAAAATAATTAAAACTAAAGACCATTAACATGTTTTCGCATATAGAGAGATATGGCCTTGGTATAACCGTATATTTTATGATACGTATAGTAATTAAGTACAAAGAAAATGTTTAATGAAATGACTGTCGCAGTGAGCACTCCGCGAGATTGCAGCCCGCCGACCCTATCACCACACAACAGTGCTTCGCCCTTCATCCGTTCTATCGACGCTGGCTCACTTTCAAGGTAAGATATTACAGTACAGACGCGTACCGGGGCTGAATATTGAGTAGCTGCTACGAAAGACAAGCTCTAAACTCCTTAGCCATCATTTTGGCTCTGACCCGCGTGCCTTTAGTGGCTATAACTTTCCCTGCGAATGGCTTCACACTTGATCATAGGTAGTCCACACAGTCCACGATTTCTATTATACTTTTTCAAACGCCAAATTTGAATTAGAGTGACGGTAAACGCAATTAATGAGGCGTTTTCATTAAAAAGTAAAAACTTCAAAAATAGTTACCTCGAACCTTATAGATGGCGTTAATTTTCTTTTACTGGTAGGCATAATTTGACAATGACAGGATTAATCACAAACTTGCTTACTCCGCTTGCCAGCTCCATCTGTTAGGTTTAGTAGAAAACTCTTTTTGTTTTGTTACTGAAAACGGCTCATTAGATCTTTGAAATCTTGTCAGACATCTTTTTTCGTATTGGCATTGTCTTGTCTTTTTATTTTATGGCTTTTTTTTAATCATTTGTATTGGCATTGGCAGGCATAGAAAAGACCACACCGACCACAGAGTATCGTACGCTAATGGCCTGTCCACAAGCATATTGGCATTGTCTTGTCTTTTTATTTTATGGCATTTTTTGCATCATTTGTATTGGAATTAGCAGGCATAGAAAAGACCACACCGACCACAGAGTATTGCACGCTAATGGCCTGTCCACAGGCGTTCGCTGTTCCTGTGTTGGTGTTGGTTTGATGGTTGGTCGGTCAAAATGCGTTACATAAATATTTTATAATGTATTTATGTATTTATATAACTCTCCTCATTTATTTATTATATTACTCTATTGTATGTACCTCTGTCATATTATTATGGTTTAAATTGTATTTATTTATTTTGTACGCCTTTTCCTTGCCATGGCAGACGAGGCGGTCATACGGACCTGCCTGAAAATCAGCGCCGCAACCGCGTAGCTTGCTATGTGATTGCGGTAATACTAAGGCAGAGTCCATTTTTTGACCTCACGCAGCATTATTTGTATGCTGTAAACTTGTATACCATACTTAGCCTAATTTTATTATTTTATGAGTTTTCTATATATTTTGTATGAGTTGTTTTGTGTGTCAAAATAAATGTATTTCTTCTTCTTCTTCTTCAGTAGTCTCCTTTCATTAAGCATGAACATTAACTAACATGAATATCTCTATGAACTGTGTGTCAAATTGTATAATAAGCACGGTGGGTCACAAGTATGAGAAATTACCCAGGAATTATAGCAGCAGTACTAGCGTTATAAACGCCTTGTCAACCCTGGGGTCTACGATTATAATAATGATTCCATGTGAGAATGTATAAATTCCCGGGTACATGTTGAGAAGAACATACGCTCTAATTGTAAGTATCATGATCGGGTTTGGAAGGCGTTAGTAGGATGTAAATAACGCCTTCCTAAGAAATCGACGCTACATTAATAAGCACTAATGGTACAATGTGAAGCACAGGAACAATGTGAACTAAGGGAGACCAAACGCAACAGGATGATGAGAAGATCATGGTTCCGGCATTTGCCCAGGAATAACAATAGTCTTCCTAACCGATTTCGACTACGGCGTCCTTATATCTGCTCATGAGTGTGGATAAAAGGTGACTTACTCGTACTTAGTCGATTTTGGGTTTGAACGTGCAGGCGCAAATAGCACAGAGTCAGAGTCAGAGTACCATTTACAAAGTTGTAGGGGATGTTTGCAGGCGGTTCATTCTTGAGATGGTCCCGTTTCTCATCTAGTTCGTGCCTGCTTTCGTCTTTAAAAGATTGGGTATTACATCGCACTAGGTTCCTCCATGTTGGCCTATTTCCTGCAAGCGTTTCCCAACAAGAGGGCTCAATTTTGCACTTCTTCATAGTTCTATTCTGAGCATCCTTATATCCAAACATGGACTAACATAAAACACATCCCTGCTTAGGTCTGTAGAACAGCTATCCAGCCCGGGCGAGTGTGAAGCGGCATTGGTGGCAGGCCTTCGCGGTCGCGGTAGTGGAGGCAAGGGCGCGCGCGGCCGCGGATCTGCTTGGGGCTCCATATCTCGCGTGTTCGCTCGCTCCCGACACCGCACTAAGTCTGGCAGCGCGAATGTCAGCGGCCATGAGAGTGGTAAGCGATGACTTAGATAAATAAACGTTTATTTTATATCAATCGTACATTTACATTATGTTCAAATCTACGTGATCAATCTTTGCACAATCCAAAAGTTATTGTGCTGCCGACTGTTAGTACTCGTAAGATGGATAAATAATCAGTTATTTTTTCTACTCTTGTTCGGATATGTTTGTCTGAGCTGAGTGAGACTTGTTTATCATCAATCTATACTATAATAGATTATATTATTATTATAATATTATAAAGCTGAAGAGTTTGTTTGTTTGTTTGCTTGAACGTGCTAATCTCAGGAACTATTGGTCCGATTTGAAACATTATTTCAGTGTTAGATAGCATATTTATTGAGAAAGGTTATATATTATATATTATCACGCTCACGGTTATATATTATCACGCTAAAACAAATAGGAACTGAGTACCAATGAAGAATGTTTTAAAATCGGGGTTTTTTTAGATCTTTTAAGAAGGAACAATTCTGTGATACATGATTTTGCGAGACTATAACCGTTTACGCAGCGCACGCAGCGGAAACTCTCACAAGGAAAAAACAAACCCCGATTTTAGCTTATTTTAGCTTTTTCTATCGAGCTGAAATTTCGCAAACGTATAGATGTTGATTATATAATATTATACAAAATAAACGTTTCTTATTCTTAATATTTTATTTTGTCATTTGTATCTTATGCCATATTTCCTTATTGGAAAATTAAAAGCCATTGTTATAAGTGACAAAAACCACTTTAAATGGCGTCAAAATCATTAAAACTAAAAATACCAGGAACTGCTCCACTTTGTCTGATTTTATAACTGCTTTAGTTTTCACGATATTTTAATAAATAACAAAAATACGTCAGTTTTTCTAAAATTCAAAACTTTGAACGGCTCTCCTGAAAATTTCATTTTTTGTCGCTTATACCCTATTTCCTTTTAATCGTCGATATGTATATTATTGTAATCTCCTTTTAATTCCCTTTATTTTGAAAACCTACTCGATAGGTTTAATAAAAAAAAATTAAGTACTTACAATTTGGCGCCAAAAATCCGCCATTTTGCTTTTTCTCATTTAAATACCTATCTAAAGACACTTAGGGTTTTAGGACAAATCTAACGTTACATTCATTGTCGAAACCCATCCATCCGTTTGGATGATACGTGGGAATAAATAAATTTACAGACAAACAAGCAAACAAAGAAACAAACATACAAGATACGCGCGAAAAACAATACCCTTCCTTGGCAGTCGGGTAAAACATATAAATTATGATTTCCTATCGATGAGTAACGATAGATGACTCTAATAAAAGTCTTTAAATGCTCATTCAAAAATAAATTCAAGAAAACATAAGTGACTAATTGAGCGATTGTGTCGAGCGAATTGACCTTCACCTCTTCAGTTTCAGGGTGAATTTTAAATAACAAAAAGCCCTGATCTTTGTTATTTGAAATTGCTAGCTTCTCATCTCAGCCGTAGGAAATCCACTGCTGATTCCAAGTACTAAACATGAGGAGGTTGTTGCCATACTCGCCAAGCTTGGCGGGTGTCATGGCGAGCGTAGTACGGAATGTTGATTTACGGAAATATGCTGCTCCCATCTTCCGGTGTTATACCTTGGCAGATTCTTAATGCATCCACTGGCAAGAGAAGAGGAACAAAATTATTTTGCCGGCACCCCACGGCTTTACTGTGTGGTATTTCGGTGTATATTACAGAAGAATACTTCTGGGAGGACCTTTAGACGGTACACTATAAAATCATTCCGCACGGGGTTCAGTATAAACGAAATAAAAACCTGCATGGTGTTTTCATCAGAGCCAATCTACGCCGGCACCGGGTCCAGTCGCGCGTGGTCCCCGCTCGGCAGTGAAGCGGCTCTGCGCGAAGCAGCCTCTCTGCCCCTGGCTCGGTGGCGCGCGCCCGCAATCATCGCTTGGCTCGAGCTAGCTCTCGGCATGCCGCAGTATGCCGCCGCGGTTGCTGACAACGTGAAGAGTGGCAAGGTAATCTCTACGTAGTATAAATTGAAGGCGCTTCCCGCGTCTGTCTGTTTGGCCTTCTTATAACATAAATAAATCTTCTGGGTTGAATATGGTTGGTATGGGTGGCTAGCAAGGTACCCATATTCAACCAAAAATATAGAAAAAACCGTCTATTTTTCATCCGTTAATTAAGTAAAAGTGTTACTGATTCATATTTGGCGTTGAATATTTGCATGTAGACATAATGTTAAAGAGAGACCATCTCGATATTGTTTATTTGTGACCAAATAATGTTTAAGAATCATACACTCGTACGTTCATTATTTCCAACGATACAATGTTATATTATTTTCGAATGTAACGGACGGCACAGAAACCCATTTTCATTACGTTCATATCCATTTATTATTCAGGATTCGGGCATTTTATTACATTTTGTATGGAAATTTGGGTCCAATAAACAATTCTTTAGTAGGTTTATTAATTCTACTACGCATTCATTTTATATTTAAGTTATTTCTTTTGTTTACTGATTAACACATGATTTATCAGTGTGATAACATGAAACATGATTACATCATTGTATAAGCATGACTAAAACATTGTCTGGAAGAGTTAAAGCGTTGCGTTTCAGCCTGTTACTTGTGGAGATACTGGGTTCCATGATGACCGATAGACACAGCCATTGTTACACAGTACATTGCCAATTACTATGAATAACTAGCGTATGAATTCGATTCGCACAAGACGACTCGTAGTTTTTGTTTCTTCTGGACAAGTCATAAAATGAATGCATTCGAAACATTTGTCACCTGAGGACCTATTTTTCATAGCTCGTATGACATACTTGTTTGAATTCGTAACTTTCGTTCAAGTTTAAAATGCTTCGAATTTCTCTCACCAATCAACAAGAGTGGTGGTAAACACTGGTTTCCATGGAATATTATTTGAAATTAATGCGTTCTTGGTCAGTTATTTTAACAAGAAAGCGTACACAATTTCTCGTGGTCATACAAGCGATTCCAAAATAGGACCCCAGACACAACCAATCACACATCAGTAAAGACACTGACGCAACAAAAGCGTCAAATATTGTGTTCTGGTTGGTTCTAGATTCGTGCTTTGAATGGGCAGGTTCTGCTTGAGCTGTCGGATGCGGATTTGGAGGTGGGGCTGGGTGTGACGCAGCCGATGCATCGCAAGAAACTCCGGCTGGCGATCGAGGAGAGAAGACGGCCGGATCTGGTGCGGAACCCCACTATTGGACAGCTGACTCACGCGTGGGTTGCTGCCGAGTGGCTACCGGACCTTGGATTGTCCCAGGTGAGTATTCACCTATATGATATTTATATCAATGGCCTTTATGTTTTATGACCAAAATGAACTATTTTTTAGCATCAGTTGATCAAATATAATATTTGGCACCTAAATCGTTTCGGCGGATTATGGTAGCTTTATGACGAAAAAAGTATCATTTTTCCGAAGAGCTCTTGAAGTGGTAGTATAGAGGTATATAGTGTAGGTAACACTATATTTGTAATAACAGATTAGCCAGTGTTATTAAAACAACCGTTTTATTTATCAACAGTACGCTGAATCTTTCCTGGCAAACCTGGTGGACGCTCGAATGTTGGACACAATCAGCAAGAAAGAGCTAGAGAAGTATTTGGGAGTCACTAGAAAATTCCACCAGGCGTCGATTGTTCACGGCATCCACTTGCTCAGAATCATGAAGTACGATAGACAAGTAAGTTGCAACACAGCCAAAGTTTGTGACGAACGAACAAAGTTTTCCGAAGTGATAGGACAAATCAGATAATCGTCAGTGTTTATTTTGCCCCGATAAACATTTCTCACGGAAATTTTCCGCATCATATTGTTACTGAAATATGAACGTTTACAAAATCCTTTCGCGTCCCTTTCCGATAAGGAGGGACGATAAGGGCGCAAGCAAATGAGCGATTATTCCGCGAACTGGCACGAAGTACGTTTATTCTGAATCGTGAACCCTATAATGTTTGCTCATTAATCATCCTGTGTTCTTCCTGCTCCGGACCTGTTACATCGTCTATTATTTCTTTCTCCATTCTATTACAATTTGCATTGCGTGATCGATCATGACAGTAACAAAGGCGTTGTTTATTGTAGGCTTTAGCCGTGAGACGGCATCAATGCGAGAACGTCGACGCCGATCCATTAGTATGGACCAACCAGAGATTTATGAGATGGGCTCATAACATTGACTTGGGAGAATTCGCTGATAATCTCAAAGGTAAGCTCTTTTGTTTCGTTTTGACGTGGTAATAAACACCCATTGTTGTTTGCATCCCTTTGCGTGATATAAGATCCTATTTTTCTTTTATAGCAGCATGTTTTGTAGGCACTTTCATATTTTTACATGTAAAGGAAACAATGTCGATTGAAGGCTTTTCCGTAAATCTACACATAAACAGTGAGATCAATTCGACTAATTTCTCTTTAGCGAGGATTCAAATTAAAAAGGAATCGCTTTCCAAGAAATGTTTTATAATTCGAAATTTATATGGTATTTTGTGTGATAACAGACAGTGGCGTGCACGGTGGTTTAGTGGTTCTTGAGCCGTCTTTTACTGGCGAAACCATGGCCACAGCTCTCGGCATTCCGCCCTCCAAGAGCATCATAAGAAGACATCTAGTCGCTGAATTCGACGCTCTCATCATTCCAGCGAGGTGAGTTTCACCTCTACCACACTAATAAATTCTATATTTGCTTGACACATTCTCGTCCTAGGGTAATTTACATACATTTATTGAATACAATTTGTAAGAACGGTGACAATGCACATCGCCCATTACTAACCCAACGAATGGTTGTCTGAGTGAGTGAGAGGCGCACTGCATGCCATAGTCACCAGTCACATCCCGTAGGTGAGCAAGCTGTAGTTGATTATAATGTGAGGTGCAATCCTGCAGGTATACGATATTTTGCCAGGTGGAAGAACTGCAAGTGGAGGCTGCCCGAGCATCCATGTTGTCCACAAAACAAAGATAAATCAGCAAAAGTTAAAAAGCTCTCATTCAAAAAGTAAACGCTTCGAAACCAAATCTCAAGCCCCTGTATCTATGTAAAGTTTCCTGTATGAAATGTTTGTAAAGCTATTTTTATGAAAAAAAATATTTTAATTTGCTATTTATAAAAGTCGTTTTTTACCTATCTGCCGCAAGTCGCTCATTTGCGGTTTTGCGTAAATTTTATGATTGAAAACTTTGCGAGCGGTGAAGACTGATAAGATATAGTAGGGGTCGCGGTTTGTTAGCGAAAGATTGAAGAAAGTTGAACCGATCGGAAACATTCTCATTTTGATTTGTACCTTCGCCTTCGTCAGTGTTAGATTCGATGTTCGACATATTGTGCCCTATAGAGTCCCCGATCTTGCCGTAGATTAGATACGTCACGTTAATGTTTGTTCCAAATCGATCAATTGATAACTTAGTAAATGTATACAACTTAGTTGATATAAAGGTAGAAGCATGAAATGCTTCGTTGATAATAATAGGGGATAGTGAATATCCTATTACATGTGTGTCTATTCATTCAAGTTCTTATATAAATTTGTTCTGAATAATGAGATGTTTTAAAATGCTAGTACCGACAGTCTCGAATGGTATTGTTAATAAAATGAATTTAATATCCTTAAAACAGAACCATCACAACATAGCTTTAGGATTATAACAATAATAGCTTATTAAAACCTATCAATATTGTAAGATACCTATGTTTTTGACTTGTATACATTCGTAATGTAAAATTTGACACCATTGTATATTAGGTTCACCTGTAATGATATCGATTGATCTATAAATGTGAATAAATCCTGATAAAGATTTAAAATTAAAATGAATCGAGTCGACTTTCTTTACGATCCATCCTTCAGTAACTTGGCGGTCCTTGCATCGAGAGAGAACGGTAAAGACCATTTTATACATCGATACTCATGAATGCCTCTCTGTCATCATCATTAGACCGCACTTTTATCGATCTCTCCACCCTTTTTCTTCCGTAAAACATAACATTTTGTTTTGTGATAATATTTTTCAGATAACATTCCGTGCTTTTCTAGTTAATTTACTACATTATGGCTAGTTTTAATCGTTCCACCAAGGAAGAGCACTCGACTATGATCGCTTTACGTGATTTTTATAATGTTACAGTCAGTACTTTTCTTTGACATATTAATATTTCAATGTTTATTCATGTTACTATTTTTTGTATTCATATTTCGTACACAGCATGATTCGTTTCCAGCAAAGTGCATCATGCTTTTGATGTCTATGCAAATGTAATTAACTTACCAGTCACTATTTCTATGTAGCTTTCAATGAACTGCGATCTCTGAAAATGAAATTAGCAAATTTTCCACTGATTAGAAGTGGTTAAACAAGGCAGAGCTCCAAAAACTCAAATAGTCTAACCAAAAAATGCAGAAACTGCATGTAAGCTTTCTGTGTTAGAAGATAAAGTGAACTTTAATTTAATATTCGTGCAAATTTGAGAAAATAAATAACAATTTAACTAAAGGCAGACGCTGCCTGGCTTTCGTTTGATCTCAAGTTTGCACGAAGTCGAGTGAGTAAAGATTACAGACTTCGTTAACTTGCAGGAATATGTTTGGGCATCAAATCAGGATGTTGGGACGGCCGTTCTCGAGATCTGTTGCTACGGGATTACCCGGCATTGATCTCAGCGGGGATTCCAGAAGACATAGTTTGAGAGTAAGTATAAACTTTCAAAACTGTTTTGTAATTACCTATTGGCTTGACGATTTCTCTTTTATTTTACTATATTTAGTCCCATAAGCCGAATTTTGATCGTTGTAATTACGAGTATTTCAAGGAAATAGAAAAACCATATACCTAAACTAAATAACAGCTCTTTTTACTCATTATAGTAAACTTTCGAACATTCTATGTTCAATAGCATCGCTCCAGAAAAATAAATGTCACATAGCGTGTTCAACATAAGGCACGTATTTCACTCTAAACACTGGTTTCATTGATTTCCCAGTAAGCAAAACGGCTCAAATGCGTTGTAAAAATAAAATCTGATAAACATTTAACGACAGCTATAAAATGACCCTCCATTATCTGCAGGGGTCGATAACCAGGGCACTGGGGGCGCTCAAGCCCAAAGAGCGGACTTCTCCGTCGAGTTCTAGCGAGAGTTCCAGTGTAATGAGCCTGCATACCCCTTATCAGTTGTCCTACTCACCTCCTATTGCGGTCAGGTATGTATAATTAGACTTATGTACATTATCACATGGGTTGGGGTAAAATAAGACAAACATGCACAATACACCCCAATGCGGGACGTCAGTGCTAATGTAAAAAACCAATAAACATAAAACCAATTCTGAAAATGATAGACTAAGAAATGATTTTAAAATAGAGAGAAATAAAGTACATATGCTAATAAAAAATACGAAAGAAATATACATTTGCAAGGAATTTAACCAATGTACTAACCCTAAAATGACATGGAGCCTTATAAATTCATTAGTTACAAATAAAACCAAAAACACCAGTTTACCCGCGAAGCTTGTTATTAACGACGCGACTTTCACCGATTCCGCCCAAATTTGCGATAATTTCAACATATTTTTCTCATCGATTGGAACACAACTAGCTAAAGATATCCCGACAACCTATCAAAACAACACTTACTACACAATGACTTACACACACAACAAACAGCCATCGACTGAATTGCATTTTTTACGACCTTGTTCGGAGGAAGAAATTAGTAAGATTATAAATAACCTTGCCTCGACCTCCAGTACCGGACTAGACGGTATCAGCACAAAATCTATTAAATGTATTGCCAGCCTAATAATCCCTAAATTGACAAACTGTATAAATCAATGTTTACAATCAGGTATTTTCCCGGACAGTTTAAAGGTTGCGAAAGTTATTCCTATCTATAAATCAGGATGCAAATCCGACCCGGGAAACTACAGACCTACATATATCGGTTTTACCCACTATATCTAAAATATACGAAAAAGTTATGTACAATCGGCTTGAGTATCATCTAACTAAACTAAACTTTTTATACGAACATCAGTATGGATTTAGACCGAAATCGAATACCTTGTCCGCAACCATTGATTTAATCACTAAAATTAAGGTAAATATTGATGAAAAACGCTATTGTTTGGGAATTTTCATTGATTTCCAAAAAGCATTTGATACAGTTAGCATACAGCATATTAATAAAAAAACTTTCTAATTTAGGTATCAAAAATACAGCCCTAAAAATTTTTGATTCGTATTTATCAGACAGGTATCAAGTTGTAAAGATGGGCAATAGTGAAAGTAGTCGTCAGAAAATCGTCTGTGGAATTCCCCAAGGATATATAGTTGGCCCGCTGATTTTTTTGATTTACATTAACAACTTAAGTAAAATAGGGTTAAAGGGACACATAACTTTGTACGCCGACGATACGTGCCTATTTTACTTTGGGCCAAACATGCGCGAGCTAGTCAGCGATGCGCAGGCCGATCTATTTAAGTTTAATATTTGGTGCCAAAGCAATCTGCTTACAATCAACACAAAGAAAACATCTTTTATGATATTTGCGGCAAAAAACAAAAAAATCCCACCTTTTCCACACCTTACAATAGGCAATTCCGTACTTCGTCGCTCGCACCAAGAAAGATACTTGGGTCTTCAACTAGACGACAAGTTGAGTTGGCGACCGCACATAGAATATGTCAGATCCAAGCTGACCTCACTAACAGGTGCACTGCGGAGATCCCAAGGATGTATACCACGTGAAGTGCGGACCACAATCTATAACACATTGGCCAAATCACACCTAGAATATCTTTTAGAGGTTTGGGGTTCCGCAGCGTTATCAAATCTTAAAACTCTCCAAACCTCACAAAATAAACTGGTAAAAGTACTTTACAGCTATGATTACCTGGCTAGCACTAACATAGTCTATGAACAAACAAAAATTTTTACCATTAGGCAACTTTACAAATATTTAACCTGCATACTTGTTAAAAAAATTCTGACTGGTAAAATCCACACACAACTCACACTAACTAAAAGGACCTATACACACAATCTTAGGAATAAGAATAAGCTTGCACTACGAACACCGAGGACTGGATACGGAAAGAGAAGCATATTATACGAAGGTGCTCAGCTGTATAATAACTTGCCTGATAGTATTAAAAACTGTTTACATATGCACACTTTTAAAAAACGGCTTAAACGTCACATTTTTGAAAAACCTCCGTCCCGATAACCACTTTTCAATACCGATACTTTTACTACTAAGCTAGACATAAGTTAGTTTAGTTAGTTATAAGTTTTATGTACCTACCTAACTCATTTAAGTGAACCATGTTCTTTATGAGAAATAAATGCTCTTTAAACGTAATGTAATAGATAGATAGATAGACATTTATTTGGCAACAAAAACAGCACAGACAAAAATAGTACATAAAAAATAGCTTAAACAATGAAACATTAAAAATAAAAAAAATAGAAAAGACACATGATAACCTTACATAATGATTACACATACCTATCACTAAATAATGATAGCCGGGCAGGGTACCGGTAGGTCTGTTCTGTGCCGCTGTTAACCAAAAAGGACCAGTCTCAGCTATGTGCTGCTCCGCACCAGAGGTACGAGGCAGCGCTGGTTTTCATTCTGATCCTGATAATAAGAACTAGATTTTTCATATACATATATACCTTATATTAGGTCTAATAGCTAGAAGAAACGTTGAAACTGCAGTCAAAGATATTTTTAAGTCTGCCTTTAAGATAATTAAAACATTTTTTAAGCCTAGCTGACTGTTTTTTGAAAATGCTCAAATTGGTCGTCTCATCGAATTGATAGTTAGCAAATTGTTTAGATTTTGCACTAGTTCGTCTTATTTTACTAACTTCTCATCTCACCTATATGAACCTATTGTTGCGCCGTGCGCAAACGCAAACTAGTAAGGTAGCGAAAGATCTAGAAAGGACCGGTGTGTGAGCATCCGAAATAGTCCAAAGGTCACTTTCTATTGTTTTCATCACAAACACGTTAAGTTTCTAGACAAACCGGTTTTGAAACAATAGTGCGGGTTGTAAATAAAGATGTAAAAACTTGTTCACTTGGCTATTGTTGTCCTGTTTCTATTGTCTGTAAATCTAGGTACTTCGACGACTAGAATCTTCTTTATGTGCGATATAGATACGTGAGCGTGTTTTCCGAGGGACTGTCTTTATTTGACTACGGAGTGACAAAGTGAATGAATGAATGAATGAATGATTATAACTTTATTGTACACCATAAAATAAAAGAAATAACAGTAGAAGATAAGATACTTAACTAAATGCACAATGGGCGGCCTTATCGCTAGTGTTCTAGTGAGAATCTGCCGAGAGATTCTTATTGGTGTAATCTGTGATTAAAGTGTTAATTTTGGTTTAATTGGACTACATTATTTAATCCCGAACCCCCAGCTCGTAACACTATCAACGTTAATTCATTATTTTTTTCGCAGGGCATTATCACAATTAAGCATGACCTACGCTCCGCCGCCAACGCTACAAGAGTACGAGCCGATCTACACTCCTCTGAGTCTGTACTCTCAATCTAGCGTCTCCACCCGAGACAGCATGACACGGCTCAATGATATCAAGGAGAACAACGGAATCACTCATAGGTAAGCTTCCTTTAAGCTTGTCTCATGCATGAGACGATGAGGTCGTAACTCACTTACACGACCCCGCTCCAACACTGCTTCTGCACAATACCGCCTAAAACGGACAACTTCTCGCTGTCCGTGCGCCGACAGCCAGCAGGCAACCAGTTGTCCACGTGCTTATCACTCATCTAGCTATTAGCTATCAGTCAACTAGCTGAGACTAGTTAGAAAAGCTACGTACAAGCAAGCATTCGTGCAACACTGCGTGAGGGACACCCACTTGAAGCGCCTGGTAATCGAGACGTCAACTATCGAGTGGTAAGATGGTGTTAAGCTCGCTTACAGTGAGCAGTCTGCTAATTTCAGTTGTCAATGTAATAATGTATGTTTAAACAGGACGCCTTAAAGCTCACATTTCAATGAATATTTTTTTGCCGTGTTCCCACACAGCTAGTGCGGTGTAGCTAGTCGGCTACCGTAGAACTCGTGACCACTTATCAGATGTCGGGCCCGGCAAAATCTCTCTCAAATCAAAAGTGCTCTGGTGTCTCAATTTTTTTTTTAAAAAGATACATTTGTTTGGCTCCGTTTTATTCTCCCCTCTGCCAAGTATTGTCGTGATTTTCCCGTCCTGACGACCTCCGTGGCGCATTGAAAAAAAGTGTTTCAGTCAAAGGCAAAGTTTAATATGAAAAGAGATATCAAGTACCAATGCTAGAATCTATACTTTAAACAAGCTCTATGTGGGCAAAAGTTAAATCACCCTAAGGTCTTAACCTAAAAATCACTTCCTTCTTGTTGATGTTTATACAGTAGTTTAATTGGTTATAATCAATTATTTTTTTACTGGCTGGAGATAACCAAGCGGTAACTCGTATTTTAAAGCACCGCAAACGATATATTTGTCAGAATCATAGCTGAAAATTCTTAAAGCATGGAATACGGAACCATTTGGCCAGATGTTTGAATATTCCACGCGTGTCACAGTTCGCTTAGCAAGATGCATACGATATGGACGGGGTAATGCAATTGATGTGTCGTTGAAACTTGAAATTGTCTGGAGCGTTTTATCTTCTTTTTATATTTCTCACTTACGTTTGAACTTTTGAGATAGTTCAATAGCGTTTCATTGGAGTAATTTATCTCTTTAAGCGAGTGGTGTTTGCTTAACCTCGTTTATACATAGTAGGAGTAGGTAAAGGTAAGACTTACTATATTACATTTAGTTAACTCTGTGAATAAATGAATGAAACTCAGAACACAAATTATAATTAGTATCCGAAATCATCATCATCATCTCAGCTGAAGGACGTCCACTGCTGGACAAAGGCATCTCTCAAGGATCAAGAACTGATCATGACAGGTGGTTGCCATACTCACCACGCTGGCGGGTTGGCGAGCGCAGTACAGGATGTTGATACACAGAAAGACGCTGCTGGTCATCTTCCGGAGGTGTCTCTTAGCAGGCTCTTACTGCATGCACGGGCAAGAAAGGAGGGGACAGCATTCTACTGTCGTCACCCCACGGTATCCGACATATTGGATCGAAAAGAGGTTTTAGAACAGCAGTTAATTACGGGCATATTTAACCGGGCATTTATCGCGTCGTATTTATGGGGCAATAATATAGGTAGTTGCCGTGGGGTGCCGGCAGTAGAATCTTACTTGCCAACTACCCCTTAAGTATGGTAACTACCCCTTATGGAGATTTATGAGGGAGGCCTGTGTTGCGGAGTAGACGTTTTACGGCTGAAATGATAATATATATAAAAAACTCGACACCTCGTTAAACAGTGTTTATAATGTGTCGTGATCGCGAAAGTTTAAATAAGGCCAACAAATTATGGACTTAGTGAAAGTTTTAAGTTTTACTTAAATCTTATTTGATCTTTAATTTACTCCTCTCAGTAGATCCTTTGGTTGAAGAATGTTTCCTTTTGAGATTTGCATTTATTTGTCCCAATATTGGATCATCATCATCATCATTTCAGCCGTAAAACGTCCACTACTGAACTAAGGCCTCATGGAACCTCATGGCACTCCATGAGGGGTAGTTGCCATACTCACAATATTGGATGTTTTGTTATAATATGATAACTCGTTTGTTTAATCTGAGCCTGAATTTCCACTTGGAAAAAAAAAGTTTTCCGAAGCGAACGAACTCAATTATGTACTATAATCAATTTAAATGCGTTTTGTTTTTATTTTGTAAACTGACTCCTTTTTCGGTTGACTATGCTGAGCGGATGGTATAAGTGCTAAGCAAGGTATCTGACTATGTCCAAGGCACTGCAGTAATTATTAGTTGCTGAATCTATAGGCTCCTGAATTCTAAGTAGCGTTTTGCTCTGTTGAATAAACACTTATTGACTTTGACTTTGGATCTACTGTTAAAGATGTGCATAGCACAGATAAAGGAAAAATTGCGAAAACCGTACATTTTTAGTTACATCATATAATAAAAATATTTTTAATAATTTTAAACTTACTACCCCATTCCTCATGAACGCGTAGGTATTAAATTGAAATTCATATCAAATACTCAGGTCTTATATACCTTCATGTTTGTACGGAACCCTCGGTGCGCGAGTCGACTCGCACTTGGCCGGTTTTTTTTTATAGAAGCTGGTATATTTCTTTTCCAACAGTGGACATCCTACGGCTCCCTAATTGATCACTACTGATCATGAGGGGTTGTTGCCATTCTCACCGCGCTTGGCGAGCGCAGTACGGGATGTTGATATACGTAAAGACGCTGCTGCTTATCTTTCGGAGGAATCCCTTAGCAGATTCTTACTGCATCCAGCGGCAAGAGAGGAGGGGCAACATTCTACTGCCGACACTCCACGGCAATAGCTATTGTATTCGATATTAAAATTTTCGCGCAGGATGTACTCATAAAGTTTTCACGAAGTACTTAAGGATGAAGTACCCTTAAGTGTCACTTACCCGAGATATTTCGAGTTTAAAATTGCCATATGGGGAAGCCGTCGGGCGCCGGCAGTAGAATGTTGCCTCTCCTCTCATGCCCGTGGATGCAGTAAGAGCCTGCTAAGGGATACTTACGAAAGATGGGCAGCAGCGTCTTTCCATATATCAACATCCCATACTGCGCTCGCCAACCCGCCTGCCAAGCGTGATGAGAATGGCAACTACCCTTCATGGAGATCCATGAGGGAAGCCTGTGTTCATCAGTGGACGTTTTATGGCTTAAATGATGATATGGGGAAGGTCCGAAAATGGCGCCTTGTGTCTATAGTACCATTGATTTGTACCATCAATGGTACAAGTGATACCACTATGTGTCCTTAGTACCATCAATGGTACTACCGATACTAGGGAAGACGAAATTTTTTGATTTCACGATCTCCGTGGTTTAGTGGTCTAATAGCCGGCGGAGACAAATGTTTGCTTTTCTGTGTCAGGTATTGTCTGTGGTTGTTTGTTATCCCTAAATATCTCGCAAACATACTACTACTTAGTTGCAAAATATTATGTCTTTTATGATCTTATTGTCCTTGATTTTGGGATGTAATTGTAAATCTATCTAAGAACATAACATACGAGTATACATTTTCTACTCGTACTTGTATACGAAACTCGATTTCATCGAGATACCTAAACTAAATACAGATAGATACTTGAAGATAGAGGCAATTAATTTAATTAATCTGCAAGTTTCACGTTACCATGGAAGTTATATTCCAAAGTGATCGAACTCCAGGTCCTTTGAGTTAAACTGAATTTACAATGTGAAACTAAGTTGTATTATAGAGTGAGCGAATAGACCCTTTATAGCATATTGATCTACCACCTAAAGATTTATTCCGTGCACGATTAAAACAGTGCTTGTGTAGAGTACACTCATATGAACAAAAAATATTACGAACGAAGTATCATTTAGTGTTGTGTTCGCAGTGGGGTGCTGGTGGAAGAACATTGGTTTTCTCTCTTGGCCCCGTGGATGCAGTAAGAATCTGCCAAGGGACACTCCCGGAAGATGGCCAGCAGCGTTTTTCCGTGTATCAACATCCCGTTCTGCGCTCGTCAACCCGTCAGCCAACCATGATGATATTGGCAATAATTACTTAGTACTTGGTCTATGAGTGGCTTATGTCCAGCAGTGGACGTCCTACGGCTGAGATGATGATGATGATGATCGTTGTTATGTAGTTGTGTTACGTGTGAAACAACGCTAGGTTACTCGTATCAAACGTAGCGATTTACTTCGCTTAGTACTAACAGAAAGATGGCGAGAAATCGTGAGGCGAATCACATCAGCCCCAAATGTACAGTAATTTAATCTACCATGATGACCACTACCACTCTGATAAGAGTGTAACGACATAGAAGAAGAAGTACTTCTAATGTAAGATGTCCTTTACAGGTTCGGTCAGAGGGCAGACAACGCTCACAGGGTAAGTTCCCCACTGCCAGCAAAGTCGGTGGACGACAGCGCTATACGACAGAAACGGCATAGGCGCGTCAAGAGCATTGGAGACATCAACGCTTGTAGCAAGACTTCGGTTTGAGAAATAAAATTACCCCTCTTTTATAGTCAATGCGATGTTTCTTCAGCTAACTTTGGTGTTTCACGTTTTTGTGACGTCTGAACTTGCAAAATTCATGGAAAAAGGTATTAATAAGTCTTAAGACTGCTTTTCTCAGTAACTGCTTTGTCCTCTAACATTTTCTACCTGGAAAAATACTTGTACTTAAGTGTTTTCAGAAAAAAATCGTAAAATTAATGGAAAAGTAATATCGAGAAATCAACTTATTTAATTATTTTCATACCATAAACTCGGTCATAGTTAACAAATTTAAAAAAAGTATGTGTATTCATTGCTGACTGAAGAACATGTGTACCTATGTAATAAAAAAATAAATGAGGTATGTATCCAAATGACTTTGGTAACTTAAATTGTACCTCGTTTTGACTATTTCAAAGGGGAAAACCTAGATACTCATAAAAATAACTTAGAAAAATAATTAAGGGCAACGGAACATTGTGTAAAGTTTTCCAAAGATATTCCAAAGCCATAGAACAATAACATAGGAGTTTACATGTATTCAATTTCTAGAAATTTTATTGAATTTTGTATGAATTAAGTGTGTACGAGTAAGTTATTATAGAAATTATTTTACTACCAATGTGACTTGTCTGTTCGTCTCACAGCTTGACCCGGAAACGAATACCAACAGTTTTAATGTTTGCTTGTCACGGATATCTGATTCAGCTGGAAAAGTTTAGCAACAGAAGTAGAGTCTGTGTGTTCGTCTTTTGGGGGCTCAATTACTGAAATAGGTATTAACGGAACGTTCGGAGAGCGGTGTTGATGACTGCGACAAAGTGTTTATAAACAACTGCGAGATGTCATTATTTTTGTTTTGTACTAGGTATGTACATTTGTTTTGAGTGAATGAATGAATGAACACTTTATTGTATACAACAGTAAAACCGGTTTTGTTCTTAAGCAAAAATATTTCATATTTTTATTTTGATTTCAGTAACATAACGTATAGTTAAGCTGAGAAACGAACATTTGAGTAAGAGGAATTTGCGAGCATTGTACAAAATCGCATATCATTCCATACCGATCAGGTATTGTGAAAACAATAGACTGAACACTCTATTTTGTACTAGTTTCGATTTTATGGATAGTAACGATACTAATGGTTCGTAATAAAATGAACATTAATATCTCGTTGATGGATAAAGTTTGGTTTATTTTTTATATACTTTAGGCTGTAGGGAATTTTTCGAATTCAATCATCCAAGCTTATGAATTATTACTATATTGGAATATTGTGTATTTATCGCATAGTTACCTTTATTTTTTTAGTCTTTCCTTCCTTTATTCTTCTCGCGACCACGACTAGGTGCAATCCGGTCGAAACGACGGGATAAAAATAATGGTAATTACGCGATAAATACCGAATAAAACAAAATAAAAACAAATAAATAAAGTTATAACGTGTTGTGATAGCTAAAGTTTAAAATAGAGAAGCTTAAGAAATTGAATGACATGGTTAAAGCAAAACTTTTAGCTAAAATACAGTACTTATATTTCCAAATAAATGTTCGGGTAAGCGTTACTTAAAAAGTTAATCAAGTTTCGACAGAGCGCGATAGACGTGACATGAAACTACTAGCTTAAATGATTAAACTAAGAACTAGCAAGATACTTCCAAGTAATACATATTCATAATAACACGTAACTAGACAAAACAGTTGTGAGTAATATAAATATAGTTATTCTTCATCATAGATATTTTCTTACTAATACCACACTAATACTCTGTTAAGGGTATAAGTAGGAATATTAATTGTAAACTAGTATTTTCCATACATAATAATTTAACGCTGTATTTGCTTACCCCACACTGTGATATACATAATCTCACGCATTACCAAAAACAAGAGCTTCAAAAATGTATTATTTAAGATTATATAATTCAATTTTAGGTCGAATTACACAACAATCACTAAATGCATTTAACGGCTCATCGTCATTATCAGTCCGTTGACCTACTCTTTAACACGCCAACTCCAGTCAGTCCAGTGCGAGTCACATCCACTGTCGTCCGGCATTCTAGACGATATCTGGCAGGTGGTCAGCCTTGAGGCCGCGCTCATCGGCTCAGGCGCTTCCATCGACTACATCATCAGTCCGTTCAATCCAACACTTTCAATTCGAGCCATTAGTTCTTGAGATTAGCAGTGTTTGGTTGACAAAGGAACAAACTCTTTAGCCGACTGAAGTTGGCGTGTTGCTCCCCTTCAACACGCCAACTTCAGTCGGTCCAGTGCGAGCCTCATCCACTGTCGTCCGGCATTCTTGACGATATCGTCCGCCCATCTGGCAGGTGGTCTGCTTTGAGACCGTCTCGCTTCCATCGGCTACCTTATCAAAGTTTATACTGATATTATAAATCTAAAGAGTTTGTTCGTTTGTTAGCCAAACACACGCTCGATCAAGAACGAATGGTTCGAATTGAAACTGTTGGATAGCCGATAGTTGATTTATGAAGATAGGCTTTATAGGCTATAATAAATAACTCTACGACTAATAGTAAAATAGCAGAGCATCAAAAAGCGTACGAAGTCGCGGGGAACATCAAGTTATATATGAAATTTCTTCATTAGATTTGACATTTTGTAATTAAGCGTAGAGCCGCTTAAAGGTTTTAAGGATCTCTAAGGAGCAAGTTGCCCTTAATCATTTCCAAACAAATATTTCCCATCGAGCTTGAAATTGATCAACTTATTTAAATTGTTGTATTTATTTTGTTATTTTTTTTTAAACTATTGGTTGTTTATTGTGATTTGTTTTGTGATATTTTTGGGTTACCAGTATTTTAAATGAAATTTCTGAAATAAAAGTTTGATGAGTATGACATGAGTTTATTTATTTACCTAGAACTTTCTACCTTAACGATTAATTTTAATCTAATTCTGGTACTCAGATATACCTACCAAGTTCCCACTCCGTAAAAGATAAAAATAAGAAAGATAAACAATTTGAAACTAATTTGTAGTCGTGCCTAGTAAAATTCAATTTCCCTATAGCCAGTTGCTTAGCAAGCCCCATAGAGGGGTCGTGTTCCTTTATTCGCCGCGGCCACCAGCTATTTATTTAAAAGCTCATTGCGAAGGGCCACAAAGCGGCTGTGATAAAAGAAATTGAGCTTACAACTCTGAGAATATCAATTGAGGAAACACAGGACTTCCTTTGATGTAGCAAACGTAAATATTTTAGTTGGATGAGCTCTCCGCAAGCAAAAGATTTTAAAGGGTTTTGCTCTTTTTGCGAATGCAAAGCGAGGGGGAGTTATTTTGATCGTTTCGTAATCCCATTCACTCATTTGAAGTTCATAAACTTTTGAAAAGGGGAATTTCAGCCCAAGTCAGTTAGTTATATGCATAAAATTGGCATACTATCGACGCTTTCGATTTTTCAGCATTTTTGTTTTTTTTCTGTTTTACTCTCCATATTTAAAGGACTTCAATTAGTGGAGGAGGTTCTGAAGTCGTCTTCACTTTTTTAATGTTACCTATTTGGATTTTTTTTGTGACCATTTCTCTCGAAACTCGATTCCGCTGCGCTGATGAGATCCAGGTATTTAACGATTGTAATAGTGTCTACTCTAGTGTCTAGTTTCATGCCCTAAATTTAGCAGTCTTGCGGCTGAGATGATGAATGCAGTTATTTGTGGCACAAATTGACGAGTTTGAATATAAAGGAAAACCTCTAGGGATGTATCATCATCATTTCAGCCGTAAAACGTCCACTACTGAACACAGGGCTCCCTCATGGATCTCCATAAGGGGCAGTTGCCATACACACCATGCCTGGTAGGCGGGTGTTAACGAGCGCAGTAAGGATGTTAATACACGGAAAGACGCTGGTGCATATCTTCCGGAGGTATCCCTTGGAAATTTTTTACTGCATCTACGGGCAAGAGCAACATTCTACTGCAGGCCCCACGGCATAAAACTACATTGCATTGATGATAACTTCCCCTTGGATGTACCTCGACCAATACTGAAAATGTGGTTCAGAATAACAATAATTATGCAGGTTTTTACCCTCGCTTTACTATTTTCAGAGATTGTTCGACCGTTCTTACCTAACAAAGTTTTCTTTGTGGCTTGACCTACATTCACCGAAGCGCAATTTAATTGAGAAATGTACAGCTTCATCTCTTTTTCAGAGAAAGATCATAAATAATTATTTGACTGCAAAAAATTTAAGAAACACGAGCTATCCACGAGATGAAATATGATTCGCACACGGCAGTATTGCTGAAATTGTATGAGAATGAGGAAATAAAGGGATTGGAAACCTTCCAAAAACGAGATAAATCGATTAAAGAGGTCGTTATTAATTAAGGAAACAGACCATTTGGGAGCTACGAGCAAGATTAAATACAGATTGATTACAGTTTCTTGTACAGAAGTTGTTTTTGGGAGATATTGTCGGTTGTTGTTTGTTTTCTTATAGAACCTTCCATTCGAATGATACAAAAGTTATTTATTTTACGGAAATGGGTAAATATAAAAGGTGGTACATAGCACAATAGGTTCGGCTACGATCTACATAAAGCATGCAAAAGTAACTCGGTCAATTTTAATTGAACAGGGAAAAATACGTACTCTAAAATATACGTTGTTATAACGTATTTTATAGAGTCTGCTGTCTGTTTTAATAAAAAAGCCGTGTTGTTCGAGTGCTATGTATGTACCCGGGGGTATAAACCACTCTTGTATTTTTAACTTTCAATCCGAAGGTCGTGGTTGCAACATGAGAAACGTGTGGGTTTTGCTTCTTAAAAAAATTATGTTTACATTTATCATCATTATCTGAGCCGTAGGACTACACTGTCCACGTCCACTGCAGGACTAAGGCCTCCCTCATGGATCTCAAAGTTCAGATCATAAGGGGGTTACTGTCATACTCATCGCCCTTCACAGGCGGGTTGGCGAGCGCAGTACAGGATGTTGATACACGGAATATCGCTACTGCCCATCTTCCGGAGGTATCCCTTGCCAGGTTCCTACTGCATTCACGGCAAGAGAGAAGAGGCAACATTCTACTGCCGGCACCTGGAGGACAACTATTTGTTTTTGTCCGTGTTGTTTTGTCAAGTTATTGGTCCGTTCACATTTTACACGAGCTTAAACAGCGAAGGACAACAACATGAGGAAAACCGCAGATTAGTCAACATCAGACGTATCTATTTACCTGTTCTTTCCTCTGACTATTAGCCGACTAAGCTGGGAGGATTGTAGGTGCAGCCTAATCCATCTAACAACGTCCTAGGCCCTCACGTTTGATTTGTTTTTGACTATTCGTCGTAGATATGACTACTGAATACTAGGTCTCTAGTGGCCCTGTGCTGTAACGGTCACTATCTTGCATAATATATTAAGCCTGTTATGTTATGCAACTTGTATGTGACAAAATAAAATCCCATTATTTTTTTCGTCAAATCGGTTGTAGTGTTTTATCTTTCTTACCTCAGAACTCTGAACCGATTTGGAAAATGATTTTTGTGTTAGAACAGATACACATTAAATTAAGCCTCAGTCATGATTTTCACTAAAACCCAGCTCTGATGATCCATGATAAATCGAGGGAAATACTTAAATGTAATAAGCAATGTAAAATGCCGTGGGGTGCCGGCAGTAGAATGTTTTTTTTTGTTTTAATCATAAAGAAGGGCTTTGCCGCTCATGCTATTATGACGCCCTGGTTATTACACAAACTTAATCACTTAGTTAATTAACCAAAATATTACTATTTAATATCTTATTTACTAATAAATAAACATTTTTGGAATCTTCTGATAATATAACATTACAACTACCAATGGACGTTAAATCTAATCTACAGTTATTTCCTTCCTGATAAACATCATCTATAACATTACAAGTCAAACAATTTGGGGAAACATTTTTTTGCATTAAGTATGAAAATTTATTGCATGGAATGTGCCCTGATTGAAGTCTGAATGCAGTAACAATATCGCGCCTATTTACTCATCAATTTGTTATCTATCCAAGTGGAGCGCATGGGTTGTGGTTGGAAGTAGAAGGTTACCCCTCCTCTCATGCCCGTGGATGCAGTAAGAGCTGAGGGATACCTCCGGAAGATGGGCAGCAGCGCCTTTCTGTGTATCAACATTCCGTACTGCGATCGCCAACCAGCCTGCCAAGCGTGGTGAGTATGGCAACTGCCCCTCATGGAGATCCATGAGGGAGGCCTGTGTTCAGTAGTGGACAATAAACGGCTGGAATGATGAATAAGCATACGTATAGCGGTTTGAGTATTTTCAGATCTGATATTTTATCATTAAAATCGGTTGTTGAAAAAGATTTAATTATTGGAATCTAAATCTCTTTTCTAGGATTATTCAATTTTCGTAAATTTCATACTTTATTTACACTCGGCAGTATGAGGAAGGAGTTTTGGCAGAGCGCAGGATTTCATTACCGGTTTGCGTGGAGGCTGGCGAGGCCCGGAAGTGACTTCATCCAGCTTGCTAACTAATACCGGGTAACGCAAGTGTTAGAAATTTGCATGAGTTTACGTCCGTTTATACTCGTATTTACATATAGGGAGCGTGCCAGACACGTGCCGTAGCAGACAAAAAAAATATTATTCTATGCATTGAGTCTGTCGGCGTCTGGGCGGCCGTGGTATGTAGATATAAGTTATCATCGTATCAGCCCTAGAACTGGTGTCCACGTCCACTGCTGGAAATAGGGCTTCCTTAGGGGCCTCTAAGATTATAAGAAGTTTGTTGCCAAACTCGCCACGCTTGGCAGTCGGGATGTTGATACACGGAAAGACGCTGCTGACCATCTTCCGGAGGTATCCCTTGGATGATTTTGACTGCGTCCAATTCCCGAAATAATATTATTGCCAATGAAATGCCGCGGCACGCGACACCTGCACCGGCCTTTGATTTTGCACTGGACAAGCGCATGGGGGCGGGGCTAGAACAATTTGGCAACGCCGCAACTAGAAGTGACTTATTCTAATAGTTACTCTCTTTGCTTTTCTTTCGATCTTAATGATCCGTGACCCTGACAATGTCCCACGCTACAGAGCTTTGCGTACAGGTTGCTCCAAAGTGATTTAATTTAAAATGTATTTATAGATTATAGAATCATAAGTCTAATTGAAATAAAGAATATTTCTTAAATTTGAAAACGTAAAACTGGATTCGTAGGTTAATTTAATGTCTCTATTGAAGCTCCACACAGAAACATTTAAAGGTTAGATAACTGACATTGTAATTTGAAATCCGAACGGCAAAACAATTGACCAGAACACAGTCACAGTCGTAATCCTGGTAGGTAATATCAATTTAAATCGAATTAGGAACATACGTGCGTCATAAAGTTTCATTAATTTTGTGGTGACCGTAATTCTGAAGTCCAGAGAGCATAGTTTGCGGTTAATTATGTCCCACAATATGCGTGATGGGACTCGATAAGCTGGACTTACTATTAATGTTATCCTACTGTTATATAGGTAGGCCGTGCGTAACTAGGAAAGATATTGTCATTTTTACTACGTTTATTTCATGAACCTTATGTACAGGCTAGGATACAAAAACGACATTCTGTTAATTGGTGTCAGTATTTCCCGAAAAGTACAATTTGGGTATCCTCAAATCAAGGCCAAACAGGTTTTTTCTATGCAAGCGTGTCCCTTCCAATACCACACCATTGCTTAACATAAGGCAAGACGTAGTCAAACGCAAGACTAAATAAAAATAAATAAAAAATCCATCCTTATGTAATGATCCAATGTCACCAGGAATCTGTATAACTCAGGGAACTCTGTAGAAATCATCTAGGAAATAGATGAAATAATTGATATATTGTTCATCTTATAAGTCTTCTTTTTATAAAATATTCCTTAATTTCTATAAAAATAAAAAAGTGGCCGTTGAAAAATACATTTGATGACCATTATTTTTCTATGTGTGTTAACAGTTTTCGGCGATAACTTTCACAGTCATTGTGACTGTAAACGAATGCTGTGAATCAGCTGTGTGAAATTGTTAACGATATCTTGTAAATAGCTACATGAACTTGTCATTATTACTTGATCGCCTAATTACCTTATTTTTCTTTCCCTTCCCGACGTTTCGTCGGAAAATAAGGTATTTACGCGATAAGGTCCCGTTAATCAGTTTAAAAAATGTGTTTACAGATCGCGAAAGTTTACAAAGTACTATTGGCATTATTATTCCTTAACTGTAAAGGAATCAGTCGCCTTTAAAAAAATACAATTGACAATGGCAGAACTATTGTTCCTCCATCTTATAAGTTGGGTGTCTTAAGCGCATAAGCGACAAAGTTATGATTTAAAAAAAAATTACTTCACTTTTCTTACTATTTAGTATGCACTTTTTTATTCTTTTAAAGAAAACATTGCAATGCGCTGAAATGATGGTACCACCTTTGTATTTTATTCACGTACTGAGAAAAATTTAAATACAAAAGCCATGCTATCAAACGCCACGCCTGGTTTTTTGTATTTTCTCGTAAATCTTCCTAATTTTTATAAGGCCATGATTTGTATTGTGCGAGATAAAGCCTGTTATTATGAGCTACAGAATGATGGCGTGAAGCGAATTATTTGCAGCGTTTTCAATAAAGATTCTTATGAAGTGATAAAATATTTTACGATAATGGAAAATACACAAAAACGAGCTGAGAAAACGGACAGGTAGATCCTGCGAGTTTTAAGAAATATAATCATGGTAATAAGCAAAATCCTAATCTTCTTTTAAAAGCTACTTAACTATGCTTGCTTTTGTAATAAGACAACAATAGAATACAAATAGGGGATCGAGATAAAAATGTAGGTATACCTACATTTATGTTTACTCATTTCTCAATATAGTGCCTACTCAATATAGTGTTTCGTTGTACAAATGTACACTGTCAATCTATTTTACTTCTGCTTGAAATACAACTCAATTATCTAATGATATTCAAAATACACTCCACTGGTGACTATATTTTAAGATAATTTTACACACGTACATCTTAAATACATCTTAAAACAATATTATGCACAAGAGACCGAGTTCTAATCATTATAGTTTAACAATGGTTTTCAGACTAGGGTGTGTCTATATCGTGGAAGGCCAGCGATTTACTTTTAGACATTTATTTTGTGCCTCGGTAGACTAATAAATTAATATAATGTATAAAAACCAACACCAATAATACAATCTGAAATATTGGTGAAAATGCCCAAACAACTATAATGTATGCTTATTAAAATTGAGTACCTCCCTCGAATGGATCCCATATCTCAGAACTAGATTTAAAAGCCGAAGCCAATACAAAAATTTTTAAGTGAAACAAAAAACCCAACCGCAAGTTTAACTTAAGGGCATAAAACTATGCCCTTAAGTTTAACTTAAGGGCATAAAACTATGCCTTGAGGGACTCCCAGTACACCTCCACCTACAATATACCTACAATATTTGAGGTGTTACCTCGTTTCCTCGATCCCATGATTAGAATTGAGTTTGAAAAAATCGAACCTAAATGAATGTGTATTCGAACTCAAAATAATTTTCCAAATCGGTTCACAAACGACGGAGTTCTGAGGTAACAAAGATAAAAATAAAAACAGACGACTTGAGAACCTCCTCCTTTTTTGAACTCGGTTAAACAAGGCTTGCAGTGTTCTCGCAGTAAGGTGTCGTTAGTTGCCGCCTCACAGCCTTACTAGCCTATGCTAGTAGTTCGCGAAGCTATCTTCGCGAACTATTATTTTCAATTCCACGAACATGCAGAGGAATGTTTCGTTAAAGTGAGCATTTAATTTTAAAGTTAACTGGAAATGCACCTTACGAACAGTATACAAATAAGACATAGTAAATGTATTTCCAAATAAATAATCAGATGTGCCGTAGGGTGCCGGCAATAGACGTGGGGTGCCGGCATAGCCGTGGGGTGCCAGCAGTAGCATGTTGCCTCTCCCTTCTTTGTTTATTAGTCATTGAAAAAACCTAAAAACCTATATTTCAAAGTCTTGGTAATCTGTGACTTATAAGCAAGAGCGGCCTTTCATAACACAAGTAGTTTTGCTTAAAAGGAGTACCTATAACCTGTTATTGTAAACTTAAAAGATACTGAGACAAACCTTTATTTATTTTATTCTTGCTCGTGAATGCAGTAACCATTAAGATTATACCAAAGGATACCTCCGGAAGATGGGCAGCAGTGTCTTTGTACCTCTACTATATCTAGCTACTGCGTTCGCCCACCCAGTATGACATCAAACCCTCATGATCAACGCTTAAAGATCCATGAGGGTGGTCCATGTCCAGCAGTGGACAATCCTACGGCTGAGATGTTGTATCTGTCTAAATGACATCTAGATGGTATATTCTGTTTGCTTGCCATCGCTACTTTGTAGAAAAAATATGTATAATGTACGGAATGTACAAAATTACGACGAATATACAATACACATTGCTCTAATTCTTTCCATGATTGTGTAATACCTTATATTTAAGATTTAGATAGTAATATTGTTCTGTGTGTTTTCCCAAATAAACTTAAATAAATAAATGATTCAAATAATAGTGTAATGCCAGCCGACCGGAGAAGGCACTCGTTTGAGAGAGTTCTCGCAATAAGGTGTCGTTAGTTTCCTCAAAGCCCAACTCGCGTACCTTAGTTAGCGAACTATTCTTTTCAATTCCACAAAACGAGTGCGGACGAATGTTCGTAAATGATGTTAGAGTTCGTTCTAGTGTTTTCTGCCATGCTCCCAACAGTAATTAGGTATCCTACTAATTGTATAAACGCAAAAGTTTGTTTGTACAGATGTAATAGATGTTTGTTATCACTTCACGCAAAAACTAACCTACGGATTGAGCTGAAACTTTGCACACTTATGAATGTTGATCAGGATTAACACATAGGCTACTTTTTATCCGGGTATAACGCATGCGAAGCGGCGGGCATAAGCTAGTTTTTCTTGCTTTCGCGATCTCAACACTTTATAACTTCTACTTCCAACTTGTATCAAAAACAAAAGACCTCCATTATATAACTTTCACAGGTACAAGTACCTGCTACGTTTTATTAGTCTGGAATACATTTGCATGATTCGGTCTCTTCACGTCGATTTGCTCCAGTTCTATTGAATTTTCGCTGACGCCGCGGCGAACGAGGTAAGTACTTTTCCAGCAATTTCAGTACTATATTTCGAACAGTGGTTATTTTTTCAATAGTATGCCGTGCCTTTGGACTCTTTTTAGCGGAAGAGGTGGAAAATAAAAAAAGACTTATTTTGATTTACTTGCTTATTTACATAAAAACGGTCTTACGTACAGGTCAAGGCGTTTCTTTTATTTTTTGACATCTCGCTCCTGGAGGTTATCCATAGACGAAGGGCTAATTAGAGAGTCGTTTTTGTTTTTGGTAAAATTGGCAAAAATAAGGAAAGTTTAAAATTAAAAAGTACATACATTCTTTGCCTGAGATGACTTTTTCTATCCACGCACAGCACCATATTCCCAAACTAATCAAAGTTGTATCTATGGAACCCAGATGGTTGATAGAACATTTTTATTCATTTTTACGTAAATGCATATAATATTTCATACATAGGAAACCTCTCGAGGCCACCTGGCCTACACTGAAAAACTTTTGGACTAATACAGTAATTACATTGTTTTTGAAATAATTACATATATCTAAATACCCACGAAATTATCTCCAGAAAAGCAAAGATGTATCCCCTGGTGGAAGTCGAATCACCACCTTCCAAGACCAACTGAGCCACAGAGGTCGTTAATGCAGTGAAAGGTATTTCTCAGCCTCAGAATAAAGCATACTACACAGAGTGGTGGTAGTTTTCATAACTCCACCATGCGTTCGACGTAATGAAGCAAATCTCACGTTTAAAAGTTTACATGCACACAAGCAGTATCCATAATCTACAACGCTAGAATACAGTTTTATACTAGCTGGTACGATATTAGAGGAATGTACGGGGTCTTGTCTTCTTATTTTATGGCTTTTTGTGTTTGGTTTTACACAATTATGCCAGTGTCAAGTTAATTTATAAATTATTATGTTATTTGGCTGGCCATGTAGGCGGCCATTTTCTCTAGAAACGTAATGTTAAAATCAATGTACGGGGTAGTATGATTCCAATTACTGTCAAACACAAATGACGCTGCGCTTATAAAATTAGTAGTTTAAGGTGAGGCCTTTAGTGAGGCCGGCAATAATGCATTTAAAGTTACTGTGCGGGAAATTCAAAAAGTCACTGACTTATCAAACTTAGTACTTCACTTTGCAAACATCTATGTATATATAAAATTCAAAGTCCTGACTGACTCATTGACTGACTGACTGATATATCAACGCACAGCCTAAACCACTGGACCTAAAAACTTGAAATTTGGCACACATATACCTTGAGTATCCTAGAGGTGCACTAAGAAGGTATTTTTCGAAATTCCCACGGGATAGGGAATAAATGGGAGTTATATTTTCGAATCAAAGTGGCTCTGCGTGAAAAAGGAGATTTCCACGCGGACAAAGTCGCGGGCAAAAGCTAGTCAGAGATAAGACGGTATATTTTTGTCATTTTTCATAATCAGTCAGAAATTAAGCAGTATAAGAATAATATGATTACGTTGAGACAAAGAAAGAAAACAAAATTGTCAACAATATTTATTCATTTATATACTTAGCTAAAGTTACAATAATCGGTTTAACAATAATAAATAAATAGAAATAGCTCATAATATAAAACAGCATAGACGTTTACGTAATAGGAATAGGCTCAGCAAAATTCTGATGAAAACGTTGTATTCGCACAGCGCTGATTTTCCGCTTACCCCTATGATCGACAGTTTTTTCTTTGGTGAATTTTTAATTAATATTAATACTTGGTGGTATGGATTTTTCAAATAAATTGAAAATACATCTTAGATAAAGCTTGTTAATTTGGTTTAAAAGTGAGAAAAAAATCCATATGTGATTATGATGAGGTAGGCTTATGATTAGGGGTACACATGCGTGATGTGGGTAACCACAAAGAAAGGCTTCCTTGATATTAGTGACACAGAACCCTCGGTATGCCAATACGACTCGCGCTTGACTTAGCGTATCTCAAATTGTGCACGGAAGACCAGCGTTATAGTAACGGACTACTATTTTTTTTGTTGTCAGTAAGCTAAATTGTATTATTGTGAGTACTGTATAGTTATTGAATAGAGTCCACAATTTCCGGAGCAGAAATTGATGATCACATATAGAAAAAAATATATAGTCAAACATAGAACCTCCTTTAACACCTAGTCGTATCGGCAAAGGTAAGCACAGGACGCGGGTGGGTGAAGTTTTGACGCTTCACGAGTACACTCGCAACCGGCATAGGTAGGTACTACGCGGAAATGTTATTTGTGTTCAAGTTGTATTGTTTACTTAGTTCTTCAGTCGCGAGTAATGCGGCGCATTTAAATGTTCTATCTGTTTAACAGGTACATACTTGAAATGTCGATCAAACAAATTCACAGAATATTCGATCTTTTGGCTTATTCCCAGAGGTTCTATTGATTTTTATTCCCAAAGTTTCCATGAAAAATATTTTAAAAATCTAAAATATTCTTACATTAACTCTAAATAACTAATGTACAGTCAGTATAAATAATACAAGAGAGTTGTGGCGTAATCGCCACTCGATACTAATCCGAAATCCCCCCTTTATCTCTGAAGTTTGCAGAGATAAGCCCCTGAAACTTTTATTGCTAATAGGAGTAAATGTAAAGATTGTAGGCAAATTATAACAAACGCTGTAATTTGCAGAGTTTTTTAGAAATCATCGAAAGTGTAAAAAATCTACACAAGTTCCACTATCAGACAAGAGATGGCGCTGTCAAGGTTCTCCGACAAATATAAACCTTTATCATATACTGTATGATGGCACGGAACACTCGGAGCGCGAGTCTGACTAGCTCTTGCCCGGTTTTATTTTTTAAACTTAACTTGTGAATTGAAAAACATATCGAATGTGCAAACAACAGAAACGACAACAATGTCCTATATCCTTTTCCAGAAACCAAACAGTTTGCAATTCGGTGATGATAGTCAACGTAATCCGCGGAAAGCCCACTGGTCTAAAATAAATACACTTACTAAATCCATGAAAGCTCCATACGTGCGAGGAAAGTAAATACAGACTGCCTGAAACGACATACCAAAATAATGGGATCTGAAAATGTCGAAATAACCAACTCCCGTAATATCTAATATGAATTTCAGGACGCTAAACTAGTTACGCAACGCGTTATTTATTCCACACAGATCATACAGCGAGTTTGGGTCATTAGGATTCTATGCGCGACTCCGAAGTCTTGGGGTGTTGTAGGTATTGACACACTTATGACTTCACGACAACACGACCTTATAGTTTGGCTTTGTCTACCTGTCTGTCCGTCTGTTTTAGGCTTTATGATGAGACTATTAGTCCTAGAAAGCTGTAATTTTGCATGGATTTAAAAAATAATGACGTTGAGATAATGGTACAAAAAATGCGGAAAAATAATAATTTGGTAGGTAATACACGTAGGATGGCCGCCGTGGGGTGCCGGCAGTAGAATGATACCCCTCGTCTCATGCCCATGGATGCAGTAAGAGCCTGCTAAGGGATACCTCCGGAAGATGGGCAGCAGCGTCTATTCGTGTATCAACATCCCATACTGCGCTCACCAACCCGCCTGCCAAGCGTGGTGAGAATGGCAACTACCCCTCATGGAGATCCATGAGGGAAGGCCTGTGTTCATCAGTGGACGTTTTATTGCTGAAATGATGATGATGACACGTAGGATGGGGATAAGGTTGCTTTTCCTTGATCTTCCCATCTTGTACGGTTCTCACGTTGAGAGTTAGGTTTCCACTTACAAAATATTCAAGTTTTAACATTTTTCGAGCGCGTTTTAAAAAAATTGTTATAACATTAATGCTAATGATAATGTTAAAAAAAATGCAGTTAACTTCAAAAACTTTAAGAACTACAAATGGTACATTTTCAATGCAATTCAGCAAAACATGTTTTTAATTTTACATCTACTGAACATGTTATGCGGCCTGCGAGATGGCGGGTTCGTTTATTATTCTATTTACTTCACCAATTCTTGCTGACTCCTCTTGTGAATGATATTTTCGGGAAATTACCAGGCAAAGTCTATATCTACTTTTCCAAGTTCCCGAAAACCGCTGTAGTAGACGGTTGCCGTGGGGTACCGGCAGTAGAATGTTACCCCTCCTCTCACACCCGTGGATGCAGTAAGAGCCTGCTAAGGGATACCTCCAGAATACGGGCAGCAGCGTCTTACCGTGTATTAACATCCCGTACTGCGCTCGCCAACCCGCCTGCCAAGCGTGGTGAGTATGGCAACTGCCCCTCGTGGAGATCCTTGAGGGAGGCCTGTGTTCAGTAGTGGACGTTTTACGGCTGAATTGATGAGACGCTTTCTTAAATGGTGACCACATATTGGCCAACGTAGTATGGGGCGCGCCCGTTTAGATGCACTGCAGTGCAAGTCCTGCGCGACGTACTAACTATAATACGGCAGGGGACGAGCCGGCTGTCGCTGAACCTCAGCGGTATGGAGACGCTCGTACAGCTGCAGTTGTCCCCTGAAGGACCCTACGTCCACGTAAATGCGGGTAATCCTCGAGAGGCTCAGTTAGGCTGAGACCCCTAAGTTGCAATAAGTTAAAACATTAAAATCACATTATAAACTTAATGTTAATCATGTAATCAAGGTACAGAGTGTATTTTTAGTTAGATAACATTAGTTTATTAAGAGCGTTAAATTATGTAAAAAGTCGTGTTGGCCGAGTGGTATGTACCCCCGACTTTCAATCTGAAGGTCGTGGGTTCGATACCAGCCGTGCACCAATGGATTTGTCTTTCTATGTATTCTTTTCTATGTGAAAAATGTATGTGCACACTTAACACGAACTTTAACGGTGAAGGAAACATCTTGAGGAAACCCGCGGCTTAGTTAGCTTCAGACGTATTGACCTGTTCTTTCCTCAGAATAATAGCTGACTAAGCTGAGAGGATGGTATAGGCGCTGGGTAAGCCTAATCCATCTAACAATGTCCCAGGCACTGCAGCGTCCCGTACAACATGATTACCAGTTGCTGACGCTGTATAAATCATCAATAATATAATGCAAAGGCCTTACTTTAAATCATGTTAACAGTCTTAGAAACTAACATTAGTACTCCTAAAGTAAGAAACTAAACGTAGGATAAATTAAAAACAATAAAAACAATTGTATCTAAGGGCGTCAAAAACACCACGAGGCTCACGCTCCAAACTGCCTCCGCCCGCGTGAGAAGACAACCCAGAGTGGAAAATGCAAGAATTAAACGAGTGTGGCCAAAGCCCAAGCTCAGTAGCGCTTATAATTAGGAAAGGCCTGTAATGTCCATGGACTACGTGGGCTGAAGATAATGACCCTAACTGATCAACCGATATTAGTACATTAATAAAATGTGGTTCGAAAGTGTCATCAAGGTGATGGTTATGTTGCAAGAGCAATATCGGGAACTTAGTGCTCAATCAGGAACCCACAAGTACGTTATTTGCATAACAATTAGGACTGGGACGCGGTTGCATTACCATTTCAATTGCAGAAAACGAGCCAGCGAGGATATCGAAGAGAGAAAATAATACACAGCGCATACTACTTAGAGGCTAGAGTCTACCCGGGACCGCGGCTGTTGGCACAGCGTCCATCGTCAGGAATAATCAGAGGTATTACGTGATACATTCCCGTGTTTTTGATAGTGAAGGATGTATTGTGATCAGTAAAGTTTAAGAAAAACTATCGCATACTACTTGCACAAATAATTTTCGCATAAAACCTTAAAATGAGAAGCCGTGTTGGCCGAGTGGCCTGACTTTCGGTCCGAAGTTCGAAGGTTCGATACAGGTAGTGCACCTATGGATTTTTCTTTCTTGAAAATGTATGTGGATATTTAACACATGCTTTAACGGTGAAGGAAACCCGCGACTCAGCTTCAGACGCATTGACCTGTTCTTTCCTCTGACTTATAGCAGACTAAGCTAAGGCGATGGTGTACGCGCTGGGCAAGCCTTATCTATCTATCGGCTTGGTCTAATTATCCATATAGGGGATAATTAGACAAAAAAGTCTAATTATCCCCTTAGCATCTCATTAATTAAGGGGAACTTCATTAAGGGGATTATTAGACCAAGCCTATCTTATTTATCAATGTTCTAGGCACTGCAGCGTCTCATATTATCATGAATACCAATTGCTGACGCTGTATAAATCCTCTCTACTTGATGTGAAAGGTTTTAAATATGGGACGCAAAATTGCAGTAGACGCCAACGAGGAAAACCATTTCATTTAGCTTCACAAATTACCAAAACATTGAATTTATATGTCTGTTTAACTGTGACAGCAGAACGCAACTGCGTACTCAATGTTTACCCAGCGGGTCTTTGAACGATATTTAGGTACAACGATTTTTATTTTTAAGCGACGAAAAAAAGGAGGAGGTTTTTCAATCCGACTGTATATATTAATATGTATATTTTTTAAGTGGTCGCGCATATCTTCGTCGTTTATGAACCGATTTTGATGATTCTTTTTTTTGTTGAAAAGGAAATAATATCTTAAGCGTGGTCCTAAACAGAGGGCATAAAAAATTCGACTCCTAAGTGCGTCAAAATATAGGTGGAATGTTGAAATTAACAGTTATTATTGAATCTAGTTATGATTTACAGGGGTTTTATAACGCTAACACCTTTTTAGTAACCATCATCATCATCAACATTTCAAACAATCACTAAAAATATGAGGTAAGTTAGTGCTTTTTACGTTAACCGACGAATATTAGCTAAAAAAATTGTAAAATAAATGTTCTTTTGAATCGGATTTGGAATAAAACATATTCATAACAAGTATAAATCTCAAATCCGACTCAAAAGTACAATTATTTTACAATTTTTATAGCTAATATTCGGCGTTATACTTTTTTTTGTAAAAAAAACTTATTGTTTTGATTTTCGAGGTTTCTATTCCCCATCTGATAAAATTTTATGACATGAATTTATAAACTTAGGTTATGTTTAACTAAATATGAGTTAACTATTAATACTTCCTTACGCAACGGATCATTAAATCATCAAACTCCTTATTTTCATTTGTTTTTTTCAGGTTCCTTTCTTGTATGTTCCTCTAATTAATCTGGTCACAATTTATAAAGTATTTTAAAATTAAATTAAATAGGAGACAATAATATTGATAAGTTTCGCCTACTTCATTAGGCCTCGAACTTAAATAAGTATTTGAATACCGTAGGGTGTCCGGCAGAAGAATGTTGCTCCTCCTTTCTTACCCGTGGATTCAGTAAGAGTCTGCCAAGGGATACCTCCGGAAGATGAGCAGCAGCGTTTTGCCGCTAGTTTCGGGGCTTGCAGCAAAATTACCACCTTGTTATTACAATAAAGATATTTGAATTGGATATAATATGCGGCCACATAGCTTTAGAGACTTATTGTATGCTACGGTATCTCTGAAAACCAGTGCTGTGTCTAAACACTTGTGTATTTTATCATCACAGTCTTAACTCAGCGTACGCTGAGTTGGCGACCAAATAAGACAGCATTCTTATATTTTCAAACTTTGTTATTTTTTACCATATCGGACACATAACATTTTTTTCTTAATTAAATCATTGGCTAAGTCTAATTTTATCGCCCTCACATAGCATCCAGGCTCTGCGGATTACACCTCTTGAATGGATTCTTGGAAGGTTGATTTTTAAGCTCCCTTCCCTTTTGTAAAGCGCGCTTGTAAGTCGAGTAAAATTGGCTTTCTTCAGGCACTACCTACCTACTAAACCACTTCAAAGAAAACTTTTGCTTACGATGAAGTTGCTCGCGTTAAAATGTAGATTGGAGTTACTATTGTTGGGAATAAAGTTAGAGTAATTTACGAAGGATAGATACACTTTTGATGCTGGTAAATATAAGTCAATCTTGAGACAATCTTAAGCTCATCCAATACATAAAATGACGTTACCCAAAGCGCACTGTCTAATTCGAGATGATATGGCTCTTTATTTTTTTTTATATTATGGCTTTTTGTGTTTGGTTTTACACAATTCCGCCATTGTCAAGTTCATAAATTCTTATGTTATTTGGCTGGCCATGTTGGCGGCCATTTCTCAGTTTTCAGCTGTTCAAATTTCCATTATGGCTCTTTAATGGCTCGCTCACGTGACATTATTGGAATTTATTGACAGTTAGGTATTGATTTGAAAATTACAATCAACAATGCTTGCAAGTCATGAATGACACATCTCGCAGTGGACGGCCCGTTAAAAACTAGCTAATTTCAATTATTAATTAGAATTTTAGAACAAAAGTAATTACCAGATAACAAACAGTTCGGTTAGTTAATTGTTGGAACGAACTCGGCAACTTTTGCTCATTGAAACCCACGCTTAGAACTAATAGAATCACCCACACGTATACTTTCCAACACCGCAATTCAGGTATAAAACTGAACTGTACAAACACGTTACTATGCTGCAAAAATCAATGGAACACAAATCTCAGTGAATATAGGTATACGCAAATGTTGGTCCGCGATCTGCGGAATCGAAACGTAACAATTTTACGTGCTTCATGACACTGTGTAGGTACGGTACAGTAGGCCGCAAAAGTGGACTTTACCTCTGGTAAAGTGCTACTGTTTTTTCCTGTGGGAAAATGCTTTTTACGCATATAACGTATCCCGAGGAGTATTGAAGGGTTAATTTATTAAAACAGTCATCTAGTCCCCATAACACAAGCTCTGCTTAGCTTGAGGCTAGATGATGCTGTGTGAGTAGTCCAGTTCTATTTATTTATTTTTACAAAATATTTGTTAAACGTCAATTTAATTGATTGTGCCATTTTTACATATTATTAACAATATTTATAGTGTTTTATAATATAAGTATATTGTTTATAGTGCAGTATTTAAACTATTCAAATATTCATAGTGGAACAGAAACACATTGGTATAGTAAACGTTGGCACTGCAAAAGTTAAATAACGGTGTAGCAGTGTCATCGCCCGACTCCTAAACCAACCACAATTTTCGACATTAAGACAAATAAAACACAAATAAAATAAAATAATCATCACTATTCATCATTTCAGCCATAAAACGTCCACTACTGAACACAGGCCTCCCTCATAGATCTCCATGAGGGGAAGTTGCCTTACTCACCACGCTTGGCAGGCGGGTTGGCGAGCGCAGTACGGGATGTTATTAGTTATTACACAAAAGACGCTGCTTCCCATCTTCCGGAAGTATCCCTTAGCATTAGTAGTCACAAATCCCGAATAATTGAGAAATAAAAATGAAAAGCAACAGGAAGTAATATTTTAAGATTAAGTACGGCAGCCACTCAGCACTATAGATTTTTGGTCAACAAACTGCCAACAGTTTGTTGACAAAAAATCTATAGCGCTGAGTGGCTGCCGTGGGGTGCCGGCAGTAGAATGTTACCCCTCCTCTCTTGCCCGTGGATGTAGTACTACATCCACGGGCAAGAGAGGAGGGGTAACATTCTACTGCCGGCACCCCACGGCAGCCACTCAGCGCTATAGATTTTTTGTCAACAAACTGTTGGCAGTTTGTTGACCAAAAATCTATAGTGCTGAGTGGCTGCCGTACTTAATCTTAAAATATTACTTCCTGTTGCTTTTCATTTTTATTTCTCAATTATTCGGGATTTGTGACTACTCTCGTCAACATAAATTACTATTAATACGGTGAAAAAAACCAACCATTAGCAAGCAGTTCAATGTCAAGTGTGACAGTTTGTTAACAAACATTCTTTGTCTCTCTTTCAAATGTCTGGATTATAGGTTTTAAGTAAAAGGTAAAAACGGCGCGACAAATGCAAAAATACGATTAAGGCTTTAGCGCACTAGTGTACACTAGTGTACAGCAAACAGCCAACGCGATGATCTGATTATCTACCTGTTTCACATATCCACGGGCATACTCGCATCTCGTCCACCTGCAATATTCAATTACAATTGTAATTCACTTTACTGTTTCACTGCGAAATGAACGTCAATTTTTATGTTTTCCATTACCAGCGCGTTACAATCAAGGGGGAAATAGTGTCATCTATACCAATATTTTAAAGAGGAAAGATTAGTATTTTGTATGTTTGTAACGAATAAATAAACTCAAATACTACTTGACCGATTTCCAAAATTCTTTCAACATTAGAATGCTACATTATCCCTGAGTAACATTATGCTTATATTTTCATTTTTTTTATATACTATTTTCCTCGTATTCTTAACAGGAACGGGAACTACGCGGATGAAACTGCGGAGCGCTGCTAGTTAATAATAATAATAATAAAGACATTTATCTCAGGCTTCAACTAAAATAAGTTATAGATGGTAATAAACTTATTCTACGGCCCTTATAAATATAAACTTATATAATATAATAATAATATATTATAGCATACCCCTCCTCTCATGCACGCAGCCGATGCAGCAAGAGCCTGCTAAAGGTTGTCTCCGGAAGATGGGCAGCAGCGTCTTTCCGTGTATCCACATCCCGTACTGCGCTCGCCAGCCCGCCTGCCAAGCGTGGTGAGTATGGCAATACCCCTCATGGAGATCCATGAGGGAGGCTTGTGTTCAGTAGTGGACGTTTTTATGGCTGTAATGATGATGATGATGATGATAAATATATACAGTCTAACATAGATAATATAAAACTTATTCTAGCACGCAAGATCGGATACGTGACATTCGATCGCGCTGTGTCATAGTCGCCCGCGAAAGCAACGATACAGCACATTCTTCAGCCAAAACGTTTCTTTGGTAAAGGCTGATATATCGGCAGTTGGAACTCGCACCACAAAAGATTAAAAATCTGAATAACGCGAGTCCAACTTTTCAACCCTTACCAAATAATTGGTTTTCTGCTTTACATATTGCGCTAAGTCATCAGCCTTAGCGCAATATGTAAGCGTCGTAGGTACAGCCGGCCGCAACAAAAAGTTGTCTCCGGTTGGTCCCGCGCCGCGTTGATTACGGCGTGCGGGTTAAAATACATACATCTCATTAACGAGACAAGTTTAGGCCGCACCCGATAGAAGCGGTAACCTCTACCTATATTATAACAACTGCTATATCGCTGTGACTACGTTCACGAGGCACGTGAACAACGCTGTATCGCATTGCGCCTCTCACCCTGAGACAGAGTTGTAAGGTCTCATGTGAAACCCACGCCTTAGTTAGCTTCAGACGTATTGACTTGCTCTTTTCTCTGACTAATAGCTGACTTATATGAGAGGGTGGTATAGTAGATGCTGGGCAAGCCTAATCCATCTATTAAAGTCCCAGGCACTGAAGCGTCCCGTATAGGATGAATACCTTGCTGGCGCTGTATAAAATACATAAATGTAAATGCCTTACTTTTTTTCGTGTAACACATATTTTTTCGTTTTTATACCAAATGTCAGCCCGTTTCTTATTGAAATAGATGATCGTAGAAATACCCTCATAGTACTCGTACAACGCCCCCCTTCTATGCGAAAGGAAGAAAAATTTACTTTTTGGGTAATGCAATTTTGTCCACCCCAAGCACCTATATGATAATATATTCATAAGATTGTGGTGGCACGGCGTGGTCATCGTGTTTCAAGGGCCTTTTGAGGTCCATCCATTTTAATATTCATGGGGCTTGCTACGAGTATTACTGAGGGATATTTTCGCCATTTTGCAAATAGATCACAGAACTCGCAAATATCCGGCCAGTTGAATGAGCCAGTTTTATAAATAAATTCACAAATAATACCAGATTTATTTTACAGCAAAATAGGGACTATTTTCTGTATTATATTATTACTAATTGTCTCGCGCAACTTCGTCTGCGACACATGAGCGAGAGTGTTGGTCCAAGGCACCTATAAAATTCAAATGCGCGCGCGGTAAAGCTATGATATCTTCTAAGATACCCTATTCCTTAAGTTCAAAAAGTGTTAAAGGCAATTCTTAAAATTAATACTTATGATGAATAACGTAATTATTTGGACAAGGATTGATACAATGTTGATAAAAACACCTTCGCAAATAATCCATTATTTTATAAGTTTTATTACCACTTTCCATCAGGCGGCCCGTTTCCAGCTTAGGTATAATATAAAAAAAAAACAACCTTAAAAATCAACCCTAAAAGTTACACAATGTTATCGCAAACTTTTTTTTAAACTTTTTTAGAGAATAAAATCCAACATACATAATTGCTGCGTAACTTTAACCGTTTAGGCAACGCATGCAACGGAAGTTATCAAAAGGAGAGATAAAAAGATTAAAGAAGTTAAAAATTTTCTCCGTTCATGCATCATAGCTGATAATTGGGCTATGTACCTAATACCGAAGGATATATTAGATTTATATAATATTTATAGATATAATATTTTATTTATAGTATAATATTAGATAGATATAATATTTTAGATCTCACCCAGCCCCCCCCTTTTTAAAATCTTAACTGCTATACAAATCATGGATGCAACCATGAACTTTACATTTAAGCTAGCTTATTAAGAGTCGAAAAATTTTCGCTGAATTAAGTAATACGGCTTACCGAACATACCGGAATACATTAAACCGAAAACTGAAATACCTACCTGTTAATATGTTTTGGTAAACGTAAAAAGCACGCCAACTTTTAACAACAGACAATAACCATACGTAGCGCGTGGCTCGACATGCATTTGGCCTAATCTATTATGTTTCATGCTTGCAAACTGTAGAATTTTTATAAACATAGACTTGTTTTTGTTTTAGTTAGACACGCTTTAAACTCCTCGGGGGATGCCAATATTCCAAGGCCTGAAAGTTTGACTCGACCTACATCCTACAAACAAGACTTATTATAAACCCCTCTGAAAGCGCAAAAAGCCGAAAATGCAAAGTTTGAACGAGGATCCGCCCAGCAAACCCTTCTCTTCCAAACTCGTATGAAACTGCTGCGAACCTTTCCTGTTCATAACAAACATCAACATTTGTTTATGATGATGCGGATTGAAACAAAGGGAAGATAAATTGGTTCGCGAAAGGCCGGCAGCTAAATAAGCCTATAATACAATGTATCTGTATCTGTATAATATTTTTTTATTAACTTTTTTTAATCTTACACCATTTTACCCCATTACCAACAATCCAATCCATCTAGTTGTCAGTTAGAAATCGCTCTTTAGCGATAAGAACGCCGATTGTCGCTTTATGTTTAGTGTTTCTCTTTTTTTAGGGTTTCGTAGTAAAACAAGAATGTCTGTCTATCTCTCCGTCCGTCACCGGCTTTGCGAAGAGACTATTAGTCCTAGAAAGCTGTTAGTTTGTATCAACATACAAAATAACAACGCCAAGATAACGCTATAAAAAAACTAAAAAAAATATAATTTAGTATTACCTTTCATTATTGTTAGCTGGGGATGAACTGTTTTACTTGATTTTCTCATTGTGTGCGGTATCTTTATATACGTATTTTAGAACTATTTATGGGTTGCGAAGACAATTTTTCGATTTAGGTTCCATTTGCGAAATATGAAATTAATAAACTTTTAATTCAAAAATCATGAATGTAGTTCTAACCATGAACTTTCTAGGAAAACTATAATTAGGGTTAAGCTATAATTAGCGTTAAGCTTTTTTAGTTTCAGAGAAATAGTCGCTCAAATGAGTGATGCGTTTTCCCAAACATACCGGAATACTTAACCGAAAAGGAAATTAATTCGCGTTAATATAATTATGATATACATAAGTAAAAAAACATACACCAACTTCTAACAACAGGTCTACGGTTAACTACGGAACCCTTCATAGCGCGCGGCCTTTTTATTTATTAACTGTTTTGTTTAAGGTGTACAGGATTTTCTATCTTCGATATATCTATCTAATTAAAATTCGCACGTCGGGGGTACTCTAGTGCCACTTACCACCCAGGGTAGAGTCGATGATAAATAAATAAAATGAAAAATCATGTAAATTTCATACAGCACCATTTCAAGACTGCCAAGGGATTGGCAGATTCTTACTGCGCACTTTTCGTGTATCAACATCACTGCGCTCGCTTACCTGCCTGCCAAGTTGGAGCGTATGTAAACAACCCTTATGATCTTGGAGATACATGAGCTAGACCTATGTCCAGCAGTGGTCGTGGACCACCTGCAGTCCTACGGCTGAGGTGTTGTTGCGATACTTATAGAAAACACCCTGTCCTCCGCCGGGGATCGAACCCGCAACCTCCTGATATCAGCCGGTTATTAAACCACGGAGCCACGCAGGTCGTCGATATCAATAAATGGATCGAACGTTTTACGAGACAATCTGTACGAAACCCATCTGATTCCCCGAACTAGAAGCTTACCAACAGATGGCGCGTCTTAATTTCAGCAACTAAACGGTCGAATTGTCTTTATCGAGTAGGTACCTACTTAACATTTTGAATAACAGTATCTGTGACTACGTGACAAAAATCGGGAGCTCGCTCGCATTTCTATTAATTTACGACCATAAGAGAAGGTACCATGCCCTTTTGGTAGCATATCGTGAATAGAAACCTTACGTAATAGCATCCAATACAAGCACCACTCTAAACCCGTAATCTAAAAGTCGTTCGGTGGTAGAGTTACGAGATTCTTGCATTAGCCGGATTTTGGCATAAAAAAGGATTTGTACTGTAATATATATTATAATGAAGTCTCCGATATTATGGGGTTATATTGTTCTTTTAATATTCATGAAAAAAGCTTTTTTGAGTCTTACAGACAGTTAAACACCAAATTTGCTGCTTCAATGCTATACGTAAAACATGAAAATTGTGTAGTTTCAGCAACTTTACTCATCATAAATACAACGTAATACTCTAGTTTAAGGAACTCGGGTTAATCTTTGCTGGCCATATATTTGCTTTAGGTCGAATAGCTAGACGGAGGACAACAACTAACTGCCATCAGAATGTGTAGACATCTCAATGTGTGGTCAAACAGACGAGAAGGCTTTCTGCAGTGACAAATGTTTAACCAAAATTAAATACACGGCTGACTACTGTCTTTCAATATTAAATCGATTTACAAAAAAAATGTTGCCCCTCCTCTCTTGCCCATGAATGCAGTAAGAATCTGCCAAGAGATCCCTCCGGAAGATGGGTGTATCCTTCGTGTATCAGCATTCCTTACTGCGCTCGCTAACCCGCCTGCCAAGCCTGGTGGTGGTGAGTATGGCAAAATCCCCCTTATGATCAGGTCTAAGGATCCACGAAGGAGTCCTATGTCCAGCAGTGGACGTCCTACGGCTAGAAGGAAAGAGGATATTTTAGAGAACGCCTGCCAAGCCTGGTGCTGCTGAGTATGGCAAAATCCCCCTCATGATCAGGTCTAAGGATCCATGAAGGAGTCATATGTCCAGCAGTAGACGTCCTACGGCTAGAATGGTAGAGAATATTTTAGAGAAGACCATCAGGATTAAATCTAACTTACTATTTTAAAGTCCGGCTTTGCATTCTCACTTCGCAACTCCATTTGCTAGTGACAGCCCTGGACAAGGCTTATCGGCTTGCTATCGGATTTGCGGGTACATATAACTACAACGTAGATACGTAATATACTTTGAGCTTTTACAAACTAAGGCTGACGTTGCATCGAACGGGACGATGGTTGGAGTTTAAACTTAGGTAAACACTTGCTGCTGCACGTGGTTATGACCGCGTTTTCATTTTATGGTGCAAATCCTTATTATTTTTCTAATGTTAGCTTAAGTTACTCCTTATAGCATCAGCTTTCTGCCAGTAAAATTCCTGTCATAATCCGAACAGCCGTTTCGAAGATTAGCCGGAACAAACAATTCAAAACGGGAAAAGGCACGGGTAGCGTGTTGGCCAAATGATATATATATATATATATATATATATATATATATATATATATATATATATATATACATGTATATATATCATTTGGCCAACACGCTACCCGTGCCTTTTCCCGTTTTGAATTGTTTGTTCCGGCTATATATATGCTATATCATATATATATATATATGTTATATCATATCGTTATATCATATATATATATATATGATATAACGATCCGAAGGGCGTGGGTTCGATACCGGACGTGATTTAATGATCTGATATTTCCTGAAAAAAATATGAACACATTTAACAGTGAAGGAAAACATCGTGATGAAACTCGCGACTCAGTCAGTTTCAGTCAGTTCCTATTCTTTCCTCTCACTAATAGCCGACTAAGCTGGAAGGATAGGTGGAAGGTATAGGTGCTGGGCATGCCTCATACATTCATCAACGTCCCGGGCATTGCAGCATCCCGTACAGCATACCAGTTGCTGACGCTGTATAAATGATCAGCAATAGATGTAGTCTTTACTTTTTAGGGTTTCGTAATAAAACAAGAAATCCTTATAGTTTCGCTTTGTCTGTCTGTTTGGCTGTCCGTCTGTTACCGACTTTGCGAGTAGACCTATTAGTCCTAGGAAGCTGTTATTTTGCAAAGACAACGATGACATAACGCTACAAAAAGAATCTGTAATTTAAAAGAAAATGATCTTGATTAAATACTTATTCAAAGATACCATGTGAGATATCGTTGAATAAGTATTTTTAAAATCAAATAGCGATAGCAATTTTCGGTTTAGGGCTTCGTTTGCGAAATAAATAAATAATAAATAATGCCGGAAAGTTCACACACCATCGTCTAGCCCCAAGCTAAGCAGAGCTTGTGTTATGGGTACTAGATGACTGATAGACATAATACATTATACTAGATATTTTTTATTATAATTTTATAGAAAAACATCCAGAACACCCTGAACAAATTTCTGCAGAACGTACAGAGATTTGTCCCGAGGCGGGAATCGAACCCGCAATCTCTTGCGTCGCAGGCGGACCTTCGCCCGCTGCGCCACAGAGCTCGTCAAATATTAAAGCTTTAAACTTTTCTTCGAGCGTCCCCCCAAAATACTAAACTACTTTCTCTAAAATCTAAACTACTAGCTTTACAAATCTTAAAACAAACATGAATGTGGTTTTAACCATGAACTTTTAGTTTTTAGAAATAGTCGCTCAAATAAGTGATGTTGTTTCCCAAACATACCGCAATATATTAAACCGAAAACTTAATTAATTCCTGTTAATATGTTTTGCCGTGGAGTGCCGGCAGTAGAATGTTATCCCTCCTCTCATGCCCGTGGATCCCGTACTGCGCTCGTCAACCCGCCTGCCTAGCGTGGTGAGTATGGCAACTACCCCTCATGGAGATCCATGAGGGAGGCCTGTGTTCAGTAGTGGACGTTTTACGCCTGAAATTATGAATATGTTTTAGTAAATAAAAAAAACGTATACCAATTTTTAACAATAGGTCTACGGTTAACTACAGAACCCTACATATCGCGTAGCTCGACACGCACCTGGCCTAATTTGTTAGATGTTACAGTCACATTATAATGACGTAACAGTGTTCTCAACATAAGAAACACGGTAATTAAAGACAGATGCCCTCAAGTGCTATGACGGTTCTCATTCCCTACAGACTCTACATACCTATTAAAATACCTTCTATACAATAATCCACCTAAAGTTTTTTCCATATAGGATGAATTCGGTGAAAGCAGAACAGTTATTAAACGAAAACTAAGTGCAAAAGAGACTAAGCCCTTTTTCGAACATTGATTTTTTAATTATTCTATCCAGCTGTCAACGAACTCATCCAAAGTGGAATAGACTGAATAACGAATCCTCGTTCAGAAGATCCAATCATAAACTGGGATCACATTACCTTTCGACTAAACCTTGCACATAAGCACATGGCAAAATTATGTCGTGAAACTAAGCCTGGCCATTATCCACTAGGGCTATAATAAACCTGCCCACAGAGTATAGTTTGCACAGTCAGCTTATTTTAAGCGGTGATGTTGTGAGCTCATAAATGTAGAGAATCTGTCCCTGTGGACAAGATCATTGTCCCAAGCTTGAAAAGTTTATAGGCAGTCTTACGACTTCCGTTTCTATCTGGCAGTGGATTTGATATCTAAATCACCAAAAAGGTTTACAGCTTCTTTGAACGATAGTAAAATATTATCTTTACTAATATTATAAAGCTCCTCTCATGCAAGCAGTAAGAGCCTGGCTAAGAAATACCTCCGGAAGATGGGCAGCAGCGTCTTTCCGTGTATCAACATGCAGTAGTGCGCTCGCCAACCCGCCTGCCAAGCGTGGTGAGTATGGCAACTACCCCTAATTAGGATCCATGAAGAAAGCCTGTGTTCACTAGTGGACGGCTTTACGGCTGAAATGATGATGATGAATGATGAGTACATTCAGTGAGAATCTGCCAAGAGATAACTACGGAAGATGGGCAGCAGCTTCTTTCCGTGTTTCAATATTCCGTATTGCGCTCGCTAACCCGCCTGCCAAGCGGGGCGAGTATAACCAACAATATCATGATATAAATTATTTATATATGTATATACATATAAATTATATATATGTATATATATCATGATCTTATCTCATGGATCTATGACAGCAGTCCTTCGGCGGAGATGATGATGGTGGTAAAGACGGTATACAACTGTCAAACAGAGCGCCCAGGGCGGTACGCTGCCGCGCTGGAGGCTCGCTTAGTAATGTTAAATTAAATAAAAATGTATTTCAAAAACAAGCATTACATTATAGGTACATATTTAAAATAATTAAGCATAACATTACATTATGAGAAGTGTAGGACTTGTGTCAATGAAGTTGGTCTGCAGCATCTACACTAAGTGGAAACTTGTGCTGTAGATGAGTTAGTCTGTTCTGATGTAACAGAACCTTTGTTAATCATAAACTGCAATATAACAATTAACAAGGAGCCGCGCCAATAGGCTTTGTTGAAATTTCCTAGAACACCTAAAACGTTTATACACTCAAGAATAACTTAAATTTATTTGAACATCGTGAAAAGACAATCGCTAGCCAGGCCATACATCAAACTCAAAGTCTGCATTCGTCTACAAAAAACCACGAGACGTTCGCAATGATTTATTACAATTCTAGGTCTTAAAACTCTAACTACAGATGGAACGGAATTTATCACAGCTTGTTCAAATAAGTTTTGCTATAATGGTGGTTTACAGCTCTATCATTGGTGTGCGGTTAAGGTACGTGGCTATTCCTTTTAACACGCTTCAAGGTCGGTTTATATCTACAGACATCGAGCGTGCCAGACACTTGTAGTGGCAGACAAAACAATATTAATTTATGCAATGTGTATTACTTACCTATATCTACGACTTATTCATATCTACACCGTGGGGTGCCGGCAGCATAATGTTCTGAATGAATGAATAATCTGCCTAGGGATACCTACGGAAGATGGGCAGCAGCGTATTTCCGTATATCAACATCCAGTACTGCGCTCGCCAACACGCCTGCCAAGCGTAGTGAGTATGGCAACAACCCCCGCATTTTCATTTTATGCTCAGTACTTGGTCATCACGGACGTACACAAGCCTTTGTCCTTTGTTGAATCTGCCAATGTATACCTTCGTAAGATGGGCTGTAGCGTCTGTATACGTGAACAGGTCTTGGGATTTGAGGGAGGCATATGCCCAGCCGTAGATATCCTAGGGCTGATGATGATGAATGTTGTAAAGTAGTTCAAGCTCGACGGTATATCGTAGTTGGGATAAGTTAGTTTCAAGTGTGTGTGGGTGTGTGTTTTGTGGCATTGTAGCTCCCAAGCGGATTTGAATGTAGTATTTTTTATTTGTGAGGTGACTTGATCGAGAGTGGTTTAGCGACCAGCAGTTTTCAAAATAAAAGAGCTCTGAAAAGATACTCAAGGAAAGGTGTTCTGAAAAGGGATCCAAGGCCAAATTTCAACTTGGAACAATAACAAATGTTTGAGCTCGAAAGTTATGGTTTTAACGATATTCATACTTAAGGGTTTAATAATGACCAGAATAGGATGAACGGGAATCATTTGTGTGTCCGAATATGATTATTATTTTATTATTACTTATTAAAAACAACATTCTAAGTTGAGATTCGATCCCTTTCGCAAGTCAATATCAGCGATAAGCGTCTGCTCCAACACCAAACCCCAAGGGGGCAGTTCTCGGCATCCTACTGATCAATTAAAACTCAAAATGATGTACGACAAACGTATATAATGTACATACGTACAATATTGTACGTGCAATAGGTAACGAGATTATTAGGATTGAAAGTGGCTCGGCTGAGTAGCATGCTCTACAGCGGAGGCACCTCGTACACGTGTTTAAGAAGGACAAAAGCTAACTGATTTTTAATGTACAAGCATTGTACCTCTACACTGTTTACGTGTTGAATAATTACATTATATGATAGCATTACTACGAATTTTAACAAAATCATAATGTAAAATAACGCCAGTAAGCGAAGTAATACAGGCTTAATAAATTTCAAGACATGACAAAATCATTAAATTTCACCAAAACTGTAAAAATCTCTATTAAAAAGAACAAGTGCCTTTTGCATACAGATCGTGGTGTATCAACTGGTAAAGAGCGAAATCGAGATGACAGACTTTAATACTGATATGACAAGTTTAGAGTAGGTACTGATAAGTAAGTGTGATGAGACGAAGTATCGACGAAGATTTACGAGAATGGGCCCCCAGGCGTTAGACAAAGCTGCAGCAATGCCCGTTCGCGCCTAATTCTAATTAGTTCCAGGTCGACGGTACATCAAAGTTGGGTTAAGTTCTTTCGTTTAATTGACCGTAAACTGGGAGCGACACGGATAGCTTCACCTGGAAGAGACAGGGGGTGATTAATGCGAGCGCCTTCTTACTTATCTTAATTCGATTGATGTTGGACGGCTGTTTGCAATTTTAAGTGTATTTCTTTGTCGGATTTCTTTCGGATTTATTTCTTTAGAAGGGAGCAAATTTTTTGGGGCTCAAAGTTTTCTCTAAACACGTTAGTTAATTGGAACAGAAGATTTGGACAAACGACCTCCGTGGCGCAGTTGGTGTAAAACCCGGCTGAGACGCTTGCGGGTTCAATTCCCGCCGGGGGACAAAATGTAACCACCCAGGATGTATTTACACAAAATAAAGTATTTAAGTATTCTATCAACAATCTGTCACCCTAGTGTAAATTGTATTTATTTTATTAATCGGATTTATGACGGCCGTTTGTAATTTTCAGTGTATTATTTATTACGTTGTCGGAATTCTTCCAAAAGATTGCAATTTTTAGAGACTTGACAAAACTTTTTTTTGTACACGTAATTGTAAGAGAACTTTTGAACAACCGTTTTGAGTGCATCGCTTAGGAACACCTTATTTCATAATTGAATTTAAATCGAGTTTGTACCTGCATGCTGAAACGCTCACCAGTCACCATGTACTACTAATTTTAACCCACACCATGTAACCATGTTCGCAAAATAAATGACACTTGATTTTATCTTTATTTTAAAGGTATTTTGGTGACTAGGGTCACTTTTGTATAAGTTTTTTATGTACTTATAAATGAGTTTAGAGCTATAAGCTATATTGTGCGAAAGATTTTTCATTGAATACTAGGAAAATACGTATCTACTTGTATTTTTGTGGAAATATAATTATTTATTTAATTTATGAGCCTGATGTTTCATCCTGCAGGGTAAAAACCTCCCTTCCCTCCTTCCACTTATCCCCGTCTTGAAATAGTATAGAAATAGAAAAACATAAAATGACTTAGTTTGAAACTATGGTACGAATGGTACGCGCTGCTCACCTCATGTGGCTGAGACGGGACTTCTTAACACACCTACAGCGAGGTACAATATCTACTTTAAATAAGTTTTTTGTGTATACACATATATACAGGACAAAACAAAACTTATGAGACACATGAGCAGACCAGCGTGTACCATTTGTACCATTGTCATCGTTGTATTAAACATAAACTTTCCATAGTTTCAAAACCCACTTCCCTATTCCTTCCAGCTACGCTAGATCGGTACCTCAGTCCAAATAAGGATTGTTCTGCGGAACCAGCAGACCCTTACTGAATAGTAAAACTAATACCAGTGGAAATGCCTAACTACAGACTGTTAAACAAAAACTATGGAAGCCGAATGGGGTTCACATTCCCTCAATGTTTTATGACTGTGTTTCTCTGGTGTCTCTGGTTTTATTGTGAAAGTGTGAAATTGCTGTTAGTCTTTTAATCACAAAACTTCCGCCATTGAATAGTTAAATCTCTTTATTATGTTACATGTCGTGGTTACTTCTAGGGAAGATTTACCAGATATGCTTTTATCAACTTTAGATTATCTCCACTAAATATAACAACCCCGTTAACTTTTAGTAAGTAACGGTTTAAATGAATCCAGTATCAAAAATCCAGGATATTAAATTAAGGATAAAATAATTACACATTTTTTTTTAATTTATAGAAATTAAAGAGTGAGGTTACTTTTGTTTGTTGACATTTCTATGTGAGATACCTACAAAAGCTACACAACGGGGGCTGGCGCGTCCTAGCTCAAGATAGGAGTAAATGTCGTCTTCTTCTCTAGGAGGTGATACTACTTTCTGCACGACGATGTTGAGGAAAAACAGCAGAGGACACATGCTAATTGCCTAATAAGTAATAATACTGTTTGCACGACTCATGTTGTGGACAACTGAAGAGAAAACACGATTGGCCAGAAGTAGAAACAGATCCACTTGTGGAACTTTTTATTGGATGGGAGTGGAATAGAGCATACGTCTTGATAGTTTTATCAAGAACATAATGAAAGGAAAATGGAAGAAAGTAGAGGAAAAAAAATCAAGGATTAGTTACGTGAACCGGATGCAGAAGAAGGTTGCTGTAATGTCATTCAAGAAGATAAAGGAAACTTCCAAGGAGTCTGCCCTTGAGGATAACAAACGGAAAATAATGCCTCTGTTGGACTGACAAGAGTGAAACTCCTAAGTATAAAGAAGAAGCACGAACCATAATATCACTAGTAAACATATTTCGAGCGTAAAAGCGAGTCGTTCCTTAACTCGGCCGAAAATTTCTCGGCCAAATGACCGAGTTAAGGTATCGTGAAAATTACATTATTTTCGCTCATTAACTCGGCCTTTTTTTGTTTGAACGGATTTAGTACAGTCAGAGACTAATAAATGTTAGTGAAATTTAATTAAATAGGCATAGGGTCTTCATAAACATGTATATTTAAATTGAACTATTAATAAACAAAAAAGTATTGGTAAATAAGTAAGTCCTCGTTATGCTAAACGTAAAAAACATACACCAACTTCTAAAAACAGGTCTATAGTTAACTACGGAACCCTACATAGGGCGAGCCCGAAACGCACCTAGCCTAATTTATTGAAATAAAATGTTCAGCCATTTACTGCTCCCTCTAAAATAGGAAAATGCCTGCATAAAACCAGTATGTCATGTATGCACACGCGTACGCGTACGCTAATGTATTTAGGTATTCGTCCCAAACGGCATATAAGCGCGCTGTATTTTAAATTTACCCCAGGCTGTCATGTTCTTTAGAGAAACAAGCTCCTCTCGTATTATATTTGGTTTCCAGTCCCAGCACACGAGGCTAAGCTTTACTCTGTCCTTTCACTCGATCGTAAACTGTCAGTTCTATTTCTACTTTCTGCATTTGGCATTGCAAAGGTGAATTGCAGAAGGTACACGACAAAAACAAATAGGTATTGACAGAGATAAATGACATCGGCGTACAAGAGCACCTTTTCTATTACGGACATAATATACATTTGCAAACTGAAAGTTCCTTTGAGAGTAAATTTGTCTGAGCACACATAACATAATAGCTCTGAGTTACGAGTATATCTGACTTCATCAGGGTCGATGACTATTGAAAATGTGTGCTTCGTTACTAGCTGTCCCGGCGAACGGCGAAGGAAAACAACATTTTCATGGCACTTTTCACGGAATTCATGGGCGAAAATTGGTAACCGTAACATACATACGTACCTACATGACAAATTAAATAGCAAACACCTGGCTTCCCACTAAGTTTATTACACGTCTGAGGCGAGATGTTTTTCTTTATAAAATGACAGGCTGCCAGACAGAACTGTCGTAAACCGAGACATTTATTACTTTTGATGCCGTCTACCGTCTGTAAGGCGTCTTTAATTTTTATTTCGGCCGTAATACGTCCACTACTGAACACATCCCTCATGGATCTCCATGAGGGGTAGTTGCCATACTCACCACGCTTGGCAGGCGGGTTAGCGAGCGCAGTACGGATGTTGATACACGGAAAGACGCTGCTGCCTATCTTCCGGAGGTATCCCTTAGCAGGCTCTTACTGCATCCACGGGCATGAAAGGAGGGGTAACATTCTACTGCCGGCACCCCACAGCATTATGCCGTCTTTACTTAGTCCTCAGGATTCTATGCAGACGTGGCAGGCGACTACTTATCATGTAATTTAGTGACGACAATTAGTTACCGACTCCGTCTTGCAAAGCTATCCACGGGCAAGAGAGGAGCGGCAACATGATTTTGCCAGCATTGTGGCAATCATGGCATAAATGAATGACAAAATAATCGGAATCAAATTTCTAAGAAAATTAACAAACAAAGGAGCGATACTATTGCTGCGTCCCGCTGCTATCCCGTTTCGAAAGGAATCATCACAGCGACTCGCCCTTTGAAAAGCTTACTTACAAAATAACAAATCAACATTTCTAGGGATATTAACGTCAGTATCTGTGCTTAGATTAATTAAAAACAAATAAGAATTAAATCCAGCAATAACATTGCTGCGTTAACCTGCTCCAAAGAAAACAGCAAAGCGACCCATTCTTTGAGAAGCCTATATAAAGAAAGCGAAATTTCCAGGGATTTTTATGTCAGTCACGTTGGGGATATTTTCGTCGTGGCGAAATGAATTCTGCCCGGCAAACAAATCACCACGGATCTAATCAAAAACGCCGGCAACGGATGTAAATTTCATAACATTTTGCATTTGTAGAAAGATAGACTAACACTTTTTTGCCTAAACTATACAGACAATAAAACTCAATTGCATTGTTACTTACTTACTTACTCCGCTGGCTCAGTGACCCGAAGTGGATATTGGCCTCCGACAGAAGAAGAGGCTATTTGCTCCTATCTTGAGATAGGATAGCGCCAGTCCCCGTTGTAGATCTGTTTTAGGTCTCTCTCTACTACACCCCTCCAGCGGTACCGGGGACGTCTTACAGGGCGGCGCCCTATACAGACGGTGAGCTTTTTTCTCTCAAACGATGTTGTGTTCTGGCCTGAGTTCTTCCACCTCCAGGTTTTTTTCGGGATCCTCCAGCTACCATCCTCTCTTTGAGTAGGCGCTAGGATTTTTCGTTAATTCTTTCTCTCGGCTACCAAAAGTCTGTTCTCCTCTCTTTGGGTTAGTGTCCAAGCCTCGCACCCGAACATCAAGATAGGTCTAATGACAATTTTGTAGATCCGAATCTTGGTTCACCTGCTAAGAATCTTGGACACCAATACTTTATGTAAAGCTGAACTGCATCTGAGGGAATTATGTATTCGGATACCTATCTCTTCCTCCCTAGTGTTTGTTTCAGTCACAGTACACTGGTCGGGTATTGAAAAATACCTCGGGAATTTGAACTTTGCTACTTCCTTATAACAGATCCCTCTTACATGAAGGTCTTGCCGTGGTATTCTAGTGTTTTTGTATCTCTTCATTCGTAGGTACTCTGTCTTATCTATCTATGACTTTAAGGCCTACCTTAATTGCATTGTAATGTATAATATATGTATTTATTATTATTTAAATAGAGGGCATCAAGGCAGACCACCTGCCACATGCGTGAATGTTAGTCTAGGTTGCCGGACGACAATGGTTGAGTCTGAAATAGGAACGTGTTGGCGTCAGGCAGGCTTTTACCATACAGAAGTGATTACGAGCTGAAATGATAATGATGCTGCTGAATATTTAAAAATTCGGTGAAATCAAATGTGTACTAAATGTGTCGAAGAATAACTAAAAACTATGCTGCATCCCTATAGAGAGTTTGGCCATGTACCGGGCTCTCCATTCGAATCGATTTATAAACCACACTCCGCGCTTTCACCCGCGTAGTTCCCGTTCCTGATAAAATCCTATGTTACCCAGGGATAATGTAGCATTCCAGTGGTGAAAGAATTTTTAAAATCGGTTTAGTAGTTTTTGAGTTTCGTTGCAAACATACAAATCTTTTCTCTTTATAATATTGAGAGATTTAAGTTACGAACAAGACAACTTGGCCATGTTATTCTTTTCGACAATCGGACTTTTAGAAATCGGCTGGTATGAATCTAATTTCTTATTAGTAATAGTTATGACTATTTTACAGGTTCAATTGAATTTCGACTAATAACGTCGGGTTTCGTAGCTAAGTTAGTTAAAGGACATTAGCTTTCGGAAGGGTCAAGTAGCGATTTGACCAACACGGGTTTGAACCCCGCCGGAGTCGAACATTTTTGATTAGGTTTTTAATTTCCTTGAAACGTTCTGTTTTAAGTTTGGAACACTATCAAAACACAAACTTATTACAATTCAGTCCGTGAATGCCGTTTATAATGTAGAAAGTTTTGTCACACATAAAAACGATCGACACGTACCTACTGAAACCATAGTTTTAGTAAATATTACGACACGTTCCGACCATACAACACAAATGGAGGTAAACATAATGGTACCGAGCAATTTTAGGAATCTCATAACATTTTATGCAAAGCGTGCGTTATAGACATTCTTCACTAGAGCATAACAGTGAACGAGCCCTTATTTATACTAAACTTTGTTTTATTGCGCTGGAACATGAAAGCAATGAATTTTAGTGGAAACCAATGCTCGTTTTCGATTGATTTTCTCTGTTCAACTGACTGGATTTATTCATGGAACCATATCGGTCTATCTATATTTTTGCTCAATTGAATTACAAAACCTAGGTACTTGAATAACTAATAGGTCACACTAAAAGTTTCCGGAACTGGCCACTTACATAAACAATATTTAAGAAGTAATTACAACATTTGAAAATAGAACTCCTTGGCTGTCGAATGTAGTTTGTTTCATCTGACTGTCAATTCTTTTTACATTATGGCGCCATTTTAAAACTTGCGTGTCTAAATTAACATGGATTTAACTAGGGAAAATTTTCGTAGTATGATTTTCAACGATTTAAGTGTAATTTTACAGCTCAACAGAGCATCGTTCGGCTTCAGTCTGCTTTTGGCAATGAAGCACCATGCAAGACGACTATTTATAGCTGGTTTGCAGAATTCAAGCGCGGTCGTGCCAGTCTCAGTGACGAATCTCGCGATGGTCGCCCGTCCACCGCTGTGAACAACAAAAATATCGATGCTGTGCGCCGTATGATTGATACAGACAGGCATGTGACCTACCATGAGATTCGCGCATTCTTAGACATAGGCATGAGTCAAATACAATCAATCCTACACAAACATTTGGGTGCGAGAAAGCTGTGCTCGCGGTGGATCCCACACAATTTGACCGAGGCTCAAAAAATGGACCGCGTCACTTGGTGCAGTGCCATGCTTACCAGATTCAACAAAGGTGCGTCAAATTTGGTGTGGGACATAGTAACAGGTGACGAAACATGGATTTATTGCTAGGATCCCAAAACAAAGCAGCAATCGAGCGTATGGGTATTTCAAGATGATCCGAAGCCAACCAAAGCGGCGCGCGTGAAAAGTGCATCTAAGCGGATGATTGCTTCTTTTTTTTAATAAAACTGGACACGTGGCTACTATTGTTTTAGAGAATCGTCGTACCGTGAATAATGACTGGTACACGACCATTTGCTTGCGGAAATTATTGACGAACTCCGTAAAAATAACCGGAAACGCCGTACCTATCATCTTGCACCACGACAATGCTAGTTCCCACACGGCCAGACAAACAAACGAATTTTTAAAGGTGAAAAACGTAGAACTTATAAGCCATCCTGCATACAGCCCCGAACCTGGCACCTTGTGACTTTTTTCTGTTCCCAAAAATTAAGAACCAATTACGCAGTCAACGATTTTCATCACCAGAAGAGGCTGACGAAGAGTATGAAAAACACGTTCCTGCGGTCACCACAGAGGAGTGGCACAAAAGTTTTCAAAATTGGTTTAATCGCATGAAAAAGTGCTTTTACGCAAAGGGAGAATATTTTGAGAAACAATAAATTCATTTTTAACCTTTAATAGTCATCATCATCATTTCACCCGTGAAACGTCCACTACTGAACACAAGCCTCATGGATCTCCATGGGGTAGTTGCCATACTTATACCACGCTGATGTTGATACACTGAAAGACGCTCCTGCCCATCTTCCGGAGGTATCCCTTAGCAGGCTCTTACTGCATCCACGGGCATGAGAGGAGGGGTAACATTCTACAGCCGGCACCCCACGGCCAACCTTTAATACCGACCTTTAATAGTATTTTTTTCTTATTCATTCCGGAAACTTTTAGTGCGCCCCACGTATAATGATGCTGATCTGTAAGTGACAAGGAATTAGTATAGAATTAAAATGTAGTTAAAGTTAACACTTCAAGTAATTTTTTTTTACATTTTACAAGCTATACAATAAATATCAATATTTATTGAAAAAATAAATGTACCGTATAAAACTTTACAACAATAACGTAGGTAGGTTATTAGGGTTTTTTTTTCGATTTATATTTGCTACATAAACCGCAATTCACATTTTGCATAAACGACTAAATGGAAAATAGCCTATCGAATAGAAACCTTGGCAACATTTCTGTATCAATATCATAAATTATACAAATGTTCCACAATAATTCGATGAATAAGCTGCTATTTACCAAGAGCACACCACGGCTCACGGAAACATACCACGGATAACTACAGATATCCAGCCTCCGAAACAAACTGAAACGTCACTGGTTTTGATTGATAACTCTGCCAATCAGAGCTCAATTCCACCGAATATTCCAGAATGATCCACCTGCGGTTACGCGTAGTCACAAACACCGATGTAGTCGCTATGGCTGAACCATAGCTATGCTATGTTGGAGCAGACAACTCTATAATCATTAGGGAACGTGCAGATGAAACATCGATCGTACTTGATTGTGTTTGTAATGTCCCGCAGGGTGATTACGTATCTCGCGACAGGTCTTGCAACAGGCAATTGACAGCAATATTGCTGTCAAATGTCAATTCCTTGCTGTTCTATAATACAAAATTGACATTTGACAGCAATATTGCTGTCAATTGCCTGTTGCAAAACCTGCCGCGAGATACGTAATCACCCTGTCTGTCATAGAAAATAAGACACAGAATCGCATTAGGCACAAACCATTTTAATATTATTATTACTAGTTCCATGCAAGTTCACGTCACATAGGAAATATATAAAGACACGTTTAATACAATTCCAAAGGAGCTAAAACTTTTTTTTGTTTTATACCTTGAGAAATAATGGACATTTTTTTTTAAATTTAGTACTTTTATCAATCATGCGCATTGTCAGTATGTCTGTCATGGGTAGGTAATAGTTATTGGTTAATTTGAAGATTTATGACCGCTCGCGCACATAATTCCGCATAATAACAATGCGCGCGCAGTAAAACGGTGATATCTCTTAATATGATATTCATTGAATTCAAATTTTGTTATAGCAATATTTTGTGCATCATTTTTCAATGATGCGTCTCTCCCATTACTTGAAGCGTGATGTTTTAAACCATTTTTTAATAATTAAGTTATCCAACATTCAAATATTTTTTCAATTCGAAATAGTAGTTATTAGTATAGGTTGATCCCACTGTCCCACTGCCGACCAAATACCTCCCTTCTCCGTTTTGCTCTTGACAAATTGTTAACCTTTCAAACAACTGTCAGAGCAAGATGCAAATCGCTGCTGGATAGAGCTATCGCAATCGCTATCCCTATATTAAGTATGGCTTCAAATATAAACAAAACACTACTCTAAACAAACTCTAACACTCTGTTTACAGCATAACACTCTGTTTACAGCTGTGATACTCAGTTTTATAAGTATTTAATCCTAGCAAAGTTTGCCTCGATTATTTGAAGGATAAATTTGTAACTTTTTGCCGCTTCCTGGAGGCACTCTTTTTAACAGTCACTTCCAGCTTCAATAAATTAAATTTAAATCTAATGAACGAGCCAAAAAACAGTGCTAAGCTAAAAGCCAAGACGCGAGTCCAGTCAAGTGGCTGTCGTGGCCGACACAGAAGCGAGTGGTCACTAGTGTGAGTAGCCCGTCTGCTCTAAACCTAAGGTATCGTGTCCAACAAAGCATGTATACTGGATAGTCAATAGTCTTCAGTTTTTAGATTTAAAGCCAGTATAGGTTTCATCATCATCAACATCTCAGCCGTAGGACTGATGTCCACTTCCGCTGCTGGACCTAGGCCTCCCTCATGCATCTCCAAGTTCATGAGGAGATTCATCATTTCAGCCATAAAACGTCCACTGATGAACACAGGCCTCCCTCATGGAACTCCATGAGGGGTAGTTGCTATACTCACCACGCTTGGCAGGCGGGTTGGTGAGCGCAGTATGGGATGTTGATACACGGATAGACGCTGCTGCCCATCTTCCGGAGGTATCCCTTAGCAGGCTCTTACTGCATCCATGGGCATGAGAAGAGAGGTATCATTCTACTGCCGGCACCCCACGGCGGTACGGTACATGAGGAGATTGTTGCATATTAAATAAATAAATAAAATAAATAATGCTGGACATATCACAAAGCATCATCTAGCCCCAAGCTAAGCAGAGCTTGTGTTATGGGTAGTAGATGTGAAACATCTATAGCCGCACGTAAAACTGGCTATAGATGTTTCACATCTATTCGTCGATTTCTGGCGTGGCAACGCTGGTGACGCATGCCGTGGCGCTGGTGACGCGTCGCCATCGTGGATTCTTTAGGAATTTTCTTATACGGCTGAATGACGAGACGTGCCAAAGGCTCTAAGATCTTTTATTTATTGGACTGGACTGGACTGAACTGGACTGGACTGGACTGGAGTTGACTGGACTGGACTGGACTGGACTGTACTGTACAGTAATGATTGTATTTAATGAAAATATTTTTTTTTTAATATACAGTCATCATTTTCTGGAAATAAAACTTAATATTTTATTTTATCACTATGTCATATCTAGTTCCTATCGTAATCTGTTCTTTTCTTCATATTACTTTTACAAAAAAATGTCGATGTTTCACATCTGCCAGGCGTCCCGGGACGGCTCACTATTTTTTTTTATATATTATTGGATAATAATTTGTGACGTTAGGATCTACATATTGATCCAATTCATTACACATAAAATAAAAGGTTAAACCAAGCTACAGATGCAACTTAACTTTGTCGGCTTACAACAGAACTTAAACACAAATACCCTTATGGGATGTATCCGGATGGGAGTGAGTACAGTTTAAAGAAAATCTGTGCAATGATTTTGTCGAATCTCTTGCCTCTCTTACGCTTAGCACACATTTGAAAAGTTATTATAGGTTGGAACATTCGTACTGCGGCGATGAGTGGCCTGGTGACCTGTAATCAACATCATCAAAGTAGGACGTCCACTGCTGGACAAGGCCTCCCTCCCCTGGATCGCGAAGTACTGATCATGTGTTGCCATACTCACCATGATTGGCATTGGCGGGTTTGTGAGCGCACTACGGGATGTTGTTACATGGAAAGACGTTACTGCCCATCTTCCGGAGGTATCCTTATGCAGACTCTTACTGTATCCACGGGCAAGAGAGGAAGGGCAACATTCTAGTGCCCGCACCCCAAGATAACCCACGGCGACCTGTGATACTTGTTCAAAAAAGCCAACATCAGGCACCAGTCTCCCACAAGGTGATCCGCATACCTATCTTGTGAACATACAACTATACAACCTAAGGTTTGTCTGTTACCTTTTCGAGAGAGAATACATAAACATTTTACTGTCATAATATGTTTTAGTTGCGCTTCCGCGAAAACTTACAAAAATGTCGAAGCTGATTCATGTGAACTGATGCTGGGGCCCACGGTGTATAACCGCCTGCCTGCCAGCATTACTGTAGCGTCCTCGATACAATCCTTTATGTACAAACTAAAGAAGTGGCTCATTGACAAGTCTTTTTATGGACTTGCTGTCGATTTGGACTAAATATATTGTGAAGCAATGTCCCAATTGGCACTTTTGAATTTAATATTTTTGTCACTGTCGATTCGGACACCATTAAAAAAAAGCTGCATTGTACAGTCACACAAAAAATCAAAACCCACAATTGATTTCAATGGACATCTCAATATTACTGTTGTAGTAGAAATTACACCTTCTATATAGTCTGTGCTAATATGCAGCTTATCTGTGGATATTTTTGTATCTATAATAGTTTTTGATATACTCTGTACTCTATGCGCATCGCTAACCGGAAAGTATTGCTACACTAAATGTTCTGCTATAAAATAAAGTTTTTCTTTAATAAGTTAAACCAGTTATTTTCATTTAATAACAGGTTATGGGCCCAGTAAGCCCGATTTGTAAAATCAGTGAATACTATAAAGACCCAGTGCTAAAAACAGTGCCGAACAAAAGAAAATTAAAAGACATAATCTGCACACGCAACGTGCTCAGTTTCTGAACAATATTTCAAGTAAATCCGTGATAATCCACAACCAAAAGATGTCATCAACAAGTTCAATGGCATTAATTGAAAGGTTAACGGGCCGTGATAACTATGCCACATGGCGTTTTGCTGTCAAAACATATTTACAGCACGAAGAGTTGTGGGACTGCGTTGAAAATTCAGATTCAATTGACCAAAAACGCGACACGAAAGCCAGATCTAAGCTTATCCTTCTCGTCGATCCGATAAATTATATTCATATACAAGAATCAAGCACTGCAAAAGAGGTTTGGAATAATTTGGCACGCGCTTTTGATGACTCCGGGCTAACACGCCGAGTTGGTCTACTGCGAGATTTATGCAATACTACATTAGCTGGATGCTTAAACGTAGAAGAATACGTGAGTAAAATCATTACAACAGCACATAAGTTGAGAAACATTGGCTTCCATGTAGATGATGAATGGCTTGGCACACTCCTGTTGTCCGGCCTGCCTGAAACTTACAAGCCAATGATAATTGCCATAGAGAGCTCAGGTATGAAGATAAGCTCTGACTCAGTGAAGTCTAAGATCCTACAGGATGTCAAAGCTGAAAGTGATACATCAGCTTTTGCTTCAAGTCAAAGACAAAATAAAAACAAGAAAAATTCAAAAGGCCCCCGCTGTTATACATGCAATAAATATGGACATAAAAGTCCTGAATGCAGATCAAACAACAAGGATCATAAGAATAATGCAAATCTAAAAAATAACAGTTCTTATGCAGCTGTATTCATGGCATCTTCCAAATGCTCTGATGTCTGGTATGTTGATTCTGGAGCATCTGTTCATATGACCAAACACAAGAATCTTATGAGTGAAGAAACAACATCACACATTTCAAGCATCAAAGTTGCAAATAATAAAACAATGCATGTGCAAAGCTCTGGAAAAATAAGTTTATCTGTTTACAACGAAAGAGGCCAACAAAATGAAATTTTGTTTACAAATGTTTTATATGTGCCTGAACTAGCTACAAACTTGCTGTCTGTGAGTCAGATCATACAGAATGGTGGCCAAGTGAAGTTTAATAAGAATGGCTGTGTTATACTGAACAAAAATAATGTTATTGTAGCAACAGCAAGCTTAATAAATAATATGTACCGGTTGAATATGCCTGGCGGCTATGCATGCATATCAGATGTTATTGAGCAAGACACTTACCTGTGGCACCAAAGGATGGGTCACCTGAATTTTCAAAGCATGAAAAAGCTGACCGAAAATACTGCCGATTTGAAGCTTAGCCAAATAAAAGAGAATGTAAAATGTATAACGTGTCAGGAAGGAAAACAAACACGTCTGCCATTTAAGAGTCAAGGGTCACAGAGCAAAGACCTGCTTGAACTCATCCATTCCGATGTCTGTGGACCAATGGATACTCAGTCTCTAGGCAAAGCCAGATATTTTGTAACATTCCTAGATGATTACTCAAAGAAGATATTTGTTTACACAATGTATAACAAATCAGAAGTCCTAGAAAAATTCAAGGAATTTAAAAACCAAGTTGAGAATCAGTTAAGTAGAAACATTAAAATTCTCAGATCAGACAACGGACTTGAATATTTAAATGGAAACTTTTCAAAACTTCTCAAAGGTGCAGGAATAATTCATCAGACTACCACACCTTACACACCAGAACAAAATGGTACTGCTGAACGTATGAACAGGACATTGATAGAGCGAGCAAGATGTATGATGTTAAATGCCAATTTACCTAAAATGTACTGGGCTGAAGCCATTCATACTGCTGCTTACATAGTCAACCGCACTCCAACAACATCTCTGTCTTACAAAACACCTGAAGAGATGTGGACTGGTCAGAAACCCAATGTCGGCCATATGCGTACATTTGGATGTGAGGCAATGGTCCACCTTCCGAAAGAGAAGAGAAAGAAGTTAGATCCAAAATCACAAAAGGTAATTTTTATTGGATATTGTGAAAATACAAAAGGTTATAGATTTTTATTACCAAACTCGAGAACTGCAATTAAAAGTAGAGATGCAATATTTTTAGAGTCTACAGTCAAAAGAAACTATGTTCCTGTTGAGTTGAACACAAGTGAATGCAGTATAAAAACCAAAGATGTTGAAGAAATCTCAACAGACGACTCATTTGACACTGTTACAGACGGAAGATCACAATCAGACAGTGAGTACATCCCTGATAACAGTATAGATTCTTCGCCTGAAAAGAATATAACTGTAAGAACTAGAAAACAATTAAAAAATACTCTGAACCAAGAACTAAGTACTTACCTCTGCTGTGATGAAAAATTATTAAACAATGAAGCTCCTGAAGACTATCAACAGGCAATAAAGTCTATGGAAGCTCCAAAATGGATAAAATCAATAGAAGAAGAACTTCAAGCTCATCAACAAAACAATACATGGACATTAATTGAAAGAACTCCTCATATGAGAGTAATTGGATGCAAATGGGTGTTTCGCATTAAAGAAGAACCATCTGGTCTACGATACAAGTCTCGGCTCTGTGCAAAAGGGTATGCTCAAAGCAAAGGCATTGATTACCAGGAAACATTTGCGCCAACTGTCAGCATCCCAGTTGATCCACATGTAAAATTGGAAAAAGAAGAAGGAGAAAATGAAAAGAATATTCCATACCGTGAGGCAGTTGGATCCTTGATGCACCTAGCTACAGTAAGCCGACCCGATATTTCCTATGCGGTTAGCCTGGTGAGTCGATTTTTAAATTCTTACAATGAAAATCACTGGAATGCTGTAAAGAAGATTTTTAAATATCTTAAAGAAACAAAAGATTATGTTTTCATCAAAAACAATGCAGCAGTGACATGGACCTGCCAGTGCTGCCACTAAAGAAGCGTTGTGGGTCAAACAATTATTGTGTGATATTGGTGAATTTAATCAAAAAATCTGTATGCTTGAACATAGACAATCAAAGTGCTATAAGTGTTATTAAAAATATTAATTTTCACAAACGATGTAAACATATAGACATAAAGTTTCATTTCATTAAAGAAAAATATGAGGATAAAATTATTGAATTAAAATATGTGTGTAGTGAGGAACAATTAGCAGATATATTTACTAAACCTTTGTGTAAGCTTAAATTTTGTTATATAAGAGATAAAATAGGAATGAAATCTTGCCATATAGTTAGAAAATCTTGAAATATTGTTTTTATTGTTAAATAAATTAATAAGAAGGCTTTAATTTAGGAGGAGTGTTGTAGTAGAAATTACACCTTCTATATAGTCTGTGCTAATATGCAGCTTATCTGTGGATATTTTTGTATCTATAATAGTTTTTGATATACTCTGTACTCTATGCGCATCGCTAACCGGAAAGTATTGCTACACTAAATGTTCTGCTATAAAATAAAGTTTTTCTTTAATAAGTTAAACCAGTTATTTTCATTTAATAACAATTACTATGACTGAATTTGAGCGAAGACAAATAAATATTGAATTGTGTATAGAACACCTTTTTATGTAATTTAAGTGAAGAAAGGAGTACACGGATTGCAAAAATGCATGATGTTTGTATTTATGTTTTATTTTGTTTATACATGTTTTTTATTGTTTCATATTTTAGTAACTCTATTGCTATGACATAATTAAGTATTTATAATAAATCTTTAATTGACATTTTTTATTTTTTATTTTATGAACTTTATTTTTAAGACATGTTGTATGATTAATTGATTACATTTGTAATAACGATTTAGCATATAACCTGTATTTTTTTTATTTAATTTTATCAATAAATGCTATGAACTAGTTAGAAGACTATTACTCCTACCCAATAAAAGGTTTATGTGCTACGAGCATTGTGATTTGTGATGCATGAGTAAGTGAGGTAATTTCTAACTAATATTACTATTTCTAACTGTAATAGTAGATGAAAACTTCACTACAGTCGTAAAACTAACCGACTCGAACTAAGATATTTTCTATTTCCTAGTATTTTGTACAAGAAGGAAGTATTTTTTATTCGAACCAACAATTAATAGCTTGGTAAACATTATCATCCAATTAATAACTATCCTTTGACGACTAAATCTTTATAAAAAAAATCTGCCCATTTTATACAGCAGCATCTAGTCCTAAAGTGAGCAAAGCTTGTGTTATGTGTCCCAGATGGTTGATAAAATACTCAAATACTTTTCTTTAATACATACTTATCATACATAGAAATACACAGACCCGGGACAAATATATGCAGAAAAATTACTATATTTGTCCCGCGGCGAGAACCTAACCGTCCTGCGTCACAGCCGGCTATCAACTGCGGTTCCGTACCCGTGCGGTTCCGTACCGCAGTTGATAGGCGGACAAATATAGTAAAAGACGCTGCTGCCGCTTCCGGAGGTATCTCTTGGAAGATTCTTACTGCACCCACGGGCAAGAGATGAGAGGCAACATTCACCTTACGGCATTAAATACCTTCACCACTATAGAAAGGTTCAGTGTACATTTACCCTTACGTATCTACCCGCAAATAGAGTAGTAGGTATTTGCCACGCTCTCTCTGTAAACAGCTCGAAATTGATTTTGAAGCTTACCGGACCGCAGCCTCGCTCGTCCATTGATGGAATTTTGTAATTCGGCTGCGAGCAAGTACTACTTTAGTACTAACTCCGTATGGGGATTTGTGTTCTAAGTTGTAAGCCGAATTCGGAGTTGAGTTGCAACTGTAGCTTTGGAATATGCTATGAAATATAATTTCGTTATAGTTGAGCGAGGACTTCCGGATACTACAGCGCTGGATTTACCGATAGTCTGAGTAGGCTGGAGCATAGGGCGGTTGATTTTATGGGCCGGTAAATTATGACCATTTCTTTTTTAGTCTTATAGAAACAATAAAAAATTAGAAAACTAGTCTTGGATTTTTTTAACCATACCACTAATAATGGAAAAGAGCTGATGTAATGATGGCGATAGACCACAAATCATAAAGTTGCAATTTTCTTGTTTCTAATTTATTATATTAGTTGGGGCGGCAAAAATGTACTTACTGTTTCACTTTCGAAACACTCGTGAGTTACACTATTCATTGTAATGTTAAACGGGCTTTCTACTCACGTTAATTATACGTTGAAAATAGGTTTCCAACGAGTTCAGTTCCTCCCCGGGGAACTTTCATCAGGGAATGGACAGTGCAGCGCGAGCGCGCGGGGGGGAAGGAGAGGGCGCCGCGTAAGACTCGAAGAAGAGATGTAAACTTATTTTCGACGTATAATTAACGTGAGTAGAAAGCCCGTTTAACATTACAATGTACTTACTAGCTGGGAGAGACGCAAGAGATTCGAAAAAATCATTGCGCAGTATTTTTAAACCGTACTACGTACCTACTCATCGCATATAATATATATTTGTGTTCTAACTCCAGTTGTAAGCGGATTTCAATGTTGTGTTGAATTTTGTAGCTTTGGAATATGAATATACGTTAGTGAAAGATAGTTTATATTATAGATAAGCGAGGACTACAGCCACTACTAGCTGGCAGAGATGCCAGAGACTCGACAAAATCATTGCAGTGTATGTATTTTTAACTCCCGAAGCAAAAAAGGGGTGTAATACGTTTGACCACTATTTATTTATTTATTTATTTAATACTTTATTGCACAATTACAAAAGGTGGGCTTAATGCTAAAGCATTCTCTACCAGCCAAACCTGTAGTTTAGAGTGTGGTTGGCGTGCTATAATGGTACTTACTTAAAAACAAAACAAACAAAATTACATTTAATCAAATTACACTTCACAATAGAACAGTCGAGGGTTAAGCAAGGGGAGACGATGATGAACCTACGGGTATATTTTATCAAGAAAGTGCTTGCGGGTAAGTTGCTTGAAACAGTCCTTTGATTGTACCTTTTTGATATCGAGGGGTAAATCATTCCAAAGCCGAACAGCCTCCACTGAAAAGGAGTCATCCCGAAAAGAGGTACTATGCTCTGGAATGTCCAGTAGTAAGTTTTCGGAAGATCTTAGCTGTCTGTTGTGAGTGTCAGTGCGAAAACGGAACCGTGTCTTGAGGTAGTCGGGAGTGAAAGGGTCTTTGAGAACAGAGAAGAGTAAACATAGGAACAAAACAAACTATCTGTGTGTGCTGATAGTTTAAGCTAGTCATATAATATAGTCATATACATTGAAGCATAATGTTACGCGACTAACTGGTATAAGAAGTTTGAACCTAATGAAATATGAACTTTCATCAAATCACTCCTTAACCGACTGTCTACGATTACTAACCAAAACATTTCTCTTCCGAGGCTGAATGATTTTCGCATAACCTTCACTAGGCAGGCATTGGGCCTTAATTCCTTTAATTTATCGACTAGCGCTTAGAATGGATTTCAGTTCGGCTAAAATTCTCTTTCAATCGGAGCGCAGACGGTAATTCGTAGAAGTTTTATGGGATGTTCGTCAGTTTGCGGCTAAATTGAACTTGCTTCTTAAATGCTCCCTAACAAGCTCTGGGCATTGCCACAGTGGGGGAGTTGGTCCGTTGGACCATAGCTGTTATAAGTGTTAACTGGTCTTTATAGATGATTTATGCACGCTCCAGTGCTTGGGATATTGTTAGATGGATTAGCTATTATATCATCCTCCTAACTATTTTTAAATCTGCTTTATTCAGAGAACCTACAACTAAAACGTATAATTATATGATCATTTTTTATTTTATTACCAAAAAAAGCGACTTCATTGATAAAATCTGAATTGTTGCTGAAAAAACCCAAACCGTAAATGATATGCATAATACATTTGAATATTTTTTCTCATCTCTTTAAACAAATTACCGATCTTTAGATGGTGATATCTCGAAAACCGTTTGAGGTATGTTTACGAACTTTTCGCTACTAGTTAGTCTAATGGATAAATAAATAAACCAAATTATGTACTTGTGTAAGTATATTTATGGTTTGCAAAGGGTAACCGGAAATAATCGGCCGGCCAATAGTTTGGATTTAAATAAAGATGCCTACAACCTTCATACGCTTAGGGATGTCATAAGCAACAGTGTAAAATATTATTTCAACAAACTGGGCACTTTAACTAAGTCGATTTTCTCTGAATTTTTTTTGTGACAATTTTTTTACTGTAATGTGTTTATTACAATCCAAACTATTGGCCGGCTGATTATTTCCGGTAACCCTTTGCAAACCGTGTAGATTTAGATTAATGAAGGGACCAAAAGGCTAGGTAATATGACATACGGTTGTGATACGGCTACGTGGTCACCCGTTCGCTTTGCTAGAACTTGACTGAACACACAGGAACACACCGCCGCGTGTCTAGATGTTAAAACGTCTGAAGCTGACTGAGCCGCGGGTTGCCTCACGATGGTTTTCTTCACGGTTGACACACGTGTTAGAGTGCACATCAATTTTTCAAGAAATAAGAATCCATCGGTGTATACAGTATCAAATGGGTTTGAATATCTGGGGCTTGAGGGGGCTGGACATGGGTGTCGAGCCCCCTCAATCGAGTATAAATACAATGATGATTTCCGAAGTCATGTAGCAGCCTGATTATGTAATGTTAACTACACCTGCAACCTACGTTGAGGTATATATAATATTGTGTCCCAGAGCATTGTGCTAAAATCCAATCATTTTGTCCTTGACAGCGCGACGTTTCGGCGTAAGCCGATAATACACCGCACCACGTCCATTTAATACTCATCCATTATGCATCTCGTAGTTGTGGGTCAGATGATTCAGATTCAACGTTCGCCTTTTGTGTCTCATCCATCGTCCAAAATTTTGTACATTTTGTTCGTATTTTGCACGACTTGTCTAAGGTATCTTTTATTCTGAGCTGAGCTGTTGTGTTATCCACCATGGAAATATGACACTTCGCATGCAACTCACTCGTGTCCAAATTCTATGCAAAGGCAGCAGTAAAAATCGTAGAACTAATACGACACCGCTCTTGCACGGCGAAAGAATAAAAAAGACATTAAAATACTGGGTTAATAAAACGCAGATAGCGGAGAGCCAGCACTTGATACGTAGTTTTTCTACATATTATACGTAGTCTTCGTAGTTTACAGACATTCACATGCCGTGGGGCGCCGGCAGTAGAATGTTGCCTCTCCTCTCTTACCCATGGATGCAGTAAGAATCTGCTAAGGGATACCTCCGAAAGATGGGCAGCAGCATCTTTCCGTGTTTTTTCACTACCCTATACTGCGCTCGCCAACCCGCCTGCCAAGCGTGGTGAGTATGGCATCAACCCCCTCATGACAATACAACAAAAAACCAGGCCCCGAGTCCCCGGCGGCCCCGCTTATCCTGGCTACGGTAGCAGTCACGGTAACGGCGGGGCTAGGGGTGCTAAGAATCCCCGGGAGACGATCGGCTACCAACCCCTACGACGACCACTGGCCCTGGTAACACACAACATCCGCACTTTGAGGACAGACGATAAGATTGTTGAGCTGGAAGAAGAAATTAGTAGATTACACTGGGACATTTTGGGGCTATCAGAAGTCCGTAGAGAGGGCGAGGACACGATATCCCTTAAGTCCGGTAACCTACTATACTACCGGGAGGGCGACCAACAGTCCCAAGGTGGTGTCGGGTTTCTCGTTCACAAGTCACTCATTAACAGCATTGTCACCATCGACAGTGTGTCGAGCAGGGTCGCGTACCTAACACTCAGAATATCTAAGCGATATTTGCTGAAGGTCGTTCAGGTATATGCGCCGACCTCGTCACACCCAGATGAAGAAGTAGAGTCTATGTATGAGGACATCAGTAGAGCCATACATACGAACAACACTCACTTCACTGTTGTAATGGGGGACTTCAATGCAAAGCTAGGCATGAGAAGCGATGATGAGTTGAGAGTGGGGCAATTTGGGTATGGGCAACGGAACCCCAGGGGACAGAGGCTGGCCGATTTTCTGGAGAAAGAAGGACTCTTTATGATGAATTCTTTCTTCCAGAAGCCGCCTCACAGGAAATGGACCTGGATGAGTCCCAATGGTTCTACGAGAAATGAGATTGATTTCATCCTGACCAACAAGAAACGAATATTCAATGATGTCTCTGTGATTCACAGGGTGAAAACCGGCAGTGATCACCGAATTGTAAGGGGCACATTGAATATGAACGTTAAACTTGAAAGGTCCCGTTTGATGAAATCTACGCTCCGACCCACTCGCGCACATATCCAAAACCTCGAGAGCTTTCAACTCGAACTCGCAAATCGCTTTGACTGTCTACGAGTAGATGCATCGGTGGACGAGATCAATAACAGGTTCGTAGAAACCGTCCATACGGTGGGGTCCCAGTTTTTTAAGACCCCCCGTACTAATAGACCTCAGAAACTTTCTGATGACACCCTAAACCTCATGGCTGAACGACGTTCTTTGCGACTGCAGTCTCCCGATGATGCTCAGTCACACAGGCAGCTCAATAGACAAATTTGGAAATCCTTGCGGCACGATATTCGTACCTTTAATACAGCCAGTATTAAAGATACGATAGAGCGGAATAAAGGCTCCAAAGTGTTCGCGAGAGATAGTTCTATTGGGCAGAGCCAGATGACGAAGCTGAAGAGGGAAGATGGCAGCATAACGTCAAGTAAAGCAGAAGTGTTAAGGGAAGTCGAAAGGTTCTATGGACGGCTCTACGATTCGGTCACTAAACCTGTTTGCAGTGCGGCCAACGACCCAAGAGCTAAACTGACCCGACATTATACCGAGGATATCCCGGACATCAGCCTGTACGAGATCAGGATGGCCTTGAAACAGCTTAAGAACGACAAGGCGCCGGGTGAGGACGGAATCACTTCAGAGCTTCTGAAAGCGGGTGGATCACCGGTACTTAAAGTCCTTCAGAAGCTATTTAATTCCGCCTTGCTTGAAGGTACGACGCCAAAAGCATGGAACAAGGGCGTGGTGGTTCTGTTCTTCAAGAAAGGTGACAAAACCTTACTTAAGAATTACAGACCCATCTCGCTGTTGAGCCATGTTTATAAGCTGTTTTCAAGGGTCATCGCGAACCGTCTCGAACGCAGGTTTGATGACTTCCAGCCTCCCGAACAAGCCGGGTTCCGAAAAGGCTACAGTACCATAGACCACATACATACGCTGCGGCAAGTCATACAGAAGACCGAAGAGTATAACTTGCCGCTATGTCTTGCGTTTGTGGACTATGAGAAAGCCTTCGATTCGATCGAAACATGGGCGGTGCTTGAGTCTCTCCAACGATGCCGAATTGACTATCGGTACATCGAAGTGTTGAAGTGTTTGTATACAAACGCCACTATGTCAGTCCGAGTACAAGAACAGAGCTCGATGGCGATTCCCTTAAAAAGAGGCGTAAGACAGGGAGACGTAATCTCTCCGAAACTGTTTACGACCGCTTTGGAAGATGCCTTCAAGCTCCTGGAATGGAAAGGGCTGGGCATCAATATTAACGGCGAATACATCACTCACCTTCGATTTGCCGACGATATTGTGGTCATGGCAAAGTCGATGGAAGAGCTCAGCACGATGCTCGAAGGCCTCAATCGAGTCTCCCAGCGGGTAGGCCTTAAAATGAACATGGACAAGACGAAAATCATGTCAAATGTCCATGTCGTGCCTGCCCCAGTTATGGTTGAGAACTCGGCTCTTGAAGTTGTCGACGCGTACGTATACCTAGGACAAACAGTCCAATTAGGTAGGTCCAACTTCGAGAAAGAGGTCAATCGTCGAATCCAACTCGGATGGGCAGCGTTTGGGAAACTTCGCAACGTCTTTTCGTCCAACATACCTCAGTGCCTTAAGACGAAAGTCTACAACCAGTGTGTGTTACCAGTGATGACATATGGAACCGAGACGTGGTCCTTCACTATTGGCCTTATGAACAAGCTCAGAGTCGCTCAACGAGCTATGGAGAGGGCTATGCTCGGGGTTTCACTACGGGATCGAATCAGAAATGAGGAGATACGTAGGAGAACTCGGGTCACCGACATAGCCAAACGGATTAGCACGTTGAAGTGGCAATGGGCAGGCCATATAGCGCGCAGAACTGACGGCCGATGGGGCAGCAAAGTTCTCGAATGGAGGCCACGGATCGGCAAGCGCAGCGTAGGACGTCCACCTACAAGATGGGCAGACGACTTGGTGAGAACTGCTGGTCGGCGGTGGATGCAGACGGCTTCCAACCGCAGTACTTGGAGATCAATGAGGGAGGCCTTTGTCCAGCAGTGGACGTCCTACGGCTGAAATGATGATGATGATGATGATGATGATGATACAGACATTCGATAAACAAGACAATGTAACCGGCGTAGGCGACCGCTGATCTTATGATTGTGAGATTGTTTTTTTTTTGTTTTTTTTATGTATCTTAATACACCGCTTTACAGGATATTTAAAAGATTGAAAGATAACTCTTGAACGGGTGATAGGATTTTGATGAAATTCAAAACTTAAGGACATCCATTCAAATCGATGTTAAAGGGGAATATCGTTTTTTTAACCCACATTGCCTACTGCTGGGCAAAGGTCTCCGCTTTTTCTCTCCAGACATCCCGTCCATTGCAACCACCGGCCACGTGGACTCAAATGCATCCAGATCATCTCGCCATCTCTTTCTGGGTCTGCCGCGACTTCGTTGCCCGCCTGACACCCAATGTGTGACGAGATTGGCCAAACGTCCTAGGTGTATTCGATTTATGTGGTAGTTTTAAAGATAAGATCTGATTTTGTTCAAATTTGAAAAATAAAAATATGATATTAATACAATTCGATTGTTGTGGGGGATTTTTGATAAAGTGGTGTAGTTGTTAAGATATGGGGATTATTAATCGACGTTTCTTGTCCAAGCATAACTCTTAAACACAATGTTCGGATTTTAATGAAATTTAAACACAGGGACATTTTACCAACACACGGTTTGTAGCCGATTGAAACGCAGGAGAATGCAGGTTCTATTCCCGCTACAAGTTATGTTTAAATGCAATGGGACTTCATTGAAAGAAGTCGCTCGCTCGTATAAAAGTTCGTGGCGCGAACAACTATTGTACGTAAGTTTTATTTTTCGGTTTTATAAGCTAAACCAAAACTGAAGTCTGTATCAACCTGTCCCTTTTCTCTAAACTAAGCATCCCTCCCAAAGCATCTGTGGTAGTGACACTTAGCGGGACCCGAGCTGAAAACCAGCCTAGCATCTGGGCTTTGCCAGATGAAAAAGAAGAAGAATAAATACATTTATTAGACACACACAAAACTTAAAAATAACTATAATCAAAAAAAACTGACTGTAGGAGTAATAGCATAGGACTGGTTAAGGATTTGTTTTTGAAGGACCATTAATTAATAAATAAATTAAAATATATGTAGCTATAACAACTGAGTAGTAAATTTTGGACCATGGTTCTTTGCTCGTAAATGGGTAGATAATTACGTCTACTACCAACCTTAAAGCTTCCACGTTCTTTCTTCATGCAGGGCACGTGGTCGGCTACGGCGGCGGCGAGGGAGAACACTGAGCGCTCCAAAACACTATCAAAATTGGCACAGCACACTTGTGGGAACGTCTCACAGACATACAGTTGTAAGAACGTCTTACAGACCCTGCACGGCAGAGTTATTTGCGTGAGGCTTCTAATGTCCACGGGACAAATCTCAAATCTTGAGACGCGACTGGAATTGTCAGATCACGAAAGTCAACTGTAGGTCACGCATTTGAAGCGAGCGCGCGATACATTCGCCACAATCCAAAAAGACGGTAGGCATTTAAAGCGGATAGCAAACATATTATATTATCTACCCTCTAATAGTTGAGCAAAGATCCAACACTGACTTATTTATAATTTAAATCTAAGAGTAAGTACCTACCCAGTTAAATATTCTGCGACATAGTGGCAAACAGATGGTAAGAAGCTCACTCAGCGGGCCAAAGCAGATTATTACTATTTCGAGTAATTAACAACCCGGGTACCAGTTCACAAAGTTGTGTGAGTCCAAAGGGGCCTGACTCAGCATTATGCTCCCACACATAAGGAATGCTAGGAAGCGCTAGTTTTAAGTCAGACCCTATTTTATTTTTTATCTCTGTATAATATGATATATGTAGGTAATAAACAATCCTCATGTACCAAAATAAAGAAATATATTATAATTATTAGTACTCAATCAAATAAACGAATAAATAGTGCATTGCAAATAATATAAGGTATAATATCTAAAGTAATAGGACATTGAAATCATAGCATACGTGTGAACAAGGGAGGAATAGCAATAACATTAATTTAAGCAAACGTCAAGTGTCAAATGTCAACTTCCATTTATGACGTGGCAACATGTCAGCGATAAAAGAAGAAATCCGAAAAAAAGCCACAAAAAGAAGAAGAGAATGTGAACATCAACTGGTAAAGTAAAAATAATAAAAAACGATTTAATAACTTGACACTGGCGAAATTGTGTAAAACCAAACACAAAAAGCCATAAAATAAAAAGACAAAGAAGAAATCCCAATGTGTCCCAATCGATAACAATACATTGAGAAAATTTATAGTGAAATGATTTACATTTCAATTCTAATTATCACGAAAGTGGATTATGAAGCAACAAGAAAAACTGTGTCCGGAGCAGGGTCCGTAAGGTGACAACTGCAGAACGGCCGTCAAAGCAATACCTACGTGTATGAAATGTCGGTAGTTGACAACCAGAGTAGTAACACTCCGTAGGTGTGTTACTACTCTGGTTTCCAAGAGTAGTAACACTCCGTAGGTAAAAAATAATCGCAAAAATTAACTTGACACTGGCGGAATTGAGTAAAACCAAACACAAAATGCCATAAAATAAAAAGACGACGAAATGTCGGTAAGTAAGGCTATCATTTAATTTTGCCAAGTTGTCCATTATTAATTTACAACTTGGCAAAATGACGAGCTCTGTGGCGCAGCAGGCGAAGGTCCGCCTGCGACGCAAGGGGTTGCGGGTTCGATTCCCGCCTCGGGACAAATGTCTGTACGATCTGCAGATATTTGTTCAGGGTGTTCTGGGTGTTTTTCTATATATAATAAAAATATCTATCTATGTAGTATAATGTATTAAGTATATCAGTCATCTAGTACCCATAACACAAGCTCTGTTTAGCTTGGGGCTAGATGATGATGTGTGATTTGTCTAGCAAAAAAAAAAAAAATTAAGTGACTACAAAAACTGTTTCTAAAAGCTTTAACCATTTACGGGGCACGAATCATTGAACAATAGTAAAAATCCGTACAATCCTCCCTGCACAACAGTCAGTGCAATACGTGCATAAAACGTTAGTGAAGTGAGGTTATATTCTGTCGAGTTCTGTTGCAATGTTAGTAAGTGTCTCCTAAGATAGATTTTAAATGTTTTATAGGGAACGAATCTTTGGCGGGAGCAAAACATTCCAGCAGTGCGTGGCCGCAAACCTAAAAGATCCGCGGAATGCAGCCGACTTGTGTCCTGTTGTTACGACACTACTGTTGTTACTACTGTTGTTACTGGTGTTACGAATACGTGAGCACATTGCCTTCTGTCGCGCACCCATTTTTAACATCTATGATAGATATGTAGATGCTACACAAAGCTGAGACGGGGACCCTTTTACCCGCCATTTTCTCTATTCTTTTTCCTATCCGCCCCAGATATATAGCGCGCGAGGTAAATAAACATGTCAATTTTTTTCTTTCCAAAAGTTTGACAGCGTTGCTCGTAATATCGCATAATACCAGCTGTTCTATGTTATCTGTGCCTTCACGAGCCATTTAACAGGGGATTAGTTGCCTGCTCCCAGAAATAAAAAGAGGTGTAATAGGTGCAAGATTGAGGTGAGTTCGCTAACTGCGCTAACTGAGACGGGCTATTTGTGAGCATTCCCCGACATATACCCTTACCTCATTACTGAAGGACGGAGCAGTAGTTGGTTAAGTAGTGCTAGGTACCTTTGGTTTTAAATTAGCAATTTACTAGTATAACTTTATTTAAACGATCATGAACTGATTATTCTCCGATATTATAAGCTCATCGTTACTGAAAAGCGGATTAGCAATAGTTAGTGCAATAGTACTATGGTTCTTAATTAGCATATTAACTAGCGAATTTTATGCTATTGTATTGGATGTTATTGTTTTTAAACGATCTTTAATCTGGATATTATCATCACGTTTTGGGCACGTATAGTTTGTGTATGTACACATAAACTATATTGTACATATGTACAATGTATAGTGCATATTAAAATATAGTTTGTAATTCAATTATGAGACCGTTGATGATTACCGTATATTATACCTAGTAATTATATGCCGATGAAAATCTTATAAAAATTTTCGATTCGTATTATACTTGATCACCATATTGCGCCATCCTTCTTTTGATTAGGTTGGTGCTTTAAGACGACGCGAACAGATATTTGATTGTGTTTTTAGGGTTCCGTACCTCAAAAGGTAAAAAACGGAACCCTTATAGGATCACTTTGTTGTCCGTCTGTCTGTCGGTCTGTCAAAACCCTTTTTCTCGAGAACGTGTAGAGGTATCGAGGATGAAATTTCACTTAAATCAACAGTCTCTTTAAGCTGTGAAAAAAACCAATATTCTAAGTTAACCCAAAAAAAAAGATACGGCCGTTCATGCCGCAAAAAACGCATGTTTTGACATTCTCAAAGGAATCAAATTCATTTCCGTAGACCTAGAACTATGAAATTTGGCAAGGTATATCGTCTTATCTTTATCAAAAACGTATAGTTTTTGGATTTTTCTCTGTATCTGTATTTGCAATGAAATAAACAAAATCGTCCTTATAAAAGTACGAAATCAATCATCGAGGTTAATCAACCCTAACTACGCATTAAAATCAATTAGTTAAAGTCATTTTATGGACTTATAATAACTACGCAGGTAAATCTCGCGACAAGCTATTATATTATATAAATTATGTAAAGACGTTATAAGTTGACATTAATTATTTATGGAAAATATTTATTTTAATATTTTAGTACATATAAATAAAAGCTTGTTGTTTAAAAAGTTTTTTTATACATAATTTATTTTTTAATTTGCAGTAAAAAACATGACAAACTCAAAACATAAAATATAATTTTGGAATGTTTTGTTGCTGAAAACGGTTTAAATCCCTTACGCCTATATCGCCAATACGTCGTCATCACGTTTATAACATCTGATCTTTGCGTAGTAGATTCTCTAATACCCACAGCATCCCCAAGCTTACACAACAGAGCTCAGATATCCTCATTACATTACAGTTCATTCATAAAGCAGGCGGTGGGATGTCAAGCATCCCCCGGATTGGGGTCGTGGCCGGGAGCGCTCGCCCCAGATTCACGGGAATTCGTCCGCATGCCATTCACTCGATTGTGATGCCTGCCATAGTTTTGGTTTAGTTTAATGCTACATTGCATTTATTTATTAAGGGACACAAAACAGAACACAATCAAAGAGAAACAAATAAATAAAGCAAAATAATGATCTAGATTGTATCCTAAAATATGTGTACACAGCAATTTACTATTTACGAAGCAGATCTGTGTAAACGGATGAGGAGAAGAAGATTAAACTTGAAAAGTTAATACAGTTAAATAAAATAAACGGGAAGTTACAAACATATTTTTTTTTATGTAAAACTAAGCCAACTCTCGGTAATGAGAGTGGTTAATATATCCTTTTTGAATCTATATAATTTATTGTTAAAAATATCAATATTTTCACCATATTTGATTAAAAGATCGTTGTAAACACGACACATTCTGACTAAGGGATTGTAATATGACGTGTTATTGGTACCTGTATAGAGGTATACCTATGTATGCATTACCATCTCTGCCATACATAACAGACAGATTTTCTTCTCTTATAATATATTGGCATTTTTTCGTGTTCTAATGAGGGCTTGAAATTGTTTGGCATTGTCATTACTGCATCAAACCTTAGCATGTAACATGCGCGACTATAGACCGCTTCTTTTTATTTGAGGTTTAATTTGTTTATAGTACGTATTTAAAAACGCTTTTATCATAAATATCATCGTCTCGACTTTATGTTGAGTATCTAGTACTCAGAACATCCCTAGCTAACGCAACCACAACATCTCCAGCTTACACAACAGAGATCAGGTATCTTCATTACAATAAGTTCATTCATAAAGCAGGCGGTGGGATGTCAAGCGGTGCTCGCTCCAGATTCAAGGGAATTCGTCCCCATGCCATTCATTCGATTGTCATGCCTGCCATAGTTTTGGTGTATATCATCATCTCTGCCATAAAGAGTTTCTTCTCTTATAATATATTGGCATTTTTATGTGTACCTTGTAACTTGATCTAATTATTTTTTTTTCAAGCAATGTAAATCTCGCGACAAGCTTTTTTATAACATATATTGTGTAAAGACGTTTTAAGTTGACATTAAACTTCAATGGAAAATGTTTATTTTATTATTTTTTGTACGTTTAAATAAAAGCTTGTTTGTTAAAAAGTTTTTTTAACTTTTAATTTATTTTTTTCTTTTTAGTTATCACTGGACAGTTGGTTTCTTGTCTGTTCATCTCATGACCGCCATGTTGGATTAAGAGTGATGTCATATATTTTTTCAAGTATTTCTCAGCAAGGATTTTTATTTGATACCATATTGTAAGAGTGCATTAAGGATAACTAGTCCGCCATCTTGAATATACCGCCATGTTGGATTAAGAGTGATGTCATTAAATTTTTAGAGTAACTCTCAGAAAGTCCTTTCATTTGATACCCATTATAGGAGTGCGTTAAGCATAATAGTACGCCATCTTGGATGTTCCGCCATGTTGGATTCAGAGTATCGTCATTTCATTTTCGAATTATTCTTAGCAAGCCATTTCATTTGATACCCATATTGTAGGAGTCCAATAAAAATAACTTGTCCGCCAGCTTGGGTGTTCCGCCATGTTGGATTCAGAGTAAAGCCATTTAGTTTTTTGAGTATATATCATCACGCTAAGACTAATAGGAGCAGAGTACCAATGAAGAATGTTTTAACATTTAGGGTTATTTTTTTCTTTTTGAGAGCTTCCGCTGCGTGCGCTGCGTAAACAGTTAATGTTTCGCAAAAATCATGTATGACAGAATTGCTCCTCCTTAAAAGATCTAAAAAAAAGTCAGCAACAGCATATATCTATCTCTTAAGGTTGGCTCACTATAACCTTTTCATTGTAACAAAATTTGTTCTAAAATAATGCATTAGGTGTTTGCGAAGGTGTTTTTATAAAACTGATATTAATCCTTATCCAAATAAATACATTATTCATTACAAGTAGGTACTTAATTTAAAACAAATTTACTTTTTACATCATTTGATTTCAATGAATATCTTAGGAAATATCACAGTTTTAAAAAAACAACGCAGCAAATAATGATTTCTAAATCCGAGTGGCCTTCCCCCACATTCACTCAAATTATTAACTGGCACTCCAATTGTGTTGCTAAGAAACCTAAAACCACCAAATTTATGCAACGGATCCTGACTCCAAGTAAAATTTCTTCGCAATAACGTGATTGGTGCTACAGTTTTGACTGGTCCAGCAGTAGGGCAAACAGCGCTGATACCTTGCATCCCTATGATACCAACGGATTTGCCTTTTAACTTATAAATAATAATCCAATTTCCGGTGAAGGTATCATTTGTACCTAAAATAACGCTTATCGAAGGTATAATTTAAAAATATTTTTACCTTCTACGTAAACGAAGACGCGGGTTAGAGTTAGCGTTAGCCCAAAGTAAACTATTCCACGCGGACGAAGTCGCGGGCAGAAGCTAGCATCAAAATAAAATATAACTAGGGCACACGTGACGTCACCGACGTGTTGCGAAGCGGGCAGTCTTGTGCGGTCTTGAAACGCATGAACTTCACCCCCTTTAGCCAGAAGTTGGAGGTCATGAAGGTCGTCAGACTTTACGTAGGGACCATCACCATAAATTAGCTAAAGTTCTCGTTATGGCGAGAGCCCAGTTTTACGACCCTCAGTACTACTCTAGTCTTTCTTCTGAGGAAGTCCACCTCCTCTGCGGTCTTCACGTGATTGTGGTCGCGAGATACATAGATCTGCCTTGTTGACGCCTCCGCTCGGAAGCATCGCATTTTATGATATGCTGTGTGTCTACCATGAGTTGTCACTGTTAGATCGCCTGACGTTAATACAGTAGTGATAGTACGTTACTTTGACATCTGTCAGATTTGTAACTCATGGTACCAAATTCTAAGCAAATGAAGCCCAAACTACAGTCGCTGTAGTATAGTTTGCTGCGTTTTTTAGTTCCAAACTATCCGCTAGAGGCGCTGTACAAGTTTTCATACATTTTGTTAACTACAGTCGCTAGCGAATATAGATTGTGAAAACTCATGGTAGACCTACTGAACGTAGGTACGTCAGTATACATCGCCCGGTGACAGTAGCACAAGGGCTGCCAGTGCGCTGGTTTTTAGAGGCGTCTGTAGGTACTGTGTGGCAGAAAAGACATTTTGACACGCGTTCTAACTACATTTTGTAATTTTTAGGGTTTCGTAGTACAAGAAACCCTTCTAGTTTCACTTTGTTTGTCTGCCTGTCTGTCTGTCCGTCCGTCCGATATAGATGAATAATAGGTATTTTAAAATACCTTTTAGGGGTTGCGAAGACAGTTTTTCGACTTATGGTTCCGCTTGCGAATTATTAAAGTTTTTTACGAGCCTCCCCCACCCTCTAAAATCTGAACTGCTACTGGCTTTACAAATCTGAAGAAAGCCATGAATGTAGTTTTAACACTTTCTAGGAACACTATAAGCTAGCTTTTTTAGTTTCGGAGAAATAGTCGCTCAAATAAATGATGCACATAAACATACCGGAATACTTAAAACCGAAAACTCAATTAATTCCTGTTAATAAGTTTAGGAAAACGTAAAAAAACATACACTAATTTCTAACAACAGGTATACGGTTAACTACGGAACCCTACATAGCGCGTGGCCCGACACGCACCTGGCCTGACTTTTAATTTATTGTATGCTATGTCAACATCAGGTCCGAGGGGGAGGTTTGAGTTCGAAAATGATAATCATAAAATATCATCCAACCTAGTTTACCACTTATCACAATTATCTCTTCTTGTTCCTTAGAAGGACCCGTGCAACTGCTACTGTAATAATAATAATGCTGGATAAATCACATAGCATCATCTAGCCCCAAGCTAAGCAGAGCTTGTGTTATGGGTACTAGATGACTGATATACTTAATACATTATACTACATAGATAGATATTTTTATTATATATAGAAAAACACCCAGAACACCCTGAACGAATATATGCAGATCGTACAGACATTTGTCCCGAGGCGGGAATCGAACCCGCAACCCTTTGCGTCGCAGGCGGACCTTCGCCCGCTGCGCCACAGAGTGATATAAGGAAAACGTTAACTAGGAATTAAGGGCATGTTTAAAGTTTCAGTCGAGTTAACCTCTTCAAAGGTTTTTACATCGTTTTAATAACATGTGATTATACGGTAGACATGGTGTTTAAATTAAGATCTTGTGCCGGAGGGCAAGACAACCTCACAAAAAAGATAAAAAGAAAGAAGGGTTAAAAAGATACCACGCGAAATTATACATGGCGTTTAATGTGCTCAAAGAGGATGTCCATGAAAGCTAGTAGGTAGTAGAAAACGAAATCGAGATTTTTTCGTATAATTTTTTTTTTTCATTTTTAACCCTCGATCAAAAAGAGGGGTGAGTATAAGTTTCACCGTTATGTGTGCGTGTCTGTGTGTCTGTCTATGGCATTGTAGCTCTTAAACTAGTGGACCGATTTGCATGCAGTTTTTTTTATTTGAAAGCAGGTTTTCCGGCGATGGTTCATAAACATGTTTTATCAAAATTAGTTAAAAAGTTACAGGATATGGGGGGTGAAAGAGGGGATGAATAACGGAATGTTTCCAAATATACCCAAGTTCGGTATCAAACGAAAGGAAATGCTGTGTAAAATGCAAAACTGAAAGTTTTATTGACATCGGTCGAGCCAGTTATGAGATATGGGGTTGAAAGTAGTGAACAATTGAATGTTTTCAAATATACCCAAGTGTGGAATGAAATGAAAGGACATGAGTGTAGGTTGCAAAACTGAGGGTAGGTACACATTAAAAAATAATTAGGTAACCTCCGCGACTAAGTAAATTGTGGGGAGTTACTTAATTTTTTTAATTTTATAAACTTGTTATTACTATGTTGCTGTGGTGGGAATTTGATCATGGGACCATAATGTGTTTATTTTTCTTATAAATACTCTTTGACGAAGACGTATGGTTAGTTGTATCTCTATGGCAACTTCAGGGAAGTCAATCAACTTGACGTTTTTTATAGTCAGCTGTTAAAGTAAAGATAGATAGATAAAACGACAAGAATAAAACATTAGAAAATGGCCGCCTACATGGCCAGCCAAATAACATAATAATTTATAAATTAAGTTGACACTGGCAGAATTGTGTAAAACCAAACACAAAAAGCCATAAAATAAGAAGACAAGACAAGATAGATAAAACATTTATTTGTAACACTCATAACAAAACACGTAAAAAATAAAAGACACAACAGGAGAGAGAAAATAACAAAATAACAAATTATTTATGAAAAAACAGTTACAAAAAGGCGTCTTACTCAGTCTACGTTGAGCATAAGCACAACGCTGATCTTCCGTCAGAGTTAAAGAGTTTCGAGGCCATTTATTTAAAGTTGTTCCTCGTAAAGATACACTCTTTTAGGACATATTATAATGCACATTGAATGCAACAACCCGATGCAATCAAATGTAACAACCCGATACAGCAATAACAATTTCAATACTTCTTTTTGGTTTCCAATATCGTTTTCAGTACGTGCTTTTTGATAAGTACCCATTGCTCTTTTCCCGGATAACGACTAAGTAATATTGAAAGTTTAAAAAATCTACACAAGTTCCGCTATCAGACAAGAGATGGCGCTGTCAAGGTTCTCCTACGAATAAAAACTGCATATATTCTATTTTATGATGGCACAGAACCCTCGGTGCGGGAGTCCAACTCGCTCTTGGCCAGGTTTATTTTTGTTGGACGTGTTGGAAAAAATGTATTATTTTTTGTTGGAAGTGTTTCAGCTGAAATGATGATGATGATACGTAGGTACCAAAAAATACGAATTCTATTTTAAACTGGGCTTAAAGACCTATTAAATAGAACAAAAAAAAACAATATTCCTATTATATTTTTTTTAGTTAACCTATTTTGTGCCACTGCTGAGAAAAGGTTTCCCTAAAGCCCTCCAACCATGCCGATCCTTAGCAGTGTCCCACCACTGTCTGTCGAAGGTGACGAGATCGTCCCGCCAGCGCTTTCTCGGCCGACCAGTATAGAACTCTTGTCATTTTTATACTTTTGAAATAAAGCAATATAAACTTGTCCGGTTTTATTTTCTAAATTCGCGCCAAACGTGGGAGCGATTCTTTGGTCAACTCAGCCCACACCTCACTCAGCCCACTAATTATTTATATTTTCTTATAGTCAGCTTAGCCCGCGGGCCGGAACGACCACTATGAAAATATAGCCAACCGCTGATTGATGTCACACCAGCGCCAACTACTTCAAGTTTTGCACTGAGAAGGTTCATTTTTATGCAATATTGCCAAATATTGCAATGAATATTGCATAAAAATGAACCTTTTAGAAAGAGTTAGATAATCATCATCATCATTTCAGCCACAAAACGTCCACTACTGAACACAGGCCTCCCTCATAGATCTTCATGAGGGGTAGTTGCTATACTCACCACGCTTGGCAGGCGGGTTGGCGAGTGCAGTACGGGATGTTGATACACGGAAAGATGCTGCTACCCATCTTCCCAAGGTATTCCTTAGCAGGCTCTTACTGCATCCATGGGCATGAGAGGAGGGGTAACACCACAAACAAACTCGCTGCTATCTCGCATAGTTTACATTTCAGTTCCCAGGGAATAGTTTTGTAACCGCAAACATAGATATTATTCCCTTTGCAAAACATGTGATCTACAGAAGCCGTGGCGTAGACGTGCTCGTACATATTAGCATAACTGAAAACCATACAAACAGTAGTATGATATACACCTACGCTCGTTGTGGTTAGGCAGGATTTCAATCTGACACTGAAAATTGTTGAGAAAATGGTCATGCAAAGCATTTTTGATACAGCTGAGATCTAACAATGTCCCAGGCACCGTACATCATGGTTACCAGTGATGCTGTATAAATAATCTATACTAGATGCAAAAGGCCATCACAGATAATAATTAAGTAGGATATCATCATCATCATTTCAGCCGTAAAACGTCCACTACTGAACTAAGGCCTCCCTCATGGATCTCCGTGAGGGGTAGTTGCCATACTCACCACGCTTGGCAGGTGGGTTGGTAAGCGCAGTACGGGATGTTGATATACGGAAAGACGCTGCTTCCCATCTTCCGAAGGTGTCCCTTAGCAGGCTCTTACTGCATCCACGGGTAGGAGAGGAGGGGTAACATTCTACTGTCGGCACCCCACGGCTAAGTAGGATATACTTACTAAGAACTTTATTTAGGTGACAAAACTTTACACACTAATTAGGCACAGAGATCATCAATGATTTCAATAGTAATAAATGTATTTTGCCCTTTGCAACACATAAAATACAGAACAGATCCATGAGGGTTGCTTATGTCCAGCAGTGGACGTGGAAAGCGGTACAACGGCTGATAGAGAAAGACTTTCCTTAAAAATAAGAACTTGTTAAAGTTAAAAAAGTGTTTTCAAATTAATTACAGACATTAAATGTCTTTAATTATAATTTATAAGTGGAAGGAGGGCCTTTGCTATGAAGTGGGAAACATCAAGCTTATACATCAATAAATAGTATAAAACAAAGTCGCTTTCTGCTGTCTGTCGGTTCTAGATCTAAGCACATATAGATGTGCTTAGATCTTTACAACTACGCAACGGATTTTGATGCAGTTTTTTTTATTAGATAGAGTGATTCAAGAGGAAGGTTTATATGTATAATACATGCATAATTTATAGTGATCATTTTGGAGGTTTGTAATGTGAGGTCGTAAATAAACACATTTTTTGCGCTCACATTGTAAACACTGACTGAACCCTACGAGATAGATCAAAATAATGTAGGTACTACAGTATTGAACACCTTAAAAAGATCTAACAAAGTTCGCGATGGTATATTCTGTAGTATATTTAGTATCAGCATTGCACCCGTGCGAAGCCGGGGCGGGTCGCTAGTAATAAATAATAATAAGTGTCTTTAGATCGTCATTATAAATTTTATTACGATAAAACTCAAAGCGTCTAAAATAGGACACAGGTCCTTCTATAGAGAAGTCGACTTCACAAGCAAACATGATGCTATCCGTTCACATTTCAGTTCCTAGAGCCTAGTTTTGAAACCGCAAACATAGATATTCCCTTTGTAGAACATGTGATCTATATGAGCCGTGTCGTTGACGTGCTACATATAAGCAAAACTGGAGACCATTACAAACACACCTATGTTATGACATACCTACACCTACGCCCGTTGTGGTTAGGTAGGATTTCAATCTGTCTGTTCTGATAGTTCAGAAACATTCCTGGCGATGGCTCCGTTCACAGTTGGTCTAAAATAATTCTAAAAGCTGCCTGGCTCATGTTTTCTTTTCTGCTGATGTTCGTTTCGGATCTAGGCATGTTCTATAAATAGTATGTGTATACAAAATAAAACCGGCCAAGAGCGAGTCAAAATTGCGCACCGTGGGTTCCGTACCAATATAATCTGTGTTATAGGCGGTATATATTTGTTGGAAAACCTTGACAGCGCCATAATCTTGTCTGATAGTGGAACTTGTTTAGACTTTTAAAATTTTCAATGATTTCTAAAAAAACTATGATAATTACTCTAATTAGCACAGTTTTTTTAGATAAATGTGAGCGTTCGTTTTAAATTTCCTGTACCCTTCTTTCCACCCCCTTTTTAATCGTTTCAGCCGTAAAAGATGTTGGTACACGGAAAGACGCTGCTGCCCATCTTCCGGAGGTATCCCTTAGCAGGCTCTTACTGCATCCATGGGTATGAGAGGAGGGGTAACATTCTACTGCCGGCACCCCACGGCGCCCTTGTTAATAATAATATATTATTTAAGATTTTCATATGTGCAATATTGGTAAATAAGCTAACGCTTATCTACTAGTATTAGGTAACCTAATACTAGTAGCTTGAGTAGGTGTAAGAATATTTGGGTACCTATATGGTTTTATTTTCAACTCGATACCTCGACATATTTTCGAGATAAAAGGGTCTTAACAGGCGGACGAGACAGATAGACGGACAACAAAGTGATCCCTTTTGGGTTCCGTTTTTTCCTTTTGAGGTACGGAACCCTAAAAACAATCAAAACTATTAACTATTACACGTAGGTACACGATTCATTTATGATACGCGATTGACTTGAGAACCACCTTCTTTATTTTTTGTATGCAAAATTATTGGAAGTTCACCACCTGCAACGTTAAGGAAAGCTCAAAATTATTAGGTAAGTAACTAATTATTTTATTTTATTATTATTTTATTTTGTAATGGAAACAAAACTTAATGGCTTGTTGGCGTGGCATGATGCTGCGGCGCTTAGCGGATAGTACAGATTATTATATAAACATTTTACAGTTTACAGTGCCGTGGGTTGTCGTCGGCAGTAGACTGTTGCCCCTCCTCTCTTGCCCGTAGATGCAGTTAGAATCTGCTAAGGCATACCTCCGAGAGTTGGACAACAGCGTCTTCCGCGCCTTAAACACCTAACACTGAGCTCGGCAACCCGCCTGCCAAGCGTGTAACGCGTGTAAACGTGTGCCCTCAATGTAATGGATGCCTATGTCCAGCAGTGGACGTCCGACGGCCGATAAAATTCCATCAATTTATTCATCGGCACCACCAAAATATGCATTAGGTATTAGTTCAAGTATATAACCATAAGTGGAGAAGCACTCACGACAAAAACGTATGCTGATTTTATCACCGTCGCGCGCGAATCCAGTCTCAAGAATGCTTTCACCTGCCGCACATGACATAGTAAATATTTCTAATAGCAGCGCATTTTCAGGTTTATAAAACTTTGTAAAAATCCAGTTAAAATGCTTAATAAATAAAGTAATATTATCACCAATGCTTACCATCATCACAGTCGTAGGGCGTCCACAAGGCCTCCTTTACAGCCTACGGCACGATCCTGTGCTAGGAGGACCAATCAACCAACCTTGTAAAAACGAAACCACGTGCCCACGAGGGCTGCAAGGCACTCGAAACGTCGGGAACTAACAAAACAAGGTAATTACGCGATGAAGTCCCGTTAAACAGATTCACATTTGTAAAAACGAGTCAAGTTCGTCTCGCCATCTCAGTCTGGGACTTCCAACGGGGCTGGTCCACTGCGTTGTTATAAAAGCCGAATGAGATGAGTTACTGTAATATTTCCCTAGACACCGTCACTGCTCCGTTGTCATAAACCTCGCTCTACTTTTACATATCATAATCGATGTATGTAACACCTGTTCAACCAACTTTACTTCCGCGATAGCAAATTGTCTACTCGCTTCGTAAACTAGGAGGAAATGATATAAAATAATAAATAACTTTGTACCAGATGGTGGATAGATAAAACTATTTTTTTGTAAATACGTGTAGAATAACTTATAGAAACCTGAGTCATTCGCCTAAGATGTGTATTATTATTTTTTTTTTATACATTACATCTCAGGCTAATGACAACCACTGCTGGACATAGGCCATTCTCATAGATCTCCTTGTTGTTGCTGTTATTGTTGTCATACTTATCACGCTTGGTGGGTTGGCGAGTTACGGAGGATGATAAGTATAACAACAATCCCCCCATGATCAGTGGTTGCAAGTGCCAAGTTGATACGCGGAAAAACGCTGCTGCCCATCTTCCGGAAGTATCCTGTAGCAGACTCTTACTGCACCCACGGGCAAGAGAGGAGGGTCACATTCTACAGCCGGCACACCATGGCAAAAAGAGCTAATATTTGTACCACGGTGAGGATCGGACCGCGAGGATCAACCTCCTGCGTCTCAACCGGCTATTAATCCAACGCACCACGGAGATCGTCAAATTGTCTACTCGCTTCGTAAACTAAAGATGAAATGTCAAGTTGATGTCGTATTTGAAGTGGTTGTTTCAGTTATCAAAGTAAATATTTATTGCGCGGGCGTAACACGATAGGTCTCGTTTTCGGGAAACAATTATCTACCAATGATCATCGCTTTTTTGACTTCGCGCAGTCGCATTGATACCTACTAAATAATGTTAAACCAGAGACAAGTTAAATAAATATAGTCAATGGTTAAACTTACCACACCGAGTATATTTACGTATTCATCATCTATATAGCTTAACTATACTAATATTATAAAGAGACGTGATTGTAATGAATAATCTCAAAAACTACTTTTAAAATACTGGGGAGTAATTGGCTATATTTTTGGACCCGTAGATAGTTAGGCAGGACCTGTGGTAGATGGCGCTGCAATAAGGGCGCGGTGCAGTACGAAGTTCGCCGAGTCGACCAGTCATTAATAAAGCCAAGTCAAAGCATCCTAAAACTGCTACATGGATTATTACTACAATTATTATGTAGCCATCTCATCATCTTCAGCCCCTTTCAACCCACAGCTTGTCTTAGGCTTCCTTTATCTATATCCGTTCGTCTACCCGGTTAGTCATAACGGACTAAATCAACGGACTACTGATACTAGGCGCCTCGAGCTACGTAGAATTGTTTTATGTTAGACGGATTTATCTCGTCTAAGGGTGCAACTATTGCTGAGACATAACCTTTTGACACACTACACTTTTGCTTTGGAATTTTAAAATGTAATCTCTAAATCTGTATTGTTATTATTTATTACACTTAATTCGTTAGATATGATGTTTAATGTGTGGTGTCTATAAAAACGCATTTCATTTCTCTGTCGTTCGCTACTCTAGGCTAGGTGCAACCCATGGTCTTCGGGATATCAGCAACCCATGTTTGATGATACTTATTTCGTAACCTCTCGGCCACCAGGCCGGGTTGCTGATATCCCGAAGACTATGGGTTGCACCTAGCCATAACCTCTCGGCCACCAGGCCGAGAGGTTACGAAATAAGTATCATCAAACATTTAATAATAATAATATAATAATAATAATTATGTATTTTGTATTTTTACTACGCATACGAAAGCGCTAATTGAGTGGTACTCAATTAGCGCTTTCGTATGCGTAGTAAAAATACAAAATCTTATCTCGGTTACACCTGACCTAATTAAAACCAGGTCTTAAAGGATAATTCAAGAAAATGCTTGTTCCGCATTTTCCTACATGCTAACAAAGGAAACTGCCGGTAATAAACATCTTAACGCTAATGTTGATGGCTGCTTACCTAATTAGCAGGGCTCATATTTACTCGTAGCTAGCATTAGTTGGTGGAAATTACTTCTTTTATACCTTGGTTGTGGGACCTGGTTTTAAGCGCTTAAAAGCTCGTTTGGCATAATCGCTTGAAACCTGCCTTTTTGATTTTTTATGGTTCTGAACCTCAAGAGGAAACACCGGAATCCATAAAGTATTGTTTGTCTGTATGTCTGTCTGTCAAGATACTTCAGTAAAACGGCTGAAGATATTAACTTGAAATTATTACAAAACATTAAGGTAACATAAAGGCAGATAGATGATGCTTTTTATCAATCAAGGTTCTACCTCCAATGAATTTAGAAGTTCAGCAACACGTATAAAAATGTTGTATAAAAATGGAAAAATGAAAAAACTCTAGGGCACTTCCAGAAGTCTCACGAATTTGGAATGCTGGGAGCTTTTGTGGCACAAGTACCTAAAGGGAAAATTCTGAAATTTGGGAATTTAGATTTTTAACCCTTACCGTATTTCTTTTTCTTTCTATTTTGAGCTTCAGGAGGGTAAGCGAAAAAGCGGTGGCCAACACCTAGACGCTCAGAAGAGAACGATGAAGAAGTGTAAAATTAAGCCCTCTCGTTGGAAAGTGCTGAGAGAAAATCAGCCATTATGGAGGAACCTGGTGCGACGTAACGAGTAATGACGTAAGAAGTAACTTATTACATCCGTGTCGTGGTATCGTACAGGATGGGAAACCTTTGTCCGGATTATGTACAAAGACATGCTACCTACCTACCCATTATTATAATCTGTGACAGATATAAAATAACGTCAATTTTAAGTATAAAATCATTTTATATACCCGATTGGTTTTTCTGTGCTATTTTAAACTCAATTTTACATTTCATCGTGCTGACAATTCAATTTTGGATAACTGAAATAAAGGCTACCCCTCAGCATCTGCTATTTGCTTCATCAGCACAAGGTAGGGCTGCTGGGAGTTGACGAATCGTAAAAAAAATATTATTTTCGTTCTGTTGCCATCTCACCACGCTTGGCAGGCGGTACATCTTGGCACAGCGCTCGCCAACCCGCCTGCCAAGCAGCCGCTGATACACATAAAGACGCTGCTGCCCATCTTCCGGAGGTGTCCCTTGGCAGATTCTTACTGCATCCACGGGCAAGGGAGGAGGAGAAACATTTTACTGCCGGCACCCCGCGGCAATCAATATATACATCATTTAAATCCTTAGCTATTACTGCACATTTGCATGTATAAGTAATCAATAAGTAAATACTTAATTTACCATAACTCGGAAGCTTTTGTATAGATATCCTTACTGATATCGTGCGTTGGTGTTAAACCAACGTATAACGTCCAAGTGGGACTAGAAATGGAAGACGTGATGATTTTGTTTTAATTAAAGCAGTTATTTCCCATGGGAGCAGAATTGTGATTTCATGTTGTAGGAAGACTCTCTACGAGCCATTTGTATTGCGCGAAGAAAGGTTTTCTTATAAATGTAGAATGAAGTATAAGAAATAAAATAAAGAGCGGATAAGAGAGAGCGACAAAATTATATTAATATAATGGCACCTCAGACGTAGGACGCCCACTGCTGGACATAGGCCTCCCACAGGAATCTCCAAGTGCTGATCATAAGCGGTTATTACCATACTCACCACGCTTGGCAGGCGGGTTGGCAAGCGCAGGACTAGATGATGATATACGCAAAGACGCTGCTGCCCATATTACGGAGGTATCCCTTGGCAGATTCTTACTGCATCCACTGGCAAGACTAGAGGAGAGGCAACATTCTACTGCTGGCATCCCACGGCATAAGTAACGTATTTTCATAAACACTGCAAATGCAGTTTCCTCGCAACACTTGAATGAACGCTATCCAAATCCTCTACGTACGACTTTATCTACCTATACCTGTCATTCTATACCCGCCGGTTTCGACGGTTATCGAGTACGTCCGTACAGCTCGGTACCAGCGTCCAATCTTTCCATTGAGACACGAATCAATCGCTGCCCACCCTCTGAATTGGTCAGTTTTCATTTAGGCAAGCGATTTGTAGTTCTACCCGTTCCTTTTCACGGGTCACTGTGCTCGGCGCAGCTTTGTATTGCAGGAATGGAACGTAACTGCATTCATGTTTTGAGGGGTATGAGAATCTGATTTCAAAGAGAAATATATTTACAATCAATTGGGAATGTAGAATACCGACCTGCATTGCATTTAATTTTGTTCAAAGTTCAAAGAGATAATGTATTTTATAAATCGTCTATTCCCATTAGTTCAGTTGTCCAGTTCAGTTGACTGAACTAGTGAGATTAATTTTCTCGTTTTTTCAATTAAAAATAAGACTAGCTTTTGCACCTTGTTACATTTATTATTATTATTAATAGACCTACCTATACCTATTCTAGATGTTCCCCGCGACTTTGTACGGGTCTTGATGCTCTGCTCTTATACTGTTTATCGTAGAGTTATAATGTACAACCTCAAGCCTTCCTCGATAAATATGCTATCCAACAGTAAATGAAATTAATCGATTTGGCTAATTCCTGTGATTGGCGCGTTCAACTAAACAATCGCTGCGCTCGCCAACCCGCCTGTTAAGCGTGGCGAGTATGACGGCTTGCCATGATCTTGGAGATACATGAGGGAGGCCTATGTCTAGCAGTGGACGTGGACAGCATTCCTACGTCTGAGATGATGATGATGATGCTAATGAATAACAACTCTCTCGTTTTATAAAACCAAAGCCATGTCCAAAAGTCTTCTATCTTCTCGGGGCGAGACAATATTAACAAATACAAAGCTGTCGCAAATTCACAATATATTTTCATTATTCAGTCTTTCATTCACTAATATACACTAACTTTACGAGTCTTTCTGCAAAGCAAAGGAAGACAAGATATTAATAGCAACAACTTACGTGCTAGACCGGGAGAGACTGCAGAGAATAATATCTTATATTTTGAAGGCCAAGCCGATGTCTACAAAATGTATTCGTAACGCCAATAGGATTTATTTTTAATGTTCATGTTATTAATTATTATGAAGATTTATAGTCCCCATTATTACTGAATTGAAATTATCGTGGCTAGACATCATTTAATAAATATAATACGGCTTACACCACGTACCTAACTTGTTATCATCTTGCTGACGTTTCGTAGACCGTTTAGAGGCCCTTCTTCATGAGCACCGTTCGTGGCCGACTCCGAGGGCCGCGAGACGAGAACTGGTCTACGAAACGTCAGCAAGATGATAATAAGTTAGGTACGTGGTGTAAGCCGTATTATATTTATTAAAAGTCCCCATTATTACCCAGTAGCTCATTTTTTTTTTTAATTGTTAATTCATATTGTTATAAGATTATGTATATTATTTTTTCAAATAGCAGAAATTAAGTTACTTTTCCTACAATGTTCACGGTTAAAACTGCATTTATGATTTTTTTAGTTTTGTAAAGCTAGCACTTAAGATTTTGAGGGTGGGGGATGCTTGAACAAAAAGTTTAAAACTTTAACATTTTGCAAACAGAACCCTAAATCGAAAAAATGTATTCGTAAGCCCTAAATGGTTTTAAAATACCTATTCAACGATACGACCCCATACGATGGGAAAATTAAGAAAGAAAGTTCATCGCCACCTTACGTGTATGAGATGTACCCCAAAAAAATATTTTTTTCAGAATTTTTTGTAGCCTTACCTTGTCGTTATTATTTTATATGATCATACAAAATAACAGCTTTCTATGACTAATGGTCTCTTCGCAAAGCCGGACGGACGGACAGACAGACAGACAGACATACAGACAGATAGACAAAGCATAACTATAAAAGTTTCTTGTTTTACTACGAAACCCTAAAAATGTGTTGCAAGGATCACTCTCAGTTGATCCAGTTTCAAAAAATTCGATTTGGTACTTGAAAATTCAAGTTATAATAGTATATAGTATAGCATTTATATAGATGCAGTTAAATTGTTAGGTTATTCCGAAACTCTTACTAGATCCTTATTTTAATACTGTTCTAAAAACCGGATCTACTGACAGTTAAAACTCTCTTTAGATCCAGACTGGATATGCAAACAGGATCTACTGAGAGTGGTCCACCTATGACTGAAGAAAGCATCGGCAAAGTGTTTGCTCTTATATTGCAAGACTGAAAATTGACGATCAGGGAGATTGCAGACTATAGGCATCTCGTACGAACAAACATCATTGTTACTGAACTCGGATTTTCTAAGGTTTCCGCTAGGTGGGTCCGAAGATTGCTTTCAGGTGAGCCAAGGCGAGTTTGACTCACAATTTCTCGCGACTGTTTGGAAATGTTTAAAACTATGAGAATATCGGGTATTTATCGCGTAATTTTAAATTTTATTCCCGACGTTTCGACCGGATTGCACCTGGTCGTGGTCGTGGGGAGACTGGCGTGCTGAAGTTAACCGCAGCATCCCATATTTTAATAACGTGTTGTGATCGCGAAAGTTTAAAAAAGAATAAAAAAGACTATGTTTGAAACTGATCTAAAATGACAATGTAAATTTGCAATAAATTTGTAACAATCAATGAAACCTTGGTTCACCACTCCAGAGTCAAAACAACCGAACCAATGAAAGAAATCTGTTCAACTGACCCCTAAGTAAGCAAAGGCAAATAAAAATTTCGTTTTGTTGCACGACTCAGTTTATTCTCCTGATTTGACCTTCCGAATTTCATCTGCCTCCAAATCTAAGAAAACATTTCGATGACCAGAAATGTTTATCAATTGAAGAGGTTGGATCCGCAGTAAACCTACATTTTGAAAACCACGAGGAATCTTCTTTTAAGTCTTGAAATACAGATGAAATAAATGGATAGAGCTAGATGGAGATAACGTCGAAAAATTAAAATGTTTTTGCACTTATTTTATTTTGTTTTCTTGACAAGGCCGCCAACTTTTAAATCCAGGGTGGATAGAAAAGTTCACGGCCGTAGGTATATCATTTAAACTGACCTGACTCCCAACAATACTGTTTAGGTTACCAGTAAAAATAACTGAGTTATGTTTTGCTATTTAGAATAAAACAAAAATAGGTGTTAGCTTTCATTATCAATCTCTCATACTTGCCAACGATGAAAAATCATCATCATCATCATTTCAGCCGTAGAACATCCACTGCCGGACAAAGGCCTCCCTCGTGGATCACTGCGTACTGATTGATCGAGGGGTATTTGCCATACTCGCCACGCTTAGCAGGCGGGTTGGCGAGCGCAGTCCGGGTTGTTGTTACACGGAAGACGCTGCTGCCCATCTTCTGGAGGTTTCCCTTAGCAGATTCTTACTGCATCCACGGGCAAGAGAGGAGGGGCAAGATTCTACTGCCCCACGGCTAACGATGAAAAATACGAGCTGTTAAAAATGAGATTTACCTAGAGGTTAATTTCCCCAGTGAGGCTGCTTGAATAAAGGATAACCGGATGTTGTATAACCAGATGGAGAAATGTTTCCCGTTTATTTTATAGCTTCACATCGATGTATTCCCGTTTCAGTTATTTAGAGTAACCTAGATTTTGTATTTTATCTGGATCCTTAAATGAATATAAGGTTGAGTGAGCTTGGAACAAAGCCCGTTACCAACATAAAAAACAGTCCTATCAATATTAAACTATCCCCAGCCAAGTTGGCAACCTTATAGCTAAGTTAATGGAAATATGGAATAAAAAAACCATTAAAACTGTTACGGTTCATCAAAGTATTTTCAAATATGATATTTTTGTGGTATTTATTACGTTGCTCAATAAATAAATATTGTATTTCACACAGCACTCAGCCCCTTCAGCAAAGTATGCAGAGCTTGTGTTTTGTGATAGTTTTTTAGACAGAGAGGGGTGGAAGAGGGGTTTTAAAAAATTTTTAAGTTACTAGGATGACCTAATTACTTAAAAAAAATACTTAAATAACTTCAGTAAGGTATCATATGAAAGGTAGTCATTTGCACATTGATAAACAGTTTTTAATTTTCTTTTAAACCGTATGGTTTTTGAGTTATGTTGAAAAAAATTGCGTTCCACCCCTTATCTCCGAAGTTTTCAGAGATAAACCCCTGAAACTTTTATTGCTAATGTAATATGTATATGGACCACAGTAGCTCAAGACAGAGAAAGGTGGAAGAAAGGAAGGGAGGCCTTTGCCCTGCAGTGGGACAGTACAGGCTCTTAATAATAATAATATAATATAATAATAATAGTATGTAAAAATTACAGAAAAATTATAACGAACCCTCTAATTTGCATAGTTTTTTAGAAATTATCGAATGTGTAAATAATCTACATAAGTTCTGCAATCAGACAAGAGATGGCGCTGTCAAGGTTCTCCAGCAAATATAAATTGCCTTTATCATAATATATTATATTGTATAATGGCACGGAACCCTCGGTGCGCGTGTTCGACTCTCTCTCTCGCCCGGTTTTATTTTTAAGTAGGCCGCGCCCGCGCGTACTCATACAAAAACTGGCCGCTGAAATAACCTAGCTTTAATCAATTTGAAGTCAAACCCATGATAAATTCAAAACATTATACAAAACATATTATATCAATTCCGTTTTCTGTAACTGCTGAAAAAAGTTGAAATCCTTGACGCAAACGTGTGTCGTCGAAGTCATTTGTCTTATTAAAGCCCCGGACCGCATCGAATGTTTCCGCTTCTTTCGAGCAGAAGCAGCTGAAAATCCAAAAACCCTAGCAGTCTTTGATTTCATTCCGCTCCGCAAACCATCCCCCGATAATTTGTATTAAGGGAGTTCAAGCATTAAAGTCCCAAGGAAAGTTGGACATTGTCTTCTCAACTTGAGAATTCCCTTACCTACATGAGAATTACGGACCGAAGATAATGTTGAAAAGCGGCTTAGAAACAAGGATTTTGGGGATACTAATAAAATAAACTTTATTTCAGAGACAAAGTATAAAGTTAGATTGTCCTACATAAATGTCAGTAATCACCCATATTACAACCTGAGTGTCCCACTTAGTGGTTGAGTGAGCTCCCGACGTTCTTTCCTCTGACTAATAGCCGACTAAGCTGGAAGTAAGGCGCTGGGAAGCCTAATCCATCTAGTTTGTCAGTGCCAGGCACTGCAGGGTCCCTACAGCACGAATACCTGTTGTTCATGATGATCTTTAATATATTTTAGATGCCCCACTTATCGTCATTATGATAAGAAAGTAACAGTAGAGCATAGAAGTCGGTCTTTTTTGTTAAATTATAGTAGGGATTTAGAGAGTTTTAACTCTTAGTAGATCCTGTTTATAAAACAGGCCGAACAACGAAGTCAAATTGACTCAAAATGAATTGATTTTGTGCCGGTGGTCGAGAGTTAAAGAATTCGACATTGTTAAAGGTTTCTAAAAATTTTAAGATATTATATTTTATGAAATAAATATATCTTAGGACAGTCCTAAAGGAGAAATAAAAATAATGTAGACGAGGATTTATGTACAGAGTTATGTTGCGATGGGATTTTTTTACTTAATTATTTTCATTCAAAACTTTAAACAAAATCAACGTACGAATCAACGTTAATTTCCAGCGTAATTATTAGTACATACAAGTTTATAAAATTAAAAAAAATTAAGTAACCCCCAAAACTTTACCTGTTCTCGGAGGTTACCTTATTTTTTTGTAATAAATATTTATTTTTATTACAAAAAAATTAGGTAACCTTCTAACCAAAAACATATTTATTTACCAAGAGTCTTATATATTATAGTTACGTCTAGTTGTCTGTTGCCTTGCTTTCTTTGTGTACTTTTTAACTATCTGTTCCTTGAATGTATGTAGTATTTAAAATGTATAGGTACGGGCGCCACTGAAACCCAGCGCTCCAGCAGCCCTCCCTAAATGATGAAGCAAATAGCAAATGCTGAGGGGTAGCCTCTATTTCAATTATCCAAAATTGAATTGTCAGCACGATGAAATGTAAAACTGAACTTCAAATAGCACAGAAAAACCAATTGGGTATTTATAATGATTTTATACTTAAAATCGACGTTATTTTGTATCTGTCACAGATTATAATAATGGTAGGTAGGTAGGTCTTTGTACCTATTCCGAACGAAGGTTACGACACCACGATACGGATGTAATAAGTTACTACTGTGTCATCCTAATATCAGTTTTTGAGTACAGCGCTATCTGTGTAATGAGCTTTGAAGTAGAGCGGGAAAAGATAACCGCTATGCTCAAGGTTAATTTCCCGTTTCTTCACAAGCTTCCTTACTAGCTTTACGCCATAATGCAGAGATGGCGCTAAAACGAACTTTTACATACCGTTTTGAAATACATTTTATTAGTTCTTGATCACATCATAACAGCTTAACATTCATTATATTATTTTTTATTACAGTTTTTAATGCTAACAGTATTCTTAATCACAGGTTAATTTTATCTATATAAAATTTTCCTCGCTACGACTAAAGTCCGATATACGCGGCGCTGCTATCATAGAAGTAAATACTCATTATATTTATACGTTATTAACCTAAGCTTTTATGCAGAACTAGCTGCTGCCCGCGGCTCAGCCCTCGTTTTTTTTTGCGTGGTGAGCATGGCAACAACCCCCTTATTAGATGTGGGCCGTCCTATGGCTGAGTCGATGATACTTTCATTATGCATCTATAGTGAAATCTGTTATTTTTACATTACAAACACTTATTTTTTTTAAATTTCTATACAAACAAGCCTAATGAAGTTATAAACCTGTTTTATCGTAAGTTTTATCACCCCAAACGACTAACATCTAGCAAATAGAGCCTTTAGTGCCATTGTAAATACCTTTGTTCAAAATAAAGCTCCGCAAAATGCCCAGACAGACCCATATAAAGAAATGCAATTACCAACACAATAAACTTTCAAAAGGTTGTAAGTGTAAAGTTTCGTTTAGATATACAGACATACTAGACACGTGGAGTGGCAGACAAAATAGTATTATTCCATAACGTGTGTATTACCACAGATAATATAATACACTAGTATTACTGCGTTCTTAGGGGGTGTATTGGGTTTTCAGAGTCAGGTTTACCTGGTCGGCCATTGTGCAGGGGACTAATTTGTTAAATTCGTTGAGGCTCATAACTCTCACCAGACCAATAACATGGTCCACAGTCTGGCACGCGCGACGTCTGTAGATGTAAATGAATGGCGACTGTCACGACACGTGTCTGTTGCGCTCGATATATATTTTAAACGAACCAAGAGGTTTTTAGCTTTATTAGCCGGCATTTACCGACATTTCATCTGAACCTTTCAATAGTTATAATATTTGTATATTAATGCTATTATACGCTTTGCGCCTAATAAAGAAACCTATATTTCGTTCATCCAAAGCAGGTTGTGCAAAATTTATGATAAGCGTCTGACGAAAGAAAAACATTCCACATTTTATATGCGTACTGCTAGAATCTGGAATTCGTTGCCAGAGTCAGTATTCCCCGATAAGTACAATTTGGAAATCTTCAAATCAAGGATAAACAGTTACCTTCTGGGCCAGCGTGGCCCATCATAGCTTTTTTTTTATTTATTTATAGTTAAAAAAAGTTTCAATTTTATTATACAGTCTTTAAAACTACTAAGGTTTAACTACTTAAGCTTAACATCAGGCAAGATGTAGTCAATGGCAAGCGTATAATTAGTTCAAAACCCATAAGATATTCAACCGCCTATTGTTCATAGCATTTTATCTTTGATAAAGCATTTTATCTGCAGCAAATACTAAAAATCGACTAAGACATCAAAAAAGGAGGGGTTATATTCTACAGCCCCGGCAACTTACTAAAATTGTAACATGCAAAATTGTATCTATTCCTCCAGATATTTAAGTTACAAAGTCCATAGCTACAATAACTCATTGCAGAGATTATACGTAGCATAAGCTCGTGACCATATAGTTTCCGCCTCCCGCCAATTCCTATCTTGTACACTTGTATCTAATGCCCCTTTACGACAAGCACCTCCCGGAGATAGCTTGCTAAGGTATGGATTTTCATGTAGGGCCTGTACTTAGGTACCACGAACGTGAACAAACTATCTTATCGCAGGTCCGACTCGATAGCACAGAACAATAAATCGTAATGTTATAAAGTTGTGTACATACAGTACTGTTTTCTTAAATTTGTGATTTGGGTTAAAACAATAAGCCCATCTAGACGACAATCATAGGATGATGCATTGGCGATATTGGCGTCAGGGATTCTTAGCAATCACAAAAACATTCGGAATTTACATTCGGAATTTACAATGTTAATGACCTATTTCAACTCGCAGTGGACAGCCTGCAGGTGTCAGATCTTTTGTATTTCGAACATACAATTCGACTCAAAGGGTAAACCTGATAAGCATTCCACGGCCGTCCAAGTGTCAGGACATGTCAAATTATCTCTCAGCTTGTTGTTAATGTGCCTCGGGTATCTTGTTAAACGTGCGAATAATCGCCCACAACTGACAGGATCTCTTTGATTACTTATGAGGCTGCGGACACGAAGTCAGCGGGCGGGGAGCGGCGGCGGAGCGGCGTCAACGCAGTAGCGGCGCGTTAACATGCAGGAACTGGCCTCGAACGCCGCGGCGCGGGGAGCGGTTTACAAGCATCAACCGGTACCCGCGCGTTCACTAATTTATAGTATATTATACTATAAACTATGACCACGTGGAAAGTGGGGTGCTCTGTGTCGGATCTGTCACTCAAATCGAACCTAATCAACTCTTTTCGGGGTGCTTTGTGTTGGATCCGGATAAAAATATGGACTTTAAAATCGATGGTCCAAAATTTTATCCAAACGATAACTGACGGACGAATCACAGCACAGATGAAAAGACAGTAATGAGAATAAAACACAAAGAATTTTAATAAAAGCTCTATTTATACAATTTTATAACAAAAAACTAATTTAAAAATAGCGTTTAGTGTGTGCGCAATAGGGGAGGACCTACGCGTTACTAAACTTAAGGCATTAGAGAAACCCTACGAACCTTTTTTTAAAAAAATGTGCTCGAGTCTTCAACGCATTGTTTTGGAAAACCGTGTGTTTTTAAGTAAATGTGTAAAAACGCGCATTTCTTGAATTTTTTGGCAATAATAAAGTAGTGTAATGTTTTTTTTAATGATCCTGAATGTGTTAATCTTTTCCTAAAATTTTACTTAAATAAATTGTACGTATTTTATATTATTTTAAATTAAATTATATTACATTGGGTGGGCCCTATACAACAGTCAGGTTAGTAACAACACTTATAACTTGAGAATCGCTGAACTGAATTCCATGATAAAATTGTTTGGGTTTGTCTGCGTCCGGTATATAGTCCGGCTATTTGAGCATCGTAAAAGTTTACAGGAAAAAGGTTGCGTTCAATAAGTTTATTTAGTGAGTAAACCTAAAACCTCCAACTGTTTATATTTTTGGCTAATTGAGGTAGTAGTAGAGCAGGCAGTAGTGGTTAGTAAGTAGTAGTAGTAGATGTAGTAAGTAGTTTTAGAGCAGTAATAGAAGTACTCAGTACTACAGTTGCTGTAGAGTAGTAGTACAGTGGAGTAGCAGTAGTATTTGTAGTATTAGGTAGTTGATTCTGAGGCGCTACGTAGTTTGCCGGGACAGCTAGTTTCTCATAAACAAAATAATCTTCACCGCTCTAGCACCGCGCGATCCCGCTACCCGCTTGCCTCGAGACCGGATCTGCGCCGCCTCTTGCCCGCTGACTTCGTGTCCGCAGTATGAGACGCATCGCCTATGAAAGGATATATCACAGGTACAACTCTTTCAAAAAATAAAATGCTATTTAGATCGCCTTTTGTAGGCATTTATACGGAACATAACTTTGAAATGAGCTTCGCTTGAAAGCGCTTAGACACCTCAAAGACCTTTTTGTATTATGAGTAGGAACATTATTTTAAATTAAAACGCAGACAACGGCAACGCCGCGTTAGTAAAATAATGCTATAGGTACTACAGTTGGGGCAATATACTCGTAAAAGTTATTTGTCTCAATGGTTTTAGAGTTTATTTAACTAACTGTTAAGGTATTTTTAGCAACAAGTTAAAAAAAGTTAGAAGTCGTTTTTTTTAAAACCATATAATTGTGAAAAATCTTAGGATGCAATTATTGTTATCATATTTAAATATCTTGCTAAAACAAAGCTTTTACACTTTACAAAAGGCGCTCAAATTTTGCTCTGCCCTTTATATCATACCATATGGTCATATATAAAGGGCAGGTCAAAGCTCTGGTTACAGAGTATAATGCTCTGGTAACAAAGCAAACATACCAACATATAATAATTACGCTTAAAAACATAGTTTTTACATAGTCATTCTAACAGCACATCAAGGAACTCGAGGCTACGCTGTCTCTACTGGTAGTTATATCGCCTCTCAAAACCAATATTTCTTCGGTACGCTATGCTTAATAAACCGATTTGACCTCAGTAGTAAGTCCTGCTATAAATTTTTCATAATCCTTGTAAATTTAACCTTGCAATCGCATAAAATATTGGATCTGCATGCTTTATTAGTGTAGCTTTAACATATTTTGCAAGGGCTGAATTGAACCTCTCAAGTCAGAACATAATTTATTGAAGCATCAAATGCTTAATTTTGTGCATAATTTTAATGCCTCCAAACCAGGCTGACATTTAAAACTTAAAATTATTCCAGATATATTCGACACAGCGTTATTATGATGCAAAAACTATCTAGAGAAGCTTCTGAATTATTCATTTCTACCAGCGTCACTAAAGGTAAATAAATACACAGTACATACATATGCCTTTCAATTTTGATGAAGCCACGATATTCATCCGTATAAACGTAGAAGTGAACCATTTCATGTCATTGAATGTCATTTCTTTCTTTTATTCTGCCCCATTCAACCCATGTGATTCAATTTGGTTGAATCGTGTAATACCTTATTTTAAGGTAATAAATAGTACATGGTGTACTTCTCTGCCTTTCAGTTTGGATGAAGCCACCAAATCGATCGATATAAACTTAGAAGTAAGTCATTCAATGTTCATTGTCAGTCATTGAATGTCATTTCTTTCTTTATTTTTTATCTCCATCCTTTGGTTTGGATTCAATTTGGTTGAATCGTGTTATATAATCAAAGGATAATAAACAAAGATTCCACTACTTAGAGCATAGAACATAAAACATGATTTGATACATGATATACAAGATCCACCGCCGGAAAACCTGCTTTCAAATAAAAAAATGCATGCAAATCGGTCCACTCGTTTTAGAGCTGACACACAGACAGACACACAGGCAGACATACTGACACACACACATAGCGGTCAAACTCATAACATCCATTTTTTGTCGTGGGTTAAAAATAGTTGACTGCAGGAAGGACGCGTGACATAAACGATGTTAATGTAAAACTTGGCAAAGCAATAAATACTCGTAACAGGGTGGTAAAATAATGTTCATAGCACAAAACCATAGTTTTTAGGGTTTCGTAGTATAACAAGAAACCCTTATAGTTTTGGTGGCCCGACACGCGCCCGGCCATTAACCATTTATTATCAAACATTTGTGATAAACATACATACAAACTTAGCGTACTATGTATAAAATATGAAAGGCATTATAATGAGCCTATTGAAAAATTTGGGAATTGTTATGTCCCAATTCTGAAGTAAATTTGACTGTGGTAAAAAATTCTGTAAAGCCAAAACCTTCTGAAATGAAAGAGGTCGAACTGTGGTATTGAATTTATTTATTAAGAGCCCTGATGTGATAAAAGCAATCAGTATCAACATTGAGCCGTTGTTAAAAAAAATCTACGATTCACCCAGGTGGTCTCAGGGAGGTGGACGGTGGGTAAAAACTGAATCAAACGTTATTTTGACAATTCTTACGATATTTATGTATTTCTTAATATACACAAGAACAAAGCTCCAGTCGTTTCATAAAGATCATTCCACAACGGTCCCCAAAAGCTTATGGGAGTGACGAATGTCTTCGTACGATAATTTTCTAGAACAACTCAAGTAAAGTCATCATCATCATCTCAGCCGTAGGACATCCACTGCTGGACATAGCCTCTCTCATGGATCTCGAAGTACTAATCATGAGAGAGTGTTGCCTTACTCACCACACTTGGCAGGTGGGTTGGCGAGCGAGCGCAGTACGGGATGTTTATATACGGAAAAACGCTGCTGCCCATCTTCCGTAGGTCCGTCTGTCTGTCCATCTTCCCTTAACGGATTCATACTGTATCCAAGGGCAAAATTTTACTGCCGGCGCCCCACGGCAAGTACCACCTACCAGTAAATCATTTCTTCAACTTAAAGTGATTAATGGTAACTGTAACTTATGTAAATAACAAAGGTAGGTAATTAATTGATATTGCTCCTTCATTCTTGCGTGCAGTTGTTTTTTACGTAGCTTCTATTTTTACCTTCAAGCTACATAACAAATTGTGTTTCATCGAAATAAGTTTTAAAATCACTCATGAGACTTCATACATATCGTGTTATTTTAAAACACATATGAAATATAGAAATGACCATACCATTCGGCTACGGAGCCGAATGGTAAAGGCAGCCTGCGTTAAAGGTGTTCGTCTGAACGTTACGGGTTTGAGACCCGTCGGAGTCAAAATTTTAATTGCATTTTTCATTTTTATAAATGATACCTTAGTGTGGGTTTACACTTTAAATACAAAAATAGCTTATAAAATATATGAAGTAAATAGGCAGGCGACCACCAGCCAAATAAATATCGTGAGGAAACCTGCGGCTTAGGTAGCTTCAGATATATTAACCTGTTCTTTCCTTTCTTTGTGCTGGACAAGCCTTATCCATTTAACAATGTCCCAGGCACTGCAGCGTCCCGTACAGCATGATTACCAGTTTCTAACGTGTATGCTTCAATGGTATGGTCAAGCAATAACGGCAGATATCTACTGTGCCGAACTCCGAACAATGATAGCAAAACTAGCAGTGAAACAGCCCCGACTCATGAATCGATCTTCATCATTATTGCTCCATGATAACGCGAGACCTCATACAGCACGAGAAACCGTTTTGACTCTACAGGAAATGCAATTAGAAACCATTCCTCGCCCTCCGTATTCGCCAAACCTTGCTCCAACGGACTACCATTTTTTCGTGATTTGGACAATTTTCTACGTAATAAAAAGTTTTCTTCTCAGGAGGCAGTACAAAATGCTTTCACACAGTTTGTCGAATCTAGATCACCAGAGTTCTATCGCAAAGGCATAAATGACCTTTCTATTAGATGGCAGCAATGTATGCATAATAATGGTAATTATTTTGATTAAATAAATATGTTAAATTTAAAAAAAAAAATATTTTAACGACTTTAACCCCTAATATGCATATATTCATTCAAAATTTAAAGAGCATGGAGGAGCTACTATAAAATGTTGAACCCAAAAGCTAAACTGTTTACCTTCTGAAGATTTTACAGTGTACTGTAACATTATGATAATATTGAATTTATGCTTCTGCTTTAGTATTTTCTTGTTGATTAATGACATGCCCATTACCGTAATGCGTTTTGTAAAATTACAGCTCGAAAGTCCATGTTCTGCTAAAGCCGTAATAAACTCAATACCGTTGTAAAATTCATGATGCTTAATGATTTTGAATGAAACCTTACTTGCGTACATATAGCTTGTTCTTCATGGCCAAACTATTTAGCCTAACTGATTTGGCTACGAGGACTAATATGGGAAGTAAATATGGGAAATATATAAAATATGGGAATGTGAATATGCTACCTATGGGAAGTTCCCATAGGCACAAATTAGAAACTTCAGCAATAGTTCATTAGGCAAAGTGCATTGTGCCGTGGGGTGCCGGCAGTAGAATGTAAACTCTCCTCTCTTGCCCGTGGATGCAGTAAGAATCTGCCAAGGGATACCTCAGGAAGATAGGCAGCAGCGTCTTTCCATGTGTCAGCTGTAGGACTGCTGGACATAAGCCTCCTCATGGATCTCCAAGATAATGCGGGGGTTGTTGTCATACTTGCCATGATTGGCAGGCGGGTTGGCGAGCGCAGTAGTGGATGTTGATACGCGGAAAACGCTACTGCCATCTTCCGGAGGTATTCCTTGGCAGATTTTTACTGCATCCACGGGCAAGATAGGAGAGGCAACATTCTACGGCATTCCACCACACCACAGCACCAGCTGTCATGTTACGAATAAACTATCATAAATTTGAATGATTTCGCGTAGGACAATGAGCCGTTTTCAGTAAAAAACAAAAAAGTGTTTCCTACTAAACTTAATAGATGGAGCTGGCAAGCGGAGAAAGCAAGTTTGTGATTAATCACAATTGCTGCCATTATCAAATTGTGTTTCCTACCAGTTAAATAAAACTAACGCCATCCATATGGTTCGAGGGAACTATTTTTGAAGTTTTTACTTTTTAATGAAAACACCTTATTTATTGCGTCTCATGCATCAAAATATATTTCACAAGGGAAAATTAATGATCTTGACAAAAAGGGCTTAGTGCCACTTTTCTCGACGACAACGACGGCAACAAAACCCCGGCAATTTACAATGAGGAGTTTTCATTATAAAGAACTTATTTTTTTTTGACGAGCTCTGTGGCGCAGCGGGCGAAGGTCCGCCTGCGACGCAAGAGGTTGCGGGTTCGATTCCCGCCTCGGGACAAATGTCTGCACGATCTGCAGATATTTGTTCAGGGTGTTCTGGGTGTTTTTCTATATATAATAAAAATATCTATCTATGTAGTATAATGTAACACCAATTATGGACTATCCTAATAAAGTATGAAATATATAGTGCCTCTTTAAGTTTATTGTTGGTAAACATAATATTGGCATTGACAGAAATCTTAGTACCTCGCTTTAAATTAGATTAGCGGGTTCGATTCCCGCCTCGGGACAAATGTCTGTACGATCTGTATGTGTACAGAATGTTTTGGATGTTTTTCTATATAATAACAAAAAGTATCTATCTTTGTAGTATAATGTGTTATCAGTCATCTAATGCCCATAACACAAGCTCTGCATAGCTTTGGGCTAGATGATGCTGCGTGAATTGTCCAACATTATTTATTTATTTATATAGGAACTACTTTTTTTTAAACGGCTAATTTATTGTGTCTCATACATCAAAAGCCGTGGGGTGCCGGCTGTAGAATGTTGCCCTTCCTCTCTTGCCCATGGATGCAGTAAGAGCCTGCTAAGGGATAGCTCCGGAAGATGGGAAGCAGCGTCTTTCCGTGTATCAACAACCCATACTGCGCTCGCCAACCCGCCTGCCAAGCGTGGCGAGTATGGCAACACTCCCCATAAAGATGCATGAGGGAGGCCTGTGTCCAGCAGTGGATGTGGACAGTTAGTAGTCCTATGGCTGTGATGATGATGATGATACATCAAAATATACTTGACAAACTTAATGATCGCGACAAAAAATGCTCTGTACGTTTTTCTCACGAAGAGAGGAACACAACCCTGGCAATTTACAATTTAATCATGGGAAATCGTAACATCTCCGCTCATTAGTTATCGTTTCAAGTTAACATTCATCATGCGCTGTCACATTTTGAATTTATTATGAGTCCGACAAAAACTTTTGACTGACATGCCGTCCAGTTTGCTTGACGCCTGACAGAGTGGTATTTCTTATGATCACAGTGTTTATGCAAAATATACAAAGAAACACGGAGTCCATTTATTACGCTTAATCTGATATAGAACCTCCACCGGCTTTGTTGTGGACAGCTGTCTGTGACGCACGGGTTCGATTTTCGCTGCGTGGCAATTTTAAGATCAGTACGAATCTGCCGAAACTTTCAATACCTCCTGAAAATGGGCAGCAGCGTTTTTCCGTGTATTAAATGCAATCGCTCGCCAATCCGCCGTGGCGAGTATGGCAACAAGGAACTCAGGATCTTGGAGATGCTTGAGACCTGTGTCCACCAGTGGACATGGACAGCAGTGCTACGGCTGAGATGATGATGATGATGATGATTGATGCTCGGCTGCAAGTGAACCCACGACCTTCGGAACTAAAGTCAGGAGTACGTCCCACTTGACTAACACGATCCATGCGGTTTAATAAAGCTATGGTGGAGTAATATAAATTTTATATTACTAAATCTTTTTATAAAAATAAATCTTTTTCTCTCCTAATTACATACTTAGTTAAATATTATTATTATCTTTTTTGTTTTTAATTTGAGTTTGTGTTTTTTTTCTTTCTTTTGTAATAATGATGTAATGTTGTTCACGATAACTTTATTTTTTTTTTACGCTAAAAGTGGAAACTTGTAATTGGCCCTCAGATACTTTGAAGCATTTTGCTTTTAAGTAGTTTATAATTAAGTTATAAAAATGTACCTACCTAGCTGTAAGTTTTCTTAAAATTAATATAATAAAATAAAATATAATTTATCCATGAAAGATCCATATTTGGGGCTGCTAATATTAAATATACTAGAGATCTGCACTGACGTCCCGCATTGGAGTATATTGTGCATTGTCTCTCATGATACTTCCCCGACCGAGCCAACCCAACTCCTTGAAGTACCGGAAAAGGACTCTGGCAGCACTCCGTTAACATCCTCGAAGGGTATGGAGATGTTGTAGAAGAAGGGCATGAAGGAATGACGCTTTGAGCTCTTGTAGTCCCGTTTTTGATCTAGCGGCATGGCTATGCAGTAGCACGTTTACACTTATCCGTTTCCAAATCTCCAATTATTAGACGATTTCCACTTCAATACAGACTCCGGTGGTTAATTATTTTTCGTCAGTCTTGGTGTTTTCTATCTACGATAAGCTTTACGTAGATACGTAGAATAACTCGGGTCACCGACATCTTGGTTTGGCTGACTCGGTCAGCCAAACGGATTAGCACGTTGAAGTGGCAATGGGCAGTTGGTCGAAGAACAGATGGCCTATGGGGCCGAAAAGTTCTCGAGTGGAGGCCACTGACCGGCAAGCGCAGCGTAGGACGTCTACCAGCAGATGGGCGGACGACCTGGTAAGGTATGCTGGTCGGCGGTGGATGCAGGGCGCTCGCAGTCGCAATACTGGAGGTCCATGAGGGAGGTCTTTGTTCAACAGTAGACGTTTTATGGCTGTGGAAATGATGATAAAGATGAGTATTGTTTAGAAAAAAAAGTATTCGCGCATTCTGGTTCCCATTGTGCAAGCTTTGCTAAGATTGGTGACTAGTAGCTATGTGTTATATGTGTAGTGTCCAGCATTATTCATAATTATTATTTTATATTAACAAAAAAACAGGCAAATCGTATCGGTTGGACCGGCTTGTTTGATAGTCGAACAATGTTTTATTAGACAGTCGAAACGATCCAATTAGGCAGATGACCGCCGACTTTACATTCGATTCGATTGTCCGAACAGTTGAACCGATAATTCTTCCCTTCAAGTATCAATCACTGGCACAGAGCAATGCCTAGTTGAGGCGGGAGCAAAGTTTCACTTTGTTTGACTTCATTCTGACGACGAAAAGAAGCCCATGTTCCTAAATCAAATCAAATAATATTTGTGTATACATATAACATATCATAAGTATCAGGTTAAATGACAAGAATATCAGCACTTGCTACAGCGGCACAGGGCTTTTTTTATACGACAAAATGACGAGACAAACCGTAGGCCTACCTGATGTTAAGCGGTCACCTCTGCCTATTACAACTGCAATACCGCAGTGACCACGTTCCCTAAGCAACGCTGAATTGCATTGCGCCTGTCACCCTGAGACATAGAGTTGTAAGGTGGCATGTGCCCATCACGGCCCCATTACACTTTAAACCGGAACACAGCAATGCAGACAAACATACCTGCTTAGCGGCAAAGATAGGTATGGTGATAGTACTTCCCAGGGCTGCTGGAGCGCTGGTTTTTAGTGGTGCCTGATTGTTTCTATTTCTTCTAGGATTCTAGTACATTTTGATGTACTATTATTGCATAGTCGCTAGTCGCAATATAGGTTTTAAGGGCAAGGTAATTAAATAAAAAAAACTTTGTTTCTATGAAACCAAATTAAAGTTTTAAGGAAATGAAAATGCGCTTCAACACTATAAAAAATAAAAACTATAAATTTGTTGTTAAAACATATAAAAAAGTAACTTAGTCGGCTAAAACTGATAGCCGCTGGATGCCTCACGATGTTTTCTTACACCTTTAAATCAGAAGCACGTGTTAAATCTGAAGCACGAGTTAATTCTTAGAGAGCAAGTAACGTAATATTAATCTAAACGCTCCTGAATAACTCGTAGAAGTGATTTTTTGGAGAAAGTCGGACAAGTTTACCTAGCAATAAATTTAACTCAAGCTTAGTTAGCAATACTTTTAACCCTAAGAAAATTATATGGCGCTTCAATTGCCACCCACCAATTTTACCTAAGACTAATTGCAGCAAGCCTTATTGAGCTTATTTTCTTTTTATTGGTCAAGAATTAAAAAATAAGTATTTAAAACCACATTATTCTTCTAGGATTCTAGCACATTATTAACCAATCCAAAGGTTGCCTGGAAGAAATTTTCTTTTGAATATTTCGATTTTAGCGATAAGGCCGCCCACTGTGTATTTAGTTAAGTATTAAGTCCTCTACTGTTATTTCTTTTATTTTATGGTGTACAAAAAAGTTATAATCATTCATCATTCATTCATTATTATGCTTTAAAAACTTCTTTCTTTCTTTTAAAAGTGGGAAGCGGCCGGTGATCATGAGAAGTGGAAGGAGATGGGCAGACCCATGCCTAGCAGTTAGACACGTTCATTATCTCAGCCGTAGGACTGCTGTCCAAGTTCACTGCTGGACATAGGCCTCCCGCATGGATCTCTAAGATTACGAGGAAGTTGCCATACTCACCACGCGTGGCAGGCGGGTTGGCGAGCGCAATAATGGATTTTGATACACATAAAGCTGCTACTGCCTTTCTTCCAGAGGTACCTTGGCAGATTCTCGGGTAAGATAGGTGAGGCAACATTCTACTGCCGGCACCACTTGGTTGGACACGTCGGTTATTAAAATTAGGTAGGGATTTTTATAGTTCGTATGGGAAATTCATTGTTAATTTGACTAATTACGTCATATTACGAAATAGTGTGTAATAATAAAGTAGAGATAAAAATGTAAGAAGATTCTAAAGCCCCAGGTTATGTCCGGGGAGTCTTGAAAAACTATTCTCCAATACTACCTTGTGATAGTGACATACGCACGTCACAGGGCAGGCAGCGTGCTTTGTGCAGCCGCGCTGGGTGGCACGCTAATATTTATTCAGACAACGCCGCACAATGGCGACGTATTTCAATGACGAGGAGCGTGCTGGGCCCATAGCCTGCAGCGTCGCAGTCACAGCCTTGTATGCGATTGTGCGGACCTTGCTGTAATAGAACTGAAACTCAAAAGTCGGTTTCTTATTTTGTATTTATGTTTCTTATTATTTATCACGGATTTCGTTTTTTTTAATTATTTATCACGGATTTATCCTTACGTTACAATTTTGTAGCTAAATGTAAAGTATGTCAGTGCGCGAATATCAAATTAAACTGTTCTAGAGCAACTAGGACTCATGAACAACTGAGGTTTCCGTGCTATGATAAATGTATTTGTGATAGAGAAAATAATATTTTGTTTGGTAATGATTTGGCTACCTCTGTGGCGCAGCGGGCGAAGGTTCGCCTGCGACGCAAGAGGTTGCTGGTTCGATACCCTCCTCGGAACAAATGTCTGTATGATCTGCAGATATTTGTTCAGGGTGTTCTGGATGTTTTTCTATATATAATAAAAAAATATCTATCTATGTAGTATAATATAATAAGTATATCAGTCATCTAGTACTCATACATAACACAAACTCTGCTTGGGGCTAGATGATGCTTTGTAAATTGTCCAGCCTTATTTATGCCGTGGGGTGCCGGCAATGCTGTGGGGTGCCGGCAGTAGAATGTTACCCCTCCTCTTATGCCCGTGGATGCAGTAAGAGCCTGCTAAGGGATTCCTCCGGTAGATGGGCAGCAGCGTCTTTCCGTGTATCAACATCCCGTACTGCGCTCGCCAACCCAGGCGGGTTAGCGAGCGCAATCAGTGTTTTAAATGAATACAAGTACAAAATATTCATCGGAGATCTCTTGTCCGAGAACAGACCTCTACAAAACCACTCTAAATAGAATTTTTATTGTTTGGAACATTTACACATAACCACTATCAACAAAGAAGGTTTCAGGTTTTTATCTTTTCAAACTTCAAAAACTAACGGTATTATTTTCGACATTTTTCATAATTAGTAAAAATTACTATGCATAATTTTATTATGCTATTTTGTATAAACGGTAAACCAGATTATAATGCTGGTGACATGTTGGATTTTCAATGGGAGTTTAGTATCTATTGTATTTAGTGAATACACAATGGCAAAACTACATAAAATTTTAATTTTAAAATCGGAACGGGCCATTCCTGCGAACCAATGTCTTGAGGCGAACCAAACCACATAAAGCGCGGTAGGTGGCTCGAACACCAATAGAATATCCGAGAAGGATCTGCATAATTGGCGCCTTCTATGTGTCTTTGCTTGTATGTCAGTTTATTTTTATAAGATGCCGGTATCATGCGCATGCAATAGTAATAAACTGACGCACCTGCTGTTATGTTGATCTGGATATCTTTGTAGAGTTTACATGGTTTACGCTGGGTTTATTTATGTTATCACTACATAAATAGTCTTTTTTGAACTTTCGCGATCACGACACATTATTAACACATATTTAACCGGGTATTTATCGCGCTATTTACCTTTATTATTGCCCGACGTTTCGACAGGATTGCACCCATCGTGGTCGCGGGAAGACTGACATGTTAGAGGTAACCGCAGCAAAGCGAAGGCGTTTTTTCAGACTACCCTCACTACATAAATAATTATATAATCATTTATTTGAGATTACATATATCCGGAATATTAGGTAGGAACATAAATTATTTAATAATCATATTAATGGACAAGGATTTTGATCACTGTGTGAGTGACCACTTCAACGAGCTTCAAACTTGTTTGCAATAACATTTAGGATGCTGTTGCTACTACTACGTATCGTACGCAGCAAAGAAAAAAAGCAAAGAAATAAAGATTTCTTCAATTCAATAGAGAAATGTGTGTTTTCTATGTACGAAAAGTATATAACACAGACAGATAGACATACAGACAGACGAAACAAAATTGTAAGAGTCCCTTCTTGTAGGTACTACATAACCCCAAAACATAAAACAGAAAATAATACGAAATTTCGATTTTTTTTTCTCTCCAAAACTACTTTTTTCTATGGGCTGAAACCCTCCCCGTTAGTACACATATCTCTTGGGTTAGTAGTACACGTATTACAATACACCCTGTATAGTGTTTACATGTCTGTTGTTTATTACTTTATTCATAAAATGGCGTATAACCAACTGTAACTAAAAGACAATAGACATTTCCATTCAATATTATGGAATACAATGCATAAAAGTTGGTCATAACGACCAGAAAAAATACCTAGGCTCCCTATGGCAATACTAATAAATAGTAACGACATCGAAGTACGTAATGGATGGAGCCATGTTTAGATACATACTTTATGGCTAGAATTTTTCTAGGAGTTTTTACTCCGTGCTTGGCTGCATTTACATAGAAAGCTAGGAAAAAAAATCTTACCCTGCAACCTGTAAAGACCACAGATCAATTTTAAAACAGTCTTTGGATAAAAAAAAACTTGTTACAGCCGCTAGTGTTCTTTTTAACCCCCGACCCAACAAGAGGGGTGTTTGACCGCTCTGTGTGTCTGTGGCACTGTAGCTATTCTATTAATTTGTGTTGTTTTATTTTGTAATTTGTGACGCGTCAATAAGGTCCATGCGGCCGCGCTGAATAAAGTATTTTTTGATTCTTGAGCTTTTAAACGAGTGAAGCGATTTGAATGCAGTTTTTTTATTTAAAGCTACTTTTTTGCGGTAGTTCTTAAATATGTTTTATGGAAATCGGTTACACGTTTACAAGATTTAAAAGTGGGGATGTATAATCGAATGTTTCCAAATATACTCAACTTTGGTATCAAATGTAAGGAAATTGTGCGTAGAATGCAAAACTTAAAGTAACATAGAAATCTGTTTATCCATTTAAAAGATTGCCTTTTATTAGTAAACAGAATTTCTATCTCTTAATTAGTCTGTCTGTTTATCTTATTATCTATGTATTTTTATGTTAATTTTTATTTGTAAATTACCTACTCAAAATCATATTTATTTTTCGCACCACCACAAAACTCTGCACTACACAAAGGTTAGCTGGAAGAAAATGCTAAATAGCATTAGGTTCGTCTATGTACATGATTTGTGCATTAAAGAATTTTCTTATCTTATCTTATCTTATCTTAGTGTCGGGGGTAAGTACTTAAATTATTTAACTTTACAAACTTGTTCTGTTAGTTACACAATTACAATGACAGGGCTGTTGTTACCACGCTTACTCCGCGTATCTATTAGGTTCAGTAGTAAACACATTTTTTCTATTTATTGTTAACGGCTCATTAATCTGCGTTATGGATCAATCAACCATAACAAAGAATTTTTAATCATAAAAGAGGTTGATCAACTTGAGGAGGTTTTTTTGAGAATTATCTTGCAAGTCAACATATACGAAGTAACGAAATATATATCTGTTAATGTTAAGTAGGTATTTATTTTTTTTAGGTAAAATCAATACCATTTTAGTAAATACGATCGTGTATGTACTTTTGTGATGATGAATAAAGAGTTGTCTATTTATTTATCTACCTGTGTCTCATCATTTCAGCCATAAAACGTCCACTACTGAACGCAGGCTCTCATCATGGATCTCCATAAGGGGCAGTTGCCATACTCACCACGCTTGGCAGGCGGGTTGGCGAGCGCAGTACGGGATGTTGATACACGGAATGACGCTGCTGCCCATCTTCCGGAGGTAGCTCTTAGCAAGCTCTTACTGCATCCACGGGCAAGATAGGAGGGGCAACATTCTACTGCCGGGGCCCAACGGTGTCTGCTAGAGCGCTTTTTAAACTTTTCAGGGTTCCGTAGTTTTTGTTAGGCTGTACTGTCCCACTGCAGGTCAAAGGCGTCCCTTCCCGTGTAGTATAGAAAAGTGAAAGGAACTTCTCTATACTGAGTCATTGTGGTCCAGTCTTCAAGCTTCGCGTCTAGTTCGCTTCCTATCGACGACTTGCACTTTTTTGTACACTACTAATTGATGTGACAAGTCGAAGGCACACCTAATGTTGGTAACCTCTGCCTATAACAACTGCAATACAATGATCACGTTCACTAAGCACGTGACCAACGCTGCACTGCATTACGTTTCCTGTCATGTAGGTGGTGAATTTAACTCATGACTCATTCGGCATGCGGCAGAGGTGACGCGTTACTTGTATTTTAAAATACCAAATAAAGTTCAAAAGTCATATACCTATCTAATTGTCTTTCTTAAACTTTCGCGATCATAACACATTATTAATTTATATTTAACCGGGTAATCATCGCGTCAATTACCTTTATTGTTTTCCAACGAATAATAAAGGTAATTTACGAGATATACATATTTATATTAATAATTTTAATATTATGCATTTCAGTTTTGTTCTTGTATATACATATATGTTTACGACATTTAACAAACAGGGTAAATATCGCGTCAATTACCTTTATTGTTTTTCAGCGAATGATAAAGGTAATTTACGAGATATATTTACCTCTATATTAATAACCTAAATCCTATGTATTTCAGTTTTGTTCTTGTATATGTATGTTTACGTTTTTCTTTGTATTTTATGTTGTTATTCTTAAGTAGGAACACATTTTATGTCGGAGAAGGGAGCCGACTCGGCTACTCAGTTTTTTTGTAACGTTTGCAGCAGTCAACGGTTTTCTTATACGTGTATTTTTGTACCTAAACTATTTTGGGTTCCGAATAAATATGCATTTGTGTAAGTCTTTCCAACATGCTCTATCAATTACAATGCAGGAAAGCCTCATTCAACCAGTACATATCCTTTATTGCCCATTTTACGCACTGTCCAAGTCACTCGTTTGACGTGTAAATATGCCTTCTAAGGTTCATATGACGGGTGCATAACTAATGATAGATCGCTAGGCTCGCTAGACCTTGCACTTTATGCCTTCGTGATAAAGGTTATATCACATGGGCATAAGGTACAAGGGCCTAACTATTCCCGTAATTTATGTAACTAGAAACAGGTTTGCAATGGTACTAGGACAAAAAGTAGTACCATCTTGGACGAGTTACGCAAGACCGAGATGCCGCAAAAAAGTTTTCGCTTTCATAGGAAGTTCAACCACCCGTAGTAGGTACCTTCTCGATTTGTCTCTGCAAATGTCATCATAACCGGCCAGTATTACTTATAAACAATAAGTAATGCCGGATAAGTGGCGTAAGGTGCCGGCGGTAGAATGTTACAACTGCTCTCATGCCCATGGATGCAGTAAGAGCCTGCTAATTAAGGGATACCTCCGGTAGATGGGCAGCATCGACTTTCCGTGTCTCAACACCCTATTCTGCGCTCGCCAACCCGCTTGTCAAGCGTGGCGAGTATGGCAACAACCCCTCATGATAAAAATCTATGAGGGAGGTCTATGTCCAGCAGTAGACGTCCTACGACTGAGACGATTATGTTGATGAATGCTGGATATTTCACACAGCACCATCTAGCCTCAAAGTCAGCAGAGCTCGTGTTATCGGTACCAGATCGTTGGTAAAATGCTCGTTGGTGGAATACTAGATTGTTTTCGTTTTTGTAAAACATACTTAGGTAACGTACATGAAAAAGCAGTAGCTCAGCAACCCTGACCCAAGACAAAATTTATTGCCTGCAGAAAGCGAATACTTTACTCCGGCGGGGCTCAAACCCACATCTCAGTGAGTCTTAGACGGATATTAAACCTACTACGCCACGGAGGTCGTCGTTAAATTGGAAAAGTAATGTGAAAGATTATATTTTGCCAAACATGACAATAGACATGAATGTCAGAATGTTTGACTCGCTTTGAGGGTGAAGGAAAACATAGTGAGGAAACCCGCGGCTTAATCATCTTCAGACGTACTGACCTTTCCACTTGTTCTTTCCATTGAATAATAGCTGACTAATCTGAGAGGATGGTAAAGGTTATGGGCAAGCTGACGCTGTATAAATCATCTACAACAGATGTAAAGGCCTTACTAACTCGTATATTTAACATGCCTTGTTAGTGTGGGTGTGGGTCGAATCTTGGAGGCTTAGTAAGAACCACTTCCTAAAACTCAATAGGACTAACATTTGGTAAGTACTTGCGTATCTTTGGAGACAATACATTAATATAGTACCATGGAGCGGGTCTGATGTTGGAGTCGGAAGATGGCCATAGGAACTCTTTCACTAAATAAGTAAAACATCGAGTTGGGGCTTATTTGTTTTGTCTTGACAACCACTTTTAGAGTTTCCTCAACTGAACTTGAGTGAATAAAGACTTGTTTTATAAATATTTTTCTAACTCTGATAAGTTATTTCGAGTTATTGTTATGATTACTGTACAAACTATTTGAAGATTGTCATGGATATTGTTTTAAATTTCAAACGCCAATAAAAACTAGGTATCAATGTCAAAATAACATTAAATACAAACCTATAAATTCCCCTCAAAGTCCCCAAACCCACGTCCGTGCTGACCATCTATGCCATGTGAGAGGCACTTTCAATGAAATTACGTAGCGGGTGACCAAAAGTGTTATTGCAAACAAACAGAAAAACGATAAAATTAGGTAACCTTAATAAAATGTTATTTGACACTGGCAGAATCGTGTAAAACCAACACAAAAGCCACAAAAGAAAAAAGAGACTTATATATTTTAGTCTTAGCTCAGGTAGTGTGTGATAAAGACAGAGTAATAATGATGATTCTCAGGCTGTTCCAACTTTTCAAACACTATTAAGATCAAGAGCGAACGTTACCGCGATAAATGCTACGGCGGCTGCATAAATGGCTTTAATAAAGACAATGCCAGCAGTTTCGACTTTTAATTCTTTTTTAAACCCTTTATATGCTAATCGAGTACAATTTATCATTGCAGGACGTATGAATGGGCGAGATTGGGTACGACTAGGTAAAATAATGGTGAATGTCGTGGGTAGATTGCATCTGACGTGGTTTGACGCGTGACATCGGAACGACTGCGAGAATGTCGTTTACGAGATGCTTGATTTATTTAGATGATTTATGGCGTAAGTGGGGAAAACAATGCGGACATGTCTGGAACATGTTTTCTGGAAACCTGCAAGAGGCAGCAAGCAGCTTTGCATATAAATTATTTTAACCCTTTCTATAGCCGGAGATAATATTTTATGTTTTCATTTCCTGACATTAACATTACAAATTGTTTTGACCGTATTAAAAGAATAAATTATGTATGCAATAAGCCATAATTCATCATCATCATCATCATTTCAGCCGTAAAACGTCTACTACTGAACTAAGGCCTACCTCATTGATCTCCATGAGGGGTAGTTGCCATACTCACCACGCTTGGCAGGCGGGTTGGTGAGCGCAGTACGGGATGTTGTTATACGGAAAGATGCTGCTGCCCATCTTCCGGAGTTGTCTCTTAGCAGGCTCTTACTGCATCCACGGGTAGGAAAGGACGGGTAGCATTCTACCGCCGGCACCCCACGGCTACATAATTATGCTAAACCATAATTATTTACATTATATACGATATATACGATACGATATTCGAGTACAATCGCTAAATTGATTATCATCTATTATGAAGATAATCAATATTAAGAAGATATTTTATATAATTAATCGTGATAAAAAATCTTTGCATGACGTGATATTATGTCTATTGTATTGTATTGACATGCCATATTGTTGTGTAACGTTGGTAATGGAAGCTGAGTTGGCTGAGTGGTATGTACCCCCGACCTTCGATCCAAAGGTTATGGCTTCGATTCCGGCAGAGATCCAATGGAACTTTCTTAAAAAAGTCTTAAATTTCGTAGACTTAAAAAACTGGGATGATGGTATAGGTGCTGGTCCCGAACACTGCAGCGTACTGTACAGCATGAATGCCAGTTGCTGACGCTATGTAAATCATCTTCTATAGATGTAGGTAGAGGCCTTACTTCATATATTATGGTAAATAAATTGAATTTAATGATACAACAGTTAAACGTGATCCATGTAAGAAGCACAAAATGTTCAATGTTAACATGAATATGATTTTAATTAAAATACTAAATTACGAAAAGCATTGTTCATTCTCGCGCGAGAAATTGAAAACAATAAACTGTAATGTACTCGGCTTTAGGTGCATATAATGCTGTCGGCACACCGAGCATCTTGATTCAAGCACTGCATATACCGAATGCCAGATAGACCTTTGTTTAATCACAATTTCTTCCAAAATTATGCAACTACATCGTTGCATATCAGCAATTGAAATTGTGATTAAGCAAAGGTCCATCTGACAGGTGCTTAACGTTAAAGGAAACATCGTGAGGAAACCCGCGGCTTAGTTAGCTTCAGACGTATTTACCTTTCTGTCCTCTGACTAACAGCTGATTAAGCTGAGAGGATGGTATAGGTGCTGGGCACGCCTAATCCATCAAACAATGTCATAGGCACTGCAGCATCCCGTACAGCATGATAACCAGTTGCTGACGCTGCATAAATCGTCTATAATAGATGCAAAGGCCTTACTTACTTACTGTCTTATCTGACACTCGGCACGTAAATTAATTTAATTGACCTAATGTTTGCAACTCTGTTGTTGTTACTCTTGTATTGTACGGTATTGGTTTTCCAATAAATAAATAAAATACCTTTACGTATAAACGATTTTTTTCCTATTTTAACATTATTTTATTCTAGAACTCAGTGTGCCAACGCCCCAGTTTACATGCAGTTGATCAGCAACTTATTACAAGTGTCATTTAAATCACTTGCGCTGTGTTTAATTATTACAAGCAAGACCACACAAATATCATCGCAAAGCCAAATGAAGTTCAGTTGGCTCATTATATTACCTCTCTCAAAATAAAATAAGAAGATTCTAATCGACTGTACTTCCAAACAGTTTTCCCAAAGTAGCATACCCGATTGTGTCGTAAGTTTTTCAATAATAGAAAAATTATCCAATATCTATTTTTATTTCATATGTCCAGTCCAGTCCAGTCCAGTCCAGTCCTGGGTGTTCCGCCATGTTGGATTCAGAGTCATTTATTGTCATTTAATTTTTTGAGTTATTCTCAGAAGCCCTTTCATTTGATACCCATATTATAGGGGTACATTAAAATTATGTAGTCCACCATCTTGGGTGTTCCGCCATGTTGGATTCAGAGTAACGTCACATAGCTAACCATGCATTGTCATCCAAAGTAAACATGTATACAAAATTTCAGCTCAATTAGTTGAAGGTCCTGCTCCAAAATTTAGTTGCAAGATTCCGCGAACAAACATAATTACATACATTCATACTTACATACATACATACATACAGGGCAAGCTAAATAAAAGCTTTTAAAAATACGACCATTTAAATGCATTGATTAAATTAAAATGGTTGTAATTATTTCTGATTACATTTAAATAATTAAATACAATATCCGCCGTGGGGTGCTGGCAGTATAATGATACCCCTTCTCTCATGCCCACGGATGCAGTAAGAGCCTGCTAAGGGATACCTCCGGAAGATGGGCAGCAGCGTCTATCCGTGTATCAACATCCCATACTGCGCTCACCAACCCGCCTGCCAAGCGTGGTGAGTATAACAACTACCCCTCATGGAGATCCATGAGGGAGGCCTGTGTTCATCAGTGGACGTTTTATGGCTGAAATGATGAATTAAATACAAAATAACAAAAATATACATATTATGTCTTAATAAGTAGTATATTTTTGGAATCTCCTTTCAATTCCCTTTATTTTGATAACCTACTAAATAGGTTTGTATAAAAAAAATTAACTATTTACAATTCCGACATTTTGGTTTTATTTAAAAAACCTATCTAAGGACACTTGGGTTTTTAATTAACTTATTAACGATACCTTAATTTTTGAAATCAATACGTAGAAATGAAGAAATTTACAAAGAAACGAAAAGGGAAACAAACATACAAGATTCGCCCAAAAAATAATACCTTTCCTTGGCAGTCGGGTAAAAAAAGATAAGTTGAAGATATTCCATACACACTTGCACAGTTGTAAATCCGTCCTTGCAATTAGCAGGCTCATTTGATTGCAGCTACTAAAGGTACAAATTACTATAACTTACCCGTATTTAGGATTCCGGACCAAAATGGTAAAAAGGAACCCTTATAGAATCACTCTGTCTGTCTGTCACAAATGGATATCTCGAGGACTACTGATGCTATCGACTTGAAATTTGTAATGGTTAAAGATAACATTTTTTTACTAATATAGTGTATATAAAAATGCTTAAACATATTCTATGATTGCAGGGATAGGGGATCTCAAAATTTAAACCTTCTCCCTTTATCTCCGAAGTGTGCAAATATAAACCCGTGAAACTTTTACAGCTTATAGAAGTGTATGTATACTTTACAGAACATTATTATAGCGAACTCTCTCATTTGCATAGTTTTTTAGACAAGGGGCGTGGAAGGGGGTTTTCAATTTGTTTGTGAAGTTACTAGGTCGTGTGTGATATCATATGAAAGGTATTCATTTGCACATTAATAAACAGTTATTAGTTTTGCTTTAAGCCGTATAGTTTTCGACTTATTCTTTAAAACGTTGAAAAAAATAGCGTTCCCCCCCCCCCCCTTATCTCCGAAGTTTGCGGAGATAAACCTCTGAAACTTTTTTGCTATTAGAAGTGTATGTAAAGATTACGGGAAAATTATAATGAACTCTCTAATTAGCATAAGTATTTTTTTTTAAATCATCGAAAGTGTAAATAATCTACATCAGTTCCGCTATCAGACAAGAGATGGCGCTGTCAAGGTTCTCCAACAAATATAAACCGCTTTTATCATTATATTATATTGTATGATGGCACGGAACCCTCGGTGCGCGAGTCAGACTCGCTCTTGCCCGGTTTTATTTATTACATATCTTCGCAAATAGCTTCTTGTAAAAAAAAATATGCATGCATTGCGTAATATTTTTCTATTCTACATTTTGTTGCATACTAAAAGTAAATTTTATTTATATTACCTAAATAACTTAAATTTAGCGAAGAATGCGTTTTCTTAATTTTAGCAAAAAACGTACGATCCCATTTGGTATGTTTGGAAAAAAAATCCTTGTGGGAAATGGAGATCAGTTTGTTCTTTTAACATATCTATTCCAATAATATTGACAAGATTTGTTATTTGGATGTTTGTACCTAATTAATAAACACAGCAACTACTAAACCGATTTTACAAATAATTTTACATCAGAAATGCTACGTTTTTAGAAAGTAACAAGAAGGCGCCGCAAAGGGATGGGGTGGGGTGCAAAGTTTGCCGAGGCAGCTAGTACAAAATATAGTTCAAGGGTCAAGTACTTTAAAATAAAATTAAATGTCAGTTTATTATTTTTCTCCTCAAAGCCTATAGTTTTCAAAAAGACTGTAAAAATTTAAATGTCGAGAAGAATTCTGTCCCATCCTGTATACTACTAATGATGATAATTTTACACACCATATTTCTCATTTAAAAAACCCACACAAAGATAATAAATATCTCACAAAAGCAAATAAATTGAAATTTCCTTGTACAATTGCCACACAAATTGAAAGAGTCGGGATAACTGCAGGATGCCCTCGGGACTTCGATCAAACATTCCCTGATGTGGATCGCGACCAAACCTTTCTATAGCTCTGCAATAGTGCTAGCCGCTGAGTAGGTAGCTTTTGTTCTAGGCATAGAGTCGTGTTGTCATTTTTAAACGTAGAAGACTGATCAAGCATTTCCTGAAGTCGATCGAGTCCGGACCTTTTCTATAGCTTTGCGGTAGTGCTAACCGCAGAGCAAGTAGGTTTTATTCTAGGTACCCGCCTAGAATAAAAATTACTTACCCACAGGATGATTTTTTAAATTTTTAAACGTCAAGAGCCATGGTGTAATTGGAACCTTTCCTGATGTTGAAGCCTTCAGAAGTATGATATATATGACCAATTTCAATTTTATCTCCCACGAAAAAAAAGGCACCCATGTAGTTAAAAAAAATGCCTTGCACAATCGCCACAAATATATGAACAGACGGGATAACTGCAGGAGGTAGGGGTCGGTAGTTAGAGTTTTGGTTCAATATTTTATATAAAAAAATTTAATCAAGGTTTTTAATACCCTCGGGTTTAGTGTTAGTTCATATAATATGATATAGTTTGAAGTAATAATATTTTAGGGTTTATTTGATATAATTACTTACAATATTTAAAAAACTTTATGACTTTTCATCAGAACATGTTAGCACAAAAGATATAATATTTAATAACCAAAGGTAGTAAAAAGATTAACTAACGTTATTTTTATTTATGTTTTAGTAATTGCTAAGTAACTAATACACGGGTGGGCTAAATACTTATTTTTCTCCCTCCAATCTTTTCCTTAACTCATTGTGAGTAAAGATAGTCGTTCAAATTTATGGATAATACACGTCTATGCTAGCGCCGCATAAACATGTCAGAGATCGGTGCCTAAGGTAAGAATGTTTCTAGAAAAAAAAAACCATTATCTTTGATTTACCGGCGATAATAACAAGAAACCTTTAGAATCTTGCGCATCGAGTCTGCTCGGTCAAACATTGTACCTAGGCATCTATCTTACACTTTGTAACTAACCGACGAAATAATTCTCTAATCACTACGACAGGATGTTCTTCAGGGAAACATTTACTGCAAACTGTTGTAATTAGTAACATAAAGTTTTTCACATAAAAGGCTCCTAGTTAAGTTTGACTTTGACATTTCCTATAGAAATTCTTGGAGCCCAGCATAACGGCATACCGTTAGGGATAAATTAAAAATATTGTAGGCCCACTATAAATCACAATCCCTTGTTTTGACAGACAGTTGTACGAAATTAGCCGATCCAATTTCCTGATGGCAAGATGCTACCAGTTTTTACAGCAGGCAGCTCGCTCTGATACCATCCATCAAGATCATGTCTAATTACGATAAGTATTGCAATTTAAATTATTGTATTTTTTCTCGCCATTGAGACTGGAGTAAATATAAGGCCTAATTCACACGTATAAGCAAAAGTTTATATTCTTTTTAATGCTGGTCAATTTACACAGCGTCACCAAGCCCCATAAGCTAAGCAGAGCTTGTGTTATGGGTTAGGGGAGCGCGGGGCTTGTTGTAACAGGGGTAAGTAGAAACAGACCTTTTTCAATAGGTATTTAAAACTTATTCACGATTGTTTTTAACTTATCTTAATATTATAAAGCGCCACACCACTTTATCACAGCCAGTGTCCCGCCAGGCGGTGAGTGGGTGTGTGCAAACGCTTCGTTGTTGACAGATAACCTATAATGAGCCGTTTTCAGTAAAAAAGAAAAAAGAGTTTTCTCCTTATCCTAGCAGATGGAGCTGGCAAGCGAAGAAAACAATTTGTTGTTGATCCCTAATTCTGTCATTGTCAAATTGTGTTTCCTACCAGTAAAAAAACACTAACGCCATCTATATGATTCGAGGGAACTATTTTTGAAGTTTATACTTTTTAATGAAAACGGCTCATTATATTTTCGTAAATTTTTAGTTATTTTTGACTTTATTTTATTTGATGCTAAAATATAACTATATATGATGCTGTGGAACAGTTTTCGAGATTACTATGTTGATTTAATAGTTATCGTGATAAATATAAAGAACCATACCTAGGGGCTAGTTGTAACAAATCCTCGAGGTTTGTTGTAACATGTTACAACTTGCGGTGTATTTGCTCTTTTAAGAGCAATTAATTCGAACTGTTCCGGTGCAAGAGATTCTCGTTCTTTTCAGAACGATTTTCTCGATCTAGTTTCTTTGGCTTTTTAATGTCCAAAGCCACGGCTTAGTGGTCAGCTAAGAGATACCCTACGGTGACAACTAACATAGCTGGGCGTAGACCCGGAGCGCCTGTTTTGCCTCCTCAAGGCAAAACAGAATCCGGCAAAAACCTCCTATCAAGAGACGAACAAGTTGGACAAGAAGTCCATCGGTCCAATCGGCTTACTCCGCTTCGGCTATAAAATGTAACACCTGAATGTATGAAATGTAACAAGGCTACTTAGTGTAAATTGGTGAATCATAGTGATGCACTCGATTATCACGATTATGTGCGAGAAATCTGTTTGAGTATCAGCTTGTTCGGTACACTAGATGCGCTTTTAGACACCACACACTTTTAGATTACGGCGCTAGAGATAAGCTGCTGAAAATGAAAGCGAAACTTGTCGCTGGGTATTTGAGCCTCGCGCAAACAGAGTATGCGGTACGACGATTTCCTTGGCGCAGTTGGTTTAATATTCGTAGCTAGCTGAGGAGCAGGAGGGTTCGATTCTCGCCGCGGGACAAATGGTTATAAGCTTTCTGCAAATACTCCGGGTACATTCTGTGTATGTATCAAAAAAGTATACACAAAACAGAAACTCGAATAGATCGATACTATTATCTAGGTATTCGTCTCATAAGTAATATCGATGTTCTTGCTTAATTTTGGATACAGAAAACCTCAACATTTCATGAATAAAACACCGTCTATTAGAAGTTCTACAGAATAGACAAATAAGGCGTAGTGCCTTTATGGATGTTTTTGTGGCGGTGTTCTGCTCCAACATTTCTTTTGCATAACTTAATGTACGTAGCAAAAAACATAAATTATGTAAGTAGAAGATAATTGTTTGCTCAATTCCTTGACAGACTCCATTACAATGAGAACTTATTTGATTTGTGGCTAAAAAATATTATGTATGAGAACTTAATAGAAAATACTTACTTAAATAAAAAGTAGTTCAAGAAGGTACCTCTATCTATATTTTTCTACATCATCATTATTTAAACCGTAAAACGTCCACAACTGTACAAAAGCCTCCCTCATGGGTCTCCATGAGGAGTAGTTGCCATACTCACCACGCTTGGCAGATGGGTTGGCGAGCCGGATATTGATACACGGACAGACGCTGCTGCCCATCTTCCGGAGGCATCCCTTAACAGAGAGGAGGGGTAACATTCTACTGCCGGCACCCCACGGCATCTATATTTTTGGCCTGCATGTATTAATTACCACAATAAACTTTGTTTTTTTAAATGAGGATGGAATACACTATTTGAAGTTTGTAGTAAAATCTGCGAGAGAATCTTACGCCGTAGATTTTAGCAAGAGATATTTATAACAGACATCACTGATCAACACACAAAACAAGTTAAGCCTGTGATTCTAGATCGCTCGGTTCGACTTGAAGGTCCGGCGCGTATCACTGAGAAGATAGATGTAGTTTTAGCCCGATTCACCGATCGAACTTAATAGAGCCTACACCGAATCTAAGGACGCATTATTATGCTAATGATGTCAGCAGGCATCTAACTCCTTAGAAATATATATAATCGATTCATCAGCATCGGAATCTTAAAAAATCATATTATATTTTCGACTATTGTTCGAATAATGAAACACTACGTTTATCCATGCCGGGAAACCGAGTTATATCTGCAGATTTTTGTCTCGGACCTGAGTTTTCAAAGTATGATAAACTATGTATTTACAGATAAAAATGTCTAAAAGTATTCTAACAATCATCTGGTTTCTATAGTACAAACTTTGCTTAGTTCAGGTGCTGTGTGTTATTTACTAATTAATTATTTACTAATTGCCGTTCTTATTTGAATTTAAAAATAACGACACGATAATTTAATTTTGACAAAGATAAAATTGTCTTACTAATCGACCAACTTAACAAAAATTTCACCAATCGTTTTTAGTATAGATAATTTGATGTCGACAGTATATGTAAGTCGATAGTTTTGAAGATTACGGTGGATTTAATATACTCGGAAGACAATAGTGTATTTTTATTTTTCCACGTGATTTATTTGTAAGCTTATAAAATACACAATTACTAGAAAGAAATTTAAAAACAAATACTCTACAGTAAAATATATAAAAACGGTGAATAGGACTGCAGGGAGAGGAATCTCCTTACTATAGTATACGTGCTGAGTCCAGGACAACTGCTTTTATTGTTATTATTATAAGCCTTAAATGTCCCACTGCAGGGCAAAGGCAATAGTAAAGTTTCATCAAAATCGAAACCGCTTTTAAGAGTAGGCCGCCGCTGTCCTGAATCAGTTGCATTCTTTATCGGCACGAAACGTAAGATTCCGCAAGATAAACGACAAAAGTGTAAAGAATTTTAAATGGGATTCCCTACTTAATAGCGTTTCTGTGTTACCTGTGCCAAAGTAAACATTAGGAGCGTGCGAAAAGCGCGGGGCTGCTTAACTGTGTTTATTGTGCGTGATTGTGGGTTATCCAACACAATTGCTGGATCGTAAAGAATTTTCACGCTACACGGTTTCATAAAAAGGTTTTCTTTGCACTTGGCAATTACGAGTTACAATGCTATGGAATTTTCAATACTGAGGGGAATCTTTTTCACACCGCATTGAATATCCAATGACACTGGTGGAATTAGCAAGCGGAACTCGATGCTTGTGGCATGGTTTGCTTGGCTATTTGTTCCACAAAACCCTTTCAGAATAATCTGGCAAGGTTTTGCGAAGGTGTTCGGGTTTTTCATTTATAGCGTACTATGTAATGTTCTATCTGAACATAAGAATTAGTGCTTGCATTAGTCATAATGAAAGTATCATCAACTAAAGAGTCAAATATTTTATGGATATTGTACGAAATAAATAGATCATTATTTTTCGAGAATATTTGGTACGTGGACTATACACAAAACATTGGTACTTTCATTGTAAGCTTTTGTACCTTTGTTTGTAATTGTTGCCGGCAATAACCTTCTTCGCTAACCGCCAAACAGCTCTACTGCATTGCAACATTGATATTTTACATCCGGGTTTTAATGTGTACGTTAAAAAATAAATGATTGCAGCTTTATTAAGGGTAGGTACACAATAAAAATAACAGTAGAGTATAAAATAATTATACTTAACTAAATGCACAATGGGCGGCTTTATCGCTAAAAGCGACTTCTTCCAGGCTTCAACTTATAACTTTTTATTTAGATTCTATACATATTATAATATATATAATATACGCGCTTCTGCCCACCGCTTCGCTTGCGTAAAATCCTGGTCAGCATCTATACGTGTGCAAAATTTCAGCTCAATCCATGGGCTAGTTTTTGCATGAAGAGGAAACAAAAATCCATATATCTATACAAACAAACTTCCGGCTTTATAATATTAGTGAGGTTACGAATATTGCAATCCGACTGAGCTAAGACAATGTCCTAGGCACTGCAGCGTTTCGTACAGCATGAATACTTAGTTTCTGACGATGCCAATTTTATTGCATGTACAGGCAGGTTTAGTTCAGCATATTGAAGTCTTCGTATAAATAAAGATATTTGAAAGCTGTAGCAAATTGGCTAATAGAGACGCATCGTAAATACAAGATCGCCACTTCTCGCTGTCTGCCCTTGAATTTAACATACAATCAAGAGGGTGTCGAATCGTTTAAATGTGACTTGAAATTGTTTTTATTCTCAGAACACATTCAGCTGCCCTTTAAAACAGATGCTTTTCCTATGCCTATCCTTTGTGCAAAAGCATAAGCAATTTTAAGGAGTGAGGTTCTTGTTTGCTACTTTCCCTCAATTGGAAAAAAAGTTTTCCGAAGCGAACGAATTCAATTATGTGCTTTATTCAATTTAAAAGTGTTTTGTTTATATTTTGTAAACTGACTATTCTAAGTAGCGTTTTGCTCTTTTGAACAAAAACATATTGACTTTGTCAATGTTTTTATGTAAATTAAGCTCATTTTGTAATGGGTATTCAATTGAGTTACCTACTTACAACTTAAGTACAAGTTGAGTAGATTTTTTTAAAGACAGAAAACACTGTTTTAGGTTTTATAATTTTGTTGATTATTATTTTATTATTAAGTTAGTTATTAAGGGTTCTGACACAAATATCTACCAACATGTATATAAGAAAATTCCGCCTCAATAGCTATTAAAATAATATTTTAGTAGGTAGTAAAACAAAGTGGTTTCACATTTATTTACAGATAATTTACACATCCAGCGTCAGGAAATGGTATTCATGCTGTACAGGAGGCTTCATGGCTGGGACATTGTAAGATGGATTAGACTTGCCCAGCACCTATATTCTCTTAGCTCAGTCGGCTATATTCAGAGAAAAGAACATGGCAATACTTTTGAAGCTGAGCGAGCTTTGGGTTTAAGATAAAGATAATATAAAGATAAATTTATTTCACATAAACAAACATTGCTTGATACATAAATAATACAGAGTCACTTACACTAAGATACCACTGCAGGGAGGAAGAGCATGGGCACCCAAACTAAAAAATCCTGTACATCATTCTGTACATCATCATCATACAGGATAACAAAATCATTTTACATTTACATAACATGCGTTTAGGTTCTCATTAACAGTTAGACAAAGTGTTTCGTAATTGTAAAATGGTTTTCACTTGCCCAGCACCTATACCATCCTCTTAGCTTAGTCGGCTATACTCAGAGAAAAGGACGTGTCTATACTTCTGGACCGAGCCACGGGTTGCATCTCGATGTTTTCTTTTACCGTTAAAGCATAGGTGCATATACATTTTACAAGAAAGAAAAAGCCATTGGTGCTCGTTCGGTATCCGACCCACGACCATCGCATCGAAAGTGTAATTCGGGTACATACCACTCGGCCAACACGACTTCAAAGTGGAAAGAACATATTAATCATCATCATCATCTCAGCCATAGGACTGCTGTCCACGTCCACTGCTGGACATAGGCCTCTCTCTAAGATCATGAGGGAATTGTTGCCATACTCGCCTTGCATGGCGGCAAGCGAGTAGGCAGTACGGGATGTTGATACACGGAAAAACGCCGCTGCCCATCTTTCGGAGGTAACCTTAGACAGATTCTTACTGCATACTCTGGCAAGAGAGGAGAGGCCACATTCTACTGCTAGCACCCCATGGCTAGGAAAGATCAGATTTAATGACTACATAATATTTAAATCTGCATTTTATATAATAATCGACTGGGAAATCGAATGTCACTATAAAATGTTTCAGCTAAAATACTGCCTCCAATTGTACGCGGTCAGCGAGCTGGGCGATTTGTGGTCGAGAGATATTACCGTTTATATCTTCTTTGAAGCCCATACATTATTATCGAATAAATTCCCAATACAATATCTTCAGTTCAGTTTCTCAAAAGTAATTCATTAGTCGAGTCTTCGCCCCCACATTTCACAGTAACGATCGTTCACCACATTGTGGTATCAATTTATATTGACCACAGGGCATTTTCTTCACACCATCGGCCTCTTTATTCTTTTTACCTTTAAGCTGGTGCATCATTCTCAATGTCAGGTAATCAACCAATGATCAATCAATTTTATCTTATTTTATTACGTAAATAACAATAAAGAACAGAGCCGTGTTCGATCTTTGAGAAAATATGAAGGTAGAGGCTTTCAGATTCAAGCGCAAAGCGCACACGACCATTATAAATCATTATTTTTTCTTATTTGTATTAAAGCCTGATGATATAAATAAAAATTATTTGTAGCAAATGGAAAAGATATCGTTTATGAACATAATTTTCAGTAGTAGGAGTAGAACTTTTTGTGAACAGTTCAACCGTGGGAGTACTACCATACCTATTTCTACTGCCAAGCAGTAATGTTGGTAATGTCTGCAATGCTGTGTTTCAGTTTGAAGGGCAAAGGGCCCGGTGAAATAACGAATACATGAGACCTTATAACCTTATTACTCTATGTCTTAGGGTGACGGGCGCAATGTAAAGCAGCGTCGGTCACGTGCTTAGAGAACGACGAGATTACCGCGGTATTTTAGTTCTTATAGGTACTTTTACTTTAACAGCTGATTATACGATAATGAAAAAAAAATGCAGAGAAATAGGCTCAGAGTGGCTCCCTTGACTCGCTTGGCTCCCTGATGAGGGAACGCGGTGTCGGGGTCAACAGAGGAAGCGTTTGCGGGGTGAACTTGTTACCTTTGACAGAGGATGGTGGGAGTCTGCAAAGAATCGGGATGGTTGGAAGACTTTAGGGGAGACCTTTGCCCAGCAGTGGGACAACATAGGTTAAATAAAAAAAATACGATAATGGCAACCATAGCGTCAGGTGATTCTTGACAGGGTCATTAACCTTCGAAAAGAGATAACACAAAGGTTTATTTTTATTAATATGTAAAAAAAAGACTTAAGTATATCTTATACTATATCTATATATCTTAAGATCTGACTAACTAGTAAAATTAAAAAAAATCGAAAAAAAACCGCTTAACATCAAGTAGGCCTTCGGCTTCTCTAGTCTATCTAGTCGCATAAAAAAATCTTAAATGTCCCATAAAGATAAAATATTTTTACTTCAAATCGTTCAATCAGTCTAATCTCGCTCAAGAAAAGTCGAGATGTGTTAAGAATGTATGGGAACGAAATAAAAACAACAGGCTAAACAGCTTGTTGTTTTTGTTTAGACAAGTAACACCAAAAGCTCAAAGGTGTTACTCTCGCGACTAAACAAGTATACACGACAACGAAAGGCTAAGTCATTTGGTGAAACCCCATTGACAACCTGCTACAAATTTGAAGTCAGTGTAACGTTATTAATGTTAATACAGGGTTTTCTTTGAGCCCATGAAAACAAGTACTCTTGGAGGGGAAAAAAACACGAATTCGTATTTTTTTTTTATTTTACTAGTTGGTATCATGTTAAGATGATCCTAAGGTCTTTTTTGTTTACATAGTAATAAAAAATGTATCAAAAAAATAATATCTCTTTTCGAAGGTTAATGACGCTATCACGAATCAGCTGGCGCTATGGTTGTCATTATCGTATGATCAGCTGTTAAAGCTAAAAGTTTCGTGGGCGTGAAAATCACCGAATCCTGAAAAGTGGTAGAACAAAAGTTGTTCCTTGAGGTGGTCAGATTTACCCCTTTTGAGCTTAGTACACATATTGCAACACCCTGTATTACTTCTTTATATTAGAATATCATTTGGTGTGAAAGTAAATAATGCTGGACATTTCACATAGCACCGTCTAGCCCCAAAGAAGGCAGAGTGTATGTTATGGATACCAGATGGTTTATAGAATACTTAAATAATGCTAGACATTTCACATAGCACCGTCTAGCCCCAAAGCAGGCAGAGTGTATGTTATGGGTAACAGATGGTTTATAGAATACTTAAATAATGCTGGACATTTCACATAGTACCGTCTAGCCCCAAAGCAGGCAGAGTGTATGTTATGGGTACCAGATGGTTTATAGAATACTTAAATAATGCTGGACATTTCACATAGCACCGTCTAGCCCCAAAGCAGGCAGAGTGTATGTTATGGGTAACAGATGGTTTATAGAATACTTAAATAATGCTGGACATTTCACATAGTACCGTCTAGCCCCAAAGCAGGCAGAGTGTATGTTATGGGTACCAGATGGTTTATAGAATACTTAAATAATGCTGGACATTTCACATAGCACCGTCTAGCCCCAAAACAGGCAGAGTGTATGTTATGGATACCAGATGGTTTATAGAATACTTAAATAATGTTGGACATTTCACATAGTACCGTCTAGCCCCAAAGCAGGCAGAGTGTATGTTATGGGTACCAGATGGTTTATAGAATACTTAAATAATGCTGGACATTTCACATAGCACCGTCTAGCCCCAAAACAGGCAGAGTGTATGTTATGGATACCAGATGGTTTATAGAATACTTAAATAATGCTGGACATTTCACATAGTACCGTCTAGCCCCAAAGCAGGCAGAGTGTATGTTAGGGGTACCAGATGGTTTATAGAATACTTAAATAATGCTGGACATTTCACATAGCACCGTCTAGCCCCAAAGCAGGCAGAGTGTATGTTAGGGGTACCAGATGGTTTATAGAATACTTAAATAATGCTGGACATTTCACATAGCACCGTCTAGCCCCAAAGCAGGCAGAGTGTATGTTATGGGTAACAGATGGTTTATAGAATACTTAAATAATGCTGGACATTTCACATAGTACCGTCTAGCCCCAAAGCAGGTAGAGTGTATGTTATGGGTACCAGATGGTTTATAGAATACTTAAATAATGCTGGACATTTCACATAGCACCGTCTAGCCCCAAAACAGGCAGAGTGTATGTTATGGATACCAGATGGTTTATAGAATACTTAAATAATGCTGGACATTTCACATAGCACCGTCTAGCCCCAAAGCAGGCAGAGTGTATGTTAGGGGTACCAGATGGTTTATAGAATACTTAAATAATGCTGGACATTTCACATAGCACCGTCTAGCCCCAAAGCAGGCAGAGTGTATGTTATGGGTAACAGATGGTTTATAGAATACTTAAATAATGCTGGACATTTCACATAGTACCGTCTAGCCCCAAAGCAGGCAGAGTGTATGTTATGGGTACCAGATGGTTTATAGAATACTTAAATAATGCTGGACATTTCACATAGCACTGTCTAGCCCCCAAAACTAGCAGAGTGTATGTTAAGGGTACCAGATGGTTTATAGAATACTTAAATAATGCTGGACATTTCACATAGCACCGTCTAGCCCGAAAGCAAACAGAGTTATGTTATGGATACCAGATGGTTTATAGAATACTTAAATAATTCTCAATACATACTTATCATACACAGAAATCACCCAAACTCGAGACAAATATCTGCAGATACAAATGTAAAGCAAAAAGTTAACCCAACCTCCTGCGCCTGCGCTGACGGCTAAACCAATTGTATGAGCTTCAGATATTTGTCCTGGCTCAGTTGGTCTAAATAATAAATAGCCGACTGAGAAACAGGAGTTGATGGCCTAAAACCGCTGTTCTAGGGTATTTTATTGAGGCCAGCAGCACTACAGTCTTACCTTAAAGGAATAACAAACTCAACCCCGCCAGACGCGTCGTGTACAAAACAAACGCAGGAATTAGAAGTTCGTGAGTCGACATTCCCCCGCAACTATTCGCGGCCACGACACCGGCCAATTAAAACTGCTTTTACACTACACTCTAAACACTTCGTGGGATTGTATTTGAAATAAAACAAAGGTAATTGGTATTTAGAATTTGAATTATTGATACAATGGTGTGTCTTAGTTTACGCACGCTGAGTTGGCGACCGATGTATGTCTATTAATATTTTACCTATGCAATTAAATTGTATTTTTTTAAATGTTAAGACAAACGTAGAAAAAGATAAAAATGAGTTAATATTTTTTCTTTCTTTGTCAAATTCAAATTCATTTATTGCGAAAATGGGATACATACAGATGTCAATATAAAAGTCCTTCCATAATCAACTTTACAGCATGCAATATTCAACAGATTGTTTAAAATTAAAGTAGTGTCTTTTCTTTTCTTAGAGAATCGTTTTTGCAGAATTTATTTTAATGAGTATCATGATATGATAGGATATGTGCAAATCAAATACACGATTTTTATGTAGTAGTTTAGAGTTGTAGGGATTCGGTCAAAGATATAGTTCAAAAGGAATTCGACAATGACAAAAAGCCAAGTAGAGAAGGAATTGACTAAGGTGACGAAACAAACCTTTACAAAATCCTAATCGTATAACTAGAATCACGCGTGATTTGTTACCTTTCTAGAATTCATTTCTAGTCTGAGTTTATATGGAATCGGTGAATATTAGAAGTGTTACAGTGTATCGCACGTAAGAAAACGTGCGATGTGGATGTATATGATGTAGCTATAAGACTGGTTCACACAGGTTTTAGCTCTAGTAAGTGTGAGCAAGTAGGTAGGTAATAATTAGAGTGTCAAGTAGCTTGCAGTTTCCAATCCTGGTTGCTAATTGTATGGCAGCTTATAACTCAAGTTGACCCGCCACAGTATTTATTAGTTTACCACCTGTCCTAACTAATTACTTGCTATTTTAATCTCGCACTTGAGCTTTGTGAACCAGTAAGTAATATGACGAACTCTGTGGCGCAGCGGGCGAAGGCCCGCCTGCGACGCAGGGGTTGCGGGTTCGATTCCCGCCTCGGGATAAATGTCTGTACGATCTGCAGATATTTGTTCAGGGTGTTCTGGGTGTTTTTCTATATATAATAAAAATATCTATCTATGTAGTATAATGTATTAAGTATATCAGTCATCTAGTACCCATAACACAAGCTCTGCTTAACTTGGGGCTAGATGATGTTGTGTGATTTGTCCAGCATTATTATTATTATTATTAAGTAATGATACATTTAAATGATGCGATTTTAAACTCCATTTTGCCAGAGTAATAAATTAATAAATATTAGTATGAAAGATATAAAAGGTTAATATTAAATACTCTTACATTCCTATACAACAATAACCAACTTCGTTTGTTCATAATTCATAAACTTTATTTGCAAAACTTATGTATAAAATAGGGTCTTAGGAACTAATTATAAGAATCAATATGTATATTAAATCTTAAAAAAAATATTTTTCATATTAAATAATATATTATTAAAATTATACATTTCAAAGTCCTGTTTAAAAATTAAGTTAAAATTATAAATATTCTGTCACTTTTAAAACTTTAAGTTAATCACTTTCCCAGGGTGGACAGTTAGACATTATTCAATTTCTCACAGTCATCAAAGTATTCACCAAGTGTGTAAAAACAGCAGTCAAGTGTTAAGATCAAAAACAAAACTTAAACTTCAATATTCTTTTACATTCATTTTTGCAGCAGTGGGTGACGTGTAATGCAATGCAGCGTCGGTCACGTGCTTCGTGAACTTGATCACCGCGGTATTGCAGTTGTACACACACCCTTTATGTGTCCCGAAATTAACGCAAGATTTGAATTAAATAGAAAACATAGTTTTTAGTCTTTTGATTGCTATTTTTTATTGAATCATAAAGCACATAGGATAGGGTTGTTTATGGAATAACACATCGGGCAAATGGCCCCCACGGCTTTGCATGCACATACGCACTCGTTTGTCGAAATTTTCCATGACCATTTTGCATAATGTGGCTGAATATCGTTGATGCAGCGTTGAATCTCCTCCTTTAACGCACGGGTGGATGTGGGCTTGTTGACACAGACCTGTGATTTCAAATAACCCCATAAAAGTAAATCTAATGGTGTTAAATCACATGATCTAGTTGGCCGGAACTTGCGCCTGCCAGCGACCGTTTGAAAACCATCACTTCGTCTAGCTGGAGGGCGCTATTCACTAAAAGTATACAAATATACCAAATACTAATTTTGAGAGAAAATAAATGAAACCTATGAAGTCGTAGAACAAAAGTTGTTCCTTCGAAAGGATCCTTCCAGATTCGGCTGGTACTAGGTGTGCCGAAAGAGGCGTCACATGGCTGTAACACACATCATCAAGACGCTAAAATAACCTTAAGGAATGCAAACTAGTAATTTCAAGAACCAATCCTCCGCACTTAAAAGCACTTCCATTCTAAAATATCATAAACTAAATAGCAGTTGTAAAGATACCCGCCTGTAAACACTTATTGGCCCCTAATCCTTACAAAATAAGGTTTTACTGCACGCGAGAAATAAAAGCATAAACAGGAACACCCTGGCTATTGCCTCTCTAATGCAGATAGCGAGTTCAATACACTAGACTTCAAATACATAGAAAACAGGTTACCGGCTTTCAGGTAAAGTTTGTGTCTGTCATGTCGAAAAATGGCCTATGTCCAGTAGTGGACTGACAAGGAATGATTATGATCATGTCTAAACTGAAGAGGAGTACGACAAAGTATAACAAGACTTCTGACTCGCATCGCCGTAAAGTGAAGTTATTAATGACGAATAGCCGGCTGAGACGCAGGTGCCTGGTTAGATTTCCGCCACGGGATGCATTTAAACTATTAATCAAATAACTGCTAAATACTACACACAGCATCATCTAGTCGCAGAGTTTGTTTTATGATAAGTGTAACAAAAAAAAGCATGCCATTAATCATTTAGTACCCATATCACAATATCATGCATATTCCACATATACACACAAACCAAAAATAAATATTTGCGTTTCACTACCATCTTTCCCACGGTGGCTATAAGACTATTTGCGCCCAGGAGGTTGTTCGCAATATTTTGAAAAAAATATATTTACCCATTTACTCTATCAAGCCTCTAGTTGGTGCTGTGTTAAATATCAAGCATTATTTATTTTCCTATTAACGGAACAATCTACCTTACCATAGACAAATTTTGATCATCGTGTTTATATACCTTAGTATGGGGTTATCTAAAAGGGTGCAAAAGTTTTTCATTAAATCGAACATATTGTGTCGATTCTTTGTTTATCGGTGAAACGTCACGTAAGCGCCAAAAACGTTATTTGACAAAATCTGATAGTGATAACTCATAAGTTCGGTATTTTAGTAAATTGTAACTGTGTAAAGTTTAATATCTACTACCAGTTTCCTGTGGTCCACCTCTATAGTTCCATGGTACGACACAAATTGTGAGGTTTAAAGATATTAAATCGCAAAGATACTCGTAGTTACTTACATTAGTTGTTGAACTTAAAGTTATAGCTTCCATATTTAAATTAAATTGGTCGCTCAATATTTTTAGTAATATCATAAATAAATATGTGGAATTTTATATGTTATTATCTCACGAATTAAAATTCAATTATCAAATACCTACTATTTTATTATTACCGTTATTTTTGTGAAAAAATACAAAAAGGACTTTAGCCTTGTTTTATTGGGCACGCCAATGATGCTTTTGAGTTTTATTCACCGTAACAGGTCCGCAAACCGGTTACCCTGCCTCTTGTGTGAATGCGTCAAGGGCCCGAGCGTGCGCCTAACGAACTAGATGCGCTGGCGCCGATAAAGTCTGCATTTCAATAGTGCATGCCGTACTTGATGCGCACACTTCCAGCAATATGTAAAATTGTGAACTCAGAGTACCTATTACTAATATGACATAAGATTTTTTTTTGTAAATGTTTTAAACTTTCTAGTCTTTAAAATGTTTGTATGTTGTAGAGGTTAAAATGCCTGCTACTAAACAAGGTCATAGTCAAAGTCAATAAGTGTTTATTCAATAGAGCAAAAAGCTACATACATGTAATAGTCAATTTACAAACGAAAAACAAGACATATTTAAATTGAATAAAGCACATAATTTAATTCGCTTCAGATAACTTTTTTCCAAGTGAGGGAAAGAAGCGAGATACATATTTAGTGGCACGCTATTTCAATAACAGACGTGTTTTTTTCTATTTATCCATACGTAAGAACTTGGTTTCTGTTTCTAGTTACCACAGGAATAACCTGAGTCTGACCTGATTACCAGAGTCAAACTACCCTCTATTTTTGATTTTTTGTGAATTGTAAGTTTTATATTTTAGGTTATTCAACTTTGTTAACACTTTCCGGTGTTGTAATTTACTTAGTATTAAGATTATCTGTAAGTGAATTGTCATATAATTCTTAAGAGAAACAAATGTCTTTAAACCATAAGAAGCTAGCAATATTAATAAAATTAAATCTTTATCTTTGTTTCAATTAAATGCCTGCGCAAAAAGACTAGACAAGAAAACTGCAAGATGTGACGTTTTTACAACGCTCGATAGATTGCTTGGGAATGAATAAAATTATTTCCTCTGTGGCAAAGAGGAAATAATTTTACGCCTCACTCGTTCGCCCGGAGCGATAGATCGCCAATCAGTAATACGCGCTGCTTTTATCTAAGCTCACGCAATTCTGCACTGGAACTATTTATTGCAGGTTTCACTTGTCTTATTGATTTCAAACTATTTATAACGACAACAAGAACAAAATATATAGAATCATCCCGTCGCGTACTCCCGGAACCTACGGCAAGAGAGTAGATGTTTTGTTTATACTCACATTTTTAGCTTCCATAAATACTGAAATATTTTAGAACTTGTCATGGATTTTTGCTTTCAATGCATGGTTCTAAAACACAACTCCTTAGATACGTAATTGCTTATTTTGAATGAGGATTCTACATGCCAACTTTCAAGCGTCTACCATGTACGGTTTTTGAGATAATCCACATAGAGGCAACATTGGACCCAATTTTGAACCCCTTAGAGTCCGAATTTCCGAAATTCCCTTCTTAGTGTTGGCATTTTTGCACCTAGACAAACACTCCCTTAAAATTTCAAGTCTCTAGGATCAGAGGTTTAGGCTGTACGTTGTCTGTCAGAGATGATAAAGCCAACAGAGCTACGGAAGTCGTCGAAATCAAATAAATTAAATTATAAAATAATAAAAAACAATATTCCCATAAGACTATTCACTCAGCCGGTAAGATTATTCCCAGACTAATAAAACTTTAACTCAACTCACCACAATAACCATAACCGATTTGTTTACTGCCCGTAATAATTTAGCAAAACAATAGTTTTATATTTTGCAAATTACACATTCTAGACTGACTTCAAGATGAATATCGCTGGCACCTACAATTACCAAGAACACTGGTAGCCAAGACATGTCAAATTAATACTCTAGATGCAATCAAAAGCTATTGAAAAAGCGTTTAAACCATGATGTGTTTATTAAATTGTCGTAAGATATTTACGAGGGAAGGACGAGTTGCATTTAAACGCTATGTGCATTTGTTACTCCAGGAGAATACTGGTACTTAATGAATGGGGCTTAGTTGTTGAATTGCCCACTTATGATGTTACCTACGTGTTTATTTTTTGCAACATTTATCGATGCGGATCGAAGTTTTAATAATTCATTGAGCCATTTGGTCGAATTATCAACGGCTACTAAGGAAACAGGTTGATCAAAACCTACTTCAGAAAGTCTATCAAAATATTATGCGCGTTTATTTTAAACGATCATATGAAAAGCTTATCTTCCTGTTTAATTAAAGGAGAGCTATAAACCTAACCTGTTAATTACAGATTTCCCATGTCTAATTGATCCGGTGCAATCAAGGAATAGGCAGAACTTTCTGGTTCCGCGTGAGATTACCACAATCAGCGATATCTTTTTATAGAGAACGTGTTTAGAAGCGTTCGCGCCGCGTCAGTCCTCATCTCAGAGAATAGTAAAAACTGGTATAGAAAACTAGATTTTCCCGTCTAACGTTAAGAGCGATTAGCCGGGACGCATTGTTGATACGATATCAGCTGATCCGGCTCAGTCCGGCATGGCGGCGCGCCCGGTGCGGTCATCCCGCACCGAGACTTAGCAATAACAAAAAAAAAATAGAAAAATGCCCGGGAAAGCGTGGAAACTCGCTCGCGTTACAAAGTTCTTGATAGCTGGTGTGACTATGTGGTGCTTGTGTGGTGTGAGTTGGATCGCGAGTGTGAACGAGTGGCATGTGGGGACCCGTCGCGGTGGAAGACCCCGAGGAGTGACGATGAGGACTATCGTTGGGTACTCGGAGGGGAAGCAGGCGGAAATGGAGCGACCTTCGCCCTTGGCCTGTGAGCGACTGCCGGCGTTCCCGGAAGTACCACTGATTGTTAGCAACTTTTTTATTTTTACTATTAATTCGCCCTAGGACCAAAACTCTAAATTACATAATAGTAGTATTAAAAATGTTCATGGACATTTATAAATAACACTACTTCGCTATACAAATGGTTGATTCCTTAATTTGCCTGTGTGGAAAATATTGTTAGTTACGGTCGACGCTATTTGATTTTATTTACTCGCATAATCCAATCATCGATCTTCCTCTACATAACTGACATAATTGGACTAGACGGGGTAATAATTTAATTACCTCATAAATAATCTCAAACTAGTTGGGCAACAACGTGAGCTCATGTTTTGCATAATTTTATTAATTTAAATAACAATGATTATGATAGAGTCAATATACCGATAAAATTGGCGAAGTTCACGACGATCTCTTTTAGGTTTAAAAAAAGACGGAATGAGTTCGTCGATGGTACTGGTTAATAAAAATTAAATAATGCTTGACACTACACACAACATCATCTTATCCCAAACTTAGCAAAAAGCTCGTTAACCACATGACTGATACAATCATCATCATCATTTAGTATAAAGAAATGCCGAGGGGTGCCGGCAGTAGAATATTGCCCCTCCTCCCTTTCCCGTGGATGTAGTAAGAATCTGCCAAGGGATGCCTCAGGAAGATGGTCAGCAGAGCCTTTCCATGTATCAACATCCCGTACTGCGCTAGCCAACCATGTATGGCAACAACCCCTCATGACAGTTCTTGGAGATCAGTGAGGAGGTCTATGTCCAGCAGGAGAAGTCCGGCGAGATGATGATATATGAAACACCCTGGCCCATGATAAATCTTCTTATGTGTTAATTTCGTGACACAGTGATCGTGGGTGTCATGTCGGTGTCGTAACTCGCCTAACAATTTTGCTCCAATCGTCTCTGATGGAGGCTTTCAGTTCGTGCAGAGGACCGTCCAGTATAGATAATAAATAAATAATGATAGACAATTCACACAGCATCATCTAGCCCCCAATCTAGCTAAGCAGAGCTTGTGTTATGGGTACTAGATGACTGATAAACATTTAACTACATGGATAGATTTTTATTATATTTGAAAAACATCCAGAACACACTGAACAAATATCTGCAGACCGTACAGATATTTGTCCCGAAGCGGGAATCGAACCCGCCACCTCTTGGGTCACAGGCAGACCTTCGCCCCCTGCGCCACAGAGGTCGTCAAAACCTTTGACTAAGTCGGTCCACCTCATTGGAGACCTTTCAAGTGCTCGAGTGCCCTCGACTTGTCCCTTGACAAATGTCTGCAGACAAAAACATTTGTGCGGGCCAATTCTCGTAGATCGTGATCCAAGTTCTTTATTTATATATTTAGAAAGTCACACCAACAAAACAAAATGAACAAAATGAACACTAAAAAAACAACTTAGGTTAATATTAAGAAAATTAAAAAAGAACATAATGCTCTAATTATAAACGCTTAAGGTCAAAAATTTATCTCGAAAAGAACTGTAAACAAATGTCTATTGCAAGTCGATCGTGTTGCAACGACTGGTAAGGAGCGGCTATCAAACTCAAAAATTACTTAATGAAGTGCATGGACTTAATGAAGTGTTGTATGGACAATATTGACGTGTCACAAATTAGAAAATAAAACAACGCAAATTAATAGAATCAAGCACATAATTTAATCTGTTCACTTCAAATGACACGTGAGTTAGGAAAAGAAGCGAACAAAAGAACCTAACTCAGTTGGTTGTTATAGTCATCATTTAACAATTTTCTTTTGACGTTACAATACTACGTGAGTAATTCCCGTTGTTACAATATGAATTTTCTCTTGTATTATGTTACGTTTGACGGAGTTGGAGCAGAGTCCGTCCCAAGTATCAATATGATAATAGACATTAGGAGTGATGTGACAAGTTTGGAGCAGACACTGACAAGTGACATGAAGCGAAGTATCACGCAAAATCACGATTAACGAGAATCAGCTCCCTGGACGTCAAAGTTGAGATACTAATCGACTTGGTTCCTCATCACTAGAAGATGGTGATTAGAATAGATTTAAATGCATGGAAATAATTATACAGCTAACTCTTACCAGTTAGCCGTATAATTATTTTACCGTCAGGATTAAATCTGTGTGTCTACCATGAGTTGTCACTATTAGATCGCCTGCCGTTACTCAGTAGTAATAGCACGTCGCTATCACATCTGTCAGATTTGTAACTCATGAAAAATTCTAAGCAAATGAAGCCCAAAATACAGTCGCTGTAGTATAGTTTATCGCTGTAGTATTAGTTTATCGCTGCGTATTTTAGTAGCAAACTGTCCGCTAGAGGCGCTGTACAAGTTTTTGTACATTTTTAGGGTTCCGGACCAAAATGGTAAAAAGGAACCCTTATAGAATCACTCTGTCTCTCTGTCACAAGTAATAATAATAATAATGCTGGACAGATCACACAGCATCATCTAGCCCCAAGCTAAGCAGAGCTTGTGTTATGGGTACTAGATGACTGATATACTTAATACATTATACTACATAGATAGATATTTTTATTATATATAGAAAAACACCCAGAACACCCTGAACAAATATCAGCAGATCGTACAGACATTTGTCCCGAGGCGGGAATCGAACCCGCAACCCCTTGCGTCGCAGGCGGACCTTCGCCCGCTGCGCCACAGAGCTCGTCCGTGAGTGGATATCTCGAGAACTTACTGATGCTAACGACTTGAAATTTTAAATAGTTAAAGATAATATTACTATATATAGATATTTTTTACTAATATATCATCATCATCATATATAAAAATGCTAAAAAATATTTTTTTTATGATTGCAGGGTATCGGACTGTATTTTGGGCTTCGTTGATTTCTTAGAATTTGGTACCATGAGTTACAAATCTGACAGTTGTGATAGCGACGTGCTATTACTACTGAGTAACGGCAGGCGATCTAATAGTGACAACTCATGGTAGACACACAGATTTAATCCTGACGGTAAAATAATTATACGGCTAACTGGTAAGAGTTAGCTGTATAATTATTTCCATGCATTTAAATCTATTCTAATCACCATTGTCCTAGTGATGAGGAACCAAGTCGATTAGTATCTCAACTTTGACGTCCAGGGAGCTGATTCTCGTTAATCGTGATATATATTATCAGGATAGGGGATCTCAAATTTTTTGAGTTAACAGGTTTTGTGAGGTATCATATGAAAGGTATTCATTTTCACATTAATAAACGGTTTTTAGTTTTCCTTTAAGCTGTATCGTTTTAAGAGTCATTTACAGAAATTTTGAAAAAACGACCGTTAATTATGTCCGAAGTTTGCAGAGATAAGCCCGTGAAACTTTTACATAGCTTTTGCATAGTTTTTTTGACAAGGGGGTGGATAGGGGGTTTTTTAAATTTTTGTGTAGTTACTAGGTCGTGTGGAGTTCCATATGAAAGGTATTCGAAAGTGTAAAAAATCTACATAAGTTCCGCTATCAGACAAGAGATGGCGCTGTCAAGGTTCTCCAACAAATATAAACCGCCTTTATCATATGTTATATTGTATGATGGCACGGAATCCTCGGTGTGCGAGTCCGACTCGCTCTTGCCCGGTGTTATTTTAACTACAGTCGCTAGCGAGTATAGATTGTGAAAACTCATGGTTTGTCCTATAGGCATTGAAACTACAACTTCCATTTTATAGCGACATAAATACATAAAATATTTATTACTCGAGTATCTAATAAACAGTATTACAAGTTACGTTGTTAAACCTCATCCGTTAATTTTCACCCCCGACGCTAACTGAGAGTGTTTAAAGTGTATCAGATGAAATGTTTCCGTGCCAACCTTTTTATGTAATATGCATGTTGAAACTCCCAAACGGCTGAAACGCCGCATATTTAGTAAATAGTGTAAATAATTAAAAATATACTAGAATAAATAATTTTAGTATATTTTAAACCCCCGACAAAAAAGGGGGTCTTATAAGTTTGACCGCTATGTCTGCGGCACCGTAACTCTTAAACAAGTGGATCAATCTGCATGCAGTTTTTATTTTATTTTATGGTGAGTGATTCACGATAACATTATTTTTAACTCTTCAATTTACCTACATACATATATATAATGATTAGTATACTTGAAAATCGTGTTAATACTTTTTATGTTGTGCGAAGATAAAATGTATTTATAATCTTACCATAACACTTTAGGATACGAGTCTAGATTATTAAGAAATTGTTATTAGTCAATTTATAAAGTTAATAATATTTCATGATTACCGAACTGTATTATAACATGTGTACTAACCCACAAGTGTGCTGTGGGGCGCCGGCAGTAGAATGTTGACAAGTAGTTATAGAAATAAAATCAAAAATTCGTATTTTTTTACTTTTTATAGAGGTTTCTCATATAAATGACCTGTTAATGTCTGTCTTTGATAATACATTTCTTTAAACCTAGACCTATAAAAATATATGAAGAAAATATCTACAACGCCAACACTTCCTTCATATTTCTCAGCGCAACAAAGAAATTAGAAAGATAGCATTTGCAATCGTAAGAGGTTTATGCAAATACCTCAGACAAGAATGGATGGGAAAGATATCCACGTAAAATATGGCCCATTCTCACGACGTGTGGCTTTGAGGCTTCCTGTTGCACATTATAATGTATGCAAGCACTACTATTACAAACAGGAAGAGCTTAGAAACTATAGGGGCAAAATATGCACTTGACTAAATTAAATTTTTTTTAGTCTTTCAGGTCATTGAAGTGGGGTGCCGGCTAAATAATGTTACCCCTCCTCTGCCCGTGGATGTAGTATGAGCCTGCTAAGGGATCCCTCAAGATGGGCAGCAGCGTCTTTTCGTGTATCAAAATCCCGTACTGCCTTCGCCAACCCGCCTGCCAAGCATGGTGAGTATGGCAACTACCCCTCATGGAGATCTATGAAAGAGGCCTGGGTTCAGTAGGCTGAAATGATGATGATGAGTCTTTCATGTAGAATTACAAAAACTATTTAACACATATTTTCCTTTTTTCGTAATCTAAAAATAACGGCAATACATTATGGCAATACATGATGACGTCACGCGCCGACGTGTTTTAGTACAGTTTATAACCTATGGCCTGACGTCACGAGCCTTACCCCTGATCTTCAATGCGCTTTATCTTAGTTCTGTTTTATTAATTTAAAAAAGCAAAATATACAAGTCTATTATTTTTGAATTAACTAACCGACGTACTAAATAGAATTTTAATTTCCATAGGTACCCTGTCAAATTGCCTATTTTGGCTGCATAAAGGTGTAAAACCTCTTCTTTTGTAGTTAGAAAGTTTATAGGAAGTTATTGATTTTATAAAGAATAAAATAATGGCATTATATAATTTTTTTTAAACTAAAATATAAGATTTATCAAAAAATAAATCACGCCTTCACCACGAATACTTTCCTACATTTTGCCTATTGCCTTGGTAATAATAACCTAAATAATAAAGTCAAACACTTCCTAAAACTTATACAAAAAGAAGTCATTTATTAGCTGAAATGTACAAATAGGTCATAAATAATGAATGGTAAAGATACACACGTAAAATATAGCCCATTCAGCAGTGTGACTTTAAAACTTCCTGTTGCACATTATTATATATGCATTACAAAGAGGAAGAGCTAAGAAATGTCATATTGTGACTCAACTCCGTGGCGCAACTGGTTTAAGGCATTGACGCATTGGTAAACAATTATTTAAATGTAATTGTTTAAATAACAATGGTAAAACGAGGACTGAGGGACCACATACAAACAGTCGCGAAAAGCTAGCATGAAATGAAAAATTATAAGTGCTAAAACAGTAACTCTTTATAATAAAAACAATTGGTAAATATGTAAACCCTCCCATTTTCAAAAAGTTTAAGAGGCATAAATTGGTTTCGTTCACCGGTAGTAATATTTTTTATAGAGCAGTTTTTGTTTTTTTCTGTTGTAAAAATTAACCAATCGTATAAAACAACTGCCAGTCTTAAGTTAAAAAAACATGATAAATCTAAAATAAAATAACTAATCAATTTCGAATGTTTTGTACTGGATAAATCTATCCCCGCCGAGGGACAAAATGTTTGCTCTATCTGCATATATTTGTCACGGGTCTGCGTGTTTCATGTATGATAATGATGTGTACAAAAACAATGTATACATACAGTTTTCGTTCAACCTTCTGATACCCATAGATGGTGCTGTGTGAAATGTCCAGCAATCTTTTTATTATTTTATGTTTGATGCTTATACATCTGTTGGCGTGCATTTACGTGCAGTTAATTAAAATGAGCCTATGATATCTTATAACTCTTAAATTACCTGCTTGATGGGGTAGAATCTTTGCAACACATCATCGCTATCTCACAGTGAAGCATTACGTGTATTATACCTCTATACTCATAAAGTAAGGCCATTGCATCTATTATAGATAATGTATACAGTGTCAGCAACTGGTTATCATGCTGTACGCTGAAGTGCCTGGGACATTGTTAGATGGATTAGGCTTGCCCAGCACCTATACCATCCTCTCAGCTTAGTCAGCTATTAGTCAGAGGAAAGAACATGTCAAAAGCGCCACACATGAAGTTTTGACATAAGAATTACCGAAGAATCTACTTGTAGATACGTGAGGGAGGCCAATGACCAGCAGCGGTCGTCCTTTGGCTGATGATGTTGATGATGATTCATAATAAAATAAGAAAGATACTTAAAGAAACCTACAGCTTTGCGTCTTTTCAGTATAATCTATTTAAGTAATGTTTACCCTCAAATTCATGCTCTTGTGCTTGCTCACGCCTTGGCTTTGCCGCAATTACAAACAAAGCAGATAGTGCCGTGGGGTGCCGGCAGTAGAATGTTACCCCTCCTCTCATGCCCTTGGATGCATTAAGAGCCTGCTAAGGGATACCTCCGGAAGATGGGCAGCAGCGTCTTTCCGTGTATCGACATCCTAAACTGCGCTCGCCAACCGGCCTGCCAAGCGTGGTGAGTATGGCAATTACCTCTCATGGAGATCCATGAGGGAGGCTTGTGTTCAGCAGTGGACGTTTTACGGTTGAAATGATGATGAAATGATGATTTAATCTATTATGATGCATATTAACAATTAGTGTTAATTGAAGAACTGATTTATTCTTCAATTAAGGCTCCCGGTTTTTATAATTATTTCCTTTTTCCTTGACTTGACCACAGATAATATAATATACTAGTAACTTGATTCAATTATATTGTTGAATTTACCTTGAATAATTAATTTTGTTGGATACCTAGACACAAAGTTATCTTACTAATATTATAAAGCCGAAAGTTTGTTTGGAGGTTTGTTACCTCTTCACGCAAAAACTACCCAATGAATTGAGCTGAAACTTTGCACACGTATTGATGTAGGTTTGGATTAACACATAGACTACTTTTTATCCGGGTACAACGCGTGTTAAGCAGCAGGCAGAAGGATTTATGCCACATTCGTCCCTAATGTTCGGCCCACGTCATTTAAAAGTCTTTGTTCGTCCCGCGTGATAATATTTGTCCATATTCGTCCCGCATACCAAAATTGTTGTAAGTACAGTTAACGTCAAAAGTTTAATTTATCACCAGAACTAAAACTGTGGTTATCAATCATTATAGGATGAAGACTTAGAAGTGTGTTATCTACCTCTAAGCACTTACCACCCCCAATAGTGATGGTCATTACTAGCATTATTACTAACTCTACGTAATTATCAAATTCAAAGACTAAGTACCTAAATCTGCAAAGATTTATGTAATAAGTAATTAAAAGAAACAAATGCGGTGAGAAATATTTATTAAAGTAAATATATATGGTGCTAACAAATTAATCACGGATATTTTTACAGCTGATAGTACTCGGTTCTCGGAGTATATTTAAGTATGAAACATGATAGGTTTTGTTATGTTTTTTTTTGAGAAAACTAGGAAACAAATTTGCTACGTTAAAACGCATTTTTAAATTTAGACTTTTTGATTTCATGGTATCTGTTTCGAGCATTATATAAGCTTGACTTTACTTGAGATCATTTTGGTATAGGCTCTACCAAATTTATGCCCTGGTCATTTAACTTAACTACGCTCTCGCTATATATCGATGGAATCGACTTTCCTTGTGAAGATGCTGCTTGTTTTTTACATCGGAATAATTCTTGTTTTATGATGTTTTTGACTCGCTGGGTGCACACACATCATGTTCCATTATTTTTATTATTTCATTTTCACCGTCGGTTAACATTCCACCGTGGCAGTTTCTATTTACGCATCTCCAGCGTGTTGATTTATTTTTATTTACACGTTTTATGGAATATTCATATCCACTGTGTAATAAAATAGGGTCGCCTCTCTTTGATTCTACGAATGTCAAGGCACTCTGACTAGAAGATATTTCATGTGGTTCCGTCATTGTGCCAATTTGATTGAAACCTAAAATGTTATAAATATGTTTATTATTTGAAAAAATTACAATACTTAAGAGTTTGGGAAAAATTATTTCAAATAATGGAGAGAAAATTAACAATTTTTTGACGTCGACGGTTCATTCCGTGCGAATTTATGCAAATAGTAATAATATATTTTTTCGTGATTTATTGACTGATTTTGAAAAGTGTTTCACTTAACACCCTTAATACCTTGGCTTAATATTTTTGGTGCATATTATAATGCTAGGTTCAATATATTACATTCAACATTATTAAACTTCTCCATTATATAACATAAATTAAACAAACGTAACTCACCTTGTAATACTGCTCACAAATGTGATGTTATCACATTTAAAAAAACACTATTCACTTTTCACATTTTCCACAAATGTAGCAAGTCTAAATTCAAAGAACTTTGTACGGTTATGCGTTTAAGTCTCAAATGCGAGCACTCCTTGAAATGTAACATACCGTACCCTAGTAAATTTACTGATAAGATAAAACGCGCTGCTATTGGTCGCCAGTGCAACTCGTTTTTTTCGCTACCTGACAATTCCGCCAAGTGCAGACATCTTTTCAGAGAATTCAGTGAACAATTTAGCTATTTCATGTTAAACAGGCTACTTTAATTTTAGAACCCACGCGCACCTTTGTTTAGTGCGTTATCAGTACCTACGCATTGTTGTTGTTGTTGAAATGAGTAGGTATCAATAGCGTATGATTTGCCGCAGCTGGTTTTTGCATCGACTACCGAAAAACGTGCGCTTTAAATTGAGTTTACCTACCTGGCCTTGTTCATAATCATAAAAATATAAAAGTCAAGTGAAGACTTATTGCTTCAACTGTACTAAAGTGATTATAATTTGCCTATACAAAAAACTGGGGCCGAATGTGGAGGTGAAAAGTGGGACGAGATAAGATTTTTTTAAATAAAATATATTATGGGCCGAATGCGGCATACAATGTGAGGCAGATTTTTCGATGTGGGCCGAACTTTCGTGGGACGAATATGGCATAAATCGGCAGAAGCTAGTTGGAAATAAAACCATAATAAAATACCAAAAAAGCTATACATATAACAACGCCTGTAATGTTTGACGACTTCCCTCAATTCATCATAGATCTCATCATCATAACCGAGTTTTGAAAAAAGGACCAATCTGGAAGTTTATCTAGTCACACCCAAAGTTAAATTCATAAACGGCGGAGGTACTGAGTTAAAATACAGAAGAGCTGAGAACTTTTGTTTATTTTTAACCGACTTCAAAGAACCTCCTTCTTTGAAGTCGGTTAAAAACGAACAAAATTTAGTGTACTCTCTGTCCAGCTTCTGACTGCTTCTGTAGGTCTATATAGAATACTAGCCGCACCCCGCAGTTTCACCCGCGTAGTTCCCGTTCCCGTGGGAATTTCAAAAAATTCCTCCTTAGTGCACCTCTAGGATACTCAAGGTATATGTGTACCAAATTTCAAGTCTCTAGGTCCAGTGGCTGTGCGTTGTCTGTCAGTCACTCAGTCAGTAACGGAAGAGTTTTATATATACATATATATTGGTTTTTTCATATAAACATTTTGACTTACAGCTGAAATTAAACAAGATTTAAGTTTTGTGGCTTGTAATAATATAGAACAAGAATAAAGAAGAAATGTTTAGACGCTAAATTATTGTGCACGCTGTGACACTCTGTAATTGAGAAAACGCGCAGACAACATATCTTTTGCACATATTAATAATACATTTATTGTAATTTTCTTGTTGATTGCCCTCAATAAATAAATAAATCGTTACTAATACTTTGGCCGTGGGGTGCCGGCAGTAGAATGTAACCATGCATCATGCCCGTGGATGCAGTAAGAGTCTGCCAAGGGATAGCTCCGGAAGATGGGCGGCAGCGTCTTTCCGTGTATCAACAACCCGTTCTGCGCTCGCCAACCCGCCTGTCAAGCGTGGTGAGTATGGCAGCTACCCCTCATGGAGATCCATAAAGGAGTTATATGTACAGTAGTGGTCGTTATACGGCTGAAATGATGATTACTTTGGAACCTGCTTTCTACGTGAATTCTGCAGAGCGCAGTTTTGAAATAGTTGAACTTGAGCCGGCTTTGTGCAATAATCTATTCCGTTGCCGGTCACGAATGGAAAATAAATCGAAATCAATATCCTCTTACAGGCATATCTAATAGCACGCCTCTGACCATGTACCTGAGATAGCTTTAGCACCGGACACTGTGGTGTACCAAGTGTAACCACATTAGTATCCGGTCAGCGTTGTAGCACTTCCTTAGAAGATAGATAGATAGATAGAAAATGCTTTATTGCACACCTTACATATAAAAAACCAACAGAAAAATAAACACTAAACACAAAGTGATAATTGGCGGTCTTATCGCTAAAGAGCGATCTCTACCAGAGAACCTTGGGATGGATTGGATTTGTGGGTACAAGGGGTTTAAAGATGTACGAAATGTTTTATGAAATTTTCAAATATACCATACATAAATTATATAATATCAAGACGTATATACCTACATAAAATATTACAAACGTAATATACAACAACATAATAGAACAAGATTCACAGCCTACACATTTTTTATTATACGACTAAATGGCCAAAGACCCACCTGATCATCATCATCATCATTTCAGCCGTAAAACGTCCACTACTGAACACAGGCCTCCCTCATGGATCTCCATGAGGGGTAGTTGCCATACGCACCTCGCTAAGCGGGTTGGCGAGCGCAGTACGAGATGTTGATACACAGAAATACGCTACTGCCAATTTTCCTTCTTTTAATTTTCTTACTGCATCCACGGGTATGAGAGGCCGGGTATCATTCTACTGCCGGCACCTCACGGCAACCTGACTACGGCCCACCTGATATTAAGCGGTAATCTCTACTATACTACCTATTACAAGTACAATACAGCGGTTATCACGTTAATTAGTCACGTGATCAACGCTGCATTCCATTCGTCAAAAAGTCTCATGTGCCTGTTATTTCACCGGCCCCCTTATCCTGCAAACCGGAACACAGCAATGCAGACACTACTGCTTTGCTGCAGAAATAGGTATGTAGTACCCCGATAACCTCTTCACAAAAAGTTCTACTACTACTACACACCACAGTATCCGGTCAGCTTAATGCTGTCACACTTCCTAAGAACAAGATTCCAAGTCTGCTATTGCAAAGGGCATTGTGAAAATCAAAATTCTATTTTGTCCGCCAGATGAAATAAAATATAGACAAGTATTTTTTTGCAAAATAATAGACATTGATGTTTAGAAGCAGAGGCTCCTGGCGTTATAAAATGTCTTGTGAAACAAGCCGTGACGTCACGTGACTTCGGTTCAATACATATAGGGTTTGCAAAAGGTAACCGGAAATAAACGGCCGGTCAATAGTTTGGATTGAAATAAACTCATTAAATTTTAAAAAAATGTTAATTTATTCCATTTTTGAGAAAATCGACTAAGTTAACGTGCCCAGTTTGTCGAAAAAAATATTTTACATTGTTGCTTAACACATCCCTAAGCTTATGAAGGCTGTAGGGACCTTTAGTGTTTAATATTAATACATATGTAATTATTTTTTTTTACTTCAATATGTTTATTTCAATCCGAACTATTAGCCGGCCGATAATTTCCGGTTACCCTTTGCAAACCCTGTATACCTAGTTATTTTTTGACGTGAAAAAAAAACGTAAAAAAAATCGTCCGGCATTCTTTTATAATCTAAGTAGCTTCTGCCCGCCGCTTCGCACGCGTTATACCCGGATAATAAGTAGCCTATGTGTTAATCCAGACCTACATCTGTAAGGCGTGTGCAAAGTTTCAGCTCAATCCGTAGGGTAGTTTTTGCGTGAAGAGGTAACAAACCTCCACACAAACAAACTTTCGGCTTTATAAAATTAGTGGGATATCTGTCGTTTACAATTAATGGATGATATCGCAAAAAATATCTGTCATCATCGTTATTTTAATAGTTTTTAATTTCATATTTTTAGGGTTCCGTACCCAAAGGGTAGGAACGGGACCCTATTACTAAGACTCCGCTGTCCGTCTGTCTCTCTGTATGTCACTATGGGTATCTCTTGACCGTCATAGCTAGACAGTTGCAATTTTCATAGATGGTGTATTTTTGTTGCCGCTATAACAATACTAAAAACAGAATAAAATAAATATTTAAGGGGGCTCCCATACAACAAACTTAATTTTGATGGAATAATGGTACGGAACCCTTCGTGCACGAGTCCACCTCGCACTTGGCCGATTTATTTTTATTAAAAGACAGGTAAGTATTCATACTTAACTACTTATATAACCTTAGGTTGTCGTAGATAAGACGTAAAAGCAATAAAAACAATTTTTCAATTTATCACTTCAAAAGATTCAGGGCATAAGCATTAAAACGACTCGTTGGTATTTCATATTTAGTATTTCTAATTCAATATTTATAAAATATAATATATATATATAATATATAAATAAAAATAAATAAAATTGAAGTGTCTGTTTGTAATGTCAGAATAACAGCTTTACTAAATGCATATCGTCAGTGATACTTCAATACCGCTTATAAGCACTTTGTAAATACCACGTATCTGCAAAAGTAGCGAAATTGAGTTATCACGCCAAGGGATTCCTCACGTTAATTTGCAGTCTAAGGAGTTAAGGCTAATTATCTTTATCATACTTATAAAGTAGGGTACAGAAACGTCACAAAAGAGTTCAGTCAAAAAAACATTCAGAAACTGTTCAAATATAACGTTTTTTTTCCTCCTGTAAAATTTAGAATATGTAGATACGCGGTATTTGCAAAGTGCTCATAAGCGGTATTGAAGTATCACCGACGATATGCACGAAAGCATAATACGCGACAAACAGACAGAAAAAAACAATTTTATTTTTTTCTTTCTCTCTATTTGTTCCGGCTAATCTCTGAAACGGTTAGACATATTCTGATGGGACTTTTACTGGCAGATAGCTGATGGCATTATGAGTCATACTAACATTTTAGAAAAAGTTATTAGGGTTCCGCGCAATAAAATGAAATAAAAATCGGGCAAATGCGAGTCGGACTCGCGCACGAACAACGAGTCTTAGTAATAGGGTCCCGTTTTTACCCTTTGGTTACGGAACCCTAAAACAGGCAAAGCCGCGGGCAGCAGCCATTTTCTATATAGTGGTACTTTTCATTTGGAAGAAATTGTTGCTTTTTAAAGCCAAGATTGCTTTGCTTTTCAAATGGGTTTCTAAGAAGCCTGAATGCCTGAGTGAGATAAAGTGTTGCAGCCTGTAGCTCGAGTCAAAGTGATGAAATGACAGCGCTTTTCACAGAATAAAGTGCATTTAATTTTATTCCTCCTCGTAAATAAGTAATAGGTACTTAACTCTCAATGATAACATTAAGTTGCATCTGCACCTCTCCATACGTTTTTACTTATTGAATACTTTTTACTGTATGTCAGTATTTTTTTTTTTTCAAATTTCAAAAAAGACTATTTAACCGACTTCAAAAAGAAGGCGGTTTTCAATTCCATCTTTTTAAATAACGGTACTAAAATGCTAAAAAACAAGTTCTTGATTTTCCCACCATTAAAACCTTTGAAGGTTGCCATGACAATTTTATCGATTAAGAGTCCCGTTTTAAAAGAGATTTTTCTTAGATTTTTCAGTTAAATATTAAAGTTTTAAACTTTTTTAAAGCATTAACGGTTAAGCTAGTCTTTTTTGTTTGGTAGAAATTGTCGCTCAAATAAGTGATACGGTTTACCAAACATACAGGAACATCTGAAATCGAAAACTCATAAATTAATATCTGTTATAATGCCCAAATTATTTTTTAATACAAATGCTTAATGTAAGGTAAACTTTACAGAGACAGTTCTCAGGCAGTCGGTTCAATATTTTAATTACTGCAAGCGGAGTGCCTAGCGTGGCATAGCGAATTCCCCTCGTATCATGGAGAACAAGTTAGAATGCCTATCTAACTGTTTAGAATGTGCTGCCTATTTGAGCTGATTACCACCGTCATAATGCAAGTAGTCTTATCATACAGGTTTATGATGGGTAGTAAACGTGACGAAAATAGAAACGCATTAGTCTCCGTGAACTTTTTGTCTGGTTGTCAATAAAGATGTTAGGCGAGATTAAATCATTATCTTAAGAGTTATAGCAAAATTAAAAACGTTGCGCGACAAAATATTTACGGCGGCGGGTACGACAACTTTTCGCGTGTAATTAATTACCATGCGCAGCAGTGTTTCCCCGCGTATCAACATTCCGTACTGCGCTCGCCAAGCGTGGTGAGTATGGCAACAATCCCTCAAAATCAGTTCCTGGAGATCCATGAGGGATAAGCCTATGTCCAGCAGTGGACGTCATATGGCTGATATGATGATGTACGTACACGTACGAAAAATTCTCGAGTTTAATAACGAACCATTGTCTTATCAAAAACAGCAATGAACATTGTATTTAAAGACATTCTTAGTGAAGCAATGTTAGTAAATTGGGTCATTTCGGTTTCCATGTGTATTCAACATGTTACAAAAAACCAATGATCGGTCATCTTGTATGAAGAATCTTCCTGTGCGAAGCAGGGGCGGGTCGCTAGTATTACTTTATATATAACTAGTTAATATATAAAATTAATAACATCATATTATTCCTTAAAAATGTTATTAAATTGAAATTTTAACTGCATTATATATTCAGGAATAAAATCTTTTATTAATAACGCAACATTGTAAACCTTACATACTAGTTAACATTGTACTCTTAGCCATGTAACATTAAATTATGTCCCCTCATAAAGTAACAATAATTTACGATAGGAAAAACATATTTCGTCTTTCCGTGCCACAACATTCCATACTGCGCTCGCCAACCTGCCTGCCAAGCGTGGCGAGTATGGCAACAATCCCCTCAGAATCTTGGAGATTTATGAGGGAGGCCTATGTCCAGCAGTGGACGTGAACAGCAGTCCTATGGCTGTGATGATGATGAAGATTTTTGTTGATTTTTGTGTAGTGTTTTCGGGACGACATGGTGATCAATAATTATAACTTTCGAAACACTCGTTAGACCCTTTCATTGGAATGTTAAACGGGCTTTCTACTCACGTTAATGTCGAAAATAGTATCCGTAATCCGTAGGGTAGTTTTTGCGTGAAGAGGTAACAAACCTCCACACAAACAAACTTTCGGCTTTATAAAATTAGTGGGATATCTGTCGTTTACAATTAATGGATGATATCGCAAAAAATATCTGTCATCATCGTTATTTTAATAGTTTTTAATTTCATATTTTTAGGGTTCCGTACCCAAAGGGTAGGAACGGGACCCTATTACTAAGACTCCGCTGTCCGTCTGTCTCTCTGTATGTCACTATGGGTATCTCTTGACCGTCATAGCTAGACAGTTGCAATTTTCATAGATGGTGTATTTTTGTTGCCGCTATAACAATACTAAAAACAGAATAAAATAAATATTTAAGGGGGCTCCCATACAACAAACTTAATTTTGATGGAATAATGGTACGGAACCCTTCGTGCACGAGTCCACCTCGCACTTGGCCGATTTATTTTTATTAAAAGACAGGTAAGTATTCATACTTAACTACTTATATAACCTTAGGTTGTCGTAGATAAGACGTAAAAGCAATAAAAACAATTTTTCAATTTATCACTTCAAAAGATTCAGGGCATAAGCATTAAAACGACTCGTTGGTATTTCATATTTAGTATTTCTAATTCAATATTTATAAAATATAATATATATATATAATATATAAATAAAAATAAATAAAATTGAAGTGTCTGTTTGTAATGTCAGAATAACAGCTTTACTAAATGCATATCGTCAGTGATACTTCAATACCGCTTATAAGCACTTTGTAAATACCACGTATCTGCAAAAGTAGCGAAATTGAGTTATCACGCCAAGGGATTCCTCACGTTAATTTGCAGTCTAAGGAGTTAAGGCTAATTATCTTTATCATACTTATAAAGTAGGGTACAGAAACGTCACAAAAGAGTTCAGTCAAAAAAACATTCAGAAACTGTTCAAATATAACGTTTTTTTTCCTCCTGTAAAATTTAGAATATGTAGATACGCGGTATTTGCAAAGTGCTCATAAGCGGTATTGAAGTATCACCGACGATATGCACGAAAGCATAATACGCGACAAACAGACAGAAAAAAACAATTTTATTTTTTTCTTTCTCTCTATTTGTTCCGGCTAATCTCTGAAACGGTTAGACATATTCTGATGGGACTTTTACTGGCAGATAGCTGATGGCATTATGAGTCATACTAACATTTTAGAAAAAGTTATTAGGGTTCCGCGCAATAAAATGAAATAAAAATCGGGCAAATGCGAGTCGGACTCGCGCACGAACAACGAGTCTTAGTAATAGGGTCCCGTTTTTACCCTTTGGTTACGGAACCCTAAAACAGGCAAAGCCGCGGGCAGCAGCCATTTTCTATATAGTGGTACTTTTCATTTGGAAGAAATTGTTGCTTTTTAAAGCCAAGATTGCTTTGCTTTTCAAATGGGTTTCTAAGAAGCCTGAATGCCTGAGTGAGATAAAGTGTTGCAGCCTGTAGCTCGAGTCAAAGTGATGAAATGACAGCGCTTTTCACAGAATAAAGTGCATTTAATTTTATTCCTCCTCGTAAATAAGTAATAGGTACTTAACTCTCAATGATAACATTAAGTTGCATCTGCACCTCTCCATACGTTTTTACTTATTGAATACTTTTTACTGTATGTCAGTATTTTTTTTTTTTCAAATTTCAAAAAAGACTATTTAACCGACTTCAAAAAGAAGGCGGTTTTCAATTCCATCTTTTTAAATAACGGTACTAAAATGCTAAAAAACAAGTTCTTGATTTTCCCACCATTAAAACCTTTGAAGGTTGCCATGACAATTTTATCGATTAAGAGTCCCGTTTTAAAAGAGATTTTTCTTAGATTTTTCAGTTAAATATTAAAGTTTTAAACTTTTTTAAAGCATTAACGGTTAAGCTAGTCTTTTTTGTTTGGTAGAAATTGTCGCTCAAATAAGTGATACGGTTTACCAAACATACAGGAACATCTGAAATCGAAAACTCATAAATTAATATCTGTTATAATGCCCAAATTATTTTTTAATACAAATGCTTAATGTAAGGTAAACTTTACAGAGACAGTTCTCAGGCAGTCGGTTCAATATTTTAATTACTGCAAGCGGAGTGCCTAGCGTGGCATAGCGAATTCCCCTCGTATCATGGAGAACAAGTTAGAATGCCTATCTAACTGTTTAGAATGTGCTGCCTATTTGAGCTGATTACCACCGTCATAATGCAAGTAGTCTTATCATACAGGTTTATGATGGGTAGTAAACGTGACGAAAATAGAAACGCATTAGTCTCCGTGAACTTTTTGTCTGGTTGTCAATAAAGATGTTAGGCGAGATTAAATCATTATCTTAAGAGTTATAGCAAAATTAAAAACGTTGCGCGACAAAATATTTACGGCGGCGGGTACGACAACTTTTCGCGTGTAATTAATTACCATGCGCAGCAGTGTTTCCCCGCGTATCAACATTCCGTACTGCGCTCGCCAAGCGTGGTGAGTATGGCAACAATCCCTCAAAATCAGTTCCTGGAGATCCATGAGGGATAAGCCTATGTCCAGCAGTGGACGTCATATGGCTGATATGATGATGTACGTACACGTACGAAAAATTCTCGAGTTTAATAACGAACCATTGTCTTATCAAAAACAGCAATGAACATTGTATTTAAAGACATTCTTAGTGAAGCAATGTTAGTAAATTGGGTCATTTCGGTTTCCATGTGTATTCAACATGTTACAAAAAACCAATGATCGGTCATCTTGTATGAAGAATCTTCCTGTGCGAAGCAGGGGCGGGTCGCTAGTATTACTTTATATATAACTAGTTAATATATAAAATTAATAACATCATATTATTCCTTAAAAATGTTATTAAATTGAAATTTTAACTGCATTATATATTCAGGAATAAAATCTTTTATTAATAACGCAACATTGTAAACCTTACATACTAGTTAACATTGTACTCTTAGCCATGTAACATTAAATTATGTCCCCTCATAAAGTAACAATAATTTACGATAGGAAAAACATATTTCGTCTTTCCGTGCCACAACATTCCATACTGCGCTCGCCAACCTGCCTGCCAAGCGTGGCGAGTATGGCAACAATCCCCTCAGAATCTTGGAGATTTATGAGGGAGGCCTATGTCCAGCAGTGGACGTGAACAGCAGTCCTATGGCTGTGATGATGATGAAGATTTTTGTTGATTTTTGTGTAGTGTTTTCGGGACGACATGGTGATCAATAATTATAACTTTCGAAACACTCGTTAGACCCTTTCATTGGAATGTTAAACGGGCTTTCTACTCACGTTAATGTCGAAAATAGGCCAAAATAGGCACTCTGTTCAGTGCGAGCGCGCGAGTGGGAAGGAGAAGATGCCGCGGAAGACTCCATTCCCTGATGAAAGTTCCCCTGGGAGGAACTGAACACGTTGAAAACCTATTTTCGACATATAATTGACGTGAGTAGAAAGCCCCTTTAACATTACAATAAATAATTATAACGTTTGACCTTGAATAACTATTTTTGTAAGGTGGGATTTAAAGGAGATTTTATATTTTATTCGTATTTATGCACCTAACATATGTCGGTGAACATTAAAGTCCGGACTAGTCCGTCCAGGTTGGTATTGTTTTGTAAATCCCATATACCATAAAACATGTCGTGCAATACTGTGAACAAAAACTAACAAAAGCATACAAAATTCGAAGCTCAAGTTACAAATCGCAAATCAGATACGTACCATATTATCTTATAGTTATTATGGCGATAAAAACAGACGAAATCTAATTTTAATTCAGCAAAAAGTTTTGGCTTGCCACTATTATAATAATAGTTTAAGGTACCTACACTTTAAACAGGCGGACGTGATTTATTGGAACACTAACCTGAAAACTTGAAATAGACTCACTCGCACTCTGATACAGAGCATGCGATTGAAGCACAAGAAAATATTTCAAAGAAATGAATAACCTTATCAAAAATTTACGATTCCGGTGGGTTTTAAACCACTAATCTACAGAACCCTAATGGGTACTGCTGAAATTCTTGATAAGTTAAGTTCTCCCTAAGTGTGGTTCATCATTCATTCATTTCAGCCATAAAACGTCCACTGATGAACACAGGCCTCCCTCATGGATCTCCATGAGGGGTAGTTGCCATACTCACCACGCTTGGCAGGCGGGTTGGCGAGCGCAGTATGGGATGTTGATATATGGAAAGACGCTGCTGCCCATCTTTCGGAGGTATCCCTTAGCAGGCTATTTCTGCATCCACGGGCATGAGAGGAGGGGCAACATTCTACTGCCGGCGCCCCACGGCTATATAAGAAACCCTTATAGTTTCGCTTTTCTCTCTGTCTGTCTGCCTGTCTGTCCGACCGTCACCGGTTTTGCGAAGATACTGTTAGTCCTAGAAAGCTGTTACTTTGCATGGACATACATAATAACAACGCCAAGACGACAATACAAAAAAAATTGTGAAAAGATCATTAATTTAGGGTACTTCCTATAAGGTGGGGATAAACTTTTTTTTCTTGATTTTCCTATAGTTTAGGATATCGTTGAATAGGTATTATAAAACCATTTAAGAGGTTGCGAAGACAATTTTTCGATTATGTTTCCGTTTGCGAAATCTTAAAGTTTTGAACTTTTATTCCCTCTCTCTCATGAATTTTCTTGGAAAACTGTAATGCTGGGTTTTTATTTTCGGAGAAATGTTCGCTCAAATAAATACGGTTACCAAACATACCGGAATACTATGAACCCAAAACTCAATGAATTCCTGATAATATGATTTGGTAAACGTATAAAAACATACATAAGCTTCTAACAACAGGTCTACGCTAAACTACGGAACCCTACATGGCGCGTGTCCCGACACGCACCTGGCCTAATTTATTTAAGATTATCATAAGTGTCTATTTTACCAAGACCAGTATTTCACAAGTATTTAAGTATTCTATCAATCATCTGGTTACCATAGTACAAGCTTTTGCTAAGCGGATATTGTTGTGTGTTATAGTTTCCAGCATTTTTTTTTATTAAGACCGCTTGGAAATATGCACGATTCTGTTTCGCAGTGCAGACTCATCCAGCGTCGGTAATATAAGGTAATGACCATAGCGAAATGATCAGATTTGATTGTATGCCATTACCGGTACATTATCTCGCACACCTTTGTACGTGAGTGATATTTCGGATCAAAAACCACGCTAATAGCATAAATGTGGAATGACTTTGGCTGTCTGTCTGACGACCTTATGACGACCAGGGGTCCTATTTTAGAATCCATCATATGACTACGATAAATATTGTACGCTTTCTTGACATTTCTTGTAACACAATTTTAGTTCACTAAGTACTGGACTATCTCCAAGTAAGTACTGCGGTTAAAGGCGACCTGCATACATCGCCGGCCGGCATTGTCTAAGTCGCCTGCTTATCTTTTAGATAGACGTCATACGCTGCGCTTGCCAGTGCGTGGCCTTGAGAACTTTAAAGCCTTAATTCGAGAACTTTGCGGCCTTTCTGTTCTGCGCGCTACATGGCCTGCCGATTTCCACTTCTATATGTCGGTGACCCGAATTATTCCACGTATCTCCTCATTCCTTTTCAATAAGGAATCCCCGAGCATAGCTGGAGTGCTAGAATGAACACATCAAAATGAGAGTATATTGAGGTGATCCACGAGTAGTAAGCTGGTAACCTAGGTGAAAACCTTCCAGGCAGTACATGCAAACTGCCCAGTGTTTCGGCACAGAATAAGTATCTATAGTTTCGGGCTGTTGACATACTCGTTTTTATTTATTAATTATTAGTATTATTGATACACACATAACTATGTATCATAAATGCAAGCAAAGTTGTAAGCCAAACCTACTACTAGCTCCTACCACCCTATTTTCGATACCACGTTCGTATTTCATCATTACGTCGCCTATTATTGCAGTTATTATTTTCACAGCACCATGTCATTATTGTAAAAAACTGCTAATATCTGGAATCGATAGGGTGAAAACAAAATGGCAAATGCCCGCAGTCCCAATCATGAGAACAAAATCATACGTGATATTTTTACGCGTAAATATGCAATATCTATCGATTATATCTAGTTTTCGATTTGGTTGATTTCTTTTTTCTGGAAAAGGCGGGTATGTGTAGTGAAATATACATATAGTTAAACGAAAGATTTAAAAATAAGTTAGGCCAGTTGCGTATCGCGCCACGCGCTATGTAGGGTTCTGTAGGTAACCGTAGACCTGGTTGTTAGAAGTTGGTATATGTTTTTTTACGTTTACCAAAACATATTACAGGAATTAATTGAGTTTTCGGTTTAAAGTATTACGGCATGTTTGGGAAACCGGACATTTTATTTGAGAGACTTAAAAAGCTAGCTTAACCCTCATAGTAGCTAAAATAAATCAGTCTAGCTGTAGCTTCATCAGTAATTATCAGCTGACCGGTGCTAACTAGCTGACCCGGTGCCCACTTCGTTGGGCGGTAATTTATAGCCTATGACACTCACAAATACTGTGGCTTTCTATTAGTAAAATAATTTTGAAAATCAGTTCAGTAGATCCAGAGATTACACCTTACAACCTCACAAACTCACAAACTTTACCTCTTTATAATATAACTATAGATATAGATAGATCTTATTGTTCTAACTGCATAATCTGCCGAACTAAGCCGACCTGCAAGTGCATCAATTTGCAGTTTCCATTGAAGGGTAGAATCTATCTGTATACCTAAAAATATTGTGGAATGGATCGGATTGAGCATTTCCTCACCCAACTTTTTTTTGTCGGATATTCTTTTACGTTTGGTAAAGACAATTTAATACATTTTGTCTTTAAAGCATTAATCACTATGTTAGCACAGTGCACGATTGTCAGTAAGCCAATGGTGCACTTGTGACAGTGAATTATTTACGTCGTCTTAATTAACTTTATTCCTAACAACTTGAAAAATTAACGAAGTATCGTCGGCAAATAAAACGATATCACACAATTTTTGCAAAGAACGGGAGGACATTTATATAAATCAAAACAAAAAAGGCCCTAAAATAGGCAATTCTTGATCCCTTTGATCTCTGGCCGCATATCCCCTCTCAGATAAATATGACTCAAGGAGATCAAGTGCCTTGCTTTCAATGCCGTAATATTGAAGTTTTCTCAAAAGGATTTTATGAGAAACACAATCGAAGGCCTTGGACAGATCACAAAAATCGCCTATTGCATTTCTCGAACTCTCCCAGACACCAAATGTAACATACATTAAAAGTATTGTTCCAGCATCGGTTGTTGATCTACCTTTAGTGAATACAAATTGATTATTATGAAGTCTGAAATCTATTAGTCTATAAAGGCTGAAATGAGAAGTCAGTTGGCTTAAAACTTTTTTTAAAAAAATTTACTCATCGTGGTTAAAATAGAAATGGGTCTGTAATTAGCGGGATTGCTGTGACTATCAGATTTAAACAACGATAATAAATAGAAATATTCCAACGTCAATACAACTGTTAAAAATATGGGTATACAAGTCCTTACTTGTATACCAATCCTATCTTCATCATAGCTATCATTAGCAATATCATGAATAATGTCACCTAGTGCTTTTGTAGAAATACCCCAAAGATCTTCTGTATTTTTAATTTAATCCTAAGGGATTTAATGCTTTAACAATTATACTTTCATTTCGTAAGAGAAGTTTAAACAAACGTCGATTAAATTTAAACAACAACTAATTATTAAAGGTTTTTTTTAACAATGTCAAAAAAGGATTTATGTGCAGATTAATTTAAGGTGATGCTTTGATAAACAGTCATTTGAATGTAATTGTTTAAATTCAGTCCGCGTTTTAGCATTATAGGTAAAACGCAGACTGAGGGGGCCGCCTGCATACATCATCCCAAGGTTGTCTGGTAGAGATCGCTCTTTAGCGATAAGACCGCCAATTGGCACTTTGTGTTTAGTGTTTATCTTTCTGTTGTTATTTTTATATTTAAGGTGTGCAATAAAGCATTTTCTATCTATCTATCTATCCATACAAACTGACGTGAAAGCTTTAAATGAAAACCGTGAGCGCCTAAACAATTCTTGTTTAATATAAAAATTATTGGTAATTGTGTAAAATCAAACCACGATTTTGAAAGGGCGGTATAGTATTATATGTACGGGGAATTTAGAGGCATATCGGTCTCGTTAATTTTTTCGTCCATAGGATTATTTTCCTGTCGTAGTAGGTACTTACTAAACCCTCTACCAATTTCAAGTAAAAAACATAAAAATTTCATAACATGTAATATCAATTCCGAGTGATTTGTAATTGCAGAAAAAAGTAGACATCCCTGAAGCCAATATCGCTAGGCGTCGTCTTAATTAGCGTCTGTATAATTTATAGCAGTTTCTCTGAGACTGTACAGAAAGGACTCATGGTAGAGAAATCCGAGCAGTCAAATGACGTCAGATTTTCTTCCATACAGTTATATAAGAATTAAGGCCCGCTAAGGCTAATGGGTACGCTGATAGCCATATAAACTAATGGACCACGAACAATATACATACGAGTAGTGCAAGCATCCTAGGATCGTGAATCTAAGGATTGTTACATACCACAGAACTATGCTATAATAAGGAGTTCCATGTTTTAATATAGACCTTTACATCTAAAGACTGCCGACAAACTGTTGCACAGTTTGGCAGACATTATTTTAAAATAAATGTACATTTAATAGAAATAAATAAATAAAAAAAAAATCTATTATAGATTATTTAAACTGGTTATAACTGGTAAACATGCTTCATAGGACGCTGCAGTGCCTGGGACATTGGTAAATGGATAAATTAGGCTTACCCTCCACCTATACCACTCTCCCAGCTTAGTCAGATATTAATCAGAGAAAAGAACGTCAGAGCTAACTAACGACGCGGGTTTCCTCACGATACCCTTCATTTGTTAAAGCACGTGCTAAAAGTGAACATACATTTTTCATAAATAAAAAATCTATTGGTTCACGGGCAGAATCGAACCCACTACCAAAGTTAGGGGTGCATACCAGGGGTTTCCACATAATACCTAAATTATAAAGTAAAGAAGCCTTTAGGAGTAGTCCTTCACATTATTTTTTTTTCTCAGTGCTATCTATACTAATATTATACAGAGGTAAAGTTTGTGAGTTTGTGAGGTTGTAGGGGGTAATCTCTGGATCTACTGAACCGATTTTCAAAATTCTTTTACTAATAGAAAGCCACAGTATTTGTGAGTGTTATAGGCTTTAAATTACCGCCCAACGAAGTGGGCACCGGGTCAGCTAATTATTAATATAAGTATTTTGATGGCAAACATAAAAACTAAGTATTAGATTTTAGAGCTACTTACCTATAATAAGTATGTCCCTCGAGATGGTTCACTAACAAGGAAAAAAACTTAGTAATATATGTAAATGCTGAAAGTCTACAATGAATTTTCTTAAAATAAGTGTATTAAATTACACAAGCTACTTTGTAAACAATATTTATTAGATTTTGAAAAGTTCCTAGTCAAAATCTAACGCATTAAAAGCTAATCAATAAGGTCAGATGAACTATCCCCCAAAAATATGAAGAAGGTATTATTACTTGTCTTTTTTAGACTTTCGCGATCATTACACATTATTAACATACATTTATAACCAGGTATTCAGTCTTCCCGGGACCATGCTTGGTGCAATCCAAGCGAAACGTCGGGAAATAATAAAGGTAATTTACGCGATAAATACCCGGTTATATGTATGTATTAATGTATTATTACTTATTAAATTGTAATTATTACAAACATTTTTAAGGCTCCGTACCTCAAAAGGAAAAAAGGGAACCCTTATAGGATCACTTTGTTGTCCGTCTGTATGTCTGTCCGTCTGTCAAGACCCTTTATCTCGAGAACGTGTAGAGGTATCGAGTTGAAATTAAAACCATGTAGGTACTCAAATCTACAGCCTCTTTAAGCTAAAAATTAAAAATCAATATTCTAAGTTTACCTGAAAGAAAGATACGACCGTTTATGCCGCAAAAAATGCATGTCTCAACATTCTTAAAGGCATTATAATTCATAGGGTACTTTCCCGTAGACCTAGAACTATGAAGTTTGGCAAGGCATATCATCTATGATGTACTCATGTATCATCTTATACTATAGATCAGAGAAAAATCAAAAACTCATTTGCAATGGAATCATAAAAAGATAAAAAAGTCCTTAAAAAAAGTACGAAACCAATCATCAAGGTTAAGCAACCCTACATAAATTGGATGGGTAACTGAATCTTTTTGTGCATTTTTTAAAACGTTTACTAAATCAGTTGCTTATAATAATTACAATCCAACTACATGTCCGACATACCTACGGAACCCTCAGTGGGCGAGTCTGTCTCACACTTGTCCGGTTTATTGAATATGCAGCTAGAGGATATATTTTTCTCAGTTGAGAACAGTGGATTAAACCCGTGAGCGTCTTTATCGTTTTGGTTAGTTTTATTAACAATATTATTTAAAAAAAGAAGGAGGTTCTCAAATCCCCTGTTCGTTCAGCAACAGGTCCAGGATTTTGACATTGAAGTCAGTTTTTTTGCTAAAAATAACAAACGCAAAACCTTGAGACACTTATTAACTTATTATTTCAAATGCATGACGAAGAACAGCCCCATTCTATGAAGGTATATAGACTAGTTAAATAAAATAAATTTGCTTGGAAATCTTAGCATTCACACGTGCCTGCAAAACCTCTTATCTCACTATCTATGCAGTTTATCTTTCCTCCCACACCGACCACGATTTCTATGTTACCTTTTTTGGCGTACAGTACACCTAGATATACTCTGTGCTAAATCCACTGGCTCTTAGAAAATTGGCTGGCTGAATAAACTGGCCTTTTAAAATTAGATTTATACTTTTAGATTTATTTTTCGAAAGTAAATAATTTTAAAACTTTTCATTTGATGCGTTAATGAAACTCTTTGCTAAACACCTGGCCGTTTCAAGGACTTCGTTTTTCTAATCTCTCTTAAATTAATTTTTTTGCACGGCCTGTGTATTATTGGGACTTTTAGACATTCTCAAGCTGATTGTGTGTTAATGAAAAAAATTGTGAAATAAAATATTACAAACATCACAGAGAAAAATGTTTCTTTTTTAAATTAAAGAATAATTTATAAAGATCTTAATAATGTATTACATTTTCAACGGAATCATCAAGACCTTACCTCCTGTGCTAGTTAAACGCTGTGTTACGCCAAGGTAGTGTCTCAAACAACCCACTCTCATACTCGTAATAAAAATACATTTTAAAGATCGTAACATTTTATATACCAATTTGATTAACATAAATTATCTATAGTTTGTTATTTTTATAGTGTTTAACCACACTTAGGTAGAACATTTTCAAAAAAATTAATAACCTTATCAAAAATTTTAAGGTTCCGGTGGGATTCGAACCCACGTCCGTCAAATCGATACTTGACGCTTCATTAAGCCGGAAGTTCTTTGACCGCTAAGCTACAGAACCCAGCGGGTTCCGACATGGGTTCTGTTGCTTAGCGGTCAAAGCACCGGAACCGTAAAATTTTTGATAAGGTTATGCATTTATTTGAAAATAAATTATCTAATACAAATTATAAATACTGTTGCGACTTGCGGCTAAGTAGTTTTTATTGTGATTATTTTTAACTTAATCAGACAGATGGTTATTTTAAATGTCCCTGAAAATAGGTTCTCCTGTTTTTCAGGCAAACCGAAGTCACAAGTAACAATAAAATCAATTATTTATCCTATGAACTTTATTAGTTTTTCTTTGCATAACATTATTTGCCCGTGTGTTCTATAATCCTCTATAGTAATTTTTATTCTAACATAACTAGCTAATATAATTGCGACTATAAAAACGTTCAGTGGATAAAATACAATTTAGTTTAGTACACTGCTCATATTCTGGTTTTCATTTTTTTTAAGTTAAATTGGTATTAAGTTATAAAATAGTAATGTCTTTACTACTTGCTAGGCGCCAACGAAGGTATACGAATCTAATAAATTGCTTATTCTAGAGCTTCGGTTTCCAATTTTCTAGAGAACAAAGTTCCTTGACTGCTTATGTCTCTTCTAATATAAGTCAACCAACGGGAGGAATACGATTTTCCGGTGGCGTTATGAGACATAGAAAAATAAATCTTGATTTTCAACTTCAAGTTGTGCTCTTACTCAAAGCCGGAAGACATTATGCAACCAGTATGCAACCAGCTTTATGCACTCTACCTTTTTTGGAGCGCAGACGCCTAACCCCCGACGTGATACTCATTATAAATCACGTTGGAACCGCACTTAAACTGCAGTTTGGATGGCTTAGACCAGCTTAGACTTATGCAAATTGGATGCGCGATGCTCCTTTGAACTTGACAAGCCCTTAAATCAATGTGGTTCAGTAACAAAGGGTTGAAGCTAGCTCATTTTATTGATGGAGTAAATATCTCGGGTTTATGTGAAATAAATCAAAGATTTGTTATTCAGAGAAGTCCTAACGCCTTTAGGTTTTAAATTATCGTTGACATGACTGCATATGAGATGAGTGTAGTGCCCTCCACGTTAATAAATGGTGCAAATTTTTTAAAATTGATTTATGTAGGTAGTTATCTTTATTTCTTAGATTTAATAGAATAAGAATACATTCTACATCTTGTACTGCGCTCGCCAACCCGCCTGCCGAGCGTAGTGAGTATGGCAACAACCCCGCAAGATCAGTAGTTGGAGATCGATGAGGGAGATTTTACGGTTGAGATGATGATGCTGATACATATTATTTTATATTCTCTGGTATATATTATAGGCGATCAAATAAAATCACATGAATGTTTTTTTTCGGACGACGATATATTGGCGTTCTTTGACGTTCCAATACTTATATCTTGCTTTTTTTAAATTTTGGCTCATTTTCTTTGACTTAAACTGACCTGGAGGTCGCTCTGGACGATAAGTCCAGAGCGACCTCCAGGTTGTTTTCATTATTACAACCTGGAGGTCGCTCTGGACTTATCGACGAGTTCTTCTTATTCTAATTCTGGTGAGGATACCAGATCTTCACTGACATCCCGCCTTGAAGTGTATTGTGTATTGTCCCCCGTGTTACTACCCAGACACAAGCCAGCCAAACTCCTTAAAATAATGGAGGACTCTAGACCGTTCAGTATTCTATGAGCATCCCTTCTGGTAATGCAGATGTTATAGCTAAAGACGGGTTTAGCTCGATCAGCTCCTGTAGTCCGTTTCTACAAGTTCTTATAAGATGCCGCGATTAAACTACAGGGATTGTTTCGGCGCTCTTATCATACTATTCTCCAGTGATATAGCTGACATTTCCTCCAGCTATAGGTATGTTCTGCAGACGGTGGTATAGAGCCTCAAGCTAACATCACTATATTAATAGAATAGATGGATATCGTAATTTAGATTTTACTGGTTTATTATTGAAGGTACTTATTACATTCATGATAACAGGTACGTGATATATAGATTCATGAAAGCTACAATGATTTCTAAGCCATTTGAATGAAGTATAAGTATGTACCTCCAACCTTCATTCTAAAGGTCGTGGGCTCGATACCGGCCGTGCCAATGCATTTTTCTTACTTGAAAAATGTATGTGCACACTTAGACTTCGTCCTTCGACACGTAGAGGATGGTATAAGCGCTGGGGAAGCCTAATCCATCTAACAATGTCCCAAGCACTGCAGCGTCCCGTACAACATGATTACTTAGTTGCTGACGCTGTATAAATCATCTATAATAGATGCAAAGGCCTTTTTAAATACGAGTGAATGAATATAGATGGAAGAAGTGGGATAGGTAGACCAAAGAAGCGATGGATGGATTGGCAAATGTTTTGAAAAAGGACTCACATAGGCGTTTTAGAGGGATAGGCTGCAAAGCCACGGACGAAGCCAGTATTTACATCATTTTTAGGTTCCAGGCAGTCATAGAATATTTTTTATTCTTTACAAAAAAGTTTTGTGTTCAACTATGTGTATATATATATTTTTTTTTCTGTATGATTTACACAATAAAGAGTTTATCTATCTATCTATCTATCTATGTGAAAAGTTGTAGCATGATTATTCTAATTGGTGATTTTCTATCAACTGCAAAAATATTATAATAATTACAACCACAACGACGGGAAAAACACGGAAAGGGAGGAATATATTATTGTTGATTACAAAATAATTACCTCATTTTTATATTATTGTAATTATTTCACGTACCTTCTCTTCCTAATTATGAAGTTTTTTCCTAATGTCTGTGTCCTTATTTATAATTAACATAATTATTTATCTTTATTTTAACCTGGGAGTTTTATAAAAAAATATTTCTTTGAAAGCAATATCGTTTAAAGTTTTATGTTTTAATAACCCTACCTACCGATCCATCCAAATCTTCCATGTAGGTATAGTTTATTTCATAATTGCACGAGTATAAAATCTTATACTCGTGCAATTAGAGGTATATCTGATCTTGCGGGGTTGTTGCCATACTCACCACGCGCATAATAAAACATATCTTACGAACAGTTTTTGCGAGACTGTCCGGGACCTAAAAATGATGTAGATACTAGCTTCGTCCGTGGCTTTGCAGCCTATCCCTCCAAAACGCTTATGTGATAAAGTCCTTTTTGAAAACATTTGCCAAGTTGTTCCAATAGTTTTTCGTAAACTTTCGCGATCTCAATTCATTATAATATTATTACAAAAAGACGGGTTTTTGTAAATGGACAAACCTTTGGTTAATTTATATTGCAAGAAGGTAGAACTTTTATTTTACCTTTATTATATATATCACCGTAATACTTAAACAACCGTTGCGCAAAATGGCTAATTAACGATGTTTATTATAATTGGGCCGAATGCATTACCGTTTTCTGCACGAATGTGTATTTTAAATAATCTCTTTAAATGAGAGCTTGGAAGCATTAATACTTAAAATGTTCACAAGCATGTTTCTCACAAAGTCATTATCGTGTCGGTAGGTACTTGTTATTTTTGAGCTTTATTTATATTTTTTACGTACCTATAATAAATATTTATAATATAAATATACACCTGTATGTATATACCTATTTTTCACGTAGATATTTGTTTTGTTTAAAAATTCTAAGTCATAATATGTTAACTTTTGCTATGACAAATTTGTAACCTAGATGTAGCTGCCTGTAATTGGGAGAACTAGCTCATGATTTTTATTGTTTTTACTTTTGTAATTTTTCTTTGTGTATCTGCTGTTGGTGGCTCAAATAAATAAATAAAAAATTAAAGTGAAAGTAAGAATGTATGTATGTTCCCTTTTCGTGTCAAAACCGCTGAACCGATTTGGATGAATTTTAGTACAGGAGTACCTACCCATCTTCCGAAGGTATCCCTTGGCAGACTCGCATCCCCGGGCACGAGAGGAAGGGCTTCTACTGCCGGCACCCTACGGCAGTCGAGGTCGAGTAGAGGGTAGTAATACCTATCAATACAATGTTATATCTTTTCCAGAACCGTACATGGGTGCCGAATGCGCTGGACCAGCAGTGGCAGCCAGTGAGTGGCACTAAGGTGTCACTATACGCAGCTTACTACGATAAAAGGACACCGCAGAAGTACGTGCGGATATTGGCCAGTTTTCACGGTAAGATATAAATATAAATAAATAAAGCTGGACAATTCACACATCATCAACCAGTCCCAAGCTAAGCAGAGCTTGTGTTATGGCTGTACTACTTAGATTTTCTACTGTATATAGAAAACATCCGGAACACCCTGAACAAATATCTGCAGATCGTACAGACATAGACGATAACGAATAATTGTTACAAGGATTGAAATCGTGTTTATTGAACGATATTTTTAAGCACCTACACCAAAAGTTTGTATTATGTTGCTTGGCATTCACTGGTGACTCGACGACGGCGAAGATGACTTCTTCTGTATTTTTTTTTTATCCTTTATGAACCGTTTTTTTTATACACTTTCAATTTGGTACCATTTTTGAGGAGCTCTTTCGTATCCTCATGGATTCCACCATTAGAACAAAATTTTGAAAAACCTCAGTTCTGTTGATGTTACCTCAGAACACCGTCGTTTATAAACCGATTTGAAAAATAATTCTTGCAACAAATAATGCAAAAACATAAAAATTTACAGTACAATATTAGCTTCTCTATAAAAAATTATAGAGGTATTGTGTCGGCAGTATTCTTTGTGAATTCTCATTTTAAACCTAAGCCGTCAAAACTCTAAAATTGGGATTATCATAACGCCGTTATACTGCGAAAACCAAATAACAGCCAAAAAGTTCAAAATGAGATATCGCGTTCGTAAAGTTTAAGGTATTTAAATGATAGTTTGTAATCTCTATTGTTATTATTACTATATTAACAACAGTACAATAGCTCATGTTCTATTAGTATGCAACCATAGATCATAAAAAAACTTAATGCTTGTAATGAAATTTGAAGGTAACTGTCACTGGGTCTCCTATATAATTGTTTTTCCCAGTATATTGTCAAATCTCTTTATTTTCTAAATTTGTAGGAATATAGCAAAACCTGAGAAATTAGTTATTACATTTAGATAAACTACGCTTACTTTGTTTAAAAAATACCTACACAGCTGCCCCTTTTGAAGTTACATATGAAAATGTATCAAGATAATTGGTTTTCCCTGTAGAAAATATTAAGAAACAATGAAATACCCATACAAATTTCTATGATTTCAGTACTTTTAGTTGTTATTATAATTTTGACTTCAGAAAATTATATAAACACATAGTACCTTGATAATTTAAATACCAATAATATCAAGCTTCAATAATGATTTATCAGTGCCAACCAATTTATTTTATTAAATGGAGAAACCTGGACAAACACTGAATAAACGACTGACATTCATATAATTCAAATTAAAGTCGAAATATTTTAGAGTGAAGCTTGCTAGATGTCCTAAATTATGCATAGATGTACCTTTGATCATTCCGTGTAGAAAATTTCCCGAATGTCGTGGGACAATTCAAATACCTATACGAAGTTGGTCACTCCAGGTTCTAAATAAAAAAAATATTATCTTACTTGCTCCTTCCCGCGACTTTGCTCGCTGTTGATGATGATGAAAAGTAGCCTATGTGTTAATCCAGGATATCAGCTATCTTAATACCAAATTTCAACAAAATTGTTTTAGCCATTTGAGCGTGAAGAAGTAACAAACATGACACAAAAACACTAACTTTCATCCTAGTAATAATAGTGTGAGTAAGCGAGAAAAATTAAATGAAACACCAATCCTTATGAAAATAGTAATTTTAATCGAAATAACTACAAGAACAAATTTTAAAATTTTAAATTAATCCCCGACATATGAACCACCTCGATTACCATCACTTTTATAATCCTTTTATTTAGTAGGATATAATAAAGCTGACGATGTGTTTGTTTATCGGAGTTGGGTTTCTTGTTCACAAGTCACTTATCAACAACATTATCACCATCGACAGTGTGTCGAGCAGGGTCGCGTATCTAAATGCTGAGGGGGTTTATTGTTTTCACCTCTCTATCATGTAATTAAATAACTGTATCTGTAATGTAAGTGATTGTGATAACAATAAAACTTTTTCTATTCTGTTATATTCCATTCTAACACTCAGAATATCTAAACGATATTCGCTGAAGGTCGTTCAGGTATATGCGCCGACCTCGTCACACCCAGATAAAGAAGTAGAGTCTATGTATGAGGACATCAGCAGAGCCATACTAACGAACAAAACTCACTTTACTATTGTTATGGGGGACTTCAATGCAAGGTTAGGCATGAAAAGCGATGATGAGTTGAGAGTGAACTTGCAAATGTCACTGTCTAGATGTAGATGCATCAGTGGATGAGATCAATAACAGGTTCGTAGAAACCGTCCATAAGGTGGGGTCCCAGTTCTTTAAGACCCCCCGTACCAATAGACCTCAGAAACTCTCTGAAGACACCCTTAACCTCATGGCTGAACGACGTTCTTTGCGACTGCAGTCTCCCGATGATGCTTAGTTACATAGGCAGCTCAACAGAAACATCTAGTACCCATAACACAAGCTCTGCTTAGATTGGGGCTAGATGATGCTGTGTGATTTGTCCAGCATTATTTATTCAAAAAAAAAAAAAAAGATGATGAAGCTGAAGAGGGACGATGGCAGCATAACGTCAAGTAAAGCGGAAAGGTTAGGGCAAGTCGAAAGGTTCTATGGACGGCTCTACGATTCGGTCACTAAACCTGTTTGCAGTGCCGCCAACGACCCAAGAGCCAAACTGACCCGACATTATACAGACAGAATAAATCCCGGACATCAGCCTGTATGAGATCAGGATGGCCTTGAAGCAGCTTAAGAACGACAAGGCGCCGGGTGAAGATGGAATCACTTCAGAGCTTCTGAAAGTGGGTGGATCACCGGTACTTAAAGTCCTTCAGAAGCTCTTTAATTCGGCCTTGCTTGAAGGTACGATGCCAAAAACATGGAACGAGGCCGTGGTGGTTCTGTTCTTCAAGAAAGGTGACAACACCTTGCTTAAGAACAACAGACCCATCTCGCTTTTGAGCCATGTTTATAAGCTGTTTTCAAGGATCATCGCAAACCGTCTCGAACGCAGGTTTGATGACTTCCAGCCTCCCGAACAAGCCGGGTTCCGAAAAGGCTACAGTACCATAGACCACATACATACGCTGCGGCAAGTCATATAGAAGACAGAAGAGTATAACTTGTCGCTATGTCTCGCGTTTGTGGACTATGAGAAAGCCTCCGATTCGATCGAAACATGGGCGGTGCTTCAGTCTCTCCAACGATGCCAAATTGACTATCGTTACATCGAAGTGTTGAAGTGTTTGTATACAAACGCCACTATGTCAGTCCGAGTACAAGAACAGAGCTCGAAGGCGATTCCCTTAAAAAGAGGCGTAAGACCGGGAGACGTAATCTCTCCGAAACTGCTTACGACCGCTTTGGGAGATGCAGTCAAGCTCCTGGAATGGAATGGGCTGGGCATCAATATTAACGGCGAATAAATCACTCACCTTCGATTTGCCGACAATATTGTGGTCATGGCAAAGTCGATGAAAGAACTCAGCACGATGCTCGAAGGCCTCAATCGAGTCTCCCAACGGGTAGGCCTTAAAATGAACATGGACAAGACAATAACCATGTCGAATGTCCATTTCGTGCCTGCCCCTAGTTATGGTTGAGAACTCGGCTCTTGAAGTTGTTGACGCGTACGTATACCTAGGACAAACAGTCCAATTAGGTAGGTCCAACTTCGAGATAGAGGTCAATCGTCAAATCCAACTTGGATGGGCAGCGTTTGGGAAACTTCGCAACGTCTTTTGGTCCAACATACCCTTAAGACGAAAATCTACAATCAGTGTGTATTACCAGTGATGACATATGGAACCTAGACGTGGTCCTTCACTATTGGCCTTATGAATAAGCTCAGAGTCGCTTAACGAGCTATGGAGAGCGCTATGCTCGGGGTTTCTCTACGGGATCAAATGAGCTGAATGGGGAGATACGTAGAAGAACTCGGGTCACCCCGAGTTCTTCTACGTATCTCCCCATTCAGCCAAACGGATTAGCACGTTGAAGTGGCAATGGGCAGGCCATATAGCGCGCAGAACAGATGGCCGTTGGGGCTGCAAAGTCCTCGAATGGAGGCCACGGACCGGCAAGCGCAGCGTAGGTCATCCACCTACAAGATGGGCAGACGTTTCATCTTTTCCACGATCAATTTGGGCACAATTATTACTCATTTTCATTTTGAGTTTTAAAATGAAAATGAGTAATATTTTAAAACCTCCAAATAGAGAGCGGAACTAAACAAGTTTAAACGTTTTGCGCTGTAGCGAAGTTGTATTGAGTGTGGTATGACATACCACAAAGAAAACCCATTATCTAGATATACCATTTTTCTTAGACGATAAATTGTATTAAGATATGTTAAATTCGTCAGGTAAAACCAATTATCTGGATAAAGCATTTTATCTTAGACGATTGTTGTATTGAGACGTATGATATACGTCAGCTAAAACGAACAAAAACGCTATAGTAGTTTTTATTTGAAGACTTTATTGAAGTGCTAAGACTTAAATCTTCAAAAATGGTTTTCCCTGAAGAAAAAAATAAAGTATTTTAAGAAGTCTCTAGGGGGTAAAACAAATTTTATCAATTTAACTGATATTCATTGAAGACGATTATGGTGGCAGTCAAGTTAAATCGGTCTAATGTTTTGTATTTGACAACAAATCATAATATTCTTGAATTAATTGATTATCACATTAGTTAGCAGCGAAACTAAAATACATAGCGGTTAATGGGTTTTCCCAGACGAAAGAGCACACAATTTTGAGTACTTTGGCATTTTTAGTTCATTTTCGACAAAATGTCGGGTTAATTGGTTATCGCAGTATAACGGCGATATATTAATTTTCGTAATTTATAGTTTCGAATGACAAAAGACATTGAGTATAATTGTATGCCGTAAAACATACATACCTTGCGTAGCGGGCCTGTCCTGTTTTGAGTATAATAAAATTGTATTTCTTTAATCTTTTTATGCCTTGGGCATCAGTCTGCTTTTGTAAGGTTTCATCGATGATTTGTCAGTTTTGATAGCTTTGCCATACAAGAACTGTAAAAACCTAATTATCAACCATTTACCCATCACTGAGCAGACTAAAGTTCGAGCGCCCTGTTTTAATGACTTCATAATGGTTTATCGCTGACTTGTGAGATGGCAGACTAAAGAGCAAAACCGTGTGTAATGGTAAAGCAAATGGCTGGGTACAAGATCACAACCATTTGACTTAGGTCTATACGGCAACGCTCCAGGCGGCTCGTGCCGACTTCAGCACAAATGTAACTTAATTGACGATTAAGATCCCTCATGAATATACTGTTTAAATCTTTAAATACAAACGAACTATATTTTTACTCCATACTGAGAGCTTTTGAACATAGCGAAGGCATTATTTGTATAGCGCTATACGACATTCGTAATGCCCTGTCAATTATAGGCTCCGTGTCTCATTACAAAAAAATAATGAGGTGTTTGTCTGAATGTGTCGTTTTGCTACAATATATGCCATACAATGTGTGGTGTGCGGAGAAAAAGCGAATTTAAAACAATAACAGAGATTTTGTATTTTAAATCGGGACATCTAAATCCAGTATATAATTTTTAAGGTCTTGTAAGCAAAATTGTAACTCAATTTTGCTCTCAGACCAGCATCATATGGTAAAGTACTTTTTGATAACCCTTAATTCGTAGGTGTAAGTTATGACGTCTTCGCATTTGTATTACTTCTTGTGTTCACTTAGAATCAACGACTAAGTGAATAGAATTACAGTCTACGAACGTAACGGAACCGGAGTATTTTACCATCAGAATATTTTACTGATTCATATTGCACTTCTTTCCATAATTATACACAAATACTTTGTAGGGAACATATGATTGACGGTTTCTTCTGATACAGTGCGCAAACTTTAGTCATCTACAAAACGGCATACCCTATTATTTCTAGCCATAATTACGTACATAAACATTTATGATTAAAATCCTCCAGCAACCGAGAACCTTCGTAAAACCAACAGTCAATAAAGACATCGGTAAAATCTCGCCAACAGATAAAACAACACCATAATTATTATTCGAGAGGGCGATACTCGATCGCAACTCGTATTTTCTTTGCATCACGTTGAAAAAAGCTGGCTATTTTGTTCGCAACTTAATCACTGTGATTTTTATTTTATTTACACGACCAGTTGCAGTAAGTCACGTGGCCGATGTCTCATTAAAGACGGCCGGCATTAAATATAGCTTTAGCTGTCGATTTAAGAGCCTATACCACGGTGTTTTTTTCACACAAAACACTATGGGAGAATTCAGTGTAGGGGCTCTATTTTTAAACCATTCCTATGACTCTCATGTCATATTCACTAGAAACTAGTGGTGTCAAGCAATCTCGAGTCGAAAGAAAATTAATAGAATTCCAGCGAACAAGTTACGCAAGTCATACGCGTGCGATTAAAAAATATAGCTTCAGATCTTTGTTAACCCCTACCACAGACAATAAAATACTAGTTAAATGCTAAGCTAAGCTAAAGAGCTATTATTACCATACATAAAACTAGTTTTACAATTATATAACATTAAATTAGTAATGTTCAGACACCTGTAGATACGGCTATGCATTTATTGGCATAGCAGCTTCTACAAATTACCTACTAATTACCTAATAATTAATTGCATTAGGGTAATTAGTAATACACTACTCAACAAAGTCTAGGAAACAAGGATATTTTAGTGTATATTTTTAATCCAGGTGTTATACATCAAAAGAAGCGAAATTTATTCTTGATTTCAGTTATGCAATTAAATAAAAAGCGTTCATGTAAAAATTAAGGTTTAATTAAAAAAACTAAAATAGTGCCTAAACCAAAAAAAAAACAATTTTCTTCCAATTATAAAAAACATATGACGCTTTCGTGGAAATTAAATTAAAAACATTCTTTGCAGCTGTTTAATAATCCGTTGGACCTCCCAGGGCATTAGCCACGGCCCTATATCGGCGTGGCATGCTGAATATCAAGTTATCAATTGTCGCCTGTGGAATAAGGCTCCATATTCTGGAAAGATGCGAAAAAAGTTCTTCTCCCGTGTTCAAATTTTGAGAAAAATCACTAAAAGCTCTTCTTCCGAGTAAATCCCATGCATGCTCAATTGGATTGATTAAAATATTTGAGAAGTTCCCTCAATCTGGAATTCTGTTATGGATCCACCAAAACTGTGTTTTGAAAAATTAGACCAACCTGGAATAGTAGAATCCAGAATCGGTACATAAACAACGAAGCACTTAAGTAAAAATTATATAAAAAAACGTAAAAAATGCAAGGGACTTAAGAACCTCTGCCTTTTTTTAACTCGGTTAAAAATATAATCTTCCAGAATTATAATTTAAATTCTTCTCACTCATTAGCTTTACATACCTTATTATTTCGTGCAATTTCAAATAAAGATCAATGCTCCTCCAGACACTTTGTATGAAAAAGCTTCCTATAATTATCCGCAAAGCACATTACAACACCGAGTTACTATCAGCACGCGTGTGAAATAAACAAAAGTGGTAGAAAGTACGCGGCGACAGAAAGGGTAGACGATAAGCCTTGATCATTTGTCACTGCGCGCGAGTGTACGTCGTTCACCCATTCCTCCAGCGAAGATAAAACCACCCAACGTAGAACTGCACATGATTGTACCAACCTCTTGCAAAGGGTTAAAATACTTAAAGTACTATTTAGTTGTTCACGTTGAAGAGCCGTTTGTTCTCGATACTTGACTGGGTAATTTGCTGTAATCAAACAGCATTTGATGCTTTGAGTACTTGATTAAGGGCCTGATGTGTTTTATGTCTGGGAAAGTGGGAAAACTGTCGACTGATAAATTGTATATTTTATATACTTCAATAGTTTTAAATTAATTGTTATAATTGAGCAAATTGCAAATCGAAATTAGTAAATATACTTAAAAGAAAAACCCAAATAAAACTAGAACAAGAACCGTAGTTGCCTGCCACAAATTGAAATAATCTCTGAAACGGCTACTTTTGTCAGTTAGAGCACAAATCATTAACTGTATGTAAACAGCATGCAAGACAAATAATGGTTGACAGACAAATTATCAAATCCCGCGGTAGTTTACGCCGTCCCGATGAAACAAGAAGATGCCACAAAGAAGCCTTGCGGAATTCCAAACGTAGCTTATCTCTACAGAAATTAGCGGTACAAGATATTACAGCTACAGAGAAAAATAACGATTTGTAATTCAAACACTTGGATGTAATGAGGGCTTGAGTCCTGCTCAAGAGCCTGCTATTGAAGCACCGTTCTAATGACAGTTCCTTGAAAGCACCGCTGCATCACAGCTGAAGGAAACCAGCTGGGTAAAATACCCAATAGGCTTTCTTGTTGATTCAATCTTGATGAATTATCACGCTGTACAGGACATTACAGAGCCTGGAATAGCATTTGCACAGCACTTTCCTATATATTTTCCTTTATATACTATATCAACTCAATATATTTATTATTTTCCATAGTATAGTTTACTTTGGAACTGTGTAAAATTACCAGAAATATTAGTTAATTTTATTTCATGACAATGACGTTTAATCCGGCTAGAAAGTGATGACCTCCGAAAGGCTTCATCAGCAAGAGTTTCATGAGAGTGGCCGAAGACCTGAAGGGCTCGTTAATGAATGATGATGATGATGATTGTATGACTTGTTTTGATATATATTATAACTTACTGGCTCGATAATGCCCTCGTATTTATATTATTGAGCACCGTAGAGTTACACGAATTATATACTTACACATAAAACATTGGCCATTCCTGCCCTTTCGGATCAGATGACAGTTACTCATGGTGACAGTAAGATCTTACGAATACCAGTTAATACATTGGGCACACGAGACAGCGTATGTATACACTGGTATCGCATACACTACAATAACGATGTGCAGTTGTGGACTAACATCGACTAATCATAATGATGACATATCACATACTGACTTACTGTTGGGTCTGATCCTATGTTTCTGCCATCCACCAGAATACAGCGCTATTCCAATCACAACCCCGTCAATTTACAGTGCCGTCTGCAAATCACGTCGCCGGCTGCGGCGCCACGCGACCAACATTTGTGCCCTAAGTCTCGGGCACTTTAATGAGATTACAAACGAAACAATATAACTACACACCTGTTCCTGTTCATGACCTGTAGATGGGAAACCAAATTGAGAATGAACCAGTTTTTAAGCCTCTACATCTACAAAACACAATTAATTGTAAAAAAAATAGTTTCATGTAGGCACCTAAGAATGCACCTGCACATTTCACAGATTAGATACAAAAAGCGTTACAATTCTTATAACCAAAAATATAAGTAGATACTTTTCAATGTGGTTTAGATAGTTGGATCTATGCAAGATGAAGATCATGTAAGATGCAGAAATTATGAAGTAAACCAGTTATCCGACTTTAACTGCACCTTGGGTGCGTTCCCGAGGAAATGACTCGAGAAAATTACTATTATACAAGACCAGGTAATGGAATTCCGATATGAAATGCAACTGTCATCATGTTAACGGTATTATAAAATGAAAGCACACAATAAAGGAATGCACATTAAAACTAAGAAAAGACAGATATTTATCACCGAGCTTTTACACCATCATAAAAACGCCCTGTATTGCGAATGTGTTGATGTAGTTAATTAGTGATTTGATGTTAGTATTTCCCTGTAAATACATGTAACAACTGCCTACTAACTAACTTTAAGGTTCCTATTGTAATTCTTGTTTTATTGTTCCAGGTCGGAATTTCTCAACCGAAGACACTCTTTTCTGCCAAACACGTTCAATAGATCCTGACGAAGATTTTATTGAAGTTGTGGCAGCAAAAACACTTGAAATATGGTACCACAAATGGGATGCTACTTCAATAGAAGTTGACACCCCACTGCTACTTTCTTGCCCATTGACGGACTCTCTTTATAGCCTATCAGTTGTTTCTATCGTTACACAGCCATGTGGAGACCCCACCAACGCATTTTTCATAGACCCTTTCATACAAAATACACCTAACAGAAAATTCACCATATGCGTCAAAGATATGGAATTCGAACAGGATATTTCCACAAATATTATAGAGTGGATAGAAACAAATAGAATACTTGGTGTGGATACTATCGACATGTATATAGATAAGCTAAGCAAGGAAACTATAGGAGTTTTGCAATACTATAGGGATAGAGGTATAGTAAGACTTTATAGCGTTCCTATTAAAAATAAGGGAGACAGATCTCTATGGCAAAGGAGGAGAGATCATATTATAACATACAATGATTGCTTGTATAGAAATATCATGGATACAGAATTCATCATTCCATTGGATGTTGACGAAATCATCCTTCCGAAGAAAACTGACAACCTAGCGCAGCTTATACATAATTTCAAGAATTATGGCTGGGACGAAAAAGTACACTCTGCTATGTTGATCAAAAATGTATTCTTCTTTGACTTTATGCAAGGAGTCAGCAAGAGGATCAACCATATGAACTTAAGTAAAATTTACACTAAACGAGACGACGTACGGATAGAAACTCAAGAAATCATAGACATAAGTAAAATAGATTATATTGATAGCATAAACAATGAAGTCATAGATGATAATGAACATATAGCTTTAGATAAAAAATCATACAAGTTGAGATGTGGTATTGAGCTGCCAGTGCCAAAAATTAGAAAGCACTTTGTAAGATCTGCTCTGGTTAGTCCAGTTGGATCTTATACGAAGAGTCTGATGGTGACGAAGAAAGTCTTGACAGCGTTCAATCACTACCCACTGGCAAATGTAGGAGCAGGCGGATTAAGTTACTGGGCGGCTCCTTTTGCTGAAGTTCAGTTAAATCACTATAAGGTAAGAAGACCTGATGTATCGCACTCGTCTCAACATAAGGCACGAACCAGAGCAACATTGTCAACTTTTTCACGGATGCATTTTTTTATTTTGTAAGCTCAACAAAACAAGCATTGGTACGGGGGTACCAGAAAAGGGGGCGAAGGTTTCCGAAATATAACATTTTTCACCTTTGGTAACCTTTTGAGGTCACAATAACTCCGGTCCCTGTGACTAGGGTCACCAAAATCAATCAGTACTCTTCTCTCATTAAGACAGTGCTAACAAAAAAGGTTTCATGTAATTCGGTCAACGCGTTCGGTTGTAATCGTGTCATGGACAGACAGACAGACAGCGCTATGCATAATAGGGGGCTTTGCCACCTAAATACTCAAACAGCCTTTGACAATCTCTCTAACACGAACATCTTGCTTGGCTTAAGAACGGAAGGTTTTATGTTTTTAGGGTTCCGGACCAAAATGGTATTTAAACTTTATTTACCTTCACAATTATCTGATGAGTGGTGACACTAATAAAGACCGTAGTTTGTACTTGGACTAAGATAGCAAACGGCCGATGATATTGGCAAAAGCAAAATCCAGCAGTGGATTGAGAAATGCTGATGATGATGGTACTTTGGTTGAATTTATGCAGAGAAACATGCAGCAGGCTTTATCATTTTTCCCACAATATTTCTATCAAGTTAGGTAGGAACAGGTCTTAACCTGTTAGAATTTCTAATGGAGAAGCTAACACGTTTCCCTTCTTTTTTTGCGACGTATCCTGACAAGGTGAAAAAGACTTAAAACCTATTAAGGAAAACATATCTTTATCTCCGTGATTCTGGGCTGTAAAGAATCGTCGTGGTCGATTCTGTTGTTGCACTTGCTAATTATGATAATACAAAAATGATGCTAATTTTGTATGTTTATTTATCGGATTTTCTCCGTCTCTGGTCGGAGTAATATTTATATTAATTCTATTATTTTCACAACTTATAGGCAAATACTATTAAGGTAAACATTTACTTGTATAGTGTACAACGCGTGCTAAACCACTGTCAGAAGCTGGAACTAAATAAAACTGTGCCGGCATTCGCCCACTTAGTCACTGTGAGGTCGTCATAAAGTTGTTTGTCAATAAAGTAAAGTTGTTTTTCTTTTCCAGGAGTCATGCAACTCGACGTTGGTGAAAGAGTGTTCACGTTATAAGCGTCGTGCAAGAGTTGACACTTCTGCTTTTCACCTTTATCCTCGCCTAGCTTCTGCTCTAGCGAACACTCCGTGTACAAATAGAAAATAAACAAATAAAGATGTTTGGTACCTTTATTTGCTTCTTCTCCTATAAACTAGACGAATAAGCTGGAACTATTTTGTTTTGTTGTGTTGTGTCGCATCCTATGGTCTATGTTTGGGGAGGCGTACCTATGTTCAGCAGTGGTTACACTGTCACTGATATAGGCCGATGATGATGATGTGTGATGCTGATGACGGCTTAGTCCACGCTGTCTATAAACTGATAAAAAAAATATTATTAAATGTCAAATAACACCCTTTTATTGCGTTCTAACGCCAGTAACCTTATTAATGCCGTTAAATGCCATAACTTAATGGAATTCGCATATATTCACTCATATAATACAGGGGCAATTTGCTGCACAAAATATGACTGTATTTTGGAAAAAATCCATGAATAAACAGCAAAGTATCTTTACGAGGCATCAGATCTGATAGCGTTCGTCGTTACGTCTCCGTGCCCACGCGCATTGCAATAAATATGAAAACAAAAGGCTACATGCAAAGTTATGATGCAGATTGAGATAAAAATTCCATAAAAAACGTCTCGTTTTTTGCACAGACGCATATGAGGCACGTGCTTGTACAATCGCTGGGTAAAGTGATGCTCTGAATTTGAGAGTTTGAGCCTTCTTGACAACCCGATAAGATCTCTTAAAGGTCAAGAAGGCTGCCCTTGAGAGAACTTATTGGATAAGGATTCAAGAGTCAGCTGGCATATGAACTTGTACTTGACTTGGGTCATACTGCTAAGCTTGATGAATACCTATCCACTTAGTTCCAAGACCGACTAAACTTTACACTGTCACACTTGTGTGGAGGTCAGAAGGAACATTCCCTTAACTATAAACTGATGTTTAGGAAAATACTTAGTTATCTCCCAATCCTTCTTATACGAAATGACAGTGACATTCTATTTAGGCTCATATAGTGTGTGTTAATCCTTGTTATTCCATTTTCCTTGTGCCTAATATGTTCTTGATGAAACTGCCATGACGTATGTATATGATCATCTTAAGTGATCAAGGTGACCTTATTAGCTTTTATATTAGACTGTATAGAGTGTAACCAAGGGTACTACATACATATATCAAATCAAATCAAAAACATAAGAAAGTATGTTGAGTCTTGAAAAGCCTGGGCGACAACTTATCACTACCAAGAGGATGAAGCAGAAAAGCGCCGCGTGCCTAAGAGTAGTGCTTTGCCTCCGAATCCTGCAGAGGACCGCTGCGACAAGGATAAAGAATTTAATAGATCCCGTAGGATCCGTGACCAGAGTAACTAATGGTTATCAAACATTCGTGGTAGTAAAAAAGGCCTGTTCTTTCTACATTCTCATCATCATCATTTCAGCCATTAAACGTCCACTACTGAACACAGGCCTCCCTCATGGATCTCCCGCTTGGCAGGCGGTTTGGCGAGCACAGTACGGGATGTCGATACTCGGAAAGTCGCTGCTACCCACCTTCCGGAGGTATCCCTTAGCAGGCTCCTACTGAATCCACGGGCATGAGAGGAAGGGTAACATTCTACTACCGGCACCCCACGGCAGCCTTCTACATTCTGCGGCTTTATACATTCTACGTAAAAGCAATTACTCAACAAGCTGATTTCCGTCTGTGAATGTACCTGTGCGTATACGCAAAATGAATTTTCAACAGAACCTGACCAGGTTCTTCAACGGCCAGTGATTGATGGAACTGGTATCGGTTACCAGTTCTTTATTGTAGTTTTATTTCGGCTACTGCTTCCAGGAATCGTGGTCATTACAATGCTATCATTTTTCATTGTCTTTCTTTGCTTTTTGTAGCAAATTTATTGGAGCTGTTATTTGTACTAAACAATATTTGTAAATTTATTTTATACCCTGTTTTTAAGTACTACATACGGTGCATACAAATTACGTTGACTTACGAATCGGGAATTTCATAATGATAAAATAGTAAGTATTTTTTCCTCATAATCACCTTTAGTATATAATTATATATATTTTAGTTTTTAAATTACAGGATTTTATCGCGTACCTTTTTTATTCTTTTCCCGACGTTTCGAACACATTTCAGCGTTCTTGGTCGCGGGAGGACTGATGTGCTGGGAGCATAAAAAAGGTACGCGATAAAATCCTGAAATTTTAAAACTAAAAAATATGTTAACAAATCGCGAAAGCTTAACAAGTGATAGAATTATATACATGATCAGGACGTGGCGATCCATGAGAGGCCTTTATCCAGCAGTGGACGTCCTACGGCTGAGATGATGGTGATGATGATGATGTACAATGACTAAATGAATGAATTGAATCGACTGCGGATTCAATTCATTCGTTTAGTCATTTCCCGTATATCCAGTTACATGATGAGAGCAGTCCTTCTGAAATAATTCAAAATCAAAAGTCATACTTTCAAATATGTATTTGTACACGTCCACTGCTGGACATAAGCCACGGGATTCCTCACGATATTTTCCTTCATCGTTATTTTACACTTACTAAATGCACATTTTTTTAAATTTATTTTCATCTTTCACATATGTACCTACGACCTTTGCATCCAAAGTCGGGGGTAGGCACATACCATATTATACTGAACTAATTTATAATTATATTTTATACTGAAGTAAATAGGACGTTTAAGGAAAATTTTAAACGAGGACTTTGAACATAAGATGTCGAATATTTTTAGTGACCTTTCAGTTATTTTCCACTACCTGTATTTATAGAGGGTATAGCATCTGAAGAACAGCGAAACTTCGCGATCAGCTCGCTTATTGTTCTATTCTGACTGCATTGTTTTTAGAGTATGTTTTTGCTCATATTACTTAGTAGTTATGTAAGTTTATATCCTAAGAGACTCACTAGCATGCGGACAAACCACTTACGGTTTTTGCATGCTTTTAGCTTTTATACTTTACTGTATGTAATAAATAAAATAAAATAAAATAAAAACACGCAATAAGAACCCTCAAGTATAAAACTATTGTAAGACACCGTAAAAAGCACCATAATGTGATTTAGCAAATGATGTGTAGCAAAAATCGGTAATTTTATTATAATGATGCGAACATTTCCATAATGTATTCAGGGGAGAATTTTTACCGTCACAAATCGCTATATGCGGCACAAATTATGATGACGATTACCATAAAATCCCCTATGGTATAGGAACTTTGCATAGGTATGGGGGTCATGGTCAAAGTCAAAGTCAATAAGTCTTTAGTCAATAGAGCAAAAAGCTACAAAGAGTCGTCAGATTCGATCACTTTCAGTAGATCCAGTTTTAGAACAGCAATAAATTATGGATTTAGTGAGAGTTTGTACCTGTTTTTACTCTCAGTAGATCCAGTTTCAAAATTTACAAAGCATTAAACTCTTGTATATTATGTAAATGCGATTATAACTTGAATCTTCAAGTGCCAAATCGATTTTTTTGATTAAAAATATAAACAAAACAACTTAAAATTGAATATAGCACATCATTGAATTCGTTCGCTTCGGACATATTTTTTTCCAAGTGAGGGAAAGAAGCAAAAAAGAAACCTCATTCTTTCACTTCTTCTCATTGTTACAATATTTGTCTTATTATTATTAGGGCATAGGGGCGTAGGTAGCTGAAGGTAGAAGTTCTGCGGGCAGATGATGCCCTTCGAAAATCAAAGTTCAACCTCAGGGCATTCAGACGTCTCACCTTCTAACCCCACCTAAGGTCTGTCACTAATCGCGCCAAGTTCGTGCTTAGCCGGTTAAACAGCCTTCTCAACTCGAAAAGTAAAATGTCCTTTAGAAATAAAGTGACACTTTACAAAACAGTTGTACTGAGAGTTGTACGGCCAATAATGACATATTCCTCTGTCGTCTTTGGCCAGTCCCGTCATGTTAGATGCCTTCAGGTAGTCCAAAACAACTTCTTGCGCAGGGCCACGGGTTGTCCATGGTACATGCGCAATGAAGACCTCCACCGAGATCTCAAACTCGAGCCCATCGAACACTTTATTAAAACTGCTTCAAAGTGTTTTTATGAAGTGGCGGCGGAATACCCCAATCCGTTAATCTCGGGATTACCCTCCGACTACCCGATAGAGCCATTGCCCACGAGTTCTTTCCTCCGTCGACCGAGACACGTTCTCGGCTTACCCGTTGACGAGCTCACCGCTGCTAGCCCGGAGGTGACGTCAACCCGTCCCACTTTAGCTGTTAGGCACATTTTCAATAACCGGTCCCGCCGGCGGGGTCAAAGAATACACTCTTCCGTCTTAAGGTGCAGTTTTGCACCTGGACGTTCATCATTACATACAAAAATCTGGCAACAGTCCAAGCCGTGGTTCGAACCTAAGTGGTGCCCTTGAGCTTGTTGCTCTTAACTTTCGCGGCTGGGCGCCTTCTGCGCTCGCCATAGTCCGGTAACATTGTCATGGCCATCTGCGGTCAACAACATATATAATCATTTCGAAGAAAAAAAAACATAGAGCTTGAAAGAGAGCTTTCTTTTACACAATACGGTTGTTTTATTAAACATCTTTAAATCAGTTGGGAATCTGTACAATCGTTCATCATATCATATAAAACAACCATTATTCCAGAGAACTGGAACTGTGTTGCACAAACACGTGGGAGGTATCCATTTTATTGTGACTTTAACTTATCAGGTGTGAAAATGTCTTTAATTCTGTATAAGTTTTATTTTCGAGGCGAGAAACGGACAAAATACACTAAGAAATGTCAAGTTGAAGTACTTTACGATCACGAACTCAACGGAACACATAGGATGCTCAACAAAATTCACATGGCTTTAATTTTCACCTGTAATTTTTTTATGATGTAATACTGCGCTCGCCAATCCGCCTGCCAAGCGTGGTGAGTATGGCAATTACCCCTCATGGAAATCCATGAGTGAGGCCTGTTCAGTAGTGGATGTTATATGGCTGAAATGAATGAATGAATGAATACGTCTGAAGCTGACTAAGCCGCAGGTTTCCTCATGATGTTTTCCTTCACTGTTTAAGCACGTGTTAAATGTGCACATATATTTTTCGAAAGTAAAATCCAAGCCTGCCAAGCGTGGTGAGTATAGCAACAACCCATCATGATCGGTACTTGGATCTCTTTGTCCAGCAGTGGATGTCTTACTGCTGTGATGATGATGATGATGAAGTTTTTAACTGGGACAGTAGTCGGCTTTACTAAAACCTTCTTTGATTTGTATTTTTGTATTTTCTTCTTTGATAACACGGTAGAGTAGTTAATTGTTTTGTGCCGCTGATAAACATCGCAAATCTTTCACTTGTATTTTTGTAGCTCTATATATACATATGTATATTTATATATATATGAACACAGGCCTCCCTCATGGATCTCCATGAGGGGTAGTTGCCATACTCACCACGCTTGGCACGTGGGTTGGCGAGCGCAGTACGGGATGTTGATACACGGAAAGTCGCCGCTACCCATCTTCCGGAGGTATCGCTTAGCAGGCTCTTACTGCATCCACGGACATGAAAGGAGGGGTAATATTCTTCTGCCGGCACCCCACGGCTCAAACTGATTATATTTTTGGGTAATTTAGGTAGTAGAGCAGTAGTTGTTGTAGAGTAGGTAGTGGTAGAGTATTTATTTATTATTTGGACAACCGACAGCTAGAAGTAGAGTAGGTAGTTGTAGTAATAGAGAAGTACTAAAGTAGTTGTAGTAGTAGTGCGGTAGATACGAAGTTAGCCGGGGCAGGTAGTGGCTTAAAATAGATATTTTTTTCTCCTTTGATTACTCCGTTGATTAACTTAACGTTGCTTAGTGTGCCAACCCGTCCGCTGTCTAGTCCGCACTCGACGAGTTAGCACAAAAAAATAAACATTATTTCCGTTCGTCAACTCGTCCGCTCAAATATGATACCCATTTTCACACATCCTGTATCCAGATAGTTACATACACCTCATATCGGGCTGTGTTGTTATTACCATGTTTGCGTTCAGAACACTTAAGTAAACCTACACTTACACTTCGACGCATGATCACCCTTTTGCGATAAAAAGTCCATAAAATGCCGCAAATTGAAAGTATGAATTGAAGCGATACCAACTTAGATCTGTAAAAAACACTTTTGAGGACAGTAAAATGTGTAGGTGGACAAATATTACAAGCTAAAAGAAGGCTAGTTGTGCAGTATCCTTCTCCCCTTGGAATAGAAGTCATATTTGTACATAAAAGCTCTACATTTATTTACATGCAAGAGAGGTAATTCCATATCAGTGGCCACACGGATCGGGTAGTGTATTATATTATTTGTGCTTTAGTATATAAAGCACAAATAATATAATACACTACCAAAAGTAATAATTTTGCTAGACAATGAAAATATCGCATTGATTCTTCAAAGATGTGAAGTATAATGTAGGATTTTGTTCGCTATATTAGACCCATCTCATTTAGGATCGTAGGTGTAGTACATTTATCTACCTATCAGACACTGCAAGAAGTAAAACTAAGTTCTTTAAACTTTTAACTTCAGAAAGTGAAAACTTCACGAAAAGTTAAAACAAAAGACGACTCAAAAGGAAAATATTTATAATTAATATCTAGGTAGGTTTAATAGACATTATTTCGTATGCTTATTACTTAGCATCTAGCAAAAACCCAATGCTGGTAATACCGTGTACAAAACAAACGCAGGAATAAGAAGTTCGTGAGTCGACATTCCCCCGCACCTATTCGCCGCCACAGCACCGGCCAAATAAAATTGCTTTTAAACTACATAACACTTTAAACTATACATGTGATCTAACCTTATGATAAAAAATAATAATAGAAAAAAAATATGACGTAGCGAGACACTATGTTACCACAAAAATATCTTGTATCTAGATCACATGTTCTAGGGTATGATATTCAAAAGTTGTAATTGTGTTCGATGTTTCGTAGTAAGGAGAGTAACATAGTAAGTGCATGCACATAGACCAGACAGCTTGTAAATTTACAAGATATCTTACGCGTAAAACCTCGTTTCCGATTCATGGTATTATTTTTTGGTGATCCCGCTGGCTTCTGAAAATTTACCGAAATACTGAAACAAAAATAGATAGTCCTGCAGAGCTAAACCTGAAGTGATTCATTTACAATGTCAGATAGCATCGCCTAGTTTATTGGACATTGTGCGTATGTCTCGATCTCAGATAAGCTGATACGGTGTTCGCCACAGTAATCAATTACTACCGCCTACAAACACGATCCATATATTCAGGGCTCCGTCAGAAACAGTAACAGGTAAGCTCGATTAGCTTGCACAACTATCACTAATGCATAATGGCTAAACACTATTTTCAACTGAATTTAGATTTAATTTACTTATTTTAAACCAAAAAAAAACAAACATATTTTACAATAGGAAAAAAAACAAAATCCTTGCAAACTAACTAAGCTATTATAAGAGTTAAACAAAAAAAATGGAAGAACGAATTAAATTCTTTATACGGCGTATGTTACATGGTTGATTGAGTTTGTCCTCACCTATTTCAGAGGAAGCTAAAAAATTACCTCTTTCGTAGTTATATCAATTCATTAGATGAGGAAAGTTAATTGTAAAGTAGTTATAAACGTGATATTTGATATACAAGGCCAGTATTTGTTTAAATTCTCATGTTAAAAATAAGGAGAGAGCAAAAAGATGTTTAATGATTGTGTTAGGCTGTTATTATCTGTAGTTAGACTGCCAAACGCAGTATGAGATCTATGTGCAATTCGGTCATAGTCGGCTTAGTAAACACGCCACTAAAATTTCCAATAGATTTTCTTCATTTGATTTACACTGGGTTAGTGCATTTAGCTGATTAATGCATCAGGAGATCCTTGTGAAAGCCGTCTGATAATATTTGACAATTATTTTGCAAAACTGTTTAAACCAGTCCAATGATTGGCCATTCTGACTGGATTGCTATAACTGATTAGCAAAACTATTTATGATGACGACCTCTGTGGCGCAGCGGGCGAAGGCCCGCCTGCGACGCAGGGGTTGCAGGTTCGATTCCCGCCTCGGGACAAATGTCTGTACGATCTGCAGATATTTGTTCAGGGTGTTCTGGGTGTTTTTCTATATATAATAAAAATATCTATCTATGTAGTATAATGTATTAAGTATATCAGTCATCTAGTACCCATAACACAAGCTCTGCTTAGCTTGGGGCTAGATGATGCTGTGTGATTTGTCCAGCATTATTTATTTATTTATTTATTTATACCAGTCTAGTGATTGGCCATTCTGACTGGATTGCCATAACTGATTAGCAAAATTATTTATACCAGTCTAGTGATTGGCCATTGTGACTGGATTGCCATAACTGATTAGCAAAACTGTTTAAACCAGTCCAGTGATTGGCCATTATGACTGGATTGCCATAACTGTTTAGCAAAACTATTTATACCAGTCCAGTGATTGGCCATTGTGACTGGATTGCCATAACTGATTAGCAAAACTGTTTAAACCAGTCCAGTGATTGGCCATTGTGACTGGATTGCCATAACTGATTAGGTCCGCAGGTCCCTGGATATTAAAGTATGGTTAATACTCACATTATGTTCGGGTTATAAAGGTAGTAGTTAGTTATTAGACAAAATAACTAAAAAAGGGTCTAAAACTAAAAGCAGCCACATACTACATGTAATTGTCTTTTAACTTTCGCGATCACAACACTTTATTATCATACATACATATAACCGGGTATTTATCGCGTAAATTACCTATATTATTTCCCGACGTTTCGCTTGGATTGCACCAAGCATGGTCCCGGGAAGACTGATGTGATGGAGGTACCGCAGCAAAGCGAAGGCGTTTGTTGAACTACCCTCACTTGATCTTCATAAAAAATATTAGGGCCGGTTCCCACTGGGACAGCACACTACACTGACTGTATCCACATACTGAGTTGATTTTTCACGCCGAGTACACTTTGCTATCACTGGATTCCATCGGCAGAGAGTCTGAAACCGTCTTCACGATTGAAATTAGGATGCTTCTTAATCTCAATCGCTTCCCGAACCTTATGTGATAGGTTTCGGTTGTTGCCATACTCGTCACGCTTGGCAGGCGGGCTGGCGAGCGCAGTACGGGTACATGTAAAGACACTGCTGCCCATCTTACGGAGGTATCCTTTGGCAGATTGTAGACAAGAGAGGAGAGGCATGATTCTGCTGCCAGCGCTCAAGGCTAGATTTAGTGCACTCTCACAAGTCTTTAAAAACCTAATACTTGTTAAAAACATTATTTAAATATAATGGAAATTTTCTGAATCTCTTTTTGTAATATGTAACACATAAAACGTTTTCTTTTTTGTTTTATGCCAAAATGTATTACTTTAATAACCATTAAATTAATTACATTACAAGTACTACTTGTAATGTATGTTACAATACAATTTGTGCAACTCCTGCGCAGCGGTGGTCGCTCGCTACGGAACACTCAAATAATGCGCAAACGCACGCACGTTGTAATTTTTTAAATTTATTTATTTGGATCATTGAATAGCCATACATTTTTATTGCTGCACCCGCCGCGAAAATTAAACACTCGTTACATGCGCTGATTAAAGATAAACAACGATTGTATTTAAAGAAAAGGAGAACTGTACTTTGTTTATTTAGGTCCGTATCGGGACAGTCGCCTTAATTAAATTAATGTTTCGCTTTATCTCTTCCGAGGTCGAGATACTAGGTATAACTGTATGATAGATAGAACTAAAGATAATTAAATAAGCCGCGGGGTGCCGGCAGTAGAATGTTACCTCTCCTCTCTTGCCCGTGGATGCAGTAAGAGCCTGCTGAGGGATACTTGCGGAAGATGGGCAGCAGTGTCTTTCCGTGTATCAACATCCCGTACTGCGCTCGCCAACCCGCCTGCCAAGCGTGGTGAGTATGGCAACTACCGCTCATGGAGATCATAAGGGATGCCTGTGTTCAGTAGTGGATGTTTTACGGCTGGAATGATGAGGGGTAATCTCTGGATCTACTGAACCGATTTTCAAAATTCTTTTAGTAACAGAAAGCCACAGTATTTGTGAGTGTCGTAGGCTAAATTACCGCCTAACAAAGTGGGCACCGGGTCAGCTAGTCATATATATTTCTTAAACTCCATAGCTCTCATTGAGATCCATGAGGGAGGCCTGTGTTCAGTAGTGGACGTTTTACGGCTGAAATGATGATGATGATGACATTACGATAGCTAATTCTCGTTGTTGTAAAATTAAACGATGCTATTAAATTTTAGGGTTCCGCACTAAACTTTAATTATGTCTCAGAATTTTTTCCTTTACTACCGTTACCTGCAACGACTTTCTATTTTATTCCAGGTTAAATTAGTTAATTACATGGGCTAATGTTTAATTAGCTGGGTAATAAGGTAACTGAGGCTGTTAAATAGGTTTAATTTAATTTGTGGTAAGCACCTTCACCGGAGACCGGCAGGCTGATAACGTATCTCGCGACAGGTTTGCAACAGGCGTAAATCTCGTAGTTGCCATACACACCACGCTTGGCAGGTGGGTTGGGGAGCGCAGTACTGGATGTTGATACACGAAAAAACGCTGCGGCCCATCTTCCGGAGGTATCCCTTAGCAGATTCTTAACGCATCCACGGATAAGAGAGGAGGGGCAACATTCTACTGCCGGTACTCCACGGCAAGCTGAGTCGCTTGTGCTATTAGTTGAGCAACTAGCTAGTAGTGTTATATTGATAATCTAATATTACAAACTTGGTATATACTGCACATAAATTTATATTCAGTTGAATCACATCTCAGGTAGGTACACACAAGAATGATAGATCTCACGAAGAGCTTGCCAACTCATCCTTGCATACCAGTTTTAAGAAAATGTAGCCACAAAATGGCAGAAACCACTTTATCTCGTAGCGATAAGGTACATAATACAGGTGAAATTAATATTGGGTGCACTTTCATCCTTCAAGTAGCAAAGTACTAAATTATACAAATGACATGCGAGAGCGCAATCTCAGGACTTAAGCACAGCAAGGGTCAGATGAGCTAGTTCACTCGATAATTCAAATCAAACTCACACTCATAAGTCCTTTATTCGGTGGGACCGCGAGAGCCTCAGAGTCTTAGGTTAGGTAAGTCTTAGAGCTCTTACACACGAGCGGCATGTTACCAACGGCATAGGTAACTGCAGCCGTCGACACGCGTCGGCGGCGTCCGTTGAATTGTCGACGGCAGCCGTCGCCGCGTCGGCGGCAGCAGTCATTACGTCGCTATAGTTCGACTGCTGCCGTCGAACTATAGTCGAACTACAGGACGGGATGTTGTTACACGGAAAGACGCTGCTTGGCCGATTATTACTGCAGTCAGTGCAAGTGAGGAGAGACAACATGCTCTGCAAGCTCTTCTTAGCTTCATCATCATCATCATCATTTCAGCCGTAGGACGTCCACTGTTGGACAGAGGCCTCCCTCATGGATTTCCAGTTATTGCGGTTGGAAGCGATCTGCATCCACCGTCGACCTGCGGTCTTCACCAGGTCATCATCCCATCTTGTTGGTGGACGTCCTACGCTGCGCTTGCCGCTCCGTGGCCTCCATTCGAGAACTTATCGGCTCCATCGGCCATCTGTTCTGCGAGCTACATGGCCTGCCCATTGCCACTTCAACGCGTATATAGCCAGAACTAGCGGGGCTGCCGGGGACTCGGGGCCTGGTCCTTGGTTGTATTATCATGAGGGGTTGTTGCCATACTTGCCACGCTTGGCAGGCAGGTTGGCGAGCGCAGTATAGGGTGTTAAAGACGCGGAAGACGCTGCTGCCCATCTTCCGAAGGCATCCCTTATCAGATTCTTACTGCATCCACGGGCAAGAGAGGAGGGGTAACATTCTATAGCCGGCACCCCACGGCATCTACAGCCGGCACCCAACGGCATTCTACAGCCTTCTTAGCTTGGGGCTAGATTATGCTGTATAAATTGTCCAGCATTATTTATTTATTTATATTTTACTGCCGGCACCCTACGGCATTAGAATGTCCACTTTGAGCATGTTTCGTACTAATTTCTACAACCTCTATCCGCAGCAGACTTCTACCGTCCGTCCTCCCCGCTCTTCAGAATTAAGTGAACTAGCTCAAAGACGTCCTAAAATCAGTGATCTTAGGTCGATAAAAGCAGCCTCTTTGCATGGCGAGTGAGACGGAATAAAAGGATGTCAAGCACTATAAATCAAACCGTCGGGCTTCGGTTGCAATTTGCAAAGGGTTTTATGTGCACTAGTGAAAGGTCGCTATTCATTCCATGGAATCATAATGAAAATCCATTAGTCTCTTTAACGGCTTTCGGCTTTCAAAATGTCATTATTCAATATTCTTCTTAAACTTAAGATAGCCATTTTTTTTTTGCATTTTTTCAATGGACGCTGTCAGCTGAACAGCTAAGTTAAGATATAGGTAGGTATTGAATTTTTTTTACAAACTGACGCGAAAAGCTAGCTTGAAATGAAAAGTCGTAATCGCTAAAACAGTAATGCTCGTTAAAATAAAAACTTTTGTTATATAAGTAAAATCCAACCACAATTTTAAAAAGGGTGCCTAGACTTTTAAGAACAGAAAATTTAGAGGCATTATATGGATTTCGTACACTTATAAAGTGGAATCTATGTTTTTATAGAGCAGTTTTTCGTTTCTTTTTCATGTTGGTATGGGTAAACAATACTGTAGGTAAAGACTATCAATTTGAAGGTATAAAAAAACATTTAAAAAATCAGAACTTATAATATCGAATTCAGATGTTTTGTAACTGCTGTAAAATGCTAAATTCCCGGACGCCGACATCTTCAATGCTTCGTCTTAACACCCACGCACATACAGAAGTATGAAGTATGTGCGTGTGTGTGTGAGACATACACATACATAACAAAGTATAACCTAAAAGAAAGCTTTAATAGGTGAACAAAATTGGTCTCTCCCGAAGTGCTCGGCTAGACAGACGGGTTCAGACTCGGTTCCTCATTGCAGCGTTTTATTGCGAAGTTGCCGTGGGGTGCCGGCAGTAGAATATTGCCCCTCCTCTCTTGCCCGTGGATGCAGTAAGAGCCTGCTAAGAGCTACCTCCGGAAGATGGGCAGCAGCGTCATTCCGTGTATCAACATCCCGTACTGCGCTCGCCAACCCGTCTGCCAAGCGTGGTGAGTATGGCAACTGCCCCTTATGGAGATCCATGAGGGAGGTCTGTGTTCAGTAGTGGACGTTTTACGGCTGAAATGATTGCGAAGTTTGGAAGAAGGTGCACTGCAGTGGGATGATCCTTCTAATCTACTGAAAACAGCCAAAGACAAAGGTCGCTTTTCTTCACTTCAATCTACCCCGGTCTAGACCGGGATCCATTATTGTCCAACTCCTCCCTCATGGATCTCCGAGATTGTCCGAGATCATGAGGGGTTGTTGCCATTCTCGCTTCGCTTGGCAGGCGAGTTGGCGAGCGCCGTACGGACTGTTGATAGGTACACAGAAAGACGCTGCTGCCCATCTACCGGAGGTATCCCTTGGCAGATTCTTAACTGCATCCACGGGCAAGAGGGAAGAGTCAACATTCTACTGCCGGTTCCCCACTGCAATGGAATAATAAAAGCTAAAAAATAATAATGAATAAATTTCCGTAGAAGCTGAATAGGTTGTAACGGGCAGACTGTGTAAGAGAACCGTGTGGCCGAGTGGCATGTACCCCCTATGACTTTCGATCCAAAGGTCGTGAGTTTAACACAGGCGGTGGACTAATGCATTTTTCTTTTTGAAAAAATTATGTTCACATTAAGCACGTGCTTTAATGGAAAACAACGTGAGGTGACAAGTTCTTTCTAGGACTTATTTCCGAAAGCTGGAAGGATGGTACCTATAAGTGCTGGGCAAGTCTTAACCATCTAATAATGCCCTATGCACGGCAGCTTCCCGCATAGCATGAATACCAGTTTCTGACGCTGTATAAATCATCTATATTCAATGTGAAAGGCCTTACTATTAAAGAATCTCTGTAAGCGTGGGCAGCTATTAGTGTGGTGCTGGAATAGCTGTATTAAACATGTCTTAACACCTCAACTGGCTGCCATAAGCGTGGAAACTAAAAGGAAAAATAAACTCCTTCGTAAATAGTGGTCGGGAAAAAACTTAGGGCATTTTTTATTTAAATTGGTGATGGTACTGACGAGACGGCGACATACGCCGGCACTAGGCGAGACAACAAGAATTCACTGTTAAAGTAACTCCCAAAGAGGGCCTTGATTATAGCCCCTCCATTCCACCTTATTACCACACTTTACTCAGCAATTATATATAATTACAACACAGGTAATGGTCATAATCAGGCAAGTTTATGTGATGCGTCTAATGTACGGTGCGTGCAACTTGTTACCTTGAAACTCTTAATATTTATGTGTTATCTTTTCGATCTTACTTGGCCATAGAACGGGCAAAGCGCCCCACGCTTTTTTTGCAATAATAATATTTTTCGTTCATACTTAGGGTTCCGTATCCAAAGGGTAAAAACGGGACCCTATTACTAAGACTTCGCTGTCCGTCCGTCTGTCTGTCTGTCTGTCTGTCTGTCTGTCTCTGTCTATTTGTCACCAGGCTATATCTCATGAACCGAGATAGCCAGACAGTAAAAAAAAATTAAATTTTTATGATTTGATTCTTTTCAGTTTCCCGATATTTAGGCGCAGTTCAAAAATAATCAAATCATGATAAATATCCCGTAAATATATATATAATATTATATCTTTATTTAATCCTAAAAATCCGAATTGTTTTAAAAGTTGCCAAATTATTCAGGTTAAAATGGTGCCCAATTTGCGTTAGGTACCTACTGCGATTCTTTGCCCTAATCTCAAATTTTGCCATGTTTAAATTAAAATGTAGACATGCACTGTAAGTACCTACCTATCATTTGCTGCTGAAAAACATAAAAATAAACCAAAGAAAAAAAGGTCAACATGATGCTGCACAGCAGACTGCTATCACTATGATGGAACCATTCGTACGAATGGTTCGTACGATGATGGAACCATTCGTATCAGAAACCTTTCTGCCAGAAGCGAATTACTAACACGAATTCGATAGCAAATTAAGACTGTAAGTGATGACCATGATGACTGATAAAACTTAAAATAAACCAAAGAAAAGAAAGGTCATCGTGATGCTGCATAGCAGACTGCTATCACGATGACGGAACCATTTGAATCAGAATCTTCGATTAAGCGACCCACTGATACGAAATCGAAAGCAGATTAAACCGCGATGATTAAAAGTAAAATGACTTCAATGATTTCTAAAATAAAATTATATCCTTTGTGTTTATAAAGGTCGCCCATAGGTCTTCTACTGGTACTAGTGTCGTACACTGTCCATTCTTTTCATGTCATAAATAATTGCAATAACCTGAGCAAGAATTACCATTATATCACCCCTATTCAGAGAACGAAGTAGTTTTTAGAAATTTTATCATCATTACATCAGTTTGAGTGGTTATTATGAAATAGGGCAGGTGTTCCAGTTTTGACAACTTTAAGGAAATGCTGAGGGTACAAATAGAGTGGGGGGTCGTGACGTCACAATACTGTACGTCGGCGCCTACCAGCAGGTGACTTCACGCGACATTTTCATATAATGTATCGCGGTTATATTTGGATTTCGTTGAAAAAGAAAAAAATACATGTCCGATAGATAACTAAGACTCTACATGACGGACTAACAAATAAAATTTAGTCAACTAGCCTATTATCGATAACATACCCTAGGAGTGCTTACTGTTTTCGTTTACTTACTTAAGCCGCAGTACTTTCATTTTCGTTTTCACAAAATAAAACCTGATGTTCACAGATGATGCTTGTCTAAATATACAAAAAAACAAGGTTTTTTTTTTGCATAAACTTTATAGACTTCCAAAGTTGTAAGTGGCCACAAATGGGTCGATGGCCACAACCGGGACTCTTGCTCTACATTTCATTAACCGCTCTGCTTTTAACAGTCGTAGCTGTAAGACTTTACCCATCAGTTTACTCGTAGGTAGACTATTTAAGTGGTTCAATTACTGATAACCAGATTTCCCCGTTTTAATGTTTGGTTTGACGTTTCATGGGGCTGAGAAAAAATGTAGGTGACTTCAGAACTTAGACCAGATAAATCTCGTAAAGATAAATCTTGTCTAAGCTTCAGAAGTGTTTCTGCAGTTTATCTTGAAAGCAGAATCCGTCAATTAGCATCCACCTTTAATACCATTTAACAATACAATTTTACAATTTTATTCTGAATAATAGCTGACTAAGCTGAGAGGATGGTATAGGTGCTGGGCAAGCCTAATCCATCTAACAATGTCCCAGGCACTGCAGCGTCCCGTACAGCATGATTACCAGTTGCTGACGCTGTATAAATCATCTATAATAGATGCAAAGGCCTTAATACCATTCTTGTTTCAGTTGAAAAGCTAAAGTTTTGCCTGTGTACTAAATCAAGGGCAACTGTGTACTAAATTAAGTACAAAGTAAACATTTCAATAAAATAAAAATATACAATCAGGTAACATTTTTTATTACGACGCGAAAATCCATTTTGCATCGCGATATATCATACGAAATGACAGTGCATGTAAACATAATAATATAATTTACATACTTCGTATGTGCCATTATATTCATAATTCACGACACTAAGCGGGTTCAGGAAAAAAATACCGTACGGTAAATCAAGGTCAACTGAAGTAAGAAATAAAATCCTCATGAATGTACATATTTTGATAAATTCTGTGTTTGTGAAAAAGAAATAAATACTTATTGTAGTAAACGACCGGAGCGGATTCAGCACTGTTCCGAGACATCGGGTTCGAATCTCATCGGAATCGAAGATATGTTAAATAATAGTTTTCATTTATACGTGTGATCTTACAGTTTAAAAAAATTCCAACCTTCCATCAAATTCAACCCGTCTTTCGGCACGCAGCGTTTATATTGTGTACATAGGTAGATCTTTAATAAAATACGCTTGCCTTAAAAGCACTATTCAACTCACTGAGGCACACTCTCACACTAAGCGAAAACAAACAAATCAATGAATAACTCGACAAGTTATTTACGATCGCGAATTGATATCTCTAAAATAGCATTATGCAAGACTTTCCGCTGTCTAAGGACCAACGGGCGTAAGTCAATGCACTATTGAAATTTATCGTATCCTAAGATTCTACGCCTCTGAGCCTGGAGCCGGTCATTGACCTGGGAGCAGCGTTAGGGTACCTAGGATACCTAGGTCTGTTGGTACAGCACGAACTAACTGTTGAAGGCGCTATGCTTGGGCAGGATAGAACGACGAACCCGGAAGCTAGATCTAAACCCAATAGGATATTACAATACTGCGCTGACGAATAAATAGGTTAGTACCTACGTAAGTATTGGTATTAGGTAGGAACATAATTATAATGATAGTGATGTTTTAATAAATAGATCTTATGGAAGGTTTTTTAATAGAAGTCTTTTATTTCATAAAATCAAGATCGAATGTAAAAAGTCATTTGGACCCAAAGGCCACATTATATAATGTCAAGAAAAACCAAATTTCATTTAAAATATATAAAGCCCCTAATTTAATTAATTCGCTTCAGAAAACTCTTTTGTGAGGGAAAGAAGCAATAAAGAAAGCTCACCGTTTCACTTTTATGTATTATTAAAATTAAAATATTTAGAGCACATGGTAATAAGAGATAGGTACATAGTATAAGAGACTGGAGGGAAGTGGCTCAGGATCGGGTTGTATGGAGAGATTTGGGGGAGGCCTTTGCCCAGCAGTAATTATATTTGTACCCAGCTTTACTTGGTTATTATTAAATAACCAAGTAAAGCTGGGTACAGCATTCGATTAAGATTTTTTCTGGACTTTAGCTTAGCCAAATGCAAAACACCTATTTACTGTTGTTGTTAAATTCTAGGGTTATGGATTTAGGGTAAGTAGGTACCTACATATGTATTCTAAGATTCCTGATATTTTGATATTTGACTTGACCTCACTCTTTGGCACAGGTGAGGTGTGACACGACCAAAGTTTAAAAAAAAAATATTTTTAGGGAATACTTATTCAATGGCAAAATGTTTCATTTGCGTTGTTTTAACAAATGACAGTGTTTGAAAATAATTAATTAATCACGTAATGTTTTATTACGAGTTTAAATGCGCGCGTAGCTTTTCCTGAGTTTTTATGTTATGACGCGGAACCGCTAAGTAAGTAAAGTATGTTTTTTTCATAATAAAACTTCATATAAAATTATAGACACCTAAAATATAAGCATAGCAATCGAATTGGATTTCTCGTCGCAAAACAAAAGCTTGCGAAATGTAAAAATACCGATGGCGCGAAGCTTAGTGAGAACAAGCATAAGTCTGCTATCATATGGCTCAATCACTCACTCGTTCTTGACGGTTTTTATGTGGAAAATCTGTAAGGGATTGGTTATTATAACGTTTGTCGTCATTGTGACAGGATGGAAAGTTGCGGGCCACAATTAAAGTTTTAAGTAATCTTGAATTTGTTAAAAAACAAGTTAGAATATTTTGTCACTTATATAATTTCGCGTCAATATGGTCCATGCAGCCGCACAGAATAAATGATTTTTTGAATTTTGAATTAAACCTTTTTATAGCATTGTCGGATGGTTTTAAATAATAAGTACAGAATATGTTATTAATCAGTCTGTTCCAAGGACTGAAAAATTACAAAATAAAGTTTCCAGATAAGTACTAAGAATGTTCAGTGATACTTTAATACATGGCTACTATTAACCACACAAAACCAAATTGACGGAATAGAATCAGCGCTATCTTGTATTTATAATCTTAAACACAATTATTTGTCTCAAAATGTTCCTAAGACCATGGTTAGGTAAAAACTAAGGTACAGTAAAGTATAATAGAAACATACAATTGAGGTTTACCGAAGTAATAGTGAAGATGCGTTGAAGATATGAATTGTACGTGCATAATGGTTGTGGTTGGAGAACATTATTAAATCTCCGACAGGCCGCCACATTTCCATAAACACCGCATTTAAGATGATACCTCGTTTTTAATATAATGGGAGGCCATTTTAGCTGGCATTGTTATGTTAAAGAAGAAGTAAAGAGAGTTCTAAAGGTAAATCTTTATCAATAAGTTTTAATAACTAGGTAAGCTTTGTAAGTAATTCATAGTCAGCGCACAGTCCTCAAAATTATAAGTAGATAATAAATTTGTTAATTTCGTTTTATTGGAGATTCTTCCTTTTGACTTTCTTAAATATATGTAATTAATTATGCTCTAAGTATCAAATGTAAACCCGTTTGACCGTAAGACATAGTTAATGATACTTATGATTTTAACTGTGTAGTGTAGAAAGAGATTTTATTCATTAAATAAACAAAAAAAAAATCTTACGCGAAGCTAATACCTAAGCTAATATTTTAACCTACTTTTTTACTACCTAGTAAAAAAGTAGGTTAATATATTATTAGCTTAAACTTTCGGCTAACATCTAGGTTACAGGGGTAGCCTTATTGTTTTCACCTCCCTCAATCTTGTAATTTAATAACTGTATGTACAATAAACTGTGATAACAATAAAACTTTTTCTAATAAACAGCGAGTTTTCAATGACAAGACTTAGAAATAATTGTGAAGTTGAGCAAATCCTAAATAATAACCAGTTACTTTTTATACTCGAAAAGCAAATCCTGGGTTATTCAATAATAGATCAGAGTGTGCTTTTATTCCGTTCTACGTGTGCTAAAAGTATGGAATTATAACAGCGCCATCTGTTGTCAATTTTGTGAAACACATTTTGTTCCATGCAACCACAGATAAATGCAACTCATTTCATTTCTGTTTTATAACAGAGGCCTGCGGGCGCATGTAAGTAGTTCAGCTCTGTAACCAGTATAGCTTATTAAATAAACAAGTGCCTAATTTAGATATTTTTGTTGATAACTTCAATAAATTTAAACTTTTAGTGCTGGAATATTTGCAGCATCTTGAACCTGATTCTTAGTCCTCAATACATATTTTATAACTGTGATAGATAACTGTAGTAAGTACCTACCTACTGTTACCTTAAAAATTGTTAATAATTTTATATAGGTATTATGGTTTTTAAATGTGTAACTAAACTTATCTATATTTTCTTGTAATTATTCTATTGTGCCTATAGTTTTCTCAGGCGAAGATCTTCATATACCTACTTACATAATTAAAATAACCGTAGTAGGTATTACATATCTATATAGTTTTTGTTACTTAACATTAGTATAAGTTTAACGAATGTTGTGATCGCCTATAATTGGCATATATGTACCTATATAAGAACTGGTCCTTGCAATTTTAATGATGAATGTGTTATATACTGTTGGCGTTCCTTTTATAAATAAATAAACTCACATAAAATTGGCATTGAGGACTTCCAAATTACTCAGGAATATAAAAGTAATTTATCACTATTCATGTTATTTGTAGGACAGCGTAAAGTCAACTAAATTATTCCTCTTAATCCGTTACTTAGCGTATCAGAACTTGCTTATACATGTAATCCGTTAGATAGAAGGAAGGTGCCCACTATCTCTTTAATGAGAGCAAAAACCGTCGGAACTGTAAGTAATCACTGGGTTACAGTAGTAGCAGGGTTAGGTATGCAAACCACTACGTTCCCTGCCTGATTATATTACAGCCTACTTCACGCAATTCACGCACTACGGATATCGACCGAAACAGTTGGGAATTGCTCAGCCTCAGTTTGACCACACACATGGAAATGTAGATATTTGATGTCTTGATGTTTGATGTCAAAATCTGCACAAAATCTCCAGCGTGTTAATATTTATTCACCTTTTTTATGTTAGATAGGTTAGCTCTTGATTTCAACCTTGCTATCGCAAGAATGAGATCGGCGATGGAGCGCGCTTCCCTAGAAAATGCCTATTAACACTTTTCTTAAACGTAATCGGGTCATAAGAGGTTGGAAACACAGACGATGGTATATTTAACAAAATCATGAAGGTGTATAAATTATATTAATTAAATTAAAATAATCAGATTAAAATAAATTTATTAAAAAGCAATAACATTGAAATAAGTATAAATTCAAATTTCCAGTTCATAAAATAGAGGAGTAAACTAACAATATCATGAAAAGCTCTCTATGTAATATCATAACTACTAAAATTGCTCTACCGCCGTGGGGCGCCGGCAGTAGAATGTTGCCCCTCCTTTTAAGCCCGTGGTAGCCCGTAGCCCGTAGTGCGTGAAATGCAGTATAAAAGCCTGCTAAGGGATACTTTTGGAACATCGGCAGCAGCGTCTTTCCGTGTATCAATATCCCGTACTGCGCTCGCCAACCCGCCTGCCAAGCGTGGTGAGTATCGCAACTACCCTTTAAGGAGAGCCATGAGGAAGGCCTGTGTTCATGAGAAGACGTTTTATGGCTGAAATTATGAAAAATTACTCTACAAACAAAACTGTTTATATATCAGTATAAGTAATAGAACTCTCGCAACAAATTTAATCAATAAAATTACTGATCATTTCATTATATTATTTACTAGCTGACCCGGTGCCCACTTCGTTGGGCGGTAATTTATAGCCTATGACACCGCAATGACACTTACAAATACTGTGGCTTTCTATAATAGTAAAAGAATTTTGAAAATCGGTTCAGTAGATCCAGAGATTACCCCCTACAACCTCACAAACTTTACCTCTTTGTAATATTAGTATAAATAATCATTAATCATGTAAAAGCTCAACTTAATATAAAACTTATCCATGTAACACGGTCGCAGTATTTGGCATCTACAAACTGTTTCAAACTTTAAACTAGTCATTCATCGGTCCCATGGTGTAGCGGTTAGCACTCAGGACTCTGAATCCTGCGACCCGAGTTCAAATCTCGGTGGGACCTGTACTTTTTGATCTTTGTTTTTGATTTGTGGGTTCATTTAGTGGTTAATTTACTTTTTATGAATTATTATTTTTTATTTCTGAGCTAAAATATGTATATGGCACACTACATTATATGTTTTCGACTCCTGCGTAGTGTAAAGCACAGTTGTAACCAAGGAAATAGATCTTATAAACAAAGCGCTGTCATATTAAATCAGATTGTGTGCAGTGTATTTATTATTGAAGATCTTTGGTAATAGGAGGTTTATAAATATAAAGAAATACACCACGGACTAACAAATATTTTGACAAGAACTTTGTTATTTTACCATGCAACCCAGCAAACTCAAGATTCTGATGATTGGCCCTTCTGATGTATGTATCCATGATTTATTTTTAGTTCAATGTCTGTTTGATTTTTCTATTCCCTTGACATCCTATCTTATTATCTAGCTTATTTACGCATGAGTAGCTAAGTTTTCATAAAAATAAGTTTGTAAAATACAATTTTGTTTGTTGTTCGCAGTGTGGTAAAACACAAATAGCAAACTTCATATCAGAGTCGATCAACATCGAAGAGGCTGGTGCATCGAAACCAACGCAAGGCGTCAGGATTGTGGAATTCGAGCTCGCCAATCTGAATGTCAATGGGAAAGCTGCCAACGTTGATATAGAACTGTGGGACTGCAGTGGTGATCATAAGTATGACTTTAAGATCCGTCAACTAGATGTAGGTATTGTAAATAGCATTTTATCCAACCCTAGTTGTGAAGAGGTAGAGCTTTCGATTAAGTTATTAGATTTAGGTTTATTTAAGCATTAAGTTTGTTATTTTTTGTGATTTTGTTTCATTTCTTTTTCATATACGGACGATGTGGTCGCGACAGTCTTTAATAAATTTTAAAATAAAAGTATGACTGCATTATATGGTTTATTAGACTGTCAAAACGGTTTCGATTAAATACAAACATAATTATTTACATAAGTACATATAACCGGGTATTATCTCGTAAAACCTTTACATTTATCCTTTATTATTTCCCGACGTTCTCAAGCGAATTTCTGGAAATAATAAAGGCAATTTACGCGATAAATACCCGGTTAAAATGTATGTAAATAATGTGTTGTGATCGCGAATGTTTCAAAAAGACATAACTTATATCATCCCATCACATCCCATCCATCCCACTCATAATAAATCCGACAGATAAGCTAAAACTTTGCATAAATATAGATGTAGACCAAGATTAAAATAGGTTTTTTATAAGGGTAAAACGCGTGTGAAGCTGCGGACTCGCGCACCGAGGGTTCCGTGCCATCATTTTTATAGGTACTAATGTATATTAATATTAGAAAGAGGAAAGAAGAGATAGATATCGTATCGTATTTTGTATGTTTGTAACGAATAAACTCAAAAACTACTTAACAGATTTTCAAAATTCTTTCACCATTAGAATGCTACATTATCCCTGAGAATTGTGACCGCTAGTCACAGAAGCCAAAATCCCTGAGTAACATAGGCTATATTTTATCCCCGTATTCCCACAGGAACGGGAACTACGCGGGTGAAACTTCAGAGCGCTGCTAGTACAATATAATTTGTTTTATATTGTACTAGGTAGGCGGTTTATAATTGTTGGAGTACCTCGACAGTGCCATCCCTTGTCCAATAGCGGAACTTACCTATAACTTAGGTACGATAATTTCTAAAAAACTATGCTAATTGTAGAGTTTGTTTTAATTTTCCTGTAATCTTAACATACTTTTATATTAATGATAAGTTTCAGGTATTTATACCAGCAACTTCGAAATAAGGGGGAACGGATTTTTGAACGGATTTTTTGCATTTTTTTTTTAATAAGTCGAAAACAATATACCTATGGCCTCAAGGAAAACTAAAAGCTGTTTATGAATGTACAAATTAAGCACTTTCATAATGATACCCACATTACCTACTAACACCACTTGCTTTTTTGAGACCCCATTTCCTCCCCTTTGAAATCATAATGAGAATATTATTCAACAGTTTTATGCAACGCAATATTAGTGAAAAAGCGCTAAGTATCTAATACCATTTCAAATCGATAGCATCAGTACCTACCTAGTTCCCAAGATAACATCCGTGACAAAAAGACAAAGTCACACCATAAGGATTCCTTTTTACCATTTTGGTCCGGAATCCGTATGAAGCCACTGTACTTAGAAGCTAGTTAGGTTAGGTAGTTTGTATTGGCATTGTTGCCTATAGTATAAAAATATTACTTATGATGTCAAAGCTTTATTCGTGCACAATAAGTAGGTAGAGTTCGCGCAAAACTTCTTGAGCTCTGTGAACGTTGCGGCAAATGCAAAGTTGCACATGTTGCACATGTTCATTCAATATTGCCAACTAGGTTAAAAGTAATCTAGTAATCTAGTAAACACAGATATTAAAAAATTGGCTTCTTGCGATAAGTAAAGGTGAATTTGTTCTAGCATTTCAGTTTTTATTAATCCTTAATTTAATATAATAATTGATTTTTAAATATGTTTGTTTTAAAAATTGAAAAATAAATAAATGCATAGTAACATGTGTGCTAGATAAAACGAAAATACACCAAAACTCGCGCTGGCAACCCCAGTTTCACAGACTGAGCCCCTCTCGCACCCCTTTTACATTCCGTCCCCTCAACGCCCTAAAAACTGTGTACTGCGCAGTCACTGAAGCTAACTTCACAGAGCTCAAGAAGTTTTGCGCGAACTATACCTACCTATGTTTGATTCATACACGCATTTGTAGTTAGTCAGATTCAAAGCATGACTTTTAATTTCTAGCTTGCTAGAAGTTCAAGGTTCTTCCTTATTTTCGTTAAAGACCTAGACTGTCTAGACCTAGATATCTACAGACATCTAACATAATTCCAAAGTCAGTATTACTAGCTAAACCACAATAAAATTTATCCTGGTCAATAAAGTGAGTTATGATGTGCCTTGACTCATTAACATTTCATGTGATGATCTCATCTACTTAATTAGAAAGTAGGTAACTCCCATACTTACCTATTACGCTGATTCAATTTAAGCATAATTTCTACAGCGCTTTTTAGACAACTGTGTAATAAATAAAGTTGATAAATCGCTGAATAAGAGCTGCTTAATTTTAATCAGCGTTGATACCAGAGGTTACTTTCAATGAATTTATTCAGAAGATACTACCAATACTCACCAACTAAACTAATACCTACTCGTAAAGGTTTTGTTTAAAATTCTCAGGTTTGAATCTTGCTGGCCTGCACTACGAGCGGGGATTCAAGGAGTGATCCTAGTATGTTCTCCCAACACATTGCAAGCGGCTGCCAGAGAGATGGAGTTACTTTACAACTACTTCGTGTCACAGCCAAAGTTATCCGCCAAACAGTGTGTTCTCTTCTACAACTGCACTGATTCTGATGATCAAGAGGACATGGATGCCCTTACTCTGTGTAAGTTCTGGCTGGGCCGCAGGTCTGCATTTGCTAAGGCTTCAAAATGCTCGATCGCTGACCCGTTCTGACAGTTATTATAAGGCAAATCAGTCAAATCGGAGCCAGTAAACGTTATTGCCATAGCAACTACCTAGTCCCTGTTCATTTGACAGTATCGCTAACGAAGAGTAGTATTAACAGATGATATTTTAAAACTGGGACTAGCAACTGCTCTAGTTCCATTTTGTCCAACTGTACAGATAAATTGGTGGCTCTGTTATGTATGTTAAATCAGTAAAAGTTATTAAAAAAACCTTATTGATTTTCAGCTCCCACGTTTTCAAAAGTATCACGTGTCTCCATCAACTTGAAGTCAGGAGGGAACCGTTTGAAAATTGATTTCTCAAGTTTTGTTACTTCCGTTATGCAATCCCTCAATAAAGAAGGTTAATGTATGAAAACTTATGTTGCCATTTTACTCACCATTATTTAACATACGCTATACTTACGTATGATAATTATTCTTTCCAAAACATTCAAAGCATACGTTCATAGCATAGTCATAAGAAGTTTTTTTCTGAAATCATAAAGCATTATACATCGGCACTTTCTCCTGGTCCTACTAATTGCTAATATTAGTTGAACCACGAGTGAGAACTATTTTATGCTAAACAGACTGGAAAGGAACTATCCCTAAATCAGTGACGTAGAAGTTTACAGTCAAAAGTGGAAGGTTCAAATAATTAGTTAAAAATTTAAATAATATAAACATTTTATTTTATTTTTCTAGGAGTTTAAAGTTTGATAGGCCCTATTAATTTAAATGAGTTGGTACGTATTTACTAATCTAAACTAATTAAAAGTTATGTACATAAAATACTTATTTATAGAACATTATACAGGAAGCTACTGATACCTGCTATGTTATAGGTAGGTTTCTGTATCTACCTAATTATTGTTTTTATTTATATATAACATCCATCCAATATATTCCACTTTATAAAAAAAATGTTAGTACTGGTAAAAAAGGATAGGACTTACGAATATAATTCCTTTACAACTAAAAGTTTATTATAATGGGCATTAAGGCAGCTCCCTAACACTCAATATTAGGTTCTCAAAATATTCACTATTGGTACTTTTTTGATTAACAAACAAGTAAGTAATCTTTCGAAGACTTACATAATGTATGGTAATAATATAAAATCATAATAATACTACTTAACAACCAAAACTAAATGTACAAATATCTAATGGAAATACGATATTAAGCTCAGTCTTACAACTTTTGGCTCTATAATGAGTACTTTTTAACCTAATGCGTTAACTATTATGTTATTATGCCCTATTTTTATGAATATAAGATTTTACCTACCTAGGTACAGTCATTGATCATAATGATATATTTACACAAGCATAGACCGTCTCCCAAACTGAGCTCATAATCAAAATCTAATCCACATAATTAGGTACATCTTGCATACAATGTGAAATTCTGATATACTTGTAATATATACATCCGTCGGTAATTACTTATTTTAATTATAGAAGCATGTGGAAGATTTTTTAAAATAAATAATTCTAGCTAGCGAACATAGTACAACCCTAATTTCTATCATTTTTCCAATTGCCGCGTTCATTAAAACCTTTTCTGTTATTCCCTCTGCCAGGGCCTCCGCGATTCCACCGCTCGTTGCCGCGGCCTCGGTGACCTCCTCTATTTGGAAATCTAGGGAAATTTGGGTCACCATCCATAAAGTTAAAGTCGTTGCCTGGACCAGGGCCGTTGTAGGGCATGTTTCCAAAATTATTGGGTGCGCCGTAATTATTATTGAAATTATGATTATGGGGAATGTTGGGGGCTATGCCTAGCAGACCGGGCGCGGGACCTCCTCTAGGATCCGGCATCGACGGATTGAACCCGTGCATACCTCCCATGTTCATGTTACTCATGCCTCCCATGCCCATTGGCGGCATATTCATCATGTGCATATTACTGCCGTCGACAGCTACACCGGAAGGCAACATATTACTGTTCATACCAAATGCCATATTATTTTGGTTAAAATTGGGCGGCGTTTTCAACAAGGCTTCTTTGGGTTTTGGCAAGTAGGAAAATTCACCATTTTCTCCAAGAGAAATTCCTAGATTAGTAAAAATATTACAAAGCATACCGTTACTTTGAACCAAGGAGACATCGAACAGTTTTCCTGGCACCTTTTCTTGTTGATATTGTTTTATGGCTTGTGTCACTGGGGCTAGATTCTGATTCACAAATATTTTTTGTGTGGAACTTAGTTCTTTATACCAATCGGAGTTTTGTAGAACCGTTTGCAATTCTAATACATTGGGTTTGCTGTCATGCAAAGGATTTTCTGATTGTGGTTTTCTTCTCGGGTCAACCCGTGGACCTGTCGGTGCCGCTTTTTCTTTAATTTTTTCTTTTTCGTTGTCACTGGATGATTCTTCAACGGATAATCTAAAAACTTTTCTTAGTCTCGGATCTACTAATGCTTGCGATTTTGCGGTACTGTTTCTTATATCTGTATAATCTGGGCGTGGTATATCGATGGGGAATACCTTAAATTGCATTGGTGGGTGACTATTGATTGAACCGTCTATTTCTGAAGCAGGGGTATAGTTGGGGATAGCTTTAAAGGGTAGCCCTAATCGTAAATCTATATCACCACTTGTACTTTGTCGTAAGTCGGTGTCTCCAAATGATGGCAAGTTAAAATCCGTTTTTCGGAGATCCACGTCCGTTCGTCGCCGCCCATCTGTGGGTTCTCCATCAACGCATTCATAAATAGAAACTCTCGGATACTTTTTAATACTCGCCGCCTTTGGAGTATCACTAACTTTATCTACTGAAAGTCTTCTGGATCTTGGGTCTCTTGACTTTTGAGGTTCATTAGGTTCGGGACTATTTTCAATTTTTGTTTCATTTAGGTTATTTTTCATAGTGTTCAATAATTTTGTAACTTCTTCACTTATATCAATTTTAGAAAGATCTCCAAGCCTGCTTATGACAGAGGAGGGCTCGATGACATGAGGAGCAGGAGTTTGAGGCGATAACGAGGTTTGCAGAGGTGAAGATGCTGGGGATTTCTTGTGCTTATTTCCCTTTTCTTCGTCACTCGAATACCACTTTTCATCTATTAGCAAATTATTATCTTCATCGTCAGTAGTCGAACGACGATGCCGTTTTTCAGGACTTTTGAAATAAGGCTCAGGTTGACGGAAGCGTATATCAGTATCAGATTCTTTAACACTATGAATAATTTCAACTGGTTTAGCTATATTCAAAGCATCTTTAGCAAAAGGTAAAACTCTATGGTCGATATCTTTTATTTCAGTCATCGTAGTTGGCTTTTCGTAAGCTTCATTCGGTATTTCCACATTCTCATTTTCTTTAGAAGCAAATTTCAATGCATCTTTGGTGTACTGGTCAATGTCGATCATCTCTTTGCTTGTTTGATTTTCTTTTTGAATGTTTTTTGATTGCGTTTTATTTAATTCAACATGGGAAACAACAGGTTGGAATCGCATATCAATATCTTTACCTGGTAAATCTGAGGTTATTGGAAGACTACTGGCGTCTGATATGGACGGTGGTACTCTCAAATCTAGATCTTTTGAGCCTGTGGAATCTGCAAATTGTTGTGAGGATTGTTCATTGCTGGAGTTTATTAAACCCAACTTTTGAATACTCATCGTGTTTAGTTGTATTTCAGTTATCTGTTTCAAAGATAACCCAATACCATTAAGCTGCAGAACAGTCAACTGTCCTAATTGCTCTAAATGTTCAATGCCCATTTTAGAGAGATCCAAAATCTGTTTAGGTGTTAAAACTCCAGTTAAATTTCTAATACTTAAAACGTTAGATGGGTCGCTATTGGGTGACATATTCATGTTATAATTTTGATTAGAATTTTCATTCTGCCACCTCGAGTGTCGGACTTTTGGAGATATCTTATTTTGTCGATCATTGAACGAATTAAATTGATTGCCATCTCCCTGTGGAAGATTTTGTAGGTTTAACTCAAAAAGAGATGGTAGACCGTGACTCATATTGTCTTGGTCTCTTTCGAAACTATCAGGATACTGCTGCATTAATTTAGCTTGTGTGGTTTGAATCATTTTTAACGCACCTTCCCTGTTCAATCTTGGGAAATCTCCCAATATCTCTTTAGGTGCTGACTCTATGTGTTTCAAAAGTATATTTTTTATATTTTCAGTTAAAGGCTTGCCATGAGCAAACTTACACTCGTCTTTGTATATGCAAGGAAGTCCAGTGTGATAATATTTACACGGAAAATCTGCATGCATGTACAGACATTTATCTCTTTTGGCACAGCATTCCATAAGATAAAACTTACAGAGTTCCATTTTCCGTGGCGGATTCGCGTCATGAGAATATATGCAATCGTCACCTTTGTGACACTTACCTTGCATGAAATATAGACAGACGCCGTCAGGATCCTGCATGGGATGAGCACCACCACCCCTTCTTCTATCGTTTTTATTGTTTTTGTTATTTCGTTCCCTTTGGGGTGGCCTTTGTCTTTGCTTACGTTGTTGTTGTTGTTGATGGTGTCCTCTATCATCACTACTATCTGAAGCATAGGAGTCCCTATCATCTTCTTGATAATTATCATCGGGTGCATAATTAACCGGAGAAGCACCTCTTACGCACATCATCTCTGTTTCATCCATATCATCGTTATAGTCATGTTTTTTTCTCTTCTTTCCATTTCCATCTTTATTGGCATCGTATTTCTTTCTCTTTCTATATTTACGACGTTCGTCAACATCGGCACCAAACTGTTTTTCACCATTATCATTTCTTTTCATAGCACTTCTTATGGCTTTTTCTATGTTACCGGCAAAGTCATCCTCAGCAGCACTAGATGAGTATTTACGATTATTTTTTACTTTATTTTTGTTTTTACCCTGCTCTCCCTTCTTTGACTTATTTTTCTTTTTCTTACCTGGTTTACTATAGAAATACTCTTGATTTTCTTGTTTTTCGATTTGTGTATACTCAGGTCCATTTGATTTTGCTTCTTCTTCTTCATTTTTTCCCGGATTTTCAGGAATTTCCTCACCATCACTTTCAATCTCGCCGTCTTCAAGATCTTCTACATTCATTTCTTCAGCCATATCGATTGATTTCCTGAAATTGTAAAAATACCGGTTAAAGCGCAAATTGGGCTCTTCCTTAGTTATTTGTCATTATTCGGTAGTGTAAAATAGATATAATACAGTTAATTACTAAAAATAAGTACATGAGTTTACTTTATTTATTATGAAATATTCTTCCGTAATTTCTGATTTAATCAAGTACTTTGTAATGAATTACACACACATCTGACCAGACATAAGTAGGTTTCATATTTATTTCCTCTACCATCTGTTTACAAAAAATTGAGATTATTTTGTTAGGAATATGGTTTCTTCGAGACTAGTCATCCTAACTGACTATTTCTTCGACGTATGTTGTCTAGAGGTGAATGGTGAAAGTCTTCGCGCGTTTATGTCTTTTCTATGAAAAAGTGGGTTATGTGCGTGTTAGGTTATAACTTTAACAAAAAACATCTGCTACTATACCTAGGTACCCATGGAATAGCCTCACTAAATTATTTTCGTTTATACAATGAACATCATTTACCCAAAGTATGTATTTGTTTATCGCAAAGATAACGGTAGGTGTAGGTATTCTATTGATAAAATAATGATAGCCGGTTTAAAGGTACCTACCTAGTGAGTGCATGATTCTAGATAAAGTTGCAGAAGATTCTTAAAAAAAATATATTGCTTTTGATTTTTTTTTTGTTGTACGATTGTAGCTGAATTGTACAACAAAGGTTATTACACAAAAGAACATCGAAAACAACAACGAATCTTGCCTACTTATATTATGAAACCGACAGAATTCCTTCTAGTAGTAGTAGTAGTACCTACCATGAAAGCCATGTAAATTGTATCCTAAACCCTAGACAATAAAATTCCAATTGGAAAAGACACAGAAATTACGGCCCGTGTGGTATTCGATGTAATGGAACAAATGGCAGTTTAGTAGATCATGCACTCTACTAGATTCTAATTTACAATGATATTTAGGTACCTACTAAATACAACAACTAGGTGGGCGATTTTAGAAAAATATATATAATAGTTCATAAGTACGTACATATTGAAAATCTACATATTGTATCAAAATGAAAAAATACAGAAGGTAAATTAAGTTCTTAGTATCTAAAAACTATAAAGGTCAAGAGGAACACTATTTTAGTTGTCAGTTGGTACAACAACAAAGAATTATATCTTATTGGTACGTAGTACCTTGGGTAAATTAAATAGAAAAGGGGTACGTAATTATTTACAAAATCAGGCATTTGCTGGAATAAATAAGAAGTTAGACTATAGGTACAAGATACATGCAAAGGGAAACACAATGAGCTGTACTACGCCACAGCCGCCATTTTCTGTATAATCCGACCGAATTGAAAAGGTTTTGGATATATTTCCACAAGGTCAAAACAAGTTTTCAATAACTAAATCGGGCAAGAAAAACAGATGTAGCCTATAAAAAACCTATAACAAAGCTGCGACCTAGGAAAATTTGTCAAATTTAATATATAGAATACGTGTTTCAAATATTTTTGCAATAAAATGATCACGCCTATATTCTGCTTGATAGCGTGCGTAATTATGAAATTAGGTTAACCCTCTACGTAGTTTATCCTTAAATTACTTATCTAATTTTGAACTAGGCAAAAATAGAAAATGTCATTAGGTAGGTACCTAGGGTAAACGTCAAGATGCTATGCATCTTGCTTTTAATAAATACTGTACCTAAGGTTCGACGAAACAATTATCATTGGGAACGAATTCTCCAAGAATCACAAAAAAATATTTAGGTGCTCAGCAGATAAATACTATTCAACATGTATAGCAGAAGTATTTGCAGCAACTGCTCATAATCACTACTTTTAAAATAATAAATTTTGTGATTGTAGCCAGGCTAGCCAGGTAGGCAATTAGGTGGCTGTTCACATTTCACAATGTCTTGCTGTAGTGTTCTCTGCGTCCTCGCCACGATTCGAATGACGTCAGATTTCTAGAACGGCAAGATTATCTATGTGTTCTCCCTTTCATCGAGGTCACGAGCCGTAAATACACGTTTGCTTGCACACTAACGCAATATGTACCGTACGTGAAACCAGCCCGACCCGCCCACATTGATTGCGTAGGTACCTACCTATTCTCTCAATTTAGCAGGTTTATAGTGACAAAACGATTTTAAAATGTAATAACACGCTAAAATAGGTTACTATAGGAACTAAAAATACGTTCTAAGAATTATAAGCATGTACATAGGTTGATATTTTTTATAACCAGCACCCAACAAAGCAAAATAAAAGTTCATGAATGCGATAGGACATTTTTTACCTACCTTTAGACCAGGTAGGTAGGCTATCATGGATCTATTTTTAAAAAGGTACCTGCTATAGTACCAAGAAAGATCTTTAAGAAAGAAAATATTTTCATGCACAAATATGGCCATGATGATTTCACTTCAGTAATATTGTGTGAATATCAGAGTCGCCATTTTGAAAATGTATTTGCTTTGAAGCATTGTTACAATTTATTGAAAATTTATTTGTGGTGTTTTGTATAGTTACCTAGTGTACATACATTTATTATTTGCAATGCAAATAATGTGTGTAGGTACAGTAAAGTGTAGTCACCGTTGATATAATAGAATCAACTTTGGTTAGCTCGCCTGGCTAATCATCACCGACGGACGCGTCTAATTCCTAAGCGAGTAGGTACTTAATATTACTAAGTTTACGGTTTCTTACTTAGTCTTAACAGTTCACTATGCTCCTAGTATATACTTTAAATAAATGAATTTCATTGCATATTTGTTTCGTCTACGATAGATTGATTTCGAACGACGACTGCTGCAGCGAATAATGAAAAATTTCGTCGCATTTAGTTTCTGAATTCGACACCAACCCGGATGTCGCTTCTTTGACAAAACTGCCCTCTATGAGAACTTTCGTTAGGCTTATCCGGCCAACTTCACTACTTAAAAGTAAATTATTTTAAATAAGTATATGTAATATCTTCCAAGTATATTGTTATAAAATAATAAAAAAAAAAAGTTTATTTTATAAAATATTAGCTCGATATGAAGATATTTATTAATAAGCCATGGTATGTTGACTTCATGCTGTGGTGCTGCCAGCATAGAATTTAAATGTGTGCCTGCGATTTTTTTTTTGTATTTATCTAACGAATGAAAACTTTACATTATATTTGTTTTTTTTTTAATAAATAAAATTTTCTCGATTTGTTTTTATTTTTAACAAATTATGGTAAGTTTTCTTAAATCCTATCGGACTTTTCTGTCAGCTCATCATGATGATTAGTCAATTTTTGGAAGAAAATGTCAAACCAAACACTGACAAATGTGACATCATTGAAAAAGTTACCAGCTCGTCTAAGAATGGCCAAAAAGGACAAATAATTTGTGTAAGCCTAGGAAGATAAAGTAACACAACTCGATTGAAATGTCGTTTAAGGTTTTGTCAAGCCAAGAGTGAGGTAGAAGACTGGTGCATAAGATATAAGGCACCAGCCTTGACTTAACTTGACTGATACAAGATACAAGAACTTTATTTGTACGAAACATAGGTTACAGTAATGGTCTTAAATAAAAATAGGTTCAGCTATGTCTCGCAGTAGATAGGCATACAAATATTAAAGGTAACATACAAATAAAAAATATATAACATGCTAATTATTAAACCTAAATTGTTCATGCAATTAAACATTTCAATAATTAATTAATTAATAGTTTAATAATAATAATATAAGGAAAAATGTCAGATCAGGTAAATAACTCTTATAATTTGTTTGTCAGTTAGATATTCTTGTACATTATAATAAGCTTGGTCTGTCAATAATTGTTTTACTCTACTTTTAAATAAATGCAAAGTTTCAAATTTAGGTAGTTTGATAAATAGTTTTGGCCCCATGCAAAATACGCTTTTCCCAAATAGGGCTGTTTTGTGCCATGGCATGGCTAGTCTATTTACTCGCTTGCTTTGCAGTTTACCAAATTCATTTAGGTACTTTTTTACAAATATGACTGCTCCAAGAGGATGGAAATGTTAAAAGTTTCATTTTAATAAATTAATGTGGTTTACATGAGTCAGTATGTTTGAGTCTGAGTGATCGTACACATCTTTTTTGTGCAATGAATACTCTTTGACGATCAGAAACTGACTTATGGTCATATGTCCCTTATTATGGGGAAGAGGGCATCCACAGTTCGTTGCCTTCCCGGTTTAATTTGTAGGTTGATGGCAGATTCATTGCAGTGCTCCACGTTGGAGATTTTCTCGGGCTAGTAAATTTCGAGAATGCAGCGAAGGCTGTGGTTGATTTAGCCCTGTGTACGGCTAGACGACGAAATGACCTTCGTGACCCTACATGTCTCACATCCGTAGAGCAACACGGTTTTCAAGTTGGACCGGAATATTTTGATCTGGACTCTGCGGGATAGTTTGCGCGATTGTCACACCTGAGCATTTTCGCTTAGATTTTAATAATAATTTGATTTATTTAAGATCTTTTCTGCGAATTCCAAAACCGGCAGGTTTTGCATTCGCACCATAGGTTTCTTATATAAACTGTAATTATTATGTTGCCCACGTATCTCTATACAAGAATTTTATTATTAGTATTTTCTTATTTTTTTCTATTTTCGTATTTTCCAAAACATAACATTCTTGAGCAAGTAATTGAGCTGTCGCGGATGTGAAAGATGTTTTAATTTTATTCTGTTTAACAGTATTGTGTGTACGTAGGCATCTAAGTAGTTACCCATAAACGTTGGGTCACCCATGGATTAAGCAGCGTATTCAAGTTCCGCGCACAATCGTTATGTCGCTCCTCTTGCGTCTTAACTCGCACACGATCGGCCTAACATACCTTGATGTTTCATATGATAAAACATTTTACACTATTGACTATAATAACTAGGTACATTATTGATCTCGATAAACCTTAATCTGTGTGCGGAAACTAAAATAACTGGGTAGGCTATATCACGGACGCAGCCGAATGAAGTAAGTGAAACGTGGTTCCTCCTGCGCTTGGCTTGAGATTAAAGCGTAGCCGTGAGTTGAAATGCTATCTGAGCTCATTCGAGTTTGTTTTGAACTTTACGTAGGTATCTAGGCTACCATTGTAGAGCAGTTAACATTTTTTACAAAAAAATATAAATACCTAGATACAACGTGTATCACACCAGCTGTATTAAATAAATAATAATAAAGCTCCATCAATTGCGATCACTTTTGTGCTGGAACCAATCAATGTATTGCTCAATAAACACATCATACCATAGTAAATTGAGACCTACATGCATCGTGTCGTGTGGCGCACAGCACTTCAATAATGATGCCGTTTTGACCATTAGGTCAGTAGGTGCTCATCTCACAAAATTACAAGTAAACTCGTCCTAACATTTTCGTCATATTTGGCTTTTGGTAATTAACGCCATATTTGCTGATTTAAAAACGTTTCACGTCTAAATCTCAAATCTGTGACGAAATCCTGATAAGATAAAAATCTACTGTGCAATAAATAAATAATCGACTTATTCTGGCCATAGATTTACTGACAAGATGGCAATATTCACAATGACTTTTGACGTTTTATTTAAGTTGATTTGATTGGCTGGTTGTGTGAATTTTGGTTTCGATGAATTTCTGCTAAATATTATTTGTATTTTAAATAAGCTGTAATCAGTACCGTGATAAAATTATTATCGTGGATATTTAACGAGAACATAACCTACTGAGGTAGGTTCACGGTGGAAAGTTGACCACAACATTTACTACATGTCTTCGCTGTGCAAGTAAACTTCCGCGATGTCAAACCCAAATAATCCATTCTCTGGATTACTCGGAGTATCTGAAGGTAAAACTATCGATAACCCGGCTCAAGAGGACGACAATCCATTATTACAAGCTTCGTCTAAAAGGACCAAAGAAAATGATGAAAATGAAACAATTAACAGTTTTGTAGAAAATGTTTTCCATATTACAATCAACCCTAACGCCCTGGAGGGTGTTACAGACCGCCAATTAGTGTTCCTGGAAGATCTTTCAGAAGCAACAAAGCCTCGCATACAAATTGATTTAGAAGCCTTGGAACAAGGACTGTTTGAAAGACTACTGCTGACTAATCCTGAAGTGTATGTACTGCCTACGAAATTCAAGCTGTACCAGTCTCATGTTATTCAAAGACAGGTGTTTCCTTACTTATTCAGTGCTATGCAAAATCTGCAGAGCTATGACAACAGCAGCGAGGATGTTATTAAGAATGCAGTATTAAAAACAAAGGAACTAATATTCAGGAATGCGGTGACAGCCCTTAAACAACCTGCTTTATTTGAAGAGCAAGATTTTGCTAAGCAGTTGCTGGATCTTTTACAGCATGTGGATCCACAGAGTCATAAATTTTTCACTGATATTGTGAAAGAATTTATGGGTGATGGTGAGTATAAGTAGTTAATTGCATGTCTTTTAATTATTTTCTACAATATAAAATTATTAATAATTAACTAACTATTTTCAGGAGACCCAGGAAACCAAGAACAGCTTTGTGAAACAATGTTGCCGGTTCTGACACTGATTCATGCGGATGTAAATAAATCAAACCTAATAAATCTACCCATCTATATTATACCTTCAATGCAACTGTTTGCAGGTAAGGAGATGGTATAAAAAAAATTTGTAGAATTTTGTAAGTCTTGAGTTTCAGCAAACATGACTAGCATATTCTGTGTTGGCACAATGTTTAATGATATTACATGCTATCCAAAACGTCTATGCTGCAGTGCTAAAAGAGCATTGTTAAGAGTATTTAAAGTATTTTTTACAGTGGACTTTTGCTCATATATGCACAGTTGTATTAATTTCTTTAAATACTCCTATTAATTTTGAGACCCTAATTTTAAAGAAAAAGTTGTAGATCTGACTTTAAACAATAAAAATGCATTGCTTTGCATTATAAATATGTATGTATCTCAACTGCAAAGGCTGAAATTAAAATAATAATGTTGAAGAACATTAACAATATTAATTTATTATTTACTAGCTGACCCGGTGTCCACTTGGTTGGGCGGTAATTTATAGAATCAAGAATCAAAAAATACTTTATTCAGTGCGGCCGCATGGACCTTATTGACGCGTCACAAATTACAAAATAAAACAACACAAATAAATAGAATAAAGCACATAATTGAATCTGTTCACTTCAGATGACACGCGAGTTAGGAAAAGAAGTGAACAGAAGAACCTAACTCGGTCGTTATAGTCATCATTTAACAATTTTATTTTGTCTTATGTTACGTTTGACGGAGTTGGAGCAGATTCCGTCCCAAGTGGTTTTGTCCTCTAGGTAATCTGATATTTTATAATAAGCTTTATTGCACAGATTGCGTTTAATAATGTTTTTGAATTTATTCAATGATAACTTCTGCAACTCACTTGGGAGTTTGTTGTAGAAGCGTATCATTGCCCTTTAAAAGATATTTTCACCTTATGGAGCCTAGTAGTGGGTACAGCGAGTTTATTCTTATTTCTTGTATTTACATTGTGATTGTCGCTGTTTTTCTTATATAGCCAATGACACTCATAAATACTGTGGCTTTCTATTCGTTTCAGCCATAAAATGTCCACTACTGAACACAGGCCTCGCTCATGGATCTCCATGAGGGGTAGTTGCCATACTCACCACGCTTGGCAGGGGCGGGTTGGCGAGCGCAGTACGGGATGTTGGTACATAGAAAGACGCTGCTGCCCATCTTCCGGAGATATCCCTTAGCAGGCTCTTACTGCATCCATGGCTATGAGAGAAGGGATAACATTCTACTGCCGGCACCCCACGGCGAAATATTTTTTTTTTAGCCGTGGGGTGCCGACTGTTAGCCGTAAGGTGCCGGCAGTAGAATGTTACCCCTCCTCTCCTATCCGTGGATGCAGTAAGAGCCTGCTAAGGGACACCTCCGGAAGATGGGCAGCAGCGTCTTTCCGTATATCAACATTCCATACTGCGCTCACCAACCCGCCTGCCAAGCATGGTGAGTATGGCAACTACAGGGGTAGTTAGGCCTCCCTCATGGATCTCCATGAGGGCATGGAGATCCATGAAGGAGGCCCTAGTTCAGTAGTGGACGTTTTACGGCTGAAATGATGATGATGATGAATATAATTTCCCCCACAGCCTAGCAAAAAGCCGGCCTTCCGGAGATGATATTAATACTAAGTTGGTCTGTTTCTGCTTCTGTATGACAAAATTTTAATTTTTAATCCGTCATGTAAATTAACAAAATCTAGTGGACACATATTTTTTTATATAATCCAAAAATAACCGCGATGCATTATATCGAAATATCGCGCAGTCACACGCGCCGACGTGCCTCGGTACAGTACTGTGACGTCACAAGCCCCGACGTGCCTCGGTACAGTACTGTGACGTCACAAGCCCCGACGTGCCTCGGTACAGTACTGTGACGTCACAAGCCCCGACGTGCCTCGGTACAGTACTGTGACGTCACAAGCCCCGACGTGCCTCGGTACAGTACTGTGACGTCACAAGCCACGACGTGCCTCGGTACAGTACTGTGACGTCACAAGCCCCAATCCTTAACTTCAACTTGCTAAGAATTGTTTCATTATTATGAAAAAGCAAGAAAAAAATAACTTGTCTATTATGTATATCTTTAAACTTTTTCAGCTAATCAATACCTAGCTCCCATATTAATGAAATCAAGTGAGCCGAAACTGGAAGGGAACGGGCGACTATATCAGGACTGTGTTCTGGGTGCACTGCTGAGCCTCTCAGTACTGCCTCGCACTACAATGATACTAAATGAATACTTTGACAATCCTATGGATCAGGTAATATAAAAAAGTAAATTGAGGTTTCACATCTATAGTATTATATGTAAGTCCACATACAAGATTCTTCTTATTGAATAAATAATGGGTAGTTTTCCCTCAACTGACATAGTCTTGCAGGAATCAAAGTAATAATAAAACATCTATTGTAGAAGATTTATGCAGTAGGAGCAACTAGTATTCAGTCTGAATAAGATGTGGTAGTACCTTGAGCATTATTCAATGAGTTAGGCTTGCCAAGCAATTTAGGCGTCTTCAAAGAACTTCTAAATATCACGATATTTTCCTTTGCCATGTATGGGTGAATAACCCACGACCTTCAGGTCGAAAGTCGAGTACTAGTGCATACCCTGGACATTCGATCCGTAGGTTGTGTGTATGTGCTATGGATCAGTTTATTTTTATATCTTGTTACATCTTTCTCCTTTATTTCTAGGCAGCAACGTCTATGGTAGAAAGCTCGTTATGGAATGCTACCTCACATTTAACCAATAATCTGCACAAGATATTTCTGTCACTGCTCAAAGCAGGACCAGATATGAGGAACCGCTTGCTAACATGGATAGGCAAATGCCTCAAGACAAATATTTCTAGAGGGAAAATATGGAATCAGGTAATTTTAACTATCTTTACTTTTAAATAAATATACTAAGAACAATGGCAACTTATGTATGAAACGTTACTGGTTAAAATATTTTCGTTTATTCACTTTATCTGTAAATTTTTAACTATTTCGCTGCCAACATCTTTTAATTTGGCAGAATCATTTCAGTTCGATATTTTATCATCTTAGTTCATCATAGCAAATTTTTTGGATGTACAAAATCATGTTTCGCTTATGTATGTTCGCTCATACGGTACAAAATAAAAACAATTTTGGATGATTTTAAGAATAATATTTTATTCAACATATCCTATTATAGTCCTTTCCATTATAGATGCTAAAACGCAACACCATTTATAAAAAGTTAAGGATCTAGCAATGTTAAAATGTCTAAGTATCATGTGCCGATATGTTTCAGTAGAAAATTCAAAATTCAGTTTTCTCAATCTCTTTCAGACAACCGAAGTGAATGCTGCAACAAATCGCTGTGTGTCCGATGGCTTCATGATGAACCTGGGTGCGGTTTTGCTGCACCTATGTCAACCGTTTTGCACCATTCGGGACGACCCTAAGGCACTGAAGATTGACCCCACTTATGGAGCTGTGCTAGTAAGTATTGGTTACACTGGAAATATATTTTTCGCTTAGTGCTGGTAAAGCTCTACCTCCGAGAGAACTCTCCTGATTCACTAGACATTTTGTCAGACCACTTGCTAGGTGGATGGGCTACATAGTTTTGTACACTTGGAATGGCGCCGTGGGGTGCCGGCAGTAGAATGTTACCCCTCCTCTCATGCCCGTGGATGCGGTAAGATCCTGCTAAGGGTTACCTCCGGAAGACGGGCAGCAGCGTCTTTCCGTGTATCAACATCCCGTACTGCGTACACCAACCCGCCTGCAAACGTAGTAATTATGGCAAATACCCCTCATGGAGATCTATGAGGAAGGCTTGTGTTCAGTAGTGGACGTTTTACGGCTGAAATGATGATAAAAAGATGTAAAATAGCTTATAATAATCAAAGTCAATAAAATAGTAGAAGATTTATGCAGTAAAAGCAACTAGTATTCAGTCTCTATTCAATTTTAAACCTTAATTAAAACAAATTTTGTGACGTTATGTGTAATTCATTAATTTTAAAGCTTAATTTAATATGTATTTTTTATTTTTTTGACCTATTGTTTTTAATGTAATGGTGATGTTATTTGACAATTGTTATAGTTATGCAGTTTAATTTATACATTATTAATTTTGTTATTTAAGTTAAACAATTTATTTAAATAGATATTTTGACAATTTATACTCCATATTAATTTTAAGACTCCTTTATAATATTTGCACGCTTGTATAAGGCAGAATGTATTGGATTTATTTATTATTTTAAGACCTTTTGTGCCTACATTTCAGCAAATAAATTATTTCTATTCTATTCTATTCTGAATAGGATGTGGTAGTACCTTGAGCATTATTAGATGAGTTAGGCTTGCCCAGCAATTTAGGCATCTTCAGCTGTTTTCAAAGAACTTCTAAAGCTGACCATAAGTTACTTCACGATGTTTTCACTAACCATTGAAGCCTATGCATGGGTGAAGTCTTCATATAATTTGTTCAAGAAAAAAAAACAATTACTTTTTATAATAAGATTTTATTCAATAGAGCAAACAAATACATAGAATAGTCAATTTACAAAAGAAAATAAGACTAATGTTATTAGATTAGCGCGTTGAAACAAACATTACTAATGTATAGATAAATAAACGCTTGCAAAATGTCACAACACACCTAAGCGTGAAATATCTGATTTCCAGCCAGCCGAGTGTGCAGCTAAATCCGTTCACATGGATTTCCTCCACGACGAGACGTGCCTCCTCCCGGCGAAGACCGACGAGAATGATCAGTCACTAAAGCGGCCCACGGCGGACACGTACAACTTTGTCACCGAGTGCTTCTTCATGACGCAGAAATGCATGGACTTGGGTGAGTTTCTGAGCAAGACTGCTCCGTCCATCCGTTCATACCACGACATTATGATCCGTCCATACGGTGAGACATGCTTTCTGCAGGAGAAGGCCGACGAGAATGACTAGTCATTGAAGCGACCCACGGTGGAAACATACAGAAATGCATGGACTTGGGTGAGTTTCTGAGCAAGACTGCTCCGTCCATCCGTCCATACAACGACATATGATCCGTCCATACGGTGAGACATGCTTTCTGCAGGAGAAGGCCGACGAGAATGACTAGTCATTGAAGCGACCCACGGTGGCAACGTACAGAAATGCATGGACTTGAGTGAGGTTTTGAACGAAGACTATAGGTTTTCATCATCATCATCATCATCATTTCAGCCGTAAAACGTCCACTATTGAACACAGGCCTCCCTCATGGTTTGCCATGAGGGGTAGTTGACATACCACGCTTGGCAGGCGGGTTGGCGAGCGCAGTAAAAAATGTTAATACACGGAAAGATGCTGCTGCCCATCTTCCGGAGATATCCCTTAGCAGGCTCTTACTGCATCTACTGGCATGAGAGAAGGGGTAACATTCTACTGCCGGCACCCCACGGCAGGTATAGGTTTTAGATAAATCTTATTGATCTGAACATGATAGAATCTAGTTAATACTCGTATCAAATTTTCATATTTCCTCCTGGGCAAAAGTCAAAACTTCCACGCCTGAATGTTTAAAAATCGGTTTGCAGGACGTCAGTGAGGATCGCACAGGATCGTTTAAGTTGGCGTGTTAAGGTTCAACTAGTCGCGGAGGCAAAGTCGTCAGTGGGCGCGGCCTAAATGTATGCTACCTCACCTGACATAGTGTTTTTACCCGCGCGTTAGAATGAAATGCACAATGATTCATTCCTAAACCGACTGCGCAAAAATAAGTGAATAGACTTAGCACAAGGGTTATTATAGAAAAACTTGAGTGTAATCTTTTCAAAATAACATTTCAACTTTTGAATAATGAAACTATGTCGGAACGGCGTTTATTTTTGAGTTTTCTTTCTCCTTATATTATTTAGTTTCGTCCAAAGTTGGGCCAAAATAAATACTTTTTTTACGGTTTGGGGTGTATACAAACATAGATTATGGCGAGATAAATTGATATAATCCTTATTGTTGGATGGTTAACGTCAAACAGTGGAGTAGTGACCCTTCCACGTTTGTATGGAAAGATGGGCGACTCGTTCACCCTTAAAGTGGAGGCCTATCCCAGCAATGGGTGACAGCGGGCTGATAGACGACGGTTTAGAACTTGATTAACACAATATACTCATGCAGGTTTCCGGGTTTGCGCGGAGAAGTTATGGCGGTGCGGCCAGGAGCTGGGTCAAGCGCAACGCACGTTGTCTGACGCGGCGGCAAGCGCGCCGCATCTCGTGGATCCTTTGAGGCAGCGGACGCAGCAGCTTATGACAAGGTAAGAACGTGATGATGATGATGATGATTTCTTCTATGCAACCTCACTTTAATCTATATATATAAAACTCTTCCGTTACTGACTGAGTGACTGACAGACAACGCACAGCCTAAACCACTGAACAAGGAATATGTTTGCCAAATTTCAAGTCTCTAGACTTGAAATTTGGCAAACATATTCCTTGAGTATCCTAGAGGTGCACTAAGAAGGGATTTTTCGAAATTCCCACGGGAACGGGAACTACGCGGGTGAAACTGCGGGGTGCGGCTAGTTTACAGAGCAAATTAATTTATAAATAAAAAGCTTGGTTCGTGTGCTCTGATGTGGCTTATGTACCCTATTTTAGTTTTAAAAGTGAAGGTTGTTTAAATGTTTACATTATATAAGTTGGGGCAAAATTATGTTTTTTTTTATGACAAACAACTGCATCGTACCCATATTTTAGTAGAGAACTAGTTGGTAAAAGAATGGGAGTAAAAGTAGTAAGAAGTCTTAGGTTGTCAGTTGATTCTTAGGAGGTACTAAGTTCGCCGTGATAGCTAGTATATAAAACTTTAGCTATAAAATCGATTTATTCTAGAATATGTTGGCAGTCAATAAGAAGAACTGTCTCTTAGAAAACTTAAGCAATGAAAACATTTCTTCCAGATTATTCAGCCTACGTTGCGCGCTCCTCGAAAGTGACATGCTAAACAATCTCCACCGCCTACAAGCTATGACGTGCTCATGGCTCGTCCAAGTCGCCATCAGACCAAACGCGGATGAACCCCAAGCGTGCTACGCCCCTGTGCAGATGGTTCCCATAGAGATGCCCATCACCACTCCCCCTCCAGACACTTTGAGGTACCGTCGCTATTAACACCAAGTCAGGTTCAGGTATGACGTGCTCATGGCTCGTCCAAGTCGCTATCAGACCAAACGCGGATGAACCCCAAGCGTGCTACGCCCCTGTGCAGATGGTTCCCATAGAGATGCCCATCACCACTCCCCCTCCAGACACTTTGAGGTACCGTCGCTATTAACACCAAGTCAGGTTCAGGTATGACGTGCTCATGGCTCGTCCAAGTCGCTATCAGACCAAACGCGGATGAACCCCAAGCGTGCTACGCCCCGGTGCAGATGGTTCCCATAGAGATGCCCATCACCACTCCCCCTCCGGACACTGAGGTACCGTCGCTATCAACACCAAGTCAGGTTCAGGTATGACGTGCTCATGGCTCGTCCAAGTCGCTATCAGACCAGACGCGGATGAACCCCAAGCGTGCTACGCCCCGGTGCAGATGGTTCCCATAGAGATGCCCATCACCACTCCCCCTCCGGACAATGAGGTACCGTCGCTATCAACACCAAGTCAGGTTCAGGTATGACGTGCTCATGGCTCGTCCAAGTCGCTATCAGACCAGACGCGGATGAACCCCAAGCGTGCTACGCCCCGGTGCAGATGGTTCCCATAGAGATGCCCATCACCACTCCCCCTCCGGACACTGAGGTACCGTCGCTATCAACACCAAGTCAGGTTCAGGTATGACGTGCTCATGGCTCGTCCAAGTCGCTATCAGACCAGACGCGGATGAACCCCAACGTGCTACGCCCCGGTGCAGATGGTTCCCATAGAGATGCCCATCACCACTCCCCCTCCGGACACTTTGAGGTACCGTCGCTATCAACACCAAGTCAGGTTCAGGTATGACGTGCTCATGGCTCGTCCAAGTCGCTATCAGACCAGACGCGGATGAACCCCAAGCGTGCTACGCCCCGGTGCAGATGGGGATTCCTATAGAGATGGCCATCACCACCTCCCCCTTTATTTAAAATTTTCCTTGGCGTTGATTGCCTGCCGCAAATCAATCAGAATTGCAACTAATAAAATTATTCGATCAACAGGTGCATACCAGAGTTCGTGCTAGAAAACATCGTGGTGCTAGTGACAATGGCGCGGCGCACGATGGGCGCTATCACAGACGAGGCGGACATATCGGGCTCCCTGGACCCCGTGTTGACTCTGGTGCTCACGTTCATGGGCGACCAGGAAAGGACCAAGAACCCGCATTTGAGGTTAGACCCTTAACTCTTAGAGAAGCTATTTTAACTCACTAGTTAGTCATATAGACAGTTAGGATAAATAATGTTTGACAATTCATCACACAGCATCATCTAGCCCCAAGCTAAGCAGAGCTTGTGTTATAGCCCAAGTAGCAAACAAGCGGTAATAAGTAGCTCTATAATAGTCGGTTAGAGGCTGTCGATTACGGCATTGGCTCCATAGACAAGATGTACATTAGCTGTGTATACTGCTATACATCCTCTTTACTTTCAAAATAGGTAGTTATAGTTCTATAAAGGTGTTCTAAAAGCGCGCTACAGGAGCGGTTATGGGGTTAGAAGAGCCATACAAAGGCGGTAGTGCACGTTTATTGATCTATAATGACGCTTTAAGAGCTGTTGCGATCGCTTATGACTACAAATAAGAATTTCTAGCGCTATTATACAGCTCTCATCGTATTTGGTCGCAACTGTACCACTGAATTACTGCTTATTGCGTAATTTTTATACATTTTATTATTATTTTAACTGTGAAGTGAACAACTGTTTCACATAAACATAAAAAATGTCTGGAGTGAAAACCAAAAGGCTATGTTGTTGAATATTCATTTATCGATATTGTGCGAAATATTACTGCGAGTATCAGTTTACTGCGAATATATATTATATGTAATTTAGCTTCAATTTTCACGCGCCTCAAAAAACAATTTATAAAATTAGTGCCTGGTGTGTTTTATTTTTATAAGACATTTTGAGCTTTTTTATAGTCTAATTAGAGTCATTTATAATTAAATAATGCCGTGTATTATGGAATAAACGCACAATAATGCTATGATAAATGTTGTTTTAATCTCCAAAAAATATATTTATCAAAGTCTTAATGGCGGTTATATGGTTAATCATATCCGATTTAACGGTTTAAACTGTACAAAGGTGCCAATACCCTATCTTGTAGACTTAGAAGCTTAAAGCGGGCATCATTTTCTCTTTACAACTTAAAGTGTTTCAGAAGCAACTTATAACGCCTTCCAAACAAAACGCCTTAAAAAGTCCTCTCATAGATATGTTTATAACTCTGGTTTACCTCTGATACGCGTACAGTAAGGGTAGCCCTACTGACAACAAGGCTATGTTATTGAACAAGACGGCACTGTATCTGCTTTAGAATTATAATTACTTTTATAGAGCTACTATACCACCTTTCTGTAGAATGGTGGTATAGTAGCTTTATAATACGATACTCTACAGCCTAAGGATAAATTTAAAGCCCTTAAACAGTTAATATACCGCAAAAATGTTGTACAAGCTTTGTTTATGCAGCGTGCGTGCTAGTTGGGGGATGCTAGATCACTGATATACGATGTTATGATCATCGCTAGTCAAATAAGAGATCGATCTGCACTTTCCTCTCGCATTGGGGTGTATTGTGCATTGTCCCCCCGCGATACTGCCCTGATCTGAGCCAACCCAACTCCTTGATGTACCGGAGAAGGCCGCTGGCAGCATTCCATGAGTATTCCTGAAGGTAGATAATGCAGATGTAAAAGGTTAAAAATATGTATGGAAACTTGTACAGCGTCTCTAGCGGATAGTTTGGTACTAAAATACGCAGTAAATAATACTACAGCGGACGTAGTTTGGGCTTCATTTGCTTATAATTTGGTACCATGAGTTACAAATCTGACAGATGTCACAGTAACGTACTATTACTACTGTAGTAACGGCAGGTGATCTAACAGTGACAACTCATGGTAGACAGCTATTTTTAAAATGGCCATATCGGGCTCTTAGGACCCGTGGTGCCGACGCAAGTCTTATAAATAGTTTTCATCTTTTTTCGACGTCTGACTGGTTATTAACTTTCAAACATTATTTACAGAGCCCGCCTAGCGGAATGCCTAGAGTCGATGTTACCCAACCATCCGGAAGACCAGCAGCCGTTGGGTAACCTGGCTTCGTTCTACCGGGAACAGCTGTTCAAGGAACATCCTCATAGATCGCAGGTAATTGTGATAAACATCCTTAGTTGCCGTGGGCTGGCGGCAGTCGAATGTTTTTTTTTTATTCATCTTTTTATACAGGGCCTTTGAGTCATTGATTGACTATGTCAGCCCCATAGGTCGAATGTTGCCTCTCCTCTCTTTTCCGGGGTAAGAATCTGCCAAGAGATACCTCCGGAAGATAGGCAGCGGCGTTTTTCGTGTGTCAGCATACCGTACCCGCCTGCCAAGCGTGGCGTATGGCAACAATAAGCACCTGATGATCTTGGGAGATCCACGAGGGAGGCCTACGTCCAGCGGTGGACGTGGACAGAAGTCCTACGGCTGAGATGATGATGATGATGATCCCCATGTTAAATGCTATCGAATGCGAATTGATGAATGTCATATAAATAAAGAAAAGAGTGACGAATATGTAAACACTTTTCATAAATACGTTTGGCATTGAAAGTACAAAGAAATCGGCAATATGTCTATTGTAAGTTTGTAATTTTTTTGGCGAGTACAACTTACTATAGTAATATTATAACGATAATAGTTTGTTTACTTGTTTGGTTCAGACCATCGAAAATATGAATGGATTGTGTGAGATATGATTTGAGCGGTAAAGGAGTGAATGTCGATTAGACGTCTGACAGAGACGAATGGAGAAAGGGGACATGTTGTGACGACCCCACGTTATGTGTGACAAGAGCAGGGAAATGATGATCCTCATTTCAAATCACGTCTTCAACCCAAAAGAAAAAGACAATATTTTGTAGTGTTCACCCTACTCAGTACACTTGGTAATTTTACCGACACTAGCTCCTACCCGCCGCTTTGCATGCGTTGTACACGGATAAAAAGTAGCCAGCCTACGTGTTAATCTGGTCAACAATCAAGATAATAATCAAGTAGAGAACATTCCCGAAAACCGTCAAGTTTACTATGGCGTCTTATATTGGGCGACAAAGCTAAATTCTCTCCTCTACTCATGATCAAAGTTAGTTTAATCCCAACTAATTGATAAATTCGAACGTGTGACGGACATGGGCTGATTCCTGTTGCGAAAATTAAACTTGCTATAGGGGATGAAGGTTTGCATGTGTCTTCCTAATAAACTTTTGTCTTAACGCGGGTGAAACCGCGCGAGTCTGCTAGTTACAGTTAGTGCAGATAAACTAGTCTGTTAGTGCAGATAAACTAGTCTGTTAGTGCAGATAAACTAGTCTGTTAGTGCAGATAAACTAGTCTGTTAGTGCAGATAAACTAATCTTGTTCGCATGTACCAAATAAGTACACTTGGATGCGAAATGCTGGCAAAAGTTAAGGTAGGCTTATCATCATCATTTCAGCCGTAAAACGTCCACTAATGAACACAGGCCTCCCTCATGGATCTCCATGAAGGGTAGTTGCCATACTCACCACGCTTGGCAGGCGGGTTGGCGAGCGCAGTACGGCATGTTGATACACGGAAAGAAGAAAATAGTTTATTGATCCACAATAAGCTTAAGTACATAAAATGAATACTAACATAATAAATTAATTCTAACACAAGTAAAAGCCGGTTCAGTGTTGAGCTGATCCTGTGTTCATGGGCTTTCATAATTTTTTAAGTTTAGAATAAATATTTTTATATTTTTTTACTGGTTTTTTAAGTTAAGATATAATGTTTCTTTTTTTATTTCTTTTAAATGTTTAAAATACATTGTCGACACTCGCCAAAGGTCCTACCTGAAAACCAGCGTTAATCCTTATTTCGATTAACATTATGCTGAGGTAGGACCGTTGGTCCACAAACTTCCTTTCGTTTTAATTTATAACTGATGTACATAGTATGTACCTTTGTGTTGTGGGTTAATAAATGTTTTTCTTCTTCTTCTAAAATTGGTGGACCAAAAGGTCAAAAGGTGGAAAGAAGCTATTGCCCATTTTCCAGAGGTATCTCTTAGCAGGCTCTTACTGCAGTGCTAGCATGGGCTGGAGATAAATCTTTTGTCATGTTATTACGGTTTATTCTTTTTATTTCCACTGTTATTTCCACTGACAAGGGATAAAATTATTTTATCCACCTGCCAAAGCACGGCAACACGGGGAAAGAGAATTATATCACTTTTTGACATTAGACGTGGATACTCACCCTCCGCCTATAGCTTTCGTTTCCCCTGGTTTGTCCACCGTGAATAGTTTATCCACCCATGTCGCCATGCTCGGGAGGGGGGACAAAATTGACAGAGGGGAATAGTATTTTGTCCTCTCCCCGTGGATAAAATATCTCCGGCCATGCTAGCCCTGCTGCATCCACAGGCGTGAGAGGAGGAGTAACATTATACTGCCGGCACCCCACGGCAAAGGGAGGCCCTTACCCAGCAGTAAGGTCACTAACTGGTGGGTATCGGCCTCCGTCGATCGATCACGACCTGTGATTATAATGACACATGTGCCAAGTTTTGTCCAGCAACATTGACCAAATTTATAATAAAAATAATAATAATAAAACTTTATTTCAGGCAACAAACTTAGTTTAGTACAAGATGTTATAATACTTAAACTACGGCCCACATAAATATATACCTTATAGACTAACATACATAAAAATAAATCTTAATTACTAGACACTCGTTGGGAATGCGGCGACGAGTGACGCAGACACGGTGTCTCATTCCGTCGCTGCGCGGGATAAGACAATAAAATAAATATAATAAAATAAATAAAAAATAAAAATAGTTTATTTCATCAACTTAATCTATACAAAATCTTAAATTTCTATCGAAACCCTCTTTTAAGTAATGAGATACCTGTGTTAGAGGGTTTCGCTCTTGCCTTAATTATTAACACGCTTACAGATTAAGAAAAATACAAGGTTTACATTATGTTTTATAAAATATTAAATCTAATGTTGTAATAATAATATATTTATAATACCTAATGCCGGTTACAGCTAATGCGATGCCTCCTCGACGTGTTCGTCGGCATTGAGATGACGGGCAGCAGCGTGCAATTCGAGCAGAAGTTTAACTACAGACGGCCTATGTACCTCGTCATGGAGTTCCTATGGGGCATCGAGGAACACAGGGACGCTCTTACGTGAGTGCACATGCTTTAGGCAGTAGAATGTTACCCCTCCTCTCCTACCCGTGCATGCAGTAAGAGCCTGCTAAGGGACACCTCCGGAAGATGGGCAGCAGCGTATTCCGTATATCAACATCCCGTACTGCGCTCACCAACCCGCCAGCCAAGCGTGGTGAGTATGGCAACTACCCCTCACGGAGATCCATGAGGGAGGCCTTAGTTCAGTAGTGGACGTTTTACGGCTGATATGATGATGATGATAAACTCTATTCATCATTTCAGTTGAAGAACGTCCACTACAGAACACAGGCCTCCATGAGGGGTAGTTGCCATACTAAGCACGCTTGGCGAGCGCACGGGATGTTTATACACGGGAAGACGCTGCTGTTTTAAACACTGTGATAAGAAGCGATTAGAAAACATAGTTATTTTTAATAGGTAGTTTTTTATCTTCCGGAGGTATCCCTTAGCAGGCTTTTAGTGCATCCACGGGCATGAGAGGAGAGCTCCATTCTACAGCCGGCACCCCACGGCAAAAAGAAAATCTATTATCATGTAAGAAATGTTTTCTCATGAACAGGTCAAGTAATGATGTTATAAAGAGGTATATACAGCAGTAGGTTAGGCTACCGCCTGGTTAGGTTAGCAATGTGAAAGAGCTGCGTGATATTGTCTAACGTTAATTATATACTGATTATTTATCTTTGTGATGTTGCATTGCAAAACCTCTAAATAACACTCATGACCTGAAATTAAGGTCCATCTAGTCGCGGAGGCAAAGTCGTCAGTGGGCGCGGCCTAAATGTATGCTATCTCACCTGACATAGTGTGTGTACCCGCGCGCTAGAATGAAATGCACAATGATTCATTCCTAAACCGACCGCGCAAAAATATGTGAATAGACTTTTAGCACAAGGGTTATTATAGAAAAACTTGAGTGTAATCTTTTCAAAATAACATTTATTTTAACTTTTGAATAATTAAACTATGTCGGAACGGCGTTTATTTTTGAGTTTTCTTTCTCATATTATTTAGTTTCGTCCAAAGTTAGGCTAAAATCAGTGTTGAAATACGAAAGTTTAGAAGCTTGTATTTACAAACATAGATTATGACGAGATAAATTGATATAATCCTTAGTGTTGGATGGTTAACGTCAAACAGTGGACCCTTCCACGTTTGTATGGAAAGATGGGCGACTTTTTCATCCTTAATCATGGTTTTAATCTCTTATATATAAAATGTATGTTTTTTTTCAGCTTACTAGCCAAAGAAGCGGAATCCAATATGGAAGCCGTACACCCACCGATATTCCTACGTTTCGTGAACCTGCTTATAAATGACTCAATATTTTTATTGGACGAAGCGCTCAATAATATGGCGCAAATACGGACGACGCAGACTTTACAGTGAGTACTAAATTTGCATAAAATATTTTTGATAAGACGTGAATTTTTCGTGTTTTACCTTCAAATTGGTAGTTGGTTTACACTATTGGTTAAAAAAATCCCAAAAACTGCTCTATAAAGACAGATTTTATCACAGGTAAAGTCTCTTTTTCTATACATGTAAGTCCATGCACGCTTTTCAAAATGGTGGTTGTATTTTATATAATTATAGCAATAGTTTATATTTTAAACGAGAATAACTTTCTTAGCAATTGTGTCTTTTCATTTCAAGCTAGCTTTTTGCGGCACTTTGTATGCTTGCGTATGTATGTATGGCGGTCCTCAGTACTCGCTTTTACCATTGTAACTTAAACCATTCATCATTTCAGCCATAAAACGTCCACTGATGAACACAGGCCTTCCTCATGGATCTCCATGAGGGGTAGTTGCCATACTCACCACGCTTGGCAGGCGGGTTGTTGAGCGCAGTATGTGATGTTGATACACGGATAGACGCTGCTGTCCATCTTCCTGAGGTATCCCTTAGCAGGCTCTTACTGCATCCATGGGCATGAGAGGAGGGGTATCATTGTACTGCCGGCACCCCACGATGGATCAATTAGCATAAAATACAGATATACCTCTATATATATAGATATATATAATATAAATAATATATAGCGGGTCAATTTAAACCATTACATTTAAATAGTTATTTATCAATGCGTCACCTTAATGTTATTTATTGTTATCTACAGAGACTCAGATCGGTGGAGCACCATGCCGCAGCAAGAGCGAACGCAGACCCTCAACACGCTCACCCACATCGGCATGATGGCGAGGTTCGACAACATCCTGGGCCGGGAAACCATCAAGATGCTGGTCCGGCTGACTGCCCACGCCGACTACGTGTTCTGCCATCCCACGCTTGTCGAGCGGATTGCGTCTATGCTGAACTACTTTTTACTGCATCTCGTTGGGCCTAATAAGAAGAGTTTCAAGGTACGTCATCTTCATTGGCTCTGCTTAGCTTGGGGCTAGATGATGCTGTGTGATTTGTCCAGCATTATTATTATTATGTTTTTAGATTCTTATCTGCTCGACCATAATGATCGGAAGGGACTAATACACACGGGCCTAAGCCAAGTGTGCATTAGTAGAGTTGGTTGGGTTTAGGAAACTAGGTGCTGTCGATACGGTGGTAGGAGTGTCACTTTGCAGAAATTTACGAACTATGCGACATGTATTCAGGACAACTGCTTTTTGTAAAAGGGCAAAGGTGTGTTTTGGCAAATCAAGAAAGGTTAGGGATTGAAATAACTGGTTCGGGATTACACCGGTTGATGAGAGAACTATGAGGTCTACAGGTTCTCTTTAAACTCTTCCCCAATTTGCGCCATTTCAAGCTTCGGCTTGCTGCATCCAGCGTATACCAGAGATCGCAAATCATCACTCCATCTGGCGGGTGAGCGTTCTACGCTTGCCAAGGAGCGGTCTATACTCAAAAACTTGTTTACCACATCGGCTACCGGTCATTCGCAAAACTCAACAAATATTTAATTCAGTGCGGGCGTAGGGACATTATTGATGCGTCAATTTACTTAAAAAAAGAATAAAGCACATTTGCACTTGCACATTAAACATAATCTTCTGACGTCATAATGACTGTGTTCATTTCAAATGACAACATCTTCAGCCGGAAAACGATCAAGATGCCGGTCCGGTCCACGCTAACTACGTGTTCTGTCATCGTGCGCTTGTCCAGCGGATTGTGTTTATGTTTATATGATAGAGTGGGGGAAAGAAGCGGAGAAGAAACTTCTCTTTCACTTCAATTCATTGTTACACTTTCGTCGTGCTTGTTCTCAAGACTATCGGTTAGTGTGGGTACTTCAGGATGGCATTATTTTTTATCGCGGTTCAATTTGCTTTTTAACCGACGAAGAAACGGCGGTGTTTCAAGTCGACGCGTATATTTTTTTAAGTATGACCACGCAAAACTGTTTTACAGCGTAGTCCAATTTTGATAATTCTTTTTGTTATTAGAAAGGGTTGTACCCGAAGTTGGTCCCATATAAATAAGGAAAAAAATTACAATGTCTAAATAAGGTAAGGAAAACAAGGGTTGATTGGATTGTTCGCTCGCTAACTGTAATGTATGACCATGCGTAACTTTACCACGGCGCCACTGAAAACTAGTGCTGTGTCTAAAGTGCCCCGGAGACGGTCATTCGCAATTGTCAATTTTTACGTCATTGATGGACCAAATGGTCATCTACAGAGCCAATTTATGCCATTGTCATTCGCAACTAAGTGATTGAAGGCGAATGATGGAAATTGTGGGCGATCAACTGACGCGTCGATTGAATCCCCATCATTCGAACGTACCAATTGACGAATGACCGTCTCCGGGGCACTTAACACAGCGTATAGGTCGCGCGGTGGTTTAAGATCGCTCGATGAATCTAGTGGGGGCAATCATCGCATGTGTCCAATCGCGCACGAATCGAGACGCGTGAACGCAACGCGAAAGGTGACCTTGAGACCTTGAGAGCGACTGATCTACCAAAGACGTGACGCCGTCAGCACGCACCCGCCCCCTCACTCCGCACATCACCAAATAGACCTTAGAATTGAATACTGCGCATACCCCTTCTACTATTGCCGAGCGATCTTTAACTATCGCGCGACCTGTACGCTGAGTTGGCGACCGATGTATGTCTATTAATATTCTATTTTAACTGTGCAGTTCCGTTTGTATCTTTGTAAATGAGACATAAATAAATGTTATCTTCTTTCTTTACATTACAGAGTACTCCGACTTTGATAGTTATTTTAATCATTTGAAGTTGTGTTTTTTTGATCCGTTTCCAGGTGAAAGACATGAAGGAGTTCGAGTTTGACCCCGCGAGCACGGTGCTGGACATCTGCCGCATGTACGTGGGGCTCGGCAGCAGCGCGCGGTTCTGCGGCGCCGTGTGCGACGACGGCCGCTCCTACTCGCCCCAACTGTTCGCGCTGGCCGAGGACGTGCTGGGTGAGTGTCACGTGATCAACGCACTTTTGAATGAAAACGTTAAGGGTCTCACTGAAAAGCTTTGTCATTAAGCATCATTATTTCAGCCGCAAAACGTCCATTACTGGACACAGGCCTCCCTCGTGGATCTCCATGAGGGGTTGTTGCCATACTCACCACGCTTGGCAGGCGAGGCATCCATTAGTAGGCTCTTACTGCATCCATGGGCATAAGGGGAGGGGTAATATTGTATTACTGCCGGCACCCCACGGCCCATTTAGCATGTCGGACATTTATTTCTCGGACAATATGCGTTTTCACGACAATGTTAGTGCTAAAACCAATATTCTTACTGCTAAAACTAAGGCGGTTATCACACTGCCACACACCACGCTGCATGTTGGGTGTCGACGCACCTACGCGCGTCCTTGCGGAAGTGCAGATCTGCATCATCGTGCGGGTTTTTCACGCACTCACGCGCTTAGTTGCGTTTTGTGGATTCACGGCGGCTCTGACTCATTCAAAGCTGTTCGCTAGACTGCGGGACTCGGTGTGCCATACATTGCGTCTCGCCCCGCACCTACGCGCGAGGATGCATGTCTCCGCGCTTGAGCGCGTGATCTGCATGGACGCGCGTAGATGCATTTTCAGTAAACGGAGATACTTACAAGCAACGTTAGAAGACGCATTCACGCAACATGCAGCGTGGTGCGTGGCAGTGTGTGAACCGCCTAATGATTGAATTTGTTCCCAGTCCGCATCGGTGGCGGATCCCTGGTGGGCTCCCTGCAAGACTTCGCAGCTCGCGTGGCGGTGATCGCGCAGCAGCGGCAAAGAAACGAAGAGATACTAGCTAACGCCCCGGAGGAGTTCCTGGACCCCATCATGAGCACCCTCATGTTAGACCCCGTTGTGCTGCCTAGTTCCCGGACGACTGTGGATAGGACTACCATTGCAAGGTAAACTTACCTCTACTACTACAAGCATTGGTACGGGGGTACCAGAAAAGGGGGCGAACGCCTCAAAGGGTCACCAACCAAAGGTCAACTATAGCATTTATGGGTTTTTGGACGTTTTCGGACATTTGGAGACTTTTATTTTTTTCTAAGAATTCTTAGCGTGGCTGTGATCTCGGATTGCCGACAAAGAGACGAGGAGACACTCGCCAACTTATCATGAGCAACGTTGTGCTGCACAGTTCTCAGACGACTGGATAGGGCTACTATTGCAAGGTAAGCTTACCTCTACTACGACAATGTCTTAACAGTAAGTTCCCTCCAGGAGTTTTTAGCGTGGCCGTGATCGCAGATTTGCGGTAAAGAGACGAGGAGATACTCGCCTAAGTATCATTATGGTAAGTTCCCTTCAGGAGCTCTTAGCGTGGCTGTGATCGCGGAATACAGGTAAAGAAACGAGGAGATACTCGCCAACTTATCGTGAGCACGCAGCGTTGTCCTGCACAGTTCTCGGATGACAGGTGATAGAACTACTGTTGCAAGGTTGGCTTACATAACTTTGCTTGAATCAAAAATTGATTCATGCGTAAATGATTCTCAAGATTCAATTGTTTTGTGACATTTTTCAATTAATATGACATAAAATCTCCGCTTCTGTGTTACTTGAGATCCTTACTTATTTTACCTGGTTTCAATTATAGAAGCATTGCTGAGGAATTATTTGTGAAATAGCATACTACATTTGTTTATTCAGCTGTATAATATTTATTTATATTTATTGCAGAAGGGAGGCCTTTGCCCTGCAGTGGGACAGTGGAGGCTAAATAATAAATAATAATAATAAATAATAATAATTGCAGACATCTCCTGAGCGACCAATCAGACCCCTTCAACCGTTCCCCGCTCTCGATGGACCAAGTTAAATCCAACACAGAGCTAAAAGAGAGGATAGAGACCTGGATCGCTACACAGAAAGAAAAGTTCGCTCAAAACAGTACTACTGAATAATTTAGTTAATTATAACGTACGTTGTGTAACCACGTTTGAAAAGCTGTGACGTTATAAACAGGACCAAACTTTCTATAGCTTTGTGACGTAAAATTGTATTTGAATAATTATTATTACCTAATTATTTTTTTAGACCTGTTTGGTTATTGTTATTATAATTGTTTATTTTTATTTCATTTCCTGCTAATTTTGCAGCACACATTGTTGTTTAAATGTTATTTATTAATTAGGTTGAAACTATGTATTGCAAACAACCAGACATGTAACTTTGTTATGAATAAATAAACTATGAGCTAGGAAGATGTCAATCTCGAAGTATCAAGTTGTAATGTTCCAAGCAAACCAAATAGAATTTGTATAAGTCATCATCATTTCAGACGCCTCCCTCATGGATCTCCAGTATCATAATATATATGGGGTTGCCATGCTAGTCACGCTTGGCAGGCGGGATGGCGAGCGCAGTACGGGATGTACACGGAGACGCTGCTGCCTATCTTCCTGAAGTATCCCTTTGCAGATTTTTAGTGCATCCTCAAACGAGAGGAGAGGCGACATTCTACTGTCGGCACCCCACGGCAATATTTTCCTCGGATATTTTCCCTATTAACGTCAAGGCCTAGTAAAGCGTAAGGATCGGCGAGCTAATTTAAAATAATCCGTATTAATAAACGTTGTATAGCTGTTACTAAAAATAAAGAATGGCGTGAAGGACCTATTACCCAGCGGTGGGTGAAAGTGGGCTGATGGTTAGATGTACATTACTACTGCCGTCTGTAGACATTGTATTATGGTTTATTGTTTTGCTCAAAATGGGTTAAATCTTGATTTATGCATTTATACATATTGTGAGTCATAGCGCGATATCTGGTTGGTACAGATAAATGGTATACCCGTGAGATCAGCCCGGTCTAAGGCTGCGGAGCGAAGAGGGAATAGTGGAGCTGGCCAATACTCGCCACCATGCTTGGCAGGTTGGCGAGCGCAGTATAGGATGTTGATACACGGAAAGACGCTGCTGGCCCATCTTCCGTAGCAGAGCAAACCCTTAGCAGATTCTTACTGCTTCCACAGGCAGGAGAGGAGAGGTAACATTCTAATGTCGGCACGTTACAGGAATAGTATTGCATAAAAACTGCGCTTCGAATATTTGTTAGCAATTTTATTGGTCGCTCTCCGCTCCGGTTTTGTAAATGCTGAAATAACATTACTGTTATTCTACGAAATGTGTTCAGCAGAAAATTACGCATTTTGTACGTACTGTCAAAACAATTTTTTTTGTAATATTTAATGTAAATATAATAAATAATATATAATAATATATAAATAATATAGCATTGTATAATTATTTGGATAAATTGCTGCACAACGTTTGTTAGTATGCGAATGTATGTAGTTTTCATACTGAATAAAATAGCGGCATGTTCACGATGTCCAAATCTGTTGTGTTTGTTACTTTAATTAGAATAGAATTTATATTAATTATTATAATTAGTTTACGATTCATTCCTATTGAGTTTTATTTGCAATAATGTAATCAGTTACGTATGTAATTATGTTTTTTGGTGCAAGCCATGATTGGGGTATAGGCAGTTTTAAATTGTTAGATGTGCCCGGACACCAAAAACTGTGTTTTTATGTGTGTTAACAATAAACCGACGCACGCACACTGGTTTTGCCAATAAACCAAACTCTTTGTTACCATTTATTGTGCAATCATATTGCACGAACTTTCGTGATAAAAATTTAGAGGTACACTGATCCCAAATGAGCGAGCTATCTCATTTCGTTACGGTAAGGGCATATGTAACGATTCAAATCTTTGGGAGGGATGGCTCCACCCTATTTCAATGTGATATTACTTTGTTTTATGTGAATCAATAGTTTATTTATGTATCATAATATGTTGGTTAATATAACTGCCGATAATTATTTCTGTTGTTTTATTTAGACTGATACCACAGCTGATTCTGCTGATACAGTTCATGGCTTTATTGCTTTGCATCTAATTAAACAAATAGTAGGTAGGTATAGGTAAATAGTAACCGTAATAGTAATTATCATGACTTACTAAATTCAATGTTTTATAATTGTGACTTTGATATTAGCCCTCGACGCGCCATATGGAGCAACGGGTATCCATAAGGTTTGAACGCTCCGCGCGCTTAGTGTACCGACGGGTGTACACAAGTTAAATCAGGTTAGTTATTTTATGTTTTGTAGAATACATGAACATGTAGAAAATTTCAATACGAATCCAATGGTGTATGATTTATAACTTATTATTATGTGGTGCTTCCGTAAAATTCATTTTTATTGCAATTAAACATATAAAATAAATTAAAAAGTTGACTCACCCGAGGGGTTTTATAATTGTCACTTTGATATTAATAAAGTACATTCATTTTATGTGTTTAGATTCAGGGGAACGCAGATGTCTATCATACGGGCTTTCAAACTCGGACACTCGACAAAAAATGTGAATCTTTAATATTTCGCAAATGGAACTCTAAATCGAAAAATGGTCTTCGCAACCCCTAAAATTCCGTACCTGGAACATATGCAAAAGGTAGGTACGAAACGCTGAAGGAGCCAAAATGTTGATCGACCCTGTTTACTAGATGTGAAGGGCCAAATATAGGTATGTAGGTATAAATGAAAAATAGGTTTTTAAATCAGTCTGTATATTGGATATGTCTGCAATACAGCAAGATATATTAAAGTGAAAACAGATAAGTGATAAAATATTGGAAACAAAAATAGTAATTAGAATTTCTTCTCTGAAACAAAACTATAATAAAACCATTCTTATCATTACTTAAAGTAGATACAATTAATATTTGATGTTAATTAATGCCTCTAATTAAACGAGCACTTTGTTCAGCATCAAATGTAAAAATTAAACGATTGTTTTTATCAATAAACCTAAAATTTTTGTTAACTTAAAATTCAACAACCCTTCGATAATTTTATTTAATCCTAATTTTGTCGCCTAAACATCACTATCAATAAAATGCCGAACAAAGCACTTGCTTAAATTATAAACTTATCTCAATGGGCACTTTTGGTTTAGTTAATGTTAGTATTTAATCTAAAATTGTATTAATAAAATTACAAACTTATCATTTGTCTAAAAGCAAACTTGAAAATAAAATTAACCATCTATAAAAGAACTATCAAATCTAAGGTCCCTAGCAAGTTACTTTTATGTAACATTTCACATCTCCTACCCTGAACATATAAAAATATCTTTATGTTATTAAAAAAAACATAATACAATTCTCACACAAAGACGTTTTGACGGTAAAACTGAGGCAAATGGTGTCTAACGTAGTAACATTATAAAACATCTTTTTGTGGGAATCTCCCTCCATTGTCCAGTGGTTTTACTTTAAAATTAAGTATTATGGGGAATCCTTTCTATAGCACACATTGATTACAGCTAATAATTTTCGAGTCCTTCTCTAAACCATACTAAATGTTAAAGTAGGTAACGACCTTGGGAGAGGCTTATGATAATTCCTATAGTACAACCTGGACCGGTGACATACATATGTCTAACATTATTATTAGTATAAAGCATAATATTGTTTTGGATTCCAAGTGTGTGGGGATTCTAGAAGCGACATGGAAGCATTTAGGAAGCAATGCAAAAAACAATAGACAAGCTTATATAGTTACAGGTATTGTGATTACGACGTTAACAGTGCAACGGAAAGTTTGAGGCATGTAGATAATGTATTATTAACATTGAAGTTTACATAGAAAACAGTTTGCTTGTATATTCAACATTACAGCTATATTGCACTTACTTCTGAACGTTTTTACACAGAAATCCGGATTTTAAATACTGGCTCGGTTTTTCTTTCTTGTTAATGTTTCGTACAATACATACATCACTACTACTAATGAAAACATTTACTTTGGAGTGTCATTTACAAACACTATCTCGGGCTTTTCTACCTGATCATGTGCTACAGAGAAGAGAAATATTTTTACAACAGCTGTGAGTTTTCGCTTGTTAGCAAATTGGGCTATGGTTTCTGATTGTCATATTCATGGTCAATTGTCATCATGTTGCCATCCCGCGCGTATACAATGCACTCGCATCCAAAACACCTTGCTCCACTGGTTCAAGTCAGCTTTCTACACACTTACAATCACTACTCAGCACCTTCGTAATACCTCACAACTCGGTGGCTACTGGTCACTGTGCGTCTGGATCGCGCACTCGTCATCAGTACCGAAAGTTGTCAAGCTTACTAGCTTACTATCAAAACAGTCAGTGTCCAACGATTACTTACATTATCACATTCGTTTTATTGATTAAACAATATCACTAATTTACATTAGCAAATGGATACTTTACAATACTAAGTTTAATTTTTCAAATTCGGCGTATCATATCATAAGTAGGGCTCTTAATAAAAATTTTGATTTGAGCAATGTCAAGATATACTATAATATTATGTCATCCAAAGGTGAGCCTTCCAAAATATATATCTGCCGTAGAAATTTACAAAAGGTTAAAAAATAATTGCGTTATGTCCAAAAGCAGATCTAACTATGTTTTATGTGTAATTTGTCATCATTCTATGTTTATCAGTCTCGATGATAAAAAATGCATTTTGGCCAAAATGAGAGATCTTACCAGCTTAGTAGAGACCACCTTTCCTCAACCAATCTTAATCAAATACACACAACTCTTTTACCTGATACAGATATTGACAAAAGAGCCATAACAATAACAGAATAAAGAAATACATTATTCAGAATTTTATTCGAGTCGAAACAATACACAAGAGTTCAGCATTACAACATGCACATACCAGGCACTTCCAAATATCCTACAAAAAAATTAAAGTCAAGGTACCTGTATCCAAGTATGAGTAAAGTTACAAAGTCAGTCTGATACTTTCCTCTTCACTCTACCAAATTCCACTATTTAAAGCTTTTGCACGTTATTAACAACTGATATGACCATGACCTCAAAATGCACTGGCCTGTTATATAATAAGATATTTGGTCCGGAAATAAGTAAATAAAAAATCTACATAGTTACATTACATCCTTATCCTGTCCAGCGCTTATTCAACAGAATCGTACGTAACACGTGATAGAGGGCACTGCATACTTTACTCAAATAATACATAAAATGAGATCAAACACATTTATCCAGTCATAATGTCAAAATTAATTTGAGTAATGAGTTATTCTAAACACTTCAAAATAAAAATGTTATGTTATAGTTACATACTAATACATAGACACATATTTCTTGGCGTCGCCTAATTTGTGTATTGAATACATTTATTTCAGACATGCAAATATTAGGGATTTCACTATTAGGACAGTTAGATGATGCAGCCTTACATGTATATTTACAACAGCTATCAGAGAACGACATTGGTTAGTCACAAGTGGTGATTATTTGCATGACTGTTACATTACTGACATATAAAAGGTAAAACTTGTGATTTTCGCTTTGGTGATTCAAGTTCCAACAGAATTACTTCCGCTATACTTTTGCTAAGTTGTTTGAAAATTGACAAACACTATTCCCAGTTTATGTGGACTACACATTGCCACGAATTAAACGCTTTTATTGTCACATGAGTAGTGTAGTTGCCACAAACGTGAGAAAAATGCCATGTCATACCATTACTGAATATTTATATAGGATTACGGACATTTAGAGCCGAGTTCTTGGTTAACTGTGGTTCATATGGAAAGGTTAGCTCCAACCAGTTCTGTAAATAGCTATGATACAGATGATATATCATTGAAGTACAAAAGCGACCTATCGAAGCTACATCACGGTCGAATCTACGAACAAACTGGTCAGTTTTCCGCGAGTTACAGTAACATTAACTTCGTGATTGTAACTTTATGATTTCGTGTTTTCTGTTAGCGATATCATGACGCGAAGAAAATATACCAGTTTTGCGCGACTCAGTAACTCAAGAACTCCAAACCATAAACAAAGGTGTGGTATAATTTTGTAGTGTATTTGTTATACCTAGTGTGGGTAGGTCAGTGGGTGGCGGGCGGCGACCGCGGCGGCGGCGACGGCTGCAGCGGTTGGAACGCCGATCCGAGCGATGGTCGCAGCGTGAATGTGGACACAGCGGGCTTCATAACCAGTGGTTCCGTATACGCCCCTTCCCCTGCTCTTAGGTTCACCTGTAGATAAAACAAAATATAGAGAAGGTTCTCTTTCTACTCTCTTTCTTATTTGTTGACAAGTTCGACTTGAGTCAATGTTTAAACAATTTAATAAACACATTGACTTGAGTCGATGTGTTTTATTATTGTTAAATTAAAGTAAATACATGCTGAGCATACATAGAAAGATAGGTTACGATAGGTTAGGACCCAGATTACTCGGGAGAAAATATCTACATAACAATTACAAAAATGTGTTCCGTAGCGGGAATCAAAAGTTAGCAGAGCTTATCTTGGGGCTCTGTGAAATGTTCTGCATTATTAATTATCTATATTTATATATATATATATATATATATATATGTTTAGCCGGTACCACGGCTGCGTACAACAATCTTCTTTTATACGCCACTCTTGTGTACAGGCAATTTGACTAATTTTAGAAAATGGTTTTAAATGATTATTTATTACATAATAAGCACACTAAATTAATATTTCCAGGAGATTTACTGTATTATTAATAAAAGTCAATGTTAAAGTTTAAATTTCCGAAACCGCGCCAAAAACGCTGTTTCTGTAATTTAACAATCGAAACGAATATTTATGTCAGTAGTTATAAGATTTATCAAAAGTTATCGAAAAACTACTTCAAAAATAGCTCAAAAAACTAATTTTAATACCCAGAAACAATAAACGCAAACTAGAATCAGTCGCGGAAATGTTTACTTGCATGTGACGTCACCAGATTTGCAACCAATCACAAGGCGTTTCGGTCACAGATAAAATTTCGAAAATTATAACTTTTTTTTTGTGTTATTTTCAAAAACTATACATATGTAATTCAATTAAAAATAAAGTGATCTGTTCTTTTACGCTATTTTCTGATAGAATAACCACAATTTGTAGTATATTTTTAATCTTGTCAAATAGCCTATTCTAGTGTTAACTTAATAATAAATAAGTAATGCTGAACATTTCACACAGCATCATCTAGTCTCAAGCTAAGCAGAGAAACATGCAGAACCCCCCCTGAACTTCAGATCGTACAGACATTTGTTTCGAGGCGGGAATCGGACCCGCGGTCGTCCAATAATTTCATTTCATTTCTAATGTACATGGATAACCAACAGCTGCTTACAAAATAGAAACATGATAGGAACAAAAAGGCCTTAAGACGTTTTCACTTATGGTTAATAATAAATATACCTTTTCACAACCATCTGGTGGTTCCCGGGCTAAGAATCTGTTTATCTGCGGCGATGTTCCCAGCTTGGATCCGTCAAGATCGGGTGAAGAGCAAACGCTGCCGCCTGGAAAGCATGCCTCAAATGAGTACTTGGTGTTTGTAACAGTAGGATAAATCTACAGCTGACAAGAAACATGTACGCCGAATTGTTGCGATTTTTTTTGCAGTTCCGTCGCTGCACCGACGGCAAATTATCATTGCTTTATTTGCAGAGTACTTATCTCGAGTGTTTTGTGTACGGCGTTTGTATGGTATTTAATTAAGTTTGATTCGTATACCACTGTCACGGATGTTCTTGGTTGAAAATATTCATATTTTTAGCCCCCGGCCCCGACGCAAAAAAACGGGTGTAAATACATTTCATTTATCTTTGTATGTATGTCGGTCTGTATGTCTGTCTGTAGCACTGTAGATAATAAACGGATGAACCGATTGTTGGTTGGTGTTTTTTTTATTTATAAGCAGGTTTTCTAGCGGTGGTTGTATCGTTGTAGTGATGTATTATAGAAATTGGTTCTGCCGTTTTGAAATTAGTGAGGGTTAGGTGTCGGGAGTGTTTAAATTTTGATGTTGGAGTATGTTCAAGTTAATTTTTAAACGAAAAGGCTCAAAATACCCTTCGTTTTAGTATGTGAACAGTGTGGATTGTGTATCAATTCATAACTGACGTCTATGCAGCGAATGTTCGGACGTGTACCAACTAAATTTTGATTCTCAAACATAAAAGTATAAAAAGCGAAAAAACAAAGACGTTGCATGCTAGGGTATTATCTTCATATGTGGTGCTGGAACTACCTAACCTACTTAGTTGCGAGGGGAGGCACTGATGCGCACCGGGTAAGTTTTTAAAAAACGAAGGTAAAACAGCAATTTTTAGGCAAGACTGTGGTCAGTTACAAAGATGTCACTTAATGTAAACTTCTTTAAAAGATAAGAGATTGTTTGCCAAGGCAGACTTTTTAATAAAATACTTGGTCGCCTGTTCAATTACCAACTGTTTTAAATGTTATGTTCTATTACAAGTACTCTATGTGGTGATGAATAAAGAGTTCATCAGTCTATCATCTATCTTTTATTTAAATAATATACATTTTTTTTATATAAAGAAGCCGTTGATGCTAAGATAGAGGCAGGCAATATGTTGTTTTCCTTCTGTTTCTATTGTTATCTCTCTACTCAAAGATTTGTATGTTTGTAACGAATAAACTCAAAAACTACTGCATCGATTTTCAAAATTCTTTCACCGTACATTATCCTGAGTAACATAGGCTATATTTTAATTTTTTCCCACGGGAACGGGAACTACGCGGGAAAACCCGCGGACCTGCTAGTACTTTATATGCGTAAGAATGAAGTTGTACAATACAGTTATCTATGTTTTATGTCAATATCACACTAAACATCGACAGGAAAGAATGACGTTTTCAAGTAAAAAAAATAACAGCAGTATGTATACTAACCTACTTAGTTGTTATTCTATTATTTGATAGTATGTCAGCTGTTGTAGCGCGTGTAAGGGTCAGCGCAGACAGAACGGAGCGCAACGGAGAGGATTTTATTGACGCACTTGAAAATAAACTTTAAAATTATTAAAATAAAGTGCAAAACGCCGCGCGGGGATTCCCGCGTATCTTCGAGGACGCGCGAGCATTTTTTGTCAGGTTCAAGCATTTATACACTTTACTGTAATAATTTTAAAGTTTATTTTCAAGTGCGTTAAGAAAATCCTCTCCGCTGCGCTCCGTTCTGTCTGCGCTGAGCCTAACACTTTACAGAGTTGTCGCTATTATGCACATGCAGCGCGACTACCTTTTTTGTTTCCACGACTGCATTTTTTCCTTATACTGTTCTACTTATTGTTAAGCAAAACAAACGCCTTTCTATCTTAACTTTATCTTATCTCTATCTATGTAATGTGTTTCAGAGTTATTTCAGTCAGAGTATATTTACATGTAAAGGCATCTTTGAAACTGACAGCACTTTTCCACTCGTAAATCTTCATTCGTTTTTTAAAAACCATCGGTTCGCACGAGCGCCCTAAAAGCTGAGTGTAACGTGACCTGCTGCGATCGAGAGCAATTCCATGGATCCACTGCTGGATAGCGAGCCTCTGGACGGTGGATCTACGCCCATAACATTTAGGAATATTGTACAATTCGTAGAGGTATACGTATGATTATAATATGTTCTAACAGCGGCTATTAAAGCATTAATTGAAGGAGAAACATCAGTATAAAAATGTCTTAAACAATTTCATCATCATCATCACTGAATTGAAATAATCGTGGCTTGACATAATTTAATAAATATAACACGGACACTGCCACGAACGGTGCTCATGAAGAAGGGTAAATGGTCTACGAAACGTCAGCAAGATAATAAGTTAGATACTTGGTGAAAGCCGAATTATATTTATTAAATCAACACCATTTTCAGCCCGTGTCAACCCACTGCTGGGTGTAGGACTCCTCCACCTCAATCTTCAAGTGTATTGGGCCTATCGCGTCCAGATCTCGTTGGCGACCTTAACGATGTCATCCACCTATCTAGCAGGTGGTCTGCGAGCGTTGCACTTAAGATCCCTGAGGTTCCGGTTAAGGTCTTGCTCCAGCTGCCGCCATGTATTGCCAAATGCCCATCTGGATAGTGAAGTTTCTATGTGCTTAACATTTTAAGCAAATAAAACTTTTACAATCTTAGCTGTATAACTGCTGTCTATATCCACTGCTGTACATAGGCCTCACCTCATGGACCTCCAAAATCATGATGGATTGGCATACTCCAGTACGGGATATTGATACACGGAAAGACGCTGCTGCTGCCCATTTTCTGCATGAAGGGACACCCCTTAGCAGGAGGGCAATTCTCGTCCATCGTGATCCAAGTGTGAAACGCTCGTCGATAATAGTTTATTTATTTTATTTATTTATTTGGTCACATAGTACAGAGTGATTATAATATAATAGATAATAGTAGACTTTTAGAGTGATGTGACATGTTTGGAGTTACACACTGATAAGTGATATGAGACGAAGTATCACGTAAAATCACGATTCACGAGAACTGGTCCCCAAGTTCTTACTGCATCCACGGTCATGAGGAGGGGTTATATTCTACTGCCGGCAACCCACGGCAAAAATAAAGATAAATAAAATTGAGTAACCGTAACGCGTCACCTCTAGTCCGATCGGTTTTCACAACAAAATTAGTTTTAACAGAGCGACAGTGGTGGCGATTCTGTTGTTACACTAACTAGCTAAAGCTAGTTAAATCGACGTAAAACTAACCAAAATGATATATAGCTATTCAGTTTGTAACGTTCTAAAATTAAAACGGAACATTATATACCCAATTTCACGCTGACAGCTCTAAATTTAGAAACGTCATGTTTCTAATTATAGTTAGTTTTAGGAAGCGTAAAACAGAATCGACACCATTACCTGATGAGTGGGCAGTGTGACACAGATCGTGCGGCGTCTGTGTGTTGACAGAGCGCCTTAGCATCTCAGCGAGCGGGGCGCGATGTCCCTCTGGTGTTATCTGCAATATAATATTTTAACCATTAAAGCCTTCGTAGCCGTGGGGTGCCGGCAGTAGAATGTTACCCCTCCTCTCATGCCCGTGGATGCAGTAAGAGCCTGCTAAGGGATACCTCCGGAAGATGGGCAGCAGCGTCTTTCCGTGTATCAACATCCCGTACTGCGCTCGTCAACCCGTCTGCCAAGCGTGGTGAGAATGGTAACTCCCTTATGGAGATCCATGAGGGAGGCCTGTTCAGTAGTGAACTTTTTACGGCTGGAATGATAAAAGCCTTCTTATTAGATAAAACAGATACTTAGTTATTATTAGTACGTTTCAGCCGTAAAACGTCCACTACTGAACACAGGCCTCGCTCATGGTTCTCCATGAGGGGTAGTTGCCATACTCACCACGCTTGGCAGGCGGGTTGGCGAGCGCAGCACGGGATGTTGGTACACGGAAAGACGCTGCTGCCCATCTTCCGGAGGTATCCCTTAGCAGGCTCCTACTTTTTACACATTTTTATCGTTATCTCATAAGAAATAGAAATGTAATCTTCAAGGATCACGGAGGGGGGGGCGGACGGATTTTTACGACTTCGAAGCACTAAAATTGCGTGTTAACAATTGACAATGACATTCAGAGTGTAGTTTACTTTGTTACGAATCAGATGCTATAAAGATTGCCACTTTTATTATTAAGACTTCATTTCATCGTAAACTCATAAAAAATACTATAACAACAAAAACTCTAGGTCGCCCCGGCTTCGTACAGGTGCACGGATGAACCGTTCAGCGGTCATCTTTTATCACCGTCTCAGCCGTAGTCCACCGCTGGACATAAGCCTGCCTCTGGATCTCCAAGATCAAGAGGGAATGCTGCCATACTCACCACGCTTGACAGGCGGGAGCAGTGCAAGACGTTGATACACGGAAAGACGCTGCTCCTCGGTAAAGGTGCAACATTCTACTGTTTATTTCTACCCCACGGCAGCTTGGTAGAATTTTTTTTTTTTAGTATAACAGTTGTTGGTGGAAATAAAATAGTATTACCTTGTCTCTTAGCCTGTCGTGGTGCGGTGTTTGCGTGCCGCTGGCGGGATAAAGTACCAGTCTCTCTATCTCCTGGTTGAGCCCCTCCACGGACGAACGCGCCGCTCTGAGCGGTGCGCTCCCGCTGCTAAACCTTAAACCTGAAATAGTAACAGTTGAAACATTTTTATACTTCAGCCACTTTAAATGTAGAATGTTTGTCAACAAACTGTCAATACTTGACCTAAAAATAACTTTATTTTTGTTGGTTTTTATATATTTCTCAATTATTGGGGATTTGTGACCCTTCAATATAAATTACTAATAACTCGGTCAGAAAATCAAACTTGGAAGCAATTTAATTTTAAGTTTGACAGTTTGTTTGCAAACATTCTACTTTAAAAGTGGCTGGATTAAAGAACCTAATTAATTTATTTAAGGTAATGGTGATTCTACGCGCGAATTATATAGGTTTTTTCCCCCCATAGCTAAATTCATTTTTCTTCTTGCTAGCTGCTTACTGGGCATTACTGGGAATTCGACACGTGTTTCGCCTCTCTGCAAGGCACCTTCAGGAGAAATCGGCTCCCCATTCGTCACAGAATACACTAGAAACAACGAAGACCCAGAGGTAGTTGCTAAATAACGAACAACACCACCAATCTTCTACTTTTGCAAGCGCTTATTAGATATTAGCGGATTTGTTACAAAATTTTTGTTGTTAATTTAGTTAGATATTACATATAATGGATTTCCTTAAAGTTACGCATGAATTAATTCAGTTATTACCTAAATTAGAGCTGAAGGTATGTGGGTGGTCGCCCGGAGTGTATGGCTTGTATGGCCTCGCGAAGCGGCATCGCAGAAGGCGGTCCAGCTTGTCATCTTCGGACCCGCGGGATGATCGTCCTGATAAACCGCCGCCTTCGTCAGTCTGGAATTCAAGTCAATTCTTATCTTCTCTGCGTCATCAGCATCATCTCAGTCTTAGGCAATCCACTGCTGGACACTGGCCTCTCTCATGAGTATCCAAGTACCGATCATGATGGGGGGATGTTGCCATACTCACTAAGCTTGGCTGGGGCTAGTTACTAGTAGCTAGGACCAGTTTTAGAAGGCAACGTGTCCTTGGCGGCAAAGAAAAACGATGCTCATCGGCATAGTTTTGGTTTGGTAGTCTGTAAGAAATCGTAGTAAACGATAACACTGCCTTTTATAAAACGTTCCTTTTTACGAAAGAAGACAATCAGTTTACAAAGAACTATTATACAAGTATTAATACAGACTCGTGCGCATTCCCGTACACCCTTTTACTACTGTTGATCAAATCCTTAGTACATTAAGCTTTGTAAAGTTTGGCATAAAGCAGAAATCAACAAACCAGCAGCCAATCCCATGACTGGGAACTAGAAACTCACAAACATTATAGGTCTTTAAACTAATAAGCAAAGATAAACTATTAAGTAAAAGGTTTGCTTTGTAGTTAAACATAGAAAGGGAATGGCTAGGCACATTAAATTATAACGACACGGAAAACCTACTACTTTCAAAAACATAATGACGATAAGGAATAAAGGTATATAATTATGTAATTATTATTACTAATTAATGTTATTATTAAATTTATATATTGCACTTATATAATTTTATGAATTTGTAAAAACGTAGTTTATTTGATAAATTTATAATTTATTATCCCTACATGACACACAAAATTATTACATCATAAAAATAAGTTTTTGTTTTCATTAGATCAATGTCAATGTAAATTTAACTAACCCTTAAATTAAGAACTTTATACTGTGAGAAGAAACTGTCTCCTGACACAGCTAACGCTAGTTCGGGAGCCAGGGCTTCATACTAAACTGTACCAATGATTTGATCAATAAACGTTATTTGTATAGTATTCTATCGATGGATTTGATAGAATACTATATTATGATGATCTGGATGCAGTAAGATTCTGCCAATGGTTACCTCCGGAAGATGAGCAGCAGCGCCTTTTCCCATATCAACATCCCGTACTGCGCTCGCCAGTAGGTATAACGTTAACGTTGTCATGGCCATCTGCGGTCAACAACATTATAAAGTCAATTCGGAAAAAAATCCCTGCCAAGTGTGGTGAGTATGGCAACAACCCTTCATGATCAGTACAAAGATCCATATGAGGGAGATACAGGGAGGCCTATCATGTAGCATCATCTAGCAATGGACGTCCACGGCTGAGAAGATGATGATGGATATTTCAATCATCTGCTTTCCATAATAAAATCTTAATTTAGTTTGGAACTAGATGGTACCGAGTGTGTAGTGTCCGACATTATCTATTATTAATGTTACTAAGCAGTTAAAAATTATCTATGAACAGTAAAGTGCATTAGATGACATACTTGCGTGGACTTATCAACTAGCAGCTGGCCGGCGTGTAGATAGAAGTCCCGCGGCCATTGACCTTTGTGGTACAGGGTGTCCAGGGATGCCGTCCGCCTGATGCTCGCGCCGTAACGTTCTTTGGCTGAAATACATGCAACTTCATTGCATAAATCTTTCAAGAAAAGGATGTGATCGGATCAGTTCAGACTTGTTCGAGCCTTTCTGAATATCTCAGTTTGAACGAAATTGATCAATTCTACCGACCTAATCCACTCCAAATTTCGGCATCAGAACCCACCGAAACGTAAACGGGACCCTACAAAATATGGTTGAAATACTGACGGATGAGGGCATCAAGTTCTGCCAAACACGACGTAGAGGCAAGAAGTCCAAACTCTCGGAGGTGAGCCTGCGGCTTATGACAATGAGGGGAGAATGCACCTTTAGTTACTTCGTCGTCAGAGAGGTCAGACCTAAAAAAGCGTTTTGCGAAGATGACCGTCCGTTATGACCTACGGTGCCGTAATGTAACGTCGGCTACGGCTGGTCCACCAGTTTAAAGTCATTCAGCGAGTTATGGAGCGTGCGATGCTCTCGGAGTCTTCCTGGAGGGTAAAATGCCACGAAGAACCAAAGTCGTTGACATTCCACATAGGATTAGCAAGCTGAAGTAGCTGTGAGCTAGCCATAACTGTCGAAGAACCGATAACTGTTATTGTAATAAAGAGAGACCGTGGCTTGGTAAGCGTAGCGTACGGCGACTAGTAGCTAGATGAAGTGATGTTTTGTGAATGGTTGCTGGCAGAAGCTGGATGCGGCAAGCTGAAGACACGGTGAATGGCGCAGATTTGGGGCCCATGTCCAGAAGTAAGTAGATGTAATAAGGACATATTCTTTTGAGACACTTGGACAGTGCAACCCAACAAAAGCTATCCATGTTATTCCATGTCTGTGTCTGATGTTTGGAGCTATGTTATAACTAGAGACCGCTTTATATGCGTTATAAGCTTTTAAAAGGTAAATGCTTGCGATATGCATAAAAATTGGCAGAATATGCAAAATTAAATGATTAGTTTAGAAAACCAAAATTATAAGAAAATAAAGTTTCAATTGTTATTTACTTTTATCAGCATACCAAGTACTTATTGAAATCAGGTACTAATTGTACCTACTTATTATTTGAAATTGAAAACTAAAATTAAACATATTTAATATTTTTGTAAAAATAAGCTATCAAATATTGTTCCAAATGTTCAGTGGTCAAATTGAGACTTTGATCAATCAACAATCTTTCTTGCAGTTTCTATCTATACTAATATTAGAGTAGTAAAGTTTGTTAGTTTGTGAGGTTGTAGGGGATAATCTCTGGATCTACTGAACCGATTTTGAAAATTCTTTTACTTATACAAAGCCACATTATTTGTGAGTGTCATAGGCTATTTAGAAACTAGAAAAAAAACCGCCCAACGAAGTGGGCACGGGTCAGCTAGTTCAAAATATGTTTGTATGTAGAAAAGAATCATTCCACATCTACTGAGGTAACAAGGCAGAATTTGAATTATGTGTGCTTTGATAGCACTTAGGTGGGAGGAGTGCCCAGTGCAGTCAGTGCAGGCGACATTTTACTATCGTAAAGAACAAAAGATGTGCGCAGCTGAGTCGAAAAATATTGTAGATATATTGATAACATGCATCATACATAACTTGAATTTAGGTAAAATTTGCTATTACCGCCGAGGATGGCTTTCATATGCAAATGCATATCATTATATTTATTTAGTGTTAAATAATAAATAAATAAATAATGCTGGACAAATCACACAGCATCATCTAGCCCCAAGCTAAGCAGAGCTTGTGTTATGGGTACTAGATGACTGATATACTTAATACATTATACTACATAGATAGATATTTTTATTATATATAGAAAAACACCCAGAACAAATATCTGCAGATCGTACAGAAATTTGTCCCGAGGCGGGAATCAAACCCGCAACCCCTTGCGTCGCAGGCGGACCTTCGCCCGCTGCGCCACAGAGCTTGTCTAGGAAAGATGCCATCTAGTCATGGGGATTTGAAGGGAAGGAAGCTGTTGATTGCCCATATTACCTTCTCTCGGTTGATTTAGTGTTATTAAATAGTATTAATAGTCACTATTAAAGATAGCTATTCCCTTAGCTAAAAATGTTATTTTATGATATTAGAAATGTATTTCCATCAAAGTCAGTAGTTATTTTGTGATTTCACATTAAGACTTGCAGTTAAAACCATAATTGCATTAAAATATGATGAAATAACAGTTACATAATAATTTATAATGTATATTACTAAACATCTAATGGTATACAAGTCCAGTTGTAGAAGAGGTTTATAGCCAACAGAGTACTTAATTGGACGCTTAATAATGAAAGTCTACAAAAAACTCACCCAGCCACAATATTAATAGTATTTGAACTTTCCTCAAGTTATGGTAATATTTTTAGCCTAAAAACCTAGCTTTTAAAAATTGCATATAATATGTTAATAGACGGTAGTATCTAGCTAGTTCACGGTACAAGCAGGTTAGTAATAAACGATGATAGTGTGGATACTAAAAGTAAAGTACCTTTATAATTGATGGCCCCGGGGCTTCTCTGGCCAGAGAGGGCGTGATCTGGCGATATTCGCGGCCACATATTCGTGGGCGACAGCGTGGGACTGTTACTCGCGTTCTTCTTGATCCCTCCACTCTTCATCACCGAAGATACGGGCAGGGTTGCCCGCATCGGGCCCTGCTTCCCCACTGGACAATCCATCTGCTTCCGCACCCGCCCAGACATTATCACTAACACTCAAACAACACTAACATAAATCCCTGTTACACCACCGAAAACGACTAACAAGAAACACAAGTTTATTTGCCGACGCCGTACATTCTCTTTGTAAAGCCAACTACATAGACCCAAATAACCGACGCTTTTGACGGAAATTCTGAACTTGTTTTAACGAAATATGGTTTTTGAAGGCTCCGTAAAACGATCGGAAACCAAATGTGTTGTATTAGCGTTCTAGTAACCATTTATTACATAAAAATTAAATTACAAAGCGAACGAGTCACATTTTTTCTGCACAATGGATGAATGAAGCTGACAGCAGATGACAGGGAACATCGCGCCATTCTTTTTTCTCTTTGTTTATCGCGGGCACGAACTGCAAGAAAGATTGTTTAGAGGAAACAAAATTACACAACGCATTGAAAAGTAATGAAAATTAATTGATTTGCTAACTGTAAAGAAAGAAAAGATCACAATTTGTCGGTAGCATAGCATTGATAATAACAGCTGATTACTTCGCCATGTCAACTAAATTGTCTATGGGTAAATTTGAAGGAAGTAAGGTGGATGTCGATGGAACACAGACAAGCCAATCAAAGAGTATGTAACACTCTGTATAACTTGTTTATGTCAAATGGCGAACGCTACACGCTCGATATGTACCTACCTATCGCGATATTTCGATCGTAATCCAGGATCACGATATTTATCGAGTGTGTAGTACAGCGAATGGCGTATCACGATACGTCATACTACACACTCGATAATTAATATCGTGATCCTGGATTACGATCCAAATATCGCAATACATAACGAGTGTGAAGCATTTGCCATGGTACTACACACTCGATAAATATCGTGATCCTGGATTACGATCCAAATAGTAGCATTCGCCTTATAAGTATTTTGTTTTCACTTGAAACGCTATGTTTTTACCAGAACATTCTTATTTTAGTATTTTGTGACCACCACTCTCTTGTACTCTAGTTACCTACTTGCTGTGTGGTGACCACAAAGTACAAAATTCCTGATGGAGTTCGCTACCCTGTTTTAATTAGATTATTAGCTTGCTTATTCCCTTTTTCGACATAAACAAAGGGACTTCATCATCATCAGCCCACAGCTGGACATAGACCTCTCCTAATAAGCACCCGCGTTTCTGACAACATTGTAACAACATCAGTAAATTATGTAAGTATGGATGTCTCAGATTACAAAACATTGTTTTGTAATCTGAGATAGATGTAGTAATCCCCGTAACTCTTAATAGGAGCTCACTCTTCTTTCACTCAAGTCCAGACGAAAACATATTTTATTTATGGACACCCAACAAATCAAGATAAGATAAATGACAAGACCTACGGATAATGGTGGGCGTTATCACGGGACACTGTGATCTCAACTACCATCTTCTCAAGACAGGTGCCACAGACAGTGGACTATGTCGCGGGTGTCTTGAAGAGGAAGAGACCGTGGACCAAGTGCTACTGCACTGTGGTGCCAGGAGACAGACTAGAGGTCTAGAGGACAGGTCTTCAGGAGCTCATGGAGTCATGCCCTACAACATCGGCATACCCTTCGGGGGTGCTCATGGAATGCTGCCGGCGACCTCGAGTTCTTCTCCGGTATTTCAATGAGTTGGGCTGGTTAGGTTAGGGTCGGGGCAGTACCTCGGAGGACAATGCACAATACACCACAATGCGGGACATCAGTGCAGGCAGATCTGGTGACAACCCCAGAATTAGACCCAACAAATCAATAACAATAATAATATCGCACACCTAGAACAAGACGGAATTCGAAAAATCTCAAAATCGACTTTCGTTTATGGTAAGAAAAAATGTTAAGTGCAGAACAGAAGTCTGTTGGGCGTCCTTATAAATAAATAAATAAGGAACTTATACAGGGTTTCCCAGAATTGGTGGATAATCCTGCACATGCGTGTGCGGGGGAGGGATTGGGGCCCCACATCCCAAAAAAAAAATTCTATCCCCAACAGTCCGCGGTCTACGACATTTTTTGAAAAATTTAGAAAAATCCCAGTTTTCCTCATATTTGCGGGCATCACGTCCGCTATATGAAGCCTAGTTCGGATTTTTTTCTTTTAACGTGTTCCTTAATAATGGTATTCCTAAATAACCTTTAAAAAAACTCAACTACTTTAGGTTAGTAGTTAACTTAGTAGTCCCTAAACATAAACTTTATTTTTGAAATTTATTTTACTGCTAAGTTTGAGCACCTGTGGTGTAAAAAAATGTATTGGAGTTGTGTAGCCAACTACACAAAAAAATTACCTACATCATGAGGATTCTAAAACAGTAGCAGACTATATACTTTTAATTGTAAAATTACTGAGCTATAGCTACCAATGTGTAAAAGTAGGCGTTTCATCACAAAATGAGGCGTTTTCATGAAAAAGTAAAAACTTCGAAAATAGTTCCCTCGAACCTTATAGATGGCGTTACTTTTCTTTTACTGGTAGGAAACACAATTTGTCATTGACAGCAATTGCGATTAATGACAAACTTGCTTTCTCCGCTTGCCAGCTCCATCTGTTAGGTTTAGTAGAAAACACTTTTTTCTTTTTTACTGAAAACAGCTCATTGCAAAAGAAAAAAATAAAACAAATACTTAACAAATAACTATTTATTATAAAAATAATCATAGTAAGTGTTCAAATAAGGCTCATCCTGCCCTTATGCAAGCTCTATACCTTTTTATAAAAGATCTTTGTAATGTGTTACTACAGTTTCTTGAATATATAATTCTGGCTGCTTCGGCGACGCGAAGTCGAAGTTCTTCTAACGAGTTCATGGGTTTCTTGTAAACCTGCTCCTTCAAACAGCCCCAATAAAAAAAATCCAGAGGATTTAGGTCTGGAGACCGTGGTGGCCACAATATCAGCCCCAGTCGGCCGATCCATCTGTTGGGATAGACATTGTTTAGGTAATTCCTTACTTGCACAGTGTAATATGCCGGACAACCGTTGTTCTGGAGCCACATTCTTTGCCGGATAGCATTTTTTTTTTATTATTATATTATTAATAAAAATAAACCCATAAACTCGTTAGAAGAACTTCGACTTCGCGTCGCCGAAGCAGCCAGAATTATATCTTCAAAATATTATAATAACACATTACAAAAATCTTTTTAGAGCTTGCATAAGGGCCGGAGGGGCCCAATTTGAACATTTATTATGATTATTTTTATAATAAATACTTTTTAGGTAATTAGATATTTCTTTTATTTTTTTCTTTTGCAATTTTGTAATGAAACGCCTACTTTTACACATTAGTAGCTATAGCTCAGTAGTTTTACAATTAAAGTAGATAGTATGCTACTGTTTTAGAATTCTTATGATGTAGGTAACTTTTTTATGTGGTTGGCTACACAACTCCTTTACATTTTTTTTACACCACAGGTGCTCAAACTTAGAAGTAAAATAAATTTCAAAAATAAAATTTATTTTTAAGGACTACTAGTTAACTACTAACCTAAAGTAGTTGAGTTTTTTTAAAAGTTATTTAGGAATACCATTATTAGAGAACACGTTATAGAAAAAAATCTGAACTTGGCCATATGAAATCGAACTGAAATCATAATAGCGGACGTGATGCCCGCAAATGTGAGGAAAACTGGGATTTTTCAAAATTTTACATTCAGTGCTAATTAGACATTTAAAACGCGCGCGCACATCGCTTTTATTAATCATAAACTGTGAAACCGGCAAACTATTGTGAATTGTTCCCTAAGAATCCTCGGGAGACTGAGTGCTAACCTCCGACTTAGGTGCAGTGTTGAAGAAACATCAAATCTGGAAGTCTATGTGAGCTGGCCGGCAGGGGTGAGTTTCCTTTCATCTCCTTCCCTTAATCCCGTGTCAATATTTCGGGGAAATAATTAATCTCAGCTATCACGAAAATATTAATGAACCCAGCGCCTAATCATTTGGTAAAAATTTTGGTTTGGTAAAAATGTCGTAGACCGCGGACTGTTGAGAATAGAATTTTTTTTTGGGATATGGGACCCCACCCCCGCATGTGCAGGATTATCTACCATTTTTGGGAAACCCTGTATTTAAGTAATATTAAAATGTAGTTGTAAAAAATATATAAATAAAACACCAGTCCTTAGCCACTCTCATTCACTTTTTGCTAGACAAAAGGATTTAAGTAATGAACATTATGATAATTGTTTACCTTATTCTGAGTGTTTACCTTTATTTTCTTAGGCACTACTAATAGAGTGAAGGGAAATTTTACTTTCCTGTGACACTACTGTTTATTTGGCATTTGCAATGTTGCACATGGACCATGGTGTACAGTTAGGTTTTAATAAATTTAATTAATCCGATTATGAGGAGAAATTTAATTAAGTTTCCATAACAATTACAAATTTCGTAATAGGTATGTAATTAAAGTTTTTACATTTAAAATCGCAAAAGTACTATTTCAAAAACATTTTTTTATTTTATTATATCTTGTTGCCTCTAATATTGTAAACTTCTTTTAGTTTGAATGTCATCAAGCAATATTCTGATTTCTTCATCTTCATATCTTCCTTCTAAGGATGGTATAAGGGCTTTTGCTTCTTCCGGTGTTTCAGGGCACAAATTTGCTAAGCTTGCTACTTCAAACTTGTGCAGTTTCTTACTCTGCAAGAGACTGAAATAGAACAGAATTTTAATAAATAAATGATTTTGAATACTTTCAGAATACCATATATAGTTATATACCCAGACTGAGGCAAATTTCTGAAACACATTAAATATACTAGATTTTCCCTGCAACTTCATACATGTTTTGATGCTCGGCTTGTAAACTATTTGTCAAAGAGTTATAATGTAGTAGCCTAAAGCCTTCCTTGATAAATCAGCTATCCAACACTGAAAGCTGAATTTTTAAGTTTGAGCCAGTAGTTTCTGCGATTAGCTCATTCAATTCAAAAATTCAAACCAACTCTTCAGCTTTTAAATACATTGTAAACTCCATATAATAATAACACTCAAGGGACTGTGCATATTTTGAAGTTATAGAGAGTTGTTGTTAAATGGAGAGAAGAAAAATCTGTATTAGAAAATGAAATAGTTTATTTCAGACTAGTGATAGTAATTAAATTACATAAAAAACAATCCTTGTTTGAACGCTATTGCATATAGTCTGTTATTTTCGTCTGTCATCTTTTGCTGCACCAGTGATTTTGTTGTATTTTTTACATATTTTATTCATATCTTGCTATATTGAGGCATCTTGGTGATAAAGAAAATACTTTTCCAATAGTTTTAGAGTTTGTTAGCTACTAAGAATATGATAATGTATAGATAATCCATGACTCCTACTAACAACAGTCTACATGTGCAAGCAATCCTAATTTGTAAACATAAGAACGGATTTCTTAGAAAGTTCAGTATGTTAATGCAGGTTGACTTTATTACGGGCTAGGATAATAAAGCGACAGAAGAATGTACACAGTTGCGCACTTTTTACTAATTTTGGCAACTTAAAAAGTACTTTTTATCATTTAATTGTAGTTGTTATTTAGAGTGGGTATAATGCTATATAGTGTGTCATTGTATGGCAGACAAGCTAAACCAACCAAAGCTGAGTGATTTCAATGCTTTAGGGAGTTTGTCATTATATTGAATGATGTTACATGGAGTTTACACTGTATTAGTATAGATTAATAATAATAACCATTTTGCCCCATTTAGGGAATTGAACCCACAACTGTGTTTTATTGAACCCACAACTGTGTTTCATTGAACCCACAACTGTGTTTCAACCAATTAGTCAACTAACTGCCAATAAAGTAAAAATTTTACAAAATTAGAGGACCAATTCAAGTGGTAAATAAATATGTTTCTATGGTTTCAAAAATTTCTTACTTTCTGATAGCAGCAATTGTTTCCTTATTTTTAAACTTTTTGAACATGTTGGTGTAAGTGAGAGTTTTCATAAAAACTTCTGAAAATTCTTGTTCCTCTTCTGCAGATTCATTTTGTGCCTTCCGATGCTCCAACAGCATGTCTACTTCAGATATGAGCAGGGTCTCTGCATTTGCAAACTCTGAAAATAGACCAAACAGAAAATAATAACGTGAATCAGTAGGTAGTGCTGAGTTTAAAAAAAATAAGAGGTTTTATTTATAACATGCCACTTTAGATAGGTACTTATTAGAAATTGCTTAAAGTAGCAAATTATAAAAACCGTAAACACTCTTGGACATGAGCCTCTGCTAACGACAATGTAAGCTGAGGCTCATGTCCAAGAGTGGACTGAACTTACAGGCTGAATCAATAGTAGTTTCTGTTTACCTTTGGGAAACTTCAAATCGGCAGCATCCTCTTCAACAACGTCTTGCAACGAGACGGACATGTTTGTTTACAATGATTAGGTGGATTGATAAACAAAATTGTGTGCGCAGAAACAGGACTTCATAGAAATTATGAATGTTTTAGCAGAAACAGGGTCACAAACGGAGCAGACTTGCAAAGAGTATTTTTCTTGCTCTGTGAAACGGAGTGTGATCGATCCGATCACACAGAATAAAATAACCTACGTAAACACTAGTAGTATGTGCGGAATCGATCAATACTCTGACTGATCAAACAATACATTATACAACACTGTGGAGCAATCTATGGAGCAGAGTGAGCAAGCAACGACAACGAGCATGAGCAGCGCTTAGACGATATAGAAAAGGACAAGGCACCTATGAAATAGCTTACATCTTTCACCGATGTACAATTAGTTGAAATAGCTTACCACCAACAATAACAAACGAATCAAAACATCTAACATGGCTATTATAGATAAATGAAAGGAAAGAAGTTTTTACACACATAACAGAAGAAAAACACGTTTTTCATCATGTCAAAAACCCCTTCGAAAACTGAGTCCAATCAGTTTGTAACCAATACAAAAGGTAATAACCTACATAACCTTACTAGATGCAACTTTATTTTCTCGTGTTTGTTTACTTAAATTTAACAAACACTTGGGATTAACATACTATTAATATGTCTATTGTTGTTTTACAGAGATCTTGTCCCCATCACCCGACCGAGACCAGCCAGGAATTTCCAAGACTGTGTTCTCACATATATCTAACCTTCATGGCTTTCTCAAAGATTGGGCAAGGATGAGAGAGAAGGGAAGCCGGCTATTAGATTGTATCTCAGCGCTAAAGTTACATGAATGCAATGATAATTACTTTCCGAGCCAACTGAAGTCCATAATGGCTAGTATTATGGAAATATCAGATAGTCTGAAGAATATTGTAGATGGTAAGTTACATTGCGCTTGGTGGGCTGATACGCACATAATTGTAATAAATACCACTTATGATATTATTGCCTTGGGGTGCCGGCAGTAGAATGTTACACCTCCTCTCCTACCCATGGATGCAGTAAGAGCCTGCTAAGGGACACCTCCGGAAGATGGGCAGCAGCGTCTTTCCATATATCAACATCCCGTACTGCGCTCACCAACCCGCCTGCCAAGCGTGGTGAGTATGGCAACTACCCCTCATGGATCTCCATGGCCTGTGTTCAGTAGTGGACGTTTTACGGCTGAAATGAATGAAAAAATGAATGAATGATATTATCGGGTTTAGAATTGATATTTTTAAAAGGCTCTATAGAAATTGTAAACAATCTGTATTATAATATGTGTAGTAACTGAAAAAGGCAGTGATACATACCATCAGTTATTTAACAAGCCCCACAGAGTAGTGTCTGAGCAAATATTCACTATCCTGTCCACCAATCCATTATAAAAATCAAAATAAACAAATAAATAATGCTGGACATTTCATTTCACAGCATCGCAGCACATCACTAGTGCCAAACTAAACAAAACTTGTTTTATGAAAACCAGATAATGTAACTGAAATTACACCTAACTCATGAATATCATGTTGGAAATTACTGCACAACTTATGAACAACACAACAACCTCTGTGTTGCAGCGGGCTAAGGTCTGCCTGCGATGCAAGACGTTGCGGGTCGACTCCTCGAGACAAATGTTTGTACATCATCATTATCAGCCACAGCCCAACTTCACTCACTGCTGGGTATAGGCCTCCCATAGTTTGTGCCATCTGCCACAATCCTATGCCAGTCCTATCTGCGACTTGTTTGTACAATTTGCAGATCTGTGTTCAGGGTAAATGGGTGTTTTTCTATATATTATAAAAATATCTATCTATGTAGTATAATGTATTAAGTGTATCAGTCATCTCATACCCATAACACAAGCTCTTCTAGCTTGGGGCTAGATGATGCTGTGTGAATTGTCCAGCATTATTTATTTTATTTATTTATATTTATCACTACAGGTGTTGGCATGCTAAAAACACAAATGCAAGCATTAGCAAAGTTGCAGCCCAATGACATCCCAGTTATCTCTACCTGGCCAATAAGCAAGATCTCAGAGAATGTTGACAGCATCTATGGACAACTACAGAGAGAGTACCAGTTGAAATCTGTTATCACTGGTGAGTTAATGATTAACAGCTTCTCATTCTAATTCTGGTTGGAAAAATGGTTCTGGTTTATAGCCAGCAGAGACTCAGGAGGTTGCAGGTTCCATTCCCACTGTGAGATGTATGATAGATAAGTATTCATTTACAAAAAAAGTACTTTACTTAAGTTTACTTAAGTATTCTATCAACCATCTGGTACCATAACACAAGATCTGCTTACTGTAGGGCTTGATGGTGCTAGGGTTTGTTTGGGAATTGTGTCCGAAAACTAGAACCTTTATTGATGTAACTTGGCCTTGGTAAATGTGAATTTACATTTTACAATCTGAATAAGTGTATTATAAGAAATGGGAGTCACAAAGTTACATAGGTAGATGAAAGTGGTGATGAACATGTCTTAAAAAAAATATTATTCATTTATTATTCCACATCATTTATTTGTAAACTCATAAAAATACATTTTTTACTATAAAGAAATATAAAAACAAATGCTCTACAGTAAAAAATATATCAAAACGGTGAATCACCGGCCGCGAAGCAAGGCCCAAGCGGTCGGTTACTAGGGCTGCAGGGAGAGGAATCTCCTTGCATGCCGAGTCCAGGAATACTGCCTTTTGGATCTGGCTCTTGATCCAACAGCCTAGCGAAAGTCTCTCGAGATGTTGATAGAGACTCTTCGCTATGTGTCCGTCAACGGAAACGACTATCGGAACAATAGTCGCTGAGTCAACATCCCACATGGTGGCAATCTCGTGGGCTAAATTCCGCTCCAACAGATCTATCAGAACGATATCAGGCTTATTCGCAAGAATAGTCCTGTCCGTAATTATGAATCGGTCCCAATAGAGCGTGGCAAGGCCATTTCCAAGAACCGGCTCCGGCGCGTATTTATAATACGGAACTTCAGGGCCTATCGAAGAGCAAGTTGCTGGTGAATGATCTTCTACTTGATTATGTCTGTGCAAATACTGAGTTAGCAAGATGCGAACAGCCCGAAAGTACATTCCTGAGGGACTCCCCAGGGTGGGGACATGCCCGACATATTATGTCAAATTGTCCCATCTTTCATGATGTACTTTCGGTAGTTGTTCGTCTTCATTACCTCATCCATAATTGCACAGACAAACTCTTCAGTTTCTGCGAAGAGATCACCGAAACGTAGCCAATTCACTGAAGCTAGGAGATCTACATCAGGCCCCATAAGGGTTAATATTATTATTATTAATAATTAAAGGTAAGGTACAAAAGGTTATTATTATTAATAATGATAATGAATAATATTTAAAAAAAAATATTATTCAATAATTCCAAATTGTAATAAGTATAGTAATTTCTCTTTAATCTGATTCAGACTGGTGCAGGATTGTGGCGGATGAATGAAGGCCTATACCCAGCAGTTGGTGAAGTCCGGCTGTGGATGATGATGATGATAAATTTAATTATTTTAATTTTGTTGATCAATTAGTGTTTTGAAAACATATTATGTGTGAAATTAGAACAAGCTACGACTCTATTGCCTATAATATTAATTTAGTGGAGTTGGTTTGGGCAAAAGGTAAATCAATCACGATATTACATACCATAGATACAAGCTGAGGGTACAAGTTTATTAAGTTTTTCCATAATTTTAATTTTTTTTCGTAGAAGTTTTACAATAGGTGCAACTAAACTTAGTCAAGCCAGGCACAAATCTGGATGCTCATTTCCTCCCAGACGAACACTTGTAAAATGGTTAAGAGAGTTGTATCATGGAGCCTCGTAAACGTCAGCTGCGGTTCCGTGGGTGGGCTGAGCAGCAGTTGCCCCAGTCTGGAAAAATCATAGATGTAGTAAGTCTGCATTCATGATTTTTTCAGAATTGTTGTAGCAATTAATTTTTTTACGAAACTATAACGGTTATAGAAATGAAAAATGCAATCAAAATTTTGTCTCCGACGGGACTCGAACCCGTAACGTTCAGACAAACACCTTCAACGCAGGCTGCCTTAATGATACCTTAGTGTGGTGTACTTACCTTAGGGTGTGTACTTTAAATAAAAAATTGCTTATAACGGTTATGCTAGTTTTTTAGTTTCGGAGAAATGGTCGCTCAAATAAGTAATACTGCACGGCTTACCAAATATACCGGAATACTTTAAACCGAAAACTCAACTAATACATGTTAATAACGTTTTGTTAACGTAAAAAGACACACACACCAACTTCTAATAACAGGTCTACACATCGCGTAGCCCGACACGCACTAATTTACTGGCCTTTTTATTCCAATAAAAATTGATAAAACACACGAAAGGTTTCCAGGAGATGTACTATTATACTTACTTATACTATTCATTTAGATTTCGGGCATAGTATAAAAAGCTTTTTCCGATAAGTTTCAATTTAGGTACTTATAAAGAAAAGCATCATGATGGGAATGGGCAGCAACCAATGCGGGGCAGCACGCGCGTAGGGTGTCATCCCTCAACTTCAACTTAACGGAATGAGTTTCTAATTGTAAAATACTACGTGATCTGTAATCCATACATTACCAAAGACATCCCACTAATATTATAAAGCCGAAAGTGTGTTTGGTGGTTTGTTACCTCTTCACGCAAAAACTACCCAACGGATTGAGCTGAAATTTTGCACACGTATAGATTTGGACCCGGAATAACACATAGGCTACTTTTTATCCGGTTACAACGCATGCGAAGTGGCGGGCACAAGCTAGTAATACATATAGCGTCAGTTTGAGAGTCGAGAAGTTGGAGTCTCGCCGTAATGTGAATTTCGGTCCATTTATGGGTATATTATATTATCTGTGTTTCTAGTGAGAGTGCCGACGGATCGACTTTCAACATTTTATGGACAGAGAGTTTTAGCCGAAGGGTGTCGTGTTCAGAAAATTCATGGGAAAGCTGACACGCGACACCGCGCCTACGTCATTGCTCCAGTGTCGACGACATGTTAATTAAGAATATTTTATGTATGTTAGTCTCAAGGTATTTAATATTATGGGCCTTAGTTAAGTTACTTTTTGTAAGCTTTCTTTGTTGCCTGAAATAAAATTTAGTTTATTATTATTCCACTTCATTTATTTGTAAACTCATAAAAATACATTTTTACTATAAAGAAATATGAAAACAAATACTCTACTGTAAAAATATATCAAAACGGTGAATGATTTTATTATTATTATTTTAATAATCAAATTAAGTTTTCACATCTCTATTATGAACCTTATTGTTTCAGAAAATATTGCACACTGTCGAGATGAGAAGCTGATCGAAGTGTACATGTCTTCGTGGGAACTTGAGCCCTATTTCAATTATGATAGAAATGCGTATTTATTCGCTGAAGTGGGAATATTATAACACTTGATATTCCCAGCGACCTCGTAAGCTTTTGGTGCTCTGCTCGCATACTATTTGTCGTAGAGTTATATATAAATGTTATAGGTCTAAAGCTTTCCTCGATAAATCAGCTATCCAAAGCTACTTTTACTATTCGAGCCAGTAGTTCCAGAGCGTTCAAACAAAGAAACAAACTCTTCAACTTTATAATATCTATAGCATTCGTTTATTAAAAGGACTTCGCACGCATTCATATTATTGGACCTGCTAAAAGTTTCACTACTCTCTTGAATAAAACGTGATAAAACCCTTTTTCTGTCTGAGGTATTTTTAGAGTTACAAACCTCAAGAGAATATCAGTATAGATACTGTTTGAAGTCTTTTTCCTTACGTAATTTATGGATAGCCCCGTATGTGGTTATTTTCATATCTACAACTATATACACTGCCGGCCAAAAGTTTGAGACCACCTACATCTAAGTAGCAAAATGAAATAAAACTCAAAATATAAATCGAGAGGTTTAGATATTAATTAAAATGCTTATTTACTAATACACATTCATCAAGAAGAAAAAAAAAATCAAGAAATATCAACCATTTACGTTAAAAATGACGTTCATATTTAATAAAATCATTAAACGGATTTTTCGTCAAAAAAGCCTCCCTTGCATTTTATAACTTTTTTCACTAGTCTCGGCATACGAGCAATCAATTTATCAATTGTATCTTGTGAGATATTGTTCCAGCTTTCTTGTAAAGCCTTCCACATGTCTTCTTGTGAGGAGGGACAACAACTGCGCACATTTCTGTCAAGCTCTTCCCACAATAGCTCAATGGGGTTCAGATCCGGACTCTGAGGGGGCCACACCATGTTTTTTAACACCCTTTCTGTTTCTTTATGTTCTAAATAACCCCTGCATAATTTTGAACTATGTTTAGGATCATTATCTTGTTGGAAAAAAAATCCATTTCCAATTAATCTTAAACCAGACGGAACGGCATTTTGCTGTAGTATTCGTTTATAATGCTCCTTTTTCATGATTCCTTCGACTCGTACCAAATCTCCGGTTCCATGGCCCGAGAAGCATCCCCAGACCATAATGGAACCACCACCATGCTTAACTGTTGGCACCACACAATCTGGCATCATCTTTTCCTCGGCGGTACGTCGAACAAAAATTCGTCGTTTTGAACCAAATATTTCAAACTTGGATTCATCTGTCCATAGAACTTCTTTAAAGTCTTCTTCAGTCCAGTCTCGATGGGTAAGGGCCCACTGCATCCGTTTCTTTTTGTTTTGTGGCCTTAGTAGTGGTTTTCGAACGGCGACGCGACCAAATAACTTAGCATCTCTCAATCGTCTTTTTACTGTAGTCAATGACACAGGTTCTGATCGGGATTTGTTCACTTCTGCGCGGATTTCTGGTGCGGTTAGGCGTCTATTCCGCTTGCTGGTAACGACGATGAAATTATCCTCGCTAGAAGTGGTAGCTCTCGGTCTCCCCGATCGCGAACGATCTTGATTACTGCCAGTCTCCTTGTATCGGGTTATTGCGTTATGAACACAAGTCTTCGACAACTTAAGTTGAGAGGCAATCGCACGTTCAGATTTGCCTTCGCCGTGTAAAACAACTATGGCAGAACGAGTTTCAGTGCTAATTTCGCGCACTTTTCCCATTTTAAGATGTCTTCACTGTAACAACGACCAGCTCAGACTAGTTAAGATAATGAAAAATTTACTCCATCAAAACTCAGGTAAAAAATATGTTTAAGGAAGCTAAAATAATCCGGAAGTACGGTTACCGCAAAACAAAACCAAAATAATTAGAAATGAGCAGGCCATAAAAAATATAACAATGACTCTATCACCTGGTAAGCGCGCGGTACTCATTTCTGTTTTGAAACAATAGACCTTTAAAGGATGATAACTTAAAAATATACAATAAAAATGACTCTCAGAAATTCTTTGATAACAATAGAATACGCAGGTGTTCAAATTAGCTCTTTATCATGTGTACTTTTGAAATATTTTGGTGGTTACAAAGATTTTTACAAGTGGTCTCAAACTTTTGGCCGGCAGTGTATGTATATATAATTCAAAGTCCTGACTGACTCACTGACTGCCTGATATATCAATGCACAGCCTAAACCACTGGACCTAAAGACTTGAAATTTGGCACACAATATATCTTGAGTATCCTAGGGGTAAGAAAGGATTTTTCGAAATTCCCACGGGATAGGGAATAAATGGGATTTATATTTTCGAATCAAAGTGGCTCTGCGTGAAAAATGGGATTTTACGTATTATGACTTCTACGCGGACGAAGTCGCGGGCAAAAGCTAGTGTATAATATAATTGTAGTAGCAGCTTCTGTAAGAATAAATAATTGAAATTTATTTTGTAAATATACAATTATTTCATTAATAAAATTTTATATCATGTTAAAACTTAAGTGACTTAAGTTTGATTTCTTTTAAAACCAAATTAAAAAAACACTTGTTAAATTCTCAAGGATCCATTTCATAAGCGGTCGTTTTTAGGTTTATATTTGAAACTGTATTCAAATATATATATAGTACTTAAGTTAAGATTATGTTACTTTTTGTTTTCGTGTTTAGTAGAATAATCAACATACATATGTAAATTGTTTAATACCTATGTTTTATTACTTTCGATGTCTTTGCTGTGGTCGGTGTTGCGCCTTGTGGGGCAAATATGGTGCCACTGAAAATCAGTGCCCTGTTCTCACGGCGTGTGCTGAGTTGGTGACCAGTTTATGTCTCATAAGATTTTTATTCTGTTTAAATTATGTAATTTTAATTCTAATTTACCTGTGTACTTATGAGTCGTAAATAAATATTTTCTTATTCTTATTCTTAAGTGTTTTTATTGTATTTATTTTCCTACAACACATTTAGTTGCACACACTAAATTTTATTAGTTTATTTGTTGTGTTTTTTTATCTTGGGTCTTTATAATTGCCGTGGAGTGCTCGCCGTAGAATAATGGCTCTCTTCTTCTGCCCGTGGATGCAGTAAGAATCTGCCAAGGGATACCTCCGGAAGATGGACAGCAGCGTCTTTTCGTGACACACCAAGCGTGGTGAATATGGCAAAAACCACTTATGATCAGTAGTTGCAGATCCATGAGGGAGGCCAATGTCCAGCAGTGGGCGTCTTACGTCTGAGATGATGATGATGATGTCTTTATGTCTATATGATACATGATTTTACTAAACCGGATGGATTTTTTAATGCAACATGGTGGCAAAGTAGGTACCTACTTTTAACAATGGAGTTACCAAATTACACTCAAAGGAATCATTCCTTTACATTAAAAAAAGCAAAACTGCATTCAACGGTTTTTAAAAATATGCTTGCCATGTCCAGGAATCGAACCGAAAATTCTAAAAAACAACACCCTGTACTTTTATTCCACCAATCGATAGGGTCATAAGAGTCAAACCTCTAACAAACAACAAGGTAAATAAAATTAAAGGAAAACAATTAAATTTTAACCTATACTTTTCTGTCTGTCTGTGTATGAGACGATTACAACCGAACGCGTTGACCGATTTACATGAAACCTTTTTGTTAGCACCGTCTTAATGAGAGAAGGGTACTGATTGATTTTGGTGGTAGTCAAAAGGTCACCAAAAAATATGTCTTCAAATGGCCGAAAACGTTCAAAAACCCAAAAATGCCATTTATTACCTTTGGTGACCTTTTGAAGCCTTCGCTCCCTTTTCTGGTACCCCCGTACCAATGCTTGTTCAGCAATTTAAGAAGGGCAAAATGTAAGTTTAAAATTTAGGATTACTCAACTTTGTTAACGCTTTCCGGCATTATAATTTACTTAGCTTTAAGGTTATCTGCTAGTGAATTGTCATATAATTATTAAGAGAAATGAAATTAAATAATTAGTATTAAGTACGGGAGTATGGTTGGTTAAATGAAGTGGACAGACGTAACCAAGAAGAACCGGTAGACTTCGATGCATCCCAAGACGACGCGTTAGATAGAGCGAAGTGGAAAGTAAAGACCGGAAGAAAGAAAGGCAGACCCCACCATCAGATGGGAATAATAAATCCACTTGTGTTATGGGTACTGATGACTGATATATTTAATACTTTACAATATAAGTAGATTATTTTATTATATATAGAAAAACATCCAGAACACCCTGAACAATTGTCTGCAGAAAAGTCATTTGTCCCGAGGCGTGAATCGAACCCGTAACCTCTTGCGTCGCAGGCGGACCTTCGCCCGCTGCGCCACAGAGGTCGTCCGCCCTGTAGATCTACAACAGTCCGTTACAAAAATTTTAGTGTGGGTAAATTCTGTTATTGGTTTTCCTCGTCCCTGACCTTTCCGTGAATTAACATAAACCTCACGATCGCAATTACAAGGTGCGGGGCCATTGTATGGAGGTATTGTATGGAGAGCCAAATAGAGAAGTTGAATATAGAAAACCATAGCAACGAACGTCAAAACAAATATTTTCTACCGACTTCAAAAACGCAGGTGCTTAAATCGGTTTTAGGGTTCCGGACCAAAATGGTAAAGATTTTATTACATATAGAAGTATAGAAATTGTATTTACCAAGAATTAGATGATAAAGCGCAGTGAAGACCGCAGGTCGACGGTGGATGCAGATCGCTTCCAACCGCAATAACTGGAAATCCATGAGGGAGGCCTATATCCATCAGTGGTGGACGTCCTACGGCTGAAATGAGATGATAAATCAACATCTCGCCTCAAAGTTTCCGACATTGTGTTAAGAGTACCTACAAGATGGTTGATAGAATACTGATACTTTTTTTCATACTTACTGATCTGATCATACATACCTAGAACCGGGACAAATATCTTCAGAAACAGGGACATAATGCTTGTAGCATTATGTCCTGCGGCTTTAAAACCAACTGCATCATGAAGTTCGATGTTAATTCCTTGACGTGAATAAGATGTTAACGCCTCAGCGAGAGCTACAAGTTTATAAAACTAAAAAAATTAAGTAGTCCGCGACACTTTACCTAGTCTTGGAGGTTACCTAATTTTTTTTTTGGAACGTGTTCTTCTTTTTTGCATTCACACATCACGCCCTTTCATTTGATACCAAACTTGGGTATATTTGAAAACATTCGATTATTCACCCCTACTTTCACCACCCCCCATATCTTGTAAACTACTTAACCGAATTTGACAAAACATGACCACCGCCGGAAAACCTGCTTTCAAATAATAAACTTTAAGAGCTACGGTGCCACAGACAGACACACAGGCGGACACACAGTCACACACGCATAGCGATCAAACTTATAACACCCCTATTTTTTGTCGGGGGATAAAAACCATGTCATCCCTATTCAATATAGCTTATTCGTTATGCACAAACTCTCTCAGTAAACGTTCTTTATTGTGACATAGTTCCTACAATAGCTAGAACAAATCATAAAATAATAATAACCGATACTAACCGATAATAAAAGATACTTAAAGACATTTAGACGTTATGAAAATCAACTAAAATACTTAAGAATGAATCAGATTAACGTTTCTAATTAATTTAGTGTAGTCTTCAAGGACATTCCTAATAAATATGTGAATTGCTAACACTTGGCTAATTATAATTAGGCCAAGCTAAGAGGATGGTATGGGTGCTGGGCAAGTCTTAACCCCATCAATCAATGTCACATAACTGATAGTTTTATGGCTTCATGATACCTATATGTAACGATTTCAATCGTTAAATGTGCCCTGACACCAAAAACTGTGGCATTGTTTTTATAGTGTGTTAGCACTAATGCCGCACACTGGTTTTGGCAATAAACCAAACTGTTATTGTTACCATTTATGGTGCAATCATATTGCACAAACGTTCGTGGGAAAACTTACAGAGCACGTAGAGGTAGCCCTACCTACAGCATGTTAGAAATAAAAACAAGTAACACAGAAAAGGGTCGCCGTCATCGAAATCGATGATAAGGACTATATACCTACAGTATAAAATAACATCAAAATTGAGTCCTTATCGAAATGTTAGATTCCGACGGGATACGAAGCCGCCTTTATCAAACCGAATTGATCCATCCTAAAGCCGTGAGGTGGGAGGTGCTCTAACTTATATAATAAGCTACGTAATCCTACGAAATTCCTTTGAATTAACGGCTACTGTCGCGATATCTTGTAATATCTATATCAATGCAGACAATACAAATAAATACATTTGAAATGTCTGTTTGTATTGTCCAATTAAAAGCTATCCCACACTTTAGGAAAATCAAGAAAAAAAAAAGTTTATCTTACGTAATGAGAGGTACGCCAACTTAATATTTTTTTCAGAATTTATAATTATGTAGATATAGGTAGACCCTGCAATTACGACTTTCTGGACCTAATAGTCTCTTTGTAAAGCCGACGACAGACAGATAGATAAAGAGAAACTTTAAGGGTTTCTTGTTTAACTGCGAAACCCAAAAATAGCTTAACTATTGACTTGACCTTCGTAATGAGCGTAGTTTTACAGCAAATAGTTCCAAAATACTCGTATTGCAATTAACGCTTTTCGTTTTATAAATCCCTTATCACACCAGCGACTTCGTAATTGCGTCAAGCTGATGCTAAATTGGGTGGAAAATGACGACAGCTCGAAGGCGGTACAATACAGCACCCGTCAACATCTGTCCGTTGGCACGAATGCCTCAACGAAATAAATGTAGGAAAATTGATAAAATAATCAGTTTTATTATTGTTTTTTACTAAGGTTTTACAATCACTACAGTGATTGCTATACATGCATCTCACATTCATGCATCTCACAGCCACACTACACACTTACACTACACATTTACTTACACTATGCGATTTTTGTTCGTAGTTTAGTTTACATGTACCTACCTATGTTATCTTGTTAATATTTTTAGTTTGTTTGTGGCATCATTGCTTACCTACCTACCCTAATTTAGTAAGTGCTATTAATATAATGTAGACTCGATTTGGTTTATGAATAGTACATATTATACAGTGTAATAAAAAACAATAATGTAACTGTGAGTTTTAGATAATAAATAAAATAAAAATAGCAAAATAAAGTTCTTTAATGTTATGTTACTTAGCTTATTCTAATTTGGCAAGGATAATCAGTATGAAAATAGTTTTTACCTCTTAATCACAGTAGTAACAGTTAGTTATATTTTCGAGAACATTTACATTCTTCAATTACACCCTCGAAAAGTTACCTACGTAGGTATCGAAAAATTTGTCTAAATTCGACTTAGGCGTATAGCTCGTGTGTAAGTGCGCTCTACCTTTGTTTGTCTCGACTTATCTAATCTCGGGTTGTCTAATCAAAAATAAAAACATAACACAAAAATTCGTCAATAAAAAAGAAGTAAAAATACTTCGCCTTATTACTCTTCTACCTTATATAGGTATATATTTATTTATATTTGAAAGCGTATTTATCTTCTGGTACTTATGCCTTTCTCTCAAAAAACACAGAGAAAATACTTGAGATTGCGATCATGGCATCGAAAAGAATGACCAATTGTTACGGCAGTTTGAAAAAACACTCGAAAACTATGATCGTTTTACCATGGACCATTATTTACCTAATCCATGTTTAGTAAAACAAACATATCGATTTTGTGATCGGTTATTAATTATTATGTCACATTCTCACATATCAAATTTACTACTCTACGTGACATCCTGTACCTATCAGCAAATATCATACTTAGTTTCAATAATTTTCACCCTTTCACAATAAACTTTAATATGTCTGAAAAAGGTTCGGTTTCGGCCGAAACTGCGACCAAAACAGAAGATTCGGTTACGGTTTCGGTTTCGGCTGAAAACCTTGTTTCGGTCGGACATTAACAATAGTTTCATTCCTCATGGATCCCATTATCATAATCGAGTTTGAAATGGAACCACCTCTAAAACATGACCTACCTTATAAAAAAGAATCATCAAAATCCATTAATAATTGGCGAAGTAATCGCGTAAACAAAAACTGTGTACAAAGAAACAGTCGAATTGAAAAACCTTTTTCTTTTTGAAGTCGGTTAAAAATAAAAACTGACATAAAAATAATTTCTGTTCCCGTTTCCATCTGCATAGTGCAAAGCGCTTTACTGAAACTCGTGTTCAAACATTTGTCTAAGGATGTTTATATTTGGGTCAATTTCGGATCCCTAGCCGAGGCTTCCTTCGTAAATTTATTTATAACCGCTAATGTCGGATACCTGAATGATGTTACACGAAAATCGTTGAAGTGACGCGGAAATGGGAAACAGATTTGCGTTTATCTGAAAATAAAAATATTTTCTCTGATGATGTTTTTACGTGTTTTGTATGAAAGATAAGGATAATATATTTTATTACGAGACAATTACATTATAATAAATACTTACTACCGCCGTGGGGTGCCGGCAGTAGAATGATACCCCTCCTCTCATGCCCATGGATGCAATAAGAGCCTGCTAAGGGATACCTCCGGAAGATGAGCAGCAGCGTCTATCCGTGTATCAACATCCCATACTGCGCTCGCCAACCCGCCTGCCAAGCGTGGTGAGAATGGCAACTACCCCTCATGGAGATCCATGAGGGAGGCCTGTGTTCATCTGTGGACGTTTTTTATGGCTGAAATGATGAAATACTTACTATACGAACAGTACCGGCAGTTTAGATAGCATACACAGAAACTACAGTAAGATTACAAATGTGCTGTAGTTCTCTGCCCTTCCTTTTAAGTATCGGATATTCTGTCAGGGTTTTCTAAGTAGCGCCATTAGTAGAAATAAATTAGTTCAAGTGCGTTTTGGGCCACGAGACGTGTAGTGTTCCGTAGTTACCTGTAGACCTGTTGTTTCAAGTTGGTGTGTTTTATACGTTTACCAAACCATATTACCAGGTATTCATTAAGTTTTCGGTTTACAGTATTCCGGTATGTTAGAACGTACGTGAGTCCTCGTGGGCAGAATTAGAATGACCGAAAAAATCATTAAAGTCGCCACACGGAATATGAACCTCCCTGGTAAATCGTTTCAAACGCACCAAGCTATCTCCGAGGAATAACCACTGTAATTACCTCTGTGGCGCAGCGGGCGAAGGTCCGCCTGCGACGCAGGAGGTTGCGCGTGCGATTCCCGCCTCGGGACAAATGTCTGTCATCATCATTTCAGCCGTAAAACGTCCACTACTGAATACAGGCCTCCTTCCTAGATCTCTATGAGGTTTAGCATTAGTTGCCATACTCACCACGCTTGGCAGGCGGTTTGGAAAGCGCAGTACGGGATGTTGATACACGGAAAGATGCTGCTGCCCATCTTCTGGAACTATCCCTTAGCAGGGTCTTACTGCATCCACGGGCATGAAAGGAAGGGTAACAGTCTACTGCCCGCAAATCTCTGTATCATCTGCAGATATTTGTTTAGGGTGTTCTGGATGTTTTTCTTTTAATAAATTTGAAAAATTGCTATCTATGTAGTATAATGTATTAAGTACGTATATCAGTCATCTAGTACCCATTACACAAGCTCTGCTTAGCCTAGGGCTAGATTATGCTGTGTGAATTGTTGAGCATTATTTATTAATTGAAATTTTGTCTTATTTTGAGAGTGTATCGGCATTTACGCTAACTCTGTTACATAGAGACAAATTTATTCAAATTAAATATGCTCGATCTTAAAAAATACGTTAAAGGTGTACGTACAACCACTCCTATCTTTCTCTCGAATCTCACCCTGCCAACTATCGAGGCTGCATGATAGCCTAAGAAATGCAAAAAATGCGTAACCAATCTACAAAAACGAGCACCTAACGAGTACCAAACGAGTCTCGGGGTGTCTTGTGCATTGTCCCCCTGCTTCTACTAACCTATCCCAGCACAACTCCCTAAAACAACGGAGAAGGACTGGTTGGCAGCATTCTATAATCATCCCCGAAGATGATGTAGATTCTGATGATTTATAGTGCACTCATCTTGAATAGATATGCCTAGGTTTCGCAAAGTCATTCAAAGCCATAAAATAAAAGGATAAAATAGAGGACTATTATGTTTGTACCCTTCACCTCATAAGTCTACGTCTCCGTTTGTTTGTCGCGCAAAAGATATCTTTATTATTCCTTCGCTTATGTCAATACTGCCTACACGATGCAAATATACAAGGTGTGGAGACGCTTGTTTTTAAATATTTTTTTTCACTGTCATCTGTATAATCATGTTATGCTTGACTGCGTTATTTTCGTGCTTACTAAAACGGTATTTTTAATTTTCAGCAAGTATTCTCTGTAGGGCAAATGCCTTCCTTCTTTCATTCTTTTGCTTTCATTCCCTTCTATTTTACGATCTTTCAGAGTGATCTTTATCATTACGCCGTCATAGTGGACGTCACCTTTGACGCTGCTATTTTATTTTCTTTCAAATATTGAATCTGAGTCGTCTACATCTTCTCTATTTCTGTACCACCTCATTCACCTATTTGCCACATGCCTAAGTTAATGATTGCAGGACTAGCAAGAAGAGCATAGCACTAGCACTCTCCAGAAAGGTAGAAATTCGACAGGACAATGGTCGTTACCGTAGCGGTCGTGCAAGGTAGAGATGGCGAGACGAATTCGACGCGCATCCACTTTGGCACTTTGGCCCTTTCTCGGAAGTAGTGGAAGGAGAAAAGAGAGCTTTTGCTCTGAATTGAAACAAAAGTTATTTCCCCAATCCTGGGGGTCGTGACCCATCACAGAAGCATCTTCTCTCGTACGATGTTGCGCCACCTGCTCCAGCTTTCAGCGACATGCACCGCTTCTGACAGTCGATGTCAGGTGTGGTGTGGATCTGGTCTCACTGGCAAATTGGGCTCTTACCTTGCGGTCACTTTCTCTATCTTAGCCCATGATAAAAATATGGATGTCTCCGGGATTGTGGGCACTGGAACACCAACAAAAAGTTACCGATACAGTTCAGCTGTTACAAAAATATGAAACTTTGTATTTCAAACACAGTTTCGTCTCTACACATTCAACTGTGCAGCTTCCCAGCTCATGCTATAATTTCGGTTAGCGCTCACTTTACATCACTTGTAGTGCGGTGACTATACAGTACGTTTATCGGTTTCCCGAAAGTAAAGCGAGATTATCCAAGTTTCCCCAGAGATGTAGCCGAATTTAGCTTGACCGACTAGGGCGGTTACCGTAAGGTCCAAGTTATCGTTATCCTAGATCGCGTGTTTTGATAAAATATATGTCACATCATCGCCCGTAATAAGGTGATTGTATTACCTATGGGTTAATCTTTGTTTTTGTTATTCATTATTCGCCTAGAATTAGATTTTTGTTTTTGTTAACCATTATTCGCGTATTTCTAACTGTTGTAGTACACTCTTATGCACGTATATTTTCTTAGTAAAGTACACTTAAAAGCACAACTTAGTATAGTCGTAACCAGCCAACGCTTCCCAAGATGGTGTTTCTAAGGAGCGCGTTCGTTCTTGGCATGAGAGACGACAAAGACGTCGATGAAGGTAAGATTTTGAAGAAAGTGTTTGTTTGCTACATTGGAAACAATTTTTTACCGAATTAAGAAAAAGAGGTTATCAAATCGACCCGTGGTTATGTCATGTTATCTGAATAACGTAATTTTAATTATTATGCTGTTCTATTTATGGCTTTACAGCATAATATCGCATACTAATAGCTTTATTTGTACTGTACGCATTATTATACTTCGGTTGTGTGCACAAAAAAGAGAAGTTGTGTCAATGATTTTCTTAGAAACTTTAAATTGGATTAGGAAAAATCCTATCAAATATACGGATAATGTGTTGACATATTGGAACTTTTATTGTATATATCGGCCCAGTATCTTTCAGTTAAAAGCTACATGATTGTTTTAATGCTTCGGTACACATAGTAATCAGATTGTGATACAATAATCTGACCTACCTATGTTTTATTTAATTGCCTAATATAAAAGCTCCGGTATGTTTTAATTTAGCTAAAGAACTGTTTCGTCATCTCAAGTACGGCACTGGTAATCCGCTAACAATGAGCGCACACTCAATCAAAAACACTCAAATATAATTCGACACCTGTTTCGCCTCTGCAAGTCATCTTCTGGAGGATCGGCTCCCTGGAATCTTTGCTTTAAACAACAAAGACTCGAAGGTACGAGTAGTTGCCCTAAAGAGCCCAGCAACGAACAACACCACCGCACCCAGGACGTGTTGCCTCTTCGGCAGCCGAACAGAAAAATCTTTCTGCTCGGTTGCCGAACCTCTGCGTCTTTGTTGTTTCTAGTGTATTCCGTGACGAACGGGCAGCCGATTTCTCCTGAAGGTACCTTGTAGAAAGGCGGAACGCGTGTCGAATACTTTTTGAGAATTTTTGATACGATGGGGATGGTTATTTTAAAACCATTTAGGGGTTGCGAAGACCATGTTTTGATTTATCCGGTTCCGTTCGAAAAATATAAGTTTTAAATTTTTTTCGAGCGTTCCTCCCTCTGCAATCTAATTTGGCCTTACAAAACTGAAAAAAAAATCATGGATGAGTTTTAACCATGAACTTTGTAGGGAAACTAGAGATGCGGTTTCCCAAACATACCGGAATATTATAAACATAATACCCCATGCATTCCTGTTAATACACTTAGGTAAACGTAAAAAAACAACTAACAACAGGTCTACGGTTAACAACGAAACCCTACATAGCGCGTGGCCCGACACGCACCTGGCCTAATTTTTTATTCATAATAAGTACCGTTGATGTGCGGCGCCGGCAGTAGAATGTTGCCTCCACTCTCCTGCCCATGGATGCAGTAGAAATCTGCTAAGGGACACCTCCGAAAGATGGGCAGCAGCGTATTTTCGTGTTTCCAGCACCCTATACTGCGCTCGCCAACCCGCCTGCCAAGCGTGGCGAATATGGCAATAACTCCCCTATGATAAGAGAAACTAAAACCAGGCCCCGAGTTCCCGGCGGCCCCGCTAATACTGGCTACGGTAGCAGTCACGGTAACAGCGAGGCTAGTGGTGCTAAGAATCCACGGGAAACGATCGGCTACCAACCCCTACGAAGACCACTGGCCCTGGTAACACACAACATCCGCACTTTGAGAACAGACGAAAAGATTGTTGAGCTGGAAGAAGAAATTAGTAGATTGCACTGGGACATTTTGGGATTATCAGAAGTCCGTAGAGAGGGCGAGGACACGATATCCCTCAAGCCTGGTACCCCACTATACTACCGGGAGGTCGACCAACAGACCCAAGGAGGACAACCCAACTGGTTTCTCGTTCACAAGTCACTCATCAACAACATTATCACCATCGACAGTGTGTCGAGCAGGGTTGCTTACTCAATACTCAGAATATCTAAGCGATATTCGCTGAAGGTAATTCAGGCGTATGCGCCGACCTCGTCTCACCCAAATGAAGAAGTAGAGTCTATGTATGAGGACACCAGCAGAGCCAAACATACAAACAACACTCACTTTACTATTGTTATGGGGGACTTCAATGCAAAGCTAGACATGAAAAGCGATGATGAGTTGGGAGTCGGGCAATTTGGATATGGGCCACGGAACCCCAGGGGACAGAGGCTGGCCGATTTTCTGGAGAAAGAAGGACTCTTTGTGATGAATTCTTTTTTCCAGAAGCCGCCTCACAGGAAATGGGCCTGGATGAGTTCCAACGGTTCCACGAGAAATGAGATTGATTTCATCTTGACCAACAAGAAACGAATATTCAATGATGTATATTAATAACGGCAATATCTAGACGCTTGAAATATTTACAGAATATTTAATTGTATATTGTCATAAAGATAAAATTATTAAAATAAGATAAAATTAATATTTGAGTGTACCTAATGCGTGATTTTTTTGCCGTTTTTTGCTCGATATTAATAACGACAACCGGTAGACGCTTGAAATACTCACAGAATATTTGGTTGTATCATCATTTCGGCCGTAAAACGTCCACTACTGAACACAGGCCTCCCTCATGGATCTCCATGAGGGGTAGTTGCCATACTCACCACGCTTGGCAGGCTGGTTGGCGAGCGCAGTACGAGATCTTGATACACGGAAAGACGCTGCTGCACATCTTCCGGAGGTATCCCTAGCAGGCTCTTACTGCATCCACGGCCATGAAAGTAGGGGTAACATTCTACTGCCGGCACCCCACGGCGGTTGTATACCTACGGAAGTTGTATTCATTTTATAATTTTTTCATCATTTCAGCCATACAATGTCCACTAATGAACACAAGTACCCCAATACCATCCTCCCAGCTTAGTCGGTTGTTGTCAGAGCCTTGTGGCATTCTAGCAGAATGCCACCTGACTAATACTGTAGTATCATATTCATTAATTTCCGCCGTGAAACGTCCACTACTGAACACAGGCCTCCCTGAGGAGAGGAGGGGTAACATTCTAAGGCCGGCACCTCACCCAAAAATAAGTAATTAAATTAAAATAAATTAAATATTTAAGGGAACAACAAACGTGATTTTCCTCAGAAACAAGTTATTTTACGAAATAATGGTATGGAACGATTTATATTTAGTCTGTGGGTATGTAGACAAATATATCAGAATTTGCTGTGTATTTCTTTCCTCAATTTTTTGAAAGTTGATTCAAAGTTTCCGCGGACTGACAAGTTAAACTAATTTTAAACTAGCAAAATTTTAAATTAATTTGGACAGTTCAGGAATCAAGCTTTTATTAAAGCCATACTCAGATAATGTTCAACAACAATCATACTGAACCAAATCGGCATAGTCACTTGGGCATTATCTTTTCCTGCAGTACGAAAATCAGGTAGGTATACTTATGTAACATTAATTATATTTAACAATTCAGGTAGCATAAACTTATCTAACGGAAATTATATTTGCCTCGTATCGTGAACACATGATAAGACGAAACTACGTATGTCGGTATTCAATAGCATATAATCAGGTTGGAATTTTTGAATGCCACCTAGAGGGAAAGTACCTACCTAATTCATACCAGAACTACAATTAAGCCGAATATGAACAAAATTCAGAACGTCACTTTATTGTCACTGTCCACTTCACGTGAAATGCCCTACTGTTAACAATGGAGATAGCAAATTTCACATAAAGGAAACATTGTTTTGTTTTTTGAAAAGAAACAATACTGCCTTTAAAGTATCATTGCTGAAAATGGAATAGGCTTAAAACCTCTTGACGCGATTCGTTGGTATTACGAGTATTAGATTAGAAGGTTCTTTACGTCTATCATTTTTAAACGCTTTATAAAGACTTTATTGCAAATATTCCGTGCCATAATTTCATGGGTTACGCCACCACCACACGCGTCGTCGCCTATATAAATTGTAAAACTTTCCGGTTTTTATCTCTGCAAAGAAAAATAATAGAGTAATTATATTATTGACGAGTCAAGTGTTATCTTATACCTTTCGCAATTTCAAGTCGATAACATTAATAGTTACTGAGATAAGGAGTGAGACGGATCGGCAACGGAGTCTTAACCATACGTGCTTTTACTATTTTGGTTAGGAACCCAAAAAAATATAATGGTATGTTTACAGATTTCAACATTTTATTCACGGAAGTGTGACGGTTATCACGAGTAGCAAATAAGCTTTGCATGTAGGTAATTTAAATATTGATAAAGTAAGTAGATCTCTATTTCAGTTTTATGTCCATTCAGAATATGCCTCGCAGTGATCGCTTTAAGCGACAAGGCCGCCGATTGGACCTTAAAATTAATATTTAAATTTATATCTGCTTGTGTTTATAATAATAGTAGTTACTACTATTAAGAGCTAAGTATTGTCGCCCTCGGTGAGCGAGTCCGGCTCGCACTTATCCGTTTAGCAATTTAAACGTACTTAAAAATAATAAAATAAACATTTTTCATTAAAGTTTAATGCCAACTTAAAACGTCTTTACACAATTTATGTGATAAAAAAGCTTGTCGCGGGATTTAAAAATTAAATTCTGTTTTAAGTTGACATTAAACTTTAATGTCGTGCCTGCCCCAGTTATGGTTGAGAACTCGGCTCTTGAAGTTGTCGACGCGTACGTATACCTAGGACAAACAGTCCAATTAGGTACCTAGGTCCAACTTCGAGAAAGAGGTCAATCGTCGAATCCAACTCGGATGGGCAGCGTTTGGGAAACTTCGCAACGTCTTTTCGTCCAACATACCTCAGTGCCTTAAGACGAAAGTCTACAACCAGTGTGTGTTACCAGTGATGACATATGGAACCGAGACGTGGTCCTTCACTATTGGCCTTATGAACAAGCTCAGAGTCGCTCAACGAGCTATGGAGAGGGCTATGCTCGGGGTTTCACTACGGGATCGAATCAGAAATGAGGAGATACATACGTAGAAGAACTCGGGTCACCGACATAGCCAAACGGATTAGCACGTTGAAGTGGCAATGGGCAGGCCATATAGCGCGCAGAACAGATGGCCGATGGGGCAGCAAAGTTCTCGAATGGAGGCCACGGATCGGCAAGCGCAGCGTAGGACGTCCACCTACAAGATGGGCAGACGACTTGGTGAGAACTGCTGGTCGGCGGTGGATGCAGACGCCTTCCAACCGCAGTACTTGGAGATCAATGAGGGAGGCCTTTGTCCAGCAGTGGACGTCCTACGGCTGAAATGATGAAAATGATGACGTTTAAATAAAAGCTTGTTCGTTAAATTTTTTTTTTACTTATTATTTATTTTAATCTAAATTATTTATTACCTTTGTCCATCCAAAGGTTGTCTGGAAGAAATCGCTTTTAGCGATAAGACCGCCCATTGTATGTTATATTTGTCTGTGTTTCTCTTTGTGAAATTTATATTATATGGTGAATGTACAATATAGAGTTATTTATTATCTATCTATTTGTGTAATGTTGAAATTAATGCATGGTGGAATTCAACTACCTTTCGTATCTACTTCGGATGGCAAGGACATGTTTTATGGAAAGGGACATTGACTAGCCTGTCACGGCTTCTGTAGCTTAGTTGGTTAAAGCAAAGATTCGACGAGTTGAAATGCTCTACCTAATAACCACGATTAAGCCTAGATTTCGGGCTTCTGTAACCCGGTCTATTGGAACTCTGTTTATCATTAACTTGATATCCGGAACAATATATTCTGTCAATTTGGTGTCTACCTCTAGACACAAGTACGAGAAATACTTTATTCAAAAATAATTTTATTGAGTTGAGTTTTAGCTGACTAATGTTTCGATAAGCCACAGACTCGTGGAAACTTTCTAAAAGTACTGAGAGAGCAGAACTTCATTAGAGATCATTGTCATCATATAGATTAATTACTACTGCTAGTTGTTGTGACCTGGTACTTTTCATCTTCATGTAAACGAGATGTTTAGATTATCGGATTCAAACAATACTACCTTTGTAGTTCTGCACTCCTGGTACAGGTACTTACAAAGTAAGAAGAAAATTTTAAGAAATCAAGTTCATGAAGGTTTATAAGCTCTAATGTGGCAAATGTCCTTACTAACATAACTAAGCACCTACTTAGGTAGCAACAAATCCTATCACATTATAACCAAGTCATTAAGATACCATCTAGCTAGTGAACTCTAGTTAATGTTAATGTCAACAATTTTAACACAGCTTCAAATATATTACTTTATCAAACTAGAGCACGCAATAAAATATTCAAATTATCATGTTTTTCTCTATACGTATAGAGTAAGGCTGATATGGCTATTTGTCAAGGCTTTAGTTGACATGCTAAATGGCCGGGACTCTTGAGATATTATATTTGCCAGTCTATTCGCGGATTGTGCTAACATACGGTCATGTTTTAGCAATCTCACCAATTTTTCAAATCAAGTCGAATTCTTCAAAGATTTGATAGGGTTTTAGGTTCAGTGATCGTACATTGTGTACGGCATGTCTAGAGATAGTAGTGTTACTGTGAGTAAATAGCGATATTATAAGCTATATATATATATTTCCTATGTACTTGAAATGCCTTGGCAAATATTTTTCACTTCTTCAAAAGCGGTTTATATTGTAAATATTTGTTATCTTTATGAACCGAACTTCCTACAGATACAAACATCATGTATAAACTTGATGTTGTATACGTTTACACTGCTATAAGGATATAAAAATAATTTGAAGGCTTTCAGTGAAAATTTGTAGGATATCATATATGGTAGGTAAATGATGCTCTACAAATTAGAACAAATTAGAGTGGAACATATGACTTCTTCATAGTCGAGGATCCTTCCTTAAAGTTCTTGTAACTTGTACTTTTGTAGCTAATAATATATGCAATGTGCCATATCACCGACTTCAAAGCCTCTATGGGTAATATGTTATATTTTGACACCAGCTATCATTTTTGTTTCTAATATTAATAAAAATGCCAGTATTTTTAACTTTTTGCGGTTCCGTATCTCAAAAGGAAAAAACGGAACCGTCATAGGATCACTATCTTGTCCGCCTGTCTGTCCGTCTGTCGGTCTGTCAAGACCCTTTATCTCGAGAACATGTAGAGGTGTCGAGTTGAATTGAAAACCATATACTCAAATCTAACAGTCTTATAAGGTTGTGAAAATATCAATATTCTAAGTTAACCTGAAAAAAAGATACGACCGTATAAGCCGCAATAAATACCTGTTTCGACATTCTTAAAGGAATCAAAATTCATAGAGTACGGTCTCGTAGACTATGAAATTTGGCAAGGTGTATCGTCTTATACTGTAGATACAGAGGAAAATCCAAAGACATTTGCAATGTACGAAGTCTATCATCGACATTAAGCAACCCTACGCGCGGTCATTAAATAGATGGGTGTTTTTTAAACAGTTACTAATATTTATTATGTTCCTACATACCTACGGAACCCTCGGTGGGCTTGGAGTCTAGCTCGCACTTGTCCGGTTTTATTTCGATCGGTTTTACTTATTTAGCTTAGACATTTTAGTCGAACGAGTGAGCGAAGTGAACGAAGATTTTAGTGGCAATTAGACGTTTTGGCAGAATGTTTGTACGTATGTCCGCAATTTTTGTCCGAGGACGACTCTTGCCGTGGGATGCCGGCAGTAGAATGTTACCCCTCCTCTCCTACCCGTGGATGCAGTAAGAGCCTTCTAAGGGACACCTCCGGAAGATGGGCAGCAGCGTCTTTCCGTATATCAACATCCCATACTGCGCTCACCAACCCGCCTGCCAAGCGTGGTGAGTATGGCAACTACCCCTCATGGAGATCTATGAGGGAGGCCTTAGTTCAGTAGTGGACGTTTTACGGCTGAAATGATGATGATGATGATGACTCTTAAGTGGATGATCAGATTTTGATGAAATTCGAAACTTAAGGAGATTACAATTTTTGATATGATTTTAGATAAGTGGTTAAGTTATTGAGATATGGGTATTTAGTAATCGATATTTTTGTCCGACCATAAACTTATTTTAACGCAGGAGGTTGCAGGTTTTATTCCCGCCACAAATCAAGTGCAAATGCTCTATGCAATTCTAACTTCGTGGCTAACAACTAGTTATAAAGAGGTTTATGTATAGGTTTTATTTCATAGGTTTTGCCAAAGAGGCCTCATTTGATATTTTCATTATGTAGACTATTGTCACTGGAAAATAATACAATGTGTCCTTCTGTGTTTATAGAGTTTCTATATAAACTCGTGCTTAGGATTCAATTCAATCTAGGCTTGCTGGTTTTATATAGTTATGCGTTGTATTGAGGTTTCTGGAACAAGTTGCCATTAGAATTGCATTTGAACAAAAGTATCGGCCTACTTAAGACTATCAAGGTCAATCAATCGAGATAATATAAGTCCATACCTACCTAAATTATAATATGTGTACTAACACCATCAGGTTACGCCCATGTAAACAAGTAAGTAGTTTTGGAAGGGACAATATCGGGACCTCGTTTTTCCATATTTTTTTAGTTATTTTTATTAATAATTTTACTAGTTGGTGAATGAAAATCATCGAATCCTAAAGGTCGTAGAACTACGAGTAAAGTTGTTCCTTCGGGTGGTCAGAATCACCCCCTCTTGGTTTTGTATGCATGTTATAATACACTCTTGTGTTATGTAAGGTAATGTACTAGAACAATTACGTAAGTACCTAAGCCAATTTCAGGGATTTGGTAGGTAACTTATTAACCGACTTTAAAAACAGGAGGTTCTCAATTCGGCTATATTTTTTTAACTTTGCTATCTATATATATAACTCCGTCGTTTATCGACCGATTTAGAAAAATCTTTGTAAGTCCAAAACTCAGTTCTGGATCCATGAGGAATCGAGGGATCCTCTGAAATATTGTTGGTAAATATATTGCGATTTTGGCATATTCAGCTAAAAGTCAAGCATTTGCAACTAGAAAGTATTATATGGCGAAGTGGAACTGACGAAGAAGACCATGGTCATCGAAACTCTTCAATATTACAAAATTCCCGGGTGACGATATCGAAAGATGGCTATTTTATCCCTATCCACCAAAAATTTTAATCTTTGCTATCCGCTAAATATGATACTTACATAAAGATCATCATCAGGGTGTTTGTTATAGTGTCTACACACAAGTCATAGTTATATGTTTCTGTAATTTGTGGTTATATGCCCAAAAATTTAAGTTGCGGTAGGGTTTTTTGTTGGTTGTTTGCTTTCTTTACACCCAGATGATGGGATCCATAATAAACCGAGGGAAATACTCAAATATGCTGTGAGCGCGTTTACGTTGAAAAATTTAAGAATTATAGAATTAGCCTACATACAGTGTGTTAGTGTGAACACACTTATCACTTAAACCACGAATGTATAACCCTAAAATGAATTGATATAAGTAATAATTAAAAATAATAGTCAATTAGTTTCGTTACATTTTGATAATTCATTTCTAATCTAAGGAACGTGATTTTTTGGACACCCTAATTACAGTCGTATGTCGCCCGCCCAACCAAAAAGTTCATTAACAAATAAGTCTTATTTACATACGTAGCCTTTGTGTAGCCGCTAGGATAGTTTCCCGGCTTGGCACACGATGTCCTGGAAACCGCTCTGTGTACATCCTACGTGCCAAGGTCACCCACCAGCTATGGCATAAAGCCGCACCTTTTCAGTCCACTGTTCGCTTGTGTACGACATTGTCACAGCACAGATAAGTTACACAGTTAGTTTACATTTTACCGCGAATCGGCACACATAAGGGTCGCGATGTATCGACCTTACGAGATTGCACGCGACTGGCGAAGTGGCGGCGCGGGCGCTCGCGTGGGTCTGGCCGCGGGACCTTGGCGGGTGTTTTTGTCGGCGCTTCAAAGAAACGGCGAGTTGCCGAAAGGCGGCGGGCGGCTTGTTTGAGAGAAAGAGAAGGCGCATTGCACCTACGCACGTGTTTCGTAGCCTCAGAAATCGTAGTGTGTGTAGGGTGAAACGCATTCATGATCTATGAGGATTTTCTTTGCAAAAATTATGTAAAAATAAATTATTATTTTTTCATCGGTTTTGGACTCAGTTCCTGATACCTAGTCTGTGGTTTCAAGGATAAGACTGTTTACACTAACACCCGGTATATCGTATTAACTACTAGGCAAAGGCCTCTCCCAAATTTCCACTTGTCGCTATTAGGAGTCCTAACCATATTTTCGAAAGATGTAACGATTGTCTCCCAAACGCTTTTGATTTTGATTCGCAATAAAATAAATTATAGGTGTCTTACTCTGCTAAATGTATGTCGCTAAGATAATTATCAAATATCCAAGTAGGTACTCGGTTTAAGCGCGATTTTAGTTTCCTGAAAAAAGCAGTTTAATTACATACAGATTTTTACAGAACAATAAATATTAGAGTTCTGGTATAGTTTGTGTACCTACTTATTGTGTAGGTACGAAATCGGTGCATGCGCACTCTGCTTAATACCTCACGTCACGTCTCAATGGTAGGTACGTACTCGTATCTCAACGAACAATAAGCCTACGCCAAACGAAGTCTATAGGTATTGCCACTACAAATAAATTAAACCTCCCCGTATAGATTGCGTCTACTCTGGCGTTTATCTTTCTTTCTCAATTTAATTATTTACTTTTGTTCTTTCTTCTGTAGTTGAATGAACGCATGATTGATAAACACCGAAGGTTGGTGTAGGTGATTGGATGAACGTAATGCTAAATGATATTTACGTAAACAATTTTACTAGGGAAGATTAATGTTATATTAGAAAAAGCTGCTGCCCGCATGTTGACCCGCGTTTTTTCAATCAATCAATCATTTATTTATTTGCGAGAATACATGTAGGTACATTTTTTTGCGCGAAACCCTAGTTATGTTTCAAATATGTTAGTGATGGCAGACAGATCCCTAAAACATCAGCTATTTGCCAGTCCGTATTTATTTTGTCAGTCATGTATAGATTTGGTTAGCAAACTCAGCTGTTTCAAAGATTTTCCTTGACATTTTTATCACCCACGCTACCTACACAGTGCACTAAATGTAGCGTCGTGTTGTGAGTTGTTTGTTCTTGCATACGTACGAGAATATAAATAGACATCTACCACCAAGAAGTCGTTCTTAAAATTTCATGACCACAGTTCACCATTCATTGTTATAAAAAATAATAAATAAATTATGCTGGCACCATCTAGCCCCGAGATGTAAGAATAGCTTCTGAGATGCATGATAGAATACTCATACAACATCATATATGAAAAAATAAAATTATATAATTTTTAGACATTATTTTCGTAAATTTTAAAGATACCTAACTTTAAAATAACTGATAAATAATAAAGGTGAAATAATTTTTATATTTCATCATCATTATTTCAGCCGTAAAACGTCCACTACTTCACATGGATCTCCATGAGGGGTAGCCATACTCTCCACGCTTGGCAGGCGGGTTGCCGAGCGCAGTACGGGATGTTGATACACGGAAAGACGCTGCTGCCCATTTTCCGGAGTTATCCCTTAGCAGGTTCTTACTACATCCACGGGTATGAGAGGAGGGGTAACATTCTTACTTTATATTAATTTCATCTTACAACACTTTGGCTAGAGTTGCGGCTTTCAAAGAATATTTTTTACCTGAATGAGTCAGTCCTAATCCTTAGGGAATTACTTCCGCAGTCATTCCTTATGGAATAAAAAAGTCTGCGTAATTAACTTGTTAAGCTTTCGCGATTTGTTAACATATTTATTAGTTTTAAAATTACAGGATTTTATCGCGTACCTTTTTTATTATTTTCCCGACGTTTCGAACACATTTCAGCGTTCTTGGTCGCGGGAGGACTGATGTGCTGAGAGCTACCGCCGCAAATTGATGGCAGAATCCACGACTACCCTCAATTCGTCTTCAGATTCAGAAATGTCCAAGTTCACATTACGACACACTACACTGACGGTATCGGACTGCTGTACAGTCAGTCGGAACACAACGCACACACTTATTCAACACAGGATTCCATGCAGAAGAGAGACGAAAACCATCTTCACGATTGAAATTTAGGTGTTTCTTGATCTCAATCGCCTCTCGAACTATCCTCTTATAATAGTGGCGTTTTTTGGATAAAACTTTTCTGCGTAATTATTTACGTTCTTAAAACTGAACACCCTACCTATATATATTTCCTTTGACTAATAGCTGACTAGGCTGAGATGATGGTAAAGATGTTCAAAAATTTTAGTGAGGTTACTAGGTCATGTGGGATATCTTATGAAAGGTATTCATTTGAACAATAATAAACAGTTTTTAGCTTTCCTTTAAGCCGTATCGTTTTCGAGTAATTTACAAAAATGATTAAAAAATAGATCGTTAAAGGTCTATCTGTCAAGATTAAAAACATATTAAATAACTAAACAACAAAGAGTTACCGTACAGAGGTAGGTACAAATAAGAATACCTATAAACCACAAATAGGTTTTGTTAATTAGAATGTAAAAAAAATATCCAATTATGACCTCAGGATCATTTGATCCAACTAGTAAAATTGTATTTAAATATGTTTTTTTTAATACGATCGTGATTATTTCTCCTTTATAACTGTATTTATGGGCTGAAACCCCCCCTTTTGGGTTAGTAGACATATTATAATACACCATGTACATGACAATCAAAGGACCAAGAAATGTTATAGAACCTGCACTTCAATCAAAATATTTTTCACTATGCGGTGAATTAGAATCGGCTTATAAATAGGATTGGTAAGCAATAAACAGCTAGGTTCCGACCCCCCGATCTCTTGGTTATATATTTATTGGCTACCATATTATGCACGTTCTTGAATTGACAAAACTAACAAAAGTAGACAGCAACAACATGTTCGTAAGATTAGCAGGTCCCTGCCAAATAGAATCGCTAGTTATTTAGCGCCTACGTAGGCGTTAACTGCCACATCGTCACAATACCTTCATATAATAAGCCTTGTGTACTTAAAATATTAACTCTATTGAATTTCTTTATAAACAGACTCGCTTCCTAGGTGATAAAAGTGATAATGTAATAATAATGGAACGATGAAAAATATTTTCAATCTCTCTGCGGTGTTAGTCAAGGCGTTTGCTCTGCCTGTTGTTTGCTCTGTGTTGACTGACTCTTGTAGATAATAAACACAATTTTCGTAGACTCGGCGTAGACAATCAAAAACCAGCCTGTCAAGTAAACATATTAAAGCAAGCACCCTACAATTTGTCTACCTACTGGGAATGTAACTTGTTGTAGTCTGACTGATATTGTAAATAATGCTATTTTAGTTGTTCTCTACACAAGGGCAGACGAGTTCAATTGTAATGATCGCGACTTTATTTTTCGTTGAGAGTGAAGCGGTCGTGTTTTTTTTGTCGAAATTTTTAAATGTTTTTGGAGTGTGCTTCGTGTACGGTTGTGCCTAGTTGAACCGGTTTTGCGCTGGTCAAGCTTTGCGTTATTAAAGTAATGTATATGCGATACTTTATCCAATAATGACCCTATATGTGGCCGATCGCAGTTTATCTCATGTCTTTGTAAGACTTAATTACAACTCAGTATCACTTAAACGTTAAAGCTAGCGTGGTGTGTGTAGCAAGATAGTGCAACTTACGAGATTTTTTAAAAGAAAATACGTAGTGTTTTACTGTGTGATGGAGTTTCAATATTACGCGAACTATGAGCGTCCCATACGAAGGATGCATCATGCCCAACCGTTGTGGGATGAAGAGGATAATCTATCAGACAGACGCGTCAACGGTAAGCAAGCGATTTTCCGTGTCAACTGTGAATTTTAATCGTACTGTGAATCTGAATTTCTTCCGTGGTTTTTACGCTTGAATGTCGAGGTCGGATTGGCGACCTTTTGTTGAGTTTCTTGACTTCCAAGTTCCATGGCCAATTGGACCGTTGCAATAAACCAATTTGTATACCTTGGCGATGTCTCACTGTAGACACCATAAGGGACAATAAAACCTTTCACATTAGCGTGTGCTAGGGGGTGATCCAGGTGACGCAAACCTGTTTAAAGCTTAGCTGTTTTGGCACTTAGTTGGGGAAGAATATAGTCAGATCCTTTGAAATTTCAATCCTATTATGTTTGTTTTGAACGACACTGGCTACTAGTTTATCAGCTAAAAATACAGAGATCAATCCGATAACCTTACCCTTGTACCTTACTGTTTTTTTAACCTTACATCAGATCAGTTTCGTCAAATTATGGAATGACCCTGGATTCTTGCACTGTCTTCTTTAACTTATAAATTATTACTAGAAAACAAGGTAATTTTACGTTTCATTAAATGTCTAGGTCATTAATGTATACCAAAAGCAAATTATAGCCTTATTGACACTGTCGGTTTGGCTTGCTTTATCTTCGGCTCCGAAATGCGTGTTTGTATCACGTCTGTTTTCTGCAAGGCCATCTTCTTTCTTTAAGGCGACGCATTTATAAACAATTATTAGAATGTAATTGTTTAAATGATTAAAGTAAACCACGGACTTGCACCTGCATACAAACTGACGCGAAAAGCTAGTTTAAAATCGTTTAGACGTAAGCGCCAAAACAGTAATTCTTGTTTAAAATAAAACTGTTAGTAATTTTGTAAAATCCAATTATCACTTTAAAAAGGGTGTAAGTATATACTTATTACATGTCCAGAAAACTCTGGACATATGAGTATATGCACTCTTGGTGGCATAAATTGGTTCACATGTAAAGTGAAAATCTTTGTTTTCATAGAGCAGTTCTTGGCAATTGGGACCAACTTGAAGTATAAAACACGAACAATTTAAAACATGAAATATCAATTCCGAATATTTTGTAACAGCTGAAAATAGTAGAAATCACTGACGCCAGTATGCGTCGTCTTAATATTTGATTGTAAATAATGTTTATTTTTATTATGTATTGTTTTGTAAAAAAAATGTTTTATCTGCCGGTGTATATTTTAATCGCTTCTAATAATTAATTGCCTACTCGTGTGATTTGTCTTCATGTATGCTCTGTGTGAATGACAAGGCGCCAAACTAATGGCTCTTGCTTTCAAGTTAAACTCATAACCAAAATAGTTTCTTATTGTGTCCGCAAAACTTCACGCTTTGAAATATAGTTCATTCAGCAAATTTTTAACAACTGACTTCAATGATCAAATGCTTGACTTTCTCTGAAATCACCAAAAGCGCTATATTATTATATTTCAGTAGTTCTCTGGATTTCCCATAGATCATCAGACCTGGGTTTTCAAACAAGAAAGGTAAAACAAAAAACCCAACTGTAGATTTAAATTGGGGACAAGTAGCTAAAAATTGGGACAAACCAACTGACACCAATCGAGTTCTTGAATTTTTCAACAAACATCAACAAAGCCATTAAGCTTCGTCTTAACACAAGAGAGCGTCCTCTTTTTTTGAATTTGGGAATGATTCTGAGAATTTGGGTAGGAAGAGTCATAATAATACGTCCATTCTACACTATTTTACGCCACCTTTGGCCAGTCCTGTTGTTGTGCATTTCCATCCAATAAATACTATTACCAATCTAGCAATTAATCACTCTCTATATCACAGTCACAGCATTGCATGCAGTGGTCTTGTGTCAGTCGGTTATCACGCTTAGGGCCATAAATTGGCTTGTATAGTCAGATTAGATGTATTTATAGGTATTAAATATTAGATAAATAAAACCAATTTGCATTTGTTTATAAACTCTTAATGCAATTTCAAGTAACGTTCTTTGGCGATCAAAAATTGATGACATCGAACTCAGGCTTAGCAATAATACCGCTAGCTAGAGTATTGACAATAATAGAGTACGACCATGCGCTGGTGTTCAGTGACGTGATTTTTCTTGTCACGTGGGGCAGAGCGAAAGACCCTGCTCTTCTTACTTAGGGCCAGGTAGTTATTCGGAAAATTCCTTATTTCCCAGAAAAAATAAATTATCTCATAATAACAACAAAAGGTATTCCTTTGTGGTCCTATGTAGGATGAGCAGGGCATGTTAAATCAAAAACCCACAGTGCAATAATCTTCAGTGTCTTAATTATTAGGGGCACTGAATGATAAGATCAACGGTTCTTGCAGCAATATTCTTGCTTTTATGTGGGTAAGAAATAGGAAGATTTTGTAAATAATGAATGTTTCGTATTCGACCTACTTACTTAGGGCCAGTTAGTTATTCGGAAAATTCCTTATTACCCAGACAAAATAAATTATCTCTTAATAACAACAAAAGCAAGAATATTGTTGCAAGAACCGTTGATCGTATCATTCAGTGCACTTAACATAAGACACTGAAGATCATTGCACTGTGGGTTTTTAACCGACTGCGTTCAGCTCGTTCACGTATAATATTAATTGGCGAGTTAGTATAGTACTTACATGTCTGTCTAGACAGGAAAGACCGGATCGATGGGACGCTGGGATAAATTTAGGAAACCCGCCCCAAAAAGGATTTTTAAATTTTCCTTGTAGGACGACGCATTCGGCGTTAGGCGTGGGTTACCGTTAAAACGTTCAGCGTTCCTTGAATTTTTTTATACGACCATTAAGTCCAAAGAGCAAGATGTCAAACAAACTTATTGAAAAAGTGGATGTGGCTACCCTAGGTACATATAACTTTTCATTAAACTATTTACTTCTGGAGGTATTTATTTATACATACTATTTTTCTCAATAAAATTCTGAATCATCGGAATCGTCATGCAGCATCATTGTCAATGATTTAAAACTAATTATTTCATTATACACCGACATGTACCGACATAATAATATATGCCCATAAATTAGGTATCAGAAGGATATGATAACACCGGAGATTATTCATTGAGATTTTTCATAAAATTCAAGGGAAATTACCGAATGATTTCTACTGGACCTTTGTCCACATAAAAGCACGTCATACTCTCATGAAACAGTCACCGTAATTTATTAGGTACATTCGTAATTGTGACTACGAATTGAACGGTATAATAAATAATTGTTATCTGAGAAGTGCGTAGGTAATTAATAAAACAAAATAATAAAGACTGGTACAATCGATTTCATACGAAGCTTTTTATCAAAAGAAGGTGAACCACCTTTAGGCACACAGAATACATCCTTGGATAAATTACACACACGTTGCCTGGGTTCCATCCACTTAACCCTTCACCGCATCTCATTCCTTTGAACCCCTAGAGAAAACTGTCCATATTTTATTTGAAGCGCCGTATATGTTTATGGTTAAACAACTAACAAAAAAATATATTTAGTCGTTATAGTCCTGGATCCTTAGATAAATTAGTCCATGTGAGTGTCGGAACACGCGCTGTGTAGCGTTCCGTAGTTACCCGTAGACCTGGTTGTTAGAGGTGTGTGAGATATGTGTGTTTTTTACGTTTACGAAAACATACTAACATATACTAATAATTGAGTTTTCGGTTTAAAGTATTAGTTTTCTTACAAAGTTCAAGATTAAAACTAAAACTGTAAATCTAGCCGTTTTGATTACAGAGGCGGAGAGTAGAGTTTTCATTTCATTCATTTCAGCCGTAAAACGTCCACTACTGAACACAAGCCTCCCTCATGGATCTCCATAAGGGGCGGTTGCCATACTCACCACGCTTGGCAGGCGGGTTGGCGAGCGCATTATGGGATGTTGATACACGGAATGACGCTGCTGCCCATCTTCCGGAGGTAGCTCTTAGCAGGCTCTTACTGCATCCACGGGCAAGAGAGTAGGGGCAACATTCTACTGCCGGCACCCCACGGCACCACCATCCACCGAGTAGAGTATGTAGTAGAGTTTTATTTTTTTATTCCCTTAAAAATGTAGAAAACTACCTACAAATATTTGCTTAACAACAGATATTTGTCTCGAGTCTGGGTATTTTCTAAGTATATATTTATAAAAAAAAATATTCTATTAATCATCTGGTGTCCATAGTACACGCGGTTTAATTATTTTATTTATTTTTCCCATGAATCTAAAAATCCATGCAGCGGTGAAGTATATTGTCATTAAAATCGTAGACAGTTTAGCAGGTGGGGTGTCTACGTCTATACATAGACAAGGATATTATTCTATCTAGGTCAGTTCATGACCCGTCACAAAAGGGTTCCACTGCAAGGGTTTACGAGTTATTCTTTGCAGTAAAAGGTCAGACAGAGATATAAAACAAAAGAAGGCCAGGGAGCATTTTTAAATTCTTTTATGTTAAGAAGAATATAAAGTGGAAGGGTGACAGTACTAATGAATCATTATGTATTGTCTGTAATGATGGAATGGTTTTATGGAAGTTAAGTACAGGTGTGTCATTGTTCTGAAAATACTGTTACAGTTATGATTATTGTCCTTCAGTTTGCTCTGAACTAAACATGAGGACTGTCCCTGTCACGATAAATAAGTTTACGATGTTTTCCTACCTACAGTTTTAACAATGGCAACATAACTTATTTATTGGCACGGGAGGGCCCAAAGTTAGTTTGGTCTCCGATGCAAGAATGCTCTCTACTTTCCTTCTTTCTATAAATTGTCCTGTTATTTGTGATAAATAATAGTTTCATAATGTTATGTTTAACCGCGACACGAATTATAACTTTGACTGGGTCTCCATACTATGTAGACGACGGTCCCGTAATAGCTTTGCTTAGTTTTGGGTTAAATTATGCTTATGAATTATCGAACATTATTCATTATTTTAAGCGACAAAATGTAGAGGCTCTCAATCTCATGTAAAGCAGAATCCTAGTTCAAATATGTCTTCCGGGGTTTCATATTCCAGGTCCCCCGGCAGCTAATTTCAATATTCCTTTGTGAACTCGTCGAATACGCTATCAAACCTACCGTACGTTGTTAATTGAAAACGTTCCAACAAAGCCAACTCAATTTCAGTCAGCCGATGTGAGTTCATTTGTTTTTGTGGTTTTGTCTTTGGATGCAACAGAAAGGTAACTGGCACAATGTCCTAAGCTTTGAGAAAACATCCCTTCATTTTACTTTAGTTATATGAGGAGTTTTCTGTAATAAATATTTAATATAGAAACTAGATAGCCGTGTGGTGCCGGCAGTAGAATGTTGCCCCTCCTCTCATGCCCGTGGATGCAGTAAGAGCCTGCTAAGGGATACCTCCGGCAGATGGGCAGCAGCGTCTTTCCGTGTATCAATATCGCGTACTGCGCTCACCAACCCGCCTGCCAAGCGTGGTGAGCATGGCAACTACCCCTCATGGAGATCCATGAGGGAGGCCTGTGTTCAGTAGTGGACGTTTTACGGCTGAGATGATGATAGAAACTAATAGATGGAGCTTACTTAGGATTTATCTCATCTAAGGGAGCCTAGACATTCGCCAGGTCGCGGGAAATTCCTGGCACAGGACCGGCTTATGTGGCGTACACAAAGGGAGGCCTACCACCTAGCAGTGGGTACCTACGGGCTGTGGATGATGATGATGATGAAGGGAGCTCAGCGCGCAAGGATATTTTCTTCTTGTCATTGTAAATAGTGTTTTCATCAAAAAAAGAACTCAAGCGCTATTTATTAGGCTGTATGGAATCATTTTTGTCATATTTTCTTTTTATGAAAACACCTCATTGTTTGTCAATTTCAGCCATTTTGAATATTAAACCACCGCCACAAAAGTATAAGTTTGTCGTGTGTGTATCGTAGCCACCCAAACGAATTGACCGATTTCCTTTAGTTTTTCTATAAGGTTTAATTTAGAATGTTCTTAGCCCTGTCGCATGGTTTTTTTCTGGCCGCTTGAAGATATTCATCAGCTCTTGTCTTTTACTATGACATGGGGCAATAAATTTATATTTGATGTAAATATTAATTTATAACTTCTTTGTGTCATAATATTTTTCTAATCTAAAGAGGATCTACTGAGACATAAAACTCTCACTAGATCCATAACTTATCCGTTTGGAAGGCAATCTAGGCTTACAACTTAGTTGTGAGAATTCAATTAAAAGTTGCAATCTCATCTTTCTATCAGATTCTACCGCTTTCTCAATTGTCGCCGGCTTTATTTTTCATTTCATCCAATTTTCTTTCTCCCGTTCGTTAGTAAAAAGAATCCCAGTCTGACAGTTTATTACTAAAATGCAAGCAAGACTAACATCTGACCGCAACTTTAGTGAAAATGTTGATCAATAAAGTACATAACGGTTCCATAGATTACCACAAATAACGTTTAGATTTTTATGTATTTCTATTTTTTCTTTTTTAACTTAATCAACAAGTTTGTGAGATTTAAAAAAAAAAGTAAGCCCCTATATTAAGTAAGAGCTAGAAAACCTTATTTCTATTAAAAAACCGTTTATAAGTAACTTTCAGTTTTGCGATTTACACATAATTTGATATCCATCTTGGGTATATTTAGAACCATTCGTTTATTCATCTCAACTGTCACCCCTCTTGCAAACGTCTAAACAGATTTTGGTAGTGAAAATCGGTTGCATGCTTCTAACCATATCCATGTATATGCATGGAACATTTTTATACGTGTATCGATACATTGAAAGTATATGTGTGTGTAGACATACTTTAAATGTTTTCTTATTTAGTTATCAATCAGTAATGACTGCATTAGCGTTTCTGTTTATTTAAATTGTTTTTTAGCCGTGAAGGCCACATAATAACTTGTGTGTTGTTAGTTTAAATTAAGTTAAATTATGTTTTGTCCAACTAGTGTATAGGTACTAACTGTAGCTTGGGTAAAAAAATAACTTTATTTTTGTTCTGCTATTGTATAAGCTGTAGGCTTTCCTATAAAAGTAAATGAAAGGAACCACCGCTGAAAAACGTGAAAAAATTACGGCGATACAATATGTCGAAATGTTGCGTAACGCGTAACTAAGTGTAGTTTATGGCTTGTAGAATTTAGTAGAATTTTGATTTTCATATCCTGTTATGCCATACCTATTGTGTGCCGCTAAATTAATTTATGATCCTTGAGTAATTTAGCTTAGTTTAGTTTTAGGGCAGCAACGGAATCGACCATTGAAGGCTTCGTCTCCCAGTACTATAAAGCTCGTAAAACTAACATTAATAAACGAGATGTAGCAGTTAATCAAGCAGATGGCTAGCGATCTGAATGTGGTTCACGGGTTCATACATCTATTTAGGGATTGAGTCAAGGTTTCGCTTACATCGCTTCGTTATTGGGTTTTGCACGCTACTAGAGGTATAAATATTTTATAACTATAGGTGCCTATGTGTTCATAGTAAGGCAATCGGTTCAGTCAGCTTCGGACGTATTGACATGTTCTTTTCTCTAAGTGTAACCGACTAAGCTGAATGTATGATATTGAGGCTGAGTAATCCATCTAACAACTTTCCAGGCATGAATACTAGTAGCTAACGCTGTATAAATTGTCTATTTAATGAATGTGAAAGGACAAAACATCATCATCTTATGGCTTTCGTATTCATGCTGTTCGGGATGCTACAGTGCCTGGGACATTGTTAGTTGGATAAGGCTTACCTAGCACCTATATACCAGCATACAGCATACATCCTCTCTCTCTATAGAGAGGATGCATGCTGTATGCTAGCATATTACCATACCTTAGTTTTAGTATTACCATAACCTTAGTCGGCTAGTAGTCAGAGGAAAGAACAGACGGCAATATGCAAAGATTTTAATCTTTAGCTATATGTCTAAACATCAGCCTGTATGAGATCGGGATGGCCCTGAAGCAGCTTAAGAACGACAAGGTGCCGTGTGAGGACGGAATCACTTCAGAGCTTCTGAAAGCAGGTGGATCACCGGTACCTACTTAAAGTCCTTCAGAAGCTCTTTAATTCCGCCTTGCTTGAAGACAATGAAGACATACAGAAGACCGAAGAGTATAACTTGCCGCTATGTCTCGTGTTTGTGGACTATGAGAAAGCCTTCGATTCGATCGAAACATGGGCGATGCTTGAGTCTCTCCAACGATGCCGAATTTACTATCGGTACATCGAAGTGTTGAAGTGTTTATATACAAACGCCACTATGTCAGTCCGAGTACAAGGACAGAGCTCGAAGGCGATTCCCTTAATAAGAGGCGTAAGACAGGGAAACGTAATCTCTCCGAAACTGTTTACGACTGCTTTGGAAGATGCCTTCAAGTTCCTGGAATGGAAAGGGCCGGGAATCAATATTAACGGCGAATACATCACTCACCTTCGATTTGTCGACGATATTGTGGTCATGGCAAAGTCGCTGGAAGAGCTCAGCACGATGCTCGAAGACCTCAATCGAGTCTCCCAATGGGTAGGCCTTTAAATGAATATGGACAAGACGAATATCATGTCGAATGTCCATGTCGTGCCTGCCCCAGTTATGATTGAGAACTCGGCTCTTGAAGTTGTCAACGCGTACGTACATATGTCGAGGACAAACAGTCCAATTAGGTAATTCGACGATTGACCATCGTCGAAACTAACTCGGATATGCTGCCCGCATTTGGGAAACTTCGCAACATCTTTTCGTCCAACATACCTCAGTGCCTTAAGACGAAAGTCTGTGCGTGTTACCAGTGATGTGATGACATATGGAACCGAGACGTGGTCCTTCACTATTGGCCTTATGAATAAGCTCAGAGTCGCTCAACGAGCTATGGAGAGGGCTATCCTCGGGATTTCTCTACGGGATCGAATCAGAAATGAAATAAATTAATTCTCTTTTATGTTCCTACCTACTGTTTTAAACTAAGATAAATGTGTTATGTAATGTATTATGTCTGTGCTGTTTTTGTGAACTGAATAAATGTCTATTCTATTCTATTCTTTAAATGAGGGGATACGTAGAAGAACTCGGGTCACCGACATAGCCAAACGGATCGGCACTTTGAAGTGGCAATGGGCAGGTCATATAGCGCGCAGAACAGATGGCCGATGGGGCCGTAAAGTTCTCGAATGGAGGCCACGGACTGGCAAGCGCAGCGTAGGACGTCCACCTACAAGATGAGCAGACGACTTGGTTTCCAACCGCAGTACTTGGAGATCAATGAGGGAGGCCTTTGTCCAGCAGTGGACGTCCTACAGCTGATACGATGATATGTCTAAAGCTTACATAACCGCGGGTTTCTTCACGATGTTTTTCTCTAACGATAAAGAACTTATACGTTTTCCTGGCTGAACCTTTTGTAGGATTTTTATACCCAAAATTGATTTTTAGATTTAAGAAACTGAAACTACGGTGTTTAAGCGTCAACTTTCGTACCTTTCTAATTAATAAATAATTAAGTCAAGGAATAATTGCCAACAAAAGTTAAAATCCCTGACGCCAATATCGCTAATGCGTCGTCTTTAAGGCCCGCTGTGCTACGCAGCTATACAACAAAATTCGGTTTGATTTCATTGTTAAGGTCATTAGAACCTTATTTATTATGTGTTTAGGAAAATCACTGCGGTCCAAATTAGATTTCGGTGTCGTATCGGCCGTTTAATTAAGTGTCGTTCTAGGATGTTTTCGTGCTAGTTACCTACAAGTTTACAAGTGAATTAATTTCGGTACGCTCTCGACCGAGCTTTTCTTGGTCTTAGCCAAATTCTCAAAAAAAATTAAACATAACAAAGACTGCTATTTTCTCCCTTACTGACATTACTACGTTGATCTTAGTTACAAGGTCATTCAAATGTATTTGAAATATAAATAAAATGCTCTATTTTGAGAAACGTTTTGTGAATAAACCAAAGTTATTTAAGTTTTTGGACAAAACCAATATGTTTAACTACGAGTTCCTACTCATTAGTGCGCGTGCGTCGGTATTATTGTTAAATAAGACACTTAAAGACTATGCTACAGTTCTTGGTGTCAGGGCGCATCAAACGATTTCAATCCTTGGAATAAACACGATATCTTAATAAAACATATCCTTGGAAGACGAAGACGGCTATAAGCTTACTTTAGAAACATTACCTTTGTAGTTATTTTTACATCGATCGTGCGTAACTGTCTTTGGCTATAAATAAGATCATCTTTATACCCTGCTATAGGTACAATGAAATCATTCATCATCTCAGCCGTGGGACATCTACTTTTTGACATAGGCCTCCCTTATGGATCTCCAAGTACGGATCATGAGGTTTTGTTGCCATACTCGCCACGCTTGGCAGGCGGGTTGGCGAGATTTTGATACACGGAAAGATGCTGCTGGCCGTTATCCAGAGGTTTATCTTAGCTAGTTCTTACTGCATCTTTGGGCAATAGATGAGAGGTAATTTCACTGCCGGCACCTTATGGAAACATTTACTTATGAAATATATGAAATATCAATAAAAATATTTTTGTCTGTTCCCTCATCTTCAAAACGGCTGGGTTAGGTTTGAATTTTTATAGGACGTATACTGGGTGGTAGCTCTCTAACGAAGTAACTTAGAGTCAAATAAAAATTGTAACGCAGGCAGCAGCATCATACATAATACTCGTACGTATAGACACATAATACCTAATGTAGAGCGAAGCGGTAACCATGAGCAATTCGTTAACGTAGTATAAAATAGCAATCCCCAACTTTGCTAAAGAGCACTTAGCGAGATGTATCATTTTGTAGGTTGCGTGAGTTTTTCACATTTATTAGAAGATCAACGCTACTGTTTATCGTTCAAACATACGAAAGTAGCCGTTCATAACATACGACTTATAAAACAATACCTAATATATAAGCTTAGAGTATTATTCTAGTGTATAAGGTATTTTTAATGACTATTGATATTGGTCACAAATTAAGTCCTCCTCTCATGTCCGTGGATGCAGTAAGAGCTTGCTACAGGATACCTTCGGAAGATGGGCAGCAGCGTCTTTCCATGTTTCAAATTCACATACTGCGCTCGCCAACCCGCCTGCCAAGCGTGGCGAGTATAGCAACCCCCTCGTGATCCATGAAGGACTATGTCCAATAGTGGACGTCCTACGACTGACATGATGAACCTAAGGTTTCTAGTACGGGGTAATTACTAATTATCTTATAAGTGTCCCACTGCTGGGCAATAGTCTCACAAATCTCCTTCCATTTCAATCAATCAATCAATCATTTATTTATAAAGATCTTAACGAAGTATTACCATATCCAACGCAATTATCAAGACCCTACCTCCCTTGCTAGTTAAAACTGTGGTACGGCAAGGTAAAGTCTCAAATCACGCTCACATATAAAAATACCTTACAAAGATATATACCATATAGACTAACATATATTATTTTATAATAAAAAATCCTATAAATACGGTTATTTACGTAGATCGCCTTTGACTTTTGAAGGCTAGGAGTATATTTTTAATGTTTTCTATCTATTTATTTGTTACAGGTAAGTGGCTTGCTTGCTGGGAGCTTTATTCACGATGCATCGAGACGATTTTCGAATGATTTCTTCTACGAAGGATCTATACACGTACACCCTGGCTGCCAAATCGGTAAGTTTATCACCTACTAGCTGACCCGGTGACCACTTCGTGGGGCGTTAAGCATTTTTACTTGTGATGAAATTATGAGTGTGGTTAGGTTAGTACTGAGTGCTACGACTTATGTATTACCTGACTGCCAGAAGGAGGGTTATATTTTAAAGCATTATGGATGTTGTATGTATTTGCATGCCAATTTGGCTATATTACCGCGTTTGTTCAAATAAGTGAATAAAATGATTATAATTAAATACTTAAATCATGTTTATTTTCCATTTCCAATTAGCCGTAAGTGTCCCACAGCTGGGCAAAGGCCTCCTTCCCATCTCGCCATGCTTCTCGATCTGCTGTCAATTTGACCCATGCGCACATGAATATTGTTCTAACTCGTAACGCCATCGTTTCTTCGGTCTGCCGCGGCGCGTCTTACCGTGTCGGGGTTCCACTGGGTTGTGATCTTAGCCCTTCTTAGCCCTTCGGGCATGCGGTAGACATGACCAACCCAGCTCCATTTCAGTTTCGCAACTTTCTGAGCTACGTCGACAATTGTCTGTTTATATTGATGAAAACTTTTCTGTATACTATATTAAATGTAATGAAGAGTTCCAACCCGAGATAGATAAGTCAACATAATTATTACCAGGTCTATGCCCACCAGAGATCATTTTTGACCCTTAATAGTGAGGGCAAAAGAGAAACGTTTTTAAATTTAGAGCTGTCAGCGTACAGTTGTGTGTATTAGTTCCGTTTTAATTTTAGAAAGGCACTAACCGAATAGCTATACGTCATTTTAATCAGTTTTACGTCAATTAAATTAGCTTTAGCTAGTTAGTGCAACAACAGAATCGCCACCAGTGTAGGCTTAAAATATTAACGTCTTGTTTAAGAAAAAAGCCGTAACATAGAAATATCACTCAATATATTACGACAGGGTCGCGGTTCCATACCTATGTCGTATTATCTCCTTAACCATTTGTCCAAATTATATGCAGTAAAAAGGAAAAGTGTTTTGTTTTAAACACTTGAGACGATAAATTTACTTATTTTGATAAGAATTCATAATTGTCGATAATAAAACTAATAAACATCACTTTACGATTTTAATTATTTTTTAACTTATAAAAAGTATTTTTTGTAACTTAAATATGAAAGTTAGACTGTCGCTGACTTTTTTCAAGCCCTTAAACTTTTGTCTAGAACTCAATCATATAACTCTCATCATTAAGGCAGCGTTCGTAAGAAACGTTTTTGTTCAACCGTTTTTTCTCTGACTTACTTTGCAAATCCAACTGCTTACCACGAAAAAGTCTTTTAATTTTTCGGTTAATTTTATAGCTTATGAATGACACACACAAATACTGTGGCTTTCTATTATTATTATTTTTAAGGGTTTATTTTTGCTCAAAATATTTGAAAATATTTCGGTATAAGTGAAACTCACGGGCCTAAGCCAAGTGAGGATCACTGGAGTGTTGTTACAGGGTCGTCCTGTAAAAACTTTCTGACAATTCTGCAAGTGTTGAGAATGGCAGCTTTCTGCATCGTTATATGAAGGCTTTCTTCAAGGCTAATTATTTTAAGATAATGAAAAAGGTTTTTCGGGATGACTCCGGTACTAGAGAGCACCAGCGGTACTATGAACACTTTGCTCATCTTCCACATTCTTATTATTTCTTCCTTTAGCTCTGTATATTTATGTATTTTTTCTGTTATTGTCTTTTGGATATTATGGGTGTTTGGTACGGCAATATCTATTAAGAAGGTAGTTTTGTTCACTTTATCTATCAGTGTTATGTCCGGCCTATTGTTATGTACTGTTTTGTCTGTGAGTATGGCTCTATCAAAGTACATCCTGTACCTGTCACTCTCCAGTACCGCTTTTGGTGTGTATTGGTAATAAGGTAATAGTTTGGTACTAATTAGCTGGTGTTTTAGTGCAAGTTTTTGGTGAACTATGTGAGCAACTTGATTATGTCTGTGTGTATAATCTGTTTGGGTGAGACTAGGGCAGGCGCTAGTGATATGTTGGATGGTTTCAGAATGGCGGTGGCATTTTCTACATTTGTCGTTTTGGCTATTAGGGCTTTTCAGAATAAACTTTTTGTAATTTCTAGTTTTTATTACCTGGTCTTGGATTGCTATCATAAAACCCTCTGTTTCCGCGAAAAGAGAACCAAATTTTAGCCAGTTGTTTGAGGCTTGCAAGTCATTGTGTGGTTGCTCCAAATCTTTAATATGCCGGCCGTGTAGTTCTTTGCCGCGCCATCTGTTCATTTGCTCATTTTCGTTGTCTATGGGACTAACAAATACAAGGTCTGTTTGAATAAGATTCAGAGGTGTAAAATTGTTGTCAGATGCTACAGTCGCCATATGCATTTTACTTGTGGTAGATTTTTCATAGAAAAAGTTTCGTAGGATTTGGATTTGACCATTCCAAAGATTTTTAAGATCTATAAGACCCCTACCTCCTCTGGACCTATCTAACGTTATTCTTTCTATTGCTGATTTAGGATGTAAATAGTTATGTCTTGTTAGTGTCGTTCTGGTTTTTACTTCTAGTTTCTTAATATCTGTACGTGACCACTTCACGATTCCAAACGAATATGTTAATACTGGGATGGCGTATGTATTTAAAGCTTTAAATAAATTCTTAGAGTTAAGAGGTCTTTTGCAAATTAAGTTAATTCTGTTAAAGTATTCCTTTCTTATATCTGTTTTAATTTTTATGTGATCTATAATTCTACCTTGGTGCAGTCCTAAATATTTATATGTATCTTTTTTATCCATAACGTCGAAAATATAAGGTTCACTATTGGAGTTTCCCGTTACTTTGCCCCTATTTAATTTAAGTGTTTTACATTTATCGAGGCCAAATTTCATATTAATATCATTACTAAATTCAGATGTGATATTTATTAATTTATGCATTTCTGTATCATTTTTCGCAAATAATTTTATATCATCCATGTACATAAGATGACTGAGAGTAAAATCTGAAGTTAATTTGTAACCAAATTTAGAGCTATTAAGTAAGTTTGAAAGAGGGTTTAGCGCTAGACAAAACCACAAAGGACTCAGGGAATCTCCTTGGAAAATACCATTTTCGATGGGAATTTCATCGGTGATTAGTGATGAGTTATCCGTCCTCAAAATGAGTGTCGTCCGCCAAGTAATCATGGTATTCTCCAAAAAGGTTATAATATCCGGGTTTATTTTATAAATCTGTAACACGCGAATTAACCACGAATGCGGTACACTATCGAATGCTTTTTGGTAATCGATGTATGATAAATGTAGATTGCGACTTTTTGATGTGGCATGTTTTAGTACAGTAGAATCGATTATCAATTGCTCTTTACATCCTTTATGATTTTGTCTGCATCCTTTTTGTTCTTCAGAAAGAATGCCATTGCAAGTTAAATGACTATTAATTTTACGGGTAATGCAAGATGTTATAAGTTTATAGATGGTAGGAAGACAAGTAATAGGACGATACTGTGATGGATTGGCTGATTCATTGCTTTTAGGAAGCATGTATGTAATGCCCTTGGTCGCGAACGCCGGAAGGTTTTCATTTCCCTTTATTAGGTTGTTAATGTTTTTGGCTAGAGACTCATGGAGGACATACAATTTTTTGTACCAAAAATTATGTACCCAATCTATGCCAGCAGCTTTCCAGTTCTTCATCCTCTTTGTTATTTCTGCTATATCGGTTTTAGACACCTCTGTATACTCCATCTCTTCTATGTTTTCGGCATTTCGTTCCTCAGATTTTATCCAAGCCGCTTGCTCATTGTGGTCTTTTACCCTTTTCCATACACCGCCCCAGTAATTTTTTAGTTCTTGTTCAGAAGGAACTTCATTGGTTGTATCTTTGTTAGTATCTTTGAGTGATCTGTAAAATACTTTCTCATTCGTATTAAAACGTTTATTATCAATTTTTCTTTGTAGTGCCTTCTTGTACCTAGCTAATCTTTGAGATTTAAGAGTCAATTTTTGTTTTAATGTATCTAAAAATTCTTCCGGTCTATTATTATTTTTCTCATGAGTTGAATGGATTTTGTATTTTTCGAATATCTTATGAACTTTTTTAACTAGATTTGCATGTCTATTGTTGTTTATATATTGTGTAAGCCTACCAACATCAGCTCTTAGTATCGTTATGTCGTTTTCTAATCTAATTTGCCATGCTGGTTTTTTATTTGGTTGATCATTTTTTTCATGTGAGATTTTATATCCTAATTGTGTCGATATAACAAAAGCGCTACAGTAGATCAATAGATGTAATTGGGTTAGATCAGAATCATCACTATGAAACTTACTAAGCACCTCATGATTGAATGCATGGACAATCTCATACAGCTTTTTATTTTCTCTGAGGCGAGGTAACCTGGGCCTAGATGTCGGGTCAGTTTCTGAATAAATGTCTAAAGTGATTTGAAGTTGATCTATTAATTCGCGAAGAGATTCATTCGTTATTTGAGCAATATTCATTACAGTAGGCGTTAATGTAGTTATCGTCGCTTGAGTGGGCTCTGGTACTGGGTCTAAAGATTCTATTTGTGCTGATGATGTTAGAGAGTTTAAGGATTGGCACAAGTTGGGTTCAATAACATTTAAGTAACTTTCCTCTAATTGATTTGCTGTAGTAGATGAAGCTGCAGCCTCATTACTATCCTGTTCGCATCTTAGTTGTTCAGAGACTTCTAATTTATGTTTGTTGATTTGTTCTTCTGACAACAGTCTATTACGAACAATAACCCGTCTTTGGTCCGCAATTCTCTGAGATGATACGTTTAGACTTGGATATGTTAATTTGAACTTGTCAAAAAGTTTTTTACAGTACATTGTCTTATCTGTTTCTAAATTAGTTACATAAAAGTATGTGCGCATGATGAAAGTATTTATGTCATCATCCCACTTCATGCGCACCCTAGGTTTTCCAGCTTTGGTGGTCACAGGATGGACGGCCGAAGCCTCCTGTGAAACATCCTCAACCGGAGTGACTGTTCTATTTCTCAAGTTGTGTATGACTTGTAGTCTTTCATTAGCGGAAATTGAAGATTTCGGTGAAGAAGAAAGAGAAGAGGTTTCAGAGTAAGTGTTTAGGTAAGATGGTGGAGAGGAAGGAAGGGAAGGAAAAAGAGAAGAAGGTGAGGACATAGTTGATGGGGCTTCTTGTGACTTTTCAGCCCCACCGTTTTGGCTGCATTGGCTCCTTTCCTCGATAAGAGCAAGCCTTGTAACTCCCGCATCATCATTGTTCCTACCTTGTTGGAGGAGATTGCCGACTTGAGATCTGCTCCGGCTTCTAGTAAGCGGCCGTAGGTCATACCTTCTGTTGGACTCGCATTGTTCGGGATACCCGGCAGAGGACCGTCCATTATCCTCGCCACCGATGGTTCGTATGCTGTAGCGCTCAGCATCGGCTCCAAGCGCGCCCCGGCGATCGCCCCCAGGAAGCGATCCTATACTTACATCATTATTACGTTTCTCCATATTGATGGGTTTGCCAGTACCCTTTTTAGTCACCTGCTGAGTTATTTCGTTGCAGGTGTCCGCCCCTCACGTGACATAGGTGGTCAGCACGGACGTAGGGTTGGGCTTTGAGGGGCTTATTATTATTATTATTATGGGTTTATTTTTGCTCAAAATATTTGAAAATATTTCGGTATTAAGTGAAACTCACGGGCCTAAGCCAAGTGAGGATCACTGGAGTGTTGTTACAGGGTCGTCCTGTAAAAACTTTCTGACAATTCTGCAAGTGTTGAGAATGGCAGCTTTCTGCATCGTTATATGAAGGCTTTCTTCAAGGCTAATTACTTTAAGATAATGAAAAAGGTTTTTCGGGATGACTCCGGTACTAGAGAGCACCAGCGGTACTATGAACACTTTGCTCATTTTCCACATTCTTATTATTTCTTCCTTTAGCTCTGTATATTTATATTATTAAGAGCCTGTACTGTCCCACTGCAGGGCAAAGGCCTCCCTTCCTTCCTTCCACCTTTGGCTTTCTATTAGTAAAAAAAAATTCAAAATCGGTTCAGTAGGTAAGTCACAAACTTTACCTCTTTATAATATAGTATAATACTTAATCACGCTCGATACGTATCGCGATATTTGGATCGTAATCCAGGATGACGATATTTATCGAGTGTGTAGTATAGCGTATCACGTATCGTGATACGCCATTCGCTGTACTACATACTCGATAAATATCGTGATACTGGATTAACATGGTAAAAAGAAACCCTTATAGAATCACTCTGTCTGTCTGTCACAAATGGATATCTCGAGAACTAGTGATGCTATCGACTTGAAATTTGAAATGGTAAAAGATAACACTTTTTTACTAATATAGCATATATAAAAATATAGCATGTGTGAAAGGTATTCATTTGCACATTAATAAACAGTTTTTATTTATTATTTATACCGTATCGTTTTTTAATAATTTACAAAAATGTTGAAAAAACGACCGTTCCCCCCCCCTTATCTCCGAAGTTTACAGTTTTTTAGACAGGGGGGGTGGAAGGAGGGTTTTAAATTTTTTTGTTGTGATGTTACTAGGTGATGTGGGGTATCATATAAAAGGTATTCATTTGCAAATTAATAAACAGTTTTTAGTTTTACCCCCCCCCCCCCTTATCTCCTAAGTTTGCAGAGATAAACCCGTGAAACTTTTATAGCTAATAGAAGTATGTAAAGTTTATAGGAAAATTATAGCGAAAGTTACTAGGTCATGTGGGGTATCATATGAATGGTATTTATTTGCACATTAATAAACAGTTTTTACTTTTGCTTTAAGCTGTATAGTTTTTGACTGATTCACAAAAACGTTGAAAAAAATTGCGTTCCCCCTTATCTCCGAAGATAAACCTCCGAAACTTTTATTGCTATTATAAATGTATGTAAAGATTACTACAAACTCTCTAAATAGCATACTTTTTTAGAAATCATCGAAAGTGTAAAAAATCTACATAAGTTCCGCTATCAGACAAGAGATGGCGCTGTCAAGGTTCTCCAACAAATATAAACCGCCGTTGTCATATATTCTAATGGCACGGAACCCTCGGCGCGCGAGTCCGATTCGCTCTTGCCCGGTTTTATTTAATAGCGTGAAATCAAGTTAGATATTACACCCCTTGGGCAGAAACATGACCTCATCTCTTCCGGAAAACTGCTTTCACTGTTACGTAAGATTTCAAGCTATTATTATGATAATCGAATCACGTTTTCGGAACCGTTTTAGTTTCGCATGAGTTCAAACACAACTCTAACTGAAAAATGCCTTTGTTCAGTGAGACCGCAAGGGCCTCATAGATAAGTCAATTTACAAAGTAACGACACACATTAACTGAATAAAACACATAATTAAAATTGTTCGCTTTAGATGACACGCGAGTTAGGAAAAGAAACGAACAGTTAGCTTACTGCTTAACTTCCGTACTTGTAAACTTTAGATTAAGTAATTTTCTATGTATCTCATTATAAGTAAATCATTTGTGTTTCTTAAGGCGGAACGAGTCGCCCACATCTTTCCATACAAACGTGGAAGGGTAACTACTCCACTGTTTGACGTTGACCATCCAACACTAAGGATTATATTATATTATATATTATTTCTATTTTATATTTAGTTTGTAATACTGATATGGACCTTGTCTTAAATAAAGATAAATTATTATATCAATTTATCTCGTCATAATCTATGTTTGTATACACCCCAAACCGTAATAAAAGTATTTATTTAAAAAATACAAGCTTCTAAACTTTCGTATTTCAACACTGATTTTAGCCCAACTTTGGACGAAACTAAATAATATACGGAGAAAGAAAACTCAAATATTAACGCCGTTCCGACATACATAGTTTAATTATTCAAAAGTTGAAATAAATGTTATTTTGAAAAGATTACACTCAAGTTTTTCTATAATAACCCTTGTCTATTCACATATTTTTGCGCGGTCGTTTTAGGAATGAATCATTGTGCGTTTCATTCTAGCGCGCGGGTACACACACTATGTCAGGTAAGATAGCATACATTTAGGCCGCGCCCACTGGACTTTGCCTCCGCGACTTGTTGAGCCTTAAGAGAATACGTAGAATAATTTGACTCGGTAAAGTCACCGCAATGCACATTTTTATTGGCATAAACCACGTTTAAAGGAATTGCAGCTGATTCCGTCCCAAGTGGCTTTTTACTTTATGTAATCTGATATTTTAAAATACCTACGCTTTATTGCAAATATTGCGTTTGAAAACGTTTAAGGTAAGATGAATGTTTCAAAATACTTAAGGAAACGTGAAAATGGTTTTGTTTTTATTTATTTATTCAACAGGGCGCTAACCTAACACTAACAGGTAAAGCCGGTTCGCCCAAAACCACAAAAACGAATTTCCAAACGAATAAGATATTGTCTGTAGTAGTTTAATCATCATCATCATCATCATCATCTCAGCCCTAGCTAGACGTAGTCTACAGCTAGACGTAGGCCTCCCTCATGGATCTCCAATATCATGTGGACGTTGTTGCATGATACCTACTCACGCTTGGCATGGCGAGCGCAGTACGGGATGTAGATACCTACACGGAAAGACGCTACTGCCCATCTTTCGGAGGTATCACCTTTGGCAGAACTGCCGGCACCCCACGCCAATGATGATGACGAATTACTGTATTTTCTATAACCATTGTAGGTACACATAGATAATTAACCCACTGTATTTATTATCTTTGCCCATAGACAATATCAGGTGTTACAACGAAAACTGCGCATCATATCATGAATATTTATAACTTGTCAGAAGAGGAGCTGCTTACTTAACGTTCATGTAAATACAATGTTTACTTTGAAAACAATTTCAATGCTAATAGCTAGTTATACAAAAACATCCTTTAAATAAGATATTTAACGTCTATTACAGATGATAAATAAATTACAATTACAATTAGCCATAAGTGTCCCACTGCTGGGCAAAGGCCTCCCCTCCAACTCTCCATGCATCCCGATCCGCCGACAATTCGACCCATGCGCTGTTATGCCGGTCTAACTCGTAAATAAAATAAATATAATAAATAAAATCAAATAAAAAATGTGCCTAGCTTAATACCACCATTATTCCATCTGCAATCAGAAAAAGTATATAGTACACAATTATTTTGACAGAAAGAAGATAGGTAACACTAGTTTTGTTATAACGGGTATTTTCTCAGGGTGGTTAGTTTACGCGGATGACGCCACGCTTTCCGCCATTATAATTGACTTTGCCAATTTTTTGACGTTTCATTTCCTGTGTTAAAAAAGATTAAACAGCGTCAGCAACTGGTATTCATGCTGTCCGGCACGCTGCAGAACCTGGGACATCCTTCCAGCTTAGTCAGAGCCTTGTGGCATTCTAGCAGAATGCCACCTGACTAATACTGGTGATATCATATTAGTTAATTTCAGCCGTAAAACGTCCACTCACAAACACAAGACTCCGTCATGGATTTGCACCACGCTTGGCAAATGGGTTGGCGAGCGCAGTACGGGATGTCGACACACGGAAAGTCGCTGCTGCCCATCATCCGGAGGTATCACTGAGCAGGCTCTTACTGCATCCACGGGCATAAGAGGAGGGGTAACATTCTACTACCGGCACCCCACGGCACCACCATCCACCGGTTGAATTGTTACTATTCGTTATGACTAAGTGTGCTCATGTGCTCGAGCCGACTCGCACTTAGCCGCTAATATTTGCACTACATTCATACGGTATCATCGTTCAAAGTAAACTATTAAATATATTTATGTTATTGTAACAAAGAGTGTTTCATCATTCTGATCACGCCATTGTTAAAATGCATTTCAAAGTGCATTTTATTGAATTAAATCATCACATGATTTCAGGCTTTGTTTGTGAGTGGACAGAACCTGTTTGGTATTCAAAGTTTAATATGAATAAATCTGGTGACGCAGTCTGGTCTGTTGGTTGTATGGAAATAGGAATGTCAAGAATATAAAGTATTTTAAGTTGATAATAAACTTTAATGGAAAATGTTTATTTTATTATTTTTAGTAGGTACGTTTAAATGAAAGCTTGTTTTTTAGAAAGTTTTTTTTTTACTTTTAATTTACTTTATACTTTTTAGTTAACCCTGGACAGCTGGTTTCTTGTACATATGTTCATCTCATGCCCGCCATGTTGGATTTAGAGTGATGTCATATAATTTTTCGAGTAACTCTCAGCAAGGCCTTTCATTTGATACCCATATTATAGGAGTGCATTAAGAATAACTAGTCCGCCATCTTGGATGTTCCTCCATGTTGGATTCAGAGTATCGTCATTTCATTTTCGAATTATTCTCAGCAAGCCGTTTCATTTGATACCCATATTATAGGAGTCTATTAAAAATAACTAGTCCGTCATCTTGGGTGTTCCTCCATGTTGGATTCAGAGTATCGTCATTTCATTTTCGAATTATTCTCAGCAAGCCCTTTTATTTGATACCCATATTGTAGGAGTCCATTAAAAATAACTAGTCCGCCATCTTGGGTGTTCTGCCATGTTAGATTCAGAGTGACGTCATTTCATTTTTTGAGTTATTCTCAGCAAGCCCTTTCATTTGATACCCATATTAAAGGAGTACATTAAAAATAAGTAGTCTGTGCTACTTATTTTATTATACATTTTGGATGTTCCGCCATGTTGGATTGAGCACATAGCTGACCATGCATTGTCATCCAAAAAAACATGTACCTATACAAAATTTCAGCTCAATTTATTGAAGATATCTGCTTCAAAATTGAAATGCAAGATTCCGCGAACAAACATAGTTACATACTTATGTACATATGTACATACAGGGCAAGCTAAATAAAAGCTTGTAAAAAGACGTTTTGAATTTGACTTCATTGAAAGCTGGAACTGCTTTTAGCAATTAAGCTACGGGCCGGCTCGAAAATCTTTATTATATCGGTTGCCATGGGGTGCCGGCAGTAGAATGTTGCCTCTCCTCTATTGCCCGTAGATGCAGTAAGAATCTGCCAAGGGATACCTCCGGAAGATGGGCAGCAGCGTCTTTCCGTTTATCAAGATCCCGTACCTACTGCGCCCGGCAACCCGCCTGCCAAGCGTGGCGAGTATGGCAACAATTCCCTTATGATCAGTGCTTGGAGATCCAGGCCTTTGACATCCTCCGGCTGATGATGATTATGAAATCTGGTGACGCAGTTTTGTCGGTAATAAAGTTGTTTGGATATTAGGTAGGTATGTCTAGGGTATATAGTATTTACGGCTAGTGTTACGTTAGAACCAGTTTTCATGTTCCTTCCTAGGTAGGTAGTATCATAATAATCCACAGTGATAGTATTGGATTCATAGTATAGGCTCGTTTGTATTGGATTGGGCAGGCCTATGGGCCAGGCCACGTGACTCGAATGCACCCATGACATGACGTTCGCCCAATCTCGTCACACGGCTGCAAAGCGGGCAACGGCGAATATGGCGAGACGACCTGCATGCATTTGAAACAACGTGGCCGGAAGTAGCAATCGACCGTGATGCATGGAAAGAGAAAGTGGAGACCTTTGCCTAGAAGTGTGACAATGATGGTTTAAAAGAACATTCTAAGAAAAGCGAAATTCTTATTGGGACCCAATAGTCCCAACAAGAATTTCGCTTTTCTTAGAATGTTATTTTTCACTATATACCGTGCCTACCCATGTAGGTATATAGTGTGTATGTGTGTAATGTGTATATGTGTTCAAACCTGAAAGGAGATGATTCTGTCCACCCCAAGGAACTACATGGGCATTGATCTCTGTGAAGAGTTACCTTAGATGTACAAATTAAAATACTTAAAACGACGCAGAGGTTTTTTTTAGTTTAAATGAAAAACAAACCAATTACTAACTCAGGATCGTCTCTACCAACTGGTGAACAAGTAAATAATAATAATCAAAAAACTTCTCGCCTACAAAAACTACTTGTTTTCAGGGGTTGAACCCGAAACCTTCCCTTTCGGGACTACATTCATATACACTCGGTATTTGTCAAATACGTGTGGCGCACTAAAAGTTTCCGGAATTAATAAGAAAAAAATACTATTAAAGGTCAAAAATGAATTTATTGTTTCCCAAAATATTCCCTTTGCGTAAATGGACTTTTTCATGCGATTAATCCAATTTTGACCCGCCGTGGGGTGCCGGCAGTAAAATTATACCCCTCCTCTCCTACCCGTGGATGCAGTAAGAGCCTGCTAAGGGATACCTCCGGAAGATGGGCAGCAGCGTCTATCCGTGTATCAACATCCGATACTGCGCTCACCAACCCGCCTGCCAAGCGTGGTGAGTATGGCAACTACCCCTCATGGAGATCCATGAGGGAGGCCTGTGTTCATCAGTGGACGTTTTATGGATGAAATGATGAATCCAATTTTGAAAACTTTTGTGCCACTCCTCCGCGTGGTGACCTCAGAAATGTGTTTTTCTTACTCACTGTCGAACAGCCTCTTCTGGTGATGAAAATCGTTGACCGCGTAATTGGTTCTTAATTTTTGGGAACAGAAAAAACTCACAAGGTGCCAGGTCGTGGCTGTATGCAAGATGGCTCATACATAAGTTCTACGTTTTTCACCTTCAAAAATTAATTTGTTTGTCTGGCCCTGTGGGAACTAGCATTGTCGTGGTGCAAGATGATACGGCGTTTCCGGTTATTTTTACGGAGTTCGTCAATAATTTCCGGCAAACAAATGGTCGTGTACCAGTCACTACTCGTGAATAGTGACTGGTACACGACCATGGTACGACGATTCTCTAAAGCAACAGTAGCCACGTGTCCAGTTTTATTAAAAAAATAAGCAATCATCCGCTTAGATGCATTTTTCACGCGCGCCGCTTTGGTTGGCTTCGGCTCATCTTGAAATACCCATACGATCGATTGCTGCTTTGTTTTGGGATCGTAGCAATAAATCCATGTTTTGTCACCTGTTACTATGTCCCACACCAAATTTGACGCACCATCGTTGAATCTGGAAGCATGGCACTACACCAAGTGACGCGGTACGTTGGTCCGTGGTCCGTGATCCGTGACCGTGTGGGATCCACCGCGAGCACAGCTTTCTCACACCCAAATGTTTGTGTAGGATTGATTGTATTTGACTCATGCCTATGTCTAAGGATGCGCGAATCTCATGGTAGGTTACATGCCTGTCTGTTTCAATCATACGGCGCACAGAATCGATGTTTTAGTTGTTCACTGCGGTGGACGGGCGACCATTGCGAGATTCGTCACTGAGATTGACACGACCGCGCTTGAATTCTGCAAACCAGCTATAAATAGTCGTCTTGCATGGTGCTTCATCGCCAAAAGCAGATTGAAGCCGAGCGATGCTCTGTTGAGCTGTCAAATTACACTTTAAATCGTAGAAAATCATATTATGAAAATTTTCCCAAGTTAAATCCATGTTATTGTAGACACGCAATTTTTAAAATGGCGCCACAATGTAAAAACAATTGACAGTCAGATGAAACAAACTGTATTCTACAACCAAAGAGTTAAATATTGTTTAGGTATGTGAGTGGAGAATATATATGAGCACGTGGCCTGTCACAGCGTTAAATCGCGAAGAGTGGAAGAAGGGAAGGGAGGCCTTTGCCCTGCAGTGGGACAGTGGAGGCTAAATAATAATAATAATAATGTGAGTGGCCAGTTCCGGAAACTTTTAGTGTGACCTATGTTTAAGTGACGTGAAAAATGGTTGTAATCTCACTAATATTATAAAGCCGAAAGTTTTTTTGTATAGAGGTTTGTTACCTCTTTTGAAACGTATAGATGTTGCCTAGGATTAACACATAGGTTACTTTTTATCCGGGTACAACGCATGCGAAGCGGCGGGAACAAGCTAGTACTTAAATAATAAAATTAATTGCCCTGCATTCATCATTTACAGTGGAATTCACAATTCACAAATATCCACTAATGTGAGGATAGTTACATTCTATGAGTACAAAAATCAAACATAGTTTGATATGACCTAAAGCGTTAAAGTACTGCAAACAAGATTTTCAGGGGCGATCTATATTTAGAGTTAGAATTAAAGAGTTCATTCAGGAATTCGGAAGAGCTTTGAGCTCTTAACCTTCACAAATATTTTGGTTCACAGAACTCAAAAGTTTTACGTAGGTACCTACCATTCATTTCTTTTAACAGTATTGAGTTGTCTCAATCAAACGCGATAAAGGCGATTTATATTTGTTGGAGAACCTTGACAGCACCATCTCTTGTCTGATAGCGGACGGAACTTATGTAAATTTTTGATTTATGCCACATTCGTCCCTAATGTTCGGCCCACGCCACTAAAAAGTCTTTGTTCGTCCCGCTTGATAATATTTGTCCTTATTCGTCCCGCATACCAAAATTGTATTGTGTATATTGTGTGTAAGTACAGTTAACGTCAAAAGCTTAATTTATCACAACAACTAGAACTGTGGTCATCAATCATTATAGGCTGAAGACTTAGAAGTGCGTTATCTACCACTAAGCACTTACCACCCCCAATAGTGATGGTCATTACTAGCATTATTATTAACTCCACGTAATTCAAATTCAAAGCTCTCACTAAGTACCTAGCCTAGCGTCTTAGTATTAGAGATAATGATAATAGACACAAGTATAAAAATCAACAATAAAACAAAACGAAAATAAATAGTAATGTACAACACGTTTATGTGAGTATGCGATTTGATATAATAACATCGATACAGTTCAAAATACAAAAGAACATTATTTTTTCTAGGCAATGGCCTAATGAAATGGTTCCCTGTAGCATGGATGTTATAGATTGTTGAATATCGGAATCCTAAAACCATAATATTACGTACATAGTTCTGTTGCATTTCTGAGCAAACAACACTACTTAACATACCTACCTACTTCAAAATAATATGTTTGTCACCTTTCTGTAATCTGAAGTGCAATAAAATTTTAGCTGTTGATAGTTCATACAAACAAAGTTGTAGCGACAATGATTGACCCTATAACTTGGGGTTATCGCTTTCCGACTTGAGGTAGTCTCGCTTGACGGGGTTTTCTTCTCAGATATTCCGTAAATCTGTGCTCAACCAATATTCATCATCTCATCTGCAGGACGTCCACTACTGGACTTAGGCCTCCCTCGTGGATCTAGAAGTAACGATCATGAGGGGGTTGTTGCCATACACACCACACTTGGTAGGCGGGTTGACGAGCGCAGTATGTACAGGATGTTGATGCGCAGCAAAAGACGCTGCTGCCCATCTCAATTTAGATATCTCTAATTATAAGCAAGAACAGAATCGACACCAATATCCGTATAGTTACGTAACTATAAACTTCCGAAAAATTTTAAGGTCAGAACTATTGAACTTTGAAAGTTCGACCGTGACCGCTAGAACGGCAAATATCCATCTATAGCATCTTATTTAGAAAGTAAATTGTTTAGCAAACTCTTTTTAGGGTTCTGGACCAAAATGGTAAAAAGGATGGTTATGGTATCACTTTGTCTGTCTGTCTGTCACAATAGTCACAAATGGATATTATATTTATTTATTTGACCAATAACATCATTACAGGTTAATTCTAAAGCGATGCTATTTTACGAACTTAAAAACACTTAGCGGGCTATTTAGAAACAGTTTCTATAGTATGCTGTGCTAATTCTATGACTTTGGTCAGACTGTGGCAAAAAACATCTACTCCGTTCTCGGAGTAGATGTCTCGTGACAATGGGGCAAATTTAAGCAGCACAGTCCTAGCGTGCGGCGCGGCGAACATAGCGGGGCGGCGGCGCAAGCCGACGAAGTCGCGGGGCGCGCGCAGGTTCAGTGCCGCCAGCACATCCGGGTGGTGCAGGGCTCCGCGCAGTACTCGCACCATGTACTTCACCACTGCCATGTCCCGCCTGAAAGATAACCGACAGTATCCACACATATGTACCTATTACGAATAGGCTGGGATACATAAGAGGGTAAAATGGATAAACTCCCAACTCTTTTATATAGATAGGTAGAGCGTGTAAATTTATTTTGAATTTTCTCAATCATTTGCCTTTACTTCGCTTCATGAGGGTTCCAAATAATCGCATTCGTATCCAAATGGCTCCGTACAAAGGCATTATATAAAATTTTAATAATACTTGTGTTCTTGAAGTGATTACATTGTCTTAGAAGAAAACCTAAGTTTCTAAATGATTTGGCGCATATATTTACGATATGACGGCGTAACCTTAAGTCGGGTACCATCTCGAGACCTAGATCCCGGACGGCCATAGTTCTTGGTATGTCTTTATCCTCTAAAACGTATTGATACCATAGGGGAGTGTTTGCACGAGTGTAAATCATCACCGAACACTTTTCTACGTTAAATAGTAGTTTATTAGATCTGCTCCATTGAACCACCCTATCTATGTCGCCCTGAAGTCGCACACAGTCTGTTGTACTTGCCACGGTTAAAAATAATTTAAGATCGTCGTGAATAGTAAACATCCTGCCTCTCTTACAATACCGGGAAGATCAATTATCATTGTAGCAAATTCCAAAGGACCAAGATTGCTGCCCTGACTAACCTCTGAATACGTGTAATAAGGAGCCGATGTTTATCCTGCATATTCTAAATACTGCCGGCGTTCGCTAAGGTAGCTGGCGAAGAATTTGAGCAGATGCGGGGTGAAACCTATCGCTGATAACTTTAACAGAAGCACATCGTTGTCAACAGCATCGAATGCCTTCTGTAAGTCGAAGTAGGCGCAGTTCACCTGTCCCCCCCCCCCTCCCGCGTCCACGACTGGAGCCAGGTGCGACACTAACGACAGCAAGTTACTCGTCGTGCTGCGACCTGGCCGAAAGACGTGCTGGACGTCAGATAGTAGTAAACATTAGCGATTTTCACGTTTGGTAACTTCATTTCCTAATGAATGAGATATTCACACCATCTTTCAAGTAAGTAATTTTACTTCTCGAAGTGTAGGTTCGATATAACTAACCACTATTTATATCGTTCTATAATGACGACAGACACTTACTTCCCGATTTCTATATCAGGCATTGTGACCTTCCTACGGTTTAATAAGCGTGGGCATAAATTACAACTTAACTTTACATAATAAGATAAACTGGTTTGCATGGTAATTTTTTTTTTTATACCACAGAGTTAATAGTACATCATAGCTTGTACGTAGGCTTCTCTATGTTTCGTCGTATACATATCATCATTTCGGACATAAAACGTCCCACTGATGAAACACAGGCCTCCCTCATGGATCTCCATGAGGGGTAGTTGGCATACTCACCACGCTTGACAGGCGGGTTAGTGAGCGCAGTATGGGATGTTAATACACGGAAAGACGCTGCTGCCCATCTTCTGGAGGTATCCTTAAGCAGGCTCTTACTGCATCCATGGTCGTGAGGGGAGGGGTAACATTCTACTGCCCACGGCATTACATATAAAGGTGCCTACACATTTTTTTAACACATTCATTGGCGTGACTTTGAAATAGATACCTACGTTTATTGGTTTTTGTATGAAACGGTTATTTATAAACGTGGTTTTTGAGACCTAACTCTTAATGATAATAAATTAAAAGTAGTTGACATTAAACTTTGTAGTACGTTTAAATAACAGCTTGTTTGTTAAAAAGTTTTTTTTACTTTTAATTTATTTTTTACTTCTTAGATAACACTGGACAGTTGGTTTCTTGTCTGTTCATCTCATGCCCGCCATTTTGGATTTAGAGTGATGTCATATTATTTTTCGAGTATCTCTCAGCAAGCCATTTTATTTGATATTCATATTGTAAAAGTGCATTAATAAAATAACTAGTCCGCCATCTTGAGTATTCTGCCATATTGGATTTAGAGTGACGTTATTTCATTTTTCGAATTAGTCCGCCATCTTGAGTATACCGCCATGTTGGATTTAGAGTGATGTCATTAAATTTTTCGAGTAACTCTCAGCAAGGCCTTTCATTTGATACCCATATTATAGGAGTGCATTAAAAATAACTAGTCCGCCATCTTGGGTGTTCCGCCATGTTGGATTCAGAGTGACGTCATTTCATTTTCGAATTATTTTCAGCAAGCCCTTTTATTTGATACCCATATTACAGGTGTACAATAAAAATAAGTAGTTCTCCATTTTGGGTGTTCCGCCATGTTGGATTTAGTGACGTAACATAGCTGACCATGCATTGTCTGTCATCCAAAGAAAACATGTTTACAAAATGTTAGCTCAATTGGTTGAAGATATCTGTTTCAAAATTGAAATGAAATGAAAATGAAATGAAAAATGATTTATTTTGCAACACTTACAAACTTAAACAGTGAAATCTTAATCTAAGAGACAACTAATAAGTATCACAAAATGGTCCTGGTTCAGCATAATGTTAGTTGTATGCACAACTAACGCTGATCTTCCACCAGGGCCGATGGTGGCATCACGGACGTAACCTCTGGATTAACATAAATTATAACTATAGAGCGAATTAATTAAGTTATAGACTATAGAGCGCAAGCGACCAAAGACAGATAACAAAGAAGCAACAATACAAAAATATATTAAAGAGTAGGTAAGTAGAAAAAATAATAGCAGTAAATATATGTACATTGTATACTATAAGGTAGGCTCCGTTTAGCAAATGCAACTTAATCAAATAAAACTAAATCACTTCAACCATCCACTAATTTCCGAGTACTTATATAATGCTAGTGTCATGTCTAAGACAAAATTGAGTTGCAAGATTCCGCGACCAAACATAGTTACATATGTACATACATACATACAGGGCAAGCTAAATAAAGGCTTGTAAAAATGAGAATATATTGACTGAGTATTATCACAGATTACAGAAACACGAATCAATCAATATTGTAATGCCATTTTTCAATAGCCATGTAAGGCTTCATTTAAATTTCCATAAGTCAATTAAGTTTACAAATTACAAAAATATTCACTACATTTGGAGAAAGTGAAAATGATCTTACAGGTGTATTTGTACGTGATCCTTTTAGTAGTTAATATTTGAGAATATGTTGTTCTTATGAAGTTGCCGTTTTGGGCAGTGTTCATTGTTTACTGTAAGACGAACGAAATGGTAATTACCTATAGGTATAAGTGTTTGGTATCGGTGTTAATCGCCTATAATTATGTTTTGTGACTATGCTCTTTCATCTAAGGTTGCGTTTGCACCCTGTCGGATGCTACGACAATGCCGGGTTACAAAACGCTACGCTTCGTAACGCTACTGACGCTACGCCCAATTCAAGGTTCAGTTGAAATAGGCTGTCTGCCTGTTTTGAAATAAATATATATATATAAAAATACAATTATTTTTAGCTTTAGGTATTACACAATTAATCGCAGTTATTCCTGGAATTTATGTTATCAAAATGACTTCAATGTGTAGGTAAGTTTAGAATTTCCGACAAAACGACAGGAGCAGCAAAGCCCATGTTGCCATAACCTACTTTACGACTTTTTTCCCCAACCGTTAAATCGAAGGTTTCCATTCAATCAATTGGCGGTAATAATCACGTCGTTTCGTCGCGAAATCTGTGCATTTCCTTGGTTTTATTTAGATCTTTGATACGAGTGGGTTGTGGCGTGGAGTGGTGGCGTCGACAGTCGCACGAGGGCGCTCGCATCGGAAGCACGTCGCGTCGCGCTTTACCCACGAAACGAACAACTTACGTACTCTCGGTACGATGACGACTGGTCTCCCCCGGCCGTAGACGAAAACTCGCTTTCTACGCGCCAACGGTACAGAAGCGGCCGTCATACAGCCCGTTACAAAGACATGTTTACACTGTTTACTATAAGACGAACGAAGTTTATCTCGCTTGTAGACATTAGCCCGACTCGGCGTGAATGCGCACCGGCTGAAGTATTGCGAAACTGTACAAGTGAAGTTTAAAAATACATTGGCACTAGTGCGTTGTGACGTCCAGACGAGATGTGTACGTGCAGCAAGTTTTGCGACTTTTGGAAGAATTCGTGCGGTGCAGGTGAGGCTTACTCTATGCACTTTCTAAATGACCTCACCGCAGGTTCATGTGTTGTGTACCCATCTTGCTAGACTAGCTAGAGGATGTGGCCCTTCCCTCGTCCTTTCTAAACGCCCGACCGTCTGCGATCTGGGACCAAAACTAGTTCTCAATAAAACCCGGCGGAGAAATCTAAAGTGACAGATTCCCTTCTTTGAATAACGATTGACGCCAACAAGATTTACAATAAAGTAAAATCATACCCTAAATTATCAAGGAAAACGAAATATGAATCTTCCCCAAAACAGGTTAAATTTTGGTTTAATTCTTATACTATAGCGATATTTCTATAGTAAAGAAGATAAAATCTGAATACGAGCTATGCATATCCAGACGCCAAGAAGCTACCTACAATAAAGTAAAATCATACCCTAAATTGTCAAGGAAAACGAAATATGAATCTTCCCCAAAACAGGTTAAATTGTGGTTTAATTCTTATATAGCGATATTTCTATAGTAAGGAAGATAAAATCTGAATATGGACTATGCATATCTAGACGCCAAGAAGCTACCTATAGTATTGATGACCAATAGTTATCTATCATTATTTATTATCATATTTTGTTTAAAAGCTGATTTTGAAAGTTATCTTGTGATATTTAGCGAAGGATATATAATCCAATACAACTTTAAATTCACGTTTTCCGGTATAAAATGGCTACAAAAATCGTGCTTTTGAAAAAAAACCTTAGCAGACTGGTTTCTAAATCTTTAAAAACATACATATAACCCCTTTCAATTTATTCAAACAACTTTGCTTGTTTTTGCGGTGCTCAATTAGTTTTAATTTACTAAGCAGCTGTCCTTTAAGCGTCCAGCATGTTTGGCAAAGAGAATGTGTTTACTTGTAATAAAGGTAACTTGCATATGAATGAGTAGGTATCCTGTTGGCATATAAACACTTCTCGTAGAACCCTGGGATTCATTCAAACAGGGACTCGATTGGTAGGTTCCAATTGCAAAATAATAAAGGGACCCGGTTTGGCCAAGGAGATCCACCTATACTACCCTCCATTATGACGATACAGGTTATTCGGTTAGTCTTTAAAATGTGCTACATGCTTAAAGAACATCCATCACGATAATATCTGTCTAAGTTATTTATCCGAGGTTTTTTTTACTTGTGATATAGACTTGTTTGGCTGCAATCTCACCTAATGGTAAGCGACGATGTGGCCGACGATAGATTACACAGATCTAGAAGACACCAATTCTTTTTAATCTTGACTTGAAGAGACCCAGGTTGTAGTTTTCGGTTTAAGTCTGGTATGTGTCCAGGCTAACAAAGACAAGCTATGAATTTTGCGAAATCCGCAAATTAACTAACAGAATAAACAGACATTACACTCGAGACTGTTATAGGTACTCCTAGTTAACAGTGGATGCAGCTAAATAATGTGTCTGGGAAGTTGGGAAACAAAGTTGTATTGAACAGATGTACTGCAAACGGGAAACTCTGGCAAGGCTGCAAACAGTTTTGATTGATTGGAATGCTGTGAATGAACTGTTGTATTTACGGTTTATATTATTATACCTGTAAGTACGGTTTTAGTTCCTACTAGCAATTAGATTGTAATTTACTCAAACATCCGTCATCCGTGGAACAGCTTTTCAAGGTCATCTTAAATAAGGCTTACCGAAGATTGTGGTGCCTTACATCATAAATGTAAAGTTTAAAAGCCTGGTAATAGGTAATAAATAAGGAAAATAAAATACATGACTTTTATGTGAATGAAAACCCCTGTCTTAAAGCGTAAGCAATATTTTCCTAGCTTAGCTTCCTCTTGCATCTCATGACTCAAGTACAAATTGCAGTTTAATACCTATTTCATACATTGCATACGCATCACATTACGCCTTGACACTATTGTCGGCTTGCCACAGACCGAGTAATCCAATATGAATTACATTATTCTATTTCTCACGTCTTCTTGGTTTCATGCCGAACATAAGGTCACTGGTATAACGGAAGTTGCCATTGCCAGAACAAAGGCGAGAAAAAGTGTTACTTTTATATCGACACAGTCAACCTACTTCCTAAATCGTGTGTAAACATGCTTCTGAAAACTGAACCTGTAGAATGATGATTTTATTGTTGAGCTGTGTTTGTTAACACCCGGTAAAGGTGAACTACACTTGCAGAACAACTACGCTTTTACTGGTGGACTACATCGTTAAAACAAAAGCTGTTGTTTTGTGTGACAAAAGGCTCCACGGTTCCGGTTGCGTACATCCGGAATACGACATCGGTTTGCATCTTATATTGGAATTAACTCAATGTATACTGCTATACACTAGTTATGTAGAATGCAAAGCACAAAATACTGGGTCAATGGTGTAAAAAGCTTTTACCTCTATCAAAAGCAGTACTTAGTGTTAAAATCATCGCGTTCAGTTCAATTGAAGCTGACGATTGACGTTCAGGCGCCAGTTTTGATGGTATATAATCAACAATTTAAACGATGGATCTAGAATATTACAACAGTGTCATTCCCTGATTGAAGTAGTATCCAACGATGGTATCTCACAATTGATTGCCCGACGTCACAACAAGAGTAATGTAGACCGCGTGATATGTCGAGTGATATTTAAATGCTGATCGGTGTTTTGACCGTTCGTTTCCATAGTAATGCTAAGTCGAAATACCTATGCCAGGAAAACACTGAAACTAAATATGTACCGCATAGAACTGAATCTGAAACTCTGCAAGGGTTATGTCTCATTGACTTTTGACTGACAGTGACACTGATGTCACCGTCCTTGATTTATTCTCTACAATTACTGGCATTTACTCCTAATAACTATGGTCTAAATATTTTAATTAAGACCAATTCAATTCCACCACATTAATGCCGTATACCTTTTTTAATTAATTAGTTTAGAGTTCTAGGCGCGATTTATTCATCAACCAAAGCAGTATTGCATAATTAATAATAATATCCTCGTAACCAAACATTTCAATCTTTGCTCGTAATACATTATTATTGTATTGGAATTCCGAATGATCATGGATAATGTCCAGTGCTTAGTACCAAAACGAGGTAGCTGCTAAAGTACAATGTTTTCAAATCTTTTCAAATGTGGAATTATAATCCAAACCGTATCACGTCAAAAACGCAGGAAGGTAAACATCAATTTACCTAATTGGAGATGTCATTTAAACTTCGGCTCTTTCGTACCTCAATAAAAATCGAATAACATTAGTGCTTTACCTAAACAACAACGAATGCTACCTTTTTCATTTTAAAATAGTGGAATTTGTGAGGTTGTATTGAAAATTAACAGGCAGGTACTGCTTCATGAATTCTGGTACCTACATAATAGAGGTATTATTTGGTGCGTAGTAAGCAAAGTTTGCGTGGCATGCGTATTCTCGTATACTCGTTTACTTGAATGTGTACATTTTATTTAGAGCGTAATTAACCTTCAGTATTTTTATATTCCTACATTCCAACTTATGTTCGATAACTTGGCCAAAAACAATTAAAACCAACATTACTTACATACTTATGTCTAAATGCCTTGGTGTCAGTAAAGTAGATGATTTTTTTATTTAAAAAAATAATGGACATTTTACAGAACACCATTTAGCCCCAAAGTAAGCAGAGCTTGTGATGGTTAACAATATATATATATATATATATATATATATATATATATATATATATATATATATTAATTTATACATAACGTATATAGAAAAATACACAGACAAGACACAAAATATCTGCAGATAAAGGGAAAAAACTGTCCCCTAGCGGGGTTGAACCCGAAACCTCAGCAGGGTATTACCAGTATTACCGACTGCGGCACGAAGGCCAACTGACCCTGACAAGTCACATTATTTTCAAAAGGCTTTGTTTTACTCGTGCCCTCATGCACAAGCTTAAATTAGTTTTATACGTAACCAATCAAGTTGTGATTCAATTGAATGCATCACGAGTTATGCAAAGTGGTAAAAGTACAGCGTCAGTAGGTACTAAAACTTAACGTACAAGCGATAACAACAAACTTCCTACGTAGGTTTATTCGAACGTTATATTTTTTATTGCATAGAAACATTAAATCAAATCGTTTATCGTAACCATGTTGTACAAAAGATCGAACTCTAGGAATGTTTAAGACGTGGACCCAGCTAGGGCACAACTATATTCTACGGTAGGTGACATAAATAATATTAAAAAATAAAAACTGGCTTTTATTATTGGGATAGAATAGAACGTACCTACATATATTTTTTTCTTCTTTCTGGATCTATGTATCTAAACTAGGGGTCAAATAATATAACTTTACATGAGATGGTTGAAAATCATCTGTACTTAAGTAATTTCCATGCAAAAATTTGTTGATTTTATTTAAGAAAGAAATAACTAAATTCAATCGAGGTCTCACGGTCTTTCGATTGTAAAAATAACTGTAGCATTTGAAAGTTCGTACATTGTTGACAACGTAAAGAACGTTCGAATGCAGTAACAGGTTCGACAGGAAACCCTCGAAGTAATACATATGCATATGCGAGACACGTCCTAGTCGGTGGCATTGTAAAATTTTATGCTATGCATGCGTGAATTTTACCGCACACTCGATAAACAAAGCCGAGTAACAGCAGCGCAGAAGAAATAATAAAAGCAATAGTGCAATATTGACGGGATAATCTCCATGATACAACTATTTCGAGTTATTTGATGTAGAACTGTTTTTTCGTTCGGGCCTAAAGGCCACATAGAAATATTTATTAACAAAAGATAAACAAAACCTGTTTGAAATGCATAAAGCACGTAATTGAATTTGCTTTTTCAGAAAGCGTTTTTGTAAGTGAGCCGAAGAAGCGAAAAAGAAACATCAGATATTTTGTCGCGCAGTTCGTTACCCATATACAGCCTCAAGCCGGGGGGTGCCGGCAGTAGAATGTTGTTCCTCCTCTCTTGTGCGTGGATAAGAATCTACCAAGGTATACCTCCAGAAGATATGCAGCAGCGTCTTTCCGTGTCTCAACATCCCACACTGCACTCGCCAACACGCCTGCCAAGCGCGGTGAGTATGGTAACAGCTTTGGTAACAGCCCCTCATGATTTACTTGGAGATCGTGAATAGCAGTCCTATTGAATGACATGATGATAATGAAACTGCCTCAAAATATAGGGAAACTCAAAATAACTTAAATCATGTTAAATAGCCTCTTAGTTTTTACTATTACGAGAGTTAAAAAAGGTATAAGAAGCAATAGGTTTAAACTTACATATCGATAACAAAACAACAGTAGTGTTGGATATTTTTTACAGCACCAACTAGACCCAATGTAAGCGGAGCTTGTGTTATGAGTACCAGACAGTTTATAGAATACATGATATTTTTTTCTTTTGTTAATACATTCTTATCATACGCTTTACACTCTTTGTGATCAGCATCGTCTCTACTCGTTACTAAGTCGTTTTGTCTCATTGCTCTAAATAAAAAAAATAAAAAATACATATATAAATACCCAGCTGCAAGCGATACGCAACTCGTATTATTGAAGTGGTGGTACCTGCAGGAAAGCCATTTCCGCCACGTGTTGTTTCATTTTCTAATCTATAACTTTATAACAGCTCAAGTATTGTAAATGTTTTATAATAACCCTGAATTGATTCGTAAGCCGTTTTTCGAGTGTCGTGTCATGTTTGTCATGCAGGCTAAGTAGGTACTCAGATTAGATAGATAGAATATACTTTATTGTACACCATAACAAACAGAAAAAGAAACAGAACTAAATACAATTTACAAAAAGTTGTACAATGGGCGGCCTAATAGCTAAAAGCGATCTCTGCCGGGCAACCTTTGGATGACACAAATAGTTGAATATGAGAAGACGGTGGCGTAATTAAGCACAAGTCATCGAGCAATAAATAAATAAATATACTTACATTATATAAACGTATATGCCTACTTAAATAAATAAATATTACATATTTATAATACAATCAGTTGAGTAAACTCTTGAGAATAGGTAAGTTTAATAGAATTATCTAGCTTCTGCTCTCGGTTTTGGCCTTTGGTAAATAGGTGATGGGCAAGCCTAATCCATATAATAATGTTCCAGGCCGCTGCCTGATTTTTTACAGCACCAATTAGACCCAATGTAAGCGGAGCTTGTGTTATGAGTACCAGACAGTTTATAGAATACATGATAATTTTTTCTTTTGTTAATACATACTTATATCATACTTGTATCCTGGGTGTCAAACTCACAGACCGCGTTAGAAACACGATACTGCGCTCAAAAACGCAAATAGCTGACGTAGCGTATAAAGCAGGCCAGCTCAAGTGGGACTGGGCTGGACACGTGAGTCGTATGCCCCCAGAACTCTGGGCAAAAACAACGACTGATTGGGCTCCCCAACAACGACGACCACGTGGAAGGCCTAGGCGGCGATGGAGGGACGAGATAGACTCCTACAGCGAAGATTGGCACCAGAAAGCACATGATAGGGACCAGTGGAGAGAGGGAAGGGAGGCCTTTGCCCTGCAGTGGGAAGAATCAGGCTCATAAATAAATAAATAAAATAATAATAAATAATACATACTTATCATGGGTATTCTTGCTGGACAGGGGCGCTCCCCTGTCCAGCAAGAATACCAGTTACTATATGAATCATCTTTAATAGATGTAAAGGCCTTACACACATCCAATAACATATTAGTATACAAATACTTTGAAACTACCATAGTTAGCTTCTACATTAGTTTCACATCTTTAATAAGATTTTAGTTTTATAGTTTTGTTTGCGTGTGTAAATATTTTTTTCATTACCTATTGAAATCAAATAAATAATAATATATTCGGAGAAAAGCACAATATTTGTAGGATGCTACCGTAAAAATAAAAAAAACTGTAGAGCAACATATTTGTAATTAACACAATAGTAGACAGTAGTAGTAACACAAAGATACATACATGAAAAATAACACATTAAGATACAGAAACATATGTAAATCGGTCGCCAACTCAGCACACGCCGTGAGAACACGACACTGATTTTCAGTGGCGCCGTACTTGTCCCACAGGACGCAACACCGACCAAAACAAAACATCAAAGATTAATAACAGTATTAACAGTATTTAGTATGTTTCACACCTACAATCCTTTAGCCTCACAATAACTACTTAAGTCACCTTCATACATTTAACTACATAAGTCACAGTTACTGCATTACGATTAGGTTCAGGAAATAATTGCCTTAGGTTATGTGTGTGACCCACTTTTGCGACCGTAATGAGCTGAAGTGATGAATGGGGTGTGCGATGGTACAGACGTGTTCAAAGCTTGGCGCACTTTTACTAACCGACTCAAAAAAAAAGGTATTTTTTAAAATCTTTGTTACCTCCTGTTTTTTTAACACCGTCTTTTATGAACCGATTTGGAAAATTCTTTTTGACTTCGAATAGATACAATTTCAATAAGATCCCAATTCAGTTCTGATGATGGGATCCATGAGGAATCGAGGGAATTCCTCAAATATACTAAAGTTCCGGTCAACATAGTGATTTTTAAATATTTATTTAAAGGTCAAGCATTTGCATTCAGAAACTATGATTTGGTGAAGTGAAACTGATGAAGAAGACCACAGATACTAAACTCTTCAATATTAAAAAACTCATGGGTGACGATGACGATACATGGCTAAGATAATAATATAGATAAGCATACATGTTTTACTATACATGTTTTGCTTGCGATTTGGGTATTTTTGGCAACATTTTAGATTTTACCGAAGTCAGTATTTTTTGTTGAAAGATTTCATAATATTCCTGATCGTTTAATGCAAATTCGCTTTAAGTTTGGACAAACACTTCTCAGAAACAAACTTTACAATATTACTGGAAAGTACCTATACCTACATCATTCTATTTTCATTAGCATTTTCCCAGATTGAAGGGTCGGCGAATATTAGTTAGAAGTATATTATAGGAATACAATTTTTGATGTAGATAAGTCTGACCAGGATTCCAAGAAAGTTACGCCTTGTTAGGAATAATGGTTTGGTTTGGCTCATCAGTAGGTGTAATCAGTCTGGGATTTATCTACAAGGGAAGGTAGTAAAATTGAGAAAACTAAGGTAAAATAAATTAAAAAACAAAAGTTCTTAACAAACAAGCTTTTATTTAAACGTACCTACTTACCTACAAAAATAATAAAATAAACATTTTCCATTAAAGCTTAATGTCAACTTAAAACGTCTTATGACGATTTATGTGATAAAAAAGCTTGTCGCGAGATAAACCTGTGCAACTGTAACATGATCTAATTGATTTAATTTTTTTTTTCAGAAAATGTAAATACGAGTACCTGCTTAAATCTCCAGTTATAACTGGACAGTTGGTTTCTTGTTTGTTCAACTCATGCCCGCCATGTTGGATTTAGTGATGTCATATAATTTTTCGAGTAACTCTCAGCAAGGAACTATCATTTGACACCCATATTATAGGAGTGCATTAAGAATAACTAGTCCGCCATCTTAGATATTCCGCCATGTTGGATTCAGACAGAGTTTCGTCATTTCATTTTCGAATTATTCTCAGCAAGCCCTTTCATTTGACACCCATATTGTAGGAGTCCATTAAAAATAACTAGTCCGCCATCTTGGGTGTATGCCATGTTGGATTCAGAGTGACGTCATTTCATTTTTTGAGTTATTCTCAGCAGGTAATGAAAAATGTTTTCATTTGGTACCCACAATTATAGAAGTACATTAAAAATAAGTAGTCCGCCATCTTGAGTGTTCCGCCATGTTGGATTCAGAGTGACGCTATTTAATGTTTTTGGTTATTATCAGCAAGCCCTTTAATTTGATAACCATACTATAGGAGTACATTAAAAATAAGTAGTCTGCCATCTTGGGTGTTCCGTCATGTTGGATTCAGAGTGACGTCACATAGCTGACCATGCATTATCATAAATCGTAAAAAAGAACACGTATACAAAATTTCAGCTCAATTGGTTGAAGATATCTGCTTCAAAATTGAGTTGCAAGATTCCGCGAACTAACATAGTTACATACATACATACAGGGCAAGCTACATAAAAGCTTGTAAAATAAAACAAGAGTTTGACTTTAACCGCCTGCCAAGCGTGGTGAGTATGACCACTACCCCTCATGGAGATCCATGATGAGGCCTGTGTTCAGTAGTGGACGTTTTACAGCTGAAGTGATGATGATGATGATGATTCTTAATGTTTTAGTCTCTTCGAGAAAACTCCTTGCCAAATTAATTCTGACGGTAACTGTACGTAGGTAATGAAAAATGTTTTACGAGTCTACATTTTTATAGGCGGTTTTAAAAGTAAAACTATAAAGATTTAGGAGCAACGTCCGATGGGTGTAGGGTACATAAAAGCCTAGAAATTAGCTAAGTTAACTATCGTGATCCTGGATTACGATCCAAATATCGCGATACATATCGAGCGTGTAGCATTCACCTTTTATCCTGTCCTAATCCTAATCCTTACATATTATAAAACAAAGTCCTCTGCCGGGTCTGTATGTCTGTATTCAGTTGTTTATTGCTTCTAAACCATTATTTTGATTTAGAAGTAAATAAACATAAACGATGAGTTATAGCAAAATTAAAACTGTCGCGCGACAAAATAATTACGTCGATTATCTGCATTATCGTCTCAGCCGGAGGACTGCTGTATCCGTCTGCAAGATAATGAGTCCTACATCTGAATCAGCTGTTCAGCTGTTCAGAGCCGTGACTCATCACAAGTAGTACACACTACCTACCTAATACTTAATTTAATATTCGTTAAAAATTGTCTTTTTTATTTTTATTTAATTGTCGTAATTATTCTCTTATTGTTGGCTTATTTTCTTTTTTTATTGGTGCAGGTAATGTTATAAAATCATTGTAAATACGATAGGACCGGCATGTTGTTAAATAAAGGTCCTTATAATAAATTTGAATAAAAAAAAAAGATAATGAGGGGGTTGTTGCCATACTCGCAACGCTTGGCAGGCGGGTTGGCGAGAGCAGTACTGGATGTTGATACACGGATAGACGCTGCTGCCCATCTTCCGGTAGAGGTAGGGAGCAAGAGAGGAGAGGGAACATTGTACAGCCCGCAACCCACGGCCCACGGAAATATTTTTCTGCATGCTTATAAAGAAATCTCACAATTCTGTCACTAGGCAAATCATGTCTTGTTTTTATTGAATCTATAAAATCTCATCTGACTTTTATCAGATGGCAAACATTAAACAGCATTATTATAGCTAGCAATTAATAAAACTAAACAAACAAAATGACGTGTTTTTCTCATTCGTGTTGATAAAGTATTTTGTGTTTATTGATGCCTAGAATTTCCATTATCTTACAAAGCGTCATCACATGCAGAATGGAAAACATAATAATGCAGTAAATTAAATCTTATCAAACATTCCACTGAAAGAAACAGAACGATAAATGAGATGCAAGTTAATTGTACTCAAATATTGTAATCTTTCTTATTATAAACTTTAGTATCTTTAATAATATTATAAAGTTGTAGAGTTTGTGTGTTTGGTTTAATGCGCTAATCTCAGGAATTAATCAAATTGAAGAAAATATTTTAGTGTTGACAACAAATATTAATTGTATGATTTAATTATGTATTCATCTTTAGGGTATAATAGTTTATATCGTTACCTATTTATGATTGTAGTATTTATATATTTATGTAGATAAAACTATGTAGGTATATTTTATCTATTTTTGCGTATGTATTATTCGTACACCGCCGTTTTTATTATCTTATCCATCCAAAGGTTGTCTGGAAGAGATCACTTGTAGCGATAAGACCTTTATATAAGACCATCGTATGTTTTATTTGTCTGTGATTCTCTGTGAAATTTGTTTTATGGTGAATGTACAATAAAGAGTTTATCTATCTATCTTGTAGAAACCAATGTGTTAGGGTCGAAAATTACTCGAGTAACTTTAATTTGAGCACATGTGGAGTTCCGCGGGGCAGCACGTTGAGTCCTACCTTGTTTTTGGTCTACATTAACGACCTTTCTAGACTACAAATTAAGGGAGCGGAGATTCAGATGTTTGCGGATGACACGGTTATACTTTTCCACAGTAGCAACTGGGAAAACACAAGACAGCTGGCCGAGAAAGGTATGTCATCCGTAACTACATGGCTTGAGGATAGCCTAATAATAGGTCTAGTAATGCTCAGCAACTACAATGTAGTTGTTCTGTGCTTGCACTGGCATCAGACGTTAAGTATTTAGGTGTTTGCATTGACGATAAATTGAACTGGAACAAGCACATCATAACATTAGCTAAAAGAATAAGAAAGTTAATTTATATATTTAAAAGCCTACGAATAGTATCTGATACCACACTTTTGATTCTTACCTATAAGGCACTAGCAGAATGTGTGATCACGTACTGTATTTGCTCTTGGGGTTCAGCAGCCAAAACTCACCTGCTTAAACTCGAAAGAGCTCAACGGGCTGTGCTCAAGGTGCTGCTTTACCTACCATTTAGGCACCCAACACATTCACTGTATGAAAAAGCTGGTGTTCTATCTGTACGAAAGTTATTTGTGTACCAAAGCATGCGAAAGTACCACAAAACTGTCGTGCCCACACTCGTCCCAACAAATAAAAGGAGAGATCCATGTCCTGTACCATTTGTAAAAAGTAAATTTGCCCAACAACATTATACCAATGTGGCACCTAGACTATATAATAAATTAAATGCCCTGTACAAAACTAAAACCCTATCTAACTACCAAATTAAGGCTATAATTAATCTTTGGCTTAAAGATCTGAGTTACGATGACGTAGAAAACTTATTTAATATATTAAAGTAATACATATAAAATACATATATGTATAACACTATATTTATTATTACACTTACACAACGACACATGCGCGCTAACACACACATAAACCCTCACATACAGACACTCACAATACACATACACGCGCGCTGACACACTAAATATTTTAAATATTTGTTATATCTTAGTTTGTGTTTGTTTTTTTTTTGTAACAGTTGTTTTACATAGAATTGGGAAGGAACTGACTCCCAACATACAGCTAACGCTAGTTTGGGATTCAGGGCTTGCAACGAATTTGTTACCACCTGGTTGTTACAATAAAGATTTGTATTTATTGTATTTATTTATTGTATCTATCTATGTGAATATGGCGACGTGGGTGACGATATCTAAATGATGGCTAAGATAATAATTTTATAATTGTATCCCTAATTATCATACTTTCCTGCAAAATGACATCATAAGTGTTATTGAAATAAAAAAATGGAATTAAATAATTGTAATAGTGTCTACTGGAGACCCTTTTACTTAATCATTTTTGATTGCTTTTAAACTCAGTTCTGATGATGGGATTCATGATAAATCGAGAGAAACACTCAAATGTATAATAAGCATACATATAGCGATTTGGGTATTTTCAGCAACATTTTAGATTTTATCATCTGAAACGGCTTCTTTGCTTGAAAAAACTAAAAAAAATTTAACATTTAAAAACATTTTGTAACAACTAGTCAGTAAAGTCGCGACAAAGTTAATTTACCAACATGACATGACCATTTATGACCAGATATGACCACTCTCCAGGTGCTTGTCACCTCTAAACAAAAAAGCATGGTATGAATGTTGGATGAGTTACACCGCGCTGATACAAATCAATGTAGCTGCTATATCTATAGAATTTTTATTCATTGACCGACATTGTGGATGACACGCATTTATGAGCGAGGATGTTTAGTATCAAATTTCAAAGCTAATTTTCACACTTTCATCACAACCTAATAACCAGGCAGACGTACTATTTGTATTTCGGCTTCGTCAACGTAATGGTGGTAATGAGCTATGTACATAGGTACAGTACATGTTCAGATTTGCCCAACATTATTTTTCTTTTATACATTAATTAATTAGCAATGGACCGCGACAAGTGGAGAAAGAAAGGGGAGACCTTTGCCCAGCAATGGGACAACGTATGTTAATAAAAAAAAGCATACCACTCTTCTACAGAGATTTTTTCTTTTTGTGTCGAATTTTGTTTTTGGGCATGTTGGAACCCCAGCCCTCCCTCCGTACGTGGTACGTGGTACGTACATACGTCAATAATATAATGAAAAATATACAACAAGGTACCTTGATTATTTTTTTAATTTCAAGTATTTTAGTCCTTCATTTACTACGATTATCCATTAAAATTACTAAACTACTATCCATAAATACATGTTTACAAATAAATAAATAAATGAAAATAAATAAATGAAATAAAATAAATATTTACGGTTAAAATTTGACATGCACATGGTACGGTCACACAGGCCCAAATCACGTAATAGTATTAGAAAAACTGAACAAACTAGCCGTTTGTTCTCACGTTAACGGAAAATAACAAACGTTGTTTTCTTCTTAACACAATGAGGCGCTAACGAGGGTTAATCGTTGATTACTCGTATGAGTTTGATTGAGTTGGCACCTTGAATGCTTTTCTACTGCGGTCGGTAGAATTGTTACTTAGGATTTCCGAAGCCAGTAAAACATATTTTTATTTAAACTTTCATAATAAGTTTTGTAATTTTTTTAACGAGGAAATCTTTCTCAAGTACTTAGTATGTTTTTTTATCGAGGAAGACGTTCTCAATTACACATTAACTTTATCTTGAAAAGGCTTTTTTGTTGAAAAATAAAATAACGATTAAAACTTTCGTGATCACATTATTTAAGATTTTTATTATAAGTACGTGATAAGAGTGATAAACACATAAGATTTCAAGAGATGTATTTAATAAGTTTACTTACCTTTAAAATACGGTACGCATAATTGAATAATTTGCAGTTATCTGTAGGTACTGTAAAGGCAAACATAGTACCTTTTTGCTCTATTGCTATACAAATAATTAATCTTTCTGGAAAAACCATAGGTTTGTGCAAAACAATAGGTACCTGCTTGTTCTGTTCCATCCTTCCATCGGATAATTTTATAACTGACTTCAAAATAGGGTGCTCAATTCTGTATTTTAAGTAGGAGATACTATTTTGGCTAGAAATAAGCCGTGGGTGCCGGCAGTAGAATGTTGCCCCTCCTTTCTTGTCCGTTTAAGAAGTAAGAATCTGCCAAGGGATACCTCCGGAAGAAGGGCTATCTGTCACTGTCTGTACATCCCGTACTACGCTCGCCAACCCGCCTGCCAAGCGTGGTGAGTAAATATAGCAGCAACCCCTCATATTCTTGAGAGTGTCATGAGGGAGGCCTTTGTCCAGCAGTGGACGTCCTAGGGCTGAGATGACGATGCTGACTTTTTGGCTTTAAACACCTATCCTGGGTTCATGAGACCCAAAACTATGTTTTCTTAGTTTAACTACATGTCAGATTAGAAATAAACAGATTATCATTTTCCCTGACATTATTACCAGCCCGCATTGAGATAACCTACTACCAAATAAGAAGTCCTTCACTATGTTTTTTTCACGTCCGATAGACTTTTGTTTGGCTTCGATTTCACCTCGGGTGGTACGCGACGATGTGACCGACACGATGGATCACAAAATTCTAAAAGACACCTATTCATCTAGAAGACACTCTTGACTTAAAGAGACTCCGTTGTAGTAGGAGACTTTTTTATAGAGTTCATCCGGGGAAGAACTACCACCATACCTATTTCTGCCGCCATGCAGTAAGTCTGCATTGTTGTGTTCCGGTCTGAAAGGTAAGGGGCCGGTGAAGGCTTACAACTCTTTGTCTCAGGGTGACAGACGCAATGCGATGCAGCGTTGGTCACGTGCTTCGTGAACGTGATCACAGCTGTTGTAGTACATAGTACCTATTACCACAGCAATACCGCATGGGTCGTCGGCTTGTCTCGTCTCGAATAGTATAAAAAACCCAGGATGTAGTTTTTGGGGAAAACAGAAGCCAAAGTTAAACAACAATACATAAATAACTATTGATATTATCCTTATAATAAATTATTAATAACATTGTCTTGTTCAAAGAATGGACGTGATAAAGATGCCTATACCGAGCAGCTCAACAGAACAAGTTCCTATTTCAAAATGGAGGGTTCCATTCCTGTCAGGGTTTATACATATAACACCGGAAACACTTCCTTCAAACGTATTCTGTACCACGTGTGTCGGTCGACCGAATTGCTAAATTTAGTTTTCCCGCCTAAAAACTCTACATTAGAACGTTTCTGCGCAATATTTTCTTATCAATGCGTTAGTTACAATGACGTAACGATCCATAATCATTACGTGTTTCCATTCGTTATGCTTTCAAAACAGAACCTTATGCACTTATAGCACTGCACTGTTTTTATGATATCGGCGTCACCCAAAAGGGACTGTCTGATCGATTCATTCGATCTATTCCCTTCTTTCGTACTTCTTTCACCCCCCATATATTGTAAAGGTCTCAACAGATTTTGATAAGACATGTTAAGAACTACCCCCAGAAAAACTAAATTTCAATAAAAAAAAACTGCATTCAGAGTGGCCACAGACACAAAAACACACAGAACATAGCGGTCAAACTAATAACACCCCTCTTTTTTGTCATGGGCTAAAATCGAGGCGAATGGCACAATCGGTCGAGGCTTGATCATAATCGTATGTCCCTATGTTTGCTTAGATCTTTAAAACTACGCAACGGATTTTGATGCGGTTTTTTTTTAAATAGATAGAGTAATTCAAGAGAAAGGTTTTTATTTATAATACATGCATAATATAGTAGAGGTACACTGATAATTTTATAGGTTTCTAATGTGATGTCGTAAATAAACACATTTTTTGCGCTTACATTGCAAACGCTGGCTGAACCCTACGAGATAGATCAAAATAATGTACTGTATTGTAGACCATAAAACGGTCTACAAAAATGTCCGTGATGGTATATTCTGTAGTATATTAGTATCATATCAGCAATGCAACCGTGCAAAGCCGGGGCGGGTCGCTAGTGACTAAATAAAGTCTCAAAATTATGTGTCATTGGGCTCTCTTTATCACGCTGCAGTCTAAAAGTTTAAAAAAACCGGGTGGGTTTAAATCAACTCTAACTCTCTTGGTGTATTATAATAGTACATTTTCCAAATTATAACTCAACTAACGCCATTTTCCAAATTGCACAAGACAGGGTATATAACCATAGATAACCTAATGTTTTTCATATCAACACAACGACAGAGACTACGTCCCACTTCGCATTCTACCAGATGATATACATTATACCCTAATTTCTACAGCGAACGATATAGTTATAAAAGTACCTCCGGTGTCAAGTGCATACTATAAAATGTACTTTACAGTAACTGAAATCTATAGGACCGCTAGTTATTCGATCGAATACAATCGGGCACGCTCGATCGGTCGGTCGTTGGAAATCGTCCCCAAGTAAATGGATTCGTCTCAGCGCTGGTTTCTCGTGACTTTGCTGCGCATCGGACCATTGCAAAACTGAACTCACGATCGCTTATGGAATTTAAGACATTCATGATATATCGGACTAAATAAATTAGGCCAGGTGCGTGTCAGGCCACGCGCTATGTAAGGTTCCGTAGTTAACCGCAGACCTGTGTTTGTTAGAAGTTGGTATATGTTTTTTACGTTTACCGAAAGATATTAACCGGAATTAATTTAATTTTCGGCTTAAGTATTCCGGTATGTTTGGGACACCGCATTACTTATTTGAGCGACTATTTCTCCGAAACTAAAGAAGCTTGTAGTTTTCCTAGAAAGTTCATGAATAAAACCACATTCATAATTTTTTCAGCAGTTTATATTTTAGAGGGACGCTCGAAAAAAGTTTATAAGTAACTGTAATGTTTAGCAAACGAAACCTTTAATCAAAGAAAAATGGTCTTCGGAACCCCTAAATGGTTTAAAAATACCTATTCAAAGATACCCCACATGATGGGAAAATCAAGAAAAAAAATATTCATACTTACGTTGTATGGGAGGTACTCCAAATAAATTATTTTATCAGTGTTTTTTTGTAGCGTTATCTCGGCGTTGTTATTTTATATGTTCATGCAAAATTACAGCTTTTTAGTACTAATACCTAGTCTATTCGCAAAGCCGGTGACGGACGGACACATGTGTTTTACTACGAAACCCTAAAAAAGAAATAAAATAAAATAATAAAATAAATAAGTGCTACGATGTTTGTTACCCCTTCAAGCAAAAACTACCAAAGAAATTAAGCTGAAATTTTGCAAATATATAGATAGACCAGGAATATAATTAGGTAATTAATATAATTTTTCATCCGGATACAACTGATGTGTGCCTTCTGCATAAAATGTAACGAAGGACCCTCCTTGTTTCTATAAAGTTGTATCTACGTATAAGTTTTTTCTCATACTGCCTGTTTAAAAAAAAATAATGCTAGGTTTGAACTTTGAAATTATTATGAATCCAACCGATTCCAATAGACAAATGTGATTATAGATGTCTACAAATTACCGGTTCTCTAAAAAGATGCTTAAAACCTACATATTTTAACTTAAAATTCGCATAGTGATAGAAACTAGTGAATATGGTACAAGCTATAGCATAGAGGTCAGCAAAACTAGTTTTCGTCTTTAGTTCTTAACTTTCAAACGACTATTTATATTCTCTAACTTGTCTTTTGTATAAATTACTCAGGTGAATGAAATAGGAATAATTCACTATACACTATTAATTTAATCTTTTGAGATCGACTGAATAATCCTAAGAAATCTCTTACGTTTATATATGTATGTATGTCACATAAGTTGGGAGCTTCAAATGAGGTACTTTTATTATTGACTTAGTTCTATTGCAATTTCCGCATATTTAATCAATCTACATATATAAAATTCAAAGTCCTGACTGACTCACTGACTGACTGACTGATATATAAACGCACAGCCTAAACCACTGGACCAGACTTCAAATTTGGCACGCGTACACTTTGAGTCTGCCGTGGGGTGCCGGCAGTAGAATGTTACCCCTCCTCTCATGCCCGTGGATGCAGTAGGAGCCTGCTAAGGGATACCTCCGGAAGATGGGCAGCAGCGTCTTTACGTGTATCAACATCCCGTACTGCGCTCGCCAACCCGCCTGCCAAGCGTGGTGAGTATGGCAACTACCCCTCATGGATTTCCATGAGAGAGGCCTGTGTTCAGTAGTGGACGTATTACGGCCGAAATGAATGATGAAATGACACTTTGAGTATCCAAGAGCTGCAATTAGAGGGGATTTTTCGAAATTCCCACGGGATAGGGAATAAATGGGATCTATATTTTCTCTGCGTTAAAAAGGGGATTTTACGTTTTATGACTTCCACGCGGATGAAGTCGCGGGCAAAAGCTAGTATAAAACTCTTCCGTTACTGACTGAGTGACTGACAGACAACGCACAGCCTAAACCACTGGACCTAGAGACTTGAAATTTGGCACACATATGTATACCTTGAGTATCCTAAAGGTGCACTAAGGAGGGATTTTTCGAAATTCCCACGGGAACGGGAACTACGCGGGTGAAACTGCTGGGTGCGGCAAGTATACTATAATTCGGTTGGCTAGAAATGGAATATAGATTACTACTGCCCTTACCTTTGTATCATCATCATTTCACGTCCATTGCTGGAGACACTCGTTGGCCTCCGTCATAGATTTCCTGGTATTGCGGTTAGAAGCGACCTGAAACCACCGCCGACTTGCGGTCCTCACCAGGTCGCCTAAACATCGGTTATACCGTTTGAATCCAAAGCTGTAGATTTGTACACATCGAATTTGGCTTTAGATTACTAGTTGTCCCGGCGAACTTCGTAACGCTTCAGAATCAACTACTACTCTACTGCTACTTCTACTACCACAACTACTCTATTACTACTACGTAAAGTAGCAGTGTTAGAGTTACTTCTAGTAGAGGTACTTCTACTACTACTCTACAATAATGAATTTTCTTAAAATTTTCTTCATACAGCCCTTGTTTTGGCAATGTGTTTGTCACATATAAAGAAATAATTATCGAATTTGGTGCAGTGGTTTTGAACTAAGGCGACATAGATTTCGACGATTTTTTATTTATATAGATAGATAGGCTATAAGTGTACCGCTAATTTATTAATAACGCATGAAATCAAATGAACGAAAATTTTGTTGACTTTTAAGAAACGTCAATAAAATTTTCGTTCATTTCATCAAAAGAGGAGATTACGAGACTTAGCAATGAAGAAATAACCTGGAATAACTTATGTTACGCTTTTTTTTACTGGGATAAGACAAAGCCGTGCTTAGAAACTCGAAGCAAATGCAATAAAATAGACACTCAGATACAGACGACATGCGTTAATCACCTCATTGCATCTGTCTGACCCACGACCTCAAGAAACTACTTAAATGGCATCGAATTAGCTTAATAGGCTCCGCCTCATGCTATAAGGAAAATGTCAGTCATGGTTATTTTCTTTGGCCTATCGATTTGTATGAAGCGTCAGTGTTACGTTTATAAAGCGTAATCACATGACAATTAGTTAATAGAATATAATTTGTTTCGAAATAATATTAAATACAATGCTTTTCATAGAGTTATGAACAGTATCGGCATTCAAAAAGCATTCAAAGCACCAATTACTGCTTTGGACCTAATTAATTAACACATTTATTATAGATAAATAACAAAATAATCCATATACAATTTTGTTAGTAGCAAACAGTAAAACTTACATCTACATAATAGTTAGTAAACAAAATATAATAATTAAAAAATATAATATAATTAATACATAATAATAATTAAGAACCTAAGACAATAGCAAAATGTTATTCTGGTTTGGGTTCTCGTTATAATAAGTCATACAAGGAACGCCTTATTTTTCTTTCGAAAACTAAAATTGCTTTCAAAATGAGGTTTAATACCTCATGTTGAGCATTTTGACCTAGTTGGTAAACATGTCAATTATGTAGATTTCTTGTTTACATCTAAAGTGAACCATTTGCGGCGAACGTGATAAAACAAAGTTATTTGCACGATCGATTGCCCATAAGTGTAGCAGGTCACACACACCATAATGTTACCCACTATGTTAAACATACACTAATGGGTACATATGGGTGCATTCCTCATTTAACTAGGACAACATGATTTAATCGAACCTTATTAGTTAGTAATAAAGTTCATTTCAAAGCTGTTTGCCGAAGTGAAAAACAGAAGTAGATCTGTATACTTAGCTGAAAGTATACTTATTTCTTAATGGTAACACTGTAATTTATGTAAGGGGTGAAGTGCCATACAAACCAGTTTACCAACTTCTTCCGAAAAATGAGGTGTCGTTACAGAAATATAGATTGATGGTTTTTTACTGTCCTGCAATATTGTCCTGAAAACAAGAATATCAGAGGGCGAAAGGGGAGCGAACGGAAATTAGAAGTGGGTGTTACGAACCGTAAATAGTTTTACAAACTGCATGCTATAAGGAAAATGTCAATGTAGTTTTACAAACTATTTATTTTAGAGGAACCTAAAATCTGGTATCGCTCCGCAGAAACCATGCTATGCTATGTTGGCATTACATTATTTATCCAATGGCTGGTTTGTTATTTACCGGCTGTTTTGGTTGGTTTTACAGTATGGGTGTTTATTCGGGTGATGTGAGTTACGGTTGTTAATATGGTTCGGTATGGGTATCTAGATTGCACGCGTAACAAAACCGAAACGGCTGACTGTTTACTATGGAATGTCGAAAGTTAGCAATTAGCAAATCTGGTTTAGATACTGTGATTGATTAAATTGTACAGGTACATGATAATTATTTGCCATCATCACCCATTTTCGCTAATTAAAGTATAAACAAGATCAACAGGTTCTAACCTAATGATTCCTGCACCGAATGATATAATGAAAGAAACATTACGTGTAAAATAACCTATATAATGTATAACGTATTATCTATACCAAACCAACTAATCTCAACCGATGTCAGTAACAAGTTATCCAACCAAACCAGAAAATTTTAAAAATAACTAAGAAAATAAATAGTTATGAAACCTGGTATGGGTATGCGAACCAATAAATAGTTACAGGTAACTCTGGAAAATACCCGTACCGACCCACGACTAACGGAAATTAATTTCTATCGATAGATTACACCTATATTTACTCTGAATTGAGACTTATCAATGCTCCAAATGAAATAATGCTAAATTCATGCTTAAACAGGAGAACAACTGTGGATTGCCTATAAATGTTTCAATTTGCTGATGCTCCGAATCGTTTCGTTTAATGAAAAACGTTATTTATCGTCAATTTCCCGATTACAGTAGACGTAGCAATGCGGGATAAATGATTTTGTGAATTGATACTGCGCTAATATATTCACATTATGAATATTACTTATGTGTTATTGTTTTGTGAACTTTAATTAGTGTGATTGGTTAATCCGTTCTAGTTTTTTAAATAAATAATTCACGTTAATGAGTTTGGTTTGGGTTACTAAAGTTTATGGTTGATGAGAACGATTTCTGTCGTTTTCGAAAAAAATATTACCTATATTAAAAGTATGTTCTTAACTTGAACTACCTCCTAAACATAAGAAGACCAGCGCTGTGGTCGACTCGTTCTGCCACAGCACATGCTGAGTAGTGACCATTTTTGTCACTAGTTTTAAAACCGAATCGATGATTTTTTTATTTGATTGTAAAAATATGACAAAATAAACGTTTCTTTATCTTTATAATGTAAACTTGGTGAAGCTACCTTCATCAGAAGTTATGTAAGTAAAATGTATTGCTATTAAAATTGACCTTCCTTTTGTTTGAAATATGAATAATTGCCTCGTCTTATAAAGTGTCGATTGTTTAAATTTAATTTAGCTAGTGATTGTCTGTTTATTATTATTGATGGAAGATTCATTATCATTATTTTATTAGCCATTCCTATTATATGCTCTATAAAATACTGCGCTTCAAAACTACAACTTACTATTCATATTATTTCTTGGACCCGCATTTTTGGGACAAAATTGTACGTAGCGTATAACCTACGTATAATAATCTAAATATTTGTTCAAAGAAACATAATTATTGTAATCCGAAGTAGACTTATCGCGGTAGCCCAATAGAAACGTAAGTAATGCTCTATAAAAAACAATTATAACTAAAAAAATAAGTTGGCTTCGTATTTTATGGGTAAAGTTAGTGTTCTTAAGATTAGTGAATACTTCAACTTTCCATGTGAACTAGAACGTGGTCTCCTTTATAAGCCTTTTCAATTCTGTGTGATCTAGATACTTTGCCTATTGTTTCTTAATAACTGAAAATTAATAATGTACGTGCCACTTGCCGAGCGGAGCGTCTTAACGTAAAATGTTTAATTAATTTGATTAGAACAAACTTGGCTGACATTGTGTCTGAATAGTTTGCCTTAAAGCGCGTTCACATCATACTGCAGCTTAAAGCGCATATACATACATTTCTACTTCATTAGATACTCCTAAAGTAGTCAGGTTTTCCTTCATATAAACGACTTTTGTGAAATAAGCTAAATAAAAACTGAAAAAATATCTTAAACATTGGTACTTATATTAGATCAGAAGGATTTAATTTGTATAACGTTAATAATAAGTATGTATACTAAGTTAATGTTAGGTACTGATTTCTAAATTACCAAACGTAGCTCCAGAACGTTACATTTTTATACCTCTGATTGTATGGAAGAGGTTTATTTAGCAAATGTTTATGGTAAAATTAGCTAAATTAACGTCATTTGTTAATGGTTTAAATAAACGCTACAGTTGCGTGATTTTGATTGGCCGAACCTTGCGTGTCCCTGTACCCACTATGAGTTATGAACTTACGAAGGTCATACAGAATGGGCAAACTAGCTTTATGTTTTTAATTCCAATAGCCATAAGTGTCCCAATGCTGGGCAAAGATGTCCCCCCATTTCTGCATGCTTCTCGAACTACTTACACACTATTATATTGGGCTAATTCGTTACGCCATCGCTTCTTCTGCCGCGGCGCCTCATCGATTCAGGGTTTCACTGAGTTCCATGCTTTTAAATAAAAATAATTAAAATCATACGAACCTAGGCACATAGTTATGATGAAATACCAAGGTCGGCTATATCGTGAAACAAAAATAACAAGTTCCTACATTAAATTGATCTAATCTGCATTAACCGGAAGCAGCTTAGTGTTTTTTTAAAAACACCAACATGACAATTATTTTAAATGACTTATCTTAATTTCCGATTTTAGTTTATTTTTATAAAAAACTGTTTTCATAAATTAAAAACACGTTTTAGGGTTTCCTAGTAAATCAAGAAACCCTTATAGTTTAGATTTTAATCATGAATGTAGTTTTAAACATGAACTTTCTAGAAAAACTATAAGTGTTAAGCTTATTTAGTTTCGGAGAAATAGCCGCTCAAATAAGTGATGCGGTTCATATTGTGATATTTATAAGGTGATTGATAAAATGATATCTAGCTACACTAAAGCTACTCAAGCTATTCATAAAAACCGACACAGCATTTTTAAAAATAAAACGTTACAAAGTCAAAAGAGATTCTCGGCGTTCAATTAAATTTAGTATCCCGTATTTAGTCCGTTATTTTCGTCATGCATGCACAACATTTAGTTCTGTTATTCGGGTCGCACATCAGAGAATTTATTACCTTTTCCATCTCACGAAGTAATGTTCCAATTAACCTACTAGTTTACAAGTCAAAATATGGGCTATCTAACTTTCTTTGCCATAAAATCTCTTTATAGCAACTACAAACATAATAGCAAATTGTACACGCCTGCAAAACGGTCCTCGTCATCATTTTAAAGTAGGTAGCTTACCTTTTGCTTTTGGTTTAGTGATGAGGTTGAGGGTTTTAGTAGGTATTTAGGGTTCTGTATGGAAAAATAACGAAAATGGGAAGATAAAATAATTATTTAATTTGTCAACCAAAATAACCGACTTCAACGATACAATCTAAAATGTTGCTGAAAATACCCAAAACGCTATATGTATGTTTATTACATTTGAATTCCCTTGATTTATCATGGATCCCATCATCAGAACTGTGACACAAAAACCCAACCGCAAGTTTAAATTTAGGTCATAACACTTAAACTTGAGGGACTCCAGTTCACACTGTTACATTAAAGATAAAGATACGTTTATTTTGTCACACAATTTACAATTAATCCATATACTTACAATAATAAGGTTTAAAAAATTTAATAAAAATGTGACAAAAATTGTCATTACTCAGCATATAGTTATTTAATTACATTAAATTTAATTCCAGTGACTCTGAAGCTGATAATCATGATGGTGATGTGTAGCTAAGTATGATGCTTAGCGGATAGGGCTATAATTATCTTAGCCATCCTTCGATGTCTGCACCCGTGAATTTTGTAATATTGAAGAGTTTTGATAACCATCTGTAGGCTTTTTCATCAGTCCCACTTCACCAAATTATACTTTTATGAATGCAAATGCTTGACCTTGAGCTAAATATGCCGAAATCGCTATATGTTTAAGTACAACATCAGCTGAGTTTTGAAAAATGGCACTAAATTCAAAGTGTATATACGAACCCAAAAATATTTTTCCAAATCGGTTTATAAACGACGGAGTTCTGAGGTAACAAAGAATTCAATGGCATGTACGAGTATTTACGTAATCATTAAAATATAAGTAGAAGGAAAGCTTTTCCTGAAATGCTATTTAGCCGAAAAAAAATGCTTTTTAGGTATCTGTTAGTCTAAGAAACTGTTTCTGCTTATTAATTTCACCTTAACATTCTTGAAAGTTTCGGCGTTCAGTGGTTGTAGCAAATATATTTAAAACTATATTTTTTTTATTATAATCTACTACTGAGGAACCCTTGGGCACATAAAGTCTGTCTAGTAATGATCGTTAATATTTGACGATGGCGTGTCAAACGGCACTCTTGTTCTGACCCATTGATTGCTACAAATTCAACCCTGCCATTAGGTAAAGGGATTAATATTTTATCTTGTTGTGACGTTACTAGGTAATTTACACCATTAATAGGGAAGGCACTCACGGAGTAAAAAGTCAGGTTACCTTTAAATAGAATATTGCGAAGTGTACTAGATTGTAATCGTAGCGTACGAGATTACTATCCACTTCGTATTAAAATATTGGTAAGGTACGTCGAATATAATTTTAGGTAAGTTGGTACCTACACTTTCGCATCAAAGGTGTAGGTGTGCAAACTCAATAACGGAACGATTCTTAATATTACTGATTTAACATGTTTTTACATGGTTTTGTATATTCACTATCCTCAGACTCAGGCCACTGCTGGGTATTATAGGCCTTCCTAAGATTGGGTCATCCAATCCACCACGGCCACAGTCGCATCCATTGCGATTCACGAGCACCTTGTCTCTCACTCACCTCGCCACCTTTTACTTTGTGACGCAGAGATGAAACGCGTAACTGTTTTGCCGGATACCGGATATATGCGTGTGCGATAAAATAACGGACTTGCGGTTGAAGCTATATATCGTTCTAGTCGAATGTTATCATAACACAATGAAGAAGAAGCAGAAAAAACATTTATTCACCACACGCACAATACAATACAACCACAAAGAAAATAAAAATTATAATTACAAATATAAACAAAGAACAGAAAATAACAAAAAGATTTCATCATCATCATTTCAGCCGGAAAACGTCCACCACTGAACACAGGCCTCCCTCATGGATCTCCGTGAAGGGTAGTTGCCATTCACCACGCTTGGTAGGCGGGTTGGCGAACGCAGTACGGGATGTTGAAACACGGAAAAACGCTGCTGCTCATCTTCCTCCAAAAAGACTTAATAAAACATTACTCCCCACTCAGCATTGTGTAGCACCTGGGTCCCCAACTCAGCATTGTGTAGCACCTGGCCAGGCTCAGATGCTACGCTGTTTTCAGTTGGGGCCCCGGGTGATTTCACGACCACGGAGATAAGGAGACAAGAAAGGAATAGAATAAACAGACGGACGGTAAAACAACATCAAAATCACACTAACAATAAAACCGTATACCTAAAAAATAAAAACAAAAACAAATGATACAAATAAAAAAATTGCAACAGTGGAAATCTTCTAGGGAACTTCCAGAAGTCTCACGACTCTGAAATTTGGAATGGTGGGAGCTATTCTCGTACCCATTTAAATGTGAATCCGAAATTAAAGTTTATGTGGATAGATACTCGTAGAGTTAAACTCTTATTGACGGTTGAAGAAAAAAACGTTTGAAATTCCAGAAGACCTCGATTTATTTAAGAATTATTTCCACATTGGAAGTATCAAGAAATATATTAATCGAAGTCTTACTTATTTAAAAATAAGTATTTTTAAATTAAGTTTATTACTGGTACTTACCGCAATCTAGTGTCAAGTCAATACTTAGTTGTAATCAAGTACTCATTTGACATTATTAAGTACGTAGGCCTACTATTTTAAATGTACGTAAGCCATTAACTATAGTGGCCGAACGTTCTACTGCCTAGCCTTATATTTCATCTAATAATATGTCTTCTAATTTCGGAACCCTTAATCCGCGAGTCTCGTTCGCACTTGTCCGTTGCTTACCGCTGCTAAGCGCACTTCCAAATTTTCCAACTATCCCGGTCCTTCACATATACATACATATTTAAAAATGCCGGTAAAAATATGCTTCAGGTCTCTCCACCATCGACCCCAACACGCTCTTAGCTGAATGCCTACATACTTCAAGTGCCTTATAAGTTATAGGTACATAATATATAACTTCAATTTTATTTAAATGTAAAAGTATTTCTGTCTCTTGAATATTTCACATTCTAATAGCACTACACATAACTCACTCTGTAATATACGGTGATCGACTGATTGCTCCACTTCATACATTTTTAAGCTGTATCGATTATGAAACCGCAAGTCAACGACGTGTCATCAAAGACGTGGTTTTTACAGGGCAACGATATAGACTTAACCCCGTATTATAAGATATAGCTCTTGAGATATAGCTCGTGAGTATAAAACCCGTTTAACATAACAATGAATAGTGTAACTCACGCGTCATTTGAAAGTGATATAATAGCTCTTATTTTCACCTTGGCGCTTGTTGCGTTAATAATACGCGGGCCACTTCTGCCTTTTGATTTGGATGAAACAAATATAATATATCCATAGCAACTTAAAAGTGAAACATGTCACTTCTTTGCTTAATTTCTGTTCTGTTTAACCAAGGTGATTCAATTTGGTCGAATAGTGTAATATTACCGTAAATAATAAATAATAAATAAATAATGCTGGACAAAATCACACAGCATCATCTAGCCCCAAGCTAAGCAGAGCTTGTGTTATGGGTACTAGATGACTGATATACTTAATACATTATACTACATAGATATATATTTTTATTATATATAGAAAAACACCCAGAACACCCAACAACGTGAGTGAGGAATTTTACCCTAGAGATGTATTGCAAGAGTGACGATTAACTCGTCTCCTCTTGTTGGTTCCTAACGTGCTAATAGCACTATTGGTTTGAAAGATTGACATCTTGTTAAGGTTAAAATATATGTATACGGTTGAATTGAGAATGCTCCTCCGTTTTTTTCGTCAGTTAAAAACTTAAAAAACTTGTAAGTTTTATAGCCATTATGAATATGCACTAACGAGCTGTAAGCACAATTTGGGACATTCTGTCAAGTTGACCTAGGCTTCACCGCGTTTGCGTCTACTTAAAGTTTGTGCCTTAAATTCGAAGGGCAACAGTTTATTTATGAAGCCTGCTTAAATTATTCAGGTCATATTCGCGACTTACTCAGTTATTTCGAACTGAGGAGCTGTTGAAACATGTGATTAGGTTATCAAAACTTTTTTGAGTTTATTTTAATATTTTGTGCGTAAGATCAATGACATTGTACTACTAGCTACTCATACAAATATGTATTAGAAACTGTATTTTATAATTTGTATAGTATTAAACTACACTTAGGCAGAACATTTCAAAACCCTTATTAAATATGTCAGATCAGTTTTCTCTAATCTCTCAATATTATAAAGAGGAAAGAATTTTGTATTTCGTATGTTTGTAAGGAATAAACTCAAAAACTACTAGACCTATTTTCTAAATTCTTTCACCATTAGAATGCTACATTATCCCTGAGTAACATAGGCTATATGTTATCCTCGATTTCCCTCAGGAACGGGAAGTACGCGGTTGAAACGGAGTGCGGCTAGTCTATAAACTGACCGGATGATGTCAGTTCTTACGGATGGATGGGACTAGTCCAGGATCTTTGTGGTTGCCAGAATTTAAGAAAAGCGTAGCCAGCAGTGCCTGAAGTCAGGCTGTGGGTGATGATCAGGATGAATGTCACAAACCTGTGAACTTGGGCTGTGCCATTATTTTCTGGAGTATAATATCTAACCAAGTGATTAATATTTTTTAGTTTTAAAATTACAGGAACTTATCGCATACCTTTTTTATTATTTTCCCGACGTTTAGAACACATTTCAAAATAATAAAAAAGGTACGCGATAAAATCCTGTAATTTTAAAACTAAAAAATATTATATCAAATCGCGAAAGCTTAACAAACAAGTGATAATGGTGACAGGTGTGTCTTAACACTGAACGCTGAAATTATTGGTTGACGGGATCGGTTGACTAAACAAAAATAATAAAATTAATGATTTAGTCAACTCATCCCAGTGGGATAAGTTGGAGCGGCCTCAGTTTACTAAACTGCCAACAGAACATGATTTGTATCCGGTTTAATCAATTAAAATCTAATCACATTTACTTTATATTTATAGTTTAAGACGGGTTTTATTTATACATTGTTACAAGTTAGGTCATAAACAGCATTATCTTCTTCAGATAAAGTAAATTAGCGTAAAAACCTTTTGTTTCTTTATTACATGGCAAAACCAGTAAAGTAATTAACACCTAGTAGGTATCTAATGTATTGTTTACCTACTGTCACATTTCCTACATCACGAGGGGGTTGTGGCCATACCCCCCTACCACGCTTGGCAGGCGGGTTGGCGAACGCAGTAAGGATGGTGATACACGGAAAGACGCTGCTGCCCATCTTTTGGAGGTATCCTTTGGCAGACTCTTACTTCATCTACATACCATCCCTTTCAGCAAATCTACCTGCCACCACCAAATCTTGTCCAAGTCCATTACTGTTTTTACCACAAAAACTTACAGTCTTACATGTACCGTAGCTATTCTATTAACCCCCGACAAAAAAGAGGGGTGTTATAAGTTTGACCGCTATGCGTGTCTGTCTGTGTGTCTGCCTGTGTGTCTGTCTGTGGCACCGTAGCTCTTAAACGAGTAGACCGATTTGCATGCAGTTTTTTTTATTTGAAGTAGGTTTTTCGGCGGTGGTTCTTAAACATGTTTTGTCAAAATCGGTTGAGTAGTTTACAAGATATAGGGGGTGAAAGAGGGGATGAATAATCAAATGTTTCCAAATATACCCAAGTGTGGTATCAAATGAAAGGGTGTGATGTGTAGACTACAAAACAGAGGAACAAATAAAAAAAAATTGGTAACCTCCGAGACTAGGTAAAGTGTGGGGGGTTATGTACTTATTTTTTTTATTTTATGAACTTGTCTTTGTAATTTATAAACCCTGTACTTACCTACTTGTATTATTCCAAGAAGGCCCTTGATCCGATAGCCCCTACCATATCTTTAACCTTAGATTCTGTATTACGAAACTCATGACCTTACCAAGGTTAAGATACGCAGTGACAATACATATTACATAACACAGATTATTATTATTATCACCTCTAATCAGATAATCAGTGAACTTGAAGCGCCACATTCACAATGAGCGTTTCGTAAAAGCCTAACACCACTTTTCATTTCAAATGTAAATACATATTGAGTGAAAAAATTAGCTGTCCCGAGACGCCTGACTGATGTAAAACATTTTTTAATTTAAGAAGAAGATGAACTATTTTTTTTTTATTAGACTTTTATAGTCTAAAGGGGCTCCTGACTCAACATTATGCTCCTCACATAAAGACTGCTACGGAGCGCTGGTTTTCAGTCAGTTGGTATTCACTTTTATAATTTATGAGTTTGAATTGGATAATGTCGTATGAAAATCCATTCGGTAGGAATTCCAAATCTTTACGTTTAGTCGTAGATGTCCGTAACGAGTAACTCGCACGTCATTTTCTCGCGTCAACATCATGAAAAATTTATTAATAAGATACACATATAACTTTTACCCGTATACAACAAAAATTAAAATCTTTGGTAAAAAATACACCATATTCTTAAATTATGTCTGTGATCTGCCTCGATCTTGGAAAATGTTTATTTTCAAACGTGGGTTTGCGTTAACTTAATTATTAATTCCACTTGAAATTAGGAAATAATTATGTAAAGAGAAAAATAAAACACAATCCTTTGAGTTCCCCACACAGCAGCAGGGTTTCATTAAAGGGAGTCAGTGTTATTGTCTTGATGACCTGATTATTTCCCTCGACCAAAAAATAATGCATAGATATAGAAATATTGGCACAGATATTGGTCCGTAGTCAAGCAAAAAGTTGTTTTGTTGGTTTGCTTTATTCACATTTTTGTTCAACATTTTTGTCGTGGGGTGCCGGGAGTATCTTCAATGTTGCTCGTGCTCGTGGATGCAGTAGGCAAAGGTATCCTACTAGTCCTACAGCTCATTGATGATAAAAAATGTAGGGTTGCATACGAAATCAATATGTAAATAGTAATTTATATTTACGTTTTTATGACGTGTACCTAATAGGAAAGGTTCATAAAGAATTAATCATTCCACATTCATAATTTCAGCCATAAAACGTCCACTGATGAACACAGGCCTCCCTCATGGATCTCCATGAGGGGTAGTTGCCATTCTCACCACGCTTGACAGGGGGGTTGGTGAGCGCAGTATGGGATGTTGATACACGGATAGACGCTGCTGCCCATCTTCCGGAGGTATCCCTTAGCAGGCTCTTACTACATCCATGGACATGACAGGAGGGGTATCATTCTACTGCCGGCACCCCACGGCGGATTCCACATTGAAACGAAGAAAATATTAATAAAAACAGAAAAATAAATACAATCCTTTGAGTCCCCCACACAATAGCAGCGCGGTTTCATTACAGGGAGTCATTAGTCATTACTCTTTTGTAGAAGTTGACAGAGTATGAACATCAAAATTTTATTTAGTCCGTCAGTTGAATAATACAAAATAATAGACACGTATTTTTTGATTTTTCAAAGAAATGAAACAATACTTAGATACAGCGCATTGAAGTTTGGGAGTGGGGCTCGTGACGTCAGAACATAGTCAAAAACGCGTGACGTCACGCTACATTTCCGCATAATATAATCTAGTAAAAATACGTGTCCAATCTCTTCTGTAAATCTACATGACGGACAAAGAAATAAAATTTAAAATTAGCCTATTGTTTTGACTACCTGATTGCCTTATAATAATCCTATCGATTTATATCTTTGATCTACGTAGATATACGAGTAAAGTTGATCTACAATCAAATCAAAGTTGTTTTGTATAGTCATCTCTATTTATCATGTTTACTTGTCCCTGACAGTATTATTTTTAAGATAACGTATCGTACCTTTAATGTTTTTGTTGATTCACGATCACGATTTGCCATTGGTTATTTCTTTGAAATTAGCATTTTACTTAAATAATTTCGCAAGTACAGACACCCAATAAAATCATCTAACCCTGCTTCACTTCATTATTTATTTTGTAAATCGAGACGTATCGAAATAGACACAGAATCAGGACGTTAAGCCGCCGAAGTTAATTCACAAACAAAACAACATGTTAAATTGCGCCTAAATTCCAATATCGAAAAACCAATATTGAAATGAAAATTTTAGATCGACCTAATTGTCAACCGGTGTTGAGTTACGAGTCATTAACCGTTCAGAAATAGATGGATTCTGTGTATGCCCCTACTAGCTTTTTTGGCTTTGTTTTTATAATGATCCAATACTGTCAAAATAAATATAAGTAGTTTATATAATGTAACATGGTCTTAAATGTTACTAACATGTTAAACGAGGTCGTACAGCAGCGCGAGGAGTCGAAGACATTCTTCAAGTCGCGGGAAATTCTTGGTATGTACGGGAATCCTTCACCTGTAGATGATGATGATGATAATGATGTAGAATATGCAAAGCGCTGTCTGTCTGTCTGTGTATTTGACGATTACAAACGAACGCGTTGACCGATTTACATGAAACCTTTTTGTTAGCACCGTCTTAATGAGAAAAGGTGACTGATTGATATTGGTGACCGATTGATATTGGTGACCCCAGGGCTGTAACCCTGGGGTCACCAATATCAATCAGTCCGGACCGGAGTTATTGTGACCTCAAAAGGTCACCAAAAAAATAAAAGTCAATGGCCGAAAACGTCTAAAACACAAAAATTACATTTTTGACCTTTGGTGACCTTTTGAGGTCTTCGCCCCCTTTTCTAGTACCCCCGTACCAATACTTGTTATACTTAGTCGTTCCTTCAATCGTCGAGGATTGTGTCAATGAGGTGGTCTGCGCCTCTCGGACTCTTTCCCTATGATCTAATGGATGCGTTTGTTGTGCGGAAGGCAGTCCATGGAAACCGCGGACGACGCCAGGACCACATTTGAAAAGCGTTTAATTTGTAGTACTAACTTACATAGAAGCTAACTATTTAGAAAAACGCGATCGAATGCGGTTCATTCATTAAAACATTTGATATACTTACACATATTGCAAATTAATATAAATAGTACAGTATATTAATTTGCCATTTGACAACTTATAAATATGGCAAATTAATATAATGGTACAGTACAGTACCCTATTGTACAGAAGTTGCTGAAAATAATGTTTCTTGTACGACTCTAATGGGTGGGGCCAGGAAAATCTGTCAAGCGTTCATCAATCACTTCCTAAGTGAGGTGATTTATTGTTTTATCTAAAAACTAAAAAATAAAGTGATAAAGCAGAAAGTTGTTTTAGTTTTACATATTAAGAAGTAAAATGTGGGTACACCTGTTTTAATAAATCATTAGCTGGTTTACTTAGAAACGCAGATGACTTTAGATATATCAAACAATTAAATCATTAACCAGTACATAATTAGCAAATTGTTTGATAAATCTAATAATTTGACAGTTTTGTCAAAACTCGGTCTCGGTTAACACACTGCCACGCACCACGCTGCATGTTGCGTTAATGCGTGTTCTAATGTTGCTTGTAAGTATCTCCGTTTGTATAGAAAACACGCACAGTCCAACACACATAAAATGCATCCACGCGCGTTCATGCAGATCACGCGCTCAAGCGCGGAGAAACATGCACCCTCGCGCGTAGGCGCGGGGCGAGACGCAAGGTATGGCACACCGAGTCCTGCAGTCTAGCGAACAGCTTTGAATGAAATGAGTCAGAGCTGCCGTGAATCCACAAAACGCAACATGCAGCGTGGGTGCGTGTTAAACCCGCACAATGATGCAGATCTGCACTCCCGCAAGAATGCCGTGCGTACGCGCGTAAGTGCGTCGACACGCAACATGCAGCGTGGTGCGTGTTAACCACCTAAGGTGATGGATGATATAATTTAATTATGTTTTTTTAGTAAACTTATGGTTTTCATTACGTTGTTCGTCTGATTTTTTACTTCGAATTTCATTATTTATCTTTCTTCTTTCTTTCAAGATTATTTTGAAAACAAAATTACTTAAGTACTCATATCATTAAGAATATAGAATACCAATCGTAGTATTTTTTTTGGTACTAGGAATAACAATCATCGAGAACGTTCGATTTTGACATTGAATCTTGGTAGGGGTGAAAGAGTGTCTCACGAGTTAGCACCACGGATATAGCAAACTTACCTCTATTTTTAGACTCACGGAATCGAGGCTCTAATTAGTCTTAGAAATATTTTCTTTTACCAATTCAACTATTCTATCTTCTGGTTAGAAACCAGTGACGATTCGTTTTTAACAATGCCACGAAATATACATACTCCTAATCATCATCATCATTTCAGCCATAAAACGTCTACTGATGAACACAGGCCTCCCTCATGGATCTCCATGAGGGGTAGTTGCCATTCTCACCACGCCTGGCAGGCGGGTTGGTGAGCGCAGTATTGGATGTTGATACACGGATAGACGCTGCTGCCCATCTTCCGGAGGTGTCCCTTAGCAGGCTCTTACTGCATCCACGGGTAGGAGAGGAGGGGTAACATTCTACTGCCGGCACCCCACGGCATTCAGCTATTTACTAACCATAATTTAACGAAAACCATAATTCATTTGTTTTTCCTCTTTTGTATTTTTTCTTTGCGTCACTCAGTTTACAAAATGGAAAACTTGAAATATCGCGTTATTTACGAGTACGAGTTCCACCGTGGCACCAGTGCTGCAGAAACGGCTCGAAGGATTAATGATGTGTATGGCGGCGGTGTCGCAAAAGAAAGCACAGTGCATTTTTGGTTCCAATTTTGTTTTCGTTCTGGAAATTTCGACCTGCAGGACAAGCCCTGTGGACGGCCGGAGACCAAAGTTGATAATCAAGAATTGAAGGCTATTGTGGAAGCGGATCCATCGCAAACCACGTCCGAGTTAGCTGCAGGCTGCGGTGTTAGCGATAAACATATTTTAATCCACTTGAAGCAGATTGGGAAGGTGAAAAAGCTTGAAACGAATTACCTCACGAATTGAGTGAAGCAAATCGACAAACACGCGTCGACTGCTGCGTTACATTACTCAACCGGCACAATAATAAAGGGATTTTAAATCTAATCATTGCCTGTGATGAAAAGTGGTTGCAGTAAGAGCTACCTCCGGAAGATGGGCAGCAGCATCATTCCGTGTATCAACATCCCTCGCTCGTCAACCCGCCTGCCAAGCGTGGTGAGTATGGCAATTGCCCCTTATGGAGATCCGTGAGGGAGGCATGTGTTCAGTAGTGGACGTTTTACGGCTGAAATTATGAATGATGGTTATAGGTTGGTATGGTACGGCCATGTGATCGAAGAGGGATGAATCTTATGACTATGACGTCATCGTACATCCTAATGAGACTGCATCTAAGACCTATATAAATATACACTTATGGTTATTTCTTACACCATTAAATTACTAGGTAAGTACATTACTCCAGCTTATTGTTAATGGCACTATTTATAACCGTAACATGTCGCATAAATTGTTATTTTTAGTACTAACTTAGCAAAGAAACTAATTACTCAGTTAATGATCCCCGCGCCAATAAAATACGGAACTGAACCGTTATTAAGTGTAAATAGGTTCTTTGTTATAATGAGAAAGAACTCCGTTGAATTGCTTTTGCAAAGACTTAGCTTTTAATTTTTCAGTATCATTTGACATTTTAAATATCAACAAGGTTAAAAAGTTTAAAAAAAATAATCATTCTCTACACTTATGCTCACTATACACACCTGCTCTCGGAGGTTACTTATATTTTTTTTTATGTGTATTTTCATTGCCATTGCATACAAATTATTTTGGTTAAATTTATAAAAACTGGTAAAAACCTATACTTACATAATATTTTTTTTTATTCTAGCTAGTTATTTGTTCTTCCATTATTATAATATGTACCTCTAAATTATTTAATTACCGCGCATTGCGGTGGTACCAACCGCACATTTTGAATACGGAAGACTAGCGCTTTAGTACGACCCGTTCTCCTCCAACACAAGACATGATGAGTAGTAAACATTTTTGTCACTAGTTTTAGAACGGATATATATATATATATACAATATATATTCTGTTTTATGTTTCTATGACAATATAAACGTCATTATTAAATCTATTTCCATCATATTCGTCACTCAAACACGAACTCATGTTACGCAATAGTATATAACAACAGCGACCAAAATAAGGTTTCGGAGGTTTCCCTATCGCTGGTATCGCTTTGTACAAGCGGGTATTCTAAGGTTATAAAGCAGGACGTCACTCGATCGCGCCGTCTGTCGTCATCACTGTGTCACGATTGACCACACGACAATAAAACTACAAGTTGGCTGTACGAGCCTCCACACGTAATCCGAACGTTGACGACACCACTCGTCTACAACTTTTACAGTACAATTAATTTTATTGATAAGAAAGGCGAACTTTTGGATTTACTTTATTGGAAATTGTTATTTATGTGCAGTAACTGGGTTGTGATGGACGTGATTGTGTTTGTGTTAAGTGGATTTATATTTATACATATATAGCGGTATTGTGACCTTACTTTTTTGGATATTTACAGGTATGTTGTGATCGTTTTTTTGTTTCATCGCATGATATCATAGCTTTGATTTTTTTTTCGAGAATCAAATGCAATTTAATTGCATCTATATCCTATTTTTATTTTGAACCATTGCATGATCCACCAATTTAACACTTCACTTATTTCTAAATACAAAATAATTTGTTTGATTATTCGTACCTACTTTAAGGACCTTACTTACTGTTTCTCATCAAGCTTTGCATTAGTGATGCAGAAAAGGATATCGACTTCGACTTTTTATCCGGCTACATGACGCAAAGCCGCAGACAACAGCAAGTTTTTCGTATAAATTAATCTGAAATTTTACACATTTTCTTTGTTACACCATAAGATAAGAATATATAAGAAGGAACTTATAATTAAAGGAAAACTTTGACGAGGAAAACTGTAATCTGAATGCAATACATAATTCATATTATTTACTCAATTTCGAAACCAATGATCGCGTTATTCAAATTTTATATTAATTTGCTTATAAAGCACAAAAAAAACGTTAAGTGTCACCGTGACATTGGAAGCATCTGCAGTTGTAAGCGTAGCGATTCTCGGAATCCAGTGCTGATTCATGTTAATTGAGATGACTGGCCTTTAACGCGAAAGTTTTTGGGGAAATTTGCGACGATATTGTGCAACAGATAAAGCACTTGATTGCTTGATAAAAGCTGATAATTAGGATTGTTTGATAAAAATGGTGGAATATTTTGTCTGCAAATGACGTCAAAAACACATGTTTTCTATATTTATTGGAAACCGTGGGACATCAGGTTTGGCAAGTCCGTTTTTAATGGCGGAAGCGATGTTTTCCAAAGGATGAATTTATTATTCAGATACTTTACATATATAATGTAGTTAATCTATACTGATAGGTACCTGTAGTACCTGTTTATGTGGTATGTGGTATAAATATGCTTTATTTTAATTCAGATAAGGTATAAACATAGTTAATTGATCCTTCGATTTCATTAATATAATGTTTTATTTCACAAAATATGTAAACATGCACAATAAAAATACTTTTGCTATTAATTAAACCTTTGATGTAGAAGAGAGAAAACTAAGACAATGACATTTTCGCTAGAAAAAACATTATGATATCATACATATACATTTATTCTATCCATCGGGTAAAACAGACATTTTCTATTTATATAAGTCTACGTGTTACAAGGGTAAAACCTATAATCATTGAAGAACTACTCTTAGAACCACAGACGCAAATTTAATTACATTAGATACTTCCCCGAGGCATTATCTAAGCGTTACATGTCCACTCGTAGCGTTTCCTCCTACGTTATTTTCTTGCTGATGAAAACAAACAATCAACTCTTACGCAAGAAGCCAGTTCATACACCTTGAGAATGCAGAACAAAGAATCGCTTAACAAACGATAGAGCACGGCGTACCTATATTATGTATTTACATATTATGTCTTGGCCTCTTTACTTAGTAACGCCATATAAGATTATAAATGGTTCTATGGTATAAGCAAAACAATACTAAGCAGGTAGGTAACATATTCAGGGATATTTTGGGTCGCTTACAGCATGAAAACAAGTTGCCGACGCTCTTAAATGTATGTTAAAGAACAACCACCTTCTTAGAGTTCCGAAGCACAAGAGAAAAAACCGAAACCATTATAGGATCACTCATTTGTCTGTCTTTAATATGTCTGTCAAGAGCATTTTTCTCCAAAACGCGTATCAACTTGATAATTCTTTACTTTTTCAACAAAAAAACCGACTTAAATGAGAAAATCTATGATATTTAACTAAAAAAATAAGACTGAATGAATTAGGTCCAAACACAAGGTAGCTACTGTAAACCGTTGAGGAAGTCCCTTAACAGTCCTTCATCTTCATCATCAGACTCCTAATGACAGTCACAACCCATCTAGGTGTAAAATTCTCATCAATACAAATTTTATTAATCAAGCCCAAACACAAGGTAACTGCGTTCAATCGTTGAGGAGTTTCCTCGACCGCCTTTCTGTTCCAGATCATCAGATCGACTCTCAGACCTTCATTAAATTGTATTGTTTTAAAATACTTAAGGAAAAAATTAACAAATGCACTAGCTTACTTGCACTTAACACTTTGACGTAAGTATAATATAGAAACTTATAAATATAAAGTATAATATACTATCCGTAAAACTCCACTGGAAAGTCCTCCTTGTCAGCAGGATATGATGATACGAAGTGTAAACCCAGCCTTCTTTCAAGTCTGAACATATAAGTACACCACAGGTACATACATCACATCCTTTATGTATATTACACGTGGTTATGTTACTTTTGTGCCCCGATGCAAAAACGCGATGTGAAAAGAGTTTTGCGTGTGCATCTGTATAACTGTCTGAAGCATCGTAGATTTTTTAAATTTAATTTAGAACACCCTCGATTTCTATACAAAAAAAATTGAAAGGTTTGACCAACAAGTGGCCAAGCAAATGATTAACAATACCTACATTTTGCCGGCTATTTTTTTTTTCAAGACAATGTGTACAGCTAGCCTTCGCAGGTTCGTATGAACTCACAAAAAATGCCTACCAATTATCTAATCAGTATGTACTGTCGTGTTCTTATTGTGTTAAGAGTACCAACCACCTATTCGGAATTCAATACTACCGGTTTAACAATAGGAATTATAATATCATTTTAATATTTATGAATGACATAAGAAACCGGTTTATATGTCGTAAAAGATTCAAGTTTTTTATTAAACAAACTGGCATATGCAAATATTCTTCAACGATATGTACATATATCTTCTCTCAATCCTCCCCCAATGCTTCTACATCTATTATAAGTGATTTATACAGCGTCAGCAACTAGTATCCATACTGTACTGGACGCTGCAGTGCACCAATACTATACTGTAATTTCATAAGCATCCGATTACATAAAAATGGTATATGTCACAGAATTTTACGTTAAGTCCTAATGCACAGAATCTTAAGGCGACTTTCGCGAGGACCTTCAATTGAATAAGTATAGCCATAGCTAATAAACTTAAAAGAATTATATTTTAAACGCATTTATAATTACTTCCGAAAATCGCCTTTAAGCAACGAAGAAAACGTTTTAGCGACTTACATAAAGTCATAAAGGTGACTTAGACAACTTGCTGAGAATATTCAACTTTTTAAAATTTCTCCACTAATGCAACTTTATAAGGCAAGCGTGTGTCATACATAACAAAGTGAAAGTGGGTCCCTTTATGGCAGTGGCACTCGTGCGGGGCCTAAATCCATTATGCTTATCCATTAGTATTCCCCTCTAAGCCTTGCCGAGTGTCCCGTGTCATTATAAGATAAACTTTGGCGGTACTATAAAACTTAACCATACAGCGGCGTGGATTTTTTAGAGGCTATAAAATATTTATCCGGATATTTTATTTTATTTTTATTTTAATAAGAATAAGACACAGCATCATCTAGCCCCAAGCTAAGCAGAGCTTGTGTTATGGGTACTAGATTACTGATATACTTAATACATTATACTACATAGATACATATTTTTATTATATATAGAAAAATACCCAGAACACCCTGAACAAATATCTGCAGATCGTACAGACATTTGTCCCGAGGCGGGAATCGAACCCGCAACCCCTTGCGTCGCAGGCGGACCTTCGCCCGCTGCGCCACAGAGCTCGTCAGAGTTTCAAGTTTTTATTGCACACATGTTGTTATTATAAGAGTATTATAAATACAAATCAAAAAGTTCAACATGAACCCTGCAAGGGCACAGCAAAAGTAGGTAAACCTAAAATTAAAGTCTAATAATTATTATAAAAGTAATATCTGGTAATATCGTGTATTGCTACTACACAACTGGTGACTACAGACTACTAAAAAAATCTCTAAAGTTATTTTAAAATTTCTTAATCTTCTTATTAGAGGTTGCTATGCTTTATAATATATCCTCTATATGTATTATATTAAAGGTACTCGTGAATGCCCCAGTAAGTAACTAATTAATATAATATTATACTATATTCGTATTTTATGAAATAACACTACAAATATGAATATTAACACAATTTAGATGTACATATTTCAGTTAACTGTAACAGATGGAAAATAAAAACTTAATTAAATATTTTTAACTGAAGGTCAAGAAAAACGTTAAATTCAATTTTCGAAAAAATACCCAGTGATGGAGTAGAAACATTTATCTATTAAATATTTTTTTTTAATTTTTACTTAAATTTGCTTAAGTTACTTTCTGTTTGGATTACTCTGGGGAGTTTATTGAAGATTTTGACACACATGGCGTGTGGAGCAGAATGAAATAGTTGTAACCTTGAAAAAGGTATGGTCAATTTATTATTTGGTCTGAGATTTTCCGGTCGATAATATGTTTCAAAAAGTTGGTGATTCCTCTTTAGAAATACACATACCTCCAAGATATATATACACGTTAGTGTAAGAATATTTTCTTCAACGAAGTATTCGGTGCAACTAGTTGTAACTTTTATGTTAAATATAATTCTAATACATTTTTTGTAGGATAAACATTTCATTTACGTCTGTACTGTTTCCCCAAAGAATAATGCCATGTTGCAGCCATGAATGAGCGTATGCGTAGTACGCATTTGTGGCCTTACTAATTACTAATTTTATTTTTTAATTACTATCCGAATCTGCAAAAGTCGTCTCAGTGGCGTAGGGCTCCCCAAATTCTTTCCATTGGAGAAATGGAAAGGTATTCAAGTTACCTAGACTATATTTTTTTCAGACGCGAATGGCAAAACCAAAGGGATACATATTCCCAGCAGTGGGTTATTGCTAATGATGATATCTTTTTACAGAACAAATCATTCCTGTAACTAAACAATATATTCAATATCAGTTGCAAAACAATCGTAAATATTTAAAATCTTTGAATGTAACTTCTGTACGGAACAGTTTTTATGGACCGTTATAATCTTGATCTTTCTATCGAGATGATTCACTCTGGGTTTAATGCTGCATATCTCAAAAACCGAAGTAAAAACCACAATTATTACCTTGTTCCACGCGCGAATATCGAACACATCGTAATTCCGAAACGTGCCGGCATGTCTCATACACCCTCAGCATAAGCGTAGCCGTGTCGGTTACAGATCACGTTCAAAACGTAATAAGCATTCACGATATTGACAGATAAGTGAAAAAAGGTCTATAAGTATAATATTTATTCGTAAGACAATAAATACTTATTCTAAATTCGTTACAAGTCGAGATACAGTATCGGGTCTACAAGATCAGTTGAATGTTGTGGGTACGCGAGGATGGGACGCTTAATGATAGTTCATGGTCTGAACCTTCTCGCCACACACAAAGAGCGTGGTCTGCTCAACCCAACTTAGGAAGAAAGAAACGTTTATCTTGTATCACAAAATACAAAACAATTTAACAATAAAATTTAGTTACTAACAACAAAGTCGGGTCACCACTCCACTTTTTTTCCTCTCTCTTTCTCTCTCTCTCTTCCAAGGGATGTGTCTTACATAGTGTCGGGGTCAGCTTTCCTTGGGTAGTTTGGGTTGCCTCCACTTAGCTCTGTCGTTGACTTTGTTTTCGACCCCTTTTTGTCTACATTTGCAACCCTCAATTACCAGTTTTTTGAAAGTTTTATATGAACATAATATCACAAACATTCTGGTAATAAGGGCTGCTTAATGTAGGTAATCAGCGTTTATATGCAAGTGGATAAGTCATCAAGACATGTGGCGATGATGCCGTAGGGAAGGCGATTTATAAGAGCGGTCTACGGTCCACGACAGGCGCAAATAGTTGAGTAAAAGGTCTGTACCCAGATTCGAAGGTTAGGTTGTTGGCTACGCTTCCGGGTGGAAAGGTCAACGACTCGCGCACCTTAAACTTAATAACCTACCTTATTATATCTCGAACCACGATGAGTCATATCTTGTTTGATAGATTTTTAGATCGATTACATTAAGAAACGTGGTGTCATTTAGCTGACATTTTACTGAATTTGTTGCCGAGATGTTTCGACTCTTTGCAACATAATCATCCAAGCAGCTTCACTCATTGCTGGGTGATCTTATTTTCGTAGGTACCATTCACGGTCCAGTGTCAAGTTGTGAAGCACATCCAAGTTAACATTATATTATTCGTATTCTATTCTTTTAAAGATAACTGTTTCTAAGATAACTGTTTTTCCGTAATATCATGGACCCAATATGGTCCATGGTATATATGATAACGACTATCCTACGAACAAATAGTTCTTGTAGACGCAGTAGTCAATTGTATTTTTAACGGACTTCAAGAAGTCTTTGCATCTTTTTAATCTTTGTTACCTCAGAACTCCGTCGTTTATGAACCGATTTGGACGATTATTTTTGAGTTCGAATAAATATACTTTTACTGTTTTACAACAAGGTTACATTTTTTTCAAAATCCAGTTCTGATCCACGAAAAATCGAGTGAACTTCTCGAATATTGGGTAAATATAGGGATTTTGGCATATTTAGCTAAATTTTAAGTTATCGAAACTGACGGCATCGAAAGATGGCTAAGATAATTACGATTATTTGCCCTAAATTTAAACTTGCGGTTGGGTTTTTGTTTTTTGCTTGCTTTTTACAGTTCTGATGATGGGATCTATGATAAATCAAAAGGGAAATACTCAAAAGCATAGTATTCATAAGAAAGTGGTTTGGATATATTCAGAAACATTTTAAAATTTATCTTTGAAGTAGGTTTTTTAGTTGAAAAATTCTAAAAATATTTTTTACTGTTTGTTTCTTCCAATATCTGAGCGCACTCCATTTGAATTGTAGTGAATGTGATAGTGTTCAGCATATATGTACCTAATGTATGTATATTATATTCGTAGGTATATTACGAATATAATGGCTTGAAAAATTAACGCTTTAGAATTGTGATCGTCTATAACGTGGAAGGTTACGGCACCACCTGATTAAATATTCATACTCATTTTCAAAAGAATAGGAGATAATTCATTTGCGAACAATATATTAAATAGACTCAGTTTTATTAAATGAACAACTTTGATAGCAGGTAACTCACCCACTAGTGCCTCTTGAAACATATTATCTCTAAGTTTACAACATTGCCTTAGTTTATACCACGTCAATGATAATAGTAACATTTACTTCGACTAATGACTCAGTTTCAATGGCAAATTTGCTTCTATCACCATTAACGTTGATAAGAGTTCCTTATCGATCTTAATATTAAAATTAATTGTTGTCTTCCTATCGTGCACTTATTCCAATCGTGATTCCGTATTATTATCACAGTAATTTGTTAGCAATAAATACTATTTTCCTATGGTGTCTTTCCTCTTCAGCTCATAAGATGCCTGCTCTCCATATTCTAGCTGAAATCATATAAAATTTCTCAGACGTGACGTATGAAATATGTGAAATAACGTAAGTAAGTACATGAGTGCTCTTTATTATTTCAAATCGTGATGACTATAACCTTCAAAAGATATGTATTTTCTACAACTGCAGATGTTTATTACCTTGTGCTGCAATATCGAAGTCATCCATTTGTTTTATTCTAAAATGAATTCAACTATGTCTAAGTATATTTCTTTATTATGAATATCAATCAATTAATCAATCATGTATTTATTCAAACTTAACAACATTCCATTTTTATAAATGATATCATTAGTATTATAAAGCCGAAAGTTTGTTTGGAGGTTTGTTACCTCTTCACGCAAAAACTACCCAACGGATTGAGCTGAAATTTTGCACACGTATAGATGTGGACCAGGAATAACACATGGGCTTTTGTACTTTTTATCGGGTACAACGCATGCGAAGCGGCGGGCACTAGTTAGTATAACATAAGTATTTACCGTAATTATAAAGACGTGCCTCCCGTGCTAGTTAAGAACTAATGTCTAATCAAACATCCTGCTAACATCACAAAATTACAACGTTTTTATGGTGTTTTTAGGCACCAGTAGTTAAATAAAAAACTCAAAACCATCGATATGATTTAAAAGTCAGGACATACTAGGATTAAATTTGGCCTATCATGGAGCAACACCTAGAATAGAGCATTAACTACTTTGTATTCAGATTCAAATCGTTCGAAGCTGCGTGCCTAGTAACTAGTCTTAGTAGCACAAAATATAGTACGTAGTTGAGCTGCTTTGTCGCAGTCACGCTTTACGGAGGTCTGCGCAAGAGCGGTACTTTTTCACGCTAGCGCCTCCGACCCCAGAAACCCTTTTAGCTGCAAATTGGCCCATTCCATTGTACGGAACGAGAAGCCGTGGCAGATGTAAAAACGGTAATTACACAGATAAACGATTGTTACTGTTTTTATCGAAGGTACTTTGTGGTATCTTAAAAAGCTTAGCTTACCATAGAGGCAACGCCTTCCTCTTCGATGAAGTATTGCGAAATGAATTTGAATAAACTGAGCATTTTTTTCTTGTTCTTCCTAATTATTTTTTGGTAGGTAGATACCTACATTTATTTTTATCATCTTAAATTTGTTTGTCATGTCGTGCGTGACTTTTCACAACATAAAGTCTAAGGGTAATCGCTTTCTAATGTTATTTTAGATTTAGTTTGTAGTGATGACTCGCGCGAAGTCGCTTGCTAATGCACGCAACATATTATGTTAGGTACAGGTTTGTAAGGTTTCTCAAATCATATAAATATGGTTGCTTCCTACTCGCTGATTCGTTCCTTATATTAGCGGTAGAGTTTTGGTAATATCTTAATATCAATCATACAAACCTTTCTTCTCCTCTCTTATAGAGTCAGCACAGTTTACCAGAAATAATCGGCCGGCCAATAGTTTGGATTGAAATAAACACATTAAAGTAAAAAAAAATGTTTACGTTAAAAAAATCTGAAAAAATCGACAAGATGCCTAATTTTTTAAAAATGCCTAGTTTGTCGTAATATTTATTTTACACTGTTGCAATATATATTTTACACTAAGACATCCCTAAACGATAAGCTATTTCAATCCAAACTATTGGCCGGCCGATTATTTCCGGTAAGCTTGTGCTGACCCTACCTCTATATATCAAAAAATAACCGTAACAATAATATTATTTAATCGTTATAAATTAATAAATAAAAATTCTGAAATAAATTCAGACAAGAGTTCATAACGTAATAAACATTTCACAAAAACAGAAATAATAATCTTTGTGGGAATCGAGATTTCCATGAGCTCTGCGACTATTGGTCGGCCTATTGACAATTTACATAATTTATTTCTACTTCCCTTTTGTATGTGCGTTTTATTTACAAAATTGTATTGTTTTGTTACAGGTAAGACTCAAGGGCTTGAACAACACGCTAGACATTGAAAAGGCAAAAAGGTAAACCAAAGGCATTGTTTGCTACTGTTCATCGAATGTTTCATTCGTTTGGTCGCGAGGGAAACCCAAATTGGTCTGTCATGCCTATACGCGTCTTAAAAGTTTCAACTTGAATCTTACCTAGCAGTTCTTATTCTACAAAACATATACCTACGTACAATTTCTATGATATATTATTACCTACTTATTTCCTAGTTTTTCTAGAAAAGAGTACTTGGGTAGGATTTAATTTTGAAAATGTTGATAAAATCTCAACTCTTTTAAAATGCTGCACTCTTTTCGTAAAACACCAGTTTTTATGGTTCTAAAAATTGGTGTTTTAAGAAAAGAGTGCAGCGTTTCCAATACTTTCGTGCGGTTTTCGTAAACAAAAGCTTAGACCGTCATCGTACGTGATGGAAAGCTAAACAACAAATGAAGTTACCCAAAGTACATTGAAACTAAGTCCAACAACCTACATGATGCATGATGACAGGGAATGAAGATCAAAATTCTATTTATTTCGTCGGTTAGATAATACAAACATAAAAAGTATTTTATGCTTTTTCAAATTGATTAAACAATAATTAGATAAAGCTTAGATGTAAAATCATTACAAGTTACAAGAACAGCTTATCTTGCAATTTTTTTTTTATTTAGGTAAGTATATTTTTTTTCCGGTAAATAACAATATACCTACATATATAACAAGAAGCTAATTAAAGGTTTTCACCGATATACAACATAACAGGTATGTAGATAAAATAAAACTATAAATATTCTAATCTATAATCATCTTAACTTTAGAAGAACCAATAGTAGGTAAGTATAATTATAATGTTTGAAGTTAATTAAACTCCGCTCAGCTGGCGCCTGACTGATGTGACACTTGTGCAAAACAGATCAAAATCAAATCGTCTACAAAGGTGGTTAAAATTGTTGCTTACACGCCACATATTGTCGGTAGTTGGTACCAGCATGTGGGATAAAGATAATAAAATAAAAATTCTGTGAAGCAGATCGGGACAGTTAATATCACCTGTAATTTTGAGCAAAAACGATACGTCAGCAATTTCACGTCGTTTAGAAAGGGGAAGAATATAAAATTTCTTACACAAATTGAGGTAGTTCTTTGAGCTATATGGGATTTTAAGACGGAAGCAAAGATATTTTATAAATTTAATTTGAGTACGTTCAATACGATTGATATATGTATATTATAGCAGGGATTCCAAATTTGCGATGCGTACTCAAGAATACTCCTAACGAAGGTGCAGTTTTTGCATGATTAAAACAGGAAGACCTCCTCATGATAAAACCCAATGCCCTAGATGCTTTCGCAACAATAGCTTGAATGTGCTCTTCAAATATCACCTTAGAGTCATGAATAACACCGAGTTCCCTAACAACACTACTTTTCTGTAAAAAAATCCGAATTTAATGAGTACGCGAATGAGGTTAAAAAAAATTTCTTACGCGTAAATGAAACAATAGTACACTTAGATGGATTCAGTTCCAGTTTGTTAGTGAGGCAATAGATATTTACCTAAATAACGTCAGTAGGTCACTGTAATAAATGTAGATAAAATGCTTATATGTTACATATTATATATCCAAATTACTTAGATGTAATATGGCTACCGTTTATTTTTAAATCATGTGTTGAGCTCCGACATAAATTCCTATAACCGGTTTTATAAAAATAAATAAGTATGTTGCGAATTATCTACGTGCTTCCTAAAGTTTCCATCGAACCTGCGAACTTATTATACGACTTGTTTTTAATCAAATCGTTACTAGACATTTTATGTTTTAACGACCTTGATTATTACCAAGCCCTAAGAACGTTAGCAGAATCAATAAAGAAAAACTACATCGCAAAACGGTAGTAGACTTCCGTATTTGCGGGGCGTAGGTAGCTCATTATTTGTTCTTTGCTTTAGGTTGAAATTACAGTCGAAATGCCGTCTAATGTTATTTTATTTTATTTTAGATTGTATTGATGTTAGATTGTTCTTCTTCTTTTATGGTTTTTGTGTTTGGTTTTACACAATTCTGCCAGTGTCAAGTTACTTTATAATAGGGTTAATTTTCCCTCAGGGTAATTACAACTTCCGAAAACGACAACTTTCGATTTTATCGTTTTTCTCACGTGTTCGCCATTTCCATTTTGGTCACCCGCTAAGTAATTTCTTTGCAAGTGTCCGCCCCTCATAGTGGCATAGATGGTCAGCACGGACGTGGGATTGGGATTTGACGTTAGTTGAGATCAATGAGTTTGTTGGTAGCCATGGTGTCAACTTCAAAAAAGGGTATTTGAGAACTCTATAAACAAGAATTGATAATGCCAGTGATGGCCATCGTCATCATCGTCACTGCCGTCTAAAGCTCCAGTGCTGGACAAAGGCATATAGATCTTCAAGTACATGAGGAGTTGCTGCCATACCACCACGCTTGGCAGGCGGGTTGACGAGCGCAGAACGGGGTTTTGTTTTTTACACGGAACCCACGGCCCGTGAAAGCCATATGGTTCTATTAAGTCAAATACCGGTGCTACAGCGTCCCACATGACATCCGGTTCAGTTGACCAGCTGCAATGGCGATGTCAGATACGATAGTCCCCACGAACATGTTCATGTTTAGTTAATTGCCTGCTTGTTACGTATATTTCCAATGATGGAGGCGGAATATAAATATGTTTTATGTGCATTGTATGCTTCAATGTGCGATCAATGTATATTGTAGTTGCTTCCACCTACTTCGCTCATGAGATTACTATTATATGAATATAGTAATCTCCTTACAGCTAGCTAGATGATTTTGTCAACAGTCAGCACAGTTAACTCAAGCTGTACGGAACCGTTCAATGCCTAGGAAGGAAATAATAAGATTGATTAGGATAGGAGGCAAACCATCCACATAGCTTTAATCGGTCGAATCCAACTGTCTTCATTTGTTTCATGTACCTTGGATGTTGTCAACTTGCGTTCAAATTCTGTGTTTACTGAACCTGCAAGATCACATAGAACCTATCGACAGTATAACTACATCCTCATCTATTCTGATAGTTATAAAGCTGAAGAGTTTGTTTATTTGGTTGAACCAGTTGAATCAGTATTTTCTGAGATTAGCACTCAGAAAATACTGGTTTGAATTTAAATTTAAAATGATTACGGTGTTTGATATATTAAGGTATCAAGGAAGGCTATGTAGCCTATAATATAACATCACGCTACGACCAATAGGAGCGGAGGATCAATAAAAAAAAAAATTGCATAAACGGGAAAAATGATCCTTTCGAGAGCTTCCGTTGCCTTCGCTGCGTAATGGTTTAAGATACGCAATCATCATGTATGGCGAAATTGTTCCACTTTAGAAATTCTAAAAAAGTCTAGGATAGCTTAAACTTATCTTTTAAGATTGACTCACTATAACCTTTTGTATGGTAATGAAATTTGTTCTAAAATAATGCATTATTTGCAGAGGTACTTTTATGAAGATAGTATTAATCCTTATCCAAATAAATACGTTATTCACCCCACGAACATTATTCATGTCGTTAATTACCTCAACACTGGTTGGATACTCTGGTAGATAAGCTTCTAGGAATCGCAGGCAATATAAATTACGTAGCTGAAATTGACACTATGACCACTATGACTATGACTGTACATTTCAAGTGAACCTTCAAGAATTGATAATGACTGAGTATTAATAGCCATAGAGTAAACATAGATATTGAATTTAGGGATCTAATAAAATATGGATATGATGGAGTTTCGAATAAGGTCATGAGGGCCGGCTAAATAAGCCAAAATTACAATTTTATTAAGTGCGTTCATTTTAGATTCAAATAAAGAAATTATTTTACTAATTAAAAGCGTTAATAGTGGTTAAGACAGGTAACAATGGGAGAGTAAAATAAAAACGATAAACGCTTACCACAAGCTTACTCTACAACTTCTGGTCCTTTCCATTCTGTATGGAGTTTAGAGCGGGAATTATGCCCTTAGGAAATCCAGTATTTTAATGTCGTATTCATGTTAATCCAGTATAATATTAAAAAGAGCGTAAAACACGACAAGAGTCTGATACCTATCAAGATGGTTTAGTTAGAACCGACCGAGACGGCTAAAAGTCTGCGATGTATTGACTAAGTATGACATTTATTCGTTAATGAAACGGCTGAGATGATGATTATGATGATGATTGATGTCCACTGCTGGACACGCAGGCTATATAAGATCATGGAGAACCATGATCTTATAGAGGTTGTCGCCATACTCGCCACGCCACGCTTGGCATTCGGGTTGGCGGACGCAGTACGGGACGTTGATACACGGAAAGACGCTGTTGTTGTCAGTGAAAATCACGTCAAAATCGGTCTAGCCTTTTCGGAAACAGACACACAGACAGTCAAAAAAATTCAAAGTTGTAGTTTTATAAAAACCTGTTATTTCGACATTACCAACAGACACTTCAATTTTATTTATTTGGATCGGATAGACAAGAACCGAGTACGTACCTATATAGTCTGTGATATAAAAGCTAGCTTAGAACCGCAATCCACAACTTTATATAATCTCTGGGGAGCTGCGTGGTACTTTGTAAGTATGACATTACAATCATCTGGTAATGTCAATGAGATTAGTTTCTGTGATCTCATAATAGCAGTGATACACATATCGGTACATATACTAATGTGTTTTATTATCTGTGGTAAATATAACCGGACCTATTGGATAACCTAAGACTACTTACGAGGACTTGAGGTGCGTCAAGTTGTTGTCTAATAAACAAGTTTCATAAGTTCTAGAATGGTGGCAGATTAAATTGGAAATACAATGTTGTCGATTCTGTTTGGCACTTCCTAAAACTAATAATAATTAGAGATATGACGTTGCTAAATTTATAGCTGTCAGCGTAAAATCGGGTAAATTTGTTCCGTTTTAATTTTAGAACGGCACTAACTGAATAACAGTATGTCATGTCATGTTAGTCCGTTTTACTTCAATTTGTTTAGCTATAGTTAGTGCAACAACGGAATCGCCACCAATGGTTAATTAAATCATATTTATGCTCTCTTTAAACAGCTATATTTGCAGTAAACGATATGTCAATTTTGTTACACTAGGTCCCAATTTACTTCCAATAAAATTGTGTTTAAAAATATTTTTAGCTCATTTCACTAATATTATAAATCAGAAAGTTCGTTTATATGGAGGTTTGTTACCTCTTTACGCAAAAACTGGAGTACGTATCGAGCTGAAATTTTGCAAACGTATAGATGTTGACTAGGATTAACACATAGGCAACTTTTTATCCGGGTACAATGCATGTGAAGCGGCGGGCACAAGCTAGTTAAATATAAAAATACCACTTGCTTGACAGCTTCTGACTTAAATACGTAAATGACGAATATAGCCAAATAGGTTGAGAGGATGGTACAAGTGCTGGGTAAGGGGTAAGCCAAATTCATCTTACAATATCCCAGGCACTACCATGTTCCGTACAGGAGGAATACCAATTGATGACGCTGTTATAAATCTATAATAGTAAGGCCCTTTTTACTTAGAAGCTTTGTTTATAGTAGTCGCTTAGAAATTTAAAAAAAATAATTACATATGTATATTTAGCACAAAGTAAGTTAAGGTAAAATTAGATTTTAGATTTGAAACCCTGTATCGAGGAAACGTGTTTTTTACTATTTATACAAAACAAACAATATTTTCATGGTTCAGTGAACTTCGCGGTCACTGTCGTTGGCGGCAGCGTGAATTTAAAATTGATGTCACATTTACAGTGCACTGCTAAAAACGCGGGTAAAAATATAATCTTAAAAATAGAACGAGATAACGTCGTGAATGCGTCTCGGCAACGCTCTCGATGGGAACGCTGAACGTTCGTTACGTTGAAATAGCGGGAATACTGGGTCTAGACTTGGGGAAATTACCCAGTACCCAAGTACCTGGTTAACTAAACGATGGCATTGGAACGCTATCATATCTCTTTTAATATGGCTGTTTATAATTCAATCGATACGGTAATTCTTAAAATGGCAACTAAACCTTATATACCTACGTACATTACTTACCGATAATGATTTTATAATAATAGTAGAAGACTATGCTAAAGCATTTGACAGCATCAAATACTAGTAATATTCGCAGCTCTTCAAGCCCAAAACATAGAAAAAATATACATTGATTTAATCAAATTAATTCTCATGTCAAGCTCTGCTATCATAAAATTAACTTCTATTGGAACGTCTGTCACAGTCTAAAAAGGAGTAAAACAAGGTAACCCTCTTTCTCCTATACTATTCACAGCCACTTTGCAAGAAATATTTAAGAAGTTGGGAACCTCTTTGGCAACTAGAACTGAGCGAGGCAAGTCTTGAGGTTGGACTTAAAATGAATCGGACCAAGACACAGATCATGTCTAACAGCACGAAACGTAGAGTCGAGGTAGATGGGCAGATTATACAATATGTCAATGAGTATACTTACTTGAGCCAGTTAGCTAGCTTTGAAAACAGGCAGGACAAGGAGATCGATCGTCGTGTCGACAACGCCTGGAAGAGCTACTGGTCCATGAAAGAGCACATGAAGGGAAGCCTTCCTCTGACACTGAAGCGCAAACTCATTGATATGTGTATTCTGCCTAACCTACGGTGCGCAGTCACTGCGGTGGTCACTGACCAAGTTGCCAGAGAGCAATGGAGCGTAGCATCCTAGGTTTCCGGCGAATCGACTCGTCCCTATCAAGAGCAATGTTCTTGATAGGGACGAGCGGAGGGATTTGGGCCTTTGCTCAGCAGTGACAAAGTATAGGCTGACCAAAAAAAAAATTAGAAGACGTCTATGCTGATATCGCTTACGTTCCCTTTTTCATAGTATTACTTACTTACTCCATTGACTCAGGAACCTAAAGTGAGTCTTGGCCTCCGATACGAGAACTGGCCACTTTCTTCTGTCCATCGCTGTCTCTTGCCAGTTTTCAGCTCCAAGCTCTCCTTTTTCATAGTAGGTATTAGGTATTATTATTGAATAATAGTCATGTAAGAACGAAAGTGAGTTTGTCTGATGTCTTGTTGCTAAATTCGTGCGTTAATTTTATACGCTAAAAGATCAATCACCTAGTTTGCTTTATTTTTTATTAATTTCCTGAGCATTACGCCTTGACCAACACGCGCGCGAATGCCAATCCATAATGCATATTAAAACCAGCTTACCTTTGAATTTAATAGGCTTACTAAGTGGACTTTGTAATGCATATAGCATGAATTTATCGGTGGTAACTCGAAACCTTGCTATTTTACTGCTGTGCGGAGTTCCCATGCATTATCTCTTAATGTACCTATGAACGAGTATTGTTGCCTTGGGTGACGATGCGTTTAATGGGGCACCTTCAGTGTCGTGATTTGTAGTTAACACCTGCAATCTGTACCTAACAAATTCGATAAAAGTACCTTTGTTTTGTTACGCTTGTATTTCCTGCATGTTTTTCGTAAACCATCTTCACAACAGATAGGACCAGTTTCGGCGGACCAGTCAACAATATCCGCTATAGAGTGCCACAGTGCCCTTCAAAAACTAGATGAAATACAAATATGTTCAATGATAATTGATAGAGCGCTTTATTTTTGTGTTGTGCTCTAAAACGTATCTATTGAGAAAACAAACAACGAAATATAATATAGGTAATCTAATGTTTTCACAACAGTTATCAGAAACTAAAGGTTGTCAAACATTTAAAACAGTCGTGATAGGAAAATAATAGACTCGTGCGTAATTCGCACACAAATAGCATGAAACAGATTAGATTAGATACAACATATAAATATAATTTCACGAATGTAGAGCTCTTTAACGCTAGTTAAGCACATTCCTCTTTGTATTGTAAATAAAAACATGTTTTTGTCTACAGATATGTATGTTAGGTAGGGGTTAGGTATATAAGAACATTCACGCTTGATAAGAAGTGCTTGTTTGGTGCAAAAAGTAGGTAAAGCCTAGATTAGTTTTAATTGGGAACTAAATCTGTCACCTAAGCTATTAAATAAATTTGTTTTTTGAAATAGTAGATCTGTCACCTAAATCGAATCACCGAGGCGTAATATTAAAACTAGATGGAGAGGTTCTGATTGTGTTGCAACAACAACGACAAAACCAAATTCTAACCTAAACTTGGTGATTCAATTTAGGTGACACACCTACTATTTAAGGAACAAATATTTTATTATATATTATAGGCACTTGATATTTTAGGTGACAGATCGACTATTTTAGGAACAAACATACTTTTTAGGTTAATTATAAAATCATACCCGTTTTGAAAAAATAGTTGGTAAACCAGTGTTATCAGCGCGTAGCAATAAAAAATGCCAACAATAAAACTTTATTGCCGACTTGTCACTTTATCAACTGCTTTATTGTTTAGTGGCGTGATACCACATAACGTTAACAGTGATACGTTAACAGTGACACGATATCTATTTTACTGCTAGTTTTGCACATTAAGATTATTTCTATAGACTGTTTATATCAATGCTCTACACCATTAACTACAAGCTAGGAACATAACATGTGCTGTAATCACCACCATTGTTTAACTTTAGCCAAACAACATTTAGTCTTAGTCCAAATGTATAAAAAGTCACCCGAACAATCCATCAAAACCTAGAAAACGCATAAAAATGTTATACCGCGTGGGTACTAATCCATTTAGAATATCATCGGTTTAATGCTGCCGGGCGGCGGCGGGGCGAAGCCCTACGAGACCGCTTACAAGTGTTACCGGGTGGCGGTAGGTAAATCTGTCATTACGGTAATCCTCTCGAAACCTAGCCTAGAGATAATGCCCAGCCTGACACCTAGCTAGAGTATTTTGTCCGTCTAGTATACACGCCGGACTGTAAGCTGAGTTAGAACAAAAAGGGTGAAACGCGCGTTCTGATTTTATGTTTATTCTATTAGGTAGGTACTTCGACTAAGAAAGTAACTAAATTTATCAAAGTTGCTGCCGATTTTTCGTCCATAATCAAAGCAAAGAAATTCAGTAACAAATCTCATGGAAAATAACAAAGCTCTCAATCGTTTATTTATCAGACTTATTATTATTATTATTAAGAGCCTGTACTGTCCCACTGCAGGGCAAAGGCCTCCCTTCCTTCCTTCCACCTTTCTCTGTCTTGAGCTACTGTGGTCCAGTCTTCCAAGTATGCGTCGAGTTCGTCTTTCCATCGACGTCTCGGTCTGCCGCGAGGTCGTTTCCTGTCTTGTGGGATCCATTCGGTAGTGGATTTAGCCCATGACTTATCCGGCCTGCGGCAGACGTGACCCGCCCAATCCCACTTCAATTGGCCCGATTTTTGGGCGACGTCTGCGATCTGTGTTTTGGAGCGCAGTTCACTATTTTTTATCCGGTCTGACAATTTGACTCCTAGGATACTGCGCTCCATCGCTCGCTGGCAAACCCCAAGTCTGCTCTTTTGCAAAGCGGTCAATGACCAGGTCTGTGCGCCAAAGGTGAGGATTGGCAAAATGCACATGTCCATGAGTTTTCTTTTGAGTGTCAGTGGCAGATCGCCTTTCATTAGATCTTTCATAGACCAATAGCCCTTCCAGGCGTTTTCAGTTCGTCTTGTTATTTCCACATCTTGTCTGCTCTGGAAGGATACTAATTGGCCTAAATATAAGTACTCATGGACATATTCAATTTCCCCATCCCCTACCTGTAACCTGCATTCTATGGCGTTGGTCATTATCTTGGTTTTCGACCTGTTCATGCAAAGACCAACTTTGAGGCTATTATCAGACTCACTTAATTGAAATTATCGAAAATCCAATGTCGTCTTAATGTATGTTTTAACGATGATGACAGAACCACCAGAACTGCCTCTCCAGTTCTGTGATGTGCCCATAATTTTATCCTCATTAATTTTGTATGTTCTTCTTCTTCTATCAGTGACACCTTGACCAATTCGGTCATGGATCCAACTGCCCTTGGATGCTAAGTTGGTTATAAGCAAATAAGTTGGTTATAAGTTGGTTAAACATTCGAGCTACAAGTAAATGTGAAAAATATTTTAGCATCGGAATAGCATGTTTGCCGTTCTTATTTGTGTCCATTTTTGTTTTCATAAAACAATGCCATGCTCTCAGTTTATTAACGCTTCTATTTATTCTTGCTTTTTTTCAATCCAAGGGGAATTTTAATTGAAACCGTATTTGCCTTTTATTAATAACCTGCTTTTTTCCACGGTATTGTTTGTGTCGGCGACTTGCTTCTTTAAATTATGTTTTTGTTAATGTGCACCATTTCAGTAAACTTTTGAGTAAGTTAAAATAAATTGTGTTACTTTACTTTGTTGAGTTTGAGGTAGATAGTAAATAGTCATAGACACATGTCAAGTTAGATATTTATCTAAATATGCGGTATCGTACACATTATTCACGTATTTGCACCTGCATAGGTTTACGTCACCATCTTACGATATTTCGGACAAAGAATATTGACATTTGAAGATTATGCGATCCGGAACATACATCTTCCAATGTCAAGACTCTTTGTCAGAAATCGCATATATATCATTTGCCAATCGGTAAGGATAAATCCTTCTAGAGTTTTTTGACAGAATTAGATAAGATATTCGAGAGAAAATAACATCAGTTATTCGCATATGTTATTCACTGGTGCGTGTGTCTTTTGTAATAGTTTTGTGATCTTGTGGTCTGAACCCCTTTGATCATCTCTCATGGCTTCTGTGGCATGGACTGGTCTTAATCCAATGATGTATAACGGCTATGCGAGGACGAGAACTGGACAATATAATATTTGTAAGTCAAAGAATCAAGAATCACAGTGTACACTTGAAACGAAAAAGATACCTTGGGAGGGGTGGGATCATCTTTTTCTGTCGCTCTACCTACTTAGTTACTGATTTTTTATGGCATATTATACCATATCAGAGTTCAAGATGAGTAATATTGAAATCTGATTCTCGTAAACAATTTAATTGGGATTTGTTAATAAAATTTGAAAAGAAAATTAATAAACAAAAACGAATAATAACTAGACAATCCAAAAATATTATCCTAACGCGACCTAGAACAAACTATGGAAAGAAAAATATCACATATGAAGGGGCTCAATTGTATAATAAATTACCGAAAGAAATTAAAGAAACGGAATCCTTCATCTCATTTAAGCGATTATTGAAAAAATATATATTAAACGAATATTAAACACTAAAATTTACAACAAGATTATTGTTATTATTATTATTATTTTTTCTTAAATTATATTTAAAAAGATATAATTATATATTATATTAAAAAAAAACACTATCTCAGTCATTTAAATTGTATACTAATTGTATAAAGGAAATACAATTGTATAATATATAAGTATAACAAATAAATAGTATAATATGTATCATCGTAATTTATTACATCAAAAACTACCATAACTTCATCATCGAATCATAACGCAAATGTTCTTACTGCTTGTGTTTACACTGTGACAATCCTTATCTCCGCCGCTTAGTGCACAGTGGTAGCCTTTGTGTATTGATGCTAAACTACCCGCTTATTTTTATTTTGTATGTAGAAAAATGATTTTGCTTATGAAACGAAGTATAAAAATGTACATAATTGAATTGTGTTAACTATTTGCGGCACCTTAATAAAATTGTTACTTTAGTTATAGTTTTCTCTATAAGTGAGTTTTGTAAATTCTTTTGAGAAATAAATGTATTAAACCGTAAATATTTCAATGTTTTATGCGCTATGAAGATAAGATATAACAACTGTTAGTCATCAGATCATTTGTCTTGACTTGTTGTGACATTTGTTTCGATTCTGTGGTTGCACTTACCTATTAATGAATGGGTCAGTGCCCACTCGGCCCGCTTAGACTCGGCCCGAATAATAATACCAGATGTTTCACTACCTATTCAGTGTCATTTGTACAGTCAGACCTAGTCAGACACAGTGATAATCAGAGATTTGACGTTTTTTAATTTAGAACTGTCAATGGAAAATTAGTTACAATTGTTCTGTTTTAATTCTAAAACGGCATGTACCGAATTTTACGCAATTTCAATTAGCTTAAGTTGTCTGCCATCAGAATTGACACTATTTTATACCTATCTGACAGAATAAACCTCTGATATTATCAGAATGCTACAGGATGTACCTAACTATATGTATTGCAAATATCAGGCTTCTGCGTTTTCTATGAGCAGTTTGTTTTTGCAAAAATAGCATATTCGTAGCAGATGCGTGATGTGTGAAATATTTCTACTGTTTTCTAAGCAGCCTTTTTCGCTATACTCCTGGGCAAATGCCTGTCCCAGATCCCTTTATATTATCATGTCAGCCATAGTCACGCATTGCTGGGTACCTACCGATGGGTCTATTCCTTAACACAACATGTATGCATTAAAGAGATGAAACTTGAAAGATACGTATTGTTTTATATAATCAGCTTTATAAAAATCTATCTAATACACCGCGAACAGCGACTGCTGGGTAAAAGCCGCTCCTCCTTTATTCCACTCCTATTTGTCTTGTGCTAGACGAATCTGCCTCAACCTACTATCAACAGCGGGTAGGGTCTGCTGCATTATTTATTTGTGTTCTTATTATTTATTTATTAAAATAGGTCCGTACTCACGTAGGTTGTGGACGAAGAAGACGCGTGACCGAACCGGCACGGCGCCACTCGACCGCACGCGTTGAACTTGACCCACATCTCCCGAGAGACCATTGTCTTCAACAGCCTCGATCAGCTTGACGACTCGCCATTACTTTGCATAAACCTTCTCGGTAACGTCTCGGAAAACAATTGTTCATCCGAAAGTACCTAGCGACCTTCCTCGCACAAATTCGCTACTCACTGCTATTTTTGTACATTTACGCGAAGTACCTCTTGTCATCTAATTGTGCACTTTCCCAGCTTTCTTTTTGATCACCGCGTTTGTGTGAGTCTGAATTCCGTTAACTGACGGCCCAGTAAACTACATTTTCTATGTTGTGATGATTCTAACATGCGCACCGTTTAGCTTATGCGTATTCAGTGAAAAGTGAAATTGTTTTCTGACTGACGATGCGAATCTACAATTCACAACCTAGCAAATAGGCACATGCAATACAAATACATGATCTGCAATATACTTTGGTAAATGTGTGTCCTTCTCCGCTTCCTAAACGCAAACGTCATCTTTTATCGCGTATTATTAAATCTAAAAGGAGTGTTATAGTATATTTGAGTACATCCATGGATTACCAGATTACTAAGGACCGCAGTTAAGAGGAACTGACTAATTGAATGTAATTAATTTTATTTGGAAATTAATGATGTAGGTACTGTCCAAATGTTTGCCATTATTTAAACATTGTGTACTGCCTATCTACCATGTATAGTAATTAAGTTAAATTAAGACGAATGTATGCGCCAAGACAAACCTCGTAGCTACGGTTTTTATGGCACTGATTTTAATAACTATGTAAGTATTTAAGTTTTTGAGTACCTATAAAAAAATAAAATAAAAAAATAACTACAGAATTCAACCAATTATTTTGTAATAAATAACCCTGTTTCTTTTTTGAGTAAACTTGGCAGAACTATACGGGACATTATAATGTTTATATTGTTTATTTGGAAAAGGGGGACTGGCTAGATCGTCACTCAGCGCATGTCTGAAGGTAGTTGAAGAGATTAATGCAGGCCTAACAAACTCTCCGTGTGACCACGATAAATCAGTTTGATTGTAAATGTAGCGGGATACGTAGACCGTTAGGTAACTTTCATGTCCAGTAGTTTGCCGTAGGGGCTAATTTCATTATAATGTCCATGCTATTTTTAGAGTGTTGGTTTACACAGCTGCTATAAACTACATCATAAAGTTATTAATTGGAAAATTCCTAAAATCAGAAATTAATAACATGGTTTCCTGTTAACTACCGAATGCTAGAGGCTAAAGGATAATGGTAGGCTAGGTATTTTAATTAAACCTCAATCCAACCAGCTACATTAACCGCTAAGACCTTCCACATCTCTATCACGTAAGTATGTAATTAACCCTGAAAAATAAACATTTGAAACTGTTGCGTTACTGACTTAACTAGTTAAAGAATAATCGGTGCCAAATAGTAAGCCATTATCGACGTGTACAAAACGTAAATCCCAACACCTAAAAGAACAATGTCAGATGTCCATAGTAACTTTGGCTCAATATTAATTTGTCATGGATAGTGAAAATTCAAATGTTTTTTTTTTTGTGTAGTTTAAAAGCTTTTCTGTGATTTCCACTTTTACTTCTAAATAAAACCGGGCAAGAGCGAGTCGGACTCGCGCACCGAGGGTTCCGTGCCATCATACAATATAATATATGACAAAGGCAGTTTTATATTTGTTGGAGAACCTTGATAGCGCCATCTCTTGTCTGATAGCGGAACTTATGTAGATTTTTACACTTTCGATGATTTCTAAAAAAGTATGCTAAGTAGAGAGATTGTAATAAATTTCCTCTAATCTTTACATACACTTCTAATAACAATAAAAGTTTCAGAGGTTTATCTCTGCAAACTTCGGAGATAAGGGGGGGGAACGCTATTTTTTTCAACATTTTTGTAAATAACTCAAAAACGATACGACTTAAAGGAAAATTGAAAATCCCCCTTCCACCCCCCTTGTCTAAAAAACTATGCAAATTAGAGAGTTCGCTATAATTTTCCTATAAAGTTCATACACTTCTATTAGCTATAAAAGTATCACGGGTTTATCTCTGCAAACTTCGGAGATAAGGGGGGGGGGAGGAACGGTCGTTTTTTCAACATTTTTGTAAATAACTCAAAAACGATACGACTTAAAGGAAAATTAAAAACTGTTTATTAATGTGCAAATGAATATCTTTCATATGATACCTCACACGGCCTAGTTACTTCACTTAAAAATTTTGAGATCCCCTATCCGCCCCCCTGCAATCAAAATAAGAATGTTTATTAACATTTTCATATATGCTATATTAGTAAAAAAGCGTTATCTTTTATCATTTTAAATTTCAGGTCGATAGCATCAGTAGTTCTCGAGATATCCATTTGTGACAGACAGACAGACAGAGTGATTCTATAAGGGTTCCTTTTTACCATTTTGGTCCGGAACCCTAAAAAGAAGTTATTCGGACATTATAAATTGGAGGTTATGTATTTTTACAGAGTAAATTAAACAAAAAATATACAGTAATTTAATAATTTTATTCGTTTTCACCATTATCATTCATTATTAACATCATCAATTTCGTTAACAAATTCAATTAACAAATCATCAAGAAATTGTGCAGGGGCTCAATATTGGTTCAAAGGTGATTGTTGTTTAATTTAATCAGCGTTCACGAGTAAGGGGGTAATGTGGAGCATTATCAATACTATATCTTTACTACTAATAGTCTGTTAAAGTATAAACTGCTCTACTTAGTCTTTGCTAGAATTAAAGGTTTGTTCCTCGACGATGACAACTTTCAAGTTTCGCTTAGTAGGTACCTACTTACACCAATTACATTCGCACAACTTCGATCAGTACACATATAATCAAACTGCCGTCGCCAGGCCACCAGCCTCTCCAAGCAGCATTGGATGTGTCACATCAATCAACTAGAAACCAACAAATAACACTGTATCTCATTGTTCCAGGCATGTCCCTAGACGAAGGCAGACAATCGCAGCGGCCGTACAGATATGGCATGGTTCTCCTCTGCGCAGGGGCGCTGATAAACTGGCTCGGGCTAGCGGAAGACTACGCAGAGCCCGTCAGATACGTCGGCGTGGCTTGTATCGTGGCCGGAGCCTTGCTGATATGTGCCGCCATGTGCTGCTGGCTTCAATCACCGGCTCGGCAGCCACAGGCGGACCGCATAGATCCTGATACACACCAGGTAATAGATGCTAATAGATGAGTCGCGAGGAGTGGGAGGACAGTGAGGCCTCTATCCAGCAGCGTGTAATAGCTTATTATAGACACTGGTTAAGTAAAAGAAGTTTTTTAAGTGGGCGAGAAGGGCGAAATCTGAAGCCTGTGACACCCTGTAATTGGGAGAGCACAAGTCTTATGAGAATTAAGGTTGACGTAAGTGAGATTAGTAATTATGATTGATTCTGTATGTTCATTCTGTTGGGCGTCCTTTACTTATTAATAAATAAATTACCACATAGATATACCTAGGAGGTAAATGATACTGCTCTTAAATGCAAACTCCAATTCTCAGTAGTTATAATTTATCCATAAATAAATATCACCGGTTACCTATCTTATCAAAGCTCTGGCACCTCCAAGGTAACTTCAGGAATCTGGTCGATTTTTGCGTGAAAGCGAAAAACTCTCACATACCTATTATGTTGGTGTCCTAACAGTAATTTCCCCAAACTACAATAATTTTATAATAAACGGAACTGATTATTTAACACTAACGATTTTTTATATCTAAATAATAACCGGGCAATAAATTAGAAACACAATCACTACGATTAATCTATCAATTGCCGCCTAACTATTACGAAATGCGATGAACTAAATGCTCTCACAGCCCGAAAGTCGGTCTGTAACCTTTAGAACTGAGAGTTCGTGATGAAATTAATTGCCCTTGGTGCGGAAACAATTGCCAAAGTGTATTTGGATCCTGCTCACAATCACAGCAATTAGATGATAAATAGACCTATTTGATCACAATCAGTGGTGGGTGGACTTCAATACAGATTGCTATTGAGGTCATTACGAAAAATCCCTCGTCTATGTGCCTACCAGGGAGTAACCAATAAGTTAGGTCGATTTGTGATGTAAAGAATCGTAAATAAAGGTTTTAGTAAAAGCTTTGCTTAGTTTGGGACTAGATGGTGCTACGTAGTGCGTACGTATTGTCCAGCATTGCTTAATTTCTATAATCTATCGTAAATGACTACCTATAGCGGCATTTCCGCAAAGTAACTACAGTCAGGGGTTTTACCTTGCGGAAATTATTATCAAACATGGTACTTAACTACCTAGAATTACTTTAGTTGGTTAGAACGATAATTAATTCTAGCTATTTTATATTCCCCGTAATTCATGAGAACCAACCAAGCCCTTCAGTATCGATGACAGCAATTCATTACTGAGTAGTTCCACCAGCTGGTCCTATTATATTTAGAGCTCTACCTGATTCTGCATCGCATCACCAAATACTAACTAATCTCTCGTCTCTTATTTCCAGATCGATGACCCCATCCACGTGATCTCGATGCCCGATGAGGAGACGATGCAGCAAAAGCCCCCGGACTACGACACCGTAGCGGGAGCACCGCCGACATACGATGACGCCATCAAACTAAACCCTGCGCGTCTCCTTCCAACCGGCAGCTCAGCTCGCCACGAGCCCACACGCAGCGCGTACATACCAGACACAATCATCGTCCCGGGACAACTTGACGAAGCACCAGCCACAATTGCTCCCATCCACAGATCGCAGATCCCCAAAACCCCCCCACCCCCCTATAACCCAACACACGCCATCAGGTGAAAGACTCACCGAAGCAACCTTTAAATCGACTGCTGTTTCATGTGTATATTGAGACTCGTAGACCGCACCGTCGAAACCAGCGACGGTGATAGGTATTAGTGTTTGTGCATATCCTACATGAAACGTGTTAGACGGTAGTGTCGACCTTGTGATACTATGGAAGTAGATTACCCTAACCTGTATGTAAATATTTGTATAGATTTTGTAAATTTAGTTAAGTTTATCATCTCTTCCATTATTGTGTAAAAAATAAGGTGTTTTGGAGCACCTCTGTTTCCAAATAACTAGTTTTAAGCCTCAAGTTTATTATATCATATCTTTTAGGAGTTCTATACGAGTTGAGCTGTGCCATCCTTCTGTATAAATGCTAAACACTGACCGTTTTCTGCACTTTTATTCTGTACTAGTAGTTTTGTATTGACACAGCTCTGTGATCGCGGCACCTTTTATGGAAAGCAGGTAGACAAGGTAGATCATCAACGGCTATTGTAAACGACAAACGAATTTAATAATCAACTAATTATATAATGGACTTTGCTATTTACTTCGCGGAATTGATTTATGGGAGTTACCTTCTACTTTTTGAGAATGATTGATCAGACCATGAAAAATAGCTAAGGCACCTTGCGATTCGCTTTATTAGAGATAATTTCTATATCTGACGTCAGTAATGCCACAGTGATTTGATTATACTAAAGTCTACTAAACGTACTCTTGCATAGTTTTAAGTTCTACCTGCCATGTATTAGAGCATTATTGTAGTTTTGTTCTAGTCTGCATGTTTTCGACTGTAGTGTTACTTAGTTGGTAAATATTGAAAGAGGCATTACTATGTGACTTATCATAACACTGTGCAACACGACACGACAATATGAGAGAGAAGATAACCAAATGACGCACTAGTACTTACGCTTAACGATGTGGTTAGTTCCAGAAATCGGTAATTTATACCTATTTCATATCAAAATCATGTTAATCATGCATTGTTAATTCATCCGATTTCTAAATATTTCCATGCGCCATTGTTATAACGAACGATTTTAAAAATATGAAACTACCCGCAAGAAACTGCAGTGGGTTTGAAGTAAACTTTTCAATCAGTATTTTAGATTAATAAAAATAACTGAAAAATGTAATTGAAAACTCTTTGGTAATAATGATACTGCGAGCTTTCATATACTTAAACTTAATTAATCAAAAGTGGGACCAAAACAAAACTCCTTACGTGTGCATACCTACATGCTTACTATAATGTGCGTGTCTGTGTTTACGAAGATTTTACAATGCTGAAGTTGTGCATTTAATAATTGTACATTGTACAAAGTTATGAACGTTTAGTAAGAGTGTACCTACTTAAATAAATGTTGTTAAACGATTATTCCATGGTTTTATTTTTACACCGTAAGTAATACAATACCCACCTACCTACTTAGATAGAATATCCAGAATCTCAATTTTTTGTGTGCTGACTCTACAGGCCCACTGTAAAATAATATAAAATGATTATAGAGCCATATCAGCCATATCCCCAAAAGGCTCACAGTGAGCGGCTGACTGTCCACAGACTAACTCTGAGTGGTATCAGTCGTTAACTCGATGTCGACTGAGCGGCGAACTGTAGCGTATGAGCTGTCTGTGAAGCGCTTGCGAACTCTTGGGAGGTAAGGTAGTTACTATTATAAATATTTTATTTTTCAAAGAGACTGTCGCTTAGCGACCACACCGGAATTTTGCAAGTAGTACTTGTGGACAGTTGTGGAGGTACTCTTAGCAACGGAGACAGCAATTTCTAGTATAGTAATAATCCCTTTAATTTTGATAGAAACAGAACTGCATTCAGGGATTTAAAAAAAAATACGACAATAAAATGCTATGAAAATATCTAGGTACTTAGTTTTAATTCCGCTAATGCTGAGATGCATATGCACCGCCCTCCCGCCCGCTAATTATGCACATGCAGGGGGAACCAGGCTGTTAGTGCAACATGCATACCCAAACCCACACGACGACACGTGTTTCGCCTCTCCGCGAGGCATCTTCAGGTTAAACGCCGAGATGTTGACTGGTCGGCGGCTGGAACGAAAGTGAAGCCACATTTTTTTTTTTTTTTCGAAATGATAATACCTATATGTTGTTGACCGCAGATGGCCATGACAACGTTACCGGACTATTTCACGTTACCGGACTATAAGTGAAGCCACAACGCAGCGGCTACTCCTTATATACAGGTTTGCCTGCTCAGCTATACCTGCTGACTTAATATAATTAATGGAATCAGGCGTTACTTTGCGGAAATACATGTTATTATGACAATAAAATGCAATGAAAATATCTAGTTTTAATTCCGCTAATGCTGAGATGCATATGCACCGCCCTCCCGCCCGCTAATTATGCACATGCAGGGGGAACCAGGCTGTTAGTGCAACATGCATACCCAAACCCACACGACGACACGTGTTTCGCCTCTCCGCGAGGCATCTTCAGGTTAAACGCCGACTGGAACGAAAGTGAAGCCACAACGCAGCGGCTACTCCTTATATACAGGTTTGCCTGCTCAGCTATACCTGCTGACTTAGTATAATTAATGGAATCAGGCGTTACTTTGCGGAAATACATGTTATTATGACAATAAAATGCAATGAAAATATCTAGTTTTAATTCCGTAATTTTTTGGCTTCTGTGACTAGCCAGTCACAATTCTGCCAGTGTCCGTACAATGATACTTTCATAAATTACGCCGGAGAATCAAATAAGAATATGGCTGGTGTTCTAAAAGACACACACGAAATGAAAATGCACGAATGAATGCGCTCTAAGGCAGGCACTCACCCACTGGCCAAGAGTGGAAAATGTGACAGATGACATAGACTGTGAGTTCTCTGTCATCATCTATCACATCTAATCTACGGCGATTTAGCTTCTGCCTGCTCTGCTTTGCTTTTGTAATAGGCGTTCTTTGTTTTGCCGGCCGAATGAAATGATAAATTCAAAGGAATTATAAATGAAAACAAAATTTTTTATCAACAGACTGAAGTTGGAAACCAACAAACATCTATGAAAAACATGCCAGTCGAGTTGAACAGCCTAACAGAAGGATGGCTCGAGCTAGAAAGTGATCCTGGACTATTCACATTATTGTTGGAAGATTTCGGCGTAAAAGGCGTTCAAGTTGAGGAGATCTATGATTTACACAAGCCGCTAGAGAGCCCTGTGTATGGGTTTATATTCCTGTTCCGCTGGATCGAGGAGAGACGATCGCGGCGCAAATTTGTAGAACAGATCGAGAGTTACGTGCGCGATGAGGAAACTATAAATAATATCTTCTTCGCGCAACAGATGGTACCAAACAGTTGTGCGACTCATGCACTTCTCTCTATACTGTTGAACTGCCCCAATTTGCACTTGGGTGAAACTCTGAGTAGGCTAAAGGTGAATTTTATTTTCAGTGATAAAAGAAACAGAACATTTCAAAAGAATGGCTTACATTCCTTTATATTTTACAGCACCACACACTATGTATGAACCCTGAGAACAAAGGCTGGGCTATCGGAAACACTCCAGAGCTGGCCTGTGCTCACAACTCTCATGCAATTCCGCAAGCTCGGAAGAAGACAGATAAAAATGCTGGAGTTTCCACTGGACGCTTTACAGGTTAATATTTAAGGCTTCTCATTAATAATCATTTTATATGTATGCTAAATACCAGTTAGAAAATATATTTTGTGAAAGGCAAAAACAAAAGAAGATTTATTGATTGATTAACACTTTATGGTGCACCAGATTTTATAACATATTAGAATTACTAATCTATAACTGAGTACAATCGGCGGCCTTATCACTGAAAGCAATTTCTTCTAGGCAACCTTTGGTAATGACTAGTAATGAGCGAAGCAGTGTACTGCTGCCTGTAGGCCAACCATGCAAAATATTATAATAGATATAAAATTATGACTATGACTAAGAAAGTACTCAACTCAACACCTACTTAAGTTTTTACAACAAAGCTAAAAAAAACAGCTCAGAAGTATATTATAATTATAAACACATATTTAACTGGGTATTTATCCCATTGCCCAATATTTCAACAGGTTTGCACCCCACAATAGGTGTTTATCTATTTATTTTAGGACATCCAACAAAAAAATCACTTAGAAACTTAAAATAAGATAGTCTAAATTGTCTTAAAGGTTGTGTGTTTTTTTAATTACTGGATGCTGGAGCTTGCTTAAATTACATTCAACAAAACTAAAACTTACAGCCTAGAGTTGAGATCAAAACTAACAATGTTAAAGATTTTACCAATTAAAATTTTCAATTAAATTTAACTTAAAAGATAGGTAGGTTTTTAAAAGTAGAAGTAAATGCTTGACATTACATAAATTAAAATTAAAAAATATAGGTAGCTATTATACTGATTTAACATTTGTCTGTGTAAAGGTTTATATAATTTTAATATTATTATGAAAAAGCTGTAGGAGGAGTTAAATTATACAGAATGGAGAGGAAAGAAGGTGAAGGACGGAAGAAAATATATTATAATAATATAACAGATGTTTTATCATCAAACAGAATTAATTTAAGATCCTTGTCAAATTTGTGGAGAGGGTCACTTATATCAAGTGCTTTATTTTTAGGCAAGAAATTATAATTATTGCAGACCCTTGAAAGTAAGGCATTTTTTCCTAGGTTATTTTGTTTATAAGGGATTGAGAACATATTATAATAAAGCCTTAATTCTTGGTTACCTAAAAAGTGCATTTATCATTAGTTTGTTGTAGGTATGTACAATTAAAAAGTTTGAATAAAAAGAGTAAATCAGTTATTTTTCATTGTAGTGTCAATGTGGTCATTTTGTAGTGTTTAAGACTTATCATAACTGTTTATTTTCTTTGGCAAGTGGTCACCATAAGAGAGTTGGTATAAAAAGCGTTTTTGTATATTTCCCAGGCGTTTGCTATATATCTCATATTGGGGATTCCATATTGTAGAGGAGTATTCTAAGATAGGACGGACAAGATTTACGTACAATTTAATTTTGGTTAATGATTTTTTAAAGGACCATTACGGGTAATGAAGCCTAGTGTTTTAAAATATTAGTTTATAATGTGTTGTTCACATGACTGTACATTCCAGCTAAAAAGAAATCGGCTAGCCATTTAAACAATACAAGTTTAAAAAAAAATTTTAGAGATGACACATCAGAGGAGGATGTGCTCTCGAAACCTGAAAAGCGCAATATCAAATCTGATTAAAGCTATGCAGCTGATTGCAGATAGACAAATATAAATAAAATAATAATAATAATGTGTTGTTATTGTGAAAGTTTATAAAAGGCATGTCATTATAATTTCAGGTGAAGCATACCACTTTGTAAGCTTTGTGCCAATCAATGGGCACCTGTTTGAGCTGGACGGCCTGAAGCCGTACCCCACAGACCACGGGCCCTGGGCCAATGGTGAGGACTGGACAGATAACTTTAGGAGAGTCATGGCGGAGAGGCTGGGCCGAGATGCTGGAGAGCAAGTACATGATATCAGGTAAAGCTTAGAACCTTGTACCTACAACTTGTAACTTAGTACTAATACTAGCTTTTATTTACGATTTAGCTTGCATAGCCTCAGCTTGCTATGTGATTGGGGTAATACTGAGGCAGAGTCCATTTTTCGACCCCATGCAACATGTTGATTTATTCATTTATAAAATCAAATCAGATGCTAAAAGTTTTCACATACTTATGTTAAAACTTTTAGCATCTGATTTGATTTTATAAATGCGTTTTTTATTTAATTTGTATGTGTCTTTAAAACAACATAACTGTATTTCTTCTTCTTCTTCTTATGACTTTGTACATGTTGTATATGGATATAAGAAGCCTATTTCTATTTGAAAATCCTTTAAAAATATTGATGAAGAAACTAGATACAAAACTTTTTTATATGCTATATGCTGAGACAAACCGATATGCCCACCTAATGTTTGTAAAGCGGGAACCTCTACCTATTACTGCAATACCGTGGTGATGGCGCTCTAATCGGTGCTCAACTAATATCACCTGACCAAGAATTTCACGGGTTCTGTATCTTAGTTTTTAAAGCACTTCTGGGTATACACACCCTGACTTCACCCACTGCTGGGTATATAATAGGCCTCCCTATGTTTGTGCCATAACTCACGATCCTGTGCTAACCTGGTCCAGGTTAGCCCTGCGACGCTTGTGATATTGTCTGCGCATCTCGCTATAGGACGACCGACGATTATAATATTAGTAGGATTTCATTATTACTTTTTCAGGTTCAACCTAATGGCAGTTGTACCTGACAGACGCATCGCTATAACCCAAAGGCTGTCAGCACTGGAGCTGAATCAAAAAAGAGTAAAAGAAGCACTCTCAAAAATAGGAAAACACATGCGTCATTTGCTGGCGAAAACAAGGGAACTAACTGGTAAATATCATCATCATCATCTCAACCGTAGGACGTCCGCTGATGCACATAAGATCCAGGAGGGGATCTGCAAGTACTGGTCGTGCAGGGTTGCTGCCTTGCTCAGGCGGGCTGGCGAGCGCAGTACGAGATGTTGATACACGGATAGATGCTGCTGCTTATCTTCTGAAGGCATCCACAAGCATGAGAGTGCTATTTAAAAATTGTGTTACGGCTTGGTAAGGTCTATCAGACTTATAAAGCTATGGTGAGCTGTACAGTTTTCATGTGCACAGTCACTTGTTAAGCTTGCATAGCTTCTAAGTCAATATGTTGTCCAGCAATGAGATAAAAACCCACATTATAAAACCTTACAAAATGAATAGTTAAATTTAAGTGAGATTTATATTTTTAGACAGACATAGCTAATCTTTAGTCGCAAATGCACACCTGTACGGTAGGTGCTTAAACTCTTTATATTAATCATCATCATCATCATATCAGCCGTAGGACGTCCACACTGCTGGACAAAGGCCTCACTCATTGATCTCCAGGAACTGCGGTTGGAATCGACCTGCGGCTCTTACCAAGTCGTCTGCCCATCTTGCAGGTGGACGTCCTACGCTGCACTTGCCGGTCCGTGGCCTCCATTCGAGAACTTTACGGCCCCATCGGCCGTCTGTTCTGCGCTCTATATGGCCTGCCCATTGCCACTTCAACGTGCTAATCCGTCTGGCTATGTCGGTGACCCGAGTTCTCCTACGTATCTCCTCATTTCTGATTCGATCCCGTAGAGAAACCCCGAGCATAGCCCTCTCCATAGCTCGTTGAGCGACTCTAAGCTTATTCATAAGGCCAATAGTGAAGGACCACGTCTCGGTTCCAAATGCCATCAATGGTAACACTCACTGATTGAAGACTTTCGTCTTCACTATTAATTGCTATTAATTATTAAAGTAATAATCTTTATATTATTTTCAGAATCAGGTCAAATACCCGAAGAGCCTCTACTAGACAACTTTGTGCCTGCCAGTGAACAAACTATACTCAGCAGTCTGGACACGGGACCCATACAGATGCACGAAATGGATTTTACAATACCCATTACTATAGAAATTGGAGCCACGGAGAGACCTATCCAAGATAGAAGTGTGCTTTTGAGTAAGTTATTAATGTTACTTATTAGGAAAGGGAAGAGGATATTTAAAATAGAGTATTGAGTAAAACTGTGCTTCAAATATATCTTTTAATACAATATTTGCCAATAGTTCGACTAGATAGATAGATAAACTCTTTATTGTGTAAACCATATTACCTATACAGAACAATACAAAAATTAACTCAGACTAGAATATGGTTGAACTGACACTTGTCATAATATCTCCTCAACATCCTTTGAGACAATGGCGTTGATTTTTTTTACCACAACCTGCCGAAACCTATCGAAATGGCACAAGTTGTCATTGAAACAAAATGTTTGTTAACCTACCCATTTAAGCGTGTAACATCGCCTCAGGTTAACCTGCCATAATGTTATAATTGTTGTGAAATACTTAAATAAAGTCTATTATTATGTTTACAGTTGATCCCATTGAACTTGGTGCGCCAGTGAAATTCGTCACAATCAGCAGAGATAATAATGTAATTGGAGAGGTAAAAATGCAACCATTACTATGTAGAGGTATTATTATTTCATCATCATCATCATTTCAGCTGTAGGACGTCCACTGCTGGACCCCGCCGACCAGCGGTTAACGTAGCGTCACCAAGTCGTCTGCTCATCTTGTAGGTGGACGTCCTACGCTGCGCTTGTCGGTCCGTGGCCTCCATTCGAGAACTTTGCGGCCCCATCTGTTCTGCGCGCTATTTGGCCTGCCCATTGTCACTTCAACGTGCTAATCCGTTTGGCTATGTCGGTGACCCGAGTTCTTTTACATATTCTGATTTGATCTCGTAGAGAAACCTTGAGCATAGCCCTCTCCATCTCGTTGAGCGACTGAGCTTACTCATAAGGCTAATAGTGAAGGACCACGACCCGGTTCTATATGTCATCACTGGTACTCGTAACACACACTGATGACTTTCGTCGAAAGTCATTGAGGTATGTTTAATTAATTACCATAGGTTTTTTTATAACATACTACCTTGTGCCCGCCGCTTCGCATGCGTTGTACCCGGGTAAAAAGTACCCTTGTGTTATTCCTGGTCCACATCTATACGCCAGATGACGAAGCTGAAGAGGGAAGATGGCAGTATAGCGTCAAGTAAAGCAGAAGTGTTAAGGGAAGTCGAAAGGTTCTATGGACAGCTCTACGATTCGGTCACTAAACCTGTTTGCAGTGTGGCAGAAGACCCTAGAGCCAAACTGACCCGACATTATACCGAAGATATCCCGGACATCAGCCTGTACGAGATCAGGATGGCCCTGAAACAGCTTAAGAACGACAAGGCGCCGGGGGAGGACGGAATCACTTCAGAGCTTCTGAAAGCGGGTGGATCACCGATACTTAAAGTCCTTCAGAAGCTCTTCAACTCCGTCTTGCTCGAAGGTATTACGCCAAAAACATGGAACAAAAGTGTCGTGGTACTGTTCTTTAAGAAAGGTGACAACACCTTGCTTAAGAACTACAGACCGATCTCGCTTTTGAGCCATGTTTATAAGCTGTTTTCAAGGGTCATCACAAATCGTCTCGATCGCAGGTTTGATGACTTCCAGCGTCCCGAACAAGCCGGGTTTCGAAAAGGCTACAGTACCATAGACCACATTCATACGCTGCGGCAAGTGATACAGAAGACCGAAGAGTATAACTTGCCGCTATGTCTCGCGTTTGTGGACTATGAGAAAGCCTTTGATTCGATCGAAACATGGGCGGTGCTCGAGTCTCTCCAACGATGCCGAATTGACTATCGGTATATCGAAGTGTTGAAGTCTTTGTATAGAAACGCCACTATGTCAGTCCGAGTACAGGAACAGAGTTCGAAGGATATTCCCTTAAAAAGAGGCGTAAGACAGGGAGACGTAATCTCTCCGAAACTGTTTACGACCGCTTTGGAAGATGCCTTCAAGCTCTTAGAATGGAAAGGACTAGGCATCAACATTAACGGCGAATACATGACTCACCTTCGGTTTGCCGACGATATTGTGGTCATGGCAAAGTCGATGGACGAACTCAGCACGATGCTCGAAGGCCTCAATCGAGTCTCCCAACGGGTAGGCCTTAAAATGAACATGGACAAGACGAAGGTTATGTCGAATGTCCATGTGGTGCCTGCCCCAGTTATGGTTGAGAACTCGGCTCTCGAAGTTGTCGACGCGTATGTATACCTAGGACAAACTGTCCAATTAGGTAGGTCCAACTTTGAGAAAGAGGTCAATCGACGAATCCAACTCGGATGGGCAGCGTTTGGGAAACTACGCAACGTCTTTTCGTCCAAAATTCCTCAGTGCCTTAAGACGAAAGTCTACAACCAGTGTGTGTTGCCAGTGATGACATATGGAACCGAGACGTGGTCATTCACGATTGGCCTCATGAATAAGCTCAGAGTCGCTCAACGAGCTATGGAGAGGGCTATGCTCGGGGTTTCTTTACGCGATCGAATCAGAAATGAGGAGATACGTAGAAGAACTCGGGTCACCGACATAGCCAAACGGATTAGCACGTTGAAGTGGCAATGGGCAGGCCATGTAGCTCGCAGAACAGACGGCCGATGGGGCCGAAAAGTTCTCGAGTGGAGACCACGGACCGGCAAGCGCAGCGTAGGACGTCCACCAACAAGATGGGATGATGACCTGGTGAAGACCGCAGGTCGACGGTGGATGCAGATCGCTTCCAACCGCAATAACTGGATATCCATGAGGGAGGCCTATGTCCAGCAGTGGACGTCCTACGGCTGAAATGATGATGATGATCTATACGTGTGCAAAATTTCAGCTCAATCCGTTGGGTAGTTTTTGCGTGAAGAGGTAACAAACCTCCAAACAAACTTTCGGCTTTATAATATTAGTGGAAGAATACTTCCACTAATATTATAAAGCCGTTAAATATAACGTCAAGTACAACAACAGTCCGAACTCAAAAAATATTTCACCATTATTAGACATGAATAGACGTTGACTCCTTATCTAGTTACAACACCGTTCACCCGCAACCCGCGGGCAGAACAATAAATTTACTCGTAATCCTGATTGAAATAGACAGCCGACTGTCTTTGTGGCTCAGTCAGTTGGTTGGGTATAATATACCTACATATAATAGCATGGACCAAATAAATACTGGACTGCTAATGTCCGTACTAGAAATCGTCAAATTCTCAGCGTATTTCTAGATGGCGCTTTACCTTGAACTACTTATACGTTGCCAATTATTTCCGTTTGGAGCTCTAGCCGCTGACAAATAGTACGAAGTTCAAAAAATGCAATCAATTTTTTGTTAAGAATTAAGTACAATAATTTATGATAGCGCGATCTTTATTTATGATAAGTATGTATTTATTTATTTATAAGCCTGATTTTTCCCACTGCATGGCAAAGGCCATTCCCTAACGTATACCTGTTTCGAGGTTTTACTGCATGGCAAAGGCCATTCCCTATATCCACTTATACCTGTTTCGACGTTTTTGAAGCCAGTCTATCCTAAAAGAGTCACGCTTATCTCGCCAAAGCCGCCTGGTTCCCCAACAATTTATGTAGGTATTTACAAAACAAAAATGTATTTAAGTATTCTATCAATCATCTGGTGTCCAAAGTACGAGCTTTACTTAGTTTGGGACTAGACTAGACGGTCTTGTGTGTTTTTAATAAGTGTTTGTTTCAGATCTACCCAACATCGACAACAGCGCTCCTCAAAAGCAACGACTGCTCCGTGCTGGCGTGCTGCGAGACGGCGCCGGAGCAGCCGCTGATCTGCCGCAAGCTGCTGCTGTCGCACTCCGAGCTCAACGCTCTCATGAGCGCCATCGTCGGCGAGCTGCAGGCCTGCCAGCAGGCGCTCAACGACGAGAACGACAAGCGGGATATGTACAAGGTATGCTAATTCCTTACAACTTACTACCATTCTAGAAACTCGACCATCACTGGTTTAAACACTTGGTTATCAACTGTCTTGAAGTTGTTATAATTATCTTAAAATTAGGTATGTAGCGAAGAAGAATATTTTTTAAAGTAATCCTATAATAATAGAATTACTATAAAAAATACGTGTCCAATAGATTTTGTTAATCTACATGACGGACTAACAATTAAAGTTTAGTCATCTAGCCTAACTGCAAACCCACTTTAAAGCTAAAATAGTGATTTAACATTACTTTTACAAACAACATTGTACATTAGCCACATCGTAGCACACGAACGAAGCTCTTCCGTATAATCCGCTATCGGAAGTTAAAGACGCTGTGGCCGAATTCGGCGTGGAAAACATCATCATCAACCATAGTCAGATCACGTCTAGCCCAGGATCAATTGACTGGCAGGTGGACGACTGCCGCCGCACACACAACTACGACGAGTTCATCTGCACGTTCCTGTCGATGCTGACGGAGCGCGGCGCGCTGGCGGAGCTGATGGCGGCGCAGCTGGAGCGCGGGCGCACGCCGCGGGTGCGCCGGCGCCGGCCGCGGCCCCGCCCGCGCGCCCGGCCCCGCCCACGCCCGAGAAGCAGGAAATAATCCTTAGGATCCTCACCATTCAGCCGCAGGACGTGCACACACAGGCGAATGCTACACGCTCGATATGTATCGCGATATTTGGATCGTAATCCAGTATCACGATATTTATCGAGTGTTAGGCCCAACCTATTATTACTACTACAACACCGCAATGACCACTAAGAATGCGACCAACGCTGCATTGCATTTCGCCGGTCTCTCTATAGCGTTGTTAGGTCTCATGTGCCCGTTACTTCGTGGCCTGCTGTCTTCACCAGGTCGTTGTATTCCGCGAAGTATGCTACGTTGTTGCCGCCTTTAGTTTTAAGTTCGAAGTCCTTAGAGCACATTCACACAGCGGTCTACGTGAGCCATATTGGCCAAGTGGTATGGTATTTCAAAAGGTTGCCTGGCAGAGATCACTTTTAGCGATAAGGCCGCCCATTGTACCACTTTTTGTTGTGTTTATTTCTGTATTTTTTTTTCCTGTTTGTTATGGTGTACAATAAAGTATATTCTATTCTATTCAATCCGAAGGTCGCCATTCAAACGAGTTGACACATTTCAGATCCATCTCCACATCAGATCCAATAAGATCCGTTAACCTTTGTTGCCCATGGTCCCTGGAAGGTACCACTTAAAACAATAAAATTATCCATAATATTCTGTAAATACTGACCTACAGTGTGAACGTACCCTTACTCCTTTTTAGTGCAAAGTTAGGTTTTAGTTCTTTTACTATGCATCCACACAGAAAGCACTTTTGGTTGATGAGCATCATAATATATCATGATTACATAAAGTGTGATGATTTTGTGATCCTCACTTGGTGGATGAACAATTTATTGGTCCCATGTAACGTACCCACCCAGCACACAATAATCAAGTGTTTTCCCCCTCCCCTGACCGTACCCTTAGGTACATGCTTTATTTTGTATGGTTATTGTTATACCTAATTTATTAAGCTTATTTTAAAAATAAAACACTATTCTAAAAACGATTTTTTATTATCATACTACGAACAGCGCCGTATTTACATGATCATATTGTTAAAGAAATGTAACAACAACAACATGATAATTGTTTGCTTAGGCACATATTTCATTGAACAACATTCTTAATTATATTAAGCTTTCTGCATAACAGTGGAGGGACTACCCAAGATTTCTGCGATGAGTGGGGAACTATAAGGCTCAAATTCCATGGTCACAACTAATTTGTTAAGTAAATATAAAACTGGTAACAAGTATAGGCGATAACACCTCGCTCTGTTATTGCAATGGTAACAACTTGTTTAAAAATATAAAATCAAATAAGTACATTTCAGTCACCGCTTCAGAATAGTCAAAATATTGCCAGTTAATGTTGAACATTTTCCATTTTCTAATAATTTAACATTCTTGGAATATTATAACAACATTTTATTGCTAATTATAAGATTGAATACTCACCAATTAGAAGAAGATTGGGGCCCACTGCAAAATGAATATTAAAACCACCAAGAGCCCCAAAACTCCCTGTTATTATACAAAATAGCTATCTGGAAGTAAGTAAAAATAGCATTCAGAACAATGATGAAATATGTCTTACTCTGTCTATTACATACACGCTATACTGATTCGAAGATGAAGAGCGCAGGAGACAGAAAGTTTAATTTCAACAGTTCTGAATGTAACAATACCTTAAGATAAAAAGGCAAGTGGCTCGATGATAAAACTTCCTATATCACAGACTAACTAAAATTCATAACACTCATTCACTAATTACATATGGCACTACATTATAACTAAACCCTGAAACTGTAACAATAATGGCAGTGTTTCAACCATTGAATGGAAACTAATTGACACAAATAACAAATGATAAAAAGGACTATTATAATTCCAGACTTGTTACAACCAAATCCTGTTACATTTCAATTACAATATAACTGAATTTCTACTGCTACCTTTGTATTCCAACAATATACTCCCGCACAAAAAAATAATAATACTCGAGTATAACAATAACAAATCACTGTATAAGAGAAGTTGGCAGTAGCACCAGTAACCATCTAATAGCGACGCGCGCGGTCTCAGGTTCACAACCAAAACTTATTGCTATTATCACTACATGAAATTGCACTACTTTGGGCGTTCATGAAATTGTGAATTCCAAACGGAAGCATATAAATTAACCTACAATCGGCGTGATTTGAGCGATGTCAATAAATAAATATATGCTCATGCATAAATCTATTGCACTTTGCACGAATCAATCATATTTTCTAATTTGATCAAAATAATATCCTCAAAATTTGACTAACAAACAAAAAATAATCTACATCAAACCTTAGCACACTATTCACTACTGCATACATTCATAGATAAGGAACAATATCATCAATCAATAATTATAACATTAAAAGTAATAACATATAATATAGTAAATGTCCAATACGTGTGGAACAATGACGTACATACTACAGCGGTCAACGCAACCCATTGCTTTTGGTGATCACTCGTATGCCAATTACACTATCTCGCGCCTACATGTTCAACGTTAAACATTTGTCTAACTTACGGCTTTACGCGTTACACTATTGTAACCTTTTGGTGGTTACCAAACCCTTTTTTTTCTCATGGCATTTTACACCAGTAAAAACAAACTGGTAGCCATCGAAAGGCCACAGCACTATTAGGCATAAATAAAATTATTCAATTGACATTTCAATTTAGGCGAACCTTACTATAGTTGAACTGGCATACAGGTGAAATATAACTATCACTAAACAAGTCCAAAGACATAGCGGTAAGATTCTACTCAGAAACTTCAACTATCGGTCTGTTTTAACGAATCTTTCTGTTCGGAGGGCTTCTCAGAAGACTCGTCGTCCGCTTTAGCGCTCAATTCGGGAAGGCCAGAGATGGGTAAGTCTTTCAGCTGCCTCTTCTCTATCTCTGCTTTGAACTGCTCGATGTCTTGTGGACTGTAAAGGAAAATAAACGATTTATATGATTTTGATGATGTGTAGGAAGATATAAGAATAGAGGATCAAATTCTTACTTGACAAAGGGTTTACCTAATAATAATATTTTCTTTTGTAGTTATGAAAATCATTTTTCTTATTTATTTTATTACTTGAATAAAGGTTTCATTTGGAAAGTTTCCTTGGGAGAAGTGTTCCAGGTAGGCAATAGTGTTGATTAGGGTTATAATAAAATAAAATATTTATTTCTAGGGCTATAACAGTACCTACGTTATTTCTTAAAATAAAAAGGTAACTAGCCTGAATAAAAAGAAAAAGTAACAAGTTTGTAATTACTAAGTATTGAAATAAAGTAAATGAATTTTAATAATATGTACACAAGGTGGAGAAAATTTTTGCCTTAATTCAAAATTAATTTTTTTCTCTCATCTCTCGATATCGTCTCCCGTAAAATTTTTAATCATTAAAGAGTTTCGGTGGCCACCTTTGGTGTACTTAACCTGTTCCTTACAGTATTTCACCAAATCATAATTTCTGAATGCTCTGTTTACTTGTTGCTCAAAATACCCAATACGCTATATATTTTTTGCCATTAGTGAACGTTTTATGGCTGAAATGATGATGCCTTTAATATTTGAGGAGGTTGCTCGAACTTTCATAGATCCGATCATAAGAACTGCACTGTGTCTAATGGTTGTGTCGTTGATGAGCGGAAAGGGGGTGATTCTGACCATCCCAAGAAACAACTTTCGTTCCACAACTTATCAGAATTCAGTGATTTTCATTCAAGAAAAGACCACGAAAGTTTTAGCTTCAACAGCTGATTATACGATAATGGCAACCTAAAAGCCAGCTGAAAATAAAAATACCTATAACCACATATAAATAGTTTTTTAATGAAAAAATAAAACAGATACGAATTCCCGATTTTTTTTCGTTCTAAAACTACTTGTTTTCATGGGCAAACCCCCCCTTTCGGGTTAGTGCACATGTTATAATCCACCCTGTATGTAAAGCCCTCTTACACCCATGGTGGAAAGGCAGCCTTATTGTAGATGACGCTGTATCGTTAAGCTAGACAGATAAATATCAAAGTTTCACTGACCTAATCTGCACAAACAGTATGCCATTGATAAGATTGAGCATGTCTATGACGGAGGCCATCCCCGGCGGCTGGATGTGGAGGGGCGGGTGGGGCGGCGCGGCGTTGGGCGAGCGCGCATAGGCCTCCGTCAGGCGCTTCTGCAGCACCACAGCCTGCTGCGTGAGGTGGCGCAGGCATTCCGATGACTCGCGTGTCTTCTCGTGCTTTTCGCCGAGCTGGAAATAGGAGTTTTTGTGTATATTAATAATAATAATATTCAATAATGCTGGACCATTCACAGAGCATCATCTAGCCCCTGTGTTATGGGTACTAGATGACTGATATACTTAAGACATTATACTACATAAATATATGTATATTTTATATTATATAAAGTAAAACATCCAGAACACTCTGAACAAATATCTGCAGATCATACCTGACTTGTCATTGAATAAGCCTTTGGGAGAAGTCCAAAGGGATTTTTTTAAGTCAGGTATTCATATATTAAGAAGTTCCTTCGAAAAGGGTAATAAAGTGCCAACTAATTGACTTACCAATTGCTTGTAAATAGAGTAGGTCTCCTTCTCATGCTGGAGCGCCGCGCGGAAGTCGCCGAGACAGGACAGCGTGCGAGCGAGCAGATGCTTGGCCACTGCAGTCTTTAGGGATTTGGGTCCGTGGCAGGCAGCGGTGACGTTTTGAGCGCGCTCGGCGAAGCGAAGCGATAGGTCGTATTCTCCAACGGCGTGCAGTATTAGGGCGATGTTGCTCTGGAATAGAATAACATAATAAGGTAGGCACGCTTTATGCATGTGAAATAAAATAAAAAAATGTTTATTGACTTTACAAAGTACCCATGAAAAAAAAAGGAGAAAAAAATATATACAATATATTGCACAGTAGGTACACTAACATGCAGAGAAATGGTCGCTGTAGCAATTTGCGTCAAAAGGTCCCGTCTCAGCTATATGCTAGTCGCACCACTCAGAAGCGCTGTAGCAATTGTGCGTCAAAAGGTCCCGTCTCAGCTATATGCTAGTCGCACCACTCAGGAGCGCTGTAGCAATGTGCGTCAAAAGGTCCTGTCTCAGCTATATGCTACTCGCACCACTCAGGAGCGCTGTAGCAATGTGCGTCAAAAGGTCCCGTCTAAGCTATATGCTACTCGCACCACTCAGGAGCGCTGTAGCAATGTGCGCCAAAAGGTCCCGTCTCAGCTATATGCTACTCGCAGCACTCAGGAGAGCTGTAGCAATGTGCGCCAAAAGGTCCCGTCTCAGCTAATATGCTACTCGCACCACTCAAGAGCGCTGTAGCAATGTCAGTCAAAAGGTCCCGTCTCAGCTATATGCTACTCGCACCACTCAAGAGCGCTGTAGCAATGTCCGTCAAAAGGTCCTGTCTCAGCTATATGCTACTCGCACCACTCAGGAGCGCTGTAGCAATGTGCGTCAAAAGGTCCCGTCTCAGCTATATGCTACTCGCAGCACTCAGGAGAGCTGTAGCAATGTGCGTCAAAAGGTTCCGTTCTCAGCTATATTCTACTCGCACCACTCAGGAGCGCTGTAGCAATGTGCGTCAAAAGGTTCCGTTCTCAGCTATATGCTACTCGCACCACTCAGGAGCGCTGTAGCAATGTCCGTCAAAAGGTCCTGTCTCAGCTATATGCTACTCGCACCACTCAGGAGCGCTGTAGCAATGTGCGTCAAAAGGTCCCGTCTCAGCTATATGCTACTCGCAGCACTCAGGAGAGCTGTAGCAATGTGCGTCAAAAGGTTCCGTTCTCAGCTATATGCTACTCGCACCACTCAGGAGCGCTGTAGCAATGTGCGTCAAAAGGTTCCGTTCTCAGCTATATGCTACTCGCACCACTTAGGAGCGGGCAGAGTTGCGCTTGTATACTGACGGAACCTTTATAACGTCTCGACCAACCACTGAAGCCGGGTCCGCAGCGCCAATTTTCTAACAAAACATGTTAACATAACATGTTAAGCTAAACATGTTTTTAAAACAGCCCGTCTGGTGTGTTCTGTTTTGTTTATTGTTTTTGTTTCATTCCAATTCATTTCAAAAATGAGTTCCGACGAAGAAAAGATTTAAATACTCAAAATTATTCAAAAATAAGCTTCCGGAAGAACTGAAGGCCTTAAAAGGAGTATTGTTTAAGAAAAAACTTAATCTATGGTTACTGGAAAAATGTTGTTATGATTTAAATGACTTTCTGAACTGTAAATAATTTAATACCTACGTTAAATAACATTTTAAATAATATTTTGCATGCTTGCACACAAGCTGAATACAGGCACTGCACTATTATATAAGACCTTATTATAAAATTGTATTCTGGCAAATAAACTATATTGATTTAATTAAAAAAAAAAAACATAACCTCAACGAGTGAACGAACGAATGACGTCTTGCTTCAATGAGCGCGAACATAAAATGCAACGCTTCCCCTCCCCGCAGGCGAACGCGGGTGATGTTATCCATTTGTCTCGGCAAATATGTTTTTGTGTTTTTTCTAACAAAACTGTTAAGCCACGCCCCTATTCTGTTTTGTAAACATGTTATGATGTTAGAAAACACGAAAACACGGCGCTGCGGACCCGGCTTGAGATTGACAAAAAAAATCCCATGAAAAAATATAGGTAATGTAGGCATGCATGTAGATACGATTTCTATAAACTGAATTGAAATTATCGTGGCTTGCTTAACATAATTTAATAAATATATAACGGCTTTCACCACGTACCAATTATTATCATCGAAAGAACTGCCCGTCTCGCGGCCCTCGGATAAGTTAGGTATATGGTGGAAGCAGTAATATAAATCTTCAACCAGTATAATGTTCACTAGTAGGATGTAGGTGCCCTTTATTATAGCGTGTTTCACTAAAAAGAAGTCACACTGTGGCTCAGGCATATATATTTAACTTTTAAAATCGTGCATATACTTTCGAAGGAAACATTTCAAACTTTGCCAGAGATTGATTTCAATGAATTTAACACTTTTTGACTAGACTATCCAAAGTCAAAGTGTTAAATTCATTAATTTGGACCATATAGTAACTTGAATATAGTACATAATTAGGTTTGTTCGCTTCAGAAAACCTTATTTTTTTAGGTGAGAAAAAGAAACCGAGAAAGTGAGGCTTTTACCCCATAGAGGGTAAATGGATAAAAACTTGACTTTAAAATGCCGTGGGGTACTGGCAGTAGCATGTTACCCCTCCTCTCTTGCCGTGGATGCAGTAAGAACCTGCCAAGGGATACATTCGGAAGATGGGCGGTAGCGTCTTTCTGTGTATCAACATCCCATACCGCGCTCGCCAATTCGCCTGGCAAGCGTGATCAGTACCTACTTGGATCCAATCCATGGGAGAGGCCTATGTCCAGCAGTGGACGTCCTACGGCTGTGGTAATGATGAGATATAAACTTACATCAAGCAGCGCCATCTCTGGGTGGTTCTCGCCGCAAACCAACAAGGCGAGGTAGCGCGCGCGATACAAAAGCTTCAAGGCCGTGCTGACTTGTCCGTTCGCAAAACAGTATAGCGCCAAGTGAGACTGCAAACAAAATACACATATTGAATACATAATACTGAAACATCTGATTTGAACTTCATATCTGATGAAAAGAACTAACGCAAACACAGTCGGATGACTTAACCATATTTGCGCACAATTCAATGCCATATTTATATGACCCAATGCGCCAATGTAGCTTTTTCGCGTAGTCGTGCGAAATAAGTGGTTCGTAGACTAATATAAATGTGAGATCCATACTCATAGATTCAGAGCTGCGATAATTTGTGACCATATTACTACAGTACTTACATATTCAGTGATAGTATAGGGATGATCAATGCCGTTGACTCGTTCGGACATCAGCACGGCTTTTTGTTGATAAGCCATGGCCTCCCTATGTTCTCCCGTGACGTAGCACAGCCGCGCTACCATGCGGAGGCACTGCGCAATCTCTCCGTGCATCGCTCCATACACATTGTTGAGAAGATTCAGAGCTTCCGCGATAAGTTCGTGGCCTTCGGAAACGTTGCCCGCTTGGATCTTGTTCTGGCCTGTTGTGTAGAAGTTGTATGCGTCTGAGGCCTGTAAATGTTATTTTTATTTAGCGATTTCTTAATTTAATCGCCGCCATCTCAAAGAAAAGTTCGAACAAGGGAACTGGTAGAATACAATGATAAAATATCTTCGCCTGCTATTCTCCCCCCAGCGCTTTATAACAAGAATAATTAAAAATAAATAAAAGGTATAATAAAAAGAATTTATTATATAACTATATTTCGCTATTGTGTTTTATCATGGCTGTCAATGTGGCATAAACATTACAGCAATACCCTGGATTGTAGCAATATACCTACATTTAGGTAGCAATTGCTGTTGAATGCAGATTACAGCACTATATATAAATAATACTAGATATGTTACTGCACCTACCAGCCCAAATTATCAGCACTTATGGAACGTTGTTCAATTTTTACTAAAAAAATAATGTTGTGTATAAAAAAAAACAGTGTTGTTAAAACACTTACCCTAGGGTTGATATGTTTGACAACGGGGAAAATATTCATGATATCAGATCCAGAGAATGGCGCCTTGTTCTTGTTATCGAAGTCGTATTCACGCAGCAACGTTTGCAAGCCCACTTTCAAAGCGAAGGACCTATAAAACAAATACCCTGATTAGTAAATGGCAAAGCATAGTACAGAAATCCTGCCGTATTTCATGAATGCCAGGAAGCATAATTTTTATATCGACAAGCTAGGTACCTGAGTAGTGAAATCTTCTGTAGTCCATGCTTTTCGATTATTGTATCCATATTTTCTGAGTTCAATTCGTATCCCCAGTATGCCTGAAAAATAGAATAAATGTTTACTAAAGCAAAAATTATTGAGATAAAGCCACAAACTAAGATTTGGGCTATTAAATAACAAGCAAGAATTAAACCATGATTTGGATTTGATAGTGTAAATGAATTTGAAAATATTTCTTTGAACTTTTTCTTACGACGCAATTACGAAACAGCCGAAACACTCCCGACGGGACAGATAAGAAAGTGAGCCCGTATTTTGTTGACCAGACGCACATCAGGCAGCCTTGCGACCTGCTAAGCGCCGACCATGCAGTCACCGCCAGGAGTAAGCTACTGGTAACCAGACGGATGTTAAACTGCCACGCCATAAACATTAACAAGATACAATGAGGTAGCTGTGTGCCAAGTTACGCTCCTCCCCTTTCGCCGCTTGCATAACTCAGGCTGACATTTTTTTTTTTCCGAAATGACAATATATGTTGTTGACCGCAGATGGCCATGACAACGTTACCGGACTATGACGGGCGCAGAAGGCGCCCCAGCCGCAAAAGTTAGGTTGGGGCAACAAGCTCAAGGGCACCACTTAGGTTCGAACCATGGCAAATTTTTGTATGTAATGATGGTTAACGTCCAGGTGCAAAACTGCACCTTAAGACGGAGGAGTGTATTCTTCGGCCCCGCCGGCGGGACCAGTTATTGAAGGTGTGCCTAGCAGCTAATGTGGGACGGGTTGACGTCACCTCTGGGTTAGCGGCGGTGAGCTCGTCAACGGGCAAGCCGAGAACGTGTCTCGGTCGACGGAGGAAAGAGAGGCTATGACAGGGCCTCGCGCGCGGTCTATAAACCCCAGGTAAACTTACAACAATATCACTAACCTTGAGTTCGTGCTTGATCTGCGAGAACAGCGCCTTAGGCGTAAGGTTCTGCCAATCAGGGAGCGGCGACGGCGGCGCGTGTGCGTGCTTGCGGGACCGTCTGCCGCGGCCCCCGCGCCCCGCGCCCCTCCCGCCGCCCGGTGCAGGTCCCGCGCTCACTGCCGGGTTCGGGCAAGCGCCGAGAAGGCAATTGAGGAAGTGAGCCACTGCGGAGCCGATGCACATTGGCTCGCAACCCTAGAGAAACAAAGATGTTGATGTTAGCTATGGTTAGTTAGCTAGATGTATGGTCAAGTGTCTAGCTAGACGGATGGTCAAGTGTCTAGCTAGATGGATGATCCAGTGTCTAGATCAATAGTCGAATGTCTACATGGATGGTCAAGTGTCGAGATGGATGGTCGAGTGTCTTGTATTATTTTTAAATTATATTATTATTAATGCAATATAAAATTTTTGTATTAACAATATTTAATACTAAATTTAAATAATTGACAATATTAAAATTTTGTATTAAAATATTGCACGCCATAACAAGCCAAATACATTGATGCTTGTAATTTTAAAATAAAAAACTATGTACACATGATTCTATGCAATAAATATACATTGACTTTTACTTATCTAGATGAATGATCAACTGTCTAGCTAGATGGATGGTCGCGTATCTAGTTAAAATTTATATATTCCATAAAAATACAACTAACACTTATAAAGGGTCATTTTCAGTGGTATTTTTTTGTCAATGATTGAGTCTAGCTCTACGCTATACGACATACCTGTAGATAAGTAGTGTAGATATGTTTAGCTGCCCTCAGCACCAGCTCCGCGACGGCGATAGCGTGCAGGTAGGAGAGATGCGGGTGCGGTTTGAGCGCCAGCGTCACGCGGCCCAGGTAGCGGACGTTGATGCCGCGCGCGTGCAGCGCCTCTGTCAGCCCGGCGCCGTCCATAGGCGCTGACGTGTGCTCTAGGCACTCCCGGACCTGGAAGGGTATACATTTTATTTAGCTGCAACGAACTGGGTCGACTACGCTGTGTTTATTTTAACCTAAGATGTCACCCACACAGGTGACCTGACGTTAAGCTGAGACAGCATCTATTTGGCCAAATGCGCACATCACTACAATAGTTCCGCAGGGTGTTATAAAATAAATAAAAAAAAAAAAATGCTCGACAAATCACACAGCATCATCTAGCCCCAAGCTAAGCAGAGTTTGTGTTATGGGTACTAGATGACTGATATACTTAATACATTATACTACATAGATAGATATTTTTATTATATATAGAAAAAACACCCAGAACACCCTGAACAAATATCTGCAGATCGTACAGACATTTGTCCCGAGGCGGGAATCGAACCCGCAACCTCTTGCGTCGCAGGCGGACCTTCGCCCGCTGCGCCAGAGAGGTCGTCAAATTTTATTTCGTATTTTATGTTGTATTTACCAGATTGACAGTAATTTGCCTTAATATAATTAATGGAATCAGGCGTTACTTTGCGGAAATCCATGACAATAAAATGCAATAAAAATATTTAGTTGTATAGGTTTGGGTATGCATGCTGCACTGACAGGCTGGTTCTCCCTGTATGTGCATAATTAGCGGGCGGGAGGGCGGTGCTCCTGCATCTCAGCATAAGCGGAATTAAAACTAAATATTTTTATTGCATTTTATAGTAATTTGCCTTGTTTCTCAATTATTATGCATGTGTGTGTGTGTCAGATAAACGTTATTTCATTTCATATGCTGAGATCACGGAAATAGTGTTGGGCTGTCTACACTGACGTCCCGCGTTGTGATATTAAGAGTATACGTGGTTTGAACCTCACCTGGAACTCAATCAATAGTCTATAGACACTTACAAAGGCAGGTATCTGAGTGGTCAGTAAGAAGGCGGCGGCCTCTTTCACGAGATGCCTCTGCTTGGCCAGCTGTTCCGGCGTGGCGGCGTGCTTGATACCGGCAGAGTATACGTCAGGGTTGAATCTGACGTCGAATTCAGACTCCTTTAGTGAGGCGACAGCGCGAGCCGCCGACGCCACTACGGCGCGAGAGCGTTCGCCGGCTGAAATAACAAGTGAAAATATAAAATAACTAAGTGCCCACTTCGGACGGTAATTTATAGCCTATGACACTCACAAATACTTTGGCTTTCTATTAGTAAAAGAATTTTGAAAATCGGTTCAGTAGATCCAGAGATTACCCCCTACAACCTCACAAACTTTACCTCTTTTATAATATTAGTATAGATATAGTGCATCAAAACCAAAGTAAAGGTATCTTTAAGAAATCTTAGCTTCGCTGGTATTAAAAACATTCTTGAACGGAAAATAAAAACAATTTTTTCAAAAGTTTTTAGTCTCAGCCGTTAATCCACTGTTTCCAAAATTCAAGTCATTAACGGCGGTAAACTTTACTAAAGTTATTATTATAGTAGTAAAGTTAAGCTATCGTCACCAGGCATGATAAAGTGTCCATCACAATCCAAATAAAAAACGTATATATACAGGAAACAAAACTTACAATCACTTTCCTGTTTATTGTCTCCGCACATCGAATCCGTGATACTTTCAACAATCTTCTTAGCTACGTCCGTATCAATCTCAGAGTAATTATCATTCAATAGAATATCATCCACCTTCTTATCAGCTTTAGCTTCCTTTTCAGTTTCCTTCTTCTCCAGTTTCTTGGCACTTTTTTCTTCCTTCTTTTGTTTCTTATCTTTTATCTCTTTCTCTTGGCTCTTAGTGTCTCGCTTCTCTTTCTTGTCAGTCTCATCTTTGGCTTCCTTAGATTCGATGGATTTTTGCTCAGTAGTTTCACGCTGGCGTTTCGCGCTTAGCTGTTGCAGGTGGAAAGCGGCGTAGCGAATAAACATGAAGTAACGAGCCCTGGAAAGATATGCGAAATTGAACGCTCTGGTCTTATTACTAAAGTTGAAAATTTGGACTCAAAAGTAAATAAGTGTTTTTCCATCGAAGCAAAATAGAAATGTTAATTTACAAAATAAATACAAAACAAATTTAAAATGAATAAAGCGAATAATTTAATTCGTTCGCTTTAGAAAACTTTTTTTCAAGTAAGGGAAAGAAGCGAAAAAGACGAAACATCTTATTAAATAATTGTATTAGATACTTACTCAACAAAACTATCTACTAATTCCTGTCTCAAGCAGCAAAGCTTGTGCTTGTGGATGATGGGGAATCCCATAGATTTAATATCCTCCCGCAGATCGTCATCTTCCACTAAAACAAAAAAAAAATAAAGTCACAAATCGTCTGGTTTTTCTTTCTAATACAACAAAATGTTAACTTGCTTTAAACCTAACCTATACATCACCACTCTATTTAAATACAGCCTTCAAATTATGCTCAACGGTGTATTTTATAATTACACTTTGCAATGACGATATAAATCATACTTACAAACGTGGCCTGGTTTTAGGGAACCCTAAAGCCTAGCCACTTATAATAATAATAATAATCCTCCTAGCCGTTTTCGGCTACGGCGACCATATTTCTGCGAGTGTGGACGAACTCTTATATAACTTATGAATTATTATATTACGCTGCGTTGCGAAAATTGGCTACATACATAAGTCATATAAAAGTTCATCCACACTCGCAGAAATATGGTCGCCGTAATAGCACAAGTCATGTACCATTTACAAAGTTGTAGCGGATGTTGTCATTGTGTTTTTGTGAAGTTTATAATAATACACCTTAAGCCTCTATTGAAAGATGTGGATTAGGTATTTAGCTGTGCGGGAGCGGTATGATACGTGAAGCTCCAAGATTTATATGACGTTCTATGTGTAAACTTTTGTAACATAATAATACTGGACATTTAACAGATGAGGGGTACAGATTGTCACATACTTATCATACATACAAGAAAACCCTGACCAAATAACTGCAGAAAACTTACAAAAACACCCGAAACCTCTGTGATTACATTAAAGGCTCGAGCAGACCGGATGCGTATGCGTAGACGTAAGCGTAGACGTGCACGTACCAATGAGTAGTAATGTATGGAACTGTATGAGACAGAACACACCGCTTGCGTAACGTAGACGTGCGCGTCGTCATACAGTTCCATACATTACAACTCAGTGGTACGTGCACGTCTACGCATACGCATCCGGTCTGCTCGAGCCTCAAAACTTTTATTATTTCAATTTTCTACTCCTACAGCTGAGATGGGAAACTTACACTGCAAGAAGTTGACATCCGGCGGGAAGGTGCGCAGCAGATCGAGGATGTAATGGCGGCCGTCGTTGCCGATAATGCCCTTGCACTCGACGCTGGAACACAGCTCCACCGTGTCTCCGTTCGCGCTGGTCACAGTGTGCGGCATTATCTTGAGCTGCTGACCTGCTTTGCTGAGCTGTGGGGGGATTATGTTTTATTGTACACCATTGTAGTGACACAGTTTAGATTAAAGTACACGACAAACTCACGTTTTGGCAACTAGCGTGCCCGTCAGTCACATCCTAACCCCCGTCTAGTATTCTCGCATCCATAAAGAATAGGATTGTAGAAATGTAATATATCGTCGGTCGGATGCATTACCGGAACATTTCCGAAATCACGTGTTTTGAGATAAGTATGCAGTTTGGTAGGGAATTGAATATTCTTACCAATGCACTAATGGTACAACTCAAATTTTGGTTCTAATTGACAGAAAACTACTTATTCCGGTAAAGAAAAATAGATTTTAGTAATCTCTTTGAAACTTCAACCCTCAATTACTCAGATCAGTATAATTTTGAAATGTTCCATTACTGTTTCCGACCGACGAAAGATAAAAGTTATTGCAATCTTTAATTTACGTCCCGCTATTCGCTCTAGAAAAAGCATAATCATAGACACGCAAAATCATTAAAACAAAAACATAAATAAATAAATTATTTAGCCAATACAAAAAAAATAAGACAGAACTTACACAAAACGAGATAGGTACATATGAAATAACAAAGGTTACGAAGTTATATAACCAGTTACACTAAGTTAGTATGAAGTGATATCAATATGCGATATTAACGGGTCATTTACTTCGATTTTAACTCATTATATGCAAAATTTACTGGATATTTACCATGATTTAAACTCATTATAATGCAATCCAGTCGCAGCGGTAGTCAACCACCACTATGGGTACCAGCTGTATTGACGGCGCTGTAGATGCGTGAGCCCTGGTGGGTTTGTGGTAAGAGGCCACTCAAGGGGTGACAAGAAGCCGCTCTGGCGGTTGGCAAGTTGCCACTCAGGGGTGAAAAGAGGCCACTCAGCAGGGCTAGCATGGGCTGGGGATAAAACTTTTGTCCACCGGTTATTTCCACTAACAAGGGATAAAATTATTTTATCCACCTGCCAAAGCACGGCAACAGGGGGAATGAGAATTATATCACTTTTTGACATTAGACGTGGATACTCACCCTCCTCCTATAATTTCGGGGACAAGCGTTTCCCCTGGTTTGTCCACAGTGAATAGTTTATCCACCCATGTCGCCATGCTCGGAGGGTGGACAAAATTGAGAGAGGGGAATAGTATTTTGTCCTCTTCCCGTGGATAAAATATCTGCGGCCATGCTAGCCCTGCTGCAGAGGGGTGGAAAGGGGCCACTCTGGCGGGTGGGTGACACTCACCAAGTCCATGTACTTGGGATGCGACAGCACCGTGGTCCCGAAGTCGATGCTGCCGTACACCACGCTCTGTTCCTGCTCCTTCTCCAGGGTGGCGGGTGGGTGACACTCACCAAGTCCATGTACTTGGGATGCGACAGCACCGTGGTCCCGAAGTCGATGCTGCCGTACACCACGCTCTGTTCCTGCTCCTTCTCCAGGGTGGCGGGTGGGTGACACTCACCAAGTCCATGTACTTGGGATGCGACAGCACCGTGGTCCCGAAGTCGATGCTGCCGTACACCACGCTCTGTTCCTGCTCCTTCTCCAGGGTGGCGGGTGGGTGACACTCACCAAGTCCATGTACTTGGGATGCGACAGCACCGTGGTCCCGAAGTCGATGCTGCCGTACACCACGCTCTGTTCCTGCTCCTTCTCCAGGGTGGCGGGTGGGTGACACTCACCAAGTCCATGTACTTGGGATGCGACAGCACCGTGGTCCCGAAGTCGATGCTGCCGTACACCACGCTCTGTTCCTGCTCCTTCTCCAGGATGCCGGGGATGATGGACTGCGCCGTGACGCGGTAGCCGCGGTAGTCCACCACCACCGTGCCGAGCGTGTGCAGGCCGCCCGTGTCCACGGCGCTGTACACGCGCACTCCTTGCAGGTCGTTACGCTGCGAAAGGTACAAAGTCAAATGCTTTAGCATTAAAATCCTCCTTAAAACATTTGATGTATTAAAATTCATTCATTCATTCATTTCAGCCATTAAACGTCCACTGATGAACACAGGCCTCCCTCATGGATCTCCACGAGGGGTAGTTGCCATTCTCACCACGCTTGGCATGCGGGTTGGTGAGCGCAGGATGTTGATACACGGATAGACGCTGCTGCCCATCTTCCGGAGGTATCCCTTAGCAGGCTCTTACTGCATCCATGGGCATGAGAGGAGGGGTAACATTCTACTACCGGCACCCCACGGCAATTATATATGTATTAAAATGTTAAGTATTAATTCAATTAAATTAGATGTTTTCTATAAAAAGAGAAAAAAAACGTCAAAAATGTAACACAAATGAAAATGACAGAACTTTAGTAAGCTACCTCGTTTCGGAGTAAGCGCAAGCCACGCTAGTTCCTCCATATAACAGGATTCCGTAGTAAATGCTATTGTTTATATTTTACTAATAACGGCTTATAAACGAATACATACAATTTAATTTACAATTTGCCTATTTGTCAAATATCAAAACAACATCATCATGTGAAATTATAAACGGTAATAAAAGTACTATTTTAAATGTGTTTGCTGTCTGTCTGTTCCGGATAATCTCCGAAACGGCTAGACTGTTTTTGACAAGACTAGAATGAATATTGACGACTCACCGGTGCAACAAATGCCGCGGCATCCCCTCCCAAGTCCTTGTAGTGGTCGCGCACATCGAAGCCGAGCGAGAAGAAGATATTGTTCCATATGAACATCTGCATCTTTGCTTCTTCGCCAGGGTTGATCGCCATCACGTTGCCGTCAACTACGGCCATGGCGCCGCGGGTCGCTGCGGCTACGAAGTCGCTATGAACCTGCGAAGTTACATTTTTTTCATGAGTATTACACAAACACTACTTCAAGTATTACAGGTAAACTTTTTGCTCCTTAAGAGTTTTTTTTAAACTAAAACGTTTTGTTTTCAGGAAAGTATTAGGTTAATTTAAAAACAAACTTTTTTAACCGATGAAATATAAAGACTGATGCCGACTCTTAAACCATGCTGTAAAGGACGCTGTAGCGGCTAATGAATTAGGCTTGTCCAGTTACCTTTTAACATCCTCTCAGCTTAGTCTGCTGTATACAGAGAAAATAACAATGCCTACAGATATATGGATAAAATAATTTGCCAAAATTGTCACTTTATTTTTCATTGTTACTTGTTATTATGTTTAGTTTTAAGGTGTGCAATAAAGTATTTTCTATCTATCTATCTAAAATTACCTTAAAGATAGCCTCTCTCTCAGAATTCTGTCAGGCAAAGAGCTTTTTGCATCTTTTTATATAATAATAAAATTAAGTTTATTAAACTTGTAGGCTTATTAATTTTTAGTGTTATTGTTAACATGTATATTCTATATGGTTTCCTTAGTTGCAAATAATAAAAAAATATTGATCGATTTGATTGACGGTGTGCTGAGAGGCATCTCGAGGCTAGTCTGCAACTCTGTGCCAACCGTGTGTCTGACCGGGGATGTTTCCTGAGAGAATTAATGCTGGAGATCATTATCATTTTAGCCGTAAGAAGTCCACTGCTGGACATAGGCCGCCCTCATAAATCTCCAAGTACTGAACATGAGGGGGTTGTTGCCATAGTAACCACGCTTGGCAGTCGGGTTGGCGAGCGCAGTGCGGGATGTTGATAAGATACACGGAAAGACACTGCTGCCCCTCTACCAGAGGTATCCCTTCGCACATTCTTACTGCACAAACGGGCAAGAGAGGAGGGGCAACATTCTACTGCCAGCACACCACAGCAGTATCATCAAATTACCTTGAAGATAGCCCTCTCTCTTAGCAACCTTTCAGGCAGAGTGCTGCGAGGCAGCTCTCGCGTGGTCTGCAGTTCCTCGTTCCAGTCGCGCGTCTGGCCTGGGATGTGTTCCTCGTAGCCGAGCTTCGACGAGAATGCTGGAAATATGATTCTATTTAGCATGCCATATACATATGTTGAAAATTGGATTCAACAACCGTTAAAACGTTAATTAATTTGTGTAACTAGTTCTATTTTTTTTCTGTGCGTTTGAGTCACTTCGTAATCGAAGATTTAGATTTGACTTTTAATTTTCAACTGATAATTTTCCTACCCGTAAAGATTTTGAAACCAAGTACTTTTCTTAATCAACATCTTGTCAGCTAGTATTTACTGCTAGTACTCACTGGTGCCATATTCATTTTCTATATGTCATCCGTCTTTCCAGCTTTATTTATTCACTCAAAAAATACAATAATCAAACGCACCTATTTCTATAGGTATAGCACATACCAGGGAGTACTTATAAACAGTAATTAAATTAATCAGCAGTTGTCAGTTTTTTTGATATATTATGTATTTTCAAACACTGTCAATTAACCTCTGCTGTGTTTAGTCAAGGATCCTGTACAGTACCGTCGTATGCCTTGTCAAGGATCCTTGTTAGAACGACCCTCGTTACTATTTGTTGAAAAATAAACTAAGTATAAGAAAAAGGGCTGTTTGTTTATTTTTGCCAACAGTTACTGAACAAATGAACGATAAAACGGGGTTAGGTCAATTGACCATACTGAAAAAGTTCACTCCCAGGCTCATTCAAACTTTCGAGTCCGTTGGGCACCAGCCTAGAGAATTAGTGTGTAGATTTTAACGATTATTTGTGAAAAAACCATTATCAAGTTAAGTGATGATACATTTTACTGGTTGTTTAGTAAATTAAGAACACCTATTGTTTATTGGTAATGCGTAAATACTGTTCAAATTACCAAAATTTACTTTTCCAACTTACTAATAAGACCGTTAGGATGCCGCAACTTTTTTCTTTCAAAGTATTTCTATAATCTTCCAAAAGTTACCCAAAGAGTTTAGTATCAATTTGAAGCTAATTTTATCCAGAATCTAAAAACATTACAGTTACGCAAAATAATTCAGTAAATCTGTGAAAAACTAAACTTTTCAAAACACTGTTATGAATTGCACGCACACAGACGCAATAATATTTGCGCGCGGCGAGTGTACGTACACGCAACGGCAGCCATGCATTTTCGGTATTGCCCAGGGTGTTTCTTTTTTGTAACAATAACATCGAATCTTACTTGCTACTACCTGCTTGTCTTTTTATGTTTATGGTAATATTATTTAGCCTCCCCCTACGAAATGTAAAGTTTACATATTGTAGGTAGGTAGATACATTTACTTACATATAGATTTCTTTAGTTTTTTTTACTACGAAATGAAACAATTAACAGAATAAATTTCCGCCGAAAATTACCTATTACTCAAATAATAAGTAGGTATAGTCTAGATACTTAGCTATTTCAGATATCAAGAGTATGATTTTTTCGGCCAATTTAAAATTTCGCCGGCTTTAACTAAGCTTACATACCTACCTATTTATGTAGATGAATACCTACTCCTAGGTATTTATCTACATAAATAATACGTAGCTATGTACATACTTGTTATAGTAAATTTAGGCAATAAAGGTATTAGGAATCTGATAAGTAGGGAAGTTGTACCCACCTATTGAGTGATGTTAGGAAAACAACATGCTGTATGTTGATACTACACTGACTTGGACCAATGATGGCGCTTTACGCAGTCACGTGACTACCAGGATCCTTGACAAGACATACGAGTAATCAAACATGGACGCAAATGGCACTCTACGCGGTCACGTGACTACAAGGATCCTTGACAAGACACACGAGTGACAAAAAAATACACGCACACATACGTACTAAAGCTTCAAATAAACGATTTTGATGACGAATTTAGATTATCGTTTGTAGATTTATTTTGTATCTGTGATACACTAATGGATAATTTGAATGAAAAGATTTATATTTTTACTCTCTGGTAGCATAAACACATTGTTTACAAGACAACAACCTAGGCCAACAAGTGTTTTCAAATATGAATGTCCTTACTACGTCATTTTGCTTTCTTTTTAGTAAAAATATAATTTTCTTTATTGTAAACGGTAAAATAACTGTGTTTATGACTTGTTTAGTATATTATCTATCAAAATAAGTAACAAGAAGCAACGTAGGCAAACTTATTTCATTACGAGTGCGATACAAAGTTGAGTGATGAAACTGGACGAATGGCGGATTTTGTGTAACCTATCCAAATTTTTAAACTTGTATGTGCAAATATTATTATACCAAGTAAGATGTTTTATTTATGTTAGAATGTCATTTACTTATTTGTCTGTATGAAATAAATTAATTCTTTGGGAAAAAAAGAAAACAAGTATACTATATACGTTTATATTATTAGGTAGGCGAAAGTTGGCACGTAAGTTGGATTCATCGCCCTGTAATATAAAATCAAAACAGAATATAAGTAAAACAAATGGTATAAAATACCCGTAAGTTATCTGGCTTTCTATGACAAAAACAATAAAAAGGTCATTCAAAGCAAAATTTTGAAATACTTTGAAATTAAAAATCATCGAGAACCGCGCCGCGCGTGCCTTAAAAACCCGGGCACACAAGGGTATCGCACAGCGCGCAGCTTGGTCATTCCAGAGGTTAAGTGTTGATAATTTTAAACATCGTTTATAAGTAAGGGTAAATGATTAACATATTTTTATCAAATTAAAATGCCGCAAAATAATGATACCAGTAAATTTTTTTCTGTTTTTTAAAACTCTGCTATACATAATATCAAAATAAAAGTTAACTCATTAAGTGTTACATTGGAAAGAAGTTGTGCGATAATGTTCTAATCCACAAAGGTTGGCTTTTCATTTTCGAGTAACTACGTCCGTTTATCTGAGATAAGAAACTAAGACTTTGAACTTTGAGTCAGTTTCATAACTGCTGGATTTACGTTTTCTAAAGGAACTAGGCCGACTAATCTCAAACAAAAAATGCAACGTAATAAAACGTTATCTACAACATCCTTCAATAGGCGTAATTACGTATAGAGATATAGTGTGCAACGTTCAATAAGACAATATCATATCACTACCTTGAAACAAATCCACTTACTATCTTCGGCGCGTATGGCATCGACCGTGTGGTCCAACATCGGCGACGCCCATTGGTAGACTTGGTAGGGTGTGGCGACGCGTTCAAACGGATGCTTCTGCATTCTGCGCTTCTGCACTAAGGCGAAGTTGCGCTTGAAGGCCGGGGACACTATGCTGAGCAGCTCGATCAGCGAGTGGCAGAGCAGAGACGGATTGGCGGGGCGAGGGTTGAACAAGTCTTCCGCGGACCTGGTGAACACAAAATAGGGATAAGTTCAGTAGATTAGAGAATAAATAGTTGCCTCTATGGCTCAGTTGGTCTGATAGCCGATTGATATGCAGGAGGCTACCTCCTTTCGATTACCGCCACAGGACAAATGTTTGTGATTGTTCTGCAGATATTTGTCCCGGGTCCGAGTATTTTTCTATGTATGATAGATAAGTAAAAAAAAAATAATTGAAGTATTCCATCAATCATTTGGTTTCCATAGTACAAGCTTTGCTTAGTTTGGGACTGACGGTGTTGTGTGTAGTGTCCAGCATTATTTATTTATAGATATTTCTTTTAATTTAGCCTAAACTGTCCTAACTCCTGGACCAAGCCATTTCTTTTTATATATACATGACACATTCACAATGATAAAATTTGCCTTTATAAATAAATAAATATAAATAAATAAAGCACCTATGCCATCCACTTCATTTATTCAGCTATATTCTGAGGTAAGAACATGTCAATACGTCTAAAGCTAACTAAGCCGCGGGTTTCCTCAAGATGAATTCCCTCAACGTAAAGCACTGTCATGTTGTGTAAATCAATTCGCATGAAAGAAAAAATCATTAGTGCACGAGCGTCGGGCCTTTCGAAAAATATTAAATGACGGTAAAGCTAAATATTGCCTATTGCCTTTTTATTCTGCAAGTCATTATTATATTTTATTTCGTAATACGAAATAATACAAGACTTTGCTTGTCTTGATAAAGGGGCATTATGTCATAGGGTTAAAGCAACATTAATTTTATTATCAGATGTTATGCATATGCATGAAATAATTCGATGCTTATCACACATTATAAACGAATTGCTGCAATAAGATAAATACTTAAAGATATGAATTGAACTTTGCGTGTATGTTACCTAAAAAACAGATTTGAAATGAAGGAAAACTATCATTTGATTTGTTCGAAAAGGGATTTTGAGATGCATATTTATGTTCCCTGTGTTCTTGTTTATTTCCAGTATTTTTGGTAAATAAGATAGTCATATTTTTATAGTATAAAACTGAAATTTTCACAACAATACTATAGTTAATGTTAGAAAGTCAATGCATTTTTGCTTGTTTCATAATATCTTAGTAAATGAAGAATCATTTTGTATTTCACACCGAAAGGGCGTTTTGCCCCAAACTTAAGCAACACTTGCACAGTATACAATACAATATTTAATAATTCCTAAAAAAATACGCCTAGAACTGGTACAAACTGCAATAGGTTTAGCATGTACTTTACTTGTTTTAATTTCATGTCGAATCTTATAGCGGAAGGTGTAGATTTCTTAGAAAATCGTTATCAGGGAGACTTTAGCAACGTACGTGATTAATCCCGGTGAAAAACTAAAATGTCTCACAATAATTTTGAAAGTGATATGCTAGTAATAACTTACTGGTTCAGGTAGAATCCCCTGGGGCACGCCGTGACGTGGAAGTGCCTTTCTTCGAGCGTCACAACGTGCAAGTACAGCAGATCTCCGCACATCTTCCGAGGGCCGGGCGGCGGGTTCCATCCCGATGTGGTCAGCACCTGTAATTACAAAATTTCAAATAAATACAAAAGCAAACAGTTTATATATAGAACCTGCATTATGTTTATGGAGATAATTATCTCCATAAAATTGTAAATCTGTAAAATATATACAAAAGCAAAAAGTTTCGCCTTTGACGGGATTTGAACCTGCAGTAACGTCACAGGCTTTCGTGGCACAATGGGTATCTCGCAACGGATCCAGCGTTTATTACATTGTATTTTTTATAGTAAATAAGGTATTCTGAATCAGCGGTCCTGCTTTATAAGTCCACAGATAAGATTGTTCATGATGAATATATGATGTGTAGTTTTCCGTATGGTACTGACATAGTAGCAAGACTCGAAAATTCCTAAATAAAAATAGAAAGAAAACTGTATTGACGAGGTAGACCTACCTTCAAGCATTGAGGAGCCTTGTTCTCCTTCGTCAGTCCTGGGTGTAAGGGCAGCAACGGCCGCTCCGTGCTACCAGGCATAATGTAATCTGGTGGAGTGCAGTCTACACTCTCCGGGCGGGACTTTTTCTTCTCTGTACAGAGGAAATTAGGCGCTCTTGATATACACTTAGGTTATATAATTCTATAAAGAAGTATCAATTGCTGAACAGTGAACGGAGGAAGTAATGTGTGTGCATTGGGAACAAATAGGTAATAAATACACCAAGGCCATAAACATTGCACAATTTTTGTAGACATAATACATTACAGATTTATTATTACTAAAGACTTGACAATATGTATATATTTTAGGTTGCATTTTAAGATTATGTTTGTGCTATTTCTTAATATATTCAAAGACAATAGGCAATATTGTATGTTGTCAGCCACGAAGAGTAGCCATACGAGTAGTTTATTACACTACCGAATGAAATATGGAATAGTTATTTTAATAAATAATTCAAGAATCACCCCTTTTCGGGTTAGTACATTATTAAGATTTTTTTGATAGGGGCCTCGTTTTAAGACCACCCTCCGTCACAGGACAAGGAGTAGGCTCTTTTTTGACACAGCCGGTCACATAATTTGCGACGTCACGATTTCCCCCCTTCCATCCCTTTGTCACACAATGTCACACTTCGTCAACCCTCTCCCTCCCCTTTAACGCAAGAATTCGTTTATGAATGGCCCATAAAGAGGTAATCTATTTATCTAACATCGCCGAATAGAAACTCACCTAAAATATCACCTTGGGTGACCATATTCAGAAAAGCCAGCGAGCTACATTCTTGACCGGCGTACGCGTCGGTATAGTCAATAGACTTAAGCAAATCTCGCACATGGCGGACGTGTATCCTGGCCTCACGCATCGTGTACGGTTCTTCTACCACCTGCAAAGATAATTATTTCCGTTAAATTGTAAATCTAAATAATAAAGCTGAAGAGTTTGTTTGCTTGAACGCGCTAATCTCCTGAGATTAATATTTTTTCTTTATTTAATTAAATATTAATTATTTTTTCAAATCGGACCAATAGTTCCTAAACTACTGGTCCGATTTGAAAAAATCTTTCAGTGTTAGATAGCCCATTTATCGAGAATGGTAGGGTATAGGCTATATATCATCACGCTAAAATTAATAGGAGCAGAGTACCAATGAATAATGTTTCAAAATCGGGGTTTGTTTTTTCATTTTGAGATCTTCCGCTGCGTGCGCTGCGTAAACGGTTAAAGTTTCGCAAAAATCATGTATGACAGAATTGTTCCCCTTAAATGATCTAAAAAAAAGTCAGCGACAGCATATATCTATCTCTTAAGGTTGGCTCACTATAACCCCTTTCATGGTGAACAAATTTGTTCTAAAATAATGCATTAGGCATTTGCGAAGGTGTTTTTATAAACATTATATTAATCCTCACAGAACAGAGAAAAATGAGTAGAATTAGCATGATGCCTTTTTACTAAGAGAACCAGTGTCGCTAAACTCACACATGGTAAAAACTAACACACATATAAATAAAAATTCCTATTGGTTGAAAGAGTACCATAAAAAGGGCATAAAATCATCAAACTAATTTTATTGATATTAACTTTATTCCGATCGCTACATGGTTCAAAGTTCAATAAAATCAACAGTGACAAAAAATTAATATTTAGTATGTCCACTCAGCCAGAGATGGCGCATTTGCCAAATATTTTTTATAGTCTCTATTCCCAGGAAATAAGATTACTAATACAATGGCTACTTTTTCTACTCATCCAGAGATGGCGTTTTTGCCAAATATTTTTTTATAGTCTCTATTCCCAGGAAATACGATTACTAATACAATGGCTGCTTTTCTTGATTGCTTGATAATCCACAACACAAAGCCACTCAACAATAGATGGCGCTATTGCTATATTTATTTGACGGTTTTGCATTTTGAACAAAACTAACAAAAAAACAATAAAATAATGCTTACCGGTGATATGATATGCCCCCTTTCGTTAAATTTTTGGTTCGGCTTTCGTTTTTACACTCTAAAACGGCACAATACGGCATTTTTATATTTTTTTTTGTTTTTTTTTTTGAAGTACGTTTACTCTGCTAAATTAAAACACGACTGAAGTAAGCGGTGCTTGAAGTGCGCAGTACTGCGCCTACTAGGTGTTACGCGAGCCCCGCCTACTTACGATTTCTATGTTTTCTCTGTTCTGTGTTAATCCTTATCTAAATAAATATGTTATTCATTACAAGTATTTAATTTAAAACAAATTGCCTTTTACATCATTTGATTTCATTGACTATCTTAGGAGATATTGCAGTTTTAAAATAACATCGCAGCAAAATAATGATCTCTAAATCCGAGTGGCCTTCCCCCACATTCACTCAAATTAATAACTGGCACTCCAATTGTGTTGCTAAGAAACCTTAAATCACCAAATTTATGCACGAACCAGATTCAAAGTGAAATTTCTTCGCAATAACGTGATTGGTGCTACAGTTTTGACTGGTCCAGCAGTAGGGCAAACAGCGCTGATACCTTGTATCCCTATGATACCAACGGATTTACCTTTTAACCTATAAATAATTCAATTTCCGGTGAAGGTACCGTTTGCGGTAACAATAAATAGGGCCCAGGGGCAAACATTTAACATAAATAAAATATAAAATAACGCTTAACGCAGGTATTATTTAAAAATATTTTCACCTACGTAAACGAAGTCGCGGGTTAAAGTTAGCGTTAGCCCAAAGTAACTATTCCACGCGGACGAAGTCGCGGGCAGAAGCTAGTCTCTAATATAATTTATATTTTATCGAAAAAAAATTTACTGCTGGTAACACCTACAGATCCTTGTCTGATAAAACAAATGCATGGCGTCACATCGATTTTATAGATACAGCGTCAGCAACTGGCTTTTATGCTGTACGGGATGCTGCAGTGCCTGAGCATTGTTCAACCCTTTTTCGTCCTCTCTACTTAGTCGGCTAAGGGGCCGTCTCCACGAGCGAGGGAATCGCGGCGATTCTATAGCGCGAACTCGTCGCGAGTCTCTCGCTCGTGGAGACGGCCTCTAAGAGAGTGTACAGAAATACGTGGCATCGACGATAACATCGCCGCGATTCCCTCGCTCGTGGAGACGGCCCCTAAGACAGAGGAAAGAACATGTCATTACGTTCGAAGGTGACTGAGCCGCGGGTTGCCTCACGACGTTTCCCTTCACCCTTATTACAGCTCGAAGAAAATAAACACGATATTTTTTCAACAAATGATACATTTTCATGAGTGCACGGCCGGTATCGATCCTTCGGATTGAAAATCGGGGGTAGGCATACCACTCGGCCTACAACGGCATGCAATTACAATATGTAAATACTAAACACCTATATTATTAAGTTCATTATGTTGTGACGCAACTAAATATTTTTCTATTCTATTCTAAATGACATGTAAATTTACAATTAACTATATTTTAATGAAAAAAACTTTATTTTAGTGTCTATATAGAATAGAAAATAGTTTACCTTGATGACAGAACCTTCCTTGAGTCCCTCAATATTCTTCAACTCTGCAAAATTATCCAAAGTAACGCCATCGAGTTGCAGCGAGAAGCAGGTCCTATGGCATGTGTCCTCGCGATCCATTAGCACCTGGTGAATTTCTTGCACTAACTCCATACTCGATACCTAAAATTCAGTCGTAAACAATACATAATTCATATTAATGTAAATAGCCGTGGGGTGCCGGCAGTAGAATGTTACCCCTCCTCACGTACCTACCCGTAGATGTAGTAAGAGCCTACTAAGGGATACCTCCGGAAGATGGACAGCAGCATCGTCTTCCGTACCCCTCCCCTGTCGGGGTCACCGAATGAGGCCTCGAGACGTGCGTTTCTTTACCCCGGCTTTATCTCGGGGGGGGGGGGGGGGGGGGGGGGGGTTGCTGTGTTGAAGCCAGTGATGGTCTGTTGAGGAGGTGAGCGACTGGCCTGGGGTGTGGCAGCATTATGCGGCGGGCCGGGATAGTGTTGCCGGCAGGGGGGTCGGACCTCTCCCTTCCCGCGCCTGGGGCGATGCGAGATAGCGGGTTAGTTACCCCGCGCTTCCTCGCCCTTACCTCAGGACGGGACACTCCGTTATTCCCGTCTACAGTTGGCGCAGGTGGGTTTATCTGCGAGGGGTCGGCAGCTGCGTGTTGCCCGCCGCACCGTACACAGCGCGGCGGACTGGCATTGCGGGACTCTGTCGGACTGAGAGCTCTGTGATGCTATACAGGCTCACGAGCTCCTCCGAGGACATGCGGCCCAGCTGTGCGTTGTGAAGGCATCCAGCGCTGCCTTGTTTAGGGCGGATGGCCTTCTTCTGACCGGGAACTACCGGTCAGTAAGGGCGGCGGCAATATCGTCTGTGGATGATCAACATCCCGTACTGCGCTCGCCAACCCAAGCGTGGTGAGTATGGCAACTACCCCTCATGGAGAACCATCAGGGAAGCTTGTGTTCAATAGTCGACGTTTTACGGCTGAAATGATGATTAATGTAAATGCATTTTTGTTGTGAAAATGTCAAGTTACCTGAATATCTAGAGGCTCGGCCCCGGGGCTTACAATCTTGACATTGAAGCCGAGATCTTGAATGAAAACTACTTCAGCGTCCCTTTTCTTCTCATCTCCATCTTCGCTTGGCGACGATTCTCTATCCTTTTCTCCATTCACAATGGATTCTCCATCTCCATTTAAATTTTCTACTTCATTGTTGTTTGTGACAGCCTCATCTTTTTTAACACTTTCCGTGTTCTTATTTTTGGCAGGTTCCTTCTTTTTATCAGAGTCACCGCTGTCTGCTGCCTTAGTTTTCTTCTCTTTCTTCTTTTCAGACACCTGCTTGCCCTCAGATTTGTTCGAACATACTTTAGGCGCTATTGGTTCTTCATCAGACTTAATCGATTTTGTGTCGTCGGAGTCACTATTTACTCCATTAGAAACTACTTTAGCGTTATCATTACTACTACTAATATCACAATCGAAATGTTTCGGATTACCGTTAACAACGGGTTCAATTGTTTTTGCCGTGCCATTTACTATTGGTTCTTTGGTATCTAATTCTTTTTGGCAGACATTATCTTTTGATGATTCCTCTCCATTCATTGTCGGAATATGGGTATCTTGTGGTGTGTTTTCCCCGTTGGTTTTGTGATCTTTAGAGGACTCTGGAATAAATAAGTTATGCGGATATGAATATCAAATAATGCCATATTATCGAATTTACAGACATGAAATGATCTGTAGTATACATGGTTTTTGCCTTCGGATTTCTGTTCCATGTTTGTAGTTGTAGTACCTGTGTTTAGTGGGAAGACAGCTGGGGTGTTGCCTTGCGGCGAGGTGGGCTTGCGGGCAGCCGCAGCGTATGAAACCTTTGGCGTGTTAGCACCGCCGCCCTCATCATCAGCTCGGCCGTTTGGTGTGCTCGCGTGCCCATTACTGCAAGATAGCGGCTTCATCCCAGTTTCCTTCTTCATCTTTGCGGCCTTTGTTTGCTTATCTAAAACAAATAATATGACATTTTAATACTGAGACATCGACGATTATTTGAACCTGCTGTGGCCATAGCAAGCTTATTCGGATCATACTCGTAGACACAGCGCAGTATTCACGGTAAATGCTTTGGTATAATGTGATGAACTTGTAACTATGCCTGAGTACAATAAGTGCAGGAGCTTGTAAATTATATTCTAGGTTTATTCATTTCTTGTTAATATAAAAAAGCAATACTGTCCAGGTACTACGAACGTACACAAGCGTACAGTCAGTAATTTACAGATATATTAATGCCTGATTGTTAATCTCCCTACTATCTAGTATAGCCATACGTTCAACACGCTTCGCCCAGTGATATATCCGTTTGAGATATTTAAATCGCTTCATCGAATGCCATTAGATAAAATGAATGAAAGTATTTTTACAACTGATAATGAATGCTGCCAACTTTAAATGAGCCATGGACCTGACCACACCAATAGATCAAGATAATCACAGAACAGTGTCACGTTCTCAGTTTAATGGCTGTTACACCTTTATCGCCACATAATACCAACAGCGATCGTATTTCAGGTGCAGATATGTTTATTAGATTCGTTCGTTCGTTTCAGCCGTAAAACGTCCACTACTGAACACAGGCCTCGCTTATGGATCTCCATGAGGGGTATTTGCCACCCTCACCACGCTTGGCAGGCTGGTTGGCGAGCGGAGTACGGGATATTGGTACACGGAAAGACGCTGCTGCCCATCTTCCGGAGGTATCCCTTAGCAGGCTTTTACTGCATCCATGGGTATGAGAGGAGAGGTAACATCCTACTGCCGGCACCCCACGGCGGTTTATTAGATTGCTTTGTGGTAAAAAAGGTGTTAAAACACAAGCGATTTTTCGATCAGAATGCGGTCAAGTAAAACCGGCAGATATGTTTAGATATTGCGAATGCTCTCTAGTAGGTATATCCAATAAACCAGTCGTTGAAATCTCGGAGTTGGTCTTTAGGCTGCTAATTTTCGAGCCGCGATGTTTGCACAATAGAGTTGGGACTTTCCAAAATATATTTATACTGAAACTTTAGCTTAGTTCAATATCATAACAAACTGTAGGTGTAATAAACTTTGCAAAAAAAAAAACTGTTATCCCAATGATATTTAGCTTTTCCTGCACCGATACGAGGTTGATTTGAAACCTTGTCTAAATTGTCAGGTGTTATGCAGTTCTTTTGTTGCCAATAATTTATTGATGTGCACTGTGCCATTAAACACAATACAAGTCTGATTGAATCCTGTTTGGATTCAACCAGAATGCTAAATGTCACGATTCACAAAACATTTGTTTGTATCAATCACCTTAATGTTTCTGTCTGCATCTTTCCACTGCTAAGAATTTAGGAAGATTGCTTACCCCTTAGTTTCGATTAATCCTACATTCAAAAGTCATTCTATTGTGTGTATACACAATAAGTATGGATTGATCGAATCCATGTCTTCTTGCTGACCTTTACGATAGCTATAAGCTAGTCAATAATATAACAAAATATATAAAAATATTGATTTCCTTACAAATTATTTAGTTTATTAATTTTCGGTCCGTCAAGACCCTTTATCTTGAGAACGTGTAGAGGTATCGAGTTGAAATTAAAACCATATACTCAATCAAATCAGCCTCTCTGTGCCGTAGATGCGCTGTGATAAAAACAATATTCTAAGTTAACCTGAAAAAAAAGATACGACTGTTTATGCCGCAAAAAACGCATGTTTCGACATTCTCAAAGGAATCAAAATTGGGTACTTCCCGTAGACCGAGAACTAGGTAATTTGGCAAGGTCTTATACTGTATATACAGACAAAAATCTAAAAACTATACACTTGCAATGGAATCTTAAAAAAAATCATCGTTAAAAAAGTACCAAATCAACCGTACGCGCAGTCATAAATTGAACTGAATTGTACCGAATCTTTTTGTGCATTTTTAAAACTTTTACTAAATCAGATCAGCTAATTTATTTATAATCATTATATATATTTCTACATACATACGGACTCGCCCACCGAGGGGGCGGTCGAGTCTTTACCTTGATTTATCGCGGATCCCATCACCAGAACTGGGTTAAAAGCAAGCAAACATTATTATATATTAGCCGTGGGGCGCCGGCAGTAGAATGTTGCCCCTCCTCTCATGCCCGTGGATGCAGTAAGAGCCTGCTAAGGGATACTTCCGAAAGATGGGCAGCAGCGTCTTTCCATATATCAACATCCCATACTGTGCTCGCCAACCCGCCTGCCAAGCGTGGTGAGTATGGCAACTACCCCTCATGGAGACCCATGAGGGAGGCCTTTGTTCATTAGTGGACGTTTTATGGCTGAAATGATGATGATGATGATGAAACATTATTAGGTAAGTGAAACAAAAACCCAACCTACTCCAGAAGATACTATTACAACTATTTAATTGATGATTTTAATTTTTGATGATGATGTGTAGGTAAGAATGATGATTATTGAATAGGGATATATATTATTTTAGCCATCGTCCGATGTTGTCCCCCGTGAATTTTGTAATAATTACGAGATAATTACGAGTTTCGACATTTTTTTTTTGGAAATAACTCTAAAACTATACGGCATAAAGAAAAACTAAAAACTGTTTATTAATGTGCAAGCCCTTTCATATGATACCGCCCACAAGACCTAGTAACACCTACAAGACCTACTTAAAAATTTTGAGACCCCCTTTACGCTCCCCTTGTATAAAAAACTATGCAATTTAGAGAGTTCGTTATTATTTTCTATTTGCTATAAAGTTTCAGGGGTTTATCTCCGCAAACTTCGGAGAAAAGGGGGAATAGTATTTTTTTGAATATGTCTAAAACTATACGGCTCAAAGAAAAACTAAAAACTGATTATTAATGTGCAATTTAATGCATAATGATACCCCACATGACCTAGTAACTTCACTTAAAATTTTTGAGACCCCAATCTATTGCAATCATAATATGAATATTTTTCAACATACATAATATTTAATGTTTACAAATATGTATTATATTGTAATCTCACTAATATTATAAAGCCAAAAGTTTGTATGGACGTATCGAGCTGAAATTTTGCAAACGTATAGATGTTGACTAGGATTAACACATAGGCTACTTTTTATCCGGGTACAACGCATGCGAAGCGGCGGGCACAAGCTAGTATGCTATATTAGTGAAAAAGCGTTATCTTATACCATTTATTATTTTTTTAAGTCGATATCATCAGTCGTTCTCAAGCGATCTATCTGTGACAGACAGACAGGCAGATAGACAAACAGACAAAGTTTACCATTTTTTAACCGACTTCAAAAAACGAACCCTTATGGATGGCACACCATGGTACCCCATAAAAAATACAGACGACTCCTCCATTTTTTGAAGTCGGTTAAAAAATGGATTTGAGCATTCTATTAATCATCTGGTATGCAATATAACACAAGCTCTAAATACTTTGGGACTAGCTAGATGCTTCTATCTAACATGCATCATATCATATTCATATTTAGATAACGTTATACGCATAGTTCAGGATATTCTGCACCAAATACAACTTATAGCAATTTCATGGATTTACATTTCAATTTAAACGAACGATCGTTTAAAAGGAGCTGGGCAAGGCGGCCACCACGCATATTAATTGACTGGCGTGAGGAATCTCGTCCAACAAAAATACTATTCCTATGTAAATAACGTAAATTATTGAAAAAAAAACACGGAAAGTATACGGTCCGCCCTAGTTACAGCTCGGTACACGTCCCGTGACGGGCGAGTCAAGCACGTGGTCTGCGCTGGAGCATCGCCAACTATCTCCAGCGTCGAGTCAATAATAGATGGCAACGGGATGCCGCCAACAATAGACGCCCAGCCAGAACATAGGTTTTATTTTGCTTAAGTCGTAGGTTGGGATACTTCGTACGAAAGCGTTTAGGTCGTCGACTTTACTAGCAGCCTCGCAAGTTACCTAAACTATATAGAGAAGCTTTGTTGGACCTACATTCACTTATTTAGATATGTGAGAAAAACACTGAACTAACGCCTGACATTGACATTTCTGAAAAGGCTTCAATCGTTCCTAAAGTGCAGCACATTTCATTATGAAGTTATAAACAAAATATTCAAGTATTTTTGTCACGGGTGGTTTAATTCGGATTATACCTACCAATTCTCAAGAAATTTACATCGCACTGTGTAAGGAAACTACATTTTTATATGGTAAAACGGCGTGCGATCTTCACAATTCAAAGATTTATCAGAGAGAAGAGATTTTAAATTGCATCGTAATCTACGATCAATTGTCGTGCAAGTGATCAATCAAAGAAACGCTATAAATGGAGAAATGAAGTCGCCCTAGTTTCAAAGTATTCTCAGCCTGACACACAAACTAGAGATAACACAAATTCAAGTCATTCTACAGATAATAATTCGAATGAGTTTTTACAAAACAAATATTTGCCTCTACGTGGCAATTTTGATGGAAATATTTTAGGGGCGTGCGAACTTCGGGCCCGAGAAGATAATGTTTATCACCAAAATGTTTGATTACTAACTTTTAACAAACAAGATTAAGTAGAAGCGCCTGTGACTCTAGATAAGAAAACTATATCGGGATTGACTACTAAATCATAATTTCCGATTAATAGTCGTTGTAATTATTTATTTAAAGTATTTATGATTGCTTCCGTTGTTTTTATCAAACATTCTGACGAAATGTTCTTATAAGAACAGATCACAATTTACAATGCTGCAGTTTTCTTAAACACGTCTTGGCGTTATATTGGAATCGCGCATTGCACAGTACATATGTATTGACGTTGTTACCATGCGAAAGCAATCGATATTTAAGTGGTCTATCAGAATTATTTAAATTCGCCCTTTTCCAAGAACGTCAGAAGCGGAACTTGGACAAGAGGGTTGGGGTTTGTGAATGTGTTGATTGTAACGACAGATACTTAAATTTACACTTTTTAGTTCATTGATGAGTAATAGGTTTTCGACGCAAATAATACAGACGCATTATAAAAATAATGTTATCTATAGGGTAAACCATTTGCGTCGAGCAAGATGCACACAGATTTCCTATTCAGATACACGCTTTTGTTACAGCTGAAGCGGTTCAAACAGCTACTGAACTGATCAATGAATTATGCAAAAGAAACCGACGTGCCAGCGTCGGCGACGATAGCTGAATGTTTAACCTTCACCTCAGCGATTATTGTTTGGTTCCTCCTCGGACTTCCGACGCTTGATTTCTAAAGCCTTGTTTGTTTAATCAACGTCTTAGCCTAACTTAAGTAATGGCTTACCTAGTTTGATGTGGAAGAGCTAGCAAAGTAATTTCCCCTTGAATAAAATAAATGGAAAACAATTAATACGCATTTCTCGTGAACAATAATTTTGACGTATTTCAACTAAGTCATAAATTGATCAATAAGTCACAATGTCAGTAGTACTAACTTTCCAATAAGGTTCCACTTGCTTTACAAACGGGGATAATAAAAAATGTTTGTACAGCGAACAGGTAGTAGGGGCTGGAACCCTGCTCGGAACGTTAGGTTTATCTTTTAAACGTGAATAGAAAATCAAGTCACACGCACGCAATCCTAAAGGTTCTTGAACTTAAATTCTATGGACACAATGATAGTACATGCAAATTATGCTATTCTACCTTGATACAACAAGTACACGAAGATTGGTGTTACGAAACCGGGGGTGATGGATGAATGACATTATTGTAGCAATGAATGACGCAAACTGCAATACTAATTATTGGGGTGCAATAGCTGAATGTTACTGTGATAGTTTTTTATGAGGAAAGACTCATAAGAGGTAGCATATCACACTTATCACAAGAAGCCACAATTTAATTTTGTTCAGCCCGTGTTTAACTGACCCAACGCTCCACTTTTCTGACAACCCTGTATTTCCGGCTATTCTAAATTAGAGTCAACAGAGTGGCACCGCTGTAATTTAAACATAGTTAGAACTAGCCGAAAGCAGTATCTTTAGCGGACGAAATCAATTTACTGCATTATTGTCCAAATAATAGCGTCAGATCGTTAACATTCGAATATTGTCACAGCCAATCCGTTTTTAACATTGCATATTCGTTACAGTCGAAGATAAAAAAGAACTACTAGAGCTAGAGGTCTTTTTTTCAAGCTGTAACTCACACTCACACGTAACCCTAAGGCAAACAATACAATCATAGAACAGCACGGCTAACAAGAAAAAATAACCAAAAAAAAATTAACTTGTTGCTGAAAATACCGAAACCGCTATATGTTTACACATTTGAGCAGTACTTCTCTCGATTTATCATGCATCCTACCATCAGAAGTGGGTGTAAAAACAAGCGAACATTTGAATGAAATTAAAAACCCAACCGCAAGTTTAAATTTCTCTAAACTCATGCCTTGAGTCCAGTAGAAAATGACAATTATTTAATTTCTCATGGATCCCATCATCAGAATCGAGTTTTTAAAATGGGACGAATCTGGAAGTGTGTCTTTTCGAACCCATAATTTTCTAAATCAGTTCATTAACGACGGCGTTCTGAGGATTTAAAAAAATACAGACGACTTGTGAACCTCATATTATTTTAAAAGTCGGTTAATTAAATATAAACGACTTAAAAACCTATTCTTTTTTTGAAGTCAGTTAAAAATCTAAATCGTGTAAAGGTATTCGTCCGATCCGATCATTTAGTATTCAGAAAGATCAGGAATGTGTGGGTATGTGAGATTGTTATTTGAATAAACATTCTCTAATGTGATAAGTATACGTAAGCTCAGTTCATTCGGAGCTAACAAATAGGAACCTAACCACAAAAGCAGGTGTTGTAACCGGGTAGCGTGTTTGTTCAAATTGGGTGTTCACGACAAGCTACGCGACACAACAGACAGAGATCCAACAAATTCCGTAACTTGACACAAATTCGGTAGATAAGTAGCAGAGCCTGCATACCCGGAGATTGCTCACTTTCATGAAAGTAACTCAGTGAAACAAGAATCTAAAATTTTACGTTACTCGCACATAGGGATGAAATCGATTGGCTGACATGACTCCTGTAACTTTGTCTATTAAAAGGGAGCAAGTAGCAACGCAGACTAACCCCTCGGATAGGGGAAGTAGAAGGCTATAAAAATATTAAAGGGGGAAGGGACATTCTGCGTTCAATATTATGTGCCTTCTTGAAAATCACGTCGAACCTTATCTACTCACTGCCACATAAACGTGATTGAAATCGTTTAAAGACCTACTTGCCAAAGATAGCAAAATTATCAGTAGGTACTCTCAGGTTAGGTAGATTTAGTTGGCTGGCGCCCCTTTAAAAAAATATTAATATTTGCACTTTAATAATATTGGTTCTCCTGCCCGTGAAGTCAGCACAACATCTGTTTTTCTTCCATTCTGCCCTCCGTGAGATTGCCATATTTATACTTGTAGGTACATAAATACAATATAAACCCACTTATATTTTTTTTAAACCATACTATAAACATGCATAGAATAAAAAAAATTATACCAAGTATATGTTAAAAAGTATTCTACTATCTATGATTTGGTGGACACCAGATCAAAATCTTTGGATTCCATAGTATAGCACAACCTTTGCTTCGTTTGGGACTAGATGGTGGTGTGTGTAGTGTACAGCATATTTTTTTTATATAAAAAAAAATAATGAATGAATTAATAACGAGAGTTATAACGAAATAATGAATGAATTAAGAAAGAGAGAACAAAATCATCTAAATCTGTGTTCGTTCAGACAAAACACCTAAACCGCATCTAATCTTTATGGTCAAAAGTGGTAAATTATTTGTTTTTAAGAAAACAACGTGATTACCATAAATGCATTATGCATGTATGCATCTGTAGCCCATGCTGGAGGTCAGAAGAACATTTGAACGCTGCGCTGAATACAGAATAGTAAAAACATCTCATCATCATCATAATAATCCACAGCCCGTAGGTACCCACTGCTAGGTGTAGGCCTCCCTTTGTGTACGCCACATAAGCCATACTTCCCGCGACCTGGCGAATGTCGTCGACCCATCTACATTTAACAAAAAACATGGCGTGAATGACGTAATGAAGCTCTCCTGGACTGAATGATAGGATCTACTAAATGAGTTATGTCACACATGAGCCACACGTGTCCTTATTCCTTTTTCAACCTGTCACTCAATGTCTCAAAACCCAGACATATTGATGAAAACTACATATTCTTATGTCTGTTATTACAAAACGGGTTCCGTCGCTCATCATTTAGAGATGAAACGTTTTGTTCCCGGTATTGTAGGAATGATGTAATATTAGCGTAAAATTGTGACAGCGGATCGTGCTATAAAGTTAAAACTAGATAACTTGATAAGAAGAGTAACGAACTTAGTCTGGATGGCGTAACGATAATATTTTATTCTTATCAAGTTTTTTGTACATTTAAAAAACAGGTAAGTATTTAGCAGAGGACAGGGGAGGGTGCCAAATTGTATTTCGTTATGCGGCCCAAAAGTAGAAAACGTTTATGTAGGTACAATAAAACTAAAATATTTTTTAAAATATTGGATAGAGACGACACAGGAAAATAAATTGGCACAAGCGCAGATACCATTTAGTGCGTTTAGGTTGTGAATAAAAACCGCGGAACTAAGTACGTCTCGATCTCAACCGTACTATAGATACCAGCTCAAGGACTCTGGTTGCTAAGTGGTGTTTTTTATATGACGAAGCTGTTTTTGTGTTGCTGAACCCTAAGTCGAGTGGAGGTCCTTTCCATAATGTGGAATAGGTATGCTCTATGCAATATATCTCAAGCCACGACATAATGGGAATGTGGGGAGGGGGGCTGTGAAGGGAAGACAATGTTTCTATAAATGAAAATAGGGAGTCTGGCTACATTGTGGGGCTGAAGATTTTGCAATCAGATTTAGTATGTGAAGAATGTATTGGAGCGGAAGGGAGGAGCGTTGTTTAACATGACCAATAACTTTTAGTTTAAGTTGTGTATTTTTTATAGTAAGTAAGAAGGCGGACTTTAATCATTTGGCAACATGTACTACCTATGTAGTATTTTTTTAAGATGTGCAAATGTTTGGTATTGTATTTATATTGGGCATACATTAATAATTAAAACGAAAAACCGACTGCGGCTATAATTATGGGACCAAGTATAGAAAAGCCTTGGGTTGTACCATTTTATGGGTGTCTGCTGGTTTTCCGTAATTTGTTATACTTATGGGCTAGATAGACTAAAGAAATGGTTGTCTGTGACAATTTTATACACCTTTCAATTACAATGTGGTACATCGATTTGATGTAGGTATCTCTTATAGTTTAGCCAGTGTAAGATTGTAACAAAAAAACAAACTTTGACCTTTTGTAATTCAAATTGTTTTTGTAAACTTAAATCCCAAACTTGCAGTATGTAATATTATAAAATTATTGTGCCAAGCCAAATCTAGTGACACCATAGGTATAAATATACCTATAAGCCGTTTATGCTGCAAAGCGGTATAAATAAATAGATTTAGGTACATAACAAGCATCATACAAATACTCGATTAACATTACCCCCCTTCTCTGGCTCGAGTCGAGTATAAATTAATCATTATCGATTCTTCAGGTAGAATGCTCATTATGCTTAGTGTGAAACAACTAAGTTTATTACCAACATAATAACTAATAATTACGCTATGAAAATCCGATACGCGAACTATTATTATTTATTAGTACCTGTAATAAACAACACGTTGCCATAAGGGAATTAAAATTAATTGCTGTTGTTGTTGATCGAAAATCGCATAAATTAATCGCTCTGGTTGAAATTTTCTTATAAAACAAATACTGGCAAATCATGTCTCAATAACATTCAAGTATGTTAACGCCTTTATACATTATACATTCACATATGAACGTCAGTGGTGGGGTGATAAAGAAGAGGCCTATTTATATTAATAGATTAGATAGAATTTATGAAAGTCATTTTTACGCCTTAATCATTAATATTAATATTTAATACATACATCATAATGATTAAGGCGTAAAAATGGCTTTCATGAATTCTATCTAATCTATTAATATAAATAGGCCTCTTCTTTATCACCCCACCTCTGACGGTCATATGCGAGACAGATCCGTTGAATCCCTACTGCATTCACAATGTACTCAGACCAAATGGGGTGGTCTTGGTCTGTGTCGAGGTCGTCGGATATCACTCGGCCATCATTCGGTGACTGCTTTAGTACATCAGCAGAGATCTTCCCTTCGAGCCAAGTGTCCACCACATCGCCAATATCTCAATCGCTTTATCGTATAGATTTTTTTAACGATTCTAAACGATGACATTTAGAGTAGGTTTTTCGAAGCCGTTAAATAGTTTAGTCAGAGGAAAGAACAGGTTAGGTGAATACGTCTGAAGCTAATAAAGCCGCGGGTTTCCTTGCGATTTTTCCTTCACCGTTAAAGCACGTAATAAATGTGCACATACATGTAGTATGTGCACTTGTTACTGTTTTTCTTTAAAGAATAGCCCTAGTGTCGACCTTTGTTCGACGTCAAATTCAAGTGTATAAAATTCCGTACCCATACAATAGAACCAAAAGATAATGGTCCTTCATTCTACGTAGGTAAGTACAAGACGATAAGACAACTCGCATTTCAACACTGACCATCATTATGAATGGGCAAATGAAACTGACCTATTGGACCATAGGCCAGTATATGCTTTTATAGTGCATAACATTATTCAAGTTTTATAATAGTGGATGTACTGACGCTTTGTCCTTATAATAGTAGAATATAAGTTAGTAGCAGTATAGTAGTTAGTTGATATGTAGTGGTAGGTAGGTTAATTCTGAGGCAGTACAAAGTTTGCTAGGGCTGCTAGTTTTTAATAAAATACACTTAGTAACACAGCACCTCATATTTAATATTTAATAATTTATAAATATGTAAACAAAAGCAAAGAATTGGGTCTGTTGGAAAACTTTGGGCCAGATCTTTAAAAATATTAAAATTAAATCTTTGTACAGCAATTAACCAAAGAATGCTGAAAATTGGATGTCCTACAAGAAAATCATGACTCATTTTCAATTTAAAATTAATTTAGTAAGGTTTATGTGTCTATGTCTCCTCTCATGACCTTGGATGCCTATGTCCAGCAGCAGACATGCTACGGCTGAGATAATGATGATGATGCAGGAATTGTACGCATCAATTGCTTAGGACAGGAAATGTGGCTTATTGAGAAAGTGTTTTATAGTGTTAAGGAATTTATGGACATTAAATAAGTATTAAATAATTAATTTAATTGACGTATTGAATCATGCATGATCGTTATCTAGTGACATCTAATAACTTATTTTGTGTAATTTTGCATGCCATGTACTTTGGTGAAATATGTGAAACTATCCCTAAATTTAAGATCATATTGTAACCATATTTCTTGCAATAAATGATTTATGACATTTGATTAGGAATAAAAAGGACCTGTATAAACACAATACCAACATGTCTATTTGAATTTCTGTGGAGTATGCTAGGTATAGTAGAAATCTGGAAAATTTCTGTACAATATTATCCTGTTACATATAGGATATTAAGTTTTCACTATGAAACAAAAAAAAGTTTGCACGCTTAAACATAAGAAGTAATAATAAGAAATTAGTTTTAATATTTATTTCCTCATTTATTCTACTATTATAAGTACACAAATAGCCTTGTTATTTAGTAAGTTTTAGGATGTTTGTGCATCAGATAACTTACAATACCAATTAGAAAAAGAGGCATGTTTACATATTTTATGAGAAAAAGACTGAATGAGTTACAACATAAAGACTACACCAGTAATATTATAAACATTGATAACCTAGCCTCCTTGGCTAACTAGGTGAGGTCAGTAACTGAAGATATATATGTACTGTATTTGAATGATAGTCAGAGAGATACAATATTCTAATAAATTAATATCTCTGTGTAGTTATGAATTTTAATGGAAAAATACTATGTTCATACTTTATGTTGATTCAAACATAATATTTAAATTTAGTTTATATTGTTGTACCTGGATAAATAGTAGCCTACATTTTAAATCCTGGTCAGCATCTATTAAAAGTATGGGCATAGTTACAGCTTGACATGTTCGTTGCATTTAGTTAGTTTGTGTGAATTATTGATGAAGAGCATCAATCATTCACACAAAGTAACTACCGGATTTATAATTTTAGTGGGATTCTAACTAGAAAATGTAGTGTCCTTTAATGGTTAATAGATTTAAATAAGAAATGTATGAATTTAAAACCATTTCAGTTGTATCTTATTGCTTCCAGTAAATAGATAAAAATATAACATACTATATATTATGTCAAAATATTAAATAGGATTAAAAATAGACAAGATAGATACCAACTGTAAAAAGTATTGCAACAACATTGGAGGTCACTATAGGTCAACACAACATGCTCTGATGTATTGTATGTGCCAATAGTTTAATAAAACATGTAAATTACCATGAACAGTCAGAATAAAAAGAATCTGTGTATTCATTATTTGAATGGAGCTAAAATAGCACCGTGAACTCTTCTTTACTATACATAGATGTAGTATAACTGAGTAGGCTACAGTAATCTGAGGAGAAGTTGTGTAATATCCTTCCCATATAAAAAAAAGGTTACGTTAACTGGCAAAGGTATACATATAAATAAAGTGGAAAATACCGATTTGAATGGAATAAACACTACTACTGAATGGGTAAAAGAAGATATGTGTGATCACATGATATAACCAGTCACATGACTTGAATGCACTTCACAGAAGCGCTAAATTGTTCAGAATAAAAAAATATTTTAGAGAACCCTGCAGAAATAATCAAATAAGTTACATAACTGAGGGCATGCACAATTTCAACTTACCCTTACTGACACTGTCACCGCCACATTTATCGTTCACACTATTTGCCGGACATTTTTTCACTTTCTGAGGTGCATTTTTTGTAGAGTTTTCACTCACTTCACTCCCGAGAGCCATCACAAAACGAGGAATCAATCCAATCGAACTCAGTCAGATTGACCGCGACTATCACGGCTCCAGTCTCAGCTGAAGCTGACTGAAAGAACACATGCGGTTGATTTAAGGTTCAATTTGGACTGACAAAACAGGAAGTCTTGTATAATCCGTCAAAAATGAAACACCGTCCAAAGTCACACCAGCAATGGGTGGCGCTAGGATACTTCGTTTTAGTAGGGGTTTCTAAGTAAAGTAGTAGGTATGTACCGCTAAATACATTTGATAACAATACAAATTAAATTATTGTTAAATGTAAATTCATTGCGTATTCGTGTACAAGTCTTTTAGAGTTTCCAGGTTATACGGAGTAATGTAAACCAAAAACAATTTAATAATTTCGTTATATCTATGGATAGATTCTTTAATCAATGACGTCAGATGACATCTCCATGTGATTCGTTAAAATGGATGCGGGTGCGTTCTCAGATTTATTAAGTTATTTTTTTACAATGACAAAAAAAAAATAGTTATAGTAAAAGCTATGGTCATCGATTTGTGATGTACTATGCAGATCATTAAACATCATCATTTCAGCCGTAAAACGTCCACTAGGTACTGAACACAGGCCGCTCCATGTAGGTCATCCTACAAATACAAACACCTTTGTCTATGGTTTATTAACAGGCGACGAATATCTGACATGACAGTGACATCTAATTAAACAAATCAAAGTCAGATTAAAATAATAAAAATCGCTTTATTTCGTTTCCTTCCATTCTCTATTCCAATCGTATTTTTCACCGTTTTATTTAATCACTGAAACCTGAATGTGTGTTACTTTCAATTTGAATTGTCTACAAAAAACTTCACACTGGCTTCCGAAAACTACCCAAAGGTAAGACCATTGTAAACAAACTGCAAACATAATATCCGATCGAAATAGTTCCTAAGACCCAAAATGTATTTCTATGGTTTTAGAAAATGCTAGATGGCTGGTACTGCCGGTCAATAGCAAATATGCAGGCCAACGAAGCGGCGGACGCGGCCGACGCTGGTGCGGCTCCCGCCCCGCCGGAGGCTGCGCCCTCGAACGATTACTCCAGTGACAGCAGCAGTAGTAGGCGCAGCAGCGTTGATAGCGACCCTGAAACGAATTATCGGAAGCGGTATTTGATCATGAAAAGGAGCCTCAAATATCTCATATATGTAAGTATTGGGAAATATAAAGACAAGTAAAACATTTACGCTGCACTTTCTAGTCCCAAAAATGCAGAGCTTGTGTTTAAGACAGCAATTTTTGTGGATCTGAATTCTGAGTACCTTTACCTAATCTTTCACAATGGTGATCCTGCTGGTAAGCAGAAATAATATTACCTCATGTAAGAGCCCTAATTGAGTGGTGGGGTTTCTACAGACCTCTTGGCAGATCACCTGCCAGATAGACCTTTAACATACTAGCTCTGTGCGAAAAGACCTGGATGCAATAGGCCCAGCTTATGCTTAGCAGCAGGTCACTTCAACCTGACAATGATGATGATGAGTCCAGTTTAGAGATTTAGGTTACTGTACTTTGAACTTGGTTTCTTAACCCTTAACAAAATTGAAGCGTCACTTTCGCATCTATAAAGTTAACCCCTGAGTACTTTGTTGTTTATTAATTTGTTGTATAAAAAACCTATAGTTAACTCTTGCTGATATATTATGGTATATCTTACAGGAAAATGAATGTTTCCAAGATGCTCTAATGTGCAGCCAGCGGAGGCTATTAGGAGCAACAAGGGATCGGACTTTCCTCCTGGACAGACTGCTTATGTATGAAAAAGGTGACAGCTCTAGCTCAGAGAGTGAAGAAACAGAGTCTTCTGATGATGGTGCTGAATTGAGAAGAGCCGAAGCTTTGAAAAGGTATTTCTTGTTTTCCTTAAGTTATTTCCATTAGCCATAGATCATTCATCAATGATGAGAGTTATCAATCAAATAAATTACAGTTAAAAAAACATAAATACCAAGGTTTCTTGTTCTCCTTAAATAATTTCTATTAGCAGTAGATTATTCGGCAATGTGAGTTATTAGCTAACGAAATTACATTTATTTCAAAAATGGAACAACAAAGAATCATAGGCAAATTAGAACTTCCTAATGCCTCAGAAATAAACCATACTCTTCATATTTTCCAGAAAGATTAAATTGGAACCAGGACAACATTATGCAGTGCCAACACCCAGCCGGAACCCCAATCCTGTAAAAAGAAAAAGGCCAGCAGTGCCAAAGAAAGCTCAAAATATTGGACAACTGGTGAGTCAATGAACATTCCATAATAACCATCAGTAAAACTGTGGGATTATCATACTGGGATTGTTAATCAAATAGTTAAAAAAGTTAACTTTGTTAAAAGTTACAATTCGGAAGATTTAACACAAGTTAATGTTAATTGTTAATCCGTTAACACAAGATAAAATTAGCATTTTTTACATCATAGCGTTGGTGATCTGCTTATAAATACTGTTGGTTTGGTTTCTGAAAGTTCACAATGTGTGCTGACTATACATATACTATGTATATTAGTCATAATTATGGCATAATATGGTTATTGTCCTTCATAAATATGTTGAAGTTCTCCTATGAAAGTGTAATATGTATATATTAAAATAAAAAAAATTATATATTAAAAAAAAAAAAATTATATATTAAAAAAAACATTCAATTGCAGCGCTTGAGGGTATACCAGTATTATGTATAACTAGCTGCTGCCCATGAATTTGCCTGTGTTTTGATTTTTTTGCGCGTGCCCTAAAGATAGCACACGTATCAACTCGAGCCGTTCAGTATTAGTTATATGAAACTCCCTACTACAACGCACACTAATCGGAACGTAATCGCCTCGCCTCGGGACAAGCTCACGAACCGCGGTGCGAAGCGTGGTCGACTTGCCGTTCCCGCGCTTATGGTTCTCCTTACACTAGCTTACGGCTCTCCGTACCCTAGCTTACGTCTCTTCGTCCACACTTAACGTTCGGATTCAAATTGATTGAACTAGCCGTCAACCAGAGCGGTTGGCGAGCCGTAAGCGCGGCGACGCCTAGCCGTAGCCGAGTCGACGTATTGGAGCTTCTGATCCGCTTTGGTTTCGTGCTTACGTTAGGTTGACGACTGTTTGACGGCGACGCGAAAGGCGTTACGGTTACGATCCCTTTCCGATATGATACGTATGCCTTTATTATATTTCTAAAATGCTAGTAGCCTATGTTACTCCTTATATGACGGGATTTTCACTGGCCAAGCCATAACCAGTAGGTACCTCGTCAAAATAGGTTCACAGTACGGGATGTTGAAACACGAAAAGACCCATCTTTCGGAGATATCCCTTGGCAGATTCTTACTGCATCTAGGTTGGTTAAAGAAGTCATATTTACTTTCATTACACCAGTAGGCCTTTGCATCTATTATAGATGATTTAGATTAGACAGATTTAGTACGGGACGCTGCAGTGCCTGGGACATTGTTTGTATTTTGGTTAAAGTCGTATTTATTTTCATAGGCATTTAGAAATTACCTGTTATTTTCACATTACAAACAGACACTCACCCATTTACATAGAAATATAGAAGAAAAGATAAACCCATTTACAAAAATATCTTGATAGTTGTAACTACTAATAATTCGTGATTTCCTCGTTTCCAGCATCAACCCGGGCATCCTGCATTGGTACAGATGTCTCCGGCTCACGGCCACGGGCTTTCTGCGGACGGCCACATGACTCCAGAGGAAGTGGAGAGGCATCTTCAATCACGACAATCCTACCTGGAGCTTTTGCCCGAACGAGCGCCGCCCACCGTGCCAACAGAAATGTTCAGCAACGACCCTTCTCTTGATAGGTAATTGTAACTTGGAATAGAATTAACTTTTATTTCCAAAGACATAGGCAGCAAAAAATAGAACCTTTACATCCTAATATAGATGATTTATACAGCGTCACCGCCGTGGGGTGCCGGCAGTAGAATGATACCCCTCCTCTCATGCCCATGGATGCAGTAAGAGCCTGCTAAGGGATACCTCCGGAAGATGGGCAGCAGCGTCTATCCGTGTATCAACATCCCATACTGCGCTCACCAACCCGCCTGCCAAGCGTGGTGAGAATGGCAACTACCCCTCATGGAGATCCATGAGGGAGGCTTGTGTTCATCAGTGGACGTTTTACGGCTGAAATGATGAAAAAAAAATGATGATACAGCGTCAGCAACTAGTATTCATGCTGTACGGGACGCTGCAGTGCCCGGGACATTGATAGTTGAGATGGCGCTTGTCCAGGGCACCTACAACATCCTCACAGCTTAGCGCCGACTAACTAGACGAGAGTTTCCTCGCGATGTTTTCCTTTCTGTGAAATCCAATCACCGTTTAAGCACGTGTTAAATATGAATAGATAGGTACCTACATTTTTTAAAAGAAATAAAAGTTAATTGGTTCATGGTATCGGACGACCACGAATCTGATCGAAAGTCGGGGGTGCGTACCACTCGGCCGACACAGCATCTTTAGAGTTTCGTAGTAAGAAACCCTTATAATTTCGCTTTGTCTGTATGTCCGTCCGTCACCGGCTTTGCGAAGAGGCTGCATGCACAATGCACATATAGAATAAAAACGCCGAGATAACGCTATAAAAAATGCTCGTAATGGTGCTCATGGTGAGGATGAACATTTTGTTTCTTGATTTTCCCATCGTGTAAGGTATCGTTGAATACGTATTTTAAAACCATTTAGGGGTTCCGTTTGCGAAATATTAAAGCTTTAAACTTTTTTTCAAGTATTGATTAATTCCTGATAATATGTTTTTTTTATACATATATCATTTTTCATTCATAATTGCCAAACTTTTCTCTTCGTAATACAATAAAAATTTAAATCATCTTCATCAAAATTCTTTGTTTTAGAAAACAAAGTTCATGTTGAAAAACCCTATACATATGTATCACTAGAAAACACCCAGACCCGAGACAAATAAGAATCAGTAGAACCAGTAATGACCTTCGAATTGAAAGGCGGGGGCTAGATACCACTCGGCCAACACGGCTTACAGTAAAGTACATAATTTGTATTTAGATAGGGAGGCGTTGCATAGTAATGTATGATAAAAATATGACTTATCTGTTCCCAAACAGGCTAGCCATTCACACCAACTAACTTTTAATGTTGTTGATATTCATAAAGTATTATTTCATTTATCAAGCCGCCGGACCCCTATTGCGGTAAGCAGTAGGTTTACCAAACTTTTTAGTTAGATAATTTTGTTTTCTACATCAGTGTATTTTTTCATTAATTACTCTCTAAAGTAAGTACCAGTAATTAAATTACCTACTAATTTTTGTTTATTTTGTTTTCAGCGAGTCGAATGATGTGCTGGAAAACTCGCCTAATGTTGAAGAGTGGTTTGATTAAGTGGTAGGAAATAATACATTATTTTAAGTAGGGTAATTTACGGTGTCATCATGCACCTTGTATGTTTAAGTCGTATTAATGTTGTCATAGTTACTGCTAATAAAATATAGTTATGTATTATGTATAACGTATTATTATTGTATCTATGATATATCTCCTTGGTACGGTCTGTATTGCCCTTATAAGCCGAGGTAAAATTTTTTGATTTTGTCTTTGGACATTCCAAGCTTAGGCATGTATGTATGCCTCATCTCATTTTAATACAGATAATTTCTGACTGGCCTTATCTATTAAGTTTTTGAATTTATCTTTGTTAGCTGTAAGTTTTTGTGTAAGTTCTAAATCAAATGATTAGTACTTGTTGAACTTAACAACTTATTATGACCAACACGTAAATAAAACAAAAATTCTAGTATGTGTTGGATAAATATTTTATTAATACAATTACAATGTTTTTTGAAGCCTAACATGAACAGATTACAATGCTATTGCAGAAAAACCACACTTCAATTTTTACAAATAGGTTTATGCAGAAATGCACACACATACAAAGTGTAAATGTATCAACAAAGCAGGTTTACTAATCAACTTCATACATTTGATAAAGTCCCCCTTTCTTAACAAGATTAATAGTTCAATATTTGAAACAATATATATATTAATTTATCAATATTACTATTATACCTACCATGCAAAAAAATCTTTAGCATGCTCTTATCCTTCTACTGATATTAATAACATTGTATGTCTATAATATGTATGTAGTTCCTATCCTAATAAGATTTTTCTTGCAACATATAACACCTAAGGAAGTGAGATTCCTAGTAATGCACATACTATTCTATCTTCAACTAATGCAAATACATTTCTACATACAATTATTACATGAGCATTACCTGAAAGAGACCATAAAATGTGCCTTGCCTACTTTTAAAATAAATAAACTCGAAATAAAATTTAATGATGCACAGGAATGTGTGTTTATGATATGAATTATGCCCAAATTTCAATATGAATTATGGTGCTAATCTTTCATGCGAGAGGATACAAAGAAACAAATATGAAATAAGTACACAGCAATGCACTTCTTGTTTAAACAATAAAAATAATATAAACAAAATAGTACTGTTAATATACTAATAACATCTATTGTAGGCAAATATTTAGTTATAACGAGTTTGGTACTCAAATATAAATTTTGATAAGTGTGATTAACAGCCAAATACTTACTTTGGTATACTTATAAATATTTTTCTAATTTATAAACAAGCATACATAAATGTAAACTAGTAAATTAATGTACTTATTGTTATAATAAACAGCTAACAGTTTCTAAATTCATCAGCAGCAAACAAATTGTTAGGTTTTAAGAATTATGAAGTCCTTATATACAAAAAAATAGTACAATACAATTATTTTTGGTATACTTTATTATACCAGCTTATTGAACATCACATTTACAAAAAAAAGGTATTACATAGCAGTTTCAAGATTTGTGAATTATCTCTTATTCTTTATCTCTTGCTAATTCAAAACAGAACAAAATATTATATTTACCAAGTATACACAGGTAGGTGGTAGGTATTTTACACAGGTGATTTTAATATTTCAGACTAATTAATGGAAGTAGTTAAGTCATGACTACATTTAGCAAATACAAATAGATTTACACAACATAAGATATTGATTTATACACTCAAGAGAATAGTTTTGTCTTTTTTAGTAAACTTGTTGTTACTCAAATAACTTAAATAAATTACAAAATATAATAAAAAAAATATTTCTCTAACTAAAAGTTTTAAAAATCTGATGTTAAAACATAATTCATGCCCTTTCTCATTGATTGGTGCAAAGTTCATCAGTGTTTGCTAAATACATGTTCAAGATTGTAAATTACATAGCAAATCTAAAGTGACTGTAAACACCTATGAAACTAACATCAACTTTGTCTAACAATGTTGCTCAGAGATATAGGTACTGGTCATTTGTAACAAACAAAGCAGCTATCTAAAATTGGTCTGCTAACAAATCGCAAACTTCTTGTGAAACAGTTTCTTTACTTGATCTCACTGTAAGCCTGTACATTTGAGCTTGCTTATTTGGTTCTAATCTCATGAGGCAGCCTACTTGCTGGACTCTCGTGTGCACAATGCCAGCCAGGACAAAGTTATCAGGATTGGGGTCAATGCCGTCCAGCAGCTGCATGCCAAATCCGGCGAGTTTAGCGCGAGTGCCGGCGATGTCAACTGACCCCTGAGCCTTGAATATTTTTTGTGCTCTTTGCTGTTCACCACCTAAATTTTTCCATCTCGCAAAAAACGACTCACCATTCATTTCAGTTGGCTCAAAGAATTTGTTCAACGTAAGGGGTAACTTCATTGTTATTTTCTGAGGAACATTGTTGTACACAAAGGAAACTGACATGCTGGGGACATCAGTAAAATCTTCAATGCATTCTGCTGTAAGCATCTGCTGAATTTGTGCACCAGCTTCTAAAACTGGCTCCATAGGCTTCATTTGTACATTTAGCTTGTGAAGATCAGTCCAATGCAGCTCAGGATGGACATTCTGAATTGGAAACTGAGTCTTATTTCCATAAAAGAGTCCAATTCGGCCCAGGTTTTGTCTGTATTCACTTTTAACTCCAATTTGAATCAGATCATTTTCAAACAGAACTCCATTGTTTTTGAAGAGGAACTTTTTGATATTGTTCTGTTGAACTGTGGCAGGACTCTTTGGTGTGGTATAAAGATCACCAAGAACATCCAGTAGTCCATTCCCAGTGGCAGGTGCAGTGGTGCCTGGTGGTGTAGACAAGCCCAGGAGGTCTGCACTAGAGTTTGCATTGTTGATGGAGTTGATAACTGTAGCAGGTGGTGCTGAAATTGGCTGAGGGCTCTTGGAATCTCTTATTTCATCAGGGATCCTACCAGGCTTCTTCTTCTTTAAAACTGCAAGTATGGATGATTCCCTCTCTGGGAAAGCTGGCATCTCTTCTAACACAGTAGCTAAAACATCAGAGCTGGCAACAATACTCAATTGCAGATATTCAGAAGCCCTTTGTTGTAACTCAACATCAGCTGAGCGCAAGTTGGAATCTGCTTTAAATACCTCTTGGACACGATTTTTAATCTCCGGAAACAGATTTACTAGTTTAATATATGTTGAGAGCAAAAGAGCCCTTGTTGCAGCAGAGCAGAGATGATATTTTGAATGTAGAAGCTCAAATTGCACTAGGGGTGATGAGCGTGTATCTCCAGCAATCAAATTGCCAAACTCACCAAGAATGTATCCACCCACTTTTACCATATTTTCATGACATGTGGGTGCTTGTAGGGCTTCAAACACTGTTTTAGCTGCATATGCTTGCACTTCCTCTCTATTAATTACTATTTGGATGACTCTGTACCATACTTCCTCCGACACATAATCGCCAGCAATTCTGATAAGATTAAGAATGACATCAACATACCAAGTGAAGTCGGTGGCATATTTTTCAGCTAGTATGGCAACTTTTAGGACCATTTCTTCTCTGATGGAGTAGTCAGCTGTTTCCAAGTAAGCCAACATCTCCTGAACTATTTCTTCAGCATTGGTTTTGTCACACATGGCATATAGAAGATCTACTGCTTGCTGTCTCACAGACACATCCTTTTCCATTTTCATTGAGAGAATTACCACTTCTTGGTGTTTCTTGACTGCTTCATGTGAGAATTCAGAGGTGGCTAGATGGCACATGGATTCTAGAGCTAAATAGCGCAGATTAGTCTCCCTGTTGCTCAAAAATTGGCCTAGCTGGTTACAGGCTCTCACCAGCAAGTTGGGTTCACTGTCATTGTGTATGATCAGGCTGATTGCTTCAAACAGAACTGCATTTTTGGCATTGGAATGCTGTACTTTTTTGGATTTAGGTGGTTCCTGAGCTTTGTTGAAGATAGTTTCTAAACATTCAGAAAGGCGACCTCTTACCCCAGGTTCTTCAGAAGGAGGTGTGTAGTTCTGTAGAAGTCTTAGCAGTTTCACAGACAACCATGGGGCTGGGACAAAGTAATATGTGTAATCTTGCAAATCTGTATAACTAGCTGTCACAATTCGACTCAGCCTGGCAACAGCCAGGGTGACACATCCTTTGTACTCATCAGGATTTTTCTTAACAAGGGCATCAATCAGTGAGGTGGCAGCAGTTACCACCCCCATATGAGGATCATTCAAAAGATGTATGATGCGAGAAGTCCATTCACCTCCAGGTATGATCTCAGGTGACTTGCGGAACAGTCTCAAGAGACAGAGAGCAGCAGACTGTTTGACCACATCCATAGTGTCTCCGGACACAAGCAGCTTAGGAATCTCAGAGCTAAATGCTTCAGCCATATCTTTGCTGCCAATGTTGGCAATGCACTGCAAAGCCAAGTTAACGTGGATCGGATTGCGCGACTGCAAATCATTCTTTATGCTCTGGATGATAAGTTTAATGAGGTCACTATTGGTGTTGACCAGAACTGATATGAACAGATATCCAATCTGTTTCTCGGAGTACTTGTTGGAAGATAGCAAGTTGACCGCCTCCATATGACCAAAGTCGATATCATGACCCAAAAGGAAAATAAAGAGGAGTTTACATACATACTTTTTCTTTTGGTAGCCATCGAGTGTTTTATCACCTTTGAATTTGCTTCGTATGTTCGCCAACTCCTTATTGATTCTCTTTACTTCAGCCTCTTTGCTTTTACAGTTCCTAATGTCCGATATGAAGACTGCGAGTCCTCGCATTCCATCTCCTCTGACGGCAGGCATAGTGCCAAGTGACCTATCGAACACCAGTTTTATGCCGTTGCTTTACACTTCCGGGGAAAATATGCCAGTGAGGATCACTACTACGATAGTATCGCGTTTAAATACAATTTAGCAGTCAATTTTTATCAGCGGTAGGTTTTAGTCATTACAATTTTAGCGAAAAGATAGGATGAGCTTTCCTCCAAGTTCTACAACGCCTTCCTTTTCCATAGATTCGTAAACGTCAAAAGAATAGATGAATTCATTGTTTATGGATCGATATCGGTAGAAAGCTTCGGCTAAGCAAAAGTGACCTTTATTTTTATGTAGGGAATGTTTTTATTCGAACAATAAACAGTTTTGACATTTCAGGGTTCCGTTCCAGTGAAACGGATCTCTTAGTTTATTTGTCACTGAGCTCAATGCTGTATAGGACTAATATCTTATTATTAGTCAAAGCCTTTCACGACTTTCAAGTTGTCTATAAATTAATATCTATGATATATTAGTATATATTATATACTAATATTATAAAGAGGAAAGATGTGTATTTTTTAGTTGGTTTAGTTCCCGTTCCCGTGGGAATACGGGGATAAAATATAGCCTATGTTACTCAGGGATAATTATCACTTTAATGGTCAAAAAAATTTAAAATCGGTCCAGTAATTTTTGAGTTTTATCGTTACAAACATACAAAATACACTTCTTTTCTCTCTTTAAAATTGAGAGATGTAAGGTGTATTTTAGTGAAAAAATATGTTTAAACCAACACTTTATATACATATCGGGTAGTTATCGCGAAAATTACCTTTATGTATTATGTCCCTATGTTTCGACTGGAGTAACTAACTGATACACTACTAAAATACGAGTAATGTTAAAGGAGATGTTTCACGAATGTATGGAATCCAGGCTAACTAGGTGTACACGTGCACAAACTTGGCTAAATATTTATTAAACATTTTCCCACTATCAGTTTTTTAATGTTGCTTCGTTTGATGCATTTTCCTAAAAATAACTAGTTTATGTCGAGCAACACAAAACTGTAGAACAATATGGCGGACCAATACAGTTGGTGACGTCATTTTGACAGCTGTTGACATAATAGTGAAATGAATGATTTATGATAGAAGCTAAATCAAGTCAACCTGAGGTATTTAAATTTTCGAGTACCTAAGTACCTCAGGCTACCTACGTAAACTACATTAAGAGCCTAGCTACTGTTAAAAAACTTCAAAATCTTCAACTCAAACACGTAAAACCATCTGTCAAAATCATTAGGCAGTGACAGTTACAAGAATTTATTAGAAACTGTCTTGGCTGCCTAGTAAAAATGTTACCAGTGATAATTATGCCTCGTATTTAAAACATTAATAAAACAATCATTTTAGTTTAAATTAAATAAAGAGTATTTTTCCGAAATCACCGATTTTTCCGCAATTTTTCAGTCTGGGTACATAGACCTAGCCCATTTTGAATCATCTCCTTTCCTTTTGTAATTTAATATTTATACGTTTACTTACGATTACGATTGGTTCGCCTGTAATGTTACGTAATGAAAAATAAATAAATACAAATTATAATAATTTTCACCCACCGTCTTAAATTGGTGACTCGACATGATTCGATCTGCTAAGCTCCTAATATTATAGTGGATTTATTATTATTACATCAGATGTTTGTTTGAGCCAGTCATAATAAATCCACTATAAGGAGCCTAGCAGATTCTGTCAACTCATGAAGGGCGCGATGATTAAGAATGCAAAGCAGAGCAACGCTTGATGACCGATGTACATACATACATACGTACCAAAGATGTTGTACATAGTATTGTGTGGTTTCATTTATGTTGACCCAATGATATGGCAAATTAGAAAACTGATGATAACAAATCGAGAAATATGTTTGGTGTTAGTGTACCTATGATTTGTGTACAGACAGCGTCATAGGTAAGAATCCCCCTTGCACAAGATACCCAGCTTTAAATCCCTACTTACTACGGGAGGTTACTGCGCCCACCTGTACAAATTAAATTACACCGCTCCATAGCTAGATCATCAATACATCATTAATTAATTCGTTACCGCGTGTGGCGGCAGGTGAAAGCGCCGCCATTTAAGCTGTTTTTTCTCCTTACACTAGGCCGTGTTCACGACACAGCCACAACTAAAGTTGTATGTAATTCTTTTGTACATGTATTGTTAAGGTAATAAAATAAAAAATAAAAAACTCGTTTTCTTTTTGCATTAGTCTATGGTTAAATGACAAGTGTCAATAGTTGTCATTGTCATGGGTTGTCTGTCAAGTCAAGCCTGCCTGTCTTACCAACCAATGTCAAAAGGAGTCACAAGGCAAATGCATGAACCAGGAAGATCGCATTTTATTTTTAAAATTGGCTCCTGAGCATTTCACATCACATCTTCATTGTGCTCAAAATTTTCTGCTATGGTACTTGTGACCGTAGATGTAAACCATGTGCCCTTTGCAATTATGAGTTAATTCCGCAAAAGGTGGTTTTCCAAGTGCGAAGCAATTATTGAATGATGCAGTCAATTTTCTGGACAGGCAGACTTCTATCACGTGCTATCAGAAATGGACTATCGAATTTCTCGAGTGCTACTGAATTAAACGTGAAAAAGCATCCTTATTTAGTTTCTGTTGTGTGTGGTTTTCCTAAAGACATTGCAAATGGTAGAACAAATAAAGGACAGTTTGGTGATGATGCTTGGTTCTCCACTAATTTCAACAATGCGGACGTTATTGGTAAGTAAATCTTGTTTCTATACAGAAGACCCAAGATTGAAGATGTTTTCATGTCTCTTTTAAGTAAATAAAATACCTATTTTCCTGGTTGTTTATAAAAAAATAGTTCTAGCATTGAAGCAGCAACTGAGACACACCTTTCTTTTTTCTCTTCTTTTTGATTCTTATCATTCCCTGTTTCATTGTGTAAGCAGATAAATCAATATTTGAGGCCTACTATTCTTGAAATAATAACAGGTCAAAGTCTAACTTAAGAAAAATACAAGTTTTTTTGTTTTCTTGGTTGTTTGTTTTTTAATGAAATATTCTGTGCTAACATGCACAGAATATTTATGCATGTATTATTAATTGAAGATAACCTGTGCATTAGGTTGTTCAATAATCCTCAATAATAATTAAGAAGTTGTTGGATCAATTATATGTATATGTTTTAATTTAATGACAGAGATCCGTGAAAAGATTTTGCCCTGCAGTGGCAAACATCTGACTTATAAAACAATAATTTGTTAAGAGCATGTTTATTTATTTATTTGAGCCACCAACAGAAGATACATAAAAAACAAAAGTAAAAACAATGAAATAGCAAGAGCTAGTACTGCCAATGTTTTCTAATTGGAAACCAACAGGAAAATTGTAATGTTATTAAACAGTGACTGTGCTAGTGCTTAGTAAATATTATAAACATGGACTCTAGTCATAGATTTTGCTATTTATTGTATTGATATACTGAGGTAACAGTAAGTAAAGGCAGCACAGGATGTGCGGATGATGTTGATGAACATACTAAGGCTTTTAAGTTATTAGTGATTTTGTAGTGTCAAAAAGTTTTAGCCATTGAGTGTACCTGTGACATTATTGAATGGATTATTTGTATTTATTTAATTTTAAGGAAATTTACACCTTGTTGCTCTTTTTATGAGTAATGTTGTAGTGTATTCTGAATCCTGAATCATAGCCAATAAATATCCAACTGTTTGCAACCCAGGAAGTCAAAACCAAAGTTCGTTATGGTTGGCACTGTTAGGAACACAAAAAATCTCTGTGGATTTTAATCTTTGTTTTTGATCACCTAATGAAGATTTGTAAATTGAAAAAGTTAGATTTTCCATAGAAATGACGTAACTATTGAAAATTGTAACAAATCTTGTAGAATTTATTGGTAAAATCATCTAATTCAGTCATGACTCTATAAGTTTCGAGGCGCAACCCTAAAAATCAGCTGATTTCCAATGTTAGTAAATATTGCATCTTGAGTTTGGCTAGAGTATAGGTACATTTTTAAAACTAAATAACATCTGTAGGCTAGGTACCATTTTTCTCTCAGGGTTTGGGGTTGAATTAAAAGAGTTCATTGCATGATAAATGGTAAAAGTATATTATGGAACACACAGGATAAAATATACAACAAAAAATAGAAAACAGGTAAAAAAAACGATCAAATCGCGGTGCGTTGTTGCGGCCGGTCCGCGGATTTCGGTGTAATGGCGGATTGGCAGGAAGCGCCCGCGTACGCTATCTAGCCGAGATTGGCAGAGGTGAGGTACCTATCTTTGAAGGTGTTCAGGAAGCATTCTGACACACTGTACAATTTAAAGTAACAGGATATATTTTATCCCCATATTCCCACGGGAACAGGAACTACGGGAAACCGCGGAGTGTGGCTTAGTGTGTTATAAAATATTTAGCTATCTCTTGATGCATCAGATTTTCAAGATCAATAAATGTTGATCCTTTATGTACAGTATAGGGCATAAGATTGACTTTGGTTTATCAGATTTATTGTAAATTGAAATCTGTAGAAATTATTTAAATTAAGTATTAGCCTTATATTATAATTCAGTGATTTTTTAAAATAAGGGTTTTGGTATTTTTTTTTTATTGGTAATATAATGTTAGATAATGATTAGCCAGTTGTAGGCTCAGTTCCTGGGTCTATACCCAGCAGTGGGTTAGGTCGGGCTGCGGCGACGGCTGTGACCTACGCTGGCCTGTGCTCCCTTAGTTTGTAACATCCACCACAATCCTGTGGTAGTCCGATCCATTGTGATTTAAATGAAATGAAAAATAAATGATAAATAAAAATTGTTTGCCTGGCTCACTTGGCACTAGGTATTTTCATGTCATCCTTAGGTAAAGATGGAGACCTTACTTAATTCTTTGCTGTGCTAAAGAAAATAAAAATCATTGTCTACAGGAGTCGCAGACGGTGTCGGCGGTTGGCGGGCATACGGCATTGATCCGGGAGAATTTTCTTCGTACCTCATGAGGACTTGCGAGCGGCTTGTACAAATGGGACACTTTAAAATGACAGAGCCGGGTGATCTCCTGGCCAAGTCGTATTATGAGCTGTTGGAGCACAAGAAGCCTATTTTAGGTAAGTGGTTTTGTCTGTTAACCACTTTAGTTGTTTCACTTTACTTACTCTATTAGTTCAGGGATCTGAAGTGAGTTTTGGCCACCGATAGGAGAACTCGTCACTTTCTTCGGTCCATCGCTATCTCTGATAAAAATGTATCCTTTTTCTGCCTTGGTCACGCCATAACTTGGGACACTAACTTGGGAACGACTGCACCGATTTTGATGAGTACATTTTAATAGGTGACGCTGCAATAGGGGTGTTGCGGTGCGAAATGTTCGATGTCGGCCGAGTCAGCTAGGTAACCATAATTGCAGTTAGTTTGTACAAAGAAAAACCTAAAAACACAAGTGTTGTACATTTGAATTCATAATGATGTAAAAAGTAAAAATATATATATATATATATATATTATATATATATATATGTATGTATATTGATAGTCATAATCAGTGTTACAAGTGGAACAAACATCTCACGTCAAGACCCAGATAAGACAGTCTGAGTTTATTGCATTTCCTCATTCACATGATAACACATAGAGAGCGTGTTTTAATCTCGTGTTTTCCTTTAAATCGAGATGTGATGATTATTCGTTGTTTAAATGAGACGTTTTACGCTGGAGACTACACACATCACTCTCTAGTCCCAAACTAAGCAAAGCTTCCGCTATGGAATGATTGATAGAATACATTTTTGTAAATACATACTTATTATTATATTATAGGAATCACCTAGGATCGAGAAAAATATTTGCAGATAAGATAAGCCAACCGTTTGTCCCCCGGCGGGATGGAATCGAACCCTCCTGCTGGCCTTTAGAGCAACTAAGCCACGGAGGTTGTCATAGTAACTAAGGTTTACGTAATTTATGATACCAAACCAGCAATGACTAAGGATTACTGTCGATGATTCCTCTAGGCTGGTGATGTCAGCCACGGCTAGTCATGGAACATTTTAAATGATTTACTGGCTTATTTAAATATGCCGTTTACCGGCCGGCAAAAACTGGATGAGAGTGGCCGAAGAACGTTCTCAGTGGCGCTTATTAGGAGATGCCTATGTCCAGCAGTGGACTAACGTGGGCTTATGTTGATGATAGTGATTAAATGTAATTAGCACTTGTTTTATGCCTGTTTTGAAAGGAAATATTCTACAAAATCGCCATAATGTTAAGTGCCTAAGTAATCCTATTAAATTGGGATTCCGTATTACAACAACGAAAACTTATAGTTTCGTTTTGGCTGTCTGTCTGCGCCTTTACGAAGAGACTATTATAATAGTGCTAGAAAGCTGAAATTTGGCATGGACATATATAAATAACTAGCTTTTGTCCGCGACTTCGTCCGCGTGTAAGTCATAAAACGTAAAATCCCCTTTTTCACGCAGAACCACTTTGATTCGAAAATATAAAGCCCATTTATTCCCTATCCCGTGCGAATTTCGAAAAATCCCTTCTTAGTGCACCTCTAGGATACTCAAGGTATACCTATGTGTGCCAAATTTCAAGTCTTTAGGTCCAGTGGTTTAGGCTGTGCGTTGATATATCAGTCAGTCAGTGAGTCAGTCAGGACTTTGAATTATATTATATAGATGACGCTGTGATAACGGTACAAAAAAAAAGCTGAAAAATAACTAATTTGGGTACCTCCCATCCACGTAAGATGGGGATGAACTTCTTATTTCTTGATATTTCCATCGTGTGGGAACAATTTTTCGATTTAGGGTTCCGTTTACGAAATATTAAAGTTTTAAACTTTGTCTCGAGCGCCGTCCATTGTAAAGTTACATTTCAATTCTTATGTGTGCAGCAAAGTTTCCTAGGCTAGGGTTTTTGACGATAAATATTGTGTAATCGAGTTTGAAGACTCGAGAAGCGTTTATTAGAATAGTTCTAATGTTCATAATACATAATGTTCATGAGTTGTGTCCAGCTTTAATTATTAAATTCTACTAAATGGTGGAGGCAGATGATTCTAGCTGCTTTCTGCTATTTTAATTGCAATGATCTTGGCGTAGAACATATCTACATTAACGTCAGCTACTCGTGACTTGTGACAATGTATGCTTATTTACCTTCATTGTTTTTTTTTTCTATTTTTAAGGAACTTCGTCTATTCTCGCCTAAGTCCATCATAACTTCTGACGACCTCCGTGGCTCAGTTGGCCTAATAGCCGGCTGAGACGCAAGAGGTTGCGGGTTCGACGAAAAATTTGGCCTTGGGTCTTTCTTTTACGTTGGTATAACGCGTTTGTAATTCACAAAACAAGCATTGGTACGGGGGTACCAGAAAAGGGCGCAAAGGCCTCAAAAGGTCACCAAAGGTCAAAAATGTAATTTTTGGGTTTTTAGACGTTTTCGGCCATTTGAAGACTTATTTTTTTGGTGACCTTTTGAGGTCACCATAACTCCGATCCCTATGACCCTAGGGTCACCATAATCAATCAGTCCCCTTCTCTCAATAAGACGGTGCTAACAAGAAAAAGGTTTCATGTAAATCGGTCAACGCGTTCGGTTGTAATCGTCAAATACACAGACGGACAGACAGACAGACGGACGGACGGACAGACAGACAGACAGCGCCATGCATATTAGGGGGCTTCACCCCCTAAAAAAACGTATGTAATTATTCTATCAGTCATCTGGTACCCATAAAAGCGATGTAAAATGTCCAGCATTGTTTTTTAGTTCAGTCACTGACTACCATCATTGTTACAGGCAGCAGCACAGCATGCGTCATGATCTTGGATCGAAGTGAGAGCGTGATGCGGGCGGCCAACATCGGTGACAGCGGGTACATGGTGGTGCGAGGCGGGAGAGTGGTGCACCGGTCGCACGAGCAGCAGCATTACTTCAACACACCTTACCAGCTGAGCTTACCGCCGCCTGGGCATGACAGGAACGTGCTTAGCGATAGGTGAGTCTATACTCTGTAGCTTTATTATAAGACATTTTCTTGCATAATAATCTAGAGGCTTACATCGGTGACAATGGGTAAATGGCCTTATGTGATAGGTGCGTCTAAAGTCTGAAGCAAATATCTGCTCTGCACCGCATGAGTCATGATCTCGGATCGACGCGGGTACTTCGGTGACAGTGGATACATGGTGGTGCGAGGCGGTAGAGTGGTGCACCGATCACACGAGAAGGAGCATTACTTGAACACGCCTTACCAGCAAAGTTTACCGCTTGAGAGACTGTTATAGTCGTGGTTAAAATGTTGGTTGTCGTAGCTCGCTTAAAAATCTGCGTTAGTCTTCTTTGATGGAGGCAGAGGACTCTGATGAGTTCGTGTTTCGTGGCTAGTCCATTTATGTTTTAACATCTGCACAAATTAGTTGTTTCAACGTGACGTATGAATGGGATACCAACACACAGTGAGAGCAAAAGGTCACTTCGAATATTCTTGAATAGCATTTGGTTTCTCAAAGGTTTTTGTCGTATGAATATCTACTGAACAATGAATGCATTTTGACTGTAACTAACAGTGGACAAAGCTTTTTGTCTTGTTGATGTAGATAACATTTTAAACTATTTTCATTATAATATAGACATTGACATTAATAAGACAGTGCCTTGGTTTTGCAAGGCTCCCATAAAGCCTTAATAAAATCGTTTAATAGCTGTACATTAATTTGAATGCCCCCATTTGAGATAAGCCATTGAGCCTTTGCCCAGCACAGGGATGAAAGTGGCTCATAATGATAATAAAACTAATCTGAATCTGACCTCACGAGTTACCTTTGCCGTTTGCCGTGTTTGTGGTACCGTGGGTACATTAAGTTTTAAATAAACATCACAAACATCTATAAACCTATATATAAGGGGAATAGGTAGTACAACTGGCTAACCAATAATTACGACGTATTTCTAACCGAAATAGAAAGATTTGAATGGTTGCATTCTTGTTGTTCACAAACTGAACCCTGATATGCTCTATTAACTTTGCTGTTAATATTTTACCAACTAGTTTCCGTAGCTGGCTACATAATGTATCTAATCCGATGATAAATATATTATTATATGATAAAATTACCGCAACACATATATCTGCATAGAATGATCGACTGTATAACAGCATTGATTAATCAAGATGATTTTAAAATGACATTGCTATAGATCTGTAGCCATAGCTGACGAGCGCATCACGTTGGGAAGCGAAAGGTCATTTTAATGAAGATAATTGTTGTAAACATATATTCAAGGCTCGCTGTAATACCGGTGTCTATGTCAAATGTATTTTCATTCGGCTAGTCCAAAGGTCACAGTGCATAGTTTCATTGAGATTGGAAGCAAGCGTGACAGACAATGAATCACATAGTTTCGATCATTAGGTACTATACGTAGCATACTCAAGTAGGGAACTGATGCAAAGCAAACCTTTTGTTTGTATAGTATTTTACTTTACGCTAACTATGCAACTATGCAATCGCTTACAAATAAGTTGTAGGTACAATTTATTGTACTGTATAGGAAACCTTGGTTTCAATTAAATTATAATAACATGGGCAATTATACTAACATGTTTGTAGTACGGAAACTGAACTGTATCTCGTTTCAGCAGCATATCACGTACAGTTTGAATTGACAGTTGCTGACGCTCTATCAAATCACAATATTTCGTTTCGTTCGCGATAAAGATGTGAAAATTCTAGACAAATACGACTAATCAAATTAAGCTTAAAACCAGTAACCCCGACAGTTGACATGATTCAGACAGTAAGGCCAAACTAGTTCGAACTGACCAAAATAGGTCCCTGGTTTTGAACCAGTCCAAACCGTATTGTAAGTAACACGAGGATGCATTAATTCAGCCTTGTCTGGCGATCGTTTTGGACCGTAAAGTGGACGTAACAGAAACTTACCTATAAATCTAAAATATATCTATAAGCCTCTGCCAGTTCTGAAATTTATTGCGGAATACAGCTAGAAGATTATTTAGTCTGTTCGTCTGCCATTATAATCACTTCGTTGTTGTATACCACAATTCCTCACAATAATCGTTTTTCAATTGTTGTTGAAAGGGAACAAGTCTATTTGTTTTGTTTAGTTCGAATAAGAGTGCATGTCTCTCGTATCACCATTAATTATTTAAGTTTATTTTCGCTGATTAGCTTTGTTTGTCTTCCATTTATAGATTTGAAATATCTTCGCTGTTTAGGCAAAGAATAACTTTCTCCTTGGGCCTTATCCCGCATTTGTTTGAACAACTCGTTTGCAATTAAAATTACTGCCTCACATCGCAAGTTCGTAGCACAAAATATCGTCTACACAAATCTCACATGCATTGCCGACAAAATTGCGGCTACTTTGGAGTTTTGCCAACGTCCCGGGGTCACAAAATGGCAATATCTTGTAACTCAGCAGTTCTCGAGTTCCCCTGTAAAAATATAAGTGTTGCACATACTTTGCTCTTAAAATGAGGTTATCGCTTTATCATAAATAAAATAAAAAGAGCTTTATTTTCCAAATCACTATAAAATTACATATAAACAAAAAAAAAAATCAACTAAACTATTTGGTATAAGTACTAAAATATAACACTAAAAGTTCATTTAAGTTGTAGTATTTGGACCGCCTGCGGCGGTAAAAGCCTCCTCCAAGGTATGCCAATTTCCTCTTTCTCTTGCTTTTCTCGACCAGTGCTTTCCAGCCACATAAATAATGTCGTCTTCCCATCTCTTATTTGGTCGTCCTCTTTTTCTTTTTTCGTTTCGGGGTATCCAATTTATATGTTCTCATGCCCATGGATGCACTAGGAGCCTGCTAAGGGATACCTCCGGAAGATGGGCAGCAGCGTCTATCCGTGTATCAACATCCCATACTGCGCTCACCAACCCGCCTGCCAAGCGTGGTGAGAATGGCAACTACCCCTCATGGAGATCCATGAGGGAGGCCTGTGTTCATCAGTGGACGTTTTATGGCTGAAATGATGATGATGAATTTATATGTCGCTTTATCATATCACACAGTATTCTTGCCCTCTAGCACAGTGTTTTCTTTCTTTTGTATGGCATCTTTCAAGGATGCTTCTAGCTAGACACGTACAAGGTCCTACCTGAAAACCAGCGTTAATCCTTATATTTAAGGATTAACATTATGCTGAGGTAGGACTTTTTGGTCCACAATTTTTTTATTTTTATTAGTTGTGTTAGAATTAATTTATCATATTAGTATTAATTTTACGTACCTACTTAAGCCTATTGTGGACTTAGACGATTGTGGATCAATAAATGATTTTCTTCTGCTTCTTTTCTTCTACTAACTTATTCAAGGTGTAGATAATATAGGACGCATACCAGAGCTCACCCTGGGATGTCTCTAGGATGTCTAAAGCTATATCTTTAATCTTGAAGGATTCACATGGCTTTCTTGCTGTCAATTTCTATCATCTATATAATCTATAGAAGAAAGTAGGGTTTGTAGGGTTGAAATATTCCTGGTGACATTGAGATAAAAGCGCTCTATACTGGATGCCTCAAACATAAATATTATGCAACACATCGTAGGTGAGTTAGAAGCAACAGAGCATGACGGTTTGCTGTCACGAAACGTAAGGTGGACTAATTGTTTCTTGGTGTTGGTGAAGGTTCATCTCCAATTTTTATGCCTCTACTAAAATTTTGTGAAAATAACTTCTTTTGCCCATGATATGAAGTATGAGTTGAATGACGATCTACCTCTAATATCGTCATTGCGTAAAAAAAATCACTTGAGCGTTTCATCGCTATTAGAACGGTACTTATGTATTGATTTCAATTGATTGTAAAAATTTTATACCTTTATAAGATATTTATTATAGTAACTGCTTAACAAGTAGGCGGTTGTTATGTTACTTATTAGGTACTAGCTTCTGCCCGCCGCTTCGCATGCTATGTGTTAATCCTGGTCAACATCAATACATGTGCAAAGTTTTTAGCTCAATCCGTAGCCTAGTTTTTGCGTGAAAAGGTAACAAACCTCCATCCAAACAAACTTTCGGCTTTATAATATTAGTGGGATATTTACGATGTTATTTTTAAAAATAGAACATGGGTTGTATTTTATTCCCCCAATCATTAACCACGGGACCAGCAGTCATGTGCTCATGCCACAACATCGGTTATACTTCTGTTTGTGCTATTATTGGAGTTTTTAGCTCATTGGATATTTGCCAATACACTCACGTGGTCATGCTGAAAATATTGTATTATGTATAAATAGCTCTATTTGTTACGCTAATTGATATAATCAAATGTCTGGGATGGTGCATTTCGATAAGAAAGTGATCCATCAGACGGAAAGTTGGTCAAGGGCACTATAAAACCCAGATTTATGATGAATGAGGTGTCAATCGATGTGTTATTATGGTCAAGGCAAAATGGCTAGATTTTATCTGACATTAAAACAAATCGCTTTGTATTTATTTAATTTTACTTGGTACCCCGATTTCAAGAAGACCAATTTTTTTGAATAAAATTTATGTTTAAAAATTGGGGCAAAAAATATATTTTCAAACATATCACGCAGCCTCAGCATGGACCGTTCACGTTGTTTTGATCCTAAATTTATCACTGCTCTAAATTAACAAACTGTAAAATGTTGTTACTGCTTGTGTTTATTACCGATTTTTTGTGTACAATGGAAATTCACACAACAAACATCTCATAATGAGACATGTTTGTTGTGAATTTCCTCTGTCTCATAATAGTGTGTATAGATTATCTAATCCTAATCTAATCATTATTAACATTTCTGCAGATCATGGTTAATAAATTGATGTAATATCCGTTAAAAGGCCGTGTTGGCCGAGTGGTATGTACCCCCGACTTTCAATCTGAAGGTCGTGGATACCAGCCGTGCACCAATGGATTTTTCTTTCTTGAAAAATGTATGTGCACACTTAACAAGTGCTTTAACGGTGAAGGAAAAATCGTGAGGAAACCCGCGGCTTAGTTAGCTTCAGACGTATTGACCTGTTCTTTCCTCTGACTAATAGCTGAGAGGATGGTATAGGTGCTGGGCAAGCCTAATCCATCTAACTATGTCCCAGGCACTGCAGCGTCCCGTACAGCATGATTACCAGTTTCTGACGCTGTATAAATCATCTATAATAGATGCAAAGGCCTTATAATTTTTTAAATATCCGCTTAGCTCGGGATAAAAAAACAGATGCTTTAACTAACGGACTGTTTTTCTTGACTTCGTTTTTTCAAAGTCAAGAAAACAACTCAAGCCTTTGTGAATAGCACTATTAGAATTTTATACGTATTTTGAGGTCGGTTAATGTGCCGTGGTGCCGGCAGTAGAACGTTGCTTCTCCTATTGCCTGTCGATGCAGTTAAAATCTGACAATAACCCTTGTCAGATTTTAACTCCGAAAGATGCCCATCTTTCAGAGGTAACCCTAGGCAGATTCTTTCCGTGTATCAACAACCCGTACTGCGCTCGCCAACCCACCTGCCAAGCGTGGCGAGTTCGACCCCTCATGATCTTGCAGATCCACAAGGGAGGTCCACGTCCACTGCTGGCCTATCCATCAGTGGACGTGGACACATTATAAAAACATATTTACCCGGGTATGTATAGCGTTATTCACCTTTGTTATTGCACGGGATTTCGGGAAGTCAGTAGGAAAATAACGCAATAAATGCCGTAATCATCATCATCATTTCAGCCGTAAAACGTCCACTACTGAACTAAGGCCTCCCTCATGGATCTCCATGAGGGGCAGTTGCCATACTCACCACGCTTGGCAGGCGGGTTGGTGAGCGCAGTACGGGATGCTGATATACGGAAAGACGCTGCTGCCCATCTTCCGGAGGTGTCCCTTAGCAGGCTCTTACTGCATCCACGGGTAGGAGAGGAGGGGTAACATTCTACCGCCGGCACCCCACGGCTGCCGATAAATGCCGTAAACCGGCATTATAAATATGTGTGTGTTTATGATGTGTCGTGATTGCGAAAGTTTCAAAAGCAGTCCTACAACTGAGATGATGAGACACATTCTCATCATCATCATCATTCACAGCTGATTTCACCCACTGCTGGGTATAGACCTGCCATGTTTGTGCCATAATTCACGATGCTGTGCCTGTCTAATCCTTGTGATACGCTTGCGACAATGTAAACTTAGACATCTGTGTAAAAGCGGTGAACTATTGGATACATTTGGCGAGTTCTTCTATACATATACTAATGTTGAGTGATTTATGGGCGTATTTGGCAACACATTGTTGTTGTTTAAATTAGCCTCGGCCCATGACTACTTTTGAGTGGACTTTAAACCCATAGCGATCTGTCATTAAGGTAATTTTAAACCCCTTTGATTATAAACGCTTCTTAAATTTAAGCAGCACAATATCGACAATTTCATAACAAAAATGTCAAAAATATTCTGCTTAAATTTCACTGTTTTTTGTAAGTACATAAGGCGATCTGAGACGACTAAAGGTTTTAGTTAAAAGTACCTTTTATTACAAGCTTTTATTTAGCTTACCCTGTCTCGTATGTATGTATGTATGTATGTTCGGGTAGAATCTTGCAACTCAATTTTGCTGAAACCAATTCAACAAACCAATTGAGCTGAAATTTTGTATACTTACATGTTATCTTTGGATGATAATGCATGGTCAGCTATGTGACGTCACTCTGAATCCAACATAGCGGAACACCCAAGATGGCGGACTACTTATTTTTAATGTACTCCTATAATATGGGTATCAAATGAAAGGGCTTGCTGAGAATAACTCAAAATGAAAAAAATGTATTGACGTCACTCTGAATCCAACGTAACGGACCACCCAAGATGGCAAACTAGTTATTTTGAATGGACTCCTACAATATGGGTATCAAATGAAAGGGCTTGCTGAGAATAATTCGAAAATGAAATTATGATACTCTGAATACAACATGGCGGAACATCCAAGATGGCGGACTGATTTTGATACCCATATTATAGGAGTGCATTAGGAATAACTTTCTTAATGCACTCCTATAATATGGGTATCAAATGAAAGGCCTTGCTGAGAGTTACTCGAAAAATTAAATGACATCGCTTCAAATCTAACATGGCGAAATACGGATGGCGGACTAGTTATTTTATTAATGTGTGGCGTACTCGCCACTCAATACCGATCCGAAGTCTGCATTACTTAAAATTAATCATTCATTTTAGTATCAAATTATTTTAATTCTCCCGCTTGTTAACTTGGGCCTTGGCTACGTGACGGTCGGTAATGCAGATTTCGTTCGGCGCCATCGGTCGCTTTTACAATATGGATATTAAATAAAAGGGAGCTTGCTGATAGTTACTCGAAAAATTCTATGACATCACTCTAAATCCCACATGGCGGGCATGAGATGAACATACAAGAAACCAACTATCCAGTGATAACTAAAAAGTAAATAAAAAACTTTTTAACAAGCTTTTATTTAAACGTACTAAAAATAATAAAATAAACATTTTCCATTTAAGTTTAATGTCAACTTAAAACGTCTTTATACAATTTATGTGATAAAAAAGCTTGTCGCGGGATTTAAGCAGGTACTTACTCGTATTTACATTGTTTGAAAAAAAAAAACAATTAGAGCAAGTTACAGGGACACAGGTTAATCTCGCGACAAGCTTTAGTGTCAATCGGTAGCCTGGCTCTTGGGAATTTAGCGTAGATTAAGCGTAAGCACTTATCAAAAAATCTTCCTTAATAAGCTATATTTCTTAAGATAGAATAATTTAATTATTCCGAGAACTAAGGATGCAGTAACTTCTCTCTCATATCTCGTCATGGGGAATGCCCTGAAGACAATGCCATCCCACGATTGATAAAGTGGGACCAGGTGCAGAGATAACAGGTATGATACTGAGAGATAACATTGTTTATTAAAGTTGAAGATGAATAAACAGTGTGATACCGGCATCCTTGATGTGGTTGAGGCTCGTAGTTCCTTGACCTAACCTGTAGTATTTTATATCTGTGACCTTATTAAATAAATGGCATGTATTGGTTTAAAAACTAAATTAATTATTTATTAAATGTCACACAACAAATCAATGTACATACTAAAAAAAAGAAGTAAAAATCAAAAATTAGTTACTGATCTGCGCAAACAGACATCCAGGTTTTTGATGTATCAATAAATTTTAGAAGTAGTAGAACTTTTTGTGAAAGGTTCATCCGGGGAGGTCCTACCTACCACCATGCCTATTTCTGCCGCCAAGCTGTAATGTCTTCATTGCTGTGTTCCGGTTTGAAGGGTAAGGGGGCCAGTGAAATTACGGGCACATGAGACCTTACAACTCTGTCTCAGGGTGACGGGCGCAATGCAATGCAGCGTTGGTCATGTGCTTAGTGAACGTGATCACCGCGGCATTGTAATTGTTATAGGTAGAGGTTACCGCTTAACATCAGGTGGGCCTTCGGCTTGACTCGTCATTTAGTAGTATAAAAAAAAATATGCCGATCAATTAACAAAGTTATTATATAACACAGCCGTTAAACCAGCAGCGCCATGGATGTCGTCATCATCTCAAAGTTCTTTGTTAAGACCTTTATCAATAAGATTGATTGAAATATAATAATGCTTCTCTTCCAGACCGGAATCGGCAGACACGTCGGAGTTCGCAGTGGAATGCGGCGACGTGATCCTAGTGGCGACTGACGGCGTGTTCGACAACGTGCCAGAGCCGGTGCTAGTGGCGGAGATGAGACGCGCCACCGAAGCCGCCAGCGACGCGCAGAGGTATACCTACGCGCTACCTTTACGTGATCCTAGTGGCCACTGACGGCGTGTTCGACAACGTGCCTGAGCCGGTGCTAGTGGCGGAGATGAGACGCCCCACCGAAGCCGCCAGCGACGCGCAGAGGTATACCTACGCGCTACCTTTACGTGATCCTAGTGGCGACTGACGGCGTGTTCGACAACGTGCCTGAGCCGGTGCTAGTGGCGGAGATGAGACGCGCCACCGAAGCCGCCAGCGACGCGCAGAGGTATACCTACGCGCTACCTTTACGTGATCCTAGTGGCGACTGACGGCGTGTTCGACAACGTGCCTGAGCCGGTGCTAGTGGCGGAGATGAGACGCGCCACCGAAGCCGCCAGCGACGCGCAGAGGTATACCTACGCGCTACCTTTACGTGATCCTAGTGGCGACTGACGGCGTGTTCGACAACGTGCCTGAGCCGGTGCTAGTGGCGGAGATGAGACGCGCCACCGAAGCCGCCAGCGACGCGCAGAGGTATACCTACGCGCTACCTTTACGTGATCCTAGTGGCGACTGACGGCGTGTTCGACAACGTGCCTGAGCCGGTGCTAGTGGCGGAGATGAGACGCCCCACCGAAGCCGCCAGCGACGCGCAGAGGTATACCTACGCGCTACCTTTACGTGATCCTAGTGGCGACTGACGGCGTGTTCGACAACGTGCCTGAGCCGGTGCTAGTGGCGGAGATGAGACGCCCCACCGAAGCCGCCAGCGACGCGCAGAGGTATACCTACGCGCTACCTTTACGTGATCCTAGTGGCGACTGACGGCGTGTTCGACAACGTGCCTGAGCCGGTGCTAGTGGCGGAGATGAGACGCCCCACCGAAGCCGCCAGCGACGCGCAGAGGTATACCTACGCGCTACCTTTACGCTTAGAAAAGCATCCACGGTCCTTTTTGATGTCATCGAGACATTATCGGGCCGACGAGGACGCCCCCTAATTCTAATTCTGGTGAGGGATACCAGATCTACATGCCGTGGTGTTTCGGCAGTAAAATATTGCCTGTCCCCTCTGGCTCGTGGATGCAGCAAGCGGGCGAGCGCAGTGCTGCATGTTGATAAATGATACAAAAAAGACGATGATGCCTATCTTTCGGAGGTATCCCTTGGCAGGGCAGCATCGTCTTTTCGTGTAGCATTCCTGGAGTGAATGCAGATGTTGGTAACGTGGAAGGGCTGTTTAAAAGACTATTTCTGAATGGTCTTCTCAGTCAGCACTTTCGTCTTACTGCTGTCACTCTATCTGTCTATGAGTCCGACCGAGCTACGTGCATAAATTTTCATAATACCTACGGAAAGTTTGAAGGAGGTGATTTTCAGGGCGGTTCAAGGGCCGCCTGGTACGTGACTCCCCGCTCCGCAACACGACGGCGACATCACGTGTGCTAGTTAAGACTTAGATTTAGTATTTTACTTCTTTATACTCATCTATAGTTGCCTGAAAGTTTCAGGCAAGTAGGCCTGTGTTCAGTAGTGCACGTTTTACGGCTGAAATGATGAAAATTATGAATAAACTCCCGGTTACCAATAGTTGTTACTGTTAACACCACTTCCTCCGCCCCGTATGCCCGTCCAACGATATGCAGCTGTGTTGCGGTCCAATGCATTCATATACATTAACTTCTTGTCACTCACAAACGAAGATTTATATGCCGATAATTCATTATAATTTTATTTTTCAGGCTGCAAGCAGTAGCCAACTCTATAGCTTGGATGGCCAGAAACCTGTCGTTTGATGGCTGCTACATGTCACCGTTCGCGAAGAGTGCCCGGCAGAACGGCATTGATGCTATTGGTCAGTATGAAATTACACCCATTCATCTCATAACAAGTGCCACAGACAGACACACACACATAGCGGTCAAACTTATAACACCCCTCTATTTTGTCGGGGGTTCATAAAAACGCGGACGAACGTGCGGTTCATTGCGATGGCATTGTGACTACTAGCGCGCTTGACTTCTGCGATCCCGCGCGGACGTGTGGGAACTGATGTCCAAGGAGGTGGGATTACGCAAGCAGGTTCTATAACGTTGCGTGCTATAGGATTGCATATGAATGAAAAATATTTATTATCAGGCAACAATGGAAAAGTAATAAGATCTTAAATAACTTATTCTACGGCCCATAGATACATACATACCTTACAAACTAACATAGATATAATATAAACTTAAAAACTAACACAAGTTTATGACGGCGACGTATGACGCAGACCCGTCTCATAGCGACGATTCACGGTGTCTGCTTGCAGGCGTCCGATGAACCGTCGTTATTTGACGCCCGAGGCCAGAATTCCACTCTCATATAAGTTGAAAGTTCGTCCGTTGGAACTCTCACCATAAATGAACTTACATATGTAGAGAACCTGCTCGGAAGATAGTATCCTTCTTCTTGTTAGCCACATTTAACCCTTTGAATGTAATGTGCGATATGTAATTACAGGATTGAGATCTCAAGCCGCGCGGTCATGTAAACAACAACATTGATTTGTTACAATCTCTAACCGCGCGCCGAGCCAACCGCGCGGTCATCTGAACATAGGCTAAGTGGGTGGAGGCTGCGGCAACCCATCATAAAAACAGATTTCTCGCTTGACATGATGCCGTATTCACCCCATGTTATGTGAGATAAGGGCAGGGGAAAGATGATGCTTTAGATAGGTCACATCTAACAAGCCGTATTGGAACTACTGACATCCACATGGGTCCTCCCGCGACCAAGAACGTGTTCGAAACGTCGGAAAATTTAGCACTTAGAATATATTATGAAAAGCCACCAAGCCTTTTTTATTGATGCGAGTTATGTACCTAAGTGTTAAATTAGGTACAATTATAAAAAGGTACCACATAATGATTTAGCTCGCAGATATCGATCAGAACGAGTTGATCTGGTAATGGCCGCTATATTATGTGATAAGCTCAACTCATGGTGGATTTGTAAACATCCTAAAGTAGCCTTTCTGAGCAAAATATGCGTGTATAAGATATGCACATATGTCGACAACTCCTCATGATACTTGGAAATCTACGAGGGAGATTTCTTTCAATGGACATACATATCTTCGATTTACAGGCATTCGTATACCTGTAAAGTAAATCTGTTTTGGTGATAGATTTAAGCTTGTGGCAAAGGAAATGGAACGATTGGTTTGTACATACAACTACGCATACTCACCACCCTTGGCAAGGTGGGTTGGTGAACGCAGTACGGGATATTGAAAGGGAAAGACAGCGTCTTTCGCTGTATCGCCCGTCATTCAAAGGCATCCCTTGGCAGATTCTTACTGCATCCACGGCTGCATTGTTATATCATCTTTTCCTTTACACTCTAGTTTAATCTAAAACCGTACCAAGTGATTCGGTGAAGCGTTTAATGGTCTGTTATGTACTTCTCAGAATAACTGCTGACTTTAGTGCGCGGTTCTCTCACTGTCGCAATATTTAGGTAGTTATTTTTGCGACTTTTATTGCTTGACTGAAAGCCAAAGTCGTCTTTATTACCTTAACAAGGCCCTATAACCACGCCGAATATTATTCAAATATGAATTGTAGACGATCTTGTTGCCTTCGATAGAGCATCGAATACTACATACAATAGTATTTAAATACGGGTTGTAGTTATCATGTTGCATTCGACGCAGGACGGTAGGCATCTGCGAAGGATCGAAAGAGTTGTAAGAGTTTGGAGGAGACGAAATAGATTAACAAAAAGGAGTAGTTAATATATGAACGAGATACTAGTATCATACTAGTATCTCGCCGGCCAAAATAGATTTTCGCGCATTGACGCGTCGCGCCCTTAAAATATCTTAAAACATAAATATTTTGTATTTGCGACAGAATATTCACACATACTGTATGTATGCTGTATGGAGCCTAAATTAGAATAATCCTAAATAATAAATAACGTGCCGAGGTGTGCCGGCAGTAGAATATTGCCTCTCCTCTCTTGCCCAGATGCAGTAACAATCTGCCAAGAGATACCTCCGGAAGACGTCTTTCCGTGTATCAACATCCCGTACTGCGCTCGCCAACCCGCCTGCCAAGCGTGGCCAGTATGGCAACAACCCCCTCGTGATCTTGAGGGAGGCCTATGTCCAGCAGTGGACGTAAACAGCAGTCCTACGGCTGAGACGAGAATAATAATAATAATAAATGCGAATATAAGTTCGTTTAAAAATAGTTAAAATGCCGTTCAGACTTGCTCCAGTAGGTCTACCTTGAGATTTCACAATCTATACTCGCTAGCGACTGTAGTAAAAAAATGTATGAAAACTTGTACAGCGCCTCTAGCGGATAGTTTGGTACTAAACTACGCAGCAAACTATACTACAGCGACTTTATTTTGGGCTTAATTTGCTCAGAATTTGGCACCATGAGTTACAAATCTGACAGATGTCATAGTAACGTACTATTACTACTGTAGTAACGGCAGACGATCTAACAGTGACAACTCATGGTATAATAAATAACACAGGGGTATAAATAGTTGTTGGTCAATTACTTATTTGTGTTTTTTTTTGTTTGCAGGTGGAAAACCAGACGACATAACTGTGCTACTCGCAATCGTAGCGCTATGAAAATGTCCTGTGATTTACGTGTAGATAGATTTTAGTCATATTCTGTTCACGAATCAAAATTAGTAGTTAGTACTAGATAAATAACGACACCAAAAACTTGGAACATTTTGTATGTCGATTAACTTTTTGGATTCGTTTAAATGGAGGTGGATCCCGTTTCCTATTCGGATTTAATTAAATGTTTGGAGATTGGTTCCTAAAATGATTTGTCTTTACGATCAAGAAATAATAATAAGCTAAACATCGAATCGTATACGAACATTGACATGCTTGAAAATCTTTGCGTAACTATTAGGTTACTCTATCTGGCTCGATACACAGCTTTATTATTATTGCCTATTACGACAATTAACTTCATAACCTATTACGTCTTAGGTCCAACCAGTGTTGGCAAAATCATAGGATTGTTTTCACTGCACTTAAAGGTACAAATTCTTAATACGATTTACGTTTGAACTGTAGATTACACACATTTTTCCTTGCGCTAACTTCTCTGTCAGAAGAACGGAAAATAATCGATTACATGAATTAAACCTATAATAATGCTGCCACAGTTGGATTTTTCTTCTTTCAAATATTATCAAAAAACAGCTCCAACTTATCAACCTTATCTTGTTAATATTTTATGACCAAGTATAAGCTATTAGACACAAGAAATTGATTATTCACGAGCAAATTTCACACAGTGACAAGATCTGACTGTCCTCTTTAAATGTGATTTTAGCTTTTAGTCAATACTTTAACTTAGATAGCTCAATTTTATTGAGTGTTCATTACTAAATTTTGTTTTATTTTGGTGTGTTTGATAAAGCAATGAGCGTGTGTTTCCGATAAAAATATTGATTAGCATTCTGCATTTTTTTTCTACTTGTTTTTTTCATGAACGAATCAGTCGATATTCAACTGTGTATGAGTGATTTGATTTATGTTTGAATGAAGACTGAATAGTTATTCTTGTTACTAGGTTTAAAGTTTACAATCACATGGAAGAATTAATTCTATTGATATCATGGTTCACAAATTGTTCTGTGACATTTTTTTATTGAATTTTCGTGATTAATTAATTTAAATTAAGTATTGCAATTGAGATTCTATCTTTCTAATCTCCTTTCGGGTCCGGTGACGTGCACAATAAGCTCGAAAGCTATGCATTTTTAAATGTTAGAACGCCGCATGGTTTATGTTTGTATGTGTTTACTACTGTCGCAGTCTATATGGTTTGGTGCAGAATTTTATTGCAAATAAGTGTTTAAAATATATGAATAGAATGGTCGTCTAATCACGTTAATAGACAAGACAGCGACACAGATCTAAAAAGTTGGTCAATCACGTAAGCAATACAAGACCGCATGATGATGATATATGTAGAAGAAATAGCGAACTGTATGATACAATTTCTTTCAACTTGAAGTTATATTTTGTTGATGTAAATACACACCTTTTTAGTAATAATTCCAAGTTGTTAATTTTGCTTTCAATTGAAAGTTGATCCACCATTGAAATAGGCATTTTGTACAGAATATAAATTCTATTTTGACATTATAAAGCTACAAGTTGTTTGCGTGAATATTAGAATAAACAATTCTGAATTATTTTTTTGTTTTATTGAAGTTCCTTCCTTACCCTCAATATTTAACTGCAGTCTTGAAGTATAACCGACTAAGATTGGAAGATAGGTTCTGGGCAAACCTTATCCTCAATGTCCCAGTCCCAGTTGCTGATGCTGTATAAATCATCTATAAAAGATGTGAAAGGTCTTACTGACGAAGAAGTAAATCTGAATAGTTTTCGTTATTATCGTATTTAGTTTACCAACACATGTTACCAAACCCAAACATAAAAATAACTCAAATAATAAAAACAAAATAATTTCGTTTAAAGTATAATATTCACAAAGTATCATATAAATAGTATTAAAACTTTACAGAAAATACCTAACCCATTTCTCGTGGTTATTATTTTAATATCACTTTATATATTAATTTTGTACCTGGCAGAATATGCAGAAAACTCATCTTTTTTTGGTTCACATAATTAAAACATACAACTGTTTAAATAAAGTAACTCAACAGTATAATGGTATGCTGATAAGTAAAATAACAATGAAAACATAATAACATGACCTCTCCACCCAACTGATATAAGATAACAAAGAAAGGAATTGAACACATATGAGGTCTATACATCAAACCCATACCTGGAGAAATATATACACAGAACTCACAACAGGACTCCACGCAAGAATGGTTTTATTTAACCCTACACTACACTGTCCATTTGTCTGTCTGATCTTAACCTATAGGGCTTAAGACAGCAAGTCTTAGAAGCCACACATTTCACACAAAATTATTTATGTACCTAGTGTTCTAACGCAACGGCTTTACACGAACGCTGACTGACAGTTTTGTATGTGCCATCGCAATAGTCAAATAAGTTCCAGTACAATCGGATACGCAAATCATATTCTGTGGAACTATGGAACCCTATTACGCAACCCATACTTGGCCGGCTTAATTATTTGTTACGTCATTCCCCATACAATCAATATAAGTAAAGTGCATACATTCATAAACTGCCGAGCTTGAACAAAAATTGTATGGGCGTCTTCACATAACCATGAATACATCACTTTTACCTTAACCATTTTAACGAATTTACGCGACTTTTAACCAATTCGGTAGGTATAAATGAAAGATACTGCTGCATCCGCGTAGAAAGCAAATTATTGCACTTGAATGTAAACGAAATTAACTAGCCTTAAATCTGCAATGCAGAATAATATGATTAATTGGTTTTAAAAATTAAATAGCACATAAACAAACCTTAGAAAAGGTTTGTTACGTTAGCGACCCATCTACAGTTCTGATAACAGATTTCTACGCAAATGTTGCTTTTGTGTTGGATTATATCACATTTTATCTATTATTAATATCATCCTCCCCGCGCCAATCGTATCCACCGGGTCTGTAGTCGGCGAACTCCTCCGGAAGCGGTCCGTAATCGGGCTCGGGTGCTGGGTCAAACAGCTTTATCCTAAAACAAAAAGTTATCTAAGTGACGGCTTTTCCTAGTTTTTTGGGCTAACCTAAACATTATTGGGGTACCCTAAACATTACTCTAAAATGCTAGAAGCCTAAGTTACTACCACAAGCTACTTGACAGGGTGTGAAAATCAGAATTCGATTAAAACCGTCAGTTACGCGTTTACTTAGCAATACTTAACGTTACTACGCGTTAACAATATAAGCTTTAAAATTACGGTTTTAGGTAAATCTGCACACGCATGATTTAGTGATGACTTAATTAAAGTAATCGAATGTAATGCACGTAATGCAATATCTAATATCAATAACCTGGATAAATTTCGGAGATTATTTAATTCTGAGTACAGGGATAAGTCTTCTGGCGTTCCCTAGGGTAGTATTTGGGGGACCCATATTATTTTTATTACAATATTAATGATTTACCTGACATCACAATAAAACTCGGTCTGGAAGAAATGAAATCGCTTCTAAGCGATAATAAGACCGCCCATTGTATCAGTTTTAGTAATGTAAATATTTTTCTGTGATTTTATAAGGTGTACAATAAAGTATTTTGTATTGTACATGAATCAATTTTATTTGTAGGTGACACAAACATACTAATTAAAAGTATGTTTGTAAAGAAACCATGACATAACTGAATTTGAATGAGAAATTAAAGACATTTTCAAGTTGTTACTTGGCTGAATGAGAATAATTGAAGAGTTAATATTGACAAGACGAAAGCCATATACTTTCGCACAAAAAGAAAGAGACCAGTAACATTTGACATGAAAATTGAAACCATCCCAAGCATGGTGAGTATAGCAACAACCCGTCATGGTCAGTAATTAGTGATCCATGAGGGTGTCTGGCAATAGACATCCTACAACTGAGATAATGATGATTTTAGCCCCAGAGCAAGGCAGAGCTTGTATTATGGGAACCAGATAATGGACAACACACATGATTTCACACTTAACACCTATTTTTTCCTGTAACCTGCAGCAGGTTCATTTAACTCTTGCCTCAGCAATGATTATCATGATTGCTAACCTCAATGGATCAGTTGGTTATAATAGTTGGCTGAGACAATAGTGCCATATGATATAAATGGGGTGGTAGTGAGTTCCTTCCCGATTTTACAAGACTTTTTCACTTTGCATAGTCTTTAATATGAGCAGAAATGTAACCACAACCTTCCATTCTGGTATTTAGCTACAAAATGTGCAACTTACAGGAACTTTGGCGTTTTTAAGATTTTCTGGCCTCCTCTTTGCCTGGGTAGTATATCCTCCAGGAAGAAGTAACAATGCCCTATAGCCATTCCAACAAGGTCAACAGATATTGCATTGCCAAGGAGAACTGAGAAGCCTAGTAGAACCCATGGTAGGTATGGAGCCTGGAAGAAAAAATACAATTTCAAAAATTAAGAGAAGACTCAAAGTCCCTAAATAAAAACAGAAAAAAAAAAAAAAATTAAGCGTTTAAAAGAACCTTTAGAATAATAATGTGTACTGACATTTATTTTATACTAGATGTCCCATGCAACTTCTGCGTTGAATAAGAGAGAGTGGGTCGTAGGCACCTATTAAAAAGCGCGCGCGGTGAAACTGTGATCCTATATTCTTTTAATTCAAATGTAAAAAGCAATTCTATTCAAAACTTAACACTAATGATGATGTTTATAAAAACACCTCTCTAAATAATGCATTACTTAGTAGAAATTGTATTACAATAAAAAAGGTTATAGTGAGTCAACCATAAGAAATAGACAATGCTATTGCAGATAGACAGACTATATTATAAGACTTCTTTTTTTTAACTTTTTAAGGGAAACAGTTCAGCCACATAAGTTTAACCATTTAAAAACTGTGTAAAGCTCGCAAAGTGAATAAATTTTCCCTGCTCAAGCAACATTTTTCAACAATTTTCCGCTCTTACTAGTCATAGCATGATGTTATATAGATTAAAGCTTCCTCGATAATTGGGCTATCCACCAATGAAATCATTCTTAAATTCGGACCAGTAGTTCCTTGGATTAGCAGGTTCAACAAAACAAACTCTTCAGCTTTATAATATTAAGTATAGAATTTACAGTTTCCTTAAGCTAATTTTATCCCAATTCTTGTTGCTTACTAACTAATTACAGAGTATGATATAAAGTAGTATAATGTCTTTACCTGAAAATTCATTAATCCAAAGAAGTTCATCCTTATAAAAATGTTTCTTCTTGACCATACATACACAATCATGATGGTGAATGCTTGCCCTAAAAATAGCAGGTTCACAAAGAATGCACATAGCTGTATTTATTGTTCAGGAAAATTATAATTTAAGGCTTGTTAAAAAAAATATGGATTGGCCATTCATAAGTATAGGGCTTTTGAAATGTTATCTTACAAATAAATAAACAGACCCACTGCTTTTGCCCAGCAGTGGGATGAAATAGGCTATGTAAATAAAACAAAAAAAAATTGGACCCATTTTCTGTCATTGGTTGTACTGTAATGCTGTGTTATTTCTTGAATAAATAAATAAAGTTGTTCTTGATGTAGACTTCTTGGTACCAAGGTACCAAATTCAGATTATTTTAAACCAGTCACCTAAAAACTAATTTCATTTCATCTGTTACATCATTATGTCTTATGGTTTGTTATTTTGATTTGATTTTAAATTACCAAATCCATCAGTTATCAAATATTCTTTGACCAATATGTTGAATGGACTTTTAGAGTGGACTTGGGCTACGTACATACTTTACAGGTACCTACAATTCTTGCATACTTTGCTAATGAAAGTAAAAGGGTAGTGGATATTAAGGTACAATGTCATTTTGTGTGATATTGACCAAAGCTTTGTCTTCTCATAGTTTTAAAAGGATACAATCATTAGTATTCCACCAAACATGAACATCACAACAAAGTCAGCTGTCCTTCCTCTGAATGAACCTTCTTCCAGCATTCTACAATATCTGTATGTGAATACCATATTGAAGAAAAAGTTAAATCCAAGATTCCCAAAGAAAAGAAAAGTTGTTATCAACCTCCACAGTTGAAATTTCTTCAAAATTAGAATTGGATTGAAATACAGTTGAAAAGGCGATACTAGATCTAGTTGCTGAAACAGGTAAAAATATAAACTGCCATGCATCAAAACACAGAGTAATGATATGGTTAGATATTTAAAAAATACAGATATTTACAGAAGAATTGAAGACTTACCACCGCCAAAGTAGTGACGACGCAAGCCGTTGTATATGCTCTTGTAACTGGCGGTATAAGCATATACTCCTGCAAGATAGTTTGATATGCCATCTTTTTTAATTGAGCACCTTCCCTTAGCTATTACTCTCATGTACCTACTGACTGAAGAAAATTAGCTAGATATCACTTCAACACAAAACAACATGATTGGGCCACATCAGAGTTTTGACGAAACGCCAACCGGGGTCTCTTGAGGTTTAGATTTATTATTTTCTATCGCCAATCTGATGACAAATAATGTAAGTTCATTTGCACGAAGCTCAGTACCTAAAATAATTTCAATTTCGTAAATTAATAAAAAAATACCGTAGGCTGAAATCACAACACAATAGCTATTGAACGAGTCAGTTTAGTTTATGGAAGATAACTGACAGTGACGTGACATTATCAGCTGACACTTTCGTCAGTAAGTTTGACATACGTGACGTGGTGTCGTCCAAGCCAATAAAGATGAAAAATAATGTGGTGCCCTTTATTATCCTTTGTTTTAAATAAAAATATAAATAAAATAAAATATAATAAATAAAAGTATAAATGAATAAATAAAAATATAATAAATAAAAGTATAAAAATAAAAATGTAAATAATATTGTAATTGTCTAAGTATCGTATGTATCTTATTATCACGAAAACGTATGTTTTTAGATTTCAATAATAAATGTTGTGTTTGTATTAGATAAAAATCAAAAAAAAAAAGTGAAATAAGTAAAATAAGTGAATAAATAAATATATCAATGCTTGTGTGTCTTGTGTTAATTTAATCTTTTTTGTTTTTTTTTTTGGCTCAGCCCCATTGTTTTGTTGTTAGGAATCTTGTCGAATAAACAAGGATTAAACAGACGTTGGCAAAGTGGTGGAATATCTTTCCTCTTCCTGTTGTCCACGCCGTTAACAAAAAAAGAAGAAGGAGAATGTGGTGTAATTTTTAGGGTTCCGTCCGTAACCAAAGGATAATAATGGGACCCTATTACTAAGACTCCGCTGTCTATCAGTCACCAGCCAGGCTGTATCTCATGAACCGTGGTAGCAGAACAGTTGAAATTTTCACAGATAATGTATTTCTGTTTCCGTAACCATCAGTAAAAATTACAACTATCTAGCTATCACGGTCTCCTCATTCTGTGAAAATAAGATACTAAAAACATTTTTAAGGGACTACAAACGTGATTTTCTTGCCGTTTGAAATATTCACAGAATATTTGGTTGTACCTACTGATATTATTAATTAAAAAAATAAATAATAAAATTAACATAAATATTTAAGGGAGGCTCCCATACAACTAACGTGATTTTAATGCCGTTTTTGCTCGATATTAATAAAACTGAAAAGTTTTGGTTGCTACCTATCTCAAAAACAAGTTGTTGTGCCAAATAATGGTATGGAACCCTTTGTGCTGTTTTAATAGAAATTTAATAATATTATGTTTAACCTAGTTACGAATGATGAAGAATATCTTCACAAGGAAGAAACTTCCTAATATACCTAATAAAGTTATGTCTCGATCGAGATGACGATATTGCGCTACCTATCTACAATTTTGGGTTGTTACAGTTGTTGTTGTACAGATTGTATTTTTAACCGACTTCAAAAAAAGAAGAATGTATATTCGACTGTCTCGTTTAAATTTTTTATTTAGTCGATCTTACCTTCCGATTTATCTAGTTTGGGGTACCCATGGATGGATGGACCAAGTCAGGCAATATAATAGTAAAACCATAGTACTGGGTGCTGTGTGAAAAAGTATACTGACTGATTGAGAATTTTATAACATGAAGTTCTTGCACAAGATGCTTATTGACAAAATTTTAACCAAAAACTAAAAAAGGGATGCATTATGTTGAAATGTAACGTGCGGTCAAGTGCCGACGTATTTCGGTAAAGTTTATGACTATGCTCTGACGTCACATCTAGGTAGGTACATAATATCATTTATTTATATTACGTACATGCACTGAGAGTAGAAATGCAAGCTTCTATTTGTAATTCAAACTTAAATGGGAATAGTGCTCTGAAGAATAAAATGCAATCATCTTTTATATCCTCTCTCTGTATGTACCTACTTTTAATTTGATGGCGGAAATAAATAATTAAAACAAGAGTAATAAATAAAACCTTTATTTACAATAATTATCTGCAGTTACGATAAACAAATAAAATAGGTATATAACAATTTCATAAGTTTCTAATTAAACTAACAGACAAAGACAGAGGCTAAGTCATCATAATCATAAGTTCTTTTTAAGAACAGATCAACTAAGGAAACTCCATTCAAGCTGTAAAGGCCTGTGTTGATAGCCAAAGCAGTTAATTTCACACATAAATTTTGTCCAGGTTCAATAGGCCCTAATTTTTTATTTGAAATGCCACACCAAAGCAAGCTCGCATCTTGCATAGACCTGAGCTTCAGGATTAAATCCAAAGTTCTTTCACAGGCATTAACAATCTTGCAAATAAAATCAAATGGTTCATCAACCTGCACTTTGCTAGGCAGGTTTTCAAATGTGACTCTGATATCCCCATACTCAGGTGTCTTTCTCTGCAGTTGGCTAGTCTGCAAGCGTCCCTTTTCTCCCAAATTAGATCTCCAAACAATATCTAACTTGCCAATATTTTTAGCTGCCGCCAGTAGCTTTATCTCTTTTGAAATGTGTTCTTTAGGTGAAAGGCAGTATAAGTATTGACAGCTTTCTTGTGACTGAAGCAAAGTCACTTCACCAAACACTGATGTGCCATCCTCTATTTCATTCAGGGACTGCACATTAAACTGGTGAGAGCTTTCAAGAGAAACTTGCTCAAGAATGATAGGACCAGAGGTAATATTCTGAACCTGGGCTTCCAGATAAACATCATCAGATTCAGCATTATAGAATTTTGTCTTCACATCCAATGGCTTCATAACTTCGAACTTGAAAAACTTTCTGAAGGATGCAAGTGTGCTGTAATTAGACATGTAAGTAACTTCGCAAACCAGAATGTGAGTACCCAGGTCTTTAACTTCGTGATGAATAACATCACTAAGTGTTTCATCAACATCAAGCATGGTTGGGTTTTGACTCTGCTGTGTGGTCATAACAATTCTCTGAGAATTGGTCTGCAGATCTGCTTTGATGGAAACACTTTGTACAGGTTGGTTAGTCTCATTATGAACGCAGACATAACAAGAGAATGTTTCACCTAAATAAATGTTGCCAAAACTTTGTGGTAGCAGTAGAAACTGTCCAGCAGCGAGGGTTTCCATCTGGGTGACAGAAGTAGCATCATCTTTCAAGAAATTGTTAAGTATATTACCAGGCAGGTCTTTAGAATCACAAGTAACAATTTTGGGGCTTATTAGGGCGGGTTTTGTGAGTCTCATCACTTTCAACGCTACTAAATGCTCCACCACTTCCTTGGAATCCATTTTCAAAAAGTTCTTAGGGAGAAACTGCAAAGATTGCTCTTCTTCTCCCCTAAGAGCCGCCGTGGATGTGTCAAGTTCTATGCTCTTGGAATATTAAGTTATCGCAATAAGATGGAGTTTGAGTATTAGGTAGAGCATAATGCCAACTAGGCTACTTATTTTTTTCGCGTTTATGGAAAAATATCCACAAAAACAAATAGAATGATCTCTATAGATTCTTCTTTTTTTTACCGTTTTTTACGGCTAATCGATCACACTATCAGGAGCAAGCAGATAGACTATGTACAATACATTACATACAATAATTGTTCTTCTTCTTCTTCTTATTTTTTCAAATCAATCAATCAGGTCACCTGCAGCTTCTTCTTGATGGTGTGGGTACAGGATGGCCTTAGGAACAGTACAGGGGGTCAGGTGGTAGATACCTACTTAAATAAAAATGCAGCTGCTGTGTCTTGTCATGCTCTAGCATAGAGTTATTGTTATTACTAGCCGTTTTCGCTCCACTGCAGGGCAAAAGCCTACCTATTCCTTTTCCATTTGTCCTCATTTCATGGGGATAGGTGTAGTAAGTAATTTTCTGTCTATGGGCTTATGGCATAGGTTGCTGTCGTTTAACCAACCTATAACATCTGATAGACAGGCTTATGAGGAACGAGAGCCGAAACGCCTGGGTTTGTGAAGAGTGCCGTAATAAAGCGCCCAGAGGGGATAACACCAATATCCCGGTTCGTCTAGCACCACAGCTAGTAGGGCGCACAGGTATTCCAGTTCGCCCACCGCAAGCAACATCATCATCGCGCGGAAAACCTAATCAGGTAAACGCTATCACCACGGACGTATCGACCGGCGCGCCTAACACCACACTGCCGTCGTCGTTTTTGATTAACTCTCCAGTAAAATCTAAGCCTATTCCTGACCGCCACAGCACGCACTCTTCTCTATCTGACCTAGAAAACGACAAGGAGAATGCGCCCATCACAAGAAAAGTGCTGAAGGACATCATAGCTGAAGAAATAGGTACGTCATTAAAAAAGTTAGCTCTAGAGCAGAGTCAAATCAGAGGAGTGGTGGATAGCTTTCAACAAGCAATATCCTTCTTCAGTGCTAAGTACGACGAACTGAAAGCCACTTTGGACGAAAAATCAGAGAAGATAGAATCGCTTGAAAAGGAAAATTCCGCCCTTCACGAGTCCGTACTAAACCTTACGAAAAGGATTAACGTATCCGAACAACACGCCAGAGCTAGCAACATAGAGATTCAGTGTGTCCCCGAAACTAGGTCTGAGAACTTGGTAAGTGCTATTTTACACCTAAACAAAGAGATCAAGAGCGATATAACAGACTCTGATATAGCACACTGTACTAGACTCGCGAAGAAAGATCCCACCAGCCCCCGCCCGAAATCAATCCTGGTAAAGTTTATTAACCCACGCAAGCGTGACTCCTTCCTGGCCGCAGCTTTAAAATACAATAGAACTCATCCCAAGAACCGACTGAACTCAGGGCACGCCGGACTATCTGCTGACAAACCACAACCGATATACGTCGTGGAACACCTTTCAGCGGAAGTTAAATCTTTACACGCTGCAGCTCGCGCCCGGGCAAAAGTGCTGGGTTATAAGTTTGTCTGGGTACGAAACGGGCGTATATTCATAAAAAAAGCAGAGGACACAGGTCGTATAGTTGTCGACTGTACTGAAAAATTAGAAACCTTACATTAGTTTTATTTTTGTTTTTTATCATTATTTTTATGAGTAGGTCACACCTAAAACTATACTATCAAAATGTAAGAGGGTTGAAAACTAAAACAACAAGCTTTTTCTTAAACATTAAATTACAGTCATATGATATCATTGTGCATACACAATTCCGAATTGTTTGATGACCGGTATACAGTATATAGGAGAGATCGTGAATCAAGTAAGTACCATAAAAGAAAAGATGGAGGCGGCGTACTAATTGCTGTCGCTAAATACCTAAATTCTGTTAAGGTCACCAAGTATGAGAGTAATTGCGAAGATTTATGGGTAAATATTACCTGTAAAGATGGGAGACATGTTAGTCAACTATGTATATGCGCAGTTTATCTACCCTCTCCTCTAAAATTAGATGACCTACAACATTACACAGACCAGGCACTAAAAAATCTAAATCAATCTAATTGTGATCACACAATAATAGTGGGCGACTTTAACTTAAACAGACTCGACTGGTCCCATGCTTACAACTCTACACACTGTATTCACACTGGCACTAATTCTGATGTCAATGCATGCTTCTCCGAATTCTTGGCTCTCAGTGATTTACGCCAATACAATAAGGTACTTAACGAAGACGATAGAATACTTGATTTAGTTTTAAGCAACAACGATATTATCAACCTCACCCACACCGACACACCTCTTACGCACGAAGACAGTCCTCATCCAGCCTTGGAATTTTCAGCTCCTTTCTCAGTTAACACAAAACGCATACCTGAGAATTCCGTGTCGAGACCTAACTTTTTCAAAGCTGATTACGACCTCGTCACTAATGCTCTTGACTCTGTGGATTGGAATGACAAATTTGCTAATTCCAAAGATTTATTTATTTATTTATTTATTTATTAAGGACTCCCAACATAAGTAACACAATAGAAACAAGGTAACAAGCTTAGCATTAAAATGTCTAGTGCACTTATAATTACAGGGTGTCACTGCATGTACTGTAAATATTATTCGACTAAACTAAACAACAAACAATATTCATGTGCGCCACGGTAGGTGGGTAATAGTTACAAACAGTAGGTAAATTATTTTAAACAATTCAGCATAGGTTGATTATATCTAAAAAAAAGAGACAAAACAAAGAAGATAAACAGAAGGTAGAAAAATCTAGATTATTTTTTAATTTTTTTTGACAAAAGAATCTTACTTAAACAATTTTTAAACTTTGCTAGCCTGTCAGAAATGTCGAGGTCATCGCTCTTTGAAAGAGTGTTATAGTGCCTAAAGAGTCTTGGGAGAGTGCAGTGTCTACCAAGGTTAGTCCTAGAATATTGGGTGGTAAAAAGATTATACGAGCATTTCCTAGGTAATCGAGTTGGTGCATAGATAGACAATTGTTCAATAAGCTCAGGAGAGTCAATGTTTCCATTGAACAATTTGTGAAGGAACACCAGATCTAGGTATGTTCTGCGACTCGATAGTTCATGCATGTTATAGTGTTGAAGTCTGTCTTTATAGCTGGGCAATTTGCAATTGGCAAAAAAAAGATGACGTCAATATGATGGTTACTACGTTTTACTCAACCTTACATGATATAATCAAAGAACATGTTCCTATAAAGAAGCCTAAAATTACTGGTTACCCTGCTTGGTACTCTAAAGAGCTCATACGCATGATTAAGGAAAAGAACAAATTACATAGAAAATTTAAAAAGTTTAACAATCCATTACATTTAGAATGGTTTTATAAATTAAGAAAAAACTGCACTACAACACAACAAGTATGTTATCGCAATTACATAAATTTAATTGAGAGCTCTGTTAACAAAAACCCAAAATTTTTCTGGTCATTTATTAAAAATAAAAAAAGAGAAGGAGGTACCTATCCTTCTCCCATGTACTTTCAAGATAAAAGTGCATCAAAAGGCGATAAAATCTGCGAACTTTTCGCGGAAAACTTTTCTTCCGTTTATTCCACTGATTCCCCAGACACCTCAACACCTTCATCCCTCTCTACGAATACTCTCTCTGATGCCTTTACAACCCTCTGCTCACTTCATATATGTTACGAGGATATTGAAAAAGGACTCAAACAACTAGACATCGGAAAAGGAGCTGGATATGACGGCATACCCCCGATTTTTTTCAAAAAGTGTGCCCTTTCACTCTCTGCTCCATTGTACACTATCTTTAACTCTTCTCTTTATAAAGGAATATTTCCAGATATATGGAAAGACGCTAAAATAGTCCCAATTTTTAAATCAGGTGATAAAAATAATGTAACCAATTACAGGCCAATATCAATATTATCAGTTCTTGGAAAAGTGTTTGAAAAAATAGTTACACAACATTTGTCCTGGCATTTGAAACAAATCATCACAGAATCTCAGCACGGATTTATGAAAGCACGCTCAACCACTACCAATTTACTAAGCTACTCTTCAGAGCTTACTAAGTCTGTAGACAACAGAATCCCTGTTGATGCCATTTATACTGATTTCAGTAAGGCGTTCGATAAAATTGATCACAATTTATTAGTACGAAAACTTTCCAGACTAGGTATATCGGGAAACTTTCTAAAGTGGATTACTTCGTACCTTAACAACAGACGTCTGAGAGTAAACATAAGTGGCTATCAGTCTCAACCTTTCTATGCCAGCTCTGGGGTTCCTCAAGGATCTCATTTAGGACCAATGTTATTCAACGCTTACATAAATGACATCACAACATGTTTTCAGAACTCTAAAATATTTTTATACGCTGACGATATGAAGATCATCAAACCTATTCTGACACACCTTGACACAGATTCACTCCAAGAAGACCTAGACAGACTATCTTACTGGTCAATACATAATGGTATGCCACTAAACGTCAAAAAATGCTTTCACATACACTTCAGTCGTAACAAAAATCCAATAAAAACCAAATATTTCTTGAACAATTCTGAACTAGCTACAGTAGACGATATTCGTGATTTAGGTGTTACTTTTGATTCTGCCCTAAAGTTTGACACACATATCTTAAAGACTACTACCAAATGCTTTAAAACTCTAGGGTTTGTTATAAGAAACAGCAAAGAATTCAAAAAATCATCAACTAAAATTAAACTATTCAACACTTTAGTCAGACCCGTACTAGAATACTGTAGTCCGATATGGAATCCTAACTATGAAATATATTCCAAACGTATCGAAAGCGTTCAGAGACGTTTCTTGTATCATGTCTCATATGGTGATAACCAAGCCAAAAAAAATTAATAGCTACGACAGTAGATTGAAGCACTACCACATGAACCTGTTATCGTCGCGAAGAACAATGCTAGACTTAGTATTTTTACATAAATTATATAACGGAAATATAGACTGCTCGGCATTATTAGGTATTCTTCAAGTACACGCTCCCTCTCGATTACCAAGAAAAAGTGCCTACAACTTATTTTCCACTTTATACTCCAAAACTAATTTAGGGAAATATTCACCTTTGCCAAGGCTCTGTAGGTATTATAACTCTATCTCAAAAAGTGATGATGTCGATGTGGCAGAACCATTGTCGAAATTTAAAAAGAAACTGTGTCATATACTTTACCAGTAGTATTGTAATGTAATATTAAATAGACAGCTGCTATAATAAAAAATATTATTTCATTTTTCTTTTCCATATCTCTTTTTTTTTTGTTTGACAATTATTTTGATCTTGTTTAGTTGGTGTTGTACCTAGAACAGTAGATACATACGTACGTTCTATACCAGTTGTTCAACTGTAGTATGGTACCGTTTTATAGTTATATCACTAGATATTAAATGTTAATATAACCTACCTAATGTAATACATCGTAGGGACCTACCATACTAATTTTTATTTAAATAAGATCTTGCATAATATTATAAAAGCTATAATAAAACATATATTGTAGTATTACAGATATATAAATTATATTTGTTAGAAAGTTATTTACCTATATCTAATGTTGTACCTACACACCAGTTAATTATTAAAACTCTTAAATAATGTTGTTTTAAATAAGTAATAATATATTTACAAAATATAAAAACAGTACACTTTACATTTCTTGTATAAGTATTCGTAATTTTGAATTTGAAAGACTTGTTATTTTTTATTAACTTACTTATTATTTGTCATACATTCTCGTAAACTTATCTTGTTATATGCCTATAATGTTGCAAAATTTGTATTCTTGCATGCTGTGACATCCTGTAAGTGGAGGAACACATTGTCATAAGTTAAATTAGTTATAAGTTTATATTTTATTGTGATTCTTTTGTTGGGTGTCCATAAATAAATAAATAAATAAATAAATAGACTGTGCTGCCTTTCGCTGTGAAATAGTCAAAACCACCACCACCATGTCAATGTCAAAAACGGCGAACCTGAAAACTGCTGAAAACGGAGGAAAATCACTAAGAAGTGTGTTGTGTTTCAAAAATTCATAATCATAAAATAATATAATGGTTTTAACTAAAGAATATAGGATATGTATGCCTATGACGGTGGAAGAGGTATGTATTTAACTTTACTTAAAAGACGTACCAAGGGAAACAATTACAAACCCTCATGAATAAAAATAAATATTACAGTTGGTAGGTACTGAACTATTTCGTTTTATCCTGTTTAGTAACTAAACTACTACAGTACATGTTAAATTGTAACTATTATTATCCCGCTTATGGGATATTAATGTATTTATCTGTATTAAAATAGATGAACATTAGCACTTAGCTGCAACCTTGTAAAGTATTGATTATGGACAGGAACTCAACATAGTTAGTATCCCTAGATTTATCTACCTACAGTCCACTGGCCACACACCTTGAATACATTTTTATTAGATTTATTTAGATTTTTTCTATACCTTCTGATTTGGATTGAAAATTTGTTTCCATGAGCTCAATTATTTATGTTTTTGAGCTGTATAAGTGCAGTTATTGCAAATAAAATGGCAAAATGAGACCACCATTATGTGAAGGAATGTTTTCATTCGGCTTGGCTGTGAATGCCTATCTGCTGAAAACATAATTTATGACCCCCCTCGGGTGAGTCATTTTTTTTATTGGGGCTTGATTTTGGTGCTTTAATTGCAATAAAAAATAATTTTACGGAAGCACCACATAATAATATGTTATAAATCAGACACCATTGGATTCATATTGAAATTTTCTACACATTTATGTATTCTACTAAACATAAAATAACTAAACCTGATTTAACTTATGTACACCCATTGGTACACTAAGCGAGTGGCGCGATCAAACCTTATTAATTTTTAATTATTAACCCGTTGGTGCATATGGCGCGTCAGGAGTTCAGTGAAGGAAAACATTGTGAAACCTGCAGCTTTGTCAGCTTCAGACATGTTCTTTCCTCTGACTGGGCTGTCCCAGGCACTGCAGCATCTCATGCAGTTGCTGATGCTGTTTAAATCATCTATAATAGATATAAAAAGGCCTTAATACTTATCATTCATAGATAAATAAATATAAATAAAATAATATTAGCTCCTGGTGCTAATGCCTCTACAACCAACTAGGATGAGTAGTTTTGGAAGCAAAAAAAAAAAGAAATTAATTTTTTTTTGTGTTAATTATATATGTGGTTATAGGTATTTTACTTGTACAGGTAGGTCTATACGCCAACTCTATGAGGAGGTCAATGGTCTTGTAAATAATCAGCTTGCTAGTAGTACTAGTTTTCATTCAAGAAAAGACTTTACTTCAACAGCTGATTATAAGATTTTTTTTTTTTTTTTTCCTGGTTTATTTGCGATCAGTCGTTTGACTATGAGCAAATTTGTTGGTCATTCGTTTCGCAAGTTAAGTGCATGCTCCATTGAGCACGCTACTTCTTTTTTTTACATCCTTTGATGGAGCTTTAGGACGTCATGCCTCTTGAGGCGATTGGGATAGCTATGATTTGTTAACTGCGTGGCAAGTTCGTTAGAGTGCTGGGCCAGCCGTAGTTGGTAGTTTTCAGAAGTTTTTCTTATTTCTGCTATAACGGTGTCCATTTGCAGAGCCTCGTGGATTTCTGTATTTTTCACAAACCATGGGACATTTGATATAGTGCGTAGGATTGCGTTTTGTACTCTTTGTATTACGCTAAGGCTTGTTTTGCAGGCACTGCCCCACAGCTGTATTCCATACATCCATACGGGCTTTAGAATAGTTTTGTAAATAAGTAGTTTGTTGTCCATTGATAGTCTGCTATTGCGACCCAGAATCCATAGGAGAGATCTGAATTTGATGTTAAGTTCCTCTCTTTTAGTTTTGATGTGGTTTTTCCATGTCAGCCTACGGTCAAGGTGCATGCCAAGGTATTTTACGTGATCGGTATGAGGCAGAGTATCAGCACCAAGCCGAACTGGTGGGCAATCGCCTTTTCTTAGGGTAAACGTGATATGCATAGATTTAGTAGCGCTTGCTTTAATTTTCCACTTCTTCAACCAGGTATCTACCTCATTGAGACCTTTCTGTAGTTCCTCTGATGCCGTTGCTTTGTCAACATTACAGGCCATTATTGCGGTATCATCGGCAAATGTTGCAGTGGTTACTCCTTCTACGTCAGGTAGGTCTGCGGTGAATATGGAGTATATTAGTGGACCCAGAACCGATCCCTGCGGAACACCAGCTCTGATTTCGTGAAAATTTGATGTTTCACCCAGTTCCTTTACTTGGTATATCCTGTTGGTCAAATATGAGTGTAGGACTCCATAGTAGCTATGAGGAAGATAGTTTTTCAGCTTGCTAAGTAAACCATTATGCCACACCTTGTCAAAGGCCTGTTGGATATCTAGGAAAGCTACAGAACAGTACTGTTTTCTTTCCAGAGCATCTCTTATCTTTTCTGTGACTCTATGCACTTGTTCTGTAGTGGAGTGTCCTTGTCTGAATCCGAATTGGTGGTCAGGTATTACTTTGCATTCATTCAACATAGGTATGATTCTTCTGTGTATTATCTTCTCACAGACTTTTGAGAGAACCGGTAGCAAGCTGATCGGCCTGTAAGACCCAACGTCGTTTGGAGGTTTTCCTGGCTTTTGGATCATAATTATTTGTGATATTTTCCACATGGCCGGAAAGTACTGTACTCTTAGTATGCCGTTATATAGCGTGGTCAGATATACTATGGCTTTTTTGGGGAGTTGCATCAATATCTCTTTCGTTATAAGGTCAAAACCTGGTGCTTTTTTATCGCATAGCTCCTTGATTATCCGCATTACTTCTCTTGAAGTTGTAGTTTTCGGAGGTAAAGACATTTGATATGGTTGATTCAGAATATCATTAACCTTGTTTTCTGTTACGGAGTCACCTACATCGTTGGGTTTATACACTGTTGCTAAATGGTCTGCAAATAAATTAGCTTTCTCTTGAGGAGTTCTGGCCCACGTATTGTCTTTCTTTCTTAGTGGAGGTTTCGCTGCTTGAGGTCTATCGTATGATTTTGTAAACTTCCATAGGGAGTAGTTAGTTGCTGAAGTCGCTGTCAAGGTCTCTAGTTTTGTCGCTAATGTTGTATTGTGCCATTCCTGTAGTAGTTTTTTGACCTCGCTTATAGCCCTATTAAACGCTTTTTTGTCTTCGTGCCATATACGGTCTGCTCTGGTGCCATATACGGCGCAGTCTTCTTTTTTCTTTAATTTTATTTTTGATGTTCAGCGGTAATATTTATTGTCTGGCCTTTAGCTTTCAGAGTTGGTGTATATTTCCAGCATGCCTCTTGAATAAGTGACGTGAAGATTTTCGTCGCATCATCAATATCCTCTGGGCATTTCAGGGCAACTTTAAGATTCAGATTTTCTGTGACATATTCGCGAAATAAGTCCCAATCGGTATGTCTGTTGCTGAGTACTTCCGGTTTCTCTACTTCAATTACCTTGGTGCTTACAGTTAATAGTACCGGCGTATGGTCAGAAGACCCATCTAGGCAGGATTCTGGAGCTAGGTAATGCTTGGACAGTCCTTTAATGATAAAAAAGTCCAGTAAATCCGGTATCTTGTGTGGGTCAGTAGGCCAGTATGTTGGTCCCAATGCGGAAATTGCACGCAGTCTGTTGTTGGTAATACTAGCTATTAACTGTCTCCCTCTTGGCGTGGTAAGTCGCGTACCCCAACTTGTATGCTTGGCGTTCCAATCTCCTCCAGCTATGAAGCGATTACCCAAGGTATTAAAAAACTGTGAGAACATGGTATCGTTGATTTTGTGTCTTGGTGGGCAATATATCGCTGAGACGCTAAAGTAGCCAGATTTGTCCGCTATAGATACTGTTGTCGCTTGTATAGCTGCGGTTCTGAATTCTGGTAGGAGATGATGTTTTATATTGTCACGAATTATGATAGCAGTTCCCGCATGTGCTGTTCCGTCCGGGTGGTTAGTAGTATAAATGCAATAGCCTCTAATTTTAATTAAATTAGAGGCTATTGCATTTATACTGATTATAAGATGACAACCTCATTGTCATAGAGTTCTTTGGTTGGCATACAGACCTACCTGTACAAGTAAAAACACCTATAACCACAAAATTATTGTTATTTAAAAATAAATATTTTTTAATATTAATATATCAGTCATCTAGTACCCATAGCAGCTCTGCTTAGCTTGGAGCTAGATGATGCTGTATAAATTGTCCAGCATTAATAATTTATTCTTTATTCTATTTCAGTACCGTATAGGCCAATTGTATATGATAGCTCGACACAGTTTTGAGCAATCCAGCAATGGGGAAGGTGTGGAAGTGGTCGCCAATGAGAAGGTCACAGATGAAGTCAATGGAGTAGGGCAGTTCACTGAAAAGAGGATTCATTTGTCCAGGTAAATTTGAGTTCTGACGGAATCTTAGCTTTAACATTAATATCAATCTGTTGTCAAACTACCCTCTAGTTAGCATATTTTTGATTTGTTGTGAATTGTGTGTTTTATTGTGTGTTTTAAATGTGTGTTCTAAACTTTATTAACGCTTTCCGGTGTAATAATTTACGTAGTTTTAAGTTTCTCTGTAAGTGAATTGTATATAATTCTTAAGAGAAAAATAAATGTCTTAAACCATAAAAATTACAAAGAGGCTTAGGGTATCAAAAGGGCTTTATAAAGCGTAAAGTCCTTTGATACCCCGAGCCTGACAAAACCATCTTGAGTCCAGAGCCATATACTAAATATTCATCATCATCATCTCAGCTGTACATCCACTAATGGCAAGGTAAAAAGGCATAGTGATCCTATGTACTGATCATGGCGATTGTTGCCATACTCACCACGCTTAGCAGGCGGTTTGGCGAGCGCAGGAAAGGTTGTTGATACATCGAAAGATGCTGCTGCTCATTTTCCATGCATCTAAGCAGGTTCATACATATTTTAATATATCTTAATTTTCTGTGGGGCATCCCACAGGAGAAGAATGTTGCACCTCATCTTTTGCCCCTAGATGTAGTAAGAATCTGCCAAGACATATTCATCATATTCATCTCATCATCATATTTTATCGAAGAGATGTATGTACCTACATACCTCTTGAAGATAGGTAACAGCATTTTTCCGTTTATCAATATCCCATACCTACAGGGCTAGGTTGTTATGTAAGGCTTGCAAGTTAAATAAACTCTAGTTTATCCTAGCATGGGTTCTCTAAATTTAATTTAGGTATTGTAGCTCGACATCATTTAATAAATATAATACGGCTTAAACCATAACTTATTATCATCTTGCTTACATTTCGTAGACCATTTAGAGGCCCTTTTTGATGAGGACCTCTAAGAAGGGCCTCTAAATGGTCTACGAATCGACAGCAAGATTATAATAAGTTAGGTATGTGGTGTAAGCCATATTATATTTATTAAATGGCTTCTCTAGTTGCAAAACTACAATTTTATGTACTTGCTTATCACATGGACATGTGCACATGTGTCACAAGTCATACTCATAATACCAGACAAATGTGTGTAAAACTTATCATGTTTGTAATATGATAACAAAACCGCTTTTAAACTTAATAGGAGGTATTAAGGAAGTGTGACTTATCTTAATTACTATAGTCATAAATAGCCATTTGTAAAATAAAAGTAATATGCTATTATTTTCAGCCATTTACCTTATTGGCTCCAATCTGTGACACCAAGGATATTCTACATCACTGAAAAAGCATGGAATTATTACCCATACACAATTACAGGCAAGTATAATACTTTATTATTGCCAAGTGACATTAATTATTAAGTTATTATTTAGTTTACTAACCTTAAGTAGTAGTGTTACTATCTTTTTATAGATCAATGTAGCAGTTTCATGAATGAATTAATTCAAAAATCCTTGCTTAGGTCAATAAGAAACAGTCAACATATTAGATTTTTTTTTATGTTATTAATAAAAGCCTAAAATAGAGATTTAATATTTCTTTTGCTCTCTTTCATGTATTGGCGATCATCAACAGAATACACAGTAAGTTTCTAATTAAATGAAAATTTTGTAATCTGATTCCTAGAAACTAAAACTTTATATTTTTCAGTGCTCATTCTTACCAAAATTCGCTATCTCAATTCAAACAAGGTATGAAGACAACAATGGGAGCACAGAAAACGTAAGTACACCCAGACCTATCCCGAACTCTGTCGTATTTTTTTTATATTTATGTTATAAAATTCGTTTATCAAATTTTTAATAAATGTTCATGTTTTTTTCCCTAATGTGTTGATTATTATGTAATATTTACGGGATATTACCTATGATTTGAGTTTCGATATAAATAACTCAAAAAGACTCAAATCATGGTAAATATTGCATTTTTTACAAACATGACAGTTTTAAAAGTTATATTCCTTGTTGATACTTTTTTCTCTTTTATTTACGTACTGCTTTTCTACCGATGATTTTTGCTGTTTTATACTTTTATGTACCTGTTTTAGGACTGTACACAACTGCGTTTCCTTTTGTAATTTAATACTTACGTCACAATTTATTTATTTATTTTATTTATTTATTTATCTACATTACACCTATTTTGACAGGATTATCCTAATACAATAGTGCAGTCATCTTACTTAACAATTAAATTACAATTAGTACTCACTTTCATTTATAAATATTCGATTAAAGTCGTAAATATTGCATTAAAAAAACAATTCATTTCACAAACACAAATACAAAAAACCATTCAATCACATTAAAAATTGATACTCAATTCCATTAAAAATTTAAAATACCATACTTATGAAAAAACCATATTAAAAAATAATTTAGTCCACCTCTAATGTTACATAATGAATTAAATAAATAAATGGTTGAAATCGGCCAGGTAACATCATCATTATCATCATCTTTACAGTGCCTGGGCCTCGCAGCAGAAGAGCTCGAGCAAAGAGAAGTGGACTACCTCGACATCGCATACGACGAGATCAAACCGCACCACTACAAAGAGGCGGAGGACCCTAAGTTCTTCAAGTCAGAGAAGACCGGGCGAGGGCCGCTGGTGGAGGGATGGAGGAGCACCCAGCAGCCGATCATGTGCTGCTATAAAGCAGTCAGTGTGAAGTTCGAAGTGTGGGGGCTTCAGACTAAAGTGGAGGAGTATGCGCAAAGTGTAAGCATTACAAATATTTTTAACATCAGTTCTTCAAGTCGGAGAATACTGGACGAGGACCACTGGTGGAATGATGAAGGAATTTCCAGCAGCCGATCATCTGCTGCTATAAAGCAGTCAGTGTGAAGTTAGAAGTGTGGGGGTTTCAGACTAAAGTGGAGTATGCGCAAAGTGTGAGTATTCCAAATATTTTTAACATCAGTTCTTCAAGTCAAAGAAGACCGTTCGAGGATCGCTGGTGAAAGGATGGAGGAGTTCCCATGTTTATATGTTACATATGTTATGTATGATGCACTGGTCTCCTTCATTCCGGACGTTTCACCGCTAATAAAAACCCAACGACAGGACTCTAAAGTGGCATCTTTTCCTATGTCTTTTCTGAACGTCTTTGTACGTAAGAAACTGACCTCCAGGCCACGCCCCTGTCTCGTCAGGCATTATTAGGCCACGCTTTTGCAAATGTAAACGATATTCACGTCAAAGAATAATGGGAAAAAACGGTTTTGGCGATATCTTAACACTGTTGTGCTAGATGTTCCCCGCGACTTCGTACGCGTTTTGATGCTCTGCCTGAAGCCTTCCTCGATAAATAAGCGCAATCCAACACTAAAATGTTATTTCGATTCGAGCCGGTAGTTCTGAGATAGGTGCTTTGTTAAAATAATATGAATAAACTTATTTTAAGAAAGAATAATCCAAGGCTTGCTTCTACTACTATTTCAGATAAATAAATAAAAATAATAAATAATGCTGGAAATTCACACAGCATCATAATAGCCCCAAGCTTGTGTTGCTTGTAGATGACTGATATACTTAATACAATATACTACATTGATAGATTTTTTTTATTATTTATATAAAAACATCCAGAACACCCTGAACAAATATCTACAGATCATTCTCAGATTCACTCAAATCAGATTGGTCTCGAGGCGGGAATTGAACCGCAACCTCTTGCGTCGCAGGCGGACCTTGCGCTTCCTCTCTCTCTCTCTTTTCCGCTGCGCCACAGAAGTCGTCTGCAGATTATTTTTAAACAATGTGTAGGTACTAACTACCATGAATGAAATCGCATCATTCCTAAGTGTTAGCACTATCATTTAATACTCCTAATGAGGTCACCCAAGATTGCGGTTTATGCTTACGCTAGTTTGCGGTTAAGATTAAGCTACGCTATATCCTATTAAGTTGACGATACATCGGAATCGCTTCGCTTGAGAATCAAATAGGGTTTAGATGGCGAAGAGTCTGAATAAAAATCATGCAAGTTCATTAAATTTCGAAACACTATTTGCCCCTTCTCTCTTGCCCGTGGATGCAGTACGAATCTGCCAAGAGACGCCTCCGGAAGATGGGCTGCAGCGTCCTTTCGTGTATCAACATTACGTACTGCTCTACAACCCGCCTGTCAAGCGTGGCGAGTATGGCAACAACCCCTCATAATCTTGGAGATCCGTGAGAGAACACTCCGTCAAACGTAACATTAGACAAAATAAAACTGTTAAATGACGACTACAACGACCGAGTTATGTTCTTCTGTTCGCTTCTAAACTGAATTGGTTCACTTTAGATTATGTGCTTTGTTCTATTAATATGTGTAGTTTTCTTTTGTAATTTATCACTCAATCAATAAGGTAAATACGGCCGCACGGAATAAAGTATTTCTAGAAATTGATCATCATTTGAATCAGTAATTAGTGCTCCTTGAGTGAACAGTTTTAGGAATAGACTTGTTAAACATTTAAAATGCACTGACCAACTGTTAGTTTCAAGGTAACGAAACCAACTTTATTTTTTGTAAAATTCGCTTCACAGGCTATCCGCGAGATTTTACTGCTCGGCCACAGACAAGCGTTCGCATGGATGGATGACTGGTTCAACATGACCATCGATGACGTCAGAGAGTACGAGCGCGACATGCAAACCAAGACCAATGATAAAGTGAGTCTTTTTTAATTTTTTTATTGCAGATGGACCTTTGTATGACCACAATCTCACCTGATGGTAAGCGACGATGTGGCCGATCAGAAAGGTCTAGATTAAGTTACATCCTTTAGAGGACCAATGCCGTGCGTCCTCTAAAGGATGTAACTTAATAGGTGTCTTCTACCTTTGTGATCGGCCACATCGTCGCTTACCATCAGGTGAGATTGTGGTCAAACAAAGGTCGTTCCCGGTTGCCGGCAGTAGAATGTTACCTGTCCTCTCCTGCCCGTCGATGCAGTAACAATCTGCTAAGGGAAGAGCAGCAGCATCTATCCGTCTATCAACAACTAGTACTGCGCTCGCCGACCCGCATGCCAAGCGTGGTGAGTATGGTAGCAACTCCTCATGATCCATAGTGAGACGAGGCCCATGTCCAGCAGTGGACGTCCTACGGCTGAGATGGTGATGATGATGAGACGACGCATTGGCGATGTTGATGTCAGGGATTTAAACTTTTTTCAGCAGTTACGAAACATTCGGAATTGATATGTTTTTAATTTTTCATGTCATTTTACTTTATTTATTACAATTACAATTACAATGAGCCATAAGTGTCCCACTGCTGGGCAAAGGCCTCCCCTCCAACTCTCCATGCATCCCGATCCGCCGTCAATTCGACCCATGCACTGTTATGCCGGTCTAACTCGTCACGCCATCGCTTCTTCGGTCTGCCGCGGCGCCTCACCGTGTTGGGGCTCCACTGAGTGGTGATCTTTGCCCACAGGTCTTCGGGCATTCGGCAAACATGACCAGCCCAGCTCCATTTAAGTTTTGCAACTTTTTGAGCTACGTCGATAATTTGAGTTTATAGTTTTATAGTTTAGTTTTTTTTACTTTATTTATATTTCATTTATTTATTTCATATCGCATTTAAGTTAGTAGTTGGTTGACACGATTATTACAACAGATAAATTACCCCAAAAACTGATATAAAAACGATTTTCACATTACAGTGAACAGAAATTTTTACTTTATAATATTAGTGAGATAAGTGGGATGTAGGCGCAGGCGCAGTAACCATGGTCATTTAAACAATTACGTTCAAATAATTGTTTGTCAAGCCGTCGCGTCGCCTTAACGTTTATCACATACTTTGGATTTTATCCTGCTAAAAGTAATTAAAGATAAAATTAACGTAAAATCTATACTAACATTATAAAGAGAAAAGATTCGTATTTTGTATGTTTGTAAAGAATGAACTCAAAAACTACTAGACCGATTTTCAAAATTCTTTCACTATTGGAATGCTTTATTATCCCTGAGTATAGGCATAATTAAATGGTTCTCAGCCGATATGACCTTATCAAGAACTAGCTTAGCTAGTCGACCCACTACTGCGGAGCTGCGGGCAGTTATTTATAAAATACTAGCCGCACTCCGCAGTTTCACTCGCGTAGTTCTCGTTCCCGTGGGAATACAGGAATAAAATATAGCCTATGTTACTCAGGAAAAATGTAGCATTCTAATGGTGAAAGAATTTTGAATCGGTCTAGTAGTTTTTGAGTTTATTCGTTTCAAACATACAAAATACAAAACTTTACTGTATATAATACTAGATTTTTCCCGCGACTTCGTCCGCGTGGAAGTCATAAAACTTAAAATCCTCTTTTTCACGCAGAGCCACTTTGATTCGAAAATATAAATCCCATTTATTCCCTATCCCGTGAGAATTTCGAAAAATCCCTTCTTAGTGCACCTCTAGGATACTCAAGGTAATGTGTGCCAAATTTCAAGTCTTTGGGTCCAGTGGTTTAGGCTGTGCGTTGATATATCAGCCAGTCAGTCAGTCAGGACTTTGAATTTTATATAAGTATATAATAATAGGCCTTTGCCCTGCAGTGGGACGAAAATGGCTAGTAATAATAATAATATAATATTAGTACATATTAGTGTTAGTATATTAGTAAGTATAGTTATAAACCTTGGATACAAACCTTGGATCTTTCTCTCCAGCTGAAAGCGACGATTGAGAACGCAGACGCCAAGCCCGAAGACGCCCAGTCGGACTCCGTCCCCCACACCCCGAAGAGCCCCAAAGGCTCCGTCCCCAGCACGCCCAAGAGCCCTAGGACACCGAAGAGCTCTGCCACCACGCCGACCGAAGGCCGGTCGTGGTTCAACTGGTCTTGAACTGGTAATCATTTGAATCACGATGTAAGTCTCCATTCATGTTCCTTTTGTTAGTAAAGAATAATCATCATCATCATCATCATCATCATCATCATCACCATCATCATCATCATCAACGTCGTGGTTTAACTAGTCTAAACTGGTAAACAACTGAATCACGATGTAAGTCTCCGATAATGTTTCTGTGGTTAGTGTAGATTAATCATCATCATCATTATTATCATTCGACTGTCTCCGTGGCTCAGTTGGTACGCAGGAGGTAGCGGTACGGGTAGGGGTTCGTTTCCCGCCACGGGACAAATGTTCGTAACTGTTCTGCAGATATTTGTCCCGGGTCTGGATGTTTTTCTATGTAAGATAAGTATGATGTAATCACAAAAAAATAGATTTAAAATAATCAACTGGTTTCCAGAATGATAATAAATAAATTAATAATGTTGGACACTACACACAACACCATCTAGTCCCAAACTAAGCAAAGCTTGTTTGTACTTATGGAAACCAAATAAATCAAAATATATTTTATATATTTGTTATCTATTATTAATCAGAAATATAAAAAAAAATTAGGAAATGAACACTATACCCGTACGCTAGAACATTTAGCATTAAGTATAGGAAAATTAATAAAAAATAGATTAGGGCTTTACACAGTCCTAATATATTTTCTAAATTTAGTTAAAACACTGCGTAGTTACTTAGTTCTTCCATTTTGTTGAAACTGTAAAACGTTGTTTGTTGCATTTAAAAAAACTACTTTCCTAATATTTATTTAGGGAATATTTCGCCTTATGATCAATACTTCTTTAAAAATAATGTTTTGTTATTAGAAACATACAAATTTTACGTAGTTACCATGTGTTAAGAACGTTTATTTGATGTTGCGAGATAATAATAACTGATAATGTAATATTTAAACATTTTATGGGAATTTCTTATTTTCACTTTTAAAATTAATGTGTGATACTAATCGTTTTGTAAATACGAAACGAAACGTGTCAGAATAGATTTCGATGTTATATTACCTACGTGAGTTATTCCCGTTTCAAAAAATGAATTTCTTGTTTTGTTATTATCTAATGGTCTGTAGGTTGAGTTTCTCGATGTTCCGACCCAGTTTGATGCGCCGTGATCATGGAGCTTATAATGTCAAGAGGTTGGCAGACAATGTACCCTTAAGCTCTTTAATTTCACCCTATATACAGGGTGTAAAAGGACAACTACCGGAAACTTCGGGAGGTCAATGTACTCGTCAAATAGAACAACTTTTACTAAGGAACTTTTGCTGTAAAAAAATATAAAGAAACAGCTGTTCCATATATTTTAGTAAAGTAGGTATTGTACTTTTGTATGGAACAGCTTTTTCTTCACATTTTTTTACAGCGAAAGTTCCTTAGTAAAAGTTGTTCATATTGATGACTCCATTGACCCCCCGAAGTCTTCGGTTGTCGTCCTATTACACCCTGTATACCCTTTATCTTTAAGTAAGCCCGACTAAGCTGTGAATTGTATATTTGCTGGGCAAGCCTAATCTATCTGACAATGTCCCAGAAACAGCGTCCCGTACCGCATGGGTGAACTGTTAGACATTGTCGCTGTATAAAGCATCTATACTCTGTTAAAAATAATAATGCTGGTAATTTTACACAGCAGCAGCACTTAAATCGGGACTCGATACGGGATACAAATATTTAAAAGTTATTGTAACATAATGATGTTCCAAATGACGCAGGGATTTTGGATTAGAAACCGCTTACATTAAGAACAATTCTACCAAGTTCAGCTGCAAGTGGTAGTAGTTTTACTAAATAAGTGTGTTTTCTATGTGCGTTGATGATATAAATGTGTATTTATGACGGTTATTCTGTGTGATAGTGTCTTATAGTGATGTCTGCTTAGATCTCCTATGTTAATAAATATAACAAGGACCCATGCACTAGTGCCACGTATTGCATAGGTTAACAGATGCTAACGCTGTTTAAAGAATGTTTTGATGGACGTGTGCAAGATCTTTAAAATCTCTATCTCTTCTCTACATGGTATGAATTGAAGTCGCTCCCGCGTCTGTCTGTCGGTGTTTGGCTTTCTTCTCCTAAACCACGCAACGGATTTTCACGCGGTTTTCACCTATGGATTGTTGATTGGATTGTGTTTAAAGAGGTAGGTTTAGAAGTATGTAAATGTCATTGGGGTTTGGTGTAAGTTCGATGAACTATAATGAAGATTGTTGCAGTTGTCGGAAAATTTCATGCAGATTGGGAGTTGTTTGTGTTAAACCATTGTTTAAACCTTTATACAGCGTCAGCAACTAGTATTCTGGCATTACAGCGTCCCGGAATACTTTGGTTAACAGATAAATCATCTCTAGATAGATGTAAAATGGCCTACTTTTTACTATGGGTTCTATATTCCTAAATGTTAATCTAACTGTTCTAATTTTACGAGAAGTTGCAAATAAACTTGAAATGTATATTTATCTATATTAATATAATTCATAATTGTTATAGCTAGAATACGACTAGTCCATTTCGAGATTTGTTTAATAAAAACACTTTGAACGCTTGGACTGCAGGCCTAAAATTATTGAAATATTTATTTATATTACTAGTATATTCGTATGTAATTTAACGAAATATGCGTGGTAGTTTTGTATAGATTATTATGAAAGCCATGTATCCCATGATTTTTGTGTCTAGTTTTTGCTCGCTAGATGGCACTTTGCTAATAGTCTTTTTTTAAACTTTCGCGATCACAACACATTATTAAAATATGGGATTATCGGGTATTTATCGCGTAATTACCACGACCAGGTACAATCCGGTCGAAACGTCGGGAATAAAATAAAGGTGATTACACGATAAATACCCGATAATCCCATATTTAAATAACTTTGCTAATAAGCGTTAAAGGTGAGTCTTATATACCACATAAGTTGAACTATTTGACGACCTCCAAAAGTTAATAAAACATAGATAAGTTAAGTGAGTGAGTTGATGTTAAATTATGTCTGTTAATTGTTGTTTATAAACTTGTTGTATTCACGCTTTTAATACTCTTGTCTGATATTATTGTAACTTGTCAAATACATGAGTTTTCCACTTTTTGACCAAAGTATAAGATATTAAGACGAAATAGTAAGGAAATGAATGTGATTGCGGGATTGCGAAACTATAATAGTTGCTAGTGACCAAAGTGAGGCGTGCAATAGAAGAAATAGAGGTTCTTATAACAAAACACGACAATCTAAACAGAGCTAGTTTACAAAATTTTAATTTTTATCCCGTCATGTAGTTTATCAAAAAATGTTAGACACAATAAAAAAATAACAGCGGTACATTAGAGCTGAAACATCGTGAGTCTCTATTTAGTGCACGTTATGGCTCCACGAGCCCAAATCTAAATTGAAATGCGCTATAACTAAGTAATGTTCAAATTAAATTGAAAGAGCAAACTATTTAGTGCACGTTATGGCTCCACGCGCCCACATCTAAATTGAAATGCGCTATAACTAAGTAATGTTCAAATTAAATTGAAAGAGCAAACTATTTAGTGCACGTTATGGCTCCACGCGCCCACATCTAAATTGAAATGCGCTATAACTAAGTAATGTTCAAATTAAATTGAAAGAGCAAACTATTTAGTGCACGTTATGGCTCCACGCGCCCACATCTAAATTGAAATGCGCTATAACTAAGTAATGTTCAAATTAAATTGAAAGAGCAAACTATTTAGTGCACGTTATGGCTCCACGCGCCCAAATCTAAATTGAAATGCGCTATAACTAAGTAATGTTCAAATTAAATTGAAAGAGCAAAAAATACGTTTATTACTTCTTCTTCTGTTATCGCTTTTTGTGATTGCTTTAACACAATTCTGCAAGTGTCAGGTAACTTCATCTTATCGTAAAAAAGTCAGTTAATGGTAACAATTATTAACGTTACGTTACCAGTTACCGACAGTAATAACAGCACGTTTATTAACTGACTTACGGAATAAATTTAGTTTAGATTTACATTCCCTGTCTACTGTCGAGTATTTTTATAGAAATTGTGACTAGTTACTACTATTTAGTCCTGTTCAACGTTCGTTTATTTTTCTGTGGCAAGTTATTTTTAATTTTGAAATTGATACAATCTGCCACATGTTATGACTTATGATTATTTTGTAATGACTGTTACGCTGTGTTCATTGGCTGTGGTTGTGTATGTACAAATTGTAGAACTCCGAATGCTAGCTTGTGGATATTATCGTGTGAACGGATTGTAAACTTACTGTGTAGATATAAATCAAATGTGTCGAACAAATTAGAGAAATATATGTAAATGTAAAACTTACTTTTGTTTCATTAGAAAATATTGTAGTCGGTAACAAATTATATGAATATTATTTAGACGATCTCCGTGGCGACGCAAAAGACCATTGCGTCCATTGTTTGCTTTATCAGCAGATATTTATTGACCGACTTCAAAAAAGGAGGAGGTTCTCAAGACATCTGTAATTTTTTAAATCTTTCTTACCTCTGTCGTTTATAAACCGGTTTGAAAAATTATTTTTTGGGCGAGATACACGTACAGATTAGTTTATTTTTTTTCAAAACGCAGTTCAGTTTACGCAGAAAGTATGATTTGGTGATCTGAAACTGATGAAGGAGACCACAGATGGGCATTGATTCTTTTTTATAAGGTAAGTCATGTTTCAGTGGTAGTTCCATTTTTTTAAACTTGATTTTGGTAAAGGGATGGATCCCAATACAATCGCCAAATCGATCACCAAAATCAAGGTATAGTTTCATGCCCTAAATATAACCTTGCGGTTGGGTCTTTGTTTTACTTTATAATGTTTGTTTGTTTTCACACCCAGTTCTGATGTTTTATTTATTTGAGCCACCAACAGAAGATACACAAAGAAAAAATTACAAAAGTAAAAGCAATAAAAATCATGAGCTAGTGTTCTCCCAATTACAGGCAGCTACATCTAGGTAATCATGATGGGATCCATGATAAATCGAGGGAAATACTGAAGGCGTTAATAGCGGTTTGGGTGTTTCAAGTCTAGGATTTTATAATTTTAAGTCGTTTTTTTTTATTAAAAACCGGCCAAGTGCGAGTCGGACTCGCGCACCGAGGGTTCCGTACAAACCTGTGGGTATATAAGACCTGAGTATTTGATATGAATTTAAATTTAATACCTTTACGCGTTCATGAGGAAAGAAGTAATAAGTTTAAAATTATTAAAAATATTTTATAAAATATGATGTAACTAAAAATTTACGGTTTTCATAATTTTTCCTTTATCTGTGCTATAAGACGTTGCTTCGTACCAAATTTCAAGATTCGTGAAGTACCCTGTAGGTTTTTATTCCCTTGCGAGTGTCGAAAATTTGCGGCTTAAACGGTTGTATCTTTTGATTGCGTTGGCTTAGAAGTATGATTTTTTCACAGCTCCAAGGCACAGTAGACCTGAGTATTTGTTATAAATTCCAGCTTGATACCTCCACGCGTTCCTGAGAAAAAGGGTCTCGACAGACAGACGGACGGACAACAAAGTGATCCTATAAGGGTTCCGTTTTTTCCTTTCGAAGTACGGAACCCTAAAAATATATTTATATTTATGTTAACTACAATAATTATTTATGTTAACTATCCTACGCCTTGTTTACTTGAATCTACGTTTATCAAAGTATAAGGTAAAATGAATAGCAACAGTCAGTCAATTACTGTTTAATACTGAATGGATCCACTCCAAATGTGGTGCGAGGCTTGTGAAGACCCCAGGTAAGCCCGGCACGGCGCAGCTCATGCCGTAGCTGCTGACAGCCTGAACCACGCCGCTGCAGATCAGGGGAGCTCCTGAATCACCCTGGAAAATAAAAACAAAATTAAAAGTAATTATTCCGTTTTGATAAGTAAATTTACAAAAGAACAAAAGTCAAAGGTCAAATTCAATAAGTGTTAATTCAATAGAGCAAAACGCTACATAGAATTGTCAATTTACAAAAGAAGAACAAAACACATATAGGTACATTGAATTTGTTCGCTTTAGATAACTTTTTTTTCCAAGTGAGGGTAAGAAGCGAGAACATATCACAATTTAATAGAATAAAGCACATATTTTTTTTTCGCTTTGGCGTGTCAGCCATACAGGAAAATAAATGAACACAAGAACCTTACTTGGTCGTTGTTTAATCATCATTTAACAACGGAGGAACAAAAAAAGGACAACCTGTGTTATGAGATCAGAGGTCAAGACCCACTGCGTCTCCGAACCAAGTGAGTATATAAAACATACAGCCTCATCGCCCCACAATTCATAGCTAAAAATCGGCACGTAATTTAAAGCCTCACGATTTTTGCGGAAATGTTTAAACTGCGATATACATATGTCACAGGCCTGTGTTTATTTTCAATGTATGATAAGTACATACCTACGTATTAAAAAAAAATGAGGAGTTCCAAAACATGAGAATCATCTTGTACCTAATAGGTATCGCAAGTCGCAAGCTAGGTTTAATTTGAAGCTAGACGGTCCTTTGTTTAATGTCCAGCATTCTTTAATTAACTTAGGTATTTATTTCTCTTTTTCCTGTGGATGTAGCAAGAACCTGCCAAGAGATCCCTCCGGAGGATGGACAGCAGCGTCTTTCCGTGTATCAACATCCCACCTGCCGAACTTTGTGAGTATGGCAACAACCCCCTCATGATTCTTGGAGATCAATGGGGGAAGACTACGTCTAGCAGCGGACGTTGATGAGCTTAGATGATGATGATGAAGATATTTGCTCTATATCTATACCTGACACGCATCCACGCCAGCCCCCATAGCACACATCATTCCAGCATCAGCGACGGGCGCCACATAAGGTCCGAGCTTCGCCCAGCAGTCGTCTAAGGAGACCACACTCATACGACCGGCCTGCAATACTTCCGTGTTTTTTTCTATCAGTGGGTCTTTGTAGCCGTAGCCGAATACTGTGCATTCACCTGAAGCATTAAATTATTTGGAAATTAACCCTAAGGGCATAATATTGCAAATTTCTCGTCTTCCTAGAATCGCTTCCTCAATGTTTTCCTTAAAAGTAAGGCCGTACAGCTCGGACGTTACATGATTGATTTGTAGCTTTATTATAAGTATCTAGCACTCACCATATTTTCTGTCTGACAAATTGTCTGATCAGCTACGTAACGTAACCGGGTATTTTAAATACTTTAAATTCCTATCTAAGCCTATATGAGCCGTGGGGTGCCGGCAGTAGAATGTTACCCCTCCTCTCATGCCCGTGGATAGAGTAAAAGCCTGCTAAGGGTTACTTCCGGAAGATGGGCAGCAGCGTCTTTCCGTGTGTCAACATCCCGTATTGCGCTCGCCAACCCGCCTGCCAAGCGTGGTGAGTATGGCAACTACCCCTCATGGAGATCCATGAGGGAGGTCTGTTCAGTAGTGAACTTTTTACGGCTGGAATGATGAATTTCCTATCTCATCATTATTTCAGCGCAACCTGCCAAGCGTAGTAAGTGGGTATGGCAAAAACCCCCTAATGATAACTTGAAGATTCAAGAGGGAAGGTCTATGTCCAGCAGTGGACTTTCTATGGCTGAGATGATAAATGATGACACGTGTCTAGCTAAGTACCACTCTAATTTGGATTTTTTGTGGTTGACGTCCGTCTTTTATCAGACAGCAAAAAGTAAAAATAACCTTGTTTACGTATCTTGGTAAGCATTTCACTCAAGAAAGACAAACGACTTGTTTTTCTATAATGTATTTTGCGCCAAGATTAACTTTTTGAAGTTTTCAACGTAAATGCTCAAAGCTTCAGTTAGTGGGGATTAACCTTGTACCTATATTTAACACCTTGGACTTTCAGGTAAGTTTTTAACCGACTTCAAAAAGGAGCTTCAGTTGGTGGGGATTAACCTTGTACATATATTTTACACCTTGGACTTTCAGGTAAGTTTTTAACCGACTTCAAAAAGGAGGAGGTTCTCAAGTCGTCCGTACTTTTATTTTAAACTTTGTTACCTTAGAACTCCGTCGTTTATGAACCGATAAGGAAAATTATTTGTGGGTTAGTATAGATAAGTTTGCTTTCAAAACTCAGTTCTGATGATGGGATATATGATAAATTAAGGGAAAAATTAAAATTTAATAAGCATACATATCTTTGTACTTTTCTATTGTTGCCTGAAAATGAATATTATTGTATTGTATTGCATTTTGGGTATTTTCAGCAACATTTAAGATTTTCTTATTGAAGTCTGTTTTTTGTTGACAAATTAAATAATTATTCAAACAAGAAACCTAGGCTTTAATAACACGAAATATAGCTAGGTTCCTACTTCTTCGTATTTTGTTGTTACAGTATATCAGAGTGATCGTGGTCATCCTGTTGGAATGTATTATGTATTATTATCGATTGGGCCTAATGTGATTCGCCAGTTTCGCAACACGATTTCTCGCCATCTTTCTCTTTGAGTAGGTTTTCTTATAAATCGGCAGTAGGCCTAATGAGTGCACTCATTAGGCCTACTGCCGATTTATAAGCACATGTGTGCTTATAAATATATATAATATAAATAAAAGCTGTATTACACTACACGGTATTCAGGGCCCGGTAGTTAGGGCGATTAGGGAGCAAGGCTTGCCGCTGGACGCTCTAACTCTTACTACACCATTCTTGGTTAGGGTAAGGGTCTCTGAATACCGTGTAATGTAATACAGGCTTAAGGCCTTTACATCAATTATACTCAGATGATTTATATTATAGAAGAGTTATATTTACTCTACAGCGTCAGCAACTAGTAATGGTAATGCTGTACAGGACGCTGCAGTGCCTGGGAAATTGTTAGATGGATTAGGCTTACCCTGCCTATTACCATCCTCCCAGCTTAGTCAGCTATTAGAGAAAATAACAGGTGAATACGTCTGAAGCTAACAAAGCCGCGGTTTTCCTTACGATGTTTTCCTTCACCGTTAAATCACGTGTTAAATGTGAACATACATTTTGCATTACGCATGATCAATCCATTGGTACACGGCCGGTATCGAACCTACGACCTTCGGATATACCTACTATTCGGCCAACACTGCTTACACATAGGAACATGCATACATCTCATTAATATTATATAATATCCGAAAGTTTTTTTGTACTTATAGTGTATAGAGGAAAATAAATAATGCTGGACAATTCACACAGCATCATCTAGCCTAGCCCCAAGCTAAGCAGAGCTTGTGTTATGGGTACTAGATGACTGATAAACTTAATACATTATACATAGATATTTTTTATTATTATATAGAAAAACATCCAGAACACTTTGAACAAAAAATATCTGCAGACCGTACAGACATTTGTCCCGAGGCGGGAATCGAACCCGCAACCTCTTACGTCACAGGTGAACTTTCGCCCGCTGTGCCACAGAGGTGTATGGGTTTTTGTTAACTCTTCATGCACTACGCTACAAATACAGCTAAAATTTTATTTTAAATTTCAAGGATTTAATTGAAGGCAACTTTTTATCCAGGTACAACGCGCGCGAAGCTGCGGGGAGAAGCTAGTTTTCTATATTATAGTGCAGGTTGCCGTGGGGTGCAGGCAGTAGAATGTTACCCCTCCTTTCATGCCCGTGGATGCAGTAAGAGCCTGCTAAGGGATACCTCCGGATGATGGGCAGCAGCGTCTTTCCGTGTGTCAACATCTCGTACTGGGCTCGCCAAGCCGCGTGAGTATGGCAACTACCCCTCATGGACATCCATGAGGGAGGCTGTGTTCAGTAGTGGACGTTTTACGGCTAAAATGATGATGTGAGCCTTGGTGATGTGGGTAGAGTTCAGCATTATTATTACCAAAATCTCGATTAATTTGTTGGCAATGATTAAACTTGAGTATATTTTACCCGCAATTCGTACGATGACAGGTGGAAATTCACAGTGAAATGTCGCGTAGCGGCCAAGGCGTGACTGCATAATGCTCATACAAAGTTCATACTTTACCAAAATAGACTCAGTGCTGAAAATAAACTATATAATATTATAACGTGCTAAAATTTTTTTTTGCCGTGGATGCTGTAAGAATCTGCCAAGATTGGCAGCAGCGTCTTTCGCCCTTAAATATTTTTTTATTTTAATTTAATTATTTATTTATAAAATTAATATAAAACTAAATATTCTGTTAATATTTCAAGCGTCTACCTGTTATTCACATTTATTATTATTCATATCGAGCGCCAACAATACGGCAAAAAAATCACGTTTGTTGTATGGGGACCTTAATATTTGATATATTCAGGTTATAGTATTTGTTGTTATAGCGGCAACAGAAATATGTACATGATCTGTGAATATTTCAACTGTCTAGCTATCACAGTTCATGAGATACAGACAGACAGACGGACAGCGGAGTCTTAGTAATAGGTCCCTTTGGGTACGGAACCCTAAAATTTACTTATTTGAACTTTTGAGGGATTGTGGGTAATATAAGTGAGGTGTACATTGAATTCGGTCGTATGAGCGGCACCTACAAATCTAATAATTTTGTACCGAAAAACAGAAACTCGTAGCATTCTACGAAAGAATATTGTATTAACGGTTCATTCGCTTCGACAACAGGGTTAAAAACCCTGTTTTAAAATAAACGTTTTATGCAAGGTAGGCAAGTACACTCAGTAAACTCTTCTTGTCAAGTCTTTGACAGGTCCTTTTGTGTAATTTTTTCTTAATCAAGCAAAAATGCTCGAAAATTTTAAAATCTCTCAGGTATAAATCTTTTAGGTAATTAATATAGCAATCGTCAAGGGCTAGTATGTTTCAGAGGTGATTGACATGTTCTTTCCTCTGAACCATTTTTGTTTGTGCCATCCGCCACGATTCCTGCGATGATGATGATATAAGCTATTTTAATTTTGTTTGTATAGCTACACTAAGACACATTATATATATTTATCTCCAGGGCAGAAGCAGAATCCTTGACATGTTATCTATATCATCATCTTTTATAGAAATAAAAAGTGCAATCAAAATGTTCGATTCTGATGGTATTCGAATCCGCACGTCACAGACAGATTTGATTGTATTTTTCATTTCTGTAAATGAGTCAACGATTCTGGAGAGAAATGTATGAAAAAGGATGAATCAGTTGATATTTAAAAAGTGAAACTCTGAATAGAAAAATACATATTATTGCTCAGTTGATCTCATAGCGGGCTGTTAAGCAATAAAAAAGTATTTATCAATCACCTGGTACCCATAACATAAGCTCTGCTGTAGGTGCTGTGTGAAAAGTCCAGCTTTTTTTTAATTTATTTTATGGGGTTTTAGCCATTAGTTATCAGGCCAAAGTCCAGCTTTATTATTATTGTTTTTATACATATCATTACTAGCAATCACTTAAGATACCCGTAAGACACCCATTTGCTTGAAGTTTTGAAGTAGCATTTTACTTAAGTAACAATGTTTAATTATAAATTTAATATTTTTGCCTACTAAATGAATCGCTCCAAGACCGGTGCGCTACGTGGTAGTTCTCTGGTGCGGTTCGTCTTAGTGCGCTAAGTGGAATGCCTCGGCGTTTTTATTAAAAAGTAAATACCTACTTCAAAAATACTTCCTTCGAACCTTATAAATGGCGGCGTTAGTTTAAGGTTTAGACTTAATGGTAGGAAACACAATTTGACAATGACAGAATTATGTATAAACAACAAACTTGCTTTCTACGTTTGCCAGCTGATCCTCGGAAAAAATGGCCGCCAACATGGCTAGCCAAATAACTTACGAATTTATAAATTAACTTGACATTGGCGGAATTGTGTTAAACCAAACAAAAAAAGCCATAAAATGAAAAGACAAGACAAGACGCTTGCCAGCTCCACCTATTAGGTTTAGTAGAAAACACTATTTTTTAATAAAAATGGTTGATTGATTTACCTGATAACCCCCATGTAGACTTCGGTAACATACTTTGATTCAGCCAAGCTGTGTCATCAAGGTCGTGGCTTATCTGTATAATGGCGATGTCATGAGCTCGCGAGTACCTGAAAGAAGCCCTACAATTCAAATGAACTACAAATGACTAGTAAGTACTAGACTACAGCTACAGCGTAGTATTGTTACATTTGTTTTTTTTTTTAAGTTTTAGTAGTTATACTTATATTAGGTCGTTACATATGAAATTGGCGTTTTGTATGAGAGGAACATAAAGTCGATTTTTTTATATAAAATATCTAATTCCCTTACCAAAGTATGTACTATTACTATCTATGCACTTTTGCCATTTCATAGGTAGTTCATTGATCCCTTTACTAAAAAAACCGGTTGGACGGGAATCAATAAATAAATAAATAATGCTGGACAAATCACACAGCATCATCTAGCCTAGCCCCAAGCTAAGCAGAGCTTGTGTTATGGGTACTAGATGACTGATATACTTAATATATTTTGCATTATACTACCTCTACATAGATAGATTATATATAGAAAAACACCCAGAACACCCTAAAAATAAAATAAAATCTTTGAAGGCGGTTTGGACTGTCCCATCAGAGTTGAATTTTTTCCCTTGCAAGAAGTTATCCAAATTTCGAAAAAAATGGTAATCTTTTGGAGCGAGGTCCGGAAATTACAGTGGATTTCTTAGACATTCCAATTAAAGCTCCTCTAATTTGGTAGCCGTCTGTTGAGCAGTGTGTGGTCTAGCGTTGTCCTGAAGCAGCAGTGGCCTAGAGCGATTGACCAGCCTCGGTTGTTTAGCAGTTAGCTTTTCCATCATGGTTTCAGTTGCTGACAATAGACATCTGCCGTAATCGTCTGGCCAGATTTAAGAAAGCTGTAGTGGACGACACCGGCACTGATCCACCAAACGCTCACAAGTAACTTTTTTTTTAATCAGTTTTCGCTTTGGGCATGATTTGGCTGGCTCGCCAGGGTTCACACTGGTGTAGCAAAACGGTGTGACCACCAGTCCGCCGTGGGGTGCCGGCAGTAGAATGTTACCCCTCCTCTCATGCCCGTGGATGCAGTAAAAGCCTGCTAAGGGATACCTCCGGAAGATGGGCAACAGCGTCTTTCCGTGTGTCAACATCCTGTACTGGGCTCGCCAACCCGCCTGCCAAGCGATCCAGGAGGGAGGCCTGTGTTCAGTAGTGGAAGTTTTACGGCTGAGAAAGCTGTAGTGGACGACACCGGCACTGGTCCACCAAACGCTCACAAGTAACTTTTTTTTTAATCAGTTTTCGCTTGGGGCACGATTTGGCTGGCTCGCCAGGGTTCAGATATTGCGATGAGCGCTTCCGATTAGACATAGACATAGATTATATTCGATTTAAAATCCCTTCATTATTGTGCCGGTTGCGTAATGTAACGCAGCAGTCGCCGCGCGTTTGTCGATTTGCTTCACTCAATTCGTGAGGTACCCACCTTTCAAGGTTTTTCTCCCTTCCCAATTTGCTTCAAGTGGATTAAAATAGTTTTATCACTAACACCGCAGCTAGCCGCTTCCACAATAGCCTTCAATTCTTGATTAACACCTTTGGTCTCCGGCCGTCCACGGGGCTTGTTCTGCAGGTCGAAATTTCCAGAACGAAAACGTTGGAACCAAAAACGCACTGTGTTTTCTTTTGCGACACCGCCGCTATACACATTATTAATCCTTCGAGCCGTTTCTGCAGCACTGGTGCCACGGTGGAACTCGTACTCGTAAATAACGCGATATTTCAAGTTTTCCATTTTGTAAACTGAGTGACGCAAAGAAAAAATACAAAAGAGGAAAAACAAATGAATTATGGTTTTCGAAACACAAATGCATGGTAAATAGCTGTATAAATTTGAATTTGAAATTCCTAACCAAAGAGGACTTATTTGAGATCAAAGTGGTCAGTACGACAAAACACCAAATTTCATATGTAACGATCTAATACTTTCGTTATTTTACTGTTTGCAAAATTTTTATTCGTTTACCAGTCTCTGTTAATAATGATTGCCTTTGTTACATATCAGAGGAAACTTTGCTGGTTTTTATATAGCTTCGCTTTGCTGCGGTTACCTCCAACATGTCAGTCTTCCCGGGACCACGATGGGTGCTATCCTGTTGAAACGTCGGGCAATAATAAAGGTAAATAACGCGATGAATACCCGGTTAAATATGTGTTAATAAAGTGTCGTGATCGCGTAAGTTTATAAAGGAATATCAAATCAAAAAATCAAATCAAAAACATTTACTTGGGAACATAAAACATGGCATTATAATATAAATGAAACGTTGACACTGCAAAAGTTTGAAGAAAACTGCGTAGCAGTGTGTCAGCGCCCTCCTAATTACATCCCGTACTGTACTCACCAACCCGTGTACCAAGCGTGGTGAGTATGGCAACCACCGCCTCATGATCTGTACTTGGAGATGAGAGAGCCCATATGTCCAGCAGTGGACGACCTACGGCTGAGATGCTCATACAAGCTGAGCCACGGAGGTCGTCAAAAAGTTCAGCATTATCGCGAAAAATACTGTGCTGCGAGTAGGGTTTTACCTCACCTCATCAGTATACACCGCAGACATTGATGAATGCGTTTCAAAGCGTTACTTAGGGTATTAAATTTGCTAACACGCTCGCAAGAAAGCAGTTAATCAATGCGCCGACGCGAAAATCGTAGTTATCGTAATGCTCGTTCAGTATAATCTCCAACACAGATTCTTGAAACAACTCGGTTTCGTCTATACTTAAGAGACCTATATAACACAATTCTTTTCTCATAGAGGCTTGCCTCGTGGGGGACCACTGTCAACGTTGTTTAATTATAATTTTGGCAAATAAATTATTTGTATTGTTGTATTCGGCGCAAGACTCAGATCACAATCGGTTTGAGCCCGCTCGGAAAAAAGAAAGCCGAGATGAAAGTGCGTACAAAAAACGAAGAACAAAAAGCCATGTACAAAAACAAAGGTATTCAATAAAACACAGTTTATCAAAGCAGAAAGTTACCGTGGGGGGCCGGTCGCCGGTGCCAGCAGTAGAATGTTGCTTCTCTTCTCTCACCCGTGGATGCAGTAAAAACCAAGGGAGACCCCCCAGAAGGGGCAGCAGCGTATTTCCGTGTATCAACATCCCGTACTGCGTTTACTAACCCGCCTGCCAAGCGAGTATAGCAACATTAGGTGGTTCATCAAAACAAACACGCTAAAATCGTACTTATCGTATTGCTCATTCGGTATAATCTGCTTCACCTCGATTCTTGGAACATCTCGGTCTTTTACACAATAGTTGTTCAGTAACAATTCATAATGGTCGGCGCTGTGTGTTACGCAGTGAGCAGCTGTGACGGCGAAGCGAGGTGAAAGGAGCGTAGCACCACAGAGATGTTGGTCTGTCGTAGCGTTTCGTAGCGATGCTACGCGGGGCTGAGTGCCTACGAATAATAAATATTTAATAGGTTAATCATTCTATAAAATATGAACATAACTCTAGTAATTTCACGATTCGGTGGGATCGTAAAATTATTAGTAGAGTTTACAGTAGAGTCATCTGAAGTTAGTTCGATTGCGATCGGTTACTGCTCTACTAATTCCTGTATTTTATATTATCGTTCCTTTTATACCAAAATACGTTGGACTGTACCTCTTTTTCACTAATTTTTTAGTGCCTCCGTAACTCAGTTGGTCTAATAGCTGACTGATAGATAGATAGATAGATAAATAGTTTATTTGGAACTTCAATCACACACATACAGTACAGAGATAAAAAAAACTTATGACAGCAAATAACATAATAACTAAACAACTAAAACAGTAACGTGAACTAAATGCTTAACTGGCTAAGTAGTGCATGTGTGTGTTGCAGCATGTCAAAAAGGTCACAAGCTTAGCGTATAATTTTGCTTGTTAAGCAAACACTGATTTTCAGCTGTTACCATTAGAGTTAGCAAAAAGAACGAGATGGCACAACATAGACGGTTATTATTGGAATGATATACTTACATTTTATATTTTATCGCAGATTAAATATTTGTCAAAAAAGAACAAAATATGTTTTATCTGTTTAGTGTTTATAAGGCTAATCCCACTGTCTATTTTCCCACCAATACTGTGTGGTTTTCCTAGGTGTCAGTAACTAATATTACGTGACATTTAGCGCAGTTTAAATCATATATACTACAGTTGGCTAACGAAGTGCTTGGGTATACCTTCTTTTTGTTTTTCTAGTAAGAAAGATTTCAATTGTGTTTTAAATGCAATTTTGGACTTGACTGATACGCAGGATATAACGGGTTCGATTCCCGCTACGAGATATATGTTTCCGATTGTTCTGCAGATATTTGTCCCGTGTCAGGGTATTTTTCTATGTTATGATGAGTATGTATTTATGAAAAAAAATATGTATTTAGGTGTTCTTTAAACATCTGGTTTTTTATTATTATTAAAACTATATCCATCGTCATAAGCAACTTAACGTAACGCTTCCTTTCCCACTCATATAATTAACGCAATCCATCCATCATTTCTTTAGCCCACGCCTACTCGCTCATAGTTAAGCTCTTATAAATAAGAAATGTATAATGAACTCATTTTTATCATGAATTCAGTCGTCATTCGTGTCGAAACAAATTGATAATGAGAGCCTACGTCGTAGAGAGCCTACGTGCCCGTAGCACCTCTACATCGTAGCAGAATCATGTGATGCGAATTATTTTGATTGATCACATGCTCATACGCTCTTCTAAATATAATTCTAGTGTATTTTGAACACTAGTTTTACACGAGTTTTGCGCGTTTTACCCGAATATAAAGTAGCCACGTATTAAGCCCAATATGTGCAAAGTTTTAGGTGTATTTGAAAGATTTTATAAAAAAAATTATCAATTAAAAATTTATGATCAGATGTATTTTACTTATGACTAGGCTCTATGATACTAGAAGGTCCCATGTAGTGCCCGTATTAGCAATTAGAGTCTGCTAAGGGATACCTCCGGGAGATGAGCAGCAGTATCTATCCGTGTATCAACATCCCGTACTGTACTCGCCAACCCGCCTGCCATGCGTGGTTAGTGAGGTAACAACCTCTCATGATCAGTATTTGGAAATCCATGAGGCCTATGTCCAACTGTTGTAGACCTCTTACGGCTGAGATGATGATGACATAGTAACCACCTAAAAAGACTGACTGAATTTACAAGACAAGTCTGCCGGCGCGGTTATTAAACTAACAGCACCAGTGTTTAATGACCTTCGTCAAATATACATTGTAACCGCCTAAGTGCTTACTTTAAATCAGGAAATATACGAGGAGTTCGCAAATGGTATAACATATTTAGCGGTTTACAATGTAAGGCATCCAGGCTGTAACCCACAAAGGGTCTGTCGGATAACGTACGGTTTTGCGGCAGTCGTAAACGGTAATGTTAGGTGTTGTTACGTGTAATAAAATCACGTTTAAGTGTGCACCCATTAGGGTTTTCTTGGTTTTCACAGACCCATCCTGTTATTTTTTACCTACTGCGTTTCAACAAAAAATCGGATTTGACTCTTATGATGATGAGTAGGCGTGACGATAAGTGAAAAGGTAATGTATAAGATACCTTAGGACGAGTTCTCTCGATTCCTTTTGGACCCATCATCAGAATCTGGAAGTGTATCTATTCGAACACAAAAAATACATTTCTTAAACCACGAAGTTCTGAGGTAACAAAGTTTAAAAAAAAAGCCAGCATAAAGGCTATATAAAAATCGCCAAAATTCACAGAAAAAATAATTATTACGTAAACTTATTTTCCCATAAATTTTAAATGGATGATTTGTTATAATTTTTTTGGTTGTCAAATATTTAAAGGTTCGTTCAGAAAGTTTATATTGTGATTATATAAAGATACTTGAACTCAAGAACTTTATTTGTTACTAGAAGTCGCCCGCGGTTTCACCCGCATCTTTGGTTACTGCTCCGCTCCCGTAGGTCTTAGCGTGATGTTATCAGCCTATAGCCTTCCTAGATAAATGGGCTATCTAACACTGAAATAATTTTTCATATCGGACCAGTAGTTCCTGAGATGAGCGCGTTCAAGCAAACAAACAAACAAACAAACTCTTCAGCTTTATATATTAGTATAGATTAGTAGTATAGTGGTAAGTAGTTATATAGTAGTAGTAGTAGTTAGTAGTTGTAAGTAATAGAACAAAGGAAAAATGTTTAAAAACTGGAAGCCTGGTTTAGCGTTAAGTTTCGTTCCTTTCCAACAAAAATCATTTATTTATAACGGGATTTACAAGCTTTATACTCCTCCTTTTTGGAGTCGATAAAAATGTAGGCTACATTTATGTATGAAATAAACGTATAATATTATTACTATTATTATTAACCAAGACTATAATAATGAGTCTTTTTTACCCATTTGACTCGGAAAAGTGTTAAGTCATTATTTCGGCCACGGTCAATTAGTCATTATATACTTTTGAAACTATATGATTATTTGAGTCTTCTTGAGTTTCCCAAATATTCGACGCAGTTACACTTGCCCGTGGTGGCCATTAAACTCGCGTGATCATGCGTGTGAAACTGCAACTTAATGTAAATATCCCATATCATTTCAGCCATAAAACGTCCACTGATGAATACAGGCCTCCCTCATGGATCTCCATGAGGGGTAGTTGTCATTCTCACCACGCTTGGCAGGCGGGTTGGTGAGCGCAGTATGGGATGTCGATACACGGATAAACGCTACTGCCCATCTTCCGGAGGTATCCTTTAGCAGGCTCTTACTGCATCCATGGGCATGAGAGGAGGGGTAACGTTCTCCAGCCGGCACCCCACGGCCAAAAAATATTTATCTTATCTTAAATATTTACCACAACTAACATCATTCCCGCCAACCACTCTTTTAACTCTTCTGTTTTCTACAACACACACTAACGAATAAAAAATTAAAACTAAAAATAATCTAGCGCACATTTCTACCTGATAATTTTAATGGTATTGTAAAAATTACTCAACTACTTCCATTTAAATAGACAATTCGTGACGGAATATCGTGTTTATGCACAGAAAGTAAAGAAATAGCCATTATTACCATTTATTGAGATAATTAACTACCCGTACAAAGAGAACATTAACCGTAATACATTTGGGTATGTAAAATACTTACTGAGTTTGGTTACCGTTAAATAATATAATAACTAAAGTATCTAGTTGGATCAACTAAATAGATAACGCTGGACATTTAAAACCGCATCTAGCGCCAAGGTAAGCAGAGCTTGTGTTATGAGTACGATTATTAAAGTATGTAATACTTTTCTTCATACATAGAAAAAATATCTAGACCAGTGACAAATATTCGTTGATAAATTGTAAATATTTACCCTACATTAGGGAAAAAGTTAAACTTTGCTTGGCGGGTATCAAATCCCCCACCTCTTTCGTCTCAGCCGGCTATTGAGTACAGGATACAAAGAGTTGATGTTAATGGAAAACGTTCTTCGGGATCTGTAGTTACAATGGGTGTACCGCAGGGATCAATTCTTGGGCCTTTTCTATTTTTAATTTACATTAATGATCTACCTCATCTTGTCAAAAACAATCATGAGATTGTATTGTTTGCTGATGACACTTCACTTTTGTTCAAAATGAAACGACGTACCACCGATTATGACGAGGTGAATAATGCAATCTCAGAGGTTGTTAATTGGTTTAATGTCAATAACCTATTACTTAATGAAAATAAAACAAAATGCATTAGATTTACTCTCCCTAATGTAAAACAGGCTGATGCCAAGATTAAATTAAAAGGTGAAAGTTTAAACCTTGTAGAAAAAACTGTATTTTTAGACATAACTTTAGACAATAAGCTTCAATGGGGCCCACACATAGAACAACTTTCGGGTAGGCTTAGTTCTGCAGCATATGCAGTCAAAAAAATCCGCCTTCTTACAGACGTTGATACCGCTAGACTTGTTTACTTCAGCTATTTCCACAGCATTATGTCTTATGGCTTACTACTGTGGGGATGTGCTGCAGATATAGACACCGTATTTGTGCTGCAGAAGAGGGCTATTCGTTCTATCTACAATATGGGTCCCAGAGAATCACTTCGCACTAAATTTAAAGAAATAAATATAATGACAGTAGCTTGTCAATATATTTATGAGAACCTGTTGTACACCCATAAAAATATTGCTTCGTTTAAGAAAAACAGCGACAATCACAATGTAAATACAAGAAATAAGAATAAACTCGCTGTGCCCACTACTAGGCTCCATAAGGTGAAAATATATTTTAAAGGGCAATGTATACCTACGCTTCTACAACAAACTCCCAAGTGAGTTGCAGACGTTATCATTGAATAAATTCAAAAACATTATTAAACGCAATCTGTGCATTATAGCTTATTATAAAATATCAGATTACCTAGAGGACAAAACCACTTGGGACGGAATCTGCTCCAACTCCGTCAAACGTAACATAAGACAAAATAAAATTGTTAAATGATGACTATAACGACCGAGTTAGGTTCTTCTGTTCACTTCTTTTCCTAACTCGCGTGTCATCTGAAGTGAACAGATTCAATTATGTGCTTTATTCTATTTATTTGTGTTGTTTTATTTTGTAATTTGTGACGCGTCAATAAGGTCCATGCGGCCGCACTGAATAAAGTATTTTTTGATTCTTGATTCTTCTTGATTCTATTAAGCCATCTACGCCACGGAGTTCGACTTATAAAGAACCTCTACATTTTTAATAAAAAAATATGTAATTACTAGTTTCATATATGCTCACAACGTGTTAAAACTTTAAAGCTGAACAATAAAAGTATAATACTACCCCAGCCGTCTATGATATTCATAACAAAGGCAAATGTCACAGAAGCCAGTTAACGGCGCGATTAAAAATTACGATTTCACACCCGACCAATCATCAATCCAATGCTATGTTAAGACAAAGTGGCACAAATTAGTCTTACTGCGTGCATTGCGCCTAAAATAGTGCGTCTATAATTATTGAGTGTTATTGTTGTGGGATGCAAGTGATGCCAAAACGTAGCGACAACAGACAGGTGGGAGCTGGGTTTATGTAACGGCTGGGGAGAGCGTGTAGCGGCGGCAGTGCCGTCCCAACCGCGTCGCCCGCGCCATGGAGCCGCCCAGCGGCGCCGGCAGCCCGCCCGACTCCCCGAGCGCTACCACGCACTCCCGCTTCGGAGACTTCTGCACCGCCATCTCAGACACCATCTCGGTACGTCAACAGGCGACCCGCGCGACAAAATGCTTTTTGGCGCCGATTCCCTCAATTAATAAAATATTTGGCGTGCTCCGTCGTCTATTTAGGAACGCACGTGGTCACCGAGGTCGAGGTGCGAGGCCTCGCCCGCAGAACGACTCATGGGGGAAACAAAAAATATAAACAAGTTTATTATTAGAGTGCTCGTTGAGGCCGGGTCGCACGGTCGTGATTTGTCCGATGGTGATATACCGAAATACCCGCGCATTCATCGGACTACTGGATAGCCGGCGACACCGGTGTCTCTGCGCCATAACTATCCGCACAACGCATCCGCACTTGCAGCCTTCACGTCGCACTCACTGCATCTCTGCACAAAAGACAACAAACTAAAGAAAACAACACATAGGTAGATACAACTAAAATCTCTCGCATTCTTCCAATAACCGCACTCTCAATAAACTAAACAGTGATTTAGGTGATTAATTAAAGTATTGTCAGTTTCCAAAGTGATGTGCCCTGTTGTGAATTGACGTGCATGACTGAATGTTTGGAGACGCCGCGGCTGTTTACACAAGAGCGTGTCCTAAGCAAAGGCTTTGCCCTGCCAACGTTTATTCCATTAAACAAACAAATCGAAATGATTCGTTCTATCCAAGCTTCAGCGAATCATGGATTTTTAAGCAATTTCTTATCAATAAATATTTTTAATAACATCATGATTATGTGCGTGATTTATTAATTTCTTATCTTACTAAAAAGTAAAACATAACATAACCTTACAAGTGAATCGTAGTGCATCGTCCAAGTTTAACTAACTTATTGTCCGAGCACTAGCCGGAATCCCTAACATTCTAAAACTATTGGGCTCCTACGACGCTCCTAACTTTCCAGCTACCTAATCATTCGTTGCTTAGAAGGCACCTTGCACGAATACCCAAGGCCAAGTAGTTTTAGTTTGACCTCATCGATCGTTATTATGACCCCGACGCACCCTTCCATCGGGCGTGTGCATCCAATAATCCTAGGATCATGGCTCACTACTGTAATGAGCTTTTTATTTTATTCGGGCACAAATAACTTCAGACTGGTTTTAGTACTTAAGTAAAAAATCCACAGAAAGCTAACGAAGTCTGCAAACGAAATGTTCTACTCATATTTTAAGCTGAAAACAGTACACATTTTTTTATCAATCTTATTATATATTCAATCTTAGACCTAAGAACCTTATCTATATTTTTTTTGTATCGAACTAACGAGTTTGTAATAACTGTGTATAACAATGACATCCGTTTGAGATGTTTTTTTTTTAAAACAGTGGAATTTTTGCAGTTGTTTCACACAAAATACTTCAACAAAACATTTTCAACATGCATTAAAAAATCAAACCGCTCTATTTGAAACTTTTTCCCAACGCGTAGGAAGGTATTTTTGAAACGAGTCCAAATCATTGCAATTTAGTGTAAACTCTGTTTACGTTTGAGAGTCATGTTCATTGTTGGGGGCTAGGTGATAGCAATTGAGTACGTGTGCGATTATAAATAGAGGATAGACACAATCGGGAACTCGGCCACTGCTCTTGCTATTTCTGATCGGAAACTCGGAACTCCACCGAAATCAAGAACACGTTCCGCAGACGATGAACGTGGACTGTCATTGGGCTCGCATATTTAGGACGATTCGCATCAAATTGCGGTGTTTTGTAAGTGAAATGCTTGAGTTTTGATGTTTTAAGCTTTTAATGTGTTTTATTTGCCACGTGGGCAGCTATAGACTAGCAAACTATGTCATGCTATTAGAGTTAATCATATTGTTTTTTGCAGTTTTAAACCTAAAAATATTGTTATCCGCAATGTTGAGAGAGAACATAAAGCCTAGATACCGGCTAGGATCTCATTCCGCCATAAAACGGAGCACTAACCAAATAAAACATATCGAACTCTTATATAAAAACATCCTGCTCTCGATAAAAATTCTCCTAGAGTCGGTTGTGGGGTCGCAAACTCTTCTCGTAGAATATCAATGCCCAACTTACAGATGTTTCTTAACCTTGACCCGAATATAACGGTCGTTGACTGCTTTCATATTAGATTCCGTATACAATGCACAAACTAAAACTAATACATCATCGGGAATGAGATCCCTTGTTACCGAAGATGTGGGTTCTGCCAGGGTCGGGTATTTATTAACATTCTGGTATCTAATATGCCAGGCCCCATATCAAATCGCTTTGTATTTGACACGAAATTTTCCGCAAATGATTAATGATTTTCATAATAAAAAATGCAATGTACCGCAGATGAAGTGATAAAGCTCGTCAACTCGAAATAATAAATAAAAAGTATTACAAAACTGACCGAGATGTTACTATGCTGACTCATACAAATTAAAATAATTCTCTTTTTAGTTTATTCTGGGGATGAGCCAAAAACACTAAGTTTATGATATACCTATCAGTTGCGATTGCGAATATTATGCACTTGTATTATGAATCGATTGTTTGACTTTGTTAATCGATTAACACTTGCTCGTAACCTCTACCATTTCTAGTAGGATAAAATTAACAAATATATAAATATTCAATATTCTCGGAACCGCACCGATATACCTCTGCACAAAAACGGTAGAATGAAAATGCGCCGACGGAGAACAATTTTTAATTAGCCAGAGCGGAACATTGCCTTTGAGGTGACTAGCGTTTTGTATTTTATAAAAACGCGGAGTCCATTTCCTCCGAATTCAGTTAAGGAGACGCATTGATAAACAATCATTTTAATGTAATTGATTAAATTACAATGGTGTAACGCCGAACGCATACAAACTGACGCGAATTGCTAAAGTCGTAAGCGTCAAAACAGTCATTCACGTTTAAAATAAAAACTACTGGTAATTATTTAAAATCCACCACGGTTTTGAAAATGTCGTATAGAATTATGTACCTACAGAAAATGTAGAGGCACAAATGGGTTTCGTTATCCTGTTAAGTGAAAATCTATATAATTATAGAGCAGTATTTGGGTTTTTTTTAAGACGCTGCTGCCAATCTTCCGGAGGTATCCCCTGGCAGATTCTTACTGCATCGACGGGCAAGAGAGAAGAGGGCAGCATTCTACTGCCGGCACCCGACAGCTATGCAAGCTTAATATACAGATAATTTTGTTCTACTATAACTCTGTAGGTTAATTAAATAACAAGTTCATCTGGCTGCCCGTTAGTTGCTTGTAAACATTATGATGATGGGCAGCGTACTGCGCTCGCCAACCCGCCTGCCAAGCGTGGCGAGTATGGCAGCAATCCCCTCATTATCTTGTAGGTCCACTAGCTTTTGCCCGCGACTTCGTCCGCGTGGAAGTCATAAAACGTAAAATACCCTTTTTCACGCAGAGCCACTTTGATTCGAAAATATAAATCCCATTTATTCCCTATCCTGTGGGAATTTCGAAATATCCCTTCTTAGTGCACCTCTAGGATACTCAAGGTATATGTGTGCCAAATTTCAAGTCTTTAGGCCCAGTGGTTTAGGCTGTGCTTTGATATATCAGTCTGTCAGTCAGTCAGTGAGTCAGTCAGGACTTTGAATTTTATATATATAGATGAGGGAGGCCTACGTGCAGCAGTGTTCGTCCTCGGCTGAGATGACGATGATCATCATATCAGCCGCAGGACGTCCACTGCTGGACAAAGGCCTCCCTCATCGACCTCCAAGTACCTACTGCGGTTGGAAGCCGTCTGCATCCACCGCCGACCTGCGATCCTCACCAAGTCGTCTGCGCATCTTGTAGGTGGACGTCCTACGCTGCGCTTGCCGGTTCATGCGAGGCCTCCACTCGAGATGACGATGATAAATCGAAATAAACCATGCTTTCATCATCATCATTCCAGCCGTAAAAAGTCCACTACTGAACAGGCCTCCCTCATGGATCTTCATGGGTAGTTGCCATACTCACCACGCTTGGCAGGCGGGTTGGCGAGCGCAGTACTGGATGTAGATACACGGAAAGACGCTGCTGCCCATCTTCCGGAAGTATCCCTTAGGAAGCTCTTACTGCATCCACGGGCATGAGAGGAGGGGTAACATTCTACTGCCGGCACCCCACGGCATGCATGCTTTATTTGAAGATAACTTTGTTCTAAATTAACTCGGTTAATTAGATAACAAGTTCATCTACCTGCACGTCAGTTGTCTGTAAACTATGGCGTCCACATTACCAGGTGATCAAGTTACCATTACCTGAGCTCAAGCCATTACGCTCGGAGTTCGTCGGTCTACTTTCCCCGATAACAGTGAAAATAACTTACAAGTTACTTATCGCGATTGCGCGTTACTCATACCTTTATTATGTTAGCTGCTGTTAAGCATTTACATCGTTGGAAATTAATAATTTTATTCCATGAACAATACCTTTCAAAATTAACGTGAGACATACTATACATTTTGGAAAAACGGAGATTAACCAGTGTCATGTCGGCCCCACGCGCGGACGGGCATGATAATGATTTTCATCAATAATTTGACGACCTCTGTGGCGCAGCGGGCGAAGGTCCGCCTGCGACGCAAGAGGTTGCAGGTTCGCTTCCCGCCTCGGAACAAATATATGTATGTATGATCTGCAGATATTTGTTCTGGGTGTTTTTTTTGGGGAAATAGACCGCTTATAAGTTGTATAAAATTGCATAATGGCATTTTGGAAAAAAATCATTAATAGTTTTTCGTAAACTTTCGCGATCATAATAATTCATTATAATATAATAACATAAACACGGGAATTTATCGCGTGATACAATCGTGGTCCCGGGTTGACTGTCAGTCAACCCGGGACCACGATTGTTGAAACACAGTCGAAACGTCGGGAATAATCAAAGGTATTACGCGATAAATTCCCGTGTTTATGTTATTATATTATAAAATCATAAATAACCCAAGATTTAAATAGTTAAATCACAGATAAATTTTTATACAGATAAGTTTTTATACAGTACATATTGGTTGGTAAAGTTTTTGAAATCACAGAACTAATGCGGAAAAACTACCAGTAGTTCTGTCAACTGAACTAGTCAACAGAACAGGTGGGAGTAAACGATTTTTTTCACGAACGTGCAATATGATTGCACTTTTAATGGTAACAATAACACTTTGTTTTTTTGGTAAAACCGGTGTGCATGCGTCGGCATTATTGTTAACATACAAAGAAAAACAAAATATTTGTACTTTTTAATATTTTATTTTTCTTCTTTAGATATTTTGATATTCATATTTAAGAACTTCATCAAGTAGATTTGTTAAGTTCTATGTTTGTTTTTAATTTTATTAATTTTCTAACTAGATAATTTTATAATTCCGGGTAATATTGTTTTGTTATTAATCTCATTGGTCTCCATGATACAGGCTTGCCTAGTATGGAGACCGTTGAATACCGTAAGCGTAAGGGTATTCAACGGTCTCCACCAGTCTCAAAGGTCTCAATACCAAGAAACCTAAGGTTTTTATGCAAGACATTCATTATTACATTGTAACTACTTTGAGTCTTCCAATGTTGTAGTAAAGAAAATATTTTTTTTTCCATTTTAAAACGTAATGCCACTGTTTTTGTGTCAGGACACATCTAACGATTAAAATCCTTGATTGGTACCTGCTTTCGCCGATAACAGTAAAATAACTTATATAATCACCTCTTTGTTTTGGAGGGAAATCCAGGAGGATATTTTTCTGTTGCGTAAATATAGGTTTGACTATATTTTGGTAAATACTGCACAATAATTTAACTGGTTCGCTAGCTAGGTTACATAATTACTTTCTTTAACAATTGTAATTGCTTACTGCCATGATATCCTGTAAGCGCCTTACGAGCTGTTATTTACTGGGAAATATTTTATGTTGCATATAAAATGTGGTCGTATACTAAAAACAATAATTCTCTAATTTGAACAATAAAACCTACTTCAATGATTAAATCTAAAATGTTGATACACTTACCACGTATGCTTATTACATTTGAGTAAATCCCTCGATTTATCATCGATCCCAATCAACGATATGATAATGGGTCATCAGAACTGAGTTTTGGGAAATAATGGGACCTAATTGACATTGTATCTATACTCAAAAATATTTTTCCAAATCGTTTCATAAACAAAGGAGTTCTGAAGTAACAAAGATTAAAAAAATATGCCTCCAAATTTTTGCAGTCGGTGAAAAAAACAGCTGCATTACATTAATTATGCATTACATTCGTAGCAAAGCTCTGTATCAAACCAAATTCCGTCTTTAGTTAAGTAATATTGAAATAGGCCGTTAAATTAAACAATAAATACTGGTTTAAATAATTAAGGTAATTAATTAAATAAATATTACGAAATAATTTTTCTGGAAAAAATTATTAGCAAAAGATTTTCAATCTCATTAATTGTAATAGGTGTTACCAATCTATATACATACATATATAAAAGAAAGTCGTGTTAGTTACACCACTTATAACTCAAGAACGGCAGAACAGATTTGGCTGAAAATTGGTAGGGAGGTAGCTTAGAGCCAGGAGACGGACATAAGATACTGTTCGTTTGCGTAAATTAAATCAGAAGGGGTTAAAAAAGGGGAAGAAAGTTTGTAAGGAATAATCGTTATTTTTCACTTGAAAAACTTAAAATATTGCATATACCTCTATATTAGAATTCAAAACTTAATGAAGCTGTGTATCAGAATTCCTCAAAAATCATCCCCTAAGTGAAAATATAGGGGATGAAAATTTTTGGTGATTATTTTTTTTACTTCATTTACGTGAAATTTCACATAAATAATTAGATAACTACCAAAATTATTAAACACATGTTTCAGCGTTAGTTGTAGCGTAGTTGTAGGGAAGTTGTAGGGTAGTTGTAAGGAAGTTGTAGGGTAGTTGCAGGGAAGTTGTAGGGAAGTTGTAGGGTAGTTGTAGGGTAGTTGTAGGGAAGTTGTAGGGTAGTTGTAAGGTAGTTGTAGGGTATAGTTGTAAGGTAGTTGTAGGGTAAGTTATATATAAGTAGTGGTTCTAGTAGATGCGATACGAAGTTCGCCGGGACAGCTAGTTTTTTATAAATGACATAATGAAAATGACATAATTCGCCGAAGGCCCACCAGATAAAAAGCGGTAACCTCTGCATAACTGTAATACCTCGGTGACCACGTTCATGAAGAACGTGACTAGCGCTGCACTGCATTGCACCAGTCACCGAGAGACATAAAGCTGTAAGGTCTCATGTGCCCGCAATTTCATCGGACCCCATGCCCTTCAAACCGGAACACAGCAATGTAGACATTACTGCCTGGCGGCAGAAATAGGTATGATACTTCCCCGGATGAACTCTTCACAAAAAGTTCTACTAGTAGGTCCATGGTAGCACGGTAGGAGGTAGGAGTCGGACACACGGTGGCGTAATAGGATTCTGTTAATACCTACCTTAAGAATGGAGGTCTAAAAAATTAAACTATAAAGGTACTCAGATATTTATATTGTGATAAAAAATACAGCTCGATACTCATAAAGATATAAAAGGTACTTGCTATTTACTTGTAGATAAACTCGACATTCTTTTTCTTTGCAGGGAATGGCTACCACATCGAGAAGTAGGAGAAAAGTGAGTATAGTTTTTTTTAGTATCTTTATGGAGCTATCTATATATACGCTTTCACTGCTATAGAAAGAATGGCATTTAAGGTTGTAAGCATCTTTGAAGACATACCGATAGCTCTTTTCACCAACGCAAAGGTTACTTTAACCGCATTTAAAATATGTAAGGGGTCCTCAAGTCTTCTGTATTTTTGAATCCTTGTTACCTCAGAACTCCGTCGTTTATGAACCGATTTGTAAAATTGTTTTTGGGTTCGAATAGATACACTTCCAGATGTTTCCATTTTAAACAATGATAAAATTTAAAATTTTGCTGAACATACCCGAACCGTTTTAGTAATTGTATGCTTATTAATTGCCATGGGGTGCTGGCAGTAGAATGTTACCCCTCCTCTCCTACCCGTGGATGCAGTAAGAGCCTGCTAAGGGACACTTCCGGAAGATGGGCAGCAGCGTCTTTCCGTATATCAACATCCCGTACTGCGCTGACCAACCCGCCTGCCAAGCGTGGTGAGTATGGCAACTACCCCTCATGGAGATCCATGAGGGAGGCCTTAGTTCAGTAGTGGACGTTTTACGGCTGAAATGATGATGATGATGCTTATTAAATTTGAATATTTCCCTTAATGTATCGTGGAACCCATCATCAAGCAAGCAAACATTATAAAGTGAACCAAAAAACGCAACCGCAGGTTTAACTTTAGGGCATAACAGTATACCGTGAGGGACTCCAGTGTTATTCTATTATTTTTTATAGGGTAGGTTAGAAGTGACACATTTTTCACAATAAGCGCAAAATTCTGTTACATCTATTTTTAATTACGTAACATTATGATTTATTTAACCTGGTATTTTTCTCATTTTCTTCACAGCATTTCAAACATTTATTATAATTTATGAGTTATTAAAAAACAGCTCTAAATATTGATTTCAACCAATGTTTTATTGCTGAAACTTGTAATTCATGTCATGAGTTATAAAATATTCTTATTTTATCTGCAACATAAACGTATGTAGGTAAGACTATTTTATGTCTCTTACTCTCCGAAATGTACTTAAAAACAAGCTTTGCACACATTCTTTATAAGACTCGAATGAGAATCGACGACACGCTGGCAATACGTTTATTAGAATTTATTGGATTTTAGCGTCAAAGAATGCCAATGCCATTTCTTTGAATAGCGATAAAAGAGGCAACGTTGATGCGAATTCCAAATTCTCGGCCAGCATTTCTCCATCAGTTATTTCCACAGAATGTTTGGGATGAGTTGGATTCCCTAAGCCGCGGCCGCCGGCGACGGTCGCGAAGCACTCAAATATGCAGCGTGTGTTGTCAACATTTCTAAACAATGTCGTACAAAGCTTTAGTTTTGGTCATACATTTTCCAACAGATTTGCAAGTTTACAAGAATACATTGTTGTTGGAAGTTGAACCTCTGGGTTCGGTTTGCCTCGTGCATCATATGTACATACCTACTACATCAACATCTGTCATATAATAATTTTGTAACGTTCTCGTAAATATTCCCGTAGGTAATTTTCAAAAAAGGCTTAAAGGAATACAATTTATTTTTAAACATCCAACACCACAGGTCATTAAGATTATAAACACCACATATTCCACAGGGAACTTGAAAATTTTAGAATTTAAATTGTAAACGACATAATACGCTTCTCGTTATGTAAGTAGGTATACTATTCAAAGGTTTTTTGCAGCGATTTCAACTCGATGATATTGGAAAATGAGGATGTGACTTTATGGTTGGTACACCACTAAGAAGCCACTTCTGGGAAACACATAGCAAACTTTGTTAGCTACATTGCAAAGTCTGATGAATTTACTTTAATAATCCCACATTTTTATGCAAAATATTCATCAACCACAAGCCATGTGTACCTAATGCTTCTCATAAAACATGCTTTACAATTAAGCCAGTTGATTTAGAGACGTCTTTGAAGATGTTTGTATGTACATATGTGTTTCTGGGTAATTTATCACGCCACGTTTCGGTTTATCTCCCTAGAGCAACATTGTGGCAGTATGTCATTTTTTCCACAAAGCTAACGTGTTTATCGCTCTTGATGCTTTGCCAATAGCTATTTCTATTCGAATTTCTCTCGGTCAAGCGTCCTTTCAAAGTTTGGACTTGTTTAGATGAAAAGCGGCTACTTATTATAACGAATAATACTTGACTATAAGTATCTACAATTAATGTCAGATTGCACTTCCTGATTACTTGCTGATTAGATTATTATCATTTTCTTTTGATCTTTTAATCGGTACTATTACATTACCTTTACAAATAGATGTAATTACGAGTGGTCTTCACATTATCTTTTAATGGCGTCGCAAAATAATGTTTTGGGTCCAATCCCACTTCATGTCGCCAATCATAAATGGTTCGATATAAAACGAATTGCTAACTATAAATTCATACAAAGACAACAACATCTAAGAATAGTTTCATTAGGTCGTAATAGATTCAACTAGATATAAAATTTGGCATGGTTATCGGCCAATAGGCAATTCAGAAGAAATTGGCATCGGTCGCTGCGGCAATCTCTGCACAGTAGTTCAATCAAGGTCGCTCTCAAACGAAAAATCGATTTCAAATAAATGAATGCAAACCGAAATGTTACGACCGCGACGTTGTTTATTTGATTAAAAGCTTTGATTAAAATACCTAACTCATCATCTCAGCCGTGGGACCGCGGTCCACGTCCACTGCTGGACCTAGGCCTCCCTTCAAGATCTTGAGGATGTTGTTGCCATACCCGCCACGCTTGGCAAGCGGGTTGGCGAGCCGGGATACGAGTACGGGATGTTAATCTAAAGGCAAGAGAGGCCACATTCTACTGCCGGCACCCCACGGCCAGCCGTACAAAATGTAAACAAACGGTCAGTACATATTCTAAAAATCACTTTCATCATGTTGATTTTAAACAGAATTATTATCTAATGTGGATTGTTGACCACCCCATCAATGTAAATTGTCAACAATTCTGAGAAAAATTCAATGCTATAGTCAGATTCAATTATGATGTGACGTTTTTAAAATATAAATACGAAAACGTCGGAGGCGTGTAAAAATTCTATGCTATGTAATTATTGCTTGTAAACATAAATTTAAATTTTTGTTATTATGATATCTTGCCGTGGGGTGCCGGCAGTAGAATGTTGCTCTTCCTCTCTTGCACGTGGATGCAGTAAGAATCTGCCAAGGGATAACCCCGGAAGATGGGTAGCAGCGTCTTTTCATGTATTAACATCCCGTACTGCGCTTGTCAACCCGCCTGACAAGCGTGGTGAGTATGGCAACAACCCCTCATGATCATTACTTAGTGATCAATGAGGGAGGCCTTTGTTTAGGAGTGGATGTGGAAGAGACGAAATCTTAGTCAATAGATCCATTTTACTTATCTGTCACAGGAGTCATCATAGTGATGGTTTCGACTATAACACGCTTTTTTTGTATCAGGTACAGATTATTGACATTTTGTACTACACAGCGAATTTGGCTGAAATATAGCACAGATAATATAATACACTAGTAAATATAGCCACAAATACTGATGTTAATGTAAAAGTGGCGCACACAAAGGAGGAAACCATTGCAATAAGCGATATTTCATTGACATGGCAGTACAAATGTTGGAAATAACGAATTCAAATAAATGAATACGAACCGAATGTTTACGATCGCGACGTTGCGAATCCGTAGCTCTGATTAAAACATCTCTACCAGCTTTACATATGGACTGGATGCATAATGAAAAACGTGGCGCAACGCAACCGAAGTCGAACCATAGCCGTAAGCGACATTTCATTGACATTGATACATCAAATGTTGGAAAATATCTATGTCAATTAAATGAATGCAAACCGAAATGTATTGTAAATGTAGTGTTTTCCATAGAAATGGCCGCCAACATGGCAAGCCAAACTACATAAGAATTTATAAACTTGACACTGGCGGAATTGTGTAAAACCAAACACAAAAAGCCATAATATAAAAAGACAAGACAAGAAATGTATTGTATATGTATATCCTGTACTGAATTAAGACGACGATTGGTGATGTTGACGTCAGGGAATTCAACCTTTTTCAGTAGTTATAAAACATTCGGAATTGATAATTCATGTTGTAAATTTTTCATGATTTTACTTAACAATTGTGGATTTTGGTTTGCACGATTGGTTAACTATTCAAACATAAAAAAACCAAAATCTGTTTTATAAAAACATATTTTCACTTTACAAGTAAACGAAAGCGATTCGTCCCTCTAAATTTCCTCTACTTATAACATATTTAGACGAGCTCTGTGGCGCAGCGGGTGAAGGTCCGCCTGCGACGCAAGGGGTTGCGGGTTCGATTCCCGCCTCGGGACAAATGTCTGTACGATCTGCAGATATTTGTTCAGGGTGTTCTGGGTGTTTTTCTATATATAATAAAAATATTTATCTATGTAGTATAATGTATTAAGTATATCAATCATCTAGTACCCATAACACAAGCTCTGCTTAGCTTGGGGCTAGATGATGCTGTGTGATCTGTCCAGCATTATTTATTTATTTATTTATTTATCTGTACGTCCTTTTCGGTGGTGGTTGAATTTAAACAAGAATAACTGTTTTGGCGCTTAGGACTGTTCATTTAATTGCTAGCTTTTGGCGTCAGTTTGTATGCAGGCAGCGAATTAAAACGTGGCGCACCTGAAAGCGGAAACCATATCAATAAGCGACATTTTGAAAATTCATCTTGCTCCCTCCATGTTTGTAATATTAAGGCCCCTCCCCGAGCCAACGCGTAGTTTTGATTTCGCTACTCCTCCGTAATTAATGAATGAATATCTTTGAAATAAATTTAATGTTATAAAATAAAGATTAAATAACAAGTTAAGAGAAAATAATTCCATAGATTGGAGTATATTGGTATATTTTTGACGACCACCGTTACTCAGTTGGTCTAATAGCTGGCTGAGACGCAGAAGGTTCGAAGGAAAAAATGTTTTTTTGTCTGCAGATATATGTATTTGTCCCGGTTCTGGGTGTTTTCCATGTATATATTTATAATTGGTTTCCATAGTACAAGCTCTCCTTAGAGTGGGTCTAGATGGTGCTGTATGTAATGTCCAGCATTATTTATTTTAAACTTGTATTGTGTAAGTTCATGGCGCATAATCAAACATATCTCAGTTTCAAGTACCTATAATGGTTTATCTACAGCTATACAGCTCTGTGCCTACAGCTACAGCAGTTAACGACATGACATTTTATGTGCGTTGGTATATGTATACAAATTGTGACGCCACAAAGGCTGCACCTCACCTTGAAATGGCAGTTCTTTACCTATATTCCTGACTCAGAGGGTCGTACTGCGTTTATATCAAAAGCGGAGTACCAAGCGCCGACTAGCCACCCCACTATCGAGCTTAAAAGCTCTCCTACCTTTGTTTTACTGTATGAGCATGGAAATGAGGTATGTACATAGACATAGACATTCCTATATTAAATAAATTAATATCTATTATGCCAAAAACCTGTCTGTTAGGTACCATGACTGAAATTTAAAACTTAAGGAGATCACAACAATACAAATCGATCGTCGTGGGGAAATTTTGATTTATGGTACTTTTTGAGATATGGGGGTTTAATCGTTTTTTTTTTGTCCGAGGATAACTCTTAAACAGATGGTAGGATTATGATGAAATTTAAAACTTAGGAGATTACATCAATAAAAATATATCGTCGAGGGGGATTTATAATTGTAGTTCTTGAGATATGGGGATTTATTAATCGATGTTTTTTGTTCAAGCATAGCTCTTGAACATATACACGGATATTCATGTTTAAACACGGGGAGATTTTACCAACACACGGTTAGTAACAGATTGAAACGCAGTAGGTTGCAGGTTCTATTCCCACTACAAATCAAGTTCAAATGGAATGGGACTTCATGAAGTAGCTCGCTCGTTCTAATTTCGTGGCGACCAACTAGTATAGAGTAACACAGTAACCTGTTTTACCTGCAAACTTGCCCTTAGGCATTAGGCACAAAAGCGTGGGCGGGAATTGCTTCCGTTCTTCCGACTGACGCTGCCTTGCCATCTGCAAAGCGTCATAAATGTAAGGTCCTTAATTATTCAGCTCTTAGGAATACCACCTTTTGTTGGAGGCCGTACATCTTACATACAAATGTAAGTAAAAATATCGGAGTGTAGCTGTGTTTTGCACGCGGCCGCGTTTTTCACGTGATCGTTACGAGGAATATTTTCTTTGAAACGACCTCAAAATGCTGTGGCGCTTCCGCCGCGCGTGAGTATAGTCCTAACTTAGCGTATCAAATTATTTGTTGATTAAATAATACTGGACATTTAAAGCGATTCCATCTAGAGCCAAAGTAAGCAGAGCTTGTATTATAGAGACCAGATGGTTGATAGATTTTTTTTTAATACAGTATACACAAATATCTCCAAATAGGGAATAGTTGAAGGAAATCCCCGCTGGGGGTCGAACCCGCATCCTTCTGCTTCTCAGCTTACTATTATGTCAACTGTCGCTGCTTTCACGTTTCTAAAAGAAAGATTTAAGGCTGTGTTATTCTTCAAGATATGTAGCTATGTAAGTCGAGAGATGTTGGACGTGGGTTGACGAGAAAGACTTATAGTCTTATAGACTAAAGATAGGTAACGAAAGGATTCGTATGGGAGCAAATAGTCGGTGTGTATTTCCATGGACAAAGGACATCTCAAGATGATTTGTTTAGTTGTCCACGACTTTGTTAGAGATCCTCTTAAGTGTTATTCCCTGTTTCCTATTCTACAGGGTGTAGGTATTACTAGTATAACAAGTGTACTTACACAAAAATGGGGGGTTTCAATCTATGATAACAAGACGTTTTGGAGGGACAAAATCGTAAATTCGCATTGTTTTTATTTTCTTCATTTATTTTACATATATTTATTTAGATTTTTACTTATTGATGTGATGTGAACATGATCCTTATTTCACAGTTATATTTTTTTTCTATTAAAAAACAATACCTCTGAAAATCACCGAATCCTTTGCATACGTTTTGAACTGAATTTAATTAAGAGCTGTGTATTTTGTTTCATAAATAAAATAAAATAACAACTGCAAAGTCGTAAACCTAAAGTTGTTCCTTGGGGTGGTCAAGAGTCTTTTGTGCTAGTACGCATATTTCTTACACCTTGTATTTGTATGCAGCTGGGCTTACAAAATAGCTGAACTTCCTCGTATGTTTACTGAAACCTTGAACTTTGAGTTTAGTTTCCTTTTTGTTCAGAATAAGTAGAGATATTGGTACTCTATTAGGTGTTGTCACTTAAACAGCACGTTGTAAAGTTAAACAAGCAAGTCATATTTGCAAAGTTTTTAATTTTAAGTGTTTAATTACAATGACTATCGAAAAGGTCAAGGATCGTTTTGAGAAATCCCAACAAGATCAAAATTTTGATATGAATTTTCATTTCCTTGTCATCATGATCATTTCAGGCGTAGGACGTCTCCTGGACTTATGCATTTCCAGTTTTTGCGGTTGATAGCGAGCTGCATACAGCGTCGACCTGCGGTCTTCACCAGGTCGTCAGCCCATCTTGTTGGTGAATGTCTTACACTGCGCATGCCGGTCCGTAGCCTACGCTCGTGAAGTTTTTGGCCCCATCGGCCATCTGTTCTGCGAGCTACATGTGGCCTGCTCATTTCCACTCCAACGTGCTAATTAGTTTGGATATAAATAAATAATAATAATAAATAATGCGGGACAAATCACACAGCATCTTCTAGCCCCAAGCTAAGCAGAGCTTGTGTTATGGGTACTAGATGACTGATATACTTAATATATTATACTACATAGATAGATATTTTTATTATATATAGAAAAACACCCAGAACACCCTGAACAAATATCTGCAGATCGTACAGACATTTGTCCCGAGGCGGGAATCGAACCCGCAACCCCTTGCGTCGCAGGCGGACCTTCGCCCGCTGCGCCACAGAGCTCGTCGGTGACCCGAGTTCTTCTACGTATCTTGTTTCTAATTCCAACCCGTAAGAAACCAGCAGCCTTCTTCCTAGCTTGTTGAGCGACACTGAGGTTATTCATGGGGCCAATAGTGAATGACCACGTCTCGGCTTCATATGTCGTCACTGGTAACACACACTGATGTCTAGTCATGTTTGAATGTTTTGTTATTCTTAAAAGATTTTACATAATAATAAGAATTCACATATAAACGAATGATACGTTTATTTTGAAGCATCTACCTACATCTAACAGTGTTATCATTGGCTAGTAAGGAGATATTTCCTGTTAAGTGGTTAGGTACAAAAGATAAGTCGACGATAAAACCATTCATGTATAAAATAGACTTGCGCACAAGTGAATTTGAATCTCTCTCAAAGGTCTATGTGACTTGCTGAGGTCTTTCTCCGCTAAAGTTCAAAAAACTCGTGCTGATTACTCTAGCTAGATAAATTTAATTTCACATTCTTTGTTTTATTTTAAAAGCGCGTATTTAGGTAGCTAAACTTGCAATAACATAAACAAACGCTTCATCAAATAAAAATAAAACCGGTGCAATCATACTTAATGAGAATATTTTTTAACAGTTTTATATATATTCAATATTAGTTGATTATGCGTTATCTATAATCATTTTATATTTCAAGTAGATGAAGTTCTCAAGATATCCATCTGTGACAGACAGACAAAGTTACACCGTAAAGGTTCCATTTTGATTCGGAACCCTAATGATAAGCTCTTATTACCGTTTTAAATATTATTCATTCATATTCATTCAATATTCATGTATTTGTAATTTTAATTCTTATATATTAATGTATTTATTCGCCGTGGGTATTGGCAGTAGAATGTTGCCTCTCCTGTGCTACCGGTACTGCGCTCGCCAACCCGTCTGCCAACCCTGGCGAGTGTGAAAACAACCCCCTTATGATCTTGGAGAGCCATGAGGGAGGCCTGTGTCCAGCAGTCGATGTGGACAGCAGTCCTACGGCTGACATGATGATGATGATGATCATGTTATATTTAATATAGATACAAAGGCACAAAGACACAAAGAAAACCAACTTTATAAATAAGGGAATAACTGTAAAATGTCTGTAATATTACTATGGACCATTTCAATTGAAATGCTTTTTAGCATTTCCAATTACAGAAGACGCTGTATTATTCGCGTAGCTCTCGACTCGATCTCATGTTTACTCACGAATAATTGAAACCTAGCGTCGTATGAGCTCATAAGTACTTTGACTTTTTCAGTCCATTGATCATAGTCCCCCGATAACCATTGACAATACAGATAACGACAATAAATTGATAAAAATGCCACGTTTCACTAACATTTACTTTAGATAGCGATTCTTATTGTCCGCGACAGCGTCGCGTTAGGATTATAATATTTGTTTGAAATCTGTTATGTATGTCTGATAACGCGTTGCAGACAGACGATGAGAAGAAGAGCAAGAAGAAGCAGTCGCCGGTGGACGACCGACCGGTCGTTCCGGCGCCCAGTGAAGCCATGCTCAACAGTAAGTGCCGATACTCTATTCGCTAACATTTCGCTGTAACAACAAATCATTAACACATATTTAACCGAGTTTTATGACGTTACCTGCCTCTATTATTACCCGACGTTCCGACAGCAGCAACCGTGATCCGAGAACACGATAAAATATGTGGAATCCTGTCGAAGCTTCGGCCAAATAACGTAAATAACGCAATAAATACCCGGTGAAATATGTTTTAGTATATACTCCTATACCAATGTTTGGTTACATTTTTAAACTAGACCTATACTTAGATCTATACAGTTATATCCACCAATGATTGGAATAATGCACTAGCGTACGATAACATAATTTGTTAGGTTTGTATGTAAGTCTTAAACCGACTAAGTCAAGGGTCTTTAAAAACTGTTGTCCTCCACTGTTAGAGCACTAAAAACATTTTTTTCAGTGCTCTAACAGTGTGAACCTGTAAAGGGCCATAAGCATGTGTTTAGAAATCAGGCAATTTTTATTTGTAAATAAGAGGCTGTTATATAGTGTTAATACCTAATTATGGAGTTGATACATTAAAATCCCTATCAAATATTGTGTATGCATACTGAAGTGATAAGTACGAGTAATAACTAATAGGCGAGGTGTAATTGGAAGTGCTAACATTCTAACGTTAGTAAAATACTTAATGCAAAGTCATTAAAACTGAACTGTGACAAATCAAGTTGTTTATTGACGATATTTTGGTGCGATGTGTTGGTAAACATACCTACGTGTAAGATCTAGGGCACAGCTGTTCCCAGTCGCCAAATGCAATGATTTTAATGAAACGGCATTAAATTTATAAAGTTTGTATCAACAATTTTGACATTAAAATATTATTATGGTGACTGTTTATAGCCGATGCGCTATCTTCAGTCTACGAACTTAGAATGAGGGTCGTAATGACGCTAGATTAATTATTTTAATGTTCATTACCTCGGATCGTTACTTCCACGGAGTTTGGACTGAGGCACACTATTAAAATCAATGAGGTTGACGGCAATTTTCATTTTACAGAAGCGTGGGGTGCTAAGTCTATAAAACCCAGGTTCGAGATTAGCTTTATAAAGTTTGAGAATGTACTAGCTACGTAAATATAATATTTCTTTGTCACTTTATGTCTTAAGACATTTTCAAATTATTCACTCACTAAAATTAGTAATTGATAATGTACCTTTAAGGCTGCGGTCACGAAGTTAGCGGCGCGGGGAGCGGTGCGGCAAGGCAGATCGGTAGGCTGATTACGAATCACGCAAAAGGTTTGCAACAGGCGTAAATCTCGAGATCATCGCTGTTAAACGTCAATTCCTTGCTGTTGGTACCTATCTAATACAAAATTGACCTTTGACAGCATCATTCGCGGTATTTACGCTTGATGCAACAAGGATGCCACCCTTTTTATGAAAAATTTGAGTCTTTGTTCGTGAACGAAATGTCTACACATGACAAAATCTCACTAATATTATAAAGCAGGAAGTTTGTTTGTATGGAGATTTGTTACCTCTTCACGCAAAAACTAGCGTACGTATCGAGCTGTAATTTTGCAAACGTATAGATGTTGACTAGGATTAACACATTATGCTACTTTTTATCCGGGTACAATGCATGCGAAGCGGCGGGCACAAGCTAGTGTCTAAATATTTTAAAAAGTCGCGGCATCGCGTGGCTCAATAAAAAACGCAATATTACGTCCTCAATTACGTCGATGCAGACGTGCTTGACAGCCGAGCATCGCTCGTACAACGCGCAGCGCTCCCCGTACCGCTGCTTTGGATACCAGTTCCATATAAATGTATGCAATGTACATATGTACGCGCTGCTTCCCGCGCCGGCGCCGCTGACTTCGTGGCCGCAGCCTTATTGATCTTTAAAGCTTCGTTAAACATAATTATCTGTTAAAATAATTGATTGCGATGTTTTACGCGAACTCCTACGAAACACGGATTACCTGCTGATAAGACTTTTTATTAATTACGTAGAGAAAAAACATTATTGAATTAAATTCCCGTCCATTTAAATTAAGAAAACACAAAACATTTTTTTCTTTTTAACAGAACTTTCGTTCGAAAGTATTTCCCCTAACCGATCGGATTCGAATCGGAGGGCAATATTTACCTACTGTAGGTGTGCTGGCATTGACTTTGTTTACGTTTGTTTGTCAATCAACACTACCGCGTTTCTACGAACGACTATGACGATTGTTACATTTTCGTAAATGGCCTTCGAGGTCGCTCTTAATGGGATTGGTTATTAATTAATGTTCACGCCCCTTGTTGGTAAAAACTAACAGAGTAGTGAATAGGTTGACCGCACTTTTTACCTGACTATGCTTATAAACCTATCCAAATAACACAAATAATATTAACTAATAATACAATATATGTATAGCTAGCAATAGACCGCGACAAGTGGAGAAAGGAAGGGGAGTCCTTTGCCCAGCAGTGGGACATCGTAGGTTATAAAGAAAATACCAAAATTTATCTGATTAGTGAACCACAAGATCAGTATAATGTTGGATCTTACTCGTAGATTATAACAGACCAACGCTGGTATCCTGGCAGGAACTTGGGTTAAACTATGTATCCGATTTGCTCAGGTGTCATCATCATCATATCAGCCGTAAGACATCCACTGCTGGACCAAGGCCTCCCTCATTGATCTCCAAGTACTGTGGTTGGAAGCCGTCTGCATCCACCGCCGACCAGTGGTTCTCACCAAGTCGTCTGCGCATCTTGTAGGTGGATGTCCTACGCTGCGCTTGCCGGTCCGTGGCCTCCATTCGAGAACTTTGCGGCCCCATCGGCCATCTGTTCTGCGCGCTATAATGGCCTGCCCATTGCCACTTCAACGTGCTAAACCGTTTGGCTATGTCGGTGGCTCGAGTTCTTCTACGTATCTCTTCATTTCTGATTCGATCCCGTAGAGAAACCCAGAGCATAACCCTCTCCATAACTCGTTGAGCGACTCTGAGATTCATAAGGCCAATAGTGAAGGACCACGTCTCGGTTCCATATGTCATCACTGGTAACACACACTGATTGTAGACTATCGTCTTAAGGCACTGACGTACATATGTTGGACGAAAAGACTTTGCGAAATTTCCCAAACGCTGCCCATCCGTGTTGGGTTCGACGATTGACCTCTTTCTCGAAGTCGGATCTACCTAATTGGACTGTTTGTCCTAGGTATACGTACGCGTCGACAACTTCAAGAGCCGAGTTCTCACTCAACCATAACTTGGGCAGGCACGACGTGGAGATTCGACATGATTTTCGTCTTATCTATGTTCATTTTAAGGCCTACCCGTTGGGAGACTCGATTGAGGCCTTCGAGCATCGTGCTTAGCTCTTCCATGGACTTTTGCCATGACCACAATATCGTCGGCAAATCGAAGGTGAGTCATGTATTCGCCGTTAATATTGATGCCCAGCCCTTTCCATTCCAGGAGTTTAAAGGCATCTTCCAAAGCGGTCGTAAACAGTTTCGGAGAGATTAGGTTGTCTTACCACAGTCTTACGCCTCTTTCTAAGGGAATCGCCTTCGAGCTCTGTTCCTGTACTCCGACTGACATAGGAGACTGATTCAGGTGTCAACCGATGCGCAATTATTTAAACTTCAATTAAACCTTAGAACTTAAGATTGAGTTGAATTATTTTTTGTTGTAATTATACGCAACTTAACCCTACACCTCTGGTCAGGTTACAGTATGTGTTCGAGTTGTTACTACTCCGTATGTGAGTTTTGTAGAGTAATTAAACTTGGTTTTAAAAACTCAACTAGTTTTTATCAGTGGTTGCAAAGTTTTACATAATTAGTAACCATTAAAAGTTTCTTTACAATGTTCGTTTATTTTGTATCACCACGTGAAAAAGTTTTAATGCAGGAAAGTGCTTTTAAAGGCTGCTTTAATATAAGCATACATGCCTACTTTTTAACAAATTTGAATGAAAATATGTAAATTCTTTCCTCTTTTAAATTCAAGCGGCACCTAGCTTTAGGTAGTATTTTTTAGGGTTCCGGACCAAAATGGCAAAAAGGAACCCTTATAGAATCACTTTGTCTATCTGTCTGTCACAAGTGGACATCTCGAGAACTACTGATGCTAACGACTTGAAATTTGAAATGGTTAAAGATAACACTTTTTTACTAATATAGCATATATGAGGATGCAAAAAATATTCTTATTATGATTGCAGGGAGGCGGATAGGGATCTCAAAATCTTTAAGTTAAGTTACTAGGTTGTGTGGGGTATCATATGAAAGGTATTTATTTGCATATTAATAAACAGTTTTTCCTATAAGCCGTATCGTTTTCGAGTTATTTACAAAAATGTTGAAAAAACGACCGTTCCCCCCCCTTATCTCCGAAGTTTGCAGAGATAAACCCGTGATACTTTTATAGCTAATATAAGTGTATGTAAACTTTAAAGGAAAATTATAGCGAACTCTCTAATTTGCATAGTTTTTTTAGAATAGAGGAAGGGTGGAAGGGTGTTTTTAAAAAATAATGTGGTGTTACTAGGTCATGTGGGATACCATATGAAAGGTATTCATCTGCACACATAAACAGTTTTTAGTTTTGCTTTAAGCCGTATAGTTTTCCGACTTATTCACAAAAACGTTAAAAAAATAGCGTTCCCCCCTTATCTCCGAAGTTTGCGGAGATAAACCTCTGAAACTTTTATTGCTATTAGAAGTGCATGTAAAGATTACGGAAAAATTATAACGAATCCTCTAATTAGCATCATCATTCCAGCCGTAAAAAGTCCACTACTGAACAGGCATCCCTCATGGATCTCCATGAGGGGTTGTTGCCATACCCACCACGCTTGGCAGGCGGGTTGGCGAGCGCAGTACGGGATGTTGATACACGGAAAGACGCTGCTGCCCATCTTCCGGAGGTATCCCTTAGCAGGCTCTTACTGCATCCACGGGCATGAGAGGAAGGGTAACATTCTACTGCCGGCACCCCACAGAGAATTAGAATACTTTTTTAAAAATCATCGAATGTGTAAAAAAACTACATAAGTTACGCTATCAGACAAAAGAGATGGCGCTGTCAAGGTTCTCCAACAAATATAAACCGCCTTTATAATATACATTGTATGATGGCACGGAACCCTCGGTGCGCTAGTCCGACTCGCTCTTGCCCGGTTTTATGTTATATATGTACATGATGAGACCAGCCGAAGGCCCATCTGATGTTAAGTGGTAACTATACAACTGCAATACCTAAGTATTACAACTGAATACCGCGGTGATCACCTTCACTAAGCACGTGACCAACGTTGCATTACGCCCGTTACCCTGAGACATAGAGTTGTAAGGTCTCATGGGGTCGTATTTTCTCCTTAAAAACCGGAACACAGCGATGCTACTTGGCGGCAAACATAGGCATGGCGGTAGGGTACTTCCCCGGACGAATGTACAATAAAGTATCTATATATCTTTCTACTGATTTAAGTTTTTATTATGGGAGCGGGCCGTGGGGTGCCGTCAGTAGAATGTTACCCCTCCTCTCATGCCCGTGGATGCAGTAAGAGCCTGCTAAGGGATACCTCCGGAAGTTGGGCAGCAGCGTCATTCCGTGTATCAAAATCCCGTACTGCGCTCGCCAACCCGCCTGCCAAGCGTGGTGAGTATGGCAACTACCCCTCATGGAGATCCATCAGGGAGGCTTGTGTTCAGTACGGCTGAAATGATGAATTATGGGAGCAGGTTTTTAAACTATACCTACCTACTGTGGCATTCGCTAAGTACTTTAACGGACCATTAAAGATTTTAACTATTGAGCCCTGTGAGCAGTTTATCGCGGTTTATTAGCATTACTAAGCCAAGAGCCATTCCTTGCCGGTCGTGCACTCCACTGGTTTAACGTTTAACGTGAAGGTATTTTCGGATGCCTTCTATTAATGTGCCAAAATAAAGACATCGAGACGCTTTTAACACAATAAATATAGTTACGGTTGTACCGTCGGTATTTTTGTAGCGCTACTATTAATTACATGGCCTTTTCAGAAAACCTCGTCGTGAAATGTCTCACCTACAGAAAATAGATTAACCTACACCTAGATTTCTAAAATAGTTGATGGCATTCGCTCAATTGAATGCTGGAATCATGAATCTGATTCACAACGATACGGGGATTTTTATACCTTCGTTTCAGCTGTAAAACGTCCACTACTGAACACAAGCCTCCCTCATGGATCTCCATGAAGGGTAGTTGCCATACTCACCACGCTTGTCAGGCGGGTTATATACCTTAATCGCCCTTAAACGTTGCTCAGTCAAACCTTAAATTGGGTACCATTGTTTCATAGAATAGTATTTAACGCCAGTATCTTCTTAAATATTTTTCTATCTTGCATATAAAAAATAAAGTATCTATTAAAGTAAACTCCCCACGCCGTGGGGTGCCGGCAGTAGAATGATACCCCTCCTCTCATGCCCATGGATGCAGTAAGAGCCTGCTAAGGGATACCTCCGGAAGATGGGCAGCAGCGTCTATCCGTGTATCACCATCCCATACTGCGCTCACCAACCCGCCTGCCAAGCGTGGTGAGTATGGCAACTACCCCTCATGGAGATCCATGAGGGAGGCCTGTGTTCATCAGTGGACGTTTTATGGCTGAAATGATGAATCAAGTAAATAATTGTATTAGGTATTAAACAATCTAGATTTTTGGATAGAGTAATAAAAAACACTCCGAATTTGAACTTCACTCAGACAAATTTAGTTCGTAATCTGTTAAAACGAAGATCAAAGACTTTTATAAGTGATGCGTAGTTGTCAAAATAGGAGGTAAATTATAAGAATTTATTGGAAAAAACAAGTGAATAAAAGTCCTTACTTATACTACTCTGATTTTCTCATAGATAACTGCTGGAAATTTCACACAATACCATCAGCAGTTTATGGAAAGCTCAAATACATGTTTGGAAATACATAGGTAATGTACATACTTATTATTTACTTACTTAATCTTTAAGTCAAAAATCCCTCAATGTCTCAAGACCAAGATGTTTAACCAATGTGTCTTGCCCATCCTTACATATGTCTCCGAAACCACTTGCACAGCCAAGCACATGAACACAATAAGCAAGAGCCATGGAGCGGGCAATGCTTGTCATCCACCTCGTAGACCGGATACCAAACGTCATATGTAGCAAACATTAACCTATAGATGATCAAAATCAAAAATATTTATTTGGCACAATACACATTTTGTTTCATAAACTTGTTAGAACGTTGGACTACTGCGATAGTTAAAAAACTGTGTTGCAGAGTCAGCGCCCACCTCCGAAATGTAACTAGTTTACATAATTTACATAATAAAGTAACTACAGCAATAAAATTATAATAAAAAGTTTAAATAATTGTAGATTTACTGGTTACAAATTTGATAAAGATACAAAGAAAAATACTTAATAAGAGCACGCGCGCGCGTGTGTGTGTATGTGTGTTTATGTGTGTGTGTGTGTAGCTGTGTGTAAGTTAACGTGATTTATGATGATCTATTAATCAACATCGACGCATTAACCTATCTTTACCATATTGGCATTCTAAAGAACCTCTTTAGAATGCCAATATGGTAAAGATAAGTTAATGCGCCGATGTTGTTAATGCCGTTGGAGGTTCCAATGCCTCAACATGTCTCGTTTCCAGATAAGCAAGATAGTGTAGTCAATATAATCTTCAGTAAATATTGTTAGAGTATGAAGCCGAGAATTTTACAGCCTCACATTTCGTCCTAAACATGATAGTGAAGATAAAATCCACCGATAGATAAAGTTAATTATAATACATTGCAAAGTGAGATATTGTTCAGAGCGGGGCAGACATAATATGTGTGTTTTATAATGGCCGAGAAGAAAGATAATGCATTCTGTAAGTCATTATTTTTGATGTTATATCGAGTATTGCCAAGTTTTTTTAACGTTATAGCTAGTGGGTATTTATTTAATTGTTTAACTGCAAGCACTTTTGAAGTAAAACAGCTTTGCAAACATGTTATTCTGTAGTCTATAATTAAAAAAATACAACTTCATCCTAAGCTACTCCAAATCCGTTAAATATTTATATTAAAACAAAAAATTGTGGAGAATAAAATAAAAGAAGAATCGAATGAGTTATTGGTCCCTTGTACTTTTCCCTCATTAATCAACATAATATACACGATAATCTTGGAAAATGTACAATTTAAACTGTCAGTGTTTATCATCATCAGTTATGGTACCCCCGTACCAATGCTTGTTAGCAGAGTTATGCTAACAAGCATTGGTACGGGGGTACCAGAAAAGGGGGCGAAGGTTTCCGAAAAATGCCATTTTTGACCTTTTGTGACCTTTTGAGGTTACAATAACTCCGGTCCCTGTGACCCTAGGATCAAAAAAATCAGTTAGTACCTCTCTCATTGAGATAGCGCTAACAAAAAAGGTTTCATGTAAATCGGTCAACGCGTTCGGTTGTAATCGTGTCATGCACAGACAGACAGACAGCGCTATGCATAAAAACGATAGGTAGATACATATCCACGTCCACTGCTGGACATAGGCCTCCCTCACAGATCTCCTAGATCATAAGGGGGTTGCTGCCATACTCGCCACGCTTGGTAGCCGGGTTGGCGAGCGCAGTAAGGGATGTTGATGCACAGAAAGACGCTGCTGCCTATCTTCCGAAGGCATCCCGTGGCAGATTCTTACTGCATCCACGAGTAAGAGAGGAGAGTCTACCGCCCCCATGGCATTTAAGGTTCATTAATATAATAAAGGTAGGTACTTTAAACGATTGGATCTTGTCCCAGTAACATAATTTCAGCCGTACTGCGCCAGTTAGTTTGATTTACGGAACTACACAGAGAGAATAACAAATTGACGTTCGATCTTGAAACTAAATTGCAAACTGAACAACTTCCAGTCCCTTCAAATTGGATTCCACTTATTGACTCTAAAAAGCTTACGGAATGGATAATAAAACTAAGAAAGTTACCTATGACTTCTCTACGAAGTCAGAGTTCCACCTCACGTTTTTACTTGACAAGTTTTTTTATTTATTCATGACATTGTCCCTTATCGACCACAAAATAAATTTTAATCCGGTTCACGGAGTAAATAAATAAACAATTGACTATTACCTAATCATCAGCTTAGTCAGCTACAGATGTGTTGTTGTATTTTCCTTTGAGTATGGCCGACTATTTCTCAGTTATGTAATGTGCAAAATTGATTGGTTGTTTCAACATTTCGACCCTTTGTGAATTGGCTACTAATCATTGGTCAAGCCTTTTAATGATACACAATCGAATTGTTCGAACATCGAATGTCATGCGTTCTAATTTTAATAAAATTAATCTATAGTTACAGGCCTGTAATAGATTTAGTGCGAGTCGCGCACTGGGGGCCAATTCTGGTGAATCGTAATCCAAGTGATAAACGCTCCACTCGTAATGCATCGACTGGTAAAGAGATGATAGTAGAAGACTTTTATAGTAATGTAACAAGTTCGGAGTAGACAGAAGGGAGATAAATAAAAAATAATAATGCTGGACAATTCACACAGCATCATGCATGAAGCATGAACAAATATCTGCAGATCGTACAGATATTTGTTCAGAGGCGGGGATCGAACGATCTTGCGTGGCAGGCGGACCCTTGCCCGCTGCGCCACAGGGATCGTCAAGAATATCAAGAAGTCAAGATGAGACGAAGTTATCACGATTATCGAGAATTGGTCCTCAGGTTCCATGCCAGCACACATTATTTTTATCAACCGACGAAAAAACGGAGGAGTTTCTCAAGTAGACGCGTTTTTTTTTGTGTACACGTATTTATTATTCAAGGAATTTAATAAATTAAGACTAAGGTGTGCACGATCGGAAAAAAATAGTTTTGTCAAAACTTTTATTTTCCGATCGTCAACAATCTTGACGACGGGGTTTCATTCGAGAATGGCTCGTCCCTACATATTACGATTAATGAAATCTGTGGCAGACGAACTAACAAACAGACAGAGAGACGGGACGTAGGCTTACCCAGTAGTAGCCCGTTAGCACCCGTTGGGCCCGGCACGGATAAAAAATAAAAGCCAGTCATCCTCGATAAGCATCAATCGTGTGCTTCCACACTATATACATATAGTACTATATATATATATATAGGTAGAACATATTTTATAACGCACGTTCATTGCTTCCAGTACTAATGAAACAATATGGAACAGCTAGTCATTCTCGTTATGCGTCAATCGTGTGTAAGCATAAAAGGATAATAATAATGTTCTAACGCACGTCTATTGCTTCCAGACCTCCGCACAGCTTTCGGCCTGCTGGACCGGGACAGCGATGGTCACGTCACACCGGCGGAGCTGCAGTTTATGCTGAGGAACCTGGGCATAGAGGTCAGCGACGACCTCATCTCAGAACTCATCAAGGATGCTAGTAAAACTGGTAAGTTTTTTGTTAAATATTTTTCCTTACGCAACCATTCTCTACCAGATGCTGAGTATAATCGCTTCCAGTGCTCTCAATCCTGTAACTTATCTCCTTTGCATCCGCATAAAATCTATGCAACAAAACTAACATGAATTTAATAATAATATTGCATTTTAATCATCAGTAAACGTAACGTTTTATAATTACAAATCGAAGTTAAAATCTGAGAATTGCTTACAAATTGACCACGCTCAATAATTTGTGGAAAGTAATAAATTATTAGCGCGAGGCCTCGCGCTGTGTAGGATTCCGCAGTTACCTGTAGACCTGTTGTAAAGAGCTAGTGTATGTTTATTTACGTTTACAAAAACATTGGAACTGGTATTTATCGAGATTGCGGTTTAAAGCATTCCGGTATGTTTGGAAATCTGTATCACATGTTATAGCGGCAATTTCTCCGTAACTAAAAAAGCTAGCTTAACCGTTATAGTTTTCCTAGAAATTTTATAGTTTAAACTATATTCATTATTTTTTCAGATTTGTAAAGTTTAGATTTTAGAGGGTGGGGAAACGCTCAAACATAATATTTCGCAAACCCTACGTCGAAAAATTGTCTTCGCAACCCCTCAAAATGGTCTTAAATGTACCCATTTCACGAAACACAATAGGCAAAAAATAAATCGGCCAAGTGCGAGTCGCATTTGCGCACGAAGTGTTCGATATATTTGGCAAAACAACTTGTTTTTAAGGTAGCACCACCCACTTTTGGTTGTGATTTGCACATTACACAATATTGAGCAAAAAACGGCATTGAAATCACGTTTGTTGTATGGGAGCCCCTTTAAATATTTTATTCTGTTTCTAGTATATGTTGTTGTAACGGCAACAGAAATAATAAGGTCCCGTTTTTACCCTTCGGTTACGGAACCCTAAAAAATCCCCATCTTACGTGCATGCGAAGTAAGCCGGAAATTAACTATTTTTGTAGCATTTTTTGTAGCGTTATCTCGGTGTGATATAATTTGGAAAATGCATTTAACTGTGAAATACACCAAGAGAGTTGAAAAAGCTGTGAATCCTGACATCAACTGTTGAAGGTTTTTATAAGTCGGTAGTTATAAGGCGGTTAGCCTATCGTCATAACACAGGAGTCGTTCAGAAGTACTTATTCACTGGTACTTCGTCGCTCCGTAGCACGTAATGTTTCAATAAGGGTGATACCGTGAGGTCTAGGTAAAGGTCGACAGAGTGCCATGCAGCCTGAAGGTCGGGGCTTCTGTGCTTCTACACTCATTTACCTATAGTGATTATAGTCGATTGTGACGCAAATGAGTGTAACCTTAATGTTAACTAAAGTATGTTTTATTATCATCTTGCTGACGTTTCGTAGACCATTTAGAGGCTCTTCTTCGTGAGCACCGTTCGTGACCGACTCCGCGGGCCGCGAGACGAGGTAAAAGCCGTATTAAATTTATTAAATGATGTCAAGCCGCGATAATTTAAATTCATGCCTTTCCAGGAATGTTGTTAGTCAAAGTCAATAAATGTTTATTCAATAGAGCAAAAAAGCTACTTAGAAAAGTAAATTTACAAACTAAAAACAAAACACATTTTAATTGAACAAAGCACATAATTGAATTCGTTCGATCAGAAAACTTTTTTTTCAAAAGCTAAATAAGCGAAGAGGACCTTAGTTTATTTTGAAGTTAGCCGTGAAAAGTGGTAAGTGGTATTTTATCAATCACCTAATAAATATACATATTTGTTCCTAAAATAGTCAGTCTGTCACTAAAATTGACTCACCAAGTATAATTTAGTTCTCTGCCGCGGCACACTCGCTTTGCTCGCTCGGCTCGTTTTTTGTCTTTGCAACAAAACCTAAACTTAACCAAGTTTTAATGAAGGGGTTATCTAGTTTTGGTGACACATCTAATATTTAAGGAACTAAGATATTAAATTGGGTATTGCAGATTACTGACAAATGTAAACTTTGGTGACAGAAAATACGAGCCCTTTTTAATCCAACGATCTTGCACGATCATATATTTGCTATGCTCCCTTGTGTTATTACAGTTCAATATCGTAACGAAGCCGGCATCCCCAGAGGTCGCACACAATTTGTACCTGACCTTCCAGAGCGGCCTCTGGGTCTTTTACATCCATTGCCAAGACCAACAGCTATTAGTTTCTCAAGGTTTGCCCTCTGGTCGTTGGTAGCATAAACATATTTTTGCTGTGAAATTTCTCAAAAGGTAAACCATAATTCTGGTTAAATACACACTACTCTTTGATCATCATTATCATTTCAGCCGTAAAACGTCCACTACTGAACAAAGGCCTCTCATGGATCTGCATGAGGGTTACTCGCCACGCTTGGCACGGGGTGAGAGAGTAGGTATTAAATTCTACAGCCGGCACCCCACGGCAAACTTGTTTTTCATTAAGTACTTACCTAGTTTAGCCAGTGGTAAAAAGATTAGAAGGATTAAAAAAAACATCTTTAATTCTATCAATGACGTTTCTTTTCAATTATTTCGTTCCACAGGCACATGTCTCACTAAAAAAATCATTAAGTTCTCCAGTTTAGTTCTTCATAAGTATTAAACACCTTTTTATTATTTTTTAAATATGATCATAACGTGGCAAAAACGCGAGACACACCGTGGCAACGCCTACGCGAAGAAATAAAAAATAACATGAGCAATATTTTTTGATAATCTACGAGTAGGTACATGACAGACTAAATAAATTAAAAAAATACAATTTGGTCGACTAGCTAGACTATAATAAGTAATAACAATATAAACTTTAATTCAGGCAACTTACATTACGAATTTGCTGTGGGGTGCCGACAGTAGAATGTTACCCCTCCTCTCATGCCCGTGGATGCAGTAAGAGCCTGCTAAGGGATACCTCCGTAAGATGGGCAGCAGCGTCTTTCCGTATATCAACATCCGGTACCTACTGCGCTCACCAACCCGCCTGCCAAGCGTGGTGAGTATGGCAACTAACCCTCATGGAGATCCATGAAGGAGGCCTGTTCAGTAGTGGACGTTTTACGGCCGAAATGATAACGACATTACGAATACGAGTAGTAGGTTCAGATGGCAAACACTTATTCTAAGGCGCATAGAAATATATGTATACCTTAAAGCTAAAAGGTAAAGTATAGGTGGAGTAGTAAAATTTTCAATAGAGTATATTGAAAACACGTCCATTTTCCATTTTGTGAAATGTGCACACAAATATTGTCCTCGTCATTGAAATATCGCGCACAGAACGTAACCTGACACAGCATGGCTTTGCCCCCACTTCGGTTTGAGTTCGTGCCAAAACCAGCACGTGTTTTTTATTACAACATCATTCATTTTCCGTGACACGTGCGACTTTAAATTGCTCTAAAATGTACAGAGAGCGGAAACAACATCTCATCAGCGAGCGGGTAAAATTAAATGTTGTTTACGCTGACCTAGGGTTTTGTTATTTGGGCCAACATTGTAGCGCTGTGGGATGCCGGTAGAATGTTCACCCCCTCTTGCCAGTGGATGCAGTACAATTGCCATACTCTTGGCAGGCGTGGTGAGTATGGTAACAACCCCAGAAAATTGGCGAGTGCTGTAGGGTACTGCCCGTCTTCCGGCAGTATTCCTTGGCAGATTTTTACTGCATCCACGGGCAAGAGAGGAGGTGCCACATTCTACAGCCGGCACCCCACAGCATATTTGGATAGTACGGAAAAGATCGTTGTATTCATGATGAGCCACCTGTCCAAAATATTATTGATGTGCATTTCAAAACTCAAGTGTATTATAGTCTTTTTTAAACTTTCGCGATCACGACACATTATTAACACATATTTAAACGGGTATTTATCGCGCTATTTACCTTTATTATTGCCCGACGTTTCGACAGGATTGCATCCATCGTGGTCCCGGGAAGACTGACATGTTAGAGGTGACCGCAGCAAAGCGAAGGCGTCTTTTCAGACTACCCTCACTTGGTCTTCATAAATATAGTAACTTGAGATTAAGGCTGTTTCACACTGGGACAGCACACTACACTAACTGTATCAGCACACTTAGGTTGATTCACACGTCGAGTACACTTGGCTATCACTGGATTCCATGAGGCAGAGAGTCTGAAGCCGTCTTCACGATTGAAATTAGGATACTTCTTAATTTCAATTGCTTCCCGAACCATTCTCTTGTAATAGTGCCTCTCGTTGGCTATAACTTTGGGATTGTGGAGTTCAATCCAGTGATTGGGTCCTGAGTCCACTACATGCTCAGCTATAGCAGACCTGGTCACTTGTCGATTTTTCACCGCTGCTATGTGTTCCTTTACACGTTCAGCGACTGTGCGCTTCGTTTGGCCTACGTCCACAGCTGCAATCGATTTTGTCAGTCTTCCCGGGACCACGATGGGTGCAATCCTGTCGAAACGTCGGGCAATAATAAAGGTAAATAGCGCGATAAATACCCGTTTAAATATGTGTTAACAAGTGTATTATATTATTATTATCTGTGGTATAACAAAACCCTCATCATCATCATCTCAGCCGTAGGATGTCCACTGCTGTACGTAGGCCAACCTCGTGGATCTCTAAGTGATCATGAGGCGTTTGATGCCATACTCACCATGCTTGGCAGGCGGGTTGGCGAGCGCAGTACGGGAAGTTGATACACGAAAAGACGCTGCTGCCCATCTTTCGGAGGTATCCCTAGACAGATTATTACTGTATCCACGGGCAGTATTCTAACTGCCAGCACCACACAGCCGTTAATGAATCTAATGACGAATAATAAGTGGTATAGACAAAATTGTATTTAACCTGTAACCGAATGTTATTTAATAATTACACAGATAAACCCAAGTTACCACAATGATGGTTGGACCACAAATCATTTAATTGACGAGCTCTGTGGCGCAGCGGGCGAAGGTCCGCCTGCGACGCAAGGGGTTGCGGGTTCGATTCCCGCCTCGGGACAAATGTCTGTACGATCTGCAGATATTTGTTCAGGGTGTTCTGGGTGTTTTTCTATATATAATAAAAATATCTATCTATGTAGTATAATGTATTAAGTATATCAGTCATCTAGTACCCATAACACAAGCTCTGCTTAGCTTGGGGCTAGATGATGCTGTGTGATTTGTCCAGCATTATTTATTTATTTTATTTATAAAAATTTGTCGTGGGCAGTGGCGGAATTACAAATTTGCCCCCAGTAGGCTATTTTTTTTGCCGCCTCTACTGACTCTACCAACCAAATCAGAAACAATGAAATTGCAACTTTAGGATTTGTGCTCTATCGACCTCATTACATCAGCTTTATCCCGTTATAAGTAGGTATAATTATGAAATTATTGTTAAATTTCCGATTCTCGTTTCCTCTGTGTAAAAGATATGTTTTTTGTTTCTTTAAGACTAAAAGAAAAGAACTATATTTTCCGCAGCCTCAAAATCTGCCGCCCTAGGCTCCAGCCTACTCAGCGTATGGTAAATCTGCCGCCCTAGGCTCCAGCCTACACAGCGTATGGTAAATCTGCCGCCCTAGTCTCCAGCCTACTCAGCATATTGGTAAATCTGCCGCCCTAGGCTCCAGCCTACTCAGCGTATTGGTAAATCTGCCGCCCTAGGCTCCAGCCTACTCAGCGAATTGGTGAATCTGCCGCCCTAGGCTCCAGCCTACTCAGCGTATTGGTAAATCTGCCGCCCTAGGCTCCAGCCTGCTCAGCGTATTGGTAAATCTGCCGCCCTAGGCTCCAGCCTGCTCAGCGTATTGGTAAATCTGCCGCCCTAGGCTCCAGCCTACTCAGCGTATTGGTAAATCTGCCGCCCTAGGCTCGAGCCTACTCAGCGTATTGGTAAATCTGCCGCCCTAGGCTCCAGCCTACTCAGCGTATTGGTAAATCTGCCGCCCTAGGCTCCAGCCTACTCAGCGTATTGGTAAATCTGCCGCCCTAGGCTCCAGCCTACTCAGTGTATTGGTAAATCTGCCGCCCTAGGCTCCAGCCTACTCAGCGTATTGGTAAATCTGCCGCCCTAGGCTCCAGCCTACTCAGCGTATTGGTAAATCCGACACTGATCGTGAACGGACTATTTTGTCCTGATAATAATATATAATAATAATAAATAATGCTGGATAATTCACACAGATCTAGCCCCAAGCTAAGCAGAGCTTGTGTTATAGGTACTTAATGACTCATATACTTAATACATACATATACATTGATGAGATATTTTTTACTACAAATAGAAAAACACCCAGAACACCCTGAACAATGCAGATCGTACAGAAATTAGTTGTACAGTTTACAAAATTCGCAACTTCTTGCTTCGCAGGCGGACCTTCGCCCGCTAGGCCACAGAGATAGTCAATAAACGTCAAATAATGATTAACGACTTTGGTCATAAATCATGTTACCATAGTAATGGCATGGCACGGCATGTACACGAGTATAAATCGACAGTGACGCTTGCAAATAAGATACATACCACCTCTGTGGTTATGTTATGTGTATCCCTTTTCCGCATTTAGGCTCCAGATTGGTCCATAATGGACCAATCTGGAGTCTTAATCAAATTGGCCGTTTGAAGTTTGACAGCTGTCATCGAAAAAGTAGATTTCATCAAGGTCTTTCATTTGAGTCCACAACGGATAGTCTAGGACGAGTAGTTCTTGAGATATGGCCAATTGAAGTTTGACAGCTGTCATCGAAAAAGTGAAAGTCAATGCGTTCAATTAGCCCTTTGGTTTTTTGAAAATGGCCGCCAAACATGGCCAAACAAATAACATAAGAATTTATAAATTAACTTGACACTGGCGGTAAACCAAACACAAAAAGCCATAAAATAAAAAGACAAGACAATTAGCTCTATGTAATATAAGTCTAGAATTTAAAATATTTACTGTCATTTTTGACATTTCCTGTCATATTTGACATGCGAAAACATAATGATTGGCTATAGTCGGGTATTAGGCATTTACATATCTGTATATATCCTGTGCCGTGGGGTGCCGGCAGTAGAATGATACCCCTCCTCTCATGCCCATGGATGCAGTAAGAGCCTGCTAAGGGATACCTCCGGAAGATGGGCAGCAGCGTCTATCCGTGTATCAACATCCCATACTGCGCTCACCAACCCGCCTGCCAAGCGTGGTGAGAATGGCAACTACCCCTCATGGAGATCCATGAGGGAGGCCTGTGTTCATCAGTGGACGTTTTATGGCTGAAATGATGAATGATGATATATGTACCTATCCTGTACAGTATGCTGACGCTGTCGTCAGCATACTGTACAGGACGGTTTGTTAGGTAGGTACTAACCTAATCGATGATAAAAATGTAGAAACATCCTGAATAAGTCCTGCGGGGAGACAACAGTACTAAAACAGTTTTTTAAAAGTAAGATCTGATATCTCCCCTGCCCAGGGGAGACAACAGGATTTCTTTCCTGATATCTCCCCTAGGGGATCCATTTGGGGAGACATTAGACCTACACCGGGAAAAATATCTGTACGATTTGCAGATATTTGCTCAGGGTGTTCTGGATGTTTTTCTATAGGTATTTAATAAAGAATATCTATCTATGTAGTATTATGTATTAAGTATATCAGTCATCTCTGATACCCATAACACAAGCTCTGCTTAGCTTGGGGCTAGATGATGCCGCGTGATTTGTCCAGCATTCTTTATTTATTTATTTTATAAGTACCAAAGTGTAGTTCCCTCACTTGGCTCATGTTGGACTATCATCATCATCATTTCAGCCGTAGGACGCCCACTGCTGGACATAGGCCTCCCCCATGGATTTCCAGGTATTGCGGTTAGAAGCGGCCTGCATCCACCGTCGACCTGCGGTTTTCACCAAGTCATCTGCCCATCTTGTAGGTGGACGTCCTACACTGCGATTACCGGTCCGTGGCCTCCACTCGAGAACCTTTCGGCCCCATCGGCCATCTGTTCTGCGAGCTACATGGCCTGCCCATTGCCACTTCAACGTGCTAATCCGTTTGGCTATGTCGGTGACACGAGTTCTTCTACGTATCTCCTCATTTCTGATTCGATCACGAAGAGAAACCCCGAGCATAGCCCTCTCCATAGGTCGTTGAGCGACTCTGAGCTTATTTATTATTATCATGTTGGACTATAAATAAATAAATTTCATTACTAGCTTGTAGCCGCCGATTCGCATGCGTTGTACCTACCCTGATAAAATGTACATGTGTTAATCCTGGTCATCATCTATACATGTGAAAAATTTCAGCTCAATCCGTTGGCTAGTTTATGCGTGAAAGAGTAACAAAATTCATACATACTCACAAACTTTAGCGTTTGTAATATTAGTAGGATTACTATTTTTTTCTTGTTTATAGCTACATATTGTTTGCTGTTCCATTATAAGTTTTTTTAAGATTGTTATGTTAGTAGGTTGTTATCCAATGTACCTGCAATACCTACCTACTCGTAGTAGATACCTTTAGTAGGTACCTACTTTTTGTTGAGTTGCGCTCAATTGTGTGCATGTTGTGGCCGCCTTTAATTGGGGGAGCACAAGGCCCTTAGCCCCTATGCTTAAAGTCAAAGTCAATAAGTGTTTAATCAATAGAGCAAAACGCTACTTAGAATAGTCAGTCTACAAAATAAAAACAAAACACGTTTAAATTGAACAAAGCACATAATTGAATTCTTTCGCGTCGGAAAACTTTTTTTTTTCAAGTAATTAATTAATAAAAAATATAACATGTATTTTAAAATCAATTAATAAATACTAAGAAGAAGGAGAAGATATCACGTATTTTATAATCGAACTGATACATCAGTTTTAAAATTCAGAACACGGTACAAAGCATTTACGGCGTTGTTTCTGTAGCTTAGAAGCATTCTCGGAAATTAATCTTATCCTCTAGCGTAAGATCTTATTAAAACGCTCGTGTCTAAGAACGTTTAGATTTATGACCAACTAGTGGCCCAAAGACTAGGTATAGCTACTTACCTCAATATGCAGTGCATAAAGCGACAAGTAATTATAAATTTAAAAAATCCATCTGCTAACTGAAATAGTCGATAAGTTCGGTTTTCATAACAAGATTGTAATTAATTTATATTTTTTTAAATTTCCATGGGACCACACCGAATGTAGGTATTCTACGCCCATAAGAGAGACCTTTAGGTAGGTGACAAACAAAGAATTATCAATCGTTTTACAGCCGGCAAAGTTATCGTCCGTCGGAGACACTTATAAAAACTACTAGTCGCATTGAGAACCTCTTCATTTTTCGAAGTCGATTATAAACATCATATTTACACCCGACAATCTCCTATTATATCAGTTGTGATCATGATTAATTCACGCATGACCTATGAAGGCTAAGATATTCCAAATTAGCCAATTTTCGATTCAATTTTAAATGATCAAATACTACTAGTTTAGGTCGGAAAAAATATAAGTTATACAAAATTTTTGATGGAACAAACATTTTTGATTAACTGTTCAAGACCCGATATTTTTCACTTCATCTGATAATAAAAAATTATGAAGGAAGGATAGTTTTTGCTCGTTTTTGTGGTTGTTCTTCAAGTGTATCAACCTACTCTTAAAAACATCTCAGAAAGTGCAACGACGGTAACGACGTTTAAAAGATTATTTAACAGTTAGTTTTTCTGAAAATATAATTATGTAATTGGATAAATATTTTTGATTATTGTACGCTTTAAAACACGATTCTAATATAAAAACGGAACAAATAGACCCCATTTTACACTGACAGCTCTAAATTTAAAAACGTCATATCGGTAATTATAAAGTTTAACAACAGTATAGAATAATGTACGCCGCGCCCGCGCGGGGAGGGAGCTAGCTGTTAAAACTGCCCTGGAATAAACTGGCCTTAACTAATAGGTACTTCTTTACGGAATTGCAACCACCTTAAGCTACACAGATAAGTTTTATCGGACCCTCGGTGGTTTTCAAGGAAGGAACTCATAAATAAATTACGTGCTCAAGTACCAACGGCCTCATTGTATCTCCTGATTGGATCAACAGATTAGCGGTGTGATAGTGTGGGGTACATTACTGGGGTGTATGTAACACGATTATCCACGCTAACGTCAAAGTGCAACTGTTGAAGAAGCAAAAGCACTAAATGCAATCGTTAGTCATCATCATCATTTCAGCCGTAAAACGTCTACTACTGAAAACAGGCCTCCCTCATGGAACTCCATAAGGGGCAGTTGCCATACTCACCACGCTTGGCAGGCGGGTTGGCGAGCGCAGTATAGGATGTTGATACACGGAATGACGCTGCTACCCATCTTCCGGAGGTAGCTCTTAGCAGGCTCTTACTGCATCCACGGGCAAGAGAGGAGGGGCAACATTCTACTGCCGGCACCCCACGGCACTCGCTAGTGCTGAGCTTAAATTGAGCGTTTTGGAACACGACTCGATAAGCGTAGTGCAGGACACCACCAGCTAATGGATATGATTTGCGAACGGTCGTTGGCAGACGATGGATGCGGCAATCCGAAGACATGGTATGGTGGCGCAAATTTGGGAAGACCCACCTATGTCCTAATATAGGCCAATGATGATCATGAACTAGGACTGCGGGCAAAATGCAAGGAGGCATAATCGTAAAACCATGAGACTACCTACTGAAGGTACCATAATTAAAAACGGATGTATAAATTTCTTTGACGAACGACGGTGTATACCTACTTTGCCAATTATCAAAGATATAGTAAGTTAAAGTAGAGCATTATTAAAATGACTTTGTAAAGCTGTGATAGAGTCATGGGGTTTGTGTTGTTACAAGGAACTTTCGCCCTTGTATTCAAGTACATAAAGTCGGCATCGATGTACCACAGATAAATCATCATTTCAGCCATAAAACGTCCACTGATGAACACAGGCCTCCCTCATGGATCTCCATGAGGGGTAGTTGCCATTCTCACCACGCTTGGCAGGCGGGTTGGTGAGCGCAGTATGGGATGTTGATACACGGATAGACGCTGCTGCCCATCTTCCGGAGGTATCCCTTAGCAGGCTCTTACTGCATCCATGGGCATGAGAGGAGGGGTATCATTCTACTGCCGGCACCCCACGGCGGAGATAAATACAGCTGTAAAATTACGGTATCGAGGTCGCAAACTCGTCGAATTAACGCGTCGCGTGCTTCGTACTCCTCAAATCTGTTCCTGCCTGTATCTATCACGGTATTGCGTCCAAAGTCTTTACAATTTAGTAGACAGAATTCTAAAAATTATGGCATCCAGACAGCTTTAATCGTCTGCGACCGTCTTAAATGTTTAAAGTATAGAAGACATTTTGTTGTGGAAAATATTACCCTCGCCCTTTTACGCAGGAAACAGAAGTGTGATAAAATCTGCTTTTTTATGCGATGTTACTTTAAAAGGTAATTTAGGCAAAATTTTACTGGGGCAGGGGCGGGAAGAGAAATAGTTCATGAGAAATTAAGGTAGGAAGTAGGTCTCTGAGCCAACGAAGCCCCCACGCGACGAGGCTGTGGAAGATGACGCTACCTCGCGACGTAGTGGGCCTTTAGTCATTAAAGCTACTGCGCTGCGACCAAACTACCACCTTTATCAATATTTAATTAGACAACTGGTACCTTTTAATGTATAGTTCTCGTGAAATAGGTAAAATAAATCAATAAATCAAAATGGACGACACGGTTACCAATTGGTTGCACACAGCACAGTCGTGGGTGTTAGTTTACGCATATATAATTTGACTAGCTTAATGTAATGACGACATTAACACCTCACTCTATCTTAGCATGAGCTTGTACGTAAGAGCGAGGGATTTCTACTTTAACAAGCGACGCTGGCAGGCTGGCAGATAATATCATCACGTACGTGGTTTCCATGAGTAGCTTACTGTCATTATCGAACTCTGTGGCGCAGCAGGTGAAGATCCGCCTGCGACGCATGAGGTTGCGGGTTCGATTCCCGCCTCGGGACAAATGTCTGTACGATCTGCAGATATTTGTTCAGGGTGTTCTGGATGTTTTTCTTTATATATTAAAATAATATGCATCCATGTAGAGGTAGTATAATGTTTTAGGTATATCAGTCATCTAGTACCCATAACACAAGCTCTGCTGCTGGATTATGCTTTATGAATTGTCCAGCATTATTTATTTATTTTATTATATTTTTGCGAAGTTGGTAAACATATATAAAATTAGGCATTTCTCCTGTAAAGGCACTTATTATATGGCACGCCTACGTTAAAGCATATTTGTGTTTCAAATGAAATAAACCCGTAACTGTCTTTACGGTGGGCAGTAAGTCAAAGAAGCAATGAAGGCTGACCTTGAGGGCGGCGCCGTTGGACCGGAAGTACGTAAGTAGTCCAGTGCACGGCTTGCTCTCTGGCAATGATATTGCGACAAACGTTTCAAATTATGGATCAAAAAGTGGTGTCATCTTTGCCAGAATTTTTACTCCAAAAGAGATGAACTTATTGAGAACCATGAGTTAGTGTTAGGAATGTGGGCAAATACATTCAGAAATGCATTAATTTATTTCCATAGTTTGCAATTACATAACATAGACACTTCAACTTACAATATAAAACACATTTTATATTTTGCTAACAGGAAATAAGGCACATGAATTAATCTGTTCGCTTTCTTGTGTTAAGGACTGTGATAAGAAGCCATTAGAAAACACAGTTATTTTTAATAGTAAGTTATTTTAGTTGTTTCGGAGTTGGAGCAAATTTAATTCCAAGCATTTTTGTATTCTAGATAATCAAATATTTTATAGAAAGCTTTATTGTCAAGCTTTAGTGTTTTATTATTTTTTTAAACTTATTTATAGAAAATTGCTGAATTTCTTTAGGAATACTATTAATACTATGGAAATAGCTAAATTAAGCAAGTATAGATGTAGCTATGTCAGTGAGGTAACAAACTTGTTTTACTTCATATGCAGCAGAACTGGGCCTGTTTGATAGTGTATCTATGTGGGGACCCCATTGAAGCATTTCGTTTTGTTTTAATTAAGTAATAGGTTATTGAAAACGAACCAAAGGACAACTTTAGAGATAGCATTATTCACACTGTCATAATTGATTGTACGGCGTTTCATTTTGAACAATAGTGAAGCATCAGCGAATAATACAAATTCGTGATTATTCTTTATAAGAAAAGGCAGATCATTAATATAGATAAAAAAAGGATTGGTCCAAATATGAACCTCGTCATCAATAACTCTTTGAATCTTGTTACTCAAGTAGGAAATAAAAAGATCCAGGGAGGTGCCTCGGATTCCATAGTGATGCAATTTGTTGACCAATGTCTCGTGGTGAACACAAACGAACGCTTTTGACAAATCGCAAAAAATACCTATGGCATCTTGCGATTTCTTCCAAGCATCATAAATATGTGACAACAACTCTATACCGGCATAAGTGACTTCCCTCTGGTGAAGCCATATTGCTTACAATGTAGTAAATTATTGGTATTAAAATGGCGTAACAGTTGGTTTAATATAAGTCTTTCAAAATTTTTACTAAATGCTGGCAAAACTGATATCGGTCTAATGTTAGTACGGTCAGTCACCGTACCTAATTTGAACAATGGTACTATTTTACTATGCTTCATTAGAAAGACATCATTCTCTCTCTTCGGGAACCATAACATGTAATAATTGTGCCAAGATGTTAGATTCCTTATCGAGTAAAAATTATGGCGAAGATGATACCACTTTTTGAACCATACCACCATACTATTTCCGGGCTACATTAGAATACGGTCGCACGAATATAATTATAAATAAGATGCTAAATTAAAGAGGAAGCTAAGGGCTATCGAAAAACACTTATCTCCGGACAAAATTTAGGTTTTTTAATTAGACGTGTTTTAAAATTTCGCGTTTCCTAAGGAAAGGGCAGGGGAAAATACGGGCACTGAAACTACAACTTTATGTCTCAGGGTGACGGGCGTAATGCAATGCAGCGTTGGTCACGTGCTTATTGAACGTGGTATAGCTTACCGCTTAAGATCAGATGGGCCTTCGGCTTGTCTCGTCATGTAGTCGTTTATAAAGATTTTTGGGAAACTTTAGATTTATAGACCGTAGACATGACGTCAATACTTTCTGCTAAGTTTGTGACGTAACCATTTTTTGACAATCCTTTCGTTTTAAGTTCTAAAATAAACTGACAATAAATTATATTAAGTAGCACTGTGTTACTTAGATGTATTAATCTGTTCTTTCCTATGAGTCAAAAAAAATATGATAGCTGACTAAGCTGAGAGGATAGTAAAGGTTCAAACCTAACACATCAATAATGTCCCAGGCACTGCAGCATCCCGTACAGCATGAATATAAGTTGCTGACGCTGTATACATCAGCTATAATATCAGATGTTGCTTTTGAGTTCCTTCGCCAAATAAATGAGTTGTATTTGGAATCTATTTATTTGAAAAACAAAGTAAAATAGAGACTGAGATACAATTATGGTTAAGACCACGTCAAAAAATGTTGTATCATCGCTATGTGATGTAGTATTGAGAGTGGTAATGTGGTTGATAGGATGACATCTCCCCTAGAGGATCCATCAGGGGAGACAACAGAGGACCCTAATCGATGACACGTAATTTTCCTTAACACTCAACATCATTCATCGTAGGCGTAAGAAACGTGTAAATAGAAATTTATAAAATCTCTTTGAAGATGTGCCATCGTAATACTAATCACGTCTGCCAATAATATCCGTTACGCTAGCCATCTGAGAGCGAACCCATTGCCAGTATCTTATTAACTCCCTCAGTAACAACGGATATCCGGTAAACTGCTAATAGCGCCACTTAACTGCGTTGTAATTAGCGTTGCTTACGGAAACTACACTTTGATTTATATAGCGATGATGTAACATTGTAAAACACCACTTTTATAATTAGATACGAGTAGGTACTAAGGTCGGCTTGCTAAGCCATCACAAATAGGGACCGTCTCCACGAGCGAGGGAATGCCCCTTAGGGCGACTTTAACAAGGACTCTTTAATGCGTTGAGCGGCGTATGAAGAAATTCTGTTTATTACAACAAAAAAAATAACATCGCCCCTGTTCGTAGTTCAGGAGTTCAGTAGCCATGACTCCCCAATAAAAAAACACCTTATAAAATATATCCCCTTCGCAAATATCAGGGAATAATAACTAAGTCTGGATAATATACGATTAGAAAAACTATTATAAGTTACGATATTTCTGTCTCCCAAAGGAGGCATTCTGCCTCATCCTGGGAGTCAAGTCTATACATTAACTCCAAAATGGTGGAACACTGACTGCTGACAGTTTTTGAATGTCAAATCTGTCAAAGCCAAGCACGTGTCCGATCGTAATTTTATCGCCATTGCAATAGCAGACTTGAGCCCCTAATAGGTAGACCAACATTGTACCGAATGCAGTTATTACTTCCCACCATTTGTTTAACTGTAGAACGAATAAACGAATGTTGTACAGTCAAGGTCAAAAATATGTATACACCACAGAGTGACAAAAAGCGTAGTCATCTGAATGGTCATAAATTCGGCAAAATAAAAATGTACCTAAATTTGTATACATACTTTGAGAGATAACTATGTAAACAACAGTTGCAATAATATGTCCTCATTTATTTAACCATAAACTTAGATACACCATAAAGTTCAAAAATATATATATACACTATAATGTGTCACTTTTGAATTTTTAATTTCATTTGACTTCCCGTATCATTGTGTAGGTGAAAATGTATCGCATTAGCGATCATTTAAAACACAGGATTGTTGCCTTCTGCGAGGAGGGTGTATCCGTGTCTGATATAGCTGACGAATTGGGCATCACGGTAAGAAAAATGTTATGTAATTAGAACTTACCACCGAAAATGTCACTTTCTTTTAGCTTTAGAATACTTCGTCATAGATAATACGAATAATTTTCCATTTCAGAGAAAAACAGTTTATATATGGAAGCAAAGATACGGGTATATAGACATATTAGATCAGGTACTCCTTCCAACAGGTCATACATATTTTTTTAGTTTTAAAATTACAGGATTTTATCGCGTACCTTTTTTATTATTTTCCCGACAGTCCTCCCGCGACCAAGAACGCTGAAATGTGTTCGAAACGTCGGGAAAATAATAAAAAAGGTACGCGATAAAATCCTGTAATTTTAAAACTAAAAAAATATGTTAACAAATCGCGAAAGTTTAACAGGTCATACATACTTTAGAAATTGACATATCAAATTCGTCCATACATAATGCGATACTAGTGCAGTAGTGGATTAACTAGCATGAGGACCTTAATTTAATAAAGATGCCCCCAAAAAGTCCGGACATAAACCCAATTGAAAACTTGTGGGGTCTTATGGTTCAAAACTGGGACTCTTCAGTTGTGAGAACCACTGAAAATTTAAGAAATCACGCAAAGGAGATTTGGGATTTGTTTATAGGTACAGATATATGTTTAAACATGGTAAACTCAATGAGAGACCGACTAGACGCGGTTATTGAAGCTGACGGAGGATATACTCGCTATTGAGTAATTTTTGTTTCAAAATGGAGGACAAATATTAGAATTATTATTTTCCACTTAAGTTTAAGGAGCTACTTTTTTAGTTATTTATTACAGTTATTTTAATTAAATATTTGCCTTTTATTAAAAATACGTAAAAAAACAAAAAATAGGGTAAATCGCCAATTACTGGCCACCTTTCATAACTGGCCCCATCATACTAATAATACAATCTGTTCACGTACCTACAGAATTCATTTTCAGTTTAAGGTGTTATTGACTGGCCACCCTTCAATAACTGTCGAAACCACGTTATACGAGAATAAAACGAATGAAGTAGGTGCACATAGTTCATGTTTAGTATGACGTCACGCCAATAACGTCGTGATAGGTCAAAACATGAGACAAACATATGCAATGACAAGTCTGCACTGTTTTCGTGAATTGTCAAAACATTCTATTCAAATTTGTTTCGTGTGACAAGACCGTAAAGTTGATTTTCGCTGATTTATATTTTGTATACATATTTTCGTAGCAGTTACTGAATCTATCTTTAATGACATAAATATGACTACAATATTTTGCATCATTTGCAGGATACTTATTATGTAATTTTGATTGCATACAAGTTTTTGAACTTGCCTTATACATATTTATGTGGCCATTGCAGTTTGCATATTTATTAGTGTTTGGAGGAGTACATATCTTTTGAATTTTTTATGATTACTTTATTTTTACAACATTACTTGCATATATATCTTTGACCTTGACTGTACACCCATAAAAAAATGGAACGGCTTAAGAAAAATAGCGACTGTCACAATGTAAAAAATAAACTTGCTCAGTATGAATAAATATCTTTTATTTGCAATGTGCCACGATACCCCTATCGGCCAGCAGTGTACACTACTGGTATTTCTTCTGTGCCGGAACTCCGGAAGCCCGCGAGCACGCCGCCCGTTGCACGCTATTTTACAATAATCAGTCGAATTCAGCGCATTTCACGAGCTTTTGTTTACCGTAAATTCAACGAGCCATTTTCAGTAAATAAGAAAAAAGGATTTATAGCTTGTCCTGGTGCTCATACTGATATGACAAAATAGAATGACTACACGCGGAAGTAGCGAGATGGAACAGGCGAGCGGAGATAGCAAGACAACAATATTTCACTTTCAAAATTAACGCGATATATACTATTCATTTTGTAAAAACGGGAATTACTCACGTAGTATTGTAACGTCGAAGATTATTCCGACACGTTTCGATTTTTCAAGAAAATCATCATCATGGGATTGAATACCCGTCCGCGCGTGGGGCCGACACGACAATCATGATTTTCTTGAAAAATCGAAATGTGGCGGAATAATCTTCGACGTTACATACTACGTGAGTAATTCCCGTTTTTACAAAATGAAGGCAAGAATAGTTATGTCATTGACAATGTAAAATTTTGTTACCAGTCAGATAGACAGACAGAACGCGTAGGCTTTTGTGTACGGCACCCTACAAACGGACTTGAATAATTTTCTTCGCTATCTGGCATCTGTGCTAGTTATCTACAAATTGCTTTTGGTTTTTCTTTTTCTTTTACTGCTGATGTTTTTTAAACACAATACAGTTTTGTCTCCTCTGGGAAAATGGCGTGAATCTTTGTACCTTCTTATATTTCCAGTGGTTTCTTCACAGTGAAACATGTTTTTAGAACGTATATTTTATTTTAAATTACAACTGTAAAACGAACCAATCGTTTATAATCTCTCAATATTATAAAGAGGAAAGATTTGTATGATGTACATATATTTGTAACGCAAAAACTACTGGACTGATTTTCAAAATGATTTTCCCATTAGAAAGCCAAATTATCCCTAAGTAACACAGGCTATATTTTATCCCTGTATTCGCACGGGAAAAGGAACTACTACGCGGGTGAAACCGCGGAGTGCGGCTAGTGTACAAAATAAAGAAAAACACTGCACCCTAATCGACTGGTACCAGAAGTTATTAAATGTTAAGTGGTAGTTTTAAACCCGACAGTTTATTAATAGCCCTAACCCGGCACTGTTTTATGGTCGACTAGATGTTGTTAGCGGCTTCGCACGTGTTGCACCTGGTTACAATGTAGCCTATGTAAACTGTAGGTTCATCATTTAAGCTGAAAAACGTCCGCTGATGAACACAGGCCTCCCTCATGGTTCTCCATGAGGGGTAGTTGCCATACTCACCACGCTTGGCAGGCGGGTTGGTGAGCGCAGTATGGGATGTTGATACACGGAAGACGCTGCTGCCCATCTTCCGGAGGTGTCCCTTAGCAGGCTTTTACTATATTTATGGGGATGAGAGGAGGGGTAACATTTTACTGCCGGTACCCCACAGCAACTGTAGGTTAGTTAGCATTATTTTTTTAATAAACTTAATTGGTCCCACCGCTGGGCAAAAGTATCTCTCAACCTCCTTCCAACCATCCCTATCCTTCGCAGACTCATTCTAACTCTGGTGGGATACCAAATCCGCACTGACGAACCTTGTTAAGGTGTATTGTGCATTGTCTCCCGTGGCACTACCTCGACCATCAATCCTAGAAATACCGGAGGACTCTAGGCCGATGAAAGCATTCCATGAGCATCTCCAAAAAAGCTGCTGATGGTTCCCGTCTTCTTCTTTTATTTTAGCGTTTACTCGAGTAGTCGTGGTTTGTCATGTCGGTGTCCTAGCTCGCCCAACAATTCTTCGTCAGTCATCTCTAATGGAGGCTTTTCTGGTGAGTTCGTGCAGAGGACCATCCAGTATAGCTGTAACTTGGTCCGTCCATCTCATTGGAGACCTTTCTTTGCTCGACTTTTGTGCCCTCGACTTTTCCTTGCACTACTAATGGTTCCTGTACTGCTCTGCTTATTTTGGGGCTAGGTGACCTATGTAAAATATCCAGTTTTAATTATCGTTATCTGATCAGCGGTAACACTCACACACTTTTATGTTCATATTATAATTGATATATAATTTTATTAATTCCAGGCAATGGCCTAATAGACGAGAATGACTTCATGCAGTGGGTGACCAAGATACAAGCAATACAAGGAATGGACGTCAGTAATATAGGTGGCGACTCGGAAGAGGAGATCACGAAAGATTTACTCGCAGCCTTCAAGTAAGTCAAGCTTATTTTGCGATATTATCGTACTAATGTGTCTTTGCGACAAACTGATGCTACAAACTAATTGAAGTGAAAAGTCGCAGGCGCCAAAACAGTAATTCTCGTTTAAAATTAAAACTTATAATAAATACGTAAAATGCAACCACCATTTTGAAAAGGGCGTACATATACAATACATTGACTTGTGTACCTTCAAAAAATTAGAGGCACAAATCGGATTCGTTTACCTGTAAAATGAAAACCTATGTTTCTATAGAAGCTTCTGGTATTTTTTTCTGTTGTAATACTTAAACCAACTACAAATTTGAAGTAAAAAATATGAAAAATTAAAAAAATAAAATATAAAAACAGAATGTTTCTTAATTGCTGAAAAAAGTGGAAATCTCTTACGACGCCAAAGTCGCCTTAAATCAAATACAAATATTAAGACACGTTTGTAAGCTACGCTTAGTTGCGTAGAATACATGCTACGAGATATTGAATTGGTGCTACGCAGCTTAGTAGCAGTACTACGCTTCAGGCTGCGATAATGCTTCGTAGAACTGGTTGACCTACGCGAGTTTAGGTTTGAGTCTTCAGTTGCTACGTGTATTTGGATACGTTTTTCGCAGCAAACAATCATATGGCGCAACTGATCCGGAGATACTTAGGCATTTAATGCTACGAAAACCTTATGGCACACGTGCTAATTTTTTTTTTATATATTATCATAATAGATATTTCAAGGTATAAAACTAGGTTTTTACAGCATTAAACAACTAACCATGTAACATAAAGATTGACGCTGCGTCCCAGAAATGATAATTGATTAATTAACGCTACGAAAGCTCAATTTGTAGCTAGTAAGCATTAAAACTACAAATCTCAGTTATGTATCATACGTAACAAGTTTTTATTTATCAAGGTCTGCATAATTGGGGTCTTTTATTGGGCTAAATTAGTTCGATGTAAATATAATGTGTCTATGTTTGGCACCGTAGCACCCAAACCGCAGACCCGATTTTGATTTTGTTTAATTCGACTTGATCGAGATTGTTCTTAGCTATATTCTTAATGATTTATTCGTGCTGGGAATTAAGTGTTTTTTTATATAACATCCCGTGTTGCCCCCGCCAAGCGTGGTGAGTATGGCAACAACCCCTTCATGATCAATTATTGAAGATTCATGAGGGAGGTCTATGTACAGCCGTGGAGCACTCCTACTCCTGAGATGATGATGACCATCGTGAATTAAGCCTTTCTGTCTTAACTCCAGGGTGTTCGATCGAGATGACAACGGGTATATAACACGGGACGAGCTTCGCTCCGCCCTGGAGATGATCGGCGAACCCGTGACGGACGCCCAGCTGAACCAGGTGCTGGCGCTGGGAGACATCGATCACGACGGCAGGATCGATTACGAAGGTAATGTCCCTGTATTAGAATTATTTATTTATTGTTTTCTTACTTATTTCATACTTTGTTTTTAAATGTTATTAGGTTAACTATGCTTGGAAACAACATTTAGCTTTGTGTTATCAATAAATAAACTATGAACTATTTGTTGACGACCATCTGGCGCAGTCGTTTTAAGGCTGGATATATAATTATTTTGACTGCCTGCCTGGCTCCGTTGGTCTAATAGCCGACTGATACGCAGGAAGTAGCGGGTTCGATTTCCGCCACGGGACAAATGTTTGTGTTGTGTTTTTCAATGTGTGTAAAGTATGTATTTACGAAAAAAAATAATTATTCTATTAATCATCTGGTTTCCATAGTACTTGCTTAGTTTGGGACTAGGTGGTGTTGTGTGTAGTGGTACAGCATTATCTTTTTCTCTCTCTCGTCCTTACCACAACGTATTGTCCCGCAGGGTGATTACTTATTTCGCGACAGCTTTTAAAATACAGCAACGATCGCCGTTGCTGTCAAATGTCAATTCCTTGCTGTTCTCTTATGCAAACTTGACGTTTCACAGCAACGATCGCCTGTTGCAAACCCTGTCGCGAGATACGTAATCACCCTGCTGGACTGATTTCTGGAGATAGGTATATGAGGGAGGCCTGTATTCAATAGTGGACGTTTTACGCCTGAAATGATGATGTTGATGATTTATGAGGATGTATTCGCAATAGACCGAAGGTGCTCTTGGTATTCTGTTATATTATATGGTGATTGTAAACAAAAAAAATTCTTATGATTCATAATTTAGGAGGGAAAAGGGAGTTTACCGAGAAATCAGATGCACAGTACTTTGCACAATTATTTCAGATACTTTATGCATATAGTTATTTTTCAATTTGGGAACGATGATATCCATAAGGATCCATGGTATCCATGAGAAATTAAGGCATAGTTACATGACGATAATTTAAACTTGCGGTTGGGTTTTTTGTTTCACTTGTTTTTACACCCAGTTCTGATGATGGGATCCATGATAAATCGAGGGAAATACTCAAATGTACATATTATAGCGGTTTGGATATTTTCAGCTACAAGTCAACTATTTTATCATTGAAGCCGTTTTTTTTAATCCTTGTGTTGTAAATTGTCACTGACATCAGTACAAGTTACTGCAAATTGTAAGTATTGTATGTTATAAGTACATATAAATTAAACAATAAATTTCGATATATTTCATAAAAACGGGAACTATCAAGTAGTATTGTAACGTCGAAGATTATTCCGATACGTTTCGATTTTTCAAGAAAATCATCATCATGGAATTGAATGCGCGCATCCGCGCGTAGGGCCGTCACGACACCATCAGTGTAATCTTCGACGAACGATTTACAATACTACGTGAGTAATTCCCGTTACAAAATTACAAAACGAATAGTATATCTCACGTTAATTTTGAAAAAGAAATAGATTTCGATTCGGGTTTAACTCGTACCAATATGTATTTTAAGCTTTTGTGTCCAACGGATTGTGGGCGAATGAGTTCGCTGAATTAATCAATTCGAAAATAAACGGATCAACAAACTTTAAACATGCAAACAATGAATGGAATGCTGTAAATACATAAATAACAAGTTTATAAAGACTAAAAACCCAATTACATTGGCAAATACTCGCATGAAACACAACAATATAATCCAGATGAGACAGAATACGACAGGGGAAATGACTTATTCGACCTTGGATCTATTTTAATTTTATTTCTTGCAGAGTTCGTGAAAATGCTGCTGTAAGAAACCCGTAGCTGTGAATATTGGAGACTCGTTATCAATACGACATTTCTAGGCAGAAGAGCACTGCGGCGAACCACTGATTCATTTACAATGATTCGGGTTCATATATAGTAAATACATATTGGTTTGCCTACGAACAGTTGGATGCCTTTGAACAGTTCGTAGGAACGCCTGCATCACCTAAACCGACTTTGTTTGTCTTGTTGGACATGATAACAGCCATTTTCTTTCTACTTGAAAGACATTATTTATTTATGTTAGTTCAAACTCTCTTTAAAAATACTTTACAAAAACCTGAAGATATATAAAATTCCCTGGTCGTATATAGGTAAATTCGAATATAGGATATATTAGAATATACATTTTCTTTAAAATAATATACCTATTTTCTTTAATATCATTTGCAAATGTCATATAAAAGTGTCAGTGTTACCCTACGTGGTGACCTGTGTCAGCGTTTATAGAATATCATATAATTGTTATAAAACTAATCCTTTATCTCTAATACCTACCTAAGCATATTTTGCGTATATAAGTAACTACGCATACATAATGTGCTAAGGTAGGTACAGCTTAGGTTAAGCGGTTGTTACAAAATATGTAAATAAATAAGTTACCTTCTATAGATTCATAGTTTAAGAGTTAACTTTTGTATATTATGCAATTTATTACTCATATGAAATTGAAGATATCAATGTCAATATTATATATATTTTTGAAAAGTTACCACTCTATAGTTAAATGAGTGACCTACTTAAAGACAATACCAAAAGAGATTATATGTTTGACGGCCATAAAAATATGGGATATGTTTTTTAATAGTAGGGAATTAAAAATAGCGGCATATTCTGCTTTGCTTATTTTGTGAATTGTGCTGAAAACATAATTGTGTAAAAACTAATTATTTGCACATGACCTTATTAGGTAGCTTACTTAGGTTATGTTTAGAATAAGCGTCAAAAAGATAAATAAAACGCTACCACAAGAAAATAATATGTAAGTGTTAATACAATATTCTATCAATCGAATGCTTGTGACAAAAATACTCTACCAAGATAATATGAAAAGTAACTCAACCATCCAATGCTGTCCTTATATTCGTTTACAAAATGAATAATAGGAATATACCTTATAAATAAATAAATTAAATACATCTGTCAAACATTCATGTTTTAAAAGTATATTTACGTAATGGTTGTGATGCGAATATGCATAGCACGGTGTTATAGATTTTGTAAATGTTGAATTCGTTTATCTCAGGCCTCTATGTAATAATGTATCAAAAAGTCAGTATAACTTAGTTTCTGTAACCTGTGGTATAACTAGTTAAAAGTTTAGCGTAACATATCTGCACTAAGGTCAAGGCTATCTGTCGAGATGTATTAAAAAGGAACTTTTTGAAGATTGTATAATTATCGAAATGTATAAAATAATACGCAAATGAGTGGTTAGTTTTCAAATTACATTTTTACAAAGAGCCTTTGAAAGGCATGTGATGTGGAATGAACGTGATCAATAAAATATTGAATTTGTTATTTATTTATTCACCCCTATTTTGTCCATGGTTTATTACCAGCTATCAAAAGTTAATATACCTTGTCTGGAAGAAGCTAAAATACCGTTTTCGCCTGTATCATATAGATGCGTCTTGGATGCGTATTGGCAACCAGTACCATACCAACCAACGTGTGCGTTTGCGGTGTATTCATCTCCTTCTGGACAAGTAAATTCTCGGTTCTGTTATATTGTCTATGGGTCCATGCCAGCCAAAAACCGACCGAGGAAGTCTTGTGGTTGCGGTTCATGACTAGGATTCCAGTGTCTCATGATATGGTGCTTCTGTTGCCATTGGTTTCTTACCTCCTTCAGTTCTATAAAACCCTAGAAAAATATTTAAAACTGTAAAAAAATATATATTTCTGAGAATCTATAGGTGTTAAAGATTATTTTTAGGTGCCTACGTACTCATAGAATACTTAAAACTCAACGGAAGAAATACCAAGGTCAATAGAGATAGGTATAACCAAATATTTAAATCGTTATTATACGCCCTTACCTTAATGAAACCGCACTGTTTTGTTTCCACACGAAATGAGTGGTCTCACTCATTTGAAAACAGTGTACCTACCTCTAAACCCTCTAAACACAGTGTAAGCCGGACGTGGTGTGTTATTTTTCTCACGAAAGTTCGTGCAACATGGTTGCATAATAAATGGTAACAATAACAATTGGGTTTATTGGCAAAACCAGTGCATGCGTCGGCATTATTTTTTACACACATATAAAGAAAATGCCATAGTTTTTAGTGTCAGGGCACATCTAACGATTAAATCTTTGTAGGTTACCTACCACACAAATCAGTAGGCAGCAGGTAGTCACCAAGTGGATTAATTTTATTTAGGGTACCTGTGTGCCTGAATGTTGTGTTTAATGTGTAATAAAATAAATAAAAAAACTGGTAGGTATACCTACAGAAATGTACCTACCTAAAATGTTGAGGAGTGGGTATGGTGATATTTCTTTTATCTCACCTCGATGATCAGCATATCGATGACACGAAGATCAGTGACGCATGCGTTTTTGTAGAAGGCTTCTCGTAACTTCTTGTGAATCTGTTGTTCATTTTTCGTAATGTCGTGGTGCCTTACTGAAATTGTTAGTTGTTAACAATTAAGAAGGATTGTGCCGTGGGGTGCCGGCAGTAGAATGTTACCCCTCCTCTCATGCCCGTGGATGCAGTAAGAGCCTGCTAAGGGATACCTCCGGAAGATGGGCAGCAGCGTCTTTCCGTGCATCAACATACGTACTGCGCTCGCCAACCCGCCTGCCAAGTGTGGTGAGTATGGAAACTACCCCTCATGGAGACTCATGAGGGAGGCCTGTGTTCAGTAGTGAATTTATTTATTTATTTATTTATTATAATAGGATACCCAACACAGGTTTACACATAAAATAATAAGAAAACATTCAAAAACAATTTATAGCATTGTGCTCCCGTACTTAAAGGGTACCACAGCATGCAAGAAAACAAGGCTTCAGACAAAAAACACGAACAAAAATAATAATAATAAAAATAAATAATAATAGTACATGAACGTTTTTAAGGCTGAAGTGATAAGAAGGACTACCTTCGTGCCGCAATGTCTATGGCTGGCTGTTACGCAGGAGGTTGTATAGTCGATTCCCGCCGGGAGACAAATTTGTACCTATGTACTGCAGATGTTTTTCATCGGGTTTGGATGTTTTTTATGAATTCACCATCATTCTCATCTCAGCAGTCCACTGCCAGACATCTCTCTTGTGGCTCTCCAGGTACTGACCTATAATCACCACGCTTTGGCGACGGGATATTGATACAAGGAAAGACGCTGCTGTCCATCTTCCGCAAGCAAATCTTGTCAGAATCATACCACATCCAAGTGCAAGAGAGTAGAGGCAACATTCTAGGTACCTACCTACCACCGGCGCTAGACGTATAGGTATAGGGTGATTTAAAAAGGAAAAATATTAAATAGCCTCACCAATATAAGGAATGTAGCGATAAAATCCTCTATAGAGGCCTAACATGCGCGTGTGAGCTTCCTTACAGTCTATAGACATGAGCGGCCGCACTGTCTTCACTGCGGCATTTGCTGCTTGTTTTGCAGACATTTTATGAACACAAAATTTCTCCAAGTAATTCAAACACTAAAATGATGAAATGACTTGTCAGTGTGGAATCTGTCTGTTTGGCTTAAGTACTGAAAATGCAATGAGTTTTCATATTAGACCAAAAAGTTTCTACTCATACCACAGACAGTTAATATAGGTAAATAAATGATACTGGTCAATTCACACAGCATCATCTAGCCCCAAGCTAAGCAGAGCTTGTGTTATGGGTACTAGATGACATTAATAGTTACTACAAATATGTTCTGTATGAACTGCTCAAGATGATAAAAAAAACTAATTAAGCTTATATGTATACCGGGTGTTAGTGTAAACCTCAGGTGTAAACAGTCTTATCCTTGAAACCACAGACTAGGTATCAGGAACAGAGTCCAAAACCGATGAAAAAAAAAATATTTTTACATAATTTTTGCAAAGAAAATTCTCATAGATCATGAATACGTTTCACCCTACACACGCTACGATACACGTGCGTAGGTGCAATGCGGCTTCTCTTTCTCTCAAACGCGCCGCCCGCCGCCTTTCAGCAACTGGCCGTTTCTTTGAAGCGCCGACACAAACGCCCGCCATCGTCCCGCGGCTATTGCGCGCCCGCGCCGCGACGCTTTCGCCAGTCGCGTGCAATCTCGTGAGTTCGACACATCGCAACCCTTATGTGTGCCGATTCGCGGTAAAATGTAAACTAACTGTGTAACTTATCTGTGCTGTGACAATGTCGTGAACAGTGGACTGAAATGGTGCAGGTTTATGCCATAGCTGGTGACAATTTAACCTTGGCACGTAGGATGTACACAGAGCGGTTTCCAGGACATCGTGTGCCAAGCCGGGAAACTATCCTAGCGGCTACACAAAGGCTACGTATGTAAATAAGACTTATTTGTTAATGAACTTTTTAAATACGCCTAAAATAACTACCTACCTACTTTAGCCTTATAGCTTTTTTGATTTAATTTAATAATTTTACTTGTCTTGAAATAACATAATAATGTAACGTGCTAGAGTAATTATTTTTGCCTGTCCTAAGGCAAGAAAAGTATGAAGGGAAAGTTCTATGCAAGCAACCATTCGTTTTGTTACGTACCTACACCAGCCCGAGCCCAGCGACATTTGCGGGCGACGTACGACAGTAATTAGGGTTGTCAAAAAAATCACGTTCCTTAGATGAGAAATGAATTATCAAAATGTAGCGAAACTAATTAACTATTATTTTTAATTATTACTTGTATCAATTCATTTTAGGGTTATACATTCATGGTTTAAGTGATAAGTGTGTTCACACTAACACGCTATTAATACCAAGTTGGATTCGCAAATAATGCATACTTTTTGATCTAAAAGCGTTACTTGCGAATAATAAAAATAGTTAGTATGAGGTATCCATAAAAGATAGACAATGCTGTCGCTGACTTTTTTGTAGACCCTTTTAAGGGTAACAATTCTTCATCCTCCTCCTTCTTCAATACATTACTTGCACATAACTTCAATGATTTACGCAGCGCACGGCAAAACAACTCCCAATCGGCATGAAATTTTCCGAAAACTTCAACAATCTTCATCATAGTTCAGCGAGCTTACACCAAACCTCAATGAATTTTTATACTAAACCTTTCTCTTGAAACACTATCCATTGGTGAAAACCGCATCAAACGGTGCGTGGTTTAGAAGAAAGCTTAACAGACAGACGCAAGCAGCGACTTCAATTTATACAATGTGATAGAGAAGAGATATCCATAATATCATACCAACAAAAGGCCGTATAAAAATACCTCTAAAACCGCCCAGTAGGTCTCCTACAACCTCAAAATTATTAAAGAATCAGGAAGAAAAGGGTAAGGTCTTGGCTACACTGAATTGTTATAGGTAGAGGTTACCACTTAACATCAGATGGGCCTTTGGCTTGTCTCGTCATTTAGTCGTTAAGAAAAACATGATTCATCTTCATCATCTCAGCCATAGGACTGCTTGTCCACGTCCACTGCTGGACAAAGGATCATGGTTCTCCAGGATATTGGCCATCCTCACCACGCTTTTTCTACAACAAATCTAGTCGGTTGGAGGGTAGTCTATTTTTGACGTTTTTAGGGTTCCGTAGTACAACAAGGAACCCATCCTTATAGTTTCGCTTTGTTCGTCTGCGGCTTTCAAATTCAAAATTCTTTATTCGTAAACTTAAAATACATATATAACGGTGTTTGAGACCCCCTTATAAGTAAAGTATTTTACCTGTGTTAGGGGAATCTCGCTCTGCCGAAAACAATAAATAGAATTTGAAACGTAAATTAAGTTCAGCTAGTAGTTAATGTAGTATGTAAGGCTACTTAAAATTTGCTTTGCGAAGAGACAATAGGTGATAGACAGACAGTGAATAATGACGCCGAGACGGTTAAGCGCGAGTCGGACTCGCGCATGAAGGGTTCCGCACCATTATTTGACAATTCTGTAAATATCTTAAGCGTCTACCTGTTGTCGTTATTAATATCGAGCAAAAAACGGCAAAAAAATCGCGTTCGTTGTATGGCAGCTGAGATTTTTACCCAGATAAGCCTACTGTCCTGCATTTATAGGAAAGTAGAAATTAAAAAATATTAAATCTGAAGTAATCGTAACATAATTACGCAACATCTGATTGATAAGTGAGCAAAAACGTTAGTTGCAGATATGTCTGTCAAAAGGTAGATTTAAAAAATCTGTTTGTAAAAAAGTTATTTTTTTTGTGGTAACATGTTGTTGATAACCTCTTCTGTACGATATAGGTACAATCATCATTTCAGCCATAAAACGTCCACTACACTCAGTGCCGGTTTTAGCACTACCAGCGCCCTGGGCGAGATTTATACGGCGCCCCCTAACAGCAATTCAAACCCATATGAAAAAAGGAAAAAGATATAATGAAATTACCATTTATTAAAAGAAATAACCATTTATTAAAAAAAAAACTACTTAATAATTTTTACTTTTCTAGCCTTTCTGTCGGCGAACTCTTTTATTATTTTATCGAAATCGAGGTTTTCAGCAATTTTATTCTCGATTGACAAAGTTGCCAAGTTAGTCAATCGGGATTGCGATAAGTATTGTCGATCGCAGATAGGTTTTTATCAGCTTAAGCTTAGAAAAACTCCTCTCCCACCTAGCAACCGTTACAGGTATAGTTAATAATATGCGCATTGCTATCCATACATTTGGATACAGTTCTTGTAAGTTGCGATCTTTAATAAAATTTAAAACAAAAACAGGGGTAGCCACATTCTGATCAGGCAAAAAAGATTTCAGACTTATGAGTTCATCACACTACATACACCCATCTATATCTGATTTAGAGTCTACAGTCAATTTCAATTGGAGATCACCACAGAGTTTGACAAGGTCAGGTTTTTCCGGAATCTGTTTACTTTATATCTACATATATAATACTTTATATCTCCGGCGCCCTGGGCGGTCGCCCAACCGCGCCCTACCCTAACGCCGTTACTGACTACACTGAACACAGGCCTCCCTCATGGACCATGAGGGGTAGTTGCACAGATATCAGATAGATCTCTGTAAGTAGTTGCCATACTCACCACGCTTGGCAGGCGGGTTGGCGAGCGCAGTACGGGATGTTTATACACGGAGACGCTGCTGCCCATCTTCCGCACTAGATTTTGCCCGCGACTTCGTCCGCGTGGAAGTCAAGTCATAAAACGTAAAATCCCCATTTTCACGCAGAGCCACTTTGATTCGAAAATATTAATCCCATTTATTCCCTATCCCGTGGGAATTTCGAAAAATCCCTTCTTAGTGCACCTCTAGGATTTTCAAGGTTGTCTTTAGGTCCAGTGGTTTAGGCTGTGCGTTGATATATCAGTCAGTCAGTGAGTCAGTCAGGACTTTGAATTTTATATTATAGATTATTTTGCCTTTTTCTAATAAGTCATCATTACATGCAGTTTTGTCAAACAACATTCTTTAGTTACCTATATTATCCTACTGTCCTACGTTCAGAACGGCTGTTTTCCAGAAAACCTTACAGCTGATTTACATTTTACTCAGGACCCATGTAACTAAAATATATTAAATTTTTCAAAGATTTTAAATACAAATAGTTTCAGGCTTATCTGGGTTAAAGTGAAAAGTTATCTAATTTATTGTTTTTAGTATTTGTTGTAATATTGGCAACAGAAATACATTGTCTGTATTTTAACAAATTTCAACTGTCACGGTTCATGAGGTCAGCCTGGTGAAAGACAGATGGACAGTGTCCCGTTTTTACCCTTTGGGTACGGAACCCTAAAAATGATAAGAAAATAATTCATTTGGGGTACCTAATACACGTAAGGTTGAGGCGGATAATTTTTCGATTTGATTTCGGGTTCCGTTCGCGATAATATGTATTTTAAACTTTTTTTAGTGCGCTCCGGTCGACCCAGGGGGACTAAAAGTGAGAGAACTCAATGTTAATGCGGCGGGAAGTCGACAGGGCGCGAGTCGATGCAGGGGAACAAATCGCCAACAGTTGCCTTTGATTATAAATTGCCTATTTTATGTTTTTTTGACATTGTTGATGGGAAATTGCATGCAAAATTCAACACACCATTACCTCTATGTAGTAGGTATATTACTTAGAAATGAGCTTTGGCACAGATATTGTGACATGTGGATATAGCTTATAGCTCACTTGAATGTATAGTTTAAATGAGTTATTTTTACCATAAAGTAAACAACATTTTAAACTGAAGCTTCTGTTCTATTTAAATAATATCTTAGACTGCTACTCATATTTACACTGTCTGATTGACATAGTTCATTCATTAGAGGAGAAAAATTTTGAGAGAAAGTCTTTCGGTTTGGGTTCTTCGGTAGGTTTGAAGTAGGTCATAATGTGTCCTTTCTGTTTCCACATTTGCATGGTCTCCTTCAGTTCCATTTGACCCTGAAAAAAATAGAGTTTATTATAAAAAATGCTGCATTGGCCGAGTGGTGTGAATTTATTTATTAATAAAGGACGCCCAACAGAATGAACACACATAATTCTCACATTATCAAACTAAAATATTTTGATATTTGTGCTCTTAAACCCTGACTTACAATCAATGTATTTTTCTTTTGTGAAAAACATTTTGAGGAAACCCACGGCGTAGTTAGCTTTAGACATATTAACCTGTTCTGTCCTTTGACTAATAGCTGACTTAGCTGAGAGAATGTAATAGGTGCTGGGGAAACCTAATCCATCTAACAAAATTCCAGGCACTGCAGTGTCCATACAGCATGAATACCAGTTACTGATGCTGATAAATTATCATACAAAAGCCTTACGTTTTTCTTATAAACAAACATTCGCTAGGCCTAGGAATAGGCCTATTAAGAAAGTTTCACAAACTGACTGATATGAGGACAAAATGTTTTCATTCACCATTAGATAGTGCAGTGTTATCATAGATTATTCTTAAGTAAAATCCATTGGTTCATGAATCCAAGGCTTACTGATAAGATCTTCCCCTTTCAGATAGGTTTTTGGTCAACAAATCTTTAATACTACTTTGCAAAACATTTGATCAAGCAGCCACTCTATAAACCAAAAAAATTGTGGCTCTATTCTGTTCAAGATTGCCTGTTATAGTATTATTAGATTGCAGCCCATGTGTATCAATTGATTTTATAATTTTCATGTTCAGAAACTGTCAAATATAGGCTCAGATAGAGCTTTATCTTATTTTACAAAACAATGATATGATATGATTGTCATTAATTACATCGGTATTTTGGCCTTTATCATGGGCCTGTCCATTTATTTCAGACAATTCAAGTTGTCCATGGAAATATGCATTTTTTTTATGACTTTTCAGTCCTACTTGTTGTAATGAGCATTGTTACTATACTATATATTAGTAAGGAAGCATCTATTTGAGAACTTACCTTGATAACAAGCATATCTATAACTCTGACATCGGTCACATCTTTATTTTTAACAAACAGCTTCCTAATTTTCTGGCGGCACTGTTCCTCTGACTTCGGAATGTCATATTCTTTTACTGGAACAACAAAACAATTGATTATTTACACTGTAAAGATGTCAGAAGAAAATTATATTGTAAGGACTTTATAATGATTACAAATGATAAGATGAGGTATACCTGTGACACAGGCATTGTGTTCATTAAAATGGATGTATTTTTAGTAACTTATTGAGTTTAGCATGGAAATAACAGAAGAAAAATGATGACATAACAGGTTACTTACCCAAGTAAGGGACCTGACGATACCATGCCTTGTACAGGTTCAGGACTCTGCCTCTCGCTTCACCCTTGTTGATCGAAAGAATAGGCCTCACATTCTTTTTGCCCACTTGAATTGCTTGCCTTGCAGACATTTTGACTAATTTATATCTTTCAGACAATTTTCTCACTCGATGTTTTCGACCATGAAACTATGTATTGTATGTTCTGAGTATGTATGTATGTTTCTTCTTCTTTTTTTTGTGGCTTTTTATTTGGTCTTACACAGTTCTGCCAGTGTCATAATCCTTAGAAAAGTCAAATTATAGGTTACAGATAACAAAATAAAGAATAAAATTAGAAATTAGAACTTTTGAATTTTTTTTTTTTACTTTTTTAGTAGGGTTAATTTTATCTGTAACAACACAAGTTATTACCATCATTATTATTATTATGAGTAATTACATGGCCGCCAACATGGCTAGCCAAATAACTTACGAATTTATAAATTAACTTGACACTGGTGGAATTGTGTTAAACCAAACACAAAAGGCCATAAAATAAAAAGACAAGACAAGACATTATTAAGAGTAATCTTGTTTTGATTTGACTTGTCAATTTGACAGCAGTGACGTGTGACATCGACATCAGAGCGGTTTGGGGAGGCCTTTTGTTGATTAGAAGCTATACCTCTTGGCCACGGTAGCACAGTAGCTTAGACGCGATTTATAAGGACTACTCACCGACGGACCTTCCCCTCTGTCAATCCTTTTCGCCAAAAATCTAACGGGTTTATAAAAACTAATTCAATAATCGATTTCCCAGTCACAGAATCGCTTTCGCAGTGTGATAAGCTCTTGGGAAAATGCCTGTTTGTGCTGTTAGTGGATGCAAAAAGAAATCCAATACCTCAAATCTACAAAAAGATGGAATATCATTTCATCTGTGAGTATAGTTTTGTTGAAATAGTAGCCAATTTCGTAGATTTACAAAAGTTTTTCGTTATTTGAGATAAAAAATCGAGACTAATTTGAGGGATGAGATTTTTCCTTTAATCACTTCTAAATGCTTTCCTTCGATACAGATGAAACAATTTTGTAACGTAATAATTACGTAACAAAATTGTTATACGTTGGTCTTTTTTAAACTTTCGCGATAACAATACAATTACTATGTATATTGGATTGTCGGGTATTCATCGCGCAAATTGGTACAGATGGGTAGAAACACCAATATGTTAAAATCAAAAGTCACGTGTGCTTGATAGTTTTTAAGGTCTAATGTCAGATTTTTGCTTTTAGCTTTTTAACGATAATTTATACCAGAGGAATAAAGCCATACAAAATTGTAGCTCATGTAAAATATACAATAATGTAATTGTGAGTCTTAGAAAATAAATAAATAATTAATGTTCGAGTTTTCCCGCTAAGAGATATATTACCTATAAATAGATGAAGTCGTATTCCACTTACCGAAAAAAAAAACTTCCGAGGTGGTGAGCACATTAAAATGTTATTGGTAGGTATGTGGAATTATTTTTCTCCAACATTTCGAATTGTGATATTTCTGAAATAATGACATATTGTGTACTTTATTACATGAGCTACAATTTTGTGACACATATTTTTGTTAAGTATTAAAGGAGATGTTTCAAAATGGGCTAGGTCTATGTACTCAGACTGAAAAATTGCGCAAAAATCTGTGATTTCGGAAAAAATACTCTTTATTTAATTTAAACTAAAATGATTGTATTATTAATGTTTTAAATACGAGGCATAATTATCACTGGTAACATTTTTACTAGGCAGCCAAGACAGTTTCTAATAAATTCTTGTAACTGTCACTGCCTAATGATTTTGACAGATGGTTTTACGTGTTTGAGTTGAAGATTTTGAAGTTTTTTAACAGTAGCTAGGCTCTTAATGTAGTTTACGTAGGTAGCCTGAGGTACTTAGGTACTCGAAAATTGAAATACCTCAGGTTGACTTGATTTAGCTTCTATCATAAATCTTTCATTTCACTATTATGTCAACAGCTGTCAAAATGACGTCACCAACTGTATTGGTCCGCCATATTGTTCTACAGTTTTGTGTTGCTCGACTTAGGCTAGTTATTTTTAGGAAAATGCATCAAACGAAGCAACATATTAAAAAACTGATGGTGGGAAAATGTTTAATAAATATTTAGCCATGTTTGTGCACGTATACACCTAGTTAGCCTGGATTCCATACATTCGTGAAACATCTCCTTTACCCTTTACGAGAAAAAATGAAAAAACACGATAATTTTGACGTTTGACCATGAATAATTTTTTGAATAACTTTTGTAGGACTTTTGTTTGACGACCTGTGTGGCGTAGCGAGCGAAGGTTTCCTGCGGCACAAGAGGTTGCGAGTTCAATTCCCGCCTCGGAAAAAATGTTTCGATGGCCATCTGTGGTCATTTTTGTCCACATCAGTTCCACTTCAAATCATACTTTCTGAATGCAAATGCATAACATTTAGCAAAATATAACAATCGATTCTTTAATCTGTGAAACCGAATATCGACCTTTGATTATCGATACTTTCAATCTCCATGACTACAGTCATTTTGAGAAATAATGTTACCAGTATAATTAATTCCCACTTTTTACACAATTTAGGGAAGAATAAGAATAAGAATAAGAATAATTTTTATTCAAAACTCAACTTAAAAAACAGTTTAGATGCGTAGGTAACAAAAATAAAATTAAAAGACTTAACATTTAGCTTATTCTAAATAATATAACATTTTAGTTAGTCTACCTACCAATGAGTGAATGCAAGTGAGCATCATCGCAAAAATGTCGGTACCTAAACAGTTTAGGTGTCAATACTTTCCGTGCTAGTCAAAAGACTGTGTTACGGCAAAGTAGTGATTCCCGCCTCATATAAATACGGATCATAATAGCGGCGCAAAAACATTTTTTACCTGCGTAAGAAGACAAAAGCGTTTGAAAACAAAAGACACTAGCGATAAGGAATTGTGATCTTTTGTTTCGATAGTAAGTATACTGCAGGACAAACAAAATGGAGACATATTTCAAACTAACAGTATTTACACAAAAATAATGAATAACGAAAAATAAATGAAGAAATGCCATCTTTAACATTTTGCTTATACTAATTAGTATTAAACAAATATTAAAATTATTTTATAATTATTATCGAGAAAAATAAAATAGATATTTATCTATATATTAGTGTAGTAGATATTTTATATGTATGTATACTTATACTACGTAATAAAATAGTGTAATATATTTATTTAGAGTAAATTAATCATATAATATGTATTTTCATCAAATAAAATGATACAATAAATATATAATGTACCTCATTTATTTTAATAAATTTTTGGTTATGTTTCAGTAATAAATAAAATCAATTTATTTGAGCCTTAATAGAAGTTGTTCTGTTTCGTTATAGTCTAGGTTACTAAAATATTCATCTAATGCTTTTTTACACATATATCTGGATTTATTATACAATGGGATCTTCTTACTAACGCGGTTATAAATAAATGGTGCCAATACATAGGCAAAATCTTGTGCAAAGGCTGTATTACAAGACGGTACGTGATATATTTTATGTTTCCTCCTTTTAGATTTTTTCTCCTGAGTTGGATGTAAGTGTTGTCTAGTGATAATCAATTTTAGATATAATTGCCTAACCGTTAATACAGAAAAATCCTTGTAAAGTTTTGAGGTAGAGTATCTAAAGGGTTTAAAATTAATAACTTTTATTACGCAGCGTTGTGACCGTTCTAGTTTAATCAAAGTGGTCTTTTTAGCGCCCCCCCAAGCTGAAATTCCATAGCTCATTATTGACTGGCACAACGATGTATACACAGTTTTATTTGTTTTTTTATCTTTTAGATGTCTAAGTTTTTTAAAAATGGGAAGCATTTTTCGTACCCGTAATTTTAAACTATCTATGTGGGGCTTCCAGCAAAGATTTCTGTCAATAATGATGCCGAGATATTTTATTTCATTAGTTTTACAAATAAAATGACAATTACACTCATCTATATCATTGCCAGTGCATGTGTGAGCTTTAAGGGCGTGATTTATCGGTTGATGACTATTGTATATAGAGAATGTAATGTATTTGGTCTTTGTTAAGTTAAGAGTAAGCAAGTTAGCGCTAAGCCAGTCCATAACCACTCGCATTCCTTTCTCAGCAGTAGTAAATACTTCTTTCCATGAAGATTCCCTAAATACAATGGCCGTATCGTCTGCAAAAGTTGTTATCTTAGCATTTTTTAACATCGTTTCACAGAGATCGTTTATATAAACTAAAAACAATGTAGGGCCAAGGACAGATCCTTGGGGTACTCCAAAAGCCATGGATCTTTTACTACTAGTATTATTTCCAATCCGAACACTTTGTGTTCTATCCGAAAGATAGTCAGTAATGAGATTTAATGGCATACCCCGAATCCCCAACGCTTCCAGCTTCCGTATTAGCAGAGGAACAGAGACCGTGTCAAACGCTTTGGCCAGGTCCAAGAACACCCCAATAGATTTTTCTTTATTATCCAAATTATTTGCAATCTCAAATACCAGATTCTCAATAGCATCTACCGTTGAAAGATTTGCTCTGAAGCCAAATTGATTTTTCGATATGAGATTGTTGCTCTCTAGGTAGTTGACAAGACGATTATTTATCAGTTTTTCGAGGACCTTGGCCAGAGTAGGAAGAAGGGATATAGGCCGATAATTAGTGACCTGGTCTCTGTTACCCGCTTTAAATACCGGTATGACAATTGATTCCTTCAGTAATTTTGGAAATACTCCCTTTGAAATGCATAGATTGCAGAGATAGGTTATGGGTGTGCATAATAAATAAATATATCTCTTGATAAATATTGACGAAATATTGTCCCAACCAGACGATGACGTATTTTTCAGCGAAGCAATTATATTTTTTACTTCATATTCATTTGTTGGAAGTAGCATGAATGAATTTAGCATGGAAATATGCATTTTGTTTTGTTGGACCAATATTTCTTCAGTAAGTTTAGACTTATTAAGTATATCTGAAGCAAGGTTTCTACCGTAATTAACAAAGCAGTCATTAATGTGGTCCAATGATTCTTTAACTGATGATTTAAGCGTTAGAAGTCCCTCTGGGGTTTGCGAATTCTTAGATGTTTGAATGCCACATACACGTTTTATAACCTTCCAGGTTTTTTTTATATCATGTTTACTGTTTATTAGTTCTTCTTTGTTAAATTCATTTTTAAGTGTATGGAGTATCCTATTGCAATGGTTTCTATATCTTTTATATGTAATGGCAAGTTGTTCATTTTCAGGTGATTTTTTATGACGTCTATGTAAGGTATCTCTAAATCTCATGCACCTTAACAACCCTGGCGTGATCCAAGGTTGATATATAATTTTTCTATTAGAGGTAACGTATGTCACAGTTGATTGTTTTATTGTATCCTTTATTTTGTTTATAAGCCAATTAGTTGCTTCATTGGGATCTGCGTTTGTCCATAGTTCATTCCAGTCTATTTTGGATAAAATTTCATTTACCAACTCATAGTTTACTTTGCTTTTTGTTTCCTTAAAGTTTCGATGATTTGAAATCTCTGGACATGAAATGGCAAGATAAAGTGAACTGTGATCGGTGACCGATGTTTCACAGATAGCAGTAATCACTTTCGTTTTAGATTTGACACAGGAATGGTCTAAGCATTTGGTTTCCCTTGTGTGTAGTGTGTGATTTGGTAAGAGGCCATGTGTTGCCAGAAGATCTAAATACTCATCAGCCTTTGGGTCAGTGCTATCCATACTGATATCTATATTTAGGTCCCCGATCAGATATATATTTGGAACATGTTTTAAGCTAATCAGTAGTTTATCCAATGAATTTAGAAAGTTAGTAATCGATGTAAATGACGGAGATCTATAAACACAGATAAATACATGAATATTTCCTATATTAATCAATAAGCCATCAGCGTCCAATAATGATGGTTCATAGACTGAAACATCAGTTAGGCTGCTTCTAACGTATGTAACTACTCCGCTATTTTTGTTTAGGTGTCTAGTTGAATTATAACTGTTAAAGTCACATAGAGAGGGGATGTTAGTGCAGTTCTGAAGCCAGCATTCCGATAGAACAATTATATCGTAGCTAACTTTACTGTGCATTAGTACTACTTTAAAGTCATCAAAGTTTTTATTTAGGCTCCTAATATTTTGTGAGATTACATTCAGAGAGATATTGTGTTTTTTAGCAATGTCATTAAAGAAACTTGGGTCTTCAACCAAAAAGGATTCACCGACGTTGATCTCTTGATCAACGTCAGTAATAACAGCATCTATATCCCTATTAACCATTATTAAATAGTAAAATAAGGTATCTTGAAGAATATCCTCTCTGGTTGAAGTGACCACAATTCACAATTTGTACACAGATATAGTGTACGAAGTTAATAGATGATATAAGGCTTGCATTAATATAACTTGACTTCACGAGGCACTTTTTGATATTAGATGTTAATGTTCTGGTTATCATAAATGTAATTATAGTATATACGTATGTAGAAATATATATAGAAAATGTTAAATAAGGCATGTAATATAACTCTCTAAAATTATGGTAATTGGTTAACAAATTTAGCAAATAGGAGAAGTATGAATTTAAACCCTTTGATAGTCACTTGGCTCGAAAACCTGCAATTTGGGCGAGAGATGTAATCACCACAGCTGGTTGACCTTCTTCTTTGCGCACTAATACATTTCCTCTGGAAATCCAACAAAACTTGCAGATACCGTCTTTGACGAGGCCGCGTGCCTCTCCATGTAATTATTTGGTCAAGGTGGTAAGTGCTTCAGAGACGTAAATTTTTGATTGTTCATTCTTGAATCCGATTGTATTTGCAGTCAATGTCTGTCCTTCAGCGGAATTGTATTTCTTAACTGTAGTAATTAATTCATCTCGCTGTTTTATATTGTTAAATTCTATTATAATAGGAGAGTTTGAGTTTTTCCCCCTTCTGTACGTCTGTACGCTATCTTCTATGGGCATTAGTTCTATAGCTCTGTATAAATTCTCACATATTTCTTTAATATTTTCGTTAGCTTTTCTTGGAACATTTCTTATTTCAACCATTTTCTTCTTTTGGTGTTTTTGCACCTCGTGCAGCTGGATTTCCAGATCGTTCACTCGCTGTTTTGTCACAGCATGTTCAGTTTCTAGTGTAGCTATTTTGTCGTTTACTTGGGCCAAATTAGCTGCATTCGCTTGAAGGAGCTTAATTATTTCCATATTTTGTTGCAGAATTTGAGCATTTTGGTCTTTCATTTCTGATATTTCAGAATTTAGCATAGTCTTGAACGATTGTGTTAGTGTATTTTGTAGATCTATCATAGCTATGTCTATATCTGGATTGCGGCGTTTTCGGAGGTTTTGGTTTCTTATGGTATCATTAAAATCATTGTCAGGGTTAGTTAAATCCGGCTGGGAGAAGTAAGTACCGGACTGACCTGTTTTTGGAGTGTGCATCATTTTTTGGCCCGCAGTGTAGAACTTCTATTGTTATGTTGCACTGGATCGATAAATGGCTTATGCACAGAAATACTTTCTAACCGAACTTGGACTATAACGACTGTACAAAACGAGTTAAATTCGTTTGACTACTTTTACAGATTTTTGCGTAGAAAATGTACACGTCTTTACTTTACGGTGACTTGGACGAGAATGATGGAAAATGAACGAGGGAAAATAAATGCTCATCGGTTGCATGTTATTATTTTTTCGGAGCTTTGTAATCCACAACAGTACTTTTAGTAAAAAATGCTTTTCCTTATTTTTGTTCGTCAAGTCTTCTTGACAAATAAGAGTAGGTACCTACGCGATATTTCTGATATAATATCGCGTAAATGGATTCATTTTGTAATAAAAATGTAGCAATATCACGACTTTTTAAGATTTAAAATTGTTTTATAATAAACACCAACATAATAATATAGGTTCATTGTTTCTATAATTATGTAATTCTACAACGAAGCCCAAATCGGTTGAGCAAAATAAGAATATATAAGGGTGAGTAATGATGACGCTGGTATCACTTTTCAGTTTTTTTGCATGTAGTATATGTCAGTCATGCATGACTGTCTGTGCGTAGCGTTGCGTATTTTTCCCAAATTTTAAACTAGTGTTGAGAATATATGTCTGTCTGTGTTTATAAAGACACAAACAATTTTAATGTGTGTAGCTATGGTTACAATGTGTTTCTTCTCCCCCCGCTAAAAATGGCAGAATTTTTTGTATTGAGAAATAGGCGCGTGCCTTGTCTTGTTATATCTCGTCTAAGCACAGTAGTAGTGATTAGAAGGCAACATTTTACAAAAAAATGTACACCCAAGTACTGTTATTTTAAAAATTATATGTTTTTAATAATTTCTGAAGTTTTTAATTTTTTTTATCGAGAAAGTGCGTTTACCTGTAAAACGAGAGGTTTACCTTTATTTTTACGAGGCGCGCACATGCGTTAATCTGTTTGACTTGAAACGTACAATTTTATTATCAGATACGCTCACATTCCTGAAAATATATAAGTACCTATACCTGTCTTTATTTCATCCTCATAAATGAAACACTTTGTTTAATGGCCTTTAATTTTATTGTTTATCCTAGGTGCCTAAAAGTAGGTATATAATCTAAAATTAGTTATTTCGTAGCACCACAATTATCAACATAAGACTTAGAATTCTACACTTCGCATACCTATCATCCACGAACCATCGCTGTTTTATCTATAAACATTTTTAAAATTACAAAAACAGGACAAAACTAAAGGAAATACAATTCTACTACTACCTCTTTTAAAAAAATCCAGTAACAAACACATAACTGAATCTGCAGGTGTTCAGTTACCTTAAACGGTATAGGTACCTCAACAGTTAAATTAATAGCCATTAACTATACTATGCGTGATACAAAATAAAAACTTAATGTATTAATTATTTATAGGTATGTATGTACTTTGATCAATAAACTAAAACTTCAATGGACAAGTTTTAGCTCCGTACTTGGGTGTAAGAAGTGAGGTGTAAGGATTAATCAGGAAAGAATCTTTCATTCTTCCCGGCATGTAGGTAAAGAATACGTCCCTGAAAAAAATATGTAGGTGTTTTAAATACAGGAATGACTTGAGGTATTAGTAAGAGTGTTAGCTTGCAATAAATATGAATGATGAAAATAATATTTATGGTTTGGTAAAAACTAGCTAGGCGCGAAGTAGTCTCTCTCTGTCTTAGACAAGATAAATCCGTCTAAGCTCTCTGTCATGAATGAAGGCAAAACATAATATGTTTTGCCTTCATTCATGACAGGGAGCTTATAGATAATATTATTATTATCTATGGTCAGGTAGAACCTGTCTGCAACGTTTTAACTGGCAAATGACGTTAGATAATTAAAATTTGGAAAATGAAATGTATATACCGTTATTGTAAAAATGTACCCAGAGAGTTGAGATAGTTATGAATCCTGACATCACGTACACCTGATATGGTTTTTAAGTGGGAGTTGGCATTTCAGGAAATGGGCAAGCCTGTAATTCTAGAGTACATATTGGTAGAGTATTTAGCGCATTTAGGACCTTATCTCTTTATGACTCCGATATTGTCAATTTTCATTAATAAAGGAGCCTTCAAAAAAGGCAGAATTAAGTATTTTGTATGGGCACGAATAATTTAATTAGGTAACGGGGCGGTCGCACTCTACTAACAGGGTCCGTTACCGTCAGGGTAAGTAGCTACTTTTAAAAAAATGGGGTAAAATCAAATATCTTAATCGTCTTAATGTTTTGCGCGACCATTGCAACTTGTGTTGTTTGAATTTATTTCACTTTGATTAATCCTAAGAAAAAGTAGCTACCTACAACATAAAAATGACATGAACCAGATATTATCTACAAGTAACTTACAAGAATGCTTTGCCGGGATAAGCGTCGTATTTGGTTGTGGGCCACCAAAGTCGAGTTTGTTCAAATAGCCGTCTTGTATCATTTAGCATTAAGTATAGGAAAATTAATAAAAAATAGATTAGAGCTTTACACAGTCCTAATTTATTTTTTAAATTTAGTTAAAAACACTGCGTAGTTACTTAGTTCTTCCATTTTGTTGAAACTGTAAAACGTTGTTCGTTGCATTTAGAAAAACTACTTTCCTAATATTTCATCATCTGGTTTCTAGAATCATAATAAATGAATAAATAATGTTGGACACTACACACAACACCATCTAGTCCCAAACTAAGCAAAGCTTGTTTGTACTTATGGAAACCAGATAAATAAAAATATATTTTATATACATATTTGTTCTCTATTAATAATGAGAAATATAAAAAAAAAAATAGGAAATGAACACTATACCCGTACGCTAGAACATTTAGCATTAAGTAAAGGAAAATTAATAAAAAATAGATTAGGGCTTTACACAGTCCTAATTTATTTATTAAATCTAGTTAAAAACACTGCGTAGTTACTTAGTTCTTCCATTTTGTTGAAACTGTAAAACGTTGTTTGTTGCATTTAGAAAAACTACTTTGCTAATATTTATTTAGGGAATATTTCGCCTTATGATCAATACTTCTTTAAAAATAATGTTTTGTTATTAGAAACATACTAATTTTACGTAGTTACCCTGTGTTAAGAACGTTTATCTGATGTTGCGAGATAATAATAACTGATAATGTAATATTTAAAAATTTTAGGGGAATTTCTCATTTTCACTTTTAAAATTAATGTGTAATACTAATCGTTTTGTAAATACGAAACGAAACGTGTCGGAATAGATGTCGATGTTATATTATCTACGTGAGTTATTCCCGTATTTAAAAAAATAATTTCTTGTTTTGTTAGTATCTACTGGTCTGTAGGTTGAGTTTCTCGATGTTCCGACGCAGTTTGATGCGCCGTGATCATGGAGCTTATAATGTCAAAAGGTTGGCAGACAATTGTACCCTTAAGCTCTTTAATTTCACCCTATATACAGGGTGTAAAAGGACAACTACCGAAAACTTCGGGAGGTCAATGTACTCGTCAAATAGAACAACTTTTACTAAGGAACTTTTGCTGTAAAAAAAATGTAAAGAAACAGCTGTTCCATATATTTTAGTAAAGTAAGTATTGTACTTTTGTATGGAACAGCTGTTTTTTCACATTTTTTTACAGCGAAAGTTCCTTAGTAAAAGTTGTTCATATTGGTGAGTACATTGACCCCCCGAAGTTTTCGGTTGTCGTCCTATTACACCCTATCTATATGTATACCCTTTGTCTTTAAGTAAGCCCGACTAAGCTGTGAATTGTATATTTGCTGGGCAAGCCTAATCTATCTGACAATGTCCCAGAAACAGCGTGGGTGAACTGTTAGATATTGTCGCTGTATAAAGCATCTATACTCTGTTAAAAATAATAATGCTGGTAATTTTACACAGCAGCAGCACTTAAATCTGGACTCGATACGGGATGCAAATATTTAAAATTTATTGTAACATAATGATGTTCCAAATGACGCAGGGATTTTGGATTAGAAACCGCTTGCATTAAGAACAATTCTACCAAGTTCAGCTGCAAGTGGTAGTAGTTTTACTAAATATGTGTGTTTTCTATGTGCGTTGATGATATAAATGTTTATTTATGACGGTTATTCTGTGTGATAATGTCTTATAGTGATGTCTGCTTAGATCTCCTATGTTAATAAATATAACAAGGACCCATGCACTAGCCCCTCGCCTGCGGCGCCTTGCGCGCTAAAAATGACACATCTGGGTGCGGTTTTCGTGGGTTGTACGCGCGCGCACGCCGCTCGGTAATTGATTGATGATTGTCTTTTATTTTACTACCGCAACTATTGTATCATTATAGCTTTTTGAAATCAGCTTGAAATATTCTAACTAATTAAATAATAATTAAGACTCGTTTACAAATATACACTTCGCTACTCGAAGTCAAAGATTGAGTAAACGGATGGATCACCGATTTATGTGTAAAAACCCCTAAATCTTATAAATAAAAAGACTTTTAAATCAAATTAGTCTTTTATCTACTTAAATAAACACCATGCTAAGATAAAAGGTCAACAAAAGCATAACTTCCTATTCATTTTTACGAGAAAAATAATCACAAAAAAAGGGTTGTTTTCGGCAGCCCTAGCGCCCAGATGTGAAGAATATGAAATTCCAAGATTGTTTATGAATTCCACAAGAGTGAAGTTGCCTTTTTTATGGCTTAAGTCTCAAGAGTAGTTCATAAACAATACTCAGACAAAGCTTTTCACATCCCAAGCATAGGTACTATTTCAAGATTTATAAACAAAATGCCAGACCCCTTAAAATCCAACACCAAATACACACTATCAATTTATGTATTGTAGTACAAAGTAGAATCAACGAGTTAGGTAAAAACGTTTGTATCCAAAAACTACAATATATTTACAATAGATTTGTAATAAAATAATTACTCTTTACCTTACAAAAACTTTTAGAAATTCAACAATCAAAACTTACAATTTTCTATGATATCAGCGCCAAGGATCTACCAACGTAAATGGATATGGCATTTCAGTAAAATCGGCGAAAATACTGAATGTACGAGTACTATTGAATAAAAAATAAATATCGAAAAAATCAACAGTTTGTCTGTCTGTCTATCTGAAAGTGTGTTTGTCTGTCTGTCAAATTTGGGATCTAAATTTTTTGAGTAATAAATACCTTGTCACTTTTGCAGGTCTATTCCTCTTTTTTGCAAGTTAAAATTACGTACCTACTTCATAAGTTACTGAATTACCAAAACATATTTTTTTCTTTATAGAAACGTCGAAATCGAAATGATGATGATGAATCTGACATACTGAAATGCCACATCCATTCCTATCTAGATCCGGCAAAATGGTCGTTACGCGGACTGCGTATTGGCCCGCTCCGGGCCGATGCATGGAACGCTAGTATTTACTTCACTATTTTGAGGAAATCGAATTAAATTATAACAATGTAACACATAAATAACATAACAATATGTATTGTTGACCTAATTAATTGTTTTTTTAGTAAGGACAATTAGTTTTTATGCCAATCAAAGTGTTTTTGTTGAGTACTTTGCAGAAGAAAAATTGGGTGGCTGATGAAATTAGCAAGATTTTGAATGTAAACTTTATCAAAACCGACATCATTGATTATAAAAACATTAAACACTTACTTGTTCATTGTTCGTTTACGTTGAAAACACCAATTAAACACAAAATACACACAAAAACCCCAACCAAAATACCGCCTTGAATTTTTGAACTTCCTGCAAAAGAGCGCGCAAATCGACTGAATTTTCGAACTTTTATTCTATGGGCGCCACTGTTGTCAATGTTTGCTACCTCTCTCTGTTCTTCAACGAACCCACTGACTAAGTTAGAGCAGTGTGGCGATAGGCGTTTATGGTTAATTCCGCGAAATAACGGAGGCAGCGTGCGTACTGCATATCAACCCGGAGCGGGTTGGTGCGCAGATGCGCCATATTTGAATGGAACCCGGAGCGGGTTCATTCCCAGTTGAAGGGCTAGTGCCCCGTATTGCATAGGTTAACAGATGCTAACGCTGTTTAAAGAATGTTTTGATGGACGTGTGCAAGATCTTTAAAATCTCTTCTCTACATGGTATGAATTAAAGTCGCTTCCGCGTCTGTCTGTCGGTGTTTGGCTTTCTTCTCCTAAACCACGCGACGGATTTTCACGCGGTTTTCACCTATGGATTGTTGATTGGATTGTGTTTAAAGAGGTAGGTTTAGAAGTATGTAAATGTCATTGGGGTTTGGTGTAAGTTCGATGAACTATAATGAAGATTGTTGCAGTTGTCGGAAAATTTCATGCAGATTGGGAGTTGTTTGTGTTAAACCATTGTTTAAACCTTTATACAGCGTCAGCAACTAGTATTCTGGCATTACAGCGTCCCGGAATACTTTGGTTAACAGATAAATCATCTCTAGATAGATGTAAAATGGCCTACTTTTTACTATGGGTTCTATATTCCTAAATGTTAATCTAACTGTTCTAATTTTACGAGAAGTTGCAAATAAACTTGAAATGTATATTTATCTATATTAATATAATTCATAATTGTTATAGCTAGAATACGACTAGTCCATTTCGAGATTTGTTTAATAAAAACACTTTGAACGCTTGGACTGCAGGCCTAAAATTATTGAAATATTTATTTATATTACTAGTATATTCGTATGTAATTTAACGAAATATGCGTGGTAGTTTTGTATAGATTATTATGAAAGCCATGTATCCCATGATTTTTGTGTCTAGTTTTTGCTCGCTAGATGGCACTTTGCTAATAGTCTTTTTTTAAACTTTCGCGATCACAACACATTATTAAAATATGGGATTATCGGGTATTTATCGCGTAATTACCACGACCAGGTACAATCCGGTCGAAACGTCGGGAATAAAATAAAGGTAATTACACGATAAATACCCGATAATCCCATATTTTAATAACTTTGCTAATAAGCGTTAAAGGTGAGTCTTATATACCACATAAGTTGAACTATTTGACGACCTCCAAAAGTTAATAAAACATAGATAAGTTAAGTGAGTGAGTTGATGTTAAATTATGTCTGTTAATTGTTGTTTATAAACTTGTTGTATTCACGCTTTTAATACTCTTGTCTGATATTATTGTAACTTGTCAAATACATGAGTTTTCCACTTTTTGACCAAAGTATAAGATATTAAGACGAAATAGTAAGGAAATGAATGTGATTGCGGGAGTGCAACCTGTAATAGTTGCTAGTGACCAAAGTGAGGCGTGCAATAGAAGAAATAGAGGTTCTTGTAACAAAACACGACAATCTAGCTACGGTTGAACAAAAAGCTAGTATAGAAAATTTTAATTTTTAGCCCGTCATGTAGATTATCAAAAAATGTTAGACACAATAAAAAAAATACAGCGATACATTAGAGCTGAAACATCGTGTGTCTCTATTTAGTGCACGTTATGGCTCCACGAGCCCACATCTAAATTGAAATGCGCTATAACTAAGTAATGTTCAAATTAAATTGAAAGAGCAAAAAATACGTTTATTACTTCTTCTTCTGTTATGGCTTTTTGTGATTGGCTTAACACAATTCTGCAAGTGTCAGGTAACTTTATCTAATCGTAAAAAAGTCAGTTAATGGTAACAATTATTAACGTTACGTTACCAGTTACCGACAGTAATAACAGCACGTTTATTAACTGACTGACGGAATAAATTTAGTTTAGATTTACATTCCCTGTCTACTGTCGAGTATTTTTATAGAAATTGTGACTAGTTTCTACTATTTAGTCCTGTTCAACGTTCGTTTATTTTTCTGTGGCAAGGTATTTTTAATTTTGAAATTGATACAATCTGCCACATGTTATGACTTATGATTATTTTGTAATGACTGTTACGCTGTGTTCATTCGCTGTGGTTGTGTATGTACAAACTGTAGAACTCCGAGTGCTAGCTTGTGGATATTATCATGTACGGATTGTAAACTTACTGTGTAGATATAAATCAAATGTGTCGAACAAATTAGAGAAATATATGTAAATGTAAAACTTACTTTTGTTTCATTAGAAAATATTGTAGTCGGTAACAAATTATATGAATATTATTTAGACGATCTCAGTGGAGACCCAAAAGACCATTGCGTCCATTGTTTGCTTTATCAGCAGATATTTATTGACCGACTTCAAAAAAGGAGGAGGTTCTCAAGTCATCTGTAATTTTTCAAATCTTTCTTACCTCCGTCGTTTATAAACCGGTTTGGAAAATTATTTTTTGGGCGAGATACACGTCCAGATTAGTTTATTTTTTTTTCAAAACGCAGTTCAGTTTACGCAGAAAGTATGATTTGGTGATCTGAAACCGATGAAGAAGACGAAAAATGGGCATTGATTCTTTTTTATTAGGTAGGTCATGTTTCAGAGGTAGTTCCATTTTTTTTAAACTTGATTTTGGTAATGGGATGGATCCCATTACAATCGCCAAATCGATCACCAAAATCAAGGTATAGTTTCATGGCCTAAATATAACCTTGCAGTTGGGTCTTTTGTTTTACTTTATAATGTTTGTTTGTTTTCACACCCAGTTCTGATGATGGGATCCATGATAAATCGAGGGAAATACTGAAGGCGTTAATAGCGGTTTAGGTGTTTCAAGTCTAGGATTTTATAATTTTAAGTCGGTTTTTAATAAAAAAACCGACTTAAAATTATGGCCAAGTGTGAGTCGGACTCGGGCACCGAGGGTTCCGTACAAACCTGTGGGTATATAAGACCTGAGTATTTGATATGAATTTAAATTTAATACCTCTACGCGTTCATGAGGAAAGAAGTAATAAGTTTAAAATTATTAAAAATATTTTTATTATATGATGTTACTAAAAATTTACGGTTTTCGCAATTTTTCCTTTATCTGTGCTATAAGACGTTGCTTCCTACCAAATTTCAAGATTCGTGAAGTACCCTGTAGGTTTTGATTCCCTTGCGAGTGTCGAAAATTTGCGGAAATTTGCGGCTTAAACGGTTGTATCTTTTGATTGCGTTGGCTTAGAAGTTTGATTTTTTCACAGCTCCAAGGCACAGTAGACCTGAGTAGTATTTGATATATGTAAATTCCAGCTTGATACCTCCACGCGTTCCTGCGAAAAAGGGTCTTGACAGACAAGACGGACGGACAACAAAGTGATCTTATAAGAGTTCCGTTTTTTCCTTTCGAAGTACGGAACCCTAAAAATATATTTATATTTATGTTAACTACAATAATTATTTATGTTAACTATCCTACGCCTTGTTTACTTGAATCTACGTTTATCAAAGTATAAGGTAAAATGAATAGCAACAGTCAGTCAATTACTGTTTAATACTGAATGGATCCACTCCAAATGAGGTGCGAGGCTTGTGAAGACCCCAGGTAAGCCCGGCACGGCACAGCTCATGCCGTAGCTGCTGACAGCCTGAACCACGCCGCTGCAGATCAGGGGAGCTCCTGAATCACCCTGCAAAATAAAAACAAAATCAAAAGTAATTATTCCGTTTTGATAAGTAAATTTACAAAAGAACAAAGGTCAAATTCAATAAGTGTTAATTCAATAGAGCAAAACGCTACATGGAATAGTCAGTCAATTTACAAAAGAAGAACAAGACATATAGGTACATTGAATTTGTTCGCTTCAGAAAACTTTTTTTCCAAGTGATGGTAAGAAGCGAGATCACATCACAATTTAATAGAATAAAGCACATATTTTTTTTTCGCTTTGATGACACTCCATACAGGAAAAGAAATGAACACAAGAACCTTACTTGGTCGTTGTTTAATCATCATTGAACAACGGAGGAACAAAAAAAGGACAACCTGTGTTATGAGATCAGAGGTCAAGACCCACTGGATCTCCGAACCAAGTGAGTATATAAAACATACAGCCTCATCGCCCCACAATTCATAGCTAAAAATCGGCACGTAATTTATAGCCTCACGATTTTTGCGGAAATGTTTAGACTGCGATATATGTCACAGGCCTGTGTTTATTTTCAATGTATGATAAGTACATACCTACGTATTAAAAAAAATGAGGAGTTCCAAAACATGAGAATCATCTTGTACCTAATAGGTATCGTAGTCGCAAGCTCGGATTAATTTGGAGCTAGACGGTCCTTTGTTTAATGTCCAGCATTCTTTAATTAACTTAGGTATTTATTTCTATTTTGCCCGTGGATGTAGCCTGCCAAGAGATCCCTCCGGATGATGGACAGCAGCGTCTTTCCGTGTATCAACATCCCGCCTGCCGAGCTTTGTGAGTATGGCAACAACCTCCTCATGATTCTTGGAGATCAATGGGGGAAGACTATGTCCAGCAGCGGACGTTGATGAGCTTAGATGATGATGATGAAGATATTTGCTCTATATCTATACCTGACACGCATCCACGCCAGCCCCCATAGCACACATCATTCCAGCATCAGCGACGGGCGCCACATAAGGTCCGAGCTTCGCCCAGCAGTCGTCTAAGGAGACCACACTCATACGACCGGCCTGCAATACTTCCGTGTTTTTTTCTATCAGTGGGTCTTTGTAGCCGTAGCCGAATACTGTGCATTCACCTGAATCATTAAATTATTTGAAAAAACGCCCTACGGGCATAATATTGCAAATTTCTCGTCTTCCTAGAATCGCTTCCTCAATGTTTTCCTTAAAAGTAAGGCCGTACAGCTCGGACGTTACATGATTGATTTGTAGCTTTATTATAAGTATCTAGCACTCACCATATTTTCTGTCTGACAAATTGTCTGATCAGCTACGTAACGTAACCGGGTATTTTAAATACTTTAAATTCCTATCTAAGCCTATATGAGCCGTGGGGTGCCGGCAGTAGAATGTTACCCCTCCTCTCATGCCCGTGGATAGAGTAAAAGCCTGCTAAGGGTTACTTCCGGAAGATGGGCAGCAGCGTCTTTCCGTGTGTCAACATCCCGTATTGCGCTCGCCAACCCGCCTGCCAAGCGTGGTGAGTATGGCAACTACCCCTCATGGAGATCCATGAGGGAGGTCTGTTCAGTAGTGAACTTTTTACGGCTGGAATGATGAATTTCCTATCTCATCATTATTTCAGCGCAACCTGCCAAGCGTAGTAAGTGGGTATGGCAAAAACCCCCTAATGATAACTTGAAGATTCAAGAGGGAAGGTCTATGTCCAGCAGTGGACTTTCTATGGCTGAGATGATAAATGATGACACGTGTCTAGCTAAGTACCACTCTAATTTGGATTTTTTGTGGTTGACGTCCGTCTTTTATCAGACAGCAAAAAGTAAAAATAACCTTGTTTACGTATCTTGGTAAGCATTTCACTCAAGAAAGACAAACGACTTGTTTTTCTATAATGTATTTTGCGCCAAGATTAACTTTTTGAAGTTTTCAACGTAAATGCTCAAAGCTTCAGTTAGTGGGGATTAACCTTGTACCTATATTTAACACCTTGGACTTTCAGGTAAGTTTTTAACCGACTTCAAAAAGGAGCTTCAGTTGGTGGGGATTAACCTTGTACATATATTTTACACCTTGGACTTTCAGGTAAGTTTTTAACCGACTTCAAAAAGGAGGAGGTTCTCAAGTCGTCCGTACTTTTATTTTAAACTTTGTTACCTTAGAACTCCGTCGTTTATGAACCGATAAGGAAAATTATTTGTGGGTTAGTATAGATAAGTTTGCTTTGAATTAGGTCCAATTTCAAAACTCAGTTCTGATGATGGGATATATGATAAATTAAGGGAAAAATTAAAATTTAATAAGCATACATATCTTTGTACTTTTCTATTGTTGCCTGAAAATGAATATTATTGTATTGTATTGCATTTTGGGTATTTTCAGCAACATTTAAGATTTTCTTATTGAAGTCTGTTTTTTGTTGACAAATTAAATAATTATTCAAACAAGAAACCTAGGCTTTAATAACACGAAATATAGCTAGGTTCCTACTTCTTCGTATTTTGTTGTTACAGTCTATCAGAGTGATCGTGGTCATCCTGTTGGAATGTATTATGTATTATTATCGATTGGGCCTAATGTGATTCGCCAGTTTCGCAACACGATTTCTCGCCATCTTTCTCTTTGAGTAGGTTTTCTTATAAATCGGCAGTAGGCCTAATGAGTGCACTCATTAGGCCTACTGCCGATTTATAAGCACATGTGTGCTTATAAATATATATAATATAAATAAAAGCTGTATTACACTACACGGTATTCAGGGCCCGGTAGTTAGGGCGATTAGGGAGCAAGGCTTGCCGCTGGACGCTCTAACTCTTACTACACCATTCTTGGTTAGGGTAAGGGTCCCTGAATACCGTGTAATGTAATACAGGCTTAAGGCCTTTACATCAATTATACTCAGATGATTTATATTATAGAAGAGTTATATTTACTCTACAGCGTCAGCAACTAGTAATGGTAATGCTGTACAGGACGCTGCAGTGCCTGGGAAATTGTTAGATGGATTAGGCTTACCCTGCCTATTACCATCCTCCCAGCTTAGTCAGCTATTAGAGGAAATAACAGGTGAATACGTCTGAAGCTAACAAAGCCGCGGTTTTCCTTACGATGTTTTCCTTCACCGTTAAATCACGTGTTAAATGTGAACATACATTTTGCATTACGCATGATCAATCCATTGGTACACGGCCGGTATCGAACCTACGACCTTCGGATATACCTACTATTCGGCCAACACTGCTTACACATAGGAACATGCATACATCTCATTAATATTATATAATATCCGAAAGTTTTTTTGTACTTATAGTGTATAGAGGAAAATAAATAATGCTGGACAATTCACACAGCATCATCTAGCCTAGCCCCAAGCTAAGCAGAGCTTGTGTTATGGGTACTAGATGACTGATAAACTTAATACATTATACATAGATATTTTTTATTATTATATAGAAAAACATCCAGAACACTTTGAACAAAAAATATCTGCAGACCGTACAGACATTTGTCCCGAGGCGGGAATCGAACCCGCAACCTCTTACGTCACAGGTGAACTTTCGCCCGCTGTGCCACAGAGGTGTATGGGTTTTTGTTAACTCTTCATGCACTACGCTACAAATACAGCTAAAATTTTATTTTAAATTTCAAGGATTTAATTGAAGGCAACTTTTTATCCAGGTACAACGCGCGCGAAGCTGCGGGGAGAAGCTAGTTTTCTATATTATAGTGCAGGTTGCCGTGGGGTGCAGGCAGTAGAATGTTACCCCTCCTTTCATGCCCGTGGATGCAGTAAGAGCCTGCTAAGGGATACCTCCGGATGATGGGCAGCAGCGTCTTTCCGTGTGTCAACATCTCGTACTGGGCTCGCCAAGCCGCGTGAGTATGGCAACTACCCCTCATGGACATCCATGAGGGAGGCTGTGTTCAGTAGTGGACGTTTTACGGCTAAAATGATGATGTGAGCCTTGGTGATGTGGGTAGAGTTCAGCATTATTATTACCAAAATCTCGATTAATTTGTTGGCAATGATTAAACTTGAGTATATTTTACCCGCAATTCGTACGATGACAGGTGGAAATTCACAGTGAAATGTCGCGTAGCGGCCAAGGCGTGACTGCATAATGCTCATACAAAGTTCATACTTTACCAAAATAGACTCAGTGCTGAAAATAAACTATGTAATATTATAACGTGCTAAAATATTTTTTTTTTGCCGTGGATGCTGTAAGAATCTGCCAAGATTGGCAGCAGCGTCTTTCGCCCTTAAATATTGTTTTATTATTAATTTAATTATTTATTTATAAAATTAATATAAAACTAAATATTCTGTAAATATTTCAAGCGTCTACTTTTTGCCATTATTCATATCGAGCAAAATACGTCAAAAAAATCACTTTTGTTGTATGGGGACCTTAATATTTAATTTATTCAGGTTATAGTATTTGTTGTTATAGCGGCAACAGAAATACATCATATGTGAATATTTCAACTGTCTAGCTATCACAGTTCATGAGATACAGACAGACAGATGGACAGCGGAGTCTTAGTAATAGGTCCCTTTGGGTACGGAACCCTAAAATTTACTTATTTGAACTTTTGAGGGATTGTGGGTAATATAAGTGAGGTGTATATTGTATTCGGTCGTATGAGCGGCACCTACAAATCTAATAATTTTGTACCGATAAACAGAAACTTGTGGCATTCTACGAACTATTAACAGTTCATTCGCTTCGACAACAGGGTTAAAAACCCTGTTTTAAATAAACGTTTTATGCTAAGGGAGGCAAGTAAACTCAGTAAACTCTTCTTGTCAAGTCTTTGACAGGTCCTTTTGTGTAATTTTTTCTTAATCAAGCAAAAATGCTCGAAAATCTTAAAATCTCTTTTACGTAGGTACTTTGAATATCTAAATTAATATAGCAATCGTCAAAGGCTATATCAATCACCTATGTTTCACAGGTGATTGACATGGTCTTTCCTCTGAACCATTTTTGTTTCCATCCGCCACGATCCTGCGATGATGATGATATAAGCTATTTTTATTTCGTGTGTATAGCCACACTAGGTAAGACACATTACATATATTTATCTCCAGGGCAGAATCCTTGACATGTTATCTAAATCATCATCTTTTGTAGAAATAAAAAGTGCAATCAAAATGTTCGATTCTGATGGTATTCGAATCCGCACGTCATAGACAGATTTGATTGTATTTTTCATTTCTGTAAATGAGTCAAGGATTCTGGAGAGAAATGTATGAAAAAGGATGAATCAGTTGATATTTAAAAAGTGAAACTCTGAATAGAAAAATACATATTATTGCTCAGTTGATCTCATAGCGGGCTGTTAAGCAAAAAAAAGTATTTATCAATCACCTGGTACCCATAACATAAGCCCTGCTGCAGATGGTGCTGTGTGAAAAGTCCAGCTTTTTTTAATTTTTTTTATGGGGTTTTAGCCATTAATTATCAGGCCAAAGTCCAGCTTTATTATTATTGTTTTTATACATATCATTACTAGCAATCACTTAAGATACCCTTAAGACACCCATTTGCTTGATGTTTTGAAGTAGCATTTTACTTAAGTAACAATGTTTATTTATAAATTTCATATTTTTGCCCACTAAATGAACCGCTCCAAGACCGGTGCGCTACGTGGTAGTTCTCTGGTACGGTTCGTCTTAGTGCGCTAAGTAGAATGCCTCGGCGTTTTTATTAAAAAGTAAATACTTCAAAAATACTTTCTTCGAACCTTATAGATGGCGGCGTTAGTTAAGACTTACTGCAGGCTAACTCTTGAGACTCGATTCCAATCGTAATTTGAAATTGGGATCGAAATCGTGCCATTTGGTACTCTTGACCGCGCAACTAGCGCACGATTGGAATCGAAATTGGTGGAATTTTATGGAACTAACTGAAATCGACTCTTCTCGAAACAATCAACTTCTTTGGCACTCTTGACGCGATTTTGACGTTTCGTATTGAGAATGGAATCGAGTTTACGATAGAAATTTCACAGTTGCCAAAAGTTATCTTTTTAGCGATTGTGCGAGGATATTAGTGATTTACAGAGTGATTTTAAACGAGAAAATGGCACATTTGGCTCTTATAAGTGATATTTTAACCAATGCTCATCGAGAAGACATAAGGCAAAGGCGAAATACAAGAAGAATAGCCCGGTATTCAGAAAATACTTTTGCCATGACCGACGACGAATTCAAAGTGCTACAGGGTCAGCAAAAGCCTTTTTAACGTTATGAGTAACGATTTAGTGCCTTTGATGCCTAAGCCTTCGCGTCGTAGTGATATAACCTCATGAGATACAAGGTTTGTAAACACAAAGATGAACTCTCATGCGTGGTATTTTGTAGTGGGACTTTCCATTTCACTCTGCAGGCCTAAATGTTTTAGTCTTGTTTCAGTCATGCAACAAAGCACGTTTGTGTCAGGATGACATAGTTATGCAAGGTTACACAAGGAGTGCAAGATCCACAGGAGGCACTCATAGATGATCCACAAGGGCCTGCCTCTGCTGAGCTGAGAAGGGGAGTTGAAGCTCGTGCACGCCTAGCTCAAGAACTGTGGGCAGCTCGACATCTTCATCCCATCGAACATCATTTTTAACCAATAATAAACTTTTAAATTATAATGTTTATTTTAATGTTATAATCAGTCTTATGAGATAAAAGTAAATTTAATTTAAAATATTAATAATAATAATAGTACTACTCTGGCTGAAGAGCAGCAGCAATCCTATTTAGAGCATCAGCTACAGCCTGGCAATCTTCTCTTGTTGCTGCAGATAAACCCTCTATGGCTGTTGAGACATTTGTCAGCTGCTCCACAGCTTGAGATAAAGCTCTCGCCGTGAGGGTCTCAGCCTCAACCCTCTTTGCTTCTATCTCTGCAAATTTCTCCCTGTCTTGGTCCAGCACGGCCCTCCCAGCCCGAGTATGCTATCTCTGGTTGCTGCGAGGAGACCTCCGTAATGGACTTCTCTGTCGTTGCGGTGATGTGTGACAACTGATGATAAAATTAAAAAGAATAAATATTTAAACTGAAAAATAAACTAATCATTCAATACCTATCTATTTCATGCATGTACATGTAGCAGTCTGCAACCTGCATAGGAGAAGCGAGGGGCACCATGTCCCCTTGTCTTAACACCTTTCCATCTTTTTGGGCACCGCCTAGCGCATTGAGGATTGCCGACAGCTCGTCCCACTTCCTCTTTGTATCAAATTTAAATGTAAAATGTATAAAGAGCGGAGGAGACCCTTAGCAATTCCTGGGTTTTCCCCCAGAAAATCTGCAAGAGCCTCAAGTTGATGGTAGGTAGGCCTACTACTCATTGTTCCCTATTGGAATGGACAAAATTTATTAAAGTACTTAGTAATTTATCATTTTACTTGGATTCTTGTACAATAAAAAAGATTACAATTAAAAGCTTACCTTGATAATTGATAAAAAACTGAATGTATTAAATTACTTTCAACTTTGCTGCACTCTTCAAGTCTCGAAGCAAAATTAGGCTGAAAAGCTTGTGTAAATACCAAGGTCTTGAAAAAGTGGGAACCTTGTTTGTAATTTCCCGCTTTTTTTTTTTTTTAAGCCGGTACGCATCGTGATATTTCATTCTACCACTGTTATTTACAATGTGAAGTCGATCTCATACTCGATTCTAATTTCAATCTCAATTTTGTTCAAGAGTGCCAATTTTACGTTTGGTGAGATTGGAACTGATTCGGATTAGAATTGGATTGAGATTGGGATTGGATTCAAGGGTAAGCCCGCTGGTAGGAAACACAATTTGACAATGACAGAATTATGTATGAACAGGTATGAACAACAAACTTGCTTTCTACGCTTGCCAGCTCCACCTATTAAGTTTAGTAGAAAACACTATTTTATTTTTTAATAAAAATGGTTGATTGATTTACCTGACAACCCCCATGTAGACTTCGGTAACATACTTTGATTCAGCCAAGCTGTGTCATCAAGGTCGTGGCTTATCCGTATAATGGCGATGTCATGAGCTCGCGAGTACCTGAAAGAAGCCCTACAATTCACATGAACTACAAATGACTAGTAAGTACTAGACTACCGCTACAGCGTAGTATTGTTACATTTGTTTTTTTTTTAAGTTTTAGTAGTTATACTTATATTAGGTCGTTACATATGAAATTGGCGTTTTGTATGAGAGGAACATAAAGTCGATTTTTTTTATATAAAATATCTAATTCCCTTACCAAAGTATGTACTATTGCTATCTATGCACTTTTGCCATTTCATAGGTAGTTCATTGATCCCTTTACTAAAAAAACCGTTCGGACGGGAATCAATAAATAAATAAATAATGCTGGGACAAATCACACAGCATCATCTAGCCCCAAGCTAAGCAGAGCTTGTGTTATGGGTACTAGATGACTGATATACTTAATATATTTTGCATTATACTACATAGATATATATTTTTATTATATATAGAAAAACACCCAGAACACCCTAAAAATAAAATAAAATCTTTGAAGGCGGTTTGGACTGCCCCATCGGAGTTGAATTTTTTCCCTTGCAAGAAGTTATCCAAATTTCGAAAAAAATGGTAATCTTTTAGAGGGAGGTCCGGAAATTACAGTGGATTTCTTAGACATTCCAATTAAAGCTCCTCTAATTTGGTAGCCGTCTGTTGAGCAGTGTGTGGTCTAGCGTTGTCCTGAAGCAGCAGTGGCCTAGAGCGATTGACCAGCCTCGGTTGTTTAGCAGTTAGCTTTTCCATCATGGTTTGCAGTTGCTGACAATAGACATCTGCCGTAATCGTCTGGCCAGATTTAAGAAAGCTGTAGTGGACGACACCGGCACTGGTCCACCAAACGCTCACAAGTAACTTTTTTTTTAATTAGTTTTCGCTTTGGGCATGATTTGGCTGGCTCGCCAGGGTTCACACTGGTGTAGCAAAACGGTGTGACCACTAGTCCGCCATGGGGTGCCGGTAGTAGAATGTTACCCCTCCTCTCATGCCCGTGGATGCAGTAAGAGCCTGCTAAGGGATACCTCCGGAAGATGGGCAACAGCGTCTTTCCGTGTGTCAACATCCTGTACTGGGCTCGCCTAACCGCCTGCCAAGCGTGGTGAGTATGGCATTTACCCCTCATGGAGATCCATGAGGGAGGCCTGTGTTCAGTAGTGGAAGTTTTACGACTGAGAAAGCTGTAGTGGACGACACCGACACTGGTCCACCAAACGCTCACAAGTAACTTTTTTTTTAATCAGTTTTCGCTTGGGGCACGATTTGGCTGGCTCGCCAGGGTTCAGATATTGCATTGAGCGCTTCCGATTATCGTATAGGATCCACTTTTCATCACAGGTAATGATTCGATTTAAAATTCCTTCATTATTGTGCCGGTTGCGTAATGTAACGCAGCAGTCGCCGCGCGTTTGTCGATTTGCTTCATTCGTGAGGTACCCACCTTTCAAGATTTTTTACCTTCCCAATTTGCTTCAAGTGGATTCAAATAGTTTTATCACTAACACCGCAGCCAGCAACTAACTCGGCCGTGGTTTGCGATGGATCCGCTTCCACAATAGCCTTCAATTCTTGATTAACACCTTTGGTCTCCGGCCGTCCACGGGGCTTGTTCTGTAGGTCGAAATTTCCAGAACGAAAACGTTGGAACCAAAAACGCACTGTGTTTTCTTTTGCGACACCGCCGCTATACACATTATTAATCCTTCGAGCCGTTTCTGCAGCACTGGTGCCACGGTGGAACTCGTACTCGTAAATAACGCGATATTTCAAGTTTTCCATTTTGTAAACTGAGTGACGCAAAGAAAAAATACAAAAGAGGAAAAACAAATGAATTATGGTTTTCGAAACACAAATGCATGGTAAATAGCTGTATAAATTTGAATTTGAAATTCCTAACCAAAGAGGAGTTATTTGAGATCAAAGTGGTCAGTACGACAAAACACCAAATTTCATATGTAACGACCTAATACTTTCGTTATTTTACTGTTTGTAAAATTTTTATTCGTTTACCAGTCTCTGTTAATAATGAATGCCTTTGTTACATATCAGAGGAAACTTTGCTGGTTTTTATATAGCTTCGCTTTGCTGCAGTTACCTCCAACATGTCAGTCTTCCCGGGACCACGATGGGTGCTATCCTGTCGAAACGTCGGGCAATAATAAAGGTAAATAACGCGATAAATACCCGGTTAAATATGTGTTAATAATGTGTCGTGATTGCGTAAGTTTAAAAAGGAATATCAAATCAAAAACATTTACTTGGGAACATAAAACATGGCATTATAATATAAATGAAACGTTGACACTGCAAAAGTTTGAAGAAAACTGCGTAGCAGTGTCAGCGCCCTCCTAATTACATCCCGTACTGAACTCACCAACCCGCGTGCCAAGCGTGGTGAGTATGGCAACCACCCCCTCATGATCTGGACTTGGAGATGAGAGAGCCCATATGTCCAGCAGTGGACGACCTACGGCTGAGATGCTCGTACAAACTGAGCCACGGAGTTCGTCAGAAAGTTCAGCATTATCGCGAAAAATACTGTGCTGCGAGTAGGGTTTTACCTCACCTCATCAGTATACACCGCAGACATTGATGAATGCGTTTCAAAGCGTTACTTAGGGTATTACATTTGCTAACACGCTCGCAAGAAAGCAGTTAATCAATGCGCCGACGCGAAAATCGTAGTTATCGTAATGCTCGTTCAGTATAATCTACAACACCGATTCTTGGAACAACTCTGTTTTGTCTATACTTAAGAGACCTATATAACACAATTCTTTTCTCATAGAGGCTTGCCTCGTGGTTGTCCACTGTCAACGTTGTTTAATTATAATTTTGGCAAATAAATTATTTGTATTGTTGTATTCGGCGCAAGACTCAGATCACAATCTGTTTGAGCCCGCTCGGAAAAAAGAAAGCCGAGATAAAAGTGCGTACAAAAAACGAAGAACAAAAAGCCATGTACAAAAACAAAGGTATTCAATAAAACACAGTTTATCAAAGCAGAAAGTTACCATGAGGGGCCGGTCGCCGTGGGGTGCCAGCAGTAGAATGTTGCTTCTCTTCTCTCGCCCGTGGATGCAGTAAAAATCTGCCAAGGGGCATCCCCCCAGAAGGGGCAGCAGCGTATTTCCGTGTATCAACATCCCGTACTGCGTTTACTAACCCGCCTGCCAAGCGAGTATAGCAACATTAGGTGGTTCATCAAAACAGACACGCTAAAATCGTACTTATCATATTGCTCATTCGGTATAATCTGCTTCACCTCGATTCTTGGAACATCTCGGTCTTTTACACAATAGTTGTTCAGTAACAATTCATAATAGTCGGCGCTGTGTGTTACGCAGTGAGCAGCTGTGACTGCGAAGTGAGGTGAAAGGAGCGTAGCACCACAGAGATGTTGGTCTGTCGTAGCGTTTCGTAGCGATGCTACGCGGGGCTGAGTGCCTGCGAATAATAAATATTTAATAGGTTAATCATTCCATAAAATATGAACATAACTCTAGTAATTTCACGATTCGGTGGGATCGTAAAATTACTAGTAGAGTTTACGGTAGAGTCATCCGAAGTTAGTTCGATTGCGATCGGTTACTGCTCTACTAATTTCTGTATTTTATATTATCGTTCCTTTTATACCAAAATACGTTGGACTGTACCTCTTTATCACTAATTTTTTAGTGCCTCCGTAACTCAGTTGGTCTAATAGCTGACTGATACGCAGGATATAACGGGTTCGATTCCCGCTACGAGATATATGTTTCCGATTGTTCTGCAGATATTTGTCCCGTGTCAGGGTATTTTTCTATGTTATGATGAGTATGTATTGTTGAATAAAAGACAGAAGCAGCAGCGATACCAGTTTATTCATCAGCGGACGAAAAGGAAAAGAGAGCTGTACAATCTTTATTTCTTATTTTATAGGCTTGTTCTAATACCCCCTTTACTTAGTCGGGCCTACCGACATTCGTCATGCCGGCCCTCTCGCGACAGATGGCAGCACTAGTCTTAACGTATCCGATTCGTAACGTGTCTTATAAATTATTTTAATTGTGGCCATACTGTGACAAATACCATGGAATGATTTAAAACGAAATGTCAACGTCAAGACCAGCTGTCAAAAGTCACTTTACTGTCAATACATGTTTACAAGATTCTCGCAAATTAGTACTTGAACTGTTTACATTTGAAAATATCAATTATAAATTATAATGCATGAGATTGCGGTTAAAATATTGTAAGTCACTATTAATGACAGTAAATAACAAGAATAGTGAATACTAGGTTACAAAAAGGTGCAAAGCTTGCTTTCAGACATAGTGAATACATGGATTACTGAATTTATTTTAAATGATGGCTTACAGTATTTATGAAAAAAAATATGTATTTAGGTGTTTTATAAACATCTGGTTTTTTTGTTATTATTAAAACTATATCCATCGCCATAAGCACACGCTTCCTTTCCCACTCATATAATTAACGCAATCCATCCATCATTTCTTTAGCCCACGCCTACTCGCTCATAGGTAAGCTCTTATAAATAAGAAATGTATAATGAACTCATTTTTATCATGAATTCAGTCGTCATTCGTGTCGAAACAAATTGATAATGAGAGCCTACGTCGTAGAGGGCCTACGTGCCCGTAGCACCTCTACATCGTAGCAGAATCATGTGATGCGAATTATTTTGATTAGTCACATGCTCATACGCTCTTCTAAATATAATTCTAGTGTATTTTGAACACTAGTTTTACACGAGTCTTGCGCGTTTTACCCGAATATAAAAAATAATATAAAGTAGCCACGTGTTAAGCCCAATATGTGCAAAGTTTTAGGTGTATTTGAAAGATTTTATAAAAAAAATTATCAATTAGAAATTTATGATCAGATGTATTTTACTTATGACTAGGCTCTATGATACTAGAGGGTCCATGTAGTGCCCGTATTAGCAATTAGAGTCTGCTAAGGGATACCTCCGGGAGATGAGCAGCAGTATCTATCCGTGTATCAACATCCCGTACTGTACTCGCCAACCCGCCTGCCATGCGTGGTTACTGAGGTAACAACCTCTTATGATCAGTATTTGGAAATCCATGAGGCCTATGTCCAACTGTGGACGTCTTACGGCTGAGATGATGATGATGACATAGTAACCACCTAAAAAGACTGATTGAATTTACAAACCTAGTCTGCCGGCGCGGTTATTAAACTAACAGCACCAGTGTGTGATGACCTTCGTCAAATATACATTGTAACCGCCTAAGTGCTTACTTTAAATCAGGAAATATACGATGAGTTCGCAAATGGTAGCATATTTAGCGGTTTACAAAGTGAGGCATCCAGGGTGTAACCCACAAAGGGTCTGTCGAATAACGTACGGTTTTGCGGCAGTCGTAAACGGTAATGTTAGGTGTTGTTACGTGTAATAAAATCACGTTTAAGTGTGCACCCATTTGGGTTTTCTTGGTTTTCACAGACCCATCCTGTTATTTTTTACCTACTGCGTTTCAACAAAAAAACGGATTTGACCCTGATAATGATAAGTAGGCGTGACGATAAATGAAAAGGTAATGTATAAGATACCTTAGGACGAGTTCTCTCGATTCCTTTTGGACCCATCATCAGAATCTGGAAGTGTATCTATTCGAACACAAAAAATACATTTCTTAAACCAAGAAGTTCTGAGGTAACAAAGTTTTTAAAAAAATCCAGCCCTGGTTAACATAAAGGTTATATAAAAATCGCCAAAATTCACAGCAAAAATAATTATAACGTAAACTTATTTTCCCATACATTTTTAACGGATGATTTGTTATACATTTTTTTGGCTGTCAAATATTTAAAGGTTCGTTCAGAAAGTTTATATTGTGATTATAATATATTTAGATACTTGAATTCGAGATCTTTATTTGTTATTAGTAGTATAGTAGTAAGTAGTTATAGAGTACTAGTAGTAGTTAGTAGTTGTAGTGGTAGGTACGAAATTCGCCAGGTAATAGAACAAAGGAAAAATGTTTAAAAACTGGAAGCCTGGTTTAGCGTTAAGTTTCGTTCCTTTCCAACAAAAAACATTTATTTATATCGGGATTTACAAGCTTTATACTCCTCCTTTTTGGAGTCGATAAAAATGTAGGCTACATTTATGTATGAAATAAACGTATATTATTATTACTATTATTATTAACCAAGACTATAATAATGAGTCTTTTTTACCCATTTGACTCGGAAAAGTAGTTAAGTCATTATTTCGGTCACGGTCAATTAGTAATTATATACTTTTGAAACTATATGATTATTTGAGTCTTCTTGAGTTTCCCAAATATTCGACGCAGTAACACTTGCCCGTGGTGGCCATTGCACTCGCGTGATCATGCGTGTGAAACTGCAACTTAATGTAAATATCCCATATCATTTCAGCCATAAAACGTCCACTGATGAATACAGGCCTCCCTCACGGATCTCCATGAGGGGTAGTTGTCATTCTCACCACGCTTGGCAGGCGGGTTGGTGAGCGCAGTATGGGATGTTGATACACGGATAGACGCTGCTGCCCATCTTCCGGAGGTATCCCTTAGCAGGCTCTTACTGCATCCATGGGCATGAGAGGAGGGGTATCATTCTACTGCCGGCACCCCACGGCGGGTTAAATATCCCATATAATATAACATATCCTATTACGGTGGATGGAACATACGTAAATACAAGCATACACGGAATGTGTCTGTTTGTATTTGTCAATGACTGTTTTAATATGTTGGTTCTGCCGCAGTCGCTTTAAAATATTTATTTGTGTCTCAATATATAATAAATACGTATAATATACCTACTGCACATCCGAAAAAATATTTCATCATCATTTCAGCCGTAAAACGTCCACTACTGAACACAAGCCTCCCTCATGGATCTCCATGAGGGGTAGTTGCCATACTCACCGCGCTTGGCAGGCGGGTTGGCGAGCGCAGTATGTATACATATGCGGGATGTTGATATATGGAAAGACGCTACTGCCCATCTTTCGGTATCCCTTAGCAGGCTCTTACTGCATCCACGGGCATGAGAGGAGGGCAACATTCTACTGCCGGCGCCCCACGGCTTATCTTATCTTAAATATTTACCACAACTAACATCATTCCCGCCAACCACTCTTTTAACTCTTCCGTTTTCCACAACACACACTAACGAATAAAGAATTAAAACTAAAAATAATCTAGCACACATTTCTACCTGATAATTTTAATAGTACTGTGAAAATTACTCAACTACTTCCATTTAAATAGACAATTCGTGACGGAATATCGTGTTTATGCACAGAAGGTAAAGAAATAGCCATTATTACTATTTATTGAGATAATTAACTACCCGTACAAAGAGAACATTAACCGTAATACATTTGGGTATGTAAAATACTTACTGAGTTTGGTTACCGTTAAGTAATAACCAAAGTATCTAGTTGGATCAACTAAATAGATAACGCTGGACATTTTAAACCGCATCTAGCGCCAAGGTAAGCAGAGCTTGTGTTATGAGTACGATTATTAAAGTATGTAATACTTTTTTTTCATACATAGAAAAAATATCTAGACCAGTGACAAATATTCGCTAATAAATTGTAAATACCCCACATATGTGAAAAAGTCAAAATTTGCTTGGCGGGTATCAAATCCCCCACCTCTTTCATCTCAGCCGGCTACTAAGCCAACTGCGCCACGGAGTTCGACTTATAAAGAACCTCTACATTTTTAATCAAAAATTCTGTAATTACTAGTTTCATATATGCTCACAATTTGTTAAAACTTTGAAGTTGAATAACAAAATTATAATGCAACCCCAGCCGTCTACGATATTCATAGCAAAGGCAAATCTCACAGAAGCCAGTTAACGGCGCGATTAAAAATTACGATTTCACACCCGACCAATCATCAATCCAATGCTATGTTAAGACAAAGTGGCACAAATTAGTCTTACTGCGTGCATTGCGCCCAAAATAGTGCGTCTATAATTATTGAGTGTTATTGTTGTGGGATGCAAGTGATGCCAAAACGTAGCGACAACAGACAGGTGGGAGCTGGGTTTATGTAACGGCTGGGGAGAGCGTGTAGCGGCGGCAGTGCCGTCCCAACCGCGTCGCCCGCGCCATGGAGCCGCCCAGCGGCGCCGGCAGCCCGCCCGACTCCCCGAGCGCTACCACGCACTCCCGCTTCGGAGACTTCTGCACCGCCATCTCAGACACCATCTCGGTACGTCAACAGGCGACCCGCGCGACAAAATGCATTTTGGCGCCGATTCCCTCAATTAATAAAATATTTGGCGTGCTCCGTCGTCTATTTAGGAACGCACGTGGTCACCGAGGTCGAGGTGCGAGGCCTCGCCCGCAGAACGACTCATGGGGGAAACAAAAAATATAAACAAGTTTATTATTAGAGTGCTCGTTGAGGCCGGGTCGCACGGTCGTGATTTGTCCGATGGTGATATACCGAAATACCCGCGCATTCATCGGACTACTGGATAGCCGGCGACACCGGTGTCTCTGCGCCATAACTATCCGCACAACGCATCCGCACTTGCAGCCTTCACGTCGCACTCACTGCATCTCTGCACAAAAGACAACAAACTAAAGAAAACAACACATAGGTAGATACAACTAAAATCTCTCGCCTTCTTCCAATAACCGCACTCTCAATAAACTAAACAGTGATTTAGGTGATTTTTAGGGTTCCGGACCAAAATGGTAAAAAGGAACCCTTATAGAATCACTCTGTCTGTCTGTCTGTCTGTCTGTCTGTCTGTCACAGATGGATATCTCGAGAACTACTGATGCTATCGACTTGCAATTTAAAATGGTAAAAGACAACAGTTTTTTACTCATATAGCATATATAAAAATTTAAAAAAAATTCTTATTTTGATTGCAGGGGGGCGGATAGGGGATCTCAAAAATTTTAAGTGAAGTTACTAGGCCGTGTGGGGTATCATATGAAAGGTATTCATTTGTAAATTAATAAACAGTTTTTAGTTTTCCTTTAAACCGTATTTTTTTTTGAGTTATTTACAAAAATGTTGAAAAAACGACCGTTCCCCCCCCCTTATCTCCGAAGTTTGCAGAGATAAACCCGTGATACTTTTAAAGCTAATAGAAGTGTATGTAAACTTTATAGGAAAATTATAGCGAACTCTCTAATTTGCATAGTTTTTTAGACAAGGGGGGTGGAAGGGGGGTTTTCAAAAATTTTGTGAAGTTAATAGGTGATGTGGGGTATCATATGAAAGGTATTCATTTGCACATTAATAAACAGTTTTTAGTTTTTCTTTAAGCCGTATTGTTTTTGAATTATTTACAAAAATGACGAAAAACCGACCGTTCCCCCCCCCTTATCTCCGAAGTTTGCAGAGATAAACCCGTGATACTTTTATAGCTCATAGAAGTGTATGTAAACTTAATAGGAAAATTGTAGCATACTCTCTAATATGCATAGTTTTTTAGATAAGGGGGGTTGAAGGGGGGTTTTCAAAAATTTTGTAAAGTAAATAGGTTATGTGGGGTATCATATGAAAGGTATTCATTTGCACATTAATAAACAGTTTTTAGTTTTCCTTTAAGCCGTATTGTTTTTGAGTTATTTACAAAAATGCTGAAAAAACGACCGTTCCCCCCCCCTTATCTCCGAAGTTTGCAGAGATAAACCCGTGATACTTTTATAGCTTATAGAAGTGTATGTAAACTTTATAGGAAAATTATAGCGAACTCTCTAATTTGCATAGTTTTTTAGACAATGGGGGTGGAAGGGGTGTTTTCAAAATTTTTGGAAAGTTACTAGGTTATGTGGGGTATCATATGAAAGGTATTCTTTAGCACATTAATAAACAATTTTTAGTTTTCCTTTAAGTCGTATAGTTTTTGAGTTATTTACAAAAATGTTGAAAAAAATAGCGTTCCCCCCCCCTTATCTCCGAAGTTTGCGGAGATAAAGCTTTGAAACTTTTATTACTATTAGAAGTGTATGTAAAGATTAGAGGAAATTTATTACAATCTCTCTACATAGCATACTTTTTTAGAAATCATCGAAAGTCTAAAAAGTCTACATAAGTTTCGCTATCAGACAAGAGATGGCGCTGTCAAGGTTCTCCAACAAATATAAAACCGCCTTTGTCATAAATTATATTGTATGATGGCACGGAACCCTCGGTGCGCGAGTCCGACTCGCTCTTGCCCGGTTTTATTTAAAGTATCGTCGGTTTCCAAAGTGATGTGCCCTGTTGTGAATTGACGTGCATGACTGAATGTTTGGAGACGCCGCGGCTGTTTACACGAGAGCGTGTCCTAAGCAAAGGCTTTGCCCTGCCAACGTTTATTCCATTGAACAAACAAATTGAAATGATTCGTTCTATCCAAGCTTCAGCGAATCATGGATTTTTAAGCAATTTCTTATCAATAAATATTTTTAATAACATCATGATTATGTGCGTGATTTATTAATTTCTTATCTTACTAAAAGTAAAACATAACATAACCTTTCAAGTGAATCGTAGTGCATCGTCCAAGTTTAACTAACTTATTGTCCGATCACTAGCCGGAATCCCTAACATTCTAAAACTATTGGGCTCCTACGACGCTCCTAACTTTCCAGCTACCTAATCATTCGTGGCTTAGAAGGCACCTTGCACGAATACCCAAGGCCAAGTAGTTTTAGTTTGACCTCATCGATCGTTATTATGACCCCGACGCACCCTTCCATCGGGCGTGTGCATCCAATAATCCTAGGATCATGGCTCACTACTGTAATGAGCTTTTTATTTTATTCGGGCACAAATAACTTCAGACTGGTTTTAGTACTTAAGTAAAAAATCCACAGAAAGCTAACGAAGTCTGCAAACGAAATATTCTACTCATATTTTAAGCTGAAAACAGTACACATTTTTTTATCAATCTTATTATGTTCAATCTTAGACCTAAGAACCTTATCTATATTTTTTTTTGTATCGAACTAACGAGTTTGTAATAACTGTGTATAACAATGACATCCGTTTGAGATGTTTTTTTTTGAAAACAGTGGAACTTTTGCAGTTGTTTCATACAAAATACTTCAACAAAACATTTTCAACATGCATTAAAAAATCAAACCGCTCTATTTGAAACTTTTTCCCAACGCGTAGGAAGGTATTTTTGAAACGAGTCCAAATCATTGCAATTTAGTGAAAACTCTGTTTACGTTTGAGAGTCATGTTCATTGTTGGGGGCCTAGGTGATAGCAATTGAGTACGTGTGCGATTATAAATAGAGGATAGACACAATCGGGAACTCGGCCACTGACTGCTCTTGCTATTTCTGATCGGAAACTCGGAACTCCACCGAAAACAAGAACACGTTCCGCAGACGATGAACGTGGACTGTCATTGGGCTCGCATATTTAGGACGATTCGCATCAAATTGCGGTGTTTTGTAAGTGAAATGCTTGAGTTTTGATGTTTTACGCTTTTAATGTGTTTTATTTGCCACGTGGGCAGCTATAGACTAGCAAACCGTGTCATGCTATTAGAGTTAATCATATTGTTTTTTGCAGTTTTAAACCTAAAAATATTGTTATCCGCAATGTTGAGAGAGAACATAAAACCTAGATACCGTCTAGGATCTCATTCCGCCATAAAACGGAGCACTAACCTAATGAAACATATCGAACTCTTATATAAAAACATCCTGCTCCCGATAAAAGTTCTCCTAGAGTCGGTTGTGGAGTCGCAAACTCTTCTCGTAGAATATCAATGCCCAACTTACAGATGTTTCTTAACCTTGACCCGAATATAACGGTCGTTGACTGCTTTCATATTAGATTCCGTATACAATGCACAAACTAAAACTAATACATCATCGGGAATGAGATCCCTTGTTACCGAAGATGTGGGTTCTGCCAGGGTCGGGTATTTATTAACATTCTGGTATCTAATATGCCAGGCCCCATATCAAATCGCTTTGTATTTGACACGAAATTTTCCGCAAATGATTAATGATTTTCATAATAAAAAATGCAATGTGCCGCAGATGAAGTGATAAAGCTCGTCAACTCGAAATAATAAATAAAAAGTATTACAAAACTGACCGAGATGTTACTATGCTGACTCATACAAATTAAAATAATTCTCTTTTTAGTTTATTCTGGGAATGAGCCAAAAACACTAAGTTTATGATATACCTATCAGTTGCGATTGCGAATATTATGCACTTGTTTTACCCGACTATTTAAAAGGCGGTATGAAATTAGGAGTCTTAAATTATAAATGTGTACCAAAAGTACTAGTTATATTTCAGCATATTATGAATCGATTGTTTGACTTTGTTAATCGATTAACACTTGCTCGTTACCCCCTTTATTGTAGGATAAAATTAACAAATATATAAATATTCAATATTCTCGGAACCACACCGATATACCTCTGCACAAAAACGGTGGAATGAAAATGCGCCGACGAAGAACAATTTTTAATTATCCAGAGCGGAACATTGCCTTTAAGGTGACTAGCGTTTTGTATTTTATAAAAACTCGGGGTCCATTTCCTCCGAATTCAGTTAAGGAGACGCATTGATAAACAATTATTTTAATGTAATTGATTAAATTACAATGGTGTAACGCCGAACGTATACAAACTGACGCGAATTGCTAAAGTCGTAAGCGTCAAAACAGTCATTCACGTTTAAAATAAAAACTACTGGTAATTATTTAAAATCCACCACGGTTTTGAAAATGTCTTATAGAATTATGTATGTACCTACAGAAAATGTAGAGGCATAAATGGGTTTCGTTATCCTGTTAAGTGAAAATCTGTATAATTATAGAGCAGTATTTGGGTTTATTTTAAGATGCTGCTGCCAATCTTCCGGAGGTATCCCCTGGCAGATTCTTACTGCATCGACGGGCAAGAGAGAAGAGGGCAGCATTCTACTGCCGGCACCCGACAGCTATGCAAGCTTAATATAAAGATAATTTTGTTCTACTAGAACTCTGTAGGTTAATTAGATAACAAGTTCATCTAGCTGCACGTCAGTTGTTTGTAAACATTATGATGATGGGCAGCGTACTGCACTCGCCAACCCACCTGCCAAGCGTGGTGAGTATGGCAGCAACCCCCTCATTATCTTGTAGGTCCACTAGCTTTTGCCCGCGACTTCGTCCGCGTGGAAGTCATAAAACGTAAAATCCCCTTTTTCACGCAGAGCCACTTTGATTCGAAAATATAAATACCATTTATTCCCTATCCCGTGGGAATTTCGAAAAATCCCTTCTTAGTGCACCTCTAAGATACTCAAGGTATATGTGTGCCAAATTTCAAGTCTTCAGGTCCAGTGGTTTAGGCTGTGCGTTGATATATCAGTCAGTCGGTCAGTCAGGACTTTGAATTTTATATATATAAATGAGGGAGACCTACGTGCAGCAGTGGTTGTCCTCGGCTGAGATGACGATGATCAACATATCAGCCGCAGCACGTCCACTGCTGGACAAAGGCCTCCCTCGACCTCCAAGTACTGCGGTTGGAAGCCGTCTGCATCCACCGCCGACCTGCGACTCTCACCAAGTCGTCTGCGCATCTTGTAGGTGGACGTCCTACGCTGCGCTTGCCGGTTCATGCGAGGCCTCCATTCGAGATGACGATGATAAATCGAAATAAACCATGCTTTCATCATCATCATTCCAGCCGTAAAAAGTCCACTACTGAACAGGCCTCCCTCATGGATCTCCATGGGTAGTTGCCATACTCACCACGCTTGGCAGGCGGGTTGGCGAGCGCAGTACTGGATGTTGATACACGGAAAGACGCTGCTGCCCATCTTCCGGAAGTATCCCTTAGGAAGCTCTTACTGCATCCACGGGCATGAGAGGAGGGGTAACATTCTACTGCCGGCACCCCACGGCATGCATGCTTTATTTGAAGATAACTTTGTTCTAAATGAACTCGGTTAATTAGATAACAAGTTCATCTACCTGCACGTCAGTTGTCTGTAAACTATGGCGTCCACATTACCAGGTGATCAAGTTACCATTACCTGAGCTCAAGCCATTACGCTCGGAGTTCGTCGGTCTACTTTCCCCGATAACAGTGAAAATAACTTACAAGTTACTTATCGCGATCGCGCGTTACTCATACCTTTATTATGTTAGCTGCTGTTAAGCATTTACATCGTTGGAAATTAATAATTTTATTCTATGAACAATACCTTTCAAAATTAACGTGAGTTATACTATACATTTTGTAAAAACGGAGATTAACCAGTGTCATGTCGGCCCCACGCGCGGACGGGCATGATAATGATTTTCATCAATAATTTGACGACCTCTGTGGCGCAGCGGGCGAAGGTCCGCCTGCGACGCAAGAGGTTGCAGGTTCGCTTCCCGCCTCGGAACAAATATATGTATGATCTGCAGATATTTGTTCTGGGTGTTTTTTTGGGGGAAATAGACCGCTTATAAGTTGTATAAAATTGCATAATGGCATTTTGGAAAAAAATCATTAATAGTTTTTCGTAAACTTTCGCGATCATAATAATTCATTATAATATAATAACATAAACACGGGAATTTATCGCGTAATACAATCGTGGTCCCGGGTTGACTGTCAGTCAACCCGGGACCACGATTGTTGAAACACAGTCGAAACGTCGGGAATAATCAAAGGTATTACGCGATAAATTCCCGTGTTTATGTTATTATATTATAAAATCATTAATCACCCAAGATTTAAATAGTTAAATCACAGATAATATAATACAGTACATATTGGTTGGTAAAGTTTTTGAAATCACAGAACTAATGCGGAGAAACTACCAGTAGTTCTGTCAAGAATTACTCAACAGAACAGGTGGGAATAGTGAGATAATTTAGGTGTAAAGCATAGTCTTTTAAGTCACAGAACTAATGGGAAGAAAAACCCAGTAGTTCTGTCAACAGAACTAGTCAACAGAACAGATGGGAGTAAACGTTTTTTTTCACGAACGTGCAATATGATTGCACTTTTAATGGTAACAATAACACTTTGTTTTTTTGGTAAAACCGGTGTGCATGCGTCGGCATTATTGTTAACATACAAAGAAAAACAAAATATTTGTACTTTTTAATATTTTATTTTTTTTCTTTAGATATTTTGATGTTCATATTTAAGAACTTCATCAAGTAGATTTGTTAAGTTCTATGTTTGTTTTTAATTTTATTAATTTTCTAACTAGATAATTTTATAATTCCGGGTAATATTGTTTTGTTATTAATCTCATTGGTCTCCATGATACAGGCTTGCCTAGTATGGAGACCGTTGAATACCGTAAGCGTAAGGGTATTCAACGGTCTCCACCAGTCTCAAAGGTCTCAATACCAAGAAACCTAAGGTTTTTATGCAAGACATTCATTATTACATTGTAACTACTTTGAGTCTTCCAATGTTGTATGTAGTAAAGAAAATATTTTTTTTTTCCATTTTAAAACGTAATGCCACTGTTTTTGTGTCAGGCCACATCTAACGATTAAAATCCTTGATTGGTACCTGCTTCGCCGATAATAGTAAAATAACTTAAATAATTACCTCTTTGTTTTGGAGGGAAATCCAGGAGGTTATTTATCTGTTGCGTAAATATAGGTTTGACTATATTTTGGTAAATACTGCACAATAATTTAACTGGTTCGCTAGCTAGGTTACATAATTACTTTCCTTAACAATTTTAATTGCTTACTGCCATGATATCCTGTAAGCGCCTTACGAGCTGTTATTTACTGGGAAATATTTTATGTTGCGTATAAAATGTGGTCGTGGTAAAAACAATATTTTTTTGATTTTCAACAATAAAACCTACTTCAACGATTAAATCTAAAATGTTGATACACTTACCACGATATGTATGCTTATTACGTTTGAGTAAATCCCTCGATTTATCATCAATCTCAATCAACGATATGATAATGGGTCATCAGAACTGAGTTTTGGGAAATAATGGGACCTAATTGACATTGTATCTATAGGTACTCAAAAATATTTTTTCAAATCGGTTCATAAACAAAGGAGTTCTGAAGTAACAAAGATTAAAAAAATATACCTCCTAATTTTTTGCAGTCGGTGAAAAAAACAGCTGCATTACATTAATTATGCATTACATTCGTAGCAAAGCTCTGTATCAAACCAAATTCCGTCTTTAATTAAGTAATATTGAAATAGGCCGTTAAATTAAACAATAAATACTGGTTAAAATAATGAAGGTGATTAAATAAATATTACGAAATACTTTTCTGTAAAAAATGATTAGCTAAAGATTTTCAATCTCATTAATTGTAATAGGTGTTACCATTTTTTTATAAACGACATAATGACGAGATAAGCCGAAGGCCCACCTGATAAAAAGCGGTAACCTCTGCCTAACTGTAATACCTCGGTGACCACGTTCATGAAGCACGTGACTAGCGCTGCACTGCATTGCACCAGTCACCCTGAGACATAAAGTCGTAAGGTCCCCTTCAAACCGGAACACAGCAATGTAGACATTACTGCCTGGCGGCAGAAATAGGCATGATACTTCCCCGGATGAACTCTTCACAAAAAGATCTACTATTAGGTCCATGGTAGCACGGTAGGAGGTAGGAGTCGGACACACGGTGGCGTAATAGGATTCTGTTAATACCTACCTTAAGAATGGAAGTCTAAAAAAATAACCTATAAAGATACTCAGATATGTATATTGTAAGTAATAAAAAATACAGCTCGATCCTCATAAAGATATAAAAGGTACTTGCTATTTACTTGTAGATAAACTCGACATTCTTTTTCTTTGCAGGGAATGGCTACCACATCGAGAAGTAGGAGAAAAGTGAGTATAGTTTTTTTTAGTATCTTTATGGAGCTATCTATAGAGGTATATACGCTTTCACTGCTATAGAAAGAATGGTATTTAAGGTTGTAAGCATCTTTGAAGACATACCGATAGCTCTTTTCACCAACGCAAAGGTTATTTTAACCGCATTTAAAATATGTAAGGGGTCCTCAAGTCTTCTGTATTTTTGAATCCTTGTTACCTCAGAACTCCGTCGTTTATGAACCGATTTGTAAAATTGTTTTTGGGTTCGAATAGATACACTTCCAGATGTTTCCATTTTAAACAATGATAAAATTTAAAATTTTGCTGAACATACCCGAACCGTTTTAGTTATTGTATGCTTATTAATTGCCATGGGGTGCTGGCAGTAGAATGTTACCCCTCCTCTCCTACCCGTGGATGCAGTAAGAGCCTGCTAAGGGACACCTCCGGAAGATGGGCAGCAGCGTCTTTCCGTATATCAACATCCCGTACTGCGCTGACCAACCCGCCTGCCAAGCGTGGTGAGTATGGCAACTACCCCTCATGGAGATCCATGAGGGAGGCCTTAGTTCAGTAGTGGACGTTTTACTGCTGAAATGATGATGATGATGCTTATTAAATTTGAATATTTCCCTTAATGTATCGTGGAACCCATCATCAAGCAAGTAAACATTATAAAGTGAACCAAAAAACGCAACCGCAGTTTTAACTTTAGGGCATAACAGTATACCGTGAGGGACTCCAGTGTTATTCTATTATTTTTTATAGGGTAGGTTAGAAGTGACACATTTTTCACAATAAGCGCAAAATTCTGTTACATCTATTTTTAATTACGTAACATTATGACTTATTTAACCTGGTATTTTTCTCATTTTCTTCACAGCATTTCAAACATTTATTATAATTTATGAGTTATTAAAAAACAGCTCTAAATATTGATTTCAACCAATGTTTTATTGCTGAAACTTGTAATTCATGTCATGAGTTATAAAATATTCTTATTTTATCTGCAACATAAACGTATGTAGGTAAGACTATTTTATGTCTCTTATAGAGATACTCTCCGAAATGTACTTAAAAACAAGCTTTGCACACATTCTTTATAAGACTCGAATGAGAATCGACGACACGCTGGCAATACGTTTATTAGAATTTATTGGATTTTAGCGTCAAAGAATGCCAATGCCATTTCTTTGAATAGCGATAAAAGAGGCAACGTTGATGCGAATTCCAAATTCTCGGCCAGCATTTCTCCATCAGTTATTTCCACAGAATGTTTGGGATGAGTTGGATTCCCTAAGCCGCGGCCGCCGGCGACGGTCGCGAAGCACTCAAATATGCAGCGTGTGTTGTCAACATTTCTAAACAATGTCGTACAAAGCTTTAGTTTTGGTCATACATTTTCCAACAGATTTGTAAGTACAAGAATACATTGTTGTTGGAAGTTTGATGCACGAGGCAAACCGAACCAAGAGGTTCGGTTCATACATCAACATATGTAATATAATAATTTTGTAACGTTCTCGTAAATATTCCTGTAGGTAATTTTCAAAAAAGGCTTAAAGGAATACAATTTATTTTTAAACATCCAACACCACAGGTCATTAAGATTATAAACACCACATATTCCACAGGGAACTTGAAAATTTTAGAATTTAAATAGTAAACGGCATAATACGCTTCTCGTTATGTAAGTAGGTATCCTATTGAAAGGTTTTTTGCAGCGATTTCAACTCGATGATATTGGAAAGTGAGGATATGACTTTATGGTTGGTATACCACTAAGAAGCCACTTCTGGGAAACACATAGCAAACTTTGTTAGCTACATTGCAACGTCTGATGAATTTACTTTAATAATCCCACATTTTTATCCAAAATATTCACCAACCACAAGCCATGTGTACCTAATGCTTCTCATAAAACATGCTTTACAATTAAGCCAGTTGATTTAGAGACGTCTTTGAAGATGTTTGTATGTACATATGTGTTTGTGGGTAATTTATCACGCCACGTTTCGGTTTATCTCCCTAGAGCAACATTGTGGCAGTATGTCATTTTTTCCACAAAGCTAACGTGTTTATCGCTCTTGATGCTTTGCCAATAGCTATTTCTATTCGAATTTCTCTCGGTCAAGCGTCCTTTCAAAGTTTGGTCTTGTTTAGATGAAAAGCGGCTACTTATTATAACGAATAATACTTGACTATAAGTATTTACAATTAATGTCAGAATGCACTTCCTGATTACCTGCTGATTAGATTATTATCATTTTCTTTTGATCTTTTAATCGGTACTATTACATTACCTATACAAATAGATGCAATTACGAGGGGTCTTCACATTATCTTTTAATGGCGTCGCAAAATAATGTTTTGGGTCCAATCCCACTTCATGTCACCAATCATAAATGGTTCGATATAAAACGAATTGCTAACTATAAATTCATACAAAGACAAATGGTTCGAATCACATCTAAGAATAGTTTCATTAGGTCGTAATAGATTCAACTAGATATAAAATTTGGCATGGTTATCGGCCAATAGGTAATTCAGAAGAAATTGGCATCGGTCGCTGCGGCAATCTCTGCACAGTAGTTCAATCAAGGTCGCTCTCAAACGAAAAATCGATTTCAAATAAATGAATGCAAACCGAAATGTTACGACCGCGACGTTGTTTATTTGATTAAAAGCTTTGATTAAAATACCTAACTCATCATCTCAGCCGTGGGACCGCGGTCCACGTCCACTGCTGGACCTAGGCCTCCCTTCAAGATCTTGAGGATGTTGTTGCCATACCCGCCACGCTTGGCAAGCGGGTTGGCGAGCCGGGATACGAGTACGGGATGTTAATCTAAAGGCAAGAGAGGCCACATTCTACTGCCGGCACCCCACGACCAGCCGTACAAAATGTAAATAAACGGTCAGTACATATTCTAAAAATCACTTTCATCATGTTGATTTTAAACAGAATTATTATCTAATGTGGATTGTTGACCACCCCATCAATGTAAATTGTCAACAATTCTGAGAAAAATTCAATGCTATAGTCAGATTCAATTATGATGTGACGTTTTTAAAATATAAATACGAAAATGTCGGAGGCGTGTAAAAATTCTATGCTATGTAATTATTGCTTGTAAACATAAATTTAAATTTTTGTTATTATGATATCTTGCCGTGGGGTGCCGGCAGTAGAATGTTGCTCTTCCTCTCTTGCACGTGGATGCAGTAAGAATCTGCCAAGGGATAACCCCGGAAGATGGGTAGCAGCGTCTTTTCATGTATTAACATCCCGTACTGCGCTTGTCAACCCGCCTGACAAGCGTGGTGAGTATGGCAACAACCCCTCATGGTCAGTACTTAGTGATCAATGAGGGAGGCCTTTGTCTAGGAGTGGATGTCCTACGGCTAGAAGAGATGAAAACTTAGTCAATAGATCCATTTTACACACCACCTATCTGTCACAGGAGTCATCATAGTAATGGTTTCGACTATAACACGCTTTTTTGTATCAGGTACAGATTATTGACATTTTGTACTACACATCGAATTTGGCTGAAATATAGCCACAAATACTGATGTTAATGTAAAAGTGGCGCACACAAAGGAGGAAACCATAGCAATAAGCGATATTTCATTGACATGGCAGTACAAATGTTGGAAATAACGAATTCAAATAAATGAATACGAACCGAATGTTTACGATTGCGACGTTGCGTATCCGTAGCTCTGATTAAAACATCTCTACCAGCTTTACATATGGACTGGATGTATAATGTAAAACATGGCGCAACGCAACCGAAGTCGAACCATAGCCGTAAGCGACATTTCATTGACATTGATACATGAAATTTTGGAAAATATCTATGTCAATTAAATGAATGCAAACCGAAATGTATTGTAAATGTAGTGTTTTCCATAGAAATGGCCGCCAACATGGCGAGCCAAACTACATAAGAATTTATAAACTTGACACTGGCGGAATTGTGTAAAACCAAACACAAAAAGCCATAATATAAAAAGACAAGACAAGAAATGTATTGTATATCCTGTACTGAATTAAGACGACGATTGGTGATGTTGACGTCAGGGAATTCAACCTTTTTCAGTAGTTATAAAACATTCGGAATGAGGTGTTTTCATTAAAAAGTAAAAACTTCAAAAATAGTTCCCTCGAACCATATAGATGGCGTTAGTTTTATTTAACTGGTAGGAAACACAATTTGACAATGACAGCAATTGTGATTAATCACAAACTTGCTTTCTCCGCTTGCCAGCTCCATCTGCTAAGTTTAGTAGGAAACACTTTTTTGTTTTTTCCTGAAAATGGCTCATTGATAATTCATGTTGTAAATTTTTCATGATTTTACTTAACAATTTTGGATTTTGGTTTGCACGATTGGTTAACTATTCAAACATAAAAAAACCAAAATCTGTTTTATAAAAACATATTTTCACTTTACAAGTAAACGAAAGCGATTCGTCCCTCTAAATTTCTTTTACATATAATTTTGTACGCCCTTTGCGGTGGTGGTGGAATTTGAAATTATTTTAAACGAGAATAACTGTTTTGGCGCGTAGGACTGTTCATTTAATTGCTAGCTTTTCGCGTCAGTTTGTATGCAGGCAGCCAATTAAAACGTGGCGCACCCGAAAGCGGAAACCATATCAATAAGCGACATTTTGAAAATTCATCTCGCTCCCTCCATGTTTGTAATACCTAGAACCGTATCCATCCAGGACATACACTAACGGTACCGCGGGGTACTGGGTAACCCCAATAATAATAACACATTTTTATAAGAATAATAAACTTTTATTATAAAATCAACTCACGTGTTTACACAACAATTTCAGACATATTAATCGTAATCATATCACAATAATTAGGAATTACAAACAATTTTGGCATATTTGGTTTTGATGTTCAACACACAGATATGTTTTGAATTTTCCACATTGTGTGCGTGATTTGCAGTCTTTAGACCTCGGGCAGAAAAAACAACTACCAGTTTTTAGACTAGAAGGATTTGCTACTGGTATCTCACAATTTTTTTCCAATATATCCCCAATACTTATTTGGAGGGGGGTCGGCAAAGTACGCTATTGAAACCGGTCTTTCTAGGTGAGGCTTTATGAGATCAAATGCTAGAATCTTCAGATAAGTGCGTGCGATTCTTGAAAATTTGCTTATTAGTGACACTCAAACAATTTAGTAAGACCATGGAATTGATCCCTGCAATGTTCAGTATTCCATAGAACACACAAAGGCTCCAGCGGAGAGTTTAGCGCGACACGCTGTACGTAAGACAAAGCTGGTCGAAGGTAGCAACTCCACCCGTTGTTTGATTATAGAAGCTGATTATTTCCGGCTAATTAACAAATTTATCTTTATGTAGTTTGTAATGCATGGTGGAAAGCATGATGACGTTTTTTTTTGTCCTTTGAGATGAAGACCTCGATGAAATAATTCAAGATTTTCGATTGGAGAAAGAAATACGTTCTTCTTCGAAAATCTTGAATCATTTCACCGAGTTCTTCATCTGAAGCCTCTCCTAACACCAGATCTTCTCCATCATCAGTCTCCAGAAGTATATTTTGTGTCATTTTCGTTCAAATTGGATCTTGCCGCTACCTAAAAAACAAAAAATACTCAGTTCATGCACAAATAAAAAATAAACAGTAAAATTATAACAATACTTGACTGAAAAAACTTTACAATTAGGGATGCTAAAATAATATACGAAAAAACAATCGTATAGTTAATTTTCTATCAATAAATATATAAAAAAACGTACAAAATAACACAAAAAGAAACACAATATAAAGATGAAAAACTTACGTTAATCGTACCCAGGGGTACAGGTGTACCCCACAAGCAGCGTGCCACGTCCACTAGCTAGCAGGACCGCCGTCCTTCCGAGATATCAGCGAGTCCCCCTACCCCGCGTAAATACATGGAAGCGCAAAACAATCCGTCTTTTAATAAAAAAGTTATAAACTATTTTCAAATTTTTTTTTCGATTGTACCCCAGGGTACGGTTCTAGGCCCCTCCCCGAGCCAACGCGTAGTTTTGATTTTGCTACTCCTCCGTAATTAATGAATTGAAATTCTTTGAAAAAAATATATGTTATAAAATAAAGATTACATAACAAGTTAAGAGAAAATAAATCCATAGATTGGAGTATATTGGTATATTTTTGACGACCACCGTTACTCAGTTGGTCTAATAGCTGGCTGAGACGCAGAAGGTTCGAAGGAAAAAATGTTTTTTTGTCTGCAGATATATTTGTCCCGGTTCTGGGTGTTTTCCATGTATATATTTATAATTTAGTACAAGCTCTCCTTAGAGTGGGTCTAGATGGTGCTGTATGTAATGTCCAGCATTATTTATTTTAAACTTGTGTAAGTTCATGGCGCATAATCAAACATATCTCAGTTTCAAGTACCTATAATGGTTTATCTACAGCTATACAGCTCTGTGCGGGTGTACCTACAGCAGTTAACGACATGACATTTTATGTGCGTTGGTATATACAAATTGTGACGCCACAAAGGCTGCACCTCACCTTGAAATGGCAGTTCTTTACCTATATTCCTGACTCAGAGGGTCGTACTGCGTTTATATCAAAAGCGGAGTACCAAGCGCCGACTAGCCACCCCACTATCGAGCTTAAAAGCTCTTCTACCTTTGTTTTACTGTTTGAGCATGGAAATGAGGTATGTACGTAGACATAGACATTCCTATATTAAATACATTAATATCTATGATGCCAAAGACCTAGGTACCATGACTGAAATTTAAAACTTAAGGAGATCACAGCAATACAAATCGATCGTCGTCGTGGGGAAATTTTGATATTGGTATGATTGGTACTTTTTTAGATTACTTTTTTGTTGGGTTTAATCGTTTTTTTTGTCCGAGGATAACTCTTAAACAGATGGTAGGATTATGATGAAATTTAAAACTTAGGAGATTACATCGATACAAATCTATCGTCGAGGGGGATTTTTAATTGTAGTTTTTGAGATATGGGGATATATTAATCGATGTTTTTTGTTCAAGCATAGCTCTTGAACATATACACGGATATTCATGTTTAAGCACGGGGAGATTTTACCAACACACGGTTGGTAACCGATTGAAACACAGGAGGTTGCAGGTTCTATTCCCGCCACAAATCAAGTTCAAATGGAATGGGACTTCATGAAGTAGCTCGCTCGTTCTAATTTCGTGGCGACCAGCTAGTATAAAGTAACATAGTAACCTGTTTTAACTGCAAACTTGCCCTTAGGCATTAGGCACAAAAGCGTGGGCGGGAATTGCTTCCGTTCTTCCGACTGACGCTGCCTTGCCATCTGCAAAGCGTCATAAATGTAAGGTCCTTAATTATTCAGCTCTTAGGAATACCACCTTTTGTTGAAGGCCGTACATCTTACATACAAATGTAAGTAAAAATATCGGAGTGTAGCTGTGTTTTGCACACGGCCGCGTTTTTCACGTGATCGTTACGAGGAATATTTTCTTTGAAACAACCTCAAAATGCGGCGCTTCCGCCGCGCGTGAGTATAGTCCTAACTTAGCGTATTAAATTCTTTGTTTATTAAATAATGCTGGACATTTAAAGCGATTCCATCTAGAGCCAAAGTAAGCAGAGCTTGTGTTATAGATACCAGATGGTTGATAGATTTTTTTTAATACAGTATACACAAATATCTCCAAATAGGGAATAGATGAAGGAAATCCCCGCTGGGGGTCGAACCCGCATCATTCTGCTTTCAGCCTACTATTATGTCAACTGTCGCTGCTTTCACGTTTCTAAAAGAAATATATATAAGGCTGTGTTATTCTTCAAGATATGCAGCTATGTCAGTCGAGAGATGTTGGACGTGGGTTGACGAGAAAGACTTCTACTGTATTAAAGATTGGTAAAGAAAGGATTCGTGTGGGAGCAAATAGCCGGTGTGTATTTCCATGGACAAAGGACATCTCAAGATGATTTTTATAATTGTCCACGGCTATAGTGTTATTCCCTGTTTCCTATTCTACAGGGTGTATTACTAGTATAGCAAGTGTACTTACACAAAAGTGGGGGGTTTCAATCTATGATAACAAGACGTTTTGGAGGGACAAAATCGTAAATTCGCATTGTTTTTATTTTCTTCATTTATTTTACATATACATATTTATTTAGATTTATACTTATTGATGTGATGTGAACATGATCCTTATTTCACAGTTATATTTTTTTGCTATTAAAAAACAATACCTCTGAAAATCACCGAATCCTTTGCATAAGTTTTGAACTGAATTTAATTAAGAGCTGTGTATTTTGTTTCATAAATAAAATAAAATAACAACTGCAAAGTCGTAAACCTAAAGTTGTTCCTTGGGGTGGTCAAGAGTCTTTTGTGCTAGTACGCATATTTCTTACACCTTGTATTTGTATGCAGCTGGGCTTACAAAATAGCTGAACTTCCTCGTATGTTTACTGAAACCTTGAACTTTGAGTTTAGTTTCCTTCTTGATCAGAATAAGTAGAGATATTGGTAGTCTATTATGATGTTGTCACTTAAACAGCACGTTGTAAAGTTAAACAAGCAAGCCATGTTTGCAAAGTTTTTAATTTAAAGTGTTTAATTACAGTGGCTATCCAAAAGGTCAAGGGTCGTTTTCAGAAATCCCAACAAGATCAAAATTTCGATATGAATTTTCATTTCCTTGTCATCATGATCATTTCAGGCGTAGGACGTCTGTACGATGCCTTTCTTATGCATTTCCAGTTTTTGCGGTTGAAAGCGAGCTGCATACAGCGTCGACCTGCGGTCTTCACCAGGTCGTCAGCCCATCTTGTTGGTGAATGTCTTACACTGCGCATGCCGGTCCGTAGCCTACACTCGTGAACTTCTCGGCCCCATCGGCCATCTGTTCTGCGAGCTACATGTGGCCTGCTCATTTCCACTCCAACGTGCTAATCCGTTTGGATATGTCGGTGACCCGAGTTCTTCTACGTATCTTATTTCTAATTCCATCCCGTAAGAAACCAGCAGCCTTCTTCCTAGCTCGTTGACACTGAGGTTATTCATGAGGCCAATAGTGAATGACCACGTCTCGGCTTCATATGTCGTCACTGGTAACACACACTGATTTCTAGTCATGTTTGAATGTTTTGTTATTCTTAAAAGATTTTACATAATAATAAGAATTCACATATAAACGAATGATACGTTTATTTTGAAGCATCTACCTACATCTAACAGTGTTATCATTGGCTAGTAAGGAGATATTTCCTGTTAAGTGGTTAGGTACAAAAGATAAGTCGACGATAAAACCATTCATGTATAAAATAGACTTGCGCACAAGTGAATTTGAATCTCTCTCAAAGGTCTATGTGACTTGCTGAGGTCTTTCTCCGCTAAAGTTCAAAAAACTCGTGCTGATTACTCTAGCTAGATAAATTTAATTTCACATTCTTTGTTTTATTTTAAAAGCGCGTATTTAGGTAGCTAAACTTGCAATAACATATACAAACGCTTCATCAAATAAAAATAAAACCGGTGCAATCATACTTAATGAGAATATTTTTTAACAGTTTTATATATATTCAATATTAGTTGATTATGCGTTATCTATAATCATTTCATATTTCAAGTAGATGAAGTTCTCAAGATATCCATCTGTGACAGACAGACAAAGTTACACCGTAAAGGTTCCATTTTGATTCGGAACCCTAATGATAAGCTCTTATTACCTTTTTAAATATTATTCATTCATATTCATTCAATATTCATGTATTTGTATTTTAATTCTTATATATTAATGTATTTATTCGCCGTGGGTATTGGCAGTAGAATGTTGCCTCTCCTGTGCTACCGGTACTGCGCTCGCCAACCCGTCTGCCAACCCTGGCGAGTGTGAAAACAACCCCCTTATGATCTTGGAGAGCCATGAGGGAGGCCTGTGTCCAGCAGTCGATGTGGACAGCAGTCCTACGGCTGACATGATGATGATGATGATCATGTTATATTTAATATAGATACAAAGGCACAAATAAGAAAACCAACTTTATAAATAAGGGAATAACTGTAAAATGTCTGTAATATTACTATGGACCATTTCAATTGAAATGCTTTTTAGCATTTCCAATTACAGAAGACGCTGTATTATTCGCGTAGCTCTCGACTCGATCTCATGTTTACTCACGAATAATTGAAACCTAGCGTCGTATGAGCTCATAAGTACTTTGACTTTTCCAGTCCATTGATCATAGTCCCCCGATAACCATTGACAATACAGATAACGACAATAAATTGATAAAAATGCCACGTTTCACTAACATTTACTTTAGATAGCGATTGTTATTGTCCGCGACAGCGTCGCGTTAGGATTATAATATTTGATTGAAATCTGTTATGTATGTCTGATAACGCGTTGCAGACAGACGATGAGAAGAAGAGCAAGAAGAAGCAGTCGCCGGTGGACGACCGACCGGTCGTTCCGGCGCCCAGTGAAGCCATGCTCAACAGTAAGTGCCGATACTCTTTATTCGTAAACACTTCGCTGTAACAACACATCATTAACACATATTTTACCGAGTTTTATGACGTTACCTGCCTCTATTATTACCCGACGTTCCGACAGCAGCAACCGTGATCCGAGAACACGATAAAATATATGGAATCCTGTCGAAGCTTCGGCCAAATAACGTAAATAACGCAATAAATACCCGGTGAAATATGTCTTAGTATACTCTTATACCAATGTTTGGTTCCATTTTTAAACTAGACCTATACTTAGATCTATCGAGTTATATCCACCAACGATTGGAATTATGCACTGGCGTACGATAGCATAATTTGTTAGGGTCTTTAGAAACTGTTTTCCTCCACTGTTAGAGCATTAAAAAAATCTTTTTTTTTTCAGTGCTCTAACAGTGTGAACCTGTAAAGGGCCATAAGCATGTGTTTCATCAGGCAATTTTTATTTGTAAATAAGAGGCTGTTATATAGTGTTACCTAATTATGAAGTTGATACATTAAAACCCCTATCAAATATTGTGTACGCATACTGAAGTGATAAGTACGAGTAATAACTAATAGGCGAGGTGTAATTGGAAGTGCTAACATTTTAACGTTAGTAAAATACTTAATGCAAAGTCATTAAAACTGAACTGTGACAAATCAAGTTGTTTATTGACGATATTTTGGTGCGATGTGTTGGTAAACATACCTACGTGTAAGATCTAGGGCACAGCTGTTCCCAGTCACCAAATGCAATGATTTTAATGAAACGGCATTAAATTTATAAAGTTTGTATCAACAATTTTGACATTAAAATATTATTATGGTGACTGTTTATAGCCGATGCGCTATCTTCAGTCTACGAACTTAGAATGAGGGTCGTAATGACGCTAGATTAATTATTTTAATGTTCATTACCTCGGATCGTTACTTCCACGGAGTTTGGACTGAGGCACACTATTAAAATCAATGAGGTTGACGGCAATTTTCATTTTACAGTAGCGTGGGGTGCTATGTCTATAAAACCCAGGTTAGAGATTATTTTTACGAAGTTTGAGAATGTCTTAGCTACGCAAATATAATATTTCTTTGTCACTTTATGTCTTAAGACATTTTAAAATTATTCACTCACTAAAATTAGTGATTGGTAATGTACCTTTAAGGTTGCGGTCACGAAGTTAGCGGCGCGGGGAGCAGTGCGGCAAGGCAGATGGGTAGGCTGATTACGAATCACGCAATAGGTTTGCAACAGGCGTAAATCTCAAGATCATCGCTGTTAAACGTCAATTCCTTGCTGTTGGTACCTATCTAATACAAAATTGACCTTTGACAGCATTATTCGCGGTATTTACGCCTGATGCAACAAGGATGCCACCCTTTTTATGAAAAATTTGAGTCTTTGTTCGTGAACGAAATGTCTACACATGACAAAATCTCACTAATATTATAAAGCAGGAAGTTTGTTTGTATGGAGGTTTGTTACCTCTTCACGCAAAAACTAGCGTACGTATCGAGCTGAAATTTTGCAAACGTATAGATGTTGACTAGGATTAACACATTATGCTACTTTTTATCCGGGTACAATGCATGCGAAGCGGCGGGCACAAGCTAGTGTCTAAATATTTTAAAAAGTCGCGGCATCGCGTGGCTCAATAAAAAACGCAATATTACGTCCTCAATTACGTCGATGCAGACGTGCTTGACAGCCGAGCATCGCTCGTACAACGCACAGCGCTCCCCGTACCGCTGCCCTGGAGACCAGTTCTATATAAATGTATGCAATGTATGTACGCGCTGCTTCCCGCGCCGGCGCCGCTGACTTCGTGGCCGCAGCCTTATTCATCTTTAAAGCTTCGTTAAACATAATTATCTGTTAAAATAATTGATTGCGATGTTTTACGCGAACTCCTACGAAACACGGATTACCTGCTGTTAAGACTTTTTATTAATTACGTAGAGAAAAAACATTATTGAATTAAATTCCCGTCCATTTAAATTAAGAAAACACAAAACAATTTTTTCTTTTTAACAGAACTTTCGTTCGAAAGTATTTCCCCTAACCGATCGGATTCGAATCGAAGGGCAATATTTACCTACTGTAGGTGTGCTGGCATTGACTTTGTTTACGTTTGTTTGTCAATCAACACTACCGCGTTTCTACGAACGACTATGACGATTGTTACATTTTCGTAAATGGCCTTCGAGGTCGCTCTTAATGGGATTGGTTATTAATTAATGTCCACGCCCCTCGTTGGTAAAAACTAACAGAGTAGTGAATAGGTTGACCGCACTTTTTACCTGACTAAGGCAAAGCCTGAAAGAAGGGTTGAACTTGTGATTTGCAGTCATACACAATGTACATACCTACTTATAAACTTATCCAAATAACACAAATAATATTGATTAATAATAGAATATATTATAGGTAGCAATAGACCGCAACAAGTGGAGAAAGGAAGGGGAGTCCTTTGCCCAGCAGTGGGACATCGTAGGTTATAAAGAAAATACCAATATTTGTCTGATTAGTGAACCACAAGATCAGTATAATGTTGGATCTTACTCGTAGATTATATATAACAGACCAACGCTGGTATCCTGGCAGGAACTTGGGTGAAACTATGTATCCGATTTGCTCAGGTGTCATCATCATCATATCAGCCGTAAGACATCCACTGCTGGACCAAGGCCTCCCTCATTGATTTCCAAGTACTGTGGTTGGAAGCCGTCTGCATCCACCGCCGACCAGCGGTTCTCACCAAGTCGTCTGCGCATCTTGTAGGTGGATGTCCTACGCTGCGCTTGCCGGTCCGTGGCCTCCATTCGAGAACTTTGCGGCCCCATCGGCCATCTGTTCTGCGCGCTATATGGCCTACCCATTGCCACTTCAACGTGCTAAACCGTTTGGCTATGTCGGTGGCCCGAGTTCTTCTACGTATCTCCTCATTTCTGATTCGATCTCGTAGAGAAACCCAGAGCATAGCCCTCTCCATAGCTCGTTGAGCGACTCTGAGATTCATAAGGCCAATAGTGAAGGACCACGTCTCGATTCCATATGTCATCACTGGTAACACACACTGATTGTAGACTTTCGTCTTAAGGCACTGACGTATGTTGGACGAAAAGACGTTGCGAAATTTCCCAAACGCTGCCCATCCGAGTTGGATTCGAAGATTGACCTCTTTCTCGAAGTCGGATCTACCTAATTGGAATGTTTGTCCTAGGTATACGTACGCGTTGCCGTGGGGCGCCGGTAGTAAAATGTTTCCCCTCCTCTCATACCCGTGGATGCAGTAAGAGCCTGCTAAGGTATACCTCAGGAAGATGGGCAGCAGCGTCTTTCCGTGTATCAACATCCCGTACTGCGCTCGCCAACCCACCTGCCAAGCGTGGTGAGTATAGCAACTACCTCTCATGGAGATCCATGAGGGAGGCCTGTGTTCAGTAGTGGACGTTTTACGGCTAAAATAATGATGATGATACGTACGCGTCGACAACTTCGAGAGCCGAGTTCTCAACCATAACTTGGGCAGGCACGACGTGGAGATTCTACATGATTTTCGTCTTATCTATGTTCATTTTAAGGCCTACCCGTTGGGAGACTCGATTGAGGCCTTCGAGCATCGTGCTTAGCTCTTCCATGGACTTTTGCCATGACCACAATATCGTCGGCAAATCGAAGGTGAGTCATGTATTCGCCGTTAATATCGCCAGCCCTTTCCATTCCAGGAGTTTAAAGGCATCTTCCAAAGCGGTCGTAAACAGTTTCGGAGAGATTAGGTTGTCTTACCACAGTCTTACGCCTCTTTCTAAGGGAATCGCCTTCGAGCTCTGTTCCTGTACTCCGACTGACATAGGAGACTGACTCAGGTGTCAACCGATGCGCAATTATTTAAGCTTCAATTAAACCTTAGAACTTAAGATTGAGTTGAATTATTTTTTGTTGTAATTATACGCAACTTAACCCTACACCTCTGGTCAGGTTACAGTATGTTTTCGAGTTGTTACTACTCCGTTTGTGAGTTTTGTAGAATAATTAAACTTGGTTTTAAAAACTCAACTAGTTTTTATCAGTGGTTGCAAAGTTTTACATAATTAGTAACCATTAAAAGTTTCTTTACAATGTTCGTTTATTTTGTATCACCACGTGAAAAAGTTTTAATGCAGGAAAGTGCTTTGCATAAACTTTTAAAGGCTGCTTTAATATAAGCATACATGCCTACTTTTTAACAAATTTGAATGAAAATATGTAAATTCTTTCCTCTTTTAAATTCAAGCGGCACCTAGCTTTAGGTAGTATTTTTTAGGGTTCCGGACCAAAATGGCAAAAAGGAACCCTTATAGAATCACTTTGTCTATCTGTCTGTCACAAGTGGATATCTCGAGAACTACTGATGCTAATGACTTGAAATTTGAAATGGTTAAAGATAACACTTTTTTACTAATATAGCATATATGAGAATGCAAAAAATATTCTTATTATGATTGCAGGGAGGCGGATAGGGATCTCAAAATCTTTAAGTTAAGTTACTAGGTTGTGTGGGGTATCATATGAAAGGTATTTATTTGCATATTAATAAACAGTTTTTCCTATAAGCCGTATCGTTTTCGAGTTATTTACAAAAATGTTGAAAAAACGACCGTTCCCCCCCCTTATCTCCGAAGTTTGCAGAGATAAACCCGTGATACTTTTATAGCTAATATAAGTGTATGTAAACTTTAAAGGAAAATTATAGCGAACTCTCTATTTTGCATAGTTTTTTAGACAAGGGGAGGTGGAAGGATGGTTTTCAAAAATTTTGTGGAGTTACTAGGTCGTGTGGGATACCATATGAAAGGTATTCATCTGCACACATAAACAGTTTTTTAGTTTTGCTTTAAGCCGTATAGTTTTTCGACTTATTCACAAAAACGTTGAAAAAAATAGCGTTCCCCTCTTATCTCCGAAGTTTGCGGAGATAAACCTCTGAAACTTTTATTGCTATTAGAAGTGCATGTAAAGATTACGGGAAAATTATAACGAACTAATTAGCATCATCATTCCAGCCGTAAAAAGTCCACTACTGAACAGGCCTCCCTCATGGATCTCCGTTGCCATACTCACCACGCTTGGCAGGCGGGTTGGCGAGCGCAGTACGGGATGTTGATACACGGAAAGACGCTGCTGCCCATCTTCCGGAGGAATCCCTTAGCAGGCTCTTACTGCATCCACGGGCATGAGAGGAGGGGTAACATTCTACTGCCGGCACCCCACGGCAGAGAATTAGCATACTTTTTTAAAAATCATTGAAAGTGTAAAAAATTTACATAAGTTACGCTATCAGACAAAACAGATGGCGCTGTCAAGGTTCTCCAACAAATATATACTGCCTTTATCATATACACCGAGGGTTCCGTGCCATCATACAATATGATGGCACGGAACCCTCGTCGCGCGAGTCTGACTCGCTCTTGCCCGGTTTTATTTTATATACTTAGATGATAAGACAAGCCGAAGGCCCATCTGATGTTAAGCGGTAACTATAGAACACCCTGAGACATTGGTTGTAAGTTGTAAGGTATCATGGGGTCGTATTTTCCCCTTACAAACCGGAATACAGCTATGCTACTTGGCGGCAAAAATAGGTATGGCGGTAGTAGGTACTTCCCCGGACGAATGTACAATAAAGAGTATATCTATCTATCTTACTGATTTAAGTTTTTTTAATTATGGGAGCAGCTTTTTAAACTATACCTACCTACTGTGGCATTCGCTAAATACTTTAACAGGCCATTAAAGATTTTAACTATTGAGCCCTGTGAGCAGTTTATCGCGGTTTATTAGCATTACTAAGCCAAGAGCCATTCCTTGCCTCTCATGCACTCCACTGATTACACGTTTAACGTGAAGGTATTTTCGGATGCCTTCTATTAATGTGCCAAAATAAAGACATCGAGACGCTTTTATCACAATAAATATAGTTACGGTTGTACCGTCGGTATTTTTGTAGCGCTACTATTAATTACATGGCCTTTTCAGAAAACCTCGTCGTGAAATGTCTCACCTACAGAAAATAGATTAACCTACACCTAGATTTCTAAAATAGTTGATGGCATTCGCTCTATTGAATGCTGGAATCATGAATCTGATTCACAACGATACGGGAATTTTTATACCTTAACCGCTGCCCTAAAACGTTGCTCAGTTAAACCTTAAATTGGGTACCATTGTTTCATAGAATAGTATTTAACGCCAGTATCTTCTTAAATATTTTTCTATCTTGCATATAAAAAATAAAGTATCTATTAAAGTAAACTCCCCACGCCATGGGGTGCCGGCAGTAGAATGATACCCCTCCTCTCATGCCCATGGATGCTATAAGAGCCTGCTAAGGGATACCTCCGGAAGATGGGCAGCAGCGTCTATCCGTGTATCAACATCCCATACTGCGCTCACCAACCCGCCTGCCAAGCGTGGTGAGTATGGCAACTACCCCTCATGGAGATCCATGAGGGAGCCCTGTGTTCATCAGTGGACGTTTTATGGCTGAAATGATGAATCAAGTAAATAATTGTATTAGGTATTAAACAATCTAGATTTTTGGATAGAGTAATAAAAAACACTCCGAATTTGAACTTCACTCAGACAAATTTAGTTCGTAATCTGTTAAAACGAAGATCAAAGACTTTTATAAGTGATGCGTAGTTGTCAAAATAGGAGGTAAATTATAAGAATTTATTGGAAAAAACAAGTGAATAAAAGTCCTTACTTATACTACTCTGATTTTCTCATAGATAACTGCTGGAAATTTCACACAATACCATCAGCAGTTTATGGAAAGCTCAAATACATGTTTGGAAATACATAGGTAATGTACATACTTATTATTTACTTACTTAATCTTTAAGTCAAAAATCCCTCAATGTCTCAAGACCAAGATGTTTAACCAATGTGTCTTGCCCATCCTTACATATGTCTCCGAAACCACTTGCACAGCCAAGCACATGAACACAATAAGCAAGAGCCATGGAGCGGGCAATGCTTGTCATCCACCTCGTAGACCGGATACCAAACGTCATATGTAGCAAACATTAACCTATAGATGATCAAAATCAAAAATATTTATTTGGCACAATACACATTTTGTTTCATAAACTTGTTAGAACGTTGAACTACTGCGATAGTTAAAAAACTGTGTTGCAGAGTCAGCGCCCACCTCCGAAATACTGTAACTAGTTTACATAATTTACATAATAAAGTAACTACAGCAATAAAATTATAATAAAAAGTTTAAATAATTGTAGATTTACTGGTTACAAATTTGATAAAGATACAAAGAAAAATACTTAATAAGAGCACGCGCGCGCGTGTGTGTGTATGTGTGTTTATGTGTGTGTGTGTGTAGCTGTGTGTAAGTTAACGTGATTTATGATGATCTATTAATCAACATCGACGCATTAACCTATCTTTACCATATTGGCATTCTAAAGAACCTCTTTAGAATGCCAATATGGTAAAGATAAGTTAATGCGCCGATGTTGTTAATGCCGTTGGAGGTTCCAATGCCTCAACATGTCTCGTTTCCAGATAAGCAAGATAGTGTAGTCAATATAATCTTCAGTAAATATTGTTAGAGTATGAAGCCGAGAATTTTACAGCCTCACATTTCGTCCTAAACATGATAGTGAAGATAAAATCCACCGATAGATAAAGTTAATTATAATACATTGCAAAGTGAGATATTGTTCAGAGCGGGGCAGACATAATATGTGTGTTTTATAATGGCCGAGAAGAAAGATAATGCATTCTGTAAGTCATTATTTTTGATGTTATATCGAGTATTGCCAAGTTTTTTTAACGTTATAGCTAGTGGGTATTTATTTAATTGTTTAACTGCAAGCACTTTTGAAGTAAAACATCTTTGCAAACATGTTATTCTGTAGTCTATAATTAAAAAAATACAACTTCATCCTAAGCTACTCCAAATCCGTTAAATATTTATATTAAAACAAAAAATTGTGGAGAATAAAATAAAAGAAGAATCGAATGAGTTATTGGTCCCTTGTACTTTGCCCTCATTAATCAACATAATATACACGATAATCTTGGAAAATGTACAATTTAAACTGTCAGTGTTTATCATCATCAGTTATGGTACCCCCGTACCAATGCTTGTTAGCAGAGTTATGCTAACAAGCATTGGTACGGGGGTACCAGAAAAGGGGGCGAAGGTTTCCGAAAAATGCCATTTTTGACCTTTTTTGACCTTTTGAGGTTACAATAACTCCGGTCCCTGTGACCCTAGGATCAAAAAAATCAGTTAGTACCTCTCTCATTGAGATAGCGCTAACAAAAAAGGTTTCATGTAAATCGGTCAACGCGTTCGGTTGTAATCGTGTCATGCACAGACAGACAGACAGCGCTATGCATAAAAACGATAGGTAGATACATATCCACGTCCACTGCTGGACATAGGCCTCCCTCACAGATCTCCTAGATCATAAGGGCGTTGCTGCCATACTCGCCACGCTTGGTAGCCGGGTTGGCGAGCGCAGTAAGGGATGTTGATGCACAGAAAGACGCTGCTGCCTATCTTCCGAAGGCATCCCGTGGCAGATTCTTACTGCATCCACGAGTAAGAGAGGAGAGTCTACCGCCCCCATGGCATTTAAGGTTCATTAATATAATAAAGGTAGGTACTTTAAACGATTGGATCTCGTCCCAGTAACATAATTTCAGCCGTACTGCGCCAGTTAGTTTGATTTACGGAACTACACAGAGAGAATAACAAATTGACGTTCGATCTTGAAACTAAATTGCAAACTGAACAACTTCCAGTCCCTTCAAATTGGATTCCACTTATTGACTCTAAAAAGCTTACGGAATGGATAATAAAACTAAGAAAGTTACCTATGACTTCTCTACGAAGTCAGAGTTCCACCTCACGTTTTTACTTGACAAGTTTTTTTATTTATTCATGACATTGTCCCTTATCGACCACAAAATAAATTTTAATCCGGTTCACGGAGTAAATAAATAAACAATTGACTATTACCTAATCATCAGCTTAGTCAGCTACAGATGTGTTGTTGTATTTTCCTTTGAGTATGGCCGACTATTTCTCAGTTATGTAATGTGCAAAATTGATTGGTTGTTTCAACATTTCGACCCTTTGTGAATTGGCTACTATTGGTCAAGCCTTTTAATGATACACAATCGAATTGTTCGAACATCGAATGTCATGCGTTCTAATTTTAATAAAATTAATCTATAGTGACAGGCCTGTAATAGATTTAGTGCGAGTCGCGCACTGGGGGCCAATTCTGGTGAATCGTAATCCAAGTGATAAACGCTCCACTCGTAATGCATCGACTGGTAAAGAGATGATAGTAGAAGACTTTTATAGTAATGTAACAAGTTCGGAGTAGACAGAAGGGAGATAAATAAAAAATAATAATGCTGGACAATTCACACAGCATCATGCATGAAGCATGAACAAATATCTGCAGATCGTACAGATATTTGTTCAGAGGCGGGGATCGAACGATCTTGCGTGGCAGGCGGACCCATGCCCGCTGCGCCACAGGGATCGTCAAGAATATCAAGAAGTCAAGATGAGACGAAGTTATCACGATTATCGAGAATTGGTCCTCAGGTTCCATGCCAGCACACATTATTTTTATCAACCGACGAAAAAACGGAGGAGTTTCTCAAGTAGACGCGTTTTTTTTGTGTACACGTATTTATTATTCAAGGAATTTAATAAATTAAGACTAAGGTGTGCACGATCGGAAAAAAATAGTTTTGTCAAAACTTTTATTTTCCGATCGTCAACAATCTTGACGACGGGGTTTAATTCGAGAATGGCTCGTCCCTACATATTACGATTAATGAAATCTGTGGCAGACGAACTAACAAACAGACAGAGAGACGGGACGTAGGCTTACCCAGTAGTAGCCCGTTAGCACCCGTTGGGCCCGGCACGGATAAAAAATAAAAGCCAGTCATCCTCGATAAGCATCAATCGTGTGCTTCCACACTATATACATATAGTACTATATATATATATAGGTAGAACATATTTTATAACGCACGTTCATTGCTTCCAGTACTAATGAAACAATATGGAACAGCTAGTCATTCTCGTTATGCGTCAATCGTGTGTAAGCATAAAAGGATAATAATAATGTTCTAACGCACGTCTATTGCTTCCAGACCTCCGCACAGCTTTCGGCCTGCTGGACCGGGACAGCGATGGTCACGTCACACCGGCGGAGCTGCAGTTTATGCTGAGGAACCTGGGCATAGAGGTCAGCGACGACCTCATCTCAGAACTCATCAAGGATGCTAGTAAAACTGGTAAGTTTTTTTTTAAATATTTTTCCTTACGCAACCATTCTCTACCAGATGCTGAGTATAATCGCTTCCAGTGCTCTCAATCCTGTAACTTATCTCCTTTGCATCCGCATAAAATCTATGCAACAAAACTAACATGAATTTAATAATAATATTGCATTTTAATCATCAGTAAACGTAACGTTTTATAATTACAAATCGAAGTTAAAATCTGAGAATTGCTTACAAATTGACCACGCTCAATAATTTGTGGAAAGTAATAAATTATTAGCGCGAGGCCTCGCGCTGTGTAGGATTCCGCAGTTACCTGTAGACCTGTTGTAAAGAGCTAGTGTGTGTTTATTTACGTTTACAAAAACATTGGAACTGGTATTTATCGAGATTGCGGTTTAAAGCATTCCGGTATGTTTGGAAATCTGTATCACATGTTATAGCGGCAATTTCTCCGTAACTAAAAAAGCTAGCTTAACCGTTATAGTTTTCCTAGAAATTTTATAGTTTAAACTATATTCATTATTTTTTCAGATTTGTAAAGTTTAGATTTTAGAGGGTGGGGAAACGCTCAAACATAATATTTCGCAAACCCTACGTCGAAAAATTGTCTTCGCAACCCCTCAAAATGGTCTTAAATGTACCCATTTCACGAAACACAATAGGCAAAAAATAAATCGGCCAAGTGCGAGTCGCATTTGCGCACGAAGTGTTCGATATATTTGGCAAAACAACTTGTTTTTAAGGTAGCACCACCCACTTTTGGTTGTGATTTGCACATTACACAATATTGAGCAAAAAACGGCATTGAAATCACGTTTGTTGTATGGGAGCCCCTTTAAATATTTTATTCTGTTTCTAGTATATGTTGTTGTAACGGCAACATAAATAATAAGGTCCCGTTTTTACCCTTCGGTTACGGAACCCTAAAAAATCCCCATCTTACGTGCATGCGAAGTAAGCCGGAAATTAACTATTTTTGTAGCATTTTTTGTAGCGTTATCTCGGTGTGATATAATTTGGAAAATGCATTTAACTGTGAAATACACCAAGAGAGTTGAAAAAGCTGTGAATCCTGACATCAACTGTTGAAGGTTTTTATAAGTCGGTAGTTATAAGGCGGTTAGCCTATCGTCATAACACAGGAGTCGTTCAGAAGTACTTATTCACTGGTACTTCGTCGCTCCGTAGCACGTAATGTTTCAATAAGGGTGATACCGTGAGGTCTAGGTAAAGGTCGACAGAGTGCCATGCAGCCTGAAGGTCGGGGCTTCTGTGCTTCTACACTCATTTACCTATAGTGATTATAGTCGATTGTGACGCAAATGAGTGTAACCTTAATGTTAACTAAAGTATGTTTTATTATCATCTTGCTGACGTTTCGTAGACCATTTAGAGGCTCTTCTTCGTGAGCACCGTTCGTGACCGACTCCGCGGGCCGCGAGACGAGGTAAAAGCCGTATTAAATTTATTAAATGATGTCAAGCCGCGATAATTTAAATTCATGCCTTTCCAGGAATGTTGTTAGTCAAAGTCAATAAATGTTTATTCAATAGAGCAAAAAAGCTACTTAGAAAAGTAAATTTACAAACTAAAAACAAAACACATTTTAATTGAACAAAGCACATAATTGAATTCGTTCGATCAGAAAACTTTTTTTTCAAAAGCTAAATAAGCGAAGAGGACCTTAGTTTATTTTGAAGTTAGCCGTGAAAAGTGGTAAGTGGTATTTTATCAATCACCTAATAAATATACATATTTGTTCCTAAAATAGTCAGTCTGTCACTAAAATTGGCTCACCAAGTAGAATTTAGTTCTCTGCCGCGGCACACTCGCTTTGCTCGCTCGGCTCGTTTTTTGTCTTTCCAACAAAACCTAAACTTAACCAAGTTTTTAATGAAGGGGTTATCTAGTTTTGGTGACAGATCTACTATTTTAGAAACAAATATATTAAATTGGTTATTGCAGATTAGTGACAAATGTAAACTCTGGTGACAGAAAATACGAGCATAGTTCCCTTTTTAATCCAACGATCTTTCTTGCACGATCATATTTTTGCTATGCTCCCTTGTGTTCTTACAGTTCAATATCGTAACGAAGCCGACATCCCCAGAGGTCGCACACAATTTGTACCTGACCTTCCAGAGCGGCCTCTGGGTCTTTTACATCCATTGCCAAGACCAACAGCTATTAGTTTCTCAAGGTTTGCCCTCTGGTCGTTGGTAGCATAAACATATTTTTGCTGTGAAATTTCTCAAAAGGTAAACCATAATTCTGGTTAAATACACACTACTCTTTGATCATCATTATCATTTCAGCCGTAAAACGTCCACTACTGAACACATGCCTCTCATGGATCTGCATGAGGGGTACTCGCCACGCTTGGCACGGGGGGAGAGAGTAGGTGTTACATTCTACAGCCGGCACCCCACGGCACACTTGTTATTCATTAAGTGCTTACCTAGTTTAGCCAGTGGAAAAAAGATTAGAAAGATTAAAAAAAAACATTTTGAATTCAATCAATGACGTTTCTTTTCAATTATTTCGTTCCACAGGCACCAGTCTCAATAAAAAAATCATTTAGTTCTCTAGTTTAGTTCTTCAAAAGTATTAAACACCATTTTATAATTTTTTAAATATGATCATAACGTGGCAAAAACGCGAGACACACCGTGGCAACGCCTACGCGAAGAGATAAAAAATACATGAGCAATATTTTTTGATAATCTACGAGTTGGTCGGAAGGACATGAAAGACTAAATAAATTAAAAAAATACAATTTGGTCGACTAGCTAGACTATAATAAGTAATAATAATATAAACTTTAATTCAGGCAACTTACATTACCAATTTGCTGTGAATGTTACCCCTCCTTTCATGCCCGTGGATGCAGTAAGAGCCTGCTAAGGGATACCTCCGTAAGATGGGCAGCAACGTCTTTCCGTGTGTCAACATTCCGTACTGCGCTCGCCAACCCGCCTGCCAAACGTTGTGATTATGGCAACTACCCTTCATGGAGATCCATGAGGGAGGCATGTGTTCAGCAGTGGACGTTTTACGGCCGAAATGATGACGATATTACGAATACGGGTAGTAGGTACAGATGGCAAACACTTATTCTAAGGCGCATAGAAATACATATCTACCATAAAGCTATAGGTAAATTATAGGTGGAGTAGTAAAATTTTCGATAGAGTATATTGAAAACACGTCCATTTTCCATTTTGTGAAATGTGCACACAAATATTGTCCTCGTCATTGAAATATCGCGCACAGAACGTAACCTGACACAGTATGGCTTTGCCCCCACTTCGGTTTGAGTTCGTGCCAAAACCAGCACGTGTTTTTTATTACAACATCATTCATTTTCCGTGACACGTGCGACTTTAAATTGCTCTAAAATGTACAGAGAGCGGAAACAACATCTCATCAGCGAGCGGGTAAAATTAAATGCTGCTTACGCTGACCTAGGGTTTTGTTATTTGGGCCAACATTGTAGCGCTGTGGGGTGCCGGTAGAATGTTCATCCCCTCTTGCCCGTGGATGCAGTACTATTGCCATACTCTTGGCAGGCGTGGTGAGTATGGCAACAACCCCAGAAAATTTTGCTGTAGGGCACTGCTCATCTTCCGGCAGTATTCCTTGGCAGATTTTTACTGCATCCACGGGCAAGAGAGGAGGGGCCACATTCTACAGCCGACACCCACCAGCATATATGGATATTAAGGAAAAGGTCGTTATATTAATGATGAGCCACCTGTCCAAAATATTATTGATGTGCATTTCAAAACTCAAGTGTATTATATTATTATTATCTGTGGTATAACAAAACCCTTATCATCATCATCTCAGCCGTAGGATGTCCACTGCTGGACGTAGGCCACTCTCATGGATCTCTAAGTGATCATGAGGCGTTTGATGCCATACTCACCACGCTTGGCAGGCGGGTCGGCGAGCGCAGTACGGGAAGTTGATACAAGAAAAGACGCTGCTGCCCATCTTCCGGAGGTATCCCTAGACATATTATTACTGTATTCACGGGCAGTATTCTAACTGCCGGCACCCCACAGCCGTTAATGAATCTAATGACGAATAATATGTTATAGACAAAATTGTATTTAACCTGTAACCGAATGTTATTTGATAATTACACAGATAAACCCAAGTTACCACAATGATGGTTGGACCACAAATCATTTAATTTGTCGTGGGCAGTGGCGGAATTACAAATTTTCCCCCAGTAGGCTATTTTTTTATTTTTTTTGCCGCCTCTACTGACTCTACCAACCAAATCAAAAACAATGAAATTGCAACTTTAGGATTTGTGCTCTATCGACCTCATTACATCAGCTTTATCCCGTTATAAGTAGGTATAATTATGAAATTATTGTTAAATTTCCGATTCTCGTTTCCTATGTGTAAAAGATATGTTTTTTGTTTCTTTAAGACTAAAAGAAAAGAACTAAATTTTCCGCCGCCTCAAAATCTGCCGCCCTAGGCTCCAGCCTACTCAGCGTATGGTAAATCTGCCGCCATAGGCTCCAGCCTACTCAGCGTATGGTGAATCTGCCGCCCTAGGCTCCAGCCTACTCAGCGTATTGGTAAATCTGCCGCCCTAGGCTCCAGCCTACTCAGCGTATTGGTAAATCCGACACTGATCGTGAACGGACCATTTTGTCCTGATAATGATATATAATAATAATAAATAATGCTGGATAATTCACACAGATCTAGCCCCAAGCTAAGCAGAGCTTGTGTTATAGGTACTTGATGACTCATATACTTAATACATATACTGATGAGATATTTTTTACTACAAATAGAAAAACACCCAGAACACCCTGAACAAATATCTTCAGATCGTACAGAAATTTGTTGTGCAGTTTACAAAATTCGCAACCTCTTGCTTCGCAGGCGGACCTTCGCCCGCTGGGCCACAGAGATCGTCAATAAACGTCAAATAATGATTAACGACATTGGTCATAAATCATGTTACCATAGTAATGGCATGGCACGGCATGTACACGAGTATAAATCGACAGTGACGCTTGCAAATAAGATACATACTACCTCTTCGGTTATGTTATGTGTATCCCTTTTCCGCATTTAGGCTTAGATTGGTCCATAATAGACCAATCTGGAGTCTAAATCAAATTGGCCGTTTGAAGTTTGACGTTTGAAGTTTTGAAGCTGTCATCGAAAAAGTAGATTTCATCAAGGTCTTTCTTTGAGCCCACAACGGACATTCTAGGACGTAGTAGTTCTCGAGATATGGCCATTTGAAGTTTGACAGCTGTCATCGAAAAAGTAGATCTCATGAAAGTCTTTCATTTGAGTCCACAACGGACAGTCTAGGACGAGTAGTTCTTGAGATATGGCCGTTTGAAGTTTGACAGTTGTCATCGAAAAAGTGAAAGTCAATGCGTTTAATTAGCCCTTTGGTTTTTTGAAAATGGCCGCCAACATGGCCAGTCAAATAACATAAGAATTTATAAATTAACTTGACACTGGCGGTATTGTGTAAAACCAAACACAAAAAGCCATAAAATAAAAAGACAAGACAATTAGCTCTATGTAATATAAGTCTAGAATTTTAAAGATTTTCTGTAATTTTTGACATATACTGTCATTATAGAAATGAAAAATGCAATCAAAATTTTGTCTCCGACGGGACTCGAACCCGTAACGTTCAGACGAACACCTTCAACGCAGGCTGCCTTAACCGTTCGGCCACGGAGCAATTAACCGTCGGGTCGAAAATCTTGACTGCCTTTATCGGTTTCGAACCGAGTGGCGACATCTAGCTGAAATTCTTAGAGATATTCTAGCCCACTGTCCGACAACAAGTAGTCAGTAGCAGTGAAGAGATGTCGCTTTAGTTAATTTTATAAGCAATTTTTTATTTAAAGTGTAAACCCACACTAAGGTATCATTATAGAAATGAAAAATGCAATCAAAATTTTGTCTCCGACGGGACTCGAACCCGTAACGTTCAGACGAACACCTTCAACGCAGGCTGCCTTAACCGTTCGGCCACGGAGCAATTAACCGTCGGGTCGAAAATATTGACTGCCTTTATCGGTTTCGAACCGAGTGGCGACATCTAGCTGAAATACTTAGAGATATTCTAGCCCACTGTCCGACAACAAGTAGTCAGTAGCAGTGAAGAGATGTCGCTTTAGTTAATTTTATAAGCATTTTTTTATTTAAAGTGTAAACCCACACTAAGGTATCATTATAGAAATGAAAAATGCAATCAAAATTTTGTCTCCGACGGGACTCGAACCCGTAACGTTCAGACGAACACCTTCAACGCAGGCTGCCTTAACCGTTCGGCCACGGAGCAATTAACCGTCGGGTCGAAAATCTTGACTGCCTTTATCGGTTTCGAACCGAAATTTTGATTGCATTTTTCATTTCTATAATGATACCTTAGTGTGGGTTTACACTTTAAATAAAAAATTGCTTATAAAATTAACTAAAGCGACATCTCTTCACTGCTACTGACTACTTGTTGTCGGACAGTGGGCTAGAATATCTCTAAGAATTTCAGCTAGATGTCGCCACTCGGTTCGAAACCGATAAAGGCAGTCAAGATTTTCGACCCGACGGTTAATTGCTCCGTGGCCGAACGGTTAAGGCAGCCTGCGTTGAAGGTGTTCGTCTGAACGTTACGGGTTCGAGTCCCGTCGGAGACAAAATTTTGATTGCATTTTTCATTTCTATAATGATACCTTAGTGTGGGTTTACACTTTAAATAAAAAATTGCTTATATACTGTCATTTTTGACATTTACTATCATATTTGATATGTGTCAAAAACATAATGATTGGCTATAGTCGTGTTTTAGGCCTTTACATATACAGCGTCAGCATACTGTACAGGACGGTTTGTTAGGTAGGTACTAACCTAATCGATGATAAAAATGTAGAAACATCCTGAATAAGTCCTGCGGGGAGACAACAGTACTAAAACAGTTTTTTAAAAGTAAGATCTGATATCTCCCCTGCCCAGGGGAGACAACAGAATTGTTTTTTCCTGATATCTCCCCTAGGGGATCCTACACCTATTTATATTACCTTACATTTTTATTGTGTTAGCTTTAGTTGTTTTTGGTAATGTTTGTCATATTTTCAACTGATCTGTATGTTGACTTGTATATTAATTATTCTTCTTTTTTCTCTTCTTTTTCTCTTAACGCACATTATAGAGTAAGCTATGTACACTTCAATTGTCGTCTGTATCAGATTAATACCTATATACATGTTTTTTTATAATTTGTAAGTAGTAGTGTTGTACCTTCGATGTCAGTGTACTTTTAATAAATAAATAAATAAATAAATACACCGAGAAAAATATCTGTACGGTTTGCAGATATTTGTTCAGGGTGTTCTGGATGTTTTTCTATAGGTATTTAATAAAAAATATCTATCTATGTAGTATAATGTATTAAGTATATCAGTCATCTCTGATACCCATAACACAAGCTCTGCTTAGCTTGGGGCTAGATGATGCAGCGTGATTTTGTCCGGCATTCTTTATTTATTTATTTTATAAGTACCAAAGTGTAGTTTCCTCACTTGGCTCATGTTGGACTATAAATAAATAAATTTAATTACTAGCTTGTAGCCGCCGCTTCGCATGCGTTGTACCTACCCTGATAAAATGTACATGTGTTAATCCTGGTCATCTATATATGTGCAAAATTTCAGCTCAATCCGTTGGCTAGTTTATGCGTGAAAGAGTAACAAAATTCATACATACTCACAAACTTTAGCGTTTATAATTTAAGTAGGATTACTATTCTTGTAGGTATATAGCTACATATTGTTTGCAGTTCTATTATTAGTTTTTTTAAGATAGTTATGTTAATAGGTTGTTATCCAATGTACCTGCAATACCTACTCGTAGTAGATACCTTTAGTAAGGTTTTAAACTTTTTGTTGAGTTGCGATCGTTTGGGTGCATGTTGTGGCCGCCTTTAATTGGGGGAGCACAAGGCCCTTAGCCCCTATGCTTAAAGTCAAAGTCAATACCTAAGTGTTTAATCAATAGAGCAAAACGCTATTTAGAATAGTCAGTCTACAAAATAAAAACAAAACACGTTTAATTTGAACAAAGCACATAATGAGGCGTTTTTATTAAAAAGTAAAAACTTCAAAAATAGTTCCCTCGAAACTTATAGATAGCGTTAGTTTTCTTTTACTGGTAGGAAACACAATTAGACAATGAGGGCAATTGTGAATAACCACAAACTTGCTTTCTCCGCTTGCCAGCCCCATCTGTTAGGTTTAGTAGAAAACACTTTTTTCTTTTTTACTGAAAACGTCTCATTAAATTCTTTCGCGTCGGAAAACTTTTTGTTTCAAGTAAAATATAACATATATTTTAAAATCAATTCATAAATACTAAGAAGAAGAAGATAACATGTATTTTATAATCGAACTGATACATCAGTTTTAAAATTCAGAACACGGTACAAAGCATTTACGGCGTTGTTTCTGTAGCTTAGAAGCATTCTCGGAAATTAATCTTATCCTCTAGCGTAAGATCTTATTAAACGCTCGTGTCTAAGAACGTTTAGATTTATGACCAACTAGTGGCCCAAAGAGTAGGTATAGCTACTTACCTCAATATGCAGTGCATAAAGCGACAAGTAATTATAAATTTAAAAAATCCACCTGCTAACTGAAATAGTCGATAAGTTCGGTTTTCATAACAAGATTGTAACTAATTTATATTTTTTTTAATTTCCATGGGACCACACCGAATGTAGTTATTCTACACCCATAGAGGTAGGTGACAAACAAAGAATCATGAATCGTTTTGCAGCCGGCAAAGTTACCGTCGGAGACACTTATAAAAACTACTTGTCGCATTGAGAACCTCTTCCTTTTTCGAAGTTGATTATAAACATCATATTTACACCCGACAATCTCCTATTATCAGTCGTGATCATGATTAATTCACGCATGACCTATGAAGGCCAAGATATTCCAAATTAGCCAATTTTGATTCAATTTTAAATGATCAAATACTACTTGTTTTGGTCGGAAAAAATATAAGTTATACAAATTTTTTGATGGAACATCAAGACAAGATATTTTTCACTTCATCTGATAATAAAAAAATATGAAGGAAGGATAGTTTTTGCTCGTTTTTGTGGTTGTTTTTCAAGTGTATCAACCTACTCTTAAAAACATCTCAGAAAGTGCAACGACGGTAACGACGTTTAAAAGATTATTTAACAGTTAGTTTTTCTGAAAATATAATTATGTAATTGGATAAATATTTTTGATTATTGTACGCTTTAAAACACGATTCTAAAATAAAAATGGAACAAATAGATCCCATTTTACACTGACAGCTCTAAACTTAAAAACGTCATATCGGTAATCATAAAGTTCAACATCAGTTATAGAATAATGTACGCCGCGCCCGCGCGGGGAGGGAGGTACCTAGCTGTTAAAACTGCCCTGGAATAAACTGGCCTTAACTAATACTTCTTTACGGAATTGCAACCACCTTAAGCTACACAGATAAGTTTTATCGGACCCTCGGTGGTTTTCAAGGAAGGAACTCATAAATAAATTACGTGCTCAAGTACCAACGGCCTCATTGTATCTCCTGATTGGATCAACAGATTAGCGGTGTGATAGTGTGGGGGTACATTACTGGGGGGGTATGTAACACGATTATCCACGCTAACGTCAAAGTGCAACTGTTGAAGAGGCAGAAGCACTAAATCGCTAGTGCTGAGCTTAAATTGAGCGTTTTGGAACACGACTCGATAAGCGTAGTGCAGGACACCACCAGCTAATGGATATGATTTGCGAACAGTCGTTGGCAGACGATGGATGCGGCAAGCCGAAGACATGGTATGGTGGCGCAAATTTGGGAAGACCTACCTATGTCCTAATATAGGCCAATGATGATGATGAACTAGGACAACGGGCAAAATGCAAGGAGGCATAATCGTAAAACCATGAGACTACCTACTGAAGGTACCATATTAGAAACGGATGCATAAATTGCTTTGACGAATGACGGTGTATACTTTAACAAATATCATAGATATAGTAAAGTTAAAGTAGAGCATTATCAAAATGACTTTTTAAAGCTGTGATAGAGTCATAGGGTTTGTGTTATAACAAGGAACTTTCGCCCTTGTATTCAAGTAAATAAAGTCGGCATCGATGTACTACAGATAAATACAGCTGTAAAATTACGGTATCGAGGTCGCAAACTCATCGAATTAACGCGTCGCGTGCTCCGTACTCCTCGAATCTGTTCCTGTCTGTATCTATCACGGTATTGCGTCCAAAGTCTTTACAATTTAGTAGACAGAATTCTAAAAATTATGGCATCCAGACAGCTTTAATCGTCTGCGACCGTCTTAAATGTTTAAAGTATAGAAGACATTTTGTTGTGGAAAATATTGCCCTCGCCCTTTTACGCAGGAAACAGAAGTGTGATAAAATCTGCTTTTTATGCTATGTTACTTTAAAAGGTAATTTAGGCAAAATTTTACTGGGGCAGGGGCGTGAAGAGAAATAGTTCATGAGAAATTAAGGTAGGAAGTAGGTCTCTGAGCCGACGAAGCCGCCACGCGACGAGGCAGGAAGATGACGCTACCTCGCGACGTAGTGGGCCTTTAGTCATTAAAGCTACTGCGCTGCGACCAAACTACCATCTCTATCAAAATTTAATTAGACAACTGGTAACATGTTCTCGTGAAATAGGTAAAATAAATCAATAAATCAAAATGGACGACACGGTTACCAATTGGTTACACTCAAACAAGCAAGCCTGCAATTGCACAGTCGTGGGTATTAGTTGACGCGTGTATAATTTAACCAGCTTAATGTAATGACGACATTAACACCTCACTCTATCTTAGCATGAGTTTGCAGGTAAGAGTGAGGGATTTCTACTTTAGCAAGCGACGCTGGCAAGCTGGCAGATAATATACATCACGTACATGGCTTCCATGAATAGCTTACTGTCATTATCGAACTCTGTGGCGCAGCAGGTGAAGATCCGCCTGCGACGCATTAGGTTGCGGGTTCGATTATCGCCTCGGGGACGAGTGTCTGTACGATCTGCAGATATTTGTTCAGAGTTTTCTGTTTTATGTTTTTCTATATATAATAAAATAATATCCATCCATGTTTTAGGTATATCAGTCATCTAGTACCCATAATTCAAGCTCTGCTGCTAGATTATGCTTTATGAATTGTCCAGCATTATTTATTTATTTTATTATATTTTTGCGAAGTTGGTCAACATACATAAAATTAAGCATTTCTCCTGAAAAGGCACTTATTATATGGCACGCCTACGTTAAAGCATATTTGTGTTTCAAATGAAATAAACCCGTAACTGTCTTTACGGTGGGCAGTAAGTCAAAGAAGCAATGAAGGCTGACCTTGAGGGCGGCGCCGTTGGTCCGGAAGTACGTAGGTAGTCCAGTGCACGGCTTGCTCTCTGGCAAAGATATTGCCACAAACATTTCAAATTATGGATCAATAAGTCATCTTTGCCAGAATTTTTACTCCAAAAGAGATGAACTTATTGAGAACCATGACTTAGTGTTATGAATGTGGGCAAATACATTCAGAAATGCATTAATTTATTTCCATAGTTTGCAATTACATAACATAGACACTTCAACTTACAATATAAAACACATTTTATATTTTGCTAACAGGAAATAAGGCACATGAATTAATCTGTTCGCTTTCTTGTGTTAAGGACTGTGATAAGAAGCCATTAGAAAACACAGTTATTATTAATAGTAAGTTATTTTAGTTGTTTCGGAGTTGGAGCAAATTTAATTCCAAGCATTTTTGTATTCTAGATAATCAAATATTTTATAGAAAGCTTTATTGTCAAGCTTTAGTGTTTTATTATTTTTTTTAAACTTATTGATAGAAAATTGCTGAATTTCTTTAGGAATACTATTAATACTATGGAAATAGCTAAATTAAGCAAGTATAGATGTAGCTATGTATGTCAGTGAGGTAACAAACTTGTTTTACTTCATATGCAGCAGAACTGGGCCTGTTTGATAGTGTATCTATGTGGGGACCCCATTGAAGCATTTCGTTTTGTTTTAATTAAGTAATAGGTTATTGAAAACGAACCAAAGGACAACTTTAGAGATAGCATTATTCACACTGTCATAATTGATTGTACGGCGTTTCATTTTGAACAATAGTGAAGCATCAGCGAATAATACAAATTCGTGATTATTCTTTATAAGAAAAGGCAGATCATTAATATAGATAAAAAAAGGATTGGTCCAAATATGAACCTCGTCATCAATAACTCTTTGAATCTTGTTACTCAAGTAGGAAATAAAAAGATCCAGGGAGGTGCCTCGGATTCCATAGTGATGCAATTTGTTGACCAATGTCTCGTGGTGAACACAATCGAACGCTTTTGACAAATCGCAAAAAATACCTATGGCATCTTGCGATTTCTTCCAAGCATCATAAATATGTGACAACAACTCTATACCGGCATAAGTGACTTCCCTCTGGTGAAGCCATATTGCTTACAATGTAGTAAATTATTGGTATTAAAATGGCGTAACAGTTGGTTTAATATAAGTCTTTCAAAATTTTTACTAAATGCTGGCAAAACTGATATCGGTCTAATGTTAGTACGGTCAGTCACCGTACCTAATTTGAACAATGGTACTATTTTACTATGCTTCATTAGAAAGACATCATTCTCTCTCTTCGGGAACCATAACATGTAATAATTGTGCCAAGATGTTAGATTCCTTATCGAGTAAAAATTATGGCGAAGATGATACCACTTTTTGAACCATACCACCATACTATTTCCGGGCTACATTAGAATACGGTCGCACGAATATAATTATAAATAAGATGCTAAATTAAAGAGGAAGCTAAGGGCTATCGAAAAACACTTATCTCCGGACAAAATTTAGGTTTTTTAATTAGACGTGTTTTAAAATTTCGCGTTTCCTAAGGAAAGGGCAGGGGAAAATACGGGCACTGAAACTACAACTTTATGTCTCAGGGTGACGGGCGTAATGCAATGCAGCGTTGGTCACGTGCTTATTGAACGTGGTATAGCTTACCGCTTAAGATCAGATGGGCCTTCGGCTTGTCTCGTCATGTAGTCGTTTATAAAGATTTTTGGGAAACTTTAGATTTATAGACCGTAGACATGACGTCAATACTTTCTGCTAAGTTTGTGACGTAACCATTTTTTGACAATCCTTTCGTTTTAAGTTCTAAAATAAACTGACAATAAATTATATTAAGTAGCACTGTGTTACTTAGATGTATTAATCTGTTCTTTCCTATGAGTAATAGCTGACTAAGCTGAGAGGATAGTAAAGGTTCAAACCTAACACATCAATAATGTCCCAGGCACTGCAGCATCCCGTACAGCATGAATATAAGTTGCTGACGCTGTATACATCAGCTATAATATCAGATGTTGCTTTTGAGTTCCTTCGCCAAATAAATGAGTTGTATTTGGAATCTATTTATTTGAAAAACAAAGTAAAATAGAGACTGAGATACAATTATGGTTAAGACCACGTCAAAAAATGTTGTATCATCGCTATGTGATGTAGTATTGAGAGTGGTAATGTGGTTGATAGGATGACATCTCCCCTAGAGGATCCATCAGGGGAGACAACAGAGGACCCTAATCGATGACACGTAATTTTCCTTAACACTCAACATCATTCATCGTAGGCGTAAGAAACGTGTAAATAGAAATTTATAAAATCTCTTTGAAGATGTGCCATCGTAATACTAATCACGTCTGCCAATAATATCCGTTACGCTAGCCATCTGAGAGCGAACCCATTGCCAGTATCTTATTAACTCCCTCAGTAACAACGGATATCCGGTAAACTGCTAATAGCGCCACTTAACTGCGTTGTAATTAGCGTTGCTTACGGAAACTACACTTTGATTTATATAGCGATGATGTAACATTGTAAAACACCACTTTTATAATTAGATACGAGTAGGTACTAAGGTCGGCTTGCTAAGCCATCACAAATAGGGACCGTCTCCACGAGCGAGGGAATGCCCCTTAGGGCGACTTTAACAAGGACTCTTTAATGCGTTGAGCGGCGTATGAAGAAATTCTGTTTATTACAACAAAAAAAATAACATCGCCCCTGTTCGTAGTTCAGGAGTTCAGTAGCCATGACTCCCCAATAAAAAAACACCTTATAAAATATATCCCCTTCGCAAATATCAGGGAATAATAACTAAGTCTGGATAATATACGATTAGAAAAACTATTATAAGTTACGATATTTCTGTCTCCCAAAGGAGGCATTCTGCCTCATCCTGGGAGTCAAGTCTATACATTAACTCCAAAATGGTGGAACACTGACTGCTGACAGTTTTTGAATGTCAAATCTGTCAAAGCCAAGCACGTGTCCGATCGTAATTTTATCGCCATTGCAATAGCAGACTTGAGCCCCTAATAGGTAGACCAACATTGTACCGAATGCAGTTATTACTTCCCACCATTTGTTTAACTGTAGAACGAATAAACGAATGTTGTACAGTCAAGGTCAAAAATATGTATACACCACAGAGTGACAAAAAGCGTAGTCATCTGAATGGTCATAAATTCGGCAAAATAAAAATGTACCTAAATTTGTATACATACTTTGAGAGATAACTATGTAAACAACAGTTGCAATAATATGTCCTCATTTATTTAACCATAAACTTAGATACACCATAAAGTTCAAAAATATATATATACACTATAATGTGTCACTTTTGAATTTTTAATTTCATTTGACTTCCCGTATCATTGTGTAGGTGAAAATGTATCGCATTAGCGATCATTTAAAACACAGGATTGTTGCCTTCTGCGAGGAGGGTGTATCCGTGTCTGATATAGCTGACGAATTGGGCATCACGGTAAGAAAAATGTTATGTAATTAGAACTTACCACCGAAAATGTCACTTTCTTTTAGCTTTAGAATACTTCGTCATAGATAATACGAATAATTTTCCATTTCAGAGAAAAACAGTTTATATATGGAAGCAAAGATACGGGTATATAGACATATTAGATCAGGTACTCCTTCCAACAGGTCATACATATTTTTTTAGTTTTAAAATTACAGGATTTTATCGCGTACCTTTTTTATTATTTTCCCGACAGTCCTCCCGCGACCAAGAACGCTGAAATGTGTTCGAAACGTCGGGAAAATAATAAAAAAGGTACGCGATAAAATCCTGTAATTTTAAAACTAAAAAAATATGTTAACAAATCGCGAAAGTTTAACAGGTCATACATACTTTAGAAATTGACATATCAAATTCGTCCATACATAATGCGATACTAGTGCAGTAGTGGATTAACTAGCATGAGGACCTTAATTTAATAAAGATGCCCCCAAAAAGTCCGGACATAAACCCAATTGAAAACTTGTGGGGTCTTATGGTTCAAAACTGGGACTCTTCAGTTGTGAGAACCACTGAAAATTTAAGAAATCACGCAAAGGAGATTTGGGATTTGTTTATAGGTACAGATATATGTTTAAACATGGTAAACTCAATGAGAGACCGACTAGACGCGGTTATTGAAGCTGACGGAGGATATACTCGCTATTGAGTAATTTTTGTTTCAAAATGGAGGACAAATATTAGAATTATTATTTTCCACTTAAGTTTAAGGAGCTACTTTTTTAGTTATTTATTACAGTTATTTTAATTAAATATTTGCCTTTTATTAAAAATACGTAAAAAAACAAAAAATAGGGTAAATCGCCAATTACTGGCCACCTTTCATAACTGGCCCCATCATACTAATAATACAATCTGTTCACGTACCTACAGAATTCATTTTCAGTTTAAGGTGTTATTGACTGGCCACCCTTCAATAACTGTCGAAACCACGTTATACGAGAATAAAACGAATGAAGTAGGTGCACATAGTTCATGTTTAGTATGACGTCACGCCAATAACGTCGTGATAGGTCAAAACATGAGACAAACATATGCAATGACAAGTCTGCACTGTTTTCGTGAATTGTCAAAACATTCTATTCAAATTTGTTTCGTGTGACAAGACCGTAAAGTTGATTTTCGCTGATTTATATTTTGTATACATATTTTCGTAGCAGTTACTGAATCTATCTTTAATGACATAAATATGACTACAATATTTTGCATCATTTGCAGGATACTTATTATGTAATTTTGATTGCATACAAGTTTTTGAACTTGCCTTATACATATTTATGTGGCCATTGCAGTTTGCATATTTATTAGTGTTTGGAGGAGTACATATCTTTTGAATTTTTTATGATTACTTTATTTTTACAACATTACTTGCATATATATCTTTGACCTTGACTGTACACCCATAAAAAAATGGAACGGCTTAAGAAAAATAGCGACTGTCACAATGTAAAAAATAAACTTGCTCAGTATGAATAAATATCTTTTATTTGCAATGTGCCACGATACCCCTATCGGCCAGCAGTGTACACTACTGGTATTTCTTCTGTGCCGGAACTCCGGAAGCCCGCGAGCACGCCGCCCGTTGCACGCTATTTTACAATAATCAGTCGAATTCAGCGCATTTCACGAGCTTTTGTTTACCGTAAATTCAACGAGCCATTTTCAGTAAATAAGAAAAAAGGATTTATAGCTTGTCCTGGTGCTCATACTGATATGACAAAATAGAATGACTACACGCGGAAGTAGCGAGATGGAACAGGCGAGCGGAGATAGCAAGACAACAATATTTCACTTTCAAAATTAACGCGATATATACTATTCATTTTGTAAAAACGGGAATTACTCACGTAGTATTGTAACGTCGAAGATTATTCCGACACGTTTCGATTTTTCAAGAAAATCATCATCATGGGATTGAATACCCGTCCGCGCGTGGGGCCGACACGACAATCATGATTTTCTTGAAAAATCGAAATGTGGCGGAATAATCTTCGACGTTACATACTACGTGAGTAATTCCCGTTTTTACAAAATGAAGGCAAGAATAGTTATGTCATTGACAATGTAAAATTTTGTTACCAGTCAGATAGACAGACAGAACGCGTAGGCTTTTGTGTACGGCACCCTACAAACGGACTTGAATAATTTTCTTCGCTATCTGGCATCTGTGCTAGTTATCTACAAATTGCTTTTGGTTTTTCTTTTTCTGCTGATGTTTTTTAAACACAATACAGTTTTGTCTCCTCTGGGAAAATGGCGTGAATCTTTGTACCTTCTTATATTTCCAGTGGTTTCTTCACAGTGAAACATGTTTTTAGAACGTATATTTTATTTTAAATTACAACTGTAAAACGAACCAATCGTTTATAATCTCTCAATATTATAAAGAGGAAAGATTTGTATGATGTACATATATTTGTAACGCAAAAACTACTGGACTGATTTTCAAAATGATTTTCCCATTAGAAAGCCAAATTATCCCTAAGTAACACAGGCTATATTTTATCCCTGTATTCGCACGGGAAAAGGAACTACTACGCGGGTGAAACCGCGGAGTGCGGCTAGTGTACAAAATAAAGAAAAACACTGCACCCTAATCGACTGGTACCAGAAGTTATTAAATGTTAAGTGGTAGTTTTAAACCCGACAGTTTATTAATAGCCCTAACCCGGCACTGTTTTATGGTCGACTAGATGTTGTTAGCGGCTTCGCACGTGTTGCACCTGGTTACAATGTAGCCTATGTAAACTGTAGGTTCATCATTTAAGCTGAAAAACGTCCGCTGATGAACACAGGCCTCCCTCATGGTTCTCCATGAGGGGTAGTTGCCATACTCACCACGCTTGGCAGGCGGGTTGGTGAGCGCAGTATGGGATGTTGATACACGGAAGACGCTGCTGCCCATCTTCCGGAGGTGTCCCTTAGCAGGCTTTTACTATATTTATGGGGATGAGAGGAGGGGTAACATTTTACTGCCGGTACCCCACAGCAACTGTAGGTTAGTTAGCATTATTTTTTTAATAAACTTAATTGGTCCCACCGCTGGGCAAAAGTATCTCTCAACCTCCTTCCAACCATCCCTATCCTTCGCAGACTCATTCTAACTCTGGTGGGATACCAAATCCGCACTGACGAACCTTGTTAAGGTGTATTGTGCATTGTCTCCCGTGGCACTACCTCGACCATCAATCCTAGAAATACCGGAGGACTCTAGGCCGATGAAAGCATTCCATGAGCATCTCCAAAAAAGCTGCTGATGGTTCCAGTCTTCTTCTTTTATTTTAGCGTTTACTCGAGTAGTCGTGGTTTGTCATGTCGGTGTCGTAGCTCGCCCAACAATTCTTCGTCAGTCATCTCTAATGGAGGCTTTTCTGGTGTGTTCGTGCAGAGGACCATCCAGTATAGCTGTAACTTGGTCCGTCCATCTCATTGGAGACCTTTCTTTGCTCGACTTTTGTGCCCTCGACTTTTCCTTGCACTACTAATGGTTCCTGTACTGCTCTACTTATTTTGGGGCTAGGTGGCCTATGTAAAATATCCAGTATTATTTATCGTTATCTGATCAGCGGTAACACTCACACACTTTTTTGTACATATTATAATTGATTTAACATTTTATTAATTCCAGGCAATGGCCTAATAGACGAGAATGACTTCATGCAGTGGGTGACCAAGATACAAGCAATACAAGGAATGGACGTCAGTAATATAGGTGGCGACTCGGAAGAGGAGATCACGAAAGATTTACTCGCAGCCTTCAAGTAAGTCAAGCTTATTTTGCGATATTATCGTACTAATGTGTCTTTGCGACAAACTGATGCTACAAACTAATTGAAGTGAAAAGTCGCAGGCGCCAAAACAGTAATTCTCGTTTAAAATTAAAACTTATAATAAATACGTAAAATGCAACCACCATTTTGAAAAGGGCGTATCTATACAATACATTGACTTATGTGTACTTACCTTCAAAAAAATTAGAGGCATAAATCGGATTCGTTTACCTGTAAAATGAAAACCTATGTTTCTAACGAAGCTTCTGGTATTTTTTCTGTTGTAATACTTAAACCAACTACAAATTTGAAGTAAAAAACATGAAAAATTAAAAAAATAAAATATAAAAACAAAATGTTTTTTGATTGCTGAAAAAAGCCCGTAGTGTCATTTGCACCATTGACCAGTACCATTAATTGGGCAAACGACACTGTCATGTACCGTTTACACCATTGATGGGGCAAATGGTGCAAACGACACTGTCATGTACCGTTTACACCATTGATGGGGCAAATGGTGCAAATGACACTATTAAAAAATATATTTATTTTGCCTCAAGGCTTTCCTCGAGCTATCGCTCTGTTTACTGGCCATCCGCCCCGCCCCGAGACCCTCAGGGAAGAGATGGATCAGAATTTTTCTCCCCATGAACAAATACTGTATCCCCTAAAACTTTACTAATGATAATGGAAGAATGAATCGCTTATTAATAATATAAAATATTTTTATTATTAATAACAAAGAATCAATGACAGCTAATCAATGACAAATAATGCTTAATTATTTTATCTTAATTTTTCCAAGAATAGTGGAATATCTATTTCACTATTAATTAATTGCATCTGTACGTACTGTATATAATTATTCCGATCCCTAACCTCCTTTGATCGCTTTTTGTACGGGTCTTGTGTAAGAGCATTGACTGCATGAAATGCAGCGTCCTCCTTAAGCACTTTTAAGCAGTGACTCACTGTCGCGGGTCTTCTTTTAAAGCAGTTATTAATATGTCCATTCCATCCTTCACATACATTATTTGTTCTATGCCTCTCACCAAAACAACACCACAGTTTTTTTTTCGGCATCCAAAATCTAGCCACATAATTAATAAATTGCTGCAAATTTTTATTACTTCCGTTAGCATCACTCTCTGCTATGATGTATCTGAATCCATCTTCAATTTTTGATTCTGGCAGAAGAGGTAAGATGGTGCAAAGAGAAACAATTTTTGTAGCGTTAGTCTTTTTTAAATTGAGACTTTTAGCTTTTCTCCGCAATTGGTTTTGAAAATGGTAAAAACAACCGTGATGTTCAACCATAGGAAACACTACTTTGACTGCACTAATGAAAGATTGTTCAAAATCAGATATAATTTTTGAAGGACCCCATTCTGGGATTTGAGATTTGATGAGATTCATCATGAGAATATATGTTTCTTTTTTTTTATTGGTCAAAAGCACATATACAACAGGGACAACAAAGTTTTTGTCATCAGTGCTTCCTAAGTCACAGAAAAATACGTAGAGCTGAGTAAATGGCTTCGGACATTTCTTGAAAGTGCCGTCGCAAAAAAAGATTTTACCAATTTTCAGCAGTTCTCTTGCTTCTTCCGATGCAAAGACTAAAATTCTTTCGTCTTCATGACTATAATCAGCTAAACAAAAATCCTTATGGTCAAGAGGAATTTCAAGTTCTGTAACATCTTTATATGCCATTTTTTTAACAGAATTAATTTTTCTTATTCTTCTGTATGCCACAGATTTGAATTTTTCATAAGATGGTATTTTTTGAACAATGTTAAGTCCTTTATTTTTGATTGAGGCTACAGTCTTTTTATAAACGGCTGGAACTGTTTCTTCTGAAGTAGTAGCCTTTTCTATGAAGGACCCTATTATTTCACAAACCGTGTTTTTATTTTCATCTGGCTTGCAGTTATCAGAATGCTTAATTTTTTTAACCACCTTTGATTCATCCTAAAAAAGAAACAAAACATAAGATACGAACTTTAAAAATATTTATACTATATATACTTATACACAATATACAGCTAAATAAATGGAAAAATAAATAGCATCAGCTAGTGGCACTGCGGGCAAAAAGACAGTTACACATACCTGTGATATAGTAATCGTCCCCTTACATTTTGTTTTCTTGTAATAGCGGCACCTCCATACTCTGTTTAAATTTTTATACTTTGTGTGAAAATGGTATTGATACCCATTGTGTAATAAAAGTCGGCCCCGGCTCTGTTTCAGAAAAATTAAATCGGATTCGCACATTTTTCTGCTTTTTATGACAATCAAATCATATGAACGACACAAGAAACAAACGCAATGAATGTCAGTCATTAGAATGAATTTTCAAATAGTTTCTAACACTTCAAGAAAGGAGAATATATATTAATATACTTATATTGTTCAAGTGCTTTTAACTCTCTTAAGTAGTTGAAAACTTGACTCTGTTATTAATAATAAATATAAGTGCCATTTGCACCATTGGATATGTTTGCCCCATCAATAATGGTAGCAATGGAGCAATGGTGCAAACGGTACATCATAGTATCATTTGCACCATCAATAATGGTAGCAATGGAGCAATGGTGCAAACGGTACATCATAGTATCATTTGCACCATCAATGGTACTGGTCAATGGTGCAAATGACACTACGGGGAAAAAAGTTGAAATCTCTGACGACGCCAAAGTCGCCTTAAAATCAAATACAAATATTAAGACACGTTTGTAAGCTACGCTTAGTTGCGTAGCATGCATGCTACGAGATATTGAATTGGTGCTACGCAGCTTAGTAGCAGTACTACGCTTCAGGCTGCGATAATGCTTCGTAGAACTGGTTGACCTAGGCGAGTTTAGGTTTGAGTCTTCAGTTTCTACGTGTATTTGGATACGTTTTTTGCAGCAAACAATCATACTGCGCAACTGATTCGGGGATACTTGGGTATTCAGTTAGTGCTACGAAGCGTAGAATTAATGCTACGAAAACCTTATGGCACACGTGCTATTTTTTTTTTATATATAATTATAATAGATAATTCAAGGTATTAAACTAGGTTTTTACAGCATTAAACAACTAACCATGTAACATAAAGATTGACGCTGCGTCCCAGAAATGATAATTGATTAATTAACGCTACGAAAGCTCAATTTGTAGCTAGTAAGCATTAAAACTACAAATCTCAGTTAAGTATCATACGAAACCAGTTTTTATTTATCAAGGTCTGCTTAGTTGGGGTCTTTTATTGAGCTAAATTAGTCCGATGTAAATATAATGTGTCTATGTTTGGCACCGTAGCACCCAAACCGCAGACCCAATTTTGATTTTGTTTAATTCGACTTGATCGAGATTGTTCTTAGCTATATTCTTAACGATTTATTCGTGCTGGGGATTAAGTATTTTTTATATAACATCCCGTGTTGCCCCCGCCAAGCGTGGTGAGTATGGCAACAACCCCTTCATGATCAGTTATTGCAGATTCATGAGGGAGGTCTATGTACAGCAATGGAGCACTCCTACTCCTGAGATGATGATGACCATCGTGAATTAAGCCTTTCTGTTTAAACTCCAGGGTGTTCGATCGAGATGACAACGGTTATATAACACGGGACGAGCTCCGCTCCGCCCTGGAGATGATCGGCGAACCCGTGACGGACGCCCAGCTGAACCAGGTGCTGGCGCTGGGAGACATCGATCACGACGGCAGGATCGATTACGAAGGTAATGTCCCTGTATTAGAATTATTCATTTATTTTTTTCTTACTTATTTCATACTTTGTTTTTAAGTGTTATTAGGTTAACTATGCTTGGAAACAACCAGACATTTAGCTTTGTGTTATCAATAAATAAACTATGAACTATTTGTTGACGACCACCTGGCGCAGTCGTTTTAATTTAAGGCTGGATATATTTTGACTGCCTGCCTGGCTCCGTTGGTCTAATAGCCGACTGATACGCAGGAAGTAGCGGGTTCGATTCCCGCCACGGGACAAATGTTTGTGTTGTGTTTTTCAATGTGTGTAAAGTATGTATTTACGAAAAAAAATAATTATTCTATTAATCATCTGGTTTCCATAGTACTTGCTTAGTTTGGGACTAGGTGGTGTTGTGTGTAGTGGTACAGCATTATCTTTTTCTCTCTCTCGTCCTTACCACAACGTATTGTCCCGCAGGGTGATTACTTATTTCGCGACAGCTTTTAAAATACAGCAACGATCGCCGTTGCTGTCAAATGTCAATTCCTTGCTGTTCTCTGATGCAAACTTGACGTTTCACAGCAACGATCGCCTGTTGCAAAGCCTGTCGCGAGATACGTAATCACCCTGCTGGACTGATTTCTGGAGATAGGTATATAAGGGAGGCCTGTATTCAATAGTGGACGTTTTACGCCTGAAATGATGATGTTGATGATTTATGAGGATGTATTCGCAATAGACCGAAGGTGCTCTTGGTATTCTGTTATATTATATGGTGATTGTAAACAAAAAAAAATCTTATGATTCATAATTTAGGAGGGAAAAGGGAGTTTACCGAGAAATCAGATGCACAGTACTTTGCACAATTATTTCAGATACTTTATGCTTCGATCAAATATAACCTAGATACAACATTACCTTATGAAACTACGCAAGAAAACGGCTTGATTTTTACTTTTGAAATCTGTCAAAACTACGATATATCTGTCAAAACTACGATAGAACATAAATCCAATGGAGTAGTTTTCGTATAATATTTTTTTTGCTTTATGAAATTTATGAAGAACTGTTATTTTACTGTAAATTTATGACCTAGATAGCTTGCCCTGGCTTCGCTCAAGTTATCATTTTTTGTAATAACCTTTCTCCATTGACTCCGAAATACATTCATATACAAGTGAGATTGTTTGTTCTCTTTTCATATAGCAACGACTGAACAATTTAAGTTAATATTTTTACTAACCCAAACATCGAGGCATTAGGTAATACATGAATTCAAGGGGTAAATAATTTGATAACAAAAATACTTTTATTTATACATTTCTTACTAATCACAACTATAATAACAATTCATTTTCATACTCGTATTTTCATACACCGTCAGGTGACTGCTCGAAGTATTATTAATATTTTGGGTTGAAGTAGTTTGCAGAATGGAAATATTTTTTAGCGGTAAACAATTGCCACTGAATTTAATACTTAGCTCTAAATGAGCTACATCTTCTTGTATGCTGCTTTAAACTGGCACGTATTAGGGTTATTTTTTATTATTTTTATATATCCTTCGAAGTCCGTTTTTTGTGATGTACATGTCTGATTCAGCAAAATGGTCTGAACAAACTACACTGGAGTCATTAGGTGTAAAATATTCGTCATTGCGTTCTTCTTTAACCAATAACCGCCATATTTCTCTTTGAATTTAGTTTTTGGGAAATCTGTTAGGTATTTAAAACTACTTTTAGATTAAAATGTTTTAAAAATAAGGCGACTCCAATATTTTGCAATGTTATTGTTCTGAACCAAGGTTATATTTGTCCTTGTCTTACATTACGCGTGTGAAAGAGACAACATCGAAGCCAAAATAATAGGATATAATTTTTTTTTTAACTAATTTAGAGATGATTACTAGATTATTTAGAAGTTTAATCACTCTATGTACTTGTAAAAATGTAATACTTTCCGAAAATACGAGATTCCATGTTGTTTATTCCTTGCGGGCGTGATATTTTTACAACTTTACGAAACATTTCGGCATTGTTACACGCGTGACAGTCGGCGCGATACTGACGGCAAAAGAGTGCAAACAATGAATTTTTGCACTCTTTTGTCTGGTCACTTTTAGTAAGCTTACGCGATATCTAGGTTATATTTGATCGAAGACTTTATGCATATAGTTATTTTTCAATTTGGGAACGATGATATCCATAAGGATCCATGGTATCCATGAGAAATTAAGGCATAGTTACATGACGATAATTTAAACTTGCGGTTGGGTTTTTTGTTTCACTTGTTTTTACACCCAGTTCTGATGATGTGATCCATGATAAATCGAGGGAAATACTCAAATGTACATATTATAGCGGTTTGGATATTTTCAGCTACAAGTCAACTATTTTATCATTGAAGCCGTTTTTTTTAATCCTTGTGTTGTAAATTGTCACTGACATCAGTACAAGTTACTGCTAATTGTATTGTATGTTATACATATAAATTAAACAATAAATTTCGATATATTTCATAAATACGGGAACTATCAAGTAGTATTGTAACGTCGAAGATTATTCCGATACGTTTCGATTTTTCAAGAAAATCATCATCATGGAATTGAATGCGCGTCCGCGCGTGGGGCCGTCACGACACCATCAGTGTCATATAATCTTCGACGAACGATTTACAATACCACGTGAGTAATTCCCGTTACAAAATTACAAAATGAATAGTATATCTCACGTTAATTTTGAAAAAGAAATAGATTTCGATTCGGGTTTAACTCGTACCAATATGTATTTTAAGCTTTTGTGTCCAACGGATTGTGGGCGAATGAGTTCGCTGAATTAATCAATTCGAAAATAAACGGATCAACAAACTTTAAACATGCAAACAATGAATGGAATGCTGTAAATACATAAATAACAGTATAAAAAGACTAAAAACCCAATTACATTGGCAAATACTCGCATGAAACATTACAATATAATCCAGATGAGACGGAATACAACGACAGGGGAAATGACTTATTCGACCTTGGATCTATTTTAATTTTATTTCTTGCAGAGTTCGTGAAAATGCTGCTGTAAGAAACCCGTAGCTGTGAATATTGGAGACTCGTTATCAATACGACATTTCTAGGCACAAGAGCACTGCGGCGAACCACTGATTTATTTACAATGATTCGGGTTCATATATAGTAAACACATATTGGTTTGCCTACGAACAGTTGGATACCTTTGAACAGTTCGTAGGAACGCCTGCATCACCTAAACCGACTTTGTTTGTCTTGTTGGACATGATAACAGCCATTTTCTTTCTACTTGAAAGACATTATTTATTTATGTTAGTTCAAACTCCTTTAAAAATACTTTACAAAAACCTGAAGATATATAAAATTCCCTGGTCGTATATAGGTAAATTCGAATATAGGATATATTAGAATATACATTTTCTTTAAAATAATTTGCAAATGTCATATAAAAGTGTCAGTGTTACCCTACGTGGCGACTTGTGTCAGCGTTTTGAATATACCTAATATCATATAATTGTTATAAAACTAATCCTTTATCTCTAATACTTACCTAAGCATATTTTGCGTATATAAGTACCTACGCATGCATAATGTGCTAAGGTAGGTACAGCTTAGGTTAAGCGGTTGTTACAAAATATGTAAATAAATAAGTTACCTTCTATAGATTCATAGTTTAAGAGTTAACTTTTGTATATTATGCAATTTATTACTCATATGAAATTGAAGATATCAATGTCAATATTATATATATTTTTGAAAAGTTACCACTCTATAGTTAAATGAGTGACCTACATAAAGACAATACCAAAAGAGATTATATGTTTGACGGCCATAAAAATATGGGATATGTTTTTTAAAAGTAGGGAATTAAAAATAGCGGCATATTCTGCTTTGCTTATTTTGTGAATTGTGCTTATAACATAATTGTGTAAAAACTAATTATTTGCACATGACCTTATTAGGTAGCTTACTTAGGTTATGTTTAGAATAAGCGTCAAAAAGATAAATACAAAACTACCACAAGAAAATAATATGTAAGTGTTAATACAATATTCTATCAATCGAATGCTTGTGACAAAAATACTCTACCAAGATAATATGAAAAGTAACTCAACCATCCAATGCTGTCCATATTTTCGTTTACAAAATGATTAATAGGAATATACCTTATAAATAAATAAATTAAATGCATCTATAGGATGTCAAACATTCAAGTTTTTCAAGTATATTTACGTAATGGTTGTGATGCGAATATGCATAGCACGGTGTTATAGATTTTGTAAATGTTGTTGAATTCGTTTATCTCAGGCCTCTATGTAATAATGTATCAAAAAGTCAGTACCTATAACATAGTTTCTGTAACCTGTGGTATAACTAGTTAAAAGTTTAGCGTAACATATCTGCACTAAGGTCAAGGCTATCTGTCGAGATGTATTAAAAAGGAACTTTTTGAAGATTGTATAATTACCGAAATGTATAAAATAATACCTACGCAAATGAGTGGTTAGTTTTCAAATAACATTTTTACAAAGAGCCTTTGAAAGGCATGTGATGTGGAATGAACGTGATCAATAAAATATTGAATTTGTTATTTATTTATTCACCCCTATTTTGTTCATGGTTTATTACCAGCTATCAAAAGTTAATATACCTTGTCTGGAAGAAGCTAAAATACCGTTTTCGCCTGTATCATATAGATGCGTCTTGGATGCGTATTGGCAACCAGTACCATACCAACTAACGTGTGCGTTTGCGGTGTATTCATCCCCTTCTGGACAAGTAAATTCTCGGTTCTGTTATATTGTCTATGGGTCCATGCCAGCCAAAAACCGACCGAGGAAGTCTTGTGGCTGCGGTTCATGACTAGGATTCCAGTGTCTCATGATATGGTGCTTCTGTTGCCATTGGTTTCTTACCTCCTTCAGTTCTATAAAACCCTAGAAAAATATTTAAAACTGTAAAAAAATATATATTTCTGAGAATCTATAGGTGTTACAAGATTATTTTTAGGTGCCTACGTACTCATAGAATACTTAAACGTTCTTATCTTTATCGTTATCTTACTCAACGGAAGAAATACCAAGGTCAATAGAGATAGGTATAACCAAATATTTAAATCGTTATATACGCCCTTACCTTAATCAAACCGCACTGTTGTTTCCACACGAAATGAGTGATCTCACTCATTTGGAAACAGTGTACCTACCTCTAAACCCTCTAAACACAGTGTAAGCCGGACGTGGTGTGTTATTTTTCTCACGAAAGTTCGTGCAACATGATTGCACAATAAATGGTAACAATAACAATTTGGTTTATTGGCAAAACCAGTGCATGCATGCGTCGGCATTATTTTTTACACACATATAAAGACAATACCATAGTTTTTGGTGTCAGGGACATCTACGATTTAATCTTTGTAGGTACCACAAACCTACCACATAAATCAGTAGGCAGCAGGTAGTCACCAAGTGGATTAATTTAATTTCGGGTACCTGTGTGCCTGAATAACTGTTTTAAAAAACTGGTATACCTACAGAAATTTACCTACCTAAAATGTTGAGGAGTGGGTATGGTGATATTTCTTTTATCTCACCTCGATGATCAGCATATCGATGACACGAAGATCAGTGACGCATGCGTTTTTGTAGAAGGCTTCTCGTAACTTCTTGTGAATCTGTTGTTCATTTTTCGTAATGTCGTGGTGCCTTACTGAAATTGTTAGTTGTTAACAATTAAGAAGGACTACCTTCGTGCCGCAATGTCTATGGCTGGCTGTTACGCAGGAGGTTGTATAGTCGATTCCCGCCTGGAGACAAATTTTGTACCTATGTGCTGCAGATGTTTTTCATCGGGTTTGGATGTTTTTTATGAATTCATCATCATTCTCATCTCAGCAGACTGCCAGACATCTCTCTTGTGGCTCTCCAGGTACTGACCCATAATCACCACGCTTTGGCGACGGGATATTGATACAAGGAAAGACGCTGCTGTCCATCTTCCGCAAGCAAATCTTGTCAGAATCATACCACATCCAAGTGCAAGAGAGTAGAGGCAACATTCTAGGTACCTACCTACCACCGGCGCTAGACGTATAGGTATAGGGTGATTTAAAAAGGAAAAATATTAAATAGTCTTACCAATATAAGGAATGTAGCGATAAAATCCTCTATAGAGGCCTAACATGCGCGTGTGAGCTTCCTTACAGTCTATGGACATGAGCGGCCGCACTGTCTTCACTGCGGCATTTGCTGCTTGTTTTGCAGACATTTTATAAACACGAAATTTCTCCAAGTAATTCAAGCACTAAAATGATGAAATGACTTGTCAGTGCGGAATCTGTCTGTTTGGCTTACTGAAAATGCAATGAGTTTTCATATTAGACAAAACAGTTTCTACTCATACCACAGACAGATAATATAGGTAAATAAATGATACTGGACAATTCACACAGCATCATCTAGCCCCAAGCTAAGCAGAGCTTATGTTATGGGTACTAGATGACATTAATACTACAAATATGTTCTACCTCTATATGAACTGCTCAAGATGGTAAAAAAAACTCATCATCATCATCATCAGCCTTTATCGACCCACTGCTGGGCATAGGCCTCCCTTTGAATTAAGATTATATATTAATACCAAGTTGGATTCGCAAATAATGTATACTTTTTGATCTAAAAGCGTTACTTGCGAATAAGAAAAATAGTATGAGGTATCCATAAAAGATAGACATATGCTGTCGCTTGCTGTTGCTTTTTTGTAGACCTTTTTAAGGGTAACAATTCTTCATCCTCCTCCTTCTTCAATACATTACTTGCACATAACTTCAATGATTTACGCAGCGCACGGCAAAAAAACTCCCGATCGGCATGAAATTTTCCGAAAACTTCATCTTCATCATAGTTCAGCGAGCTTACACCAAACCTCAATGAATTTTAATGCTAAGCCTTCCTCTTGAAACACTCTATCCATTGGTGAAAACCGCATCGAAATCCGTTGCGTGGTTTAGGAGAAGAAAGCTAAACAGACAGACGCAAGCAGCGACTTCAATTTATACAATGTGATGGAAAAGAGATATCCTTAATATCATACCAACAAAAGGCCATATAAAAATACCTCTAAAACGCCCAGTAGGTACGTACCTACTCTACAACCTCAAAATTACTAAAGAACCTACGCATCTAAACTGTTTTGTAAGTTGAGTTTTGAATAAATTAATCTTTATTCCTAATAATAAGGAAGAAAAGGTAAGGTCTTGGCTACACTGAATTCTTATAGGTAGAGGTTACCACTTAACATCAGATGGGCCTTTGGCTTGTCTCGTCATTTAGTCGTAAAGAAAAACATGATTCTTCATCATCTCAGCCATAGGACTGCTTGTCCACGTCCACTGCTGGACAAAGGATCATGGATCCCCAAGATCTAGGCCATCCTCACCACGCTCTTTCTACAATAAATCTAGTCGGCTGTAGGGTAGGTACTCTATTTTTGACGTTTTTAGGGTTCCGTAGGAACACACACAACAACAAGGAACCCACCCTTATAGTTTCGCTTCGTTCGTCTACGGCTTTGCGAAGAGACAATAGGTCTTCAGAACGGCTGTTTTCCTGAAAACCTTACAGCTGATTTACATTTTACTTAGGACCCATATAACTAAAATATATTAAATTTTTCAAAGATAAATATAAATAGTTTCAAGCTTATCTGGGTAAAAGTGAAAAGTTATATATTTTATTGTTTTTAGTATTTTTTGTTACATTTGCATCAGAAATACATCGTCTGTATTTTAACAAATTTCAACTGTCACGGTTCATGAGGTCAGCCTGGGGAAAGACAGACGGACAGTGGAGTCTTAGTAATAGGGTCCCGTTTTTACCCTTTGGGTACGGAACCCTTAAAATGATAAGAAAATAATTCATTTGGTACACGTAATTTTTCGATTTGATTTCGGGTTCCGTTTGCGAAATATTATGTAGTTTTAAACTTTTTTTTTTTCGTGCGCTCCGTTCGACCCAGCGGGACTAAAAGTGAGAGAACTCATTTTGTAAAATGTCAATGCGGCGGTAAGTCGACAGGGCGCGAGTCCTTTGTTGTACTTAGATTAATCATTTAGTCAAAATTTCGGGTCTATTTTAGAACACCGGCCATATTCTTATTTGATTCTCCGGCGTAATTAATGAAAGTATCATTATACGGACACTGGCAGAATTGTGACCGCTAGTCACAGAAGCCAAAAAAATAAGAAGAAGAAGGGCGCGAGTCGATGCAGGGGGAACAAATCGCCAAGTTGCCCTTGAGTAAAAATTACCTATTTTATGTTTTTTTGACATTGTTGATGGGAAATTGCATGCGAAATTCAACACACCATTACCTCTATGTAGTAGGTATATTACTTAGAAATGAGCTTTGGCACAGATATTGTGACAACATGTGGATATAGCTTATAGCTCACTTGAATGTATAGTTTGAATGAGTTATTTTTACCATAAAGTAAACAACATTTTAAATTGAAGCTTCTGTTCTATTTAAATAATATCTTAGACTGCTACTCATATTTACACTGTCTGATTGACATAGTTCATTCATTAGAGGAGAAAAATTTAGAGAGAAAGTCTTTCGGTTTGGGTTCATCGGTAGGTTTGAAGTAGGTCATAATGTGTCCTTTCTGTTTCCACATTTGCATGGTCTCCTTCAGTTCCATTTGACCCTGAAAAAAATAGTTTATTAAAAAAAATGCTGCATTGGCCAAGTGGTGTGAATTTATTTATTAATAAAGGACGCCCAACAGAATGAACAAACATAATTCTCACATTATCAAACTAAAATATTTTGATATTTCTGCTCTTAATACCTGACTTACAATCCAGAGGTTGTGGGTTTGATACTGGCTGTGCACCAATGTATTTACTTTTGTGAAAAACATTTTGAGGAAACCCACAGCTTAGTTAGCTTTAGACATATTAACCTGTTCTGTCCTTTGACTAATAGCTGACTTAGCTGAGATAATGTAATAGGTGCTGGGGAAACCTAATCCATCTAACAAAATTCCAGGCACTCCATACAGCATGAATACCAGTTACTGATGCTGATAAATTATCTATAATAGATACAAAAGCCTTACTTTTTCTAATAAACAAACATTCGCTAGGCCTAGGAATAGGCCTATTAAGAAAGTTTTACAAACTGACTGATATGAGGACAAAATGTTTTCATTCACCATTAGATAGTGCAGTGTTATCATAGATTATTCTTAAGTAAAATGCATTGGTTCATGAATCCAAGGCTTACTGATAAGATCTTCACCTTTCAGATAGGTCTTTGGTTAACAAATCTTTAATCCGCTTTTGTTTCACTACTTTGCAAAACATTTGATCAAGCAGCCACTCTATAAACCAAAAAAATTGTGGCTCTATTCTGTTTAAGATTACCTGTTATAGTATTAGTAGATTGCAGCCCATGTGTATCAATTGATTTTATTATTTTTATGTTCAGCAACTGTCAAATATAGGCTTAGATAGAGCTTTATCTTATTTTACAAAACCAATGATATGATATGATTGTCATTAATTACATCGGTATTTTGGCCTTTATCATAGGCCTGTCCATTTATTTCAGATGATTCAAGTTGTCCATGGAAATATGCATTTTTTTATGACTTTTCAGTCCTACTTGTAGTAATGAGCATTGTTACTGTAATATATTAGTAAAGAAGCATCTATTTGAGAACTTACCTTGATAACAAGCATATCTATAACTCTGACATCGGTAACATCTTTATTTTTAACAAACAGCTCCCTAATTTTCTGGCGGCACTGTTCCTCTGACTTCGGAATGTCATATTCTTTTACTGGAACAACAAAACAATTGATTATTTACACTGTAAAGATGTCAGAAGAAAATTATATTGTAAAGACTTTATATTGATTACAAATGATAAGATGAGGTATACCTGTGACACAGGCATTGTGTTCATTAAAATGGATGTATTTTTAGTAACTTATTGAGTTTAGCATGGAAATAACAGAAGAAAAATGATGACATAACAGGTTACTTACCCAAGTAAGGGACCTGACGATACCATGCCTTGTACAGGTTCAGGACTCTGCCTCTCGCTTCACCCTTGTTGATCGAAAGAATAGGCCTCACATTCTTTTTGCCCACTTGAATGGCTTGCCTTGCAGACATTTTGACTAATATAAATCTTTCAGACAATTTTCTCACTCGATGTTTTCGACCATGGAACTATGTATTTGTATGTATGTATGTTTCTTCTTCTTTTTTTTGTGGCTTTTTATTTGGTTTTACACAGTTCTGCCAGTGTCAAATATCATAATCCTTAGAAAAGTCAAATTATAGGTTACAGATAACAAAATGAAGAATAAAGTTATAAATTAGAACTTTTGAACTTTTTTTTTTTAACTTTTTTAGTAGGGTTAATTTTATCTGTAACAACACAAGTTATTACCATCATTATTATTATTATGAGTAATCTTGTTTTGATTTGACTTGTCAATTTGACAGCAGTGACGTGTGACATTGACATCAGAGCGGTTTGGAGAGGCCTTTTGTTGATTTGATAGCTATACCTCCTGGCCACGGTAGCACAGTAGCTTAGACGCGATTTATAAGGACTACTCACTCACCGACGGACCTTTCCCTCTGTCAATCCTTTTCGCCAAAAATCTAACGGGTTTATAAAAACTAATTCAATAATCGATTTCCCAGTCACAGAATCGCTTTCGCAGTGTGATAAGCTCAGAGGCGGCTTTACCTATAGTGCAGGGTGTGCGGCGCACACGGGCGCCGAGTCTAAAGGGGCGCCGAGTGCCATCTAATGTGACTCAACAGATTATAGGTTAATGATTATATTGGAGTAGTGTCGCATCACTACCAAAGGCACGTGCCGGATGAACGGAAAAAAAAAACGTTGGGTTGCAGTAGGTACTCGAACGAATAATTAACATTATTCATTTTTTAGCTAGGCAATGTTTGGCTTTTCGGGGAAGATCTGAAAAAAATACGATTCTGGTAATGGTAACTTTTTAAAGCTGGTTGAATATACCTCTAATTTTGATGATGTGCTTGCGGAACACAAGTGCCCTTATTCAAAACTCATTATCTTGGTCATAATCATCATCATCATTTCAGCCGTAAAACGTCCACTACTGAACTAAGGCCTCCCTCATGGATCTCCATGAGGGGTAGGTGCCATACACACCACGCTTGGCAGGCGGGTTGGTGAGCGCAGTACGGGATGTTGATATACAGAAAGACGCTGCTGCCCATCTTCCGGAGGTGTCCCTTAGCAGGCTCTTACTGCATCCACGGGTAGGAGAGGAGGGGTAACATTCTACTGCCGGCACCCCACGGCTATAATATTTAGAATGAAATAATACAATTATTAGGAGAAATAATAAAAAAAGCTATTGTTTTGCAATTGACACAATCCAAATATTTTTCAATTATTTTAGATTGCACTCCAGATATTAATAATAATAAATAATAATAAATATTGCTGGACAAATCACACAGCATCATATAGCCCCAAGCTAAGCAGAGCTTGTGTTATGGGTACTAGATGACTGATATACTTAATACATTATACTACATAGATAGATATTTTTATTAAATATAGAAAAACACCCAGAACACCCTGAACAAATATCTGCAGATCGTACAGACATTTGTCCCGAGGCGGGAATCGAACCCCTTGCATCGCAGGCGGACCTTCGCCCGCTGCGCCACAGAGCTCGTCGATATGGGTTGTCGTACGGTACGTTCTTTTAAATGCAAGCACCAACAAGGCAAAAGAACACTTTCTGGGTTTTTTTCCTATTACATACAGACACTACTGGCCAGGGTTTACACCTATGTTTTATTTGACACTATCATTTTATATTTAAGATAATATATGGATGTGCAAAGCTTATTATGTATACTCTCCCGAAGCACACACGACCAAACAGGTAAATAATATAACAATGATGTTTTTATTATGTTAAGGTGCATTTCAAACATATTCCTGAGTTACAACAAGGAGCCTTAAGAATTTTCGTAAGACTTGAGTTATCTTTAGTTAACAATGGTGTCAATTCGGTTGGCGCACTTCCTAAAGCTAACGGAAACGTAAAATGAGAACTACCTATTCGGCTGGTGCCGTTCGAAAACGAAAACGGAAAAAAAAGTAATTTTACGTTGACAGCTCTATATTATAGAAACAACATTATCTCTAACATTTTAATAAGCTTTAAGAAGTGCAACAGAATCAACACCAATATCTATGATTTAACTTACCTACTTATGCTAATTTAATAGCCTTTTATTCGTAATATTACTGTAATTCTAGCTAGACTTCGCTATGACGCATCTAAAGAAAAAAACATCATTGTAGTATAATCTTTTTGCCCAATAAGCCAAACATTGCCTAGCTAAAAAATGAATAATGTTAATTATTCGTTCGAGTACCTACTGCAACCCAACGTTTTTTTTTTCCGTTCATCCGGCACGTGCCTTTGGTAGTGATGCGACACTACTCCAATATAATCATTAACCTATAATCTGTTGAGTCACATTAGATGGCACTCGGCGCCCCTTTAGACTCGGCGCCCGTGTGCGCCGCACACCCTGCACTATAGGTAAAGCCGCCTCTGAGCTTATCACACTGCGAAAGCGATTCTGTGACTGGGAAATCGATTATTGAATTAGTTTTTATAAACCCGTTAGATTTTTGGCGAAAAGGATTGACAGAGGGAAAGGTCCGTCGGTGAGTGAGTAGTCCTTATAAATCGCGTCTAAGCTACTGTGCTACCGTGGCCAGGAGGTATAGCTATCAAATCAACAAAAGGCCTCTCCAAACCGCTCTGATGTCAATGTCACACGTCACTGCTGTCAAATTGACAAGTCAAATCAAAACAAGATTACTCATAATAATAATAATGATGGTAATAACTTGTGTTGTTACAGATAAAATTAACCCTACTAAAAAAGTTAAAAAAAAAAAGTTCAAAAGTTCTAATTTATAACTTTATTCTTCATTTTGTTATCTGTAACCTATAATTTGACTTTTCTAAGGATTATGATATTTGACACTGGCAGAACTGTGTAAAACCAAATAAAAAGCCACAAAAAAAAGAAGAAGAAACATACATACATACAAATACATAGTTCCATGGTCGAAAACATCGAGTGAGAAAATTGTCTGAAAGATTTATATTAGTCAAAATGTCTGCAAGGCAAGCCATTCAAGTGGGCAAAAAGAATGTGAGGCCTATTCTTTCGATCAACAAGGGTGAAGCGAGAGGCAGAGTCCTGAACCTGTACAAGGCATGGTATCGTCAGGTCCCTTACTTGGGTAAGTAACCTGTTATGTCATCATTTTTCTTCTGTTATTTCCATGCTAAACTCAATAAGTTACTAAAAATACATCCATTTTAATGAACACAATGCCTGTGTCACAGGTATACCTCATCTTATCATTTGTAATCAATATAAAGTCTTTACAATATAATTTTCTTCTGACATCTTTACAGTGTAAATAATCAATTGTTTTGTTGTTCCAGTAAAAGAATATGACATTCCGAAGTCAGAGGAACAGTGCCGCCAGAAAATTAGGGAGCTGTTTGTTAAAAATAAAGATGTTACCGATGTCAGAGTTATAGATATGCTTGTTATCAAGGTAAGTTCTCAAATAGATGCTTCTTTACTAATATATTACAGTAACAATGCTCATTACTACAAGTAGGACTGAAAAGTCATAAAAAAATGCATATTTCCATGGACAACTTGAATCATCTGAAATAAATGGACAGGCCTATGATAAAGGCCAAAATACCGATGTAATTAATGACAATCATATCATATCATTGGTTTTGTAAAATAAGATAAAGCTCTATCTAAGCCTATATTTGACAGTTGCTGAACATAAAAATAATAAAATCAATTGATACACATGGGCTGCAATCTACTAATACTATAACAGGTAATCTTAAACAGAATAGAGCCACAATTTTTTTGGTTTATAGAGTGGCTGCTTGATCAAATGTTTTGCAAAGTAGTGAAACAAAAGCGGATTAAAGATTTGTTAACCAAAGACCTATCTGAAAGGTGAAGATCTTATCAGTAAGCCTTGGATTCATGAACCAATGCATTTTACTTAAGAATAATCTATGATAACACTGCACTATCTAATGGTGAATGAAAACATTTTGTCCTCATATCAGTCAGTTTGTAAAACTTTCTTAATAGGCCTATTCCTAGGCCTAGCGAATGTTTGTTTATTAGAAAAAGTAAGGCTTTTGTATCTATTATAGATAATTTATCAGCATCAGTAACTGGTATTCATGCTGTATGGAGTGCCTGGAATTTTGTTAGATGGATTAGGTTTCCCCAGCACCTATTACATTATCTCAGCTAAGTCAGCTATTAGTCAAAGGACAGAACAGGTTAATATGTCTAAAGCTAACTAAGCTGTGGGTTTCCTCAAAATGTTTTTCACAAAAGTAAATACATTGGTGCACAGCCAGTATCAAACCCACAACCTCTGGATTGTAAGTCAGGTATTAAGAGCAGAAATATCAAAATATTTTAGTTTGATAATGTGAGAATTATGTTTGTTCATTCTGTTGGGCGTCCTTTATTAATAAATAAATTCACACCACTTGGCCAATGCAGCATTTTTTTTAATAAACTATTTTTTTCAGGGTCAAATGGAACTGAAGGAGACCATGCAAATGTGGAAACAGAAAGGACACATTATGACCTACTTCAAACCTACCGATGAACCCAAACCGAAAGACTTTCTCTCTAAATTTTTCTCCTCTAATGAATGAACTATGTCAATCAGACAGTGTAAATATGAGTAGCAGTCTAAGATATTATTTAAATAGAACAGAAGCTTCAATTTAAAATGTTGTTTACTTTATGGTAAAAATAACTCATTCAAACTATACATTCAAGTGAGCTATAAGCTATATCCACATGTTGTCACAATATCTGTGCCAAAGCTCATTTCTAAGTAATATACCTACTACATAGAGGTAATGGTGTGTTGAATTTCGCATGCAATTTCCCATCAACAATGTCAAAAAAACATAAAATAGGTAATTTTTACTCAAGGGCAACTTGGCGATTTGTTCCCCCTGCATCGACTCGCGCCCTTCTTCTTCTTATTTTTTTGGCTTCTGTGACTAGCGGTCACAATTCTGCCAGTGTCCGTATAATGATACTTTCATTAATTACGCCGGAGAATCAAATAAGAATATGGCCGGTGTTCTAAAATAGACCCGAAATTTTGACTAAATGATTAATCTAAGTACAACAAAGGACTCGCGCCCTGTCGACTTACCGCCGCATTGACATTTTACAAAATGAGTTCTCTCACTTTTAGTCCCGCTGGGTCGAACGGAGCGCACGAAAAAAAAAAAGTTTAAAACTACATAATATTTCGCAAACGGAACCCGAAATCAAATCGAAAAATTACGTGTACCAAATGAATTATTTTCTTATCATTTTAAGGGTTCCGTACCCAAAGGGTAAAAACGGGACCCTATTACTAAGACTCCACTGTCCGTCTGTCTTTCCCCAGGCTGACCTCATGAACCGTGACAGTTGAAATTTGTTAAAATACAGACGATGTATTTCTGATGCAAATGTAACAAAAAATACTAAAAACAATAAAATATATAACTTTTCACTTTTACCCAGATAAGCTTGAAACTATTTATATTTATCTTTGAAAAATTTAATATATTTTAGTTATATGGGTCCTAAGTAAAATGTAAATCAGCTGTAAGGTTTTCAGGAAAACAGCCGTTCTGAAGACCTATTGTCTCTTCGCAAAGCCGTAGACGAACGAAGCGAAACTATAAGGGTGGGTTCCTTGTTGTTGTGTGTGTTCCTACGGAACCCTAAAAACGTCAAAAATAGAGTACCTACCCTACAGCCGACTAGATTTATTGTAGAAAGAGCGTGGTGAGGATGGCCTAGATCTTGGGGATCCATGATCCTTTGTCCAGCAGTGGACGTGGACAAGCAGTCCTATGGCTGAGATGATGAAGAATCATGTTTTTCTTTACGACTAAATGACGAGACAAGCCAAAGGCCCATCTGATGTTAAGTGGTAACCTCTACCTATAAGAATTCAGTGTAGCCAAGACCTTACCTTTTCTTCCTTATTATTAGGAATAAAGATTAATTTATTCAAAACTCAACTTACAAAACAGTTTAGATGCGTAGGTTCTTTAGTAATTTTGAGGTTGTAGAGTAGGTACGTACCTACTGGGCGTTTTAGAGGTATTTTTATATGGCCTTTTGTTGGTATGATATTAAGGATATCTCTTTTCCATCACATTGTATAAATTGAAGTCGCTGCTTGCGTCTGTCTGTTTAGCTTTCTTCTCCTAAACCACGCAACGGATTTCGATGCGGTTTTCACCAATGGATAGAGTGTTTCAAGAGGAAGGCTTAGCATTAAAATTCATTGAGGTTTGGTGTAAGCTCGCTGAACTATGATGAAGATGAAGTTTTCGGAAAATTTCATGCCGATCGGGAGTTTTTTTGCCGTGCGCTGCGTAAATCATTGAAGTTATGTGCAAGTAATGTATTGAAGAAGGAGGAGGATGAAGAATTGTTACCCTTAAAAAGGTCTACAAAAAAGCAACAGCAAGCGACAGCATATGTCTATCTTTTATGGATACCTCATACTATTTTTCTTATTCGCAAGTAACGCTTTTAGATCAAAAAGTATACATTATTTGCGAATCCAACTTGGTATTAATATATAATCTTAATTCAAAGGGAGGCCTATGCCCAGCAGTGGGTCGATAAAGGCTGATGATGATGATGATGAGTTTTTTTTACCATCTTGAGCAGTTCATATAGAGGTAGAACATATTTGTAGTATTAATGTCATCTAGTACCCATAACATAAGCTCTGCTTAGCTTGGGGCTAGATGATGCTGTGTGAATTGTCCAGTATCATTTATTTACCAATTAGTCTCGATTTTTTATCTCAAATAACGAAAAACTTTTGTAAATCTACGAAATTGGCTACTATTTCAACAAAACTATACTCACAGATGAAATGCTATTCCATCTTTTTGTAGATTTGAGGTACCGTAAACTGTGCCTACTCTGCTCCACTTTTGGCTCCAAAATTTAGGAAATTGTGAATATTTTATGAACTATTAAATATACTTAGATGTATTCATATAAAGTAGACGATTTAATCTATCATATTTTTAAGGTTTATTAACATAATGAAGTATTTTGGTATAATTTAAAAACGATGGATTAGGAGCAAAATTACCCATGGTCCTGGGAATCTTTGCTCCTAGGTATAGTTTTCCTCTTATTTCACTGGTAAAAGCTTTTAGGATCATATTTGGACTTTCTCTATTCGAACTTTGCTCCATTAATAATATGTTTTACCTTTTTTTGATATGGCAACTCTCAAAAAATGTGTAAAAATAAAAAACGTGTTTTTAAGAAAAAATATTCATATTTTTACACAAAAATTAGTTTAATTGCTTTTTAAACATATGTTTTGATAACAATCATTCAGTTTCATTCGTTTCAGCCGTATAACGTCCACTACTGAACACAGGCCTCGCTCATGGATCTCCATGAGAGGTAGTTACCATACTCACCACGCTTGGCAGGCGGGTTGGCGAGCGCAGTACGGGATGTTGGTAAACGGAAAGACGCTGCTGCCCATCTTCCGGAGGTATCCCTTAGCAGGCTCTTACTGCATCCATGGGTATGCGAGGAGGGGTAACATTCTACTGCCGACACCCCACGGCAATTACCACGGCATTCAGTTTCATTGCTGTTTTATATTTTGAAACTATATTTTAATGACAATCAGTCAGTTTTACTGCTGCTTTATATTCTTAAACTATTAGTATACAATCCTCGAATTTGGTTTCTTCTTCAACAGTAAATGTTGTTGGAGCGCCTGGTGGTCGATATGGCATTTTAGTTCGTTGAAGCCTGATAATGATTAAAAATAGTTCTTCGTGGGATGACATATTTTTCGCTGGCTTTTCTTTGAGTCAATTCTTTGTTTTCTATTGCAGCCAAACATGCTCGTAAAGTTTCAGGGGTGTAATTTTTCTAATTTCTGCAGCCTAAACGCTTTTTGTAATTTCTCGGCATCTGTAAAAATAAATGAAGAGTGCATTATACGACTAACAATAATTATCTTCAGTTTTTTAATACATGGCAACCTTTTGGATTTACTTTGCTCCAGTGCAAAGATACCCCATTTTGTACAAGAAAACAGGTCCATGCCGAAAAAGATAGAATAGGTCATGATGAACTTAGGAATTCATTAAAATATTGACACATTCTTAAATCTGAATAAATACATAATAATATGAGGACATAATTACCTTATTGCGCTGCACAGTTTTCGAGATAGAAATGACTTTTTCAGTAAAAAAAACAATTGAATTTCTCACTCAGCAAAAAAATGGCTTCCTGCGATCCGAAAAAAATTGCGGAAGAGAACTTGACAGTTCAGAAATGTCACTCAGATGTCAAACGTTTGGGGTGCGTTCAAAAACAACTGAAATGTTACGAGGATTGGAACATAATGGACGTTGAAACATTTTATAAAATTGGAGCATAATTATCTAGAGGGGGGCAAAGTAGGCACGTTTTACGGTATTGAATTTCTTTTTGCATCCGCTAACAGCACAAACAGGCATTTTCCCAAGAGCTTATCCAGAGGCGGCTCTAGCCCTTGTGGCGCCCGTGTGCCACCAGTACCCTGGCGCCCCCTAGTAGGAGCGAGGTCAAGATGGAATACTTACAGTTATATTTTCATACGAGAATTTTCGTCGGGCGAAATTCTGAGGGCCATAATAAATATAAGATGTATCTGCGGCTCTCCCAGTACTCACGTAACCACAGACAATGCCTCTAAGTAAATGATTACATTAAAATATTAGACAATCGCTTTAAATACATAAATATTTCACAGATGGAATATGCAAATAGAAAATGCAAATCTTATAACTAAGCCTTTTCCACCAAGGTCCTATTACTTATCCAGAATAAATCAATGCTATATTATGATTTCAGTTAGCATCATAACAATTTATTTTCTGACAATAAATTTTAATAGAGGAGTCACCAAATAGTTGTCTACTAGATGGACACTAGACTGAAACACCCAACATTTTTTTTATCTCAGTAGAAATTTGGAAAATCAGTACTTTTTATCAACAAATGACATTACCATAAAAAGTTCCAAAGAATATTTGTATGTGTAATGGAATAACTAAGCTAAGGTACATGAACATTTGTAGTAATTAATATCTCATAGCGCTTACAGTGATGATGCAATTGGAGCTATTAACAATTTTTACTACAAATAAACTATGTACCACAGTGGTTATTGCTTCTTTGATGTTACCTTCACATCTTAACTACTTAATTAATTGTAGTTACAGGAAAGGGCACTGGGAATCAGAGGATTAAATGACTGTAAGTTGCAGTACATTTAATTCTGTGGTTTAACTCAACTTTTGTTAGATTTTTTAATCTCAAACGAAATTGGCATACAAGATATGCGTGTTCAAGGTTACGATAATGGTGCAAACATGAGAGGGAAAAATATAGATCTTTATAAACGAATTTCAGATATAAACCCGCGCGCATTTTATGTACCATGTGCGACACACAGCCTAAATTTGGTAGTGAATACGCTGCTAAAGGTTCATTAGAAATAGTAAATTTATTTTCAATTGTGCAAGAAATTTATGTTACTGTTTATGTTATATGTTATTTATTTATGTTACGTTGGCAAATACTTGCTAAAGAAGTGCCAACTTTAAGTCTAAAACCACTCTCAAATACTCGATGGGAGAGCAGGGTAACCCCTTCCTTCCTAAAAAGCTTCTTGACATTATTTAAAATTGCACTATTTGCACCCGACGAAAATTCTCGTATGAAAATATAACTGTAAGTATTCCATCTTGACCTCGCTCCTACTAGGGGGCGCCAGGGTACTGGTGGCACACGGGCGCCACAAGGGCTAGAGCCGCCTCTGGATAAGCTCTTGGGAAAATGCCTGTTTGTGCTGTTAGCGGATGCAAAAAGAAATTCAATACCGTAAAACGTGCCTACTTTGCCCCCCTCTAGATAATTATGCTCCAATTTTATAAAATGTTTCAACGTCCATTATGTTCCAATCCTCGTAACATTTCAGTTGTTTTTGAACGCACCCCAAACGTTTGACATCTGAGTGACATTTCTGAACTGTCAAGTTCTCTTCCGCAATTTTTTTCGGATCGCAGGAAGCCATTTTTTTGCTGAGTGAGAAATTCAATTGTTTTTTTTACTGAAAAAGTCATTTCTATCTCGAAAACTGTGCAGCGCAATAAGGTAATTATGTCCTCATATTATTATGTATTTATTCAGATTTAAGAATGTGTCAATATTTTAATGAATTCCTAAGTTCATCATGACCTATTCTATCTTTTTCGGCATGGACCTGTTTTCTTGTACAAAATGGGGTATCTTTGCACTGGAGCAAAGTAAATCCAAAAGGTTGCCATGTATTAAAAAACTGAAGATAATTATTGTTAGTCGTATAATGCACTCTTCATTTATTTTTACAGATGCCGAGAAATTACAAAAAGCGTTTAGGCTGCAGAAATTAGAAAAATTACACCCCTGAAACTTTACGAGCATGTTTGGCTGCAATAGAAAACAAAGAATTGACTCAAAGAAAAGCCAGCGAAAAATATGTCATCCCACGAAGAACTATTTTTAATCATTATCAGGCTTCAACGAACTAAAATGCCATATCGACCACCAGGCGCTCCAACAACATTTACTGTTGAAGAAGAAACCAAATTCGAGGATTGTATACTAATAGTTTAAGAATATAAAGCAGCAGTAAAACTGACTGATTGTCATTAAAATATAGTTTCAAAATATAAAACAGCAATGAAACTGAATGCCGTGGTAATTGCCGTGGGGTGTCGGCAGTAGAATGTTACCCCTCCTCGCATACCCATGGATGCAGTAAGAGCCTGCTAAGGGATACCTCCGGAAGATGGGCAGCAGCGTCTTTCCGTTTACCAACATCCCGTACTGCGCTCGCCAACCCGCCTGCCAAGCGTGGTGAGTATGGTAACTACCTCTCATGGAGATCCATGAGCGAGGCCTGTGTTCAGTAGTGGACGTTATACGGCTGAAACGAATGAAACTGAATGATTGTTATCAAAACATATGTTTAAAAAGCAATTAAACTAATTTTTGTGTAAAAATATGAATATTTTTTCTTAAAAACACGTTTTTTATTTTTACACATTTTTTGAGAGTTGCCATATCAAAAAAAGGTAAAACATATTATTAATGGAGCAAAGTTCGAATAGAGAAAGTCCAAATATGATCCTAAAAGCTTTTACCAGTGAAATAAGAGGAAAACTATACCTAGGAGCAAAGATTCCCAGGACCATGGGTAATTTTGCTCCTAATCCATCGTTTTTAAATTATACCAAAATACTTCATTATGTTAATAAACCTTAAAAATATGATAGATTAAATCGTCTACTTTATATGAATACATCTAAGTATATTTAATAGTTCATAAAATATTCACAATTTCCTAAATTTTGGAGCCAAAAGTGGAGCAGAGTAGGCACAGTTTACGGTACCTCAAATCTACAAAAAGATGGAATAGCATTTCATCTGTGAGTATAGTTTTGTTGAAATAGTAGCCAATTTCGTAGATTTACAAAAGTTTTTCGTTATTTGAGATAAAAAATCGAGACTAATTTGAGGGATGAGATTTTTCCTTTAATCACTTCTAAATGCTTTCCTTCGATATAGATGAAACAATTTTGTTACGTAATAATTACGTAACAAAATTGTTATACGTTGGTCTTTTTTAAACTTTCGCGATAACAACACATTATTACTATGTATATTGGATTGTCGGGTATTCATCGCGCAAATTGGTACAGATGGGTAGAAACACCAATACGTTAAAATCAAAAGTCACGTGTGCTTAATAGTTTTTTAAGGTCTAATGTCAGATTTTTGCTTATCTCTCTTTAACGATAATTTATATCAGAGGAATAAAGCCATACAAAATTGTAGCTCATGTAAAATATACAATAATGTAATTGTGAGTCTTAGAAAATAAATAAATAATTAATGTTCGAGTTTTCCCGCTAAGAGATATAATTATAAATAGGTAGATAAAGTCGTATTCCACTAACCGAAAAAAAAAAAAACTTCCGAGGTGGTGAGCACATTAAAATGTTAATGGTATGTGGAGTTATTTTTCTCCAACATTTCGAATTGCGATATTTCTGAAATAATGACATATTGTGTACTTTATTACATGAGCTACAATTTTGTGACACATATTTTTGTTAAGTATTAAATTTACCCTTTACGAGAAAAAATGAAAAAACACGATATTTTTGACGTTTGACCATGAATAATTATTTGAATAACTTTTGTAGGACTTTTGTTTGACGACCTGTGTGGCGTAGCGAGCGAAGGTTTCCTGCGACATAAGAGGTTGCGAGTTCAATTCCCGCCTCGGAAAAAATGTTTCGATGGCCATCTGTGGTCATTTTTGTCCACATCAGTTCCACTTCAAATCATACTTTCTGAATGCAAATGCATAACATTTAGCAAAATTTGCTAAATTATTTTACCCACAATATTTGGAAAGTTCCTTCTTCGTGGATCCCATTTTTAAAAACTCATCAAACTATCAAGTGTATCTATTCGAACCCAAATTAAATTTTCTAAATAAGTTGATAAAAGACGGAGTTCTAAGGTAACATATATTTCAAAAAAAGTTTTTCATACGGTTTTCACCAATCGCGCGGCCAAATAATTCAAGCAGTATTTCCTGTTACTGCATTTGGGTATATAATTTGATAATCATCATTTAAGCCGTAAAACGTCCACTACTGAACACAGGCCTACCGCGTGAAACCCCATATAGTTGCCATACTCACCTAACTTGGCAGGCTGGTTGGCGAGCGCAGTACGGGATGTTGATACCCGGAAAGACGCTAGAGATGAGCCTGCTAAGGGATACTCCGGAAGATACATCATACGTAAGAGGCGCATCTTCCGAAGTGTCCCTTAGCAGGCTCACAGCAGATAACATCATCATTTCAGCCATAAAACGTCCACTAATGAACACAGGCCTCCCTCACGGATCTCCATGAGGGGTAGTTGCCATTCTCACCACGCTTGGCAGGCGGGTTGGTGAGCGCAGTTGGGATGTTGATACACGGATAGACGCTGCTGCCCATCTTCCGGAGGTATCCCTTAGCAGGCTCTTACTGCATCCATGGGCATGAGAGGAGGGGTATCATTCTACTGCCGGCACCCCACGGGTTATAACGGCAGATAACATGTTATGCGTTAATTATTTGATTTATAGAACAAATATTCATCTGGGATGTTGTAAGCGTTGCTCCGCTCAGGATTCTGTAATATTGTTTCTGTTTTTTGTTTGCTAAGTAATTTAATATTTTAAACATTAACACTGCAATAGCCATAACAAATTGATTTCAGTTTTATATTTCAAGTAGGTAGGTACCTATTAATTTAAAGCATAAAACTGTTTGTTATTTTATGTTAAAAGTATGTACCTATTGAATAAAATTGTTTCGTAAAAAACTGGTTATTTTATTTTGTCGCAATTAATAACAATCGAATCTTTAATCTGTGAAACCGAATATCGACCTTTGATAATCGATACTTTCAATCCCTATGTACAGTCATTTTGAGAAATAATGTTACCAGTATAATTAATTCCCACTTTTTACACAATTTAGGGAAAATAAATGCTCATTGGTTGCATGTTATTATTTTTTCGGAGCTTTGTAATCCGCAACAGTACTTTTAGTAAAAAATGCTTTTCCTGATTTTTGTTCGTCAAGTCTTCTTGACAAATAAGAGTAGGTACCTACGCGATATTTCTGATATAATATCGCGTAAATGGATTCATTTTGTAATAAAAATGTAGCAATATCACGACTTTTTAAGATTTAAAATTGTTTTATAATAAACACAAACATAATAATATAGGTTAATTGTTTCTATAATTATGTAATTCTACAACGAAGCCCAAATCGGTTGAGCAAAATAAGAATATATAAGGGTGAGTAATGATGACGCTGGTATCACTTTTGAGTTTTTTTGCATGTAGTATATGTCAGTCATGCATGACTGCGTAGCGTTGGTAATTTTTCCCAAATTTTGAACTAGTGTTGAGAATACATGTCTGTGTGTGTTTATAAAGACACAAACAATTTTAATGTGTGTAGGTATGGTAACAATGTGTTTCTTCTCCCCCCGCTAAAAATGGCAGAATTTTTTGTATTGAGAAATAGGCGCGTGCCTTGTCTTGTTATATCTCGTCTAAGCACAGTAGTAGTGATTAGAAGGCAACATTTTCCAAAAAAATGTACACCCAAGTATTGTTATTTTAAAAATAAAACCGGGCAAGAGCGAGTCGGACTCGCGCACCGAGGGTTCCGTGCCATCATACAATATAATTTATGACAAAGGCGGTTTTATATTTGTTGGAGAACCTTGACAGCGCCATCTCTTGTCTGATAGCAGAACTTATGTAGATTTTTTACACTTTCGATGATTTCTAAAAAAGTATGCTATGTAGAGAGATTGTAATAAATTTCCTCTAATCTTTACATACACTTCTAATAGTAATAAAAGTTTCAAAGGTTTATCTCCGCAAACTTCGGAGATAAGGGGGAACGCTATTTTTTTCAACATTTTTGTAAATAACTCAAAAACTATACGACTTAAAGGAAAACTAAAAACTGTTTATTAATGTGCAAAAGAATACCTTTCATATGATACCCCACATAACCTAGTAACTTTCCAAAAATTTTGAAAACACCCCTTCCACCCCCATTGTCTAAAAAACTATGCAAATTAGAGAGTTCGATATAATTTTCCTATAAAGTTTACATACACTTCTATGAGCTATAAAAGTATCACGGGTTTATCTCTGCAAACTTCGGAGATAAGGGGGGGGGGGGGGGAACGGTCAATTTTTCAACATTTTTGTAAATAACTCAAAAACAATACGGCTTAAAGGAAAACTAAAAACTGTTTATTAATGTGCTAATAAATACCTTTCATATGATACCCCACATCACCTATTTACTTTACAAAATTTTTGAAAACCCCCCTTGTCTAAAAAACTATGCAAATTAGAGAGTATGCTACAACTTTCCTATTAAGTTTACATACACTTCTATGAGCTATAAAAGTATCACGGGTTTATCTCTGCAAACTTCGGAGATAAGGGGGGGGGGACGGTCGTTTTTTCGACATTTTTGTAAATAATTCAAAAACAATATGGCTTAAAGGAAAACTAAAAACTGTTTATTAATGTGCAAATAAATACCTTTCATATGATACCCCACATCACCTATTAACTTCACAAAATTTTTGAAAACCCCCCTTCCACCCCCCTTGTCGAAAAAACAATGCAAACTAGAGAGTTCGCTATAATTTTCCTATAAAGTTTACATACACTTCTATTAGCTATAAAAGTATCATGGGTTTATCTCGGCAAACTTCGGAGATAAGGGGGGGAAACGGTCATTTTTTCAACATTTTTGTAAATAACTCAAAAACGATACGGTTTAAAGGAAAACTAAAAACTGTTTATTAATGTACAAATGAATATCTTTCATATGATACCCCACACGGCCTAGTAACTTCACTTAAAATTTTTAAGATCCCCTATCCGCCCCCCTGCAATCAAAATAAGAATATTTTTTAACATTTTAATATATGCTATATTAGTAAAAAAGTGTTGTCTTTTACCATTTTAAATTGCAAGTCGATAGCATCAGTAGTTCTCGAGATATCCATCTGTGACAGACAGACAGACAGACAGACAGAGTGATTCTATAAGGGTTCCTTTTTACCATTTTGGTCCGGAACCCTTATTATATGTTCATGATAAAATAATCATTTCTGAAGTTTTTATTTTTTTTTATTGAGAAAGTGCGTTTACCTGTACAACGAGAGGTTTACCTTTACTTTTAGAGGCGCGCACATGCGTTAATCTGTTTGACTTGAAACGTACAATTTTATTATCAGATACGCTCACATTCCTGAAAATATATAAGTACCTATACCTATCTTTATTTCATCCTTATAAATTAAACACTTTGTTAATGTTATGGCCTTTAATTTTATTGTTTACCCTAGATGCCTAAAAGTATATAATCTAAAATTAGTTATTTCGTAGCACCACAATTATCAACATAAGACTTAGAATTCTACACTTTGCATACCTATCATCCACGAACCATCGCTGTTTTATCTATCAACATTTTTGAAATTACAAAAACAGGACAAAACTAAAGGAAATACAATTCTACTACTACCTCTTCAAAAAAAACCCAATAACAAGTACAGGTGTTCAGTTACTTTAAACGGTATAGGTCAACAATATACCTCAACAAATAAATTAATAGCCATTAACGCATGCGTGATACAAAATAAAAACTTAATGTAGGTATTAATTATTTATAGGTATGTACCTACTTCGATCAATAAACTAATACTTCAATGGACAAGTTTTAGCTCCATACTTGGGTGTAAGAAGTGAGGTGTAAGGATTAATCAGGAAAGAATCTTTCATTCTTCCCGGCATGTAGGTAAAGAATACGTCCCTGAAAAAAATATGTAGGTGTTTTAAATACAGGAATAACTTGTATTGTTGGTATTACTAAGAGTGTTAGCTTGCAATAAATATGAATGATGAAAAATAATATTTATGGTTTGGTAGAATGCCTAGCTAGGCGCGAAGTAGTCTCTCTCTGTCTTAGACAAAATAAATCCGTCTAAGCTCTCTGTCATGAATGAAGGCAAAACATATTATCTATGGTCAGGTAGAACCTGCCTGCAACGTTTTTACTGGCAAATGACGTTAGATAATTAAAATCTGGAAAATGAAATGTATTTACCGTTATTGTAAAAATGTACCCAGAGAGTTGAGATAGTTATGAATCCTGACATCACGTACACGTACACCTGATATAGTTTTTAAGAGGGAGTTGGCATTTCAGGAAATGGGCAAGCCTGTAATTCTAGAGTACATATTGGTAGAGTATTTAGCGCATTTCCTTATCATCCAACCTTATCTCTTTATGACTCCGATATTGTCAATTTCCATTAACAAGGAGCCTTCAAAAAAGGCAGAATTAAGTATTTTGTATGGGCACGAATAATTTAATTAGGTAACGGCGGTCGCACTCTACTAACAGGGTAGGGTAAGTAGCTACTTTTAAAAAAAATAGGGTAAAATCAAATATCTACGTATTTAACTTAAAAGGCCATAATGTTTTGCGCGACCATTGCAACTTGTGTCGTTTGAATTTATTTCACTTTGATTAATCTTTAACAAAAAGTAGCTACCTACAACATAATAATGACATGAACCAGATAATTATTATCTACAAGTAACTTACAAGAATGCTTTGCCGGGATAAGCGTCGTATTTGGTTGTGGGCCACCAAAGTCGAGTTTGTTCAAATAGCCGTCTCCTGTTCCTTGAAACGAAGTCTTCTAATAATATATTGAACTGCAAAACGAAATTATTTTATTACGTTGTACAGCTTTAAGTCTTCGTCCACAACTGCACGTGGGTTTAATCCTTTAAACCGAATCATTGCCAAACCTAATTTTTCCTTAGTTTGAAGAGATAGTACCTATGTATCTTATTTTCAAATACAAGTTTGTAAAATTAAAAAATTTAGGTGACCCCCGACACTAAGTAAGTGCTAGAAAACTATTTCTACTATCATTTATTTCTTTTAATTTGATATCAAACTTGGTATATTTGAAAACATTCGATTTTTTATCCCCACTTTCACCCCTATGTCTTGTAAAGGTCTTACCGGTATCTATGAAACTATTTGTCATTTCCTTTTATTTGATACCAATTTTGGGTTCATTTGGAAACATTCGATTATTCTTCCCCATTTGCACCCCCCATATCTTGTAAACAACTCAACCGATTTTGATAAAACAAACTTATAACACAATAACTCGTTTTGTCGGGGTTTAAAAAGATAGAAGATTCGCTGGCAGTCGCTAAGTGGTAAGTGGTGCAGATAGGGGACGCCCCGGTAGACAGCCGTAGGACTGCCGTCCAGGTCCACTACTGGGAATAGACCTCACTCAGATCTCCAAGATCACGAGGGTTTTATGCTATACACGCCACGCTTGACACGCGGGTTGGCAAGCGCAGTACAGGATTTTGATACACGTAAACATTGCCGACTGAAAGACTGCTGCCCATTTTTTCTTATTGCATCTACAGGCCAGAGAGGAGAGGCAACACTCTTCTGCCGGCACCCCAAAACAAAATATCAACATTACAGCCGTAGGACTGCTGTCCACGCCACGTCCACTGCTGGACACAGACCTCCCTCACAGATCTCCAAGATCACGAGGGGGTTGTTGCCATACTCACCACGCTTGGCAGGCGGGTTGGCGAGCGCAGTAGAGGATGTTGATACACGTAAAGACGCTGCTGCCCATCTTCCGGAGGTATCCCTTGGCAGATTCTTACTGCATCCACGATCAAGAGAGGAGAGGCAACACTCTTCTGCCAGCACCGCGAAGCAAAGTATACCAGCTCGTAAAATTAAAAATATCTGAACGGTTTCGCACTGGGCATTTGCATTATTTTTATCTAATCAGTCGGTTGGGTGTACCGGCTGATTGGATAAAAACAATGCAAATTTGCCTCATAAAGGCCTCTACTCTTATACGCCACTCCTGGCGGTCTTGTGCCAGCCAGATTCACTATCATCATCATGATCATCATCATTTCAGCCATAAAACGTCCACTACTGAACTAAGGCCTCCCTCATATCCATGAGGGTTAGTTGCCATACTCACCACGCTTGGCAGGCGGGTTGGTGAGCGCAGTACCGGATGTTGATATACGGAAAGACGCTGCTGCCCATCTACTGGAGGTGTCCCTAAGCAGGCTCTTACTGCATCCACGGGTAGGAGAGGAGGGGTAACATTCTACTACCGGCACCCCACGGCTAGATTCACTATATTCCTACTAAATTAACAATATCACCCGAACAGCGAGCAGGTGGTCTGCCCTGAGGCTGCCGCATATCTCCTGGCCACTATTAGGTGACTGCTTTGGTCCATCTGTGATTTTCACCGCGCCAAGTGTCCCGCCCATCACGACTTAGCCTATGCGTATACCAAAAATCCTCGATATTTATCATCATCGTAGGACGTCCACTGCTGGACATAGGCCAGGATCTTTGTACTGATAACGAGGGGTTGTTGCCATACTATGCCCTGACAAGTAGCCGAGATTTTCCGGAGGTTTCCTTGGCAGACTTCTTGGTGGCAGATTTTTACGGCACACACAGGTAATAGAGGAGGGGTAATATTCTACTGCCGGCACCCTACGGCCTCGATCTTCGCGTGGTGTTAATTTCGATGTTTAGTATACGGTCTACGAGGTGGATGTCTACCATGGCCCGCTCTAGCCGCCCCATGCAAACTTAGCCCTATAGTAATAATTGCGTTTACCATTTCTTGGATCATCCCTCTGTTAGACCAGTCAATTTCCTCCAGCTGTTTCAATGTGAATGGTATCATGTTGGCTCTGGCCCGAAAGTCCAGGTGCTTTAATTCTAGCCACCTACGCTGAGATACAAGATTATGTTGTTCTGTAAAACAGATAAAAAGATTTTGAGAGAAACAGATAAATGAGATCTAGGATGCTTTTTTTCATAATATTATTATTATATTATTTACTGCCTGTAATAAGAATTATTTTTGCTTTTTAGTTCAATTTATTGTTAAAAAAATTGTTTCAAAAATAGTTCCATCGAACCTTATACATGGCGTTGGTTTTTGTTTACTGGAAGGAAACCCAGTTTGACAATAACAGCAATTGTGATTCACACGAGCGCGTTGAAATTCCTGGTTGCGTAGCAAAGGGCTACGAAACTGCTACGAGGGTGCGTATACAGAAAATATATGTGGAAATTATTTTTTTATCCTGACGATCCTAATCAGGATAATGGAATAAATTCATCAAATTGTTGTTTTGTCACCAGTCCTTGATAAGTCTACAAAGTTTCAATTAAATCAATTAAATCTGACTGTTTCAAGTGGGCCAAAAGCGAGTTTAATAGCGTCGGCTACAAACATAAAATATGCAAACATACAAGTGAAGCTAATAAAAGCGTGTTAAAAATACGTTTTATTTTAGAATAATAATTTTATTGTAACGCAAAAAGAAATATTAAATGGAATTGTGTAAAAATCTGACCAAAATGTGCAATGCAAAGCCGCGGGCAGTCGCACTCATTTTTTCTTTATATTAAACAACCTAGTTTAAATAATACTGGGTTTTTATTTACACGACACCCTTATAAAACTATACGTAAGTTAGATTGCATTGATTCAAATCTTTCTATAAGAGCTGCACGGTATATTTAGATGACAGTAAAGTATGATGTTGCAACGAGCAGAATTTATAATAATTAAAGAAGGTCAGCTTATCTAGTGAGAAGTATAGATTGTGTTACTTTTTTGCTTGTCCGTTAGATTTCCTCTGACTCTTTTCCTGATCCATTCCAAGAGATTATGCAGCAGATTGGACTGCGGCAAGTGTGGTATCAGCAACGGAGTATCTGATAGATCTGCAAAAAGGGCCTGAAAGTTGCCGGTAACTACGTTAGTAAAATCTAAATGAATAATGATCCACTATCTGGTTGAATTATTAATTTTGTAAAATACGGGGATTACTCACGTAGGGCGTAGTACGTCACATGCTGTGGGGTGCCGGCAGTAGAATGTTCCCCTCCTCTCATACCCGTGGATGCAGTAAGAGCCTGCTAAGGGATACCTCCGGAAGATGGGCAGCAGCGTCTTTCCGTGTATAAACATCCCGTACTGCGCTCGCCAACCCGCCTGTCAAGCATGGTGAGTATGGCAACTACCTCTCATGGAGATTCATGAGGGAGGCCTGTGTTCAGTAGTGGACGTTTTACGGCTGAAAGGACTCACGTAGGTATTACCAGTATTACCAGGTATTACTTACGTAGGGATGCCGCAGCACTATCCCTACGCGCGGTACCGCGGGGCTACTCATTTAATCCTATGAAGATGATTTTCTTGAAAAATCGAAACTTGTCGGAATAAGCTTCGACGTTACGTGAGTAATTTCCCCGCATTCTACAAAATGAATAGTTCATCTCACGTTCATTTTTAAAGTGAAATATTTGGTTGAAGGTTGCCTGGCATAGATCGCTTTTAGCGATAGAGCCGCTCAATGTACCTCGTATTTGTTAAACAAAATATGAGCTCATTATTTAATGTCATTTACTTATTTAATGTATTAGGTACTCTATTGTATTTAATTAATATTATTACTTTTTAAATTATATTTATTAATTGTGTTGCCTACGGGCAGACTAGACGGTCACACGGACCTCCCTGAAAATCAGCGCCGCAACCTCATAGCTTGTCATGAGTCATAGCTGAACCTTTTTTTATTTAAGACCATTATTATTTATTTAAGACCGGTTACAATAATGGTCTGTTTCGTACAAATAAAGTTCTTGTATCTTGTGAATGCGGTAATATGATTCTATGTTTTGTAATTGCAAACTAGGGGAATAAATGAATTAAAAACGTCCAAAACGTCTAAGACGTTTGTTAAGTAATTCTTATTAACACATATTTAAACGGGTATTTATCGCGCTATTTACCTTTATTATTGCCCGACGTTTCGACAGGATTGCACCCATCGTGGTCCCGGGAAGACTGACCAGTCTTAATAATAATGTGTCGTGATCGCGAAAGTTTAAGTAATTCTTTTTTTGATAATTAGTGATAGTTTTTAAATTAGTGTTTTAGTTAAAATTCAAAGGACTGTTGAACCTATATAACTTTTGTTTATTATCTGTGGAAACATATAATTAGCCTTTAATTACTATAGTTACCTTTAAGACTTAAACTAGCTGTTGGTTTTCCTAAAATTGTAAAATAAAATAAAATAATTTCTAAATAACTGAGGCAGAGTCCATTTTTGACCCCACGCAACGTGTTGATGTTGTTATGTTAAAATTTTTACATTAGTGCAGTTAATTTATTACTTTTTATGCGTGTTTTTCATATAATTTGTATGTGTTGTGTGTGTCAAAAATAAATATATTTCTTCCTCTTTTTCATATCAATTTGTAACTAAGTAGTGTGCAAAAAAAAATCAGGTCAATCTGATGTCAGGAAGTGCTAATTTAGCTAACAAGACCTAGATGGAAAAACATGTACTTACACATGTTTTTACTGAGTAAGCAACTAGCATTTTAAGTGGGTTATTATGTTATGTAAATTGAATGTTAAAGATTTTGCTGGGAGGAAGATTTGCGCGGAACGCACACAGCGTTCCGCGCAAAAATCACCTACGGCGCCACTGAAATCTAGTGCTGTGTCTGACACAGCGTAGGTACGCTGAGTTGGCGACCGATTTATGTATATTATTTTTTGTTTTAACTGTGTAATTCTATTTGTATTTCTTTGAGACATAAATAAATATCATTTCTAACATTGCAAGTTATGTAAAACCTGGGCTAGCTACTTGCTTCCGTAGTTGTTAACCCTAACCTTACACGTGTCCCCTGGACGGGTCCAGAAGCAGCTCTGGTGGTAGACTTCGGACGTGGGTTGTCTCCACCCTTCCGACCGTTTCATCCCGCGAAGTCTTGTACCGAGGACCTTGTCGTGTATCGTATCGGAATGTGGTCCGGAATAGTCATCGTGTAGTTAACACATCGTGTGGTCTACCCACACACTTACGCACTCTCATAAGAGTGAATAGATGTCTTTGTCTGACTTTTGTGTGTTATATAATGATATAAGCGCCCTAACAGGGTTCATGTAATTACTTATAATATGTATTGCTTAGACCTAATACAAACCTGTACATGATGCAATAAATAAATACAAATAAAAAATAACACACAAAAGTCTGGAAGACACCTATTGTGGCCAATGGGCCACACTCGCTTACCATTAGATTCAAGTCAAACAAAAATCTACTATATAAAAAAACATTGTCCATCATCACGAAGATCATCAAAAACTATCTACTACTTGGTGTGTAATCAGGACAGTATAGATACTGTTATTATGCATACCTAGGTAGACCTAGGTATGCATAATAAAATAATCTAAAATACTCGTATGCAGAAAATGGTAAGTAGTTATATCTTCAACAAACCTCTAAAAGTTTCTTTCCAGCTAACCTTGATGCTGAAAGTGCGGGTAATGATGGCTCCGGCTGAAAATATTGAGAAATTCATTCATTTATTTCCATACTTTACAATTACAAAACATAGACACGTCAACTTACAATAAAAACATACATATTTAATCATGGTAACAGGAAATAAGGCACATGAATGAAAAGATGTACTGTTTGTGTATGTTGAGATGAAAAGATGTACTATTAACTCTACATCACTGGCTTTTTCACTGTACTATTCTACAATTGCCTTAATTACTCCGGCAGTAATAGTAATTTGGAAAACTAAAGCTGCAGCTTTAGTTTCATATTTGGTTTTATTGTATTCGTCGATGTGTGGAAAATTAATTTGTTTTTTTCCACGAAAGTGCGCTTTAGTTTTCATATTTGAATATATATAAACTTATGGGAAATGGCGCGTAAGTTTTTTTTAACGCGACCAGTGCAGAGTGAGTAAACATTGCACACTTGTTTCATAATGTACTATTACCGTTGCGTCCTTAGATAGCAAAAATTCGTTGACTCGATCCTTGACAAAATCCTCAGTAGGATCCATCTGAAAAACTTTTGCTTCATCAAACCAAAATGGCCCATGTTTTGTTGGCGGGTAAAAGAACTTGTCTTGACATATCCCTTCTAGTCGATAATCGTATAAGTGTCCGCATTTGCATTTCGATTCTATGACGTGATCCATTGCAGCATTTTCCCTGAAATAAACATAAAAAAATAATGCTGGACATTATACACAGCACCATTTGAGACCCACACTAAGCAAAGCTTGTACCGGCTTGTACTACTATGGAAACCAGATGATTTATAGAATACTTATTTTTTTTGTAAATACATTATGTACCTACTTACCTGCTTAACAAACATAGAAAACACCCAGACCAGAGACAATTATCTGCAGAAAATCAAACATTAGACCACCGGCGGGAATCGAACCCGCAACCTCCTGCGTCTCAGTCGGTCATTAGACCAGCTTAGCCGCTGAGGTCGACAATTGGTAAGGGTAACATCCTCGGGAACTACTTACCTCGGGTAATATTAGGTGGTACTTACCACTTTTCGAGACAATTGCAATTGACACTGCACTGTTTCTTAACTTTCACTGGAAACTTCCAATACCCCAAAATCAACGTAACGTATTCCCCATTGATGGGTACGACTCCGCCATTTATTGGAATATATCCGGTTGGTATCGAAGCAATATCTGCAAATTCATTTAGTGAAATAGAAATGCTGTGATTTTGATTTTGGACCTATAGGTGTACCATGGTGTTAGACTGGGGGTCTTCGACAACTAATAAACTAACTATTAACAAGAGCTGAGTTACTAGGGCTACCACAGTGCCTCACAGGGAATTAAAGGTTTCTTTCAGGTACCTATATCGGATCTACCCTGTATCGCTTAAGTCAATTTGTTGTTGGTTCAGTCAGACCATAGGATCAGATATAAGCCCAGAAAACACATTAGGTGTGTTGATGTCAGGCAGGATACTAATAACTATTTCATAACTCTGGGTGTTTTTGTTTAAATCACAGTAAATAAACTCAATTTATAATTTAAGCGCGCCATTTGCCGGGAAATCGCTAGAGCCTGGGTCTGGCTGACCATAGTTAAAATTATGTTTTGCAATTAGACATCATGTCAAAGGTTTGCATTATTATTAAGACAGAGACTACGTGATGCCCAACATTCTATCAAACCATGAATATTATCTTTACTCGAACGCAGAGTATCTTTAATCTTTATGTATTGCAAGGATCCACTTACTTGTTAAAATATAGTTTGGTTTTCCTCCAGCGAAAGAAACGCCTCCGACATGAACCTGTACATTTTTATACGTTTCCTTGTACTTTTGTTTTGCCCTCAATTTAATCATTTTCATCTTGTTTACAAAGGCTGCTTGCTTGGGATCGGTGTTACCTGCAAATTCAAAGGTTTTTTTTACCTTTGTCAATTCAACAGAAAAAGCTGATAAACCTTAAACGGCTAAACATATTTTCTTTATTTATAGCTACGAACATCCAGGGTCAAGACACCTTTGTAGCAAAAAAAATAAAGTGGAATAATAAAGTGAAAGCGAGACTACTAAGCGACCTACGGGTTCCGAAATTAGAAGCTAATTATATGTGATGAAATGTTTAAGCTAGGCAGTAGGACGTTCAGCCATATAAACGATATTTGCTGCTATATCATTGTTCAGCAATATTTATCAAAAATAACCTTCAACTACTTCGTATCGAATTTACCCTACTTGGCGCTACCAGTTATAAACTTTATTAAAAACGCGCATAAACTCAATTTTAGAATTGGTAAAACTTTGTTATTTATATATTTCTTGATCTGAAGTACCTCTATAAATATACTATAATATTTATATAAATATACTATATACTATTCTATAGTATAATCTTTAAATATGTATTCAATTATACGAGGTCTTTACAATTTTCAAACGCATTTTTCTTCAAACTTAAATACGGTTTTATGGGATTAAAAAACTAAATTCCTAAATTTGAGAATTTTTATTTTAGGTACTTGTGCCACATAAGCTCACAGCATTCCAAATTTCAGAGTCGTGCGACTTCTGGAAATGCCCTAAAGGTTTTCCATTTTTGCCATTTTCGTACAAAAAATTACACTTGTTGCTATAACTTCTGAATGCCCTGAGGCATAACCTTGATTTTTGAAGAGCATCATCTGCCCGCAGACCATGATGTTTGGTACAAATTTCAAGTCGATACCTTCAGCCCTTTCCGAGAAAAAGGGTCCCGACAGTCAGACAGGCAGACAGACAAACGAGGGTTCCTATAAGGGTTCCGGTTTTTCCTTTGAGGTTCGGAACCCTAAAAACTAAATTATAATCATTTCAGCCGTGTATGTATGCCACACTGCCCAATTTGCTAATCACGAATATGTATATAACTCGGAAGGCCCCAAAAATCGAGTTATTGCGTTTATGATAAGGAGGGCAGCACAGCTAGAAAAGGATTCCACGTTAAACTAATTTATTAACACCACTCTGAGCCGGTAGTAAAAATAAAATACTTTATTGACTCAATACGTAGTATTATTAAATTGGAGTAGTAGGTATCGTCAAAACATAAAGTGGAGTCCAAACATGAAGTAGAGTCAAAACGGGAAGTATAGTCATATTTTTAATTAGACGAAGTCCACTGACGTTTCCTGTGTTGTCAGTTTTTGATGAAATAAAAATAGTGTTGTGACAAAGTGAATGATTGAAAAAACTCCTGAATGAATGAAATTGCCTCGATTGTCTAGTGAATAGTTAGTGTGCCGAACTGCCGATATCGGGTACGGGGTTCGAATTTTAGTCGTGCTTTGTACATACCAACGAGTTTTCGACGACTATGTTCCTATAGTATCTACCTATACTGAATATTGAGTGTTTTAAACATTAAGGAAAACATTGCGAGGAAACTTGTAAGCCTGTCCTATTTTCGATACATCATGTAGTTGAAACTATAGATGTATAAAATATAACATAGGTAGGTAATGAAAATAAAAAACATCGCTTATTACATAATTTGTTTTTATCTATCATCAGATAAAAAATCATCAATAATAATATCTTATCGCAATGTTCTTGTTTGTGTACCTGCCGTACAATGTCTATAAGAGTAGCTTTAACCATTGTTGCTTCGAATGAAATATTTTTGCTCGTTGGCCACTCTTGTATTCTGGGTTTAGTTCAAGACATTTTAGGCAGCGATTCTAGTTTCCTGGAGTGGTAGGGGGCATTATCCATCACTACTACGGAATTTGGTTTTAGTTTTGGTAAGACCCCCCCAAACCACTTCTCAAAGAAATCGGCATTCATCTCTTGATGATAATCTTCTATTTTTTGGCTTTAAATATTAATAAGCTGTCTTCTACGAATCCTTCTTCCCCGCCTATATGGCCGATAATTAATCATTTGCCCTCCTCAAATACGTGTTTGTAGACGTTTTGTATCATAAGTTTTTCGGTAACGCTTAAAGCAACCCGTGGTCTCTTCTTTCTTGGAGACAAGCTTTGGCTTGTCGTGCTTGGTTGAGGATCCATATCGTTTGTACGAAACAATATAGCAACAAATAAACACAACAATGACCGCAAACACAACGTAACGAAAAACTTCACAAAAACAATAACTAAACAGCGTAAGCGCAGAAAAAACATTTGTGCTATCAGACCAGAGGTTAGAAGCCGAATTACAAACAAAATGGCGACCTACGCGCGCGGCGTTGATCGGTGTTGGCACTAGTCGCCGAGCCGTGCTTTGTGATAAGCCGTCAAAAAACTGATTGTAGTTACATACTACTAGTAACTTATATCAGAGCACTTTTATACAATTGCATTGTAAATTAGAAATAATATTCTTTTATAGTTTGAAATGATTAACTATTCACACTCATTGTTCATTGATTTGATTGAACGACAACTGAACGCATTTACACACGCACTATTACTTTAAATATGGCAACATTATTTTACAAAGTGACATTAGCTACTGTCAGTTGGCTTCGTCTAATTAAAAATACGACTATAGAGACCAAACATGAAGTAGAGTCAAAACACGAAGTGGAGTCCAAACATGAAGTAGAGTCAAAACGGGAAGTAGAGACCAAACATGAAGTAGAAACGGTAGAAGTAGTCAAAACGGGAAGTGGAGTCAAAACGTGTTGTAGAGTCAAAACATGATGTGGAGTCCAAACAAGTAGACTGATATTATTATGTGGTTGGCAGGATCCGGTTTTCTAAAATAACATCAATGACAAACGGCATCTATGGATTCAAAAACTTACGTAATTCTGCAGGAGGTTCCCAAAACTTGTAATTACATATCCTTTCACTTTCTTTGGCTTTCCTATTTCGTTCCTTACGTTTTTCTAGCTGCAATTACAAAAAGATGATTTAATGTTTCAGGCTAACAAATATCTCAAGCAAAACATAGATGATACTAGATACTAACAAACTCAGGATCAATTCGCAACTTTGTGTAACTCTGAAACGATTTAAAAATATGTATATTATTATTATTTTATTATGGTGTCACAGATTAGTGGTGCAGTTTTTAAAAGCAGGCGAAGTAAATTCATTGTACTTTGCTTCGATTGGATTGGACATTTAAACTTTTAACTTTATTCATACAGAGTTCAAAGTTTAAAGTTCAAAAGTTGACATGCATAAATACCTATCGTAATACATTAATGTACCTACGTCATTGTAATTCGCCTGTACAATGTTCTAAGTTTAAAGTTAAAAGTTCAAAAGTTGACATGCATAATAAATAACTTAATAAGTACAGATTGTAACGTGTTGTAACATAGTACGAGTAGGTTCAAAGTTTGAAGTTCAAGCAATGGTCTTGCAATGTTAAGGATTTGGGCCATTCATGTTTTACACCTAAAAAGGATAAATAAACCATTGTTGCTCAGGTGGGTCCAGCATATTTTTTTTTCATAGGTAATACAGGTAATCCCGCCTGCCAAGCGTGGTGTCTGGCAACCACCCCTCTTGATCAGTACTTAGCGATCGAGGGAGGCTTTGTCCAACAGTGGACGTCCTACGACTGGAAGAGAGATACTAAAGGATGTACATATGTACATGTGTACTAATCCAAACCCCCTGGGTGTTTAAGCCTATACAAAAGCAGTTACACCCTCTGTACAAAAAACAAAAGGGATAATTTTGTTAAAAAAATTCTATGTAGCTGATGTGGTGTGAAGAGGATCTTGAGCTTATAATTAGATATTTTTTATTTATTTATAACATTCTGTAAAAATAAAAATACCTAGTCTGGTTTTAGTTATTTTCTTGTACCTCTAAGGCGCAGAGGTCACAGGGTCACTGTCACCAATGACCCTGTCAAGGTTCAGCTGACTTTTAGGTTGTCTTTTTTAAACTTTCGCGATCACAACACATTATTAACATACATATAACCGGGTATTTATCGTATAATCAGCGGTTAAAGTTAAAACTTTGGTGGGCTTTTCTTGAATGATAATCACCTATCCTGGAAAGTCGTAAACCTAAAGTTGTTCCTTAGAGTGGTCAGAATCACCCCCTTTCCTGTTAGTACACATATTATAAAACACCCTGTATTTAAAGACCTACACTTTCACTCCTCAATTTGAACTTGCATCCCAGTGGCAAGGGTTTGGGTGGCCGCCTTGCTCCTGAAGTCGATGGAAGGTAGCACTTAGCATGCATCGTCTGCAGATACTCGCCGTAACGAACATTAGGCGTATAGTTTGTCCATTCTTCTGTAAAACATTAAATCATTATCATGTCAGCCGTAGGACGTCCGCTGCTGGTAATGTCCTCCCTCAATTGTTATCTCTAAGCACTGACAGAGCTTGTGTTACGTACGGGATGGGTATCAAATGGGTGATGCTTAAATACGTTTTGTTTTGTAAATAAACTAGCTTTTACTCGCGACTTCGTCCGCGTGGAAGTCATAAAACGTAAAATCACTTCACGCATCCTTTTCACACAGAGCCACTTTAATTCTAAAATATAAATCCCATTTATTCCCTATCCCGTGCGAATTTCGAAAAATCCCTTCTTAGTGCACCTCTAGGATACTCAAGGTATAATGTGTGCCAAATTTCAAGTCTTAAGGTCCAGTGGTTTAGGCTGTGCGTTGATATATCAGTCAGTCAGTCAGTCAGGACTTTTGAATTTTATATACATATGTATATAGATAACTAGTGATTTATAACAGCAAACTTACTCTTTTTCAATATAGATGGGGGTGCTTTGGGAGCAGCCGTCATATCCTCTAAAGTCTCAATGCATTCTTCCAAATCAATGAATACCAAGCTCGACATTATAAGCATGGCGTTCATGTCATATTCTGCAAAAAACCTTCCCATCATTATTTAAGTTCTCATATTTTATGTTTAGTACTCTATTAATAAAATTAGGTATGTAGGGTAGGTTGGTAGACCGCGCGGGCGATAAGATTGCGCATACGACATTACTTAGCATCGGTGGGCGACAAGCGTTCAACTTTAGTTGTGTTTCATTTACTGCGCTAGCCCGTATGTGCTCCCAGAAAAAAAACATTTTCAGTGTTAAAACGGCGAGTCCAGATAAGTTCAAAGTTGTTACAGCTTACTGACTGCATGACTGAGAAAAACTCTGACGGAATTACAATGTTTTTCTGATTACCATTAAAGGGTTGATTTTTGACATTGTATTTCAATAGCTTTCTATGGGATGGCAGCACGATTTGCTAAATTCAAAAATAGCCTGATGTGTAACTTTGCGCACTACGGGTTAGGTTCTGTATCTGAACTTAGGTGACAGAAAGTCTAGTTGTCATTATTTATATATAGGATTCTTGATACTTACTTGAGCGCAACTCACAAGGCGACACTTTGTAAATCGCCTCATAAAGCTTCCACATGAAAACCCCGGGATCCTCGACAGACTCAAACATAGCCTTCATTAGAACTGAATTACGAATTTTCAGTGTTATCCCGAGGTTGGACAGTGCTCGACGAATGCGTTTAGGTACATCTTCCAGTAGGTCCTTATGAATATTCATTTTTAGGTTCTTAAGAACCTCCCGTTGAACAGTTGAAAATTCGACGTACCAATTTGGGCCGACCTCTTTGACTAGTCTTCGCTTTTTAGATTTCTCTGAAAAGTGAAACGGGATAGGTATTTTATACTGAGTTAGGATAGTTTTGTTGTATAACCCATCTATGCCGGAAGCGTGTGCCTTGTGGAATACTCCTTCAACTATAGACGAGAAAGGATTTGTGACCGGCGGTGGTGGGATGAGACGAAATGGGACTAGGTGAGGTACATCACGCTCATGGTCATGGATAAGGTGGCATGTAGGTAGTATGTGCCTACTCGTACACTTTTATTCACCGTCGCCGTCGCCCATGGACAACTGCATCACCAGAGGCCAAGCTGATGCGCTGCCGGCTTTGGAGGAAGGAAAAAAACCCGCCTTTTGAAGCTCCGAGAGAATACCGCAGATTGGAGTTAGTTTCAAAACTTAATCGTCCGCGGCACAGAAGAGCGCGCGAAACTAGCGGTAGTGGAGAACCAGCTATCCAGGTGGTGTGGTTGATGGAAGTGTGCTGCTGGTATCAAGTTGAATAGTTTTCAGAATATTCCCCATTATATAGACGATATAGTACACACAGAGAACCTACGTCTCTTCGGAGACTTAGGGCTCTAGATCGTCTATGAGCTTGGAATTGCGAATTGAAAGTGCGGTCGTCCTTGCGCCTTGTATAGCATGACTCGCCCTGTTGAAGACGCCAAGTTTTTTAGAGGCTTATATGCTTTTATGCTGCTGAGAAAAAGACTACTTACTCATCTATTCTCTCTTTCTATTTTTTTATTATAGAAAACACCAAGAAACTATCAGCAGTTCATTCAAAAGCAGCAAGAATCGTCATCGTAGCCATCCTTTACTCCATTGGACCATTTGCAAGAAGCAGTGGTGTAGCTAGGTATAGCGTGGCAGGTCTGGCAAAATTCCACGGGCGCTGGACCCAAGCGGCCCCTAGCCCGAGCCGCCCGAGCTTAGAATAAACCTAACGTTTTTACATATTTAAGTAAAAATTATATGTATCAATTTAGTACCTACTTAAAATTAATAGATATGAATTCAATCAATATCATATAAATTTAGACAAAACTGGACAATATCAAAATACAATACAAAAAACATATTTTTTTTCCACTCACAGCATAGGTTAATAAAATTGTATTTTTGTAATATCGTTAGATAAGTTTGAATTATTTAGATTTAAATGGATTCATAAGAAAACCGACGTCGGTCTTGATAACATTCTGCTTTTTGTGAAGTCGGTTAAAAATTGTATGACAACTTGACGATTTTTACTGAGGGCCCATCCAATGAATTTGCCACGGGCCTCATATGGTAGGTATAGTGACGCCACTGTCAAGGAGGTCGCCATTCAAAGTTTCCTTTGAACCCTTCTTACCTTCGCAATAATAATAATATCTTAACTCCTTGAGAAACCTCAGCCATCTTCCCACTTTTTCATTGTAAGGTTTTTTGTCTTGATTTGCTAGCATTTCCTTTTCCAAATAAACCCACACGGGATCTTTCTTCGGATCATGGGTTACCTGGAAAAAGATTTCGGTGAAACCTGATGAAAGCCCTGGATGCCATGGGGAGCCGGCAATAGAATCCTCCTCTTTTGCCCGTGGATGCAGTAAGAATCTGTCAAGGGATAACTTCGGAAGATGAGCAGCAGCGGCGTTACGTGTATTAACTAACATCCTCTACTGCGCTCGCCAACACGCTTGCCTTAGCCCAGCAGTCCTACGGCTGAGATGATGGAAGGTACATACCTCCGCAGTCACATGCAATAGGATGCATGCAACTCATAAGATAATAAGAACCACGTCACACCTAAGTACACTTCATCATCATCATCATCGGCCTTTTCGTCTATTACAGACGATTCAGGTAATGCCTGTGGTTTGGGTGTTGCATTTTTTTAAATGACTAAACAGTCCTATCCTCGACCTCACTGCGCGATCGCAGTTTTGGCAGACGTGGGTGTCCATTGCAGTTGGTGGATTGGATGTATCTGCCTGTCGATGCCGTCTCGCTCGTTAAGTAGTTACTCGTCGTTAAGTACACTTAGGTAGGTAGGTAGGTACTGACAGAATTTGCTCGGTTGCTTAGGCAAACTTTAGAAAAACACATGGTTGTTATCTACCTAAGGGTCTCTAACTACGCCGCCAGAATTACTTCAGGGGAGTGCAACTTTTTTTTTTAAATTCCTTCAAGGTAGATTCTTTGCTCTTATTGCCTTAACATTTTAGTTCTTCATAAACTACAATTTATAGGACTCTTCGAAATGGGCCTCCGTGGCAGCGATTACCTCCTCTTCTAATGGAATCTCTGTCCACCGAGCCATTGGATCACGTTTAATTACGTTTAATTTCAGGAGACTGAATTCGTAGCTGTCTTTTCTTTTCTGACAAACCAAGGCAGGGGGTGCAAGTGCACGCACCTCCCTCCCCATGCTCGAATATTAACCTGCATGGTATTACATGCGAATGTACCTACTAAATAGGTGGTACTTTAATTGTGCGAGAACCTTCGAAAGTCTCAAAAAAGAAAAACATCAATAAACGTGGAGCGACAATGGCGACATAATACCTACTATCATAAAAAAAATATGATAATCGCCGTTCACGTTCGCTCAGTGGCGGATTTAAGGGGTAATAGCCGCCAGTACCTAGGATATTAAATTTTTGCCGCCTCTACTGACTTAAGAAATTAGACAATATAATTTCAACCTTCTGATATGTGCTCTATCGTCCTCATTACACCAGCTCTTTTCCGTTATTAGTAGTAGTAGGTATGATTATGAAAATTTTGTTACATTTCCGAGACTTGTTTTCTGTCATATTTTTTATTTCTCTAAGACTAAAAAAAGGTGTGAATTAGCCGCTCCCTAAAATCTGCCACCCTAGGCTCCAGCCTACTCAGCCTATTAGTACCTAAATCCAGAACTGCGTCCACTGCTAGACATGGATCTCCAAGATGATGAAGCGGTTGTTGCACCACTCGCCACGCTTGACAGGCGGGTTGGCGAGTGCAGTACGGGATGTTGATACACGGAAAGAAGCTGCTGCCCATCTTCCGAATGTACATATCTCTTAGCAGGCTCTTACTGCATCCACGGGCATGAGAGGAGGGGTAACATTCTACTGCCGGCACCCCACAACTTACATAGTTTGAAAAAAAATTAATCAATTAGGTAGATCAAGTTACAGGTACACTGGTTAATCTCGCGAAAAACTTTTTTATCAAATCGTTTTAGGTTGACATTAAACTTTAATGGGAAATGTTTATTTTATTATTTTAAGTAAGTACATATTATGTACGTTTAAATAAAAGCTTGTTTGTTAAAGTTTTTTATACCTTTAATTTATTTTTCACAAAAGTTTTTGCAATATGATTGCACATTAAATGGTAAAAATTAGTTAAACCAGTGTGCGTGCGTCGGCATTTTCGTTAACTCACATTTAAAGACAATGCCACAATTTTTGGTTTCAGGGCACATCTAACAATTTAAATCTTTGCCTATACGTAGGTACCTAAGTGACGCTCATGTATAGGTAATCTAGAATTTGTTTGAAAATTTAGAAATTTATATTATGGACTTATTATTTTTATGAATAGTGTTATGTAGCTCTACCCGAGTGTCCTATTAATGGCGCCGTGCGTTGTCGCTCCAAGTTGTATAGGTAACCAGCTTAAAATACTTTTTTCGAAATAAATTTTGCCGGTGGGCAGGCAGGTACTTACTTTTTTTTCTAGAAATTGTTTAACTGTAGGCATCTTTTCCTTGCCCATTTTTATTTATGACGAGTAACGACAATTTTTACAAAACCAAAACAAAAATTTTTACAAAAATTTATCCGCTTGACAGAAGGAATTTCAGAATGTTGTATCTGTGGGTTTTATATTGACATTTACTTAATTTGATTTAAAAAGTTTTAAGTATACCTCTTTAATACTGAAAGTAGGTACCTACTTGTTGTACACTATTAGTCTTCATTTATAGAACCATCTTCTCCAGTTCAGTGGTCTTCATGCATTTAAGCTTTTCTGAGGTTGTGTTCACCATTGTCAACCTTAACCTGCCGTGGGGTGCCGGCAGTAGAATGTTACTCCTCCTCTCATACCAATGGATGCAGTAAGAGCCTGCTAAGGGATACATCCGGAAGATGGGCGGCAGCGTTTTTCCATGTATCAATATCCTGTACTGCACTCGCCAACCCGCCTGCCAAGCGTGGTGAGTATGGCAACTACCCCCAAATCCATGAGGGAGGCCTGACATGAGACACTTTACAGCTGAAATTATGATAATGAATCATTGTGAACGTTGATCATATTTTAGTTGTATAGAAAGAAAAGCAAAGTATTAACATATCGTGTGCCAGATTTTTTTACATAGACCATGTCTCTAAATTTTACAACTTCTTCTTCTTTATTTTAGCTATATCATTTGGTGGGAATAAAATAAGGTATGAAAAATATAACATGCCAATCCAATATCACTGTGTACTATGTTATTAAAAACAACAGCTTATAATATATTTTAAGGTTTATCATGGCTTGATCATATTTTAGTTGTATAAAAAGAAGCAAAGTATTAACATAATGTGTGCCAGATTTTTTTCCATAGACAAATGTCTCTAAATTTTACTACTTCTTCTTTATGTTAGCTATATCATTTGGTGGAAATAAAATTAAGTATGAGAAATATAACATGCCAATCCAATATCACTGTGTACTATGTTATTAAAAACAACAGCTTCTAATATATTTTTAGGTTGTGAAGGTTGATCATATTTTAGTTGTATAGAAAGAAGCAAAGTACCTATTAACATAATGTGTGCCAGATTTTCTTACATAGACAAATGTCTCTAAATTTCACTTCTTCTTCTTTATGTTAGCTATATCATTTGGTGGAAATAAAATAAAGTATGAAAATATAAAATGCCAATATCACTGTTAGGTACCTACTATGTTATTAAAAAAAACAGCTTATAATATATTTTAAGGTCATTATATTTCAAATTTGAAGATTTTTCGTTTTTTCCAAGACATCTTTATAAGGAGGATTTATGGGACTTTGTACTGGCTCTTTGTAATTGTAAGATGATTGCCCTTCCAACACCAGTGGATATGATTTATCAGAATCATATGCGCTCAAGTCCCCACAAGCATTGAATGGTACAATAAACCTGTTTACTCCGGTAAATTCATTGAAATCACAATACTGGTGGTCTAGTAATGGATTCACCATGTTTGGCACATATCCTTCAGGAGGTTTGTAGTTCTGACAGACAACAAACGCTTCAATACTTGAGTTCCTAGAGCTCCTCGGCTTGGATACTGTGACATACTCAAAGAACTGCTTTAGTTGTGAATATAAAAGGGTCACATCTTTCCCCCTGAATATTTTGGCAACAAAAACTCCTCCAATTTTTAAAACATGAGTTGTGATGTTGAGAGCTGCCAAAAGAAGTTGAGATTGGACATATTCATCAATATCATGCAGTCCGGTGACATCGGGAGCTCCATCACAAACAACAAGATCAGCTTTGTTGCCTTCAAACTCCTTGATAATATCATTAGCTGTGGACAACTTTGTGATGTCGCCTTGTATTTGTATCACTCCAGGCAGTGCTGCCATGACTTGCAAGTCTACTGCGACGATTTTAACATTAGAAGCGTTTTTGGTATTTTCATGCAATGTTTTTGTAAGGACTTGGCTCCAACTGCCGGGGGCAGCACACAGGTCGACTGCTCTCGTAACGCCGCGGAATATATCATGTTCCTCGTTGATTTGAAGCAATTTAAAAGCACTCCTAGCTCGCCACCCTTCTTCTTTAGCGAGCCTGTAGTAAATATCACGTTTGTCTTTTGATGTTTTACCCATGGTCTTTGTGGTCTAAGTTTTGTTGGTTATGTCCGGGTTTTGGTTGAAGTTCCAAACATAAATTCAGTCCAATAATTCCTTTTGGCTGTGTGGAAAAAGTATCTGAAGTCTGAAGATAGTCGTCCGTAGGTTATTTATTAGTGTTCTGTGGTGTGTAGTGAAGAATTTTGTCTAATTTTGTCACATCACAACATTAGAATTTAGAATAATCTTTATGTCTGTCACTCTCACATCACAACACAATCAAAATAACAATTTTATTTTTTCTTCTTCTTTTATTAAATGGCTGTCTTCTTCTTCTTGTATGGCAAAGAGTAAGTAACACTTACAACGAGATAAAACAGGACAAGGCACGCGCCTATTTCTCAATACATTGAAAACATAGCATAGCAACACACATGAAAATTGTTTGTGTCTTTATAAACACACGCAGACATTATATTCTCAACACTAGTTTCAAATTTCGGAAAAATACGCACACAGTCATGACTGAGTTTTTTTGCATGTAGTATACATGCAAAAAAACTCAAAAGTGATAGAGCTCGCGCAAAACTTCTTGAGCTCTGTGAACGTTGCGGCAAATGCAAAGTTGCGCATGTTGACATGTTCATTCAATATTGCCAACTAGGTTTTATATAATCTTGCCACATAGTCGAAATTTTGTATAAAAAAATTGGCTTCTTGCGATAATAAAGGTGAATTCGTTCTAGCATTTAAGTTTTTATTAATCCTTAATTTCATATAATAATTGATTTTTATATATGTTTGTTGTAATAATTGAAAAATAAATAAATGCATAGTAAAATGTGTGCTAAATAAAACGAAAATACACCAAAACTCACGCTGGCAACCCTAATTTCACAGACTGAGCCCCTCTCGAACCCCTTTTATCATTCCTTCCCCTCAACGCCCTAAAAACTGTGTACTGCGCAGTCACTGAAGCTAACTTCACAGAGCTCAAGAAGTTTTGCGCGAACTATACCAACGTCAATTTTATGACGCTGATATCAGAAAAATAAAAAAAATGAGGGTGAATAATTTTATTTTGCTCAACCGATTTGGGTTTTATTGTGGAATTACATAATTAAGTAGAAACAATAAATCTATATTATTATGTTGGCATTAATAATAAAACAATTTTAAATCTTAAATAGACGTGACATTGCTACATTTTTATTGCAAAATGAATCCATTTACGCGATATTATATCTATACTAATATTATAAAGAGGAAAAGTTTGTGAGTTTGTGAGGTTGTAGGGAGTAATCTCTAGATCTACTGAACCGATTTTCTAAATTCTTTACTAATAGAAAGCCACAGTATTTGTGAGTCTTAGGCTATAAATTACCGCCCAACGAAGTGGGCACCGGGTCAGCTAGTCAATAATATCGCGTATTCTTGTTTGTCATCAGACTTGACGAACAATAATAGTGTTTAAGTTTAACAAGCATTGGAACGGGGTACCAGGAAATGGGGCGAAGGTTTCCTAAAAATGCCATTTTTGACCTTTGGTGACCTTTTGAGGTCACAATAACTCCGGTTACTGTGACCCTAGGGTCACCAAAATCAATCAGTAGCCTACTTTTATTAAGACAGTGCTAAAAAAAAGGTTTCATGTAAATCGGTCACCGCGTTCGGTTGTAATCGTGTCATGCACAGACAGACAGACAGCGCTATGCATAATAGCAACCCCTAATGATTAGTACGTAGTAATCCTTGAGGAAGCCTTGTCCAACAGCGGAAGTCCTACGGCTGAGATGATGATGTTCTATTTGATTTTTGTGAAAGTTTAGTTTAATTTAGTTTTGCCATCAAATAATAATTTATACTAATATTGTTTTATATCTACTGTGCAATAAATAAATAAATATATTGATGAAGAATAACTGAAGAGTTTGTTTCGAATTAAATAAAACTTTCGATGTTGTATAAATATTATCGAAGAAGGCTTTAAGCTTTTTAAAATCACGCTACGGCTAAAAGAAACGGAGTATCATTTTAAAATGTTGCGTTTACGGGTGTTAAATGTTACCTTTCGAGGGCTTGCGTTCCGTGCGCTGCGTAAACGTATATAATGTAGATGATGTTATAAATAATTCATATTAAATAAATATATTATATGTATATATATCATTTTAAAGTACAAATACATTTTGATAATACTAAAAGGTTTTCATACGAAATCATTAAGAAATCTTTGAAAGAAGGCATCTGTTCCTATCCAGCGCTCCTCTCCTCTCCTGCTGAGGGCCGCAAGACACGAAAAACAAAATATGCTGGGTTTTATACGATATAACCAAATTGGTTATCTATTTATTTAATTATTGAGGACGACCATCAGAATCACCAGAATAAACACATGTCGATTGGTTATCTTGACTAAGAGTCACAAGGCCATCTCAAAAAATAACAACTCCTCTACTCATCTCACGAATTTGAAAACAATGGTATAATGGTGACAGCTAGTCACACACAGAACAGTATCCAAAAAATAAGAAGAAGAACAAAATAAAATCCTCATTCCTCAAATCTGTGCAATACATAGTGTGACTGAAAATTAATTAAAAATCAATCAGTCTGTCTTTGTTGTTTGTAACGTGTTGGTTGAGTCGTTTTGTTGGAATTATAAATTTTATTCCGATTATTACACAGTATCGGAAAAAATACGAAGAAAAATAGATTCCTGTAAAAATGGAATCTCAGAATGTATCCAGTAGTCTTTTACAAATTTTAACAAATGATTGGAAAATAATAGCTATTCTAACCGGTATTTTTGCTATTTATTTCTATTACACTGCGACATTTGACCACTTTAAAAAGAAGGGCATTCCATATATGAAGCCAACGATATTTTTGGGAAATATGGGTCCACGTATAAGAGCGAAAAAGTCGTTTCATGATTACCAACTTGAAATCTACAACAACTTCAAAGGGAACCGTTTTGGAGGTAAGTTCCATACCCTAAATACATGCACCGCATCTGTAGTCTTACTTCCTAGAAGACTACAGATGCGGTCCTAAAAGGAAGACTACACAGACGAAATAAAACTAAATAAATAACAGCTAGTCTTTTTTAAACTCGCGATCACAATACATTGTGAATTATCGTATTCATATTAAATATCGGGAATGTTCACATACTTGTTAAATTGGTAGAGGCACCAACTGTTTTGACCCTTAAAAACAAAGTTGGTCCACCTTTACCAATTTAACAAGTACTTTAACATTCCCGATATTTAAAATGAATACGATAATTCACGATAGTTATTATAGTAATAAGTAATATGAATACATCTCACTTATATTATAAAGCTGAAAGTTTGTTTTTATGGAGGTTTCTTACCTCTTCATGCCAAAACTATGTATGTATCATATGTATCGAGCTGAAGTTATGCAAACATAATTTAGTAAATTTGGTCTAGTAGCAGTCTAGTACCCAGCTGAGGTGCAGGAGCATCTCAACCAAGCACTAGACTACAGAGGTTGTTATTGGTATTGATATGGATATTGAAGATATCAGTTTGAATAACAAAATTGAATGCTGTTTATATCACTGTTTTCATTGTTAAAAAGTATGTTTAAAGTAAGCTTTTCAAATTTTTTTTTATTTTATATCAATACATTGAAACCCTTAGTTGTTTATTTTTAGCAGTGGGTGTCTAAGACACAAAACTCTCAACACTGATTGATTGAGATTTTTATAAAACGTTAGCACAACAAGTCACAAAAGTCCTACACAAAACAGCAAAAAAAAAATGTCTTGTATAATCTGCACTAGTCACCCACCTAGGTCAACAATTAGTTTATTTCTGGTGAGGTGACCATATGATTGAAAGAGGTCAAAGTGTTCAGATATGAGTTTCTTGCACTTTTCTCGCAAATGATAATTTTTACACAAAATACAAATTTTTAGCTTGCAGGTACCTAATAAATAACAAAAGTGGTTTTATACAGTTTTTCCTACTACCTACAATTTTGTAAACAATTTTAGGTACCTAATAAATAACAAAAGTGGTTTTATACAGTTTTTCCTACTACCTACAATTTTGTAAACAATTTTTTTGTGACAAAAATTATTTTAGTATTTTGACCTTGAATATTTTTTTAATCAAGAAGTAACTACATTTTGGAATACCATAATTTTAGAAAAATAACAAGATTAAGCATTGTAAGGCGCGGGCAGCAGCTAACAAGCTGCTGCCCTTGAACGAACTCAACAACGCCGGTGCGTGAGTCCGACTTGCATTTGATGGGTTTTAATTCATTATTTTGCCTGCCGAAGCGGTGCATTGATGTGCTACGAATTTTTGATCAACAAATTAACTCAATTGCTATTTCCGGGTGCCCGAATATATTGCACACCATGTGCCTGAATATGTTCCACACTAAACGTAGATGTTACTGTTGAATCGTAAGGACAACTTTTGTATATTATTACAAGAATGGGTAACGTGAACAGACAGAAGTCTTTAGAAAGGTTCAGTTTCTTACCTAGTGCCAGTTTGTACCCAATGAGATGAGTTCACTGACATTTGATTCCACACTTAACGTCCGCTATCACACTAAACGTAGGCGTTTTGAACCACAAGCAAGCTGCAATTAGTAGACACTATTGCAGCTTGTGGTAAATATTATGTAACACAATTCATCCATATAAAAAGAATACAATTTAATTATGTATAAAGAAACCAGGGTGCGGTAGGGAGACATCATTTTGCCCAAACTGTTTACTGCTGTCCTAGAGGACATCGTAAAAATACTAGTTGGGAAAACAGGGGTATCAATGTTAATGGTGTCTTCCTATCGCATTTAAGGTATGTAGACGATTTATTTTTTTATTTAGATATGATTAATTTTTTTATTGTTGTAGGAATGTTTGAAGGAAGAAGACCCGTGCTATATGTGTTGGATTCTGATGCGCTCAAAGCAATCACTATTCGGGACTTTGATCACTTCACTGACCGTAATACTCTGAACATTAGCGAGCCCAGATATTTGAAGCAATCTCTACTTAACTTAAAGGTGAGCTTTTGATGTGAAAAATCTTTTGCGTGGAGTAATATACCTATCGGACGAGAGGTGACAATTGGCGATGTCTGAGTTACTAGTTACTAGGGCGAGGCGACTGGGGTAACTGGGGCGACTATAGCGACTGTGGCGATCGTAATGCTTGGGGCGACTGAGGCTCTTAATTATTAACATGAATTGGGATTACCAATTTCATATTTAATTTTTATTTAATTTAGAAGTTATCCCAAAATTAAAAATGTTACACATCTGCCGGGCGTCCCGTGACGGCGCATTTTTTTCTGTTTTCAACTTACAATGACTATGAATGGCACTAAACTATTTATTGGTGCTTTAACAGTTTTTGAGATCTCCTTCCATAGTCGACCAAATGTAATTCAGTTCAGGCCTTTATCTTCTCTACACAGTTCAGGTCTTTATAAGTTTTCTCACGAAATGTTTCCTATCACATCAGGGTGAAGAATGGAAGGGAGTACGCAGCACCATGACCCCTGTCTTTAGCTCGGCTCGCCTGAAGAACATGCTGCCGCTTCTGGAGCTATGTACGGATCAGATGGTCACCTACTTCAGTCAGTACGGTAAGATTTGAACACGTAAAAACGATGTTTTTGCTAACCTAAAAGACAGTGCCGGATTTACCAATAGGCTGAGTAGGCTGGAACCTATGGCGGCAGATTTTAGGGGCGGCAAATGTGGCCCAAACATTTTTGTTCTTACAGAAAAACCAAAAAAACATAATTAATACACGGAGAAAACGAGTCTCGAAAATGTAAAAAATATTAATATCGTCTGTATATAAAAATAAAACCGGGCAAGAGCGAGTCGGACTCGCGCACCGAGGGTTCCGTGCCATCATACAATATAATATATGACAAAGGCGGTTTTATATTTGTTGGAGAACCTTGACAGCGCCATCTCTTGTCTGATAGCGGAAATTATGTAGAGATTTACACTTTCGATGATTTCTAAAAAAGTATGCTAAGTAGAGAGATTGTAATAAATTTCCTCTAATCTTTACATTTACTTCTAATAGCAATAAAAGTTTCAGAGGTTTATCTCCGCAAACTTCGGAGATAAGGGGGGGGGGGGGAACGCTATTTTTTTCAACATTTTTGTAAATAACTCAAAAACGATACGACTTAAAGGAAAACTAAAAACTGTTTATTAATGTACAAATGAATACCTGTCATATGATACCCCACATCACCTATTAATTTCACAAAATTTTTGAAAACGCCCCTTCCACCCCCCTTGTATAAAAAACTATGCAAATTAGGGAGTTCGCTATAATTTTCCTATAAAGTTTACATACACTTCTATTAGCTATAAAAGTATCACGGGTTTATCTCTGCAAACTTCGGAGATAAGGGGGGGGGAACGGTCGTTTTTTCAACATTTTTGTAAATAACTCAAAAACAATACGACTTGAAGGAAAACTAAAAACTGTTTATTAATGTGCAAATAAATACCTTTCATATGATACCCCACACGGCCTAGTAACTTCACTTAAAAATTTTGAGATCCCCTATCCGCCCCCCTGCAGTCAAAATAAGGATATTTATTAACATTTTCATATATGTTATGTTAGTAAAAAAGTGTTGTCTTTTACCATTTAAAATTTCAAGTCGATAGCATCAGTAGTTCTCGAGATATCCAGTTGTGACAGACAGACAGACAGACAGACAGAGTGATTCTATAAGGGTTCCTTTTTACCATTTTGGTCCGGAACCCTAAAAATACTGATAGACTGTAAAATATACTTAAAAATCGTTAAAAACTGGGTTACCTACGTAGAAAGTTTTAAATATTGTTAATTTTATAGATTTCGATGTGCTCTTTCCGAATGTTCACTTTGCCGCCTTTTATGATATATAAATTTGGTCGCTCTAGCCGGGGCGCCGCTATAATAAAGCGCCTTTGGCAATAATCTCCTTTCCAATATATTTCACGATAAAAACCTGTATACAAAATGAAACTACAGAAAATTTCCAACAATATTGTTGTATTTTTTTTTCGTAAATAATTAAACTTATGTTTCGAAAACGTAGATGTCTACGTTTTCAAAATACAAGGTATTTTAGTTTGATGGTAAAGGTACTACCAAAAAATTATAACAAGACAGAATAAAGTCTATGATACTTTTATATAAGATCTTTATCATGGTTGCAATAAATATTTTGAACTTTGAAATTGATCTTTGCAATCTCGTTTGTATTTTTGCCGCCCGTGCCACAATCCCGGGGGATTTTTTTTAGCTTTATCTGCAGATATTTGTCTCGGGTCTGGGTTAGAATTTCGATATACCTCTAGCTGATCCGATTTTTAGATGTTATATCTCGAAAACCGTTTGAGCTATATTTATGACATTTAGACTACTAGTTAGTCTAATGGAGCCTGATCAATAAACCAAATTTTAATTGTTTGCGTTTATTACATTTACAGTTATGAAGGGACCAAAAGCGCCTTCAAATGGTTCGGGTGAAGGTATTACACACGTCGCCCGTTTGCTTGACCTTGGCTGGACACGCTGCTGCGTGTCTAGATAAAGGGTATTTGCTATTTGCTCATTGGCCTACCAGACAAAACATTATTTTCCATTAGATATTTTTTTAAAGACTTATCATATATACATACAGCTAGATAATTCGCATTTTTTTTGATAATGTTATTATAAAAAAAAATATTTGTAAATGGAAGAAAAGCTACTCTTAAAAAAAACTCTTTATGGGCAGGGAGTTTTTTGGTCAAGACGCGTGTTGAACTACATTTTGCAGCAAACGTACGCCAAAACTGCTGATTTTACGAAAAAAAAGATCGAAGTGAAATTATCGTGAAATTAATTGGAGAGGAAATATTAACACAAAACTAGATTTAAATAAATAAATCATAAATAAATCATAAATCATTTATTTCGTAAGAATATTACACGTTACAATTTACACACATTTCTACACTAATATAATAAATAACATTTGCGAGTATATAATTATGTCAATTAATTAATTATATTAAAATATTTATATAAAATAATTGAAATTTATACCGGTAGTTAATTGAAATAAAATAAAAAATAATAACATTTAAAAAAGCAATAATAATTAGTAAAACATTAATTTACAGAAGTTCTACTGGTTTTGTCAAGGAACTCTTCATAACTGTAAAAGGTGCTACTAATGAGCCAGCGTTTTAGTTTAAGTTTAAAGTTACTTAAGGTGATCGCTTCAGTCACACTATTAGGGAGCCTATTGTATACCGTCGGCCCCAATATGTGTGTCAACTTATCCGACTTGGTTAGTTTACGAGGTATGGCGGCAAGCTTCTCAGCTTGCCGAGTGTTATACGGATGCCTATCGCTATTCCTATCAAACAATTCTAGGTTGGTCCGTACATACATAGCAGCCTGAAATATAACTACAGACGGTAGCGTCAATATTCCCAACTCTTTAAAGTAGGGTCTTGCAGAGGTATCTTGCGGAAGACCGACTATCGCTCGCACAGCTCGCTTCTGCAGGCGGAAGGCTCGCAGTCGATCAGAAGCAAGACCCCACAGTTCAGCCCCATACTGGAGGATCGAGTGGACAGTGGCAAAGTAGCAGGAGCGAACCACATGTCTGGGCAGAAACTTCGACAGTCGGCCAAGCGCATAGCACGCACCACCTAGTTTTCCGCATACTTTATCAATATGGGACTCCCAGGTGAGCGTACTATCAAGCTCAAAACCCAGGAAGATGGTGCTCTCCACTTGCTCTATTTTTGTTCCTCCAGCAAAGACCTCAAGTTTTTTGTAAGAACGTCCTGATAGACAAACGTGCATAAAATGGGTTTCTAAACTATCTACTATCTACTTTTAGTCATGAAAAGCTAACAGCCTTAGTTCTTTTGTGCATATAGGTGCAATATATAATTAATTGATTTCTTTGTCACCATTAATCGAATTTAATAAAGATATTGCTCGTATGGATCTATAACTGTAATTACAAAAAAAAATACAACAATATTGTTTTGTGTTCATATTTTTGTTAGTATTCTTAAGCATACAAAAAGATTTTAAAAATACTATGTACAATTTACAATGATTCCATAGATCATATTTATTCCTACTAATACGGAATAAAAAAGTTAGTGTAAGAATTTCAGAATCAGTAGGGGCGGCAAAAATTTAAAAGCCTACTGGCGGCAAATTTGTAAATCCGGCACTGCTACAAGATGAACTTAAAATTAGTCGTCTAGAATTATTATTCCTCTCTATTGGTTGTCAAGATGATGCCCACTTACTTTTATTATATACCAATTCACCCATGCATCTTTTCTATGGCCCCCTGTCTATGCCATATGCACATTCATACATACTCAGTTTATTGAAGCGAATGTAGATATTTAACTGACCGATTGTCGGCGATCTTTAGTTAGTTGATACTCGTATAATGTACCGTCAAATACAGTCGTCAAATACAGTGCGCAGTGAAAACATTAGTTTATGTTTATGGTTTCGTAGTAAAACAAGAAGCCCTTATTGTTTCGCTTTGTCTGTCTGTCTGTCTGTCCGATTTTGCGAAGAGACTATTTATCCTAAAAAACTGTTATTTTGCGTAGACACATATAAAGTAACAACGCCGAGATAAGGATACAAAAAATAATTTGGGGGAAATCCCATCGTGTGGGGTATCCTTGAATAGGTATTTTAAAACCATTCAGAGGTTGCAAAGACAATTTTTCGTTTTACTGTTCCGTTTGCGAAATAAAAAGGTAAAAGTGTGATCTTTAAAACAGAATCAGGATCTTCGCAGATATATGGTGTTTTAAGGGTTCTGTAATACAACAAAGAAGCCTAAAAGTGTCTCTTTGTCCGTCAGTCTGTCTGTACGAAGAGACTATAGGCTAGTGTATTATATTATCTGTGCTATAGGTTCTAGAAAGCTTTTCGAGCGTAACATTCAATACTTGTGTCATTCGTAAAGAGTGTCAATAAGTATCCTTAGTATAACACGGTAATAAAAGCGCGTTTCCTCGGCAGCCAGGCTTAATTGGCTTATAACAATGCTCAAAGGCCACAAGGCGCAAAAAAACAAGCGTTGTGATTGGTCAATAAAGCCCCTCTACGCTCCGTCTCAGGGAAAATTAACCCTTAATTGTTGACGTCTCATTGCACACGAGTGTGGTAAATAAAAGTACATTAAAAATATGTTTTCAGAAAATACCGATGTGGAGATGAAAGAGGCAATGGGACATTATACATTGGAGGTTATAGGAGCTTGCGCTTTCGGCATCAAATGCGATGCCTTGAACAAGGAAGAGTCACACTTTATGAAGGTAAATATTTTGTCAATATTGCGTGTTACGAGTACCATGACAATGAGTTTATTGCGATTTTCTAGTGCGACATCTGTAGTCCTCTGTTCTCTGATTCACAATATTAACCTATAATTTCATCTTTTGCTAAAAAACATTTTAACTTTTTAGGAGCACATCTCTACAATAATGTCAACAAAGCTACGAATTTGCATAAATTGAGTTATTTTGAACTTAAAACTAAAACAAAACATTATTTAATGAACCTAGACTATGATCAAACTGAAAAAATGTTAAAAGTAGCTTCTTGATTTCAAGGTAGGTAACTTAAAATAAAAGGCTTGGTTACGTTCATAATATACTTAAATACTTTCAAAATTGGTTATTAATTCTTTATAAGACTGAGTTTACTAAACACCAAATATCTTCCCCAACACACTTTCATTGCACACATATAGATAAATTTATTAATTATACACCCTAAACACTACATAAAACACACACACTTAAGTAATTAGGTATCCATTAAATCAACTCACCTCATTTACTTTACTCTTTCAAACAGGCTGAAAATGTATTTATTGTGTAGATGATTTTATATCTATACATATTATAATTATTTTATTTGTTTTGCTTTTCTTTAAATATAACAATAGTTAAGATTTTCCTTTTGTCAAATGTCATTGTTAGATTCGTTTCTATTGCATTTAAAATTATAATAATTACTGTTTCTGTGTGATGCCGGAGCAGAGCTTACCCTTGTATCTAATCACAAGTTTTCAACTTAGTTCGAACGAGAAGACGCATTGTCTACGGTCTTTTTTGTATTTATCATAGGCAGGGTATGAATTATGTCACGAACATCTTGCATTAAACAATCTAATATTAGCGCATAATTTATACTATGTTTTGTAAACCTTACCTTTTAGTGAATAAATATATTTTTAATTTTAATTTAATTTCATCTGAATGATTTGGCTTTTTTCGCTATTTATTTATTTAATACTTTATTGCACACAAACTTAAATAAGGGGACACAATATCAGAGGCCATTTTCTACCTGTCAACCACATAGGTGAATAACTGTATATGGCGTGCTAACATAAATACATTATAACAAAAAATAAAGAAGATGGGCAATAGCGTCTTTCCGTGTATCAACATCCCGTACTGCGCTCGCCAACCCGCCTGCCAAGCGTGGTGAGTATGGCAACTACCCCTCTTGGAGATCCATGAGGGAGGCCTGTTCAGTAATGGACTTTTTACGGCTGGAATGATGAATGATGATGATGATAACAAAAAAAAATAAGTTTTGCGTCGCACGTAAAAACTAGGCACAAAAAGTGGTAAACAAATTTATGCACCTTTGTCCTTGACTTCCAAATAAATTGCCTTAATTAGATATCAACTTTTAGTGTCTTAAAATGTGCCAAAAATTTATTTCATTTCTTAGGTGATATTAACTGTTTAGTAAGTGTCTTAAAATGTGCCAAAAATGTATTATCATTTCTTAAATTGTAATTCGTACACCCTTCGTGAGCATAAGTGGTACTGGCGATTTTACCATGAGTACGTTCTCACTCCTTATTTACAAACGCGCACTTTTGACCAGCAAATTAACGAGCACTTAATTAGCGAATATTTTTTTCATACAAAACTGTCGAAAATCCTTTAATTAAGTGTTGATAAAATGAAATCTAGGGGGGCTAAGTTTATAATATAAACTCATGAAATACTTACGTTATTTTTCGTTTACAGGTTGCAAGAAAATTCGACTTTATGCCTGTTGCGAAACGACTATTTGTTTTAACGGTTTTATTGTTCATGCCTAAACTGCTGAGGCTTCTACGATTCTCCTTCCTGAACTTGGAGTCTACCGATGAGCTCATGAGGATGTTGCAAATTGCCAAGGCGGAGAGGAAAACAGCGGATTCACAGTGAGTTAACCCTTATCTTGTTTTAGAGTAAACGTGGAACTTACGCTTTACTGTTCTGATGCGTTATTCGGTTACACTAGATTGTTATATAGGTACACTGCCGGCCAAAAGTTTGAGACCACCTACATCTAAGTAGCAAAATGAAATAAAACTCAAAATATAAATCAAGAGGTTTAGATATTAATTAAAATGCTTATTTACTAATACACATTCATCAAGAAGAAAAAAAATCAAGAAATATCAACCATTTACGTTAAAAATGACGTTCATATTTAATAAAATCATTAATCGGATTTTTCGTCAAAAAAGCCTCCCTTGCATTTTATAACTTTTTTCACTAGTCTCGGCATACGAGCAATCAATTTATCAATTGTATCTTGTGAGATATTGTTCCAGCTTTCTTGTAAAGCCTTCCACATGTCTTCTTGTGAGGAGGGACAACAACTGCGCACATTTCTGTCAAGCTCTTCCCACAATAGCTCAATGGGGTTGAGATCCGGACTCTGAGGGGGCCACACCATGTTTTTTAACACCCTTTCTGTTTCTTTATGTTCTAAATAACCCCTGCATAATTTTGAACTATGTTTAGGATCATTATCTTGTTGGAAAAAAAATCCATTTCCAATTAATCTTAAACCAGACGGAACGGCATTTTGCTGTAGTATTCGTTTATAATGCTCCTTTTTCATGATTCCTTCGACTCGTACCAAATCTCCGGTTCCATGGCCCGAGAAGCATCCCCAGACCATAATTAGTGGAAACTTTATTGGATTGTGTAATACTTTATATTTAAGATTTAGATTGTATTATTGTTCTGTGTGTTTTCCCAAATAAACTTAAATAAATAAATAAATAAATAAATAATGGAACCACCACCATGCTTAACTGTTGGCACCACACAATCTGGCATCATCTTTTCCTCGGCGGTACGTCGAACAAAAATTCGTCGTTTTGAACCAAATATTTCAAACTCGGATTCATCTGTCCAAAGAACTTCTTTAAAGTCTTCTTCAGTCCAGTCTCGATGGGTAAGGGCCCACTGCATCCGTTTCTTTTTGTTTTGTGGCCTTAGTAGTGGTTTTCGAACGGCGACGCGACCAAATAACTTAGCATCTCTCAATCGTCTTTTTACTGTAGTCAATGACACAGGTTCTGATCGGGATTTGTTCACTTCTGCGCGGATTTCTGGTGCGGTTAGGCGTCTATTCCGCTTGCTGGTAACGACGATGAAATTATCCTCGCTAGAAGTGGTAGCTCTCGGTCTCCCCGATCGCGAACGATCTTGATTACTGCCAGTCTCCTTGTATCGGGTTATTGCGTTATGAACACAAGTCTTCGACAACTTAAGTTGAGAGGCAATCGCACGTTCAGATTTGCCTTCGCCGTGTAAAACAACTATGGCAGAACGAGTTTCAGTGCTAATTTCGCGCACTTTTCCCATTTTAAGATGTCTTCACTGTAACAACGACGAGCTCAGACTAGTTAAGATAATGAAAAATTTACTCCATCAAAACTCAGGTAAAAAATATGTTTAAGGAAGCTAAAATAATCCGGAAGTACGGTTACCGCAAAACAAAACCAAAATAATTAGAAATGAGCAGGCCATAAAAAATATAACAATGACTCTATCACCTGGTAAGCGCGCGGTACTCATTTATGTTTTGAAACAATAGACCTTTAAAGGATGATAACTTAAAAATATACAATAAAAATGACTCTCAGAAATTCTTTGATAACAATAGAATACGCAGGTGTTCAAATTAGCTCTTTATCATGTGTACTTTTGAAATATTTTGGTGGTTACAAAGATTTTTACAAGTGGTCTCAAACTTTTGGCCGGCAGTGTATATGCTTTTTTAATCAAAATAGTACAGGTTTTTTTAAAGACATATGAGTAGGTACCCAAACTAGGTTTTACCTGTGTTATGACTTATGGCATACGGCACATCGGTTAAAACGGTAAATTACCGGCCTTATTTTAATTAATTAATTAAAATAAGGCTCGAGCGGCCGGTGACTAGGACTGCGGGGAGAGCAATCTCCTCAATATACGTGCCGAGTCCAGGAGTACTGCCTTTTGGATCTGGCTCTTGATCCAACTGCGTCCGTTTGCCTCAAATGGATTCTATATCAACACGGGAATTAACGACGAAGTTTAGTTATTTTATCGATTAGAAGACCAAATTAACATAGAGCAGTTTTATTACTCTGTTATATCTAACTAAAGTAATCATATCTAATTAACCTAAATTTGAGCACACGCTTGCCTTATCATTAGATATATAATTTGTATAAAGCTTAGTAAACGTAAACTGTTCTATATTACGTTGTTACTCTGCACTAGTTTATCTATACTATCTATACTACTTTATTTATAAACCAACTTTAGTATAAACTATTTAATGTATAGTTTGTGAGTTTTATAGGGTTTAACCACACTTGGTAGAATATTTCATGGAAATGAAATGTTCTCAACCAAAAATATAATCTTATCAAGAATTTCGACTCGGCTCGTCGGTGTTCCGTAGCTTAGCTGGTTAAAGCCCTTCGTGTTTTAGCAAAATAGGTCAAGTAACGATTTTACCTATGCTAGTTCGAGTTCGATTTATGGGACTTTGATATTTTATTTATATTAGTGTACTCAATCAACATCTTCCAATTTTCAGTTTTATGCACATTAATTACCTGATAGTCTATTTTAGAAACTTATGTAGACGTAATTCCCTTCTCCCATCCCTTGAGAAATTGCCTATAGGTACCTTGCTCATTCGGTGTGTTATGTTTACCTTAAATTCAAATATTAGAATTTATTTAACTGTAGGAGGAAAATAATACACACTTTTATTTATTTATTGTTCTACTGTCAAGTGTTTTCTTCTTCAATTCTGCACAACATCTTTTCTTTTTATTCTCCTCTATCACCTGTGTGTATAAACCAGTTGCATGCATAACTTGGTAATTAATTTCAACGTTTAAGTCTTTATTAAGTTGTATGCGTAGGTATTTTACTCACGGGTAAACATGTGAGTTGTTCTATTGTTTAAACATACCTAGGACCCTGACATCAAAAGTGCAATGATGTGTATAAAACTAACAATAGAGATATTTTTAATATGAAGAGAAAGGTAGTTTTCAGACTTCTATTTAGAGTAAAATTAAATAAACAACCCTTTATACCCTACTACTAATAACAATATTTGTAAACACTGAATTTAAACAAAAATAAAACTTTCCTAATAACTATTTACTTCACTATTTGGTTAAATTCAATGGTAGAAGTCGCGTCAGCGTCGTAGACCTCCCCTGAGTCCCTCCACTGGTCTCTTTCTCGAGACTCTCATCCATTCCGGTCCAGATATTTGGCCAAAAATGTGTCCACCTCATTTTTGGTCTTCCCTGCTTTTTTTGCCTTCCAATCCAAGGATCCATTATGTAGCCTTTTTTGTCCACCTAATATTTTTACAAGCTTTTATTTAGTTTCACCTGTCCCTTTGTTTGTTTATAATCAAATCTTGCGAGTTAAATTTGATCCTTCCCGGGTACGAATTTAGCTGAAATTTTGCGTGCATGTGTAAATCGGATGACATGAAAAACTATATGACATGAAGCTGATCTGACGATAGAACGGTAACGGGAACCCCGTCGAGTATGGACTCGTTTGATTCGTCTTGACGGGTACTTTGGTGCTAGATGGTAACCAGGGTCTGATGATGGAGCTGGAAGGTGGCCATAGGAACTCAGTAATTAAGCGTTTTTTTACTTTTTGTTGTTTTTAACCCGCCATTTGTGACCTATGTGTCTGTGAGACCGGGTGGATCTAAAAAGTCGAATAAATTTCTAACCCGCTATCGATTTGCGTTGTGTTTTCGAGTAGTCGCCTCATTGCACGTCCCCTACGATGAGTCTAAACTAAAACGGCGACGCGAGTTCACGTTCCGTAGTTTTGGCGCAAACCCGTTGCGTTAGACCGGCGTCGTGGAAATTCCACTTTAACAAACTAACAGTAGATGACGAAAAGCTTGCAGTCTGCCAGAGGAAATAGGAGCATCACAGGTTTAATAAGGTTATCAGGAAAATAATACGATTGTTAAAGTGGAATTCCACTTTAACAATCGTATTTTAGGTTTAAAGAATTTTTATTTCTCATAAGAACTACAAGGTCCACTTATAATGAGATTCACAAAAGTAAAATTAAATAATAGGCCTCTAGGCCTTTTCCTGACATCTACTATTTTAGTTTTTTTTCCTTATGATTTATTTTGTTTGATGACCTGTGATGCTTCTATTTATTTCCTCTGAAGGACTGCAAGCTTTCCCTCATCTACTTTCCTTAATGACCATGTTTGAAAACCATAAGTTAAGCATTGTAGTTTTGCCATTGGCAGACTGCAAGCATTTCCTCATCTACTTTCCTTAATGACCATGTTTGACAACCATAAGTTAAGCATGACATAATTGCCATTGGCAGACTGCTAGCTTTCCCTCATCTACTTTCCTTAATGACCATGTTTGACAACCCTATGTTAAGCATGACAGAATTGCCATTGGCAGACTGCAAGCTTTCCCTCATCTACTTTCCTTAATGACCATGTTACAACCATAAGTTAAGCATGGCAGAATTGCCATTAGTAGACTGCAAGCTTTCCCTCAAATACTTATTTCTTTCAGTCCCCAGTACTTTTTCCATGCCAGAACATTCTTCCATCTATGTCTTTTTCCGTGCAGTTTTCAAATGATACCAGTAGGCCGAGGTAGACATAGTCTTTCACATAAATATCAAGCCTTGATACAGTGAGAGAAGCCTTCCCCCACTGTTATGTCCTGAGTCTGTCCATTTGTAATAATTTAAGTCTTGATTGTGTTAAGTGACAATCCTCCTTTTATTCCTCCTCTTGCCAATTCTCCGACCATTATTTCCAAATCTGAGGATTTTCCAAATTGGTATTTTTTGGTGTTAGGTTAATTCAAATTCTTTCACCCTTTTAAAATTATTTCACCAATAAAACTACATTATCAGTAAGTAACAAAGGCTATATTATATTCCCGTTTTCCCACGGGAACGGGAATTACGCATATCTGTACGTATAACTGTTTAAAATCAACCTATCATTATATCATCTGTCTAAAAAATAGTATATAGAGTGAGTCAAACCAATGCCCCTTGGAAGCAAAATACTCCGAATATTAAAATAGCAAATTTTACTCAAAGGAAACATTCTTTAATTTTTGTAAGTAAAATTAACTGCGTATAATATTTATGAAAAATCACTAACCTGATAATAATCGTTCTAATAAACATGCTTCTAAAGTTTTAGTCAAACCAATGCCGGTTTTATCTCACTCTGTATAGTATAGTGTTTTTGTGATGATGAAATAAGATGATGAGTGTTAAAATATTTAAAGTTCAAAGTATAATGAAATGCTTTGAATGTTTGTTTACAGAAAAAAAGACTTTTTGCAATTACTCGTCGATGTTGCGAAGAAGGAAGACAGTGAGGCGAATACTACCGGAGAAAAGTGTAAGATTATAACTAATTTTTACAAGCTCTTAATTATTGTGTGCGGGATCAAATTATTCAAGCCTTATTAGAGCCACTGCCAGACTGAATTTGATAATTGAATGGGCTCCGAAACTACAGGATCGATTTGAAAAATTATTTCACCATTAGAATGCTACATTATCCCTGAGTAACATTGGCTATGTTTTATTCCCCTATTCCCACGGAAACGGGAACTAAGTATTTGTTCAGGGTGTTCTGAATGTTTTTTATATAGTGTTGCGTCGTGCGCAAACGCAAACTAGTAAGTTAGCGAAAGATCCAGAAAGGACCGCTTTGCGAGCGGCCGAAAGAGTCCAAAGGTCACTCTATTGTTGTCAACACAAACACGTGAAGTTTCTAGACAAACCGGTTTTGAAACAATAGTGCGGGTTGTAAATAAAGTTGTAAAAAGTTGTTTACTTGTCTATTGTTGTCCTGTCTCTATTGTCTGTGAATCTCACAGTGAATCTAAATACTTCGGCGATTAAAATCTTATTTATGTGCGATATAAATTCGAGAGCGTGTTTGCCGAGAGACAGTCTTTCTTTATTTGGCTACGGAAATGAACAATGCGACATATCCAAGTGACTTCAAAGTGAATACAGTGATTAGTGACTAGTGTACAAGTGCTATTATAGTGTCAGTAAACAAGTGATATAGTGGTGAACAGTGTTCTAGTGAGAATCTGCCGAGAGATTTTTATTGCTGTGATCTGTGGTTAAAGTGTTAATTTTGGTTGAATTGGACTACATTATTTAATCCCGAACCCCCAGCTCGGAACAATATCATAAAAAAATGTATCTATTTAGTATAATGTATTAAATTTACCAGTCATCTAATACCTATAACACAAGCTCTACTTAGCTTGGGGTTAGATGATGCTGTGTGAATTGTCAAGCATTATTTATTTAATTATTTCGCAGAAAACATTTGACGTTTGTTCTAATTATTTCTATTGTCAGTGTTATCAATTCTACAGCACTTACTATCTATGCATAACTGAGGATTTTCCTACTATAAACAGATCGCATATAGTAGAATCGTATAGTGTCTATATTGGTATAGGAATTTAGATAATACGAGACCGTAAAGATATTATTAAATTGGCGCTTACTCTTATATAGGGTTCATATATCATCCGCCAATGATAGCATAGAGTCATGCACTTCTTCTACAACACCAGCATCACCTTTTGGGATGCTAATGTATGCAGTAATGCGGCCAACGACACAGTCCTTCTCCGCTATTCGAAAGTGTTGGGCTGGCTAGGGTCTGGGTAGGATCACGGGGAAAATTGCACGATACTTACCAACGCGGGTCGTCAGTGCAGATTTAGTATCCTATTCTCCACTAGATATAGAATTACATTACACGAACTGCAGAACTATTAATTTATTATTTGTTATATGACGAGACAAGCCGAAGGCCCACCTGGTGTTAAGCAGTGACCTTTACCTATAACTACTGCAATGCCGCAGTGATCACGTTCACTAAACACTTTAGAAACGCTGCATTGCATTGCGCCCTTCACCCTGAGACAGAGTTGTAAGATCTCATGTGCCCGTAATTTCACCGGCCCCCAAAGCAAACCAGAACACAGCAATGGAGACATTACTTTTTGGCGGCAGAAATAGGCATGGTGATACATAGTACTTCCCCGCATAGACTCTTCACAAAAAGTTCTACTACTATACAAGTTATTAATAAGTGATACGCGCTAGGCGTTTAGTCCGAGTGTAGTTAACAACAACTTTGAACATGAAAGTTGTTTTTGCAGTTGATAGGTACCCATCTTATGTGGCTTGAAAAAAATATATAATTCGCCATCTTGTGGCGGTGGCCATTTTCAAAGTTTTAATGTCTTTTCACCGAAACTAAGTGTATGACAAGCTCAACATGATGTCGTAAAGTGGTTCAGCTTGTAAGATTTTACCCGAACAAACATACGATAAAACTTATGCATAAATGCATTTTGATTGCAAGCTCCAAAACAAAATTTGAGTTATCTCAAAATACATTTATCTACTTTTACAATATTTTCTCTGCATACGGACGTCTTAGCTGATCAATAAACATAGTATGAAACTAAGTCGCTTCCCGCTGTCTGTCTGTCTCTATATTTGTTTAGATCTTTAAAACTACGCAACGGATTTTGATACGGTTTTAATAGATCGAAGTGTTCAAGTGATTCAAGAGGAAGGTTTATATTTATAACACATGCATAATATAGTAGAGAAACACTGATAATTTTGGAGGTTTCTAATGTGAGGTCGTAAATAAACACATATATTGCGCTCATATTGAAAACGCTGGCTCACATTGAACGGGAACTACGTGGGTGAAACCGCGGAGTGCGGCTAGTATATCATAATCAAATCATGTGTCAACGTTACAGGTTGGAAAAAACTACTGACGCTGTATAAATAATTTTAAATGCGAGGTTGTATGTTTTTTAAGTTTTTTAGGCAAAGTACTATTACAATACAAGATTTTAATTACACAACATGCACACACTTCCATAGGGACTGAGAACTGAGAAGACTGAGCTTGTGTTCATCACCGGACCGAATACTGGCCGTCAATGGAGAGGATTGACTTCTCGACGCTAGGAAGTAGGAGGAAGTACTCGAGTGCCAGGTCGTGCCTTATGCTGGGTATATTGGCGAAAACTTCCTGTTTATGCAGGACTAGCTTTTGCCCGCGACTTCGTCCGCGTGGAAATCCCATTTTTCACGCAGAGCCACTTTGAAACAAAAATATAAATCCCGTTTATTCCCTGTCCCGTGAGAGTTTCGAAAAATCCCTTCTTAGTGCACCTCTAGGGTACTCAATCATGTGTCAACGTTACAGGTTATGGTTAAGGTTACAACGTATGTGTGCCAAATTTCAAGTCTTTAGGTCCAGTGGTTTAGGCTATGCGTTGATATATCAGTCAGTCAGTCAGGACTTTGGATTTTGTATATATATATATATATATAATGCAAGACCGCATACTGCTGGCATAGTGTACGAATACTTTCAAAAGGTTGATGTGTCCGTTATGGAGTGGCCAGCTCGAAGCCCGGACCTCAACCCCATCGAACATTAATGGGACGAGCTGAAGAGGAGAGTTCGAGGCCGAGATGCTCTTCCATCGACTCTACAGGAGCTTCAACAGGCGATCGCAGAGGAATGGGAGGCGATACCACAAGATTTGATCAAAACTCTTGTAAAATAAATGAACACCCGGATGGAGTCAGTGATTCAGGCTAGGGAAACACTTCGTATTAATAAAAAACTTTTAATGACTTTTATCTTTTAATTTATTATTTTTTTCACCAATTTTGGAGCAACCGAATTCATTAAAAACCTGCACTTTGGTTTCTGACCCCATCGGATGGGTATTGAAATAGACTTTGAATTTGCGTTGAAGAAACTTAACTTTATATATTTTGTTTTTTTTTTTCATTTTGTGTTAAAAAATCATACATGTGCAATTTTATTGCTCTCAAGTGTTTTAGTGGGATGTATGTTAGTCTGAAGGTAATATCATATTGGCCTTTGTATAAGTTTTCAGCATCTGTTACTTATCAATAGTTGCCTGAAATAAAGACTATATTATTATTATCCACTTTTGTTTATCGAATAGAAAGGTTTTTCTGTAACACGTCATTCGCAGATATGGACGGTGACACGATCGACGCGCAATGCCTGTTATTCCTGATCGCCGGCTACGAAACGTCCAGCACACTGCTGTCATTCGCACTCCACGTACTCGCCACGAAGCCCGAGCTTCAGGACAAACTGAGGGCTCACGTCCAAGAGCACACAGAGGGCAGGGAAATGAGCTACGAACTCCTGTCTGAGCTAACGTATCTCGACGCGTTTCTGCACGGTAAGACTTCTTGGCTGTTAAGTAGCGAAGAGTGGAAGGATAATATAACGTATAAAAAATATACCGTAAAAGTTTCAGGCATATAGAGATACACACCTGAAACTTTTATAGCTAATAACAGTATATGTAAAGATAACATAAAAATTAAAAGGAACCTTCTAATTAGCATAGTTATTTAGAAATCATGGAAAGTTAAAAAATCTAAATATTTCCCCTATCAGACAAGAGATGGCGCTGTCAAGGTTCTTAAACAAATATAAACCGCCTTTAAAACAAATTTAGAATATCGCAGAAAGCTGAAGTGGTTGCCTATCCGGTATCGCAGGAATACTCACTCACTATCCTTTCTTTACAGTATTCTTTTCCATCCACCTAGTCCGTACTACCTCAAAGAGAATTTCGAGTTTCTCTCAGACTCCCATTTTCCATCTCACTCAACTTCCTTCTATGAGAAATCCTTTACTGTGCAAGCTATTCGTCTGTGGAACGCTCTCCCCCTGAACATCAGAAGTGCAAAATCTCTGCCTATTTTCAAAAATCTTGTATATCAGTATTATTTATCACTATAATTATTTTATAATATAGATATTTATTATAATATTTTATGTTTATGTGTTATATTTTCGAGTAAAATACCTTTGTACCTAATCTAAGATTATTTACTTATTTATTCATGTTAGTTTTATTTCTTTACTTAAATTTTACGCCACGATATAGCCTCCTTTATTTTCCTGTCCATCCCAAGGTTGCCTGGAAGAGATCGCTCATAGCGATAAGGCCGCCCTTTGTACTCCTGTGTTGTTTTTTACCTTATTTCTAAATTGTTTATGTTCTTTTAATGTGGTGTGCAATAAAGAGTATTCTATCTATCTATTAATACAGGTTAATACCTGTTATTTCCTCTGACTAATAGTTGGCTAAGCTGAGAGGATGGTATAGGTGCTGGGCAAATCATGATTACCAGTTGCTGACGCTGTATAAATCTTCTTTATAGGCCTTACATGACTAATGTCTTATCGACCAAAGGTTAATTAGGGTAAGCTCTTATTTTTGTAGGAGGGTAGAAGAGCTAATCGTTTACTCGTCACAATTATTTGCTCAGCTTGATCAGGCAGACGTGTTTTGTAACATGAATTGCATTGGGCATGACAATGTCCTGTCAATCATAGGTCAAATAAGACAGTTAATACTGTAGAAACATAGAATAGTATACTCGTCAATTATTTGTTCAGCTTGTTAAAATACATAAATATTTTATTGATGAAGATATTTCTTTTTTTGTTATATTGTATTTAATTACTTATGAATGACATTGTCGAACTTTAGGTCAATTGTAATAAGTAGATAACTGATAATTTTCTGCAATACTTGTTTTTTTGTTGAACACATTATTCATTCATTAATTTCTTTGTCGATATTTTTGGTAACAATGCAATACATAGGTCCACAAACGCGAGACAGCGGCAAGTTATACTCAGTCTCACGCAGTCAATATACCCAGGAGGACCTAGATTAGACAAGCTATTTGTATTACATTACTGTTTATTGTCCGCCGCAGCGTATGGATGTGGTCTATGGTACTGTAGCCTTTCCGGAACCCGGTTTGTTCGGGAGGGAAGTCATCAAACTTGGGTTCGAGACGGTTCGCGATGATCCTTGAAAACAGCTTATAATCATGGCTCAAAAGCGAGATTGGTCTGTAATTCTTCAGCAAGATATTATCACCTTTCTTATAGAACTGAACCACCACGCCCTCGTTCCATGCTTTTGGCGTAGTACCACAGATTACAGAAACTAACAGATACATCACTTCAATACAAAAGCGAAAATACCTACGCTATAATAGCCTACAAAATTGTATTAATAATACCAGCAGTTCACAGAGCGAAAGAGTGTACCCGCCTCACTTACTTGCAAGTAATCTGTGACGCGGCATCGAATGAGTCGCTAGGGTTGCTTCTACGATAATTTTTATAATAAAACGTTATAATAAAAAAATAACTGTTTTTTTCACCACATTGGTGAAAAAAACAGTTATTATTACAACCTCCTCTTTTTTAAGTCGGTTAAGAAAAGCAGCGACCTTTGTATAGGGAGGTAAGGACCTACCTACTCTCCGTACGCAGTATAGTAATAGGTGTACTATGGTAGTAGTTATATTCTTTGACATAACGAACTAGGACATAACACCACACTTTATCTATAACCTAGGTATTCAAATACTTCGCCAGCATAGATTTGAATCTTTGTTCTCCGGTGGGTACCTACTACTTTTTGGCTTGATTTTAGGACTGTTGTTTTTAAAGCCACAGTTTTACAGGCATATTTTGTGTGTGATAGGTAGCTATTTTTTGTACAAACAATACTGTTTTAATAGCTGAACTCCTTTATTTACGAATATTTACATAGTACCTTCCTACGTTCTGACCATTTTTAGAGGAAAGAGAAAAAAATATTTTAAAAACTTAAGATATAAAATATCTTTGATAACCACTAGTTTGGTTTTTTCATTCGTTTTTTTACTTTGGCATCCATCCACTGCACAATAGTTACGCGGTCTCGGCATCTACAGAAACGTTTTAACATTTAACGTGCGTTTTTCATTCGTTTTTTTACTTTGGCATCCATCCACTGCACAATAGTTACGCGGTCTCGGCATCTACAGAAACGTTTTAACATTTAACGTGCGTGCGCTCAAGCGGGCGTGTGGCAGCCTTAACTACTGGCGTATCGCGGACTCCTCGCAAAGCGGTAGGCATTTAACGCGTGCCCTTGAGCGAGTGACGGACGCCTGGTAGTACCTTCAAGGCGGAACTGAAGAGCTGCTGAAGGACTTTAAGTACCACACGCTATTAGAGGACGGAATCAATTCAGAGCCTCTAGTAGCGTGTGGTACTTAAAGTCCTTTATTTATTTATTTATTATTTTATATATCCTCGGTATAACGTTGGGTCAGTTTGGCTCTTGGGCTTTGTGTGAAATAAAAGAATAAAAAATATCGCGAGGAATTTAAAATTCAAATGCATTTTTGTGGCACTTATTGATTGAATAAAATTTTGCCTTATTAGCTATGTTAGGTAGAATCTTATTGAGACATTTCTAAATACATTTTAGAAGTGTCTCAATAAGATTCACCCGTTTTATAATATATATACAGGGTTTCCCAGAAATGGTGGATAATCCTGCACATGCGTGTGCGGGGGAGGGGAGTGGGGCCCCATATCCCAATAAAAAAATTCTATTCCCAACAGTCCGCGGTCAACGACATTTTTTGTAAAATTTAGAAAAATCCCAGTTTTCCTCACATTTGCGGGCATCACGTCCGCTATATGAGGCCAAGTTCAGATTTTTTTCTTTTAACGTGTTCCCTAATAATGGTATTCCTAAATGACTTTAAAAAAAACTCAATTACTTCGGATAGTAGTTAACTAGAAGTACCTAAACATAAATTTTATTTTTGAAATTTATTTTACTTCTAAGTTTGAGCACCTGTGGTGTAAAAAAAATGTATAGGAGTTGTGTAGCCAACCACATAAAAAATTTACCTACATCATAAGGATTCTAAAACCGTAGCATACTTATCTACTTTAATTGTAAAATTACTGAGCTATAGCTATTAATGTGTAAAAGTATGCGTTTCATTACAAAATTGCAAAAGAAAAAAAAAAAATAAATAATTACCAAAAAAGTATTTATTATAAAAATATTCATAATAAATGTTTAAATTGGGCCCCTCCTGCCCTTATGCAAGCTCTACCATTTATAAAAGATCTTTGTAATGTGTTATTATAATATTTTGAAGATATAATTCTGGCTGCTTCGGCGACGCGAAGTCGAAGTACTTCTAACGAGTTTATGGTTTTTTAATAATATTAAAAAAAAATTGCCATCCGGCAAAAAATGTGGCTCCAGAACAACGGTTGTCCAGCACATTACGCTGTGCAAGTAAGGAATGACCTAAACAATGCCTATCCCAACAGATGCATCGGCCGATTGGGGCTGATATTGTGGCCACCACGGTCTCCAGACCTAATTCTGGATCCTGGATTTTTTTATTGGGGCTGTTTGAAGGAGCAGGTTTACAAGTCATAAACTCGTTAGAAGAACTTCGACTTAGCGTCGCCGAAGCAGCCAGAATTATATCTTCAAGAAACTATAATAAATAACACATTACAAAGATCTTTTATAAAAAGCTCATAAGGGCAGGAGGAGCCTCATTTGAACATTTATTATGATTATTTTTATAATAAATACTATTTGGTAATTATTTGTTTTATTTTTTTCTTTTGCAATTTTGTAATTAACTACTAACCTAATGTAGTTGAGTTTGCGCAGGCTGAGCAGGAGGAGCCCAATTTAAACATTTATTATGAATATTTTTATAATAAATACTTTTTTGGTAATTATTTATTATTTTTTTTTCTTTTGCAATTTTGTAATGAAACGCATACTTTTACACATTAATAGCTATAGCTCAGTAATTTTACAATTAAAGTAGATAAGTATGCTACGGTTTTAGAATCCTTATGATGTAGGTAAATTTTTTATGTGGTTGGCTACACAACTCCTATACATTTTTTTTACACCACAGGTGCTCAAACTTAGAAGTAAAATAAATTTCAAAAATAAAATTTATGTTTAGGTACTTCTAGTTAACTACTATCCGAAGTAATTGAGTTTTTTTTAAAGTCATTTAGGAATACCATTATTAGGGAACACGTTAAAAGAAAAAAATCTGAACTTGGCCTCATATAGCGGACGTGATGCCCGCAAATGTGAGGAAAACTGGGATTTTTCTAAATTTTACAAAAAATGTCGTTGACCGCGGACTGTTGAGAATAGAATGTTTTTATTGGGATATGGGGCCCCACTCCCCTCCCCCGCACACGCATGTGCAGGATTATCCACCATTTCTGGGAAACCCTGTATATGTTTTATATAATTATAATACCCTATTTTACTAACTGCGCTTTGGAGGCTTTCAGAATATCGAAATGAAACTTTCCTTTTCCTTACAGAAACTCTTCGCATGTACCCGCCTGTGAGCCGTGTCGACAGAGTAGTAACAAAACCCTACACACTACCCGGCAGCAACGTCTCTCTAAGCGTCGGAGACATTGTCGCTATACCCATCTACGGCATTCACATGGACCCGCAGCACTACCCCGAGCCGCAGGAGTTCCGTCCGGAGAGGTTCCTCGGGGACGAGAAGAACGAACGGCCGTCGCATTTGTTCTTGGCGTTTGGGGCTGGGCCTAGGAATTGTATCGGTGAGTACTTGAGAGAGTTAATTGGGGTGCAAACTTTGTATGGAATATTTGAAAAACTTGATGGCATTTTCTAAACAAATGTTTTCACGTACGTTTAACACCATTTATTTAACTCGTTGCACGATTGTCTTGGAAATCTTGTAGTATATTTAAAATAAAAATTAATTTAACATTGTTTCAAATCAAATCAAAATATTTTATTAATTCAACAAAGGAATTAATCATCAATAACATCACATACAAATTGGCACTTTTATATAAAATTACATTAAAAACACACACAAATAAAAAAAATAAAAAGAAAAGAAATCAATAAAGTCCGAATTAAATTACAACAACAAATAAAAATCTATCAAATAAATATAAAATATCTGTGCTTATTATTATTTGACATAATGTGAATCAAGTTGCAGTGATTCAAGTAGGTACAATCAAACCTACGGGAGAACGTGCTCAGATACTGCTGGAGCTGGCCCGCGCCCTGCGCTCCAGAGATGTGCACGGCTTGCGCATGGTGCTGTAGAAACAGTCCACCCGCGCCGCGGCGAACATCCCTGACGCGCTGCAGGAGCGGGGCAGCCGCATCAGCACCTTGAACGCGTTATCATATTGTAACAAGAGTTTGTCGATCTGTGTAGTACTTGACAGTCTGCTTCAAACTCAGGATAGCTGTTTCTGTGGAAAGACCAGGTCTGAAACTAAATTAGTTGTCGTTTAATTTCAAGAAACTATCTAGTTGAGCATTAAGCGAATCGTCAAGCAATTTAGCTTCAATAGTGGCAAGGGAGATTGATGTCTCGATTTCTCGAAACTCCCGATGTACCCATATAGCGATATCCATTAATCGAATTGGGTTTTTTACATTGAACGATTTTCCATTCGCCCTCTTTTCTGAGAGTTCCCGCAAAAGATCTTTTTTCATCGGAAGGCTTAGTAACAGACAGCTGACGCCGACGTCTTCGCCGTTGTCGATCGTATTCGCGCTAATCGCGTCGTTGTTGGCGGGGGCAATAACACTTGCGGCGGGTAGTGTACGCGTAGGAACGGATAGGGTCTGACCTGAGACGCTGGTAGCTGAGCAGGAGTCAGACCAGCCCGGATTTCTTCTTTGCCTGCATTCTAACTCCACCGCTTGCATAGTGGTCCGGTGTTGAGTTGTGTTTGATTTACCGGCGAACGGAGCGGTTTTTGATTTCGTATGTTGGTGTTGGAGTGAGCGCGACTAATTTTCGGCTAAAATTACACTTTTATTTTCTGGAGAACACGATGCATAACTGCTCATATTTTCTGTCAGCGTCATATCGGTCATATCAAGATGTGGAAAGGGGTCGTTGTCTAAACAGCTGTTTTCGCCAGATTTATTTTCTATGTTTCTGTATACATTCGGCGTCGATTGATATGGCTTGTCTGTATGATTAGTATTATTTTCTAGTAGAAGGCGCCCGCGGTTTCACCCGCATCTTTGGTTACTGCTCCGCTCCCGTAAATCGTAGCGTGATGTTATATAGCCTATAGCTTTTCTCGATAAATCGGCTATCTAACACTGAAATAATTTTTCATATCCGACCAGTAGTTCCTGTGATTAGCGCGTTCAAGCAAACAAACAAACTCTTTAGCTTTATATATTAAGTATAGAAGTATTATAGATATACATAGATTACGAATCTCTAGTTGTTGTTTTTGACATAGGTCTCTTTTATTTGTCCGAGTTAATTCTGGAGAATAAGAATGTCCTTTAGTAGTTAACTGTAGCTGAAATGGTGATGATGATGGTTACTAGGTCTTTTAATAGAAGTTGTTCGTCTTTTATAATCCTTATTATTCTCAAAGGCTTAGATTAACTGTTAATTTGTGAAATTTAATAAATATCATAATTGCAGGTCTCCGATTCGCGATGATCTCAGCGAAAATAGCGATGGTGTCACTGATCCAGAACTTCAAGTTCACCAAATGCGCCAAAACGCAGGACCCGGTAGAGTTCGACAGGAGAGCTGTGCTTCTGAAGACTGGTTCCGGACTTTGGGTGAATTTCGAGAAAATTAAGCCTTAACACGAACGACGGTAATCGCAAACAATGTGGAACGGCGGTGGCGATCAGTCGCTTCCGAGTGTGATAGGATCGTCGCCACACGACATCAAGGGCAAGTCAAAGTTTGTTTGACATCAATTTTGGTATTTAATCCGTCTGTAAGGGGCCATCCGTAGATTACGACACACGTATTGTATTGTATTAAATTTCATGATTTTTCCAAGTGTGAGGTCACATATTTTACATCTTAAAATTATGTAATAAGGACAGCAGTTTCGAAATTACTCTAATTTCCATTTAAGAGTATTTTTGTAATGTGTAGTCACGAATAACGGTCCTCCCTTCCACCCCTTGTGACACTTCGTCGACATTTGATTTTTCCAAGATACGATTTATAGTTATAGTAGATACATTTTTACACAAACAACAGCTTATCTCCGACATGCCTTACTGAGAACTGGGAGATACACGCGAATACGGGGGGTACGGCATGTTCGCGAATCTTTGCTACGGCGTTTCCAATTACGTCTTGCCCTATCACATTATGCCTTATGACGTAGTCCCGTATCGAGGGATACATTTCATAGAATGTGTTTCTGGTGTATTAATTATACTGCAAAAGAAACCCGCATTCTATGTCATTTTTCTTATATTGAAAGTAATACAGGTTGTTAGAAAAATGCGTTACTTTGAACGCAATATTTGCCATACTACAGCAATAGTTTTATTTTAAATTTTGTACATCTTTGTGTGACGGAATAGTTTGAGTAGCGAGAAAATTTTAGAGTATTATTTATCTCGTTAAACAGTATTTTGTTTTATTTATATTTTAATAAGCAGGGAAAATTATTCTTGGAGAATATTTTGCTGTAGTCCATTTCATATAGAAATAGTTTGACAGCAGTATAGATAAAGATAATTATTTGTAATTTAAAATCTTAAAAATTACTTCGAACATTTCATGGAAAACAGTGGCAAAGAGTCTATAATCTGTGGTCCCTTTTCCACTCGTAATTTTTTGTAATTATATATCATGCTGTCATGTTAACACTTGCTATATAAAATGGACTTAATAGGTGGTGTATGGGGCATTTTTATAGTTAAAAAAATTATGTAACACGAGCTATGCACTGCATAACGAATCGCATTGTACATGTATTATATACATACGCCTTTACGACGTTTTCTAAGTGTGCCTATATAGGCAGAAAACGTTATGAAATATATAAAAATCAACACTATTTAGTTCGTCCGTCAGTTAAATAACGAACATACAATAGATACGTACCTATATTTTGTTATATCAAAATTAAACCTGAATGTAATGCAGTATTTTCCATCAAAATCGAGATATTGGCTATTATTAACTTTACTTAAACGTGACGTGACGCGACATTTTGACATTATGTATCACTGTATTTTTTTAATCACGTTAAAAAATAAGCTATTTAATAGTTTTTGTTAACCTAGATGACGGACTTAATGTTTAAATTATTGTAAGTTCTGCATACAAATATGTGTATCGAAAAATTGCTATGCGAAATTCACTGCGTTACCTCCTACAATTACTTTAGATTAATTTAATAAAAGTAGCAAAACAGATGTGATATTTTAACTATAGTTAAGGACTAAAAAATTGTATTGCTAGATATATTTAAACTGAAAAAATATATATTTCTATGAGAAAAGTATATGTTTAGAAATGAGATTTCATCTCATATCTGAATTGTTAGCCCCAAGTTGCAATTACAAAATACCATTCGTATTGTGATAACACAGTTCAAATAGATAATTTAATTATTACTGTTACCTAGTTTGTAAAGATATTCTACAAATTTGTTCTTGCCAGTATAATAATAAATATGTTATATATAACTTAAGTTCAAAAGAGAAATGAAGTACAATTTAATATTGAATTAACAGTGAAGATATTTACGTCTTTTTGTTTGACACAGTTATATTTATTTAATAAAGTTTTTTTATTACTGAAGTGTCGTTGACATTATTGTTATGAGCTGAGATATTACTTTATATTCTTAATCTACAGGGTGGGCAAAGTTTTGGCTCCTGAAGGTACCTTTATAAAGGATATTGGCAGGGTCCGGTCTAAATGCTGCCTAGAGTTGAGGGTACTTGCGATGGATTCCTTGGATCAAAGGGTAACTTTTGTCTCAAGACACTGTTCAGATCGATCCTGGGGTATCTTCAGAAAATCTTTAAACATGTCACATAAAGTTTGTATACAACTTCCTATAAAATACATACAAGTGACGAAGGTCTGATGATGAAGCCAGGATGTAGTAAAGTTCTGGAATGTTTCTATTATTCATAAAATCCCCTCAAGTTTGAGCTCATAAGCGTTGTTTCGACGAGGTCGATATATTTTTTGATGTCTTGATTGTGAAGGAGGTTAATATTTAAGTAAGGTAAAATCACCAGTCATGGACAGTATAAGCGATTTTTTTATGTTATTGCTTTGTAATTGCCTTATTTTTCGATACACGTTGAGTCTAATTCTAAGTACTTTTCTTAATCAGTATTCGAGGTTTAATTTTAGTTTAATACACGGTGCAATAAAAAAATTACCAATTACAACACTCTTACTCGGCCACCATTCATAGACGGTAATTTTCTAGTGATGGACCCCCAATAATGGACATTATCCCCAATTATGGACCGCCAGTTATGGACATATAAATAATCAATAAGGTATAACATTTTTAGTCTTGACAGTAGCAGTGAAGATACATATGTCGCTTTAGTTAATTTTATAAGCTATTTTTGTATTTAAAGTGTAAACCCGTAACTCCGTAACCGAATGGTAAAGGCAGCTTGCGTTAAAGGTGTTCGTCTGAACGTTACGGGTTCGAGTCCCGTCGGAGACAAAATTTTGATTGCATTTTTCATTCCTATAAATGATACCTTAGTGTGGGTTTACACTTTAAATACAAAAATAGCTTATGAAAATTATTGTAAGTAATAAATAATTATGCCGCCGTGGGGTGCCGGCAGCAGAATGATACCCCTCCTCTCATGCCCATGGATGCAGTAAGAGCCTGCTAAGGGATACCTCCGGAAGATGGGCAGCAGCGTCTATCCGTGTATCAACATCCCATACTGCGCTCACCAACCCGCCTGCCAAGCGTGGTGACAATGGCAACTACTCCTCATGGAGATCCATGAGGGAGGCCTGTGTTCATTAGTGGACGTTTTATGGCTGAGATGATGAAAAATGATGAAATAATTATGAGATAATAATGTTACGGATTTCTTTACTTATTGCGAATCACTTTATGGATACCGATATCAGTGGAAACTATATTAGGGATCCTTATATTATATATTACTAGCTTGTGCCCGCCGCTTCGCATGCGTTGTATGCGGGTGAAAAGTAGCCTATGTGTTATGGTTCACACCTATACGTGTGCAAAGTTCCAGCTCAATCCGTTGGGTAGTTTTTGCGTGAAGAGGTAACAAACCTCCAAACAAACTTTCGTCTTTATAATATTAGTGGGATGATGATTCGGGCAATCGGTGGTTATGAAAATAAATTTTATGGATTATTATATAAGGGGCCATCTCCACGAGCGAGAGAATCGCGCCGATGTTATCGTCGTGCCACGTCGTTCTATAGCGCGGACTCGTCGCGATTCTTTCGCTCGTGGTGACGGCCTCTAAGAGAGTGTATAGAAATACGTAGCACGACGATAACATCGCTGCGATTCCCTCGCTCGCGGAGACGGCCCTTTACGAATATAAAATTTCGGAGACAAAAAACCAAAAAAAAGGATCTATGAAGTGGCGTTGTATTGGACAAAATAATGTTTTTATAGCAAAAACTATAATTTACTGAAAAATCCTGCCAGTTAGGTACTGGCAGGATTTTTCAGTATGATTAGGTAATTTATTTAATAAGCAGGTTTACTACATAATTCAAAGATCAGATTTTTAGATTTCCATGAAAGTATAAAGTGAAGAAAAAAAATTGTCTTGTGTTCTTAAGTGTTTCTTAGCTTCGTTGGTTATCTAGTCAAAAGTTCTAAGACGAGAGATACCTACTTGTGTTGCAGACTTTATTGATGCGTGTATTTGTATGCGGTTGAATAGATTTTTCTAATCTTCGGAAATACTCTTCAGAATTCTTAGGCAGTGTCAGGTTAGCATCACGAGAGGACTACCAAAACCACTTGTCGCGATATTTTGATCAGAAGCCCCAAAATTTCTATAGAAATGGGATCATGTCCCTACCTACAAGATGGCAAAAAGTTATCGAACAAAATGGTACCTACATACTTTAGTTAAATGTAAATAAACTACATTAAAAAATGTTTTGAATTGTGTTACGCAGTCCTGATGTATGGAAGTTGCTGCCATAGCACTAACCTACTTTTCACAGTTCACACGAAGATGCATTATCAGCGTAACGTGAACTGTAACATGTGCAATTGACGTCATCGGCAAGCCACCTCGGATTTACTTAGATATAGTTTCTGTATTCTTTGTTCACACTTCGAGCAAGTCTCATGTCTTAAAGTAATTAAATTTAAGTTTAATTGTAAAAGTTCTTTTTTTAAAAGCCACCCCGTAGCGCGGCCAACATAATTATTGTCTTAAAAAATACGAAGAAACTTTTTCCCCAACCTATTATGTGATTTTTATCAATTCAATTTGAAAGGATTTTAAAAGTGAGCTCTCATTCCACACGCATATGAATTTTTGAACCATACAAGAAAACTCACGATAATTCCATTTAAACATTACACCTACCTACCTAATTAATGTTTGAAATATTGTTAATTTTTAATAGACTAAATTAATTATGATAAAAGGTTCTCAAGTCGTCTGTATTTTTTAAAAATCTTTTTTACATCAGAACTCTATCGTTTAAGCCCCAATTTGGAAAATTTAAATTCGAATAGGTAAAATTCACATCAAAAGATGTTTCAAAAAAATTCAAAAAATAAATAGCTGTGTCACAAAAAATAATTAATCTAGCTTTAAAAATAATTAATACCTACTTACATGGTAAGGTGAACTTAACAGAATGATTTTTATTTCTTCGTTTTCCCATCGTACGAGTATATGGGTGTCGTTGAATAGGGAATTTAAAATTATTTAGGACAAGGCAAAGACAATTTTCCGATTTAGGGTTCCGTTTGCGATATATTTTAATTTAACTTTTTTCGAACGTCCTCCCCCTCTAAAATCTAAACTGCTAGCTTTAAAAATAAGAAAAAAAACCTGAATGTATTTTTAACCATGCACTTTCTAGGAAAAGTATAATACCTCTATATAATCTTTAAATTATGTAGATTTTTTAGTTTCGAAGAAATCGTCGCTCAGATAAGTGATGCTGTTTTCCAAACATACGGGAATACTTTTGAAACTGAAAAGTGATTGAAAAAAAAATAAGTACCTAAGTACGTAAAGAACATACCATATAGGTACCTACCAACTTCTGACAACATATCTACGGGTAACTACGGAACCCTACGTAGCGCTTGGCCCGCCACGCACCTGGCCTAATTAATTTAATGTAGAATGTAATTTTTACTTTGTTATTTATTTTATGTGATATAATGATATGCTTGTTTGTTGTTGGATCGGCTATTGTATATAAATTAATAATGTACCTATTGTGTGTTGTGTATGAATAGTCGAACTGTTATTTAATGTTTTTATGGAAATAAGTATAATTGACTATTAGTTTTCTTAACCATTTATAAAACGGAGAGCTCACAGAATTACAAACTCAGTCTTAGTCTGTTATTTGTAGGGAATACCCACCCGACAACTTTAACAGCTGTCTTTATTAACAACTTTACCAACCTAAATACTCCGAGGTAATGGAGTCCCAAAGTTTAATCATGGAGCTTTGGCTAATATTAGCTGAGAATTGGAAGCTATTCGTTATTCTGACCGGAATTTTTGCTATTTATTACTATTACACTGCCACATTCGACTTCTTCAAGAAGAAGGGTATTCCGTACGTGAAGCCGATGATATTCTTGGGAAATTATAGTTCGCGTTTATTGCGTATGCAATCGTTTCATGATTACGAAATGGAAACTTACAACCATTTTAAAGGAAACCGTTTTGGGGGTGAGTACCATTTATAAAAAAAACAGAAGAAACAAAGATACTCAAAACATAACATTCGATAAAACAATCGTGCAAGTAAACTTTTAATCTTGCCGGCTGAGGTATTACTTACTCGTAAACAAATCAATGTCATAATTTGTCCTCGCGTTTTAAACACCCCGCTCGCTCGAACTTGAAAATCATTCTGCCTGTGTAGGTAATTTGTTTTAGTCAAAATAGTAAGTTTAAGTATCCCTAATGCCGTTGGTTGTGCGTACTTCCACCAGCTTAAGGAGGTCAGAGTAGTCTACTGTACCATTTGTTGGTACAATGTTCACAAGACACACCTCGGAAATATTCCTTCGTTCGATGTGAAAGAAACAAGAGGAGCAAGTGAAATTGACGATATCTCCCTGTACCTCTATAATAAGGTAGGTATCCAATCTGAAAGTGTATCAAGCCTAAAAATATTTTTTTTTCTAAATTGGTTCATAAACGACGTAAGTACTGAGGTAACAAACATTATTAAAAAAAATGCAGCTGACTTGAGAACCTCCTCCTTTCATTGAAGTCAGTTAAAAATACCCTGACCCGGGGCAAATATCTGCAGAACAATTTACAAACCTTTGCTCAGAGGCGAAAATCATACCTGTTACCTCCTGCGTAGGTATCAGTCTGCTTTAGTTCTGAAGCGTCACTTTTATACAAAATTTTAAGTAGTTACTTTAAGTTTTAAAACATCGATTTTCCATGCAAATGTTCATCCCCTATTCGCAGCGAAAAGTAGCCCTTGTAAAAATAAATTATATAATATATCAATCATTTATCTACCAGAAAACACCAAAAGCTTACTGCAATTATGGTTTGAGTGAAAAATAGCTCAAAATAATAAAAAAATATTAAGAGAAAATTAAAATAAAAATCGACACCATTCGAGCTTTTCTATAACCCTCTGTAAGGAATGTATCGAATTACCGAACACTCTGTATATTAGTAGGGTAGGGATGAGACGATGCTGACCACAGAGTGTAAAACTTCATCGCGACCAGAAACGTCCACCTCATGACTTGACAGGATGCAAGTGGAATACACCGTTGATGTATTCCTCTATGTTATAGTCTTTTTTAAACTTTCGCGATCACGACACATTATTAACACATATTTAAACGGGTATTTATCGCGCTATTTACCTTTATTATTGCCCGACGTTTCGACAGGATTGCACCCATCGTGGTCCCGGGAAGACTATGTTCCCCTTAGACAAGACAAATCACGCTTGGCCAGACGCCCTGTTGGCGAGTGAGTAGAAAATAAATAGTTGTTGAAATATCAACCCTGAGGCTTTTGAGGCGATATTGTAGAAAATGAATGATTTTGTCAGCACTTGGATTGTAACATACAAGGCACCTTGTATAATAGAGTACTAACCCGATATGGGTTTCAGCCCATGAAAAATAGTAGTTTTAAAAGGAAAGAGTTCGGGAATATTTTATTTTTAAATATTTTTTTTTATAATTCTACTAGATGGTGTGATGTGAAAATGATCCTGAGGTCAAAATCGTTTTTTTTTCGTTACTTTTTAATAAAAAAAAGATCTATATATGGTTATGGGTATTTTTATTTGTACCTGTATGGCAACACTTCGCGGAGGTCAAGAATCAGCTGGCTTCTAAGTTGTCATTACCGTTTAATCAGCTGTTGAAGTTAATACTTTCGTGGTCTTTTCTTGAATGAAAAACTAAATTTATTTTTAAAAGGTCTTAAAGGTTTTTAAGCTCGTTGTGAAAATACTGGGTAATTTTATTTCTTCTGTCATTTATATTTTTTTTTCGACTTTTTTCAAAGATCTATCGATAGTAAATGTTACCATGCCGGATAGGCCTATCTAAGTATCATCTTAGTAGAAAAAAATCAAGCATCTATTACAATAATTCATGTCACCATAAATAAAAATTATCATCGTACTCGGCGTTAGGTATAAAAAAATAAAAATAAAAATACGATTAATCGCGGAACATACATAGGGTTGATTCGGATAGCCCTCGAGGTTCTCTACCTCTCAGCTTTATTATATCACTATATTTTGGGACAACTTGTACCTCTATAATTTGGGTATCTTCAATCAAGTGCAATTTTCAATCATTCATTTCAAGACATTTCAAAAAGATTCCAGGTGTGGAACACTTGCCACAATGTTTGCTTCGGTAGAATTGAACGCATCCAAATCAAATTTCTTAATAACTTTGCCATCGTCAGATGATCCCATTCAATTTATCACATTATGAAAACTACTAGCTTGAGCCCGCCGCTTCGCATGCGTTGGACCTGGATAAAAAGTAGCCCATGTGTTAATCCTAGACCACATCTATACGTTTGCAAAATTTCAGCTCGATACGTACGCTAGTTTTTGCATGAAGAGGTAACAAACCTTTATACAAACAAACTTTCGGCTTTATAATATAAGTGAGATTGTTAATAAAATCATATTCTTCCTCTGGTAAAAAGACGTAAAATTGCTGACTTATCATTTCCTAAACATGCCGGAATATTTTAAAAAGAAAACTCAATTAATTTATGTTAATAGGTTTTGGTAAACGTAAAAAAACACCCCTACATAGAGCGTGACTCGACACGCACCTGGCCTAATTCATTTCACATATTTATTTACTTACTTTTTTATCCTTGTTACATACCTTAGAACTCCGTCGTTTATGAACCGATTTTGAAATTTCTTTTTGCCGTGTGGTCCGGCAGTAGAATGTTACCCCTCCTCTAATGCCCGTGGAAGCAGTAAGAGCCTGCTAAGGAATACCTCCGGCAGATGGGCAGCAGCGTCTTTCCGTGTATTAACATCCCGTACTGCACTCGCCAACCGCCTGCCAAGTTTGGTGAGTATGGCAGTTACCCCTCATGGAGTTCCATGAGCGAGACCTGTGTTCAGTAGTGGAAGATTTACGGCTGAAATGATGAATGATGATGAGGTACAATTTCTGTAGGTCCTATTACCGAATCTCTTCAATATTACAAAATTCACTGGTGACATAGTAAGATGGCTATGAATGTTTTGATAATATGTCTTCATTCACTAATCATCATCATTATCATATTGAAATATTTAATCATATTTTAAGGCCCATTAGCGGGTTAAGGTTAATAAATGTTATTTTTAGGCACATTCGAAGGAAGAACGCCCGTGCTGTACATACTCGATCCAGATCTGATAAAAACGGTCATGATCAGTGATTTCGATCACTTGACAAATCGAAATTTGATAGAAACTTTCGCGCCGAGGTATCTGCAACAGACTCTGAACTTATTAAAGGTAAGTCCAGAGATCCGCAGGGTGATTGATTACGTATCTCTCGACAGGTTTGCAACAGGCGCATATTTTGTTCGATCCCCCCCCTCCATAAAGTCTAATCATTAATAAATTCATTTGTCAATAATTATCCTTAATAAATTCTTAATCATTTAATAATCGGAAAAAATCATAAGTTTACTGTAATTATGGTTAAGGGGAAAAGTTTTTAAGCTCAAAATCGGGGGATTTACATAAAAAAACGAAATTAGGCATAACTAAAAAAAATCCCACACCCTATAACCAAATCAATCGGATGCGAGATCTTCCATAACCCCCATTAAGGAAATATCAAATTACCAATCAATCTGTATATACAACTTTTATTGAAACATGTGGACTAAGCCGAAAGGGGGTGATTCTGAACATCCCAAGGAACAACTTTTGTTCTACGACTTTTCAGATTTCAGTGATTTTCATTCAAGAAAAGTACCACGAAGGTTTTATCTTCAAGAGCTGGTTATATAGCTGTCGTAGAGGTACAAATAAAAATACCTTTATCCGCAAATATGTCCTTTTTTATTAAAAAGTAAAAAAAAAACATAATGACAGGATTATTTTCACATACACACTATCTAGTAAAATTATAAATATATATATTTTAAAAAAAAGAAATAAAAAGAAAACACGAATTTCAGATTTTTGCCTTTTAAAATGACTAGTTTTCATGGGCTGAAACCACCCCCTTTCGGGTTAGTACGCATGTTATGATACACGCTGTATATACATAATAGATTAGCAGATGACTCGGTGAAGACCGCAGGTCGACGGTGGATGCAGGCCGCTTCCAACCGCAATACCTGGAAATCCATGAGGGAGACCTATGTCGAGCAGTGGGCGTCCTACGGCTGAAATGATGATGATGATAATAGATTAGTATAGGTTTATTTACTATTCATCAGGGAGCCGAATGGAAGGGAGTACGCAGAACAATGACCCCTGTCTTCAGCGCAGCTCGCCTGAAGAACATGCTGCCGCTTCTGAAGCTATGTTCCAATCAGATGGTCACCTACTTGAGCCAATTCGGTAAGTTCCTAAACATTATTTTTAATTAAAAGTATTTATATTAGTAATTGAACATTGGCATTGGTTTTTCAAATCAAAATTAAAGAGAATGTAGAAACGACATTTTTCTTAAAAAATCTTTGAAAACAAAGCCCATGCCGCGTCTATCTGTCTACTCGCGGTAAACTCGAAAACCACTGAACGGACTTTCATTTATTTTATTTATTTATTTAATTAGAACGGCACAATCTATTAGTATATAATCTATATCAATATAAATCATGCGGTTTTTACTAATAGATAGAGTGTTTCAAGAGGAGGGCTGAACTATAAGGATGCTTTTTGAAGATGTGGGAAAAAATCATGCCGACTGAGAGCCGTTCTGGCGTGCGCCGCGAATATTATTAAAGCTATGTGAAATGATGTTTAAAATAATTGTTTCTTACTTCGATCAAATATAACGGGTTATATTTGATCGAAGGTTTCTTATATAGAGATCTACAAAAAAGTTCGTGACAGCATAAGTCTATTTCATAAAAACTCTTTTTAACTCCCGACAAAAAAGAGGGGTGTCATAAGTTTGACCGCTATGTGTGTGTCTGTGTTCTATATGTGGTACCGTAGCTCTTAAACGATTTGCATGCAGTTTTTTGTACCTATAAGAGAAGTTTACAAGATATGGAAACCTCTTTCATCCTCCATACCATGTAAACAATCTTAACCGATATTGATAAAACATGTCTATGAAACATTCGCTGGAAAGCCTGCTACTAAATAAAAAAAATTGCATGCAAATCGATCTACTCGTTTAAGAGCTATTGTTCCACATACAGACATACAGACACACACACATAGCGATCAAACTTTATAACACCCCTCTTTATTGTCGGGAGTTAAAAAAGTAATATTTTTTACAACAGACAACGGCCGGTTCATGAATATCCAAGATCATGAGAGGGATGTTATCATACTCCCCACACTTGACAGGCGGTTAAGGCGAGTATAGCAATATTCTAATTCCGGTACCCCACGGCGAACCATATAGTTAAAGTACCTATATAGTTTGAATCAACAGCTTACGAGTAATAGCGAAATAAAAAACTTGCGCGACAAAACATATTATTACAGCAGCGCGGGCGTATGCTTAACTCCTTACCTGCTCTTTACCTCAACGGCCGGACCGATATAATTGGACCCGATAGGTGGCGCGGCTGCCGGTATGTCACCAAATCTATATATATAAACAATTTTTTTAATTAGTCGCTCGTAGGTGCGTGAAACAAATTACCAAAAAACTTGTCCGATAATTTTGATAATCTTCAAGACGAACTAAAATTATTAAATTAGTCTATAGTTCTAATAGTCACAGGCTCCGTTACAGATAACATAGCTCAATCTTTTAAAATAATGTTTAAATATTGTAAATAAAATAGAAAATGTAAAGAAAACAGAAAACACCGCCCAGAATGCATATATGTGTAGGTACATATGTGTGTTTGTGTGTGTGTAAAATAACAAACATAAATCTCCCTATTTCATAACTACGACTAATCCAATAGGTACTAACGGTATTGGACAAAATTGTCTGGGTTATCAATAGATTCACAATAGGTTGCAGGAAATTGTGTCTGTGACCGTTTATATATTGTTTTACTTCCAGAAAACACCGATGTGGAGATGAAAGAAGCAATGGGACACTATTCACTGGAAGTTATAGGAGCTTGTGCATTCGGCATCAAAGGCGATGCCTTGATTAAGAAAGACTCACACTTTATAACGGTAAAAACACATCGAGTGTATTTTCAGTTATTCTACACGTAAGACGAAGATCAAATTTGTCTGCCATTATTTTATGGTTCTTAATACTTTTGGTATTAAATGCATACCTATAATAATGCATAATAATAAATGCAGCAAATGAGCTTGCTTGATGTTGACAGGCACTAGCTGCTATTATAAGTGAATGTTTCTAAATTTATATATATTTCGGGTGTAAAAAGACGACTACCGAAAACGAAAAGGTGTGCAACACCCCAAAACAATGACAAAAAAAATACAGTCGTCGAAAAACAAATTGTAGCCAGAGTTACTAATGTTTGAATGTTTTTGTTACTTGTTACTGCCTGCAATGTACAGCTTGCTAGTGCGATGACCGTGACCCCGGGCGGCGGGTCAGCTGTCCGTAGTGTATTATGCAGGATGTGCGTGCAATACATTGCTGTATTTTTTATTTTAATTTTTCCTGGCTTTTTGAAAGGAGTTGATTAGATAGGATTGTTCTTATAATGTATGCGTATGTTACAAGAAAAAAAATTAAAAGGACGTAGATATTTTGACATATTTTTTGCGGTATTTTTTCTCTAAATATTTTCAGTATCATGGTCTGATTCCAAACCCCCAGTTTTCGGTAGTACTCTGGTTACACGGTGTATACATATACAGGATGTTCGGCAGAACGTTGAACATACGAAAATGGCAGATAGGTGGGGTCGTCTGCTATCTTCCCAGCCCAAATGATTTTGCCTAGGTCCCATAATTTTTTTTATTTAGATTTTTTTTAATAACTGAATTTCATGAGTTTGAAAACTTTAAAGTAAGATTACTTTATGTAGGATAGACGAAACTGGCAACACTTTTTTTTTGATTTTGTCTTGACTGTTGGTAGATTCCTGTAAAATTATTGTTTGGTGATAACAGCTAGACAAAAGAACGAGCCAAAGATAAAAGTTTCAAAGAGCCTTCAAAGGTTACAAAAAGGGGTAAAACATGATTTTAAGCTTTTCTTTGCATAAAATGTTTTGCAAAATTCATCATGTAATCTTGGTAAAAATTAAATAACGATAGTGTATTGATAGTTCTTAATAATTTTTACCAAGATTACATGATGAATTTTGCAAAACATTTTATATTTCACAATAATCGAATTGCATTAAAATTCCCGTTTTGAACTAAAATTGATCAATAACTCTTATGTTTTTTTTAATTAAGCAAATTATATACCGTTCGAAAGGTCATACACCAAGGACGTTTCGATAAAATCCTAATTCTTCAATCACTTTTAGTTTTTTTTTAATCCAATGTAAAGAAAAGCTGAAAATCATGTTTTACCCCTTTATGTAATGTTTAAAGATAAACAATATTTTAGATGGATCTATCAACAGTCGAGACAAAAACAAAAGTGTTGCCAGTTTCATTTATTCTACATAAAGTAATCTTACTTCAAAGTTTTTAAACTCATGAAAATAGGTTATTAAAAAAAATTAATAAAAAATTCTATGGGGTCTAGGTCAAATCATTTGGGCTGGGTAGATAGCAGACGACCCTACCTATCTGCCATTTTCGTATGTTCAACGTTCTGCCGAACATCCTGTAAATATGTAATGTATAAAAATCTTACGTGTTGCTCTATCAGCTGTGCATTCTTTTCGGATATCTCACATTCCTGCGCTGCGTTACCCACTAAAGTTATACTTTAGGGCATTGAACGTTTCATCCCTAGCTCTGTTGTACCTAACTTTCGGTGGAAAGCCAAATTTTATCTGCACCACCTGAATAGCTAGTTTTTGACTACCACTCGTTTCTCGCGCTCTTATTTACCGCAGACGGTAAAGTTTTGAAACAAACTCCCCTCTGCGGTATTCCCTTGGAGCTTGGACATGCATGGGGTCCTTCAAAACGCATTTATTTTCCTTCCTCAGAAGCCGGCAGCGCATCAGCCTCGCTTCTGGTGATGCAGATGTCCATTACAAACTAGAATGAGCTATAGCGAAATCTCTAGTCATTGCTACTGAATGCAACTTTAGACAATGAACAGGAGAACTCTAGTTTATATATACCTGTAGATGGCGATCCGGCTCTAGGTAGCGTCAAGGATCGATTTGACGGACGTGGGTTCGAATCCCACCGGAATCAGCAACAAATTGTTGAGGTTTTTTTATTTTCTTAAATAAAATAAAACCTACGTTTGAGACAGGTTGCGGGGACGGTAGTGGTTCCGAAATATTGCAGCCAGATTTAACCACATGCATATTCCCTATTGTCGTCAGTTGAATTATAACTTGGAAAATGTATAAACAGTGTAATGAAATAATTCTGAATCTTGACATTAACACTTCTAATTTTTTGTCTACAGGTGGCAAAAGAGTTCGACTATATGTCCAAGCCGAAATTAATGCTCTTGTTACTACTTTGGATTTTGGCGCCTAAATTGGTGAAATATATACCTATTGTATTTTCAAACTTGAAGTCGACTGATGAACTCATGAGGATCTTAAAAGTTGCTAAGGCTGAGAGGGAGATGGTCGATTCTAAGTGAGTATTAAAACGTCTAGAATTTCTGGGAATTTAATTAGAACTCATAATGCACCAGCAAAGAAGAATTAAATCACCTCTTATCACCAGTTAGCGGTTTGTAATCAAACTATGATTCTCTTTAATAAGCATACTCTTTAAATATGTCGTTTACAGAAAGATGGACTTTTTGCAAATACTCGTCGATGTAGCGAAGAAAGAAAACAGGGAAACTCATACAGAGACGAAATGTGAGTTTTCTTTTAAATGAACCTGAGTAATTTTAATGACACCTCCTCTATAAACAACACCTACCGGTAGTAGGTACTACCAGTAGGTATCTACCACTTATTGACATTTATTTATTCAGTTAACAAAACAGGTAAAAAACAATTAAAAATAATTTACAGAGTTCATAGTCACAATCTAGTTCAGTTCCCAAAAATATGTTAACATGGCATTGGCATTGTATCGTAGCTATCAAGGGCTTTACATCTACTAAAGATAATGTATACAGCGTCAATACGGGACGCCGCACTGCCTGGGATTAAGCTTGCCCAGCACTTATAATTATGCTTAGCCAGCTATTAGAACAGATAAATACGTCTAAAGCTAACTAAGATAGATAGATAGAAAATACTTTATTGCACACCTTAAAACTAAACATAGAAACATAACAGAAACATAAACAAGAGAAACTTGAGAACATAGTGACAATTGGCGGCCTTATTGCTAAAGAGCGATCTCTACTAAGCCTCTTGTTGTATTCACGAATCCAATCCATCCCAAGGTTGTCTGGTAGAGATCGCTCCTAGCGATAAGGCCAATTGTCACTTAGTAGTAAGCGTTTATCTTTCTGTTGTTATTTTTTTATTTAAGATGTGCAATAAAGCATTGTCTATCCTATCTATCAATGTTTTTCTTTACCGTCAAATCGTGTTAAATGTGCACATACGTGGGAGGGGGGTTCAGCCCGTGCAAACGAGTAGTTTAGGAAAGGACAACAAAACCGGCCAAGAGCGGTCCGATCGACTTTTAACTCTATATATTTTGTACAGCCATATTGCTTCGCGTGACATTGCGATGTCGCGGTTATTTTTGGATTACGTTATTATTATTATTATTTAGCCTCCACTGTCCCACTGCAGGGCAAAGGCCTCCCTTCCCTTGTTCCACTCTTCGCGATTTAACGCAGATATGATGATTACGTTATAAAAGAAAAAATACGTGTCCAATAGGTTTTGTTCAATAATACAATTTTTTTATTGTCATTCCGTCGTGTAGAATGACGGAATAACAATAAAAGAATTGTCATCTAGCCTATTCGATCGACAGATATGGATGGTGACACAATCGACGCGCAATGCATGTTATTCCTGATGGCCGGCTTTGAAACTTCCAGCACCCTGCTGTCATACGCACTCCATGTGCTAGCCACCAAGCCCGAAGTTCAAGATAAACTGAGGTCTCACGTCCAAGAGCACACTGAGGGCAAGGAAATTACCTACGAACTCCTGTCTGAACTTACGTATCTGGACGCGTTTCTGCACGGTAATACTTTTTTGGCCTGTTTCTTCGTTGGGTCGCGACGAGGAAAATAGAACTATGTGCAATGAGACAGCAGCGGTTGACTATAAAAATACAATGTTCATTATTCTATAACCATGGGCCAAATAAACACGTCCATGCTATAACTAAGGTGTCATAGTCCTAGTTTGTTTGTAAACTAACGGTTCGTACAATCTTACGGTGACATAATACATTGTATGCTTATTAGATTTGAATATTATTTTAATTGAGCGCTGCGTTGCATGAAAATTCATACTGATACATACACTCAAATAACGTAAATACTTTTATTTTAAAGTCTCCCGGCCTCCCCTCTGTCAAAAGTGAAGTGATTCTCTTACTCTCGATTTGCGACAACTATTATATAGGTACTAAACTATCCTGGAAGCCACACATAAATGCATTAGCAAACCGCGTTCGTAAACTTATCTGGGTTTTTAAAAATTTACGGAACTCCGCCACGCTCGACTTGCTCCGAATAGTCTACTACTCTTTATGTCAGTCGATATTAAGTTATTGCATATCCATTTGGGGAGGGGCTTGCAAAACTATGATTATAATCCTGGAGAGAGCGCAACGCTCGGAACTAAAGGTTATGTTATCAAAGCCCTTTAGATATCCCACAGACTCACTGTATACCGAATGCCAGCTTCTCTCTACTCGCCAGTTATTTATTCTTCACCTAGTCCTTAGCCACCACAAGAAGACCCCTGTTGATCTGGACCAATTAGACAAGCGCAAAGGGAAAAGAGTATGTGAAGTGCCTAGATGCCGAACTGCTTTTGCCCGACGCCATTCAGCCTTCTTAGGAGCATACATCTACAACTAACTTAATGTATCCCTACAATTTTATACAGCACCTAGTAAAAAATGTAAAATGGTAATAAAAAATTGGTTACTAAATTTAAACTATTTGCAAACTGAAACTATTCTTACCATATTGTCATAATATGAATATATTGTTCAATACTCAACTCATGAAAGACCTACACACGCTGCTTTTTACCCGTATTATTTATAAAGTAGTATTTTAAATTTATGTCTTTTTTTTTTCTTAAATTTATGTCTCATTGTTTTAAATTTTAATGTGTTATATTTTATTTGTACTATGTAATGTAATCTAATAAGGTGATAAAACCTTAGTCTGGTGGAGAGTATAGGTACGCCATAACACAGGTATTTACCTAGCTTGGGTACCTATGTTTTTCTAACATGAACTGTTTATATGCATAAAAACTTTAGATCTAAGCTATATGATTTGTAACGTTTGTAAAAGAAAATAAATTATTATTATTATTATAATGAAACATTCCTTTCCCTTTCAGAAACTCTTCGCATGTACCCGCCTCTGGGCCGTGTCGACAGAGTAGTAACAAAACCCTACACACTACCCGGCAGCAACGTCTCTCTAAGCGTCGGAGACATTGTCGCTATACCCATCTACGGCATTCACATGGACCCGCAGTACTACCCCGAGCCGCAGGAGTTCCGTCCGGAGAGGTTCCTCGGCGACGAGAAGAACGAACGGCCGTCGCATTTGTTCTTGGCGTTTGGGGCTGGGCCTAGGAATTGTATCGGTGAGTGGTATTTTTGATAGCGGGTCGTTGCATTAGGGAGTTATTGTCAGGGTCATCCTTCTTCTATGATCATCATCAGCCCGCGTTAGTCTAGGTATTACTGGACAAGCCCTCCTAAACAGCGTCACTGAACCCGGCCGGCTTCTAGCTCGCCTTTGGTCTACGATTAAAAATGGGTCAAAATAACAGAAACTCATCATCCGGTTAAAAAAATAAAACCGGTCAAGAGCGAGTCAGACTCGCACACGGATCATACAATGTAATTTGTATCATAGCAGATTTATATTTGTTGGAGAACCTAGCCACCTCTTGTCTGATACCGTAACGTATGGAGGTAGTTATTGATATTTTAAACTATCGATGATTTCTAAAAAGCTTTGCTTATCTAAGAATTCGTTTCAGTTTTCCTACATAGGTGATTATCTTTGCAAACTCCGGAGACGTGGGGGGGAGAAACACTATTTTTTCCAGCACTTTTCTAAATAAGAAAAATAACATGTTTGGGGTACTTCCCCATATTCGTAACATGTGAATGATTTTTTTTCTTGATATTTACATCGTGTCGGGTATCGTTGAATAGGTATAGTAAAACCATTTAGGGGCTGAAAAAAAATTGATTTAGGGTCCCGTTTGTAAAATATAAAAGTTTTAAATTTTGAGAGGCGCGGGAGACGCCCAAAGAAATTTTTTTTTCTGTAAAATATAAACTGTCTGGGAAAACTATAACGGTTACGATAGTTGTTTTAGATTCCGAAAAATAGTCGCATAAATAAGTAGAGTACCTTACGGCCTTATTTATTAATATTAAGATGTTTCAGTTTGTTAATAATTTGTAAGCGTTTAATCTACCTTTTTGAATAGATTTTGCATATTTAAGAATACCTAGGTATAATTTCCGCTACTTATAAACGAATACAATAAATATAGTGTTAGATAAATAATTAATGGTAGAAATCGAAATGTATAATTGTTGGGCTAGATGTTACCTACTGTAATTAAACAAAATATATTTTCTTATTAAGGTCGTCGTTAGAAAAAAGGCAAAATGCTATACAGTGATTGGTATTTTGGTACATTCCTTGGGGGGTTATGGAAGAGCTCATTTTATACAAAAAAATCAATCTTTTGTTGTATAATCATGTCAGCCGTAAAGCGTCCACTACTGAACAAAGGCCTCCACGCATGGATCTTCACGAAGGGTAGTTGCCATACTCACCACGCTTGGCAGGCGGGTTGGCGAGCGCAGCACGGGATGTTGATACACGGAAAGACGCTACTGCCCATCTTCCGGAAGAATCCCTTAGCAGGCTCTTAGTCCATCCTTGAGTATGAGAGGAGGGGTTTCATTCTACTGCCAGCATCCCACTTTTGATGGTTTCTCATAGTTAAATGATTAAGAATTTAATTCAGATACACATTTAGCGACGATTGCATATCAATACAACAAAAGCAATCGCAAAAGGAAATGAGCTCTTCCATAACCCCCTTTAAGGAATGTATGACATTACCTACCAATAACCCTGTATACGCGTATGTCTGTTATATAAGAATACTGCCAAACCAACAGATTTACAGCTACCTAATGACATTTGTAATCTTCTAATAATAAATCGAAAATAGTTATTTATTTAAAATATCATAAAATACCAAAGGTGGGCTTAATGCTAAAAGCTATTTATTCTTCTTACTAATTTTATTGTTATCAATTATTTATCTCAGCCTTAAAAACAAAGAAAAAAATCTTCATTGCAGGTCTCCGATTCGCGATGATCTCAGCGAAACTAGCAATGGTGTCACTGATCCAGAACTTCAAGTTCACAAAATGCTCCAAAACGCAGGACCCGATGCTGATGGACAAGCGGTCCGCACTTTTGAAGGCCAGCGCTGGAGTTTGGGTAACTTTCGAGAAAATTAAGCCTATAAACAAACACAACAACTAATTCGTTTTTCCGAGTGTTATGGTAGAACTCCATCAGTGTGCGGCACCAATGTTTGAATGTCATTTTGGTGTTTTCACTTAATATTAAGGTTTCAAATGACATTCAAACATTTGTGCCGCACAGAGCCGCACACAGGTGGAATTCTACCTTTATGATCGCCTCCGCACGCCATCAAGGGCAGGTCGTAGTATGTTTAACATAAGTATTTTTCGAGTATGAGACTCGTCTGTTGGTATTGTTATGTATGCAAGACAAAAATAAAAAGAATGATAAGAAACACATAATGATAATCTATTGGTTTTAATCTATTGATTATCATTTGTTGACGTGTTCATAGTTATGAGTTATATTACCTAATGTATGCATATTAAAATCAGTTTTGTCGATTTTAATTAACGTATTATTATTTAGTATAAGTTAATTAAAATCTTAATTGTTTTATAATTTTAAAACATTCATTAATTGTATCTGTATTATTATTTAATAGGTTAATTAAAATCTTAATTGTTTGAAAACATTCATCTTTATTAAGTATTCATTTTGCTACAGCCCATTTAATTGTACCCTATAGCTGTATGTAATAATGTATGTATGTTCCATGACAGCACTGATCTCTAATCGTATTTAGATCAGTGGAAAAGAGACTTACCTGTTATCCTTAATGAAGTATAATTAAATATTGAATTATTGTGTGACACAATCATAAGTATTTAATAAAGTTTAAATTACTGAAGTTTCGTTGTTATTATTGTTAGAGGATGTTAATGATGATTGTTCCACTAAAATTCGACAGTTCGTTATTTCGACACGTCGCTTACTTTGAAAAAATATAGTTCGACAAGTCATTGTTTCCACAGAACATACTTTGACAATACACACCTTGCTTTTGTGTTTGGTTTTACACAATTCTGCCAGTGTTAAGTAACATTATCATAGGGTTAATTTTATCGTTTTTCTCACGTGTTTGCAATGGCAAACATCCATCTTCCGGAAAATAAAAATAAATAAATAAATACCCTTTTGTTCTACCGCTAAGTAATTTCGTAGAAAGTGAAAAAAGTGAAGAAAGTGTAAAAAGTTAAAATGCTTATAAGTTTAACTTAAAGCTGATATTTCCTCATTGCTTCTTTTTATGTAAGCCTAGCTTTAGACAGACTGTATAAACTTCCACAAATTGGTACACCATACCTTTACAGCACCTATGTAAGCACCTTCCTTTGCAGCAGTTAAACAATAAAGATATTCTGTATTCTCTAAGTTTAGGGATCAATCAATTGAAACTGAGGTCTTCTAATTTCGTCTATGGCTGAGAGTAACATAGCAATCAATAATAATTTTTATGTGTTTTAAATAATATTTAAATTGAATTCAAATTATTATTAAAAATATCTAATCTGATTCTGATTACATTTTTTACAAAGCTGAAAATTGCGACATTGCTTGATTATAATAAATATACTGAGACTACTGGTGTCCTATTATTATTATCTGTAGCTAAGATTATGGTATTTTCTTCAACACCTTTCAAAATATGTCTTAAACTATACGACCTAAAAAAAAATACTGTAGTGTGGCAAACAAATACCTTTCATCACGATAGGTACCTTACACGATCTAGTAACTTTACTTTCAAATTTAAATTTTTGATAACCTACCCCTAATGTTAGTAAATTAGCGTTAACTAATGTTACTCCAAATTTCCTCTATTGTTTTCAACACAAACACGTGAAGTTTCTAGACAAACCGGGTTTGAAACAATAGTGCGGGTGGTAAATAAAGTTGTAAAAAGTTGTTTACTTATATATATATATTCGCGATAGCATCGAGTCATGCACTTCGTCTACAACACCAGCATCACCTTTTGGGATGCTTATGTACCTATGCAGTAATGCGGCCAACGACACAGTCATTCTCCGCCATTCAAGTGTTGGGTTGACTAGGGTCTGGGTAGGATCACGCGGAAAAATGCACGATACTTACCAACGCGGGTCGTCAGTGCAGATTTAGTATCCTATTCTCCACTAGAACTAGAGTTACATTACACGAACTGCAGAACTATTAATTTACTATATGTTATATGACGAGACAAGCCGAAGACCCACCTGATGTTAAGCAGTGACCTCTACCTATAACAACTGCAATGCCGCGGTGAACACGATAACTAAACACTTTAGAAACGCTGCATTGCATTGCGCCCTTCACCCTGAGACAGAGTTGTAAGATCTCATGTGCCCGTAATTTCATCGGCCCCCAAAGCCTTCAAACCAGAACACAGCAATGGAGACATTACTGCTTGGCGGCAGAAATAGGCATAGTGATACATAGTAGTTACTTCCCCGCATAGACTCTTCACAAAAAGTTCTACTAGGTACTACAAGTTATTAATAAGTTATACGCGCTAGGCGTTGAGGCCGAGTGTGTAGTTAACAACAACTTTTAACATGAAAGTGGTTTTTGCATTTGATACCCAAATCTTATGAGGCTTGACAAAAATATATAATTCGCCATCAATGGCGGTGGCCATTTTGAAAGTTTTGATACTGTCTTTTCACCGAAACTAAAGGTGTGTATGACAAGCTCAACATGATGTCGTAAAGTGGTTCAGCTTGTAAGATTTTACCCGAACAAACATACCTACGATAAAGCTTATGCATAAATGCATTATGATTGCAAGCTCCAAAACAAAATTTGAGTTATCTCAAAACACTCAAAATAATTTATCTACTTTTACAATATTTTCTCTGCATACGGACGTCTTAGCTGAACAATACTTACATAGTATAAAACTAAGTCGATTCCCGCTGTCTGTCTGTCTCTATATTTGCTTAGATCTTTAAAACTACGCAACGGATTTTGATACGGTTTTATTAGATCGAAGTGTTCAAGTGAATCAAGAGGAAGGTTTATATTTATGACACATGCATAATATAGTAGAAAAACACTGATCATTTCGGAGGTTTCTAATGTGAGGTCGTAAATAAACACATTTTTTGCGCTCACATTGAACGGGAACTACGCGGGTGAAACCGCGGAGTGCGGCTAGTATGTCATAATCAAATCATGTATCAACGTTACAGGTTGGAAAAAACTACTGACGCTGTATAAATAATTTTAAATGCGAGGTTGTGTGTTTTTTAAGGTTTTTAGTCAAAGTAGTTACTATTACAATACAAGATTTTAATTACACAACATGCACACACTTCCCTATGGAAGTGTGTCCCTATGTAGTCCCTATGGACTGAGAACTGAGAAGACTGAGCTTGTGTTCATCACCGGACCGAATACTGGCCGACAATCGAGAGGATTGACTTCTCGACGCTACATTGAGGAAGTACTCGAGTGCCAGGTCGTGCCTTATGCTGGGTATATTGGCGAAAACTTCCTGTTTATGCAGGATAATGCAAGACCGCATACTGCTGGCATAGTGTACGAATACTTTCAAAAGGTTGATGTGTCCGGTATATAGTGGCCATCTCGAAGCCCAGACCTCAACCCCATCGAACATTTATGGGACGAGCTGAAGAAGAGAGTTCGAGGCCGAGATGCTCCTCCATCGACTCTACAGGAGCTTCAACAGGCGATCGCAGAGGAATGGGAGGCGATACCGCAAGATTTGAGCAAAACTTTTGTAAAATCAATGAACACCCGGATGGAGTCAGTGATTCAGGCTAGGGAAACACTTCGTATTAATAAAAAAACTTTTAATGACTTTTATCTTTTAATTTCTTATTTTTTTCACCAATTCTGGAGCAACCGAATTCATTAAAAACCTGCACTTTGGTTTCTGACCCCCAAAAGCACTTTTGGCATGATTAAAAAACAAATAAGATACCATCGGTTAGGTATTGAAATAGACTTTGAATTTGGGTTGAAGAAACGTAACTTAACTTTATATATTTTGTATTTTTTTTCATTTTGTGTTTTAAAATCATACATGTGCGATTTTATTGCTCTCAAGTGTATTTGTGGGATGTATGTTAGTCTGTAAGGTAATATCATATTCGCCTTAGTTTAAGTTTTAGCATCTGTTACTTATCAATAGTTGCCTGAAATAAAGACTATAATATTATTATACACTTTTGTTTATCGAATAGAAAAGTTTTTCTGTAACACGTCATTATATTCGCAGATATGGACGGTGACACGATCGACGCGCAATGCCTGTTATTCCTGATCGCCGGCTACGAAACGTCCAGCACACTGCTGTCATTCGCACTCCACGTACTCGCCACGAAGCCCGAGCTTCAGCACAAACTGAGGGCTCTCGTCCAAGAGCACACAGAGGGCAGGGAAATGAGCTACGAACTCCTGTCTGAGCTAACGTATCTCGACGCGTTTCTGCACGGTAAGACTTCTTGGCTGTTGAGTTAAGTCGCGAAGAGTGGAAGGATAATATAACGTATAAAAAATATACCGTAAAAGTTTCAGGCATATAGAGATACCTACACATCTGAAACTTTTATAGCTAATAACAGTGTATGTAAAGATTACATAAAAAATAAATGGAACCTTCTAATTAGCATAGTTATTTAGAAATCATGGAAAGTTAAAAAATCTAAATATTTCCCCTATCAGACAAGAGATGGCGCTGTCAAGGTTCTTAAACAAATATAAACCACCTTTAAAACAAATTATTTTGAATGATGCCACGGAACCCTACGTGCGCGAGTCCGACTCGCTCATGGACGGTCTTATTTGTTACATTTATTTCATTACTCATGACTCATCTGGCCATGTGGTATGTACCCCCGACTTTCAATCCGAAGGTCGTGGGTTCTCTGGAATGGACTTTTCTTTCTTGAGAAATTTATGTGCATACTTAACACGTGCTTTAAGGGTGAAGGAAACATCGTGAGGAACCCTTCGCCTTAGTTAGCTTCAGACGTATTGACCTGTTCTTTGCTCTGACTAATAGTTGACTAAGCTGAGAGGATGGTATGGGTGCTGGGCAAGCCTAAACTATTTATTAATGTCCCAGGCACTGCAGCGTCCCGTAAATCATGATTACCAGTTGCTGACGCTGTATAAATCATCTATACTTAAAGACCTTACATGACTAATGTCTTATCAACCAAAGGTTAATTAGGGAACTTATTTTTGTAGGAAGGTAGAGCTAATCGTTTACTTGTCACAATTATTTGCTCAGCTTGATCAGGCAGACGTGTTTTGTAACATGAATTGCATTGGGCATGACAATGACCTGTCAATCATAGGTCAAATAAGACAGTTAATACTGTAGAAACATAGAATATATACTCGTCAATTATTTGTTCAGCTTTTTAAAATACAATATAAATATATTATTGATGAAGATATTTCTATTTTTGTTATATTGTATTTAATTACTAATGAATGACATTGTCGGACTTTAGGTCAATTGTAATAAGTAGATAATTGATAATTTTCTGCACTACTTGTGTTATTTTGTTGAACACATTATTCATTCATTCATTTCAGCCATAAAACGTCCACTACTGAACGCAGGCCTCCCTCATGGATCTCCATAAGGGGCAGTTGCCATACTCACCACGCTTAGCAGGCGGGTTGGCGAGCGCAGTACGGAATGTTGATACACGGAATGACGCTGCGGCCCAGCTTCCGGAGGTATCTCTTAGCAGGCTCTTACTGCATCCACGGACAAGATAGGAGGGGCAACATTCTACTGCCGGCACCCCACGGCAACACACAAATACACTTTTTTCTATTATTCGAATAATATTCGAATAGTACCCGAAAAAATTCGAATATTCGAATATCAAAATTATCGAATATTTGCAAACCCTACAATCCACACGCACATGATTTTTTTGAACCATACAAGAAAACTCACGATAATTCCGTTTAAACATTATACCTACCTAATTAATGTTTGAAATATTGTTAATTTTAAGAGACTAAATTAATTATGATAAAAGGTTCTCAAGTCGTTTGTATTTTTTTTAAATCTTTTTTACATCAGAACTCTGTCGTTTAAGCCCCAATTTGGAAAATTTAAATTCGATAAGGTAAAATTCACATCAAAAGATGTTTCAAAAAAATTCAAGAAATAAATAATTTTGTGTTACAAGAAATAATTAATCTTGCTTTAAAAATAATTTATACCTACATACATGTAAGGTGAACTTGAACTGAATGATTTTTATTTCTTGGTTTTCCCATCGTACGAGTATGTGGGTGTCGTTGCATAGGTAATTTAAAATCATTTAGGGGTTGCAAAGACAATTTTTCGATTTAGGGTTCTGTTTGCGATGTATTTTAATTTAAATTTTTTCCAGCGTCCTCTAAAATCTAAACTGCTAGCTTTAAAAATGAGAATAAACCTGAATGTAGTTTTAGCCATGCACTTTCTAGGAAATCTATAATAATCGTTATGATGTAGATTTTTTTAGTTTCGAAGAAATTGTCGCTCAAATAAGTGATGCTATTTTCCAAACATACAGGAATACTTTTGAAACTGAAAAGTGATTGAAAAGATATACGTAAAGAACATACCTACTATATACCAACTTTTAACAAAATGTCTACGGGTAACTACGGAACCCTACGTAGCGCTTGGCCCGCCACGCACCTGGCCTAATTAATTTGATGTCGAATGTAATTTCTATTTTTACTTGGTTAATTATTTTATGCGATATAATGCATGTTTGTAGTTGGATCGGCTTTCAACATGAATTGTATATAAATTAATAATGTACCTATTGTGTGTTGTGTATGAATAGTCGAACTGTTATTCAATGTTTCTATGGAAAAATAATTGACTATTAGTTTTCTAAACCATTTATAAAACGGAGAGCTCACAGAATTACAAACTCAGTGTGAGTCTGTTATTTGTAGGGAATACCCACCCGGCAACTTTAACAGCTGTCTTTAATAACAACTTTACCAACCTAAAATACTCCGAGGTAATGGAGTCCCAAAGTTTAATCATGGAGCTTTGGCTATTATTAGCTGAGAATTGGCAGCTAATCGTTATTCTGACCGGAATCTTTGCTATTTATTACTATTACACTGCCACATTCGACTTCTTCAAGAAGAAGGGTATTCCGTACGTGAAGCCGATGATATTCTTCGGAAATTATAGATCGCGTTTATTGCTTACGAAATCATTTCAAGATTACGAAATGGAAACTTACAACCATTTTAAAGGAAACCGTTTTGGGGGTGAGTACCATTTATAAAAAAAAAACAAGAAAAAAAGATACTCAAAACATTCGATAAAACAATCGTGCAAGTAAACTTTTAAGCTTGCCGGCTAAGGTTATTACTTACTCGTAAACAAATCAATGTCATAATTTGTCATCGTGTTAAACACCCCTTGAACTTGAAATGCGTTCTGCCTGTAGGTAATTTGTTTTAGTCAAAATAGTAAGTATAAGTATCCCTGATGTCGCGTTGGTTGTGCGTACTTCCACAAGCTTTAGGAGGTCAGAGCAGTCTACTGTACCATTTGTTGATACAATGTTCACAAGACACACCTCGGAAATATTCCTTCGTTCGATGTGAAAGAAACAAGAGGAGCAAGTGAAATTAACGATATCTCGCTGTATAATAAGATAGGTATCAGATCTGAAAGTGTATCAAGCCTAAAATATATTTTTCTGAATTGATTGATAAACAACGAAGTACTAAGGTAACAAACATTATTAAAAAAATACAGCTGACTTGAGAACCTCCTCCTTTCATTGAAGTCAGTTAAAAATACCCTGACCCGGGACAAATATCTGCAGAACAATTTACAAAAAATTTATCCTCAATCCTCCTGCGTAGGTATCAGTCGGCGTTAGTTCTGAAGCGTCACTTTTATACAAAATTTTAAGTTATATACTAGCGAAAAGTAGCCCTTGTAAAAATAAATTATATAATAAATCAATCATTTATCTACCAGGAAACACCAAAAGCTTACTCCAATTATGGTTTGAGTGAAAAATATTATATAAGCTCAAAATTAAAAAAAAACTAAAGAGATAATTAAAAAAAAATCGACACCAATCAAGCTTTTCTATAACCCTTAAGGAATTTATCGAATTACCGAACACCCTGTATATTAGTAGGGTAGGGATGAGACGATGCTGACCGCAGAGTGTAAAACTTCATCGCGACCAGAAACGTCCACCTCATGACTTGACAGGATGCAAGTGGAATACACCGTTGATGTATTCCTCTATGTTCCCCTTAGACAAGACAAATCACGCTTGGCCAAACGCCCTGTTGGCGAGTGAGTAGAAAATAAATAGTTGTTGAAATATCAACCCTGAGGCTTTTGAGGCGATATTGTAGAAAATGAATGATTTTGTCAGCACTTGGATTGTAATATACAAGGTACCTTGTATAAAAGAGTACTAACCCGATATGGGTTTCAGCCCATGAAAAATAGTAGTTTTAAAAGGAAAGAATTCGGGAATATTTTATTTTTAAATATTTTTATTTATAATTCTACTAGATGGTGTGATGTGAAAATGATCCTGAGGTCAAAATCGTTTTTTTTGTTACATTTTAATAAAAAATAGATCTATATATGGTTATGGGTATTTTTATTCATACCTGTATGGCAACACTTCGCGGCGGTCAAGAATCAGCTGGCTTCTAGGTTGTCATTACCGTTTAATCAGCTGTTGAAGTTAATAGAGGTACTTTCGTGGTCTTTTCTTGAATGAAAAACTAAATTTATTTTTAAAAGGTCTTATAAGTTATGAAAATACTGGGTTTACATATTATTTCTTTTGTCATTTACATTTTTTTTTTCGACTTTTTTCAAAGATCTAACGATAGTAAATGTTACCTTGCCGGATGGGCCTATCAATCCTAGACCACATCTATACGTTTGCAAAATTTCAGCTTGATACGTACTCTAGTTTTTGCATGAAGAGGTAACAAACCTCCATTTATACAAACTTTCGGCGTTATAATATTAGTGAGATTGTAATAAAATCATATTCTTCCTGTGTTAAAATGACGTAAAATTGCTGACTTATCATTTCCCAAACATGCCGGAATATTTTAAAGAGAAAACTCAATTAATTTATGTTAATTAATATTAGGTTCAGTGCTCGAAAAGCAAACCAGAGCAACATATTTGCCTTGCTAACTTATAAAAATAATATCTCATATTTTAACCCACTGTCAAGAATGTGTCGGCAGTATAATGAGTTAGCTAAGGCAAATATTGTATTAGACATTTTTTGTTGGAATTTAACTAAATTTAAGGAAACTGTGAAAGACATCCTCCATTTAAACAACGGGGGCTGCGATGCTCTCGGCAGTGTGGTAGCCTCTGTGTCAATTGATTAGGTAGGTAGGTATATTTTTTATTATAATTTTTTTTATTATTTTTTCTCATAATTATATTATCTTTTTCTTTTTTATGTATACTCTTAATTTTTGTCAACTATTTATGTTCTTAAACTATTTAGCATATAATGTCCACTTTTTTGACACTGCCATGCTGTTTTTGCAGTGCGCACAAAAGTTATGTTACAAGCTAGGTCTAAACCTTATTTTTTATTACTTGTGTTGTTAATCTTGTATCGTGTATTGTGTGCCTTAATAAATAAATAAAAAAAAATATGTTTTGGTAAACGTAAAAAATCACCCCTACATAGAGCGTGACCCGACACGCACCTGGCCTAATTAATTTCACATATTTATTTACTTACTTTTTTATCCTTGTTACATACCTTAGAACTCCGTCGTTTATGAACCGATTTTGAAATTTCTTTTTGCCGTGTGGTCTGGCAGTAGAATGTTACCCCTCCTCTAATGCCCGTGGAAGCAGTAAGAGCCTGCTAAGGAATACCTCCGGAAGATGGGCAGCAGCGTCTTTCCGTGTATTGACATCCCGTACTGCACTCGCCAACCGCCTGCCAAGCTTGGTGAGTATGGCAGTTACCCCTCATGGAGTTCCATGAGCGAGACCTGTGTTCAGTAGTGGACGATTTACGGCTGAAATGATGAATGATGATGAGGTACAATTTCTGTAGGTCCTATTACCGAATTTTATTATTATTATTATCTTCAATATTACAAAATTCACGGGTGACATAGTGAGATGGCTATGAATGATTTGATAATATGTCTTTATCTACTAATCATCATACTTACTATCATCATCATCATATTGCAATATTTAATCACATTTTAAGGTCCATTAGCGGTTTTTTAAGGTTAATAAATGTTATTTTTAGGCACATTCGAAGGAAGAAAGCCCGTGCTGTACATACTCGATCCAGATCTGATAAAAACAATCATGATCCGGGATTTCGATCACTTGACAAATCGAAATTTTATAGAAACTTTCGCGCCGAGGTATCTGAAACGGTCTTTGCTCATATTAAAGGTAAGTCTAGAGATCCGCAGGGTGATTACGTATCTCGCGACAGGTTTGCAACAGGCGTGTATATCTCGCGATCCCCCCCCTCCTTAAAATCTAATTATTAATAAATTCATCTGTCAATAATCATCCTTATTAAATTCATAATCACTTAACAATCGGAAAAAGTCGTAAGTTTACTGTAATTATGGTTTAAGTGAAAAAGTTTTTAAGCTCAAAATCGGGGGATTTCCAGAAAAAAACAAAATTAGGTAAAATTAAAAAAATCCCACACCCTATAACAAAATCAATCGGATGCGAGATCTTCCATAACCCCCTTTAAGGAATGTATCAAATTACCAATCACCCTGTATATACAACTTTTATTGGAACATGTGGACTAAGCCGAAAGGGGGTGATTCTGAACATACCAAGGAACAACTTTTGTTCTACGACTTTTCAGAATTCAGTGATTTTCATTCAAGAAAAGAACCACGAAGGTTTTATCTTCAAGAGCTGTCGTAGAGGTACAAATAAAAATACCTTTATCCGCAAATATGTCCTTTTTTATTAAAAAGTAAAAAAAAAACATAATGACAGGATTATTTTCACATACACACTATCTAGTAAAATTATAAATAAAAATATTAAAAAAAAAAAAAATTAAAAGAAAACACGAATTTCCGATTTTTCCCTTTTAAAATTCTCATACACATAAAGTTTTCATGGGCTGAAACCACCCCCTTTCGGGTTAGTACGCATGTTATGATACACGCTGTATACACATAATAGATTAGCAGGTGACTCGGTGAAGACCGCAGGTCGACGGTGGATGCAGGCCGCTTCCAACCGCAATACCTGGAAATCCATGAGGGAGGCCTATGTCCAACAGTGGGCGTCCTACGGCTGAAATGATGATGATGATAATAGATTAGTATAGGTTTATTTACTATTCATCAGGGAGCGGAATGGAAGGGAGTACGCAGAACAATGACCCCTGTCTTCAGCGCAGCTCGCCTGAAGAACATGCTGCCGCTTCTGAAGCTATGTTCCAATCAGATGGTCACCTACTTGAGCAAATTCGGTAAGTTCCTAAACATCATTCTTAATTAAAAGTAGTATGAATATTGGCATTGGTTTTTCAAATCAAAATTAAAGAGAATGTAGAAACGTCATTTTTCTTTTTGACATCTTATAAAACAAAGCCCATGCCGCGTCTGTCTACTCGCGTTAAACTCGAAAACCACTGAACGGATTTTCATGCGGTTTTTACCAATAGATAGTGTTTCAAGAGGAGGGCTGAACTTTGAGGATGATTTTGGAAGATGTGGGAAAAATCATGCCGACTGAGAGCCGTTCTGGCGTGCGCCGCGAATATTATTAAAGCTATGTGAAATGATGTTTAAAATAATTGTTTCTTATATAGAGATCTACAAAAAAGTTCGTGACAGGATAAGTCTATCTCATAAAAACTCTTTTTAACCCCCGAAAAAAAGAGGGGTGTCATAAGTTTGACTGCTATGTGTGTGTGTCTGTATGTGTGTGTGTGTATGTTGTATCGTAGCTCTTAAACGATTTGCATGCAGTTTTTTGTACCTTTAAGAGAAGTTTACAAGATATGGAAACCTCTTTCATCCTCCTTACCATGTAAACAATCTTAACCGATATTGATAAAACATGTCTATGAAACATTCCCTGGAAAATCTGCTTCTAAATAAAAAACATTGCATGCAAATCGATCTACTCGTTTAAGAGCTACGGTCCCACATACACACACACACATACAGACACACACACATAGCGGTCAAACTTTATAACACCCCTCTTTATTGTCGGGAGTTAAAAAAGTAATATTTTTTACAACAGACAACGGCCGGTTCATGTATATCCATGATCATGAGAGGGATGTTATCATACTCCCCACACTTGACAGGCGGTTAAGGCGAGTATAGCAATATTCTAATTCCGGTACCCCACTGCGAACCATATAGTAAAAGTACCTATATAGTTTGAATCTACAGCTTACGAGTAATAGCGAAATAAAAAACTTGCGCGACAAAACATATTATTACAGCAGCGCGGGCGTATGCTTAACTCTTTACCTGCTCTTTACCTCAACGGCTGGACCGATATAATTGGACCCGATACGTGACGCGGCTGCCGGTATGTCACCAAATCTAATATACATATATAAACAATTTTTTTGATTAGTCACTCGTAGGTACGTGAAACAAATACCAAAAAACTTGTCCGATAATTTTAATAATCTTCAAGACGAACTAAAATTATTAAATTAGTCAATAGTTCTAATAGTCACAGGCTCCGCTACAGACAACACAGCTCAGTCTTTTAAAATAATGTTTAAATATTGTAACTAAAATAGAAAATGTAAAGAAAACAGAAAAGACCGCCCAGATGTATATGTATACATATGTGTGTTTGTGTAAAATAACATAAACATAAATCTCCCTAATTCATGACTTGACAAAATTGTCTGGGTTATCAATAGATTCACAATAGGGTGTAGGAAATTGTGTCTATATCCGTTTATTTATTGTTTATGTTTTACTTCCAGAAAACACCGATGTGGAGATGAAAGAAGCAATGGGACACTATTCACTAGAAATTATAGGAGCTTGTGCATTCGGCATCAAAGGCGATGCCTTGATTAAGGAAGACTCACACTTTTTAACGGTAAAAACACTTCGAGTGTATTTACAGTTTTTCTACACGTAAGGCGAAGATCAAAATTGTCTGCCATTATTTTATGTTCTTAATACTTTTGGTATTAAATGCATTTAATAATGCATAATAATAAATGCAGCAATTGAGTTTGCTTGATGTTGACAGGCACTAGCTGCTATTATAAGTGAATGTTTCTAAATTTATACTTATATATATATAAAATATATATACAGGGTGTTCGGCAGAACGTTGAACATACGAAAATGCAGATAGGTGGGGTCGCCTGCTATCTACCCAGCCCAAATGATTTTACTTAGGTCCCATCAATTTTTTGAATTAGATATTTTTTCAATAACCGAATTTTTAATAACTTTGAAGTAAGATTATTTTATGTAGGATAGACGAAACTGGCAACACTTTTTTATATTCTTTTTGTCTTGACTGTTGGTAAATTCCTCTTAAATTATTGTTTGATGTACATAACAGCAGAGGACAAAAAGTTATGAGCCTTCAAACATTACAAAAAGGGGTAAAACATGATTTTAAGCTTTTCTTTGCATAAAATGTTTTGCAAAATTCATCATGTTATCTTGGTAAAAATTAAATAACGATAGTGTATAGATAGTTCTTAATAATTTTTACCAAGATTACATGATGAATTTTGCAAAACATTTTATATTTCACAATAATCGAATTGCATCAAAATTCCCGTTTTGAACTAAAATTGGTCAATAACTCTTAAGTTTTTTTTAATTAAACAAATAACATACCGCTCGAAAGGCCATACACCAAGGATGTTTCGATAAAATCCTAATTCTTCAATCAATTTTAGTTTTTTTTTAATCCAATGTAAAGAAATGCTGAATATCATGTTTTACCCATTTTTGTAATGTTTGAAGGCTAATAACTTTTTGTCTAACTGTTATTTGCACCAAACAACATTTTTGAGGAATCTATAACCGTCGAGACAAAAACAAAAAAGTGTTGCCAGTTTCGTCTATCCTGCAATAAGTAATAGAACTTTAAAGTTTTGAAACTCATAAAAATCTAAATAAAAAAATCTATGGGGCCTAGTTAAAATCATTTGGGCTGGGTAGATAGCAGACGACCCCTACCTATTTGCCATTTTCGTATGTTCAACGTTCTGCCGAACACCCTGTATATGTGTATGTATAAAAATCTTAATAACGTGTTGCTTTCTCAGCTGTGTTTCTCTTCAGATATCTCGCATTCCTGCGCCGCGTTACCCACTGAAGTTATACTTTAAGGCATGGAATGTTTCATCCCTAGCTCTGTGGTACCTACCTCTCGGTGGAAAGCCAAATTTTATCTGCACCACCTGAATAGCTAGTTTTTTGACTAGGTACCACTCGTTTCTCGCGCTCTTATTTGCCGCAGACGGTAAAGTTTTGAAACGAACTCCCCTCTGTGGTATTATCTTGGAGCTTGGACATGGGGACATCAAAACGCATTTATTTTCCTTCCTCAGAAGCCGGCAGCGCATCAGCCTCGCCTCTGGTGATGCAGATGTCCATTACATTGCAGCCAGATTAAACCACCTGCATATTCCCTACTGTCGTCAGTTGAATTATAACTTGCAAAATGTATAAACAGCGTGATAGTTGAAATAATTCTGAATCTTGACATTAACACTTCAATTTTTTTGTCTACAGGTGGCAAAAGAGTTCGGCTACTTGTCCAAGCCGAAATTAATATTCTTGTTACTAATTAGTATTTTGGCGCCTAAATTGATGAAATACGTACCTATTGCACTATTAAACTTGAAGTCGACTGATGAACTCATGAGGATCTTACAAGTTGCTAAGGCTGAGAGGGAGATGGACGATTCTAAGTGAGTATTAAAACGTTTAGAATTTCTAGGAATTTAATTCGAACTCTCATTGCACCAGCAAAGAAGAATTAAATCACCTCTTATCACCAGTTAGCGGTTTGTAATCAAACTATGATTCTCTTTATTAAGCATACTCTTTAAATATGTCGTTTACAGAAAGATGGACTTTTTGCAAATACTCGTCGATGTAGCGAAGAAAGAAAACAGGGAAACTCATACAGAGACGAAATGTGAGTTTTCTTTTAAATGGACCTGAGTAATTTTAATGACACCTCCTCTATAAACAACACCTACCGGTAATAGGTACTACCAGTAGGTATCTACCACTTATTGACATTTATTTATTCAGTTAACAAAACAGTTAAAAAACAATTAAAAACAATTTACAGAGTTCATAGTCACAATCTAGTTCAGTTCCCAAAAATATGTTTACATGGCATTGACATTGTATCGTAACTATCAAAGCTTTACATCTACTAAATATAATGTATACAGCGTCAATACGGGACGCCGCACTGCCTGGGATTAAGCTTGCTTAATAAAATTATGCTTAGCCAGCTATTAGTCAGAACAGGTAAATACCTCTAAAGCTAACTTAACACCTTATTGTATTCACGAATCCAATCCATCCCAAGGTTGTCTGGTAGAGATCGCTCTTAGCGATAAGACCATCACTTAGTGATAATCACTTAGTAGTCAGCGTTTATCTTTCTGTTGTTGTTTTTTTATTCAAAGTGTGCAATAAAGCATTTTCTATCCTATCTATCAACTAACTCTATATATTTTGTACAGCCATTTTGCTTCACGTGACATTGCGATGTCGCGGTTATTTTTGCATTATGTTAAAAAAGAAAAAATACGTGTCCAATAGGTTTTGTTCATCTACATGACGGAATAACAATAATGAAATTGTCATCTAGCCTATTCGATCGACAGATATGGATGGTGACACAATCGACGCGCAATGCCTGTTATTCCTGATGGCCGGCTTTGAAACTTCCAGCACCCTGCTGTCATACGCACTCCATGTGCTAGCCACCAAGCCCGAAGTTCAAGAAAAACTGAGGTCTCACGTCCAAGAGCACTCTGAGGGCAAGGAAATTACCTACGAACTCCTGTCTGAACTTACGTATCTGGACGCGTTTCTGCACGGTAAGACTTCTTGGCCTGTTTCTTCGTTAGGTCGCGACGAGGAAAATAGAATTATGTGCAATGAGACAGCAGCGGTTGACTATACAAAAAAATTTTCAATAATCTATAACCATGGGCCAAGTAAACACGTCCATGCTATAACTAAGGTGTCATAGTCCTAGTTTGTTTGTAAACTAACGGTTCGTATAATCTTACGGTGACACATACATTGTATGCTTATTAGATTTGAATATTTTTTTAATTGAGCGTTGCGTTGCATTAAAATTCATACTGATACATACACTCAAATACCGTAAATACCTTTATTTTAAAGTCTCCCGGCATCCCCTCTGTCAGAAGTGAAGAGATTCTCTTACTATCGATTTGCGACCAACTATTAATAGGTGCTAATGAAACATTTCCTTTCCCTTTCAGAAACTCTTCGCATGTACCCGCCTCTGAGCCGTGTCGACAGAGTAGTAACAAAACCCTACACACTACCCGGCAGCAACGTCTCTCTAAGCGTCGGAAACATTGTCGCTATACCCATCTACGGCATTCACATGGACCCGCAGCACTACCCCGAGCCGCAGGAGTTCCGTCCGGAGAGGTTCCTCGGGGATGAGAAGAACGAACGGCCGTCGCATTTGTTCTTGGCGTTTGGGGCTGGGCCTAGGAGTTGTATCGGTGAGTGGTATTTTTGATAGCGGGTCGTTGTATTAGGGAGTTATTGTCAGGGTCATCCTTCTTCTATGATCATCATCAGCCCGCGTTAGTCTAGGTATTACAGGACAAGCCCTCCTAAAAAGCGTCACTGAACCCGGCCGGCTTCTAGCTCGCCTTTGGTCTACGATTAAAAATGGGTCAAAATAACAGAAACTCATCATCCGGTTAAAAAAATAAAACCGGTCAAGAGCGAGTCAGACTCGCACACGGATCATACAATATATGTATGTAATTTGTCTCATAGCATGTTTATATTTGTTGGAGCCATCTCTTGTCTGATACCGTAACGTATGGAGGTAGTTATTGATATTTTAAACTATCGATGATTTCTAAAAAGCTTTGCTTTTTTCAGAATTCGATTTAGTTTTCCTACATAGGTGATTACCTTTGCAAACACTATTTTTTTCCAGCACTTTTCTAAATAAGAAAAATAACATGTTTGGGGTACTTCCCCATACATGTGAATGATTTTTTTTCTTGATCTTTACATCGTGTGGGGTATCGTTGAATAGGTATAGTAAAACCATTTAGGGACTGAAAAAAAATTGATTTAGGGTCCCGTTTGCAAAATATAAAAGTTTTCAATTTTGAGAGGCGCGGGAGACGCCCAAAAAAAATATTTTTTGCTCTAAAATCTAAACTGTCTGGGAAAACTATAACGGTTACGATAGTTGTTTTAGTTTCCGAAAAATAGTCGCATAAATAAGTAGAGTAGGTACCAAACATGCCTGAATAGGTACTTTAAACCGAAAACTCAATTTGTAACTGTTTTGGTAAACGTAAAGAAACATACTCCGACTTCTTACAAATATCTACGGGTAACTACGGAACCATGCCCAGCGCGTGGCCCGACACGTGCCCGGCCTTTTTTATTAATATTAAGATGTTTCAGTTTGTTAATAATTTGTAAGCGTTTAATCTACCTTTTTGAATAGATTTTGCATATTTATGAATACCTATAATTTCCGCTACTTATAAACGAATACAAGAAAGATAGACATACCTACCTATTAGCAATTAATGGTAGAAAGCGAAATGTATAATTGTTGGGCTAGATGTTACTGTAATTATATAAAATATTTTCCTATTAAGGACGTTGTTAGAAAAAAGGCAAAATGCTATACAGTGATGGGTAATTTGGTACATTCCTTAGGGGGTTATGGAAGAGCTCATTTTATACAAAAAAATCAATCTTTTGTTGTATAATCATGTCAGCCGTAAAGCGTCCACTACTGAACAAAAGCCTCCACGCATGGATCTTCACGAAGGGTAGTTGCCATACTCACCACGCTTGGCAGGCGGGTTGGCGAGCGCAGCACGGGATGTTGATGAAAGACGCTACTGCCCATCTTCCGGAAGAATCCCTTAGCAGGCTCTTACTCCATCCATGAGTATGAGAGGAGGGGTTTCATTCTACTGCCGGCATCCCACTTTTGATGGTTTCTTATAGTTAAATGATTAAGAATTTAATTCAGATACACATTTAGTGACGATTGCATATCAATACAGCAAAAGCAATCGGAAATGAGCTCTTCCATAACCCCCTTTAAGGAATGTATGACATTACCTACCAATAACCCTGTATACGCGTATGTCTGTTATATAAGAATACTGCCAAACCAACAGATTTACAGCTACCTACTGACATTTGTAATCTTCTAATAATAAATCGAAAATATTTATTTAAAATATCATAAAATACCAAAGGTGGGCTTAGTGCTAAAAGCTATTTATTCTTCTTACCAAATAATTTTATTATTATCAATTATTTATTACAGCCTAGCCAGTACAATCTATTACAGCCTTAAAAACAAAGAAAATAATCTTCATTGCAGGTCTCCGATTCGCGATGATCTCAGCGAAACTAGCAATGGTGTCACTGATCCAGAACTTCAAGTTCACGAAATGCTCCAAAACGCAGGACCCGATGCTGATCGACAAGCGGTCCGCGCTTTTGAAGGCCGGCGCCGGAGTTTGGGTAACTTTCGAGAAAATTAAGCCTATAAACAAACACAACAACTAATTCGTTGTTCCGAGTGTTATGGTAGAATTCCACCAATGTGCGACACTGTGCGGCACAAATGTTTGAATGTCATTTTGGTGTTGTCACCTATTAATAAGGTTTCAAATGACATTCAAATATTTGTGCCGCACACTGGTGGAATTCTACCTTTATGATCGCCTCCGCACGCCATAAAGGGCAGGTCGTAGTATGTTTGACATAAGTATTTTTCGAGTATGAGACTCGTCTGTTAGTATTGTTATTGTATGCAAGACAAAAATAAAAAGAATGATAAGAAAAACATAATAATAATCTATTGATTTTGATACCTAATTGGTTATCATTTGTTGACGTGTTCATAGTTATGAGTTATATTTCCTAATGTATGCATATTAAAATAAATTTTCTCGATTTTAATTAAAGTATTATTATCTAATAAGTTAATTAAAAACTAACTTGTTTTATAATTTTAAAACATTCATTAATAGTATCTGTATTATTATTTAATAGGTTAATTAAAATCTTAATTGTTTTAAAACATTAATCTTTATTAAGTATTCATTTTGCTATAGCCCATTTAATTGTATGCTGTATGTAATATTGTATGTTCCGTGACAGCACTGATCTCCGTGATAGGTATTTAGATCAATGTAAAAGAGACTTACCTGTTATCCTTAATGAAGTACAATTAAATATTGTATTATTATGTGTCATATGTATTTAATAAAGTTTAATTTATTGAACTTTCGTTGTTATTATTGTTAGAGGATGTTAATGATGATTGTTCCACTAAAATTCGACAGTTCGTTATTTTGACACGTCGCTTGTCTTGTCTTGTCTTCTTATTTTATGGCTTTTTGTGTTCGGTTTTACACAATTCTGCCAGTGTCAAGTGAATTTATAAATTATTATGTTATTTGGCGGGCCATGTAGGCGGCCATTTTCTAATCGACACGTCGCTTACTTCGAAAAAATATAGTTCGACAAGTCATTGTTCCCACAGAACATACTTTGACAATACACACCTTCTTGCTTTTGTGTTTGGTTTTAGACAATTCTGCCAGTGTTAAGTAACATTATAATAGGGTTAATTTTATCTTTTTTCTCACGTGTTTGCAATGGCAAACACCCATCTTCCGGAAAATAAAAATAAATAAATGAATACCCTTTTGGTCTACCGATAAGTAGTTTCGTAGAAAGTGTCCGCCCCTCACGTGGCATAGATGGATAGCACGGACGTGGACGTACTTTGACAGACAGTAATGCGACATGCACTTGTTCGGCAGGTAACCATTTCGTCAGAGATATCTTCGACATAATACTGCTATTAAATGAGCTTTAGATCTTAAATAAAACACCAAAAACCATAAATAATATTTTTAAATGTAATCAGTAGGGTATGTAACTAATCTTTTTACAATAAACTCCTAAGTATTTTGCTACCGAATTACGCGCTAATTGTGTGCTAGAAATTTTATACTTATTCATAATTTTTTTTATTATGTTTTCGGCTAAACGAAGTATTAAAGATTTTGTCAGTATTAGTAAACATGTGATTTCTAGGTATTGAGAAATTGTGCAAATATCTTTTTGTACTGTTTACGTTTGTGAAGACTTTAAGGTCGTCAGCGTATAACAGACATGGGCACTCCAGACTATTAGCTAGATCGTTTATGAACAGGTTGAAAAGTAACGGTAGAAGGTATAGCCAGGGCTGAAGAATGGAATGCCTTGACTGCAACAAGTTGACTTCGGTTATTAAGATGGGATTAAACCAAACGGTGAAGATTACCATGAATGCCATAGGCAGTTGATGGCTTGAGTAAAAAAGTTGGAGTAAATTAAATGTTTACTAATTGTAGACCTTTGCCGAACAAATCCATGTTGGTTAACTGGTTTTACATGAGCGTGGATGTAGTGATAAATTTAACAAAATATGAAAAGATACTGATGGATCGTTAATTTTCACAGCTAGTTTTGTCACCAGATTTATGAATCGGAACGATGTGTGCTTTTTTCCATTGTGTAGGAAAAACGCCACTGCTCAAAGATTAATTAAAAAGGATGGTTGACGGTATCGATAGTTCAAGGCAACGAGAGTTGATGAAAGACGGCGGAATGCCATCAGGTCCAGCACCCTTCTACGATCCAAATTCTTGATTTTAGTAATAACACTCTGTTTGGCTATAACTACAATTTAGTTAGATAGTATTATCGGTTTTATGAACGAGGGGTTGTGCACAGTCAGCCACGCTGGTATCTGACTCGTATACTGAGCTGAAGTACTTGCCAAAAAGTTCATAGATTTCACTGCTTTATGTAGGTGACCTTTGTAAGACATGAGTTCAGATATTGTGATGGAGTCTATTTTTGTTTTTGACAAAGTTCCAGAAACTCTTTATCTCCAACCAGGGCTTCCTCAACAGAAGATCGGTATACATTGTAGCATTCCTTCAACATCTTTTTACTTCTTGCTCGGAGGAGAGAATAAGTATCGTTATCTCTTGGATTCTGTTACATTTCCATGCTTTATCGGTAACAATGTTGCGTTAACTGCCAGAATCGATCAACATGTCAATTTTAACATCGCCTACCCAGCAGTTAACTAACGAGTCATCATTTAAAGGAAGAAGTAATCTATAGTTGCTGATTGGTTTGAGTTACCAGGTTTTGGCGTAAGAATTAGTTTTGCTAATATCATCGTTTATCTTCCATTTTCTTTTTGATCTTTACTTTTCTCTAAAATGGTTCATAAAGTTATATTTTACACATCTTTTCCCCCAAGCTGGACATTTTGTTGTTTTATTAACATACATATAACCGGGTATTTATCGCGTAAATTACCTTTATTATTTCCCAACGTTTCACTTGAATTGCACCAAGCATGGTCCCGGGAAGACTGACAGTCTAGTTATTAATGTGTTGTGACCGCGAAAGTTTAAAAAAGACAATTTTGTTATTTGCCATTAGATGTTCACTACTTCCGCAGCGAGAACGTTTTGAATCAGATTTTTGATTATATTTTTTGGTCGCAAATCAATTTTGTTAAACTCGTTTTATAAGAAAATTTACTCGCACCTTGTTTAGCCATTTGATCTATTTGCTTACTGACTTTTTATAATTAATAGCCATTTCAATTCATCCTCTTTTTAAGAATTTCATACATTCTCTTTTTAAGTTTTCCATACTTCAACTGGTATACCATCTGGTCGGCAGGGTGATTACGTATCTCGCGACAGGTTTTGCAACAGGCAATTGACAGCAATTTTGCTGTCAAATGTCAATTCCTTGCAGTTTTCTAACACAAAATTGACATTTGACAGCAATATTGCTGTTGCAAAACCTGTCGCGAGATACGTGATCACCCTGCCGATCGACTTTTCATTCTGCATGAAGATTTTTTCGTAAATGATGCTATGTAGAATTCTATCGATTCCCGATAAATATCTTCACTTGGTCGAAGCGGGTCTACTGTGGGACCAAATCTTTGCACCATTAGTCCAAAGATACACAAGAGGTTGCAGGTTCGATGCCCGCAGGGCAGATCATTATTATCATCATTTCAGCGGTAGGACGTCCACTGCTGGACAAAAGCCACCCTCATGGCTAAGTTCTGATCATGAGGGGTTGTTGCTATACTCACCACAGAAATGAATAACCTTATCCTTACCAAAAAATGTACGGTTTCGGTGGGAACGTTAAGCTACAGAACCCATGTCGGGACCCGCTGAAATTCTTGATAAGGTGATGTCGGTTTGAGCAACCGAAGAGCGCCATCTACAGGTAACTACTAGAGTTTTCCTGTTCAGTGTCTGAAGTTGCATTCAGTCGTTATGACTAGAGATGTCGCTATAGCTTATTCTATAGTTTGTTATTTTTATAGTGTTTTATAGTGTAACCACACTTAGGTAGAACATTTATAAAGAAATTAATAACCTTATCAAAAATTTTTCGGGTCCGGTGGGATTCAAACCCACGTCCGTCAAATCGATACTTGACGCTTCCTTAAGCCGGAAGTGCTTTGACCGCTAAGCTACAGAACCCATGTCGGGACCCGCTGAAATTCTTGATAAGTTGATGTCGGTTTGAGCAACCGAAGAGCGCCATCTACAGGTGACTACTAGAGTTCTTCTGTTTATTGTCTAAAGTTGCATTCAGTATGTAGTAATATGTCATAAATATACGACCTAAAAAAATACTGTAGTGTGGCAAACAAATACCTTTGATCACGATAGGTACCTTACACGACCTAGTAACTTTACTTTCAAATTTAAATTTTTACCTACCCCTTATGTTAGTAAATTAGCGTTAACTAATGGTACCTACTAATTTCAAGTTGATGGCTTGTTTCGTTGCAAGCTCTGAACAATGTTAAAAAATTTACATATAATTAAAAATCTTTTAAAATTATTACTCATAAAGCCCTTACATAAGTAAACTCGTAGTACCACAAAGTGGTTGCCGTGGGGTGCCGGCAGCAGAATGTTGCCCGAGGATGCAGTAAGAATTTGCTAAGGGCATTTTGCTCCGGAAGATGGGCAGCAGCGTCTTTCCGTGTATCAGTAATTCTCCTGCCTGCTAGCGTGGCGAGTATGGCAACAACCCCTAATGATTAGTACGTAGTGATCCTTAAGGAACCCTTGTCCAACAGCGGAAGTGATGATGTTCTATTTGATTTTTGTGAAAGTTTAGTTTAATTTAGTTTTGCCATCAAAGAATAATTTATATTAATATTGTTTTTTAGCTACTGTGCAATAATAAAATAAATAAATATATTGATGAAAAAAAAACTAAGGAGCTTGTTTCGAATTTAATAAAACTTTCGATGTTGGGTAAATATTATCGAAGAAGGCTATTTAAAATCACGCTACGGCAAAAAGAAACGGAGCATCATTTAAAAATGTTGCGTTTACGGGAAAAAATTGTCCTTTCGAGGGCTTGCGCTGCGTGCGCTGCGTAAACGGTTTAAATTACGCAACCATCACGTACATATGGTGGAATTGTTTCCCATAAAAAGTTCTAAAAAACTTATTGTTTTTTTAAGTATTCTATTGCAAATAATTATGACGTTCTATTTGAAAAAAAAGAGTTATAGTAAAAACCAGAATACTTGAGGGTAATGCTAGTAGTTTAAGTGCCGATTGGGTTGCTCTCCTCATGTTATTTTTTTTATTTTTTATTTTACCTAAGTATTTTACCTATAACAACTGCAATGCCGCGGTTCTACAACACGAGTATTACCTTTTGGGATGCTTACGTATGCAGTAATGCGGCCAACGAAACAGTCCTTCTCCGCCACTCAAAATTGTTGGGCTGGCTACGGGTCTGGGTAGGATCACGGGGAAAAATGCACAACACTTACCAACGCGGGTCGTCAGTGCAGATTTAGTATCCTATTCTCCACTAGAACTACCTCTAGAATTATATTACACGAACTGCAGAACTATTATTTTATTATTTGTTATACTACTAAATGACGAGACAAGCCGAAGACCCACCTGATGTTAAGCAGTGACCCCTACCTATTACAACTGCAATGCCGCAGTGATCACGTTCACTAAACACTTTAGAAACGTTGCATTGCATTGCGCCCTTCGCCCTGAGACAGAGTTGTAAGATCTCATGTGCCCGTAATTTCATCGGCCCCCAAAGCCTTCAAACCAGAACACAGCAATGGAGACATTACTGCTTAGCGGCAGAAATAGGCATGTGTATTATATTATCTGTGGGCATGGTGATACATAGTACTTCCCCGCATGACTCTTCACAAAAAGTTCTAGTACTACAAGTTATTAATAAGTTATACGCGCTAGGATTACACTTGGCCTAAACAGGCCGATTGTAGTTAACAACAACTTTGAACATGAAAGTTGTTTTTGCATTTGATACCCAAATCTTATGAGGCTTGACAAAAATATATAATTCGCCATCTTGTGGCGGTGGCCATTTTAAAAGTTTTGATACTGTCTTTTCACCGAAACTAAAGGTGTGTATGACAAGCTCAACATGATGTCGTAAAGTGGTTCAGCTTGTAAGATTTTACCCGAACAAACATACGATAAAGCTAATGCTTAAATGCATTTTGATTGCAAGCTCTAAAACAAAATTTGAGTTATCTCAAAATACATTTATCTACTTTTACAATATTTTCTCTGCATACGGACGTCTTAGCTGATCAATACTTACATAGTATAAAACTAAGTCGCTTACCGCTGTCTGTCTGTCCCTATATTTGCTTAGATCTTTAAAACTACGCAACGGATTTTGATACGGTTTTATTAGACCGAAGTGTTCAAGTGAATCAAGAGGAAGGTTTATATTTATAACACATGCATAATATAGTAGAGAAACACTGATCATTTTGGAGGTTTCTAATGTGAGGTCGTAAATAAACACATTTTTTGCGCTCACATTGAAAACGCTGGCTCACATTGAACGGGAACTACGCGGGTGAAACCGCGAAGTGCGGCTAGTATATCATAATCAAATCATGTATCAACGTTACAGGTTGGAAAAAACTACTGACGCTGTATAAATAATTTTAAATGCGAGGTTGTAAAATGTAGTTTTTAAAATCTCTAGGATTGGGTAAAGTCTCCAATGATTCCAATATCTCTTTTGATCTCAACCAAATCAATACCCACTTCGCTAACTCTCCCTTTTGTTTTGAAAATTCTTGTAAACTTGCTACTTTAGACAAACTTTCCCGCTTACCCTTGCCGGTATGCCCTTCTTTTATCTTCAGGTCACGGAGAGAGAAGTTATTTTCTCTATTAATTCTATATTCACCAAAGCTGTCGGTGCGGATGGTATCATCGTGCAGATGTTAAAAATTCTCTCGACAGAGCTTGCTCCTGCCCTGACCCATATTTTAAATCATTCCCTCTCTACTTGTACTTTCCTATCAGCTTGGAAACAAGCCTTTGTCATTCCCATTCCTAAAACCTCCAACCCCACTTCCGTCTCCCAATTCCGCCCTATATCTATATTGCCCGTTCTCGAGAACGTTGTACATAGGCAGCTTTCTTTCTCTCACAACATAGCCTACTGAGTCCACTCCAATCTGGCTTCCGTCCTGGTCATAGCACGGCAAGTGCTCTTACTAAAGTCACTGATGATATCCGCTAGGCCATGGACATGGACAATAAAAGCCTTACCCTGTTGGTATTGTTGGACTTCAGTAGTGCTTTTAATTCTGTGGTTTATGCCATCCTCCTCTCCATTCTTTCTTCTCTTAACTTATCTCTCAACGTTACCTCATGGTTTAAATCCTACCTTTTGGAACGCTCGCAGTGTGTTAGCCTGAATGAGTCCAACTCAGAATGGTGTGACATTACTGCTGGCGTACCACAAGGTGGCGTTCTCTCCTCTTCTATTTTCTGTATTTATCAACTCTGTAGCTAAAGTACGTAATTGCTGCTAACTGTCATCTTTACGCCGACGACTTTACAGATTTATCGCCACTTTAAAGCCGATGATTTGGTGGCAGTCAATTTAATTAACCATGACCTTAGCCTTATTAATACTTGGGCCAGAGCTTTTGGCCTTGTAGTTAACCCTTCAAAGTCTCAGGCTTTAATCATTGGTAGCCCTTACATGTCGAAGGTCGTGAGACAAAGTTCTACTCCGCCTGTTATTTTCGATTGTGTGCGGATTCCTTATTCCAGTAATTTTCGATTTCCAGCTGCCATGGGTCAGCCACATCAATGAAATTAGTAAAAGAGTTCACTTTACATTTCAATCTTTAAATCGCCTTCAGAAGTGTCTCCCCTTTAAGACGAAAATAACACTAGCTCAGACCTTAATGCTACCCCTTTTGAATTATGCCGACGCCTGTTTTTTGGATGCCACTGAAGAACTCCTTAACAAACTCGAGCGTCTTCAAAAACTCCATATATTTTGTTTTTTTTTTAATTTTGTGTTAAAAAATCATACATGTGCGATTTTATTGCTCTCAAGTGTATTAGTGGGATGTATGTTAGTCTATAAGGTAATATCATATTGGCCTTAGATTAAGTATTTAGCATCTGTTACTTATCAATAGTTGCCTGAAATAAAGACTATATTATTATTATTACACACTTTTGTTTATCGAATAGAAAGGTTTTTCTGTAACACGTCATTATATTTCCATATATGGACGGTGACACGATCGACGCGCAATGCCTGTTATTCCTGATCGCCGGCTACGAAACGTCCAGCACACTGCTGTCATTCGCACTCCACGTACTCGCCACGAAGCCCGAGCTTCAGGACAGACTGAGGGCTCATATCCAAGAGCACACAGAGGGCAGGGAAATGAGCTACGAACTCCTGTCTGAACTAACGTATCTCGACGCGTTTCTGCACGGTAAGACTTCTTGGCTGTTGAGTTAAGTCGCGAAGAGTGGAAGGATAATATAACGTATAAAAAATATATCGTAAAAGTTTCAGGCATATAGAGATAAACACCTGAAACTTTTATAGCTAATAACAGTGTATGTAAAGATTACAGAAAAAATAAAAGGAACCTTCTAATCTAATTAGCATAGTTATTTAGAAATCATAGAAAGTTAAATAATAAAAATATTTCCCCTATCAGACAAGAGATGGCGTTGTCAAGGTTCATAAACAAATATAAACAGCCCATAAAACAAATTATTTTGAATGATGCCACGGAACCCTCTGTGCGCGAGTCCGACTCGCTGATGGACGGTCTTATTTGTTACATTTATTCCATTACTCATGACATGACTCATCTGGCCCTGTGATATGTACCCCCGACTTTCAATCCAAAGGTTGTGGGTTCGATTCCGGCCGTGCACCAATGGATTTTTCTTTCTTGAGAAATTTATGTGCATACTTAACACGTGCTTTTACGGTGAAGGAAACATCGTGAGGAACCCTTCGGCTTAGTTAGCTTCAGACGTATTAACCTATTCTTTCATCTGACTTATTAGTAGCAAATCTGTGGTATTCCACAGATTTGCTAATACTTAGTTGACTCAGCTGAGAGGATGGTATAGGTGCTGGGCAAACCTAAACCATATAACAATGTCCCAGGCACTGCAGCGTCCCGTACATCATGATTACCAGTTGATGACGCTGTATAAATCATCTATAAAGGCCTCACATGACTCAAGACTCAAGGACCCAAGACTCATTAAAATTTATGTTAGAAAATTTGCACATTTCTTTAAAATACTACAAAGTGTTCTAAAATAGATTAAGTTAGTTGTTAAGATTAGAATTAGACTTATAGTTTACTTATAATTTCTGCTCGAGTAATACCCATATTAAAAGTTTTTGTAATGTCTGTTATAGAAGAGCGAGACCTTCTAACACAAGTTTTATACTTAAATGAAGGTCAACAAACTGTTTAAATTTAAATGTACGACTGTTACAGAAATAAACTTTATTTTTATTTTTTTATTTTTATGACTAATATCTTATCAACCAAAGGTTAATTAGGGTAAGCACTTATTTTTGTAGGAAGGTAGAGCTAATCGTTTACTCGTCACAATTATTTGCTCAGCTTGATTAGGCAGACGTGTTTTGTAACATGTATTGCATTGGGCATGGCAATGTCCTGTCAATCATAGGTCAAATAAGACAGTTATTATGAACTGTAGAAACATAGAATAGTATACTCGTCAATTATTTGTTCAGCTTGACAAAATACAATACAAATATTTTATTGATGAAGATATTTCTATTCTTGTTATATGTATTTGATTACCTACTAATAAATGACATTGTCGCACTTTAGGTCAATTGTAATAAGTAGATAACTGATAATTTGCACTACTTGTGTTATTTTGTTGAACACATTATTAATTCATTCATTTCAGCCGTAAAACGTCCACTACTGTAACTGAACACAGGCCTTCCTCATGGATCTCCATGAACGGTAGTTGCCATACTACGCTTGGCAGGCGGGTTGGCGAGCGCAGTGCGGGATGTTGATACACGGAAAGACGCTGCTGGCCATCTTGCGGCGGTATCCCATAGCAGGCTCTTACTGCATCCACGGTGATGAGAGGAGGGGCAACTTTCTAATGCCGGCACCACATACACATGGCGACAAGATGTAAAACACGTTCAAGAGCCATCCATTGCTGATAATTCTTATTTTTCTGTGATTCTTCAGCAAGATATTGTCACCTTTCTTATAGAACTGGATGTTTTCTATATATAATAAAAAATATCTATCTATGTAGTATAATGTATTAAGTATATCAGTCATCTAGTACCCATAACACAAGCTCTGCTTAGCTTGGGGCTAGATGATGCTGTGTGATTTGTCCAGCATTATTTATTTAATTTATTTAGAACTGACCCTCGTTCCATGCTTTTGGCGTAGTACCTTCAAGGCGGAACTGAAGAGCTTCTGAAGGACTTTAAGTACCACACGCTAATAGAGGCTCTGAATTGATTCCGTCCTCACCCGGCGCCTGTTGTTCTTAAGTTTTTTCAGGGCTATCCTGATTTTGTACAAGCTGTGATGTCCGGGATATTCTCGGTATAATGTCGGGTCAGTTTGGCTCTTGGGCTTTGTGTGAAATAAATAATAAAAAATATCGCGCGAAATTTAAAATTCAAATGCATTTTTGTGGCACTTATCGATTGAATAAAATTTTGGCTTATTAGCACTATTAAGTAGAATCTTATTGAGACACTCTAAAATGTACATACATCCGTTTTATAATATGTATGTTTAATATAATTTTAATATCCTATTTTACTGACTGCGCTTTGGAGGCTTTCAGAATAACGAAATGAAACTTTCCTTTTCCTTACAGAACTCTTCGCGTGTGCCCGCCTGTGAGCCGTGTCGATAGAGTAGTAACAAAACCCTACTCACTACCCGGCAGCAACGTCTCTCTAAGCGTCGGAGACATTGTCGCCATACCCATCTACGGCATTCACATGGACCCGCAGCACTACCCCGAGCCGCAGGAGTTCCGTCCGGAGAGGTTCCTGGGCGACGAGAAGAAGGAACGGCCGTCGCATAAATTGTTCTTGGCGTTTGGGGCTGGGCCTAGGAATTGTATTTATTGTTTCAAATCAAATCAAAAATTTTATTAATTCAACAAAGGAACATCACATACAAATTGGCACTTTTATATAAAATTAAATTAAAAACATACACAAAACAATAAAAGGAAAATAAATCAATAAAGTCTGAATTAACTTACAACAAAAATAAAAAATTATCAAATAAATATAAAATATCTCTGCTTATTATTATTGACATAATGTGAATCAAGTTGCAGTGATTCAAGTAGGTACAATCAAACCTAACTGGAGAACGTGCTCAGATACTGTTGATGCTGGCCCGCGCCCTGCGCACCAGAGATGTGCACCGCTTGCGCATGGTGCATAGAAAATACTGGAGTTTGTAGATCTGTGTAGTACTTAACAATCTGCTTCAAGCTCAAGATAGCTGTTTCTGTAGAAAGACCAAGTCTGAAACCAAATTGGTTGTCGTTAAATTTCAAGAAACTAGTTGAGCACTAAGCAAACCGTCAAGCACTTTTGCTACAATAGTGGCAAAGGAGATTGGTCTATAATTAGACGTATCACAGATGTAACCAATTTTGTTCTTTGCAAGTGGCACCACCACAGTCTTCATTGTTTCAGCAGATAGGTATGAATGCCCTATACAGAATGTAAAGAGCATTGCGAGCGGTCTCGGTAAGTGGGAACCAGCGTATTTAAGGTTTTCAATGCTGAGTCCCTCATGGCCAGGAGATTTGCCGCTCGACATAGACATGATATTTTCTGATATTTTTAGCTGTAAATCTAGTACCTATCTCTTGGTCATTCGGGAACTCCTCGCAAGTAGGCTGTGATGGTCCCAACGGGAAGCTGATCTTGGAATAGGTTTGCTATCATACCATGATCGTTAATGCCATTGACGCTAACAGGAAGGCCGGGCTTAGCGTTGCGTTTGTTCGTTGACTTCCAGAAGTTGCGAAAGTCCTGTTTTGCGTGTTGGGACGTAATGATGTCCATTTTGATCTGTTCACTATTGTTCTGACACAATCACAAACGTGATTTAAAAACTCTCCTGCTTTCATGCATTTCGGTAAATATAGACCCCATGTTAGGTTTTCCGTTTTCTGCCCATAGTTGATATTTACATTCACACCGTGCCTCCCTGTGAGCCTCACTTACATGTCTATTCTAACCCGGCACCCGTTTTTTATTATTTCTACCCTTCAACTGCATAACTTGACTCTCCGTCGCTGCTCGACTTATTGCATCAATAATACTATTAAGTATATAAATCGTCTATAAAACTTCAATGTTCCAAGTTTTTACAAGTAAAATCACAGCACTGCCTTAATTCTACGGGAAAATCTACAGATCTTAGCTTTTCATGACATAATTTTCTATATAATTCTATTTATTCTTTGTTTCTCTCCCCAATACTATTACTTTAAGGTGGTCAGACCACGTAACATCATGTTTAATAAAAAAAATTGAGATCGACTGCGTAGCTGATTGGTAACTAAGCAGTAGTCTAGCCAGCGTCTAGCACCGTTCGCCCCATTTAAAAAACTGTATGTATCCAAGTGAAGTCCCAAAATCTCAAAATCCACGCAAATTCATTTGTTCATTACAGAAACTAGTTAATTCAGTAAAAAATTGCGTATTTGGGTGTGCATTTAAATCCCCCAATATGTAAACGTCTGTATCATCGTTACTTATTACAGCACTCACAAGACTTAAAAGTGAAGAAAAAAAATTGTCTTGTGTTCTTAAGTGTTCCTTAGCTTCGTTTGTTATCTAGAGGTAGTCAAAAGTTCTAAGACGAGATAGATACCTACTTGTGTTGCAGACTTTATTGATGCGTGTTTTTGTAAACGGCTGAATGGATTTTTAAATTTTTTCTAAATTTCGGTAATTTATTCACAAAACTTCAAAATAAAAATCAGGAAAACTGGCATGTAGTTTCTGAGATAGGTATACTATGCCTATTTTCAAGCGTGTAGATTGAGAGCTCCACTCATTTGGCTCTATACCAGCTTTAATTTAAGTTTTACAAATTTATGGACCTTTGCTTCATGTTTCACATATTTTTTACAAAACCTGTGATTTTTATCAATTATCAAATTGATTGAAAGGATTTTAAAAGAGAGCTCTCAATCCACACGCACATGATTTTTTTGAATCATACAAGAAAACTGACGATTAATTCCATTTAAACATTATACCTACCTTATTAAAGTTTAAAATATTGTTAATTTTTAATAGACTGAATTTATGCTAAGAGGTTTTCAAGTCCTCTGTATTTTTTTAAAATCTTTGTTACATCAGAACTCTATCGTTTAAATCCTAATTTGGAAAATTGAAATTAGAATAGTAAAATTCACATCAAAAGATGTTAAAAAAAATCATAAAATAAATTAGTTTGTGTTACAAAAAATAATTAATCTATCTTTGAAAATAATTAATACCTACATGTAAGGTGAACTTGAACTGAATGATTTTTATTTCTTGGTTTTCCCATTGTATGTGTGTGTCGTTGAATAGGTAATTTACAATCATTTAGGGGTTGCAAAGACAATTTTTCGATTTAGGGTTCCGTTTACGATATATTTTAATTTAACTTTTTTTGAGCGTCCACCCCCCTCTAAAATCAAAACTGCTAGCTTTAAAAATGAGAAAAAAACCTGAATGTAGTTTTAGGCATGCACTTTCTAGGAAATCTATAATAATCGTTAATAAGTAGATTTTTTTAGTTTCGAAGAAATTGTCGCTCAAATAAGTGATGCTGTTTTCCAAACATACAGGAATACTTTTATAACTGAAAAGTGATTGAAAAAAAGATACTTAAGTACGTTAAGAACATACCATATACCAACTTCTAACATGTCTACGGGTAACTACGGAATCCTACGTAGAGCCCGCCACGCACCTGGCCTAATTTATTAGTTAATTAAGTTAATTATTTTATGTGATATAATGATATGCTTGTTTGTTGTTGGATCGGCTTTCAACATGAATTGTATATAAATTAATAATGTACCTATTATGTGTTTTGTATGAATAGTCTATTTAATATTTCTATGGAAAAATAATTGAATATTAGTTTTCTAAACCATTATTATAAAAGGGAGAGCTCACAGAATTACAAACTCAGTCTAAGTCTGTTATTTGTAGGGAATACCCACCCGACAACTTTAACAGCTGTCTATAATAACAACTTTACCAACCTAAAATACTCCGAAGTAATGGAGTCCCAAAGTTTAATCATGGAGCTTTGGCTATTATTAGCTGAGAATTGGAAGCTATTCGTTATTCTGACCGGAATTTTTGCTATTTATTACTATTACACTGCCACATTCGACTTCTTCAAGAAGAAGGGTATTCCGTACGTGAAGCCGATGATATTCTTGGGAAATTATAGTTCGCGTTTATTGCGTATGCAATCGTTTCATGATTACGAAATGGAAACTTACAACCATTTTAAAGGAAACCGTTTTGGGGGTGAGTACCATTTATAAAAAAAAACAGATGAAAAAAAGATACTCAAAACATAACTTAACATTCGATAAAACAATCGTGCATTAAACTTTTTAGCTTGCCGGCTGAGGTATTACTTACTCGTAAACAAATCAATGTCATAATTTGTCATCGTGTTAAACACCCCGCTCGCTCGAACTTGAAATGCGTTCTGCCTGTAGGTAATTTGTTTTAGTCAAAATAGTTGGTTGTGCGTACTTCCACCAGCTTAAGGAGGTCTGTACTGACCATTTGTTGGTACAATGTTCACAAGACACACCTCGGAAATATTCCTTCGTTCGATGTGAAAGAAACAAGAGCAAGTGAAATTGACGATATCTCCCTGTATAATAAGATATGTAGGTAACTAATCTGAAAGTGTATCAAGCCTATAAATATTTTTTTTCTGAATTGGTTCATAAACGACGTAAGTACTGAGGTAACAAACATTATTAAAAAAATACAGCTGACTTGAGAACCTCCTCCTTTCATTGAAGTCAGTTAAAAATACCCTGACCCGGGGCAAATATCTGCAGAACAATTTACAAACCTTTGCTCAGAGGCGAAAATCATACCTGTTACCTCTTGCGTAGGTATCAGTCGGCTTTAGTTCTGAAGCGTCACTTTTATACAAAATTTTAAGTAGTTACTTTAAGTTTTAAAACATAGATTTTCCATGCAAATGTTCATCCCCTATTCGCAGCGAAAAGTAGCCCTTGTAAAAATATATTATATAATATATCAATCATTTATCTACCAGAAAACACCAAAAGCTTACTGCAATTTATTATGGTTTGAGTGAAAAATAGGAAAAATAAAAAAAAAACTAAATAAGAGAAAATTAAAAAAAAATCGACACCATTCGAGCATTTCTATAACCCTCTTTATGGAATGTATCGAATTACCGAACACTCTGTATATTAGTAGGGTAGGGATGAGACGATGCTGACCACAGAGTGTAAAACTTCATCGCGACCAGAAACGTCCACCTCATGACTTGACAGGATGCAAGTGGAATACACCGTTGATGTATTCCTCTATGTTCCCCTTAGACAAGACAAATCACGTTTGGCCAAACGCCCTGTTGGCGAGCGAGTAGAAAATAAATAGTTGTTGAAATATCAACCCTGAGGCTTTTGAGGCGATATTGTAGAAAATGAATGATTTTGTCAGCACTTGGATTGTAATATACAAGGTACCTTGTATAATAGAGTACTAACCCGATATGGGTTTCAGCCCATGAAAAATAGTAGTTTTAAAAGGAAAGAATTCGGAAATATTTTATTATAAAATATTTTTTTTTATAATTCTACTAGATGGTGTGATGTGAAAATGATCCTGAGGTCAAAATCGTTTTTTTTCGTTACTTTTTAATAAAAAAAAGATCTATATATGGTTATGGGTATTTTTATTTGTACCTGTATGGCAACACTTCGCGGAGGTCAGTAATCAGCTGGCTTCTAGTTTGTCATTACCGTTTAATCAGCTGTTGAAGTTAACACTTTCGTGGTCTTGAATGAAAAACTAAATTTATTTTTAAAAGGTCTTTCATCATTTCAGCGGTAGGACGTCCACTGCTGGACATAGGCCTCCCTCATGGATTACCAGTTATTGCGGTTGGAAGCGATCTGCATCCACCGTCGACCTGCGGTCTTCACCAGGTCATCATCCCATCTTGTTGGTGGACGTCCTACGCTGCGCTTGCCGGTCCGTGGCCTCCACTCGAGAACTTTTCGGCCCCATCGGCCATCTGTTCAGCGAGCTACATGGCCTGCCCATTGCCACTTCAACGTGCTAATCCGTTTGGCTATGTCGGTGACCCGAGTTCTTCTACGTATCTCCTCATTTCTGATTCGATCGCGTAAAGAAACCCCGAGCATAGCCCTCTCCATAGCTCGTTGAGCGACTCTGAGCTTATTCATGAGGCCAATCGTGAATGACCACGTTTCGGTTCCATATGTCATCACTGGTAACACACATTGATCGTAGACTTTCGTCTTAAGGCACTGAGGAATTTTGGACGAAAAAACGTTGCGTAGTTTCCCAAACGCTGCCCATCCGAGTTGGATTCGTCGATTGACCTCTTTCTCAAAGTTGGACCTACCTAACTGGACAGTTTGTCCTAGGTATACGCGTCGACAAATTCGAGAGCCGAGTTCTCAATCATAACTGAGGCAGGCACCACATGGACATTCGACATAACCTTCGTCTTGTCCATGTTCATTTTAAGGCCTACCCGTTGGGAGACTCGATTGAGGCCTTCGAGCATCGTGCCGAGTTCCTCCATCGACTTTGCCATGACCACAATATCGTCGGCAAACCGAAGGTGAGTCATGTATTCGCCGTTAATGTTGATGCCTAGTCCTTTTCATTCCAAGAGCTTGAAGGCATCTTCCAAACCGGTCGTAAACAGTTTCGGAGAAATAACCTCTCCCGGTCTTACGCCTCTTTTTAAGGGAATATCCTTCGAACTCTGTTCCTGTACTCGGACTGACATAGTGGCGTTTCTATACAAAGACTTCAACACTTCGATATACCGATAGTCAATTCGGCATCGTTGGAGAGACTCGAGCACCGCCCATGTTTCGATCGAATCGAAGGCTTTCTCATAGACCACAAAAGCGAGACATAGCGGCAAGTTATACTCTTCGGTCTTCTGTATCACTTGCCGCAGCGTATGAATGTGGTCTATGGTACTGTAGCCTTTTCGAAACCCGGCTTGTTCGGGACGCTGGAAGTCATCAAACTTGCGATCGAGACGATTTGCGATGACCCTTGAGAACAGCTTATAAACATGGCTCAAAAGCGAGATCAGCCTGTAGTTCTTAAGCAAAGTGTTGTCACCTTTCATAAAGAACAATACCACGACGCTTTTGTTCAATGTTTTTGGCGTAATACCTTCGAGCAAGACGGAGTTGAAGAGCTTTTGAAGGACTTTAAGTATCGGTGATCCACCCGCTTTCAGAAGCTCTGACGTGATTCCGTCCTCCCCCGGCGCCTTCTCGTTCTTAAGCTGTTTTAGGGCCATCCTGATCTCGTACAGGCTGATGTCCGAGATATCTTCGGTATAATGTCGGGTCAGCTTGGCTCTAGGGTCTTCTGCCTCGCTGCAAACAGGTTTAGTGACGGAATCGTAGAGCTGTCCATAGAACCTTTCGACTTCCCATAACACATCGGCTTTACTTGACGCAATGCTGCCATCTTCCCTCTTCAGCTTCGTCATCTGGCTTTGCCCAATAGACATATCTCACGCGAACACTTTGGAGCCTTTATTCCGCTCTATCGTATCTTTAATACGAGCTGTATTAAAGGTACGAATATCATGCCGCAAGGATTTCCAAACTTGTCTATTGAGCTGCCTATGTGACTTAGCATCATCGGGAGACTGCAGTCGTAATGAGCGTCGTTCAGCGATGAGGTTAAGAGTGTCATCAGAGAGTTTCTGAGGTCTATTTGTACGGGGCGTCTTAAAGAACTGAGACCCCACCGTATGGACAGCTTCTACGAACCTGTTATTGATCTCGTCCACTGATGCATGTTCTTCGAGACCCAAAAGCAAATTTCAAATCAAAGCGATTTGAAAGTTCGAGTTGAAAGCTCTCGAGGTTTTGGATATGTGCGCGAGTGGGTCGGAGCTTTAATTTCATCAGAAGACGGGACCTAGTCTACCTAGTAGACCTTCAAGTCTAACGTTCATATTCAATGTGCCTCTTACGATTCGGTGATCACTTCCGGTTTTCACCCTGTGAATCACAGTGACATCATTGAATACCCGTTTCTTGTTGGTCAAGATGAAATCAATCTCATTTCTCGTGGAACCATCGGGGCTCATCCAGGTCCATTTCCTGTGAGGCGGCTTCTGGAAGAAAGAATTCATCATAAAGAGTCCTTCTTTCTCCAGAAAATCGGCCAGCCTCTGTCCCCTGGGGTTCCGTGGCCCATACCCAAATTGCCCCACTCTCAACTCATCATCGCTTCTCTTGCCTAACTTTGCATTGAAGTCCCCCATAACAACAGTGAAGTGAGTTTTGTTTGTATGTATGGCCCTACTAATGTCCTCATACATAGACTACTTCTTCATCTGGGTGTGACGAGGTCGGCGCATATACCTGAACGACCTTAAGCGAATATCTTTTAGATATTCTGAGTGTTAGGTATGCGACCCTGCTCGACACACTGTCGATGGTGACAATGTTGTTAATGAGTGACTTGTGAACGAGAAACCCGACACCACCTTGGGACTGTTGGTCGCCCTCCCGGTAGTAGAGTAGATTACCGGACTTAAGGGATATCGTGTCCTCGCCCTCTCTACGGACTTCTGATAATCCCAAAATGTCCCAGTGTAACCTACTCATTTCTTCTTCCAGCTCAACAATCTTTTCGTCTGTCCTCAAAGTGCGGATGTTGTGTGTTACCAGGGCCAGTGGTCGTCGTTGGGGTTGGTAGCCGTCCGTCTCCCGGGGATTCTTAGCACCCCTACTACCGCCGTTACCGTGGCCGCTACCGTAGCCACGACTAGCGGGGCTGCCGGGGACTCGGGGCCTGGTCCTTGGTTTTACAATCATAAGGGGTTTTTGCCATACTCGCCACGCTTGGCAGGCGGGTTGGCGAGCGCAGTTTAAGGTGTTTAAGACGCGGAAGACGCTGCTGCCCATCTTCCGAAGGCATCCCTTTGCAGATTCTTACTGCATCCACGGGCAAGAGAGGAGGGGCAACATTCTACAGCCGGCACCCCACGGCAGGGTCTAAAAGGTCTTTAAAGTTGTGAAAATACTGGGTCATTTTATTTCTTTTGTCATTTACATTTTTTTCGACTTTTTTCAAATGGTAATGTTACCATGCCGATAGTAAATGTTACCATGCCGGATAGACCTATCTATCAGCTTAGTAGAAAAAATCAAGCATCTATTACAATAATTTATGTCACCATAAATAAAAATATCATCGTACTCGGCGTAAGGTATAAAAAAAATAAAAATAAAAATACGATTAATCGCGGAACATACATAGGGTTGATTCGGATAGCCCTTGAGGTCCTCTACCTCTCAGCTTTATTAAATCACTATTATTGGGACAACTTGTATAATTTGGGTATTTTCAATCAAGTGCAATTTTCAATCATTCATTTCAAGACATTTCAAAAAGATTCCAGGTGTGGAACACTTGCCACAATGTTTGCATCGGTAGAATTGAACGCATCCAAATCAAATTATTTAATAACTTTGCCATCGTCAGATGATCCCATTCAATTTATCAAATTATAAAAACTACTAGCTTGAGCCCGCCGCTTCGCATGCGTTGTACCTGGATAAAAAGTAGCCTATGTGATAATCCTAGACCACATCTATACGTTTGCAAAATTTCAGCTTGATACGTACGCTAGTTTTTGCATGAAGAGGTAACAAACCTGCATACAAACAAACTTTCGGCTTTATAATATTAGTGAGATTGTTAATAAAAACATATTCTTCCTCTGGTAAAAAGACGTAAAATTGCTGACTTATCATTTCCCAAACATGCCGGAATATTTTAAACCGAAAACTCAATTAATTTATATTAATATGTTTTGGTAAACGTAAAAAAACACCCCTACATAGAGCGTGACTCGACACGCACCTGGCCTAATTAATTTCACATAATTATTTACTTACTTTTTTATCCTTGTTACTTTAGAACTCCGTCGTTTATGAACCGATTTTGAAATTTATTTTTGCCGTGTGGTCCGGCAGTAGAATGTTACCCCTCCTCTAATGCCCGTGGAAGCAGTAAGAGCCTGCTAAGGAATACCTCCGGGAGATGGGCAGCAGCGTCTTTCCGTGTATTAACATCCCGTACTGCACTCGCCAACCGCCTGCCAAGTTTGGTGAGTATGGCAGTTACCCCTCATGGAGTTCCATGAGCGAGACCTGTGTTCAGTAGTGGACGATTTACGGCTGAAATGATGAATGATGATGGATGAGGTACAATTTCTGTAGGTCCTATTACCGAATCTCTTCAATATTACAAAATTCACGGGTGACATAGTAAGATGGCTATGAATGCTTTGATAATAATGTCTTTATCTATTACTAATCATCATACTTATCATCATCATCATATTGCTTCATCATATTGCTGCATTTAATCACATTTTAAGGTCCATTAGCGGTTTTTTAAGGTTAATAAATGTTATTTTTAGGCACATTCGAAGGAAGAAAGCCCGTGCTGTACATACTCGATCCAGATCTGATAAAAACGGTCATGATCCGGGATTTCGATCACTTGACAAATCGAAATATTATAGAAACTTTCGCGCCGAGGTATGTGCAACAGTCTCTGTTCACATTAAAGGTAAGTCCAGAGATCCGCAGGGTGATTACGTATCTCGCGACAGGTTTGCAACAGCGTGTATATCTCGCGATCCCCCCTCCTTACAATCTAATCTTTAATAAATTCATCTGTCAATAATCATCCCTAATAAATTCTTAATCATTTAACACTCGGAAAAAATTAAAAGTTTACTGTAATTATGGTTAAAGTGAAAAAGTTTTTAAGCTCAAAATTGGGGGATTTCCATAAAAAAACAAAATTTGGCATAGTTCAAAAAAATCCCACACCCTATAACAAAATCAATCGGATGTGAGATCTTCCATAACCCCCTTTAAGAAATGTATCAAATTACCAATCAACCTGTACCTCTATATACAACGTTTATTGAAACATGTGGACCGAAAGAGATTCTGAACATCCCAAGGAACCACTTTTGTTTTACGACTTTTCAGAATTCAGTGATTTTCATTCAAGAAAAGAACCACGAAAGTTTTCTGACCACGAAAATCTTCAAGAGCTGGTTATATAGCTGCCGTAGAGTGCACATAAAAATACCTATAACCGCAAATATGTCCTTTTTTATTAAGAAGTAGAAAAAAAAACACATGACAGGATTATTTTCACATCTACACTATCTAGTAAAATTATAAATAAAAATATAAAAAAAAGAAATGAAAAGAAAATACGAATTTCCGATTTTTGCCTTTTAAAATGACTAGTTTTCATGGGCTGAAACCACCCCCTTTCGGGTTAGTACGCATGTTATGATACACATAATAGATTAGCAGATGACTCGGTGAAGACCGCAGGTCGACGGTGGATGCAGGCCGCTTCCAACCGCAATACCTGGAAATCCATGAGGGAGGCCTATGTCCAACAGTGGGCGTCCTACGGCTGAAATGATGATGATGATAATAGATTAGTATACCTAGGTTTATTTACTATTCATCAGGGAGCCGAATGGAAGGGAGTACGCAGAACAATGACCCCTGTCTTCAGCGCAGCGCGCCTGAAGAACATGCTGCCGCTTCTGAAGCTATGTTCCAATCAGATGGTCACCTACTTGAGCCAATTCGGTAAGTTCCTATACATCATTCTTAATTAAAAGTAGTATGAACATTGGCATTGGTTTTTCAAATCAAAATTAAAGAGAATGTAGAAACGTCATTTTTCTTTTTGAAATCTTATAAAACAAAGCCCATGCCGCGTCTGTCTGCCTACTCGCGTTAAACTCGAAAACCACTGAACGGATTTTCATGCGGTTTTTACCAATAGATAGTGTTTCAAGAGGAGGGCTGAACTTTGAGGATGATTTTTGAAGATGTGGACAAAAAATCATGCCGACTGAGAGCTGTTCTGGCGTGCGCCGCGAATATTATTAAAGCTATGTGAAATGATGTTTAAAATAATTGTTTCTTATATAGAGATCTACAAAAAAGTTCGTGACAGGATAAGTCTATCTCATAAAAACTCTTTTTAACCCCCGAAAAAAGAGGGGTGTTATAAGTTTGACCGCTATGTGGTACCGTAGCTCTTAAACGATTTGCATGCAGTTTTTTGTACCTATAAGAGAAGTTTACAAGATATGGAAACCTCTTTCATCCTCCGTACCATGTAAACAATCTTAACCAATATTGATAAAACATATCTATGAAAATAAATAAAGCAACCCAAACCCTACCTATATAATTTGAATCAACAGCTTACGAGTAATAGCGAAATAAAAAACTTGCGCGACAAAACATATTATTACAGCAGCGCGGGCGTATGCTTAACTCCTTACCTGCTCTACCTCAACGGCCGGACCGATATAATTGGACCCGATAGGTGGCGCGGCTGCCGGTATGTCACCAACTCTAATATACATAAACATTTTTTTTAATTAGTCACTCGTACGTGAAACAAATACGTACCAAAAAACTTGTCCGATAATTTTGATTATCTTCAAGACGAACTAAAATTATTAAATTAGTTTAGTTCTAATAGTCACAGGCTCCGCTACAGACAACATAGCTCAATCTTTTAAGATAATTTTTAAATACTAACTAAAATAGAAAATGCAAAGAAAACAGAAAAGACCGCCCAGATGCATGCGTGTGTAGGTATATGTGTTTGTTTGTGTGTAAAATAACATAAACATAAATCTCCCTATTTCATAACTACGACTAATCCAATACTAATGGTATTGGACAAAATTGTCTGGGTTATCAATAGATTCACAATAGGGTGTAGGAAATTGTGTCTTTATCCGTATATTTATTGTTTATGTTTTACTTCCAGAAAACACCGATGTGGAGATGAAAGAAGCAATGGGACACTATTCACTGGAAGTTATAGGAGCTTGTGCATTCGGCATCAAAGGCGATGCCTTGATTAAGAAAGACTCACACTTTATAACGGTAAAAACACTTCGAGTGTATTTTCAGTTATTCTACACGTAAGACGAAGATCAAATTTGGCTGCCATTATTTTATGGTTCTTAATACTTTTGGTATTAAATGCATATCTGTAATAATGCATAATAATAAATGCAGCAAATGGAGCTTGCTTGATGTTGACAGGCACTAGCTGCTAATAAGTGAAGGTTTCTAAATGTACATATAGTATATATATATATATGCAGCGTGTCCCGTAATTGGGGTACTAAGCCGAAAGGGGGGTTTTCTACCCCCCCTGGCAAACAACGTTTGTTCTACGAATTTCTTGATTTTCAAGTTTTTCAGTGATAAGATAACGTTCAAAGTTTATACCAATTTCATAAGAGTGACAACCCTGCTCTCAGCTGTTACGGGCAATAATAATAATAATATAATAATAATAAAGGCAATGACCTATTGACCGCCGGGGATTCCCGCGGCGCGCCCGCAACGCGCTTGTGCGTATATTGAGTGTGGGTATAGGTGCGTGGTGTGCGTAGGCGCGTAGGTATGTATTACGGACACACGTCTGTTATACATTAGGGTTGACAGCGACTTGGAAAACTTTAATTTTGTATGGAAACCTGAAAATACGTTTTTCTGAAATCTTTCTTCGCCTTTGCATTCCTTTGGTGGGGGGGTAATTTGCAGCTCCTGGCTTCATACCCCAGTTACGGGACACCTTGTATATACGGGGTGTTCGGCAGAACGTTGAACATACGAAAATGGCAGATAGATGGGGTCGTCTCCTATCTACCCAGCCCAAATGATTTTACCTAGGTCATATTTTTTTAATTAAGATTTTTTTTAATAACCGAATTTCATGAGTTTGAAAATTTTAAAGTAAGGTTACTTTATGTAGGATAGACAAAACTGGCAACACTTTTTTTTTGTTTTTGTCTCGACTGTTGGTAGATTCCTTTAAAATAATTGTTTGGTCCAGTTAACAGCTAGACAAAAAGTTATGGGCCTTCAAACATTACAAAAAGGGGTAAAACATTATTTTAAGTAATAGAACTTCAAAGTTTTCAAACTCATGAAAATCTAAATAAAAAAAAATTAAATAAAAATATCTATGGGGCCTAGGTCAAATCATTTGGGCTGGGTAGACAGCAGACGATCCTTCCTATCTGCCATTTTCGTATGTTCAACGTTCTGCCGAACACCCTGTAGGTATACAGGGTGTCCCACGGATATGCCACATGGAGGGAAAGTACCTTGAATTTTTTAAACTTTCGCGATCACAACACATTATTAAAATATGGGATTATCGGGTATTTATCGCGTAATTACCTTTATTTTATTCCCGACGTTTCGACCGGATTGCACCTGGTCGTGGTCGCGGGGAGACTGAAATAAAGGTAATTACGCGATAAATACCCGATAATCCCATATTTTAATAAGTACCTTGAATATTGTAGATGGAACATTTTACTGAAAGAAGACATTATTTGAATTTAAAATACAATTTAAACTGCATTCATAGATATTGAAATTATAACATGGTTGAACCGGGAATCGAACCCGTTACACGAGAAAAATAAACATCCTGTAGTTTTATCATACCAATCGAAAGCTTCATCATAAGGATTATTTTTTGCTAAATAACATAGTGTCAGAAATAGAAGGAAGACCATGAATTTTATCATTTGATGTGAAATTTTGTTCAGAAAAATGAAAAGCTGACATTGCCGTAAGGACATACAACTGACATTATCATAAGTACCTACCTATTACTAATAAATGTACCCACTTGAAAAGTACGCATCATTTCCCTATTATAATTTATGTGCATGATAAAATGATAAAGATATACGTAATTAGTAGGTACCTGGTTGTATGCAATAAATCGAGCCGTATCCTGCCTGAGCCGAAAAACGCGTAAATTATATTGTCCATCGCAATCTGGCTGATTATAAATAAATAATTCAAAAATGTGTTCCATTTATGAAAGTGTCCACGAGCTACAAGCAGAACTTAGACGTATTATTCTATTATCCTCCACAAGATCAAAAAATCGTCAGGGAGCGAAATAATCAAGAGTGCGACTTTGTAGGTATTCAACAGGAAGGGACTCATATTGAGCATTTGATAAATTTATTAATTTTGTATTAAAAATGTTAAAATTCATGGTCTTTCATTTATTTTTGACACTATGTTATTTAGCAAAAAGTAATCCTTATGATGAAGCCTTTCGATCGGTATGATAAAGCTACAGGTGATTATTTTTCTCGTGTAACGGGTGATTCCCGGTACAACCATGTAATTATTTAAATATCTATAAATGCAGTTTAAATTGTTTTTTAAATTCAAATAATGTCTTCTTTCAGTAAAATGTTCCATCTACAATATTCAAGGTACTTTCCCTCCATGTGGCATATCCGTGGGACGCCCTGTATGTATAAAAATCTTAATGACGTGTTGCTCTCTCAGCTGTGTTTCTCTTCGGATATCTCGCATTCCGGCGCTGCGTTACCCACTGAAGTTATACTTTAGGGCATGGAACGTTTCATCCCTAGCTCTGTGGTACCTACCTCTCGGTGGAAAGCCAAATTTCATCCGCACCACCTGAATAGCTATATTTTGACTACCACTCGTTTCTCGCGCTCTTATTTGCCGCAGACGGTAAAGTTTTGAAACAAACTCCAGATGCATATTCCCTATTATCGTCAGTTGAATTATAACTTAGAAACAGCGTGATAGTTGAAATAATTCTGAATCTTGACATTAACACTTCAAATTTTTTTTCTACAGGTGGCAAAAGAGGTCGACTCCTTGTCCAAGCCGAAATTAATGCTCTTGTTACTACTTTGGATTTTGACGCCCAATTTGGTGAAATACGTACCTATTGCATTTTTAAACTTGAAGTCGACTGATGAACTCATGAGGATCTTACAAGTTGCTAAGGCTGAGAGGGAGATGGACGATTCTAAGTGAGTAATAAAATAATCGTCTAGAATTTCTGGGAATTAATTACATCAGCAAAGAAGAATTAAATCACCACTGATCACCAGTTTGTAGTTGCGGTTTGTAATCAAACTATGATTGTCTTTATAAGCATACTCTTTATACATATATGTCGTTTACAGAAAGATGGACTTTTTGCAAATACTCGTCGATGTAGCGAAGAAAGAAAACAGGGAAACTCATACAGAGACGAAATGTGAGTTTTCTTTTAAATGGACCTGAGTAATTTTAATGACACCTCCTCTATAAACAACACATACCGGTAGTAGGTACTACCAGTAGGTATCTACCACTTATTGACATTTATTTATTTATTTATTCAGTAAACAAAACAGGTAAAAAAACAATTCAAAACATATACAGAGTTCATAGTCACAATCTAGTTAAGTTCCCAAAAATATGTTAACATGGCATTGACATTGTATCGTAGCTATCAAGGCCAGGGCTTTACATCTATTGAAGATAATTTATACAGTGTCAATACGGGACGCCGCACTGCCTGGAATTAAGCTTGCCCAGCACCTATAATAATAATTATGCTTAGCCAGCTATTTGTCAGAACAGGTAAGTATTTACATACCTAAAAGCTATCTAAAGCTAACTAAACCCCTTGTTGTATCCACGAATCCAATCCATCCCAAGATTGTCTGGTAGAGATCGCTCTTAGCGATAAAACCAATTGTCACTTAGTAGTCAGCGTTTATCTTTCTGTTGTTATTTTGTTATTTAAGGTGTGCAATAAAGCATTTTCTATCGTATCTATCAACTAACTCTATATATTTTGTACAGCCATTTTGCTTCACGTGACATTGCGATGTCGCGGTTATTTTTGGTTTACGTTAAAAAATAAAAAATACGTGTCCAATAGGTTTTGTTTATCTACATGACGGAATAACAATAATAAAATTGTCATCTAGCCTATTCGATCGACAGATATGGATGGTGACACAATCGACGCGCAATGCCTGTTATTCCTGATGGCCGGCTTTGAAACTTCCAGCACCCTGCTGTCATACGCACTCCATGTGCTAGCCACCAAGCCCGAAGTTCAAGACAAACTGAGGACTCACGTCCAAGAACACACTGAGGGCAAGGAAATTACCTACGAACTCCTGTCTGAACTTACGTATCTGGACGCGTTTCTGCACGGTAAGACTTCTGGGCCTGTTTCTTCGTTGGGTCGCGACGAGGAAAATAGAACTATGTGCTAACTATAAAAATACAATGTTCAATAATCTATAACCATGGGCAAAATAAACACGTCCATGCTATAACTAAGGTAGTTTGTTTGTAAACTAACGGTTCTTACAATCTTACGGTGAGGGAATTATTAAAAACCAGACATTGAATTCTCTATCATTATTACCAGCTCCTGATTTTCCTTCTTTCTCTTTTCGTGAATTTGATGTTAAGAAGAGCATATCCACTATCTCATCTAATGCTGTTGATACCGATTACATAAGTAGAAAAATGATCCTTCCCATCCTTGATGACATCCTCCCTGTGATTACTCACCTGCTGAATTTTTCTATCTCCAGTGGAACATTCCCTTGTGCGTGGAAAGACGCACAAGTTACCCCACTACCAAAAAAGTCGAAGCCCTCTTCCTTTTCCGATTTCCGTCCAATCTCCATCCTTCCATTCCTGTCATAAGTCCTTGAGCGTCTCGTCCACCAACAACTCAGTCATTTCCTCAACAATCACAATCTCCTTAATCCCTTTCAGTCCGGCTTTCGCTCAGGCCACAGTACAACAACTGCACTCGTCAAAATCACCGATGACATAAGGCATGGCATGGAAAATGGCCTTGTGACTGTCCTCTCTCTTCTGGATTTCAGCTGTGCCTTTAACTGATTTTGACATTTTTCTAAGCGTCCTTCGCTCTCTTATCATATCTCCAACAGTAATTCACTGGTTTCGTAACTACCTATTCGGTCGCTGGCAACGCATTACTATCGACGATCTCAGCTCTTCTTGGTGTCAACTAAGTGCCGGTGTACCTCAGGGCGGCGTATTATCTCCTCTTCTTTTTGCAATTTTTATTAACTATATCTCTAATCTAATTTCATCGTCCTACCACCTATATGCTGATGACTTGCAAATTTACACTCAGGCACCTGTTGAAGGCTTGGATCAAGCCATCATCAAGACTAACTACGATCTGAACACTATTCTAGACTGGAGCACGTCACATGGATTACAAGTTAACCCTGCTAAAACTCAGGTGATCATTATTGGCACTTCTAGAATGGTGTCCAGAATTGACTGGACTGACGTCCCCCATGTAATTTTTGACAAAACTCAAATCCCAATCAGTGCGACTGTCAAAAATCTAGGATTTTTTTATTGATAGACACTTGTCATGGGGACCACAATTGTCGGAAGTCAGTCGAAAAACTTTCGCCTCAGCCACCTCTCTTAAATGGCTACGTAACTTTTTGCCTACTTCCACCAAAATTGCGCTAGCTCAGTCTCTATTACTCCCTATCCTAGATTACGCCGACGCCAGCTATCCCCATCTAACCCAAGCACAGCTTGATAAGCTTGAACGGCTTCAAAATTTCTGCATACGATTCATCTTCGGTCTACGGAAGTATGATCACATCACCGAATACCGCAACAAGCTCAAGTGGTTACCTATCCGCCTTCGCCGGGATGCACATTTTCTCTCCCTTCTTTACAACATCCTCTTCACCCAACCACTCCCGGCTACCTTAAGGATAGATTTGAATTCCTTTCCGAATCCCACTCCCGATCCCTGCGCTCAGCTGACTCTCTCCAGCTGCAAAATCCTATCCATACTTCCCATGCCTATAGTATCTCCTTCACCGTACGTTCTACCAAGCTTTGGAACTCGTTACCTTCTGCGTTTACGGTAAATATGTTGTTAAGGTTTTAATAAATAAATGATTGAATAATTGATTGAATTTAATGATGATGATGACATATACATCAGGTGTCATATGTCATGATGACATATAGATGACATATATAAGCATGTCGGTATGGATATATATATATATCCATACCGACATGCTTTTACAGTATTTCAATTTAAAGAAAGGCTAAATCACTCCCTATCTTTAAAGATATGGTATATAAACACTTTCTATCTTCTGTATCAAACTCATAATTCTGCAATATCTATATAAAATGTATTTATTTGTATACATATATAAGTTAAGTAATATAAGTAATATTAAATGTATAGTTTTTACATATTTAACTATATTGTGGTAAAAGTATGTTTTATTTTACCAATAATGTACGCCACCGTCTACTCTTCTTCTTTATTTTATGTTCATCCAAAGGTTGCCTGGAAGAGATCGCTTTTAGCGATAAGGCCGCCCATTGTGCCTCATATTTGTAATATTTTTCTTTTTATTATTTGTTTGTTTTTATTATTTGTTTGGTGTGCAATAAAGAGTATTTGTATTGTATTGTATTGCATATACATTGTATGCTTATTAGATTTGAATATAATTTTAATTGAGCGTTGCGTTGCTAGAAAATTCATACTGATACCATACACTCAAATACCTTTATTTTAAAGTCTCCCGGCCTGCCCTCTGTCAAACGTGAAGAGATTCTCTTACTATCGATTTGCGACCAACTTTATATAGGTGTAATGAAACATTTCCTTTTCCTTTCAGAAACTCTTCGTATGTACCCGCCTCTGAGCCGTGTCGATAGAGTAGTAGCAAAACCCTATACACTACCCGGCAGCAACGTCCGCCTAAACGTCGGAGACACTGTCGCCATACCCATCTACGGCATTCACATGGACCCGCAGCACTACCCCGAGCCGCAGGAGTTCCGTCCGGAGAGGTTCCTCGGCGACGAGAAGAACGAACGGCCGTCGCATTTGTTCTTGGCGTTTGGGGCTGGGCCTAGGAATTGTATCGGTGAGTGGTATTTTTGATAGCGGGTCGTTGTATTAGGGAGTTATTGTTAGGGTCATCCTTCTTCTATGATCATCATCAGCCCGCGTTAGTCTAGGTATTAGGTACTGGACAAGCCCTCCTAAAAAGCGTCACAGAACCCGGCCGGCTTCTAGCTCTCCTTTGGTAACAAACGATTAAAAATGGGTCAAAATAACAGAAATTCATCATCCGGTCTAAAAAATAAAACCGGTCAAGAGCGAGTCAGATTCGCACACGGATCATACAATGTAATTTGTATCATAGCAGGTTTATATTTGTTGGAGAACCTAGCCATCTCTAGTCTGATACCATAACGTATGAACGTATGTAGTTATTGATATTTTAAACTATCGATGATTTCTAAAAAGCTTTGCTTATTTCAGAATTCGTTTCAGTTTTCCTACATAGGTGAATATCTTTGCAAACTCCGGAGAGGTGGGGGGAGAAACACTATTTTTTTCCAGCAGTTTTTTATATAAGAAAAATAACATAATATTTGGGGTACTTCCCCATACACGGAAAGACGCTGCTGCCCATCTTCCGGAAGAATCCCTTAGCAGGCTCTTACTCCATCGATGAGTATGTGAGGAGGGGTTTCATTCTACTGCCGGCATTCACTTTTGATGGTTTCTGATAGTTAAATGATTAAGAATTTAATTCAGTTATGTACACATTTAGTGACGATTGCATATCAATACAACAAAAGCAATCGGAAATGCGCTCTTCCATAACCCCCTTTAAGGAATGTATGAAATTACCAATAACCCTGTATACGCGTTTGTCTATTATATAAGAATACTGCCAAACCAACAGATTACCTACCTACTGACATTTGTAATCTTCTAATAATAAATCGAAAATAGTTATTTATTTAAAATATCATAAAATACCAAAGACTGCTAAAAGCTATTTATTTGTCTTAAAAAAAATATTATTATCAATTTATCACGCCTTAAAAACAAAGAAAAAAATCTTCATTGCAGGTCTCCGATTCGCGATGATCTCAGCGAAACTAGCAATGGTGTCACTGATCCAGAACTTCAAATTCACGAAATGCTCCAAAACGCAGGACCCGGTGCTGATCGGCAAGCAGTCCGCGCTTTTGAAGGCCGGTGCCGGAGTTTGGGTAACTTTCGAGAAAATTAAGCCTATAAACAAACACAACAACTAATTCGTTGTTCCGAGTGTTATGGTAGAATTCCACCAGTGTGCGGCATTGTGCGGCGAAAATGTTTGAATGTCGTTTTGGTGTTGTCACCTAATATTAAGGTTTCAAATGACATTCAAATATTTGTGCCGCACAGAGCCGCACACTGGTGGAATTCTACCTTTATGATCGCCTCCGCACGCTATCAAGGACAGGTCGTAGTATGTTTGGCATAAGTATTTTTCGAGTATGAAACTCGTCTGTTGGTATTGTTATGTATGCAAGACAAAAATAAAAAGAATGTAAGAAAAACATAATGATAATCTATTGATTATCATTTGTTGACGTGTTCATAGTTATGAGTTATATTACCTAATGTATGTATATTAAAATAAATTTTATCGAATTTCATTAACGTTTTATTATTTAAAAAGTTAATTAAAATCTAAATTGTTTTATATTTTAATTAACTTACTACTTACTTAATACCTACTGTATGTTCCGTGACAGCACTGATCTCCGTGATAGGTATTTAGATCAGTGGAAAAGAGACTTACCTGTTATCTTTAATGAAGTACAATTAAATATTGAATTATTATGTTACACAATTATATGTATTTATTAAAGTTTAAATTACTGAACTTTCGTTGTTATTATTGTTAGAGGATGTTAATGATGATTGTTCCACTAAACTTCGACAGTTCGTTATTTCGACACGTCGGTCGCTTACTTCGAAAAAATATAGTTCGATTAATTGTTTCCACAGAACATACTTTGACAATACACACCTTCTTGCTTTTGTGTTTGGTTTTACACAATTCTGCCAGTGTTAGTAACATTATAATAGGGATAATTTTATAGTTTTTCTCACGTGTTTGCAATGGCAAACAAACACCCATCTTCCGGAAAAAATAAATAAATTAATACCCTTTTGGTCTACCACTAAGTAATTTCGTAAAAAGTGTCCGCCCCTCACGTGGCATAGATTGATAGCACGGACGTGGACGTGGGCTTTGAGGGGCATACACACCTTCGAAAGACCACTACTTTGACAGACAGTAATGCGACATGCACTTGTTCGGCAGGTAACCATTTCGACAGAGATACCTTCGACATAATACTGCTCTTAAATGAGCTTTAGATCTTAATTAAAACACCAAAAACCATAAATAATATTTTTAAGTACAATTAGTAGGGTATGTAACTAATCTTTTTACAATAAACTCCTTAGTATTTTGCTACCGATTTACGCGCTAATTGTGTGCTAGAAATTTTATATTCACGAAAAATAAGGATGCACTTGAACTGGAAAGGACATATTAAACAAGTAACTAGCTTTAAAGTTATCTAGTGTAGTATAATTGGGTAAAACAACAATGAAACATCTGAATGTTCCACACTTTTCCATCTTTCACGCGTACATTTTCACCCGGCGACAAAGGAGGTAAGTTCTTAGTAGGTACCTATATCGTAGTGTTGTTTCGATTTTATAGTTTTGTCCAGTCTCGACCCGCGAACCTGTTTAGTGTTTACGAGCTTTGGTTCTAACACACGTTTAGCTACGGGCAGCCTAGTGTTTAGAGATCTACCCATCAATAGCTGTGCGGGAGAATAATTTTCGCCAGTAATGGGTTCGTTCGTTTCAGCCGTAAAACGTCCACTACTGAACACAGGCCTCGCTCATGGATCCCCATGAGGGGTAGTTGCCATACTCACCACGCTTGGCAGGCGGGTTGGTGAGCGCAGTACGGGATGTTGGTACACGGAAAGACGCTGCTGCCCATCTTCCGGAGGTATCCCTTAGCAGGCTCTTACTGCATCCATGGGTATGGAGAGGAGGGGTAGCATTCTACTGCCGGCACCCCACGGCGAATACCAGTAATGGGTGTATTTCTAAAATTAAGCAATGCCAACTGCCATTCTGTCCTATCCTCCGTGGCTTTCTTTAATAAGTTATTAACCGTTTGCACGTTACGTTCAGCTAACCCATTCGACCGCGGATAAAGCGGAGAAAACATGCTTTTTAATTTTACGATAACGGTATCACTCCTCAAATTGGGAATGTAGACTACTTACACCAACTTAGAATAATAGTCGACTACCAGAAGGTAATGCAGTTTATTTAATTCAAAAATATCGGCCGCTAGCACTTCCCACGGCAGGTCGGGGAGTCAAAAATTTTAGCAATATATGAAAGGATGCTGATGGGGCGTTAATTTTCACAGCTAGTTTTGTCACCAGATTTATGAAACGGAACTATTATCGGTTTTATGAACGAGGGGTTGTGCACAGTCAGCCACCCTGGTATCTGACTCGTATACTGAGCTGAAGTACTTGACAAAAAGTTCACAGATTTCACTGCTTCATGTAGGTGACCTTTGTAAGACATGAGTTGAGATGGAGTCTTTTTTTGTTTTTGACAAAGTTCCAGAAACTCTTTATATCTCCAACCAGGGCTTCCTCAACAGAAAATCGGTATACATTGTAGCATTCCTTCAACAGCTTTTTACTTCTTGCGCGGAGGAGAGAATAAGTAGGTATCGTTATCTCTTGGGTGCTGTTACATTTCCATGCTTTATCGGTAACAATGTTGCGTTAACTGCCGGAATCGATCAACATGTCAATTAAAACATCGCCTACCCAACAGTTAACTAACGAGTCGTTATTAAAAGGAAGAAGTAATCTATAGTTGCTGATTGGATTGAGTTACCAGGTTTTATTGCTTCTTCTTTTGGCTTTTTGGCGTAAGAAATAGTTTTGCTAATATCATCGTTTATCTTCCGTTTTATTTTTGATCTTCTTTTTTCTATAAAATGGTTCATAAAGTTGCATTTTACGCATCTTTTCCCCCAAGCTGGACTTTTTGTTGTTTTATTAACATACATATAACCGGGTATTTATCGCTTAAATTACCTTTATTATTTCCCAACGTTTCGCTTGGATTGCACCAAGCATGGTCCCGGGAAGACTGACAGTCTAGTTAATAATGTGTTGTGACTGCGAAAGTTTAAAAAAGACAATTTTGTTGTTTTGTCACGAGATGTTCACTACTTCCGCAGCGAGAACATTTTGAATCAGTTTTTTGATTAGGTATATTTTTTGGTTTTTTAAGAAAATTTACTCGCACCTTGTTTAGCCATATGGTCTATTTGCTTACTGACTTATTATAATTATTAGCCATTTCCATTCATCCTCTTTTAAAGAATTTCATACATTCTCTATTTAAGTCTTCCATACTTCAACTGGTATACCATGGTCCGATCAACTTTGCATTCTGCATTATTATGTTCAGCCATTTTCAATTTATTCATACTTACATCTTTGACCATGCCAATGGATATTCTTCCTCCGGACATTCCGCGTCCTACATCCTCAAAATGCATACTGTCCCTTACTATCTATTACAGAATAATATTAAATTGTAATTAGTGTGTTTACAATGTGTAGATATACTATTTATCACAAGTAAACTCTAATAATATTTATGATTACTAATATTTGTGAGTGTTTATTTGTCTTTGTTGTAGATTAATTATTATTATTATTATTATGAGCCATTTGGGTCCCACTGCTGGGCAAATGCCTCCCCCAATTCCCTCCATACATCCCGATCCTGAGCTGCTTTCCTCCAGTCAACGATGTACTGATCGAGTTCGTCCCGCCATCTGCGCTTCGGTCTGCCGCGTCGCCTTCTCGCCGGGTCAGGCCGCCACTCCGTGACTATCTTTGCCCACAGCTCACTCGGCATGCGGCAGATATGGCCAGCCCAGTCCCACTTCAGCTTAGCAGCTTTCAGAGCTACTTCCGCGATCCCAGTCCTGGTGCGCAGTTCGGTGTTTCGGATCCTGTCCGTGCGCTTGACACCCAGGATGCTGCGCTCCATCGCTCGCTGACAAACTTGGAGCTTGGACTTTTGAATGTTGGTCAGAGACCAAGTCTGCGCACCATATGTTAGAACGGGGAGGATGCATACGTCCATTAATTTTCGTTTTAGAGATAGAGGGAGTTCCCCTTTCATTATGTCTCCCATGGACCAAAAACTCCTCCAGGCATTATCAGCTCGGCATTATCAGCAGGCATTATCAGTAGATTAATAATTTAGTCAAAATTTCGGGTGTGTTTTCATTTAGAACACCGGCCATATTCTTTGATTCTCCGGCGTAATTTATGAAAGTATCACTGTACGGACACTGGCAGAATAATTGTGACCGCTAGTCAGAAGTCAAAAAATAAGAATAAGAAGAAGACCATGCCAATGTTGCCCCTCCTCTCGTAGGATAATAGTGTTCTGTGCTCCTCTCTTGTCAGTAAGAATCAACAATGGATATCTCCGGAAGCAGGCAGCAGCATCTTTCCGTGTACCTATAAACATCCCGCGCTGCGCTCGCCAACCCGCCTGCCAAACGTGGTGAGTATGGCAACAACCCCCTTAAGATTTTTGCCCCAATGCCCCCAGGCACTGTTGCGCGACAACAATCGCCCGTCTGCGTGCCCAAAAGCACCTAAACAAACTTCTAAAATATAACCCCGAACTTGATTTGTTTGCGGACAATATAAATTCAATAGTCAAAACATGTTAAAGTTATTCTGAGACAATTTGTAATGTTTTTACCTTTTAGACTTAACTTTATGATTTTTTTTTGTCGTTGACCTTCAAATTGTTGTATTTGTTTAAAATGTATGTTTTAATGTTATGTTTCGAAATGACATGTTTCTCTATTGTGTAGGTACTTACCTATAATTTTGCTTATATTTCTTATTTTTTTTATTTAGACTGGTAAGGATTTTCATAAATAAAGATTTTTTACGTCTTAGGGTGCATATCCTGTAATGTTTCAAATGTACTCTGTGTATAAATAAATGATCAGGACTTGCAGATCCCTGAGGAAAGCCTTTATCCAGCAGTGGACGTCCTACGGCTGAGATGATAAAGTTAATTACGTTAATGTTTAGTTGTCAGTTTTGATCATCGAGGACATACCCAATAGAGAGAAAAATGTAATTTATTTTGTCTACAATTGTAACAACAATTCCGCCAAAAATATTTCATAACTAGCTGTCCCGGCGAACTTTGTACCGCCCAGAGTCAACTAAGTACCTATTAACACATCTTCTAACTACTACCTCTACTTCTACCTTAATACTACTCTACTTATATCCTACTTCTCTACTACTACTACTCTACAACTACTCAACTGCTACCCTACAACTACTTAAATACTACTACATAGATAGATAGATAGAAAATGCTTTATTGCACACCTTAAACTAAACAAATTAAAAAAAAGAGAAACAATAAACATAAAGTGACAATCGGCGAATAAGTTACATAAGAGAGTCAAAAAATATAATCGCTTTATGTTTAGTCACATAATAAAGTTTTTGAACGCACCTATAGATATTTGACAACCAAGTGACACCGTGATAATACGCTACCTTTTTTTTTTTTTTTTTTGGTGACGGGGTGGAAATCTGCTCGTTCAGATACCTTGCTGCGTTAAGGGCACAGCATGGTTATGTGAGGTTGTCTCCTGACGACTCACTAAAACCACCCCGATGGCCGGCCTCGGTGCACTAGGGGCTCCAGTTCCTCATAAAGAACACTCCGGAGCCCCTATAGCACCTTGCCTGAGCACGTCCCGGGGGCGTCCACAACTAACGCCCCCTACGTCTCGCGGAACTTACGATGGTGCATAGCCATATCATGCACCATCGCCCTCCCTGGGTCCGTCTGGGATAGTCCAAAGCCCTCACTCTGACTACCCTACGGACCCAGATGGTCCCCTATAGGGGATGCCGCAGCCCCATGACGCCGTAGCCTCACGGGGCAGGCAGCGCGGGGCGGCCGTTGCCTGCACCCCGCCGCCGCCTTCTACGAGCGGGATCAGCCCTCTCGCGATCCCGCTCCGCGGCCTCTTTCCGAACCATTACGGTCTCACAGAAAGAGGCCACCGCCTTCCACGCCGTCTCATCTGCCAGCATAGCCGCAACTACGCTGGGCAGAGAGGATAATACGCTACCTACGCTAAGGTTGCATTAGAAATAATTTAATATGGTGGTTATGTATTCTTAGATTTTCTAACTTTCCAAACAATTTTCTTAATTTTTTCTTTCCTACCTATGAACCTTCTCCTGACAATAACAAACGTGCCGTTCACGCGTGATGCCGTGACCAAGGGAAATAGGGCGAAGCCCCCTATTATGCATAGCGCTGTCTGTCTGTGCATGACACGATTGCAACCGAACGCGTTGACCGATTTACATGAAACCTTTTTTTTGCTAGCACTGTCTTAGTGAGAAAAGGGTACTGATTGATTTTGGTGACCCTAGGGTCACAGGGATCGGAGTTATTGTGACCTCAAAAGGTCACCAAAGGTCAAAAATGAAATTTTTCGGAATCCTTCGCCCCCTTTTCTGGTACTCCCGGACCAATGCTTGTTATATTAGGTCTTTACCTATGAAATTGCCGTTTTGTATGGAATAAATGAAAGTACTTTTTTTCCAAACTTTTTTATTTCTATTACTCAAAATAACACCCCATGCAATCGACGCATCTTTGCCAACGCTTTGGCAGTTTATTGATGCCCTTCTTGTAAAAATCAGCTGCACGGGAGGCAACAAACTCTTCAAAGGCATTTTGTACTGCCCCTTGGGAATTGAATTTTTTACCCACTAAAAAGTTGTCTAAATTTTGAAAAAAGTAATAGTCAGTAGGTGCAAGGTCTGGTGAGTATGGCGGATGAGGGAGAGCTTCCAACCCCAGCTCTTGCAGCTTGGAAACTGTCTGTTGTGCAGTATGGGGTCGCGCGTTGTCGTGAAGGAGCAGTGGGGACGACCGATTGACCAAAGCTGGTTGCAGATGTGCAAGCTTCTCCATCATTGCCTCCAGTTCTTTACAGTACACATCTGCAGTGCTCATGCCGTTTTATAAAAAAAACTGTGGTGAATCACACCCGCACTAGACCACCAAACAATGAACATCACCTTTTTAGGGGTCATTTTTGGTTTAGGGCATTGCTTTGGTGCTGAACCAGGATCTAACCAACTTGTTGAGCGCTTTCGATTGTCGAACAGAATCCATTTTTTATCGCACGCAACAACTCCGTTCAAAATTCCTTCATTTCTTTGTCTGTTGAGCAGCGCGAGACAGGTCTCAACGCGTACGTTGCGCTCGCCAGCGCTAAGTTCGTGGGGTACCCATCTATCAAGCTTTTTTACCTTGCGAATTTGTCGCAAATGGATCAATATTGTTTTGATGCTAACATCAAAAGCTGCTGCTAGCTCAGCTGTAGATTGAGTTTCGTCAACTTCCACAATCGCCTTTAATTCATCATTGTTGACAATAGTTTTCGGACGGCCACGAGCTTCATTTTTCAAGTCAACATTTCCAGAACGGAACCGGGAAAACCAACAACGGGTTGTGCGTTCGTTTGTACAGTTCTCTCCGTAAACGTTTTTGATGTTACGTGCCGTTTGTGTCGCGTTGGTGCCACGACGGAACTCATATTCCATAATTACACGATTTTTTAAGGTACCCATTATGACGAAAAATGTTCAAATGTAATGAAATGAAAATACAACGCTAATCAATAAACAAAAGACTGAGTTTGTAAAAAGAATGTCATGTTTTTAAAACAAAATTAATTTGAAATACCAAGCCATGTCAAACTTTTTTTTATTTGAAATTACCAGTACTGAAGAACGGCAATTTCATAGGTAAAGACCTATTATATGTATATAGATAAGAAGATTGTACGGAAAAGTACACAGGTCGGCTGTTGGCGATGTACTGTCAAAGGAAAGAGACAGTTGTCATTGCATTAGTGCAAAGCACTAATGTGTTTCGGAATTCTTATGACCTTATTTCCCCTCACTGAAAAAAATCCAGCCAATCAAGCATGACATTTTTCATTCATTCATTTCAGCCGTAAAACGTCCACTACTGAACACAGCCTCTCTCATGGATCTCCATAAGGGGCAGTTGCCATACTCACCACGCTTGGCAGGCGGGTTGGCGAGCGCAGTATGGGATGTTGATACACAGAATGACGCTGCTGCCCATCTTCCGGAGGTTGCTCTTAGCAGGCTCTTACTGCATCCACGAGCAAGAGAGGAGGGGCAACATTCTACTGCCGGCACCCCACGGCACATTTTTTTTTGATATTTTACTTGATAGAAAAAAAAATGAATGAAGCAATCAAAAACTTATAAAACTAGATTAATTGTCACAATAAAGGTGAAATGATCAACTTTTCTATGACATTCACTTCATAAAAGGAATTAAGATATCATGATTATGTTATTGTAAACATGGTGTTATTGTAAATGTAAACATACAAATATTTGATTCGAGTATCGAACAGAATCAAATTAATCAAGTTACCAATACACAGTAATCAGGTCCATTGATTGTAGAGATCCCTACCTCTCAGTGTTTATATTTAACAGAACTAGATGTCGCAACTAGAAAAATTAGAACGCGCTATCGAAGTGTTTCACCCATTTACTTAGGTCTCGGGTCTAACTTTTATAAACAACTACCACTCCTCAAAGCGGCGCGTACCTAGCTTCACCTTTGTTTGGACTAGCGTATTGAAAGCTGAGACACCCTCTGTAGTTAAATTTGGTTAATTTGATTATATGTTCTTTAGTCCATCTACACGCCCTCTCATTTGACGAAATCCCGTATATTATTCTATAACTTTACTTTATAAAATTAAGCATACACATTACTGAAACTACCAAAATACTTGATAACCATTACCACGTTCGTTGTAAATTCAATCAACATAAATCATTGGCATGTTAACCAAACTTGATTGTATTGACAATTACTTTGTTTGATATCATCAAGACAACTTGTCTGTTGCTTATTCAACATAACTTTATTGCCATAATCGTATTACTTTATGTGCTCGTATATAAACAAGTTCCTTGATAGCTGCAAACATTTTTTTTATCAATGTTATCAAGTTTTTTTTTCAGTGCTCTATTGGATATGTGTTCGATATTTTTGATAAACAATGTAACTTCAGTGCCTAGTAAGGTAGCTTTAGTATCTGGTCTGCTTTTTGTTGAGTTGCATTAAATTGCGTGCATGTTGTGGCACATTTAATTTGGGGACAAGCCATCTTTAAAATGTGTTGAATTTGTGCATCTCATGGTGGTCCTAATTAATAAAATTATTAAATAAAACATACCGTACAAACTTAACAAGTATTTATTTATCCATAAAATACATTTACCCATATTTAACTAACCATTCCTTATGAAAATCGACAGCTTCCGAAGCCATATTTTTTTAACTCATACGAGTAGGTACTTAAGTAGGATTATAGATTAATTCATAATGTTATTTCACGCGATTTGATATTGTACTCGTACCTACGAATACAGGGAGTAAACTGGTTTATAGTTTTCTCTCTCTCTGTTATGAAGTTATTTTCGTAAATGATGCTATGAAGAATCCTATCGATTCCCGATAAATATCTTCACTAGGTCGAAGCGGGTCTACTGTGGGACCAAATCTTTGCACCATTACTCTGCAAAAAAAATATAAATTATAGCAGATCTTTATCAATAAAGAAGATTATGAAATTAAAACAAATTTGTTTGCAACACAACAACTGATACAGTGACCTCTAATAGCCGTCTGATACATAAGAGGTTGCAGGTTCGATGCCCGCAGAGCAGATCATCATTATCATCATTTCAGCGGTAGGACGTCCACTGCTGGACAAAAGCCACCCTCATGGCTAAGTTCTGATCATGAGGGGTTGTTGCTATGATCATAACATAGCCATGAGGGTGGCTTTTGTCCAGCAGTGGACGTCCTACCGCTGAAATGATGATAATCACCACGCTTGGCTGGCAGGTTGGCGAGCGCAGTACGGGATGTTCATACACGGAAAGACGCTACTGCCCATCTTGCGGTGTCCCTTGGCAGATTTTTTCTGCACCACAGGCAAGAGAGGATATGCAGCATCTTCTGCTGGCGCCCCGCGGGACAATATCTGAAAAACTCCGAAGAGTCAGCTCAGAGGTAGAGCCTTTACAACATACCTCTGTTCATCACTGAGGCCGTTGCCAGGCAAGCCCGGTCCTCCCAGCAAAGGCTCGGCCGGTGTTAGCTTCAAGCACGGAAACTTCTCAAGTGCCCAAGCAACCATGCCTTCGTTCTCGTCGATGGTCACCGTGCATGTGCTGTATACAAGATTACCGCCTTCTTTCAGTACTTGGACTGCCTGAAAAGTTAAAATGCTTATAATTTTAACATAAAGCTGATATCTCCTTATTGCTTCTTTTTCTGTAAGTCCAGCTTTAGACAGACTGTATAAACTTCCACAAATCGGTACACCATACCTTTACAGCACCTATGTATGTAAGCACCTTCCTTTGCAGCAGTTAAACAATAAAGATATTCTGTGTTTCACTTTCAAAATTAACGTGAGATATACTATTCATTTTGTAAAAACGGGAATTACTCACGTAGTATTGTAACGTCGAAGATTATTCCGACACGTCTTGATTTTTCAAGAAAATCATCATCATGGGATTGAATGCCGTCCGCAATCGCGCGTGGGGCCGACACGACACTGGCGCTGGCAGCGGCGCGTGCCGCGCGAGCTTCGTAACGTTCGGCGCGAGAAGAGGGGCGCGGTCGGCGTGGCGCTTGATGTGCTTAATCTTCGACATTACAATACTACGTGAGTAATTCCCGTTTTTACAAAATGAATATTCTGTGTTCTCTAAGTTTGGGGATCAATCAATTGAAACAGATGTATTCTAATGTCGTCTATGGCCGAGATGATGATGATGTGATGTAGACCAGGATCAAAACAGGCTTTATATGCGGGTACAACGCGAGCGAAGCTGGTGGGCAAGCTAGTAAATGATAATGTTTTCTTTTCGTCTTGTGACTTGATGTTTTGTTTTATTTTAAGTTTGCAAGATTTATTAGAATAAATAATTTTAAATAATTTGTAATAGCGCTCAAGAACTAGAATAATATAAGATACTTTTGTGTTAGTTATTTAGGTTCCTGCCGTGGGGTGTCGGCAGTAGAATGTTACCCCTCCTCTCATGCCCGTGGATGCAGTAAGAGCTTGCTAAGGGATACCTCCGAAAGATGGGCAGCAGCGTCTTTCCGTGTATCAACATCCCGTACTGCGCTCGCCAACCCGCCTGCCAAGCGTGGCGAGTATGGCAACTACTCCTCATGGAGATCCATGAGGGAGGCCTGTGTTCAGTAGTGGACGTTTTACAGCTGAAATGATTGAGGTTCCAGAGACTATCGGTAACTAGTATTTCATTTTACTTTTGTGAATCTCATTATAAGTGGACCTTGTAGTTCTTATGAGAAATAGAATTCTTTAAACCTTATCATCTACTAGCTTCTACAGCATGCATTCATATCGACAGTTGCTGATGTCTTACATAATCTCTTCTCTCTCTCTCTCTCTTTCAGCCGTAGGACGTCCACTGCTGGACAAATGCCTCTCTCATTGATCACTAAGCGTGGTGAGTATGGCAATAACTCTCATGATCAGTATCATGAGGGGTTGTTGACATACTCACCACGCTTGGAATCCGGGCTGACGAGCGCAGTACGGGATGTTGACACACGGAGACGCTGCTGCCCATCGACAGATGAGACAGGCGACCTTCTACTGCCGGCACCCCCCACGGCTCACTACTTACTCTCAACGAAACACGACGCCAAGGCAGGCCAAAAAGTGCTAGCGCGATGATGATTATACAGGTTGTTTTATAATATTTGTACTAAGCCGAACGGGGTAATTCTGACCATCCCAATGAACAACATTTTGTTCTATGACTTTACAGGATTCAGTAATTTAATTATAATTAATTTAATAATTATAGTGACGAAAGTTTTAACTTCAACAGCTGATTACACGATAGTGACAACTAAAATGCCAGCTGATTTTTGACAGGGTTATTGACATCGCAAAGAGTTGTCGTAATAAAAATATTTATTCCTGTTCTAGATTTTTTTCCCTTCCAAAACTACTTGTATTCATGGGCTGAAACCCCCCTTTCCGGTTTGTACACATTATAATACACCCTGTAAACGTGTTTTTGGTAGTTGGCGGGCGATCCCACGGGAGAGAAACTGGGGAAGGCCTTTGTCCAGCAGTGTGAAGTATAGGTAAAATAATATACTTACAGCATAAAACAATCTCCTCTGAACAAACTTGTAAGACTGAATCATCTTTGGCGTCATCTTATTATGCAGCTGCGGCCTCAGTCCTAACCCACTGCAGGGCGCATCTAGCAGCACCTTATCAAAGCAGTTTGCAGGGAAAGGTGGTCCTCTATTCCTGTTGTCGCTTTCAACTTCCTGTGAGTAGCATTTCGTAGAGTCAAAGACGAAAGCATTGACACAAGTGACGCCTTGCGTCTCGCAAGATTGTACAATCGTTGCTACCTTTTGAGGTGACTTGTCTATTGCTGTTATGAAAGCCTGAAATATTAGTTCGACATGGTTTATTATCGTCTTATCGATCGAGTTCCAAGTGTCGAAATCCGAAAACGAAAAAGTAATAGAGATGTTGGTAATCGGATTTTGGAACTCTAAATGGAGCTGGGCGGGACACATGGCGAGGCGTGGTGATGGAAGGTGCTGTTATGAAAGCCTGAAATATTAGTTCGACATGGTTTATTATCGTCTTATCGAACGAGTTCCAAATGTCGAAATCCGAAAACGAAAAAAAAAGAGATGTTGGTAATCGGATTTTGGAACTCAAATGGAGCTGAGCGGGACACAAGGCGAGGCGTGGTGATGGAAGGTGCTGTTATGAAAGCCTGAAATATTAGTTCGACATGGTTTATTATCGTCTTATCGATCGAGTTCCAAATGTCTAAATCCGAAAACGAAAAAGTAATAGAGATGTTGGTAATCGGATTTTGGAACTCTAAATGGAGCTGAGCGGGACACATGGCGAGGCGTAGTGATGGCAGGTGGAGTAAAACAAGTCTAAACTAAGTCTAAACAAGTTTAGCTGTATCTACGTCTGTAAGAAGGCGGATTTTTTGACTGCATATGCTGCAGAACTAAGCCTACACGATATGTGTGATGTGTTGAAGCTTTTTGTCTAAATTTATGCCCAAAAACGCCGTGGGGTGCCGGCAGTAGAATGATACCCCTCCTCTCATGCCCATGGATGCAGTAAGATCCTGCTAAGGGATACCTCCGGAAGATGGGCAGCAGCGTCTATCCGTGTATCAATCAACATCCCATACTGCGCTGACCAACCCGCCTGCCAAGCGTGGTGAGAATAGCAACTACCCCTCATGGAGATCCATGAGGGAGGCCTGTGTTAATCAGTGGACGTTTTACGGCTGAAATGATGATGCCCAAAAATACAGTTTTTTTCTACAAGGTTTAAACTTTCACCTTTCAATTTTTATTTTATTTATTTTATCTACATTACACTTATTTTGACAGGATTATCCTAATACAATAGTGTAGTCATCTTACTTAAAATTAATCACTTCAGCCGTAAAACGTCCACTAATGAACACAGATCTCCCTTCCATGAGGGGTATGACCATACCACGCTTGGCAGGCGTGTTGGCGAGCGCAGTTCGGGATTTTGATACACGGAAAGACGCTGCTGCCCATCTTCCGGAGGTATCCCTTGGGAACAATTAAATTACAATTAGTAAAAAAGTAAAAAGTAAAAAGACATTTATTTATCACTCACAAAAAATAGGTTCTTATTAACTAAAAAACATGACAAGTAATTTTATTTTAACCTAGTTTTGTGAGGGACTGGTGCCTGAAATAGGTTACAAATAAACCTGTAGTACAAGTCACCAGAGCCCCCGACTCCGCTGGTTGTTGAGATACGATAAAAAGTAGTCACATTAAGGCTAGTTAATCAAAAGTACTTAAAAAAAGATATTAAGTAAATAAATGAAAGTAAAAAATTAAAATGACAAAAATAAAATAAAATATAAAAAAACGGCAAAATAAAAATCGAAATAAAAATATAAAAATAAAAATGGAAAACCAAAACTAGGAACTAAATTTAATCAGGAGAAGAAATGTTATTTGGAACACTGTTAGTCTGAATCCCCGGAAGGCTCCAGTCTCTTGAGAGTCTGGGCAATCCAGGGCAGTGTGTTGGTGTTTGTGATAGCATTTATTACAGAGAAGCTTATATCATTAGTGGGAAGGACAGAGTAGCTTTTCAGTCTCCTCATAATTAAGCGACAAGAGCCAGTTTGTCACAACTTTCTTACAGCTAGTCCTCTTTAATGGAAAAATGGTAAGAGCAGTGTTGGCGAGATTGTATGTGAAAGGGCCGAGAAAGATAAAAAAGTTATGAGCCTGCTGCGTGCGCAGTTTAAGGGTAGGACAAACTTTTCCCTTTCTCCTTCTATCCTTGTTGATGTTTTTGTTATATGTTAGTTGACAGTGTTGTTTCAATATTAGTTGAAGTATAAAGGTCTGTCGAATAGTCAATAATTTCCATCTTTCATACAACTCACAAGTTGGAAATCGATAAGGAAGTCTTCCTGCAACCTTTAGAATAGCTCTTTGAGCTCTCTCGAGTTTAATAAGGTGTGTTTTTGCTGCTCCTCCCCAAGTAATAATACAGTAGCTAAATATAGGTTGACAAAGTGCAATGTAAACCATTTTAAGGATTTTAATATTTGCGACATGTCTTAATGATTTAAAAATATATTTGCGACATGTCTTAATGATTTAAAAATAATTAGTAGGTACTCACTCAATTGAAAGTTGGCATCACCCCGTTTTACATTAGGGAGAGTAAATCAATGCATTTTGTTTTATTTTCCATTAAGTAATAGGTTATTGACATTAAACCAATTAACAACTTTTAATATTGTATTATTCACCTCATCATAATCGGTGGTACGTCGTTACATTTTAAACAAAAGTGTCATCAGCAAACAATACAGCCTGGTGACGAGACAGACAGACGGACAGCGGAGTCTTAGTAATAGGATCCCGTTTTGACCCTTTGGGTACGGAACCCTAAAAACCAACAGAAGGAAAGGTTTTTTTAAGTTAAGTATTGACAGTTTGTTGACAAACATTCTACATCTTGCCGTGGGGTGCCGGCAGTAGAATGTTACCCCTCCTCTCCTACCCGTGGATGCAGTAAGAGCCTGCTAAGGGACACCACCGGAAGATGGGCAGCAGCGTCTATCCGTGTATCAACATCCCATACTGCGCTCACCAACCCGCCTGCCAAGCGTGGTGAGAATGGCAACTACCCCTCATGGAGATCCATGAGGGAGGCCTGTGATCATCAGTGGACGTTTTATGGCTGAAATGATGATTCTACATCAAAGTGGCTGGAGTATAGGTAAAGTGATGGGGGTTCCTTAAAATTTTTAATACAGGTGAATCAATATTTTTTGATAAAGTTTTAATTTCCTAATACTTACTTGATTGTTAGACATTTCTGCCAAGTGCGTGGTCTTATTCCCCGGCGCGGCACACATGTCCAAGATATATTCACATGGTTGAGCGTTAACTACCCAACCACAGATAATAGATGGCAGATTCTGCAATAGTACCTCACCTTTGGCAAACAAGGTCTCATTAACGACTGGCAGCCTGGATGCTGGTAGGAGTGTGTGCACCCCAATACCACTGAAACAGAATACAGAATAACTTTATTGTTTAACTGTTGTACATTAAAAATAAGGCCTTTGCATCTATTATAGATGATTTGTACAGCGTCAGCAACTGGTACCTAATCATGCTGTACGGGATGCTGCAGTGCCTGGGACATTGTTAGATGGATTAGACTTGCCCAGCGCCTATACCATCCTCTGAACTTAGTCAGCTGTTATTCAGAGGAAAGAACAGGTCAATACGTCTGATGCTAACTAAGCCGCGGGTGTCCTCACGATGTTTCTTTCACCGTAAAAGCTAAGTGTTAAGTGTGCACATGCATTTTTCAAGAAAGAAAAATCCATTGGTGCACTGCCGGTATCGAGCCCACGACCTTCGGATTGAAAGTGGGGTGTACATACCACTCTGCCAATACGGCTTTACATACATTAAGGTGTTTAAATAATCGGTACAAGTTTACAGTCTGTCCAAAACTGGACATACAATAGACGACATAAAAAAGTAGTAACTTAAAACTAAATATAAAAAGCTTTACAAACAGAAACTAATGAACAACAAAAAAAATATACTAATAATGACGGATATTTTAAAAATAATCCTATTTGGTGTACCTTTCGTGATATTAACAGTATTGTAATGAATAAAATCATTCGTAAGACCGAAGGTTATCAGTCTGCATTTCATTTTATTATTACCTTTAGTTAGTCATATATATAACTAGCTGACCCGGTGCCCACTTCGTTGAGCGGTAAGCATTTTTACTTGTGATGAAATTATGAGTGTGGTTAGGTTAGTATTCAGTGCTACGATTTATTTCCTGACTGCCAGAAGGAGGGTTATATTTAAGCATATGGTATGTTGTATGTATTTGCATGCCAAAAGAATCTGCTCGCAGATACACATGCTGCGTAAGGGCACAACAGCATGGTTATGTAATATTGTCTCGCGACGATTCGCTAAGCAAATTATTTATCATACAGAATATTTAATAATTTCTTCCATACTCACAAAACCCAAAACCGAAATTGGCAGCATGATTATTTGACCAATTTTAAAATTAACGGAAAATGTTCAATAAGTTGCTGCTATAATTTATTAACATTTATAAGGAAGGGGGAATACAATTACAGGAGCATGACTCTAGTAAATTATTTTAGAAATGCAAATGTATTAATTTTATATCAGCAGGAAGACAAGCAGATATTTTTTTATTAAGTTTTTATACAACTCAATGATTTGTCATTGGGTTCAATTCATCTTGCAAGGTAGCTTATCTCAACAAGGCATAGGGCCACCTGATGTTAAGTGGTAACCTCTACCTATAACAACTTCAACACAGCAGTGATCAAATTCACAAGGCACATGACTAACACTACAAAGCATTGCACCCATCACCCTGATACATAGAGTTTAAAGGTCTCATGTGCTCCTAATTTACACTATAGGTAATGTAAGTTGGTAAGTAAAAAGTAATGCCTTACCTAGGCTTTGCCCCATTATCATATAGTTCATATCTAAGTTTTTTTAGGTAACCAGTTCCAACAAACTTTTTTTTACCATCATATGTGATTTTTAGACCTCTTTTACAGTGGCCTTCTAGGTCCCCATAAATGTCAATTCTCTCATTCAGCTGGCAGTCTGAAATAAAAAAAAAATTAGGGTAATAATATGAAACAAGAATAGGATAAGGTAGGTATATTACTTCATAAAAATATTTTTATTCAATTGTTTATTTGGTCACCAACATAATGGACACTAACAACAACAAAATATAAAATGTACTTAGAACTAATCTAGTGCCATTATAATTAGAGGTGAAGACGGCATGCATAAAATGAGATAAGGCTGCTAACTAAATATTGATGAATGATGTTGGATCAAAGTTAAGACTTTGAGAGTGAAGTATATTTTTTACCAAGACCTTATTTTTATCATCATCATCATCATATCAGCCCGTTGACACCCACTGATGGGTATAGGCCTCCTCTTCAGCACGCCAACGTAAACGGTCCTGTGCAAGTCTCATCCACTTATTTTTATCATCATCATCATTTCAGCCCTAAAACGTCCACTGATGAACACAGGCCTCCTTCATGGATCTCCATGAGGGGTAGTTGCCATACTCACCACGCTTGGCAGGCGGGTTGGTGAGCGCAGTATGGGATGTTGATACACGGATAGACGCTGCTGCCCATCTTCCGGAGGTGTCCCTTAGCAGGCTCTTACTGCATCCACGGGTAGGAGAGGAGGGGTAACATTCTACTGCCGGCACCCCACGGCATCTTATTTTTATAGTAACACAAAATTTCTAGCTTAACTTTAATCTGGAGAATAGAATACTTATTGTATAAACTTGATTTACTAGTCTTGTTTTGAAGCACAAACAAATATGACTAATTAAGACAAAAAAAAAATGCATGGAGAGTTGGAGGGGGACACTAATGGCTAACTGTAATTGTAATTAAGACAAAACTCTAGACCAAGGGTAGTTGAACAGAAGCTTTTTCCAGCAATAGGTTATGTGCTGTTCAGTTTAGATTAGATGAGGGTAAGTAAAATATAGTATGTATATAATATGGGGTGTATCGGCAGTAGAATGTCGCCCCTCCTCTCATGCACATGGATGGAGTAAGAGCCTGCTAAAGGATCCTCTGGAAGATGGGCAGCAGCATCATTCTGTGTATCAACATATCATACTGCGCTCACCAACCCACCTGCCAAGGGTGGTGAGTGTGGCAACTACCCCTCATGGAGTTCCATGAGGGAGGCCTGTGTTCATTATCTAAGCACTGTTCAGCTATCTAAGCACTTTAACGACAACAAGTTGCTTCACTGCAAGCAATTTGGCTTTACACGCGGTCGTTCCACTACTGATGCCGGTATAGAGTTAATCTCGCATATCTATGATGCTTGGGAGAAGTCGCAAGACGCTATAGGTGTTTTTTGCGACCTTTCAAAAGCATTTGACTGTGTACACCATGAAACATTGATCGGGAAATTGCGCCACTATGGTGTTAGAGATATCTCTTTAGATCTACTTAATTCTTATCTCAGTAACAGGATACAAAGAGTTGATGTTAATGGAAAACGTTCTTCGGGATCTGTAGTTACAATGGGTGTACCGCAGGGATCAATTCTTGGGCCTTTTCTATTTTTAATTTACATTAATGATCTACCTCATCTTGTCAAAAACAATCATGAGATTGTATTGTTTGCTGATGACACTTCACTTTTGTTCAAAATGAAACGACGTACCACCGATTATGACGAGGTGAATAATGCAATCTCAGAAGTTGTTAATTGGTTTAATGTCAATAACCTATTACTTAATGAAAATAAAACAAAATGCATTAGATTTACTCTCCCGAATGTAAAACAGGCTGATGCCAACATTAAATTGAAAGGTGAAAGTTTAAACCTTGTAGAAAAAACTGTATTTTTAGGCATAACTTTGGACAATAAGCTTCAATGGGGCCCGCATATAGAACAACTATCGGGTAGGCTTAGTTCTGCAGCATATGCAGTCAAAAAAATCCGCCTTCTTACAGACGTAGATACCGCTAGACTTGTTTACTTCAGCTATTTCCACAGCATTATGTCTTATGGCTTACTGCTGTGGGGATGTGCTGCAGATATAGACACCGTATTTGTGCTGCAGAAGAGGGCTATTCGTTCTATCTACAATATGGGTCCCAGAGAATCACTTCGCACTAAATTTAAAGAAATAAATATAATGACAGTAGCTTGTCAATATATTTATGAGAACCTGTTGTACACCCATAAAAATATTGCTTCGTTTAAGAAAAACAGCGACAATCACAATGTAAATACAAGAAATAAGAATAAACTCGCTGTGCCCACTACTAGGCTCCATAAGGTAAAAAAATCTTTTAAAGGGCAATGTATACGCTTCTACAACAAACTCCCAAGTGAGTTGCAGAAGTTATCATTAAATAAATTCAAAAACATTATTAAACGCAATCTGTGCGATAAAGCTTATTATAAAATATCAGATTACCTAGAGGACAAAACCACTTGGGACGGAATCTGCTCCAACTCCGTCAAACGTAGCATAAGACAAAATCAAATTGTTAAATGATGACTATAACGACCGAGTTAGGTTCTTCTGTTCACTTCTTTTCCTAACTCGCGTGTCATCTGAAGTGAACAGGTTCAATTATGTGCTTTATTCTATTTATTTGTGTTGTTTTATTTTGTAAGTTGTGACGCGTCAATAAGGTCCATGCGGCCGCACTGAATAAAGTATTTTTTGAATTTGAATTTGAATTTGATTAGTGGATGTTTTATGGCTGAAATGATGAAGTAAACTATACTGAAAATCAGAAACTTACTGGGAGGAAGTCCTAAAATGCCTGGAGCAAATACATGAGCACCCCGGAGCACAGCAGCTGCACAAAGAGCATCAACAACTACTTCAGTTCCTGATGGCTGCAATATTATATCTTCAGGCCATTGCTCTAATACCAGACAATCTGCTCTTAGTATGTAAAATTTTGGTATGTGTCCCGAGTTAAACTCCTTGCTTTGCTGGAAATAATTAGGTATGTTATAGATTTTGTATAGGTAGGTATGTTTATTCTATTCCTAAAGTGAGATTTTTATAGGCTTCCCAATGAATATGGTCAAGGATAAAACACTTACTAATAATAAAAAGTTTTTGAGTATGTCAGAATCGAATGATTTCAATTTATTAATTCTGAAAGTAGTGTATTTTGGTGTATTTTCAAGCCAACTTTGTAGATCCATTGTCGAGGTTAGTGTACTCGTGGAAGTTTAGATTTCACTGGACTGGATAATCCTTATAGTACATTGATTTTGTAATCGCCACTAAGGTGGAGTTAGTCTATCTATTAGGAAATAGGTAAGTGTTTGTGAAATGAAGATTTCAAAATTTATCCACAATTTACTATTTACGTTTTTTTGAAAATGTAAACAAATCCAAATCGATTTGTTTGACAGTTGACATTGACGTTGAGTTTAAAAAAAATGTTAGTCTCGATTCTAGTAATAGTACCTAGTCGTCCCTCAGAGAAAAAAATGGCCGCCAACATGGCCAGCTTAAGAATAATTTAAGAATTTATTAATTAACTTGACACTGGCGGAATTGTGTAATTAAAACCAAACACAAAAAGCCATAAAATAAAAAGAGAAGACCAGACAATAGTTGTCTCAAAATTCTAAACTTTTACAGAAATGGCTTATTGCACTATGTACCTGTAAGCGCTATTTTTTATAATAAATCAACGTTGTCAAAATAATGTTCATGGAAGATTCTGTTTCAAATACTATCCAAATAATTTCGTAACTGGCCACTTTTTCCACTAGTACGTGGCATAGGCACGAACAACTTCCACGTTCGCCGCCATTTTGACATCCAGGGGATTGTAAAGAATTTATTCGAGTGTAGCGTTTTTTCTCGATTTTATAGTAATTTGCTTCAGAAAATGTAAGTGAATTGGTGAAACGTAATCAATAGCGCTATAATCATTAAAACTAAAGAAATTTAGTGGTTTGCGACTGCGACTATACGCTAAGTATCGAGGGTGGTGACCGTAGCGTAGGCCAACAGCGGTGTCTCGACTGTGAAAACTTTAAATTACATTTTTGTCTCTATTTATGCTATAAAGTGTAGTGTTTTCGTAATTATTTACTGTGAGATCAATTAAGACTACCTACACGAAGTCAATCCGCCCCAAGGAAGCTGTAGACACCAAAAGCCAGCTAGGACCTGCCATGTCATTATCATTGATTGAAATAACGTGCAGACGACACGGGTGACTCACAATTCTACGTTCATTATAAAACATTGTTGTTCCTTGTTTCAGAATTCTTGAAAAAGCTCAAAAATGGGGAATATGTTCGCGAATTTATTCAAAGGCCTGTTTGGCAAAAAGGAAATGAGAATATTGATGGTTGGTTTGGATGCTGCTGGTAAAACCACAATCCTGTACAAACTCAAATTAGGAGAAATTGTTACAACAATCCCCACTATTGGTGAGTGAGCTGAACACCAGTGTAATGTAGCCCTTAGCCATGTCCTGGTCTGATTAAACTATTGTGGAGCTATTGTGGTAGAAAGGCGCTTTAGGATGATGATAATCTATTATTCATTTTAGTGATGAGAGCCCTCAATATAACAGAATATGTTTATTTATCCATTGCAAGTGATCTAACAGTTCGTAAAAAAAAATGTAATCATTCCATATGGACTGAAAAATTACACAATTATTTTATTACATTTCATAAGGCTGATTCTTACATCATCAAATAATAAAAATGTCTTACTTATTACATGGAAATCCACAGTAAAATATTAATGAGGTGGCATTATTTAAATGCAATCAAAATAATTATATTACTCCATTGGTATTTGCATACTATGTGCAATGTTGGCTCTTTCATTAAACTCAACAGTTCCATTGTTCAAAGATACCAGTTTTTTTTAGTTGATGTGCTTTGCTGTTGGTACTTTTTTACACAAGTCAGTTATTTTCTTATTCTGTTAGCCTTAACTGTGATATTGCACTACTGATTGAATGCCTCCTCCCATTTGACATTCCCACTGTGACATTTTCATCTCAAACTAAAAAGTTCAAAGTTAAGCAATCTCATCTCAAACGTGTTCCCAAGCCTAGCGAACATTGCATGATGTATGGAAATAGGACATGCTTACAATAATCCTAAAGGAGGGCACAGCCTAAACAAACACAAACAATAACAAGTCTATATAAAAATACTCTATGAGGACGATGGCAGTAGAATGCTGCCTTATTTTTTTAATGCTGCTATTTAATCCTTTCTTGCCAGTGGATGCAAAGTTCCCTTAAAGTTAAAACATGCTTTGTCCTCCATATCAACAGCAATGGTGACAACAGGACCATAAAAATCAGAGTGAAAAATGGACTGCAGTTTTAGAGTATTTCCTGCTCATACATTATTCTTATATCTATCCTATTATATTCTGCTGTTACAAAACCGTTCCTATGTGAGAAATACTTTAGGATGCCAACTTATTTTCTTCAAAGAAAGTTGTTTGTTGGTGAAATACTACTAAAATTATACATACTAAAATATACACATGTATGCATCTAAAGTGAGATAGGAGTAAAGCCTACATGCTAGGCCTGTTGGTTCACACATTCTTTGTTGAATAAGTGCTGTAATTCAGAGAGCAGTAAGAACTACTGTGCATATTTATGTCAACCATATTTAAAGAGAAAGTAACAGTTTTAGAAGTTTACTTTAAAAACTTAGTTATTTTCATAGAACTCTTATCAGGTCACTGAATAAGGCAGTAAATGGTGAGTCATAAATTTTATCATTTGCCACATCATAATTCTATTCTATGAATTTCAGGTTTCAATGTTGAAACGGTAGAATACAAAAACATCAGTTTTACTGTATGGGATGTCGGTGGTCAAGACAAAATCAGGCCACTGTGGAGGCATTATTTCCAGAACACACAGGTAAGATGATTATTTATACATTTACATGGAGTGTTTATTTCCCTTACCCCTTTGTATCTATCTCCTTCTATCAAAAGGGCCCTCATTATGTTCAGTGCAAGAGTTTCTCTTAGAGATCTGCTCATCTCATCACTTATTTCCTATTATCATCTTCCATAAAATCCACCTTTTCCTCGGTCCTTTGCTCATAGTATATCCACATAAATATCATCATCATCATTAGCCCAGAGTTTTACACACTGCTGTGTACTCCTTTCTCTTTCATATTTTTTTTTGGTCCTGAGCCTTTTATATATTGGTTTCTAACTTCCATTTTTCTAGCATTATCCCTTAATCAATGTATGGTTTGTTAGTTTTTATTTTGGATTTATGATTCGTGGCCTATGCTTAAAAACTACTCAATATGTTTTTAATGCTTAGATAGGTATAGAAGTGAATTTCTTTTAAAATGGTAGGTAAAAACATGGTGAGATTTTTCTATGGGTAATGATGGCCAACATACATATAAACGGGTATTTATCGTGTAAATTACCTTTATTATTTCCCGACGTTTCGCTTGGATTGCACCAAGCATGGTCCCGGGAAGACTGACGTGATGGAGGTACCGCAGCAAAGCGAAGGCGTTTGTTGAACTACCCTCACTTATTCTTCATAAAAAATATTATTAGGTCCGGTTCCCACTGGGACAGCATACTACACTGACTGTATCCACATACTGAGTTGATTTTTCACGCCGAGTACACTTTGCTATCACTGGATTCCATGAGGCAGAGAGTCTGAAACCCGTTTATATGTGTACCTATGTTAGAAATGTCTTGTGATCGCGAAAGTTTAAAAAAGACAAATGATGGCCAATCCTAAAGCAAGAAACAGTGTGTAAATATGTACTCGAAAGGAGTAGTGCTGCCTATACCTAAAATATTTTCAAAAGTAGCAATAAACATAATTAACAATATTTTTTTCAGTAGAAAACTGCATAGTGGGCATGTTAATATTTAATATGAGTTAGAGCCTAGACAGTATTTGTAAATCTGCACTTAAACAATATTTTAACTCATTTATTTATCATCTATTTACTATCAGTCACAAATTGCCACAAATGATTCGAACAAAAATTCTAAATGAATAAATTAAGCCCAGAATGTATGATGGATGTGACACAGAAAGTATTTGTGAAAGTAGGCCATGTCTACAAGCTTAGGTCTGACTTGCCTAATGAAGATAATTCTCTATGTGCCATTATAATATTGTTGTACATTGTAGCTTAAGCATTATGTCAGTAATATTTGCGATTAGAAAAAAAATATCTCTAAAAAACTGATACAAAAACTATCAATAGGTATCAAGCAAAAAACAGCATTTATATAATTTTTATCATTATTTTGTAGTAGGATTTTAGTAAATGGTAATGGATGCATTTCAAAGTGTCCTGCAGTCTTAAAAGGCTACCGGACTACATTTTATTTGAGAAGCTGTTACAACTTAGAACCATGTTTAAAAAAAATGTGGCTAGGTATTTTTCTTTGTTATGAGATCAAACTACTTTGACAATTCTTGATGAAAAATTGCTATGAAGGTTGGCTATCGGAACCGATAGATGTTTGGCCATTACCCAGAGTTATTCATCTCAGCCATAGGACTGTTGACCACATCCACTGCTGGACATAAGCCTCTCTCATGGATATCAATGATCACACTTCTGTTTCTTTCAGGGTCCTGTTATCATTATTTTTATTACCGGTAACACATTTTACAAACACAGACCTATATGTCTTCATCAAGGATTTCGACGTAAGCCGGAACTGGTTCCGCAGCTTAGTGGTTAAAGTACTTCCGGCTTTAGGAAGCGTCAAGGATCGATTTGACGGACGTGGGTTTCAAACCCCACAGGAATCACAAATTTTGATAAGGTTTTCATTTCCTTGAAATATACATAAAATATATGACACCGACCTGAGGCAAATATCTGCAATACAAGGTTTTCCAAAACAATGCGTTGAAGACACGAGCACATTTTTTTTTAACAAAAGGTCTGTAGGGTTTCTTTAATGCCTTATGTTTAGTAACGCGTAGGTCCTCCCCTATTGCGCACACGCTCTCTGAGTCGGTTTGGAACACTGAAGTGGATGACGTTTTCATCTGAAATTTGCTTCCAACACAATTTTAAAGCCGTTATCAACTCCTGTCGGCTATGAATTTCAGTGTGGTTGTCTTTAAGGCTTCTTATCAGCTGGTCCCAGATATGCTCGATCGGATTCAGGTCCGGACTCATGGCAGGCCAGGGTAGAACTGCGATACTAGCTTCGGAGATTGCATTTTGGGTCACTCTGACAGTATGAGGGCGAGCGTTGTCTTGCATCAGAATAAAGTTAGGGCCTACTCGCTGTGAATATGGGATCACACGAGGTCGGATGACATGCTGAACATAGCTGGCGGCCGTTACATTGCCTTCATCCTAAATCTAATCCCACCCCATACCGTAATACTGGGTCCACCAAAGCGGTCAGTTTCACGAATAGGTTTTGTAAAACGTCCTCCAGGTCGTCGCCAAACTCGTACGCGTCTGTCATCATTAGCAATACGTGCGGCTTAATATGTATCAGTCTAACATAAACTATACGAGATCAGGGGTCAGTCAGGGTAGTACTCTTGGTCCCACTCTTTTTCTGGCCATGATAAACGACTTGCCACAAGTACTTACCGTGGCGGATTGCTTGATGTTTGCCGATGATCTAAAGATATATCTTTCAGTTGGTGAGGTTTCTGATTGCCTCGAATTACAGCAGGACAGGAGTATGTTTCAAAGTGAGTCAAGCGAAGAGGCTAGCTTTTAATGTGTCATTACATTTTCCAGACTACGAACACCACTACACAATCTTACACTCTTGACGGCACTGCCTTGGAAAGGGTTGGCGAGATTCGTGATCTGGGGCTCGTTATGGACTCGCGTCTTGATTTTCGTGGTCATATTATATCGCTATGCAAGAATGCGAACAAAACGTTGGGCTTTATAATGAGAACAGCTGCATAATTTCAAGACATAAAAGTAGTCATTATGCTATGTAATGCTTTTGTCCGCAGCTAGCTGGAATACAGCGCAATAGTGTAGGACCCGCGAGAGGCAAAATATTGCATGATGTTGGAGTAACGTAAATTTTGTAGATTCGTTTATAAAAGACAATATGGATCTATTTCCATCTTTATTTGTCTCAGGTATGATAAGTTGAGACTTTAGAGTTAAGGCGTAAGCTGCAGCTGATTATTCATTACTATTTAATTCTTAACAATAAAGTCCGATAATCCGGGTGTTCTCAGTAGCGTAATCTATATGTACCTAATAACAATGTGCGCTCAGGTCGTCGACAGGACAACCTACATATTTGGTGGCATTGCTTCCTGACCCCAAAATGCTAGCAATGCGCCGACGATCAGAGCACAAGCACTCATAAACTCATTTGTGCAAGAGTTCCAGCAGGTTGACATGTTTCACGATAACTTAGTTGTTTATTATTGTTAGATCTCTTATACTTTGTATATTTAAGAAAATTAAGATATTAAGTGTTTTGGTGTCATAACTGTATACTTATGTCTTTTGAAATAAATAAATCTAAATCAAAAGGTGATCACGTGCAAACCTTAATCGCGCTGCACAGTGGGCTCTGGTCAATTTGAGCCGAACAACTGGCATTCTGGAGCGTTGTTGGTCTTCATGAAGTTCTGAACACTTTGGTCACTCACTCGCGTTCCAGTGGCGTCACGTGAGCGGTTTCTCAATATGCGTGCAGTTACAGTTCGCTCGCGATTTGGTCTTCTTGGGAGGTTGTGGCTCAGGTTCTAACTGAACCGCGCCTCATACTTACACTACCTGTCTTTTGATAGCATTCCCACACATTTCGAATATAGCTCGTCTAGACACACCTAAGCTTGAAGCTACCGATCTTTGCGAATTTCCCTGCTGAAGCAAAATAATATCTCTTGTCGCGGATTTTGTGTCCATGTGACATCGAGAACCAGGCATTGTTTATGCAAACACTAATTTAATCGATAATTAAAGGAAAGGTTACGATAACTTCTTCGTTAGACACAACAAACACCACTGAGCAACAATGTAAAATGGCACTCAGAGATTCTGCGGTATAAGATTTTTGGTTTTTGGTCTACCCACTTCAGAACCACCCTAAACTTGGCGTTTAAGTGTTAATATGATCAATAAATATGCCTACTTAACATTCCCATACTTCAGTTTGCCAACAACTCGCAAAATAAAATGTGTCGGGCAAAATATCGAAATACTGGGAGTATTCCTATTTCCTGGGAGTATATATGTAGGCCCTATTTTGTTTTGTAAGTTTAGGTATACCTCTATATAACTTGTTAAACTTTTGCGATTTGTTAACATATGTATTTTTGTAGTTTTTAAATAACAGGATTTTATCGCGTACCTTATTTATTAGTCCTCCCGCGACCAAGAACGCTGAAACGTGTTCGGAACGTCGGGAAAATGTTATAACTAAACTTACAAAACAAAATAGGGCCCACTTGGAGTATTTCGATATTTTGCCCGACACATTTTATTTTGTGAGTTGTTGGCAAACTGAAGTATGGGAGGGAATGTTAAGCAGGCAATATTTTTTATTTCAGCTATTTATTACCCGAAATCAATCTTACAAACATTCTTCTGTCTGTTCCAGGGTCTCATCTTCGTAGTAGACAGTAACGACAGAGAGCGTATCGGCGAAGCGCGCGAAGAACTCATGCGAATGTTAAGTGAAGACGAGCTGCGGGATGCTGTACTTCTGATCTTTGCAAACAAACAGGTGAGCTATACTCGCGGCTTAAACATGTTGCACAATAAGCTGCCCAGGGCCTTTCATGGTCTCTTTAATTAACATCTCAGAATCCTGAAAAGTCGTATAATTAAAGATGCCGTTTTGGGTGGTCAGAATCCTTTATTCCCAGGTCTTCACTTTCCCAATTTTTCACAGGCCCCATTTTTCATATTTCCAGATCTTCACTTTACCAATTTTGCACATTTCCAGATTATCACATCGCCAAATTTTCACATGCTCAGTTCTTCATAGTCTCAATTCTATACATCTGGAAATGTGCAAAATTGGTGAAGTGAAGATCTGGAAATGTGAAAAATTGGGAAAGTGAAGACCTGGGAATAAAGGGTCAGAATCACCCCTTACCGGGTTTGTTCACATAATATAATACTCATACACCATGTAGAGGGAGAAGCTGAGATCATAACTTTTTACACGCCCTGTAAAGATCTAACAGCCAATAGCAACCAATCCATTACATACAAATATTTTATTCTTAAGAACATTTGATTGGTTACCTATACTTCAGCCTAATTAGATGTAGAATGTTTGTAAACAAACTGTCACTACTTAACCTAAAAATAACTTTCTTTCTGTTTGTTTCTATATAAATTTCTTAATTATTGGGGATTTGTAACCACTCCCTTTGATATAAATTACTAATAACTCTGTCGAAAAACCAACTCTTACTAAGCAATTTCAATTCAAATAATCAATTTGAAATGTGACAGTTTGTTTACAAGACTGCCGCCGTGGCTGAGTTGGTTTACTAGCCGACTAGCAGACAGGAGTTCGACTCCCGCCACGGGACAAATGCTTGTAATCTGTTGTTCTGCAGATATTTGTCGTGGGTCTGGGTATTTTTTTCATGTATGATAATTAGAATTACAAAGATAAATGTTTTTAAGTATTCTATCAATCACCTGGTTTCCGTAGTACAAGCTTTGCGATTAACTTGTGTGTAGTGTCGCAACATAGTTTTTTTTAAAACATTCTACATCAAATATGGCTGAAGTAAGATAGAGATTAATGAATGAATGATTATAACTTTATTGTACACCATAAAATAAAATAAATGACAATAGAGGATAAGATACTTAACTAAATGCACAATGGGCACAATCTCAGCAGTCATGGAACTCAAAGATCACAAGAGGGTTGTTGCCATAATCGCCACGCTTGGTAAGCGGGTTGGCGAGCGCAGTAGAGGTTCTAGATACACGTAAAGACGCTGCTGCCAATCTTCTGGAGGTACCCCTTGGCAGCTTTTACTGGATCCGCGAGAGGAGAGGCGACATTCTACCGGCATCACACGTAGAATCTTGTTGGATGTGTTTTATAACAATGTTACCCGTTGCGGTATTCAATAGCCAACCTACTTTTTGATGATGTGACCGATTGCGACCTGCAATTATATACATATTGATAAACATATAAATAAATATGTGTTTATGTTGTCATAGGAAAAACATATGATCTTAAAGCTGGTCTTCCGTAGTTCCCTTAACATTGTTTTCGGTTTATTGTGTCAATCTTTTTTTTTTTCTTTTTGCCTTTGTACATGCCATTTAGTTAAGTTTATTTTGTATATATTTTCTAAGTGTACAATAAAGAATAAAGAAAGAATCTTTTAAAATTAAAATTATACATTTTAAGTAACCCCCAACACTACTTAGTCTCCGAGGTTACCTTAATTATTATTTGTTTGCTCTCATGCCCTTTCATTTGATACCCCACTTGGGTATATTTGAAAACATTCCATTGTTCACCCCTACTTTCATTCATGAATGCATAAGTTTTGCATTCTACACATAATTTTCTTTCATTTGATACCAAACTCGGGTATATTCGGCAACATTTGATTATTTATCCCCTATGTCACCCCCGATATCTTGTAAACTTCTTAACCGATTTTGATAAGACATGTTTAAGTACCACCGCCATAAAATCTGATTTTAAATAAAAAAAATCTGCATGCCAATCGGTCCATTGGTTTAAGAGCTACGGTGCCACAGGCAACACACACAGCGGTGAAACTTATAAACACTAGTGGTGTTATAAGTTTTTTTGTCGTGGTTTAAAAATAGAACAAAACATAACAATAAATTTTAATAAAACAATACAGTGGGTAGTACAAAAGGCGGCCTCATTGCTATGAGCGATCTTTTCCAGGCTACCTTGGGATGGACAGAAAATAGAATACGATAAAGACTTGCGTAGTTTATAGTGTATACATAATTTTTAACTTACTCATTTTTGTTCAGGATCTGCCAAACGCGATGAACGCGGCGGAGATAACAGACAAGCTCGGCCTCCACTCCCTTCGTAACCGCAACTGGTACATCCAGGCCACCTGCGCCACCTCAGGAGACGGTCTCTACGAAGGGCTCGACTGGCTCTCCAACCAACTCAAGAACGCCAACCGCTAGTGCAACCAACTCACATCAACACAACAAGAGACTATGGTTTCAGATATCTTAACTTTATTTGCTAAATACAATGTATTATGTGCGGTATCAATGTATTACGACCCGTCACGCGGCGACCGAGCTGGCATCGCATCGGCGCGGCTAGTGACCGGCATCGGTTCTATCAGCGGCGCCTGTGGCCTGAGATGCCTTGTTTGTTCGATCTCCGATGACGTCGAACAATAATAGTGTGTAAAGTTTATGCAAAACTACCCGCAATTTTGTTTACAATTCAATAACGGTGTATCTACTTTTATTGAGTGACGGAGCATTGTGATGTGGAAAGGTATGTAGCTGACACGTGATAACGGTGAATCACAGCATAAAATGTTTTATATGTATACTATAATGTGGAATAAGTTGTCGTAATAAAGTATTTAAAGTTAATTCACATTTCATGACTTTAATTGTTCAGTAGCTGTAGTGACCTACATTAGCGGTATGTAGGTAGGTTAGGTTTTCCACGGTTAGAGCGCGCTGGCTCAGCTATTCCTAATCACATCGCTCTGGGGCTTTGGTTTAATTACAGCACGGCTAAGTTAACTCCGTGTACAAAAATCGCTTTGTGTCCACGGCCTCGTTAATTCAGCCGCGCTGTAACTTCCCGTTTGCTATCACAAAATTACACGCGTATTCCACTGAACGACTTATTGTATGATGATAGTTTATTTTTATGGAAGTTAACTAGGTAGATTAAGCTGTTATGTGTTTCATATTCAAAAACATTATTAACGACTCTCGTTGTGATCGAGCTGCATTTACAGTACGACTTGTCATGGCGAACCGAGATTAACTTTTAATGTAGGTTTAAAATGTATTAGATAAACACGGTGTAGCAATGAGGAGTGTTTCCACTGACAGGAACCGTGCTCCGAGTTGTAAGCGGTACTTTGCTCTTACACAAATAATTATAACTTAGCATTTTTATAATAATTTAGAAAAAAAATGTTGAAACTCTATATTCAATGGATCAGTTATGTGGCCAAGTGTGGATAGCGTCTTTTTTTATTTTTATGGAAAACGGAAATAATGAAAGTGCGATAATGTGACATTCCGGTTTGTCTTATGCTGTATTATGGAATAAAATATCCTCACCAGATAATGAGCTTTGTATTTGTTGTTAACTAATGTAGAACCTTATAATAACCAACCCCATTTTTAATTCCTTAGAAAGCTGTGTCGTGCCCCATTGAATACATTTATTTATTCCTCTTATTTTATAAGTTAAACTATGGTAGAAAATAAGAAAGTTCTTCAACTTGAATGATTTAGGTACCTATTTATCTCAGTAAAATGTTAACTTAATGTAGGGGAGGGTGCAAATCTAAAATTACTTATAACTTATAATATCTACAATATTAATGGAAATATTTAAAAAACAAAATCGGTGTTTCCTTAGGGGCCGTCTCCACAAGCGAGGAAATCGCGGCGATTCTATAGCGTGGACTGGTCGCAATTCTCTCGCTCGTTGAGTCGGCCTCTAAGAGAGTATAGAAATACCTACGTGGCAACGACGATAACATCGCTGCGATTCCCTCGCTCGTGGAGACGGCGCCCCATAGTGCTTGATGAAAATATGTTTGAAGAAAGTTATAAGGGTGAGTACCTACTTTGCATAAGCGACATCTTTAGGATAAATTGCTTTTTTAAGACTTCTCTAGTAAAACTATAAGTTGTACTATAAAGTCTTCGTGTATCATGCATGATGATTAAGTTTTCATTTAATTATTATAAGCCTTTATTGTCCCAGCCGTGTTGGCCGAGTGGTATGTACCCCCGACTATCAATCCGAAGGTCGTGGGTTCGATACCGGCAGTGCACCAATGGATTTTTCTTTCTTGAAAAATGTATGTGCACACTTAACACGTGCTTTAACGATGAAGGAAACATCGTGAGGAAACCCGCGGCTTAGTTAGCTTTAGACGTATTGACCTGTTCTTTCCTCTGAATAATAGCTGACTAAGCTGAGAGGATGGTATAGGTGCTGGGCAAGCCTAATCCATCTAACAATGTTCCAGGCACTGCAGCGTCCCGTACAGCATGATTACCAGTTGCTGACGCTGTATAAATCATCTATAATAGATGCAAAGGCCTTACTTTTTTTTTATTGTCCCATTGCAGGGCAAAGGCCTCCCTTCCCTCCTTCCATTTCTCCCTGTCGCTGGCTAGTTGAGGCCACTCCTTCAAATATGCGTCCAGGTCGTCTCCATCTGCGCCTGGGCCTTCCACGCGGTCGTCGCCCATTTGGGACCCACGTTGTATTATTTTTTGCCCATAGTTCTTCTGGCATACGACAAACGTGCAGTCCAGCCCAGTCCCATTTCAATTTGGCAGACAAGCTATGTCCGCTATCTGGGTTCTGGAGCGTAGTATCGGACTCTTCATCCGGTCTGAGTCTTACTCCGAGGATGCTGCGTTCCATAGCTCTTTGACACACACCGAGGCGGGACTTTAGAATGTTGGTGAGTGACCAAGTCTGTGCACCGTAAGTGAGTTTAACTATAGATTTTTAAAAGAAAATACTAATGACCTAATGAGGCATACACACATATTTAACCGGGTATTTATCGCATTATTTACCTTTATTATTGCCCGTCGTTTCGACTGGATAGCACCCATGGTCGCGGGAAGACTCAGTTTTTATGAATACATCTTGAATATTTAGTGATTACCCCATATTACGGTTTTAAATATAATCTTGGTATTTCATATAGAATCGAGAAGATCTCTGCATTGAACAGTGTTATAATCTGTGGTAATAACCTGCAACTATCCATGTTAAGTACATGATTATTATATTCTTGGTATAGGAAAGTATTATTACTTATATTTACCTCATAAACAGGAGAATTAATAAAAGTTTAGTAAATTAGTAGGTGTAGGGTAGTTGTAAGTAGTGGTTGTAGTAGGCGCGATACGAAGTTCGCCGGAACATCTAGTATATTATAAATCGCCATGGGGCGCCGGCAGTAGAATGTTGCCCCTCTCTTACCCGTGGATACAGTAAGAATCTGCTAAAGGATACCTCTGGAAGATGGGCAGCAGCATGTTTCCGTGTTTTCACTACCAGGCAGGCGAGTATGGCAACAACCCCCTTATGACAATACAATCAAAAACCAGGCCCCGAGTCCCCGGCGGCCCCGCTAATCCTGGCTACGGTAGCAGTCACGGTAACGGCGGGGCTAGGGGTGCTAAGAATCCCCGGGAGACGATCGGCTACCAACCCCTACGATGACCACCGGCCCTGGTAACAGACAACATCCGCACTTTGAGGACAGACGAAAAGATTGTTGAACTGGAAAAAGAAATTAGTATATTTTTGGTTTTAAAATTACAGGATTTTATCGCGTACCTTTTTTATTATTTTCCCGACGTTTCGAACACATTTCAGCGTTCTTGGTCGCGGGAGGACTGATGTGCTGGGAGCTACCGCCGCGAATTGATGGCAGAATCCACGACTACCCTCAATTCGTCTTCAGATTCACTCCGAACACCAAAAGATAGCATACCGCTGCAAATGCCAGGCGTATACAAAATTGACTGTAGCTGTGGCCGTTCATACATAGGGCAAACTAAGCGCACAATAGCCGAACGTGTCAAGGAGCATATAGCCGCGGTCAAAAATCGGCAAGTGTATAAGTCAGCGATTGCCGAACATCTGCTGGAGTCAGGATCTAACCACTGGATAGAACTACACGACCCAAAAGTTCTATCCAAAGAACGCCACTATTATAAGAGGATAGTTCGAGAGGCGATTGAGATCAAGAAACACCTAAATTTCAATCGTGAAGATGGTTTTCGTCTCTCTTCTGCATGGAATCCTGTGTTGAATAAGTGTGTGCGTTGTGTTCCGACGGTACAGCAGTCCGATACCGTCAGTGTAGTGTGTCGTAATGTGAACTTGGACATTTCTGAATCTGAAGACGAATGAGGGTAGTCGTGGATTCTGCCATCAATTCGCGGCGGTAGCTCCCAGCACATCAGTCCTCCCGCGACCAAGAACGCTGAAATGCGTTCGAAACGTCGGGAAAATAATAAAAAAGGTACGCGATAAAATCCTGTAATTTTAAAACCAAAAATATGTTAACAAATCGCGAAAGTTTAACAAGAAATTAGTAGATTACACTGGGACATTTTGGTAACCTACTAACTACCGGGAGGGCGACCAACAGTACCAAGGTGGTGTCGGGTTCCTTGTTCACGAGTCACTCATTAGCAACATTGTCATTATCGACAGTGTGTCGAGCAGGGTCGCGTACCTAACACTCAGAACAAGCATTGGTACGGGGGTACCAGAAAAGGGGGCGAAGGATTCCAAATAAACAAAAAAAATAAGTTTTAATTTCAAAATTTCAAATACATTGAGGTCTCAATAACTCCGGTCCTTGTGACTGTAGGGTCACTAAAATCAGTACCTACCCTTCTCTTATTAAGACAGTGCTAACAAACAAGGTTTCATGTAAATCGCTCAACGCGTTCGGTTGTAATCGTGTTATGCACAGACAGACAGACAGATACAGACAGCGCTATGCATAATAGGGGTCTTCGCCCCCTAAATATCTAAGCGATATTTGCTGAAGGTCGTTCAGGTATATGCGCCGACCTCGTCACACCCTGATGATTAAGTAGTCTTATGTGTGAGGACATTAGCAGAGCCATACATACTTACGAACAACACTCACTTCACTTTTGTTATGGGGGACTTCAATGCAAAGCTAGGCATGAGAAGCGATGATGAGTTGAGAGTGGGGCCATTGGGTATGGGCAACGGAACCCCAGGGGAAAGGCTGGCCGATTTTCTGGAGAAAGAAGGACTTTATGATGCATTCCTTCTTCCAGAAGCCACCTCACAGTACCTACATGTACCTGGATGAGTCCCAGTGGTTCCACAAGAAATGAGATTGATTTCATTCTAACCAACAAAAAACGAATATTCAATGATGTCTCTGTGATTCACAGGGTGAAAACCGGCAGTGATCACCGAATTGTAAGAGGCTCATTGAATATGAACGTTAAACTTGAAAGGTCCCGTTTGGTGAAGTCTACGTTCCGACCAAAGAAAAAATGCAAGCAATTTTTTGTTAAGAATTAGGTACAATAATTTATGTTAGCGCCATCTATATTGTTGACTGCTGTATCTTTACGATCACTAAATCGTGTTATGGTTCGTTTAGATGTCGGGGAATGACCAATTCATTAAAAGTTAAATCGTTACTCCTCGCGCCATCTACCTATACTTATGTTGAGACAGTACCTAACTAATTTTCGAATTACGTTTTGATGTACTTATGGGATTAGCGGGGTTCTCTATTTTGTCTCCGATTTTTTTTTCCCTAATAATAATAATCCGTAAAAAATATTTTCATAATGATCGATTGCCCGAATAATCACAATCTAATATGAGGATCCCTAATATAGTTTCCACTAATATCGGTATCCATAACGATTACAATCCATAAAGTGATTCGCAATAAGTAAAAAAATCCATAACAATATTAACTCTACACATATATAACATAATAATAATAATAATAATTCATTTATATAATTCTCTTAATTATATAAATGAATAATTTTCATGTTCCATAATATTTTGTTGGCGGCCGCTGCAGCTGTCGCGTAGTTTTATAATAGCCTTACTTATTTATTAGCACTTCTTGCCACATGCCTTTAGATTTTCATAAAAAAGCCTAATAACCTACTGTCTCTCCATCTCGGTTCTGCCACAGGCAGTGTTTTTTAATGTTTATAAAAAAAAAACCTAATAACCTACTGTCTCTCCATCTCGGTTCTGTCACAGGCAGGTTTTTCGGTTACTTATATAAAAAAAACCTAATAACCCTTAAGCTCGACAACGCACACATTTATCCTCGTCATACCACCGTTGACTCGACAACGCACAAATCTGTGCGTGTCTGTGTGTGCATTAGGGTTTCTCTCTTGCTCTGTCCATTGAGGGTTTCTATAGAAATAAAAAGAGGTTAATATGCTCTTTAATTTGATGTATAATAAAATAAGTGTGGTTTGTTGTCTTTGGCATCGAGCACTGCTATTTTGAAATCAAACGTTTAGTACCAAATGCGTGTTATTTGTGTTTTTCGTGTTTTCATGTTTTCGTGAGAAAGGTGAGTGAAACTAGATACTTATGAGGTTTTAGACATTATATTCAAGATTACAGTAGGCATACCTCATTTTTCCTAAATTGTCTTATACCTATTCCTAAATTTAGGTATTAAGTTTCCATGAACATGCCGTGGGGTGCCGGCAGTAGAATGTTACCCCTCCTCTCCTACCCGTGGATGCAGTAAGAGCCTGCTAAGTGACACCTCCGGAAGATGGGCAGCAGCGTCTTACCGTATATCAACATCCCGTACTGCGCTCACCAACCCTCCTGCCAAGCGTGGTGAGTATGGCAACTACCACTCATGGAGATCCATGAGGGAGGCCTTAGTTCAGTAGTGGACGTTTAACGGCTGAAATGATGATGATGAACATGTCTTATTTATTTATTATAATTTTTTAAAATTTTACAATTTGAAATATTAATAAATCATATCAAATTTATGTTAAATTTAGAACTGTATTACTATAGAATAGTTTACTTTTTATTTCAAGTAAAAATTCCTGTTAGTTTCAGTATTATCGTCATTCTTGGAAACGTCTGCAAATATCAGGTGGCGCCGCCATGACAGTGCGCGAGCTTACGGGTGTAAGGCATGATAGGTGACAGTCGAGCTTAAGGGATAACGGGATAACTACTGTCTCTCTATCTCGGTTCTGTCACAGGCAGGGTTTTCGGATGGTTATAAAAGAAACCTAATAACCTCTCCTAACAGTCCTTACAGTCTCTCCATCTCGGTTCTATCACAGGCAGTGTTTTTGGATGGTTATAAAAAAAAAAAAATATCCTACTGTCTCTCCATCTCGGTTCTGTTCCAGTCATTGTTTTCAGATAGTTGTAAAAACAAATTAAAAGAGTTCTCATATGTCAGAAGAGATCACTACCACAGATAAACAATGCTTTACCCAGACTAACACCAGTAAAACCCTTTTTAAATAAAACCGGGCAAGAGCGAGTCGGACTCGCGCACCGAGGGTTCCGTGCCATTATACAATATAATATATGACAATGGCGGTTTTATATTTGTTGGAGAACCTTGACAGCGCCATCTCTTGTCTGATAGCGGAGCTTATGTAGATTTTTTACACTTTCGATGATTTATAAAAGAGTATGCTAAGTAGAGAGATTGTAATAAATTTCCTGTAATCTTTACATACACTTCTAATAGGAATAAAAGTTTCAGAGGTCTATCTCCGCAAACTTCGGAGATAAGGGGGGAACGATATTTTTTTCAACACTTTTGTAAATAACTCAAAAACGATACGACTTAAAGGAAAACTAAAAACTGTTTTTTAATGTGCAAATGAATACCTTTTATATGATACCCCACATCACCTAGTAACTTTTCAAAAATTTTGAAAACCCCCCTTCCACCCACATTGTATAAAAAACTATGCAAATTAGAGAGTTCGCTATAATTTTCCTATAAAGTTTACATAAACTTCTATTAGTATAAAAGTATCACGGGTTTATCTCTGCAAACTTCGGAGATAAGGGGGGGAACGGTCGAACATTTTTGTAAATTATTATAAAACGATACGGCTAAGAATAAATAAAACCTGTTTATTAATGTGCAAATGAATACCTTTCATATGATACCCCAAACGGCCTAGTAACTTCACTTAAAAATTTTGAGATGCCCTATCCGCCCCCCTGCAATCAAAATAAGAACATTTTTATATATGCTATATTAGTAAAAAAGTGTTGTCTTGTACCATTTCAAATTTCAAGTCGATAGCATCTGTAGTTCTCGAGATATCCATATGTGACAGACAGACAGACAGAGTGATTCTATAAGGGTTCCTTTTTACCATTTTGGTCCGGAATCCTAAAAATGTAAAATAAGGACTGTCATACTTATATTGCATAGTATTGGAAATACACTCGGAGAAAGACAATTTACCCATGAAAATGAATTTACATAACCATAATACCCGTAATAACGAAAAATTATTTGTAAAAAAAACTAGACTCGTTAAAACTTTTAAACAAGGTCCTTGTCTAAAGATCCATTAAATTTGTGTGTTTAACAAGCTACCTTATTATAACAATATGGGTATCAAATGAAAGAGCTTGCTGAGAATAATTCGAAAATGAAATGACGTTACTCTGAATCCAACATGGCGGAACATCCAAGATGGCGGACTAGTTATTCTGAATGCATTCCTACAATATGGGTATCAAGTGAAAGGCCTTGCTGAAAATAATTCGAAAAATTCAATGACATCACTCTAAATCCAACATGGCGGTATACTGAAGATGGCGGACTAGTTAAGAAGAGTACTGTCGACCGTGCCGTTGTATACTTGGGCTCGAAACTCTTCGCTGATGTTCAAGCATACGTGGCCATAAGTAGGGTAACATCATTAGAAGGTATACATATATGCTTGACTGTTCCAAATTAACCGGCAAAAACCTTGCAATAATGATGCATTGAATGAGATAAACCGACTGTCCTGTAATAACCCAGCCGTTCATAGCTTCTTCAGGAGTGCCTCAAGGATCGATACTGGGTCCTATTTTGTTTAACATATTCGTTAACGACATCACTAACTGCTTCCTTCATTCTGAGATTCATCTATTTGCAGACGATCTAAAAGTAACCAAAGCCATTCATGGGCCTTTAGATCGCCAACTTCTTCAAGGCGATCTTGATAACCTATCAGATTGGTGTAAGATCAACAACATGGCACTTAATATTGACAAATGTTTTCATATACAGTTCACTCCCAGTAAAACTCCACTTGAAAATAAGTATCACATTAATGGCCGACAACTTAATACTGTAAAAGAAATACGCGATCTAGGAGTATTAATAGACACAAAACTCACTTTTAACACTCATATCCTTAAGACCGTTTCAAAAGGTTTTAAAACACTAGGCTTCATTACCCGCAATAGTAAAGACTTTAAAAAATCATTAACCAAAATTAAATTATACGAAAATCTTGTCCGTCCTATCTTAGAATACTGCTCTACAATATGGAATCCCCAATATGAGATATATAGCAAACGCCTGGAAAATATACAAAAACGCTTTTTATACCACCTCTCTTATGGTGACCACTTGCCAAAGAAAATAAACAGTTATGATAAACGTCTTATACACTACAAAATGACCACATTGACACTACGACGAAAAAGAACTGATTTACTCTTTTTATTCAAACTTTTTAATGGCGAAATTGATTGTACATACCTCAACAGCAAACTGATGATAAATGCACCTTTAAGGTTACCGAGAATTAAGGCATATAATATGTTCTCAATCCCTTATAACCGAACTAACCTAGGAAAAAACGCCCTACTTTCAAGGGTCTGCAATAATTATAATTTCTTATCTAAAAATAAAGTACTTGATATAAGTGACCCTCTCCACAAATTCGACAAGGATCTTAAATTAATTCTGTTTGATGATAAAACATCTATTACGTAATCTATTTTCTTCCGTCTTCACCTTCTTTCCCCTCCATTCTTTATAATTTTTACTACTCTTAGAGCTTTTTCATAATAATATTAAAATTATATATAACTTTACACAGACAAATGTTATTCAGTATAATAGCTACCTATATTTTTTTATTTGTATACATAGTCAAGTATTTACTTCTACATTTAAAAACCTACCTATCTTTTAAGTTTAATTTTAATTGATAATTTTAATTGGTACAATCTTTAACATAGTTAATTTTGATCTCAACTCTAGACTGTAAGTTTTAGTTTAGTTGAATTTAATTTGTGCAAGCCGTGGCGTCCTGTAATTAAAAAAACACACAGCCTTTAAGACAATTTAGACTATTCTTATTTTAAGTTTTTATGTGATTTTTTTGTTGGATGTCCTAAAATAAATAAATAAATAAATAAATAACTAAAAAGTAAAAAATAAATTAAAAGTAAAAAAACTTTTTAACAAACAAGCTTTTATTTAAACGTACTTATAAATAATGGAATCAGGCGTTAGTTTGCGAAAATCCATGACAATAAAATGCAATTAAAATATCTAGTTTTATTTATTTATTTATTTATTTTAGGAAGACTAACAGCACAAATCAAACATAATATATATAAGTAATCTAGAATCAAACGGCTAATAACAAGTCTTCACTTTTAGAAATATTATAGAAATGGAGCACGAAAGTAAATACAAGCTTATAACAAACAAAGGTGATTTAGGTTAACAAAAGTTATTAAATAAAGTTAGTTAAATTCAGTCAAAGAAATCAGAACTCAATAAGCGCCTCATCCTTGCCACGCTACAGTCGAACAAATCCACAGAAGTATTATGTTGTTTATTGAAGCCGTCACAGACCCGCCATAAGTACGAATTACACCGATAGTTGGTAGATACTGTTTTCAAGTAGAATGTGGGAATATACCTACGAAACCTGTTAGGGACATAAAATTGCAGTTTACTAAGTAATTCGGGACAATCTATTTGACCAGTTACCAGCTTGCTCAAGTAAAGAACATCTGCAATTTCACGTCGCCTAGCAAGTGGCAAAAGGTGATATTTTCTGCATGATAAATGATAATTCATAGTCGTGTAGGTAAGTCTTGGACCGGAAATTTAGGAATCTGATGAACTTCTTTTGATTTTTTTCAATCCGATCAATGTAGATATTATAATTTGGATTCCATATCTGACATGCATATTCTAAGTTACTTCTCACAAAAGTGCAATATAATATTTTTAAAGTTTTAATAATTTTAAAGTTTAATTCCGCTAATGCTGAGATGCATATGCACCACCCTCCCGCCCGCTAATTATGCACATGCAGTGATAACTAGGTTGTTAGTGCAACATGCATACCCAAACCCACACGAAGACACGTGTTTCGCCTCTCCGCGAGGCATCTTCAGGTGAGACGCCGAGGAGGTGTTGACTGGTCGGCGGCTGGAACGTAATGGATAATGCATAATTAGAGGACGGGAGGGCGGTGCTCATGCATCTCAGCATAAGCGGAATTAAAACTAAATATTTTCATTGCATTTTATTTTAGTACGTTTAAATAAAAGCTTGTTTGTTAAAAAGTTTTTTTATTTGGTATGTGTTATTCTGTGGTACGTATCTTATGCTAAAAAACTTATATCAAGATAAGGTTATTGACAGCCTGGATCAAGGGTATCGAACGCCCTCATTCTGCGTATCAGCCAGCCATTAGACCCGCTACGCCACGAAGGTCGTCATAAAGATAAAAATACGTTTATTTTGTCACCACAAACAATATAAAAAGATGTTACATATAAATTGAGAATAATGCAGAAAACTTTTTTCCAAGTGAGGGAAAGAAGCGACGTATGTTTACTTAGGTACCTGCTTAAAGAAGCCCCCCGTTTCATAAAGAGAACTTATATTTTTTAGTGACTATCTACCTACTGTTGTCTTTGGTGTTAGACGTACCTACGTATAGATTTAAGATATGAGAGCCCGATACCCTTAGGACAAGCCCAAGAGGGCTTTTTGAGTGTATTTTAGTTTAAGAACTATTGTAATTTTTTTGAAATAAATAAAAAAAAAATTTGAGGCTCATATAGTCTAATGTTATCTACATATATTCTCGAAGTCTGTTTATTTCTCTACTAAAGATATGAAATATTACAATCTTATGAACAGTTGGGCCTTCTGCCAAATCGAGTTCTCCACCAGATAAATGTAGAGATACTCGTACATAATGTGAATCGGTAAAGAATGTGCTCAGCATGTCTACATTCGTCGCAAAATCGTCAAAACAAACTTTTAAAAATTTTTATACGAATTTTATGAGACGAATTGTTCTTTAGGACGCTATTAATGTAGAGCTATGCCAATGATTTTAAAAATTGCTACGAACAAAGTTATTCCAGATGTAAAATCATATATTTGCTGTAAGATTTATTTTTTGTTTGTCTTTAGATCATTGTAGACGCCGATACAGTCGTAAAAACAAGAATGCAGCAAGTAAAGCCACTGAAGTTCGCAACTTTTAATTAATTGGGCGCTTCGAAATGCACGAATATCCATCACACGACAAAGATTACCAGGAGATTAAGGTTAGTTGGTTAGTTTCGTGTTTTTAAATTGATGAAAGAAGTTCATAAATTTAGTGGCAATTTTAAAATCTACTATTTTGCTGTTTCTAAAAGAGTCGTTGAAAATGTCTCGCAATAAATCATATTCACTGGTGACCGCTAGTCACTAGCTATCACGATCAGTAATCAATCAAAATATTGCTTAGCGTGCAGAGATGGCGGTGTACACCACACCTGCAGAGATGGCTGCATGAGGCGCGGGCGGCAGCGGGCGGGGCGGGCGGCGTGCAGTTTTCCGCCGCCGCCCCCCGCGCCGCGGCGTTTTCCACGAGGGGCGCGCCGCCGCCGGCCCCCGCGAGCCGGGAAATCGCGCGTCACTCGTCTCAGTTCGCCTGAGTCGTCGCGCTACGACGACGCCTGCAAGCGCTAACGCGGACCGCGCTCGACGCACGAACGCGCGCCAAAATAGTGAGCTCGCGGCCGGGAGCGAGCGGAACCCGGTGCGATACTGAGTGGCCATGCTGGTGCTTCTGCTGGTGCTGGCGGCGCTGGGCGCGCCGGCGGCGGCGCGGCGCCACGCGCCCGACCTGCGCGAGGACGAACCCGCGCGCCGCACCACGCGCCCCGCCGGTGAGTACCGCCTACTGCACCGTGCAGCGTGCAGCTTGCACCGCTGCCGAGCGCGACAAGCCGCTGCCAACATGTCACCGCGCGTGCCGACGCAATTAAATCCGCATCCATCTCCCGGCCGCCAGCCGCCAGCCGGCGACCGCCGTCGCGCCCTCTCGATGCATCCCACGAATGCGCACGGACCGCGCTGTGTTTATGTAAATAATCGCATACCGCATTAGCTTTAACGTAAACGTCAGTATTTTCCTCAAGTTTAACTTTAATCGATCGTTATCGGCCGATACCGGCCGGGATAATAAAAACAAATCCACGTGAGATCGACGGTTTGACAATATCAACAAACCGGAGGAATGTTGAGAGGTTCTATTTTCGTTGCGTGATACAAGAAAGATCAGTTATCGGGCAAAGACACCTTGAAGTTTGAGAATTTGGAGATTATAAGACGTTGAAGCGTAGCTTTGGCTGAAACTGACAATATCTCATGATAAACGTAACACGCTTATCTTATCAATAGTGAATCAGAAGGTTTCACGTAACATTGACAAAAATGATAATTGATCAACGTTATCTTAGGAAATTGCCGGAACATTTAAAAACTGTTGAAAATCAAATTGCTAATTAGATTATGAAGTGAGCTGATTACCGCAATGTTTCCGCGAAAATGTGCCGCTTACCGCATGTTAGGTAGGTACTTAATTGCAACTTGGTTATCTTGATTATGTTTATTAATCATTAATAATTTTATAGATATACCTTACTTTTACAACTTCTACCTGAAGGCAAGGAAGCTTAATTAAGTTCATTAATCTATTTAGATATTGGTTTCAAGCATGCAGTCTCGCTTAGCTACATTATTTTTACCGGAAATATTTGTGATGTCATATTATCCACGCACTATATTTATAGGTAGGTACAAGAGAAACCTCTACTATACATTTGCCGGTGTCCATAACTTGGAGCCATCCCACATTATTAAAAGGAAAAAGATACATTTAAAAATACCTAATTATTGTCTGCATTTCCTACCAAATTATTGCTATTTTACCCGCGGCGGGGACGGAACCCACAAATTTCAGCTTACTTAGATACAAACCTAATAATACGCCAAAGAGGTCGTCCATTAAACATAAATCGCCAAGTTAAGGGGTTAATATCTCATAAGCGCTTTAAAAACACTCAAAAATATTTTATTTTGTGTTTTTCAAGCGCTCATGGATCTCTATTTGCTGTTCGTTTAGATATTCGGAAAGTAACTCAACTTTATCTTTTAACTTACCCGTAAGTGGTCATATCACATGAAATTATAATCAATGTCGTACGATTTGCAATCTTATCAGTGTGTTACGTGTATCGAAGGGCTGAACGGTTTGATGATTTCTACTAATGGTTTCAGATAACTACAGAAATGTAGGGACCTAAAGTATGAAATACTCCTAGAACCAAGTTAGTTAATGTTTGAAACTTTTTAAATACAAGTTTTTAAGATATACAAACACAAAAAATAAATTGTGATTCGTCACGCGACGCTATTTTGTAAAAGTACCTAATATGCAGAAAATAACAGATTACGATGGGAACTAAATATGACATAATGATAATATTATCATTATGTATATTATATATAACGTATAATATTACGATTTTCTTCCAGAAAATGATGACTGTTTATTTAATAAAGATTTATTTTCATTATATAGAAAAAATACTGTACAGTACAGTAAAGTACAGAATATATAATAGTACAGGTCAGTACAGTACAGTACTACAACATAATCATAGACTGTATAATATACCATCATAAAGCGTGGCGACGCGTCGAATGCGTCGCCACGCCAGAAATCGGTTTTACGTGCCGCTTTAGATGTTTCACACCAAATTTCAATTGAATTCGTTTGCTTCAGAAAACTTTTTTTTCAAAGTGGGGAAAAAATCGAAAATGAAACTACCTTTTAGAGTGAAAGAGAAATGACGTTGTCATTTCACGCTTAAAATATATCGTAATAATAATGTATTCTTGTCAAACCCTGTTTAATTTTGGAATAAATGCCACCTATCCAAAGTAATCTAAAAATACAACCTAAATCTGCTACATGCAATAATTAAAATAAGTAAAAATATTGCTCACAGTTCAATAAAGTTTCACAAAGTGCGCAAAATTTTATTTACAAGTTTGTGTAGAAAATCGCATTAAAAATAGCGTGTTATTTAAATTACCTACGAATTTTTATAACGGTTACAAACTTATATATCACTAAAGGGCTTGGGTAACATTCATTCCTTTCGTAGAGCTTTTCTGGTTTTGTAATGCCTCAATTAATTTTTGTTCTGTCTCACTGCTCATTTGGCTCACGTAATAAGTATTTATTGGCATATATTTTGTAAATTTAAACATCTAATTTTGTTAAATATCAAAACATTACCTACTACTTACAACATACACTGATCATTCTCGTTGGCTCACGCATAACGTAAACAGAAAATACAAAATATTCCAAAGAAAAAATGTATCGCTGTGATTTGTTACTATGTCACTCTATATCGTAATATATTTATTAAAATATCTTATAACTAGCTGTCCCGGCGAACTTCGTATCGCACCTACTACAACCACTACTTACAACTTACCCTCCAACTACCCTACAACTAACCTTCAACTACCCTACAACTATCCTACAATTACCCTACCACTACTAAGTAATTTACGCAACGATATGTCCGTCTCCATGGTCTAATCTACTTCTATACTAAAATTCATCCAAATCGGTTCAGCGGTAAAAACCGAAAAAAAACGTAAAAACGTGAAAAGGGAACATATTATATACATACATATGTACATTCTTACTTTCACTTTTATGTATTATATGTATAGTAGGAAGAACGATAGGATAGGATACGATACGAGCAAAATGCTTACACTTGAAGTTTCTGACGCAGCCTTGTCCGAGACGTATGATGTCATTTATTTTATTATAAACTAGCTGCTGCCCGCGGCCATACCCGCGTTTTTATTTTTGTAAGAAATGAAGAAAATAAAGGAACGTTTCATCTTCATCATCATCATCATATCAGTCGTAGGACGTCCACTGCTGGACAAAGGCCTCCCTCATTGATCTCCAAGTACTGCGGTTGGAAGCCGTCTGCATCCACCGCCGACCAGCGGTTCTCACCAAGTCGTCTGCCCATCTTGTAGGTGGACGTCCTACGATGCGCTTGCCGGTCCGTGGCCTCCACTCGAGAACTTTACGGCCCCACCGGCCATCTGTTCTGCGCGCTATATGGCCTGCCCATTGCCACTTCAATGTGCTAATCCGTTTGGCTATGTCGGTGATCCGAGTTCTTCTACGTATCTCCTCATTTTTTGATCATCATTTGATTCGATCCTGTAGAGAAACCCCGAGCATAGCCCTTTTCATAGCTCGTTGAGCGACTCTGAGCTTATTCATCAGGCCAATAGTGAAGGACCACGTCTCGGTTCCCTATGTCATCACTGGTAACACACACTGATTGTAGACTTTCGTCTTAAGGCACTGAAGTATGTTGGACGAAAAGACGTTGCGAAGTTGAGTGCGAGAAGACGACGTTGATCGCGATATTTACGCCTGTTGCAAACCTATCGCGAGATACGTAATCAGCCTGCGGGTCGTAGGTAGGTAGTAGCGCTGGTCTTCCGTAGAATTCTTCCAAATTATAATTGCTTTAATTCTTCCGAATATTATTTACTTTACCTAATTGTTCCGAATTCTAATTAGAATAGAATAGAATAGAAAAAGTTTTATTGTTATCACAATTAGTTTAATATAATGTTAGTAGCCTATTTTACTCCTTATAAGTACAACTATTACTCGTCTAGCCGTTTCGGAGAATAGCTAAAACAAATAGATACCTACAAATAAATAGGCTGTTGTACATTGTGCTGATATATAAAGCTATGATATATATCATAGCTGTACGAGTATTATCAGCACAATGTAAAATAAAACCGGGCAAGAGCGAGTCGGACTCGCCGCACCGAGGGTTCCGTGCCATCATACAATATAAGACAAAGGCGGTTTTATATTTGTTGGAGAACCTTGACAGCGCCATCTCTTGTCTGATAGCGGAACTTATGTAGATTTTTTACACTTTCGATGATTTCTAAAAAAGTATGCTAAGTAGAGAGTTTGTAATAAATTTATTGTAATCTTTACATATACTTCTAATAGAAATAAAAGTTTCAGAGGTTTATCTCCGCAAACTTCGGAGATAAGGGGGGGAACGCTATTTTTTTCAACATTTTTGTAAATAACTCAAAAACGATATGACTTAAAGGAAAACTGAAAACTGTTTATTGATGTGCAAATGTATAGCTCTCATATGATACCCACATCTCCTAGTAACTTTCCAAAAATTTTGAAAACCCCCATTCCACCCCATTGTCTAAAAAACTATGCAAATTAGAGAGTTCGCTATAATTTTTCTATAAAGTTACATACACTTCTATTAGCTTTAAAAATATTACAGGTGTATCTCTGCAAACTTCGGAGATATGTAAGTGGGGGGAACGGTCGTTTTTTCGACATTTTTGTAAATAACTCAAAAACGATACGGCTTAAAGGAAAACTAAAAACTGTTTAATAACGTGCAAATGTATACCTTTCATATGATACCCCACACAGCCTAGTAACTTCATTTAAAAATTTTGAGATCCCCTATCCGCCCCCCTGCAATCAAAATAAGAATATTTTTTAACATTTTTATATATGTCTTTTACCATTTTAAATTTAAGTCGATACTCGGCAGATAGACAGACAGACTACTATTTTGGTCCGGAACCTTAAAAACTATTATTTTGACATTACAAACAGACACTTCGATTTGAATTATTAGTATAGAATATAATATTAAGGACTTTCTATCACCGCTGTCGCGGCCATGACTCATGCGACAACTTTCATTCGTTTTCCCAATCAGATAAAAGTTACAAAACCATTGCCAAGTCTATATTAATGTCTGCCAAAAAACGTATTACCGAGAACAAGGAAAAGTTGTCTGTGTCTAGACGGCCGAGCGAGACGAGATGTGACGTATAGCGCTGTGACAAGATCGTTACCACCGTTTCCCTGCCCTATCGAGCACATAGAATAGAATATAGAAAGGACATGACATTTATTTTGGTTCTTCTTCTTCATATTTTTTTGACTTCTGTGATTAGCGGTGACAATTCTGCTAGTGTCCGTACAATGATACTTTCATAAATCACGCCGGAGAGAGAATAGAATGAAAATATGGCCGGTGTTCTAAGAGTCTCTCTTAGAACACCGGCCATATTCTCATTCTATTCTGTATGTCTCTACACCCGAAAGTTTGACCAAATGATTAATCTACAACAATAACAAAACAAACATATACATAAACATAGCACAATTTTAGTAAGGAGAATTATTGTACGGTTAAGATAAATAATATACATACATATAAACACACTAATTAAAATTTAATATATTATTCATATCTACAAATTTACATAGAATATAGTTATTTATGGGACGAATTGTAAGTGACAGTACCTATGCATTTATTTTATAAACAACAGTTGCGCCAAATCTATGCAGCGATCACTGCGCTTTGATTGGCCAACTCAAATTCGACATGTTGTCAACAGCACACTAGAGTTGGGCAAACAAATCATCTTTTCATACAAACGTGGAAGGGTAACTACTCCACTGTTTGACGTTAACCATCCAACACTAAGGATTATATCAATTTATCTCGTCATAATCTATGTTTGTATACACCCCAAACCGTAAAAAAAGTATTTATTTCAAAAATACAAGCTTCTAAACTTTCGTATTTCAACACTGATTTTAGCCCAACTTTGGACGAAACTAAATAATATAAGGATAAAGAAAACTCAAAAATAAATGCCGTTCCGACTTAGTTTAATTATTCAAAAGTTGAAATAAATGTTATTTTGAAAAGATTACACTCAAGTTTTCCTATGAGATAATAACCCTTGTGCTACAAGTCTATTCACATATTTTTGCGAGGTCGGTTTAGGAATGAATCATTGTGCATTACATTCTAGCGCGCGGGTAAACACACTATGTCAGGTGAGATAGCAACATTTAAGCCGCGCTCACTGACGACTTTGCCTCCGCGACTAGTTGGACCTTAAGGAAATTATTCAATAGGTACGCTCGCTTACATAGCTGAAGCATTTTGCGCCCATTTGGTTTTTTAATGGATTTATTTTTAAACAATAATTTAGTTGTGTTTGAATTTTTTTTTATTTTCCTTTTATTTATACAGTGACGTCCGACCATTGTAATCGGACATGAACGTAATACTGTCGCTGTAAGAAATTCCTAGAATTTAATGGTGTTTTTGGGAAGTTTGTGGTAAATAAATATAAGTAATATAAGTGTACCTATGCCATGCATGACACACAACAGACAAACTTTCCTTCTCGTACCTAGTGAATTTCATATTGTGCATGCAAAGGAAGATCTATGGAAGAGACAGGTCTCAAACAATTCGAGTGAATCATACCTACGCGAGCGATAAAAAATTGAGCCTCTGGAAATTACTCATATTTCTGTAGAACACAACGGTTTGGCCTTTGTTATTCACTAGATTCCGGGTTCAGTAATGATAAAACTTTAATTATGTTTGCGTCATAAGTACAGGTAGCACTCATTGATCACTTTTATTGCTTTGCGGTTAACGTATTAATAAGTGGATTTTAATTTTGTGTTTTCAGAACTGTCTGATTGGTTGTAGAATTTATTTTTCCACTTGTGGCGGGTTTATTATTAAGGACGCATTTACGAAACGCGTCAAAATATTAGGAAATTAAGACTAGTTCCGGTTCATTTTGTGGTTTATCCGTCGAAGTTTGACATATTTTAAGCATACAAAATGAACCAGAAAACCTGTGTCTATAGAATGTGGGTTTGTTTTCTACAAAATAATATACTTTTAATTAAAACAATATAGTTTTCCGTAGCCTCTTCTCGCAAAAACTATGAAAATTGGCCCACTTTCGGTGCATAGCTCTCAGTAATAGTCTTTTTTAAACTTTCGCGATCACAACACATTATTAAAATATGGGATTATCGGGTACTTATCGCGTAATTACCTTTATTTTATTCCCGACGTTTCGACCGGATTGCACCTGGTCGTGGTCGCGGGGAGACTGACTGACTCTCAGTGGGTCAGTGATAAATACCCGATAATCCCATATTTTAATAAAGCTCTCAGTAACTCGAAGATTTCAAATAATAAAAAATATACTGCGATAAAGAAGAAACATTAAACAATAATTCATGGGAAAAAAAATCCAAAAATATTCACATAAACCACAAAAATAAATCATCAATATTCCACCATCATTTTAAAATTTTGCTAATTCACGTAAAGCGTATTGTCTAAGAAATAAGGTTGACTATCATTTGTCTTTGTTGATGTTTGGTGTATAAAGTAACGATCATTTTGAATGAATGGTCAGTATGCAATAAAAGCGCGTCAAATCGTAAATGCGTCCTTAAGTCTTTCCTATAATCGTTACTTGCACATTATGCAGCGATATTTTCCGTGACACTAATGGAAGTGCACGCAGTGTCACTGGAAACAATTTAAAATTGCCAAAATAGCTCCGATTGTATGCTTATCTTAGTAGAGTTTATAAATAAAGGCACCCTCAATTAGGTATAGCATATCGTGTGCGTAATCTGTGTAGGTAGACATTATACTACATTATACTCGTACGTAAAAAGGTAAGTAAGTATACATAATGTGGTGTGGTGTGATCTTGCTCGGACGCATGACGCCCGTGGGAGTTGGATTTGAATGGTGACCGACTGAAAGGGCGTGCTATATTCGGGTTCGTCACTTGCGTAACATTGTAGTACACACGAAAACAACGCGGAACAGTGCGAACGAAGCGCATTCTGCGAATGGTTTTGGATTCGAAAGAGTTTCCGTGTCAATATCGCTTTGGGTTTTTAGTTTCTCAAACGAGCTTCTACTACAATCCAATCATTGTTATAACAACTTGTGATGGGTTCCTTCATGTACTTATTCCTATATCGATTGACGTTTTGAGATACGACGAGTATGACCTATTTTGACGTTTTCAGGGTTCCGTTTTATTCCTCTTAAGGCTCAAAAAACAAAACACTTATAGGATCACTCGTCTGTCAGTCAATACCCTTTTTTCTCCAAAATGACTGAAAGTATCAACTTGAAATTTACACCAAACGTAAATTTCAAACCCAAGATCTTCGGGCGGTATTGTCCTTCAAATATTAACGTTCTACCTCAGGGCATTCAGTCAGAAGTTATAGCAACAAATGTGAAATTCTTGTATGATAATGACATGAATTGGAAAATCTCTAGGGCACCATAAAGACCTAACAGTCGCCTCACGATTCATTTTATCTAGCTGATTTTGTGATGTTATAATTAGAGCTTACTATGGCTTGAGCGAAATAGAAATGCGTGAAAATGAATTACCACAAATGCTATAAGGTAAGCTCTTGACGCAAAAAGCTTTTACATGTGTAAGTATCTGTGTGTCTGTCTGTGGCATCGTAATTCCACAACGGTTTTGATTTAGTGTTTTTTGTGAAGTGTTAGGTATCTACGGAAAGGAGACATATGGAAAAGAGACGATAAAAAAACAAAATTATACACAGGTATTTTATTCTAGACTCAATAAATTTTGGCTGTTTACAACATGTCTGTGATTTGACAAATTCTGGGCCAAAATATAATCTGTGCTGCGCGCATAAAGACAGTAAATCCCTGAGGTAAATCCACACATGGTACATTTCTAGATACGTGTTTATATAACGTTGTTCCAACTACAGATATCAATGAATCAGAAACATAAAACAAAACCAGAGCACCGCTAATAAAAAAAGACTTTCATACATCACTTGAGGGTGAAAAGATCAATCGATAAGCCACTTACAGCGTTTAAAAATAAAAATGAGTAACTAACTTGTTACGTTCTCGCTTATTTACGTGAGTGCGTCTTAGTGCTATTTACTTATCTGTTCATTCAGAACAATATGAGAAATGAACGCTACTGTAAAAGCTTTAGCGCTATCAGTACAGATCTGTCAGATAATTACATGAATAATTTTGGTAGGTCATACTTATCATAATCATTCTTCGTCCTTGGTGCTTACAGGTGAATCAATTGATTCATCATTTTACTATTGATAACGTTGTACGTTGAATAGATAAATCAAATCATTTAATTAAAGGTCTTGATCCCATGGTTTTATGTTTTAAATAAAACATCAGGCTTATCGAAGCAAACAATATATCGTTATCTACCGCATTTGCTTCGAACATCGATTGTGAGGTAATAAACTGACAAAGTTATTTGCAGATGCCTAACTCTTGCATCTGGAATGCAGAACGTGCATTTATACGCAAATATTATATAACATGTTTGTATGTTCGCTCGGAATGAAAATGTGCAGTCGACCAAAGAAGAATATAAATTTTTGATGACCATTATATTATGCAGGGCGGCCACTGAAACGATGGATGAAATTGCGGGAAAACGTAAAAAAAACCAAAAGCGGCCAGAGACAGATCGGAATGTCGCAACCTGAAGGACGCTTTCACCGCAACAGGCGGTGCCTATACCATCAGTATCACCTCCCCTTCCCCTTTTTTAGGATTTAAAAATAGGCTAAAGAAGTTTTAAATAACATTAGTGAAAGTGACTCTTGATGGTATAAGGAAATAAAGCTTTTAATTATTTTATTTTATAATATACAAGTGAGGTGAGGCGTCGTGGCAGACCGAAGAAGCGATGGCGTGAAGAGTTAGCCCAATACAATATGGTATGCGTTGGGTCGAATTGACGGCGGATCGAGATGCATGGAGAGATGAGGGGGAGACCTTTGCCCAGAAGTGGGACATTCACGGCTTATCGAATTGTAATTGAAATATACAAGTTAAAATTTTAAATTTTAAGTAACCCGACACGAAGTAAGAGCTTGAAAACCTGCTTTTTACTAGTTATTAATTTGATATCAACCTTTATGATTGTTTAGAATATGAATAGATTAAACGTTTTCAATTATAACAGTAGGTTTGAAAACATTCAATTGTTCATCCCCATTTTCACCCCTCGTACCTTGTAGACGCCTTAACTGATTTTGATAAAACATGCTTAAGAACCACCACTAGAAAACATTCTTTTAAATAAAACTACGTTTATTTTTTATATTTGTAATTTACTGTCCAAATTACTTTGAGATCATAATAAGTGTTTTAATAATATGCTATAACCGTTCGGAAATTCAAATAAATATCATTTATTTTGTAGCTTTTGAGATACCCAGCTATGACAGACAGACCCAAGTCACACATTTTGGGGTCCTATTTACCATTTTAGTCCGGAACCCTAAAAATATTAGGATTTAGCGAAACTATTTTTAGTTTTAAAATTACAGGATTTTATTGCGTACCTTTTTTATTATTTTACCGACGTTTCGAACACATTTCAGCGTTTTTGATCGCGGGAGGACTGATGTGCTGAAAGCTACCGCCGTGTATTGATGGCAGGATCCACGACTACCCTCAATTTGTCTTCAGATTCAGAAATGTCCAAGTTCACATTACGACACACTACACTGACGGTATCGGACTGCTGTACTGTCGGAACACAACGCACACACTTATTAAATACAGGATTCCATGCAGAAGAGAGACGAAAACCATCTTCACGATTGAATATAGATAGGAAGGGGGTAACGGATAAGATTCGAAATGTTCTCAAGAGATTTTCAATTAAGTCAGTTTTCACTCCCCACTCAAAAGTCTTTCAGCAGCTCCGAACACCAAAAGATAGCATACCGCTGCAAATGCGTATACAAGATTGACTGTAGCTGTGGCCGTTCATACATAGGGCAAACTAAACGCACAATAGCCGAACGTATCAAGGAGCATATAACCTCGGTCAAAAATCGGCAAGTGTACCAAGTGTATAAGTCAGCGGTTGCCGAACATCTGCTGGAGTCAGGACCTTACCACTGGATAGAACTACACGTAAATAACCCAATACCTCTCGTACATCTAAGGTCGACTGTATCTCTTAGCGACGATTGCGCATCATTGTGATGTGATGATTGCCCTGTGTCATCCGTCTTCACTCATGTCGCTGCGTACGTGGAATTCCTCGGACCGTCTTGTTTATTTGCATACTTGCATTATTAAACAATGTTTTCATTTTAACTACATGCTAACATACCATGCTGTCAACTGTAGGTACGAGTATATAAATGTTAATCTAAGGAACTGCTATTAACAGCGTTAAGCTTATTTAAACACTTACTTCTGACTGCAACATCGCATGTGTTGAACCTGATTAAAAGTAATTTTTATCCATACATACATCAGTGTGTTTTTGTCGACTGTTGATTAATATCTTCATAATTCTGGTCAACTTTAAGTTCATAAATTTTTGCCTCACATTTTTCAAACATCATGAATATGTTTAGTATGAGTAGTATCGTTTTATCCTACTTGGCAACGCGCTTTTAAAGTAAGGAATCGATTTCAATCGAATCCATTTTTTTTTGTTGGCACTCTTGTGCTATCTATCGGCCCATCCGCACTTTATCATTCCTTTTTCCAGAGGAAATTAAAATTCATAAATGGTTGTGGGTTATGTTTTTGGGAGGGTGATTTTTATATCTTCGAATAAAGTGACTCATATAATAACGATCGAACTTCACTTAGTAAGTTCGTTTGATCATCTTTTATTATATCGTCACTTCATTCTTCAGATATATTATTAACAAAGTAGATATTTAGAGCACCTATTCAATTCATGGATATAAAAATCATAAGATTTTAATGATTTTTTTTTTGACAAAAAACTAACTGTAGGTAGGTAAGTACATAGTTTTTATAATGTTTAGTTCTTTAATAAGAACTTATCAATTTCATATTAAATTAAATGGTTGTAAAACATTATTTCAATATTTAGCAAACAAGCAAATAGTTCTTGCAAACTTGTTGATTATAAATAATTGTAATATTGCCCTTATTTAAAGCAATATTGCACACCTATTCTGATCTTCATTTATTAACATATGTACATATAACCGGGTATTTATCGCGTAAATTACCTTTGATCGTCATCTGTCTTCCTACAAAGCTTTAGCCGGCCTTAAGAATAAAAAGTTCCTTGAATTCATAAACAGTTTGGTCTACTACCACACTACTACTTCTTAGTAATTATTTGACATAATATTAAAGAGAAAATTTGTAAAACTGTAGGTACTAACACTATGCAAACAACTGAGTTGTTAAAAAAGTTGCGACATCGAACCGTTTTGTTTGCATGTCAAAGATTGATAAGACTCCGTTTAGTCTAAAATGCAAACGCTTATCTGCACGTGTCACTTGTACACGGTAATTAGCTGAGTAAATTTCAAGTCGTGATTGCAAACAGAAACGCTCTTCCAGTTTATTTGCTATATCAACAGCTCGGTTCTGTTGGTATACGTATACGCTTGAAAACGCACAAATATTAGTCTCTTTGCTTATTTACTTAATTATTGAAGGATTGGGAAAGAACTTTCGTGTAAGAACTCTAGTAATTTTCGCTTGCCAAGGGATACCTCCAGAAGATGGGCAGTAGCGTCTTTCCGTGTACCACTTCCCGTACTGCGCTCGCCAACACGCCTGCCAAGGATGGTATGGCAAACACCCCCTCATGACCAATACTTGGAGATCCATGAGGGAGGCCGATGTCCAACGGCTGTGATGATGATAATGATGGAATTTCGTTAGGCTGAAAAGCCAGTGGCGTACCGCGCTTTTGTCTAATCAAGAATAGACTATATTATACGGCTTGGTGGAGTTAGACTTCAGACAGAAATGATACAACCTGTTCAGACAAAATTTGGAATGTAGGTTATTCGTACTGAAAAATATAATTTCGCAATTAATACCAGACTGTCCCCTAGCGACCCTGTCATCTAGTAAACGTAGCACCGTAAATCTTTTCGTGTATCTCTACTACAAATTTCTACAGAAAACTTTACATTTTGAAAGCCTTTACGACCGAGTAAACGGTATTACGATCGCATCTGTGAAGTGTATGAAACGCAGCCCAAACTGTATGAATTTAGCGCTGGTTAACGTGTCATTATAGTCGCTTTTGAGTGGTATACTAAATTCATACATTTTTTTAGCACCTGAACTAGATAGCGCTAGAAGCACCGAGAAAGTTTTTTATATAGGGAGGTAATTTTATTATTGAGATATTACATTTTATGAAACTTACTCGTATATGTGCCTCAAAGCTTTGATGCTATTCGTGAAACAGTTTAGTAGGAACTCCCAATATCATAGCTGCTGTCGTGCGCAAAATGCTATCGCGCATGACATGCGGTTTTGACCTCTGTACTGGAAGGCAACGTATTTTTCAGGTCTATTAGATTTCCAAACAAGGATCGTCAGCTCAGACAATCTTAAATCACTTGCAACTATGTTTGTTTGCAGTAAGAAGTTTGAAGACAATCTCACGAAACGAAACTCGGCAGTTTTCATTAAGTGTTAATTCTGTGTGTAGGCTTTGACCTCTGTACTGGAAGGCAACATATTTTTCAGGTCTATTAGATTTCCAAACAAGGATCGTCAGCTCAGACAATCTTAAATCACTTGCAACTTTGTTTGTTTGCAGTAAGAAGTTTGAAGACAATCTCGCGAAACGAAACTCGGCAGTTTTCATTGAGTGTTAATTCTGTGTGTAGGCTTTGACCTCTGTACTGGAAGGCAACATATTTTTCAGGTCTATTAGATTTCCAAACAAGGATCGTCAGCTCAGACAATCTTAAATCACTTGCAACTATGTTTGTTTGCGGTAAGAAGTTTGAAGACAATCTCGCGAAACGAAACTCGGCAGTTTTCATTGAGTGTTAATTCTGTGTGTATGTTAGCGATACCGTGTTGCATGGCGTCACCGTATGTCGTAAATCGTGGTTGGGTTGCGTTATGCGGTGCCTCGACGCAGGACACTTATGTCCAATTCAGCCTTTGGTTCATTGCCCTGGCTAGCGAACGATCCACTCTGTGACGTCACGCTATGTCCATGCACTCAAATTGCATTATACACGCCTGCACTCACTTTAATCAGTGCGTAATTGTTACGGCTTAAACATGTTTGGAAAGGAACATTTAGGTCATTCATCATCATCATCATCTCAGCCGTAAAACTTCCACTGCTAGACGCAGGCCTCGCTATTGGATCTGTATACGTATACTAGCTTTTGCCCGCAACTTCGTCCGCGTGGAAGTCATAAAACGTAAAATCCCCTTTTTCACGCAGAGCCACTTTGATTCGAAAATATAAATCCCATTTATTCCCTATCCCGTGGTAATTTCAAATATCCCTTCTTATTGCACCTCTAGGATACTCAAGGTACATATATGTGTGCCATATTTCAAGTCTTTAGGACCACTGGAGGTTTAGGCTGTGCGTTGATATATCAGTCAGTCAGTCAGTCAGGATTTTGAATTTTATATATATAGATAAGGGGCTGTAACCATACTCACACCGCCTGGTTGGCAAGTGCGCAGTACGGGATACACAGAATATCGCTGCTGCCCATCTTCCAAAGGTATCCCTTGGCAGATTATTACTGCATCCACGGTCATAGGCTCGGGCCACGGGCTAGTATGCTTTAAGTAAAAATGTTGATCTCGTTTCCGCATCTACTGTGAAAGGCATTCTCAGATTGATTAAATTATAGAGAGTGACCTTTACAAATACAATGGACATTGTGTTTGCCCGCTAACGCGCTCTCAGCAGCAAATATTAGCGCACTGAATTAACGCACAGCCTCACTTCCACGAAATTAATTGGGGTCAAAGAGTTTGAGTGCATACATCTCAATTAAATTTAACGATACACTGAAGTCATCGCCACTCCCAAACGGTCAAATAACACGAATACGTATGTTGTTTTTTGTGCACATTAAATACTGAGGACTGTGGAAGTTAATCCCACCGCGCCTGTCAGATCGCGTACAATAGACGTTAATTTCAAAGGTTAGGAATGTCGTCGTCGGCCAGGTAGATTTTTTGGCACCTTTATGATCATATCCTTACGTGTCATAAGCCTCCCACGGTTCCTCATTAAGCCGGTAGCCAACAAAGGCGCCGGGTCGACCATAATGCTGTCGGATTATACGAGGCGGCGACGCGGGTCGTCGGCCCGAGGTGCCCTCGCGTGCTACAATTGCACACAATACGCCTCCACGCGACCCGTCGGCTCCAAAAAGTTAGAAAAGTATGGCACGGTGGTGGGATGATGCTATCTCGGCGCCGCCGCCGCCGTCGGGCCAGCGGCAAGACCCGGGCACCCACACCTCACCGTCCGTCCCGCCGAAGATTCCACTTTTAATTAGAACCCAGTGAAATATAGCGCCCCGCTCAGGATTCCGAGTGAATACTGAGAAACAATAAATGATCCGAAACTGCGAGGATCGCAATAATTTTATGTTATTTGGTATGCGAGGAACGTGGAAACGGTCCATATTTGCATTGCGCTCAATGTTTTATGCAGTGCCTATCAAGCATTGCTTTTAAGTGATTGCGTGCAAGCCTAGTTGTGATAGTTCCTTTAAACCATCAACTATATTTAACTAACATGCCACTTTTTACCTCAGTCCTGTTAGGCTAGTTCTCAGATACAACAGGACCAGGTATATCAACCACTCTATACAATATATTCACGTGTACCTATTTTAAGTATTATATTCAGATTTGCGCTTTCTCTTATTGTGTTCAGGAGATTTTTCCCAATACTTACTATTTTCATTTAGCCAGGCTCATTTTACCTCCTTTGTTAAGCTAGTTCACGTACAACAGGTATTTTTTCCAATCTATCAATTATAGTTAAATGAAAAAAATTGCATAAAATTGTCGAAGTAGGCTTATACGTACTTACTGTACACAGGGGTGAGGACGTGGTCGGTTTTGACTGATTTCTCATTAAAATACTGTCAATACAAATCAGCCATCGACTATTTTAAAGCCATTGCAATAGCTGACTTGAAAAGATGGATTTCTGTGGTATTGATCATTACAGGCATTGATATATATAAATCTATGATTACAGGTTTTACTGTGCACCGCTTTCGATAGCACGTTGGAAATTTCCAAGTCCCTGGAGGTTTGCCTTATTTTGCCACTACACGTACACGCGGGTGTGTTTTAGCCACTCCCACGCGCGGGCTCGTTATGAACTTGAATTAAATGAATGACGCTGTTTTATGAATGGCGGGGAATGAATGCGAGTCGGAAACGCAGGACGCTAGCCCATTGCGCGCACGTGCATCCGCCACTATCTTATTAATACTGAGCTGATACTTCCTACTCGGCTCTGAGAAAGTTTATGTAGGGATTTTGATCTAATTCGAGCACTAGAACGATTGCCCACGGTTTAGTTTCATGTTAGTTTAGCCGTTTAGTTTTATAGTTTTCTTGTGTTAAGAAACAGTTATATAGGATAGGACGAAGACTTTTTCCAGATTTGGGGTAGTGAGTAAAGCTATATGGATTACTACTTCATTTCGGTTTTAACCAGCAATTACTATTAGTACTGTTACAGCTCGGCATAGTACACATACGCTAAGTGCAATAAAGATTATAAAATCCTTATAATAGTGTCTGAAATATTATATAATATAATATTGCAGACACTCGTCGGTCTATGGTTTCTGTGTGCCGTCAACTTATCTTGCTGTTGACCGTAAATTTAACTTTATCTCTTGTCTAGTCAAATCCTTATGTACATATTGGTATCAATCATTCACCTATTATATTATAGTGATACGGTGCCATCGCACATGATCACTACTATATGATTCAGTCGAATATTAATGTTACTTTATTACGTTATGTTTGGTACTTTCAGCTTTTAAATGGACTCTCCGTTAATTTATAGGAGCATAAGATCTGCTCCGATGGTTCCTGACAATAACGATGACAAATAAATTAGAAACTGCTCTCACTTCCCCAATTCTCTGTCAAATGCAATACCTGAACTAAACATCTTCGAGATTTGTAGACGACTTCTTATTTCCCAGACCGTGTTATTCAGCCAACATCCAACGAAATAATATAGAAGTTTATGTCGGCACGCTAAGTCTTAATAAATTGAAACGAATTCCTTTGTAACTGATACAAACGAGTCCCGTTTGTACGCCTCCGCTTCCTCAATATCAGCAAAACTTATGTCAGTGGAGATACGGCGGCTCACAAGGATATAAAATTTCATCAGGCTCACGATAAGAAATGTTGTGGCAATAATTAACGTGATACAAATTACGGACAGCACTCATGCGACGAGAGCGACTACACTTCAGATGCAACATTGTAACACAACTGTCGGAAATGCGTGTGATTTATAGTAATGGCTTTTTGCTGAACATTTTTTGCATTGCATGCAAATTCAAAGCGAGTTATAGTAGCATAAGGTTAGCATCCGCATTTTAACCAGGGGATGCTCAACGGCTTTGTAGGTGTTTAATAAGCTGTTAGGTGTTTCATAAAACCAACGTTGTTGGCAAAGTAACTAATTAAACTCATTATAATTAGCTCTATTTCTCTCTTTTTAATTAGCTCTATTTGGTACTTACATACACATACCAAGAGAAAAATACAAATCACACAATAAAGTAGGCATAATAATTAATAATGCTAGACAATTTAAACAGCATCACCTAAACCAAGCTAAGCAGAGCAGAATTTACTAGTGTATTATATTATCTGTGGCAGAGCTTGTGTCATGGGTACTAGATTACTGATATATTTAATACCGTTATACTACATATATAGATCTTTTTCTTAAAATATATAGAAAAACATCCAGAACACACTGAACAAATATCTGCAGATCGTACATATTTTACACACTGAGGAGTTACGTAGTATGTAGAGATAAAATTGTTTTCTATGTACTTTTAGTTTTCCTGTACTAAGTAACTATAAATTTGTAACAATCGTATATCCAAAATTAAATGAAATATATCATAGTTTTTTTTTATAAAAACGACTAAACCGTGATCGCTCGTATATCCTTTACATTAATGATTTGCATGGGTCTCGTAAACATGCAAGTTTATTGCGCGATGTAATAATTGTGAACTGTGAATGACGATACACTGTTCAGCCTTTAATTTATAAGTGTTGAGCACTTGCGGCGGTAATGATATTGTAGGATTCACTTACAACTCATTAACGGACTATCCGAAGGTACTTGTTTCAAAAGAGGAGAGATTTCGTACCAACATACCAAAATAAAAAGAGCAAAGTTTTGATTTTGTTATGTTGGTACCAACCGGAACCACTTCCGTCCAAGGTAATTTATAAGAAAATAATATTATTAAATTCTTTAAGTTTTTTCCTAACTCACGTGTCATCAACAGATTCAATTATTTTAATTTTTTAATAAATAAAAAATGTTGATTTGTTAGTAAATTTACTTTCCTTAGATAACTTTGCGGTCCCACTGAATGAGTCTGAGTTGAGTTCACTACGGAAGCTCGACCCCCGTCCAGTCCAATCCAGCCGGCTGCCGACCCTAGTTTGTGAGAGATAGTTTTATTTATTTGACGTTGATACACCGAAAGTAAATTGAGTATAGTAAATTGTGTCGTGGTAATGTTAGTTACGATGGCTCATCGGTATCGCACATCACTATTCGTGCTGTCCCACCCGTAAAGTACGACGGTCCCACAGGTCATTTGTACCGTTACAAAATTCATGACATGACGTGATTTTGATGACAGCTGTCTCAGCAATCAAGTTTTACGGACTATAGATTTCTAGAATTGTCTCGCAGTTACATTTTATTCCTACGCAAAGCCCTAATTAACTACTCCAAAGTATATTGTCACAGCCAGGTGTTCAACACGTCACATAGTTTGTTTACTGCTTTTATAAACGCATATATTAGCAATTAATTTATTATGATTGGAAATAATTCTTAGTTTATCCGATCCACGCTGCAGCGATCGCTCGGGGCATAAACAGAATGGAATCGATTATTATAGCATTTATTATCTTTCTGCGGCTTTGCCGTGGGGCGCCAGCGGAAAAATGTTGCCTCTCCTCTCTTGCCCATGGATCTGCCAAGGGATACCTTCGATAGATGGGCAGCAGCGTCTTTCCGTGTCAACATCCTGTACTGCACTCGCCAACCTGCTTACCAAGCGAAGCGAGTACGACAACAACCCCCTCATGATCTTGGAGATTATGTGGGAGGCCTATGTCGAGCAGTGGACGGCCTATGTCGAGCAGTGGACGGCCACAGCAGCAGGTCCTACGGCTTTGCCTGCGACGACGAGTTGCAGAGAATTTTGGAAAATAGCCTTTGTAAACCATACTTCTTTTAAAAAGCTGATTTTTTTAGTTTGAACGCGCTAATCTCTGGAAGAACTGGTTGGAATTAAAAAATATTTTAGTTATGGATAGCACATTTATAGTTTTATTTTTTATAAGGCTATAAGGCTGTATAATAAAAAATAAATACGCAGGCAGAAGCTAGTGTTAGATACCTTCACCGAAGTCATTATTTAAACCCTTCTAAAACTTGTTACCTGAAGATTAAACTACGCCAACAGCTAATTATAACTTTTATATTAATTGAGACGTAGTTTTATAGCTCAGAAGATACAACGGTTAATAATAGTGAATTTATTGAATTAAATTTTTATGTGTGTAAAATTGCAAACAATTTAAATAAATTCTCAGCACACCTTGCCTTAGAATCAGCAGAGCCTATGTTATGGGAACATGTATATCAGATTTCATTGAAACGGTATTTATTAACTATTGATTCACTGAGATTTTAATGCAATGAACTGTCTGTAAGGTCCTGGTGCTCATTATGACTAATCTTGACTGAATTCGGATATAATATTTGAGTAACACCTAAATTACTTTTACGTGACTCAGTTTAAGCTAGAACAGACTTATTTATAGAGATGCCTGCAATATAAAGCCACTTATGAAAAGTTCCTTAAATATTAAGCTTTGCTTCATTCCGAATGGTGCTCGAGAAATCCTTTTGGCGCCGAATGTCAATTTTCTAGAGACTGCTCATCGTCGGCTGAGCAATGGAACACACCGATCTCGCACTTATAACGCATGTACTTAATGGCGATAATGGAGTGATGAAAGACTGTTTATTCAAACAGCTTGTAATGGATCCGAGCACTCTTCTCAATGTGAAACGTGTTTGGATATACGGGAATGCTGCGACTTTCCTAAGCGTTTGAAGCCTGCAAGTGCTGAGTATAAACAGACTTGAACACGCGCGTAGGTACTTGCTCTGAACTTATTGTCGAAAGCTTTGCAAATATTTGTAAGAGTTTTTGCAAACGCCAATCAATCGATTGAAAAATTATTTTCAGTCAAGAATAGAGAAGTGCATGGATGTTAACAATTTATTCTGCGGTCCATAGATAATAAGTGAAACTTTTACAGCTTATAGAAGTGTATGTAAACTTTATAGGAAAATTATAGCGAACTCTATATTTTGCATAGTTTTTTGACAAGGAGAGTGGAAGGGGGTTTTCAAAATTTTTGAAAAGTTACTAGGTCGTGTGGGATATCATATGAAAGGTATTTATTAGCAAATTAATAAACAGTTTTTATTTTTCCTTCAAGCCGTATCGTTTTCGACTTATTCACAAAAACGTTGAAAAAAGTAGCGTTCCCCTCTTTATCTCCGAAGTTTGTGGAGATAAACCTCTGAAACTTTTATTGCTATTAGAAATGTATGTAAAGATTACGGGAAAATCATAACGAACTCTCTAATTAGCATAAATTTTTAAAAATCATCGGATGTGTAAAAAATCTACAAAAGTTCCGCTATCAGACAAGAGATGGCGCTGTCAAGTTTCTCCAATAAATATAAACCGCCTTATATTATATTGTATGATGGCACGGAACCCTCGGTGCGCGAGTACGACTCGCTCTTGCCCGGTTTTATTTGAATGACGCATCAAGTATCCGAGACCTTTCGAAAATGCCCTATTACTTAGTACTATGGTATTTTCGTACATTTCAGTCAGTAGAAATTGTGGAGAGCTTAACAACCAACCATTTTTAATCCTTATACCCTGAGATGTAGGGATTGAACGACACCGTAAGGATTAATTTAAAATTTTCATGTAAAAGATTTCAACGCGCTCACCTCAATACAAAATAATTATGAACCTTATGTTATATTAAATTCTAACATACATTTTTCACTCTATTGACGTTGATTGGCGGTATAGTAATTTCTAAGAAGCACTTTTCAGAGGTGATGTCATTGTATAAACAACAAAAAGATATTAAACTTATCGATTGCAGTATGTTGTCTCGCTGTCTACGTGTGACTGGTACCTACTCCAGTTTTTTTTCCATTTAGGGATTCCGCAAGAAATAGTTAAAACTATTATAAAATACATTCCATTGGGGAAGTACTACCACCAAATCCAAGAAAGTACCTTATGTCCTGTGTTTGAAGGGTAAGGGGGAAATTACGGGCGCATGAGACCTTACAACTCTATGTCTCAGGGTGACGGGCGCAATGCAGTGCAGCGTTAGTCAGGTGCATAGTGAACGTGATCACCGCGGTATTGTAGTTGTTGCAGTGGGCCTTTGGCTTGTCTCGTCATTTAGTCGTATAATAAAAATTCTACCCAGGTTAAACTTTTCAAATGTATAATATTTCTTACGTTTTATTTAAAGACTGTGATATTTACAGTTATGTTAATAAAATACCGTGTAACGCCGCCGCCGTGGGGTGCCGGCAGTAGGATGTTGCCCCTCCTCTCTTGCCCGTGGATGCAGTAAAGCCTGCTAAGAGCTACATCCGGAAGATGGGCAGCAGCGTCATTCCGTGTATAATCATCCCATACTGCGCTCGCCAACCCGCCTGCCAAGCGTGGTGAGTATGGCAACTGCCCCTAATGGAGATTCATGAGGGAGGCCTGTGTTCAGAAGTGGACGTTTTACGGCTGAAATGATGATCAAATGTTGAATAAAATACACAGAATACCTATTTTCTGTGCCACACCTTATGTAATAAAGTCACATTAATATTTGTTTAGGGATCTTGGTCTAAGATTTAATAATATTCAAAATTTCGCAACCGCATGCCTAAGATCCCTGGGGTGCCGGCAGTAAAATGGAGGTAAGATTTTACTTCTTTTTTTGCCCTTGTTTGCAGCAAAAATCTGCTAAGGTATTCCTAAGCCTGCTGTCCTTCTTTTGGAGGTAAGGTATTGCTCCAGTGTCTTTTCATGTATCATGTACTGCGCTCACCAACTCGCTTACCGAATGTAGCGATTATGGCAACCCCTCATTATCTTGGATATCCAGGAGGGAGGCCTTTGTCGAGCAATGATCGTGGCCTGCAGTCTTACGCCTGAGATGATGATGATGCCTAAAATGCAGATCAGCTTCCGCCCTAACTTCTTTCTGACAAGTATCATTATCATAAATTTCGGTCGCTGAAAATGCCTCAAACCATGTTCAAATTATTGCCTTATACGGAACCCATTCAACAGTTTGTCACACCCAATCCTTTTTTTAAGTCTTGCATCTCGCAAGGACAGCTCCAGGCTAAAAAACTTGTACATTTGTAGTCCGTTTAGAACTATGTAATGACATAGTGCGACGACCTCCATCGCATTATGGTCGACTTGCATTCACGGAGCTAAATTGCTGGAAGCAGATATTGGATCATTTTACGTTGAATGTACGCGTAATCTGTCTTTGGTGTTTGTTGCCTAGAATTTTGTTAGGTAAGTATAGAATACCTTTTTGGGTCAGTCACGATAACGAGGACTCAACAAATCACAAGTTGCGCGCAGATTAGGCTATGTAAGTATAACGCCATTTTATTTTATAATTTATATAAAGAATATTGATGATAAAACAACGTCACTAAAAGAACTGAATGGTATCAAATCATAGAAATCTCTGTCACAAATTAAGGATGAGGCCTGACAAAATAAAGTAGTCGAGTAAAAATATATTTTCTTGTTTATATTTTGTGACGGCTCTGAAAACTCCAATCGATTCTTTTAACAAAAATTTTAAACCTTTCCGGTGACTTGATGTTCTTATAAATTAGCATCGCCCATTAATCCCAGCCGCGTCTCTGATGGATGTTTTCCTGTGTGTAAACCATTGTTTTTGTGTACCTACCCTATGATCGATGTACCAGAAAGAACACAATGTCGACATGCTTTATAAGTTTCGGTAAAGTCAACTGTTTGGATAAGCCTTAGCAACAGATTAAAGTAAAGTAGAGCTGATGCAATTCATTATGCTGTTTTGTATTTATTTATTTTCAAATAGTTTACAAATTCAGCGCGCGATAAATCCGTTGAACGCAGCCGCAGTAAATCAGAACTGTGTTACTTCAATCCTTACAAAGTGTTTTAAATGCTGAGTCTAATTGTAGTGAGTTATGAAGCGAGAGACTCAGGCAAGTCGTATCAAAATTACGAGCTGATCATTCTAAATAGGAGGCAGTCGTTCCGGTTATACAGTTGCAGTCCGTAGATGGCCGTCGGCAAGCCGGCGCTCGTTTCTCCAGCTCCCGCCACCCTGCACACCACTTGCGCATTTAGGCCCAACCATCAATACTCAAATCAACTTATTCCGACCCACTTAATCCAAATGACTCACGAGTGGACTCGCTACAAAAATATACCGCCAGACACATCAAAATAGATCCATAAGCAGTAATACAAATATAGAACGGGCGCGTATAAAATAAAGTTGATTATAATAATCTCGTAACGTTCCGATGCGGACGGTTCTAAAGCTCGTACGCCGCAGTTGTCAAAATATTGTCAAAGTGAATTCCACGCGTCTAATATATTAAAGTGATTTTCCACTTGGCAATAATCCTAGCCATTTATTTCGATCTCAGTTGATTTTAACCGCATACCGCATATATATCTAGACGAGGCGTCATTCGCGAGTCGGTTGTTGAACTGTATTTTATTAAGACTTAGGTGACTTAGTGAGAGTGGAGATTAGGACTTCACGGTTCGGTTTCTGGTAATTATCACGCGGTGGCGGCGAAGTGTCTCATTGTCGCCGGTTATATTTAGTGATGATGGCACGTCACGCGGCCGCGGATTATGTCTGGCGACAGGCGGCGTCTGCTTCTTTCAAGCATTCAGCACTGCAGCGCAAGAAATTGTAAGCGAGCCAGTACAAAACCTGAACCAAAACTTAAACTGCGCAAAAATGCGGTTTCGGAACCGAGGTTTTTGATTTTACGAGGTAAATACACAAAGCTGCGTAGCATGTGTAGTAATTAAGAATACTAAAATTTAATGGCTGAAAAGTGTAAAATTAGTCGTTTCACGAGTATTCCCATTGTTTAACTCAAGAAAAGGGCGTTATTTCACTACAACGTATTTCATTTGGCAAGGTCTTTCTGTCTGTGGGTGTCGCATATCCGGTGCACCTCGGTCTCGTCAGACGACGCAACTTTAAACGTGATTGATTGACGTCAAACTCTCGTGAGTGCTTGAAGTCTCATTCTTTCAAATGTTGAGTGCTGGCTGCCATTAACTATTTTGTTATTTGGCGAGTTACTTTCCTAGGAAACATTCCAGACATTTTTTCGTTACAGTTTGAATTGTGTAATAGTTTTGGTTTGGTGAAATATCACGTGCAAAGAAATATGACAAAAATGTCAGGTTCAGGCTATGGATATATATTGCAGTGCAAAACGTACTCAATATGACAAAAAGTTATGCTTTTCAAGAATCAAGTCTTTTGCGTACATTAAGTAGAATATAACATTATTATTGTTTGTCTGAAATCTGGGTTAAGCCGACTATAAACTGGTATCATACATAACATAAAGCTTAGTGGGATTGAGTGCATAATAACATTGTATCACCTACACTCGGCTCTTCTCATAATTAATATCGGCAATGATATTCATAATTTTAGTAAGTGATCTAATAAGCATCTGTTTTTATGATGCTACACGTATATAATTATAAAGCTTAGTAATGCTAATAGAATTTGTATACAACTTTCATATATATTTTTTAGCTTCTAACATTGTCATTTTCGTGGGCGTTTCAGTGTTTTATGAAATAAATGAAGGTATTAGTCACTTAGTGTACACCGTGCGAATGTGTTATCCAATAGGAATGATATGAAATAGCGGGAAAGGCGGGTATCTCACGATACGTCCAACGACAGCAGGCATTATTGTGACAAGGCGGATTTCATTGGCACCAATGAGTCGTGAGTCATGAGCGGTGTGGGAACACCGCAGATCTTTGCGCGCACGCAGCGCCAGCGGCGGTGACCAGCCGTATTTTTATTTGTCGATATCTGTGATCGGCGCCTGCTCCATTAGTCATGTGACACTATCGACACGAGATCGCTTCTCGGCCCTCTTTAATTCCAGTTGAGGTCCGACGCCTGCGAGACTGCAGTCGCACTGCTATGCTAATTTACATGTTCGAACACAACTGATGAATGATGTACTGACACAGGGACGGCGTCTGAATCTCTCGAAATAATACATACAGAATTAAACGAGCCTTCGATCATACCTCTAGATAAGCATACTTTCAAACAGACATATTTTTTCACTAGTTGGCAGAACGATATCATTCGATAATGATATAGAGATAAAAAATTTTACCCCCCTATTTACAGTCATCGAATTACTTACTAGGGACCAGAAAGGAGCAAAAAATCCTTCAAATGGCTGCTTAGAATTTTTTTTGAATCATATCTAAAGGTTCAGTCGTTTGGGATTATAATGCCACGTACAGAAATACACATGCACATGTATACTATACACATCAACCTTATAATATAACTTACTAGCTTCTGCCCGCGACTTCGTCCGCGTGGAATAGTTTCTTTGGGCTAACGCTAACTCTTACCCACGACTTCGTTTACGTAGAAGGTGAAAATATAATATTTTTAAATAATACCTACGTTAAGCGTAATTTTAGGTAGGTAGGTACCTACATCACGCTTTCATCAGTAAGAGTGGAACTTTAAAACATTAGGTAAAAGTACTGGGTCTTATAATCTTATATCATTTAGATTGTAGGTTATTCTAATAATTCATAACTATGTTATTTTATAGTACTTCTGCGTACACTATATTTTCAATTTATCTATTCAATTCACAAAGTATTATATTTGTTTATATAAAAAAAGTATATTTACAATCACAAAACTAAATGGAAACACAAAGTAGGCAAATTTAATTAAAATGCTGGAGGCGGGCAGCCCTATCGCATGTTTACGTACCGCGCGGCTGTAGGTATTTATTTCAAAAATACGGCCGAGTCAAACTACTGTATACATTACTATTCTGTGCTACGACGACGTATGATTTGAAGGTTTGCGTTATATTGAATTATTTTCCCTCGTTGAATAGTAAACAAACTAAGTGTAGGTGTTATAATTTCGGTGATGAACTGATTACCTATCCGTTTCTTTGTCTAAAATGAGTATTAACTTATCACTATGATTGATTACTGAGCATAAAGTTCGTATAAATGTCTATCTAATTACCTCCTCAAGTTTAAAGCGTAGCTAGTTATGTAGTACTATATTAATTCTGTGGTGTAGGTAATTAGATTTTATCTGTATGTAATTTAACAGTCACTTGAATAAAAAATCGTATACAAATCAGATCAATAGCTATGGCGTAATGTGATTCTAGACAGAGTTTTAATGTTGTAGATAGGTAGCTCTGTATAGGTTCCTGTGGGAATGAGATATTTTCCCGAAGTAAAAAGTAGTCTGAATTTTGGTACCTTCCTACCCTATAAGTTAAGTAGTGTGATGGTATGTCGCTAAGTTTCGATCCAACTAAAACTGTTAAATAAAGACAGTTGCATCAAAATTTTATAATAAATTCCCTAAATTATGGCGCCTAACGACCCTCTAAGTTAGAAAAGTGATCAAATACTAACTTTAAGTCTTAGTAACAAAAAAACATCAAAATCATTTCAGTAGCTATGGCGTCATTCGCTTCTTGACACGATCACGCTAGATTTCCGCGGGAATGAGGTATTTTCCCGCCGTAAGAAGTAGCCTGTGTCCGTGCCTAGGATCCTATCTTTATATTAACCAAGTCTTATAAAAACCCGTTCAGACGTTAAGGCGTGAATGAGGTAAACTTTTAAACCAAACTATTAAAAATCACTAACTTAATTAGTTTTCTGCCTACTGCCTACGCCTTAAGTACGATAGCATGAATATTAATAGCCCATATCCTTTTCTAGGTTACTATCTATCACCTGACTAAATTTCATCAAAATCCGTTCAGCCGTTTAGGCATGATAGAGCAAAACTCCCACCAAAAACCATAAAAAAATCACTAACTCAATTCAGTTTTCTGCCTACTTCCTACCCCCTAAGTACTATGACGTGATAATTTTGATCTTATATCCGTTTTTAGGTAACCATCTATTACCTTACTAAATTTCATCAAGATCTGTTCAGCCTTTTATACGTGAAAGAGCAAAAGTCCCAACAAAAACGACTAAAAATCACTAACTCAATTTAGTTATCTGCCTACTACCTACCCCCTAAGAACGATGGCGTGATTATTTATAGCCTATGACCATTTCTAGGTTATCATCTATCACCATACCAAATTTCATCAAAATCCGTTCAGCCGTTTAGGCGTGAAAGAGGAACAGACAGACAGACAGACAGACAGACAGAGTTACTTTCGCATTTATAATATTAGTATGGATAAGTTATAAAACACATTTTTTGCGTCAGTGTAAAAAGATATGACGTTTGATAAGTAGGATGGAAGGAGCACTGGGCCGCTATGCGCATTGTCACCGCTCAGCTGGTGGCCCGCCAAGAGTTGAATGAAAGAAGGATTATAACGTATTTTGGAGTGCAGTTTAATTACAATGTACGATTGTGATTATTGAATCAAGTTGTCTTTTTGAGATGAAGCAATGTAGTGCATTGCAGCACAGGAATAGTATGCGTCGGCGGTTGAACGAGGGTCATTGAGCTCAGTTCTGACTCACCGCATGCGACATACGTAGTCTCTATCACATTAATACTTTCTTATAAGGTTGTCGCGCTTAAATAATGCATGTTATGCAACTGGTTGCAATTTGTGTTCTCTTGCGAGATCGCAAAATTGTATGCCTCGCGGATCGCGTTACAAAACGATTCAGCTGATTATCGCAATAAAAATACTCCCTAACAGATACCAACTTTTATCCTCGCATACGTGTGCTCTATAAAGCTCGCTTACGAGGTAATTGCTGGTTTGATTGCCTATAATGTACATGTTTTTTTAATTTAATTAGAAATCTCCGGCTCATTAGAACGTGTCCGTTTACCTTATTCTATTTACTATTTCCTACAAAGGCGCCTTTGATGTGATTTTATAGCAATGGAGGTATTTTTCAATTAGTTATTTGTGATTGTGCTTGGCATTATGATTACGTTCAATCGTTTGTGTCACACGAGGATGATATTAGTATCATCCGAAGTACAAAGGGCGTGAAGGCATGCGCCTTGCGCCCGCCCCTATCAGTTCCATCTCAAACAGGCGACGCATACCAAGGCAGCCTATAAGGATTTACGCATCGACACAGGAACTCAAAACAAACTCAATGATATGCTAAAATCATTGTGTGATTTTAAATTGCTTCAGCATTGTGTTCGATAAACAGGACAGAATGTTCAAGAGCGGACACACAGGTCTGTCATTAAATACATTATCGTGTTATCGACGAGTTCTTGAAGCGGTTTGCAATTAGTGTTACTAAAAGCGAGTGCCGGACCCACCGCGCCGCCGCCGCCGGCGCCGCCGCCTCGTTGTCTTTATGAAAATATCACTAAATTGAGAGATAAAGGTAGTTCTTTTTGACGTGATAATAGCCGCCTGTAGCAACGGGATTCTCTATTTGCGCGCAGTTGTCTGTATCTGGCCCTGCCTTAATGTGATATGTTGATCCAATACTCATGACATTTCACGATGTTTTGCTACTTGTGTTCTCTATGTTGTTAACTCTGTCGGTTTTCTTTTGTTCTAGCAATTTACAACAATTTTCATTGATCTCATGGGTCATCATTGTCTCTTCTTGGCTGCTGTAATCCATGATAATGGTTTAGAAATTAAACTTACATCGAAATTTTAGTTTAAACGATAGGGTCATAACATGGTTTAGACCCGTACGCAACCTTAAAAACAGAGATCAGATCACAGCATTATAAACGTAGATCTTAACCTAACTAGAGAACAAAACTTAAGTTCAATTTAAAGCTTTGTAACAAAACTGGCGTTGTGGCGCTACCATAACTTTAAACCTGCTGTTTCCTCTCAACTTCTGCAACTTAACGTTCGTAGGTACAAAATTTGTGTCATAAAACGCCGAACCGTGGCGGGCGGCCGTAAAAGGCTCTGTCACTCGGCCTTTCATATCACTTAATAAGACGCGGCGCGGGTAAAGCTTCGTGATGGATATTCGAGAGCAGTCACGAGGCTCGGGGCCGTGGGACATACGACTGTTTTAACTGGCTTCTGTCACTTTCAACTTTCAGATGCTGATATAAATTAGATATATTGTTAAATATGTGTTTTAAGTAACAGCACTTTGAGTCCCTAAGATAAGTTTGGCAATTTTAAAGAGCGTTTTTCAATTTTTATCTCTTAGTTTCATTTAACAACGGAAAATCCCGCTCGTTCTAAGTTCGGGGCGAACAACCAGTAAATAATAAATTAAAATGGTTTTTTGCTCTTCTCGTTTGAAAAAAGTTGATTTAAACAAAGTCTCACTCATTTAGTTATAATTTTAGTATTCTTTGTTTAAATTTTCTTCTTGCTCCTGCTCATTTTTGCCAAGCATGAAATTTCAAATACAAGAACACTTTCATGAGATAAAATTAAAGTAATTGCTTACAACTATATAAAATGTAAACGTTTAAAATTGGAATAGGGTGTTTCAAAAAAGATTGCTTCAATGACAGAATCAATTTTAAATTTGGAAGTGACACTGCAAGTCGTTGCTACAAAACCTTCTGCGCTTTTGGTGTTTTTTTACTGCTAATTTCACAGCGGGTTGGTTTTTAACGAGCACTCATACAGCTTAACGGCACGCGCACTGAATTGCGCTTGCGCCATGTTTACCGTCACATTGTAATATGATCCTGTCTTTGCGTGATAATGGTTGTAGTAGAATCTGAGCGGAGATTTTGAAAGCTACTAAACTTATTGACAGCTATGAAAGGCCTTTGCCGTTTTAAAACTGAATAAAACTCATAGTATTTCGTGGTGAGACCGTTGTCATTCTTAGGTAACACCCTATTTAATATTTGATTAAGTATCCACATTTCCCGTGATATCTGAGGTATTTCTTTATTACTTTATAAAATATTTTTTTATTTTATTTTACAAAGTAGTTTTGTTAGCTGGTTATAGATTTCAACTTGAAAAGGTAAACCAAACAACGACGGATACTGTACACACTTACAAAATCCGCCAAAGTGAATTGGAGTAAAGTATATAAAAGTGATTGGTTAGTGCAACAGTGTACTGCAAATGAACCGGATAAGGTAGGTGCTTGATTTGGTCGTAAGCAGTAACAGCATCCTGAGCTGAGCATACACGAAGCTCGGCAAGTCGGTACACCGCAAAGTATGGGCGTAATTTGAAACAACGTAAAAGTACTTTGCAGCACTTATAACCGTATTCATGGAGCATACTTTGCCACTTTTCTACTTAGCGATAAAGATTTCCGTTCTTATATTACAGGCATTTAAAAAAATAAGCTAAACGCTTTAATGAAGGTGATTTAGATGTCTCTGTTGACGATTTTATTGTTATTTGGACAGCAAGGGAATGCTGCCAATTAATACGTTGGCAATGAGATATTGAACTGAATAACTGAATTATATTCAGCGAGAAATGTTCAAATCTTTAATATTTTATTTGGTACCGATGTCAGAATCATAAAAAAATGTTCCTGGCGTATAAAGGAGAACTCATTGCCAAAATTATCAAAGTTCGTTTATGGTAAGTTATTTTTAAGGACCGTTATTCTCAGACTCTGGGCCGATGGTATGAAGTCAAAACATTCGTTTTAGCCGTAAAACGTCCACTACTGAACACAAGCCAACTGAACACTGAACACAACGCTCATGGATCTCCATGAGGGGTAGTTGCCATACTCACCACGCTTGGCAGTCAATTGTATTTACTGACAATAAAATAACTAAACTAACTGGCACGTCGCATGTACGACCGCGCCGACAACTACCCCAATATATGTAAATCAAAGTCAAAGTCAATATGTGTTTATTCAATAGAGAAAAAGCTACACAGAATAGCCAGCTTACAACATAAAAATAGAATACATATAATTGAATAAAGCAAATAATTAAATAAGTTCGAAACTTCTCCCGAGTGAATTGGCGTCAATCTGGCGACCCCTGCCCCGAAAAATCCTAGGCGCACGAACTCCCTGTAGGAGCGAAATTGGAGCACACGCGTCCAACCAAAAGCCGCAGATGGATCACCTGAATCCGGTATCTGGACGATAACCCGTGACCTAAACGTTGTAGATTTTAGAGTTGAAGCGAGGGTAAATAGCCCTGCTCAAGGCTTTTACCTGCAGCGTCAAGAAGTTTCAGATGACCAGCAGGCCGATTACGTATCTCGCGACAAGTTTGCTATTCCTTGCTGTTATCTATATATGTATGTAAAATTCAAAGTCCTGACTGACTCACTGACTGACTGATATATCAACACACAGCCTCAACCACTGGACCTAAAGACTTGAAATTTGGCACATACATATATACCTTGAGTATCATAGAGGTGCACTAAGAAAGGATTTTTCGAAATTCTTACGGGATAGGGAATAAATGGGATTTATATTTGCGAATCAAAATGGCTCTGCGTGAAAAAGGGGATTTTACGTTTTATGACTTCCACGCGGACGAAGTCGCGGGCAAAAGCTAGTATAAAACAAAATTGACGTTTGACAGCAATGATCGCGAAATTTACGCCTGTTGCAAACCTGTTGCGAGACACGTAGTCAGTCTGCCGACTGATTAAATAAACTATGGCTATCTATCAGGTTCTGCAGAATTACGTTTGAATTAGTTTTTTTTGCAACTGTAAAATTTGTGTGATCCTTAACGACTTAATGTTGAACTATAAATTTATTTGAACATTTCGCGTGAATGCTCAGACATTTTACGATGTATTTGATATTAGAACGGAACGCGACGAAAACTGTGCACGCAGTCAAATTATTAAGGGGAAAACAGATGTTGTCTATACTCTGTTGTCACTTTTCTTGCCTTCTATTTTCATTATCATATCAGCCGTAGGATGTCTACAGCTGGACAGAAGCCTACCTCACGGATCTTCTAGTACTGCGCATGGAAGCGGCATCCACCGCCCACTTACAGTCTGTATCTATTATGCAATCTTTAATCAGCCGTAGGATGTCTACCGCTGGACAGAAGCCTACCTCACGGATCTTCTAGTACTGCGCATGGAAGCGGCATCCACCGCCCACTTACAGTCTTAATCTTTATTATGCCTTTAATTTAAATTAGCACCGAAATATGAAACCTTATGTTTTAAAATTGCAGGATTTGATCGCGTAGGTACGCGTACCTTTTTTATTATTTTCCCGACGTTACGAACACGTTTCAGCGTTCTTGGTCGCGGGAGCACCAAGTTGCAACATTTATACCTAATGTATAGTTTTGTAAGGGATTTTATAAACATACTTTAAACGATAAATTGTACTGAATTGTATAAGTCCTCTTTGATAAATGTTAATTGAATTACATACATGAATGATAAACAGAAACACTAAAAATATAAAAAAATGTGTTAACATAAATTATATAATTATATAAAAACACATTGTAGATATAAAATATAAAGGGACCATTGGAAAGAAAAAAAAATTACATAATTATACAATAATAGTCAAATAATATATGCATTATTACAAATAATTATGACATGCATGGAAGTATAAGACAATAACATAATATGTCTTCAGTTAAAAAACACAATAACTAATAACAACATAAAGGGCTGTCCACTGCGAGATGTGACATTGCTGGCATAGATTGTTTTTTTGCATTAATTCGAAAAATTACAAGCAATGCCAGCAATGTAAGTAAATCATTAATGACTTCTGCATCTCAGAGAGTGAACAACCCGCATTATGGACGCCAGTGTTGACGACGCGTTAATAAAGAATATTTAAACGCCTAAACCACGATTCTAAAAATCCTTAAACAATGGAAAGCTGATTGTTAGCGAATAACAAAGGCTATATTGTATCCCCGTATTTCAACGGGAACGGGAGCTGCGCGGGTGAAACCGCGGGACGCTGCTAGTATCCACAAACAAGCGACGGGTGTTGACGGGTACTGCAGGGCGCCGCATCACTCGATATCGATCTCAACTCGACCCGCAGCCTTCCAAATAGGGAGCTGCTCCCAAATAGGCATCGGCCGGGCCGTTGCTTGCCGTCAACTATCGAGGACGCCAGTGCATTGTCTATACATCAAGCCAGTATCACCATCTTGTTAAGTCTCACTTCAACGCTACGCATGGCTAATTCCTCGAACCTCTCCTGAAAATTGCCTGAGAGGCAAAAAAATCACCTTTGGAAATGTGGCTTATGCTAGACTTCCAAAGGTGGTATTTGCCTCATTGATTATGAGGCAAAAATCACCTTTGAAAATCTAGCTTATGCCACATTTCCAAAGGTGATTTTTCGCCTCTCAGGCAATATTTGTTAAAAAGGTTCAGTTTACCCTGAGATAGTTACTTGCTGTTCATTTACGAGTATTTATTTATCTACTGTACAGAGAAAAGCAATAATTACCAGGGGGATTTTGTTTTTTTATAGTGTTTTTCCCTGAGACATTTAAGGTAACGGAATAAATCCTAGTGAAAAAATGGGAAAAGTGCAACTATTCGTGGTGTCTACTCTCCTCTTTGTTAACTTGATATTGTACATCTAAAAGGTCTTCGTGCAACAAAACTATGACTGCTCTTAGTTTATACTAAGCCTACAGCATCTCGTGTTTGACTTTTTTTTTTGTTATTATTATGTTTCAACATAGTAAATACGTCTCTTTTTGCAAACGATTTTAACAGTAACTGTATGTGAGAAGCACTTTTTTATATTCTTGTTTATTCAAGGAAGAGCTTATGCTTATATTAACCTTAGATGATATGTGAAAACGTTTGGTCAATATCTACATTTGTAGAATAGTTTTTCTAGTTACTTAGTACTGTTTGTTTACCAAAATATATAATAATCAGGCAGGCCAAGAAAGCGAACGCGGGGCGACCTCGACTCATTTGAAAGAGATTGGTTGCATATATTGAACGAGAGAGTTGCCCAGTGGAGCAGTGACTTTGCTCAGCAGTGGGACAAGAAAGGTTAAAAGGTGCCTTAATTATTTAATTCTAAAATCAAGTTATAAAGTCTAGTAAAAAGCTATTTTAAAATACATCTGGTTTAATGTCTCTACATAGTCGCACACAAGGGTTGTTTATCAGATAGAGCATCTTGGAATTGTCGAGTACCTTTATATAAAAAGTGAACCAGGAATTTAAATTGTGGCGCCCAGAGTAACCTTTGATATTTTAAAGCTTATAAAAATAAGTTAATCTTCATTCCTGGCATATTTATGCGGGTTTTTTGTGCAGTCGTAGGTACTGCGTCCAGAAAGTTTATTGTCATATATGACCTGCCATAACTACTCGCTACTCGTCGTGCCATGTGAGGAATGCAGCCTATGCAGCCTTGAGGTACGATCGTTAAGGCGTAATGGAAGAAATACTGAAGTCAATAACATTGGGCTGGCGGTTTGCGAGACCATGACGGCTTTACTATGGGAATATTGATTAGAATGTGCTTTTGACGGTGAAGGAGAACATCGTGGGGAAACCCGCGGCTTAGTGAGCCTATTGTCCTAATCCTTCTCTAAATATAGCCGAATAAGCTAAGAGGATGGTAAAGGCGCTGGGCCACAAGCAAGTCTCCTCTAACGATTTCCCAGGCACTGCATCGTCCGTATGGAATCAGTTGCTGGCATTGTGCTTGTATAAATAACAATGAATGGTTCAATGTGTTGCTAGGCGGAAAACTGGGGAACGGCTTGACTGATTTGAATCATTTTTTTGTTTCGTTTTCACCAAAACAGGGGTCGTTTGGGTTTAAAATATGAGTAGGTGCTTTTATCGGGTTCGGACAGGACGCCTGTCGATGTGAAAGGCCAATGTACTGGTTTTTGAGATTCATGCATGCGTTGTGTCGGCCATCAGGGCATCTCTGGGGAATGTGGCGGTTTTTAAATTAGTGCAGGATTATGTATGCTAGCACGCGGGCGGCCCTGAGCTATCGCAGCATTGTATTCAAATCCCTGCGCGTCACCTCGGCGATGGGCGACGTCTGCGCAGGTCATCACTCATACTTGCTTAACACGCCCTTCGGCCTCGTTTCGGCTTCATTTTTAATTTTTCACAACTATTTATGCACATGACGTAATTAAAGAAATGACCTTTAGGATCGGTTTACTTTCAGAATTTTAAGAGTTTTTGTCGCCTTCGATTTAATGTCATTTTGGCGTCGTCGTGTGATTTGAATTAAATGTAGAGGTAGATTCGACACATAATAATCAGTGTGCTGTTAACCAGATCGGAGTAATACCTCCACCTCTGTCTAACACTATGTTACGAACAGTATGAATTAATTTATCATGATCATTATCATCATCTCAGCTGTAGGACGTCCACTGCTGGATAAAGATCTCCCTCATGAATCTCCAAGATCGTGAAAGGTTTTTGCCATAATCACCACGCGGTTTGTCGAGCGCAGTAGGTACCTACGGGGATGTTGATACACGGAGAGATGCTGCTGCCCATCTTCCGGAAGTAACCCTTGGCAGATTCTTAATGCATCCCCGGGCAAGAGAGGAGAGGCAACATTCTTCTGCCGCCACCCCACAGCATGAATCTATTATGTTAGATTATATTTATATCTGTTAGATAGCTTCTAGATAGAATACCTATATTTATCCTTGTGGATACTCTATTTTGAAATCATGAGAGAACTAGAGGAAGCTTAGCTTTTCAGTGAACGAGCCACTACCTGATATCGACCACTCCTATGTTTAAGATCTTTATTATTTCTCAAAAGATTACAAATCGTTTACGAGAATAATATTAACTAAAATAAGCTTATCTAAACTTTCGTAACGGGATTCACAAACATAAAAATTATATTGAGGGTAGTTTCGCATCATGCGTCGAACAACTGACCGAATCGGATAACACGGGGTGAAAAAATTATTGAACATGTTTTTATTGTTCAGCCTTGTGAAATGTGACGCTTAAGGGGCCGTCTCCACGAGCGAGGGAATCGCGGTGATGTTATCGTTCGTGCCACGTATTTGTGAAGACGGCGCCCCTAAGTGATAATAAAAAAAAATTAAAGAGTTTTTGACTATTTGACATCGGTTGGCAGACTCTTCATTGCATTATTAATACAGTAAGTGATGTTCTACTTGATACTAAAAGACGATGCGGTGTAAAGAAATGTAAGAATTTTTCTCAACAGTGATGTTGATTATATTGTTGCACTATCTAAAAATAATTATGGTTAGAGATTTATTATGAAGTTTCTAAATTTATAGATATCAACATAAAAAAGTGTAATTTTTCCGTTTTAATTTTAGAAAGGAAGTAACCGAATCATTCCTTTTACCCCATTTTACGTGATTTTAGTTAGGAAGTGCGCCAACAGAATTGACACAATTAAAGATAAAAAAATGTATTTTGTCTCATTTTACGACAGGTACTGGAAAGGAACTGGAAAGGAAAGGAAACTGTCTAGAACCTTGGCGATGGGCCAAGGTTCATTCCCTACATGTCAGATGAAAATGTAATAAATTTGGCCAGATGCGTGTCGAGCCACGCGCTATGTAGGGTTCCATAGTTAACCGTAGACCTGTTGATAGAAGTTAGTGTATGTTTTTAGACGTTTACCAAAACAAACTTAAAAAAAAAAGATGCGGTTTATAAATATACCGATATTTGGAAACCGCATCACTTATTTGAGCGACTATTCCTCCGGATCTAAATAAGCAAGCTATAGTTTAGCGTTATAGTTTTGGCGCCTAAATCGAAAAACTGTCTTCGCAACCCAAAACAATTTTAAAATATCTATTCAAAAATACCCCACACGATAAGACAATCTAGAAAAAAAAGTTCCTCACCCTACGTGTACGTGTATGTATGTACCTCAAATAAATGATTAATCAGCATTTTTTGTGGCGTTATCTCGGCGTTGTCATTTTATATGTGCATAGAATAGAATAGAATAGAAAACTCTTTATTGCACACCACATGAAAAATAACTTTCTAGAACTAATAGTATCAGCAAAGCCGGTGACGGACGGACAGACAGACAGAGCGAAACTATAAGGATTTCTTGTTTTACTACGAAACCCTAAAAACCTATACACATGTTATAAATTAAATCGCACTGTAATTTCGTCCCACACACCCTGATCGATTGCCTTGTATAATCGTATGTACAATGTACACAAACACACAATTTACTTACGAACTGGTTTTCGGTAATCGTTAATATCTAGAGCTGTTGCATACAATGCGCTTTATTGTTAATGGTTTTTATTTGGTGTATTGTAATGACTGATCATATGCAGCAATGTTGCATAAAATTATCGATGAATGAAGATTACGATGAACTGCATGTTGATTGCTGTTCATCATCATCATCCCAGGCATAGAACGACCAGTGCTGGAAAAAAGCCTCCCTCATGGATGCATGAGGGGTTGTTGCCATACTCACCACAGGCGGGTGGGCGGCCGGTAGGCAGGCGGGTTAACGAGCGCAGTACGGATTAAATAAATAAATTCACGGAAAGACGCTGTTGTCAATCTTCCGAAAATATCTCTTGGCAGATTCTTAGTACATCCAAGAGAGGAGGAGCCACATTCTATTCTTACTGCACCCAAAGGCAATGCTGGAACACCACGGGAAAGGTTATTGTAAAACGGTACCTAATTGCTATTAAACTTACAAAGAAAAGTGAAAAATATTATAGTCCTGTGGTTTACTACTTTTAGGTAATAATTAAAAGTTTAAAAATGGATTGTGGAGATTTTTTTATATCAAAGATCTAAATTCATTTTTCGCATTTATAAACTAGATGATTTATTAAGCTTAAGCAAATAAGCTGAGAGAGAGAGAGAGAGAGAGAGAGCTAGGTGCTGGGAAAGCCTGATCCGTCTTATCCCAGGCACTGCAGCGTCCCGTACAGCATGAAAACCAGTTTGCTGACGCTGTATAAATCATTTATATTAATTAGATGTGAATGGCCAATTTAATTAACTGTGAAGAAATACATCTGGAGGAAAGTCGCTGCTTAGTCAGATTTAGTATCACAATATAAAAGTAGAAATATAAGAAAAATAGGGTTTGACGACTTTTGTCCAAAATGAAAAATGACAAGGTATAATAATGTCCATTTGTTTAAAAATGTCAATGTATATGCTATATTACGGAAAAAGCGTGTACTTATACCATTTCAAATTTGAAGTCGTGAGCATCAGTAGTTCTCAAGATATCCATCTGTGACAGATGACTGACAGATGATGAATGATAGACTGACAAACAAATTCACACCATAAGTGCTTCTTATTACCATTTTGGTCCGGAACCCTAAAAACAAATTATCTGCGTCCCTTGTTGTAGTGGAGAAACAGCCTATAGGATGCCTTAATTCATTAAGCTGATTCCAAATTTTAATTTTAATTAGGGCGCTGAGAGCCGTCGACGTGTCACCAAACACGTTAAATAACTCTTTATATTCATCGTATTTACTTTGAGATTTAGTCTGTGGTGTAAATCAAACTGTCGACCTAATTCATAATATAATAACAATGCTGGGCAATTCACACGGCATAATCTAGCCCCAAGCTAAGCAGAGCTTGTGTTATATGTACTAGATGACTGATATACTTAATACATTACACTACATAGATAATATATTTTATTATATACCTCTTGCGTTGCAGGCGGACCTTCGCCCGCTGCGCCAAATAGGTCGTCACATAATTCCGGTAGGAGCATGAAAAAAATCTTCATCATGTCAGCCGAAGGACGTCTACTATAGGATAAAGGCCTCCCTCATGGATCCCCAAATCCTGATGAGGTGTTGTTACCATACTCGCCACGCTGGGCTGGCGAGTTGGCGATTGCAAAATGTCGCTCACACACAGCTTCCGGCGGTATCCGGAGGTATCTCAAGGTGTCTTACTATCTTTGTAATCCTTGTAATCCTCGTCAACTCGCCTGCCAAGCATGGTGAGTATGGCAACAACCCCTCATGACTAGTACTTGGAGATCCATCAGGCCTATGTCCAGCAGTGGACGTCGTAAAGCTGAAATGATTATGATGACTATTGTAGTGCAAACGTGACACAGCTAACCCGATTTTACCTATCACGACGTAGATAAATAGTATTTGATAAGAATTTTGCGAACTGAGTTGTAGATACCTACTCTATCAGATTACGATAAAAATATAGGTAAGATAATTGTATGTTACTTAATGAGAATCAGTTTAATTTGTTTACTCGCGATGGCGACCTTGATGTGTTTTATCAGACAGATAAGACTTCGTTATTTATAAATTGCAATGCGTATTCTTTTTTTTTAATTTATTTCAATCACCACATTTACCTACTTGAACGTTACAAAGATTTTGATTGTTATCGTTAAGGCGACGAAATAATAAAAAAAACATTACAAGTCGTATGTAAGCGCTATGTAAAACAGTATTTTCGTTTAAAATAAAATCTATTCATCATCATTTCAGCCGTAAAACGTCCACTACTGGACTAAGGCCTCCCTCATGGAACTCCATGAGGGGTAGTTGCCATACTCACCACGCTTGGCAGGCGGGTTGGTGAGCGCAGTACGGGATGTTGATATACGGAAAGACGCTGCTGCCCATCTTCCGGAGGTGTCCCTTAGCAGGCTCTTACTGCATCCACGGGTAGGAGAGGAGGGGTAACATTCTACTGCCGGCACCCCACGGCTAAAATCAATTGGTTATGTAAAATCCAACCAACATTTTTGAAAAGGGTGTTAGAGTTACATATACCAGGCCACTCAGAAAGTAATGCGAAAAAAGTTTTTAAGTTTAAGAAACTGCCCAGATATAATCTATTTTGAAATTGTGTTCCAAATTAAAAATTTACTGGATGGATCTGCGCCGGGAACATTTTGCGCTTTGATTCTTAACGATTTCAAGTGTCGCCTGAAACCGGACGAAGCGTACGATATAGAGGTACTTCAAATCAATTCATATGACGTTCATGGATGAAGACCCTTTCGTGGCGACGCGCTCGAATTTCGTTAAATCGTTGGTATAACGATGAAGAAATAAGTACTTAGTCGCCCTTAGACGGCTGTTACGGAAGAAAACAGCGCGCTGTTATTAGATTAATTTAAGACTTTGTGGCTTAGCGACCACATCGTTCGTGCAACAAAAAGAAATGAAACGAAATCACAAAATACAAAATACAAATACAAATACAAAATAATTTATTAGCCAAAGTTAAAAATTTTACAATACATGTTTGACAGTGGTCCCCGCACGAGGCAAGCCTGTATCGCGGGAGACCTCATTACAGAGTTCGAGTTACAAGGCAAACAATTAAAAGAGAACAGAATGACAACTATAACTATACAACATTGAATTTAAGTTAACGAAAAGAAAAAGAAAACAAAAATAACTAACATAACAGTCCAACTAAGCGAAAATGCAATTAGAGCTCTCTGCATAGCAATATGATCGATTTATTAGGAGTGTGGGAGGGGAAGGGGGAATATATGTATATGGGATATAATAAATAAATAAGTAAGTAAGTAAGCTTGGAATACTCATCGCAGAATGCTAAGGAGGTCTTCAGTAGCATCGTAGTCTAGGGTTAGCAGCCAACGTCTTATTTTTTCCTTCACGCCATAAAGGGAACTGGATAGATCGCAAATATAACAAACTTAATTCTTAATTAAACCTAAATCTAATAATTTAAGTAAAAGCTCCACCTCTTCACAACTAGGGTTGGATAAAATGCATTACAAACGTCAAAAAATATACATGTACAGTAGTTTTTGGTTATCTACATGACCGGAACTGAGACGTCCTTCACTACTGGCGTCATGAATAAGCTCAGAGTCGCTCAACGAGCTATGAAGAGGGCTGTGCTTAGGGTTTCTCTACGGGATCAAAATGAGGAGATACGAAGAAGAACTCGGGGTCACCGACATAGCCAAACGGCTTAGCACGTTGAAGTGGCAATGGCAGGTCATGTAGCACAAAGATCAGATGGGTTAGATGGCCGACATGAGTGAGCTCACTGATTTCATGTGGTAACAAAACGGTGCGGTCTCATAACGGTAGGGGCGTATCTAATGATTTCAATCGTTGGGTCCTTTTCAATCGTTGGTTAGGTATTGTTGACGTGATATGGGTTATCAATAACAACAGGTTAGATATGATCAACCTTTTACACACGTGTCTTTATGCACGTAGCGAATTGTGCCTTCGTGACGTCATGAGTCGTTACGTCATACATAACACATCATTATAGACCATAGCAACTACTGCTGTCCATTTTCTACCTCAATTATAAGATTAGTCACATTGTAAAGGCATTGTAATAATCTGATCAGGGATCTGAAACACTTTGAATATTTTGGTTTCGGTTTTTAAGATAAGGTCAAAAAGTGTTTATTCATTTCGATCCATAACAATGTCGATTAACAAAAGGAAAAAAATACATTTAAATTAAATAAAACATATAATGCGAACGAATACATCGTTCGCTACAGAAACTTTTTTTTCCAAGTTAAGGATATAAGCAAAAAAGCAACCTAAGAAACTATTATATGAAACTATTAGCAACAAGACAAAATAAATTAGGCCAGGTGCGTGTTGAGCCACGCGCTGTGTAGGGTTCCATAGTTACCTGTAGACCTGTGGTTAGAATGTGGTGTATGTTTTAGTTGTCTGGTAGAGAACGTTCTTTAGCGATAAAACCGCCAATTGTCACTTTGTGTTTAGTGTTTATCTTTTTGTTGTTATTTTTATATTTAAGGTGTGCAATAAAGCATTTTCTATCTATCTATGTTACTCACTTTTACCAAAACGTTCATGGTTAAAACTACATCCATGATTTTGTTCCGATTTGTAAAGCTAGCAGATTAGATTTTAGAGGGGGGACGCTCGAAAAGAAATTTAAAACTTTAACATTTCGCCAACGAAACCCTACATCGAAAAATGTCTGTCTTGAACTAAATGGTTTTAAAATACCTATTCAACGATACCCCACACGATGTAAAATCAAGAAAAGTAATTTCGTTCCCATCTCACGTGTATTGGGTACCTACTGCAAATAATATATTTTTTGTAATTTTTGCACTGTTATCTCGGCGTCATTAATTTATATATCCATGTAAAATTACAGCTTTTTAGGACTAATAGTTTTATTCGTAAAGCCGCAGACAGACAAATCGAAACTATAAGGGTTTCTTGTTTTACTACGTAACCCTAAAAAGAAGAGGAGGACTACTTACTACTACTATCTCAGCCGTAAGTCGTCCACTGCTGGGAATAAGCCATATCATGGACCAACTACTGATCAAGACGTCTAGTTGTCTTGTCTTGTCTTTTTATATAATGGCTTTTTGTGTTTGGTTTTACACAATTCCGCCAGTGTCAAGTTATTTAATTATTTCAAAATATATTTTATTAAAATTTTACAACAAATCAGTCATGATATGACAATGAATCGTTAGTTTTCCAGACGTCTTTTTTTTATTAAATGAACATCATTGAATTGTCTAAAGTCAATGTCAATAAGTGTTTATTCAATAGAGCTAAAAGCTACATAGAATAGTTAGTTAACAAAATAAAAAATAAACACATTCAAATTGAATAAAGCACATAATCGTTCGCTTCGGATAACTTTTTGCCTAATGAGGGGAAAGAAGCGAAATAGTCTCTTCCACTCTCGCAAATAAGGGCTGTAATCATTTCAGCCGTGAAACGTCCACTACTGAACACAGCCTCCCTCATAGATCGCCATGAGGGGTGATTGCCATACTCACGCTTGGTAGGCGGATGGTGAGCGCAGTTCGCAATGTTGATACAGGGAAAAACACTGCTGCCCATCTTCCGGAGGTGTGCCTTAGCAGGCTCTTACTGCGTCCACGGGAACGAGAGGGCTGTAATATCGTCATATTATTCATAGATATAGGCCAGGTATGCGGGTGGCGGCAAGTTAAGATGTTAATAACATGTTTTATATAAAGTGGTATCCAATACACTATTAATACGACCACCGTGAAGTCTGTAACAGGTTAATAAGTAAAAGCTGACTTTTGTAATTATTGTAATTTTGCTTTGACAACAATTTAAAAAAATATCGGGGTTTATGTAACGTTTTTTTTTATCGCTAAGAAGACAAGGACGTAAATAACGGTAATACAAATATTGCCAACATCCACAAAATGTGATATGCTCATCAAGTTTTCGCTTTATCAATCCGTTAAGGTTTTTATATAATATAGTGTTAGAAAAATTTGTTAGCTTTGTTGCGGCAAACTTGTTTGTCTCTCTGCTGCATCGAGCACATATCCAATAGAGGGGAAATAAGGTCATAATAATTCCGAAACACATTAGTGCTTTGCACTAATGCAATGACAACTGTCTCTCGCCTTTGACAGTACAGCGCCAACAGCCAATCTGTGTACTTCTCCGTACAATTACGAAATATTTATGGCGGAATTGTTGTTTAGACAAGTTAAATGACATTTCCTCTCTATTGGGTATGTCTTCGATGCTCTGCTGGGAAAATGTCTTCCAAGATCGCTCTAAGCATCTGGACTTAGAATCAGCAGTAATGTTGATTTTTCATTTTATTAGGCTTTGTTAGTTAAAAAGCTCAATAAATGTAAACCAAAATCACTTTAATAATTTAAAAACATAAACAAAAAGTAGGCTTCCAGCGACATTCTTCTAACATAATCAATAATAGTGCCCGCCATATTGTTCTGTTTATCCGTAAAAGTTGGCATCACCGGTCGCCCATTAATCTTCATTTAATTAGGTAAATGATCAAGTAAACTTATATTTAGCCGCGGAAACAGGACACTGTGCACGACGACGTCTGGCCGTCGCGTCTTCCGAACCGATAACCTCTGTGGTATTTCATTATAAAAGTTCGAGATTTCTAAGATTATACATATCTCAAATTTTATATTAAGGGGATTCCTCTCGTTATAAAATAAGTCATCATCATCATTCCAGCCGTAAAAAGTCCACTACTGAACAGGCCTCCCGGGTACTCCCTCATGGATCTCCATGAGGGGTAGTTGCCCTACTCACCACGCTTGGCAGACAGGTTGGCGAGCGCAGTACCGGATGTTGATACACGGAAAGACGCTGCTGCCCATCTTCCGGAGGTATCCCTTAGCAGGCTCTTACTGCATCCACGGGCATGAGAGGAGGGGTAACATTCTACTGCCGGCACCCCACGGCAAAAAAATATATTTAGATAAAGTAAAATTATATTTAGCTTGCCGTCAACATTCCGTACTGCGTAACGCCAACCCGCCTGCCAAGCGTGGTGAGTATGGCAACTACCCCTTATGTAGATTCATGAAGTAGGCCTGTGATCAGTAGTAGATGTTTTACGACTGAAATGAAAAATGATATTTAGCTGCGGAAACAGGACACTGTCCATGACGCCAGGCCGTTGCGTCTTCCAAACCGGTAACTTCTGTGGTATTTTATTTAAAAGCTCCAGATTTCTAACATATGTAAAATTTTAAAATAAGGGGATTACTCTCGTAATTTTATGACGTCGAAGTTAATTCCAACACTTTTCAATTTTTCAAATAAATCATCTATCAATGTCAAATAAAGTAAATCTGGGTTTCAGTTACTAGTGTGTTAACATTACCGGTGGTTTCAGTATAACATCTTAAATTATAAAATAAGGGCAAAACTTTAGTTATATAATAACGTTGAATTTTATTCCGATGCCTTTAGATTGTTCAAATCATCTATCAATGACAAATAAAGTAAATCTGGGTTTCAGCCAAAATTTCAACTCTCCTTAGCATTTATTATTGCCATATGATGGCAGAGTCTGCCTTTCTAGTACGGGGTTACGCCTTGGTAGATTCTTACTGCATCCACGGGTAAGTGAGGAGAGACAAATTCTACCATCGCCCACGGTGAATGATAGGTACTCATTCATCGTCAGGTGCCGATGGTAGACCTAGGTAGATAGATAGATAGATAACTCTTTATTGTACTTAACTTAATACTAACACAAAAAATAACATAGAAAGAAACTTACAAAACTAAAAGTAGAAGTACTAAAGTTGGTAATGGTGTTGTATCTATTTATTTTTACAGTTTCATATCTATTTCATCATGAACTTACCCGTTGGACTGCTGTCCACGTCTCTGACGACATAGGCCTCCCTCATGGATCTCCAAGACCTTATGGGTTCTTGCCATACATATCTATATAATAAGTGCAATATGTCCATGTAACGCAGACTTTTCAGCAATTAATTAAAACTTTAGATGCTGTATAATACATTTTGCAACTTTTGGTTGCTATAAATAAATAGCAGTTGCATACGACTTCGTCCGCGTAGTGTTAAAAAATAAATTCACTAGTACGTACTACATTATAACTATATTATCAAAAATGGTTTTATAGTTGAGACCTTTTTTTATTTACAACTCTAAAAAAAACTGGTTAATCTTTACCTATAAATAATTAAAATATGATTACTTATTTTCGATGTGCTCATTGCAATTATGTAATGATATCTTCAACATCTTTATAATCTTTAACATAAACATACTAAATTTTAAGCGTCTACTACCATGCACGGTCTTGGAGATATGGCACATTAGTAAAGACAACTTTGAATCCTCTTTTGAACCCCGTAGAGTTTGAATTTCCAAAATCCCCTTCTTAGTGGGTGGTTTTGCCCCAAGACAAACGTACCCTGAAAATTTTAAGTTTCTCGGATCAGTGGTTTGGCCTGTACGTTGTCTGTCAGTAAATCTGTAAGTATTTTATAATACCTCTATATAGTCAAAAAAAGCTACAAATCGTCTTTTTTAATCTTTCGCGATCACAACACATTATAAATATATTGGATTATCGGGTATTTTAAGATATAAACCGTTAGATTACCGTCTGAAGTGCACGCCAGTAAATGTCAATGTTAAAGCAGCTTCAAAACTACCAACACAAATAACCGTTTGCATTCTAAGCGTACGCAAATAGGTAAATACTTAGATTATTATAAGGCGAGGCTTTCTAGAGGCCTGATAACAGAGCCACTAAACCATTAATGAGCGTGGTTGAGTGAAATCGTCGAGGAAAAATCTCAAGTCTTATTAACATAGTAGTGTAGCTAGTTTATTCATAACTAACTGCTGCCCGCGGCTTTGTACTTGTTTTAATTTGTCAGCGTGGAACCCTATGTCGTCACTCCTAATTATAAATCCTTAGTAACTCTTTATAACATGAGCTATCTGCCAGTTTAATTATCTTCGAAATCGGTCCTGCCGTTTCGGTGGTTAGCCGAATTGAACTGAGAGACTGAAATATACAAAAAACACATATTTTCGGTTATAACTCATGTTTATGCTGTCGTATGCATTTATCAAAAAGCTGTTGTTTTGACTTTACAAACAGAATAAAATGCAATGAAAATATTTAGTTTTAATTCCGCTTATGCTGAGATGCATGAGCACCGCCCTCCCGCCCGCTAATTATGCACATGCAAGGAGAACTAGTTTGTCAGTGCAGCATGCATACCCCATACCCTGACAACCTAGTTCTCCCTGCATGTGCATAATTAGCGGGCGGGAGGGCGGTGCTCATGCATCTCAGCATAAGCGGAATTAAAACTAAATATTTTCATTGCATTTTATTGTCATGGATTTCCGCAAAGAAACGCCTGATTCCATTAATTTTTCAAACTTTAGAAACAATCGTATTTGTAAACAATATGTAAAGGGGTATTTATCAAGATTGTCTTCTTCTTGAGTTTCGTCATATTCGACGCAGTTAGGTTACACACGAAAAAACTGTTAACATAATTTCAAAAATACCCAAAACATGGTAAATGTCTCGTAAATATTTAATATATTACAACCGGACACTTCAATTTTATTTATTTGTATAGAGTATAGAATAGATTGGCGGCTGTCCCCCACCCCAGATCGCTTGCTCCGCCCTGCGCCTGCACACCTCCGTGCAAATAAATTGCTATCATAATACCGCGAGACAGACTCGCCCCGACCACAATTAAAATTTGCATTCTCACTATCTGATTGATAACTCTGTTGGAAAGGTTAGTGAGGCCAAGCAAGCCAGCTTTTATGTGGGTATACGTAGGTGCTCTAAAAAAATCAAAATACGTTTATTTTACTCAGACAATTATACAGTGAAGTACAAAATAATAGCATGTGTCTAATCTAGGTCCTCCTGGGTAGGTATATTGTGTGAGACTGGCGCCTGCGATGCTTTTATAAAACCTGTGTAAAAAGTCTGATAGCCATAATGGCTCATTGACTTGAATCTTTATACAGGGTGTATTATTATAACATATGTACTAACCCGAAAATGATCATGAGGTCATAATCGGATTTTTTTTTACTTTTTATAAAAAAACATATTTGTGGTTATAGGTATTTTATTAATACCTTTACGGTAATCTTACTTAACTTTTAGGTATAATCAGCTGTTAAAGTTAAAACTTTCGTGGTCTTTTCTTGAATGAAAATTACTGAATGCTTACAAATCCTGACAAGTCGTAGAACATTCCTTGGGATGGTCAGAATCACCCACATTCGGCTTAGTACACATTTGAAATGAAAAGAAATGATATGTAGAATACAAAACTGAAAGTTATATAGAAATCAGTAGAGCCATTCATAGGATATGGGGGTTGAAAGTAGGGGTGAACAATCGAATGTTTTCAACTAGCAAATATGGGTGATATATGATGTGTAGATTGCAAGGGTATATTCTCATTACAAAAAAAGAATCCTCCGAGACTCGGTAAAGGTCTGGGGTTACTTAAAATCACAGACCAGTTTAAACCAGCTTAAAATGTTTAATTTTATAAACATGTGACGGTACTTTCTAGCAGATAGCTGATGTTATATGGAGTAACTACTAAAATTATAGAAATAAATTGCAACTAAAGTTGCAACTAAAGTTTGATATTTCATCTTACAAAATCACATAATGGAATGCTGTAATTAATTCATACATAAGTTTTAATTGCAATAAGGTCGACCTTTCTATCGTTCTAAAGGACGAATCTTTCCAAACTCCCAGACGAATGAATTTCTGTTTCAACGAAGAATGAATGCCCGCGTATTAAAAAAAATACAAAAATATTTATTTGGAACAAAAAACATGGGTACCAAAACATTAAGAAAACGTTGACTGCTGCAAAAGTTACAAAAAGAACTGAGTAGCAGAGTCAGCGCCCACCTCCGAAGTATAGGATGTTCCTACTAAAGAACTAGTTATATGCTGTGTGTGAAAAACAAATACGCATTATGGGAACGTGGGTAATATTACTAGTGTATTATAATTATCTATGATGATACCACAGATTATGGTGATACGCAATGCTGGCTGGACACTTGTACGGCAACACTTCTCAAAATATTTATAGGGTTCAGGACCAAAATGGTAAAAGAAACCCTTATGGAGTGACTCAGTCTGATTGTCTGTCGTATCAAGCTTATCTCGAAAACTAATTTTTCGCAGCATAACTAGGTACGACGAAATGACAGATATGTTTTTTTTTTTTTTTACCGGACCGTCGGTAATATGGAATGCTGGCTGGACGATTGGACGGCAACACTTCGCAAAATATTGTAAGTAAATATTATAGGATTCCGAACTAAACGACGAATTGAGAACCTCCTCCTGTTTTGAAGTTGGTTAAACAAATATAGATGACTCAAAAACCTGTTTTTTAAGTCGATAATAATTACTATATCGGTATGCTGACTGAGTTACACAGTCACGTAGGTACATCACTTTTGATAGCAATAATGTTGACCTTGCTAACGTTTTAAAGGACGAATCTTTTCAAACTCCCAGACGTATAAACTTCTGTTTCAACGAATAAATGCCCGCTCATTTGTTTTTCACAGCATAACAACTCCGGAGTGACAGATATATTATGTAGCTATGGTAACGTTGGTGCTATGCAATGTTGGCTGAACGTTTGGACGGCGACACTGTGCAAAATATTTGTAGGGTTCCGGACCTAAATGGTATAACCCTTATGGTGTGACTTTGTCTGTCTGTCTGTCACAAATGGATATCTTGAGAACTACTGATGAATTTGTCGATCTGTCTGCCACAGTTGGTTATCGTCGCAACTACATAAGTCGTCTTAAAGTTTGTAATGGTTTACAACATTTCTTAACCTTTGCTAAAACAATAACAGTAGAAATTATTATGATTTCATAAATTGATTTGATGTCTAATTTGCTCTTAATTTCTTCAAAATATAACAAAAATGTTGAGAAAACCCCTCCCCCACTCATTATATCCGAAGTTTGCACACATTAAAAACCTGACATTTTTATGGTAGATTGATATCTATACCTAAAAATTACGAAATATTTACGAAATAATCTCTCTTAATTTATCTCTCTGTAATTAGCATAGTTTTTTTTAATTATCGATCAGTTAAACACACATATTACATTCGCTACCAGTCAAGAGATGGCGCTACGATATAAAACTATTATATACACCATGCCCGTTAATAACCCGAAAGATTTAAGCCAACGATTCTAGAGCCTAATTAGAGTGTATAAAATAATGTAACATATAGTCCAAAAACCCATACTTAAGGAGAATTTAATTTTTTTAAACAAATCACAAGTTAAAAAACCTCCAGTCTAACACACCCTAAAAGCCACCTAACTACGTAGCTACTACTTTTACACGCAGTTTTAACTTGACACTTCTTGTCATAGAACACAAGTCACGGCATTCGCCGCTCGTCGTATGATTTCGGAGCGATTCGTGAAGTGTCACGCTCGCTCTCTGTTTCTCTACTTGAGTTTCTCAACTAAAGACTTGTTCACAAAGAAGTGGGCAATTAATATGATTTAATTTGTACTGAAATAGTAATTTAATTAAGACAAATAATTATACCTATGTTGATATAATATTACTTACTCGTATTGTCGTATAAAATACGTGATTAAAATCTTTCGGGTTATTAAGGGTCACGGTGTATAACACAATAATATTCTAATATAGGCAGTTTGCACGGAACCCTCGATGTGCTAACCGACTCGCACTAGACCGCTTTTATTTAAGTTGGTTTTAGTGAGGTGCAACTGTACGGTGGCCTCACTCCCAAAGCATTCGTAGAATGATACTCAATAAATTATGTGCGATATTTTTGTTGAGCAAGTTGGCTCGAGTCCACTGTCTGCTTCTGGGCATTCTGATAATATTCAATAATAATATGTCATAAACATCGCGCCGTGGGGTGCCGGCAGTACAATGTTACCCCTCCTCTCATACCCATGGGTGCAGTAAGAGCCTGCTAAGGGATACCTCCGGAAGATGGGCAGCAGCGTCTTTCCGTGTACCAACATCACGTACTGCGCTCGCCAACCCGCCTGCCAAGCGTGGTGAGTATAGCAACGATCCCTCATGGAGATCCATGAGCGAGGCCTGTGTTCAGTAGTGGACGTTTTACGGCTGAAATGATGAAAAATGAATGACGCCGATTTACGAGTGCCTCGCTCGCCACGTTATCTACGAAAAGTGAATACTAGTACGCGAATACGTTAAAATTTCTCCTGACATGGAGCTCAGCATTGCCAGTAGAATGTTACCTCTCCTCTCATGCCCATGGATGTAGTAAGAAGACCCTGCTAAGGGATACCTCCGGAAGATGGGCAGCAGGGAGACCAGTGTTCAGTAGTGGACGTTTTACGACTGAAATGATGATAATGATCCCTTATAGTGTACTTAAACTGTCTACACCTCGTAAAACTGTCTCGTCTTCCGAAAATTATAGAGCGTTGAAGATCACACGGCCGACCAACAAAAGGTGTTTAATAAGGAGGACGGATGATTTATAGGTATTTTTTATGGTTGTTACTAATTGGTTTACAATGTAAATGGCCTATGTGTCGACTTTTTGCATTTTTAGACCCCACAAAAAGAGACATAGACACAGCGTCAGCTACTGGTATATATGTTGCACGGGACGCTACAATACCTGGGATATTGTTAGATGGATTACCCACTGGTATTTATGTTGTACGGGACGCTTCAATACCTGGGATATTGTTAGATGGATTCCCCACTGGTATTTATGTTGTACGGGACGCTTCAATACCTGGGATATTGTTAGATGGATTACCCACTGGTATTTATGTTGTACGGGACGCTTCAATACCTGGGATATTGTTAGATGGATTACCCACTGGTATTTGTGTTGTACGGGACGCTTCAATGCCTAGGATATTGTTAGATGGATTACCCACTGGTATTTATGTTGTACGGGACGCTTCAATGCCTGGGATATTGTTAGATGGATTACCCACTGGTATTTATGTTGTACGGGACGCTTCAATGCCTGGGATATTGTTAGATGGATTACCCACTGGTATTTATGTTGTACGGGACGCTTCAGTGCCTGGGATATTGTTAGATGGATTACCCAGTGGTATTTATGTTGTACGGGACGCTTCAATGCCTGGGATAACAATAAATAAATAATAACAATGTTGTTAGATGGATTACCCAGTGCCCACTACCCACTACCTTCGGATTGAAAGTCGGGGGTACATACCGCTTGGCCAACACGGCTTTATCGGGATACACTGGAAATAAACATATAAGTAGAATTATGGGCATATAGAACGAGAAGAACCAGTCACAATTGCGACAAGCAGGCGCCGTCTCCCTCAATGAAGCCTGTATACCAATAAATAAAAGGTGCCGGGATGACGTAGGTTGCCGGCAGTAGAATGATGTCTCTCCTCTCTTGCCCGTGGATGCAGTAAGAATCTCTCAAGAGATATCCCTTGAGATGATCCTTGAGATGGGCAGAAGCGTATTTCCGTGTATCAACATCCAGTATTACGCTCGCCAACCCGCCTGCCAAGCGTGGCGAGTATGGCAACAACCCACACATGATTCTGGAGACCCATAAGGGAGGCCTATGTCTAGCTATGGGCGTGGACTGGACAGCATTCCTACGGCTGATATGATGAATGTTTAGGAGTGGGGGTCACGGTACATATGACTCAAAAACCGTTGTTTTTTATTAGGTTAGTACGAAAGTGACGTTCTATTTTTTTTTTATTACTTAAACAATTCTTAAATCTTTACTTAAAATGTTATAAAAACCCCTCCCTCTCTCATTGTTTCCGAAGTTTGCACAGATATAAACTTGAAATTTTTATGGTTGATAGAGGAATCTTTACTTATATAATTAAGAAACTAGCTTGTGCCCGCCGCTTTGAATGCGCTTTACCCGGATAAAAAGTAACCTATGGTTACTTTTTATCCGGGTAGATGTGTTATTCTATGTGTTATTCCTGGTCCAAATCTATAGGTGTGCAAAATTTCAGCTCAATCTATTGAGTATTTTGCGTGAAGAGGTAACAAACCTCCAAACAAACTTTCGGAATTATAGTATTAGTGGGATATTTACGAAATTATTTTTATAAATTATCAATCAATTAAACACACATATTAACTCTCGCTACCGGTTAAGAGATGGCGCTACGATATAAAACTTTTTTATCTAATCTAAGACTAAGAATTTATGATTACTTAAAAAATACCTGCCCAATATTTATTTTTTTCTGCATGACGGACTAAGAATGTTTAATTGCAATTGAAAAGCATTTATTTTGTACACAATAACAGCAAAGACAAAAATTATACAAATAATTTAATCAGAATGTCTATTCTTCTAGCCAATTATGGGAGGCAAGTTATATCGTCATTTGTTTTACAATACAATTATATACACGGACGACCTCTGTGGCGCAGCGGGCAAAGGTCCGCCTGCGAGACACAAGAGGTTGCGGGTTCGATTCCCGCCTCGGGACAAATATTTGTAAGATCTGGAAATTCTGCAAGTTAGGGTGTTTTGGATGTTTTTCTATACAATAATATTAAAAATTATACATATGTCTATGAAGTATAATGTATTATGTATATCAGTCATCTAATACTTACCCATAAAACAAGCTCTGCTTAGCTTGGGGCTAGATAATACTGCGTGAATTGTCCAGCATTATTTATTTATTAAATAAAAAATCAAAATTGATAAATGATTTGAACTGATAGCTACGAATGGGGCATTAATTTATTCAACAGATTGACTCCAGACAAGCCAATAAAGAAATGGTACAACTAAAATAGATGATCTTAGAGAAAATAAGGACGTTTAAATGTAAACTAATGCCGGCCTGGCTACTTATCTAAATATATAGTCGTGTGCGACTGACTGACATCAAAGCAGCCTAGTCTACTCAAATTATAAAGCTAAAGAGATTCTTTGTTCGGAAAAACGCGCTAATCTCAGGTACTACTTGCTCGAATCGAAAATGATTTTAGTATTGGATAGCTGATTTATCGAGGAAGACTACAACATAATAAGTAAAGCCTTTGCATCTATTATAGATGATTTATGCAGTGTCAGAAACTGGTAATCATGCTGTACGGGACGGTGCAGTGCCTGGGATATTGTTAGATGGATTAGGCTTGCCCAGCACCCATACCATCCTCTCAGCTTAGTCAGCAGTTACTCAGAGGAAAGAACATATCAATACGTCTGAAGCTAACTAAGGAAGGAAACAACATAATAATTCTACGACAAATAGTATACGAGCTGAGTATTAAAGAGCGTACGAAGTCACGGGAACATCTAGTGTGTAATATTTACGAATTACGGGATGTTGATGCCGAAGACGCTGCTGCCCATATTCCGGAGGTATCCTTTGGCAGATTCTTACTGCATCGACGGGAAAGAGAGGAGGGGCAATATTCTACTGCCGTAGAGGGTTTTGTTCTTATAAAGAAACATATTTAGCTATTATATTTTCTTTTTACTCGTACTGTGGTGTAGATTCTGTTTTACACATCCTAAAACTAATTATAATTAGAGATTTGACATACTAAACTTAGAACTTTCTTATTAAAAATAGGTCAAATCGGTCCGATTAAATTTTGGAACTGTAGCAACGGAATAGCTTTATGTAATATAAGTCCTTTTTACGCAATTTTAGTTAGGAAGTGTGTTAACAGAATCAACACCATTACCAGCAATGTAAAATGTAAGGAAAACGTTCTTTTATTTACCCGGTTTTGTAAAAATAACAAAATATTACCATATTACCTGGTTTTGTGTAAAGAATATTTTTTCTTCTCTTGTTGCTGCTAAGTAAAAATCAATAAGTATTTATTCATTTCGACGCCAAAGCCGCTTTAAAATTTGTAATACTTAACAAAAAAATTACACAAAACATTTAAATTTGATAAAGCATTTCATTTCATTTTGCCTCAAATCAAAGATTGAAATCGATTTAAACCTTTGCCTCTAATACGTATCTAAATTAAAAACACTTCTTTATATTTTCAACTTTATAAATACTTTTATTTTATTTCTATATATCTCTTTAATATATTAAAATACCTTTTTTCTCTAGTGAGGAAAAAAATGTAACTCATTCACTTCTGTTAGAATAATAATGGTTACGTAGGTAACATGATAATGAACAAGCAAAAGAGAACAAGCCAATAAATATGCCCAACAATCAGCAAAAACAAAAACTGAAAAAAAGATACGACTTCATTGAAATCAATCGCGCGCTATTAATTTTTACAACCAACAATTAGTTATCGAAGAGCGACGTGCGAAGACGTTATGGCATTACCGAGTGCAGTTGAACAGGAAGGCTCCAATGCCGCCAACCTTGCATACCTATTCCGTATCCATTCTGTAAATCGAGGACGATTACATAGCCATTGCGAAAAAAATACATTACTGTTAGCGTTGTAAAACATATTAAAGAAAACCTATACCAATAAAGGATTTCCCAATTAATTGCACAGGGAGTTTATATATAACACCAGGTAAGTTCACCTGATGTTCGCGTAAAAAATAAAAATAAGTAAATGGCATTCAAAATATTGTTGGTTAGAATGTGGTGATGAATGTTGAAAAATTATGATTTTTATTGATCTTCTTTGTAAATGCGTCTTAAAAATACTGTGGTAATGTAATTAGTCTACCTTTCATAACACTTCAATCATTTAATGTTAATTCCAACACTACGGTGACGCAAATAATCTTAGGAAGATTTTTTTTTCATTTGACATTACATGTGCAAATAAAAATATCCTTGGAAATTTTCACTAAAGCATTTTTTAAAAGTGCAAATCTTGATACCAACATTGATAATCATCCTTAAAAAAATCATTTAATTTGGACATGTGATTTCGAAAATAATGAATAACTTTGTAAGAGATTTTCGGTCGCGTTGTTATGCGATATTTAAGTGAAATGACATTGAAAAGGTTCTTCTTCAACCAATGTCAGTGACTGGAATACTGAATATTCTCAAAAAGGCTTTACCACCTTTTCTATAACAATGTACTTCTTTGTACGTAAAATAATTCAACCTTCTTATGATATTGTAATCCTGGTTACTAAAATAAATAATTTTGAGTTAGAATTTGGTACACCTTATACCTAGTTCGAACGTTTCCTGTAGGTAAATTCTAAACTCTTCATCGCAAAATTCAAATCACAATATTTTTTTTCGAATTCATTTCAAATTTTAAGATTTAAGAGGAAAAAGAAGTAATTTTAGCTTAGCTGTAAATTACAAAAATATAATTTATCGTTATCATGCTCGATCGACGAAATATTAAGAGTTGCCGTTACCGACGGAAACTATTAGCCTGTTAGTTAGTTTATTAATCAGTCACTTCCGGTTGCGATTTTACACGCTTGAACGTCGGGTTTGTAGTATTTGCGATAACATAGCCAACATAAGCTGTTTCGTGTGTCCTATGTATTGATGGATATTATGTTAATATGTTAGCGAACTGTCACTGTCATACCATGAATAACTGTCACGTGAGCCGAAAGGGCGGGAATGGCGAATATTTCATGTGTGTCAGACCCGTGAGTTCGAGTGAGTTAAAATAAAAATAGGAGTATATGAGGGCATTGTCGAGTTAGTGTGTAATACCTACAGATCATAATATAAGTTTAAAGGGGTTTTATGTGAAATTCAAACAAATCCTTGAACTTGTTTATATACATTACATAACAATTTATTATGAAACATAGGTATTTGCCTCGAGTCTGGGTGTTTTCCTATGGTAAGTAAGTAGTATATAAAATGTATATAAGCATTATATCAGTCATCTGGTACACACAAGCACACCACCTAGCAGATTGGTGCTAGATGATGATGTGTTGAATGTTCAGCATTACACAAATTTATAAAAAATTTAATTATTATTTATATGTAATGCTGGATATATATTTTTTTAAAGTCTACCCATAAAAGATACGACTTATTTTGGTATGGCAGACTATTCGGTAAGCCTATAAAAACACGTCCTGCTCTTACGGCAGAACCATCACACATTGTTATGTCATTATTCTAAGGTTAATTCAACAACTGAACAACTTTATTGATAGAGACATAGTGGCAGACATTGTAGACAGTCAAGTCATTCAATGTTTTATTCATTTTTGAAGCCATACATTTTCATCATCATCATCTCAGCCGTAGCACTGCTGTCTGCTGCCCACAACTGGACACAGACCTTCCTCATGAATCTCCAAGATCATCATGAGATTGTTGTCATTCACGCCACGCTGCGGCAGGCGGGTTGTCTTGCGCAGAATGGGATGTTGATACACACAAGATGTACATAAATTATGTATCTACATACGTACTTGATAAACATAATTTACACCTTGTTAAATTGGTGGAGGCACCAACTGTTTCAATCCTTATCGAGGGCTTTCTTCAGGGGGATGACAGATTTATTATGAATACGATTATTCACGATAGTAAAATATACTTTACACCAATGATATTATGCACTGCCGTGCTAATAGCACAATTTGCAAAAACACGCGGTCACTCCTACGCAGTATTCCTCAAACTTTTGCAGTATTAAGTAGTATTTGCATTTCAATTTATTGTACATTTCCTTGACCTTGGTTGACTCTACTGCAATTCTATGCCTTATATTTTAAGTGTTACATATTTATTAATTACATTGTGGCTAACAGTTATAGCTTCGTTTGAATGTAACCGAAGCTGGTCTTCGTGCGAGGTTCAGTTGCAGTCACAGACCGCTCGACGACTACCAGTCTCCAATGAATAAAACAAACAAAATAAAGTTATCAGAAACGTACGTGTTCCAAATCGATGGATAGGTTTAATTCTGAATGCCAAATTGAGTTTGAAACCGGTTACATAAATCAGGGTGAGCGTAAACAGCATGTTGATTGATTGAAAATAATGTGTAAGCGCCATCTTTTAGTTTGTTCGTAATATGCTCTAGAATTTAGAATTATTATTAATTATTTATTTTGCGTTTTACGTTTTTGATTTCAAAGACATTTAAACAGACTGGGGAATCAGAGTTTTATTAGCAAGTAACCTCGGCAGATCTAAATATATATAATATAATTTTATATATAATTTTAGCAGCGTTAGTATCTTATATATAACCCATGATGGACGCTGTAATACCTGGGAAATTTATCAACATCATCATCATCATTATCGTACCGTGGTATAAGCTGCTGGGTCAGTCCTCCCTCAGTTTGTGCAGTTCCCGTACGATCAGCATCAACAGTGGATGCGGAGTGAATACTCCGCATATGCATGACGCATAGTGCAAGCTGCCTTCCCCTGCCTTCTTCACCATCTTGTAAGAGATCTACCGCAAACACGCTTGCCGTCCATTTTGCCAGTTAGTCTGGGACATTAGCTAGTGGTAAAGTAAAAATACTTATACACAGTGCGCCACGTCACGGCTTAAGTGATCTGCGTCATTGTCTCATGGCCTCAGGTGTTCCATCTGCGGCCGAGTATTATGTAAAACGCATAGTATCGGGTGTCGCAACAGGTGTCTAGCTGCGGATAATACGAACCATTCTTGCGCATTCATTTGATGATCCGCACGTGAATTCATTATAAATTATATGACTTATCATTTTTATTGATATTCTTTTGTTTTTTCTTCTGTTTAAGGATTCATTAAATATCTTGAGTAATATTAATTTCAGCGATGTTTTTTTTGTTTTTTTCGTATGTTTTAATTTGTTTATCTATCTATATTTTTTATCTATCTGTACATTTGTGAGTGATTACGCAAATAGAGTTTATTATCGCTTTAAAAACAAAAATTCTTCATCTCCAGGTCCACTCACATTCTGCCTCCTAGTGCATTATTGCTTTGGCCTAACCGGGTTTACGTTTGTAACTTTCACCTACAGAATACCTGTATCTATATATTTAAAATTCAAAGTCCTGACTGACTCACTGACTGACTGACTGATATACCAACGCACAGCCTAAACCACTGGAACTAAAGACTTGAAATTTGGCGCACATATACCTTGAGTACCCTAGAGGTGCATTAAGGTTTTTCGAAATTCCTACGGGATAGGGAAAAAATGTGATTTATATTTTCGAATCAATGTGGCTCTGCGTGAAAAAGGGGATTTCCACGCGGACGAAGTCGCGGGCAAAAGCTAGTATCATATAAGTGGAATAAACGATTTTGATTTATTAATAGCATAGCAATTAACCAGTTTCTTTACTAAGATTAACATCTACACAACAAATCCATGTGCGAGGTTCAAGAGCTTAGGTTGCCATTTCTAGTTTTCTGTACCCATAGTCAACTCCTTTGAAGTTTATTGAACCGATGCTAAACTTAAGTCCATTTGTTTCTGAATCATGTAAGAGGATTCTGACGGTACTTGCAAGCATTTCTACTCTACTTTGTTTATTTTGATCGGAGCGAAATAATACAATGACTAACAGAAATGCGTCTAATCCGAGCTGATTCACACATAAATTATTCACTACAAAACCACTATTTGAGAATACGATTAACAAACTGTTGTGTTGATGCTTTCGAATAGGCGTCACAATAAAATCACGTAATGAACAAGCCGGCTGTACTGTAGAGTGTAGCTCATCAATAATATCAGCAATCAACAATAAAACGTTAAGAATAAATAATTGTAAGTAATTGCGGCAAATATAAAACTTCTAAGCTGTGACATAGAAGCTGAAAGAACTAGAACGTATAAAATTATTTAGTTTTCAAATATTTCTTTCGCGTACCTTTTCATGTATTTTCCCGACGTTTCGCACGTTTTAGCGTTCTTGGTCGCAACAGGACTGCCGCGTCCTCATCCTGTCATTTTAAAACTAAATAATATATTGACCAATCCCGAAAGTATGACATGCAGGATATATAACACCACAGTCTTCTTACAGTAATCTATCTTTGCAAAGTTTTATGGTTACGTTTTATGTAAATTTGTAAAAAAAACTAGCCAAATCATCTTTTTAAAAACTAGGAGTTAAAGATGTTATTGATATGATCTAAAAAATATACTCTGGACACAATACCGGGAAATATGTAATAAGTAGGTATCACTAAGCAAAACAATATTCTGCTATGGGATATCAATAACTCTACTGCCACAGAACATACGTTAGTATTCATGGTATATTTGTATTGAGATTATGTGGTGTGGGTGTGTAATAATGCAGCAATCAAAGTAAATTAACTGATCTGCGGGGAGCATTGCCGTCTCGCCTACGCAAAGCGTCTTTTCTTTACAATTGTTGATTATGAACTATAATGGCTACTGCTGTAGGTTTAAGTGGTCTTACCACTCAAACATATAACAACCATGTTGTCTTACAAAATCAATGTTTACTTAATCTAAAAGTAAATCAAAATAAACAAACTTGCTACAATTTAGACAAAACATGCCACGCTATCGACTATAAACCGCCATAAATAACAACTGCAAGACATTGCAAAGCCATAGAGAAATAGATACCAATCACCTAATTAAACAGATCATAATCCCGTCTATCTTGGGATGAAACATACCCACAGTTGGAGAGAAAGTGTAAACTAGTCAGCGTGGTCTGCAAGCGAACGTCAAAATATCCTGCTTAAGGCTAATTCAGAGCTAACAATTTATGTGCTGCCCACGCGCGCTGAAATACTGCGCACGCCTCTTTCAACCCTTTTATGTAGAGGATTTATTGAAGCGACTCGCGCACGCTTCAATGAACAGACCATACTTCGGGCGGCTTGACATGTAACTTATACTTATCATGATCTATGCCAGTATGACAATGCAGCGACGTGAGGTCGCGAGCGTTGCAACGCTTCGAAGATTACAAATTGTACTCAGCTTCGGCTCAACAGATACAATCCACTTTGAATTAGGAAGCAGCGTTTATATCTTGCAAATTAAGGTAATAAACAACGCGCTCATGTTTCATCCTTAAACGGATATATTTGGTAGTTTATTACGATTAAAACTGCAATAAAGTGTATAGGATATTAGCAGCACTGCCGTATTTAGACATCCATCTACATATTTATGCAGATCTCGCTCGATGTGCGCAAGTTAAAATCAAAATAAACAACAGGTCGTTTCGGGTACAAATTCCATAAACAGATCGTGAAAGAAGCAAAAGACGGGCGTCGCCGATACTTCATTTCCCTGGCGAAGCGCTTCTGGAGTTCGGCCAACGTTTCCGAGAAAACGAAAGGAAGGTTACGCGATGTCTCGCCACACTTTATATGCCTAAATCATGTCACTTATAATATTTTTACAAAACCAAAACATCGTCGTAGAAAATATGATGTGATGGAGTGCACGTTGCCAGCTCCCTTCGTGTAACAATTAGACGCGAGTCTCGGGACAAAACACTTCTTGGCACTCTGAAAGCCGTCTGAAACCACAAAAAATCACAGACCGCTGAATTATTCCAGTGTCACTCAACGGAAACAAATTTAGATGCTGTTAATATGATTCAAATATAAATTGTATCGCCGATAGACAAATGTCTTGCTCACAATATAAAGCCAAGTAGATAAGGTTGTTTTCCATGTTATATCGAGTGAAATATTTCAGGGTGTAGGAGTAGATGCCAGACGAATAACAAAACTAGTTAATGCATGACACGATACAATGATTGTTGCATCCTGAATGTGCGACGTAGGCGCCGGCACCCTCCTTCCTCATTATGACTCTGGGTGTGGTATTGATCGCGATCATAATACAGTCTCAATACGATCCGAGTATTTCAAGACTTAAGTTGGCCTTTCACATGTTGTAATATTATTTGTATAGCATCAGCAAGCTGGTATTTTTGCTGTACGGGACACTGTCCGGTACATAGTTATGTCATATGGATTTGTCTTGCTCAGTTTTTATTATCATCTTACTTTTATACTGATTTATATTTATTTAGAGGAAAACAAAAGGCCTAAACTTAACACAGTTACAAAATTGTTCAAAAACGAGAAAGCTTATTGAAGTTTTAGGCGGCTAATTCGTATAGACAAGGCCGCTTGTGATTTAAAAAATGAAAAAATTGCTATGCTTGAAAAGGGTTACAAGAGGTGTCATTTTAAGGAGCTATAATGTTCTTATCTACAATTATGTCTTACAAAGATAACGGGAACGAGTACGGTGGAAAGCTACTGTGAGAGGTTTAGGTAACATTTTTATAGCCAGATCGGATCACAGCAAATAAAATACGATTCAAAATTAATATGGGAGTGGTGAAAGAACCAGTTATTAGGACACTCGCTATAACGCGGCTTCATTTCCATATTTTAACTATCAGCCCTGGGAGAAATGCGTGTATATTTTAAATCAGGATAACCTATCATATTACAAAACCCGATTATATATTAGAAATAACCTAACATAAAAAGATAAAATAGTACCCATTATGGGTGGGGAGTATACTTTTGAATAAAGCTGACAGGGCACTTGTACTCGTGTGTAAGTACTGACCCAAATGTTTCAAATCGGATGATGATAAAATATCACGATTTGCTACAAATTCACGTGAAGAGAACATGCGTTTTCGCACGCCACGGAGTATTTGCATGGCTTACAACCTAATATGTTTTAGGGAAAAGAAAATATCATAAATGCGGAGTAGTACCGTAAAGGTGAACTGATGTTAGGCCGGAGCGGCGAGATGGCTGGCTCCTTACAAATTTAAAAAAAAACATCATCATTTTCATCATTTCAGCCATAAAACGTCCACTAATGAACAAAGGCTTCCCTCATGGGTCTCCATGAGGGGTAGTTGCCATACTCACCACGCTTGGCAGGCGAGTTGGCGAGCGCAGCATGGGATGTTGATATATGGAATGACGCTGCTGCCCATCTTTCGGAAGTATCCCTTAGCAGGTTCTTACTGCATCCACGGGCATGAGAGGAGGGGCAACATTCTACTGCCGGCGCCCCACGGCTAAAAAAAAAACATGTTTTAACATAATTATAATAATCCCCTTATCCCTCAACGAATGTGCTAAATGGTCACTATACAGCTTAAATAGAAGAAACTGGAGACCATATTTCTCAACACTAGATGTTTCTCTTATGTTATTTGTTATAATGTGACTAAGGTTAATTGAATAAGTAGTAATGACAGATAACAGTTGACGCCTATTGGACCGACTTATCGACCCAGGCCATCTGATAAATGGATCTATCTCCTACTGTTTATTTATATCTGTCAACGGCGCCAATGTCTGAATAAGCATTTAAATATAAGTTAAACAAAATTTAAATATAAGTTAAACAAAACTGATAATAACACTTGTTGTTGAGAGTTCATGGATTTTAAGATTCATTTTGATAAATAAAACCAAATGACGATCTCCGTAGCGCAATTGGTTAAGGGCTGCGGTCACCAAGTCAGCGGTGCGGGGAGCAGCGCGGCAATGTAGATCCAGCCTCGAAGCCGGCGGGCAAATCGCGCGGCGCTAGAGCGGCGTAGTGCTGTGTTTGTGAGAAACTAGCTTGTGCCCGCCGCTTCGCATGTGTTGCACCCGGATAAAAAGTAGCCTATGTGTTATTCCTGATCCACATCATACGTGTGCAAAACTTCAGCTCAATCCGTTGGGTAGTTTTTGCGTAAAAAGGTAACAAACCTCCAAACAAACTTTCGGCTTTATAATATTAGTGGGATTAGTGTCTTTGTTTGTGAACGAAATGTCTAAACCCAACGAAATGTCTAAATCCTAGGTTATACACAAGAATATAGGTACACATCCATATCTTAGAAGATATGGATGTGTACCTATATTCTTGTGTTTTCGAGTTACCCTCTACCTGTCTTAAGGTCGAATTATCCAACCGTGAAATAATTTATAAAAAATTGTATTTTTTCTGTAGATTTTTCAGTTCAGTGTTATTTTTTTCTATGCTTTCTTCGAAATGAATATGTATAGTGGTGCATACTATATTGTTTATTGAGCAAAGTTAGTTCAAAACATTATCATAAGCTTGGTGACTAAAATATTCATAGTGAATTTTATTGTCTGCGTGCATATTCGTAGATATGAGCCGAGACATAACAACATTCAACATTAACTTGAAATTGTATTTTTAGACGCCACTCACGGGTTCGGTATGTAAATGCAACTTGTTAAGCTGTGCGAACTCAGCTGTTAACTTATAAATCTGTACGGCATTTTGTTCCAATGTTAACTCAACGGTCCATAAATAGTTACAAGGACTTTTCTGCCTCTAGCTTCACTTATTTAAGACTAACCTTTTTAATATTCACATTTATAAAATTTATCTTGCTCAATCTCAATGATATCATAATGCAGGTAACAGCATCTGCAGTCTTTGTATGTATCTATCGTAAGATGTTTGATGACCTTGTTCTTGTCTTTAGACTAATGATGAGTTTAAATTAGCAATAGAGTTTGAAATAATCTTTGTTGTTTCAGAATGTCTATTCGGAAAACAAGCAATGGAGCTGGGGTCAAAATGGTTTGCGGATCTCGGTCCACCTTTTGGCGTAATGTACTGCATCAAATGTGAGTGTGTAGCGGTACGTATTGACGACAATTTTCAAACATACACCAATCCATCATTATCTAACCTTTTAAGATGTGAAAACGACCAATTCACGAAGTCTTCAGAATTGGAAATAATATAAAAATTACTAGAGATTGAAATTGCATTTAAAATGGTAGTTTACCAAACGCAGACGCTAATCTCACAAAACAATGAGGGTTTTCGTTTCAAATAAACTTTAATATTTCAATATAACTTTCTTCAACAGGTGCAAAAAAAGCGACGCGTGGTAGCTAAGGTCCAATGTCGCAACATAAAGAACGAGTGTCCGGAACCCTCCTGTGATACCCCCGTGCTGTTGCCAGGCAGGTGCTGCAAGACATGCCCCGGAGATATCAACTGTACGTATATGTATATTACTTACTATATTTACATAACCACCTTGGTGATAGGTGAAAATATAATTTATAGAAAGATCAAAGAAAAGAGACTAAAGGGGATACAAGAATACAGGAGATTTTACGAGAATCATGGTCTTGATAGGCCGATGGTTAACACGCGAGAGTACATACGTGTGCTATAGAAGATATAGCTATCAAATGTCTGCTTCTAAATGAGCTCATATTTTCAAATTAAGTCTTATGCATTCGTAAAATAATTAAATCAACATCTCAATAAACGAATTGGAACATTGGCAACTGACAATTGCTGAAAGCGCCCATACACTGGAATTTTAATTGTCAACAATCAATCTAAATGATGAGCAGTTTGCGAAGCACAATGTTTAAGTCGAGTATTTGCAAAGTGTTTCAATGTGACCACAGTGATAATTTTATCATAAATACGATAATGTAATAGGAGATAAGTAAGGTGATCGGTGTCGGTAATTTTGCTCCCGTAGCGATGCGTGGCTTATAATATCTACCAACCTGCTTACACTTATAGGTTGTAATTTGCGTCGCATTTGGTTTTAGTATTTACAAACAATTATTATAGCAGTGACGTGTTTTATAGTTCACTGCTTCTAATTGGACTCATTTAGAAGTTTATTGCATCAATAATCGTGATCTTAAAAGTAATAAACGTTATTTGTATTGCTTTGTTTTAGGCCAATCGAGGCCTTAACGACGACCTTTCAAGATATTCTAATAGAGTTAGACTTAGTTTTTTTAAATTGAACTACTTTTGTAACTCTCATGACAATTAAATAAAAATATTAGGTTTTACGGGACCCGAACCGTGGAGTTAGTCTCAAATGAATATAGAAGGTCACATCCTCTTCTTCCATGAATTTAAACTTTACATTACTGATTTTTCAACAAATCTTGTCTTTATAGACTATTATTATGATGTAACTATTTATATGATTTAATATGATGTCATTCCTTGTTGGATTGATATTTAATACCCCAAACTAATCGTTGTACTGAATGGCTAATTAACTTTTAATGTGCTGCTAATGTACAATTTTGATATTCAACTTCTTGACTTTTATTAATCTAACTTATAATTCACAGTTTAGATCTATTGTCATATCAATTACATCGAATCGAATATTGATGGGAGCAGGTTAGTGACTCAATGACCATCTGTCGCGAAACTGTTCGCATTATGTGGAAATCTCAGTGACATATAAGTTTATGGCCATTATGTTCATAATTTTTAATAGCCGTCATTAATTTACCATTTGATTAGCTTGTGTAGTTTGAAATATGACACCTTCAATAAAATTTATCGTGAAAACGCCTCGTACAATATAATTATTGTGGAACCTTCCATTATTTAGTTGTGTGTGTTGCAAAATTTATTTCGGGCTTGTTTTAAATGATAATGTTTGTTCAAACTCGACAGCAAGTAATGATTGTTCGCGGTCATCATTACCTACTTACGTTTTTATTTTTTGTGAATGTCAGTAGGCAAAGTGCCGACAACGCAAGGTAATTGCGGCTCGTCAGATGCGCATGCGTATGCGATGTGACAGGAACTGGCGATGACAAATGACGGCACAGCAAGCCACGGCAGCTCCCACGACTCCCGGTCATCAATATACATTAGCCATAGTAGGTGCGTCAGAGGCTTCGCAGGCGCTACCCAGATCTGTCGGTCAGAGGCAATCTTAGAACTCGCCGCTGAATTCCTGATGCGGTAAACATAATCATATGTTATAATGTCAAATAATTGGCAAAGCCGTATCTATGATCTGATTGCATTTGCGCCGTATTTGAGTCTGCGTCAGCGACTTCTGCAAGGGCGAGTTGAGCCGACGCGCGACGGTGCGTCTGCCCGTAGGTTGTCGGAGGACTATATCGAGTGCATTACAATGGCATTACTCAGATGCACCGGGAGGTGGTGCAGAAATGGCACGCGGTGGAGCCCCCCCTGCGCCCGCTTTCTGCTGCAAATAGCTGCTGGTGCTGGCTATTCCGGGCGCGGCCGTCGACCCGCCGCCGCGACGCCGTCTGCTCACCTTTTTAGTGAACACCACTTATGAACACACGCATTTTTGCGAAAAAATATATAGCCGATGTCAACGTACGCGCTCTTTTACTACATTTATTATGACGCTTTCCAAAACAATCTCAATTCTCTCCTATAAATGTCAAGGCTATATTTCAATATGTTTTCGATGTATTTCAATATGACTCATTAACTCTTAAAAGATTTTATCTACGTGCCGTTTATCACCATTAAAATAATTATCTAGCGAAGAAAGATCTTCACCTAAGCATTGTATTACATGTCGAAGGACACTGGAGTTATGGGCGTTCATTATTTTTTCTATTTCTGGCCGTACCTTATTACACGCGTCATGCAAGTTTTCAACATGAATCGGAAGACCGATGTTATTATGGTTTATATTTAAGTCGTTAAAGTAGATATGGCGGAACTGTGAGCCGGCTGTAAAGTCTATCTGAGGCTCGTAACTATAAAACGCATCAAATCTGATTCACAGTTGCCTTTGTGAGAGTTCCAGTTGGCCGTCTGCCGACTGCCTGCCGTAATAATATACTTTATCGTGCTTTTAATAAATTCGCGCTACCATACCGACAGTATTAAACGGATAATTTTTAATTAGAGATCAGCCAGGTGTTGGCGTTTAACACCAAAAAGATTTTATGCCGGTGGGACGTCATGTAGTGACAACAAAAAAACAATGAAACTTTCGGCCAGATTTCAGTATTCGTTGAATCAAGGATATCGTTCCGAATTATTTATTTGACGAATGAGTTATCACGTCGCGTCACAGTGGTCTATGTGATACGAATGACCACAGCTACTAGCGCCATGCGACCACAGCTCTGCATGCAAAGTAAACCTGATTGTAGGTATATTTTAGCACTTATCACCTAATTGTAAATAAATTTGTAAGTAGTTATATCGTGATACCGGCTTATCTATGACTCTCGCGGTTTGCTCATAAGATTATCAAAAACCACGTCACGAGTTTTGACTATACTTGTTCGGGATTTACTGAACATTTTGTGCGTTGCTTTGACATCTTTGAAATCACGATAGAGGTTTGCAATCGCTTTCCAAAACAATCTCAATTCTCTCTTATAAATGTCAAGGCTATATTTCAACATGTTTTCGCTGTATTTCAATTCAAAATCAAAATTTAGTTTCATTGATTATCTGAAAATCGAACCATATTAGTATTACCTAGATAGGCTTGATTTACTTGGCGTTTGGATATTCCAATAATAGGCAGGTTAACAAATTATTCAGGAGCCCAGAACTGGAATCCCAAACAGTTTCTAAATCATTTTATAGATATTCAAGGATTTAAATGAGTTATTGTGTTTATTTTAAGTTTTCGTACTGTATTTAATTTAAGTTTTGGCGTACAATAAAGATATATTCATTCATTCATTAATTCATTAGTTCATAATACTAGTGAATGCGAGTGAAAAATTTTGCGCATTTAATGCATTTATGCCTTAAAGAGGGTCACCACAAAAAAAAACCGGGCAAGAGCGAGTCGGACTCGCGCACCGAGGGTTCTGTGCCATCATACAATATAATATATGACAAAGGCGGTTTTTATTTGTTGTAGAACCTTGACAGCGCTATCTCTTGTCTGATAGCGGAACTTATGTAGATTTTTAATACATTCGATAATTTCTAAAAAAAGTATGCTAATTAGAGAGTTTGTAATAATTTTCTTGTAATCTTTACATACACTTCTAATAGCAATAAAAGTTTCAGAGGTTTAGCTCCGCAAACTTCGGAGATAAAATATAGAGGTAGATATTTATCAGTTCACATTCACCCATTGTGAGGTATAGGGTTTTTCACTTTATCATGCCATTATTTCTGGCCCTGCGCCAATTGAACCCAGTATTACCTAGTAAGACAATATTATTTTTATTTGCTACATCTCTAAGCTTGTAAATTTTCAGTCAGCTCTTTGCAAGCTAGATAGTGTCAGTTGGTACGTTCACAGTTGATCGCGCGACGCCCCGAGAACATTTGATCACGAGTGTATCTAATTCAGTGTGCAGCATGTGCCTCACAGGAATTTGTTTTGTGCACGCCGATGCGATGTACCGATGCCGAGCCAGGCCTTGTCACTTTTAATCAAGATGCAGAGTGAAATTAACTTTATCCAGCTGAGAGTTGGCTTCATTATTTAACTGTTGAAATGTGTAAAGCACTTGCCGCGTTTTTCGTTACACAAAGACTAAACAGTATTTTATTCTCATGTAAGCCGCAACTTCAATCAAAAATTCGTAGGTACACTTGGTTTTGCTGTGAAATTCGTTCGACAATACTACTTACTGTTTCTTCTCTGCCCGCATAGTTTTATTTTCGTGAGATCGGTGTGTTTGCCTTCGCAACGAATTCCTTGACGCATTATTTTGTATGCGCCTTTTGCGCCGATCGCCGCAAAAAGAACCGCTTTGATTTAAAGCTTTCTTTTTGTTGTAACCTCCTTGTTTTACGCATTATTAACATTTCAAATCGATCGACGGTAATCATTCGAAACTAGTTTATAAAATTAAAAATTGTAAGTAACCCCCTACACTTTGCCTAGTCTCGGAGGCTTTCATTTGATACAACTCGGGTATATTTGGAAATATTCCTTTATTCATCCCCTCTTTCACCCCCATATGTTGTAAACTTTTTAACCGATTTTGATAAAACATATTTAAGAACCACCGCCGGAAAAGCTACTTTTAAATAAAAAAAACTGCATGCAAATCGGTCCACTAGTTTAAGAGCTATGGTGTTACAGACAGACGCACAGACACACATTAATAGAGGTTAACCTTTTAACACCCCTCTTTTTTGACGGGGGTTAAAAACAGCCAAAACGTGGAACCATAATATTTAAAATAAAATGGTCACATGCTGCTAACATTCTGAGAGAAGAACTTTATTATTAGTCCGTGAATTTCACGAGGATTGACTTAGAGTCCGCGCCACCACTGGCGATGCTGCTATCATAGAACTAAATCAAAATGTTTAATGTACTTAGTACCCGCTTTGCCGTAATACTTCAGTTGTGGATCACTGCATTGATAAAATGTTTAGTCTTCGGTCCGTATTTCAGAACAAACACGTTGAGTGTACGACGTATCATCTTCATCATCATCATAATAATTTCAGTCTTTAAGCGTCCACTACTGAACACAGGCCTCAGGGGTAGTTACCATTCTCACCACGCTTGGCAGGCAGGTTGGCGAGCGCAGTACGGGATGTTAATACTAGGAATGACGCTCCTGCCCATCTTCTGGAGGTAGCCCTTAGCAGGCTCTGTCTGCATCCACGGGCATGAGAGGAGGGGTAACATTCTACTGCCGGCACCCTACGGCAATGACGTATGACTGTATGACGTATATACATACATTGAAAGTTATCAACAAATCGTTACTTAAGATCATTACATATTTTAGCTTCGGTAACCAATATGATCAAAATATTGCAAAGTTCTGACCACGGTGTAGATGATTTATACAGCATCAGCGACTGGTATTGATGCTGTACGGGACGCAGCAGTGCCTGGGGCATTGTTAGATGGATCAGGCTTTCCCAGCTTCTATACCATCCTACGAGCTTAGTCGGCTTACTCAGTCAGAGGAAAGAACTGGTCAGAGTTTTTTGAAGCTGACTACGCCTGCGGTTTCCTCACGATGATTTCCTTCATCGATATTTATTTGCACATACATTTTTCACAAAATCAAACTCCATTAGAACCATTGCCTGGCTGTGTAAGGTTCTCCACGACCTCCGGATTGAAAGTCGGGGATATCACTCGGCCAACACGGCTTTTACTGCTGACCACAAGTGCACTTATTATTTCATATTGGCTAGTGAGGTAGAGTAAGTGAACGTGGTTAGTGGGAAAACTTATCGTGAGTAATAGTAGTGGTTTAAGGTGCGACTCGAACGTGACTTGGCGTGGCGCTTGCTCAGACCACCGCACCATAAACGCCTTGTTGACAGTTGAAATTAAACAAAAGTACTTTATATGAAGGGAATAAAGCTGACTAAGCTGAAGATGTTATATTTGCTATTGTTTTGACGTGTTCTAATTACAAACGAAGGAGATAAGGTAAATGTGTTTAGATTTTTAGTGTTCCGAACCTCAATAGGAAAAACCTTTATAACCCTTATTCTCTTTAGCCTCTTTCTCCAAAACGGCTAAAGGCATCGAGCACATATCCAATAGAGGGGAAATAAGGTCATAATAATTCCGAAACAAATTATTGCTTTGCTCTAATCCAATGACAACTGTCTCTCGCTTTTGACAGTATAGCGCCAACAGCCGATCTTTGTAGGTACTCTTCCGTACAATTATGAAATATTTTTTGCGGTATTGTTGTTTAGATAAAATAAATAAGAAAGAAAAAGCGTTTATTTATCTCACACGCACAATCAGTAAAACTTAGACTAATATAACATAGAGCATGCAATAAACATGAACCGAAAAATAAAATACAATTAAAAATAAACCGGGTGCAGAGCTAGACCACGTAGCGCAGTGTAAGCTAAATCGGCCCCGTCTCAGCATATTACCGCGAGCCATTCGGGCTTAGAACGACAAAAATAAATATAATATAATTTAAATGACATTATGTCCTCGGTGGCTAAAGGTATCAACTTAATATTTATAACAAACATCAAGATCAAGGTTATAACTCAGGCCACTCAGAATTTATAGCAACAAGTATCACATTTTTGTATATACATAGCAAAAATGGAAAACCTCTGGTCACTTCCACAAGTCTCACGATTCTGAAATCTGGCATGGTGGGAGTTTCAGAAAAGGCCTTGAATAGTTTTAGAAGCTATGTTAGATCAATAAATATATAAATCGAAATCATATTCTACTATCAAGATGATTTTTTTATAAAGTTTATTATTTGATATTAATAAGCGGTGCAGTTAACAATTTTAAATGTAAGTAAGTCAATAACACAGAGCTAGTCAATAACTGTAATGGCCGAATATCATATTGCCTAGCATAGATATTGTAATATCTACTAGATGATGCAATGTGAATTGACCAGAATTATTTATTATTCGTATTTTGACGCGTGTCACGCTCACACTTGCCCCTTTTATGAATATATTTATTGAACGTCCTTCTAACGATATCCATTTAACATAATTCACCCAATAATGCCCCAGGAACTACAGTGTCCTAGCATAAAATACCAGTTCCTGATGCTGTATAAATCATCTATAATAATAAAAATAGATGTGAAAGGCCTAAATGAAATGGAAACTTGCCAACTACTCGTATTATAAAATACTAGCTTCTGCCCGCCGCTTCGCACGCGTTGTATACGAGTAAAAAGTAGCCTATGCGTTAGTCCTAATCAACATCAATACACGTGCAAAATTCTAGCTCAATCCGTAGGATAGTTTTTGCGTGAAGGGGTAACAAACATCCATACATCTGTACAAACAAACTTTCGGCTTTATAATATTAGTGGGATAATGTAGGCACAGAATCGGCATGGAGGAAAAGGGTGTACTGAACCTCGTACCGCTCGCAGTGGACAGCAATGGAACTCTTTCCGACTTGCCACAGACATTAAATCATTAAATAATTTGGGTTGTAAGAAACCTATTTTTACCAGATTGCAGATACCTATTTATAGGTAAACAGTTTCAAACACATTATGAAACGATTACTATAACAACCGAGTAAGGTTCTTCTGTTCTCTTCTTTTCCTGACTCGCGTGTCATTCGAAGCGAATAAATTAATCAAAATGCATTCTGCAATAAAGTAGTTATAATGGCTCTACAAATATAGAACTCTAAAATACTAGGTATTTTCACAAAAAATATAATTATGTAACTTGGTTAGTTATATAATGTTTCTAAACAACCCGCACGCCCGATACCTCCAAACCACCTTCGAATACCGTGCCAAACCTTATTGGCTTTTACTTTTTGGTCAAAAGTTTATAGGATAGCTGATCAGCCGATTTCAATCCTGCGGTTAAAGGCAGGGAGATGATAAAAGTGCTTTACTATTTTAATGTGTTTTTTAAGATGCCCTTGCGGTCCCAATTATTTGAGTTTGACACTCTCATGTAACGAATTTTAAAATATTAATCTACTGCGCGTAAAGAATGTCCGGAGGCGGGTTCTAGTAAATTGAATAATGCGTCTAATATTGCTGGAGTAAACGTTCAACAGGCTTATAGAACTATTATTGGTAGAAACTTAAAGATAACAGCAAAAATGTTGCAAAAGACGTCACACTATCCGCATGTAGGTAAATTTACGTGTTTGTCGATGTAATGAGAAAACGTAGTTGCGTAAACAGAGATCATACGCGATGCGAAGCGTCGGCGTCGTCTCGACGCTCGGCGCCGGCGCCGGCCGAGGACACCATTACGAGAATACGTGTTTTATTTTACTAAATCTTAATCAGCCGTGGAAGATACTAAGCGTAGTATAAACGTGTGACTAAAAGCTATAAATAGGTTTTGCACGGTGTTCGAAGGTGTTTGGAGCGGCGTACGGGTTGTCTAAGAATATGGAGAGTTATTTAGTAAATTATAATATTTTTTGGAAAAATACACATTATTTTAAAGTTCTGTTTTTATAGAGCTAAGGAGCCATCTAACGATGTCCAAGGCACTGCAGCGTCCCATCAGATTGAATACCAGTTGCTGACGCTGTATCTGTAAATAATGTGCATCTTAATGTAAAAGGCCTATTTTTGTAATGAATGGATGTAGCATAATCACGTTAAGTTATATATAACAGATAGAACTCACTCTAGAGATGAATAGTGCTATAGTACCTAAGTAGGTACAAATACGATAACTCTGAATAAACAACTTGTAAGTTAAAATGGTCGATCACAATGCCCCTACGTTCTTTTTCATTACATTCGAACGTAAATCCGTGATTTTTCGCAAGGTCATTTAAAAGTCACCTAATTATATTTTACCAAGAGAATGTAAAGAGTAAACACAAATATTCCTCTAAGGATACATTGGTAGACTACTACACAGATTACGTACTCGTATGTATATACGGAAAATAAAATTACTTACGTGAAAAAAATCTGAGAAAATCGACTAAGTTATTTTTATTTTACTTCAATGTGTTTATTTCAATCCAAACTATTGGCCGGCCGATTATTTCCAGTAAGCTTGTGCTGACCCTATTTAAATGGGTTAAGGTACCTAATGCTCATATAGCATTAGGTACCTTAACCCATTAGGCTATAAGCTAGATCTAACCTGGTAACAAGATAAACACATTATCCAGAATGAGGTATGAAAAAATCGAAAGTACTCTTTATAGGGCTTTCAGGTTCAATAATGAATAAAAATTATATATATAATGTCATAACATCTTGTTGATACAGATGTTCTAAAGATAGAGCATCAACCCCTTATCTAAATATCTGCGTAGATATGTTTGAGTCGTCGTGTTCCTTCCATATGAACAGTGGAAACAAGCTAAAAGTCCTCGTAACCTATACAAGGATCAAATTAATGGGGATGTTAAAATGTCTTCTAAAATGTCAACCTTTCTTTGAATACAATTAAGATGCTGAGTCTCGTTTTTTTATCTTATTTTCTGCTCCTAATTTACGAGTTTCACTCATGTCGATTCAACTAATGCAACCCTTTCCATTGTTTTTTATTCAGGGTCAGTAGTCAAAGAATTTACCTTGACCTTGAATGGTACGAACTTGAACATGAACTTTTCTCCTTCATCTGGTTTGTATACCTAATGCTCTTCTTCTTTCCACTTCATCTTCTACTAGCTGACTCCGCGAACTTCGTAACACACCGCACTCCTCTTGAAGCGCCATCTACTGGGTTCAAAATTATAGCGTGTGTTATATAATGCAAAACTTTCTTTTTAACTTTAACTTTTAGTGAAAGCATTCTGAAAATCGGTCCATTTGTTTTAAATTCTTATCTTTCTGGGATATAAGCACTTACTTACAGATTATATTGTGGTTAATAAAACTATCATGTAGTTGCAGTTTGTGCGCTGTCATTTTGTTGTAACCAAGTGGCCAATGATATTTCATTTTCTGTTTTCCACAACTTCTTATAGGTACTTACAATAAACTAAATTGTACTTTTATTTGTGCTTAGGTAATGGTACTAGTGTATTATATTATCTGTGGTAATGGTAAATAAATAAATAATTATATATATACATATATTAGGTACTTGTAATACGTTTGCCCTGCGCAATAGTTCTATGTTCGTCACTCATACATAGTTTATATGAAAGACTATATCGCGGTACAGTGGAAACGGCGACAGATATTGGCGCCACGAATATGCGGGTTAATGTGCACAGTACACACTAATGTTGATTGTGTTTTACACTTTACGACTCAACATGGCCCCAGCAGCTGATTATCTAAGTCTAGTTATGTATACCCTATTCGTATAAAAGCTTTTATGAATTCTTGCGAACGTCACACAATTATTTACACCTTATTACCTAATAGAACGCTACCAGATTTTGTTGGACCATACGCTTTCACGCTTCATCATCATCATCATCATCATGGACATATGTAGGTCTCCTCAATGAATCTACAAGTAGGTACTGTTCATGAGGGATTGGTGCCATACTCACCACGCTTAGCAGGGGTTTTGGCGAGCGCAGCACGGAATGTTGATACACGGAAAAACGCTGCTGCCCATCTTCCAGAGGTTTCCCTTAGCAGGCTCTTACTGAATACACATCAATATCAATAAATTTGATTCATCAATCCATTAACTTTGAAAACTACCACTATATTCATATTTACAAATTGTAGAAAGATTGTATTTTCTTTAAACATAGACTAGTGTATATCCAACCTTAAAAATGTTTACTCAACGCACACATCACATAATCTTGGCACTAGATAGAAGAGACTAGCCCTTCACAACACAGGGAATCTTAGTGTGGTGGCTAGTAAATATACCTTACTCTTAATTTAGGTTTATTAATTCGTATTTCGTAAGCTAAGGTTAAAATAAACAAAATGATTCTTGTTTCTAATAAATACATTTTTACTTAAAATAAATCTTTATAAGACAGGTAATTATAGACAAAATCCAAAGAAGAAGGTCAGTGAGATTTTATTGAAATAAATATATTCCTTAGCGTAAAAAACAATCTGAATTATTCCGGCTCTTGGCTGAGCCTATCGAGGAAGCCGACAATAACCTCACCTAGATATAAGTGGCCAGCAAAACATTTTTTTGTATCTATAACTAGAGGTATATATATATGTATACATACATATGTACATACATATGAGTACATACATTCTTTTTTCATTTTTATATGTGTATAGTTAATCCTGAGTACATTGATAAATAAGTCTTATTATAGTTAAATGTGGTGTCAACGTACGGCTATCGCTATTATTCACGTATTAAATAACTTACGATAGGCATTTCAAGTACATCCTAATTCCAAAATAGCCTCAGTGAGTTATTATCTTAGCATGTATATCTCGAATTTATTAGAGTTGTTATTGTTACATAAGCCTGTAGTGATCAAAGACTATTTATAATTTATTAGTTGTACGTAATTATCGGCGTCATGGACCAATACGGCGTCCAGTATGTTTGTTAAGCTTTGTTTCCCAGGCCAAAGCGTTTGCTTCTCCAGGGTACAGTACAGAGAGGCAATGTATATATGTACCAAGTAAGGAAAATATATAAAAAAAAAACTATTCCTGTATCTATTCAAAACTTCCATAAAAGTATTCGTTTGTGTTTTTTTCACCGTTGTGGTCACCATCATTAATTATAAAAAACATGTATAAATTTTTAATGTTTAACTGGGGCCTAAGCATTCATAATAAGCACTCATGTTTGGTACTTTAAAATTGCGATAAAAGAAGTAGTCCGGCAAATTTTCCACATAACATAACATTGTGTACCTACTAATGAAATTTGTTGAATAATAATTAATTAATCTGTTTTATTTCCGTAAATGAAGCATGTATTTTAATTAATATAATTGGTTATTATCGTGTTAATTAATTAAATAAATAATAATTCATCGATTCGCGGTGGGTTACGATCAGTTTCGTCAACTTACTAACAATTATATACGATGTTCTGTTATAATTTATCTAGTGTCACGATAAGTTTATGGTCTAGTCTAGGAGTGGACTACCGCATGTACGTGCGTAAAAGGTCACAGTCGAGACTCGAAGGCTATTCGGAAAGTGGCTTGGCGCCAGTGGCTTGCTCTAAGCAAATTTTGTACGTAGATTGTAGATCGAATATTAAACTTTCGCGAACATAACCCATTATTAATATACCTTTAACTGGGTATGTCTTCCCGGGACCGTGCATAGTGCAATCCAGTCGAAATGTCGGGAAATAATAAAAAAAATTAGGCGATAATTACCCGGTTATATTGTATGTTTGCCGTAGGGTGCCGGCAGTAGAATGTTACCCCTCCTCTCATACCCGTGGATGCAGTAAGAGCCTGCTAAGGGACACCTCCGGAAGATGGGCAGCAGCGTCTTTCCGTATATCAACATCCCATACTGCGCTCACCAACCTTCCTGCCAAGCGTGGTGAGTATGGCAACTACCCCTCACGGAGATCCATGAGGGAGGCCTTAGTTCAGTAGTGGACGTTTTACAGCTTAAATGATGATGATGATTGTATGTTAATGATGTAATATTAGCTAAACTATCATGGTGGTAAAACAATGGTTATCAAAAAAATATATATCATTTTATTTAGACAGGGTTTTTATTTACATGACACACTTAAAAAACTATACTAAAGTTAGACTACATGATTCTTCTTTAACAGCTGCACGGTGGGTATATGGGAAATTATAATGGAGGCTTTTTAAACTTTTTTGGATTGGATTTTGTAAGTCTGAAATAAATGATTTTTATTTTTTTCTACTCACGCGGACGAAGTCCATTTCGGTGGCGCTGTTGTCTTCATCGGTGGGCAGCAGCTTCCGGGCGTATGGTCTGCTGTTTGGTAAACGGTCGTACCTTGGCGCTAGGTCTTACAAGTGGCTGTGGGATGAGGCGTCGCTTCGCCGGAACATGTTCTCCGCTAGGCGGGTGATGAAGGTATCCAGGGTCTCTATCTTGAGATCACGCTGTATGGTGGCGTTCGGACGAAATGAGGCGCGTCCACTATTGCCCGTAGGTACAAGTTCTCCTGCGCTCTCAGCTGCCGTCTTTGGCGTTCACTGGTGAAGGCGTACCACGCTGGGGCGACGTACGTCAGCCGCGGGACGTACGTCCGGTACAGGATAAGCCTCACCGCTTGTGTCTTATCGATATTCACGGATAGCCTCCAGTTCGGGAGCCACTCAGGGAGGGTGTTGAGTGTGCGCTGCATCTTCAACCGTGCGTGTGGGAGATTGTACGACGAAGTGACATAGGCTGCGTCATCTGCATATAGTGCCAGAAGTGTACCATCTGGGCACGCCATATCGTCTATGTACCGCGAGTAGCAGTTAGGCGACATACCCTACCCTGTGGTACTCCAAGCGAGTATGGGGCGTTCTGATGAGAGATGTTGCACTACTCTTACCCTGATCGTGCGGCTGTGCAGCAAAGATGCCGCCGTCTTGGTGATCCTTGGCGTTGTCTCCGACTGCAGCAGCTTGTACTCGTATAGCAGCTCGTCGTGCCAGACTCGGTCGAAGGCTTTCTCCATGTCCAGGAATACTGAGTTGCCATGCTCCTTCTTGTTCCTCACCATGGTCAGGTGGTGCAGTACCCTGGACCGCTGTGTAGAGTGGTGCTGTGCTCCGACCGGAATCCAAACTGCTCTGGACGGGGCTGTATAGTGGGAGTGAGGTGAGGCAGCAAAAGTTTCTCCAATACTTTCGAGGTCGCTGACAGGAGCGTGATGGGACGATAACTCTTTGGGCGTGTGGTATTCTTGCCTTGTTTCGGCAGCATGATGACCGTGCCGGCTCTCCACAGGGTCGGGAAGTGTGTGGTCCTCATAATCCCATTAAATAGGCGTGTAAGTGCTTCCACTGTCTTGAGCGGTAGGTGACGCAGCATGGTGTTGGTGATACCGTCCGCTCCCGGTGCCTTGACTATTTATCTTATTTCTTGTTTTTAAATCCTATCTTACTAATTTTGTCTAACTACTAAGTTTTCCACATACATAGACTACTTTTTATACGAGATCTATGCGTACGAAGTCACGGGCAGAAGCTTTAATATTCATTGTCGATTTTAATATATGATTTCTTTGAATTCGATTGCGTTTATTCAAAAACTAAGAAGTTTTTATAAAGCATACATAAAAATACAGATTATCAAATCAGCAAAATAATCATAATGTCATATGTGGACATAAAGATTACATTAAAACATTTAAACTGACTTTGTTTTTAGGAGCACGGTTCAAATCAATTACTTAAAACTAGAGCATACGGTACGGCTTCAATTGTAACAATCGAAGGAATAGAGATCAATTGATTCTATTGTACGGTCCTGCGTTGGATCAATTTTGCATCAAGGAAAATAGACTATACTTACAAAAGCTAAAAATATATTAAGATTTAAAAAAAATAAGCGCCTTGTGAAACATAGCAGTGGTGCCTAGAACGAGAGAGCATTCAACTCATGCGAAAGCTAAGAATATATAATTTTCTGATGACAGGAACAATACGTACTAAAATTTCATTACGGAAGATAAGCTATAGCTAGAAGGAAAAGAGACAACACTAGCAAAAGCTTGGAATATTTACTGATGGCAAGAACAATAAGTACTGAAAATTCATAGCAGTGGTGCATAAAAGGACATAGCTTGAAGGACTATTACTGCCGGCCTCAGTCATTATGCAAGGACGTGACACAATTGGCCAAAGTCATAAATGTAGAGGGTAAACGCATAATACATGTAGTTTTATGGTGCGCGCGTGCGCAGTTTATGATTGAGGGCTAGGCGCCATATCCATACCATTTCATTGTTCATAGAAACGTGGCGCCGGACGGTAAGTCCGTTGTTTTACGATGCGAAACTTGCAAAAGCCGTTTTCTCTGCATCTCAAAGCGCCACCTGAATGAGAACGAAGCCTAACGTCCTCGAACCGTTCAACATCTGTTTAGAATTTTAAAATTTCACCAGCGTCTGTTTACGTGCTCCGAATACTTCCATAGTGTTAAGCTCAACAAACTTTTAAAAGTCACGGTATTCGACATAGTCAATAAATATCACGTTACCTAATTTACAGTGAGTGCACCATCGGGCAAATGACTCATATCTTTTGGAGTATTAGAATCGGACAGCGGTATATAGGCGAACATCATAATTTCCAGAAAAAAATAATGTTCAGTTCAATTGGTGAAAACGTTCTACATAAAGCGATGCAAGCTTTTCTTAACACAGTACGATGACGTAAGTGTTTATTGAACTATTTTAGTGTGAAAGGCTGATGAGTGGAACTTATAAACATTTAAACATTGTACGTTGCATACTATGCTCTATGGTATGGAGCCGTTGAGAGATTTATCCTACTGTTCTGCTGCCGATTGACTTGTAGATCGTGAATTGTACTGACGATATAGCTCGTTTACAATGTTAACTACGAACAATCAAGTACCGTTCTTAGATAAAAATATTTTTGAGAAACATTTATACGTGCTTGCAATGCAAGCGTATTGTAGACATTTCGTCCGTCGGATTATTTACGGGAACATTTTAGAAATAAAAATATAGTAAAGTTACAACGAATTATACTTCCAAATAAAATCGCATAACACTGAAACCACTTACGCGTATTTTACAACCAAAGATGCCTAACTGATATTGTTCTTACAGTTCAAACAATTTTAAATGAATTAGCCACAATTTACATATTCACTTCCTTTTAACATTTTTGTGTCACCCGTGTCGCTATCCTCGTGACTTCCTAACGGCATTCCTGAGATAACGTAGTATCTGCTGGTTGTAGGATCCCTTGGGCAATAAATTCTCAATATTTGTACCTATCAACATTTTTAGGGACAGTTATCATAGCTCACCAATTATAGGCCTTTTTTGTAGACTCACATGTCGACATATGAAAATGTGTAAATAAATTTTATAATAGCTCTAATATTGGAATTATTCTGATTTTCGAGCACCTTATTAATTATAATGTTTTATTTTATAGAGCTATGTTATTTGCCAAAATAAAACAGCTGCAGTCCTTACTCGTTACCCATAGATTATTTATTACCTACACATAATATAAAATTAAAAGTTAAAATCTGCCAAGGGTTACCCTAGATAGGCAGCTCCGTCTTTCCGTGTATAAACATCCCTTACCGTGCTCGCCAATCAGCCTGAGCAGCAACATTCTTATGCCGGCACCTCACAACAAACCTGTAAACCTAACTCTTACATATCTGCAACTGGTTTCATCCTAATCGAAACAATCAATTGTGTGCTTAGTAATATCTTCATTCCAACGTTTACAATTAATTTCCATGCTAATCAATTAATTCAAGCAATTACTGGCCTCACCTCTGGCCCACTTTAGGCCAATATCTTAAGCTTAATTTTCATGCTCAGATACTGGGATTTGTGTTCCAAATAAAACATTATTTACCTACATTTGAAGACAGGTTTGCATACCACAGGAATTTTAAATGCGTATTGTAGATATTTGGTCCGTCGGATTCATTACCGGATTTTCGAAATCATGTATTTTGAACTTCGTATGGTAGTGGGACAGTGGTGACAGTAGACTTCAAAGGTTGGGAAAGTTCGAGGACTTGGGAGAGGATTTGACCAGCAGTTGGTTGAAATAGGTAAAAAAAAATATACAGAATGATAGGAAGCTTTCAGATCTCTCTGAATCTCCGATTGTACCTTGAGTAGTAATATTTTATTTGTAATAGTAAATTTTTGAATATTTTTGCGTACAATAAAAAAGTATTTGTTTTCATTCATTCGCAATACCTCAAATGTGTATTTTATTAGTCTACAATTATTAGTACATCAAACTAATTTAAACTAGTGACCCTCTGAAATTATCATTCTGATTGATTGTGCTTATAACTTTTGCAGTCGAAATAAGTGTAAATTTAACACAATTAATGTCACAACTTCATGCCGTTAAACTATAACTTTATGTAGTCGTGATGTCAACTCGCGAAGTTAATTCAACATTTATGACGTGTATAATTTACAACCCGAAGCACAAGTCAAAGTGATTCAGTTGAATCCGGTATTTATCTCAGCATTTTATTATTTGCCCACCAATTCCAGAAAACGACGAACAATTTATGTGCCATGTTAGTATTCTGTTGTTTTCCACAGAATCAATCTTTTTCTAACGATATTGTTTCTTCATTTGGTTGCTTAGTATTCAGGTTAGATAGATACTCGCTTATTTAAAGTAGATAAAGTTGTAAATTGCTGATTTCAATATACTAATATGTTACAACATCTAATCTGTCCTGTCCTGTGCATGATAAAGATGTTTTTGCTCTTTACCAATAACAATATATTGTAGTTTATAGTAGGTGTAATCTTCCAATATCATTATGGAGTGGAAATGCTACTTTTTGTTTACCAATCACTCGTATTTTCATGTTATAAATACGTAGATAACATAATTATATGAGTACGTATTGTAATATCTGTCATACGTGTAATATAATATCATATATTATATTTGCCCTTTTTAGCATTTATTTTTATTCCGACTCCAGGTTGGTTCATTATGCGTGAGGTGTCTGGCGTGAATTCGTGTTTATGCTTGGAGCTGCAGCAAATGGCTTTTAGAGCGCGGAGTACTGCTGAACTGTCAGAGAGAATACGGATATTGTAGTTGTTGATGCCTCTTCTCATCATTGCTGTAGCTGCTTCGGTTATTGCTGCGCATTCGCATTGGAAGATGGAACTGTTTGTTCCCAGTGTCATTGATATATTTATATTGAGGTCCTGTGAGTGGATTCCTGCCTCTGTGCTGGTACTGGCCTTAGAACCGTAAAACCGAACCGAAAAATAATGCGTATTAAGAAGCAAAATTATCTATTGTAATGCTTAATTAATATTAAGTACAAACTTCAATGAAAATAGTGACAATGAAAATTAAATAATTTATCAAAACATTTTTCGATGTAATTATTATTAGAGTGCGCCGATTTTTTTTAGATTTTCTACTGCGCTGATTTTCTGTGATACCGTCAAAAATATGCATAGAGTTTTGGGGTTTGGGATGAAAAAGAATAACAACCTTATGGAATTAGACATAGAATAATTAAAAGGTCTTTAATGTGGGATGTGCCGATGAATACATGTAACCGGATATTTCTCGCGTAAATTACCCACTATAGACATCTGGTGTAATCTAGTTGGGTAATAATTAAGGTATTCATTCATTTTGTAAAATATAGGGATTGCTCACGTAGTAATAACCACAGATAACAGAAACTAACTATAACGTCAAAGCTTATTCCGACATGTTTCGATTTTTCAAGAATGATTTTCTTCATAGGTTTGTGTTAGCCGCCCCTTCCGCGCGTAGGGATGCCGCAGCACTGAAATAATTAATGTAATTTACGTGAGATATACCCGTTCCATGTCATCATCGTCATCGTCTCAAGAGGCCTCCCTCATGGATCTCCAAATAGTATAGATGATGTTGCCATACTCACCACACTTGGCAAGAGGGGCAACATTCTACTCCCGGCACTCCACGATACTCCCCGTCTTATTACGTTTAAGTAATAATAAATAAATAATTCTAGACTAGTGTCTACTAGGCCATTTAGTCCAAAATAAAGCAAAGTTAGTATGGAATTTTCCCTATAGAACTTGATAAAACACAATAATATGTTTTTTTATGTAAAAACATACTTATAGAAAAAACATAGTAAACAACCAGACTTGAGACAAATAACTGAAGAAAAGCAAACATTTGTCATCCGGCGGGTATAGAGGTTGCCCTCTTGCGGAACCCTACACTACGGAAAATCATTAAAAAAACGTCTATACACATAAGGTGTATGGTACACAAAATAAATATTTTTTTTAGGATATTTTGTACCGTTATCTCATCGTAATTATTTTGTATGTCCAAGCAAAATTACAGCTTTCTAGCACTAATAGTTTCTTCGTAAGGCCGCAGACAGACAAAGCGCAACTATTATATGAAACTGTTTTATTTCTTGCTACTACGTACTACGGAACCCTAAAAATGGGACCTGTGAAACATGGCCAACAACACAACCTACCTTATAAAAAAATAACCATCAAAATCCATTTATATTGGTGAAGTAATCGCGTAGCAAACATGCAAAAAAATATAGTCGAATTGAGCACCTCCTTGTTGAAGGCGGTTGAAAAGAGAAATAATATGGAGGTCATAATACTAGATCTTTGACCCCCCATATCCCAGTTTCATGGTCAGGCGATGGCGCCTACGCGAACGCCACATGGCCGCTAAACCACACAAAGAGCATCATTCATGCCGTCTTGGAACCAGAGCACGATCTATTCGCTTGATGATACGCCGAAGTCAAGATCAATGCTGATTTCATCTTGATTGAAAAAAGGTGTGGGAAAATACTTGGCGAAGCGATTTTCCTTGTATCGGTTATTCATCATCATCATCTCAGCATTAGGACTGTCGTCTACTGGGCATAGGCCTTCCTCATGGATCTCCAAGATTATTTGGTTATGTTACCATACTCGCCTTGATTGGCAGGCGGGTTGGCGAGCGCTGTACGAGATGTTGATACATCAGGTTGATACCGGAGTTATCCCTTAGCAGATTCTCACTGCATCCACGGGCAAGAGAGGATAGGCAACATTTTACTGCCGGCACCCCACGGCATACCTAAATACATAACAGATACAAGTAAAATTTTAAAACTTAATAATAATAATACGTAAAAAGTTTTAACTGGCCTGCATAGCTCTTCTGTCTCTATCAATTTAATGGTTTTTAGGTACAAAGAAGTACTGAGTTATAAAATAAAGTTTATGTTTAGATTTTGAATATTCATGGAATTCAAAACCAGTCGATGGTTTAGGAATTTTATTGTAAGTATATAATATAAATGTTGTTAATTAAATAGTAGTTAATAAAATTAAGTATTAATTAATACCTAGTCACATAAATGTATATGTAGAATATTTAGTATTTCCATTTATGTAGGTAATATTCTTAAGTTGCCTGATTATGATTATGATTTTATTACTGTTGTTTTTGTTATTTTTATAGTGTTTAACCACACTTAGGTAGAACATTTTCAAAGAAATGTAATAACCTTATCAAATTCAGCGGGTCCAGACATGAGTTCTGTAGCTTCTTAGCGGTCAAAGCACTTCCGGCTTTAGGAAGCCTTTATTCGTTAGCTTATTTATTCGTAAGCTTGTATTGCCAACAAAGGAAAACGAGCATTTCCTATTTTGGCAATCACAACCTACTTTAGTATGCAAAAACTACAATATTATTATTGTTATTATTATTTTTAGCCGTTACTGTCCCACTGCTGGGCAAAGGCCTCCCTGTCCTCCATCCACTCCTCGCAACTTAACGCAGTTACAGCAAAGTAACCAAGATGGTAAATAAACATCAAGCTCGTCCCGCCGTCTCATTCTCGGTCTTCCACGTTGCCTCCTGCTGGATGGGCCCCTCTCTGTAGTGATACGTATAGAATTTTGAATAATGGTTCTAAATTTGGTTCTACTTATGACGTATAAAGCTGAATAAACGTGAAGTTAGCTATTAAGATTACTTCTAACAAACTTTAAGTAAGGCTCAGACAGAATTGTATTTTAGCCTTACTTATATTATGTTATTATTCTAAGTATCATCATTTCAGCCATAAAACGTCCACTGATGAACACAGGCCTCCCTCATGGATCTCCATGAGGGGTAGTTGCCATTCTCACCACGCCTGGCAGGCGGGTTGGTGAGCGCAGTATGGGATGTTGATACACGGATAGACGCTGCTGCCCATCTTCCGGAGGTGTCCCTTAGCAGGCTCTTACTGCATCCACGGGTAGGAGAGGAGGGGTAACATTCTACTGCCGGTACCCCACGGCATACTGCCGGCACCCCACGGCATACTGCCGGCACCCCACGGTTCTAAGTATATATATAATAAATAAAGTATATATATAATACATACCACAACAAACATAGAGAATTTTATCTCAACGACACGAAACAAAAGTACACTATTTTTTTTCAAATCATTCTTGTTCTTCTTATTTTTATGGCTAATGTCATATTTTCTTCTTGTTATGACTGGGCGTTTAATTTGTAACTTTTGCCTAGTGGGCTGATCTGACATTTTGCTTGAATGTTTAATAAAATGAATAAAATCAGAATCGGGATGCGTTAATTTAGTTAAATCGATATTTTTTTTATCTGCATTAATCATCATGAAGAATTCAAATTGAAAATGTTATGGAGCTTTTTTGTTTTGAATTCTTTCATTCCTCTATCGCTTTAAAAGCAGCAACTCGACGTAATTTCAAAGCAATGGAAAACTGGTTTCATTGATTTGCGTAATGTGCTTCAAAAATTGTCTTGCAAAATGTGCGTATGTAAACCTTGAATAATTTCCAAATGGCTAAATTTATTTTGATAAAACATATTTAAGATCCACCGGTAGAAAACCTTCAGATAAAAAGAAATCAGCATCGAATCGGTTTACCTGTTGAGGAGCTTCGATGCCGCATTCAGACACTCTGTCATACAGATACACTCACACACACACATTACTAGTAGTCTTATAACACCCCTCTCTTTGCGTCGAGGCTTAAAATACGGGAACCGTAAACAGTTTTATAATTACTACTAATAGCTATGTAAGTTTATTGTCTCAATCAGTATTTTAGGATAATAAACCATATTAAAAAAAGACGTTGGTCATTAATTACCAAATTTAAACTTATTCAGGGTTTCCAATCCCTGTTTCGAACCTTTTTTGAAAATACACATGCTAATGAAGATGGATGTTTTGCCGAACTCGTTCATTAGACCTTAATTTGACCATAACAGTGAGTAGGTGGTCGCTATTGGTCGCTAACTATACAAACAACACACAGCTTATTAAAAAGTAATTTCACGATATTGAAATGATAAGTCTTCATGATCATTCCAATTAATAGAAATGGAATATAATAAAGAAGAATAGAATAAAATCATGTGATTTGATGTGAAAATATAGAGCTTGTTTTTACTGTTTTTAAACAGTTTGGAAAAGTCATAAAGATTTATAACTTACGTAATCTTGGGAAAAGTCGGGTTATGATAAATTGGGCGTAATAAAAAGATAAACATTAAACACAATTAATAAAAGTGAAAGAGTGAGGTTTCTTCTTCTCTTCTTTTCATCACTTTGAAATGTTGTCTAAACCGGTCAAATTCAATTATGTGCTTTATTCAATTTAAATGTGTTTTATTCTTCTTTTGTAAGTTTACTTCTTAATCAATTGAATAAACACTTAATGACTTTAATGTTACGACATTTTATTCATACTAAAGCTCAGACTAAGCTGGTAGGATAGTATAAGTGCAGGGCAAGCCTAATCCATTTAACAATGTCTCACTCACCGTCCTGTACATACTGAATAAGAGTACCAGTTTCTGACGCTATAAATCATTTATATTAGATGTGAAAGGCCCTATTTATAGAACCTATATTTAAATAAGACGAAAAAATTTGTAGTTTGAAACCATACCATCATTAATTTTAGACCAGGTATGTACTCGATTTATTTTAGTCTTCAATACACAGTCATGCATGATAAATACATGAGACTGTATGTCATTTTGAATGATAGCCAATAAAATTATATAATCCTTTGATGCTCTTTTAGTACGCAGGCTGATAAATATGTTAAAATAAATATATAAAAATATTGCGTAATTAGCTGTATTTTTGTAATAGGAGGAGTCAACTAAGCTTATCAATATATATAAAACTCTTCCGTTACTGACTGAGTGACTGCTGAGTGACTGACAGACAACGCACAGCCTAAACCACTGGACCTAGAGACACACACAGAAATTTGGCACACATACATATACCTTGAGTATCCTAGAGTAATCCTATTCTTAGTGCACCTCTAAGATACTCAAGGTATCGATAGGATATTTCGAAATTCCCACGGGAACGGGAACTACGCGGGTAAAACTGCGGGGTGCGGCTAGTTTTAATATATAAAACAACATTTTAATTCATGAATGCTTTGTTTTCCATAAATAATAGGTGCAGGGTCAATAGAGGTGTGTTCTTCATTATTAAAAGCATTGTTCAATATAACGTCTGGACCGTTCAGATGGGAAGATACGAGACATTAGCCAACCAGAGCACTCGCTCCAGTTCTAATTAAATTCCATCAACGAGGTCCATCGCCAGCCGTCATATCACACAGCCGAGAATAAAGATTTATAGCCTGCAGTGCGCGAATGTGAAGCTTCTTTTTAAAGACTCATAATTTGAATGCATAAATAAGACTTTCAGTGTTATTTATCCTCAATTGATGCAATAAATACCTACCGCGATTTATGAAATGGTTTTCGAACAAACATTCATAAATGCTGCGCAATCAACTAAACAACAAACATTTAACGAGTATTATTAAGTGGCAGACAATCTCGCTCCTCAAACAGCGATCGCGTTATGATGTTTGCTCGGTTAAAAGAACAAATATAATTTCATGCCTGTTCAACTCGAAACGTGACGGTGAAAAGGCAGAGGTGTCCGTTTGCGACAATCGTGTACACCTCATTACCTGCGCCTCAACTGCGCGATTAACTTACCAAAGAGGAAGTATCAGACAACGTGAAACGCCAGTTGTTAATATGAATTATTCATTTGTCGAGAGATAAATGCGCGAATTCATTCATTGTTATTGTATGTTAAATTAACGGAAATATAGATACGTGTTAACTGTTGATTGTAAGAGAAACGCAAAACTCGGCTGTCTCTGCGACGCGCGAGCAAGCCTGTAGGCGTTTAATGCAAATCGGCGTCGTTTCACCGCAGGACAATGCAGCCGAAGTGTCGCGCGACTTGTAAACAGCACAGATTTGGTTTGTTGTTCTACTTTTTTGGGTAAACGGTTGTCCGTAAACGGTCGTGCATAGGCCGCCGCAAGAAATACCTCGCACGGCACAATACCTCGTTCTGCGCCGTACAAGGGAGGCTCGGCCGTGAACGGCTTCTGCTTGTCCAACACTACAACAGTGCACCTACGAACAACCTTTTTAGTTTACGCAAAAAATACACCGTACAAATCGAGCGTATGCGTCGGCGGATACTATGTGCACCTATTCGTACCTACCTCGAGCTTACGTCATACGCTTTCGCAATGCGAACATCAAATGAATACAGACCTAAATGTTTTACGAGGGGTCCACATCGAGATGAATTTAGGGCATCTTGGCGAAATTAAATTTTATGGAAATGGACGTTGAATCGAAGCCAACGCTCGTTGCATTCCCACAGTGCACGACAGTTATGCGGGCGTGTGTGCGGGCACGAACCACGGCCGCGGCGGCGTGCCTATCGACAACAATAAGACCGCGCCTTGTGCCATAAACATTCTTTGCCACAATCATTACGAATATAACCTATAAATTAGCAGAGCCGACTGCGAACATGCCGCTTGCCGTTACGGGAATTCGGAATTAGAGAGAGAATACGAGCGGGGCTGCGACGTGCGCCTGCCCTGCACTGTGGCCGGCCGTGTCATCGGCGGCATACTTGCAAGCACTTATCGTCTCTTGCAACAACTTCGTCCGCAATTTTTTGGCATTGATATTACATTTTTTACAAGAATTACTGAATGATTTATTCTGTCTTTTTTAAACTTTCGCGATAACAACACATTTTATATATACATATTACCGTAAGCGTAAGCGTAAATTAATTTTACTGCACCAGGCATGGACTTCAGTCTCAGAATCCAGTCTAAACAAGGTAATTTACGCGATAATGTTAATTAATAATTCTTTATTCTGGGTAAAGTCTTTCAGGAAGTTTAAAATCATGCGTGTGTTTTTTGTTGTGCGGAACTTTTTCATAGAGTAGCAGTATTGCAAAAGTTGTCTCAATCTGTTGTTACATTAAATAAGTCAACATTTTCTGGTTTTTCAAGTATGTTCAAATAAAAAAAACAAAATTTTGCAAAGTTTTTTTTACACAAGTAATTAAAGATAACAAAATCGCACTCTTTAAGACAATGGCACGATATATCAGTGTTATCTATGTGTAGCTAGCAAGTAGGTTAATGGTAAAATAGGTCGAGCACCTACAAACGGATATTTGATTATCTACAACAATCACTTAATATACGTCGTTTGTATTCATGGCAAAAAATCATAAAATCTTTAAATTAAAACAACATTCTCCATAGTTAGGTACAGATTCTGTCATCTTGATGAGGTAGCATAGAACATACATATTTATAAATAAATGGCGTGGGGTGTCGGCACCCCAAATGCAGTATGTTGTATGCAGTATGTAGAACGTTACCCCTCCTCCCTTGCCCGTGGATGCAGTAAGAATCTGCTAAGGGATACCTCCGGAAAATGGGCAGCCAGCGTCCATACATGCATCAACAACCGTACTGAGCTCGCCAACCCGCCTGCCAAGCGTGGTAAGTATGGAAACTACCCCTCATAAGTTCCATGAAGGAGGCATGTCTAGCAGTGGTCGTTTTACGGCTGAAATGATGATTAATGTATTTTTTTACGTATGTATATTAACTTATACATAAATCTCGTACGTAAGGTATACAACTTTTCCTACAAGGAACAGATTACTTCCCCAAACATTTTAGTATTCTATCTAATCTAAGTTCCTCCTCAAACGTATATTAATGTGAAGATAATAATATTATTATAATAATAATATTATTATTATAATACATTGTTAATGTGAAATAATAGCAACAATTCTAATAAATCTAATCTTGTCTCAGGGACTGCAGCCTGCATGCCAGTTGCTGATGCTGTATGTGTGTTTGCTTTAAATCTTTAACGATAGAAACACTAAAACAACTTAAACACTTTCGCGAAAAATACCCGGTTACATGTGTATTTACTAGGACACCATGTATACATATCAACTAAATTATATATGTGAAAGGCCAATTTATTTCATCATTTCAGCCGTAAAGCGTCCACTACTGAACACATGCCTATCATAGATCTCCGTGAGGGGTAGTTGCCATGGCAGGCGAGTGGTTGGCGAGCGCAGTACGAGATGTTAATACACGGAAAGACGCTGCTGCCTATCTTCCGGAGGTATCCCTTAGCAGGCTCTTACTGCATCCACGGGTATGAGAGGAGGGGTAACATTCTATTGTCGGCACCCCACGGCGAACAAATTTATTTTTTTAAGACGCCAAAAAGTGTCAGGAACCTTTGTTTCAAAAGTCTTATGTAAGAAAAAATAATGTCTTCTAACAGTGTATGCTGTCTTAGACAGTACCTATGCGTTTGTTGCGTCACGTGTCTCGTTATTAGTCGAGGGTCGCCGGCGAGGCGCGACATTTGATGAAATTCACATTTTTACACAAGGTCAATGTAACATTTTATATCTACTAATAAGTGTGCAGAAATCGGAACGTACACTTTAAGTATCATAAATAAACAAAATACTGGTAACTGAGTAGCTTCCTGTAAGTACTGTTGGTATTCTAGTAAAGGAAATTGACCTAGTTTCACAGTTATAAAGTTAGTACGTGCGGCGTCAGCAACTAGTTTTCTTGCTGTAGGTGGCTTATTGTTAGATGGATTGCCTATGAGACATGTTTCTAGAATCAGCTCGAAGTTTAAAAAATAGGATGGATAGGAGGATCTTGTAGGAGTGCAAACCTAACTGTTTTAGCGTTACTGTGGTATTTTACCTTTTTAAATTCTTGCACTAGGTTGTCACTAACTGACCGTCCTGCAACATATTTATTTACAATGTTGATAATAGCTGTCGCAACTCAGGTGATAAATATACCTACAACCAGCACACAGCTGAGCAATATGAAGGTACTTTTTATAAAACGTTATTAATAAATTGTTCTTAATATAAAAACAAAGCGGTCCGAAATAAATCAAGGAATCCAAAGTTATTAAGGGCCAGTTTCGCTCCAGTAAATCAGATAAAAGTGTACTGAAGTATATATCATTCAGAAAACTGACTCGAAAGAGAAATACTGGTTGAGCCTTATCTATGCAAGTAATGCGTGTTATTTATCTAATCCTCCGTTAAACGTCTCATAAATATGCAAAGCCCTAGGAACACTAAGTTGTCTTAAGATGCTGTTTATTGGCTCGATCGATTGTGCAATCAGTGACGATTGAACCACTTATACCAGATTGACCGTGCTGACTGCTGTCTTGTCAATCGACTGACTGATTTGTCTGTTAGTTAAATCCATTTCGCCACACTCCGTGGCGCCAGCGCTGAAATGTTTGTGTCTGCAGACTCTGGCCATGTTATTCTATTCCCAAAGTGTATTGTGTTGAAAGTCGAGACGCAGTTTGATAGTAAATCTCACAAATTAGGTAGGACTGTGGCTCGCGCACCAAATTAAAAGAGATAATTAGGTTCATTTGTGACCTAACGAGCTGAGATTGGATTAAGGAGTTATCGTTTCCCGTTTTAGTAATGCGGCTTTCACTCTCGACCGTAGTTTTGTAACGGTTTATAATATTGCTGTTTGGCCTTTGTTTCGTGCCGTTAATAAAGTGCCGAGCAAAACGCGAATTCAAGTAGGTATTTTAGCGCATTTTATAATCTTGGTTTATGATTTGCATCGGCTCATTAATTGTTAATGTGCTGCTCAGTGTTGTAAAAGTTAGATGTAAACAGATTGTGCTCTCTGTAATAGCACTGGAAATATCAATCGTCGCCAAAGTGGCGCCTGATTACGTCACGCGATTGGAAAACTTGCCGCGTCCAGAGCCTAAAAGAGTAAGGCACGACTAGACTAAAAGTTGAGCGATCACGGCTGAATTCTCCTCACGTACGTACTCTCGAGACTGCTTTCAAAAGTTTAAATTTACGTTAAACGACATTAATGAAGGGTGTCGGTGAGTCGCCGATGTCGCACTTCTGTGTACCTGCTCGAGGTATGCAAGCACATACATATTCATACTCCGCGGCACGACGTGTGTGCTAGCGCTCAGCCGAGTCAAAGGTGTTTGATGCCGCTCACTCCGGTACTTTGGTACTTTGATAGGGTTGACGAGGAATGCTCTCCCTAGTGACACTAGCTATAATTGACATATATATGTCAATTAAGATCATTGGGGAGACAACAATGTTCTTAATTCACATTATGTATGTATAAGAATATGCATGCCCATTCTGAAATTAGAAATATCGAATAATCTCTATCAATACTTGTCTGACCTCAGCAGTGATATTCGTTTGTATTTTTATTCATCTCAATATTGTTGCAAGTAGCTTAATCTGCAACAACCCTATAAAGCAGAGTTATAGTTTTATTCTGAATCTCTTTGTTGTGATTGTAAATATCCTAGAGAGATACTCATCGCGTTGGCGCCATTTGCAAATAAATTTAGGGCTGTCTCGGGTATGTAATGAATTTACAGAGTGAATTATGAATACCGGCGCCAAGCCGTGCCAGATCACAATCTTCAGCTAGAAGCGTAAACAGGTTTGCTCATCATGCCTACTATTTGCAAGTGTACCTTGTGTATCATGTCTCTCCTGTACCTACCGCTATGGATCAGATAACCAGGTTTATGATAGGTATTACATATCATAAATGTAACATTCGTTTTATCCCAGCAAATGACTCAGCTAAATAACAAATATAACAAGGTGGAGCCACAATATAGGTGATATTTTAACAGTATTTCTTACCTGTTTCACATTCTACCACTTCAAATATTACCCACACATTTTTTTTGAGTATTTCAAGTACTCGAGTTTTATTTTCATGATGTCATGAAACAAATATAGAGTTCAAAGGAACTTCGTGCTGAATCAAATTATTATTTACACAGACAAATTAATTGTAGTTTACGAGCGTTTAACGAGCGCATAGACAAAATCTAGTACCAATCAAAGTGTCGCGCAAAATGTCAGTGCTCCCTCTATTTCTGTCCATAGCAGACCCAACAAGAAAGCTATGCAAAGCACAAATTCTGCTGTCGCCGTCTAGACGCCCGCTCCGATACGATTGAATAACATTTTGATCCAATCAACCAGAATGGAGGGGTCGGGGGTCCTTGCGACCCGCCGACGACGCGGACGTCACCCGCGATCAATTCATCGAACCACTGGTTTTACGAGCCATTGCATCGCCCGGTGAAAGTTTATGCCTTTACGATGCAGGGAAGTAGTTCACTACCTGATACTAAACGCATTTATCTAACTCGACAAGTCATCGTAAAAGCAAATGCAACGGCGGCGCTGCATATATTAACATTCAACATAATAGAAATGAAATCTGCCCGTGGCTACTCTACTCGTATTTGATAAATCACGTCGTTTACCAAGTAGCTTTGCCTAACCAAATGGTCGGTAACTTGATATCGAGGCGCCGCCGCACCCGTCAGCCGCGCACCTACAGTAGAAAATATCAATTACCATTAAGTTAAGGTAAACAAACCGGTGCTAGGTATCATCGTGACATACACGTGGGGCCTCTTTCTGATGTGGATCTTTGTTACAGCACCGGATATCGTGCAGGAGGACAGTCCGGTGGTTATCACCGTCGAGGAAGACGAACACAATTGTAAGTATGAATTTAATATAGCTGTTACTGGCATGAATAGTAGTAGTTCACTAATTGTATGGTTCGGTTCGTTATATCCAAAGTAAATTCACGAACTAAATAACTTTTTTTTGTAAATCTGGTGATTAATAACCTAACCTAGCATTAATCTACGCACACTGCGCCATTTAGGTACTACACCTTAAAATAAATATTACTGGACATTTCACGGAGCACCATCTGGTCCCGAAGTAAGCATAATTTGTGTTATTTTGTCCTTTGGAGGGAATCGAACCTGCGACCCCTTGCGTTTCTGCTCCTGGCTAAACTCAACTGAGCCACGGAGGTGGTAATTTGAAAAGTTTTTCTAAAATGAATGCTTACATCACAGATTTTGCTGCATTCCTGACGGGCCGCTCTCCGCTATGCGTTAGACGCGACGATATGTCAGGAGTACCCGTTGCCCCAGGGGTCGCGACAGCCCGCTTCACCCTTCGACGACGACATCTTTACTGGTCCGTGATCCTGAGCCCCTCGATAGGCACGCAGCCGAGAGCACTTGCCTTCCTCGATAAGGCTGGTCGAGTGCTTCTCGAACAGTCTCTCAAGAAAATACCTGGAATCCACGCCACTTACGAGGAAAAAACTGATAAGGTATGGCAAAGATTTTATAATAAGAAGTGTGATTTCGATGTGTAAAAATGGATGGTTACTGGGATACTGGTGTCAAAGTTGAAACACTTCCTAACTAAAGCTAACAAAAATTAAGAAAAATTTACTAAATGTGCCGCTTTGAAATTAAAACGGAACCTTCTGACTTAATTTTACGTTGACAGCTCAGGCAGTGAAAGAACATAATCGACACCATTGTACAGATAAAACTCCTGAAATTATCATGTTTGTAAACACAGGCCCGGATGAAGGGATCTAGGCACTTGGTGGTTGAAGGCCCCCCTGCCTTATAATATTTTCTACATGAACCATGACTTTATTTCTTTATTTATGAATGTTTCGCCATGAAGGAACAAACTTGGAGGGTCCCTAGGCCCGGGATGATGTTCATGGTGAACTTAAAAGATACACGTATCGAAGATTTATGTAGATGGCGCTAAATCTGTGCTCAACTGATTTTTTGATACATCGGCATCGGTATTGGGTGAATATCGATTCAGCATAATCTTATCAAGATTTTTGATCCTACATAAGTAGTTAGCTTAGTTAGATAAAGCACTTCTGGCTAAAATAATAAATATCGATTAGATCAATGCTATAGGAATCTCGTCGGGATTAAACATTTTGATAAGTTATATTTAGTTTCCATTAAATAAGCTGCCTAACAAAATGTGTGTAACACTGTACTACAGTTAAAATAATAATAACAGTTTTAAAACTAAAAAAAAAACACGGCGAATTATGAAACATTTTCAATTAAATGTACTGAACCCTTAAAGAGGGTTTAAAAACAACGTTTGAAGATTTCGATACAGTTACAAGATACAGGTGAAGCTAATAAAAGCGTATTAAACGGTACTTGTATATTTCTGATATCCTTTCTAGTTATGCGGCGTATGGCGTCGTGTGCCTCGTCAATACAAGAGTTTATTGCGAGATGGGGAACTGCACGTCGCACTCCTTTGGGGCGACGAACGGAATAATTCCATCGACAGCGCTCTGAGTGGCCGAATCGACAGGTAGGTACGAACATTCGCTATTCTCGAATTCCACTCGCGAACTATGTGGGTTAGCAAGGGTTAATTTTCTATGTGATTTGTGACCGGACGTTAAAAATCGCAGATTCCAAAGTTGACTCGCTTTCGATTGGATAATTTTGTCGGTAAATCATCTATTGTGCGGATAATGCCGTATGCTTAGTTGTCTTAAACAATACTAGCTGGTACCCGCGACTTCGTCTGCGTATTTTGCCTATGTCCTTATCTACTATCTATCTATATGCTGCACAGATAATATAATACACTAATAAATAAGTGTATATAACAAAATCCATCAAGATCCGTCGGTCGTTTGACGTAAAACACGGGTCGTTCATACTTTTACATTCAATAATATTAGTAGGGTTAGGATTGTATTATAATTATGTGTACTTTTGCTAAATACGCATATTTCTCGTATTATACACCACATAGTGGTGCGACAAAGAATCTATTTTAAAATTATAAGGTAATATTAAATCTAGTAACTCTATCGCGCGTTACTTTTGGGTCATTTCAAATAAGTATTTATCCGATTAGTAAATTGCTCGTAAGTACTTCATTAATTCTCAGAAACCCTCATAATGGCTGGCACTATTTGCCGCCAATCGGAAATTAAATTAGCCGTGTGATTAATGATGGAAGGCAAGCGGTTTCCTTAGAAATAACTCTTGGAAAATACCATCTTATGTAGGCAAGTCGGCTTTGGACAAAGCGAAAACTATTGATTTGTTCGTTTAATGGCATGTAATGTAATCTAAGTCGTTTAGCACATTTTATATCATCCATTATTTATCGCTATTAATATTATGGTCTGTAATTCATTCTATTCTTTGAGCTTGTGATAATGCATAAAGCGTGGGGCTATTCCCAGCAGTTTTCCTTATTATATTTTTCTTAATGATTTTTAGATATCCAGCGTTGGCATCAGAAATGTTCACTACACTTTTGGAGCCTGAGCACCCTCCTCCCTCGTTTGGACAAGGCGCCTGTCGCGATTACGGAGCAATGGATCACGAAGACGGGTGGTGGGGAGGCACTGCTATAATCACAGGAGTCGCCGGTGCTACCCCGAGCCTCTACCTGGCTTTGGTCTTCAATGGCGTGTTCCCAAAAGCCGCATCTTCCTCTCATCTGGTGAAGATAGAGCTGACCTTGCCTGAGAAGAACCAAACGATTATTGATCAGGTAACTCTAGAAGCGCTCTTTTGTTTCACGATATTTTCCTTTCCCGTACTGATAACGCGTTAACAGAGTGGTTGCCAATGGAAGACGGCCTCAAGGCAGACCACCTGCTAGATTGGCGGACGATATACTCAAAATTGCCGGACGGCAGTGGATGAGGCTAGCACAGGACCGTCTTAGACGTCGGCACGTTTAAAAGAAGGTCTATACCCAGCAGTGGGTGTCAACGTGCGGATATGATGATGATGTTGACGTACCTACTTGTTTGCAGCACTTATCAAAGCAACTGTCATCAATGAAACATTGTTTACTAATTGTTGCCTGACCGTGTTGAACCCCTCGTGACTTGTTTGTTAATGCTCGAGTCTAGATTAGCTTTCTAATGCAATTGAGAAATAGTATTATTAGTTAGATTCATTCAGGATTTCCTGTCAATTCCAATTACTTAGTATAAACAGATGCCTGCTTTGAAATGTGTTAAGTGATTAGTAGTAATCTTCGAGAAAAGCTTAGTCGGAGGATATAGGTACGATCAATGAACATAACCTATTTCTGCCGCCAACCAGAATTGCTGTGTGTTCGTTTGACTTTACTCCAAAATGTAGTTAGGGAGCACTGAGCCATCATGGGGCATGATCTTGCCTTGAAAATGTAGCTCCAAAAAATAAATTGATTTATTGAATTATTAGACTAAAGTCTAATCTAAACTCAACTAACCATCAACATTACAGATGATTTTACCAAGGTCAAAATTTATCATCAGGACGAGTCATATCAGTTCATTCATCAATTGACTGACAAGGTACCTAGATACCTAACAATCAATAATTACTTCTTAGAAAATTGTCTGTAGAATTGCAGAATTACCTATGCTATGACGACAAACGGACATACCGAATCCATGATTGCAGCGTCAAGTAGATAATTACTAGATGCCTAGATGGTAGGGTTTTTTAAAATTCTACTCTGAAAGGAAAAGGAGCCGGCTAATTGTCTTTTATCTCTGGTGTGTATGCCGTTTCTCATTGCTTTCTGCTTGTGGTCTTTCCTGTGTGTCCATCATCATCACTGCCGTAAGAGGGTCAAGATCATGAGGCGGTTGTTGCCATACTCGCAAGGCGTGGCAAGCGGGTTGGCGAGCGCAGTGCGGTATGTTGATATGCATCAACATACCGCACTGCGCACTGGAGGCAGATTCTTACTGTAACTACGGGTAAGAGAGGGGAGGCAACATTCTACTTCCGGCACCCCACGGAATTTTTAACTCGGATTCAAATAGCCCAATTCTATCTCCTGACGACAAAAATATCATAAATCTGTTACTTCTGAACAATTAGGGCAAATAAAAATCGACACTTATTTACATTGAGGTACAGTTTTGTTTGGGCGTCCATAGCTTAATTCCATTGTTTTTTTATTTTATTTATTTTTCATTAACTTCCCCTATTATGCAATTTGTTTAATAAATATAATACGGCTTACACCACGTACCTAACTTATTATCATCTTGTCGACGTTTCGTAGACCATTTAGAGGCCCTTCTTCATGAGCACCGTTCGTCCGTCACCCGCCAACGAGGACCGCGACCCTCGGAGGATAATAAGTTAGCGGTGTAAGCCGTATTATATTTATTAAATGATGTCAAGCCACGATAATTTAAATTCACGTGCAATTTGCAACAATATTTTCGACGTGTCTTTATATGAGCGTGTGAATTGAGAGCTCACTTTTGAAATCTTTTCAAATTGAATTGAAAAAAATCACAGATTTAGTCAAAAATATGTAAAACCTGAAGCAAAGGTCCATAAATTTGTAGAACTTAAATTAAAGCTGGTATAGTATGGAGACAATAATTGGTACGGGAGTACCAGAAAAGGGACCGAAAGCCTCAAAGGGTCATCAAAGGTCAAAAATGGCATTTTTGGGTTTTTGAACGTTTTCGGCCATTTGGAGACTTCTATTTTTCAAAATCAATCAGTAGGTACCCTTTTCTCATTAAGACTGCTAACAAAAAAGGTTTCATGTAAATCGGTCAACGCGTTCGGTTGTAATCGTCCCATATACAGGCAGACAGACAGCGCTATACATATTAGGGGCGTGTAGGATTTGCGTAGTTCTCTGTACTGACGAAAAAGGCCCTGTTGTACCAATTCTTATGGAAAAGGGAGACATGTTAGACGCAGACGCAATTTGAGCGATGCTTGTACTAGCAGTGCATATACGAGTACCATAATAGAAACGACTTTATAAGTAGTTTAAGGCGACCTGCCTAACCTTATGTTACTAAAGTTACTTCATTGCCTACGATCAAATAGTTCCAATACGAACAAGATTTTATCGATGAATGTAGTGAGTTAATCTACAATCCAGACCGACCAGAAAAAAAGGAAAATTTACCTACCTACCATAAAAAGTCTAAAACATCATTAATTTAAATGCTTTGTTTTGGAGATCTGACAAGCTAGTAATAGATTTCTAACTAGATGTCGCGTACGACACGTGTGCGCGCTGGCGCTGAAGGCACAATCAGTTTGTCTCTGTCTTTTTGTTTATGTGAAAGCGAGATGGAAGTATATGATATGGCAAGTCCACGGAGCAATTACACTACGGGCAAGTCGCTCTCAAAAACTTTTTTCGTTTCCGTAATTTGCAAGCCTGTCTAAGAAAATTAGTAGGTGCCTTTCGACTGTTGATGTTTCCAGACCATGTAAATAGTTTTCAACTAAAAACTTAATAAGGTAAAAGGCAAAATGAATTTTCAAACCATGACCGCTAAGAAAATTTTTAAAATAATAAAATCAAACGCTGATTGTCTTTTTTTACAGGCGGATTTATCAAGACTGGATAACTATTGCCTCACTAACAAACTGGAACTGAATCCATCTAAGTGTTCCATTGTTTCATTTACCCGTAAGAAATCTTTAACCTCATTCGCGTACTCATTAAAATCGGAATTTTTACAGAAAAGTAGTGTGGTTAGGGATCTCGGTGTTATTCATGCCTCTAAGGTGATATTTGATGAGCACATTCAAGCTATTGTTGCGAAAGCGTCTAGGGCATTGGGTTTTATCATGAGGAGTTCTTCCTGTTTCAATCATGCAAAAACATTTAAGATCCTTTACTGCACCTTCGTTAGAGGAGTATTCTTGAGTACGTATCGCAAATTTGGAATCCCCGCTATAATATACTATATATATCGATCGTATTGAACGTATCCAAATGAAATTTATAAAATATCTTTGCTTCCGTCTTAAAATCCCATATAGCTCAACTACCTCAATTTGTGTAAGAAATTTCATATTCTTCCCCTTTCTAAACGACGTGAAATTGCTGACGTATCGGTCTTGCTCAAAATTACAGGTAATGTTAACTGTCCCGATCTGCTTCACAGAATGAATTTCAATATTCCCGTCAAACCTATGAGATATAACCCAATTATCTTTATCCCACATGCTGGTACAAACTACCGACAAAACTCGTATATGTGGCGTGCAAGCAACAATTTTAACCATCTTTGTAGACGATTTGATTTTGATATGTTTTGTACAAGTGTCACATCGGTCCGGCGGCAGCTGAGCGGAGAGTTTTTTGCGTAGATGATTATATGTTTATTTAACTTCTAACTTTATTTAGGTACTATTGGTTCTTCTAAAGTTAAGATTGATTAGGATGTTCATAGTTTTTTCTTTACCTGTTATGTTATATATCGGTGAAAACCTATAATTAGCTTCATGGTATATATTTTTTGTTTTATAAGTTATTATTAAGCTTCTGGTTTTCAAAAAAAAAAAAAATTAGGTAGTTAACTGTACGTAACAAGCAGTCAATCACTCAGTTTTTTCTGATGAGGTGCAGTGTTGCCACCTTAGCCCATTTGGGGCTAGATCTTTGAGGATCATGTACTCGTAGTACATGATTATTCAAAGTCTATAACTATAGTTACCAGATGAAACACCAAAACAAAGAAAAAAAGTATTTCTACTCTTACAGGTGCAGAGAGTGATGAAGCCCGACTACCACACGAACGTTCTGGAAGTTTCGACGCCAGTGTCTGCTGCTGAACTACGGTCTCTGGCCAGAGGACGCCTGCTGTTGACCATTGAGGCTGTAGGCGCTCCCGATAGAAGGATAGTTGGAAGTGTCAGGCAGAAGGGAGCTTGTGAACTGTACCATGCGCCCCTGGTGGCGGAAAGGGTTCCAGCTAGCGTCTCGCCTGAAGGCATGGCGTTGCTTTACATCGACAAGGATGGTTCGCTTGTTTATGACATTCAGGTAATTATTTCAACATATTAGATTTACATTGGCATCTCTTTATAAGCCGTAGGACGTCCACTGCTGGACAAAGGCCTCCCTTGCTGGTTGTTGCCGTACTCACCACGCTTGGCAGGTAGGTTGGCGAGCGCTGTACAGGATGTTGATGCACGGAAAGACGCTGCTGCCCATCTTCTGAAGGTATCCCTTGGCGGATTCTTATTGCATACACGGACAAGATATGAGAGGCAACATTCTATTGTCGGCACCCTACGGCAAAATTGGCATACCAGCTAGATCTTCAAATAACCTAATGTTAGCCGTAATTTTACGTTAGCTCTTAAATGTTTACACTCCTTTCCGTTCTGCAAAAGTTGCAATAGACATAGTTGTTTGGCGCCATAGAGCCATTTAAGATATTTAGATAAATAGTGCGAGGTATTTCACCATTAAGTTCCAAATTAGGCAGACCGTATGGAAACCTGATGACTACTAGAATACGTACTAGATTCATACGTTTTGCTGTATTTGTACAGATCCTAGTCAGCCCTAGATCTGACTGCGTTTCTGACTGAATTTATTGGAATCCACATTGATGAGAGTGGTCAGATCCATTAACCACAATTATTAAAAGTTATGTATGAAAATCAAAGTGATTTTTAGGTTAAGTTGCGAGTCGTTTGTTTTACCTTTGTTCAATTAGATTTTGGCTGAAGTATGAAGCGACGCATCGCCCGCTTTACCGTCCATAATCAACCGTATCTGAATTCCAGATAGACAATCTTAGCGCTACCGATCCGAAGATAACTTTAGTCGAAGAGCAAGGGAAACGGCACTCTCAAGTGGAGATCTTGGACACGCGTACAGGAGTGTTGGCGAGACCGAGTGCGAGGATCTTCCAACCGCTGTATGATGAACAGCTTGCTGTGCATATCGGTGCTGACATTGGTGTGTATTTAGGCAGAACTTCCTTGATTTTTTAATTCATCTCAGCCGTAGAACTGCTGTTCGCGATAAGATAATTTTAGTCGAAAAGTTAAAAGGAGGTCTTAGACAAGCGTATAGGAGTATTGGCTAGATCGAGTGCGAGGATCTTCAAACCGCTGTATAAAGAACAGCTTGCGCATGTCGGCGCATATCTTGTGCATATCGATGTTGACTGGTGTGTAATTAGGCAAACTTCTTCGATTTTTAAATTTATCTCAGCCGTAGGACTGTCCACGTCTATGGCTGGACTAGGCCTCCCTCGTGAATCTCCATACTCACCCCGCTTGGTAGGTGGGTAGCTGAGCTCAGCTACGGGATAGTCATGCACGGAAAGACTCTGCTGCCCATCTTCCGGAAGTATCCTTCGGCAGATTTTTACTGCATCCATGGGCAAGAGAGGAGGGACAACATTCTACTGCCAGCACTCCATGGATCCTGCCAGAACTCCACGGATTTTTTAATTGTTAACAATTGATATCTGCATCACCGGCTTCTAGTAAATATTACCTTTAGTTTTATAATTGACTAGACCTCTCGTTCTGCCCGCTGATTTGACCTTATCTCCCGTGCTAGTTAAAAACTGGGTTTCATATATTTTTAAAGCAATAACAAGGAATATTAATACTTTTTCAGGGCCACCAGCTCTGCGAGGAAGGCTGACTTCAAGGATGTTGCCAGACGCGTCAGGGTCCGGTCCTGCACTCCTGAGGAGAACCAGCCAGATCCGCCTGCCTACCACCATGGCTGGACTCGCCTGGGTCACTGTTGATTCATTGTGCGGGTTCTATTATGAGGTAGAAAATTATCTCAGTATTGAGATTTAATCTTAGCCGTATGAGTTTGATTGAAGTGTTTTACGAGATCAACTTTACTTATGTTATTGCAATTATCCGATCAATATTGACCATTTGAAATCAGGTCATAATATTAATCATACAATATTATGTTCTTAGAATTGATGATTGCTCTAAACTGAAGGATGACCTCATATCGTTTGATGCCTTTTAGATCAATTCAAAGATCACGAGGACGCAAAGATTTCTGAGAAAGAAAGCAAAAAAAAATTGGCTTACTGAATTCTAAGCGATCTTTAACAATTTTAATAAAATGATGGTCTGAGCAATCTCTAGTGCATGGCATTTAAAATCATGACTACACAATAATATTTGATATACATTATATTCCAGACGGTAGTAATTGGCAGCAATCTTCGCTCCAGCTCATCCTGGTGGCTGGAAACTCACGCAGGAGTTGAAGGCAGCGCTCGTGAACTGGGCCCTGAAGAAGGCTGGGTGTTGGAACCTACCGGGGCTGAACTGGTGGCCTTGCACGTTGGGGCTGCGTACCTTGAACTGCGCTCCACTGATAACGTCACTGTGTTGATGCGCACGCGAGTACCGCAGGTGCGTGTGAGATGGCTGCTATTAGAATTATTTATATTGAGGTTAATTCTAAAGTACTGATGGTACTGAGTATGATTTTCCATACTGTAGCAGCGATATTATGTTGCTTGTGTATAATAAGATACTTATTTCACTACTGTAGGGACCCAAAGTAAGCTTTGCTTCCGATACTAGAAATCAGTGCTTTTTCTGCTTGTTGCAACCTCTTCTTGTGAAGTCAGGTCATCCTGCTTTGAAATCACCTGACTTCAAAGGTCAGAGACTTGTTAACCGCACTATATGAGATGCTCATACCTCTTACCAAAAATTGTATGCTTCAAGAGCAAAAATTTTAAGGGCTCTTATTAGTTTGAATCGTAAGCTTACGTTTGATTAGGAGCCCTCCTAGTCCATACAACGAACGTAACTACTATATAGAGGTAATAATGTTATGTCTGAAGTGTTGATACATGGTTTACTGTTCTTGCTGCTCAGCGTAAGGATATAAACAGGTATGAGACTTTTTCAGGAAAAGGAAAATTTACATTCTAATTAGGGGAAATAAAGTCTGTATTTTATGTCTTTTAAGTTTTCAATTATTTAAATTGATAAAAATGACGGTTGAGTTACCTACTCTTAACCTCAAGGTATTTTTCTAGATAAGCGTGCCGACATCATGCCTGCCGTCCATTTCCGGGACATCAGACAATGAACTGAACGCCAAGTTCACCCCCGGTCCCATGGAAGACCAGCTTTCAGACAATGCCATATTCAGGCTCAACCAGGGATATTGTTCGCAGAACGATAAGTTATACAAGACGGGAGAAATTTGGACAGATATCAAGGTAAGGACCCATCACTTTGTTATCATCAGCATGGAAAAAAATACCATTGAATTACGATTATTGATAGCCAAAGAGTTCCAAATCGTATTGATAAGCAAACCTGGCGAAATTTTAACCATGTAACTTTATACAAGTAGATATTATGTGTTTATGCTCTAACCAAGCTTAGGAAAGTTCAAAGAAATGTTATAAAGTTTCCATTAAATGTTCTGAGAACTTTATTTTTAATTGATCATTTTGCCCCTTCATTAACCTTTGAATCCTGTTTTTTTTTAGTTGGCCGACTAAGCCAAAAGTATTTGCCTAATCCACCTAACAATGTCCCACTCACTAGAGCGGTTAATATATGAATTCATTAAACACTCGCTGACGCTTTATTAGAAAAGATGTGAAAAGCTAACATAAAAATAAGATGATTCAGAATCAGATTTTTTTATCTCAAGACATTTTGTACAATACTTCTTCATAATCATAATCACCATCATCAGCATTTATCGATCCACTGCTGGGCATGAGCCTTCCTTCGATTTTTTCATTCCCCTCTGTCGTAAGCTATTCGTAGCCAGGTGCAATCCACGGTCTTCTGAACATCGTCCACCCATCGGGATGGTGGACAACCCCACGATTACTTTTTATGCCTATTTTTTGTTTTATGTTTTAACCTTGAAGTGTACTAACACACACACACACACTTAGCTATAATTTATAGAAATGAAAAATATAATTAAAGTTTCGATTCTGACGGTCTGTGACTTTAAGGGTGTCCTTCTGTGACGTTCGGGTTTGAATCCCGTCAGAATCAAATTTTTTATTGTATTTTTCATTTAATCAGGTCTACCCGTAACATCAAGCACATATCCAACTGAGGGGAAATAAGGTCATAAGAATTCCGAAACACATTTGTGCTTTGCACTAATGCAATGAAAAATGTCTCTCGCCTTTAATAGCATAGCGCCAACAGACGACCTGTGTACTTTTCTGTACAATTATGAAATATTTTTGGCGAAATTGTTGTTGAACATAATTACATGTTCTCTCTATTGGGTATGTCCTCGATGACCCGTAACAACAGTTTACAGCTCGTCAATTCTATATTCTATTGCAGTCCTGTTCAAAATGCGTGTGTATGCACGGCGTACCCCGCTGCGAAGCGGTGCAGTGTCCCCGCGTAAACTGCGTCACGCCGCTTCAGATGCCGCAAGGACAGTGCTGCCCGATTTGCACCAGTGAGTAATCATCATTTCAGTGCTGGACATAGGCGCTCACGGATTTCCAGATATTGCAGTTTGAAGTGGTCTGCATCTATCACCGACACTTAATCCCAGTTGTCACCATTGGCGGCGTTACTCATCTGTTACCATACATTTTTGGTAGAGCCTAGTCCAGTGTTCCATCACTTTTATAAACTAAATAATATTTATGATTATTTTATTATTCTTAGATATTAACTTTTAGCCGCTTAAAGATTTTGCTGTAATATATTTCAGCCGAACCGTTTTGAAGGACTTTTGTAAATTTAAATTAATTAAAATTTATGACACATCTTAAGAAATGTTTATAGATAAAATTACAACAGAATTCTGGAAATTTAATATTCATCTCTAGAAACCACTTGAAGGAGTTCCTATTACGAATTCGTTAAAATACTTTCCTTTTTATGCCTTTAGTTAATAACTAAGAATTCTCTGAAACATCTCTCTCTTCACAGATTCAACAACAGCGATCTGGAGTGACACTGGTAGCTGTGAGCTCGCCGGCCAACACTACGCCCCCGGCTCCTCCTGGCATCCATATCTGGTGCCTGGAGGATACGATACCTGCGTCACTTGCACTTGCAACTTCGACACGAGACAGATCCACTGCCCACGAGTACGCTGCCCTGCTCTGCACTGCAGCGAGAAGGAGGCTTATAGGGTTGATAAGCGGGCTTGCTGTAGAGTTTGTCCTGAGGTAAGGATACTTCTTATTGGCTCAAAGACTACGCCCCTGGTTCTAAACGGGAAAAATAACACCTTTCACTTGCCACTTTGACACGGGACAGATTTATTATCCGCGACTACTCTGTACTGTCTGTCCGTATTGCACTGACGAGGCGTATAGGGTTGTGAACGGGCCTACTGTAGAGTTTGCCCTGAGGTGTTCTTCAAAGCACCAAAATCTTTCAATACCACTATTGAAAACTCTTAGAACTTTTAAGAACACCGACGTTAAAACCAACCCCTAAAACTCACGTTTTAGGATCCACGGTTTCTTTGACTCCACGGTACATATTAAAGACCCCATTGTGAATCGTTTAGGAAGTGCCGCTGTCGGTCTAACGAAACATTTCTCGAAAAACACAATAGAACAATTTGGGGAACAATTTCTGAAAGGAACTGGTTAACTGTTCTGCGTCCCGCTTTTAAGTTTTTTTTTGGTTAAATAGACGTAATAAGACTCTTGAGGTTAGAAACATTGCGTTTTCGGAAATGTCTACAGAGAGTTCTGTTTTTTCTAGCCAAGAGCAAAGAAACCCGACGAAGAGACACCGAAAGACCAGGGTGCGCCTAGAACAGCGGAAGAAATCCTGGCAGAAGGCGGCTGCAAGTTCCCGAATGGACCTCTTCCTAACGGAAAGGAGGTGCATCCGTCCATTCACTCGCACGGCGAGCAGAGATGCGTCACTTGCAGATGCAAGGTGAGATATGATAGTAGTTGATTTGATGCAATTATCAGTTTCGGTGAGGGGTAAGCTCATATTTCTAAGAGAACCATGCTGAATACATCATCATAAGTGGTAAAGAGATTTAAAGAAGTCACGTTACTTTCACCATTCTATAAAATGTCTTCTGATCATAAATATCTTAATCAGAGCCGAGACCGAGAGGACTCTTATTTTTTTAACTTAATGAACTCCTAATTTGATTATAATTTAAGTAGTTTTTTGATGATGACATTTTTTCATCCTGAAGTACCTACTTGAACTACAAAGAGTATCAAAGGTCCTACAAGGAGAAGTTAACTTTGTAAATATTATAAGGAATTCTGGCCTTTTACCACCCTCAGCATCCTCTACAGCTAAATAAAAAACTATCTCTATCAAAAGCTGTGTAGTTATTAGTAGAGAGATGATTAATTATTATTTCAGGACGGCGAAGTAACCTGCGTCCGCAAACGCTGCGGTCGCGCTGCTTGCCAGAAGCGACGGCGCGTCGACACGTGCTGCCCTTGCACGCGCCATCGACGCCAGCGCCCCGCGTCCCGCCACCCGCCGCCCAGCTGAAGTCACTGCTATAGAGACTCATGATGTCACTATACCGGAGCAATTGCTACTAGCTGTAGCTGGAGCATTAGTGTTACCTACTGCGGTTTAGTGGTACGGAGCTATATTCGCTGCTGCTATTTGTAGCAGTTTGACTCGGACATGTAGCAGTTTGTGTAGTGGTACGCAACCGATGTCATTAGTTTGTTTAAAACGGCACTGACTTTGACAGCTACAGTAGTATATTATCTGCTTCATCTTAATTTGGCGAAGCTAATTGGGTTCTACTCTGCTTAAGGTCTTTGGATAAATGTTGTGGAATGCATCTGTAGTGCTTTTAGGCAGTAGACATTTAAATTATCAGTGAATTTGAGACTTATAAAAAAATATATTTCAAACTTCTTACATTTTACTCAGACATATATAAATATTCATAAAAATAAGCTGTTTTTCGAATGACACGGTTGCGACTATGCTTAGAAATAAATAAACTGTAGTTTTGGGCGATGCTCTAATTATTAAATTGAGTTTGGTTCTTACTTGCTTGAGAACCAGTTGGAAGTGATATGGTAATATCTAGATTGAATTTGGTTGTGTCGCCTACAAGAGACTTCAGATTGTTTCTTCTAAGTACTAGAAGTTTGACTTCTGAGCTTTAGTGGCGCCCGACCTAACCCAGACTGTGTAGGCTAAGAGTGACTCGCTCTATAGACTGACGTATTTTATGTACTCGTGCGATTCGAATGTGTTTCTTTTTAGTTTTAAGGTTGCCTCAAAGATTTTGTCAAGTCGAAATACCAACCAAATTTTAATGCAAAATTCACCTGTCCTTTTTTTTATTAACTACTTATTATACATATAAGGAATATCTTGTATGTTTGCTTCAAATCTGTTTTATAGTTTGTTTCCGGCACTAAAAATAATTATTTTTTTTGGTATACAACCACAAAATTTGAATTATTTTGTTGTTGTTTAACAAAATGTTCTATTTGAGAGTGAGTGTTTCGACTTGACCATTTTAGTTGATGTGTGTTATAGCGGTAAGAACGGTCGGCCGCGCGACGGCAGGATTCGATCCGAATAGCTTTACTGTTGACGGCGTTGAATATATTTACCCACCGGTATTTTAATTGGTATTATGAGATATCACGAAATTTTATAGGCGCATTACATTATCATTCGATATAACTCAACTCTGAAGGACCAAATTACGGCTTTCATGATTGTTATGTCTCAAAGTACTCTCGCTTTAATCCGATTAATGAGAATAATTTGGTTCTATCAGAACTTGATCCACTGATTAGTGTTTAGTAGGGCTTGATCGCTCGGGCGTGGAATTACAATGGTGCGAGCGCGGTCGATAAAGATGTGCCATATTTTCTTAAATGTAAATATAAACTATATTAACTACTTATTATGCATATTTATTTACGTTGCTATTGTAATGATACGGACACGCACCAGCAGGTATTGTGTATGAACCACCACAGAACACACTGTAGGTTATTGGTCGCCTTGTTTGTGCATTTGCTTTTAGGTTTGTATCTTTGTTTAGTACCATACAATTGTAACCTAACTGAATTGTTTATTACCTACATCATAATATAGTTTTAGGTTTAAACCTATGTTGAAATAGGAATTATTTAAATGTAACTTTAGGTAGGAAAAAAATCATTACGAACATGAGTTATTGCCTCAGGGTCTGCAAATGGCCCCATTTTTTTCATTTTATATCTTTACGTCTTTCTGGCTTTCATTTTGGCTCGATGCTAATTAATAGATGTAATACATAACTTATGTTTGTAGTCAAATGGTTATGACAATAGGATTGTCATGGAAATAAATGTGTAAATAGTAAGATATTTTGTTATAGACACTTTTACATTTTTACATTGTATACTTATTATACATATTACGGATTGTACCGTTAATATAAATCATGATTATACTAAATAACCTTATTATATGCAAATTTCGTGACTAGTTTTGTTTAATTACTAGTTTAACGGCTTAGGTAAGTAATTAAGAAAGCTAGTCCAAATATATAGATGTGATGGAAATGAATGCCATGTACCTAGCGATACGTCTTCGAGTATAAGAGATCTTTTATTCGTATCCAGGGCCTCATCGATAGATGTGAAAATTCAAAGGTATTATTAGGAATGTAAGCTATGTTTTTCAGTGGATTTAGATGGGGCCCAGTTAAAATTTTATTTATTCTTGTGCTACACGACTTTGTAGAGAACATTTTCTCAAGAAACATTGCCAAAAATTTAAACCTTGTTGAAGATTTTTTTCGCGTTTCGTTGTGGGTTCTAGTCCATCAAAATTTGTGAGGAGTTTCATTGTGTCTATAGAGTTATTTTATTGGCTATCTTATGTCGTAAGCCACGAAGGAGACCTAATTATAAAAGTTTTCTTGATTTTAATATTTTTTGTATTATCTAACAATAGAAAAGTAGTCATCTATGGCTTGCGAATAACATAACTAATGGCCATACAGAATACCATGAACTCGCTTGTATTGCATTGTTTTTTTTTCTATTTAGTAAAACGTTATTCCAATCCAATTAAATAAATATAACATCTTTTTAAAATAATTTTATTGTTACATATATACACCTGATTTGATTTTTAACCTATTATGTAGTTGAAACCAGTAAATAGTTTTGTAAATTATCATACAGTAAATGAAATAAATGACCTGTGAACACGCATTGTATTTAGATTCAATTACAGACACCCCTCTAAACCATTTTACTGCTAATCATAGAAAATTAATATTTAGTATGAGACAAAACATAAAATTGAGATGGAATGTTCATTGGATGGAAGTATTTTCTTTCATTAGAGATCCTTCCATTTGATGAAAACTAGAATAAGCCGCAAAAGCTTCTGAAGAGAGCATTGCATCTCATGGTAATGTTTTGTGGCCCTCAGTGTTTTCCCAACGGCTAAGATTTAAAGCGATGATTTCTTCAGAGATACCAGAGCAGCACTTAAGGCGTCGACAACAGCATCAACGACTTCTTTATTGGAGTTGACGCCCATTATGCCGATGCGGAGTGCTATGCCCACTGTTGGGCCGAGTCCTCTGAATATAAGAACATTGTGCCTGAGAAAGAAACGAAACATGTTTTTTAATGGTTAAAATGCCGATGCCAGGATGTGAGAATACGGTTAAGTATTGATAAAGTCTAAAAGATACTAAAAGGAAGTTTTATTACAATACATAGGGTTAACAATACATAGGTGTTGCTTAAGTACGGCTTTGCCAACTATTAAGGGATTAAGGCCTATTATATTAAGTCCTGACATCACCAACTACACTTGCTGCACAAATATCTGCTAGTTACAGCGGAGCAGCGTTCGTGGTTTGCTGAGTTGGCATTCATGCTTGCGTACGGTGTGGAAACAGTGTGGTCTCAAACACATATTTAACTAGGCTTCGTGCTGTTACATATGTGAAATATATATGTATATCTGATTATGTAGAAAACAAAAATGCCTGGAATTAATTTCGTTCCAACTCCTAAAAAACTAACTACTAATAAGACGTGTGTTTTCTAATAGCTCCCAATCACAATGCTTAAAACAGGGAAGCGTACAGATGCAGTCCTGTGCCTTATTAACTTTTTTATTTAAATTTTAGTATCTATTATTAAACTAGCCGAACTCCGTAGTTTCACTCGCGTAGTTCCCGTTCCCGTGGGAGTATGGGGATAAAAATCGGTCCAGTAGTTTTTGAGTTTATTAGTTAAAAAGATACAAAATAATATATACAAATCTTTCTTCTATATAATATTGAGAGATGAGAGATTCTAAATTTTCTATTGTGAATGGACGTGTCTATGTTTTTTAATTACAAACTATAGAAATAAAGTGAATTAATTTTGAATTATGAATACATACGTCATCATAATAACATAGACATAATTATGTCATCATTTTCGTACTTACTTTTCTTTCATATATTTGAGAACTTCAATTTGATCGTAGCTTTTAGGAATAACGATGGTGGTGACAGTCGTCAGTCTATCTTCAGGTTTCGGTACCAGAAATTTTAACTTCTGAGCTTCAAGTCGTTCGTGAAAGTAAGCTGTGGAAGCTGCGTGTCGGGCCCAGGATACCGGCAAAGTCTCTTTGGAAACCTCCTTTAGGCACGCCCGTAGAGCCCAGAGAAGGGGTGGACTTAGTGTGTGGTGGTAGCTGAAACGAAAATACACATCAGATAGATTAATAAATAAGTACTCACTAATACTACGTTCAAACACACGGGCTAAGGGCGCGTTTGCCGCGCTACACTAATTTATGATTCGGACAAACATAAGAATTGTACAGAGATGCTAATGAGTGATTCTGTGATGGGTCTCGGAATGATGGAAGATGGGATATATTCTGTAGGTAGAACAAATTAATTATAGTCTAGCAAATCATCAAAATGACGCTGTATATTTTCACACAGTGCCAATCTAGTCCCAAAGTAAACAAATGTAAGGAACAAGACGCCTGATAGAATACTTTTGTTTGTTAATATTTTATTCAAGGTTACCAGGTTTGTGATGCGATCTTACATCGTCCAAAACGTAGACTTATAAAATGCACAATGATGATAATTAGGAAAACGACCAAACCTCTGCAAATCACAGAAACAGCCGGGGAACTCGAACCTTGCCTCAGTTAGCACGTGGCATGCTGTGTCACTAAATCTGATCAAACGTGGATGTTGCTTACCTTCTGGTGTTTCCATAGCAATTCCAATTTTGTGCTATCAATTGTATATCGAAGTAAAATGCTGGCTTGTGTTTTTTGCTCTTCATCTTATTCCTGAAATAATAAAGGCAATTCAATTATGCCAGAAACTGGCGTGAAATGAATTCTTAGAGTAGAATTTCTCCAAGATTTAATTATACCCACCGATTACAGGTTAGACAAAGCGGACATAGCTCCTGAGAGTGGAACTTAATACAGCAGTTGTGTTTATATTTTTCAAAAAGCTCAGTTACTTGGTCAGTCTAACCTACGTGTAGAACCGGAACATTAAACTTTATCACAATAGCTATTGCAAATTCTGCACTCAGATTGACTGTTTAGATGATACAGTGAACTAATTATGTCACAAACAAACTAACAAAACAACTTACACTCGCATTTTAATATTAGTAAGGAAGCTTGGTTATAAATTGATTACATGGTATTATTTTAATTATTTACATAACTTGATTTACACAATAAAGAGTTTATCTATCTATCTATCTTGGTTATACAAATATGTTCAAGGTATCGAAAGAGACTAAGAGAATGAGAGAGAAGAGAGTAAGAGGTTATTACTGAAATGAAATTATAGTGGCTTGACATCATTTAATGCTCAAATTACGCCTTTTACCACGCACCTATTTTATATATATTATCTTGGTGATGTTTCGTAGGCCTTTTTTCATGAGCATTGTTCGTGAAGACTGAAGGCCGCGCGCGAAACAAGAACTCTTCACGGTGCACGGCCTATAAAGGGTCTATAAAATGTCAGTCAGATAATAAGTTAAAAACGTAAGGCCGTAATATATAGGTATATTATGTGTACTAAGCCGAAAGGGGCTGATTCTGACCACCCCAAAGAACAACTTTAGTTCTACGACTTTTCAGGATTCGATGATTTTCATTCAAGAAAACACTACAAAAAAATTAACTACAACAGCCGATTATATAACGCGATAACGGCAACCTAAACAGCTGATTCTTGACAGGGTCAAAGACCTACGAAAACAGTTGCCGTACACTGTACGTGTAATTAAAAATATTTAAAACCCAATTTCTAAAAATCGGTTTAGCGGTTTATGCCTAAAAGCGTAACAAACAAACAAAAAACTCACAGATTTTTTTTTATGTAAATGTAAAAAATTCCAGATTTTTTTTATTTCCACTACTTGTTTTCATGAGCTGAAAACCCCATTTTCAGGTTAGTAAGGTAAGTAAGGCCTTTACATCTATTATAGATGGCTTATACAGCGTCAGCAACTGGTAATCTGCTGTACGGGATGCTACAGTGCCTGGGACATTTTTAGATTAGGCTTGCCCAGCACCTATAGCATCCTCTCAGCATAGTCAGCTATTATTCAGAGGAAAGAACAGGTCAATACGTCTGAAACTAAGCCGCGTGTTTCCTCACGATGTTTCCCTCACCGTTAGTACACATATAATAATACATCCTGTGTTTATTAAAATAGGTTTCTAGTAGGCGGGATCGTAAAGCGAACGGACAAAAGTTTTTAACTACAACAGGAGTTAGGCAATGGCTTTCACAGTACATAATATCTGTGTACTCACTCTGCCATTTCGCTGAACGCGACGGGTGATATTCCAGCGGGTCCACTAAGCGCCTTTTGAGTGGAAGTGTACACCCCATCCACTCCCCACTCGTCCATGAAAAATGGTTCTCCGACGAGTGACACCACTGTGTCCACCAGCAGAAGAGCACCGTACCTGCGAAGCGACAAAGAGTACGTGTAAAGTGACAAACGTATTGAATGCACCTGAAAAGTGACACTGTAGAGTGCGTCGTTAAAATTTTCCCGTCTAAACATAAAAGCAATTTGGTAGTTACATAGTTTCGAATAGAAATAGCCAATACGTAAATGGACCACTGAAAGTTCGCTGCAGTTTGAGTTAGCGAAACATAATTGTTAAGCTGGCTTGTAAAGTATTTAGAGCCAATCCGCATTTAGATATCCTATCCTGTAGGCCTAAACTGTACTTAGCTATTTATTTGTTTCATCTCAGCCGTATAGGCCTACTGTCCACGTTCTCTGCTTAACTTAGGCCTCTCATGGTCATCTCATCTCCAAGATTATGAGAGGCGGGTTGGCGAGCACAGTGTGGAATGTTGATACTCAGAAAGACGCTACTTACTTCTTATTACTTCTTCCAAAACTTATGCCAGGAAAAAACATTAGGAACAAGACTTTTACAAAGCATCTCATACCTTCTGTTGTTTCTTTTATTTGCTGAATCCGTAGCAGAAAATGAAAAACATTCCTTGAAAATTAGCTGCTATTGCAATCGTGAAATAATTTTTATTGTTCGCGCGAAAAGTAATTGCCGCCGCGCCGTAGAAATAACTGCTATTTCTTAAGGTGTAATAATTCATGTTTTTGGAATTTAAATTTGAATAATTCAGTTCAACCACAGATAATATAATAGTTCAACTGAAAGTTCTGCTTCAGCTTTCATACAAACCCGCGTTCTCGCACGCATTATGTCCAAATAAACAAGTAAAATGTAAGACTTTCTACATCTAATAACAGATTTATTTATTAAATATATTTATTTAAGTTTATTTGGGAAAACACACAGAAAAATAATACAATCTGAATCTTAGATATAAAGTTATACATAATCCAATTAAGTTTCCACTGATTTAACTAATGATGACTAGCAACTGGTATTCATGCTATATGAGACGCTGCAGTGCCTGAGACTGTTAGATGAATTAGGCTTGCCCAGCATTTTTACCATCATCCAAGTCGGCTTAGTCACCTCCCAGTATAGTCGGCTATAGAGGAAAGGTCTGAGTTGCGGATTGCCTCAGATATTTTCCGTCACGGCTAAAGCGCGTGTTAAATATGCACAAACATTTTACAAACACTTTAGAAAAAAAAATCCATTAGTGTATCGCACGACCGGTATCAAACCCAAGAACTTCGGATGTAAATTCACAAGGGTATATACCACTCGGCCAACACGGCCGCACAATAAAGCCAATGTGTAATTTCATGTTTTTTTTTTTCAGCAAAGAATAATTATATACCGTTAAGTACTTTTGGTTTTATGTAACGCCTTAATATCTTTACAAAAATTATTTTAACGGAAGTAGAACTGTATGCTGTAATTGTAGAGTTTTACGGACGTAATTAAGCAGTTCTCATCTCAAACCTAACTATTCAGTGTCCTTGGCAAGAAAATCTACGGATGATATTACTCAAATCATCATCAACCACAGCGCGACTCCCACTGCTGGATATTTTTACATTCATTCGTTTATTCATTCTTCTTTCCACTGCCACGCCTCACCATTTGTCCCAACCCAGCATTTAGGTCTCCTAATCAATCCTATAACCAGCATCTTTTACTTTTGTTAATTTTTGGAATTGAACATTTGGGACTTGGTCGATAAGTTTGATGCAAAATGCACTCAGCACTTAGCAAAATGCATTCAAGGAAATCAACAAAGAAAAATTCCTATCACTCACCTCTGTCATGCCCAGATTTACAAATTGTTAACGTTAGATACTTGTGCTACCGTCGAATCTGAGTAAAAAGCCAAGTCACGAGTAAAAGAGATAGCGAGTGTAATTAAATTGTTCGGTTCCCGACTTGCAAGAGTTGGTATTCTTGGAGAAATCAAATAGTTTTTCTGTTGAAGTTGGTGGCTTTTGCGGAAGAGCTTTGTATTATTCTTTTATCTTTAACCCTTTGACATCAAAACGAGTGTAAAGTGCCACAGTCTGTTCAGGTGGATTAAGTTGGAACTGATTAAAAAGTAAGGCCTTTAACATCTATTAAATAGATGGTTTATGCAGTGTCAGTAATTAGTAATCATGCTGTATTGGACGGTGCTGTGTCTGGGATATTGTAACATGGATTATACCATCCTCCCAATTTTGCCGGCTGTAAGACCTTTATATTTGTAAAATATTTACTTCTGTTCTACGATTGTAGTTTAAATATTGCATAGATGTTTTTATCATTGCCGTTCTTGCGCACATACGCGATAAGAGCGTTGGATGTTGAAGACTACAAATTAATTATACTTACTTATGACAAAGATGTCCTAATCCCTTTAAATTCTGCACGGTTCCAGTGGTAGAGTCTCCATGAGTGATGAACAGGGCGTGGGGGCGCGTTTTCTTCAGCTCACGTTCCAGTTGTTCGAAGCTGAATGTCGAATCCATAGGCACTTTAGTGACGACTGTGTGTATACCTGTAATAACAAATTTAGCATGCTAAGTATTGCTACCCATTGATATCTTTTTAGGGTTTCTCTGCTGAATATCAAAAAAATAACCTCTGGATATTTATGTTCGAATGCAATATTTTTTTACTCGATTCCGCATTGAGCTTCTCCGAAATTATACTAATGTTTAAACCAAAATTTGCCATAAATGGCAAAAATGTTTTGGTTTATGCTCGTCCAATAATCAAACACCTACGTGGTTCTATTTTTTTCTAATGCATCGATAAAAATATGCTGCAAATATTATTCATGCTAGTCAGGTTGGACGATCAGCAACTTCATTGCGGTTGTGGATATAAATCTAAAAATGCACATTTTAAACACGAAAATCATTTTGTTCTTTTGCTGTGCTAATTTATTACATCATGGCTCTGGCGCGAACGAATTTCTGTCCGTTTTCAGGAGATTAATCACATTCAATGTTACGTGCTGCGAAAATGCTCAAACAATTTGTACAAGTATTTAGCTGGCGAATTTTTCAAGCTTTAAGATTGCAAGACTTTAATTTACAAATAATTTTATTGCTCGGAAAGTTAAACTGTTGACAAAACGCAACAGACTCTAAGCGAGCTACGAAATGTAATTAGCTGTGTCGTTTTAATTTTATGGCTGGTTTCCTATTCGAACCATGTTGATAATTGATTGTAAATAAATCCTCATAATATCCAATAATCCTCATCCGTGAGGGAGGCCTGTGTTCAGTAGTGGACGTTTAACGGCTGAAATGAATGAATAAATGAAATAAATAATACTAGACATTTTACACAGCACCAGTGGCTCCAAAGTAAGCAGATATTGTATTATGGTTTCCAGATGATTGGTAAAATATTAAAATATTTTTTTTTGATGTATAAAACACATTTATCGGAGTAGACATCTCGGGACCATGCTTGGTGCAATCCAAGAGAAACGTCGGGAAATAATGAAGGTAATGTACGCGATAAATACCCGGTTAATGTATTTTAATAATGTGTTGTGATCGCGAAAGTTTAAAAGAAACAACAAGTCTAAAGTTATATTAATATATACATATATGTACATATATGTATATACCTATATATCATCATCATATATCATAGTTCTCGATTAGAATGACGGTCACCCATTTTTGAGTTATTGGTTGTTATTTATTATATGAGCCCTGATGTGACTTGCCAGACCAACTTTGGTCTTAAATGCGCAATGACATGTGTGGCAGTAAAGTTGGTCCGCGGAGTTATATGTGCATGTGTAGGAGGCTTATTTACCATGTCTATCAGCCATAATTTTAGCGCGTTCATCCCAGAGCCCTCTAGACGCTACGAGTAGCGTCTCCTTAGGATCTAGGAGGTTGGTGATCACGGCTTCCATGCCTGCATGACCTGCGCCACTCATAGCAAGTACCAGCTTGCTACGGGTTTGGAATATGTATTGTATTCCAGCGCGGATGTCATCTATGACCTGGGAACAGAAAACTTGAAATAATTTTCTCAATTTGTCGATGGAGAACTGAAATGAATTGGGATTTTCAAAAGTCTCTTCTTATAAATTTAGTTTAGTCATAGATAAGCTTTCGTTGGCTTTATAACCTATAGCAATAAAACGATGCAATCAGAGGTTTATCGATTGATTTATCTCTTCTACTATTCTAGATTACCTATGTAGATTCAAAGTAAACTTGACGTTCTCTCTTCCCGTGGATGCAGTACAAATCTGCCAAGTAATACCTCCGAAAGATAGGCAGCAGCGACTTCCCGTGTATCAACATCTCGTACTGCGCTCGCCAACCCGCCTGCTAACAGCCATCCGATCCGCCCCTCATGTTTTTGGAGGCCTATGTCCAGCAGTGGACGTAAACAGAGGTTGCTACAGTCCTAAGGCTGATATGATGATGATGATGAATGTGGTCTTAATAAACTCCTGAGGATACCCTCTCATAACATTTCTCTTCTATAAAAATATGACAACAGTTTCATATATTTCTAGACGATAAATACGAGAAACCTATATTGTCATAGCTATAATAAAATACTGAATATATATTCGAATGAAACTTCCATTCCCGTAGGATCAAAGGCAATAAATTCCACATCTGCCACACAAATCACAAGTTTTATTCAAGATGCAACAAACAACTTGGGGGGAGTGGACTCGTACGTTTCGTGACCGCGCAAGGTCATATCTGTGATTCTTCAGGCATGTTATCAGTAGAAAAGTTAGACTGGGATTTACCAAGCATTTACCATGCTTGGTGCAATCCAAGCGAAACGTTGGGAAATAATTAAGGTAATTTACGCGATAAGGACGCAGAAAAATGTATTTAAGTAGAAGACAGTCTTCCCGGGACCATGCTTGGTGCAATCCAGGTGAAGCGTCGGGAAATAAGAAAGGTAATTTATGCGATAAACACCCGAATGTTTTTAGTATAACATTTATATACATATCTACAGACGGTACATTATACAATTTATAAATAAATTTATTATATATATTTTTTTTAATTTTAATTTTGTAAGGTTATGTATGAGCAATATTGTTTTTAGTTTTTATATCGAGTGCTGTACACTCCTGTAAAGGTGTCTCACACGGGACCAGTATTGTTAATTTACTTTGTGAATGTAATGTGAAGATGTCGTAGGAGTGTCTTAATAAATAAATAAATATAAACTTTTGTCTAAGTTTGTGGACTAGAAGGCTCAGCATAATGTTAATCCTTAAAAATAAGGATTATGTTTTGTGTACGCCCGCGCGTGGCGAGTATGCAGCAAGCCCCCATGATCTTAGAGAACCATGAGGCCTACCGTATGTCCAGCAGTGGACGTGGACAGCGCTGCCCTACGGCTGAGATGATGATGATAATCTACTTCTTACGCCCGGATAAAGTCCTCTTCAGAAACTTTGTTACTTCCGAGAGTTAACTCTGAAAATTACGGTACCGACGTATCTATTTTACTGCATTTTTAGGGTTCCGTACCCAAAGGGTAATAACGAGACCATATTGCTAAGGCACCGTTGTCCGTCTGTCTGTCTGTCTGTCGGTCGGCCTGTCTGTCACCAGGCTGTATCTCATGATCCGTGATAGCTAGAAAGTTGAAATTTTCACAGATGATGTATTTCTGTTGCCGCTATAACAAGAAATACTAAAAACAGAATAAAAAAATATTTAAAATCCCATACTTACATCAAACGTGGTTTTAATTTTTACTCGGTATTGATACCGGCAACAGGTAGACGCTTGATATATACTCGTATTTACAGAATATTTGGTTGTACATATATAGTATTGTTTTGCCAAATAATAGTACGGAACCCTTCGTGCTCGAGTCTGACTCGCACTTTGCCGATTTTTTTATTTACTGTAAGGAAAACCAACACGGCGTCATTAAAAAACCAGTGTTGATTCTGAACACAACGTTCACTGAGTTGACGATTTATCTCGACGTTCTATATAATTCTCACATAAAACTTTTATTTTTTATCAGAAGAGGCATAACATACTCGTATAAATGTTTCTCTCTTTCTTTTCAACAGATTCATTACCTTATAGACTTATTGTAACTACCAACGAAACTATTTCAATTTGAGAGCTTATTTTCCATGATACTGTTATACTGTTGTAGGAGCTAAATCAAGTTTAACTTTTTAATAATAACATGGGAGATAAGCTCCGGAATAAACCTCAAAGATATAATTTCGCGGATTATTAGAAGTTATGTAGCCATTTTCTCGCTAATGGCCGGGTTTATAGTCGATTTTAGCGAATGTACAATCATTTCAAATTATCTCTTTGGTTATAAACAACCTTGCTGTTACCAAAACGCTGAATAAGATACTGTACCTCTGTTATTATTATAGGCAGAAATATAATAATTATCTGTTTATTCTCCCGCCAAAGAGAATATTACAAATTCTTTTTGATAAAGATGCATCAATAAAAGAGGACTCAAAAGACTTTTGCAGAAGAGACGAGGTAACTGATATAGGCATAAATTTGAAATAGCAAACAACTTCAACTCTTAAAGTACCTAAATTTGACAGGTTCCATTTATATTGTTTAATGGAACTTCTTTTCTAATTATTTATGTGACTAACTCTATTTGTCGTGGGGCAGTAGAATTGCCTCTTCTATCTTTCCCGTGAATACAATATGAATCTGCCGAGGGATACCCCCGGAAGATGGGCAGAAGCGTCTTTCCGTGTATCAACTTACCTCACTGCGCCTGCAAAACCCCTCATTAGGGGTTTTTGGCATACTCACCACGCTAATAATGATTAGTTCTTAAGATCCATCAGGAAGGCCTGTCCAGCAATGGACGTCTGACGGCTGAGCTGATGATGAATTCTATTACAAATAGGATGATCCGTACACATCCTATGATATAATTATGATCCTATTGGATTCATATATGAACATAAAATAGGGATCAATAAAACAGAAAGAAATAAGTTTATAAAATAAAAAATTGTATGTAACAATAGGTAACCTCCGAGACTAGTTAAAGTGTCGGGACACCTTACCTAGTCTCGGAGGTTACCTATTTTTTTTTATAATGTGTACCCACAGTTTTGCATTTTTCACACCATAACCTTTCATTTGATATCAAACTTGGGTATATTTGGACATTCGGAAACTTGCTTTTAAATAAAAATAAAACTACATTCAGATCGGTCCACTCGTTGAAGAGCTACGGTGCCACAGACAGACACAGACAGACAAACACACGTAGCGTATAAAAATGTCTTTGTCTTCTAAAAATAAGGCAAATAACAAATCACAGTTACATTAAAAGAGTACTCACATTAAAGTATTCATCGCAAAGGTGCGTTATCACAGGATTTTTATAAGCTTCTATCACCGACGGCCATAAATCGCAGGGTCCTGGACCGCAAAGTATTGGCTTCACCACTTTCCGGTCTGTTATAACTGGTGCCTCAACTGTCAGCTTGTCACTCATGGTGATATCTCTGAAAATAAATATAAAACCGTTTTCAGTAAAGATTATTTACCTACTACTGATATATACATATGTAGATGGAGCTAGCGCGCGGAGTAGGTAAGCGCGGTAACAAAGTGCTACCAATGTAGTTGACATTGGTAGCACTTTGTTACCGTGCTTTGTTTTACTAGCAGATAAAGAACACTAACGCAATCTATGTGGCTGTAGGAAAACTATGTTTGGCGTTATTTCTTTCAAAAAAAAGTATATTAAAAATCCTTGGCCAATTCTTAGCTGGACCGATTATCACGAGCATAGCTAAGATAAGAACATTCTCTATAAAACTAGCTCTCTAACAAAGACTGCACTCAAATCGATTCAGTCGTTTAGGAGCTACGTTGCCACAGACAAACACACATACACACGCGTCAAATTTAAAACACCCCTTTTGCGTCGGGGGTAAAAAACAGAAGCACTCCGTTGACTCTATGTCACGGGGGTTTCGCAACAAATACAGTAGGTTTATTCATATCTAATAAAATGTTTATAACGCAAGTGTGCAGCATCTCTTTCTATTTAATGTAATGAGTGAGGGATATCCGAAACATGAACTTTATCACTGCTGTAAAAGATACTAATGATAACCTTATGAACCAAATGTGACTCGTTTGAGTAACTACGTAATCACATAGCGTTATCATAGTGACGAGTCTGTTAACGATACGTCTACCCATAGATAAAAGATACCTATTTAAAAGTGAATAGATCTTCTAGACTTTTGTGATCCATCATCGGTCAAACAAAGATCTATTTAAAAAAAAAAAGATGATTATAAATTTAAAATTTAAGCTTGCAGTTACAAGTCAACTACTCTTATTGCATTCCAGTGTAACCTTATTATTTTTTTTTATTTAATACTGTTATAATATTCCTTCTTTAGTCACACAATTGTAAGACACTTAGTATTTTTATGTTTTGTTTAGGTAGGTATAACATAATTTCCACCAATTCTTCGTATATAAGTTTTAAAAATTAGTGGAAACTTTATTGGATTGTGTAATACTTTTTATTTAAGATTTAGATTGTATTATTGTTCTGTGTGTTTTCCCTAATAAACTTTAATAAATAAATATATAAAAAAAATTGAAATATGTTTATTTTGTCTCGTTTATCTACTCTTTGTTCGTACGTTTACCTTTCGTACGTTCGCCATTAAAAATTGTGGATAAATTGTGAATTGTTGTAGACTTAAAAAAATACTCTGCCGTAAACTGCAAGTATTTAACTGATGTACACTGTACGTATGTTAAGTGTACATCTCAGCTGTAGGACTGCTGTCCACGTCCACTGGTGGAATAGGCCTTCCTCATAGATTTCCAAGATTACGAGGGGTTGTAGCCATACTCATCACGCTTGGCAGACGGTTTGGGTCGGGATGTCGATACACGTAAATACGCTGCTGCCCATCTTGCGGAGGCATGCATCCCTTGGCAGGTTTTTACCGCCGCATGAGAGGGGGGCAACTTTTGCATCCACATGCAATGTTTTTAACATTACTACCAACGACCCACGGAGATTTGAAATATCATACGAGACCGTAATGACTTCATTTTCCCTCTTCCACATTTGGATACGAAACGGTGATCTCTCGCCAAAAGCACAGTCTAGTGAAATTAACTCGAGCTTTGACCGACATTTTCAGCGGCAACCGTGAAGTTTCGTTACCGAAATCGGGTTAATGTTTAGATTTAGTGCTAATAGGGTAGTTGTAAATTTGCAACAATGTTCTGGCGCTATCGGATGGCACATTTGGCACGGCACAGCGCCCCGGGCGCAGCGCGGTTGCCAGTATGCCTGCTGTAGCTTCTGCGGTTTTACAATTGTTTAACAAAAAACTAGTTCGTAAAACTTAGCTTGATCGCTGCGAAATATGCCAACCATGCCAAGTTACACGAATAGGGACGATGTTGACGAACGATTTTAATTTTAATTCCAAGAATTGCAACAGAAAAACCATATGTAGAAGGCACATTGTATAAATTATAACTGTCAACAATAACAGTTTATAAAGGTTATGGTTTAGGGAAGGTACGAGATTTTTTTATCTGTGGCTTGTTTTCCAGAAGTACCATTTTGTAATCTTGAACAGTTGCATCAACTTAAAAAAAACTGGCTATAGCTGTTGCTGATAAAAAAAAATATAAGAAATATTTATTTTAAAAATTGTGGTCTTAAAAAAAGGTTTTTTTCGAGTACTTCAGGAGTAGGTCTATTCAATTCATGTTGTAATGTACCTCCTAAGATCAATCAGGTTCGTATCCAAAAATAATGACTGTTTGTTAGGGTTCCGGACCAAAATGGTAAAAAGAAACCCTTATAGAATCACTTTGTCTGTCACAAGTGGATATCGAGAACTAATGATGCTAACGACTTGAAATTTGAAATGGTTAAAGATAACACTTTTTGTGTTTAAAGAATTTATTTCTCATAAGAACAGTACAGTTCACTTAAAATGAGATTAAAACTAATTATTAATAATAAATTGGTACGTCCGAACTGGTGATGGAGCATGGATTTAGTACTGTTTTTGCAACTTACATTTAAAACAATCTGTAGAACGACACTAAAACACGACACTAGACACTAAAACAAACTTACGTTGATATCTTACATTAAACAAGACATAAAAATATCATTTCCAAGTTCTAAAACTCAATTTATAACAAATGGCCAATAGCTAGTTCATTGCTTCTCAAACATAAAAATGAAACGTGAATACCCTCACTTTACTCGCGATTTGTGGAGTTGTGGTTAAGATAGTCCAAGAGCTACGCCTGTGTTCAAGACTTGATTACGCGACCACAAGTAGACAAATTGTCGTGAGGTGGCGGCAGTAGAATGTTACCCCTCCTCTCTTGCCCGTGGATGTAGCAAAAAATCTGCAGAAGGTGGGCAGCAGCGTCCTTCTGTGTATCTAGAACCTGTACTGCGCTCGCCAACTCTCCTGCTAAGCGTGGCGAGTATGGCAACAACCCCTCATCATTAGTACTTAGTGATCCATGAGGGAGGCATTTGTCCAGTAGCGGACGTCCTACGGTTGAGATGATCAGTAGACAAATTTATCGAAAAATACATTATGAATAGCTTTTTAAAGTAATTTAAAAATTATCAGTGTTTTTCTAAATAATGATTTAACGTTAATTAATTATTTTATAACTTATTATTTTGGTTAAGGTTATCAAAAATATACATACGAAATAGCTTTTAGAAGTAATTTTACATATATGTATAATTTTGTCTTTTGCTTTTTTATATTTTATAAATTTTAGATTTTTACAAACTATTTCAGTGACGTAAGTATACATATATTGTTTTAATTTATTTTTAAATACTTTCATACTGGTGCATTCTATAATATTATGAGGCAGTGTGTTGTAGAAGTTGGTCCCTTGAAGAAATATATTTTTTCTTCCGTATCGTTGTGTCCGGGGTGCACGAACGTAAAGTTTTTTTTTTATTTCTTAGATTGTATTTTTTAATCGATAGTGTTATATTTTTTCACTAAAATAGCAAACATATATGAAAATGTTATAAAATTCTTATTATGATTGAAGGCGGATAGGGAATTTCAATTTTTTTAAAGTGAAGTTACAGTTTTTAGTTTTGCTTTAAGCCGTATAGTTTTTGACATATTTAGAAAAACGTTGAAAAAAATAGCGTTATCCTTATCTACGAAGCTTGCAAAGATAAACCTCTGAAACTTTTATTGCTAATAGGAAATGTAAAAATTACAGAAAAATTATAACAAACTCTCTTATTGACGTAGTTTTTTAGAAATCATCGAAAGTGTAATAAAATCTACATAAGTTCCGCTATCAGACAAGAGATGGCGCTGTCAAGGTTCTCCAACAAATATAAACCGCCTTTATCATATAATTCATAATTCATTTATTCAGACACAGGTGGACTTACAGCCTAAGCCAAAACATCCAAGAGCTACCTATTATGATAATATGTAACTTAAAGTAATACAATAATAATTTAATATAAATAATGATTAAACAAAACAAAGAATCATACCTAAACAATTTGATTTGATATATACTATGTCGTCAGTGCAGATCTGGTAACCCTCAAGTACCCACTAAAGAGAATTTTTGATCCTGGGACTTATTAATCGTGAGGGCAAAAGAGATCTACCACACCACCACAAACCAGACCCCAGCCGATAACATATTAAGATATAAATATATATATATAAGTATATATATATATATATATATATTTATATATATATATATATATATATATATATATATATATTTATTTAGAATTTTTTCTTGCACGCCCAGGTTGACTGGTAGGAAATTCTATTAGCATTAAGTCCTCCTCTGTACATTGTTTTTGTGCACAAAATATTAAATACATAAGATATAAATGAATTCGGCTGGGGTCTAGGAGAAAGTCTCTGGCCCGTTGGCAACATTCCATAAGGTTCCATTTTGAGGTATGTCACGAGGTCGATATTTCCCACTAGTCATCAAGAAGTCAGACGTCGGGTGCAGACAGGGTGGGATAACCTATCCGTGGATAGCAACTTTTAGCCTGATAAAAAGTTGAAAAAATATGTCTGCTAACGATAATAAAAACCCGATTAGTATTGAGTGAGTTAACACGTGCTATAAAAAGGCTATTTGCCTAGAATTTTATTTTTAGCCCGTCATGTAGATTTACAAAAATATTGCACACGTATTTTGTCTCATCATCATCATTTCAGCCGTAAAACGTTCACTACTGAACACAGTCCTCTAGTGGATCTCCAAGAGGGGTAATTACCATACTCACCACACTTGGCAGGTGGGTTGGCGAGCGCAGTACTGGATGTTGATACAGGAAAAGACGTTGCTGTACATCTTCCGGAGGTATCCCTTAGCATTCTCTTACTGCATCCACGGGCATGAAAGGAGGAGTAACATTCTACTACCGGCACCCCACGGTATTTTGTCTATTTCCACGTTGTACTAAAATAACCGCGAAACATTATTTCAAAAAGTAGCGTGACATCACACTCCTTATGGTACCTACAGTTTTATGACTATGCTCTGGCGTCACTAGCGTAATCCTAAACTTCAAGAAGTCTAAGAATTTTTTCATTAATTTATGTATGACCTTGTGGTGTATTTTTATATGTGGGTGCTTAAAGTTTGATAGACTTTACCTTGCCGTAATGCAGTTTTTAACTTGCACGGAAAGTAGGGTCTAGATAATTGCGGTAGATATGTAATATGTTGGTAACAGTGTTAGTAAATAAAAGATTCGATTTGAATTTGGTAAAGCAAAAAATAGGTACGTGTTTTTTAATTGTTTATAACCTGCGGACTGAACAGAATTTTGTTTTTCATAACCCTGTCAAGTAGCCTATTGTATCGATACTAGAGGCGATGTGATAACAAATAAACGTTAAACGGAGATCGAGCGGCGACAGTGTTGTGACGACAAATTGATTCGATTCCCATCGCGACTGTAGTGTAGACACAGCTTAGAGTACAAACTGCTCGCTCAATTCGTTTTAGATCTGAGTTTCACAACTGTTTTGATCACGAACGAACGTAATGATAACCTTATGCGACGTAATCCAGATATTGTAGAGATAGACATATAATTCGTAAGCAGATATTATTTTGGAACTTTTTAGCCCGCAAAAGTCTCGATATCCAGTACATCAAAGTACACATATCTTTTTTGACAAATCCTCAATTATTGAGTTTTATCACGTGTTGTTATTGTATCAATACTAGAGGTGATGCGATAACAAATAAACGTGGAACGGAGATCGAGCGGCGACAGTGTTGTGACGACAAATTGATAGGATTCCCATCGCGACTGAAGTGTAGTGTAGACAGCATATGAAAGAAACTGCTCGCTGAATTCGTTTTGGATCTGAGTTTTACGACTGTTTTGATCACAAACGAACGTAATGATAACCATAAGCCATATAACCCAGAAAGTGTACGGGTTCGGTTCGTTGTCACCCGGTCCCGTATTCACCCGGTTCGTTCTCCTTCGATTTAAACAAATTTGATATCAATATTTTTTGTCGCTTTTGCCGTAATTTACATAAAGTACCGGCGATAACAAAAGTGCTTCAGAATTTTATTCTCATTTAAATTATTTAGTTTTCACTTTTATTGATTTATGTATCTATTAAGTTCAAATATGTAGTATGTAATAAATAAAATTAAATTATTTTAATAATTCCTGCTAAAGCAAATAAGTAACTAACAGGTACTTATTTGTGTAATGAAGGGTAGGTCGACATGAAATCCGTTAGCGTAAAACAATCCGTAATAAAAGCAACGCGTTATAATACGCGTAAAATAGATTTGCGTACTAACCGAAAAGGTTTTCAACCTAGTAATTGGTTTTGGTAAGGAAATACAACGTCCATTTGTATTTAAGTAGTTATACCAGTTGTTCAGGTGTTTAGGCCATTTGAATATCTACAGTTTTCTAGCAGTGGTTATTAAACATGTGTTATCAAAATCAGTTAAGAGACTTCCAAGATATGGGGGGTGAAAAATTAAAATCGAATGCTTCCAAATACACACAAAATTTGGCGTGCGCAGAAGGCGCCCAGCCGCAAAAGTTAGGTTGGAGCAACAAGCTCAAGGGCACCACTTAGGTTCGAACTACGGCTTGGACTGTTGCCAGATTTTTGTATGTAATGATGGTTAACGTCCAGGTGCAAAACTGTACCGTAAGACAGAAGAGTGTATTCTTCGGCCCCGCCGGCGGGACCGGTTATTGAAAGTATTGTAGCCTAGCATGTGGGACGGGTTGACGTCACCTCCGGGTTAGCGGCGGTAAGCTCGTCAACGGGCAAGCCGAGAACGTATCTCGGTCGACGGAGAAAAGGAAATCATGCGATCTACACATCTTGTTGATTGACTATTATTATTATAATAATATTGCAAAACTGAGGGTACGACGTTACAAAATTAATCAGGTATCCTCCGAAAGTAGGTAGAGTGTCGGGGGTAAACTAAAATTTTTAAGTTTATAAACTTTTTATAATACACACTGCATCTTTATGTGCGACCCCTATTAGGACTCATTAATATTTAGAATTCAAACCACATTTAGACCAAAATGTAGGCATCATTGCTGATTTGATATTGGTACTTAAGCTGATTTGTTTGCTGCCGATCGGGCATTGAATAATTACCTAATGGATCCATTAACTATTTACTAGTTAGAGACCAATAATTATTTGATGTAAACTCATTGTTTCTGTCGGGTAAATTAGGCTAGATGACTAAATTTTTATTATTATTAGTCCTTTATGTTAATCATCTCAGCGGTAAGACGTCCGCTGGATGAAAGCCTTCCTCATGATTTATGACCAATAGGTTGTTGCAATACTCACCACGCATGGCAAGCGGGATGAGGAAGGCAGTAGTAAATGTTGATACACAAAACGACGCCACTGCCCATCTTCCGGATGTAAGTATCCCTTTGGCAGATTCTTAATGCATCCACGGGCAAGAGAGAAGGGGCAACATTTTACAAGATAGAGCTATCGGACACGCATTTTTGATGTTCAAAAAAATAACGACGATACATCTGTTTCCGTTACTAAAAAGAACGTACATATCTCACATTTTTGTCTAATTTGAGTAACATTGTGTTCAGACCTCTAGCGACACCTATCGACGGGTCAACGCAACTCTGCATCACCCTGAACCTCCTGCGGTTTGACAGCTTCGAACGGATGCATCGGCCTTCAGATCGCTCACGTCAAGCTCGATGATACGCACTTTTTTCCTTGATTTGTAACGTTCATGCATTTTCAAATTAAAACTATTGTTTTATAATTCAAATAAAATCGCATTCATTGAAGGCTCCTGAACTAATTCCTGAATCGAATAGGAAGAAGTAGGAAAAATAATCGTAGGCTAAAACATTGGTCCTTCGAGCCGGATAAAGAAGTATTTCGCCACCTGTGGAGCCCGTCCCCGAATCTAGAAGCGGTCGGAAGAGGAACTGGAAGCAGCAGCGAGCATAAATGGTCAGGTCATCTCGCCCCTCCTAATCCTCCCGTTCCAACAATTTGCGTTAATTGTGCCGTTTTCGTATTTCAGTGCGTTACTTTGTGCCCTCGCATCGTATTGAGGTGGTACCGAAAAAGGAAACCGTAAGTACTTTTGCTTTTTATAACCTTCTAAAATGAGTGATGATGAGGTTTATCAAGTAGCCTTGCATCCTGATCCCGTTAGTAGTAAAATTGATAGGCCAAAATCACCCCGGTTGCAAGCTGCTACAGTAGTTAATAACCGGCTCGCTGACCTAAAGAAGCAGCGAGCCACGGTAAAATGTAGGTTAACTTTATTTCAAAAGTATTTTGCTCAATTCCAAGGGGATAATGTACAACTTAACCCTAATGTCGTGGCAGAAATGGAGCTACGTATACAGTCACAGAAGGATAATTTCAAAAATTTTAACGATATCCAAGCTGAAATTGAGCAAATAATTTCAGAATGTGACCTTCCATCACAGCTAGAATACAGAGAATCATTCGAAGCTCAATACTTTTCCCTAATGGCTGCTGCGAGGTGTATATTGAACGAAAATAACGAACAGCAAACTGTCTATCAGACTTCAGTAGGTAACTCTTTGTCGATTAAGCTACCAGAAATTAAATTACCTGCCTTTGACGGTTCATATGATCAGTGGCTCGAATATAGAAATTCATATATCACCATGATTCATAATCGTAATGATCTAACTACAATTCAAAAGTTCCACTACCTAAAATCATCGCTTAGTGGTACTGCGTCTAATGTTATCGGTGCATTAGAATTTACAGCTCCCAACTACGGTCACGCGTGGGATTTGCTAGAAAATAGGTTCCATAATAACCGTTTACTTGTACAAAACCATGTGAGATCGTTGTTTAACACTCAGTCGATGCAAAACGAGTCTCCTGAGCAGATAAGGGCCCTCATAGATTCCACTTTACGTAATCTTCGTGCCCTTAAATCATTGAATGAACCAACCGATTCATGGGACACACTAATAATTTATTTAATTGTAGCCAAACTTCACTCGTCCACTGAGCGTGAGTGGGAAACTCATATAGGTTTACTTGTTTCTAAGAATAATAACAATAACGAGAGCATTAGATTAGACAACTTACTTACTTTTCTTAGAAACCGTGCTGATATGCTAGATATGACCATGACACACAACAATAAACCCGTTCCTACCGCTAAGCACAACGAGCTAAATAAACCGCATACATCTCACTATAATAAAAGGCAAAATAATAATACACACTCGAACCCGCAGCCCCAAACGTATTCGTACATGTCACGAAAATTTAATAATAATGACAAACAAATACGCGTTTGTGTACTATGCGCCGGCGATCATTTTCTGTATACATGTGCAATGTTCTTAAATATGTCTGTGCAAGATAGACTTCGATTTGTACAGGATAAAAAACTATGTAAAAACTGTTTACGTTCAGATCAACACTCCCTTAATGATTGCACATTTGGCCCCTGCAAGCTATGTAATGTCCGACACAACACCTTGCTTCACGAAAATAATAGTCATTCCATTGAATGTTTACGGTCGGTAGCTTCGACGCATAGTTCAAGTCCAACTGATAGCCTACACGAACCAGCTGATGCGCCGATCGGCCTCGAGCGTAATGTACTCACCTGCCATGCAGCGGTGCAACCGGTCTTATTATCGACAGCGCTTGTCGATGTAGCAGATTCGTTTAATAATTACATAACCGTTAAAGCCCTTCTTGACAGCGGAAGTCAAAATTGCTTTATTACAGAAACGTTAGTGAATCGTTTACGTTTACCTTTAATACAGTCCACAATTCGTATTTCAGGTGTGGGCCAAAAGGTTTCACAAAGTTCTCACACTTGTAAATTAAATATCCATTCAAAGGTCAGCGATTTCAACACTGAAATTCAATGTTTGGTTCTTCCAAGCATTACGTCAAAGGTTCCATCGATAGACGTGGACTGCGAGTGTTTAGGTATACCGAGCCATATTATGCTCGCAGACCCCTTGTTTAGTGTTCCATCTGACATAGACATACTATTGGGCGCGGATATTTTTTGGGAATTACTAAATGAAGGAAAATTTAAGCTTAAGTCTGGTCCATACCTCCACGATTCAAAGGTTGGGTGGATCATATCTGGCCCTATTTATAATAAGCTTTCGTTGAACATTGACCGAGTTCAATGTAATTTAGTTCAAATCGATTCCCAATTGCGACGATTCTGGGAGTTAGAAGAGATCCCTGATCTGACTTCTGCGATGACGAAGGATGATCGGTATTGTGAATCGGTTTTTATAGAAACTACAAAGCGTGACGAGCACGGTAGGTTTTCGGTTCGCATTCCTCTAAAGGAATCAGCTGACTCGTTAGGTGACTCATTCGTTATGGCTAAAAATCGTTTTCTTGCTTTAGAGAGAAAGTTAGACCGTTTACCGCATTATAAAAAATTATACTGCGAATTTATGAGGGATTATGAAGCGTTCGGTCACATGTCCCCAGTTACAGAAAATGTTATTAGGTCAGGTAGACCATATTATATTTTACCACACCATGGCGTTTATCGTGAAGATAGTTTAACCACTAAGTTGCGTGTTGTGTTCGATGCAAGCGCGAAAACAACGTCTAATAAATCGTTAAATGATATTCAATATATTGGAGCACCACTTCAGAACAGTATATTTTCAATTTTGCTACGATTTAGGCAATTTAAATACGTTGCTTGTGCAGATATTCAAAGTTTTTATAGGCAAATCATGATTCAACCCGATCAGCGCGATTTACAACTAATATTTTGGAGAGAAAATCGTGAACAACCGTTACAATTGTATACGTTAAAAACCGTCACTTATGGCACTGCCTCAGCACCTTTCCTTAGTATCCGCTGCCTGAAACAATTGGCGCAGGAATGTGATGACGATCTAGTAGCTACAACGATTAGCTCTGACTTTTATGTCGACGATTTAGTACTAGGTCATAATGATATCGATCGATTGATGGATTTGTGCAATAAAACATCTCAAGTATTGCGTACAGGCTGTTTTCCATTGCATAAATGGACCTTTAACTACAAAGTTAATCCTGAGAGTATTAAAGACCTCAACATAGGAGAACATCATTTGTCAAAAACTTTAGGTTTAGGTTGGTCGGCAGAAAATGACGAATTACACTTCACTACGAAGTTCACACAAAGCGGCACAGTACTAACGAAGCGAATAATGTTATCAGTAATCTCGCAAGTTTATGACCCGTTAGGTTTATTGGCTCCTGCGATTATTACAGTAAAATCACTATTGCAAAATTTGTGGCTCCACAAGTTGGATTGGGATGAAGAGGTTCCATCAGACATTGTAAGTACTTGGCGTAGGTTTATTTTGGGGCTACAGTTCCTATACGATATTAAAATACCTCGTTACGTAACATCAACCGCTTCGCAATACCTAGAACTTCACATTTTTACAGACGCTTCCCAAAACGCTTATGGTGCATGCGCGTACATTCGTTCATGTAACAATGATAGTGAAATATCTATACCGACATCTGTTCATTTATTGTGTGCTAAAAGCAAATTAGCCCCCATTAAGACAATTAGCATTCCTAGACTTGAACTATGCGGCGCATTAGTGGGTGCGAAACTGTTCCATAAAATAAAAGACTCCCTACGTTTGACTTTCAATAAAGTATATTTTTGGACCGACTCAACAATAGTACAGGGGTGGCTTCGCATGTCGCCACATGCATTGAAAACGTTTGTACAAAACCGGGTCGTACAAATTAATGAAATGACAGATGATACGATTTGGCGACACGTAAGGGGCACGGAAAACCCGGCAGATCTCATTACGAGAGGCGTGAGCCTAGATTCACTAAGATTCGACAATAATAAACTATGGTGGATAGGCCCAACATTCTTGCGAGAACCTAGTGCGTTGTGGTCGACTAATAGTGAACAAACTGTGTGTACAGAATTACCGGAACTCAAATCGCACACAATAAACTTATTTTCATCTCAAGTGAATCCATTATTCGTTTACGACAACTTTTCAACATTTATGCGTTTAAAGCGGGCTTGTGCCTATTTATTGCGTTTTACAGATAACGCACGAGTTACCGCGGCCGGTCGTACTCACGAATACAGAACCGGTTTCTTATCTGCGACAGAGCTCGACCACGCGTCTGTTGTGTTGACGCGTTTAGTGCAACAAGAATCATTTCCTTATGTACATAATAATCTAAAAAGCGGTTTACCCTTAAGTACAAAACATCCTGAATACGTTAATAAAGTGGTTGGTCTAAATGTATTTATAGATAAAAATAATGTGATTCGTGTTGGTGGCAGGCTTTGTAATGCGACGGAATTCAGCTTTGATAAAAAACATCCCGTGCTGTTATGCAGTAGACACCGTTTCACTAGGTTGTTATGTGAGTATGAACACAAAAGATTACTTCATGCAGGACCGCAGCATCTAGTGTATTCTATGCGTGAACGATGGTGGGTGCTAGGAGCTCGCAACTTAGCTAGACAAATAGTCCATAACTGCGTCACATGTAAACGTATGAAGGGAAAAACATTGACCCCTATTATGGGAAACCTACCAGCTGAGCGATTAGAAGCAAGTTTTCCATTCATGCGATGTGGTGTTGACTATGCCGGGCCCCTGTTCATATTAAACCGAAAAGGCAGAGGTGCTCAGTTAACTAAATCGTACATTTGCTTATTTATATGTTTCACCACTCGAGCGGTTCATTTAGAATTGGTAGGCAGCTTATCCACACAAGATTATCTTTTAGCGTTAAAACGTTTTATATCACGTCGCGGCAAGCCTTCCCAGATATTTTCGGACAACGGAAAGAATTTCGTTGGGGCTGAAAAAGAATTATCCGTCATTTTCGATAATTCAAAAGATATTTCAGACTTTCTTTGCAATAATCAAATTAATTTAACGTTTATTCCCCCTTATAGTCCTCATTTTGGTGGGTTATGGGAGGCAGGAGTCAAGTCCTGCAAGTACCATTTAAGGCGTGTGCTGGGCAACGCAAAGCTAACGTACGAGGAGTTCGGAACGGTACTAACGCAAATTGAAGCCGTCCTGAACTCCCGTCCCATATCTCCTCTGTCCTCAGATGTGAACGATCTCCTTCCACTGACTCCAGCACATTTTTTGATCGGCCGACCGTTAACTGCACCATCCTGCAGTGACCTGACATTAACCGCGCCAATACGATTGGCACGCTACGAGCGGGTGGAGCAACTCAGACAACATTTCTGGCAACGTTGGTCCAAAGAATACGTGTCTCAACTCCAACAACGCACGAAATGGAAGGACAACGGAGAAGACATTACCCTGGACAGCTTAGTACTCATCAAGGAGGATAATCTTCCGCCCCTCAAGTGGAGAATGGGCAGGATAGTGCGCCTGTTCCCTGGTGGCGATACCATTTCCCGAGTAGCGGAAATCCGGACGGCGACAGGCACCATACGACGGGCATTTTCAAAGATCTGCCCGCTTCTTGCTGAACCGTCAAACAAGTAAACGAGTCCTGTATTTTGGAAGTCGATGATCTTCCAAGGCGGCCGGCATGTTCAGACCTCTAGCGACACCTATCGACGGGTCAACGCAACTCTGCATCACCCTGAACCTCCTGCGGTTTGACAGCTTCGAACGGATGCATCGGCCTTCAGATCGCTCACGTCAAGCTCGATGATACGCACTTTTTTCCTTGATTTGTAACGTTCATGCATTTTCAAATTAAAACTATTGTTTTATAATTCAAATAAAATCGCATTCATTGAAGGCTCCTGAACTAATTCCTGAATCGAATAGGAAGAAGTAGGAAAAATAATCGTAGGCTAAAACACATTGCCATCTAACAATGTCCCATGCAGTACAGCGTCTCATACAGCACAAATACCGGTTGCTGACGTTGTATAAATCATCTACAGTAGATGCAAAGGCCTTACTATACGCCAGCTGATTATCGCCAGGCTCATTGTCCTCCGCTAAGAGTTGCCTTACAGAAAACAAATAATACCAAAAAAAAAAAAAAAAAATTTTGAGCCTAAGATTATTTTCACAAACATAATAACACTTACTAGTAAATAAAAAATATACGAATTTCCGATTTTTTCCCTTCCAAATCTACTTGTTTTCATGGGCAGAAACCCCCCCTTTCAGGTTAGTACAAAAATCCTCGAATAACTTTGCTAAAGTCCTGACTGAAGTGATTGAGAAGCATACAACTGAGACTAAAATTAGCAGATCGAAGTATAATCTTAAGCCATGGATCACTCCTGGGCTAATGCGATGCATGCGCCACCGTGATGGACTGCATCTTCAGGCTAGGAAAGATCCGCTAAATGAAACACTTCGGATAACTTACAGTCGTTACATTTTCTAGTCTACTGCACAAACTAAAATCTGAATTCGAAGAAAATTACCTAAAAAAACAACATGACAAATCCCAAAAAATTATGGTGTTCAGTAAAAAACATTTGTAACTTGACTACTGCAAGGCAGGATCCCGTTGAGCTTCTTTCACAGCCCAACGCATCGGATTCTCAATCATCTATTGACATATGCAATGAACACTTCGTCACCGTTGGCAAAAGGCTGGCGCATAAAACTCTCTCAGCCATCAATCGAACTGAACAAGATCTTGGCGCGTCTGTCAGAATAAAACAAACACCTGCTGAATCTCTTTTTCTGGCTCCGACGGAATGCACTAAGGTTGGAAATCTAATATCGAAGATCAATACATTGATAAGGCTCCGGGCATTGACGGCATTGGAAACGCCTTGATTAAACATATTCAAGAAGCTGTCATTCAACCTCTGGTTCATATCTACAACCGGAACAGGAATCTTCCCATACGAATGGAAACTCGCTATTGTATGCCCTATTTAAAAAGGAGGAGACAAAATCTCTCTTGATAATGAGACTCATATCACTTCTAATCGTTTTCTTTAAGCTGCTTGAAAACATAGTTAATGAGCGGCTTACACGCTTTCTTGAGTCCTCCAAACTACTCTCGGCTAGACAATTTGGCTTTCGGAGAGGCAAAAGTACTGATGATGCGGTGCTGTTACTGACATCTACAGTTTCAGGTCATCTCGATTAACGTCAGTCTTGTGTGGGAGTTTTCCTTGACCTAGCAAAGGCTTTTGACACTATCTCCGTAATAATAATAATAATCTAGAAAAACTAAATAGTCCGGGTATTCGTTGTACTCCTCTCAATCGGTTCAAAAAATACCTCTCGGAACGGTGTGTAAAGGTCTTTGGGGTGACTAGTAAGCCACTAGCGATTCAATACGGTGTCCCACAAGGGAGAATACTAGGTCCAACCTTGTTTAACTTGTATATTAACGATATCCACGAAGTTCCAATTAAAAATTCTAACATTATATGCTATGCGGACAACACTGCCATTGTCTTCCACGGTTCCTCATGGCAAAGTGTTAATGTAGCAGCAGAAATTGGCAAGGCGCAGATAAACATCTGGCTACAGGATTTAGGAAAAAGGAATTTACTCTCCCTGAATACCCAAAAGACAATGTTTGTTGGATTTCATAAAACAGTAGCATCCGCCCCACCATCTAATTTAATTATTAAAATCCATGATTCAAGCGCATGCCCCAACCCACTTCTCTGTAAGTGTCAAAACTTATCCAGGACTAAAGCTATAAAGAACTTAGGTGTTATGGTTGACGAGAAGCTAAACTTTAAAAGCTGCATTGAAACTTTGTCAGCAAAAGTAAGAAAGGTTATAGGCGTCTTTCGTAATCTCCGTGACGTTGCTAAACTGGAAGTTCTCAGATCAGTATATTTTGCACTTTGCCAATCTTTACTAATATATTGCGTAACATGTTGGGGTAGCTCCGCCAATACCTATATGATACAGATAGAACGAGCACAGCGCTCCATACTTAAAGTTGTGTAAAAAAGCCCTTTACATTCCAACGACAGAACTTTATGAAGAAGCAGGTGTACTGAGCGTTAGAAAACTTTTTATTCTGAGAACTACCACAGCCGTTCACAAGTCAATCCTTGCCTCTTCAGAATACAAAACTCTTGTAAAGCGTAGAATATTTAAAATTGCCTTCTTCACAAAATCAAAATTTGGAGAAACAAATTTTATACCGAATTTGTTTCTCCAAATTTTGATTTTTTTGTTTTGATAGAAACCTAGATATAGTGCACAAGATACCTATTAGATCGAAAGTTTCATAGAAAGATTTATTAAGACGCCACACCCACGTACGAGCGTTGCATGCAAAGTAAGTTGGATTGGCCCCTCTTAAGATCCCTGTGCTAGCTGAGTCTCCAGTAAGCTGTTCGTAGATGGCATCAAGTCCCGGCGGACTCCAGACGTAGTAGACAGGGCCCCGCCGAGACTGCCCCGGAACCTTCCGTGTCATCTTTGTGTTCCGTCAACCGTGAAATGCTACTAATATTATTATTTTTTTTGACGCGGGATCCATACGATTGTTTTATCTACGAATTTACGACATTTCTTACATTTTATTTATTATATTAAATATCCGTAGCATCTATAAAAAATATAGATGACTTACTAGCAAACATGTCTCTCCTTAGTTTTCAAACAGATGTAGTTGTCCTTACTGAATGTAGACTTACACAAAATAAACCCATCCCACAAATAAAAGACTACAACTGTTTTGCTACAACTTTGCATCTGAATCAAAACGATGGAGTATGTGTCTACACTAAAAACACTCATAAAACTACGTCTAAAGAAATTAAATTGACACATGCTTCTTGCCTACAGATTAAAATCCATAATATACTTATTCTATGTATTTATAGATCCCCCTCGAACATTAACGCAGAACATTTTATTACCTCCCTCAATGATCACTTAGAAAGTTTGGAAAGTCATGAAAATGTCGTAATTGTAGGTGATATAAATATTAATACTCTACCTAAAATAATGGAAAAAAGTCAGGACCGTAATAACAGAACAAACTATTTAAACATGTTATCAATGCATGGTTTGTTGCAAGGTCACAACCTACCAACAAGAGAGAGCAGCTGCTTAGATCATGTGATGCTAAAAATTAATAAGAAAAATACCTATGCCTCTATTGCTGTGGCCCAGACCTCTGTGACAGACCACCTCATGATTTTCTTGAGTATTTCAAAAATAAAACACAACATTTTAAATAACTCTAGAGTTACAGTTAACTATGAAAAAGCGTTTGAAAGCTTAAGTAAAGAAAATTTTACCTCTTTACTAACACTCACAGACCCTAACAACCTATGCGAAAAATTAATTTCTCTTATTCAAAAAAGCCTTATTAATAATACAATTACAATACGTACGCCTAAAAGCAAACAAATTCTTAAACCATGGATCACTCAAGGCATCCTACGATGTATTTTAAACAGAAATAATATGCAAAGAAAATTACGCTCTAACCCTACAGATGAGATTCTAAGAATAACCTACAGAAGGTACAGAAACTTTTGTAATAATTTAATAAAAAAACTGAAAAGAAAGTATGAACGAGACCAACTTAGTAAAAACAAGAAAAATAGCAAGGTCCTATGGAACACAATAAACAAAATAACTAATTTTAAACCACTTAAAACACTAAATACTCCACTACTTAATATCAAATCATCAGCACAGGAATCCGTTAACTATGTCAATTCGTTTTTTGGTAGTATAGGTAAAAATTTAGCTGAAACCATTACAATGAAGAACCCATACGACGCTAATATTAATAGACTTCAAACAATTTCTTGTAGTCAATCCTCTTCCTTCGTTCTTATAGATACTGACTACCAAGAAGTTTCTAGTGTAATCACAAGCCTTAAGACAGACAGTGCACCTGGGTGGGATTGTATACCAACAAGGTTTATCAAAATCGCAAAAAACGTCCTAACTCCTGTTATATGTCACCTTATAAATCTTTGTTTTGAGAAGGAAACTTTCCCTAAATTACTTAGACACGCGATTGTGACACCAGTCTTTAAAAATGGGGAACCTGAAGATGTTAATAATTATAGGCCAATTTCAGTTTTGACATCACTATCTAAAATAATGAAAAAAATTATAAATATTAGACTTATTAAGTATTTAAACAAATATAAAATCCTAACAAAGTCGCAATACGGCTTTAGGCAAGGACTTTCTACGGAGGATGCAGTCGCAGCGCTTAGTAATTTTGTAGTTGATCAAGTTGATAATGGAAAAAAGTGCCTGGCGGTTTTCCTCGACCTCAAAAAGGCATTTGACACTGTGTCTATACCAATTCTAATAAAAAAACTAGAAAATGCAGGAATACGGGGAAAACCGCTAGCGCTTTTATCTGACTACCTCAGTGATCGTAGACAGAGAGTTAAAATTGGGGACTACAAGAGTCAAGAAGTGATCGTTAACTATGGAGTGCCCCAAGGAAGCGTTTTGGGACCAACATTGTTTTTGCTCTATATTAATGATATTTGCAGCCTTGAAACGAGCTATAGCAGATTATTTTCTAATGCGGATGATACTGCTATAGTCTTTTCAGGCACAACTTGGGATGACACAAAAGCTAAAACTGAATTAGAACTAACAAAAGTATATAATTGGGTAAACGCAAACTTATTAACACTTAACATTTCAAAAACTAATATTATGACATTTACAAAATACAAAAATACCCAGCCTCAACAAGACTTTATTATTAGAATCCATCATAATCACTGTAATAAAACTAACTGCAACTGCCCCTATTTAAACAAAGTTACTACTACAAAATATCTGGGCATAATTATCGATCAAAGACTCTCTTGGCACGCTCACCTTGAACTTCTTACGAGCAGGATAAGAAAACTAATTTGGATATTTAAAACACTGCGCCATATAGCGAACAAAGATCTACTTAAGCAAATTTACACTTGCTTAGGAGAATCCATTGTAAGTTACTGCATACCAATCTGGGGTAGTGCTACAAAAATGAAGTTCCTGCAAGTGGAAAGAGCACAAAGATCTCTCTTGAAAGTTATGTTTTTTAAACCATACAGATATCCTACCGAACTTTTGTACAAAAATTCAGATATTTTGACAATAAGAAAGCTATTTGTACTGCATGCGGTTCTGAAACTACATCGAACCCTTCAATATGACCCCTCAATACTGGATAAAAGAAGACATCATAAAGTAATCCAAACAGTGTCAGTTTTCTCAAAATTTGCAACACGCCAATATGTGAAACAAACAAGTGTTATTTATAATAAAATTAACAAAATTAAAAATATTTATATTTTATCGAACCATCAATGTAAAAAAACAATCATAGAATGGCTTCTCACACTTACTTATCAGGAAACTGAAAATCTTCTAGAGATTGTTTCGTGAACTCTTCAAAACACATCACAACACACCAACAAAAACATATAGGTACACAAACACACATATACACACTTGTACACACACACACACACTCACACACACACACACGCACAATACACCTACTACACATAATTTGGTATCTACTGGTAATAAATTATGTAACCTATAATAATTAAGGGAATTTCTCTATTTCTTCAACTTAATTAAAAATGTTATCTGGGAAGAGCGAGATCCCCTAATACAGGTATCTTTTTACTTAAAAGGGGATTTCAAATGTAATTATTTGTTAAGTATAGATTAAGTTAAAGAAATAAACAATTTTGTATTTTGTATTTTTGTATTTATCTGAACGCCGTGGGGTCGCGGCAGAAGAATGTTGCACCTTCTCTATTGCCCGTGGAAGCCTTAGGAAGACGTGCAGCGTCTTTCTATGTATCGATATTCTAACCCGCTCGCCAACCCACCTGCCAAGCATGGTGAGTATGGCAACAACCCCTCAAGATCAGTACTAGTGATCCATGAGGGAGACCTTTGTTTAGCTGTTTTCTATGGCTAAGATATATTATCCGAGTGGTATGTATCCCTGACTCCTCCTTGAAAGTCGTGGGTTCGATACAGGCGTGTTCCGATGGATTTTTCTTTGTGAAAAATGTATGTGCACATTTAACACATTTCCTCTCAATGGAATCAATGGAAAACATTGTGAGGAAACCCGCGGTTAAATTAACTTCAGACGTATTGACTTGTAATTTCTTCTGACAAAAGTCGACCAAGCTGTCAAGGTGCTGGGCAAGCCCATCTCGAAATGACCAGTAGTTAGTAATAATGATAGCTGCTGATGCTGTATCATCTTAATCATATGCATGAATATCAAGTACCCAAAATGGTCTTAGTAAAAATTATTTAAAAGAAAAAAGCATCTAATACATCATAACTTAGTTTTCGTCTGTCTTAAGATTCAAGATTAAAATTAAAATTTAACTTTCTTACATCATCATTATTTCAGCCATAGGACGTTGGACAATAGTACAAAACAATAGTACAATAGGACAAGTATAATAACTTTCTACAACTACTACAACAACATCCTCTACATGCAAGGGATTTAAACTAGGCCCTTACATAGCCCCCCATGGACTATTATCTACTTTCTTTACTTGACTAATATTTTGTTGTATTCAATGCTCTTTCTGTAATTTATAAGTAAAAAATTGCAGATTACTCACTTATTGATATTGGGGCACTTTATCAAATACTATATAAACGAACGAGCACACTCTCAACCAACGAAAACTATAATGAGACTGATTGTGAATGAGGTCCAATATTTACATTACGATAACCTAAGAACACAGACGGAGGAACGCATTTATTTAATGAACAGTGTGATGAGATTTATGATTCATAGTTGTTTAAAACAGTAGATAGTTAAAAAATTTAGGGGCCGTCACTGTCACTGAAAATATCTTAGTTAGATATAGTCAAAGGATGGAATGTACTTATTTACAAACATACAATAGACTGCTAAAATCATAAATAAGAATAATAAGAATTCTTTTGGTTTTGCTGTAGCCGGGTGAAAAGCAAGCAGGTTAGAGCGAAGCAGACTTTGGGGCGGTCAGCCGATTGTGTAATCTTATTACAAAGAAGGCCATAACAAGTTAGCAAGCGATGACCCTAACTCAGTTATACAACTCTGCCAGTGCAGTTAGATCAATGGATTTACTTTGGGGCTAGAGAATAATAGTTTTTTTATGGCGAAACGGAGTTACCGTGGGGTGCCGACAGTAGAATGTTACCCCTGATGCAGTAAGAACCTACCAAGGGATACCTCCGGAATCTTTCCGTGCATCAATATCCTGTACGAGTATGGCAACTACCCTTCATGGAGATCCATGAGGGAGACCTGTGTTCAGTATCTAGTGGACGTTTTACGGCTGAAATGATATCGGAACGGTGGAACGCAAATTTATCGCGTAATTTTACCTAAAATATTCTCGACACTTTGGCTGTGTTACAACAATGAAATGCCGGGAATAAAACAAGGAAAAAATTACGCGATTCTATGTAATATAAAATGCTTATTAATTGTGACCGGGAAAGCTTTAGAACGTTTTTGTTTTCTAGACTTTTAGTCTAAACCTTTAATTAATTGAAAGCATTTATAAGTTGCTGAGCTTTACTTCTAATATGTTCGACTATCATGTTAGACTAAAAATGTTAGACTAGAAAAAAATATCTCTAACGAAGTAGGAATAACACATCGTGATAAAAACTGCAGGAGCTCAACGTGACTAGATTATCTGGTTATTTTATTTGTAAATGACAAGCCTGCTTCTCATTATTTCCCAAGCACTTACAGTAAACATCATGTCATGAGTAAAGCCTCGGTAAAATTAGCTTCAGACGCATGGACCTGTTCTTTCCTATGACTAATAGCTGACTAAACTGGGAGGATGGTATGAGGGCTAAGCAAGCCTAAACCATTTTACAATGTCCCAGGCATTGCAGCGTCCCACAGCATGAATACCAGTTGCTGACGCTATAAAAATCATCTATGATTTATTTAAAAGGCCTTTATTGCTTTCTTGCCACCATGTTCTATAAAGAATTATATACTGTTGGAGAGACCGAAGGCAATGAGGACCAGCCCTTCTTCACAACATCCTCCAACTACAACACACACCTTACTGAACATCCCGCTTATGCAAATGAGAACCACAGTGTACTGAAAAGTGAAGTTAGCAGGGCGGTCAACACCCAAAAAATGGACAAAACCCCGAGGCAAGACAACATCACCAACGGAGTCTTAAAATCCTTTTCAGAAACGTTACAGACACCATTAAATGTACTTTTTAATAATATTATCTCTGAAGGAATTATGCTAAAGGTAAAAGTTACCGCATAACGTCAGGTCAATTAAAAGAAAATTAAAATTACAAAATAATTAAAATATAACACTCTGTGACTATGGAAATCTTTTATAAACGTTTTATGTTAGTAAACTGACTGAACAAATTAACCTATTTTTGATATCCAGATAAAAAACGCATAGCATTTTAACAAATAGACCTAAACAAGTTTCACTTCACTATGCATAGGATGTTTCAAAGTATGTACCACCAAACCAGACGCCTCCAAACAAATAATCCGCGAACCAAATTTAAAATTAAATCCCTTTCTCTCAGCAAGTTAATGTCCCAGGAGACTTTTCTCTGGTTTTAATTTCCGGAGCGTTTCCACCGAGGAAATAGTTTGTTGGGCAAACACCCTGTGTATATACACAGCGCTCGGAGGCAGCTCTGTTAGTCGGGTGATGGTAGGGCTCGGAAATAATGGACTGTGACATACGTTACTCGACGATGGAAAATAACACTTAATTTCGCTACTAAGACTTGAATGTTAAGACTAAAACGATTATTCTAAGTTTAAATAAGCTAATGTGACAATGAGTTATTTTTTATATTTATTATACATTTTAAGTATAGTTAGATCGAGGGTATTGTAAAATAACTAAAACACACATTCAAAGGGTATTCTTTACATACGACATAACGGCTTACTTGTACTGTATGTGCGTTTACAAAAAATACAATGGAAAATTAGAATTATTAAATGAAAATAAAACAAAAATTTAATATTTTATAATATTAAATTTTTATATTTATATTTTATAATTTACTAGAATATTATATCGCCCAAACATACAAGTAAATGCTGTAGCTAAGTATTCTGAAATCCACGATCGATGCAGGCAAGCACTTACCCATATTTTATTGATAGCTTTCAAACCCACTTGCCGTTTGGCAATGATTTATGAATGAAGGTAGGTACGTGTTTAATAGATCCTGATCCTGGTATATCCCGAGATTGAACTAACTTATATAATTTAAGCTGCGAATATCTGCAGCTGGAAGGTACAAAAGGCCAAGAGATTTTCGATGCAGTTAAGCACTTACACTTATTTTATTGATAACTTTCAGACCCACTCGCCATTTGCCAATGATTTATGAATGGAGGTACGTGTTAAATAGGGATAGTATATGGATAATAGATCCTTATCCCGAGATGGACCTCACTTTTATAATTTAAAGGTACAAACGGCAAAAATATGTTCGATGCAGTCAAGCAGTTAGACATCGTTCCAGCCGTAAAACGTTCACTACTGAACACAGGCCTCGCTCATGGTTCTCCATGAGGGGTAGTTGCCATACTCACCACGCTTGGCAGGCGGGTTGGAGAGCGCAGTACGGGATGTTGGTACACGGACAAAAACGCTGCTGCCTATCTTCCGGAGGTATGCCTTAGCAGGCTGCATCCATGGGTATGAGAGGAGGGGTAACATTCTACTGCCGGCACCCCACGGCGGAGACTTAGGCACTTAGACATATTGATAACTTTCAGACCCACTCGCCCCGTTTGTCAATCATTTATGAGTGTATGTAGGGATAGTATAGGGATGATAAATCCTTATTCCGAGATTGAACTCACTTTTATAATTTAAGCTGCACAGTGCATAGATCTGCAACTGAAAGGTACAAAAGGCAGTAAGTTGTTCGATGCAGGCAAGCACTTACCCATATTTTATTGATAGCTTTCAAACCCACTCGCCGTGTGGCAATGATTTATGAATGAAGGTAGGTACGTGTTTAATAGATCCTGCTCCTGGAATATACCGAGATTGAACTAACTTTTATAATTTAAGCTGCACATATCTGCAGCTGGAAGGTATAAAAGGCAGAAATGGAACACGCGGTATAATCGTGCATAGTTCTGAACTTTTACTGCGCGCACCTTTTGCCGGTTTCGGTGTCGGTTTTCAGAAAATTCAGGCGCTCGTTATGAATTTTTTGACTGTTGAATGTTCGGAGTTTTATACCAGGTGTTACCGTTTTATTTGCTGTATTATATTTTATTCATATTACAGTCAAAATTGGACAGGACGGTGTATTAACTATTTTACGCGTGTCATCTAAGGTTTCGATTCAATTACGTGCTTTACTTATCTAATAACGCTTTACTTTACTAATTTGAGTTGTTTTATTCTGTAATTTATGTTATGACGCATCAATAAGGTCCACTGAATAAATATTTTTTTTGAAATTGAATTATTAGTAGTTAAATCTATGCACCTAGCTAAGAATAGCTTATGACAGAGGCGAATGGCAAAATCAAAGGGAGGCCTATGCCCAGCAGTGGGTCGATAAAGGCTGATGATGATGATGATGAAATCTATGAGTTTGTTTAGTAATTGTATTAAGAATTTGATTATTGCAGGCTTAAAGCCCTTTGGAATCGAAAATTTTGATGAGGATTATTGATAAATCCAAGGACTTTCTACGTCTTATTTAATTTATGACTATCTTGTTCATTGCATTCAAAACTCTTATTAACGATAAAGATAAGTTATATTTATTTTCTTTCTGAATAGGTTTCCACAGTAAAACAGATGTATAATTATTAGGAGTTAAATTTCAAACCTGGTACTTAGAGACTGGTGCTTATAGCCGCATCGTCCGTTTAAGAAATAACCTATTAAGAAAATCGAATTAACCCCCATATCTCAAAAACTATCTCATATATCAAAATTCCCCTACGGTAATCGATTTTTATTGATGTTCTTCTTATGTTTCCAATTTCATGAAAATCCTATCAGTTATCCTGTGACAAAAAATGCAGACTTCTATACATACAAATATTCAGCCGAAACGTTGCCACTAGGAACTTTGTTCGCTTCGCTCACTTGTTCGATTATTTCGTATACCTACTACCTTTATTAGAGGCTACTGCTATGAAAAAACCTTAAGTTTTAAATCCGATTCGCAGTTTTCACGAGGATCTTAAAAACTTTTTCTTGGTCCAATTAGAAGGAGAAACTTCTAAGGGTCTTTCAGGGGCCACTTGATAAGTTGGGAAGAACCATTTGCAGGTGAAGCTCAGGTCAATGGTTTTGATTGCAGTTACGAAGGTGCAGCAAGTTTTCATTTTCTTTACCTTAGCTCTTAAAGATATTTTGATAATAAAAAGGAGTTTCCAGTTGTGGACTTTGCTTAGAACAAATTAAATAAGGATTATTATACATTTTGAAGTTTGAAGTTCAGTTTATATAGAAAAAACCGGACAAGTGCGAGCTGGACTCGCCCTGTGAGGGGTCGTGTAGGTGAATATTATAATAGTTCAGTAATCTACTCTCGCTGTTTTTTCCGCAAATTCAGTTTATAAAACCTATAATTACTTAGATTATTTTTTGTTACAAAAGTGAACTTAGATTCACTTCCGGGTTTTTGTCGTTTAATACTCGTACAATACTCCTAACTACTAGGTACAAGACGCAGATGGGTACCTATTTAGGATTGTGTTCAGTTACAAAATAAAACCGGGCAAGAGCGAGTCGGACTCGCGCACCGAGGGTTCCGTGCCATCATACAATATAATATATGACAAAGGCGGTTTTATATTTGTTGGAGAACCTTGACAGCGCCATCTCTAGTCTGATAGCGGAACTTATGTAGATTTTTACACTTTCGATGATTTCTAAAAAAGTATGCTAAGTAGAGAGTTTGTAATAAATTTCCTATAAAGTTTACATACACTTCTATTAGGTATAAAAGTATCACGGTTTTATCTCTGCAAACTTCGGAGATAAGGGGGGGGGAACGGTAATTTTTTTAACATTTTTGTAAATATCTCAAAAACAATACGGCTTAAAGGAAAACTAAAAACGGCTTATTAATTTGCAAATGAGTACCTTTCATATGATACCCCACATCACCTATTAACTTCACAAAATTTTTGAAAACCCCCCTTCCACCCCCCTTGTCTAAAAAACTATGCAAATTAGAGAGTTCGCTATAATTTTCCTATAAAGTTTACATACACTTCTATTAGCTTTAAAAATATCACGGGTTTATCTCTGCAAACATCGGAGATAAGGGGGGGGGAACGGTCGTTTTTTCAACATTTTTGTAAATATCTCAAAAACAATACGGCTTAAAGGAAAAATAAAAACTGTTTGTTAATGTGCAAGTAAATACCTGTCATATGATACCCCACACGGCCTAGTAACTTCACTTTAAAATTTTGAGATCCCCTTTCCGCCCCCCTGCATTCAAAATTAGAATACTTTTTAACATTTTTATATATGCTATATTAGTAAAGAAGTGTTGTCTTTTACCATTTTAAATTTCAAGTCGATAGCATTAGTAGTTCTCGAGATATCCAGTTGTGACAGACAGACAGACAGACAGACAGACAGACAGACAGACAGAGTGATTCTATAAGGGTTCCTTTTTACCATTTAGGTCCGGAACCCTAATTACGCATTACATTGTTAACTGTTTTGGCACTTCATACATCAAAGTTATTAGGTATATGTAAAAGTTAAAATAAAACAAAATATTTTTGTTTCATTCTTCTAATTTTTTTCATAAATGACATAAAAATACGACGCTGTTCTCGTCTCGCGGCCCTCGGAGGCGGCAGCGAACGGTGCTCATGAAGAAGGGCCTCTAAATGGTCTACGTAACGTCAGCAAGATTATAATAAGTTAGCTACAAATTTTAATTCTCATGAGTGTCGAAATATACGTTTTAACACGTTCGCTGCGGCATCAATTTTTGCATACTTTCCGTTCCTGCGGCACGAGGTGTTATCGGCCCGGACCGTGACCAGACGTTGGGGCGACAAGCGGTCTATAAGACCCCACCTCTCTTAACAGACTAAAATCCATTTTCTGGCGCGAAATCAAAGATAAATGAGAATGTTTGTCTTTATTAATATAGACAGTGAATTGATGAACCCTAATCTACCGTCGCCCCGGGATCTTCTAGCTAGTTTAGGAGTTATAGGCAAAACAAAATATGGGATCTTATTCACCTCATAACGCACTGATATAGGGCAAATTTTCGCTGAGATTAGTGATGGGAAAAATAATATCGACGTGTTTAATTTAAACTGTCTATTGAAGATATCTACTAAAAACCACTTATAAACTCCTCAACGACTGGACCGATTTCGATCATTAGATTCGTTTTGTTTTAATCTTATAATAAATTTAAAGTAAAAAAACTTTTTAACAAACAAGCTTTTATTTAAACGTACAAGCTTTTTTATTACATATATTGTGTAAAGACGTTTTAAGTTGACATTAAACTTTAATGGAAAATGTTTATTTTATTATTTTCAGTGAGTACGTTTATATAGAAGTTTGTTTGTTAAAAAGTTTTTGCTACTTTAAATTTATTTTTTACTTTTTAGTTATCACTGGACAGTTGTTTTGCTATCTGTTCATCTCATGACCGCCATGTTGGATTGAGAGTTATGTCATATATAAGTTTTCAAGTAACTCTCAGCAAGGCATTTCATATGATACCCATGTTGTAAGAGTGCATTAAGAATAACTAGTCCGCCATCTTGGATGTTCCGCCAAATTGGATTCAGAGTATCGTCACTTCATTTTCGAACTATTTTCAGCAAGCCCTTTCATTTGATACCCATATTGTTGGAGTCCATTAAAAATAACTAGTCCGCCATCTTGGGTGTTCCGCCATGTTGGATTCAGAGTGACGTCATTTCATTTTTTGAGTTATTCTCAGCAATACCTTTCATCTGATACCCATATTATAGGGGTACATTAAAAATAAGTAGTCCGCCATCTTATGTGTTCCGCCATGTTAGATTCAGAGTGACGTCACATAGCTGACCATGCATTGTCATCCAAAGTAAACTTGTATACAAAATAACAGCTCAATCGGTTGAAGATATCTGCTTCAAAATTGAGTTGCAAATTCCGCGAACAAACATAGTTACATGCATACATACATACAGGGCAAGCTAAATAAAAGCTTGTAAAAATAATCGAAAATCGTTTTAAGGCGCCATAAAGAGCAAAGCTATTTAAAAAAATTCTTCCTATACTTTAAAACGCTAGTACAAAAATAATCACAATTTATGTGGTTACAGACAGGTTTCTAATACGAAGACAAATGGTCAAGATAATTATAATTCTTACTTAAAAAAATATTAAGAATTATATATTGGCTCTGTTTTTGGGTTTTTCAAATTTTACTCCTTCCGACATCGTTTGGAGGACATGGTTGGCGTTGAAAATACGGACGTGATCTCTTATCGACGCGACGCACAACACTGGTCGCGGGGAGCTCGCGTAGGGTGCGGTACGAGGTCAGGGGGAGTATGGGACGTTTTTAGCCTGGTTCCGCACTGCATTAAAATTATATTAATTCAGTGCGGTACGAGGCCTAAGACATCCGGTACCAAGATAGGTATACCACCGAGTCCTGGACCATTAGCACATCTCAAATATATATGTATTTATCATTTTTTTTCACTGGACCAAACCGAAGTTATGCCCGTCGCACGACAGTGAAGTTCACGTTTTTCCTTGCCGCACCACAGGGAAGTTGCATGTGGGGTGATTTAGGCCTCATTACGCACTTAACGTGTTAACGGCAAAAACAGCCGTATCGTTTATAAGGTTGCGTATTACAATGAAAGAAACCCTGAATTCCATGTACATAGTAGGTATATCAAGCAAGAACTACACACACGGGTGGTAAAATGATTCTAAAATAAAATTCAGCTCCTAAGTTAATAAACTTAAAACCATCTAATCAACATTTTTCAATTTGTTCCAAGGAACGACAACAACTGATATGCAATTTATTTTTGATTATAATTATTTATTCATTAGGACACCCAACAAGAAAATCACAAAACATGAGTTTAGTAATAGTAATTCATACCGTGACTATCGTTGGAACACCAGTTAAATGTGCACATACATCTTTAACAGACTTCAATTAAAATTAAATTGAAATGAAAACCCTTAACTCAGCTGGATACTACACAAAATACCATTTTAATTTATGTACACCAGAGTTGTCCTGACCAGAATAAAAATACCACCTCCAAAAGATGTGCAGCAGTATCTTTCCGTGTTTCAAAATCTCGTACTGTGATCGAACAACCCGCCTGCCAAGCGTGGTGAGTAATAACTCCTCATGATCTTGAAAATTCTTGAGGCAGGTCTTTGTCCAGCACTGGAGTCCTACGGTTGAGGTGGTGATATGATAACTTACCTAGCATGCGTGATAGTCCCTGATAAATTCTAATTCGAAATAAAACATCCAAACTCCATAATTCACTTCGCACAAAAGCTTTAACAAACTACAAAATCCAACACCGGAACGAAATGTCGAGTCGACGATAAGAGACGTTACACAAAGTCATTAACCCTTTACTACTTATTCGTGGTCTTATAGACCGCTAAAATGAATAATAAAGTTAATTTTGCGAATAAGGAGCCATCTGTGCATGTATTTATGATTTACTCTCTGTGTAACTTTCGCCCCGCCACCCGCAGAGTCGCGAATACGATTTTAGAGGACATAATGTTCGCGCATTTGCATTATCTATTGTAAAACCATACCGTCAACTAATTATCACCGCTCAAAAAGACCGCGAGAAGGTCATTAATGTAACAGTTTATTTCCAGGGTTTTTTATTTTGCGTAAAAGCGACTGATACTTAAATGTTGGATCCAAATATAACTTCCAAGCTCTATATTTCATGTCCTACAAATGCTTCAACAAACTACAAAAATCCAGCTCAGGAACGAAATGTCTAGTGCATTAGTCGATTTAAGGCGCGCGTTGCAGAAAGTCATTATTAAAACAGTTCGTTTGGCAGCTACACTACTTACACTTGTCCTCTTTAGCTGCCGTATGGCGAAATAAACCTTTTAGAAAAGTTTACTATTCTTGGACATAATCTTTATGTGTTTTGCCCGTGAGTTCGGTTTAAAGAATCTTTATTCTCAAGAACAAAAAATACAGTTCACAGAGAAGGAATAACAAAACTAACTAATGTTTAGGCTAGTATCGAAACAAGCATGACTTAAATACTAATAAATACAGTTATAACAACGTAAGTACTTAGGTAATCAATTTACAAAACAAAAATAACTTTATGATCATCATCATCATTTCAGTCGTAAAACGTCCACTACTGAACTAAGGCCTCCCTCATGGATCTCCATGAGGGGTAGTTGCCATACTCATCACGCTTGGCAGGCGGGTTGGTGAGCGCAGTACAGGATGTTGATATACGGAAAGACGCTGCTGCCCATCTTCCGGAGGTGTCCCTTAGCAGGCTCTTACTGCATCCACGGGTAGGAGACGAGGGGTAACATTCTACTGCCACCCACGGCAACTTTAACTTCAACTTCAACTTTATGATACACAAAACATTTAGGTAGAAAACAAAACTCAATATTTTACAGCAGGTAGGTAGCTGCAAGCCGAGTTCTGAAAGTTAATTATATCGTCGTAGTTTTTTTAGTTTCTTTTTATATTTGAGAGAGTACATTGAATATTCTTCTCAATAATAAATTATGTATTTTACTTAACTTAAATTCATTTTATTTAATAAAAATATAAAATAAAATAACATTACAAAACTCCAGTATTAAGTAATCACAAAATGTAAATGTTTTGATAAATAAATGATTGAGTAAACTTAACCATTTTTTTAGCAATATAATTAAAAAGCTTAGTTGTCTTAAAGTTTAGTATTTTCATAATACCTATTTTATGGGCAATGGAAACCCAGCGGACAAAGGCTGGATGATTTGTTAGAAAAAGAAGGACTCTATGATAAATTATTTTTCCAGAAGCAAAAGGAAATGGGTCTGGATGAATTCCGACGGTTCCACGAGAAATGAGATTGATTTCATTTTGACCAATAAGAAACGGATATTCAATTATGCCTTTGCGATTCACAGGATGAAGACCGGCAGTGATCACCAAATTGTTAGAAGCACAGGTTAAAGTTAAATGGTCCTTTATAGTGAAATCTACGCTCCGATACACTCGAGTTATGTCAAAATACAAATGCTGATAAATGCTGTGGGGTGCCGGCACTAGAATGTCACCACTCCTCTCATGCCCGTGGATGCAGTAAGAGCCTGCTAAGTGATACCTCCGGAAGATGGGCAGCAGCGTCTTTCCGTGTAACAACATCTCGTACTGCGCGCGCCAACCCGCTTGCCAAGCGTGGTGAGTATGGAAACTACCCCTCATGGAGATCCATAAGAGAGGCCTGTGTTCAGTAGTAGACGTTTTACGGCTAAAATGATGATGATGATGATGATGAGGTGCCGGTATTAGAATGTTGCCTGTCCTGTCATGCCTGTGGATGCAGTAAGAATCTGCTAAGGGTCTGCTCTGCTCCGGAAGATGGGCAGTAGCGTCTTTCCGTGTACCAACATCCCATACTGCGCTCGCCAACCCACCTGGCGAGTATGGCAACAATCCCCTCATGAACTTGGAGATGTATGAGGGAGGCCTACGAGTATGTCCAGCAGTGGACGTGGACAATTATGATCATTACAGCGTAATTCGTGCAAAACTAACTTAATCCGTAAGCTATTTTAAACATTATATCTAACACAGCTACATACCTAAAATAAAATAATACCTTGCAACACAAAAATAGTTCGCATAGAGTTTCCCAGATCAATTTTGTTATGTTACAAATATTAAAAATAATGAGTTAGAAGTGAGTAGTTAGAAATAAAATATGTTAGGTACCGTATTTGAGTCGAACTAATTACTAAAAACTATTTTTATCTACTTAAATAAAAATTTATTGGTTTTCGACCTGTATCGAACCCGCACTCGACAGTCAAGGGTACTTCCTACTCGGCTGACGGGTTAAGGCATAGGCAGACTTAAATGCCTGTTCTTTCCTGTGACAAATAGCCGACTAAGCTGGGAGGATGGTATAGGTGCTGGGATGTTGTTAGCCTAATCCGTCTCACAACATCCCAGGTACTGCAGCGACCCGTACAGCATAAAAACCTGCTGAAGCTGCATAAATCATCTAAAATAGATGTAAGTCTAAAACTAGTTTAATCACTAGTGCATAATGCAGTCACATGTTTAAGTTCTCAAACGCTCCCTAGTTATAAGTAGTGCCCGTTTCTCCAAACTTAGTTTACGAGTAATTTCATACGACAAAGATTCTGGCTTTAGTTTTACGAGTTACTTGTACAGTTTTAATTAAATTACTGATGAAACAATTTACTTTGATGGTGAGGTTATGATTCAGTTGATGTTTCGACGAAGTTTTCAAGAGTTCGGTGTTGGAAACGAGCTTGCAGTGAAATTTCTTGATCATATTTCGTAAGGACCAATTTGAAACAGTGGTTTTATGCTAACTAGAAATGGTGGTTACGGCAGTTGCAGTATTTAAAGAGGAACTTAGCTACATACTTGCAAGTTTTATAATTAGAATGCCTTGCGTGCTCGCCTAATTGGTTTTGAAATCCCAAATCAAGCTTGAATTTTAGAGAACACAGCAACATAAATTTAATTATTTAATTTTTCAACAAAAATCACCTTTAATGTACCCGATGATCTACCATGGTTCGACCATAAATAAAATGAGTATTCATCATAGCTATCATTCGCTATCGCCACCCGTAAATTAAAAAAAAACAAAATCAGTTCATAAACAACGGAGTACTGAGTTAATTAAAGATTACTAGGATTATAACGGGGCTACCCAAATAAAATTTATGTCTCTATTTTATTCAAGATAATTATCATCATATTATAAGTATTTTTATACAAACGCAATGTGCTAAATGCTTAGTTGGCTTCAGATGTAATAACATGTTCTTTCCTCTAACTATTAGCTTACTTACGAGTAGTTGTAAAAATGGTACACGTGCTGGGCCAGCCTTTTTTACAATATCCTCGGCACTGCAACCTTCTTTTTTACCACAGTACCTAGCTTACACTGTATATATGTATCATCTAAATTGATGTAAAATGTGCTTAAAGTAGTTTATCTTAAATTTAGACTATCATAAAATTATATATACCAGTTAATAAAATGCAATGAAAAAGATCTAGTTTTAATTCCGCTAATTCTGAGATGCATATGCACCGCCCTCCCGTCCGCTAATTATGCACATGCTGGGGGAACCATCCAAAAAGATCCTTTTCGTTCCAGCCGCCGACCAGACAACATCTCGGCTTTTCACCTGAAGATGCCTCTAGGAGAGGCGAAACACGTGTCGTCGTGTGGGTTTGGGTATGCATGTTGCACTAACAGCCTGGTTCCCCCTGCATGTGCATAATTAGCGGGCGGGAGGGCGGTGCATATGCATCTCAGCATTAGCGGAATTAAAACTAGATATTTTTCATTGCATTTTATTGTCATATGTATTTCCGCAAAGTAACGCCTGATTCCATTAATTATATATACCAGTTAATTGGCACTAACGTTTAACGTTTTTATTTAAATAACTTGATATATTTTTAAATAAAATAGTTTTTAAGGTTTCTCAAGAAAAATGTGTCTATAAAATAGTTTGAGTTGATACAGTTACGGAGTTACCCAAGAAAAATGTGTCTGTACACCGAAGATACGCGTTACCGAAGAAATGAGCAAATAAATCAATTACACACCACGAAGCGGCGCCATGGGAAATAATTGGATTTGTACTCAAACCCGCCGGGGGGCGATCGCCAGCTTATTGTTTAACATTTATAGTTGAAGAGGCAACTAAGGTTCTTTATTTTTTATCATCTCAGCCGTAGCAAATCCTCTGCTGGACGAAGGCCTTCCTCATGTATCTCCATATGATCATGAGAGGTTGTTAGGGGATTTACATGAAACCTTTTTTGTTAGCACTGTCTTAATGAGAGAAGAGTACTGATTGATTTTGGTGACAGGGACACAGGGACCGGAGTTGGCATTTTTCAGAAACCTTCGTCCCCTTTTCTGGTACCCCCGCAACAATGCTTTATGTAAATCGGTCAAGGGAAAGACGCTGTTGCCCATCTTCCGGAGGTATCCCTTAGCAGGCTCTTACTGCACCCATGGGCATGAGAGGAGGGGTAACATTCTACTGCCGGCACCCCACAGCATTTGGGTATTTACAGCCTCATTTTAGATTTTATCATTAGAGTCGGTCTTTATTTGTTCTAAATTCAAGAATTATTACAGAGCTTGTTCAATACAACATTTCTAGAAAGTTCTCATTGGTATGTATTTAAACCAAACCTTTGAGTGCTTCAAGTCACGAACAAAAAATAAATTTAATTACAGATTAAATTAAAAAGCGTAAGAATGAACATTGGTTTAGAATTATACTAGTAGGTAAATGTAGTAAAAATAAAATCTCCTGCACTATAACTCCATTTTACGGGAAAAACTGACGGGGCTTGAAATAGCAGATATCAACAGAAAGGAATTAAGAACCGGTACGTACCCCGCTACCAGGAAAACCTATTATATTTCCTATTGTGAATCTACAGGCTCGCGTTTGTACCTAACAGACAAAAAATGCTGAGTGGGTTCTGTTATTTCGCTTTTTGTATTGTCGAATGAAAAGAAATGCGTAAATGAACTCGACTATAGCGGTTTTCGATTTTGCACAATAGTATCTGTTTATTTGTGAAAACGATCAAAGAAAGCTTTTGTTTTCATAGCTAAGTTTCGATGAAAATTCTGAATTCTTCAAACGGAATTTTATTACGTGAGTATAAATAAATATCGTATCCTAAATATCTTTGAATGTCCTTTGCATTATAGTAGTTTTTTAGAATGTTAGTAGCCCAAGTTACTCCTTACAAAAACAGCTATCTGAAGTCTGTTCAAAATAGGTTCGGTCCGGACTATATTTTTTGTCTGACAGACAAAAAATAATATTTTGACATTACAAACAGATTCGTCTAGGTTATTTACTTGTATAGAGGATGTATAGAGACCCCCATAGCCCAACCGCACGTCCATGCTGACCATCTATGCCACGTGAAGAGCGGACACTTGCAACGAGTGGCCAAAAGGGAGACGGCAAACCATGATGATGAAGAAAAACAATAAAATTAAACCTATTTATGAAACTTGACATTGGCAGAATCGTTTGAAACCAACACAAAGTCATAACTGAATTGAAGTTGAATTTGAGTTCTCGTCTCGCGGCCCTCGGAGTCGGCCACGAACGGTGCTCATGAAGAAGGGCCTCTAAATGGTCTACGAAACGTCAGCAAGATGATAATAAGTTAGGTACGTGGTGTAAGCCGTATTATATTTATTAAACAAAGTCATAAAAGAAGAAAGAGAATTATAAAAGGTGTATAATGATGTGTGTGCTAACCCACAATGGGGGTTTCAGCCCATGAAATCAAGTAGTTTTGTAGGGAAAAAAATCTTAAATCCATAATTTTCGTAAAGGAAATTTTGATTAATGGGGTAGTTTTTAAAATAAGGGGTTTATAGGATCGTTTTTGACGAGCTCTGTGGCGCAGCGGGCGAAGGTCCGCCTGCGACGCAAGGGGTTGCGGGTTCGATTCCCGTCTCGGGACAAATGTCTGTACGATCTGCAGATATTTGTTCAGGGTGTTCTGGGTGTTTTTCTGTATATAAAAAAAATATCTATTTATGTAGTATAATGTATTAAGTATATCAGTCATCTAGTACCCATAACACAAGCTCTGCTTAGCTTGGGGCTAGATGATGCTGTGTGATTTGTCCAGCATTATTTATTTATTTATTATTTATTATTATTATTTATTCTGTTTTTTAGTTTGTCCTAGGAAACTCTTGAACAGATGATCAGACTTTGATCAAATTTGAAACTTAAGAAGATTACATCAATACAAATAGATTGTCGTGGAGGAGGGATTATTATTAAGTGGTGTAGTTGTTGAGATATGGGGATTTAGTAATCGATGTTTTATGTCTACCCTTGAATATGTTCATACATGTTCGGTACCTATTTCATGAAATTTAAACACAAGGAGATTTTAACAAAAGACGGATAGGACCCGATTGTAATTAAGGTTAAGGTTCTATTCCCTCCACAAATCAAGTTCAGACCCAATGCCTTCGGAATTATGCCCACCATTTGTGTAAAGTTTTTTTGTGAATTGTGTGCAATAAATAATTAAATGATAATAATGAGTCTTCATTGAAAGAAGTCGCTCGCTCGTTCTAAGTTCGTGGCGAATAACTATTTAGTTTAAACTTCTGTGTGGTATTTTTAGTAGGTATTTTTTAAATACTAGCACGCCAACTCTCTGCAAAGGCCAATGACAAGAATCAGCAGGTAAACGCCTGCTGTGGTCGTCACTATCGGATTTAAAGTTAAAACTTTCGCGGTCTTTTCTTGAATGAAAATCACCGAATCCCGAAAAGTCGTAGAACTAAAGTTATTCCTTGGGGTGGTCATAATCACCCACTCTCAGCTTAGTGCACATGTTATAACACATTATGGACCGCAAACTTATTTTGCACGCACTCTAATCCTTATCGATCTTGAACCATCGCACTGGACATCAGAGGGTAGGTAGGTGGATATGGCGTATTTAAGAACACATTTGAGCGGCTTTACTTCGGACAGTGACAGATCGCCGGATCTGCCCGCCCGCGTGGACGCAACTGTCGAATGCGAGTTATAAATTGATACGGATTCTATTCTTTTTGAGAGGTTCTGCATGATTGGTCGGGATAGATGTTTGGAAATTTTAGGGAGTTAGATTTAGTATATTTAGTTGGGTTCTGGTAAAGGGTCTGCTATATTTACGACGAATTGACTATACTATGAAGTGTTTTGCTCTATTGAATAAACACTTATTGAATTTGACCTTACCCCACGTATGCCTGTTCAGGTATGCCTGCGACGCAAGAGGTTGCGGGTCAAATGTCTGTATGATGTCTGTATAATATTTGTTCAGGGCGTTCTGGATGTGTTTCTATATACAATCAAATATCTATAAAAAATCTATGTAGTTAAAATGTTATTAAATATTATTTGAGTATATCAGTCATCTAGTAACCAATCTATCAATCATCTAGCCCCAAGCTCTGCTTAGCTTGGGGCTAGATGATCACTGTGGTGTGAATTGTCCACCATTATTTATTTATTTATAATATCACAATATAGCTAAGTGCGCAACCCAACAAGTTTATTTTTAAACGACTTCACATAAAGTAGGTGCCGACTAAAGTCATCTGGGATACTTTATTCAAAGTACCTATATCTAATCGAACTCAAAAATCATGTTCCAAACCCGTTCCTAAACGACGGAGTTCTAAGATAAATAAAACCGGGCAAGAGCGAGTTGGACTCGCGCACCGAGGGTTCCGTGCCATCATACAATATCATCATCATCATTACAGCCGTAAGATATCCACTGCTGGACATAGGCCTCCCTCATTGACTTAGAGATCCAAGTGCATAAGGGGTTGTTGCCATACTCACCACGCTTGGCAGGCGGGTTGGTGAGCGCAGTTCGGGATGTTCTTGCACGGAAAGACGCTGCTGCCCATCTTCCGGAGATATCCCTTAGCAGATTCTTACTGCATCCACGGGCAGGAGAGGAGCATACAATATAATATATGACAAAGGCGGTTTTATATTTGTAGGAGAACCTTGACAGCGCCATCTCTTGTCTGATAGCGGAACTTATGTAGATTTTTTACACTTTCGATGATTTCTAAAAAAGTATGCTATGTAGAGAGATTGTAATAAATTTCCTCTAATCTTTACATATATTTCTAATAGCAATAATAGTTTCAGAGGTTTATCTTCGCAAACTTCGGAGATAAGGGGGGGGGAACGCTATTTTTATCAACATTTTTGTAAATAACTCAAAAACTATACAATTTAAAGGAAAACTAAAAGCTGTTTATTAATGTGCAAATGAATACCTTTCATATGATACCCCACATTACCTAGTAACTTTCCAAACATTTTGAAAACGCCCCTTCCACCCCCCTTGTCTAAAAAACTATGCTAATTAGAGAGTTCGCTATAATTTTCCTATAAAGTTTACATACACTTCTATTAGCTTTAAAAGTATCACGGGGTTATCTCTGCAAACTTCGGAGATAAGGGGGGGGGGAACGGTCGTTTTTTCAACATTTTTGTAAATAACTCAAAAACGATACGTTTTAAAGAAAAATTAAAAACTGTTTATTAATGTGCAAATGAATACCTTTCATATAATACCCCACACGGCCTAGTAACTTCACTTAAAATTTTTGAGATCCCCTATCCGCCCCCCTGCAATCAAAATAAGAATATTTTTTAACATTTTTAAATATGCTATATTAGTAAAAAAGTGTTGTCTTTTACCATTTTAAATTTCAAGTCGATAGCATCAGTAGTTCTCGAGATATCCATGTGTGACAGACAGACAGACAGACAGAGTGATTCTATAAGGGTTCCTTTTTACCATTTTGGTCCGGAACCCTAAAAAGATAAAAAAACAGACGACTGGAAAAACTTCTCCTATGTAATATGAAGTCGGTTAAAAACACATAATTAATTTCGCTTCTCAGCTACAATTAACTAAATACTCAGATTCTCTGCGTCTCTATAATAACAAGGCCGCAAGCATAAGCCTGAGTTTATCATAAATTTCAGTTTTCCTTGTGATTTATTCTTTACAAATGAAAACACTCAAAACCTGTTTTAATTTTGTATATTGCGGGCGTATTCAATACATTAAACATGTGAGGTTCACATTTACGTAAATGAAATCCGCTCCCTTGATTATGTTCCAGGAAAATACGTAAAGTTTCCATTATTTTAGCTCAGCAACATAAATATAAAATACGTTGTCCTGAAGTTGATTCATCATTTCAGCCGTAAAACGTCCACTGATGAACACAGGCCTCCCTCATGGATCTCCATGAGGGGTAGTTGCCATTCTCACCACGCTTGGCAGGCGGGTTGGTAAGCGCAGTATGGGATGTTGATACACGGATAGACGCTGCTGCCCATCTTCCGGAGGTATCCCTTAGCAGGCTCTTACTGAATCCATGGGCATGAGAGGAGGGGTATCATTCTACTACCGGCACCCCACGGCGCCTGAAGTTGATTACTCAAGTGGAAATAAGTCAGTTCTAAAAAAAGCCCTTTCTTTTGATACGTCATATTTTATGGAGTTTGACAAAAAATACATCATCCGTCATTTTTGGCGGCGGCTATTGTGAGAGCTATGAGGATATAAAAAATGGGACGAAATTACTTGGTCCATACAACTCTATTCCTATGTCAGGGTGACGGGCACAATGCGATGCAGCGGTTGGTGACGTGCTTAGTGAACGTGATTACCGCGGTATTGCATTTGTACTAAATAGAGGTTACCGCTTTACATCAGCTGGGCATTCAGCTTGTGTCGTCCATAAGTCGTATAAAAATCAATAGATTGTCGCCGGAACTAACGGAATTATTTGCAAAACAGATCAATCCAATGTCCGGGTCACCTTACAAGCTAAATTCGAATGACCTGAATAAACATTCTAACCTAATGCGTGTCTGGACTTCATTTTCTTTCATCAGACCGCATTAATTGTAGGACTACCTACTTCTCCTAAAAAAAACTTATATCCATAGTGAACTTGTTAAGCTTTCGAGAATCGTTCATAATACGTAATTTATAAAGTGGATTTGCCTACCATAATGATATATTGTTAACTACATAAATAAATAAATAATGCTAGTACTACCCACAAAACCATCTATTCCCAAACCAAGCAAAGCTTGTGTGATGTGAAACAAATGATTTATAAAATACTTAAACATAATTATTTTTGTGTTAATACATAGGTACGGTACCTTTAGTAGAGGCCTTTGCCCAAAAATGGGATCATATCAGCCGTAAAACGTCCACTACTGAACACAGGCCTCCCTCCTGGAGGTCCATAAGGGGCAGTTGCCATACTCACCACGCTTGGCAGGCGGGTTGGCGAGCGCAGTATGGGATGTTGATACACGGAATAACGCTGCTGCCTATCTTCCGGAGGTAGCTCTTAGCAGGCTCTTACTGCATCCTCGGACTAGAGAGGAGGGGCATCATTCTACTGCCTGCACCCCACCGCAAAAATGGAATGATACAGGCTAACAGTAACAGTAACCTATCATACATAGAAAAATACTCAGACCCGGCACAAATATCTGGAGAACAATTTCAGTCGTCTATTAGACTAACTAAACCACAGAGGCAGTCAAACATTAGTTTGTGCTATGTATTTATTGTAATTTCTTGACAAACAAGTATTTTTTCAAACCGAACATTGCAAGTTAAATAAATGCTTGTGAAAAGTGGGGGACACGAGTAACCAATTAGAAACCCTAACAGTGCACATCTTTGTCACAACAACTGGCCGATTTATCAAGCAAAGAGGCCACCCTCTTTGCTACGAGTGGAGACAAATTTAAAAAATATATCACTCCACCGATGCGGCAGAAATAGAAGTTTCGTGTGGTAAAAGAACAAGTTACAAGACCTACCTTACCTTTTTAATTTTCATTCAATTTAACCTTCGAACATTTTAATTTTTCCAACGTTCTAGGTTACGAGTTATTACGAAACTTTTGTACTTATGTTTTCATGTATTTAACAACACAGATTCTCATTCAAATCAACTTGATTTATTCACTACTTAAAATAATTTCTATTTCAATTTATATAGTTAATTAATTAATTTCTATTTATATAGTGTTTTTAAGGTGACTCATCATCATTATCATCATTTCAGCCGGTTTGCACACACTGTTGGGTTAAACCTACTCTTTGATGCACCATTATTAAATGAAATCCCTTTCGATTTGTTAATTTTTTTTTCCTATCTATGTAGTATAATGTATTAGTATATCAGTAATCTAGTACCCATAACACAAGCTCTGCTTAGCTTGGGGCTAGATGATGCTGTGTGATTTGTCCAGCATTATTTATTTATTTGTGTTCAATGACACTTTGAGATGACTCATAAAAAACCGAACGTAACATGCAATATAACAAGGTTGTCTGTATTTACCTATCTTGCTCAGGAAAACTGCATAATATAATATATTCTTCAATATCCCATATTGCTGGAAAGTCATCAATTTTTGTCAAGATATGCAATCCAATAAAGTTCGTTTCACACTAAAGGGATTTTATAGTGAGGTGGTGCACCAGTCTGTCGACACATATGCCCTCTGGGAGGCAAGCGATGATATAACCGAACCAGTGTTACTTGTGTAGTGTGTACTGTTCGCACTTTAACGGGATATATTGAAATGATGGGAGATGAATAGGTCTTCCTATACGATAGTATGATTTTATCAATCACTTTATAAATATATTTGCTCCTAAAATAGTAGATCACAAAAACTTCACCGACCGCTACCAAGACACGCTCGCTCGGCTCGTGCGTTGTTGTTGTAACACAAGCAGAAACTAACCTAGTTTTTTGTGAGCTATCTAGTTTCGGTGAAATAAATTAGTTTTTTTTTACTACTAAATGACGAGACAAGCCGAAGGCCCACCTGATGTGAAGCGGTAACTTCTACCTATAACAATTGCAATGCCGCGGTGATCACGTTTACTAAGCAAGAGACCGACGCTGCATTGCATTGCGCCCGTCACCCTGAGACAGAATTGTAAGGTCTCATGTGCCCGTAATTTCACCGACCCCCTTGCCCTTCAAACCAGAACACAGCAATGGAGACATTACTGATTGGCGGCAGAAATAGGTATGGTGGTAGTACTTCCTAGGATTACCCATTCACAAAAAGTTCTACTACTACTACTACACAAAAAGTTCTACTACTACTAGTTTCAGTGTGTATCTTGTCTGTGTCAATTTTTAAAGTGCTATACACATAATATAATCGTAAACCTTTTGCGTCTGTACATTAATTATTTTGCAAATAGATAAGCGGATATATGAGTAAAAGGTAATAAAACGTAAAAAAAACTATATATGAAATTTTCTTCTATTTGTCGGTTTGTTTCTTTGTTTATGCGAATATCACGCAAAAAAACTAATTTGATTTAATATATAATAACTGAAAAATATCAAGCATTATTCTCAGTAATATTTAGTGTTTATTTAATCAAAATCGACTCACAGAATCAAAAGTTATTTAGCTTTAAGTTTAGTTGGAAATCTCATATCACTATACCGCCGCGAACCTTGTGACTCGCGTCACTTCACGGGTTCAGGCGGGCGGTGGAGACACAACAAGGTTCTTTCAATCGTAGAAGACGTGGTACAGCTGTAAATAGGGATTAGGGATAGGCCTGGTATTTTTAACCGACTTCAAAAAAAAAGAAGGTTTGATCAACTTAAGAGTCGACTGTGTACATGTACCTATATATTTTTTTAATTATTGTTACCTTAGAACTCCGTCGTTTACGAGTATGAACCTATTTGTAAAATTCTTTTCGAGTTCGAATACATACTTTGAATTATCTCCAATTTTTTTCAAAACTCAGTTCTGATGATGGGATCCTTGATAAATCAAGGGAAGTATTCAAACGCATGCATTAGTAGTTTGGGTATATTCAGAAACATTTAAGATTTTATTATTAAAGTAGGTTTTTTCTAATTAAAGATTATTCTTTCATCAGAAGAGTAAATGCAGTGCAAAGTGTGTTAGTAAAAAAATCTTTATATCAAAGAAGCTTTTATTGAGAAGTACACATTAAAAAAAATCCATTAAAGTTTAATGTCAACTGAAAACGTCTTTACACAATATATGTAATAAAAAAGCTTGTCGCGAGATTTAAGCAGGTACTCGTATTTACATTGTTTGAAAAAAAAATTAAATTAATTTGATTTAGTTACACAGGTTAATCTCGCCACAAGCTTTTTTTATTACATACAGTGTAAAGACGTTTTAAGTTGGCATTAATATTTAATGGAAAATGTTTTAATAAAAGCTTGTTTGTTAAAACGTTTTTTTACTTTTAATTTATATAATGTTTTATTTGGGTGAATTATACCTAATGCAAGTATTTAGAATAACTAAGTTACTCGTACTTATTTTTTCTTTAAATGGCTTCCCTGGCCAACGTTGAAAAGACGATAAAGCGATATCTATTTTGACTAGGTTTAATGTAAGCCATAAAATTCTGAGAGCATAGTCAAGCATCGCTAACGGATTTACTGAGTGAAATTAATGCTATTATAGAGAGCAACAATGTTGACAGTGTTTTTATTTTGGGAGATTTTAATGCTCACCCATGGGAATTATTTGGAAATAAACTTATGACTTTCTGTGCGGATCAATCATGGACTTTCGCGGATATGACAAGCTTATGAAGATACTGAAGCCCTTTTACAGTTTGCTGAATAACATACATTTCACATAACACACACCTACACTCACACACGCACGCACACACTCATTCAAACACACTTTAACACACATAAACGCGCACCTACATACACACACATACTTCATACATTTCACAACCTTGTTTTTTCTGTATGCAAGTAAAAACTTTTTTAATAACTTTTTTATTTTCTTGTATTGTATAAATTGGAACTGTGTTGTCTTTACCATGGGGGAGGGCGTTGGTACTTGCGACACAGTAATTTAATTTTGCGAGTACCATCGTTTTTCATATTATTTGTCAAATTGTTATTGTTCCAAATAAAGATTTTTGATTTTGATTTTTTTGAGCTTACCTTTAAGTACTTACACATTTATTAGCGACGCTCAAGGCTTCAGGAGGTGGTAAGACCATTGTGTACTACTGAGGCCGCTTTAAGTACAGTCGTCAAAATGGATTTGGATTCTGATAAATAAATCATTGAATTGAATTGAGTTAACCGAAGCTGAGTTTTGAAGATTAGGATTCTAGATGTTTCTTAGCAACCTGCAATAAACCACTACCTACAAAGTGCACCTCGAATTTCTATTTCGACCTGCCATCAACTATTCACACAAAATCCGAAGCCACTGAAACTATTCCAACCAAAGGACGCATTTGCAACGAAAACTGATTGCCTGTAATCGATTTATGTATGTTAAGGTTTTCGTGGTTTTATTTTGTTTTAAGTTCTGTCTTAGGATAAAGTTAAGTAAAAAGTTTAAGTCTCTTTTAATACAATATCTCTTTATTTCTCTCTATTTTTTTAAAGTCAAAGGAGATTCATATTGAAACTTAATAAAATAAATATAAAACATGCTTGATCTTCAGGTGCAACTGCGGTTGGAAGCGGCCTGCATCCAACGCCAACCTGCGGTTCTTACCAAGTCGTCTACCCATCTTGTAGGTGGACGTCCTACGCTGCGCTTACCGGTCCGTGGCCTCCATTCGAGAAAAGAACTTTGCGGCCTCGTCGGTCATCTGTTCTGAGCACTATGGCCAGCCCATTGCAACTTGAACGTACTAATCCGTCTGGCTAAGTCGGTGACCCGAGTTCTTCTACGTATCTCCTCATTTATGATTCGATCCCGTAGAGAAACCCCGAGCATAGCTCTTTGAGCGAATCTCAGCTTATTCATAAGGCCAATAGTGAAGAACCACGTCTCGGTTCCATATGTCATCACTGGTAGCACACATTGATTGAAGGCTTTCGTCTTGTCCAAGGTGATGTTATACGCTTAAAGGTTTTTTTTACAAACTTTTTGCTTCAATGCAAACCTGTGCTATTCCTATAAGTTTCGGCAGGTTGTCAAAATAAATGTATTATATTGACAACCTACCGAAATTTATACCCACTTTACTGAAACCGTCTCAGTAGGCAATCTACGTAAATGCGTCCAAAGATGTAATACATTTTATGGAGCGCAGCGGTTTGTTATCAGGACGTCTGAAGCGGCGCATAACAAGACTGGGAGACAATTCCCCTTTGTACCTCTCCACATACACTTCAAATAACAAGGGTTCTATTTTCCAAATCTTCCGTAAGACTGTGGTTGAAGCGAAGCTTTACGCGGTACTATATCGTAGCAAATTTTAAATATATAAACGATTTCAATATAGAATATTATAAATCTGAGATGGATGTTTGTTACCTCTTCACGCAAAAACTATTGATCAGATCAAGCTGAAACGTTAACTTTGTTAATATATATATGTAAACCAGGATTAACACATAATCTACTTTTTCTACAGGTACCTACTGCACATGCAAAGTTGCAGACAGAAGCTAGTAATCTAATTAAAGGATCGGTTTGTCACGACAAAATAACAGCTTTTTATTAAATGCAAAATAAGTTAAATACGATACTCATAAAAATAAAACCGGCCAAGAGCGAGTTGGACTCGCGCACCGAGGGTACCGTGCCATCATACAATAAAATTTAAATGATAAAGGCGGTTTATATTTGTTGGAGAATTGTGACAGGCGCCATCTTTGTGGTACTTATGTGGATTTTTTACACTTTCGATGATTTCTAAAGTTTATGAGAGTTCGTTATAATTTTCCTGTAATCTTTACATACACTTGTATTAGCCGCAAAAGTTTCAGGTGGGCAAACTTCGGAGACAAAGGAGGAAACGATATTTTTTTCAACATTTTTAAATTAAATGAAAACTATACTTACAGTTTAAAGAAAAACTAAAACTGTTTATAAATGTGAAAATAAAGCCCTTTCTTGTGAAGTAACACGTAATTTCACCTTAATTTTTGAGACCCCCTTTCCGCCCCCTTGCTATCATAATAAAAATATTTTTCAACTATTTTATTTATTCTATATTAGTGAAAAATCGTTATCTTACATTATCTTACAAAAAGCATTATACTGTTTTAAATGACAAGTCAAGCATTAGTAGTTTTCAAGATATACATATGTGACAGACAGACAGACATAGTCACAAAACCCTAAAAACATTTTTAAAGTAACTAAAGCTATCAACATCGTAGAAAAATAATTAGGGTTAGGCAGGCATATGCGGAAAAAAAATTGCGGATAGAGCCGCGGAAAGTAGATAAATAATAATTATTTTAATTTTCAACAAAAGATCGACTTCAATGTGAACGAAAATCTAAAATGTAACTGACTATAAATGCAATGTGACTATATACCCAAAACGCTATAATACGTATGCTTATAACATTTGAACATTTCCCGTCGTTTATCATGGATCTCATCAATGGAACTTGGTTTAAAAGCAAGCAAACATTTAAGTGAAACAGAAAACCCAATTGCAAGTTTAAATTTTGTTTATATTATATATATATCATCATTTCAGCCATAAAACGTCCACTGATGAACACAGGCCTCCCTCATGGATCTCCATGAGGGGTAGTTGCCATACCACGCTTGGCAGGCGGGTTGGCGAGCGCAGTATGGGACGTTGATACACGGAAAGACGCTGCTGCCCATCTTCCGGAGGTATCCCTTAGCAGGCTTACTGCATCAACGGGCATGAGAGGAGGGGTAACATTGTACTGCCGGCACCCCACGGCAATCTACTGCCGGCACCCCGCGGCAACGGCTATTACATTATTTAATTCCATTAAATTTAATTCCAATGACCCTGACGCTAATGATGATGATATCTCACACACCCCTTGGCACTCACACCAATCTCTATCTTTGTATCTTCCGTTGCCCAGACTCTTATGAGACTGGTGTCAATAGGAGTACAGGAGTCAACACACATACTCAAACACTCACCCTAACCCATTCACAATAAGACACACAAACACACACATGCACACACACACACACACACACACACGCGCACACACACACAAACACACGAATACTTGGCATTCGGGACCACTTCTAATATAAATATAAAAACTTGTTAGCCGCTCTGTTCTGTACCGTGGAGAGGGAGGCCTGGTGACCTGTATCACAGGTTCTTTTGAACCTATTTCAGGCACCAGTCTTCACAAACCAGGTTACTACTGGCGGACTACCAGCGCGAAGTAATTACTTACCTATATATATTTAAGAACAGTTTTTAAAAGGTCACGCGCGTTGGAATCCGTATTTTATATTTTTTCCATTAATAATCTTTAGTACACATACATTTTGTCTATGTAATAATTTATTTATAAGCCTACTTTGTGAAGAAAAATAAAGAAATATTTGATTTGATTTGATTTGATTTGATATTGTGTAGGTAAGTATGATGATTAGTGGGTAGGGATAGTGGAGGCGGTGATCATTAATTTGTGGTGGCCCTGGTTATAAGAAATATCATCTTACCCATCTTTCGATGTCATCAGCCGTGAATTTTGTTATATTGAAGAGTTTTGATAACCATCTGTGGTCTTCTTCATCAGTCATCATTCACTTCACCAAATCATATTTTTTCAATGCAAATACTTGCCTTAGAGCTATATTTGAGGTGTTCCCTCGATTCCTCGTGGATTCCATCATCAGAACAGAGTTTTGAAAAAATGTGACCTAATTCAAAGTAAGTACGAACCCAAAAATAATTGCCCCAATCGGTTCATATACGACGGAGTTCTAAGGCAACAAAAAATACAGACACCTTGAGAATCTCCACCATTTTTTGAAGTCGGTCGAAAATAATGATGAATACTTCACACTTCTAGCCCCAAAGTACGAGTAAGTAAAGGGGTTAGGAGAACTACTTAGTTAACAATTTATTGAAGTTAAATAATTTGTCAGGATTTAAAGTTCACCTTGTTACTCATATAAACACTAATGTAATGAATCAGCACATAATTGGTATTATTTATTTGTATATTAGGACAAATTTTCATACAAAGTTGTCAATAAATTACGCCCTGTTTAAATTTAATCAGCGCATAAAATAAATAAGGGAATATATATTTTAAGAATGTAACCTCTACGGTTCGTTGTAAACACCGATTTGAATTTCCATAGACAAAAAAAAGGTTACCCTTAATAGTTTCCAAGGGTTAAATATACATTGCACATTTCTATTTAGATCCGTTGCATATTTGCCGCGCTAGCTTTTCACTTCGAGCGACATAATCGCAAAAGTTCCCTATAAAAAGTTGCATTTGTGGTTAACCTCTATAAATGCAGCACCCTTGAAATGCATAAATACTTTTTGCATACACTGGCAGTTTCTTTTAGCTCGCTCATTCGAGTAAACGGTGCGGAATGTAGAAATTGAATATTTAGATTGCATTACAAAATTTTAAACGAGCATGTTCCATTATAGAATTCTAAAAGGTTGCGGTAGTTTGAATTGAATGGGAAGGGGAGAAAAATAACGCTTTATTTGAATACCTTTGGTGGTACTTTACAGAATCGAATTGTTCCTACTTTTAATATTATTTTTATGTTTAATTACAACGAAATATTTTGTGGTGTTTTAACTGTAACTAATTTCAAGGAAATATTTTATAATGGTTAATAACACCTATGTTTGATCATTTAAAAGAAATGAAAACCGCAACAAATTAAAATTATTATTCTTACGGAATAATATAAAATTAAAACCGTCTAATACGTAGCGAGACTCAACGAGGTTTGTGAAATCGACGTTAGCTACACGTAGCGTAGATCTAATAGGTAACTCTCTACCTCCTAATTGCTATCAAGAACATCCATTCCCGAAAACAGTAGCAAACGCGAATGTCATTTGAGATAATGTTAAGGGCCGGCGGGCGCTGAGTGACGACGGTGCGATACGGCATGGCACTGCCAACAGGTCGTGCTGCGGCACCCTAAAAAACGCTTGGGCATGATGCGGTATTCCGCAATAAGCCCAACCACCCAAGGCCAAGCAGATGGCTTTATTCAACCAGTTTTTCTTTGCACGGATCCGGACCGGTTTTAACCTTATTTCAATTAGTTAAGCTGTCATAATACTGTCATCTTTGTGGCTCGAGGGACGCCGCGGCACGCTGCGGCATGCCACGGCATGCCCATAGCCGCGGAGTCTCGCGTCATGTCACAGCAATGTAAGATGAATTCTATACTCATGGAAATAATGATAAAATTGACTTTATCACCAATTAAATACTTTACTGCACCGTGCCGTTCCGTGTTAGTAAGCGCCGGCCCTTAAGCGTTTAGTTGAATCTTTTGACAAATAGCTCGAATCGTGGAACAATGCGACGCCTCGCTTGTTGTAAAGTTAACGAGCGTCTGTGGATTCATAACATATTTGAATATCGCGTTGGAACAGATGAGGAAACAAAAGAGCTAGTAACTTTGAAAAGCTAAGCTCGTTTGTATAAAAGTAGATATGTGAATGTTTCGATAGTATTTTCGGAGGTATGAAAAATATTTTTGTCCGCATGTTAAATAATGTGACTGAATAAATATATATGAGCGCATATTGTTAATTTTGAACTGTAATATAATAAACCTGGAAATTGTAGGTACACACGTTAGCCCAAAAGTAACCAGAGTTTGTGTTATGGGTACTGAATGGTTGTTAAAATACCTAAATATACCATTAACACATGTCGTAAAAATATTAACATTGGATATTTCAGGCATTTCTTGCTGTGATTTGTACCTACTTTCGAGAGCAGAAACTATATATTTTATGTAGATTAAGCTGCATAATGTTAAGAAATATAATTTATTATCTCCGTAGCAAATCTCTACGCATGCTCTACATTCTACGCCGTAGGGAATGCTACGATACACCAATCTATTACTGACCGAAGTACCGCAGTAACATTAATCGTAAAATGTAAAGATTTTAATGAAATAATTGAACTTTGGTATAATAAAGTCATTAACTTGAAATTAAAGCACCATTGTAGCGTATGGTTTAATAGATTAAATGTTGGCTCAAACATTCGTATTTTTGGTAGCAAGTTCGTCGAATTAAGGAGTTCGCCGTACAATTTTCATCATTCATGCCGTCGGATGATGGGAATCCGATAGAATCGAGCCTTAACTCCTATAATTGGGACCATTGTGATTGGATTCCTGGACCTTTGAATTCAGAAGAGTAAATTAACTTGTACTTCCATTGGAAGTTAATCGAAAACTTCGCTCTATTATTGGATTGGCGAACTGGAATCGTCAACTTTTTGCTGCCATTGATACTTTGTTAGTTTTTAGGGTTTCAAACCTTTAGAAAAAAGCCGGAACCCTATCTATAGGATTACTATTTTGTCTGTCTGTCTGTCTAGAGCCCTCTTCTCCAAACGAGCTGAAGATATCAACTTTAAAAGACATTGCCCAAGTGACTATGGAGGTTCAGTATGATTGTTGTATGTGTTAAACATCAATGAAATATGGCTAAAATAAAAGCTTGATTTTTAATTTTTCCAAAATAGTTTACAATTTAGCGATAAAACTTGTCAGACTTTAAATTAAAGTTATAAAAGCATTAAAGAAACAATCTCAAACACAGCTGATTCTGATATTTGTTGTTCAACTTTGTAACCAAACATTAAAGTCAGTCAGTCAGTATTCAAAAATCAAGGTTTCAGGGCATTCATAAGTTATAGCACCCTATCCGCAAGTAAAAATTCTAAAATTGAGGATTTAGTTTTTATAACCTACATTAAAATAAAATACCGTGTTAAAGATTGAAAAAAAAGTGCTCGTAATTCGAAAAGGTCTCGATTATATAAAGAACTATGTATTTTAATATTGGAGGTAAGCTAGATCAATACAATACGATACAATTCTTTATTAATAACGCCTAGTTACAAGTCACAAAGATATGTATATAAAGAATATGAAAGGTATTCATTTGCACGTTAATAAACAGTTTTTAGTTTTCCTTTAAGCCGTATCGTTTAAAATCTGTACTTAGATTGCGATCTGGAAACATCCCTTCAAACAAATTTACTTTTCTCATGAATATAGTTCCATCTCCAAACTGTAATGATTGTGGTGTGCTCGAAGATCTCCAGCATATTTTATTGGAATGTGTCCGTAACGCAACATTTAGATCCACTTGTGTAAATAAGATTCGTCAACTAGATGTAGGTATTGTAAATAGCATTTTATCCAACCCTAGTTGTGAAGAGGTAGAGCTCTTAATTAAGTTATTAGATTTAGGTTTAGTTAAGCATTAAGTTTTTATTTTTTTGTGAATTTGTTTCATTTTTTTTTCTTATACGGACGATGTGGTCGCTAAGCGACAAAGTCTTAAATAAATTAAAAAAAAAAAGCCGTATCGTTTTTGAGTTATTTACAAAAATGTTGAAAAATATAGCGTTCCCCTCCCCCTTATCTCCGAAGTTTGCGGAGATAAACCTCTGAAACTTTTATTGCTTTTAGAAATGTATGTAAAGATTAGAGGAAATTCATTACAATCTCTTTACGTAGCATACTTTTTTAGAAATCCTCGAAAGTGTAAAAAATCTACTTAAGTTCCGCTATCAGACAAAAGATGGCGCTGTCAAGGTTCTCCAACAAATATAAAACCGCCTTTGTCATATATTATATTGTATGATGGCACGGAGCCTCGGTGCGCGAGTCCGACTCGCTCTTGCCCGGTTTTATTAATTTTAAGGATCTTGTGATATTCATAATGTCATGGAACGTCGACATTTAAGCAGAGAAGAAATGATAAGAGCGATCGGCATGTTACAAGCCGGTGCTATCCAACGCGTGGTTGCTAATACCCTAAACACAATCATAACGTAATTTCTCGATTGTGATCACGTTATCGTATTACTGGAGATGTAAGAGAGCGCCACACTGGAAAAATACGAGTAACCACCAATTTTGTCCCAGTTAATATGTAGGTTAGTATTGTATGCGATTTTACGGAAGGATGACAAACGAGACAAGCGTGTTAACATACCTCTATAATATGTATACAACAAAAGCAATTTTAAAATATTTTGTCAAAAAGTAAATAGAAAAAACCGTTGCAGTGGTGTGCCGGCAGTAGAATCTTACCCAGGATGATACCCATGCCTGTGGATGCAGTAAGAGCCTGCTAAGGGATACCTCCAGTTGGACTACCGAAGTTGGGCAGTAGCGTCTTTCCGTGTATCAACATCCCGTACTATGCTCGCCAACCCGCCTGCCAAGCGTGGTGAGTATGGCAACTACCCCTCATGGAGATCCATGAGGTAGGCCTGTGTTCAGTAGTGGACGTCTTACAGCTGAAATGATGATGATGATGATGAAATAGAAAAAATATTCTTGACTCAAGTTCAAATGGGGATTAAGAGCTATTTCGCCGTAACATAGTTATTATAACTAGCACAGGAAATATAATCTGGTCGAGACTATTTTAAATATAAATTATTGTTTCATTAATTTATTCAAGATAGTTTTGTCCAAAACTCGACAAACATGCTAGCCGTGGTAAGGTGGCATAAAAAGGCTAAGACCAATAATGAATTCTCTTTGTACCCTTAAAATAACTGTGGGCAATGCACATATCGACTAGAGTCGGAAACTTAGAGTCGGAGAAAGGAAGCCGAAAGTATCGAATACGGAACTTACAAATAACTAGGTGCACTCCGCAGTTTCACCCGCGTTGTTCCCGTTCCCGTGGAAATATGGGGATAAGCTATATAACTCAGTGATAATGTAGCTTTTTAATGGTGAAATAATTTTGAAATTAGGTCCAATACTTTTTGAGTTTATTCGTTACAAACACACAAAATACAACAAATAAAAAAAAAAAAAAAAAATTGTAAAAGAAAATATTTTTTTTATTTTTTATTATTATTAATACTTTAATACTTATATTTTTAATACTTTTTGAGTTTATTCATTGTTACAAACACAGAAAATACAACATATAACACACAAAATACAAAATTTTCTTTTCTGATTTACTATTAGTATAGATATGAAGTTTGTTTCAAACATTCTATACAGGTAACAAACACAAACATGAATATAGAATGTATTAGGTATATCAGTCATCCTTCAGACTTCAATCTTCAGTACCCATAGCTCTGCTTAGCTTGGGGCTAGATGATGCTGTGTGAATTGTTCAGTATTATTTATTTATTTGTTCCATAGAAAAATTACCACTGTGAAAATATGTATTATTTGCAGTTCGTGCGCTATCATTTTGAAGTAAACAACCAAGTTAGTAGCAGTAGCAGTTCTTTTATTTGTAAAAAAAAATTTACTCTATTTCCCTCGAATTACCATGGATCCTTTCCTCGTTTTTATACTATTGAAATGTAATTGCAAATATATTATTAAAATTATTCTAGAATTTTTATTGTATTAATTGATTGTTTCTTTTATATATACATTTTAGGTATAAGATAATTGCATGACATAATATAAGTAGAACTTAATTTGTAATAGGTAGTATTAATATTATTTATTCCATTTTAATTGTGTAAAAATATCATTTTATATTTAAGTTAGATATTTCCGAGATAAGTCTGTTGCATATAGTGTTCTAAAATGTTAAAACAACAAGTTGACACGATTGGTATTAAACCTCGCATAAGATGAAGCTATTTGAGATAGCGAACTAAACGAGCCCGTGTGAGGACGTCAGAAACATTACACGTGACCGCAGATCTTGGGCTTGCAGTTCTCTTGCCCCGACTCTGCACCAAGAGTTTAATAAGAGCTGTGTTATTGCTGAAAATCGATTACCCTTACTATTCTTGTTACTTGTAAAAACAACGGGAACGGAGTGTTTGTATAAGAAACATCTGCGGAGTCTTACCCTTTATTTATCGTTCGCTCTAAACAAAATAGCAGAGTTTTGCGGAACCTTCGAACCGGGTTAACAAATCAATACGTAGGCACTTGAGACTGAATTATTTCGCCTATTTGCACGAACTTGCTATGTTTAGGTATATTGATGATTTGATATTGAAATGGCTACGCTCAATGTGCAATTTCCCACTTTTCATATTTCCAAAGAGTTCCAGACAAATTTTCCTTTACATTTTGCCATGAACACTTTTGGGCCATCTCTTGGTTAAGACTATTTAATATAGAGACTTATAAAAATTGAGCTGTTTACATTCTAACTACATTTAAATTTCAGTATCATGAAGATATTCCATTTCTTACAAGACAATAGTCCTAAAACTTGTATCTTACCTACTTATTTACTATAACACTCGCAAATAATGCCTTTATTTGTTCAATCCAATAAATAACTCAGCAAGCAATAGAGCAGTCTCCAAAACTACCTAATAAATGTCCTAACATCCTAATACACGCTCGCGATTATTTATTGGACTTTTCCTGAATAAAGCATGGAGGCATGTGTAAATATTTCCTTCTGACCTCTATCTCAGCTTGTTATCTTGATTTGTAGTCCACTCGGGGCATTCGTATAAAAATAATAGCTAGTACAATAAAGGTGTGGCTACACGATCTTATATCCTCCAGGTGCCTATTACTCTCTCTTTTATCTCTGAAACATTATGTGTCTTTACGTCATCGTTACGTCACATACGTTAGTCGCTAGGTCTTCGTGCGTAGGTCTTTTGTCTCTGTCACTTTAAATGTAGCTTTATGGATAACTCACGCTAGACCGTGTCGTGTCTGAGACGAGTATCGGCCGTAGCACGGTCACCGAGCCGGTCCCGTGCCTCAAGTTACAAAGACGGACCTCGACCGGGCAATTACCATTGCGCCGTGATGCAGTATACTCGTCCGAGCATCAGAGCGTTGTCTGTTGCTCGGCCGTCACTCAGTTGCCGCTCGGTATAGCGTGAGTATGTCCATGGAAAATATATGAAATACTAGCTTGCGCCCGCCGCTTCGCATGCGTTGTATTCGGATAAAAAGTATCCTATGTGTTAATCCTAGTCAACATCTATACTTTTGCAAAATTTAAGTTCGATACGTATGCTAGTTTTTGAGTGAAGAGGTAACAAACCTCCGTACAAACAAACTTTCGGCTTTATAATATTAGTGAGATTAGTTGATCGTGCTATGGCCGACACTCGGCTCGGGCACGACCCGGTCTAGCGTAAGTCATCGTTTATATGTCTTCATTTCATCGGTACGTTACATACGTAGTCGCTAGGTCGGTCTTTTGTCTCTGTAACTTCAAATGTAGATTTATGTATCTTCATGTCATCGTTACGTTACACATGTTAGTTGCTAGGTCTTCGTGTTTCGGTCTTTTGTCTCTGTAACTTCAAATGTAGCTTTATGTGTTTTCTTGTCATCGTTACGTCACATATGTACGTTAGTCGCTAGGTCTTCGTGCGTCGTTCTTTTGTCTCTGTAACTTCAAATGTAGATTAATGTATCTTCATGTCATCGTTACGTTACACATGTTAGTTGCTAGGTACCTTTATGTGTTTTCTTGTCATCGTTACGTCACATACGTTAGTCGCTAGGTCTTCGTGCGTCGTTCTTTTGTCTCTGTAACTTCAAATGTAGCTTTATGAGTCTTCATGATATCGTTACGTTACATACGTTAGTCGCTAAGTTAGTCGTTCGTGTGTCAGTCTTTTGTCTCTGTTACTTCAAATGTAGCTTTATGTGTCTTTATAACATCCTAACATCACATACGCAAGTAACTTGCTTCGGTATTTTATTACCATAACTTCAATATTTAACTTTGTGTGTGATTATGTCAAGAAGACATCGTCAAGTCAGCTACGTATGTTTCTTCATGTCATCGTTATATCACAAACGTTTTTCGCTTGCGTCGGTCTTTCATCTTTGTAACTTCAAATGAAGCTTTACGTGTCTGGATGTAGACCAAGACTAACACACGCGCTACTTTTTATCCATAGGTTCAATTCAACGCGTACCAAGCTGCGGGCAGATTTACTATTCAACTATAAAATATTAATTATAATCATCATGTCAGCCGTCCACAGATTGACATAAACCTCCCTCATTAATCTCCAAGCACTAGTCATTTATAGTTATATATGTCATTTATCCATAATTTGTTAAATCACACGTCAAACATTTCCAAGTACAATAATGGGATTGTTGCTTTACTCACTACGCTTAGCAAACAGTACAGTGTACAGGATGCTGATACACGGAAAAACGCTGCTGCCCATCTTCCGGAGGTATCCTTTGGCAGATTCATACAGCATCCACGGGGAAGATAGGAGGTGCTACGATCTACTGCTCCCAACAGCACATAAAGCATTGGATACAATTTAAAATAGCTTTCTAGATAACGTTTCATAACTCAGTCTGAGTTATGTTATCGTATCTGTTATAAACACATACTGTCCATAGCTCGTATACTGCAAAGCTCGAACATCAGACTTTTTGCTGCAAACACTATCAATCTGTTTCTACGTTACAACCGCACTGCAAAAAGTACACTGCTGGTGTAATATTCCCTTTACAATAAGTTATCCTCGCAGCGAGCGCAAATGGTCTGTAGCTTGCTTTATAACGACGCGTAAGTATAATGTTGGAGATAAAAGTACAAAAACTACTGTTTTTTTAAGAGAAGCGTTAACTGTCAGTTAGTTACGGTGCTTTGTTCTTTGTATGGGGTAATGTCCATTTACTTTAGCGGTGTCTTTCAGTTTATAGTGTGTCCTGTTTTTTCAGAGTTTTAGTATAGAGTAAGTGTCCTACATAAAATACAAAGAACGATCCTTTTACCCAACTGCCTTCTATAAAGTAAGTGCTATTGGATGTTATTCTTTATTTGATGGTTAAGAACTAGCCATCCGTTAAAAGTTTTTAGGAAAAGCTTTACAAATGATGTAGATGTCGTAGAACGTTCGTTAAAATGGGCTGGGAAAAGAGTAGTTGTAGAGTAGTAGTTTAGTAGTAGTAGTAAGAGTAGTAATAGAGTAGTATTAGTAGTAGAGTAGTAGTAGTAGTAACTACTTGAGTAGTAGTAGTAGTGGTAGTAGTAGGAGTAGAGATGTAGTAGTTACTAGTTGCAGTAGTAGGTGCCATATGAAGTTCGCCGGGTCAGCTAGCATCTGATAAAACATGTTATCAATTTGTAATTAACTTGACCTCTTGTTATGACTATAGCAGATTGTGGTCAAACATAGGACCTCTAGCACGTGGGGGGACCAAGAATCTGCCAAGGGACTAGACACTACTGAAGCAGCTTCATTCCCGTGTATCAACATCCCGTACTGCACTCGCCAACCCGCCTGCCAAGCGTGGTGAATATGGTAAAAACCCCCTCATGATCCGTTCTTGGAGATCCATCAGGGCGGCCAATGTCCAGCAGAGGACGTCCTATGACTGAGATGATGAAATACAAGTTTCTATTTTTCAAGTTTCTTCATGGGATTGAACGAGCAGCACCCTTGCAACGCGTACGCCCCGACCTGCATCGGTACAGTATTATGACGTCACGAGCGTCCTCTCCTAAACTTCAACTCGCTTTATCAAAATACTACTAGTACTATAAGTTAGGCTAAGTAAGTCTGTAAACCTCTTTTGAATAAAATAAATAAATTATAAATTACTAGCCGCACCCCGCAGTTTCACCCGCGTAGTTCCCGTTCCCGTGGGAATTTAGAAAAATCCCTTCTTAGAGCACCTCTAGGATACTCAAGATGCCAATTGTGCCAAAGTGTGCCAAATATCAAGTCTCTAGGTCCAGTGGTTTAGGCTGTGCTTTGTCGGTCAGTCACTCAGTCAGTAACGGAAAAGTTTTATATATATTGATGATTATTTAATTTATTTAGGCCGTGGGGTGCCGGCTGTAGAATGTTACCCCTCCTCTCCTGCCCGTGGATGCAGTAAAAGCCTGCTAAGGGATACCTCCGGAAGATGGGCAGCAGCGTCTTTCCGTGTATCAACATCCCGTACTGCACTCGCCAACCCGCCTGCCAAGCGTGGTGAGTATGGTAACTACCCCTCATGGAGATCCATGAGGGAGGCTTGTGTTCAGTAGTGAACGTTTTACGGCTGAAATGATGATGATGATGATTAAATTTATTTGAAAAAGCAAAAATACATGTATTTTTATTTTTGTATTATCTAACTGACTGACTAAATATAATTTAGATTTTATACCCTACTAACATGCCTATTGTCATAGCTTAAGCTAGCTATGAAAGTAATAATATCGTACTGCATACCTAATTACCTTTATCGATGGCATCATCGTCATATCAGCCTTAGAACTGCTGTTTACGTCCACCGCTGGGCATAGGCTTCCCTCATGAATCTCAAGTATTCCTTGGCAGATTTTATTTATTGCATCCACGGGCAGGAGTCGGTGGGAAACGTTGCAGGCGGGTTGGCGAGTACGGGATGTCTATACACGAAAAAACCATGTTGTCTATCTTCCGCAGGTATCCCTGGGCAGATTTTTACTGTGTTCACGGGTAAGAGCGGAGGGACAACATTCTACTACCAGCACGTTCGCCACAAGGATGTTATTTATTTTGTAATTGTCAATTACTTTGTTGTTACAATAACGTTGTTCTCGTCGGATAGTCGCGCATCGCCCGCGTGCTAAGCATATTTGCTCGCCCGGCGAAGCAAGAGGTGGCGATTCTAGCGATAGTGTGGCAGGTATGAACGGTAAGCGATGCTAATGTTCATGTTCATTAAGAAAATCTAAGTTGACATGATTTTTGTTTGTTTTTTTGATCGTGAGTTCAGTTTTTAAAAGCGAGTTTCGATATCTCCCCAGCCTCGTTGTAACATCACGATTTATTTACTGATATCTCCCATAGTAGCGCGTAGACCGCGTGCTTAGCATATTTGCTCGCCGGGCGAAGCAAGATGTGGGATGCCAGCGATACTGTCGTAGGTATGAACGGTAAGCGATGTTAATGTTAATGTTCATAAAAAAATCTAAATTAACATAGTTTTGTGGTTGTTGTTGATATCTTTACTGACTATCGTCTCCTCCTCCTGCATCACGGTTTCTTTCCTGATATCTCTTGGAGATCTGTCAGGGGATACAATATACCTATGTATATTATAATCATCATTTCAGCCGCTAAACGTCCGTTACTGAACACAGGCTTCCCTCGTGGATCTCCATTTGGGGTAGTTGCCATACTCACCACGCTTGGCAGGCGGGTTGGCGAGTGCAGTACGGGATGTTGATAGAATCGGAACGACGCTGCTGCCCATCTTCCGGGGGGGATTCCTTAGCAGGCTCTTACTGCATCCACGGGCATGAGAGGAGGTAACATTCTATTGCCGGCACCCCACAGCAATTTTATTATAATATATTGGACTATTCAGTTTGTAATTATCAATTAGTTCGTTGTTACAACGTTGTTCACGTGGAATAGTCGCGCATCGCCCGTGTGCTGAGCATATGGCGAAGCAAGAGGTTGCGATGCTAGTAATAGCATAATAGGTATGAACAACTCTTGGGAACAACTGACGCAATCGACTAGAAATTTGGAATGGTATAAGATAACGCTTATTTACTAATATTGCCAATCTATACATACTAAAAAAGCATTCTTATTATTATTGTTGCCAAGTGGGCTGAAAGTCTAAAAAATTTAAAATGGAGTTACTATGTCGTTGTTATATGAAAAGACTTAATTTGCACATTAATAAATAGTTTTTAATTTTTCAGTAAGGCGTTACTTTCGCAGTCTCGGCAATTGTTTGGTCCATAATCTAGTTTATTGCTCTGTGCATGCGCTCGTGGCGATTAATTAGTATCCTCACTGGAATTTTGTTAAAGGCAATGCAATTAATTGGATACTCTGGACCGCCCTGTATCTACATCAAGGATTTTCGCATGAGGCTAGCGCATGAGACAAAGCAAATATGTCTATTACGTTTATATTGCTTTTGTGTGACTTTTTTTCAAGATGCAGTAACATTTATTTAGAACTGTGTAGAAAAGGAAGATATTTCAAGCTTAGAACATATTCTAGTAGAATTGGTTGTAAATTATATTCGGCTTGTATCGTCATTTAGTCTGATAAACTGTGTGTTATTGTTATTTGATATTGTGCGCTGTTTTTCAGTCACTACGAAGTACTATATACTACATCCATACCAATTTCTGCCGCCACACAGTAATGTCTGCATTGCTGTGTTCCGGTTTGAAGGGTAAGGGGGCCGGTGAAATTACGGGCACATGAGGTTTTACAACTCTATGTCTCAGGGTGACGGGCGCAATGCAATGCAGCGTTGGTCACGTGCTTAGTGAACGTGATCACCGCGGTATTGCAATTGGAATAATGCTTAACATCATGTGTAGATTCAGCTTGTCACGTCCTCAAGTTGTATCAAAAAAGTTTATGTTATGGTTTAACAATAACAGGTAGGTATTAAGTTAATTCATTATGAAAGTGTGTTGTCTGTCAGTTTGTTCTAACTTATGTACGAAAAGGCCAGGCCGATTTTTATGGGTCCTTAGCAGATAGATTATGTCATAAGAACCTGTGGTTCAGCATTTAGGAAAAATAATTAGGGTTCCTCAAATAAAACGCTGGCAAAGCCGTGGGCAGCAGATAGTTACCTATAAACCTGGTGTTTCCCACTACAGGCCCAATGCGTCATTTCCTAATTGCTTTCTAAATAATACCTTTAAAAATATACAATGTACCTAAGTGATGATGCATGCAATCTGTTCGCCAGCCATTTTTAATCAAAGTAAAAGCCCCTTTTAACACAAAGTAGGTGACTATAACCAGCTAATTGTCTATAAAAGTTGCCATTACAGTCTTTGCGGTCATTGTGACCGGGACATGTCTGCCTTTTACGGCCTTTTAAACTCCTATTGCTTGAAAATACAGGTCACAGGTGATAGGATCTGCGAAATCGGATGAAACTAGCTTCAATGTTTTAAGTACTACTTAAGTTTAAATTAATAGCGTTTTTATGTCCAATTTTTATTTTTTATTCGTTATAACATGAAAGAATGTTTATTGCGCTTATATTGCTTTTGTTAAACGTGCAGTAACATTAATTTATGACTGTGTAGAAAATAAAGATTATGTAACTTTAGAACATATATTAGAGGACATGTTTAAAACCTTAAAGTTCAAAGTTAATTTATTGCTTAAATACATGTCATAATAAGGTGTACATTTTAATCAGAGATCAAATATATTTTACCTTTCTAGGCGTGCAATTTTATAAATTTACAATCTTATTGCAATAAAGCAATAACAATACTAATAATAATATACAATTAAATTAACAAAGAAAATACAATTATAATAGAATTCAAGTGAAATAGGAATCGTCAATTGATAATGCAATATTTATTTATTTATTTTAAAAAAATCCACAGTCCTTAATCTACATTATCCTAAATTACATATATATCCTACAAAATATAAAAATGCAAGTCAAATACGTCAATTATTTACTGATTATATTAGCGACATTTTTATCATTCATAAACTCTTTTAATATTATAATAACACATTTTTATTAAGAATGACCTTAGACTCCGCTGAAATGTCGAACAAGGAAGGATTCGTAGTGATGTTATTGCAGTTATACCTCAGGTACTACCTGCCTGCCTACCTTAAGTTAGCGTGTGTGTGGCGGCGCGCATAGATTGTCTTCACACTATGATGCGCAGGCGCGCTACGTCCCTGGTGCGCATGAGGTACCCGTAAGTTTGTGAGTTTATTTTGTGTCAATCATCTATAAAACTTTTTAATTTTATTCCATTGTATTACCTGGAAGTCCATGTCCCACATGGATTTCCAAAAGATCTTAATAATTCATCAATTTTCATTTTATTTTTTTTGCCTCCATCGTGGATTTAGAGATCCAAGTACTGATCATGATGAGTTGTTGTCGTACTCACCACGCTTGGCAGGGGGGTTGGCGAGCGCACTACAGGATATTGATACACAGAAAGACGCTGCTGCATTTCTTCCGGAGATATGCCTTAGCAGATTTTTACTGCATCCACGGCAGGTAAATCAATATATATAAAACTCTTCCGTTACTGACTGAGTGACTGACAGACAACGCACAGCCTAAACCACTGGACCTAGAGACTTTAAATTTGGCACACATATACCTTGAGTATCCTAAAGGTGCACTAAGGAGGGATTTCTCGAAGATCCCACGGGAACGGAAACTACGCGGCTGCAACTGCGGGATGCGGCTAGTAATCAATAAAATTAATATATTAACAGTAACAAAGACAAAATAAAAGTTAATGTAGGCCCCTCTGCTCGGAACCCAGAACACGTTCAATCGCCTTAATTAGTGCACAACTGGACAAAGGCAACCCCTATGCGCCAGTTTTCCCAGTCTTCTGCTTGCCGCATCCAGCGTTTGCCAGCAACGGTTCGCAAATCATCACTCTATTTAGCTGGTGGGCGTCTCACACTACGTTTGTCGAGACGCAGTCTTTGTTCAAGATCTCGTTTACCCTATCAGTTATCGGTTCTTTGGCAGTTATGGTCAGTCCACTGCCACTTCAGCTTGCTTATACTATGTGCTAGCAGGCGTCCGTCACTCGCTCAAAGGCACGCGTTAAATGCCTACCGCTTTGCGAGGAGTCCGCGATACGCCAGTAGTTAAGGCTGCCACACGCCCGCTTGAGCGCACGCACGTTAAATGTTAAAACGTTTCTTTAGATGCTGAGACCGCGTAACTATTGTGCAGTGGATGGATGCCAAAGTAAAAAAACGAATGAAAATTTGTATTTTTTTTCTTTTCGGTAGGTACTTACCTCCCTGTACAAAGGTCGCTGCTTTTCTTAACCGACTTAAAAAGAGGAGGTTCTCAGGCCATCTGATTTTTTTATTTGTTTGAGAACTCTGTCGTTTATAAACTGATTATTACTATATTGGATTAACGGGTATTTATCGCGTAATTACCTTTATTATTATCCTGACGTTTCGACCATCGAAAGGTATCCATCATTTTAAAAAACTAAATCATATTTGAATACCAATAAAAATAGCTGTTTTTTTCACCACATTCGTTTTATTATAAAAATCTCAACGTAGAAGCAACCCTAGCCACTTATTCGATGCCGCGTCACAGATTACTTGCAAGTAGGTGAGGCAAAGCAATCTCAACGATTTTGTAGGCTATTATAGCGTAGGTATTTTCGCTTTTGTATTGGAGTGATGTATCTGTTAGTTTCTGTGATCTGTGGTGCTAGTGACTCGTAGTTATGATAAATTATTTATTAGCCATGTATGATAAAAACCTCCCAAACTTATTGAACTAACTGTAAACCACTATTCGCGCCACGAAAGTGGTAAAGGCAGGGACGAGGTCAATCAAATTCAATAAAATTAAATCTTAAATCTAAACATCAAAGTGGCGTAGTCTCATAGGTGTAAGTGATTATTTGAAGGGACATAAAGCGACAAGCACATATAAACCGTGCTTGGGGCTTGCTATGGCTCATAAAAGGCTTTACGTGGACCACTGGTTTATGGCAAACAACAATGTTATCTGGCCATGACATGTGATACCTATCGGTTAGTTTCTTATACCCAGCGAACATTTCTAAAACAACGAGAATAAATATATTAAATATTTATTTAATACAATATTTTATAAATAAATATTTTAGTTTTTATATTTTTAGGCAATCTACGTTACCTAAGTGATGCAAATACATAAACAATTTAACGTAGAATATATCAAACATAAATATTTACTTAACACAATGTCAGTGATGTTACAAGCAGCTTCCTGAGATCGGCAGTTGTCTGTGAAAATGCCAGAACTATATCATAGCCTTCGGCCATAATACTTCCTTAGTGAAGATCGAAAGAATAACAGTTGGATAACTCCAACTGCTGAACCTGTTTTTTTCATATAGGCTTGCGTTTGACACATATGTAGGTATTGCTTGATGTTAAGCAATTTCATATTATACATTCATTAAAGGTTGCCTGGAAGAGAGCGATGTTAGCGATAAGGCACATAATGAATGAACCTGCAAAGCATAGGTTGCACCTCTGTTTTGTAATGTATTTTTCTGTAAATCTCTTGATTTTGGTGTCATACAACAATAGCCGTGGGGCGCCGGCAGTAGAATGTTGCCCCTCCTCTCATGCCCGTGGATGCAGTAAGAGCCTGCTAAGGGATACCTCCGAAAGATGGGCAGCAGCGTCTTTCCATATATCAACAGCCCATACTGCGCTCGCCAACCCGCCTGCCAAGCGTGGTGAGTATGGCAACTACCCCTCATGGAGATCCATGAGGGAGGCCTTTGTTCATTAGTGGACTTTTTATGGCTGAAATGATGATGAATGATGACAACAAAGTGATATTCATTCATTCATTAATTAATTATGTGGTTTATGATGGGACTCGCTTGCCTAGAAGGTGTGGTAATCAAAGTTTAACACCCGTCTAATTCTAATTCTAGTGGGGGTAACCAGATCTGCACTGACGTCCCGCATTGGGGTGTATTGTGCATTGTCCCCCGTGACCGGCCATAGCCAGCCCAACTCCTTAAAGTACCGGAGAAGGACTCTGGGCCGCTGGCAGCATTCCATGAGCATTCCCGAAGGATATGCAGATGTTGTAGAAGAAGAAGGGCTCTATGAGCTCCTGTAGTACCGTTTCCGATCTGGCGTCCTTTGTGGCAGTACAGTGCAATAGCAGGTGTTCCGATGTCTCCTCTTCCTCAAGACACCCGCGACATAGTCCACTGTCTGTGGCTCCTGTCTTTAGAAGACGATGGTTTAGATCACAGTGTCCCGTGATGATGCCCACCATCATCCGTAGGTCTTGTCTTGTTATCTTGAGCAGAGTATTGGTTATCTTTTGGTTTCTCTCTGGGAGCATTAGTTTTGTATGCTTGCAGTCTGGTCTGCGTTCCCATATTTTCTGGTGTTATTTTATAGAATTCATTTTAAGTCTGGTTTTGATCTGTGCGGTCGGAGGTTTGCAGAGGCCGATATCATTGGAGTTTGGAGTGATACTAGCTCCTTCCTTTGCCAATAGTAAAGTCAGTAAAGCTTCTAAGTCTCTCGGTTTTATAATGCGATCCTCGCAGGATTTTAAAAATATCAAGACGATCAAGATTCTCTACGGCACCTTTGGAACCCTAACTATTCTGTTTATATAAATAGAATAGAGAGTATTCAGAGAAAATTCATAAGATACATATATTAACTTTAAACTTCGATATAATGAACCTGACTACCTTCTTAACTGTGCCAGACAACATATTCTTCCGCTATATCTTAGGCGTGACTTTGCTGATGCTGTTTATTTAGGACAAATATTAAATTCATCAATTGATTGTCCAGAGCTATTGAGCAAAATTAATTTTTCTATTCCCACTAGATCTTTTCGTAAAAACAATCTATTTTATCTTCCTTTAGTATCGACTAACTATTGTCAAAATTCTTTCTTGTACCGAGCACAGAAGAAATTTAACCTCCTAGATAGTGAGCTTGACCTTGATATTTTCCATGGCAGCATTGGTAGTTTAAAAACCAAACTTAATAACTCTTTCTTCGAAAAGTTTAAAACAGATGCGAATGCCTAATTATATATATGATCATTTATAAGACAATGTGGAATTATGTGGATCTATTCGGGTATGTGTGAATTACTAGCCTACTATTGTTAATTTCTTTTAATTTGTCCCTTGTAAACCACTACTGTGTATCTATAAGTGAAAACTTATTAATAGCCACTTATTATTATACTTATAACTATTGTGTATCTTGTGCTGATAGTTTCCCTAAGATGAATAAATAAATAAATAAATAAATGCTTCGGCTCTGCTGTTCCCCGTGCTTGATCCGTCTCTCTCTCAAACACCCGTGATTTGAAGATACCCAAATTGTACTTGATCGGGGAATACTGACTCTGGCAGCGAATTCCAGATAAAAATGTGGAATCAAAGCGTATCGTGCATACGTATGGTATTTCTACCATCTACCGATGGCGCCTACTAGGCTCGGTAGAAAAAGGGGCGGGCGGAATCAAATTGTGTAATTCGAAAGCACACTGTCCCTTCCTCCTCCTACTCCTTCTTGCTCTTCACTCATTCCACGATCTTCTCCACTTTCGTGGTATATCCCAAACATAAAAGCCTTAAACTGGTCGCTTCAGACATTTGAGTAGAAAGGAAAGTAAAGCGAAGACTGACTGAAAGCAAACTTCCCACCAAATGCGACGAGTTATAGTCGTGGATGTGAACTGGCTATAAAATTCACAGTGAGATTCATGGGTTCGACTCACAAGCCTTAAATTAAGGGCGTTGATTATAATATATCTAAGATTGTAGCAAAATGTCAGTCAATGCAACCAATATTAAAACATCAATCTAGTCTCAGCGCGTCTTTGTTTATTTATTTAAAACGTACCGTCTGAGTCAACTTCAAAAAGTAAACAGTGCACCAATATAAATGTAGATAGCCACCAATATACACGTAGATAAAGTAAATTTTACAGCTTCAATTGAATTCCAAAGCAAATACAGCTTTCACAGCTTCGAATAAATTGGCAGCCAACTTTGTTTCCTTCGAATATGCGCAGAAACTTGATTTATGATTGATTTCCCATCGCATACGTTCTCGTTCAAAGCTAGGGCTGAGGGAATAAATAACTACTTTGGTACAAGTGTGCAGACGATGGATTGGGTTATGGACTGGTGGTCGACTGTTTGATCTCGATTATTCTGGAAAATATTTTTTAGAATTCCTTACACTACCAGCGCTTAATCCACAATGGTACCTACATTGTTAGAGAAAAATATTTTACACAAGGCTAAACACGTAAGAAAGAAGTCGTCTCGACGTGGCAAATAAGACTTTTTTAACATATTGTTTCTTCCAAATGCATGAAAAGTACTAAAGAGCAAATAATTGTTGCTGGACATTTCACCAGCACCTTCTTTTCCTAAAGTTATCGCATGCGTTCTCCAACAAAGCCAGAGTTGGGGTAATAAGTAACTAAATTGGTACAAGTGTGTAGACGATGGATTGGTCGGCTGTTTCTTCTCGAATTTTCTAGAATATTCTGTAGAATTCCTTACACCACATTAGCGATAATAGGACATTAAAATCAAGGTGATAACGTTTCTACTTGACTGCCACATCATTTCAAATTTTGTATGGAGTTTAGCGTTAAAGTTATGCCCTTCATTCATATTCAACAAAGCAATATCTAAAACTTTACAATAAAACCACAACACTGTTATGGACCCTATCGAGAGTCCATTGGCATTGATGTCCTGAACGGAGATATCGACCATTAGCGAGCATTGCGGACCGCGACCATTAAGAGGTTAAAGGTCAACATAGGGCGCCTGATCCTTAACGCGGTATTGGTTTTGCATCTGTGTGGTTTTGTGCACTGCATTATTTGAATTGGATACTGGTTTTTCACACATGGTTGACACTTCTTCAACGCCTCGTTCCCTCACTAAGAAAAAAATCTGAAGCTAAGATGAAAAAATAATAAATACAATTATGTGCAAAATAATGAATAAGGTGTTTTGTTTTTTTTTTGCAAAATTGTCATTTTTATGTACCTAGCTTTTGTGTGTTAATGTATAAGCATTTATTTACATATATTGACCTCGGACTATGAAATAAAACATGGCCGACCTTCAAACTATTGAAATTTTAGTGTGCTAATTATATAACCTTTTTATAAATGACCAACCTTTTTTTCATTGGATAAATTCTACATACAAACGCATTTCCTTCCAGACTAAGGAGACCCAAAAGGGTATGTTTGGCCAACCACTGAGTTACCAACAAAGTGTTATTAGATCCAGCCATTTTCGATGTAGAATGTTTGTAAATAAACTGCCAAACTTAAAATTCAATTGCTTTTAAGGGTTGTTATTTGACCGAGTTAACAGTAATTTTATTGAAGGGAGTGGACGCAATACCCAATAATTGAGAAACATTATATAAAACCAATAGAAAGAAAGTTCTTTTTAATTTAAGTATTGACAGTTTGTTGACAAACATTTTTGTCTTGTCTTGTCTTTTTATTTTATGGCCTTTTGTGTTTGGTTTAACACAATTCCGCCAGTGTCAAGTTAATTTATAAATTCGTAAGTTATTTGGCCAGCCATGTTGGCGGCCATACATTGCAAGTGGCTGGAGTATAGAGGCCTAGTTCCACCTTAGTGCCCGAGCGTTGTCAAACCATCCGTCACCGGAGGATTCGTTCGACGCCGACGGACGGCGCACTAGCACTTGACAGGGTTACGGGATCCCGGTCGGATTCTACCGGTACACCAGCCCCGTCACCGACACAATTCCCAGTCTTTATCCTGACGATAAATCAATACAAAACAACTAAATAGAATGTTATTATTGTTAAGAGCAGAGGTTCCGGATTAAATAATTGTAATTGGGCTGAACTTTAGACAACAAATTTTTCATCTTTTAATTCATCAGGTTCGGTGCAGGTTTGTAAAACTCGTCGTCCTTCAGCTAAGATGATGATGAGGCTTATTTCTTACCAGTTCTGTTTTTTACCTGTTCTTTCCTCTGTAAACGACCATGGACGTTGAGGATGTTAATATAATTCAGCAAACGTCTTATACATTTCAAAATGTCTCCGGTTTGTCAAGACAGCGATGTCGCTACAGGGAAAAATGCTACTGTCCATTTTACGAAGGCATCCCTTGGCAGATTCTTACTGCATCCACAGGCAAGATAAGAGAGGCAACATTCAACTGCCGGCCCCTCCGCGGGGGGAAAACACCCATAATATTATCATCATTCTCATTTCAGCCGTAAAACGTCCACTACTGAACACAGGCCTATCATGAATCTCCATGAGGGGTTGCTATATTCTCGCTTGGCAGGCTGGTTGGCGAGCGCAGTACGCGATATTGATACACGGAAGGACGCTGCTGCCCAACTTCTGGAGGTATCCCTTAGCAGGCTTTCTGCATCCATGGGTTGTGAGGGTAACCTTCTACTGTTGGCGTGGGGTACGCCTGAATATAATTTACTAAGTTCATAAACTGTTCCGTTTAAGAAGTACATTATTACTTAATAAAAGTAATCTCTCTTCCGCAATGAAATTACGAGTAATTCCGCTTGTAAGGTACGGATGTATAAGTTCAACTCCCTGCTGAACTACTTTTAATTAAATTGAGAGCTTTACCTGTGCGCTTTAGAACTCTTTTAAGTGATTTCGCGATAAACTTTGCAGCAAATTGAAACAATACTCAGTCATTGTTATGTTAAACGGGTTTTCTACTCACGTTAAATATCCGTTGAAAATAGGTATCCAACGTGTTCAATTTCTCCCAGGGGAACTTTCGTCAGGGAATGGAGCTTTTACGCGGTACCGTCTCCTTCCCTCTCACGCGCTCGCGTTGCACTGGCATCCCTTACTGTGCAAAAAAAAGCTACATACAAATAGTTTGTTAAGATAATTGTTATGAGCCACTTTCATCCCACTGCTGGGCAAAGGCCTCCCCCCCTTTCCTCCAGACATCTCGATCTTGAGCCGCTTCTGACCAGTGAACCAGGCACTTGTCGAACTAAGATAAAAAAAAATTAAATTCAACGTATTTCTTATGTTAAAACAAGACACATCTTTAAAACAGATCAAACTTACAATGTGCTTAGTCATTATCATCATCTCAGTCATAATACGTCCACTGCTGGACATAGTCCTCCCTCATGGATCTGCAAGTATTGATCATAAGAGGTTTTTGCCATACTCATCGCTTGGCAGGCGGGTTGGCGAGCGCAGTGCGGTATGTTGATACACAGAAACACGCTGCTGCGCATGCTCCGGAGGTATCCCTTGGCTGATTCTTACTACATCCACATATTACCTATAATACTACCTGAGTGATAAACTTATAGACTATTTTGGCACTTGAACAACGACTGGTGTTAGTCATTTGTTTTTATTGACGACCTCTGTGGCGCAGCGGGCGAAGGCCCGCCTGCGACGCAGGGGTTGCGGGTTCGATTCCCGCGTCGGAACAAATGTCTGTACGATCTGCAGATATTTGTTCAGGGTGTTCTGGGTGTTTTTCTATATATAATAAAAATATCTATCTATGTAGTATAATGTATTAAGTATATCAGTCATCTAGTACCCATAACACAAGCTCTGCTTAGCTTGGGGCTAGATGATGCTGTGTGATTTGTCCAGCATTATAAAAAATAAAAAATAAATTGTTGAGATCTTGTTTCATCTGCCGTTTGTAGCACTCTGTAATAAACTTTATAACCTAAATAAAGTTCCTACGTTGATTATGGTAATAACCACGTGAAAACATTATTGTTGGTTAGTGCCAACAAGGCATGTTGCAGCACAGCTGAAATAATACTCGTAGGTAATTCAGTTGAGCCAAATGTGTTGTGTTAAAAATTAAATTGCTGCATTTTTTTTAGAGTTCCTTTATTACATTATTATGCAATCTAAAGTACCAGAAGACACTGAGAGAACCAATACCCTCTTTGGGTAATTTAGACAGAGCGAGAGCTGGTTGTGTGAACACTGGAACACAGATGAAATAGCCTGTAGGTATGCCAGGCGTATGCCAATATTCATACATAAACTTTCGCGATCACAATACATTAGATTAAATAAATAATAAGTTATAAAAATGTATTTATTTAGAAAAGTAGGTTTACAAAGTATTTATAGTAGGTAAAGGTATATAATGGCCAACAATGTAATTTTCATAGTCTTATTGACTTCTCGCTCTAACTAAGTTTACACTTTGTGATTAGACGCGAGGGTTCAATCGCTCGGCTTCTTAAAAAATATAGGTAGCGCAAAATAGATTATTCTCCCCGTTTCGACAGTGTTACTACAAAGATATAAAAAGAATAATATTACCTACGCGAAATGTTGTGTTTGTTGATACTTAATAATGTATTGTAATCTTGCGACTACTCTGTGGCATACAAGGGTTGTTTTTACTAATCGATAGGATGGTTATGATCAATCCATTAAAATATGTTGCTGAGTCCTGTTTAGAATAAATACCAGTTCATCATTTCAGTCATAAAACGTCCACTGATGAATAAAATCTATTGAGCTTTGCATTTCCAATGTTAGAGTAGAACACCCGAATCTCAATTCCGATTGGTTTCTGCATATTGATTTTTTTAAATTTTCTTGACCTTGAGATAGAAAATTACAAATATTTATTTATAAAAATAACGGTCCATAAATTGTAGTTTAATCCATCACAGACTTATGGAGCAACTTTGGGGGCGTATTAAACCGTTTTTATTTCAGTTTTAGACCGGATATAAACGAAACTAGCGTGATTTTTCATGTTTTCTGTTTTTATTTTTTTTTCAACATTTCTAGGCTTTAGTAAAGTTTCTGTCTAAGACAGAAATATACCTAAATCTAAGGCCAATAACCCATAAAAATATTAACGCACAAATACGCCGTATTTATGAGAAACATTTTTTTTAGTTTTAAGGTCACTCTGTAAAATTAGGGTTGTCAAAAAGGTTAAAGGATAAAGTGTTAAGAGAATAGGCATAGTTATAAAGGTTTTAATAGTCTATTTTATATGATATACTTATCGGGTTGAAATTTTGCGTAGATCTAATACCTACCTAAATCAGTTTCTATGAGATAAAATTTTCAACGCGTGCGAAGCCCGTAAAAACTAGTTGGACATAAAAATATGACTCTAAAAGTGGTTTATTTAATTATTCTTACGGAAATAGAGTATTTTTAATTAAAAAAAATAAAAAATATTTGAAAGTTATATAAATCTTCATTGTAGAATTATTCTGTAAAATTTTCCTCGTTGCTTAGAATTATTGTATTATCATCATCTATATCTACATATATTTATCAAATCTTGTTGCTCTTGTGGTGTATTCTTTAATCTACCGAACTTCTCCACAAAATTAATAAAAATAATAGAAAGAGTTAAAACTTCAAAGGTCAATTACAGTGGCAGCCCTAAAGAGTTTTTTCGAAATTCAATTTCTCATAAATAAGTTGCAGTTGTACGATAATATTTTTATGTGTTATTGGCCTTAGCTTAATGTATATTTTTGTCTTGGACAGAAACTCTACTACAGCCTAGAAATTTTGAAAAAAAATAAAAACTGAAAATATGGAAAATCACGCTAGTTTCGTTAATATCCGGTCTAAAACAGAAACAAAAACGGTTTATTATGCCCCCAAAGTTGCTTCATATGTCTGTGATGGATTAAACTACAATTTGTGTACCATTATTTTTATAAAAATATATTTGCAATTTTCTAGGTCAAGGTCAAGAAAATTTAAAAAATTCAGTTTGGATAAACGAAGCGGAATTGATATTCAGGTGTTCTACTCTAACATTGGAAATGCAAAGCTCAATAGATTTTATGAATAAAATAACGATGTCACTTTTTCGGGGCAAAAAACACACTGTGCATGGGCATGAGAGGAGGGGTATCATTCTACTGCCGGCACCGCACGCGGGTACAAATACCAGTTGCTGACGCTGAATTTATTATATCTGCAGACAAGCAAATTATTATAATAATGTTATTTTTTTTTTTCATAGCTCAACCTAACTTAAGCTATTGTGTGACGTGCTAAGAGCGCAATTTGTTTATAATTTGTCATTTTTACAAGGTTAAAATGGTTATTTTAACCTCGTAAAGTTGTCAAATTATAAACACACTTCAATACAACTACTGCGATTCTATTCCTTATATATAAACCATACAGCCTAAAGCTTATTGAGTTACTCACAGACTTAAGAATTGAAGAACGGTCTTTGATGAGCTTTGAAGTTGAAGAAGTTAGAACACAAGGCTAGATTACGCCTCAACCATGCCACCTAAGGCGGTCAACACACTGCCACGCACCACGCTGCATGTTGCGTGAATGCATTTTCTAATGTTGCTTGCTGTAAGTATCTCCGTTTGTATAGAAAACACGCACTCAAACACACAGAACATGCATCCACGCGCGTTCATGCACCTCAGCGCGGAGAAACATGCAACCACGCGCGTAGGTGCGGGGCGAGACGCAAGGTAGCACACCGAGTCCCGCAGTCTAGCGTACAGCTTCGAATTAAATGAGTCAGAGCCACCGTGAACCCACAAAACGCAACTACACGCGTGAGTGCGTTAAAAATCCGCACGATGATGCAGATCTGCACTCCCGTAAGTACGCGCGTAGGTGCGTCGGCACGTAACATGCAGCGTGGTGCCTGGCATTGTGATAATCGCTTAAATCCCACGTAACCGGAGCATTACATTCGGCCGTTTCTTTGCCTCGACGATGTCCTGGATACCGATCTTTTGAGCCGTTATGTGCGGACTCTATAGATATAGAGGACATTAGCTGAGCTGGTTGCGGTAATCGTTCTTTGATTACGGTGTTTGTATAAAACGTTTGTTTGGTTCGTCTTTAATACCAAAAGCATATAAAGTGATGGTAAGTACCACCTATAAATGAACTATAAGTTCATTGACACAACACGCTTAAGTTTATAGAAGCTTTATTCTCAAAAAGAATTGCAAATTCTTGACTTGAGAACATAATTATATAATTTAACAAAAGTAGTTCCCATACAGTGCAGATTGACAATTCAAAGAGAGGGTAGGTGGTAGTTTGATTTGTACAATACAACTTTGTTGGTTTAATGTTAAAGCTAGGAGTATGCTAACAATAAAAAGGTTGTGGCAATTTATGTTTTACAATATACATATTATATATAAATATATATGTCGCATCCAACACGAACGGAGGTGTTGCGACAGCTAACTTCACAGCGCGCACGCCTGACAGAGTCGTGTCGTCCATCATAGAACTAGTTGACGAGCGGTCGCTAGCGAGCGCGGACAGCTATTCTGGCGCTCGGTGGAGACAGACACGGAACTGTCACCCCGTCCGTGTTAAAATAGTGTACCTAACCTACCCTGTTAAAATTAATTATTGTAAAATACACTGTGATTCTCAACGCAACACCTTCTTGTTTGCTTTAACTACCGTGGACACGAACATAGCAGCTAGGTTGGAAGAAAAATATAACAAAATCCTGACACTCCGACATATATGTATATTAAATATATTTTCTTTTTATTAAATATTATTTTGCGTTACTGGTTTTAACTTTATTTAAAGCATAAATTGCAGTGCCCTTGCAGGGTGCATGCATTTACTTAAGGCTAGCTATAAGATCCAAGCTGTATAAAATATGTGTACATGTAAGCAATAAATGAAATATGAAATAAATAGTTTTACATTATTTTGTAAAATAGACTTACATTTTATATACATATATTTTCAAAACACTTGCTCGTAAAGTGAGCCTGCATCGCTTTTAGAGCCATAAAACGAGCTATAACACACGCGTGCGTAATAATATTACTTATTCACGCACTAGTGTGCGTGAATTATCCTTATAAAGTTATATTAGTACCTTACTTTAAGTTATATGCGAGTCAACAGGGCATTTTCAATTTTACCGGGTAATACAGTTATTTTCTAAGGTACCAGAGAGGTTTTACGCCGCTGAAAATTCATATATTTTTGGAATAAATTAATGTGTACGTTCTTAATTAAGTAAAACAAACATTTATTATTATCAAATTATTCATTTCACAATAGTTTGTTATAAGATATTTAAATATTTGCATTTTATCACTTAAAATTATAATTTTCAAGAAGGCTGTAATGTTTGCTCGCCTTGCACTGGGCGCGTTAAAAAAACTTGCGCGCCATTTCCCATATTCCATATTCAAATATGAAAACTAAAGCTGTGATGCTTTAGTTTTCGAATTTCGGTTTTATCGTTTTCGTCGCTGTGTGGTATATTAATTGTTTTTTCTGTATTTCTTTAATAAGAATTTTGCATATCAATAAACAAGTAATATAAAACATATGTTTGTTTGACATTCAATATTTTTGTATCGTTATAAATTTGGTTAGTGGGAGATAAAAATAATAGTTAAATAGCGTTTTTTATAATTTATTTTGTACAGTTTGTATATTATTTAAATTTATTTTTGCTGCAGACCTCCATATCTCTACCAAATAGTCGATATGTGTTTTGACAAGAGAATTATGTATTAAGTATTTGACTTTACGAGGAAGACAGCTTGCTATGCTACGAACTGCTCCCGTAATTGATCGTAGATTAGTTTTTAATTTTTTCTATGTGAGGTGGTGGTTATCAAGAACCAAGCCTAGGTATTTTTCGTTCGTTTTTTTAATTTATTGTTATTTATTGTTTTATTTATTGTTATGTGTTGTTTATTGTTGGTTGGCTAAATTTATTTATTTTCTTATTTTTTGCAGGGAATATCACGTAATTAGTTTTTAATATATTTATGGTAAGCAAATTACGCTGAAACCACTCGTTTAGTAGTTTCAAGTCACCTGGTACTTCAGCCAATATTGATTCTATTTGGACGCCATAGTAAAACAGGCTAGTATCTATCGTCAGCATAAAGTGCTAACTCCCCTTTTAAGCCACTTAAAAGAATATTAACAGTGCCGTGGGGTGCAGTAGAAGTTGCATCTGCTCTCTTGTCCGTGGATGCAGTAAGAATCTGCCAAGAATCTGTCTTTCCGTGTATCAACATTCGTACTGCGCTCGACTAACCACCTGCCAAGCGTTGCGAATATGGCAACACTCCCCTCATGATCAGTATTTGGAGATCCATCAGGGATGCCATTCCTTGCAGTGGACATCCTACGGCTAAGATGATGATGTTGATGAAGTACATTTTGAACTGTTGATTTCTCGACTTAATATTTTTATACAATACTGTCGAATAATGAAAAAAAAATTTTTTTGCAGCAAGAAGTTTGTTAATGTAGTATTCTAGCAAATTATTTATATATATATATATGTATATATATATGTATATATAAACATACTTATATATATACTTAGTATCGCATTCTTCATTTCATACGTAAAAAACCCCTAAGCGAGGAATCCAGTTAACTGAAGACCTTTCAATGTTTTACTTGCGGCGAAACCTTTTATCTGACTGCGACCAATACGCCTTAAACAGATATTACTCTATCACATTAATCTTAATGCGACATTACCCGGATAAAACGGTGTCAGTAAAAGTTAAAGGTAGATTTTATTTTCCCTGCAAAAATTAGTTCACATCACGAAAAGGGCGAGCAACAGAGCAACTTCTTCCCATGTTAATGCCAGCTGAAGATTTCCGGGGCGCACAGGAAACTGACGTAGCTTCCGGTACGTCAGCTTGTTTGCTACATATCTACTTATCTGGAAACCTATTTTTGGATCGCTTCTATGACATAATCGCTCGGATTCTACTACTTTCGAAATATATTTTTGAATTGCTTGCTAATGCTTAGTAGTAGATTAGTCAGATAGCAGTTCTGTATTAAAAAAATATAACGAGAGGTCATAATCGGTTTGGTAGGTGTTGTTATAAGGAAGGCATTTACTTATACTTGGCTTGTTACCTAGTGTTCATCATTTCAGCCATAGGACGTACACTGTTGGACATAGGCCTCCCTCAATGACTTCCAAGTATTGCGGCTGGAAGCGGCCTGCATCCACCGACGACCTGCATACATTACCAGGTCGCCTACCCATCGTGTTGGACGTCCTAAGCTGCGCTTGATGGTCCGTGGCCTCCACACGAGAACTTTTCGACTTCATCGGCCATCTGTTCTTCGAGCTACATCGCCCGCCCATTGCCACTTCAGCGTGCGAGTTCTCTCCTCTCCTCATTTCTGATTCGATCCGGTAAAGAGACCCCGAGCATAGCCCTCTCCATAGCTCGTTGAGCGACTCCGAGCTTATTCATGAGGCCTGTAGTGAAGGACCACGTTTCGTTTCCATAAGTCATCACTGGTAACTTACACACTTATTAGGCAATGAGGTATTTTGGACGAGAAAACTTTTCGAAGTTTCCTACCTTTGTTACGTAACGCTAAGGCTATCCTTTGTTACGTAGATAAAATAAAATTAGTTTAGGAAATAATATTCTTAACGGTTACATTTCTACCAGATTTTATCCGGATAATAATAAGGTGTAGGTGCCACTAAAAATAACTCTAGGGCTCATAAAATTATATATCTTAAAAACTGTCAAAATTGGGCTGGGTGGGGTATTTTAAGGTGCAGGTTCGTTTGAATCCCTTTTGAAGAGCTGAGTGGCTGTATCTGGGTTTCTTATGGCCATAGGATAGTTTCTTTACGAGGATGCATGCTGAAGTGTTTATTTAGTTGGATTGAAACTTGTTGAACGAAACCGAGGTCGATGTGACTTTTTAAACAAGGTAATTATATGTTTTAAACAACTGCTTATAAATGCAGAATTGACCTAACATGTATAATTTTCCTCCGTCAACCGAGACACGTTCTCGGCTAGCCTATTGACGAACTCACCGCCGCTAACCCGGAGGTGACGTCAACCCGTCCCACACTAGCAGCTAGGCACAACTTTAATAACTGGTCCCGCCGGCGGGGCCGAAAAATACACTCTTTCGTCCTAAGGTGCAGTTTTGCATCTGGACGTTAACCATCAGTACATAAAAATCTGGCAACAGTCCAAGCCGTGATTTGTACCTAAGTGGTGGTGGTTGTGCTTGTTGCCCCATCCTACCCGTCCTCTGCGATCGCCATAGTCCGCAACGTTGTCATGCCTATCTGCGGTCAACAAAATTTAAAGTCAATTCGATAAAAAAAATGTACAATCTTCTCAGTGACGTTCATCGACTCAAATTTATAAGATCTATTTGATAATGTTCGCGAATGATGACGTATAAATTGTTTGTCTTTCATGACTATTTTATATATATCTAACATCGCACAACGCAGAATTTGTATTTTGTCACGTTATGCCTCGTTATTGCAGTGCTGTAATAATATGAAATTGTGATAGAGTATTTTTGATAAGAAATGTAAACATTGCATAACAAAAATACTCTATACCGTCAAAAGCCTTCTGATATCATATAGAATTGTAAATACGAAAGCGCTGACTGAGTGGTGTCGAGAGAAGGTTACAGAAATAGGGGTTGTCCACCATCCCGATATGTTGACGGTATTCAGAAGACCGTGAGTCGCAACTGGCCAAGAGTAGCAAATGACAGAGGCGAATGGCTAAAGCAAAGGGAGGTCTATGCCTAGCAGGGGGTTGAACGAGGCCGATGATGATGATGAAATAAAAACTGCTGGACATTTTACACAGCTGAGTGTTAATTTAGTCAATATAATAAATAAAAAATAATAAATAATAATAATAATAATTTCTTATTAGCCTACTTATCCTAGAATCAACAATATAAGAATGTATTAAACCTTCAAGTTGGATCCTACTTCTTATTCTGGTTGGTGATACCAGATCTGCACTGACGATCCGAAATACAAAGGTATGAAACCTTCAAGATGGATCCTAATTTTCATTCTGGTTGGTGATACCAGATCTGCACTGACGATCCGAAATACGAAGGTATGAAACCTTCAAGATGGATCCTACTTTTCATTCTGGTTGGTGATACCAGATCTGCACTGACGATCCGCATTGGGGTGTATTGTGTATTTTAGAGTGTCCCGACCCTAGCCAACCCAAAGCCAGCAGCCTTGAGTCCTTCTCCGATGTTTCAAGATGGATTCTAAGGCTGACGCGCATTCTAAGTTGTAATCCAAGTAAGTCAGTTTAAAAGTCCATTAACTGATCCGAGATTAGTCAGATAGCATCGCCATTAGTAAACAAGAACAACTAGGGCAGTGCTGGATTAGTGTAAGACCAACATGCCCCTTTGTGAGATAAGGTAACATTTTACGTCTTTGGTGCATATACATACATTTACATACAATCGTTATCATCTCAGTCGTAGGACGTCTACTGTTGGACAAATGCCTCCTTATGAATCTCCAAGATCATGAGGGGTCGTTGCCATACTCATCACGCTAGCGGGCGGGCTGGCGAGCGCAGTACAGGATGATACACGGAAAGACGCTGCTGCTCATCCGGAGGTAGCGGAGGTCCCTTAGCAGATTCTTACTACATGGAGCGGCAACATTTCACTGCCGGCTCCAGCTGTAGGACGTCCACTGCTGGATATAAGCCTCCCTCAGATTTCCAGGTATTACGGTTGGAAGCGGCCTGCATCCACCGTCGACCTGCGGTCTACACAGAGTCATCTGCCCATCTTGTAGGCGTCCTACCCTGCACTTACCAGTCCATGGCTTCCACGTCGCTTCGCGTGATTTATTTAAAATCATAATCCACAAGCTGAGAATAACTCGTTAAATCCTGCTTACAAATATCAAGTCCAGTGCAGGGGACACATCTGGCACCAAATCAATTTATTGTCGATACGTGACACCCGCAAACCGCACGGATATGTGCCAATGAAATACAGTTTTATATGCTTATCCGTGAATGGTGTTGAATTTTTCTATCTGTATTTGAAAGTTTATGGGTATTTTATTTAGACGTCCATCAACTATCAAACGTATACTTACTCTCTTGAGTGCAAGCCGTAGAATGTTGCCCCTCCTCTCTTGGCCGTGAAGGCAGTAATAATCTGTAAAGGGATACCTCCGGAAGATAGGCAACGTCTTTCAGACCGTAGAAACATCTCGTTTACGCCAACCCTTGAACGACTGTGATGATGATGATAAAATTAAGCAATTGCTTAGAGCATCACATTTTAAGGGCACCAGAAACAGCACTACAAATATTTAGTAGTACGTGAAGGTAATGCTGTTTGAAAAATAAATTAAAACGTCATTATGTTTAAACGTAAGAAACAATACATGTTATAATTATAATATTGTTTTGTTTGTATGAAATGGATGAAGGTTCAAAGCTTGAAATATAAATAAATATAAATATAAATAAATAATGCTGGACAAATCACACAGCATCATCTAGCCCCAAGCTAAGCAGAGCTTGTGTTATGGGTACTAGATGACTGATATACTTAATACATTATACTACATAGATATATATTTTTATTATATATAGAAAAACACCCAGAACACCCTGAACAAATATCTGCAGATCGTACAGACATTTGTCCCGAGGCGGGAATCGAACCCGCAACCCCTTGCGTCGCAGGCGGACCTTCGCCCGCTGCGCCACAGAGCTCGTCTATATCTTTTAAAGTGCAATGTAATCGCTTCTACAAAAAACCCCAAGTGAGTTGCAGAAGATTCAAAAACGTTATCAAACGCAATCTTTGCATACAGCTTATTATAAAATATCAGATGACCTAGAGGACAAAACCATTTAGGACGGAATCTGCGCCAACTCATCTGAAGATAACAGGTTCAATTATGTGCTTTATATATTAATTGCGTTGTTTTATTTTGTAATTTGTGACGCGTCAATATGGTAAATGCGGCCGCACTGAATAAAGTGATGTTAAGCGGTAGGTAACCTCCAATTGTAGCAACTGTAATACGGCGGTAATCACGTCCACTAAGTACGTGACCAACGTTGCATTGCATTGCGCCCGTCACCCTGAGATAAAGAGTTGTAAGGTCTCATGTGCCTGTAATTTCACCGGCCCTCTTATCCTTCGAACCGGAACACAGCAATGCAGATATTCCGCTTCCCCGGATGAAGTCTTGACAAAAGTTCTACTACTACTAAATATTATGCAAAATATGTACTGCAAAAACAACATGACCCATCTGTCCATATTATGGTCGCTTGTGACTTTATTGTTATATTTAGCTATTAGAAGTTTCCCAAACCCACAATCAAGTTTTCAAATGTTATTTTAAATTATGTTTAGCTTTAAGGTGTGAAATAAAGTATTTTCTATCTATCTATCAAAGTTTTAGGTATTCTATTTATAAAAGGTGACACTGTCGCTAATATAATATTAGCGACAGTATAACCTACATACATGTCCGGGATCACATAGTGTAAGTTACGTACGGCGCCCCTGCGTGAAAGGCATACACAAACTTTCCATTTAAGTTGCCTTTCCACCTATCCTCGTACGAAAAACAAGAGTTTTCAAACTAGCATCTGATCTAAGTAAAAAGTAGAGTGTGCGCAAGAATTTTAAAAGCATGTTGTTGAGTATGCTAACGACTTTTCTTGTTAGCTTCCGAGTTTACGTTTTTATAAAGTACGAGATGCCGTTGATACTTCAATCTAGAGTTTTCCTATGTTTTGTAGCGTAACTTTTAGATAGATAGATAAAAACAATTTATTGCACACCACATTAAGAGAACACAAACAATTAAGAAATAAGGTAAAAATAACACAGGAGTACAAAAGGCGGCCTTATCGCTATAAGCAATCTCTTCCAGGAAACCTTGGGATTGACAGGAAAATAAAGGACGCTATATCGTGGCGTAAAATTAGGAGATTCGCGTGCTGTCGTTACTGCTTCAACATTCCACCACGCAGCCACATAACTCCGTACCTGAACAGTATGTCCATGTTAAACATGGACTCACGTAGGTTGTTACATCTTGGAGGACTGGTTTTTGATGTGATTAAATTCAAAAATCCTGAATATCTGTACTCTAAACTGAAACTTGCTGCTGGTAATAAGGGTAAAAAACTGAGATCAATCAGATCTGCTCTCTTATACCATGATCACAGAACAGCGGCTTTTACTGGGAGTTTTAGGTACATGGCAACGAAGTGCTGGAACAATATTCCACCTCCCATTCGCAACTTAAGTTCCAAAATTTCATTTAAAACACAATTGAAATCTTTCTTACTAGAAAAACAAAAAGAAGGTATACCCAAGCACTTCGTTAGCCAACTGTAGTATATATGTTTTAAACTGCGCTAAATGTCACGTAATATTAGTTACTGACACCTAGGAAAACCACACATTATTGGTGGGAAAATAGTAGGATTAGCCTTATAAACACCAAACAGATAAAACATATTTTGTTCTTTTTTGACAAATATTTAATCTGCGGTAAAATATAAAATGTAAGTAGTATATCATTCCAATAATAACCGTCTATGTTGTGCCATCTCGTTCTTTTCGCTAACTCTAATGGTAACAGCTGAAAATCAGTGTTTGCTTAACAAGCAAAATTATACGCTGAGCTGTGACCTTTTTGACATGCTGCAACACACACATGCACTACTTAGCCAGTTAGGCATTTAGTTCACGTTACCGTTTAGTTGTTTAGTTATTATGTTATTTGCTCTCCTAAGTTTTTATCTCTGTACTGTATGTGTGTGATTGAAGTTCCAAATAAACTGTTTATCTATCTATCTATCAGATTATATAAATCAAACTAACATAAATAAATAAATAAATAGTCATAGATTAGGTACATACGTATTTTTCCGAAAGTATATTAGATAAACATAATACTAATTATAAATTATAAAATCTACTTTTAGTCACCAGTTTGTTTATTACTAGCTCCTAGTTTCAGTAGTTTAGGCTTTTCCACAACACACATATAAATCGACGCATTGGCGTTATCGTAGTTAGCGCTTTCAATTTTTTTCAGCAATTACTGTTCATTCGGTACCTATTGCTATTTTATGTTTAGAATTTTTCATATATTTTACTCGTTCTTCAAATTGGTAGTTGGTTTACACGATTGGTATTATTACAACAGAAATCAAATCCTTATAAATTATGTATAAAAACATAGATTTTCACTTTACAGGTGAACGAAACCGATGTATGCTTATATTCTTTACTTACATATAAGTACCCTTTTCAAAATGATGGTTGGATTTTACATAATTACCAATAATTTTTATTTTAGACGTGTATTACTGTTTTGGCGCTTACTGACTACTCATTTCAACCTAGCTTTTCGCATCAGTTTGTATGCAGGCGGCCTCATACGGCCCTTAATCCGCGTTTTTTCATTGTAATATCAGCAATTGTATACAAGCACTTGTTTATCAATGCGTCGCCTCAACAAAAAATAAAAAAGCCCTTTCAAGACCCTGCTGCCCATCTTCCAGAGATAACACAGGGCAGACAGGCAACACTCTTCTTAGACGATAAAGTCCCGTTAAACAGTTTATATTTAAACAAACATACGAGTAATAAAAAACCTCAACACAACAAACACTACAAAAGGATTGTGTTATCTATATATATAACTCTTCCGTTACTAACTGAGTGACTAAGTGACTGATAGACAACGCACAGCCTAAACCACAGGACCTAGAGACTTGAAATTTGGCACACATATACCTTGAGTAGCCTAGAGGTGCACTAAGGAGGGATTTTTCGAAATTCCCACGGGCACGGGAACTACGCAGGTGAACTACGTTCATGATAAACTTCTGGACTTGAGAGTATTCAACTTAAATGTTTGTGTGTATGTAAAGTATTAAAGTAATTTTTGTGGCTTTCCTAGTATATATCTCATTTCTAAGCACGACCCACGTTAGACAATGATGTTACGATGTTGCACTTCGCCTCGAATCGCTATTTCAAGATCAAAACTAATCAGCAATTATACAAGTACTCGTATTATCATAGTATCACGAAAAAATCTACTTAACACCCCCCTTCCTCCTCGTAATCCTTATCAAATATCAATCTAAGTTGTGGATAGTTGGTATCGATGACGCGACAGAACTACACTTGCTGTGATGGATGGTGCGACATCGCTCCGGGCGGGCTTAGAACTCATTGAGGGGGAGATTATACAGAGACGTTGACGAATTGCAACCACTCCACACGTAGATACCACTATTCAATCGATTTAAAACTTCGGGGACAGCGGATGGATTAGGTTAGAGCAGCACGCTGATGAAATTCCGGGTAAGGTTCTTTGTTCTCTACTTTATACAACCATTTTTCAGTCGTTGTTAGGCGGTATACTGAACGTTACTGAATAAAAGTCGATAGGGACGGAAACCTGTTGACGCCTCAAGATAAAAAGTAAAAATCTGAAATAGGTTTATGGGTTTCCCGTAATAACGTTTAAAAAATCCACTAACCTAGATACAAAACGGAAGTTAGAGTAGTAAAAGCTTACGAATTTCAAATGATTTAATTCGAAAACTTTCGTCATAATGTGCAACATAGTTTGACAATGTTCTAATGATTCAAATTTATGGCAAGAATTAAATTTCATTTTGTGGCCCATGAATTTATGTGAATTGTCGGTGTTCTAGTAAACGCGTAAAGTTTGTTGTAAAGCCTCAAAGTCGTTGAAACAAAATTACAGTACGAGTCTGGTTTATCGCTGTTCATCTTTAGGGTGTATTTGTTTATATAACTAAACGAATTCGCGAATGGGACATTCGATTTTTACGACACATCATCCGAGAAGTTGAGATGTGTGCAACTTTTAAACAGGAAGTTGAAGAGACTGAGGAAAACAAGCTCCGTATTTATTTCCTTAGTAGATTAAACATAGAATAAACTTTTATAACACGCATAAAGAAGATTAGACGAATATTTATGCAAAAACACTTTCTTATTTCAGGACAGCCTATCTCAAATTATCCTCAGTAGTCGTAACACGGAAAAGTTAAGCAATTTATCAAACTCATTACAAAATTCAATAATTTAAGGACTCAACTAAAACGAATGCGGGGTTCCGGCAGTAGAATGGTACCTCTCCTCTCTTACCAGTATGCAGTAAGAATCTGCCAAGGGATACCTCAGGAAGATGAGCAGCAGTGTCTTTTCGTGTATCAATATCCCGTACCTACTGCGCTCGCCAACCCCCCTGCCAAGCGTGGCGAGTATGGCAACAATACCCTCATGGTCTGGAGATCCATGGGGGAGGCCCATGTCCAGCAGTGGACGTGAACAGCACTATATTCCTACGGCTGAGGTGATGAGATGATGAACTAAAACGAACTAATTTCGAAATCTACAGTTCTTATGTTTTTATTCAAGAAATTCAAGATTTTTTACAGCTACTATAAAAAGTAGAAGAGTAACATTTTATGTGAAGCCGCAACGTTCATGTGTCAACACAATAAAGTGTATCGGGGGCTATGAAAACTGTTTTGCTTTGAAAACTGGGACACGACGAAATGTTTTAAAGTCACACGCGATCCATATATGGCTGGAACTATTGTTGCAAGTTGCAAGTACTTAGGTACCATAAAAGTTTCTACGTAAGCCAGATCATAAAGCTAGAATAGAGTTTCAGGAAGAAGAGCATATTTTAATAAGTTAGATAACCATAAGAAATTTAAATTTCATCTCAATAAGAAGCAACCATCATTATCACCATCATCTCAGCCATTAAAATTCTACTGCTACAGACACAGGCCTCCTTCATGTATCTATGTGATCATGAGGGAGTTTTTTCCATACTTACTGCGCTTGGCGGGCGGGTCGGCGCTGGTACGGGATGTTGATACACGGAAAGACGCTGCTGCCCATCTTCCGGAGGTATCCCCATTATATATGGCAGGTTCTTTCTGCATCCGTGAGCAAAAGAGGATTTATATATAAAACACTCTTTAATAACCGTGGCGGTACCAAGTCTGCAATGATCGGCGTGGAGCGCGCACACAGAGCTGTTTTAAAAGTTATGTTTCGAAAACCATTTAGATTTCCCACTGCTTCTCTTCATTCTGAAACGCAAACGTTGACTGTTCGCCAGCTTTATATCTCATGTGCAGTTTCATCATACCACAGGACTTTCTCTGCCAAAACACAAACACAATCAACACAAAAAGGTCGTCGTATAAAAGTTAGGATCCCTACCACTAAAACCGCTTTTGCCAAACGGTTCAAATATTTTGCCTTCCCTTTCATTTATCGTCGCGTGATCAAACATTGCGATCTATCCAGTTCCCTTTATGGCGTGAAGGAAAAAATAAGACGTTGGCTGCTAACCCTAGACTACGATGCTACTGAAGACCTCCTTAGCATTCTGCGATGAGTATTCCAAGCTTACTTACTTACTTATTTATTTATTATATCCCATATACATATATTCCCCCTTCCCCTCCCACACTCCTAATAAATCGTCATATTGCTATGCAGAGAGCTCTAATTGCATTTTCGCTTAGTTGGACTGTTATGTTAGTTATTTTTGTTTTCTTTTTCTTTTCGTTAACTTAAATTCAATGTTGTATAGTTATAGTTGTCATTCTGTTCTCTTTTAATGAGGCGTTTTCATTAAAAAGTAAAAACTTCAAAAATAGTTACTTCGAACCTTATAGATGGCGTTAATTTTCTTTTACTGGTAGGCACAATTTGACAATGACAGGATTAATCACAAACTTGCTTACTCCGCTTGACAGCTCCATCTGTTAGGTTTAGTAGAAAACTCTTTTTGTTTTGTTACTGAAAACGGCTCATTGTTTGCCTTGTAACTCGAACTCTGTAATGAGGTCTCCCGCGATACAGGCTTGCCTCGTGCGGGGACCACTGTCAAACATGTATTGTAAAATTTTTAACTTTGGCTAATAAATTATTTTGTATTTTGTATATAACATAATATTTACGTCTAAAAAACTGTATTTACTTTGTTTTAGATGACAATGTAAAAAAACCTTAAATAATAACTTATGATAACATAATAATTTTACACAGCACAGTACCCAAAAGTAGTAATTCGAAGACATTGTTTGAGCGCATTCATATTTCAACGTGTTTATTTGCGAATTGCCAAGATTTTTAGACTAAATTTAATAAATAAATATGAATATAATTCCCGTTTGAGCACCTATTTTTGGGCGCCTATGCACTGAGCACCAAAGGTATTCCCATTTGAGCACCAATCAATATGCTGCACACAGCTCCAAGCAGTCCCAAACTAAGCAAAGTTTGTGGAAACTAGATGATTGAACATTTGTTTAACTTATTTTGTTAATACAAACATAGAAAATATTCAGACCCGGGACAAAATTTGCAGAAAATTGCAATTCAGCTCCGATGGGAATCGAACCGGCAAACTCCTGCGTCTCAATCGGCTATAACACCCACTGAGCTACGGAGGTCGACTTTTTTATACAAGACTGTTATTATAAATGTACTTTGTATAGTGTGATAAAGGATACCTAAGTATCTGAAACCTACTACAACGGTAGGTAAACCTTGTCAGGAACAGGGTCACTATCCTTTTCAATAAGACTGATAATACAGTTTAAGATATTTTTTTCTTTTATTTTAATTAAGACATGGCCGATGGGGCGGAAGAGTTCCCGACCGGAAAGCGCAGCGTAGGACGTCCACTAACAAGATGCGCAGACGACCTGGTAAGGTATGCAGGTTGGCGGTGGATCCTGGCCGCTTCCAGCTGCAATACTTGGAAGTCCATGTGGGAGGCCAACAGACCAACAGTGGACGTCCTATGACTGAAATGATGAAATGATGGTGAATAAAGACATTACTCATGATATTCATCCATGCTCGTACCCTGCCTGTTCTGACCAGATTATAAATTATGTACCTGCACCATATGATAGAGGTCGTTAAATTCAGTTATAACCGTAATAAAACTTTATTAAGAATCTATGTTTTCCTAGAAAATCTCTACAAATTTCTTACAGCCCAACTGAACCGTATGCATGAAGACAATTATCCACTCTACTAGGTTTAAGACTTTTTATGAGACCAGAAATAAAACTTCAGGAAAACAGTTTTATTTTATCGATAGGTACTTTGATTATTCAGGTCAGAGGTAGTTAAGGCCTTCCCTCCCACTAGATTTTATTTCACAGGAAAGTAAGAGGGATAGTTTTATAGGCAGCTCTCATTTATTCATTTAGAACTATAGACACATTTTCAACGATCAATGAGCCGTTTTCAGTAAAAAATAAAAAAGTGTTTTCTACTACACCAAACAGATGGAGCTGGTAAGCGGAGAAAACAAGTTTGTGATTGATTACAAATGCTGTCATTGTCAAATTGGGTTTCCTTCCATTAAATGAAAACTAACGCCATCTATAAGGTTTGAGGGAACTATTTTTGAAATTTTTACTTTTTAATGAAAACGCCTCATTGTTGTATACGATCTTGTCTTGTCTTCTTATTTTATGACTTTTTGTGTTTGGTTTTACACGATTCTGCCAGTGTCAAGTTAATTTATAAATTATTATGTTATTTGGCTGGCCATGTAGGCGGCCATTTTCTAACCTCCGTATACGATCTTATAGCACACTTGTAAAAAACTCTCGTGACGTTGACATTGACATGTATTCGGTCTCACTGAGTTGTTTTAAACGCATGTTTCTGACCACTTCTGGGACCGAATCAAATGTTTATTTTTTTAATTTTTCTTTTTATTGTGTAATTGTAGTTAGGTAATTTTGATTTTATTTTTCGTTTTGTAAGGTTATGAGCAATATTGTTTTTTGTTTTTATATCGAGTGCTGTACACTCCTGTAAAGGTGTCTCACACGGGACCAGTATTGTGTTAATATACTTTGTGAATGTAATGTGAAGATGTCGTAGGAGTGATAAATAAATAAATAAACTTAATGCACATCTAGTGCAGTTTTGGGTTGTATGTATCTTATACTTACTGTATTGAGTAATTTCAAAATCTACAATTAAGAAGATGATGCGCCGCGGGAATCCCCGGCGGTCAATAGGTCATTGCCCGTAACAGCTGAGAGCAGGGTTGTCACTCTTATGAAATTGGTATAAACTTTGAACGTTATCTTATCACTGAAAAACTTGAAAATCAAGAAAGTCGTAGAACAAACGTTGTTTGCCAGGGGGGGTAGAAAACCCCCCTTTCGGCTTAGTACCCCAATTACGGGACACGCTGTATAAATTTAAGGTTTAAGAGAAAACTTATTTCAAGGTTCATGTCCTTAGAATTTAAAATACGTTTTCTGTAGATACTATTTTTAAGTTGCCTGAATAAAGTTTATACTTAATTATCATAAAGAACAGCCTACGCCCTAACGTAAAACCAACCTTTTAAGTTGGTCCCTTGAACAGTGTTAATGCAATTATATTTATTATGTTCATACTACGATCTAAAGGCTGGTAGGTATCGGTATTTCCCATCTGAAACGAGTCATAACGTCTTATAGCCTCTATTTTACGATACAATACGCACCGCACCGCACTTTGCTAGTAATTGAATCGCAGGCGCTTGCCGTAAATGCGGATTTGCTGAACGTCTAGAAACAGCAAAAGTCTCACTACAAAGTTGGAATTGAACGTTTTTGTGATTATTTCGCGTACTACTAATAAGTAAGGCCATACATGTATTACTTATTTAGATGATTAAAACAGCGTCAGCAACCGGTATTCTCCAGTGCCTGGGACATTGTTAGATGGGTTTGCCCAGCACCTATACCATCCTGCCAGCTTAGTAATGAATACATATACTACAGACATAATTATGCCTGCCGATTTAATGTTTTATAGGTGCTTAGAGTGCGCTGAATTTACAGGACAAATAACAAACTTTTTAAACTATATGTTGTGTTGTAATTGAATTGAATAATATATAATAAATAATATCTATCTATTGTGTTAAGTATACCAGTCATCTAGTACCCATAAATACAAGCTCTGCTTAGCTTGGGGCTAGGTGATGCTGTGTGATTTTTCCAGCATTATTTATTATATTAAGTTCTTAATGTATAAATATGATATTACGATTTGTCAAGATGAACTAGGTTTTTCAACAAAGACCCCTAATGGAACTTTGATTAAGAAACGCCTCAATAAAAATCAATAATTTCATCCTATAACGTAAACATGGCTGAAAACAAATGAAATCGATAAGCCACAAAAACACGATTAGCATAAAAACTCTTTCCTTAACGTACTTTCCTAAACATAGTACAATATTATCCCACTGACATGAAACTTTACTCTCAACATGGCAGTTCCCAAGAAATTTCACTCTATGCACTACCACAGACAATAACGACAGGTAAAGTCACTCAGCAAGCACATTGTCCCTATATACTATTAAGCTGCAAGGTGCGCTGGGTAGCTAGACTACCTATCAGAAAGTTCATATACTAGGTATTTCGTAATCTGCGGCCTGGCTAGGTGCACTTAAAACTTGCATTTCCCACGGACATTTACCTCCATAATGCATGTGAATGGGTGTCTTGCGGCTGCAATACAAAGACGTGATTATGACAAAGTAAAGCACTAAATGTTGCAAGCTATGCACTGTGCGAACTTGTCATGAGATAAATATGTTTTTGTGTATAGAACTGTAATTTAGAATATAAAAAAGTGGGAATATTACCTGCGTGCATAATTAACTGAAGCTCTGATTTTCAGCCGCAGCTGTTCACGTCCACTGCTGGACATAGGTGTCCCTCATGAATCTCCAAGATCATGAAGGGGTTACTGCCATACTCATCACGCTTGGCAGGCGAGAGCAGTACGGAATGAGACGCTGCTGCGTATCGGAGGTATCACTTGGAAGATTATTTCTGCCTCCACACTTTGGTGTATTGGAGTTTCACTTCTACATTTCAAAGTAGTCGCATTAGTTGGAATGGAATTGTGATTGTAAGCTGTTGTGGTAGAGAAGCGCCCTCTATATCACCCTGGTGGCTAGTTGGTCTACCCGCAAATCACAGTCTTATCTCAGGAGCTTCTAACATCTCATTGACATTGCTAGTTATACATTTAGGGGGATTCGTCTTAATTGACGTTATGACCTGACATTTTGACATTTGAAGTGTCTGTGTTTCTGATTTATGTCTTTGAAGACCCTTTGGGATTTAGTGGAATTACGAAGATTATACTTATGATCAAGTTTATTGTACTAAACAACAAATAAGTACAATATAACTTGTTTATTAGTTTTTAAATATAGGATTTAATCGCGTCCCTTTTTACAAGCTTTCAATTAACTTGCTATGTATGTATGTATGTAACTATGTTTGTTCGAATGGAATCTTACAGCTCAATTTTGAACCAGATTTCTTCAACCAATTGTCCTGAAATTTTGTATATTCATGTTTTGTTTGGATGACCATGCATGGTCAGCTATGTGACGTTATTCTAAATCTAACATGGCGGAATACCTAAGACGGCGCACTAGTTATTTTTAAGGTATCAATTGAAAGGGCTTGCTGAGAATAACTCAAAAAATTAAATGACTTCACTCTGAATCCAACATGCCGGACCACCCAAGATGGCGGACTAGTTATTTTTAATGTACTCCTACAAGGCCTGCTGAGAATAATTCGAAAATTTAATGGCGTCCCTCTAAATCCAACATAACGGAGCACCCAAGATGGCGGACTAGTTATTCTTTATGCACTCCTAAAATATGAGTATCAAATGAAAGGCCTAGCTGAGAATAATTCCAAAAATTTAATTATGTCACTCTAAATCCAATATGTCTTGTCGCGAGATTTACCTGTGTACATACATACATTAGTCAATGAAATAACTTTATTTAGTTTATTTTATAATTTTTAGTACGTTTGAATAAAAGCTTGTTTTTTTAAAGGTTTTTTTACTTTTAATTTATTTATTATTTTCCTGACGTTTTAAACACGTTTTAGTGTTCTTGGTCGCGGGTAACTGTATATACTGGGATGGGACCTACCGCCGCGAATTGATGGCAGGATCGACTACCCTCAATTTTTCTTTAGGTTTTGAAAAGTCCTTGTTTACATTACCAGACACCACACTGCTGTAAATAGGTACAATAAATACAGTTGGCAATATTGAAGAAACTATCTTAGTGTAAAACTTGAAGAAGATGGCGCTGCTAGTGTGACAGAGGTCAGCGATTGGCTCCCGCGATTAGCGCGAACAAGTGAGACTCGCGACGACTAGTTAATGACTGAAGCACTATGAAATGGTAGGTTATTTTAAAGTACACCGCTTATTAATGTCAAATTAGAAAGTACTTGATTACCAATAATATTAAATAATAATTATTAACAACTACTTTGCATTGAGTTGACGCTAGATGTACTGGTTAAAAACTTTACTAAAAAGACACATAAACTTAACATTAGAAAAAAACCAAGTCCGCCTTTCTCATGGATCTCCAATATCATGAGGGGTTTGTTGCTCTACGCTGGGTAGGCGGGTTGGCGAGCACATTACGGGATGTTGATACACATAATGACGCTGCTGTCAATCTTCCAGAGATATCCCTTCGAACATTCTTACTGCATCCACGGGCAAGAGAGGAGAGGCAGCATTCCACTGCTGGCAAATGACCTGACGTATATTTGAAAGGAATGTAACCATGGCTTTGTGCCAAACATAGAATTGCGATGTAAAGACATTGTAACGCCAGTGAAACGGTACGGGAAAACTTCAAGAAAGCGCAGTCGCGACAAATTATTATGCAAAGTTTAAACTTTTCAGCCAAGGATTAACTAGTACGGAACATGTTTCGAGAGTTTTGGTAACTTCAACGAAATTGTGACTTGGAATTAAGAATGGCTTGGTTTTAAATACATTATTCGTAGTATTTCTTATACATAAACACATTAAGCAAGGTGCCACGCGCTGAGTTAGAAGTTGGTCCATGCAAAATTATTGTTTCTTGATATTGGTACGAGATGACTTATATGTAGAATACTTTTAAACATTAATTTTCCTCTATACTTTATTCTCATTCCCCAGGTGATTACTGTAATGCTCTTTGACGTCCTACGTAAGTAAGGTTTTTTTTTATAATTTTAACTTGTTGCTATTAAAATGCAACAACATTTTGTACAAATTATTGTTAGTGCATATGACTTATAAACTAAACTCAATTACTTTAACATACTATATACATACATGCAAAATCAGAATATTATTTTAATAGAGGTAGTGCTTTATATGGGGCAGTTGCCTTACTCACCAAGGTTGGCAGGCGGGTTGGCGAGTGCAGTACGGGATGTTGATACACCGAAAGACCCTGCTGCCCATCTTCCCGGGCATGAGAGGAGGGGTAACATTTTACTGCCGGCACTCCACGGCAATACATTGTCTATAATATCTATTAAATTTGTATCGTTCGTTTCAGCCGTGGACGTTTTAGTCCACTACTGAACACAGACCTCGCTCATGGATCTCCATGAGAGGTAGTTGCCATACTCACCACGCTTGGCAGGCGGGTTAGCGAGCGCAGTACGGGATGTTGGTACACGGAAGACGCTGCTGCCCATCTTCCGGAGGTATCCCTTAGCAGGCTCTCATTGCATCCATGGGTATGAGAGGAGGGGCAACATTCTACTGCCAGCACCCCACGGCATTAAATTTATATGCTTCTGAGAATTGCATATATCACGATGACTCATCATGATATACGCAATTCTCAGAAGGTACTAAAGCATGAAGGTGCAGACACTGATGTGTATCAAACCCAAAACAAATAGGCATCGTATCGGATCTTCCCCCTTCCTTTTCATTGCATTTCAAACACGGTCGTATCAGACGCACAAAACATCGAATGGTGTTCTTTGCGCATAGAAGAAGCTAATTTTGCTTAAGTGGGCTACTGCGCTTGCAGGGGAGTCTCCCTAGCGTGCCCTGTGTTTGACTCTATGAGTGATAAAATGCCGCTTTTTAAAACGAGAAGGTAGTTTTTTTTACTTTAACGCCAGTATTTTCCTCCAGCCGTAGGACGTCAACTGATGGACAAAGGTCTCCCTCATAGATGGGATACGAATTCCGATACGAGGGGTTGTTTCCATACTCATCACGCTTTGAAGGCAGCAGCGTCATTCCGTACTGCGCTCGCCAATCCGCCTGCCAATCGTAGTGAGTATGGCAACAATAATAATTATTAAATAATCCTGGACAATTCACGCAGCATCATCTAGCCCCAAGTTAAGCAGAGCTTGTGTTATGGGTATTAAATAGATGACTCATATACTTAATACATAATGTATGTAGGTCTCCCTCATAGATGGGATACGAATTCCGATACGAGGGGTTGTTTCCATACTCATCACGCTTTGAAGGCAGCAGCGTCATTCCGTACTGCGCTCGCCAATCCGCCTGCCAATCGTAGTGAGTATGGCAACAATAATAATTATTAAATAATCCTGGACAATTCACACAGCATCATCTAGCCCCAAGTTAAGCAGAGCTTGTGTTATGGGTACTAGATGACTGATATACTTAATAAATTATACTATATACTACTACTACAATCCCTCATGATCAGTTCTTGGTGTTCAATGAGGCCTTTGTGCAGCAGTGGATGTCCTACGGCTGGGATAGAAGAGAAGAAGAGATGCAATCAATATGAATCAAAAATTAAATACACATGAACAAAACTAATTTGAAAATGTCTAGGCCACTTAGTGCAGCGTGAGCCATTTGAACTTAGGCGGTTCTGCCACTGGTAACGTGTCCCACCGCGGTGCGCGGTGCAGGGCGGCGCTCTGGTCCGCGCCGCGCGCCGACGCGTTTTCAGTGTGTTGTCCTAGGCATGTTTTATATACAAATTGATATACTTGCCTTGCATACATTGTTTAAATTTGCGGCCCACGGTACGCGAATGCCCGAATCCCAAGGCTGCCTGCTTATAGGCCGAAGGCTGCGTAAGGAGGAAGTTTCTGGCGTGGGCTCCTTACTGCGGTGTAGAGCGCGTTGCAGTGTGTTTTTCGCCTTGTAACGGTTTTCTAGTTCAGACGGGACCAGTTAAGAGGCTTCACAAATGCAGAAAAAGTACTTTTTGACGGCATTTGACGACATTGTCGTCAGAGATTTTATCTTTTTCCAGCAATTACAAAACATAAGGAATTGAATTGAATGTTTCTTTTTACCCCCGACAAAAAGAGGGGTATTTTAAGTTTGTCTATGTGTATGTGGCTGGGTGTCTGTGTGTCTGTGACCCCGTAGCTTATAAGCGAGTAGACCGATTTGCGTGCAGTTTTATTTTAAAAGCTGGTTTTCCAGCGGTTGGTTCTTAAACATGTTTTATCAAAATCGGTTAACAAGTTTACAAGATATGAGGGGTGAAAGACGGGATGGACATTACCCAAATGTGGTATCAAATGAAAGGGCATGATGTGTAGATTGCAAAACTAGGGATACACGTTACAAAAAAAAAATGTTAACTTCAAGACTAGGTACTTTACCTGTCGGTATAGGTAACTTAATTTTTTAATTTTTTTTTAGCCCCAGTGTAATCAGTGCTTGTGTTATGATGTCGTGATTGATAAAACTTAATAGATATATTTTGTGACAAACATCCATACCTTAACGATTTAAAAAAGCCGTGTTGGCCGAGTGGTATGTACCCCCGACTTTCAATCCGCGAAGGTCGTGGGTTCGATACCGGCCGTGCACCAATGGATTTTTCTTTCTTGAAAAAATTATGTGCACACTTAACACGAGCTTTAACGGTGAAGGAAACATCGTGAGGAAACACGCGGCTTAGTTAGCTTCAGACGTATTGACCTGTTCTTTCCTCTGAATAATAGCTGACTAAGCTGAGAGGATGGTATAGGTGCTGGGCAAGCCTAATCCATCTAACAATGTCCCAGGCACTGCAGCGTCCCGTACAACATGATTACCAGTTGCTGAAGCTGTATAAATCATCTATAATAGATGCAAAGGCCTTACTTTTTTTTAACGATTTACATCTACAGTCTACTAAGTCGTGGCACATAATAGGAAATACATACGATTACACGCATAAAGGAAAACATCCCTCTTCCTAGTAATCGTGTTATTAGCACACACTAGCGCTCTGATAACATAAATCAGTCCGCAAAGCACGGCGCATTCTAGCAGCATATTACCATCTTTAACACTTGAGCCGATTGCGATGGCGCATTGTTTAGATGTGAGCACGCGCGTACGCTTTGTTCAACGCAATACTTATGAATTTCCTAGGGGAAGTTTTTATTGTGCACGTACCTACGATAACAACTTAGCACATAAGCAGTGCCCAATATACATACGGAACAATAGTTTATTGATTAGGTACCTGGCTAGTTTTGTGTTGTGTTTGTGGTTCGCGCGGAATTTTGCGTGAATTCCGTTAGTTACTAGGTGCTGTAGTTGTAGGATACCTGTCGGTGTAGGTAACTTTGTTTTTTTTTAGCACCAGAGTAACATGATGATATGATGATATATGAGATAATAGATGATAAAATATAGATGATAATAGATGATAAAAAACCTTTTAAACATAAGTTTTGGAACCTTTGTGTTTCAAGGAAACGAAAAAAAATATCATTAATTTACGATTCCGTTGGGATTTGACTCTCTTCCGTCAAATCTGTACTTGACGCTTCCTAAAGCCGGACTAAGGTGCGGAACCCGTGTCGCGTTACGTCGAAATTCTTGGTAAGTTTATTATGGTTTAGCACCTATTAGAGCGCCATCTACAGGTAACAAGAGTTCTGTTCATAGTCTGAAATTGCATTAAGTAGAAATGACTAGAGATTTATCGCTATAGCTTATTCTACTTAAGTGTGCGTCAATACTATAAAAATAACAAACCTAGTGTTTTTTTGGATATTGCGAATTTCTCCTCTTAGTAAAGTTGTAGATTCATAATAATTTTTATTCTTTATGTCACGTTTATAATGTTTGCATGATTTGAAGTTCACAAACCGAAGTTCTTTTTTTAAGGCTTCAGATGTCACCTTTTTCTATTGATAGAATAGTAGGTATCCTTAATGTTAAGTCTCAAATAAATCAGTCTATTTATCTTACACTAAAAGACTGCTTTCCGATTATCTAAATAACGTCTACATTATCCGAGATAGTGGCATTATTTAGAATTTATTACCCCGTTGCAGTGGTGAGTGCATCCAGGGTAACATAATGCAGTCTTCTTGTAAAGGATTTCTCATTTGATCCATGATTATAAAATCGCAGCGTGTTATTATGTTGAATCAGCATACTTATTCAACGGCTCTTATTTCAATCAATCAGTGTAATTGCGTTCGTAATGTATGGCCATTTGAATGCTGGTAAACATACTATTATAGTAAGACCTATTTTCTATGTACTATAGTTGCTAAACTTCGTAAATGTATGATATCTCATCGCTGGACAAGAGTCTCCTGTAAATAACCTCCGTCCCTCGCATGCCAGACATGCCAAAATAATCGGTGCAATTTGCTTACTTGCCTACAAAAAGGATGTTTAAGTCAACAAATTGCCAGCAATCACCAATTCTCTTACGAATTTCATACGACTTTCTTTTTACGAATCAGCATAGGTAACCAGTACGAATGTTTGCTCATTTTTCATATCTACATTCGTGACCTTGTAATCAGCAGTGAATTCAGTTAGGGCAACGCGACATACATTCCGTCGAGCTTGCGAGTCGGTCCTGACATGAAATTGATTCAGTGCGGGACGTGAGCAGACTAGCGTCGTCCAAATGTAAGCCAGCAACGAAAGTTTATGTTGACGTACTGCAAATTTAATTAGCTTTACGTGCGAGTGAATGGCTCTTGTTGGAAAGTCGGTCAAATTGTTGTTTGTACATTTTTGATGACAATACTCGGGTTGTTCTGTTGTTTTCTTCTAAGCCTTTCTTTTTATGAAGCGTTGTTTACTTCAAACAATTTGCTTCGACAAATTGTTTTTGAAAATTGCAGCACATTGCTATGAAAATTTATGTTGACGTACCTACTGCAAATTAAATTCGCTTTATGTCCAAGTGACTGATTCTTGGTGGAAAGTCGATATTTATACTGTTCTTTGTACAGATTTGAGGACAATGCTTGGCTTGTTTTGTTGTTTTCTTCTGGGTCTTTTATGCAAAGCGGTTGTTTTCCTCAAACCAATGACTAATCATTTTTAGGGTTCCGGACCAAAATGGTAAAAAGGAACCCTTATAGAATCACTCTGTCTGTCTGTCTGTCTGTCTGTCTGTCACAACTGGATATCTCGAGAACTACTAATGCTATCGACTTGAAATTTAAAATGGTAAAAGACAACACTTTTTTACTAATATAGCGTATATTAAAATGTTAAAAAGTATTCTAATTTTGAATGCAGGGGGGCGGAAAGGGGATCTCAAAATTTTAAAGTGAAGTTACTAGGCCGTGTGGGGTATCATATGAAAGGTATTTATTTGCACATTAATAAACAGTTTTTAGTTTTCCTTTAAGCCGTATTGTTATTGAGATATTTACAAAAATGTTGAAAAAACGACCGTTCCCCCCCCCCCCTTATCTCCGAAGTTTGCAGAGATAAACCTGTGATATTTTTATTGCTAATTGAAATGTATGTAAACTTTATAGGAAAATTATAGCGAACTCTCTAATTTGCATAGTTTTTTAGACAAGGGGGTTGGAAGGGGGGTTTTCAAAAAAATTGTGAAGTTACTAGGTGATGTGGGGTATCATATGACAGGTAATCACTTGCACATTAATAAACAGTTTTTATTTTTCCTTTACGCCGTATTGTTTTTGAGATATTTACAAAAATGTTGAAAAAACGACCGTTCCCCCCCCTTATCTCCGAAGTTTTCAAAGATAAACCCGTGATATTTTTATTGCTAATAGAAGTGTATGTAAACTTTATAGGAAAATTATAGCGAACTCTCTAATTTGCATAGTTTTTTAGACAAGGGGGTTGGAAGGGGGGTTTTCAAAAAATTTGTGAAGTTACTAGGTGATGTGGGGTATCATATAAAAGGTATTTACTTGCACATTAATAAACAGTTTTTATTTTTCCTTTAAGCCGTATTGTTTTTGAGATATTTACAAAAATGTTAAAAAAATTACCGTTCCCCCCCCTTATCTCCGAAGTTTGCAGAGATAAAACCGTGATACTTTTATACCTAATAGAAGTGTATGTAAACTTTATAGGAAATTTATTACAAACTCTCTACTTAGCATACTTTTTTAGAAATCATCGAAAGTGTAAAAATCTACATAAGTTCCGCTATCAGACAAGAGATGGCGCTGTCAAGGTTCTCCAACAAATATAAAACCGCCTTTGTCATATATTATATTGTATGATGGCACGGAACCCTCGGTGCGCGAGTCCGACTCGCTCTTGCCCGGTTTTATTGATTTTTCCTAATTGTTTGCAGCATAATACCTTACGGGATCGAATCAGCTACATATATAGAAGAACTCGGTAGCCGACATAGCCAAACGGATAAGCCCGTGGTAGTGGCAATGGGCAGTCATGTAGCTCGTAGAACAGATAGCCGATGGGGGCGAAAAATTGACGAGTGGAGGCCACGGACTAACAAGATGGGAAGGGCCGTGGATGCAGGTCACTTCCAACCACAATACCTGAAAATGAGGGAAGTCTATGACTAGCAGTGGATGTCCTACGGCCGAATTGATAGGATTTTTTTTATAGCTGTGCTATTGCTGTACAGTACAATGTAGTATCCCAGCGACCGATGTCATCATCATCATTACAGCCGTAGGACTGCGGTCCACGTCCACTGCTGGACATAAGCCTCCTCATACTTCTTCAAGAGGAGATTGTTGCCATACTCGCCACTCTTGGCAGGCGGGTTGGCGAGCACAGTGTGGGATGTTGATACACGGAAAGATGCTGCTGGGAAGATGGGCATCTTCCGGAGCAGAGAAGACCATTAGCAGATTCTTACTGCATCTACGGGCAAGAGAGGGGAAGCAAATCTCTAATGCCGGCACCTGACGGCACCCATGTGTAACTAAGTAAACCACAATTTCTAAGAACGAACAACAGAGTAGATAAGGAAAGGTATGTATGAGTTGAAATGAATTAAATTGTGACCAATCTCCGGCAGGGAAGGAAACAAAATAAGTAGGGAAAGACTCGAGTGACGGTTTTTTCACAATTTGTTTTACGGGACATTATCTTTTGCTTCCAGGAGCGACGAGATGCGGAAAACAAAGAGTTTGAGAAGGGCTAAAGAAATAAAAAAATACTTCTGAAGTACGAAACGTTTCCGCTATTTATTCTGTTCACATTTCAACAAAAAGTCTATGAAACATCTATTATAGATGGTTTTTACGGCGTCAACAACTGGTATGCATACAGTGCGGGTCGCTGCAGAACCTGGGACATTGTTGGATGGCTTAGGCTTGACCAGCAACCTATATCATACTCCCAGCTCAGTCAGCTATGATACAATACATCATAAATAAATAGAATACAACGCCATACATGCCACTTGATGGGTGAACGTATCTTATTTTGTCTCTACGAGTTTTAAAAAACTCATTAAAACTTTCTAAGCCGATATGGTACCAACATAAAGAGGGTTTTAAAAATACAAAATACATTATCCGCCAACTTGAGTAGTTATAAGTATAACGCATAGTTTTGTGACCCCTACTAACCACAAGCGTATGCAAAATATCAACTCAGTCAGATGTCAGAAAGTTGGTAAAATTTTGCTTGCAAGATATGATTACAGGTAGACACTGGGACAAGTAAAACTAAATTAAGCATGAAGGTTAATTCGCGCAGTTTGTTAGTTAGGAAGTTTCACTAGCATTATTATTATATTTCACAAAACGTCTAGTATTCTTTTTAATTATTTGGCGTTTTACGAGAAGCGTTCATACTCGGAGATGAAATGTAGTATTTAGCTGTGCCTTCAAAATTCACAATTATATCATGTTACACAGAACGAGGCACGAGCCCCTATGCCAAACGATAATAAGGGAGGCGTCGCTTACAAACAAAGACAGTGTCTGAAAAGTTATTTATACCTCACTATCGAAGAAATATTGGTTCTAAATACCATCGTCAGCTTTATATTGTTTTCTAAATCGGGAGCAGTTGTGCCTGTAGCTTCCGGCGTTTTAGCTTGTTTTGCGAGAAAATCCACTCTCTCTCTGATTTTCTTTTATGTCATTGTTCGATAGTAGAAAATAAACTTATGGACGTAGGAATCGTGTTTTAATGAGTATTATTTCCTGTATAATTTGATATTAGGGTACTTTTACGAGGGGAGCGGCACTATATGGTACATTTGGATATAAGGGTCGTTCTATACATACCTAATATGAGTACATAACAAAATCTTGCTTTATTATATCACAAAAATATTACAACGGCAGGTTGATAACATATCTTGTAACAGGCGTGTATCTCGCAAACATCGCTGTCAAAGATCAATTTTCTAATATACAAGGAATTTACGTTTGACAGCGATAGTCGATATAGATAGAGTGTTAAATCACAACACTCTTGTAAATGCTCTCTACATTATATAATAAGCATCACTAACATTGACACAATGTAACTCCTATCAACGTCATAAATAGAAATCCCATGTAAAATAGAGACAGGTATTTGTTTCAGATGCATCCTTTAAATTAGGAGTACCCGTTTGTTGAGGGTGTACGGGATGTAATGTTGCACACACTTGTCAGATGATTGCCTTCTCTTGGGCGCGACTGGCACTTGAGGGAAATCACTCTCTGAATGTAGGCACTATCGGGTGAAATAGGGATGCACATGGAAATATACGATTAACATAAGAATGCACATGCAACATTCAACTCAAAACATCATTATCATCATCTAAGCCATAGGATGTCCACAGCTAGACGCAGGATTTCCTCATGGATCTCCAAGTGATCATGAGGGGGTTGTTGACAAACTCACCACGCTTGGCAGGCTGGTTGGTGAGCGCAGTACGGGATGTTAATGGGCTGCTGCCCATCTTGCGGAGGTATCATAACCTTTCTTAAAACGAATAAACAAACGCTATATCAAATCTTTCTTTACACTCAGATAATGAAATAAACGTAACGCATCATTGAAATTTCGATTCGTGTTAATTTACAACCTCAACACAAAATAAAATTGTTAGATGGTGACATTATAACGGTCGAGTTAAATTCTTCTGATCGCAACTTTTCCTAACTCAAAAATAAAATTACTCGCGTATCATCTGAAGTGAACCGATTCAAATATGTGCTTTATTCTTTTAATTTGTGTTGTTTTATTTTATAATTTATGTTATATGACGCATCAATAAGGTCCATGCGGCCGCACTGAATAAGTTTTTATTTATGATTTGATTTGGTCATCTCAAATGCTCAATAGCGTCATTAACAGACAACGCTGACGTTTATCTATCCATCCATCTACTCTATCTGATAGCCTAAGTCCTAAATTGGCACTCCTATGTAAAATATGGAGGCCTTAAATTAGGAGTACCAATTTGGTGAGAACGGGAGCACGGGATGTGATGTTGCACACACTTGTCAGATGATTGCCGTCTCTGGGGCGCTACTGGCACTCTCCGAATGTAGGTCCTATCGGTGAAATAGGGACGCACATGGCAAGTTACGATTTTTGTTCCTAACCAATTCCTTGCCATTGCTGGACAAAGGTCTCTCTAAAAAATTAACGACAGTTTTTAGGTTTTGATTCTCAGCCGTAGGATAGCCTCTGCTGGACATACACCTCACCGATAGTTAGATCATGAAGGGGGTGGTTGCCATATTCACCACGCTTAGTTAACAGGTTGGCGCAGTATTCCTTTTGCTTTTCTCCCTAATTGAAAATAAAATCAATTATTCAATTAAACTGTGTTTTGTTTTTCGATTGTTAATTGATTATATAACATTTATTTTTGCTTTAATTAATAAAAACTTTACTTTGATTCTTTCATCTTTCGGAGGAATCACTCGGCAGACTTTTTCGGTAGCCTTCTACTGCCGGCACCCCACGGTTTTGATTATATGATACGAATTACGAGCAACGACTCAAGCTTCGTTCAATAAAACATCGACACGCGACACTGGCTGCACTAAAGCGAATATTTCGTGTACCCGCGACCTGAGTGCAATCTAGTTCGCGACTCGGGGCGGGACGAGTACAATATCTCCGACTCAGGTCTCCATGGGGAGTTTTTCGATAGCTTTCAAAGGGAGCCTCGCGTCAATGTGAATGAGTAATCGACGCGAGGGCACGCTTTACGGCGCTTTGTGTGATTAGGAATGGTAAATGGGGGTAAATTTTGTTGTGTACTTGAGATTTTGAGGTATATTGAGCAGGTGATTTTGAATTAGCTTTGTTTTGTTGGGTTTGTTCCGTTTCATTCTAACAGAGTGCGGCACAAATGTTTGAATACTATAAAACATTAAAATGTGCAGGCACTCTTCTCTTGTAGATCATTCTCTCACTCTTCTTAAATTGCAGCTCAGTATGTGCCAAAGTTCTAAGAGTGCCTGCACATTTGGATGTTTTCTAGCATTCAAACATTTGTGCCGCACACTGGTGGAATACGACCTAAAGAGATGTGCCACAGCATTTTATGCAGTATTCTTTTTGAAAAAACCTAAAGCAAGTAAGAATCCATTTGTTTGATTGTCATGACATGTTTAAAATTTACTAACTCTTTATTCAGTAGCATAATAAGTAATTTAATTGAAAAAACCCCTACGCAATTTAAAATTGTAATGTCTCAAATTTACTTACATTCAGAATCTTTTATGTATAAAACAAAGTCGTGTTAGTTATACCACTTATAACTCGAGAACGGCTGAACCGATTTCAATGATCTTAGATGTTTTAGATTTATCTGAGCCCGGGTTATGTGCTTACCGGGCAACAATGGATTTTTATTTCTTGAAAAATGTATGTGCACACTTAACAAGTGCTTTAACGGTGAAGGAAACATCGTGAGGAAACCCGCGGCTTAGTTAGCTTCAGACATTTGACCTGTTCTTTCCTCTGAATAATAGCTGACTAAGCTGGGAGGATGGTAAAGGTGCTAGGCAAGCCTAATCCATCTAACAATATCCCAGGCATTGCAGCATCCCGTACAGCATGATTACCATTTGCTGACGCTGTATAAATCATCTATAATAGATGCAAAAGGCCTTACTCTTTTATTACAATCCGTCTCACTACAAGAGTAGTGAGAACTCCGAATGCCTATTTATTTCGTTGGAAAGACAAGTTCCACATTAATTTTGACATGTTTACCAGATCAACTAGACAATGACATTTCAACAAAGATCTTTATCAATTTAAATAACCCAGAATATTATCGAAGTCGCTAACAGTAGGTGCGATACAAAGTTCGCCGATGGTCATACACTTTCACAATGTTTTTAGGTAGGTACTACGCCATTTCGAAAACAATGTTCTAAAACTTAAGTGTAATGGCAACCGATTCAAATTCATAACAGTCTTATTTCCATTTAATCCAAAAATATCAGCATAACCAAATTTCGTTGAGTCCCAGATGTTTCTCGAAGAAAGTTATGGTTAAAGCTTTTGAAAGCAACTAGAAGAAGTAAGACCGCAAATCGTATCAACTGCGACTTCGCACACTCACATAAATATTTTCCATATAACTAACACCTCCGACATGAGGTTGTATTAACTCGATTTGAGATTTATTTCCCGAACCAGCGACGATTTGCGACAATTCTACGTGCACAGAAATTCTTTCGGTAATGCTCTAGGCTAGGCCTATAATTGGGGTCAGTAGTTCGCTTTGCACTCGAACCATATTTATTTGAACTGGAAGCAGGAAGGCTGTTTGCTTTTGGTATATTTTGCTCGAATTTATCGGAAATCGAGAATTCAAGTTAAGATCCTTCCTTTCACAGATTTGATTTAATATTCAGCCTTCTTTTCCTGACCTAATCCAACCTAGGTGGGGTCGGCACAACATATGATTTTATTACATTCCGCCTCGTCAGAATCTCATTCACATCTTTTCCAGCCATATCATCTTTCACGCTGCCATCTATACATTTTTAGGTTAAGGTTTCGGCCATGGGGAAATGATATAACTTTGTCTGCCAGTTTCAACTGAATTCTTAAAATTGCATGTCCCGTTTCTTTTGTTAATGCAAAAAAATAACGGAAGACATGGGACTACGCCATTACTCCGCAAGAACTAACTTTCGCAATTCAATTAATTATCCAATCGATTCGGAAAATCAAAACTATTATAGTAGGTATACAAACTTAGCAGTACAATATACCTCTACACGTTCTCGAGATACAGGGATAGACAGATAGACAGACCGATAGACAGACAGAACTCTAAAAACCCTAAAAAAACATTAGGTACATACGCTGTCTACACTCAGGAATCGAACCAACTAATAACAACAACATCCCGTACCCTTATGACATCAATTGATAGCGTCGATCGCTAGGATTAAATCTTTATAAATAACAAACATGGTATATTAAATGTAAGGAAAACAATATCTGTAGACAAGACTTATCCCTTATTGTCGGAATCGAACCTGTCAAAACTATCTTCATCATTTCGGCCATAAAACGTCCACTACTGAACACAGGCCTCCTATCATAGAACTCCTTGGTAGTTGCCATACTCGCTTGGCAGGCGGAATGGCGAGCGTAGTACGGAATGATGATACACGGAAAGACACTGCTGTCCATCTTCTGGAGGTATTCCTTAGCAGGCTCTTACTGCATCCACGGGCATGAGAGGAGGGGTAACATTCTACTGCCGGCATCCCACCGCATAAAGTAAAGTAGAAGTGGTAACAGTGGTAGAAGTTTCTGAAAAGTAATATTAGACAAAAGAGTAAATAAAACAAACAGGGGAAATCTGTGATTCTGCAAGAAGAGGCGTCAACTTCAGGATATGATATGCTACACAAAGTTTATGTATTTTTGTATTTAAAAAAAAAAAGTTCCTGAGACTGCGTTTTCTCGCCTATTGCCTTGGCTACTCAATGTCTTCAACTTCCATCAGCATTTTTACCACCGATGTGTCCCGACTATGGATTGCCATGTTAATGATGTAGTCCCTTTTGTGTTTGTTGCTGATAATGTATGCTGATCTTTTAGGTCGTAGCTTTAGGATTGGAAATAAAATTACTAACTTTTCTAATTATGGTGGAAAATCTGTGATAAAAAATCCTGGTTCTGTATGCAAGAAGTAGTACAAAATACAGCACTCTTTGAGCTAATTTTCCTATAATTAGCTCCGTGAAATGTCTCAAATTGGCATCGAGGTCTAAGCCGCAATAACTTAATATAAATTGATGCGATTAATATTGTCAAAATATTTACCATAGTGCATAACCATGTCACGGAACATACTTCAAAGCAATTGCAAGTACGACACATTTATCTCGCTGCTCGAGCGATGAAAGCTTCCATTACCTACTGCCACTGTACCGAAATGGATATGTGCACTTAGGTCTGTCGCGAATCGAACTGGTATTTAAATAGGCCTAGCAAAAGTGCCGTCAAAACCTTTTCGTATGTTCGTGCCTGTCCATAACGGATTTGATGGAATACGTTTATACAATAAAATCGGCCAAGAGCGAATCGGACTCGCGCACCGAGGGTTCCGTGCCATCATACAATATCATCATCATCATTTCAGCCGTTAAACGTCACTGAGCACAGGCCTCCCTCATGGATTCTCGTGAGAGGTAGTTGCCATACTCACCACGCTTGGCAGGCGGGTTGGCGAGCGCAGCTCTGGATGTTCTGCTGCCCATTTTTCGGATGAATCCCTTAGCAGGCTCTTACTGCATCCACGGGCATGAGAGGAGGGGTAACATTCTACTGCCGGCACCCCCTTAGCAGGCTCATACAATATAATATAATTATGTCAAAGGCGGTTCATATATTTTGTTGGAGAACGTTGACAGCGCCATCTTTTGTCTAATAGCGGAACTCTTGTAGATGTTTTACACTTTCGATGATTTCTAAAAAACTATGCAAATTAGAGAGTTTGCTGTAATTTTTCTGAAATCTTTACATACACTTTTATTAGCGATGAAAGTTTTAGGTGTTTATCTCTGCAAACTTCGGAGGTAAGGGGGGGGGGGGCGGTATTTTTTTCAACATTTTTGTAAATAACTCGAAAACGATACAGCTTAAAGGAAAACTAAAAATTGTTTATTAATGTCCAAAATACAAAATGAATACCTTTCATATAATACCCCTGACCTAGTTACTTCACTTACAATTTTAGAGACCCCCTTTCCGCCCACCCCCCTTGCAATCATTATAAGAATATATTTCAACATTTTATATATTCCATATTAAGTAGTTAAAAGCGTCATCTTATACTATTTCAGGTATCAGGTAATCAGGTAGAACTCAAGATATCCATTGGTGACAGACAGACAGATAGACAAAGTGATACCATAAGAGTTCCTTTTTACCATTTCGGTCTGGAACCCTAAAAATGATTGTACTGTCTGTAACTTAAAAATACAACCTTGCATGTGCATACATTTATATACAGATATTATTATTATTATACAGAGCATATATGTATAATAGTTGTAATTAGCCGTGGGGTGCCGACAGTAGAATGTTACCCCTCCTCTCATGCCCGTGGATGCAGTAAGAGCATGCTAAGGGATACTTTCGGAAGATGGGCAGCAGCGTCTTTCCGTGTATCAACATCGCAAACTGCGCTCGCCAACCCGCTTGCCCAGCGTGGTGAGTATGGCAACTACCCCTCATGGAGATCCATGAGGGAGGCCTGTGTTCAGTAGTGGACGTTTTACGGCTGGAATGATGAAAAATGATGATTTAATAGTTGGGGTTGAAAACTGAATAGGTAAAGGTACCTATAATTAATAGAATCAGGCGTTACTTTGCGGAAATCCATATTATTATGACAAACAATGAAAATATCTAGTTTTAATTTCGCTAATGCTGAGATTTGATAATAATGAGAGCTCGGCGGCTGGAACGAAAGTGAAAGTTTTCGTTCCAGCCGCCGACCAGTCAACATCTCGGCGTTTAACCTGAAGATGCCTCGCGGAGAGGCGAAACACGTGTCGTCGTGTGGGTTTGGGTATGCATGTTGCACTAACAGCCTGGTTCCCCCTACATGTGCATAATTAGCGGGCGGAAGGGCGGTGCATATGCATCTCAGCATTAGCGGAATTAAAACTAGATATTTTCATTGTTTGTCATAGTAAAGGTACCTACTGTCATTATAATTCCAGCTGCAGGTTGTCCAATGCTGACCTCCCTCATGGATGTCCAAGCTCCTGAAGGGGTTTTTTGGCATAGGCCTCCCTCATGGATCTGCTCCCCCATGGAGCAGATATATGTTTTTTATTTTCTTATTGAATCATCACAATTTATATGACGAAATTGTAAGACTGTCTGACAGACTGTAAAAGTCCAATGCAGATAAACGACACAAAATGCTTTGATGAGAGGAAAATAACGATAATATGGGTTGCTGACGATTCGGACAAAATATATTGGGGCACAATTTATTTATTTATTTCCCAATCGACATACTATCGAGATATTCAGCGAACTGTTCTTTATGAAGAATATATTAAGAATAAAGACAGCGTTTAAATTAATAGATAAATATAAAAAAATATATATAAAAATCAAAAAACAAATAAAAAGGAATTAGGGCTACCAAAATTAAAGAAAAATAATGGGTCAGTGCCCACTCGGCCCGCTTAGTAGGGTTCCAAACCTACTAACGCATTGGTGCTTTTATTTCTTACTGTCGTACGAAATAAAACGAATTACACACATTGTTATATTAATTGTTAAAGGAAGGTTCAAATAAATATAAATTTTGCGTCTAGGGCTGTCCTAGATACCAGGTTATAAATAAATTATATTAAATGTTGATACCTAGATGAAACTACTCAAAGGTGTGTGTTAATCTAATAAAAGTGCTTCGCGCACATCGACACTACAAGGTGTTTGTTAATCAAAGTTATATTCCAGTTTGCTGAGTGAGTTAACTTCGTCAGAGGTCAAAAGTATTGCACATTATGGTGCAGGTTGACAAGGCGGGAGTTTAATTAAATCTAGTGACGACCGCTACGCCACAGCGGGCGAAAGTCCGCCTGCGATGCAAGAGGCAACCTCTTACATGCGTGCGATTGCGTGCGATTCCCGCCTAGGGACAAATGTCTGCAAGATCTGCAGGAATTTGTTCAGGGTGTTCGGGCAGATTTTCTATATATATTATATATTAAAATAGCTATCTGTGTAGCATAATGTAATAAGTATATCAGTCATCTCATAATAAGTACATACATATATCAGGCGATTCTCCCGATTCTCCCGGCGCGGCGGCTCAAAGCGCGTCGCATAGAAATAAATGAGGTAGTTTTGTAAATATGCTCGATACAGTTCCTCACCCGATATTGTCTCACAGTAGTATTGATTCTTCGTGTATTATATTCGTATTTTGATGTATGTACCTACTTTTAGTCTTATTTTTCAGTGATCTACCTACTGTATGTCTTTGGTGTTAGACGTACCTACGTATAGATTTTAGATAATGAGGGCCCGATACGCTTAGGACAAGCCCAAAAGGGCTTTTTGAGTGTATTTTAGTATAAGAACTAATGTAATTTTCTTGAAATAAATAAATATCATAACACAAGTTCTGCTTAGTTTTGGCTAGGTGATGCTGTATTAATTTTCCAGCATTATTTTCGAACGAGTGAACTAAGCGAACGAAGTATAATACGAATCGATTGTCATGGGGGAATTTAGATATTATGGGGTAGTCCGAGAATAACTCTTGAACGGATGATCGGATTTTGATGAAATTTAAAACTTAAGGGCATTAATCATCATCATTTCAGCCGTAAAACGTCCACTACTGAATTAAGGCCTCCCTCATGGATCTCCATGAGGGGTAGTTGCCATACTCACCACGCTTGGCAGGCGGGTTGGTGAGCGCAGTATGTGATGTTGATATACGGAAAGACGCTGCTGCCCATCTTCCGGAGGTGTCCCTTAGCAGGCTCTTACTGCATCCACGGGTAGGAGAGGAGGGGTAACACTCTACTGCCGGCACCCCACGGCGAAACACTCGTGAGCGATTAATTGTAATATCAGTATAGCGCGAGCAGATTTCTGGGTTTCTGGTTACAGCTCCGCGTTTTTGTTCGACTAACGATAGACATAACTTTTGAAACAGTCATGGTTGTGAACATTTACCATGATTTAATTATTTTTTCCCCAATATTTCAGCGCAGTTCTACACGCCAAAATCACGAATAAACTGAAGTCTTCTGCGAGTGGGTAGTCATTGGCAGATAGAACGATCTACCCTCTTTCTAATTCTCTGACTGCGAATGATGGCCCCACTAGCGGTTTCACTTTCTGGGGTGCCGGCAGTAGAATGTTGCCCCTCCTCTCTTTCCCGTGGATGCAGTAAGACTCTGCCAAGGGATGTCTCCGGATAATGGGCAGCGTCCTTCCGTGTATCAACATTCCGTACTGCGCTCGCCAACCCGCCTGCCAGGCGTGGTGAGTATGGCTTGTTGCCATTGCCCTTATGATCAATACATCCATAGGGAGGCTTTTGTCTAGACTGCTAGACGAAAGCCTCCCTGTGTCCACTGGGACATCCTACGGCTGAGATGATGAATGTTGCCGACTGTACCAATAAGTTTTAAGTCAAAACTCAGCCTTTTGTTAAACTTTATCTCGATTACGAGAATCTGAGCCGAATTCCACTCGTTAAACTAATTTTCTTTGTAACGAATTGAATTACTCAAGTAATTATGAATTTTATTTAAGGTAAGTTTTAAATAAAGGGAAGTTAGATTTGTAGGGACAAAATCTATGGATAAAATTGTTCATATATTTCCTACAAATATACTCTAAAACAGCCGTGTTGGTGTCGAGTGGTATGTACTATACGTACTTATGATTTTCAATCCGAAAGTCGTAGGTTCGATACCGGCCGTTCTTTCTTAAAAAATATATGTGCGCACACTTAACACGTGCCTTAACGGTGATGGAAAAGATCGCAGGGAAACACGCGGCTTAGTAATCTTATGACATATTGATTGACTTTTCTTTTGACTAATAGGTGACTCATCATCATCATCATCATTTCAGACATAGGATGTCCTCTATTGGACACATGCGTTCCTCAAGGCCGTGGGGTGCCGGCAGTAGAATGTTACCTCTCCTCTCATACCCGTGGATGCAGTTAGAGCCTGCTAAGGGATACCTCCGGAAGATGGGCAGCAGCGTCTTTCCGTGTATTGACATCCCGTGCTGCGCTCGCCAACCCGCCTGCCAAGCGTGGTGAGTATGGCAACTACCCCTCATGGAGATCCATGGGGGAGGCCTGTTCAGTAGTGGACTTTTTACGGCTGGAATGGTGGTTCCTTAAGGACTTCCAAGTATTGCGGCTGGACGCGGCCTTCATCCATCGCCAACCTGCATACCTCGCCTATAGTATGGTATTTTCAACCTTTTAAGGGGTTGCAAAGACAGTTTTTCGATTTACGGTTCCGTTTGCGAAATATAAAAGTAATCATTATTTTGAGCGTTTTTTTTTCAAATAAATCTGAAAAAATCATGAATGTAGCTTAAACCACGAACTTTAAGAAGAGAAAGAGAAAACTATAAGAGATAATTTCACTTCAACTGACTCGTGAGTCACACTATTAATTATTATGTTAAACGGGTTTTCTACTCACGTTAAGTATTCATTGAAAATAGGTATCCACCAGTGCAACGCGAGCGCGTGAGAGGGAAGGAGACGGTACCGCGTAAAAGCTCCATTCCCTGACGTAAGATCCCTTGGGAGGAACTGAACACGTTGGATACCTATTTTTAACGAATATTTAACGTGAGTAGAAAACCCGTTTAATATAACAATATAAAAGATAAGCCATCTTTTTTAGTTTTGGAGAAATAGTCGCTCAGATAGGTCAGTGTTGCGGTTTCCGGAACATACAGGAACATCTTAAACCGAAAATTCAACTGATTCCTGTTAATAAAATCATACACCAACTTCTAACAACAGATCTACGGTTAACTACGGAACTCTACATAGCGTGTGGACCGACGCGCACCTGGCCTAATTTATTTATGTTTAATCTTTGATATCTCAGTACTCCGCCGTTTATAAACCGATTTAGAAAATTATTTTTGGGTTAGACTAAAACACTTCCAGATTTCACATTAATTTCAAAACTCGATTTTGATGATTTATTAGGAAATTGAATCATATTTTGTAAAAGTGTATCCTGGAGTTCCTCAATGATTAGTCCAATAGAACTCCAGTAGCCCCGCGGTTGGGTTTTTTTTATTTCACTTATAGGTACGAATATTTGCTTATTTCAAAAACCACTTCTGTTAAAGGGACCCATGAGAAATCGAGGGAACTTCTTAAATGTATTAGGCGTACAAAGCGTTTCGGTTATTTTCGGCATGAAATCAAGCATCTCATTTTGACCATTGTAGTTGTTTTTGTTAATAAAATGTTACCTAATAATAATAGAATTAATAAATAATAGAAGAACTATTAACGGTACTCATTTTCATTTAGCAACAACAGTTTTAGTCTACATATTTTAATAAGTTTTGTGTACAATTCAACTAGCAAAACCTACAATAATATCATCATCAACTCTGCCGGCACCCCACGACCATACAATTTCTTATATCAATGAATCATATGCCTTCCTATAAAAAAGACGAAGCAAGCAATGCTTTTAAGGACATTCAGTTTTTTTTCGATGATGATTACGAAAACTAGTTCACATACAAAAATAAATTATGTACCAACCACGATCTATTAAGCTCAATAAAAGATTCGAATAATAACGTTCATCTACGAAATGCTACTGGTTATTGGAGGTTTGCAATACCAATTCCAGTCAAAATGGAAATCCAGTTACAATCGAAGGGTAATCAAATTTTTAATCTGCAATAACCCAATTAATGTCGGGACGTATCTATAAAATATATAGCGGGAAAAATCGTGGAGGGTGGAACAGAGATGATTTTTATAACGAGGTCTTCGGAAATTAGGTCGTCGCTAGGGCATGACTGCCGGCCTTTCCGCGTCCGGCTTTTGATGCCTTTGGTTATTTACTGTCTTTAAAAAAGAAGGAGGTTCTCAAGTCGACTGTGATTTACAAGCTTTTGCTTAACTTGCAATGTATGTGTGTATGTATGTAACTATGTTTGTTCGGATGGAATCTTGTACTTAACTCAATTCTTAAGATAAGAAAATTCTTCATTGCACAAAAACATGTACATAGGCGAACTTAATGCTATTTAGCATTTTCTTCCAGCTAACCTTTGTGTAGTGCAGAGTTTTGTGGTGGTGCGAAAAATAAATATGATTTTGAGTAGGTAATTTACAAAAAAAAAATAACATAAAGATACATAGATAATAAGATAAACAGCATAATATAAGAAATATATCCAAATAATAATACATACAATAAGTATAATTACAAATAAATAAATAAACATAAATTATTCAATTTTGTTCATCAACAATCAATTCTTCAACCAATTGAGCTGAAATTTTGTATGCATGTTTTTTTTTGATGACAATGCATGGTCAGCTATGTGACGTCATTCTAAATCTGACATGGCGGAATACCCAAGATGGTGGACTAGTTAATTTTAATGTACCTACTCCTACAATATGGGTATCAAATTAAGGGCTTTTCGAGAATAGATCACAACTTTAAAGATGAAATGAGAAATTATAACTATAAAATAAATTTATATTTTTATGTATTTTGTTGTATCGACGAAGTATAAGGTAGCAAAGATGAGACCTCGGAACTTCGTCGTTTATGAACTGATTTGGAAAGTTCTTTTTGGGTTCGAAAGAATACCTACACTTTCAATTAGATTCCATTTTTTTCATAACTCAGTGTCATCATCTAAAATGTATGAGAAATTGAATTGAGATTTTTATTTATTTTGTGAACGTTTACGATGTTTAAATAGCCTATATGTTATTTGGGAGCCAGACAAAACTAAAAATCAAAGATCATTGATCAAGCCGTTCTCTAGTAATAAATCATATTTAACGTCAAAGACATTTTTTTTTGTGTGTCTTGTATATAACTAATTATGGACACAAAAAAATCATGCATCCTGCAACGAATATAAAACACAGTTGACTCTGAGCTTTTGTTAAGTAATATTAATTTTAATTGTCCACGTTTATCCTCGCGTAAAAAGAATACTTTCTGGACACCGACCTCCAAAACTAGGTATAGACAGAATATGTTTTTGAATAGAGTTTGTGATGACTATAATCACAACCTATGCAATGTAGACATATTTCATTTAAATGGACTATGTTTAAAAATAGAAATTTTGAAGGAGCTTTGCCACAATTTAGTATAATTCAATTTATTTAAGGTCTCGTTTACTGCATAATTTAATGTCTCTAAAGTTGTATTGTATCATTAAATTTTTTATTTTTCTTCTTTTTTTCTGTTCACCTGCTGTATCTGTACAACCTAATGGTGGAAACTTTGCTGGTTTTTGTATTGTTTAACTTTATCTCTAGTTTTAAGAAATATGTACTGTTTGTTTCCCTAATAAATAAAAAAAAAAAAAATAAAAAAAAAAAAAATTCCGACTTTTCCTCTGCAATCCCTAGTTAGTCGACGAGCTCTTGATGACAACATTGAGGGCTTAGAACCTCTTCATGGGTATAATATAAGTATGTATTAGAAAGGGCACTCCGTGAAAAGAGGTAGTTAAGGCATACGAAGCTTATACTCAACTTTTTCTTAGATGTTTCTACGGCGTGTCTTTCTGGCACGTTCTGAAATGTCTTGCTTCTTTGCTTTGTGGCTTAAAGGTGAGATTCTTGTAGTAATGTTGGTGAAGGAAGTTTCAAAGAATTGAGTAGGTACTAAGATGTGTCTTCGTATAATAATAATAGAGAAGCATATTATTATTATACGAAGGTGCTTAGCTGTATAATAACTTGCCTGATAGTATTAAAAACTGTTTGCATATGCACACTTTTAAAAAACGGCTTAAACGTCACATTTTTGAAAAGCCTCCGTCCTGATAACCACTTATAAATACCGATACTTTTACTACTAAGCTAGATATAAGTTAGTTTAGTTAGTTATAAGTTTTATGTACCTACCTAACTCATTTAAGTGAACCATGTTCTTTATGAGAAATAAATGCTCTTTAAACCAAGTTTTTGTGTTATTATTATGCATTTAGTCATTCAGACTATAAGCCTCAGAGGTGTGTGCCTTTTTGCGTTAGTGACACTGCTCAACAGAGGCAGACCCTTTCTTATTCCTGGTCCGAAATGTCCGTTTGCTTTTTAAGTCGGACTATAGTTTGAAAATGCACTCCGTAAAAAGACTAATAGTTAAGGCATACAAACCTTATAAACTCAACTTTTAGTTGAAGTTTCTATGGCGTGTTTGTCTGGCACGTTCTGTTTTGATTCTTTAAAGGGAGAATGCTTCCAGGTAATATTGAAGGTTATCTAATTCCAAGTCCAAGCTGAGATCTGCTAGAGGGCAATGGAGCGTAGCATCCTGGGTTTCCGGCGAATTGATCTCGTCTTAGACGTAGGATGTCCACTGCTGGACAAAGGCTTCTCTCATGGGTCCCCAATTACTAATCATGAGGGGGTTGTTGCTATACTCACCACGATTAGCAGGCGGGTTGGCGAGCGCAATACGGGATTTTGATACACAGCAAGAAAATGCTTCCGGAGATATCCCTTGGCAGGTTCTTACTGCATCTATGGGCAAGAGAAGATCTGTTTAAATAAGTTTATTTTATTAAATTGTTATGCCAATATTTAGTAGGTACGATTTAAGTTATACAGCACCCAAGTCCCACAATGGTAATGCCGATAAGCTTTCAAGTCTCCGCGAAGCCAAGCTCAAGCGATTCTTGACCTCTCATCGTTTATAAATTAAGTCTAACAGACAAATGTTGGAATACTAAATCCCTTTAACCCTAAAGGCATGCGACCTGCTCTTACTTGAGGGAGAACAAAAGTATAATCATCATTGATGCAATCTCATGCACTCACCACGCGTTCCTTCAAATAAATTGCATGACTACCTTGTCAAAAGGATGATAACTTTGACAGCTCACAGGTAGGGATAATGTTATCTAAAATCGTTAATGAACTTATTTGATTCTCTAATCTAAATAGCCCATCGAATCCCACTGCTGGGCTTAGGCCTCCCTTCCCTTCCTCCATTCGAGCGATAGTCCGCCATTCTGGGCAATAGGCGTCAAGTTCATTCCGCCACCTGCGCTTGGGCCGGGAGTAAGAGGTATTCGATTATCGATTATTATTCGCAGAGAACTAGGAATCGATAGCATAGCATGATAATATAAATATTATTTAATATTATAAGTAAAATAATTATGTGAGTTTAAATATAAATAATTATGTTCATTTACAAATAAATTTAGAAGAAAAAAAACATATAAAATTGCCTACATGTTATTTTTAATTTTCATTAATTTTATTTAAAAACCGATTTTCAATAGTCTGATTGTGTTATGCGTGGAGAGAGGGGGCTTTGCTCAGCAGTGGGACTCCAACGGTAGTAATTAATAATCATTTGTAAATAATTACAGTGTTGGTTATATATTTGGCCATGCGATTTACGAGGACCGTTCCTGAGAAAAATAGGGATATTTATGTACCGATTTAAAGGTCGATTAAAAAGTGCCGGCAGTTGCCTAGGGGTTTCCAGTAGTAGAATGTTGCCCCTCCTTTCAGGCCCGTAGATGCAGAAAGAATCTACCAAAGGATAACATCGGAAGGTGGGCAGCAGCATCTTTCCGTGTATCAATATCCCGTAATGCCCATGCCAATCCGCCTACCAAGCGTGGTGAGGATGGCAATTACATCTCATAATCAGTACTTTAAGATCCATGAGGAGGCATAAGTCCGCAGTAGTGAGCGTCTAACGTCTGAGATAAAAATGAAGTGAGATGTGAAAGTCGAAGTCAATAAGTGTTATTCAATAGAGCAAAGAGCTACCATAGAATGAAAGATATAACAACTTTATTTGTACGAAACACCAATTCACTATTCCTCATCACTACACAAGCACTACTAAGTTCCGATCTCGATTGCACTGCGAAATATGTTCCGCAGTATTTACCTAGTTATTTTTATGCAAAGCTGTCACCAGCAGTTCTTGTTTATGTTGATATTCTCTAAGTTGTCACTTGCTATCTCATCCGCCCAGGATGTGAGAAAAAATCCGGCCACTCTTTCAAAAGACGACAGCTGTACTGCTATCCGCCCAGATCAGATCAGATCGTGATCGTGTTACAGAGCGGTCAAGTCTGAGTGTCGTTACGTCGTGGGTTTATATTTTGAGCCGACAACGACGGCAAAGTCAAAAGGAAGAGACATGGACATTATGTTCTGTAATCGATTTGTTAGCCGTTCGTCATACATGCAGTTAGTCCAAGTCGCGGTTTGTCCAGTAAGTGTTTGGTCCAATACGCAGTTAGTCCTAAAATCTGGACGAACTGCGAATTCAGTTGGTAGCAGTTGGTCCAAATCGGAGTTCGTCGTATTTGCAGTTTGACATACCGGCGACCCTAATCCCAGTCCGTCTCATACGCAACTAATGGTTGTAATCATGTAAAATTATTATTATTAGAGAAATGCTATTATTCTGTCGATCAAAAAAAAAATAAGACGAATGATTGTGGATAGTTTTATTTTGTCTTTAGAAGTCAGATTTTTATACATTTATTCTGTGGATTCTTGTATTGATATGGCATATTTGACATTTTTATTCATAATTTTATTCTGTAATTCATTATATTATTGTAAATCTTTGTTAAATTTTTGGGGTTCCGGACCAAAATGGTAAAAAGGAACCCTTATGGTATCACATTGTCTGTCTGTCTGTCACAAATGGATATCTTGAGAACTACTGATACTATCGACTTGAAACTTGAAATGGTTAAGATTAACGCTTTTTTACTAATAAAACATATATGAAAATGTTACAAAATATTCTTATTATGATTGCAAGGGACGGTAAACTCAAAATTTTTAAGTGAAGTAAGTTACTAGGTCGTGTGGGGTATCATATGAAAGGTATTCATTTGCACATTAATATGCAGTTTTTAGTTTTCCGTCAAGCTGTATCGTTTTTGAGTTTAAAAAAAATAAAAAAATGGCATTTCTCTTATCTCCGAAGTTTGCAAAGATAAACCCGTGGAACTTTTATTGCTAAGATGAGTGTATGTAAAGATTACAGGAAAATTATGACGAAATTGTATACATTTTAGAAATCATCGAAAGTGTAAAAAATCCACATTAGTTCCACTATCAGATAAAAGATGGCGCTGTCACGGTTCTCCAAAAAATATAAGCCTTTTTCATTCATATTTCATTGTATGATGGCACGGAACCCTCGTTGTCCCTTTATTTTTAGCTTTTGTGCCAATGGAATGCCGTGGGTGCCCGCAGTAGAATATTGCCACTCTTTCTTGCCCGTACATGCAGTCTGCTAAGGGATACCTTCGATAGATAGGCAGCAGCGTCTTTCCGTGTATCAAGGTCCCGTACTGCACTCGTCAACCCGCCTGCCAAGCGTGACGAGTATGGCAACAAACCCCTTATGATCTTGGACATCCATGAGAATTTTCAAAGAATTTTCAAATTTTTAAGAAATTCAAGACCGGCTTGAGTAAGCGTCAGAATTGATTTGACGGACGTGGGTTCGAATCCCACCGGAACCGTAAAATTTTTAATAAGGTTATTAATTTCTTTAAAAATGTTCTACCTAAGTGTGGTTAAACACTGTAAAAATAACCAACTTTATCCATGATAATGTCCAGCGGTGGACGTGGCGCGAGTTGTTTGAAAAATATCAAAAGAATTTCGCTGTTAATCCTTAGCTGTCTCCTCTTCTTCTTTGATTGAAAAGCCCTTAAGCAAGTTTGCATCACTTCTAGAAGCTTTTGACGCAAAATGATCTCTAATTTTATAATGATAAGATTCAAAGTATACAGATAATTTCTATGAGAAAAAGGCAGTATTCCCATTTTTAGCACCCAAGAGTGACTTTCTGACAGCAACAAATGTACCTATGGGTTAATAGTAATTTTTTTTAATGATTAATTTTTTCTTTAGTTGTGGAGTAGTAGTTAGCAGTAGGTGCGGTACTAAGTCCGCCGGGTCATCTAGTATTTAAGAAATTAATGTTCAACCAGAAAAAAATGCTTATTATTATAACAGCCAGCATCTGTCTCAAACTTAGCTTGGCTTGGGACTATAATGGCGCTGTCGGTTTTATCCAGACTTATTATTTATTTAAATAATTTAATAATAATAATATGTTATGCGCCACTTAAATAAAAAATCAGTCACCTTAAATACTATTCACCGTTTAAAGCTTGGAGTCTGGTCACAGAATGCTTAATAGTTCCGGTCTAGATTACGAAAAAGATGAAATCTTTAGGGAAATTACCTTAAACAGAAGTATAGTGATCTGTACGGTGATTCAGAGATTTCAATCTTTTTTTCGTCGATACCAATTTCGGATCAAAGGAATTTTAAAATAGACTCTTTAGTCTACTGCTATAACGACAAAAAAACACAAAATGAGTGTACTTAAAAATCTATTATTAGTCCATGAGGGAGGTCTATGTCCAGCAGAGTCTTACGTCTGCGATGATGACGATGATGAAGATGATATCTATATCATTCTCCTAGCTTAGTCGACTATTGATCAGAGGAAAAAAAAGGTCAATACGTCTGAATTTAACTAAGGGTCCGTTTTAAAGGGGCTTTAGCCGTGGGGTGCCGGCAGTAGAATGTTACCCCTCCTCTCATGCCCGTGGATGAAGTAAGAGCCTGCTAAGGGATACCTCCGGAAGATGGGCAGCAGCGTCTTTCCGTGTATCAACATCCCGTACTGCGCTCGCCAACCCGCCTGCCAAGCGTGGTGAGTATGGCAACTACCCCTCCTGGAGATCCATGAGGGAGGCCTGTTCAGTAGTGGAATTTTTACGGCTGGAATGATGATGATTATGATGATGAAGCACATGTTTTTAAGAAATAAAAATCCAAAGTGCACGTTCAGTATCGAATTAAAACCTTCGGATTGAAAGTCGGGGGGCACATACTACTCGGTCAACACATAAAGACATCCTTATAAATATTTGAATGGAATTCTAGCAAATATATATGGAATACAACTATATCTGTGACAAAACGATCCCTCATACCACAGATAATATAATACACTAGTACTCATACCAACCGTAGTATACTTGGCACAAGATGCTTTCAAGAAAACATTTAATATATTCGTCTAGAAAGTTTTGTTTAAGTTTGTATTAGTAACTCTGCAGTGAAAGGAAAATCCAAAACTTTGTTAATATTTAAATCACGAACTAACTGTTACATATACTTGACATTTTTTCTAATATTTTCCGACATTTCAAATAAAGCAGGTGAAGTAAAAAGTAGTTAAACTTAGTTTATTCAGTGCCCAAGGGTACAATGTTATCTATTCTTAAGACTGTTTTACCAATTTTCCGACTACTTACTAACTGTAAGAGCGTTCTGTTTAATTAAAACTTGCTCCTACGGACGAGAATCCTGCTTTGCCCCAAATGATAAATGGAAAATATTGTGTTGTGCATTTATCGTGTCCAAGTTTGCTGCAACACGTAGGTATTTATGTTAACTGCTTGAGTATACATTAATATTAGAGCAACAGAACTTTCATTTAGAACAATTAAAAACAATATATTTGATGTTGAGGACAGGATCAAATCAAAATCAAATCATGTATTTATGAAAACCTTTACATTACATATTTAACGCAATTATCAAGACCTTACTGCTAGTGCTATTTATAAACTGTGTTACAGCAAGGTAAGGACTATCAAACTACGTTTAGTTATAAAAATACATAATAAGAGACATATAGATACACGATACTAATATATAGAATAGTTCCGCCTCAGGACAAATGTCTGTACGATCTGCAGATATTTGTTCAGGGTGTTCTGGGTGTTTTTCTAAATGTAATAAAAATATCTATCTATGTAGTATTAAGTATATCAGTCATCTAGTACCCATAACACAAGCACTGCTTAGCTTGGGGCTGGAAGGTGCTGTGTGATTTGTCCAGAATTATTTATTTTATTTATTTATATTAAATAGTTAAATATTATAGAATACAATAACACCTAAATACACTTATATAGAAAAAAATACGGAAATAATCCTGGATATCGTTAGCAAGACTGTATGAAGTGGCCCGAGCAGGTCTGTAATATTTGCTGTGAGAAATTGAAATGGTAACAAACACTGAATAACAACACAATCCCCTGAGAGATCCGAGATTAGGTAGCTTTCCAAATTTAAAACATAATTTATTAAAAATATCCGATGAGTTGATCATAAATCATAAATCATCCTAATCATATTTTACCAAAACGTAAACACAAGCTTAACAGCGCAAAGATACGAGTAGGTTAGGACACAGATACAAATCCCGGTAGCATAATAATAACTATATTTTATATTGTAATTTGCGACGCGTCAATATGGTCCATGCGGCCGCACTGAATAATTGAATTTAGAATTTTACATCTTTAGGCTTCTTATTGTCGTGGGGTGCCGGCAGTAGAATGGTACCCCTCCTCTCATGCCCGTGGATGCCATAAGAGCCTGCTAAGGCATACTCCGGAAGATGGGCAGCAGCGTATTTCCGTGTACATAGTACGTACTGCGCTCGCCAACCCGCCTACCAAGCGTGGTGAGGCCTGTGTTCAGTAGTGGACGTTTTATGGCTGAAATTATGATTAAAACGCAACTGTAGTGCGTCGGAGATGCTTACAGAGGACAGTGTTGACTCATTTTATGCCATACAGAGAAAGAGAATAGCGGGTTTTATGCTTAGACGAGATAAGTCGTTTTATGACAAGAGTTGATATGTGTGACAACCTCATTGTTAAGAGTCTTTTTGACCGTCTGCATTTGACTGAGACATACTCCTATAAACGTTGGATAGCTATTGTCACCTAAATATATTTTTAAATTTTAATTTTTATCTTTTTGTTTATGTTTTGGATGAAAAACTAGTAGGTAATTAGTAAAAAATATTAGCCAATTATAGTTCCTGTGTCTGCAATAAAGATATAGTACTATTATTTTATTATTTCAATAGATGCCTTCTACCTCGCTTCACTACCATCATGCATGCAAAGACATTTTCCGTCGATACCCTATCTCTGTTCGCTTTATTCATCGATTTATCCATTCCACATAATACTTACGTGCATGAAGTCGGTACATACTCGTATGTATGTAGATATTTTCGCATTTCCACGTAGTAATAAAGAGCAGAACGATCCAAGGGTATCACTTCCAGGGCATTTGATACGTTATAGCGCTATAAACGAACGTTTAACCCAACCCTGTCTAGTCGAATGCAGAGTTGTTACCATGTTGTACCTACAAAATAATTTTTCATGAAACTATTTTTATGACATAAATGCAAATAAAATCGGCTAAGTGCGAGTCGGCGCGCACGAAGGGCTCCGTAGCATTTTGACAAAACAACTATAATATACATCTAAATACTCTGTGAATATATAAGTCATCAGTTGCCTTTATTAATATCGAGCAAAAAACGGCAAAATAATCACGTTTGCTGTATGGGATTTAATTTATTTTATTCTGTTTTTAGTATTATTATTTTATTTATTATTTCTTGTTATAGCGGCACCAGAAATACATTTGTGAAAATTTCAACTGTCTAGCTGTCACGGTTCATGAAGGTGCCTGTAAACGGGCTATATTTTTTTTTATTCTGTTTTTTTGTAGGACTTTATTCGCTTAGCGAATATGCCAGTAATCACTGATTGATAAAGTTGCAATACAGTGCAATACTTGCTGTGTGGGCTACACACATGGCGATGTTGCCAAGATATTTCAAGTTCTTGCAAGAATTTTATGTCTAGCCGGCTAGAATTGCACATGATTTATCCCGCTTTGAATTTAGTGCAATATCGCTGTATATCGTCTCTGCTCTGACGTATTAGGTGCATCTCTTTTCCCTCGCTCGCCTCTCGCCGCCTCGTCCCGTCGCTAGCTTCGTGGCGCCACTGTCGCAATTGCGCGCGGCGTTAGTTGTTTTGTATGTGTTGAATTGTGTTGTTGAATTTAATTCTATTTATCATGGCCGAGTGGTCAAATGAAAAGTTTTGAATTTTATCAACGAAATCCATCCATGCTGCAGCAACGAGAACAGCTTCGGTATTCGTCATTTTGACATTTATTACTGAGATCTAGCCGCAATAAAGCTTGGCATATACATGCAAAATTCCTCAGCAATCCAGTTGCAAAATCTTGCTGGACTACACTCGGCAATGAATTTCACTATGAAATTGCAGCAAGGGTGTAGTTGCAAATATAGTGCGCTATATTGATTAACAAAATTTCCGGCAAGATGCAACTTTTCTAGCCCGTTTACAGGCACCTTGAGATACAGCCTGGTGACAGACAGACAGACAGACGGACAGATAGACGGACAGCGGAGTCTTAGTAATGGGGTTCCATTTTTAGCCTTTGGGTACGGAACCCTAAAAAATAATAAATATGTCAACTGACCTTGAAAAACTTTTTTTCTCACGTGGCATTTATTTATAGGGAATTTTATATTTTATTCGTATTGGTATCCCTTCCTAACAATTGTACCACAATATTGACATTTTATTCTTACGATATGAGAAATAATTCTAAAATTAAGGTAAATCCAGCATTTCTAACACGCTTTAATTAGATTCACCTCTATGTAACCGTTCATGTAACTGTAATGGAATCTTCGAACGTTGTATTAACGCAATTTAAGATATCAAATTTAATTGAACCTTTGCATTCTTATCATGGACCGATGACAAAATAAGGCGACGAATATGAGGCGTGTTTTTTTAGTTTCTTAACTATTATATTCTGTACCCTCTTTCCCTCCATTACGAACTTTTTGACATCCCCTAATAGGTAGAGACGTGGTTTTGGGTTATCCTTACGAAGCAAAAGTTCACTAACCAGGCGTAGGTATTATATTCTTGTTTATGAAGCTGATCCATGCGTTGTCTTGTTCGTAGGTTAGCCCAAAAAGGCCGTGTTGGCCGATTGGTATGTACCCCCGACTTTCAATCCGAACATCGTGGGTTTGATTATACTTATATATTAATGATACCTTAATTACTGCTTCCGCCGCTATCGCTGCTAAGTTACGTAATGAGTTGCCAAACTAGACTAAAACATCATACGAAGCGGAGAATAGGAGGATTTTATATTCCTTTTCTGCAACCAAATGAGAACTGATAACCCTGCGTAGACTTTGTTGCACTTAAATAAACACTTAGTAAACTGCCCATCATCGAGATCCACGATACAGTTCAAATAAATATAAAAACGTCGTCAAAATGTTTCATGACGTGTTTATACACTTTAAAGAAGGTAGAACTATTTTTTTGTCTATAAGTTACGAAATAGGGTACAAAGATAGCACTTCAACTTCAAATCTAAGATTTTACAGTTCGCATTTAAATCATCATCATCATCATCATTTCAGCCATAAAACGTCCACTGATGAACACAGGCCTCCCTTATGGATCTCCATGAGGGGTAGTTGCCATTCTCACTACGCTTGGCAGGCGGGTTGGTGGGCTCAGTATGGGATGTTGATACACGGATAGACGCTGCTGCCCATCTTCCGGAGGTATCCCTTATCAGGCTCTTACTGCATCCATGTGCATGAGAGGAGGGGTATCATCGGCACCCCGCATTTAAATGCTGATAAACAAATTTCATCAATCAAATGTGAACTAAAAACGCTGCGTGGTCTATGTTGCCTATCATCAAAATAATGCTATACAATTCAAATAAATAGAAAACTGTCGTCAGAGTGGTATAAGATGCGTATAAGCGGTGTAAAGAACGTTTATTTATTTTCTATGAAATGTTACAAGTTGCGAATGGGGCCAAAACTACAAATTTTAGATTTTACAATATTTTTCTGCAACTAGATGCGAACTGAACACCCTGCGAAGTCTTTGTTGCCTATCATCAAAATAATGCTCCACTATATACAGCTCAAATAAATAGAAAAGTGTCATCAAAAGGGTTTTACGACGTGTTTCAGCGGTTTAAAGTAGGTAGTACTATTTCTTCCGCTACAGATCATTTTATGACGGGTTGTCGCCGCTGCCTTTTATTACGATATATATTGTTGTATGAGCCGTGGGGTGCCGGCAGTAGAATATTACCCCTCCTCTCATGCCCGTGGATGCAGTAAAAGCTTGCTAAGGGATACCTGCGGAAGATGGGCAGCAGCGTCTTTTCGTGTATCAACACCCCGTACTGCGATCGTCAACCCGCCTGCCAAGCGTGGTGAGTGTGGCAACTACCCTTCATGGAGATCCATGAGGGAGGCCTGTTCAGTAGTGGACTTTTTACGGCTGGAATGATGATATTGTTAGGATGTGGCAAATACCTACAATGTTATGTGATTTAAGTATCGTCCAGATATTAACTAAATAATGGATTTCATTATACATATATGTAAGTCAACATATACCTACATTCTAAAAAAATAGTCAAAATTATATAAAAACATTTGTTGTTGCAGGAGAACGCAGATGTATTTAAAGTTTAAGATAGGCATATGAGGTCTAAAAATAATAATTATGTTTATACAATTTAATATTCGTTTCAATTTAAAGCAATAATTATCGTTTTATTTATCAAATAAATAAATACTCTTTTCACTACGATATTTATTTTTAAAACAACGTTTTCCTTAAAGCACTGTTTCGAGATTAAGGACGAAAACAATACGAAGAGGAAGTAACAGTGGTATTTCATAACGATATTTGATGACAAATCTTGTTGGAAGTATAATCTCATAAATCAGGGTATATTATAAAGTCAGTGTAACTCGTTTGTATGTAAAAACCACTGAAAACCCTTAAGCCAAATGATTCAGATATTTTATTAAGCGTTATATTAGATCGAGAAATCAAAAATTAAATGATTTATTCCATTTTACAGACGCAAAACGTCGTAGATTTAGTATAAAACCTCCTTTATACCTATATATTCAATTAAAGTAAACAATGAAGTTCCTAATTAGATTTTAAGTACGCAAACCATCGTAAACTTAATATTCAGACCTAGTAATGCACAATTGCTCAATAAATGCAATTTACAACCAACGGAAAACCAAAGGACCTAACATTTTAAGTTCTCCTTCCCCGTAAATTCAAATTACGAACGGAAGTACAGTTTGAGGAGCGTCGCGTCAAAGAAAGTGCCCCAAAGTATATTATGAGGCACTACGTTCTGTGAGATTGCTGAATTGCCTTCAATTTCCCGTTCCCAAGTGCCCCTTAGATCCCTCCAATAATGTCATGCACGCATTCTGTGCGGGAAGAGTGCATCAATGAGGGGAAGCAACGGAAAAATATAGGAAATTCTAAAGTTTGCAAGAAACGCTTTGTTTATGAGTTTTTATGGGAATGTTATATTGGGTTGTTTGGGTGGATTATAAAGTAAATAATATTGTAATATGAATGTGGTGTAAGTTTGTGGCTTAGACTGCCAGTGGTCGACGCCCTAGATTCTAACAAATTTGTGAAAAAAAGACATAACAAAACAAATGATACTCAATTGAGTATAATGAGGCGTTTTCATTAAAAAGTAAAAACTTCAAAAATAGTTACCTCGAACCTTATAGATGGCGTTAATTTTCTTTTACTGGTAGGCACAATTTGACAATGACAGGATTAATCACAAACTTGCTTACTCCGCTTGCCAGCTCCATCTATTAGGTTTAGTAGAAAACTCTTTTTGTTTTGTTACTGAAAACGGCTCATTTCTTTTGTGCTTTGGCACTTAGTTTAATAAATAAACCTGGCAAGAGCGAGTTGGACTTGCGCACCGAGGGTTCCGTGCCCTCATACAATGTAATATGTATATGATTAAGGCGGTTTATATTTGTTGGAGAACCATCTTCACAGCGCCATCTCTTGTCTGATAGCGGAACTTATGTATTTTTTTACACTTTCGCTGATTTTTAAAAAAGTATGCTAATGAAAGAGTTCGTTATAATTTTCCCGTAATCTTTACAGACACTTCTAATAGCAATAAAAGTTTCAGAGGTTTATCTCCGCAAACATTCGGAGAAAAGGGGGAACGCTATTTTTTTCAACGTTTTTGGGAATAACTCGAAAACTATACAGTTTAGAGCAAAACTAAAAACTGTTTAATAATATGCAAATAAATACCTTTTATATGTGTGTCCACATGACCTAGTAACTCCACAATTTTTTTTAAAAAACCCCTTCCGCCCCCTTTGTCTAAAAAAAATATGCAAATTAGAGAGTTCGCTATAATTTTCCCATAAACTTTACATACACTTCTTTTAGTTATAAAAGTTTCACGGGTTCATCTCTGCAAATTTCGAAGATAAGGGGGGGAACGGTCGTGTTTTTAACATTTTTGTAAATAACTCGAAAACGATACGGCTTAAAGGAAAAATAAAAACTGTTTATCTTTCTTATACCTTTCATAAGATACCCCACACGACTTAGTCATCATTTCATCATTTCAGCCGTAAAACGAACACAGGCCTCCCTCGTGGATATCCATGAGGGGTAGTTACCATACTCACCACGCTTGGCAGGCGGGTTGGCGAGCGCAGTATGGGATGTTGATACACGGAAAGACGCTGCTGCTCATCTTCCGGAGGTATCCTTTAGCAGACTCCTACTGCATCCACAGGCATGAGAGGAAGGGTAACATTCTACTGCCGGCACCCCACGGCACGACTTAGTAACTGCACAAAAAATTTGAAAACCCCCCTTCCACCCCCCTTGTCTAAAAAACGATGCAAATTAAAGAGTTTGCTATAATTTTACCAAAAACTTTACATACACTTCTATTAGCTATAAAAGTTTCACGAGCTTATCTCCGCAAACTTCGGAGATAAGGGGGGCCCTTATCGGTCGTTTTTTCAACACTTTTGTAAATAACTCAGAAACGATACGGCCTATAGAAAAAATAAAAACTGTTTATTAATGTTCAAATGAATACCTTTCATATGATATCACACCACACGACCTTATAAGTTCACAAAAAATTTGAAAACCCCTTTTCCACCCCCTTTGTCTAAAAAACTATTTAAATTAGAGAGTTTGCTATATTTTTTTTATAAAGTTTACAAACATTTCTATAAGCTGTTAAAGTTTCACGGGTTTATCTTAGCAAACTTCGGAGATAAAGGGAGAATGGTCGTTCTTTCAACATTTTTGTTAATAACTCAAAAACGATAAAGCTCACAGGAAAACTAAAAACAGTTCATTAATGTGCATATAATACCTTTCATATGATATGCCACATAACCTAGTAACTTAACTTAGAAGTTTGAGATCCCCTATCCGCCCCCCTGCAATCATAATAAGAATATTTTTTAGCATTTGCATATAAGCTATATTAGTAAAAAATTGTTGTCTTTAACCATTTCAAAATTCAATTCGTTAGCATCAGTAGTTTTCGAGATATCTACTTGTGACAGACAGACAGACAGACAGACAGAGTCATTCTATAAGGGTTCCTTTTTACCATTTTGGTCCGGAACCCTAAAAAAGAGTTAAGAATAATAGTCTAATAATGCTAGTCATAGTCTTTTTTAAAGTTTCTTTCGTTCTTCGTTTCAACCGTAAAACGTCCACTACTGAACACAGGCCTCGCTCATGGATCTCCATGAGGGGTAGTTGCCATACTCACCACGCTTGGCAGGCGGGTTGGAGAGCGCAGTACAGGATGTTGGTACACGGAAAGACGCTGCTGCCCATCTTCCGGAGGTATCCCTTAGCAGGCTTTTACTGCATCCATGGGTATGAGAGGAGGGGTAACATTCTACTGCCGGCACCCCACGGCGAAGTTTCTTTATAATTTCTATATTATATAGATTCAAATCTTCAGGTAAGAGAAAGATAATTACGCGATAAATACTCTAATCATTTGAATATTAGCATGCTTGTTATATTTTTAATTTGAAGGAAATGAGAATAAACATTGCGCACATAAATTAACCACGTTTAAATTAATACCTATTAGATTTATAGAGCTCAAGACTTTGCTAAACTTCCGCGATAACAACACATTATTAACTCAGCCTTAGGATGGCGCTGTCCACGTCCACTGCTTGATATCTCAACTCCAAGATCATAAAGAGGTTGCCATACTCGCCACGCTTGGCAGGCGAGTTTTCGAGCGCAGTACTTGGGGTTATTGATACACGGAAGGACGCTACAGCCCATCATCCATAGATGTTCCTAGACAGATTATTACTGCATCCACGGGCAAGAGAAAAAGGCAACATGTCAGCACCCCACGGCGTGAACATTAACAAACATAGACAGGCAGAAAATTAGCAAAGTTCCAAAGCAAAGTAACGTAAAACTAAATTAATTCTTCAGTCAATATTTGATGAGTAACGAAAATTGTCCGGGTCCTCTCACCTTGTTTGACCGGAAAGGGTGCGTACTATAAGTAAATTATTTGCATGACGTGCACAGTTTCCTCTGGAATCTTCGATCTTGAGTTGATTTCACAACGGTTTATCCTCATCTGATCAAATAAATTGAATGATTAGTTGAGTAAGAGTCGTTGAATAAATCGATAGGTAATAAAAATAGATTATTGTGGTGAACAATTTTTTGTTGATATAAACTTTTGAATATATTTTTTATTGTATATATGTAGAACTTTGTATAGTAAAATCTATACTAATATTATAAACAGGTAAAGTTTGTGATTTGTGAGTTTGTGACGTTGTAGGGTAGGCCACAGTATTTTTGAGTGTCATAGGTAATAAATTTACCCAAAAAATTAAAAGACTTTTTCGTGGTAGTTGGATTTGCAAGGTAAATCAGAGAAAAACGGTTGAACGAAATCGTTTCTTACGAACGCTGCCTTAATGATGAGAGGTGTATGACTGAGTTCTAGATAAAAGCTTAAGAGCTTGATACTGCCTACAAAAAAGTCAGCGACAGCCTATGTCTAACTTTCATATTTAATTTACAAAAAGTAGTTTTTTATAATCAAGAAATAATTTAAATCGTAAGGTGATGTTTTTTGGTTTTATTATCGACAATTATGAATTCTTATCTCAATAAGTAAATTTATCGTCCCTAGTGTTTAAAATAAAAGACTTTTCCTTTTTTCTGCATATAATTTGGACAAATGGTTAAGGAGATAATACGACATAGGTATATATAGGTAATCTGTTGAGTGATATTTCTATTAGACGGCTTTTTTCTTAAACAAGACGTTAATATTTTAAGGCTACACTGGTGGCGATTCTGTTGTTGCACTAACTAGTTAAAGCTTATATAATTGACGTAAAACTGACTAAAATGACGTATAGTTATTCGGTTAGTGCCGTTCTAAAATTAAAACGGAACAAATACACGCAATTTTAAGCTGACAGTTCTAAATTTAAAAACGTTTCTCTTTTGCCCTCACTATTAAGGGTCAAAAATTATCTCTTGTGGGTATTGACCTAAGAAAGCAGTGTTTTTCCCATGGGCAGTTATATCAATGTATTATATCAATGATATGTTGACTTATCTTGGGTTGGAACTCCTCATTACATCTAATTTAGTATATAGAAAAGTTTTGATCAATTTAAATAAACAATTGTCGACGTATCTCAGAAAGTTGCTTAACTGAAATGGAGCTAGGCTGGTCATGTCTGCCGCATGGCCGAAGATCTGTGGGCTAAGATCACCACCCAGTGGAACCCCGACACGGTAAGACGCCGCGGCAGACCAAAGAAACGATGGCGTGACTAGTTAGACCAATATGCATGATCGCATGGTCGCATGTGCGCATGGGTCGAATTGACAGCAGATCGAGAAGCATGAAGAGATGGAGAGAAAAGCCTTTGCCTAGCAGTGGGACACGTACGGTTAATTGGAATTGGAAAATAAATATGATTTATTTTATTAAAATAATTTTATTCACTTATTTGAACAAACGCGGTAATATAGCCACATTGGCATGCAAATACATACAACATACATATGCTTTAAAAATATAACCCTCCTTCTGGCAGTCAGGAAATAAATCGTAGCACTCAGTACTAACCTAACCACACTCATAATTCCATCACAAGTAAAAATGCTTACCGCCCAACGAAGTAGGCACCGGATCAGCTAGTAATATAATTATAATATCATATTATAAAGAGGTAAAGTTTGTGAGTTTGCGAGGTTGTAGGAGGTAATCTCTGGATCTGCTGAACCGATTTTCAAAATTCTTTTACTAATAGAAAGCCACAGTATTCGTGAGTGTCATCATAGGTTATAAATTACTGCCCAACGAAGTAGGCACCGGGTCAGCTATTTTATAAAAGGCTATGTGCTTGTTCGAGGTAGGTAGTTAGTGCACTGGGGAAGAATATTCCGAAGGCTGGCGACTATTAGTCAGGACAGAAAATAAAGAGAGAGGTTTATAGCTTACTGTAGCGGTACACCATACTTTTAAACTTTGAGTACCCCTATTTTAAAATTTTGAGCCGAACTACAATATAATTGCCAAATCAAACTGAAACTTGCAGAATCACCAGTGGCCGGCCGCAATTTATTCCACTCACAAACACAGACCGCGCTGATTCAATATTGACACTGGCTCGGTCGGATATTCCCTAGTGCGAATCTAGCTTCCAAGAAACGGTGCATTTTGAGTCGAGAGCTCGGCCTTATGTCGCGATTGTAGGATCCAACACTGAAGCAAGGTAAATAGATGCGTTGAACACTACACAGACTTTGTTACAAATAGGTAGGTAAGTTAAGCTCTCTGTGAACGACGAGTTAGGTACTACTCGAGCAGGTACCAACGTCTGCATGTTTTTGTCTTTGCAGTATTGCTGAGTATTGTTTTACATAACTTAAGTAACTTCTTCCGAGGCCACCTTTGCGATGGATTTGTTAAAAATGAATCTGCACACTAAACGTTGGGTGATTGATTCAATTATTTATAGAAATAAAATAGTATTTTATATACTATACGACTTGGAGGCAAAATATCAAATAATATTTCTTCTTCAAGTCGTCTAATAAAATAGTTTTGTTCTCGATTTGGTAAGGGCCTCTTTACGTAACAATATATGATTGTGCCCTTATCGACCAACTGTAGGAAATATACTTGTCTCCAAACGAGTAATTGGTTTCCAATGATCTGACTACAGAAAGCCAATATCAAAAGCTATTATTATACCTACTCCAATTTAACCGAGAAAATAAATACTTACATAGATTATTCATATGATAAATCCTTAAAGTTTTGAAAGACTTTTTGGCCTCTTTCAAGTGCCGCAAATTCCAACACGTTTTATAAGACGACACTCGAGTTTACATGTTACCTTACGTAGCATGTAAGAGAGAAACATGGATAACGCATGGATTTTATTTTTTTATTACGACGAAAACAAAAAGGTAAAGCCGAGCTTATATCCCAAGTTTCCGTAACAAAAACAAGTACATCGTGGAACACATTATTAGAAGTCAATTACCAGGAAAACATGGAGCGCATGGAGGTAGAGTACCCTTGAATTTGCACAATAGTGCTTACAAGCAGAAGGGTAGCTAGAGACGTAGACTAGATACCTAATAGGGGGTAATGGTTGTCGAGATTTCAGAGTTAATACATATGAGGCAAGTGATGATTAAAATTATGCTTGGGTGCTGTTGCAACCCTAGCAAACATACCATTAGAAAATAAACATGACATTTAAGATACAGTTACACAAAATTGACGTACTTGAATAAGCCAAGGTAAAGAGGAAATAAGAAGACTCAAATTTTCATCCGGTAACTGACACATTTTGTGACTCGCGTGCCTCTGGTGATTAAAGGCAGGCTTCCCTTTTATCCCTACTGTTACTCTGGCACCCGTGCTATAAGCCTCACAGTTGCTGCTTTTGAACTCATTAACTGAGGATTACCGTTGACTTTGAGCGATGCCCTCCATTCGAAGAGACGAGCCCCAATCAATTCGCATTCCTTTAGAGCGTTGTAATTTGTAATTGTGACCAATCGAAATGCTCTAATCTGTTTCCTCTTGACAAAGAGATGCGGACTGTTCTCTTCTGTCTTGCTTTTATTTTGCTTCTAGTTTAGACAAATCTCATTGCATACCAATAATTTTTATTTACCGTTCCAGTTTACTTCTGTTGTGTACACCCAGCAGTGGTGATCATAGCAGCCGTGGGACATCCACTGCTATACAAAGGCCTTTTTCATGGATCTCCTTGTACTGGGGTTGGAAGCGACCTGCATCAACCGCCGACCTGTGCGGTCTTAACGGCAGTCAAATTAATCAAATACCTAGTTGCAATTATTACTGATTCTTAAACACTAAAGTTTGTTGCGTGTGGTGGTGAGTTCCGGACAAAAGGCCGTTTTTATCAATATATGTATATAAAACTCTTCCGTTACTGACTGAGTGACTGACAGACAACGCACAGCCAAAACCACTGGACCTAGAGACTTGAAATTTGGCACACTACCTTGAGTATCCTAGAGGTGCACTAAGAAGGGATTTTTCGAAATTCCCACGGAAACGGGAACTACGCGGGTGAAACTGCGGAGTGCGGCTAGTTTACTCTAAAATAATATAGTTTACGAGCAGTTTTTCTGACGAGAGTTATTGTATAGAACTCAGTTTTGTGGTTTCTTTCGCATTAATTTTGAAAATAAACCCTCGCAAATAGGATTCGGAGCACGTGCCACGAAATGCGACTACTAACAGTTGAATGGCGAAACACGTCACGTTGTCACCAAAACGTGGCCACGACAAAGAGAAAACCTTATTTAGAAACTCATTGGAAGATTTTGAAATTTTATTAAAAGCTTTTACAACAAGACCTCGATGAAGTTACTACTTAAATAAAGGTAAATAGCGCGATAAATACCCGGTTAAATATGTGTTAATAAGTTACTACTTATCAGATTTTATAAAATAACAAAGTGAAGTATTAGCTTGGTTTTAGAGTTAAGTATACGTGAAATAATATATTATATAATATATTTTATATAATTATATTTTTTTTGACGGTGACAAATTTACCCTCCAAGTATGGAACTTAAAAGTAGCATAAAAAATGAACCGATGACGAATTTACCCTAACCCATTTTAAATAAAAGCTCGTGACAGAATCTTCTACAACTCTGACAAAAATAATAATATTAAGGAAAAAACGAGTGAAAGGAAGGAAAGGCAATGATCCATCGAGGGTAGATCTTATCTTTTTACTGACTGTGGTAAATAAAAGCCAACAAGTGCAAAAATACCGTGAGGTGCCAGCAGTAGAAGGTTGCCTCTCCATGATTCTGCCAAGGGCTACCGAAAGATGGGCAGCAGCGTCTTTCCGTGTATTAACATCCCGTACCGCGCTCGCCAGCCTGTCTGCCAAGCGAGGCGAGTATGGCAACAACCCCCTCAAAATCTTGAAAATCTATGAGGGAGGCCTGTTTCCAGCAGTGGACAGCAGTCCTACGGCAGAGATAATGATCATGAATTTAGCTGTTTTTTTTTGGCATTTTTAGGGTTCCTTGGTACAACAAGGAACCCTTTAAGTTTCACTTTGTTTGCCTGTCTGCAGCTCTACGAAGAGACGATTAGTCCTAGAAAGCTCTAGCCCTTCGCAGATTTTAACTGCATTCACAGCAAGAGACGATGGGCAACATTATGCTGCCGGTCGGCACTCCACGACAAATACATTGATTATTATATATCCTTAAAGTGCGTGTCAGGCCAAGTGCTGTGTGGGTTCCTAGAATTAAAAGACTTCGTTGAGCCGCAAAAATACAGACAAAGCTGTGGGTTTATTGTTGTACTACAGAACCCTAAAAAGAGTAAGAACACAAACTGACACAAACCGAGTTGTCAACGAGCAACACGGCCGAGTGCAAACGTCGCCGCCACGCGAGCACAACATTAATCATATTCACTAGGAAGGCAGGACAATGGCTTTTTATGGACCCATCCGCGGCGTACCTACATCTGCAGCGACCCATTTATCAAGCCCCGAAATCGGACGTAATTTGCTTAAATTTGCAGATTGTAGCCGATACGGCTATTCCACCTTTCCCGACAACAACCACCTTTTCCGGGCAACTCATGCCAAAAGGTTGCCCTTTTGTTGCAAAGACTAGACAGGTTTGTGAGAGTTCCATTATATTTTTTTGCTAACAAGTAAAAGCAAATAAAACAAAGCCTATAACATAAACGTAGGGGAAGTCTTGCTGGCTTTACAGGGATATCTGAACATTGTTTTTCGCAAGTCTTAAGAGACAGTTGAAAGATGGAGGGAAATCCCCGTGCAAAGTCAGAGAGGTTTAACAACCCTACCTGACGTAAATCTTTGATATTGTGTCGACATGGTGGATTTTTTTACATGTTGAAAAGAAGGTTTATATGAGAACAATTCTGCACTCGTTTTGTTTTTACTAGCTCATTATTAACTTATTTGTTGCAATATTGTCAAATATTGCAAGCAGAATAAAATTGAAACCTCTTCCTGCATATCTCTCTCTCTCAGCCGCATGACTGCTGTTCACGGCCACTACTGGACATGAGCCTCCCTCATGGGTTTCCAAGATCATTGGGGGGTTTGTTGCCATCCTCACCACGCTTGGCGAGCGGGTTGGCGAACGCAGTACGGTATGTTGATACACTTAAAGACGCTGAAGATGGTCGTACTGCGCTCGCCAACGCGCCTGCCAAGCGTGGTGAGTGAGTATGACAACTATGGAGATCCATGAGGGTGGCTTGTGTTCAGTAGTAGACGTTTTACGGCTGAGATGATGCATGATGATTGTAAAACATATTTAGGCAGACATTCAAATAAAAGGTGAAAATCTAAAACTTGTAGCTTACACTGTATTTATAGGCATCACCCTATATAATAAGCTTCGATGGGGTCTCCAAATAGATAAGCTAAGTATCGAAAGGGCTCAGGTCTGCTGTATATGTAGTAAAAAAAGTTCGTTGTCCCACAGACATAGATACATCTAGACTGCTTTACTTTAGCTATTTCCATAGTATTATGTCTTATGCCATAGAGTAGTGAGCTTGCGCTGGAGCTAAAAATTTACTTATATACGCTGTATTTGTGCTGCAGAAGAGGGATGTTCGTGCAATCTGCCTAGGATATAACTCTTTACAAACCAGAAGAGCACTGGAACAGATCACCACCTTCTGTAAGATTTTCCGCGGCAAAATCGACGCGCCAGATCTGTTTAATGAGTCACTTCTACTCTTTGTTCCGGATAGATATCTTCGGGGTAGAAAGCACAACCTCTTTGCTCCGCCCAGGTGTCGCACCGTCGCGCGTGCGGCCTCTCCCATACCAAGAGCTCTCAACTCCCTCAACAAACTCCTCCAAGCTAACCCAGAATTCGATGTGTTTGCTGACGAGTTCTATGCCATAATGTCAGAATGCCTTAGACAGCGTGAGAGAGACGATGGCTAGAAATAATAATTAATGTGTTCAGCTTTGTTTTATTCAATCAATTGTGTTTGAATTGCATTTAAAAATAATTGTATTTCGATTTAATTAATGTTACTTGACCATTTCATATTGACATTTTATTGACATGTTTATTTTGTATTATTGATTTTAGTTTGTAGGGAAATTTTTGCTTGACTATTGTAAGTTATTTTTTTTTTGTTAATATTGATTGATTGGTGTAATTGGTGTAAGCCGTTCTAATCAAATGTATTAAATAAAAAAAATCTACAATATGGGCCCCAGAGAAAAGCTACGTGATAAATTAAAAGAGATTAATATAGAGGTAATGACAGTTCTCTGTCAATATATTTACAAAGTTCTACTGTATACCTGATTGACGACCTCTGTGGCGTAGCGGGCGAAGGTCCGCCTGCGCCATTTCTTTCAATAAAATTAGAAAAATAATAAAATGTTATCCTTACTTAAAATATCCGTTATATTAATGTCCAATTTTCTTTAATAGCAAGTTCACCTAAATTTTTGCGCGAAAATGGAATCACATTTGCAACAATAAAACAGTTTTGTCACTCCATAAGAGTGTAATTTGGCTTCACCCCTTTTCAGCGAGCACGTAACCCAAAAGTAACTTTAAGATGTTGCAGATTCAGAGAAAATAATAAAAAAGCTGATACCACTTCTTAATTATATTTCTTGCCTTCTTATTCTGCAAAATTATTACTATATTTGATTATTGGGTATTTATCGCGTAATTACCTTTACTTCAGTCTCCCCGCGATCACGACCAGGTGCAATCCGGCCGAAACGTCGGGATTAAAATAAAGGTAATTACGCGATAAATACCCGATAATCCAATATAGTAATAATGTGTTGTGATCGCGAAAGTTTAAAAAAGATTATATGCAAAACTTTTAAAAAAATCAAACATCAAACATTATACCATAAATGAGAAAGTTTGTTAACATGTACAGGTGTTTGTTACCTCTTCATGCAAAAACTACCTAACAGATCAAGCTGAAACTTTGCACATGTATAATTTTGACTAGGATTAACATATATGCTACTTTTTATCCGGGTACAATGCAAGTGAAGCTGCGGGCAGAATCTAGTTCCATAAAATTCCATCTCCAATATTTTCACATCGTGGTTGATTTATGAGAAATGATAAAACACCTGCTTTTTATTTTGTTTATCATGTTTTTCCTTTATCTGTGCAATCCGCCACTAACATTAGGTGAAAATCTAAAATTTTTCATACAAACATTTGTTTACTCAGGGAATGATTTTTGAGAAACGCTTAAACCAGGGTCATTGAAGTAATTTATTTTTGTTAGAAAGTACTTGTAGGATAGCAGCAGCAGCAGCAGCAGAAGCAGCAGCAGCAGCAGCAGCAGTAGTAGAAGTAGAGTAGTAGTAGTAGAAGTAGAGTAAGTAGAAAGTAGTTGTAGTAGTAGGGTGGTACGAAGTTCGCCGGGAAAGCTAGCTCATATTAAATCAAAATCCAATCGCCCAAATCATAACACAAACTGCGACTTCAATCGGGCATCTATTATTACTGAACACGTTATAAATTACACGAGTTTCAGCGTTTCCGTGAAGGATAGGAGTAATAGAACTCGTCTGAGTAGTTGTTGGTTCGACAAGTGTGGTTTAGTGGGAAAGTTCTACCCCCGACACTGGGTGCTTGTAAAAATACAGGCACTCGTAGATGGAATAGGAATGGTCCGCATGGAGAGTTTTGTGGCTATTCGGGGAGGGATCGTTAAACTAATATAGACAGCCAACGGTTTTGTAACCCTTTCTGCTTTTCGGCCCGTACAACCTAAATATTGGAAAATCTTACCTCTATATAAAGCCGAAAGTTTGTTTGGATGGAGGTTTGTTACCTCTTCACGCAAAAACTAGGCTACGGATTGAGCTGAAACTTTGCACACGTATTGATGTTGACCAGGATTAACATAAAGGCTACTTTTTATTCGAGTACAACGCATGCGAAGCGGCAGCTAGAAGCTAGTTTGATATAAAACTGGTTACAAATTGAGCACTACATATATGGGACTTTTTTCAAAACTTTGGAACAATAAGCAAATACGGTTGCAAAACCGTATTTATAGATACTAGCTTGTTTGGTTTGGTTTAAAAGACTTATTATTATCACCATATACTCATAGAACATCCCATTTACAGTTTAATAATATTTCGTCGTTCTGAAATAACCTATAAGCCTTTTAATAAGATGAAGAAAATATAAGGTTTTACTAATTGAATTTATCGAAGTTATTATATTTATAGAATAATTCAATTGACTTTTGTTTATAACAGAGCTTGAGTCGACATGTGACGCTTACTTTATTAGAAAAGTTCGGATTTGCCAGTCCAAATTCACGCTGCAGTAAATAATACCAAGTCTGGAGTTATTCGAATGCCGTGATCGCTTTTCCGACTTTTCAAATACGTTTCGAAGAAGTTAATGGCTTAAGGGCTTACACCGTCTACGTCACACGTAGGCAGAAAGTAATTTTCGATTACGTTGTTTATGTGGCAAAATTTACATGAAGGTTTTAAACACCAAGACCATGGTTTGTCTTATTAGTCGACAAACGAACGAGACGGCATCGGCAGGCTACTTGCATCCAATCCACCAATTGAATGGACACGTCTGCCAAAAATGCGGTCGCGCGGTGAGGTCAAGAAGGTTTGTTTTTGTCATTGTTTAGTAATTTTATATTTTTTATATAAATATTATATAATTACTACTATTAAGAGCCTGTACTGTCCCACTGCAGGGCACAGGCCTCCCTTCCTTCCTTCCACCTTTCTCTGTCTTGAGCTACTGTGGTCCAGTCTTCCAAGTATGCGTCGAGTTCGTCTCTCCATCGATGTCTCGGTCTGCTGTGAGATTTATTTATTTATTTTTATGTTTCGATTAAATAAACATTATAATTATATATTATTATATAATTAAACCAGGCAAGAGTCGGACTCGCGCACCGAAGGTTCCGTACCATCATACAATATAATATATGATAAAGGCGGTTTATATTTTTTGGAGAACCTTGACAGCGCCATCTCTTGTCTGATGGCGGAACTTATTTAGATTTTTTACACTTTCGATGATTAAAAAAAAACTATGTAATTATGAGCGTTCGTTATAATTTTCCTGTAATATTTGCATACACTACTATTATTTAATATTATTAACTATAAAAGTTTCACGGGTTTATCTATGCAAACTTCGGAGATAAAGGGGGGAACGATATATTTATCAAAGTTTTTGTAAATTAGTCGAAAACTATACGGCTTAAAGCAAAACTAAAAACTGTTTAATAATGTGCAAATAATAAATACCTTTTATATGATACCCCACATGACCTAGTTACTTCAAAAATATATTTAAGACCCCCTTTCCACCCCCCCTTGTCTAAAAAACTATGCAATTAGTTCGCTATAATTTTTATATGAATTTTACTTACACTTCTATTAGCTATAAAAGTTTTAGGTGTTTATCTCTGCATACTTCGGAGATAAAGGTCGATTTTTATTTTTTTTTGTAAATAACTCAAAAACGATACGGCTTTATGGAAAACTAAAAACTGTTTATTAATGTGCAAATGAATACCTTTCATATGATATCCCACATGACCTAGTAACTTCACAAAAAAATTGAAAATCCCCTCTCCGCCCCCCTTGTTTAAAAAACTATGCAAATTAGAGAGTTTGCTATAATTTTCCTATAAATTTTAAATATACTTCTATTAGCTTAAAAAGTTTTACGGATTTATCTTTGCAAACTCCGAAGATAAGGGGGAGAACGGTCGTTTTTTCAACATTTTTGTAAATAACTGGGAAACGATACGGCTGAAAGGAAAACTAAAATCTGTTTATTCATTTTCAAATAAATACCTTTCATATGATACCCCACGCGACTTAGTAACCTCACTTAACATTTTGAGATCCCCTACCCGCCCCCCTGCAATCATTATTAGAATATTTTTTTACATTTTCATATATTCTATATTAGTAAAATGTGTTATCTTTAACCATTTCCAATTTCAAGTCGATAGCATCAGTAGTTCTCGAGATGTAGATTTGTGAGAGACAGACAAACAAAGTGATACCATAAGGGTTCCTTTTTACCATTTTGCTCTAGAACGCTAAAAATGTCACACCCAAACCACAACCTGAAATTTAAACATAACCTGAATAGTCTGAAATAAACGCAAAGGCCGATGATGATGATGATGATGGTTTTTCAAACTTCGCAAAGAAATATTATAAATATACGTCATTGATTTGCAGGACTTTTCCAGACATTTCTGCAAACAAGAACAGCTGCAACTGAGAAGACCAATACATTTTGAACGCTCTCTGCGTTATTTGTATAGCTGTGTTTGCAGTTACTGGGTCAGTTGGCTGTGTATTTTACATATTGTTAGCAACCTAAGTACATACAAACAAGAGGTTTATGAACACTGTCTACAAGCTGCCTAGTAAATAAGGCAAATGGTTTTGACGGTTGGTGGACTCTCGCAAAATTGCGAAAATGCATGATCAAGTTTCCCAATATTCTCGATCCAGAGAAGTTTACTAATGAGGTGGTTGAAAAGGCTCGGATGAAATGGATTTTTGTTAAATGCTCTGGGGTAAAACGTTCAGTATTAGACGATGAAAGCAAAATTCACTGTTATGATTTATGACTTACCATTAATTTACCTGACTTCGCGAAGTTAAAATAAACATTACCTACTAACAAACACCGGTTTTACAGATTTCACAATATTTTGTTTTTCATAATACCCATATAACCAGGTATTTATCGCGTAATTATATTATTTTTATTATTCCTTGATGGTATTGTAACAAGTGTTGTAATCGCAAAAGTTCAAAAAGACAATTTTGGTTTTCTGAACTAAACGAAGCCCTATTTAACCTCCTGTCTTAATTAATGGGTTTTAAAGACAATAGACCCATCTTCCTAATCGGTTCAATGAGTTTCCTAGTTTGGATGAACCGAGTTCAACCAACCATCTGCATTAATAGTTAAACAACATATTAACAACTCCAGGATCCAATCGTCTACGAAATCGAGCAGCCACTTCAAACTCGAAGTTTAACAACTAATATGTATGTACTTCTTGGAGGGTCGATTATACAAATACATTGAGCCATTCATGTGAACCTTCATGCAAGTTTCTAGGAAATACCACACCTACACACGTACGATTACTCCTCGTACGTTTTCTCCTCTGACGTCAGCTTCCTCGTCTTGGGATTCAGATATTGATGTCGGAGCTGACTCTTTTCCTTAAAATAACACAAACACTTCAAAGAGTTACAGCTCTTACTGCATCCATGGGTAAGAGAGGGGGTAACATTCTACTGCTGGAAACCCACGCCAGAGCATCTACCCCTCATGGTGATCCATGAGGGAGACCTGTGTTCAGTAGTGGACATTTTACGGCTAAAATGGGAACATAATATTGCACGCAATTACATATTCTACATAGCAATGAATTACACCACCCAGAGGGCTAACCCAGATCAAACGAAATCTGTCCAACTTTGTCCCACACGTTACGCGAATTCCCAGCATGTTCCAATGTAATATGTCGCAATGCTCCAAACTCAACTGCAGCGAGAGTCTTTAGGTCGAGTTAATAATACCTGCTGTGGGGTGCCGGCAGTAGAATGTTACCCCTACTTTCATGCCCGTCGATGCAGTAAGAGCCTGCTAAGGGACACCTCCGGAAGATGGGCAGCAGCGTCTTTCCGTGTATCAACATTTGTACTGCGCTCGCCAACCCGCCTGCCAAGCGTGGTGAGTATGGCAACTACCCCTCATGGAGATCCATGAGGGAGGCCTGTGTTCAGTAGTGGACGTATTACGGCCGAAATGATGATGATGATGAATGATACCATAAAATGACATAATGATAATTAAGTTTCTTGCTGGGTGCTGGCAGTAGAAATAAAAATTATAAATAATAATTTTTTTTATAAGTATAAGATTGTAGGTACTGTATTAATAGTGTACTGTATACATTTAGATTGTAGGTTATTCTAATAATTCATAACTATGTTATTTTATAGTACTTCTGCGTACACTATTTTTCAATTTATCTATTAAATTCACAAAGTATTATATTTGTTTATATAAAAAAAGTATATTTACAATCACAAAACTAAATGGAAACACAAAGTAGGCAAATTTAATTAAAATGCTGGAGGTGGGCATGTTATATATATATATATATATATATATATGTATATTATATTATATATTATATTATATACATATCGCATGTTTACGTACCGCGCGGCTGTAGGTATTTATTTAAAAAATACGGCCGAGTTAAAATACTGTATACATTACTATTCTGTGGTATAGGTGCTGGCAAGCCTAATCCATCTAACAATGCCCCATAGGCACTGCAGTGTCCCATACAGCATGCATACCAGTTGCTGACGCTGTATAAATCATCTTATTAGATGCAAAGGCCTCATTATTACCAGAAAAAATATTAAAATCTTAGGATATGAAAAATATTAATTTAACATCAAAAATAGAATGCGACCTTATAAATAATTCATAACACCAATCTGGAAGTCTTTGTCATCATCTTTGCCGCAGGATTCCTGTCCACGTCCACTGCTTGAATAAAATAGTAATTGAAAATAGGCCTCATGGATCCTCAAGCTCATTGGAATCCTACTGCATCTAATGGAGCAAGAGAGGAGACACAACATTCTACTGCCAGCACCCAGCAAGAAACTTAATTATCATTATGTCATTTTATGGTATCATTCATCATCATCATCATTTCGGCCGTAATACGTCCACTACTGAACACAGGCCTCCCTCATGGATCTCCATGAGGGGTAGTTGCCATACTCACCACGCTTGGCAGGCGGGTTGACGAGCGCAGTACAAATGTTGATACAAGGAAAGACGCTGCTGCCCATCTTCCGGAGGTATTCCTTAGCAGGCTCTTACTGCATCGACGGGCATAAAAGGAGGGGTAACATTCTACTGCCGGCACCCCACGGCAGGTATCATTAACTCGACCTAGACTCTCGCTGCAACTGAGTTTAGAGCATTGCGACATATTACATTGGAACATGCTGGGAATTCGCGGAACGTGGCACAAAGTTGGACAGATTTCGTTTGATCTGGGTTAGCCCTCTGGGTGGTGTAATTCATTGCTATGTAGAATATGTAAATGCGTGCATTATTATGTTCCCATTTTAGCCGTAAAATGTCTACTATATATGTAACTACTGAAGACAGGCTTCCCTCATGGATCACCATGAGGGATAGATGCTCTGGGGGCTGACATGATGCTGATGATGTTGATACGTATCCAGTTCTTTGCAAACGCATTAAATTTTCAGAGCTAAAATCCTATAATTTTAAAGGATGATAATTGTGTTTGAAAATTAAGATACTTGTATTTCCAAAAGCTCTGTAACTCTTTGAAATGTTTGTTAATCTTGGAGAACAACAATTTCGAGTAGGTACCGATTGTTTGTTCCTAAAGATACTTATTTGTGAAGTCAAATCCAACAATTCATGCAAATTACTCGAGTGGGCCTTGTTATCCAATGCTTCCGTGCCATCAAGCAATTTCCCAAGGGCATGTTAAAGAGACAGGACAATAATAGTAAGTTTATGTTTAAAGCTGTTGAATATTTATATATATGTACGTAAAAGCTTTATCATTTTTTAAATAAACCACAAGATTGCACTGACAGGGACAAATGGAGAGGAAATTTGCCCAGCAGAGGGACAGTATAGGTTAATGAAAAAAAAAAGAAAACTACAGTGCCCTTATAAAATTGAGGTCTTCATTAAATATTGTGACGCAAACTATTTCTATAAACGTTGTTTTACGTTACCGGGCTATGGCGAGCGCAGAGGGCGCCCAGCCGCAAAAGTAAGGTAGGGGCAACAAGCTCAAGGGCACCACTTAGGTTCAAACCACGGCTTGGACTGTTGCCAGATTTTATATGTAATGATGGTTAACGTCCAGGTGCAGAACTGCACCTTAGGACGGAAGAGTGTATTTTTCGGCCTCGCCGGCGAGACCGGTTATTGAATGTGTGTCTAGCAGCTAGTGTGGGACGGGTTGACGTCACCTCCGGGTTAGCGCCGGTGAGCTTGTCATCGGCCAAGCCGAGAACGTGTCTCGGTCGGCGGAGGAAAGAACTCGTGGGTTATGGCTCTATCGGGTAGTTGGAGGGTAATCCCGAGATTAACGGGTTGGGTGTTCCGCCGCCACTACATAAAAATGCTTTGAAGCAGTTTTAATAAAGTGTTTGATGAACTCGAGTTTGAGATCTCGATAGAGGTCTTCATTGCGCATGTACCACGGGCAGCCCGTGGCCCTGCGCTAGAAGTTATTTTGGACTACCTGAAGGCATCTAACATGACGGAACTGGCCAAAGACGACAGAGGAATATGTCATTATTGGCCGTACAACTGTTTTGTAGAGTGTCACTTTATTTCTAAAGGACATTTTACTCTTCCAGTTGAGAAGGCTGTTTAACCGGCTAAGCACGAACTTGGCGCGATTAGTGAAAGTCCAGTGGGGATAGAAGGTGAGACCTCTATCTAGGATTACTCCTAGATAGCGAGCTGACCTAACCCATGGGATGGGTTTATCGAAGAGGAGTTGAAGATGGGGCAAGAGGGTACTCCGAGAGAAGTACACTGCTGCACTTTTCGTCGTGTTCACCTCTGTGCGCCACTTTCTGAACCAGGCCCCTAGGGTGTCTAGTGCAGTCTGCAGCCTAATGCGTACGTGACTCTTGTTCTTATCGGACGCGTACAAAGCTGTGTCATTGGCGAAGAGGGCAAATTCGACTTGCGGGTGTCGGGGGAAGTCGCTGGTGTACAGTGTGGAAAGAAGGGGAGCAAGAACTGAGCCTTGAGGAACTCCAGCTCGGACGGGTTTGGGAACTGAGAGCATGCCTTCCACGCGGTAGCGATAGCAGCGGTTTTTTATTATAATGTTGTTTTTATTTGTATTCTTGATTATGCTATTTAAGATTTTACTATTAAAATGTTGTTCCGCAAATGGCAGCCACTTTGAGCTAGTGTAGGTGCAACCACGGAAGACCAGCGCTGGGGCATAATTCATCATGTCACGGTATACGCTGAGTGGTGGCCTTTTTTGTTTAACATCAACATGTTCTCAATTTATATATAACATCTCTTTTTGTGGTGACAAAATAACCGTATTTTTATCTTCATCTATCTTTATTTAATTTATTACATTATTATTTGTTTCTCCGGCCACAGACTAGGGTCCCGTCAGCTCCACGCCTAACGGAAAACAAGGCGCAAGTTTTATGAAAGAACATATAACACATAAATATTGTCACATACTCTCAAGACCTCCATTATTCGACACCGAAATGTATCTACGTATTTTTACGTTTTGAAAGCTGTTGGTGATTTGTCATTTAGATGTCTTGATGTAATTCTTTCAAACGGTACTTTGTGTTGCTGGAGTAACGGACGATTTTGTATTTGAAACGGGCTGTTGCACTTTCCCTGAAAGGTATGACTTCTGTTAGAATATTTCATCCTAATGTATCACACTGTATACATATTATAAGTGACGAAATAGAAAAGGAGCCCTGTAGTGCTAAGTGGTTAATGCATGCTTGTGTTTACATAAAAATATATAAGTATTATTTCAACTAAGGTGCTGGGTAATGTCCAATAGGATTAACTTATTTGTCTTATATTGTATAGAGTCTTCCCGGGACCACGATGGGTGCAATCCTGTCGAAACGTCGGGCAATAATAAAGGTAAATAGCGCGATAAATACCCGGTTAAATATGTGTTAATAATGTGTCGTGATCGCGAAAGTTTAAAAAAGACTATAACTTATTTGTGTGCTGAAATGGAGCAAAAAAATATTTGTGCCTGTAATTTTCAGTAAATTTTAAAATGACATATTAAGCCGCCTCTAAATCTACATACCTTCTTCCGAAGCTCAGAGGATTTGGTTCAAATTGCCTGCCTAGTCGTATAAAACGTACGATGGGAAATTCCGGTACGCTGTTTACTTTCTTTAGTATATAACATACATTTTGTAAAAATCAGTGCGTGGAAGAATAAGTATACTTATTAAATAGTTAATACTTAAATAGGCATAGGGCTTATCTTTACTTTTGCCATTTGTCTCTGTCGCTCGCTATTTTCTTTTTCCATTATCCACGATATTTTGAATATCGTCAATCATCATCTCAGCTGTAGGACGTCCACTGCTGGATTAGGCCTCCCTAAGGAATCTAGAAGCACTGATCATGAGAGGGTTGTTGCCATACTCACTAAACTTAGCAAACGGGTTGGCAAGTGCAGTACGGGATGTTGATACACAGAAAGACACTGCTGCCCGTCTTTCAGAGGTATCTCTCGGCAGATTTTACTGCATCCACGGGCAAGAGAGGAGAAAGAACATTCTACTGCCGGCACCCCACGGCATAGTTATGTAATAGTGTCAATAGTAACTAAAAATAAACGAACCTAATATAAATTAGCTTTCAACTAACTTCTTCATGAAAAATCATTTCGCCATATGGTATGTAGTTATGTACAGTACAAGCACACAGAAATATGAACACATTCATTTTGTTCTCATTAATAACTTCCCCAAACAAAACAAGTGGGTATAAAACAAACATGAGATAAGTTATTTGCTTTCCATTATTGTCATGTATTTGTATTCGTTGAGTGGGCGTTGTTATTGTCTTACCAATTGATAAGATATTAATTAATAAGCGACTGTGTCAATTGTGTCAGTATTGAGAAGTCAGTAAGCATGATTTTTCTGTTCCTTACCATAATTGGTTTTTATGCCTATGTTCCAAGAGGAGATCGTATGTTGTGCGTCACTAAATTGTAAATTTCTGTACAGATATTTGTTCAGGGTGTTTTGGATGTTTTTTTGAATATAATATAAAAAATATCTATCTATGTCATACATATAATATAAAAAATAATATCTATGTATGTCAGTCATCTAGTACCCATCATTTCAGCTTTTGTCTTTACTGATACCACCTAACACCTAAACAAACTAACCAGAACACCTGAACCCAAATGGGTTCTGGATGTTTGTGTATGTATAATAAAAAAATATCTATCGATGTACTATAATGTATTAAGTATAATCATTTATCTAGTACCTATAACACAAGCTCTGCTGCGTTGATGCTGTGTGAATTGACCAGAAATATTTTTAATTATTTTATATGATAAAAAACATTGAGAATAGTTTGTTTTGACCCCACTATCAATTTTCATTTCCAATCCAATGTTTTATTGCGAGAGCTGCTTTTGAGGCAACGCGGCAAGATCTGCGAAATCCCGGATAAGACAGAGATGGAACTAAGATAAGATAATTTAAGATAATTTTATTGGCTTATCAACAAACATCCATTTTCATATTATAAACATAGATTGCTTAGATCTAAGATGTATTTCCTGTGTGGATTACATTGGTGCCCAAACTAGGATAGCCTGTCTGATGGCGCACCCTCCGCCCGTCGTAAAATAAACATGAAATAGTTTTTTTTTGGATAAACTTTACAGAAGAAAAAATTAAAAACATCATTAGGCATAACTTTAGATTCGAATTAGTAGGTACATACATGTTGAGTACTATCCTAATCAGTATTGAGGAAAATCGGTTCAAAGTGATAACTCTAAATGTTTTAATTTATTTTATTATTATTATTCCCTCCATACATCACAATCCTGAGCTGCTTCTCTCCAGTCAACGATGTACTGATCGAGTTCGTCCCGTTATCTGCGCTTCGGTCTGCCGCGTCGCCTTCTCGCCGGGTCAGGCCGCCACTCCGTGACTATCTTTGCCCACAGCTCACTCGGCATGCGGCAGATGTGGCCAGCCCAGTCCCACTTCAGCTTAGCAGCATTCAGAGCGACTTCCGCGATCCCAGTCCTGGAGCACAGTTCGGTGTTTCGGATCCTGTCCGTGCACTTGACACCCATGATGCTGCGCTCCATCTCTCGCTGACAAACTTGGAGCTTGGACTTTTGAATGTTGGTCAGAGACCAAGTCTGCGCACCATATGTTAGAACGGGGAGGATGCATACGTCCATTAATTTTATTTTTAGAGATAGAGGGAGTTCCCCTTTCATTATGTCTCCCATGGACCAAAAACTCCTCCAGGCATTATCAGCTCGCCGTGCGATTTCTTTGCTCTGCCTGTCTTCGAAGGAGACTATTTGGCCCAGGTAAACATATTCTTGGACATATGCTAGATGTTCTCCATCCACCGTTACATTGGTCCTAGCGCGATTGGTCATGAGCTTGGGAATTGGGGGAGGCCTTTGCCCAGCAGTGGGACCCAAATGGCTCATAATAAATAAATAAATAAATATTTTTTTTTATTCACGATCAATATAATGAAAAATAAAATGTGAAAATTAATATAATCGCTCTTATACCACGAGGCACGATAAACAATGTGTCGAGCAATTATCTAAAGAGGTTACAAATAGTACATAATATCTAATTTCACGATATATTTGCCAAGATCCTGTCAGTTATATCACTTTGCACCAAATTATATCCGAAGCTATAGCAGATAGAAGAACGCGAGTTAGACCAAAAAAATCGTAATTTTTTACTGATAATTTCTATGTAAAAATCGCAAAAAGGGTACAACTCAAGTTATATCACTGGTCACAGGAGGCACAGAATTGGGGTGCTGGCAGTGGAATGCTGCCTCAAGTATGTATTCCATGAGACTCAACATGACGTTAAGTGAAATTTCCTTTCAAAGCAGCATGGATGGCGCAAATTGTGATGTTAAAGTCACACAGAGGCCTCCCTTGATGCACACAATAGGATCGTTAACCAGCTTGTTGCATCAAATAGACTTTCGAACTATCCGATGAGACAGGCTTCGGGATGCCTATCCAAATAGGAAAATTGGAACGCTAATGGTAAAATTCGATTTCTAATGGCCGTCAGCAACGCGGGAATAATCCAATATTGGGATACAAAGGATGCACTACCTTAATCCAACTGATTGAATGTGACATATTGTTTTGTATAGCGAAAAAGGCTTAGGCTGGATAAAAAATATGCATTCGAATCTATCATAATATGAACACATACTTTTTGCAGTTTATAATGTATAGTTAGGGGCTTTATATATGATAGATGATTTGTACAGCGTTAGCAACTGGTATTGATGCTGTACGGGCTGCAGTGCTTGGGACATTGTTAGTTGATTAGGGCTTGGCCAGCACCTATTGTTATCCTTCCAGCATAATTAGCTATTATTCAGGGGAAATAACAGGTCAATATGTCTGAAGCTAGCTATCTCTTTGTGTTACAAGATATTGTAGGATCTTTAGCATTGTTTAAGATTTATTTGTTTAGTTAGGTACATTAAGTTATAATTAAAAACGATTATAAATAACACCAGGCACCAGAGGAATAGTTTTAAAACTTAGATTAAGTAATTTCATGTATCTCATTTTAAGTGAAACATTGTGTTCTTATGAGAATAAAGTTCTTTAAACCTAAGCTGACTAAGTCGTGAATTTCTTTACAATGTTTTCTTCACCGTTAATGTTAATGTGAACATAGATATAGATAGATAGTGTTGGCCGAGTGGTATGTACCCCCGACTTTCAATCCGAAGGTCGTGGGTTCGATACCGGCAGTGCACCAATGGATTTTTCTTTCTTGAAAAATTTATGTGCTTTAACGGTGAAGAAAACATCGTGAGGAAACCCGCGGCTTAGTTAGCTTCAGACGTATTGACTTGTTCTTTCCTCTGAATAATAGCTGACTAAGCTGAGAGGATGGTATAGGTGCTGGGCAAGCCTAATCCATCTAACAATGTTCCAGGCACTGCAGCGTCCCGTACAGCATGATTACCAGTTGCTGACGCTGTATAAATCATCTTAATAGATGCAAAGGCCTTACTTTTTTTTAATATAGATAACTCTTTATTGTAAGTACTTAACTTAATACTAACATGACATAATATAACATAGACAGAAATATACAAAACTAAAAAAAGAAGTACAATGCCCCTTTTTCACAGTTTTCAAGGTACTTTGTTTGTATGCTACCATGTCCTTAATAGAAGGTTAGCTAGAGTAGATATTAAGTAGATTTTAATTAGTTTAATTTAATTTAGTTTAAGATATTTTCATTATAATTCTTCATTTGTAAAAATTTGTAAAGTCAACTTCTTCAAGAACATAAATTTAATATACATCAATGTTTTGGAGGAGGGCGCTGTCACTACGACGCAGTTTTTTAACTTTTGTGGTGGCAACGTTCACATCAGTTTTTGTAACCACTTAAATGTTCTAAATAAAGATTTTTAATTTTTTTCATAATGGCCTCATCACTATTAGCGTTCTCTTCCAGGCAACCTTAGTATGGACTAAACCAACATAATGTATAATGTAATAATTAACGAAAACATACTTATATGAATATACATAAAAGTTTAGGAGTTAAAGGTTTGTGACATCAGCGGTTGCTGCGAAATTTAGGACCGATTTAGGAAAATCTGTTTGGGTTGAAAGGACAACTTCAAAATTTTTTACACTTTGCATAGTTTAGACCAGAATTATTATTTTTAACCGACTTCAAAAAAGGAGGAGGTTCTATGTTCGACTGTATATTATTTTTATGTATATTCACCGATTTCTCCGTCAATTGTAGACCGATTTTCAAAATTATTTTCTTATTCGATTCACCGCTCCATTTCAATTTGATTCAGTTCTTACAATTGGATCCATGAGAAAACCATATAAATCTTTTTTCATTAGGTATTTTAGAGCAATACAATATATCGCATTGAAGTCGGTTTTTCTTTGTTGACAAATTAAAGAATTATTTTATACTATTATACAAGACGAAGGCCCACCTGATGTTAAGCTGTAACACCTGCTTATAGCAACTGCAATGCCACGGTGATCACGTTCACTAAGCACGTGACCAACGCTGCATTGCATTGCGCCCGTCATCCTGAGACATTGAGTTGTAAGCTCTCAAGTGCCTGTAATGTCCTAAAATGTATGTGTACATTTAGCATGTGCTTTAACGGTGAAGGAAAACATCGTGAGGAAACCCGCGGCTTAGCTTCAGAAGCACTGACGTGTTCTTTCCTCTGCCTAATAGCTAGACTTAACTGAGAGGTTGGTACAGGTTGGGGGTTTTGGGCAAGCCTAATCCATTTAACAATGTCTGAGGCACTGAAGGGTCCTTGAAGCATAAGTTTGCCAATGCCGTATAAATCATCTACATGATACAAATACTCTGCTTATTATTATTATTTAATAATGGAATAATTTGCCGTGGGGTGCCGGCAGTAGAATGTTACCCCTCCTCTCCTACCCGTGGATGCAGTAAGAGCCTGCTAAGGGACACCTCCGGAAGATGGGCAGCAGCGTCTTTCCGTATATCAACATCCGGTACTGCGCTCACCAACCCGCCTGCCAAGCGTGGTGAGTATGGGAACTACTCCTCATGGAGATCCATGAGGGAGGCCTTAGTTCAGTAGTGGACGTTTTACGGCTGAAATGAATGAAATGGAATACTAAGCAGAGCTTTTCCTGTATTTAAATTTATTAAAGGACTTTTCTTCTTTTCTTTGATTCATAAAAAGGATCAAAGAAAAAGAGCCTTGGGGTGCCGGCAGTAGAATGTTAACACGCTTCTCTTGCCAGTTGATGCAGTAAGAATCTGCAAAGGGATACCACCATAAGAGGAACAACATTCAGTCAATACTGGACACCACTCAATACAGTCACCACGCTAAGCAGGCGGGTTGGCTAGCGATTGCGCTAGCCAGTATAACCAGTTTCCTGGATACATATGGCAACAATCTCCTTGGAGATCCATAAGGGAGGCCAGTGTCCAGAAGTAGTCATTGACAGCAGTCCTTCGGCTGAGAGGATAATGAAAGGGCCTTGAACCTTAAGGATGCAAGATAAAATATTCGTTTCATGGATATAGAGATATGCGTTGATCTTGTAAATTAATTCAAATAATATAATAATACAATTGAAAATAAAAATACAAATACAAATACAATTCAAATAAGGAAAAAAACAAGTTTTTATCAAGTTACTTCAGTAATCCTGTTTAGAATCACAATTCTGTGTCCCAGTTTGAACCTTGTGTACAGAATACCTCGAACGATTCTTAACGAGGAAATAGTGGTCGTAAATCACGGGAAATTCGCTCTTATTGAATTTCCTTTTGTCGGAAGCTCTGCCTCAGTTTTTGTTCCGAATGGACGGCTGAAGACGCTTGGACGCATGTTGAGTTTTTTCTCAAAGCTGCTGGATTGTTGATAATGTGCGATCCATTATGCTTTTGGTATGTTGAAGGGTTTTTGTTGGAGTGAACTGAAAATACTCGGGAATAAATCGAGTAGACAGGGAAGCTTGAATTAACTTTTGTTTGGAATATTTGAAAATTTAGCTGCGCTCTGTGAACTACGAATATTTAAATTTTCTATTTATTAATTAACTAGCTTTCCGGAACCTTACCTTACAGGAACCTTACCGGAAAACTTCGTACCGCCTCAGAACCTACTCTACTACTACTTACAAATCTACTAAAACTACTACTCTACTATTACTCTACTCCACTACTTCTACTACTACTGTTGAATTTTTGGTCTGTCTCTCTATCTATTTGTCTGTTTGACCCGGCTAATCTCCGAAAGGTAGCGATTTTGACGGTACTTAAGGATACCGTGAAAAAAAATAAAAAAGTTGTGAAAGCATCAGCTAGTTTAATTAAGTATAATTTTCACCACAAAGCTAACACTCACGTACATAGCTGATTGAATGTGAAAATGTCCTTGATTTCTGAGGCAATTTTAAAACTTGAACCGGAAAAGTCACAGTAACTGCGTAAGTAACAAAGTAGACGCATTTATCGAAGGCATTGACGAAAATTGTGGCTTCTACACTCTCCTGTTTGAAACTGGGACGGCTAAAGTAGTTTCTATTAGACCAAACTTTATTGCGAAAGGAACTTAGAGAAATGAAAAATTAGGTCATCTGTGTCGAAGCAGAGATCTTTATTCGAAAAGTTTAAACTTTTATCGACTTTTACAATAAAGTTTGTTTGATCTAGTTTCAATATACTATTGAATCTGATGATCGATGGAATTCTGATAATGCTTGTATAAGACAATCTAATACCTACAGAAAGTTAAAGTTCAGCATCCTTTAACCAGGCCGATGGTCGCGTATATGCCTATTCCCTAAAATTTTGTCAGTGATGACGAGCCTTTTCGAAATTATCGTCACAGCCTTTTCTGGCAATGTAGCCAAACTACTGAAGCACTTGTTGGAGTCAGTTGGAAGATAAACTAGTAGTTATCATGAGTTTCTTCAGTATTGCCACATTCATTTTAAAACTACTCACTTAATTACCTTATGACTTAGATATACGTACATATGTACATTGCTTCTTGCATTTCCCGTGCCGCAGCGGTGTTGACCTGCCTAGATTAGACTTTCTGCTCAATATAACCAGTTTGATCGGTACATATGTACATATATCGGTTCGATGATGTTATAAGCTGACATCGATGTAAAAAAACGTGAACATAAATGATTTTCATAGTATAATAACTAGCCACCAACGCTTTATTTATTATTTTCCTATGATAAACAAAGAAAAATATCTAGTTTTAATTCCGCTAATGCAAATTTGCATTAGCGGAATTAAAACTAGATATTTTTCTTTGTTTATCATAATAATATGGATTTCCGCAAAGTAACGCCTGATTCTATTAATTTTATTATTTTCCTACATGACTTCGCACTTCCACTTAATTTCTCCGCTACTTTGTATGCATCTTACATCCCAGCATTAGAACTGAGATAAGAAAAATGCGCTCCAACTCGCATAAATGTTACAGAAGCAGCCGAATACTAAAAGGTTTATCAAGAAATATACACGGAATAACAGGGTGCTGATTAGTAGGCGGAACATTCAGACAAAAAAACATATCTATTATTTTAGGATCATTTATAAGACGTTCCAGCAATAAAGGCCGGTTGGCCAAATGTGCCCCCGACTTTTTCCATCCGTAGGTCACTGGTACGATACTGGCAGTGAACGTACCCAAGGGGCGAAAACGGGACCCTATTACTAAGACTCTGCTGTCTGTCTGTCTGTCAGTCTGTATGTGTCTCTATCTGTCACCAGGCTGTATCTCATGGACCGTGATAGATAGACAGTTGAATTTCTTACAGATGATGTGTGTATGTTGCCGCTATAACAAAATATACCTAAACGAGAATACAAGTTTTTTGCTCGATATTACCTCTAATAACGGCAGCATGTAGACGCTTGAAATATTCACAGAATATTAAGTTGTAAATTACTTAAAAAATAAATAATAATATTATAATAACCAAATATAATTATGTGGCCGTGGGGCGCCGGCTGTAGAATGTTGTCTCTCCTCTCTAGCCCGTGAATGCAGTAGGAATCTGCTAAGGGATAGCTCCGGAAGATGGGCAGCAGCGTCTTACCGCGTCTTGAACACCCTATACTGCGCTCGCCAACCCGCCGGCGACGCCAAGCGTGGTGAGTATGGCTACTACTCCTCATGGAGATCCATGGGGGTGTTCAGTAGTAGACGTATTACGGCCGAAATGATGATGAGCGAATTCCCATTATTTTTTTATCATTACCTATTGCAAGCTTCGTTAGACAGGTTCATACCTAGATTTTCGTGTCCCTGCAAAAACTTTTGAGCACCAACTTTATCAAAGTTATGAAAGTTGGTAAAGTCTCCAAGAGATGGGACTAATTACCTTCCTGTTATCGAAGTTTTATCTAAATATCTTTTTACAAAATTTGCATAGAAGTGGGGAGATTAGACTGGGCTTGCATTTATTTAGAGCGAAGTGCGATGGGACGCGGTCTGCAACAACTCAAAAGGTATTTGGCCGAATGGTGGTAGTTCACAAAGTTTATTGGATGCCTGACACTAGACACCGCGCAGACGTCATCACATCGGTGACGTGTCTAATCTGATGACCTAAGTGTAAATATAATTATATAATAAAATATATAATATTATATATAAAATATATATAATTAGGTCTTTTTGTATTCTTTAATTATGTATATATTTTATGAATTAGTATTACGTATATGTATATACGACCTTGTGATGTATTTTATATGTAAACGTAGTTTGATAGACCTTATCTTGCCGTAACACAGTTTTTAACTAGCACGGTGGGTAAAGTCTATAAATTGGGGTAAATATGTAATATATAATAATGATAAAAAAAAATTGAAATGTTTTGTATATTATAAGAATCACCAGGCTTTCAACATCCATATGTCTACAACATCTTTATGTCCATCCATATGACCAACCTCGAAACCAACCATTCGAGACATGCGACCTTTCGTCTTTTCTGTCTTTTAGCGCTGCAATTAACGATGCATAGAACATTCTATAAAAATATTATTTCGAGAAAAGTAAATTGACTGTTCATCCTAAATCGGGACGGAATCTGCTCCAACTCCGTCAAACGTAACATAAGACAAAATAAAATTGTTAAATGATGACTATAACGACCGAGTTAGGTTCTTCTGTTCACTTCTTTTCCTAACTCGCGTGTCATCTGAAGTGAACAGATTCAATTATGTGCTTTATTCTATTTATTTGTGTTGTTTTATTTTGTAAGTTGTGACGCGTCAATAAGGTCCATGCGGCCGCACTGAATAAAGTATTTTTTGAATTTTGAATTTTTTGAATTTTGAAATCATCACTTTACCATCCTCTCAGCTTAGTCGGCTACATTCGGAGGAAATAATACGATGAATTGAATACGTCTAAAAGCCGTCTAAGCCGCGGGTTTCTTTGCTGTTTTTGGAGTGTAATAAATTTATTGTTTCCATGCCCTAGTACAACCAGGAAGGTACTATCTATACCTACGTTTAGAGACAAGCATCATTTTCGTTTTTAAAGAATAAAATCATAACTACTGCAACAATTTGAAAAAACATGCTAAGTTACGAAAGAAGTTATGCTTATTTCGAACAATTAGTTATCTGTCTTGTGACATTGTGTGGCTCGGTGGGACGAAACAACCGGGCCGTGGCAATCTGCGGATTGAAACGGCATGTCGCGGCATGCCTTGACGTGCCGCGTCCTGCGGCGTGCCGGTATGATTGCATCGAAAGAATTACTTTCTTCTACGAATTCTTAACTCAATTAAATAATGATAAAATTAACATGATCAAGAATAAAATCTTTTTTAAACCGCGTCGTGTCGTACTGAGCCGTCAGTCAGCGCCGGCCCGAAGGTGGCGCTGGTTCCGTCCGGTACGAAGGACGCCTAGTCAGCTAGTGATAAATTAAATAAAGGTTAAGGATATTTCAAGAATATAATACTAAATGTTTCATGATGGTGCCGCTCTGGTTGAAACATAGTGCTCAGTTGTGACTATTAAAAAATATTATGGTCAGAAAAGACCAGAAGTCCACAATCAAATATTGAAGCATTGTTGATAGACCATCTTCCAAACAAGCAAAAACACTCTAATCACGCTGATAAATACTTACATAGAGAATTTACTTATGCATATTCGTAAATTGAGAACTTTTGAACATTAGAAAATGTTTAAAAAGTTAAGCGTTCCCATTTCATACATTTACTTGAGTGATTAAATTCTACCACGACGTTACTGAAACCCTTTTTACGTTAGAAGCGTAAAACCTTATTTCAGGCTTGCACAAATTGAGAACTTTTGAACATTAGAAAATGTTTAAAAAGTTAAGCGTTCCCATTTCATACATTTACTTGAGTGATTAAATTCTACCACGACGTTACTGAAACCCTTTTTACGTTAGAAGCGTAAAAACTTTTTTCAGGCTAGCACACGATTCTTAATTACACGTGCTAAGCACCGAGCTTACACTTGAGTTTTGTATATTACTCTTGCATACTTAATATAACATTTATTTAAAGTGGAGCTCATTCGTAGAAAAAAATCACATGTTTTACATAATTTTCGGCCAGATAAACGTACGACGAAAATATAAAGAGAAGTCCACTTTGTTCCGAAGTTTCTTTTTCAACCTTCAATTTTTGTTTGAGTTTTTTCACCTTATTTATTCACCAGTTAAGTTTTGGCAACACTTTATTGACGGAATTTTGAGGGCTGCTTAATTTATTTAGCGTTTAGAAGTAAGGGGGTTCGATTTTAAATCAATTGTAGTTTTTTTACAGTTTACAATGCGGCGAATATAAATAGTTATTTGATTTACTATTAATAATACAATCGTTGACTTGTAACACCTAGGCCACTTCATGCACGCCGATAGGATTTGAGTATTTCCCTCGAATGATCATGGATCCCATCATTAGAACTGGGTGCAAAAACAAGCAAACATTAAGTGAAACCACAGAAACCCATCCGCAATGTTAAATATAGGGCATTAAACTGTACCTTGAGGGGGCACTCTACGTGTCTACTTTTCATCATTTTCATTATCATTACAGCCGTAAGATATCCACTGCTGGACATAGGCCTCCCTCATTGACTTAGAGATCCAAGTGCATGAGTGGTTGTTGCCATACTCACCACGCTTGGCAGGCGGGTTGGTGAGCGCAGTTTGGAATGTTCTTACACGGAAAGACGCTGCTGCCCATCTTCCGGAGATATCCCTTAGCAGATTCTTACTGCATCCATGGGTAGGAGAGGAGGGATCCCATCATCACAATTCAGTATTGAAAAAATTCAGATGTGGTCTACCTCTGAAACAAGACCTACCATATAAAAAATGTCTCCCGACGTTGCTGTGAAATAGATTCGTTTGTGTCGTTTGTGCGGAAGCCACGAAGGCTCAGAAAAACAATTAACGCGCAAAATCCTCGGATTATGTGTGTAACGGTAACATGTGTTTTTGTTAAGTGGTGGATTTTTTCTCTGCATGGGGCCCGGTGTGTTGAATCGGAGTAAAATAATGAGGCGACGCGTGAACTTACTCGCACAGTCCGAGGTACACGAATAGTTGGGATGGGAGTGGATTTAGGTTAACTTTTAGGCCTCATATAAAAATAAAATCGTATCAAACGAGTAAAATTGCTGTGGCGTCGCTCTCCTCTTTTGCCTTTGGATTCCGTAGGATCTAGCAAGGGATAACTCCGGAAGATGGGCAGCAGTGTCCTTCCGTGTATCAATATGTTGTATTGTGCTCGAGCCAACCGCATCAATCTGCCTGGCAAGCCTGGTGATATTGGCATTAACCCTGTCATGTCCAGTATTTGTAAAAAAGGCGTATGACCAGCAGTGGACTTCACTAGGCTGAGATGATGATGACCATCACGTCTGCCAAGCGGGTTGAGTAAGACAACAACCCCCCATGGTAGTACTTGTAGATCCTTGAGGCCTATGCCCCATATGCCGATAGACTTCGCAGAAGGTCAATTAAATACGGGGCACTCCACCAAATCACCAAACTTTTTGTAATTAAAACTGAACGACTATCAGTGGTAAGCGTGGCTTTGTTGGATCCCATTTACAAATTTAGTTTAAATATTGATTTGAATGCACCTTTTGATATGTAATACGCGCCAAATAAATGAATAACTAACATAATAAGGGATATATTACCCTTATACAACTACAAATATGCCATGGGCGGACATCTAGTATAATATGCGATGATATCATTCTCAGGCAATGATTACACTTGTGTTACACTATTTATGTAAGCGTTTGTATTCTGTGAATTGCCTTGCTCGATAGAAATATTCAGGCGCTGTGCGATAAATATAAACAGGCTCGTAAATATACAATCAGAACCGTAATAGAGTTTCAATGAGAAATAGTTTCGCCCTAATAACACGTCAAGGAAGAATAACTAACAATCCATAGGTCAAAACTATAGCGGCGTAAAGCCGATAGAGAAATTGGCCAATAGCACAAAATCTCCGAACGATTCACCAGCGAATAAATCAGCAATCCAACTACGAAATAGCTTGTGTAGGTTATTCAAGTCACTGTGGCAGTACAGTGTGACAGAATTTCAGCAGTAAATCGCAAGGAACTAGGCTGACATAAGGTTGGGATTTAAATGGACGATGTTATTAGTTTTCTTTAAAATATATTTTAACCATATCTAGGGAACTGTTCATGTTGTACTCTCAGAAGTGGGTTCAAATGAAAGGCACTTATGATGATAGCTGTTTTTTCAAACGGGAACTGATCATTATAGAATCTGCGTATGGTTTTCAAGGTTTAAGAAAATAAGGCTAATAAAAGGCTTGAGAAAAAAAGGCTAGGTGAATTAGCCCAAGTGATTAAGGTAAGGTAAGGAACAATGCGATATGTAGCTCAAAAAAATAAACTGATGTAATTTTAGTTCATGTTGTATTGTCATCATTTATCATCATTCCAGTTGTAGGACGTCCACTGCTGGAAATAGGCCTCCCTCTTGGATTTCCGTAGTATTTGGCAGACGTGCATAGCCCAGTCCCGTTCCAGCCTGACGGTCTATACCAGTAAGTGGTCTCCTGCCTGGCGACCTTCGGAGTGACGATGTCTGTTATATATGTGTGGGAACGTAATATGGATAGTGCGAAAAATGCTAATACCCTACTTAAAACGCTCCCTAACGCTTTGTGACAAAAATTTGTTAATGTTTTTTTAGGATGTTAAGTTTCAGAACAATTTAACACTTTTTTCATGGCTACCCTACGAAGTCTAGCGCTATCTGCACCGACATATTTGGCAAGAGCGGCGGACCCCCAGCCAACTGTGACAATGCCTCGCAGAACGGCACTTATCTGATCGGCTGGCTTTAGATTAATATGTACTTACGATACTGCTTTATTTTTTAATGCTGTGGTAATACTAAAATAACTCTGAATTTACCATATGTATGTATGTGTTCATATAACACGTACCTCAACGGTAAAGGAAAACGGCTTTACACGTTATTGACTAGTTATTTTCTTTATTTATGGCCGACTTAGTGAGAGGTTAGTTTAGGTATATACATAAGTGCTCAAAAGCTCTGGTTAAGTCGTCTTGAAAGGCCAATTTACTTTATAGACTTAATACTGCTTAATATTTTTTTTTAAAAGCTAAAAGTACTTTTTTACATTTTATCAAAGTTCTAGATTTTATAAAAATATTTCGCTCGTAATGTTGTATGCCTTTTTCATTCTTGTCGATTTTATCCATCCTGAGGTTGCCTGAAAGAGATTGTACAATGGGCGGCCTTTTCACTATAAGCGATATCACTATGATCGAAACTAAAAGTAGAAGTACTTCTTCTTTTAGTTTTGTAAGTTTCTTTCTATGTTATATTATTTTTGTGTTAGTATTAAGTTAAGTACAATAAAGAGTTATCTATCTATTTATCTATGCCGCATTTTGTTACGACTCTAGATAATGTTTTATGCAAAAGCTTTCATAAATTATTCAGAAACTAGGTCAAAGAATGTTTTATAAGAAATATCTACTACCACTGCACTGGCTAAAATGAGATGTGCCAAAAAGTTTGATGACCACATACATAACTGACACAATCAAAAGACGAGCGTTATGGGTCGTTGAAACAATTAGCTATAACCGGCAGGCTGATTACGTATCTCGCGACAGGTTTGCAACAGGTGTAAATCTCGGGATCCTCACAATCAAATGTCAGTTTTGTATCAGATAACAGTAAGGAACTGATATTTGACAGCGATGATTGCGAGATTTACGCTTGTTGCCAAATATGTTCGTAATCAGCCTGTGGTAATGATTTTATTGACAATTTTAGCATGGTAAGTTCTTAAATTTAATATGATTCAGCCTGAAGTTGACTGTTTAACCGAGCCCCTTTGAAGTTTTAGTGTGGTTTTAGTTAATAGGTTGTCCGTTCTTGATTTTGCAAGCGTGATGTATAAAGTTAGCGTAAATAATCGAACTAAGAGTCATGTTCAAGAAAACCTGTTAAGTACATATTTTCTGGCCTACGGAGGTATTTAATAGTGGGAGTTATTAAACTTGCTCTTTTGTAACCCATCATTATCGTTTCGAGAATCTTTTAAGGACGCATTTACGAAACGCGTCAAAATATTAGGAAAATAGGACTAGTTCCAGTTCATTTTCTGGTTTATCCGTCAAAGTTTGACATATTTTAAGCATACCAAATGAACCAAAAAACCAGTGTCTATAGAAAATGGGTTTTTTTTTCTTCAAAATAATATACTTTTAATTTAAAAGATATAGTTTTCCATAGCCTCTTCTCGCAAAAACTATGAAAATAGGCCCACTTTCGGTGCATAGATCTCAATAACTAGAAGATTTAAAATAATAAAAAATATACTACGATAAAAAAGAAACATTAAACATTAATTCATGGGAAAAAAAATCCAAAAATATTCACATAAACCACAAAAATAAATCATCAATATTCCACCATAATTCTAAAATTTTGCTAATTCACGTAATATATGCTTTACGTGAATTAGCAAAATTTTAGAAGTCTAAGAAATAAGGTTGACTATTTATTGTCATTGTTGATGTTTGGTGTATAAAGTAACGATCATTTTGAATGAATGGTCAGTATGCAATTCAAGCGCGTCAAATTGTAAATGCGTCCTTAATCTATGTACCCACGACTTACAACCCACCTTACGATTGTGTTAATAAAAAACATACATATATTTTTTTAATTAAATAAAAAAAAAGTTATATGTGTCCCGAGGCGGGAATCGAACCCGCAACCTCTTGCGTCGCAGGCGGACCTTCGCCCGCTACGCCACAGAGGTCTTCGAAAGATACCTGATCTTTCAAAGATACCTGAAGAGTTATTTTTCAAATCTACTTAACATTTCGATATAAAGTCGATATTGATGGCCAACAACAGAGCTAAGTTCATAAAATAAAAGAAGTAACTCCCAACACTTTACCTAGTCTCTGCGGTTACCTATTTTTTATATAATGTGAACTCTGAATATTGCAATCTACACATAATGCCCTTTTGTTTGATGGGTATATTTGAAAACATTCGATTGTTCACCCCTACTTTCAAGCTCCATATCTCATAAATGGCTTGACCGATTTTTATTTAACTTTCAGTTTTGCATTCTACACATTATGTACTTTAATTTGATTCCGAACTCATTATTTGGAAACTTTCGATTATTCATCTCCACTTTAACCCCCCCATATCTTGTAAACTTCTTAACTAATTTTAATAAAACAGAACCACCGCAGAAGAAACTTTTAAATAAAAAAAAACAGCATGCAAATCGGTCCACTCGTTTAAGAGCTATGGTGCTACATACAGACACAGATTCACACACAGCAGCGGTCAACCGTCTTACAGCTAAGGTGACATCAAGGGTTTTATTTATACGGCTGTAGAGATTGGGAATAAGTATATGATAGGTAAGAACGACTTTAAAAATGGTTATGTGTGTTTTAACGACACGGATCTGAACTTGCCTTCTCCTTTACATTTCGGTTGATTTTGGCTCGTAGTTAACGGATTTATGGAGGTGCAGAATGGTCTGCAGAACAGAGTCGTAAATATTTAAATCTTCGTCTTTAAATATTTCACAGTACAGCGGTGTGTGAGCGGGTTTTTGTGCGTGAGTGCAAAAACAATGTATTACTATTTTAAAGTACGTAAAATAACGTTAACTTTTTTTTAATATATGTTTGTTATTAACTCGTTTAGTAAAAATAATGCTGGGCACTACCCAGAGCTCCATCTTGTCCCAAACTAAGCAAAGCTTGTTCATTGGAAACTCTATGATTGATAAAGTTCTTAAATAAATTATTTTGTTATCGCTCTTTTTTGTATGTTCTATTTATTCCTTGTGTTGCCTTCTATGACGTCACCAAACGGCTCAGTCGGAAGACCAGCGTTTGTTAACATAGCCAACATTAAGCTGAGACTGAGACTTTTTTGTGACTCAAACATGGCTTAATTTTTATCTTTTTTTAATGTCATCAATGTTCTATATGCTTGTTTTAACAAATAAAGAAATTACCTTATGTTGTCTTACAAAACACACAGACCCGAGACAAATATTTGTAAAAACCCTAAAAATTGCCCCTTCGTGGGCATCGAACCTGCAACCTCCTGCGTCTCAGCCAGCTATTAGAGTAACTGCGCCACGGAGGTCAAATGTTAGCACATTTCTCATAACTCTGCTGACTTCTAATTAAGGTTTGAGCATTCAGTGTCAAGCCAGTGGAGTGAAGATGTATTTTAAATGAATGGATAATGTACGCTTTTTCTATGTCGTTACACTCTTATCAAAGTGATCGTGGTCAACATGCTAGATTATATTATTGTCCATTTGGGACTGATGTGATTCGCCTCACCATTTCTCGCCATCTTTCTCTCGTAGTGGTTTTCCGGGGACCGCCCACTGCCGACTTGATTTGATCAGTTCATTGGTGAACTACCTCGCGGTCTAGTGCCCTGCACTTTGACTTGTGTAATCTAAGTAAGCAAATGATACAATAAGCATGTCAGATAGCAATCGAGAGGGAAAATATACCGATTCACATCAATTAACACTTCTTCACAGTGAACAGATGAGTGAAAAATCCTTGGGAATAATATTACATCTTTGCAACAAAGAGATTTTATAGACATTGAGGCTTGATGTTAAATTTATCGGATCAGATAAGTTAAGACGTGAAAATAGTAACAGAGCCTGAGATAAAGCCTCAGACAACAAAGTTTTGATATTAAATCCGTGTTGTTTTGTTTAACTTCTATAATTTAATGAAGATGAGTATAAAACGCCAAAATGCTGACAGGGCTTCTTGTATAACGAAGTGTTCATATTAAATCCGTGTTTGAAGTCAATAAGTGTTTATTCAGTATACTAATAAGAGTGCATAGAACAGACAATTTACAAAAGAAGAACAAGATTTCGCTTTAGAAAACTTTTTTTTAAGTGAGGAAAACCAAACACTTTTGTCCCTCGGCGGGCATCGAACCCGCTACCTTTTGCATCTCAGCCAGCTATTAGAGTAATTGCGCCACGGAGGTCCACAAATATCTCTGACTCTTTTCATAACTCTGCTAACTTCTAATAAAGCTTTTATCAGAAGGTTTGGCATTCAGTGGCGAGCACGAGGAGTGAAGATGTATTACAAATGAACAGATAATGTAAGCAAATGATGCAATAAGCGTGTCAGATAACAAACCAGAGGGCAAATCCACGATTTACATTCCATTACGCTTCTTGATAGTGAAGAGATGAGTGAAGAATCCTTGGGGATAATATTAGTTTGTTATATTATGTATTAAGCCTTTAACAACAATGTTTTGGTATTGAGTCCTGGTTTTTAAAAAAATTACTCTATTTTTTGTTATATAATTTATCAAATAAATAATTTTAAATATTTATTTATTTTATGAATACTATTTTTTTTATTATGTTTACATTAATTCATTTAAAATATGAAAAAATCATTTTAAATTATTAAAAAAATATTAAACATGTTTTATTTCTTTAATTTATTTATTTATATTTAATATAGGAGAATAAACCTAAAAAATATTAAAAATAAATAATAAATGAGAATAAAGAAATAAAAATAAAAGTTGATCCATTAAAATAATTATTTTTCAATAAAGTTTAAAATTCATTATGAAGTTATAACAAAATTACATAAAAAAATAACTTTTTTATGTGAATTACTCCTGGTTTGTACTCATAACATTAGCTAAGTTTACTTTGGAACTGGTGAAGATGGTGCTGCGTGTAATTTAATAAACGCCCAACTGTTCATAGGAGCTCTAAAGAAGAGATAATAGTGATAGCGTGGTGAGTATGGCAACTAGCCCTCATTGAGATCCATGAGGGAGGCCTGTGTTCAGTAGACGTTTTACGGCTGAAATGATGATGATGACTCAACCGAGGGGTTAAGAAAAATTAAAAGCCTGGAGGGAGAGGCTGCTCCTGCTTCACAGTTTGTAACTTTTGCTTTCACTTTTGTAACCATGAAATTTCAGCCGTAGGACGTCCACTGCTGCACATTGATAGGCCTCCCTCATGGATCTATAAGAACTGATCATTTGAGGTCGTTTCCATACTCACAACGTTTGGCAGGCGTGTTAGCGAGTGCAGCGCGGGATGTTGATACACAGAAAGATGCTCCTGCCCATCTTCCGGAACTATCCTTAAGCAGATCCTTGCCGGCAGTGTCACCCCTCCTCGCAGACCCGTGGATGCAGTAAGAGCCTGCTAAGGGATACCTCCGGAAGATAGGTAGACTTTTCGTGTATCAAGATCGCAAACTGCGCTCACCAACCCACCTGCCAAGCGTGGTGAGTATGGCGACTACCCCTCATGGAGATCCATAAGGGAGGCCTGTGTTCAGTAGTGAACGTTTTACGGCCGGAATGATATGATGAGATCCATACTGCATCCACGAGCAAGAGAAGAGGGGAACATTCTACTGCCAGCACTCCAGCCCAAATAAATTATTTTGTATTTAACATTGGCACCCTAGAGGTCAAAGTAGCACCACTAAATGAAATTGCAAATAACAGAAATGTCAAAGTTACAAACTTTAGTGCTTTTCTCGCTGTTTTAATAAACAAGCAAATAGCCGAAGTTTTTGTCGCCGCTACTTTTGTTAGCTTGACCTCGATTATAGAAAATGAGACTTGTATTTTCAGGGCGAAATTCATAATTGTTTAACTTTCACTTTATTGATTCTGCAAAGTTACTCTCCCCAGCTTAGACTTTTCGAAACAAAAATACGTCGGTTAAAAAAAACAATGATATTCAAATGTAACCATAAAAAATATCTACTAATAATATGTTTATAATATTAGATATATTCGGCAGACCGAAAAAGCGATGGCGTGAAGAGTTAGACCGGCATAACAGCGCATGGGTCGAATTGACGGCGGATCGGGATGCATGGAGAGTTGGAGGGGAGGCCTTTGCCTAGCAGTGGGACACTTATGGCTTATTGTAATTGTAATATGTATAATAATTTCTATATGATATACAATATTATCTTTTTTTGTTTTATTTCATATAGCAATGTTGTGGTCTAGGATGAGACACGCGTGCCTAGAAAGTGCCTGTTTACCCTTGATTTTGAATTTAAGGACTTTGAATGAATGACTTTGAATTTTATATATATAAAAGTAAAAGTATCTTTATTGCTATAGTACATGTATAACAAGGTGTTACATATTTTATAAAAAAGTCTCAATGTACTCTACCATGATTGGCATGCAATGTCTTGTTACAAACAAATTATTAAACTTATAAAAATAAAAAATATTGATTAAAATAATAAAATTAATGTCACAATCAAATTCATTCATAAATTAAAAACAAATGTCTGTCGATTCAAGTCAAATAATTACATAAAATACATAATGACATCGAATAATATAATTACCTACTGTATTTTTTTATCTTTCATAAAGTCATTTAAATTATAATAACATTTATTGAATAGTATGGTTTTCAACTTTCTTTGAAACATTAAAACTGGCATTTCTCTTAAGTCTCTTGGTAGTTGGTTATAAACAAAAGAAGCGTTACTAAATATACTCTTCCGCATCATACTAGTATTACATTTTTTAGTATGTACTTTATACATCTTTTTTGATATCGAAATATATTAATGACGTTGGTAGAGTTTCCCCAAAATAAAATTCCATATCTTAAGTTCGAAGAGATAAGGCTGTGGTATGCGCTAAGCAAAGCTTCTAAATTAACTAAAGGGGAAAGTTTATAAAGGACATATACAAGGCTGTTTATTTTTTTGCTTAAGTTTTCTAAATGCGGTTTCCAGTTAAGCTTATTATCAATATTTATTCCTAGAAATTTTGTTACGTCAACATCCTCAATTATATTATTATTATACATATGTAATGTCAATTTTATTTGAAGCTGCATTTTCGCGTTGTCTAAAATGGATTATTTTTGTTTTATTTATATTTATTTTTAAATCATTATTATCAAGCCAGGTGATTATTGATGTAAGCGCTAAATTAATGTCGTCTTTGTAAGTCGCAAAATTGTCACATGCAATAGTAACCGTACTATCGTCAGCAAAAAGTGACATAGGCCTGTTAGTGGCTTTCGGTATCTCATTTATGTATAGTAAAAACAGCAGTGGACCTAAGACACTACCTTGCGGTACGCCATAATTTACTATGCGTTCTTTTGAAGTATATTTCTCTTCTGTTTTGTTGTCAAGGTTAATTTTGATTATTTCTGTTAGTTGTATTCTATTATCTAGGTAGGATTGTATTAATTTTAAAGCGTTGCCTCTAATGCCGTATCGTTCAAGTTTTTGAAGAAGATAATTATGGTTTACGTAATCAAACGCCTGGGTCATATTACAAAAGATAGAACACACGGGAATCCTCTTATCTACTATGATTAACTACTTTCTTTCTTTTGAAACACTCCTGGAGAACCTGGTTTCTTCTTATGATCACACTCTAGTAATGGGTGATTTCAATACTTGCCTACTAAAGCAGGATAATCGTTCCTCTTCACTCAAAACTCTTGTAAGGAGTTGCAATTTACACATCCTTCCTCTTAATGCTACTCATTTCTTTCCTCATTCTACTCCTTCTCTTCTAGATCTCATGGTGGTATCATCTCCTGCACATGTTGCCAAACATGGTCAATGTGCTGCAGGGGCTTTTTCCTATCATGACCTAATATTTCTTTCTTATAAAATTCGTCCTCCTAAACCCAAGCCCAAGATCATCCTGCAGCGGAATTTTAGTGGCATCGATGTGAAGGAACTAAGACGTGATGCGGAGTATATAAATTGGTCTCCGTTATTTGATGCCGTTGATGTAGATAACCAAATTAATGTTTTTAATGAATTGATTACGGATCTTTACGATAAGCACGCACCGTTTAGAGCAATCACACTTAAACATTTACCAGCACCGTGGATTACTCCCGAATTAAGAGCTGTTATGCATAAAAAGATCGTTGCAAAAACGAAATTCAAACATAGACCATCTGATTTCAACAAGGAAAAATACATAGCTTGCCGGAATCGCTGCAATAGAGCGTGTCGTGACGCACAACGCCGTTATATCCATACGTCAGTAGAGGACTCCAACCCTGCTAAGGTTTGGAAGTTTCTACGGTCATTGGGAATCGGAAAATCTAAACTCCAAGATAAAATTCCTTTGCACATCAATCTAGATTCTTTAAATAAACATTTCACTTCTTCTTCCGATCTAGATGGACAAACTAAATTGCAGACTCTTACTCATCTTTCTTCTATTCCGATTCCTGACTATTCACCATTTACTTTTAATCAGTTCACTGTCTATGATGTTAAGAAGAGCATATCATCCATTTCCTCCAATGCTATCGGAAGCGATAGTATAAGTCGCAATATGATAGTTCCTATACTCGACCAGATCGCTCCGATAATCACACATATCCTTAATTCCTCCATATCCACTTCCTCATTCCCAACATTTTGGAAAGAAGCGCAGGTACTCCTTTACCTAAAAAATCAAATCCGGCTTCTTTATCAGAATTTCGTCCTATATCCATTCTTCCTTTCCTGTCCAAAGTCCTGGAACGCCTTGTCCATCAGCAACTCAGCATATTCCTCTCCAGTAAAAATCTCCTGAACCCTTTCCAATCCGGTTTTCGTCAAGGTCACAGCACAGTGTCCGCATTGGTCAAAATAACCGATGACATACGATACGGAATGGACAATGGACATGTTACTGTCCTGTGCTTATTAGACTTTAGCAACGCTTTTAATATCGCTGTCTTTATAAATTCAATATCCTATCAACTCACTTCATCGTACCACCTCTATGCAGACGATCTCCAGATTTACACACATGCCTCTGTAGACCATCTGTCCGATGCTATCGAAGTGATTAACAACGACCTTCGACGTATCCAGGACTGGAGCAAGGCTTATGGTCTTAGGATCAATCCGAATAAAACACAGGTTATAGTAGTTGGGGGTTCGAGGATGATTTCTCGAATAAACTGGACTGGTCTTCCTTCTGTAGTCTTTGATGGTACTCTTATCTTGCAAAGCGAATCGGTGAAAAATTTAGGTGTCCTCATTGACAGAAATCTGTCATGGGGACCTCAACTATCTGAAATCAGCCGAAAAGTGTTTGCAAGTGTAGGGTCCCTACGTAGACTGCGAAACTTCCTTCCCGTTGCCACTAAGATTTCTCTTGCCCAATGTCTTCTTCTCCCCATCCTAGATTATGCCGATGCGTCTTTCCTCGATTTAACTGAACAGCAATTGGATAAGCTGGAGCGCCTGCAAAACCTTGGGATACGGTTCATATTTGGCTTGCGCAAGTATGACCACGTCTCGGAGTTTCGCAGGCAGCTCAAGTGGCTACCAATTCGGCTTCGTCGGAATTCGCATTTCCTAGCTTTACTGTATAATATCCTTTTCACCACTTCCACTCCCCCTTACCTCAAGGAACGATTTCACTTTCTTCACCTTTCCCACTCTCTATCTCTTCGGTCTTCTGAAACTCTTCAGCTTAGTACACCTGTGCACAACTCGTCTTACTACCACAAATCCTTCACTGTCCAGGCTGTTACCTTATGGAATGCATTGCCTGTACCGATCAGGCGTGCTCCATCCCTTCACATCTTCAAATCCATGGTTAAGGAACACTATTTGTCCTGCTGTCACTAGCTGCTTGCTCCACACATAGTTTATATTTATTATGTATATATGTAAGTTTATGTATTTATATATTACGTTTGTAATATTTTATGTAGGTATATAAGTCTTGATATTATATAATGTATGTATGGTATATTTGAAAATTTCATAAAACCTTTCGTACATCTTTAAACCCCTTGTTGTATCCACAAATCCAATCCATCCCAAGGTTGTCTGGTAGAGATCGCTCTTTAGCGATAAGACCGCCAATTGTCACTTTGTGTTTAGAGTTTATCTTTCTGTTGTTATTTTTATATTTAAGGTGTGCAATAAAGCATTTTCTATCTATCTATCTATCTACTATGGTTGTAACCCGTTGGAGAAAATCATATAATGCCATATTTATGGATTTATTTTTCCGAAAACCTTTTTGCTTTTCACATAGAATATTTTTATGTTCTAAGTATTTATAGACGACGTTATATATATATTTTTCAAATATTTTAGAAATTATGGGTAAAAGCGATATAGGTCTGTAGTTCTCCATATATTCTTTGTTTAGTTTTTTGTAAAGGGGTTTAACTATGGAGATTTTTAGTGCTTCAGGAAACGAACCAGAGCTAATGCACATGTTAATTATGTGGCTTAAGGGATCGCATATACTTCTTGAAACAGTTTTTATTATTTTTGTCGAGATACCATCATATCCAACGCTGTTTGTGTTGTTCAGAGAGTTAATGATTTTAAAAATATCATGTGACACAGACGGTGTTAAGAATATAGAGTCTCTCTGGTCGTCAATGAGGGCGGTAATGTTATGTCCTGAATTAGCGATTGGTCTAATTTTGTCAATAAAAAAGTCGTTAAATGCGTTTGCTATGTCATTTGGATTTGTAATAATTTTATTATCTGTGCAAATATGTATATTTTATTTCTTCTCTAGGTCGTTGTCGTCTGGTTTTATTAATTATATTCCATGTCATTTTTGATTTATTTTTGGAAGATACAGATGTTTGATTCATAGAAAACTAGCTTATGCCCGCCGCTTCGCATCCAACCTCATCATTTCAGCCGTAGGACGTTCACTGCTGGACAAAGGCCTCCCTCATTGATCTCCAAGTACTGCGGTTGGAAGCCATCTGCATCCACCGCCGACCAGCAGTTCTCACCAAGTCGTCTGCACATCTTGTAGGTGGACGTCCTACGCTGCGCTTGCCGATCCGTGGCCTCCATTCGAGAACTTTGCGGCCCCATCGGCCATCTGTTCTGCGCGCTATATGGCCTGCCCATTGCCACTTCAACGTGCTAATCCGTTTGGCTATGTCGGTGACCCGAGTTCTTCTACGTATCTCCTCATTTCTGATTCGATCCCGTAGTGAAACCCCGAGCATAGCCCTCTCCATAGCTCGTTGAGCGACTCTGAGCTTGTTCATAAGGCCAATAGTAGTAATAGACCACGTCTCGGTTCCATATGTCATCACTGGTAACACACACTGGTTGTAGACTTTCGTCTTAAGGCACTGAGGTATGTTGGACGAAAAGACGTTGCGAAGTTTCCCAAACGCTGCCCATCCGAGTTGGATTCGACGATTGACCTCTTTCTCGAAGTTGGATCTACCTAATTGGACTGTTTGTCCTAGGTATACGTACGCGTCGACAACTTCAAGAGCCGAGTTCTCAACCATAACTGGGGCAGGCACGACATGGACATTTGACATGATTTTCGTCTTGTCCATGTTCATTTTAAGGCCTACCCGCTGGGAGACTCGATTGAGGCCTTCGAGCATCGTGCTGAGCTCTTCCATCGACTTTGCCATGACCACAATATCGTCGGCAAATCGAAGGTGAGTGATGTATTCGCCGTTAATATTGATGCCCAGCCCTTTCCATTCCAGGAGCTTGAAGGCATCTTCCAAAGCGGTCGTAAACAGTTTCGGAGAGATTACGTCTCCCTGTCTTACGCCTCTTTTTAAGGGAATTGCCTTCGAGCTCTGTTCTTGTACTCGGACTGACATAGTGGCGTTTGTATACAAACACTTCAACACTTCGATGTCCGATAGTCAATTCGGCATCGTTGGAGAGACTCAAGCACCGCCCATGTTTCGATCGAATCGAAGGCTTTCTCATAGTCCACAAACGCAAGACATAGCGGCAAGTTATACTCTTCGGTCTTCTGTATGATTTGCCGCAGCGTATGTATGTGGTCTATGGTACTGTAGCCTTTTCGGAACCCGGCTTGTTCAGGAGGCTGGAAGTCATCAAACCTGCGTTCGAGACGGTTTGCGATGACCCTTGAAAACAGCTTATAACATGGCTCAACAGCGAGATGGGTCTGTAATTCTTAAGTAAGGTTTTGTCACCTTTCTTGAAGAACAGAACCACCACGCCCTTGTTCCATGCTTTTGGCGTCGTACCTTCAAGCAAGGCGGAATTAAATAGCTTCTGAAGGACTTTAAGTACCGGTGATCCACCCGCTTTCAGAAGCTCTGAAGTGATTCCGTCCTCACCCGGCGCCTTGTTGTTCTTAAGCTGTTTCAAGGCCATCCTGATCTCGTACAAGCTGATGTCCGGAATATCCTCGGTATAATGTCGGGTCAGTTTAGCTCTTGGGTCGTTGGCCGCACTGCAAACAGGTTTCGTGACCAAATCGTAGAGCCGTCCATAGAACCTTTCGACTTCCCTTAACACTTCTGCTTTACTTGACGTTATGCTGTCATCTTCCCTCTTCAGCTTCGTCATCTGGCTCTGCCCAATAGAACTATCTCTCGCGAACACTTTGGAGCCTTTATTCCGCTCTATCGTAGCTTTAATACTGGCATAATATTGTATAATACTGTATTAAAGGTACGAATATCGTGCCGCAAGGATTTCCAAATTTGTCTATTGAGCTGCCTGTGTGACTGAGCATCATCGAGAGACTGCAGTCGCAAAGAACGTCGTTCAGCCATGAGGTTTAGGGTGTCATCAGAAAGTTTCTGAGGTCTATTAGTACGGGGGGTCTTAAAGAACTGGGACCCCACCGTATGGACGGTTTCTACGAACCTGTTATTGATCTCGTCCACCGATGCATCTACTCCTAGACAGTCAAAGCGATTTGCGAGTTCGAGTTGAAAGCTCTCGAGGTTTTGGATATGTGCGCGAGTGGGTCGGAGCGTAGATTTCATCAAACGGGACCTTTCAAGTTTAACGTTCATATTCAATGTGCCCCTTACAATTCGGTGATCACTGCCGGTTTTCACCCTGTGAATCACAGAGACATCATTGAATATTCGTTTCTTGTTGGTCAGGATGAAATCAATCTCATTTCTTGTAGAACCATTGGGACTCATCCAGGTCCATTTCCTGTGAGGCGGCTTCTGGAAGAAAGAATTCATCATAAAGAGTCCTTCTTTCTCCAGAAAATCGGCCAGCCTCTGTCCCCTGGGGTTCCGTTGCCCATACCCAAATTGCCCCACTCTCAACTCATCATCGCTTCTCATGCCTAGCTTTTCATTGAAGTCCCCCATTACAACTGTGAAGTGAGTGTTGTTCGTATGTATGGCTCTACTGATGTCCTCATACATAGACTCTACTTCTTCATCTGGGTGTGACGAGGTCGGCGCATATACCTGAACGACCTTCAACAAATATCGCTTAGATATTCTGAGTGTTAGGTAGGCGACCCTGCTCGACACACTGTCGATGGTGACAATGTTGTTAATGAGTGACTTGTGAACGAGAAACCCGACACCACCTTGGGACTGTTGGTCGCCCTCCCGGTAGTATAGTAGGTTACCGGACTTAAGGGATATCGTGTCCTCGCCCTCTCTACGGACTTCTGATAGCCCCAAAATGTCCTAGTGTAATCTACTAATTTCTTCTTCCAGCTCAACAATCTTATCGTCTGTCCTCAAAGTGCGGATGTTGTGTGTTACCAGGGCCAGTGGTCGTCGTAGGGGTTGGTAGCCGATCGTCTCCCGGGGATTCTTAGCACCCCTAGCCCCGCCGTTACCGTGACTGCTACCGTAGCCAGGATTAGCGGGGCCGCCGGGGACTCGGGGCCTGGTTTTTTGTTGTGTTGTCATCATGAGGGGGTTGATGCCATACTCGCCACGCTTGGCAGGCGGGTTGGCGAGCGCAGTATGGGGTAGTGAAAAAACACGGAAAGATGCTGCTGCCCATCTTCCGGAGGTATCCCTTAGCAGATTATTACTGCATCCATGGGTAAGAGAGGAGAGGCAACATTCTACCTTCGCATCCAACCTATCCCAATAAAATATAGCCCATGTGTTAACCCTGGTCAACATCTATACGAGTGCAAAATCAGCTAAATATTTAGGCTATTTTTTGCGTGAAAGAGTAACAAACATCCATAGGTACAAACTTTCGCGTTTATAACATTAGTTGGATCATCATTTTATCCATCTCGTCAATTGTCAATTACTCTTTCCATTTGGTATTGCGATTTGGGGTCAGCAAGTTAACTGCAAGTCATGATTTAACATTAAAAGCCGTACTGCGCGTTCCCACAAAAACTATCCAATGAAATTCTCGAAATAATGAAAGATCACTTATCGTGTTTTCGTATTAGGACCTGAACTTTCGATTAGCTTCATTCACAATCACGTAGGGCGATGATTGCAGGTTCGCGTGATCACTTGATAGTTTTCTGGTCGGTCCTAGTCGAGCTACTGACGCTGATCACGGCACTAACGCTAAAATGAACATTAATCTCTTAAGATTACAGTTTATTTTCGACAAAAGTAAACATTGTTAATTACGTTCTGCAAGGTTTTTATTATGAAGTTTGAAGTGAACTGTCTGCTTACCAACTTCAGGTTATTTTAGCGGCGAGTAAGCCTCTATTCGAAATTCGAATAATAACGAACTTTGTGGCGAAGCGGGCGAAGGTCAATTCCCGCCTTGGGACAAATGTCAAAACACGCTGTTCAGTAATGGACGTTTTACGGCTGAAATGATGATTCCATTAACCTCAATGCTTGATTACGTAAATAAATACTATATTCTATAATTTAATCACAATTTTTTTTAATAGCTTTCCGATTTTTCCCTGTCTAAACTCATCTCTTATTAGGAGAAATAACCGATGAAAACCAATTTAGTTCGCGTCGTTGAATGCTTATGGATCAAAATAATTAAAATTAAAACAGAAACTTTGATTTAAAAATTATGGACAACGATGACCTTCCTGGGTCTAGTAATTATTAAAAATATGCATTTTATTTATAAAATTCCTTTCGTCACGAGACTGAATCCAATTTTACAGGCATATCAATCCTTACGGAAAACAAGCATTGGTACGGGAGCACCAGAAAAGGGGGCGAAGATGTCAAAAAAATGCCATAACAATAACTCCGGACCTGTGACCATAAGGTCACTAAAATCAATCAGTACCCTTCTCTCATTAAGACAGTGCTAACAAAAAGGTTTCATGTACATCGGTCAACGCGTTGGTTGTAATCGTGTCATGCACAGACAGACAGAGAGACAGACAGACAGCGCTATGCATAATAGGGGGTTTCGCCCCCTAAAAAAAATACGTAAGTGCCTACGAAATCCTGGCGTCAGGTTATCTACAAAACCGTTCCTTTGTTTCATATATTTTAACAAATAGCCGACACAAGTGGTTGTTGGCCAGTGATACGTTTGCACCAACCAAATAAACACTGTACGGACTGAGTACTCAAGGAGAAATAGTTTTCGGTTCAAATAATAAATAAATAAATAATGCTCGACAAATCACACAGCATCATCTAGCCCCAAGCTAAGCAGAGCTTGTGTTATGGGTACTAGATGACTGATATACTTAATACATTATACTACATAGATAGATATTTTTATTATATATAGAAAAACACCCAGAACACCCTGAACAAAATATCTGCAGATCGTACAGACATTTGTCCCGAGGCGGGAATCGAACCCGCAACCTCTTGCGTCGCAGGCGGACCTTCACCCGCTGCGCCACAGAGGTCGTCAAATAAATAAATAAATAAAATAAATAATGCTGGACAAATCACACAGCATCATCTAGCCCCAAGCTAAGCAGAGCTTGTGTTATGGGTACTAGATAACTGATATACTTAATACATTATACTACATAGATAGATATTTTTTTTATATATAGAAAAACACCCAGAACACCCTGAACAAATATCTGTAGATCGTACAGACATTTGTCCCGAGGCGGGAATCGAACCCGCAACCCCTTGCGTCGCAGGCGGACTTTCGCCCGCTGCGCCACAGAGCTCGTCAAATAAACCTACGTTGGTCGAACTCAGTGTTTGTAAAGGGGGACAGAGGGTACCTTTTTTGAAAAAAGGGTCCGAATGCCATTTCATTACTCGTTACTTTAGTGTTCCTGTGCAAATATTTTTTTATGAAAGGCGTCGATATTTGGGATATATGTAGGTAACAAATCTTAACTTGCCCTTTGACAGTGAGATAAGCCATAGGGGTAAGATATTCAGGGTAAGTAAACTTTCACATCCTATCCTCCTTCCTACTAATATATATAAAAGTGAAAGTAAGAAAGTATGTATGTATGTTCCCTTTTCTTTTCACGTCAAAACCGCTGAACTCATTTAAATGAATTTTAGTACAGGAGTAGATTATACTATGGAGACAGACATAGGCTACTTTTCGTTGTTTAAATTAAATCAAAAGGTGTTAAAATAGGGGATGAAAGTTAGTTACGGAAAAAAAATATGAAATACTTGTGTCAGCGTTAGTTGTAGTGTTCTTGTAGGGTAGTTTAAGGTTAGTTGTATGGTATAATATAATAGTTGAATATCTGCGGCATCCCCTATAGGGGACCATCTGGGTCCGTAGGGCAGTCAGAGTGAGGGCTTGGACTATCCCAGACGGACCCAGGGAGGGCGATGGTGCATGATATGGCTATGCACCATCGTAAGTTCCACTAGACGTAGGGGGCGTTAGTTGTCGACGCCCCCGGGACGTGCTCAGGCAAGGTGCGATAAGGGCTCCGGAGTGTTCTTTACGAGGAACCGGAACCCCTAGTGCACCGAGGCCGGCCATCGGGGTGGTTTTAGTGAGTCGTCAGGAGATAACCTCACATAACCATGCTGTACCATTACGCAGCATGGTATCTGAACTAGCAGATTTCCACCCCGTCACCAAAAAAAGGAATATTCACTGTAGTAGGGTAGTTGTAGGGTAAGTTGTAAGTGGTGGTTGTAGTTATAGGCGCGATCCGAAGTTCGCCAGGTCAGCTAGTCTACTATACGATTCAGTTATATTCATAGGAAATAACAAGTCTACCTCGTCTAAAGCTGACTGCGGGTTACCTCGTGGTGTTTTCATTCTAAAGTACGTGTTAAATGTGCACATAAAAGGTTTAAAGAAGGTTTAAGGAAGAAAAATCCACTGGAGGCCGGTATCACATCCACAGCCGCCGGATCGAAAGTACAACTTCTAACACTTGGCCAAAACGGGTTTTATTCAGAGCAAATTACTCGTAATTAAAAATACAACAACTTATCGGTACCAAGCAATTTGGAGACTCTTATTTTAGTGTTTGATATAGAGTACCTAATCCGAAATTTGTTAAACCGCTCAGTATTTAAATCTGTTTACAATAAAAATTTAATATTCAATTTTAATATGGAATATCACTTATATAAAAAATAACTAAATAACCTATTAGGTTCTAAAACCTATTAGTGGGCTCCGGCAGTAGAATGTTGCTCTGTTGCCGTTCCGTGATCCCCTCTTTGCCGTGAATGCAGTAAGAATCTGCTAAGGGATACCTTCAGAAGATGGGCAGCAGTGTCTTTTTGTGTATCAACATCCCTTATAGCGCTCGCCAACCCGTCTGCTTGTGGTGAGTATGCCAACAAGCCATCATGATCAGTACGTGCAAATGCATGTGGGAGGCAGTGGACGTCCTACAGCTGAGATCATGATGAAAGTTTTTTGGCAGACAATTAATATCAGAAAGATTAAACCATGAAATAATTATTTACCGCCGACTAAAAAGGTAAAATACCGATCAACCCAAAACAGTTCTACTCACCGGCCCATTTCGGCTAAAAGCTTACAGTATGTTGCTCATATTTACCTATAGACAGCGCAATAAAGCAATTTAGCTGACGGCGGGCTGAGTGGCGGGTCCGCGGCTGCTATGAATATCAACAAGGAAGGCCACGTCACCGGCCTTTATGACTAGGACTTGACGGCGGCAAGCTTGCTGGTATGCCTCAAATTGTAAGCGAAACGCGAAATTGGTTTATAGAGGGTCGATGTGACAATATATGTTAATGCAATTCATTATGTAAACAAGCATTGGTACGAGGGTACCAGAAAAAGGGGCGAAGGTTTCCGAAAACACAAAAAAATAAATTTCAAAATTTCAAAACATTTAGATCACAACAACTCCGGTCCCTGTGACCGAAGAGGACGAAGAAGGTTTTGGTGACCCTAGGTCACCAAAATCAAACAGTCCTTCTCTCATTAAGACAGTGCTAACAAAAAAGGTTTCATGTAAATCGGTCAACGCGTTCGGTTGTAATTGTGTCATGCACAGGCAGACATACAGACAGACAGCACTATGCATAAAAGGGGGCTTCGCTCCCTCATATGTAGCATTGATGCATTCAGTTAATATGATGGTCGATAGCTAACGACAGTTCTAGTTGATATCGAACTAAAATAATATATTATGTTATAAATAAATTTATTGACGTCTTTGTAACTGACTTATTTAAATACCATTGGACACCCGCAGCTTATTCATCTTCAGACGTATTGTCATCTTCTTTCCTCTGAATTTAGTCAACTAAGCCGAGAGGATGGTATAAATGGTTTATGTACCAGGCACTGCAGCGTCCAGTATATCATGAATACCATAACACTGTAGTTGTGTATCTGTAGGATGCATTAGATATCCGCTTTACTAGAAAGAAAAAACTCGCTGTTTCTTGTGCCTTGTACTGACTTGTCGAACAGCTTTCAATATTGGTTCATCTGTATCATCATTTCAGCCGTAAAACGTCCACTACTGAACACAGGCCTCATGGATCTCTATGAGGGATAGTTGCCATAGTCACCACGCTTGGCAGGAGGGTTGGCGAGCGCAGTACCGGATGTTGATACACGGAGAGACGCTGCTGCCCATCTTCCGGAGGTATCCCTTAGCAGGCTCTTACTGCATCCACAGCTATGAAAGGTATATTGATTATTTTCTAAGAATGAAATAAGGCGGCAATTTTTAAAAATGAAAATGTGGCGGTAAAATTTATTATAATAAAATTAAGCTAATCTGTATATATAAAATTCAAAGTCCTGACTGACTCACTGACTGACTTACTGACTGACTGATATATCAACGCACAGCCTAAACTACTGGACCTAAAGACTTGACATTTGGTACACATATACCTTGAGTTTTATGACTTCCACGCGGACGAATTCGCGGGCAAAAGCTAGTCTAGTTATACAAGCGACCAAGTTCATAATGCTTAATCAAACCGTTAATATCCGTTTATACTGCAGTGTCCCGTACAGCACGAATACCAGATGCTAATGACTGATTAAATTATCTACATAATTAATGTGAAAGGCCAATTCACATATTATATCCGTATAACATGAATTTTGAATACCAACTCATATAATATATGGGATATTGGGCTCTATGGGTGTTTTAATAGAAGCTAGTATTACTAAAATAAATTTTGTTCTTCTTGAATATGCCAATAAAATTTTATAAATTATTTCTAAAGCTCAACCTTCGAGGTGTATATGCAAATCGTAGGGTCATTCCTTACCGCACTAAAATTTTATCAATAACTAATTTATAATTCACTAGTTTTCCCGCGGCTTTACTCGTGTTAAGCCTAGATTTTAGCATTACAGCATTTTAGCCGTAATAAAGCAAACCAGCAAACTTATACCTCATCCTATAATGTTTCCTAGGTAATTCGAAAAATCGAACTTATAATTACCTACGCTACCATTTCTCCAACGATGTGACTAAGTCAAAGCAGTTTAAGGTCGCGTGTGTTGGGCGTACTGGACAGGTGAGTGGGTAGTTTTGATTCAGGTCTATATAAGTAGCTACCTTACTACAATAAATCCTAAGTCTTAAAAAAACATAACTAATTTGTAACTATAAACGCGTCTGCAACTCTATTTAAATTACTTATTTAGGTACGAGTAGCTGTCCCAGCGAACTTCGTACCGCCTCAGAATCAAATCTCTACTGCTACAACTACTAACTACTCAGAAGTAGGGTAGTATGACTTTTGGTGAACAGTTCATCCAGAAGAATACTACCATCATACCTATTTCGGCCGTCAAGCAGTAATGTTTGTATTGCTGTGTTCCGGGGAAATTACGGTCACCTAGGACATTACAAATCTATGTCTAAGGGTGACAGGCGCAATGCGATCCAACGTTGATCACGTATTTAGTGATCATGATCACCCTGGTAATGGGTATAGGTTACCGCTTAACATCAGGTGGGCCTTCGGCTTGTCTCGTCATTTACTCGCACAAAAAGTAAAAAACCTAACTACCCTACTATTACTACAACTCTCTTACTACTCTAATATTTAAAAAACTACACGTTTTATAAAGTAGACTAAGTTAGATATAAAGATCTGTATTAGACTTATCCAGTACAGTTATTCAATTTCTGTTTGAGAATTAGGGGCTCTAGTATTAGACTTATAGTATCAATTTCTGTTCAGTTAATACCTATAATTAAAGTTTTTTGTAATGTCTCTTATAGAAGAGCGAGACCTTCTAACACAAGTTTTATACTGGTCCCAACAAACTGTTTCAATAATTGCACAACTGTTACAGAAATAAACTTTATTTTATTTATTATTATTACTATTACTGCTACTCTACTACTCCTCTTCTATTACTACTACTCTGCACTACTAATACTACTACCCAACTTTACCAAAAATAATGTAACAAATTAAACTTTCTGAACGCACCTTTAAATATTTGACAACCAACACATGTCATCCTCTATGTAAAATTAATGCGAAAATGAATTTATTATTATTTTTTTCTGTGACCTTTTTACCATGTAACTTTATATTATTCTGGGCGCAGACAAATCTAAAAAAATCAGAGATAATTTAAATCGATCCAGTCGTTTTCGAGTTAGAAATGGTGTAATTAACCCGACGCTGCTGTTTTATATTTTAGATTATAGATAGTGCAGTTGGAAATAAACCTTAAAAAACCACTTTATAATCAATCAATTAATAATTTATTTATTAAAACCTTAACAACATATAACATATTTACCGTAATTATCAAGACCTTAGCTCCCGTGACATAATGAAGGTTAACAGATGCCCAACTCCATATGCGTTCAGAATTCAGGTTATTCATCGGGTTATTTGGATTTTCTTTGCAATCAAGTAGGTATAGTTTGTCTATTGTATTGTATCTATAATATCTGTGGTATTGAAAATGTTCTGTGCTCAGATAAGCTGAACCACGTTAACCGATACATTATTATAAATGCTATTGTGTGGTATGTAGTGAAGCATCTGTATAATTTATTTTATCTATGTTACAAGCTAACCTCAAAAGACGACATACGAAGTTTATTCCACTGCAATCTTGTTTTCCACCTAATGACTAGTCTAAACCTAGTTAGTTACGAGTTTTCCAATGACATTATCGGCTAGACTGTATAGGGTGTGCTTGAATGAATGCACAATGTTATAAATAATGCCCTAATGATGCAGCAAATTACGATATAAGGTGATATGATGCGCCAGTGCGGCAATTATTTCTTTCAAAATGCATGAGTTTTTGACGTATTCTAATAGGTTAAAAGCTAGACTTTGACTTTTGTAATACGAAACAAGAACGACGTCATAAAAGTTTTTTTGTGTAATGTAGCAATCCATATTGTTTGTTTGTGTTTCTTGTATATATCGAAGTCTCTGAATTCAAGCTAAACTATGCGATACCTACTTCCGCGAGGTAATACTATTTTGTCATATCAGTATGACCACCAGGGCAAACATGGGCTCGTGTTCATATAGTAATGGACATCAGCTTTTTCCTTCCTCATTCAAAAGATAGAAAGTGTGTCAAGATACTCTTCCTGTTGCTTTAAAGATCAAATAATCATGCCCCATCTCAAAAATAAACCTGCGAAAATTCATATTTTTTCTCTCATTCTGGTACACCTTGTTCGATCCACTCCACGAACCAATGTGGTGATTAGTTCTAGCATCTTATACATGTTGGCTATCGTTACAAGTGTGAAATATAGTGTGTTTACATTAAATTTATGCAATCTGATATACGTATTTGCCGATAAGCAAACAGTTATGGACTATAAACTGTAAGGTGCAGAAAACGGCTATTCTTTATTAGTGTTGATTTGCGTTTATCAGCTGATAATAGACCTTAAACATCTTTAATTGATGATTTATGCAGCGTCAGCAACTGCTATTCATTGTGTACGGGACGCTGCAGTGCCTGAGACATTGATAATAAAGAGAAGATAGACTCATACCACTGTATACTATTGGACCTTAATACTCGTAAATTAACAAGTTAGGTACATAATTATGTTTTTTTGGATTATACCAAGTAATTAGAAGTAGGGTTTTATACAAAATTGGCTTACGTAAGCCGTGGGGTACCGGCAGTAGAATGTTACCCCTCCTCTCCTACCCATGGATGCCTGCTAAGGGAAACCTCCGGAAGATGGGCAGCAGCGTCTTTCCGTATATCAACACCCCGTACTGCGCTCACCAACCCGCCTGCCAAGCGTGGTGAGTATGGCAACTACCCCTCATGGAGATCCATGAGGGAGGCCTTAGTTCAATAGTGGACGTTTTACGGCTGAAATGATGATGATGAAAGATAAATATACCCATACATTATCCTGCTTTGTAAACCATAATACCCTATCTAAATGAACACGAACAGAATGTCCATCTTTCTGTTCGGCGGTCGAAGAGGCAACACGTCTGCTGCAAGCTCTGCGTCTTCGTTGTTCCTAGTGCTTTCCGTGACGAACGGGGAGCCGATTTCTCCTGAGGATGCCTTGTAGAGACGAAACACGTGACGAATTAATAATAATAATAAATAAATAAATGCTGGACAAATCACACAGCATCATCTAGCCCCAAGCTAAGCAGAGCTTGTGTTATGGGTACTAGATGACTGAGATACTTAATACAATATTCTACATAGATAGATATTTTTATTATAATATAGAAAAACACCCAGAACACCCTGAACAAATATCTGCAGATCATACAGACATTTGTCCCGAGGCGGGAATCGAACCCGCAACCCCTGGTGTCGCAGGCGGACCTTCGCCCACTGCGCCACAGAGCTCGTCAATTCTTTTGAGTGTTTTTTCAAGCGCTCATTAGAGAGGTAGGTTAGCGGATTTGTTACTAAATATTTTTTGTTAATTCATTTAGATATTATAATGGATTTCCGATGATGATGATGAATGAATACCCTGCTCTCCCACACTAGTGTGGAGGAAAGAAAGAACATTCCTCTACGTAACACTAGTGTTATGCATATGGAAGTTTATTTCTTAACATTGAGCTCACCAATTCAACTATGGCCAATTGCGTAGTATTTTTAAAACAATGTAAAATACGAGTATAATATCAAGCTTGAAAAATATTGTAGGTTAAAGAAAAACATTTACATAATTAGAACAACATAAAACATAAAAATAACTACTCAGAGTAAAAGATTAGACTTAATTCTTATTTTAATATCGATTCTTTCCTTTGATGCACGTGTTAAATGTGCTGATAAACTATTCACTAAAGATAAATCCATTGGTGCACGGCCGTACCGAACCCACGACCTTCGCAACAAAAGTTGCGAGCGGTGTATACCAGATACACCGCTCGGCCAAAACGGCTCTTTAAGAGTACCTACAACTTCTATCATTTTCATTCATCATCAACATTTTAAACAACCTCTACCTGAACACAGGCCTCCCACATGGATCTCCATGAGGGGTCCTCGCCATACTCACCACGCTTGGCAGGCGTGTTGGCGAGCGCAGTACGGGATGTTGATACACGGAGAGATTCTGCTGCTCATCTTGCGGAGGTATCCCTTAACAGGCTCTTACTTGACAATTGACAATTGACAAACTTGACAATTCAATAATATATATAATATTCAAGTAAAAGATAAAACATGATGGTAAAGTGTTAAAAATATATGCCCGGTTTGGGCAAGAGCGAGTTGGACTCGCGCACCGAGGGTTCCGTGCCATCATACAATATAGAATATGATAAAGGTGGTTTATATTTGTTTAAAAACCTTGACAGCGCCATCTTTTGTCTGACAGCGGAACTTATGTAGATTTTTTACACTTTTGAAGATTTCTAATAATTATGCAAATTAGAGGGTTCGTTATAATTTTTCTGTAATATTTAGCAGTAGTTCTAGAGATATCTATTTGTGACAGACAGACAGACAAAGTGATACCATAACAGTTCCTTTTTACCATTTTGGTCCGGAACCCTAAAAAACCTTGTAATGTATTTTTGTAAGTCTTACCTTGCCGTAAACATAGTGAAATAGTATATATGATAATTTTTTTTGTTATTGTTTATACAAAATTGTCATAAAATCTGACAGTTAACTGCTGATTAGTTTAATTGGTGTTTATTAGTAAGGGGTGAATTATTTGATTTAGATTTGTAGCTGTCATAACTTCAATAATTTCATCATAATCATCTAAAGTAGATAATTTTCAAAATGAAAAGTTCTGTATCAGACATCAGATTAATAAACTTGGCTCTGTTTGAGATTAGGATTCTGCTGAGCAACTCATACATATTTTAATTGATGTTACATAATAAAAAGATGCTAAAGTAACTTGCATACTTAACGCTTAAAACGGACTACAGCTTGCAGTAATCATTTCAGCCATAAAACGTCCACTGATTAACACAGGCCTCCCTCATGGATCTCCATGAGGGGTAGTTGCAATTCTCACCACGCTTGGCAGGCGGGTTGGTGAGCGCAGTATGGGATGTTGATACACGGGTAGACGCTGCTGCCCATCTTCCGGAGGTGTCCCTTAGAGGCTCTTACTGCATCCACGGGTAGGAGAGGAGGGGTAACATTCTACTGCCGGCACCCCACGGCAATATAGTTGCACTACAATATAGTTGTAATAAAATTTACCTTGATTCATTATAGTATTTTTGTGTAAATTCAGATAATCACATACGAAAAAATACTACATATAAAAAAACTTAGTACGAAACACTTATCTCGCGACAGTAGTCGAACCGCAACTGACGTCCCGACTTCAGTCTTCCCGGGACCATGCCTGGTGCAATCTAGTCGACACGTCAGGAAATAATAAAGGCAATTTGCGCGATAACTACCCGATTATATGTCTATTAATAAGATATGTATATATAATTATTTCCGGACCAAAACAGAAGTTACATCATGATAGCATACAACTATCGATAAATAAATCACAATTACACTCAGAGCATAGATAAATATGGGACCCAATTGTAGAAAACAGTGACAGAAAGGCGACTGATGAGGTTATCGAACAAGCTTTTATGTCACAACCCAAGATACAATGAATATAGGGTATAATTACCATGTAGGAAAAGCATAACTTATTAGATAACTTAATAAAGCAATTTTCTTATTTTAGTTAGGTACATTAAAGTGGGACAACGACCTAGTTTCTAATATTAGAAAACCATTTCTGCTGCTAAGCAGAAAAAAACAAGATGTTTGCATTACTGTGTTTAGGTTTGAAGGGTAAGAGCACATAAGACCTTATCTTAGTCTTAGTCTATCGTTTTTGTTATCTTAGTTTTTGTACCAATGTTTTTATACATTATTATCACTAAGAACGTAGATGAATATTGTAATTGTTTAATAATGACATGTTTTATGTTGTCCACAACCTTTGTAAATAAAAAACTGCGCAAGTTTTTGCGCAGTAGAAAGAGAAGGTTATTTAACGTTATTTTTTGCAGTTACGGGACCTGGAATATCCACACTAAGTTGTAGATTGCGCTTTTAGTTATCAAGTCGCACGCGATCCCTCAATCAGCGAGCAATGAGTGCATATCAAAACTGTGGTTTAGCACCTACAAAATACTCTTCCATTTCGCTTTCCGTTCTTAGAAATATATTTGAGCTTGAATGAGTCATTACTATATACAATCACAGTAAACGTCAATAGACCTAAATTGGTAAATAAAAACTTGCTTTTATTTAGATAAAAAAAATATATTAGGAAAATAGAATTTATACGATGTATCTGTCTCCGAAGTATGCAAAGATAAACCCCTGAAACTTTTATAGGTAACAAAAGTGTTTGTTAATATTACAGGAACTCTCTAATATCGCATAGTTTTTTAGACAAAGGGCGCGGAAAGGGGTTCTCAAAAATTTTAGTGAAGTTACTAGGTCATGTGGGGTATCACATGAAAAGTATTAATTTCATCATCATCATCATATCAACCGTAGGACGTCCACTGCTAGACAAGTACTGCGGTTGGAAGCCGTCTGCATCCATCGCCGACCAGCGGTTCTCACCAAGTCGTCTGCCCATCTTGTAGGTGGACGTCCTACGCTGCGCTTGCCAGTCTGTGGCCTCCATCCGAGAACTTTCCGGTCCCATCGCGCGCTATATGGCCTGCCCATTGCCACTTCAACGTGCTAATCTGTTTGGCTATGTCGGTGACCCGAGTTCTTCTACGGATCTCCTCATTTCCGATTCGATCCCATAGAGAAACCCCGAGCATAGCCTTCTTCATAGCTCGTTGAGCGACTCTGAGCTTATTCATAAGGCCAATAATGAGAGACCACGCCTAGGTTCCATATGTCATCACTGGTAACACACACTGATTTTAGACTTTCGTCATAAGACACTGAGGTACATATGTTGGACGAAAAGACGTTGCGAAGTTTCCCAAACGCTGACCATCCGAATTAGATTTGACGATTGACCTATTTCTAGAAGTTGGACCTACCTAATAGGACTGTTTGTCTTATGTATACGTACGCGTTGACAACTTCAAGAGCTGAGTTCTCAACCATAACTAGGGCAGGCACGACATGGATATTTGACATAACTTTCGTCTTGTCCATGTAAATTTTTTAGGCCTACCCGTTGGGAGACCCCATTGAAGCTTCGAGCATCATGCTGAGCTCTTCCATCGACTATGGCAAAGTCGACCACATATCGTCGGCAAACTGAAGGTGAGTGATGTACTCGCCGTTAATATTGATGACCAGCCCTGTCCATTCCAGGAGCTTGAAGGCATCTTCCAAAGCGAGGTCATAAACAGTTTCGGAGAGATGTCTCCCTGTCTGACGCCTGTTTGACGTAAGTGAACATTTTTTGATTTTTTTATACCGTTATCTCGGCGTCATTATTTAACAATGTTTCCACCCAAAATTACAGCCTTTTAGATTTATAGCCTCTTCGCAAAGCCGCAGACAGACAGACAGAGGGACAGGCAAATGGTAACTATAATGTATTTTTTATACTACTAAATGACGAGACAAGCCGAAGGCCCAGCTGATGTAAAGCGCTTCTCTCCGCCTATAACAACTGCAATTGTTTATTACGGAACCCTAAGAAGCTAGCAGATTTCGGGAGTAGTTGATTTCCGTGAAAAGTTATCTAAAACCTTACTAACAGCAGCTAAGAATGTTTGTATACAATTCGTTAACCACCCTATGCGAGTGCATCCTCTGGTTTGGATCTCTAAGCTACCATTTAGGAGACTTCTTATCATCAGACGGGCTTTGAAATTTAAAAAGCTAGCAGAATCTGGTAGCAGTTGATTTCCTCGAAAGATAAAAAAATTAACAAACGCCGAACGAATTTAAGAACTTCGTATTCATTCTCTATCGTTTCCATTTACAAACCTAACTTGATCTCATCCCCATTTAAAGTAACACACAAAGAGCCAAAATTGATGAAACAGGATAAAAAAAAGTGTGCAAAAGGATAGCCGGCCGTTTGACAGCTCACAAGGGAACAACTGTATGCTAATTCTTACACATTTTGGCACGGCTTAAACCGCAGAAGTGATGCTTCCCACAAACACAGTTGCCTGTTAAGTTTCTTCGAAATCAATTAGGTATCGTAGGCAGGTTTTAAATATTGTTTAGCTGTTAATTTTTTATTGTATTTTTCCTGTAATTGTACCTACCTTTTTTTTCTTCTTCTTTTTATTTCTGAATGTTCCAAAATGTGTACTTATATGGTTTTTTGTCTGTGCTGTTTTTTGTGAATCAAATAAATGTATATTCTATTCTATTCTAATTATGAATAGCGTAATCATCATTTCATCATCATTTCAGCCATAAAATGTCCACTGATGAACACAGGCCTCCCTCATGGATCTCCATGAGGGGTAGTTGCCATTCTCACCACGCTTGGCAGGCGGGTTTGTGAGCGCAGTATGGGATGTTGATACACGGATAGACGCTGCCGCCCATCTTCCGGAGGTATCCCTTAGCAGGCTCTTACTGCATCCATGGGCATGAGAGGAGGGGTATCATTCTACTGCCGGCACCTCACCTAACGAGTAAAACTGGCAAGATAAATTAGAAGCTTAATTAAAGCTTTGTATTAAAATAGTAATACTGTTTAAGTACATTTTATTGTCCACTATTTCGGTTCAGTTCCTGTCAACCAGTTTGGACGGCACCGAGTATTTTGTGCACAAAAACGTGGAAATTCAGTGGAACAAAGCTTTGCGTATACGTTGATGGACAGTGCAAAAAGTCCTTGTTTGAGGAAGCTATAAATAAATCTGTTTATGCAATGATCAGGTACTGTCTCATTATTATGCAGTGAATTTATGCTAAGAGCTCGACTTTTTCATAAAAGGGGATTGTATAATAAGTTAAAGGTTTGTAACACAAGACAAGACCCCAAAGAATATGTAATTTATGTGTTGGCGAAGCGCAAATGTTTTCTTTCAAACGCATTTTAATTTACAAAAAACAAACTATATTTTCTCTCTAGAATAAATAGAAGCAAGACAAATAGAAGCGACTACTAAACATTTATGTTGGGAAGTTTGTACAGAGAAAATTCGAGCTTGTAAAAATTTTAAAGAACATAGGTATTTGTTAAATTGGAAAACGGAAGCTCCCATCCCTGGTCGATTAAAAATAAATGTAATAGCCCTACTAATGGAAGTCCAAGTCCAATGTCATAAATAATTTATGCGGCATTCTCGGATTCATTTCAAAGAATTAAAAGCTTTAGACCGATAATGCTGACTACGAAGTTAAAAAGATTTTGGTAATGTTAAAACAATGCATTGCTTATTACAACAAGGCTTATTAAAACAAGTACGGGGGTACCAGAAAAGGGGGCGAAGGCCTCAAAAGGTCACCAAAGGTCAAAAATGGAGTTTTTGGGTTGTACGTTTTCGGCCATTTGAAGACTATTTTTTGGTGACCTTTTGAGGTCACAATAACTCCGATCCCTATGAACCTAGGGTCACCAAAATCAATCAGTACCCTTCTTTCCAATTAGACGGTGCTAACAAAAAAGGTTTCATGTGAATCGGTCAACGCGTTCGGTTGTAATCGTCCCATACACAGACAGACAGACAGACAGACAACGTACAATTAGGGGGCTTCGCCTCCTAAAATGTATTCAACTTTATGAGTTCACGCTTAGAATGTACGCAGAATCGTTTTAAGCTCCGCTGGATTATGATTGCGTCATATTATATTAGAGTTGCCCCATTTTAGTTAGATTTTATGTTTGAACTGACGTTTCTATTGAGATTAATGAACAGATCGCTCGGATCGAAGCATTTTGTAGCAGGATTAAAATATTCACTAACGCCTCGGAAGCTACGCACAAAGCCGACACGGAAAGGGTATTAAACAGTGGCTTCAATAAACGGCCCAATAAGTTATGTAAAGTGCGGGTGCATCGCGTTACATTACAACCCCTACATGACGAAGACGCATGCGCGTGCATCGTCCACCACGCTCGGCATATGCGGAATATTAAAGGAGGAAAGAGAAAAAAATTAACTTGTGAAGCCATTTTCGTCTATCGGCCCTGTCGCGTCGCCGCTCGCTCGCTGGGGCTTCAGAGAGAGTCGCGCGCCCGCGGCGAACGAACCACACCGTGGCACCACTCGCTCCGTCTCGGCTTCGTTTATTACACGACGATACAACTCATTCTGTGCAGTGTTTTGACTGAGAACTTTGTGGAAAATTATAGGAAAACTTGCTGGGGAATTTTAGTGAAGTGATGTTTGTTTTTTACGGCAGTGTAAAGTTGTAAAGTGACCCGAACTATTATATCGTGAATGTGATTTTAGTGCCGCTTGCTTGTTTGTTAAAAGACAGCTTTATAGTGAAGTTCGAATGGTATCAGTGGAATATTAACTTTTGCTGATCACTTGCGAAGAAGTACTTTGGACACTTTATCACCACATGGTCAGACAATTGAAGGTCAGTAATTAAATTAACCCAAAAAGCTCATAGGTTTTTCCATATATACCGAATAGAAGAACTACAAAATACAGGTAAACAGAAAATGAACAGCAGAGTACAGTTGCTTGTTTATATATAATGCAATCTTCAACCCGCCTGCGCAGCATAGATATAATGGCAGAATGTTCCACCAGTCTTAAGAAATCTCATTACCCACTGTGGACTGTCACGGCGTGTTACTTTAATGTTGATGATGATTTATATAATGTTTCTAAGGAATTCAGTGGTGATTTGTTATTATTTATCATATTACATCATTGAATACATACCTAGTTTAAGGATTAAGGTATTTCACACACCAGGCATTTGGATAAAATATATATTCACCTGCCTATAAGAACAGCTGCATCAATGCAATCAGAAAAAACCGGTCGGAATATCAAATACCACTACGTTATCTGAGTCCACTAAAATTAAACCAAGATTAAGAAAGGTAACTTTGGAACTTGATGGCAGACACACCATCCCACTAATATTATAAAGCCGAAAGTTTATTTGGAGGTTTGTTACCTCTTCATGCAAAAACTACCCAACGGATTGAACTGAAATTTTGCACACGTATAGATGTGAACCAGAAATAACATATAGGCTACTTTTTATTCGGGTACAGTACAACGCATGCGAAGCGGCGGGCATAAGCTAGTTAAACAATAATCTAAATTTAATTTAATAAGTCATGAAAGCTGACACACCGAAAAGAATTAACAATGAAAGTTATTAATAAATAATATATTTCATACAGTACCATGATAAGCAGAGCTTGTGTTAAGTTATGAGTACTAGATGATCAGATGATTGATAGTGAATACTTTTTTTTTATTTTTTATATAAAAATATACTTAACAGACATTAAAAAATACCCAGACCCGAGACAAATACCTGCATTAGAAGCAAATATTTGTCCCCGGTGGGAAGAAAACCAGCAACATCTTGCGTATCAGACCAACTGAGCCACAGAGGTACTAATAAAACTTCTAGGTACAACTTTTAACGTACCGAAGCCACATTAAATTAAATCTTTTATTTATGAACTGAAGAGCGTTCTTATATAGATGTCCGTAATAAAAAATCCATACTTCAATATATTTATCGGAAGACGTACTTTTTATTGGAGTAACGAATGGTGAGATGAGTAATGGTGCAAGTTCTCCCGATAAATCTTTCGTTCAGAGGGGCTTTAGATGCGGGGTTAGTATTTGGCAGACCTCCCTTACATGTTAGTTTTAGATACACTCGACGCGATCGATAGAGCACAAAAACAGGCAGACGAAAGAAAGTATGAAACTATACGAAGAAAACATGTAACAGCTGATAGAGATTCTAATAAATTTAACTTGGCGCTAAGAAGACTCAGTAGAGATAAGAATCTCTACTGAGTGATAAGGACAAAGAAACGATGGACTGCCTATCTAATCTAATAAATATATAAAGTGAAAGGGAGGAACAGGAATCATTAGATTTTTTCGAATACCTTTCTTCATTTGACGATAACGAGGTAAACATGGTAAGCAAATTGTAATGTTTGTTTTTGTATTTAAACCCGATTCCCAAAAGCAAATTTTTGTAAAGTATATTTTGCTATTACATCCCCTAAAGTAAATCCGGGAATGTACAAAGTGTCACATTTTTATTTTTATATCATAGGTAATTTGTGATTGCACGGAGTTTTGAGACAACAAATATATTCACGTTTCCTTTTTGGTAATACCTGATCAAAGGGTTTAAAAAATCAAGCGCAGATATCAAAGTTTTCAAAAACCTTTGAGTAGTAATTTAACTATGGGAATATAGACTGCCCCATCAAACCTGAGGTCATCTGACACCTCCTTGTAAGGCGTCGGAGTGACGTAAAGGCCTTAAATTGCACTACATCTAGACACGGAAGTTAAAGTTAGTAAAGATCGTAGGTTCGACTTCGCAAGAAGCATTTCACAAGAAGAAAACATTAATTGGTAATGATAACATTGTTCTTCATCTTTCTCAACGGCATAGATGTCGATGAAGCATGAACAGCAGTTTGTGTTTGACGAACTATTGTTTAGGAATTTTGTATTGTAATCGGTAGCTATTTCGCGGGCGGACTTTAAAAACAAGTCGGGAATAGGCCTATTCAGACGCGAAGGAAATCCTTGTTATCAGAACATTATGTCTACCTAAACATATTGAGTGAGTACGTTTATTGAGTATGAAGGGATGTTTAAGAAAATTTACCCTGCGTATTGGCAGGTTAGACAATCAACTTCGAATTGGTTGACTACTTACGTAAGTTCAAAGATCACATTGTCGGGGATCTTGTTCATGTGAGAATACGAGACAACAATTGCAGCATAAATCATATCGTGACAAAGTCAATTGTTATGGATCGTGATGATTAAGATAATGGGAAGTAATATGAATGATTTATTCGATACTTTGTATATACTTATATTATCAATGTTTACAAATGAAATAAGAATGTTGGTTACTAAAACATGCAAGAATTAAATTTATGTTGCTGTTCCTCAATTTGCAATTTAATAAAGATCTTACAAATATTTGATTCATGCCATTACGGAGCCTCGACTTCAAACCCTTTCGAGAGGCCGGCCCTCTCGGTCGGGTCGGTTTTTCTGAATATCGAATATCGACAAAGAAATTATCGATAGCAATAAAAAGGCGTTCCCACGATGCCGGAAGCCGGCACTGGATCGCCACGCTCCGGTACTTGCTCTTTCACCATTGTCCCTTTGTACGTACTTAGAGCTCCGCCCGTCAAAAGAGCGGCTCTCATACCATCGATCTAGTTTGCCGCACTTAATTCCTATTGCAGCATTCGTTCCACACCATTTTGTTTTTTACACCGATCGCTCTGATAGGTCCCGCGATAGCGTGTCAGACATTTGTACACGATTCGATACGAACGCCGTGAAAACCGCCGTATCACGCTCCGCATCATGTTTTCGCCTGCCAATAAATTCTATAACGGGTTTCTTAATTAATAAATTTTCGAGTTCGCCTTACCGTTAATAGCCTCTATCTTGTCGTTACGGAGTTCAAGACACAGGGGTAGAGACACCGGCGAAATTTGCATTCCCGCTTTGCTTCAATAGCCAACAGTGTAAAGACCACCCGCGTAGACAAGCCTTCAATTCAATACCGGCTTTATAGCTCCGAGATAGAATTTCAAATCAAAGTTCTCGCTTACGCTACCTATCGTTTGCAATAAGGCGCTCTACAATCAACTCGCGTCTTCCCCGCAAATTTCAATATGCATACGAAGAAAATATTTATATTCGCTCCCGGTCTCATCTCATTCAGAAAATTACAATAACCACAAAGAAACAAGCAAAATAAAGGGGTTTTAATTTGCGGCAATCAGCCTTTCTGCGATGCTAACGTAAATAGAAAGACTGGATCAGATTTTTTTAATCTTTGCATCTTATATAATACAGCTGCAGCATTCGAATCTCATTAGCAACAGAAACAAGAGAAAAAACTCTGAGCAATAAATTTTAGCAAGGCTCAAGTCGAAACATTTACGGTTCCTTTTAATTTGGTTGTGCCATTGTCGAGGCATCCCGCTGAGCGCCGCCCGTAGGATTTCTTTCTAGAATTCCAGCTGTTTTAAACATTACTTCTTATTTGTTGATTTTGAGAACAAATTAAATGTTACGTTTGAATTCCGTTTTAATTTATCATAACATAACATTTGTTTCTACACAATTAACATAACGTTTGTCGATCCTTAAATATACCATATTTACCGTAAACAATATTTTCGAAGTTTTATTTCTGTTTCAGACAGTTTAAAACACAAAGTAAAATGGGAAGGTATTTCTAAATGTTTAACACTATGAAATTGTTTAATAATTATTTAGCCATTTGGTCATTGAGCTTACCGCGATAAAAATGAATGGTCCCCCAACAATCCGTAAATAAAATTGGCAGGTGTTATGGACAGAATATGTCGAAGAGTATCATAAATCAAAAGGAATTTTGTGATGGAGCCAATATCAACTCTCTTTGCATTTCAAAGAAGCGGTGTTTATTTTAAATGATTGAAGTAATTCCAAGGGTTCAGCTGAGGTCTACAGAGGCGGTTGCGAGATGGATGACGTTGCATTTCTCGAACGTGCTGCTAAGACCCCGAGCCTTCACTGATAAAATTAATAGTGGTCCCACTATCGATTGCAACGAGCCGAAGATAAACCCGTTTGAGTGAGGAAAGATACTGTACGTACTCTCACATCAATCATCCGCTGGTAATTGAAAAGCAGCTGCTTTCGATAAAACAATAAATAATGTTTACAACCACAAAAAAGAACATTCTGTAGATGGCTTTTGAAATAGCGTCACTCTAAGTCTGCCGGCATTTTATGGTTAAACACGTGTTTTGCGAAGAATTGTCACCAAATGCACACCAGCTGTGGAGACAGAACGTGCCGTTTTAGGCATTAAAATTCCCACATGAAATTGAATGATAAAAAAAGGTTTTGCGCTCGACGGCCCTTTCCACTCACAACAAACAAGCAGGTAAGCGAATCTTTACGATCCTTACAAAATGAAATATGCATAAACCAGTATAGGGATTTTACATCTTATTACTGTTGCGTAAAGATCGAGTTTATAACAATGAAGTTTTACAGCGGTCTTCTCACAATATTTTGGTGGAATAAAACTTTGTTTTCTTTTCTACGCTCGGCGCTCGGACAAAAAAGGATGCTATGCCGCGGTTAGAAGTTGCATTTCATATTGTTAGGCTTCCAAAGCCGTCAGGAGTTTGTCGGCTAGGAGCTCGCTTGTGTTTACTCAGGCTTCGGTGTGTATTATATTATTACTTCTCCTATAAAGTTAAAGTTGCAGGCGTATAACTCTACCCAAGTGTGATATGAGATATGAGCAGATTTTTACGCCATGAACAAAGTCACCCAATATTTTTTGAAATCTACAATCCGCGCTATAATTTGATAGACCTATGGACTTTGGTAGTTTAAAAAAAAGTATATATTATGTAACAAGTCTTACTATATTTGGAATTTAAAAATGGGGGGCTACAACAATTTTCGCTTTACTAACATGATATTATAACGAATCAAAACCTCAAACGTGACTACATGATTATAAAATAGGAACCAAGAGCCTATTATTATAATATCCTCTATGTCAAATGTGAGTCGTGACCGGGTTTCGGGTTATCATTTTACGGTGTGTTATATTATATATAACACCATACCAGTCAGTCGAAGACTTTGTAGCAGTCAAAACTATCTATCTTATTTTATGATAATTATTTGCAGGTGTACCATTTTCTCTAGCCATACTCTTATTAAATCCTTGTAATCTTTTTATAAAGTGTTTACGACAGAATGTGAATGTTTAGTTTTTTTGTATTGAATGATAAAAATATTAGGTAGTTAAAAATACGGGTTTAAAAAAACTTACTACAGTTACTAATACTAACTGTAAAACAGTGCTGTTACGAAAAAGTGTAGTAACCAAATATTTAAAATAAAATACCAAAGTCTTAGAAAAACGTAGTTGTATTAAGTAAATGTAGTTTTGTTATCAATGATTTTTTATCTAGAATATTTATTGGAATGATCACTGTTTTTTCTGAATTTGTTCTGAATTTTACCTCTATAATCAATATAATATTTTGACTCTTTATATTAAAAAATCAAAAAATGTTTTTCATCCTAATTATGGTAGAACATAATTTGAACATAATAATATTTTAGTATACCATTGTGTTCAAGCAAATAAATCTTTATCTAAGTAGCACTTGTAATTAATAATAACAATTTATTATGCAGATGGTAAAAAGAGGTTCAAAATAGCTACACAAAGTCAAAAAGGTTAACCTGCTCCTTTTGTTTTAACCTTAATAATTTACCTAAGATGGAAGTTCTTTTTAAATCGCTAACATTAGTCATCATCATACGACATCAGATATTGTCAAATTCAAAGTCAATAAGTGTTTATTAAATAATGCAAAAAGCTACATTGAATAGTCAATTTAAAAAGAAGAACAAGACAAAAACTTGAATAAAGCACTTCATCATTTCAGCCATAAAACGTCCACTGATGAACACAGGCCTCCCTCATAGATCTCCATGAGGGGTAGTTGCCATTCGCACCACGCTTGGCAGGCGGGTTGGAGAGCGCAGTATGGGATGTTGAAACACGGATAGACGCTGCTGCCCATCTTCCGGAGGTATCCCTTAGCAGGCTCTTGCTGCATCCATGGGCATGAGAGGAGGGGTATCATTCTACAGCCGGCACCCCACGGTGGCAATAAAGCACTTATGCGTTCGCTTCAGATAACTTTTTTTTTAATCGCTTCTTGTCTAAGGACATCAGCGACTGAAAACGGCAACGGAGCGTTTTCTTTTAAAATGTTAATACAAACATCGAATACATCACTCGATTTTTTATAAAAGGCTTAATACATTCCATTGTCACATAGAAAGCCGCCTCCACACAAATGGTCGGTGGTCGGTCAAATCAATACACGGCTAGTTGAGAAAGCGTTATGACTTGATTGAATTAACCTATGGGAAGTTGAATAATGTGGCGATCAAAATACTTGTACTACCAGTGAGCTAATAATAGATTTGAATTAGTTTGTATGTTTTGTGGCTCCGAGATATGAACATCGTTTAGTTGAGTTGCGTTGCAATATTATAGTTCTATTTTAATGTTTTGATTACATAATAAAGTTTGTTTATTTTATGTTCACCTGTTACTTTGCTATAACGTATTGTTCAATAGTGTCATAGTGTCATACTATTGAACAATGGCGCTGCTGCAAGTGCTGCTAGGTTACATAGAACTGACTCGGGCTGATGATGATGCAGATTATAATATAATAACAAAAACACGGGAAGTTATCTCGTAATACTATTTTTGATGACGATTATTCCCGACGTTTCGACTGTGCTTCGACAATCGTGGTCCTGGGTTGACTGGAGATTTAATTGGAGTGTCCATCAAGAAGCGATGGTGGTTTTGCTACTACCCTCACTTTGTCTTCATAACTCGGTATGGCCGCGTTTACATTGCGGCACACAACACTAACAGATCTTTACTATGCAATGCTACATCACGACGCGCACTACACCAACTTATCACTGGATTCCAAGATATTGGGAGTCTTAATCCATCTTCACGGTTGAAATTCGGGTGTTTTTGATTTCGATTGCCTCACGAATTATTTCTCCGGTAATATTGACGTTCGATGGCAAGAAACTTAGGATCGTGAAGCTCAATCCAAAGGCCACTAGGTGCTCTGTTATCGCTGATTTACCTGGCGGTTCTTAACTTAAGGCTAAACCTTAAGGCAAAGGTATTATGCGATAAATTCCTGTGTTTTTGTTATAATAATTATAATGAATTGTGATCGCGAAAGTTTACGAAAATGATGATGACGATCTTATTCTGCTAAGGTTATTTAAAATTAATATAATCTAAGAGGCAAATACCTTGGCGTACTAGCAGTAGAATTTTGCCTCTCTTCTTATGCTTGCAGCAAGAATCTGCCAAGAAATATGTCCGGAAGATAGGCAGCAGCGTCTTTCCGTATACCAATATCCCGTACCTGCTGCCCTTGCCACATCGCCTGCCAAGCGACCCCTTCATGATCTTAGAGATCCATGAGGGAGGCCTATTTCTAGTAGCGAGCCGTAGACTGAAGTCCTACAGATGAGATGATGGTTTTTGATGAAGGTTATTTGAAAAAAATATAATGTAAGAGACAAATATAAAATATTGGTGCCAACAAATGCAAAGTTTTAAAAGCAGGAATGTTGAAGAAGAAGAAGAAGAAAAACATTTATTTACCACACGCACAATACAATACAACCACAAATAAAAAAGAAAATTACAAATATAAACAAAGAACACAAAACACAAAAAAAAACTTAATAAAACATTAAAATACGGACAGGAAGAAGAGGATGTGGCGCGGGTAAATGGGTCCCCAACTCAGCATTGTGTACCTACCTACCGAAAAACTCCATAAAATGCACACCATAGAAGGACCGAAGCAGTAATTTAATTTTTAAGAAAACCCGACTTATTTTATCACGTCTTTCATAACAGAATAGGTCCGTCGTGAAATCAATACATCATTGTTTTGATAGTAACCCGTCTATGTTTATTTTAAACATTCGACCGTGGTTCTTGAAGAATATGTTCCCTGCAATCCAATACACTCTTTATCAAGACATAGCTCCATGCTATTCTAATACAAACAATCGACATGACTCACTTATCTTTGAGTATATTCCTACGGTATTCTCTACACTTCAATTTTGGCTCCCTATTTTATTATTCACCATGAAAGGAAATGAAAATGTTTTTATTAGTACACCACACCTTAAACTTAATTAAAAAGCTAACTTACGAAGGTTACAGTTTCCATAAAAGTGTGGTGTGCCAAAAGGTTGTGTCTCAACAATAGTTGCACCTAAGATAAAAGATGCAACGCTGGTATTCTGACAGAACCTTTTCAGTACCGCAACAGAACACACAAAAATAAATACGAATAAACAGAAATGTCAGTGCAGGCATCACTTGAAAAATTATTTTACTTAGCCCAAGGAGACCAGCCGGAGCCATGGTCTCGGTCCGCAATGGACCGCAACCATAGACTTATTGGTCGGAAAATAGCAGCTTCTGCTTAGCTCTTCTTAACGCTTTATTATAATATAAAATATAAAAACAAAAACTCTACAGTTAAAAGTATATCAAAACAATGAATCACTGACCGGAAATATAGGTTTAAGCAGTCCGTGACTAGGACTGGAGGGAAAATAATCTCAACACTATAAGACATAATTCTAGAAGTATTATAAAAGCAAACTTTTAAGTAGAGATTATATTTAAGATGTTGCCAATAAACAGTTACATTAAACAAAAATTATAAAAACCTTTCCGAAAGAACACAGTTATTTATTTTCTTTGAACTTCGATATTTTATGTTTAGCTTTAAAGTATCGTTAAACGTTTATCGCGTCGCGGTAATTATTATTATTTACAAACGTCGTTTAAAAACTGTTCTTTTATTACTTTCTAGTAAAAAGTTATTGATTTGATGTCAATCAAGCCATGAAATATACGTGTTAATAGCGTTATCACAGAATTTCCAAGTTCCAACAAGAAAATAGACTTTATCGAAGTATTACATTTGAATAATCGACTCAGGTACATGCGTGTTAATACGAAAAGCTTTTATCGAATTGAGGTGCGGTCTGATATGCTTTTAAATGAAGCTGAAACATCGGGTGTTTACCAAACAAGTTTACAAGCGGTTGATTTGCGTCAAAGAGGTTAGAAATATCCGCGATGTTTGACGTAAATTCGTATCTAGATGCTAATATCAGAGTTCATGCATTCAAAGGTGTCTGAAACTGTTTGGAGCTTTAGTGTAGATTGACATAAGCTCGGTATCAAACCTACCTAGCTAGTTGGCGTTTTGTGAAGAAGCTCATAATATTGGGTCAAGTGGAAAGCAAACACGCTAGCGGAAGTTACCTCCATTTGAAGCAGTCAACACTACAGAGACTCATTGTTTAGAAATAGAGGAGTGATCTTTCTACCAACTAGAACTTTGGTATATCTATTTAACAAGACAAGCACAATAGAGTAAAAGTAGATTATGATTCCAAATGAGTCTCTATAAGACTTTGTACACTCTAGGGTATGGACGTGTGACCGGATCGAAGTTTACTGCCTATAAAGTCTTTATAGCCCATTGTGACGATTATTGCTTAACCCTCGTGACTTATGAAGTAATAAATTCGATCTTTTCATACCGTACAATTCAACTCGTGCGAGTTGAGTAAATAACCAACTTTGAACTGAATTTTGTAAGGTAAGAGAAAATTAAGGAGTTAACTTCCAACAATGATTAATGTCGTGCCTCTGGCTTGTCTGGAGCGAAATTGGATTTCATTTCGGCTAAAGAGCATTTAAGCCGGTCGGTCTTGTATGCGTGGTTCAATAGATTAGACGAAAATGGACTCGAAATATCTTTGGTCTGGAACAAATAACTCATTTGCGATTGCAGTGCACCGATTGTCTGGCGGGGTCGGCGCTTGATAACGATCTCAACGTGCCTGGTTCAGAACGTACCTTTTGCGTATTTGCTACCATTTCGGCCGTTAATATTTAAAATTAATGGGCGCATTATATTCCATAACGGAGCACGACATTTAGCACGACACAATGTGAAATTTCATAGAATAACATTGCATTATTGCACAAAGGATACGAACAACGGGATGAATACGAGTACATCTCTCTTAGATCGCCATTTGGTTTATTGAAAGCCTCGACTGCTCTGTCCCCGCCTTCTGAGGCATAAAGTTATTTTCACAACAAAGCACGCGGGGCCTCTGAGCTCCTTATATTGGACCTCTCTTGAGCCGACCCATTGTAATCTTAATGCCGTATTATATTAATGCGATAAACATCTCCGAGATCTGTGCTCTTTTTAAATCATCTTGGTTTAATATTGGCATGAACGCGGTCTTAGACGGAAAACGTTCTCTGGTTACGGGTATCTCGCCGATCGATCGTCGGGTCGTATCCAATTCTATTAATGAGATCTTTACAAATTTCGTGGGGTATTCAGAGATTTTTTTATTCTAGTTGTCACTGAGAAAGTTTGATTGAAATCGTGAACTATGTATCTGAGATAGATGTGTGTCGTCTTGTCAATGTCACATGCTATTAAAATGAATAATAGAGAGACCGTATTAAAATACTTATGTGGAATGACAGGGCATGAAAATCCAAATTTAGTAAGCTTTATACTCGAAGCGGGCTAGCCAGTCGAGGCACAATGAGGCTTGCCGTGCTTGAATAATTGCCGCATTTAACTGAGTCGTGTCATACCCTAAACTAAAAATAGCTGGGTATCTCACATATTATAGGAACACTTAAAAGGCTTGCACAAGACAGCACCTACAATTTAAGTATTATAGAACTATGTCTTCAGGGTAAGTTAAACAACTTGTGAACATGAACACTATTTCGATTAAAATTCTGTACAATTTTGCAGTTTTAATTTAACTAGCACTTATAGGGAAGATAGCACCATAATCAAAAATGTATATCATTACTTCAGGCTTAAAAACGTCCATTTCTGAACACAGGCCTCCCTCATGAGTCTCCATGAGGGGTAGTTACCATACTCACCACGCTTGACAGGCGGGTTGGCGAGTACGTATGTATGTTGATGCACGGAAAGACGCTGCTGCCCATCTTCCGGAGGTATCCCTTAGCAGGCTCTCACTGCATCCACGGGCATGAGAGGAGGGGTAACATTCTACAGCCGGCACCCCACGGCAAAAAAAAAATACATAGAGAATATTATTATATAAAATAGTGTAATTATTCAAAGCTATCACTTTGAATAATTACAAAAAGTAGACTGTTATCAGTATCAAAATGTTTACATAATCAAACTACCGACCTGTCTTCCTAAACGGACATATATCTCAGTCCATACATTTATTTAGTAACACATACACAGATGGGCTAACAGCTTGCGCCAAAGCACCCAAATAATAAATTGATTTATATAATACAAATATATACAATTACAAATTAAAACAATAGCTAAATTATAATTAAGATCAAATAGTCAGATTCAAAATAAAATTAAAAAATTATGTCCTATTATATTAAAAACAATAATATAGTATTAAAAAAATATGTCAAATAATGTATATAATACATATGTATTCTCTGTGTAACGAGATAGTCTATTAAGAACTTTTTATCATTGCTTAGCTGTTCCTGCTTCACTTGGTGTGACCGAGTCGCAGTCGAGATTTAGTGGTTGAGGTTGCATTACAATTACATTTAGCCCGTGAAAGGAACATACAAAACCTCATTGTTAGTCACGCCCAAACCCATAGACCAAAGCTGTAGGTATCGTTTCTGTGGTTTTACACATTTGCGTTTACGATGCAGTTCATAATGAGGATTTCGTTACCTTATCAACAGTGTCAACTAGAGTATGTACCTGTTATGAAAATGTATATAATGTCTTTATACGACATTTTCATAACGGGTACTCTAGTTTAGGTTTTCTAGTCCTTTTTAACCGCCGACTCAAAAAGAGAGGGTGTTATAAGTTTAACGTCTGTGTCAGATACTGTGGTATCGTAGCTCTCAAACGGATGAACTGACTTTCGTTTAGTTTTTTTTGTGTCATAGATAATTTTATCCCTAATGTTCTTAGCCATGTTTCATGAAAATCTGTTCAGAGCTGATGATCTTCAATCATCAACTCTTTTTATCAAATATACCAAAGTGTGGCATCAAATGAAAGGTCATGATGTGTAGATTGCAAAACTGAGGGTAAAAATTAGTTTACCTCAGATACTAGGTAAAGTGTCGGGGGGTTGATTAAATTTTTTTATTTTAAATTTTTTGTTGTAAATGTAACAGAAAACTTAACTTAAACTACAGCCAGGCTAAGTTTTCACGAAGCATGTTGTAGAATATGGTGATACTACTACTACGAAACTAAATTACAAATCGTAAATTACCTACGATGATGATTGGGATGATGATCCTCCTAGCGGTTTCGGCTACGGCGTCATTGTTTCTGCTTAATTACCAACAACTAAATCGTAACTATGTGTATTTACGTACGTACGACATTTATGCTTATGTTCGACATTTAAAAAAAGAATTAAATTTCTGCGGCCAAGCAGTAATGTGTGGATTGATGTGTTCCGGGTTTAACTGGGTAAGAGGGCTGTTGAAATTGCTGGCACATGAGACCTTACAACTCTGTCTCAGGGTGACGGGCGCAATGCAGTGCAGCATTGGTCACGTGCTTCGTGAACGTGATCACCGCGGTCTTGCTGGTGCAATACTTGCAGTTGTAATAGGTAGAGGTTACCACTTAACATCAGGTAGGCCCTCGGCTTTAATCGTAATTTTTTCGTAAAAAAGCAATGCCTGCAGTGCATAAAAAATAAATAATGCTGGACTGATCACACAGCATCACCTAGCCCCAAGCTAAGCAGAGCTTGTGTTATGGGTACTAGATGACTGATAAACTTAATACATTATACTACATAGATAGATATTTTTATTATATATAGAAAAACACCCAGAACATCCTGAACAAATATCTGCAGATCGTACAGACATTTGTTCCGAGTCGGGAATCGAACCCGCAACCCCTTGCGTCGCAGGCGGACCTTCGCCCGCTGCGCCACAGAGCTCGTCATAAAAATAAAATAATATATAAAATAATAACTATATTATTTAACACCATCACACGAACAGAACATAACAATACAGACTATTGCTGACCCCGAAATGCTTATACATAAAAACGAGCTAGAAATGAGAGCGCCTAAACGCTTTTTGTACAATAAACTGCTACAGAAGTCACCGGGAGGCATAATAATGGATTTTACTTAGAAGGTCGGCCGTTCGGCACTCCAGTCCATAGCAAGACTGTACATTTAGCCGCACCCTGCTGAGTAATCGTCACAACTTAGCTTTTGAAATGTCCCACTTCAGCTTTAGTCATAATGGATTGAGAAACTTTGCCTGGCAATATTTTAGATTCATCATCATCATCATCATTACAGCCGTAGGACGTCCACTGCTGGACATAGGCCTCCCTCATGGATTTCCAGTTATTGCGGTTGGAAGCGATCTGCATCCACCGTCGACCTGCGGTCTTCACCAGGTCATCATCCCATCTCGTTGGTGGACGTCCTACGCTGCGGTTGCCGGTCCGTGGCCTCCACTCGAGAACTTTTCGGCCCCATCGGCCATCTGTTCTGCGAGCTACATGGCCTGCCCATTGCCACTTCAACGTGCTAATCCGTTTGGCTATGTCGGTGACCCGAGTTCTTCTACGTATCTCCTCATTATTGATTCGATCGCGTAAAGAAACCCCGAGCATAGCCCTCTCCATAGCTCGTAGAGCGACTCTGAGCTTATTCATGAGGCCAATCGTGAATAACCACGTCTCGGTTCCATATGTCATCTCTGGTAACATTTTAGATTGTGACGTGTTAATTATATTTTTATGGAAATAGTAGAATGGAACAGTGTAGAACGCTCATTCTAGTTGGTAGAATAATAAATGGGAATTTGCCGATTTTGTGAGCACGAACCTACGTTTCTATCAATAACTTTGTAACAAGTATTTTGTTTTGTTTACCTATTTCTAACTTGTAAGACAGATGTGGTCCCAAAACAATAATGGGAATAAATGTTACCATCAATCAATGAAACATCTTCCGGCACACATGATTACTTTACCATATCTGTACCGTTTAGCTATAGGTATGTAGAAATAGCCGTGGGGTGCCGGCAGTAGAATGTTACCCCTCCTCTCATACCCGTGGATGCAGTAAGAGCCTGCTAAGGGACATCTCCGGAAGATGGGCAGCAGCGTCTTTCCGTGTATCAACATCCCGTACTGCGCTCACCAACCCGCCTGCCAAGCGTGGTGAGTATGGCAACTGCCCCTCATGGAGATCCATGAGGGAGGCCTTAGTTCAGTAGTGGACGTTTTACGGCTGAAATGATGATGATGATGATGTAGAAATAAGACAAATTACATTAGTCGTTCATCATCATCATAGGAAGTCCACTGCAGGACAAAGACCTCATGCATTGATCTCTAACTACGAGTATCTTTAAGGGGTTGTTGCTATACTCACCATACTTGGCAGGCGGGTTGGCGATCCCCCTCATGGAGATCCATAGGGGAGGCCTGTGTTCAGTAGTAGACGTTTTGCGGCTGAAATGATGATGATGATGTTATATCTAGTGGTTACGTCACTAGGCAAATCCTGTATCGAGGAAACCTGTTTGTTACTATTTATACAAAACAAAAAAGGATACTTTATCTTGACTTATGTGATATGATGTGATACACGGAAAGACGCTCCTGTTCATCTTCCCGTGGTATCCCTTGACAGATTCCGACTGCATTCACTGGCAAGAAAGCAATATTCTACTGCCGGCACCCCACGGCATGTCGTTCATCAAGCGCTAAAAAGTTCATAGCTTTGACATTTAAAAGTATTAAAATAGACATATGGCTACAAATTATATGTTTACACTTCGACGATTGCGCCTAAAAACCGTAGCAAATGTGTATGAAATTTTGTGCCGTACCTTTTATTCTATGGTTGTATAAAATTCTTTCTCGGTTCATAAAATTGGTGTGTGTTTTTAAGCTGTAAAACGCGTCTACCCAGCTAACATAAAAAGTATTGATTGTCTAGTAATACAGCACTTTGGAAAGGTTTTCTTTACACGGATCCAGTATTTCTTTTTAGCAAGACTTAGACGTAACTATTCAAGTTTTTCAATTTCATAATAAGTTATATACCACGTAAATTCTTTCACGTTTTAAATGATTTAAACATAAAAACAACTTTAACGGTTCATGAATTGTTATTTTACGTTCAATCACAAAGAAATACTTTAAAACAATTTGATGTATGTAATGTTGCCAGGCGAGTAAAAAAAAGCTGTATTCAGAAAAATGGGGAAATAAAATACAAATTATTTAATATGCAACAACATTCTCGATGTCCTCCGTAGCACAGTTAGTACAATACCCGGCTGAGACGCTGAAGGTTGCGGGTTCGATTACAGCCAAAGGACAAAGGTTTGCTTCTCTGCAGATGTCTGGGTGTTTTCTTTGTAGGTTATGTACGTATTTAAAATAAAAATATTATAATTTAGTATTATATCAACCATCTGATATCCATAACACAAGCTCTGCTTAATTTAGAGCTAGGTGGTGATGTGCGAGTTATGCTGCATTATTTATTTTTTTATTATGCTAAACACACGGTTTGTCTCAGAATTGTATAATAAGCATTTAGATACAGATTTTAATAACAATTCCTGTACAATCTATTTGTCTAAGTACTTAAAACTTTTTAGGAGATAATTAGTCTTGTAGAGAGTTTATACTGTCTTTAAAAGCATTTGGAAGAGATTTAACGTTTTCAAACTTTAATAGCTATTACTCACAGTATATCTATTTATTTAAAACTGTTTAGCAGACAATTAGTTAAGTAAATACTAACCGTATTGTCTAAAAGCATTTGGTAGAGATATTAACGATTTAAACTTCACCAACAATTCAAAAGTTTTCCGCTACCTTTTCATAGTAGTTTAAAACTTCCATTTTACGATTCTGAGCAAAAGTAGTCTGACTCGCTGCACTTACTTCCATTAAACGATGATGGTGTGAAGTTTGCTTACGTGAGAATCCGTGAGATACCGCAATAGTACCGAGGTTTCTCCCTGAATAAATAACGACTGAGTCAGGTAAATTTGCAACGACAAAGTTGGCTTAGACCACTTGTCTATTTGCAAGTTGGGACTTCCTGAATTAAATTAATATTTTGACTCGGTATTTTCATAGCAATATTGCGGGTTTTAGGTTTATTTTAAAACTATTTGAGAAACTCTGTGGCGCAGCGGGCGAAGGTCCGCCTGCTACGCAAGAGGTTGCGGGTTCGAATCCCGCCTCGGAACAAATGTCTGTACGATCTGCAGATATTTGTTCAGGGTGTTCTGGATGTTTTTCTATATATAATAAAAATATCTATCTATGTAGTATAATGTATTAAATACAGTCATCTAGTACCCATAACACAAGCTCTGCTTAGCTTGGGGCTAGGTGATGCTGTGTGAAGTTGCTGTGTCCAGCATTATTTATTTATTCATTATTATTTATTGTTTTGTAGGCAGTCGTGATTAATAGATACCGGCGAGTTTGCAACAGTCGTAAATCTCTGTCAAACGTTGTTTTTGTATATGCTAACAGCAAGGAGATGACGTTTGACAGCGATGATTGCGAGATTTACGCCTGTTGCAAACCTGTCGCGAGACACGCAATCAGCCTGCGGAGATCTTACGTCAAAGGAGAATAGGTAATATGTCCTTAAAAAGCTGTAATAAAGTGGCTTAGTACCTCAATGCTGGTAGTCTCCAAATCAGTCGCAATGTTTTGTTTAATTTTTATAACTGTTTGCTATCTCGAATAATGAACTCAACTCTCCTAAAGATTTTGCATTATAAAACTGAAACTGCTAACAATATAAAAAAATAAACTAAAAAACCCCATTATTGAAACAAACCGTAGTTGTTCCGTTAAAACCCACAACAATATGCACAATTTTCTGTTCCTTCCGAAAAATACTGTTACTGAAATATCAACATAATGCCTGTATTCATAAGGTGCGATGTTATATGTCAACTTGTTCAGCTCGCGCATGAAAAGGCTTACTTGCACTCAATTAAACGTGTCTATAATATTATTCTCTGTGTGATGGACATACATTAATTAATATTTAAATGCCTTGGATTTAATTTCCGTGTTGTCATGTTCCAAAATGTGTAAATTTTTCTTTAAATGCAGCGTAAAGTTTTTCTGTTTGATATAGTGTGCGTGACTAAGTTAATTACAAACTTAGCGAATAAAGTGAATGATTTTTGTCCATGTAATTTATAAAATTCACATCTACTTCTTGTGACGGTTATCTTCAACACCAAAAATGTTTGTCGACTCTCGAATGCTCCTTTATCACAAGACATCTTTATGAGCCTAACATATACATTGTTTGATAAATTTAGTATACTACAAAGCTTAAGTTTCTTTGTTAAATGTGTTAAATAATCTACTCAAAATTAAAAGTCTATAAATACTTTTGAATGTGCAAGCAAGACTGCTGTCCCGTTGAAAATAACTAAGCTACTTGGCTGGGGAACTGCCGTCGCCCTAGAAATACTTTAGATATAGAAGTGCATAGTAAAATAAGGAATAACATACTTTAGATGCCCTCCAGCTAAAAGGATTGATAATTTGGACACGTTTGCTGGCAGACGCTGGATGCAGCATACGAAAGACAGGGTAAAATGGCACAGATTTCTCTCAGAGTCGATGTCGAGCAGTGAATTTACATAGGCTGGTGTTGATGGTAGGTAAGGCCTTTGCATCTATTATAAATGATTTATACAGCATCAGCTACTGGTAATCATGCTGTACGGGACGCAGCATTGCCTAGGACATTGTTAGACTGTTTAGGCTTGCCCAGCACCTATACCATCCTCTCAGCTTAGTCAACTATTCGTCAGAGGACGTCGTTCAATACGTCTGAAGCTAACTAAGAAGATAATTTCCTCACGATGTTTCCTTGAGCGTTCAAGCACGTGTTTATTAGTGTTGGCCCAGTGGTTTGTACCCCCAACTTTCGATTAGAAGGTCGTGGGTTCAATACCGGCAATGCACCAATGGATTTTTCTTTCTTGAAAAATGTATGTGCACACTTAACACAGTGTTGATGATAATGGAACTATACGTGAAACTATAAACGTTATTAAACAAATAAGTATAGTGGCCGGAAGGGAAGTACTACCAATGATTGTAAAACTGTTGTTTATTTGATGGATTTATAGTTAAGAACAACGCGACGACACGACAACTGACTTACGAACGGCCACGGCTGATGGGTTTATTATAAGGGCACGTTTTACTGCTAAGGGCTTTTTATATATAGATATTTTTATTTCATTTAATGGTTTATTTTGTTAATAATAAGTAGACATTATTATTTTCTAATGGACTGTAATTTTTTAATTTTATTTTATTGTTAGAGAATAAATTTTGAATAATTAATTAGTGTAAGTGGTCATTATGCGACCGTTCTGGTTAAATAAATATACTTTATGTGTTGAGTAAAAATATTATAATATATAGGTTTATACTGCAAGGCAGAAACGTTTAAATAACATAGTAGCAGGCTTATTTTAGAGAGAACCGTACTAATGGAATGTAAGAAATTAACTACGTACTTGGTCATAAAAAGTATAGAAAATGTAATTTTTAAGAGCTGAACACAGGATAATCCACAAAACATAGAAACAGATGGTTAGTAACCAAAACCACAGATTGAGGTAGAGAAAATATACATACATAGTTATTTACAATACACCTTATATATTAGCAGTACCTAAGGTGAATCATTTTAAAGTTCCCATTAAGTCGGATATAGAAATATGAAATTATATAGCAATAGATATGATAACGAACTTCGTTAAGTTAGATAAGTATCGTAGCTTCATTCGAAGATATAAAAAGAAAAACACTTAGAAATTCTATCTCAATAATTTATATTATAACTGAAAATATGAATGCAAAATATTCACACTTATCAATAGTTGAATTGAAATCAACTATTAACGACTCCATAAATCTATATAGATTGCATTCGTGATGAGAGCCTTTATGGTTATAGCCTATAGCGTTTTCATTTAAAACTAAGCTCTAAGAGAAAACTACCTGAAAATAGCATTGAATTAAGCAGACAAATAGAAATATAATGTTTCTCTATATTTAAGATTGAACTTCGACTAATATCATCATCACCTCAGCTGTGGGACGTCCACTGCTGGACAAAGGCCTCCCTCATGGGCGAATACCTGATCATTTTTATTGCCTTCATTGGTTATTGCCATCCTCACCAAGCTTGGCAGGCGGGTCGGCGAGCGCAGTACGGGAAGTCAATACATGGAAAGATAAAGAATGCATTTATTTAACACAAAATAACAAAACTCGGACGGAAAGACGCTGCTACACATATGCCAGAAGTATCCCTTGGCAGATTCTTACTGCATAAGAGTAAGATAGGGGGGGGAGGGCAACATTCTTCTGCCAGCACCCAACGGTGACTAATAACGACGTCATAATTCTATACTGGATTCATGATGAGAGCCTTTGTGATAATAAACAGCTATTTCATTTGTAACGCTAAGTTCTATGTTATTAGAAATTTTGAAGCTTACTACACTAACTAGTGCAGCATTATTCCTCAGGCCTCGAGGTAAACCCATTTAATTGGCTAGGCTATATAAGAAATGAACAAGTGAACTTCGTGAAGTTCGATGATTTTACGAGAAGCTTCAATCGAAGCTAAATTTCATGGAAATGATTTCTGAATAGTAAATAAAAAGCGGACAAATCAAATGTACATATATTTATGCAGAATGTATATTTATGCACTATGAATAGTTCAGATTGTACTTCTGCTACTAACGACTGCATATCTATATCGCATTCATGAGTACCTTTATGGTGATAGCCCACAGCAATTGTATTTCGAACGCTAAACTCTACGGCGTCAGTACATCAGTAGCTAACCACACTCTAGTCATTCTTCAGGCTTCGAGGAAGACCCATTTAATTGGCTTGAGTCTGTTAGAAATGATCATTCGAACTTCTTGCAGTTCGATGATTTTAATATCCAAGAAAGCAAAGTTCAAGCAAAGGGAACGGGCAACGACGGACGTAAGAAGCTTCATTCGAAGAGGTAAGAGAATGCCGCAATGACACTTATTTCTGAATAATGAAACGGTCTAATAAAAATTTTATTTATGGGTAATATTCGCACTTATCGATAGTTGAGATTATACTTCTGCTATTAACGACTGTATATTGCATTCATGATGAGAGCCTTTATGATGATAGCCCACAGCAATTGTACTTCAAACGCTAAGCTCTATGCCGTCTGTACTTCAGTAGCTAACCACGCTAACTAGTCATTCCTCAGCCCTCGAGGTGAGCCCATTTAATTGGCTAGGCTCGGCGTGTCGCCACGACGTAAAGATAACCCATGTAGGGTCCGTAATTTATACCTGATTGTGAATTCACAGTTGAGTAGAACTTATTTATACGCAGAAAATTGAACCGTATTTCGCGCTGGCGTCTTTATAATTGTTATTATTTACTGCGAGCGTGCTTGAATGTTACTATTGAAATAAATCGAAAAACAATATTGAAGTTATATTGGATTTATGTAGAGCTAGTTAAACAGTAGACACAAGGAATATATGAACAAATGCAGAATATAGTTGCTTAAATTGAACTGTATTTCACGCTGGCATCTTTATAATAATTGTTATTATTTACTGCCAGCGTGCCAATTTGAATTCTACCGTTGAAATAAAATGATAAAATATTTGTATCTATTACGAGTAACTACTTATTAGATTTATGTAGAGCTAGTAAAATAGTAGACATAAGAAATACGCGCAAATTTTATATATTTAGTAAGTTATGTATACTTTGATTTTGATCTGATTGACCTTTGACTGATTGTATAGTAGAAGTAAATTATCAAATATTTACATACATATTTAGTAATATCTCTTCTTTTTTGACATTTGACATAAGTACCTACAAATTCATATATTTTTTAATATGAATATTACATAAAAAATATATGAACATATACAAAAAAGAATTGCCTGTTCCAGGAATATTCCATAATCTTTCTAGCAATTCCAAAGGCTACATAGCAACCCGCAACGTTATATCATGTCATAGTCTGAAAGGATATTTTTACCTCGAGACGATAACAATTTGAAAATGTTGAGGAAAAACCGCAAAATATGGAACTATTCAAGCGTTGGGGTTGAATTTTATAGACAATTTCACTTTCATACAAATTTTAATACGTATAAAATGTGGGAAGGGTTTACGAGACTAAAAGTATTTTAATGAATGACGAATTATAAAAATTATAATATAGTCCTTCTATTGAGTCCTATACTAGTTTTAGAAATAAAATCGCCACGAGTAGATTCCTCTAAAAATATCTAATACGTTGTATGATCGATGGTGTTAATAACAATTTGAGCCGTGTTGGCCGAGTGGTATGTACCCTCGTGTTTCAATCCGAAGGGTTCAATACCGGACGTGCACCTATGGCTTTTTCTTTCATGAAAAATGTATGTGCACATTTCACACGTGCTTTAATAGTGAACGAAAACATTAGAGGAAACCCTCGGCTTTGTTAGCTTCAGACGTATTGACCTGATCTTTCCGCTGACTAATAGCTGACTTAGCTTAGAGGATGGTGTAGGTGCTGGGCAAGCCCAATCTATTAAACAATGTCTTAGGCACTGTTCTAGCGCTGCTGTATAAATCATAAATAATAATTACAAAGGCCTTGTTTTTTTCATAAAAAGTCCTACTAAGGGTGATTAGATTTCTCCACCAATCAATCATTTTAAGCTAGACTAAATTAGGATAATTTTAAAAATAAGTAAGGCCACCATCAAATCGTTGGTATGTACCCCTGATCTTTAATCTGAAGGTCGTCGGTTCGATACCAGTCGTGCACCAATACATTTTTCTTTTTGGAAAATTAAAGTGCACATTTAAAAATGTCCCAGGCACTACAGCATAACTATAAATAATATCTAGTAGATGTGAAGGCTAATCTACTTTCAATTGATTGGTGCATCTATAAACGGGTGTAGGTGCGCGTCTCGCCTAATACATCCTAAAATATAATAAACTAGCGAGCCGCCCCGGCTACGTACGTGTGCAATGCTAATACAAAATATACTACAGAATATAATAATCCCGTACTTTTTTGTACAACTTGTTAAGGTGTACAATACTGTAGTACATTATTTTGATCTACATATCTCGTAGGGTTCAGCCAGCGTTTGCAATATGAGTGCAAAAAAGTGTTTATTTACGACCTCACATTAGAAACCTTCAAAATGATCAGTGTTTCTCACTATATTATGCATTTTTTATACATAAAAACCTTCCTCTTGAATCACTTTATCTATTGAAAAAAAATCGCATCAAAATCTGTTGCGTAGTTTTAAAGATCTAAGCAAATATAGGGACAGACAGACAGCGAGAAGTGACTACGTACTTTTATACTATTTATTTATTTAAAAAACAATTATACATAGAATTTATAGTTAAAACCAAAACGTTTTATGTACTAGATACCTATGTATTTGATAGCCCAGAGAATAAGTTTTAACCCTGTTAAATCTTTAAAACAAAAATGTAAACTAATCACTTAAACAAACGGGTTCCGCTCCGAATCTGGAGTATTCCAAAATAGCATCCATTTTTAGTATGGGATTTTGTGGATTACGGTCTTCGTCGCCCGTCAGCAGCAAAGCATAAATTTTGATTTTCGTCACGTACAGTCGGATACGAAACCTGGGTTAACTTCAAAAGCAGCATTTTCCAAATGTATTCCTGTAAGCTAAAGCCGGGTTTTCACTTGTATGCTGGAAATTTACTAAACTAACCTGAAATATTTCAACAAAACGTGCGTATCTGGTGACTGCGTGGATGGAAATTAAACGTGATTCGGTAAGAGTAGTTTCAAAGACATCCAAGAAACCATACTTGGAGTGTGTATATAGGATTTGGTTCTATAGTAATATTTCATTGTATTTACTATAATAACAACTTAGACCAGATCAATACCCATGCCAGTATGATTTAGCTTCAGAAGCCCTATTTTCATTCAGTTTCCTATACCTATAAATAGAAAACGTACACATAAACATAGGTATTTTAAGACTGCAGCAACGTAACTGATTTACGCTTTACTGCCATAAAGTCATTCAAAAATTAAAAAAAATATTTTATTCAGTGCGGCCGCATGGACCATGTTGTCGCGTCACAAATTACAAAATAAAAAAACACAATCAATAGAATAAAGCTTATAATTGAACCTGTTTATTTCAGATGACACGCGATTAAGGAAAACAAGAGCAGAAGAACCTAACTCAGTCGGTTATAGTCACCATTTAACAATTTTCTTTGTCCTAAGTTATGTCTGATGGAGTTGGAGCAGATTCCGTTCCAAGTGGTTTTGTCCTCTAGGATATCTGATATTTTATATAAGCTTTATTGCAAAGATTGCGTTTGATACATAATGTTTTTGAATTAATTCAATGATAACTTCTGCAACTCACTTGGGAGTTTGTTGTAGAAGCGTATACATTGCTCTTTAAAATATATTTTAACCTTATGTAGCCGAGTAGTGGAGAGTGTTTGTTTTCATTTCTTGTTCATTGTGATTGTCGCTATTCTTCCTAAAAGAAGCAATATTTTTATGGGTTTACAACAGGTTTTCATAAATATATTGACAAACTACTTTTATTATATTTATTTCTTTAAATTTAGTGCGAAGTCATTCTCTTGGACCTATATTGTAGATAAAACGAATAGCCCTCTTCTGCAGCACAAATACTGTGTTTATATCTGCAGCACATCCCCATAGTAGTAAGCCATAAGACATAATGCTGTGGAAAAAGCTGAAATATATAAGTATAGCGGTATCTACGTATGTAATAAGGCGGATTTTTTTGACTGCATATGCTGCAGAGCTAAGCCTACCCGATAGTTGGTCTATGTGTGGGCCCCATTAAAACTTATTGTCTAAAGTTATGCTTAAAAATACTGATTTTTCTACAAGGTTTAAACTTTCACCTTTCAGTTTGATGTTGGCATCAACCTGTTTTACATTAGGGAAAATAAATCAAAATGAAAAAGCCCAAAAATCAATCACATAAATAGGATTATTGCAAGATATTGTATGCAAAATCATATTTAGCTTAAATCTAGTGTTGTTTTCTGACTGTTGCAAAAAAATACTTTAGGGGAATGTATAAGTACATTACAATTTCTTTGAATTTCAATGAACCAAGTTTATCAATATATTTTATCGAATTAGACTTATTAACATTACCCCTAATTCCAAGTCAAACTATTAAATTATATAATTAGCTGGGTTTTTTGCAATCATGATGTCATGTAAACTACAGTTTGGTAATCATTTAATACTGAATGTTGCGCCATATTTTTTCCAACTTTATCGCAGTATATTAATGATTTTTCTTGTGAGAAGAATGAGCTTACTTCCAGACTGGGCATTTTTACCGTAGGCACAGTTGTGACATTCACTAATCCAGTGTTATCATCATCCAGTTCAGCATCAGACCGGCATCTTGATAAATACTAAAACCTTGAATCAATTTATAAGCCGACTTAAACACCACATCTTAAAAGCCGAATTATAAATATAAATGCTCAGTTACTTAGATTGCCAATGAAATGTTACTTTTATTAATGCTCGTTGCAAACTGAAACTACTATTAACTGTTTATGTTTCTCGCAAGTGATTTGTAATCATTAATAGAAATATTAATAAAGATCTTAGACCTATCTTGCTATGTGGGACTGGAGCTCTCCTTCATTCTCCCAAGATCCCTGGAGCACTTTGTCCATGGCCAGATTGTATCCCCTTACCTCAATTCTGGACTTATCATATAGACTTGTAATATGTTTTAGTGTTATTTTCTGACTGTGGCAAACTATTACTATAGGGAATGTGTAACAATTTTCATAGTAACTCATAGCCCGTAACAATTGAATTTAGCGCTATCTAAAAGCGATAATACCTTTATGCCACCAGAAAAACCCATTCAAAGTCCACTTCTAATAGACCCTGTAACGTTGAACTAAGAGTTGTGGTTTATTTAACTTTGGCACTAGTTATATTCAGTCAATACCACCTGAGGCCCTTCAGTAGATAGGAATAGATAGATATATACAGAGAATTGGAAACTTCCAGACAAACTGTTTGCTATTGTTTCAAAGTGTCTGTATTAAAATGTTCTCGGTTTGAGTAAGGAAATTGATCGAAATGAGAATAACTTTTCAACTTTAGAAGATTGTTTGGGACTTTGAAAGGTAAATAATGCGCAAATAGCTTTTGTTATTCGGTTTTGCAACTAGAGTCCAAACAAAGCGCTTAGAACCTTTTATTTTGTTCCTGCTATGCTCATACTCATGGTACACACAAGTGTTCTGTTCACTTCCTTAAGCAAAGCTCAATGAGATGTGGTGGTATTTCAACACCGAGTGCGCGTCTGGATTGCCATGTCGCGTGCCACCGTGATCTGCTAAGCAAATTGCCTTTGCGAACTTGTTGTGTTGTTCCTATACAACAAATAAACAATGTTACACAATTCAACAACACGGATCTCAATACCTATGATAAACATGGTAAGTCATATCATAACACCGAGACGAACGGCTGTTGTAGAAAGATGGAGCAAGGAAATAAGCATGTGGTGTGACAATGTTTTTGATACATAACAATTTGGAAATAACGTTGTTGCTTCTTAGTTTGACTCTTGTTTATTGTCATGCGAGACTAAATTGAAAACATAAAATAAACTTTAAAAAGTGTTTATTCAGTAGGGCCTCTTAGATAAGTAGTATTTTTATACTCGCGATTCGAATGAAGACAACATTGTGTAAAAACGTTTAGAAATCCGGTGCATTTGTCTCAGTTGGACTGGACAACATGAATTATGCGAGAAATTTGGTAACGTAATAGTAGTAAGCAATGAAGCCATTGAAATACATATAAATAAAAATGCATATATGGGTTTGTCACGAACATAAATATCCGCTTTTGACTGATGTAATAAACCTTATAGTAGAGTAGTAGAATAACTCTTAAGGTGTGGACGCTATATTGTGAAATCCGAATGTGTGTGCCTGCAAATTTTACAATACACACGGAAATGTAACAAAGCGTCGCAGATGTGGTATATGCAAGTACGAAATGGCTCGTCTGGATTGTCTAGTCGCGTGCGGGGCTCAGATCCATTAATGTAGTCAGCCGTGTACCGCCGCCAAACAAATTACCGATGCAAACACGTACCAACACGCGAGCAGCCAAGCCTTTTGCTTCACAGAAATGTATTATGTTAAAGACGGAGAGTGTTCATTTTGGGTGGAATAAAGTGGTACAGGACGTGTGAAGAATTTGGTTTATATCGCGAAAGAAGTCTAACGGTTATAAGTAATGTACACGAGTAAATTAGCCGTGATTCCAATGGAAATGACGAATAGCTAAATAACTTCAATCTACAATCTTTGTAAGTTCATAGCACGGACAGATATCTACAGCAGGATGACTGACTCACCAGTCTGATTACCTAAGTGACATTGGAGCCAATTTGCGCTGTTCTGCTAAACGAGACAACGAATATCGATTACAAATCTGGCTTAAACCTAAAATTATTCAGATTCAGTTCTATATTCGCTTGCATCAGCGTCTGTCAATTTGTTTCCCTTGGCGCGCCTTGAGTTTGTGTTTATTCAGCAGACAACGGCTACCTGCTTACAAATCCTGTGACAAATCAGATTAGGACTTGCAAAGCAATTACTTAGTTGCTTTAGTACTCTTTGTTTCTTGCTATTTAACGGGTGAACTATTGTGCTTTTGTGCTGCTTTGCAACCAATTAATTTGTTTTCGAACCTTGACCTGAACCTCTTATGTGGTGCCTTAAAAAAAATATAAATGTAGTTGTCATTTTGGAGTAGGTAACCGAGTAACTTGCAGTACGTGCGTTCTGCCGGTGGCAATTAATTAATCATTATGATCTAAATCTTTCTTCGACATTACCATAATTCCAGCCCAAGGAAAACTTCAGTTTTACGACTTTCCAGGATTCCGTGATTTTGATTGTAGAAAAGACCATTCAAATGCTAAATTTTAACAGCTGATTATACCATAGAAATTTTAAATTTCAACAGCTGGTTATACCATAATGACAACCTAAACATCAGCTGATTCTTGAAAGTCATTGACTTTCGAAAAGAGTTATACATAAAACAAAAAAAATATTTTCAAATGTAAATTAAAAACAAAAATTGTATATTTGATTTTTTTAAATTTTCGAACCACTAACTAGCTTATATGGAAATAAATAAAAAAATAACAAATTCCCCATCTTTTCTTCAAAATACTTATTCGCATAGGCCACACATGTAAAGCTACGACTTTTCGTCATTCTCAACATCACCGGCTTCAACTCCAAACCCCAATGCGTCCCGAAGTCGTCCCTAGTAACTTGATAAACGTTATTGTTATTGGCAACGCCAACAAAGGTAAATTGTTTTCAGCTTGCGCACGCTACGCGTGGGTGCTAGTGTAAGCACGACGCAATTTCATCAAGTTTACTTACCTATTAAGTTGTTGGTAGGGATGACTTTAAAAGCTCAGGGTTACTGAATTTCGCGGTACAAAGTGCTTTGTGTTTTGTTTTCTCTTTTTACAAGCTTTTATTTAGGAATATTTTATTTGCTCTAACCGCTTTGATGAAGCCACTTAGCTCTGAGTTTTGCGTTTCATTTATGGTTCTAACAAATTCGTTTTTGTTTCAGGTATGTCAGATTCACTTACCGTGATAATAGTGGTTTGTTAACAATATTTTCACACTCCTCTCTTGCCCGTGGATGCAGTGAGAGTCTGCCAAGGGCTACCTCTGGAAGATGGACAGCAGCGTCTTTCCACCTGCCTGCCACCTTGGGTTACATTATTGAAGTTTTAGTAGGGATTCCTATTTTTTATAGTAATAAATATAGCCTATTTTACTCAGGGATAATGTACCATTATAATCGTGAAAGACGTTTTGAAATCGATCCCGTAGTTTTTGAGTTTTTTCGTAACAAACGTACAAATATGCAATACTTTCTTCTTTTCGGATTCTTACATCTCCTCTCATCTTGCATCTCCTCTCTTGCCCATGGATGCACCATGGGCAAAGGAGATGCAACATTCTGGTACCACTCCACGGCATGCGGCTAAATGTGTTAAAAATTGGTAAATTTGTGGGAACATAATATGGTGCCAGAACAACATAGCTTCGTTGTTATTATCAAGGAAAGCTGCATTTACGACAAGCTCGAGCTCAGGCACAGGATTGTTGGCAGACGTGCCAAATAGGCGTATAATTTTACCAGCATCCGCCCGTGGCTTTGTTCATATGATAACGACATTGTAGTTACAGTACCATGCAGAGACATGCAAAATATTTTCATTCTTTTGACTATCAGACTCTAATATAGAGTTTTTTTTTTTTTTTTTTTTTTATGTTAGATAGGTTAGCTCTTGATTTCATCCTTGCTATCGCAAGAATGAGATCGACGATGGAGCGAGATTCCCTAGAAAATGCCTATTAACTCTTTTCTTAAACGTAATCGGGTCATAAGAGGTTGGAAACACAGACGATGGTAGTTTGTTCCTGTCGAGAGCAGTGCGCATTATAAAAGACGATTGGAAGCGTTTAGTTCTCAGCTTTGGGATTTCAACCAAATGAGGATGATAGTGTGCAGTGTGTCTGTAGTTTCTATGGAAAAAGGGTGATGATGGAATTAAGTCGTGTAGTTCCTGCGAGCACTCTCCGTAGTACAATCTGTAGAAAACTGATAAACATGCTACCTTGCGACGGTGACTTAGGCTATCAAGCTTTGACGTCACAAGATATTCCTCACCAATGAGCCTCCTAGCTCTGCGTTCCACCGAATCGAGTGCAGCCAGTTGGTATTTAGCTGAACCATCCCAGAGGTGGCTGCAATACTCCATGCAAGATCGGACTTGACCTTTGTAGAGTGCGAGAAGCTGTCCCGGTGTGAAGTATCGCTTTACCTTATTTAAGATGCCCAACTTTTTAGCCGCTATTTGAGCCTTTGATTCGATGGAAGAGCCAAAGTTGAGGTTAGCTGTCAACTCTATGCCAAGAAGTTCAAGGCGGCCAGTAACATCTACAGTAGTACCACAAAACATTGGCGCTAGGTCAAATTCGTGTTTTTTGGCAGAAAACACACACGCTTGTGTTTTAGCAGCGTTAAAACTAACTCTGTTGCTTTCTCCCCAAAGGCAGACAGTTTGAAGAGCCTGATTTGTCCGTTCAATCAAAGCCTGTCTTAGAGAATCTATCTCCTGCCTGGTAGATCGTGTGTTGGATATATATCTCTCTGTAACGGTACTGTCATCTGCATACCCAATAATGCCCAGCTGAAGCAAGTCATTAATGTGCAGCAAGAAAAGTGTCGCAGAGAGAACAGACCCTTGAGGAACTCCGGCATTAATAGCCATGTAGTCAGAGGAGCAGCCATCAACGACCACTCTGATCGACCGTTCACACAAAAAGTCGGATATCCAAGCACAGAATGCAGATGATAGTCCGTACGAAGGAAGCTTATTTAGCAAACTCGCGTGCCAAACCCGATCAAATGCCTTCGAAACGTCAAGAGAAACGGCTATTGCTTCTCCGTGTTTTTCGATGGCTTCCCCCCATTTGTGCGTGACGTATACGAGAAGATCCCCAGTAGATCGTCCGCGGCGAAAACCATATTGACGATCACTAAGCAGATCATTGACTTCAAGGTACGTCAGCAACTTATGGTTTAGTACTTTCTCCATAACCTTGCAGATTATGGAGGTGATGGAGATAGGCCTGTAATTGGTCGGATCGGCACGGTTTCCTTTTTTGGGAACTGGTTGCACATTGGCTTGCTTCCAAGATTTAGGTACGGTTCTCTTTACAAGTGAGAGGCGGTACAAGCAAGTCAGGACCGGAGACAATTCTGGTGCACAGCGCTTTAGTACCCTAGCTGGTACACAGTCAGGGCCACTGGCTTTGTTCTCGTCAAGACGAAACAAGACTCTACGCACGTCTTTGGTATGAATAGCGATCTCCGGCATCTCGAAACCACATTGGGGTATAGTAGGTGGTCGGTTTGTGCATACATCGAGGCGAGAATTACTTGCAAACAGAAAAGCAAATAAATTAGCTTTTTCTATTGCAGAGTGAGCCAGGGATCCATCCGGTTTTAGCAGTGGAGGCAAAGAAGGACGACAGAAGTTGCTTTCGACTGATTTTGACAAAGACCAGAACTGCTTACTCCCAGGGGGGTATGAGGCTAATTTGGTCCCAATTCGGCTAACATGTTCATAACGTGCCTTACGAAGGGCTCGTTTGCATGACTTGGTGGCAGAGTTAAATAGTTGCTTCATTTTTCTTACCTTCCGTGGTGTGCAATTGGAGGCGCGGGCTTTCACCCAGGCTTGGTAGGCAGCTTGTTTCTGCGACTCAGCACGAACACGTTGGTTGTTTTAAAAAAATTGCTCTGAAATCTGAATATTATATTTTGAACATCAGCCGTAGGACGACGGCTTGGCGAGCGCAGTACGGGGTGTCGATACACGCAAAGACTCTGCTGCCCATTTTTCGTCGTATCCCTTTGCAGATTCTTATTGCATCCATGGTTATGAGAGGAGGGGCGACATTCTACTGCCAGCACCCCTCGGCTGGGGTATTTTATCGCCGCCTATCTTAATTAAGGTTGTTTTGTACAACATGTTCAGTTCATTCATTAAATTTAGTAGGAGAATGTAATGTATACACAATCTTATTATATTCGTATCTATTCACTGTAAATAGTAAGAAGCTTATTCGTTCGATGTTAGGAAGCATCAAACGAATTTTACTATAAAATGAGAAGGCCAAAAGCGATTGAATTTATTTTATTAAAAATTACCGCCAATTATCAATATTATACGTTCATATAAGCACATGTTTACCTGGATATTTATTGCGTTATTTTCTTTTATTATTGCCTGACGTTTCGACAGCATTGCACCTATCGTGGTCCCGGGAAGACTGACATGTTAGAGGTAACCGCAGCAAAGCGAAGGCGTCTTTTCAGACTACCCTCACTTGGTCTTCATAAATATAGTAACTTGAGATTAAGGCTGTTTCACACTGGGACAGCACACTACACTTACTGTATCAGCACACTTAGGTTGATTCATACGTCGAGTACACTTGGCTAGCACTCGATACTGGATTCCATGAGGCAGAGAGTCTGAAGCCGTCTTCACGACTGAAATTAGGATACTTCTTAATTTCAATTGCTTCCCGAACCATTCTCTTGTAATAGTGCCTCTCGTTGGCTATAACTTTGGGATTGTGGAGTTCAATCCAGTGACCACGATGGGTGCAATCCTGTCGAAATGTCGGGCAATAATAAAGGTAAATAACGCGATAAATACCCGGTTAAATATGTGTTAATAAGGTGTCGTGATCGCGAAAGTTTAAAAAGAGGATCATCTTGGTCCCGACAAGACACATTCATTAATTTATACATTCATGTAGAACAGGGTATATATCTATAGAAGTAGGTAGTATCATGTGCAAGTGACATGACATCTGTGCAGGCTCCCGTGCAGGGGCCGGGGGTCTGTTACATCGCCCGAGGGGGGAGCCACCTTCTACTAATTTCGCAGTCTCCCGGCTCAAGCCGTCACTGTGCATTTGCCGCCTGTTGCTAAAATCCCTTCTTACAGAGGATTAGTTCTTTATGGTAATAATAAAGAAATTAAATTTTAAACTTGGAACGGATACGGGTGTAATTACAGAGGGTGTTGTGTTTTGACGAAGCTATTTTCGTGCTCTCTGTGCTTTTGTGCCATGAAAATTTAGTTTTTGTTTACTTAGTTATATCAAAAAGTTATTTAGGTATTGTATAGGTATAAAACAATATGGTTATTAAAACAAAGACTGAATGATCTTATCAAGAATTCGACTCAGCCCGTCAATGGTTCCGTAGCTTAGTTAATAAAAGCACTTATGGGTTTAGTTACACTTATGGCTCAAGGATCGATTTGACTGACGCGACGAAGAACCCTACATAAATCATAAATGTTTTATAAGGTTTTTAATTTCCTTGAAATACTAATAAAATAAATTACGTGACCTACGTGCTTGTTTTTCAAGAAAATTATAATAGATTAGAAACACGAGATATCTGACTTAACGTGGCAATCAAAGAACTATTTCTGACTTATTATGAATTTCTTTTCAAATACCTAAGTCTAAAAGTTTAATTCCATAATTATTGTTATTATAAAATTCTAGGAATAAAGGATGACGAGGCGTCACTTCAAAACTCGACACTACTAAAATTACAATAAAACTTCTAATTTACGACATTCCATCTGTTCAAATGTCAACCAAAATAGTCGCTGAACCCCATTAGTACTAATTATATTATCTACCAAGCCAAGTCGGACAGTCAGTAGATAAATAATAAACTTTTCACACAGACTATAAATAGTGTACAAATCTGTAACGCCGAGAATGTGCTTTTGTGTCGCTCACTGATTGTAGCTGTCAATTAGCTGCAGGCGCAGTAGAGACAACCCTAACCTAGGGATTGCAATGCAGCGTTATTTTCAATCTGGTCGGACCCAGTCAGATCCGGATCAAACAAGATTTTCCTTTTTTCATCCGAAACGAACTGTTATTGTAAACATATTAACAATGCCAATATAAGATAACGTGCAAATCCTTAAAATCAAGTACAGTGGTGTCGATTCTGTTTTACACTTCCTAAAACTTATTAAAAATAGAGATTTTATGATGTGCCTGAGTTTTGAGCTGTCCACGTAAAATTGGGTCTTTTTGTTCCATTTTAATTTAAGAACGGCACTAACCGAATAGGTATATGTATGTCATTTTAGACCGTTTTACTTCAATTTGCTTAGCTTTAGTTATTTACTGCAACAACAGAATCGCCACCATTGTGTAGCTAAATATAAATATCATACGTAATAAGTATAATATAAGTAACTAGTTCAATTTCAACGACATAACGGGTGGTTCGGTTTTCCTAGATATATTTTACACAAATATATCTTAGTAGTGTACAAAATCTGTAATGGCGGAAGTGTGCTTTCGTGTCGCAAACTGAGTGTACTTGTCAATTAGCTGCCCAGGTGACAACACTAGCGAGTAGGGATTGCAATACAGCGCAATTTTGACGACCTTCGTAGCGCAGTTGGTTTAATAACCGACTCAGACCCAGAAGCTTCGATTCTTATCGCGAGACATATTTGTAGGTTTTTTTGTTATGTTTATAGTCTTTGTATGGGTTCTATGAATGATAAGAATGTTTTTACGTGACAAAAGTATTTAACCATTTTAATAACCATCAGGTACCCAAAACTCAAGCTCTGCTTAATTTAGGGTTAAACGTAAGTAAGTACGAATGTCAGAGCAGAAAGATGATATTGTTATGTCTCTTCTTCAATGGGTTGTGTTTTTTACACTACCTCTGAGCATGCTTTCTTACGTATTTTTTTGATAGGAGTATTTATGCCTTCCACATCTATTATAGATGATTTATGCAGAATCAGCAAATGATTCATGCTGGGACGCAATGCCTGTGACATATTTAGATATCTGCTCAGTACCGCTTCTTTGTTTATTAACATAACCGGGTATTTATCGCGTATAAATTACCTTTATTATTTCTTTATATTTATTTTCTTGATTTGATAGAAAGTGTTATTTTGCTGTCTTTTAAAAATGTAGTTCTTTCCAAAAGTGATTTTGTTATTAATATCAAAGAATGAATCATGAAATGATTAATCACTACATAGTATAGTCGCTTCCCGCTGTCTGTCTGTCCCTATGTTTGCTTAGATCTTTAAAACTACACAACGGATTTTGATGCGGTTTTTATTAATAGACAGAGTAATTCAAGGGAAAGGTTATTTTAAGGTATATTCTGTAGCACATTAAGTACCAGCATTGCAACCGTGTGAAGCCGGGGTGGATTGCTAGTAATTAATAATAAAATATATATATTATAGGATATTTGACGTTACAATAAACGATTATAAATATTTATTTACGTAAGTAAGGATATCTTTACATTTTCACGTATAACGTGAAATAATAAATATTGATGCTTCACCTTGAAATGATTAAATTATAAAGTATTGTTACGAGCTGGGGCTTCGGGATTAAATATTGTAGTTAACCAATTTTACCAAAATTAACACTTTATTCACCATGCAGGACCATATCAGCAGGTTGGTATCAACTTGACGGCCTTGCCATCAAGAAGTCCTCACCTGAACCCGATCGAACACGCTTATGATTAGCTCGGAAGGCTGGTCAGACGACGCAGACGACCTTCTGTCATCCTCAATGATCTTATACAGGCCCTGATGGAAGAATGGGAGAATATCAGAATACAGACGATGTTGGGGGATACCCCAACATCGTCTCCGAAACCTCGTCTTCAGTATGCCAAATAGACTCTGAAGCTATGATCAGCAGATGAGGCAACACCAGTTATTATTAATGTAATTTTAAGACTAGAAACACCTTTTTCAGGATTTTTTAGGCTTTTGCCATTCATTAAAAATGGCTACTTTTGGTTTTTATGTTTCATTTATGCTATAAACATTAACTTGAGTAAAATAAACTTATATTAAAAATCATTTTTTAACTGTTCTAAATGTTTTTTTTTATTTCAAGTCTCTAAGTTTAAAAGTTTAGGAGAAAATTGTATTCAAAAACTGTTATACCTTCTTTTGCAGCCCAGTGTAGATAGACAGACCAAATAAGGGTTTTAAAGTTTATGGCTAAAAAAGCAGTTTATTTATTTCTCGAAATAGCAGGATTCAATTCCTGTTATGGCGGTGAAAATACGTTTTCATTTCGCCCACCACCTGTCAATTAGCTAAACACAGCAAGTAAAAGACAGCTCTGCGCTTCCAGGGCTGTCGCAATCTAATGATAGTTAATGCTAGGCCTTTCACACCTCTTATAGATTTGCCGTGGGGTGCCCGCAGAAGCATGTTGCCTCTCTTGCCCGTGGATGCAGTAAGAATCTGTCAAGGGCTACCTCTGGAAGATGGGCTGCAGCGTCTTTCCGTCAGCGTTATCCCGCACTGCGCTCGCCAACCCGCCTGCCAAGCGTGGTATGGCAACAGCCCCCCATGATCACACGGAGATCCTACGTCCAGCAGTGATGTTCTACGGCTGAGATGATGATAGATAATTTATGCAGCGTCAGCAACTGGTATATGCTGTACGGGACGCTGCAGTGCGACATTATAAGATAGGCTTCTCCAGCACTTATCTTCCAGGCATCGCCGGATATTAGTCATGGGAAATAACAGGTCAATACGTCTTAAGGCCTTGTCAAACAGAGAGCGTAATTAGCGCGCGTCAAGGCGCTAAAGCGTCCTGGCCTTAACGTCGTACACTTTGTGTGTGACAGTTTCAACGCTATTCAGTAGTCGTCCCTCACGATAACGAATAGATACTACTACTTGGTCACGATGTCTTGTTTGATTGATTGCACTGTTCCTTGTGTTATATAAAGACGGGTATTTTCTAACACATTCTATTAACTTTTCAGTCATTTTCACTAATAATTAACGAAGAACACACCCGCCGCTAACTAATATTCTGTATTAAAATACAACGCGACGTCATGACGCGGCGCTAGAGCGTCGCGTACTGGTAGCGCGCTAGCGCTGTTTGACAGGTTATATCCTGTTCAGTACAACACAACGCGACGTTATAACGTGGCGCTAGGCAGGACGCTTTAGCGCCTTGACGCGCGCTAATTACTCTCTCTGTTTTACAGGGCCTTTAAGCTGATCACGTTGTTGTATATTTACATTGCGCCCACCACCTGACAATTAGCTAAATACTGCAATACTCACACAAGTGAACTCTAAGCTTACAGGGCTGTCGCATTCTAAACATAGTCATTATTTCTGGAGAGTAAATACCTCACCAATTTAAACGCAAACTAAACAAAGCTTGTACTATGGAAACCAGATGGTTATATAGAACATTTAAATACTAAATTACACCAAAAACATTTTTTTGTAAAATGTTACCACGACGAAAACATTATGGCTTGCACTTTTTAAAAAGTTATCAGATCTTATGTAGAGCTACGCTTTGAACTCTACACGCTCTTACTCTAGAAGCTTTAACTTCACTTTAGTAGTCAGAAAACGTGAATATCCAAACCCAAGTTATGAGGGTTGAAAAAACGACGAAGTGCTTCGAAGAAAGCGCTCCGCTTGGATAATCTTGGCGGGGGCATTACCCTAGATACATTTTTTTTTGTAAATACTAAGTCCATACATAGAAAACAGCCGTAGGGTGCCGGAAGTAGAATGTTGCCCCTCCTCTCTTGCCCGTGGATGCAGTAAGAATCTGCTAAAGAATACCTCCGGAAGATGCGTCTTTCCGTGTATCAACAACCCGTATAGCGCTCGCCAACTAGGCTGCCAAGCGTGGCGAGTATGAGTAGTACTCCTCATGATGTACGTAGTGATCCACGAGCGAGGCCTTTGTCTAGCAGTGAAAGTCCTACGGCTAAGATGATGATACATAGAAAACACAGACAAATATGTGAAGAAAAACAAATATTTGTTCCCCGGCGAGGATGAAACCTGCATCTTCACGCGTATCAGCCGGGTATGAAACCAGCTGAGTCACCAAAAACGTACTTACTGGCCCGACACGCAAACTCAAAGTGGATCTTGGCCTCCGACACCAGAGGTCACCAACTATCTCTGTCTCTATCTCTCCCTTGCCGTTCTATTTTGTCTTATTATAAACGTGAGCATTTTAATCCTTGAATCGATAAACTGCTATCTGCGGACGTTTCTATAGTTAGTAAAAACCCGTAGTGTCTTTATTAGCAATGTTCAATATTCAAACTGGACTTTCGTGTCGTTAAATGAAACTGTTCATTAAATACACGCTTTAAGCGAAATACAGCCCTATCTAGGGTTGTCACACATTAAATTTGTTTTGTTTTAATGTCATATGCGACAAATTTCTAGATTTCTACATAATTTTTTACATACATACATACATTACATACACACATACATTACATTTCTCTTAGGTTACCGGTAATAATAAAATATACGTATAATCGGTATCGCTATGGCTATTTGGCGTGAGCATAACTGCTAATGACATATTGAATCCTGGATTGTTACATTACAGTTGACAGATCTGAACGCGGGACCGTCTATAAGGACATGATGTTGATTATGAATTTGCCTTATAGTTTTTAATAACGATACAAACAACTCTAAGCTTGACGACCTCTGTGGTGCAGTTGGTTAAACAGCCGGCAGATATGCAGCAGGTTCGGTTCCCGCCCGGGGAAAATTGTTTGTTTTTCCACAGATATTTGTCTCGGGTCTAAGTGTTTACTTTGCATCATCATCATCATTTCAGTCATAAAACGTCCACTGATGACAACAGGCCTCCCTCATGGATCTCCATGAGGGGTAGTTTGCCATACTCACCACGCTTGGCAGGCGGGTTGGTGAGCGCAGTATGGGATGTTGATACACGGATAGACGCTGCTGCCCATCTTCCGGAGGTGTCCCTTAGCAGGCTCTTACTGCATCAACGGGTAGGAGAGGAGGGGTAACATTCTACTGCCGGCACCCCACGGCATTACTTTGCATGATAAGTATAAATTCATAAATATTAAGTACCTATTTGGGTATTCTATCAGTTACCTGATTTTCATGAAACACAAATTCTGCTTACTTTGGGCTAGTGCTGTGTGAAATGTTCAGCCTTATTTATTTTAAATACCCGAAATATGGGAATTTATCGCGAAAAAATTTTGATAATAAAAATAATACCTTTCCTTACTATTCCCAAAAGTGAATAATGAGGCAAATCATTCCCGTGTTTTTGATAAATATTTTTTTGGTTAAGCAGCACAAAACAGAGCCGGAATAAAACAACAAATGAAAACTATAAATACCAACTGACCCCAGCCGCTTCGTAAGCCAACGTAAGCACTGGATATCTTTAGTCCCACAGACTAAATAAAACCTTTTACGGCTGCATGGAATCCGTTCTACCGTCAACAGACCTAACGATTTTCTCCGTTATTGACGTTGGATTCACTATAGCTATTTCTGTGATAGATATTGCAGGTTTTGAAAGCTTTGATGAGGATTATGTTTGGTAGAACAGTTTAAAATGTAGTTGTATATTGAGGCTCTGATGAGATTTGGACTAGCATAAACATGACATTTATATATTTATTCTCTTAAGAAATCCACAAAAGTCTTATTCAATTTCAAAGAAATGAATAACCTTATCAAAAATTTACGGCTAATACCTTAGTGTTATTTAAACTTCATCATCATCATCATTTCAGCCGTAAAACGTCCACTACTGAACTAAGGCCTCCCTCATAGATCTCCATGAGGGGTAATTGCCATATTCACCACGCTTGGCAGGCGGGTTGGTGAGCGCAGTACGGGATGTTGATATACGGAAAGACGCTGCTGCCGATCTTCCGGAGGTGTCCCTTAGCAGTCTCTTACTGAGCCTGAGAGGAGGGGTAACATTCTACTGCCGGCACCTCACGGCTATTTAAACTTAGCTTAAGCTAAAGCTTATGTAATACAAGTACCTTCACAAACTGTGAAGACCTCGCTATAGCTAAGTTTACACTTGTATGAAGAAACGAATATTCGAATTAAGCAGATTATTAGAAATATGATAGGAATGCTGGACATTTATTTACAGCACTATCTAGCCCCAAAGGAGAGCGTAGTCCCACAGACTAAATAAAAACTTTAACAGCTTCTAAATATATTCCGCTCTACCGTCGACACATATCTACTGTGCAAAAAAATAAATAAGTAAATAAATAACAATCTTCTCGGTTATTGGATGCCGTAGCTATTATGATATACATTGCAGTTTTTGAATAGCATCATATTATGTTTGGTAGACAAGGTTGAAAAGATAAACTAATATTAGAAGGTAGGAATGGGTACGACGGATGAGCAATTAATTTAGTGAGGATAGACATTTTCACACAGCACTATCTAGCCTCAAACTAAGTAGAAGTTATTGGTATAAGATCGTTGATAGAATACTTAAATACAGTATTTGATTGCAAACTTAGACTTATCTATCATACATGCAAAACACATAGGCCCGAGACAGTATCTGCAGATAACGCAAACCTTTTTCCTTCAACCTTCGCAACCTTCTGCGTCTCAGCCGGCTATTAAACCAACTGTGCCACGAATTCGTCAAAATACAACTCAAGTATTATTAGTAATTTCTAGTGTATTTTCGTGAAATCACTGGGGTGAAATGCCCATGATATTGTGACAACCCTAGTATTGGCGTGCCTGTAAAAATTAGGATTAGAAAGTCAGTGATTTGGTTACATTAGGGTAAAATAACTATAGGTTTGTACAAAGTTTGGCTACGCCAAAATTGCGGAAAACTTTTAAAATTGCGGCAAAATACAGTTTTGCCTGATTTTCAGTGACACGAACATGTTGCAGTGAGGGTGAGGCGTATACATTTTTTAAAGAGGTTCGAACATTTTTGTATGGAGCCTGGCATACCTACTCGTCCGCCATTTTGAAAAAAACATGTTTCGGCGGCCAGTCATGAAACGCATGTCAAACGACAGAGTAAATGATAGCAAACAAAAAGTGTTCAGTGATCAAATCTCTTAAGTGATACGGTTTTTGAGATATTTGGGTCCGAAAAAGAAAAAAAGTTATACAATTCGTAATATCGTATAACCACTGTATAAAGTAGATGAGAAGTCAAAAAATTCGTCCGTGCTACAAGAAACCGACTCCACCCGGCTCGGTGTACCGGAAGAATCCCCGCCCCGTACCGCCGTTTTTTGAGTATTTTAGATAATAATCCATCATTGCAACTACTTAAACAACCCAAAAGAGCTTTAGCAATGGTGCTAAGCAAACTGCACACAGGCGACTCTAAAGATAGGTTGTCCTCTTTATTTCGGCTAAGCCCCGTACACTTTGGTCGTGTAATGAAAAAGGTGCGATCTCATTTATTGAATGAATTTGTTCCACTGCATCTGGGTCTTTCGCGGAACAGAGAAACTGAAGAATATCGTGAAGAATATCGTGAAGAATTACGTCAATTTTTGAAGATGATTTTGATTGTGTCACCAGATGGATATGTCATAGAAGCATTTGGTCCTTAGGGGGCCGATAAATCAGACGCAATTATTATGGGTGAAAAGAGGTGAAAATGAAGAATTTCGGAGAGTTTTCCAGCCCGGCGACGTATTTATTCTTGAACGCGGTTTTCGGGACGTTATTGGAGCACTGGAAGCGTTATGATATCGAGCTTTTATGCCCAAAACGAAAAGTAGACATGAGAGGCAACTGACTACCCAAGATGCCAATGAATCACGCAAAGTGACAATATGCCGGTGGCTAGTCGAGACGGTTAATGGGCACATTAAAAATCAGTTTCGCCAATTGAGAAATCAATATTCAAACGTAGTTGCAAGAAAAATGTACGAAGAGCGATGCGAAAGCATTGCATGCGCTTTACTCAATGCTTTTGCTGCTCGATAGAAAGATCACAACTTAGTTAACGAAATTATAAACCAAATTAATTTAAAACAGAACGCCCCCAACACCTTGAGCGAAATAGTAATAGAAAATAATTTAAATCACCACAGGGTGGATTTCCAAACAATGGAAGCAAATGTCGAGCTTGAAGACCGTGTCTTCAACCAAAGACGATCTAGTAATAATGGCGTTAGGAACTTACCAAATCGCTCAAGCCAGGAGTTATTATGGCGAGCATATAAAAACAAATGGTGCATATGTAGTGCAAGTATGTAGATGAAATGATGCCAATCTGTTTCCAGATGACTCATGGCTATTACGTGCCAAAATTCAATCGAATCATTCGGGAAACCGTACCTATTTTGTGTATATTTTAATAAATAACCTCATGGAGGGCAGAGAAAAAGTCGCGGGATGGTATTGCTCGTGCATAGTAGGGAAAAGAACCCTGGGCTGTTGTTCCCATATAATGTGCGTTATATGGTTCATGGCATGGGCTCGACACCAGGAAACATTGCCTTCGTCACCAGCGGCATTTATGGATTCAATAATTGTCAGACATGATATAGAGAATGAAGCGAAAGACGAATTTTAAAACAAAAGAAGCCGCTGGTGGCAAACTAATAGTTGTAGATATCAATTTAATATTATTGTAATAATTATACTATGTACAAGGAAAAGAACTCGTTGGATTTCATTCCCCATACCCTACCTACCTATTAAATTAACATCGAGTAAGGTAGAACATAGCGCAGGAACAGATTTTTTTGATACTTTTTAGATCCAAATATCTCAGAATCCGTACCACTTAGAGATTTGATTACTTAACAATTTTTGTTTGTAAGCATTTAATCTGTCGATTGACATGTGTTTCATTACTGGCCGCCGAATCACGTTTTTTTCAAAATGGCGGACTAGTAGGTATGCCAACGATGTTCGATGCTCTTTGTAAACAGTAATTAGTATCAAAATACGGATAATGTATAACTTAAAAACAAATTATTACCACATTCAAATAAGTATGAATAAAATAAATGAATACCTACCTGTATGAAAAGTATAAGATATTTACACAAGTAGGTAGGTAGACACACGGTAGGTATTCAAAGAGTAAAATTCTTTACAAAAATAACCTCAAGACTATTTGAGTAATAGGATAAGAGTTTCAATTTTCTAAATGGATTTTGATGCTTTCACCACTAAGTAAGTATTCATTTTTACAACATTTGCTGGAGAAGGTTTATTTACTGAAAAAGTATGGTATCTACAAGTAATTTACAGTACTTTATATAGTAGTTTAGCAAATTGAAAGTTAGTGGTAAATTCATAGGTTACTTTTAAGATAATTTAAGGACAGAAGTTTTAAGTGTTTGATATAGCTGAGTTTGCTATAATACTTTTGGAATGATTATCATGCGTCGCTTAAGATAAGGTTTACGATCAACCAGGATGTGCCCTATCATAATATCTTTCATGAAAATTTCAAAGAAAAAAGTTTCTTAATTGAAATAAAATGTTTAAAATATTTCTTGTATATCGCATGTCCTAAACGGGTGATTGTGAGCAGTACTTATTTAAACTATTGAAGTTATATATTTGCTAATAAACATTGTACTCATAAAACTCCATAGAATCCCTACGTAGTTACTAAATATGCCCGCTGGAAGGTTTTATTTCGTACAATAACAAAGAATAGCTAAGCTATCGAAAAGGTACGACCGACCGCAAACCAAGCGTATCACGGCACGTTCAGAAACCGCAGACACTTGTTATTCTGATCAACTGCGACTCCATAAACGTCCTCTAAAACGCATCCACGCTATTGAATGAAGAAGTTCAATGCAATCCACTCACATAAAAAAACAGACGGATAGTCTTGGTACCGTCACGTGCATTCGGGCGAACATATTGCTCGCAACTTCAATTTAGTTAAAAGTAGTAGACGCGTGGTAAAACTCTATTTCGGTTTGAAATTCGGCTTTTTTCAAAGAGCAACTTTTCGCCAAAATGCGCTGCTGCGAAGCAACCGTTGGCGAATGTGGAATGGCTTTAATTTTCGGAGTTGTTTCGCGTTCATGCGATTTCAGCTGTTTTTGTGAAATATTTGAGTTTACACCTTGATTACATGATTGAACTTTCGCACGTGTAAAATTGTTAGGGAATTGTTCATTTTCTTGACGTAAATGTTTGATGAACCCATGTACCTATTATTATTAAGGTATTATGATATTATAATTATAAATAAGGTATTATTATATGATTAAGGTAAGAATCAATTGGTCCGACGACGCATGCACTGTATGCGATGCATTTGTCATACATCTACCTCTAGAATCTTGATCTTATATGCATTAGAGACACAAAGTCACCAACATGTTTGACATTAGATATATTTTATGGTGATAAATACAAACGGATATTACAACAAATAACTAATGTATATCCTGTCATAGTGAAATGATAACACAAAACACATTCCCTCCTACAAGCCTATCGCATTCTGATCGGTATTTGTTTTCTATTTCCATTTGTCACACCACCGATAACTGGACTTCATAGAATATCGAACAGGAAGTGTCCTATCATAATAAACGGTCCTCAGATAGTATCTGTAGAACTAGCAACATGTTTTTAACAGTAGACGAACAATCGACATGTGTTTCGTCAGCTGTAACAGAATTTACATGTAGAGGTGCCGCCTAAAAACTAGAATAGGGATGGGCTTCGTATATGCTAAGACGTCATTTTTTTAACCGCACCGTATTTTAACGTACTTTGTTACTAAAAGTTGATGATGTTCCTTATGCCTCTACAAGCATTGGTACGGAGGTACCAGAAAAGGTGGCGAAGGCCTCAAAAGGTCATTTTTGGGTTTTTAGAAGTTTTCGGCCATTTGAAGACTTTTTTTTTGTGACCTTTTGAGGTCACAATAACTCCGGTCCTTGTGACCCTAGGGTCACCATAATCAATCAGTACCCTTCATTTTGTAAAAACGGGAATTACTCACGTAGTATTGTAACGTCGAAGATTATTCCGACACGCGCGGACGGGCATTCAATCCCATGACGATGATTTTCTTGAAAAATCGAAACGTGTCGGAATAATCTTCGACGTTACAATACTACGTGAGTAATTCCCGTTTTTACAAAATGAATAGTATATCTCACGTTAATTTTTAAAATCAGTACCCTTCTCTCATTAAGACGGTGCTAACAAAAAAGGTTTCATGTAAATCGGTCAACGCGTTCGGTTGTAATCGTCTCATGCACAGACAGATAGACAGACAGACAGACATACAAACAGATAGACAGACAGACAGCGCTATGGCCCCCTAATAATACGCATGATGGCAGGGTAATACAAAAATAATTGACACGTATTTTTTGCTTTTTTAAATAAATAAAAAATGTACTTAAGTTTATCGAGTTGAAGGTTTAGGAGTGCGGGCTCGTCTTAATTCTCTACCGAGGTCCGTCGGCGCGTACTGGCGTGTGACTTTGCACGGCATTCCGATACAATGTATCGCGGCTATTTTTGGATTAACGTAACAATAAAAAATACATGTAGATTTTGTTAATCCACATGATGGACTAACAATGTGTCATTTTCAACTCAACTCAAAAGATTGATTGTCAAGTTACAGAATAAAACAAAACAAATTAAAAGAATAAATCACTATAATAATTCAATCAATTCACTTCAGATGACACGCAAGCTATGAAAATAAGTAGGTATACAGAAATAATTTTATCGTGGCTATATTTGGATTAACGTAACAATAAAAAATACATGTAGATTTTGTTAATCTACATGATGGACTAAGAATGAGTCATTTTCAACTCAACTCAAAAGATAGTTTATTGTCAAGTTACAGAATAAAACAACACAAATTAAAAGAATAAATCACTATAATAATTCAATCTATTCACCAGATGACACGCAAGCTATAAAAATAAGTAGATATACAGAAATAATTTTATCAAATTATTTTTCATTTTCTCTGTTTAATGAGTAACATTTTTTCATCCGTTTATTTATCAAAGAAAAACACTCAAAAAATTTCTAAAATAGAAGTTTTTACTAAAAAGCCGACAGATACTACAACACTTTACAACTTTCTTATTCGGTAAAACGAAACCGAAGTTCAGGTCATCACTAAAACCTTTTTGGTCAAAGCTGTGACATGACAATAACGCGTTAACATTCTGACAATGCCCCGTTAAAGTTGAAATGGGAAGTGGATACCATTTAAGCTCGTATTAAAGATGGGAATGGTCACAATGGGAGCATAGACCCTATTATTAAATGGGCCTTAACTTGTGTTGTAATGTTTAGCTAATTCATGCGAGCATAGATATTTAAATGGAGGTAGGTGTATTACTTAATAGATTTTTTTGTTGGGTAGAAGATGCGTCGCCGGCCTCTAAAGCGTTAGGAGATGATATAATTTAATTACCTTCCAAAGAGATTGGTTTGACATCGCCACTGAAACTTTTTAGTGTGAGGATTTTTCCGGCAATTACATACAATATGCTGATTTACAAGTAGATAACTAATAGTCAACTTTAATTACGAATAAGTCCCAAAGTGACTGCCTTGTCCAGGATTAACACATAGGCTACTTTTTATTTGAGTACAACGCGGCGGGCCGAAGCTAGTTATGATATATATTTTAACTCGTAATGCCATTGCTTCTTCGGCCAAAAAAAATACTATTTATTCTACTTAATTAATTTCATCTCAGCCGTAACAATGCTGTGCACGTCCACGGCTCGACATACAAATACAAAATTGTATTTGTATTTTACTGTATGCACGGACGAGAGAGGAGAGGTAACATTCTACCGGCACCCTACGGCACTATTAACTGTGCAAGTTATGATAACATTTGTCCAACGGCTCGTTGCAATACAGAGGTTGTCAAACTGTCATCTCTAGGGAGAGAAGTTTAAAGGCGCCAGGTCGATTGCAAAGGTCCCTAAGTAGTTTACGCAATAGCCCTGTTTAGATTGGAATTAGCTTTCGTAAGCATCGCATGTTTGCTATTACTAATTACTACTTATCTATGTGTCAGCTGAAATTAACCCACTGTTAAGAATCGTCATAAATTCAGCCGTAGGTAGGCCGTTCACAGGTAGACATAGGCCTCCCTTACATTGAGAGTTTGTTGCTATACTCGCCACGCTTGGCAGGCGGGTTGGCGAACGCAGTAAAGGGAGAAGGAGCGGAAGACGCTGCTGCCCATCTTTCGGAGGTATCCTTTAGCAGTCTTACTGCATCCACGGGCAAGAATGGAGGGGCAACATTCTGCTGCCAGTACGCCACGGCCAGATTTGCATATAACATCAATTAATGAAGATAAAACTGCCAAATCATGAACCCTTATTCCTGGGCTTAAGGTCGGTGTTATGCAAAACGCTTAGTCAGCGGAACTTGTTGCCTTCACGAAATTTTTATTAATGATCTCGTGGTACCATTTCAGTTGCGTGTAATAAAGTCGCGGTCTACTAGATGTTATTTGTTGCCCTAACTGGGTTTGTAATGCCCCATTAGTTGTATGAAATTAGGTGGACGAAGGGTAATAAGGGCAAAAAACCAAGAGCATTATGATAATGAGAAAACAAATTGAATATTTCGTTGTTTATTAATTTTTGATGCGGTGTTGCTTCCTTATTAGATCATCCCTAATCCATTACAGCTCGTGAAGGCCTATGATGTTTTTGTTAAATATAAAATATTTCTTATTTTATTTATATTCATTAATGTGTATAAAATAATATATAGTAACGAAAGTTTTGATTAACAAGAAATCTAGTCAAGATTTCGATGCGGTTATGAATGTTATTAGTACTATTATTACTATTATTAGTACAATAAATGATAGTTAATGCAAAAAGAACCTTAAGTTCAGAATGAAAATTCTAAAATTTAAATGACAAATCATTGTATTAAGGCTAAAATCTGTTTTTGTTAAACTTTAAAAGTTCTGGCTATCACAAAGATGTCTTTAGTTTCACTGCTTTTCTGATATCAATACCCTTGGAAAATTTATTATAAATTCCATTGAGCATTACTAAAATCGATTATCGATCGATTCTCACGATAACCCGCCGAACTCTTCAATAAATAGTGTCATTACATATTTTGTCACGGCAGTTTTATGAGGAGAGAAACTTCATACCTTCAAGTTTATGATTTTAGTTCTGGCTATACGACGCCTACGCGTATTAAAATGAATAATGAGTGTCTGCTCCGTGCTTGTAGCCATCGGAATTATGTCTAATACTGTCACATCATGATAGAGCCTGTTGCAAAAGCTTTGTCAAATAGACCTACTGCCGTGTCATGATAAAACACTGTAACTTGAAAACAGGTATTTTCCAGAAAACTCAATAAACATTTTGTTTCGAAAATTACGCATTAATACGTGAAATCATAAAGGTAACTTTTAAATTTTTATAGTGTTTGAGAAATGTACAAATAATGATGAGAAAATCAATGAAATAGTATAGTAGTAATTAATTTGTGAATAAACAGCATAAAACGTGCTATGTCAATCATGACATTCTGTACACAATATTTAACCCTTTTGATATGGGGGGTAAAAGGAGGGTTGATATATCAAATGTTTTCAAATATTGATAAATAAATAAATGGAAATGTTACAAGTAACCGAATTTGATAAAACATATTAATAAACCACCGCTAAAAAAATATGTTTAATAAAAAACTGCACTCAATCGTAACAGACGAGTTACGGTACCACCGACAAGCACACACATAGTGGTCAAACCTATAATACACCTCTTTATTTGTCGGGGTTTAAATAGGTAACAATAGGTAAAAGTTTAAAAAAATATATGCATTAGGTCCGTCAATTACATAAGGGCATATTTCCAGAGGTCCATAGTTCTATAGTCCATAGTGCCGTGGGGTGCCGGCAGAAGAATGTTACCCCTCCTCTCATGCCCGTGGATGCAGTAAGAGCCTGCTATGGGATACCTCCGCAAGATGGGCAGCAGCGTCTTTCCGTGTATCAACATACCATACTGCGCTCGCCAACCCTCCTGCCAAGCGTGGTGAGTATGGCAACTACCTCTCATGGATCCACGAGGGAGGCCTGTGTTCAGTAGTGGACGTTTTACGGCTGAAATGATGAATGATGATAGCTCTATTGTTTTTTATTTCCCATATCCCATGAAAAATATTTGTAGAATCTAAAATATTCTTACATTAACTCCCAATAAGTCCATGAGATTTATTTTTTTCTTTTTCAATTCTTTAACCATCTGTATAGATGTGAAACGCCATTTTTTTAGATTTGAGCATAAAACAGTAAGGCTTTTGCATCTGTTAAATATGATTTATACAGCGTCAGCAACTGGTAAGCGTGCTGTACGGGATGCTGCAGTACCTGGGACATTGTAAGATGGATTAGGCTTGCCCAGCATCTAATTAATATATCTCCATTTTAGCATAGCATCCTCCATAATATCTGTAAAGCAGGTCTCAAATATGTAGCCTTGTAATAACCTTAAATATGGTTAGCAGGTACACGGAAAAGGATCTTACTATTCAATTATCCCCAGCCAAGTATTAATTATGTTTCTTTTTCATTTATAACCTCACGAAATAATATTTTGACGTCCACAAAGGCAGCTGTCCCTTCCAGCCGCTATAATGATTATTGATACTTCGGCCTGACTATTAATTTGATCACTGGACCTGGCTCAAACAGTGCATTCGAAACACATTATGCTGGCTCATAATAAATTTAAGTACCGTATATCGGGTATCAAATAGTTTACTTTACCCATCCCAAGTTTAAGATGATGTAGCATTTGATAATAATGAGTAAAACTATGTTGATTTTATGTACTTACGAACCATAAGGTGCTGGCAGTAAAAAAGGAAAGGCAACATTTTACTGCTGGCTCCCCATGGTACGAGGATGCAGTAGGAATCTGTCAAGGGATACCTCCGGAAGATGGGCAGCAGTGTCTTTCCGTGTATCAAAATCCCGTACTGCCAACCCCTTATGATATTGGAGATCTATGAGGGAGGCCTGTGTCCAGCAGGTCGAGGGCAGCAGTCTCAGCCGTATGAGATGGTGATGATGACTATGAATCCCGACTTAAAACTGTGGTCTTGGTGTGTAAATTGAGATCGCGAAAGTTAAAGAAAAACCTACCTTTGTAAACTTAAAAAATCACTGTGCATTTCCTATAAGCTTATGAAATCCAACTTCCTTAAAATCTTACCTCGGAAATTTTGCTAAGGTGAGCATTTTTCTAGGAGTAACAGAGTTTCAACGAGCATTTGCTTGCGAACAGTTGTAATATCCGTATATATTAAATTGCGTAGTATTATGGTGGTCAATTTTCTGACACAAATAGCTCTCAAGCTTATTTACAATCGCTTGGAGCTTAAATACATAATACTAACCGAGAGGTGAATTTGAGGTAACGTGATGGATGTGTATTACCTAGACTTAATATTGAATAATGCCGCTTTGAAAGTGCTCTTCCGGTAAACCCTCTTTGATGGATCATCAAATAGAATTACGACTTTGGTTCAAAACGTTCTCAACCCGGTTTGACTCAGTAGATTTATGCTACGTGTATTTCGAGCTCATGAAAATATTATTGCAGTTCAGAAAGGATAGTGGCACATATAAATTATACCCACCGTCGAAAAATGCGGTACTGACTAACACACCCAGATAGTTTTGGCATGTCGTACGAATGGTGGAAGATTGAGCAGCCAAGAGAGCTTACGTGGGTCGATTGTGGGAAGGCGCCTGTCGGCCGTCAAAGTTATTGCTGGATCGGAATCAGAAAGAGATCTTGAAGAGAGATTGGGTCGTCTACTGACTGACTAAGAAACCCAGATAGTTTATGCATGTCGTTCTAATGGTGGAACATTGAGCAGCTTACGTGGGTCGATTGTGGAAAGGCGCCTGTCGGTCATCGCAGGTATCGCTGGAAGGACGAATCAGAAAGAGATCTTGAGGAGAGATTGGGGCCGTCTACTGACAAACAAACCTAGATAGTTTAGGCATGTCGTCCGAATGGAGGAAAATTGAGCAGCCAAGAGAGCTTACGTGAAGCATATGTCGGCCGTCGAAGGTATCGCTGGAAGAACGAATCAGAAAGAGATCTTGAAGAGAGATTGGGGCCTGAACTGACTGAAACAGCAAAGAAGAGAAGATAGCTGGCGACCTCTGGTGCCGGAGGACAATATCCATTTTGGGTCGTTGCGCCAATTCAAATTTAGTTAGAAATATGTCTTAGCCAGCTCCTGGCAATCCAAGCTTGAAACAATAGACCATATTTACGGAAATTGGAATAACAAATGCTGCGGGTAGTAAAGCAATTATACGACAAAATTAACAAATTAATTATTAATTAACGGTAAAATTATTTTAAAGGTGGCTGTTAATTTTATGGACATTACAGTTAACACCTAATGCCTTATCTTGGGTCGATCTTCATTTCTATGGGTTTGTAGCACGCCACTTTCAAAATTAGTCTTTGATCAGGTGAAAATACATAAAACATATAATGTCTTTAGGCACGTACAAGTTTATGAGCTGCTATCAAATTAATTACTCAATTTACTTACTTATTGATAAGGAGTTAACAGCCTTCATAGACCAAAAAAGCCACAACATAAAAATCCGAATAGTTTAGCGATACAGAGTGTATTACAACATGTGTAGTAACCCAAAAAAGCCGTGTTGGCCGAGTGGTATGTACCCCTGACTTTCAATCCGAAGGTCGTGGGTTCGATACCGGCAGTGCACCAATGGATTTTTCTTTCTTGAAAAATGTATGTGCACACTTAACACGTGCTTTAACGGTGAAGGAAACATCGTGAGGAAACCCGCGGCTTAGTTAGCTTCAGACGTATTGACCTGTTCTTTCCTCTGAATAATAGCTGACTAAGCTGAGAGGATGGTATAGATGCTGGGCAAGCCTAATCCATCTAACAATGTCCCAGGCACTGCAGCGTCCCGTATAGCATGATTACCAGTTGCTGACGCTGTATCAATCATCTATAATAGATGCAAAGGCCTTACTTTTACTAACCCAAAACCCCCCAGGTTTGAGCCCATGAAATCGAGTCGTGTTGGAGGTCGTGTAAAAATCGAGAATTCGCCTTTAAAAATAAAAAATAATATTTTTATATACATTTTTACTAGTTGATGTGGTGTGATCATGATACGTATTTTTTATTTCATTAATATTACATTTATAAAAAATACCTCTCTTGGCCATGGGGTGCCGGCAGTAGAATGTCCTCTCATGACCGTGGGTGCAGGAAGAGCCTGCTAAGGGACAACTCCGAAAGACGGGCATCAGCGTTTTTCCGTGTATCAACATCCCATACTGCGCTCGCCAACCCGCCTGCCAAGCGTGGTGAGTATTGCCACTACCCCTCATGGAGATCCATTAAGGAGGCCTGTGTTCAGTAGTGGACGTTTTAAGGCTGAAATGATGGAAATGATGACTCTGTGATTACACTTTATTTTATTTGTACCTGTACCACACCTGTACGGCAACTCTTTGCGGAGGTCAATGACCCTGTCAAGAATCGACTTGCGTTTTGGTTCTCATTAACGTTTAATTAGCTGTTGAAGTTAAAACTTGCGTGGTCTTTTCTTGAATGGATATCATCGAATCCTGGGAAGCCGTTAAATTGAAGTTGTTCCTTGGGGTGGTCACAATCACCCCCTTTCGGGTTAGAACACATATTATAATACATCCTGTATTAATGGCAATATTTTGAACTCAAGACATGATAACCTATTTTTGTATCTGGCTACTATTTTTACTTACAATATGTAAAATGGCTCCCTCAACAAGATGGCCGAAGATATGGCGATATATTGAGCTTCAAAATATTATTTCTAAATATCTTTGAAGATCACTTTTTACATTATGAAACTTTATGCAAAATAACCTAAGTATATTTTGTCATCAAATCGTTTGAATGATTCAAGGTAACCGATTCCTCTACAAAATAATATGGGTACGCGTGAAAAATATAATGAGCCTTCCTTTGTCGGGAAACTAAACATCCTTACATAAGTGACACAATCACAATTATCCTAATAGCCAGAGCATAATGCGATACAAATGTTAGGTGTTCATCCGACTCTACTATTTAAGTTTTTTTATTCGAATATAATCATGAGATGCTTTTAGAGAGGTGAACGATTAAATACTTACCACCTGTAGTTTCTGTGGGCATATAATTATGTACCTACAGTAAGTTTCACTGTAATAGCCCAATTCCTTTCAAATTTATCGTTAAAACTATTTAAGAGAAACCAAATGTTCTCTAAATAGCATAAACCTGTTCGGATATGGAATCAATTTGAATATATTAAGCGTTTTGTTTACTTAAATAATTAAATTAAGAGGGAGATTCAATAAAAATCACAGAGTTGACGGGTGTAATTACAGATAATTATAAAAGGTCATTTCTGTTAGGATACGGCCTATATATTACATATAAGGTACTCGTAATCTAATTTAAATTGTAGAATCGAATTCCTTTTGGATTCAATTCCGAAATGCCTGAGTACGAATTCTCGGAGGCTACTTAAAAGAAACCAAATTGCTTCGTTGAACAGATTAAACTGTTTTTTGTATCTTATCTTTTAATATTATAACAATCAATACTTGAACTTGTTTGTATGTTCATTCGATGTTTATGATTTTTTTTATATTATTGTCAGTAATAAATAACATAAAGTTAGTGATTTTACGTATAATACAGATGATTTTCACAGCGTCAGCAGTGGTATTGATACTGTACGGGACGCTACAATGCCTGGGAACACTGTAAGACGGATAAAAATTGCACCAATACCATAGAAAAGAACAGGTCAATATCTGAAGTTATTATGTAATTAAAGTTCGTTTCCAGACAACAAAAATGTTAACTTACATAACTAGTTCGGTTAATCATTTTTTTCAGTGTAAGCCGCAGATTTCTTCACAATGCAATTGTGATATTGGTGCAATTTAAAAATCGCACCAATACCATAGAAAAGAACAGGTCAATGTCTGAAGTTATTATGTAATTAAAGGTCGTTTCCGGACAACAAAAATGTTAACTTACATAACTAGTTCGGTTAATCCTTTTTTTTCAGCGTAAGCCGCAGATTTCTTCGCAATGTTTTCTCTTTCACTGTCATATTACTGGCCTTTGCATCTATTGTAGATGATATATATAGCATCAGCTAGTCATGCTGTATGCGACACAGTACTGTAGCACCTGGACCATTGTTATATGGATTAGGTTTGCCCAGCACCTATTTCATCCTCTCAGCTTAGTCAGCTATTAGTCAAATAAAGGAACAGGTCAAAATGTCGGAAGCTGACTAAGGCGCAGGTTTTCTTTTAAGAAAGACAAATCTATTGGTGCACGAACGGTATTGAAATCTGAACCTTAAGATCAAAAGGATTATAAAACAGGATAAATAAATGATAAATAAATAAAATAAAAACCATTTATTTCAGAAAAAAAATTTAAATAATGAAATAACCACAGATAAAATAAAAATAAAAAAAGTGGTGGATAAAATAGTTAATAAATTTTTAACAAAAACCTACTTCAATGATAAATCATTGACTTGTTGCTAGAAATACCCAAAGCGTAGACGACTACCATATTTGAGTATTTCTCTCGATTCACCATAGATCCCATCACCAGAACTGAGTGAAACGAGCGAACATTATTTAGGAAAAAAAACCTTTCAGCGAACCGTCTGAGGTAACAAAGATTAAAAAAAATTGTTGACTTAAAAACCTCTTCTTTTGAAGTCGGCTAAATAGGATATCAGATACGTTTTATCCGATTTTAACGCGTGCAAAGCCGCAGGCAGCATTTAAATAACTAAATACTCGTATAAAATAAGACAAAAATCAATTAATCGGTTGGCAAACTAAGGGTAAAATTAAATTAAATATCACACAAGAGCGTAAAGTCATTTTTTTATTTACTTTGTAGGCATTTTAATGAAAGGTTATTTTCACTTAGCGTTACGAATATGCCTTTAATAAAATTGTGTTCCATGTAAATAAAGGCGTGTATCCTAGGTGGTCATTATTGTAACAGAATTTCATATCAAAAGTTAATAGCAGCTTGCCCATTGCATAGCTCAGAGCACGTCAGTCAGGTCACTTTGGTCTTTACATGTACTCGTATACATATAGACGGATTATTCAGCGTCGGCAAAGGTTCATTCACTGTACGGAATGCTACATTATTGGACACTTAAAAAATATTTAAATATTAGATACTAGTTTAAATATTAGATACTAGCCACCACCGCGGCTTCACCTGCGTAGTTCCCGTTCCCGTGAGAATACGGAGATAAAATATAACGATAATGTAGCATTCTAATGGTGAAAGTATTTTGAAAATCGCTCAAGTAATTTTTGAGTTTATTCGTTATAAACAAAATACAACATACAAATCTTTCCTCTTTATAGTATTTGATATTTATTATTTTATTCAGTAACTCTAAATATGTAAGTTGATTATTCAAGTTGTGGCTATTTATTTGCCTTTATAAACAGTGAAATAAATATATTATAACGAATTTGGATTATTATTTATTTACTCCTTGTTTAAATGTACATTTATCTTAAAATAATATTGTCTGCCAAATTGTGCAACAGTTTGTCGTCAGCAGCTCTCGTGAACATAACGAATTATAAATGTACCTACTAACCTTAATGATCACAATTCTATTTTAAACGGATATTGATTATACAATTTTTCTTAACACTAATAAACCAATTATGTACATATATAAAACTACAGCCTTTCTAGACTATGATTATTCTAAGTAATTATAGAAATTACCTTAAAATGGCTATGCTTACCAATTTACTAATTTAAGCTTAACTTACTAATTTAAGCTTAACAGTACACATAGCAATACCACAAAATTAAACAGAGCTGTTCTTAAGGGTACCACATGATGAATATACTTATATACATTTTTATACAGCATTACATGATGGCCTTCTCATAATAAAATACTTGTTTATTTTTGCAATTTCCACAGCTGCTGGTTTCAACATCTCGTCATAGACTGTTCATAATTATTTGCCTGATTACACAAGATCATGACGAACTTAACATTAATTGTAAGTTATTTAGCTGTCTTACTTTGACTGTGTACCCTTGTCGGCTCTAGGAATATTAATTTTAAATGCATCGGCGTAGTTATTGCATACAAGTACCCATTAAGAAGATAAACAAGTGAATCATCCTACTATTTGCATGGTAATGCGCGCACTTATCTTTGTAAGTCACTTTTATTAAAATTAGCAGGCATATGGTGGAGCAATTTAAATTTAATTAAAGCTTGGACCAAACCTGCGCGTTAGTGACGCGAGGTGCGAGACGCGAAGCGGGAGCGTCTACTACGCGTAATTAAACGTGCATTCTTTCACGACTACGGCGCCGGCGCGAATATCGTCCCGCTTTGCCGACGCGTTGTGATCGCGTAGGTGTGCAAAGCGGTATAAAATATTACGAGTAGCGTCCCGCGTTTCTGACGCGCAGGTTTGGTCGAAGTTTTAAGCTTGCCAAGTGCGCTTTAATGATAGCGGAAGTTTTGATGAGATCAACTGATAAAAAGTAGACTAATAGTCTAGGGAATAAACCTTTTAAATTACAGAAAGGTTAAACGTTTGAATCCAAGCAAGTTTTACTCAAGAATTTGAAATACTTTCTCGTAACCGAGTACCCAAGTATATCATTAGTTCGAGAAGTTTAATAGTAAGGCTATGTCAGGATAAGGTCTGTTAATTAATCTCTCCGTAATTTAAGCCAGCTTCTTTGTGTTCCGAGACCAAGAACTTTCGCCTAAATTATTATTTCTTTTACGGCTACAAAGGCCTTTACATCTGACACCGCATTCAATGCTTTAATAATAATTATTTCGTCATTCTTTTGCGTATTGTAAAGCTTTGTTCGTGCACATGACCACGCCCATTGCTAATTGCCATCGTCGATTGGTTGTCGTGCTCTTTGTATCACCGCTTTGTTTTTCCTTGAATTAGCGATTAAGAATTTTCTTTTCAAACGCGCAGCTAGGGCCCGAAAGTAAACGCGGGGAAGTAAGCACTTTTATGAGCCTTGTATAAAGCATGCGCCTATATAAAGCACTTGTATGAGACACCCCTTTTAACTTCGACGCCATTTTACATGTCTGCTTTTATTTTACTTGGGTTTGCTCAGCGCCTTTCCATCCAAACTTGAGCACAACCTATGTAGTTTAACCTCCATTTTGCAGAGAGAGTAATGATGTTATATTAATTTAACTGTAGATTTGACCTCATAAAATATTATTTTTTAACTTTACCAAGTTTTGATTTGTGTGAATTTTCTTAAATCCTTGTTATGGGCAACCATAGAACTCAAGGAGTAGGTATTTTCTCCACGTTTTGTTGTTAAGAATCAAAAAATATTTAGTTCGTTTAGTTATTTATAATTAATAGGTAAATAAAATAATGAAACGAAATATTGTCTTAAAACAAAATACAACATTTTCCAGACAAGAAAATAATTTTCTACAAAATGGAAACTTCAATATTATCCTTTATCGTTTATAATGCATGCAATGCATTTATTGTGTTACGCTCCTTCCGGAGCGCGGCATTTCTTCTCTTTTCTATGTTCCGGAGTAAACGCTACGCACATAACAATATGATATCAGTTGTTTGATATCGCTGTAATCTCTGTCTGACTACATCAATATTATATTGTCTCAGTTATTCAACTGTACAGGTACTGTATGCTCTTACTCCAATATTGTTTAATCTACAATATTGTTTACACTAATAGTCTACGGTGAAATAAGTGCAACTTAATCACAAACTGTCGTTGCTCCTGAAGGTTGGAAAGGAATTTCATTGTGATTAAAAGTCCTTTGATTCTAATAAAACCTTTTGTGTTACAAAAGTAGAACTCTTTAAATAACTGTTTGAAAGAGACTAAAATACGCGTAGAAAGCACAGAACAAAGAATCTTGTATCCAAATATCCAACAGGAAAATCACCATCAATCCCCATTCAAAGTAAAGTAGCGAATAAACTTGGGACAATTAAATTGGCTTGCGTGCGGCACGCATGTGACTGGTTGCGGCACACATCATGTGGATTACTTAGGAAATATTACTGTGTTATAATGTGCGGGCTATCTCCGATTATTTATAATCGGACCTTTCCTGAAGCTTTGGAATGGTGTTCGGAGAAAAATGCCGCTGTGTGTCTTATAATCTTTATTAGCTGGAACTTGTATTAGTCTACTGAGGAACATGTGACTGGTTGCGGCACACATAATGTGGATTACTTAGGAAATATTACTGTGTTATAACTTATAATGTGCGGGCTATCTCCGATTATTTATAATCGGACCTTTCCTGAAGCTTTGGAATGGTGTTCAGAGAAAAATGCCGCTGTGTGTCTTATAATCTTTATTAGCTGGAACTTGTATTAGTCTACTGAGGAACATGTGACTGATTGCGGCACACATCATTTGGATTACTAAGGAAATATTACTGTGTTATAATATGCGGGCTATCTCCGATTATTTATAATCGGACCTTTCCTGAAGCTTTGGAATAGTGTTCGGAGAAAAATATGTCAGATTATTAAGATTATAAGACATACATGTTTGTATGTCTTATAATCTTAATGTTATGTAATGTGTGTTGTATGTATTATACGCCGTGCCCCTTAATAGCCCGAAAGATTTAAATCACGTATTTTTGACGACAATACGAGTAAGTAATATTATATCAACATGGGTCTAATTATTCGTCTTAATTAAATTACTATTTCAGTACAAATTAAATCATATTAATTGCCCGCTTCTTTGTGAACAAGTCTTTAGTTGAGAAACTCAAGTAGAGAAACAGAGAGCGAGCGTGACACTTCACGAATCGCTCCGAAATCTTACGACGAATGCCGTGACTTGTGTTCTATGACAAGAAGTGTCAAGTTAAAACTGCGTGTAAAAGTAGTACCTACGTAGTTAGGTGGCTTTTAGGGTGTGTTAGACTGGAGATTTTTTAACTTGTGATTTGTTTTAAATAATTAATATCTCCTTAGGTATGGGTTTTTGGACTATATGTTACATAATTTTATATACTCTAATTAGGCTCTAGAATCGTTGGCTTAAATCTTTCGGGTTATTAACGGGCACGGTGTATATAATCTTTATTAGCTGCAAACTTGTATTAGTCTACTGAGAAAAATGTGACTGGTTGCAACACACATTATGTGCGTAACTAAGAAAATATTAATAGGTTAAAATGTGTTGGTTATCTCAATTTCCTCAATTATCTCAAATTTTAAGTAAGCCCCGACACTTGACCTTGTCTTGAAGGTAGCTTAATTTTTTTTTGTTATGTGTTCTCAGTTTTTCATCGTTTCCTATATTTGGAAAGATTCGATTATTCATCCCCTCTTTCACGCCATATCTTGTAAATTCCTTGACCGATTTTGATAAAACATATTTAAGAACCAATGCCGGAAATACTAATTTAAAAAAAATTGCCGATTGCATGCAAATCGGTCCACTCGTTAAGAAGCTACGGTGCCAGAGACAGACACACAGACACACACACATAGCGGTCAAACTTATAACACCCTTCTTTTTGTCGTGGATTAAAAACATAAATGAAAATGCTTCATTATAATAAGTACTTCTTTTGTTTCTCTTCCACTTGATTTCAATAACTCACAGCCTGACCCCATATTCCAATTTACCGGCTACTCCATCATGATCCGAAACTTTAATTCCATTATAAATCATAATTTGTGTAGCATCTATCATCTTAACTGGTTTATCCATTGAATGCTCAACCGGGTTCATATAAACAAAAGCACAGGAAAATAGGGAGGTAGCTCTGTCACTATTATATTTTACTACTTATTGTTTTTAAATTACATCTGATACGAAATAGGCCTTGGAAATTTTAGTGGCAAAGGAAAAATATAAAAAGAAAAAATAATGAATGAATGAATGAATTAACACTTTATTGTTCACAGATTAACTTATAAATAAAATATAAATAGGTAAACACGTACAAATAGGCGGCATAAAAACATAAAAAATAAATAAAAAATACAAAATAAATAAAATAAAATATATTGAATATAAAATATATTAGAGCAATATATTGTATTAATTCCCAAATCTGTTCGCGAGCTCTCCAATAACCAATTTATGGTTTAGATTAAAGCAGTTATCAGTAGAAAAGCGTACTATGCCATTAATGATTTTTTGACGGATCCGACTATTAAATAACTTTGTAACTACATATTAATGGAATTTATTTAATTACAATTTTATTGACATTGATTATTCAAACTGACATTTAATTCAAAGCGTTATAATTATATCTATTGTTATTAAAATTAAATTAAATTTTAAGTTTTTTTTATAATATCACATTTCAATAATATTTATTGTATAGTTAATTGATTGATGCATGCTGTTTCTAATAATTTAAATATCTTATGAATTGTGTTTGTTAATGTTTGTATACCCTAGTGGCAGAATCCAGAGAACGAAATGTTTTGTCACCTACCACCTAACTATTTGTACCTGATTCACAAACAATAAATGAATTATAAATTATTATTAAATACGTTGGCCTTTGAAATTTCAGTGGCAAATGAAAATACAAAAAGAAGAAATACGTTTATTCAAACCACCCATATAAATTCACTTATATTTTACATACATAATACTCATTATAATTTAACATATTTGTATATTACATAAAATCTGCTTATAATTATGAAGTATACTGGTATTATAATATTAAGTGGTTGTAAAACGGTCCTAAACTCAGCATAATGCATCTGTCACCATGTCGCAGCGCTGGTCTTCTAAGGCCGATGTTGATGTCACGGACTCCTTGACTCAAGTCTGCTCAAGTGTCAAAAACAATATTTGACGTTTTTAGATCAAAATAAATCCCGGGGTCAGTCTAGAAACGCTGATCGGACAATCTTGTCATCTTTGTCGAAAGATTGTAAGATAGATAGCGATTCTATTCTAAGTTCTACATCTAGAAGATAGGCAGCGGCATCTTTCCGTGTATCAACATTTCGTACTGCGCTCGCCAACCCGCCTGCCAAGTGTGGTGAGTATGGCAAAAACCTCCTCATGATCTTGCAGAACCACGAAGAAGGTCTAGCCAGCGTGGACAGCAATCCTACGGCTGAGATAGACACCAGCTTTTTAAATAGTTCTGTGTACGTGGCTGTAGATCGTTACCACTTAAAGCTGGCGGCAACCTGTACTTTATGCAATTAAAATTTATTAATATCAGGTTAAAGCTTTTATTTTTAGTTTGTTAACAGCGACCGACGGTTCAGCTTATTATGTTGCTCTTGTATCAACGGCTGGCCATTGAATAAAAAGTCACTTGAAACCCTGATTGTACTGTAAGGATACAAAAAGGAGAGGCATTGACATAAATAGACTCTACCTTTCAAAGGAATGTTTTGAAAAGCAAATTTTTATAAACGAATACGAAAATGTGAGTACGAATGTTTGCTTGTAAAAGCTGAAACTCTGCAGATAAATTTGAAATTTAATTAGGTACACTTAAAATACCTTGTAAGTACTAGTAAAATAAGCGAGTATGCATGTACGTCCACTGCTGGACATAGGCCTCCCCCATGGATCTTCAAGATCATGAGGGGATTGTTGCCATACTCACCACGCCCAGCAGGTTGGCGAGCGTAGTACGGGATGTTGATACTTACACAGAAAGACGCTGCTGCCCATCTTTTGTGGGTATCCCTTGACAAATTCTTACTGTATCCACAGGCAAGAGAGGAGAAGCAACATTCTACCTACTTACTTATGGCTTAAATCCATAGGTAGATGTAGAAAAATAAAGCTACATACCTCTATCGCATCCACAAGTATTTTTTAAATTATTTTCACTACCGAGGCATCCATGATTTCTAAGGTACAGTCCACTGAGCTGTTTAAGGTGCATGCTAGTTAAATTTAATCATCACTTAATTGACAAATTTTTGACAGTTTTGAGTGAAAATAAGTCCTTAAATTTGCTAAGTGCTGGTAAATTTGATCAGCGTGGCGTAAAGATCATTGGATATAAACGTTAAAACTTTAAAGCTTTTTGTATTCTGTTCTCCTTTTGTCTAACTCCCCTAAGATGGCAGTTTAGGTCGACATCATGATGGGTATTAAATACAGGCACGAAACGTGGGTTTAAAGATACTCTATAAAGAACATTGTAGTCTTTCTAAAACATGAAAGTTCGGTGACATTAAAACGGTGAAATGGATACGTTCATGGCAGTTATGTTTCAACCCATAAAAAGTAAACTAAAATTATTAATAACTTTTTACAAGCAAGTTTGAATGCCATTGTCAAAGTTAGGAAGCCTTATAACTAAAACTTTTCTCATACCGGTACTCTGGCGGCTATAAAAACATAAACAGTTACAAACTTGAGAATACTCAGGGTTTTTGTGAAAGAAAAACATTCTTAATAAGCGGTAGAATGTCAGTTGTCTGGCTAAAATGGTTCGTCCTCACGTCACAAGCTGAAGAGCGGAGCCATCCGTTACAGAGTGCTTCTATTATCCAGTTGTTCACCTCTATGTAACCTTCAACTCACGAACACATCCGAGCATATAGAGTAGTGTTTATATCTTGGGATTATCAGAGCCGTTTAAGGATGTATTATTAAATTGGACCTATCTAACACACATTAGTATGGATAGCACAGAAAAATAATTATGTAAACTGGCAAACTGTCTCAAATTTTAGGAAAGGTTCGTTTGAATTCCAGTGAATATTCATTTTATTTTTATTAATATTTTTGTCAAGTTATAACTACATAAAAAAAAAAAAAAACTTTCGCGATAATAGCACATTTAAAAAGCTCTTTCAACAATGAAAAGGTACATTATCACATAGTAGCATATACACTATTTTATCCTTGTATCCCATCGGGAACGGGAACTACGCGGGTGAAAACGCGGGGCACTGCCAGTATAGTAACAAACATTTCTAGTAAAGTAACATATGTTTAAGTCTCAATTGTTTCACAACTTGTTTTAACCTTTACAATGCCCAAAAACCCATCGGCTCCGAGACCATGAATGGTTTTTTATAGAGTTTTTTCAAGTACAGGTGGAGGTGAACCCACACTTAGTCGGCGTTAACCTGTAATCTAAATTCATTTCTCGATCCGTCCCACCCGGGCCATATCTCCGTTTTATTATACGCCTTGAGCCCATTTGCAGGTTTTTTTGTTCTAAACAAATTACCCATTATTCACGTTGCCCGTCGATCTCATTATCTGACGACAGACGGTCGTTTTGTGCTTGTAACTGGGTAAGCTGGGCAACTACTGCGCATCAACCGCAACTTGTTTGACGATCATGGCTCATTTGGTCTGATAGCTAGCTACGATTATGAGCAGGTTGCGGGTTCGATCTCCGGAAGACATTTTTTTTATCTGCTGATATTTTTCTCGGGTCTGGGTATTTTTCTACGTATTGTAATTTAATAAATATGTTTTTTGTATATACGAGTACAAAAAATATAATTCTGCCCATAACATAAGCTCTGCTTACTTTGGGGCTAGGTAGTACTGTGTGAGATGTCCAGTATTCAATTGATTTCTTAAAGACGAAGTTACATCTTAAAACTTTTCTATCATAGATTGTTCTTCATTGCTGTAGGTACATACCTCTGTTTGGCTTCTTGGAAACTATTATCACTATTGTAAGGAAGTCGAGGCAAAAAATATAGCATTGGTTTATTTTCAAGATGGCCGTTGTCTCGAGAGACATAATTGCACAACTATGCTAAGCAGTTCAATTGTAGCCGAGTAAATATCCAGTTTAACAGAAAAATATAGGTCCATAAAATATGGTTTTGAACAACAAGCGGGCATCGTAAAGTATTGAATCGATTTGCGTTCATTGATTCGAGAAATTGCAATGATTCCGCTGAGGAAAGGGAATTTATTTTATTAGGTCACGGCACGATTTGGAATTGTTATTTTATGGTTCATTATTAGTGGTAAAATGCAGATATTTGCATGCCTTGCTTAAGTAAAAAACTTAAAAAGCTGACCTAACTTAACAGCAGCTAGATTGAGTGAATGAAAGAAAATACTTTATTAAACACCGAATACAGAAAACAAACAAATTAAAATAAAATATTATAACTCAACTATCGTTGAGAAGCGATCTCTTCCAGACAGAAGTGATGATTTGCGGTGCAGATTTAGGAAGGACTATGTCCAGCTGTGGACTTATAATAGGTCGCTGATTGGTAATCAACTTCCTGACAACAACTTTGAGTTATGTAATATGCTTTTGGAATATAGAAAATGGGTGCACGGTTTTTAGAAACTTTTATTTCAGTTATTTAACCTGAAATGTACGTATGTTTGTCCGGGATGAAATGAGCTGAATAATACAAACTTCGGCTACTCAGCTGATATTTTGCACTTGCTTTTACTTCTGATGCCAATACAATATGTAATACTCAGTACGTGTTAAAAGAGCTGCCGTTCCAAGATAGTGCATATTTTTTTTGTGAAACCTTATAATGGCTCCAGCACCTATAAATAAATAAAAATAAATAAATAATGCTGGACAGATCACACAGCATCATCTAGCCCCAAGCTAAGCAGAGCTTGTGTTATGGGTACTAGATGACTGATATACTTAATACATTATACTACATAGATAGATATTTTTATTAAATATAGAAAAAACACCTAGAAAAATGAAAGAAACCTATGAAAGAGCTTTACAAGCTGTAGTGTTTTCATACCACCCAACGCAAAAATAGGGATGTTAAAATTTTGACCACCTTTTGTGTGTACCTGTGTCACCGTAGCTCTTAATTGGGTGAACGAATTTGGATGCGATTTAAATTTGAAAACAGGTTTTCTAGGAGTTGTTCTTAGACGTTTTATTCAAATCGGTTATGCCATTTAGAAATTATTTGCGATTAGGGTTTCGAGGATGTTAAAATTTTAAATTTAATTTTATTTCTTGTCAAACTTACTCGAAAAATTATAGGAAGACTAGAATGTACGTTGATTTAACCATGTTTGTAATGTGCCTTGTACATCAATAGATATAAAACTCTTCCGTTACTGACTGAGTGACTGACAGACAACGCACAGCTTAAAACACTGGACCTAGAGACTTGAAATTTGGCACACATATATCTTGAGTATCCTAGAGGTGCACTAAGGAGGGATTTTTCGAAATTCCCACGGAAACGGGAACTACGCGGGTGAAACTGCGGGGTGCGGCTAGTATTATACTATATGTAGTATTATAGAGGTATATAGACAGCAAACGAAGGGCATTCAAACCATTGGCAAGGAATGAGCCAGCGTTTTGCGTTTTTAGTTTGCTTTGTATGCAAATGTGATGGATTCAGTTAAGGGATTGATATTCAAATGATATTATGAAAGCAGATAAACTGATATGATCGGAACAACAATATTCAATACTGTTTTAGATAAAGCTAATATACTTAGACATAACTATTGATTTATTATTTCTCTTCCAGCCGAAGGATGACCACTGCTGGACAAAGGCCTCTTTAGGTTTAAGACATTTTACCTCATTAACTTGGCTCATTACTTAAAATACCAATACAAAAACTTATACCAGGTTTTGAAGATAGGTTATATAATACAAAATATGAGGGGTAAATATGAAGGGGAAATTGCTAAGCCTTGAGGCACTCCAGCAAACACTTATATTTTTATTATTAATAGCCATTTTCGTCCCACTGCAGGGCAAAGGCCTCCCTATGCCCTTTCCATTTATCCCGATCATTGTCATTCGGCATACGACAGACGTGGCCAGCCCAGTCCCACTTTAGCCTAGGAGCCTTCAAACTATTACAATTATTTAATTTCCTCATGGAGTTTTGGACAAATCTGGAGTGATAACTAATGTACTATTTACACCCAAAGAATTTTCCAACTCGATTCATAAACGACGGAGTTCTAAGGTAACAAAGAACGCAGACGACTTAAGAACCTTTTCTTTGAGAACACGAGAACTAGTTTTCCAAGAAATGGACTTCAAAAGTCAAGGCAATATTACATTCCGAAGCTAAATACGATTTTGTTATTAAGACTGTTTGGATTTAGCCTATTTTAAATGCCCTGTGGATTATTTAAGCATTGAATATGCATGGCTTCCCTATGATGGCCAACGCTTGTAGACACTCACATGCGCTCATTTTTCTCTTTCTGAAAGAGTTTTGAACGAGCTACGTACTTTGCAGTGACTCAAAATAGACAAACAGACATGTGTCCATTGCATTAGTTTGCATTTTTTGATAAGGTTGTAGACAAAGTGTGTTTGGAAGTCAGCTATAATTAATTTTCTTAAGAGAAAAAAGAAATGGTTGATACAAAATTTCAACCCATTTCACGGCGAGGCAGGACAGAAAAATACTTTCTTTGGGGGTCACCGCTTGAACCTCCAATGAAACTGGCAGGACATCGCACGTAAAAGAGGTAAACGGAAGAAAATACGTTATGCTTTTTACCCAGGAGTCCTGGTGATCGCCCAGATGTGAATCCTGGCCATAGACTGCGTACTACGATAACCTAAAAAAACAGTATTATAATTGTTTTATTTTGCCAAACAACACGTAGCCAAGCAATACCAACTAAATGAAGTATTAATAGCCGCGAGGTGCCGAAATTAGAATGTTGCCTCTCCTCTTTTGCCCGTGGATGCAGTAAGAATCTGCTACTCTTAGCTCTCTCTCTGTTCTGCTCCGGAAGGTGGGCAGCAGCATCTTTCCGTGTATTACATCCCATACTGCGCTCACCAACCCGCCTGCCAAGCGTGGCGAGTATGGCAACAATCCCCTCATGATCTTGAAGATGTATGAGGACTGCTGCCCACGTCCACAGCTGGACATAGGCCGTCTAGTGGACGTGGACATCAGTCCTATGACTGTAATGATGAAGTATTAATTCTTAATGTACGCTGCGTTCACTGTTGAATAGATTATTGTCCAAAACAATCAGCTAAAAATTTTTAAGTTATATTTGACTGGTTCTGGTTTCACACCAAGAACGAATGAATGAACACTTTATTGTACACAACAGGAAAATAAGATTAACTTTTAATATAAAATATAATACGTCCAATAGGCGGTTAATATAACCAAGTTTAACAATTACGATATAACGTCAACGAACGTGAGGCGTGTTACTTTATGACTTGTTGATAACACTTCGTTGCGTGATAGGCACAGATTAAGCTTTGTGATGAATCACTAGACAAATATTTATCGTTTAATACGTTTTCATGGTGCATTACCCATATGACTATATTGCACGTGAAAGCTGTATGTACGCTTGGATTAATAAAAGGCTATGCTTAATCAATGTGTATTATACTTAATCTAAAAGTTAAAACTAATAATATAACATCAACATAATTGCAGCTGTAACACGTCCACTACTGAACACAGATCTCCCTATTGGATCTCCATGAGGGGTAATTGTAAATATATAAATATAAATAAATTTGTGTAATTGGTAACTCACCACGCTTGGCAGGCGGGTTAGCGAGCGCAGTACGGGATGTTGATACATGGAAAGACGCTGCTGCTCATCTTTTTGATATTTCTGCGAACTAATATGTAATTTCTATCAATCATCGGGTTCCTAAAACCCTATCACAAAACCTACCTATTTTGGAGTTAGGCTGATTAAACTTTCATTATTATTTTTTATTTTAATTACATGAGCTCTTTGGGTCTCACTGCTGGGCAAAGGCCGTCCTCCCCCCCTTGATTTTAAAGATTATTTTTAATTTTCATTATATCAAAGTTAAAAAGTGTTTATTTCATCTGGACCCTAAGTTCATAACACTTACTAAACATATTTTTTCATTTAAATTTAATAACGCACTTGTTTTCCAACACATTTGTTCGCTTAAGGAAATCTTTTTTTTCATAATACAAAGAGAAGTGCCTTTTATACAGATGATGAGTAATAAGTTACGATCGAAAAAGACCTGAAGGAAATCAATTCTGCATTCTTACTCTCGAGGCGGTAAAAAGAAGATTCCATTCTTAAAGTAAGGCAGATAAATTGAGCGGCTTACTGGTAAATGGCTTTAACTGTGAATTTAAAGGATCGTTATTTAATTTATGCTGTGTAACTACAATTAACCTGTGTGGGTGTTGGGACTTAACACTATTCATTCTAATAAACCTTATGCTTTGAATTGGATATTAATAAGACTTTCACGATCACGACACATTAAGAAATAATATACAGGGTGTATTATAATATGTATACTAACCCAAACAGGGGGTTTAAGACCATGAAAACAAGTAGTTTTGGAAAGGAAGAAAACGGAAATTCGTAATATTTTTAGTTATTCATACTTTTTCATTTTTATGTGATGTGAAGATAATCCTGTAACCATAATCAGATTTTTTGTTTATATATTTTAAAAATATATAAAATATTCTAATATAGAGGTAAATAATTTTGTATCTGAACGGCAACTCTTTGCAATGACCTTTTACAATGACCCTGTCAAATATCAGCTGGTGTTTAGGTAGCCATTATCGTTTAATGAGTTGTTGAAATTCATCATCTAAAATGTATGAGAAAATGTTACAATAAGATTTCCAACTAAACTTAAATATTTGCAGAAAAGGAAACATTTTGTCCCCATGCATAAAATACCTACATAAAACATTAACCTCCTTCTCCGTACTCGGGTAAAACGCCAATAAAACTAAACTTGCAAGCCTTTAACTTCACTGACGATTCTTGTCGTAAAGAACTTGAAAGAAATAAAGGTATGTCCTCGATGCCTGGGCACTTAGGCTGGCTGTACTGATGTATCTCGAATCATATAGACAGCGGATCCAGATGATAGTTTTAAGCGGACAGAATTGAGACTTGCGTATAAAGGATAAGAAAACCAGATTTTTCATCATTTGAGTTTCACTACAAAATTCCCGAATATCTATACTGCCTTCCAGATTTTTTCTTAAATTCTTATTCAATTATGGATAAAACATTTTAAGTTAGTACTTATCTTACCTATCATGCAACTAAAAAGTCGTCATCTTGGCTTAGCCCACTTGCAGTATGTTTGTGTAAAATAGAGCGGATATTCCGCTACAAAACGTCCTCAAGATAAACATAATGCCTAAGTGTTCGGACTAGAGTGGCTTCGTTCTCTGTATCCAAACCGGTTATACGAGAGGAATAGTTTCCAGTGTGAACTCTTTACAGTCTTCCTTGAACGGTGTCTAAAGTTTCATGCTTCCTCCTTTGCCATAAAGGTGATTTTTGAACGATACATTTAGAAGGTTATTAAGCACCTATAGTTACCGTGAGATGGTACATGCCCGTGACTAAATATGTGCCCACGCGCAAGACAGCTTATAGAAAGAACTAGCTGTTGCTAATGGCTTTGCCCGCGTTTTATTTATAAATCACCAAAATCATCTTTAAATATGTTTTGTAATTTAATTTGATTGCACGATTTACTAATCGCCACATAATGTGAGTTTTATTGATTTTAGATTACCTTCTATTGACATCGCTCGCATCCATAAAAAGGTTTTGTCAATAAATTTAATTTAATATTGTTGTGTTTTATGAATAGAGGTAAATGTATGTTTGACATTTATTAATTTAATGAAAAAGAACGAGGACACATAACCAATAGGCATGTTGAAAGGGGATGAAAATCTAAATTATATTAGGTATGACAGTTAGATAATACAAAAATTACAGCATCGTATTTTTTGCTTTTCTTTATTAATTAAGTATTACTTAAATAAAAACACATTGAAGTTCAGCAGTGGGGATTGTGAGGTGACGTCAGAGCATAGTTATAAACTGTACCGAAACACGTCGGCGCGTGACGTCATGCTACAGATCGATATTACTTTTGAATAAGATAAGATAGATAGATAACTCTTTATTGTACACCAAATTGAAAATATACAAACAAATAAAGAACCTTGTTATACAAAAGAAAATTACTTACTTGAATATTGTATTTAATAAGGTTAAAAAAGTAAAAATACTTGACCAAAAGCTTTCATTAATCTACATGATGTACAAAAGATTAATTCAAATAGCCTATTATTGTGAACTTGACATTACCACTTTTAATAGCAACATATGTTCTAAAGTATGCATTTTTTTGTTACAGGTAACTAGTGGCCAACATTGGACGTTTATTTCAATAAGTTCTAGTAAGTAACAAATCTTAATAATAATAATCAATAATCACTATTAAATTGCACAGGTGTTTTAAGGATTTCTTTTTTTTATCTTACTACAAAATCAATATATATTTTTTGAACATTAATCACTCATCTCCTCGTGGCATCAGAAGTGGATTTTGACCAATAAAGTGTTTCCTTTAATTCGTATTGAATACAAACATATTTTCCCACACAATTTTAAAAATACAGACAAATTGAGAACTTTCCTCCTCCTCTTTTTTCATACCTCATTGTCCTCGGCGTAAAAGTTCTCGTGACAGTCATTAGTTTTAGAAAAGTACCGCATTGAAACGAAAAAACCCACTCGTTAAAACTGTTCGTAGTTCGACCCAAAGTAAAAGTTTTATTTTTCGTCGAGAATGTAAATGGAATGGTGAATTTATAATCGATATTGAGGCATAGATATGTAGTTTATTATTAACATAAACTAATGTAAATAATTTCTGATTTATATAGGGTTTTTTGGAGCTTTAAATATCAATCTATCTAACGATGTTCCAGGCACTGCAGCGTCCATTATAGCATTATCACCAGTAGCTAACGCGGTACAAATCATCTTTAATAGATGTAAAGGCCTTACTTTTTTTGAACTTTCACCACATCCTCACGTTCAGTACTTGGTCACCCAAAAATTACCAAAATTCCTCACGTTCTCGCATCGGGGCAGCAGGCTATGGAGCGTACTACCCAGGGTGTCAAAACTCACCGATCGCGTAAGACACACGATCATCGATCGATCACATCTGCGCTAAAAACGCAAATAGCCGACTTAGCTCATTTCCCAGGCCAGCTCAAGACTGACTGGCGCTGGACTTAGCGGACTCATAAGGAAGAGTCTCAACTTAAATCAATACGTCGAGAGGCTCTCGCTAGGCACTAGGATTAAGAACAAGATCTAAAAGACAGTACTACTGAACTCGGCAGGTATAGTAAGGAGATTGCTCTCCCTACAGTCTTAGTCAACGCTGAAATAGGTAGTATAGTTGCAGTTGCACGCTTATCAAGGAGCTCTATTACCTACCAGATCCGTTTAACAAGCTCTTCAACCACTTCCATCTTACAACTTTAGTTAAGGTATCAAAACGAAGGCTAATCACTGCCTAAAAGTTGTCAAGAGGACAATGTTATTTGCATCTGAGGCTTGCCAGGTGCTTTACATACCTTATTAGTGGTCACTTCCTTTCCATTCAATTTAATATTAATTTTCTCTTTCCTTCTTTCTTTTAACCTACCGAGTTCAAAGTACTTCTTTTATTACTCTAGGTACTTACTTGAATATTTTTGTAGAGGCATCAACTTATGTAGCAGTATACTATTTGACCGTACTGTGACAGCATGCGGCATGCTCTATCTTGAACGAATCTCTTCTGATTGGAGGTCACGAGTCGTGAGGTCAGTTATGATATATTTGTACAATCTTGTTCTCAATATTATTATCTGGGATGTTAGATGTTATTAAGTGACAAGCCGATCAACTAGCTTTTATTTTAATTGGTTCAGACGTGATATATCTTTCTTATAATACGAGTAACATATATTTTAACTAGCTTGTGCCCGCCGCTTCGCATGCGTTGTACCCCGATAAAAAGTAGCCTTTGTGTTAATCCTAGTCAACATCTATACGTTTGCAAAATTTCAGCTCGATAATTACGCTACACAACCCGCCTGCCAAACGTGGTGAGTATATCTACAACCCTTCATGGATTATGAGGGAAGGCATGTGTCTAACAGTGGACGTCCAACAGCTGAGATGATTACGATGAATATTTTAAAAACATACATATGTATATATGAAGTCGATGATATCATATTGATAATTGATTCTTATGTTTCCATGCTGATGAATTAACTGCCTACATACAACCTTGATCAGCCAACCAGCTCTCAAATAAATCTATGTGAGTAATGACATAAAAAAACTGTAATTATTGTTTGGTAAAAACCAGTAGTTATGACTTATGACTTACGTATGAATGATGAGTTATGTTCTAGCCGTGTTGGCCGAGTGGTATGTACCCCTGACTTTCAATCCGAAGGTCGATACCGGCAGTGCACCAATGGATTTTTCTTTCTTGAAAAATGTATGAGCACACTTAACACGTGCTTTTACGGTGAAGGAAACATCGTGAGGAAACCCGCGGCTTAGTAAGCTTCAGACGTATTGACCTGTTCTTTCATCTGAATGATAGCTGACTAAGTGGAGAGGATGGTATAGGTCCTGGGCAAGCCTAATCCATCTAACAATGTCCCAGGCAATGCAGCGTCCCGTACAGCATGATTACCAGTTGCTGACGCTGTATAAATCATCTATAATAGATGCAAAGGCCTTACTAGCATTTTGATAATATTCTGAGCTAGGCATGAATGAGGGGCTAGGAACTAATAAGTACAACTTTTTATTAACATACATATTACCGGGACGACTTTCCGGGACCATGCTTGGTGCAATCCAAGCGAAACGTCGGGAAATAATAAAGGTAATTTACGCGATAAATACCCGGTTATATGTATGTTAATAATGTGTTGTGATCGCGAAAGTTTAAAAAAGACAACTACAACTTTTTTTTTGAAGTCGGTCAATACGTTTCTTAAATCTTATCGTTACAAAATCTTTGTATTTAATTTTTATTTATTTATTTATTTAATTTTTGTATTAAATTTATATAATATATATAATAAAACTTTTACATTATAAGAATTTAACAAACACATGCATGTAATTCAAGGCTGGCCGACAGTCGGGTGGACGATAATGTAAGCCGTCAGGAAAACCTGTGGATACAAAATAACACAATAAAAGCTAAAGCAGGAAGCATATTTTGCCAAGTTTATGGGTTTGCCAATAAAATAGACGTATTTACTTCTTACTCTCCTCTCTTGCCCGTGAATGCAGCAAGAATCTGCTAAATAATTCCTCCGGAAGATGCGCAGCAGCGTCTTTCCGTGTTTCAACGTCTTGTACTGCGCTCACTAACCCGCCTGCCAAGCGTGGTGAGTATGGCAACAACTCCTCATGATCAATAGGTAGTGGGTCATGGGTAAGGGATTCGTCCAGCAGTGGGCAGGACAGCAGCACATGCTGCATACGGGTGGGATGATGATTTACTTCTAAAGGGCGCTCCACATTCTCAAGATCACGTTTCTCGCATGTTTCTCGCGTTCTCGCGAGATTCTCTTGAGAATGTGGAGCGCCCTTTACAATATTAAAAATAGCACGTAAATATAATAAGTAGATACGCGGGAGGTTGCGGATTCAATCCCCAGTGACAAATGTTTGCTCTATCTGAAGATATTTGTATACTGTGTTTTCTTTGTATTATAACTAGTTATGTAATTACTTAAGTACAATCTACTTAAGCATACTATTAGGCATCTGATGTCCATAGTACAAAGTTTACTTAGTTTAGGGCTTGACGCTGCGTATTGTGAAATAGTTGTGTAGAGATTTTTTTTTTTTTTAGATTTTTATACTTATGATTTACTGGTTGTTCTGATAACGTTAATTGTAGTAAGTTATTGACCCATCTGTTTTCGATGCGTACGGTCCTTTTATTTTATGGTTCTTTTAGTCAAAATGAAACTTTAGATAAACGGTGCGCTTAGTCAAAGTCAAGTTAATCAAAATTGCCTTTCGGCAAAATACCGTTTTTACCAAATATGCGTTTAATCCAAGTTTTAGGCATAATTACTTTACGTAATGTTTTTTGTTTTTTAGACTACAATAAAAATAGCCTAAGCTCTAGTACATAACTTATTGATCCATCTATTTTAAGACCTCTTTCAATAAATCGGAAAATAATCATTAATAACAAACAAACTCACCTTTGCATTTATGATATTGGTTAGGATTAACAAATCTCTCGAAAATTTTATGGCACTAACTTTCCATTTTAAAGAGTTTATCTCTCTGTCTTTCCTATGTTGAAATAATTTTGAATATCAGTTAAGCTATTAAGACGTGAAAGCGTAACAAACAAACTCACAATTGCATTTATAATATTAGTCAGGATAAACGAATCCAACCATTAAATATTCGTTAGCGAAGTTCATTGGAATCAATTAATAAAATCAACAATATGGAATCGGAGCTAAGTATATTTGCCCATTTCATTTAATTATTTGCTTTTATGTGTGATATTTGGAATACTGCGTTGTAACCTTTTGTCATAACTATGTTTAATTTACAGATCGTTATACGTACATATGTACATGCTCATTTGCTTTTAATTAACGAGATATTATTGTGGTAGGATCGGTTTTAAAATAGCCTATTTTCAGCCGAATTCGATGTGTACTAAATGCAAGCAGACCTAAAAATCACATTCTTTAACGCCAGTACGTTTAAATAAAAGCTTGTTTGTTAAAAAGTTTTTTTAATTTTAATATTTATTTTATTTATTTTTTTATTTTTATATTGTTGGAAGACAAACAGTACTTAATAACTAAAAAAAACTTATCTATGAAAGTAGCTATTTACCATTAAAGTGTCTCCACATATTGAGTCGAAATAGCTTGCTTGGTAATTAAATTATCAGGTTAAATATAAAGACCAAGAAAAAATAATTGAAAACCATAACGAAACAAAAGAAACAAAACAAGGTAAAAAGCAGCTAAGTGGCCTCGCAAAACCAGCGTTTAGATAAAATATTTTTAATTTTAGTGGCCTTTGTTATAAAAAGGTCTAGTTCTCGGATATCACTTAAGTTATTATATGTCATTACTGCTCGACTAAAAAATGCATTTTGCCTATAATTGGTAGAACTAAATGGTACCTCTAACTGAGTTGAATGTCTAAATGATCTACTTGGAATTCTTGGATTTCTTACACATGCAAATAACATATCTTTATCTATATCTTTAGTATAATTTTAAACTGATTAACGAGTCTTTATCGCGTAATTACCTTATTTTATTATTTCCCGACGTTTCGAGTGCCCTGCTGCCGTCGTGGTCACAAGTGGACTGTCCACCCGATACCACGAAACGTCGGGAAATAATAAAATAAGGTAATTATGCGATAAAGTCCCGTTCATCAGTTTAAAATTATATCAACAGATAGCCAAAGTTTACAAAGTACTATATCTTTAGTAAGTGCAGTTTATTTAAATCTTTCAATGCGATGCATAAAAGTCCTTGAAATTAGTAATTAGAATAATCATCATTTCAGCCGTAAAACGACCACTACTGAACAAAGGCCTGGATCTCCATGAGGGGTAGTTGCCATAATCAGCACGCTTAACAGGCGTGTTGGCGAGCGCAGTACGGGATGTTGATGCAAGGAAAGACGCTGCTGCCCATCTTCCACAGGTATCTCTTAGCAGACTCTTACTGCATCCACGGGCATGAAAGGAGGGTTAACATTCTCCTGCTCGCACCCCATCGTAATAGAATAATACGAGGCGTTTATGATTTGATATGTCTCCTATAAAATAATGTATTATAGCACCATTTCTCAGATATAGACACAAAATATAGTCTTAAGATTCCTCTAGTCTAAGCACTCTTCGAGATTACATAATCATAATGCCATATTACAAAATTACTTACCGCTGTACCCACCCAATAAATGGCTTGGTTACTCCGTCGGAATTTATAAACCACCCACTTTACCATCCACGATCAAGAACATAAATAATTTCAGCACCAAGGAAATAGCAGAGCCCATAAATATCCTGTTAATGGCAAAAAGTGCAATATTTCCTCCTTCATCTACATTACTTCTGCAAAAATAACAAAATAATGTTCGTAGATCGCCGTATCTTGATAGGAGAACTGCATAGCTATGTTCTTATGTAGCGTCTAATCAAAAACCAATCGTAAATGGTTTGGTTTAAGAGTTAGTTTGGTGTGGATACGTCTGGCTATTTCAGTAAGTTCTGATTTGTTGTCGAGATAGTCGAATGATCCTCTGGGCCGCAAGGATGGGGTAAAATAAAACTACGCATCGTTTGTGTTATCTATGAGTACATCCGCCGGTTATAGCCACTACAGTGTCATAGTGGCAACATGTGTTTGTTTTAAAATATCTTATTCAAATCTTCGTACAACTGTGGTACTACTGCCACGTTAAAATGTTATATATGTGAAACTTTTTTAAACATATCATACAATGAAACGCAAGGCAATATATTTTCTATAGAAGGTACCTTGCCAGGTTTTTACTTTTAGTTTCCTAACGATTCGCAAGACACACAATGTAAACAGCTCCTAATAAGGCTAAGAAAAGACAGGAAAATTACAAAAAAAAATAATCTTAAAAGCATTACATACAACAAAAAATAATTTGTTGGTAAATAATTGAAGGAACCAATATGAAAATATTTAACGATTCTCCCTTTAATATTGTAGGTTGAATATAATTCAATTTATCTATAGAACCCTGGCATGTCACATAAAAGAATCCAATGCTTCCATGGATGTCTGGAAGAGATCGCTTTTTAGGGATGAGATTGTCGATGTTCAGCGTCACTTTATGTTGTTTTTGTATTTGTATTGTATGTTCTAAGATATCAATAAATATTTTTTTCTTAATCTTTCTACTATTATAAATCCTCTCCATCCAAAGGTTGTCTGGAAGAAATAGCTCTAAGCGATAAGACCGCCCATTGTGTATTTCTGTTATTTTTGTAGTTTAAGTTATTTTTGGTATTTTTGTTTTTATTTTCTGTATGATTTACAAAATAAAGAGTTTATCTATCTATCTATCTAAAAAAACAATCGTAAATTCCAATGAATTTTAGTAAGAGTGTCTACGAACACAATGTTCTTGTTATAAGTGCGATGGCACAGAAAATGAGGGACATTTTGTGTGAATCGGCTTGTAATAATATGTCTATTCATGTCGGGAATGCGTTCCTTGTCTGGTCTGGTTTGAAATCGATAAGGCATTGCCATCTGTTATATTTTTAGCTACGCTTCGTTGTTGTTATTAGAAGCAATTGATTCGGTTTTAAAATCAAAGTAAAGGCCTTTTGCGTCTCATATAGATGATTTATACAGTTTCAGCAACTGGTAATCATGCTGTACGGGACGCTGCAGTGCCTGGGACATTATAAGATCGATTAGGCTTGCCCAGCACCTATACCATCCTCTCAGTTTAGTCAGCTGTTAGTCAGAGGAAAGAACAGGTCAATACGTCTGAAGCTAACTAAGCCACGGGTTTTAAAATCAGCTGTTTTGTTATTCGGAGATAGTTTTAGTATAATAAAAAAACGTTTAAACATGGACAATGGGAAAGAGGGATACAGAAGTTTAAAAAGCATCTGAAGTGTAAGGAGAACCGAAAAATATGCTGGGCCTAAATAGCGTCGAACACAGTGAATTGCGCAGGGGAAATAAGAAGATACTTTATTACAAGTTGTGGAGAACAGAAGAGGAAATATGATTGGTATCATAAGCGTAATGATAGTTCAATTAAGAAGATTAGAATAAAATGTGGACCGAAGAAGAGCAAGCCTAGGGAATGTTTATTTGAACTAGATGAAGGAAAAAGGTGGCATATGGTACAAAGAGGTCAAGGGTTGCATCAGTTGGACCGACAAGAGAACTTAAAATATAAAAAATAAAAGTGCACTTTTATGCATTTAAAGAAAATATAAAACCATTGTTACTATCTCTATATTACCTATTACCAGTTCATCCGATTCTTTTATTTCTCCAGGTTTAATACGAATCTAAAATAAAACGACTTGCATTTCGGGCAATACAAAATGGTCGCCAAGTTTAATTCTCCTTTTTAGGTGCAGCTTATCTCAATTTTTATGCAAAACAATAGCGTGAGTGTTATCACCACTAAGATTAGGGTCGCTTCCAGCGAACCTCACTTGTTCCTTTTTCGTGGTCCCGTAATTGCCTGGTCTTGTGCAATTACCATAAAACGAGCCAAAACAAATCGTCGTTTAGTTTTAAAACGCATGTATTTGGAAAATAAAATATTTCGAGTGCATTTAGATTAACAATAAAATCTCAGCAGCCAGAATTTTATTCTCTTACGTTTGGTGTAGCAATAGCTTTTTTATAATATGCCGCGGGTGCCTCTAGAATAATTTCTCCTATCTTCCTGCCCGTAGATGCAGCAAGAGTCTGCCAAGGAATACCTCCGGAAGATCGGCAGCAGCGTCTTTGCGTGTATCAAAATCCCGTACTGCGCTCGCCAACCCGCCTTCCGAGCGTGTCGTGTATGGCGACCACCCCCTCATAATCTTAGAGATACATAAGGGAGGCTTTTGTCCAGCAGAGTACGTGGATAGCAGTCCTACGGCCGAGATATCGAATAGAGTTTTTATCATATTTGATAGAAAATATTAAAACCAAGAATAAACTAGTATTTTCGGTTTGGAAAACTGACTTAATTGATTTGAGGTTATTGCTAGTACATATTATACTTTCTATTCACTTAGCTGAGAGGATGGTATAGGTGCTCGGCAAGCTCAATCCATCAAACCCAGGCACAACAGCTCCCGTGCAACATGAATACCATTTGCTGACGCTGTATAAATCATCTGTAAAAGATGTGAGAGCGAAATTGAAAAATGAATTGTTTTTAGTTTAAAAGCGCACGGAGTTGGAAATAACTTATTTCAAGCGTGATTTCGGTTAACAGTAAAATAATAGCTTTAGTTATATTTTAAGTTTTCGTACGGAATGTGATATAGTAATAGCTGTTTCATGAAAGTCCATAGTTAGAGAATTTGAAATCAAAAATTAAATTGATTATTCTCTTATTGATTTGGATTTAATTACATTAGTTAGTTTTGTTAACATTCATTAGTTTTAAAATACAGGATTTTATCGCGTACATTTTATTATTTTCCCAACTAATTTACTACCTAATTCCACTGTGATGCCAAGTTCACCACTAAATAAAAATACATAACTTATGACGAAACGCATAGAGTAGCGGAAATTCCAGTAAACCCAGTGAGTGAACTATAGTTATCTACGTAACAATCTTTCTCTGGGAAGAATTATTATACCTAATATCACGCCTTCGTGGAACGAGGCTCAACATTACTGAGATATTCTCAGAACATATTTTATACTGTGGTATCTCTTTGTGAATGTAATTAGATAGAGATCGGTGTGTAGCAATTTGTTTATACGGGGTACTTATACTAGTTAAAGACGTGTCGAAACAGGCTGGAAAATTCAAAGTGGTTTTTGAATATAGAACTTTTTCAACTTATACAATTTAAGGCCGCTGTTTGTACGTTGAAGTCACTTTACAAATAGTTGAGTAAGCAACACAGTCTATGTATTTCTAAAAGTGAATTCACAATACTCCTATGATAATTTTTAAAAATAAAAATAGAATTTTAATCGTAAAAAAAATATAACTCCCCGTTAAAATTCCAATCGACAGAATCTCAATGAGTCTTACAAGTCAGTTATTCAAAAAAATAACTGACTTGTAAGTCTCATTGAGATTCTTGGAGAATTCTAGATGCGTCAGGTAGAAACCAAACAATATCCACTGGGACAAAACATTCGTGCTCGAGGTCGCTAGCAAACGCTTCATTTGAATTCCAGAAAAGCCTGATAAAGAAGCCAAAGTCAAAGGTGCGCGTTTGGAATAAGTAGGTAAAATGTAGCCTCAGGTCAAATGTGAACTCTGATATACGATCATGTTTTTAAAAACACATATTCCACATCTTTAATAGGTAAAACCAATTTCTGGTTGTGGGGCATGCGGCACACCGGCTACTACGAATTCTTATTTTAATTTTATCGCTATTATTGGTTATAGTTCGTTGTTTTATTTTTATTTGTTACCGTATGAAGCCAAAAGTAGATGCAGTAAGAATCTTCAGGGATACTTCAGGAAGATGGTCTTTTCGTGTATCAACATCCAGTACTGCGCCAACCCGCCTGAAAACGTGGTGAGTATGGCTACGCCTTCATGATCCTACTTGTAGGTTCATGGGGAGGGCTATATCTATAGTGGACGTTCTGTGGTTGAGATGATGATTGTGTTCCGAGTCTTACCTACGAATAGGTTTTATCTGTTTCCTATTTTTTTTGTACATATTATTATTTTAGTGCTATACATTCTTCTTTTATTTTGTCTTTTGTCCTATGCTTTGTGCTTTGATGTGAACCAAATAAATATAACATACATTTATTCATTTTATTTGGTAACAAAGTTGATTATCCTAAAGCTGTGAAAAAGATTTGTAGCTGCTTTTGTATTGTTGTTACATTTAAAAATAATATATATATCAAACTTGTTCTCCGTTCTTGGATTAACAGACGTGTAGGAACGTTTTATTACATATCGAAAAACCAATTAGAAAAATTCCTAACATTGAAACAGGCCTCGTATGTATTAGTGCCCATTGATGTCCACACAAGTTTAACTCTTAACACACACAAATAAACGACACGCACACAAAAACGTGAGACACAAACATGTAATTGGGAAATGTAATTTAAGGTTACGTGCAGTGTCCGGTAGAATTAGTACCATCGACCCTTCAGACAAAAGGGTTCACTGCATTCCGTGTTTATAAATTAATAATGATGGGCACGACACAGTATACTACCTAGTCCTAAACTGAACAAACACGCAAACAAACACAAGCACTTACAAAACCAAGCGCCAAGATACGACCGCTTACCCCATAGCAGGCCATACGCCCAGGAGCTGCTACCCACTGAATACCACAGCGACACCACGGACACCGAACCCACACCTGAGACTCTCGGGCACAGAACAGACACGCTGCCCAGATGGCAACACCCCGTATATCCCACTAGTCCCATAGAGTTGTCCCATCATGGGACAACTGACACGATTACGTCTCACTAATCCCATGGGACAAGTGGTACTTATACTTTTATTATATTGTTGTCCCAAAAGTCCCATTACCGTCATCACCGTACGATCGTTCATATGATTTCTTTTCGTCAGCCGGTTGACGACGAACCGCACGCACCACAGTAAAGGGTTTACACCCGAAACTTCCTCCCCACGTGGACTTCGTCCGCGTGAGAAGATATCCACTACTATGTAGTACTATGGACACCTTTTTGTCAGTAGTTATTCATCAATCATACACAGAAAACACCTAGGCCTGAGACAAATGTCTGCAGAAAAGCAAATTATTTGCATGCGGGGAACGTATCAATGCGTCACAACCGGGTAATAAACCAACTAAGCCAACGAGGTTCTAATTTTTTGTAGTGATAAATGTCAGACTGTCTAATAATGACATCTGTTATTTTGTACACTGTAGAAATAGTCCTTTTAAGGTCCCATATACAAATAGTCAATGAACAAATAAATCTTTCGAATTTCAAGGTTTTTTTTTTCATGTTTTACGTCTACGAAGTCAACGATAACAAAATGTTTCGAGATTTTTTACTGGAGCGATGTCCTGAATACAGCCCTTTGTTTAAGGCAGTATGCGAGTGTGATATGATGTGAAATAGGGTCGTCAGCTTCAATGAGGTCTGATGTGACTTGACCTAAATATTGAAGAAGAAATTCTGGAGAATGTCATAAAGAACAGTACTCGTAAATTCGGTCAGTTGTTCTATCATAATCGGCAGCCGGGCTTTATCAACTGCGGGGTATTAGACCTTTAAGAGGTAAAAAATTGCTACCCTTCTTGAAGTAGTTATCATAACCTAACCTATTTTTTCAGGACGATCTTAGATTGAATATTCTTTGATTGATTGATTGAGATTGAAGAATCTTAGCGATACAGTCGTGGCCTAGTGCGAGGACCACTGATAGTTTTTATGGTTTAATGTTGTATATGCTTTAGGAATTATTTACCTGAGATTGATTTGCTAAAACTTATATGAAATATTTTTATATCTTGTATACCTTAACGGCTAATAATAATTTAATTGTAAATAATTTAAAAGTAAAAGGGAATTATGTTTTTATACAACGGAAAACTGATTGCATGAAAATGTGTGTTTTATAAATTCAAAACAAAAGTATGCACAGATCGAGTCATATGTGGCAGCCCTAACCCTGTATACACATGTGTGTGTAACTCTGTATACTCACTCGTATGTGTTGTATGCAGATACTAATTTTGCTTTCGGCGTTCGTTTAACATTTCGGACGCGCGGCGAGTTTTAATTTGTGATCAATTATGCGCAGGCACTGTTATTTATCGTCGTTTTATTTTATTTGCCTTCTCACAGCGTCTGTGGGTGGTCCGATCACGATTTTTGGGATTCGACGCCCAATAAGTTCCACTGGTTGTTGCTATAGCTAGTACGGCTAATCGATTTAGTGTAAAGTGATAAAACATATTTTAACGGATAATAATTAGTTTTTTTGTGACGTTCTGGATGGGTGCTGATGGTAATGGGGTTTTGGGGTAAGGCGTTAACTAATATTCCGCGTAACAGAAGCTTTTTAGGGTAGAGTAGGATTAATTTGAAATGGTATAAGATTACGCTTTTTCACTAATATGGAATATTTAAAAATGTTGAAAAGTATTCATAATATGATTGCAAGGGTGGTAGACTATTCTTAAGTGACGATAAATGCTTTATCATCCATCACTTAAGAACACCAAAAGTCACCAGTCGCATTTTGAAGTCACAGAGTGGAGGTTTATACTACAAGTTTCAATCTTGACAGATACAATCGTCAAACGAAAGTCCTTACAATCTGCTTAGACATTCAATTTCTTTCGATGTTGGCTTTTGCTGCAGATTGGAGTAATTTGTCAAATCATTCTTCGTAATAGGTTCTTGAAAATTTGTATCTAAGTACATTTATAGTAATTTGAAGAAAACCACTATGTTATTAGCCTTTCTAGGGGTTGTATTGCTCTGGCTCTGCAGAAAACCGAACGGCCCGTCTGTCGTAAAAAAAAATACATCTACATTTTGTTTGAAGCATACGTTTAGTTTAAGTGCTACAATCACTAAGAGACAAGTAACCAAAGAAAATGTATCTAAAACTGAAAACGTTGAGAGTTTTAGATAAAGAGTTAACACGTTGTTCTTTATTGTTACCATTTATTACTCATCGTTGGTTATAAAACGATATTCAGTCAATTCCGAGCACGTTTGCAAAGCATTAACCACACTGCTACTCACGTTTGTTTATAATAAATAGTTGGTTATTCAGTTCTGCACCTGGTTTGTGACTCATGTTCTAGAAAGTATTCACACAGAACGCTTGTAAATCTAAATGTACCACTTTTCATCACACAAAATGTTTATAAATAGTCTGTTCCTTCTAATTCCAATTCAGGCTATTCTTTACCAGATCTGCACTGACGTCCCGCATTTGGTGTGTTGTGCATTTTCCCCTGTAACACTATCACAACTCAAGCCAACTCCTTGCAATTCTTATTTCGAAGAAGGACTCTAAGCCGCTGGTAGCATTCCATAAGCATCCCCAGAAGGAACTGCAGTTGTTGTAAAAGGAGGGAATGACTCGATTAGCTCCTGTATTCCCGCCATTTATTTATTTATTTAACTAGAACGGATTAACCAATTACACTAATTAATATTAATTCACAAAACAATTAAACATAATATTCATAATAATGAGTACAGTCTATAAATTAATAAATTAAAGTTATCAAATATCAAATAAATGCAATTCTAAAATAATAAATAACAATATAATTAGGTCAAAGTACAGTCTACAAATTAATAAATTAAATGCCATTGATCCGGCGTCACTTGTGGCAGTGCACCCTTTTATCACGTGCTCTACTATCTCCTCTGCTTCAAAACTACCCCGACCACATAATATAATGTAAGACACACCTTTAACCACCTTTCAACTGTAAAAACAGCACTGAAAGCTCGATATAAGTGTAAATGCGCCTCTATCAAGTATATCGCGACATGGCCAGTCTGTGCAAATAAAACTTTCGAAGTAAAAATAAAGTTTTACGTCCATTCTATAGGTAAGTGCCTCAGGAGCTTCGAAAGGGCTTAGGATGTGGACGTATTAAGGTCTTAGGATTGGTGCAATCGCATGTTGAGCTGTACTTTTCAACGCAAGAAGTTGTAAATCTACTGCCTTGTGTTGTTTGAGTTTATAGCGTCGGGGAACTTGTTGGAATTGAGTTGTTCGTGTCTTTGTGTTTTGGTTACGCGGTTGTAAAGTAATTACAGTTAGGTAGTTTTTGACATTAGAGGAACTTCAAATGCTATCAAATAATAAATAGTATAGTATTATTTGTGTTTCAAGGCTTTGTTTAATAGATTTAAGACCACTAAAATCTACTAAACAAGGCCTTACTCACTAGTATATGATGTTTTTACTTATGTATTGGTATTATTTTGGCGTGTAACAGTATTAAATCGAGAGGAGTGGAAAAGGCAAGTGAGGCTTTTGCCCTGAAGTGGAAAAATAACGCCTGAAAAAAAAAAATTAATCATCTTTTTAACTCGTATTCTGTACCAATTTATTTGTGTCTATCAGGTATCGAAACTATAGAATTGGTCTCTCAGAAAAGGTTTCATCTGATAAGTGGGATCAATTGGCTCTATAGCAGTATAAAATCTATATAATATATAATTACTCCTTATTTGCCTTGGTCACGTTATCACGCGTGAATGACCGATTTCGCTTATTATTTTTTTGTTGTGTTTGTGATTGTCAGGAGAAGTTAAATGTTATTGTCTTATGAAATAAAAAACTAAACTTAAAATTTTTATATTTTTTGGCTCTCTTAGGTAGGGTAGTAGTTGAGTAGTTGTAGCGTAATAGTAGAGTAGTAGAACTGCTACCTAACTACCACAACTATTACTTTACAACCACTCTGCTGCTACTACTACTACTAATCTACTACCATTACTCTACAACTACACTACGACTACTACTAATTTACTAAACTACAACTACTAACCTACCACTACTCTACTACAGCTTATCAAGCCAAAACTATAAACAGTTTAAGTTTAGTCACAAAATCGAATTTCTGAACGCACCAATCAAAATTTGACAACCAAAAAATATCATCGTCTCAAATGTATGAGAAAATGAATTTGCGTTATATTATTTTTTGTGAACTTTTACAATGTTTAAACAGCCTCATTATATTCCGAGCCGACAATTTAAAAAAATCTTAGATCTTCTAAATCAGTTTAGCCGTTCTCGAGTGGTGTAATTAAGCTTTGTTTTATATTATTTTTGTTTATAGATATAGATTTCCATACCCTCTCAAGTAGTAATAGGCTACTTAACAGGGTTTGAAAATCGAAATTCAATTATAGCCCGTTAGTTAGATAACCTAAAAATTATTGTCAATTCTGTTGCCGCACTTCTTTGCCGTTGAGATGCCGGCATTAGAATGTTGCCTGTCCTCTCTTGCCCGTGGATGCAGTAAGAATCTGCTAATGGTCTGCTCTGCTCCGGAAGATGTGCAGTAGCGTCTTTCCGTGTATCAACATCCCATACTGCGCTCGCCAACCCGCCTGCCAAGCGTGGCGAGTCCAATTCCCTCATGATCTTGTAGATGTACGAGGGAGGCCTATATCCAGCAATGGACGTGAACAGCAGTCCTGTATGATGCTGCCTGTAATGATGATGATGGGTTCCTTGGCGTACAGCAAACTCAAGCTGACTATAATTGGGTGAAATGCACAAAATATATGTATTAATACTAGTTTTCTTTAACTGTTTTAATATATACTTTTTAACTAGATTTATTTTCAACCTAAGTACTTTTGTTTTGATTTTTAACATTAATTTAAGTTTGCTTGAACTGTCTGCTTAATTTTTTTGTTATACATTATGTAAATCCGTTATTGGTCGTCGTTATTGGATATATGTACATATATGTAATTTAGGATAATGTAGATTAAGGACAGTGGATTTTGTTTAAATAAATAAAATAAATACAAAAATGACATAAAACTATTCGGTTAGTGCAGTTCTAAATTCAAAACGGAACAAAATTTAAGCGTACGAGGATTCCCTTGGTCCGTCCACGTTGTCCAGCCATTTTGTTATTCCTCGCGCATCGGCCGCCCCACGACCGGTTAGCGGTAAATTGTTCTAAGTAATGTGATTCTAATTGAGTAGCTAATTCCTACCGAACATACAATTTGTTAATTAGCCATCGGGGACGATCTCCTGACACAATGCAGGTTTATTTGTTTATTGAGTTCATTATCTCCTTGGCCGCCCTTTGTACTCCTGTGTTGTTTTTTACATTATTTCTAAATTGTTTATGTTCTTTTAATGTGGTGTGCAATAAAGAGTTTTCTATCTATCTATCTGTCTATCTATCTCAAGCTGGTAAGGGATTATTATTAGCAAGCTTATTACTAGCAAGCAGCAAGCTGGTATTATATTGCCGTGGGGTGCCGGCAGTAGAATGTCACCCCTCCTCTCATGCCCGTGGATGCAGTAAGAGCCTGCTTAGGGATACCTCCGGTAGATGGGCAGCAGCGTCTTCCCGTGTATCAACATCCCGAACTGCACTCGCCAACCCGCCTGCCAAGCGTGGTGAGTATGGCAACAACCGCTCATGATTAGTTTATACTTAGTGATCAATGAGGGAGGCCTTTGTCCAGCAGTGGATGTCCTACGGTTGGAAGCACTTAAAGGTGATATTACCTTATGACTATTTACAAATTTAATATCTTGTTTAATATTTATCTGTCTCGGTAGAAACGAAGCCTAACCAGGTTTCAATTAAAAAACAAATTACCATACATAATTTTAATTACTTACCGTCCATATTGATTGAAGCCTATATTTCGCTATTTAATTTTCTCTACACGTAACTGTACAGTCTTCAATCAGGTCCTATTACGTATAATAACCTTCTAATTGCTTCACCTCGTATAATATATTTTGCTTTGAAGCAATAAATTTAAGGCTTTCTAACCTTACAATTATCGTTGAAAGATAATGATCAGTGTTTTTAGAGTTAAGTATTGTATGGCCCTACCTAAAAATGTGTATGAACGGTACGATCTTCGTAGCGCAGTTGGATTATATATTATATATTATACGAACTATAGCCGTGGGGAGCCGGCAGTAGCATGTTACCTCTTCTCTCTTACCCATGGTTGCAGTAAGAATCTGCTAAGGGATACCTCCAGAAGAAAGACTGCAGCGTTTTTCTATGTATCGACATTACCTACTGCGCTCGCCAACCCGCCTGCCAAGCGTGGCGAGTATGGCAACGTCTCTTGAACAGTACATAGTGATCCATGCGTGAGGCTTTCCACGAGTCCTACGATGATGATAAGGAAAATAAGAAAGTATTATGAGGAAATGGAAAAACCTTATCAAAAATTTACGATTCCGGTGGGGTTTGAACCCACGTCCGTTGAATCGATCCTTAACTCTTCCTAAAGCCGGAAGTGTTTTATAAAATAGGCCATGTTAGCCGTGTGTCGGTGCCCGCATAGTGTCGGGCTGTGGTCATCATTTTGCTGCTGTAACAGCTCCCGGGCTTATAGCTGCGTGGTAGGCACTCGTACCTGGAATTCAAGCGATAAGTCTGCCTTTTGTTCGTCTTATCTATATATATAAAATTCAAAGTCCTGACTGACTCACTGACTGACTGACTGACTGATATATCAACGCACAGCCTAAACCACTGGACCTAAAGACTTGAAATTTGGCACACATATACCTCGAGTATCCTAGAGGTGCACTAAGAAGGGATCGAAATTCCCACGGGATAGGGAATAAATGGGATTTATATTTTCGAATCAAAGGGGTTCTGCGTGAAAAAGGAGATTTCCACGCGGACGAAGTCGCGGGCAAGAGCTAGTTAATAAATATAATACCAACAAAATGCCTCAATAGTTTCATAATGAAGCAATAATTATTTCTGACTGGTGAAAATTTATGAAATTTTATGATTGCAATACAATTTTATTTTGGAGCGTTATTAAAAAAAAGTTAAACTTGGTTAAGCTGGTTCGTTAGTTTGAATTAGTCGACATCCATGACTCAGTTGGTTTCATTGCTGGCTGTGGTGCTACAGCAATGGTGACTTTGATAACAATCATAGATGATAGATAATAATTAATAAATATGCCACCAAAATGCCTTTCAATAGTTTTATAATGAAGCAATAATTATTTCTGACTGGTGAAAATTTATGAATTTTTTTGATTGAAATACAATGTTATTTTGGAGCGTTATAAAAAAAAGTTAAACTAGGTTAAGCTGGTTCGTAAGTTTGAATTAGTCGATATCCATGACTCGGTTTAATTGCTGGCTGTAGCGCAGAAGTCTGTTCCTGCCGCGGTAAACATTGTTATTTTTTGCAGACATTTGTGCCGCGTCTTGGAATTCTTATAATCATAATCATAATAATCATAATCAATCATTTATTTGCCAGAATACATAAAATATCACAGTAACAGATCTTAGTGCTAAACGTCAGTACATGTATTCGGCCTGCATGCAGGCGTGCAAATATTAATGGAATGTAATTTTTTTAATAATCTAAATATTCAATTATATTATAAAAACAATTACACATTAACCAATAATTAATTTTTCTCTTAAATATATTTCCATTTAACACCTTAAGCTCTTCCGGTAATTTATTATATATCAGTATACACATATTATAAACATTTTTTTATATATTTATCTTTATGGCGAGGAGGTTGATACAATAAGTTTATAAATTTGGCTCTCTTCTGTCGGGTCACAACTATACTCCGTCTTCTATACATGGTATCTATACACCATGTATATAATATCATAAACATAATGTATAGAAATAAAACCGAGTATGTAATAACAAAAAAAATACTGAAGCAATCTTTCGGTCATCTGGATACCTTAAACAAAATATCTGCTCACTCTGGTTCTAGTTGGTGCTGTTTGCCCGGCATATTTCATTTAATAACTTTTAATAACTTGCTAACTACGGAGACACTGTCGTCTTAGAATAAAACTGGTTTGTATCAAAACGCTGGGACTAGAACTATTTAAGATTGAGCTGAAAACTAAGAAATTGTTTTAAAATTGTAACCCGACTACAGACATTAGGCATACCTTCACAACAGAAAAATGGTTGTAATCTGTATTCAGGAAGTAGTCCTAAATTTTTTGATGTCGGTTAAAATATAGCACGATCTTGAAACTGCAAAACTTGCATTCAGAAATTTTAATTTAAGAACATATTCTACGAGTAAGTTGTCTTACCGCTAAAGCCTTAGTCAGATATCATATAAAAACATGATATCAAACTAAGCTTTTTATATCATAATATAATAAGACAACTTAGAGTATGTTCTTAAATCAATGTTAACTATTTTATTGGTAACTCAGAAACTATTTAAAATACGATGAAATCCGGTAAATTTTAATAGAGTTGTATTGTCAAGAGATACATTATTAAAACATATTCAGAACACGTCAATGTACCAATCATTTTGCATTTTAATCGTCGGCTTTTTTGTCTTTAGTGCATATACAACAAAATAATATACAAAATAATTAAATGTTGTAGCCTAGTTACAAAATAAAGAGATTTAACACTAAAACTATTCAGATTTGCATTATATTTATGGTGTTAGTCTATAACCAGGCATTTTTTTTATGTTAGGGCTTAGAACGCCATGCCGTGGTATGGCGGCAGTAGAATGTTGCCTGTTATCTCTTGCCCGTAGATGCAGTAAGAATCTTCCAAGGCATAACTCCGTAAGATGGGTAGCAGCGTCTTTACGTGTATAAACACCCCGTAACGCGCTCGCCGACTCTCGAATCTCTAAAATTGCGTAGCCATGAAGTTCTTCTGCTTCGTCTTTTGGCTTTGTTTTCGAACAATTTCAATAAAAAAAGCATTTGCATTAAACAAAGTGTGGCCGTGGGGTACCGGCAGTAGAATGTTACCCCTCCTCTCATGCTCGTGGAAGCAGTAAGAGCCTGCTAAGGGATACCTCCGGAAGATGGGCAGCAGTGTCTTGCCGTGTATCAACATCCCGTACTGCGCTCGCCTACCCGCCTGCCAAGCGTGGTGAGTATGGCCACTGCCCCTCGTGAAGATCCATGAGGGAGGCCTGTGTTCAGTAGTGCACGTCTTACGGCTGAAATGATGATGATTAAACAAAGCACACGTACCGAATATCCGATTGTAGTAAAACAAAAGATTAATACATAAAATATTTATATCAAATCTACGAATTCAAAGGATTCGCTATAACTTTATTCACGGCTAATTTATATGTATACGTACCTAGAAACTCCTTTGTAACAATGGGACAGTACACGTCCTTCGTTCTCAATCTTACGGAGGCCCGGACGAACTCAGTTAATATGCCAATGAATATTCATGAAAAATAGTCGTAGTAGGCGAACCAATCACCATTTCATTAATGGACGGAAGATCGTCACCGCCTACGGACAGACTAACAATTACCAACTTATCACACACCAACATGATTTCAATGCACATAATGTCATGTTATGTCACCAGCTCTAATGTCATGCTAAGTCACGTGACTTGTTCTTTAATGACCCGTTCCCAGTAAAATGAAAAGGTATTTACTACTGAACCTAAGAGATGGAGCTAGCCTGAAGAAAGCAAGCTAATAAGTCCTACCAGTGTCAATAATTATGTTTAAAAACAGAAAAATAACACTAGCGTAATCTACTCGTATTTGTCATTTTGTTGTCGTACGTAATTTGACCGAGCGAGGGTTGTATTTAACATTCGTGTTCATCATGTTTTGTTTATTAGTGAGTAAATGACTTGAGATTTATCGCGGCAGAAACAGTGTTCGACCCCGCAAGTGCCGATACTGCAATTCATGATTGAATTAAACTGTGAGAGCTCTCGCACCCTCGTCCTCTCCCAGCCCACGCTTCTGCCTAATTAGTACAGAAATAACGTCCAGATTTGTCAACTTCCGAGCCTTTATAGCATTCCTTTGACACAAAGATGAACAAGTCGATGTCGCATGTAAAATAGATCGTTAACTGCCTGTGAAATATCGTTTTGAACTCTGACGGTGGTCTCTCCCTGTCTCTTCGCATTAAATAATCCATTGATTTATCGAAATAACTACACGAAGTCTAGACTGGCAATCCGAGCTTTCACTATTAAAGTTTTTATACCATTTTCGGGGCTAGTAAAGTTTCTTCGAAAAATTACTGGTTATTATGAACACTAACGAGCGGAGAAATCTAAATAATTTAATAATAGCTACGTAGCTTATTAATGTCGAGCCATTTATCAAAGAAATAAGGTCAAAGATATAATTATCTTTGTAGTAAGGACTAACGATTACGAATTATATAACAAGAACTCAATATAAAAGTTCGGCAATATTGAAGTACCTTCCATAGCCTGCCTTTATTGTCAACACGAGTAGAGTTCTAAATCTAATCATCTGGCCGCCCAACCGTCTAGTCTTCTCTTACTATTTGCTTTTTGATAAAAAAGGGAGCTATACGTCTGCCTCCGTGCTTAGCATTCTTAACGTTTAAACAAAAATAATAACGCAAAGTTGCCAGAGTCAATATAACCGGATATATTATTTTATAGCTCAAGGGGCGGCACTCGAAAGTTATCTCGGAAGTCCCAGCGAAGGCATGACCTCACAATCAAATGTCAAACAAAGTTTTATCAGAGCAAAGTTGACAAATAAATCCCTCGTCTTGCGAGCAACTTTTCTCATAGTCTACGCAACGGCACGTGATTCGGCAAACTCCATCGGCTCTTGAGAATCCATGGTCTAATAATAAGGGTCTTCGACAAATCTCACAACAAAATACATGTAAACGCATATGAATTAACTCACCATGTCTAATTTCATTTCTTGCTTACACACATGTCCGATTGATCGTGTTCATGTTAGTGAAAGATTCAATATAGAAAATATCTCGGCATCTTTCTTAACCAATGCCAAAATTTACTTACGAATATAAACTGGTCAGTTCATTAACAACATTTACACGAACTGTTAACACTATGTTGAATCTGCTACTAACATTATTACGTCAGGTGAATTTTTAGCGCTACGGTGAGTAAAAATCGTATGTTAAAAATAGCACCAGACCAGGGGATCGAGCCGTATTAAATATTTATTCCGCACGAGATATTGCCACATATCATACTTTTACATAAATTAAGTTGTTATGAGCGTAGTCAGAATTCATTCATATTTTTCGCTTTTTGTGAATTACAGAGTTGATTGTGTCTGGAGCCAAAAGTTTTATATCAGAACTTGTAATTCAGAAGTTATACTAGGTCAGCGGCGTCGGAAAACTTTTTCTAATTACTCGTACAGCTATAAAGTTGACTGTTGTTTTTTTCTTGCGACCTTATACGAGAACTCACCCACGTCGTACTAATCCCAGAGGTTGTTCCATGAAATCTGTTACTATCCCCAAGGGAGTTTTCTGAATGAAGTATGGCTTCCGCCCACGAACCTTCATTCAACATCTTTTCATTCTGCTTGACCGCATGACCGTTAAAGATTTCGCCTGAATTTTGTATTATAGTCAATGTTTTATTTTTTGCGTGGTTTTTCCGATGATATTTAAATTATTGTTTAATTTCAGGTAAGCATCTACGCAGTTTAAGTTGGAGTACTATTGTAAGTTTTAGACCAATATTTTTAAAAAAAAAATAATCTCATACTAATGCGAATAACATTCCAAAACTATAGGGAAATAACTTAATTGTAGATCTCCGAGGACACAAAGATCCATTCGCATTGAAACTATTTCACAACTTCTCAGTTCTCACTTTACAGACAAACTCACTCTCAAACGAACTAAATGAACAAAGATTTCACTAACACCTTCAGTGTAATGTTACTTTGAGTTCATTACACGTATTGTTAAAATACCACAGTAAAGTACGCTAGATGGTTCCCAGCTGTTGGCTTTTAGAGCAGGAGCAAAGGGAAGATTGTTTACTTTATTCAGTCTTATCAGAATATTAAGATGATTTACAACTTAATCCTTTTTAACTTTGTATTTATCTACATCACCATTTAGGTATTAATTATGTTTGTGTATATTAGTAGGTATATGTTTACTTTTCATGTAGGTATAATGATTTGCATAATAACTATGTATGTTTACAATATTCTCATTACTTTTGTATCAACATGTATTTATATCAAAACTCTTTTTGTTTTGTACACGTATCCAGCTCACGTATTCAACTTTTCCTATCCTCAAAGGTTTGCTGGAAGAAAACTCTTATTAGGGTTAAGCTCGCCTTTGTACATGTCATTTATTTAAACTTTTGTCTGTGTATTTTCAATGTGTACAATAAAGAATTAAGAATTAAGAATTAGGTTTGATATAACGAGATTGCGGTCCAAAAATAATATTCTTTGCAGGTCTCACAAGAATCTGTAGGTATAGATAAAAATGTTGCTGTTTTAATGAAAAAACAATAAGGTTTGCTCTAGAGCCCTTATTCGTTTCTTGAAGAAACTAATTCTATTTTCTACAATTAAATAAATAATGCTGGACAATTCACACAGCATCATCTAGCCCCAAGCTAAGCAGAGCTCGTGTTATGGGTGATATACTTAAAACATTATATTACATAGATAGATATTTTTTTATCATAATAAAAAAACAAAACCCTGAACAAATATCTGCAGATCCTACAGACATTTTTCCCAAGGCGTGAATCGAACCCGTAACCTCTTACGTCGCAGGCGAACCGTCGCCCGCTGCGCCACAGAGCTCGTGTTGAATACGAATCTAAGATAGAAACTCAACACAATGTTATTTTTTAGAGTAAGGCCTGTGTCAGCAACTGGTAATCATGCTGTACGGGACGCTGCAGTGCCTAGGACATTGTTAGATGGATTAGGCTTGCTCAGCACCTATACCATTCTCGCAGCTTAGTCAGACTATTAGTGCTATTAGTCAGAGGAAAGAACAGGTCAATACGTCTGAAGTTAACTAAGCCGCGGGTTTTCTCACAATGTTTCCTTCGCCGTTAAAGCACGTGTTAAGTGTGCACAAACATCTTTCTAGAAAGAAAAATCTATTGGTGCACGGCCGGTATCGAACCCACGATATTCGGATTGAAAGTCTGGTGTTCATACTACTCGGCCAATATGGCTTCTTACTTAGTCGCACAAAAATATATTTTGTTTGGGGATCTTTTTAAATGTAATACAATATACTTGGAACCTCAGGCGCTCGTTCTACAACTGGCCAAAAGTGATAGATGACCGGACCATTTCCGTTTGAATTTTAAAACCGGGGACTTCAGTAATGGGCTCCGTATTGTTATTTCAGTCGTCGGAAACTTAACGAATGGGAATGTACAAAGTGACGGGCCCACATATATTTTATAAACCACCATTTGTCTAGAGCCGCATCTGTCTCACTCGCTGAAATATTTACGAGCCATTAGTGCAACAAGAACAAAACGTCCCTTTATCCCTTGCAATACGAAACGTAAGTGACGTCTTTTAGCAAATGACTGATTTAATACCACTACGGGTTAAATATGTGACGCATCCTTGATTCGCATTTATTTTCGTACACTTTGAAGCCGGAATAGATTTATCGGAGTGTTTATTGCGGGAAATGCAATCATTTTTGTGAATAGATAAATGCATTACGATAGTCTTATAATCTAGAGATCAAATGAAATTATGTTAAACGCGCATTTGATGAGCTTAGCATATAAAATTTGTCAACACCATCATCAAACTTAAGCTTGAACACGGCGACGTTTTGAGATGAGACAGGAGATTAGTGTTTTAATAGATAGGTAATGGCATGTATTAAATCTTGTATTTAGTAAAATTACTAAGCTTTTATCCGGTAGCTGCACATTATATGCTATATAAAACATAGTAAGGAAACCCATTGTTTGGTCAAGGTTCAGATATTTTTTTCTGTGAAGCTAGGATAGACGCTTAGGCTTGCCAGTTACTGACGTTAATATAATAGACGTGAAAAGTTTTACAGAATCTGTGGCTGCAGAAGCAAAAGCGATTTCAACACGATATTAAAGCCAAACAAAAGGTAGGCAATGTCAACAAAATTTGTCTAATGAATTAGCTTAATGGCTTCCACCCTTCGCAAATAACCTTAATAAATTGTTTAATTTATCAAGTGGTCGGTCTCATATCGGTTTAGTATGTTTAGTAAGTACACGAAAAAAAACCAAGGGGAAGCTAGTCTTTCTCTCTCGCACATGTGTGAAGAGAGAGATGGATGATGTTTAATTCTTCATTGAATCTGGTTGTAAATCACGATTCCCTTCGACCCTTGGCCCCTGTGTATAGATTGTGGCTCAGTAAACTGCTATATTAGAAAGCCCATTCCACTCGAAATATTTTTTAATGATCTATTTTACCTCTATAATGATTTAAGAATTATTTTAATGGAACACGAAAATAACGTATGTATAGCGTAGATTGTCTGATCTGAATGATTTAAGGTTTTCACAGAAATTGCAGACACACATAGTAAAATAAGAATATATGTATATGCAATTGACAAAAAGGATTGTCACCATTGCATTCAATGTTTCCCGTTAAGTTTCGTGCGTGTGTTATTTTTCACAAACATTAATATTGATTATAATGAGAAAGTGCATCAATGTATGTTGTATTTCCCCTAATATTATAAAGCCGAAAGTTTGTTTGGATGGAGGTTTGTTACCTCTTCACGCAAAAACTAGGATACGGTTTGAGCTGAAACTTTGCACACGTATTGTTGATGTTGACCAGGATTAACACAAAGGCTACTTTTATTTTTTTAGGTTCCAATGCATGCGAAGCGGCAGGCAGAAGCTAGTAACAAAATAAAGAAACCCAGAATAAAAAACTCTCTTAATAAGCTTTGAAGATATTTTTTAAAAAAAAAAACCTAAAGTCCACTTTAAAATCATCGTAAAACACAACCACACTAAGCTCTTACAAAGTTCCCTATTACGCATTAAATAACTTAGATATTTCGCTTATCTACCAATTTTAAGTCGGTGAGCATTTTAATAAGACTAGAATAACGACGCTTTTATTTAGATCTGGAAATGCCACCGTTATCTTATTTTTTATGTGGGTTACCTTTTAGCTAATCTCTAACAAATAAAAGCTGGGGACTTTATGAGACCACCCATAGTAAACTAGTGAAAACATAGGTTTAGCGGCAACGTCAAAGTTGAGAGGATGTTTTGTTACCCAACCTAGTAATAGCTCTGCTCTAGATGTTAAATTTCACGCATCAAAACCAATAAATAATATATAATATGAATAGACTCATAAAAATGTACGACATTTAAAATAGCGTTTTTCTTTTAAAATTACCGTGAGACAACTTGAAAAGTTATAAAATATGGAGATTGCTTCACTAGTATAACTTTGAAGTCTGTTTGTCTGTGTGTTTCGGCTTGACCCGTACTGATCTTGACGGGCATTGCACTGGCAGGCTTCTAACATTTAGATAATTAATAAGGATTATTCCGCAAAAAAATAAAAATGCGCACTCAGCCGCTAATTTGTAATAGTAACTGTGAATAGCAAAGTCTTGACTAAAACTGTTAGTGATTTTGATCCATACAACCAAAGCAGACCTTGTAATATAAATAAAATAGAGTTAGTTAAATAATAAAATCGCATTCTAAATCACACACACTTCAAATAGATAATATGTAATATATACATTTATATATATATATAAATAAATAAATATAAATATTGCATTAATATTTATTTATCCTATTATTATTATTGTTTATTTTGATGTTATAATTAATATTTTAATTAAGTGTTTAAATACTACATACGTACATACGGAAAAAATAAATATATAATATTTAACATTTAAGTAATAAGCTAAGGTACATAATTATTATATTGATCAAAGTAATTTTTTGTTTTCCGAGGAGGGCGATAATCTCTGCAAACAGTTTTATAAAAAATAATACTGCAGGCATTATCAAATTCCTTTATGTTGTAATCACTCTGTACTATGTGACCAAATAAATAAATAAATAAAAAATAAATAAATAAAATAAAATAAAATTGTATGCTTAAAAATCTATATTTTTTGTTCGTGCGTATTTTAGGCTGCCTTCGTACTTTTTTTTTAATTTGTTTTTTACTTTTTAAATACGTGGTTAGATACTCACACCCGACTTTAACATTATGTTTTAGCTATATTCTTATCTAGTTATTTTAACCATACAATAAATGTCCGTTTTACACATATATGGAACAAAACATCAATGAAGTTTACGCTTAAGATATTTCGGACATTCGAACATTTTTCACTCACATTTTCAGGAGTAGAGTATTGAAATGGTCTTAGGGCACATTTTATCCGGATTATAACGCATGCAAAGCCGCGGCATCAGCTATTTATTGATACAATTTGGTTGCATGTTCTTACGTCAGTCCAATTAGTCATGATCAACTGTTATTTATGGGCTAGTTAAATGGCCCATTAAACATTTACCCTAGTGTCAGATGTCTTGTGAAGACCCACGATCTATAAAATACATTGAGCTCATTAAGCAATACTGATATCTGATCTTTTAATTTGAACTGGGGAATCCCTGAAGATGTAGAAAATGTTTTTGTTTCAAAACAGCCTTTGTAAATGATCATTGCGTATAAAATGTTTCTTAAGTAATAAAAAAAATTGGCCAAGTGCGAGTCAGACTTGCGCACGAAGGGTTCCGCACCATTATATGGCAAAAAAACTTGTTAAAATCAAATATACAACTAAATATTCTGCGAACATTTCAAGCTTCTACCTGTTGCCAATATTAATATAGAGCAAAAAACTAAAATAATATTCTGTGAACATTTCAAGCGTCTACATAATGCTGTTATCAATATTGAGCAAAAAACTAACAATAAATACATCATCTGCGAAAATGTCAACGGTTCATGAGATAGTTATAGAGACTTGGTGACAGACATACGGACATACAGACAAACAGACAGTGGAGTCTTAGCAATAGGGTACCGTTTTATATATATTAGAATTATTTTGAATTTAATTAACAAAATATGCACCGCATCAGCTAATACATAAATATTTTGAAGATGTGTTTCGTAAACTAGCTATAAACCGAGAAAAATAAGCCATAAAACCTGGAGCTTTTATCAAAATGTTCTTCTCAAAAGACTAAGCCATTATCCTGTAAATCGTTTAGAACATGTACAGATGCCGTGCTGTTCCTGGAAAGAAAATGTAACAGCTTAATTTTAAAAGACATTTACTTCTCATTCTGGTAAGAAAGGAAGGAGAGCATAATAGTCTTGCAAAGTTGTGACTTTTTCTAAACAATTTAATTCTTGCATTAAACAGGGTTAATCTGTTCTGAGCTCATTTTATACAAACTCGTTTACGTAACTGTATTATTTAAAAATATATTATTTACAAGCTTCTGCTCGCAGTTTCGCACTCGTTGTGCCCGAATAAAAAGTAGCCTATAAGTGAATCCTGGTATACACACATATTTAATTTAGGAACTCCACGACCTGATACCACCATCTCCATTCCACACCAGGGCAATCAAACGAACAGCACACCCTTATGTAGTGGAAATTCCACACACTCGTAGTTTTGAACCGCTTTGCGGTTCTCCACCAGTGGAGGAAAACTACAACCTGGGTGTCTTCAAATCAAGAGTAACGTGTCTTCTAAGCCTTTGTGATCGATCAACAGCCACATCGTCGCTTACCATCAGATGAGATTGCGGTCAAAGGTCAGTCTGAACCTGAATTATTTTAGCTTGTTGTACCCTTAAATAAAAAAATATTAACCTCTACCAACCATTTGTAGCAAACAAACTTTAGAATTTATAATAATTTATCTCGTCATAATCTGTGTTTGTATACACCCTAAACCGTAAAAAAAGTATTTATTTCAAAAATACAAGCTTCTAAACTTTCGTATTTCAACACTGATTTTAGCTCAACTTTGGACGAAACTAAATAATATAAGGAGAAAGAAAACTCAAAAATAAATACCGTTCCGACATAGTTTATTTATTCAAAAGTTGAAATAAATGTTATTTTGAAAAGATTACACTCAGGTTTTTCTATAATAACCCTTGTGCTAAAAGTCTATTCACATATTTTTGCGCGGTCGGTTTAGGAATAAATCATAGTGCATTTCATTCTAGCGCGCGGGTAAACATGTGAATATGTCGTAGGAGTGTCATAATAAATAGATAAATAAATAAACACACAGGTGAGATAGCATACATTTAGGCCGCGCTCACTGACGACTTTGCCTCCGCGACTAGTTGGACCTTAAGTGTACACAGATAAAACATGAAATTGTTATTAAGGTATAAAGACAAATTTAAGCTCAGCATAAACAGGTATTAGGTGCATTGATTCAGCTCAACGCTGGCTTTCAGCTGAAACCTCCAACCAGGTACCAAACAATGTGCCCTGAACCTAACAAAATTATAATAGTAACCGAGGAAAACACGCTGTGGTATGGAAAAATATAGTGCTTACGTATAACATGATGAATTGTATTCAATTTGGACGGTGACAGCCACCGAAGAAGCATTTGGGTAACAAATTCTTATGCTTAGCATGCACGCGATGAAAATATTACTCGCTGAGATATTTCAACGGATACGGAGGAGGGATTAATATTAATATGTAACTGTTAGCTTGATGGGTGGTTGTTTTTTCCTTGGGTAATAGTTGTTGGGGAAACTTGACTTTACCACGTACGAGTATATATCATCATCATCATCATTCCAGCCGTAAAAAGTCCACTACTGAACAGGCCTCCCTCATAGATCTCCATGAGGCGTAGTTGCCATACTCACCACGCTTGGCAGACGGGTTGGCGAGCGCAGTACGGGATGTTGATACACGGAAAGATGCTTCTGCCCATCTTCCGGAGGTATCCCTTAGCAGGCTCTTACTGCATCCATGGGCATGAGAGGAGGGGTAACATTCTACTGCCGGAACCCCACGGCTATGAGTATACGGTAAGAGTATTATAATATGTGAACTAGGCCGAAAGGGTGTAATTCTACCCACCCCAGGAAACAACTTTGGCTCTACGACTGAGGATTCGGTGATTTTCATTAAAAAAAAACACCTCTAAAGTTATAACTGACAGCTGATTATACGGTAATGACAACCTAAACGCCAGGTGTTTCTTGACAGGGTTTTTGACATCCAAAGCAAAGAGTTGGCGTACTGGTAAGTATAGAAAATTACCTTTAACCAAACAGAGATTTTTTTTGATATAAAAAATCTAAGTATGAACTAAGGATCATCTTCACAATACACGTAGAGTTCGCGCAAAACTTCTTGAGCTCTGTGAAGCGCTGGCAACCCTAGTTTCACAAACTGAGCCCCGTCTGTGAAACTAGGGTTGCCAGCGCGAGTTTTGGTGTATTTTCGTTTTATCTAGCACACATTTTACTATGCATTTATTTATTTTTCAATTATTAAAACAAACATATTTAAAAAACAATTATTATATTAAATTAAGGATTAATAAAAACTTAAATGCTAGAACAAATTCACCTTTACTTATCGCAAGAAGCCAATTTTTTATACAAAATTTGTAGTATGTGGCTAGATTATTTATAACCTAGTTGGCAATATTGAATGAACATGTCAACATGCGCAACTTTGCATTTGCCGCAACGTTCACAGAGCTCAAGAAGTTTTGCGCGAATTATACTAGAGAAATTGTAAATAAAAAAAACTACCTATATTATTTTCTTCCAAAACTACTTGCTTTCACGGGCTGAAACTCCCCATTTCTGGTTAGTACACATATTATAATACACCCTGTATTCATTCATCTCAGCCTTAGGACTGCTGTCCACGTCCAACAGAGTATTATGTAAAACGGTACTAAACCTACATACTCTGTTTTTGGTTCGTATTTAACACATCGTAAAATTTGTGTTCGTTCTTGATTTTATATTTATTCTCGGCTAAGTACAAAAAAAATCTGTTAGATAAATTAGGCATTCATTTACAATTTCGTATTTAAAAATTAAAGCATAAAATGAGTACAAACATATTTTCCCGTCTAAAACCCAACTAGAAGCCAACTAGAAGCTAAATGGAAAAAGTTCACAAATTAAAATCTATTTTCATAAACTCATAAAGGACGTCCCAATGGAAAAAAACATTGTAATTGGCTAGTTACCGAAACGGGCTACATAAACTTTTTTAAAGGTTAAAACTGAAATCACAAATTATAACTCGTTCTAATAACTTAGTTTTATGAACGCCTAAAAATAGGGCTGAACCCGGGGGAATGATTTCATTAATCACCACCGTAACGCAAGGGTGAAATATGTTTGAATTTAATACAACAAAGGGAAATATTACTACGTTTTGAAATCATTAATTTTAATCTCTAAAAGTGGGGATGACGTATTTTTTGTTTCCTTATCTTTGGCTTCACAAAAACTGCTGGGAAAGTCCGCTTTCGCGAAAAGTAAATTAAATTATTATAGAAGATCTTATTTTTGAGAAAACATTTTAAGGACAGCCTGAACAAAGCATTCGAGTCTTGAGACCGTAGAATTTCCAATTTTTTTTAATTATAAAGGTATACTATCAACTACCGATGATGTCATACGGAACCGAGGCGTGGTCCTTCACTATTGCCCTTATGAATAAGCTCAGAGTCGCTCAACGAGCTATGGAGGGGGTCCGGGGTATGGGGGGCTCGGGGTTTCTCTACGGGATCGAATCTGAAATGAGAAGATACGTAGAAGAAATCGGGTCACCGACATAGCCAAACGGATTAGCACGTTGAAGTGGCAATGGGCAGGCCATGTAGCTCGCAGAACAGATGGCCGATGGGGCCGAAAAGTTCTCGAGTGGAGGCCACGGACCGGCAAGCGTAGCGTAGGACGTCCACCAACAAGATGAGCTGATGACCTGATAAAGACCGCAGGTCGGAAGACCGCGGGTGGATGCAGATCGCTTCAAACCGCAATAACTGGAAATACATAAGGGAAGCCTATGTCCAGCAGTGGACGTCCTATGGCTGAAATGATGATGAATGATGATGACTATCAACTATTTCGTATCCTGATCTAAGCTCTTACTAGCTTAGCTTACATTGGGGCTACACGGTGCTATGTGAAATGTCCAGATATTTATTTATTTAAATAAAAGTAAATTATTGCCGAGCGTGGTGAGTATAGCAACAACCCTCTCATGTTCAGTACTTGAAGATCCATGTCCTTATGTCCAGCAGTTGATGTCTTCGGGCCGAGATAATGATTGCTTTGCTTGCGTCAACATTTCCTGTCCCTCATTAATCATAACCACGTCATAAGTTCCACTTACATACACGATAACCAATCACACTGGTGTATTACGAAAGCCACAATGCTCATAGTTTACGCTAATCAACCTTCGATCTCCGTGTTGCACGAACATGTACACGTAGATCATATTAGGGTGAGCACTGAGGTGTCACAGGAAGCGTTTTTTTATATCGCTCTGTTGATCGCTTTCCTACCTGCATTACCACTAATGTATAAATTTCTAACGTATTTGTGGCCTTATCAGTTCTATCGGCACGCTAATAGATATTTAATAATGCACTGGAGATAATGTATTACAATTTATGTGCATTACTAACGTTTTGATGTGCTTCTAGTTCAAAATTGTAACTTAGAATGTTTCTAAATCAATGTTATATATATTTCTTTCGTGAAAGAGGATGTGGAAAAAAAGGTGTGAATGTGAATCTGACGAGTGATACAGGGTAATAAAAGAAAAACATATGTTGTGCTGACTCCAACTAGATAGATAGATAGATAAACTCTTTATTGTACATTCACCATATAACATAAATTTCACAAAGAGAAACACAGACAAATATAACATACAATGGGCGGTCTTATCGCTAAAAGCGATAGGTAAAAAATAAATAATAAACTATAATAATAATATATATTAAACTAGGTGAGATAAATGCAGAAGAAATAAGGTCGATAACGAGTATAAACATCAATATAATCGCGAACGTTTATGCAAGACTAAATGTTGTTAGTTTTGACGAGAGACAAGGATTTTGTATTGTATTACAGCAGCCAAAAGCCACGGTTTACTGAAACTAACTCTGTAGTAAATTCTTAGCTCTAAGCTTAGTCGCATTTCTCCCTCATCGATAAAACTGCAAAGGAAATTGCGCACTAATGCGTTAAGTTCAGTTTCAAGCTTGTTCGCGTTTCGCTTGCAACTGACCTTGAAAGTGAGGTTTCTGTAGTGTAAGGTAGATTCTATTTCTTCTGTGGACTCCCCTTCACCCCTTATCTCCAGTGGCTGACCTTTCTTGTCTGATTTAGATGTCTCGGCAAACTTTGTCGGAAGCAAATTGTGTTAGAATATTTTTCGTCTAGTAATTTATTCATAAAAGTTATACAATTATCCGGATTACGAAAATTTAATTTGGTTCTTTTCGGATTTGCCACCCTTCTTTGTTATTGTTTATTATTTCTCGGCAAGATAAATGTTAACAATATAATGTTAATAAACCAAGAAAGATATGCTTAGCCAACATCTTGATTTGGCCAGCCAAGTTGCCACCATGTGGGTTATTGACTCAGCGACTATTGTTCCGTAGTCGTTTCCGTTAACGGACCCAAAGCGCAGAAACTCGATCAACATCTTAAGAGACTCTCGCTAGGCAGTTAGATTAGGAGCCAGATCAAAAAGACAGTACTCCTGGACTCGGCACGTATAGTGAGGAGATTCCTCTCCCTGCAGTATTAGTCACCGACCGCTTGATGCTTTCCTAGCTTTGCGTCCGGTGATTCACCGTTTTGATATATTTTTCCGTGAAGTACATGTTTTTATATTTATACGTGTATTTATGGTCCATTTTGTACATATGTTCTACTTATTCATTGTGTTGCCTTCTGTGACGTCACCAAACGGCTCAGTCGGAAGACCAGCGTTGGTTAACATAGCCAACATTAAGCTGAGACTGAGACCTTTTTGTGACTCAAGCATGGCTTCGTTATTTTTGTCTTATTTTAATGTCATCAATGTTTTATATGCTTGTTGTTACAAATAAAGAAATGATTTATCTAAAGGTAAAAAAAAGTTATGAGTTTAAAATTAAAGAAGTGGAAATAGTAAAAAATATCATTTTTAGAACCTGTTTTAGTTTACAATTTATAAGAGAAACCATGTTACCTGCTTTAGTAATAGCTGTTAATCATAGTACAACCCATTGCTCCCATACGCCTAAAAAAAATAAGCACAGTTCCAATCAAATAAGTATGTATACCTATATTATCTGTTATATGTATATGCTTATAGAAAAAAACTATTAAAGCCATATTCATATTGCTATGGTAATAATTTAAAATAACTATTACCTATTAATAATTATATGAGTAGGTAATTTTTTTAACATAGCAACTATTGGCTTATTTAGATTTCTTTGTGTTTTCTATTTTTATTTGTATGATATTTTTATGTTTTATTTTCATCTCAACCCCTTAATTTGTAATTAGTCGTGAGGACCAATAATTGGCTTTTCATTTTATCTATATATGTACATATAAGTGTACTATTGTGTTAGATATAAGCTGTCGGTCTTCCTTAACAATAAATAAATAAATAAGAATTATGCCAAAACGTCTTTGCGATATCAATATTTATACATAAAATCAGTCTTCAGTTCTTAGAACAGACGGAATTTATGTCAATGAAGAAATATGCATGAATCCAACGAATTACAAAACTACATTCCCAGAATTATGGAGAACGTGAGCAGAGCGACAAATTAGAGCCACATTTTTCCTTAAGAGGCCGATATCTCATATTGAATATTCTAAAACGGTTTGCTTTGATACTGGCGAATTTGTTTTGTATTTGACAAGTTTGGCAACGAAGTTACTGTAGGCGGAATGAGAGTTATTTGCATTTGTAGTAACCCTTATTGGCAAGGTTTCCTATTTGAATTTCCCGTTTTTTTTTGACTAATATGTTTATGACTGTGAGAACCCGAGACTTTTTCTTTGCAGCCAGTAGTTTTGCCCAGGATTTCGTGTTGGGATTTTATATGGTAGCAGCAGTTTATCCTGTGAAAGTTCTGAAATTGCTTACTGCAATTTACTACGATATTTCTTGAATTGTTCAATGTGATAGTGGATTTTGTTATTCTGCTGCGAGAGTTTAATATTGAGGCTCTGCATACCATAATTCGTTACAAATAATAGTTAGGACTTAAAGAGGAAGTAATAAGACGGCTTCCGTGGCTCAGTTGCTAATCATCATTTCAGCCGTAACACAGGCCTCCCTCATGGGTCTCCATAAGGGGCAGTTGGCATACCACGCTTCGCAGGCGGGTTGGCAAGCGCAGTATGGGATGTTGATACACGAAATGACGCTGCTGCCCATCTTCCGGAGGTAGCTCTTAGCAGGCTCTTACTGCATCCACGGGCAAGAGAGGAGAGGCAATATTCTAATGCCGGCACCTCACGGCAGTTGCTAATAGCTGGCTGATATGCAGAAGATCCTCTTTTAAGGATATTTGTCTCGGGTCTGGTCAGAGAAAACATCTATCTATGATTCTTATGTATCCCACTAATATAATAAAGCCGAAAGCTTGTTTAGATGGAGGTTTGTTACCTTTTCACGCAAAAACTAGGCTACGGATTGAGCTGAAACTTTGCACACTTACTGATGTTGACCAGGATTAACACAAAGGCTACTTTTTATTTGGGTACAACGCATGCGAAGCGGCGGGCAGAAGCTAGGTACCAATAGAATTAATATTCTATCAATCATTTGGTTTCCATAGTAAAAGCTTTGCTAAGTTTGGGACTAGATAGTGCTGAGTGTAGTGTCCAGCAATATAAATTATTAATAAATTAATTAATTATTAATTTCTTATAACCCGTGTCTAAAATCGCTAATATAAAATTTAGGTCAAGCATTTCACGTCTTTACGTAGTTCTGTTTTACAATATCCGGCCTTGTTCGCCAGGCCCTGCGAACTCAAAAAGATAATAAGTAAATTCATTATTCAATCTCATAATAAAAGCTCGCGTTTTCAAAAGGTGATTCTAAAGCATTTTTGTTTTAACAAAGGTCGGGACGGGGGCGTTGTAAAGGCCTCTCAATGAGGTTGTTTAGTAGGAATAAAAATAATTCGCTTTTCATTTTGTTTTATCATCAGTGAAGCAGGGTTTCAAAGCCTGGAGGGCCATCGATGCTCGGCCTGAGTGGCTCAGTATTATTGGCTTATACTGGACCTGTGTACTCGTTGAATGCAAAATGAGGTCATGAGAAGGAAGAACGTTCCGTGTCTTTTGAAATTAGTAATTAGTAAACTTACAAAATCGAGGATGATACGATCATTTGGAACTTGTTAATGATAACCTACCCCATGTTATTAACTATAATGTAAATTCAATAAATTACAAGAACATGAGGGGTTTATTGCCATACTCGCCACGCTTGGCAGACGGCTTGGCGAGCGCAGTACGGGATGTTGATACACGGAAAGACGCTGTTGCCCATCTTCCGGAGATATCCCTTGGCAGATTCTTACTGCATCCACGGTAAAAAAAAAAGTAACGTAAGTATTCAAATATAATTTCAGTAAAACTTAAGGTACTTTGTGGCCGTGTTGGCAGAGTACCCACGACTTTCAATCCGAAGATCGTGGATTCGATACCAGCCGTGCACCAATTATTTTTCTTTCTTGAAAAATGTGTGTGTACACTTAACACGTACTTTAACGGTGAAGGAAACATCGTGAGGAAACCCGCGGCTTAGTTAGCTTCAGACGTATTGACCTGTTCTTTCCTCTGTCTAATATTTGACTAATCTGAGAGAATGTTATAGGTGCTGGGCAAGCTTAATCCATCTTACAATGTCCCAGGCAATACAGCGTGATAACCACTTGCTGACGCTGTATAAATCATCTATAATAGATGCAAAGGCCTTACTTTAAGGTACTTATTATATTATTACTATATTTATCGGGTATTTATCGCGTATTTACCTTTATTTTCATCCTTACCGATTGCATCTTTCGTGGTCGCGTAAAGACTATACAGTTACATATTACATAATTTATAATAAACAGAATTAAAGTAGTTAAATTGGCCATTAACATCTATTAAAGATTATAGCTTCAGTAACTGGTATTCAATCGGTACTAGACGCTTCACAGCATAGCATACCGTCCCACAAACTGTACCTGTAAAATAACTGAAGTAGTTTTCTTTGTCCAACTTATGTATTTGCTACATACAACTTAATACCTACTCTAACAAAGGATGCACAGAGAATACGTTACTGTGATAAAACGACTAACAAAGTTATACTTGTTAGATTATTAAATAAACAAAAGAATAAATGATCATCATCATTTCAGCCGTCAAACATCCACTACTGAATACAGGCCTCCCCAATGGATCTCTCCATGAGGGGTAGTTGCCATACTCACCACGCTTGGCAGGCGGGTTGGCGAGCGCAGTACGGGATGTTGATACACGGTAAGACGCTGCTGCCCATCTTCCGGAGGTATCCCTTAGCAGGCTCTTACTGCATTCACGGGCATGAGAGGAGGAGTAAAATTCTACTGCCGGCACCCCACGGCAATAATAATAAATAAAAAATAAAATAAATATAAAAATATTTTATTTCAGATTACCAGATCCATAGTTTATTGTTCCGTACTCGTAAAGCTGCAGCCAAACCTGTGCGTTAGCGTCGCGGGACGCGGGACGCGAAACGAGAGCGTCAGCTGCGTGGCGCACGCTAGCCCTGATATCTTATACCAAAGCGGGAAGATATTCGTAGTCTCGCAGCTGAGCACGTTCAATTACGCGTAAAAGATGCTCTCGCTTCGCGTCCTGCATCTCGGTTTGCTCACGCGCTGGCCGCAGTTTAAAGGATGACTCACGCTATACCGTGTCGTGTACAAGTTGAGTGTCGGCCGTTGCACGGTCACCGAGCCGGTCCTTACAAGCTAGACATGTCTGCGTATTGGCGAAAGCAGCGAGGATAGCGCTGCGACCGACCATGACCGCTCAAAATACTCACCCATACGCTATATTTATGTCTAATTACATTTTAGTAGTTCTCTCGATTTATTATAGATTCCATCATCAGAAGTGGGTTTTGAAACCAGCAAAAACTATTATAGTGGAACAAATAACCGAACCGCATATTTAAAATATGTATAACCACCGATATTAAAATACACATTTAGTATCAACTAATATTTTTAAAGGTATTAGTAAAAAAGCTCCAAAAGAGATTTATTAATTTTTAAATTACCTACTCTAACCTGCTTTCATCGAATAGCGTGAAAAAACTATAACTTGTTCCGTTCCAGAGCAAAATAGCGAAATCTTATCCCTGCATACGTTATGGCACATTATCTGAGTTCATAACAGATGCAAAGCCATATTTACCTATGTATGTATTAGGTACATACGTACTTATTATCTAAAATGTTGATATATTAGTCATTATGGACGGGCTCTGTTTATGAGCATGCTAATGATGTAAAGTCTTATCTGGATGTTTGATTGGATGAAATGCAATGACCGCTTTTGAAATTTTAGTGGCAATTAAACTAATTAAAAGTTGAAGGAATCTAGAAATTTACGATGGTACCCTACAAGATTTTAGATGTGAATTATTTAGATTGTTCTCATGCTTTTGTAGTATGTTTACTCATAATAATTGTTGTCGGTTAAATAAGCAATAAAGGTCGATTTAGTTAGGAATTAAATAAAAAAATAGTGGGATGAGACGACGCCATAGGATGAATACGAAACGACCCATTCCGTAGTATTTGACATGTTTTAAAAATATAACAAGCACGTATAGTTATTTACTAAGAATAAGTGACTACGAGAAATACGAGTAGGCTTAGTTTAAATGATTGTTGAGTTAGAAAATAGATCTAATAAGTTTTAAAACACTCACTAGGTTCATTATTGATTGCTATTCTAAAAACTGGATCTAATTAGAATAAAAATTCTTAGGAGACCAACCCTGGATATGTAGTCAGGATCTAGGTTTTTTTAAGTTCACTATGCTCTGTAACATCAAAACCTTTTTGAAAATAAATACATTTTTATTTTTATTTATTATTATTTAAAGTCTTATTTATGCATAACTTTTGGTTACCGGTATCATAATGGTCACAGAACTAAATATTTTGGAAGTTACTATTTTACTAGTCTTAGGACTTGCACATATACAGCATTGTAAGAAATCATTCAGGACTGAGCATCCTCATGGCGTTAAACCCAAGATCATCAAGACCCGAAACTAATTCGAATAACGTATACGACCAGCCAAATAAAGGTAACCAGCCTACCTTTATTTGGCCATAAATTACACCACAATAACAGTCTCATAAGCCCGTTTCCTTGTCTCAAATCCTACTAGGCAAGCAGATTTATTAACCTAATCCTAGGGTCCCTTCATAACCGCAACGTTGTCAATGACGCCAGCCTACAAGTCTTAGCTGCCAACTCATTTACTGGAACCATTTCGGAGGTGAATATTGTATTGTGGTGTGGAACTTTGATATTAGCAACTAGATTCTGCCCGTAGCTTTGCACGCTTTGTACCTGCATCAGAATATTATCCTTGTCATTCCTTGTCTACATTATTGATATATGCCCGAAATTTCATCTAAATGACCCCAGCATACGAGTCTAAGCTGCCAACTCATTTACTGGAACCATTTTGGAGGTGAATATTGTATTGTGGAGATGAGATTTCAAACATCCATACAAACCAACTTTCGTATTTATGATTAGTCTTGTTTTGGAAAAACTTTTAAAGCTTGTATATAATTTCTAGTGCAAAACACTTTTAACAGACTTCAAAGATAAAGAGCAGGTTCTCAATCTATAAGTCTATTTTTTAACAACATTTTTAGCTTAATTGAAAATTGGGATATCTATGCCTCATTTTTGCTTATTGATCCCCAAGTTAAGCTATCTTATGCCACGTTAAATTATATTAAATCGTATGTAATTTTTATAGTGTTTAACAACACTTAGGTAGAACATTTCAGAGAAATGAATTATCATGAACAGGAGAACTCTAGTAGTTACATGAAGATGGCGCTCTAATCGGTGTTCAAACCGATATCACCTTGTCAAGAATTTCAGCGGTTTCCAACATTGGTTCTGTAGCTTAGTGGTCAAAGAACTTTCTCCTTTGGGAAGCTTCAAGTATCGATTTGACGGACGAATCCCACCAGAATCCTAAAATTATATTAAATCCACCAAATCCAAAACAATTAATCTTATATGGTCGGAATTATATATACATATATTGTAAATATTCGACATAAGAATATTTGCATTAACGATGTGCCTCATGAGAAAATTACTGCGAGTTCCATGATATGAAAAGATAAGACGTGACATGACGTCGACATTTGGGGGCATAATAAAATAGTAAGGTTCTTTGCCTCGTGTGTCCTTAGGGAGATGGCATTGAGCACGACAGAAATGCTCTGACTTCGGATGCAAGGATGTAACAACAGTCTTAGGAAAGAGATTTTACAAAGTTAAGTTGCAAGGAGGGGCAAGATAATTGAAAGCATTCTAATGGTGAAATAATTTTGAAAATTGGTCCAGTAGTTTTTGAGTTTATTTGTTACAAACGTATGTATAGATTAAGGTGATTAAGATGAAAAATTATACAAATATTAACAAGCAAACATTATAAAGTGAAACAAAAAACCCAACTTTAAGGTCCAACACACACTTGGACCGTTTTGAAGCCAAAATAAGACACTGATCACAAATTTATTCGAATGATTGAATTAAAATGGTTGTAAATGATTCCTGATTAATTTTAAATACATGATATGTATATTTTTGTAATCTCTTTTTAATTCTCTTTATTTTGATACCCCAATAGGTTTGGTTTGAAAAGAAATTGAACTACTAACAATTTTATTAGGTATAGTTGTTTTTATGTTTTGCGTGTGTCTACTAAATGACTTTCTTTCTTTCTAATCTGGCGCATAAAATTCGCCATTTTGTTTTATTAATTTACTTTCCCTTTTAACACTTGGGTTTTTGAGTAGAAGATACGTGGGAATAAATAAATTTACAAACAAACAAGCAAACAAAGACACTGACATACAAGATACGCGCAAAAAACTATTCCCCTTTGGTTTTTACCCCCTGGGTTTTTGCCGATACAAATTTTTTGTATTTTTTTGTTTATAAATTTTTGCGTTCTTTTATATCAAAATTTTATGTTTTTTAATGTTTTGTTTTTAATCTGTTAAATGTTATTTTGTTTGTTTAAGATTGTTTAGTTTACCGTCCAACTATTCAGTCTGTCCCTCTCCTGTTTCCTTCTCTACTTGTGGTCGTGAAGTCACCCGGGGTCCCAACACAAAACCAGCGTAGCATCTGAGCCTGGACAGGTGCTACACAATGTTGAGATGGGAACCCATTTACCCGCGCCACATCTGATTCTTCCTTTCCAATGTGTTATTTATTATTATCACTACTTTTTTTCTACCTTTTTTAGGGTTCCGGACCAAAATGGTAAAAAGGAACCCTTATAGAATCACTCTGTCTGTCTGTCTGTCTGTCTGTCACAAGTGGATATCTCGAGAACTACTGATGCTATCGACTTGAAATTTAAAATGGTAAAAGACAACACTTTTTTACTAATATAGCATATATAAAAATGTTAAAAAATATTCTTATTTTGATTGCAGGGGGGCGGATAGGGGATCTCAAAAATTTTAAGTGAAGTTACTAGACCGTGTGGGGTATCATATGAAAGGTATTAATTTGCACATCAATAAACAGTTTTTAGTTTTCCTTTAAACCGTATCGTTTTTGAGTTATTTACAAAAGTGTTGAAAAAACGACCGTTCCCCCCCCCCCCCCTTATCTCCGAAGTTTGCAGAGATAAACCCGTGATACTTTTATAGCTAATAGAAGTGTGTGTAAACTTTATAGGAAAATTATAGCGAACTCTCTAATTTGCGTAGTTTTTTATACAAGGGGGGTGGAAGGGGCGTTTTCAAAATTTTTGGAAAGTTACTAGGTGATGTGGGATATCATATGAAAGATATTTATTTGCACATTAATAAACAGTTTTTAGTTTTCCTTTAAGTTGTATAGTTTTTGAGTTATTTACAAAAATGTTGAAAAAAATAGGGTTCCCCCCCCCTTATCTCCGAAGTTTGCGGAGATACACCTCTGAAACTTTTATTGCTATTAGAAGTGTATGTAAAGATTAGAGGAAATTTATTACAATCTCTCTACATAGCATACTTTTTTAGAAATCATCGAAAGAGTAAAAAATCTACATAAGTTCCGATATCAGACAAGAGATGGCGCTGTCAAGGTTCTCCTACAAATATAAAACCGCCTTTGTCATATGTTATATTGTATGATGGCACGGAACCCTCGGTGCGCGAGTCCGACTCGCCCTGGCCCGGTTTTATTTGTTTATTTATCACTAGCTGTCCCGGCAAACTTCGTATCACACCTACTACTGCAACTACTTACTACAACTACCCTACAACTACTAATTTACGCAACGAAAAGTAGCCTATGCCCGTCTCCATGGTCTAATCTACTCCTCTTCTAAAATTCATCTAAATCGATTCAACGGTTTTGACGTGAAAAGGGAACATACATACCATACATTCTTACTTTCGCTTTTATTAATTAAAGTAGGAAGCTTACTTCCTACAACAAAAAAAAAACAATATCTTAATATTGTTTTTTTTTATGGTTGTATTGTACTGTGATTTAATTTTGTCCGTGTGGTAAATAAATGTTTTTTTCTTCTTCTTCTACGGCAAACGTCGGGTAAATAGAAGGCATTGTTGGCATCGACTGTCATTTGAAGCACAGATTCCAAAAATTACAATTATCGGTGTTATGCTTCCGAGTTATTTAAAAACCACTTCTCCACGGTCCGTTTACATCAAAACTTATCCAGCACTGAAGTCCGATAGACGCGGCGTTTGTATTTAGTTCTTTAACATCGAACTAAACACAATTAGACTGTTCTGCAGATATTTGTCCTAGATCTGGGTATTTTTAAATGCATTATGACTTAGGAATTAACAAAAAAATAAGTACCTAGGTGAACATCATCTGGTACCCATAACACAAGATCTTCCTACCTTAGCGCTAGATGGAGCTGTGTGATAAATATTTATAATTATTATTTTTAAATCCAACAATATTATATACTAGCTTGTGCCCGCCGCTTCGCATGCGTTATACCCGGATAAAAAGTAGTCTATGTGTTAATCCTAGTAAACATCGTGTGTGTGCAAAATTTAAGCTTAATCCGTTTACTAGTTTTTGAGTGAAGAGGTAACAAATATCCATACATCTATTGAAGGAAACTCTTTGCTTTTTATTTAATATTAGTAAGATTTGTGAGATTAATTCAACTATCTAGTCAAGTTCAAGTCTAATAATCAGTCATGCAACAACTTATATTTTAATTAACATTCAATTAACGTTGATACTCACTCACCGGTCAACTGAAACTGAATTATTAGAAGGAATTAGCTCATCATAATCGCCCAGTGATTATCTATTAACGAGATCTGTGTTCAGGTGCATTGACTGCAATAAATCACCTGCATGCAGTCAAACACAGTTTTGAGGCTCCTCAAGCAATTCGGTGTGATATAACTTTCATCATATTTTTTTCATCATTTCAGCCGTAAAACGACCTACTCGTATGCTGAACACAAGCCTCCCTCATGAAGAAACATGAGAGGTAGTTACCATACTCACCACGCAACAGGCGGCGGGTAGGCGAGCGCAGTTCGGGATGTAGATACACGGAAAAACGCTGCTGCCCATCTTCCGGATGTATCCCTTAGCAGGCTCTTACTGCATCCACGGGCATGAGAGGGGGGTAACATTCTATTGCCGGCACCCCACGGCAACGATTTAACTTTACCTACAACTAACCACAATTTGAAGTTAACTGAAGGATTACTGGCTCTTTCCCTGATTCTGAAAAAAGTTTTCTGAAGCGAACGAATTCAAATAGGTGATTTACTGAATTTAAATGTTTTCTTGTTTTGTAAATTGAGTATTCTATGCTTTGCTTGCGAAGCTTTTTTGCTCTATTGAATAAACACTTATTGAATTTGACATTGCTGAGTGATACAATAAGATTTTTTTATAAAACTCTTCTATTATCATTATCATATAATATCAAAACATATCATAGCAAATATTATTATAAACAAGCTGTCCTGGCAAAGTTCGTAACGCCTCAAAATCAACAGACATACATTTTTCTTTTTTCTTATTTAATTTTTATTAATTTTTAGTAGTTATTGCAGTAGAACTAGATTAGTAGTAGAAGTGGAGTAGTAGTAAGTTGTTGAAAAAAAAATATGTAAAAAAAAGGTATGCGATAAAATCCTGTAATTTTAAAACTAAAAAAATCGCGAAAGTTTAATAAAATAACAATATAATTATAAAATTTGTTATACTTAAATATTTTCCAACCATAAAATGTCATTATCAACTGAGTTAAATGTATGAGAAATTAAAGTTACGTTTGTATGACGATGTTAAAATAGTCCCTATGTTATTCCGGGCGCAGAAAAATCCAATCTGAAATCATTAAAAGCTCCAGCCGCTCGTGAGTTATATACCTCTATAAGTGGTGTAACTAACCCGACTTTGTTATAAAATTATATTAAATATGAGTATTTATTTTATATGTATATTTCTGTAATGATAGCGAATATATAATATATAAAACATAATATAAAACATAAAGTATAAAAATGTTAATCAATCTTCGATATGTTTTTTTGTTGTTGTAAATATACATATATATATATATTATATATACTTACATTACCTACACACTTTTAAGTGGATTCCCTGACAAAAGCACTACACTAACTTAATTGATTTTACATAAAAGGTAAAATTATTCTATCATTTGTTAACGGAACCTCTAAATTGGTGATACCATATCCCGGTAATATATTCAGTTAGGTTTGATTAACAATGGTCTAATTATTATTGACATTGCTGATATATTATTCTATTCATGAAATTTGGGATACCTAGTCAATTATTAAAGAGCAAAGGCTTTGTTCGAGAACGTAACAGTAATTAATTAAGTTGTCCAATTTATTTTAGTACTTGTACATGTTTGCATTTTATTAAGATTTATCATTATTATGTTTCAGCCGTTATGTTTCCCCTGCAGGGCAACGGCTTCCCTTCCCTTCTTTCTTAGACACTTCCGCTAAGGAAGAAGGCGCTTACGCTTATATTACTATACCGAATTAACAAGCATTGGTACGGGGGTACCAGAAAAGGGGGCGAAGGCCTCAAGAGGTCACCAAAGGTCAAAAATGGCATTTTTGGGTTTTTTGACGTTTTTGGTTATTTGAAGATTTTAATTTTTTTTGGTGACCTTTTGAGTACACAATAACTCCCGGTCCCTGTGACCCTAGGGTCACTAAAATCAATCAGTCCCCATCTCTCATTAAGACGGTGCAAAAGAAAAAAAGTTTTATGTAAATCAGTCAACGCGTTCGGTTGTAATCGGCAAATACACAGACAGACAGACAGCACTATTCATACAGACAGACAGATATATTGAGGGGGAGGGCTCCTCCCCCTCGAATACCGAATTAAAAAATTAATAGTCAAAATAAGATAAAAAAATAAACACTTTGGTATTAAAGTTATCGTGAAATAAAAACAAAAAAAGCGAATACGAAGGACAAAATAGGGTTATATATAAGTTGTACCAGCAGTCGAGAATAAATTATAAAACATAAATAAATAAATATTTAAGTCAGGCAACAACGAAAGCAAAGTATTATATTGCCGTGGCATGCCAGGGGTAGAATGTTAACCCTCCTGTCTTGCCCGTGGATGCAGTAAGAATCTGCTAACCAAGCTTCGGAATATAGGCAGCAGCATCTTTCCGTGTCTTTAACACCTTATAACCTACTGCGCTCGCCAACCCGCATGCCAATGCCAAACTCGCATGCATGGCGAGTATAGCAATAGCCTGTCAAAATCCATGAGTGGAGATACGGGAGGGAGGCCTATGTCCAGCTGTGGGATTCCTAGGGCTGTGATGATGAAGTACTTATGTATAATTATCATGGTAACGTCGGAGGCTCTACTTATTTTAATGATATTTCTTGTATCATCGAGCATCCAAAAGCAATTAAGGTGCTAAATATGAGTTAATAATGCTAGCCATGTTTAACACGCCGTTTAACACTGCCGTGGGGTGCCGGCAGTAGAATGTTACCCCTCTTCTCCTACCCGTGGATGCAGTAAGAGCCTGCTAAGGGACACCTCCGGAAGATGGGCAGCAGCGTCTATCCGTGTATCAACATCCCATACTGCGCTCACCAACCCGCCTGCCAAGCGTGGTGAGTATGGCAACTACCCCTCATGGAGATCCATGAGGGAGGCCTGTGTTCATCAGTGGACGTTTTATGGCTGAAATGATGATGTTTAACACGCCAAAAAGTCCCAAAAGCTCATGCTAAACCAGATGATGAAAACGCCCGGAATAAAGCACATCTGAAATCACAATCTGCAGTTTATAAAAATACTAGCTTTTGCCCGCGACTTCGTCCGCGTGGAAGTCATAAAACGTAAAATCCCCTTTTTCACGCAGAGCCACTTTGATTCGAAAATATAAATCCCATTTATTCCCTATCCCATGGGAATTTCGAAAAATCCCTTCTTAGTGCACCTCTAGGATACTCAAGGTATATGTGTGCTAAATTTCAAGTCTTTGGGTCCAGTGCTTTAGGCTGTGCGTTGATACATCAGTCAGTCAGTGAGTCAGTCAGGACTTTTTTATATATATATAGATTGGTTCCGCAGCGGGAATCGAGCCCGCAATCTCTTGCTCAACAGACCGTTCGCCTTCGCCACAGAAGCACCCGTTATTTTGCTTCACGTTTACATGGCAGGTTCCATTGAGCTAGAGGTCTGCCAGTGACAACGGCCCCCTGATAAATGGGCCCACCAGTGTTGCCAACAGTAAAACCAGCTCTCCACCAGATTCAACCTCTAAAACCACCAGAATACCACTAACGAAAAACGGTCCTACTGTAAAAATCGCTAGAATTTCCGCGAAACAAATTTTAATACTGTGTATTTTAGTAAATAGCCTTTATTATTACGCAATAAAATGTTTACAATTAGTAAATCAACATGAATATTTTTTTGTAACATCAAATAATTCAATAAAAAAAAAATAGTCTTCTTCAGATAAACCATTTTGGTCTACACCATCCTCGGTTTCAGATTTGTGCGATTTTTTGGTACCGATTATAATTGTGACGTTATTTGGAATTGTACATCACTGCAGTATTTTCCTTCCAATTTAAAACCACAGCGTATTCCTAATATATCAGTTACAAGATTTAACTTCATTCTGTTTCTCTGCTTGTTTTTTATTATATTCATACCGCTAAATAGTCTTTCAACATCGGCATTAGAATGAGGCAATATAAGGAAAGTTAAAGCAAATGTCGCTAATTCATCGAATCTAGATTGCCCTTGAGCATCATTGAAATGCAATACTTCATCCCAAATTTTTTTTGTATCTTTAGTCTCATTCCATTTCAACAAGTAAATTTGCCGACATTGGTCATCAACTTTTTAAAATTGTTCCACAAAATTTACATTTCGCTACTGGGCCAATGGTACTTTCAACTACTTGAAGCCAAGAATCCCGAAACTTTTGCGTATAATATTGTGGTTTCAACATATTTACGCATCGAATGAGTACGCGGAAATATTGTACGACGTACGGAGCAGGCAGTCCGAGACGAGACAGAGTTGACTGACTCTGTCAGTTTAGTTTGTTGTAAACTTTTTAATACAGAAAATATTCTACGGGGAATACCTCCGTATAGAGTATTCTGGAGCTCAGTGAGTCTGACGGATTAATCAGTGTGGCATATATGGATGTAAAAACTCCCAAAATAAACTTGAGTACTTAAAGTGGTTGAGTTACAGTATTTTTAGTAATTGGAAATTAATTTTACTAAACCACTAGAAAAATCCACTAGCCACTAAAAGCAATATTTCACCACTAAAGCGGGGGTCGAAACCACCAGTTTTAGTGGAAAATCCACTAAGGTGGTAACACTGGGGCCCACACAATTATTGAATCCGAAATTAGTAGATGGGTATTCAAGTGCAGTTGTTAGTGATAGCCATTGAAAACAAAAAGGGCCGTGGTATTAATGGGCGCCATTTATTATTGGTTATTGGGACGAAATGGCAAAACCATTATTACTGGCTTCTTGGGGAAATTTCCGGTCTGTTTTCGGGAAGGGCTTAAGTTTCGACAATTTCAACTGTTTATTATTATAACAACATATTTGCAAAAACTATGAGAAGCTGAAGTCAGAGCTATAGTCATCAGTGTCGTGCTTTGTTATTTTTTGTAGCTAATCCTACTAATATCAACTTCTCTGGCTTGAACATCGGCTGTTCTATTGTGAAGTGTAATTTGAATAAATGTCTTATAAGTATATTTAGTTTTTTTTACCATAGCACACCAACCACACTCTAAACTACAGGTTTGGCTATTAGAGAATGCTTTAGCATTAAGCCCACCTTTTGTAATTGTGCAATAAAGTATTAAATAAATTTTAATAATAATAATAATAAATAAATAATAATAATTAAAAGTTATATTTTTTCGGGTAAAATACCTTTGTACCTAATCTAAGATTATTTACTTATTTATTAATGTTAGTTTTATTTCTTTACTTAAATTTTACGCCACTCCTTCATTTTCCTGTCCATCCCAAGGTTGCCTGGAAGAGATCGCTCATAGTGATAAGGCCGCCCTTTGTACTCCTGTGTTGTTTTTTTACCTTATTTCTAAATTGTTTATGTTATTTTAATGTGGTGTGCAATAAAGAGCTTTCTATCTATCTATCTATCTAAATAAAATATAAATAAATAAAATAGGAATATAGAAATCAGAAAGTTTATTTGCATATTTGTTGCTTCTTCAAGTAAAAACTGCCTAACAGATAAAGCTAAAATTTTGTACCTAGTTATTATGTAGACCAAAATTAACACATAGGCTACCACTTATTTAGGAAGAACGCGTGCGGAGCCGTAGGCAAAAGCTAAGTTTCTAATAAAATCAAAACAAATTCGTTCGTTTTACATCAAAAGCTTGTTATTATAAAACTTAACATCTAATAATCTATGTTAATTATACTTTATTTCCTTTATTATATTGTTTGTGTTAGAATTAAGCTGGGTACAATAAAGAGTTATCTATGTATCTATCTATCTATATCCACCTGCCGGATGGCTATAAATTTCGCCAAGAAGCCAGTTATAATCGTTTTACCAATCCGTCCCAATAACCAAAGTGGTTACCAACGATTGCCATTATGCACTGACGACGACTAAGAGCACAAATTGTTTGATAGATTGACATAGTAATACCGGCGCCCAGTGATAATGGTATTGGTTATAGGGACGGTATGGTAAAACCATTATCACTGGCTTCTTTGGGAAATTTCCGGTCTGTTTTCGGAAAGGGTTGAAATTGCGATGATTTCGATGCTATGTTTACTAATATAGCATAATATTTGCATGAATATAGACAATCTGATGTCACAGCTAACACAAATGACACAAATGGTTTGAAAGATACCTCGCTTGACCTACTGCAGGTCCTACGTTTTATGTACATGGATATTCCACTTTGTTGTACCAAGCGGCAGTCATCCTCATTTAACATAAGTACTGGTAAAGAGTAGAACTTGCTGCCGATGTCTGTTTTCCCAGATCGGTATAATCTAAGTAGTAGTAGAACTTTTTGTGAAAGGTTCATCCGGGGAAGTACTACCACCATACCTATTTCTGCCGCCAAGCAGTAATGCTGTGTTCCGGTTTGAAGGGCAAGGGGGCGGGGAATTACGGGCACATGAGACTTTACAACTCTGTCTCAGGGTGATGGGCGCAATGCAATGCAGCATTGGTGACGTGCTTAGTGAACGTGATCACCGCGGCATTGCAATTGTTATAGGTGAGGTTACCGCTTAACATCAGGTGTCATTAAAGTAGCATAAAAAAAATCTTGGTTTGTTCAAGGCCAGAGTGCATAGGTTCGTTTTGGACAAGCGTGCTCCACCTTAGGCACATTTTTCTTGTCTCCAAGTTAGATGTTGTCCAAAAGCTTGCCAAGAATAACTAGGTATTACTAAAGTTATACTTCTAAAATAATCAAATTGAACCAATAGACAGATTGCAGACAGCCTTCCAAGTTGTAAGCACCTAAATTGATTTTTGTAATTATTTTGTGCTGAATGCATTATTTTCTTACACCCAACAACTAAACGTAACCCGACCTGAAAATAATCATGGTCACTTAATTTGTTTTTTTTTTTAAATTGAGAATAATCTAAATAAATGCTATTGTAGTAGCGTAAATATACTTTAATATTGCCTATTTCTTTCATTTTAATTAAATTTCCCGATGTTTCATTATGCAAGAAAACTTTAATAGTCAAAAGCTACTCGTATCTAGGCACTGCTATTCGTATTGATTATTATTAAAGCTTTAGCAATGAACATGGTTATAAATGGGAAACATATATTAAATTTGTGATAGTTTTCCGTCAGTTCTAATAAAACACAGAATCACTTCTGTGGTTTAAGTACCGCTTAAAATCCAGTCCCATCGCTTCTCTCAACATTAACTTCGACTTGGTCCCCGTAATGTGGTTTCTTTTATCGTATTAATCCGTTTAAAATCAATGCCGTGGCAAGAGCTCATGCATATTTACTAAGTGTCGAATAATCTGAATGAAAGATTAGGTTTGAGCATGCGTAGGTGTGGATTAACCTTTTAATTCAAAAGAACTCACGCCAACCAATTATAATTAAGAAATGGGGACGGTAGAGTCGATTTGTGGCGTATATGGGGTTCTTGTCGTGGTTTTAACTTTATAACATCAAGATACTACTGAGAATAGTTTTCAAAGGAAGTAAAAAATGAATGATCACACTAGCCTATTAATTTAGAATAATACATTTTATTTTTATAATACACATCAACTCAGCCGTAGAACGGCTATCCACGTCCACAGCTGGACAAAGGTTTCAAGTATCTCCAAGATCATGAGGGCAGTGTTGGCATACCTACTCGCTATGCTAGGCAGGCGGGTCGGCCAGCGCATTACGGGATGTTGATACACTGGAAACGCTTTATACCTTGTCAGATATACATATACATTTAGTTAATCAGTGTCGTAGGGTGCTGGCATGAGAATCTTACCTCTCCTCTCTAGCCCGTGGATTTAGTATGAACCTGCCAAAGAATACCTCTGGAATATGGGCAGCAGTCTTCACTAAGCCCTCACGAAATCATCTCTACCGCGGTACCCTAAAAGCGTTATCTACGTCGGACGAATAATTATAATGCGGCAAGTCAGGTGACGGAGGTTTAACATCGAATTAGCCCGCTAAGCTAACAGTTTTAGAGATCTTTATCGTATCCACTTATGAATAATAAGCGGGTATTGGAGTCGGTGGCTTTTCTTGTGCGCTTGTAAAATATATATGTTATATAAATGCGTTTGGGCTGTGCATATATTGTACTTGCCAAACAAAGAGTAACTTTCTATGCAAATAATATTTAGTCGAGCTTCTGTCTGCAGTTTTACACGCATTCAACCCAGATAAAAGTAGCCTATATGTTAATTCTGGTCAATATCTTATTATAAAAAAAAAACAACCTAATCGTTTCAGAACAATGGGCAGATAACTACTATACAAATCATATTTAGATCAAGAGTGATTGTTGCTACGTCTTTTATTTCTGTTTTAAAGGATTTAAACAATTTGGTATGTTTTTTGACGACCTTCTGGTTTCTGGTTTTGGACCCAAAGTTAGTCTTGGCCTCCGATACGAGAACTGACCACTTTCTTTACTACTACAGTCATAGAACTAGCCGAACTCACAGTAGTTTGAAAGCTTGTGAAAACCTCGAAGAAACTTTTTACGGTTTATATTCTTTCATAAAAAAACTACTCAAAATACGATACCTACACTTTAAATTAGAATTGCCAACGGGTACTTCGATTTCTCTACTTTTGTAGCACATAATTATGGACACTACATTTCATGTCTTAAAAAGAATGCAACTCTCAAACTTCCATAAACAATCACAATAATCTAAGAACTGCCAAGCGAGGTACAAGTATCCCATGTATACGAGTACGTTAGCTTCATTATTCGGTAAAATACACTACACGGCTCAGTAAAATAATAAATACTCCCAACCAAAGTAAACAGAGTGATAGGGATAGGGTATTTCCCTAATGATTGATAGAATAGATAAATTACATACCTTTCTTGCATAATAGAAAAATAACCTCGAGTAATCGCTACCACCTCACCTACTGATTGTACTAGATCACGCACCACGGAGTTGTTCAATGTTCAAGTTCATCTTTAAAAGACTTAACCACTTAAAATTGCATAAACAGCCACAATATGCCCCCTGCCTCCCTGCAACTCCACAAGTACCTAGGGTACTTCAGGTAGCTTCATTACTCCATTTTAAATGCTAATTGAGTGCGTCTGGCAAGATGAATAATGAAACAACAGTTGCGAATCTGGCATTCTGTTGTGCTGTGATTGAAGTGGAGTAGACACAGTTTGCTTACTAATTGAAATCGAGTCGAATAACGCTGCATAGTTGGAGATCTGGCTTAAGAATATATGATAAATCCTCATCTAATATTTGACTGAGACAATTAATATTATAATTTATAATTCTAAATAAAAAAAAAGGTCTATTAGCATATGGATGCCTACATATTCTTTGACAATATTGCTTAATAAAAACAACAAAAAAAAAAGAAAAAAAGTAGGTAATTTTAAACAACTTTTTTTTAACAACCTGCTTGCCAAGCGTGGTGAGTATGGCAACTACCCCTCGTGGATGTCCATGAGGGAGGCCTGTGTTCAGTAGTGGACTTTTTACGGCTGAAATGATGATGATGATTGCTTAATTTACTAATTTCTCGACTGTGTTATACCAGACTAGCATGTTATTTTTGTTTTGTTTTATTAGTATGAAAATTTTTGTTTTTATTATTTAATATGATATTTATGAGTTATGACATTAAAACATTTTTATTTTTAAACTATTAAATTTGTGATTTTAGTTTGATAATAATTTGACATGTTTTTATCTAATACGCAATGTATTTTTAATCTTAGTCTAGTGTCTAGGCGCGTTAGAGCTACATATATGTATGTAAGCCCTTACAACAGTTTTCTAACTATGTAAATAAATATGTTTAATATAATAGCGTCAGCAACAGGTATGGAAGCGCCTGGGAGATTATTAGATGGATTATTTTATATGAAAGTCAATAAATGTTTATTCAATAGAGCAAAAAGCTACATATACCTAATAATATAGTTAAAAGAAAAATATAAACATTGAAATTGAATATAGCACATAGTCTGTGAGTCTGCGAGGTATAGGGATGGTTGGAGTACTTTGAGGGAGACCTTTTCCCAGCAGTGTGACAAAAAGGGTTTAAAATAGCACAAAATTTAATTCGTTCGCTTCAGAAAGCTTTTTTTTCTAAGTGAGGGACAAAAGCGATGAAGAAACCAAATTACTTCATTTCTATTCATTGTTAAAATGTTTGTGTCTTTTATAGTATATTATTTTCATGCATCTCTAGTTTAGTTCAGTGTAAGATTATAATATATAATTTTATTATTATTATAAAAAAAATAATTAATTAATTAAAAATACTGTTAAGGATTTGGCTAAGCAACCCATGTGGATTTTATCATAGTATTTTTATAACTATCTATTTTATTATATCTTTGACTGCGTCAAATAACAGATGAGAGTTTAAATTTCTCAACCGGATCATAGACCATAATAATGGATTTGCATTAATTCCGATGGGCATGTTAAAATGCAATATCTAGGCCCTAACCAATGTGCAAGCTATTTAAGAATCTGGTCTTGGGCTTTTGTCTATAGTCGGTGTTACAGAACGTTACTCGAACTTGAGAAGTCTAAGATGACATTATTGTGGCTATTACCGACTAATCAGTCGGTCTGTCAATCATATTGCCCAGAAAGTTTAGTCTAGATAAAATAGAATTATTTGAGTCCTTAAATGTTTTAGGTTTTGGCACCTACTCAAAGTTGCCAATAATTGTGAAATAGGTTCAAGTTAGCAAATCATGAGCGAGCGACGTGCGTATATTCATTTTAGTTAAACTTTAGTTTTTAAAAATCACAGATTAAATATTTAGTTAAATGTTGGAAATTGTTCTTTAAATGCTACCTATCTGATTGTCTCTAAAATAATTACAACCTAGACTTAAATAAATAAACCACACTAAAACAGTATGTAGTAAAAAACAAAACTTTGAAAATAAAAACGTGTAACTTTCCTCGGTTATTCTACAGAATGACGGATAGCAATTACCGTCGTTATGGTCTGTCAAGGTGTATAGTTATTATGAAAAATGTGTCTTTTATTGTAAGTCAATACACCCGCATGTGGGTGTTGCTTATTATGTAACAATTGGTGGCGGTCAGTGTTTGGTCAAGCCTCGGAAGGATAATAATCCGTAACGCACGGGTGAACATGACTCGTACGAACTTTTTCCTTGTTCATAGTTAACAACATCTTGGGGCGAAGGCGTTCAAAAATGTAGGGTAAGGCTTCTAATTTACTTACATACATTGTGGTTGTAAATGTTAAGTAGAAACACCAATTCATGTAACTACTGACAAATCAGGTTATCGCAAAATAGCAGGTCTTTTAACTAAGATTAAAAAAATTATGACGTCATTGACATCTTCGCCTATAAGCTCTATTTTATTTAAGCAACAAGTTACAAACTTCGTTTTTTGAACTCCTAAGCTTTGCTAAAATTAAGACAGAGTTGTGCTATCATGAGCTCAATATTATTGTCTTACAAATATATTTATGAGGATAGCTTTCCTATTATGTGTCGAGAAGGCTTCGACACAAGGGTCAATCAGATTAGATAGGCGCTGCGTAAATAATATTACTTTAAATCTGATTGCCGGGAATCTCGAACAATCGTCTACACGTTGAGAATAATGTGCACCATGGAAATGTGATGAAATAAGAACGCGCAAGAATGACTAAGTCCACTACTAACCTTGCCATACAGGTCCTGGAGCCTCCGGGAAGTCTGCTGATAGTTCGCCCTATCCACAATGTATTTCCACATTGTATATGCACAATATTCTGAAGCACAACACTTTTTAGAAGTCATTTCACGATAGTATGTTCGTTTACGGAAGAATTAATACGTTAGAAAGCTTTTTGCTCAAAGGCGTGTCGCGCACCGTCCACCCACGAAAAAACCTCAGTCGCTGTCATTTCGACAGCGGCGGTAGGTTTCGATTGTCGCGCATCCATTTTATTTCTACCCGCACAGAAATTTCTGGACTTGTTTCTTGATTCGCAAATCGCTACCAGTAACGCCATCTAGCGAAAGCTTTCGTAAACCTTGAAATCTATTGCGAACAAAATAACCACGACATATTCCGATGCACATATTTCAACGATAATAGTACGAAAACGAAACATATTATATGTGCTACACTGTGTGCTACACTTGGTAACTGTCTATCTGTGTGTATTAAAAGGTCATCATCATCATCATTATCACAGCCGTAAAACGTCCATTACTGAACACAGGCTTCCCCCACGGATGTCCATGAGGGGCAGTTGCCATACTCACCACGCTTGGCTGGCGGGTTGGCGAGCGCAGTACGGGATGTTAATACACGGAAAGACGCTGCTACCCATCTTTCGGAGGTATCCCTTAGCAGGCTCTTACTGCATCCACGGGCATGAGAGGAGGGGTAACATTCTACTGCCGGCACCCCACGGCATTAAAAGGTGCTTTTGCACATTTCTCTTGTAATTTGTAGGAATAGTGCGTAAAGCCACAACCACCTTCTTATGTCTCCAAGCACAAGTTCAAGTGACCAATCTCTCACGGGTGACTCAGAGCTCAGTAGTACATAATCATTTGACATATGTCTTCCTCGTTGAGTGGTGATGTTTTTATTGCATTTTTATCGGCGTGTTATTGCTATCTTTTACTATCTATATCCAATTGACAACGGTACTTTGACCGTGTTATATGATAGGTCGCAACATGGTATATGTTACATCCAATTTTCTAAATTATAGGAGAAGCTATTATAATTTTGGAACTGCCATGTCTTCTGATCGTTAAATTCAATGATATTATGGGTTCAATCATTTATAAAATTGCTTAGGTGCGATACCAAGCTATTATTTTATGAATTGAAAATTGTAATACATTTGGAATTATGATTTATGGTTTTCAAGGTAACTTAGTTTAAATACTTCTATATTATTCAACAAAATGCTGTGGAGAATGTTACCCTTCTATTGTCGGCAACTTACGGCATTATTGCGCCTATCATGCCCGTGGATGCGATAAGAGCCTGCTAAAGGATACTTTCGGAAGATGGGCAGCAGCGTCTTTTCGTATAACAGCATCCCGTACTGCGCTGCCAACCTGCCTGCCAACTGTGGTGGGTATGACAATGACCCCATTAAGTTCCATATGGGAGGCCTGTTTTCAGTAGTGGACGTTTTACAGCTGAAATGATGATTTAATAATAACAATTTTATCCACTCTGCTCTTCGTAGTTTTAGGGTATTTGTTTTTCTATTTAGTAAAAAAAAATATGAGTTTACAAATAAATTATATGTAATAATAAGTATACAAATGTGTTTAATTATGTACATACCTCCTTATATTTTTTTATATTGTTTCAGATCACAGAAAAACTACAACATCATTATAAACATGTCATAAGGTAACATTTCGTTTCTACAAAGACCCGTTCTGAAATTATAGTAACCCACTTATAACCATTTTCTTTTATCTCTAATGCCATATTTTGCTCGCTTTTGTAATCCTTTGTGCACTTCCACACTATGTAACTGTCTTCATTATGAGCCCAAATGAAATGTACCAACATTCCCATTTCTAATTAGCTGGTTTATATTTATGCAAGAAATGCAGTGCTGTTTTATTTGAGATTATTTTATGGTTAAAATCTGGTTTGAACTAAGCTAAGAGTAGATTCGAAATTCCAGCTAATGATAACTTATTATGCTTCTTTTTCCTAATAATTTTATTGTTTTTGTTTGAGTGCTGGTAGGTCAAAATTCGATTAACTACCCCCGAGGAAATAGAATTCTCACGCTTTATTACGTCGTTTAATTATTTTGAAAGTCGTGTATTTTTTGATATTTTTGTTCTAATTATATGTTAGGGTTATTTACATTGGTTATTTGTGCACAAATTCATATGTGTCTCCGGTTTCGGACGGTTATATATCTTTATTGTATTTATAGGACAAACAAATGGCTTTCACTTTTAATGGGTAAGAAAACATATTCTTATTGCGCTATTTCTATTGAGAAATATTTTTTTATAAGCTTCTGCAATAAAATTAACGACCAACATTTCTCTCGCAAATTCAAAATCCTTGTTAACTCAGCGCTACTATCGGGAAATCCAAAACTTATAGGTTCCAGTAACTATCTCTCGGTTTATAGGTCGGAGCAGTTGGCCAATTACGGTAGAAGGTTCTATTAACTACCCACAGATTATCATTAACTTAGCCTAGATCCAAGTGTAGAATGTAAAGGTAGGTGTAGGTGAGCATTGTATTTAAGATGTTTTAAATAATCCTAGCAAGTATATACACATAGCAACATCTAGTCCCAAACTAAGCAAAGCTCATATAACTGAAACCAATGATTGATACAATACTGAAAATCACTTTGTATGCTAATATATACATAGAAATCACTCAAAACAAATATTTGGAAAATCAAACATTGGTCTCCCGACTGGGATAGAACCAACAACCTCCTGCATCTCAGCCGGCTATTAGAGCAACTGAGAGACAGTGGCCGTCATGCCGTTGTTTATAAAACTAGCGTCTGCAATTAACCTAAAGGTCGTAGGCTCACTGACACGACCCCGCTCCCGCACAACACCGCCTATAATAAACATCACTCGCTGTCAACGCGCCTTCACAGCCAGGAGTAAACCAGCTGTCCCCGCGCTCCCGTGCACCGACAAGCTAGCAAGCAACGTACTTCAAGCGAGCGGTCTACGAGCGTCCATCGCGCGGGTGGCGAACTGCTTTAAGCGCGTGGTAAGCGAAACGTCAATCGAGTGGTGCGATGGCGGTAAGCGAGCAGTCTGCTAATTTATGTTCTTAATGTTTGTAATTTACAACAACACAGGACGCCTTAAAGCTCATATTTCAATAAATATTATTTTGCCGGGTCGGAGCGGTATCGTATAAGTCAGCTACGACATTAAAACGGACTTGACTACTCGCTGTCCAACCAGCTGCCCGCCCACTAACTTATACCTGTCAACTCGTACTCCTTCTGCCCACTGACATGCTAGCAAAACTAAGTTTGGCAACTTTAAGCGAGCAGTCTACATGCATACATCGCGCTAGAAGTTTATGGTAAGCGAGACATTAACTATAGAGTGGTACGATGGCGATAAGCTTGCTTACAGCATTCAGGTTGTCTTAAAGCTCACATTTTAATGAATATTATTTTTCCGAGAGGTGTCGTATAAATCGGCTACAACCTTAAGGCGCGTCTCTCAATTCTTCGGTACATTTCTGCCCAAGGCGTATGTCAGTCATCCCCACAGATTATACTCTAATCCCCCTCCTTTGGACTAAGCTGCTTTCATTGCTGGGGATGTCACGCTGAAGCCAGTCAAGTTCCAAATCTGTGTCGAGGAACGTTGTGTGTTCAGTTTATTTCAGTTTTAGAAGACAAACATGGAGCTAACCCGAATTTTCGTTTCGTCAATTTTCTCAATACAGGTTAGTGGATGGTGCTGTGAAGCAAATTATTTGGAGATCAAATTTGTTGAGTGGCGGGAAGTAGAGAAGAACATAGTAAGAGGCCTTTGTCCGAATAGTCAAGCATACAGGGTGGTTGAATTTATACATTTTGAGAAAAAAATATTAAAAAATGTCTGTATAATGAATAAAATAAATGCTGCCAGCTGGTAGCCCCTACTACTAAGAATAGGTCTCTTCTTCGCACCACCCCTGACGGTCTTCCTAGCAAAAATCCTTTGAATGTATGTAACTTATTGTTAAAATTACACAGGTATAACGCGGACTGAGCGAATGAAAAGTCGTAAACGCATATCGTATATCGTAACGCAGTAATTCCTGTTTAAATTAGCTATTGATAATTATTTTAAATCTTGCCACTATTTTTAAAATATTGGCTAGATTATGTGTACAGAAAATTTAGAGACATCGGTTTCGCTCACCTGTTAAGTGAAAATCTAGTGCAGTTTTTGGTATATTTTTTTCTGTTGTAATATTATAGTTAACCTACCAATTTGAAGTAAAAAGGATGAAACATTCAAAATATAAAATATCAATTGCGAATGTCTTGTAATTGCTGCAAAAAGGAGTTACTGACGCCAATATTGTCATTATTGTAAAGTCTATATTGAACTTTACCAGAACGAATATTCGGTACGGTATATTCGGTCATTTCAGCGGTAGTACGCCGTAGCGAGAAGGTTCGTTGAAAATGTCAAGTCGTAATCGATGGCTAGCTAATGTGGGTTTAATGTGGCTTCGGACGTGCTTCCGCATGGCTCTAGCGGATTAGCCGTAATCCTCATTCTTTGTACAAGTCACTTGGGGTGGCGTTCAGCTAAAATCGTGATGTGTTGTGTTTACTTTGATTTTTAGTCCTGAATTTTACAGGCTTTTGATCCACTCTGGGTATTGTTGGTCGTGTTTTGGTGCAGTATTATTGAAATGAGTAACAGGATGCTAAGAAGGCATCTAATGATTGAAGTGAGTGGCTCTGCCAGATTAGGTGCCGCTTTGCTAAAATCGTGATTTTTTGTGTTGACGTTGATTTGAATAATACAATTTTCAAAATTTAGTTATTTGATCAACCTTAGGAAAGTATTGTTGGTTGTGTCTTGTTGCATTAGGTAGTTTCATTTTTAAGTTTGTAAATTACTGTTTTTTCTTCTGAATAATATCTGACTTTTCTTTGAGGATGGTATAGATGCTGGTCAAGCCTGGGACATTGTTAAATGGGTTACCATTTACAATGTATTAGGCACTACACAGCATTCCGTACAGCATGAAATGTTGCTGACACTATTTAAATCATCGATAATAGATGTAAAGGCCTTACAAACAGTAGTCGTTATTTTAAAATTCTTTGTTGAACTGGTTAAAAAGGCAGTATTGTGTAATGGGTTAAATCTAACTTAAAGTTAAGCAACGACTAACTCCGGGACTCAGTAAGTCTAATAGCCGAATGTGGCATTGTAGTTCATGTTCTATAACCGCCGGGGGACAAATGTTTGCTTTTCTGCAGTTACTTGTCTCAGGCCGGGTTGTTTTCAATGTAATAAATAAAATAAGTATTTATTGCAAAAAAAAATCCTTTATTGTACCAATCATCTGGTTTCCACAGTATAAGCTTGGCTTAGTTTAAGAGACGGTGCTGCTGGAAATGTCTAGCATTATTTATTTAGTTACAGGCTGTTAAAGCGACCCTAACTCCCAGATGCTACCTGTGAGAAATTCAACCGTCTATGTTTTGTTAATCAAAATTTAAATAAAAATAACATATGCCAGTCTGTGGCCTTAAAATTTGTTTACCTAAGCCCTAACGATAACATCCCTCTCGCTATATTGTAGCTCAGAAATAACAGCTAGGTTAACTTTTCGTTGGCAACGAGTTAATAATTTTTGGTTTTGTTTTACTATTGTAACCAGATGATTGATAGAGTACCTGCGTAAATATAGTTTTTTTGTAAAGTATGTAAAACTTCTATTTCTGCCGCCAAACAGTAATGTTGCATAGCTATGTTCCAGTTTGAAGGGTAAGGAACGGTGACAATACGGAAACATGTGACCTTACAACGGTACACTATAAATATATATAACGGTACATTATACAGGTGATAATTAAGTTTTCGGTATTAAAATTAAATAAAAAAAATATACCTCTATATATATTAAAATTTGTCAATTCTCCGATAATATCTCCGAAACTGAAAAGCTAGCTTAACCGTTGTAGTATTTCTAGAATGATCATGGTTTAAACTATATTCATGATTATTTTCAAATCTGTAAAGCAAAGAGTTTAGATTATAGAGGGGGACGCTTAAAAAAATAAAAACTAAGGACATGAAATTTAAGTTCATTTTTTTTTTGAGTGGAACTGAACCCTAAATCGCAAAATTGTCTTTGCAACCCCTGTATGGTTTTAAAGACCTTTTGAAAGATACACCTACAAGGTGGAATAAACAAAAATTATGTGTGTTGAAGGTATCCCAAATTTATAATACTTTGACAAAAAGAATTCATTTTTTGCCGTGTGATGGCAGTAGAATATTTCTACTCCTCTCTAGCCTGTGAATGCATTAAAAATCTACCAAGGAATTCGCTGGGCAGCAGCGTTTTTCCGTTAACCGATATCTCAACATCCCGTACTGCGCTCGCCAACCAAGCGTTGCGAGTATGGCAATAACCCACCTCACGATCATAGAGAACGAAAAGTTTTCCATGTATACGAGTAAAATTATTCAATAAATTCTTTGCGTAATTTAGATAATGTCCGTTTTAGCAATTCTATCAGAAAATTGTTAATTAACAAATCCTTCTACACCCTTGACGAAGCGCTTGCTGATGATTTAACTGAATGCTTAATTTAATATTTTTATTTATTGTTTCTATTGAACGTTTACTTTATGTTTTTTACTAATGTTTTTGACTTTTCCAAGTGTACAACATTGTATCTTAATGGAATAAAATTAAATGAAACGTTCAGCAGTGGATGTGGACACTTGGACAGCAATCTTGCGTTTGAGATGATGATGACGAATAATTTATCAACTTACCTAGCTGTGCTGATAAGCTATACCAAAACCGAATGTGGTCGCCGTTGTGGGAATGTGTTATTCTTCTGCGAACAAATAAAGTTACGTCGTAGTTTCCTATAAACTCATCCAGTTTGTAAATAAACGGGAGACCATTGTTTTCTATGTATTTCGTATTCATTGAACACTGAATAATTGTATGCTGAATTGAATTCGACGTTTGATAGTGAGTTTGACGTTAGAATATTCGTATTGAGTTTTCGTTATCATTGAGTATTAGTGATACGATCAGTATCGTGACAATTTTGGAAAGAAAGAAGGATTTGTTAAGGGCAACTATTTTAGAATATATAGGTACAAAGTATTATTGAATGAAACCATGTATATTTTTTGCATATACAGGGTGTATTATAATTATGTGTACTAAGCCGAAAGTGGGTGATTCTGCCCACCCCAAGAAACCACTTTAGTTCTACGACTTTTCAGGATTTGGAAAAACTAAATTTAAAATAACTTTATTTAAGAAAAAATAACACGAAATTTCGTTTTTTTTTCTTTGAAAAGACTTGTATTTTCGGGTCTCAAGCTGGTGCCCGTGACTGCGTCTACGTAATTCGCGATAAAAAGTGGCCTTTGTCCTTTCTATCTCTATATCCATTTATTAAGATCTTTTCAATCGTTTTCATGAGTAAACTGATCATACACACTTTCGCATTTAAAATATTACCAGGAATCTATTAAAGTCATCATCATCATTTCAGCCGTAAAATGTCCACTATTGAACACAGGCCTCTCTCAGGGATTCCCATGAGGTGTAGTTGCCATACTCACTACGCTTTGCAGGCGGGTTGGGTGTCCGCTGGCGGGGCCAGCGGAGAACGGGATGTTGATATACGGAAAGACGCTGCTGCCCAACTTCCGAAGGTATCCCTTAGCAGATTCTTACAGCACCCATGGGTATGAAAAGAGGGGTAAAATTCTACGGCACCCCGCGGCGTAAGAAAGTCATAGCGCATTGTAAAACCAAACCAATTCAATTCGATTATTATGAAAAGATAAATACTAAAAATCAACATAGCCATCTACAAATAGTTGTTGGATATCGATTAAAAGATTTAAAATTTACAACATATATTTTTTTCCAACTTGACATTTTTTAAAGCCAGTACTTACTTGAGTCCTTGTATTGAGGTAGCAAACATTTATGAATGGAAAGTAGAAAAACTATTAAAGTAGACAATTATTAGGTAAAATAGGTACGTAGGCCTTTCTGTTAAGTAATCTGGTTCTCTGACATGACAGCTAGCCTACCCTAGTAGGGTTGACAAGATTTTTGGCTTAGATAATTAATTATATTTTTTACAGGGTATTTTGTAACACGTTGTATAAATAAGTTAAACCTAGCCGGAATGGCTCTATTATTTATTGAGATTGAACAATTTATAGATTTCCAAAAACAATCTGATAAAAATGTGACTCAAAAAGGAGTGGGTACGAAGCGTTGTATTTGGTGAATAAATTTTCTTTTGTTTGAGTTAGATATTACCCTGTTTATTTAGAACCAATTGGACCGCGACAGCGGGAGATTAAGACAGCTGGAAAAATGGCAGGATGGCTATGCTTCATCATCATCATTCCAGCCGTAAAATGTCCACTACTGAACACAAGCCTCCCTGATGGATCTCCATGAGGCGTAGTTGCCATACTCACCACGCTTGGCAGGCGGGTTGGCGAGTGCAGTACGGGATGTTGATACACGGAACGACGCTGCTGCCCATCCAACTACTTTTTGTAACTTTTATATAAAAGTTAGACGTAGGCTGTCGCCGACTTTTTTGTAGGCAATATCAAGCTCTAAAACTTTTATCTAGAACTCAAACATTATAGCCCTCATCGTTAAGGCAGCGTTCGTAAGAAACGTTTTCGTTTAACCATTTTTTCTCCGACTTACTTTGCAAATCCAACTACCACGAAAAAGTATTTTAATTTTTCGGGCTAATTTATAGCCTACGAGACTCACAAATACTGTGGTTTTCTATTAGTAAAATAATTTTTAAAATCGGTTCGTTAGGTCCAGATATTACCCCTTATTAAGATGGTTTATACAGCGTCAGCAACTGGTAATCATGCTGTACGGGACGCTGCAGTGCCTGGGACATTGTTAGATGGATTAGGCTTGCCCAGCACCTATACCATCCTCTCAGTTTAGTCAGCTATTATTCAGAGGATATAACAGCTCACGATGTTTCCTTCACCGTTAAAGCACGTGTTAAGTGTACACATAAATGTTTCAAGAAAGAAAAATCCATTGGTGCACTGCCGGTATCGAACCCACGACCTTCGGATTGAAAGTCAGGGGTACATACCACTCGGCCAACACGGCTTTATTACCCCCTACAACGTCACAAACTCACAAAGTTTACCTCTTTGTAATATTAGTATAATGTTAAGGCGCCAAGAAAACCGATAACCTACAGCACAAGAACTTCAATGCCCGAGTTTTTCCAAGAACCTCTTGCCTTAGCAAACGGAACGAATGCTCTTCTAGTGTGAAATTTCACAAGAAACGCATTTCTATTTCCATCTGTTGGACACAATAATATTTGTACATGTTTTGTACGGCAGTAAATTTTGTATTAGATTTCTCCCACACAAACGCGGGCACGTACAAGTTACTGGGCATTGCACTTTCGCATAAATAACACAAATGTTGGACAGTATTCTTGAATCTGTATTTGTGGAGTGTTCAGAACTGATAAATTTTATTTATTTTATTGTGCTCACGCCTTCGTATTGCGCTTTAATGCGCTTTATCCATATTGACAATGATGTGTATGAGTTATTTCGCTGAAACTAATCGACTATAATATTAGCAGGCAGACAGAGGTTTATCATTATCATTATCATCATCTCCATTATGAGGGACATAGGCCCTCCCTCATGGATCTCCAAGTACTGGTTAAGAGGGCGATGTTACCATACTCACTACGCTTGACAAGCAGAGGTTGAAATAACAAAATAGTGTAGAAATAGTAGTCGATGACGTCATCAAACGCTATCTTGCCACAGATTAGTAAGTATTTTTACAGTTTTGTCATTTATTTTAATACTTGTACTAAAATCTTTCATTTTATAACTTTATTGAGAGTTCTTTTAAACGTACGAGTTTAGGCGTTTAAGCAGCCATATAGAACCTACCCATAACACAAGCTCTGCTTAATTTGGATTTAAATGGTCCTGTGTGAAATGTCAAAGATCATATCATATTATTTTAGATTAGAAGTGTAGCTTAATACCAATCGTGTAAAAAATGTTATCATCTACGTATAAAAATTAACGAGTCTTAAAAAATAAGCGTAAAATTAAAAATACACAGCTTACTGTGTATTATACCTTACTTCGCTTGTTCTCGCCGTGGGGTGCCGGCAGTAGAATGTTGCTTCTCTTCTCTTGCCCGTGAATGCAGTAAGAATCAGCCAACAGATACTACCGGAAGATGGGCCGCAGTGTCTTTCCCTGTATCGAACTACAGTATTGCGCTTGCCAACCCGCCTGCTAAGCGTGGCGAGTATGGCAACACTCCCCCCATGATCTTGAAGATACATGTGTCCAGCAGTGGACGTGGACAGTCCTACCGCTGCGATGATGATGACTTCGTCTGTTCTGAATTGAATGAGTCACCCTGTATATACTGATAGTCTCAAGATTATAGTAGCCTTTGCGTAGGAGTATGATTTACTTTACCGATGCTACGACCAGCTACACGAGATGTTCTTGGAAGCTAAACAACTCCCATATTGCTTTAGCTTTCAAGTTGGTATTCACTGTTTATTGGCATTCTAATTCGGTCACTGTTTTTTTCTGGTTTGACTTCAGAACATTATTATTAGTGACCGACCGAAGGTTTGGTTTCGGTTTCGGCTGGAAACCTTGTTTCGGTCGGATACTAATCCAACTTATATTATAAAGCCGAAAGTTTGTTTGTATGGAGGTTTGTTACCTCTTCACGCAAAAACTAGGCTACGGATTGAGCTGAAACTTAGCACACGTATTGATGTTGACCATGATTAACACATAGGCTACTTTTTTGAGCTTGATTAGGCTTGCCCAGCACCTGAAAAATCCTCCCGGCAAAAAAAAAACCTTCTTTTCTTTCTGTTGATTAATAGTTGATGTTCAGGTAGTAGGCCTTTGCATCTAATATAGATGATTTATAGAGCGTCAGCAACTGGTAATACTACTGCTGTTCATTACATCCTCGATAATTCATTAGTTCGATGAGGTTCAATATTTCCACGGATATGTGGAAAATAACGATACACATCTCACTATCATATCACTTTGATTTCAAATAAAAGAACCCATTGCTTTTCGTTTTATCTTCATCGCCTCGGCTTTTCTTATATGGTTGACAGTAGGAAATCCCGGCAAGCCTGAATGCATCATAAACCTATGCGTGGCTTCCAAAGGATTTCTCGTATCTGTTTTTATTTCTCCTCTGGTATTTTCAAAAGCGAAACTGACTTTACTCCCGTTCGCTGTGACTTTTAGAAGAGGATTTTATACAAGCTATAGGAAAGTCAGTAGGGTATTTTGCTCCATATGATAAAAACCTAATAATGCCTATATTTTTAGATAGCTTAGGCAAAAATCAGTCGGAAATGTTAATTTAAGTTCTTACTATAACAAAACAAGAAAATTAAATTAAATTTAAAGTGTCCAAGTGTCAATGTCAACTGATAACGTACTTATTAACATACATCTAACTGGGTATTTATCGCGTAAATTACCTTTATTATTTTCCGACGTTTCGCTTGGATTGCACCAAGCATGGTCCCGGGAAGACTGACGTGATGGAGGTACCGCAGCAAAGGGAAGGCGTTTGTTGAACTACCCTCACTTGATCTTCATAAAAAAATATTAGGGCCGGTTCCCACTGGGACAGCACACTACACTGACTGTATCCACATACTTAGTTGATTTTTCACGCCCGGTTATATGTATGTTAATAATGTGTTGTGATCGCGAAAGTTTAAAAAAGACGATTACGTACTTTATGGCGCATTTTTTTAAACACTAAGTGACGTCTTGACCACAGAGTTATGGCGTCCAGAACGTGCGTCCAGCATTTTCGTTAAATAACGAACGAAAATAAGGATAAAAGTAATATTTAAATGCATTTGTGGCACTTGTCATTTTAATAAGAATTTAATTTGGTGATTTTTTAATGGTTTATTTAGAACTTAATTGTGACACTTTTAAAAAATGGGCGTGATACTTATGTAAGCCTTATTCTATATATTTTAATGAAATCTTGTTTTAGTACCAATAATATCGAAAAAACCAGAGTTGCCCTGGACCCAGGGCACAGAAGAACAATTATTGTTCTACTGGGCCCCTGCCATCTACGGCACGGAAAATTGTTAAAAAATAAACTCAAGAACTATATTATAGCTTCCTTTCTTACTCGTATATCATCATCATCATCATCATCAGCCTATATTAGTCCACTGCTGGACATAGGCCTCCCCAAATCTGTGCCATTTCACCCTGTCTTCAGCATGCCGCATCCAGTATATCACTAATTACATAATCATGTAGGTAGTCATCAATTTACTACCGCAAAAACATATTTCTCGACAAGGGAAAAAACTCAACCCCCTGGGTCGCTTCCCTTACTTGCAAACTAATTTGTTAACTTACCTTGTTATTTTCTAATAACCAAAACGTAATAGTTAAATTAAATAGGAAATATTTTTGTTTATCAAACATTGCAATTGTATGTCGTTGGCAGTAAGAATGTTGCCTCTCCTCTCTTGTCCGTGGATGCAGTAAGAATCTGGCAAGGTATAGCTCCGAAAACGAGCAGCAGCGTCTTTCCCTGTATCACATCCTGTACTGCGCTCGTCAACCCGCTTGCCAAGCGTAGCGAATATGGCAACAATCCCCATGACCAGAGTAATTGGAGATTTATGAGGGAGGCCATTGTCAAGAAACATTAAAACTTTAAATAGAAAATATTTAAATCTTAGACTAAACAGGCAAATTTGAATTAAACATAATGAATGCTCCAAAAGTAATATTACAAAATTTAAATTAAAACAACAATAAATATGAAAGTTGGCAGACTGAATCCGCAACGGGTTGAGTTCAAAATTAAGAAACACTCTTACTGTAATGAATGGACTGGGACGCCATTAAAATAGCAGATCATAAATAATTCAGGCAGGGTTTGGCGCAGTTTCAGACATTTCCACATGAAATTTCATGAGGATCATTTTTCCAACGATGCGTGGGAGGAACCGGACAACTCCGCTTCTACTATGTCATGAGTAATTGAACTATTCGTCCGATTGCCAATTTATTTCCAACAGAAAATGGACTGAGTTCCAATCCATACCTGCGAGGTTGCTTCGGCTTTAATGCTGCCGCTTTGTATCTATATGTTTGGTATAATGTTACACTAGCGAACAATTTTTTACATCTTCTACCAACTCTATAATATACCTCGTAAACAGATATAAGGGTGGGGCAAATAATTGGCACCTTCAGAGTGTATTATATTTTCTGTGCTTCAGGGTTTGCTATGAGTCTACTTCACTTCTTTTCTTTTATTAAAGTCAAAGAAGTTATTGTTTTTTTTTATCAAAAAATTGGAAATTCGTGCCTACTTTATTTTTTCCTTCATTTTTGCTAGTAGGTATGAAGATGATCCAGAGTTCATAATTAAATTTTCTAATGTTTTTCATACTACGAAAAAAAAAAACTTTATCTTGGTTTAATTTATTCTTTTTGTACATCTTCGGCAACTCTTCTCCGAAGTTTAATGATCCATTCAAGAATCAGCTAACGCTGATGTTGGCATTATCGTATAATTAAGCGGCCGTCTCCACGAGCGAGAGAATCGCGGCGATGTTATTGTCGTGCCACGTATTTCTATACACTCTCTTAGCATGTGTCTACATACGGCGATTATATCGCAGCGATGCGACGAGTGGTTGAGTGCGCGCGAAACGTCATTACATCGCGGCGAGCCTGTCGCTACTAGCGGCGCGCACGCCGCGCGCTCGCCGCGGAACGTGGCGCACTTGCAACGAGCGCGCGACGTGCGCGCTGTCAAACGCAGGCATCCAGTCCGCGTCATTTCAGCGTTGCATCTCGCCAAACAAGGACGAGTTACGAGTCGTTGCGGACACGCGGCGATTCTGTTTCGAGTAGTTGCGGACACGCTGCGATTCCGTTACGAGTCGCTGGCGAAATAATCACTCGTTCGTGGAGATTACCCGACGATAAAAGCGTAGACTTGTGGTGATTCTCTCGCTTGTGGAGACGGCCCCTAACTGTAAAAGTTAGAGCCCGAGGTTGCTTCGGCCACGTATGCTGCCACTTTGAATATGTTACGGCTGCTGAACAATTGTCACCTCAGAATTGGGACATTGCATTGCAGTGGCGCCAGCGGTTGAATGTTGTTGATCCTCTTTTGCATCGGATGCAGTAAGAATCTGCCAAGGGATACCTCCGAACGATTGGAACTCGCCAACCCGCCTGGCAAGCGTGGTGAGTATGGTAAAAACTCCCTTATTATCAGAACTTAGAGAACATTCAGGGAGGCCTATACCCAGCTGTGGACGTGCTACCGCCGATATGATGATGATGAATGTAAGCTAATGAACAGTTTTTACAACTACTACCAACTTTATGTACCTATGAATATTCCTCAGTGTGGGTTATTGTGTCGTACTCCAGTACTCGTTGACACAAAACTGCGACGTTTCAGCTCAGTCGAACATCAGAAAGCCATGTGGCACTTCGTCACTTGAAATCTTTCATTTACAAACAACTCGCAAACAATTTCGCTTAAGCATTTGCAGACGCGGCTGCAAAATCTCATTCTCTTCGTTTTGTGTCGTCGCCTCAGACGACGGTGAATTTTTATTTTTACTTTTAGATACTCGGGATTCGGTTTTTAAGATGATTCCGAGGTTATGGTTAGATTTGTTTCATAGTTTTGCAGCAGTTTACAGTACTTTTGGTGCGGCGACGAAAAATTTTATTTTTACTTATATATACTCGCGATATATAAGTGCCGCCGTGGGGTGCCGGCAGTAGAATGATACCCCTCCTCTCATGCCCATAGATGCAGTAAGAGCCTGCTAAGGGATACCTCCGGAAGATGGGCAGCAGCGTCTATCCGTGTATCAACATCCCATACTGCGCTCACCAACCCGCCTGTAAAGCGTGGTGAGTATGGCAACTACCCCTCATGGAGATCCATGAGGGAGGCCTGTGTTCATCAGTGGCGTTTTATGGCTGAAATGATGCTCGCGATTCGATTTATATGATGATTCTCAGGTTATGGTCAGATTTGTTTCGCAGCAGCAGTTTACAGTACTTTTGCTGAGATGACGGTGAATTTTTATTTTTACTTATAGATACTTGCGATTTGATTTTTATGGTTATTCTGAGGTTATGGTATGATTTGTTTATTATTTTTCAGCAGTTTATGTTACGGTTATGAGGTTTCTAATTCGCTTATATTCCTTACTTACTAAGAAAAAAAAAGGCTTTCAAAGGCGAACTTATTCAAATTATGTCCTTACATTTAAATGTTCTTTTTTGTTTTGTTAATTGACATTTCAAAGTGCTTTTGTGCTGTAATTTATCATTTCAGCCGTAAAACTAATCTACTACTGAACAAAGGCCACCCTCATGAATCTCCATGAGGGTAGTTGCCATACTCACCACGCTTGGCAGGCGGGTTGGCGTGCGCAGTACGGGATGTTGATACATGGAAAAACGCTGCTGCCAATCTTCCGGAGGTGTCCCTTAGCAAGCTCTTACTGCATCCACGGGCATGTAAGGAGGGGCAACATTCTACTGCCGGCACCCCACAGCTCTAATTAATAACCACAATAACAATACAAAGTAGAAAACATATCACTAATATTATAAAGCCAAAAGTTTGTTTGTATAGATGTATGGATATTTGTTACCTCTACGCTACGAATTGAGCTGAAATTCAACACACGTATAAATGTTGACCAGGATGAACATAATAGGATTAACATTAATACTTTTTAACTGGGTACAACGCACGCGAAGCGGCGGGCAGGAGCTACTTATAAATGTAAATGTATGTGGCAATGATAACTGTACATAATAAAATATATTCGGTACTTCATGATTCCCAGTCCCCAAAAATCCCATATTATTAAAATTTCTCAAAAGATTGCAGTTTTACAAAATTTCTAGTTTTTATTTAAAACTAATAAGTCCAATCACAATTACTTTAAAAGAGACAACAAGGAACTCTATCATCGTAAGATTCAATTAAAAGAAAAATTCCATCTACCCAATAAAATAGACAAATAAAATTGTTCTCTAAGATCTTTTTGGTGAGTTGTCTTCAAGCCTTTTCATCATTGTGACAGTCTGTCCAAGTGCTTTATAAACCCGAAGACAGACAGGCTTGACGGACAACTATCTATTCTTGGAGCGGGGAAAAATGGACTTGGATATTCTGAAGAGTGTTGATCGTTATGGACACGGGCGCAAATGGTCAGAAATGGAAACTTTAACGGATTTTAAGGATAAATAATAAATAAATAGTGCTTGGACAACTGACACAGCATTATATAATACTAAGCCGCCCCAAGCTAAGTGAGTTTATGTTATGGGTACTAGATGACTGAGATAAAAATTAAATTATACTGCATAGACATACATTTTTATTATATATATAAAAACATCCAGAACACCCTGAACACATACATATCTACAGATCATACAGACATTCGTCCCCAGGCGGGAATCGAACCCGCAAGTTCGTTCGCAGGCGGACCTTCGCCCGCTGCGCCACAGAGGTCATTTATTTTAATATTTTATAAGGTTCATAAGTTTGGCTAGTACCCTAACCCTAATTTGCCTTGCATTTTTTGTATGCTTATGTTTTACACGCACATAAACTAAAAATAAATTATATTAATTTAGAAGGCATTTAAATTACGAGCGGGAAGACAGGTCTTTGCCCTATAGTGGAAAAAAATCACGCTTATAAATAAATTAAAAATTAAAATACAAGGACTACTCACGTTAAATTATAATGTTAAAGATTTTTCATGAAAATCATCAACATACCTCTACTATGTGATTGGAAAAATTTTGTTTAATTTCATATTAAAAACAATAATAATAATTTAAAAATGTATATAAACTTACATCACGGCCTGTAACTGCGTTAAGTCGCGAGAAATGGAAGGAGGAAAGGGAGGCCTGCCCAGCAGTGGGACAGTAACGGCTAAAAATAATAATAATAAACTTACATAGATGTTCAGAATATCCGTGCCTGAACTAGGATTAAAACTGTGTTTCAGACTTGTGGGACTTGTATTTATTTAATAATAGTAGGTAAATAACATGACAATCACATTAATAGAATAGCTTCATAAATATTTTATAAACTAAAACTTATTTGTTTTTACATGGAGTTGAATATGAGACAATGTAAATGTTTTTAACGTAACGATAAAAAATATTAGGTTGCGTAAGACGTTGTAGAAGTTCCTTTTTGTGACATCATTTTTCTCCTATGCAACCGAATAAACTGTATTTTTTCATATTAAAAGCCTCCAATACGTTTTCCAACCCATTTAATACTTTTCATTTCTTTCCTTTCTTAACACTAAGAGTTCCGAAAGTACTCTCAACTCTACCCGATTAACCAACCAATTATATGCTTATTCAGTTACATTATTATATGCTAGTAGTTGAGGCTTGCTTTTGGGGAAGTGCCCGAGCATCAATCATTTTCTCATCCACTTTATGTCAACTTCGAGTTTTGATACTAAGATGATTGATCACCACGTCCTAAAGAACCGGCAGTAATATTGTACAAATTTAGCTAAATGTGCAAAGACCAGTGAGTTAGAGATAAGAGAAAGCTAGCCAGTTTGATTATGTAAGAATTTTTTGATACTTTTTAGTATATAAACCCTTTTATATATTGAAATGTTTAACAATCGTGATATCTACCAATTATGTATAGATACTAGCCGCACCCTGCAGTTTCACCCGCGTAGTTCCTGTTCCCGTGGGAATTTCGAAAAATCCCTCCTTAGTGCACCTCTAGGATACTCAAGATGTGCCAAATTTCAAGTCTCTAGGTCCAGTGGCTTAGGCTGTGCGTTGTCTGTCAGTCACTCAATCACTCAGTCAGTAACGGAAGAGTTTTATATATATAGATATTTAACTTCTGTCGAGGATTACTGTAGCATACTGTCACTCAAAGCTATAAAAAGTTGTCACGAGAAAGTTGTTCTTTGAACGGTGAAATTGTTTTTGAAATAGCAAAATTTAAGGCAGGAATAATAATTGTTTTATAGCATAGCGTATGAATGATTAAACAACTTTGAATTTGATTACTAAGGAGTAAGAGACAAGGAGTTACCGACACGCAAATGAATAGAGAACGTGCCATTCCGTGGTCAATTTAAAACGTTCAAACTGCCATGAGTTTAGTACACTTAACATCTTCATTAAAACAGAGGTCCAGCAGTCAGAAGAGGTATTAGCGGTTGCAAACCGTAAAGTTCTACACTACAAAATTTCAGGAAATATGCTAAAAGCATGTATAGGTACGACGTACGTGTCCATACATTGCCACGCTACGTTAGACTCTCTCATTAAAAGATTATTACACCCTTAAGTTTTTCCCTGAACCCATTTATTTTAACGCATTAGGGTTGCAAATTCACGTTCTTACTGAAAAACTAGAATTCATTACTTTCGTGACTTGCAGTGAACCACAATTGTGTTAATGGAGCTCGCGAGTTTCAGTAACTAGAATTTTTCATTTTGCGAATAAGAATTGCTAGAATTTTAGTGTCGCTTTTAACAAGCTGCCTTTATTTGAAAATACAGCAAAGTTTAAAAATAGAATGTTCACTTTTATTAAACGTGGCACTTTTGTTGACTTGCAAGTTTAGTTTTTTTACGTACTCGTAAGATGACATTGTATCTAGATACTTTATTATTCACAAGGCCAGTTTGCCTTAAACGTAATTTGACGAGCTCTGTGGCGCAGCGGGCAAAAGGTCCGCCTGTGACGCAAGGGGTTGCGGGTTCGATTCCCGCCTCGGGACAAATGTCTGTACGCTCTGCAGATATTTGTTCAGGGTGTTCTGGGTGTTTTTCTATATATAATAAAAATATCTATCTATGTACATATGTAGTATATTGTATTAAGTATATCAGTCATCTAGCACCCATAATACAAGCTCTGCTTAGCTTGGGGCTAGATGATGCAGTGTGATTTGTCCAGCATTATTATTATTATTAATTTAGTTAACTTATAACAGAGGTTTAACTTGAGTTAGCTTAATTGAGTACATGCACTTAAACTACGTAATTACTCACGATGTCAAAGCAGATTATATTAATTTAATTATTCACAAAAGCATGCCCACCTAATGAATAGATTCATTTGGAAACGTGACTTGCAATTGTAAAAACGTCAGGACACACTTGAATCTGACAACATTTTCAATACTTTCGATGTGTGATAATAAACTTTATGTTTAAAATACCCAACGTACAAACAAAAAATAAAAAAAATAAAAAATAAATAAAAAATCCACACAAACCCTTCTGTGGTTTACGGATACAATAATATTAAGAAAACCATGAATTTTTTATAGTAAAGAATAAATAAATAAATAAAAATAAAACTTGCTTTAAGGTGTGCGTTATTGGGGCGGCATATCAACTCGGATCAAGTTGAAAATATATAGAAAAATTAGAGCGCCATACCCTTTTAATGTGCCCTAGAAATAAAATAAGTGCTTATTAAGATTGCAGAGTAATTCGAAAAAATAAAAACGTTACCTCAGCGGGAATTGGAATTACCACAGGATGCACAAATGCTGCTGGCCGGTCAAGGACAGGCACAAATATAAGCTACCTTTTAGGCTACTTTAAATTTGGTTAAGGCTAATTGTAAAAAAATCATGCCGCTGCAGTAACGTTTTCAGGTGCATCCTGTGGTTTTTCGGTAATTCCAATTGCCGCTGCAGTTACGTTTGGCAGATTTCCATATCTCCGGAATGGTTGGACAAACAGACATGATTTTTCGTGGGCAGGTGCGCTGTAATATGTGCCAATTGGTGCCCTAGTAGTTTTTTTTTTTAAATTGATTAAATTGATTTAATAGTGTTTGAATTAGACGAGTTTTTCTGAAAATCGAAAATAGCCTCTAGCTCTTTAACTACTTAATAAAGGCGCTCTGCTTTTGCACTGACTGATGCTTCTTAGAAATATGTATCTCCTGGCAAAATTGTGATGTAATGTAACATGTAATTTTCAAAGAAATATATCAGTTTGAGTACTAAAAGTGGTTTACTTATTTTGAGTCTCAAATAAGGGAGTTTTAACAAGATAACAACTTCACATCAACTTCATTTGCCAAAAATCAAAGCCTATTCAAATAAACGCACACTGAATTTCAGCTTTTTGCACCTTATAATTAACCGTTAATAAATAAAAACAACGTAACATGCACATTCATACAGTTATCCGACCAAATACGAAAGGTCATTAAAAAGCGGCCGTTCAATACTTCGTGCCAACATCTCATCAGTAGCTTTGTCATGTTAAAAGTTAGGTGCACTTACGTAGACAAATTTTAGTGTGGGATATCGGCACCTTTACCATCAGTGTTGGTAAAGTGCCGATATGCTACCATTAACATGCAAATGAACAAATATCAACAATATCATATATTACGGCTTGAGTGTTTTTCATCCCCAGAACATTGTACCGTATCGTACTACTTAAATTATACTAGATTTCCGTAGCGGCAGGTAACTGTTTATAAACAAACACTTTAATTAATGACTACACTCTGACTTGCAATGTGAAGAGCGTCACTGGACGCACCCACAACGCCACAGATAATAAATCGTGGAGCCATGGGTCTAGCCAACGCCTCTACAGTAAAATTATCTACTTTTGAAGTAGTAGAAGTTATCAGTAGGAATGTTTTTTTAATATTTACGACATTTACACAGTAGCGGTTGAGAAGATGGTTTAATGCATCTTATAAAGCAAACTGATTGCTCATGAAAAAGTATGTCTTGCTTGATGTTTAAAGCCGCCAACCACAACAAAATATCCATAAAAAGTTAACATGGATAAGAACCAACCGCCAATCCCAATCAAGTCTTTAGTAAAATAAATTAAATATTTTCTACTGAACCTACTGAGACGTATACAGGATGTATCTAGGAGAGTTAACAATTAGTTCTGTCATTGTCAATTGAGATTACCAGCAATAAAGTAACAAGCCATCTAATAGGCTGACATTTTTTTTCTTTTTGAGAAAACTTCTTATTATTATATCCCCTAAGCTGTTGATCGCTCTTCAGAAGCATGACGCCAAAAACACTCTTCTGTTAACCCCGCTCGTGAAGATCGATAGGTCATCGACCGGTCATTGATTTCAATTTGCACAATTCAAAATCAAAATCAAAAAACTACACTAAAACACTAGACACTAGACTGCACTAAAAACTTCAAGCGGACGACTGACCGGCAACTAAACCGGCTTGATGCGACAAATTCAATGACCAGTTTCTGAACGAAACTCGTCTACACAGAAGAACGCGTCCCGCGCGTTTGTCGCGTAAACAAGTTTGACAGATGTCAGAAAAAAGTGAGAAAAACTTATTTATAGAATGTATGTATGTACGTATGCTCCCTTTTCACGTCAAAAGCGCTGAACCGATTTCGATGAGTTTTAGAGACGGGCATAGGCTACTTTTTGTTGCGTAAATTAGTAGTTGTACGATAGTTGTAGGGTAGTTGTAGGGTAGTTCTAGAATAGTTTTGGGGTAGTTGTAGGGTAGTTGTTGGGTAGTTGTAGGGTAGTAGTATGGTAGTTGTAGGGTAGTTGTAAGTAGTGGTTGTAGCAGGTGCAATACGAAGTTCGCCAGGACATCTAGTAACTAATATTACTTCCTTTTAATCTACTCTTCTAACAACTTCTTATTCTTTTACTATTATTTCATCTTTCAATGTCTAAAGCTTTGATCGTATCAAAAAAAATAACTTATAGATTTTGAAATACTCAAAAGTTTAGCTTCTGATTAAATTATACCGTGCATGATCCATCGACTGCATTACTCTAATTATGGATAGATCGCAGCTTTTATTTGTTTGTTCTGTTTATTGCCACCGTAAAACTTTAAACTGCCCTAAATTGACCCATTTCCAGGACCAGTATCTCTAAAAGGATCTATATTAACATAAAAAATCCATACTAATTAATAAAGTGTATCACCAAAGAGATAAAAACAGTCACTGTTTACGTTACAAAGTTTTTTTATGAACTCAGTCTTCTTATTCAACATGGATAAAGAAATATTATTTTGTTTTACGAATAAATATCTACTTTGTTTTATGGGTCATTAAATTAATACTAATAATAATAATAATTTAGTGATAAGTGATGTAATTAAATAACTGTATGTACAATGTAAGTGATTGTGATAACAATAAAACTTTTTCTATTCTATTATATTCTATAAGTTTTGAAGAAGAAAAAAAATATGTATTTACCACACGCACGATACAATAAAACCACAAAGAAAATAATTACAAATATAAACAAAGAACACAAAGAACACAAAAATATAAACAGACGGACGGTAATACAACATCAAACTCAAACAAACAATTAAACCGTATAAATCCGTATCCATACTTCCCTCCCTACTAATATATAAAAGTGAAAATAAGAATGTATGTATGTATGTTCCCTTTTCACGTCAAAACCGCAAAACCGATTTAGATGGCTTTTAGTATAGGAGTAGATAAGACCATGGAGACGGACATAGGCTACTTTTTGTTGCGTAAATTAGTAGTAGTAGGGTAGTTTTGGGGTAGTTGTAAGCAATGGTGCGATACGAAGTTCACCGGGATACCTAGTTCTTTATAAATATTGGGGAGAGTTAAATTCACTTGCAGAATAACGAAAGCTTATTTGTAGAAACAGGAGTTTGTTGACAAATGTTTGTTGCGAAATTACCTTGATAATAGAACCGGGCAGGTGAATCTCGGTATCCGCTAATCAAATCGTAGTTTGTTCCCCCTGCATCGACTCCCGCGGTGACTTCTTCCCGACGCATCGACTTTATACAAAAGTATTTCTCTTGCTATTGGTTCCACTGAGTCGACCACAGCAATATACCCGGTTGAAGTATGGTAACATCAATAAAAAAAACAAGTACGTGAACATTGCCGTTAATAATGAATGTAACAAGTCACGAGAGTTTATAATTTTAATCATTTTGTAAAAAAATTAAGAATGATAAGTTTTAGTCTAACTTGTTATTGTCTCTTCTGTGATTCTTCTTCTGTGCAGTGATGATACTAATGTATTCAAATAGACGTATTGCCGATGGCTGCAATAAAATTGGTCTTATTCCCTCATCACACCATTTCGTAATTGGACCATAAAACTGTAAAATTATTGTACCCGCTTTTAGTGGCTTGCTTCATGGCTTTTTTATTAACCTTCCGTTGTACCTTTTGTACTACTTACAATAATGGATTCATGATTTGGGTACCTGCGTTTCATACCCTAGCTAAGGTGCGGATATGAACTACTGACAAATGGATGATGACTTTGCCCGGTTTCTATATTCAACGGACAGTCATAGTATAAAAGCTACGAATAGTTTCCACCTAACCATTAACGAGTCGTTACGTTGTGTTCCACAACGTTCACAGCTCTCCTGCCAGCGACGAACAACCGTCCGTTATCGCCTAACCGACGGTCCTCTTTACGTTTCGTTCTTACAACAAACATGCGTTTCGTGGTATAAAGAATATGATGTTTTTTACAAAATAATAATATGATAACTATGTAAAATAAATATAAAACAGAGTCAAATTAATTTTTGCTGTAACTACGTTATGAACTAATTAATTTAGAGACATTTTTACGTTTTTTTTAGATACTGCTATTATTTGCTATAGTAAAACGAAACGTCAGCGTAGTATCGCTTCATTTCAGCTGTCAACATTGTTTGTGTTTGTCTGAGGTGTTTGTGTTGTGTGAAAGAAAAGTAAAGAAGAATCTGAGATTCTTTGTGTAAAATCTTAAAAATAGACATGGATAATACCCCGGTAAGTTTTTATCATTATTATAGCTTATTGGTAATAATAACATGCCTAACGCTTTTGTTATAAAAGATCTTTATTTCGTCAATAATTACTATCATGTGAATTTTTAAACAATTTTACAAGAGTTATTTTCTGTTACAGAAGAGCAAAAAGCCAATGAGCAAAGATGAAGTGGCTTACTTTGTGGATCTCATCCAAAACAACTCTATTTTAACAAGCTACAAGATGGGAATATTGAAATTCATTCTCTGAAGCAGATCGGGACAGTTAACATTACCTGTAATTTTGAGCAAGAACGATACGTCAGCAATTTCACGTCGTTTAGAAAGGGGAAGAATATGAAGATTAGAATTATACATTTTAAGATAATAAAACATGTTAAATATTTTCCTAAGTCAGTTTATATTCATTGCCTATATTGTACAAAGTAATTTGTATTGATTAATGTAGACAGCCTTCTTCACCCCAAACTGAAAAGAAAAGGTAGGTATATAGTTTTTTGACTGATAGTAAAGAAATAGTAACAAATCGCTTGGACAAAAGTCAATAAATGAGATAGTTTTAGGTAAATAATTCATATGCGATCCTCACTTATTGAAATATTCAGCAATTAGGGTTTCTCTTTCTGTTTGATTACTTGCTTCTGTATTATTTGGTGTGGGCACTGCACCTATGTCTGGGATTTCAACTTCTGGTGGAATATCATCCAAGCATTTCAGTCGACAAATATTGTGGAGTATCAATGTTGCAATAATTACTGCATTGGCTCTTTGAAGGCTCAGACGCAATGTTAGAGCCACTACTGGGAATCTCCGTTTCCAAACTCCAAAACACCTACAACAAAATAAGCAATAATAAGATGTCTATCTGGAATACTAGTAAATATAATGTTGTATGTAATGAAAAATAAACCTTTTAATGGTGTTTCTAGTTCGGATGTGGGCTTCATTATAAAGTTGCTCATCTCTTGACTGAGGGTTTAACAATGGAGTTAAGAGGTAAGGCTTCAGAGGGTATGCACTATCCCCTAACAACCACCTATTTTGAAAAAGACCACTCTCACATTGTGCTGAAAAAAAAAGATAATTTTGTTAGACAAAGAAACGTGAGTACCTACTACCCTATTTAAATTTACTTTTTATAAAAGATTATTTAATTCTGGATCAGTAATGTACCTCTCAGTTCTGAGTCGTTAAATATTGTGGCGTCGTGCGCAGAGCCTGGCCAGGGAGCGCCAACATGCATGAGCTGCAGGCTTGTGTGCACGCCGCTTGCACATTTAACGAGAAGTACCCTTTACGGTTTCTAAATTCTTCTCCAGTCTGAGCACCTGAAATAGTTGTATGAAAGGAAAATTATAAAACATATTATTTTATTGAAGAAGATAACAGCCCAACAAAGTGTACTAACATGGTGATTGTATTCTAATATGTGTACCATCCAGTGCACCAAGTACCCGAGGAAATCGAGCTATGCCATAAAAGTCTTGTTCTGTATTGGTCTGCATGTATATATATTTGCCATACAGCTGTGCTATAGCACAACTGACATCACGTACAATACGACAAGCTGATGCTTTTGACACACCTATAAAATCTGCCACTGATAAAAGCATTGTTCCTAATGCATAGAATCTTAATGTTAACAGCAACTGGTGTAACGGGGATATTCCATGATTTCTGTAAAGAAAGAAGTTACCATATTTAGGTAGAACCAACCTTTAGACCTACCTATAAATTGACGTTGATTAAACTTCGTAGTTTAAAGTAAATAAGTACTTACCTGGCACCTTTTATTCTTATAAATGGATATATTTCCAGCAGCAGCTCTTGCACAGAACATTTATCGAGCCGAAATCTCACTTGAAATTCAACATCATCCAACTTAGATAAATAGTTCACTTTTTGCTTGTAAACTCTATCACGATGTGTATTATTTTCTTCCGAATCGGTGTCACTCCAATCTGATATTATTTGCATCATTTCTTGATCACTTTCTGAACTAGACATTGTTGTTTATCCTAATATAAAGAAACCGAAACCGATTACCTACCTACCTACCGACCAAAATCGGCCGGTAAACAATTTTCGTACGGATGGTAAGTTTGACAGATAAACTGACGTTTGAAAATGGTTATAGAAACACCACAGAGTGCTATTTCCATACAAAGCAGTTACGGAGCGTTGAAGGTATCCCTCCCATCCGTTAGTAACAAACTGTTGGTAGTTTATACTACGAGACGTTTGTTATAGAAATGGTTTACACTTACGCCTGGTATCATATTTTACTGTCCGTAGGTAAAACGAACCGTTTTATTTTTATAGGAACCGGGCATTAAAGAAGCATTGAGATCCTTGTCCGTGAGTGTAGGTTTTTTTTTCGTTAGATTTGACTAACACTTTATGATAAAAAATTAAAGACTTTTTCCTCCATTTCATACGTGAACCTGATCTTCGGTGTATGGAGTTGAAATGTTATGTAAGCCGATCGTTTACTTCTGTTGACAATGCAGGAGACGTCATCGATGTTTTCCATGGTTTTATTCCATGGGAAATACTGCCCATACACGAATAAATTTTAATCTAGACAGTTGTAAAAAAAATAAGAAGTGCAAGAGAGACTAAGCGGTTGTCCCTTTTTCGCTTATTGATTTTTATAATAATCTATCCTACTGTCACCGAACTCTTCCTACGAGAGATGGACTACATAATAGTTTATTGTGATCGCAAAAGTTTCGATCTATTTTACGGCTTTTGGTAGGCCTAGTAGTACTCTATTAATATCGTAAATCGTATACAGCCAAACTTATAACCGTAAAGGTTTTTATTAGATCGTTAAAATATGAAAAATAAAACAAACATTTTATAAGACTCAAGAAAGTTGTAGGTTTCGTAAAGCTTTGGACTGAAACAAAATACTCATAATTAGTAAGTTAGGTATTTTGTTCTACTTAAGAAAGTTTTATACTTTAACAACTGGTTTTAAAGTGCTCTACCATTCCATATAGATTTAAGTGTCGCGTTTTAACATTTTTGTTTTTAATGTAGTTATGTTTTTTTATATTTTAGTTTTATTACTACATAAAACAGGCTGATAAAACTCCACGCCTTGCAATTTATAAATAACACATAATTTTCCTAACAATTCACGTGTTATGGGTAAGTGAAATAAATTGAAATAAATTACGATATTTTGTTTCTTTCTTTCTTACATAGTTACCGTAAAGGGTAAGACTTGAATGCAAGAGGAAGGCCCAGAAACAGAGCTGTTTAGCGGTTAAGGATGGAGGCTTATGCCCAGCAGTGGGTTACGACGAGATGACACTGGTGATGATGACTCTTTAAATCTTAAAAAGTAGCACTTTTTGTTACCAGATACTCAATTTTCGGAATTATTTAGTATTGAACTTCATGAAGTTTTAAACTGTGCGATGTAGATCTATTAAGTCATAAGGGGTACTTTACTTATTAGTTATACTGATGAAGCTAGATCAAGACTAGTTTATCTTAGCTACTTCCATAGTGTGATGTCATATGGTATCCTGCTTTAGGGAAGGGCGGCCGATATGCAGATAATCCAATGACAAAATGAAACATCGTGACTAACAGAGAGAAGAAACTAATAAATTAACATTTTATCTGTTATTTTCGCAATATATTTATGAAAACTGCACACAAAACTAGAAGAAAATTATTTTATCAAGAGATGTGATTTGCATAGCTTATAAACAAAAACAAAATGCACACCCTACATTAAGACAAGTAAATAAATCATGTATGGGGAAACAGTGGGGTCTTCTTTATTAAGCTTCCAAATGAAGTGACCGAACTATCGATTCATAGGTTTGAGATTTTTTTGAACCAAATTTCATAGGTAAACTTATTACTCCATAGAAGATTGTCTGTATGGTTGACTCTTGGCCGGGTGTTGATCGGTTCAACCGCGATAAGAAATGATATCATCTTGCAATATCCAAACTATCCAATATCCTTGCGGACATTAAATTAAACATAGTATTAAGACAACAATTCTAACAATCAATAGAAGATAAACAGTGAAGTTTCTTCTTCGCTTCTTTCGCTCACTTGGAAAAAATGTTTTCTGAAGCGAACGAACTTAATTATGTGCTTTATTTAAAATAAATGTGTTTTGTTTTTATTTTGTAAATTGACAATTCTAAGCTTTTTGCTGTATTAAATGAATACATAATGACTTTGACTTTGTTAAACATCTTGAATTATGTCCCTTAGTAAAGCAGTCTTCTAAGAAAGTATATCATGAAAACTCCTAAAACTCCATAAAAGTAACGTGAGGTTAGAATTAGAATTGTAAACCTACAGAGCCTGAATACTAAGTGTAAACTTAGTGGATGGTACAGGTTTCCCTTGCGAATCTCCTAATAGGTTTCGGCGTCAGTTCGTCCAATCTAAACGCCATGAAGGTTCAGTATCTTGTTATTTCTCAGTTTAATTTAAATATGTAAATTTTATTAGGCATAATACAGGCTGAGGACTCTGGAATTGCAAATGAATGTGACATTACGTTTTATAAGCTGGTAGCCAATTCGCCGGGTCGTTTCCTTGTTGGACCGGCATTGTCAAGATGAGTTATCGACTTATTTACATCAATATTTTAAAATCTTGTTAATTTTACGGAGGAAAGTAGGGTTATGTGACTAAAATTTATTGATTTTTTCATACGTTTAAAATGTCCTTATTACACGACATAGGCATGATTGTAACACACTGGGTTTGTCTTGTAGATATGACGACTGTAGTACGTACTCGCAATAAAATCATACATAAGGGTTTCATTTAGGTACATACATATTTACATAGATATAAGTAGGTACACACAGCACCATCGTATGACCCAAAGTAAGAGCCTGTGGGTACACAAGTTACAAGATGATTTATATTTTTTTTATTTATACATTTTAGGTTAAACAAATAAAATTAACGTTTTTACGACAACGTCACAAAACGCCAACAATCAGACAAGTCTCAGGTTTTGTAAATCGATTTTGGCATTATAACCAAGCTTGAAATTTTCACAAAAATATAATTTGTAATAATGAACAATAATATTTCATATGTGAATATTACAAATTAAATTTTATAAAAAAATATTTCTACTAGGATTATTTTTAAAATTAGAAATAATTTGTTCTGTTAACAGCATTCCATGACACCTTTAAATTTATTTTCTCAGTGCGGTCACACCGAGAGTGGACGTCACATTTTCACTTAGAAATTCTCACAATTTTAAAGACGTTTTATTGGATACACATAGAACAGTGACAACAAGTTATTTGGGTCGGGCTTTTAGCGAGATGCCCTTAGTCACTTCATAAACATTAGAGGAAGCTACAGTGTAAGCTTTTTATAGACCCGGAATGACTCAACAATGCTTAAAATATTTTAAAATGTTCACGTATTTTAACTCTACTTAATTATTAACACATCTTTCGTATCTATTGTGGTAATTACCTAACGGCCAATACGTTTTCACAGGATTGCACACATCGTGGTCCAGTTGAGTACATACATATGTGTTTATAAAGTGTCGTGATCGCGAACGTAAAATAAAGCCGGACACTGGACTCGCCCACCGAGGGTTCCGTAGGTATGTAGGAACATAATAAATATTAGTATTTTTTTAAATCCACGATTTTTTTATTCCATTGCAAATATATAGTTTTTGGTATTTTCTCTGTATCTACAGTATAAGACGATATACCTTGCAAAATTTCATAGTTCTAGTTCTATGGGAATTCTGATTCCTTTAGGAATGTCGAAACATGCGTTTTTTGCGGCATAAACGGCCGGATCTTTTTTTGCAGGTTATCTTAGAATATTGATTTATTCACAGCTTAAAGAGGCTGTAGATTTGATTTGGTTTTAATTTCAACTCGAAACCTCTACACGTTCTCTAGATAGGTCTTGATAGACAAACAGACAGACAGACGAACAACAAAGTGATCCTATAAGGGTTCCATTTTATTCCTTTAGAAGTACTGTAAAAAGACTACTACCTAATTAAATTAGTAACAGTCTTAAAAGTCTAAACTATAATTGACATAAAGTGACATTCGTTGGTGTTTAAAAATATTGTAAAGCGCTAGTTGACTAAATATGGTATACACGGTATATTATATTATGTATGCAAACCAGAAAGGGGGATTTCAGCCATGAAAACAGTAGTTCTGGAGGGAAAAATCCAAGAATTCGTATCTTTCTATCAATATTTTTATTTTTAGCTTCTACGTTATCAATTTTACTAGTTGGTGTTGTATAAAGACAAACTTGAGATCATTACAGGTTTTTTTGCATTTTAATAAATAAAACCTCTGTGGATTCAGTTATTTTTATTAGTACTTCTATGGCAACTCTTAATGGAAATCAATGACCCTGTCAAGAAGCAGCTGCAGTTTATGTTGTCACCATCGTATTATCAGCAGGCTGTTGAAGTTAAAACTTTCCTGGTCTTTTCTTGAATGAAAATTACCGAATCCTGTTAAGTCCTAAAACAATTTTTTTTCCTTCGGGTGGAATTCACCCCCTTTCGGGTCTGTATACATATTATAATACAAACGTCGGGAACGTCGAAAAATAATAAAATAAGGTAATAACGCGATAAAGTCCCGTTAAACAGTTTAAAATTATGTCTACAGATCGCGAAAGTTTACGAAGTTCTATATTATCCTGCATCCTGTACCTATTATCAAAAATATAGGTATTTTTTGCCTCTGACGTTTAAAAAAATATTGGCGTAACATTAAATCGAATCAAAACATTGCGTGACGTCACGCGGCGTGTCTAAGTCCCCACCCCTCATCTAAAAATGCTATTATTCTTAGTATTTTTTTATTAATTTTATTAAGTGACACAGTAGGTATAATTTAGATTTTTCAACGTTAATGTGCCTAATATCCGCAACCTTCAATGTTTTTTATTAGAATTTACACAAGTTATTTCGGTTTGAATCCTATGAGTCCCATCTTGTGAAGTATCAGTCTTTGATTGATCATTCTAAAACAATTCCAATATCAGAATAAGGCAAGTGTAGCCCAATATTTTTCTTTAGACTATCGACTTCACGCAAAACAGGGTGTATTATATATATTATGTAATGTATTAACCCAATATAAGTTAGTATATATACATATATAATATGTATACTAACCCAAAACGGGGATTTCAGCAGGGGAATTCAAATAGGGAATTTCTTTTTGTTTGTGCAACTTTTTAGCATTCCGTATGTAGTACGGAACCCTTTTACTTACGCATTGTCTGTCTGTCTATCTGTCCGTTGTGGAAATTTATTTCCGTGTATCATACACGTGAGATGGGCAATTACTTTTTTTTCTTGATTTTCCTACCGTGTATCGTGGTATATTAAAAGCGGTTTAGGGTTTCATAGACAATGTTTCGATTTAGGATTACGTTTTAAAGTAAAAAAAATTTTTCCAACGTCAACATCAGATTTTTTTTAAAATATCAACCTCTATGACATTGTAGGTATTTTTCTTTGTATGTAAGGCCTTTGCATCTATTATAGATGATTTATACAGCGTCGGCATCTGGAAATCATGCTGTACGAGAAGCTGCAGTTCCTGGGACATTGTTAGATGGATAAGGCTTGCCCAGCACCCATACCATCCTCTCGGCTTAGTCAGCTATTATTCAGAGGAAAGATCAGGTCAATACGTCTGAAGCTATCTATAAGCCGCGGGTTTCCTCACGATGTTTCCTTCACCGTTTTATTTTTATTTTTACCTCTACAATAATTCATTACGAAGTCAGTGTCAAGAATTAGCAGGCACTACAGTTGGCATGTATGACCTGTTGGAGTTAAAACTTAAGTAGTACTTTTTTGAATGAAAATCACCGAATCCTGAAAAGTCGTAAAACTAAATCGGGTGGTCAGAATCACTCCGTTCGGTTTGTGTACATACTATAATACGTCGTAGAGTTAAAGGAACCTTTAACTACACGTTACACGGGTACCCAAAAAGTAATTTGTCGCTAAAGATGAAAAGGGAGATACCTAAGCCTAAATTCGTCGTTCACCTACGAGAATATTCCCTTTTGGATAAAACGATCCTGACACAAATCCTTAAAAATGTGTTATTGGAATCTCGGCCGATGTAAGGGTGTTTATACACGCTCACTGAAACGTTTATGCAATATCTACTTTTACGGTCTTCACATAAAATAAACAAGAAGTAGAAGAAGTACTGTAACAGTGAAACAACTAAATTCTTTTTCTCGCCGACTAGAAGGTCTGGACTAAGGGTTCCTTTTTCTCTAAAAGAACCCTTGAGAACTTTGTCTGTCTGTCACAGATAGATATCTTGAGAACTACTGAAGCTATCGACTTGAAAGTTGAAATGGAATAGGTTAACGCTTATTTTATTTATTTTATTTGATTTATTCGGGAAACAAATAGAACAATGAAGCTTAAAAACTAAAGAAATTGTAGAGTTACACTTAATCCAAAAAAGTTTCCACTATTAAGCCTTGCATATAATATGACGTAAATGAACATTCATTATTAAATAACTAGCTTGTGCCCGCTGCTTCGCATGCGTTGTACCCGGATAAAAAGTAGCCTGGTCAAGATCTATTCGAGTGCAAAATTTCAACTCAATCCGTAGTCTAGTTTTTGCGAGAAAAGGTAACAAACCTCCATACAAACAAACTTTCGGCTTTATAATATTAGTGAGATATTTCAAAAATAAAAATGTTGAAAAATATGTTTTATTAAGACTGCAAAGGGGGCGGAAATATTACAGGAAAATTATAACGAGTTCTTTAGTTAGCATAGCTTTTTGGAAATCATCAAAAGTTTAAAAAATCTACATAAGTTCCGCTACAAGAGATGGCCCTGTCAAGGTTCTCCAACAAGTATGAACCGCCTTTAGCACAAATTATATTGTATGATGGCACAGAACCCGAGAGTCTAAAATCAAAACTACACGCCAAAAGGTTCTATGCAATTATATTGGTCAGCTTCACTCATGTCCTCTCCGTTCCAGTGCACAGGTAGCCTAAATCCGATAATGTCACGTGATACCTCTGGAAAATATCTATCATAAAAATGAGCGGATCACTTCATAATATTATAGGTAAGATTGTGTTTATATTCGTAATATATTGACATTATGTGACGGTTCAACGTATTACCAATGGGGTGCAAGGATAGTGAAAGCATGATGGTAGGAAGCCTTTGGAGGGTGGTTTTATCAGAACGCTTTGTATTTTTATCGATGGCTTTTCTTGCCACACCTAGTTTATCCATGAATAAATCGAAGAAGGTGTTTCATTTTCCTTATAGCAGGTGGGTTTACTATATTGAATGTACTACAAAATAAATGCAACAAAACAAAAAACACTGTATTATACACACCGGTAACGGGGCTTTACTTAAGACGAAGCATTGATAAACAGTTATTTAAATGTAATTGTTTAAATTACAATCTCAAAATGTGGACTAAGGGGGGCAGCCTGCAACGTCATATCATCCGTGAAACGTACACTACTGAACACCGGCCTTCCTCATGGATCTCCATGAGGGGTAGTTGACATACTCACCACGCTTGGGTTGGCGAGCGCAGGACCGTGATGTTGATAGGTACACGGAAAAACGCCGCTGCCCATATACCGAAGGTATCCCTTAGCAGGCTCTTACTGCATCCATGGTTTTGAGAGGAGGACATTCTACTGCCGGAACATATACAATTATTACATTATTTCAACGTGTGGTGTACAATAAAAGTTATCTATCTACAAAGCGAGGCAAAAAAACCAGCTTAAAAATTCATAAGCGCCAAAACAGTAATTCTCAATTAAAATAACAACTTAAAAAAATATTGGACTCCCTGACACCAATATTGTCAATGCGTATATTAGTAAAACTACCACTTCGACGTTTGCGTCCTACTAAATAATTTGTTTAGTTAGACAATGTCAGTTAAAATAATAATTGAAAACTGTAAAGAACTTGTAACTTGAAAGGCTGTAAATCACTCCTACAATCTGACTCGACCAACTAAAATTATTGTTTTAAAAGTCACAATAGACATGGACAAGTAAAGGAGACAGTCCACTGTCGTACTGCACGTGGTACTTACTGCGCTGACAAAACGGGAAAACGAGAGTTCTTTGAGTCATGCCCTTCTTTAATAACATCGGCATCTCCTTCGGGGATGCTTCTGGAACGCTGCCAGCGACCCAGATTCCTGCAGTACTTTAAGGATATAAGCTGGTTGGTTGGTAAGCCTGGGGTACCGGCAGTAGAATGTTACCTTGTTACCCTTTCATGCCCGTGGGTGCAGTAAGAGCCTGCTAAGGGAGAGCTCTGGGAGATGGGCAGCAGCGTCTTTCCCTTTATCAATATCCCATAATGCGTTCGCCAACCCGCCTGCCAAGCCTGGTGAGTATGACAATACTCCCCTCATGACTTTGGAGATGCATGAGAGGCCTTTATCCATCAGTGAACGTGGACAGTGTCCTACGGTTGTAATGATGAAGCTGGTTGAGTCGGGGTGGTGCCTCGGGGGACAATGCATAATACACTCAACGCGGGAAGTCAGTCCAGAACTGGTATCGCTACCAGAATAAGAATTAGACGGACAACAGCCTAAGGTTCGTTACACTAATAAATATTACCTATTTCTGCCGCCAAGTAATTGTCTGCATTGCTGTGTTCCGGTTTGAAGGGTAAGGGGGCCGGGGAAATTATGGGCACAGTTCTATAAAATTCCTATAGAAATGCAGCAATTTTCTATCAATAAGTTATGAGATATCTATCATTATAAAAAAATATCTTTAGAATAAAGCTTACCATAAAATATCTGATTATCTAGAAGACAAAAATGCTTGGAATAAAATTTGCTCTAACACCGAAACAACTAAAAAAGCTAACAATTAAAAAGAACTGTGTTTTCATATAGCTTCATATCACAGTGCTTAAAACAGGTAAGCGAACAGATTAATTCATGTGTCTTATTTCCTGTTAACATAAAATAAAATATGTTTTTTTAATGTCTATGATTTTGTAATTCCAACTATGGAAAATTTTCAGACAGGCGCAATGCAATGCACCGATGGTCACGTGCTTAGTGAACGTGAACACCGCGGTAATTTAGTTGGAGTAGGTAGAGATTACCGCTTAACATCAGGATGGACTTCGGCTTGTATCGTCATTTAGTCGTCAAGTTAAGATAAGAGTAAGATTATAGGACTACAGTTAGTCCAATGTTAACATCGGAGTCACAGACAGCTGCCCACGTAGTCCTGGAATACGAGGGAGTAACAGCTCAACGACAACAAATGCTCAAACAACCGAGGTCACTCCGTGAAGCCTGTGAAGATCCCAGGAAAATTCTGCGCTTCTGGTCGGAGTTGGGCTGGTTATGTTAGCCAGATACTTCACGCATAATGGACCACATTAGAGTCTAAATGCGGAAAATGGAGTCACATTCTAACTAATTAACTAAAGATTGTAGGAGTTATATGGACGTTAGTTAGAATCCCTTTCTATGATTAAAACGAAATTCCCCACTTGCCACGTTGTCAACAGAACGGCTAACTTGCTGACACTGTATAATTGATATTGTAATACTCATTTGCTTGCATTGTACGAGAGTTGAAACTTCATACAGGCAAAGTTGAACATGCCTCCAGCTTCGTATACAAACATCGAAGTAGGTTACCACATGAATGTAAACAGAACGGCTCATTAAATATTCGCATTACACAAAGATTCACCCAATTGAACATGTCAAGACGTTACAAAGATGTTTCAGTACCAGTGTTGCTAGCCTGAAAATTCTTACTATATATTATTTTTTAACAAGTTCTGGAGTATTCATTATAAACAATGAGTACCAGAACATAAGCCTGCTCTGTTAAATTATTTATTCGATACAGCTAATACTTACGTTTTTTGCCAATAAATCTAGAATTTGAGTGTAGTAGGTGTATCAAAAACTGCAATTCGTAATAAATACCCAACGAAAATAAAACCGGTCAAGTGCGAGCTGGACTCGACCACCGAGGGTTCCGTAGGTATGTAGAAACATATTTTTTTGTATAAATTAGCAGATCTGATTTGGTAAAAGTTTAAAAATGCACAAAGGATTCGGTCACCCATCCAATTTATGACCGCACGTAGGGTTGCTCACCTCAAAGATTGATTTCGTTCTTTTTGAAGACGATTTTTTTATAATTTCACTTCAAATATAATATATTTGAAGTGAAATTATAAAAAAATCGTTAAAATAGTTTATAGATTTTGCTCTGTATCTACCGTATGAGACATTATACCTTGCCAAATTTCATAGTTCTAGGTCTACGGGATTTTTTGCATCAACAATCCTATCTTTTTTTCAGGTTAACTTAAAATATGACAGGTTAAAGAGACCGTAGATTGGAGTACATGGTTTTAATTTCAACTCGATACCTTTACACGTTCTCGGGATAAAGGGTCTTGACAGACACACAGACAGACAGACGAACAACAAAGTGATCCTATAAGGGTTCTGTTTTCTTCTTTGTTTTTGTTTGTTTGTTTGAGGTACAACATAAAATATAAAAATTTGTTCACACCTTTGATTTAAAGTAGTCTTGAAACTATATGAAAACTCACAAACATAATGTTAAAACCCAAATAGTCACACTGTAAAATATTTTTTGTCTTTGGAAGATATTTTATTAGTACATCAAGTTGGCAACACCACAACCCTCAGTGTTAAATCAAGAGATTCCACGTCAAAGTCATTAAAACTCAGCAAAGTTAAGAACACACTAGAAACGAGAGACGGTTTCATTCGGTCTCAGCAATATTCTTTAGCTATGTTTGTCAACCCCTGGCAAAAAGGAGGGGTGATACTACTTTTGATCTCCATGTGTGTGTCTAGGTGTCTATAATATATATATACGGGCACCGTAGCTCTTAAACGATTGGTCTAATTTGAATGCAGTTTTTTTTTTATTTAAAAGTGGTGGTTCTTATATAATATATTTTTTATCAAAATCGGTTTAGATTTTTACAAGATACGGAGGGTATTAAAGTGCGGATGAATAATCGAGTGATTCCAAAAATACCTGAGTTAGATATCGAATTAAATAAATTAATGAGTAGAAAACAGGTTTTCTAAATATTACGTAGTGTCGGGGGTTGGTTATGTTTACACTTATTTATTTAATACTTTATTGCACACAAACTTAAATAAGGGTACAATTGTTGGACATAATGCCGAAGGCATTTTCTACCTGTCAACCACAAAGGTGAATAACTGTAAAATGACGTGCCAACATACCTACTTAAATAGTCAAAGAAACAACAAACTGCAAGTTCCTATAAACTAAATTTACATAACAAAAAAGAAAATCTAATATTAACTTATTTTAGTTAAATATATTATATAAATCATATACATTATATCCATAACACTTTAAATAAGATGAATACTTCATAATTATAATATATACATGTACGTATACTTACTGGGATGTAGCAAAATTAATTACGGAAAAGGGAGCTCTTTGCCCAGAAGTAAGCGTCGAACAAAAGTAGTCGATATTGGGGACCGTATTATGAACTCAAAATGGAGTTGGTCAGGACACTTTGCAAAATTTGATGATGGCAGGTTAAGTAAGGCTTTGACTGAGTGGTGGCTTCGGGGATTCATAAGACCTCTTGGCAGACCACCTACCAGATGGATGGACGATATATTTGCCGTACAGGGCAAGACCTGGATGCAAAAGGCCCAGAGTAGTGCTAGTTGGCAGTTAGGGAAGGAGGCTTATGCCCAGCAGTGGGTTACTACAAGCTGACAATGATGATGAAGTAGTAACATTGATGGGTTCTATGAAAAATCCTAGGAACTACTCATGTTGTAGGCAAAACATCAAACAGAACTTGATCATTGAAGTTAGTTTTTCTTTGTTCAACAATTCAAGAAATGTTGTTGGTTAAAAATATCAACCTAGTTAACCAACGCAGTTGTTTTGAGACAATACATTTTTTCTTATATTTATCATTAACTGTCCCATCGCATGGCAAAGGCCTTCCTGCCTTCTTCCACCTTTCATGATTGTGCGTTAAACTAAGCTTGATCACTGCTAGAGCACGGTTGGTTAACCAGTTTATTTACAATTAAGCAGTTTTTGGGAATTTTTTTATTGTCATAAGCATAACACTGAAAAAACCTCTACATAAAAAAAGATTTTAATTTCACATGTGAACGAAACCGTAGTATGGTAATACCGCCACGCTGTATATATGTCCAGCATGTGTCCAATATGTCCTAATGTATAATAATCAATCCATGACCTTGAGGGAGGTCTATGTCCAGCAGTTGACGTGGACTGCAGTCCTCCGACTGAGATGATGATGATGAGGTGCTGTGGCAGTGCTTTAGACGTAGCGTAGGTCGTAATATCAACTTAATTTATCATTACAATATTAATGTATACGCACGGAAACGCTTTCGATACACATAGTTTAGGTATTTGCTTTTTACGTACTGGGGTTTGTTCGCACTGTAGAAAGAGTATTTGTTTTAGAAAATTGCGCGTGTAATTGTGGTTATAGCAAATAAATGTAGGTACATGTTTGGAAAGCATTCTTGCTTGATATTGAATATTGGCTTATATAACTTTGTGGGAAAGTAAAATAACGCTGCATTGCCCTAGCGAGATGGGCAGCCTAAAGGTGGTTAGCCTAAGCTGGCAGCATAAAGTTGCTCCTTATCTCTTGCCCGTGGATGCAGTAAGAATCCTCCACGGGATACCTCCGGAAGACGGGTGGCAGCGTCAGTGTATCAACATTCCCTACTGCACTCGCTTACCCGCCCGCAAAGCGTAAAAGTAGGTATGGCTACAATCCACTCATGACTTAGGAGATTCATAAGGAATAATAGGAAATCTTATTTCTGGCAATGAACGTGGACAGCATTCCTACGGCTGTGATGATGATGATTCTTTCCTTTCCCATTACGTGGGCAAGTATTAACCAATTTACAAAAGCTTCAAAACTTGTTATTAAATTTGGACCTTTAGAGTGTAACCGTACCCTTTACAAGGCTCCTCGCAATGTTAATGGCATTCCAATATAAAGGGACGTATTGAATCGTCTGTATTATGATGATTACGTCTGAGACATCAAATTTAAAAGTTTATTTTGCAAGTATCTTTACAACTTTTTGTTGATAGAAAGGTAGAATCAATGATTTATCGTTAGATGTGTCCTGACACCAAAAACTTTTAAGTGGCATTGTTTTTATATGTGTGCATACAATGTTAAGTTAAAAATAGTGGATTTTCTAATAAACCAAACTGTTAATGTTATAATTTATTGTGCAATCATATAGCACGAACTTTCGTGAAAAATAAAAGTCCTCAAGTCCTGAAATCGAAAAGTACGCTTATAACGTCCCGGCCGTTTTCGCAACTGGGATTCGTAACCGGTTGCGAAAAACGAATTCCCTTTTTCGCAACTGGTAGATAACGTTATTAAACGCAATCTTTGCAATAAAGCTTCTTATAAAATATCAGATTACTTAGAGGACAAAACCATTTCGGACGGAATTTGCACCAACTCCGTCAAACATAACATAAGACAAAAGAAAATTGTTAAATGATGACTAACGATCGAATTAGGTTCTTCTATTCACTTCTTTTCCTAACTCGCGTGTGATCTGAAGTGAACAGACTCAATTATAATCTGTATTCTATTAATTGGTGTTATTTTATTTTGTAATTTGCGTCAATAAGGTCCATGCGGCCGCACTGAATAAAGTATTGTTAGAGTTTGTGTTTTAACGTAATTTTTATGATTATCATTTCGTGTGCAATCTTATTGCACTAACTTTAATTATTGCCAGCCAGAATTTCGTGACACATACAAGAAGCTCCAACTCGTAGCTTGCATACTTTTAGACTGTATTTTAATGTTTAAAAAGTGTTGTCACTCATGCTAGAAATAACACCGCGTAAGATCTGTCAGTTATTTATTTTGTAATTAAATAAAAACGTCATAAGTGATTCTGGTCTAACAAAAATCTGCAAAAATAATTACTATCATATCAGTCTGTTGTCTAACAATAACATACGCATGTCGCTCTTTCTAGAAATATAAAAAATTACCAACAAATTTTCATTCAAAGATGTCATCTTCATACACGTAATACTACTTTTATTTGGTCATATTATACTTAATATTTATATTATTATTAAAAATCCTGTAAATGCGAGTCAGACTCGTGCACTAAGGGTACCTGTACTGAATATTTCAGGCGTTTGAAATCACGTTTGTTGTATGGGAGCCCACCTTAAATTTTAAATGTATTCTGTTTTTTTAGTATTTGTTTTTATAGCGGCCAGAGTTGGAATGTATACAGAGATAAGTAGATAATTAATCCAAACAACAATCATATTGACACTGGTATAGCTTCTGTTTACCTACGAGTACCTGTTGTTGTCACAATATTAAAATTAGGTCACTCAGTCAACATCCTACAACGTGACCAGATTTTAGATATCTATTGTTTAGCATAGTGTTGGAAGCAATGAAGTTACTGGCATGTTGTCGTCACATATTTCGATAGACCTAGAAGGGGGATTCTGGCAGTAGAATGTTGCCCCTCCTCTCTTGCCTGTGAATCTGAGAAGGATGCGGAAGATGGGCAGCAGCGTCTTTCCGTGTTTTCAACACCCTATACTGCGCTCGCTAATGCGCCTGCCAAGCGTGGTGAGTATGGCAACAACCCCCTCAATGGAAACACAACCAACAAATCCATTAGGCAGGCCTGTGTCCAGCAGTAGACGTGTTTCGGCTGAAATGATGATGATATCGATAGGATACATTTTCTGATTACCGAGGATTATATAATAAGCATGGTAACAGGGTATGAGATTCAAATTCTATATAAGGTCGTCCGTCAAATAATAAAAAATACACACGTATTCTTTGCTTTTTTAATTAATAAAAAAAATCTAAAATTAACCCCTTTTAAGTTTAGAAGTTGAGATCGTGACGTCATAACATGTCTTGCCAACTGAGACACGTCATGACGTCACGTGACATTTCGACTCGAATATTTTCGTTATCTTCATAATGCGTAAAAAGTACGGGTCTAAATTTTATTATAGTCAAAATTTTATAATCAACATAGCGGACAGTAAAAACGTAAAATCAGGTAACCTATTAGAAACTTTTTAGCGACGTTTATTTAGGTCAAAAAACCAGCATTTCAAACACATTTATTGATGTGAAACATCTTTTGTGGGGCGTTAGACCGGTAAGCACAAGAAATGACGCAAGAAAATGACCTGCGAGTTAGTAGTTTTTAGTTTAATAGAAACTAGCTTTCTATACTAATATTTCACATCTGCCAGGCGTCCCTCGACGGCTCATTTTTTTTACGATTACTCATTTCTAAGCTTCTAGATCCCCACCGTTAATATTCGAAGCTTCCCCAATCCAATCAAGGCATTATACCCTACTATATCGAACATTTTATCAGCAAAGTAATTCTAGCAAACTCATCGGAGGATACAGTTTCTTTCCCATCTGCCCCATCGCTTTTACAAGCTTATTTCAATCTTCTCTATCCAGATTGTTTATTAATCAGTCTGCACATGTGCCCGACAAAAAACTTATTACGTGTAATGAGCGGACATCGCGGGGTGAATAGTTAATGAAAACACTTATTATTTTATCGCCATGTGATTGATAGTGATTACTGTAATGAGGCGGACTGTATAAATTCCCCCACATCAATTGGTGTGAAATTCATTTGAATTGACAACTTTCGTTTTATAGATGCAGTCTTGTTTTTGACTTTTAAAATAGGTTCGTCCAATTATAAATCGACGTTAAAGTTAATAAAGTAGGTTTATTATTGTAAAGCACATTCCAAAAATCAAGTCTGTTTAGTGCTGTTTGAAGTTGCTTATGAAAAGCTGCTACCATTTCTACCTTGGTCTATAAAATAATTCTAAAAATAAGTTACAAAGAAATCTTCAAAAAGCTCAGATGGAAATAGGAATGTAAATTCAAATTTATTTTCCATTAAAACCATTAACTTTAGGTTTAATGGACCAACATGGCGTTTATAAAAATTCAAGTCACAAATTCCTGGCGCTTCATGTATTTTATTACAATTACGACGTCGTTACCACTGTTGCATGTATTTTAGCCCCTGCTTTCCGTAATATATTCCTTAGTAGGGGACGCGAAGGGCGCAAAAATGTGCTGATATCACGCGCGGTAGAATCGCAAAACTGAAATTCCATTCGCTTGCATTGAGATCTAGAAGATAAATTTAATCCGCATAGTTTATGGTAAGCTTTTGTTTATGGTTTTAAAATACCATAGGAGGTTGTAGAAGCGACGTGTTTGCGTTAGGTACCTGGTGTTTTCACTGCGAGTGTTTATCTTTTGTTTTCTATTCCAGGCTTAATTAGTTTAAATTCATACGATTTACGAGTAATTCGTTTTACATACCTTAAACTACATATATATGGACTAATATGCATAGCGCTGTGTCTGTCTGTCTATCTGTGTATTTGACGATTTCAACCGAACGCATTAACCGATTTACATGAAACCTTTTTTTTAGCACTATCTTAATGAGAGAAGGTGACTGATTGATTTTGGTGACCCTAGGGTCACAGGGACTGGAGTTATTGTGACCTCAAAAGGTCACCAAAAAATAAAATTCTTCAAACGGCCGAAAACGTCCAAAACCCCAAAAATGTCATTTCTGACCTTTTGAGGCCTTGGCCCCTTTTCTGGTACCCCTGTACCATTGCTTGTTTCATAACAGCATTTTTATTTCTGCAACACGTTGCTGAGCAATTAGAGTGACATGTTATGGTCGTAAACCATGGCGTTTGGACCGTTTCTGCTAGAAATTTGCTCACATCACAACATTTTGTGGTGTAATAAACACAGGATATCTGCAAATTCTTCAATTTATCGTCCCTTAGACACTTCGCTTTAGCATCGCGGTTTACGCCTCCCTATATCGCATCTAAATCATCATCAACGGTGGGAAACATCTCGTAAAATGCCGGACCGTCCGGACGCAGCAATTTGTGGCCCTACATGGTCGGAACTGGGGTTGTCACGGGTTTCTGACCCGCGCCCGCTAATGTATGGTTTGTGTGTTTAGGTCAGCCTCGAAAGCGAGAGCTTGGGCTATGAAATACATATTTTTGTTAGCTTACCTAACTCTGTTTTTGGGTCTACCTTTTTCGACAACTTGCTAAGTAATTTACATAGTTAAACAACTGTTTGGTTATTGCGTGGTGGAAAAATTTACCTGTTATCTTTATTTTTATATGTCTGCATAGGCTAATCTATATGGCCATGTAGACTGACATGGGTTTAGTTATTATAATACATATTCATATATTAACTTTACCCAATGAATATTGTAATAGCCTACAGTGTTTCCACATAATGACAATTAATCAAACTCATAAAGATACGGCAAGTAATCATCAAACAACTACAGAATCGAATGTTCATGTAATTGTGTTCTGAGAATGTCTCTACCCCACGGAACACTGTGTCCCGTTGCCTAGCAACCACTAAGGGTACGCCACCTCGGTGACACTAGTTCACGGACACTTATCGTTATCGTAATAAATTGGTCTGCAATCCACAATATAGCTCGGGAAAAACGCAATAAAAATGTTGATGTCGAGTCCCTTTGTGAAAGAGCGTCTATGAGTTTTGATGTAGTGTGCGTATTTACATAATCGCTGTCGGCCGCGATTCACTTACCCACCTTTTGTTGTACTTTTTACTCTTCCCCCGTCTGGCAGACATTTTCTCCGGCTACACTCATTATATTCAAAAATTGCGAGCACTGAGACTGAAAACACTCATTTTATTTCCATAACAAAAAAGTAAGCTTCGTTACTTAGCCACACCCCGCAATATTGCATCCAAAACCAACAAAATGCCCGAATCCGCCTTAATATAAAAAGTAAACTCAGAGCCGTCCCCGATTTATTACCCGGCGACTGATGATGATATATCGACGTCGGTTGCTGTGTTGATCGTCACTTACCCTACCCTTATCACGGAGCATGTAATTTCGGATTCATTGCCCCCAGCCAGGTCACGTGGCCGCTTTTTTTATTAAAATCTTATTTTCTCTTCCTAACAACGAATTTTTTCTTTGCAGGTACTGAATGGATATGAAAGGATGAGACATGGAATCTCGAAGCGCGCCGCCAAGCCCCGAGGAGCTGGGGGAGGCGGTGTTCGACAGGAACAGGCGCTACCCGCATCAGCCGTCGCAGAGGCTGGAAAGGGCTTTTGCCAGCTGTCGCGAAACAGGAAGACCCCGACCACATCACCGACATGCTACGTCAGAGCCGGCGCGACCCGACGATCGCATGCTCACCACGGCTGAAGTCCACGACTATCCATCTTCGGAGTCCGGTATAGCAGCTGACTGTCCACATCCTCACAATAGCACCGCAGACGATAGCCCATCGTATGATCGCTCTGACTACGAAGGGGCTTCGAGTTATAGCCTTAGACATACACCCGACTACCATCATACTTTAGATTGCAAGCACCGACCCTCAGAATATAACCGCAGTCATATGCCTGATTACAACCATGGTCATGGTTCTGATTGCGATAGGCCGCCGCGGTCCCAAACTTCTCGGCGGCCACACAGGAAACACAGACGAGAGGAAGACGATGGCGCTCAATCACTTGATGAGCGATGTGCTCGAGATTTAGACGAAATTCTACCCGCCAGGCTTGCGGCCGTCAATTTGTCAAGGGAACAGACGCCACAGACGTGGAATAGAAGTAATATTGCTGCAACAATGGAACGGTTTGAGCCCGTCGACCCGTATGCATACGCATATTACGACCACCACCTATCAATGCCCTCATCATCAAGAAAAGGGAATCGTCATCGCGGTCGAGGTTTACCGCGCGATAGAGCGGCTAGACACAACTACGTCACACGGTATGGTACCGAAGAAAATATTTACGAAGAAATCACAGATGGAACTCGAACATGCCCGAAGCACCGATACGTTCCAAGGCAATCTCTGGTCTCGTTGGACAGAAGTGTTGTAGAAGAAGAAGTAAGAAGGGTGGAATCGAGGCATAAGAGGATTCTGGGCGAGCTAAATCTTAGTGTGGAAGCCATGTTAATGCCCGAATGCGAGTCGCCAGACTTAGAACGGGCTGAAGATAGAGACAATATTGAAGAATTATTAAGAGTGGGGCCAACAGATGAGTTGTTATCCCCTGCAAGTTGTAATCCTCCAGATTTGGACAGTGGCTTTAGTGGGAGTAGCAGTGGTGCCAGTTACGTAGGCAGCTTGCGCCGGAAACCCACAGGTTCTGTACCGCACTTGCCTGCCGTGGCGTATGGGACACGAGGCGCAGGAGTTCGGATATTGGGCGCTGAAGAGTGTGCTGCAGCACGATGTTCTAGAGATGCAACGTCCCCTCGAAGCTCAAGTTGTGGAGATGCTAAGACAACGGGGTTTTGGAATAAAAAGGCATGGAAGAAAATATCCGGATTTTCAAGCTCCAATAGCATCAACAAAGCTGGTCTAACAGGTGAATTTAAGTCTTTCTATGCATGAAATGTAATTGTAGATGATATAACATTGCCAGCTCCGCTTCATACTGACAACAAATTTTCTGTATTTAGCTCAAACAAAACATCCAACAAAATTTCCGTCACTAGGCATACCATATTAACCCCATAACACTATACGTCACAAAAAATGTATCTTCCGCAAAATTGCACGGACTATAAAGTTCCATTCTCACATAAAACGTGAATGAATCCGAGTGGTATCAAGTCATGAAAACCCTGAGAGCATCATTTCATTTTTTATTTCGCCCGCTTTCGTCCGCCCATAGGCGTTTTTTCAAATGGACGCGCGCGCGTGGCTCAGTGTTTGTCGTTTTAATTTTGGTTTCTTTATTTGTTTTGTTAACGGTGCGGCATTTTGCATTGCAGGTCTGCTCGTTAGGTACACTTTCCGGCGTAAGTCCGGCTCGCAGGGCTCTCAGGGCAAGCGGCGAGCCGAGCCCGTCAAATGCGATGCGTGCCTCTCGCAACGGTGCTAGCCGCACTATGGTAAGGGTCCCATACATCACAAATTGCTGGCAGAAAGAACCTTAACTTTGTTATTGCATTTTTAAACAAACTACTACAAGCTTTTACATATTATTTCAAATAAATCACCATACTACGTCCCATGGCTTTCTACCAGTAACACTTTTTTTTCTTTTACCTGAATCTGATTGGCAAAAAGCGCGTCCATTCAAATTTTCACCGATCAGTCTTCTCGCTGACGAATTTCCAAGATTTTTTATTTTATTTTATCCTTTTAAAAACCATCATGCATAACGGTTTAACTTTAAACGTGATAAAACATTTGTAACTCTGGGCATATCGTTGCGGCTCGGTCAGAATCGATTAATAAAGTCGATACAAAGTTCTCTCATTAAGGTATCGAAGATATTACTTCTGCAACTTCGACTTGAGATAAGTATTGTTCCGCAAGAGTTGAGACAATAGCGTGCGCTACCACTTAATTAAGCAACGCCGATAGGATAGCAATACCATACACCGAACAACTTTAGATTAATCCAAGACTTTGTACACCTAGATAGTTTAAATTGCTATGTCTTGGTTACAGATGACTCCTGTAGGCCAAGCCGAGCTAAATCCAGAACAGCCACTATTCCATACAGGTTAACATTTACTTATATAATAGAGCGTGCAAAAAAGACCACTCCTGAAATATGCCAAGTAAATCCCCCAGTGAATATTTTAAAACCTTCGTTATAGAATTGAATTGGTAATAGAAATAATCACTTTGGCTATTTTCAATCTAAATCAGAAGCTACTGTGTTTTATTCGATTGCTGTTAGAGTCTGGGTTTTGTGTTTGGGAGCTGTCTTTCTCACTTGAATACTATTTGCTTCCGCTTTACAAATATTGCCAGATGAAATAAAGTTCAAAATACCGTTTTAAATATAAATTTTCTCTTTGTTATAGCTACTCAAACGGAAAACTGGTGGTGCCGATGGATTTCTAGCGCAGAGCTGAGGGGCCTATGTCCCTCTCGATCCGAGCATCTAACTCATCGGAAGGTCTTCTCAACAAAGGCTAACATTGAGCTATGACAACAAACAGCCTTACCAAAGTAGACGGATGAAATTGTGTAAAAAATGACATTTACATGTAGGTGTTGTATATTTCCCATTAAAGATCAAATAATATGCAAAAAGCAGCATTATAATTATCATTTCGTAAATGCAAAAAGAAATAAACGTAGAAATAAAATACCCTTTTGATAGCAATCGAAGTATTCGTCTTGTTTTCTGCTATGTAAAAGATAATTCCAACAAACAATAAATCATCTTTGGCAGCAAGAAGTTGCAGCAAGTTTGGCAGCTTGCTGCCAAAGATGATTATAGAGAGTATAGATCGAAAGTACGTCCAACGAGAAGCGATATCAAATTAACCAAACTGCTTGGACTTAACCTAAAAATCACTGTATTCTTGTTTATTTATAAAAGGGATATCTAATATGTAATTGACAATTTTGTTGACCACTCCCATAAATTAACTCCCGTAAATTGTTGTTATTTTTTTCAAAACCTCAAAGCTCGTAATCAATCAAAATGTATAAGGTTATTATTATTAGTATGTTTATATTTTTGTATCGCTTCTCGTCGACCTTGCTATACAAAATACTTTAATAAAGGCGTTGGATGCCATTTTATTAGATATTTCAATGGTAGGGCTGGTAAAACATTCCATAAGGGTTGGCAAAGTCTTAAAGACGACTTAAGTGCAACGTGTGGAGGACTTAAGGTGCAACGTGTGTAAATAAAGTTAAAATTCGAACATGGAGCGTATACGTCGAAGTGATAGAAAAGCCTAATTAATTATTTGTATTGTTATGACGGTCGTTTCATAGAAACGTAATGGCTACAGTACTCGCCACGTGATATTGCGTGATATAAAACATTTTTGAGGTTAGGAAAGTAAGCTATAAAAATAAATGTCTTCAGTCTTCGCATTATCTTTTCATAACTAATTAATATCCATAGTCGTTACGAAACGTAATGTTTGAACTCTCGAATAGACATATAGTTTGTTTACCCAGGCACACTAGCGTCCTATACAGCATGCATTAAAACTGCTGACGCTGAGAATTACCTATTATTTTTGTACCGATGTATAATTATTATTTTCGTGACCACGATAGGTTTAATACTGTCGAAACCCGCCGGGTAAGAAAAAAGGTAACTACGCGATAAATTAATAAAAAATATAATGTATAGTGATCGCGAAAGTTTAAAAAAGACTATGATTACTGTGTGAAAATACAATTTATTTATCAGTACAAAATTTTCAATTTTCGTAAAAAACTTAGTAACTTTAACTGTAATGCAAATGAAATTCCATTACCTATGTACGTATATCTCACATTGCATGTTTTCGCTCTATAAATAAGCAGTCTTTTAGTTAAGTTCATACATACAATATCGACTTTCTTACGAGGCGAGTACCTGTACTTCGTTGTTACTTATCAATTTTTAGTAGTTACTAAGGTTACGACGAAAAGGCTGATACACTTGATCAGGTTTTGTATGAAAAGAACGCTGCCATTTTAGTAAAAGGTTTTTGGAATAGTTTTTGATACTTTTTTACATTATTTGGCTGGGTTCGCACGGGTTGCTTTTCAAGATTGATGCAGTTCTTGTTTCTGAAACTGCGAAACTGACATATTAAACACAGTCGCTTAACCTAGACCTGTTGTAGGTTCAATTTTGGTCGCAGGATGAATGTGTGCATGATCTGCTTGGTATTTATTCAGGATTTTGGTTGCTAAAAGTTTGAATAGAATTTTGTAATAGTAAACCATTTCCAGTCCTCTCCAATTTACTTTCATTCTCTCTCTCTCTCACTCTGTGTGTCTCCTTGGCACATATTATGTATGTCCATCTCATGGTGGGGTCTGCCTTTCTGGTCTTTTCCTTCCACTTCGATCTATCAAACACGTTGTCTTCGGCAGCATTGCTGTTTACAATGTTTCTTTGAACACGTCTGTCCATATCTTTTTTGGTCAACAATACATTCTTTGTTAATTTAAGTTTTTTAAAGTTTCAATACCTAATTATTTTCCGTGGAAACTCAGCTACAACATTCAACAATATTTTCATAAATAAAAAAAACGGCTTACTATAGAAACTTTATGCATCGTTTTGAATAATATTACCGATACGGTTAGCTTTTTACAGTTCCGAGCTTTTTATGATAGAATCACACACTTTAGATACAATAAAAAAAATTATGGTTATATCACTTCAGTTAAGGTCCATTTATAACTGCAGACAACGAGTGTGCCCGACACGTGCCGTGGCAGAACAAAATAATGTTATTCCATACAGCGAGTATCCGTTCAGTTCCATATTTATATCTATCGTAACACGGTCGCCGACAGACGAGGGTCGTGCCCGGTCAGTATTGTAGGAAATAATATTTTGTCTGCGCAGTTTAAGTATGTACGTCTGTGGCTACATGCCGGGCAGTGTGAATAGAGTACCTATCAAGACGTTTTTTGTTAATCTACCGGTGAGAGCAGCCGCATCTGACGCCTACGACGACGGTATCTGTCGGTGTATCAGGCACGCTTGATGTGTGAACGGACCTTTATGCGGGCTGTCCGCCGCTAGCTTGCAGTGAGGAGTCATAAATGACTCGCGTGCTTTAAATTCCTGGCATAAGCTGTAATTTTTCTACTATGCAAAAATGACAATCAATGACGACCTCCATGGGAGACGCAGGAGGTTGCGGGTTCGATACCCGCCGGGAGACAAATGTTTGCTTTACCTGCAGATATTTGTCTCTGGTCTGGGTGTTTTTCCATGTTCAATAAAGTATTTAAGTATTCTGTCATCCACATTACTCATATCACTGGAAAAAATGGCTGCCAACATGGCTAGCCAAATAACTTACGAATTTATAAATTAACTTGACACTGGCGGAATCGTGTTAAACCAAACACAAAAAGCCATAAAATAAAAAGACAAAGACAAGCCAAAAGTCAAATTACCAGGATTATTTTAATAAATTACTCGCTAGCTAGTTTAATTTAAAAAACAAAACAAAAATGACAATTAATGCCAGCAATGTATTAATGAGCCCACACATATCTCTCAGTAGACAGCTCGCTCCAAGACTATTATTATGCGATTTCATGATGGTTATAGCCGAAAGGGACTTTTGAACAATATGCATGGTCCAAATTATTTATTTCAATTTTGTAGCTAGACTAGTATAAAATTTGTTTAGTGCTAAATGTTATTTAAACCAACGTTGTCTAAATATATGTTAGTTAATTAGTTGTACATTTTGTAAATAATTAAAAAATGGTGCACTTCTAGATACTGTTGTACATAAGTACCTAAGTACATTATGTTTAATGTCACAGCATTTATGTAATTTAATGTAAACGAAATTAATCAATAAGAATTATGTAAGTAATTGTTAGAAATAAAAATATCTTTGATACTATTTATTTTCAGTTCCAAATTTAAAGTGTTTTTAAATTAAATATTTAAGTCACCATACTATTTATGTATTTTATTGAATCATCACATTTTAGAATTCAAAGTAAAAGTTCGAACTCAAAGTAAAATAATAATCATTATCATAATCTAAGTCGTAGAACAAATTATGTATTTTAATTATTTATATTTTAAACGACGACTAAAGATCTATCTGTAAATCGATTCGAACTTTTGAACAATGTAAATATTATTTTTAATATAACTTCACTATCAGTCAAGTAAAATGGTCTAACTATTATTTGTTGTAAGATTATTGACTGATACTTACCTTAATAATCTCAATGTTACATGGATTTTTTTGTCTGCAACTTAGTGATCGTGTTCAAGTCAGAAGAGATTTTTATGAAATAAATGGATAAAAATGTACAATTTGTATCAATTATTCCCTTTCCAATATAAATATAACAATGTGGGGCTAAGTGGCTCGCGTTTCATCATCATTTCAGCCGTAGGACGTCCACTGCTGGACGTAGGCCTCCTTCATGGATTTCCAGTTATTGCGGTAGGAAGCGATTTGCATCCACTCTACCTGCGGTCTTCACCAGGTCATCAGCCCATCTTATTGGTGGACGTCCTACGCTGCGCTTGCCGGTCCGTGGCCTCTACTCGAGAACTTTTCGGCCCCATCGGCCATCTGTTCTGTGAGCTACATGGCCTGCCCATTGCCACTTCAACGTGCTAATCCGTTTGGCTATGTCGGTGACCCGAGTTCTTCTACGTATCTCCTCATTTCCGATTCTATCACGTAAAGAAACCCCGAGCATAGCCCTCTCCATAGCTCGTTGAGCGACTCTGAGCTTATTCATGAGGCCAATCGTGAATGATCACGTCTCGGTTCCATATGTCATCACTGGTAACACACATTGATTGTAGACTTTCGTCTTAAGGCACTGAGGAATTTTGGACGAAAAGACGTTGCGTAGTTTCCCAAACGCTGCAAATCCGAGTTGGATTCGTCGAGTGACCTCTTTCTCGAAGTTGGACCTACCTAATTGGACAGTTTGTCCTAGGTATACATACGCGTTGACAACTTCGAAAGCCGAGTTCTCAACCTTAACTGGGGCACGCGTTTATCGCATTCAATTTAAAATTAAAACACACCTTTAATTCTAAATTGAATGCGATACCTAAATCTTTCTTCCTAACCTAACCTTCTGCCACAAGAAAGGTTAAATATATATAATAAATATATAAATACTCGTATATTCCAACAAACGGGTGAACCGATTTTGATCAAATATACATCAAAACCACCGCCAGAAAACCTGCTTTTTTGCCTGCTGCAAATTAGTTCACCTATATACGGCCTACGACAGACAGACACACGAACATGTAGTGGTTAAACTTGTAGCTTGTGCTGCGTCGGGGCTTAAAACCAAGCACAAAAAGGAACTTATCTTCCTTCAAAGGTACAATTTGTGTTTTAAACAAAAAAAAACTCGTTTATTACCCAGCACTTTCTCGTTTTATATCCACATAAAAATAAAACTGCTGTCTTATTCAAAAGCTTTAACCCTAAATTCACCACAAAGCACCGTCGATGAGTGTACAATTTCCCAGCGGGGAGTTTTTGTTTCTTACAATCCTTACAATAGGTTATTTGTTAATTGCCAATAAGAAAAAAACTGCACTCATATTGTATATGGAACTGGGTACAGCTGCTGTTGACGCAGAAAGCTAATAAAATTATATTGGCACGTATTTTTTATTCTAATTATGCGTGTTAGTAATTGTAAGAGTAAATTGTGCTTGGAAAATTGTTTGAGATTTCAGTGGTAACATAGTACAAGCTTTCCTTGATTTATGATTCATTTTTTGAAACTGAATTTCTGGAAGTGAGAAGTTTACCCACGGCCGTATTTTTTATTCTAATTATGTTAATGAGTGTTAATTATCTATATATATATAAAATTCAAAGTCCTGACTGACTCACTGACTGACTGACTGATATATCAACGCACAGCCTAAACCACTGGACCTAAAGACTTGAAATTTGGCACACATATATCTTGAGAATCCTAGAGGTGCACTAAGAAGGGATTTTTAGAAATTCCCACGGGATAGGGAATAAATGGGATTTATATTTTCGAATCAAAGTGGCTCTGCGTAAAAAAGGGGATTTTACGTTTTATGACTTCCACGCGGACGATAGTCGCGGGCAAAAGCTAGTTGTAAATGTAAATTGTGTTTGGAGAATTGTTTGAGATTTCAGTGGTAACATAGGACAAGCAGCCGTGGGGTGCTGGCAGTAGAATGTTACCCCTGCTCTCACGCCCGTGGATGCAGTAAAAGCCTGCCACGGGATACCTCCGGGAGATGGGCAGCAGCGTCTTTCCGTATAACAACATTCCGCACTGCGCTCGCCAACCCGTCTGCCAAGCGAGGTGAGTATGGCAATAACCCCTAATGATCCGATGAGGTCTTTGTCCTGCAGTGGACGTCCTATGGCCGACTAATGATGATGATGATGATGATGATGAGATGAGTATTCGAATCATCAATTCTCGATTATGAGTCGTCGTGGGGTGGTGGAAGAAGAATGGGTAACATTCGGCGACTCACGGCGCTCAACTCTCACATGAGACGATCGTATCCCAAGGTATCTTATCCGTAGGTAATATTTAAGACCATTCGGCAAACGACCTGCCAGATAGGATGGACGATATAGTTTTAAGACCTGGATGCAAAAGGCCCAGAGGAGAGCTGATTGGCGGTCAGGGAAGGAGACTAATGCCCAGTTTGCATTCGTATTTCTCGAACAATCGAACAACCGTGCTCATTTTGCCTACTCTTAGGGTTCCGGACATCAAGTCGAAAACTTTTATATGATTACTCGTTTGTAACTTGTAAAATTCCGCCGTGGGGTGCCGGCAGTAGAATGATACCCCTCCTCTCATGCCCATGGATGCAGTAAGAGCCTGCTAAGGGATACTTCCGGAAGATGGGCAGCAGCGTCTATCCGTGTATCACACGCAGTATGGGATAGTTTGCCAATATTACTAGGCCTACTTTTTAATAGAACGAAACTACAGGTTTTATCGCATTTCGCCATTTCGATGCAATTAAGCGCCGTTATTTTGTGATTACACTAAAAAACACGTGTCCAATATTAATAAATAATCTTTTTGATGGTAAAGGTAGCAGGTAAAATTATCAAAGCTAATGCGTTATATATTGTGACCGTAGCCCTTTGTCAATGGTATGCTGAAATCCCAGTTCGTCGTATTGATAATAATTGGACAGAAGCCATCCCACGAGAGCGAATAACAGATTAATAAAGGCAATGTCGATTGTAGGAATTCCCTTTGTGAGTTTGGGAGATACACGGATATTAATATTTTGCTACAGATAAAATATTTTATGTAGCTACATTTTTCTTTGAGTAACTATTTGCACAATAGATTGAAACTGGATCTTTGTTTTGTTGTAATAAAATATAAAATATTTATGTAGTAGGCACAAACATTCTCAAAAATCTAGAGTAAAAACGTTAAAGCTAGCTTTTGTGCACGGCTTAGCACGTGTCGTACCGGGATAAAAACAAGGCACTGTGCTAGTGAGATAACAGTATCTCATATTAATAGGGGTTAAAGTATGAAATTGCCTTTTTATTGTAATAGGTACTTCGAATTGACATAGAACCTTCATGGTTTGAGATTTTTGATTGAAACTTTTTTCACAAGGTACCTATGAAGTTCTTCTTTGAATACAAGTTCCGACGCAGACCTAACGCGGCAGAAACAGCTCAGCTTTGACCCCAGGTCAAACGCCGCAACGGTGTAAACTTACCAATAAAAAGGTAATGGTAACTGTTTGGTTGTCTCAGCATGGTGCTATTCACAGGCACTACAGCGTCCTGTACAGCATGATTACCAGTTGCTTACGCTGTATAAATTATTTATAGTAGATGCAAGGGCCTTACTTACTTACTTTACCTATGTATGTAGGACGTCGATGGACGTTACATAATATGAAAACGCCACCGCGTCGTTTGCGTCCAAGGTGCTATCTCCGATCTGGTCAAGCAATAACAGCAGATGTCTACTGTGCTAAACTCCGAACAATGATAGCAAAACTAGCAGTGAAACAGCTCCGACTCATGAATCGATGTTCACCATTATTGCTCCATGATGTGCCGTGGGGTGCCGGCAGTAGAATGTTGCCCCTCCTCTCTTGCCCGTGGATGCAGTAAGAGCCTGCTAAGAGCTACCTCCGGAAGATGGGCAGCAGCGTAATTCCGTGTATCAACATCCCATACTGCGCTCACCAACCCGCCTGCCAAGCGTGGTGAGTATGGCAACTGCCCCTTATGCAGATCCATCAAGGAGGCCTGTGTTCAGTAGTGGACGTTTTACGGCTTATGATGATGATGAATGCTAGACCTCATACAGCACGAGAAACCGTTTTAACTCTACAGGAAATGCAATTAGAAACCATTCGTCACCCTTCGTATTCACCAGACCTTGCTCCAACGGACTATTATTTTTTTCGTGATTTGGACAATTTTCTACGTGATAAAAAGTTCTGTTCTCAGGAGGCAATACAAAATGCTTTCACACAGTTTGTCGAATCTATCGTAAGAAAAGTTTTATTATGTTAGCACATTGTACAATGTAAAGTTCACATAGCAAGTGTTTAGGAACAAAACTTTACCTGTAAGAAAAGCGAAAGAGTCAATTCCAAAATCACAAGCACTGTAATTAATTGCCGTTATAAAATTATTTGTAAAGATTTTCCCTCGCGAAGCTATCACGCTAATGATGAACGAATGAGATTTTGTAATTGAATACTATTCTAATTTGCATGCTTTAACTGAATTGTTTATTTATTTTGTTTCGTTTTAATTTTCTGTTTCAATTCCAGAATTATTGCAGTTTTATTGTTATTAATTTCGAATAATACATTTTTACTGTTTTTTTTGTTAATGTCGATGTCCGCGTTTTCAAAACGGTCCTTACGGAAGACCAGCGCGGACTGGCCCTGCAGCCCGCATTATGCTGAGTAAGGACCCTTTTGCAGCGACAAACCTATATCATAACTTTATTAAACCTGTATGTAATGTTTGTTTTGTAGTTGCAAATAAATGATTATCTATCTATCTATCTAATTCCTTCAGACTTCGTTCGACTACAGAATAATAAGGGATTAATGTTGGACTATCCCTTACGGACTGTTGGTCCTACTGCTAGGTTCTACTAGTGGGACCAGCAGGATTTTTAAGTACCTACTCGTGGTCTCATTTACGTGGTGGAACCAACAATATTAGTTTTACCCATCAGAGTCACGCGCAGCCTGGCACTGACAAACAACTCGATAAAGCTTGATACACGGGAACATTTGAACTAAAGAAAATTATAATTTTCTTTTCATTATTAATATAAATTTTAGCATTTATTGTCCCATGGCTGGACAAAGGCCTCCATTTCATCCTTCCGATCCTCGCGACTTAACGCTGCAACAGGCCAAGTTGGTAAATTAATAAAAAAAAGATTGTCACGCCAGCTCATCCTGAGCCTCACAGGTTGCCTCTTAGCCTACTCTAGACACCGTTGCGGCGTTTGACCTGGGGTCAAAGCTGAGCTGTTTCTGCCGCGTTAGGTCTGCGTCGGAACTCGTTTTGAAAGAAGAACTTCATAGGTACCTGTTGAAAAAAGTTTCAATCAAAAATCTCAAACCATGAAGGTTCTATGTCAATTCGAAGTACCTATTACAATAAAAAGGCAATTGCATACCTTAACCCCTGTTAATATGAGAGACTTTTATCTCACTAGCACAGTACCTAGTTTTTATCCCGGTACGACATGTGCTAAGCCGTGCACAAAAGCTAGCTTTAACGTTTTTACTCTAGATTTTTGAGAATGTTTGTGCCTACTACATAAATATTTTATATTTTATTACAACAAAACAAAGATCCAGTTTCAATCTATTGTGCAAATATTTACTTAAAGAAAAATGTAGCTACATAAAATATTTTATCTGTAGCAACATATTAATATCCGTGTACCTCCCAAACTCACAAAGGGAATTCCTACAATCGACATTGCCTTTATTAATCTGTTATTCGCTCTCGTGGGATGGCTTCTGTCCAATTATTATCAATACGACGAACTGGGATTTCAGCATACCATTGACAAAGGGCTACGGTCACAATATATAACGCATTAGCTTTGACAATTTCACCTGCTAGGAACAGAATTTGTGGTGTTTTGTTTGTAATAACAAACAGACACATGACGTAATCATGTCATAAACAACACAGCGTTTGGTCCAGCATAAGGTAACGGTTCTGAGGGCTTTTACAAAACCTGTGCGTTTGTGACGCTAAATGCGGGAGCGTCTACTACAGGAAATTAAACGAGCATACTGCGCGTTTGCGGCGCGAATCGCGAACAAAGTCAAAGTCAATAAGTGTTTATTCAATAGATTTAAACGCTTATTAAACGTTTATTCAATAGAACAGTCAATTTACAAAAGAAGACCAAGACATATTGAAATTGAATAAAGGACATATTTGAATTCGTTCGCTTCAGATAGCTTTTGTAAGTGAGGGAAAGAAGCGAACAAGAAACCTCACTTTTTCACTTCTATTCATCGTTACAATTTCTGTCTTAGTCAAAGTCAAATGCTTAATTTAATGTTCAGAAGGATATTGGATACTTTGGATATTGCAACATGACATTATTACTTATCGTGGTTGAACCGAGCAACACTCGGCCAAGGGTCAATACTATTCTACTAATCATCTATGTAGTAATAAGCTTTTTCTATGAGAATTTAAAAAGAACCTATGAATCGCTAGTTCTGTCGCCTCAGATGGAAGCTTATTATAAGGCGCAGACAGTTTATAAATGATTTATTTACTTTTTGGAGTCTTTTAGGGATGTGCAATTTTATTTTATTTCTGGTATTTATGATATGCAAATCACTCTTAATCAAAATTATTTTTATTTGTGTGTGCATACTGTAAGTTATCATAAATATATTGCGATTTAACAGTTAAAATGTAAATTTTCTTAAACCGTTCCCTAAGTGAATTGCGAGGTTACATTTTGTAAATAGCACGTATCGCCCTTTTTTGAAGGACAAAGACTGTTTGTATGTTGGCTGCCCTTCCCCAAAGCAGGATACCATATGACATCACAAGGAAGAAGCTAAAATAAACCAGTCTAGCTATAGTGCAGTGTAGCTTCATCAGTAATAGATCTTATTGTTCTGGCTGCATAAGCTGCTGAACTAAGCCGACCTGTAAGTTCATCAATTTGCAGTTTATAATCTACATACATATGTCACATAGATTCTACACTTTAATGGAAACTGCAAATTGATGAACTTAGGTAAACACCTAAAAATACTGTGTAATTGAAGAGATGAGCATTTCCCCGCCCAACATTATGTATGTAGGATATTCTTTTACATTTGGTAAAGAAAATTTAAAACATTTTGTCTTTTTACCCTTAAGCACTAGGTTGTTTGCAGTAAACCAATCGTGCACTTGTGACAGTGAATTATTTCCTTCTTTTCTTAGGCACTACCACTTGGCACTACTAATAGAGTGAAGGGAAATTTTACTTTCCCATGACACTGCGTGTTACGGGTAAATTTACGTCGTCGTAATTAACTTTATTCCTATCAACTTTATTATATTATTACGAACTACTTATGTGTGCGTGCCGCTCTGCCGACGAGACGCAGACGTCTCTACTTGTGGTCGCGTAGGTCCGCATGGCAACATAAGTTATCATGGGTAACATACGAATACAAAAACCATTTTTTTCGGGCTATACCCATATTATAGGAGTACATTAAAAATAAGTAGTCCGTCATCTTGGGTGTTCCGCCATGTTGGATTCAGAGTGACGTCACATAGCTGACCATGTATTGTCATCCAAAGAAAACATTTATACAAAATTTCAGCTTAACTGGTTTAAGATATATTCCACCCGAACAAACATAGATAGATAGATAAACTCTTAAACGTGTAAACCATGTTTCCTATACAGAACAATACAAAAATCACTAAAATTAACTTAAACCATAAGAACAACAGAAATATACAATGGGCGGTCTTATCGCTTAAAGCGATTTTTTCCAAGACAACCTTTGGATGGAGAAGATTATAATGGAAGAATGAGGTGTAGTATTATCATATCATCCCTATATATTAATACATACAATTGAATAATAACATAGTTACATACATACATACAGGGCAAGCTAAATTAAAGCTTGTAAAAACATGATTTCGTAGCGCTAATAAGCATTTGGCGCTCTTCCGTATTCGACCAGCTTGGCAAGAGATGGCAAAAATGTAAATAAGCTCTCTACACGTTGACAATATTGGCCTTCAAATCTGTCTACAGTCAACGTTGTATTAAAATATCGTTAGTATTGTACCAATTGCACCTTCCTCAAAACATACCTTTTGTATCCTCAGTTCAAGTGAAAGTTCCCCGTGATCCCAAGTAGTTATCTAAACCCATCATATTTTTATTAAATAGGCAAACATCCCAGCCGAAAACCGCATCGCAAAATTAATATAACAAAGTAAAGATAACTATGTATATGATGAGTTTGCAACAATAAACGCCTCGGGCCCTTGTTTTTGTTCCCGAATCTACAAACTTACCTAAGTACGTACAGACAAGAGCAGAATTCAGCAAGTTATAGATTACGATATTTGCCGTATATTTCGAGCAGAAGAATGTCGCTCCTCTCTTGTCCGTAGACGTATTAACAATTTTTCAAGGGATACCACCGGAAGATGGGCTGCAGCGTCTTTCCGTGTATCAACTTCCCGTACTGCGGTTGCCAACCTGCCTGCCAAGTGTGGTGAGTATGCCTGCCCACAAACACGCTTGGCAGGCGCGTTGGCAAGCGTAGTACAACCCGTACTACACTCGCCAACCCGCCAGCCAAGCGTTGCGAGTATTGCAACTACCTCATGATCACTACTTGTAGATCTATGGCTTAGCTTACGTTCAGCAGTGGACGTCCTTCGGCTGAGATGGTGATGATGATAGATCTTTGTATATGCTATGGAAAACGCTTTTCTCAGCGAAGATACTAACTCTACTTGGACTTGGGTAAACATTATCTGACTTGTTATAGTACGACCTCTATTCACTCTCGGCTAAATTAGTTTTTAACACTAACATCGAGGTAATAATGTTTTGAACCCTCGCTTTCCAATTATATGTAGGTGGATTTAGGGGGATCTCCCAGGATCTTCATGATGTCAGTCATACAAACTTAGATTATTAGGATCGTAAATAATGAAAACGAATGCTGCTGGCAACGTTACGCTACTAGTGGCGAAACAATTTAACCGTATTTTAGCTAAAATCGGTTAAGTTCCTTTATATGGTTGCCTGGTATTAAGCCAGGCAACATCCTGCTGCCGTGGGGTGCCAGCTCCTCTCGTTACCGCTCATCTCTTGCCCGTGAATGCAGTAAAAATCTGCCAAGAAATACTTCCAGAATGGGCTACAGCGTCTTTCCGTGAATCAACATCCCGTTCTGTGCTTGCTATACGTGGTAGCCGGATGTACCAAGTGTTATTCTTTCCGGGACAATGAGTTGTGCATTCTAGTCGAAACGTCGTCGTGACATGTTTTTGTAACACTAAAGGTTTTTCAAAAAACATAAGTTATTGTTACAAGCTCTGCTTAGCTTGGGGCTAGATGATGCTGTGTGATTTGTCCAGCATTATTTATTTTATTTATTTTTATTGATTTATATTGAGATAGCAGACAAGCACAAGGGCCACCTGGTAAGCGGTTACTGTAGCATATGGATGGACGCTTGCGACAGCAGAGGAGTCACATTCGCCAACTGATTGATAGATCACTAGATAGATTGATTATACTTGAGTAGGAATGGTGAGTCCCTACTCACATAAAAGTTGGTACCATCAAAACTGTAGCATTTTTGTCTAAAAAAATGAATATATACAATATTGGTGTCGATTCTGTAGTTGCATTTCCTAAAGTTTATTATAAATTGAGATATGACGTTTCTTAGTTTGGAGCTGTCAGCGTAAAATTAGGTCAAATTGGCCGGATTGTCATGTTATGACATGTCATTTTAGTCCATTTAATGCAATTTTAGTAAGCTTTATTTAGGTATTGTGCCAACAGAATTGACACCAATATGAAGATAAACTTTTATATGGATATCAGGCTTCTTTAAAATATTCATTGAAATAGATAATATATGTATTTAGTTACTATTCACAAACTTAGGTCAGGTGTTGTTTCATATCAATAAAATTGTTTTTATTTTCTTATTTGGGAAATAAAAAACCGATAAAAATATAAATGTAAAAATGGCATCCAAGTTCAATTTATGAAGTTCTCGATTTCGCCCACAAAAGAATTGGGACCTTAATGACACCAAGTTTTGTAAATAATCCTATTATTTAATAGAATATTACTGATAACTAAGGATCAAGCTCACGGTTTAAGTGTTTAGTAAATTTCGAGTTATGAAGGGACCAAAATTGCCAAAAGCGCCTCCAAATAGCTCGAGTAATATACACACTGCTGCGTCGACGCCTGTTCGCTTTGCTTGAACTTGGCTGGAAACACTGCCGCGAGTCTAGATAGTGTTACCTTAAAGTTGCATGATGTACAACTACTTCTACTTACTTACTGGCTTGGCGCAACAACCCAAAGTAGATCATGGCCTCCGACAGAATTCGGTAGTTCAGAAGTACAATTACACTAATAAATTAGTATAATTGTATCTTGCATTCGCTAATGATAGAATTATAATTTTGAAACAGTATTTGGTAATGGTTTTGTTAACCCCAACGAACAAGGACTCACATCTTAAATGAACTTGCTAAACATTTATCAACATCATCATCATTTTAGTCATGAGGTACGTCTTCTGCTGGATATAGGCTTTCCTCATCGATTTCCATGTATTGAAGTTGGAAGCGGCCTGCATCGATCGCAGCTGCCTATCTTGCTGCCGGTTTAGTTGTAGTGGAAGCTACTTCTACTCTAGAACTTTTTGACATTTGTTCTGTAGCTTGCTACAAGGTCTGTCTATTGCCACTTCATGGTGTCTTCTCTGATCTCCTCATTTCTGACTCGTTGGCAAACCCCAAGTATAGCCCTCTCTTAAGCTCGTAGAGCGACTTTAAGCTTGTACCCAAGGCCAGTATCACGTCTTCTGCACAAAATAGAGAATTACATTCATCAAAGTGACCAAAACAACACAACTTTCACCCTCAATTTAACTAATTAACAAGTTTCTTGGTAACAAAGGTAACCCAGTCACCTGTAAGTAACAACTACAAAGATAGCCACGTCACTTTCTGAACAAAATAGAGAATCACCTAGCGAACTTAATGAAATTCAAACAATAGGAATTTGTGTTTTAATAATAACTGGCTGCCCGCGTAACTTCGTCTGCGTCACATTAAGAGAGAGTGTGTCGTAGTCACTTAAAATACAATTCTAAAGGAGCTACAACTTTCATTGTTTTATCCACGGACAACTTGAAAGCCATTGAACAAAGTTTGTTAAAATTTTAGTACTATTAATAATCATGTAATGTAGTTAGTAGGTAGTTGGTGTGTTCGTAATCCTCTTGGAGGCGCCTGTACTTACTGTACTACGCTCTTTTGTTTGTTGTGTTGTACCCACCCAGGATAGGTAACTACTTAGTCATATCAGTAATTTAAATAAGTAGGCAGGTATCCTTATTTTGTTGAGACTATATTTTTTTGTTGTTAATTTATAAGTATAGATTTTAATGGGAGTAATATAGTCACTATGTGACAAAACTCCTTTCTAATTAATAAAGATAAAAAAATAAATAAATTATAATCATGCAGAATTGTTAATGTGTCTGTAATAGGTAATATTTATTAGTTAATTTGAAGATTTATGGTTACGCTTGCGCACATTATTCCGCAAAATAAAAAGCAGCGTGCGCGGATAAACTGTGATATCTTCTAAGATATTCCTTGAATTCTAATGATATTATGAAGCAAATCCGTTAAAAATTTAATACTTACGACGTATAACGTATTTATTTGGATAAAAATTTATGGTATCTTTAAAAACCCCTTAGGAAATAATGCATTAAAAAAATTATCACACTAAAAATCTTATAGTGAGTCAAACTTAAAAGACAGACGTTATGCTATTGCAGACGTTTTTATAAATATTAAAAATTCATAATATAACAAAGCATAACAGCGCACTAAAAGGAGCTTTCAAAAATAATACATTTCCCGTTTATGCAACATTTTTAACAACTTTAGTCGTGGCGTGGTGTTATGTAGCCTAAAGCCTTCCTCGTTAGTTGGGCTATCTAACACCGAAATATTTTTAACTAGGTCCAATTCTTGATATTAGCGCGTTCAGCCAAATAAACATACTCTTCAGCTTTATAATAATTAGCATAGATGAATGTAGTTCTAACCAAGAACTTTCATTTTTAGTTTCGAAGAAATTGTCGCTCCAATAAAGTGATACGGTTTAGCAAACATACCTGAATAATTCAAACCGAAAACTCTATTAATTGTAATAATGTTTTAGTTAACGTGAAAAACATACACTAACTTCTAACAACATGTAGGGGTCCGTAGACCTGTTACAGGTCTACGGACCCCTACATAGCGCGTGGCCCAACACGCACCTGGCCTATTTTTTTAAATACATTACTACATAATTGTACAGTGAAAACACCTAAACCCTAGACAAATGTCTGCCGATAGAACAAACATTGAAAACACAAGCCGTGGGGCGCCGGCAGTAGAATGTTGCCCTTCCTCTCATGCCCGTGGATGCAGTAAGAGCCTGCTAAGGGATACCTCCGAAAGATGGGCAGCAGCGTCTTTCCATATATCAACATCCCATACTGCGCTCGCCAACCCGCCTGCCAAGCGTGGTGAGTATAGCAACTACCCCTCATGGAAACCCATGAGGGAGGCCTTTATGGCTGAAATGGACGTTTTATGGCTGAAATGATGAAAGCAAATATTTTTCCCTAGACGGGTATCGAACTCGCAACCTCCTGCGTCTTAGCTGGCTTTTATAACATACATATGAGCCCCGGTAGTCAAAAAAGTAAAATGCAAATTAATTCGAATAAAATTCTGCACTAAGATAAACCATTTCCTGAACTAGAACAAAGAATACGTTTCAAGTAAAGGGTCCCTGTGTTATACTTAGTGCATAACTTAATGTCCACTCGAACGACGTCGCGGCCGAAAGCTAGTTGAATTAATAATTCAGTCACGTTCCTTCCTAATGAAAATTGTTCAGCGACGACTGAGTTTTTGCCTTTTTATTCCGTGTAAGGAACATCAAACGTAGTAATTGGGGATTACGTACCGTGTTACGGTGGCTGGAATTAGCATAAGGTAGTCGTGTTGTCGTTTCGAAAATCTTGAAATCTGTAGATTTTTATCATCGTCATCATTGTGACCCACTGCTCTGCTGGGCGTAATCCTAAGGAAAGGTGGGCTGGGCGTAATCCAAGTATCGATTTGACCAACGTGGGTTCGAGCCCCATCAGATTCGAACATTCTTGATAAATTTTACATTTCTTTTGGATAGTGTCAGATGAGAGATTGAGATACAACTAGCCTGTACTCGATATGATTTCTTTCTAGCTTAAATGAAACGATAATTTTGTGTTAGATTTAGATTTGCCTGATAGTTAATTTATTTCCTGAGAATGAATCCCAGAATCAATAAATGGTGTTAATTATTTACTTATAAGTTTGGTTATTACTAAGACGCCAAGTTTTCTAAAACGCCTTTTTTAGGGTTTCGTAGTAAAACAATGAACCCTTATAGTTTCGCTATGTCTGTCTGTCCGTCCGCCATCGGCTTTGCGAAGAGAGTATTGGACCTAGAAAGCAAAGACATATCAAATAATAACGCTGAGATAACGCTATACAAAAATGCTAAAAAAATTGTTATTGTTGTTGTATTTTTCTATTGTGAAGGGTATCATTGTTATTAAAAAACCATTGAGGGGTTGCCAAGACAACTTTTCCATTTAGGTTTTAATTTGCGAAATATTAAAGTTACAAGCTTTTTTCGAGGAAGGGTCCTGTAAAATCTAAACTGGTAGCTTTAAATATCCGAAAAAAAACCGGTCGAGAGCGAGTTGAACTCGCGCATCGAGGGTTTCGTGCCATCATACAATATAATATATGATAAAAGCGGTTTATATTTTTATTTTTTATCAACATTGTATTTTTTTCAACGTTTTTGTAAATAAAAATACTCAAAAACGATACGGTTTAAAGAAAATCTAAAACTGTTTATGAATTGGCAAATTAAGCCCTTTTATGTGATATCCCACTTCACTTTAAAATTTTGAGATCCGATCCGCCCCCTTTGCAATCATAATAAGAATATTTTTAACATTTTAAAATATGCTATATTAGTAAAAAAACATTATCTTTCACCTTTATAAATGTCAAGTCGATAACATAAGTTGTTCTCAAGATATCGATTTGTGACAGATAGAGAGACAAATTTATACCATAGGGGTCCTTTTTACCATTTTGGTCCGGAACCCTAAAACCATGAATGTAGTCTTAATCATGAATTTTCAATAAAAACTATAAGGATTTTTTTTTATTATTATTATTATATTAAAAGTTATCGCCATTATTAATTTTATGGCGTTTATATTTTATAATAGGGGTTAAGCTATATTTTTAGTTTCGAAAAAATGGTTGCTCTTAATAGTGAGACAGAATACAAACATACCGGAATACTTTAAGCCGAAAACTCTACTGTTAATATGAACATACACGCACTTCTAACAACAGGTTTACGGTAAACTACGAAAGCCTACATAGCGCATGGCCCGACCCGTATCTGGCCTAATATAGCTATATATATATATAACTTTGTATCTGTTTTATTTTTTTCGATGCTCTAACCTAACGCTTATACCTCAGTTTGCTCTTATTCGAGTTCAAACAAAAAGAAACGAATATTTGATGAAAACTGCATTAAGACATTATATTTATTATTTTTTGACATATTACATATATTGCCATTTATTGACTACTTAAAGTAACTTTCGTAACTTATTACATACATATTCGTTCCTCGATAAGAGTCGACACAGGTAGCGCCTCCTCTAACAATAACAAGTACTTGAACATTCCTGCTATTTAATATGAAGACATTACCTCTATATTGTTAAAATAACATATCATACATGTGAAAATATTCTGTTTTAATTAGCAATGTTGACAATATACTATCGCCCCGTACTACTACTGAAACGCCACATACTCGTGCTTAGCGCTCTTGCAACAAAGATGGAGATAATTTTCTATGATGTTTCATGGACTTGTCATTTCATTTTCATGTCATTTCTATGATGTTCTCTGAGATTTATTGGCTTTAATATTTATTTAATATAAGGCGTCATTTCTGGGTAAGGCGGATCTGTGCAGATTTTTTCATCTTACGGATGATAGATTTTTCATGTGACATTATTTTGTACCTCTATAATGATGATTATCTAGAAAGAAAGAAAAAAAGAGAAAACATTTATTAATCCACAACATGAGGTATAAATTAAAAAAGAAGTTCGTGGACCAAAAGGTCACGTCCTACCTCAGCATAATGTTAATCCAAATAAGGATTAACGCTGGTTTTCAGGTAGGACCTTTGGCGAGTGTCGACATATTGTATCAAAGGTTTTAAAAAGAAAAACAAAACATTACATCATAACACACCAGTAAAAAATACTTATTCTAAATTTAAAAATTATGTTAGAAAGCCCATGCAACACAGGATCAGCTCAACACTACACTAAAAACTTTAAGCGGACGACTGACCAGCAACCAAACTGGCTTGATACGACCAAATTCAAAGACCAGTTTCTGAACGAAACTCTTCTACTCAGCAAATCGCGTCCCGCGCGTTTTTCGCGTTAACAAGTTTGACAGATGTGAATGAAAAACTTATTTTTTTAAACCAACCCAACTTTTTCCAAGTATCTGGAGGAACAACCAAATTACATCTGCTTGTCTGTAATCGATGCGTAGATATTGCTCTTAGCTTTTAGTGGTCGCCCAGTGGTGCGTACCACCTACCTCGCGTATAAATAGGTGTTGAATATTGTATTAAATTTTCGTGGGGTGCCGGCAGTAGAGTGTTGCCTCTCCTCCCTTGTTCGTGGATGCAGAATCTGCCAAAGGATACATTCGGAAGTTGGGTAGCAGCGTCTTTCCGTGAATCAATATCCCGTACTGCGCTCGCCAATCAACCTGCCAAGCGTGGAGAGTACAGCAACAACTCGCTAATGATCTTGCAGATCGATGAGGGAGGTATACTTATGTCTAGCAGTGGACATGGGAACAGTGCTACAGCTGAGATTGTCAATATTTAATACAATCATCATTATCAAATGATGATTGTTCGAACCACTGCTGGGCTGGGCGCCTTCTGCGCTCGCCATAGTCCGGTAACGTTGTCATGGCCATCTGCGGTCAACAGCATACTACATATATTATCATTTCGAAAAAAAAAAAAAAAAAAAGATGATTGTCTTAAATATTGACAAGATTATTACGAGTGTTTGCCCTACCTTTTCTGTTGACTGTTTAAGAAACTAGTTCTAGTAAAATGCAATGATAATATCTAGTTTTAATTTTGCATCTCAGCATTAGCGGAATTAAAACTAGATATTTTCATTGCATTTTATTGTCATGGATTTCCGCAAAGTAACGCCTGATTCTATTAACTAGTTCCAATACAAAAACAGTTATTTTAAGGTTAGATATTGATGGTTTATTAACAAACTTTGGTAACAAAAGAATTAAAACTAGATATTTACATTGCATTTTATTGCCATGGATTTCCGCAAAGTAACGCTTGATTCTATTAAATAGTTCCAATACAAAAACAGTTATTTTTAGGTTAGGTATTGATGGTTTACTAACAAACTTTAGTAACAAAATTTGGCGGGAGTGAAGGTGGAGCTAGATTCGTAGCTAACGAACGCAAGCAGAGGAACGAAAAGCAGAGCAAAGCCAAACTAACAGAGAAAACTAAATATAGTATCCAAGAGTTGGTAAAAGTACAAGTGAAAATTAAGCTTTCTGAAGACGAAATAAAACTGACAGCTGAAGCGCTTCTTCAAGATAATTATTTATTTATTTGGAATGACAAAAGTTTACAGTTAGACATTTACACGGAAACAGTCTGGTACAACCACAGGATTGGTAGGTTTGGAGCATAGAATAAACAAAAGTTTGGATAGTACATGAATAAACTGATGGACTGTATTGAAGAAGGGTCAAAGGAGGCCTTTACCTCAAGGACTTGAGGTAATTTTAGTTTTGAAAATTAACAATAGGCATATTGGTGACGTGGTATGGAAATCCAAATTTTATTTAGTCCGTCTGAGAATAAAAAATTATAAACACATATTGGCGGAGACCTTTGCCTAGCAGTAGGACTACACAGGTTACATAAAACAGTGCAAGAGCGAGTCGGACACGCGCAACGAGGGTTCCGTGCCATCATACAATATAATATATTATGTATATTGTATGATGGCACGGAACAGGCGATGTATATTTATGTATGAAGTATTGGAGAACCTTGACAGCGCCATCTCTTGTCTGGTAGCGGAATTTATGGAATCTTTTTACACCTTAGATTATTTTTAAAAAACTATGCAAATTAGAGAGTTCGTTATAATTTCCTGTAATTTTTACATACACTCCAATTAGCAATAAAAGTTTCAGGAGTTTATCTCAGCGAACTTCAGAGATAAAGGGGGAACGCTATTCCCCTTTTTGCTTTTTCAACGTTTTTGTAAATAAGTCAAAAACTATATGGTTTAAGGCAAAACAAAAACTTTTTATTAATGTGCAAATTATTACCTTTCATATGATACCCCATATGCATAACCTTGTAACCTCACAAAACACACACTTTTAGAGACCCCCGCTTCCTTATCTAAAAAACTATGCAATTTAGAGAATTCGCTTTAATTTTATTGTAATATTTACATACACTTCTATTAACAATAAAATTTCCAGGGCTTTATCCCTGCAAACTTCACAGATAAGGCATATTTTTCAACATTTTTGTGAATAACTCAAAAACGATACGGCTTAAAGGAAAACTAAAAACTGTTTAATAATATGCAAATAAAATTATTTCATATGATATCCCACACGACCTAGTAACATCACTTAAAAATTTCGAGATCCCCAATCGGCCCCTTTACAATCATAATAAGAATATTTTTTAACATTTTTATTAGTAAAAATACATCTTTAACCATTCAAAATTTCAAGTCGATAGCATCAGATAGCTCTCAAGATATCCATTTGTGACAGACAGACAAAGTGATACCATAAGGGTTCCTTTTTATCATTTTGGTCCGAATCCCTAAAAAAGACACACTTCTTGCTTTATGAAATGATAAAAAAATACTTAGATAAAGCGTAGTAAAGTTTAGGAGTGGGGGTTCGTGACGTCATTACCTGCCATAAACTGAGACACGCCGTGACTTTACGCGACATTTCAACTCAATTTATCACTGTTATTTTAATAAAAGATTTTTTAATAACATGACGCGGTAATAGTTAAAATGTGTTATTACATTCGGAAGAAAGGATTATTATTGTAATTAATATATGATTATAGGAGCTACTTGCAATACAGTGACAATTAGTACGGAGGGAAGTCTACCTGACTAAACAACGTTCCTGTATTTTACTACTTGCTTGCCTAGCGCAAAAATAATGTATTAGCTTGCATAGTATAAAAAGATTCTAAAGTGATAACCTAGATATATTATAGGTTTTTCGTATTAAGTGTTTAGTTTTTTTTATATATGGTAGGTTAAGTAAGTCTGTAAACCTCTTTTTTGAATAAATATATTATTATTATTAATACTCGCAAGGAAGACTGCAAACTGACAATGATTCAAGAACAAAATGTTCATTCATCACCCACTTCCACTCCAGTCCCTCCAGAACCACTTCACGCCGGCACAAAGTAAAAAGTCCTCTCGAAAACAATTTACCGTTCCCAAAATTGAATTTAACATTCGCCCTAATTGCGAGTCCTAAGAATACTGGAGCTAAGCCGAAAAGCTTTTCCATAAAACTTTAATTGTACCACAAAAAGCAACCTTTCCCGCACCAGTCAGGGTGTTAGAAAGACACAGCTAAAAGAATACCCTGTATAATGTGTATGCAAACCCAAAAAGGGTTATAGTGAGCAAGCTTTCCCGCACAAACCAGGGCGTTGGGCTGAGAGAAACAGTTTAAATAATATCTAATACAATGTGTATAGTATTGTATAAATATGTATGCAAACCAAAAAGTGGGTGACTCTGAACAAGCTATCCCGCACCAGCCAGGGCGTTGGCCTGACAGCCACAGCTAAAAGTATAGCTTCCGCAATGTGTATTACAATATGTATAAAAACTGAAAAAGGGTGTTTTTGATACCCTGAAGGAATAACTCTAGTTTTAAGACTTTCCAAGGAAATATTTAAACTTTCGTCCAAGTATCAATAGGCACAATAACCCTAAAAGACTGGTTAAGCCGAAAAGCTTTTCCAATATTTTTTTTTGTACCACAAATAGCAAGCATTCTAGCACAAACAAAGACAAAGACAAATTTACAATGTATATCATGTATACAAACCCAAATGGGAGTGATTCTCATCCGACTTTCCAAGGTTTAGTTAATGAATTAATTTAACATAAACAGTTGATCAAAAAAAATCGGCTAAGTGCGAGTCAGACTCGCGCATGAAGGGTTCCGTACCATTATTTGGCAAAACAACTAGTCAAAATATCGTTTGATGTATGGGAGCCTATATGAGCATATATTTGTTTTATTTTAATTTTAGTATTTATTTTTAATATGAATATACAACTAAATATTTTACCTTTTGGGTACGGAACCCTAAAAAGACCAATTTTTATTATAAAAAAGTGTGCTAGTGTTCAAATTAAATAAGATCACGATGTTCGGGACATTAGATGGTTACGTAATAATGACATTGCCAAGAAAAGAATAATTTCATTAAAAATCAACTTAACATGTATTAGTCACAATTAAGTAACCCCCAGGCGCGCCCGCCCGTAGGTATTTTAAATTGTACAAGGGGATACTTATTTGACGCTGTCAGTACAATTAAAAAAATACATCTTTACTAAACGATAAAAAAGAGAGAGTATAAACCGTTTAGCATAAGCTGTGCGCAGCTACAGTTTAAATTTCAACAATAAATTTAACAGTACAAAGTTGCGACAGAAATTGTGAATTGTTTAACTGAACTTTGCAACATTTTGTTGTATTGCTTATAATTGCAACGTCTGGTTTGTTTCCAAAATGTGAGTAATGACTGATTTCTGGAGAGGTTATCAAAGGTAATAAAGTACTTTATTATAATCTATATATTATATGTATATCCCAACTGTCAGACGTCCACTGCTATACCAATAGGCCTCCCTAACGGATCTCCAAGTTCTGATTATGAGAGGTTTGTGTCAGGCATACTCGCCACACTTGGTAGGTTGGCGAACGCAGTACGGGTTGTTGAAACACGGAAAGACGCTGCTGCCCATTTCCCGAATATATAGTCCTTGTCAGATTCTTACTGCATCAACGGTCAATAGAGCCGGGGGCATCATTCCACTGCCGGTACTACACGGCTGTTTCCGTGGAGTACCAGTACTTACTCGTAGAGTTAAAAATGTTGAGAATTGTTTTAAATTGTTGAACAATAACAGCCGAGAAAACATAAAAAGTACTAAATAACAATTTATATACCTTTTCCTTTTGGCTTTTGATGATGAGAGTTGCCAAGAACCGGGCTCAGTGATAATGAAACGAACCCAAAAGTACGACTTTTTTGTAGCTTCTAACAAAAAAACTTTTTTTCCAAGTTTTTCTTTGAAAACCTTACTTCGTAATTTATGACTACTATAACAGTTCCATTTCCAGGTACATTTACACAGTATGTATGTCTTCCTAAGACCGCAGGGAAATGCGACTTAGAATTATCCTTGGAGATGTACGAGCGACATCGGAACCACCGCACGCTGATTGCATTACCGCAGGTATGCAGCTTTATTACGCTAGGAATATGTAGTGATTTTGGAACGTGTAGAAGGACTCTAAGTTTTAAATAAAATATTGTAGACTCTTTAGATTAACTATTTATGCATTTCACGCGTCGGAAATAGTGCATGGCTGCTAAGTTATTTAATTCGAAACGAATGCTTAACTAACAGTTATGCAGCGTTATTACTCTAGGAATATGCAGTGATTTTAGAACATGTGGAAAGGCTAACGCCATAATACGTATGACATTTCTGCTTATTTGTTTTATTAAAGTAACAATTATAATGATTATATAACATCATAATGCAGCTTGCCGTGGGGTTCCGGCAGTAGAATGTTGCCCCTCCTCACTTGCCCGTGGGTCTAGTAAGAGCCTGCTAAGAGCTACCTTCGGAAGATGGGCAGCAGCATCATTCCGTGTATCAACATCCCATACTGCGCTCGCCAACCCGCCTGCCAAGCGTGGTGAGTATAGCAACTGCCCCTTATGGAGATCCATGAGGGAGGCCTTTGTTCAGTAGTGGACGTCTTACGGCTGAAATTATGATGATGATAATGCAGCTTTATTACTCTAGGAATATGCAGTGATTCTGGAAGTGTAGAAAGACTAACACCTTAACACGTAATGATATTGCAGAATCATTGGATATCACGTGCTTAAATGTCACGCGTCAAGGAAAAGTACTTATCTGCAAATTTATTTAAAAACGTATAAATAAATAAATATTGATTTATAATGCTGGACCCTACATACAAAACCACCTAGGCCCAAATAAACAAATTTTTTACCATGCAGATTGATTAAATTCATAAATACATTTTTCTTTAAATACATACTATTACTACTTATTATACTCAGAACATGCATTGGTACGAAAAGGGGGCGAAGGCCTCAAAATGGTCAAAAATGGCATTTTTGGGTTTTTGGACGTTTTCGGCCATTTGAATACTTATATTTTTTTGGTGACCTTTTGAGGTCATAATAACTCGTTACCTGTGACCCTAGGATCACCAAAATAAATCAGTACCCTTCTGTCACTAAGACGGTGCTGACAAAAAAGGTTTTATGTAAAGCGATCAACGCGTTCGGTTGTAATCGTCTCATGCACAGACAGACAGACAGGCAGACAGTACTATGCATATAAAATTCAATGACCCGAGACAAATATCTGCAGAACAATTACAAAAAATTATCCCGTAGTGGGAATTGAACCCTGCGTATCAGTCAGCTATTAGACCACTGTGTATGCAGCTCTATTAACTACTCTAGGAATATGCAGTGATTCTGAAATGTGGACATAGACTCTATCGTGAAGATACGTAGGATATTATAGTCTTGTTTGTTAGACGTCTCACTTGATTTATAATGTAATGCGTCAAGGGGTAGCAGGTATGCAGCTTCATTACTCTAGTAATATGTAGTGATTCTGGACCTACTCGGTCCATCGGAAAGGTTATGTCGCCTAGTTCGTTGAAAATAATCCATAGTTACAATCAATCAATCAATCATTTATATATAAAGATCTTAACAAAGTATTACATATCCAACGCAATTTTCAAGACTCTACCTCCCGTGCTAGTTAAAATATAATATAGTTATATAGTTTTATACGGCATTATTTTTGATACAGATAAAAGCTAGCCGCTAACATAGAAGCGTCAAAACAAGACGAAAAATAAGACGTCAAATTGATTTAAAAGAAGCTACGAGTTGCTCTAGAAATATGCTGTGATTAAATTTATAAATTTAAAAATATAATATTTAATGAATAAAATTAAAAATTATTGACAAGGCTTGATTTACGAACTTAATGTGTGTGACGAAATTAATTAATTGCTAATTTATTTAATTTGATTCGCATATGAATTAAATTAAATAAATTTATCTTTCTCTTTATCTAGCAGTGATTGCGAAATGGGAAGATAGACTCTAATGCTCTGTACTTATGGTACAAAATCAGATCATGTGAGCCATTCAGTGGTTCCATTATTAAAAATAATTTTCCCTGTAACATGTTTGAATGATTTTCCTAATCCGTTAGAAAGATATTGAAAAAATAAAACTCGTTTACCATATTATTTACCATTATGTTCATTCAACAAGTTTTAACATTGGGTTGCCAAAATTTTCATACTTTTAATTCCATTGTTGTGCAAAATAAATACCTTTATACTTGAAATTAAGCTCCACTGACGAGCTTACTAGACGCTTAAGCCTCACAAAGTGGAATCATAGCAGTTAAGCTGCCTTCGTTAGCGGACGCAAAAACAAAAGCTTTGCTGTTAAACCAGTCAAATAATTGTGGGCCTTACTGCAGAGTGACTGAGAGCCGATATGTCAGAAGTTTGAGCTCAAATCCTCCGGCCCAGCCAATATTTGCAGGTTATGGTAACACGGGTCGAATTATACATTGCCCTGGTATTCGACGGTTGGACGCTGCCGCTGTGAAAATAATTGTTATGCATCTGCAAATATTTGATAGCTTATGTCGGTTGATACTGACGCGATCCTAGAATTTGTTTACTTCAGTAATACAAACTAGATTTTGATTTAATACATTTGTATCGAGAAGGCTTTGACACAAGGCTCAATCAGATTAGATAGGCGCTGCGTAAATAATATAACTTTAAATCTGATTGCCGGGAATCTCGAACAATCGTCTACACGTTGAGAATAATGTGCACCATGGAAATGTGAGGAAATAAGAACGCGCAAGAATGACTTAGTCCACTACTTACCTTGCCATACAGGTCCTGGAGCCTCCGGGAAGTCTGCTGATAGTTCGCCCTATCCACAATGTATTTCCACAATGTACATATATGCACAATATTCTGAAGCACAACACTTTTTAGAAGTTATTTCACGATAGTATGTTCGTTTACGGAAGAATTAATACGTTATAAAGCTTTTTGCTCAAAGGCGTGTCGCGCCCCGTCCACCCACGAAAAAACCTCAGTTCCTGTCATCTCGACAGCGGCAGTAGGTTTCGATTGTCGCGCATCCATTTTATTTCTACCCGCACAGAAATTTCTTGACTTGTTTCTTGATTCGTAAATCGCTACCAGTAACGCCATCTAGCGAAAGCTTTCGTAGACCTTGAAATTTATTGCGAACAAAATACCACGACATATTCCGATGCACATATTTCAACGATAATAGTACGAAAACGAAACAACATTGTTGATGTGAAACATCGTATGGTAAAACTGATCAAACCCATGGCGACGTTCATAAGGATCATTTTTTGATTCCAATCGGTTAGTATTTGATTCGTGAAAGTTCTTCTTCTTATTCTTTGATTATGACGTTTTAGTTAATAAAGATTTTCCTTCCTTTCTACTAGAATTAAGTGTCAGTGTCAAATATAATTAGCATGTTCACATAACTGGGTATCGCGTGCTACCTTTTATTTTAAATTTCGAATAGGATCCCGCTACGATCATTGCGATACCAGCCCTGTATATTCATAACGTACAATGGCTTGAAAATATTTACGAAAACTTATCTGGGTTGTAAAATTTCGATGGCTTGATGCGTATTTTGGCGGCTAGGCATATTGCTGGCCCACTGCCAGATCAAATACTGTGATGCATGGGCGGAGAGGATGGTATGTGGGACGACACTTAAATTTTAGATTTTACCAACAACAGCACTTTTAATGGATGCGAAAAATGTGGGGCGTATTTCATTTGACGAGATTAATGAGGACGTCGTGATGAAAATATACTTTGTTCATATACCAAACTTAACAATGATTTGGAGCTTTTCTACTTTCTCAATAGAAAACAAGGCCGTAATGAGCACCTCTTTAATATTATGTGCCAAATAAATTAGCTGTGTACACGTGTAATCTCTATGTGGAGGTTGTTCTGATCTATATTTACACACTGGCTCGGCAACATCCTCGTTTTTAGGGTTTCGTACCCCAAGGGTAAGAACGGGAGCCTATTACTAAGACTCCGCTGTCCGTCTGTTCGTCCGTCTGTATGTCTGTCACCAGGCTATATCTTATTAACCGTGATAGCTAGACAGTTGAAAATCCATTACTTTTACAAATGATGTATTTCTATTGCCGCTTTAACAACAAATACTAAAAAACAGAATAAAATAAATATTTAGGGAGAGCTCCTATATACAACCAACGCAATTTTTTTGTTTTGCTCGATTTTAATAACGGCAACGTAGACATTTGAAATACAACCAAAAGTGGGTGGTGCTACCTCAAAAATAAGTTGTTTTGCCAAACAATGGTACGGAACCCTTAGTGCGCGAGTCCGACTCGCACTTGGCCGATTTTTATATTCTAACTCTCGGATCTCACACACAAGAAAACATTCGGCATTCCCGCTCTCTCAGCGCTCATGACAGTTACTTGTGGTGACAGTGACAGCTCGCTTACCAATACTATTCTGAGCCAATACCAGCCAATACTCGTACCTAGGCCACACGAGGCAGTGTATCTTGTGGTATGCAATGGTATCGCATACACTACACTTTAAATTTTGATAACCTATATAAGAAATCTCAAACTAAACTATTTTTATAATACTCGTACCATGTAATATGCCACACCAGACGTAAGCGATTCAACAATAATATGAGCTCATTACAACATTTATAGCAGGTTTAATAGTCTGACTAATATTATAAAGCCGAAAGTTTGTTTGTATAGATGTTTGGATGTTCGTTACCTCTTTATGCCAAAACTATCCATTGATTGAGCTAAAACTTTGCACACGTGAAGTAGGATTAACACATAGGCTACTTTTTATTCGGGTACAACGCATACGAAGCCGCGGGCATTAACTAGTAGTATATAAAGCAACAATAACCAATTCGTGAATGTTTTTATACTCGTATTCATTATGTATACTTATATGCTGTGGAGCTATTTTAGACTGTATTTGTGCCTACTTACTATTATGTAAGAAACTCAGTTAGATAATTATATAAAAAAAATGTTTGTACATAGAGTTGTAAAATTAAAAATAAAGTATAGTTTTATTTTAACTATGTTGTTCTTAAAATTGTTAGCTCCAGATACCCTCAGTACCTAGCATAGCACGTTGTAGCCCTCTTTAATTGGGGGAGCACTAGCCTATTGTTTTACTTAAATATCATAGCACATCTCAGTATATCTCTTGTTGGTTGCGCAAATAAATAAAGACCCAAAAAATACTACCATAATATCAACATCCTGTGTTTTCAGCGATTTGTCCACAGCCTACAAGTCCTGTATAATCACCGTACGTAAAAACCGTAGGTATCAACATATACAAGCCCTTGTAAGGTGACGATTTGTTTGAGGCAGGGGCCAAGCACCTTAATATTTTAATTTGGGTCAATGGTAGCTTATGTCGTTTGAAGTTGGTCCAAATGTCGCCCCTCATTTTCTGTCACTTAAGTCCAACCTTCTTACATAAGAACGTAGAGGCAGCGTATAACAAATTGTACTGCTGCTGCAAACTAACTTCTATGCTTGAAATGAATAAGAGTTAGTATTCACTGACCATACAAAAATATGTTACGAACTTCAAGTGGGCCAACCGAGAACGGTACGGGATGAGAAGAACCAAAGAACTGAGTTTAAGACTCTTACGTATGAAAAAAGTTACAAAGGTTTTAATATTCAAACGGTGTAATACATTTTGTTGAGTGTCGTTGCTTGAAGGGGCCGTCCTAAGAGTTTCTGTTCAAGATACTTTTTTATCCAATTGTCACGGGCAACAATACAGGTGGAAAGCGTATGGAATATGGTACCGATTAGCATTTTCGTGATCGATTTTATCTGTCGGATTGTAAGACTCAGGATAGACCAAATAAATACAATGAAAACAAATCCACAAAACTAAATGCGAAGGAAAGTAGTATATGCGAAGATAGATTTCTAGGAAATAAATATTATGAAGACGTACAGAAAGATAAAGTGGACAGATCCTGAAAGTGTACTTTTCGTTATTTATTGCATATAAAAAACCCTAAGAACGTAAATGTTTTGGTGAGTGTTGTTACAAAACTCTCCCCAGACACTCGTATGCCAATAAAATGAAGTTAAATTTCAAAACTTCAATCCAAAAGTTGAGTCAGGTAACGGGGATTTATATGAAACTTGGCCCGTAAAAGTTCTCATCGAAACTCGTGGGTAACATTACCGCAAGCTTGCGTGGTCCAGGTACAGTCAACAATCAAAGTAGCTTCTAACTACTTTCTACCTAGCGATGAGTTCGGACTAATGGCTGATTAGAAAATAAACAGCCCAAGATGTAACGTAGATTGGCCCTTCCGTCATGGATGATGTTTAAACAGCGTCGGCACCTGGAGTTGTTGTTGTACGCTACAATGTTTTGCACATGGCTAGATGGATAAGGCCCGGCACCTATTCTATGTCCTTAATTTAGTGTGGTTTAGTGGTCAAAATTCAGAGGAAACAACGTAGTAAAACAAGATTTTTATACATAAGTCTGTAAATACCAGTACCTATTAATTTGTAGACTCCAAGACACCTGTCTGAAATTTTAAGTTAATGTTTTTGATAGGACGTTTCGAATATGGAACCCTAAAAATAACTTATAAGGAAGAACATATCTTAAGAACATTATGTGTCTTTCTTGGATTGTGTCTTGGAACGTGTTGCTATCTAATAGCACCTTTGAAACCTTCCGAGAAGGTTCCTGGTGATACGTGAACTTTGTACGCTCTTTTTAAGTCAATAGTTATTACATGGCAAGTATTTCCACTGGACATTTCCAGCTAGCATGTATACCATCCTCCCAGCTTTTAATCCTCTGATTAATAGTCGACTAAGCTGGGGGATCGTATAGATGCTGGGTAAGCCTTTACAGCATGAATACCAATTGCTGACTCTGCATAAATCATCTATAATAGATGTAAAGGCCATACTAGTCATTCTTGTTGCTTTCTAATACTCGTAGCACCCTTGAGACTTTCTAGGAAACTAGTTCTGTTAATACGCGGACTTTGTACGACATTTATAAACAAAAATCAATTTGGTTTTCAAGCAGGTAAGAGTACTTCGAGTCTATTTTCGCAATTCACTGATGAAGTCAATAAATACTTAAATAAGACAAAACAGGTAAGCACTTGCTCTTTTTATCGACTTCACATGTGCTTTTGACACTCTAGTACATGAACAGCTAGTAGACAAATTAGATAACTGCGGAATACGTGGCCCTCTGCTATCCTGGTGCAAAAATTACCTACATAACTGAACATTCTCTGTTAAGATTAAAAACACCCAAAGTGAACCCATACCAGTAACAAAAGGCACGGAACAAGGCACGGTACTGGGTCCTTTGCACTTTTTGACTTATATTAATGACATGAGCAACTGCTTATCAAAAAGCTCATGCTATCTATTCGTAGACCTGTACTGTTCACTGTTATACCTGTACTGTTCACTGTTATACCTGTCTTGTTCAGATAAATAAATAAATTGGCAGCAAAAGATCCACAAACTGCCACCACACTTTTGCAACAAGACGTAGAATATATGTACTTACGAAATGGTGCCATGATACTGAATTAGTACTAAATGCTAGCAAAACCAAGTTACTGATCATAAAATCCCCTTACATTAAATATTCCCCCCTAACAAACATAATTATACACGATCATAGCTGCTTACACTCTGTTGCTGTAATATGTAAATGTCCTCCCATCGATATTGTCGACAAACACACCTACCTGGGTTTGATCATAAATAAAAAATTCAACTGGAGCTACCACATCGAGCACGTTTGTAACAAATTGAGGCAATTCCTTGCAAATATTATTATTATTTATTATTTATATTATTATTTATAAGCCTGATGTTTCCCACTGCAGGGCAAAGGCCTCCCTTCTCTCCTTCCACAAATAAAATATTAATATTGCAAATATTATTTTAAAAAAATCGGATCCAGTCAAATTATGCTTTACTACGGCACTTGCAGAAACCTATATAGATTATGGTCTCAGCAGCTACGGTCGCACATAAAAAACCTACCTAGATGACATTTTTAGACCACAATTAAAAATCAATAAAAATATTGTGTCAAATCAAACCACTGATCAAATTATATAATGATGACAGTGGCCTTTTCAACCACTGTCAAATCATACCTACCAATCCATACACAGGTCAAAAATCTACTTTTCTATCGTCTATATATCTAAATATAAATCTAGTATTTCATTGCAAGTACTCTGCCGTGAGATGCCGGCAGTTAGAATGTTGCCCACCTCTCTTGCCTGAATGCAGTAAGAATCTGCCAAGGGATACCTCCAGAAGATGAGCAGCAGCGTTTGTCCGTGTATCAAAATCCCATACTGCGTTCGCCAGCCCGTCTGCCAAGCGTGGCGAGTATGTCAACAACCTCCTCATGATCTTGGAGGTCCATGAGATCCAGCAGTGGACGTTGACAGCAGAATGAGATGATAATGATAATGATAAGATGATAATGACGGCTGAGATGAACCCCTCTGTAAAACCACTGGAAATGTTGTCCTTTGTGATCTTGTTAAAAATTAAATGAAATACATTATTTTCTCCTAAGAAGCGAATACCTCACTTTCTTACCTTCCTTTATTTCTTGCCTCTTTCTTTCTTTATGTCCTTTTTTACTTCCTATTTACTTTCCTTTTTTCTTTCTTTATTTACTTCCTTCTTTCTTTCTGATGTGTTCCTGCTATTGCGTTTCGGATACCACAAATAACTAAGAAGTAATAAAATAACCAGAAAACAGATTTTGTGTCTTTCTTGCATTGGTTATGTTTCTTTAAAATCAGGTTTTCCAGCAGTCTTATACATGTTTTATCAAAATGAAAATCAGTTGGGATTTTTTTTTAAAAGTCAGGTATCGGGTGTGTAAACATTTTAAATGTAATGGTATTATTTTTGTTGTCGTTTCCATAAGCCCCTCCTGTAAGGCGCCCTTTTTTCCTTTCCAGCGTATCGCTAATTTGACAAGATTTTACTCTCACAAAAATGGCGGAATTCAAATCTACCTCGCTTGTTTGCCTTAATGTATTATACATTATAAAACCACCCCGTCTTCCTCGGTTAGGAGCGTTATGAATTAATAGGTCTTTACCTATGAAATTGCCGTTCTTCAGTACTGGTAATTTCAAATAAAAAAAAATTTGACATGGCTTGGTATTTCAAATTCAAATTAATTTTGTTTTAAAAACAAGACATTCTTTTTACAAACTCAGTCTTTTGTTTATTGATTAGCGTTGTATTTTCATTACATTTGAACATTTTTCGTCATAATGGGTACCTTAAAAAATCGTGAAATTATGGAATATGAGTCCCGTCGTGTCACCAACGCGACACAAACGGCACGTAACATCAAAAACGTTTACGGAGAGAACTGTACAAACGAACGCACAACCCGTTATTGGTTTTCCCGGTTCCGTTCTGGAAATGTTGACTTAAAAAATGAAGCTCGTGGCCGTCCTAAGACTATTGTCAACAATGATGAATTAAAGGCGATTGTGGAAGCTGACGAAAATCAATCTACAGCTGAGCTAGCAGCAGCTTTTGATGTTAGCATCAAAACAATATTGATCCATTTGCGACAAATTGGCAAGGTAAAAAAGCTTGATAGATGGGTACCCCACAATCTTAGCGCTGGCGAGCGCAACGTACGCGTTGAGACCTATCTCGCGCTGTTTAACAGACAAAAAAATGAAGGAATTTTGAACCGAATTGTTACGTGCGATAAAAAATGGATTCTGTTCGACAATCGAAAGCGCACAACAAGTTGGTTAGATCCTGGTTCAGCACCAAAGCAATGCCCTAAACCAAAAATGACCCCTAAAAAGGTGATGGTCACTGTTTGGTGGTCTAAAGCGGGTGTGATTCACCACAGTTTTTTTTATAAAACGGCATGAGCATTACTGCAGATGTGTACTCTAAAGAACTGGAGACAATGATGGAGAAGCTTGCACATTTGCAACCAGCTTTGGTCAATTGGTCGTCCCCACTGCTCCTTCACGAAAACGCGCGACCTCATACTGCACAACAGACCAGTTTCCAAGCTGCAAGAGCTGGGATTGGAAGCTCTCCCTAATCCGCCATACTCACCAGACCTTGCACTTAACGACTATTACTTTTTTCAAAATTTAGACAACTTTTTAGTGGGTAAAAAATTCAATTCCCGAGGGGCAGTACAAAATGCCTTTGAAGAGTTTGTTGCCTCCCGTGCAGCTGATTTTTACAAGAAGGGCATCAATAAACTGCCAATGCGTTGGCAAAGATGCGTCGATAGCATGGGGTGTTACTTTGAGTAAAAGAAATAAAAAAGTTTGGAAAAAAAGTACTTTCATTTATTCCATACAAAACGGCAATTTCATAGGTAAAGACCTAATATTTTGTAGTCATTCGAAATACGAATTGAACGACAGACATCGTTTCCGGTAAGGGCCACCGCGTACCTCCGGTTACAGATACTGTTATTGACGTGGTCAAGTGACGTACTATGTATGTTTTGTCTGTTGAATGTAGCACACATTGAAATGTCAACCGATTTTTTAAATAATAAAACTGAATACATCACAAGGTTTTAACATTATTTATATTTTAATTAATTGTTATATTCTCAACTGACGAAGAAATGGAGGAGTTTCTCAAGACGACACGTATACTTTTTTTATGTATTATCAGTATCACGCATAACTTTTTACAGAGTCATCCGATTTTGATAATATTTTTTTAATTGAAAGGTTAATAGCTTAAGTAAGGCAGGTACGAACCCATTTTAATAGTAATCAAAATTAAGCATGTAGTAATTAGTACCACAAAAAATATTAAATTAAAACTTTTATCAAAAAAATTTTTATATAACTTAGTTCTTAAACATTTTTATAATGACTAGTTTTGTCTTTTTTAAACTTTCGCGATCACAATACATTATTACTATAATGGATTAACGGGTATTTATCACGTAATTACCTTTATTATTATCCGGACGTTTCGTTAGAGTCTACTCACGATCACGACCCCCAAAATGCCCTAAAATGCCCCTAAAATGCATAGCGCTGTCTGTCTGTCCGTCTGTCTGTCCGTCTGTCTGTCTGTGTATTTGAAGATTACAACCGAACGCGTTAGATGAAACCTTTTTGTTAGCACCGTCTTAATGAGAGAAGGTGACTGATTTTGGTGACCCTAGGGTCATAGGGACCGGAGTTATTGTGACCTCAAAAGGTCACCAAAAAAATAAAAGTCTTCAAATGGCCGAAAAAGTCATTTTTGACCTTTGGTGACCTTTTGAGGCCTTCGCCCCCTTTTCTGGTACTCCCGTACCAATGCTTGTCTCACTAATATTATAAAGCCTAAGGTTTGTTTGTATGGAGGTTTGTTACCTCTTCACACAATAACTAGCCTACGAATTGAGCTGAAATTTTGCACACGTAAATATGTTGACCAGGATTAACACAAAGGCCACTTTTTATATGGGTAGTTACGACGCACGTGAAGCGGTAGGCGCAAGCTAGTCTGACATAAAGCAACAAAACTGTTGCATAAAATGTGGTGTGTCATGGGTTTGACCAGCGAAGCATTGATTGTATTGATCTTTATTTAAAAAATGAGCACATTAAACACGTGCTTTAACGGCGAAGGAAATCATCGTGTTAGTCAGCTTCAGATTATTCAGATATTGACCTGTTCTTTTCTATGATTAAAAGCCGAATAAGCTAGAAGGAATATGTGGGGGCAAGCCTAATCCATCTAACAATGTCCCAGGCACTTTAGCGTCGTGCCTACAGCATGCATACCGTGTGCTGACTCACCTATTTTAGGTAAAAGGTCTTACTAGTTGTAAAAAACATAGTTGTCTGGTTATAAAGGTAATACCGAAATCCTGACTACATCAGATCCGACCTTAGAAACAGATGAATAGAATGTAGGTGAAACAATGGTGAACATTTATAAACTATAGAGTCCCTATACACTCTTACCTAAATAGGCATAGGTACACATATTTTAGTCAGGCGTTAAAATTATAGATTATAATTAACATTCTATTAAATATACATTAAAATAGATACAGGAATTGATGTCACAAAAATTATGATACATACATATAAATTTACTCTTTATATCTATTACAGTACTACTATATATACAGTACTAATAATGTAATAAATTCACATGCTTAAGTCGATTCTAGCTCCTTCCCATTTTGTAGATTGTCATTTAGAACTCTGTAACACTGTAATAAAATTTGTTTTGGAGAAATGCCTTAAGATTTCTCTTAAATATTACTAGCTCACATTCATTTTTTCATACTACTAAATGACGAGACAAGCCAAGGGCCCATCTGATGTTAAGCGGTAACGTCTACCTATAACAATTGCAATGCCGCGGTGATCACGTTCACTAAGCACGTGACCAACGCTGCATTGCATTGCGCCCGTCACCCTGAGACAGAGTTGTAAGGTCTCATGTGCCCGTAATGTCACCGGCCCCCTTACCCTTCAAACCGGAACACAGCAATGGAGACATTACTGCTTGGCGGCAGAAATAGGTATGGTGGTAGTACTTCCCCGGATGAACCTTTCACAAAAAGTTATACTACTACTGAATCAGATACATTTATGCTATCTGTTACCTTGTTGTAAACTAAACATTAACCAAGCTACTTTTACAAAGCCTGATATTACCACAATAACATGACTATACTAACCACAGTAACATGGGTCGACTGATCCTTGTCCAACATATTTGGGTTTGGTTCATCTTACCTAACTTTTACTTTTTGATATCCTAATAATTATCTAAGGCTCTGAAACTAATGAGAATAAAGCTGAAGGCAGACTATAAACGATTAACAATCTTAAACAATTACTGGCTTTTGCCCAAAACCTCGCGTTGCAGTATCCATCGTTAGGCTAGTTCACATTTTTTTAAATGCTGGATATTACACAAGCACCGCACCAGCGCCGTGGGGTGCCGGCAGTAGAATGTTACCCCTCCTCTCTTGCCCGTGGATGCAGTAAGAGCCTGCTAAGGGATACCTCCGGAAGATGGGCAGCAGCGTCTTGGCAGGCGGGTTGGCGAGCGCAGTACGGGAGGTTGAGTTGATACACGGAAAGACTCCTCACCTTAGCAGATTCCAACTGCATCCACGGCTAGGGAGAAGGGGCAGCATTCTACTGCCGGCACCCCACGGCGTATTGACTGTCTAATTTCGAATCAATGTTGAATTATATCAATCAATGTCAGCAATGTCATTATAGAGGCAACTTGCAGTTGACAGCCCCCATTAGGACGGCAGGCTGATTACGTATCTCGGGACATGAAAATATATAAAACGTATATATATATATATATATAATTAATATATATAACGTGTGTTTGCAACGAATAAGTTGACGATTAGGTTTGTGACGAATATACAAAAACATCTGTTAATTAAATGAAAATTGACGTTTTATAGCGATGATCACGAGATTTGCGCCTGTTGCAGACCTGTCGCTAGATACTTAATACGGGGGCCGTGTTGTGACTAAAAGGAAAATGGCGATCTCTTGAGAAAAACGATAAAATTAAACTCATTATAATGTCACATGACACTGCCAGAATTATGTAATTATTCTGAGGTAAAACCAAACACAAAAGCTAAAAAAGAAGAAAAAGAAAACAAACCGTGTATTATTTTTGGTTGAAAAACCAATAAATTATAAATTTTACAAACTTGTTACATTCAGCGTTTGGCTTAGACACTGAAAGATGTTGGAAAATTATTATTTTGGGAACAATAAATAAACCTCACCTGGGCTAATTAACAAGCAAACATCCTCCTCTTTACTCCAACAAAGAATTCAACAAATAGAGCGAGGTTCAGCTCAAATATTATCAGTTGGAATTATTTCCACCAGTAAAGCAGAAAAGAAAACATTATATAGAACCTTAGCCTCATTACTGGGTGGAACGGCCGGCTGCGAAAACTAAATACAAAGTATACTTTGTACTGGATAAATAGAATACCGCCTTTTATTATTTCAACGCGGAAAACTCATTAATCACGTACAAAATATTCTCTTCCAGCATCCACAACTGGACTAAGGCCTCCCTCATGGACTATGTACTTACTGCTCATGAGGGGTTGTTGCCATACTGACGACGCTTGGCGAACGAGTGGGCAAACGCAGAACGGGATGTTGATACACGGAAAAATTGCTGACGCCCATCTTCCGGAATAACCCTAGGCAGATTCATACTGCATCCATCCAGGAGGTGCAACATTCTACTGCCAGCACCCGACGGCAAAAGAAAAGTATTTTTAAGAGACTTTCGTTATCTTAACATGTGAAGAGTAGGTGCCTTCTAGACTTTTGTGATATATGACTTACCATCAGATAAGTTTGTGGCCAAACAAAAGTCCAAAAAAAGTAAATACATGTTTCTATGTCTGGGCTCTCCAACGTCTTCAAACTCTTTCGAGCAGCGAACTCTAGTTATTCCCAGTCAAAAAAAAAAAATAAAGCTCAAAAGTTGCCAGCTATAGCTGCCACTTACAAAATTTCATAAAAAGCTCCCCAAAATAACTGTATTCGTCACATTTGTGCGTATGCAAAAAGACGACAAGTTTAAATATACTGCATTCAACATCCGCCACGTGTGCGGCGCGGGCGATTTCTTCACGCCTTATTAATGTTGTAAATTAGTCTTGGTGGGTCGAACCACCCAGTTGCAAGAATACATGAAAATATACCGTTTATTTTCGTAATAGAATTAATTTTGTTATGCGGGATTTCTATGTTCTTTATCTCAGCCGTTGGACGTTCACTGCAACGATTTGTATTTGTTTACCTCAGGAAGATCGGCAGAGTCTTTCCGTGTATCAACATTTCATAGTGCGCTCGCCAACCCGCCTATCAAGCGTGGTAAGTATGGCAAAAATCCCCTCATGGTCAGTACTTGGAGATGCATGCAGGTCTATGTCCAGCAGTGGACGTCCTACGGCTGAGACGTTGATGTTTATACTACTGCCCAATCCACGATCTATCGTGTAGCAAATCTGCCAAATTACGAATCTGTCTAATCTAGAATCTGTCCAACACCGAACAAAGGTTCATTTCTTGATACTATTCAGTCATCGCATATTTTTGGGTCTGTGAAAGTAAAAGTAAATCGTCTTATTATGCTAAAACAATAAAGTAATAAATTGTTAAAGTGAAATCAATCAGTCGATGATTTGTTTTAGAAAGTGAAAATGCTTACTTCCAAGCCATCTCAATGCCATAAAAATCTCGTAACCATAAAACCAGTTACCGCTTCATCAAGCAAATGCACTTTCTCATCTAAAGCTTTCAAATAAAATCTAGATAAGCACCCCCTATAAAACGGAAAAGCAACCTAAACGGATGACCACGCAATCACCCGACTTCCATTCCAGACACATAAAAAATATCGGCCGCCAATTTAATGTGATCTAAAGTTTACAGAGGTTTCAGTGGTGCGTAAAGCTAGTCGCTGGAAATGGCGAACATACTATATTGGATACTAAAACAACGAACGGAAGCATTTCATGGCGGTTCAGGTTTTTCGAAGCTTTTTGAGTCGGAACTTGTAGAGATTATAGAGGATTGAAAAGATAGAAGGAAGATGATGCTAGACTTTCACAAAGCTCTACCAGTATGTATTTTAGAGAAGTAGAACTTTTTAAAAGGGGTTCATCCGGGGAAATACTTCCACCGTACCTGTTTCTGAGTAAGGGGGCCTGTGAAATTACGGGCACATTTTAGTCTTAGCCTTGACCTTAGCCGTGGGATGCCGGCAGTAGTAAGTTACTCCTCTTCTCATGCCCTCAAGTGCCTGCTAATGAATACCTCCGGAAAATGGGGAGCAGCGTCTATCCGTGTATCAATATCCCGTACTGCGCTCGCCAAACCGCCTGAAAAGCATGGTGAGTATATAATACCCCTCATGGAGATCCATAAGAGAGGCCTGTGTTCAGTAGTGGACGTTTTACGGCTGAAATTATGAGGCCTTAGAACTGTTGCAGTGTTGGTCACGTGCTTAGTGAACGCGACCACAGCGGTATTGCAACTGTAATATGTATAGCTTACCACTTTACATCAGATGAGCTTTCGGCTTACCTCATCATTTAGTAGTAAAAAAATGTAGCAGAATCAAATTTAAACACGAGAAGTTTTTTCGTTGTAAAAATAAAATAAATATTGCTGGACATAAAATATCACACAGTAAGTGGTGCGTAAAGCTTGTTACTGGCCATGGCAGAAATACTATATTGGAAACTTAAACACAGAACGGATGCATTTGATAGGTTAAGGTAAAGAATAAAATAAACATTTTCCATAAAAGTTTAATGTCAACTTAAAACGTCTTTACACAATTTATGTGATATAATAGCTTGTCGCGAGATTTAAGCAGGTACTCGTATTTACTTTGCTTAGAAAAAAATTAAAGATAAATAAATAATGCTGGACAAATCACACAGCATCATCTAGCTCCAAGCTAAGCAGAGCTTGTGTTATGGGTACTAGATGACTGATATACTTATACATTATACTACATAGATACATATTATTATTATATATAGAAAAACACCCAGAACACCCTGAACAAATATCTGCAGATCGTACAGACATCAATAAGATCAAGTTATTTAATTTACTTATTTATGTACACAGGTAACTCTCGCGACAAGCTTTTATATCACATAAATTGTGTAGACGTTTTAAGTTGACATAAACTTTTATGGAAAAAGTTTATTTTATTATTTTTTGTACATTTAAATAAATGATAGTTTGTTACTAAGTTTTTTATCTCTAAACTTATTTTTTACTTTTTAGTTATCACTGGACGGACAGGTACTCAGTTTTTTCATCTCATTCAATGCATCAATAATGCAAGGTCGTTTGCCGGTTAATTTAGAACAGTCTAGCTCTTCTATATGTATAGGTACCTTCTAATGATGTTACCCTATTTACGGCCATGAACGCTTGACCATCAGCTAAGAGCTTCGAGCCCAAGTATACAACGGCATGGTCGACAGCAATCTTTCAAACTAGTCCGCAATCTTCAGTATACCGCCATGTTGGATTTAGAGTGATGTCATTTATTTTTTAGAGTAACTCTCAGCAAGCCCTTTTATTTGACATCCATATTGTATGAGTGCATTAAAAAATAACTAGTCCGCCATCTTGGGTAATCTGCCATATTGAATTTAGAGTGACGATATTCATTTTTCGAATTATTCTCAGCAAAGCATTTTATTTTATACCCATTTTGTAGGAGTGCATTAAGAATAACTAGTCCGCCATCTTGGATGTTCCGCCATGTTGGATTCAGAGTGACGATATTTCATTTTCGAATTATTCTCAGCAAGCCCTTCCATTTGATACCCTTAATGTAGGAGTACATTATAGATAACTATTCCACCGTCTTGGGTATTCCGCCATGTAGATTTAGAATGACGTCACTTATCTGACCATACATTGTCATCCAAATAAAACATTATACAAAATTTCTGACAATTGGTTGAAGAAATCTGGTTTAAAATTGAGTTGCAAGATTCCACATACATACCCACATACATACATACATACAGGGCAAGCTAAATAAAAGCTTGTAATAAAAACTAACACTGATTTGGTCCTCTGTATAAGTTTCCCTACCAGAGGACAATATAATCTGTCCACTATTGCACTCAGGATAGTATTGCTGCTTCCACGAGTTCTATTTAGCAGATGGGCTCTTTTTTGCGCCATATCGCATCAAAACTATCAGTAAGTGCTTCGGCAAACATACCTAACGCACTGCAGAACCGTGGCAGTTGCAACAGCATCCTCAATCCTCATCTCCTGCTTTGTTATATTGTATATGCAGAGCATTGTATGCCTTTTGGGTATAGATGACCCACAGACTAGTTTTGTACATAGAAGTACAGAATTAATTTTCTTAAGAACGACTTTTGTAATCTTATTGCGCTCAAGCTGAGCGCAATTAGGTTCCAGATTCCACAAGTCGTCATAATTCACTTCCAGTAAACGTTTCAATCTGATTCAACAACTATAACATAATCGTTTTACTAATGCCACTAACAGTCATAATAGAAACATTAAATGAACCACAATGTCTATTGCACTATACTGCACAATACCGTTTCACAAATCATTGTTCTTTATCTATAAAGAATACAGTTGTTTATTGTCTGAAGCATTATACTGCAGTGAAAGCTGTTCAGATATTCATAGCTCGATTGCAGCTACTTTTACAGCAGGGTTGATTGATTTCTGAATTATGAAAGAGCCATTATTGATCATCCAGTTATCAGACAACACGACTTTTGAATCTCCTTGGGTGTAGATATTTTGGTCTATTTTACGTCGAGCAGTTCTAACACTAGACTAAAATAATGATAGAATAAGATTAGACTTCATAGAAATAGTAGGTAGTTTTAGATCTATTGTATACTAGCTGTGTCCGTGACTTCGTCCGCGTGGACTTAGATGTAGTAAGCCTGCTTAAGACCGTATTTAAGCCGTATAATACTCGTTTATCTAGTGACCGTACTTATAAGCAGAGATATCAGAAAATTCGATGAATGCTCAGAGCGAGAGTCAAGTAAGTATTTTTAGTTTGTTAATTTCCGAAACAGCATGTACGTGGGATACTCAGAAAATGTAACGAAAATAAGATAAAATGCTCTGTGTGGTACATTTTTTATTGAATCTTTTCAAAGTACTCTCCACCAAGCCTCTGTGCAAAGTTTTTTGCAAACCAGTTTACGAAACACTTTTTTCAGTCCACCGCAGACACCTCGTTTAAAGCCTGCTTTAACGCTGACAGCGCATCTTTCGGTGACGAAAATTGTATCTCTTTGAGCTCATTTTAATTTCGGCGATAAAAACAAGTCACACGTTGTTATGGCAGGGCTGTAAGAAGGGTGACCCAGGAGTACCTACGACCGGCGTGCTACCCAGTCCCTCGTTTTGTGTGCGGTGTGCGCGGGCGCGTTGTCGTGGTGGATCAGTAGCCCGCGAAGCCCTATATTTGGTCGCTAGTTAATCATAACAGAAAAAAAAACTTCTGCCAAGTATTTCATAGTTTACCATTCGGCGTTGATGCTTCTTTGGTTCCGTAAAGGAATGGATAGCGAACAGACAGTCAAATTGAAAAAAACTCGCGATCAAAATCATTCTCCCGCTTCCAGGTCGTTTCACTTTGGTAGGCGTTGATTCGTTTTGAAACACCGAAACCGTCGACTGGCGCTTTGTTTTTGGATCGTTTTGATAAATTCAGGCCTCATCATCCTGTTTAAAATGTCGTGTTGACACGACAATATGCTGATGCATGCTGCGGCCTTCGCGTTATCCCAGTTTTGATCTCCATCAAGCAAAGGACACACTTGGCATGCAGCCTGGTAAGTGGGGTACAAAACTTCATCAACCTTTCGCAGTTTGGCAAAAGATGTAGGTCTTCTGTATGTGACTGTATGTAGACGTAAGCGTAAATAAAAGCATTCGAAATTATTTGGGTGCCCTGCATATACTCTTCTGATGATATGTTCTTTGATAATTCTTTAGTTAAAAAAACTACATTAATAATACAATATTAAATGTTGCTGAAAATACCCAAAACACCATAAAAGTACCAACACTTAATATCCCTTGATTTATCATGGATCCCATCATCAGAATTCAGTTTATAAGCAAGCAAACATTATTAAGTGAAACAAAAAATCCAACTGCAAGTTTAAAACTAGGGCATAACACTATTGAAGATTTTCAGTACACACTATTACTTACTTTATTATATTCCATTAAAGTTTATTCCAATGACTCTGTGTTTTGTAATTAAAAACTATAGAAATAAATTAACGGGTTTTTGGGTTTCTGATGCTGATGATGGTGATGATAATGTGTAGGTAAGTATGATGAGTAGTGAAGGGATATATTATCTTAGCCATCTTCGATGTCGTCACCCATGAATTTTGTAACATTGAAGAGTTTTGATACCACTTCAGTTCCACTTCATCAAATCATAATTTCTGAATGCCTTTGACCTTCAGCTAAATACGCCAAAATATATGTTTACATATTTATGAATATCAAGCGATCTTGGGATTTTTGCTTGAATTAAAAGGTTCGCTAGTTCTTTTTCTCATGGATACCATCATCAGAACAGCGATCAGAACAGAATAGCGATTTTGATGAAATAAACACTACAGACAAAAATTTCAAAAATAGTTTTTTTGCGTTTTATTTCCTTTTCCATATGTATCACACTTATTTATTTGCAAAAATATTTTATGTACAGACGCGAAAGGTTAACGTTTTATATATGTATATAGAAGATTATTTATACATCGTAATCAACTGGTATTCTAATAGTTATGCTAGCAGGTCGCAGTGCCTGGGACATTTTTAGATGGGCTTCCACAGTACCCTACTGTTGTTTAATCAGCGCAATTGGTACATGTTTCGTTTCAGTTAAAGTAAAACAAATGAATCTAAATACCATACCAAATTAGTCGTAGTAGTCAAAGGATCAATACGTCTGAAGGTGACTAAGCCGCGGGTTTCCTCACAATGGTTTCTTTCACCGCTAAATGCACATGGTTAAATATGCAAATACTTATTTAAATACTTAATTAATTCAAAACAGAAATATCCATTGGTAGAGAAAAATCGACCGGTATAAACCCACGATCGAAAAGTTGCGGGCGGGTACATACAACTGTACTTAGACACAATAATTTCTTTAAAAGCATATAAAAACGTACCAATGCAAACTTAGGTGCAATTTATGTAAAATAATGTGTCTATGTATATAAGTCCATTTGCAGAATTCATGGTCGACCCATTAAAGTTTGTATTTATCACCCGTTGATTTTCTTGAAATATTTCTATCTTAGCAAGAAATAACCTTTGCCATAGCATTCACACTAGCAAAACCTTTGAGATAAAAACAACAAAAATAAAATTGAAGTGTAATTCATTTCGTAGCAATAAGACAAGTTGTTGATCCAACAAAGTGTGCATTAATTATTCTAAACAGTACAGGATATCAGACCAGGCACAGCTCCGTTAAAAATTAAATCAACAGTTGATAATACAATAATACGAGTACATCTTTGTAGACAGTTGCTTTTGGACTCACTCAATTATAACGGTTGTTTATTTTCCAAGGGGAGGTTCTCTTTGCCCCTCTTGCCCCTCTTCGGGGATAGTGACCCTGTATGTTTAATCCGCACTTTATAGAATTATCGGACGCTTTAATATTTTCTGTCAATATTGAGGAACGCTGTTTGTTTTGGAATGCCGTAATTTTTAACCGACTTCAAAAAAGGAGGAGGTTCACAAGTCAAAGTTTCTTTCATCTTTTATCATCTTTTAGCATATGCTATAAATATATATGGAACCCTCAAATACATATAGAAATATACATATATGGTAACCCTTAGAAATATGTCGTTTATGAACTGATTAGGATTTTTTTTATTGAGTTCGACTAGATAAACATTCAATTAGGTCCCATCTTTTTGAAAACTCGATCTGATGTTGGGATCCATGAGAAATTAAATAAATAAATAATAAGCAATAATAGACACTATTGCATTATGACTTAATAAATAAATAACTGGCATAGTAACTGATGATAACTGATTCCCGCCTCGGGACAAATGTCTGTACGATCTGCAGATATTTGTTCAGGGTGTTCTGGGTGTTTTTCTATGTATAATAAAAATATCTATCTATGTAGAGGTAGTATAATGTATTAAGTATATCAGTAATCTAGTACCCATAATACAAGCTCTGCTTAGCTTGGGGCTAGATGATGCTGTGTGATTTGTCCAGCATTATTTGTTTTATTTATTTATTATAGTTTCATGCTCTTTTAAAGTCGCGGTTGGGTTTTTTGTTTAATTTTTATTATGTTTGCTTGTTTGTACATCCAGTTCTGATGATAGGATCCATGATCAATCGAGCCAAATAATTAATGTAACAGGCAAACATATAGTGGATTGGGTATTTTCAGCAACAACTTAACCTTCGGATTAAGGTTGAGTCTGGTCTTCATTACTGGGTTTTATTAGTTTGGTACAGAGTTATTTTAAGAGGTATTTTTTTTTGGATTTTAATGAATTTGTTTTTTGGGAATTTTGGGATACAAAATTTAAAAAATTTAACAAAAAAAGCAAACACCGAAATTCATTCATAATTGGCGTCAAATTGCGTAGACACATATAATATGTATGTAATATGTATGTATGTATATAATATAAGGCCAGGTATGTGTCGTGTCGAGCCACGCGTATGTTTCCGTACCGCAGTACCGTGGACCTGTTGTTAGAAGTTGTGTAGTTATTTATATGTTCTTACGTTTACCAAAATATATTCATAGCTTCAGCCGTAAAACGTCACTATATACGCGAAAAGACGCTGCTGCCCATCTCGGGTATGAGAGGAGGGATAGCATTCTACTGCACTTACGGCAAAATATATTAACGGGAATTAATTTTATTTTAGGTTTAAAGAATTCCGGTACGTTTGGGATACTATTAGAGCGACTGTTTCTCTGAAACTAAAAAAGCTAGCGTTACCCTTATAGTTTTTCATGAAAGTTCATGGTTAAAACTACATTCATGATTTTTTAAGATTTTTTCAAGAAGAAAATGGATAGCAGCGTCTTTCCGTGCATAAACATCAAGTGCTGCGCTCGCCAACCTGCCTTTCAAGAGTGGTGGGCAACAACCCATCATGATCAGTACAAAGATGTTTGAGGGAGGCCTATGTCCAGCAGTAGACGTCCTACTTCTGAGATGATGATGATGATGACGATGAAACGAATTGGACGGGATCATGTGCGACGGAGTGTATTATATTATCGTGGCGACGGTGATATTTATATGTTTGTAACATATAAATATCATGAATCTAGTTTTCATTTAATATCACCAGGTATTTTCATTTCAATGATATGAAATTCCGAATGGACTAGTCTGTATCATTCCGGATAGGTTTGAATCTTCATCGTAGCGGTCGTTTTATAACGCTCGTACCTCTCGATAATGGTTTTTTTTACCTTCAAAGTATACGTTCCTATTTTGTTTTATGGTTTTGTTTTATTTTCCTAAATTAGACATTCTGCGAAGTAGATTTCGATATTGCTAATAAGACAAAAATTATACTACGTTACACACGAAATTGGCGTTTTGTCGTACTGGTCACTTTTATCTCAAATAACTCCTCTTTGGTTAGGAATTCCAAATTCAAATTTATACAGCTATTTACTCCTGCATTTTTGTTTCAAAAATCATAATTCATTTGTTTTTCCTCTTTTGTATTTTTCTTTGCGTCACTCAGTTTACAAAATGGAAAACTTGAAATATCGCGTTATTTACGCGTACGAGTTCCAACCGTGGCACCAGTGCTGCAGAAACGGCTCGAAGGATTAATTATGTGTATGGCGGCGGTGTCGCAAAAGAAAACAGTGCCGTTTTGGTTCCTACGTTTTTTTTCTGGAAATATCAACCTGCAGAACAAGCCCCGTGGACGGCCGGAGACCAAAGTTGATAACCAAGAATTGAAGGCTATTGTGGAAGCAGATCCATCGCAAACTACGTCCAAGTTAGCTGCAGGCTGCGGTGTTAGTGATAAAACTATTTTAATCCACTTGAAGCAAATTGGGAAGACGAAAGATCTTGAAAGGTGGGTACCTCACGAATTGAGTGAAGCAAATCGACAAACGCGCGTCGACTGCTGCGTTACATTACTCAACAGGCACAATAATGAAGGGAAATCATTACCTGTGATGAAAAGTGGATCCTATACGATAATCTGAAGTGCTCATCGCAATGGCTGAACCCTGGTGAACCAGCCAAATCATGCTCCAAGCGAAAACTGACTCAAAAAAGTTACTTGTGAGCGTTTGGTGGACCAGTGTCGGTGTCGTCCACTACAGCTTTCTTAAATCTGGCCAGACGATTACGGCAGATGTCTATTGTCAGCAACTGCAAAACATGATGGAAAAGCTAGCTGCTAAACAATCGCGGCTGGTTAATCGCTCTAGGCCACTGCTGCTTCAGGACAACGCTAGACCACACACTGCTCAACAGACGGCTACTAAATTAGAGGAGCTTCAATTGGAATGTCTAAGACATCCACCATACTCTCACAAAAAAAAATCGATTTTATGTTCCTCTCATACAAAACACCAATTTCATATGTAACGATTAATAAACAATAAATATATATAATATTATAAACGCGAAAGTTTGTGAGTATGTATGGATGTTTGTTACTCTTTCAAGAAAAACTAGCCTACGGCTTGAGCTGAAATTTCGCACACCTATAGATATTGTACAATGCATGCGAAGTGACGGGCATAAGCTTGTATTTAATAAATTAGGCCAGCTTTTTTACGTTTATCAAAACCTATTAAAAGGTATAGTTTATACCTTTACAGTTTTCGGTTTAAAGTATTCGGTATGTTTGGTAAACCCTATTACTTATTTGAGAGACAATTTCTCCGAAACTAACCGAGCTAGCTTAAAATTACATTCATGGGTTTTTTAATAGATTTGTAAAGCGAACAGTTTAAATTTTAGAGATGCTTGAAATGTTTATTTATATTTTACAAACTGAACCCTAAATCGGAAAATTGTCTTCGCAACCCCCGAATGGTTTGAAAATACCTATTTAACGATATGACCACACGATGGGAAAATTAAGAAAAAAAGTTTAGTTCCCCATTTTACGGTCACCCAAATTAATTATTAGATATTCATTATATTTTTGTGCCGTCATTTTTATGTCAATGCAAAATTACAGCTTTCCAGGACTAATAGTATCTCGTTAAGCCGAAGACAGACGGCAGACAGACAGACAAACAAAGCGAAACTATAAGAGTTCTTTGTACTACGGAAGTCTGAAAAAAAATACCAATAAAAAAAAGATCCTCTGTAAGGCAATTTTTTTTATAAATAAGTCATTATTCTGAAAGAATAAGTAAATAGTTTTTCGAGACATACGAGTAATCGCCCATAAGTCACGTTAAATTCGCACGCAATGTTTCCGCGATGTATGATTAAATTTACTAACGTTCTGAAACCCGGCCTTTATGCGAAAATGGAATACGAACCACATTTGTGCGATTTAACAACGCGTCTGGCGGTTGGAGTGATGTGATGGAAATAGATATATTGCCATAATTTACGTTAAACAATAAATGTAATGGACAATGACCAACATAGGCAAATAAGTGGCAACCTATGTGGTATTGATGAATTTATTTATATGACACAATAACTATTTTCTGTAATGCGGATTTTCCGGCGAACGATAAACAAATTGAGGCCTTTCTCATCTTTTATAAATTATTTATAAATTTCAGCAACTGGGAATCACACTAATATGAAACGCAGACGCACTTCGAAATTATTATAAAGAAGGAAATAACAGGTCAATACGTAATTTCCTTCACCGTTAAAGCACGTGTTAAACGTATTTACTTTTATTAAATTGCTGCCTTTTGTAAAGTAGTTTTATTTTTAATAACGAGTTTAATTTCGCAGTTCTACAGTTATTAGTCTGGGATCTTTTTAATACTGTGTGCAATATAAGTTTATTTCGTAGCATTCTGCTAGAAGCACCCCAATGTTCTACTTACAATTTCATTATGAACTAGACTGAGCGCAGGACGCCTATGAAATACCTAGTACGGTAAGAAAATTACGAAATTACATTTAAGATTTTACTTTTTCAAATTAAAAAAATAGGGCTTGGATTTTTGTTATGATGCAAACCAAAGTAACTATAAAGAACATTTTGTATTGTTACATTGACTATTCAGTGTTACAATGTTAATTTCTTGTTTGCTTCTTTCCCTCACTTGGAAAAAAAATATCTGAAGCGAACGAATTCAATTATGTGCTTTATTCAATTTAAATGTGTCTTGTTCTTCTTTTGTAAATTGACAATTCTATATTGCGTTTTGCTCTATTGTATAAACACTAATTGACTTTCACTTTATTTGTGTCACGGTAAGAGAAAAGCGAAATATAACTGAATAATTTACTTTTTAAACGCTAAAATTCTGCTTGTTTTTGGTGCATTCCAACAAAGTTACTTACTCCATGCTGAGTGACCCAAAGTGAGTCTTGGCCTCCTATACGAGAACTCGCCACTTTCTTCTGTCTATCGCTGTCTCTTGCCAGTTTTCGGCTCCAAGCTCGCGCAGATCAGCTTCCATCCTATCATTCCAGCGATACTTGGGACGACGGATAGGTCGACGGCCAATCGGTCGACCCACGTATGCCCTTTAGTAGATGGCCTAGCCAACGGAGTCTGTGTGATTTGTATTCTCCTATTAAGTTAGGCTCAGCCGCTAGGTCTTTAATCTCTACGTTTTTTCGGACTCTCCAGCTGCCATCTTCACGCTTTACTGGACCTAGGATTTTACTTTCCTTTCTGCTACTAACAGCTAGTTCTCCTTCTTCAGTGTTAGCGTCCAGGCTTCAGAACCATAAATCAGAATGGGCCTTATCACGGTTTTGTAGATGCGCATTTTGGTTTTCCTACAGAGAAGCCTGGATGCCAAGACCTTGTTACTATTAAACCAACAAAGTTACTATTAAAAAAAACATTTGGTTATAAAAAGTTTCGTGCAGAAATTTAGCGAAGCGCGTAGATACTAGGCTGTAAACTGCCGTTGTGTACTTGTAGTAGAAATAGCTCTACTACGAGTACTAAAACTCAGAGACGTGCTTAAATTGCGCGTAAATTTTGGTAATAGGTCCACCAAAACATTATTTGCTTATTTATATTTTTCTGCTTAGTCTTTGTAGCTTAGTGTCACTTAGGCACGACTAGTAGAAGATTTTAGAACTGCCACATTTTTCTGCTGGTCGTGCCACAATTCATGTTAGTAGTATGATGATTAATAATGAAAATAAACTGTAGAGGTATTACTGCTTTAGATTTTATAAGAGATCCGCCATAACAAGAACTTAGAAAAAAGATAGACATCCGTAGATAATTAACACAACCGGAAACAAGGTTACCAACTAAAACTTTTAAACCTTATGGTTGTTATTAGATTGTATTTACAATATCTACGACAATTTTATAAATCAAAAGAATGAGCAAAAGAAGATAAAGTTCAATTCCTCTTTTTCACGCTGGTGGAATTGCGACTTTCTATAGACGGCGTCCGACTATACTAGGACATACCCATGCTATTTTGATTTTAATATGCTATGTCTAAAATCTAATTCTATAGATAAATAGATAAAACAATAATGTTTGAAGCTTAATTACGAAGCAAAGCCGCAGGCACCAGCTAGTGAGATATTAATTACATATTTGTAATCGACTACATATGCTTTATCATACAACATAATATAAATTATTTTTATCGATGCTGGGTATTTTCTGGGCATCCTCCTTTAACAATCAATATCTTCAATCAGCTTCACACATTTCCTCCACAGATTTTATTTTAAATCTATATCTCCTGGGTCTGTTTCGCGCGTACAAAAATTGTTAAAAAAAACCCCGCTCCCGGTGTTATTTCCAATTTCACTACCATTCCACATGCGAATTGGACGCGTTCACTAGATCGAAAAGGCTTGTTGAAAATGTACAATGTTCCTAAATAGAGATGGGTCCCGTCAGTTCGTTCCCAAACGTACCGAAAGTCTTTGCACTTTTTTGTTTCATTATTTACTGTTTGCAATCAAAAATACTGTACGTGCAATTTTAAGCGTTTTTAGGGTTTCGTAGTAAAACAAGAAACCCTTATAGCTTTGTCTGCCTGTCTGTCTGTCTGTCTGTCTGTCCGTCCGTCACCGGCTTTGTAAAGAGACTTTTAGTACTAGAAAGCTGATTTGGTATCAACATAAAAAATAACAACGCTAAGATAACGCTACAAAAAAATATTGAAAAAGTAATTAATTTGGGGTTTAACCTCCCTTAAATGTAAGATGGGGATTAAATTTTTTTCTTGATTTTTCCATCATGAGGTATCGTTAAATAGGTATTTTAAGACCATTTAGAGGTTGTTTAGACAATTTTTCGATTTAGGGTTCCGTTTGCGAAATACTAAAGTTTTAAACTTTTTTTCGAACGTCCCTCCCTCTAAAATTTAAACTGTTGGCTATAAAAATCTGAAAAAAATCATATCTGTAGTTTTAACCATAAACATTCTAGCATCATTCTATCTTTTTTAGTTTTGGAGAATTGTCGCTCAAGCCTGCCAAGCGTGGTAAGTATGGCAACTACCCCTCATGGAGATCCTTGAGAGATACCTGTGTTCAGTAGTGGACGTTTTACGGCTGAAATGATGATGATAAAAAGTAGCCTTTGTGTTATTCCTGGTTCACATCTATACGTGTGCAAAATTTTAGCTTAATCCGTTTGGTAGTTTTTGCGTAAAGAGGTAACAAACCTCCAAACAAACTTTCGGCTTTATAATATTAGTGGGATGTATTGGTAAACGTAAAGAAACATTCACCAACTTCTTACAACCAGGTCTACGGTTAACTACGGAACCCTGCATAGCGTGTGGCACGACACGCACCTGGCCTAATTTGTTTAATATTGAAAGTAGTTATAAAAAATTACATATTAATTCAATTATCAATCTGTAGATCTATGGTCGTACATTCAGAACGGAAAAGCATTAAATTCTTGTGTGTTTACTTATTTTGTTTCAAGTTTATGTGTTACTTAAGCTACACTTCAAGAACTTTTCTACGCCAGTTTTGCATTAGGAAAAAACGATTCTCAAAGGTCAATTCATACGACAAATGGTGAAGAAGATAACATCAAAGTTACTTTTAACGACAGTATAAAATAAAGCGCCCTTTGTCTTGCAAAATTGTATTGACATAGGAAGGACACAACGTGACAAGCGCGGTGAGTATGGCAACAACCTCATGATCCGTACTTGGAAATCCACAAGGGAGTCCTTTGCACAGTGGACGTCCTACGGTTCCGATGATGATAAATCAGACCTGGCATTTGACGGCGCAGACCAAGACGTAGAAAGACGTATGGGTGAGACCATTGCCCAGCTATGGGACATAATCGGCTTAAGATATTCCTACATAATACATAATATATAGTAATATATACTTAGTCCAAAAGCCATCGAAGAACTCGGGTCACCGATGTAGCCAAACGGATTAGCACGTTGAAGTGGCAATGGGCAGGCCATATAGCGTGCAGCACAGATGTCCGATGGGGCTGCAAAGTTCTCGAATGGAGGCCACGGACCGCCAAGCGCAGCGTAAGACCTACAAGACTCTATGTCCACCTACAAGATAGGCAGATGACTTGGTAAGAACCACAGGTCGGTGGTGGATGCATGCCGCTTCCAACCGCAGTACTCATAGATCGATAAGGGAGGCATTATCTAAACGTCTAGGTCGTCTGATATGATCATGATGATGAGTGCAAAAGAAAGGCTTGGTTTGGAATAAACCTATTCGGATAGAGGCAATCAACACCACGCAAACACGGACACTGTCCTCTTATTTACATTCATGTTTTAAATCAACAAAACACAGTAATTGCCTGTTTAAAATTCTGTGAAAAATTGAGATGTATTATTGATGTTTGATTTTGCATCGATATTTACAAACATGATGAGCCCGTCAGTGCAAACGGTTAACTGTCAAATAAACGTTTATAAGTAATTTTTTTAATCTAGTGTAAGCGGCCGTGGGGAGCTGGCCAGATGAAAGTTCCGCGGGGTGCCGGCCAGTAGAATGTTGTCTTCGCTTGCCCACGGATGTAGCAGTAAGAATCTGCCAGAGGATACCTCCGAAAGATGGTCAGCAGCGGTTTAGTTTCGTTCAAAGATGGGCTAAAATCAGTGTGGAAATACGAAAGTTTAGACGCTTGTATTTTTGAAATAAATACTTTTTTTACGGTTTGAGGTATATAAAAACATAGAATATGACGAGATAAATTGATATAATTCTTAGTGTTGGATGGTTAACGTCAAACAGTGGAGTAGTTACCCTTCCACGTTTGTATGGAAAGATGAGCGACTCGTTCATCCTTAAGTATAATAATTCATTCAATTTGATCGTCATTAATTGTATTCTTGACTCGAGACTTGTAACCAATTTCTAAACCTCAATAATGTTAAGGGTGCACATACATTTTTCTAGAATTCTTTCTAGATATAAGTGGATCGGGAAGGTTAAGTGGTTAGAAGACAAGAGAGAGAAGTAAATTGAATACAATTAATGAGGATTTAATTGAATGAATTATTATACACCGTGCCCCTTAATAAACCGAAAGATTTAAATAACGTATTTTTGACGACAATACGAGTAAGTAATATTATATCAACATGGGTCTAATTATTTGTCTTAATTAAATTACTATTTCAGTACAAATTAAATCATATTAATTGCCCGCTTCTTTGTGAACAAGTCTTTAGTTGAGAAACTCAAGTAGAGAAACAGAGAGCGAGCGTGACACTTCACGAATCGCTCCGAAATCATACGACGAACGGCGAATGCCGTGACTTGTGTTCTATGACAAGAAGTGTCAAGTTAAAACTGCGTGTAAATGTAGTACCTACGTAGTTAGGTGGCTTTTAGGGTGTGTTAGACTGGAGATTGTTTTACTTGTGATTTGTTTTAAATAATTAATATCTCCTTAAGTATGGGTTTTTGGACAATAATGTTACATAATTTTATATACTCTAATTAGGCTCTAGAATCGTTGGCTTAATCTTTCGGGTTATTAACGGGCACGGTGTATAACGATTATAAATACGGTCTTAGTAATTTTATTGACAATCAAATAAAAAATAACGATATTATTGTATACACACGTAGTCAAACAAAGGGAGCTCGGTTATTTCTTTTCATAAACTTTTATTTCAATATAGGTACAGTTAAAAGAACTATATCCTCTCGCCCCTCGGCCTTTGTAGTGAGTGGACGTGTTTGACGAATTTGTTGGAAAATATCTAAACTGTGAAGACTTCGCCCTTGAGGCTGCCGGCTGCGATCTGGTGCTGCGCCCCGTGTCCTCTGGAGTCCCCAAGCCGACCTGAGTGAGTGACCGATTCTTCAACGTTAACGCTGAAAATTCGCCTCCGAGGATTCGAACCAGGTGCCGTGCGGTTCTCAGTCGGTACTACAACCAACTGAGCCAAGCTAGCAGTGAGCGGCCCGCTCGAAATTATCAAGCTATATCTAAGAACGAATATTAAAACTAATAGTTGTGCTGCAAGCTTAAAATTAAATGCTAATTAATTCCTTTGCATATAATCTGCAATTTAGGTAAGGTTCACAACGCATAAAAACAGGAAGCTACTAACGCCTAAATTTAAACAATAGCAAAACGCACAAAAGCTTTCTCTTTACTTACGCTATTGAATAGAAATATTGCATCTGTTTCTGCCTTACGATATTTTAAATTGAAGCTTCTCCAGACAATTAAAATCATGCAACATACTCCGCCACGCGATATGACAAAATCAGGCCCAAGCCATTCCGAGACAGACGAGTATGAGGACAACATAACAAATCGTCGAATTAAGCGCAGAGCATTACGCAGCCCTGAGCTTATCAATTCCTTTAAGCTCGAGAGCACATTAAATTCTTTCAAGACTGATATTAGCGAACATATGACGCAACTATTCTCAGATTTTCAGAAGAACCAAGATACAAAGCTCAGTGCACTGATGTCTGATATCAACGACATTAAGCAGGACGTCAAGGACTTCAAAGTATTTCAAATAGAAACAGAATGCAAGCTAGAGGCTTTAAACATACAGTACCAAGAGGTGTCTGCTAAAAATACGAAAATGTCGAGCGACTTCGAAGCCAGAACTTCAAAAATAAAACAGCTTGAAAACAAAATCGAGGATCTAAACCGTCTCTCCTGTGCTTATAACCTAGAGGTCAGAAATATTCCGTATAAAATACAAGAATCGCAGCAAGACCTGCAGAGGATTGTGGACAATCTACTGGAAACTCTGGACGTAGAAACTCTGCCTACTGATATTCGTAATATGAGAAGACTTCCAGGTAGACCGGACGCCCCTAGGACCATCCTACTAGAGTTGGCTACCATGAAGCTAAAGAAATCCATCGTACAGGGATATAAAAACTTTAACAGGTTAAACACTAATGGAAAGCTGTCTACTTCTCACCTTTCAGCTTTAGAATTAGCAGACGCGCGACCTATCTACATTGGCGATCATCTTACACCTAGAGCCAAAAGTCTTTTCTACAAAGCCCGCGAATACGCAAAAGTAAATAAATATGCATTTTGCTGGATCTCAAATGGCCAGATACAATTGCGTAAGGAGGAGGGTCTGAAGAACATATGGATCAGAGACGAAGACCAGCTTCTCAATATGGCACGCAATTTGTGACTACACAACATAATTATTAATGTTCTAAAAAAAAAAAAGTCTAATTTACTTTACTTTACCATTAATTATTTTTTTAAGCAAACATTTTTTGTGATTAGCTATCTACTATTAACTATAACTATAGCAAACTTACTATTAACTAGCCATAAAACGGAAAAACATTATTTACACACGCCACATTCAAATCAACAAACACATCACAATTTAAATAAATTTGCAATACGCCGAAAAATAAATGGGAAACAGGAGACAATTAAAAGGATGGACAATGTGAAACTTGCAACATTAATCTATGTAAAATCAATAATTCAAAACAAAATAAGAGTGTTCTTACACACTCAAAATAAAGAAATATATCTGTATTATGGCTAACATAATAGACAGTATATGTAATAACATAGATAATGTAAAAGTTTCCGACACACACTGTACCGATCCTGAAAATTGTTTATCACTGGTCCCTAAATCAAACAAACATTTACAAATAATAACACAAAATATTCGGAGTATTGCAAAAAATTTCTACGACTTTACTATATTAATCAAACGAACAAAAATAGAGCCCGATTATAATTTATTGTTTTTTGTGGATCTTTGTCTCGAATTAGGTCTAATGAAAGCTGTTTTTTAGGTTTAAAGTTCGTTATGTCATTTATTACTTTCCAAGTCCTTTTCATATTTTTTCCTGCCTTATCAAGTTGTTCCTTTTCGAAGGACTGTTTTAGTTTTCGTAGTAATGCGTTACAAAAGTTACGATATCTTCTGTAACTAATTTTAAGAGTTTCGTTATCTGGTGCTCTACGTGTTTTGTTGTGGAGACTATCTCTATGTTTCATACAACGTATAAGACCTGGTGTTATCCAGGGCTTAAGTGGTGTATGTCTGAACGGTCGTATTATATGTTTTGTATTTCTTTTAATAATATTTTTTAAGATATTGACAAATTCCTCAGTAGCTGAATCACAGTTATTGTTATTCAATACGGTACTAAAGTCCACTTCTTGCAATTCTTTTGTTATATCTGGGTAAATTATTTTAGTGTAAGCATTGTTTAAGCAATCAATAATGTATGTATTTTTCCGGCTTTTAAGAATTAGAAAGACAGAATCATGATCAGTAATACTATTTTGTAATATGATAGTGGTAGCAGGTAGAGTTGACTTTATGAAACAGTGATCAAGGCAGCTAGTCAGTCTTGTTGGAAAATTTACTGAATGCTGGTTACAGAAAAATCAAATCCTCCCAGCGCTGGATGGCTACGACCTAGCGTTCACAAGTAAAAATAGGCTTCAAAATGATGGAGTCGTTATTTACACAAAAAATAACATTGTGTGCAACCACATAGAGCCAGAGTTCAATGAAGCAAACTGTCTTATCACCTTATTAGGTAACGATTTAGTTATTGTATCAATTTATCGATCACCATCCTATAAGAATCTTGATATTTTTTTTGATTCTTTAAACTCTGTGCTTACTAAAATATCTAAAAATAAAAATATAATAATAATAGGTGATATGAATATAAATATTGCTGCTAACCAACAAGAAAGAAAGACATCAGAATACCTTAACCTAATGGCATTCCATGGACTATTACCATCGCATCATTTTCCAACAAGACTGACTAGCTGCCTTGATCACTGTTTCATAAAGTCAACTCTACCTGCTACCACTATCATATTACAAAATAGTATTACTGATCATGATTCTGTCTTTCTAATTCTTAAAAGCCGGAAAAATACATACATTATTGATTGCTTAAACAATGCTTACACTAAAATAATTTACCCAGATATAACAAAAGAATTGCAAGAAGTGGACTTTAGTACCGTATTGAATAACAATAACTGTGATTCAGCTACTGAGGAATTTGTCAATATCTTAAAAAATATTATTAAAAGAAATACAAAACATATAATACGACCGTTCAGACATACACCACTTAAGCCCTGGATAACACCAGGTCTTATACGTTGTATGAAACATAGAGATAGTCTCCACAACAAAACACGTAGAGCACCAGATAACGAAACTCTTAAAATTAGTTACAGAAGATATCGTAACTTTTGTAACGCATTACTACGAAAACTAAAACAGTCCTTCGAAAAGGAACAACTTGATAAGGCAGGAAAAAATATGAAAAGGACTTGGAAAGTAATAAATGACATAACGAACTTTAAACCTAAAAAACAGCTTTCATTAGACCTAATTCGAGACAAAGATCCACAAAAAACAATAAATTCTATAAATAATACTTTTGCAAATGTAGGGAAATCTCTAGCGGAAAAAATCACTCAAAATTATACTGCTAATATTGAAAATAAAAATGACTCTATGATATGTAACTCTTTTGGTTTGACTCAGGTGACGGATAAAGAAATAATCGGAATTGTAAATGCACTTAAAACTGATAGTTCTACGGGGTGGGACGATATTCCCATGCGTGTAATAAAAGAAAACATTACAGTCCTTGTTGAGCCACTCACTTACCTTACCAACTTAAGTTTTGAGACCGCAATTTTCCCGAAGGCATACAAAACATCTATAATCCTACCAATTTATAAAAACGGAGACAAAGCTATCGCAACGAATTATAGGCCTATCTCTATTCTACCAGCTCTATCTAAAATACTAGAGAGAGCGTTAAACGCCCGACTGGTTAATTACCTCGAAAAATACTGTTTACTTTCGAAAAATCAGCATGGGTTCAGAAAGGGCAAATCGACCTCAGATGCCGTGTTGGAACTGAATAACTTCATTGTTAAATCGCTTGATCAACGGAAAAAATGTCTGGCTGTTTTTCTCGATTTGGCCAAAGCATTCGACACGGTGTCCATACCACTCCTACTAAACAAACTGAAAAATATGGGAATCCGCGGAAAACAGCTTGAACTAATGACTAGCTACCTTAAAGACCGCAATCAGCGTGTAAAAATAGGTACCCATATATCCACCGATTGCTCTGTAACTTTTGGCATTCCACAGGGAAGTATTTTAGGTCCAACACTGTTTCTGGCCTATATAAACGACATCTGTCGTACGGAAATGCAGTCCGGTAAATTAATCGCCTTTGCGGACGACACGGTACTGTTATTTCAAGAAGATGACTGGGAGAAAGTTTACGAAAAAGCTCAGCAGGGTTTTAACCTAATCAATACAAAACTCTACAAAAATATTCTTACCCTTAACATCGGAAAAACGAAATATGTTCCATTCTATATTAAAAAAACTTCTAAACCAGAGCCCATGAATCCCTCCTATCAGATAAAAGCTCACTCGGTAGACTGTCTCGAAGCAAACTTGTACAACTGCACGGACTGTGCTACACTGGAAAGCTGCGACACTATCAAATATCTTGGTGTCACAATTGACTCAATGTTGACTTACGTGCCGCACATCAATCTTTTAACATCTCGCATCAGGAAATTAATAGCCGTCTTTAAAAACATTAAGCATGCTGCCAACGAGTCCCATATCCTTTCAATTTACTATGGACTCTGCCAGTCACTACTAACTTATTGCGCAACTACATGGGGTGGTGCAGCTAAAACCCATTTGCTACCTCTTGAGAGAGCACAAAGGGCAGTTCTAAAGGTAGCCTACTCAAAACCTTACAGGTACCCAACATCACAACTTTATAAAGACTGTAAACAACTTACTGTGAGACAGTTGGGTATCCAGCAAATTATAATGAGGCAACACCGTACAAACCCAATAACTCATGTGGCAAAAGGCATTAGCAAGAGGCGGAAAGATAAAATATACACAACCCCTCACTGTAACACCTCTATAGCGCAAAAACATTTCTCCTTTCTAGCGCCATACATCTATAACGGTATGAGTAAACGAATTGCAATAAGAGATCTAACTTACACTGAGTGCAAAGTCAAAATTAAAACCTACTTACTGACTCTAGATTACAATAAAACAGAAAGCATTTTGAAAATAATCGGTTAAATTTATGTACAAGCAATATATTGGTATATAAATATATATATATATACACACACACATACACATACACACACACATACACATACTCACACAAGCTCTGACTCACAAATACACACAGTTTTTGTTAGCTGAATTCATAAACAAGTAAGCATAGCTACTTTATATAATAGTAGATAAATGATAATGCTACTTTACACTGCATTACATGTTCATCGCAAACTTTATTCTTTCTTCATATTTTTTTTTTGTTACTTTTCTTTAAAATAGCTTAAGTAATAATATAAACCAAGATTAGGTATCATAAAATTAGATTAAGATTAGGATTACCATTGTTTATAACATGCAATTGTATACCTATTGAACTGTGCCGAGGTAGAGATCCCTTGCGTCTAAATCACAAGTCGAGAACTTAGTTAGAGCAAGGAGTTCAAACCAAGAATGGTTAAATAGGTTTTTCATTCATGTAAAACCTTATTTTGGAAATAAACGTTTTTATTTATTTATATTTATATCAAAGCTAAACACGAAAAGAAAATTCAATACTCCACATTCAAAGAGCTCAAAGCCTTCCAACAAAATGAACAGTAACACGAGCTATTTAGCAATTAATACGAACATTTGACTCTCAGAACATAACAAAACGTCGATTGCTCATACCCATATATTAAGTTAATGGGTGCTGGCCTGGAAGGTTTTGGTACTGGACCACAAAGTCAATTAGAACAAAATTATAAAATTAAAAATATAAAGTAACACCCAACACTTTACCTAGACACACAGTCAGACATACAGCGGTCAAACTTATAACACCTTTTTTTAGGGTTCCGTACCAAAATGGTAAAAAGGAACCCTTATGGTATTACTTTGTCTGTTTATTACAAATGGATATCTCGAGAACTACTGATGCTATCGACTTGAAATTTGAAATGGTTAAAGTGTTATCTTTTTTACTAACATAGCATATATGAAAATGTTAAAAAATATTCTCTTCTTCTTACACTCAATGCTAAGAAAACCGTGTACCTTTGTTTCCACAAGACTCAGGCTTCAGCTCCCGCCGCAGATGCATGTTTAAGGATACATAACAGCACATGTAATGTTGACTCATGCATTTGCGAGCCTCTAAAGCGTACACAAGTTCTAAAGTACCTTGGAGTGCACATTGACGATAAGCTTTCTTTTAAAAACCATATTATCTCTCTCTCGGCCAGAATTAGAAAAATTATTAGCATAATGCGCAGCTTGAGGTTTGTGGCTAGTGTCGACGTGCTTATATCAGTTTATTATGCTTTATGTCAATCCCTGATAGTGTACTGCATTTCGTGCTGGGGCAATGCTGCTAAATCCTTTTTAATACAGGCGGAAAGAGCGCAACGATCGGTCCTTAAGGTGATGTTGAAAAAGCCGTACAGATATCCCACTTCGACTCTTTACAAGGATGCTGGTGTTTTGAGCGTGCGTAAACTTTTTGTGCTCAGAATATCGCTCTTAGTTCATAAATCCGTATTGTCATCCCCTGACCTCGACTACCTATTACACCGTAGAGTTTACAGACTGCCAAACCCTTCGGTAAATACTAAGTTTGCACAACGTTTGGGGAGCTCTCTCAAAGTTCACATTTACAACTGGTTTGCAAAATTTTGTGATATTAAAAACAAGTCCATTTTTGAGGCAAAATTCTTAATAAAAAATTTGCTTGCTACTCTAACGTATGAGGAAACTGAGGAGATTTTGAAATTTGTTAGTAGAAATTCTTTTGTTTTATTATTGTAGACCACAATTTTATTTCGTTTTGTTTTCTTTTTTATTATATATTTTTATTTTAAAATGTAAATTACAGTTTTTAATTATGTAGGTACTCGCATTGTAACTTTTTTCTTTTATTATACTACCAGAAATTAACTGTGTCCTGTGTGCGTAAATTCGTAAAATAAGATATCTAGCACAAGTTTCCTCGATTCAGGCTCAGCCTTGTGAGGAAACTGAGAGGTATTTGTGTTTATATAAACTTTGTCTGCGAAATTTTGGATTAGTTAAGTTAGATGTTAAATTAAGTTTTGTATACTCTTTCGCTGTAATAAATATATTTTTCATTTTTCATTTTCATTCTTATTATGATTGCAGGGGGGCGGATAGGGGATCTCAAAATTTTTAAGTGAAGTTACTAGGTCGTGTGGGGTATTATATGAAAGGTATTCATTTGCACATTAATAAACAGTTTTTATTTTTCCTTTCAGCCGTATCGCTTCCGAGTTTTTCTTTTTAGTTTTACTTTAAACCGTATCGTTTTTGAGTAATTTACAAAAAAATGAAAAAAACGACCGTTCGCCCCCCATTATCTCCGAAGTTTACAAGAAATAGTTCTCCCTCGTGGTCCCATTAATGGGACAAAATAATGGGACCACGATAAAACGGCTCAACCGAATCGCATGACGTGTAGATTGCAAACTAAAGGTACACATTACAAAGAAAATAAGTTGCCTGGTAAAGTGTCGGGGGTTGCTTAATTTTTAAGTTTTTTAAAACATTTAGTTTTAAAAAACTTAAAATGCAGAATTACAGAATTATCTAATCTCACGATTGGTATAGGTCTAGTTTATGCGAAAACTATTTTTTTTTCTTGCCATCATTCTTTCTACTTTTGTTTCCAGTATACCAACACTCCAAGGTGGCGGTACTAAGCACGCCCTTGAATTTAACGATGCGGCAGAGGCACAGAATAAATTTAAATTGGGAGGCAACGGTCAGTACAGTGCAGTTAAATGCGCTCACAAAGTACCTACCTACATCCCAAATTGGTTTTGTGAGTTAAATTTAAAGGATTTTTGGGCGGATTTTGTGCGCAACTTCAGATAACTGTTAGCTATTTGATGTAGTGTAGCTATTGCGTTTTTAGAAAATACTGGGTTTTAGCCGGAGGCAATTTTTATTTATTGGAAAACCAATACAAAAATAAAAACAAATAAAGGTTCTCATGCATAAAAATACTTTAGGAAAAACAGTAATGGTTGTGAGCAAATCGACAGTAACGTTGGAGTAAACACAAAAAATATTTATGCAGGGTTTCCAAAGGGTAACCGGTAAAAGTTGGCCGGCCAATAGTTTGGATTGAAAAAAAAACATTAAAGTAAAAAAAAAAAATTTACATTATACAATTTCTGAGAAAATCGACTTAGTAAAAGTTCCCAGTTTCAGACAGACATCCCTAAGCGTATAATGGTGTCTACAATCTTCATACGCTTGGGGGTGTCTTATACATCAGTGTAAAATATTTTTTTCAACAAAATGAGCACTTTAACTTAGTCAATTTTCTCAGATTTTTTTTTCTGTAGTGAGCTGCATGTACCTCATTGTACTTGAAACATGGAGTTCATGTTTCTCGCTGGTCGTTTCAGACTCCTATAAAAATTTCTTATTCCTAAAGATCTTGCATTTCTAACATGCATTGCAGAATTAAGTTGTTCACTTATTTACGAAACGCTCGCCACAAGATTGCATTTTCTTGGTAAAAATACATTTGTAAGGATGGATTTATGTAAAAAACAGGTTTTTAACTATATAAGGTACAATTATTGTTTATAGGCCAGCTTAGTCGGCTATTAGTAAGCTGTGATAGCAAGGTGAATGTTGTGCAAACCTAATTCATTTAACAATGTCCCAGGCACTGCGGCGTCCCGTAAATCATTAATACAATTTGCTGGCGCTGCATAAATCATCTGTAAAGGATGTTAAGTACGTACTTTCATAGGCCAGTTACTTTCACTGACTTACAAGACCTTATTTGAAATAATTTGGCCTTAATTTGCCAGACATAGACACTAGATTAGGTACTGAATTTTACTATTTATAATAAATTGTGTAAACACGTAAATTATTTTTGAACGAATTGAAATTAGATGAATTGAGTATTATACGATAAGCCTGATCGTCCACTGCGATCGAAACGGGGCCATCAATTACTTGTTAATATTCGAAAAATAACAACCAATACCAGCAATGTAATGCTAGCTGTTCACTGCGAGCAGCTTTAAAATGAACCCACTTCGTTCGCAGTGGACAGCCCGCATAATCAACATCTTTGCTGTAAAACTGCTGTCTATGCCCACATATTTTTCATGAATCTCTAAGATCATGAGGAGGTCGTTGCTGTACACGCTTGGCAGGCGGGTTGCCGAGCGCAGTATGGGATGTTGATACACGGAAAGAAGCCACTGCCGTGTATTCCGGAGGTATCCCTTACCATTGATTCTTACAGCAATCTGCACGGGCAAGAGAGGAGGGGCAACATTCTACTGCCGGCATTCTCCCGCATAATTTTGAATTAAAACTTGTGAATTTAAATGTGTCAATATTGAGCCCGTCCGCTCGCAGACGGCCCGCTTTAGCAGATATTTTTTCTGTGCAAATGCGTCTTAGAACCGAATAATCTCGACAGATGTTAGGGAGTGCACATTCAAGGGCGTCGGAGAATGGGATCGAAGATTGGCTCCGAGTATCTGGAGTTCCGAGAATTTGCTGTTGCAAGTAATGTAGTGATGCCGAGCTGTAATAAATCTCAAACTAATGTGTATCTCGGATACTCGATTTGTTTACTTGGTTCGAGTGCTATGTGAAATATCTGAACTGTTCTGAAGTTCTGCAGTATATAGTTCAAGTTTAACAACATTAAGTAATGAATATTTTTAATATTAATGCTCATATGACTATTTTTAGATGCGATGGTCATGCCAAGTTATGGGTCCGTACCTTCAACATCGCACTGCTCACTCACCATATCTGTTTTTGTTTTTAACCCGCCGCCACTGGTATCGCACGTCAATTTGGCCTACATTATTTTCACCGATATATTTACACCGAGATTTTCACCTAAGGTTTTTTCAATAACATACCACGTTAGTTATAGTTGGCTTTATCATCGTCATCATCATCATCTCCGCCGTAGGATATCCACTGCTGGAAATATCCCTCATGGTCCCTCATAGATCCCTCATGGATCTCTGCATGCCAAGCGTGATGAGTATGGCAACAACCCCTTATGATCACATATTTCTCTTAGTTTACATTTATAATGTTTTTTTGACAAAAAAACAAAGGTACAAAAGTAAAAAAACAATAATTTTAAAGCTGGTGGCTCATAGCATAATTGCACTTGAAACACTAAAAAAGATGTCTTTTCACATACATTTAGAAAAAAACATCTTTCTGGAGTTTTGTGAATAAAACAGCCTTTATCAGTTTATGGTACTAACTGGTAAATAAACTAAAACATCTATCTATAAAAAAATTGCATGTGGCCCGCCTCGCACAAAAACACCCGAAAAATAGCTTCGACTCGGCTCGGTTTTCCTCCGTCGACCGAGACACGTTCTCGGCTAGCCCATTGACGAGCTCACCGACGCTAACCCGTCCTACACTAGCTGCTAGGCACACATTCAATAACCGGTCTCGCCGGCGAGGCCGAAGAATATACTCTTCCGTCTTAAGGTGCAGTTTTGCACCTGGACGTTAACCATCATTACATATAAAAATCTGTCAACAGTCCAAGCCGTGGTTCGAGCCTAAGTGGTGCCCTTGAGCTTGTTGCCCCAACCTAACATTTGCGGCTGGGCGCCCTCTGCGCTTGCCATAGTCCGGTAACGTTGTCATGGCCATCTGCGGTCAACAAAATTATTATATTGTTGACCGCAGATAATAGAATATATATAGAAAGAATATATTTATTGTCTTTTCGGAAAAAAAAATTACTTGGCTCGGACACGGCACGGTCTAGCGTGAGTCATCCTTTACTCCAGAATGTGCCTTCGCGTTGCCGTCATGGGATGGACCCATAGTAAGGGACGTGATTTGTGACAGTTACTCGAAATTACAACGCAAATCGATAGCGGGTGAAAAAGATTTCGACCTATTTTAACGTAATTTAAGCCACGTAAGCCACGTTGTTTGGATAAGGATATTAAAAATTATAATGTCTAAAGGAGATGTGAGGCGGCCTTGGCCCAGCAGCAGGGTCGTGATGGCTCGTAATAAAATAAATATAGAAAGGGAATCTGAACAAAGAAGAAACAGCGTAGCTGTAACCTTCCAGGCTTTGATCCGCAAAGCGAATCGATCCAGCAACTTCCTTCACTAATCTCTAGGGTTAGGAACCTGCACACCCGTCGAACTCTTCAATACAATTACCCGCAAGCTCCGTTTTCCGCAAGATTAGCAAACAGTCTCCCTGTATCGCTAATGAGCAAGCACTAATTTCGTTTAAATCTCCATTATGCGCCACCGCGGCTTATCTTTATCTTCCCTCTGTTTTTCCTGCGATTTTTGCTATATCAACGAATAAAAGTACGCTGGAATCTTGCTGGAATGGCTTATTTTAGCTTTACTAGTTATTTGGATGGATTTTTAGCGTTTGATTTTTAGGTGAGTAACGTCACGTAAAGTAGGGATTGTAACCAATTTCGTATACTAATTTGAGACTTAAGTTATTACATATTAAATTTAAGAAAAAACATCTCTATTTTTGTATAGTTACATAATATATTATGCTTTAGTTTTTTACCTATTTGAATGTGTAATTCACGTTAATTAATAAACTGATTAAGGAATATAAATTATTATTTCATATCTTAGAGTTTTTGGAGATGACCACATTTACCGTAGATCAAACATCTATATTACTCTATTAGTGCATATCACTGGACAACATTATGTTACCAGATTACAATATAATTTTTAAAAGTTCATTAGAAATGTGTGACATGAAACGCAGCCTAGGTATGTGGTCAACTACTAGTATAACCTAGACTTTTTCCCAGCGGAGGTAGGAAACATGTTGACCGTAAAAGTGTTATAACAAACAACTACTACGAACAACTAGTTCGCCACGAACTTTCAATAAATCTCATTGCAATTAAACTAGATTTGCGGCGGGAATAGGACCTGCAACCACCTGCGTTTCAGTCGTCTTCCTACCGTGTGTTGGTAAAATCTCCCTTTGTTTAAATTTCATGAAAATCCGGGCATAGGTTCAATAGTAAATCATTATCATCATTTCAGCCGTAGGACGTCCACTGCTGGACATAGGCCTCCCTCATAGATTGCCAGTTATTTCTGTGGCGTCGACCTGCAGTCTTCACCAGGTCATCAGCCCATCTTGTTGGTGGATGTCCTACGCTGCGCGTACGTTTCCGTGGCCTCCACTCGAGAACTTTTCAGCCCCATCGGCTATCTGTTTTGCGAGCTACATGGCCTGCCCATTGCCACTTCAACGTGGTAATCCGCTTGGCTATGTCGGTGACCTGAGTTCTTCTACGTATCTCCTCATTTCTGATTTGATCCCGTAAAGAAATCCCGAGCATAGCTCTCTCTATAGCTCGATGAGCGACTCTGAGCTTATTCATGAGGCCAATTGTGAATGACCACGTCTCGGTTCCATATGTCATCACTGGTAACACACACTGATTGTAGACTTTCGTTTTAAGGCACTGAATAATTTTGGACAAAAAGACGTTGCGTAGTTTTCCAAACTCTGATGGACATCAGAGTTGGATTCGTCGATTGATCTATTCCTCGAAGTTGGACCTACCTAATTGGACAGTTTGTCCTAGGTATACATACGCGTCGACAACTTCGAGAGCCGAGTTCTCAACTGGGGCAGGCACAACATGGACATTCGATATAACCTTCGTCTTGTCCATGTTCATTTTAAGGCTCAAAGTCCTCAATCGATTGTCCCAACGGGTAGGCCGTTGGGACAATCGATTGAGGACTTTGAGCATCGTACCGAGTTCCTCCATCGACTTTGCCATGACCACAATATCGTTGGTAAATCGAAGGTGACTCATGTATTCGCCGTTAAAGTTGACGCCCAGTTCTTTCCATTCCAAAAGCTTGAAAGCAAAAAAAGAGTTCATCATAAAGTGGCCTTCTTTCTCCAGAAAATCGGCCAGCCTCTGTCCCCTGGAGTTTCGTTGCCCATACCCAAACTGCCCCACTCTCAAGTCATCATCGCTTCTCTTGCCTAACTTTGCATTGAAGTCCCCCATAACAACAGTGAAGTGAGTATTGTTTGTATGTATGTCCCTACTAATGTCCTATATACATATGTATATATATGTACATACATATATGTATATATACACTCTTCTTCTTCATCTGGGTGTGACGAGGTCGGTGCATATACCTGAACGAACTTCAGTGAATATCTTTTAGCTATTCTGAGTGTTAGGTGCGACCCTGCTCGACACACTGTCGATGGTGACAGTGTTGTTAATGAGTGACTTGTGAAGAAGAAACCCGACACCAACTTGGGACTGTAAATTTCATAAAAATCCGATAATTCAAGAGTTATCTTCGGACAAAATTGCGGACATACATACAAACATTCAGCCGAAACGCCTAAGAACGTCATTAAGAACTTCGTTCGCTTCTCACACTCGTTCGACAACAAGGACCACTGAAGAATTTATATAAGGATTTTCTGACCGAAATCCCTACAGGCGCTATCATGATCCGTCTGTGCCCTATCTCCGAAAGCCAGGTAGTAATTAACAGCCCCTCAATTTACTGCGGGAAAATTATCTTTGTTGACCCACCCGCGTCGGAGGTGCTTAATTTTTCTCATCACTTTGTAAGCGTTTTTTTTATGTACTACTACATTAATTAGGTAGGTGTTTACGGGGAAATTGCTTTATGTGGCTGTAATTGCCAGTTCACTTTTTTGCGGAAAGTTTGTGGGATTTTTTGTCAGATTTTATCTAGTAGAGACTAGATAAAATCAGACGAAAAATCCCTCTTTCTTCTTGGCGTTTATTATTCCAATCTGATAGTGCGGTCTGTCTTTTAGATTCTTTCACTTCGGTCTATCTAACGCATCGTCTTAGTAAGTATTGTAGTTAGCAAGGTCGTCTTTTATCACGAACGCTTTGATTCTTAACCCCCGACAAAAAGAGTTTTATAAGTTTGACCGCTATGTGTGTGTGTCTGTCTGTGGCACCGTAGCTATTAAACGTGTGGACCGATTTTCACGCAGTGAAAGCAGTGGTTCTTTTATTTAAAAGCAGGTTATCTGGTGGTTCTTAAATGTTTTATCAAAATCGGTTAAGAAGTCTATAAGATATGGAGTTGAAAGATTAATAATCAAATGTTTCCAAATATACCCGAGTTTGGTATCTTGTGTAGAATGCAATAAGGTACACAAATGGTACAACAATGTCCCAGGCACTGCAGCGTCCCGTACAGCATGATTACCAGTTGTTGACGCTTTATAAATTATCTATGATTGATGCAAAGGCCTTACTTACTTTTAACGAACAATGTCCCAGGCACTACAGCGTCCCGTACAGCATGATCACCAGTTGCTGACGCTGTATAAATTATCTATGATTGATGCAAAGGCCTTACTTACTTTTAACGAACAATGTCTCAGGCACTACAGCGTCCCGTACAGCATGATTACCAGTTGCTGACGCTGTATAAATTATCTATGATTGATGCAAAGGCCTTACTTACTTTTAACGAACAATGTCCCAGGCACTACAGCGTCCCGTACAGCATGATTACCAGTTGCTGACGCTGTATAAATTATGTGTAGAATGCAATATAGAAATCGGTCGAGCCATTCATGAGATATCAAATGTTTTAAAATATACCCAAGTGTGGTATAAATGAAAGGGCATGATGTGTAGTAAATTGCAAATCTGAGGGAACACATTACAAAAATAAATAGGTTACCTCCGAGACTATTTATATACTACCGAGATATTTTTTATTAAACTAACTTACCTTTTCATTAGTGTTTTATATTCTGCGATTATAACGCAAGTGGTTGCAGATTCTCTGCCTTTGTACAAAATGTAAGCGTAATCTAATCTAATCAGCCTGTAGGATCCCACGGCTGGGCAAATGGAAGTATGGAGAGAGGGAAGGCCCTCTCTCCATACTTCCCGGTCCAAGGCGTTGGTCGACCAGTCAGCACAGTACATGTCCAGCTCATCCCGCCATCTGCGCCTGGGCCGGCCGCGTAATCTGCAAATATATTTTCAGGTATTTTTAACCCCCCCACACAAAAGGGAGTTGTTATTTAGACCGTCATGTGTCACCGTAGCTCTTAAACGAGAGGACCGATTTGAATGCAGTTCTTTTTTTAATTTTTTTGATAACATAAAAACAGATTTTTAAAATATCGCGCTTTTGTTGTTTCTAGTATATTTCGTGACGAAAGGCGAAACACATGTTGAATTATTTTTGAATGTGTTTCAAGTGCTCTTTGAATATAGGTAAAGATTTGTTACAATATATTTCTAGTTCAAATATAGATATTAGTTTAAAAGGTTTAAATATTTTTTGCCCTTTTGTTATAAATTTATTTGATTATGAAACTTTAGCAAAACAAAGGAATCGGGTGCTGACACTGCAACACTTTTACCCAACTTTTGCAGCTGTCTACGTTAATTTTGCTAGTTGCTTTAGGTGTTTCTTGTTTATAAATAAACTAGCTATCCGGGAACTTCGTAGTTGCAAAGTTGTAGAGAGTAGTTGTACTAGTAGAGTAGTTGTGGTAGTAAGTAGTTGTAGTAGTAGGGCGGTACGAAGTTTGCTGGCATAGCTAGTATTATACATATATGTATACAGCCTGGATTTTTGTGACGGGACAGTAAGGATACATATATCTTAACCGTTATAGTTATAGGAGTTTCAGTCTCATTTGTTTAGGTTCTAATTAGTGTAGACGATTATTGATTCAACTTTATTTTATGTTAGGACTTTTGCTTGACTGTACAATTTTACCAACTGAGACGAGAAAGTCTCATTAGTCCGGCCAACGGACTAAATCAACGGACTACTGATAGACTAGGCGAAATCTGTAAATACAGGTAACAATATCTCAAAAAGTTATGGATGGTTTCCTAGGAACGTTTCCCTGTAACTATAACGGTTAAGGACCTTCCCTTCAAAAATCCACCCTGTATAGTTATATAGAACCAAAAGGTATTTCTCAAACCTTCTACAATATAAAAAATCCATATTTATGCTCTATCAGAAAGACGACGAACGGCAGACATCTCTTAAGTGTGGCGAGTGGCAGGGTAGACACTGAACAGTCCGGAGTTATATTGAACTAAAAACTATTTCAGCATCTGTTAGAAATAATAACCTCCTGCATATATAGTTATAAGACTAATTATAGGCAGAACTAATTTGTTATACGAGCGTGCAGACTGTACAATGCCCACTGCATTGTATGGTCTTCACGCTCGCCAGAAGGTACTGCCAGAAGGTTGCCTTTTGCAACACTTCTTCTAATTTTAAACAAATGTGTATTGATTCATTCTTACTTTCATAGCATTATCTTATTTATTTTGTCAACATTTATATTTATACTCATCTACCCATAAGTGGAAACTTGTAAAAGGCTTTCTACATCTAATTCTATAATAATTAAATTGGTAGCTGTAAGTTTTCCTGTAAGTTGTAAATCAAATTAAATAAAATATTTAAAATATATTTGATTTGAATAGCTTGACCTTGTTTGTGCGTACTGTGGTTCCTTCTATTCTACAGAGTACAGAGAGGCTTAGAGGCTACAAATATAGCCTACAACTACTCTATACAGGCTCACTTATTTGAGTTAAGCTAGGTAATTAAAAGGTGGCGGCAACGGCCGCCCCGCGCTGCCTGCCCCGTGAGGCTACGGCGTCATGGGGCTGCGGCATCCCCTATAGGGGACCATCTGGGTCCGTAGGGTAGTCAGAGTGAGGGCTTTGGACTATCCCAGACGGACCCAGGGAGGGCGATGGTGCATAATATGGCTATGCACCATCGTAAGTTCCGCGAGACGTAGGGGGCGTTAGTTGTGGACGCCCCCGGGACGTGCTCAGGCAAGGTGCTATAGGGGCTCCGGAGTGTTCTTTATGAGGAACCGGAGCCCCTAGTGCACCGAGGCCGGCCATCGGGGTGGTTTTAGTGAGTCGTCAGGAGACAACCTCACATAACCATGCTGTGCCCTTAACGCAGCATGGTATCTGACCGAGCAGATTTCCACCCCGTCACCAAAAAAAAAAAAATATAAAAAAAAAAGGTAATTAAAAGGTATAAACAGCGCAGTCTGCGGCATTCGACATTCAATATTCTACTGCCGGCACCTTTCATTCATTCATTATTTCAGCCGTAAAACGTCCACTACTGAACACAGGCCTCCCTCATGGATCTTCAAAGGGGGGAGTTGCCATACTCACCACGCTTGGCAGACGAGTTGGCGAGCGCAGTATGGAATGTTGATACACCGAATGACGCTGCTGCCCATCTTCCGTAGGTAGCTCTTAGCAGGTTCTTACTGCATCCACGGACAAGAGAGGTGGGGCAACATTCTGCTGCCGGCAACCCACGGCAACCTTACAACTAGATAATGTGTAATTTATATTTACGTAAATATACCTTTATGTTTTATTTTGTTTCAATGTCTTGACCTCGTTTTTACGTACTGTAGTTACTTCTATTCAACAAAGTGGAGGCTACAAAGCCAGCCTATAAAGGCTCACTTGTTTGCGTTAAGCTAGGTAATTAAAAGGTACTAACAGAGCCCAGTCTGCGCGCGGAAAGCCACTATTGGGCCACTAATGCAACGTGCATTTTTAATTCATGTCAAGTGTCCCTCGGGTAAGTGCATGCTGGCTCAGCGTTTGTGGACTTCAGGGGGAATTGTTGTGAGCGATCTTTTGAAAGAGCAAAGAAGTAAACTCACCATAATTACAGGGCCATCCGTTGGTCTAATAGCCATACAGATTATATAATATATAAAAGAAAACTTAACACTACAAATAACAAGACAGAACTTGTTCAATAGTCTATTGAACAAGTTCTGTCTAGTTATTTGTAGTGTGATGTTAAGATTACTGGTGAATGCTTTCTTAGGTACCTCAACTTTAAATTCAATTCAATCGTTAATTGGACTTAACTTTATAAAATCGTATGGCCTTATTCTACATTACAAAAAATGTCGTGGTATACAATTAAAATTATTCTAATGAAGCTGGGAGCAATAGCTTTCTTTGACTTAGTTATGCCTTAGCTATTACGAAAATTTAAAACTAAATGTACCTTGCATCTAGCTAGGATTCATGCACAACTGCAAAACCAATCTTAATCTTTTATCATAGATTGCTATACCCATACATTGTGGTAAGAAAGCTAACAAGACCATCTCCAATCATTTGTTCCTAAAAATGACAGTGTACGAGTCGCTTCGCGTGTATTTCTAGCATTACATTCCAAAATACTCGGTACTTATGTAAAACTATTTTCATTGGGAAATCCTAAACGTCAGTATCGCTCAGTGTCGTACCACAATGAAGTGTACAGTTAACGGTCGGCGAACATGTCACGGAAATAGAAGTTGGCATCTCGATTTTGGGAGGGTAAATGTACGATGCCTACTGAATTATGTGGTCACTTTTAAGGCTTGACACGTAATACGCAATGCGTTGAAGCTTATGAGCTTACAATGTTTTAATCGTACTCTGTGCGATATTTTTGTATACATAACTATCTTTTAACTAGCCTACATTCAGTTACTGCTGGCCTCCTCTTTATCTCGTTATTATTTCCGGCCCAGCGCCATTTGTAATCATTGGTTTCCCGCTACTCTTACGAAAAACATATCGTAATACCTATATAAGCTTATTTTATAAACATACATATAACTGGTTTATTATCGCGTAAATTACCTTTATTATTTCCCGACGTTTCGTTTGGATTGCACCAAGCATGGTCCCGGGAAGGAAGAAGCTTATTTTATTTCGAAGTGAAATCCATACATCGTTTTAATTATTAGAAATGAGAAATGCAATGAAACCTTTCGATTTTGATGGGATTCGGACCCGCGCGTACAGAACCACTGATCGTCAGGTCGAAAGCCGCTCCACTCGCAGTAGACAATACACAAAGGACTGGCCTGGTCGTATCAGATTTATCTATAAAATACAGAAATATGATGAACTCCTCGGAAAAAATGATGACTAAATATTTAACGGGCAATATTATATTATTAAAGTAAGTAGTTCTTAACCTACTTAGTCCAACCTGCTGGGCAAAGTTCTCTCCCATAATTTGTCCCGATCCTAGATTTCATCTGGAGTTTATATGAAAAAAATATTAACTATAAGCTAATTGTTTGTTGCCGTGGCGTAACGGCAGTGGCAACATTCCACTGCGGTTACGCCACGGCCTCTCCTCTTTTGTCGTGGATGCAGCAATAATCTGCCATTGGACACCTCTGGAAGACGAGCAACTGCGTCTTTCCGTGTATCATCACCCCGTACTGCGCTCGCCAACTCGCCTGCCAAATGTCTTATGGAAAGGCGTATGTCCAGCTGTGGACGGTTCAGATGATGATTATTATCATCTGAGAGATATAAATTTGTTTAAAATAAAATATTTTATGTTTTATAGCAAGCATAGCAAGCAATTTATGTCATAATGAAGCTAAGTTACTTTTATAGGTCTTTAAAATTTATGATAGACTATTTATGACAGCAACTGATAGATTTCATCCTGTACGGACGCTGCCGTGCCTGGGACATTGTAGGATGGATAAGGCTTGCGCATCACGTGATCATCCCAGTTTAGTCGGCTTTTGCCATGCATGCAGCAGGAGGAATTAACATTATTAGGCTAATGGTCTCATTATTCCAGTTCAATAATATCCAGATAATCAAACAAAGGAATATATAGAACAAAAGTAACTACTCGGTAATATGTTGAAAATACTGATCAGCACGAAAGTTTTAATTAAAAAAGTTAGCAAAAGTTTTTTGTATTCAGCTTCTACCGTGAACCGACATTGTGGTTCAGCCAACCTTGAAAAATGGATTCCGGATGAGGATGCTTCGGAAAAACCGTGTTAGAATTCGACTGGTTATTTTTTTATGAGGAAAACTAGGTTAATTAACTAAACTCAAATGAAATGCCTACTGTAGTCCTTTCCAAGTAGGATAAGTCCGGTGATAGCAGGATATACTCATTTAACAATCAATGAGCGGAAAAGGGACTAATGCTTAGTCTCTTTCGCACAACTATATTCTTCTAATAACTATCCAGGGCCTCATTCTCGTGAATGTGATAAAATATCACTGTACGAGTAGATAACAATAACTGTCAAAATTACTTTGACTAGGTAGGTACTCTGAGATTCAATACATAAAATACGTAGCAGGTTTTACGATATCCTTGGTCATCTTCTTGAGAAATAAGCTCCTGCTCTATTTTTCTGTCACCGAACTCATCTAACGTGAAATGGACTATATTTGTAACGTTTCTATTGTAAGAGTGAATAGTAGACGCATTTTTTCTAATACAAATGGTTATTTCGTGTCAACATGAGTCAACACATGCCAATTAAAAGAAAATCTGAACCCGCTGGATGCCTTTGCAGAGAAAACGTTTCTCTTATCTTCTTCTACGTATCCACTTTTTGATATCCGTGGGGTGCCGGGAGTAGAATGTTCCTCTCATACCCGTGGACGCAGGCCGACTAAGCTGGGAGGATGGTATATGTACTGGGCAAGCCGAATCTATCTAATAAAATCAGAGGCACTGCAGCGTCCTGTAATAGCTGCTGACGCTGTATATATCATCTAAAAGATTTTAAAGTCTTACCTGGAACGTAGTCTCTGTCATAGAAACGCAGACAATAACTAATCTATGGTCAAACATGGAATCCATTAGGGAAAACTTGGAATTTCCTAACTGGAGTCAGTTGTGAAAAACAATGTGATGTGTATTTTCGACTATAGCATAATTGCGCAATTCTCTATTAAGCCCATCAATAATGAAGTAAAAGAAGAAATGTATATTCAGTAATTTATAATTTACATCTGCAAGTACTGCTCTGAAGGGGTGCTGACATACTCATCATAAATATATATTCTATTCTATTCTATTCATCAGTCTTGGCAGACACAGAGAGACGCTGCTGCCCATCTTCCGGAGGAGATTTGCAGATCCACAGGCAAAGGGCAACATTCTACAGCCACCATTTCACGGCATTTTATTGGTGTTCAATTAAAAACAAAATTTCGTTTCATACGGGCAACAACCATTTTTTCGTTGCTTACCCATCATGTTAGCTTGTTATTTTAGCGAAATGGATAGGGTGCAGCGTTCAAACACTGTCATTGCGTATGCGGTGTTGATGTTTCAACGGCAAACACCTCGTGTCGTGTTGACACTGTATGTAACTAAACACTTGTTGTAGCTTGGACCGTGCGAGTGACGGGTAATTGAACCTGCGTAACTGTACTGGTTGCTTAGGAACATTCAGTATAGTACAATATATACAGGGTGTATTCTCTCTACAAAGCCAAAAGTGGGTGATTCGGACCACCCCAAGGAACAACTTCGATACGACTTTTCAGGATTCGATGATTTTTCTTCAAAAAATACCTACGACTGTTTTAACTTTAACAGCTGATTATGCGCTAATGATAACATAAAGGCCAATTGATTCGATAGGATCATTGACCTCCGATAAAGTCTTGCCGAACACGTACAAATATAATAAAAATACCTGCAATGACAGAGGTTTTTTTTTATTAAAATGTATTAAAAAAATCGGATTATGACCTCAGGATCATCTTCAAAATACATTAACTAGTAAAATATTATATAAAAAATAACAAAAAAAACAAAATGTGTGAGCTGAACTTGCCCACCGAGGGTTGCGTACATACATATGTCGGAACATATATACATATATGTACATTATTATTAAAACATATATAATTATTATTAGAACATATATTATTATAAATTATGTGATCTGATTAAGTAAAATTTTTAAAAATGCACAAAAGGATTCGGTCACCCATCCAATTTATGACCGCATGTAGGGTCGCGTATCCTAGATGATTGATTTCGTATTTTTTTAAAGACATTTTCATTGCAAATTTATAGTTTATGGGTTTTTCTCTGTATCTACAGTAAAAGACAAACCTTAACAAATTTCATAGTTCTAGGTCTACGTGATTTTTGTATACCCCATGAATTTTGATTCCTTTGAGAATGTCGAAACATGCGTTTTTTGCGGCATAAACGAAACGGTTAACTTAGAATATTGATTTTTTCACAGCTTAAAGAGGCTGTAGAAACCATATACTTACTCAAGTATATGGTTTTAATTTCAACTCGATACCTCTATACTCTATACGATCCCAAGATAAAGGGTCTTGACTGACCGACAGACGAACAGACAGACAGACTACTTAGTGATCCTATAAGGTTTTTTCCCTTTTGAGGTACGGAACCCTAAAAAAAGCCCCCCTGGTTCTGGTTAGAGCTCTTAAAATTGTATACACCCTGTTTAGTATATTTCTTTGAATTTTCAACAAAAAAATCGACTTCAATGATCATATGCTTAACTTGTTGCGGAAAATGCCCAATCTGCGATATGAAAGTCTTTTACATTTGTGTAGTTCCTTGAATCCCTCAAGGATACCGTCATCAGACCTAGGTTTTGAAACAAGCAAATATTATTATGTCAAACAAAAAACCCAATCGCAAGTTCAATCTAAGGGGCCGTCTCCACGAGCGAGGGAATCTTGGCGATGTTATCGTCGTGCCACGTATTTCTATAAACTCTCTTAGAGGCCGTCTCCACGAGCGAGAGAATCGCGACGAGTCCGCACTATAGAAATACGTGGCACGACGATAACATCGCCGCGATTCCCTCGCTCGTGGAGACATCACCTAAGGGCAACTAACTAAGCCTTGAGACTCCAGTAGTCATTATAGTAGCCACTTCGGCCCGACTTGCTCGTGCTGATGCCCCAATATTACTATCCATACATGCTGCACGAAAGTTTGCTCATTGTACCAGCATAACTAAATGAAACTTTTACTTTGTCTTTGGTGGTGCGTGTTGTCTCGATTCTGGATCAATAAAGTAAAAAAAATATAATGATTATTTAATTTCAATGACCCGGATGATGATTATGTGTAGGTAAGTATGATGATTAGTGGATGAATTTTGTAATATATAATAGTTTTGTAAAAAAAAGTACAGACTGCTTGAAAATTTCATCCTTTTTTAGAAGTCTGTTAAATTTTTATTTTTCTGTTAACTAGTTTTAAGATTGTTCTTAAAGGCTATTCAAAATTAAATTAATCCACATACTTTTATCATGAATATTATGATCTCATGTCCCGTGGATGCAGTAAGAGCCTGCTAGGGAATACCTCCGAAATCTTCCGGATGGGCAGCAGCGTCCTTTCGTGTATCAACATCCCGTACTGCGCCCGCCAACCCGCCTGCCAAGCGTGGTGAGTATGGCAACTATCCCTTATGGAGGTACATAAGGTGTTCAGTAGTGGACGTTGTACAGCTGAGATGATGATGATGTTGATGATCCTTTTATACTACCAACTATCCAGTATCAAATTATTACTAGCTGACTCAAGAATGGAATTTCACATAACCCTTGTCTAATATATGGGCAGTTTGTATTTGATAATTAGTTTTACAGATAGTTTCTGACACTATTAATTAAAACTTAGTATGTTTTTGAAGTACTTCCATACAGTCAGCTTCAATTGTATCTCAGTGACCAGGATAGTAGAAGTAGAAGGGTAGTAGTGGAAAATCGAATATACGCTATCAGACTACCTATTAATATTCAACTGAGAAACCAGGTGTTCAAAAGATCTAACCACGACCTGATACGACATGTCATGAATATCTCCGTTATCAAGGTATTCGCAGTATTGTTTTAGAAGCAGTCAAATTGCTCAATGTTATCTAGGCATTAAAAATGATCAATAGTCAATATCGTGAAATAACTTTTTATCTTTGTATTATGGTATATATTTGTAATTCCAAAATATTACCAATGATGACTACAACAAAATGACAAAGTATCAGATGAGGTCAGGAAGTGTAAAGAGGGTAAACTAACCACAGCTTAAAAAAATACAATAAACTAGCGCTTCAAAAATTTAGTTTCAGAACAAAATGTTGCATGAAAAGGGTAATACCGGCCACAGCCTAACAAGGTACGATAAATTGTACGTTTGTTCCTTAATCGAGGAGCATTTCGTGTTACGTGCGGAGCGGGCACGGATCCACACAAACGATGAGTTATTGCGTAGCATCAATTACTGGACACAACGGTCAGCCGCGGAATAATAATGCCTAGGTAGGGTACTAGTCGAAGAAAGCCTTTGTGCAAGCTGTGGCACCCTATAGTTGGGAGAGTGAGGTTTCTTCTTATACTTTTTTTTCTGACTGAGGGAAAGATCTCCTCATGTTCTTTATTAAATTGAAATGTGTTTTGTTACGTAATAAAATAATCTTTCATTATTCTTTATTGCACACAAAACAAAAATAACTTATAAATACTTAGTAATAGTCATGTACAAAGGCGAGCTTAACCCTAAAAAGAGTTCTCTTACAGCAAACCTTTGGGCTAGATAAAGGTGATCATAGGTGTAGGGGTTGTGTACACAAGAAATAAGATAATTTACAATAATGATACTGAAACTAATAATACAATCTATTTAAATAATAAGATAAGATACATTTTAATAACCAAACATAAATATTATTCATATAGACATATTAAAATGAAGATATACATACAATATATAAAAATGAATATATATTATATATAAATATATAATGTCATATAGATACAATATAAATTTTATAGGGATAGGTAGTGGTCCTTAACTTTACTCTTAAATACATTTAAAGATGCCGTGTCACGTATGCTATGGAGCCTCACGTATGTGTTGCCCACCAAAGTCTCACCGCTCCTGTACCGTAAGAGTTTATTTCAGTCTACAAAGAAAGCATACAAAGAGTAACTTAAAAGTTATTTTTTTTAATTGACTATTCTAAGTAGCTTTTTGCTCTATTATATACATACTTATTGACTTTGATTTTGGAGCACATAGTCATAAGTTTATTTTGTCTATATAAGTAAAACTGTCATGACTGTGTTCATTTTGTAAATAAATAAACTATAGTACTAGCATACGATACTTAATAAAGTAAGGCATTTTATATATTTTATAGATGATTTGTACAGCGTAAGTGCCGAAGCACACGGGCCAAAACGCCGCCGCAAAACGCCACCACGTGGCTTTTTGTGGTCCGTGTGCTTCGGCACTTATGTACGTCACCACAACACGCCGCCACCGGCATTTTTCCTGTACACAACTGCTGGTTATGCAACAGGAAATATGCTGGTGGTGGCGTTTTGTGGTGGCGTTTTGTGGCGGCGTTTTGTGGCGGCGTTTTGTGGCGGCGTTTTGTGGGGGCGGCGTTTTGTGGCCCGTGTGCTTCGGCACTAAGCAACTGGTATTCGTGCTGACGGGATTGCAGTGGCTGTGAAATTGTTAGATAAAAAAGGCTTAATTGTTTTATTTATACACAAGTTTTTAAAATTCAAAATTTTAAGTAACCTTCGTCACTTTTCCCCCATATCTTGTTAACGGCTTAAACATAACACCCCTATTTTGTGACGGGTTGTTTTTTTCATGTAAATGAATGCGTTATATTATTTAGTGACTGACTATACATTTGTACTTACCCAAGAAGAGGGGAGGGGGTGTGTCTAAATCATTATCATCATCATCACATCAGCCCGTTGACACCCTCTGCTGGGAATAGGCTTCCTCTTCAACACGCCAACGTGAACGGTTCTGGGCGAGTCTCATCCCCTAAATAAATAAAATAAAAGCAACAGTTATTATTATTAATCGCCGTGGGGTGCCGGCAGTAGAATGATACCCCTCCTCTCATGCCCATGGATGCAGTAAGAGCCTGCTAAGGGATACCTCCGGAAGATGGGCAGCAGCGTCTATCCGTGTATCAACATCCCATACTGCGCTCACCAACCCGCCTGCCAAGCGTGGTGAGTATGGCAACTAACCATCATGGAGATCCATGAGGGAGGCCTGTGTTCATCAGTGAACGTTTTATGGCTGAAATGATTATTATTAAACAAAGTTATTCATTTAGGTCTGTCGCTTCCATGTATTCCACATCCTCGTTCGCTATTGTAAAGCTGTGTTTACAACGCCTTAGAACCTGACTAACAGCAGCGCTGTTTGAGCCATTGTATTGGCAATTCGGTGTATTGTCAATTTAATGATAAGGTACCATTGTTGTGTAATAAGAGCTAAGCATTATAATTACGTCGTTGGGTGCCGGCAGTAAAATGTTGCCTTTCCACTTTTGCATGTGTATGAACTGAAGTAAGAATCAGCTAAGGATACCTCCGGAAGATGGGCAGCAGCGTCCTTTCGTGTGTACCTATCATTTTATTTTTTTCAGTGTTATTACCACACTTAGGTAGAACATTTCAGGAAAAACCTTATCAATTTTTTTGCGATTCCGTAGCTTAGTAGTTTAAAGCACTTACCGGCTTTAGGAAATGTCAAGGGTCGATTAAATATGTATAGGTCGAAGATGTCGACATAGGTACAAACCCCACAAAATTAGAAAATTTAGATAAGGTTTATCATTTCCTTGAAAGCTGCACTTAAGTAATAATTAATTTTATTTATTAACACAACACGAAAACAGAACAAATGACATATGTAAATCAAACATAGTAGTAATAAATATTACTTTTCAACAGAGAAATCCAATAAAATCTTCATTCCACCACGCCAGCTGCCCGCAGTGATCTGAATACGGATATACGGGTCCGGGAAAATTAAAATCTCAACTACGTATTTCTTATTAAAAATACACAAAATTAAACCATCACCCACAAATATCTGCAGAAAAGTAACAAACATTTGTCCCGCGAAATTCGCAGCCGCTACCTGGTAGCCTAACTTACGTCGTTAAACCACAATACAAAATTGTATATCAAACATGGTGGTGTCGATTTTATTTCACACTTCCTAGAACTAAATATAATAGAGAAATGACTTTTTTAAATATAGAGCTGTCAGCGTCAGATTGGATCTATTTGTTCTATTTTAATTTTAGAACGGCACTAACCGAACAGCTTTTAGTTATTTTAGTTTTTAGCTTAAGCTAGTTAGTGCAACAACAGAATCACTACCATTATCGATGTATTAAACCAATCAGGGGGGCAATTCTCGTGCATCATGTTCCAAGTGAGAAACACTGAAAATCGATAAAATTCACAAAAAATATCTAAATCTCTATTGAAACGAACTTTCTGCATTCTCGTTATCTCAAGGTATATAAAATTAAATGTATATTCCAAACCGATCGTGATGCACTGACTGGTGAAGAGCTAGATCGAGATGTTAATAGACTTTAATAATGCTGTGACGGTTAGGAATAGTCAATCAGAAGTGAGGTGAGACGAAGTAACTCGCAAAATCACGATTTACGAGAATTGCCTCCATGAAGCTCCCACTGCTGCGTATAGGCCACTTCTTTACCACGCCTCTACTGACGATCTTGTGCCATCTGAATGATCAAAAATACCAGTTTACATACAGTTCGTAACACTTAGATTGGTCGTTGCGACAGTTGCCAAGTGACACGATTGGGACGATGTTGAAAATATTACGGTATATGTTAATTACAATGACTTATCGGCATCGCAAAGGTATCACAATTTGTACAGTTCCACCCATAAGTAGGTCGCTGCCACAGGTAATTTTTACTGTTACAAAATGGGAACGAACTTGATGGGTGGATTTCGATGAATTTTTACGAACTATAATAATACATTTTCTTTTTTACAGAGTAATCCAATAAAACTTTCAATCCACGCCTGCTGCGTGCAGTGACCTGAATACGGATATTCGAGTTTCCTATGAAAATTACAATCTCAATATGTAATGAATTACATAATTGAGATTTTCCAATCTCAGTTGGAAAAATGAATTGCGTGAACGACAATACGCTTGAGAGATGAGTCTGTTACGCTTTCTCTTCAGTCCACTTGGGTCCACTAAAGGTAAGGTTGACAAGACGATTTACAATACAATGTGTTGTATGAGTTGTGGACCACAAGGTCCTGCCTCAGCATAATGTTGATCCAAATATCGAAAGATTAAGAAATAATTTTGTCCTCAGACGAGGATCAAACACGAAACTACTGCGACTACGGCTATTATGCTAATTGCGCTACATAGGTAGTCAATTACAATTTACCGGCAAAAATGTAAAATTCGTACTTACCGTATTGAGAAGTAAAGGCCACGTGGGGTGCCAGCAGAAGAATGTTACACCTCCTCTCATACCCATTGATGCAGTAAGAGCCTGCTAAGGGATAGGTACCTCCGGAAGATGGGCAGCAGCGTCTTACTAACTACCCCTCATGGAGATTCATGAGGGAGGCATGTGTTCAGTATTAGACGTTTTACGGCTTAAATGATGATGGTGAAAGGCCATACGAAGTTGCCTCATACAGCATCCCGAAGGTATTCAGAAATCACACGGAACGTAAACGAAGGTACTTACAAAAGTAACTAATTAATTTTCTGATTAAACTTTTTGATTGAAAAGCGTAGACAGGAACGTTCGTCGTTAAATTTAAATGCAAGGTATATGGGCACAGTATTGGTACATACAGTAGGTACTTACTAGTACACAGGAAGCCTACTGTACCAGGAATAATAAAAAAAATGTGTTAAATGAGTAGCTAGGAACCTTATCTAGAACAACTTAACAAATGAACAATTATAATATTAAACTTATGTAAAACCTGTTCTCAAGTACATGTAATATTTGGCTTATTGAGAATAAATGATATTAAACGTATTTATTATTTATGATATTATTCTTTGCCGTGGGGTGCCGGCAGTAGAATGTTACCCCTCCTCTCCTACCCGTGGATGCAGTAAGAGCCTGCTATGGGACACCTCCGGAAGATGGGCAGCAGCGTCTTTCCGTATATCAACATCCCGTACTGCGCTCACCAACCCGCCTGCCAAGCGTGGTGAGTATGGCAACTACCCCTCATGGAGTTTCATGAGGGAGGCCTTAGTTCAGTAGTGGACGTTTTACGGCTGAAATGATGATGATGATTATTTATGACCGTATCTTATCTCAACAGAATTAAAGCAGTATGTAATCTTTAATATTATAAAGCCAAAAGTTTGTTAGATGGATGTATGGATGTTTGTTATTTATTTGCGCTCTATCCGTAGGGTGTACGGTTTGAGCTGTTTGGTACACGTGTATAGACATGGAACAGGATTAACACATAGGCTACTTTTATTCGGATATAACGCTCGGGAAGGCGGGCACAAGCTAGTGATGTAATTAAAACCTTCTAAAATGGTTAAGCTATAGTTAATGGTCTAAGAAGGTACTCAAACGTAACTATAACGAATAATGCTGCCTCTATGTCGGTAATTATCTTTTTTCCCGTAGAAAATGGTCTGTAGTTTAAAAGTAAAACCACCTATGACACTTTTAAACTACAGAATAATACACAATCTTCGGATCAAAAGTTTGGAGTGCACCTCTCGGCAAAACGGCTATTTTGAGTTAGTACACATAATATTAAACACCTTGTATTTCCATTTCTAAGTTTCAATTCGTATTGAACATGAATCTCTGCAGCGCTTCTCTTACTGTGTAACATGGGTGAATAATTCGTTAACGGGCAATTAATCTAGATAGAACTCGTAAAAGCCCTATAAAATGTCGAGTACGCACTTAAATTATACGTATGATAATTAAATTTCAACGTGGAATTATTCTCCTGAGCACGCAACATGTCCTTAATCGTTCCTCAAATAATTACAGCTTAATTATCGCCGTGGGGCGCCGGCAGTAGAATTTTGCCTCTCCTCTCTTACCCATGGATGCAGTAAGAATCTGCTAAGGGATACCTCCGGAAGATGGGCAGCAGCATCTTTCCGTGTTTTTTCACTACCCTATACTGCGCTCGCCAACCCGCCTGCCAAGCGTGGTGAGTATGGCATCAACCCCCTCATGACAATACAACAAAAAACCAGGCCCCGAGTCCCCGGCGGCCCCGCTTATCCTGGCTACGGTAGCAGTCACGGTAACGGCGGGGCTAGGGGTGCTAAGAATCCCCGGGAGACGATCGGCTACCAACCCCTACGACGACCACTGGCCCTGGTAACACACAACATCCGCACTTTGAGGACAGACGATAAGATTGTTGAGCTGGAAGAAGAAATTAGTAGATTACACTGGGACATTTTGGGGCTATCAGAAGTCCGTAGAGAGGGCGAGGACACGATATCCCTTAAGTCCGGTAACCTACTATACTACCGGGAGGGCGACCAACAGTCCCAAGGTGGTGTCGGGTTTCTCGTTCACAAGTCACTCATTAACAACATTGTCACCATCGACAGTGTGTCGAGCAGGGTCGCGTACCTAACACTCAGAATATCTAAGCGATATTTGCTGAAGGTCGTTCAGGTATATGCGCCGACCTCGTCACACCCAGATGAAGAAGTAGAGTCTATGTATGAGGACATCAGTAGAGCCATACATACGAACAACACTCACTTCACTGTTGTAATGGGGGACTTCAATGCAAAGCTAGGCATGAGAAGCGATGATGAGTTGAGAGTGGGGCAATTTGGGTATGGGCAACGGAACCCCAGGGGACAGAGGCTGGCCGATTTTCTGGAGAAAGAAGGACTCTTTATGATGAATTCTTTCTTCCAGAAGCCGCCTCACAGGAAATGGACCTGGATGAGTCCCAATGGTTCTACGAGAAATGAGATTGATTTCATCCTGACCAACAAGAAACGAATATTCAATAATGTCTCTGTGATTCACAGGGTGAAAACCGGCAGTGATCACCGAATTGTAAGGGGCACATTGAATATGAACGTTAAATTTGAAAGGTCCCGTTTGATGAAATCTACGCTCCGACCCACTCGCGCACATATCCAAAACCTCGAGAGCTTTCAACTCGAACTCGCAAATCGCTTTGACTGTCTAGGAGTAGATGCATCGGTGGACGAGATCAATAACAGGTTCGTAGAAACCGTCCATACGGTGGGGTCCCAGTTTTTTAAGACCCCCCGTACTAATAGACCTCAGAAACTTTCTGATGACACCCTTAACCTCATGGCTGAACGACGTTCTTTGCGACTGCAGTCTCCCGATGATGCTCAGTCACACAGGCAGCTCAATAGACAAATTTGGAAATCCTTGCGGCACGATATTCGTACCTTTAATACAGCCAGTATTAAAGATACGATAGAGCGGAATAAAGGCTCCAAAGTGTTCGCGAGAGATAGTTCTATTGGGCAGAGCCAGATGACGAAGCTGAAGAGGGAAGATGGCAGCATAACGTCAAGTAAAGCAGAAGTGTTAAGGGAAGTCGAAAGGTTCTATGGACGGCTCTACGATTCGGTCACTAAACCTGTTTGCAGTGCGGCCAACGACCCAAGAGCTAAACTGACCCGACATTATACCGAGGATATCCCGGACATCAGCCTGTACGAGATCAGGATGGCCTTGAAACAGCTTAAGAACGACAAGGCGCCGGGTGAGGACGGAATCACTTCAGAGCTTCTGAAAGCGGGTGGATCACCGGTACTTAAAGTCCTTCAGAAGCTATTTAATTCCGCCTTGCTTGAAGGTACGACGCCAAAAGCATGGAACAGGGGCGTGGTGGTTCTGTTCTTCAAGAAAGGTGACAAAACCTTACTTAAGAATTACAGACCCATCTCGCTGTTGAGCCATGTTTATAAGCTGTTTTCAAGGGTCATCGCGAACCGTCTCGAACGCAGGTTTGATGACTTCCAGCCTCCCGAACAAGCCGGGTTCCGAAAAGGCTACAGTACCATAGACCACATACATACGCTGCGGCAAGTCATACAGAAGACCGAAGAGTATAACTTGCCGCTATGTCTTGCGTTTGTGGACTATGAGAAAGCCTTCGATTCGATCGAAACATGGGCGGTGCTTGAGTCTCTCCAACGATGCCGAATTGACTATCGGTACATCGAAGTGTTGAAGTGTTTGTATACAAACGCCACTATGTCAGTCCGAGTACAAGAACAGAGCTCGAAGGCGATTCCCTTAAAAAGAGGCGTAAGACAGGGAGACGTAATCTCTCCGAAACTGTTTACGACCGCTTTGGAAGATGCCTTCAAGCTCCTGGAATGGAAAGGGCTGGGCATCAATATTAACGGCGAATACATCACTCACCTTCGATTTGCCGACGATATTGTGGTCATGGCAAAGTCGATGGAAGAGCTCAGCACGATGCTCGAAGGCCTCAATCGAGTCTCCCAGCGGGTAGGCCTTAAAATGAACATGGACAAGACGAAAATCATGTCAAATGTCCATGTCGTGCCTGCCCCAGTTATGGTTGAGAACTCGGCTCTTGAAGTTGTCGACGCGTACGTATACCTAGGACAAACAGTCCAATTAGGTAGGTCCAACTTCGAGAAAGAGGTCAATCGTCGAATCCAACTCGGATGGGCAGCGTTTGGGAAACTTCGCAACGTCTTTTCGTCCAACATACCTCAGTGCCTTAAGACGAAAGTCTACAACCAGTGTGTGTTACCAGTGATGACATATGGAACCGAGACGTGGTCCTTCACTATTGGCCTTATGAACAAGCTCAGAGTCGCTCAACGAGCTATGGAGAGGGCTATGCTCGGGGTTTCACTACGGGATCGAATCAGAAATGAGGAGATACGTAGGAGAACTCGGGTCACCGACATAGCCAAACGGATTAGCACGTTGAAGTGGCAATGGGCAGGCCATATAGCGCGCAGAACTGACGGCCGATGGGGCAGCAAAGTTCTCGAATGGAGGCCACGGATCGGCAAGCGCAGCGTAGGACGTCCACCTACAAGATGGGCAGACGACTTGGTGAGAACTGCTGGTCGGCGGTGGATGCAGACGGCTTCCAACCGCAGTACTTGGAGATCAATGAGGGAGGCCTTTGTCCAGCAGTGGACGTCCTACGGCTGAAATGATGATGATGATGATGAATTATCTCAGGCAAGGTTATTTTAAACAATTAAACATAGTAGAGTAGGATAACATTTTATAAATTTTAATAGAATGGTGGCCAAGAGACAGGCCACGATAATTTCAATTCAGAAACATGCTTTTATATAAACGTTCTAAAAATAATAAAATAAACATTTTCCACAAACGTTTAATGTCAACTTAAAACGTCTACACAATTTATGTGATACTAGCTTATGCCCGCCGCTTCGCATGCGTTGTACCCGGATAAAAAAGTAGCCTATGTGTTATTCCTGGTCCACATCTATACGTGTGCAAAATTTCAGCTCAATCCGTTGTGTACTTTTTGCGTGAAGAGGTAACAAACCTCCAAACAAACTTTCGGCTTTATTATATTAGTGAGATTAAAGCTTGTCTCGCGATTTACCTGTGTACATATAATTAAATTAAATAACTTGATTTAATTGGTTTGTTTTTTTCAGACAAAGTAAATACCTGCTAAAATCTCGCGACAAGCTAAAATGTAATATAAATTGTGTAAAGACGTTTTAATACTATAAACTTTATGAAAATAAAGTACAAATAAAATATTGTTTGAATTTATGATGGTTTTGTAACACTCGCAACAGACAGTAGAATAAAAGACTTACAATATACCTACGACTTGTGTGTTCAAAGTGGCCATAAATAAATGTTCAATTCAAATCAATTTAATTTGTTTATTTACACAATCATTACAGATAATAATAACCCACTGCGTTATATGAAGTACTTATATACCTATGCATCTTAATACAGTTTATGCAAAATAAACAACAATAAAATGTGTATACATAAAAACTAAAGTTACTTATTTAACAATATTTAATATAACTAAATTAAATGTATATATATATATATATATAAATAATTTAAACTTTGACAACAGGAAAAAATAACACATAAAAATCAAAATATTTGTGTAAACACCTAAGAGAATTATAATTATTATAGTGCGACGTACATCAATATTTACAGAGAAATTAACAAAAATTACTTTAACAGCATGGCGAGAAAGTTAAATTTCAAATAAGGTTACACAATGTATAAAAATAATCTTAAACATGGCAGGACATACAAAATAAGTAAAGGCACTAAACATTCTCACAGTAAAAATGTGAACCCCTGATCCCATATAATTTTATTAGGGACGGAAGTTAGGGCTCACTTAAGAATCAGAGATGTGTGTGATCGCCTAGTTATTGATCATACCAATGGTTCGGCTCAATAGTTCTTATGAGCACCTAAAGTACTTGTTGAAATACTTGTTGTTATTAAAGGTACCAATTTCATTTGAATACTGTACATGACCGGTAACGTAATATACAACGTGTATTATAATGTTATAACTAGTACTAATCCAAAAGGGTATGATTCTGACCATCCCAAGGAACATCTTATGTACTACGACTTTTCAGGATTCAGTGGTTTTCATTCTAGAAAAGTCCACGAGAGTTTTAACTTCAAAAGCTGATTATAGGATAATGACAACCTAAAATCAGCTAATGAGCCGTTTTCAGTAAAAAATAAAAAAGTGTTTTCTACTAAACCTGATTCTGACCATCCCAAGGAACATCTTATGTACTACGACTTTTCAGGATTCAGTGGTTTTCATTCTAGAAAAGTCCACGAGAGTTTTAACTTCAAAAGCTGATTATAGGATAATGACAACCTAAAATCAGCTAATGAGCCGTTTTCAGTAAAAAATAAAAAAGTGTTTTCTACTAAACCAAACAGATGGAGCTGGTAAGCGGAGAAAACAAGTATGTGATTGATTACAAATGCTGTCATTGTCAAATTGTGTTTCCTTCCATTAAATGAAAACTAACGCCATCTATAAGGTTTGAGGGAACTATTTTTGAAATTTTTACTTTTTAATGAAAACGCCTCATTCTTGAAAGGGATATTGACTTCCGCGAAGAGTTGCCATACAGGTTCAAATAAAAATACCTTTAACCACAAATAGCTTTTTTATTAAAAAGTAAAAAAAAAACAAATCCGATTATGACGTCACGATCGTTTTCACATCACACCATCTTAAAAAAATTATAAAAAAAAACGAATTTAATTTTTTTTCCTTCATAAACTACTTGCTTTCATGGGCTGAAATCACTCGGGTAAGTACACTTATTTATAATACACGTTGTATAAGCAACTCAGATTTCACATAGCGTCATCTAGCTCTAATCAAAGACACGGTAACCAGTTAACTGAGTAGGAAGTTATGGTGTCCTGGACACGACGAGACTTAGTTTAAGTTATAGTGTCAGTATAAATGTATGGTTAAATTTTGATATCATTTCAGGACCTAGGAATATGGTTCAGGCCTAGCTAAAAAGATAATAAAAATGCCTTCAAATTTAATCTTAATAGTTATGTGATAAGTAAATAAATAAAGAGATATAGATAAAAATCCCCGAAAATCATAGTGAAAATTAAGCTAGACAATTGTCCAAAAAAATGTAGTCTTCTGCCTCGGGGTAGAATAGTAGTAGCAAACCTGTGTTGCGACACAGTGGTTCCAGTAGCAAGTAAATAATAATTAGAAATAAATAAAGCTGAAATAAGAAAAAGAGTATTATTGGAAACCTAAAAGATAGAAAAATACAGTCCACCCACAACATATAGGTATAGGTATTTTTTGTGTTAACAAAAACTTAATATTCACAAAAGAGAGACCAGGCAAAATCGGCAGTTCAGTCATTAACCTCCATAGTTATAAAGGATCACTCTCATTAGATCCAGTCAACAGATCCAGTCTGGATCTTTGACGCACGAACGTAACGTTGATTATTTAATATAAGCACAAAATGTGTTCATTATGTCTTATTGAACATAATTTTTGGCATATTTTCATACACAAAAATACATACCGTTAAAAATCAAGTGAATTGTTGATTTTATTAAATTAGCGTTTATAACTATGGCACTTATTATCCAACGCTTAGGCAAAGTTTGACCACTGAAACTTTGTATCTAGTAATAGTATAGATTACAGATGGCGGCAGGCAGAGCCGCTAGCAGAGTTGCTTTTGTATTGTAGTAACTTCCAATTAAAAAATCTGTTATTGAACCGCACCCAAAACATACATTATTACTGATACGGTACGATTTATGCAAGATTTATAATAATAATATTTCCACAAAATGCCGCAACAAATCAGCAAAGTATTGATCGTTAACGGGACGATGTCGGCAGCGCCGACACATTATTGCCTAAATAAGGACTCGTATGCCTCATAAAATTCAACTTCCACGAATCTGTGAAATAATCAAAGTATTATTGGCTCGTAAATCTTTATCGGTGCTTTCGACGGCTTCGTATCGACGAAAGTGTGAATATTTGGTGAGCTCTCATCCACTTTTATTATACTAAGGTCGGCTTTGATGACCCTAAAAATCTCACTATGATTTTATGGGAGAATGTATCTACTGTTACAGTGAGTAAGATGTTTTAAGAAGGCTCTAAAAACGTAAAGGAATTCTCCTAATTAGGGCTACATTATACGGGCTCCTGTTTTACGGGGGATTATGACCCGTGTTTAAGCACTTTTGGTTATAGAGATATCATAAAATACGCAGACATCCCAGGGGCATAATTTTCTTAGCTATTTTATTAATTTAGTATTTTGGAAACAGATCCAAATAATTCATTTTGTAGAAGCAAACGGTTATAGCGTAAGTGAAGATGTGTTTTGTTTAGAACAAAGCTCTCTCTGAGTAGATAGATAGATAGATAAATTCTTTATTGTACATTCACCATATAAAGAGTAGTTATTAAAAGTATAAGGATTTGTTTGTTCTTATTTTATCTAGATATATTCTACATAGGTTAAAAACAAATGACCGCATTACAGCGACCCATCATGAATTCCAGTTGCTGACGCTGTATAGACATTCTTTTTATTAGATGTGTGGTGCTTATTTGCTTTCACATAGAAATCAAATAAAAATCCCCTTTACCTTTCGCATAAACATTTTACGTTTCCCCATTCGCTTCTCAGAAACGGCCCCTCTGAAATCGTATCCAGGTAAAAGTCAAATAGGACAAATTAAAATGACAGAGTCACAAATCCACTTGTTAATGTAATCTAATTTAAAATTAATCTCCAAAATGAAAAGGCTGGGTTGACCTGGTCTTTCAAACCTTTCAGCAAAATGTTAGTACAAAATGGCCGTACAGAATTCGAGATGTTTTGGCGTACTTGTAAATTTCATTTGGGACAAGTCTACCACGAACAGTATTTAAAAAAGAGGCTTTGTTGTCTGATGTATTGGAGGTATGTTTTATAAGTAATCTTGGATTTTCTAAATCGTTGATTGAAATTTGGGGAACCGGAGTTTCCAAATTAGATTAAGTTGGCCCTTATTTTATTTTGTACTCGTTATTCTGAAACTCTTGACAGTTCCCACCGGTTTTCAAATCTTGTTTATGGAGTTTATATTAATGGCATTAATTCATGTTTTTGGTGAAAAGGTTTCACTTTCAAGTTATTTATTTTTTTACTTATTTAAGCTTGATGATAAAGATTTTATTAATAGTATTAATAGGTAATATTAATTTGACTACAACCATATATACGATTTAGTTGATGTATGTTAATGTAAGGAACAGTCAACAACTAAATTATTACCAATAATACTTAAAAGACTATTGATTATCAACAAATTTTACCACTCATTTTGTAAAGACGGGAATTACTCATGTAGTATTGTAACGTCGAAGATTATTCCGACATGTTTCGATTTTTCAAGAAAATCATCATCATAGGATTGAATGCCCGTCCGCGCGTGGGGACGACACGACACTGGCGCTGGCAGCAGCGCGTGCCGCGCGAGCTTTCATTGCAATGTAGTTTAGCACCTAACAAACATCGTGACTTATGAAGTTAAAGAGCATCTTATTTTAAATCTGAGAGCTCCATATTTTCCGCTATATTGCCTAGGTTCAATCTCTAAGGACAACAAACAAGTTAGGTCAACGTTTTTTACAAATTTTTCACAAAAAAAATAAGTATCGTCCGTCGAATTCCATGATATAGGTACTTAAGGAGAAAACACACATTACATTTTTGTATAGAAGCAAATCATGTAGGGTGGATATGATTTTTAGTTTTTTCGGACTTAGGTACCGTATATTTTTTCTCTCTCAATCCACACGCACATATTAGGTTCCGTGCCATCATACAATATAATATGTGAATTTTTAAACTTTTGATGATTTCTAAAAAACTGCAAATTACAGAGTTTTTTTTATAATTTTCCTGTAATTTTTACACACAAATACACACAACTACACACAACAATTAAAAAATGTAGTTTATGGTATGTTTTGAACCTTTTATGTACTGATCTGAGAGCTCTAGTTGAACCTCTATAAATCTGTAACAGCTTTTCTAGCTACTTGAAATTTTCAGTATAGACTTAAGAAATTACTATCAAAATTTAAAAACAAAAATCTAAAAAATTTAATAAATAAATAAATAATGCTGGACAAATCACACAGCATCATCTAGCCCCAAGCTAAGCAGAGCTTGTGTTATGGGTACTAGATGACTGATATACTTAATACATTATACTACATAGATAGATATTTTTATTATATATAGAAAAACACCCAGAACACCCTGAACAAATATCTGCAGATCGTACAGACATTTTTCCCGAGGCGGGAATCGAACCCGCAACCCCTTGCGTCGCAGGCGGACCTTCGCCCGCTGCGCCACAGAGCTCGTCAAATTGGCAGTGTAGTTTCTGAGACATACAATATGCCTATTTTTCAAGCGTATGGATTGAGAGCTCCACTCATTTGACTAGATCAGCTTTAATTTTATTGAATTTATTGAGTTTTATTGAATTATTTTGCTTATTGTGTTTTAAATAAATAAATAAATATAAATAAATAATGCTGGACAAATCACACAGCATCATCTAGCCCCAAGCTAATCAGAGCTTGTGTTATGGGTACTAGATGACTGATATACTTAATACATTTTACTACATAGATATATATTTTTATTATACTATATAGAAAAACACCCAGAACACCCTGAACAAATATCTGCAGATCGTACAGACATTTGTCCCGAGGCGGGAATCTAACCCGCAACCCCTTGCGTTGCAGGCGGACCTTCGCCCGCTGCGCCACAGAGCTCGTCAAATCAAAGTTTTTGATTAATTAATCATTTTACCTGTTAATACATATAATGTGGACTAGTCTATTGTATTAGGTCATATCCTGTAATAATAGATGTAAGTGTTTTCAATAAATACAAATACAAAAAACAACAAATTTAAGTTTTACGAATTTATGGATCTTTGCTTCGTGTTTTACACATTTTTCAAAAAACTGTGTTTTTTTTTCAATTAAATTTGAAAGGATTTCTAAAATGATCTCTCCACACGCACATCAGAACCCTCAGTGCCCGAGTCCGACTCGCTCTTGGCCTATTTTCTTTAGAAAAAAAACTAACTTGAAGTATTTACCAATAAAAAAAAACTTGGAAAATCTCTGTTTTCAGTCGCACTATTGAGGACTTTATAGAATTAGTATTAAGCTTCAGAAAGTATTGACCTTTCGGTTCTCGAATATGATTGAGAGCTGACGAGGATAGAAACCCATAGGTGATTTTCAATAACTGTAATCTTAAACTTATGAATCTAAAGTCCCAAAGTTTTGTAAATCATAACAACTTAAGATAACCGGTATTTTGAGTGGTATTATTGCTTATAAAACATGCCTTAGTTGTACCACCGAGTGGTATGTACCCCCGACATTCGATCAGGAGGTCGTAGGTTTGATACCAGCAGTGCACCAATGAGTTTTTCGCGGCTTCGTAAACGTATTGACCTTCGCTTCCATCTGACTAATAGCTGACTAAGCTAGGAGGATGGTATAGATGCTAGGAAAGCCCTATCCGTCTATGCCCCAGGCACTGCAGTGTTCCGTGCAGCTTGAGTATCAGTTGCTGATGCTGTATCGTCATCATCATCATCTCAGCTGTAAGACGTCCACTGCTGGACAAAGGCCTCCCTCATGGCCGAGTACCTGATCATTAGGGGTTATTTCCATACTCACCACGCTTGACAGGCGGGTTGGCGAGCGCAGTACGGGATGTTAATACATGGAAAGACGCTGCTGCCCATCTTCCAGAGGTATCCCTTAGCAGATACTTTCTGCATCTACGAGTAAGAGAGAAATGGAAACATTCTTCCACCGGCACCCCACGGCGAATACTGATGCTGTATTAAATAGCTGCCAAATGCCTTACTTTATCTGTTAGCTGTCATAACGATTCGTTATCCTCCACTTCTACAATCCACAACGACCCTCATCCAAAATACATAGATACATTCTTTTTTCCTGTCATATCGAAGTACAATACACGCAAACAGAAACATATTTCAACGGTATGTCCAGCATGACAATGCTAAAAGTATAACGCTGGCAACACAAAGGTCACACAGTCTGTCCCGAATAACGTTTCTATTCAATTTTCTATCTGTGCTCTGGGAATTTTTCATCGGGGTAATCCGTTGCAATCGCACCGCTCGTTGGGTCTACAAAGCCTGCGGCCCGGACGGGAGATTACCTAATAGTCCCAGGAAAGATAAAACAAATGTACAAGTGACCGTCCTTTTTATTACAAGCTTTTATTTAGCATGTATATGTATGTACATACATATGTATGTAACTATGTTAGTTCGGGTGGAATCTTGCAACTCAATTTTGAAGGAGATATCCTCAACCAATTGAGCTAAAATTTTATATACTTGTTTTCTTTGGATGACAACGCATGGTCAGCTACGTGACGTCACTCTGAATCCAACCTGGCGGAACACCCAAGATGGCGGACTACTTATTTTTGATGTAATCCTATAATATGGATATCAAATGAAAAGGCTGGCTGAGAATAACTCAAAAAATGAAATGACGTCACTCTGAAACCAACATGGCGGAACATCCAAGATGGCAGACTAGTAATTTTTAATGGACTCCTACAATATGGGTATTTAATGAAAGGGCTTGCTGATAATAATTCGAAAATGAAATGAAGATACTTTGAATTCAACATGGCGGAACATCCAAGATGGCGGACTAGTTATTCTTAATCATCATCATCATTTCAGCCGTAAAACGTCCACTACTGAACTAAGGCATCCCTCATGGATCTCCATAAGGGGTAGTTGCCATACTCACCACGCTTGGCAGGCGGGTTCGTGAGCGCAGTAAGGGATGTTGATATACATACGGAAAGACGCTGCTGCCCATCTTCCGGAGGTGTCCCTTAGCAGGCTCTTACTGCATCCACGGGTAGGAGAGGATGGGTAACATTCTACTGCCGGCACCCCACAGCATTTCTTAATGCACTCCTATAATATAGGTATCAAATGCAAAACCTTGCTGAGAGTTACTCGAAAATTTAATGACATCACTATAAATTTAACATGGCGGTATTATACTTAAGATGGCGATCTAGTTATTCTGCACTCTTACAATATGGGTATCAAATGAAAGGCCTTGCTCACAGTTACTTGAAAAATTAAATCAAATTACTCTAAATCCAATATGGCGGTATACTCGAGATGGCGGACTAATTAAAATAAAACCGGGCAAGAGCGAGTTGGACTCGCGCACCGAGGGTTCCGTGCCATCATACAATATCATCATCATCATTACAGCCGTAAGATATCCACTGCTGGACATAGGCCTCCCTCATTGACTTAGAGATCCAAGTGCATAAGGGGTTGTTGCCATACTCACCACGCTTGGCAGGCGGGTTGGTGAGCGCAGTTCGGGATGTTCTTGCACGGAAAGATGCTGCTGCCCATCTTCCGGAGATATCCCTTAGCAGATTCTTACTGCATCCACGGGCAGGAGAGGAGCATACAATATAATATATGACAAAGGCGGTTTTATATTTGTAGGAGAACCTTGACAGCGCCATCTCTTGTCTGATAGCGGAACTTATGTAGATTTTTTACACTTTCGATGATTTCTAAAAAAGTATGCTATGTAGAGAGATTGTAATAAATTTCCTCTAATCTTTACATATATTTCTAATAGCAATAATAGTTTCAGAGGTTTATCTTCGCAAACTTCGGAGATAAGGGGGGGGGAACGCTATTTTTATCAACATTTTTGTAAATAACTCAAAAACTATACAATTTAAAGGAAAACTAAAAGCAGTTTATTAATGTGCGAATGAATACCTTTCATATGATACCCCACATTACCTAGTAACTTTACAAAATTTTTGAAAACGCCCCTTCCACCCCCATTGTCTAAAAAACTATGCAAATTAGAGTGTTCGCTATAATTTTCCTATAAAGTTTACATACACTTCTATGAGCTATAAAAGTATCACGGGTTTATCTCTGCAAACTTCGGAGATAAGGGGGGGGGAACGGTCAATTTTTCAACATTTTTGTAAATAACTCAAAAACAATACGTCTTATAGAAAAACTAAAAACTGTTTATTAATGTGCAAATGAATACCTTTCATATGATACCCCACATTAACTATTTACTTTACAAAAATTTTGAAAACCCCCCTTCCACCCCCCTTGTCTAAAAAACTATGCTAATTAGAGAGTTCGCTATAATTTTCCTATAAAGTTTACATACACTTCTATTAGATTTAAAAGTATCACGGGGTTATCTCTGCAAACTTCGGAGATAAGGGGGGGGGAACGGTCGTTTTTTCAACATTTTTGTAAATAACTCAAAAACGATACGTTTTAAAGAAAAATTAAAAACTGTTTATTAATGTGCAAATGAATACCTTTCATATGATACCCCACACGGCCTAGTAACTTCACTTAAAATTTTTGAGATCCCCTATCCGCCCCCCTGAAATCAAAATAATAATATTTTTTAACATTTTTAAATATGCTATATTAGTAAAAAAGTGTTGTCTTTTACCATTTTAAATTTCAAGTCGATAGCATCAGTAGTTCTCGAGATATCCATGTGTGACAGACAGACAGACAGACAGACAGACAGACAGACAGACAGAGTGATTCTATAAGGGTTCCTTTTTACCATTTTGGTCCGGAACCCTAAAAATGAAATAACGTCACCCTAAATCCAATATGGCAGAATACCCAAGATGGCGGACTAGTTATTTTAATAATGTACTTTTACAATAAGGATATCAAATAAAAGGGCTTGCTGAAAGTTACTCGAAAAATTATATAACATCACTCTAAATTCAACATAGCGGGCATAAGAGGAACAGACAAGAAACCAACTGTCCAGTGATAACTAAAATGTAAAAAATCTTATAACAAACAAGCTTTTATTTAAAACTACTAAAAATAATAAAATAAACATTTTCCATTTAAGTTTAATGTCAACTTAAAACGTTAAAAAGTATAAATTAATTTATTATTATTATTTATTAATTTATTATCTAATTCCTAATTTAATATCGCCGTGGGGTGCCGGCAGTAGAATATTACCCCTCTTCTCATGCCCGTGAATGCAGTAAGAGCCTGTCAAGTGATACCTCCCGAAGACGGGCAGCGGCGTCTTTCCGTTCTTTCCGTGTATCAACACCCGTACCGCGCTCGCCAACCCGCGTGCCAATCATGGTGAGTATGGTAACTACCTCTCATGGAGATCATGAGGGAGGCTTGTGTTCAGAAGTGGACGTTTTACGGCTGAAGTAGAGATGGGCATGGCGCAGCGGGATGATCACAGACGGACAAAGCCGTCCATATGTAGGCCAACAGACATGCGGCGGCATCAGGGCCGATCACCTGCTGGCCGAATGATATTGATGAGGTAGTAGGGAAACAGTGGATCTGGCTGGCACAACACCGCCAGGAGTGGGCGTTTCATCATCCTCATCATTTAAGCCATAAAACGTCCACTAATGAACAAAGGCCTCCCTCATGGGTCTCCTAAAGGGGTAGTTGACATACTCACCACGCTTTGCAGGCGGGTTGGCGAGCGCAGTATGGGATGTTGATATATGGAAAGACGCTGCTGCCCATCTTTCGGAGGTATCCCTTAGCAGGCTCTTACTGCATCCACGGGCATGAGAGGAGGGGCAACATTCTACTGCCGGCGCCTCACGGCTTTTAAGTGTGTTAAGTGTTAAGAGTGGCGTTTAAGAGAGAGGAATTTAGACATTCAGATTCAGTCTCGAATTCAACGGGCAGATCGCGCGGTGCTAGCGTGGCGTATTGTTCAAAGACCCTCATTTCTCATAAATGAATGATAGTGTCTTCACACTAATTTCCTTTAAATCACATCAAATTTGTGAACTAAATGTCTAAAATCTAAACTCGACGTTCTGACTCACACAATTATTTTGAAAAGTCGCGTCACCGCTCCCCGCGCCGCTGCCTTCGAGACCAGTTCCATTTAAATGTATGCATTGAAACGCCGTGCAGCCTTGGGGTACCAGCAGTCAGCCGTGGAGTGCCAGCAGTAGAATGTTACCCCTCCTCTCATGCCCGTAGATGCATCCTCCGGAAGATGGGCAGCAGCGTCTTTCCGTATATCAACACCCGTACCGCGCTCGCCAACCCGCCTACCAATCGTGGTGAGTATGGCAACTACCCCTCATGAAGATCATGAGGGAGGCATGTGTTCAGTAGTGGAAGTTTTACGACTGAAATAATGAAAAAAATATTGAAACGCGCCGCTTCCCCGCCGCCGGCCGCCGCGCTTCTCCTCGCTCTGCTGACTTTGTGACCGCAGCCTAAAAGCTATTTTTGAAGGGTTGGATACCGAATGTTTCGAAATCATTTCCAGTTTCACAGATACACACTTACTAGAAATTGGATTTCTCTTTGGCGAGGTCGTGTTTATCTATGGAGACTTAACCAAATAATGGCTGCGAAGTCCTGAAACAACCATTTTAGGCATAATGTCTTTACTAGAACCATTAAATTAAACGTTACTTCAGGGATCAGTATAAATTCTCAGTAACGAACATTTTCCTTCTGAATAGAATGTAAATTAATTTTAGATGGAATTTAGTTTAGAGAGGTCTCGCAAGTATTTTTTCTGTTTAATTAAATTGCCTGTTTCTGCTGTTACTTAGAAGTTTCAGTACCTAAGCATAATTATTTAGTGCTTAATCATGTTATTAGGGATTGGAATTTCAGGATATCTTCCTAAATTAGCGTATCGATGTTGGCAAAAAAAAATGTCAAAGTCGTATCACTGACCAAAATCCGTATTTTTTTGTTGTAAAATATTGAACGAGAAAAAATCTTTCCACCGATCAGTCGTGAAAGGATTGAGTTCACGTCCCGTTGAAACCGAAACTTTGATGCATTTCCTAGTGGTTCAGTGGTTAAAAATTCATCGACTGCTAGGCGATTCAAGCAAACTCGTATCTACGCTGCTTGCGCTCTGTGGTTCCCCGATCACGCTACTCTTTGGTCAGTGAACTGAAGTCAATTTACTCAGTTTCTGTTTACTATGGCTGAACCACTGAACCAAAGAGCGTGCAACTCAAGTCAAGCACAGAGTAAAATGTAAACATCTTTCTACCTTCGTCTTGTTCATGTTCATTTTAAAGCCTATCCGTTGGGAGACTCGTATGAGGCCTTCGAGCATAGTGCTTTGACATAACCATAATATCGTCGGCAAACCGAAGGTGAGTCATGTATTTGTCGTTAACGGACTTAGCATCACCAAGTCCTTTACATTCCAAGAGCTTGATGGCATCTTCCAAAGCAGTCGTAAACAGTTTCGAAGAAAAAACGTCTCTCTGTAATACGCCTCTTTTTCTTCTTCTATTCAGGGAATATCCTTTGAACTCTGTTCCTGCGTACTCGGACTGACATATTGGCGTTTCTATACAAAGACTTCAACACTTCGATATACCGATGGTCAATGCAGCATCGCTGGAGAGCCTCAAGCACCGCCAATGTTTCGATCGAATCGAAGGCTTTCTCATAGTGCACAAACGCGAGACATAGCGGCGAGTTATACTCTTCGGTCTTCTGTATCACTTGCCGCAGCGTATGAATGTGGTCGGAAGATGGAGTTGAAGAGCTTCTGAATAACTTTAAGTATCGGTAATCCACCCGCTTTCAGAAGCTCTGACGTGATTCACCAGGCGCCTTGTTGTTCTTTTTAAGCTCTGTCCGAATAGTAGGTATTAAAAATTATGTTTAAAGTATTATAACAAGCATCTGCCGTGGAGTATCGGCAGTAGAATGTTGCCCTTCCTTTTTTATCCATAGATGCAGTAAGAATCTTTAAAGGGATATCTCCGAAAGATTGGCAGTAGCGTCTTTCTATATCAACATCCCGAAGTGCGCTTGCCAACCCACCTGCCAAGCGTGGTAAGTATGGCAAAACTCCCCAATGATCAGTACTTGGTGGTCCATGAGGGTGTCCTATCCTATGTCCAGCAGTGGTCGTCCTATGTCTGGAATGATCAATCATCTGAGACCCAGACCCTCAAAAAACAAGAAGTTCTAACCCTACACGATGCAAAAAACAAGAAAAAACAACATCCTTATCTTTTGTGTATGGGAAGAACCCCAAATTAATAAACAGCTTTCTAGGACTAATAGTTTCTTCGTAAAGCTAGATAGACGGATAGATAAACAAATCGAATTTGTTTCCTTTGAATAGGGTTCCTTGTTGTACCTACTATGAAACCCTAAAAAACAGCCATTCAGAATATCTTATATATCTTATTTTGTACAACGTAAGGGTAGTGTTATGAACCCTTACCGCACATAAAGTAGTTATGAGCCACGTAGCTTGTTGAAGTGGTGACGACGTGATGTCAGAATTAGCTTTAAATAAGACGGGTGAATATCCCAAACACGGATCTCGTACGAGGTGATTAATAATTTATTTAGATACAGGCCGCCTTTGGAAGCTTTACTTTGATTTTTTTTTGCGTCTTATGTTCAATATTTTATCATCACCACTGTCCACAGCTAGACTTTACTGTCTCTCACTCACATCTTCTACCAATCGTCCTTAATTAAGATGACGCATTGGCAAAATAATCGGAGTTAATATTTAATGTTTGGCACTTGGTTTACATGATTGGTTAACCATTGTATAATAAACCGGCTTCTGCCCACCGCTTCGCATGCATTGTACCCCAATAAAAAGTAGCCTATGTATTAATCCTGGTCAACATCAATAAGTGTGCAAAGTTTCAACTCATTCCGTAGCCTAGTTTTTGCGTGAAGTGGTAACAAACCTCCATCCAAACAATATTTCGGCTTTATAATATTAGTCGGATTAGGCCAGGTGGGCGTCAGGCCAGCGCTATGAAGGGTTCCATAGTTAATCGTAGACGTGTATTTAGAAGGTGGTGTACGTTTTAAAATCAAGGAAAAAGTTCATCCCCACCTTACGTGTAAGGGAGTTACCCGAAATTAATAACTTTTTCAGCATTTTTTGTAGCTTTATCTCGGCGTTGTTATTTTATGTCCATGCAAAATAACAGCTTTTTATAACTAATAGTCTTTTCGTAAAGCCGGTGACGGACGGACAGACAGACAGACACAGCGAAACTGTAAGGGTTTCTTGTTATACTACGAAACCCTAATAAAAACACAAAACTACTTTATAAAAACTTTAACAATAAAGTAAAGTTACTATAGTAAAGTACTTAAGTATTTCTTAACGGGTGAACGAAACCGATTCACGCCGATAGGCAGCAGCGTCTTTCCGTGTATCAACATCCCGCTCGCCAACCCTCCTGCTAAGCGTGGTGAGTGTGGCAACTACCCCTCATGAAGTTTCATGAAGGAGGCCAGTAGTGGACGTTATACGGCTGAAATGGTGAATGCGTCGCCTTAACATGAATGCTGGTAAACGCAAAAACCAACTCTTCCTACAAAATCTTTCCCCAGACAACTCAAAGACAACTCGCCATTTCACTCAACTAAACATTCACAAGCAGCATTTTACGTGTTTGTACTCTCTAATTAAAATGTAAATTATTATTATTTAGTGCAATACTTTATTGCTTAAAACTAAACATAATAACAAGAGAAACATGAAAATATAGTGTCAATCGACGGCCTTATCGCTGAAAAGCGATCTCTACCAGGCAACCTTGGGATGAATTGGATTGTATTATACGATTGGATTATACGACAAGGGGTTATATGGTGCACGTTGAGTTAAAAGTGATAATAAAATATACCATAGATAAATTATATTAAAATACTACGCACATAATATAATAAGAATATTTATTTCAACATACTTAAACTTATTATAATATATTACATATTTGTTTTTATTATTATTATGGAGCCATTTGTGTCCCACTACTGGGCAAAGGCCTCCCCCAATTCAATAGATTCAGGGGAACACAGATGTCTATCGTACAGGCTTTCAGTCTAGTTTGGACATTGAGGCCTCAATGAAATGATGCTATTACATTTAAATTAGTAATTTATATTTTAACTTTAAGCATTGTTATATCCATATTGTTAAGCAAATAAATTATTCTTACCTTCGTTTAAATAAAAGCTTATAGGTTAAAATTAGTTTTACTTTTAATTAATTTTTCGAGTAACTCTCAGCAAGGCCTTTCATTTGATACCCATATTATAGGAATGCATTAAGAATAACTAGTCCGCCATCTTGGATGTACCGCCATGTTAGATTCAGAGTATCGTCATATTATTTTAGAATTATTCCCAGCAAGCCGTTTCATTTGATCCCCATTTTGTAGGATTCCATTAAAAATAACTAGTCCGCCATCTTGAGTGTTCCGCCATGTTGGATTCAGAGTGACGTCATTTTATTTTTTGTGTTATTCTCAGCAAGCCCTTTCATTTGGTACCTATATTATAGAAGTACATTAAAAAAGTAGTCCGCTGTCTTGGGTGTTCCGCTATATTGGATTCAGAGTGACGTCATTTCATTTTTTGAGTAATTCTCAGCAAGCCCTTTCATTTGATACCCATATTAGGAGTACATTAAAAATAACTAGTCCGCCATCTTGGGTGTTCAGCTATGTTGGATTCAGAGTGACGTCACATAGCTGACCATGCATTGTCATCCAAAGAAAACATGTGTACAAAATTTCAGCTCAATTGGTTGAAGATATCTGCTTCAAAATTGAGTTGCAAGATTCCGCGAACAAATATAGTTACATACCTACATATGTACATATTTACATACAGGCAAGCTAAGTAAAAAGGAACAAGTGTGGATTTGTCTGTCTCTCCGTCTGTCACAGCTGAATATCTCAGGAACTACTTATGCTATGAACTTACAATTTGGTAGCATATAATAAATTATTTACTTGGCAAATATTTTTATAATTCCATATTAACGGCAGGGTAATTACGTATCTCGCGACAGGTTTTGCAACAGGCAATTAACAGCAATATTGCTGGCAAATGTCAATTCCTTGCTGTTCTTTAATACAAAATTGACATTTGACAGCAATATTGCTGTCAATTGCCTGCTGCTAAACCCGTCGCGAGATAGGTAATCACCCTGCCGGCTTTAACTTAACAAAACTAAACTATGCTACCGCTGTCCAATGATCCCTAATTACCTCATTTCCCCTTTCTGACCATGTTGCATACTTAAAATGACTTAGGATTCTGACAGGTGGCCGTAAATATAGTTTATATTTTCAGGGCTGGCAACACTTTAAATATTTTACGGTTGGCATCTCACCTTCAATTTGCTTAATTTATATGGCACAGGTGAGCTTTGCTTTTACGGTCCTGCATAATATTAGACTAGGAAATGACGGGTCCTTGGTCCTCATAATGTTATTCAGGGGCTAGCATTATCCTTCATGTGGGTATTATAAGTAACTATAAAGAATTCAGCGGTTGTTCAGGAAAAGTTGTTTGGGCCAAATAGTGTTGACGTTTCAATGAAGCATTTCTATATGTTTAATTCAATATTTACATCAAAGTCGATAATGGTCACAGATAAACATAACTTTAATGAGTGGGCAACAGTGGGTATACATAGAAGTAGACAAAAATTATATGATCTTTATAGTGAAAAACATTATAATTTTAGTGAAGAATTTAAAGAAAAGGTTAAAAATTACTCAAAAATTTTTAGAAAAGTCTGCCATATTGCTAAGTCTAATTACATAAGTTCAAAAATTAAAAATAGTGATAATAAAATTAAAGCTACTTGGAAAATAATAAACAAAGAAACTGGAAATGTGAGTAACTTTAACAACCAATTCAAATTAAATTATAATAATACCACCTACAAAAGTGATGAAGATGTAGCCCAAGCATTTGAAACGTTTTTTACTGACATTCCAATTTCTACCACAAAGTCTTTAAACTCTTCTCACCTGATCGCCGAGTCCTTACTTAGCGAAAATGTACCTAAATGTGATAGTAATTTTAAATTCCAATATGTGGACAGCGGCGATATAGTTAAAGCCTTTAAAATGTTAAATGTCAAGAAAACTGCAGATCTCTGGGGTATTTCTGTAAACATTGTAAAACCATTAGTAGACACAATCGCACCTGAACTGGCTTTTATATTTAATGAATGCATTGACTGTGGCGTATTTCCTGATCTAATGAAACACAGTAAAATAATACCTTTATTCAAATCAGGTTCTAAGTCGGATCCCACTAACTTTAGACCGATATCAGTACTGCCGACATTTAGTAAAATTTTTGAAAAGCTTATTTTAAATCAGCTATCTAAGCACTTTAACGACAACAAGTTGCTTCACTGCAAGCAATTTGGCTTTACACGCGGTCGTTCCACTACTGATGCCGGTATAGAGTTAATCTCGCATATCTATGATGCTTGGGAGAAGTCGCAAGACGCTATAGGTGTTTTTTGCGACCTTTCAAAAGCATTTGACTGTGTACACCATGAAACATTGATCGGGAAATTGCGCCACTATGGTGTTAGAGATATCTCTTTAGATCTACTTAATTCTTATCTCAGTAACAGGATACAAAGAGTTGATGTTAATGGAAAACGTTCTTCGGGATCTGTAGTTACAATGGGTGTACCGCAGGGATCAATTCTTGGGCCTTTTCTATTTTTAATTTACATTAATGATCTACCTCATCTTGTCAAAAACAATCATGAGATTGTATTGTTTGCTGATGACACTTCACTTTTGTTCAAAATGAAACGACGTACCACCGATTATGACGAGGTGAATAATGCAATCTCAGAAGTTGTTAATTGGTTTAATGTCAATAACCTATTACTTAATGAAAATAAAACAAAATGCATTAGATTTACTCTCCCGAATGTAAAACAGGCTGATGCCAACATTAAATTAAAAGGTGAAAGTTTAAACCTTGTAGAAAAAACTGTATTTTTAGGCATAACTTTGGACAATAAGCTTCAATGGGGCCCGCATATAGAACAACTATCGGGTAGGCTTAGTTCTGCAGCATATGCAGTCAAAAAAATCCGCCTTCTTACAGACGTAGATACCGCTAGACTTGTTTACTTCAGCTATTTCCACAGCATTATGTCTTATGGCTTACTGCTGTGGGGATGTGCTGCAGATATAGACACCGTATTTGTGCTGCAGAAGAGGGCTATTCGTTCTATCTACAATATGGGTCCCAGAGAATCACTTCGCACTAAATTTAAAGAAATAAATATAATGACAGTAGCTTGTCAATATATTTATGAGAACCTGTTGTACACCCATAAAAATATTGCTTCGTTTAAGAAAAACAGCGACAATCACAATGTAAATACAAGAAATAAGAATAAACTCGCTGTGCCCACTACTAGGCTCCATAAGGTAAAAAAATCTTTTAAAGGGCAATGTATACGCTTCTACAACAAACTCCCAAGTGAGTTGCAGAAGTTATCATTAAATAAATTCAAAAACATTATTAAACGCAATCTGTGCGATAAAGCTTATTATAAAATATCTGATTACCTAGAGGACAAAACCACTTGGGACGGAATCTGCTCCAACTCCGTCAAACGTAGCATAAGACAAAATCAAATTGTTAAATGATGACTATAACGACCGAGTTAGGTTCTTCTGTTCACTTCTTTTCCTAACTCGCGTGTCATCTGAAGTGAACAGGTTCAATTATGTGCTTTATTCTATTTATTTGTGTTGTTTTATTTTGTAAGTTGTGACGCGTCAATAAGGTCCATGCGGCCGCACTGAATAAAGTATTTTTTGAATTTGAATTTGAATTTGAATTTATAACTTAAAGCATATATAAACAAATCTGGGTTTTTAAAACTGGATCGTTTTTGACAACATATTATAAAACAAAGTCCTTCGCCGCTTCTGTCTGTCTGTTGGCGATGAATTCAAGAACTACTAAAAGGATTTTCATGCAATCTTCACCAATTGATAAAGTATATCAAGAAAAAGATTTTGATGCAAAATTTATTATGGTGTTAGTTGGTTGAACTATGATGATGACGGTTGAAGATGTCGGAAAGATTAATGCTGACTGGTTGCTGTTCTAGCGTGCGCCGCGTAAGCCATACATTGCTTGATCTATTTAAGATTTTTTCATAAATAGATCTACAAAAAAGTATGCGACTGGATAATTTTATGGATTAAACATAGTAAACATTTTTCTAATTGACGTTTGATAAAAAATATGCATTGTTATGCTAAGCCGTTTTATCCAGTATTGTAGTATAATATTTTGTTTTTCTTTGAAAAACTTGAGTAAATCATCGAACGAGTGAGCGAAGTGCGCGAGATTCTTAGTGGCAACAAGGCATTTCAAATGAACATTTGTATGTATGTATGTCGGAAGATCGGATTTAGATGAAATTTAAAACTTAAGTATATTAGAGCAATGCTAATCGATTTTCGTGGTGTAATTTTGATTTATGGGGTAGAATAATAATCAGAATAATCAGAATAATCAATTTTATTGGTAAATATATGTTTACAGGTCTGTTAAATAATAACATTCATAACACAATACAAAATAATAATAGTTAAAATCACTGAATTAAATAATTGAATAAAATAATATAAAAAATAAAATGTTAAATCATGACAAAATTCAAATTCATTACAAATATGGTTATAGTCATAACAATCAAATAAAAATAAATTCCATACACCAGTTACAACAGTAATGAAAGTTTGGTAGTTTTTGAGATATGGAGGTTTAATTTTGTCCGAGGATATTTCTTGAATCGATGATCGGATTTTGATCATATAGAAGATGGGCAGCAGCGTCTTTCCAATTATAGAGCAAGAATTTTCCAATTATAGAAATTTCGAATTATAGAACAAGAGATAGACTTATGCAAGGAGTGAGTTCTGACAAGGTAATTATGAGGTGCCGTAGTTTGCTGTGGGGTGCCGGCAGTAGAATGTTACCCCTCTTCTCATGCCCGTGCATGTAGTAAGAGCCTGCTAAGGGATACCTTCGGAAGATCGGCAGCAGCGTCTTTACGTGTATCAACATCCCGTACTGCGCTCGCCAACCCGCCTGCCAAGCGTGCTTTGACTCCGCTACTTCCGAGTTGTCATACTATTTTGTCCTATCAATATGACTATCAGGACAAACACGGTCTACCAGACCGTTTCAGCGTAATCCGAAACGCTCTTGACCTGTTTTAATTTTAACTCGCATAAAATTTGCACTTCATACCTGTTGTACGAAGCCGGAGTTCAATAATGAATTAATATAATCTATCTAATCTAATCAGCCTGTAGGATCCCACTGCTGGGCAAAGGCCTCACTTCCCTCTCTATACTTCCCGGTCCAAGGCGTTGGTCGACCAGTCAGCACAGTACATGTCGAGCTCATTATCTAAATATATTAATAATGCTGAACATTTCACAGAGCACCATCTAGCTTCTAAAGCAATATCTCGTACCAACCTTACTGGACATACAGTATAAAAGAACGCTTACACAGAAAAACACTCAGGCCCGGAGCAAATCTCTGCATTCGGCATTCAATAAAGTTGGCACTCTTTAAGGTGACTGTTTAAAATTATAATAACCATATTGGTATTTGATCACGCCATAACATGTGGCGTGTGCCTTTACAAACTGAAATTGGCGCCGCTGTCAGGTCCGTGACTACTCGTGTTATTGCTCTATTTTCGAGGTGTTAAATGGAACTTACATGTTCGGCGGACGTGATGTCATCGTGATAAGGGCTTCCACACATGCCGACTTCAATATTTATCAAAAATATTCCACTTTGCCCGTGAGTAAAACAATAACTGTAATAGTTTATTCGGAAAAAACATTCATCATCATAATTTCAGCCGAAAAACGTCCACTACTGAACTAAGGCCTCCCTCATGGATCTCCATGAGGGTTTGTTGCCATACTCACCACGCTTGGCAGGCGGGTTGGTGAGCGCAGTACGGAATTTTGATATACGGAAAGACGCTGTTGCCCATCTTCCGGAGGTGTCCCTTAGCAGGCTCTTACTGCATCCACGGGTAGGAGAGGAAGGGTAACACTCTACTGCCGGCACCCCACGGCTAGAAAAAACATTAAAACTAAACAATTGGTACAACTCAGGCTACTAGGTACAAAAATAAGATCACAAAGGTAATAAAAGGAGTTCTAGTGCTTTTATTTGGCCGTACCGCGGTCCAGCGACTATCCTCTGTACTAGTGTACACTGCATTACAGCAGGACCTCTTGTGTTATAATTAGAATGTGTACAAAATATTGTCAATTTATTGTTAGTCGTGGGGTGCCGGCAGTAGAATGTTACCCTTCCTCTCATACATGGATGCAGTAAGAGCCTGCTAAGAGATACCTTCGGCAGATGGGCAGCAACGTCTTTCTGTGTATCAACATCCCGTACTGCGCTGGCCAACCCGTCTGCCAAACGTGGTGAGTATGGCAACTACCCCTCATGGAGATCCATGAGGGAGGGTTGTGTTCAGTAGTGGACGTTTTGCGGCTGAAATGATGATGATTGTTAGACGAATACTTAATTCGAATGCTCCCGCGTAATTTAAATGTTAGTTACTTGATTCTATTGAAAATAGTCGTTTTCTGTTAACATTTGAGTATACTCTTTATTCATTAGGTTTAGCATTAAGAAAAATCCTAAAGTGCCCGAAATTACACCAACAGCATGGTTGCAGCGGCAACGTGTTGACGACGTGTGTTGCTATAGTAGAGGTGTTTTGACGCTGCTTTGAGGTTATGTTCATTTGCAGCAATTTGTCACTTGATCCTGCTTCCAATTTTAAATTGTAAAACATAGGTTGAAAATTCAATTTGTGAAGCGTTAATAAGGTCCATGCGGCCGCACTGAAAAATGTATTTTTGATTCTTGATTCCTAATGTTACAGTACATGTTCCGGAAGATAATTGTTTTTTAATCTCTATACAAGTCTGCAGAAAATTACCGATAAGAGGTTCCCTACGTGAGCAAGTATGCACAAATCTTCTGAAGCTGTATATGCGGCTGATATATGCGGACTGAAGATCTGTGCATACTTCGCTTGGTAAATAAGGAATTTCAAGTATTGTAAACCTTTCAAACAAATTGTGCCTTGAGCATGTGTGCATAATGTCATTCGTTGGTGGAAAGAGCTATCTATATTGCTTTAGAAGAATGAATAACCCTTTGAATAAAAGTCGTAGTTTGTGGGGCGCCGGCAGTAGAATCTTGCCCCTCCTCTCATGCCCATGGATGCAGTAAGAGCCGGCTAAGGGATACCTCCGGAAGATTGGCGGCAGTGTCTTTCCGTATATCAACTGCGCTGCGAGTATGGCAACTACCCCTCATGGAGACCCATGAGGTCTTTTTTCATTAGTGGACGTTTTATGGCTGAAATTAATGAAAAATAAATAAAAGTCTCTTATAACTTAGGTCTGATGTGGGAGGTTTATATAAGCTTCTCTAAGTTTAAGCGTCTGAGAACCATCATGAGCCCTGACTTCTGGCCGATTTCCAATAAGAAAGTTCCAGGGCGGTTCCAGGACCGCCTGTTACGTGACCCCTGCGCCGCAACACGTCGCGACATATCGACTTTTCGGCAATTACATGGTGTACCTAACTTAGATTTAGTTATATTCATCCATAGGTTATGGTATTTATTTTATATGACATCGAATTAGTCATAATTACCATCTTTTTACTATTCTGAAGTTGATAATAAAGATTAAATTGTTTACCTACTCAGCTGATCATGAAACTTTAACGAGCACGTAACGGAAGATATTATTTTTCGCCGTTTTTGCCTATAGGTGAATATGGAATATATGTGCGTTTGATAAATAAATAAACATTTGTCATTGATGCAACGCTTCTATTGGTCTTTGCGTCAGTTATAGTTACACCATTTGGCACATATCAGGTTTTGCTTGAAAAAATATATCTTGTAGTCTGCCTAAGGTAGGTTGAGTGAAATATCTACTCTGTACTATTAGTTATACTACGTACGCTATGGCATCGTCAGCTCGTTGCCGTTTTGACAAGCCAACCGAGTTGAAAGCTGTTTATGATGTTTGATATCGCTGAACTCAAAGGACTGTTTGTATTTTGGATGGTCACTGGACAGGCTCTATTTAAGCCTACTGTACTATGTTTGGTATTGTCCTTATCCGTAATAGGAATAGATATCAAAGTAATTTGATTCGTCTGTTGTTTTGTCTGGTTCACTTTCATACTTGACTTGACCGACTTTGTGTTTGTTTTATGACTAAAGTGGTATACTAATGACGTGTCTACTCTTTCAGCCGTAACACTTTCACCGCTGGACATACGCCTCCATCATAAGTACTGATCATGAAAGGGTTGTTGCCATACTCACCACGCTTTGGCAGGCGTGTTGGCAGTGAAGTATGTTGATACACAGACAGACGCTGCTGCCCATCTTCCGAAGGTATCCCTAGGCAGATTCTAACAGCATCTGCAGACACGAGAACAGAGGCAGCATTCTACTGACGGTATTCTTTTATAATAAAAATAATACAAGAATGGCATTATTAAAAAGACAAGATGGTACACAACAATTTATTTTTCACTTTCATAAATAACGTGACAAAATCGAAACGTGTCGGAATAACCTTATACGTCTTATTATTTACAAAAATACTTTGTAAACATATAAATGTGAGGTTATTTACTGATTCTATTCAAATCTTTGTAGCAACACTAACGTAAACACAGTTGACCAGGTGGCCGATTCCCCGGTTTTAAGCTTTACCCATAGAAAAACCTCTCAGGTACCTCTCAAGCTGGGCCTAAATGAAAATATACTAGCACTTTAGGACAGATACGCCTCAAGGGGGGCGAAGTTTAGTCAGTAGTTAAGAGAAAGACGGCAGATAATGTCAGAGGAGTCCGAAATTTGGAGTCGGTGCCTCAATTGAATGAAGTTATATCACGCATGGTTCATGTTGATTTTGTAACGAATATTTTATGTCACTCGTAGACTAGTGTATATGAATATTTTATCGTAAGGTACACAACTATTTTATTTTCCATGTCCTACTATAATAACCCTGTATTTAAGAGGCGATTTACTTACTTCTCTAGTTTAGCCAGTAGAGAGATTGAAGGTTGTGTCAGAGAAGTCCTAATTTCGGAGTCGGTGGTGATACTTCTATTAGCACATATCAAAATTGGCAAAATGACATATAGCTATTCAGTTGGTACCAAAAATAAAACGGAACAATTATACCTAAGTTTATGCTGACAGATCTAAATTTAGTAACGTCATATCTCTAATCATAATTAGTTTTAGGGAGTGCAACAACATAATCGACACTATTAACTCTTTTAAACTGAATTAAATTCATATTCCATAATCAACAGTAAACATACGCTTTCATTATTTATATAGGTGAGTTATTTTTGGGTATCTGTTCAAACAAGGTTCTTATGGTTATTTCTTGTTTCACGTTGATGTTAACTACTGTTGTATTTAATAAATTGTATTTTACATAATTTCATTTTGATTCCACATACGTACCAGTTAAAGTAACGTAAACCTAAGACGAATTAAATATGTAAAAAGCTCTGAATGTATTATCCAACGTATTATTTGATTGCCAAATATGACAAATACGTTTAATCTCTTACTTAACTTTATCTTCGTGCCAATATTCACTCCGAAAAATTCAGAGTGGGTAATTTATTTCGAGGTCATCAGCAAAGCGTTAGCCCATCCCTAGTTTTAGTGATATCGTAAATCGTGCCTCACATGTTTTCCGTCCTCTGAAAATGGCCTAACTTATTTTGTCAATTCTGTAGATACTTTATTCTTTCTCTGTGTAGTAATTTCCTAGGTTCTTACATCCAATTCCTTGCTGTTCTTTAATACAAAATTGACATTTGACAGCAATATTGCTGTCAATTGCCTGCTGCTAAACCCGTCGCGAGATAGGTAATCACCCTGCCGGCTTTAACTTAACAAAACTAAACTATGCTACCGCTGTCCAATGATCCCTAATTACCTCATTTCCCCTTTCTGACCATGTTGCATACTTAAAATGACTTAGGATTCTGACAGGTGGCCGTAAATATAGTTTATATTTTCAGGGCTGGCAACACTTTAAATATTTTACGGTTGGCATCTCACCTTCAATTTGCTTAATTTATATGGCACAGGTGAGCTTTGCTTTTACGGTCCTGCATAATATTAGACTAGGAAATGACGGGTCCTTGGTCCTCATAATGTTATTCAGGGGCTAGCATTATCCTTCATGTGGGTATTATAAGTAACTATAAAGAATTCAGCGGTTGTTCAGGAAAAGTTGTTTGGGCCAAATAGTGTTGACGTTTCAATGAAGCATTTCTATATGTTTAATTCAATATTTACATCAAAGTCGATAATGGTCACAGATAAACATAACTTTAATGAGTGGGCAACAGTGGGTATACATAGAAGTAGACAAAAATTATATGATCTTTATAGTGAAAAACATTATAATTTTAGTGAAGAATTTAAAGAAAAGGTTAAAAATTACTCAAAAATTTTTAGAAAAGTCTGCCATATTGCTAAGTCTAATTACATAAGTTCAAAAATTAAAAATAGTGATAATAAAATTAAAGCTACTTGGAAAATAATAAACAAAGAAACTGGAAATGTGAGTAACTTTAACAACCAATTCAAATTAAATTATAATAATACCACCTACAAAAGTGATGAAGATGTAGCCCAAGCATTTGAAACATTTTTTACTGACATTCCAATTTCTACCACAAAGTCTTTAAACTCTTCTCACCTGATCGCCGAGTCCTTACTTAGCGAAAATGTACCTAAATGTGATAGTAATTTTAAATTCCAATATGTGGACAGCGGCGATATAGTTAAAGCCTTTAAAATGTTAAATGTCAAGAAAACTGCAGATCTCTGGGGTATTTCTGTAAACATTGTAAAACCATTAGTAGACACAATCGCACCTGAACTGGCTTTTATATTTAATGAATGCATTGACTGTGGCGTATTTCCTGATCTAATGAAACACAGTAAAATAATACCTTTATTCAAATCAGGTTCTAAGTCGGATCCCACTAACTTTAGACCGATATCAGTACTGCCGACATTTAGTAAAATTTTTGAAAAGCTTATTTTAAATCAGCTATCTAAGCACTTTAACGACAACAAGTTGCTTCACTGCAAGCAATTTGGCTTTACACGCGGTCGTTCCACTACTGATGCCGGTATAGAGTTAATCTCGCATATCTATGATGCTTGGGAGAAGTCGCAAGACGCTATAGGTGTTTTTTGCGACCTTTCAAAAGCATTTGACTGTGTACACCATGAAACATTGATCGGGAAATTGCGCCACTATGGTGTTAGAGATATCTCTTTAGATCTACTTAATTCTTATCTCAGTAACAGGATACAAAGAGTTGATGTTAATGGAAAACGTTCTTCGGGATCTGTAGTTACAATGGGTGTACCGCAGGGATCAATTCTTGGGCCTTTTCTATTTTTAATTTACATTAATGATCTACCTCATCTTGTCAAAAACAATCATGAGATTGTATTGTTTGCTGATGACACTTCACTTTTGTTCAAAATGAAACGACGTACCACCGATTATGACGAGGTGAATAATGCAATCTCAGAAGTTGTTAATTGGTTTAATGTCAATAACCTATTACTTAATGAAAATAAAACAAAATGCATTAGATTTACTCTCCCGAATGTAAAACAGGCTGATGCCAACATTAAATTAAAAGGTGAAAGTTTAAACCTTGTAGAAAAAACTGTATTTTTAGGCATAACTTTGGACAATAAGCTTCAATGGGGCCCGCATATAGAACAACTATCGGGTAGGCTTAGTTCTGCAGCATATGCAGTCAAAAAAATCCGCCTTCTTACAGACGTAGATACCGCTAGACTTGTTTACTTCAGCTATTTCCACAGCATTATGTCTTATGGCTTACTGCTGTGGGGATGTGCTGCAGATATAGACACCGTATTTGTGCTGCAGAAGAGGGCTATTCGTTCTATCTACAATATGGGTCCCAGAGAATCACTTCGCACTAAATTTAAAGAAATAAATATAATGACAGTAGCTTGTCAATATATTTATGAGAACCTGTTGTACACCCATAAAAATATTGCTTCGTTTAAGAAAAACAGCGACAATCACAATGTAAATACAAGAAATAAGAATAAACTCGCTGTGCCCACTACTAGGCTCCATAAGGTAAAAAAATCTTTTAAAGGGCAATGTATACGCTTCTACAACAAACTCCCAAGTGAGTTGCAGAAGTTATCATTAAATAAATTCAAAAACATTATTAAACGCAATCTGTGCGATAAAGCTTATTATAAAATATCTGATTACCTAGAGGACAAAACCACTTGGGACGGAATCTGCTCCAACTCCGTCAAACGTAGCATAAGACAAAATCAAATTGTTAAATGATGACTATAACGACCGAGTTAGGTTCTTCTGTTCACTTCTTTTCCTAACTCGCGTGTCATCTGAAGTGAACAGGTTCAATTATGTGCTTTATTCTATTTATTTGTGTTGTTTTATTTTGTAAGTTGTGACGCGTCAATAAGGTCCATGCGGCCGCACTGAATAAAGTATTTTTTGAATTTGAATTTGAATTTGAATTTATAACTTAAAGCATATATAAACAAATCTGGGTTTTTAAAACTGGATCGTTTTTGACAACATATTATAAAACAAAGTCCTTCGCCGCTTCTGTCTGTCTGTTGGCGATGAATTCAAGAACTACTAAAAGGATTTTCATGCAATCTTCACCAATTGATAAAGTATATCAAGAAAAAGATTTTGATGCAAAATTTATTATGGTGTTAGTTGGTTGAACTATGATGATGACGGTTGAAGATGTCGGAAAGATTAATGCTGACTGGTTGCTGTTCTAGCGTGCGCCGCGTAAGCCATACATTGCTTGATCTATTTAAGATTTTTTCATAAATAGATCTACAAAAAAGTATGCGACTGGATAATTTTATGGATTAAACATAGTAAACATTTTTCTAATTGACGTTTGATAAAAAATATGCATTGTTATGCTAAGCCGTTTTATCCAGTATTGTAGTATAATATTTTGTTTTTCTTTGAAAAACTTGAGTAAATCATCGAACGAGTGAGCGAAGTGCGCGAGATTCTTAGTGGCAACAAGGCATTTCAAATGAACATTTGTATGTATGTATGTCGGAAGATCGGATTTAGATGAAATTTAAAACTTAAGTATATTAGAGCAATGCTAATCGATTTTCGTGGTGTAATTTTGATTTATGGGGTAGAATAATAATCAGAATAATCAGAATAATCAATTTTATTGGTAAATATATGTTTACAGGTCTGTTAAATAATAACATTCATAACACAATACAAAATAATAATAGTTAAAATCACTGAATTAAATAATTGAATAAAATAATATAAAAAATAAAATGTTAAATCATGACAAAATTCAAATTCATTACAAATATGGTTATAGTCATAACAATCAAATAAAAATAAATTCCATACACCAGTTACAACAGTAATGAAAGTTTGGTAGTTTTTGAGATATGGAGGTTTAATTTTGTCCGAGGATATTTCTTGAATCGATGATCGGATTTTGATCATATAGAAGATGGGCAGCAGCGTCTTTCCAATTATAGAGCAAGAATTTTCCAATTATAGAAATTTCGAATTATAGAACAAGAGATAGACTTATGCAAGGAGTGAGTTCTGACAAGGTAATTATGAGGTGCCGTAGTTTGCTGTGGGGTGCCGGCAGTAGAATGTTACCCCTCTTCTCATGCCCGTGCATGTAGTAAGAGCCTGCTAAGGGATACCTTCGGAAGATCGGCAGCAGCGTCTTTACGTGTATCAACATCCCGTACTGCGCTCGCCAACCCGCCTGCCAAGCGTGCTTTGACTCCGCTACTTCCGAGTTGTCATACTATTTTGTCCTATCAATATGACTATCAGGACAAACACGGTCTACCAGACCGTTTCAGCGTAATCCGAAACGCTCTTGACCTGTTTTAATTTTAACTCGCATAAAATTTGCACTTCATACCTGTTGTACGAAGCCGGAGTTCAATAATGAATTAATATAATCTATCTAATCTAATCAGCCTGTAGGATCCCACTGCTGGGCAAAGGCCTCACTTCCCTCTCTATACTTCCCGGTCCAAGGCGTTGGTCGACCAGTCAGCACAGTACATGTCGAGCTCATTATCTAAATATATTAATAATGCTGAACATTTCACAGAGCACCATCTAGCTTCTAAAGCAATATCTCGTACCAACCTTACTGGACATACAGTATAAAAGAACGCTTACACAGAAAAACACTCAGGCCCGGAGCAAATCTCTGCATTCGGCATTCAATAAAGTTGGCACTCTTTAAGGTGACTGTTTAAAATTATAATAACCATATTGGTATTTGATCACGCCATAACATGTGGCGTGTGCCTTTACAAACTGAAATTGGCGCCGCTGTCAGGTCCGTGACTACTCGTGTTATTGCTCTATTTTCGAGGTGTTAAATGGAACTTACATGTTCGGCGGACGTGATGTCATCGTGATAAGGGCTTCCACACATGCCGACTTCAATATTTATCAAAAATATTCCACTTTGCCCGTGAGTAAAACAATAACTGTAATAGTTTATTCGGAAAAAACATTCATCATCATAATTTCAGCCGAAAAACGTCCACTACTGAACTAAGGCCTCCCTCATGGATCTCCATGAGGGTTTGTTGCCATACTCACCACGCTTGGCAGGCGGGTTGGTGAGCGCAGTACGGAATTTTGATATACGGAAAGACGCTGTTGCCCATCTTCCGGAGGTGTCCCTTAGCAGGCTCTTACTGCATCCACGGGTAGGAGAGGAAGGGTAACACTCTACTGCCGGCACCCCACGGCTAGAAAAAACATTAAAACTAAACAATTGGTACAACTCAGGCTACTAGGTACAAAAATAAGATCACAAAGGTAATAAAAGGAGTTCTAGTGCTTTTATTTGGCCGTACCGCGGTCCAGCGACTATCCTCTGTACTAGTGTACACTGCATTACAGCAGGACCTCTTGTGTTATAATTAGAATGTGTACAAAATATTGTCAATTTATTGTTAGTCGTGGGGTGCCGGCAGTAGAATGTTACCCTTCCTCTCATACATGGATGCAGTAAGAGCCTGCTAAGAGATACCTTCGGCAGATGGGCAGCAACGTCTTTCTGTGTATCAACATCCCGTACTGCGCTGGCCAACCCGTCTGCCAAACGTGGTGAGTATGGCAACTACCCCTCATGGAGATCCATGAGGGAGGGTTGTGTTCAGTAGTGGACGTTTTGCGGCTGAAATGATGATGATTGTTAGACGAATACTTAATTCGAATGCTCCCGCGTAATTTAAATGTTAGTTACTTGATTCTATTGAAAATAGTCGTTTTCTGTTAACATTTGAGTATACTCTTTATTCATTAGGTTTAGCATTAAGAAAAATCCTAAAGTGCCCGAAATTACACCAACAGCATGGTTGCAGCGGCAACGTGTTGACGACGTGTGTTGCTATAGTAGAGGTGTTTTGACGCTGCTTTGAGGTTATGTTCATTTGCAGCAATTTGTCACTTGATCCTGCTTCCAATTTTAAATTGTAAAACATAGGTTGAAAATTCAATTTGTGAAGCGTTAATAAGGTCCATGCGGCCGCACTGAAAAATGTATTTTTGATTCTTGATTCCTAATGTTACAGTACATGTTCCGGAAGATAATTGTTTTTTAATCTCTATACAAGTCTGCAGAAAATTACCGATAAGAGGTTCCCTACGTGAGCAAGTATGCACAAATCTTCTGAAGCTGTATATGCGGCTGATATATGCGGACTGAAGATCTGTGCATACTTCGCTTGGTAAATAAGGAATTTCAAGTATTGTAAACCTTTCAAACAAATTGTGCCTTGAGCATGTGTGCATAATGTCATTCGTTGGTGGAAAGAGCTATCTATATTGCTTTAGAAGAATGAATAACCCTTTGAATAAAAGTCGTAGTTTGTGGGGCGCCGGCAGTAGAATCTTGCCCCTCCTCTCATGCCCATGGATGCAGTAAGAGCCGGCTAAGGGATACCTCCGGAAGATTGGCGGCAGTGTCTTTCCGTATATCAACTGCGCTGCGAGTATGGCAACTACCCCTCATGGAGACCCATGAGGTCTTTTTTCATTAGTGGACGTTTTATGGCTGAAATTAATGAAAAATAAATAAAAGTCTCTTATAACTTAGGTCTGATGTGGGAGGTTTATATAAGCTTCTCTAAGTTTAAGCGTCTGAGAACCATCATGAGCCCTGACTTCTGGCCGATTTCCAATAAGAAAGTTCCAGGGCGGTTCCAGGACCGCCTGTTACGTGACCCCTGCGCCGCAACACGTCGCGACATATCGACTTTTCGGCAATTACATGGTGTACCTAACTTAGATTTAGTTATATTCATCCATAGGTTATGGTATTTATTTTATATGACATCGAATTAGTCATAATTACCATCTTTTTACTATTCTGAAGTTGATAATAAAGATTAAATTGTTTACCTACTCAGCTGATCATGAAACTTTAACGAGCACGTAACGGAAGATATTATTTTTCGCCGTTTTTGCCTATAGGTGAATATGGAATATATGTGCGTTTGATAAATAAATAAACATTTGTCATTGATGCAACGCTTCTATTGGTCTTTGCGTCAGTTATAGTTACACCATTTGGCACATATCAGGTTTTGCTTGAAAAAATATATCTTGTAGTCTGCCTAAGGTAGGTTGAGTGAAATATCTACTCTGTACTATTAGTTATACTACGTACGCTATGGCATCGTCAGCTCGTTGCCGTTTTGACAAGCCAACCGAGTTGAAAGCTGTTTATGATGTTTGATATCGCTGAACTCAAAGGACTGTTTGTATTTTGGATGGTCACTGGACAGGCTCTATTTAAGCCTACTGTACTATGTTTGGTATTGTCCTTATCCGTAATAGGAATAGATATCAAAGTAATTTGATTCGTCTGTTGTTTTGTCTGGTTCACTTTCATACTTGACTTGACCGACTTTGTGTTTGTTTTATGACTAAAGTGGTATACTAATGACGTGTCTACTCTTTCAGCCGTAACACTTTCACCGCTGGACATACGCCTCCATCATAAGTACTGATCATGAAAGGGTTGTTGCCATACTCACCACGCTTTGGCAGGCGTGTTGGCAGTGAAGTATGTTGATACACAGACAGACGCTGCTGCCCATCTTCCGAAGGTATCCCTAGGCAGATTCTAACAGCATCTGCAGACACGAGAACAGAGGCAGCATTCTACTGACGGTATTCTTTTATAATAAAAATAATACAAGAATGGCATTATTAAAAAGACAAGATGGTACACAACAATTTATTTTTCACTTTCATAAATAACGTGACAAAATCGAAACGTGTCGGAATAACCTTATACGTCTTATTATTTACAAAAATACTTTGTAAACATATAAATGTGAGGTTATTTACTGATTCTATTCAAATCTTTGTAGCAACACTAACGTAAACACAGTTGACCAGGTGGCCGATTCCCCGGTTTTAAGCTTTACCCATAGAAAAACCTCTCAGGTACCTCTCAAGCTGGGCCTAAATGAAAATATACTAGCACTTTAGGACAGATACGCCTCAAGGGGGGCGAAGTTTAGTCAGTAGTTAAGAGAAAGACGGCAGATAATGTCAGAGGAGTCCGAAATTTGGAGTCGGTGCCTCAATTGAATGAAGTTATATCACGCATGGTTCATGTTGATTTTGTAACGAATATTTTATGTCACTCGTAGACTAGTGTATATGAATATTTTATCGTAAGGTACACAACTATTTTATTTTCCATGTCCTACTATAATAACCCTGTATTTAAGAGGCGATTTACTTACTTCTCTAGTTTAGCCAGTAGAGAGATTGAAGGTTGTGTCAGAGAAGTCCTAATTTCGGAGTCGGTGGTGATACTTCTATTAGCACATATCAAAATTGGCAAAATGACATATAGCTATTCAGTTGGTACCAAAAATAAAACGGAACAATTATACCTAAGTTTATGCTGACAGATCTAAATTTAGTAACGTCATATCTCTAATCATAATTAGTTTTAGGGAGTGCAACAACATAATCGACACTATTAACTCTTTTAAACTGAATTAAATTCATATTCCATAATCAACAGTAAACATACGCTTTCATTATTTATATAGGTGAGTTATTTTTGGGTATCTGTTCAAACAAGGTTCTTATGGTTATTTATTGTTTCACGTTGATGTTAACTACTGTTGTATTTAATAAATTGTATTTTACATAATTTCATTTTGATTCCACATACGTACCAGTTAAAGTAACATAAACCTAAGACGAATTAAATATGTAAAAAGCTCTGAATGTATTATCCAACGTATTATTTGATTGCCAAATATGACAAATACGTTTAATCTCTTACTTAACTTTATCTTCGTGCCAATATTCACTCCGAAAAATTCAGAGTGGGTAATTTATTTCGAGGTCATCAGCAAAGCGTTAGCCCATCCCTAGTTTTAGTGATATCGTAAATCGTGCCTCACATGTTTTCCGTACTCTGAAAATGGCCTAACTCATTTTGTCAATTCTGTAGATACTTTATTCTTTCTCTGTGTAGTAATTTCCTAGGTTCTTAGCGATAGTACCTTATTAGTGTATCATCACCATCTCAGTCGTAGGACGGCCACTATTGGACATATCCCTCCCTCATGGATATTCAAGTACTGGTCATAAGGAGATTGTTGCCATACTCGCGAGCGCAGTACGTGATGTTGATACACGAAAAGACGCTGCTTTCCCCTGGCAGATTCTTACAGCATCCACAGGCAAGAGAGGAGGGGCAACATTCTAATGCCGCCACCCCAAGACAGTTATGTAAGGACTTAAACATGTATTATAGATTATTTATACAGCGTCAGCAACTGTTATTGATGATGTACGGGACACAGCAGTGCCTAGGACAGTGTTAGATGGATTAGGCTTGCCTATCACCTATACTTACCTCCCAGCTTAGTTGTCTATTAGTCACAAGATATAACTCTTCCTTACAATGTTTTCCTTTAAAGTTAAAGCATGTGTTAATGTGCAGATGTTTTTTAAGAGAAATATATAGGCGCACGTACGGTATCGAACCCGCGACCTTCGGATTTAAAGTCGGAGGTAAATACCATTCGGACGACACGGCTTAATAGTAAGTAATTAGTGAACGTTGTTAAAATAGTTGCGTTAATATTGGTAGTTCTGTGTAGTCACATCAATACAGGGGCTTTTCACTGCGAGGCGTACGGCAATGTACGGGCTCATAATGACTCGCTCGAATGGAATTGCTGGAATTAACTGTAATTTTTACATTATAAAAAAAATCCAATCAACACCATTAATGTAAGGTCATGTAGATAAGTCATTCATGACTCCGTACATCTCGCAGTTGAAATTCAGAATTTCACAAATCGCAGTGAAATGCCCGGTTTATTAATAATGTAAAAAATATTACCATTAAAAATAAACAACAAAAACGTATATATTAATAACGTATATACATTAATTACTAGCTAAATAGGTTCTTGCACGTTCAGAATCTACTTGAATCTTTTTAGAATTGCAATTAAATGGAATGAATATTTTCGACGAATTCAAAATTAAATTCCATCCTCTTACCACAGAGGGGGAAACAAATTGTAGAATTAAATTGTGATAAGTCTCAAATTGTGATCAAACAGCGCAAACGCGTCACTTGCCGGCACTCGCTTGGAATGATCTGATTAGGCCTGTAATTTCCTGTGTCGCTGACGAATCACAGCATTTCACTAAACATTCCGTACATATAAGATACCTAAAACAAGGTATTTACATGATATATCATGTTGGAAAGATGTATGCAGTTTTCCTTATGTACCTTTCATGCGATGATCGTGCTGGACCGCAACTGAACCTGTGCTATTTTTATTTTGTAGGCTTGTAATTTTCTGTGTCGCTGACGATTTAAAAAACATTCAGTCCACATTAGATACCTGAATACGGAGTTATTTACATTGTAGCGTTAACCCCTAAAAAGCCGTGTTGGCCGAGTGGTATGTACCTCTGACTTTTTTTTAATTCAAATTTATTATAAGGTCCTTTATTTAACAACATGCCGGTCCTATCGTATTTACAATGATTTTATAACATTACCTGCACCAATAAAAAAAGGAAATAAGCCAACAATAAGAGAATAATTACTACAATTAAATAAAAATAAAAAAGACAATTTTTAACGAATAATAAATTACGTATTAGGTAGGTAGTGTGTACTACTTGTGATGAGTCACGGCTCTGAACAGCTCAACAGCTGATTCAGATGTAGGGTGTGCTAAAACGAGTGGTATGTACATACCTCTGACTTTAAATCCGAAGGTCATGGGTTCGATACCGGCCGTGCACCAATGGATTTTTCTTTCTTGAAAAATGTATGTGCACACTTAACACGAGCTTTAACGGTGAAGGAAACATCGTGAGGAAACCCGCGGCTTAGTTAGCTTCAGTCGTATTGACCTGTTCTTTCCTCTGAATAATAGCTGACTAAACTGAGAGAATGGTATAGGATTAGGTGCTGGGCAAGCCTAATCCATCTTACAATGTCCCAGGCACTGCAACGTCCCGTACAGCATGATTACCAGTTGCTGACGCTGTATAAATCATCTATAATAGATGCAAAGGCCTTACTTTACTTTTACTTTAGCGTTAACCCCTTACTGCGGTTCTTCGTGTCCGCCCTTAGTCACAACTAAGGGGTCTTTGGGTGGGCCCGTCTAGGCCGCGTGTCTGTGCTCGAGTGTTCTCGGGCTCGGGTTCGGTGCCCGTGGTGTCGCTGTGGTCTTCGGTGGGCAGCAGCTCTCGAGCGTATGGTCTGCTGTTGGGTAAACGGTCGTACCTTGGCGCTAGGTCTTGTATCATGTAGTTTATTATATTCTTGTATACCTACCTTTTATACGTTGGTCAGGCTGGATCGTAACTAAACCTGTGCTATGTTTTATTTCGATTACCTACCCTTGTAGTTTTCCTTTGGTTCGCTGCCGATCTAAAGCGAGAATGAATCTTTCATACTTTTCAAGTTGTCATGCTGGACCGTAACAAAACCTGTTTGATTCCTTTTTGGCAATTGGTTACGAAACTCAGTTGCAATGGCGGCGGCTGGAGTGATCTGCAAGACTTACAATGAATCTAATGCAATGCAAATTAAATAATAATTGAACAATTCATATAAAATATTGTAGAGCACAAACAACAATTATATTATTATATTCGTATTACTTATTTAAAACAAACTTGGAATCATTTTTACGCTTTTATAAAAGTTGTAACTATATTATTATAATTATATGCATTTTAGATTGTATAGTTTGAGTGTACACAATTATTTTAAATTAATTTATTTAGTTGTAAATCTGAATATTATATTACTTATTAGAATTTTAAAATATTTCAGTTTTCAAAATTCTCAATCTTATATAGAGTAAGTACCTAATACATAATATTGTTGTTTGTGCTCTACAATATTTTAAATGAATTGTTCAATTATCAAAGAACGGAATAAAACTACCTAACAATGCCGTGTTCAAAACCAAGCTTATAATTTAACAGATCCTCATAATGAAACCTCGTTTATTCATCAAATGTACTTACCACGTAATATTTAAATCAATACCGTTAATAGGATTGGTAGTAGGGCGGTTAACCAAGTTAGTCCCGTGCTATTGATCATCTAAACTGACTCGATTTCACCGTGACATGCTTTTGATTTTGTTATCGAGTCAATAATTTGCTTTCACACTTTGTAATGAGTTTTGAGCGCCCCATGCGGATATTTGGGTACTGGAGTGAACATGAGTTTTTAGCTTTAGAATATATTTAGCACACTTACCGGTTTTAGTACTAGAGTGAACTTGAATTTAAAGACCAGTTAGCTAAGAAAATAATTACCAAAGTGAGTTGCAGAAATTATCATTGAATAAAGTGAATAATATTGTGAAACGCAATGGGTGCAATAACGCTTATTACAAAATGTTATTTTACCTAGAGGACAACACCACTTGGGACGGATTTTACTCAAATTCTGTAATATCTATGACAAAAATAAAATTGTTAAATGATAGCTATTATGACAGAGTTAGTTCTTCTGTTCGCGTGTTTTAAATTCGTGAATTAAATTATGCGCTATATTAATTATGATTTGTGTTGTCTTTTTTTTGTTAAAGGTGTCATCAAACTTAATTTGAAAATTGTTCTACGGCACTAAACATAAATCCATTACAAAAAAGGTGCGCAAAGAATGTCTGTCTATATAATAAAACTTCAACTGGTAATTAAGTTAACTGGTAATTACTACTGGATATTAAACCAGGTTTAAAAATATAAGCTTGTTAAGGTATGATGTATTCAAAGGTCTGCCACTTGCTTTGAGATACGTTGCTTCGTGGGGTCTTAATTAGTGTTAATCTTATGATAATAAGCCACATATTTCACTAATTGTCGTAAAAAGCAGGGCTGGAAAATGTTTTTCATCCCTGAAGTATGCAGACATCTTGAAAGTTGTAGTAAGTTTGTGTCTGGAATTAATTAATTAGCGTTTACTTAAAATCTTGTGCGTACTTAACATTTAATTCAATGTTTATTTTGAATATCTTGCTAAGCCCGTTACTAAAAGTATTGCACGAAATTAATTTGTTATGGCTTGTAGCAAAATCAGCTGTATCTTTCTAAGAGTTGCAATCATAACAACATTTAGGCACTATGCATTGTGATAACGTGAGACGGTCTTTAATTTTTCTGGAAGAGTTATTATATACTCTTATCTCTTAATATTATTTTAAAGAGGAAAGATTTGTATGATGTATTTTGTATGTTTGTAACTAATGAACTCAAAAACTACTGGACCGATTTTCAAAATTATTTCACCATAAGAATGTTACATTATCCCTGAGTGACATATTATGTTACATTTTATCCCCGTCTTCTTACGGGAACGGGAACTGCGCAGGTGAAACTGCGGAGCGCGGCTAGTTTAATATAATTATCCAATAATGCAACAAAAAAAACTACTTTAATGATGAAATCCTTAACTTGTTGCTGATAATAGATAGATAGATAACTCTTTATTGTACTTAACTTAATACTAACACAAAAATTAACATAGAAAGAAACTTACAAAACTAAAAGTAGAAGTACAATGGGCGGCCTTATCACTATAATACCCAATCCGCTATAATGTTTGCCTACTAAATTTGAGTATTCGTATTTCTCTCAGTTATCTGGTTCCACAACACAAGCTCTGCTTACATGCGGCTAGACGGTGCTGTAAGAAATGTCCATTAATATTTTATTTATTGTTTTCAGTTGTACCGTCATAACATATGACAAATACAAACAATACATAAAAACATCATTCCCATCGAAAAATAGGCTTACCCAACCGTTTTTTATACAAATTAAGTAGGTACTTATGCTATCGTGTTTCTTGAAAATCTCATTATCCTGCAGACATTGGCCCTATTGATTACTATCCCTTTGTAGCGGACAATTTATGGCAGACGATTTTACAAATTCGAAGGTTCTATAGCGTACCCATAAATTGTGTAAGTTCCTAGATAAAATTGTATGTATTTATTCTGCATTCTGATTCATGAGGGAGCCCAATGTCCAGCTGTGGACGTCGTACGGCTGAAATGATGAATGAATTAATTAATGAATATACATACATTTATTTGACTCACAAAAACAAAAAAAGTAAGGCCTTCGCATCCATTATAGATGATTTATACAGCGTCAGCAACTGGTAATCATGCTGTACGGGACGCTGCAGTGCCTGGGACATTTTTGTTCATTTTTGCTTGCCCAGCACCTATACCATCCTCTCAGCTTAGTCAGCTGTTAGTCAGAGGAAAGAACAGGTCAATACGTCTGAAGCTAACTAAGCCGCGGGTTTCCTCACAATGTTTCCTTCACCGTTAAGCACGTGTTAAATGTGAACTTACACTTTTCAAGAAAGAAAAATCCATTTGTTCACGGCCGGTATCGAACCCACGACTTTCGGATTAAAAGTCGGGGGTACATACCATTTGGCCAACACGGCTTTCACAAATCAAACACAAAAACAGCACAAACAAAAACCTTATACACATTTTAGAATTATTAAGAAAACATAAAAAGAAAAAAAAATATGGTTTCACGTACAGGAAAAAACACAATAAAAAGTTAAACAACATTTAGAAAGTACATATACCTAACATATGGTGCTACTGTCTGCTCTGCTGCAAACCAAAAACGAAAAGTCTCAGCATTGACGTTGCTCCACGAGCTACGCTGTATTTCAGACTAATGATGATGATGATGATGATTCTGCATAGCGCTATTTAGGGTTACAAAATCAAATTAATAATGCTGGATATTTCAAACGCCACTATCTAGCCCTAACGTAAGCATTTAATTAAGAAGTTTTTTTTTGTGTTTTTAGATTATACATAAGTGTTTTTTGTTTTGTTAATTAGTCAGAGCGACATAATCACTTTGCGACTAAGCTCTATAAATAAAGAAACATAAAAAACGTAAGTAGAGCTAGTGTACCACATAAATGATTAAATACGTGGCGAGAGTCGAAACCGCGTCCCTCCTATGTCTCAAATTAAATGAATTCTTTATTAGAAGTAACGAAATTACTAGACCACTGCCGTCCGCTGAATGTACAATCTAGAGATCAACATTTACTAGATAATCATTCTAGAAAGATACTTCCGCCTTAATTAAATCTCAAAAGGCGCTACGAATTCTTCTCCCTAAGATTTTAAAGATTACGTTTGTATAAAATTAGATGTGATACAATTAAATGTTTTTTTTTGTATTCGCAGACATATTTGTGTTTATAAACAAATATATTTCCTAGAGATTTAATTTCGGGGAAAAATGTTTAGATCCTATAATTTTAAACTGTTTGTTCATTACTGCCAACATAATGCTAAAGAAATCTAATGCCTTTACTACAGAACAATGATAATACAACTACAACATATTTCTTACAATTTGTCGAGGTGGGGAGGAGGGTGGGGTGCCGGCAGTAGAATGGAACATCTCTCATGCCCGTGAATGCAGTAAGAGCCTGCTAAGGGATACCTCCGGATGATGGGCAGCAGCGTCTTTTCGTGTATCAACATCTCGTACTGCGCTCGTTAACCTGCCTGCCAAGCGTGGTGAGTATGGCAACTACCCCTCATGCCCAACATCCATGTGGGAGGCCTTAGTTCACTTGTTCTCAAATTTTTATCTCATTCCTTGGTGTTATTCTGAATTGTCTTCCGTGCATAATACAGTTTTAACAATACCCTTCCTTGGCAGTCGGTTGAAATGACATAGTTGTCTAATATTTCACTGTTGTCGCTCTCTTTCTAACCACTATGGCATTAAATAAATAGAACTCGTTCTCACATTTTAAGCGTGAACGTAGTCATGGAAAACATTAATAGAACAACAAGCCAGTTTAAAAGTATTTGAATTTTATCTGAATATATTTTATAATTGTACGGAAAAGTAAACAGGTCGGCTGTTAGCGCTGTACTGTCAAAGGCGAGACACAGTTGTCATTGCATTAGTGCAAAAGCACTGATGTGTTTCGGAATTATTATGACCTCATCCCCTCTATTGGATTATGTGTTAGATGGACGTGGAAAAAGCTATAAAGGACACAGCTGGAGAACGGAGGCCTTTGTTCAGCAGTGTCCTTTAGTGGATCTCCTACAGTTGAAATGATATGTAGTACTGTATACTATAGCCTGCCTCATCATCATCATCATCTCAGCCGTAGGACGACTGTCCACGTCCACGGCTGGACATAAGCCTCCCTCATAGATCTGCAAGTTATCATGAGAAGTTGTTCCCATACTCACCACGCTTTGCAGGCAGGTTGGCGAGCGCAGTATAGGATGTTGATATACGGAAAGACGCTGCTGCCCATCTTCCAGAGGTACCCCTTGGCAGATTCTTACTGCGTCTACGGGAGGAAAGGGGGAAGAAACATTTTACTGACGGCACCCCGAGGCGTCCTATAATCGCGTTTCTACTTTAGAGTATCTCTCTGTATCTAAATGATTCTAGGTAGTTAAAATCGATTTCTAGGAAGGATCACGTGACGGTAGTTACGACTCCTCATCGATGTAAAGAAGCCTTTACCATCTGATTACATTCGCTCAGCGCCGCGTAATTAAAGCCTCTTTGTCCCATTTCGGTAAGCACACAAATTTAGTACAACCTGTATTGTATAGTCTTCCTATCGTGGCGTTTCATTTCAAGATTCTTCCTATCGTGACGTTTCATTTCTAGATTATCTCCTAACCCCTCGACTGCGGCGCCTTGCGCGCTAAAAATGACACATCTGGGTGCGGTTTTCGTGGGTTGTACCCGCGCGCACGCCGCTCGGTAATTGATTGATGATTGTCTTTTATTTTACTACCGCAACTATTGTATCATTATAGCTTTTTGAAATCAGCTTGAAATATTCTAACTAATTAAATAATAATTAAGACTCGTTTACAAATATACACTTCGCTACTCGAAGTCAAAGATTGAGTAAACGGATGGATCACCGATTTATGTGTAAAAACCCCTAAATCTTATAAATAAAAAGACTTTTAAATCAAATTAGTCTTTTATCTACTTAAATAAACACCATGCTAAGATAAAAGGTCAACAAAAGCATAACTTCCTATTAATTTTTACGAGAAAAATAATCACAAAAAAGGGTTGTTTTCGGCAGCCCTAGCGCCCAGATGTGAAGAATATGAAATTCCAAGATTGTTTATGAATTCCACAAGAGTGAAGTTGCCTTTTTTATGGCTTAAGTCTCAAGAGTAGTTCATAAACAATACTCAGACAAAGCTTCTCACATCCCAAGCATACTATTTCAAGATTTATAAACAAAATGCCAGACCCCTTAAAATCTAACACCAAATACACACTATCAATTTATGTATTGTAGTACAAAGTAGAATCAACGAGCTATGTAAAAACATTTGTATCCAAAAACTACAATATATTTACAATAGATTTGTAATAAAATAATTACCCTTTACCTTACAAAAACTTTTAGAAATTCAACAATCAAAACTTACAATTTTCTATGATATCAGCGCCAAGGATCTACCAACGTAAATGGATATGGCATTTCAGTAAAATCGGCGAAAATACTGAATGTACGAGTGCTATTGAATAAAAAATTAATATAGAAAAAATCAACAGTCTGTCTGTCTGTCTATCTGAAAGTGTGTTTGTCTGTCTGTCAAATTTGGGATCTAAATTTTTTGAGTAATAAATACCTTGTCACTTTTGCAAGTCTATTCCTCTTTTTTGCAAGTTAAAATTACGTACCTACTTCATAAGTTACTGAATTACCAAAACATATTTTTTTCTTTATAGAAACGTCGAAATCGAAATGATGATGATGAATCTGACATACTGAAATGCCACATCCATTCCTATCTAGATCCGGCAAAATGGTCGTTACGCGGACTGCGTATTGGCCCGCTCCGGGCCGATGCATGGAACGCTAGTATTTACTTCACTATTTTGAGGAAATCGAATTAAATTATAACAATATAACACATAAATAACATAACAATATGTATTGTTGACCTAATTAATTGGTTTTTTAGTAAGGACAATTAGTTTTTATGCCAATCAAAGTGTTTTTGTTGAGTACTTTGCAGAAGAAAAATTGGGTGGCTGATGAAATTAGCAAGATTTTGAATGTAAACTTTATCAAAACCGACATCATTGATTATAAAAACATTAAACACTTACTTGTTCATTGTTCGTTTACGTTGAAAACACCAATTAAACACAAAATACACACAAAAACCCCAACCAAAATACCGCCTTGAATTTTTGTACTTCCCGCAAAAGAGCGCGCAAATCGACTGAATTTTCGAACTTTTATTCTATGGGCGCCACTGTTGTCAATGTTTGCTACCTCTCTCTGTTCTTCAACAAACCCACTGACTAAGTTAGAGCAGTGTGGCGATAGGCGTTTATGGTTAATTCCGCGAAATAACGGAGGCAGCGTGCGTACTCCGTATCAACCCGGAGCGGGTTGGTGCGCAGATGCGCCATATTTGAATGGAACCCGGAGCGGGTTCATTCCCAGTTAAAGGGTCATCTTAATGTTATCTCTCATGTCAGCCATAGGACGTCCACTGCTGGACAAAGGCCTGTATCATGGCTGAGTATTGATCATGAGGGGTTATTGCCATACTCACCACGCTTGGTATACGCCTATAGGCGGGTTGGCGAGCGCATTACGGATGTTAATACATGGCTTTACATGTATTAACATGCCATGCGCAGTACGGCTGCGTATGGGCAGCAGCGCCTGTACACTGCTTACCCATTTTCAAGAGGTATCCCTTTGGCAGATTCTTACTGCATCCACGGGTAAGAGAGGAGAAGCTTCATTCTTCTGCCGGCACCCCAAGGCACAATAAAAAAAGTAAGGCCTTTGCATCTATTAAGATGATTTATACAGCGTCTGCAACTGGTAATCATGCTGCACGGGACGCTGCAGTGCCTGGGACATTGTTAGATGGATTAGGCTTGCCCAGCACCTATACCATCCTCTCAGCTTAGTCAGCTCATACTCATACTCATACTCATTTATTTTTCCATAGGGACACTTAAGAACACTTGGATACGTCAAAGTTACACAATAAATTAAAAACTAAAATACAAAATTCATTTAAAAGCCAGTCCAAAAACAGACAAGCCAAGCATAGTATCATATCAGTATAAAGTAAGACTTACATTCTAAATAAAATAAAAAATAAAAAATAAAATAATCTGCTGTAAAGGGGCATTGTCAAATAAAACTTACATTAAAAATAATATGCTAAAATAAAATGCTTAGTTATAAGGAAAAAATAATAATGGTGTTATGTCTAAAATAAAAAATAATAATAATAATATGATGTCTAAGATAGCTGCTGTAAAGGGGCATTGTATATTTTCTAATACATTTTGCACGTCAGATTGGTTAATAAATAATTGAATTGAACAACAAAAAACAACATAGATCTATAACTAAAATGGTACATCAGGCAATGCTTTCGTCGTCAAAAGCTTCTCGTAAAGTGTAGTAACTCTTTTGAGTTATTATTTGTTTCATTTTGTTCATAAATAATACACAGCTTAAATCTCTAACTTCTTTAGAAAGTTTGTTAAAAAGTTTTATACCATTGCAGAGGTAACTTTTTGACACTCTGCTTAGCCTACAATTTGGACGCTGAATGTTGCCACCATGCCTAGTATAATACTCATGTGATCCTCCCAATGTTGGTAAGGTACTTTGATTTAGCTTTACATATTTAAGACATTGAAGTATATATGCTCCAGTTAAGGTAGCAATATTTAATTTGTTGAATGCCATACGACATGTGTCCCTAGTTTTAAGTCCTAAAATGTATCTAACAGCCCTTTTTTGTAAAATAAAAATTCTTTGAATATCAGCTGCATTTCCCCATATTAGAAGGCCATATGTCATTAAACTGTGAAAATATGCGAAATAGACCGATTTAGCAGCCTTCAGTCCACAAAGTTCCTTTACCTTTTTAATAGCGTAGCAAGCAGAGCTTAATTTACTGGCAAGTATATCAATATGCTCTTTCCACGTTAGTTTTGAGTCTAGTCTAATTCCAAGAAAAGTAATTGAGTCAATTGGTTTGATTGGCAGGCTATTGATTGCCTGTTTTGTTTGAATAGTGTTTGTAGCTAGCGAGAAATGGATAAGATTTGTTTTACCTACGTTTAATAGTAGGTTATTACATTCGAACCATTGTGTCAACTGATTAATTACACAGTTAATTTTGCTCACAATATCATTTTTTTTGTCACAGTGAATTATTAGAGATATGTCATCCGCAAACATATAAATGTCAGTATCTTTGCTTAAATTACATGTAGTAATGTCGTTAATATATAATAAAAATAACAATGGTCCAAGTATTGAGCCTTGTGGAACCCCATACTTCACACTTTCTTCACCAGATACAGTCCCATTAATTTCTACCAACTGTTTTCTAGATGACAGATATGATTGGCAAAGTAATAAATCCATGTTTTTAATACCGTACAGTTCGAGTTTGGCCAGAAGAATATCATGACTGACACAGTCAAAGGCTTTGGATAGATCACAAAACATTCCGTACGTTATTAGCTTTTTTTCAAGTGAGGCATGAATATTTTTAACTATATCAGCAATTGCATCTGTTGTTGACCGACATTTGCGAAATCCGTATTGTCTATGGCTAAGAATTTTATGCTCTGCTAAGAATTTTTCAAGTCTTTTAAACATGAGTTTTTCTAGAACTTTGCTAAAGATCGGTAGCAGAGATATAGGTCTATAATTCTGAGCGTCATGATTGTCCCCTTTTTTGTAAAGTGGAATGATCTTAGCGAGTTTAAGGAAATCAGGGAAGTTACCTGTTGTCAAGGAGTCATTAATAACATCTGTGAGCGGGACAGTAATCTCACTTGCGATAGACTTGATGATTTTAGACGAAATTCCCCAAAAGTCAGTCGACGTCTTCGACTTAATTGATTTTATTATTTTTAAAATCTCGTTACAAGTGGCCTGATAAAATATACTGTGATTATTTTCTATAACCATATTATTTTCTTTTATATAAGATTCCGTGTAGCATTTTGACAAGTTTAAGTCATTTTTTAGGTGTCTAGTAGATTCTACCGGAATATTTATAAAGCAATTGTTGAAATGGTGTGCAATTTTTTCTTTATCCTCACATATTTTTCCACTTGGGAGACGTATTTTAATGGTATCGACTGTTACGTCAGTAGATTTACCTGTTATTTCTTTAATTATGGCCCAAGAAGTTTTTACAACATTATCAGATTTGAGTATCCTGTCCCTGAGTGAGTTTTTCTTAGCCAAGAGAGAAACTTGTTTGAAAATTTTACTGTATTGTTTTACATAATCTCTTAATCTATCGTTTTCGTAATTTTGCAGGAGATCGTACATCGCTAAAAGTTTCTCACGTGATATTAATATGCCTTTTGTAACCCAATCAGCTCCTCTTTTTGTATAGCTTTTGGGCTTTATAATAGTCAAAGGCAAAATACTGTTTATTTGTGCAATAGTTTCTCTGAAAAAATCATAAAAATTTTGTTTTTCTTGTATAGCTGGGAGATTGTTAAGTGTAAATTTCAGTTGTTCAATCCTATTTTTAGATATAATTCTCCGTTTTGTTGTACGTGTTTCACTTATATTATCTTTTGATTTTCTTTCAAAAATTGCTAATTGAGCTCTGTGGTCTGATTTTATACCAAGTGAGATTGACCACTGTATAACTTTCCCGTCAGTTAGTATATTATCAATCGCAGTTCTTGTTGTGGATGTGATTCTGGTATAACCGAATATAGTTTGGTTTAATAAATAAGATTGCATTATGTCACTAAGAGGATGTGACACGTTGCTCTTCGTTACCGGAAAGTCCACGTTAAAGTCGCCACACACAACGAGTGTCTTATTATTATTTTTAGTGATTCTATCCAAACATTCATCAAGTCTATCATTAAAATTATTTATGCACGCCGATGGGGATCTATAAACAGCCAATATGAACATATCCTTCAACTCTACACATCCAACCTCGAACACTTTATCAATAGAGAGATCAACTATGTCTTGTCTGTTTTTGGCTTTGATGGAATTTCTAACATAAACTAAGGTACTACCACGTATGTACTTTTTACGAGTACTGTTACTTACAATTTTATAACTTGGTATTTCACAAACATCCGAGTTGGCTTTTGTAAGCCAGGTTTCCGTTGCACAGAAAATGTCAATATTATTTTTGTCTAAAAAGATACCTAAATCTAAGCACTTGTGTTCTAGTCCTTGCACATTTTGATGTCCTATTAAAATATTATGTTTGTTATGATTTTTAACGTCACCATTTCTTGAAATAGGAGTTACGTCGAGCTCTGCTGAAAAAAACTGCACCTGTTTAAGTCTTCTTTCACAGCATAATTTCTAAGATGTGTTGCAATAAAGTTCCTGATTATTGATTGGAACTGTCTAGTGTCTGTTTTGCACTCAATGGAGCTTATATTTATAATATTAATGTCATTCTCATATTGGCAGCTGGTATGCAATTTCATATTATATTTATAATTGTATTTATTTGTCATGTCATCACGCGAAGTCCTGTTTTCATTGTACATAATATTTGGAAATATAAACTTTACGTTGTTTTTTTTTAAAAACAATGATAGGTTTATTATTTCGTCCACATAATTATTGATTTTAATACTGCTTACTACTCTTGAAACAAGTATAATGGTGTCGGGTTTCTGTGTTATAGCCATTTGTCGAGCAGTTTTAATAAGGAACTCAACTGGAGCATTTGCGTATGTGAGACAGCAGATAGTCGAACCTGTGTCAAATTTATTGTGAAGATTAGTTCCTAAGCGTCTGACACATTCATCCCCTATAATGAGGGTTCCATTCCGTTCGATGTTTTCGATATCTGGCGAAGCGTCATTGGCGATAAGACTTCTTTCGATAACATCGCAATCATTCTTTACAGTTTCTTCTTGTAGCATTTGTTCTATCTCTGTGATGGTGTTTAGGAGTTCTTGTTTTTCATTCTCGTTTTTATAATTGAGTATACTTAAGTCGTCATATGATTTTCTAATTACGTTGCAGTTTTGTTCTAGTATTTCGACTTTCTTCCGGAGTTCCTCAGAATTTTTCCCCAGTGTTTCGAGTTTTTTTTCAGAGTCCTTTACCAGACTGTTATACTTTTCTTGTAATACATCAAATTCTTTTTTTGTGCCTTTTTGAGAGGTTGTCAGAGTGTTCTTTGGTATCTCTTTTCCAATATTCAAGATTTTCCTCTTTTTTCGTAGAGCCTTCAGTTCCGCGTTTTTGAATCTTAGGTAAGCTCTGATTGCTTCAAGCTCTCTTCTTGTGTCATAGCTAGTATTAATATTATCGGTGTTAGTATTTACTTTCATTTGGTCTATTATAAGGTCTTTCTTTTCCATTATCGTTACAAGTTGCCGGTTTCTTATGTTTAAGTTTGTGATATTATTTTGAAGTTCTATTATTTCAGCATTGTTTTTGCATTCACGGAGTTCCATCTGATCTATTTTGTCTTGAAGCTGCTGAGCTTGATGTTCTAGCTTGATTTTTGCTGCACATATGGTCTCCAAAGCAGTTCGCTCATTTTTTAAATGAGACAGTTGTTTCCCATAGGATTTACATTCTATTTTTAAGATATCCATTTTTTGTTCCATATTTATAATTTCAGCTTTTAGTTTTTTATTATTTTCTAGTAACAGATGAAATTCCTTTTCATTTTCATTTTGTTCTTCTATCAATTGTTGATTTAATTTCAAAGATTTGTTTAAGTCAATTCTTATTGATTTTATTTCATTTAGGTCATTAAATTCGTCTTGAAGTTTCTTAGCCATTTTCCTCGTTTGCATAGTATCAAATTTCTACTAGAGGTAATATTTGTTTATTTTCTGTTGTTGGCAACTCAAAAGTAAGGTATGGTAATTAGATTTTTGAACGAATGTATATTTTCGTCCTTCTTATTTAATTTAGTTTTTGGCAACTCTGGACTGAGGCGAACGAACCTTATTTTTGAACGAAATATTTTCTTCGTTTGGTTGGTATCACGGGCTGTCAGTTTAACAGCTGATTCAGCCAAAAGTCAGCTTTATTTACGTTTCTTAGAATGTAATGGAAGTAAGAATTGTACTCACAGTTTTTCTTCAAAATAGTTAGTATTTTTTGTGTTTAAACCGTTCGTGACTAACTGCAATGAATATACGAAACTTCAAATGCGTTTTAATGCAATTATGTCGTAGTTTTTAGGTGTACAAGCTCCAAAATATTCTTGCTTCAAGGTGGGTTCATGATTTCTTATACTTTTTACGTACTGCTGTTCACTATTCTAATTTTAAAACAATAATAAAGCTTCACTGATACACTGAGCCGTGTTTACAATACAACCGGAAGCGACGAAAAAAAAAGCTATTATGCAGAGGAAAGAACAGGTCAATACGTCTGAAGCTAACTAAGCCGCGGGTTTCCTCACGATGTTTCCTTCACCGTTAAAGCACGTGTTAAGTGTGCACATAAATTTTTCAAGAAAGAAAAATCCATTGGTGCACTGCCGGTATCGAACCCACGACCTTCGGATTGAAAGTCGGGGGCACAATAATTCTATTAATAAATACCCTATACAATGCCCCCTAGAGAGATGATTGACAGACTTGGGTTCGAATCCCACCCAAATCGTAAATTTTTGATGAGGTTTTTCATCAGTCATTTTGTACATAACACAATTTCAGTTTAGTTTGAGGCTAGATGATGCTGTGTGAATTGCCCAGCATTATTTATTTACCTGGAGTGCTAGTTTATGGAAGTATCACGTGACAACTATTCTCACAACTTCTCACCCATGTTCTATGGTATTCTATGGAATGTAAGTTAACGGGGTAAGGTATATATGCCAAAATACAGGTAAGACTTATTTTGGGTACCTATGTCTTTTCAATATTAAGTCTAATTATGTAACTTATTTGCCGCAAGGTGCTGGCTGCAGAATGTTACACCTCCTCTCATGTCGGTGGATGCAGTAAGAGCCTGCTAAGAGATACCTCCGGAAGATGCGCAACAGCGTCTTTCCATGTACTCGTATCAACATCCCGTACTGCGCTTGCCAACCCGCCTGCCAAGCGTGGTGATTATGGCAACTACCCCTCTTGGAGATCATGAGGGAGACCTGAGCTCAGTAGTGGACGTTTTACGGCTGAAGTGACGATGGAATGTAATATATCTTTATCTTTATGTCACACATCGGTGTGTGTATATATATATATATACATAGATAATAATTATCATTAATAAATTGTAAAGGCCTCTTGCCTTTACTACCTGATTACGTTCGCTGAACGCCAATGTTGTTTGCGTCTGTGTAATTAAAATCTCTTTGTCCCATTAATGGGTTAATACGATTTATAACGTAACTCGTGGAAATTGAGTTCAAATTGTTATGATAATTATTTAAATAGAGTTCGTTAATCTCGCTGCAAACGGAGACGTTGCGATGACAATCGTTTAAGAGAACTGAAGGTAAAAGCATTTTGTGAATTTTGTAATTTAAAATAATAGATTAACTTGAGATCCGATTTCCATAGCTCTATATTTTGGGACCAGTTGGTTCTGTGTGTAGTTTTCAGCATTATTCCACATCATAAATTTGTAAACTCATAAAAATATATTTTTTTCCAAAAATAAATATAAAAACAAATACTCTACAGTAAAAAATATATCAAAACAGTGAATCACCAGCTGCAAAGCAAGGCTAAAGCGGTCGGTGACTAGGGTTGCAGGGAGAGGAATATCCTTACTAGAGGTATATATGTATACGTGCCAAGTCCAGGAGTACTGCCTTTTAGATCTGGCTCTTGATCCAACTGCCTAGCGAAAGTCTCTCGAGACTTTCGCTAGGAAGCGAAGAGTCTCGCAGCGAAGACTCTTCGCTGTGAGTCCGTTAACGGAAACGACTATCAGAACAATAGTCATCAACATCCCACATGGTGGCAAACGAGGCTATTGAATTTTTTTTATTTCTTTAGTTTTCAGCAGCCATATGTAATAGATGTGATATATAGATATCTTTTTTTTATGCGGCCTGACCCGGCGAGAAGGCGACGCGGCAGACCGAAGCGCAGATGGCGGGACGAACTCGATCAGAACATCGCTGACTGTAAGGAAGCAGCTCAGAATCGGGATATATGGAGGGAATTGGGGAGGCCTTTGCCCAGCAGTGGGACCCAAATGGCTCATAATAATAAAAATAATAATTTTCAGCCGATTTAACAACCTAATTTGATATAAATCTCTCATTTTTTCTTTATATTATTTAACAACACAGAACAGATACCAAAATGGGTACCTATATAGGAAGCATCATGATACGGCTTCATGCCGGTAGTAAAATGTTGCCCCTCGTCTCTTGCCCGTGGATACAATAAGAATCTGACAAGGGATTAATATCAAGGGCAGCAGTGTATTTTCGTGAACCAATATTCAGTACTGCGATTCCCAATTCACCTGCCAAGCGCGGTGAGTATGGCAACAACCCACTCACGTACTTGGAGATTCATTGAGTTGCCTTTGTCTGACTTACAGCTGAGCTGATGATGATAGACAACATCAAGATCCGTATAACAAATAAGGCATTTTTCTTGCCACGTCCACCATGTTCGTCTGTCACAACTAAAACCCTTATGACAGATTTGCTAGTAATGTTAAGTAAGATACATTGGAGGAGGACTGTTGTTGGTTCCGTGAAGTTTAAACGATTGAAGATTGGGTTCTGGTTTTGACTTTGTTGCCGCCTTGAATAAAATACAGAAAAAATAGTAGTAAATTAAAATGTCGCGTTGTTCATAAATTTCAACGCCTACGTCTCGTGGTTCATATTATTTCGTGGAATCAATAGGGTTCCGAACCAAATGTTAAAAAGGAATCCTTAAGGTATCACCTTGTCTGTCTGTCACATATGGATATCTCGAGAACTACTGGTGCTACTTAAAATCTGAAATGATTAAAGATATCACTTTTTTACTAATATAGCATATATGAAAATGTAAAAAAATATTCTTATTATGATTGCAGGGGGGCGGATAGGGGATCTCAAAATGTTTGAGTGAAGTTACTAGGTCGTGTGGGGTATCATATGAAAGGTATTCATATGCACAGGAGTGTATGTAAGGTGTATAGGAAAATTATAGCAAACTCTCCAATTTGCATAGTTTCCAATTTGCAAGGGGGGTGGAAAGGGGTTTTAAATTTTTTTGTGAAGTCACTAGGTCATGTGGTGTCATATGAAAGGTATTTATTTGCACATCAATAAACAGTTTTCAGTTTTCTTTTAAACCATATTGTTTTTGAGTTATTTACAAAAGTGTTGAAAAAACGACCGTTCCCCCCCCCCCTTATCTTCGAAGTTTGCAGAGATAAACCCGTGATTTTTTATAGCTAATAAAAGTTTCACGGGACAAGGGGGGTCGAAGGGGGGATTTTTTTTGTGAAGTTTCTAGGTCATGTAAAGTAAGGTATAAGGTATTATAAGGTATTCATTTGCAAATTAATAAGCAGTTTTTAGTTTCGCTTTAAGCCGTATACTTTTCGACTAATTTACAAAAACGTTAAAAAAAAATAACGGTCCCTCTTATCTCCGAAGTTTGCAAAGATACAGCCCTGAAATTTTTATTGCAAATAGTAATATAATATGTAAAGATTATAGGAAAATTACAACAAGCCCTCTAACTTGCAAAGTATTTTTAGAAATCATAGAAAATGTAAAAAATCTACATAAGCTTTCAAGGTTCTCCAACGAACATAAACCGCCCTTATCATATATAATGTATGACGGCATGGAACCCTCAGTGCGCGAGTCTGACTCACTCTTGCCCGGTTTTATTTTTGTTTAAAGTTTGTGCATTATCAAATTAAGTAACGTAGGTTATCTATTACCAGTAAAAAGTTTCCACAAAAATAGGTCTGCTCTAAAAACTGTTTGCAAAAATGACTGAGTTGCGTAGCGGAAATTTTATTATATAATACCCTTAGGTCAAATCCGTAATCCACCCAGCGCCAACGCGACCCACCCAGCTATGTATGTCGTCTAATGTCACTTCAATCCGCTTACTTGAAAATGGACGTTAGGATTCTGAATATAGAGGTTATAGTCAGATCGTTCTTTGAAGGATTGGATTCGCGATAAAAAATTGCCAATGGAATTTTCTACTTACAATATCACTCTCTCATCAACTAGGAATTTATAAGTGCACCTTAATTGTTCATGGTCCGCCTAGTTCAATATGAGTCTGTAGCATTTATCCAATTTTATTGGACAAGAAATTTATAGCGAAATTATGACATTTTTCCAACAAAATATTTTGGACATTCCACAAAGTATTAATTAGCCCCATAATAAGCAGAGCTTGTTTTATGGATACCAGATGCTTCTTAGAATACTTATTTTTTCTTGGTGTTAAGCATATGAGACTGAATAAATAAAACGTGCACGAAATAATTAAACTAGAGAGAGATTTAGTTTTGTATGAAGATTTGAGATAATCTATGCTTTGAATGGGTAAGTAACGAGTGAATTAAATTTCGGTGTCAACGTTTTATTATTATCCTGAGTAAAATACCATTTAAATAATTTCGCATCTGTCGTCTCTACCGCGCTACGCTCGCACGAACATTTATGGATAGTGAGCAGGTCGTAGATTATCTATATGATATTAAAGGCAACAGTAGTAGACAAAATATCAACTGGTAATAACTCAACTACCTACAAAATCCTTCATGTGTAATAACTCCAAACATTCTTCAACGAAAGTAAAAGTGTCTTTAACTATGAAATCAGCAAAATAAGCCCGAAATTACAGTAACAATAAAAATACCCCCCTACCAACTTATACCTAGTCAATATGTAGATACATTACTGAAACAGGCAACAAAGGTTTAGGTACTCTTTAAATCGAGTGGATTATCGACAGCGCTTCTTTTGCTTAGTCTTCAAGTAACTAAAGCTTTTTGATTACGGAGATCTTTGTAACTCAATCCATCGTTGTCACAGAAAATTATAAACTGAGGACTGGAGATATTTTCTATATATTCAGCTCAGTTTTTTAGGTTTATAATGTCCAAGCTGCCTTCACCTCCTGAGAAGGTTTACTATTGTGAAAAACAATATTTTTCTTTGTATCCGTGGGATGGGAGCCGTGTTACTATTAATACAGGCTATGAGCCTATAAGCCGTGTTGGCCGAGTGGTATGTACCCCCGACTTTCATTTCGAAGGTCGTGGGTTCGATACCGGCCGTGCACCAATGGATTTTTCTTTCTTGAAAAATGTACATATGTGCACTCTTAACACGAGCTTTACGGTGAAGGAAACATCGTGCGGAAACCTGCGGCTTAGTTAGCTTCAGACGTATTGACCTGTTCTTTCCTCTGAATAATAGCTGACTAAGCTGAGAGGATGGTATAGGTGCTGGGCAAGCCTAATCCTTCTTACAATGTCCCAGGCACTGCAGCGTCCCGTACAGCATGATTACCAGTTGCTGACGTTGTATAAATCATCTATAATAGATGCAAAGGCCTTACTTTTTTTGAGCCTATAACTAGCACCACTCTCTGACAATACAGGTTAGGATTATGTTTCTTACACTATCAAAGTACATCTGTTCAATGTGCGTTGTAACCTTTATGAGAGAAAATAAATATATCTTTAGTTTTTAAGCGTCAACGGCAATTCCAACAGGAAAAGTTATGATTTTAGCAGTCTATCTATTTACTTTTACTTATCCTGGCGCGTCGATCCCAAGGTGAGTACTGGCCTCCAATACAAAAGAACCCCATGAAGTAGATGAAGAGAAATATCTTCGCTCAGTTCAAGTGTAGGAGAATAGATGGAGGCGGAGCGGCGGCGCTTGACAGAAGTCTTTGTATGTAGAGGTAGATATCTATTCACGGTTGTTCCACCGTAGCACGATAATACACTACACGATAATAGGTATTGCTTTTTCGATTGTGCAGATGGATCTTAATCCATCTGTAATATCTTTTCAATTTTACCTAGTAAATCCAGATTTCAACCGAATTTAATGATCATATCTAGTCGAAATGGTTTTAACTTTAACGCTGAGCTTCCTTAGTAACTTTACAGTTTTAAATACACTTCTCCTTTTTCTTTTTATCCATAAATCATCTTATTCATGATCGGGATTCGCCATAACATTGCGACTTTACATGCATATTATATCCTACCACTACTTTCTTTTTTTTGTACTTGATTCAAAAACAATAAATTAATTAGACATTAACTTAATTCTCTATATTTCATAGGACACACCGTATTACGTATTACATTCCTTGAAGATTCCTTGCTCTCAATATCACGTTTCTGTCTTGACGATTGGTGGGTCAAATTCTCGGCCTACGCTTGTTACGTGATCCTACGAGAAAATAAAAATGAAGATGGATAGATAGATTTAAAATACTTTATTCACGACCCTCATTTGGTTTGCATTTTGGCGCGAAAAACGGCGGGCGCTCCGCGTCGGCGCTAAGTGGATACTGGCTCGGTTTTTACAATGGAGCGTATCGTGGTATTTACGCTCTGTGGAAAGGGATTGAATGAAGCTTGTCAGTACAATCATTCATAATTTAGTCTGTGTTCGGGATATACAGCGTAAAAATTATTTTCTATTAATTATTGATTTAATTTTATATAAAAAATACTTTTGTTTGTAATTCAAAATGTATTATCATATATCTACATGTTTTGCTGTATATACATAGTATGTGGTATAACCTCACTATATATAACATAACATGTAGGTGTCTTAGAACAAAATATTTTTGATCGTAATTATAAAGTGCATTTTTTATGCATTTTTTATGCATAATCTTTTTTTTTAATTTGAATTTAATCGAATAAAATTATTTTTTCTTGGGCTACGTAAATTTTATTTGTTATTGTCATTGTCAACTTCATTCAGAAGGCTACAAAACAAAGAAGAAGTTGATAAACACCATAGTTTAAAAATGACAATTGTTTTCGTGGAACGATGACTCACTGGTCAGTTTACTTACCAAAACCAAACAACGGCTAAAAAATATTGGTAAGTAAACTGACCAAAACCAAACGAGCGGATATGACAAGGGGTTATAATGGTGTACATGTATGTACGTTAAACGAATTACATATTGATCATATTATATATAATATACATTATAAGTACATAACATAATGTAAGTGTAAAACAAAAAGCAATAACGTTACAACAAGACATGAGAGACATCAAAGCTGTCATCGACCGCTATGGACACCGAATGTTATTCATTATTGCTGTAATAGTCACGGCTGTCCTACTAATATTCAAGGATATCCGGAAATATTGATTCCGTATTCGGTACGGTTGTATAAATGACATAAAAGCGGTTATAACCGGTTCAATCTGAGTATTAAATAAGCACCTATAATGAATCGGAAGAAGCATTAATAAGTTATGATATAGTTTTCATTATAAAATAAAACAGGAAATGGTCAAAACAAATTTCATAAAATAAAAAATGTAAATAATGCCCGCTTGGTCAATCTTCGGAATCCTTTCGCTCAAGTTTAACTCTAGAAAGACAACTATTTTTATTGATTTAAGTTGAAGTTGTCTTTCCAGACATAAATATTTTGCGAGATTTGTTAAAAACTAGAATAAAACTTGCTAGAGTAAGGTCCCTGAATATTTTTATTTTTATCCGCTACTCTTTATTCAATAACAATAATCCTAAAAAGATGGTATTTCTAGAACTAAAGGATCATAATGTAACACTAGATTGGGAGTTTCAAGTAGGTACGGATACGGATATAACCACAGCACTAGCTGTGACAAGTGATCCGTTGAATTGCGCATTTGGACTGTCTCGAGGGCTCTATGATTCTAGTGCAAATAGAAGGGGGGATTAGTTTCCACTACATCGAACTATCGAGTTGATGGCGATTTGTCTATGGTTGTAGTTTCATAATATTTATATTACCAGAGGTAGAAAGATAAACATCCTGAGGAATCTTGCCCCATATTCGCTCTTTTGAGACCACGACAAATGATGATAATAATTATTTTACAAAACGTATTTCTTGAACAATCAGGAGATATTTCACTATCAAAATTAACGTGAGATATACTTATTCATTTTGTAAAAACGGGAATTACTCACGTAATATTTAACGTCGAAGATTATTCCGACACGTTTCGATATTTCAAGAATATCATCATCATGGGATTGACGGTAACAACATGTTCGCAATAAATATATTGAGTATTGAGTACTGAATGCCCGTCCGCGCGTGGGGCCGACACGTCAAATGAGTCTTATTAATCCTTAAAAATTACCGAAACGAATGAGCTCAGAAAAAAACAGATAGTTATTAATCATCTCAACTTTTTCTCCTAAAAACCTCGTCCAGTATTCAGCATAAAAACTCAAGATCATTACTGGATTTCCCCTCAAGGAACCTTGTAGCCCGTAATAATACTGTCTGCAACTTACCTTTCTCGAACCTCATTGAATCGTATGCACAATTTGATCGAACCATTGTCGACGACGATATTACGGAGGTAATGAAATATAATGATATCGTGCATCCCTTAAACTGACCTTTTGGTGATATTCGAAGGGAAAAACTAGCTAAATGGAATGGAAAGCGAAAGGTCGGACACAGAAAATATAGATTTCGTAGGTACTGTAAGTAGATTTGTAGGATTTTGTCAATGAGTGACTTTTCACAGACAATCTGAGCAATAGAGAATCGTTGCATATCTGATTAGTAGGTATCACTTCTACGTAACGAGCCCGAACTAAGCATAGCTTGTACTATGGAAACCAGATAATTGAACGACGATGTATCAATTTGGCTATTTGACTAAATTTTTATGTTGGACTAACAGTCCGTCACGTAGAGTAACAAAATCTATTGGACATGTATTTATGCTTTTTTAAAGTATTCAAAAAATAACCGCGATACATTATATCGAAATGTCGCGCGAAGTCACACGCTAGTACGTACCGATGTGCCTCGGTACAGAATTATGACGTCACGAGCCCCCACTTCTAAACCTCAACTCGCATTATTTAAATATTGTTTCATAAATTTGAAAACGCAAAAAATACATGTCTTTTATTTTTTATTATCTAACTGAAGGACTAAATAGAATTCTGATTTTTATTATACCCTATAACATGCATATTGTTACTAAAAATGGATAGTGGAAACTGTTTGTCTGCCGTGTCTACCTAACGAGCCGATGGGAACGCATCCGTTCCCAATCTGATTTATATCGAAGGGGATTAAAATTTAACGAGTCGTCTACACTGGCTTCACTCTTCTTTGTGCTCTCGTCCTCTGTTGAACGTGTGGGATGAGGCCGGGAAATGGAAAATGTTTATTTTAACCAGAGGCATTTTATACTCTTTGAAAGTTTATAGTTTCCTGACCTGGTGTAGCTGGAATCACGTACATACATAACGTTGGTAAATAAAATGTATTAAGGAACATTTTTAAAAACATTTAACAAACCGCTCTCATTTATTTGGTTGGACGAAAATAATATCATCCGCCATCTTGGTCGGCGGTCATTTTGAAAGTATTGAGCGTTGCACAATGCATTGTCACTAAAGACGTATCTAAAATATTTATCGTATTTAAGGAACTGGTCCTATCACAAAATGCGTTTTGAAAAATATAAATTGGAGATTCTTCAGAAAAAGTATATTTGAAGGTCTAAAATTATTTTTTCTAGTAGAATAGATAGGTTAATGGTAGGATGGGTATCCTACCATAATTTCTTCGATAAAATATGTATTTTACCGATTTTAAAGTCAACACAGTTGCATCACTAACAATAATAAACGTGAAGTTAGCTATAAAGAACACTTCTAACAAACTTGAAGTAAGGCTCAAACAGAATTGTAAATTCTGACTACTTCCATTACGTCATTATTCTACTAACTAAGCTAGCAAGATTCAAACCGGATGGACAAACATTGCAAGTTAAATGAAAGCTTGTAATAATATGAATCCTTATCAACATCATTATCACCTCTGCCGTAGGACGTCCACTGCTGGACAAAGATCTCTCTCATGATTTCCGAGTACTGATAATGATGGGGTTGTTGCCATATTGGCCACGCTTGGCAGGTGGGATTGCGAGAACGTGCGGTTGATACACGGAAACACGCTACTGCCCATCTTTTGGGGGTATCCCTTGGCATATTCTTACTGCATCCACGGGCAAAAGAGGTGGGGTAACATTCTACTGTCCAGAATTGGGCGACCTACGGCTGCAATGCTGATGATGATGTAATCAAATTGAGTTTTTGAAATCCCTTGCACGTTCCCTGTGCAGCTAAGATTAGTGTTCGTAATCCTATGATTATTAAACAACGCTTGTCCACTTTTTCTTAAAACTCTCGTATACATAAAAAATAAGATTACCTTGTTAAAGAAAAGATAAAGATAATTTATTCACACAAGACATGGTTACATATATTGGTGGAACACAGTTATATAGAGAGCGACACAACTCGCCTGTCTACAGGCATGTGAATATTAATATATATAAATGTACTAATAATTAGTAGTATCGTTCTGTTTATCATATCTACAATTTAACATATTTTGAAATGATTAAATAAATAGTTATCTAGATTAATTAAAATGTCAACTTCATTTGCAGTCAGCAATTGTCGAAACTAATAATAATACCTATTTCATGTCAAATTAATACCTACAATAAAATAATCATCATAATTTAAATGTCAAATACTGTTCAATTGTGTAAAAACAACGTTCGATAAGAAAGTAAAAAAGTTTTTTACTTAGCGCGGACATGTTCTAAAAGCAGAAGCTGATATTAAATTAACAATACCGTTGAAAAATACACGTGACGTGCCGTAAAGCCTGAACCCGATAGAACGAGGTCTGATCAACAAAATGGATTTAAACTCTGAAGGGCGGTGGACAGGTAACTTGATTAAAAAAGTGCGCTTGCACGGCATTCGGACAGGTATGTAACCAGAACTGGTAGACAACGCGATCTTTAAGAGCTTTGATTGCCCATGTATAATATGTATATTATTATTTATTATTATGAGCCATTTGGGTCCCACTGCTGGGCAAAGGCCTCCCCCAATTCCCTCCATACATCCCGATCCTGAGCTGCTTCCCTCCAGTCAACGATGTACTGATCGAGTTCGTCCCGCCATCTGCGCTTCGGTCTGCCGCGTCGCCTTCTAATAATAAAAATTACAAGTTTTTTTTTTCCTAATTATGTATAATACAAATTAAAAAGTTTGTGACAAATAGGCCAATATTATAACACCAGAAGATGGAATGCGACGTCGGGGCAAACCGGGGAGACTGGGGAAGCGATTGCAGGACAACCTCGATTAATTTAATAGTACTTGGTTTCATATTTCGAAGGAGAGAGATGACTGAAAGAGTGGCGGAGACCTTTGCGCAACAGTTTCGGACTACATGGATCCCTAAATAAAAGTGTTATTAACAATACTTAGTCTTAATGTTAGATAACTAAATATATATACAATAGATAAATATAAAGATTTATTTACTTAACACACACGCACATACAGAAAGGCAAAAAGAAAACACACAGAATAGGTATAAAATACACAACATTGGTCTTTCCTAAGTGCGTGGCTAAGTAGGTTCAGCCTCAGCCAAATGTCGCTACCGCACCAAGGACGATAGCGTAACCTCCAAAATAGTTTTACCGATTGATGTACGAGTATGGTTCCCTCGTCTGTTCTGTCATGAATCAGTCAGCTTTGGCCGTGTTCAAAAAGGTACAAAAATACAAGGACAACAAGGAATATAAAGTAATTTTTCGCAACTGGTTGTCAAAATGGAAATAAAAATTATTTTTTCGCAACTAAATACGTTTCTTTGAATTATACAAATCTGACATAACAGCAAATGTCGATTGTATTTTTAATATATAAGATACAAAAAAATACACAGACCTGAGTAAAATATCTGTAGCAAACTTTTGACGGTGTGAATCGAATCAGCCAAATATTAGATTAACTAAGCCATTCTGGTTGTCAAATGAGTTTGGTACCCAAAAAGACTGTTATAGATGATAGGACCCCAAAGTGCTGTCCTCAGTTCGGACCTGCTGCCAGTAATGGTAATTCAACTAGGCCATGAGATGTGAGTCAGTTACAAAGTCATTTACAGTGTGTTTTTATAAAATAGGTTCGATTTTAAAACAGTTAACTCATTGATTCCGTTAGCAAAGCTAGCTAACGTAATATATACCTCGAGCAAGGTAAACATTTCGTCGCTCATTACCTCCCGGACGGAAACTTGTAAATATAATTGGTAGATAGATAGATAGAAAATTATTTATCGCACACCACATTAAAAGAACATAAACAATTTAATTGTTGTTATTTATATCATAGAAATTTCAAATAAAAATGTTCCCTACAGATAGTTTCATCTCCAATATATTCACTTAAGGGGAACGCAGGGAAGGGACGATTCATTTAATGTATTGATTATTTTTATATCCGAAATTTCTATTAAATCAACTGAAAAACTATGATTTCACAATCTTCCGATCTTTCATACCTTAATTTACCATCTGGGGGTGATTTTTGGGGAATGCTGTTAAACGGGTTATTTAAGTTTGAACCTTAATATCTAAGAAGAAAGTTCAAGTAAAGTACAAGTAACTTAAAGTAAAAAATAACGATTTTTCAATGCAAACTTACACCCCATATTTCAACCTATTCAAATTTAATTTTCACAACAAAAAGTAAAAATATCTTATATCCGTCTCCAACGTCTAATCTATTTCTATGCTAACATTTATCAAAATCGGTTCAGCCGTTTTGATGTGATAATGGAACATACATACACCCATTTATTTATTTGTAGGGATTAATAATAACAAAAGTCTAAGTCAATTTTTTTTACATGTTTAAAGAAGGATTTAATTATTGCAAGTAGGCTCCTACCTGGTTATTTTACTTCTTCAATTTAGTTAAGAAAGTTGTAAAGAAACCTCCGAAAGTTTTCAAAGAACATTTTATGCCTATTGTTGCGGAGTTTATACCAAAATCTTACAGTATCTACCATTTCCATAAACTTTGATCGAATTTGGTGCTCCTTTAACAACTTTTCGAATAACAAGGATAGGTACCAAAAATAACGGATTCGAGTTTAAAGTTGCTACAATTTGAGTTTCAAATTGTTCTTTTAAAATACCTATATTTTTGATAGTAATTTATCACCGGAAACTTATTGGAAAACCGATTATTACAACAGATACATATATGATAACATGTATGCGCACACTTAACACGCGCTTTAACGATGAAGGAAACAACGTCAGGAAACCGGCGGCTTAATTAGCTTCATACGTAATTGACCTGTTCTTTCCTCTGACTAATAGATGACTAAGCTGAGAGGATGGTGTAGGTGCTGGGCATGCCTAATCCATCTAACAATGTCCCAGGCAATGCAGCGTCCCGTACAGCATGATTACCAGTTGCTGACGCTGTATAAATATAAAACCGGGCAAGAGCGAGACGGACTCGCGCACCGAAGGTTCCGTGCCATCATACAATATAATATATGACAAAGGCGGTTTTATATTTGTTGGAGAACCTTGACAGCGCCATCTCTTGTCTGATAGCGGAACTTATGTAGATTTTTTACACTTTCGATGATTTCTAAAAAAGTATGCTAAGTAGAGAGATTGTAATAAATTTCATCTAATCTTTACATACACTTCTAATAGCAATAAAAGTTTCAGAGGTTTATCTCCGCAAACTTCGGAGATAAGGGGGGGAACGCTTTTTTTTCAACATTTTTGTAAATAATTCAAACGATACAACTAAAAGAAAAACTAAAAACTGTTTATTAATGTGCAAATAAATACCTGTCATATGATACCCCACATCACCTAGTAACTTTCCAAAAATTTTGAAAACCACTCCCACACTACCACTTCTACTTCCACTTCCACCCCCATTGTCTAAAAAACTATGCAAATTGGATAGTTCACTATAATTTTCCTATAAAGTTTACACATACACTTCTATTAACTATAAAAGTATCACGGGTTTATCTCTGCAAACTTCGGTGATAAGGGGGGGGGGGGGGGGCGGTCGTTTTTTCAACATTCTTGTAAATTCCTCAAAAACGATACGACTTAAAGGAAAACTAAAAACTGTTTATTAATGTGCAAATGAACCCTTTCATATGATACCCCACACGGCCTAGTAACTTCACTTAAAAATTTTGAGATCCCCTATCCGCCCCCCTGCAATCGAAATAAGAATATTTATTAACATTTTCATATATGTATGCTATATTAGTAAAAAAAGTGTTGTCTTTTACCATTTCAAATTTTAAGTCGATAGCATCAGTAGTTCTCGAGATATCCATTTGTGACAGACAGACAGAGTGATTCTATAAGAGTTCCTTTTTACTATTTTGGTCCGGAACCCTAAAAAGTAAAAGTAAAGAAACTAGTATACAGAATCAGGCACCTTATAAATTAATTAATTTTACTTAGGTAAGGGTACCTTGGCTAAACTTCCCTCGCACTAGGTCTCGGTACCTAGCGCCTGTATAGCACAGGTAGGTAACAGTGATTCACTTTGGACACTCGCAATAAACCTTTGAACATAAGGAGGTGTTGACAATTATTTAGATTTTTTGCGTGAAACTAGTTACTATGCTCAATAAATATCTAGTAAGTATATTAAAGTAATGATAAAGTAGCAGTAGTGTGCCCGTGTGTGTGTATGTGTGCGAGTGTGTGTGTGTCAGAGAGTGTTTGTGCGTATATGTACGAAATTACTGATTGTCTTTATACCTCTATATGATGGAGTTTATTCAATAGTTGCTAGAAGCTTTTCTGTCTCTTCTTATGATAGATTTAATAGGTAGTCTGTTGTATTTTTTAAAAGATGTTTGTAATTTAAGTTATCTAGCTTTTCTGTCTTTTCGTATGATAGATTTAATAGGTAGTCTGTTGTATTTTTTAAAAGATGTTAACGATATCTATGCTTTTGTTTATTTTATTGTATATCCGGGAACCTAAGATTAAATTACACTTGCTACCAAATTTTGTTCTTGATTTTTGTAATTTGAAGATAATGTCTTTCCTTCTTTATAATTTACTTATTTGAAGGGTAGTTTTATTAACAAGTGAATGTTGATTGGCAATAATTTCTTTGATAAAGAGTTGTCTGACAGTTTAACAACAACACCGAACACAATTTATACCTAGAAGAAAGTGGTAGAATATCTACGTGGCTTAAAAGTAGACACTTTTAAGAGAGCCCTTTGGGCACGCTCCAATTCTAGCATATGTGTTGTGTCAGCAGAACCCCAAGCTTTTTTACAATAGGATAAAATTGATTGTGCTAGACTATAAATCTCTATGAGGCAACCAAAATCTAGCATGTGCCTTAGTTTTTTTAAAACATAAACAAGTTTTCTAATTCTTCCTGAAATATATATGCTCATATAATGTATATGCTCATTCATTTTGTAATAACGGGAATTCTTCACGTAGTATTGTTACGTCGAAGATTATTCCGACACGTTTCGATTTTTCAAGAAAATCATCATCATGGGATTGAATGCCCGTCCGCGCGTGGGGGCGACACGACACTGGACACCATTTAATTTTGAAAGTGAAATGTATATGCTCATGCCAGGATAGGTGTTCATAGATCTGGATGCCTAAATACTTTATATGAGATACCGATAAATCATCTATAATAGATAATAAAATATACTAGATATATCACACATCACCTTCTAGTCACAAAATAAGCAGAGCTTTTGTAATACGAGATGCTTGATAGAATACTTAAAAACCATTTTGTTTTGTAAATATGTACCTACATAAAAAATCCAAGAAATTATCGGCAGATAAATAGCACCTTGTGAGATATTGCGGGAATCGAAATGCGTCACGGAGTTCGCCTGTCTGATAACGTATCTCACGACATGTTTGAACAGGCGTAAATCAAGCGATCATGGCTGGACATACGTCAATTTCTTGCTTAAGATAACATCTTAATCAAAATTGACCTTTGATAGCTGATGAATGATGATGCTTGCGACATTCACGCCTGTTGCAAACCTGCCGCGCGATACTTAATCAACCTGCGGTTGGATTGCTACAAACACTGGGAGACCGAGATGGCTGGAAAACAACAACGGGTTTAAAATAATAATAAATCCGTAAAACTATACTTATTATTTATTAGTATGTCCGTTAAACTAAGCTTCATCGCTGCGACAGCCGATATCGAAATCCCGCCCAACAAGTTCTGAGTTTTGTAACAGCATAAATGACACGTGGAAACATGGTACTTTATGGGTGGAACTGCAGTCCTTGTGTGTTGAAGATTCGCATTTTATTATTCTGAAATAATGAAAAGCCAAGTTTAATTCCATGTTTACGCAACGCGGTAAGTAAAAACATGTACTAAACTTAAGGTCATTTCAGGAACAGGAAAATAAATTAGCTCGTGACTAGCAACCAGGAAAGATGAGTGGTGAAAAATGCCGTTTTCTTAATAGGTTTACGTAAGCTATAAAACAAAGGTAATTTAGCTGCTGTATTTATGTCAACTATTAGCAGTCTTTAAACTACTAAACTTAGACAATGTATCTTAGTCTATTAAAAACTAAAATCTTAGTATATTAAAGTACCTAATTTAATTTTGTTTTAGATTTAGTTTATAATGAGTTATGTTATGTAGTAAGAATCCTTGTTTAAGCTAAAAACCTAGTTTTGTGTTATACAATTAGTGAAGTAGGTATCCCTTTTTTAATGTATTGTTTAATAATTTAAGTCCCAAATTGTTTTAGTTCCTACTAAATGTTACCTTTTTAAAATTAGAATCTACTCTGTCTGTCGGGCAATAACAATAATTATAATTACAGTTTTAGGGAGGGAACTGATTTTCTGCAACACAGTGCTAAACTAAAGCCGGGTCCGCAGCGCCAATTTTCTAACAAAACATGTTAACATAACATGTTAAGCAAAACATGTTTTTAAAACAGCCCGTCTGGTGTGTTCTGTTTTGTTTATTGTTTTTGTTTCATTCTAATTCATTTCAAAAATGAGTTCCGACGAAGAGGACGTAGAAGCTGTAATAGCTATAGTGGATTTAGTTCTACAAAGACGTAACCGAAATAGATTCTGGGTCCGACCCTACCTGCTACCTCGTTCCTTCAATATTTATCAAGAACTGAAAATCGATGATAGATTCGGAATAAAAACATTTTTTTAGATTTTCGGAGAGTGATTTTGAAGAGCTGGTATCATTAATTTAACCAGATATAGAGAATTATTATTAATTATTCAAAACATAACCTCAACGAGTGAACGAACGAATGACGTCTTGCTTCAATTAGCGCGAACATAAAATGCATGCAACGCTTCCCCTCCCCGCAGGCGAACGCGGGTGATATCCATTTGTCTCGGCAAACATGTTTTTGTGTTTTTGCTAACAAAACTGTTAAGCCACGCCCCTATTCTGTTTTGTAAACATGTCATGATGTTAGAAAACACGAAAACACGGCGCTGCGGACCCGGCTTAACGCAGAAAACAGTATCACTAATCTATGTTTTTATATTATTTTTGCAATAAACGATTTGTATTTGTATTTTTTTTTCTATGGACATTTAGAAAAAGAGCCTATTCTCAAGTCTCTAAATTAGTTTTTTTTTTAATTTTATTATGCAGATCTATCTTTTTTATTTTAATATGATATATCAGAGCCACGTCTATGAACAAATTTTCAAATTCGAAATGATTCGTTGGAAATAATAATAATTATTAAATAAAGCATAATCGGTTAAATACTACTAATTTTCATTCTACTTTCAAATTTTGTTATCGCTCTACAGAACGAGTGAAATGTGTGATGAACTTAAAACTGCGTACATGAGTTTTTGTGACCAGTATTCATTTCAGCCGTGAAATGTCCACTGCTGAACACAGGCCTCCTTCATGGATCTCTATGAGGGGCAGTTGCCATATCCACCACGCTTGGCAGGCGGGTTGGCGAGCGCAGTACGGAATGTTGATATACGGAAAGACGCTGCCGCCCATCTTCCGGAGGTGTCCCTTAGCAGGCTCTTACTGCATCCACGGGCATGAGAGGAGGGGTAACATTCTACTGCCGGCACCCCACGGCACAACGACCAGTGGCGATTCAAAAATACAGATCGAGTTTCGTAAACTTGACTTTTATTAATCCAGAAAAATAAAATGCGTATCTTCAACTGTCCCCATGTTCAATAAACTTATACCCATTTAGTTCCGAACTGCTGAATGATTTTATGATTTTAACTCGGTTCTCGGAAATGGAACCCGTCTAGTGTTTTCCGTGATATATTCGGGATATTGTTGCCCCTGCATAGGCATTTATTATTCCAATGTAGCCGCTATAACGCGCCATAGATAAATATTGTGAACCCTTTTTATGCCCGCGGATGTATAGTGGTCTAATTTTGGATATATTTTGCAATATTTCTTGCGGAAATGCGGGAAGGACTTGTAACGAATGTCGGTGATCCATTTAGGGATGTTTTACGTCGCAGAATGCTAGTGATAAAGATGCGATTGTCGCCGTCTCATAAAATGTTTTGATTAATGTTTCGTATCCAACAATTGTGTGATAAATAGTAGTTTGTAAACAGCTACAAAACAACTTGGTAGTCTTCTACTGGGTGTATTATAACATGTGTACTAACCCAAAAAACCATTAGTAACCCCATTTAAACCCAAGATCTGGATCTTAATAGTAGAGAAAATAGTTCGAAATACATTTCGCGCAGTTATAGTGAGTGTAAAAAAAAAATCAAGTTAAAAGTAAAGTTTCGATTACCGAAGCCGTTTTTAGATGCAACACCAGTAGGATGGCCTTAATGAGACTTAAAAGGGCTTGAAAGGGCTTGAAATAACCGACAGCTCAAAGCAAAATTCGCTAGTAAGGTTTTTTCGTTCGCCGGCAGGGCAAATCGTTATTTCACAGGGATTTTGGGATTACACTAGCATACGCAGAGCTTATGCTTGTTAAACGTTGCTACCTTTTAGTTGAGAATTAATTCAGTGCGCGTGTTATTTTGGAAAAAATGCACACGATTACCTTAAAAACATTTAGAAAGCACCCTGTAATCTAGAGACTTGGAATACTAACATTGATTTCAAACTAAATAAATGGAACATGCAAGATAATGTCGTGGGGTGCCGGCAGTAGAATGTTACCCCTCCTCTAATGCCCCTAATGCCTCTAATGATCGATGCAGTAAGAGCGCTAGGGGCCCATATACCTCCGGAAGATGGGCAGCAGCGTCTTTCCGTGTATCAACATCCCGTGCTGCGCTCGCCAACCCGCCTGCCAAGCGTGGTGAGTTTAGCAGCTACCCCTCATGAAGATCCATGAGGGAGGCCTGTGTTCAGTAGTGGACGTCCTACGACTGAAATTATAAATAAAGGAACAAAGGAAATCTTTTCCTTAATGTTAACCTCTTAACTCTTAACCTTTAAGAGACTAGACTTAACTATATAAAGTTAACACACGTGTTAAATGTGCACATTTTTCAAGAAAGTTTTCCTAAATCAGTTGGCCGGTATCGATCCCACGACGGTCGGATCGAAAGTCGGGGTTACCACACTAGTCAGCCAGCGCGCCTTCTATTGCAAAATAAAATATTTTCAACAATACCATGTTGTTACAGAATGTGTGAGATTATTCATCACACAGGGCTTAATTTTATTAGCAATTGGTTTAGTTAACTCAATGCCATGAGCTAGATTATTAAGTTAGCCTTGTTTCAGTACCTACAAAGGCCAGGCATGACAATGACAGTTAGCCCTACTTGTGCTCACACTTGCCAATTTACAATAACCATCGCCAACTCCAATGGTTAAGCGGATATAAACCTTATTCCATAAGCGGTAAGGAGAATTGATTGAGGATGTTTGGAGAGCAACTTTAGAGCGAGATGGTCTAAGCATGTTACGCCAAGTTTCAGAACGGGGCAGTGACGTTGGTAACTTGTGTACTCTGTGTTTATAAGCTTGGTTCAGTGATGATCAGCTATTTTTGGCAGTTGGCATTTGGCAGATTTTTGGTTGAACTCTGCGGCGCAGTGAGCGAAGGTCTGCCTGCGAAGCTGTTTGTCTTACAAGCTGAGTGAGAGCCACTTAGTGACATCGAAGCTGAATTTAGGTAAAATAAAATGTACAATGCTTTAATTTTTACAAATAGCTACCACCACAAGATAGCCGATTATGTATTTTTGGGTCACCCTCCATGGGTATCAATATAAAAGGCTCTAACATCCTGATTCCATCGACATAATTTATTAAACATTATTTTTTCCAAAATCAGTGCGAGTCCAGTCATTTTCATTCATTCATTTCAGCCGCAAAACGTCCACTACAGAACTGTGTGCCTCCCCCATGGATCTCCATGAGGGGTAGTTATTAGCCATACTCACCACGCTTGGCAGGCGGGTGGGTGAGCGCAGTTCGGGATGTTTATACACGGAAAGACGCTGCTGCCCATCTACCGGAGGTATCCCTTAGCAGGCCCTTACTGCATCCTCGGGCATGAGAGGAGGGGTAACATTCTGCAGCCGAGTCCAGTCATCTCGTCATAATTCTCATTTATAAGAATATAAAAAGCATGAAAACATAACATACGTCAATTTATGTATTAAATTGCCAGGCAATATTATTTACTGGGAAACCACACTTACCTACAGTTTCTATTAAAAACTGATTTATCGGCTAGACAATTTTAATACAGAGGTAAATTATATTAACTTCTAAGAACCAAATGGTAAAGCAATGTTAGTCTAGTTAAAGCTTATTGGAAAATTATATTAAAAATCTAAGAAATACGTCTGAGCATCGCATTATCAAAGCCCAGAAAATAATTGCAAAACATTCGTTTGATCGTTAAAACCTATTGATTAACCACCAACGCAGTATACAAAAATAATGAAAGAAATATATCTCACTTTTTATACAACCGAAAGTGTGCCAAGTTTCAGCTAATCCTTAAGGTAGTTTTTACGTGAAGAGGTATCAAACATACATCGGATTGATGTTTGATACCTCTACTAATAGATTATGTTTGTAAATAGATTATTTTCGAAACTTCTTATCGCATTGCAAGCTTTTTCAACCAATATTTATAATGTACTTTTGGAATGGTTTATTCGCATATAATCTATTGATAGATGATCCAAGCCGTGGGGTGCCGGCAGTAGAATGTTACCCCTCCTCTTATGCCCGTGGATGCAGTAAGAGCCTGCTAAGGGATACCTCCGCAGGATGGGCAGCAGGGTGTTTCCGTGTATCAACATCCCGAACTGCACTCGCCAACCCGCCTGCCAAGCGTGTTTAGTATGGCAGTTACCCGCATGAGGCCTGTGTTCAGTAGTGGGCGTTTTACGGCTGCAATGAACACCAAACATTCCGAATTAATATTTTATGTTCTGGATTTTTTTCTTGTTATGTTTTACTTTTTATTGTTTAACTTTTATAATTTTACTGTATTTTTTTCTTCTAAATGCGTAAATGTTTCTTCTCCTTTCTCTTTTCTATACACACACTAACATACAACGTTGAACTGCGGCATCCAAAACAACATTTTGAAGTTCCCATCTCTAACCATACGTATAGTTTTACTTATCGCCATATTGCGTGCTCGGCACATGTCCATGCATGCCATTAATCATTTGTTAGTTTGGTACTAACTACCCTGCTTCACAGAATATCTAATATGATCTATTACCCGCATTTGGAGGGCGTGCCTGAGCAATTATGATAATTAAAGCGCCTTATTAATATTAGGTACCATAATTGTGTGCCGCTCAAGCTCTACGGTTTAAAATGGTTTACGAATACGATATTACTTCGTTGATGTTTGGTAGGTACTCTCATTGGAAATAGAAAATTTACATAAATTGTATTACATATACAGCTTCTCATCGAAAAATCGGGCCGTGGACGAACTAGAGCTAGGTAAATCGTCAATTAACATTTCTATATCTAAAAAAAATATTTATATGTCAAAAATTCTCTTGCGACAATCGTTTTGCCTTGATAACATCTCTTTATGGTAAAAATTTAATCAAAATCGGAATCCGTTCCAGAATTATCCTTGGTCAAAGAAAATTGGTTAAACCCCTATATCTCAAAAACTATCGCATAATCAAAATCCCCCCTCGACAATCTATAATCTATTTGTATTCTGTAATCTCTTTATGCGTTCATCAAAATCCGATCATCCATTCAACAGTTATCCTCGGACAAAAATTGCGGATATTCAACCGAAACGCCTAGTTAACAAGAACTTCGTTCGTTTCGCTCACTCAATCGATTACGTGTACCTAGTTGCGTAGCTTAACTGAAAACCTCTAAAAATACTAGTTAGAACAGCTTTGAATATATTTTTACAAAACATGAGACTTGGATTGTATAATTCGATCGATGAAGACTTCGGAACTTTCTACCTACCGCTACAAAAATGCGCTTGCCCAATCTCTTCTTCTTTCTATCCTTGACTATATGCTGATGTCTGCTACCTAGATAAATAAATAAAAAAAAGAACTGGACACACAGCATCATCTAGTCCCAAGCTAAGCAGTGCTTGTGTTATGGGTACCTACTAGATGATTGATATACGCATTCTAAACAGATAGATATTTTTAATTATATATAGAAAACAACCAGAACATCCTGATCAAAAATCTGCAGAGCGTACAGATATTTGTCCCGGGCGGGAATCGAACCCGCAACCTCTTGCCTAGCAGGCGGACTTTCGCCCGCTGCGCCACAGAGGTTTTCAAAACGATCTTACGGAGGACCAGCTTAACAAGCTTGGGCGTCTCCAAAATGTATGCATAAGGTTTATCTTTGGACTACGTAAATTTGACCACATCTCTGAATTACGAGCTAAGTTAAAATGGCTCCCTATTCGTTTTCGCCGGAATGCTCACATCCTCTCCTTCCTAACCCAATCACTCCCTACCTGAAGGAACGTTTTGGGTTCCTTCATTGCTGCAATATACGTATTCTTCGTTCGTCTGAAAATTTGAAACTGAAGATTGCACACAGAACGAGATTCTATAACAAATCCTTTTCTATTCAAGCAGTGCGACTTTGGAATGCGTTACCGGATTCAGTAAGAAAATCGTCATCCTTATTATTTAAAGCCTGAGTAAAAAACTTGTATCTGTCTAAAATTTCATAGCATTGTGTATTAGATTTTTCCGCAACATTATTATTTCCCTTCACCCTATAGTATCAGGATAATATGCATTAGTATACTAATTTGGTTTATTATAAGTATTGCATGTATTGTATGTAATGTCTGTACATGCATTTATTATATTAGTCATATTTTTATTATTGTATAATATTACAATTAGGTATTTTATTACCTCTATTATTTATTATGAACACCCCCAACCATTTTCTTCAAAATCTTCTATTCCATCCAAAGGCTGTCTGGAAGAGATCGCTTTTTAGCGATAAGACCGCCCATTGTACTTGTATTATGTTAATTATATTTTTGTAAGTTGTTCTGTTTATATTTGGTGTATAATGAAGAATTTTCATTCAATTCTAAAATATAAGTAAGTATCCACTTGCTTAAATCTTTTATGAGTGCTATTAGGATCTCGTATTGTATGAAAGCCTCGATTGCATCGAGTTAATAAAATTTTATTTTGTGAAGAATGTCTATCCGTGACCACGATGCAAAGCATTTGGTTGGCATATATTAAAATAAGGTAATTACACGATAAAGTCCCGTTCATCATCATCATTATCTCAGTCGTAGGGTGTTCTCTGCTGGATGGCTACTGGAGGTCTCCCTCAGGGATCTCCCAAGTACTGATCGTGAGTGGGTTGTTGCCATACTCTCCACGCTTGGCAGGCACGTTGGAGAGCGCAGTACGGGATGTTGATACACGAAAAGACGCTGCTATCCATCTACCGGAGGGTATCCCTTGGCAGATTCTTAGGTGCTGCATTCACGGGCAAGAGAGGAGGGCAATATTCTACTGCCCGTGCCACACGGCGGCCCGTTAAATAGTTTAAATCCAAAAACATCTTTTCTAAATGGACGATGTTTTGGAGCTGACTACGTTTTAGTTTCACCTCATCATCATCATCATTTCAGCCATAAAACGTCCACTGATGAACACAGGCCTCCCTCATGGATCTCCATGGGGGGTAGTTGCCATACTCACCACGCTTGGCAGGCGGGTTGGTAAGCGCAGTATAGGATGTTGATACACGGATAGACGCTGCTGCCCATCATCCGGAGGTATCCCTTAGCACGCTCTTACTGCATCCATGGGCATAAGAGGATGAGGGTATCATTCTACTGCCGGCACCCCACGGCGTAATTTCACTTCACCATTTCGTTTCTTTATATTTTTTCCTTCTTTGCTCTAAATATTTAAAGCTACATTCTTAAAATGCCTTTACAAATACAAATCATTTATTCGCTGGAATGTAGGTACAAATAGGTCTGAATAATGTCAATATAAGGTAATCCAATACATTCTGCCTTAAAAAGGCGTGCAAATTACAAAATGAAGTTAAGTAAACATGTCAAAATTAATACGAGATAAATTGGTCAGTAGTAATTAATAATTAAAATCCAGAATAAAATATAAGAAATGTCAAAAATATACATCACAAAATTAATAAATATAAATAAAATAGAAATAACAATGACAACCACAATCAAATTACTAACACACAACTTTTCGAAACACATAGGTAGAAATCGTTCTCAGAGCTTTACGTCTTTAGCTTTAGTCTCCCCGTGAAACCTTTCTAGAATTAATCATTTTTAAATTTATTTATTTAATTCATCATTGCGCACAGTACAAAAAGCGGCACAAATGGTGCGGAAGTCATTATTATTTATTCAAAAGTTCTGGACATGAATTTTAATAAGCCATTAGCTAAGTGGGGTGCCGGCAGTAGAATGTTACCCCTCCTCTCATGCCCGTGGATGCAGTAAGAGCCTGCTAAGGGATACCTCCAGAAGATGAGCAGCAGCGTCTTTCCGTATATCAACATCCCGTACTGCGCTCGCCAACCCACCTGCCAAGCGTGGTGAGTATGGCAACTACCCCTCATGGAGCCTTGGATCTCCATGAGGAGGCCTGTGTTCAGTAGTGGAAGTTTTACGGCTGTAGTAATGATGATTAGGCTTATATTTTAACGTGGCAGTGCCGTGGGTTACCGGCTACAGAATGTGAGCCCTCCTGTCTTGCCCATGGACGCAGTAAGAATCTTTCTCTTAGCCGTTGGACGCCCATTGCTGGCCTTCCTCATGTTTCTGGAAGAAATGTCAGGAGAGATTTGTTTTTTTTTTATTTATAGTTACAAGGAATTACTATTTTATTATACAGCATCTGAAACCACTAAGGTTTAACTAATTGCTGAAAATAGTCTTCACCAAAGGTAAAATAAAAACATTATCTTAAAATAAGAATAATGACTAATTAAACTTGAAAAAAATTACAAGAAATTTATATCTTACTAAGAAGCTAGGTAACCGAAATATTTAATTTAAGAGTTATCAGGTGACACAGAGTATTTTTTCAGTTTTGATTTGATGTTCTTTCTGGTTAAACTACATATGTCTAGGTAAACTGTTTATGCACCGGGGAACAAGATAAGCAGTTGTCCGCTCGCCATAGTTCGCACAAGGTGTGCAAAGCTTATTTCTAGAAATGGCTCGAGTGTATATCGGGTGTGTAACAATTTGGTTCAAGGATTCGTTAAAAAAGTTTTCTTATAGGAGTAAATATTTGATTTATATATAAATATCTGATATTTGTTGTATAACTCAACAAGCTTGGCAGACAGGTTGGCGAGCGCAGTACGGGATATTGATTCACGGAAAGACGCCGCTGCCTATCTTCCAGAGGTATCCCTTAGCAGGTGCTCTCTATCTTTAAAATAAAGAGCGTCTTCGAAGTTGGCTATAGCTTTAGTACGGATATCCAAAAAAGGTTTTCTCTGTACGTTTGTATGTCAAAGATAATGTTCAACGTGATATTTAGCCGCCTTATCGCTAGTGCAGCAGGGTTATCTTCTCACGCGGACCAAGAGTTTCGGGCGTGAGCCCCTTACTGCGGTCTTTCTTTCCGCCCTTAGTTAAGACTAAGGGGTCCTTGGGGTGGCCCATATGGGCCGTGTGTCTGTGCTCCTGTGGTGTCGGGCTCGGGATCGGTGTCCGTGCGGTCGCTTAGGTCGTCATTTTCAGAGTCGGTGTGTTGCTGTAGTAACTCTCTGGCGTATGGTTTTGTTTTCAGTAGTCGGTTGTACTTAGGCGCTAGGTCCTGTAAGTGTTCGTGGTCTGAGGCGTCGCTTCGTTGGAACATGTTCTTCGCTAGGCGGGTAATGGAGGCATCCAGGGTTTCAAGTTTGAGGTCTCGCAATGTGGTGCTGTTCCAGACGAAGCGACTAGTAATCACACATACACGCACAGAGAACTTTTAATAAAATGTTTACTTATAATTCTTTATTCATCTGTTGAATGTTTTTTTTATTACATGACATTTTTTATACAAGAATTTACAGGTTTTTTGGTTAATTTTAAATAGTGTTATTTGTGTAAAAAACTTAAGCAAATTTTTGTTACAAATTTTGGTTGGAGAACGTCACTGACATTCCAAACAGTTACCTAATTTTCGCAGCTGTCAACGTAAGTATACACCGTGCCCGTTAATAACCCGAAAGATTTAAGCCAACGATTCTATAGCCTAATTAGAGTATATAAAGTTATGTAACATATAGTCCAAAAACCCATACTTAAGGAGATATTAATTATTTAAAACAAATCACAAGTTAAAAAATCTCTAGTCTAACACACCCTAAAAGCAAACATCGTGCTAGACATAACTTGACACTTCTTGTCATAGAACACAATTCACGGCATTCGCCGTTCGTCGTATGATTTCGGAGCGATTCGTGAAGTGTCACGCTCGCTCTTTGTTTCTCTACTTGAGTTTCTCAACTAAAGACTTTTTCAGCGGGCAATTAATATGATTTAATTTGTACTGAAATAGTAATTTCATTAAAACAAATAATTAGACACTGTTGATATAATATTACTTACTCGTATTGTCGTCAAAAATACGTGATTTAAATCTTTCTGGTTATTAAGGGGCACGGTGTATAATTGTTACATGTGTTTCTTGCATTAATAAATACATTTGAATTTGTGAAAGATACAAGCGACATTAAGTGCATTCTAATCACACTAGCTATTCTACAGCATCCAAGAAGGTACAAACTAAGCTTGCTTCCATGTAACCACTATCTCCCTGCACTGAATTAGTGAGGAACTCTGCCACATCAAGAGCTGTCAGTGTGTCACCACAATCCACCAGTCTCAGTTAAACTGTTCTTAATCCGAGATTAACCTGTCCTTAAACAGGACATCGTGAATTATCTAGGGCACTGGGGCGTTATCAAGATGTTCTCAGTTGATTTAATGGTCTACCCTAAACATCAACTGGCATTTTCGTATTCAAGAACAACCTAAGATGCAAATGGTCCTTTGGTCCTCTGGTCTTTTTCGGCCAACAGTGGCACAGAAAAGACCTACTGGTGCCCCGCCCGACTATCATAACTCATTAGTATGTGTAAATGTGTATGTAATCTTGAGTATTTGCCATTGTTTTTCTTTGTACAAATATGTTAGCGCAGTAAGGGGCTAACGCCCGAAACTCTTCGTCCGCGTGAGAAGATCACCCTGCAAACTTATAATTTTGAGTATCATTAAATGTTGTAAATTAAATAAGTACTTAAGCAAAATATTAAATATAGAATAATGTATTACTTATACATAAATTTAAAGAATAATAGTTGTCAGAACTAATTTTATTATGAATGGCATATGTTGCAATTGAAGTATTAAGCAGTACTTAATACTTCAATTGCAACATTTTAATGGTAAACAATGTCGAATAAATAATGTTGATTTTAATATTAGTTATTGTTAAGTTATTGATATTAAATTTAAGTGAAGGATCTGTGACAATTTAATTTTGTGTATGATATTAGTACACTGAACTAGTATGTGCTAGTACACTGTAGAAAATGTAAATTAACGAAATAAGAAGTTAATGTCAGACTATTTTAGATTTATGATTTGTTTTGTTGTATCTTTTTTTAGTATGATTTTTAAAAAATAATACTAATTTGTAACGAGAGTCCAGGAACAGGGAAATTCCTGTTAGCAGGATGGCCGACTGTTAGCGACTTCGATAATATTCTGGGTTATTTAAATTTAAATATCAATATAATATAGATAAAGATCTTTATTGAAATGTCATTGTCTAGTTGATCTGGTAAACATGTCAAATCAATGTAGAAGTTGTAAAGAAAGAGGCATTCGGAGTGAAGATAGTGAGACGAATTGTTAAAAAAAGAGTAGATCAGGAGATATTGAGTAAAAAAAATAGCAAAGAAACAGGAAATTACTAAATTATACGCGATTAATCAGTGCTAAATGTAAAGTAATTTTTAGAGGCTCGAAGTAATAAAGGAGCTATCTTAATATGAATACCTGACTTATCATTGAATAAGCCCTCGGAAAAGGAAAATCTAATACAAGGGCAAGTTATAATCAAAACAAGCTTTGAACAAACACAAACGCCGGCCCAGAAGGCAAAACATTAGACAAAGTCATTTAAACTGTACCTACGCAGTCACTCAGTTCACAGGCCAGCTCTATCATTAGTTTGATCAACTAGCTTCCACTGTATCCCCTGAGTTCGCATTTCATCTCAATTTAACTACTTATATCTGTTTCACGGAGGAACTTCTGTTCGGACTGGGCTACACTGCGTTACAAATGCGCGCTTTTGTCCTATAAGTTTACCGACTGTTGTAAAATTACTAATTAAATTACTCTGAAATTGTCTAAATTGAAGGTGTCTCAAATATCGACAATTTTTTATAGCATCCTTTTTAACAAACGCGATTTTAATATGCGTCTAGATTATTTTCAAATATTTCGCAGGTAACAAGATGATAACACTTAAATACAAATTATTTGCATTTTGTTTGTTAGTTACAAATTATTACCTGTATATTTGTAAATTGTTTATTATTAAACAGCAGCATAATTGTACTTTTTAGGTATATTGTATACTGTTTGTGGCTGAATAAACGAAAAATAAAATGATCAGGCGAACATATTCTATGAAAAAAAAAATTTTATGTGATTGTACTGCGATCCAGAACTCAGATCGCAGATGTAGCTCTAAAATGTAGCTCAAAAACAATCAACACGACAAACTAATCACAGAGTCGCGCTGTACAATGTACACCCAGCTCAAGTCTGTGACCAGAATTGCTTAACAGCAGTGTCCAGCAGTGCCCAGTGGAGGCCTTCCGGCTGAGATGATGATGTCTTAGTACTATTTTAATGTGAAAACAATCAACACGACAAACTAATCACAGAGTCGCGCTGTACAATGTACACCCAGCTCAAGTCTGTGACACGTAATTGCTTAACAGCAGTGTCCAGCAGTGCCCAGTGGAGGCCTTCCGGCTGAGATGATGATGTCTTAGTACTATTTCAATGTGAAAACAATCAACACGATAAACTAATCACAGAGTCGCGCTGTACAATGTACACCCAGCTCAAGTCTGTGACACGTAATTGCTTAACAGCAGTGTCCAGCAGTGCCCAGTGGAGGCCTTCCGGCTGAGATGATGATGTCTTAGTACTATTTCAATGTGAAAACAATCAACACGACAAACTAATCACAGAGTCGCGCTGTACAATGTACACCCAGCTCAAGTCTGCGACACGTAATTGCTTAACAGCAGTGTCCAGCAGTGCCCAGTGGAGGTCCTACGGTTGAGAACATGATGTCTTAGTACTATTTTAATGTGAAAACAATCAACACGACAAACTAATCACAGAGTCGCGCTGTACAATGTACACCCAGCTCAAGTCTGCGACACGTAATTGCTTAACATCAGGACTGAGTTATATTACTGAAAGCGAATTTCTCCCTAGCGCTCCATCACTTTGATATTATTGCTACAGTTACTCCTAATGATGGCGAAAAAATCTTAAATGATGTTTATGGACCAGAAAAAGGAAGCATTTTATGTTTAATTCTGAACAAATAATGTAAGGTTTTCATGATTTTGAATGAATATTTCATTTCATAAGAGCTTCATCATTTCAGCCGTAGGACTGCAGTCGACATTCACCGCTGGACATAGGCCTCCCTCATGGATCTCAAAGATCATGAGGGGGTTATAATTTTAAACTGATTAACGGGACTTTATCGCGTAATTACCTTATTTTATTATTTCCCGACGTTGCGAGTGTCCTGCTGCCCTCGTGGTCACGGGTGGACCTCGTGGTCACCCTTAACAGGCGGGTTGGCAAGCTCAGTGCGGGATGTTGATACAAAGTGTGTTCCGATTATATTATTCTTTTGAGTTTTTAAACTAAACTTAAGATACGTTTGATGTTGCTTAAAACCATCAAACAGACATTTTATAACATAGGAAAACAAAAGTGTAAACCAACAAATAACGAGCTCGCCTTCAAATGTTTGCAGTCCTTAGTTCACACTCAAAAAGTCCATTTAAAAGTAGTTTTATTCAATGAATGCGCTATTAACACCAAAGAAATAACCTCAAAAAAAGTTTTTCGTGATATGTCCAACGATTTTCAAAGTAAAAACTAATATGAAACGCGAAAAACGCTCACAGACGCAAATTAAATTCTACTGTTATTCAAATAACAAAAAGGAAAAGAATACAATTTTCGCGCACACATTTTATTAGTGAGCTTTGAATTTTACGTGTTCTCAAAACCTAAATAAAAGAGGGTCTCATATGAAGTCCCTTTGTCATTTTTTACGGTAGGCTGTCAAAAGGTTTATGGCGTTTGGTAGAGTAGTCTACGTCCAACCTTAGAAAATTTAATTTGATCCATCCGATACATATCTATACCCTTTAGTTTTATTAGATAGATATATAAATAATGCATTTATTTGGTACACACACAGCACAGAATACAGACATATCTACTTATAGATTAAAGTTAGAACATAGGACTACAAAGCGACACAGAGCAATTAAGAGAAAAAAAATAATACATTTTATCTAGGTACACACAAACAAAAAACAAACAAAAAAAGAATACGTAGAAATAAATAAAAATAGGTTTACACTGACACAATTTACCAAACAAAAATAAATACAATATTAAAGAGTTGTCATGAAGTCGTCGATAGAGGGCTAGATGTCTGCACTGGTGTAAACCAAAAAGGAACAGTCTCAGGTCCATGTTATGTATATTAATAAACTAGCTGTTCCGCATATCGTTGCTTGATGAGAGAGAGAGAGAGAGAGAGAGAGAGAGAGAGAGCTACGGCTACTAGTTCCTCTAAAATGGCGCCGAAATAACTGTCAAAAAAATCTGACAAAATAAATAATTTGGACTTCATCCCATACACGTAAGATGGGAATGAAGAACTAATAGGTATAATAAAAAAAATTGTGATTGCACAGACTTTTTTTTATTTATTCCGTTTGAGGAATATTTAAGTTTATTTTTCTTCCTTCCTCAAAAAATTTACTGAAAACTTTACGAATCTGAAAAAAATTATGATTGTAGTATGATACCTATAGCTATATATCGTCGTTGCAAATTTAAAACCTCTTATGTGCAGAGAGCAACTTTCAGAGAAAAACAATAAAAACTACTTACTGAAAAAAATCTTACACTACATAAATTATCTTTTGACTTAATTTCTTACTTAAATATTATTAAAAAATGTATAATTATCAAGTTGTACTAATTATCTAATTGGTTTTCTACTTAAATGACATTTTAGGATAATTACTACACATAAGATATTTTGCTTGCAAATTTTTTCTCCACATAAGAGTTTTTTGCTGATATTTGGAAGAAGCTTAATATAATAACAGTATTAATCAAAGAATAAGAAAGAAAATCTGGAAAGCTATATATTATATGGCTTTCTAGAAAAACTATAACCCAATTTTTCCGAAACTATAAAGGCTAAATTACCAAATTCCAATTTCAATTTCAATATGTTTTGGTAAACATACAAAAACACACATCTAACAACAGGTCTTCCGGTAACTATAGATCCTTATTCAGCGCGTTTCCCGACACGTACTTACTAATACTACTATTACTTGACCTAATTTATTAAAATTTATAAGAGGATATTGGATGGTTTCCAAATTATATGAAGTTGGTAAAGGTACTTCAGAAATTTCAAAGCTTGAACTTTAAACCCGATCACAAATCAAAAACAATTTCCTAGTTTTGATTTCACTGAGCGCAATCCAGAACTTTCAGCAAACATTTAAGACTTTCCCGAAACTTCTATAGAATACCGATAAGTCACACAGAGGGGGCAAAATATAAGTTTTCATCAAAGTTGGCTGTGGCGAGTGGAAGGCAAACAAATTCAATGACCACAAAAAAGTTATAGGGGAAACTTCATCAGTGCTTGCCCCGAGAACTTGGGCATAAAAATATTACCTAACAACGTAAAGGAAAAACTTCGCGCCATATTTCCAGATAAATTGTTTAGCATGTAGCGGAGGGATTTTTTAAAAAGCTGAAAGATAATATAATCAGTAAATTATGTACCAATGTGAAGGACTTTTGATGTAAAACATCTTTTGCTGGGGGTAAAACGGCAGGGTGATATTACGTATCTCGCGACAGGTCTTGCAACAGGCAATTGACAGCAATATTGCTGTCAAATGTCAATTCCTTGCTGTTCTTTAATACAAAATTGACTTTTGACAGCAATATTGCTGCCTGTTGCAAAACCTGTCGCGAGATACATACGTAATCACCCTGCCGATCGGACGAGAGGTGACGCGTGACGCTTGAAGATGTGCGTGTTAGTACCAGGGCCACTGCCCTTCGTCTATCGTGCCCATCGTGTTGACTGTGGTGACTGGAGTGACTGTGACGACTACTGTAGCGACTTTAGGGACTGTATTGTACATGCAGATAAGGCAAACATTTTGTCGCAGGAGGCAAGCTATTAAACCAACCATGCCAGAAGTTTTCAAGTACTACCATTGTAGGTTAGATGTATTTTTAACAGTTTTATGTGCGCCGTGGGGACCGGCAGTAGAATAATACCCGTCCAGCAGAACAGCACGGTCATCTGCAGCATACAATCAGATTCTGCCAAGAGACCTCCGGAAGATGGGCAGCTGCTCTTTCCGTGAACCAACATCCCGTACTCCGCTCGCCAACCCGTCTGCCAAGCATGGTGAGTATGGCAACAACCCCCCTCATGACTGACCATGAGGTAGTTGGATATCCATGAGGGAGGCTTATTTCACGTCACAGATAATATAATACACTAGTAGTGGACGTCCTACGGCTGAGATGATGATGATGAGATATTTTATAAGAGGATATTAGATAGTTTAAAAATTGAGAAAGTTGGAAAAGGTACTCCAGATATTTCATACTAGCTTCTACCCGCCGCTTCGCATGCGTTGAACCTGGAAAATTACCAAACGTAAGAATATTATCAAAACAAAAAAGAGAACAATTCAAACTGGAACTACGCGGGTGAAACCGCGGAGTCATCATCATTATCAACATTTCGTAAAACGTCCACTACTGAACACAGGCCTCCCTCGTGGATATCCATGAGGGGTGGTTGCCATACTCACCACGCTTGGCAGGCGGGTTGGCGAGCGCAGTATGGGATGTTGATACACGGAAAGACACTGCTGCCCATCTTCCGGAGGTATCCCTTAGCAGGCTCTTACTGCATCCGATGAGAGGAAGGGCAACATTCTACTGCCGGCACCCCACGGCAAATGGACAATGAGAAAACAGGGCAACATAAATCATCTAAATGTTTAATCTTATAAATAATCGTATTTTTAATTATTTCGCTTCTGAACGAAGTAATAAGTAATACGAGTAAAAGTCCTTCATCTTGTCTTTCATTAATTTCCTTGTATTTAACTCATCATGTTTGTTTAATATACATAATGCTGTGGGGTGCCAGCTCTCCTCTCTGGCCCGTGAATGCTGTAAGAATCCGCCAAGGGATACCTCCGGAAGATGGGCAGTAGCGTCTTTCCGTGTATAAACATCCCGTACTGCGCTCGCCAACCCGCCTGCCAAGCGTGGCGAGTATGGCAACAACCGCCTCATGATCTTGAAGATCCGTGAGGGAGGCCCATGTCTAGCAGTGGACGTGGACAGCAGTCTTACGGCTGGGATGATGACCATGTCTGTCAGAGAGATTTGATCCTTAGCAATAAATCTGTCGATTGTGTATGACTGTTCAAAAAAGATAATAATTTAAATCTGGCCAGACGATTACGGCAGATGTCTATTGTCAGCAACTGCAAACCATGATGGAAAAGCTAGCTGCTAAACAACCGAGGCTGGTCAATCGCTCTAGGCCACTGCTGCTTCAGGACAACGCTATACACTGCTCAACAGACGGCTACTAAATTAGAGGAGCTTCAATTGGAATATCTAAGTCATCCACCGTACTCTCCGGACCTTGCTCCAACAGATTACCATTATTTTCGAAATTTAGATAACTTCTTGAAAGGGAAAAAAATCAACTCCGATGGGGCAGTCCAAACCGCCTTCAAAGATTTTATTGATTCCCGTCCGAATGTTTTTTTTAGTAAAGGGATCAATGAACTACATATGAGATGGATAAAGTGAGTGCAAGCTGAAAATTAACCACCTAAAATCCGATTAAGCTAAATTTGGGAAGCCTTACAGAATGGCCGCCGCCACAAGATGGCGGATGAGGATGTTTTGTTATTTACTTGGCACAAATACAAAATGTGTTTATTTTCAAAGAGGTTTCAAAGTTACAGAGCATTTACATGTAATAATTTATTTATTTATTTATTTATTTATTTAATAGGACATCCAACACAGGGTTACACATAATATACATAATACTAAGGACTAAATGTTAATAGCCTGGTGCTCCCGTAATTACAGGATGTCACAGCATGTACATAGTTAGAGCGACAACTGATAAAAAGTATTATTTTTTAAACAGTATTTAAAGCATATAAGAAAAATTGTGACATAAACTTTACCTAAGTTAATAAAATTTTAAACAGTATATAAAGCAAGTATGAAAGATTAGGTTCATTATGAACAATCATTGAAGTTAGTAGGTTAGAAAAGAAAACATTTTAATTAAAATTAATAGTAAAGAAAGAAACACAATGACAATATGTTGAGTTGGTACGTAAATATTTAAAAAATAAGTAACTTTTAATGTTTATGGTATCATTTATGCATTTATACTTCCATGATCTTTAATAGTTGTTTTTTGAAGCTATGCACTGAATCTGAGATGTCTAGATCACTAGGTTTTGACAACATATTGTATTGCCTACAAAGCCGCGACATGACAGCATGTTGACCAAGATTCGTTCTAGAGTAGGGTACGTTAAAAAAATTGTAAGCCCGTATTCTTGGTAGTCTAGCTGGTGCGGAAATAAGAATTAAGTTGGTGAGTTCCATGCAGTCTATATTTCCATTAAAAACCTTATGTAGAAATATTTGATCGTTAATTTTTCTTCTCTTGTCAAGCGTAGTCAACCTGTAGTTTTTGAGTCTTAAATTATAGCTAGAAAGTTTCTTAGCTTTATTATCCTTGTATGCTAAATGATACAAAAATCTACTCTGGATGCTTTCAATTCTTTTCGAGTAAACTTCGTACTGAGGGTTCCATATAACAGAACAGTACTCAGTCAAAGGCCGGACCAAGCTATTAAAAAGTTTGATTCTTGTAGAGCTATATTTAAAATCCTTGCTGTTACGTATTACAAAACCTAAGACTTTAAAGCATTTAGTAACTAAATTTAAGATGTGTGAGTCAAAGCTAAGTTTTGGGTCGATAGTTACTCCTAAATCTTTTACATTTTCTACGTTTTGTAACTCCTGTCCATTTAAATAGTAACTATTTAAGGTTTGACTTTTATTGCGAGAGAAGTTGATGTGATGACATTTTTTGATATTCAGGGACATATTATTTTTTTCGCACCAAGATGATAACCTATTCAAATCTTCTTGTAGAAGTTTTACATCAGACGGAAATGCTACGGGTCTCATTATTTTTAAATCATCTGCGTATAAGTATACTTTGGAATAGTTAAAGCAGTCTGGAATGTCATTAATAAATATATTAAATAGTATTGGACCTAAATGGGACCCTTGAGGAACTCCTGAGACAGATAAAAAAGATCTTGAAAAGTGTCCACTTACGGCAACCTTAGATGACCTGTTTAACAAATAAGAAGAAAACCAGCTTAACAATGAACCAGAAATACCTAGACATGAAAGTTTGTGCAAAAGTATGGAGTGATCCACCTTATCAAAAGCCTTACTAAAGTCTGTGTATATGGAGTCTACAGGTATTCTATTATCAAGAGATTTTATAATCTCAGAAGTATAACAAGCAAGATTTGAAACAGTTGATCGTGACTTTACGAATCCATGTTGACAGTCAGTGATATGTGTTTTTAAGTGCCATGATAATCGTGCGGCGACTAATTTCTCCAAGCATTTACCAAGGATGACTAGTAAAGATATAGGGCGGTAATTTTTTACTTCATTTCATAATCATCATCATCATCATCATTTCAGCCGTAGGACGTCCACTGCTGGACATCCTCCCTCATGGATTTCCAGTTATTGCGGTTGGAAGCGATCTAAATCCACCGTCGACCTGCGGTCTTCACCAGGTCATCATCCCATCTTGTTGGTGGACGTCCTACGCTGCGCTTGCCGGTCCGTGGCCTCCACTCGAGAACTTTGCGGCCTTATCGGCCTTCTGTTCTGCGAGCTACATGGCCTGTCCATTGCCACTTCAACGTGCTAATCCGTTTGGCTATGTCGGTGACCCGAGTTCTTCTACGGATCTCCTCATTTCCGATTCAATCCCATAGAGAAACCCCGAGCATAGCCAAGAGGGCTATCATAGCTCGTTGAGCAACTCTGAGCTTATTCATGAGGACAATCGTGAATGACCACGTTTCGGTTCCATATGTCATCACTGGTAACACACATTGATTGTAGACTTTCGTCTTAAGGCACTGAGGAATTTTGGACGAAAAAACGTTGCGTAGTTTCCCAAACGCTGCCCATGAACTACATATGTGATGGCAAAAGTGCATGATAGCAATGGTTTATACTTTGATTAATTAAATATTTTTTATAAAAAAAATCGACTTTATGTTCTTCTGATACAAAACGCCAATTCCATATGTAACGACCTAATATTACCAATTGGCATAAACATAATTGTTATTATGTATGGATTATTTCATCAAGTAAGTTTGCTACATTATGTACTTTACATACCTACCGAAAATACTCTGCCGAATAAAATCCTGCGTGATGTCAATGCGTAGGTTCTAACTAAATCAAACTAATGTCCTCGTTCTAACTAAATGTTTGCCACGCTTTCTTTTTTATGGTTACCAAAACATATTAACAGGAATTAATTGAGTTTTTGGTTTAAAGTACTGACAAATAGCTCAGAAGGTCCAGAAAATATTTAAGAAAAAAAAACTCTATACACGTAAGAAAGCAACACCCCGCAAAACGGACTTAGTTTTTTTTAATTTAACTATGTATAATAAAATATTTAAATTTCTATTCAAAATGGTAAAGCCGTTTCAGTTATTTTTTAAATAACTATATTCTAAATATGCTTTTCTATTCTTGCTTATCAATAAACAAGAGGTTGCACGTTGATGGCAACTGAGCCACGGAGTTTGCGAAATTACATAATTAAGTAATCCCCGTATTTTACAAAATCAAAAGCTAGGACCACAATAAAGGAGATCAATTATTTACGATAATTCGTTCTGCTAAATGAAGCATGACGTTTTACCACAACAATAGGTTATTAATAGCCTAATTGCTCATTACTGACATCGCCAACATTATTATCACTACCGATACCGCATGTTTATGGTTTCTGCCACATACAATGTTGCCACAATGTAGGTGTCATACACGCATAGTAAATTAACCTTTTTAAATTCCAAGAAGATACATCAGTATTGTCCTTGTTAGCCATGGTAGGCTCCTATCTTGTGTGCGATAGTGGGTAAGTGTCGATTCAATTGAAGAAGACTCGATATTCAAAATAGCAACGTTTATGCTTGGCACTAAAATTTTACAGCCACAATCACTTTCAAGACTTCACACAACGCGAGACCGTTTCTACGACTATTCAGTACGTCGAATAAACGAAGACTGCTACTCAGTCCGGGCCGATACGATTGCGTAGACGCTTGCGTAACGCATTGTCTGTACTGCGCTAAGTCAATGGCGCGTCCGCATTCATAGAAGTCAAATTAACTACTATTCCGATGCACGTAGTTAACAAGCTACTCCCAATATTCCGGGACAATATTACAAGTGTTACAGATGTCTCTATGTCTAATAAGGTAAAAGCTCTTGAATACAATCGCCTTCACTAGTCACCAAACGCCAACTTCGCAAAGGTTTTTATTTCGAAATGACAACACATATTATTGACCGCAGATGGCCATGACAACGTTACCAGACTATGGCGAGCGCAGAGGGCCCCAGCCGCAAAAGTTAGGTTGGGGCAACAAGCTCAAGGGCACCACTTAGGTTCGAACCACGGCTTGGACTGTTGCCAGATTTTATATGTATTGATGGTTAACGTCCAGGTGCAAAACTGCACCTTAAGACGGAAGAGTGTATTCTTCGGCCTCGCCGGCGAGACTGGTTATTATGATGTGTGCCTAGCAGCTAGAGAAGGGCGGGTTGACGTCACCTCTGGGTTAGCGGCGGTGAGCTCGTCAACGGGCAAGCCGAGAACGTGTCTCGTTCGACGGAGGAAAGTCGCAAAGATAAACCCAAGCCCTCCTACAATATACCTACAATACGCGCAGGTCAGCTGCTACAATAGCCTACTGTTACTCCTGCTGTAGTAGCTTTTAAACCCAAGTTTGGTCTAGCTATATTAGAGCTCATAACAGAGAGTAAATAAAAGGTCACCATCATCAAAACGATGAGGATATATGTTAGTTGATTTATACAGCGTCAAAAACTGGTATTCATGCTATTCCGGACGCTGCAGTGCTTGGGACATTGTTAGAACGATTGGAATTGCCTTATTAGCACATATTAGTTAGTTTCTTTAATCTGTGCTATTATTAATCACAGGAAATAATACGTTTAAAGCTAGCCGCGGGTTTTTCTCACGATGATGTCAAGAAACGGCACGAATATGCATACAATATAATTATATATTCCATAAGGACTACAAATAGAAGTAGTTAAAAAAATTGTAAGTGTAAAAACACACAAGTTATACCAGCAAATGGCGTATGATGGCTAAACAGCCTAGCATAATTATATTTAATCAAATATCATATCTTCTAATTTCGGAACCGTTAGGGCACTTGTCCGTTTTATTTAGTTAGAGTTCTGTACAAACAGTATAAATGTACTTACATAATAGATATCCAAATTATCTAAGCCCGCCCGCTGAACTAAAAGCGCTTACTTTGTATTCAAACTTGGTACGGAGCCTTGCCATTCAAATTGAGATATACAGTCGTGAAAAGGCTGTAGTTCAGCGGAGATGAATAAGAACGTCTTTCCAATTTGAAGCTGGCACGAATAAGTAAGTGGGACTGGAGATAGAATTGGAAAATATTTTGATTAATAAAAATAAAATAAAGCATCCGGGAAACGTAACTTTGAGATACACTCCTTTTAGAAGTTTAGATAGATAGATAGATAAACTCTTTATTGTACATTCACCATAAAACATAAATTTCACAAAGAGAAACACAGACAAATATAACATACTATGGGCGGTCTCATCGCTAAAAGCGATTTCTTCCAGACAACCTTTGGATGGACAGGATATAAGATAATAAAAACGGCGGTGTACGAATAATACATACGCAAAAATAGATAGATAAAAATATACCTACATACATAACAAACTAAATACTTATATGATAAACATACTTATAACTACATAAATATATAAATACTATAATCATGCATAGGTAATGATGTAATTATTACATCCTAAAGATGAATACATAATTAAATTATACATGTACCTACCTAATATTTGAAAAAAAAACAGTTTTACGACAAGGATAAGTAATAACAGTGTACCTTAGATTTAAAAATAGCCAGAGACTTTGATGATCTATTAGATAAAGGGAGTCCATTCCATAATCGCACAGCTTGTACAGTAAATGAGTTGCTATAGAATTGAGACGCGTGTTCTGGTGTGATAAGCTGCAGAATATCAGAAGACCGGAGATTTCGAGTATGTGCCTCATGCATATACTGAAAACTCCCCTTTGAGATAGAAGGGAATATATAATAGATAGGAGAAATTAGAATATTTTAAAGTAGGGGCAGAATATGTGCATTCCGGCGAAGACGGATGGGGAGCCACTTGAGTTTTGCGCGAAATTCAGAGACATGGTCGTATTTGCGTAAGCAAAATATAAAGCGAATGCAGTGGTTTTGAAGGCGCTCAAGTTTATTCAATATAATATTATTTAATGACATATTATAAGACATTACAATATACATAACATTTCCAATCGGAAGCTGGCTCTTATTTGAGCTAGTTAGTGCAACTGGAGAGAACTAAAAAATGCTTTGATTAATGGACATCAAAAACTTTCGGAAAACGTAACTGGAGATAAACATCTTTATTTTTTGGGGTTCTGAACCAAAATGGTAAAAAGGAACCCTTATGGTGCGGCTTTGTCTGTCACAACTAAAATTATCTCAGGAACTATGTATGTATGCCATCGACTTGAAATTTAGAATATCATTATTTAACGCTTATTCAATAATATTGCAAATATAAACATGAAAATGTGATATTCCAATTTAAAGCGGGGGAAAATACCGTTCCTCCCCTTTTATCTCCGAAATTTGCAGAGATACAAACTTGAAACTTTATTGTTGTGATTATATATAGAGGTATGTAAAGATTTCTCTAACTCGCATAGTTTTTTAGAAATCGCAAGTATATAATATTTTTTTTTTTCGAATTGACAATATATGTTGTTGACCGCAGATGGCCATGACAACATTACCGGACTATGGCGAGCGCAGAAGGCGCCCAGCCGCAAAAGTTAGGTTGGGGCACCACTTAGGTTCGAACCACGGCTTGGACTGTTGCCAGATTTTTGTGTGTAGTGATGGTTAACGTCCAGGTGCAAAACTGCACCTTAAGACGGAAGAGTGTATTCTTTGGCCCCGTTGGCGGGACCGGTTATTGAATGTGTGCCTAGCAACTAATATGGGACGGGTTGACGTCACCTCCGGGTTGACGTCATCTCCGGGTTAGCGGCGGTGAGCTCGTCATCGTAATATAATATTTACATTACTCCCGCTTAAAGAGGCGCTGTTAGGGTTCTCTAACAAATATAAACCTCCTATAATTTAAATTGTATGACGGCCCTTCGTGCTTCAGTCCGACTCGCACTTGGGCGGTTTTATTTTTTTTTTAAGGAGAAATTATGTTACACCAGGGGTTTCACTTTGCCATTGCCATGATCCTAACTGACCTTTGCTTAAGTTTTTATGGTTTCGTACCATCAAACCACTGTAAAACATTACCCCTTATAGTATCGCTTTGTCTGTCTGTCTGCCTGTCTGTATGTCCGTCCGTCCGTCCGTCCGTCACCGGCTTTGGGAAGAGACAATTAGTCCTAGAAAGTTGATATTTTGCATGGACATATAAAATAACAACACCGAGATAACACTACAATTAATGCTGGAGAAAAAATTAGGGTAGGTACTTCCCATACAGTCATGTAAGGTGGGGATGAACTTTTAATTTTTCCATCGTATGAGGTATTGTTAAATAGGTACATATTTTAAAACCGTTTGGGGGTTGTGAAGACAATTTTTGATTCACAAACGGAGTTTGTGAAATATTAAAGTTTTAAACTTTTTTTCGAGCGTTTTTCGCCCTCTAACATCTAAACTGGTAGCTTTAAATAATGTACATCATAGCAACCGATCGATATCATAATATTAAATCTGTGTGGTCTTCTTCATCATCATTATTATCATCATTGGGGCCGTTTTGTGATCCATTCTTGGACATAGGCCTCTTCCCGTTTTCACCATTCCTGACGATCTTGTGCCCGTCTTATCCAGTCGTGTCCTCCGTGTCGTCTGACGTCGTGGTCTTCTTCACCACTTTCAAATCAACAAATCATACTTTCTGAATGCAAATGTATGTAAATGTACATACACGTAATATATTCGAGTGTATTTAGCTGAACGCAAAAATAATTTTCCAAATCGTTTCATATAGGTACGACAGAGCTGTAAGGTAACTAGATTAAAAAAAATTACAAACGACTCAAAAAACTTTTTTCATATCAATTTAAATTCAAATTTATCTCCCAGATTATGTCCAGTTTAGGCAGTAGTTAAGCTTTTCAAGGCAATCTGTGGTAATGCACACCATCCGAGTCGACCCGCGGCGGACCCCAATAAATACCGCTGACCTGAGTTCATTAATTTACCTCCTGTCAAGTCCGTATCTGAAATTGTTGATGTTTTGCGAGTGGTTCAGTCTAAAATTTATTGGGTCAATCACTCGTGTACCCAACGTTAGATACACTTGAATATCGGTAATTAGTTTTTGTTGTGTTTGAGTTAGGATTGTAGGCGTCAAAGTTTGGTTAAATTGTACCGACGTCGTAATCACAATCATTATCATCATCATTGACAGCAGTAGGACTGCTGTCAACGTCCCCGCTGGACATAGGCATCCACGGAACTCCAAGATCATAATTGTGTCCATACTCGCCACGCTTTGCAGGTGGGTTGGCAGTAGTACGGGATCTTGATACATGGAAAGACGCTGCTGCCCATCTTCTAGATATATTCCTTGGCAGATTCTTACTGCATCCTCGGGCTGTAGAGGAAGGGCAACATTATCTGCCGGCACCCGACAACGTTGAAGGTAAATTATAGATTTGATATAAATATCAAACTTAAGAAAGAAACCATTGAAGGCTTTTTCGATCCTTTTAAATTTAAAAGGATCGAAAAAGCCTCAATAGTTATTTTCTACAGTTCGCTTTGCTAGAACATGGACACGCTTTCGTGTTTCTAGATTAAAATACTTGCGGAAACATCAAAAAACTTAATTCCTTTTTTTTAACAAAACATTAAAGAAGGCCCTCGATAAGGGTCAAAACAGTTGGTGCCTCCACCAACAATAACAAATACGTGAACATTCCCGCTTTTTAATATGAACATTAAAGAATTGTTGCTAAAAATCTTTAAATTGTTGCTGGAAATACCCAAACCGCTACAACATTTGGGTAATACCCTTGATTTATCATGGATCCCATCATCTGAACAAGTAATAACAAGCAAATAATATTAATAAAGTGAAACAAAAACCTCTATGTACCGTAACTTTAAATGTAGGGCATGCAACTATGCCTATTAAAATTATTGAATTCTCTATGGATCTCATTATTAGCATCGAGTTTTGAAAAAAATGGGACCTAATTGAATGTACTTTTATAGATATATACAGTGAAACCAGCCAACAACAAGGAAACCAGTCTGAGAGGCACTAATCAAAGGACCCAGGGGTAGTAACCCCTGGAGTTGAAGCCGGGGTAAGGAGGTATAACCTCGAGGCCCCACCCGGAGACCCCCAAAGGTGTCCGGAAGACAGGGATAATGATGAAGAGAACATAAACAATTTAGAAATAAACATAATACGGCTTACACCACGTACCTAACTTATTATCCGCGAGACGAGTTCTCGTCTCGCGGCCCTCGAAGTCGGCCACGAACGGTGCTCATGAAGAAGGGTCTCTAAATTGTCTACGAAACGTCAGCAAGCAAGATGATAATAAGTTAGGTACGTGGTGTAAGCCGTATTATATTTATTAAATGATGTCAAGCCACGATAATTTCAATTCAATTTAGAAATAAGTTAAAAACAACACATGAGTTCAAAGGGCGACCTATGAGCGTTCTCTTTCAGGCAACCTTGGGATGGACTGGAAATAAAGGATGCTTTATGCTGGCGTAAAATTAGAAGATTAAAGAAATCAAACTAACATAAATTAATAGTCATCCCACTAATATTAAAAAGCCGAAAGTTTGTTAGCCGTGGGGTGCCGGCAGTAGAATGTTACCCCTCCTCTCATGCCCGTGGATACGGTAAGAGCCTGCTAAGGGATACCTCCGGAAGATGGGCAGCAGCGTCTTTCCATGTATCAATATCGCGTACTGCGCTCGCCAACCCGCCTGCCAAGCGTGGTGAGTATGGCAACTACCCCTCATGGAGATCCCTGAGGGAGGCCTGTTCAGTAGTGGACTTTTTACGGCAGGAATGATGAAAGTTTGTTTGGATGGAGGTTTGTTACCTCTTCACGCAAAAAGTAGGCTACGGATTGAGCTGAAACTTTGCACACGTATTTATGTTGACCAGGATTAACACTTAGGCTACTTTTTATTCGTGTACAACGCATGCGAAGCGGCGGGCAGAAGCTAGTAGAATTTAAATAGTCGTAGTATCTGTTCGAACCCAACATTTTTTTTCCAAATCGATTCATAAACGACCTTTGAGGTAACGAAGGTTAAAAAATAAAGACGACTTAAGAACCTCCTCCTTTCTTGAAGTAAAAAATATGGTGATTAAACATACTGGTATTCATGATGGGGCTTAATGCGTATTCATGATGTACAAGACAGTGTCGGCAGTGTCACGAATGACAATGACAACGCTGCAGGACATTGTTAAACGGATTAAGCTTTCCCAGCAACTAGGTAAGAGCCCTGGGGGTCCAATTCTCATGCATTGTGATCCAAGTGATAAACACTAAGATTGTCAAAATCTCCCTTGATAAGATCATTTTGCATTCTCGGAATCCCACGATAAACAAATGTCTATTACTAACCGGTCGTGATGCATCGACTGGTAAGGAGCGGCTATCGAGATGACAGTAGACTTTAAGAGTGATGTGAGAAGTTCGAAGTAGACACTGAAAAGTGAGATGAGACGAAGTATCAAGCAAAATCACGATTTACGAGAATCGGCCCCCAGGTCGTGTCTATCGGCCACTTACAACTTTGGTGGTTATGAGATATTTAACAGACTTACTTTGCTCGTAAGTTTGTTTAAAAGGTGTAGTGGATAAATTCTCAGGACAATGGAGTTTCTCATTTTGACTCAAATTTGATTTTCAAAGACCCGAACTTTCAAAAATCGGAATTTACTTAAGGTGGTTAAGGTTGGGGCTCTTGACATAAATCAATCCTCTCAGCTTAGTTGACAATATTATCATCTCGTAGGAAGAACTTTCACCGTAAAAGCTGTGCATCTCTGGAACGGTTTACCACTGGAAATATAAAAGGCACCCTCCCTGCATACCTTCAAACTGAAACAGTATTATCTGGAGGAAGGAGTTTCAGTCTCATCTTTAAAATTGCTGAAAAATGGTCAACATGTAACTAATCATCATTTCAGCCATAAAACGTCCACTAATAAACAAAGGCCTCCCTATGCTCCATAAGGGGTAGTTTCCATACTCACCACTCTTGGCAGGCGGGTTGGCGAGCGCAGTATGGGATGTTGATATATGGAAAGACGCTGCTGCCTATCTTTAGGAGGTATCCCTTAGCAGGCTCTTACTGCATCCACGGGCATGAGAGGAGGGGCTACATTCTACTGCCGGCGCCCCACGGCTCTAATAATGTAACTAATAAGTATGTTATACATATTTATGTATATAGGTATTCTACATTGCTTTATATATTAAATGTTAGTCTATGATAAGCATGTAAGTTCTTAATAATATATAATTTGGGTTTTCAAAATAAGCTATTATAATGTATAGTGGATTAAAGGCAAGAGTTGGGACGAAGCTCGTCTTAATGCTGAAATGGCCCTTATGAGTACAATGAGATGGCTTAAAAACAATGTTCTAACTCTAAATATAAACAAAACTAAATACATAACGTTTTCTGCGAACTCACAATCTCAGCCACCAACTCATGGTTTTGAAATTTTTGCACATATTTGCAGTGGTGGTCTCCCTTGTCATACTCAAAACTGTTTGTCATTATCTCGTACTGATAATATAAAGTACTTAGGTGTCAGTATGGATGGTACTCTGAGCTGGGATTTGCACTTGCATACAGTTGTCCCTCGTATCCGAAAATTAATATATGTATTTAGAACCCTCGCTGCAGTTACTTCACCTGCCACGTTGAAAATGGTATACTTCGCTCTCGCACAGTCCTTGATTTCTTATTGTATAACAGCATGGGGAGGCACCTTTAAAACCCACATGCTACAATTGGAAAGAGCGCAGAGATGTATTTTGAAAGTAATGCTAAATAAACCATTTTTATACCCAAGTTACCAACTGTACCAAGATGTTCTTTACTCACTGTGAGGCAGCTGTTTGTAATGCAAACTATCCTCCGGAAACATACTACTACTCCTTACAATCCGGAGGTCAACATTACCAAGCGCCTTAAGCATAAAATTTTCCCAATTCCACGACATCGTCTAGCCCTTGCAGCTCGTCATTACGACGTTTTGAGTCCTCGGCTTTATAACAAAGCAAACAAATTGCTGCAAATTTATCACCTGTCGACGGATAAATGCAAAGTGTTAATTTCGGATTGGCTCAAAGCTTTAAGCTATGATGAAACGGAAGATCTTTTTTCAGTTCTTCATTAGGAAGCACTACCATCAAAACCCTTTTGAATAACGACACATCATCTGTTTACTCTCATTATCACACAGTCCAAACATACACACACACACATGCAAACACAGACACACACAGACACAAACACATACACACCTACTGAGATTTGACTTGTGCAATTTGATTAGAACTAAATATAATTCTAATATTACATTTATTTTACATCAGGAATTATAATTTATCTATTATTTATTATGAATATTATACTATAAAATCATTTATTGTTAATTTCAACTCTTTATTTTATGAATTTGTTAAGTATTTTTGATAATATTATTGTTATTAATTTTAAACTAGCTACAAATTTAATTTTATATTTAAATCAACTACAGTTTTAACATTAACTTTTCAAAATGGAATTATATACAAGAATTATTATTATTATTTCACATTAATCCAGCTTATACATAAAATCAAACTATTGTCATATTAATTTATTTTTTTAATTCATTTTATATTTTTACTTATGATTGCCAAAATGCTGTTGATTTACATACATGTTATTTGCATACTGAATTTATCACCATAAAACATAAGCATACCCTGATCAGTACTGTAATTAAATAAATAAATAAATCATGGGAAAGCACTCATTACCATAACACAAGTTTATAAAACTTATATTGGTAATAAGGGTTTGTATTATTATGTAAGTACTTAAAGAGAAATAAATAAAATTTTAATTTTAATTTAATTTAATAGTCATATTCTTTCATAATATTTTGCACCGCCGTCCCTTACTGCTTCGCTCATTCCTGTCCATCCAAAGGTTGCCTAAAATAAATCTTTCTTGCTTTCAGCGATAAGGCCGCCAATCGTACTTAATTATAGATTAGAAATTTTAATATGTAATGTAGGTAATCTGGTGTACAATAAAGTGTTAATCTATCTATCTATATAAAATTGGTGTTGGCTGAGTGGTATGTACCCCCGACTTTCAATCAGAATGTCGTGGGATTTGTACCGGCCATGCACTAATGGTTTTTTATTTCATGAAAAATGTAAGTCCAAATTTAACACGTGCTTTGACGGTGAAGGAAACATCGTGTGGAAACCCGCGGTTTAGTCAGCTAAGAGAATGTTATAGGTGCTGGTCAAGCCCAATCCATCTAACAATGTTCTAGGCACTGCACCGTCCCGGCCTACATACCAGTTGATGATGCTGTATAAATTATATAATAAAACACGTGCGCGTTGCATGCTGCCATTCGCAACGGCTGGAGTTCACGGGACCGGCTTGAGAGGTATCAGGAAGACGGACACCGTGAAGGATTCAATGAGGCTGCATTAAGCGAGCGCCTTAAAACCTTATTAGACAACCAATAAAAATTAATTTACGTTATTATTATTTTTTTTGTGAATTTATCGACGTTTAAATACATCAAGATTGAAACCGGTCCAGCCGTACTAGAATTATAAGTGGTGTAACTAACACGACTTTGTTTTTCATTTTAAAGAAACAAAAGTTTTAGCTTTTAGAATAATCCTGTTACAGGGAGGGACTATTTTATATCAATTTTTTCATAATGTGATTAGTTGGCCTGTCCAATACAGTCACTTCTACTGTCTACCTTGTTTAATACCATATTTAAAGATTGACGAAAAATTACCAGAAAAGTCAATAAAGTAGGTACGCCAACAATGTATACATTAAAAATAGGCCAAGTCGTTAGAGCATCGAGGCATGATACAAAAGTTATTTTACTTAAGTATATCTCATAGCGAGCTCCATTCTTGAAGTATTTCTATGTTTTCAGAGAAATCACGAGGCACCCCGGAAGTTTATCGTAAGATTTACTCAGAAGCTATAATAACAAACGTAATAAAAACTTTTCGGGAAAAAATATTAGTTTTTCGAACCAAGTTTATAGAAAGAATGATACTTGCCTAATTTTCTTCGCGTTTTTAAAGAAGTTGAACGAAGTTCCTGTTATGATCGGTACTGCGAGCGAGAATCACAAAGTTTTGCAATCAATTTGTAGGTAGGTACAGTTTAAAGAATATCTAGGGGAGGCTTTGAAAAGAACTTGTCGAAGAGTTTTTTTATTGCATGGTTTATGCAAAGTATGCTCCTGAATCTGGGATATGAAAGATGTTTCAAACTAAATATTTATAAGCTATTTTCTACCTGGCGACTGACTATTAATACTGTGGCCAAACGGCTAAGGCAGCTGTCTGAACTTGCGGGTTCGAATCCCGTCAGAATCTAAGATGAAGAAAAAGCATTTTTACTCTCTCAAAATTTTCATACCATGTTAATAGGCATGAATTAAAAAAACCGTTTGGTACAAGCTGATCCACCAAGGGTCAGCATATCCGTAATTGATAATACATCATAAAATTCTGTCTCACTTTGGCCTAATGACACCCTTTTATAGGAAACCCGACATATCAAGACTAAATCAAACTACAGAATTTGGACCATCGTTCTTTGCATAAAACCCTGTTTTTTTTCGATCAATTACACATAATACAGAACAGCTATTAGATTTCTCTTTCATTCGTGTCTTCTGTACAATTTAGTAAAAATTTAAAAAATGCACAAAAAGATTCGGACACCCATCTAATTTATGACTGCGCGTAGGGTTGCTCAACCTCGCTTGAGGAAGCGGCATCGTCACTTCATGGTGTTAATGTTTTGGCAGAACACTTCCGCAAAAGTCTAACTGCAGTATGTGACGCAGCTATACCGCGTGTTCGAAAGCTGCCAAAAAGAAAACAAGTGTACTGGTAGTCAGACGAAGTCTCTACGTTTCGTTTTGCCTGCAATGCCTCGCGCCGAGTATACACACGATGTCACCGAAGACACCATACCACAGATGAGGAAAGTCGACTCTATGAGGATAACCATCAAGCTAAAAAAGCTCTGCAAGTTGCTATTCACAGAGCTAAAAACGAAGCTTGGCAGGAATTCTTAAAAGAGCTTGATAAAGACCATAAGATATCGCCAATGTCTTCAACAGTCTGCCCTACGAATGCATTGATGAGGCATTGTTTGCTCAACCTTGATTGATTTCGTACTATTTTTAAAGACGATTTATTTGTGATACCATTGCAAATGTATAGTTTTTGGATTTTCTCTGTATCAAGAGTATAAGACGATATATGTACCTTGCTAAATTTCATAGTAGAACTATCTACGGTATGAATTTTGATTGCTTTCAGAAAAACATGTGTTTTTTTGCGGCATAAACAATCGTATCTCTTTTTAGGTTAATTTAGAAAATTAATTTTTCACAGCTCAAAGAGGCTGTAGGTTTGAGTATATGGTTCTAATTTCAACTCGATGCCTCTACACGTTCTCGAGATAAAGGGTCTTGACAGACATACAGACAGACAAACAGACGGACAGTGTCAGCGGACGGCGGACAACAAAGTAGTCCTAAAAGGGTTCCGTCTTTTTCCTTGAGGTACGGAACCCTAAAACAGGCTCAAATCCATGAATGACTTAACAATGCCTCTATGTAAGAATGCATAAAAAGTCCAAGCGAATAAAATCGCTATCGGAACCATGTAGTCAATAAACGCTCTCAGAACTCTTTCACACAGGAGCTAATAGATACAGCGTGATACTATTAAGGTTAGATTGCAATTCCTTTACCTAAGAAAAGGGCTCGCCGAAACGGTCGGTATATCGAAAACCCATTGAAGTAATTTGAGGCGAGCCGAAACGACATTGTCGCTTAAGCGATTCAATCCGGACGCGACCGCGTCGAGACCTACACGACGACGATTTGAATTTAAGCGATTTTATGTAACTCCCTGTTGCACTGTAAAAAACGTGGTTTGATTATAACCAGGCTGTTTACAGCGAGCTAAAGTTTAAAATGTTGTTTATCTTTTGTAAATTGACATTTCAAAGAAGCTTGTGTGCTCTAGCGAGCAAGGTAACAATAGGTCTGTCATTGTCAACGAATCGTTTTTAGTAAAAAAGATAAAAAGTATATACTACTGAACATGCCAGATGGAGCTGGCGTGCGGAGTAAGCAATCTAATAATTATTGTCTTGTAAATTGTGTTTACATACGGAAAAGAACACTAGCGCCATCTATAAGACTGTAGATAACTATTTTTTAAGTTTTTTCTTTTTTATGAAAACGCCTTACTCTGGCTAGGCATGAGAGGTTGTACCTAGTTTATTCTGTATTATATACACAATAATAAAATACCTAAATTAATTTTCTCGCTTCAGATTTTTTTATTGAGTTAGAGAAGCAAAAAAGTGACTTTGTCACTTGCAAATTAATGCTTACAAATCTAACATATCGATTGCGTCATTTTAATGCAACAGAGATTATATTCACATAGGTGCATTAAATTTACTTTCAGTAAATTTTAAACACCCGTACACCCGTTCATAAAACAACAGACAAATGTTCTTGCAACACAGCTCACAACAATAACTTAGGTCATTATGTCATTATTACACATCAGTGTGAATCCAGTCACATTTACTGTCGTCATTTGAGCAAGCGATACGGGCTCCGCGATCGCCGCAATAATACTCGACCAATGTAATACGTGTAGTGCTTAGCTTCGACTATAGAAGAAAGTATTTTTCTTATAATGGATGCTCCAGAATAGCGGACGTAACTCTAAGTCTATTAAACTGACATGGGACGAGTTGGACACGTTAGCCGTATGTCGAAGAAACTATGAGCAAAAACGTGGCTAACAAACGGCCAAAAACCACGTGGTAGGGCCCAGGCGGAGATAGAGGCCTTGGGCCTGTGGGACATTTAAAGTAAGTTATAATATTTAATTAAAGTTCTCAGGGTTTGGGCTTGAGTTAAAAGAGTTCGTTGCACGATAAAAGGTAGTATAATCAGAAACTCATGGGATAAAATATACAACTATTACAACGAACCGGCCGCAACAACGCGCCGCGGTCTTACACAGGTTACGCGGCCTTAATGTGTTTCGCCGTGGGGTGCCGGCAGTAGAATCTTACCCCTCCTCTCATGCCCGTGGATGCAGTAAGAGCCTGCTAAGGGATAAGATGGGCAGCAGCGTCTTTCCGTGTATCAACATCCCGTACTGCGCTCGCCAGCCCGCCTGCCAAGCGTGGTGAGTATGGCAACTACCCCTCATGGAGATCCATGAGGGAGGCTTGTATTCAGTAGTGGACGTTTTACGGCTGAAATGATGAATGTGTTTTACAACAGGTAAAACGCATTAAGACCGCGGCGCGTTGTTGCGGCCGGTTCGCGGATTTTGGCATAATGGCGGATTGGCGAGAAGTGCCCGCGCACGCCCTCTAGCCCTCTGGCAGAGGTGAAGTAGGTATCTTCAAAGGCGTTCAGGAAGCGTTCTATTCTAACACACGAGTTAAGTGCGTTCGTCGCGCTACGATTATCAAAATCGGACAGTACAATCAGTGAGTATACAATCAATCATCCCCTGTTTTCCTACACTTAGGTTTTTTTTTCCAAATTTAAATGAGACCAACTCCTTTTCCAATTAAAACAGAATTTATGGCGTAGTAGTAGTGGTAGTAACTAGATGGCGTTGTTAATTTTGGAAATAAATATCAGTTGCATTATTAATTTCACGAAGTTGACATCACGACTGCACTTGCTTTATTGATTCGTTACATGTGGCCCAGTTTGTCTAATAGTTTAGTGGGTTCATTCCCCGCCGGGGGTACAAACGTTTGTTCTTCTGTAGATATTTGTCTCGTGTATGAGTGTATTGTATGTATTACAAGTATATTCACAAAAATATTTTTTAATGTATTTCATTAATCTGGTTTTCATACGAGTAGCAGATTAATTTCAAGCTTTGCTTAGTTTAGAGCTTATTTTTGTTTGCTTAGTTTATGTGTTGTGTATAGTGTCCAGCATTATATTATTATTATTGTATATAATTCAATCCGAAGGTCGTGGGTTCGATACCGGCAGTGCACCAATGGATTTTTCTTTCTTGAAAAATGCACACTTAACACGTGCTTTAACGGTGAAGGAAACATCGTGAGGAAACCCGCGGCTTAGTTAGCTTCAGACGTATTGACCTGTTCTTTCATCTAAATAATAGCTGACTAAGCTGAGAGGATGGTATAGGTGCTGGGAAAGCCTAATCCATCTAACTATGTCCCAGGCACTGCAGCGTCCCGTACAGCATGATACCAGTTGTTGACGCTGTATAAATCATCTATAATAGATGCAAAGGCCTTAGTGTCCAGCATTATTTATTTATTTAAATGAGAATTTACTAACCCATTGGTTATCAACATTAATCAAGTTATGCAAGCCAACACCAAAAGGTGCTGTGAGCAAGAAAATACCTAGAAACACCTGGGTATTGCTTTTGTTATGGCGAGTATCACAAGTGTGTTTTCCCCGCCATAATAATCTCAGGAACAAATTCGAAAACACTAGAACTCCTGGAGCAGACCAGCTGCAAATCAACCGTGCTCCAATCAGTAGAATTTATGGAAAATATACGAGAATTTTCGTTGATTCACGAACGATTGCGAAACGAAAAATCCAATTGCGCGAATTAATATACCCCGGTTCTACCTCCTTCGTGGTGAAAAATTGAATCACGGCAAAGAATAATTTGTCATTTTAATGTTTTTATGTCCGCAACCTCGCTATTATGGATAGACGATTTATAACGCGTGTCATATGCCGGGGCCCCTTTGTGTGGGATAGCGAGAATATCTTACCGGGACGGCTGTATTTGTTCTGTTATTATATTATGTTTGGCACATGATTCATTTTTTTGCGCTAATTCCCTTACATCCCAATTCCAATACAAGTAAGTTCAAGAATTGTTATTTTGCTATTTATGTAAGTTTGTTTTATTATTAGTACGTTATATACCAGGGTGTATTTAAATATGTTTACTAACCAGATAGTGGAGTTCCAGCCCATGAAATCAAGTAGTAAGGGAAAAAAATCGGAAATTCGTATTTTTTTTAGTTTTTTTATTTACAATTTTACTAGTCGTTGTTATGTGAAAATAGTCATAAAGATCATAATTGAATTCTGTAAAGTCGTAAAACCAAGGGGTGGTCAGAATCAACCCCTGTCGGCCTAGTACACCTTTAAAAACATATTAAATAAATATACACTGTATAATATGTATATACTGTAGGTATATTATCTATACTATCTATACTAATATTATAAAGAGGTACAGTTTGTGATTTGTGAGTTTGTGACGTTGTAATCTAGTTAAAGTTTTGTGCATCAAACTATGCCTTGAGGAAATCCAGTACACACTATTACATTGTTTCCTTACATTAAATTGCCGTGGGGTGCCGGCAGTAGAATGTTACCCCTCCTCTCATGCCCGTGGATGCAGCAAGAGCCTGCTAAGGGATACCTCCGGAGGATGGGCAGCAGCGTCCTTCCGTTTATCAACATCCCGTACTGCGCTCGCCAACCCGCCTGCCAAGCATGGTGAGTATGGCAACTACTACTCATGGAGATTCATCATACTTGTGGTCAGTAGTGGACGTTTAACGTCTTTTACCTATTACATTAAATTTCAGTCCAATGATCAAAGGTCCTGCCATTACAATTTTATTTTATAAGCTTAAACTGTACCGTGTTACGTGTATTATGTAGCTGTAACGGAATCTTCGAACATTGTGATACCCATCTTAAGATATTAGATTTAATTAATACTTTGCATACCTATGGAGGCCCGATGACAATACAATAATTCTGCGTGTTATTTTAGTTTTTAAACTTTTGTTATTTCACTAGTAATCATCATTTCAGCCGTAAAACGTCCACTGATGAACACAGACCTCCCTCATGAATCTCCATGAGGGGTAGTTGCCATTCTCACCACGCTTGGCAGGCGGGTTGGTGAGCGCAGTATGGGATGTTGATACACGGATAGACGCTGCTGCCCATCTTCCGGAGGTATCCCTTAGCAGGCTCTTACTGCATCCATGGGCATGAGAGTAGGGGTATCATTCAACTGCCGGCACCCCACGGCGGTAAATTCATTAGTAATGGTAGAGTGAAACTCGCTGCCAGCGTCTGTTTTCTCGGTTCAAGGCACCTTGACCTTGACCAGACCTTAGAGTCTTCAAGGCCAGAGTGCATAGATGCTTTTTAGACAAGCGTGTTCATCTTAGGCCACATTAGTACATGTTTTCAAGTTTTTGGTGGCCAAGCACTTGTCTATAAAAATAAAAAGTTACATTAGCTCATCACCATCATCTCAGCCGTAGGGACTGCTGTCTACGTCCAGTGCTGAACATAGACCTTCCTCATGGATCTGCAAGTGATCACATGATGTTGTGAATCGGGGTTGTTGCCATACACACTGCGCTTGGCAGGTGGGTTGGCGAGGGCAGTACAGGACGTTGTTTCACGGAAAAACGCTACTGCCCATGATCCGAAGGTATGATTATCCTTTCGCAGATTCTTACTTCATCCCCGGGCAAGAGAGGAGAGGCAACATTCCACTACCGGCACGCCACGGCAACTATGTTCATAACTTTCCCTAATGCTCACATACCCATCAAATACAATATAAATAAGCAGTGACATTTCCCCAGTAATATTCCACAAGGCGACCAAGCTGGGAGCTCATAAAATCGGACCCATGCCGAAGGAACCAATCATTTATTTTTACGACAGCCCGCCTCTATGATTATGTGTCAGTAATTTTTCCCATTTTCAATATATCTTACTTAGGTAAGTATTTTTTGTAGGGTCTGTGAGGAAACTTATATTGTTGGCCGGCACTTGTAAAGGTCAAGTGTGCTTTTGCAATGGCGTTACAGTGATCGATCACGTGATCGGTTCTGACGGATTTCCCAATAAAAACTATTAATAGGTAAGTGCTTTTGACAAAAAAGTACATAAACCAACGAATATTATCTAAAAAAATCAAGATTTCTTGGTATGATTATGTTTTTTACAAATCCGACTCAAAAGTACAAATATTTTTTAGACTTTTAGTTGATAATCGTCGGTTTACATTTTTTTGTAAAAAGCACATATTTCATATTTTTTATGATTGTTTCAAATATTTATGTTGAACACTAAAAAGGTGTTAGCGTTATAAAACCCCTGTATCATAACAAGATTCAAGAATAACTGTTAATTTCATCATTCAGCCCATATTTTGACCCACTCAGATGTCAAATCTTTTTTTACCTCCAACAAAAAAATAATCATCTAAATTGGTTTATAAACGACGAACTTTATCTGCAAACACAGTCAAATAAAAAGTATATTTATATATGATCGACTTTTTTCTCGTTGGTTAAAAACGAGACAATGGTGTTGATTCGGTTTTACACTTACAACTAATTATATTTAGAGATTTGACGTTTCTAAAACAGATTTGTCAGCGTAATATTGGATACAATGTTCGGTTTAATTTTAGAACGGCACTAACCGAATAACTTTACGTCATTTTAGTCAGTTTTACGTCAATTTATATTAGCTTTTGCTATTTAATTCAACAACAGAATTACAACAAGAAACAACAAACAATAATAAAAAAAAAAACATTTATTGCGTAAAATCAAATTAACAGAGTGTGTTTGGCTCTGACTCCTAAACTAGGGTTACCTGTATGTCAGGAGTCAGGCCCTTCCAATAGTGATTACTGTCTCAAAAAAAAATGTTTATCTTAACAAAAGCCATACATATAATTAAACGGCATTAATTTATTTAAATAATAATAAGCAATGCATTAACTGCGGAGCAGTCTCAACGAAATTTTACACTAATACAAGTTGTGTTGTTTCAGATTTAACTAAAATAGATTAATTTAATTAAATTCAATGGTCACGATGGACAGGAAAATAATGGGTAGCAATCCTTATCCAATAGGTGCATGCCCATTATAATTTCAAAATTCAACTTTTCTTCAAATCCATGGCTATAAATAAAATAAATAAATAAATAAATAATGCTCGACAAATCACACAGCATCATCTAGCCCCAAGCTAAGCAGAGCTTGTGTTATGGGTACTAGATGACTGATATACTTAATACATTATACTACATAGATAGATATTTTTATTATATATAGAAAAACACCCAGAACACCCTGAACAAATATCTGCAGATCGTACAGACAATGGAACACTATTTGTCCTGATGTCACTAGCTGCTTGCTTCACACATAGTTTATATTTTATTATGTATATATGTAAGTTTATGTATTTATATATTACGTTTGTAATATTTTATGTAAGTATATACGTCTTGATATTATATAATTTATGTATGGTATATTTGAAATTTCATAAAACCTTTCGTACATCTATTAACCCCTTGTTGTATCCACAAATCCAATCCATCCCAAGGTTATCTGGTAGAGATCGCTTTAGCGATAAGACCGCCAATTGTCACTTTGTGTTGTTTATCTTTCTGTTGCTATTTTTATATTTAAGGTGTGCAATAAAGCATTTTCTTTCTATCTATCTTGATAATGAATAAGCCAAACCAAACCTTAAGCTTAGCAGTTAAGATGATCCAAGATGTTACTTTATTATAACGAAGTAAAAGGTAATTAAAGAGAGAAGATTCGAGGTGGCCCGCGGGGCAGCAGCAACGGTAAACAATGCCGACCGACTGATTCTGGGATCTAAAACAAACTCCATAACGATTTCGCTATATTTTTTAGATAATTGAGGTTCTCAGTTTGTCGGTTTTTAGAGTTCCAAATCTCAAGTGGAAAAACTGGAACACTTAGAGGATCACTCGCTTTTCTGTCTTTCTGTCAGGACCCTTTTTCTCTGAAATGACTGAAGGTATCAACCTGAAATTTAACCATACCAAACATTAAGGTCTACAGGCAAATGATGCCCTTCCAAAATCCAGCATCTACTTAAGGGCACCTCAGAGCGTTTAGAAGTTATAGCAAAAAAAAATATGTTTATAAATTTGGAAAATTACATTTGTGTTCAAATAAATATACTTTAAATTAGGTCCCAAACTCGATTCTGATGATGGGATCAATGATAAAAAAAAGTATTCAAATGTAATGTTTTTTTTTTCAGTGTAAGTATTTTCGGCAACTAGTTAACAATTTTATCAAAGAAGTAAGTTCTTTTTGTTAAAAATTAAAGAATTATCTTTTTTGGGTTCCGGACCAAAATGGTGAAAAGGAACCCTTATAGAATCACTCTGTCTGTCTGTCACAAATGGATATCTCGAGAACTACTGATGCTATCGACTTAAAATTTTAAATGGTAAAAGATAACACTTTTTTACTAATATAGCATTATATGAAAATGTTAAAAAATATTCTTATTTTGATTGCAGGGGGGCGGAGTTTTTAAGTGAAGTTACTAGGCCGTGTGAGGTATCATATGAAAGGTATTCATTTGCAAATTAATAAACAGTTTTTATTTATTCGTTAAGCCGTATCGTTTTTGAGTAATTTACAAAAATGTTGAAAAAACGACCGTCCCCCCCCCCTTATCTCCGAAGAATAATAGAATAAATATAAACTTTATAGGAAAATTATAGCGAACTCTCTAATTTGCATAGTTTTTTAGACAAGGGGGGTGAAAGGAGAGTTTTCAAAAATTTTGTAAAGTTACTAGGTGATGTGGGGTATCATATGAAAGGTATTTATTTGCACATTAATAAACAGTTTCTAGGTTTTCTTTAAATCGTATCGTTTTTGAGTTATTAACAAAAATGTTTAAAAAAATAGCGTGTCCCCCCCCCCCCCTTATCTCTGAAGTTTGCAGAGATAAACCTCTGCAACTTTTATTGCTATTAGTAGTGTATGTAAATATTGCAGGGAATTTACTACAATTTCTCTACTTAGCATACTTTTTTAGAAATCATCAAAAGTGTAAAAAATCTACATAAGTTCCGCTATCAGACAAGAGATGGCGCTGTCAAGGTTCTCCAACAAATATAAAACTGCCTTTGTCATATATTATATTATATGATGGCACGGAACCCTCGGTGCGCGAGTCCGACTCGCTCTTGTCCGGTTTTATTTATCATCATATCAACCTGAAATATTATAAATAAGACGCCCTCAACATTATAAAACAACCCCCGCTAATTCGGAGGATGTTCAAGAATAATTCGATTACCTTCCTTTCTTTCGATTTCACTTAGTGTGCAATATTTTAAGCGCTACCTGTTTTTAATTATTAATGAACTGCAAGCTGGATTAGCTGTTTCGCTGCTTAGTTAATAAAGTATTTTTTATTTCATTAATTTAAGCCGTAAAACGTCCACTACTGAACACAGGCCTCCCTCCGATGAGGGTTAGTCGCAATACTCACCACGCTTGGCAGGCGGGTTGGCGAGCGCAGTACGGGATGTTGATACACGGCTTTCACTGCATCCATGAGTATGAGAGGAGGGGTGTTATTCTACTGCTGGCACCCGACGGCAGTAAGTAATACTCAAGATTATTTTGTAAATAAGCGTGCGGTAGCGGATATTTTGAATGAGAAAATGTGACTTGATATTAATCTTTATAATAAATGTGTTATGCTTTTGCCACGACATCAATGCTAACATCATCTGCTGCTGCACAAAGGCCTCTCTCATCCCATGAATTGATTATGAAGGAGTTGTTACCATACTCACCAGGCTTGGCAGGCAGGTTGGCGAGCGCAGTACGGGGTGATGTGATCTTACGGAGGATTCTTACTGCAGCCACGGGCAAGAGAGGATGGGATTCTTACGCTGGCAGCCCATAGCAGACTTCTATAATCATGATTTAATATTGATTAAATGTACATACATATGTACATAATTATAAGTACATTTTTAAGATCCCTTCATTTGATACCCATATTATGGGGTTTGTCAAAGAATACATCTTCCGCCTTCTTGTGTTGGCCATTTTTTGAGTAGGTGAGTTACTTAAAGTACTTAACTTATATATATTTATATATACTTTTGTAATTTATTGTATTGTCATCAGAAATTGTTATAATCAATGCAAGTTAATAAGCGATAAGTTAATAAAAGCTTACAAAACAATCCTTGGCATCAATCCGAAAACATAAGTGCCTCTGACCTAACAGTGACTGTCACAATTTCGCAGGTCTCGCAAAAACTGTTCAAAATTTCAGTTCAAACCCATCCAAAATTTACTTTCAAACGAAATTCTCTTAATTCTCTCGTATTTTCTTAGTCTCTTAGAGCCAAAACACACGGTGCGTTACCGTCTAGGTCGGGAGTTAGAGGGTTAACTAGATTCATATTTTATTAGTTGCGTAACGAGTGCAACATTTCGCAATACAAACAACAACACCGGTGGCGGTTGGTGGCAGTTGGCGGTATGAACTTGACGCGTATTGCCCATTGCCCTGAATAGCGGACTATCACTCTGGACCAAGACGAATGGAGAAAGGGAAGGGAGGCCTATGCAGTGGGATCCGATGGTCTATTAAGATTAAACACCAAAACGTTCATTCTTGTTTGAAATAATATCTATTAGTATTTTTGTAAAATCAAATTACCATTTCGAAAGGAGTGTCCAGAAAAGTGGCATAAATCGGTTTTATTCACCTGCAAAGTGAAAATCTATGTTTACAATGAGCAGTTTTTGGGACATTTTATATTGTAATGGTTAATCAATTGTGATAACCAATTTGAAGTATAAAACACGAAAAATTCAAAACATAAAATGTTAAAGAAATGATGAACCTTATCAAAAATTTACGATTCCGGTGGGATTCGACCCCAAAATATTTTTTTGATAACGTTCTTCATTTCTTTGAAATGTTCTAATTACAAACTATAAAATATTATTTCCGATTATTTTGTAACTACTGAAAAAGTTGAACTCTCTGACGCGACTGTCGTCAATGCATCGTCTCAAGTCTTCCCAACGAGTAACAGTGTTTAAGTGTTGTTGGGAACCATTCAACGCAACGTGTAGAAACGCAAGCAACCTAGTTATCAGCTAAAAAATGTTCCGACACGCATTCCCACGTGCCTTCAGCACTTCAGCTGACGTATAAATTTAATTATGAAAGCTGAAACTTGGCTTACTCCTGAAATAAAATTGCGACCAATTAGGGAAAACAAGGTGGCCGTGCCTTCGGATTAATAACCTTAATTAACGGGTGAAGAGCGGGAGAGGATCATTACCGGGAACTACCGACAGTAAACCTGGGTCGTCCGGGGTTTACTGCCGCGATCTGAAACGCCTGCTGGGTAGAGAGTAACGGGGATTCAGCTCGGGTACAGGAGGTTTCTGGTTTCTTAGACACGAAGGTGATAACAAGATACTAAATTGGCCTAGTCGAAACTTGAATTGGTACTGCGTAGTCAGTAAATCGTATCTACTGCTAGAGTTTAGATTTGATTTTACTTAAGCTAATAAATATTAAGATCGATGCCGGGCTCTGAATCGCCTGCAGGGCTGAGAATAAATAAATAATGCTGGACAATCACGCTACATCATCTAGCACCAAGCTATAAGCAGAGCTTGTGTTATGGGTACTAGATGATTAGATATCTAGTGTAGATGATATACTTAATAAAATAAACTACATAGATGATATTTTTATTATGTATACAAAAACATCCAAAACACTCTGAACAAATATCTGCAGATCGTACAGACATTTGTCCCGAGGCGGGAACCCGCAACCTCTTGCATCGCAGGCGACAGACCTTCGCCCGCCGCACCATAGAGGTCGTCCGGGATTCAGAGCACCGAGACTCAGCTGAGGTACGTAGGTTTCTGATAAGGTTAATGATAAATTAAATAATCATTGATGCGATTTAAAACGCCTACAAAATAAAATCGGGGTTTAGATACCGATTTCTACAACACGATTGTCTAAGTGTGAATCCATATTTTTTCTCCTACGACAGCGACCCCTCTTGAGTAAGCACCAAAAGTTGATGAATCGTCCCTCTTTGTGTTTTTCGTTTCAAGTGCACAAACAACAAAAAAAAACAACCACTCACCTTGACACATACGCATATGTAGTGAGTGTGGATAAAATTTTCCCAAATCAAACCACGTTCAGAGACTTAATACGTGCATCAAATCGAATTTTACAAGCTCGTTCCGATATCGAAAGCCATTTTAGTCATTTATACGCAATAACCTAACGTGGAGGCAGCGCGTGATCTCATTGACACCAAGCTTAGTCTCGGGTCGCCTTCCATAATTCATGATGTCTGCTGAATGGTGGGGACTTAGCTACATTTACAATGAAATGGCGGCTGCTGACTGTACCTTCAATAAGTTCTAAGTTTAAAACCCGACTGCATCCACATAAGTAAATTACCTTTGTAACTTTGTTGCTCTTATAGCCGGCTGAGACGCAAATACCGCTGACTGTAGTTAAGGCCTAAGTTTTATACGAAACTCAAATCCAGGAGAAATTCGTTGTCATTCTCTAAATAAAGGTCAAAGAAGCTGCCCTAGAAAGAGCCACGTAGATAGGCCAATGGTTAATCAGGAGTAAATGATAAGCGGTAGGTACATTCTATAATTATTAAATTTTTCAACAAAAAAACCAACTTCAATGACAAATACTTGACTTGTTGCTGAAAATGTCCGAACCGCTATATGTACGCCTAAATACATTTGAGTATTAAATCCCTCATGGATTCCATGATCAGATCTAGGTGAAAAAACAAGCAAATATTATTAAGTGTAACAAAAACCCAACAAGTTTGCGCGTGATAGAGCTATCTTGGCTTCAAAAATTCATAAGTGTTGGTTTTCAAATATAAGTAATGAAAGTAGTTTCAATATGTGTATGCACGAGTTTAAACAGTTTTTCATATAAAATATCGTCGGGAAAATTACATTAAGAGGACAATCGTGCTTGATGTCCAATTAGATAAATTAGGCTTCCTCTTAGTTTATTTTACCGTCAGCAACCTGAGTAACTAATCAATATGTCTAGGGCAAGTCTCGGGTATCATATTTTTAGCTAGATTATTTTAAGGACTGTCTACCAGAGGAACTAAAAGGCCCTATTCTTTTCATAAATTTTGCGGTTATGAAAACATATGATATCGCATATTTCTTGCGTAAATTGTCTGCAGTTTTTCCCGACGCGGCGTTTTGATTGGATTGCATTTAAATTCAATTTCGATTCAAATAAAAAAAAAACCTTTACTCAGTGCGGAGGCGTGGAACTTATTGCGCGTCATAAAATACAAAATAAAAGAGCACAAATTAATAGAATCAAGCACATAACCTACCTACCACTACCTACCACTTTATATGAAACGCGAGTTAGAAAAAGCAGCGAACTGAAGAGCCTAACTCCGTCGTTATACATCATCATTTAACAATTATCTTTATCTTATGTTACGTTTGACGGAGTTGGAGCAGATTCCGTCCCAAGTGGTTTTGCCCTCTAGGTAATCTGACATTTTAAAATAAGCTTAATTACAAAGATTGCGTTTGATGACGTTTTTGAATTTTTGTAATAAAAAAATATGTAACTCACTTGGAAGTTTGTTGTAGAATCGTGTACATTGCCATTTTATAAACATATACATAGATATTAAAATCTCTCATATAATTCCCGAATGTTCGATACCGATCGGGTTCGTCCTACACTTGGTATTATTAAAAGGGCGTAGGCGCATTTGATAGGTACCCATTGAATGGATATAGTCAACAAATACTCGATTGTTATGAGTTGTGACGTTTATGTAAGTTATAGTACTTTCATTGCATGTAAATTGTAAACGAATACAAGGTGGCGTGCGGGTGGTCCGTTTTAAACAGATTTTAGAACTCATAAATTATGGACACGTCCGAGGAATACAAGTATATCTGTGTTAGTTCATCTGTCTGTAACTAAGGAACTATTGAACTAATGTAGGTCAAACTTAAGGTAGAGATATTATTTTTAAATTACTGTCATCATCATTTTTTAGGTCGTGGGTTCGATACCGGCCGTGCACCAATGAATTCTTCTTTCTTGAAAAATGTATATGCACATGATGTCTGCTGAATGGTGGGGACTTAGCTACATTTACAATGAAATGACGGCACGTTCTATAACGGTGAAGCGGCTTTGTTAGCTTCAGACTTATTGACCTGTTCTTTCCTCTCAATAACAGCTGACTAAGCTGAGAGGATGGCATAGGTGCTGGGCAAGCCTAATCTATCAATGTCCCAGGCACTGCAGCATCCCGTACAGCATGATTAACAGTTGCTGACGCTGTATAAATCATCTATAATAGATGCAGAAGGTGCTTACTTACATCATTTTTACATCATTTCAGCCGTAAAACGTCCACTACTGAACACATGCCTCCCTCATGGATCTCCATGAGGGGTAGTTGCCATACTCACCACGCTTGGCAGGCGGGTTGGCGAGCGCAGTACGGGATATTGATACAAGGAAAGACGCTACTGCCCATTTTCCGGAGGTATCCCTTAGCAGGCTCTTACTACTGCATCCACAGGTACGAGAGGGGGTAACATTCTTCTGCCAGCACCCCACGGCCTTATGTGTGTTGTACAACATTTCTGGCTAAAATAGTTACGAAATATAGATGATTTTCACAGCCTATTTATGTTTTGCAAAGTAAAAAACTGAATAAAATCATTATCATCATCGCCCTTCTGGACCTAGGTCTCCCTAATGGACCTCCAAATACTGGTCATGAGGGGTTGTTGCCATACTCACCACCCTTGGCAGGCGGGTCGGCGAGTGTAGTACGGGATGTTAATACACGGAAAGACGCTGTTGCCCACCTTGCTGAAGTATCCCTTGGGTAAATTTCTACTGCCGTCACCTCACGGCATACTTATAATTAAATAATTATTAGGGCTACTTAGATTTGTTAAGTTCAAATATGCATAATAACTTAGTGTTCTAATTTACTTTGTTGTGTCGCTTTGTAAATGATTTGATGAAAAAATATAGTCAAACAAATGATACAGAACATGTTAAAAAGTTAATTAAAAAGAATTCAACCAAACAAACAAACCCTTCAGCTCTATAATATAAGTATTGATGATATATGCATAGAAAACAACATGTTAGCAATCACAAATACAGGATGTAGCCAAGATGTAGCATTCAGAACACAATCTCGTAGGTAATTAGTGTTGAATCAACAATATAAACATATACCACGTCTTTCCTAATTCTAAGGGCCTGGAGGAGAGTAATACGAACTATAATGGGCAAATAAAAATATATGAACCACGAACAAAGGAAAGACCTAATGATCTTACTTTACTGCCACGTTAAAACCTTTTTATGTCTAGAACTAAAAATAGTAAAGGAAACCTAATAAAGTTTGGCTAAGAATACTAATTAGGAACAAACCATTGTTGTAGTCAAAAGTTGAGTTTTCAAATCAAATCAAAAACTTTTATTTGCAACTAAAACATTAATTAAATAGACAAACCTTTACATAACTAAAAAATAATACAAAATGACACACATACGATAAATATAATATTATACTATTAAACTTAGTTTTAGCTACAAAATGGTCTCAACTCAGCATTTTTTATCATTTTATCATCAATTCTTTTCAACACATGGCTGCAGGTAGAAAAATAATTATGATCAGCCCTTTTCCACCCACTGCTGGATATAGGGTTAACATACAGTACATTATAGATTTTTCGTATTTCCTTTGTGCACTACCTAAGTTAAATTTACCAACTTGTTTTTCCCAGTGGGTTGCCTGGAAGAAATTGTTTTGAGCAATAAGGCCACCAGTTTGTACATGAATGAATGAATGAATGAATAACTTTATTGTACACCAAAATCAAGAGAGTTACAGGAAAAGGAAGAGTTATTAAAAATAAACATTGGTACAATGGGCGACCTTATCGCTAACAGCGATCTCTTCCAGGCAACCTTTGGATGGACAGGATAGATTTCAATTTATTTATGACGGTGGCGTACAAAAACAGTGAAAACAAATGAGGTAATATTGAATATAATATGTAGTTAATATGATTTAAATAATAAATAATGATAATATAAACATACAAACACATAACTATAAAGATAAATATAAAACAAATAGTTTACACAAAATATAAATATACGTATTTAAATATATATAAATATAAATAATATATATATATATATATATACATAGGTGTATAAAATATAGACATATCAATGAAATACTTGGATTACGAAGTTACGAAGGCTTATCACGGGAATCCAGATAAAATTGATGAACCAAGTTTTTGAAAATAGGAAGGGATTTGGCATGACGGATAGAAACAGGGAGTGCGTTCCAGAGTCTTGTTGCTTGTAATGTGAAAGAATTACCATAAAACTCTGAAGTATGAAGAGGAATCTTCAGTTCGCGGGTATCAGAGGACCGAAGGGATCGGGGGTTGGAGACATGAAGGAATTCAAAACGATCTTTGAGGTAGGATGGCGTAGAAGGAGAGAAAAGGATAGAGTACAGGAGATTCAGGAGGTGAGCATTCCGGCGAAGACGGATGGGTAACCATTTGAGTGTGTTTCGGTATTTCGAAACATGATCAAACTTTCGCAAGCCAAATATAAATCTTATGGAGTAGTTCTGAAGACGCTCAAGTTTATTGAGTTGATCTTCAGTTAAATCTGGGTAGCTGGCGTCAGCGTAGTCGAGAATAGTACATGTTTTCTCTTGTTTTTTTTCAATTTGTGTGTGTTCTTTGTGCATTAATAAAGTGTTAATTAATTCATTAATTCATTCATTCATTAACGCCAGTAAGTGTTCCGACTCGTACTGGTGCCCCGTCTGGTCTGTGGTACTACTTTCATGGAAATGACTCTACGTCACATGTGACAGTACTGAGTGATACCAGCTCTTGTATATTTCCTCCAGCAGTAGGGTAAAAAAGATTTGCATCTGCATCAAAATCAAAACATTTTTTTTTGTTGTTTTCTATGTCCAGTAGTGGACGTTCTACGGCTGAAATGAAATGTTACAGTTAGCACTTATACTATTGTTAGATTATATTTTTTTGAGTATTGTGATTATTTGAAAGTCAGTCAAGGGGGTAATACTACTCGGCCAACACGGCATCCGAAGGACGTGGGTTCGATACGAGCCGTAAACCAACGGATTTTTCTTTCTTGAAAAATGTATGTTTACATGTGAGGGAAAACATCGTGAGGAAACCCGCGGCTTAGTCAACTTCTAAATTATTGACCTGCTCTTTCCTTTAACAAATAGTCGACTAAATTGGGAGGATGGTATAGGTGCTGCGCAAGCTTAATCCATCTAATAATGTCCTAGGTACTGCAGTGTCCTGTACAGTATTATTACCAGTTTCTGACGCTGTATAAATCATCTATAATAGATGTAAAGGCCTTACTTTGTGATTATTTGCATACAGAGTAGGCTGTGTTTTGTTATTATTACTCCAAAGAAGGGTTCTATACAACGACGCTTCGAGAGCCCATTAATTTATAGACATCCGAAGTCAGGATAAGTCTCTGCTTTATCACGGTGTTGTCTACCTACAAATTGCTATATATTAGTACAAACTGCTATAAAATATTAAAAAAGGTTATTCAATAGAAGCCTTTTGTAAGGAGGATATATTTGCGGATATCCTCGTAGCCGCATGGTAGGTTTTGTTTGATTCTCACCGCAGGACAAAATTTTTCGGGTGACAATACTAAAAATAAGAACAATATTATTAGTTTTAAAATACTCATATTCTCGTATTTGGCAATATATTTTTTTAATTATTTATATAAATAATATCTAAGAATGTGTCCAATGGCACTTTTCTTACTGTCTCTATTTGTTTAGTGTCTCCCACACTATGTTCTTATGTTCTTTTTTAATAAATTTACACCATCCCTTTACACTATATTAACTCAAAAGGTTAAGTTCTTTCAAGTCTTCTCACTTGATCTGTGTTTTCGGAGCTGGATTGCCTCAACGTTTACATGAAGATGAGGGTAGTTTCGTGAGCTTCTGCGTATTTTTGTATAATTTTAGCAACGATCAAAAAAGTCTACATAATGGACCTTTATTTTATTCCCGACGTTTCGACCGGATTGCACCTGGTCGTGGTCGCGGGGAGACTGCGACCAGGTGCAATCCGCGCGATAAATACCTGATTCACCCTGTATATTTCCTATACTTATTTATATTTTATATTTCAGCCGGTAAACTTCTACTACTTCACACAGGCCTCTTTCATGGATCTCCATCAGTGGTAGTTGCGATACTCACCACGCTTGGCAGGCGGGTTGGCGAGTACGGGATGTTGATACACGGAAAGACGCTGCTGCTCATCTTCCGGAGATATCACTTAGCAGGCTTTTACTGCATCCACGGGCATGAAAGGAGGTGTAACATTCCACTGCTGGCACCCCACGGCAAACGACTTGTTTAAATCGCCTCAACTTCTCCAATCTCCCAAACTTTAATGCGCTATAAATGTAAAACTTTGTTAAGGTCCTTACAATAAACTATTTGTTTACTAATTATAAACGGAATAATACGTGATTATTATTATTTATTATCCAACTGACGGACGAAATAGAATTTTGGTTTGCTAACAATATTAGATATTCTCAATATCCGCTCCGGAAAAATATTTTAAATTTTAATAAAGCGTAGCATACTTTTCAATTTACATAAAAATGTTAAGTTACAATTTTACCTAGAAAATATTTTTCTATATCAAACCCCTTTTTCTGAAATGTCGGCCACCGCCGCGGCAAACAATTTCCTGTCAGATCAGAAGCCAAAGAGAAATTGACAAAGTCTTCCGTTGGTATTACAACGTCCGTCAATATTGACTGGAATAATAATAATACCTCGATTTTGATTGCCGTGGGATGCCAGCAGTAGAATGTTACCCCTCCTCTCATGCCTGTGGATGCAGTAAGAGCCTGCTGAGGGATAACTTCGAAAGAAGGGCAGCAGCGTCTTTCCGTGTATCAACATCCTGTACTGCGCTCGACTACCTGCCAAGAGTGGTAAGTATGGCAACTACCTCTCATAGAGATCCGTGGGAGGCCTGAGTTCAGTAGTGGACGTTTTTCGGCTGAAATGATGAATACCTAATAAATAAATCCAAAGTCAGCTTTTATAACTGTTCCATCTTGATACGGACTACACTTGTTCTTGCATTAATTACGACAGCCCATAGCTGATGGTAAAAACAATCAAAAGACTTTCAAAGACTAGTATTATAGTTTGAGTTACAGAACTATGGTGCGAATTTTTGTAGGAATATTCTAAGTTAAAACTAATATACACGGTACACGGTATATACTAGATACTATGCTAGGTTGATGCTAGAATGAGGAGCCGCAGATTCATGTTTAATACAATGTGCCGTTTTCAGTAAAAAAAATGGCCAAGTGTGAGTCGGACTCACGCACGAAGGGTTCCGTCCCAATATTCAATAAAAATCACGTTAGTTAGACGGAAGGCCTGCTTAAATATTTATCTTATTCTGTTTTTAAGCGTTTGTTGCGTTTGTTGTTTAAGCGGCAACAGAAATACATATTTCATCACATCAAAATACAAAATTTCAACTGTCTAGCTATCAGGGTTCATGAGATACAGTCTGATGACAGACAGACAGACAGACGGACAGTCTTAGTAATAGGGTCTCATTTTTACTATTTTTAGGAACCCTAATAGTCTTGTCTTTTTATTTTATGGCTTTTTGTGTTTGGTTTTACACAATTTCGCCAGTGTCAAGTTATCTAATCATTTTTTCTTGTAAGATATTTCAGAACTTTCTTAAAATCTTGATAAATAAGTGTTTTCTACTAAACCTAACAGATGGAGCTGGCAAGCGGAGAAAGCACGTTTGTGATTAATCATAATTGCTGTCATTGTCAAATTCTGTTTCCTACCAGTAAAAGAAGGCTAACGCTATCTATAAGGTTCTAGCTATTTTTGAAGTCTTTTATTTTTTAATAAATTCGCCTCATTCATTATAGTTTATGGAAATAATACGAATACTGGGTGCATCGATCGTCTTGTACCGCTCAAACATAATGTGAACTGCAACGCTGCAATGTTTTTTTTTTTTTATAAGCAATGTTTTTTATTTAAAGTGTAAACCCACACTAAGGTATCATTATATAGAAATGAAAAATGCAATCAAAATTTTGTCTCCGACGGGACTCGAACCCGTAACGTTCAGACGAACACCTTCAACGCAGGCTGCCTTTAACCGTTTCGGCTACGGAGCAATTAACCGCCGGGTCGAAAATCTTGACTGCCTTTATCGGTTTCAAACCGAGTGGCGACATCTAGCTGAAATTCTTAGAATTATTCTAGCCCACTGTCCGACAACCAGTAGTCAGTAGCAGTGAAGAGATGTCGCTTTAGTTAATTTTATAAGCAATGTTTTTTATTTAAAGTGTAAACCCACACTAAGGTATCATTATATAGAAATGAAAAATGCAATCAAAATTTTGTCTCCGACGGGACTCGAACCCGTAACGTTCAGACGAACACCTTCAACGCAGGCTGCCTTTAACCGTTTCGGCTACGGAGCAATTAACCGCCGGGTCGAAAATCTTGACTGCCTTTATCGGTTTCAAACCGAGTGGCGACATCTAGCTGAAATTCTTAGAATTATTCTAGCCCACTGTCCGACAACCAGTAGTCAGTAGCAGTGAAGAGATGTCGCTTTAGTTAATTTTATAAGCAATGTTTTTTATTTAAAGTGTAAACCCACACTAAGGTATCATTATATAGAAATGAAAAATGCAATCAAAATTTTGTCTCCGACGGGACTCGAACCCGTAACGTTCAGACGAACACCTTCAACGCAGGCTGCCTTTAACCGTTTCGGCTACGGAGCAATTAACCGCCGGGTCGAAAATCTTGACTGCCTTTATCGGTTTCAAACCGAGTGGCGACATCTAGCTGAAATTCTTAGAATTATTCTAGCCCACTGTCCGACAACCAGTAGTCAGTAGCAGTGAAGAGATGTCGCTTTAGTTAATTTTATAAGCAATGTTTTTTATTTAAAGTGTAAACCCACACTAAGGTATCATTATATAGAAATGAAAAAATGCAATCAAAATTTTGTCTCCGACGGGACTCGAACCCGTAACGTTCAGACGAACACCTTCAACGCAGGCTGCCTTTAACCGTTTCGGCTACGGAGCAATTAACCGCCGGGTCGAAAATCTTGACTGCCTTTATCGGTTTCAAACCGAGTGGCGACATCTAGCTGAAATTCTTAGAATTATTCTAGCCCACTGTCCGACAACCAGTAGTCAGTAGCAGTGAAGAGATGTCGCTTTAGTTAATTTTATAAGCAATGTTTTTTATTTAAAGTGTAAACCCACACTAAGGTATCATTATATAGAAATGAAAAATGCAATCAAAATTTTGTCTCCGACGGGACTCGAACCCGTAACGTTCAGACGAACACCTTCAACGCAGGCTGCCTTTAACCGTTTCGGCTACGGAGCAATTAACCGCCGGGTCGAAAATCTTGACTGCCTTTATCGTTGCTATATGCAACGCTGCAGTTTGAATCTACTATGTATTCTACTATGATAGGTAATAGTGTCGCACGTCACACAATGAAGTGATATCAGAACTGGTTGCGGCACGATGTTTTATTCTTTTATGGCAACACGTTACCGAAACCCAGTTACAGGACTAACAAAGATTATCCGACGTCCTTATTGTTTGTCACTGTCATTTCGACGTGTCGGCTTAACTTCCCCAGATATACCGTTACGTTAGCCGTTAATTCGTATTATGACGGTCGTATCTTTGACATGCCGTGGGGTTGCGGCAGTAGAATGTTCCCCTCTTCTCTAGCCCATAGATGCAGTAAAAATCTGCAAAGAACCTCCGTAAGATGGGCAGCAGCGTCTTTCCGTGACCAACATCCCGTACTGTGCTCGCCAACCCGCCTGCTGCCAAGCGTGGCGAGTTTGGCAACAAACCCCTCATTATCTTGGTGATCCATAAGGGAGGCCCAAGTCGAGCAGTGGACGTGAACAGCAGCCCTAAGGCTGATATGATGATGATGATGATTCTTGAAATCTCCTTTCGCCTTTATTTTTTATTCGCACTTTTCTTTTTCGCGATAATTATATTTCAGCAAAAATCTGTCTTATTTATAGCAGAGAATTAGTAATTCACTCTGTTATTTCGTTCGCATAGGTGCTGAGCTGAGTCAATTATTCGCTTTCCTTTACCAAGCTACCGAAAATATGAACGCTGCGAATAAAAAATGAACTCGTCCTTTGATGTCCATCTTGTCGCTGAATTAAAATGGCTCACGGGTTCGCCAAATGAAATAGGTTTTTATATAATATGACTGTGCTTATAGGTAGGTTCTGCCGTGTCACTGGTCAAAGCAGTACTTACGTAATGAAGTATTCGCATCATCATCTTCTGATTCTGGTTCTGATTCTGGTGGGGGTTACCAGATCATCCATTGCCCCCCGAGATACTGCCCCGACACTAACCTATCCAGCTTAACTCCTTGAAATACCGGAGAAGGACACTTGGCCGCCTGCAGCATTCCATGAGCATCCCCGAAGAATTTGCAGATGTCGTAGTGAAAGGGCATATCTTCATGAGCTCCTGTAGTCCCGTTTTCAATCTAGCTTCCTTTGTGGTACCACAGTGCAGCAGCATATGCTTAATTGTCTGTCCCTCTTCAAGACACACGCGACATAGTCCTCTATATGTGGCCCCTGTCTTAAGAAGATGGTGGTTGAGATCATAGTGTCCCGTGAAGATACCCACCATCGTCCGTAGGTCTTGTCTTGTTATCTTAAGCAAAGCATTGGTTCATCATCACCATATCAGCCGTAGGACGTCCACTGCTGGACAAAGGCCTCCCTCATCCTCCTTCCTTTCTCATATTTTCATTCATACAATCCATCCATCGCTTTTTTGGCCTGCCTCTTACATCCTAGAAAGTCATTTAAGTAAAGTTGTTCCTCGAGGTGGTTAAAATCCCCCCCTTTCGGATTGGTACACATATTACACCTTGTAAATAAGAAAGTATTATATTTCCAACAAAATTAATGTGAGTATTCTATTATTCATCTGATTTTCATACATGTAGTATTTTGCTTTGCTTAGTTTGACTTGATAGTGCTGTGCGTCCAGCATTGTTAAATAATTTAACAAGTTACAAAGTCCGTTCAAAACATATTGAAGCAAGTAAAAACTAGACTATCATTTATCCAACATCCACGTTCATTAAAGGGACAAACGATATTAAAATACTAGTTCACGTGCCCGGCTTATGCCAATTTTTCGTTCACGTGACATCCAAAATTGGCAACGTGAGGCAAATTTCATGTGAGCACACTGGTCACATTTTCCACGTGACGAATTATGTGACTGTTCAGTATAAAATTGTTTAACTTTGTAGATGACCTTAAACTTCAATGTTAACTCTCGAGAAACTGTTTTTAGGGTTCCAGACTTTGTCTGTCTGTCTGTCACAAATGGATATCTTTAGAACTACTGATGCTATCGACTTGAAATTTGAAATGGTATATGAAAACGCTTTTTCACTAATATGGAAATATAAAAATGTTGAAAAATATTCTTATCATGATTGCCCTCCCCTTGTCTCTGAAATTTGCGTAGGTAAACCCCTGAAACGTTTAAAGCTAACAGAAGTGTATGTAAAGATTACAGGAATTTTCCTGTTTTTGTTTTATATTTGCTGGAGAACCTTGACAGCGCCATCTCTTGTCTGATAGCGGAACTTATGTAGATTTTTCACACATTCGTCACAATCTTTCTTTTTCCTTGTAATCCTTATTTTACAACATTTTTGTATAAAGCAAACTTAAAGAAAACTTATTGGCTTTGTTAAGGACGGATTAAGCCACCTTTTCCGGGCAATTCGAAGAATTTCTAATGTTTAAAACTATATCGGAAATCATTATTTGCTCTATATTTTTTTTATTTCTATATGTACTGCTTGATGCAATATTTGATTTTTTAGTTGTTTGTGCAATGCCCGACTGGTGCAACAAGGCTTGAAAATGATTGTATCCTCGTAAGCTTTTGCAATCGCTATTCATTACAATAAATAACAAAAACAAGGTAATTTATCGCGTAATATCTTTGATTGTTTTTTTAAACAATCTCACACCTCTTCATTCATTTAGAACTCGTTAGTAGTGACGTATATATCTACATAGTAATATGGTTGTGTATCTTGTAAAATAAAAACTTGTAACACTGTCCCTAGATGGAAATTGAACACCGGACAAAATAATCAAAACGAGTGTTTTTGCCTTCTTTTTTACGATATTACTTGACATTGGCAGAATTGTGGTAAACCAAACACAAAATACCATGAAAGAAGAAAAAGAAGTACATACAAATTACATACAAGTACAAACATGTGGAATTATAAAAAAATACTTCCCAACGTTAACCACTGCTACACGATTTATTTATTTATTTTATTTATTTATTCATCTTAGGGAAACTATCAGCACAAGATACACAATAGTTATAAGTATAATAATAAGTGGCTATTAATAAGTTTCCACTTATAGATACACAGTAGTGGTTTACAAAGGACAAATTAAAAGAAATTAACAATAGTAGGCTAGTAATTCACACATACCGATGCGCATTCTTTCTACAGCCATCAACTACTAGTAATATCCTAAGACTGTCGTTGTCTTCAAACAAGTTTAAATAAACCAAACAGTATCCCCATTGTCGTTAGAATCAAATAGGTAAGTTCAAATCGGCAACAAGGATCAAAAAGCAATTCAGTCCGGCCCATTACATCCACGGGTCCCAGATAAAGTCTTCGAACGAATAGATGGAAGCGTTTTTCTCAATTGTACAACGTACACTACAAATAGAAGATCGTGTAGGGAATGCAGTTTCGGGCAATATCATTTCATAGGATTTTAGCCGAATATTTCCTTATAGACTACAATAGTCGTAAATTAAAAAAAGTTACGATTATGTGCTATAAAAATCAGAAGTCTTATAAATTGCATACTATACATTTGATAATTCATACAAAAATGTACCGTGCCTCTCTTACCTATTATATGCAGTAAGAATCCGCTAAGCTGCGCAAAATGGGCAGGAGCGTATGTCCGTGTATCAACATCCCGTACTGCGCTCGCCAACCCGCCTGTCAGCCAGCAGCGTGGCGAGGATAACAACAAACCTCTCATGCTCTTGAAAATCGATGAGAGATTAATTTAAAACGCAGTTCACAATCTTTATATGGTGTGTTAACAACACTTTACAAAATAACAGAAAGTGTGCCTATAATCAGCCTGCAAAAGCCGAATTTCGGCTTCCGCCTTACAGCTTCCTACCCTGTCGCCGTATCTACAAATCCGACGCACCAATTAGTCGGTAGTTTCAATTAGGGATGTAATTAGGAATGCAGTGGGTTGTAGATGGTAGAAATAATCACGATATTGGCACGGAACGAGGTCGATTTTACGAACTAATGAATTACCTGCGAGTCGCACATTAATTAAGGCACCACCTTGGGACACTGGGCCCTGTTCGATGAATGTACACTTCTACGCTATATTTGTTATAGGGTTTTAACCGACTTGAAGAAAAAAGAACCACAAATGTGTGTCTGTATGTTTTTTTTTATCTTTGTTACTTTAGAACTCAGTATGTTACCATAGATACTCTTTCAATCAAAGTCCCATCCATACGTCTTAGGTTAAGTGTTTTCTACGTATGATAAGTTTGTATAAGTGATAGGTATCATCATATTATCATATCAGCCATAGGGCCTCCACTGCTGGTCAAAGGCCTCCCTCACTGATCTCCAAGTACTGCGGTTGGAAGCCGTCTACATCCACCGCCGGCCAGCGGTTCTCACCAAGTCGTCTGCCTATCTTGTAGGTGAACGTGCTACACTGCGCTTGCCGGTCCGTGGCCTCCATTCGAGAACTTTGCGGCCCCATCGGCCATCTGTTCTGTGATATTGATATGTCTTTACAAAAATACTCTATCAATTATATGGTTTCCATAGCAAAAGCTTTGCTAAATCTAGCTAGATGACGCTGTGTGTGTACACATTATGGAATAGAATTATTGTTGCACACTTGCCCAGCATCTATTGAGCTAATTGATCATTTATTCTCAAAAGAAAAATACCATTCACTTAAATGTGAAATAAACTTAAAATAAGAATCTTAATACAACTGCGAGCAGCTTAACAATTGTAGATTAAAGTTGATTATGTTCGATAACTAAAAATAAAAAGATTTATGATAGTATAAGACATGACCAATTATTGTATTGTCGTTGATCCTTGATAAGTATATATGCAAAAAAGTAAGGCCTTTACATCTAATAAAAATGATTTATACAGCGTCAGCAACCGGTAATAATGCTGTACAGGACGCTGCAGTGCCTGGGACATTGTTAGATGAATTAGGCTTGCCTAGCAAAAATACCATCCTCCCAGAATAGTCGACCATTAATCAGAGGAAAGAACAGGTCAATACGTCTGAAGCAGACTAAGCCGCGGGTTTCCTCACGACGTTTTCCTTCATCGTTAAGCACGTGTTAAATGTGAACATACATTTTTCAAAAAAGATAAATCCATTGGTTCACTGCCGGTATCGAAACCCACGATCTTCGGATTGAAAGTCGAGTATACATACTACTTGGCCAATACTGCTTTTTGTACCTATGCAGAGTTTCAATTAAAAATAATGTATTAAAGTGGGTTAAAACAACGTTCTAAGATTCCGTTACAGTTACATAGACTAAGGTTAAGCTAATAATGTTAAAAAAGTTGAACACTACCCACAATAGTTTTCAAAGGGTCATTGATGTGTCTATTTTTTATTCCATATGTACCACGGAAACCTCTACAATCGTTCTTTGAAACGGCACAGACGCCAAATGAGAGTTAATTACTTTAAAATGGGTGATTCCACTAAGTAATTAAAAATTACGGCGCGAAGTAATATTGGAATGACTTCCCGTCATTGCGTGATGATCGATGTGATCAACTGATCAATCTTTGTTTGATGATCCCTGGTGGATGCGACTAAAAGTTAACATTTATTTTGATAGTAAGGATTAAGGCCTTTGCATCTATTATATATGATACAGCGTCAGCTATCTATCGGCCAAGTAGGATAAATCGATACTACTTTGTTAATAATATATCTGAAGGATGAAGTGACGATATAATAATAGATGATCAAACGAACTTGCTAGGTGAAGTTCGATCGCTATTATATGAGTCACTTCATTCGAAGATATAAAAATCACCCTCCCAAAAACATAACCCACAACCATTTATGAATTTTAATTTCCTCTCTAAAGGAATGATAAAGTTCGGATGGGCCGATGGATAGTACAAGAGAGCCAACAAAAAAAATGGATTCGATTAAAATCGATTCCTTACTTTAAAAGTGCGTTGCCAAGTAGGATAAATCGATACTACCTCACTATATGTCAATCATGCTCTACGGGACGCTGCAGTGCCTGGGACACTGTTAGATGGATTAGGCTTGCCGAGCACCTATACCATCCTCTCAGCTTAGTCAGCTATTATTCAGAGGAAAGAACAGGTCAATACGTCTGAAGCTAACTAAGCCGCGGGTTTCCTCACGATGTTTCCTTCACCGTTAAAGCACGTGATAAGTGTGCACATAAATTTTTCAAGAAAGAAAATCCATTGGTGCACGGCCGGTATCGAACCCACGACCTTATAGCCTTGTTGGCCGAGTGGTATGTACCCCCGACTTTTAATTTTGATAGTACCACTATCAAATTTTGTCATCATCATTTCAGCCGTAGGACGTCCACGGCTGGACATGGCCTCTCATGTATCTCCAAGAGGACATAAGGGAATTCTTGTACCACGCATTTCACCACGCTTGGTTAGGCGGGTTGGCGAGCACAAAACGGGATGTGGATACACGGAAAGACGATGGCTCATCTTCCGGAAGTATCCCTTCAGTAGGATGGATAACATTCTACTGCCGCCACCCCACGACGATAGTGATATTGCCGTATCACAATCAAATCGAGCTGGCCGAGTGGCATGTACTGCCAACATTCGATCAGAAGGTCGTGTGTTTGATACAGGCCAAGCACCAAAAGGATCTTTAAGCGACTTCAAAATAAGAATGACGTCACATAGCTGACAATTCAATGTCATCTAAACAAAACAGGTAAGTATACAAAATTTCAGCGCAATTGATTGAAGATATCTGCTTCAAAATTGAGTTGCAAGATTCCACCCGAACAAACATAGAATAGAAAACTCTATTGCACACCACACAAATAAATAAAACATTAAAATAAAAGCAATTGAATAAAACAATATAAGAGTACAAAGGGCGGCCTTATCGTTATGAGCAATCTCTTCCAGGCAACCTTGTGATGGACAGGAAATAGAGAACGATATAGAGGTAGACGGTGGTGTAAAATTAAGAGAGTATAAATAGCAAACTTACATACTAATAAGAAACTATACATAAGAGATTCAAAACCAACATATGTACAAAAACATAAAATGAAAATTAAAAATAAGTTTAAGTAGGTACTTACATAATAAAATAATTACAGTGATAAATAATTTTGATGAAACAGATTCTTAAGTATGGGAAGTGATTTTGCACGTCTGATGTACATATGTATGTAATATGCAAATATGTAAATAGTTACATACATACATTGCAAGTTAAGTAAAAGCTTGTATTATGGAAGAGGTTCTCCAGCCTTAAGTATCTAATCATCAGTTTGTCATAGTGCATACATGTCACCTTTGCTTGGTTGGGGACTAGAGTGCCGTGTGTCTCTAAACACGCTCTCTCCAAGCTTTAAACAAAATAAAATTGTATTAATGCATTGCAGATATTATTGTAATACCTTGACCTATGTATACACTCGTTTGTATAAATTGGGGTAGGTCAAGGTAGGTGGTCAAGGTCCCAAAGAAGTATCCCACTTATATTATAAGCGGCGGGCAGAAGCTAGTCTGTTATAAGTGCGAACAAAACCATTAATGCTGCATGGATGACGTTTCATTTAGATGGTCATGGCGTAGTGTATAATAATGAATGATACATTTTATTTAGAGTCATATTTTTTTGAGTGAGCTTCGCAAAAGACTTTATTTATGAAACCGGTTTTCGATAAAAGCAAGATTATTTTGTTTGCGAAGCTGGTTTCTAATCAATAATTTCGAAAGTAGTCGAAGGGTATTATTTAATGTATCAGTATAATTTATTTCACCTATAAACTTATTACAAGCGCTTAGATATGTCTTAGAATACAATATAATTAAGTATAGTAGGTAGGTATATTATTACTCATTTTATATAATTTTAAGTAAAAACATTGCAAAATAAATAATTGAATGCTAAAGCTTAGTCAATTGTTTAATACCTTTTAAATATTAAATGTTCTTTTACTTAACTTAAAAATTAAATGTCATCTTTCCTTCTTATGGGTATTCTATTGTACAATTTTACTGACATACGTAAAAAAAAATTAAAATCTTACATAATCTAGTCCTTGGAGCTACAATATTTTCCTTATTTCTAGTATTATGACAATGAACTTCTGTATTTGTCATAATTTTTCTAGTATTATCTCGCAGATGTGATTAATTTAAATACTTTTTGGAATTTAATTCTCGACAAAACTGTAGAAAATTCAACTGTTGCTTTGTTTTCTTTTCCAACATCCCCCATTTGCAACAAAACTTTACAACCAATTTATATTCGCTTATCATCAAATATCTCAAGCAGAATTGGTTTCCCGCCACAATACTGGAATTTCCCCTATCCCCACGGATTTGCTCCCTAAGGAGGTAGACCACGACATTGATTTACGTACCATCTCGATCAAAATGTCTTGTACTTACTGCCCTCAAGAAACTAGAACTGTATAATCGAATTTGAAACTCGATTATTGCTGAATTGCGTCGAGTTGTAGTTGATCTTTGGAAATAAATTAGCGGAATTGGGTCGCAAATGTAGACCGGAGCTGTAGGTCCCGTTGACGTCGAGATAAAAGAAGGGTAGATAAAAAATTGCCTTTCGACTGTGACCGGGCGCAGCTGAGCTTTGCAAGTGCAAGCCAGACGCAATTTGATAAATTATGCCAGATTGTAAGGCGGGTGTGGAGAGGACATTCAGCGGATAAATAAACAAGTAAGCCTGACTCCAAACCAGAACTGTGTTAGGTACACTTCACAGCCCTTGTTTGGAGTCAGGAGCCGGTCAGAAACTTAAGCAAAAGTATTTTTAAAATTGATTTAAGCATTTCGATTAAAATTATTTTCTGAAATAAAACTGATGAAGAAGTCCACAGATGGTCATCGAAACACTTAAATGTTATAAATTTACAGGTTACTACGTCGAAACATAGTCCTATGATAGTATACCTATCCATTTATTGTCGCAACTCATCATTATCACCATCAACAAGAATTTAAACTTCGGTTTTTTTTGTTAGAAAAATTAAGAATTCTTCGTAAACAAAAGGGTATTTTACATACGTATATGAGAAAACATTTAAAAGTATTTTTTGAGATAGCTTATGCAAAAAGCAGTTGGAAAATGTTAGTTTTAGTTTAAAAAGAAACAAAATAAATTTCAAATAAAAAAAGACTTTTAGTCTGAACATAGGTCATACGATCAAATACATAGTAAAGTGAACAGTACCCACGTTAATAATGACGCATTTGTTTACACGTTAAGTGACGTCATGAGCACAGTGAAATATGGCGTCTACTGCGTCCACGACCGCGACACGTCCGCGACAGAACAAAGAAAAACATTTGGACAACAAGATGATGATAAAACAGACAAATATACAGATATAAGAAAACAGTATTTAAGTATTATCTAACACCCATAACACAAGCTCTGCTTACCTTAGCCTAACCTAACCTATGCCTTAGGGCTAGATGCTGCACACTGCACCATCTAGCCCTGAGGCATAATTTATGCAATTTTTTTTTGGTCTTACATAAAATGTCCGTAGTGAAAGCGGACTTGCCGCTCCGTATACACAGCGACGGACGTGATGAAATTTCCCTTCAAAGAGATTACATACCAGAGCCGTTTTGACAGAAGCACGCCTCAAATATGTAGGGTGGGCGAGCGATTCAATTTCGACGGTTTTAATATTACGAGTATAAAGTTTTTCAAATTGATTATCTTGGAAAGGTACAATTTTTATAAGGAAATTGTAGGATTACGGTTCATATATACTATACATTTTCTTTGGGCATTTGTAGGCCTGAATAAATACCTGACAACGCTGGACGCATCTTATCACATACTTAGGGGCTGTCTTCACGATCGAGGGAATCGCAGCGATGTTATCGTCCGTTCCACGTATTTCTATACACTCTCTTAGAGGCCGTCTCCACGAGCGAGAGAATCGCGACGAGTCCGCGCTATAGAATCGACGCGATTCCCTCGCTCGTGGAGACGGTCCCTTAGGGAAACCAGATGATTGATTCATCAACATCATCTCAGGCACTGGACTGCTGGTTGACGTCTACTGCTATTCAAAGGCCTCGTGGACCTCCAAGATAGTAAGGGGGTTGTTGCCATACTCACCACGCTTGGCGGACGGGTTGGCGAGCGGTGTACAAGATGTTGATAAACGGAAAGACGCTGGTGCCCATCTTGCAAAGGAATCCCTTGGCAGATTCTCACTTTATCCCCGGGCAAAAGAGAGTCTGCATTCTACTGCTGGCACTACACGGCACTGCAATTGAAGGATACTGTTGATGGATTGAACAAATTATTCCTTATTGTATTGATTTCAAAAATAACTATAAAGGTGGTAAGCAATAATTTCAGATAACTAATTTGTTTACTGTGACCAGGAATATAACTAACTTTTGAATACTTAATAAAACAACACTTATTTAAACGTTGTATTTCATTCGTCGTTATCATCATCATCATCATCGTCATTGATGATCATCGTGAATATGTAGTTTCAATTCTATTTCCCAGCAAACGACAACAAGACTTTGGTATCAACGAATTTTTTAATAACCTTGCTGGTGCTCAAACACGTCCTCCAAACATTTTATAAACAGCTATTTCAGCTTAAAAACACCCATAAAAGCGTTTTAAGTTCGCTTTCATTTCTCACTATTCGTAAAATAATTCCGTCGACTTTGCTATATTCGTAGCAATTTTCTTTCTCGCAGGAAAGTGCAAGGATCTTTGGTATTCGTGCGATCGCTTTATGAAGCGAGAACAGCCTAGAGAGGTAATAGCTTCAACACCTTTCGAATCCCATGCGTGTTTTATTTTATAACATTGGTTGTCTAAAATGGACATTCATTGAAAATTGTAACTAGTCCCAAAAGTGATTCAATAAACTGGTGTTCCAATAATGAGGTGAGTGATATCGATTTGCCCGAACGAGGGCCGCAAATAATTTCCATATCAATAAAGGTAAAATTTGCCTTCTAATTTTTAAAACCACAATGATTATTCGAGTATTTTTGAGTTTCCTTTTATTTCGACGCAATAACACGCGTAATTTCTTCTGTTTATTCGTAATCATGACATATGTATGTAACTTCTACGTGCTCACAACGACTGTTAACAATTACTGTTTTGTTCAATAAATGTGACAGACAGACGCAGAGGCGGCTTTACCTATAGTGCAGGGTGTGCGGCGCACACGGGCGCCGGGTCTAAGGGGGCGCCGAGCGCCATCTAATGCGAGTGTCGCATCACTACCAAAGGCGCGTGCCGGATGAACGGGAAAAAAAAACGTTGGGTTGCAGTACTCGAACGAATAATTAACATTATTCATTTTTTAGCTAGGCAATGTCTGGCTTTTCGGGGAAGATCTGAAAAAAATACGATTCTGGTAATGGTAACTTTTTAAAGCTGGTTGAATATACCTCTAATTTTGATAATGTGCTTGCGGAACACATTGCCCTTATTCAAAACTCATTATCTTGGCCATAATATTCAGAATGAAATATTACAATTATTAGGAGAAAGAATAAAAAAAGCTATTGTTTTGCAATTGACACAATCCAAATATTTTTCAATTATTTTAGATTGCACTCCAGATATTGCACACGAACAACAAATATCGGTTGTCGTACGCTACGTTCTTTTAAATGCAAGCAACAACAAGGCAAAATAACACTTTATGGGTTTTTTCCTATTACAGATACTACTGGCCATGGTTTAACTCAACTTTTGTTAGATTTTTTAATCTCAAACGAAATTGACATACAAGATATGCGTGGTCAACGTTACGATAATGGTGCAAACATGAAAGGGAAAAATATAGGTCTTTAAAAACGAATTTCAGATATAAACCCGCGCGCATTTTATGTACCATGTGCGACACACTGCCTAAATTTGGTAGTGAATACGCTGCTAAAGGTTCATTAGAAATAGTAAATTTATTTTCAATTGTGCAAGAAATTTACGTTACTATTTATGTTATATGTTATTTATTTATGTTACGCTGGCAAATACTTGCTAAAGAAGCGCCAACTTTAAGTCCAAAACCACTCTCAAATACTCGATGGGAGAGCAGGGTTACCCCTTCCTTCCTAAAAAGCTTCTTGACATCATTTAAAATTGCACTATTTGCACCCGAATTTTCGTATGAAAATATAACTGTAAGTATTCCATTTTGACCCCGCTCCTACTAGGGGGCGCCAGGGTACTGGTGGCACACTGGCGCCACAAGGGGTAGAGCCGCCTCTGGACAGACGAACAGACAGACAGGCGGCTAAGTTTTTGTAATTTATAATTATTTATGGATGGATTTTATAAACAACTCATATTTTTCAGATATATCTCTTCTGGCTTAGGGTGCTGGCAGGTAGAATGTTCCCTCTATTCTTTTGCCCGTGAATGCACTAATAATCTGCCAAAGGATACCTCCGGAAGATGGGCAGCAGCGTCTTTCCGTGTATCAACATCGCGTTCTGCGCTCGTCAACATACCTGCCAAGCGTGACGAGTATTGCAACTTTGATCTTGGAAATCCTTAAGGAAGGCCTTCGTCCAGCGGTTGATGTGGACAGCAGTCATGCGGCTGAGATGATTCTTCTATGGAGTAAACCAGATATTCTACGCTACGCTACCGGCTCAGTGAGGGGTACTCAATAGATTTGCATCCTGGATCCCCGGACAAAGCAGCGCGAGACGATAGGAATCCCGCAATTCACTCCTTAAACTAAATCCCGAGATTAGAACGTCTAGCTGTGAATATCGCACAATGGAATTTTCCTCTAATGAAAAACTTAGGCGGTGGTGTGTTGTGGTGTTAAAATGTAAAATGCTTTTTTTAAATTCTAGATAATATCAAATCATTCACCTATTTTCAAATTTATTTAGTTTCGCGTTTTTCGACAAACTGGGTATGAAATGAAATGGATCAATTATCGTTTTGAAGATACAGTATTACAATAACAGGGTACAGAGTGGAAAAAAAAATTTTTGAAAATCTATTAAATAGAGGGGAAAAGGGGGAATTCCCTGTTTGGATATAAACAATATGCAATGATGCTCTTACGACTTGCCGCATTGATAGCTTTTGAAAAACGTTTTGAAAGTTATGCGTTCTGTTTGAAATTACATTATTAAATCGCTGTATAATTTAAAATTAATATAGTGTGAATAACAGAACTTTGCACAGCATATTGCGCTCCAAGACACAGATCGCTGATGTTGGTCAGAAAGCAGCAAGCCTAAAGTGGAACTGGGCCGGACACGTTTGCCGCATGCCCGACGATTTTTGGGCGAAAATAACCACAGAGTGGACCCCAAACGCATGTCGGCCGCGCGGACGACCCAGGAGGAGATGGCGGGATGAGCTGGACACTCATATGAGCACGTGGCCTGTCACAGCGTTAAATCGCGAAGAGTGGAAGAAGGGAAGGGAGGCCTATGCCCTGCAGTGGGACAGTGGAGGCTAAATAATAATAATAAATAATAGTGTGAATAAAAGCAGCTAGCCTACGCTGCTATCATTAATATCAATTTCATGTCACGAAGTCCTTTTTTTGATTCTTTATGTGATTCGGATAAAAAAATTAGTCATGGCAAGCAAACTAGGCTAACTAAAAATACTAAAATACCTACCAAAAATGCATAAAATTAATCACATTACAAAAACTTTAACTTTCCTACAGTTTTTAAACACAATATTTCGTTCACCAATATAAATATTTATGGTAGGAATATATATATATTGGTGAACAAAATATTATGAATGTTATAATATATACCTAATATATATTAAAGAAAAACATAAACATACCCAAAATCTACCCCAACCTTCTCACAATTTATTAGCTCGAACAAACTTTCCCAACCAAATGGCCTTGTACGAAATTAAAAAGAACAATAAAACCCCATTACACAATTCCCCATAACAAATCGCATAAACATCCAGTTTAATCACATATTTTCAGGAGAAAAAGGGTCCAACGCTATTTAGAACTTGCACAAACAATAATAAGTGACAATTGCAAGTGGTGGGTGTAAATGACACTTTTATTTTTCCTTTTGCAATACAATGAGGACTTTTACCTCGCAATTTAGCCCGAGGACGGCAAGAACGGGGGAAAGTAGGATTCACATGAGAAAAGAAGATGCGATTTTCTGGAGCTCGCGCAGATTGTGTCTAGTGAGCATAGCCTGAGCTATGAGTAATTTGCTCTTGTTTGAGTTTATTAACTCTACGCTGTCGGCTACATGGTTCTACGAGGTTATTCGTAGCGCCGCTACGTCGTAGCAATAATTATTTTTTGCACTTCATACCTCAACACCAACTTTTTTATGGAGTAAATGTTTTTATGTCAGAGATAAATAATTACACAATTTCTTAAATTCTTTCACCAGTATTGAAATAATTGTTTGGAATAGATTAAAATCGTGCAAAGCCGAGATGTTGCAGAAGCAACATTTAATAAAACTACAATAAAGCCAAATGTAAAGCATTTATGTACTTTTTTACAATAAATAATTGTTAGATACGCAAAATACTACAAAAACTTACATAAAAGTCAACAACTCACAGGAAAGAAAAATTTCTATAATTATAAAATATATACCGATTGGCGATATCGCCGACCGCAAATTAGTAATACATTCAGTGTTTCGATTCCAATATGTGGTGTCTTCATTAATGACAGTTCATCAAACTTTCTGAATGCAAGTGAAGGCACTTGTTGCTGAAAATACCGAAAATGCCTTGCCCATATATATTTAAGGAACTCCCTCGTGACCTCACGGATTCCGTCATCAGAACGAAGTTTAAAAAAAATACGACAGAGATAATTTCTGCGATAATAAAGATTAAAAAAATTCATACAAGTAAAAATAGGAGGTTCTCACCTCCTCTTTTTTATGAAATCAGTCAGAAGATATGATTATTTTTATGAAAGCGCGCGCGCTGGCGCACTCTCCGTGTAGACGAGTATGAAAGTTTTTTTCAGTTTTTTAAGCTATATTAAAGTGCTTTTAAAATTTTTCTAATACACCATATATACATTTTGTGACTTTTGTTCGCAAACATCACGTTTGCACACGCAACGCGGGGTAAGAAACGCAAAAGTATTGGGGGGCTGTGCACAACTCAATGGTTAATAAGCGAATCTCCTCTATCTAAGAAAGAAAAATGTAATATCTAATTGAATTCTTCATCTTATTCAATTCGAAGTGTGAATGCTCTAGGGGCAATTTGTCCTCTTTGATTTGCATTACCGGACACAATGCAAGAGTGCTTCTGAACACTAGAATCTTGATGGACGAGAGAATTGGACTTTTGAAGGGAAGTGCCTCAGCTATTTTGAGGGGCCAATTTTGCTGCTCGGTTAGATGGAGTCAAGAGTTGCACTTGTATCCTTTTGAATAAGGACATCTTGCTGGTAAAACTTGGCAAGCATAAATCGGTCTGTAGTTTAAAACATTTTTATTAACTCCAATAGGAATTTATATCATTTTGTGTTATGTGGGCTAAGTTAACATACATTAGCAATTGTTTTGATCTCATACAACACGCTCAAAGTAACATTTGTACAAAGCTTGATAAGTAAGCTAAATGACTACAAAAGTTGAACGTAAACACAATGCACAGTGTAATTTTGCATGTAGCCTTCCTTGTAGATAAAATATTATTATCATGCATACCATGTTTATTCATTTGCATCTATGATTCATAGACTATGAAGGAGGATGAATTCATCTCATTCAAAGCTCTTCGTTCAACATACCTCAGTGCCTGAAGACGGATGTGTGTGTTACCAGTGACAGACATATCGAACCGAGATGTGCTCCTTCACTATTACCCTTATGAATAAGCTCAGAGTCGCTCAACGAGCTATGCAGAGGGCTATGCTTGGGGTTTCTCTACAGGATCGAATCAGAGTAAAGGAGATACTTAGAAGAACTCGGGTACTCGACAAAGCCAAACTGATTAGCACGTTGAAATGGCAATGGTCAGGCTATATAGCACGCAGAACATATGGCCGATAGGGTCGCAAAGTTCTCGAATGGAGGCCGGCAAGCGCAGCGTAGGACGACCACTTATAAGATGGGCTAACCAAGTGGCAAGAACCACAGGTGCGATGGATGCAGGCCGCTTCCAACCGCAGTACTTGGAGATCTATGAGGGAAACGTCCTACGGCTGATATGATGATGATGAGAAGTAACCAATTAACATGTATTTTGTGTTACATAGGTTCGGTTAATATACACAGTAAAATGTGAAGTTATATATAGGAAATATTGTCTTTGTTAGGGAAGTCCTGGGTCAGCTTATTTTAGGCAACAATTTGATGCTCTTTAAAAAATAGTTACCTAAATTTATACTTTTATAGAGATTTTTTTTATTTATTATACTTATTTATATAAGCAGGCTTAACGAGCAAGACAGTGACGCGGCCCCCTGTTCCCCTCAGACTTGGTTGCTCACCAACAGTCACCCATCTGCTATTCTTCATCATCATCTCAGCCGTAGTCACCTCCACTGCTGGACATAGGCTTTCCTCGTGGACCTCCAAGATCATGAGGGAGTTTGTTGCCATACAATAAAATAAAAATAAAATAAAATACTCGCCACGCTTGGCGGTTGGTTCGGTGACCGCAGTACGGGATGTTGATACAAGGAAAAACGCTGCTGCATCTTCCGGAGGTATCTCTTGGCAAATTTGTTCTGCATCCACGAGCGAGAAAGGAGGGAAAACATTCTACTGTGTGTATCTCTGTATGGCATTTAGGTTGACATTATCGTATAATCAGCTGCTGAAGTTAAAACTTTCGTACTCTTTTCTTGAATGAAAATCACTAAATCTTGAAAAGTCGTAGAACCAAAGTTGTTCCTTGGGATGGTCAGAATCACCCCCTTTCGGCTTAGAACACATATTATAATACACCCTGTATAAATATAGGTTGTTAAATTTGCAATGCCTTAATGAAACAATAGGACTGCTAGATTTACAAGAATTGTGGGTGATGTGGGTGGATTATTCCTAGAATTTGGGTTCTGGTAGTTTGACCGACAATTTAGTTACTTATTACCAGATTTAAGTGAAAGCTTTGAACGAACTGACAAAGTATTTCAGAATTTAACACGTGCTCGTTACTACCTTTCACGCCGCATATCCCACGTTGCATATGCAGATTACACCTGAGTTTTAGAACAAACTTCATATCATTGCGTAAGGTGCCCCAAAACATGTAATTATGATGATATAGACTCTTAGCCGAGTGTTGCTCGATTCAATGCTCGAGTCATTTGCAATATCCAAAATATCCAATATTCATGTGGACATTAAATTAAGCTTGACAAAACTTGTAACAATCAATAGCAATGAAAGAGTGAGGCTTCTTCCTCGCTTCTTTCCCTCATTTATAAAAAAAGTTAGAAGGTAACGTATTCAGTTATGTGCTTTATTCAATGTGTTTTGTTTTTCTTCGTAAATTCACTATTATTTGTACCACTTTGCTCTATTGAATAAAAACTTATTGACTTTGACATTATTCTTAAGATCTTAGACTACAGTAGTCTACTAAAGAACCCGTGTAAGCCAGACCTCTATTATTGTTGAATGGCTTCAAAAAGTGGAGGTTCTCAAGTGTTTATTTTTATATTTTGTTTCTTAAAAACTCCGTCTCTTATGAACCGATTTGCACATCACTTTATTCGAGATGATATACTTCTTTCAATGTCCCGTTATTAGGGTTTCGTAGTAAACAAGAAACCCTTACAGTTTCTCTTTGTTTGTCTGTCTGTCTGTCCGTCTGTCCGTCCGTCCGTCACCGGCTTTGCGAAGAGACTTTTAGTCCTAGAAGCCTGATATTTTGCATGGACATATAAAATAACAACGCCAAGATAACGCTACAAAAAATACTGAAAAAACATATTTGGTTTATGAATCCATAAAAAATCGAAAGAACACAATAAGGCTAAGAAATTAACTTTGTTATTAATATTAAACGAATAAGATTTTGGCCAAGACCCCAAATCTTACTTTGTACATCGATGTCGGCTTTCTGTAGTTGAAATATTTATGAATTATTATTTTTTTGTAATGTTAAAAAACTTGTCTTGGAGGTTACCTACTTTTCCTTGTTTTTCGTAATGTGTACCCCCAGTTTTGCAATCTACACATCATGCCCTTTCATTTGATACCACACTTGGGTATATTTGAAAAATTTCGATTGTTCATCCCCACCTTCAACCCCCATATATCATGAATGGCTCGATTTCTACATAACTTTCAGTTTTGCGTTCTACACATAATTTCCTTCACAAAACCTGCTTTTAAATAAAAAAAACTGCATGCAAATCGGTTCACTCGTATAAGAGTTACGGTGCCACAGACAGACAGACACAGAGAGACACACAGACACATACACATAGCGGTCAAACTTATTTGTCGGGGGCTAAAAATAAAGTGAAGCGGCGAATTTAACTTTCAGAAGTATTTAATTATAATACAGTTGTCGGCTGCAGTGACTCGGCTTTTTTTTAGCTGCTTACGTCAAATAACAACATATTCCTATTCACCTGTGATGTCACAGCACAGGTGGGGAACACTCCGACCGCCCGAAATGTGGGTAATTTACATTCGCAATTACTGAAGCTAGTTGGCTCCTTTACTTACCTATTCTTGGTCTAAAGTCCGGCATCTTAGCAAATTAAGGTTAGTCTTCATTTGTTTAATTAACCGTTTCAAAGCAGGTGTACACCTGACCATTTCTATAGGTCTCAAAGGTGATTGCAATTAACCTTTAGTATCATCGAAAGAGAGGTTAAAATTTTACCGCTATATATTATGTGTGTCTGTCTGTATATCTGCCAGTGTGTCTGTATGTGGCATAGTAACTGTTAAGCTTTAGGACTACTAGACTTAGTCCGATTTGAATAAGTTTTTTTTTTCAATTGGTAGAGACATTTTATTAGATGACAATCAAATATTTTTAAATATAGCCAAGTTCGATATCAAATTAAAGAATTTTAATTATGAGTACAGAATACAGGTTTTCTAGCTGTTTCTTATGGCAAGCGTAACTTTTTTTTTTATATAAATTAATATATTTTTTATCGTCACTGACGCTTGCCCGGGCAAGCGTGTCAGTAGCCGCTTATTGTTCCGTGTGGTTTTTGTTTAAACCTCTCTTGATCTGTTACGGCTTTATTAATTTTATTAAATGTTTTACTTTATTTTACAATTTTTTTACTTGTTACTTCAAATTAAAATAAAATTTCGTTTTTATGGTAGATCAAAGAAATTACAAACGTTTATTTTGTGCCACACAATACAAAACAATAAAATAATAAAATTAGGGTTACTGATATCAAAAAACGGTCAACACACAGCTATTGTTACAGTAAGTAGGGTTGTGAAATGTTACTATAACCACAGATTACAGAAACTAACAGATACATCACTCCAATACAAAAGCGAAAATACCTACGCTATAATAGCCTACAAAATCGTTGAGATTGCTTTGCTCACCCGCCTTACCTACTTGCAAGTAATCTGTGACGCGGCATCGCTAGGGCTAGGGTTGCGCTTCTACGATGAGATTTTTATAATAAAACGAATGTGGTGAAATAAAACAGCTATTTATATTGGTTGCTCAAATATGATTTAGTTTTTTAAAACGATGGATACCTTTCGATGTTCGAAACGTCAGGATAATAATAAAGGTAATTACGCGATAAATATCCGTTAATCCAATATAGTAATAATCAGTTCATAAACGATAGATTTCTCAAACAAATAAAAAGACGGTTGTCATATGTACGTTAATAATAATAAAAAAGAATAACTATTTTTTCATTATTCCTAAAAAATACTAAAACCTATCGTTATAACTAGGTATCGATACTTTATGGTTACTTATATGAGTAGTATCGTAAAACGATATGAGTACTACTGATATGAGTAGGTATCGATACTTTGATGGTATCGGAACATCCCTACTTGCAACTCCTGCGATGTACAGAGCGGTAGGCATTTAACGCGTGGCCTTGAGCGAGTGACGGACGCCTGCTATAACGCTGGTCTCCCGTGACCTTAGTGTTGTTCAATTACAATTACAATTAGCCATAGGTGTCCCAATGCTGGGCAAAGGCATCCCCTCCATCTCTCCATGCATCCTGATCTGCCGTTAGTTCGACCCATGCGCTGTTATGTTGGTCTAACTCGTCACGCAATAAGTTATAATAAGTACCTATTACTAATAAATGTACCCACTTGAGAAGTATTCATCATTTCCCTATTATAATTTAAGTGCATGATAAAATGATAAAGAGATGCGTAATTGAAGGTTTCTCACAGGTAATTACATCATTGTTCAATATGGGTACTTAGTTAGAACCAGACAGTAATTACATCACTGTTCAATATGGGTACTTAGTTAGAACCAGACAGTAATCACGTCACTGTTCAATAATGGTACTAAAAATTCTAAAACTTATTTTGGTTGTAATCGCATCACAACTCAAAAGAATTTGCAAGTGTGCAACGCACAAAGTCGTATAGGTAACTAGCTACTTATTGTAACACTGATCTGATCCTCACTCTTTGTGATTGAGTTTATGGCAGTCGTTACATAATAGCAGGCACCATAATGTCAAACTGTGACTAGCAGTACCATAAACTACCTACTTGGTAGTAACGAATAGATAAGTAGATAAGTTAGAACTTTTAAACCATATTTTTATGGTACAATTTTGTAGTCGGAATGAAATTGCAAACATTTTGCGGGTAGGAAGGTAGTATACAGGTCGTAATTAGAAATTACAATCATCGCGAAGGAATAGGTAGGTATAGATGTTGTTATGTAAGAAAATAAATAGGTACTAAGTACTTACAATCATCACCTTCCCAATCCGAACGACTATCACTTGGTTCAGAACAATAGTTTTTCAAACGTCGTTCTAAACGTCGTATTTTCCGTTTAATTTTCACCGAATTCTTTCGCTTTTGTTTTCCCATTGTAAATCACACCTAATAACGTCTTTCCACTGCACTATAACTTTGCAACACTTTGTAAAAACATAATTTCTTAATTATGGAAAGTTTCGATGCCCGAACACAAGAAACGAATGACGGGAAGACGAAGCAGCGGCGCGCGGGCGCAGAGCGGGAGATGGCGCCACTAGGCGTTTTCTTTTGGTTGTTTTTATTTGATAGCTATAAAAAATGTGTTCGGTGCCCGGTACATTCAGAAATGTACTACCTGTTGAATTTGAAAATCTAGAGGATGCAGCGACGTAGTATAATTAGTAGGTACCTGGTTGTATGCAACAAATCGAGCCGTATCATAATTTTTGCATAATTTTTGAACCACAAAAACATAACATTATCCTTATAATGGCACCACGAAAGATATCCCGATAGAAATACACCATCTCGATCTATATATATGTAGGTATCTGCATATATATATAAGGTTCGAGGAAAATTTTCAAAAACTTATTATTTAACATTATAATTACTTATTTTCCAGGCATAATTTCTACGAATCCGTGACATTACATGTCCCTGTCACCAGCACACCAGCTAATACGGCCAGATGTGCGACAGGCCACTATTTTTCACCCTTACATAACTATTTTATAGTTATATCGGGCGCAGACAAATTTCATCATCACCTCAGCCGTAAGACGTCCACTGCTGGACGAAGGCCTCCCTCATGGATCGGGCAGTACTGATCATGAGGGGTTTTTGCCATACTCACCACGCTTGGCAGGCGGGTTGGCGAGCGCAGTGCTTTATGTTGTTACATGGAAAGACGCTGCTGGCCATCTTCCGGAGGTATCCCTTCGCAGGCTCTTACTGCATCCACGGACATGAAAGGAGGGGTAACTTTCTACTGGCGGCACCCCACGGAAAAATTAGCAGACAAATTTAAAAAGTCCTAAATCGTTGAAATCGGAGGGGTAACTTTCTACTGGCGGCACCCCACGGAAAAATTAGCAGACAAATTTAAAAAGTCCTAAATCGTTGAAATCGAACCCACCGCTCTCGAGTTATATGTGGCTAATACGACATCATTTTATGAAAACGAGTTTAAAGTTATAGATAACATTTTGAGTTTGGGATGATGAATCTACTCTTTTTTATACGACTAAATGACGAGATAAGCCCACTGGCCATAGTCCGGTAACGTTGTCATGGCCATCTGCGGTCAACAACATATATTGTCATTTCGAAAAAAAAAAAGATCGCCTTCACAAAATGATCAGCGCTGCATTGCATTGCGTCCGTCACCCTGAGACATAGAGTGTGGTTCAACACTATAAAAATAACAAACTATGTTATTCATTTTGAGAAATTCCTAAACAATTTTCCGGACCTAATTTCTACGAATCCGTAACATCATAGATCGCTGTCGCCAGCACACCAGTTAATACGACAAGATGTGTGACAGGCCACTATTTTTCACCGTCACATAACGAAATGTCGCCGGCAATCGGACCTTTATCATATGTCAATAAAATGCTAGAAAACATTTAATCAAAATAGTTGTGAGGGCTAGAGATAAAGATAAAAATACGTTTATTCTGTTACCATATAAAAAAGTTGTTACATATAAATTGAGAACATGTAAATGGTATTTGCGATAGTATAAAAGCAACCACGGAAGACCAGCAGCTATTGTTGAGTGATGGCCTTTTTTATTTACAAATAGTTTTATTTAAAAAAGGCCATCACTCAACAAGGTCTTCCGTGGTTGCTGTTATACTAGCGCAAAGCGGCTGTTATTCGCGGAACAATGTTTAACAAGTAAAATTTTAAATACCATGACAAATACAAATAAAAAATAACGAAATAATAACCAACAAAACTTTTTTTGAAAAGAGTATCAATATATAGTGAAGTTTAAGTAAAATTTCCATAGTTAAAATGCCGATGTTCAAAAATTACAGCATGTAATGGTTGGTTGACCTAAATTCAAATTAGTGAAAGTTATGAATGCCCAATGGGTATTTTATCCAACTTCATAAAACTTAATATCAAAAAAGCTACACATGTTATGTACCTAAAAAACGAAATACTACTATAATAGCTATCATATACTCAAAATCAGAAAAACACTTTTTTCTAGTAATCTCTTATCACTTGAAAGATATAAATAACCCCCGACACAAAAAGAGGGGTGTTATAAGTTTGACCGATATGTGTATTTGTCTGTGGCACCGTAGCTCTTAAACGATCCACTCGTTTAAGAGCCGATTTGTATTCAGTTTTTAGTGATGCGTATAATAATAATAATATAATAATAATAATGCTGGACAAATCACACAGCATCATCTAGCCCCAAGCTAAGCAGAGCTTCTGTTATGGGTACTAGATGACTGATATACTTAATACATTATACTACATAGATAGGTATTTTTATTATATATAGAAAAACACCCAGAACACCCTGAGCAAATATCTGCAGATCGTACAGACATTTGTCCCGAGGCGGGAATCGAACCCGCAACCCCTTGCGTCGCAGGCGGACCTTCGCCCGCTGCGTTACAGAGCTCGTCAAAACATTTTAACATGTTTTATTAAACCAAAAGTATTTAACATGTTTTATTAAATCGGTTACACATATACAAGACTAGCTTCTGCCCGCCGCTTCGCATGCGTTGTACCCGAATAAAAAGTAGCCTATATGCTAATCCTGGTCAACATCAACACGTGCGCAAAGTTTCAGCTCAATCCGTAGTCTAGTTTTTGCGTGAAGAGGTAACAAACCTAAATCCAAACAAACTTTCGGCTTTATAATATTAGTGGTATATGGGGGATGAAATTGGGTATGATGAATCAAATGTTTGCAAATACCTATAAACAGTGTGGTTTTAAATAAAAGGGTGTGATATAGATTGCAAAACTGAGGGTAGGTACACATCACGAAAAAATCTGGTAACCTCTAAGACTAGGTAAAGTGTCGGAGGTTAACTAATATTTTTTACTTTATTAACTCGTTTCCTATAGGTATTTTAACTTTCCATGTTGTAAACTACGACATTGTATACTTTTATATTATGATTTTAAATATTTTGAACCATTAGGTAATTTGGACGTTCGAAATTATAAACTGAGGTGTTTCATACGTCGCTGTTACGTCATTATGGTATTTGAAGTATTACGTGTTAATTTTAGGGGATTCCAACAACGGCACTTTAACTGTAGATATTATTTTTTATAACATTGTAATACTTACCCAAATAAAACCATCACAGATCAAACATCCAAATTTGATTTGAAAGTAAAATGTACTAAATTCGTATAATCTAATCTCTATACGAGTATTATATAAAACAAAGTCAGGTTAGTTACAACATATTATAACTCGAGAACGGCTGTACCAATTGCAAAGATTTCAGATGTTTTGAATGAATATTAATTATATTATTAATCTGCGTTAAAATATAGGCTCTTTATACGTCGTAAAAAATATTATAGGATGATAAAATTTTTTGGTTGTCAAATAATTGAAGGTTCGTTTAGTAAGTTTATATTGTGATTAAACTTAAACTCAACTAACTTAACTGGCTATTTATCGAAATAGGTAATAAAAATAATATTTTTTACAATGCTATGTTAACGACCAGTTAACTGTCCATAGATTACCCGTGATTACGTTCACGCTAAAAATGAGAAAACGAGATCAAAAATAATTCACTTTATTTCCATAGTTTGTAATCTTTGTAATTACGAAACACGTTCTTCTACACGATGTGTATTATAGTAGTAGAAGTTGGTAGTGGTAAAGTAAATGTTGAGTAGTTGTAAAGTATTAAGTAGTAGAGTAGTAGATGAGTACGTGGTTCTGAGGCGGTACAAGGTTCACCGGGACAGCTAGTCTTAAATAAAACCATAACAGAACAAAAATATTCAAACAACAACCACACGGAACAATAAGCGGACTTACTGAACATACTGAAACGCTTGCCTGATCTGCAAATTTACAATTAAAAATATAAATACATAAAATACACAAACTCCTTGACACGTACATACGTACAAAGTTTAGAGCTTGGTTGGTTGAGAACATTTAAGGTATTATGGTATGTATGATATTATTTTCCTATAAACTATATTTACACAATAAACGAAACAAAAGAAAACAAGGCGCATACCTACAAAAATGATCTAAAATTTATTATTTTAATAATTGAATACTGATTATAAACCCTTTTCAACTAGTAAGTCCATTAGATACTATCTTATTCAACTGCTCGACTTTCCAAGAATGCCAAAGAAAATATTCAACCCATCTCAGATTTTTCAACCATCGCAGACATGTTAAAAAGCCGTAAAGATATGTTCAGAAGCGGTAAAATGGGGTGAACGAATCTAATCTTGGTAAACGGGATTCAAAATGTGAATTTGTGTCTTCCCCCCATGGCATTAGAATTTCATATTGAATCGTGTCACTGGTATGGGTGATTCATGTTTGTGATTATGTGTGTTATGTATGGAAGATTAGACTGTGTTTACATAATCTATACTCGGGCGCGTTTAAGTTAAAAATAATTAAAAAATATATGAGGACTAAGACGTAGGTAGGACGAACACGATGCAAGATTAGACCAGCGAAGCTTAAAAGCTTAATAAGCTTAATAATTAAGCTAGTATTTAAATATCAGAAGGAGTGGGGAGAGCCTATGTCCAGCTATGGGACACAGAATGTTTAAAAGTAGTAGTATGAAATGAAATGGTAACGTATCCCATACCGCGCTTGCCAACCTCTTGTACTTGAAGATCCATGAGGGAGGCCTATGTCCTATCCGTTCGCAAGCTTGTAAGCGTCCGTAAGCAGTGGACGTCCTACGGCCGACATGTCGATGATGATGGAACGAAAAGTACGGATGGCCGATGAGACCGCAAAGTTGCGAATGGAGGTCACGGACCGGTAAGCGCAGCGTAGGGCGTCCACCTACAAAATGGGAAGACGACTTAGCAAGAACCGCAGGTCGGCGTTGGATGCAGGCCGCTTCCAACCTCAGTACTCGGAGTTCAATGAGGGAGGCCTTTGTCCAGAAGTGAACGTCTTACGGCTGTAATGGTGATGATGATGATGACATTATTGTTATACTATGTACCAGATTTGATGCTTTGTTAGGGCGCTCCGCCCCCTAATATGCATAGCCCTGTCTGTCTGTCTGTGCATGAGACGATTACAACCGAACGCGTTGACCGATTTACATGAAACCTTATTTGTAGCACCGGTCACAGGGACCGGAGTTATTGTGACCTCAAAAGGTCACCAAAAAAACAAAAGTCTTCAAATGGCCGAAAACGTCCAAAAACCCAAAAATGCCATTGACCTTTGGTGACCTTTTGAGGCCTTCGCCCCCTTTTCTGGTACCCCCGTACCAATGCTTGTTTAAAGCATGCAATGTACTTGAAACAATAATTTTGAATAATCGAATCGCAAATCAAACCGCAGGAGTCAGGAGACAATATCTACCTTCCTATTTCAGCTTTACTAGAGGAGCAATCTTATGAATAAGGCTAATAACACAAGAACGTCTTGTTAAATAAAACGGGCAAGTGCGAGTGAGACTCTTGCCTTTATTTATTTTTGAGCCATTTGTGTTCCCCTGCAGGTCAAAGGGCTTCTTCCACTCTTCGCGATTTAACGCAGTCCTGCCTTAGTAGTTCCGAAATTAGACGATATAAAATTTAATTAAATATGTATGTATGCTATAGTAGTATTCTCTAAATAATTTTGCGACTACTTCGTATTGAATCGACGCTAGATGGCACTACCAATTATATACTTTATTAAAAAGACGCATTGATTTAATTTTATATCAATTCAGATAAGACTTTGAATTTATATATTTCTTGATCTAAAATACCTTTAAATAATTCGTGAATTAAACTTTTTGAATTTAAAACGTTTTTTTCAGCAAACTTCAATACGGTTGGGGTTTTATTTTCTTTTTTTTATTTAAATATAAACAATGGTACAGATACATTTTTATGTTGTGCCCTGTAAACTTTGTGTTGTGACAAGCTTCATATCTATGATTTTCTTAGTAATAATTGTATGCGTGATAGGGTTGTGTAGGTCATTATTATTGTGTTGTTCAGATAAAATTGCCATCTGCACTCTCATATGAACAGGAATTACGTTAAAGTATTTAAAAAAATTAAGAATGTTATCTTTGAACTGCGTTTTAAATTATGGGGTAAAATTAACTTTAAAATTCTTATTTGTAGTGCTAAATTTTGGTCAAGGTATGTTTTAAATGTTCTACCATAACTACTTAGTGATCCCATAGCTAATAATTTTATTGATTCTGCTAGAGCAGTATACATGTTCTTTGATATCTGGAAGGGCACTTTTAGTCGTATAATATAAAATTTAGCCATGATTGCGCGAAGTTTGTCGCACATGGAGTTAACATGTTGTTGCCAGTTAAATTTGTTGTCTATGATTAGACCAAGGTATGTGGTATGTGTTAAAAAAAACGAATCCTGTTTAAGTTAGTTGTTTGTTTGTTCCGTCCGTTGGAAGTTGTTTCAACCAGAATACAAGAGCCATAAGATTCAAATAACACGCTAGCCCAAAGATCTCTTCGCGTACCAAAACCCTTATTTCAATCAACTGTATAACAGGAGTTCACCGAAGCCGCTACTCAGATTAAAATATTAAGCTGCAAACCGACTGCAGTAGAGCGAGTACAAACTTAATATAGCAGCATTTTCTCTCCAGCAATCAGAATATTCCGTGGTCGTTAAATATTCATGCACACTTGGTTCAGTTTCTGCAGAAACTAACAACTTGTAATATCTAGCGAGGGGCTTAAAGCGTTTCGTTGCGTTATCCGAGTGCATTCGGTAAACTTATTTCTACGTGGAAAATACCTGGAAACTATTAAAATAAAAGTTCTCCTTGCGTTGCGTTGATATAAGGTAACATTCTAAAAGGGCCTAGATTTTCTCTCTATGTGATAGGTGAACCTACGCATTCCATGTAACCCCACAATATATAGTGTTTGGTAATTCTCGTGCTATAGATAGTTTTTTAAATTTTCACAAAACAAAACTGGGAGATTGTATCCACGGAAACCACAAACAATATTGAGTGTTTGCACATGATTTTTTAGACCCAAGCTATGTAGGATACAACACTAATCCTTATAAAATTAAATAATTTAGTGACATTTAGCTATTTATACATAAAGCACAATATAATTTCCCCCTACTTTACTCAATTTTAATGAATATTTTATATGTAATTGCAAAATTAAGAATGTTTCACATCTAGCTGGCGTCCCACAGCAACTCATTTTTTAATTATTTTTATCACACCAATCATTTTTAGAAATCGAAGATCCAATAATAATATTAAGGCAGCATGCAAAATTTTAAGGGTAGATAGATCGTGCGGATCTTAGTCCCGCAAGAACCAAAAACTTAAATTAAAAAACAGCATATTTTTTTATGAAACTTTTTGTACAAAAGCCTAAAATTAAAGTCCCTGAAACAAATAAGCGCCGTAAAATATGGTGACGATATCTCACAGAACACTGCCACTAAAGTCTCCGGAACACCACTTTCAAGACCTTCGAATTAAGTTAATTGCTTTTATAATTGACCAGCACAAGGTTCGCTAAAAGAAAATATTTTCATTTTCACCCTCAACAGTGTAGGGATAAAACAGGGGCTGAAGAACAATTAATAGGAGACAAGAGACACTTCCGTTAATACTTGAATCCTATGGTGGTAACTTAAATAAATAATGCTGGGCATTCAAGTTGAAATTATAACCATATACTCAAATCTACAGCCTCTTTAAGCTGTAAAAAAACAATATTCTAAAGTAAGGCCTTTGCATCTATTAAAGATGATTTATACAGCGTCAGCAACTGGTAATCATGCTGTACGGGACGCTGCAGTGCCTGGGACATTATTAGATGGATTAGGCTTGCCCAGCACCTATACCATCCTCTCAGCTCAGTCAGCTATTACTCAGAGGAAAGAACAGGTCAATACGTCTGAAGCTAACTAAGCCGCGGGTTTCCTCACGATGTTTCCTTCACCGTTAAAGCTCGTGTTAAGTGTGCACATACATTTTTCAAGAAAGAAAAATCCATTGGTGCACGGCCGGTATCGAACCCACGACCTTCGGATTGAAAGTCGGGGGCACATACCACTCGGCCAACATGGCTTTTTAATTGGCTTTTTTAGAATATTGTTTTTTTGTAAAAAAACAATATTCTAAGTAAACCTGAAAAAAGACACGACGGTTTATGCCGCAAAAAACATATGTTTCGACTTTATCAAAGGAATCAACATTCATAGGGTACTTCCCGTAGTCAAGAACTATGAAATTTGGCAAAATCTATACATTTGCAATGAAATCATAAACAAAAACGTCTTTAAATAAAACCGGGCAAGAGCGAATCTGACTCGCGCACCGAGGGTTCCGTGCCATCATACAATATAATTTATGACAAAGGTGGTTTTATATTTGTTGGAGAACCTTGACAGCGCCATCTCTTGTCTGATAGCGGAACTTATGTAGATTTTTTACACGTTCGATGATTTCTAAAAAAGTATGCTATTTAGAGAGATTATAATAAATTTCCTCTAATCTTTACATACACTTATAATAGCAATAAAAGTTTCAGAGGTTTATCTCCGCAAACTTCGGAGATAAGGGGGTGGGGGGGAACGCTATCTTTTTCCACATTTTTGTAAATATACGACTTAAAGGAAAATTAAAAACTGTTTATTAATGTGCGAAAGAATAGCTTTCATATGATACCCCACATAACCTAGTAATTTTTGAAAAGAATCGATACCGATCTTGATGTGCTGATACTCACCGAGTGTTGGTTAAGTAAATGTCCTTCCCTACCTATTCTACCCGGATATAAATCCTTTGCATCTGACTTCACTAACCAAAACTCGGGTGTAGTAGCATTTGTCCGGGAAAACCTTTCTTGTAAAGTGGATATTCCTGCATTCAAGGATGCAAACTGTATTTTTCTTAGGTTCGGCAGTAATTTAGCAGTAATGGGTTTATATCGTTCTCCTTCAACCAGTAACTTGGCTGGATTTCTAAATAGCCTCGACATCTCACTCGCAGGGTTGAAATCTTTCGCTACAGTTATTATTGCTGGAGATATTAATCTCAACATCATTCCGGGCAAATTCGATACTTATTCTGACGAGTACCTTAATCTAATATCTTCTTATGCAATGCTCCCAGCTCACATTTATCCTACGCGCTCTAATAGATGCATTGATCACATTATCATAAAATCACCCTTTTCTGCTACCACTTTGATAATAGATTCTCCGATTACTGACCATGCCCCCCTTGTGTTAAATATTTCTTTGTCAATGATTTCAAATTCTTCTCAATCTTCAACGAAACCTAAACATAACATCTCTGCAATCGTTACCGATATGACTTCAATTGATTTCTTTGAAATTTTTATTTCTAACAACGCTAACGACGCGGCTAAAGAACTTGTTAATATGCTTTCCACTGTCATTAATAAACATAGTACGCCTAAACTCCCTTCCAAAAAACGTATTATTAAGCCCTGGATTACGCCAGGCCTACTGAGATGTATCCGACATCGAGACAGACTCTACCGAAAACTAAATAAAAATAAAGACAACCAAATCCTCAGAATTACTTTCTGTCGATATCGAAACTACTGCAACAATTTATTAAAAAAAGTAAAACGAGATTACGAACGTCAGGAATTTGAAAAGTCTAAGAACAATCTAAAGGCCACTTGGGATGTTGTTAGATCTATTGCTAACATCAAAAGAAATAAATCCAGTCCTGTAGAACTCCTCGCATTAACTTCGGACCCCCAAGCATCAATAAACGCAACTAACACATTTTTTGCAAATGTGGGTAAAAACTTGGCGTCTAAAATAACCAAGCCTACTATTACAAATCTTTCTCCATTAATTCCTACAGACTCTCTTCCCCTTGGTTCTATGGCTCTTCTGCCTACTGATCATGAAGAAGTTGATAACATAATTGTATCTCTTAAAGAAAAGTGTGCCATTGGTTGGGATGGAATTTCGGCCTTAGTCATAAAAAGATCACGACATATTCTGATCCCCGTGTTGACTTCTCTTTTCAACCTTTGTATGTCGTCCTGTATCTTCCCTGATGTTTTTAAGAGAGCTCTTGTGCATCCCATCTACAAGAGTGGTGACAGAGACAGTGTAAACAACTATCGCCCCATAGCTGTCCTTACGACTTTGTCAAAAATCTTTGAGAAAATCCTAAATAGCCGTCTTGTAAGTTTTCTTAAGGATAACAACATTCTATCTGACCGTCAATACGGTTTTAGAAGCTCTGTGTCGACGGAAGATGCTGTAATAGACCTAACTACAACAATAGCCAAACAGCGGGATAAAAATAATAGAACTATCGGTATCTTTCTCGACCTCTCTAAAGCGTTTGACACTGTCTCTGTCCCCATTTTGTTGCAAAAACTCGATAGTATAGGTGTTAGAGGTGACGTCAACAATCTGTTTCGTAGTTATCTATCTTTTCGCCGACAGTCTGTTATAATATACGGCGTCCAAAGTGAGGAGGAGCTAGTAGAATTTGGGGTCCCCCAAGGTAGTGTCTTAGGTCCTACCTTGTTTCTCATTTTCATTAATGACCTATGCAAGCTATCTATTAAAGGCTGTGACATTTTTACGTATGCCGATGATACTGCTCTGATCATTAGTGGTAAAAACTGGAACGAAACATATTCACTGGCTGAGACTTCCCTGGTAACCGTCTTAAATTGGCTTTCTTTTAACTTCCTATCCCTTAATGTTTCTAAAACAAAATACATAACATTTTCACCAACTGCTAGAACACAACCTCCTTCATCTCTGCATCTTTGTGCCCACACCTGTTCCTACCCTAGCGCTCAACCCCTATGTAACTGCCCTCGTTTGGACTCTGTGCCTTGTATAAAGTATCTCGGAGTCTGGATTGATACTTACCTCTCTTGGACGCCCCACATCGATTGCACTTCCGCAAGAATTAGGAAATTAATGTTCGTTTTCAAAAGAATTCGAAACGCTGCTGACTTTGACTGCATCAAAATGGTCTACCAAGCCCTTGCACAATCTATCTTGTCTTACTGTATATCTGCCTGGGGCGGAACTCTAAAGACTCCCATGCTTAGACTGGAGAGGGCTCAAAGAGCAGTTTTAAAGGTAATGACTTCAAGTCCAAGACTGTTACCAACTACCACACTGTACTCTATGTGCGGAGTCCTTACGGTGAGACAATTGTTTATTTTAGCGACTATTTTACGCAAACACTCACAGTTACAGTTTGATCCGAACATCCGCAATGAGAGAAGACGCTACGATAGAGTTTGCGAAATCGAAAGACGTAGAACCGCTTCTGCCAGTCGGCACTTCTACTACCGTAGCAGTACATTATATGTATAATAAAGTAAACAAGATACTAGATATTTATCCGCTTACACTTCATAGATGCAAAATAAAATGCTCACTCTGGCTTCAATCCTTGTCATACGAGGACACCGAGAATCTACTGAAGACAATACAATAAATATTTAGTTATACATATGTACATTATAATACACTAGCTTTTGCCCGCGTCTTCGTCCGCGTGGAAATCCCCTTTTCCACGCTGAGCCACTTTGATTCGAAAATATAAATCCCATTTATTCCCTATCCCGTAAGAATTTTGATAAATCTCTTCTTAGTGCACCTCTAGGATACTCAAGGTATATGTGTGCTAAATTTCAAGTCATTAGGTCGAGTGGTTTAGGCTGTGCGTTGATATATCACTCAGTCAGTGAGTCAGTCAGGACTTTGAATTTTATATATATACTAGTGGGTGGGTGGTGCGCGAGCTGCTTCGCAGCACGCGAGGGTTGTTTAAAAAGAGTCGAGGGTAAAGCACGCGAAAATGAAAAAAAAAAAAAAAAAAATTAGGGGATGAAAAGGGGTAGTTTTAGATTTTTCTCGTACTCGACCCCCAACCCTCTACACAACCCCGTTTACAGATTCTCGAAATTCCATCTGGAAGTGGGAGAACAATGATGTCAATGAGTCAGTCAGTGAGTCAGTGGTAGTCTAGCTTTATATAGTATAATAACTAGTGGCTGGGTGGTGCGCGAGCTGCTTCGCAGCACGCGAGGGTTGTTAAAAAAGAGTCGAGGGTAGGTTGTGCGCGAGCTGCTTCGCAGCACGCGATTAAAAAAAAAAAAAAATTTAGGGGATGAAGGGGGTGGAAAAGGGGTAGTTTCAGATTTTTCTCGTACTCACCCCCCAACCCTCTACACAACCCTTTTTACAGAATCCCGAAATTCCATCTGGAAGTGGGAGAACAATGATGTCAGTCAGTGAGTCAGTCAGTCAGTGGTAGTCTAGCTTTTATATACAAATAAATAATTATTACAGACATAGGTATATATTTTATTTATTTAGCAAAATATTTCAATATATACATATATATGTATGTATATATTTATAATTCCCCCTTCCCTTTTTCACAGTATTTCTAGGTACTTTGTTTGTATGCTACCAGGTCCTAAATAGAAGGTTAGCTACAGTAGATTTTAATTAATTTAATTTTATTTAGTTTAAGATATTTTCATTATAATTCATCATTTGTCAAAATTTGTAAAGTCAACTTCTTTAAGAACATATTAAATATCCATCAATGTTTTGGAGGAGGGCGCTGTCACTACGACGCAGTTTTTTTTAACTTTTGTGGTGGCAACGTTCACATCAGTTTTTTTGTAACCACTCAAATGTTCTAAATAAAGATTTTTTAATTTTTTTTTTTTTAATTTTTTAATTTTCGAAAATTTCCAAAACACCCCTTCCACCCCCATTGTCTAAAAAACTATGCAAATTAGAGAGTTCGCTATAATTTTCCTATAAAGTTTACATACACTTCTATTAGCTATAAAAGTATCACGGGTTTATCTCTGCAAACTTCGGAGATAAGGGGGGGAACGGTCGTTTTTTCAACATTTTTGTAAATAACTCAAAAACGATACGGTTTAAAGAAAAAATAAAAACTGTTTAATAATGTACAAATGAATACCTTTCATATGATACCCCACACGGCCTAGTAACTTCACTTAAAATTTTTGAGATCCCCTATCAGCCATGCAATCAAAATAAGAATATTTTTTAACATTTTTATATATGCTATATTAGTAAAAAACTGTTGTCTTTTACCATTTTAAATTGCAAGTCGATAGCATCAGTGATTCTCGAGATATCCATCTGTGACAGACAGACAGACAGACAGACAGAGTGATTCTAAGGTATAAGGGTTCCTTTTTACCATTTTGGTCCAGAACCCTAAAAAGTATATATCTAGGCTACGTGCGGTCATAAATTAGATGGGTGACATAATTTTTTGGTGCATTTTTAATTTTTTTACTAAATCAGATCAGCTAATTTATAACGCCTCCAAATGGTTCGGGTAAAAAACACACTGCTGCTTCATCGCCCGTTCGCTTTACTTGAACTTGGCCGGTTTTATTTTAAAGAAAGAAACATCCAATGGTTCTTTGCAGTATTGAAACCACTCGTCCCGCACCGCTTAAGTCTAAGTTAGGTTCTGTAATCATCTCAGCCGTAGGACTCCTTCCCACGTCCACTGCTGGACATAGGCCTCCAACACGGATCTCCAAGATCTTGAGGGTGTTGTTGCAATACTCGCCACGCTTGGCAGGTGGATTGGCGAGTGCAGTACGAGATGCTGATACACGGAAAGACACTGCTGCTATCTTCCTGAGGTATTATTCCATTGCAGATTCTTACTGTATGGGCATGAGAGGAGAGGTGATTTCTACTTCCGGAACCCCATGGCTAACGTTCTGTAATACCGTTTTTAATCAGTCAAACCACTGACTGCCTAAGTGTAAATTCATGTGCTTTATTCAATTTAAATGTGTCTTGTTCTTTTTCTGTAAATTGACTGTTCTATGTAGCTTTTTGCTCTATTAAATAAAAACTGGTTGACTTTGTTTGACTTTAACTTCGGGAAGCTCCGTCGTCCTGAAGTCTCTAGGCACCATGTAGCACGACTCTTGGACCGCAGCAAAGTATACGATTAAAGTAGACCTAAAGTGCCCCTAAAACTCACCAAATACCCAAAAGCAACCCTTTCTCGTAATTCAGACCAATAAAGTCCAATTAGAGAAACCGAACAATATTTTCCAACGAACAATTGGCAGAGAGTCAATTAGTCTAAATCTAATTAACTGGGCGAGTGTTTCAAATAAAAGAAAAATATTATCTTTCCCAACAAGCGCTATGAGGGTCCTTTGTTAATAGGCTTTCCTAGGCAATTTCAGGGGTTTTCAATGGCTTTTAAAATGTGCCGCCGTTTTCAGTTGAGGAAGAGCTGAGTTTATTAAAATCCGGAGCTGACTGACGGCGGAGGACGGCACGGGAGGGCGTGCTTCGACAGCCTGCAGGACGCTTTAGCATGAGGCATCCCACAGGAAGTCCACGCTAATGTCAGTCAGCACTAGGGCTTGCATTCGAATATTCGAATTATTCGAATATTATATTAGTTCGAATATTCGAATACTGAAATTGCAATATTCGAATATTCGATTATAATCAAGAACACCAAACTCAGAACTCTGATGTGCATAAAATGCCACACAAAAGTTCGCGCGACATATCCAACAACAAGACAATACAAGTTTACGTCGTTCGGGTTAACAACAAGACAAAGTTATAGATTTTAAAGACTTGTTTTTACTAAGAATTTGTGAATGTTACTCTAATTTGTGTGAGATAAAAGACCTCTTAAAAATGTTTGTGTACCTACTTAGTCCAGTAACTACTTACTACTGTGTTACCGTTACTTACCTTGTTTATTTATCTACTTTTTATTGTGTAAAATTGTATTGTAGATATTGTTACAAAACCTACTAGCCTATATTTTGAAGACTGTTTTTTAATAAGAATTTGTGGTTGATTGTGCGCCTGTCTCGTTACGGTGACACAATTTTATTTCAATTCGATATTATGAATTTGTTCATGCAAAAAATACTTATAATAATAGAAAAACCGGCCAAGTGACCGGCGGACTCGCGCACCGAGGGTTCCGTACAAACCTGTTGGTATATATTATACGACCTGAATATTTGATATGAATTTCAATTTAAAACCTCTACGCGTTCATGAGGAAAGGGGTAGTAAGTTTAAAATAATTAAATTATGTAACTAATACGGTTTTCGCAATTTTTCCTTTATCTGTGCTATAAGACGTTGCTTCGTACCAAACAAGTGTGTTTGTGTGTGTGTGTGGCGAGTGTGGCCAGTGGCGAGTGTGGCGAGTGGCGAGTGTGGCGGGTGTGGCGAGTGGCGAGTGTGGCGAGTGGCGAATGTGGCGAGTGGCGAGTGTGGCGAGTGGCGAGTGTGGCGAGTGTGGCGAGTGGCAAGTGTGGCGAGTGGCGAGTGTGGCGAGTGGCGAGTGTGGCGAGTGTGGCGAGTGTGGCGAGTGTGGCGAGTGTGGCGAGTGTGGCGAGTGTGGCGAGTGTGGCGAGTGTGGCGAGTGGCGAGTGTGGCGAGTGTGGCGAGTGTGGCGAGTGTGGCGAGTGTGGCGAGTGTGGCGAGTGTGGCGAGTGTGGCGAGTGGCGAGTGTGGCGAGTGGCGAGTGTGGCGAGTGGCGAGTGTGGGCGAGTGGCGAGTGGCGAGTGTGGCGAGTGGCGAGTGTGGCGAGTGGCGAGTGTGGCGAGTGGCGAGTTTGGTGAGTGGCGAGTGTGGCGAGTGGCGAGTGTGACGAGTGGCGAGTGTGGCGAGTGTGGCGAGTGTGGCGAGTGGCGAGTGTGGCGAGTGTGGCGAGTGCGGCGAGTGGCGAGTGCGGCGAGTGGCGAGTGCGGCGAGTGGCGAGTGCGGCGAGTGGCGAGTGCGGCGAGTGGCGAGTGCGGCGAGTGGCGAGTGCGGCGAGTGGCGAGTGCGGCGAGTGGCGAGTGTGGCGAGTGGCGAGTGTGGCGAGTGTGGCGAGTGTGGCGAGTGGCGAGTGTGGCGAGTGTGGCGAGTGGCGAGTGGCGAGTGTGGCGAGTGGCGAGTGTGGCGAGTGTGGCGAGGGGCGAGTGTGGCGAGTGGTGAGTGTGGCGAGTGTGGCGAGTGGCGAGTGTGGCGAGTGTGGCGAGTGGTGAGTGTGGCGAGTGTGGCGAGTGTGGCGAGTGGCGAGTGTGGCGAGTGGCGAGTGTGGCGAGTGGCGAGTGTGGCGAGTGTGGCGAGTGTGGCGAGTGGCGAGTGTGGCGAGTGTGGCGAGTGTGGCGAGTGTGGCGAGTGGCGAGTGTGGCGAGTGGCGAGTGTGGCGAGTGTGGCGAGTGTGGCGAGTGGCGAGTGTGGCGAGTGTGGCGAGTGGCGAGTGTGGCGAGTGGCGAGTGTGGCGAGTGGCGAGTGTGGCGAGTGGCGAGTGTGGCGAGTGGCGAGTGTGGCGAGTGGCGAATGTGGCGAGTGTGGCGAGTGTGGCGAGTGTGGCGAGTGTGGCGAGTGTGGCGAGTGTGGCGAGTGGCGAGTGTGGCGAGTGTGGCGAGTGTGGCGAGTGTGGCGAGTGTGGCGAGTGGCGAGTGTGGCGAGTGGCGAGTGTGGCGAGTGGCGAGTGTGGCGAGTGTGGCGAGTGTGGCGAGTGGCGAGTGTGGCGAGTGGCGAGTGTGGCGAGTGGCGAGTGTGGCGAGTGTGGCGAGTGTGGCGAGTGGCGAGTGTGGCGAGTGGCGAATGTGGCGAGTGGCGAGTGTGGCGAGTGGCGAATGTGGCGAGTGTGGCGAGTGTGGCGAGTGTGGCGAGTGTGGCGAGTGTGGCGAGTGTGGCGAGTGGCGAGTGTGGCGAGTGTGGCGAGTGTGGCGAGTGGCGAGTGTAGCGAGTGGCGAGTGTGGCGAGTGGCGAGTGTGGCGAGTGTGGCGAGTGTGGCGAGTGGCGAGTGTGGCGAGTGTGGCGAGTGTGGCGAGTGTGGCGAGTGGCGAGTGTGGCGAGTGGCGAGTGTGGCGAGTGGCGAGTGTGGCGAGTGGCGAGTGTGGCGAGTGGCGAGTGTGGCGAGTGGCGAGTGTGGCGAGTGTGGCGAGTGTGGCGAGTGTGGCGAGTGTGGCGAGTGTGGCGAGTGGCGAGTGTGGCGAGTGGCGAGTGTGGCGAGTGGCGAGTGTGGCGAGTGGCGAGTGTGGCGAGTGGCGAGTGTGGCGAGTGGCGAGTGTGGCGAGTGGCGAGTGTGGCGAGTGGCGAGTGTGGCGAGTGGCGAGTGTGGCGAGTGGCGAGTGTGGCGAGTGGCGAGTGTGGCGAGTGGCGAGTGTGGCGAGTGGCGAGTGTGGCGAGTGCGGCGAGTGGCGAGTGTGGCGAGTGGCGAGTGTGGCGAGTGAGGCGAGTGGCGAGTGTGGCGAGTGGCGAGTGTGGCGAGTGGCTAGTGTGGCGAGTGTGGCGAGTGGCGAGTGTGGCGAGTGTGGCGAGTGGCGAGAGTGGCGAGTGGCGAGTGTGGCGAGTGTGGCGAATGGCGAGTGTGGCGAGTGGCGAGTGTGGCGAGTGGCGAGTGGCGAGTGTGGCGAGTGTGGCGAGTGTGGCGAGTGTGGCGAGTGGCGAGTGTGGCGAGTGGCGAGTTTGGCGAGTGGCGAGTTCGGCGAGTGTGGCGAGTGGCGAGTGTGGCGAGTGTGGCGAGTGTGGCGAGTGGCGAGTGTGGCGAGTGGCGAGTGTGGCGAGTGTGGCGAGTGTGGCGAGTGTGGCGAGTGGCGAGTGTGGCGAGTGGCGAGTGTGGCGAGTGTGGCGAGTAGCGAGTGTGGCGAGTGTGGCGAGTGGCGAGTGTGGCGAGTGGCGAGTGTGGCGAGTGAGGCGAGTGTGGCGAGTGAGGCGAGTGGCGAGTGTGGCGAGTGGCGAGTGTGGCGAGTGGCGAGTGTGGCGAGTGGCGAGTGTGGCGAGTGGCGAGTGTGGCGAGTGGCGAGTGTGGCGAGTGTGGCGAGTGGCGAGTGTGGCGAGTGGCGAGTGTGGCGAGTGTGGCGAGTGGCGAGTGTGGCGAGTGTGGTGAGTGTGGTGAGTGGCGAGAGTGGCGAGTGTGGCGAGTGGCGAGTGTGGCGAGTGGCGAGTATGGCGAGTGGCGAGTGTGGCGAGTGTGGAGAATGAGGCGAGTGTGGCGAATGAGGCCACACTTATTCGTCGTTGCCATCATCATCATCATTATCATAATACTACGTTATTCAGTTACCCACATTTACTAACTAAATGGCTAAACCAAAACTTCTAATAAGTAATTACATATACCTTATATTTAAAACCAGCCTTACTCGTAAAAATATTACATTATTCAAGTGTTAAACCATAGATTTCAGAAGCATAAGTTTATGATTTCTTTTATCAAAATTATCCATAAATCTATCACGTTCTTGAGAAAAAGGGTCTTGACAGACAGACGGATGGACAACAAAATGATCCTATAAGGGTTCTGCTTTTTTCCTTTCGAAGTACGGAACCCTAAAAAGATGTCATTATAATAAAAAAAAAATTTTCTATTATCCGAATAATATTCGAATTATTCGAATAGTACCCAAAAAAAAAACGAATATTCGAATATCAAAATTTTCGAATATTTGCAAGCCCTAGTCAGCACCGACTCTATTCAACCAGTTTTGCTCTGCGCGGATCAGGACCCGCTTAATATCAACTTTTGGACTGCTGTCCACAGCTGGAGATAGCCTAGATAGCTGGAGGCCTCCCTCATTGATCGCTAAGCTTAGCAAGCGGGTTGGCGAGCACAGTACGGAATACACGGAAAGACGCTGCTGCCGAGCTTCCGGAGGTAGAAACAGAAGAAGAAAAAATACATTTGAGGTAATACAAGATACTGAAAAAATGTTTTAATAAAAATTTTAACTGTTTTAAAAGTATGGTATACGGTATGGTTTGAGGTGCGGTCGTTCGATATGACATATGACGATACATTGTATCAGAAGACATTTCAAGAGCTCTGCGTTAGTTCGGGAATTATCATTCCATAGTTCCATCTCAATAGCGAACTCTCCAGAACCACTCTTTTCTCACGCTCTCTTTGCCGCAGGTGATTAAGTTATGGAACGGACTTCCATCTGAGGTATTCTCCGACTACGACATAAGGTTCTTCAAAAGGGTATTCTTCTTCCTCAAAAGCCGGCAGCGCATCAGTTTCGCCTTTGGTGTTGCAGATGTCTATGGGCGACGGTGACTTTCTTCCATCAGGTGGCTCATCTGCTCGCTTTCCTGCTCATAATATTAAAAAAAACTTTAACTTAAGAGTTTAAAATTATGTGTAAATGGCGACACAGTTTTTGTTTTTAAATGGGATTGATGGAATCAGAAATGTTCGCGAATATTTTGTATGTTGATGTCAAGATGATGTAGCTCGTCGGTATTAGTCATCTGATAACTCATTTGGTTAGGTATTACCCTAATGGGTACGATATTAATGTAAAAAAAACGCTTTCATAGATGGTCTGACGATATGATGGTCTGCCGATATGATGGACTAGGTAGGAATCTAAATAAAACCATATCATGGCGTTATTTTATCCATTTAAGGTTAAATTACCTTATGGATATGTATGCCTTAAACTTGCGATTGGGTTTTTTTATTTAGATATATATTTAGCTTGTTTCGATTACTCGCCAACTTAATAGTATTATTAAACCTTTTATTAATTTTAGCTTAAGGTGTCCGTCGGTCAATTCTATCCTTGCTAGGAAGAGTCTTAACTTTACCGACGGGGGTTCGACACACCGAAAGCGAACATTATGATAAGATTTTTAATACCTTATGTTTAAACCAGTGTCTTTCATATTGTATACTATACCTATCAGTGAAGACCTGTGATTAGCTTTCTGATGTTTTCGATAATTTATTTACTTCAGCTGTTGGGATCTTATAATAAATAAATATTATGTACCTACTGAGAATATTCCTATAGAATAATCTCAGTAATAGGTATGAAGATGGCAATATCCGGCCTGCGGATTAATATCCGTTAGAACATCTGTCAACTTAGTAGGGACGGATGTTTTCAGATGGACGACCTTTGGCTTAGTGGGTGATAGATGATTGTGTCACACGGTAGCGGGATCGCACGTGATGTCAGCAAAAAATAGTTTTGCTAGAGTATCGTATTTTCTTGAAAAAATTGCGTACACATTATTTTAACACGATCTTAAAGATGAAGGAAAATATCGTGTTCCTTTGTGGAAATGTTAGGTTTATTATATAGATTTATACATGTGCACTAAGCCAAAAGGGAATTCTTTTGAAACATTTTTTTTTACATTTTTATAAACTGACGTAGTGTGAAGATGATCCTAAGTGTGAGATTTTTTATTATATTAAAAAACTAGCCCGCGACTTCGTCCGCGTGGAAGTCATAAAACGTAAAATCCCCTTTTTCATGCAGAACCACTTTGATTCCAAAATATAAATCCCATTTATTCCCTATCCCGTGGGAATTTCGAAAAGTTCCTTCTTAGTGCACCTCTAGGATACTCAAGGTATATGTGTGCCAAATTTCAAGTCTTTAAGTCCAGTGGTTTAGGCTGTGTATTGATATATCAGTCAGTCAGTCAGTCAGTCAGGACTTTGAATTTTATATATATAGATACGTCTCTGTGGTTTTACATAAATTTATCTGTACCTCTACGGAGACTCTTCTCGGAGATTAATAACCTTATCAAGAATCAGGTGGTGTTTAAATTGTCATTATCGTATAATCAGCTGTATATTATATGAATAACTTCATCTTTTTTTGAACGAAAATTACCGAATCCTGATAAATCGTGAAAATGAAGTTGTTCCCTGTCTTGGTCAGAATCACCCCCTTTCGGGTACACATACTACACATTATAATACACACTGCATTTGAATAGTTCGCTTACTAGAAAATCAACTTCTATAATTATTACGATATTATCTAGGTTTTAATATTTGTATGCCCATCTGCGGCGAGACATGGCTGAACTTATTTTTATTTAAGACCATTATTGTAACCTGTGTTTCGTACAAATAAAGTTCTTGTATCTTGATATATTTTCTTTGTACCCAAGGAGGTAAGATATTAACTCTTTGTGGCATCATGCACCAAATGGAAATGTAAAGGCACATAAACGATCTTAATTTTACTCGAGGGACTGCAATTAGTAAAGGTTAAGTAGCTATGAACATTTGAAGCTACCAACTTAGCACTTATTTGTAGGGAAACTTGCTCAAACTGCTGCTAAAACCATAAAGTTGCAAATAATAGAAACCGAGCCTGAATTTCAGGCTTGTAACTGGCGGGAAAATTTTCAAGACAAATTTCGTAAAAATTGGTGCCGCCGTGATGTCTCCCCTGATGGATCCCCTAGGGGAGACTTCCAAAAATCCTAACGTCTCCCCTAGACCGGTCAGAAATCGGAACTTACTTATAAAAATATGTTTAGTACCTACTGTTGTTTCCCCTATGAACTTTTCAGAATTTTTTAGGGTTCCGTAAGCAAAGGGTAAAAGTGGGACCCTATTACTAAGGTTCCGCTGTCCGTCTGTCTTTCCGCCTGTCTGTCTGTCTGTCACCAGGCTGTATCTCATGAACGTGATAGCTAGACAATTAAAATTTTCACAGATGTATTTCTGTTGCCGCTATAACAACAAATACTAAAAACAGAATTATAGTAAGTTCCTATACCCGGTCTAGGGTCTTCCTAGGGTTGACAAAATACCGCCCCTGAAAACATTTGCGTGATTTGACTTAAATTCTAGTACTTATAAAGTTGTATTAAATAAGGAGCTCTTGAAGTTGTAGTCGGTAGGTGGCGCTGCTATGAGTGAAACTAGCCACAGTCCGCGGTTTCTCCCACGTAGTTCCCGTTGCCGTGGGAATACGGGGATAAAATATAGCTGATTTTACTCAGGGACAAAGTAGCATTCTAATGGTGAAAGAATTTTGAAAATCGGTTTAGTAGTTTTTGAGTTTATTTTTTACAAACATACAAAATACAACATACAAATCTTACCTCTTTATAATATTAAGAGATTTAAAATATTGAGAGATTAAAGATCACATACTTAGTTACGTAATAAATGTGATTTCGTTCAGAAGTTACTATAGAAACTCATTGATTTCATTTCATTTTTCAACCTTCAAGCTGGGCTTTCTTTCCTCTTGTAGCAATTCCACCATATCAGTCACATTCAAATAACCCTTACCCTACATAAACATACATACATCACAATAAAGATATGAGAGGTTGTAGGATATCATTGTCCCACGAGGCGCAATAACACTGTACAGCCAAATATCGCGCAAAGGGCGCGGTATTCACGCGTGGCTGCATTTACAACTGATCCGGTGATTCCTGAAGCTTCACCATTGGAATTGTGAAAATTATTGTTTGGAACGGATAATAAATTAATGGATAACTCTTGATACTTACTAATACTTAATTCTAGCACAAAATATAGCATGCTCTCCATATAAATTGTTTAGTTTTTATATTGGTTATACCAGTTAGTTGAAAGACAATGGTGGCTACACACCATTGTCTTTCAACTCGGTGATAATCTTTTTTTTATCACTGCTTACACTGTATTAGTACCTTAAATGTATTTATGCTACACAGATGAATTAGTTAAGAATATAATTAGGAATATAGTTATATAGTTTGGCCGTGGGGTGCCGGTAATAGAATGTTACCCCTCCCCTCATGTCCATGGATGCAGTAAGAGTCTGCTAAGGGATACCTCCGGAAGATGGGCAGCAGTGTCTTTCCGTGTATCAACATCCCGTACTGCGCCCACCAACCCGCCTGCCAAGCGTGGTGAGTATGGCAACTACCCCTAACTACCCCACATGGAGATTCTGTGGGAGAGTGGGATCCTGTCCCGTCAGGGAGGCCTGTGTTAATCAGTGGACGTTTTATGGCTGAAATGATGATAATTAGGAAAACCTGTAACTGGCTGTTTTATATTAAGAGACTAATTTTAAGTTAATTTTATAACAAATGCTATTGGTTTTCTTTCCAAAATAAAATAAAATGAATGAGTATTAAAACAATTAGAGCTGATGTACAATGGATATCAGGTGTATTATAAGGTTTAATACCTTACCCCTACCTATTACAACTGCGATACCGCGGTGATCACGTCCACGAAGCACGTGACCAACGCTGCACTGCCTCGTTGCTCAGCAGAGTGCGGTCCAGCACCAACAGCATCCTGCAAGTCATAGCGGACAAATACGACTCGCCTGTCATGCGCGCCCTCATTCGGGCTTCAATCAAATGATGATATCATATCATGTCTTTTTGGTGGGAACCCGAATGAGGGAATTCGAATTCTAATTTTAATTTTATTTATTTTTGACTTCCACTTTGTCTATTTTTACTAACATTATTTATAAGTACTATACCTTGTGTTACTAACCGAATGGACCATATTGTTGTCTGAATAAACAAATTTTATTATTATTTTTATTATTGCGCCCGTCACCCTGAGACAGAGTTGTAAGGTCTCATGTGCCCGTAATTTCACCGGCCCCCTTCAAACCGGAACACAGCAATTTAGACATTACTGCCTGGCGGCAGCAATAAGTATGGTGGTAGTACTACTTCCCCGGATGAACTTTTCACAAAAAGTTCTACTACTTCAATATATATTATATAAATTGGAGTATCTGTTTGTAATGACAAAATTATACGATTTAAAAAAAATATCTGTATGCATATTCGCCGTGGGGTGCCGGCAGTAGAATGATACCCCTCCTCTCATGCCCATGGATGCAGTAAGAGCCTGCTAAGGGATACCTTCGGAAGATGGGCAGCAGCGTCTATCCGTGTATCAACATCCCATACTGCGCTCACCAACACGCCTGCCAAGCGTGGTGAGAATGGCAACTACCCCTCATGGAGATCCATGAGAGAGGCCTGTGTTCATCAGTGGACGTTTTATGGCTGAAATGATGATATTCAAGCTAATTTCCGAAACGGCTATTATCCTTTTTGAAAATGTATAAAAAAATTGGTTCTGTGTAAAAAATAAAAACCATAAAAGCGCGGGCTATTAGACTAACTCACCCACAGAGTCAATTATGAATAGTATTGATTCCACAACATTTAATTACCATACTGATAATTTTCATTGGTCAAGGATGACACGTTGGTATTTTTCATCAATTATTTAAATGACTATCAAAATTAATTCATCATACCGAATCGTTCACAGGTAATCATAATTACTAATCAATATTAAAATAACCTTGCTTTTAATGGTTCGTTTGATTGTAATACTACAGTAGGAATTTTATCCTTACCTTGTTGTAGCACAGTGTAATACAGTTCGTAACAAGCATGGGAGGTAAGGGCTTTCTTATTCTGTATGCTTACCTACCGCCATCATTCATTAAGTCATTGAGTTATTTCCAAACCTAGCACAAATTGTTTAGTCTTACTGGCATAGATTGCTATAATACCTAGTTAAGTCTCTTTTTAGTTAAGTATACTATAATATTCAAACTTAACGCATTTCAAACTTAAATAAATATATTTTTATTTTCTTATAATTTTAAATTTGAAAGAAACTTGCCGTAGAATAAGACAGATAGATAGAGTGATGACTTTCGAACGAGACCAGCGTTACAGTAACGGCTCACAGCCTTACCGTAACAGTAGCTGAGTGGCGACCATTTTTGTTGTCAGTATCTCTAATTTTGTTATTGTGCGAACGGTCGCTGGGTGACGCTGGATGCAATGGTAAGCCGAAGGCAGGGTAAATGACGCAGATTGATGGAGTAGACCTCCATCAATCTGCGTCATTTATCCTGTCCAGCAGTGGACTAATATTTTGTGATGATTATGATGAGGATAGCATAACCTTTAAATCATCCACTACGAAGCCACAGACAGACACACAGAAAAACACACATTAAATTAAATTAAAAAATTAAAATTTATTTATTTCAGTAACCATCATTACAATATCATCACAAGGTTGAAACCTTCTTTTAAGTACATAGTACTTGTGCCAGAGGGTTTCGCTCTTCAATAGCCATATTTAATTATTATGTATTTTTGGTTACAATAATATCGTCGGAAAATAATGTCAAACAATAGATATATACTAATAATAACTTGAAAATAATATAAGCACAAAAAAATATAGAAATAAACAAAAAATTAAATAATCCCTTGCCCTTTTCAGGTTGGTGTGTGAGAATGAGTCATACACATAAATAAATTAATTATTTATCCATTTATCAAGCAATGAGACTTATAACACCCTCCTTTTTGTCTACTTACGGGGGTTAGTTAAAATAAAGTAAATAAGGCCAGGTCGGACCTGGCTTAATTTATTTCAATCACCTATCAAATATCTAGTTGGATAACCGTATTTCTAACATTGATAAAAATATAAATTAGGTATTTTGGAAATGTTCAAATTGATATATGATAAAAATCATAACGGGAGTTAACAACAGATTTACAAGCTCTTTTGCACTTTTAAAAACTTTATAAAAGTTATAAAAAAATACGATTAAGACATAATGTAAAGACGATTATGTCTTAATCGTATTTTTTTCAATCATGAATAATGCATGACATTATGTTATAACTTATAACTTTTATGATGTTTTTTAAAAGTGCAAAAAAGCTTTTCTAAACATAGAGATTTAACAAACATATCATCATAATCATCCACAACTTGACTACCCACGTTTGGGTATAATTATAATAGGCCTCCCTCGGTATAAAAAAAATATATCAACCAGATTTAAACCCCATGCATATTGCGTATTGCTTACACTCCATGCGAAATAGAAATAGTCCTGTGTCGCGTTCGCGTATGATAAGCTGACAACTAAACAATGATAGCTGGATTAATAATGACGTGGACACGTGCATGGCTCCACCAACATGTCAGCGGCATGTGTTGCCAGATGTTTTAATATCTTAGTTGTATTATTTACGATTATACGCAGAAGCGTTACTTGATTCATACAATTTTTGGTGCAACGTTTTATAATTTCTATTCGAAAGTCGTACGTATTTTCTATTTAAGGTGAAATGTGTTCCAAAACTCACGTTTTGACTGTACGGAAAACCAATTTTATGGCAAGAAAACACTGATTTTTTTAATATTTTTTAATGAACATCAAAAGTTGAGGATTATAGCTAGTAAGTTATGGGAGCCAAAACACGATTGACTTAATTTGACTCGATAGAAAAAAATCGCAAAGTTTCCTCTAAATCTTCATTTTTACAGATATCCTGTCTACGGAAAACCAGTTTCATTTGCTAGTTATTAAACATAATTCAATGAAATTTCGTCTAAATGTTCCTTAATATATACTTTAGACGATTATGGCTTTACTTTTTTGCAAAAGAATATTATTTTGTAGCAAAAAATATATTTATAAATAATGACTCGTAAAATTGCGCACGGGCCGGCCATTACGCGGCTCCTGCCTTACATCAGTCGGCCGCAGCGCCTCGTCGAGAGCACCCGTGTACTACTTTCTTGCGCTCGTCCCGCTGTCGCCTACGCAAACAAATACGCGAAATTTCGCAGCCAAAATGTTGAATAAGTGTAACAAAATAAAACGAAAATCACGATTGAAGCTAAAGAAACTAAAATTGATGAACTTGAACAGGTAAGTTGTTTGTTGATTTGCTAACCAATAAAATATATACCAATAAAATATATATATTGCCGTGGGGTGCCGGCAGTAGAATGTTGCCTCTCCTCTCATGCCCGTGGATGCAGTAAGAGCCTGCTAAGGGATACTTCTGGAAGATGGGCAGCAGCGTCTTCCCGTGTATCAATATCCCATACTGCGCTCACCAACCCGCCTGCCAAGCGTGGTGAGTATGGCAACCACCCCTCATGGAGATCCATGAGGGAGGCCTGTGTTCAGTAGTGGACGTTACACGGCTGAAATGATGATGATGATGATGAAAATATATACCTATGTAAGTATATCTACCTAGCCATCGGTGAAAATAAAATATGTATCTACCTACCCAATCATCAAAAATGGCTGTTTGTCTGTTCCGAGTTAGGAACCTGACCCTTAGATGGGCCCAGTGCCTATGATGGCCCATTTTCAAAAAACGATGTCTGTAAGCGACGCGTTTAGATTGCTCGCGGATTTTAGTAGGCACTCAGGGGTGCGCACCTACCTATAGTAAATAGATACGTATTCAGTGTTGTTAAAGTTATTGTGATTAAATATTGAGTTTGCAGTTAGTAGGTATTGTTGAAGTGAAAGACAAGAAGCAGCAACGATAATAGTTTATTCATCAGCGGACGACAAGGAAAAAAAGAGCTGTACAATATGTTGTCTTAATTTATAGGCTTGTTCTATTACCACCTCCACTTGGTCGGGCCTACCGACATTCGTCATGCCGGCCCTCTCGCGACAGATGGCAGCACTAGTCTTAACGTATCCGATTCGTAACGTTTCTTATCAATTATTTTAATTGTGGACATACTGTGACAACTACCATGGAATGATTTAAAACGAAATGTCAACGTCAAGACCAGCTGTCAAAAGTCACTTTACTGTCAATACATGTTTACAAGATTCTCGTTTCTCAAGATTATTAGTACTTGAACTGTTTACATTTGAAAATATCAATTATAAATTATAATGCATGAGATTGCGGTTAAAATATTGTAAAAGTCACTATTAATGACAGTAAATAACAAGAATAGTGAATACTAGGTTACAAAAATGTGCAAAGCTTGCTTTCACACATAGTGAATACATGGATTACTGAATTTATTTTAAATGATGGCTTACACTCGGCCTTTCCTGACAAATGGTTACGCCCTCGGAACAGTGTTTTAATAGAAAATATAATACAAAGGGCCTTTCAAAGTAACATTTTGAAACAAATTAAAATAAAAGTTTATCATAATCAGCAAAACATTTTGACCAAATTTACAATTTAAAACCAGAAACTTAAAAATTAACCATCACATCACATTCGATTTCACATCCGCAGTCGGCCTTTCCTGACAATATTACGTCCTCGTAATGCATGTAGTACACAAATTTAATGAATACTAAATACATTTATACAATATTACTCTTTTGCAAATGAACCAGTGCTTAGTGTGATCTAATTAATTTTTTTTATGCTATGATATAAAAGATTACGGCCTCGTAATTATAAATCATGTGTACAAAATGTATTAAAAAGTACCTAAATTAAAAAAAAATTACTATATTACAACTATACAAGTGGTTATTGTGATTTAACTTAATTTCTTATGCTATGTTTACACAGGTCTTGATTTTCATTTTGTGGTATTTATAGAGTAGAGTAGGTATATACCATATAAATTATTATTCTAAAACAATAAATGACAATTATAGTTGGCTAAAATAAACATTTGCTATCATAACATTTTGTTTTATTTGCTTACAGATTCAAATCAGTTTATAACAGTGGGACACACCCGTTTTATAACAGTGGGACACACCCGTTTTATAACAGTGGGACACACCCGTTTTACAAAAGTGGGACAAACCCGTTTTATAACAGTGGGACACACCCGTTTTATGACAGTGGGACACACCCGTTTTATAACAGTGGGACACACCCGTTTTACAAAAGTGGGACAAACCCGTTTTATAACAGTGGGACAAACCCTTTTTGTATTTGTGGGACAAACCCATGGGACAAACCCTTTTTGTATCTGCGGGACAAACCCATGGGACAAACCCTTTTTGTGCATATAATATAATTGCTTTAGATTACCTGTTAATAATAATTCAATTATAATTACGAATATACGAAAATTTAACATAGCAACCTCCTACAAAATTATTAATATCAAAATAATATATTTATAGTTTTCTAGATCAAAGTAATGAATTATTTAAAGGTTTAACTTCATTTACATTGCATTAATACCTGTACAATATTCATAGTAAGACAACATAATTTGATATTACTCTTATCTTTATTACTACAGATAGTATTGTAAATATCTTTAGTTTGAATAATAAAAAAACAAAAAAAAAACAGTTGCTCTAATTTATACTCTTATTTATATATATTTTACTCAAATATCAAATCAAATATATTTATTCACCGACAAAATAAAGTACTCATAGTTCAATAACATAAACGATGATTTATAAAAACTGTGTCGCAGTTGCACACTTGTCTACAACCAACTAATTGTTATAACATTATCATAAACATTTATTTCTTTACAGATACCAGCATACTTTTCTAAACTTGTTTTTAATTATTATTCTATGTTCATCATTATAATAATTATATTCTTAAATAAAATATATATATTTTTTTGTAGTAACATTTTGTGCAAGAGCTCGTAGTTGTGGTATGTTTATTAATAATCATTTATCTAATAAATTGATTTTAAAGTAGGATCTAACTTCGAAAGTATGGATATTTGTTAGTAGTGCTAGTGTATGGGGTGTTGATACCCTTGTGTACCCACAAATTCTCATCAATGTATATATATATATATATTTTTAACATCGCACTAAGAGATACCAAATACCTAGAACAGTTTGACTATTCAATTTGCCTATTTATGCGAGAGCATGTCACAGAATTCAAAATATGTCTTATTTGTTTGCTGTTATAAATCGATTCAAAATCAGTACTGGTTAAATCTTTATCTGTGCTATATAACTGCCGGATCACATACTTGACCCCCCTAGCCTATTCTTTAAAAGATAGAAAACTAACTTAAAATCATGGCTGGTCGAGAAGGCGTTCTACAATGATGATGATTTTGTGCCTATAATTTGTTGACATGATTTAATTTATTAACTGACACTGACGAATTTATTATTTTATCAATTATTATATTGTTTTACTTGTACCTATCTATTTGATTTGACTTGTGCACATAATATATTGCTTAATTTTACATATAAAATTTTGTCTAATTTAATTTTTGCTGAATGGCGATTTAATACCTCATATAATTTTTATAACTGCATTGTCATAAGTAATATTATTATTTGAATTAGAAATGTTTAACCTGTAACGATTGTTGTTACCAATAATTTGATTATGTTGATTATTCTTTACCATTACAAAATAAAACTATCGAAAATAACTTTCTACCTTATAAAGTGCCACGTGGTTCATGTAAGTCTGTTGGTGTAGTACCTACACTTTTGATAACGGATCACTATCAATAGTACTTGAATTCACTTTACTAGGTGTAATCATAAACAATCACTTAAATTGGACACCACACACACAAAAGATTAAATCCAAATTATCAAGCTTGACATACGCACTTAAAAAAAACTGATTTAAACGTTCCCTTGCAATTTATTACGCCTACTCAAATAGCTACATATCTTAATCCTTTATCTTATTAAGAAATAGCACCCATGCACAGGTGGTCTTTACGCAACAAAAGAAATATGCAAATCTGTTAGAAATAATCAACAATTCTATAAAACTCGTGCGGGAACCTACACAACTTACTAATTTCGTTATAATAATAAATTATCCTTAACTTATTTCAAACTGAAACTGCATTCATCTTATCGATATGTTATGTCGATAAAAATATATAGTATAATACCTTCGATTTAAAAAAATGAGATTAAAGACTATAAGATTCATAAAAACAAAAAAAATCCTAATAACTGAAATGTTATTATACGATCGATGAATACTTTAGTAATAATCTTCAATAACGCTCTAATTTGTATTATATTAACAAATTTATTTTTTCGACCTACACAAACCTTACCTAGATATATACCATAGATATTTAACTTTTAAATGACACAAGTTTAACTCTCACTATTACAAAATCATTTTTTTTTTGCTTGCTTTATAGTATACTAGCTTCTGCCCGCCGCTTCGCATGCGTTGTACCCGAATAAAAAATGTAGCCTATGTGTTAATCCTGGTTAACATCAATACGTGTGAAAAAAAAAAAATCAGCTCAATCCGTAGCCTAGTTTTTGCGTAAAGAGGTAACAAACCTCCATCCAAATAAACTTTCGGCTTTATAATATTAGTGGGATATTATAACCTTATTATCTAGTATGAACATTAACAATGACGTCTTCCCGTCTGACTGTACTTTACGTGTAAACATGGCTACGTAGCTGCCTAGACGGCTTTTAAAACAGAGAATCGACTAGACGCGTCATCGTCGATGACTCATCGACCAAGCGCTACGGCGGCACTATAAAAGGGATCTCGGCAAAAGGAGACTTTGACGTAACGAGATTCACTTTAAGGGGTTTCGAGCCAACAAGAAAACGACATGCCGGAAATGATTCCTCTCTTATATAGTTATTGTTGTGCCCTAAAGGGTCTGTAATGCTACCTATCACCACTGCCAACACCACTGTAGGTACCTACATTATAGAACAATAAGATATTGAGTGTTGATTAACGGTAAGATTCTTCCTAGTTTACGTTAGTAGTTGTCGATTTAGTTTTTCAAGCTATAGTAAGCTAAGCTAAGCTTCCCCCGTACCAATGCTTGTTGAACACGATAAATTCCCGTCTTTATGTTAATTTTTTTTCTGACTACCCACTTCTATCTCATCATTTTGAATACTCGTAACAAAACAAAATTATTCTAGGAAACTTTATGCTCTTTACGCATGTGACGTAGTTTGTTGTAATGCGAACACATTTTAAGCCTACAATTCTCAGTTTTATGCCCAACTTTTTACATGAGCCACATCGAATAGAAGCTGTACAGACTGCCACAATATGGCCCCAACGACCACATGAAAATATTTAGTTTGCCTGATATCTTTCTCTTTAGTAACGTTAACTTCTTTGGGATGAGATGTATCTAATGAAGCATTGTTAATTAACTAAGTAAGGAACGCGTACCAATACCACGAGCTCCTACGTTCAATTATAGGGTCACTTAATTTAAAAATAATTACATCGCATATTAAGTCATCAGAAAGTTTACAAGATTTACCCTTAGCTAATTTTTTAAAAGTAGAAGTACCTTTTCTTCCTGTTGCATGTTCATGGTGACGAAGTAGTAAAGCTTTGCTGCTAATCCTCGGCAGGCTGTCATGTGGTAGACCAATGTTCATTAATCCCAGCCGTAGATTTTCGCCAAGGACTCCAGACGGTGTAACCATGTGAAAATAGAAGTAGCATTAATGTCACCATCAAATTTCAGCACGTTTTCAAGTTTTACATAAAATGTCAGGTAATGGATATTCTTATTTGGGTTTCTATCGATTGGATGTGTTGGATCTAATCGTACCTAATGATAACATGCTTGGAATTGAAAATTATTGAGGGTAGATAGCAAAATTTATGAACTGGAATGTGCTATTGTTTCTAATCAATCGCCTGCTACATTTTCACAGAATTTTTTTTTTGTGTACCTTGTATTTTCTGTTGAGGCGTCGATGAGGTTATTGTTCTCTCCGGTTGTACCGTTGCGTTGATCCAAATCACCTGGCTGCTTGATTGCTCATGAACTGCTCCATCATATTTTCTAGCCGATCGTTGTTGGTTGGACGAGGTGGATTTTTTTTTCTTCTTGGAAGGTGGCTCACGTGGCGATGGTGGTGGTGGCGTTTCTTGCGGATCCGGTTCCTCGTCATTGCTTATAACAGGAAGCCTTCGACGTTGGCTCATGGTTCAGGATAGAGCACGCAGCGTGGACTCGACGAACACTTCTGATTTGTTGAAGTGAAAGACAAGAAGCAGCAACGATAATAGTTTATTCATCAGCGGACGACAAGGAAAAAAAGAGCTGTACAATATGTTGTCTTAATTTATAGGCTTGTTCTATTACCACCTCCACTTGGTCGGGCCTACCGACATTCGTCATGCCGGCCCTCTCGCGACAGATGGCAGCACTAGTCTTAACGTATCCGATTCGTAACGTTTCTTATCAATTATTTTAATTGTGGACATACTGTGACAACTACCATGGAATGATTTAAAACGAAATGTCAACGTCAAGACCAGCTGTCAAAAGTCACTTTACTGTCAATACATGTTTACAAGATTCTCGTTTCTCAAGATTATTAGTACTTGAACTGTTTACATTTGAAAATATCAATTATAAATTATAATGCATGAGATTGCGGTTAAAATATTGTAAAAGTCACTATTAATGACAGTAAATAACAAGAATAGTGAATACTAGGTTACAAAAATGTGCAAAGCTTGCTTTCACACATAGTGAATACATGGATTACTGAATTTATTTTAAATGATGGCTTACAGTATGTTTATATATTTGTTGCCTATTAATTATCTTTTGTGTAAACTAGTGTGTATTATGAAGTCTGTGTTAAGTTAACTTTCTAAATATTTTACATTCAAATATGAGAATAAATAATAAAATGTAGCGTGCGCGGGAAGAATGCGCTTGGATCGGGAGAGGGACGCGGTAGGCCCCCCCGACGCGGTGAAGCCGACGGCCGCGCCGAGCGCGGCAAAATAGTATCCTTTTACGCGACCTAGTGACCGCACGTTTGTTGGGTCATGGGTGCATTCTTCCTTCCGCTCGCCGCTCTTCGAACTCAAGTTTTGTGTATGATTTTACCAGCCCTATCCTGTCCCCTACATAATCCGATTGCCGTGGGGTGCCGGCAGTAGAATGATACCCCTCCTCTCATGCCCATGGATGCAGTAAGAGCCTGCTAAGGGATACCTCCGGAAGATGGGCAGCAGCGTCTATCTGTGTATCAACATCCCATACTGCGCTCGCCAACCCGCCTGCCAAGCGTGGTGAGTATGGCAACTACCCCTCATGGAGATCCATGAGGGAGGCCTGTGTTCATCAGTGGACGTTTTATGGCTGAAATGATGATGATGTCCATAAAAGATTATAATTTCGCGGGAATGTGTAAACACGCCTGTAATGTAGTGTACCATGTTATGACCTTGGATAAGGTTCCTAAGATAGCCCATAATATGTTTCTAAAAATACCTACCTATTGTAATGTTATTCCTAAGATGGGCCTCTTTAGATATCTAATTTACCTACCCTGGGTAAATATAATAATCTACCTGGGAAAAAGCTGGGTACTTACATTATGTTTAATTGCCTATATTTTTACAGAACTTGTGTCAATAATAATCAAACAACAAACACAATCATGATCTGCCGTGGGTGCCGGCGGTAGAATGTTACCCCTCCTTTCATGCCCGTGGATGCAGTAAGAGCCTGCTAAGGGATACCTCCTTAAGATGGGCAGCAGCGTCTTCCCGTGTTTCAACATCCGTACTGCGCTCGCCAACCCGCCTGCCAAGCGTGGTGAGTATGGCAACTACCCCTCATGGAGATCCGTGAGGGAGGCCTGTGTTCAGTAGTGGACGTATTACGGCCGAATTGATGAACAAACACAATGCTAAGGATAAGCCGCGAGAACCTACGAACGATGGTGGGTATTATAACACACTTCAAACTGAACCATCATCTTTTCAAGACTTGAGCCACAGACAGCAGCTTGTGTCTTGGCTGCTTCCAGGAAGAAACTGTGGAACACGTTGTGGTATACTGCACGACCACCGAGGAGAATGAATGACACATGACGGGAATGAAGTCTCATTGACGCATCAACCCCATCCACAACCATAGAAAAGCTGAAACGAAGCTGTCAATCACCAAAGTACTACTCTGGTACTTCAAAGAGTTGGGCTGGTTAGAGAATTATTAGAATGCATAAATACGTAGATAGTAATAAAAATAATCACATCTAAAATACCTACCTGTTTTCTTCAATTCAACCGAATCTTGACTGAATGTTTATGTTCACCCTTGGATTTATTTATATTTTGTTATACAAACAACACTACATGAAACAAAATTCTAGCAAATAAGTTTTTTCTGAAAGTGGGCCATATTTTGCATCGGGCCATCTTAGGGCCAGGTACCTTATAGATATCTAGAGAAGACAAAAAACAAAAGTTTACGACTTACAAGAAGTGTATGTACCATAACTAATTAATTATCTACTGGCTAACTTATTACTAAAAGCGTTTTCGTCCAGGTAATCTTTGAATAGAGCTAGATACCTACCTGATCAAAATGGATGCGGGTTTTCTAGGTGATAAAACGAATACCTATACAATATATAATTTTTTATAAATAAATACCTATAATATAAATAAATAATATAAATTCATTGGGGGATCAAATTGTACGTGTACTTTATATACCTACCTGCCTACCTACCTTTTTAGTGAGTAGATAGCCGAGAGCGCGCGGGGAGTGGGGCGGACCCCTCGCGGCGATCGCTCGTCGAATGCCTACGTAACACGATTGTATTTCGCCTTAAGTTTGATATTTTATTCTGGAAAAATAATATGTATGCACTGCGGTTATTTTTAAATAATTGATATTGTAAGTTAATATAGTAACAAAAGTGTATTGTGAAATTGTAAACTCTTTTGACTGATTTAATTTATCGACAGTTTACAATCTGTCTAGTTACTTATATACATATCATACACCTTGTAGGTACCAACCTAATAACCACATAATAACCTACTGTCTGTCCATCTCGGTTCTGTCATAGGTAGTGTTTTCGGATGGTATTATAGTGCCTCTATTTAAGTATTTAGTCATTTTTAATATATCTATTTAGGGTTCCGTACCTCAAAAGGAAATAATTAACCCTTAGAGGATGAGTTTGTTGTCCGTGTGTCCGACTGTCTGTATGTCTGTCAAGACCCTTTATCTCGAGAACGTGTAGAGGTATCGAGTTGAAATTAAAACCATATACTCAAATCTACAGCCTCTTAACGCTGTAAAAAATCAATATTTTAAGTTAACCTGAAAAAGGATACTACCGTTTATGCGCCACAAAAAACGCATGTTTCGAGATTCTCAAAGGGAAACAAAATTCATAGGGTACATCCAGTAAACCTAGAACTATGAAACTGGGCAAGGTATATCTTGTAAGTCGTATACTGTAGTATAATTTTTCTTTGTATCTACAGAGATACAAAGAAAAATCCAAAAAACTATACATTTGCAATGAAATCTTTAAAAAAATCTTCCTAAAACTACGACATCAATCATCGAGGTTAAGCAACCCTACGCGCGGACGTAAACTGGATGGGTGACAAATCTTCTTGTGCATTCGACGAGCTCTGTGGCGCAGCGGGCGAAGGTCCGCCTGCGACGCAAGGGGTTGCGGGTTCGATTCCCGCCTCGGGACAAATGTCTGTACGATCTGCAGATATTTGTTCAGGGTGTTCTGGGTGTTTTTCTATATATAATAAAAATATCTATCTATGTAGTATAATGTATTAAGTATATCAGTCATCTAGTACCCATAACACAAGCTCTGCTTAGCTTGGGGCTAGATGATGCTGTGTGATCTGTCCAGCATTATTTATTTATTTATTTTATTTATTTTTAAAACTTTTACTTATTTGTACTGAAGAGAAAAAAAGGAGAAATCCAATAGCTTTACTATATGTTTAATTGATCACAATAACAGGGTTTTATGTAAAGAACGATGGTCCAAATTTTGAAGTTCGAGTTAGTCTTGATAAGGTGGATTTCCTATGAAAGGGTTTCATTAGCCCAAAGCGAGACAGAATGTTATGATGTACTATTAATGTATTATTGACAATTAAAAATATAAACACCTATTATCTCTTTTTATATGTAAGTTTGTTAGGCACAGGTCATATTCAGTTCACGTAGAAAACACAACAAGGGTTTACAGCCTGTCGGATATCAGTTTTTTATTGTATTCCTATATACCTAGGGAACCCTTGGCGGGTGAGTCCAACTCGCACGTGTCCGGTCACAAGCTGGGCAAAAGCCTACCGTGTTTCTCTCAATTTGTCTGTCCGTTGCGAGCTAACGCTTTTTAACCTATGCTTTAGTAGTGAACTTGATTGAAAACCTATTTGGTTATACTTTGTAATTATTTATGTGCTTTGTAGGGTAACTATCCAAATAGTGAGTGCTCACTGGTCGAATAAAAATTCTTAGTTGTTGCTCAAAGTTAGGTGTCATAGGTACAATGCCTTCAAACAGATGCATCGTAGGGTGGAGAAGAATGTTGCCCCTCCTCTCTTACCCCTGGATGGAGTAAGAATCTTCCAATATGATGATGACGATGGTCTATCTTTTACTTTGTACTATCAATCTTTGCACTCAACTGAGCTCAAATGGAATCTTTTTATTGTTCAGTGGCCCCATGGATGGTGACAGGCGGTCATTTATTAGCCTTCATTCAAAGATACGTCCATCTATCAAGCACATTGTCTGGTGGCTGATAAACCCTATCTAATAGAATGGGAATGTCACTGCTACAAGACTGTTTTCCTGTAAGGACTCCATTTCGTGAAATTTTGTTACAATGGGATTAGTGAAAAAATAATTAGGTAAGTACCGTACGTTATTGGTTATGAAAGTAAAAACATAGGTACATATTTATTCTATAATTACGAGGTGGTCCTGAATTTTATTTGTTTCTACCATAATATCTTTGTTCGGAGAAAATAGATATAAAATAAATACATAAAATAATTTTTCATTAAAACCAAAATAGCAAAAGCGCCATCTATTGAACATTCTAAAAACTACGTTATGTATGGCAGTGCCATAATGACTGTTTGAAAGTAGTTTGAAAGGTGCCGGATCGGCTTCGCTAGCTCGTAGTTTTACGAGGCGGGGTTGGCAAATGAAGCATCTAGTTGTATGAAAATACGACAGATGGCGCTCTTAAAGATGGAGTCTAAAAAATACTAGATAGCGCTACTGTAGCATATTTGCCTTAACACTGTAATTAAGGTAAGTGGTAATACTTATACAACCCAAATAATAAAGTACACTAGGGGTATTGATTGAAAGAGTTGGGAGACCTTTGCCCTAGTAGGACAAAATTAAGTTATTTAAAAACCTTTGCTTTCAACTTAGTTTCATACTTTTTGTTGACAAAATTATTTTTCCTTAGGTGATGGTATTGAAATAACAACACGTTTGACAAAAATGAACTATATAGTAATTGAAAGATGCCGCCATACTCTTATGTGAAACTTCCAAATCCAATAAGATGCCCGTTACTTATAAAATAGATCACTTTTGAAGATAATTATTGCAAAACTAATAAACAGCAACACTGAAAAGTGGTAATCCCACCTATTGTTCTAAGGGTAGTCCTGCCTGGCCACAAATAAAAAAAAACTATTATCAATAATCGATGGAGATCGCTCAAAATAATCGATTAAATCGATACTTTTACCGTGGCCAATACTAATCGATAGGTCGCTTTTTAACCTACCTAAGTATGCAATAATAATCGATAGTAGGTACAAAGGTGAACGCAACGAGAGTAATAGTTAATAATAAATATATAGACAAATAGATAATGCAAATATATTATTGTACAGCATTACAAAAAAATCACGATCAAAAACTATTTACGCTTCAATATCACTTTATGCTGTGAATGTCATGCAGTGGCAAAAACAACGTTGTATTGTGGTACAAAATTATTTAACTGTCAATTGTCCACTCGACAGATACTGTCAATTGTCATTTTGACAGATGAATCAGGTCATTTCGTCGTTCCAACAGACGCAAATTCGTAAATAAAAGTTAAAAATACTTAAGTATTTTTAACAAAATAAAACAGGCGTGAACTAAAATATATGAATAGCATAGAATACACATAATGATATCCTATGTATGATACAATTAATTAGTTGAACTGTTATTTTTATACCAAAAAAAATTTTCTCCTTTACGGTAACTGTGTAGGGTTATACAAGGTGTAAAAGGACGACTACCGAAAACTTCGGGGGGTACTACAGCAAAAGTTCCTTTATAAAAGTTGTTCATATTGACGAGTACATTGACCTCCCGAAGTTTTCGGTAGTTGTCCTTTTACACCCTGTATATTATACTTATTTAAAATGCATTAAGAGCTATCTAGAAGTGATTTTATTCTTAGCCGTGCGGTGCCGGCATAAGAATGTTGGCCTTTCTCTCTTGCCCGTGAATGCAGTAAGAATCTGCAAAGCTAGAGTAAGTAAAGTACCTACCCATCTCTCTGGATCGATATAATGTATAGCTGTCAATTCAACCCACGCGCTATCAGTCTTATTAAAATGCATTAAGAGCTATCTAGAAGTGATTTTATTCTTAGCCGTGCGGTGCCGGCATAAGAATGTTGGCCTTTCTCTCTTGCCCGTGAATGCAGTAAGAATCTGCAAAGCTAGAGTAAGTAAAGTACCCATCTCTCTGGATCGATATAATGTATAGCTGTCAATTCAACCCACGCGCTATCAGTCTTAGGAATAAATGTAGTACATACATAGGTACCTGCGCGTACTTACCTAAGTATAAAATCTTCACGACGGTAGGACTGCTGTCCACATCGACACATAAGCCTTCCTCATTGATCTTCAAGATCACGAGGGCTTGTTCCCATAGATTTCGACGAGCTCTGTGGCGCAGCGGGCGAAGGTCCGCCTGCGACGCAAGGGGTTGCGGGTTCGATTCCCGCCTCGGGACAAATGTCTGTACGATCTGCAGTTATTTGCTCAGGGTGTTCTGGGTGTTTTTCTATATAAAATAAAAATATCTATCTATGTAGTATAATGTATTAAGTATATCAGTCATCTAGTACCCATAACACAAGCTCTGCTTAGATTGGGGCTAGATGATGCTGTGTGACTTGTCCAGCATTATTTATTTCATCATTGCAGCCATAAAACGTCCACTGATGAACACAGGCCTCCCTCATGGATCTCCATGAGGGGTAGTTGCCATTCTCACCACGCTTGGCAGGCGGGCTGGTGAGCGCAGTATAGGATGTTGGTACACGGATAGACGCTGCTGCCCATCTTCCGGAGGTATCCCTTAGCAGGCTCTTACTGCATCCATGGGCATGAGAGGAGGGGTATCATTCTACTGCCGGCACCCCACTATTATATTTACTTATTTGCTGTCGCCTTATCCGTGCGTGTCCTTTCTGATGCGAACCGTTTAATGGAAATCGTCCTTAAGATGAGCATCAAACAGACAGCCGGCCCAAAGGCCGTGGGCATAGAAACGTGGTGCAATCGTGGTACACTGACACCGATCCCCGATGCGAACCTCCGATTTGACCCGAAGCATTCTTATAAGGAACCAGCCCGTTACTCATTCGGCTCCGTTAGGGCTGACGAAGTGTTCGTGGGAACATTTAGGTTTAGACTAGGATAGTTTTGTAGCTGGATGACAAATCGCCGGAGTTCTTCATTTTGTTCCAGTAAAAGAAAAATTCAACATTGCCGTGGGTGCCGGCAGTAGAATGATACCCTCCTCTCATGCCCATGGATGCAGTAAGAGCCTGCTAAGGGATACCTCCGGAATATGGGCAGCAGCGTCTATCCGTGTATCAACATCCCATACTGCGCTCACCAACCCGCCTGCCAAGCGTGGTGAGAATGGCAACTACCCCTCATGGAGATCCATGAGAGAGGCCCGTGTTCATCAGTGGACGTTTTATGGCTGAAATGATGAAAAGAAAAATGCGACATACAATATCAAGAAAATATCCATTCCATTACAATCTTTACAACCTAGCTTCTGAGGTAATGGAGAGTCCAAGCTGGATTTCACAGCTTTTATTTTTACCGAGTTTCAGTTGTTTCATTCCTTACTTGCAGATCATTTGATACTGATAGAGTTTTGGTGACCTCATAGTAAGGCTTTTACATCTCACTAATATTATAAAGCCGAAAGTTTGTTTGTATGGAGGTTTGTTACCTCGTCACGCAAAAACTAGCGTACGTATCGAGCTGAAATTTTGCAAACGTATAGATGTTGACTATAATTAACACATAGGCTACTTTTCATCCGAGTACAACGCATGCGAAGCGGCGGGTACAAGCTAGACTATTATAAATTATTTATACCACGTCAGCAACTGGTATTTATGCTGCTCAAGACGCTACAGTGCCTGGGGCATTGTTAGATGGATAAGGCTTGCCCAGCACTTAAACCATCCTCTCAGCTTACGCTATATACATACATATATGACCTCATATTAGGTAATCATCAGGCGATCAATGAAATAAATCTTGTCTATCCAGAGAAATACCATAAGTATTTTGAACAAAATAAACGTAGCTCTAGATTCACCATCATCATTTCAGCCATAAAACGTCCACTGATGAATATAGGCCTCCCTCATGGATCTCCATGAGGGGTAGTTGCCATTCTCACCACGCTTGGCAGGCGGGTTAGTGAGCGCAGTATGGAATGTTGATACACGGATAGACGCTGCTGCCCATCTTCCGGAGGTATCCCTTAGCAGGCTCTTACTGCATCCATGGGCATGAGAGGAGCTCTAGATTATCTGAACAAAAATCACAGAATAGATACTTAGAAAGTTAAACAGATAGATCTTTAAGAAAAGAACAAGATATAAACCTTTTTCTGCTTCCCATAACACAAGCTCTGCTAACTTTCTGTTTGAATGGTACTGTGTCAAATGAGCATCATTATTTATTACGTCATCATCATCGCAGCCGTCGGACGTTTACTGGTGGACATAGGCCTCTCTCATGGACCTCCGAGTATTGGTCATGACGGGTTGTTGCCATACTCACCACGCATGGCAGGCGGGTTGGCAAGCGCAGTACGGGAGGTTGATACACGGAAAGACGCTGTTTCCTATCTTTCGGAGGTATCCCTTGACAGTTACTTACTGTATACACGGGCGAGAGAGGAGAGGCAACATTTTACTGCCGGCACCTCACGGCACTCACCCACAAATTATTTAATTCATCATCATCATCATCATTTCAGCCGTAAAACGTCCAATACTGAACTAAGGCCTCCCTCATGGATCTCAATGGGGGGTAGTTGCCATACTCACCACGCTTGGCAGGCGGGTTGGTGAGCGCAGTACGGGATGTTGATATACGGAAAGACGCTGCTGCCCATCTTCCGGAGGTATCCCTTGGCAGATACTTACTGCATACACGGGCGAGAGAGGAGAGGCAACATTCTACTGCCGGCACCTCACGGCACTCACCCACAGATTGTTTAATTATTTCACTCGAATTACTTTAATCAGAAATAATACGAACGCCCTACGCGCGAACGGGCATTCAATCCCATGATGATGATTTTCTTGAAAAATCGTAACGCGTCGGCATAATCTTCGACGTTACAATACTACGTGAGTAATCCCCGTGTTTACAAAATGAATAGTATATCTACAAAAACAAAACAAAAATACATTTATTTATAATGTTAACTTTACTACATGTAGACGGTTAAATAGGGAGTTATCTCCCTGAACATTTTAGAATAAACTAAACACTAAACACTTCAATATTGTAAATCTAACAAGATAAAATGAACTCTGATTCAGCATTGAGTTGATTGTCTAGCAAGCTAGGTAACCAACGCTGATCTTCCATCAAATCTCAAGCTAATTTGGAAAGTGATATACGAATGAGGTTCCAACCCTAAGCGTCGTTGGCTAATCTCAAGCAGTGGGATCCAAAGGCATCAAACATCGCAGAACGAATCGACTTTGCAAATCTAGACAATGCATCACAAATTGAGAGCTCTTTTACTAAGTTGCTTTCATAAATTAAACTATTGCTCAAATTATTTTGACCACATAACATAATTATGAACTTTAAAGGAACGTATTAAAAGTAGGTCCGATAACCTTTCTGCCTTCAAAAAACCATAAACAATAATCAATCATAAATTGAACTATTGCTAGGGTCAAATCAATTTGACTACTTACAGCAAACGAACTGTTAAGAAACTTACCTACTTAGGCAACTTCTTTATACTTCATGGGCCGTACAATAAAAAAACAAATGAACAACAAATAACTAAGGTATAGGCAGGTAAGCATTCTGATATGGGAAATTAATAATTTCTACATAAACTATCTTCCAGACACCTTCTTGGTTCTGGCTTCTAGAGGTAGTACAGTCCAAACTACCATCATATAATCATACCGCAGATAAAACGAGTGAATCCAATTTATTCAAAGGTACAATAATCATTGATAGTCATCATTTCAGCTGTAAAACGTCTACTACTGAACACAGGCCTTCATGGATCTCCATGAAGGGTAGTTGCCATACTCACCACGCTTGGCAGGCGGGTTGGCGAGCGCAGTACGGGATGTTGAAACATGGAAAGACGCTGCTGCCCATCTTCCGGAGGTATCCCTTAGCAGGCTCTTACTGCATCCATGGGTATGTGAGGAGGGGTAACATTCTACTGCCGGCACCCCACGGCACATTCATTGATAGTATTGATATCATTGATAGTATTAATGGTTTATTTCGTTTAATGTGGCTAGATTTTATACAGTGGTCCGGCAGGATGATTGCATAGGTATCTCGCGACAGGTTTGCAATGGGCGTAATTCTCGCGATCACCGCAGTCAAAGGTCAATTTTGTATTAGATAACAACAACAAATCGACGCTTGACAGCGATGATCGACGAGATTCACGCCTGTTGCAAACCTATCGCGAGACACGTAATCAGCACGACAGCAGTACAGTGACGTTAATGATAGAAATTCTAATAGCTTGAAGAAAAATGCTCTAATAAGCTAAAAGTAAAACATAACGAGCAAAATTAAAAAAAAAACATTAGACTGGACTCAAAAAACCAGCATTGCAGAACAAATATGAGTACCTCCGAACTTTAAATTTCTAACGCAAAGAGAAAGAACGCTCAAAAGCTACGTAACAAAACTTCTAAAACTTTCGTAACAAAAAACGTAAGATTAAGATGACGTGAATCATCAAAACGAAAGCACCGGTTTTCGCGACGTCCCCCATAATGATCTCTATGAGTCACGTTGCGTAGGCTACCATCTATGTCAGTCTAACTGTACCATGTGCGACCAGACGAGTTTTTGTTCTGACTCTCTTTAGGTTAGTCCAAGTGGTTGCAGATTGAGATGCGTCGTAAATTTCATTGTTAAATAACTCTTTTGATTTGTTAAAACTGTAATGAATAGGCAATATCTATATAATTATATACCTCTATAATTCAAAGTCCTGACTGACTCACTGACTGACTGACTGACTGATATATCAAGGCACAGCCTAAACCACTAGACCTAAAGACTTGAAATTTAGCACACATATACCTTGAGTATCCTAGAGGTGCACTAAGAAGGGATTTTTCTAAATTCTCACGGGATAGGGAATAAATGGGATTTATATTTTCGAATCAAAGTGGCTCTGCGTGAAAAAGGGGATTTTACGTTTTATGACTTCCACGCGGACGAAGTCGCGGGCAAGAGCTAGTATTATAATATAGTTAGTGACTGTAATTTGTCTTTTTGAGAATAAACGATACTAAACATATGTTAGGCAATATGTGATAGGTAGAGGTAACCGCTTACCATCAGGTGTGGGTTCGGCTTGTCATTCAGTTGTAAAATAACAATCTCCTTGGTTGTTATAAGCTTGCTACTAAGCTAAAACGGAGGTTGCTGGTTCGGGAATTACCGCTTCGGGAAATGAAAAGAAAAGAGATAAGCCGAAGTGCGGTAACCTCCACTTAATACAACTGAATTACCGTCATGATCACTAAGCACGACACCAACGCTGCAATGCTTGCGCCCGTCACCCTGAGACAAGGAGTTGTAAGGTCTCATGTGCCCGTTTCAGTTTGTGACGATCCACAGACATCTGATAAAGGTCTTAGGGCCAACAGCCACCATGTCCCACAATACCATCTCTTTTTGAAATGAAATGAAATAATTTATTCACAAAAAATAGAGTACAATAATAGGTCTTATAAAAATACATAGGTTTTAGCTCTTCTATTTAGCCTTTTCTAAGGCATGTGAAAGTTAAGTAGGTAGTTGTTATTTAAAGGAGGCATTTAAATAAATAAATAAATAAATAAATAATGCTCGACAAATCACACAGCATCATCTAGCCCCAAGCTAAGCAGAGCTTGTGTTATGGGTACTAGATGACTGATATACTTAATACATTATACTACATAGATAGATATTTTTATTATATATAGAAAAACACCCAGAACACCCTGAACAAATATCTGCAGATCGTACAGACATTTGTCCCGAGGCGGGAATCGAACCCGCAACCCCTTGCGTCGCAGGCGGACCTTCGCCCGCTGCGCCACAGAGGTCGTTTAAAATTGAATTAAAAAATTCTTAGTTTAGGACAAGATTTTGTTCGAAGAAGCTTTGTTAGATGGCTCAATGCGGAATGGAAAATTGTATACGAAACATAACAATAGTTTCCGCTATAGTTTTGCCGTGGGTTGCCGGCAGTAGAATTTTACTCCTGCTCTCATGCCCATGGTTGCAGTAAGAGCCTGGTAAAGGTTACCTCCGGAAGATGGGCAGTGTCTTTCCGTGTATCAACATCCCGTACTGCGCTCGCCAACCCGCCTGCCAAGCTTGGTGTTCTTCAGTAGTGGACGTTTAACGGCTGAAATTATGAATGATGACAATAGTTTCACAGATCTGTAGCGACCGTTTTAAAATTCTATCTAGATATTCTAGTGCTACGTTTCACCAGTATAAATATCTACCTTGTTAGAAATAACTGACCTGAAAACGCACCGGCCACAAGCAGCGCAAAATCAACAGACACTTCTTATCTGTCTACAATGATAACGGATTCGTGCACTGCTCCGCGTTTCAAGTGCAAATTCAGGAACGTTGTGCGAGTCAATATTGTTTTTAGCTCTACAATAGAGCTTTTACCGTGGTACATAACCTTTGTTTCTTTGAAAAACCATGGAGATAGCTCTGGTTCATTTTCCATTTGGGTGATGTATTGATAAAAATGTTATACTGATAATTAAAGGAAAACTCTGTTTATCGACTAGTGTAATTAGATAACATAGCTAAAGTGAAAGAGGGAGAGCAAATAAGATATCAAAATTTAAAAAAAAATTATATACACGAAATAAAATCGTTCGTAAAGAAGACGTTCGATTCTGAATGTGATTGGTGACACATTTGATTACTTATTCATATAAGACGACTTCCAAATCATAAACAAAAACGAGACATTTATTGATAAACCATTGGTACAGTTCAATACTATAAAGCTTTGCCTCTCAAACTAGCGTTAGCGGTGTCAAGCGACAGTTTCGTATCATAATATAAATGCACACATAATAGGTTAAATTTATATTGACATAAATACTATGAATATAACTTTCGCGATCACAATTCATATTAATATAATAACAAAAACAGGGGAATTTATCGCGACAACAGTCGTAACGTTGGGAATTATCAAAGGTATTAGGTACGTGATAAATTCCCGTGTTTTTGTTATTATACTATGAATGTATGTTATGTATATTAGATATATGTATTATAATAACTTCTTTGTACCCCAGACTATTACCGTTTTCGACAGTTCCACAATCAACATGCCTTGCCTATCCAGTGCGTTGTACCGAGGAACAATAACCAATCACTTCGCCTCGAGTCGGTTGAATTACGAACATGATAGCCCAAGCCTTTATTAAATCATATCACGCAAAACTGTCGAACAAAAAACCGAATCGAAATACTTTATGGTCGACACGTGGTTCTAACAACACCTTAGCACGAAGTCGTGGTAACCTTTTCAGAAATCAATGTCAACTGAATTTTGAATCGTGATAACGACTTTTGAACATTGGGCGTGATTGGGTTGTTAAATCTATGCGTGATTCACAAATTCTTTTCACCTAAACGAGTCATAGAAGAGTTTTTGCTTCCACTATTTGACGCTTTTTAGGTATCAAAATTTTGGAACGTAAAACAGACAGGGCTATTAGAATATTCTCTTGGCTTCTCCAAAGACTAAAGTAAGACGAGAGACGACATATAAAGTGACTCATCATCATCATCACAGGGGTAGGATGTTTACTGCTAGACATAGGCCTCTCAATGGACTCTAAGTGATCGTATGGGGTTGTTGCCATACTCACCACGCTTGGCAGGCGGTTTGGCAAGCGCAGTACGGGATACACGATAAGACGCTGCTGCCCATCTTCCGGATATACCCCTTGGGAGATTCTTATTGCATCCCGTGGATGCAGCATTACATGAGATGAGAGACAACATTCTACTGCCGGCACCCCACGGCAACAATATCCTTATTGTTGCCATGGAAATCTTGGCAATCCCAGACACTACAGCGTCCCTTACAACATAGACTAGAAACACACTATAAATCATCTTGATAGATTAAAAGGCATTCGTTTTTTAATGTGTATTTTTCTGATTAATTTTCTGACTAATTTGCGGGTTCGATTCCCGCCACGGGAAAAATGTTTGTAATTGTTCTGCAGATATTTGCTCCGGGTCTGGAAATTGATCCCTTTAAGTATGTATTATTAAAAATAAGTATTCTATCAATCATCTGGTTACCATATTACAAGTTTAGGACTGACTTGTATTTATTGTTTATTGCTCAAAAATAAATGTAATTTATTAGATACATAATCTAAATCATTATTACATCTATCATATGTAAAGACATTAAAATTCAGGTTAGAGTTGCATATTGCACGACAAAGGAACATATTCATAACTCTTATACACCTTCAAAATTAATGCAATAACAACATATTCACTTTAAATCAAATATAAAAAATAAAGCACACATATTCTCATTACCAACAAATTAAAAATAATAATATGGTATTAATAATAAATTAAATGTTCTCAGAATAGGTTAGGCAAGATCTTTCTAGTGCCCGCCATCTATCTACAAAGATATCTACATTCTGTGTTTGGGATTTTAATATAATATTAAGTGCTTTTGTACGCGACAGACGGGAGACATTTGACGCGCCACAGTACGCGATGTGCTTACAGCAAATAGCGGCACTCGACCAGGACGGAATCTCGTCCTATTCTCAGGTACATATAGTCTACTGACTATATGATACACATAATAGTTCTGGGCAGTCAAGAGTACACCTTAATACGGCAGATAGTAAGAATTTGATCCGATTGTCTACACGTTTGCAAAGAATTATAACCCAATTTGTCCTGAAGGAATTTAGTTGGACAAAGGAAAAGATAATATCCAAATACTTTGTGATATATATATCTCAAAAAGCGTTTCTGAACTTTTCGATCATAAGTGTGTGGTTTCATGGGGATTCCATACACTAGAGCACACTTCCAACTTAGACCTGACTAGCGCGGTATACAGCGTTCTTATGGCTAGAATGGCCATGTTAGAGAAATCTCGACAGGTACGATTGACAAAACCAAGTCGTGTGTTTAGTGTCCAGCATTACATAAGGTGTGTACTAAGCCGAAAGGGGGTGATTCCGACCATCCCAAGGAACAACTTTTGTTCTACGACTTCAGGATTCCTTGATTTTAATTCAAAAAAAGACCACGAAAGTTTTAACTTCAACAGCTGGTTATAGATAATGACAACCTAAAACACAGCTGATTCTTGATAGGGTCATTGACCTCCGCGAAGAGTTGCCGTACAGGTACAAATAAAAATACCTAAATAAACAAATAGGTTTTTTTTATTCAAAAAAAGAACTTAAAAAATCCGATTATTACCTCAGGATCATTTACACATCACACACCATCTAGTAAAATTATAAATAAAAATGTTTAAAAAAAGATATAATACGAACTCCCAAATTTTTTCTTTCTTAAACTTCTTGTTTTCATGGGCTGAAACCCCCTTTCGGGTTCGGGTTCGGGTACACATGTACACCGTGTACACCCTGTATAATTATTTATTTAATGATCTAAAGTTTTTCAACAGGAACCGATGACCAAGTGGCGCCGACCTTCGATGCACTCCTACCTCTATTGACTCATTTGACTCATGTCACTTCGCCCACCAAGTATTTGCATAGGCTTTGTCTCGTGACCTTCCAGCTTAGATTTCGTTTATCTAAAATGCTCCTGATTTGCATTAACCATAGATTCGACTGCCGCACCTGATCGATATTCAGAAAACACAAGATCAATGTACATTCTGGGATACAAATTGTTATTCACACCACATTTAAAGGTTAATGAAAAGGCGGGGACGAAATTTGCGCACACTGTTAAAATAATTGCCACCCTTTTTAGGGTTCTGTAATAAAACAAGCAACCCTTAAGGTTTCGCTTTGTCTGTTTGTCTGTCTGTCGTCGGCTTTACGAATAGACTATTAGAAAGCTGTAATGTTGCATGGTCATATAAAATAATCACGCCGAAATAACGCTACAAAAATAAGCTGATAATATAATTCATTTGGGGTACCTCCCATACACGTAAGATTTTTTCTTCTTTATTCTCCCACCGTGCGGGGTACCGGTTCTAAAACTAACAAGGGTTGCGTAGAGTTTTCCGATTTAGTGTTCTGTTGTTTATGCGAAATATTAAAGTCTTAAACTTTTTTCGAGCGTCCCCTCTGAAATCTGAATACTAGCTTAAAAATCTGAAAATATCATCATGTTGATTTAACCACGAACATGAACCTGGGTCGCCGTAGGGTGCCGGCAGTAGAATGTTACCCCTCCTCACATGCCTGTGGATACAGTAAGAGCCTGCTAAGGGATACCTCCGGCAGATGGGCAGCAGCGTCTTTCCGTGTGTCAACATCCCGCACTGCGTTAGCCAACCTGCCTGCCAATCATGATGAGTATGGCAACTAGCATGGAGTTCACGAGTGAGGCCTGTGTTCGGTAGGTAGTGGCTGTTTTACGGCTGAAATGATGATGAACCAGGGAGCGTCTAAATTCAAATACAAGGATGGATTATCTATGTCAGGCAACGAAACAATGGCAAAACCAATTCGAATGCAGGAATTCTGAGTAGTTCCAACACCATTGATAAGATACGAATGTAGGGTATTGAGTCCGTGGCCACACGCAAACTGTCAACTAGCAATTTAAGGGGTGTGGACTAGAGTAGAGTTTATGGGTAGAGCGGTTGAAGTATGAACAGTTGAACCCACGTATATAAATATAATAAATAAACCGACCTTCGGATCTATCCTTGATGTTTTATAAATAGTACCTATAAGAACAAACATAACATTTGTTACTCGTATAAGAGTCTTCTCTCGCTCTTTTCTTTGAAGGCGGTGGAACTGGCGATGTTGTCGAAGGGTGTTGTCGTCAGGTAAGACGTAGGATTGACAAGCTTCGATAATGACTAGACCATTAAAACACGTGAATGCGCGATTTTATGCGTATCGTTAAGGTCTCAGGCACTAAAGCGAAGACTAATGTAGTCGAATGAGTGAGCGATGCGAACGAAGTCCGCAATTTTTGTCCGAGCATAACAGTTCTTGATCAGTTCATGATCGGATTTTTATGAAATTTAAATTAAGGAGATTACATCAATACAAATCGATTGTCGTGAATTTTGATTTATGGAATCGATCTTCGAGCTAGGATAATTCACGGACAATAAACGGACGATCCAATTTTGATGACATTTAAAACCTATGGAGATGACATCAATGCAAACCGATTGTCGCGGGGGATTGTTGATAAATAGGGTATTTTTTCAGATTTCAGGCTGTAATTGTTTTTTTTATGTCCGAGGATATTTATAAAAAAGATCATTCAACTTTTTTTAAAAATCTAACATTATGAGATCCCCATCGATAATTCGTTATTATTGATGTTAAATACAAACGGATTGTGATTGGTAATTTTTATGCATGGGGTAAATGTTTTAATAAGGGGTTTCTTTGATTTTTTTTTTATCCGAGGATATCTCTTTAAGAACCTGTTAAGCGTTACTAAACTTGAAGAATGCTATTGGTACCTGAAGGAAAGTCACAAACAAGTTGTCATTTCAGTGATTAATATATAAAAATAATTAACAGAATTAGAAATAAAAATATTATATATATATCTTACATAAAAAATAAGGAGCTGAACTTAATCAAGGTACCTAATTATTAGTTAACATAAAACGGATGTTGTAAATATAAATGAATTAGCGAAAAGTTAGCGAGTTGATATCTGATAAAGCCCAAATTAATGTAAATTGTGCGCAAAGGCACTTTCAAGAACCAATATCCGCGCCTATACTTTTACACATAAACACTTACACCAACCTAACATTACGAAACACTTTTTTTATTACCCCAGTTGAAGTATGGGCGAGATGAAATTGCAAATTCCTTGCCTTCGAGCTATAAAAGTTAACGCATGAAATAAAATCTAGTTTCATTACTTAGGTACGTCTACGCACAAATCGCGAAGCCTTGAGTGATGTGTATCTGCCTGTAATTATCTGCCTGTGCCGACAGCAAAAGCATAATAATTACACCTACTGTATGCAGTTCTATTATCTCACTGACATCACCGCTACACAGTATAGAAAAGCTCTTTAGACAGAAGAAACGCTTTTAATGAACTCTGGCAGTTTATTGTGTTGTTTAAGAACTTTGAATAAGTTGTAGGGTTTTGTGGTATTTATTAACCATTCATTGACTATGTGATAGAAATATAATAAAGGTAGATAGGTTTTTTTTATATTTGTAAAACCAGAATACAGTAATCTCACACAGTTTACTTGAAATCTAAAGAAATTTAAGTTTGGATACTTTTTTTTTTATTTTAGATGTTTTTGATTTGATTATTTAGATTTCGTATTTAATTTTTAATATTCAGATCTTTTCCATGAATCCTGGAATTTTATGAATTCCCTGAATTCTATGGCCTATGTCCACCATGTCAGACAGCACTGCAGTTTTCAACTATTTAATCTTTAAACATTGGCGATTAAATATAATCTATTTTCATTTATAATAATAATTCAACCAAATACAGTACAACTCTGTTTCAGAATAAACTTTTTCAGATAATGGGAAAGTTTTTGAAATGTTTTTTCTTTTCTTGCTTTAGCTTAATTTATTGGGCTAGTCCCCACTACGTGTGTAATTGAAGCTACTGTAAATGGCAGCTACTGTGTGGTTTACAGCTAGCGTCGTGTACGGAATTCGCAGTGGCTAATTTTGGATTAGACGCGTCCGTTGACGCCGGGCCTGCACCGGAGTCCGTACGACGACGTCGTTAAATGCATACGCAATAAACTTTGTTAGGGCATTCATAAATTTGGGATGTCCTGGCTTAGATAACATTTATTTGAACGATTATCTTTGGACCCACCAGAGACAAGAAAGACCAGACAATGCAAAGCATTTAACATTTCCTGTTATGTAATGTATGAAGCTTGAAGTGTCTATTTTAATGTCAAAATAACAACGGTTTATACTATACGCATACCTATTATGACAGCATAAAAATAAATCAAATTTATTTCATTTGAGTGTCTGTTTGTTCCGGTTATTTTCCAAAACGGTTGGACTGATTTTGAAGACATTTTTCTAGTAGATAGCTGATGTTATTACGAGTAACATAACCTACTTTTACGCAAAAAATCAGACCCATAAAATACCAGTGTTGGTTCTTAACACAGAATACATAGATAGAAGATGATATTCTGTGGTTCTTAATACCTACTAAGGTACATTATGCTGAGATACTCGAAGGACCTTTTGGTTCACAACTCAGACAAATGTGGTTTTGTTCGTTGATAATGTGTCAAGTTATTTTGTTATGCTTGTTTTTATGGTGAATCAATGAATAAATTCGATAACATTATTCGATTCTGACAAGTGTATAAAGCTTTGACGGCGAGCCTTCAGATGAGTCACCGGAATCCACAAGTTGCACCCACTATCTTTACCGTCGGTTGAGCAACTTAATTGGACGCAGGTTTTGTAATTAAAGCGTTGCAGGTTGATTATACAGTTATTTATTCGGAACTGAATCACAGCTGAAATGTGTTCATCATAATGTTGAGTGTTGCCTTCTCCTTTGAGATCTCCACATACGCCGGTTTTATAGTTACCAGAATTGGGAAATAATATCATGCAAGGCAAGTACACTCTTGGTTGCCGTGGGGTCCCGGCAGATGACTGTTGCCTCTCAACTCTTGCGCGTTGATGCGAATCATGTACAAATCACAAGCATAACATAATGTTGAGTGTCGCCTTCTCCTTTGAGATCTCCACATACGCCGGTTTTATAGTTACCAGAATTGGGAAATAATATCATGCAAGGCAAGTACACTCTTAGTTGCCTTGGGGTCCCGGCAGATGACTGTTGCCTCTCAACTCTTGCGCGTTGATGCGAATCATGTACAAATCACAAGCATAACATAATGTTGAGTGTTGCCTTCTCCTTTGAGATCTCCACATACGCCAGTCTTATAGTTACCAGGATTGGGAAATAATATCATGCAAGGCAAGTACACTCTTGGTTGCCGTGGGGTGGGAGCAGTAGACTGATGCCTCTCAACTCTTGCGCGTTGATGCGAATCATGTATGAATCTCCAAGGGAAGTAGCGTCTTTCCGTGTATCAACATGTAAGTATGGTCACAACCCCCTGATGATCAGTACTTTGAGATCCATAAGGCAGCATATGCTCCGCAGTGGATATGCAACTGAATTGTTTGATGGATCACCTTGGTTGTCATGAAGTGAAACGTATTTTCTACTAGCTCCGCTTCACATGCGTTGTTCCCGGATGAAAAGTAGCCTATGTGTTATTTCGCATCTATACGTGTGCAAAATTTCAGCTCAATCCGTTAGGTAGTTTTTGCGTGAAGTGGTAACAAACCTCCAAACAAACTTTCGTCTTTATAATTATAGTGGGATTCATACATATGTATATAGTGATGTTAACTTCGTTACTTTGACAAGTTGACTGCGAGAAGCGATTTTATGTGATGTAGGTCAATTATTATCATCATTTCAGCCGTACAACGTTCACTACTGAACACAGGCCTCCCTCATGGATCTCCATAAGGGGTAGTTGCCATACTCACCGCACTTGGCAGGCGGGTAGGCGAGGATGTTGATATACGGAAAGACACTGCTGCCCATCTTCCGGAGGTATCACTTAGCAGGCTCTTACTCCATGGGCATGAGAAGAGGGGTAACATTCTACTGCCAGCACCCAACGGCGACTCCATCATTATACTCAATCAAATCATCATCATCATCATCTCAGCTGTAGAACTGCTGCCCACGTCCACTGGACATAAGCCTCTCATAGATATCTAAGATCATGTGGATGCAGTACGGGATGTTGATAGATACACGGAAATACGCTGCTGCCCATTTTCCGGAAGTATCTCGTGGCAGATGCTTTCTGCATCCACGTAGGAGAGGAGAGATAACATTCTACTGCCGGCACTCCACGGCATGAATATGAATATAACTCAGCATTCATACTCATATTACCTACTACCTAAATTACATAATAAATCCTGTAATTTTAAAACTAAAACAAATATACCTAAATTACGTTGATAGATCCATTTAGGGTCAATCACTATATAAAATCATTATCGTCCTAGTGTAGATACTGGTACAGATATCTGAGATATTTATGTGGAGAGTGGAATTTGCAAATGCAAATCTACAGTTTCTGTAACTTTCCATGTATAATGGTTTTCAGCAGTAGCCGCGTCATATAAACACGGCAGATATTCTCTGTATTCCAAGTGATTTATTCAATCCATTCTGGACTCTATTCTTAGTGCATTTGGATGTTACCCAAGAAATTGTATAAAAGTATTGGAAATCGGTAATGACATCTTTATGTTGTTTGCATTATGTGTTATTTCAAATGCGTCGGAAAACATGTCTTCCACAGAAAATTAATCTAAACAAAAAACTTAAATTTATAGTTATCCGAACGTAACATTCTAATATTATATATTTTTTTCTGCTAATAGACAAAATAAAATGTCTGCGGTCGGTGGACCCCCGTCAGAAACGAAATATAATCAAACAACTAAGTGTAAGCTAAAATCAATGACACTCCATATTATTCCCCTTATGATTTGTACTAGAGAAGTTAAAGTCGCATGAAGTGGGCATTTTGGAATACGCCACGATTTCAACCAATTCGTCAACATCATCTCACACATAGGCCTCCCTCATGGATCTCTAAGTAGAGATCTTATGGAAGTTGTTGCCATACTCACCGCGCTTGGCAAGCGGTTTCGCGAGCGCAGTACGCGATGCTTAGACACGGAAAGGTGCTATTGTCCATCTTCTGGAGGTATTTATTAACAGATTCTTACTGATTCCACGGGCAGGAGAGGAGAGATCCCACGAACACACACTGGCGGCACCCCAGGACAGTAGTTCTAAGGACTCCAACTTCGTTCTAAAGACTCTTGCTGGGCCTACCTGTTTCGAGCTCAATTATTATCCAAAAACACAAAAAAGCCAATGTGCGTACACCACCAAAACCGGCCTCAGTATCTCGCATACCACACTCGATTCCCTGACCTTGTTTCATGCGTTCTCAATGAAGCTGCGTAATAACGGGAGAATGTAAATTCTTCCGCACATGCTGTCGAAAACCCGCCAATACCGTACCATCGTGCCGTTCTTCATTCCACGGATTGAACTTCTGTACTGCGGAATGCGTATGCGCACAAACATTCAGCCGAAACGCCTTGTTGCCACTAAGAACTCTTTTGCTTCGCTCACTCGTTCGAACTAGAAACCACTAAAGTTACTTATGCTACTTATGAGTCGTGCATAAGTTACTGTCATGCCTTTGTTCCTTCTGTCAATTCAACACGAATATCTTCAGCTTTAATCGAAAACTGTATATATTTTGCAGGGTCCTTTTCGGCGATGGGATGTTGTTCTAGCTAGTGCGTAGCGAAAGCTACCTTTAAAACAAGTGGAGCTGTGCCGCTGGGTGGCAAGCTGCCTCACGCCCTGACCTTGGTATAGCAGCTAGTCAAGCCTAATCTATAATGTCCCAGGCAGTTCAGGGGTACAGCATGAATACCAGTTGCTGGTACTGTATACGTCATCTAAAGATGCGATAGGCCAATTTACTTAAACGGCTTAAAATATTTTATAAATGGTCTCTAAATCACAATTTAAATTTTCTCTATCACCCATTTATTTTAGCCGGATGTTTAAAATCTAATTTGACTATGACACTGGATGTTTAAAACCTGGATAATTGAAATTCGTAAAAACGCTCGGCAATGTTATAACTTTGTCAAGAAAAGGACAAGCACAAAAAGAAAGGCCAAATAATGGAATTGACAGTCTAATATAACATCATAAAGTTTCATCAGTCTCATACATTAATTTGGTGTCCAGGGGTCCGTCAAAATTTGTTCAGTATTGTGATTACATCATCACATACTTTACCACTTCGTAATATTATGAACAGGTTAAATAAATAGGAGAGGTGTACCTACATTGGTTCATAAATGTTTACTTACGCGGAGCTTCTGCGAAACTGCGGTTTCCGGCGCGTGCGCCGCGTAAAGATGAAAATAGACGCAGAGCTCTGGAAGTAAATCAATGAGAGCTTTTCGGATGTTTCATGATTTACCTGTATACCAATATTCTATTACCGCGCGGCAATCGAATTTTGTCGCTCCTCTCTTAGCCGGGGATGCAGTAAGATCTGCTACGGGCTATCTCCGGAAGATGGGCAGCAGCGTCTTTCCGTGTATCAACGTCTTGTACTGTACTCAACAACCCACCTGCCAAGCGTGACGAGTATGGCAACAACCCCCTCAAGATCAGTTGCTGGAGATGATGATATTGATGACCTAAACGAGACATGCCCTTCTTCTACAAAATCTGCATCACCTTCGTGGATACTCAAGGATTGCTGCCGGCGGCCCAGAGTCCTCCGTTATTTTAAGGAGTGTGTCTGGCTAAGGTCGGCGTAGTATTATGGAGGACAATTCACAATACAAAAAAATGGGTTATATAGTTTTTCTTTGCTTGTAGTTTGGGGTACCGAATTATTTATTAATTTACGACTCCTGCAAGTCGAAACCCAGCCTAATGCGCAAGAGTCGGTCCCCATCCGGCGGAAGGACTGGTTGAAACACTCACATAAAATGCGGCTGTAAAAATCGTACTTTCGCAACATTTGGCAGTAAAACAAGGAAGATATCAAAATAAATAAAAAACCGGTCAAGGGCCGTTCACCTCGTGCTGGTTCCGGACGTTAGAAATGGAATTTTGAGTTAGTTATTAAGGAAATATTTATTCTTAACCTATGTCAAGGTGTTGTGTGTGTTAAAAAAGCTGGAAGTTATTTTTAAACATAATTTTTCCTGGCAAATGTGTTTTCTTTGTTTTTGCCGACGATTGTGACAGTTAGTTTTCGGCTTCCTCCCATCTGATATAGCCTTAGACGAAATAAATCCGTCTAAGGATATAGCTGAAGTTTTGGCTAAATATTTCAAACTAAAAGAAATTTACTAGTAAAATTCATCATCATTATAATTTCAGCCGTAAAACGTCTACTACTGCACTCAGGCCTCCCTCATGGATCTCCATGAAGGGTAGCTGCCATACTCACCACGCTTGGCAGGCGGGTTAGCGAGCGCAGCACGGGATGTTGACTGCATCCACGGGCATGAGAGGAGGGTTAATATTCTACTGCCAGCAACCCACGGCAACTGCCGGCACATTATTTTTGTAAACCTTCTTATTTTAATATGTCATCCCATCTAATTCTCGGCAATAATGAAGACGCAAAGAGAGATGTCCAAATGAGTCTGGAAGCCATTGCCCGATTGCAGTGATACAACATATTTATATTTTACTCGTATAATGGAATTAAGTAATTAAAGTTCTGAAGGGCACAAGCCCAATGGCACTTAAAGTCATCACAGCCCAATTTTATGTTCGTTTTATACACATCCATAGTTTTAATACCACTGCTGGGAACATGTAATGTAACTAGGTCATTTAGTCGTATAAAAACGCAAGAAATAGCGTTTTTTATACAATTAAATGACGAGACAAGCTGAAGCCCCACCTAGTGTTCAACGTAGCATTCTAAAGGTAAAATCATTTTGGAAATCGGTCCAGTAGTTTTTGAGTTTATTCGTTACAAACATACAAATCTTTACTACTTATAATATTAGCATAGAAGTATAGATATAGATTGAGAATATTTTTTTATAGCGTTTTGGCACTTGCTTCGAGCACATGAGGTACACACAAGTCCATGTCTCAGGCTGACAGGCGCAATGCAATGCAGCGTTTGTCACGTGCTTAGTGAACGTGATCACCACGCTATTGCAGTTGTAATAGGTAGAGTTTACGGCGTAATATCTGTTTAGCTTTTGGCTCGTCTCCTCATTTAGTTTAATAAAAAAAACTTATTTTACCGTTCAGCTCAAGTTTTTAAGTATATCCTTGGCACTCCCGATGTAGTACCAGAGATAGGTAGGTAACTACAAGTACGCCCGGAATCGGGATTTGTCTATAAACATTTTATGGGTAATGTAGACCTTGTAGTTTTTATTAGAAATAAATTTTTTTACACCTAACTTAAAATAACATTATAAGACACTTCACACCATCGATGGGTCTTTTAATTGAAATTTTTTCCTATAAAAAATCGCCATACAAAGGTTTTGAATTCAAATTTCAATAACTTATACAAAAGTTTGCAAAAACAAGTTTGTCGTAATCCAATTACGATTTTGCTCTTCCCTGTTCCTATTAAATTATTTATTTAGAATATTAACGCAATGTCTATAATTATTATTCTAGTTTACGTTGTCAACAGAGGTATATCGATGCACTCGCTCGATCAAATAGATAAACGGTCCCCACGTCCGTCCCAGTTTCGGGAATCACTAATGATTCGTTTGTTTTTGTGTTAGCGTTCCCTTTTAACCCTTTAGCTGGAAATAATGGGTGTTTTTAGGAAGAGCCCGATTGTTTGTATTGAATCTGGTTCATTTTTCTCGGATTCGAGTTCAACAAAGATTACGTAGCGCTGAGGTATGAAAGAATAAGTATAAGGGAGGGGAACAGCTATATTAGGTGTAACCTAATAAGTGGATCATTAACCCTTTAACTTTTTTTTGGTAACCTAGAAAGTTCTGTTAGCGTTTCCAGAAACTCAGATAGAGTTTGCCAAAAACATTTTGTTGGTGTTACAGATCGAAGTAGTATAGTACAAGCCTTGTTGGTTGATTTCATCTTTATTAACATCATCATCTGCAGCCTCACTTCAGTCACTGCTGAGTATTTCTTTTCACAGTTCTGCTTTCCATCGAAAGAAAATACCTAGATTTTCCAATAATTATTGATCTGAGAATAAAAAAATAGTAAGGTGCCGGCAGTAGCATTTGAATGAATGAATGAATGATTAAACATTTATATGTGACACATTACAAAATTAAACTATATCTAAACATTATAAATATTATTGTGTCACAAATAGGCGTCCAACTCAGTTCTTGTTTTGCACATCACAAAACAACTTTGATCTTCCGTTGGAACCTCTTTGTGAGTCGCAGAATCCCTTTACACATAATTACAAATACACAATAAGAACTAGGTTAGGTACACAATATAAAAAATAATAGAAGTAATTTAAGTTGGTAGTGCAGTAGAACTACAAAAACATAAAAAAATACAAATACCAAAAAAACTCGATGATAATAAATACATTTCAGAATTATTCATTTGATCATTTGAGCAAAGGAAGATAAATAGTGTGGCAACAATAAGAAGTAAGACAAATAGAGATAAATTATTACTAAAGCAAGTACATTGAGATCAACTAATGTAATAAAATAAAAAAGTACCTACCTAACTAAATCGGCAGCAAAATTACATTAATCAATTTAACAGAACCAAACACAAGATATATTTATATCTCGTATATTTATAAGATTTACAAAATAGATAAATCGGTTCGAAGGTAACCGAAGGCCTTTTATTTATTTATTTATTTAACACTTTAACACATAACAATTGTGTAAGGAGGACTTTTGATCTTTCTTTCTTACTTTTTTATCTTTGGCCTTTTGATGTTGGATTAAAAATAATTTATCATCATCATCATCATTTCAGCCGTAGGACGTCCACTGCTGGACAAAGGCCTCCCTCATTGATCTCCAAGTATTGCGGTTGGAAGCCGTCTGCATCCACCGCCGACCAGCAGTTCTCACCAAGTCGTCTGCCCATCTTGTAGGTGGACGTCCTACGCTGCGCTTGCCGATCCGTGGCCTCCATTCGAGAACTTTGCTGCCCCATCGGCCATCTGTTCTGCGCGCTATATGGCCTGCCCATTGCCACTTCAACGTGCTAATCCGTTTGGCTATGTCGGTGACCCGAGTTCTTCTACGTATCTCCTCATTTCTGATTCGATCCCGTAGTGAAACCCCGAGCATAGCCCTCTCCATAGCTCGTTGAGCGACTCTGAGCTTGTTCATAAGGCCAATAGTGAAGGACCACGTCTCGGTTCCATATGTCATCACTGGTAACACACACTGGTTGTAGACTTTCGTCTTAAGGCACTGAGGTATGTTGGACGAAAAGACGTTGCGAAGTTTCCCAAACGCTGCCCATCCGAGTTGGATTCGACGATTGACCTCTTTCTCGAAGTTGGACCTACCTAATTGGACTGTTTGTCCTAGGTATACGTACGCGTCTACAACTTCAAGAGCCGAGTTCTCAACCATAACTGGGGCAGGCACGACATGGACATTTGACATGATTTTCGTCTTGTCCATGTTCATTTTAAGGCCTACCCGCTGGGAGACTCGATTGAGGCCTTCGAGCATCGTGCTGAGCTCTTCCATCGATTTTGCCATGACCACAATATCGTCGGCAAATCGAAGGTGAGTGATGTATTCGCCGTTAATATTGATGCCCAGCCCTTTCCATTCCAGGAGCTTGAAGGCATCTTCCAAAGCGGTCGTAAACAGTTTCGGAGAGATTACATCTCCCTGTCTTACGCCTCTTTTTAAGGGAATCGCCTTCGAGCTCTGTTCTTGTACTCGGACTGACATAGTGGCGTTTGTATACAAACACTTCAACACTTCGATGTACCGATAGTCAATTCGGCATCGTTGGAGAGACTCAAGCACCGCCCATGTTTCGATCGAATCGAAGGCTTTCTCATAGTCCACAAACGCAAGACATAGCGGCAAGTTATACTCTTCGGTCTTCTGTATGACTTGCCGCAGCGTATGTATGTGGTCTATGGTACTGTAGCCTTTTCGGAACCCGGCTTGTTCGGGAGGCTGGAAGTCATCAAACCTGCGTTCGAGACGGTTCGCGATGACCCTTGAAAACAGCTTATAAACATGGCTCAACAGCGAGATGGGTCCGTAATTCTTAAGTAAGGTTTTGTCACCTTTCTTGAAGAACAGAACCACCACGCCCTTGTTCCATGCTTTTGGCGTCGTACCTTCAAGCAAGGCGGAATTAAATAGCTTCTGAAGGACTTTAAGTACCGGTGATCCACCCGCTTTCAGAAGCTCTGAAGTGATTCCGTCCTCACCCGGCGCCTTGTCGTTCTTAAGCTGTTTCAAGGCCATCCTGATCTCGTACATACTGATGTCCGGGATATCCTCGGTATAATGTCGGGTCAGTTTAGCTCTTGGGTCGTTGGCCGCACTGCAAACAGGTTTAGTGACCGAATCGTAGAGCCGTCCATAGAACCTTTCGACTTCCCTTAACACTTCTGCTTTACTTGACGTTATGCTGCCATCTTCCCTCTTCAGCTTCGTCATCTGGCTCTGCCCAATAGAACTATCTCTCGCGAACACTTTGGAGCCTTTATTCCGCTCTATCGTAGCTTTAATACTTGCTGTATTAAAGGTACGAATATCGTGCCGCAAGGATTTCCAAATTTGTCTATTGAGCTGCCTGTGTGACTGAGCATCATCGGGAGACTGCAGTCGCAAAGAACGTCGTTCAGCCATGAGGTTTAGGGTGTCATCAGAAAGTTTCTGAGGTCTATTAGTACGGGGGGTCTTAAAGAACTGGGACCCCACCGTATGGACGGTTTCTACGAACCTGTTATTGATCTCGTCCACCGATGCATCTACTCCTAGACAGTCAAAGCGATTTGCGAGTTCGAGTTGAAAGCTCTCGAGGTTTTGGATATGTGCGCGAGTGGGTCGGAGCGTAGATTTCATCAAACGGGACCTTTCAAGTTTAACGTTTATATTCAATGTGCCCCTTACAATTCGGTGATCACTGCCGGTTTTCACCCTGTGAATCACAGAGACATCATTGAATATTCGTTTCTTGTTGGTCAGGATGAAATCAATCTCATTTCTCGTAGAACCATTGGGACTCATCCAGGTCCATTTCCTGTGAGGCGGCTTCTGGAAGAAAGAATTCATCATAAAGAGTCCTTCTTTCTCCAGAAAATCGGCCAGCCTCTGTCCCCTGGGGTTCCGTTGCCCATACCCAAATTGCCCCACTCTCAACTCATCATCGCTTCTCATGCCTAGCTTTGCATTGAAGTCCCCCATTACAACAGTGAAGTGAGTGTTGTTCGTATGTATGGCTCTACTGATGTCCTCATACATAGACTCTACTTCTTCATCTGGGTGTGACGAGGTCGGCGCATATACCTGAACGACCTTCAGCAAATATCGCTTAGATATTCTGAGTGTTAGGTACGCGACCCTGCTCGACACACTGTCGATGGTGACAATGTTGTTAATGAGTGACTTGTGAACGAGAAACCCGACACCACCTTGGGACTGTTGGTCGCCCTCCCGGTAGTATAGTAGGTTACCGGACTTAAGGGATATCGTGTCCTCGCCCTCTCTACGGACTTCTGATAGCCCCAAAATGTCCCAGTGTAATCTACTAATTTCTTCTTCCAGCTCAACAATCTTATCGTCTGTCCTCAAAGTGCGGATGTTGTGTGTTACCAGGGCCAGTGGTCGTCGTAGGGGTTGGTAGCCGATCGTCTCCCGGGGATTCTTAGCACCCCTAGCCCCGCCGTTACCGTGACTGCTACCGTAGCCAGGATTAGCGGGGCCGCCGGGGACTCGGGGCCTGGTTTTTAGTTGTGTAGTCATGAGGGGGTTGATGCCATACTCACCACGCTTGGCAGGCGGGTTGGCGAGCGCAGTATAGGGTAGTGAAAAAAAAAAAAAAAAAAAAAACACGGAAAGATGCTGCTGCCCATCTTCCGGAGGTATCCCTTAGCAGATTCTTACTGCATCCATGGGTAAGAGAGGAGAGGCAACATTCTACCGCCGGCGCCCCACGGCTAAAAATAATTTATACTTACGTTTAAAACCATAAATGCTACTTAGGTCACGGATCGGCGGAGGAATATTGTTCCAGCACTTTGAAGCAGAGTATCGGAAGCTGCCTCTAAAAGACGCCGAGTGATGTCTTTGTATTGAAAACTACTTGGGACACTTGCGTACCGTTCTCGAGTCGGACACGCTCACCAACCTTTCAAATAGGTATTTAGGAGCTTTGTTTCTTACTATGCCGAATAAAAGACAAGCTAGGTGTAGTTTCTGTCGCGCTTCTTTAATATAGAGTTGTTATTTAAAAACGGCGTAACATGGCTTCTAGGCGGTATTTTGAAACAGAAACGAGCACACGCATTCTGTATTCTTTGCACCAATCGTTGTAATCGACCAAGCAACCGAGGACCAACCACAGTGTTAAGGTGTTTATTCTCGACAATACCAGAGATTCAACAAGTTGCATACGTAGCTTTTCACTAAGGTATTGACGGATATTATACAGAACTCTAAGTTTATAAAAACATGACCTCGCCGTTGCAATAATATGGTTCTTGAACTTAAGACCCACGTCAATATTGAGGCCTAAGTTACGTTCCTCATATATGCGCTCAATAGGCTCAACATAACTTCGACTGTTTCTCTTAAGGGTTTAAGAGAAACAGTCGAAGTTATGTTCAAACTAGCTAGTTGGTGTTTCGTGCCAAGAACCATGCCAAGAACGTATTTGGTTTTCAATGGATTAAAAATCAAGCTGTTCGCGTATGACCCGACTAGCTATTCCAGACAAATTATCATTAATTGCAGAATCAACCTCTGATGGCTTGACTGAGATATAAATTTGAACGTCGTCAGCATAAAACATGGTATCTACAATTTCGAATGCGCTCAATGAGGTCTGCAGGGTAGAAAGTAAACAAAATGTGTTAAGCATTTGGCCTCTTCTCTTGCCCGTGAATGCGTGAATGCAGTATCTGCCAAGGGATACTTCCGGGAGATGGGCAGCAGCGATTTCTGTATATAAGCACCTCGTTCTGCACTCGCCAACCCACCTGCTAAGCGTGGTGATCATGGCAACTTTCCCCTCCTGAATTCGGAGATCCATTGGAGGAGGCCTATGTCCAGCCGTGGACATGGGCTAAAATAAAAAAAATAGGAAATGCATACATAAATGATTTTATGCTCAAATTAATTTATCACACTAACAAAACCATTGTAACATTCCGTTTTAATTTTCAGTCATAAAATAAAGTAATTCTCAAGGTTCTCTCACATTTCCAATTTACAAGACACAAACCAATTCTTACGCCAAAGTGAATTCAATACGTAAAAAGTGCCTAATGCAATCAGGTAACGCCTCCGATGATTGGCATTTCTGGAACAAAGCCCGCAGGCTGATTACGTACCCCGCGACAGGTTTGCAACATGCGTAAATCTCGCGACCATCGCTGTAAAACGTAATTAGTCTGCTGTAATAAGATATTTCACGGTGTTTAGCATTTAGTTCGAAAGAGATAGGTTCCGTAGCGGTATGTATGATTTCGTTTAACACGATACTACCGATAGGTGTATAGTGTATTTAGATATGGATAAGTCGTCACGGTTCATTTTGTAAAGAATTTGTTAAGTGATTTGCTCCAGCAAAGTATTATATCTCCATACCTATTACAGCCATATTATTTCACAGTTTTCAAGTTTCACTGCCACAATGCTGATTTGTCTAAGTTTTGTGCTGACTCTCTGATCTTTGTTTTGTAATTACAAACTATAAAAATACAGTAAAATATAAAATTTTACTTGGGCATCTTAGTGGAAATTTACCGTATTAAAGTCAAAGTCAAAAAGTTTTTCTTTAATGGGAACCATCGGTGCGCGAGTCCGACTCGCTCTTGACCGGTTTTATTTATTACTTGAAATACATTGCGGACACGTGGCGTAAACGCTGCTAACCCGCAGAGAACACGCTGCCTGTTGACTGATCGTGATCCTACATCGTTTACTACGCTGGCAAATCGCCAGTATGATAATGATTATGGTTGGGTTCAATTATTTTTATAATGTTACGTACTAAGACTTGACATAATTTATCATCAAATGAAATATGTGCCTGGTGTCTATGTAATAGTACTATTACTCGTGATAATATTTAATAATAGCGTTTATACAACTTACGAGCCATGTAGGTAAGTCTTATTTTTAGCAGAGATTGGAGGAGGTTTTCAAGTGGTCTGTATATTATTTTTTAATTTCAATGTAATGACCATACATGAAGCGATTTCGGTTTTTTCACCAACATTTTAGATTTTGTCATTGAAGTCGGTTTAATTGTTAAAAAATTAAAGAATTATTTTCAATCACTCCATGAAACTCCATGAAAGACAAGGGTACCACTCGGCTAACAGTTTCTGAAATGCTTAATTATAAATTTGATACCAATCAATGAGGAGAAATTTTCCATCTTGGGTTCTGTTCAGAATAGGTTCAATATTTATAATTCATTATTTCAGAAGCCGTTGGCCGAGTGGTACCCTTGTCTTTCGATCCGAAGGTCATGGGTTCGATACCGGCCATGCACCAATGTATTTTCTATCTTGAAAAATGTATGTGTTCATCTAACACATGCTTCAACGGTGCAGTGAACGTGGACAGCCGTCTTTCGGCTGAGATGATAATGATAACTAGGTATATTACTATAACTAGGCATTTCTTACACATTGTGATCAAAAAATTATTTTACTTTTAACCAATCGCCGGAGTGATAGAATGGAAGCTGATCTGCGCAAGCTCGGAGCCGAAAACTGGTAAGAGGCAGCGATGGACAGAAGAAAGTAGCGAGTTCTCGTATCGAAGGCCAAGACTCACTTTGGGTCCCTGAGCCAATGGAGTAAGTACGTAAGCCGGTAATTTCACTAAAACAGCATTTTATAAATAAGCCTTTATCTATTATTTTATTACAAGCAAGTACTCTTAATAGAAAGAACTAGCCTTATAGCACAGATTACAGAAACTAACTTATAGTCCAAAGTAACACATTATGTAATAGAATCGATTAATTCCGTCAGAGAATTCTCACGAATATTTTATGGGTGTTTTGATTGATAGGCGTACGTTGGCGGCTTGCGTTAAGTTTCGCTTGTTTTTTTTTTTAACAAAACCATCAATAAACTGAAGGCATGTTAACGAGATCTTCAGGCCTTTGAAAAGCCGATAGCTGGGTAATGCCTGGTGCAAACAGGGCATTGCGGTCGCGGGCGGAGCAAGAACTCTATAAATGTAATTCTAGTCTCGCGTATGACCCACAAGGCTTGGTACCGGTACCAATTTTACCGGTACTATAGCGGTAATACCGATACTTTCTTTTCGATACATTCGAGTACCGGTACTTATAGCGGTTCTTGCGATGTTGCCAGCTCTCCGGTCATAGCGATTCGACCGGGGCAGGCGCGCGTGCTTACCAACTTGTGCATATTTTGCGCGCGAAGCATTTGCAAAGCGCACGCACGTGTCACCTAGATAAAAAGAGAGATGGGTCTTTTTCTATCTCGCTTGGACAAAATTGTATTGCGTGTACCGGTATTTTACTTTCGAAATACCGGTAATTTAACCGACGCTTATTAAAATTACCGGTACTTTACTACCGGTACAGAGGAAAGTACCGGTATAATTTATAATACCACAGATGTACCGGTACCGCAGCAAGGTCAGTAGAACTGGTATTTGAAAATACCGGCATTCCAAACCCTGATGACCCATCATCATCATCATCATTAGCTGGTATCAGTCCACTGTTGGACATAGGCCTCCGAGGCACGCCATTCTGCTCGATCTTCACATTTCCTCCTCCAATCCCTGCCCAGGCAGTGGCCTTACGTATGTCACCACCCCACCTATAGGTAGGCACCCTACACTACGTTTGCCGACACGCGGTATCTTTATATATCTTATATACCTTTCTATTCAAGAACCAGTCTGCCCCAACAGTAATTGATTCTGCGATATATTATGTGACAGCAAAAAAAAATACTTCACATACGGCTTCACTAATGTAGCATTCCAAGCTACATTAGTGAAGCTGTATTTCAACGCGATTTTTTCACGGGAATGGGAACTATGCGGGTGAAACCCATGGGCTTGTGTCTAAATAATTTGTCGTGATCGGGAAAGTTTAAGAAAAAACGAAGTATCACTGCCGAGGGCCTTAATTCTCACAAAGATGATAAAATATGACAATAGATACATATCATAAAAACTGTCAAATACGAGTATGTATTGAATACAACTTTATTTTGAAAGTTCTTTATGATATTTATCTATTGTGATACTTTATCATAAGAGAATGCCTCAAGACCGCAGACCGCCACTGTTTGGGCGAGGCTTAAGCCCTTGAAAGTACTTGCAAGAAAAACAAGTGAACATCAGTGCATTTACTGCCAGTTTTAAACATCGCCCGTGTTCAGTGGGAATTGTATTTCACTCATTGTTTTCTTCTATTTGGTACTATTAGTCGCAGGGTGCCGGCAGTAGAATATTGCTCCTCCTCTCTTTCCCGAGGAAGCAGTAGGAATCTGCCAGAGAAGATGGGCAGCAGCATCTTTCCATGCATCAATATCGGGATGTTGATGCATGGAAAGCACTGCGCTTGCCAACCCGCGTGGCATACGATCATGAGGGTATTGTGGCCATACTCACCAGGAGTATGGCAACAATCCCGTCATGACCTTGGAGATCAATAAGGTAGGCCTATGTCCAGTAGTGGACGTCAACAGCAGTCCTACGGCAGCGATGGATGATGGGTGCATTAATTAATTAATTTCAAAGATTCTTTATTCTGAACATGTTAGGTAACAAACTTACTTAATATATATCTACAATACAACTAGTGTACATTTGAGTCCTAGTTTTTGCAGCCGGGTTGGTTACATGTTATTTTACAAGCAAGAATTAGCTTTACGAAAACTTATAACGGGATAGTTTTATGTGAGATAGACTTGAGATAGATACTCATTCCAAAACAATGTTGGGATTTGAAAATGGGTGCATTGAATCCAACGTTATTTCGACAGTTATTTACGATATTTAAATGTTGTGACATTTTATCAATTTCACGAGAAGGCCTCAGGACCGCAGACCGCTACCTACTGTTTGGGCAAGGTTTAAAAGTATTTGTAAGAAAATCAAGTGAGCATCAGTGCTTTGACTGCCAATTTTAAATTAACATACTCGATTTTATTCCATTTGGTACCTTATGTGCTGTGCTCTACATAAAACTACGCGAAGGCGGTGATTTGTAGAATAACTGTTTTTTGTAACTTTACGACATGTAATAAAGGTATTTTAGCTGTCTGTACCTAGATTTACGAGTATTTAGATGATAGGTAGAATTGGTGGTAGCGAAGTGAATCTCATGTTTGAGGGAACTAGGTTAACATTTTTTGCGCCAAAGTCAAGGTAACCCGTATGACCCATGCCGATTTCTGAATATTAATCTAGAGCCTCGAGCCTCGAGCCTCTTCCAAGATTAGAGCATTGCTTCTAAAGGATTACTAAATCGGCATAGAGGATCACCATCATAAGATGCAAGGAACCCGTTCCCTGTGCAAATACAGAACCCCAAATCTCAGTTGGAGAACAAGACCGCTATATTAATAAACACCAATAACGTCAGTTTTATTAACACTGTTAATAGTTAACAGTTAAACCCATTTATATGAGAGTGGGTAAACGGTTTAACGAGATCGTAAAAAGTTAAATTTTCACTGGTGTATTTAAATGCTAACTAAATAGATAAAATATGTTTTTGGTGGTGTAGTTTCAACATATAGGTATAATCATTGGTCGCAGTAATGTTACAAATGGGAGTTTAACTGTCTTAACAAAATAAATGTCTTTTCCGTAGTAATATGACATTAGATACCTATTCAGTTGTTGCTTTTTTAACCGACTTTAAAACAGGATAATCTTAAGTCTTTTGTATTTTTTTAACCTTTAATTTGGAATTTTTTGAGTTCGAATATACTATCGAATAAGTATACTTTAAAATAAGTCGAATTTCTTTTTAAACTTAGTTCTGATGATAAGATCCATGAGGAATTGAGGGAACTCTTCAAATATTGTAGATAAACATTATAGCGATTTTGGATATATATGTACAATGTACATATATGTACATATATTATAGAGATTTAGCTCAAGGTCGAGGGATAAGTCCAGGAGATGGGCAGCAGCGTCTCTCCATGCATCACCATCTCGAACTGCGGTCGCCATCTCGCCTGCTAAGCGTATTAAGTATAGCGAGAACCCACTCATGCCTAATACTAGGAGATCCATGAAAGAGACCCAAGTCCAGCAGTGGACGTTCTACGGTTGAGATGATGATTAAATCTTGATTAATCTATGTAGGTAGATGTAAAAAAGCCTCAACGCCGATTAAAAATTTATAACCAAAGTTATTCAACTTTATATTATGTATCCACGTTACGCTGAACCAACGAACGGTTTTTGCATTCGAATGAATCATGACGTAACGTCAACCGTTTCGGGTGGAACGCTTCCGTTTGAGACGGTCGCAGGTGTTTTCGGTTTAAGGTTTAATTAACAAGCCATATACATATTTAATTAATAATGAATTTATGATTAATCGTGTTGATTTTTGCCTGCCGATCTGTTACGTGATCAAAGTTTCCTTTGGAGAGATGATTGGGTGCGCGTTTAAATCTTTTGTACGGTTTTTTTTTACTTTTAGACCGCGCGACATTTGGTATATTCATACTGTACAGGGCTCTGCAGCACCTGGGACATTGTAAGATGGACTAGGTCAGCTCTAGCTTAGTCGGCTAGATCGGGTCAGATCAATGGACAGGTAAATATGTCTGAAACTACGAGTAACAAAGGGAAACATTCTTGTTACTCGTTTCAGGATATTTTCCTTCACATTTTAGATAGCGTGGATGTTAGTGACGATTTGTATGGAACCACTTTAGAACCAAATTATTAATATTGTATAGTCTATCGCAATCGTTTCAGAATGGTCGAATGGTCAATAGTCAAGGTGCTACCTTTTGACAGTTTTAAACTGTTAGAAACCGGAAGATGGATACTGCGCTGCTGCGCTCGTCAACCCGCCTGCCAAGCATGGTGAATATGGCTAAAACACCCTCATAACCACTAAAGATCTTAGAGATCTATGTAGGAGGCCTTTGTTCAGCAGTGGACGTCCCAGGCCGAGATGATGATGAACTGTAAAAAACATCACACAAGCAGACTACCAGATAAAGTTGTTAGATGCAATTTTATCAAGAGCGTAGCAGGTTTAATCTTTAAAAAATATTACCCCCTTTTTTCGCTATCGGGTTATAATAGAACTTCGACTTTCGGCTCAAAAACCCAGTTAAGCTCAAGTTAATCTTGGATCAAACAATTTTTGTCGTTAGCATAAAAAATCACAATGTCAAATCTCAACTAACTTGTTGGTCTAAACTTGTTCTAGGAATTTGGACCTCATAGGGATATTACGAGATCCTTACAAAAAGACTATGCAACCATTCTGTACAGATAAAAGAGGCCGAGGATGAGATGAGTGAAATGAGTATAAAATGCTATTTAATAAATAAAGCAATAAACTTTCATAACCACAAGTGCTTAAAAACCTATAACTATCAAAATCCCCGATCATCAAACACATTACGCGTTCGCCTTGACAGATCTGAAAGGAGTCCATCAAAGCGCACCAAATGTAATGATGCAATACACATAATTCAACAAATACGAGACTCCAAGACATGGGCCGACCATTGATAGAGACATCTTTGAATGTACCGACGTGCCTCTAACTGGGACAAAATGGAGCTACGAAAACTGGAAGTAGTTTTAACGGTTCCAGAGATGTCACTCCCAAACGCTCCGAAATAGGCATTTTAAAAGTTATAGAATTGTACCTTTTTAAATTGTGAAACAACACATAGGCAATGAATTACCGCTTCATTTCTTTTAAAAATTATGTTACCGATGGACACAAATCGTAAGGAACCGGAAAGATGTTTGGCTAGCTGATAGTTGAATTTTTACACAAGAATGTTGTTGGTGAACTATTAAATCTAAACTAATATCTAATGGCAGCAAATTTATTAGTTGATAGGATATGAATGTCAAAATATAAACTGCCGTGAGGTGCCAGCAGTAGAATGATGCTTCTCCTCTCTCGATCATAGACAGAGGAAGAAACTGCCAAGGGATACCTCCAGAAGATGGGCAGCCGCGCCTCTCCGTGTATCAGTCAACATCCCATACTGCGCTCGACAACACACCTGGCAAGAGTAGTGAGTATGGCAACTAACCCCTCATAAATACTTGGAAATCCATGAGAGAGGCCTATGCCCAGAAATGGACGTCCTACCGACGGCTGTGATGATGATGGTGATGAATGTGATAGGTAGTCATACATTACTTACTTTTAGAGCATGATACAGACATTGCTAGAGAGACGAAACAGACAGACATTGCACAAAGTTAATTAGAACAGTAAAACCTGCTTGTTTATTTTTAAATGGACTTTGGATATAGTTGACTGAAAGTTGCCTCATAAACGTTACTGGACTTAAGATTGAAGGCTGCCCAATAAATATCAAATGATTATTTATTTGTATAAAAATATTAGCAAACTTATAGCAGAGAAAACACAAATGATTAAAAATAATAGTTTTTGCAACAACGTGAAACTATTGCAGATACCAACGCTCTTTTCCTCAATCAAAGAAGATAAATAACCAAAAGCAAATCAATATCTTACATATTCTGGGAGCTAACAAGAACAAGCCCTTGGCGACACGTGAGAAGAGTGACATTGTTTGTTCCGGCCACTAAAATGTTTGGATATACTCGAGCTAAGATGTAAATCCAGTGAATATTATCTATTGACCTGTGTGACTCTTAAAGCCTGCACGTGACCAAGAGTAAATCTCAATTCTTTAAAGAGGTTTGCGATAGTTTATTTCTACTGCGATTATGAATCTCGTCCATTTGCCATTGGCTGCGCGTTCAAGTCTTTTGAACTGAGCTAAGTACGGGGTTTACACCTTTTTTGATTTCGTAAAAGTTGATGTCAATTTGTTTGAAATAAATTATATTCCACAGGAGAAAGACATTGGTTTTTTTGCGATGGCGTTATAAAGATAACGCGATAGGTCAATTAATGTAACACCATAGTTTTTCAAAATGAACTTTGTATTTTGTGGATTACATGTTCTCTTATCAACGTTATTGAACTAAAGGGTAATGCCGGCTTATGGTTGCTTCTGACGGGCCAGCATAAACAACTCCATTTTAATTATTTTTGTATCTAATAAATAAATAAATCGTGCTGGGCACAACTTGCAACACTCTCTAGTCCCAAACTATGAGTAAGTATGGTTTGGATTAATAATAATTAATCATCTGCTTGTAGTATGAAAACCAGATAATTAATTGAATACTTTATATACTGCCACAGATAATATAATACACTAGTAATACTGCTTAGTTAGCTTCAGACGTATTGACCTGTTCTTTCCTCTGACTAATGGTTGACTAAGCTGAGAGGATGGTTATAGGGGCTGGGCAAGCCTAATCCATCTAACAATGCCCCAGGCACTGCAGCGTCCCGTACAGCATAATTACCAGTTGCTGACGCTGTATAAATCATCTATATTAGATGCAAAGGCCTTACAACAAACTTTATATATACGTATTTTAGTACTTTATCATTTATTTTTGAAAGATATTGTAAAACAAAATAGTTTTAAACGCTAACATAATCATTAAGCTATTATTGAACTTGGATATAGAAAATTAAATCATGCTATCCTGCTAGAAAACGACTGAAGCATTAGAACAAACATTATCTTGAAATGAAGCTCATAAGTAACTCTCGAAAGCAAAACGTTTTCCCCGGAACAGACTTGACAAAGGACATCGTGCGTCGACGCGCGCGCAGCCGACAAAGCAACAGGCTGCTATTTGTCAGAACCTACACAATCACAGGCCATGTCACGCATACTGATGTGATGAAGAAAGCTGCCCGGAACATGGTTAATATTGGTTAGAACGTTATAGTTAGTCTTACTAAGTGCTCGGATGAATAAGTAGAGAGAGGAAGGCCAAAGATACTTCTTTTTTTTAACTAATTCAATGATCAAATCCTTGTTTCTGAAAATAACCAAACTACTGTATGTTCGCCTATTATATTATTGAGTATTATCATCAGATCTGGGTGTAAAAATAAGCAAACATTAAGTAAAACAAAAAACCTAACCGCAAATTTAAATTTACGGCACCTCAAAATGCCTTGGGGACTAATAGACACTTTTACAATTATTTAGTTCCTCGTGGATTTTAAAACTAGAGTGGACAATAATGTCATGTTTTTACAAAAAATAAGACCTAATTGAAAATATCTGTTCACACTCAAAAATAATTTTCCAATTCGGTTCTTATACGACGGAGTTCTGGGGTAACTAAGGTTAAAAAAAATCAGATGAATTAAAAACTACCTTTTTGAAGTCGGTTAAAAATAAAATTATTGTGTGATCTTAGACAGCTGTCACAAAACCGTACGAGGGGAACGAATTGAAGCAAACTTTATCTCGACAAAGAGTCTATCTTCTAAACAAATTGTGCTCTCAGCATCACAGTGCTTATCGTTGGAGGATAGAGAGAGGATACATTTTAAGCTTAAAATGCTCAGATTGTTATTTGCAAACAGTTTGGTGTAGAGTTGTTAACATCTACCAGTGCGTCAAATCCAAACCAAATTACCTTTATGTTCCGTAAATACGTAATCTAATTTTCATACCGCATCTAGTCATGTTATCTCAAATGATTTTTTCTCGTAAAACATAAAAGTGAAAGTGACATATTTATGATCAGAGCAGTTAAATATCTATCGCGCGAGTTTGAAGTCATTTAAGGGAGAGTTTTCGATAAGTGTTAGTCATAAACTTGATGAAGGGCCTTAATAAAATAAATAAATGTTACGTTTGAACTTTCCTTAGTTATTTAAATTAGTTTAATTAATGTTAGTAATTACTCATTGAGCCGGTCGATATGAAAGAGAAATTCTTGATTTGTTCCGAGAAAGTTACTACTTCCACTATTTATAGATTTTGTAATGAAACACATAAACTATCTTTATTACCTATTATAATGACTGATGCGGATACAAGTGTAATTTCAGCAATAATTACGAATTTGATACTCTTTATTATAAGAACTTTATATAATCAACATGCTTGCAATAAACCTATTACGATGGTCATGAATACTAGCTTGGTAATTACCAAGCTACTGTTCTTTGATTTTTCTTCTTCATCTTTTATGGCGTTGGTAACACCAAATACAGAAAGCTATATACTGCTAAATGCTCTTGGCTATATAAATAATTAAATTAAATAATGTTTGATGTAGCTCTGAAAGCTGCCAAACTGTAGTGGGGCTGGGCTGGCCACGTCTGCCGTAATCCAGGCGAGCTGTGGGCCGAGGTAGTCACTGAGTGGCGTCCTGACCCGGCGAGAAGGTGAAAACCTGACATAGACCTTTCATTTAGCATAAAAATACTTGATAGACGGTCTCGCTCTTCTATGATAATTTTACAGTTTATCTACCTAATTATAAACTATGCAAAAAATTAAGTTAAAGTAATAATACTTTTAACACTATCAATTCAGATTACAAATTATATTTTTATTAATTGTAACGCTGCTGCCCAACTTCCAGAGATATCCCTCGGCAGATTCTTACTGCCTTTACGGGTAAGAGAGAAAGGGCAACATTCTACTGCCGGCAACCCACGGCCCATGATTGCATTATGTATTCTCCTTAACCAAGAAAAGTTGTAATAATATGGCCTACTGAGTACCAGCAGCTGCTTCTGCTTTTAACGCCCAAATTCACAGAACCTATTTCCTTAATGCGAAACGAAAAACAGTTAAAAATACATTTCTTAGCTTCGTCTAAACATTCGCGTTGCTCCCTTCATTTCCAAGAGACGTGTGCAAAATTATACTCAATTTTTCTGAAAACAAATTTTAATGCTCAATAAGCAAGAATAACCAAAACTAAAACACATTATACTCAACCAGGTGATTGATAGAATTTACTTACTTTTTATTTTGTTTTATACTTATTACAGCGTTAAATCGCGAAGAGTGGAAGAAGGGAAGAGAGGCCTTTGCCTTGTGGGACAGTGGAGGCTAAATAATTATAATAATATGAAGGAATACTCGTTGATGTCACCAGTCCACATGATGCAAATTCTGCCAAAGCCGAGATAGACAAGCTTAGCAAATATCTTGATGTGGCCCACGAGATTGCCACCATGTGGGACGTTGACTCAGCGACTGTTGTTTCGATGGTCGTTTCCGTTAACGTACTCATAGTGAAGAGTCTCGATCAACATCTCGAGAGACTCTCGCTAGGCAGTTGGATCAAAAGCCAGATCAAAGAGGCAGTACATTCCTCTCCCCGCAATCCTAGTCACCGACCGCTTGAGTCTTGCTTCTCGGCGTTTTTATATATTTTTTTACTGTACCTAGAGTATATATTTTTATATTTCTTTAAAGTAAAAAATATTGTATGAGTTTCCAAATAGGTAAACGATGTGGAATAATAATATTACTTACCATCCATATAAAAATACGCAGACCCGAGACAAATATCTGCAGACAAGCAAATATTTGTCCCCAGCGGGGATCAAACCCGCTACCTCCTGCGTCTCAGCCGGCTATTAGACCAACACTGAGTTTCTAAAAAACAATATTTAAAAATATACTTCTTAGAGTTGTCTAACCAGGAATTCGCGCTGCTTCCTACAGTTCCCACATGGAGGCGAGACTTTGCGATGAATCATCAGGTACGTTGGAGGTCAAGTGCACGCCTCACGGACTACCTGATGAGTTAGCGTATGCCGCAATTCCACGGCGAACCGTGCATGCAAATTGATAATGTCGTCAATGTGGAAATTAAATCATGGCAGGATACGAGGTGACTTTGAAAGCGGAAGAACCATTTTTAATCAAAAAGTACTTTACACTAATAACTATCGTGAATGTTCACGTAGTTGTTAAATTGGTGGAGGCACCAACTGATGCACGACGAGACGCGTAGAGAAAGGGTCGCGAACTGTCATCACCCTAAAGAAGGCCCTCGATAAGGGTCAAAACAGTTAGTGCCTCCAGCAATTTAACAAATACGTGAACATTCCCGATATTTAATATAAAGACGAAGTACTTACTTACCAAGACATTTCGTTGTTGGGTCAATTGGAGGTGGTCTATGTTCAGCGGTGTATTAATGACGATTTGCGGTATTTGTGCAAACTAGAGACCTTGTCGCACGAAAACTGAAAATCCATCGTAGCCTTCTTTCGAAAAAATACTCGTATTATCATCATGATTTCAGCCGTAAAACGTCCACTTCTGGACACAGGCCTCCCTTATGGATCTCCATGAGGGGTAGTATCTATAATTACGAATGACTTAGGTATTCTAAAAATAATCATAGAGACTTTTTTTCAACCAGTAACGAGGATGATCAGCGGTACTGGAACTAACACAAACCCAAGTCAGCATTTACAGCAACACATTAAAAATACATTTACTGTTCCACGTAGCAAGTGTTTCGATTATACAAAAACACGATAAACTGATAAATAACTCCTCAATTACGACTGGAAAGATCAGAACGCCCACGGTTGGAACTAATACTCCCATTCCACGGTCGTACGGTTTAATTCGGACAACCTTGCCGAGAGATAATGTTTGCGATCTTATAAAAATTATAATATTATAATAGAAAAATTAATGGAAAAGGTTAATGGCTGCTCGCACCTTGTTCGCTTGTTGACAGTCATGGCCACGGATAAATTGAATACAATTAATGACACACGTAAATTTACACAAAATGTAAAAGAGACTTATAGACGAACCTTTTTTTATTTTATTCTATTCCATCCACATCCTTTAAAATTTAATTTACATTTCCATTAACATCCTTTAAAATTTGCCGTTGTGTATTATCTTGTAAACAAATAAGGGTATTCAAATTCTGAACTAGACCCCACTTAAAGGGGTTTCGCAATATTTGGAAACTAACTATTACTTCCGGTGAAGCGGAGCGATGGATCCCATCATTCTGCCCCGAAGGTACCCCTTTACTTTCTAAAAGCAAGAATTAGACATTGTCTACATGAAAATATATAGTAGCAGGAACATAGCACAACCTTTTTTAGAGTCCACACATTTAATGCGTAAATGGACTTGAACCATCCTTTAAGTTTAAGTTTTACTGGGTTGCAATTAAAATGAAAAAAGCCTGTGGTGGGAGAATCGCAGACATGGGTACTTGTGGCCAAACTTTTATCTCATAGAGCTAAGTCTGCATGAATTTTGAAATCTTGAAAAATACACATATTTAGTAAACAGAAATTAGAAAAATCAAAGCTCCACCATCTCATTCATAAATCATTGATTTTGAGCTTAAAGTTTAGTTGTTGTACGAAGACCAAGGAATCTCATCATCACATGAGGTATTTGGTACAAATAACTTTTTTCTCATAAGAAATTTAACTGGTTCTATGTAAACATTCGGACTTCCTGGCTCATTTATATATCATTACTTTTAATTTGTATAAGCGATGTCAATTGACATCGTCAAGTGTGACTGAAATTAGTCATACAGGGTATCCATCAATGTGTTGAGTATGCCATTACCGGAATCTCTATAGCAAAACCGGTTATTACCAAATAAACTAAATATGTTTAGATTTCGGCTTGCAAAGGTTATAGGTACTAACATTATTCATAGTAAGCTGATTTTTGAGTAGGTAAGCAAACATTTTTTCCGTCTATCATGTACCAGCCGGCTACTACACTCACTACCGCCTACAAGATCTTGAGGACATGTCATGTCTCTCATTTCTCACGATAGTCAAGTGGTATCAATGGACCGTGGCTGGACGCCCACGCTTCTACTTTCATTTCGGGCCCGAGATCACACGTCACAGATCTTAAATATTGAACTGAGTGACCGACGGAGGTCTTGCGATTTATCTTGTCTAAGGCTTAAGGCCCTCGTGCACTACGCAATGCCAGTTATATTACTAGCTGTTATGTCAAACTGTGAAGATTTGTTGACTCTGCGAAAATTTGTCCAGATCAAAACATCAGATACTTCAGCTAAGACTAGCTCGCCTTTATTTATAGGCTTTTATACTTATACCTTGGTTTTTTTTATTACGTTAAAATCACAGAATACTTTTTTAGAGTCGATACATAATCTAGAATATCTTAAGGAACAGACGCACCATTTGGAAGAAGGCAAAGGATTTTCAAAAGGAATTTATCCAAATCACAACATCAAACACTTTAGCTAAGATTAGCTCGCCCTGCAACCTCCTTAGCCATCATCGGCCCAGTGTCGACGACACGTCTAGTATTTCTTATAGAGACCTTATATAGTTCATTTTTAAACACGGGGATCGCTCAGTTAATAATTTTAAATCGGATACCATGCATCACTTAGTGAGGTCAACACACACGTCCACGAAGGTGCCCATTCACCCTGAAGACGGTTTTCTGGAAGATCGAAACTTGTCGGCATGATATCTGGCTTAAAATTATTACGTAAGTAATACCCGTAGTTTTTTAATGAATAGTTTGTCTTACGTTAGTTTTGAAAGTGACTCTAGATATGTTAGCCAACCAAGTTTGGCTCTTCTACTAGAAAATGCCTCATCATTCCAGCCGTAAAACGTCCACTACTGAACACAGGCCTTCTTATGGATCTCCCTGAGGGGTAGTTGCCATACTCACCACGCTTGGCAGGCGGGTTGGCGAGCGCAGTTTGCGATAATGATACACGGAAAGACGCTGCTGCCTATCTTACGGACTTCCGAATCCTTTAGCAGGCTCTTACTGCATCCACGGGCATGAAAGGAGGGGATAACATTCTTTTGCCGGCACCTCACGGCAAGAAAGAAAAATTCCTAATGTAAATGAAACATAACTTATCATCCCAAGCTCTCACAATCGAGTACCATCGACCGTCGCGTCTGCCGGAACCCTCCAAGCTAAGTACAATTTCGCATACCTGTCATTCCCATGCGCCTGAATAGTACACAATTACCGTACAGGATTTATTATTGTAAACATCGGTTCAAAGCCATCAGTTGCAATCATCGTAATCTTCAGGAAACCACATCAATAACTTCAATCTGCAGACTATCATTAAGCTAAATAGTCTTCTATAACCATTTAGCAAGGTCGGAACGCAATCTGCATAGGTAATTATATAGTGCCTGGATTAAAAACCTGAGATTAATGACATGTGCCGAAAAATAATGATATTTTGATCGCTATTCATAAGTTTCTCAAGAGATCACCATGTTTAGAAAGAGGAGAAACGATGTAATACTAAACAAACAAATATAACAAAGTGTTATGACAGTTGAATACACTTTATCTAAGCGAGAACATCAGCTGTGGAAGCATAGACCTGTCGATTAAATAATCTCGAGAAATCGTCAATGTTGATGTTTGAAATCGACTATAACCTGTTAGTGTTTGCATGTACCATGTGTTTTTGTGTGAAGGCATAATATGTTAATAATGTCACTTTCGCATTTATGCTAAGGCTGAGTATACTAAAATAGGTATTTTATTGCTAGAACCTTACGGTTGAGTTATTGATGAGAAAACTTATATAAATACATAATGTAATTGTTGGCGCCAAACTTTATATATTTTTGTTGCGCCCAAATCAGGAGTAACAATAATATGATAAATCAAACAAGCAAGTGACATATTTAGTTTAATTATGGACTTACTTATTTGACTGATAATTGAAAATTTTAAAATAAAGTTAAATTAATTCAATAACAGAATCTCGTAAGTGGTGTTTGACCGCCAAATGTAAGGAATAAAACCTTTGGAGTTCATCGTTAAGTCTATATTCGAGCCGTTGCTGTGTCTACGCTACTTTTGGAACAAATGTCGCTGCAGATTATTTTATGTGTTGCATTGCGACATGGTATGTAACGGTACGATTGTATCAGTATTACGGTGCTAAGGAAAGTGAGATTTGAATTGGATGAACTATGAAAAAGTGCCTCGGGCTGGTGTTCTGGGCTCGTTAAAGTTTCAATGGCTTTTTTTTACTGTACAGGCCGCAAACCTGTTGTAGCCCACACACCGTCATGCTTTCCTGTATTACCAGAGGAAGATTGATGGAAACAAAAGGCTCAGCCTTATGGAACCCACAATGAAACAAATGGTTTTTAGGGTACGAGGTCAAATCGTTGTAAAGAACTGTGAGTAGATGTGGTTCTTTTTGAAGAGCGCTAAGTGACGGTCCTTTTTTGTTATTTGTTTTCCTGGAGAGTTCAATTAAAGTAAAATTAGGCAACAAGTAAGTGTTAAATTGGTTTGTACACGGGTTAATGGTTTCTAAATTGGGGTTTTTCTTGGAGAGTCACACACATTTCCAAGTTAGGAACAGACAGGACTAAATTGACATCGCTACACGAGTGTTCACTCAAGTAAACAAAGCCTAACTCCTTTATGGTAGGACTCCTAAAAAGGCAAAAATTCCTGACACCTTTACGTAATTTACCTGTCCGTGGACCAAAATTAACGATCTATAGATACGCACAAAGCCTGTCAACTGGTAGATAAGAACAGGTAATGTTTCGGCTCTAATGTAGGGCAGATAGATAAACTGATAGCAAGCCTGCTGATAGTGTCTCAACCATTTCAGGTGCAGTTCATTTTGTAGACAAATTGTCTGTTTGACTTGCACCAAATAAAGGTATTCTTTGTACATTCAATTGGTGGAGGATATTTATGACGTGGCCTTCTTGACTGATTGGAATTGAAACTTTTACGAAATTAACGAGAGATTGAGATTATATCTAAGAACTGGGTAGGATTAGAAAAGATAAAGTGGAACTCCGCATTGTGGGATAAAAGCTTAAACGCAACGAAGTAAGATTAGGCTCAACAAAATCGAGAAATCGTGTCAGAAGAAAGTCAAAAATAGTTTCTTAAAAATAATTGCTCTTACTCTGTAAATTTAGTATTATGTTTATAGACGGATAAAGATAAACCTCTAAGAGGATAGGATATTTGTTTATTTCTTACCTGACTAAATTGGTTCATAAAATTATGATGAAAATAAATTTATTTTTATTAATTTAATTTTTAATAATTATATTTTAATTTAATTAATTTATAATTTAATTATTAAGGTTTACAAAAAACACATTGTCAATGCGGATTTAACTTCTCAAAAAAATAGCTAATAACAATACACGACAATATTGTAAACCGAACATTACACAAATTAGTAAAATGAAAAAAAAAATATGTGGCCCCCCTACACTAAGGGGCCGTCTCCACGAGCGAGGGAATCGCGGCGATGATATCATCGTGCCATGTATTTCTATACACTCTCTTAGAGGCCGTCTCCACGAGCGAGAGAATCGCGACGAGTCCGCGCTATAGAAATACGTGGCACGACGCTAACATCGCCGCGATTCCTTTGCTCGTGGAGACGGCCCCTAAGTAAGGCATGGACACTGACTCAGCATTGAGTTGACTATTTGGCAGGCTAGGTAACCAACGCTAATCTTCCGTCAGCAACATTTTCATTTCAGCCGTATAACGTCCACTACAGAACACGGGCCGCCTTCCTTATGAATCTTCATCAGGAATAGTTGCCATACTCACCACGCTTGGCAGGCGGGTTGGCGAGCGCAGTACGGGATTTTGATACACGAAAATACGCTGCTTTCCACCTTCCGGAATCGGAATTCCATGTATCCCTTAGCAGGCTCTTACTGCATCCACGGGCATGAGATGGGGGGGGGTAAAATTCTACTGCCGGCACCCCACGGCATTACTATGACCTTTTGACATTACTATGGCTTTATATCCTCCACTACAGCATGGCTTAACCATAGAGTTAGTGAGTATAGAGGGACTGACAGCTCGACATCGTGTAACCAAATTAGATTTTGATATGCATGTGATGTATGAATTTTCGATTTTTAGGACTATCGATGATTGCGATCATAGACTAATTTTATCTCTGATCAATATGTTTTTGATGTCAAATACAGTGAAATAAATTTAGTTAAATGTTTCATGTAAAGACGTTACGTAGCCTTAACATTTCCATCCGTAATCCTGGATGTTATTGTTAATGTAAGATACCTTCAACCGATTATGAAGAAGACCCATTGAATGCGCTGTAAATGTCAGAAAACCTACCTGTTCAAGTATTACGTAAAATTAACAGGTTGTGTTCATAAGGTGCTCACCACTTTCATTGCTGAACACTAAAAACAGAGAAACTCAGCTCTCAATAAAAACAGAGGCAATAAAAATGTTTCTGGAAACATTGAAGATCCGAGAAAGGTCATGGTTACTTGCATAATTTTAGTAGTTAAATGTTTGCGGCTTTGCCCGTGAGGTCATTGAGGATTTTCTAAATGAAGCAGTAAGAACATGACTCTTATTACGTGAAAATAGAGTTGACACGTTGACACTGTATAGAGGCGTAGACGATTGTTAAATATCTACACGGGTCTTGCCTACGGAAATGTTTTGGAACTTTGAAGCTTTGGAACATTTACCGTAGCAATGTCATATCTGTAACTAATCGTTATTCTTTTAGTATTAAAACCAAGTGTAAGAATAATACTACTATCTTAGGAAAGCTTTCTCTTTCACTGCTGGAAAAAGCCTCCCTTATTGATCACTAAGTACTGATCATGATGGGTTGTTGTCATACTCACCACGCCTGGCAAGCGGTTGGCGACCGCTGCACAGGATGTTGGTACACGGAAAGACGCTGCTGCCCATCTTCCGGATGAACCCTTGATACTAACATCATCCACGGGCAAGAAAGGAGGGGCAACATTCTACTGCCGGTACCCCACTGCAAAAAGCTTTACAGGGTTGTTATCTATAAGTCTCTATTTCCATTTAACTAATGCATATACTAGACGTACCTAATTCAACTTAGTCGGAGTCACTAGAAACATACATTTTTAATAAACCTTTGTCGTGAGTAATTATATGTACATCTTAAAGAAAAACTTATAAAAGGGCCTTGGAGAAGCCATCGACATGTCTTTTGTAAATTGACATTTGCACGGTCGATTTAATACCTATAGTAAGATGTTATTACAACGCTGCGAAGGTACTTTGCAAAGTGTTCGATAAATATTTTGACTCATTCGTATCTTTGCCTGACTGGATAAATAAATAAACGTCTTGTAAAATTACTTAATTTTGTTTTTCGCAAGAATCTCTTGTAGTGAGTCTGTCCAGGTGTTAAGTGGCGCCTGACCTCGATGTAAACCAAATCCTCAACCTTTATTGGAATGAAAATGTAAATAAGTACTCTTCCTAGTAAGCAGTCATTGAGAAGGGTTCCCAGCGTGTCACACTCAAAACGATTTTCACTGTGACGCGTAAGGAATTCCAAACATGGTATGATTTATCTATTAAGTACTCAATTGTTTCTAAAAACAGTAGATTCGTCACCTAAATTATCAATAACCTAATAAATATATTTCGAAATAGAAAAGTAAATTATTTATTTACGACCCATAGGTGCGAGTACATAGGTTCAAAAAATAGATATGTCACCGACATAGTAGAGGTAGATCTGTCACCAAAATTGAATCACCAAGTGGAACGTGGTTACTGCACTCCGCCGGCGCACACTCGCTATGCTCACTCGACTCGTGCGTTGTGGTTGCAACATAACCAGAACCTAATCTAGTTTTAGTGATTCTGACTTCGGATTGTGCATAAATTGCATACACCTTTAGGCAAAATACAAATCAATGCTCAAAACTTTAAAATCATTTATTATGGTTATCCAAAGTATCATCATTTCAACCGCAAAACATCCACTACTGAACACAGGCCTCCCTCATGGATCTCCATGAGGGGTAGTTGGCATACTCACCACGCTTGGTAGGCGGGTTGGCGAGCGCAGTTCGGGATGTTGATACACGGAAAGACGCTGCTGCCCATCTTCCGGAAGTTTCCCTTAGCACACTCTAACTGCATCCACAGGCATGAGAAGAGGGGTAACATTCTACTGCCGGCACCCCACGGCATCAGAATAAGCTTATTTATATACTTATTTAAAACCACACTAAATTTACAATGTTCTCATATATATGTAGAGTTGAGTACACTTTAACCATGTCCAATCAAATTATCGTTGCAATTCAGTTCGAGGCCTGCATCTTCTTTGTGTAACGCTCATAAGGAAACGATCTCGTCGAGGAAATGATAAACACGAGCAAAACGGATATCTTAACGACATAATTGAAGTTTGCCCGAAATACTCTACCAAAATATGAGAAATTTGACAGTAACAGCCGTTGTTTTCATTGCAGAAAATTATGAACGGTTGTCTTTACCAGAACCAACTTGTAAGGTATGGAAAAAGGGATGTTATTTTCTCAGCTGTGGGTTTTGAGCTAAATTATTGGATGATATGAGAACCAAGGTATTGGGTCGAGCCACACATTCATTTGTTTATTTATAAATTGCAATTCTGAACATTATATCAACAAATTAACTACATACCTACTTGTTGAGGTATGACAATAAACATTAAACAAGAAATATAACAAATTTTATAATAATAACAAGCAAGGATATCAAATAACCAGCACTGTTAATGTTTTAAAATATCAGAGAAGAATGAAAAGCCAGTTTTACCATCAAATACCCAGACAGAGTACAATGTATTGAAGCATTAAAAAGATCTTATGAAACAGCTCATCAAATTTTTACACAGTTTATTGTGATTGTGACCTGCTGTGCGGATCATTAAGACTTTACATACACGCTTGAATGTTCCGACCAGACCAACACAAATCACCAGAGACAAGTTTGCGAGGCAGACCATACGCCAGTCTTTCGATCGGCGCAGCTCCCTGTCTCATTCACATCAAACGCTTCGATCATCGGTGAAACTCTAGTTGGTTTGACATGGTTTAACGCACCGTGTATTCGGTGCTTCACATCAAGATAAGATAGAAAATAAAACAACGTGCAATCAGCCTGGGTGGCATCGGACAACGGTCGTAAAACCATTATTACAAGATACATCGCTTTTTATGCGAAGAGCTTGATATTGTGCCACTCTGTGTTAGCTCATAGTGAAAATGAGCTTTAGTAGTTATGCTATTAGATTCAATCTAAGACGTCTTCAAGTCCCATTTCAGAGCATATTGAGCATGTTTCAATGGCATTTATATGTAGAGAACTTCTACAGAACTTCTTCTAAAATGCACCTCTTTGATATAAGAAAAATCATGCAGAAATCGGACCTTTATTTCAACAGCATTCACCAACACTATCTTCACTGAGAGTCAGTAGTTAATGCTGGTCATAATTAAGCCTCTTTTATGAACCTTATGACACTATCTTCATGCTGTGTTAATACGGAACAGCAAATATTGCCCATCTTAAGCCGGGTCCGCAGCGCCAATTTTCTAACAAAACATGTTAACATAACATGTTAAGCAAAACATGTTTTTAAAACAGCCCGTCTGGTGTGTTCTGTTTTGTTTATTGTTTTTGTTTCATTCCAATTCATTTCAAAAATGAGTTCCGACGAATAAAAGATTTAAATACTCAAAATTATTCAAAAATAAGCTTCCGGAAGAACTGAAGGCCTTAAAAGGAGTATTGTTTAAGAAAAAACTTAATCTATGGTTACTGGAAAAATGTTTTTATGATTTAAATGACTTTCTGAACTGTTAATAATTTAATACCTACGATTAAATAACATATTAAATAATATTTTGCATGCTTGCACACAAGCTGAATACAGGCACTGCACTACTATATAAGACCTTATTGTAAAATTGTATTCTGGCAAATAAACTATTTTGATTTGATTTGATTTGAAAAAAAAAACATAACCTCAACGAGTGAACGAACGAATGACGTCTTGCTTCAATGAGCGCGAACATAAAATGCGACACTTCCCCTCCCCGCAGGCGAACGCGGGTGATGTTATCCATTTGTTTTGGCAAACATGTTTTTGTGTTTTTGCTAACAAAACTGTTAAGCCACGCCCCTATTCTGTTTTGTAAACATGTTATGATGTTAGAAAACACGAAAACACGGCGCTGCGGACCCGGCTTTATGTTGTGTCTACGATAAAACAAGAGTGCTTTAAAACAAAACATTAGCCGCCTTATACGACACCCGATTTTACTCTACAAAAGCAGCAGATAAGTCCGCATCAGTGAATCATCAGAACGACACATTATTAGATCATCTGTGGCCTGACCGAGGAGGCTGATGTGTGACCAAGTAGGTCTACCACCACTGGTCACTGGTCAAACGTCTCCAAACTGTCTCAGCGAAAGTGTGTGAACGTCGGCTCTTTGCATAATTTCTTGAAATTCATCAGTGTGCTGTAATCGCTGTGGGTGGCAATACTTGCGAAGAAATTCTAGACATGCATTGTGTAAAATGAATCGTGCAATGTAGGTTCTTATTTTTATTATTGTAGATAGTGCTGATAAAATTTTATAATCAAAACGTGAGAAAATCTAGGTCATTTAGCGGAGTTACTGACCTTGCTTTAAACGAAAAAATGGCGTAATAGAATATTGTGTTTTTAATTTTCAATGATTTTAATATAAACCTCGTAAGTTAAACGTCACTAAAAGTTAACCAATACCTATATTTTATTGAATGTTTTAAATAATGTCAAAAATGTTTACTCATGTTTTGCATCAGTTTTTATAATTAAAGGGGTCTTTAAAATCTTTACTAGATTTTTTAAGACACGCATATTATGGGTACCTACTACTAGATCATTTATCACATCCTCAGGAACAAGGCCAACAAACTTGACATTTTGCATAGGGGCTGTTTTTAAGCAGAACCTGTGTACACCATGAAAGGATTTTGGATAATTCCCACGGACATTCCCATTCACTACTTACATACATTACAAAGGAATGTATGAAGGGAGATAGGGATTAGTGTGTCCTAATCATCGCGGAAACCACAGATTATACCTAAGTGAATTTGCAAAAGAAAGTGATGGAAAGTAAGTTTTAACAGATAGAAATATGACTTAATTTTAGCACATTTCTTTAAGTTTTCACACATACACGTACAGTCAGGATCAAATGTAGCTCAGCCTCCAAACTGAACATAAATATCTCAATACAAAATTACCGTTATTTTACGGGTTCCGTACCCAAAGGGGACCCTATTACTCAGACTCCGCTGTTCCGACTATCCATCCGTCTGTCTGTCTGTTACCAGGCTGTATCTCATGAACTTTAATAGATTGACTGTTGAAATTTTCACAGATGATGTATTTCTGTTGCCGTTTTAAAAACAAATACTAAAAACAGATTAAAATAAATATTTAATGAGGGCTCCCATACAACAAACGTGATTTTGATTGAATAATGGTAGAATACCCTTCGTACGCGATTCCGACTCGCACTTGGCCGATTTTTATCTACGCTACCAAAGTTGCTATATTGATATAATGGCCCGATATATCAGCATTCAAATATTTCATATGCAGCTTAGCTGTCGGTTTTCAAAATTATGTCAGTAAGTACTCGTAAATCGCTACCTACGTCCATGTTATTCTACATTTATTTATATAAGATAGAAATACGCGATTGCAAAACATACACAAAATAATGAATTCTAAAATATTTTGAACATGGTGCTCACAGAGCAATTGCAAAGCAAGTGAGCGCAAAAAAAAGTGTTTATTTACGACCTCACATTAGAAACCTCCAAAATGATTAGTATTTCTCCGCTATATTAATGCATGTATTATACATATAAACCTTTCTCTTGAATCACTCTATAGAGAATATATATGTATATATTGTAAAAATCGCATCAAAATCCGTTGCGTAGTTTTAAAGATCTAAGCACATATAGGGACAGACAGACAGCGGGAAGCGACTTTGTTTTATACTATGTATTGATGATATACATACGGCAAATGCAGTAAACTAGTTATATAACACAGTCCTTGAAAATTCCTAGCTTCATCATCATCATCATTTCAGCCATAAAACGTCCACGGATGAACACAGGCCTCCCTCATGGATCTCCATGAGGGGTAGTTGCCATTCTCACCACGCTATTCCTGGCTTAAATTTATATTAATTGTATTTAACACGTTTTGGAAGAGCGTGATCCTCTAGTACAAGTATTTATTTTACATAAAAAGGGACCACATACTATGTTTGTAGTTGTGAACAAGTTAAAGATATAAATATTCTGTATTTTTCTATTTTTAAAAGTTATTTTAGAGTTTTTGAGTCCACTAAATGCAGAAACCGTCTTTTGACAACGTAGACGTAACAATCAATGAAATTGCAATAATGATTTCGTTAATCGATTCCTAGTACTCCTCGTTAGCGATTTAAATAGGCGGGTACATTATGCCTTTGTTTTCGCAGGTGTTGTATTACTCAGATTAGTTTACTTACGGGTAATTTAACACTCAAGTACCTTCTTAGAGACATTAGCATATTGCTTAAGAAACTTACTAAGCAAGGAAACTATTCATGAATTAATGAACAGGTAATTAGCAAGAACTATCCATCATTGCAAGTTCTTAGTTTCCATTTCCAGCCTCATATGGGAAATTTACTGATAAGTGAGATTTACTTAAGGGCCTTTCGCTTCGTTCTAAATGGATAATGAGGAAGCAATGGTATCCTAGGAAGAACTGATCATTAATTTGAAATACAAATCTCTGAACTCTGGTCGATGGAAATAATAAAAGTAATTTACGCGGTAATACCCAGTTATATGTACCTATTAATAAAGCTCTGACATTGATTTTAACCGTGGGGTGCCGGCAGAAGAATGTTACCCCTCCTCTCATGCCCGTGGATGCAGTAAGAGCCTGCTAAGGGCTCCGAAAGATGGGCAGCAGCGTCTTTCCGTGTATCAACATCCCGTACTGCGCTCGCCAACCCGCCTGCCAAGCGTGGTGAGTATGGCAACTACCCCTCATGAAGATCCATGAGGGAGGCTTGTTCATTAGTGGACATTTTACGGCTGAAATGATAATGATGATGATACTGCCCCAACTCCTTGACCTACGTATACGTCTCAATATACGTATACGTCTCAATACACGTATACGTCTCAATATACGTGCCCCCAATCCTCATTGTTTACTTGCACGCATGTTTGCAACAGCACCACGATCTCACGACCCGCGACCGTTTACCATCAGGTCGACGTCGTCACGGTTCGACCCATGCTTTGCATCATAGTGCAGATGGGAACGTTGACGAAATGTTATGACAATAGTATGTAACTTCCGCATTTTCTCGTTGAGGAGTTAACCCTAAACCTAAGGTGTCGTGAGTTGACCTATGGCTTCACTCTAGAGCAGGGGTCGGCTACCAGCGGCACGCGCCTCGTAAGCGGCCCGCGACTCATCGTCTTAGGCGTCAAAATTCCGCTTCTGGCCACGTGGTTCGACTGCATGGTTCGATTAATCGGAGTACGTGAACTTTTTTTCCAGATAGTTCGATTTTCGAATCTTACTAGGCGAACTACTAAACCATAGGACCGCGTAGTTCGACTCCATAGTAGAACCACGATGACCGGTTCACCTGGTTCGATTATTCCACTGCTAGACATAGGCCTTCCTCAAGTAATCTTTTCTTTATTACATAGGCTTGCGTTTGACCACATCTTGCCTCATCATTTCAGCCGTAAAACGTCCACTACTGAACTAAGGCCTCCCTCATGGATCTCTATGAGGGGTAGTTGCCATACTCACCACGCTTGGCAGGCGGGTTGGTGAGCGCAGTACGGGATGTTGATATACGGAGAAACGCTGCTGCCCATCTTCCGGAGGTGTCTTTTAGCAGGCTCTTACTGCATCCACGGGTAGGAGAGGAGGGGTAACATTCTACTGCCGGCACCCCACGGCATCTTGCCTACTGTTAAGCAATAATGTGGTCTAGGATGGGACACGCTTGCCTAGTGTCTAATCGTGAGGGTTGTTGCCAGCATACTCACCACGCTTGGCAGGAGTGTTGGCGAGCGCGTACTACGTTGATACACGGACTTATCCCTTGGCAGATTCTTACTGCGTCCACGGGCAAGAGAAGAGGGGCAAAATTTTACTGCCGGCACCCCACGGCCACTCATTATTGTGCCGTAAGCCTTAATACTCCTTGGCATGGCGCCGCCCCAGTTCCTTCCGAACTTGGCTTACATAACACCATGAGTAGATAAATAAAGTATCTAGAAAAAACTGTGTAAACCATGGATGAATAAGAAGAACATCGTTCACTGACCTTCAGTATTAATCTCTCCACAGCGGAATCCAAAACGTTTTCTCACAGTAGTTTTCCGTACATTTCTAATCTTTATCTAAATAAAGCAAGGGACTAATGAATACGAAGAAACAACAGTGATTGAATCACGTTCAATCAATAGCTCCGCGCTCTGTTATAGAATCTTGATGTGGGCGAGTATGTAGCACAAATGAATTACCAACTTACTTGGTGTATACCAGCAGAGACAAGCTGCCTTTTACAGATGTGGAATGCTAAAGCGATTTCAATACAAGTTAGAGCTTTATCTATAACGTAATGTAACTAAGGCCTAGGTAAAATGCAGTGGCGTAACTATACCACCTGGGGCCCGTGGCAAATTCTTTTGATGGGGGGCCCTATCAGTAAAAATCGTCACGTTGTACTCAGTTTAATTTTAATAAACTTTGAGATTTTCAGCGTACTCTATTACACGTTGTATTGTCCGACTAATGGCCATAGGGACTTACAGACCATTCCCTCTCGCCTTCAAAAAAAATATAAATTTGTTGAACTGTTTCAAAAAAAATTTGCATATCAATAACTGCATCATTGAGTACCTACTAGATTTAAATTATGAGCAGCACAGTGAACATAAACGGCATTTGGCTCGACATCTTTTATGAGTTTTTGAACTCCACCATATAAGTCCCTTTCATTGTGTTAACACCATCATATCCTTGTCCTCGACACTTATTTAGCGGAATATTTTTTTCATTTATGGATTTAATAATTTGCTTGGACATTGCTAAGGCAGTTTGATCCTTAACTTCATGAAATCCTAAAAATGTTTTAAATGAAAAAAGTGAAAACAAAATGGGGAATTCCCCGATCGTCAATGCACCAACCAATGGATGCGTTCTATAATGAATAGAGATGTGCAATTACCGGTATTTTGATTGACGGTTTTTTGACAGTCATAAGTACCTACGTAAAATTACTCGTCGCGGGTAACGTGTACATCTCTAAAAATGAATCAACATCTTTTGTTTAGGTTGGTTAAAATGCTTTACGATTAACTTGAAATTGTATTATGGTCTTTAGTTGTCTCACTTTGAATTTTAAGCAGAACTTATAAAAATATACTTTTCAAATAAAATAAAATACTCAGGTACAATGTAAAAAAATATTTTTGAGCTCGCGGCTTCTTTGGCCGGGGCCCTCTTGGGTCGGGGGCCCGTGGTATTTTGCCAGCCCTGCCACCCTATTGTTACGCCACTGGTAAAATGTAAGTCGTAAATATCAGAAATTACGCAGATATCAAAATACCTCTTACTTCATTAGGGCTGACAATAAGCGTGAATGATCATCATCAGCTGTAGGAAGTCCACTGCTGGACATAGGCCTCCCTCATGGATCTCATAATCATGAGAGGTTGTTGCCATTCTCACCACGCTTGGGAAGCGGAATGGCGAGAGCAGTAAAGGATGTGGACGCGAAAAGACACTGTTGCTTATCTTCCGGAGGTATCACTAAGCAGATTCTTACTACATCAATAAGAGTAAGAGAGGAGGGGCGAGATTCTACTGCCGGCACCCCATGGCAAGATTTACTAGTCACAAAATGAAAGTCTAATCTTGTTTGAAAGAAATTGGGTTATGTAACGTAATTTAAAAATTATAATGTATAGAATATAAATCATGAGTGTGCAATTAAGTGGACGCATGAGAGATTTCATAGGTGTTTGAAAAATACTCGATAATTTTGTTAAAGAAAGCTAAGGGACTATTAATTTCGATTAAAGACCTCACTGAGGCAATTCAACATTGAAATATAGAAAGGTTATACCTATTTCTTAACTTACACTGTAAGTTAACAAAAAGTAGAGTTCGCGCAAAACTTTATGAGCTCTGTGAACGTTGCGGCAAATGCAAAGTTGCGCATGTTGTCATGTTCATTCAATATTGCCAACTAGGTTATAAATAAACTTGGTACACAGTAGAAATTTTATATTAAATTGGCTTCTTGCGATAAGTAAAGGTAAATTTGTTCTAGCATTTAAGTTTTTATTAATCCTTCATTGAATATAATAATTTATTTTTAAATATATTTCTTTTAATAATTGAAAAATAAATAAATGCATCGTAAAATGTGTGCTAGATAAAACGAAAATACACCAAATATCGCGCTGGCAACCCTAGTTTCACAGACTGATCCCCTCTCGCACCCATTTTATCTTTCCTTCCCCTCAACGCCCTAAAAACTGTGTACCTGCTGCCGTGCTACTGTGCAGTCGTTGAAGCTATCTTCACAGAGATCAAAAATTTTTGCGCGAACTCTAAATCAAATTTCACGTGTTTGTGTTCAATAGATTTTGAGTTGTAAAGGCCCCAAAAACAAAAATGGTTCGTGTGATACACACACTGCTGCGTATCGTCGCCCGTTCGCTTTGCTTGAACTTGGCGGGACTTACTGCCGCCAACGGCCCACGGCTAACAACAAAATAATATCTAGTAAAAACTATTATTTTAAATAAATAATAATAATTATATCTAGACTTTCATGTTACCTTTATGAGAGCATAAGAACCGTTTCATCATACTAGAATACCTTTAGCCCTTTTATAACCCATCGAATGCAAGGTCTAGTATCTGCAATCTTAATTTTTACCTGTCTTAAACTATTTCTAAATGTTTTATAAAAAAATTGTCAAATATGAATTTATTCCCTTGACAAACCAGTTAATTTCTTTGAGCAATCTACTGAACTGGTCATTATTTCTCTTATTATTACATATTCCAGCATTATTTATTTATTTATTATTCCTTGTTTAGTACTCACAGTACGTTTGCTAGACACAGCATGATGTATCTGCATATCAGGTAGCGAAAGTGTGCATAGTAGCGCAGCCATCAGCAAGACCATTAATTATGATGTAGGTACTTCATATTCAACAATAAAGTTTTCGTCTAAGTTTGTGAGAAAATTATCAATACATGACCATGATTCGTTTCGAACAAATGTGGGGTTTGAAATAAGTGGTCTAAAATTATAGCATTTCAGTAAAGTCCGTATGTTTTTTGTTTTTTATTAATAGATCAACATTAAAATCACCGCATATTATACATTTCCTTTCAAAAAGTGTTCTAACGCTTTCTCCAAGCAACCCAAAAAATCATCAGTGTTTATATCAACAACCTCTTCAGGATCTTGGAGATCCAGGAGGGCTTAAGTAGCAGTGGACGTGGACAACGGCTGAGATGGTGATGAGGCAGGTACCATTATTGGTCATAAAATCGAAATCGCACTTAATTTTAATCCCGACTCCCCGCCACCACGACCAGGTGCAATCCGGTAAAACGTCAGGATTAAAGTAAAGGTAATTACGCGATAAATACCTGATAAACCAATGTAGTAATAATGTGCTGTGATCGCGAAAGTTTAAAAAAGACTAATGATAGTTAATAATCGCTCACTGTGACAACATCGACAACCTGTAGTGACCAATAAATGAATTTTGAATTTTTTTGCATTTTTTTTAACTGTTTTTGTCAGCATTCCAATTTAAACGTGAGATTTCATATTGCTGTTTGCATTAGCATCTGGTATCTTATTTGACAACCCTATAAAGGCAAAATTTACTTGGACATAAATAACTGTAGGTACATTGTAGCGATACAAACTATCGGATTTGATGGATCCGATTTCACTGTCGGTCAGTCGATCAGTTGTACTCAATGACTCACTGTGTTACCTGCAAGAGATGATGGCACATAAGAGAAGACCTGAATGGACATCATGGTTAAGGGGAAAGTGAGGCTGTAATGATGATCATCATATAAGCTGTAGGACGTCCACTGCTGGAAATAGGCCTCCTCCCTATTATTAATAATAAGAATAATGTTTATTTGCACCTTAATAATTACATTTTACACAACTAATTGCCCAAACTAGGATTGAGAGTATCCTGTGTGATAGGCATTAGCGCCCACCCTAAAAAGGTAACAATTCATATTTAGTAGGTTGCATGTTGTTGTGAATAAATGTGTGTGTGTGTGTGAGTGTGTATTATGTGTCCTTTAGCCCTACTACTAAGCATCTACATCATTAACTGAAAACTTATTACTAAAGGGTGTGTAATGGAAATCATGAGAGCGTTGTTGGCACGCTTGGTAGGCGGGTTGGTGAGCGTACTACGGGATGTTAATACACGTAAAGACGCTGCTGCCCATCTTCTGAAGGTGTCCTTCGGCAGATTCTTACTGCTTCTACGGGCAAGAGAGGAGGGGCAAAATTTTACTCCTGGCAACCCACTGCTAATGATGATAATGATGACTAATTATTTCTGACACAAAAAAAAATATAGTTCAGGAAACATCAAATGCTGAATTAGGTACGGTCGTTGATTCACGAAGAATTTGAAGAAGACAATATATCGCCTGACGAAGTTGGTTCGCTTGCACAACCAATTCGCAGTTTGCATTTAGCATTCAATATTTGTATTTGGTATTACTTATTATCAACTGACAATCGCTAGCCACTGCTTAGCACTTTTCGTAATTCCTTTGTTTGATTTGCCATAGGCGGACCATGAGGTTGGTTTTCTTATATGGATTTAACCGACCACACGTCGTATTAATAGTATGAAAACGTAGAAGCAATAAGTGAAATATGAAGGTACTAGATATTGTACTTTACGTGCACGTGTATCTAATCTGAGTGTATAGCTCACATTCCACATAAATTCAAAGTTTTCTGAAGGACTATTTACTTCCTCATTTTACGGAAAGACCATTAAATTAAAATAAGACACACATCAAATGGTCATTAGGCTTCAAATAGATGACGCCACTTACACAAGGCCAGCCAAAACACTGGTCATTCAAGATGCATAGGTTTTATCACTTCCGTAGACATTTGTCAGACGAAAACATTGCCTTGATAACTCTATCAATTCGCCTTGCTTATCTGCACTCCTACTCGGAAATTGGTCTACAATGATTTCTTTAATCGGCCGTAATCTGCTCAGCCCACATACAAAGAAAAGTGAAACCATAGGTCATCCATCAGGCTTGATTAATGTAGTGCAATTCAGTAAAATAAATTTGCGCGTGATGTTGATTTATGAAGCCAGAAATCCTAAAATTTGAGCAAGGTTTCTTTGATTCGACGGGATGAGAAGAGGTGGGACTCAAGAGCGAGCAAGTGACACGTGTTTACGCAACAAGTCACTGAGTGTAATTTACTGGTGTGGTGACCTCAACCTTGCCGCCGACTGCCTCCGCTGACAAACGCAAAATCACAATAAAACGACCGAATCCGCGCACCCACATGTTTCATGGATTCGCGAATTGGGACGCACACGATGTAAATTTTGATAGCCTTAATGTTTATAGCCTCGAGTTTTAGTTTAAGGTCGTCCTGTTTTTTGTGTTATGTTTATTGCTTTAAGTACAAAGTGTTCTGCGATTAATTAATGATCAATAAATACCATACCGGTGGAATAAGTACAATCAAATTAAGCCGAGGCGCCATTATGCTCCCATAAGAAAGATCCGAAAGCAAGGTCTTAACTTGAATGGGATGAAGATATTTTGCAACTTTACGCTTCGGCATTTGACGTGGTCAACACATTGAAAAGGCCGCTCTACATTCTCACGAGAATCTCGCGAGAACGCGAGAAACATGCGAGAAAATTGAATGTGGAAGCGATGAGAAGAATACGCGAATCGCTTCCACATTCACGTTTCTCGCATGTTTCTCGCGTTCTCGCGAGATTCTCGTGAGAATGTAGAGCGGCCTTAATAACATTTGTCAAGTTGCATAGCAGAAGGTATTTCATACCAAAAGTTGTTCCTTTGATGTCTAAGGTGCATTTCCTAATAAGCTATTAACTTCGCTGGTAATGCACTTATGGACTTATATCTAATAGTGATTCCCCAATCTTCTCAGTAAATGTTAATGTAGTCAGTTTCCAGATTTCGCAAGAGAATCCGTAGAAGCTGATTACTTATATCATTTGTTAACCCAGCTACTTCTATTTGTCATACAATCACCACTGTCATGCATGATACTGCACCGAGTCAAAATTAATTGCTATAGAATGTTATTGTGTCAAGGCTACGAGCTTATTTGAATCACAACAACAAAAGACTAGCCTGAATCAAAAATAGTAGTGTTAATAGAGATTATCGGGAATATGTTTGTTTAGATTTGGATGATCGGTGTTAAACCACGTGTTCTTGTTTTTAAAGCTTAGAGATTGTAAGCGATCTATCTTTCACCTACTAGAAATCTATGAGCTCCAACTCTTATCTTTCTCTATCTTTAACTAGTTGACCCGGTGCCCACTTTGATGGGCGGTCATTTATAGCCTATAGCACTCACAAATACTGCTTTACTGCTTACAGGCTTTCTATTAGTAAAAGAATTTTGATAATCGGTTCAGTAGATCCAGAGATTACCTCCTAAAGCCCCACAAACTCGCAAACTTTACCTCTTTAATATAACTTTGCGGTCATCTATATAACTATCTATAATCAAAATAATTGTTCAATAAGACCTGTCAATTTGTTTTATCCATTTAATGGAAAAATATTACGAATTAATGATTCCAATAAAGGCAAACCCACCTAATGGGAATGTATATTGATATTGATCAGACAGACGCCGATAAATTCAGCTTGCATAATAGCCTTAAGTACCTACTTATAGTGCCGTTCGTTTTGAATCGCGAGCTCACAATAACAGGACTCGTAAGCGCCTACGCACTAATTAAGTAGTACTTTCTTTGATTTATCTGAATCTTCAAAGAACCAAAAAGTTACGTAACTCTGGAAAGTGGACCTGTCGAAAACGTCGACTCATACACCAATACACCATTGATGTTTTGTCAGAACTCCGATTTGGAAAGGATAAAAAGTGGTTCCGAATATTTACAGAAAGTTGTCGCCGAATCGGGAGGCGAGCAGCATTCGCTTTCGTTGATCGAATGCGAAAGTTGTACTTAATGTATTGTTACCGATTGTTACAGTGGAATACCTGACCTTGGTTGGCTCCAACTCCATCGTGACTGTATGTAGAGCGAACGAAAAGAAATGAATTGCAAACTTTTTTTACTAGCTCGTAGATAGTGAAAGTACCTACGTACTTAGGAGTGCCATGTCGTAATACGTTCTTAACTGTCTTTTATCTGTTGAAAATTGCGAAGCCTATTTGTCGAGCTCAACTTCGTTATTTTCAATTCGTTTCAATAGATTATTTCAATGAAGACTAATATGCTTTAGAGTTATAGTTAAACAACTAAGTACCAATATAGAAAACCATTCAGAAGTGAGTCATAAATTTAGGAAAGCAGTAATACTTTCCTATGCGAACGTACCTAATCTAACACAAATTTCTTGTTAAAGCTTTCATTGTGGCTAAGGATTATAACGTCGGATAGTTAAATAAATATAACTACCTATTACAATGGACCATATACATACTGGACTGCTTATGTCCATACTAGAAATCGTCACTCAAATAATGTCAAATTCTCGGCTTATTCTAGAAGGCGCTTTACTTTGAACTACTTATAAAAACAAAAACAAATTACAAACCCCTACAACCCCTATTAACGTTAACGTTTGTAGTTTTGTTTTTTTTTTAAGTTTGACGGCTGTCATCGAAAAAGTAGATCTCATGAAGGTTTTTCATTTGAGCCTACAACGGACAGTCTAGGACGAGTAGTTCTCGAAATATAGCCCTTTGAAGTTTGACAGCTGTCATCGAAAAAGTAGATCTCACGAAGGTCTTTCATTTAAGCCCACAACGGTAAGTCTAAGACGGAACTACTCGTAGTTCTCGAGATAATGCCCTTTGAAGTTTGACAGCTGTCATCGGAAAAGTGAAAGTCAATGCGTTCTATTAGTATTTAAAATTCTAGACTTATATTACATAGAGTAATATGAGTCTAGAATTTTAATTATTTACTCTCATTTTTTTTCGCGACGTAAAGTAATTGACGGTGGGGTGCCGGCAGTAAAATGTTGGCTCTCCTCTCTTGCACGCGGCTGCAGTAGGAATCTGCTAAGAAGATGGGCAGCAGCGTCTTTTCGTAACTATTTAAATATTAAGAAGAAAGAAGAAGAAATACATTTATTGGACACACACAGTAAACTTAAAAATAACTATAGTAAAAACACTGACTTATTTCTAATTTTAGTCTAGGAGTACCTACCCAGTTATATATTCTGCGACATATGTAGGTAGTGACAAATAGATGGTAAGCAGCTCACTCAGCGGGTCAAAGCAGTATGAATACTATTTCAAGTAGGTACTTAATGAACAAACCAGTTCACAAAGTTGTGTGAGTCCAAAGGGGCCTGACTCAGCATTATGCTCCCACACATAAGGAATGCTAGGAAGCGCTGGTTTTCAGTCATACCTATTCAACACCGCGCTCGCCTACCCGTATGGCAACAATCATGATCTTGGAGATGCATGAGGATGATGGCCTAAGTTCAGTCGTGGACGTGGACAGTAGCTGTCCTACGGCTGAGATTACATCCTATCCTATCCTATCCTACTATCCTCCTTCCTGCTTTTATATATATCTTATCCTATCCTATCCTACTTCCTATCCTATCCTATCCTACTTCCTATCCTACTAATATGCTAATATGTATTTATGTATGTATGTTCCCTTTTCACGTCAAAACCGCTTAACGGATTTGGATGAATTTTAGGAGTAGATTAGACTATGGAGATTTTTATAGGCTACTTTTCGTTGCGTAAATTAAATCAGAAGGGGTTAAAATAGGGGATGAATGTTTGTATGGAAAAATCGTTATTCTTCAGTTATAAACTTAAAATTTTGCATAATTGTAGGGTAGTTGTAGGGTAGTTGAAGGGTAGTAGAGGGTAGTTGTAGGGTAAGTTGTAAGTAGCGATACGAAGTTCGCCGGGACAGCTAGTCTATACTAATATTATAAAGAGGTAAAGTTTGTGAGTTTGTGAAGTTGTAGGGGGTAATCTCTGGATCTACTGAACCGATTTTCAAAATTATTTTACTAATAGAAAGCCACAGTATTTGTGAGTGTCATAGGCTATAAATTACCGTCCAACGAAATGGGCACCGGGTCAGCTACTTATTAATAAATAACGAATACATGTTTGATGTCATACAATATTTTTATGTTAGCGCCACCTATATTTGACTGCTGTATCTTTACGATCATTAAATCGTGTTATGGTTCGTTTAGGTGTCGGGGAATGACCAATTTATCAAAATTTGTTAAATCGTTACTCCTCGCGCTATCTATATGTTGAAACAGTAACTAATTTTCGAATTACGTTTTGATGATAAGGATTGTCAGTCCTGAATTTATTTGGTCCATGCTATTACCCTTCTTTTAAGTAGGTACCTACTTATGTTACCTTTCCAGGTTCCCAAGAAGTAAAACAAACTTTTAATTAAGATTACATGTATACGTTTCCTACGATCTTGTTTCTTACAAATCTTATAACAGACTTCGATAATTATGCAGGCAGCTTTTCACACGAGTTGAGTGGTTTCACATAAAACGCCTCTGACCATTATCGGTTCAATAATTTACTTTGACCATAAAATTAGAGAGGTCTTTGACCGCCACAAAAAATATTACGTTAGTAGCCGAATAAAGAGAACCGCCTGAAGCACTCTAACATCTGAAGGCGTACCATCACAATTTCTCTGCGACGTAATCTTACGCAACGCAATTTTTCAATTAATTCATATCTACCGGGCATAGCTTTAACAAATGCAAACGGGTGCGGTGGACAGTACGGAATTCCCTGGAACCTCATCATCATATAATAAGTCAATCAATCAACGAGATAATTCTATTACGTGTATTCATGTTTGCATTCATTCGTGGAGCGTGACCGTCTCGTACAATGTAGGTCCTGTGCACTTTCTCTGGTCTTATCTTCTGAGCCCTCGAGCAGTTGTCCGGATACTCTGGTCTGCCTTCCTCTGTCTTATGTAATCGGGTCTTTGTTGCCTTACCTACAGCCTCGAGCTGACTATTAGTTAGTCACTTGCGTCTACCAGGGTTAGTTCGTAATTAGAGGAGTTATTATGCAATTTACTGACGCACTTTATACTATCCTCGTAAAACTTTATGGGATAAACTTAGCAAATACCATCATCACATACTTATGTAGTTAAGTCAACAATGTAAGTACATCACAAGTACATGAGGCACGAAAACTAATTAAATTTGGTGATTACCCTTCTATCCTGGGCATTCTGTTGCAAAAGACCACCAACGCGATTTCCGCCAGTCAAATCAAGCTTAGGCGGAGGCTAATTCTGGAATGGGGTCACCAAAAAACTTAAAACCATCAAGGTTAAGATGGCATGCCTGATTACAAGAACCACGTAACGGTTGAGCCCACATAATACCACACGCAAGATAAACAAGGTTACCAGAGCGGGTGCCTCCATAGCATACGAATGCACGAAAGTAGGCAGTTCCACTGTTTACGATTATTACTAGGCATAATACGTGGGACATTCACTTAAATGATCTCTTTCGAAAGGTCTTGATGACTTTATTGTACTGGAAGTAATCAACTTGTATAGCTAGCTGGTCGTTATAACGGATTTGCAAGCCAAATTCTTGGCTCACACAGATATGTGGAGGGACTCAATGAAAGTTCTTCCATCTCTTTATTGGTATTCCTACAGGGAATCTCGGCCATTGGAATAATGTAAATAAATCAAGATGAACCGTGAGATACAACGCAAAACACGACTTAGAGCTTTGGTACACCGATTGCGGGAATTGGTTAGGAGTAGGTAGGCATTGAAGTAAACGCGTTAGTGTTTATGTGTTATTTGTATTAACGCTTCCCATTCAAATAAGGTACAGTTAGAAAGATATGAATTGAAGAGGATACTGAGAATGCGCCTGCATAATCTTTGCTGCATTTATTTTTATGTCGTCGGTAGTTTCAAACACAGTCATATAAAGAAAACCACACATTTATTTAAAAAGGCAACACCAACAGTATGCAGTAAGCACTGAATATAGAGCATGTTAAAATAAAATAAAATACTAGACAATGTAAACCAATTAGAGGCATGCACAGCATTTACAATTAAATCATACAAAAAACAATTATAATATAATAAGAATACACAAAAAAATACAGAAGGTATAAATATATAATAAGCAATAATTAATAAATTTAAAAGACGTAAGATAAAGTAAGGCCTGTGGCATTGCGAGGTATAAACTGTGCAACGATTGAACTACGAGGAAAAAATTAAATTCACATACGGTTGATCGGTCACAGCAAAAAAAGTTGTTGCAATGAAAAGTGACTGGGCACAGTTATGAAATGCAATAGCGATGGTATCAACAAAGAATCAAACTCATAAAAATTGAATTATTGAATCGTTGCATGTCGCTGCAGGGAGATGAACAGCTATGGTGGCCACGCAACTACCAAAAGGGCCAGAGGCTAGAACGCATTTTCTTAATAGACATGAAGGAATGGACATCACTCCTGTTAAACTCAGGCAATAAGAATGTAAACAAGAAATCGAGCAACGGTGCAGCATTAAATAACATTCCATGATCTATATTAGTAAGTAAGACGTGTTAGTGCTTGAAGCTGATACATTGTACTTGTATTAATAGAAACGGTCGAACAATGGTACGTAAGGTAGTCAAATTATTTGTATGATTAATAAACATAGGCACATGATAAACAAAAAATGTTAGGAGTAGGAAAAAAATTAAAATTAAATACGACTGGATAAGGATCCTGTTTCAACTTTGAAAAAAAAATATCTAGGAATAAACGAGCGTAAACCATTATTCTAATACTGTTAAAATTGAGATGTTTTTTCAGTCGAGGTAAAGTAAATTTTTTTTTGCAGTATATTTTTGGGTTAGTTATAATAAAGCTCAGCTATGATCAGGCTTGTGAGGAACTTTGTGTTAATGAGACGGATGTGCCAATCACCAGTCCATAAAGAGGCATGATTTTGCTTAAACCACCTTTCAAAGACAGAAAAGAACAAACAAAGATAACGAAGATTCTAACTCCACGCCGTAAATGGCCACGAGAGAGCAAGTAATTACACTATGACGGGGGCAATTATAGGCGATAACTTACAAGTGTTACAACACAGTTTATTACGCCTCTATCTTCACTATATTACAAAAAGTCTGCCAGTCTGTGAAGATAAAAGTCAGATTCAACGGGAGTGTATAATCGTCAATTGCATCTGCGATCTCAGTTTTAGAAAGTATTTTGTGGATAGTCAATGCTTAGGATTGTACAGAATAGGAACTTATAAGTTATATATTACATTCTTGCTGCAACAAGGCGTGTTTATTGAACAATTGCACGTACCTTGAATCACAGCTTTAGATAATAAAATTTCAGGATAGTTCCAGCTTTAAACTACAAAGCTTCCGATTCGTTGCAGAAATTATTAATCACGCACGCCACAAACCTTGTTTCCTTTGGGGATACTTAAAGAATACTACTTTTTTCCGGTATATCAAGGAGTTGGGCCGACTATGATCGGATAGAATCATGAGGTAATGCACAGGAGACCCCAGCGCGGGACGTCAGAGCAGATCTGGTATCCTTAGAATTAGTACCTCGTTGGTTTTTAATAGTGGTAAGAAGAGAAGTCGCATTAAAAAGCATGTTCATTGAAAATACTGTGATTCTGCACCATGCCTCTACATGGCTTGGAGTCGTGAGCAAGCACAATACGACCGGCATTTCTCCAATAGATTAGTCATGCGAGTGTGGCAATGCTTCAGTTATCGCTCATTATTATCTCGATTACGCACCTCAATAAAAACTTTACATTGTTAGGACGTTTCACAAATTCTTTTCTCAAGTTTCTCTGGTTTCTTAATTTTATTTGTTCCCAACTAATTATGTACCTACATTATTAAGTTTTTGCAAAAGATAATACTGAAACCTGAACAATTTCATATGATCTAGCAAATTATATCTTAGAAGACAAAATTTGTCTTCTTACTATTATCTATTTATTATATCTTAACTAGGTATTTAATAGTTTCTAGAGAAGGATTCTAGGAAAGGTTGATTGGTAGAGTCATTAACCGCTCGTTTGGTTTTGGTCAGTTTACTTACCAAGATTTTTTAGCCGTTGTTTGGTTTTGGTTAGTAAACTGACCAGTGATTTAGCGTTTTTTTTTTTTTTTTTTTGCGCAAACCCTCATTCTTTTTCCAGAATGTTAGGTAGCTTAAAAACGAAACCCGTGTTTTTTACCTTAACACGTATACGTAATACTAATGTTTTATTTGAAAGTACTTACCTTAAAAATGGCGGGACTTCCAAGTCCGTCGCGCGCTATGAAACAGTCCTTGTCCAACGTAACGATTTCTTTAATATATTGACTATCGAATCGTGTAATTTAATTTTGAATGAACACCATGCTGATAAAAACCAAACCGAGTTTGTTTTCATCAGTTCTCTGGATTGCCCAACCGCCTCATCAAAATATCATCATGACATAAAATTATATTTTCTATTATATTTACCTGTGTTACTTTATTACTTTTAATTATTAAAAAACACAAAATACAATTTACATAAATAACACTCTGTAAACCCTAGTGGATTCGTTTTGAGTGTTCACCAACCCCTTTGTTTTTACCCCAATCTTTTAACTTGGACGCCCCCTTCTTATTTAACGAATTATCTCGAGCACTTGATTGACTGACTGACTCTTCCACTGGAATAGACGGCATCCCGTATTCTTTCGTGACCAAATCTTCAGAAAAAGTTACAAAAATATTTTTGTCTTTTGTTAACACCTTCTTCCATAGTGATATAATTCCAGAACAGTGGAAAACGCAAATAATAGTCCCTATCCTTAAACCTGGTAAGGATCCCTCAGACCCATCCAGTCGTCGACCTATTATATCGCGTTATCATCCATCAGTAATGGCCAAAGTGGCGGAACATTTGATAGAACGCCGTCTCGAGTGGTTGGCAGAAAATGGCGCCGTCCTCGCTAAAACCCAATTTGGATTTAGGAGAGGAATGGGCACCTTGGACAACCTCAGTTTAACATTTAACAACCTCGGTTTTTTTCTGCCGTGTAGCAATCTGTCGAATCTAAGAATCAGCCCAATTCACGATCTGTCGTGTAGCGAATGCCGAATTACGAATCTGTCTATTCTAGAATCTGTCCTACACTGAATAATGGGGACCCCATTGAAGCTTATTACCTAGGGTGATGCCTAAAAAGACAGTGTTATCATAAAGTTCTAGGTTTTTGTAGTATATCAATGCGGGTAAGCACATCTTTTGGAATTATTCTGTTTGTTTAGTGAGAGTTTAGACGAAAACCGGTGTTTCGCAATTGCATACAAGCATGACTTTATGAACTTTGCAAGAGGAAACTCTCAACCATCGACTTGTTGTTCGTATGTAACCGACAAGGTATTAACGTCATTTTAACGACCAGCCCAAAAAATCCATAACTTTGTCATTCCCCTCCGAACTCTGGGAGGTCGTAACAACAAAGGTGCAAGTTGGGTGCAAGCTAGATCATTGACCCAAGCGACAGGCGACGCGATTGATAACACAGGTTAAATGGTCCGTGCTGCCGTGGCCTATAACAATACCCCGTACTGTATGCTATTCAATTCGTTAATACCACACTAATACCCTTATAATTTGTTGAGTGATTTACTGGAAATGCACTATCGATTTGATGCTCATTCGGCTGTGACTGGTTGAGAGAATAATGTATTTTTTATCAATGTTGTATTGTAGTCGAGCACTTCATTATATATAATGTTTGGTTGTGTTGTGTTGGTTAGGTACCTAGTTCCTCGGGGCTTTTCTGATAGAACGAAATGGATTCCTGAAACTATGACAGGCGTTAAGTTTGCAGGAAGGTACATACCTACTTATAAATGACGTAAGTAATAGAATAAAAGTAAAGACACTGTATGGTAGGAGATTGCTAAGGATTGGGACGGTTGGAAATGGTAGAGATCTTGGGACCGTGGGACGAAATTGTTTGACAAAAATAAATTATAAAACGAGCACGGCAAAATACTGACATCAGCGTGTGATCAATTGCATGGTCCACAATGGTCCATAGTAGTCCGAGCACATTCGATTTTTGAAAAGTAAAGACTCATCGTGCGGTAGCTCGCATAGCCGTTTGTAGTTTGATTACATTCGAGTTTTAAAAGATATAAGACATAATCGTGTCGTTTATTGAATGAAGTTACCTTACCCTGCGTCCCGCGTAGTCTGAACACGTTCAAATTTTAAAAGAGAAGTGATAAATTGTCTTTTTTAAACTTTCGCGATCACAACACATTATTAACATACATATAACCGGGTATTTATCGCGTAAATTACCTTTATTATTTCCCCTTTTACGTTTCGCTTGGATTGCACCAAGCATAGTCCCGGGAAGACTGATGTGATGGAGGTACCGCAGCAAAGCGAAGGCGTTTGTTGAACTACCCTCACTTGATCTTCATAAAAATTATTAGGGCCGGTTCCCACTGGGACAGCACACTACACTGACTGTATCCACATACTGAGTTGATTTTTCACGCCGAATACATTTTGCTATCACTGGATTCCATGAGGCAGAGAGTCTGAAACCGTCTTCACGATTGAAATTAGGATGCTTCTTAATCTCAATCGCTTCCCGAACCATTCTCTTATAATAGTGCCTCTCGTTGGCTAGGATTTTTGGGTTGTGTAATTCAATCCAGTGATTAGGTCCTGAGTCTACTATATGCTCTGCTATAGCAGACTTGTTTATTTGTCGATTTTTCACCGCAGCTATGTGCTCCTTAACACGTTCGGCGACAGTGCGCTTCGTTTGGCCTATGTAGGAGCGCCCACAGCAGCAATCGATCTTATAATGGGAAATAATAAAGGTAATTTACGCGATAAATACCCGGTTATATGTATGTTAATAAGAAGTGATAAAGTCTATCTAAATGTTAATTACGTCAATAACCATAGTATTAAACCAGTCAAGTCACAAAATTATCATCGTATTTTTGATTGGATGGTCCTGCGTAGTCCGGACATTATACGAACTTTAAAAGATAAAAGACTCTCGAATGACTATACTTAACTTTGATAAAGGACCAAAGTCAAGTCCCAGAAATCAAGTATCACAAAAACAGAGTGAAACAAAAGGACCGCCACCCAATGCACTCGAGCTCGATAAGTCATCGTCGCCGAAACTCAGGACATGCTCACATAAAAAGTTACCAGAAAAAAATATGTAAGCTCACGTTTCCATGAACCCACGGAGTAACTTGGGAGAGCAGGCTTATTAACTGAATGAATAAACACTTTAAGTACTTCACGAAAAAAGCATCGAATTAACTTAGTTATTATAAGTATAATTATTGTGTTTCGTGTTGTTGTATTTCAGGATATATGACGGACTAGCTGGTGCCTGCGGCTTTGCCCGCGTTTTTTTTAGTCCTTGATAAATCTCCTATCCAACACTAAAATATTTTTTTCAATTCGAACGAGAATAACTTCCTTCCTTGTTAATATTAATATATATTCAACCAAACCACAACCTCTTCAGCTTTATAATATTAGTTCCTATAGATTGTCCTTCGAATACACAGAATCGCTTACATTCAGCACAGTTCAGTTCATTGTTAGAAGAGTCAACCTTAGCGATAGTTAGATCTCACATAAACTTTTCTCAAAACTGGTGGACCCCTATCTCGGTCACACGAAACCCGATTATTATTATTATTAAAAGTCTGTTTTGTTTCACACAAAGGTCTCATTTCCTTCCTTCCACATTTCTTTGTCGTTAGCTACTGTGGTCCAGTCTTCCAAGTGTGCGTCGAGTACGTCCCTCCATCGACATCTTCGACTGCCGTCGTTTCCTGTCCAGTGGGACCCATTTTGTCCTTTGACTTAACCAATTTATCATAGTTATCAAGCTATATATCCACTACGGATATAGCTCATGATAACGTTGGTAAATTTGTTAAGTGAAGGGCAAAATAGATCCATTGATGACTTCATCTCATAGTCTAATGTGCCTAGTGCAAGTTATGCAAGTCTAAAATGACACATTAACTTGCAAGTTGCTGCACCTAAGTTGACGCAACGCTATTTTTAGAACATAGGCAAAATATTTGTTTACTACTTGCGGGAATTTTTTTAATTTTGCATGTAGAAGTGCTAATGGACCGTCGCTAGCAATTTATGTACAGCAGATCATTCCTATATAAATGATCTGCTATAACTCTAACAATTTGATTGTAAAATATTACCAAATTGGCATAAAAGCGACCCATAGAATTATTAAGAAATGTAGGTATAGATCGAACCTGGATTATTTATTATCCTTTTATGGACTTAACCATTAAAGAACGACAAATCGTGACGTGGTAGAGTGTTCAGTGAAAACGCAACTCGTAAGTAGTTCCAACTCTGAATCGACGGAAGTCGCCAAGCGACGCGATATTTTGAGCAAAGCCCGACAGGCATGGCATGCGACTTGGATATGTATAAATACGTCCAGTGGATAGATAGATAGGTACTGGTACTTAGAAGCCGCAGTTTACTTGATAGGTGCAACTATGTACTTATAAATCCAATAAATCTTGAGCAATGACAAACTATCTCTTTAATAACACCCACACAGCTACAGACATTGCGTTCACAAATTCTTTGCGTTTCTTCTCAAGAATGTTATTTACGAACTTATAAGCGGGGTAAGCTTTAAGTTCGTAAATATTCCAAACTAGTCGACAGCCAATTATTGCATTGATCAAATGCAATCGTAAAGTACTTACGGCGGCTCGCATTGAATGCCTATTTCAAACAATAGCGTTGACAAAGAGGTGAAATATTAAACCAACACTACGCAGGTAATCATTAACATTTATCCTTGGACCGAAATAGAAAGGATATCCGTTTGAACTGAATGAACTTTACATCATGTCACTTAGACACCAACCTAGATTACTAGATTAGAAGCATTGGCACGGGGGTACCAGAAAGGGAGCGAAGGCCTCAAAAGGTCACCAAAGGTCAAAAACTTTTATTTTTTTGGTAACCTTTTGAGGTCACAATAACTCCGGTCCCTGTGACCCTAGGGTCACCAAAATCAATCAGTCTCTGATTAAGACGGTGCTAACAAAAAAGGTTTCATGTAAATCGGTCAACGCGTTCAAAAGGTTGTAATCGTCCCATACACAGACAGACAGACAGACAGCGCTATGCATATTAGGGGGCGAAGCCCCCTAATTATCGGTAAATAGTGTCTAAGGTTATTTTCAGAGGCAGAGTTCTTACCAAGTGTACCTTTATCTCTTGGACACAGGTAGTCTAAAAACATGTGGTCTAGTGATCGATCTCTTCCAGGCAGCCTTTGGATGGACAGGAATGTGTTAAAAGAGAAGACGGTAACGTAAATTATACGTAAAATAATCAAAAAAATAATATGAAACACTAAGAAATAAATATTCACAGGGCAGTGTAGTCACATTCTTTAGCAAATTAATGTGAAAATATGCGTCTGAAATTATTTCTATTAATTATTATAAGCGGTAATCATTAATAAAGATAACAATGAGGCAGTAAAATAACAATAATGCTTACTTTTCCACTCCTGGTCTCTTCAATTTTGTGTTTGGAGTTTAGCGCCTTTGATTATTTATCTAAATACTTAATCAGTTTAGCGCTGGAGTTATGCCGACTAGTTCATAGTTTAACCGAATACTTTATGTTATTGTTTTGTTTTGATACTTCATCAGTAGCAAAAAGTTGTTGGGTCATACATAAGTATGGTACCTCTACCAACTACCTCCATAGTAAAAATGAAGCGTAACTCAATGGAATAGAAATATCCGGTTCCAATCGCTCTCAACACAGTGTACTCTCAAGGACGCACCCAACCCGCACCCTGCATCCGTTCCGTGAATTGGGGTAAAAGTGCATTGTTACCAGCAAAAACAGAGACAGATGTTCATTTTTATGTTATATCTCACAGCTAGCTTACAAAGCTCAGCTTAGCAGGTGAATCCTTAATTCCCAGAGTGGGTATCACTAGCCGATAGGTCCACAAATTGAGGTCAGCTGCTCGCAAAACTCTTCCCAGTTAACCGGTAGAATAAAACACTATGATCAAATTGTCTTATGCGTCCCATTAACACTTCACTTTCCCTACAACCCAGAATTTAAGGCTTTTACTCATCTGCCGGCAACTGCAAGGTAATTACAGGCCCACAGGGGTGGTTACCCGTAATGATAAAGGAGAAACCTTTGATAGATCACCAATGAAAGAATACTTTCACGCAAATTGCTTGAAAGTGTGCCGTGCGAAATGGTATTTTTCGAAAATACTTGTACGGGTTTGGATATGACAGATTTCTGCGTGCGAAGGCCAGCCACCCACCGGCACCGGGAGCGCTTGCTTTAATCGCGGCCCGATCAGCTGCTTGTTTAAACTTTAAACATGCTTTTATTAAACCTACATTTTCTTTTTCCTTGATATCTTATCACGACAAATTGTTCGCCACTTGAAGCTATTGGGCAATTGAAATTATCGGTTTCGTGTGTTATTATCGTGCTAAGTTTGCAAATAAATAAATAAATGATTAAATAAATAAATAAGTAGGTACATAGTTTTATGTATTCAAAACATAACGACTTTTGCTTGTGGTGTGGTGTCACGAAAATCCTACGTTCCAATTCACGTCAGTCAATTTCATTTCCTAAGCTATGCATTTTCACCAATGTCTAAAAATTGTGTGTAGAAAACCCTATCGCTTATTTTGAGCGACAATTCTCTGAAAAAAAAGCTAGTTTAACCCTTAAGTAGGTATAGTTTTCCTACAAAATTCATGGTAAAACCAAAGATTTAAATCGTAAAACTACGTGATTTATTTTCAGATTTGTAATCCTAGCCGTTTAGTTTTTATACGAAAGGGACGCTCATGAAATAAAATAAAATAAAACCGGGCAAGAGCGAGTCGGACTCGCGCACCGAGGGTTCCGTGCCATCATACAGTATATGACAAAGGCGGTTTTAAAGATGTTTCAAAATGGGCTAGGTCTATGTACCCAGACTGAAAAATTGTGCAAAAATCGGTGATTTAGGAAAAAATACTCTTAATTTAATTTAAACTAAAATGATTGTTTTATTAATGTTTTAAATACGAGGCATAATTATCACTGGTAACATTTTTACTAGGCAGCCAAGACAGTTTCTAATAAATTCTTGTAACTGTCACTGCCTAATGATTTTGACAGATGGTTTTACGTGTTTGAGTTGAAGATTTTGAAGTTTTTTAACAGTAGCTAGGCTCTTAATGTAGTTTACGTAGGTAGCCTGAGGTACTTAGGTACTCGAAAATTGAAATACCTCATTTTGACTTGATTTAGCTTCTATCATAAATCATTCATTTCACTATTATGTCAACAGCTGTCAAAATTACGTCACCAACTGTATTGGTCCGCCATATTGTTCTACAGTTTTGTGTTGCTCGACTTAGGCTAGTTATTGTTAGGAAAATGCATCAAACGAAGCAACATATTAAAAAACTGATAGTGGGAAAATGTTTAATAAATATTTAGCTATGTTTGTGCCTGTGTACACCTAGTTAGCCTGGATTCCATACATTCGTGAAACAGCTCCTTTGTTGGAGAACCTTGACAGCGCCATCTCTTGTCTGATAGCGGAACTTATGTAGATTTTTTACACTTTCGATGATTTCTAAAAAAATATTCTAAGTAGAGAGATTGTAATATTATCCCCTAATCTTTACATACACTTATAATAGCAATAAAAGTTTCAGAGGTTTATCTCCGCAAACTTTGGGGATAAGGGGGGAACGCTATTTTTTTCAACATTTTTGTAAATAACTCAAAAACGATATAATTTGAAGGAAAACTAAAATCTGTTTATTAATGTGCAAATGAATACTTTTCATATAATACCCCACATCACCTAGTAACTTTCCAAAAATTTTGAAAACCCCCCTTCCACCCCCATTGTCTAAAAAACTATGCAAATTAGAGAGTTCGCTATAATTTTTCTATAAAGTTTACATACACGTCTATTATCAATAAAAGTATCACGGGTTTATCTCTGCAAACTTCGGAGATAAGGGGGGGAAAGGTCGTTTTCTCAAATTTTTTGTAAATAACTCAAAAACGATACGGTTTAAAGTAAAACTAAAAACTGTTTATTAATGTGCAAATAAATACCTTTCATATGATACCCCACATCACATATTAACATAACAACATTTTTGAAAACCACCCCCCTTTTCTAAAAAACTATGCAAATTTAAGAGTTTGCTATAATTTTCCTATAAACTTTACATACACTTCTATTAGCTTTAAAAGTATCACGGGCTTATCTCTGCAAACTTCGGAAATAAGGGGGGGGGAACGGTCGTTTTTTCAACATTTTTGTAAATAACTCAAAAACGATACGGCTTAAAGGAAAACTAAAAACTGTTTATTACCGTGCAAATGAATACCTTTCATATTATACCCCACACGGCCTAGTAACATCACTCAAAAAATTTGAGATCCCCTATCCGCCTGCAAACAAAATAAGAATAATTTTTATATTTTCATATATGCTATATTAGTAAAAAAGTGTTGTCTTTTACCGTTTTAAATTTCAAGTTAATAGCATCAGTAGTTCTCGAGATATCCATATGTGACAGACAGACAGAGTGATTCTATAAGGGTTTCTTTTTACCATTTTGGTCCGGAACCCTAAAAATATAGTTTCTTCGTAAAGCCGCGCACATACGGACAAAGCGAAACTAACTTGTACTATGGAACCCTAAAAAGGTATTAATTTATGTGGTATGTAGTGCAGGCCAGGGGGAGTCGTACGGACACGAAGAATCGCGTCCACTGTCGATCGCGCCCGTCGGAAACCACCCTACAACTACCCTACTACTACCATACAACTACCCTACTACTACCACCCTACAACTACCATTACTACTACCCTACAACTATGCTACAACTAATGCTGAAACATGTGTTTAATATTTTTTTTCGATACAAACTTTCATCCCCTTTTTTAACCCCTTCTGATTTAATTTACGCTACGAAAAGTAGCCCATCTCCGTCTCCATGGTCTAATCTACTTCTAACTAAAATTCATCCAAATCGGTTCAGCGGTTTTGACGTGAAAAGGGAACATACATACATACATACATATATATTCTTACTTTCACTTTGAAAGTAGGATAGGATAAGACAGTATAGGATGAGTAGGTATCTTTAGCTATGTAGTAGGTAAGTACTCTAAATGTATAACATTAATGCATTCATAATCATAATCAATGATAGCGAGCAAGCGCAGACGCAGCTTCAAAATAAAATGAACGTAATGAAATGACTTGCACGACGAGGCGGGAAGGATAGGGGGCGCGCGGTAGGAGCGGCCGGCGCACGCCCCCCGCACCCGTCTTCACACCCGCACTCGAGCGAGAGGCGACAGCCCGCCAGCTGCGCGTCTTGTGTTTTTCGGATTTTGCGGTGTGATCGACGTTTCTTTCTCTATTTTGCCCGTTATTTTATTCAAGAATAGTTTGTTTACATCCGATTCCGCGTGTGAACCTTTACGTTCCAAAAACAAATTAAAATTACCTGAGTGAAAAGTGCCAGCCAAAACAGGCTGTAAAGTGCATCTTACGGATTCCAGTGCCTTTTGTTGAAAACAGTGGATTTACCAGAATGTTTGTGGACTAATTTTTGACAAATTTATTTTGCTCTGAAGCCAGCTGTGACTGCATATGACCAGTGATTGTTGTCGTGGCCGGTTTCCACAGAGGAAACTTTCGAAACGTGCATAAAACAGAGGGTAATGCTTTCCTAGCGAATGCGGGCCCTGCCTGCACGCATTCCGCAGGAAGCAAGTGCCGGCAATAAGCATTTTACGGTGAGTAAAGCGCATTCAAGTTCATCGTACTTTGACCTAAAATTTACGAGTGACGGCGTGACAAAGGCTTGGACTGGCCAGTGTCAAATGTCAAGACGTATCTCAGTGCAAGTGAAGAAAGGTGAATTTACTGTGATAGCATCGTCTCTTACCGGTCCCTGATTGGATAGAAAAGTGGAATCCTAAGTGGACTGTGGAGCTGTGTCATATTCAATTTCACTGCCTAGATAATTGGTGTCCTAGAAAACTGTTCCACATATGAGTTCCAATGTGCAGTAATATTGTGCATACCGATGAGCACCTGCTTTCAATGCTATCTCATTTGAAGCAAAGTCCAAGTATTGCCAATTTACCCATAAATATTGAAGCATTTTCAAGGTTCTTGATTTTTCTTATTCCATCCATCAGTTTGTTCTAATTCAAATATTAAGGAGAATATTATTGAACACAAAACCTTCTACTTTATTTCAAATCTATTCTTCATTTGAAATTAGGTAAATAGAAAGAATTTCTAGATCTGATATTTGTAATGAAGGTAAGGCCATATATTTTTAACTTAGCCTATTTTGTTCCCCTGCTGGGCAAAAGCCTCCCCAAACCATTCCAGTCGTCCCTGGTTTTTGCACAATCCCACCAGCCCCATTAAATAGTTCTATTAGAGATGATTTTATACAGTAACAGCAACTGTTAGTCATGCGGGATGGTGCAATGCCTGGGACATTGCTGGGCAAGCTAATCTAACAATGTTATTATAACTTTAATATAAATGTTAAAAAAAAATACTTAACAATTTATGCTGTAAGGAAAGGAAATAATATTTGAAGTATAGCATAATGTTTGTTATGCAAGATGCATTTTAAGTTCATGTTACAGATTATCTTTTAAAAGTCAAACTGGTTGCCTTATCTGATTTTCTTTGATTCCTTTAAACACGGAGTATATTTAAACTCTTAAAACCAAGAATTTTGACAATAAAATGCAATGAAAATATCTAGTGTTAATTCCACTAATGCTTTACTAGATATTTTCATTGCATTTTATTGTCATAATATGGATTTCCGCAAAGTAACGCCTGATTTCATTAATTATATCAAGAATTTTAATATTCTTATTTAAACATACATATAGCTTTAAATACAGAGAAGGAAGATATTAAGCTTACAAATTATTAAGTGATGTCTACTAATAATTGAGGGAAGGCAAGAAATATAATTATATTTCAAAACTATGGCTTTTGCCCAGCAGTAGTACCTACTACTGGAGTTTTTAAATACCTACCTAGGTATGGTCACGTTAGGATAAGTGAACAAAATATTTTTCAAAACTATAAACATTATTGCTTCCAAGAATCAGACTTGTTGATGGTAATGGTGAGACACAACACATGTGACATGACAAATACTATGCATAATTTCTTCAGATTTATACAGATTTATTTTCTTTTACATTGAACTAGAGACCCGCTCCTTCTTTGCACAGGTGTATGGATAAACCAATCATCGGTTGTCTATCTTGTGTGTAGAGTTTATAAAGTTATGAATTATGATTTTCTAAAGTCATAGAATAATAGTTGTTTAGGATGGGAGACACAACTCTGTCGGATTTCTAGGGTTTTTCGTTTTTCCTAAATTTCCTGGCAACTTCAACAATCTTCATCATGGTTCAGCAAACTTACACCAAATCTCAACGAACTTTACATCTAAACTTTCCTCTTTAAACACTAGTGAAAATCACATCAAAATCCCTTGCGTGTTTAAGGAGGAGAAGAACGCCACAACAGACAGACAGACAGCATGAAGCGACTTCAATTTATACTAAGTTGAGATATTGGTGATGTTCACATACACACTTGTTACATTAGTACCTAAAGGCACTAACTACACAGACACAGCTAATGCCTCCACCAATCCTTTGCCCTGCAGCAGGACAGTAAATTAATACTTATTATTTATTATAAGCCATTGGGGTCCCACTATTGGGCAAAAGGCTGGACCTCACCCAATTCTCTCAAAAAATAATAATAATCAAGAGTTTCTGAAATTCATCAATCTTCCCCATCACTGCATGTTCCATTGAGCTAAGAAATATCTAGAACATCTGCTTTAATTGATAGCCATTTTGGATTGAAGCCGAATAAAACTGAATGTTCTACTAATTACAGTTCAGTTGTACAAGTAATAGGTATTGTGTTTGATAATCTATCTGTCAACACACTGGCCATCTGCCAACAATGTCCATCAATTATCACTTGTAATCACAGTGATGTTAATGTAAAAATAATTCTATACCAATTAGCCACTATAGGTTTAAGTAACTAAGTTGTTTTTTTTTTGTATTGTTTCTTTTTTAAATCGTGTTATTTTAGTTTGTATTGGAGTTATGTTTTTGTTATAAGATTTTATAGGACGATGTGGTCGCCCAGCGACAAAGTCCTTCAAATAAATAAAAAAAAAAAACAATACACAACTTAAAAAAACATTTTTGCAAGCTTTTTTATAATACAACTCTGCATACAAGTTGAGGTCAATTTTTACTAATTTATCTCAACAATAGAATGTCTACTGCTGGACATAGGCCTCTCATGGATTTCCAAGTACTGGTCATGAGAGGGTGTTGCCATACTCGCCAAGGTCATGACAGGATGGCATGCGCGTTGGTGAGCATAGTATGGGATTACAATACACCGAAAAACGCTGCTGTCCATCTTCCAGAGGTATCCCTTGGCAGATTCTTACTGCATCCACTCATCTGAGGTCTCCTTAGTGGAACTTTTTGAGTGATCACAGGATGAAGGAATATCCTGTATAATCTGCAAGCTGGATGATGAAACCATTAAAAAAAGCAGTCAAAGGCATTATATTAATATAATTATCATAATGTTTTTTTAAAAATATACTTATTAAACTTTCGCGTCTTTTTTAATCTTTCGCGATCACGACACATTATCAACGCATATTTAATCGGGTATTTATCGCGTTATTTACCTTTATTATTGCCCGACGTTTCGACAGGATTGCACCCATCGTAGTCCCGGGAAGACATACCAAGTAATACCTACATATGTATTGATACATACCTACATTTGAAGGTACTTAGACAAGTATCTAACCATGTTTCAACCATAAGTAAAAGTATTCATTAGTTTCTCACACAGATCAAATTAATCTAACTCCCAACAAAGACCACCCAAACAACAGATGTAACCCTATAAATTTTCTTAGTATCTCATCCTGTCATTTGAAACACTCAAACAAAACCAGATAAAACACGAAAGATCCCAAACTTTTTAGTATCAGTATGGTACCAACTGTAAAAGTAGCTTTAAAATCTATTTCTGTTTGGAGATTGGGGAGTGTGAAGTTACAGGCTTATCTTACGTTCATCTGTGTCACGCTAATTGATATCTTGTGTTAAAAAACTCAATTGCTTGCATCTGCTCTCTGCAGGCGAAAATAGTTAAAGGCCTAGTTATATTGCTGGATTTTCGCTGAAACATTTTATCTTGATTTGGACAAATAACGGCAGCAACTGCAAATTTTAAAAACACAGATGTGGAAACGTAAACAAGCATGAAGAACAAAACAATAATGTTTTAACTTTCCAATCAAAAATTTGGGAGTTCTCATTAGACTCAAATGTATAAGTATTATTTATTACCGTTATCTCTTTACTATCTTGCCATCATCCTTCATCATAATCTAGAGTCGTAGAACCGAATGAATATTTCCATACAAAGGCTGCTTACCAAAACGCTACCAAGCACTACTTCTGTAGCGAGTAAGCTTACATGTTGCAAAAATGCACCTAACACATTTACTTTGTGTGCTACAAGTTGATACATGCAAATTGACGCATAGAGCACGTTTCTCACGTACATAATCTGGACTGATCTGTGCATGACTTCCTTCTTCCGTCTCCAAGTTGCATAAAAAAAATTGTTAATTAGTCTAATCATCACTATTCTCCTGCCCTTATCCCTCATTAGGCGGGTTCGTCACTAGATGTTCTTCTGTTCTCAGCACCATGCTGTTCAAACATTTTATGTGTATATATTATTATGACCTTGATACTTAATTCATTAAGCATATCACCACTTAATTTAAAATTTCTTCAGCCCGGTTTGACACATGGCTGCTTCCTCTGTCAAACCCGATTCTTCGCAGTGTGGATCCATGTCTTGTCTATGATTTAGACCTTACGTGGATAAGTATTTTTCAAATGTAGAGTTTCCTATATTCTGAGAATCATAAGATACAATTGAATCTAAAAATCACATGCCCAGCCCACTGCTGTCCTTCCCAATCATTTTACGCCTTACCAAGACCATGACTTTGATTCAGGGCCACAGAGCTACTAATTAAGCTCACTCTCTTAGTCACATCACCACCTGTTTACTATTAACTGACTCACCATCTTAATTGCTAATTACATCACTTTTCCATGCAATTGATTACGATTGTTTATTCCTTTATTGAACTCTAATCAGTCAGCAATCACTGCAAAACATTAATGGGGATAATTATTTACCTAATGACCATTCGTGGACAAGCATCATGGAAATGATGCATGTCAATAAAGTAGACGTCCCACTAAGGCCCTGAGAGAGCCCTCGTGGTTAATATCCCGTAGATACTCATAGTGATCAATATAAACATGATAGTTATAAAAGCTATATTATATAATATAATACATAAAAGGTTATGAAAAGGTTTTATTAATAGTCATATTAATTAAAATCTTCATTATGAAAACAAGTAAGATGCAACAAGCTGCATGACATTGCATTCCATAAGTAAAATCGAAAGTAATAAGCTCTTAATTTCATTTTAAAACCGGAAAATAGCAATGCCAACAATTCTGTTTCGCGACAAAAATAAACGAGGCAGTGGCAGTAGCGCCCCTCAAGTCGTGTTTTGTCAACATCTGTTAGCTTTTATTCAGAATCCTATATTCGCCATGGGTTCATAACGTTATTTTTATAAGCTTTGAAGAATATTACGACGTAAGCTCGTGCAATCTAGCTTTTACTTTTTTACAATCCTTTCGCGTTCGTTTTCTGTCACGAAAACTTGACATTAAACTTTAATTATCTATTTCCTACTTACCGCAAAGGTAAATATAACTCTGTGCTAAGTAAGATCAAAGAAGCCTCCGCGATCTGGATAAATATTCCATAGATTACCAGTATCGCCCCTCAAGTCGTATTGTCAACATCTGTTAGATCTTATTCAGAACTCTGTCTGAGCCATGAGTTTATGACGTTATTTTTGTAAGCTGTGAGGCATATTTACGACAGAAGTTCATGCGATCTCGATTTTAGTTGTTTACAATTCCATGGCGTTTTTTTTTTCGTTAACCATAGTCTTGTGACAAGACTGTGGTTAACGGAAACAACGCACAAGACTCTTGTCACGAAAGCTTCATGCTTTTAATTTTGGGCATTTATATGAGTAATAAAGTAATGTTAGGTTACGTAACCCTCACATTACTATCATTACTTTGTATCCCACTGTTTCAAGAGTACTAAGTACTTTGAGTGCTAAGATCAAAGAAGCTGATTATGGTAAATATTCCAAAGATAAAATGACTGCTTTAATCAAAGAACTTCCGAGATCGTGGTGAATAAACACATTATTAAAGGCACAAAATCATTGTGCATCCACCATGCCAGTGGTAATTAAATAAGTACAATTGTTTTCCCAAATAAACTTAAATAAATAAATAAATTGTGTCGAACCATTTAGATTTCGTTTATTGAACAACATCAACCCGATATGATGATCATAATTATGATGTTCGATATTTCTCTGATGAATCACACTGTTTGATATTACTATTCCATTTTGATTACACAGGTTTTGAAATCGGTTAAAATTGCCAAATCCCTAGCCAACATAGGCGGTTGTTGCTTAAAAATCATAATAAATCTTTATAGATTTATATCGCGTCAGCAACTTTTTATTAAATGCATTATTACTATATTGGAGTATCGAGTAGCTATAGTACTATTTTTATTTTATATTTTCGTTTTGCCAGGATTGTATCTATCGGATTGTATCTAATGCATGCTGTAATGCACCGGTTCTGACGGAAGATCAGCGTTGTGCTCATGAGAATGAGAAGTTGAGAAACTTAGGCTGAGTCAGACGCCTTTTTACCCGACTGCGCGACGCAAAGGAGTGGTAATGTGTTCATCAGTCTATGTATGTATGTTTGAACCTATGTGGCTCTCTAGAGCGCAAACGCGTAGGCCGATTTTGATAATTCTTACGTTAATCGATTCGTCTCAATATTGCGAGTGTCACTAAAGACATTTTAATAATAATACAAAAAAAACGGCGAGTACCAGACGCCATATTGTCAAAATTAAAAAAAAAAAAGTCGACCATCTTTATCAAGTGAGGTATCGTTGAATAGGTATTTTAAAATAATTTTAAGGTTTCTTTTATCATTTTCCATTTTAAATGACCATTTAGGATCTATAATCATTTAAAGTTGGCTAACTAACAACCACTCTCGCTAATTAGGTATTAGTTTGCGTAAATCTTCTTTTCATGTTGAAGGGAATGGAGGGGGTAGTGTGCCATCACTAAACCCTTCATCGCTACTCTCTCCTTGTCTTTTTCTCAAGAGAGACCACCTCTTCGTCCTTCACTTTTATAATATAATAACCTAACAAATTATGAAATTATTAGTACCTACTACCTACCTAGGTACTAGGAAAATGCAGAAACTAATCTATTAGAACACGATGATGAAAATGATATACCAAGACCTTTGAGAAAAGAACGATGTAAGTATATTATTAAATCAAGGAGAACAAGAAGTAGGTATAGAAGAAAATGAATCTGATAGGAGATTTACTAATGAAGAATTCGAACGAGCTCTTTCCTTATTGAATATTCAACAAAAACAGCTTTTTAGAAAAGTGTCTCAGAAACTCTTGAATGATGATAATCAACCTCTTAGAATGTTTGTCACTGGTGGAGCCGGTACTGGCAATACCTTTACCCTAAAATTAATCGTAGAAGAAGTACGGAGGCTCCGTAGCAATCGTACACATGAGAGAGCTATCATTGTAGCTGAATAAAGGCTCCAAAGTGTTCGCGAGAGATAGTTCTATTGGGCAGAGCCAGATGACGAAGCTGAAGAGGGAAGATGGCAGCATAACGTCAAGTAAAGCAGAAGTGTTAAGGGAAGTCGAAAGGTTCTATGGACGGCTCTACGATTCGGTCACTAAACCTGTTTGCAGTGCGGCCAACGACCCAAGAGCTAAACTGACCCGACATTATACCGAGGATATCCCGGACATCAGCCTGTACGAGATCAGGATGGCCTTGAAACAGCTTAAGAACGACAAGGCGCCGGGTGAAGACGGAATCACTTCAGAGCTTCTGAAAGCGGGTGGATCTGGTTATTTCCAACTACTAACAAGCCGGGTTCCGAAAAGGCTACAGTACCATAGACCACATACATACGCTGCGGCAAGTCATACAGAAGACCGAAGAGTATAACTTGCCGCTATGTCTTGCGTTTGTGGACTATGAGAAAGCCTTCGATTCGATCGAAACATGGGCGGTGCTTGAGTCTCTCCAACGATGCCGAATTGACTATCGGTACATCGAAGTGTTGAAGTGTTTGTATACAAACGCCACTATGTCAGTCCGAGTACAAGAACAGAGCTCGAAGGCGATTCCCTTAAAAAGAGGCGTAAGACAGGGAGACGTAATCTCTCCGAAACTGTTTACGACCGCTTTGGAAGATGCCTTCAAGCTCCTGGAATGGAAAGGGCTGGGCATCAATATTAACGGCGAATACATCACTCACCTTCGATTTGCCGACGATATTGTGGTCATGGCAAAGTCGATGGAAGAGCTCAGCACGATGCTCGAAGGCCTCAATCGAGTCTCCCAGCGGGTAGGCCTTAAAATGAACATGGACAAGACGAAAATCATGTCAAATGTCCATGTCGTGCCTCCCCAGTTATGGTTGAGAACTCGGCTCTTGAAGTTGTCGACGCGTACGTATACCTAGGACAAACAGTCCAATTAGGTAGGTCCAACTTCGAGAAAGAGGTCAATCGTCGAATCCAACTCGGATGGGCAGCGTTTGGGAAACTTCGCAACGTCTTTTCGTCCAACATACCTCAGTGCCTTAAGACGAAAGTCTACAACCAGTGTGTGCTACCAGTGATGACATATGGAACCGAGACGTGGTCCTTCACTATTGGCCTTATGAACAAGCTCAGAGTCGCTCAACGAGCTATGGAGAGGGCTATGCTCGGGGTTTCTCTACGGGATCGAATCAGAAATGAGGAGATACGTAGAAGAACTCGGGTCACCGACATAGCCAAACGGATTAGCACGTTGAAGTGGCAATGGGCAGGCCATATAGCGCGCAGAACAGATGGCCGATGGGGCAGCAAAGTTCTCGAATGGAGGCCACGGATCGGCAAGCGCAGCGTAGGACGTCCACCTACAAGATGGGCAGACGACTTGGTGAGAACTGCTGGTCGGCGGTGGATGCAGACGGCTTCCAACCGCAGTACTTGGAGATCAATGAGGGAGGCCTTTGTCCAGCAGTGGACGTCCTACGGCTGAAATGATGAAACATGTTGATGAACATAATCAAAAGATGACAACTGTATTGGAAAAGACTACTAAACTCTATAGGGGGTTATAAGGGCAATAGAGTGGCCAGCTCTTCGGAGGGACCAATTGGAGCCCGGAGAGTTGCCACAGGCCGTTTATATAGAGTTTGATGATAAAACTATCAAAGACAATATTCCTGGAGTAGGCATCAGGCTCGAACCATCGACAACAGAATTTGATGCCCTTCGTGGTCAGGGCAAAATAGAGCGAAAAATGCTACCATTAATCTTATGCTGGGGCGTAACTGTTCATAAGCTCCAAGGGACCACATTGGACAGAGCTGTAGTAGATCTAAGCACACGGATTTTTGCAAAAGGACAAGCACATGTAGCTTTGAGCAGGGTTAGGTCTATAGAGGGATTAATGATCAGTAGTTTAGATCATCGCAAGCTACTTAATAATCCCCATGATATTAATTCCCTTAATGAAATGACAAGGTTGCGTAATTTACCGTGTTATAATCCTAACACCGAATCCTAACTAAAAAGATTTAAATAAAAAAATAATTAAAAAAAAACAAAAAACCCGACTGTCTGTCATAAAAAATAAAGTTTTGATAAAAACTGAAAAGAAAAAAAACAAGCCCAGTAAGTAATCTAGAATTCTGTAATGTAATATTTATTACCTAACCTACACAATTGAAATAGTTTCATAATCACACGTAAAACAAATAATAAATTCTAATGCGGAACGCAACGACTATTACAGTCGGGACCCATTATTGGGGAGCATTTGAGCAGCATGCAAAGTTTAGAGCTAATTGCATAGCATTATGGATTTGAGCTGCTCTTAATTTTGAATGCTGCTCAAGTCCTCCCCAATAATGGGTCCCGACTGTAATAGTCGTTGCGTTCCATGAGAATGAGAAGTTGAGAAACTTAGGCTGAGTCAGACGCCTTTTTGTAACTGTTTTTTCTTAGTTTATTTTGTTATTTTCTCTCTCCTGTTGTGTCTTTTATTTTTTATGTGTTTTGTTATGAGTGTTACAAATAAATGTTTTATCTATCTATCTATCTGTACGGGCCGCTGTGTTGCCTAGGACACTATTGATAATTTGGGCTTACCCAGTTCCTATACCATCCTCTTAGCTCTCGTGTAATATGGTATTCCCACCTGTACTACCTTACCTAAGGTAAGGTATACACCTAATGGATATAATAAACGTATTCACTATTGATAAACTAAGCTTTAATTGACGACCTTGGTGGCTCGACCTAATACTCGACTGAGACGCAGGAGGTTGCGGATTCGATCCCCGCCTGGGGACAAATGTTTCTTTTTCTGCAGATATTTGTCTAGGGTCTGTGTTTTGTACACCTAGAATGATGAGTACCTACATTATGTATGTTCATACAGAAATATATCAATCATTTGGGTACCATAGCACAAGATTTGCTTAGTTTGGGGCTAGATACGAGCTGTGTCCAGTGTTCTGATTTTTTTCCCTAAGCTGTAAATACTATCCTAATGCAAGATAAACATTTCCCCAAATCTTTCCAGGAATCTTGCTCGTCAAGCTCCCCCAATAAATCGTGAAGGTTTCCAGATCGTCACGCCAGCGTCTTCTAGGCCAGCCTTGTCTTGTTTGTTTCTTATTTTTATTTATTTAAAGTACATGTCATCAAGGGAAGCCTTTGCCCTGCAGTGGGAAACATCAGCCTTATAAATAGTTAAATATAATGATTGACAATCCACACGGCATCATCTAGTCCCAAGCTAAACAGAGCTTGTGTAATGGGTACTAGATGATATAATTGATACATTATACTACATACATAAATGGATATTTTTATATTATATGGTGGAAAACATCCAGAACAAATGTCTGCAGATCGTACAGACACAGGCGCCGTGGGGTGCCGGCAGTAAAATGATACCCCTCCTCTCATGCCCATGGATGCAGTAAGAGCCTGCTAAGGGATACCTCCGAAAGATGGGCAGCAGCGTCTATCCGTGTATCAACATCCCATACTGCGCTCACCAACCCGCCTGCCAAGCGTGGTGAGAATGGCAACTACCCCTCATGGAGATCCATGAGGGAGGCCTATGTTCATCAGTGGACGTTTAATGGCAGAAATGAATGTACAGACACTTGTTCCGAGGCGGGAATAGAACCCTCTTGTGTCGCAGGCGGACCTTCGCCCGCTGCGCCACATAGGTCGTCAAAATAAATGTAATATAACCATGTCATATGTTACAGGGAGGCGAACGGAGCGGGTGGCGGCGCGGGCAGCGGGGGACTGCTGGCCATGAGCGCCACCCAGGTGCAATGCGAGGCCCACGACTCGGTTGTACTCATTAAATGTAAGTACACGTCTTGCCGTGGGATACCGCCAGTAGAATGTTGGTCTACCTCTCTTGCCTGGAAATGCATTAAGAATCGGCCAAGGGATACCTCCGGAAGATGCACAGCAGCGTCTTACCATGTATCAACATCTCTTAATGCGCTTGCCAACCCGCCTAAGCGTGTGGAGTATGGCAACTCCACATCATGATCAGTACTTGGTGATCCTAGAGGGAGGTCTATGTCCAGCAGTGGACGTCCTACGGTTGAGGTGATGATGATGATACGTCTTGCACATTAGCCCAGAAAATGCCAGGTCGAAATATCTAAATAAGCAACATATTTCTTTTATTTTTTTTTTCTTTTATTTTTCAATTGTTATATATTCATTTTTTTATTCATATTATTATTATGAAAATTATGATTATTATGTTACTTTTAATTGTGTTCATTTTTGTTTTTTTTTCTTTAATTATTGTAATTGGTGTTGTACCGTTATGATTAAAGTAAATAAATAAATGATATATTAACAATCGTTCCTTAATTTAAAAACAAACTTCTTTGGACCTTTTCGGATCTTTACATAATACTTAGCAGGAGGGTTGATCATGAGCGCCATCCTACATTCTTGTAGTATTCTGCACGAATCTAGGATGGCGCTCAGTAAAATGTACCTAACCTAACTAACCGTTGCGTTGACAATGACATGATGAATCAACGCACGCTAACATGGTACGGATCAAAGATTGAAATATGTAGCTAGATACGCCCTCACCGTAATGAAACTGCACCGTTTTGTCCACACGAAATGAGATAGCTCGCTCATTTCGAATCAGTGTACCTCTAAACAATGTTAGCTGGACGTGGCTCATTTGTTATAAAAATGGTAACAATTTGGTTTATAGGCAAAACCAGTGTGCGTGCGTCGGCATTATTGTTAACAGACATTATGCAATGCCACAGTATTTTGTGTCAGGGCACACAATATGATTTGATTGTACAAAAAATGATAACAGTTTGGTTTATAGGCAAAACCAGTGTGCGTGCGTCGGCATTATTTTTAACAGACATATGCAATGCCACAGTATTTTGTGTCAGGGCACAACTAACGATTTAAATCTTTGGTACAGATAGGGTTAAGGCCGGCGCTGACTGACGGCGCGGCACAGGATTTACAAGTACTTTTATCATTATTTTAATGTGTTTAGAATTCATATTACTTTATTTCCATAAAATCAGAACTCAACACAGGATCAGGAGGACACTTTAAGTAATGGAATAAGGTTTAAAACCGGTCCTGCGGGCTTACCCTTGAATCCAATCCCAATCTCAATCCAATTCTAATCCGAATCAGTTCCAATCTCACCAAACGTAAAATTGGCACTCTTGAACAAAATTGAGATTGAAATTAGAATCGAGTATGAGATCGACTTCACATTGTAAATAACAGTGGCAGAATGAAATATCACGATGCGTACCGGCTTAAAAAAAAAAAAAAAGCGGGAAATTACAAACAAGGTTCCCACTTTTTCAAGACCTTCTTGGTATTTACACAAGCTTTTCAGCCTAATTTAGCTTCGAGACTTGAAGAGTGCAGCAAAGTTGAAAGTAATTTAATACATTCAGTTTTTTATCAATTATCAAGGTAAGCTTTTAATTGTAATCTTTTTTATTGTACGAGAATCCAAGTAAAATGATAAATTACTAAGTACTTTAATAAATTTTGTCCATTCCAATAGGGAACAATGAGTAGTAGGCCTACCTACCATCAACTTGAGGCTCTTGCAGATTTTCTGGGGGAAAACCCAGGAATTGCTAAGGGTCTCCTCCGCTCTTTATACATTTTACATTTAAATTTGATACAAAGAGGAAGTGGGACGAGCTGTCGGCAATCCTCAATGCGCTAGGCGGTGCCCAAAAAGATGGAAAGGTGTTAAGACAAGGGGACATGGTGCCCCTCGCTTCTCCTATTCAGGTTGCAGAGACTGCTACATGTACATGCATGAAATAGATAGGTATTGAATGATTAGTTTATTTTTCAGTTTAAATATTTATTCTTTTTAATTTTATCATCAGTTGTCACACATCACCGCAACGACAGAGAAGTCCATTACGGAGGTCTCCTCGCAGCAACCAGAGATAGCATACTCAGGCTGGGAGGGCCATGCTGGACCAAGACAGGGAGAAATTTGCAGAGATAGAAGCAAAGAGGGTTGAGGCTGAGACCCTCACGGCGAGAGCTTTATCTCAAGCTGTGGAGCAGCTGACAAATGTCTCAACAGCCATAGAGGGTTTATCTGCAGCAACAAGAGAAGATTGCCAGGCTGTAGCTGATGCTCTAAATAGGATTGCTGCTGCTCTTCAGCCAGAGTAGTACTATTATTATTATTAATATTTTATATTAAATTTACTTTTATCTCATAAGACTGATTATAACATTAAAATAAACATTATGTTATTATTATTATTATTATCCTATTATTAAAAAAAACACATAGCCTCTAAGACCACTTTATCTACCTATTTTTAAGTTTTTACTGTGATTTTTTTGTTGGATGTCCTAAATAAATAAATAAATAAATAAATTATAATTTAAAAGTTTATTATTGGTTAAAAAATGATGTTAGATGGGATGAAGATGCCGAGCTGCCCACAGTTCTTGAGCTAGGCGTGCACGAGCTTCAACTCCCCTTCTCAGCTCAGCAGAGGCAGGCCCTTGTGGATTATCTATGAGTGCCTCCTGTGGATCTTGCACTCCTTGTGTAACCTTGCATAACTATGACACAAACGACACAAACGTGCTTTGTTGCATGACTGAAACAAGACTAAAACATTTAGGCCTGCAGAGTGAAATGGAAAGTCCCACTACAAAATACCACGCATGAGAGTTCAACTTTGTGTTTACAAACCTTGTATCTCATGAGGTTATATCACTACGACGCGAAGGCTTAGGCATCAAAGGCACTAAATCGTTACTCATAACGTTAAAAAGGCTTTTGCTGACCCTGTAGCACTTTTTGAATTCGTCGTCGGTCATGGCAAAAGCATTTTCTGAATACCGGGCTATTCTTCTTGTATTTCGCCTTTGCCTTATGTCTTCTCGATGAGCATTGGTTAAAATATCACTTATAAGAGCCAAATGTGCCATTTTCTCGTTTAAAATCACTCTGTAAATCACTAATATCCTCGCACAATCGCTAAAAAGATAACTTTTGGCAACTGTGAAATTTCTATCGTAAACTCGATTCCATTCTCAATACGAAACGTCAAAATCGCGTCAAGAGTGCCAAAGAAGTTGACAGTTTCGAGAAGAGTCGATTTCAGTTAGTTCCATAAAATTCCACCAATTTCGATTCCAATCGTGCGCTAGTTGCGCGGTCAAGAGTACCAAATGGCACGATTTCGATCCCAATTTCAAATTACGATTGGAATCGAGTCTCAAGAGTTAGCCTACTGATCCGCGCATAGCAAAACTGGTCGAATAAGGCCGGTGCTGACGAGCGTCAGAGTGGTTGGGCTTCCTGTGGGGTGCCGCATCATGCCAAAGCGTCTTTCAGGCTGCCAAAGCACGCCCTGCCGCACCGTGCCATGCCGTCCCGCGCCGTCAGTCAGCGCCGACCTTTATAGTATCAGCACGAACGTAGGGTGGCATTGTACTACGTTTTTTTTTACTTTTACTGTCCCACTGCTGGGCAAAGGTCTCCCCCCAATGTCTTCCATATATCCCGATCTTCAGCCAAATCTACCCATTCCCTGTTGAAGTGGTCCAGATCATCGCACCAGCGTTTTATCGGGCGTCCGCGTCGTCTTCAAAGGGTTACCCAGCCTGTGACCCGCCCACTCCCATTTTAGCTTAGCCTCTGTTTTGGTCACATGTGTGGTGTTCCGTACTCGATCTGTTCTCTTGACAGCTAAAATGCTTCGCTCCATTGCTCTCTGCTACGTAAATGAAAAATATCCACATATTTTCAAAGGCTCCTATAAAATAATGCTGGACAGTAAACACAACACCATCTAGCCCCAAAGTAAGCAGAGCTTGTATTGTGGGTACTAGATGCTTGATAGAATACACATAACATGTACATTTTTAAATACATACATAGCAATAATCTAGCAGGAGGGGCTTCTCCTCGGAAAATTTGCCTTATATTAGTCCATCCTAGATTTGTAACAGACGTTTTAACCAGTGATTATATTCATAGCTCATGAATATAATTACTGGTTAGCTAGCTGAGCTACGTTGATAAGTGCGAAGTGTAAGGTGAAAAAAAACCCAGTAAATGGCTTTTGAAATCCAACTTTTTACTTGCCATTTCTAGTAGCTTGTAGCATCTTTAGCATTGATTTCATCAGCGTTGGCTTTGATGGTATTGCTCAATAACAATAAATGTTCAATGCTACATGTACCGTGCTAGTAACGTAGCATTAACGTAACAATAACGTTATCCCTAAGAATTCGCTCAAACCCGTAATGCAGGAACTTGCAACAATGTATTGTAGATACTAAAAACGAGTTTTTTATGGAACTCGTGTACATAAATCCATTAGAACGGTGCTAGCGAGTGAGGTTCCCTATTGCTTTGTTTGCACCCGGTTGCAGCGCTGGATCAATATTGCCAGTCAACAAACCAACCCAAGGTTTTGTACTGATATTACATGAAACATGTTGAGGCTGAAAACCTCTACAAGGTTTACGTGTGAAAAACATTCGGTGTCTTAAATAAACTGACATCGTTATTGGGTAAACGACTTTCTATAAAGTCAGTTTTATGTTGCAAAGACCCTTTATTTGTTACATTCAATGATTCACTTCCTAATTCAGGCCAAATACGAGGCGTTAGTCAAAGTGGACTACATAATTTTATTAGCCAATTCATCTAATGGCTTTGGCCACACTCCATTGCAATAAACTTTGTTGTAATTCCACAAACTGTATGATACACCTCTAAACTTTGTAGATATGCTTCTCTGCTACCACAGTTTGTTTTACGTCCTGTTTTTCTTCCATATCGTTTAAAGTATCAACAAGAGCTAGTTCTAGTAATTGCTATGCCTTGAACATTTATATGTATAAAAATTATTGATGTCTAAAATAATAATAATTCTAAAAGAATAGCTAATTCTCTTGCACGTATGTACTTCAAAATATCCGTTGGGTACCTCGATAACAACGTGCATCTCATCACGATTTCAAAAATAAATTATTCATTATTGGTTTACAACAAACACCAATCGTATCTATAATCGTATATATGTATAAATCATATTGTTTTGCAGATGATACTCATATCTGGTATAATTAGTAACTCGAAAGAATTTACTTTAGCTACCCAACATTAGCTAAAGCGTGATCATTAGGATGTGCTTTGTGCATCCGATTTATTTTCGTCTCATTCCCTGTCGCCTCATCCATTTGTATCCTCTCTATGCTCTCACTGTCTCGCCTGTCTGAAGATTTGTCTAATGTCCCATGTCGAAAATATACAGTATGTATGTAGATTGTGGGCATTCTTGAACCTTACGTGAACTTTTTTGTCCTGTTAAATGAAATGTTAATACAGATAAATGTAAACACGAAAAGGCCATAAACGGAATTTAAGAACTCTCAAGATCAATGCGACATCAAAACTGCGCACAGTCATTTAGGCTCGTCTGATGTTGATGAGCAAAATGTTTTGGCTACATTTGCTCGTCTGATTTGAGTCCGAAACAAAAAGAGCGTTGCGAAATACTTCCAGAGCCGATCTCGCCATCGCCATTTCTAGAAATAGAGTCAATTGTGTATATATCCGTCACTGAATGTTCCCCTGGCGTGCGTCGCTCCCAATTGATGCGGGAGCCACGCGCATTTTACAATTAGCTTTGTTTGCGCCTTAGTTATAGTTGCTGGACATGAGCCAATGCTGCTGTTATTAATTTTTCAATGCGTTGCTTCATAGGCGCGGCAATTGAAGTGACATGTGCAGTTGGAATTATGGTAATCCGGCTTAGTTTTGTCTCGGCATTGCGGTAAGCTACACGCGAAACTGACGATGAATTGGTTAAATGGTGGCGGTCATGTGAGAAAGTCAATTTGTTTTTGTACTTGTGTTGGTGTTTTGTTACGATGCAGTTCACGTTAGTGATTGTAGTAAACAAAGTGAAGTTATGTCCGGTGACCGAGGAGGACCCGAAGAAAATAGGTAAATGGATACGGATTTGTTAATTGAAAGTGTTGTTGGTGTTGTATAGAAAGCAATACAATTAATTAAATTTTGTTTCAAGCTCTGCAACCAAGACAACATCTAGTTGACATTTTTTAAATAAAATAATAACGTAGAAGAGACTGGCTTAAAACGTATTAAACTACTAGTTTTTTGCTTGTACTTGACCTAGCATCCTGAACTCTTACGATAAAAACGATAGATAATACTAGGAAAAACCTTGGATTTTACATAAATTTTAACATTGATGCGTATTTATGTTTCAAAATCAGGTACAATCCTTAGAACTTCCCTAATAAAATAATCAAATTATTATTCAAGTAAACGGCAAACCTTGAACTGAACATGTTTAAGGTAAGGAGAATACATATAAACATTACCAAACTACTATCGCCAAACGCGCTACATTGTTTCCCAGGCTGTTCTCCAGGTCATTGAACAATTTAGAAGAAAGTCATTCAATAAAGCCAACAATTTTATGAATGGTCGTGCAACGGTAGAAAGTACTGTTGAAGTGAAAGACAAGAAGCAGCAACGATAATAGTTTATTCATCAGCGGACGACAAGGAAAAGAGAGCTGTACAATATGTTGTCTTAATTTATAGGCTTGTTCTATTACCACCTCCACTTGGTCGGGCCTACCGACATTCGTCATGCCGGCCCTCTCGCGACAGATGGCAGCACTAGTCTTAACGTATCCGATTCGTAACGTTACTTATAAATTATTTTAATTGTGGCCATACTGTGACAAATACCATGGAATGATTTAAAACGAAATGTCAACGTCAAGACCAGCTGTCAAAAGTCACTTTACTGTCAATACATGTTTACAAGATTCTCGTTTCTCAAGATTATTAGTACTTGAACTGTTTACATTTGAAAATATCAATTATAAATTATAATGCATGAGATTGCGGTTAAAATATTGTAAAAGTCACTATTAATGACAGTAAATAACAAGAATAGTGAATACTAGGTTACAAAAATGTGCAAAGCTTGCTTTCACACATAGTGAATACATGGATTACTGAATTTATTTTAAATGATGGCTTACACTCGGCCTTTCCTGACAAATGGTTACGCCCTCGGAACAGTGTTCTAATAGAAAAGATAATACAAAGGGCCTTTCAAAGTAACATTTTGAAACAAATTAAAATAAAAGTTTATCATAATCAGCAAAACATTTTGACCAAATTTACAATTTAAAACCAGAAACTTAAAAATTAACCATCACATCACATTCGATTTCACATCCGCAGTCGGCCTTTCCTGACAATATTACGTCCTCGTAATGCATGTAGTACACAAATTTAATGAATACTAAATACATTTATACAATATTACTCTTTTGCAAATGAACCAGTGCTTAGTGTGATCTAATTAAATTTTTTTATGCTATGATATAAAAGATTACGGCCTCGTAATTATAAATCATGTGTACAAAATGTATTAAAAAGTACCTAAATTAAAAAAAAATTACTATGTTACAACTATACAAGTGGTTATTGTGATTTAACTTAATTTCTTATGCTATGTTTACACAGGTCTTGATTTTCATTTTGTGGTATTTATAGAGTAGAGTAGGTATATACCATATAAATTATTATTCTAAAACAATAAATGACAATTACAGTTGGCTAAAATAAACATTTGCTATCATAACATTTTGTTTTATTTGCTTACAGATTCAAATCAGTTTATAACAGTGGGACACACCCGTTTTATAACAGTGGGACACACCCGTTTTATAACAGTGGGACACACCCGTTTTATAACAGTGGGACACACCCGTTTTATAACAGTGGGACACACCCGTTTTATAACAGTGGGACACACCCGTTTTATAACAGTGGGACACACCCGTTTTATAACAGTGGGACACACCCGTTTTACAAAAGTGGGACAAACCCGTTTTATAACAGTGGGACAAACCCTTTTTGTATCTGTGGGACAAACCCATGGGACAAACCCTTTTTGTATCTGCGGGACAAACCCATGGGACAAACCCTTTTTGTGCATATAATTGCTTTAGATTACCTGTTAATAATAATTCAATTATAATTACGAATATACGAAAATTTAACATCTCCTACAAACATAACACCTCCTACAAAATTATTAATATCAAAATAATATATTTATAGTTTTCTATATCAAAGTAATGAATTATTTAAAGGTTTAACTTCATTTACATTGCATTAATACCTGTACAATATTCATAGTAAGACAACATAATTTGATATTACTCTTATCTTTATTACTACAGATAGTATTGTAAATATCTTTAGTTTGAATAATAAAAAAAACAAAAAAAAACAGTTGCTCTAATTTATACTCTTATTTTTATATATTTTACTCAAATATCAAATCAAATATATTTATTCACCAACAAAATAAAGTACTCATAGTTCAATAACATAAACGATGATTTATAAAAACTGTGTCGCAGTTGCACACTTGTCTACAACCAACTAATTGTTATAACATTATCATAAACATTTATTTCTTTACAGATACCAGCATACTTTTCTAAACTTGTTTTTAATTATTATTCTATGTTCATCATTATAATAATTATATTCTTAAATAAAATATATATATTTTTTTGTAGTAACATTTTGTGCAAGAGCTCGTAGTTGTGGTATGTTTATTAATAATCATTTATCTAGTAAATTGATTTTAAAGTAGGATCTAACTTCGAAAGTATGGATATTTGTTAGTAGTGCTAGTGTATGGGGTGTTGATACCCTTGTGTACCCACAAATTCTCATCAATGTATATATATATATTTTTTTAACATCGCACTAAGAGATACCAAATACCTAGAACAGTTTGACTATTCAATTTGCCTATTTATGCGAGAGCATGTCACAGAATAATAATAATAATAATAAAAATATTTATTCTCAGAGATGGGTTTACAAAGAAGGTACTTACAATCTATTGCATATTTTATAATGTAGTTCGGTTAATAGTGTGTGATTGATTACGTAGATACCTACTTGTGCTAAACCTTTTAGGGTCAAAGATAATGACACCTCGCTCTAACTAAGTTTGCACTTGTATTTTCAGAATTCAAAATATGTCTTATTTGTTTGCTGTTATAAATCGATTCAAAATCAGTACTGGTTAAATCTTTATCTGTGCTATATAACTGCCGGATCACATACTTGACCCCCCTAGCCTATTCTTTAAAAAATAGAAAACTAACTTAAAATCATGGCTGGTCGAGAAGGCGTTCTACAATGATGATGATTTTGTGCCTATAATTTGTTGACATGATTTAATTTATTAACTGACACTGACGAATTTATTATTTTATCAATTATTATATTGTTTTACTTGTACCTATCTATTTGATTTGACTTGTGCACATAATATATTGCTTAATTTTACATATAAAATTTTGTCTAATTTAATTTTTGCTGAATGGCGATTTAATACCTCATATAATTTTTATAACTGCATTGTCATAAGTAATATTATTATTTGAATTAGAAATGTTTAACCTGTAACGATTGTTGTTACCAATAATTTGATTATGTTGATTATTCTTTACCATTAGAAAATAAAACTATCGAAAATAACTTTCTACCTTATAAAGTGCCACGTGGTTCATGTAAGTCTGTTGGTGTAGTACCTACACTTTTGATAACGGATCACTATCAATAGTACTTGAATTCACTTTACTAGGTGTAATCATAAACAATCACTTAAATTGGACACCACACACACAAAAGATTAAATCCAAATTATCAAGCTTGACATACGCACTTTAAAAAAAACTGATTTAATCGTTCCCTTGCAATTTATTACGCCTGCTCAAATAGCTACATATCTTAATCCTTTATCTTATTAAGAAATAGCACCCATGCACAGGTGGTCTTTACGCAACAAAAGAAATATGCAAATCTGTTAGAAATAATCAACAATTCTATAAAACTCGTGCGGGAACCTACACAACTTACTAATTTCGTTATAATAATAAATTATCCTTAACTTATTTCAAACTGAAACTGCATTCATCTTATCGATATGTTATGTCGATAAAAATATATAGTATATTACCTTCGATTTAAAAAAATGAGATTAAAGACTATAAGATTCATAAAAACAAAAAAATCCTAATAAATGAAATGTTATTATACGATCGATGAATACTTTAGTAATAATCTTCAATAACGCTCTAATTTGTATTATATTAACAAATTTATTTTTTCGACCTACACAAACCTTACCTAGATATATTATATTTAACTTTTAAATGACACAAGTTTAACTCTCACTATTACAAAATCATTTTTTTTTGCTTGCTTTATAGTATACTAGCTTCTGCCCGCCGCTTCGCATGCGTTGTACCCGAATAAAAAATGTAGCCTATGTGTTAATCCTGGTTAACATCAATACGTGTGAAAAAAAAAATTCAGCTCAATCCGTAGCCTAGTTTTTGCGTGAAGAGGTAACAAACCTCCATCCAAATAACCTTTCGGCTTTATAATATTAGTGGGATATTATAACCTTATTATCTAGTATGAACATTAACAATGACGTCTTCCCGTCTGACTGTACTTTACGTGTAAACATGGCTACGTAGCTGCCTAGACGGCTTTTAAAACAGAGAATCGACTAGACGCGTCATCGTCGATGACTCATCGACCAAGCGCTACGGCGGCACTATAAAAGGGATCTCGGCAAAAGGAGACTTTGACGTAACGAGATTCACTTTAAGGGGTTTCGAGCCAACAAGAAAACGACATGCCGGAAATGATTCCTCTCTTATATAGTTATTGTTGTGCCCTAAAGGGTCTGTAATGCTACCTATCACCATTGCCAACACCACTGTAGGTACCTACATTATAGAACAATAAGATATTGAGTGTTGATTAACGGTAAGATTCTTCCTAGTTTACGTTAGTAGTTGTCGATTTAGTTTTTCAAGATATAGTAAGCTAAGCTAAGCTTCCCCCGTACCAATGCTTGTTGAACACGATAAATTCCCGTCTTTATGTTAATTTTTTTTCTGACTACCCACTTCTATCTCATCATTTTGAATACTCGTAACAAAACAAAATTATTCTAGGAAACTTTATGCTCTTTACGCATGTGACGTAGTTTGTTGTAATGCGAACACATTTTAAGCCTACAATTCTCAGTTTTATGCCCAACTTTTTACATGAGCCACATCGAATAGAAGCTGTACAGACTGCCACAATATGGCCCCAACGACCACATGAAAATATTTAGTTTGCCTGATATCTTTTCTCTTTAGTAACGTTAACTTCTTTGGGATGAGATGTATCTAATGAAGCATTGTTAATTAACTAAGTAAGGAACGCGTACCAATACCACGAGCTCCTACGTTCAATTATAGGGTCACTTAATTTAAAAATAATTACATCGCATATTAAGTCATCAGAAAGTTTACAAGATTTACCCTTAGCTAATTTTTTAAAAGTAGAAGTACCTTTTCTTCCTGTTGCATGTTCATGGTGACGAAGTAGTAAAGCTTTGCTGCTAATCCTCGGCAGGCTGTCATGTGGTAGACCAATGTTCATTAATCCCAGCCGTAGATTTTCGCCAAGGACTCCAGACGGTGTAACCATGTGAAAATAGAAGTAGCATTAATGTCACCATCAAATTTCAGCACGTTTTCAAGTTTTACATAAAATGTCAGGTAATGGATATTCTTATTTGGGTTTCTATCGATTGGATGTGTTGGATCTAATCGTACCTAATGATAACATGCTTGGAATTGAAAATTATTGAGGGTAGATAGCAAAATTTATGAACTGGAATGTGCTATTGTTTCTAATCAATCGCCTGCTACATTTTCACAGATTTTTTTTTTTTGTGTACCTTGTATTTTCTGTTGAGGCGTCGATGAGGTTATTGTTCTCTCCGGTTGTACCGTTGCGTTGATCCAAATCACCTGGCTGCTTGATTGCTCATGAACTGCTCCATCATATTTTCTAGCCGATCGTTGTTGGTTGGACGAGGTGGATTTTTTTTTCTTCTTGGAAGGTGGCTCACGTGGCGATGGTGGTGGTGGCGTTTCTTGCGGATCCGGTTCCTCGTCATTGCTTATAACAGGAAGCCTTCGACGTTGGCTCATGGTTCAGGATAGAGCACGCAGCGTGGACTCGACGAACACTTCTGATTTGTTGAAGTGAAAGACAAGAAGCAGCAACGATAATAGTTTATTCATCAGCGGACGACAAGGAAAAGAGAGCTGTACAATATGTTGTCTTAATTTATAGGCTTGTTCTATTACCACCTCCACTTGGTCGGGCCTACCGACATTCGTCATGCCGGCCCTCTCGCGACAGATGGCAGCACTAGTCTTAACGTATCCGATTCGTAACGTTACTTATAAATTATTTTAATTGTGGCCATACTGTGACAAATACCATGGAATGATTTAAAACGAAATGTCAACGTCAAGACCAGCTGTCAAAAGTCACTTTACTGTCAATACATGTTTACAAGATTCTCGTTTCTCAAGATTATTAGTACTTGAACTGTTTACATTTGAAAATATCAATTATAAATTATAATGCATGAGATTGCGGTTAAAATATTGTAAAAGTCACTATTAATGACAGTAAATAACAAGAATAGTGAATACTAGGTTACAAAAATGTGCAAAGCTTGCTTTCACACATAGTGAATACATGGATTACTGAATTTATTTTAAATGATGGCTTACAGTACGTTCTCCCAGCGAGTGTGTGGCAAGACCAATCGTAGCGATATTGTAAGTGACGGTCTTAACCATCTGAATAAACGTAATTGAACAACTCCTATCGACCCATTGCCCTTATCTACATGGGAGTCGGGTGCTGCAATTGCCCTCGACTGCTAATCATTGTTTAAAGACGTTAAATTCAATGGAGATAAGTAGGCCATTTCCTTTGATGGCCCTGGCTGTGTTGGGAAACAATATGATTGCCTGAACTGCATTCGGAACCGCTTCAGTGAACGAAATATTCTTACGTGTATTCTTGAATTCTTGAACTTAGAAAAAAGAAAGCAGAATGAAAATTAACCGTGTCAGAAACTTTCCTTTGCTTTGTTACCTTATTGAAAGACGTAGGATAATTCGCACAATTCGGAGTATTGCCCTCATTAATAATTATTCATTGCTGTTTACTACTAACAGTTCAGGGAAATTTCTTAACTAAGTGGTCAGTGACATAGCCATTGGCGTCATAAATCATTGCGAACCAATATGGCTCACCTAATGTTGCTTATAAGATACAATGACCCCATGTTGTGTTCCCGCATACAGGCCAGGAATTGTGTCAAGCGCATTACGCCCCGATCGAGCCCGATTGTTCGCTTGCAACGGCCTATTTGCTGCATTCTTATCTGAAACTTGTAATATTATGAATCACAAGCTCTAGGCGAGCGAAACAATGAGTCCGTGAGTGACGGGGCGCGGCGCGGCGTCTCAGATCTCGACCCACTCCGATACTGAGATCACCAGATAGTTACTGACCGTACATAAATCGATTCTTGTTACGGACCTGATATTTCGATATTTACATTTACCTACAACAGGTTGCCGTCCCATCTAACGGGGTTATCTGCACAACAAATAACTTACAAGCTCCCTCGATAAGTATCATTGTAATTTATTTTATTGCCGTGCGCGATTTCAAAAGCAATTCAATATATGACCGAGTGATGCATGTGAATTCGTGTTGTGAAATTCGCCAGAAGCATTGCCCGGTACTAAGTTGAATAACGTTATTGGCAGACTCGATAGTACAATTCCCATTCCCTGCTGGGTATTCAACGTATTGAAGTATCTACATACTCTTCTTAGCTCCACGAACTGGGTGCTATCTCTCTGGGGCGATATGATTTATGTTCAATACCAAGCGCTATCAGGAAAGGGAGGTCAGCACTGTTCAGGATGTTATATGTCTTAATTTCAACTGCAATCTTTGCAGGGTTTTCACACAACCGATAAATAAGAAGTAAGAACAGTTATGTGCTATTACTTCATCACAAAACCTGTTTTGTATCTCATGTTTAAACAGTGTACTAAATTCCATAATAACTCCTCGAGCGATTACGCGCTCGGTTATGTTTGGTAAATAGAAGATAACTTTCACAAAACCGTAATAGTAGATCTCCATCTGTGTAAATTTCTTGGGAGTATGTTGATGTAGGTCGTCAACCCTGTCTGTTCGCGTAGAAGTTGATCATACGGCGTCAATCATCAAGACCACAACAATCGCATTACCGAGAACCATCAACAGCTCATTAAGAAGTTTTCTGTTTAGTACTCGATCAAACATTGCGCGGGCGACACGTGGTCGCTCTTAATTATTGTCGCGATTACACAAATTTGTTTGAAATTTGTAATATTAAGTTGCTTTTAAGTGAATTTTAAGTACCTGTATAGTTGATGTGTAGTTTTAAAATTTAAATAGCGGCAAACCTTGATCTTCAAGCGGTGGTGATTGCGTAACCAGTGTGAATGTGAAGGTGTAATGAAATGGATAGACGCTACGGTGATATGGTGAAACGGACGAAAAAGAATGACAAAATCACCAAGATCAAACACAAGCTGATTAAGAAACACAAACTAAGTAGGTAAAATATGTTCATACGAGTACATGCGGGCAGCTGAATTAAGTTTTGTGGTTATAGTAATAGGCACTTTTTGGTTTGCTTAATAGAATGGAATACTCGCTTTAACCGCATATTTCGTTTCGTTTCATTTTATGTTTCTTTCACAAACATAAAAACACACAAAACATAACAAATTTCCATTATTCTCATGTGAGTTACCAAGTTAAAACAACGTGGTTCAAAACGTGGTAGCCTCAAACTCCACCTACACGGTTTAGCTTCAAGGCCCCGTCCATGCCTAGTTAATTTAGTTTTTTGCAACATTATTATCACAGCCTTTCATTGTCTGCAAATACAGCTAAAGATACATATTGAGGTGTGTTTAAGGAGTTCTTGTCTGATTTATTTTATTTGTTTGCTTCTAAATTGTGCAAACGTCTCGGTTTATTTACCCCGTACCATTAACATTTTTAGTTTTTCTTTGATCCAGCGCATTTGTGTTGGTTTCCGGTTGAATTTCTCACAACATTTTTAAAACGATTCAATTAATACTTATGTTTGATCGACTTGGTTTTTCAACGTACAAATTCTTGATAAATTCTGCGATGTTAGTGTTGTTCTACCTACAGGCTCATTATAAAATGATTTTCTGTAGTACAGTGCACATAATATAAGGCACGTACAAAGACATTTCATTCTTCATTATAATTTATAAGCAGCTTACTACTCATGATTTCCTGTCTTGGACCTTCCGTTTTTAGATTACTAAATGTGAGTTTCACGTGTTTTCGGTCATTGACATGGCCTTGGATTTTGAGGAAGTGAGAATGAAGGACCTTCTTTTGACAATGACACATTTTTCGCGGCCCATAACAAAATTATCAGTGTGTGCGAGCGCTGGCTGATAAATTTCATGATTTCAATACCAATGTTTATGTGGGTAATTTGACTAATTGGTTGCTATCAGTCTGATTTCCTAAGGCTATTTATTATGAAAGAAAAATATGAATGCTTTATTTTGATACGGCTGTCCCGGAATTTAATTAGCACTATTTTAAATTATATACGACCTCCGTGGCCCAGTTGGTCAAATAGCCGGATGAGACGCAGGTTACGTGTTCGGTTCCCGCCGCGGGACACTGTTTATAGTTTTTTTACAGATATTTGTTCCTGATCCGGGGTATTTCTCTTTTCATCATCTAGTAGCCACAACACAAGCTCTGCTTATTATTGTAACAATAGAGTGAGGTTCTTGTTCGCTTCTTACCCTCACTTATGCACATGTGCTTTATTTAATTTAATGTGTTTTGTTACGTGTGTAAATGATTTAAAAAAAAATTGTGTTTTGTTTTTAATTTGTAAACTGACAATTCTAAGTAGCGTTTTGCTCTATTGAATTAACACTTATTGACTTTGACTTTACTTTGGGGCTAGAAGGTACTTACTGTGTGAAAGTTTAGTTATATTTATATTGAAAATATATTTATATATTTTTTACACAATGCCCTAAAATTGAATTAAGTAAGACTGTTTTAATAGGGACTTGTTTTATATTATGTGTGTCCATTCCTTTGGCACGCTCAGTAGTCTACAGCGCCCAAGAAAATATGTTGTTATTGTTTACAATTACATATGCGTAATTTCCTAATTGCTAATAAAAGATGGTAGGTAAATATTTGTTCTAAATAAATGTCATCACCCCCAGCCTAATTTCACCCGCTGTCGAGCTGGTGGGAAGACCTCCTTATTTTTGTTTCATCTTAAATGTATCCACGCTTATAGACTTGCCATAGTCTATTTCCACTAAGAATGATGTCGGTGAGAGCAGGAAGTTATTAAAAGAATTAAGAAGTGCAAAAGAGACAAAGCAGTTGTCCCTTTTTCACTCATTGATTTTTAAATTGTTCTGCTCCGCTGTTACCGAACTCATCCTAAGTGGGATAGACTATTTTGACACAACTACAAGAAGTTTTGAAACTACAATTCTTTTTGACCTTCCCTAAACAGAGTATTATAACAAGTTCTTTCGTGGCATTAAAACTATCAGGCGGCTTTTCTTTACTGACTTGATCGAGTGTTACTACTTAGAAATCCGTTTAGCTCTCTGAAGAGATGTTTTTGGATGTCGATGGTTTTATGTTAAGTTTATTAAACTTCTACTTGTACTTTTATTTAAATGAAGCCTTATACAAATACATGTATCCGTCTCTAAACGTTATGTTCTTTTGTTCTCAGATGAGCCCCGATCCGCGGGGGGCAGTTGGGAGGAGCCTGTGAGCACTGTGCGGAACGCACCCCTCCGTCGCTCACAGAGACTCAACTCGACGCTGGACTCAAGGTATGTAGACTTTTATGTGATACTACTAAGCCAAAGATGCAGAAGCAACTGGTTTTCATGTTCACGGGGCGCTGCAGTGCTTGGAACATTGTTAGATATATTAGGCTTACCCAGCACCTTACTATCCTCCCAGCTTAAAGGGCTATTAATCAGAGTAAATAACAAGTCAATACGCCTGGAAAATTTCGCTCATAGCGATAAGGCCGTCCTTTGTATTACTGTATTGTTTTATTTAAATTTCTTAATATATTTTGTTCTTTATTTAATGTGGTATGTACAATAGAGTTTCCTAATCTAATCTAGGTCTGAATCTCACTTAGCCACGGGTTTCCTCACGATGTTTTCCTTCACCGTTAAAAAAACATTATAAACTTATACGCAACCCGCAAACATTACCTATTGGTCCCATAGTAGTGGTGCTACGAAAGTTTGTGTTCAGAACATTGATTGCAAACATTTTGTGCAGAACTTCAGCGGTGCGTACTGAACTGCATAATGCAGTTTTGACACAGCCAAATGTGAGATAGTTAGAGTGTACGTTTTATTAATGTGCACACCGGTAGAATTGCGCCTTAAGCTTCTTAAGCGAGCCGAATCTGTCGTAAATTGTTATTAAGAAGCTTTTATTTATCTTTAGGTGTGCACTTTGTTTTTTTTTTTTTTTCAAATTTACCGGTAAGTAACTGACGTAGGCAGGATATCATAGTACAAAAAATAACTTTTACACGAACGAATAAATATTGTGATCAAATTTGATTGCTGCCCGGGGTTCATATTATATTTGGCTACGGGCCAGCGAAGTTGTGTACTCGTATTATCATTTACATATCACATTGGTAAATCTAGATAATTGTTTTATTATCTGATACCAATACCTTTATGCGTTTTTGGTTTGTTGGCTTTTAGCGAAATTCCTCGTTTTTCATAGCATATGAAGCTATTTTCCACCGCCTTGGGTATAAGTTACTTAAAACTGAGTGCTCGCTCGTCTAACCTGGTCAATTTCAGGTTGTATGTTATAATATCACACTGGAATCTTTATGCTGTCAGTCTTGCGGGTTTAATGCTAGCCTTAGGTGTTCGTAGCTGTGGGACGTTGTTTGATGTTATAAAGGTGAGATCAACATTTACTTAATGTTGATCTCATCTTTATAATATCAAACAATTTTTTTTAAGATAAAGATGCGTTTAGTTTGTCTCACCTATTACATGAATCAAAGTAAACAATTTAGGTTCTAAAAAGTAGTGATAAAAATGGTCGCTTCTCAGCATGTGCTGCGAAACCAGTCGTACCACATAAGATGAGCGATAAGGCCGCCCATTGCACCTATGTTTATTTTTAACAACTCTTCGTTTTCCTGTAACTCTCTTGATTTTGGTGTACAATAAAGTGATTCATTCATTCATTCACATAGCTGGTCTTCCGCATTGACCAATATCTACGGCTGGTTGGCTACCAATACATGGCAACCATACCGTTTCAAAACTAGAAATGCTGATATGCGTCATATTTATGGATACAATGATACTTCCCGAACAAGAAGCGCTTTCACCAAAATGTCAGATACCGAATCTCTGCCACGGTCGCTTTGAGAAGTTCGTGTTCATATAAATTAGTAATGCTGGATTTCACACAGCACTATCAGCGGTACCATCTTGATTTGTTTAAAAGGTGAATACATTACAGGTAGTATTAAATTTTACCAAGAAACCAAGTAGGGTGACTATGATGAGGTCTAAATCCGGCCTCTGTGGCTTGTGCGCGGCGCGATCGACATTCCAAATTGTGGTTTATAATAATCATAGCAGACGTAGGTCGTCCACTGCTGGACATTATCATACGCCATCACGGATCCCCAAGTACTGCTCATTGCCATAATCACCACGCTTGGCAGGCGGGTTGGAGAGCGCAGTACGGGATGTTGATACACTGAAAGACGCTGCAGCCCCTCATTCGGAGTTATCCCTTGGCAGATTTCTATTGCATCCACGGGCAAGAAGAGAGGAGGGGCAACATTGTACAGCTGGCACCCTATTGCAAATTGTGGTTGTGGTGAAGCGACCATCCAAACGTCTTATGAATATTTTTTATTTATTTCAAAGAGTTTGGTTATTATTCTAAACTGTTTATTCATCCTAAACAGTTATGTAGCAAGACTTTTTACTATACAAACTAAATATATAATTTACGACAGTATAAAACAATTTATTATGATTGAAAAACCATTATGAGCTTTAATGTTTATGTGTGCGTTTACTGAAATAACATGGAAAAACAAGTATGCTTGCACAGCGGCGACGGCGGGTCGCCGGCTAATAATGATTGATAGCCAGACAGAATTAGAACCAATTCTCGCCGTTAAGTGCGAACTAGTTTACTCTGTTTTCATACAAAGTTATCTTTTACATAATATCTAGATTTGCCGTGGGGCATCGGCAGTAGGATGCCCCTCCTCTCTTACCCGTGGACAGTAAGAGCCTGCTAAGGGATATCTCCGCAAGATGGGCAGCAGCGTCTTTCCGTGTATGAACATCCCGTACTGCGCTCGCCAACCTGCCTGCCAAGCGTGGTGAGTATGGCCTGTGTTCAGTAGTGGACGTTTAACGGCTGAAATGATGATGATGATGAATATCTAGAAATTAACTTGCAGCGAAACACACTGATCTACAAAACTAAAGATATATTTTATATGTTGTTAAACCATTATTATTTTGATAATTTTATGTAAAGCATTTTGAAAGCATTGTTAAACAGCAATTTTATCTAAAATAAAGGTAATTCGAGCAAGACCCGATTACATTGTGTTTTGATCGCGATAGTTTAAATAAATATTCAATCTAGAAATATATACCGATTTGATACTCATTTTTTTTTAATAACCTGTATTGTGTCCCATTGCTGGGCAAAGGTCTCCCCATCGGGAAAACCGGTTTAAATAATCTAAAGTGTAAACAATCTACATAAGTTCCGCTATCAGACAAGATACGCTGTCAAGGTTCTCAAAAAATATACACCGCCTTTATCAGGGCCGGATTTAGGGCAGGGCAACCGGGGCGAAAGACCTCCACAAACGGGGGGACCCACAATAGGGACTTCGAAAAAAAAAAGTTTCAAATTCCCACTAGTAAACACTAGTCAACATCTTTTCCTTTGATATTTTTTTGGCTCTTTTACCTTTACCTAGAGTACTTTGTACATACATACATGATTATTTGATTATATTATTCTTAAATATTAACAGAAATCGTTGATCTAGATTTGTTCACTCCAATCAGGCAATCAGTAAAATATCAAAATCTCAAATGGCCCTGATAAGCACTCAATTTACTACCCATCTTGAGAGAGTATCCGAATGGCTCAATGGCTGAGTGGGGTGGTACAGTCAGCGTCAAATTGATATGAGCGTCTAGAGTAGTCAAAATGATCTGAAAAACATAAAAGCAATTTGATGTACGCAGTTCGAATCATCATATTTTTGCAAGCACCTAAGGTATTCAAAATATCTTACTACTCATTGTTTCATATTTATATGAGCAGTCAGGGTGTTCAAAATTATCCAAGTAAACAAAGCTCTCAAAGGTAGTATGCACGGGAGAGCGCTCATTTTCAAAAATGAAAATTTCAGATAGTTCTTGTTTCCGATTATCCATATATAAATGTGTTTGTTAAATACTAAGAGAATCTACTTGGTTTCACAAAAAAATATTTATTGAAAAACTCGACTGAAATTTTTTTTTAATTTTATTTGGAAAATAATTTGGGGCAAGGGGGCCTTCACTCCTTTGTTGCCCTGAGGCCTCCAGACCTCTAAATCCGGCCCTGGCCTTTATCATATATTATATTGTATGATGGCACGGAACCCTCGTTGCGCGAGTCCGACTAGCTCTTGCCCGGTTTTATTTTTAAAATCGTTGTGTGTTGCACCCTTTGAGCGTTTCACAAGCTGTATTGTATGAAAGCGGCATCGTCTTTAACCAATACAGGAACGCATTAAGAACGACTCGTGCACGTTTTATTCGTCTCGTGTTTCAATTTAACTGCGGCAACATTACTGTTTCTGTTCTATAGCTTTGAGATAATGGGTATGTGGATTATTATTAGTTGCCTTTGAGCCTCACTCTTACTCTCTAGTCTTTTGTCTTAGAATCCCACCTCTACTTTCTTCTATCTACCAAGTATATTTACATGATGGTCTGTGTTTACATGTCTAACAATGTTCCAGGCACTGCAGCGTCCCGTACAGCATGATTACCAGTTGCTGACGCTGTATAAATCATCTATAATAGATGAAAAGGCCTTACTTTGTGTTTAGTTAGATGATACTACATGCGATATCTTTTTATTTGCTTTTGTTTTGCCCGGATCAATTTAGCTGGGTCTAAACCTGGTTTACATAAGTGCAAAGTATCAACTTGATCTGTTTGGTATTATTTCATATTGGATTATCGAGTATTTATCGCGTATTTACCTTATAATCCTGTCGAAACTTCAAAATAAAAACAAATAAATCCAATATTGATATAATGTGTTTCGATCTTTAACGGTGAAGGAAACATCGTGAGGAAACCCGCGGCTTAGTTAGCTTCAGACGTATTGACCTGTTCTTTCCTCTGAATAATAGCTGACTAAGCTGTCCCAGGCACTGCAGCGTCCCGTACAGCATGATAACCAGTTGCTGACGCTGTATAAATCATCCATAATAGATGCAAAGACCTTACTGATCGCGACAGTTTAAAAAACACTACTGACCGGTATTTTTACTTGGAAAGTTAAAAAAAATCCAAACAAACTTTCGGTATTAATATAATATTACCAGTTTCTGGCCGCAGCTTTGCACGCGGGTTACGCGGGATTAAGAGTAGCCTATATATAAATCCAGGTCTACATCTTAATAATGGGAATATACCCTGAGTATAATCTAAGCATAGTCTAAATAAGTCTTAGATTTTTACATATCTCGCTTAGGTTATTGGACATAATATCCGTTTTATTATACTCGTAAACATACTCGTTAAATACCTAAGGTTATTTGATAAATATATAAGTACTTACTTATAATTGGATTTTTTTTCCACGAGATATTATTATAAAGCGCACGCAATACATGGTTACATTAGAGTCAAACATTTAGCTCTGTTGTGTCAGTTTAGACAATGTGCCTACTATCTCAGGTCAGAGTATCCACTGATCTTCGGTTCCAGTAACTGTGTACGAAGTTATATCTCCTTTCAATTATCATAACAGAGTTAACTATCTTAACCTCATTATGTACGAGCTTATTGTCCTCAATTAGGTAATATTGTTTACCACTTTTGTCGCCTACCAGGTCGGTTATCTGTGCGGGCTCCAAATTTTATTGCCTTCTCTAATTTGACTCCTCATGAAAATATTTAGTGGCATTCCCTTTTAGATAATAGTTATTGTTATTGCCCTAACGTATCAGTAGCGCCACCCCTAATACCAATTGAATTCCACGGAACTAGTTTGTGTCAAGTGTCGCACTTTGTCATCCGAGGTGCCATAAACATTACGTGAGTCTTGTCGTTGTGCAGACTCGAGACCACCTAGGATTCCACAGTCATTGCCTCAAGTAGGATGTAGTGAAGATAACATCCCACATCATTTATTAGCGGTCAACCGTAATTGCGGACTTAGGACGTTTTCACGTATGATGCCGGTTGCAGAAACTTAGGTATACATGGGCCTTGTACGACTCTAAAATAATCTATCAAAGAAGGTAACCCCAAGTGGCCGGAAGTCACCGCCGAGAGGTTCGGGAAGAGTAGTAGTATTATTTTCAGCCTGAGCATTCGAGTTGAATTCATATAGAAGGAGATATGGTCAGATACACATATCAATGGGTATTTTTTCCTGTCGTTCACATCCGACATTTCTGCTGGAATATAATGCCCCCGCCAGCGCAAAGGGTCTTACATGTACTATTTGGAAAATATGTCTCCATTATCGTTATAATATTCCCAGAATATTATGAGACAAATACTTTCCATTTACATTTTACACTTAAACTGCTCTCTAGATATCATACTGACGTTGTATATTAAAATACTATCAACTACATGCCTTCCAAAAAAAAAATATCCAACAGCGTAGTTAATAATATTTGTCGATAGGATAAAGAATCTCTAGCTGATGATGATGATGATCATCAGCATCATCCACTGGTTGTCATAGGCCAACCCAATTAGTTGATCAATTACATTCAAGCTTGCCGTGGGGTGTGCAGTACAATGTTGCCTCTCCTCTCTTGTCCGTGGATGCAGTAAGAATCTGTCTACGAATACCTCCGGAAGATGGCAGCAGCGTCTTTCCGTGCATCAATAACATCCCAAGTACTGCGCTCGCCAACCCACCTGCTAAGCGTGGTGAATATGGCAACAACCCCTCATTACCAGTACCTACTAGTAGTGTCATGAGGGTGACCTATGCCAGCAGTGGACGCCCTACGGCTGAGATGATGATGATGATTATTCAAGTTTGAAAAAACTGGAAACGTCCCATCGGCCTGCTATCACCTCACGTGGTCAGGAGCTAACATCAATCACGTACCCGACCAGGCAGCTAACAACATAAGTGCTAGCAGTTCCGTTCTCAAGTATTAGTTGACAGTTGGCATAATGCAACTTCCCGTCGCGCGGTGGTCCTATCCCCGCCTAACAATTAACGGAGGCGCGTCGACAATTAACACGAATTTCCTGTGTCCATACAGTAGATGGTCTGAGTGTGGACCATGTAGAATATTGCAATTTTCCTTCGCAGATCTTCAGTGTGCAAGCTACCGATGTCCTTTGCTAAGAATAATCGTATCTGTTCTTCAAATTTCTGAAGAATATTTGTACTACTCTGACCGTCCAAAAGGTCCAATCCAGGATCTCGCTAGGCTTTGGATCTGATGAGAATGATGTTCTCAAAGTTATGTCTGCTTTCTTGATCTTCTGTTTGTGTAAAAAGTGTAATCTGGATAGTGTTCTTTGACATTCAATTCTATTTTGCTGGGTCCATGTTTTTATCCGCAACGGATCGATGTATATTAAGCTCGTCTTATTCTCCTAAACTACAGCAATTTTAAACTGTTTCGTTTTTTGGTTGTTCCTTCCGGTTCCTTTTGTATTTGGTAATCTACCTGTCCTTGTCCTATTTCACTTCCGTTACGAAAACAATTACTCTGTCTCAGAAAGTATCTATTGCATAGGGGATCAAAAATATATTTTTCTCTCTTCAAGAATAAAATTATAAACATGGCCAGTGCTGTGAGTAGAGTAGACATAATACGAATACAGACAGTACATGGACAGCACTCCCGCTTTGCGCCGAGACAAATGATCGCTAAAACACCTTCATTCGTCATGTTATGAACTTCGAGACTGCGAGAAATTGCATGAATGTGTACAGCTTAAGATTTCTATTGAATGTGGAACGGAGACATTGGAAAGGTCAAAACATAGGTAATATTTTACACCTATGCTTCTGCCCTTTCTAATGCTTTATGTTTAGGATTATTATTATCCACCTAAGCATAGATCATCTATACATAGACGAAGAAGTGAAAGAGAAAATTGTTTAAACATGATCTCTCCTTGAAACTATAAAATACATTGTAACTTTTAATCGACCGTGGAAAGATAGATTTAGTATAGTAATATTCCATTTTACCAACGAACTCTAATCTCAGCAAAGTACCATAGATACCTACTACATGTAAAAAGAAGTTATGTGTGTCACATAGCTTCAGTGCACGCAAATACGTAGTTATGTGGCATATGTAATAAAAATAATGTCAGGGTCAGTTGAAACTGTAGTCGATTTGCATTTGCGTTGGAGTCAATTTGTATGTTTGCTGTGACATAATTATTCACACCCCTATCGTCAATACAACAGAATTCAACATCATCATAATCATCGGCCTTTATTAGTCCACTGCTGGACATATGCTTTCTCAAATCTGAGCCAATTCACCGTGTCTTCTGCTTGTCGCACCCAGCGACCGTTCGCAAATCATCACTCCATTTAGCTAGATGGTGGTGGGCTTCTCACGCTACACTTGCTGAATCGCGGTCTTCACTCAAAAACTCAATAATAATCAAGAACACAATAGAACGTCGATTGAAAATTCCATGTTAATAATGGTTTATATAATTAGCCATGAATTTTTTTAGTGTAGTGTTTTGTTGGATCACTCTCAGTAGATCCAGTCAACAGAGCCAGATATCTGGATCTGATGATCCGTTTTGTTGGGTGCCTTGGGATTATACGTAAGCCAATTCAGCAAATTTTCAGCTAATTAAACTTTTTCTTATTCAAATTGTGCTTCTCTCTAGTTACGAAAATACGAGATTAATATAATAAATAACACACTATGATGGACGGAAATAATCTTAACCTTTTATCGTAAAAGCTAAATACTTTTGAATAGTGTAGCTATATAACACTTTTTGAAATGTTGCATTCAAAAACATGCTACACTTTGTAAAGTAAGCTTAGTTTTATGACCAATCTGAAAGTTAATTCATTAACACTAATTGTTTTGCCATTGACTGCAGTTTTTATTTTCTCTAATTGAGGTCAAATGCCTGTTAGCTTTACAACCCATGATGGATGTAAAGGAAATTACGTGTTACAACGCGTGAACAATTATAGACGCCATAATACGTAAATAAACCAGAAAACAGAACACGATACGAATTAAACCTGTGTATTGCGGTCGAGACGGCGGCACCGTTTATTTCTAGGTTTTTAGCAGTTTTCATTTTCGAATTTGGCTCGTGAATGTTTAATTTGAATAATTATTTAATTTCAATTCACCGTGTATGTTTCATTTGATTAGTAATACCTACTAATATATCAAAGCGAAAGTGTGTATGTTGTACGTTACGATTTCATGACAAAATGTCAAGAAATAGTTTAGACCTTGAAGACGGACATTGATAGGCTACTTTTCGTTGCAAAAATTAAACTTGAAGGTGTTGTATGTAATAGGATCACTTTCATCATCATCTCAGCCGTAGAACGTCCAATGCTGGACATAGGCCTTCCTCATGGATCTTTAAGTACTAATCAATAAGGGGTTGTTGCCATACTCACCACGCTTGGCAGGCGGGTTGGCGAGCGCAGTACGGGTCTTTAATACACGGAAAGATGTGCTGCCCATCTTCCGGAGGTACCCATTGGTAGATTGCTGCATTCACGGGCAAGAGAGGAAGAGTCTTGCCCGTGGATGCAGCAATCTGCCAAGGGCAACATTCTACTCTGTCGCAACCCACGGCACAGGAACAATTTACTATGGAAAAAAGTATTGAATTAAAGTTGTAGTATAATGTATTAAGTATATCAAGTCATCTAGTACCCATAACACAAACTCTGCTTAGCATGGGGCTAGACGATGCTGTCTAATTTGTACAACATTAAATATTTAAAAAAAAGTTGTAATTCTCACATTTCAGTTACACTCAACCTAGCTCGCGGACGCAGTCTCGGGCACCAGCTAGTTCTGAATAAATTACAGCGAGGACTGCCTTTGAGTCTGTGAATAATACTCGTAATATATCGTGGTTATGACATTATCATAAGTCACCTACATTACGACAAACCCGATTACCGCAGACAGCTCGTCGTCAATCTGTCTCTATAGTCGTGCTCTGAGATTAATCAAGCACCTACTTTGTTTAAATTATTCTGTTTATTATATTATCTTACCTAACTAACATTTTGCTTTGCGACTGTTTGAAGATAGCGACTATAGATTTGTAATTAGCTACACCCTATGTGGATAGAATTGGTTGTGTAAACATTGCAAGTCAACATTGCTTCATTCTGAGGTCGAGTCATGTCAGAAACATAAAGAAAATCAACCAGCAAATTGTAGGATGCATCTTCTAGTTAATTTTATACAATGAGAGGTAATTCCTAATTGGCGTAATCACAAATGGGAATCGTTAACCTGACTCGCAGTTAGAAAAGTCAAACGAGCGCCGTTTGACCCTAGTGCCAGAAGACTGCTTGTTACATGTTCTATCATCATGCCATCGGCTGCTTTTAGAATATAAGGTAGTTACGGAGGTATATGTGGCTCAGTTGGGTGGTGTGTTCGATGCCTGCCATGGTCAAATGTTTGCTTTTCTGCAGGTATTTGTCTCGGGTCTAAGTGTTTTTTTTATATATTTAAAAATAATATATTAACAAAAAAATTAAGTATACTACAATTTTCTGGTTTCCTTACAAGCTTTGCTTAGTGTGTGACTAGATGGTACTGTGTGTATAGCATTATTTTATACATTTACAAAAATTTTGCAATCAGCCGAACGGAATTCACCTATTCTAAAACACCAGGCTTTAGATAGTACAGGTATTCAATTATTAGCGCGTCTAATTCTAAAATGTTTTTATTGCTGTATCATTGAACCAAGACGGTCTTGAATGAAATGAACCGTGGAATCGAAATCAGCATTCAGGAACAACAATTTCTAGTTTTATGGCTTTGATTATATTCTAACTGTTGCTGGAAATACCTTTGTCTCTGATTTGCACAAACAATTTCCCCCCAAGCACCGTAACCAATACCTTTCAATAAAATTACATTACTGATATTGCTTTGTCGAGTGAAGCAACCTCAAAGACAATGTATATCTTTCATCACATTACTAAAATATAGTCTAATGTATTCGTGGTTATTGTGGTCCTACATTACGTAAATAGCTCTGCATACCTTCCAATCTTGATATTAATTACTGGCTATAAAAAACTTTGGCTAATTATTTGTACACAAAAATATTTGTGATCATGTCTCATCATTATTGTAATTGCTTTATTGTTATTGATCAATTGTTTGATCAGATGTTGTCAGTTTAATTATTTGATTTATGATACTCCCTATGTCAATGCCAGAGCAATTAATTGGGCTGATATTTTTGTCTCCTGAACAAGATTTCTTTGTTCTGGCCTGCCTCGTTGGAGCATAAAATTACGAGCCAACTTACAAAGGAATGAGGACAAGTTTAGCAAGAGACTTGACTCCTGACATCGCTACATTTACAGAGAACATGAATATGTTCGAAAGATGAATTAGGTACTTAATGAACACAGTTTCTTTATGTTCCGCTATTCTTGTGGTTGTAAATGGACATTGACAATAGTAATTGTAAGCGCATATAATTACCATGAAGCTAATTTTAAGATCTGTAACATAAACACTTTTATTTTATAACACCGCTTGTGTAGAGAGTAGGCCAATAGTTTTCGAAAATCACTTCCTGCTACATTACCTATCGCTGTGTCTTCATGACTTTAAAGCGGATGGTTACAAAATACCCATTAGCCAATTTTATCATCAGTAATCGAACATCAGCCGAATTGGCCATATCCTGCCAGCCAAGTTTACTTCCAATCAAGCATCCAAGAAGTGGTAATTGTACTTGGTATCTTATGTACACATGGGAACTGAATATAATTGCATTCTCATTGCGACTGCTGATGCGCAGGCGACCTTTGTATGTCTTATATCATCAGTGCGCACAATTAAATGCATATTTATGATCTTGCTTAGTGACGTAGGCAGGTACCAAAGATTATCTGTTTAATACGTTTACCGCTATAAATCTAATTCTGGTTAGTAAACAAGGTCTAAGAAGAATAACGCGGTTCTAAGGCGGTTATCACACTGCCATGCACCACGCTGCATGTTGCGTGTCGACGCACCTACGCGCGTACTTGCGGGAGTGCAGATGTGCATCATCGTGCGGGTTTTTCACGCACTCACGTGCGTAGTTGCGTTTTGTGGATTCACGGCGACTGCGACTCATTTCATTCAAAGCTGTTCGCTAGACTGCGGGACTCGGTGTGCCATATCTTGCGTCTCGCCCCGCACCTACGCGCGAGGATGCAGGTTTCACCGCGCTTGAGCGCGTGATGCATTTTCTGTGTGTTGCACTCAGTTGGACAGTGCGTGTTTTCTATACAAACGGAGATACTTACAAGCAACGTTAGAAGACGCATTCACGCAACATGAAGCGTGCGTGATGCGTGGCAATGTGTGAACCGCCTAATTGTATTAACGCCTGTTACATACGCGTAATATTTATCTGGAATCCCTCTCATCCACAGACACCTGCACGTAAAGTTAAAAATTTCACAATACAGCTACTTTCTTAATTATTTATTTTACAAGCCGTTATTAAAATTAAAATATGTAGTTCAGCCCGTTACAGTCACATCCCACATCTGTTTCTATATATTGAGTAATACATTTAATGGAATGTCGCTCTACACTACAAGATTATTCCAATGAATTATGAACCGAGTCGTAGTGCTGAAATGCCGACTCGCCTGAATATATTATAGTGGCAAATGTTTACGCAATCGTAGAATTGAATGTTTATTATTACAAACGCGTTCTCTGTTACCCTTGGATTTTATCTAAGAATGTGTACAGTGATAATGGAATTAGTTGTTGCAAGTGGGACAAACCCCGTCCCTCAGGCCCGTAAACAGTATTTTATGCAATTAATTTAAATGAAATCGCACTTTATTTATAGTCCCTTCCCTTCCGTGATTCAACTTGCAAGTTCTCCCCAAATACTTTGCATAATTTCGAATTCTTATAGTAGATGGAAAAAGCAATATAGTGATTTATCTGAAAAGAAAACATCTTTATGCTAGAGTGACTAAACGAGGAAAACAAAGCCTTCTCTGACGCATCTGCAATGATTTTGAGCTTGTGAGGTATATTGTGGTTAGGTAATCTACGAATAGTTTTAATATTAACGTCATGCATACATATCAAGAAAAACCAAGACGGTAACGAAATTTTACCATTTTCAAGAAGAAAATCGTATAAAACTCATATTGGCATAAATAAAATGGCAACTGAGTTAAGTTGCCATTTTATTTCTGCCAATGTCCTTCCAATACTCGTACTCGTAGGTATTAAATTATGTTTCAATTAGCTGTAAAACCACTTGCTAAATGATCAAGAGGCTAAAATGCGTTCATTGCTTTTAGATTGGTACTGTATTTAGCGACTGTGCTCACCCATCCGTAACCATTACTTTCCGTTTCTGTAGACGCTGCTGTAGACGAAAGAGGACAATTGTCCACTTAAAGGATCTCGTTCTGATTAGAATCTACTTCTCAGCAAGTGCTTGTTTGGTTCAGTGGCCTTCGAAATACTATTTGTTGTTTGTTTATTATGTTGAACTAGCTTCGGCTTTGCATGCATTGGCCCCGAGTAATTATCCAAGTTTCAACACTGTTTTTTCATAACACTATATAATATTGGTAGCATGGTAAAATTTACTTTTAAGAATAAATAATTATATATGTTTTCATCTACTAAACTACGGCCAACAGTCTACAATATCTATATTTCTCAATACAATAAAGAGGAAAGATGTTGTATCTTGTATGTTTCTAACAAATAAACTCAAAAACTACTGGACCTATTTTCAAAATGTTTTCACCATAAGGATGCTACATTATCCCTGAGTAGCATAGGCTATATTTTATCCGCGTATTCCCACGAGAACGGGAACTACGCGGTTGAAACTGCGGAGTGCGGCTAGTATATAAACGCCTCTTCATTGCATAAAAACTTTTCTATACAGCTTCAAACTGCTGCCAGAAACAAACATTACGACCTTTCATTATATAGACTATAAAAAAATATGTTAATAACTGTTCTTTCCTTCCTAGGACTAGTGGCCAGCTCCGCAACACTCTAAGCAGAGCTAGAGAGCTCTGCGAGCGATGGCGTAGCGGTGGAGCAACAACTCCCCCCGCACCCCCGCCCGACGACGAAGGCGGGGGGAGACTTTCGCGCTGGTTCAGCGTGAGGAGAGGCTCTACCCATCAGTATGACATGCACACGCACGAGACGGACAAGATGCCCAAACTTCCTGAGGTTTGTAATGATGCTGACTCTACTTCTGAGAGACTAGTTGATAGAGCAGAGACTTCTCTTCACCTACCGCCTGACGACGAGGGCGGGAGAAACTTGTCACACTGGTTCAGCGTGGGCCGAGGGTCCACCCATCAGTATGACATGCACTCGCACGAGACGGACAAGATACTTAAATTTCCTGAAGTTTGTAAAGCTGTTGACTCTACTTCTAAAATGCTAAACACTAGCACCGGATTGACGACGAGGACAAGGAGAGCTACCGCCTTAGTTCAGCGTGAGGCGAGGCTCCACCCATCAGTAATGAAATGACATGCACTTGCGCGAGAGGAAGATGTTTAAATTTCCTGAGGTTTGTAATGCCGATGACTACTTCTGGGGTGCTACTGACAAAAAACTAGATGACTAAACTTTCTGAGGTTTGAAATGCTGCTGACTCTTCTTTCTGAAATGCTATTTGACAGATCTCTACTCCCCTCGCACCCCGCCCGACGACTACGACTGTCACGATAGTTCAGCTTGAGGCAAGGGTCATTATCAGAACGCCATATACTCGCACGTCTCAGACAAGATGCCTAAACTTCCTTTGGTTTGTGTGATCTACGATGCTGTTGACCTTCTTCGGAAATGCTGATTGCGAAATAAGCGTTTGGTCGGTTTTGTGGTAGCAATGTTTACAGAGCTAACTTAGCACTGACTGACACTGTTTACATAGTTTTATAGTATTCACGGCCACGATCACGTTTGTATTCAGGTGACCTTCTAATCTGATATTATACCACCTAACTGGTATTGAGAAGTTAATTTGATACGAATCCCTTCCAGTTCGTTTGTTCACTTCAGAATCTAGAGAAGAGAAACCTTCCATGTAAACGATTTTGCAACCATCGCAACAAAAAACATTTAAAAGAATGTATTTAGCTTGAAGAATAACATTCCTATGGTAGCATATTGGCACACGCTTACAACATTCATGTGGTTTCTTTTGTCTTGAATATACTCCGAGTAAATTTTCTTGCACTGTCAGGGAAGGCACTATAAGGACGCGATATATGCGCTGCACGGTGCCTCATCTAAAACGCAAATCTTTACGGCACTTACATACCAAGGTCGTACAAATTCTCATCACATCCAAACAGACACTGTTGAATAAACAATCTTCATAGAAGTACAGTAGTCTAGAAACGACTCACACCTTTGTTTTCAAGATCATGAAAGCTGTAGCTTATATCTTGCAAGACTGTAAGACCGTTGTTCTCACTTCTAAACATGCATGCATTTGCCAACTTTCTTCAATGCCGTTATCTTAATCAAATAAATGAACGTTCTCATCACATACTCCATTCAAAACGAGCAGTTCAATTAATCGAATAAGCACTTCTGATACTAACCATTACATTGAAGTTGAACTAATGAAACGGACGTTGTGCCGTACAAATTGGTCATTGACTCATGAGTCCCGGTCGACGCGATGACATTTCTGGAATTATAATGCTCTTTACATTGGCTTTTATCCCTCCATTTGTTATGTCCAGTGTAAATTTTATTATGTTGTCCCATATGATTCATAATTTATTATTTAGGTGAATCATGTTCCCTCGATTGAGTAGACATTGAATACAAACCGCAGTAACGTGTCGATCGCACCGACGCGACTCGTCTCGCGGAGGTCTCAAGCCGCTAAACACAAACAAATCTATTTTAGTATGTGATATAATCATGTCAGATTGGTACCCAGTGAGCTACTGTAGTGGATTCATGTATACGATTGTAATTTTCTTCATTCAGTTTATTTTTAGTGTTGCCGCGTGTGTAACGTGCGATGCGTAAATGTCAAAAGTTCTAGCACAAATTTCTCTGTTTCTCACGTTATAATTTATCGGCCATGTTTTGTCCGTCGTGTATGAGGCTGCTTCACGAAAAGGCCGAGTACACTTTGAATTTCACAGTAAGTCATGTGATTCGTTCGGATACTTTTGACGTTTGCGTGTTTGTGAGACTGTGTTCCGATGACGCGATTCGTGACGCTCTTTCGCGGCAAGGCCGTGGGTTACGAGACGCGAAGTTGCGGATGCCGCGTCCTTGGAGATCTGCAAGATATTTCTGAATCGACTCATCGGAATCACACGAGCACGTGCATTGTGAAGTGGTGCTATAAAGTTGTGCATATGTGTTCCAGTTGGAAGAGGATCTGTTCTCGTGCGGGGGTGCTCATGAGGTGCGAGGGGGGCGGGTCCCCCCGCCCTCGCTCGGCAGTCCCCCAGACGCACTGACGTCGGTACAGCAACGCCGGAGACACGTCGTCGCGGCCATCATACACAGCGAGAATTCCTACGTAGCTACACTACAAAGACTAGTCAATGTAAGTGCCAATTGCGACAAAGTTAACTTTATTGGGAGTATAAGGAGCTGTAATTAAAGTTCTTAAACGAGACTCCTTTGAGTAGCAACGCTGAACAGCAACATTAGCTTCGCAACACAAAGACGTGCCAATGATTAATACAGTTGTGACCTTACTAGCCTATGCAATCACCCCTTTACGGCTTAACAGACTCGTATTCCCAAGCTTAGTATTGTTCATTATCCAGGGTCAGGTTATAACAAAGCGTCCCCATTAGAAAGCCGTGGCTTCATCAATTCGCAACAAGTTCGTTCTACAAATAGCAAGTAATTATCCGTACAAGGCGCTGTTTAGACGTTTGCATTGCGCAATTATCGTTTACCGAAATAAGCACAGCTCTGAGCGGCCGAACTCCAAAGCACCAGCACATGACACGACCGGTTCATCCCATCCGACTCTACGTACGCTGACATTTCTCAGGCCGATGCCGGTGAAATTCGTGATCGGGAAGGAAACACGTTTAGATTGATAGCTAAACAACCGACAATTATAATTCAATCATAATAACGACAGTTCCTATTACATAACCTATAATGTAACCTCTTGTCAGTGCAGCGCTGCCACTTTTGTTTTCTATCAGGAGGTGACACTCAGGACACCTCGTTTATTTTAAACGTAATTGCAAATAGTCTCGCAACAGTTTAAGCTCTAGGTGTTAATTTAAATGAGATTACTTGTTCGGAAAGTAGCAACTACTGAATGACTGTTACGCAAGAGCGTGTCTATGAAAACCTGTAACTTGTTATGTATGAGTTTATAGCTGACATGAATTTTATCTACCTCTAGAACCTGATGTGGGACCGTTCCGTTCCACTTAGTGTGTCATCGTTTGCCACGCCTCTTTTGCTTGACAGATGTCTGTTCTGCGAATTCATAGATTTGCTTGTAAGAAAATAATTTCTCTCTCTGTTAATTTGGGACATTTTCACGCGATCCTTTCTCAATACAGCGCTTTCGTTTTCGTCTCGTGCATCTTTATTGTCTTTTAGACAACCGTAACCACACACGGAGAGGCGCGACATTGTTGAAAAGTCTGAACAAGCGTATGTTAATATGTGCTATTGTGTCTATAGTTTATGAGCCATGGATTTGTATTGGGGATGTGGGGCGGGTTGAATAGGCCTCTACGGTGAGGTCAACTGTACTTCCACTCGTTGTAATACCGATCCTGGCATTTGATAAACTGTGATGCAACTGCGCGGCTAAGTAGATCGACTGCTCGTCTATGTTAGTGGCCTAGTTAGTGGTTACTCAGGGAGAGCTAACTGTCACTATACGTTCCATGACAGCTAAAGTAGCTGTTTCTCCGTTCGACTTGTACTTGGGAAGAGATAATAAAATTGTCGCTGTTCATAATGCAAGTATAGAAACACTAAGTAGATTGATCGTCTGACATTGCCTCGTTAGTGGTTACGCAGGGAGATACTGTAATTTTTTGCCCGCATGACACTTGTCACATTACTAAAATTATGAAGTAGCTGCTTTGTTTGCGGAGTTATTTGTATAGTTATAATAACAAAAAAATATGTTTTCATGAAGAGCGTGACAGTAATTTGTTAATGAAAGCATGAAACGATAGATAAAAAATCTGTCCTTCCAGGATCATGAACACGTGTAACGTTTTCGAAGCGTCGAGAAAATAAGAAGGTACGCGATACAATCATGTATTTAAAACTAATTAGAGATGTATCGTTCTTCCTGATATAGATCTTACTGGACTTCATCCATACGTAGTTAATGCCCTTCTCCTTAGCATATTAGTCTTCAAGCAAGTGGCATTTATGGAAACGCTAAGTAGATCGACTGTTCATGGCCTGGTTGGGTTAGGACAACCACTCCTGGACATAGCCCTCCCTCATGGATCTCTTGATCATAAGGGCTGTTGCCATACTCACCACGCTTGGCAGGCGGGTTGGTTGGATGCAGATCCATATCCCTTGGCAGATTCTTACTGCATCCACGGGCAAGAGAGAAGGGGGTTCTACTGCCGGCACCCGCGGCAGTGTTTGGCGGTTACGCGGGGACCATTACTAATCATTTATGCCCAAGATAAAATAGTACTACATAGGAAAGTGGAATAACAAAAGTGTTAATAAGTGTTGTGTTAAACACGTGATAGTAACTAGAATAATGCGGTCAGAGTCAGTAGTTGCATACAGAGAAACAAGGCCAAGGCACAATCCCTTGGGACAGCCCAAGGGTAATCTGGCACGCTAGCTTGAATAACTATCTAGAATGTATACATTTTAAAACACTGCTAAGTACCTACTGAATTCCTATTTTAAAATCGAATCCAATTCTTGAGGCTATTTATCCGAAGTCTTAATATTGTTTAGTCAGCTTCAGACGTAATGATATGTACTTTCCTCCGAATACAGCCGCTTTGCTGAGAGGATGGTATAGGTGCTGGGCAAGTCTAATCCATCTAACAATATCCCAGGCACTGCAGCGTCCCGTACATAATGAATACCAGCTGCTGACGCTGTAAAAACATAGAATAATAAATGTGAAAGGCCACTTAATAATGACATTCATCATCATCCTAGCCGTAGGATATACGTCTGTTGTCCACGTCCACTGCTGGACATAGGCCTCCGTCATGGATCTCCAAGAACATTAGGGGGTTTGGGGGGGGGGGGTTACGTGGCGTTAGGACTGAATTTCAAAACACCTTGTTTTCGATACACCTGGAATCCCAAAAACACCTATTCCCAAAATGACTGAATACTGTTATGTCCGAAAAGTTGAATGTTAGTGATGAAAGTGTCGTGTCGGTCCCACGCGCGGACGGGCAATTTAATCCCATGATGATGATTTTCTTGAAAAATCGAAACGTGTCGGAATAATCTTCGACGTTACAATACGACGTGAGTAATCCCCGTTTTTACAAAATGAATAGTATATCTCACGTTAATTTAAAAAATACTAGCTCAAGGGGTAAAAAATTAAATTAGCCTATGTGTTATTTTAGAACCTAGACTATTGCCCTACTATAAACAATAGCTCAATTCGGCACCCTTCGTCCATTACCCCGTTCGTCCATTTCCCAATGTCAATTTCCCCGTTCGTCCATTTCGCTGAGTGACGACCGTTTTGTTGTCATTTTACTTCATTAGTTTTATTGTATTGTGAATTTGTGACACAAAAAAAGTCTACTCCTTTCCAAGCTTGACGCTTGGCAGGCGGTTTGGCGAGCGCAGTACGGGATGTTGATACACAGAGAGACGCTGCTGCCCACCGGGAGCATAGCTGGGCAGATTCTTACTGCATCCACAGGTATAGGAGAAAAAGCATCATTCTACTGCTGGCAACCCTTGGCGACGATAACATTAAAAAGTTAAATATTTTCATATCTTATCCAAAGCTTAGATCAGTCAGGATGAAGTAAAACTTGCATTAATTGTATTTTTTTATTATTAAACTAGCTTGTGCCCGCCGCTTCGCATGCGTTGTACCCGGATAAAAAGTAGCCTATGTTTTGCATTTGCAAAACAAAACTAAGATTAACATCTTAGTCAACATCTATACGTTTGCAAAATTTCAGCTCGATACGTACGCTAGCTTCTACGTGAACAAACAAACTTTCGGCTTTATTAGTTATTTATATTAGTGAGATTACACGGAAAACAAACAGCTGCTTACAGAGTAATAAAACAAACGATGGGACAAAAAAGCCTTAAGAAGTTTTCATTTAGTACCTACATTCTAGGTTAATAAACTTTACCTTAGTTTAACGCATTGTTAAGCTTGCTTTATGATTCACTTATCTCTAAGTCAAGTTTGTTACACTTCATAAAACTTATTAATTAATTAAGAGAACAGCCATTCTCATAATCTTAGTAACAATAATAATTCATCATAGCAAACGTGGCTATCTATAATGCTGCTCATCTAATATTTAGCTTTCACCGCTGTTTGCTTGAGCGATTTGAATATATTCCATGTACAATCGGGGAGGAAATGTTTATTAGTAAAACTAAACACCTAAGAGTTAAGGATAAATTTAAGTCTCTAATTATCAAAGGATTTTATAAAAACCCAGTTGCTAAATAAAAAGTATGTTTCATTGTTTTACCTAAGTCAGGAACCCTATTGGACTATGTACTCTACGTATGTATTCAGACTGTATCTCGGAAAAAGCTAAGGTTTTTTTAAAGTATTATGTATTCTAGCTAAAAACTAGATGGAATATCTTCTAACAAACCACTTCCAATTTCAATCAGCTGATGGCTGGTTACCTTAGCTACCAAATCTATGGCGAATGCTACACGCTCGATATGCATCGCGATATTTGGATCGTACGTAATCCAGGATCACGATATTTATCGAGTGTGTAGTACAGCGAATGGCGTATCACGATACATGATACGCTATACTACACACTCGATAAATATCGTGATCCTGGATTACGATCCAAATATCGCGATACATATCGAGCGTGTAGCATTCGCCTATGACTTTGTCCAAAGAATATCAAACAATTGACATTGATCAACCCCTGCTGTCAGATACTAAGCTAGAGCTAAACTGCTATAGCTGATTCAGCTGTCAGTATTTTGTGAATAAACATTATGAATTGAATTGTATTTGTTGTAAAAACTCAGTCGTCAAGTTGATGGCTGGAAATGTGTTGTAAAAACGCCATAGTCAAGTCCTCGACTCTATGGTATATGAAATTCCGTCTAAAGCATTATTTCCCCGATTGTACTATAAATGTTTATTCATTTCATGCTTCTATGATGCTCGCTTGACTGTCATGCGGACAAGAATGTAAGTGTTCATTGTGTTGCTTCTAGGTGATTTATGTTGTTGTACGTAGATGAAATTAATTGATCACAATCTGTGGGAAAACAGATGGACCCGACACGTTAGAATTCAGTGTCAATGCCTTCTCTAGAATCAGCAGTAGTGATATAACTTCGTATAAATGTTTGAAAGAGTAACAGAAGCGGTTTGGAAATGTGACGTATTTGTAGTGTTACGTATCTCTAGAATTATATACTAGCTTGATAACTAATCGTTTTCGAGAACAAATATAAAAATAAGAAATGTTCAGTAAATAAAGTAGGTAGCATATGAATAAAGAGTATAATAGGATATACGCTTGGTAATCTGTCGCGCTTGCGAAATACATATATTCACAAATCTTAAACCAACTTTCAAAATCTTATCTAAATAGTCTGCTGTCCCAACACCCAGCAGTTAGACCAACAGCAAACTGTTAAGATAAGAGACCTCTTTCTGTTCCATTTTCATACCTAAACAGTGGAGGAAGCGATGGCGTGACGAGTTAGACCAATATAATAACTATAACGCATGGGTCGAATTAACGGCGGATCTTTATGCATGGAGAGATGAGGGGAAGGCCTTTACCCAACAGTGGGACACTTACGGCTTAATGTAATATAAACAGTCGTGTCGTTTCTGTTTACAAACTAAAACTAAAATGACATTATAGCTATGCCGTTAGTGTCGTTCAAAAAAAATTATCAAACCTATTTAACATAATGATACGTTGACAGTTCTAAATATAGAAACGTCAAATGTCTAATTATAATTAACTGTAGTAAGGGCAATTACAAAATCGAATCGAATATTAGACAATTTTGTATACCTATAGGTTTGTACGAGATTAAAAAAAACGCTTGTGCGCAGTCCTTAAACGAACAATACGATATCATAAAACCACCCAACTAAATATAAAACTACATTATTTATCAATATCCTTCTATGATTCAAATTATTATAAAGTCATGAGCGTGGAGTCAATGCATTCTACCGTCCCTTATATGGTACCGACCAGATACCTATGTTACTTATGACAACAGGTCTAAGTGCTTTGTGTAATGTGATGCAACCTAGGAAGCAACTCGGGTTATTTTCATAGAAAACATTAGTTTAGTTGATGGCGAATTGTTGAAATATGATATTTTGTTTGAGGACAAAGTACGTATATCCTAAAGTAACCTCCTACTTAAATACGGTATGTGATGATATCTCCTTTTTGAATACAATTTTAGTGGTTTTCGGAGCATCTGGGCAATTAGAACACTTGCCCACCTGTGCAAACATCTAATATTAAAACATATTTATAAAAAATAATAGAGATAAATAGATGGACATTTTGAGCATTTTAATATAACAAAACTATAATAAAGCTCTGTTTGTGCCCTTATCGCTGAAATATTTCTTCTACATAGATTTCGCTTAAACATATCTTATCGCTTAGCTTATCTACAAACTTTTTTGAATAATTACTTAAATTTTAGTTAAAATATTATCAACATCACGTAACATGTTACGATATATTGAAAGAAGCTCATGTCCAATAATTTACATTATTGGACATGAACTTCTTTGATATTTCGGATAAAATTACAAGGTTATGGCAAAAGTGTTGAATTTAAAAAGGTAAATTACATGTCGCAAAACCTAAAGTTATTTGTTTTGCTATATTTTTTCCTTCATATTATAATGTAATTTTTACAAAAAAAACTCTGCTTTGATAGCCAAATTAATTCTCATCATCACTGTTCGAGTGTGGTCCTCTCGACTCGTCAAAACCAACAGTGGTAACTAGTGTTTACTTAATATTCAACACACGCTTAACTATTTTAAGCTATGACGGGTTTATGAAGTTTTTATTCTCGCCTCGTTGCTCACACCGCAGTTTGAATAGCAGCTGACGAGATGGTAAAATAGAAATTACCATTTTGACTTGCTCAGCCTTCTGTACCGTGAAGTTTTTGTTGAAGAGCTGTCTGACAGGCGTTCTACGTCGTATTTTGTTAAGTTCTCATAGATTGCACGTTAAAATTTCCTGTAAATTCAACAATGTTTTTGTTATTATAAAATAATAATAATAAATAATGCTGGACAAATAAAAACAGACGATTAAAAAAATATCGATGCGATTATAGTTAAATACTTAAATACATAGGTATTTTAAAAACTATTAGTTCATATTATCGTATTGAAAAACTGGTGAGTAAATTGAATGATTGGCGTATTTTTTACAATAGTACAATATTTTGAATAAGTTCATAAAAACAAACCAATCATTTTGTCGTGAAAATGTTATTTATTCACCCACTTCCTCCGACGGATTAACATAATTACTGAGGATGTTAGTGCCTAAAGTGTCTGAGAATTTAAATTGGTCCCACACTCAGCACATTAGCGGTTACTGCTCTGTATACTATCTCAGACTTTGAGTTTTTATTTATCGGTAAACTAAACAGCGTATCTTGTCTTCAAAAACACTTAAGTCAATCCATGGAATACCCAATGGTTTGCATACTATAATCATTTATCGGTATGTGATTGCGAGAAATCACTGTAAGGTGCAAATTGGCAAACTTGTCGACACTGGTTTCGACTACGTTTTAGTAAATTGTTTGAGTTAATGCATACGTCAATATTCATCATAAACAAATCAACTGGCTTTAGTTAAAACTGTTTTTATCAATGCCTAGTTTCCGAATCGCTTAATCTCAGACTTCAGCGCACGTACACTTGTTGTATGTACCAGGTTCCGGCATGTACTATCTGTACGTTTACGTTGCAGTTAACTTCCCAAAAAAGTTTAAAAATAAAGATCTAATCTATACAGTCCGCTGCATCACTGCTGGAAGTGTCCCTTGACCTCAATCACTTCTCCCGGTTTTGGAAGAATAGAAAATCGCGCACCGAGGGTTCCATAAAACAATACTATTGTGTTCTGTCCCTTTCATAATGATACCCCATTTTATCTAGTTACAGACATAATAGGATTATTATATTTAACTTTGGTACTTGCAATATTAGTGTATTAGCCATATCTAACGGCAAGTCGATAGCATTAGTAGTTCCTGAGATATCCCGCTGTGACAGACAGACTGTCGAAATCACACCATAAGGGTTCCTCTTTTATCTTACTTATGGTTTGGAACCGCAAAACTAAACTCCCGAATCATTTAAGCATTCTAATTAATAATAATCATTCTCAATAAAATGCAATGAAAACATCTAGTTTTAATTCCGCTAATGCTGAGATGCATATGCACCGCCCTCCCGCCCGCTAATTATGCACATGCAGGGAGAACCAGACTGTTAGTGCAACATGCATACCCAAACCCACACGACGACACGTGTTTCGCCTCTCCGCGAGGCATCTTCAGGTGAAACGCCGAGATGTTGACTGGTCGGCGGCTGGAACGAAAGATCTTTCGTCATATGGATTTCCGCAAAGTAACGCCTGATTCCATTAATTATAACAATCATTCTACATGTCTGTCGTTTCACAGGACTACAAGAAGCCGCTAGAAGAGAGCAGCCCAGCCATCCTCAACGCCGGCAAGGTCCAGACGCTGTTCCATCGTCTGCCCGACATCCTGCAATGCCATCTGCATTTCCGCACCGCGCTGGCCGACTGTGCGCGCACGTGGGACCGCGATGAAAAAATTGGTGAGCAATGCGTTCTAATATATTTTTCTTTTTATTTAAATAAATAAAAAAAATTAAAATAAATTAAATTAGTCCACTAACGTTGAACTAATTGCTGAAATAGTCTTCAACAAAGGTAAAAACAATATCTTAAAATAAGAGCAATGACTAAGTAAACAGAAATTTATAACTAATATTGAAGTTAGCGTATAAGTCCTTCGCCGCTATGTCCGTTTTGGGATGACCGATTGGTCTTTGGCCGACCAGCACGCTTTTGAACGGATTGGATGTAGGTAGGTGGCTCAGGGCAGAAGTAGATGGCCATACAAGAATTCGTGCTGCAAAATCAGCTACATTGCTGCTAAATAATGGTGATATCAGATTTTAAAAATCTGATGTGGCTCCTCAATCCTTACGGACATTACAAATTGTGTCTTGACAAATTTTCCAGTAGAAAAACGTCTTGTTACTGAAATTGGTGTAGTCAGAACGTTTGAAAATTAGCAGTAGTTCAAGGTATTTTTATTTTAAATCTAAATAAGGTTTAAATGAAAAATATATAAAGAGATTTGGTTATCAGTTTGTATGAAACAAACATTTCATACAAGAAGTACCTTTAGCCTACACCTCCCAAATTCGATGTGGACTTATGAATGAGAGAGAAGTGATGTTACAAATTGTGTCTTGACAAATTTTCCAGTAGAAAAACGTCTTGTTACTGAAATTGGTGTAGTCAAAACGTTTGAAAATTAGCAGTAGTTCAAGGTATTTTTATTTCAAATCTAAAAAAGGTTTAAATGAAAAATATATAAAGAAATTTGTTTATCACTTGAATAAAACAAACATTTCATACAAGAAGACCTTTACCCAACACCTCCCAAATTGGATGTGGACTTATGAATGAGAGAGAAGTGATGTTACATTTTGTTACAATGTTGTTGTATGGAATATGGAATTTGTTAAAACCGTTTGTTTTGAAATGGTTTGAAAATTCGTATATTTTGAAGTTTTTTTTCACTCTTGAAATAATAATACCTATATATTTTATCAATATATTTTCTATTCAAAATCAGCAACAAATTTGAATTCCTATGTCATCTTTTCATAAACCACATTAAACTTTTATAGGTACGGTACCTATTTATTACATATTACATCAGTGGAACACAAGAGCGTTATAATAATTATTATTGAAACATCACTACAGCCAGGCGTAAGACATCCACTGCTGGACATAGGCCTCCCTCATTGAGTTAGAGATCCAAGTGCATGAGGGGTTGTTGCCATACTCACCACGCTTGGCAGGCGGGTTGGTGAGCGCAGTTTGGGATGTTCTTACACCGAAAGACGCTGCTGCCCATCTTCCGGAGATATCCCTTAGCAGATTCTTACTGCATCCACGGGCAGGAGAGGAGGAGTGACATTCTACTGCCGGCACCCCACGGCAAATTATTGAAACATGCATCAATAGAATTCTGCGATAATACTAGTTTGTCGAGTTGAAAGTGTCATAGTATTTTCAATGTTTATATCTCGTGTCTAACCAAGGTACTAAGGGTTTACGAATATACCCTAAGTTTAAAACAAAATACCTAATATGTTCACTCACACCCAGTTTCATCCGATTTTTAAATGATCATGAATTTCAAGAGTAGGTAACTCTTTTACGATCGTTTACATGCGCGCTGTGAACCGAAAAATATATGTTTACAGCCAGTAGAGCGGAACATATATCAAACCAGTGACATTTATGGCGCACTAGTTATAAACCGTGTATTTATCAACGTCAAACGAAATGGTTGTAAGATCAATTAATATTTATTTAAACTTTAGCCAAATTACATATCTACACTAATATTATATAGAGGAAAGATTTGCATTTTGTATGTGTGTAACGAATAAACTGGACCCACTTTAAAATTCTTTCACCATTCGAATGCTACATTATCCCTGGCGAGCGCCGTACTGGATGTTGATATCGATAGTCGATTAGTAGTTGACATAGATAGTATTTTTTTTATCATATATTGAAAAGCATTCAGAACACCCTGGACAAATATATGCAGATCGTACAGACATTTCTCCCGAGGCGGGAATCGAAACCGCAAACTCTTGCGTCGCAGGCGGACCTTCGCCCGCTGCGCTCGCACAGAGCTCGTAGAATACAACTTTGACATAATCGTAAAGTACACCACAAAACATCATATGAAACGGAAACAGCCACGATTAAGACACATAAATATAATAAATGCTTAATTCGGAACGCCAAATAATGCGCAATGTCGTTTATTATGTAAATCGGAACTGATTGTTCCGTTTCGGTACATTAAATATTATGGCTCAGAGCAAGACGAATTTGTCTCTCGTTTTTCTAGAATAACAACCTTCTAATTCGCTAAACCGACTGTGTTAGATGTGATAATTTGAAGATAATAAACGTTTTTTAGCATGGCACCAATGGTACGTTTTAAAGTTCAAGTAAAATTAGATATAGTTTTTGTGCCGTGGGGTGCGGGTAGAATGTTGCGTCTCCTCTCTTACCTATGGATGCTGTGCGAGGGATACCTCCAGAAGATGGGCAGCAGTCTTTCCGTGTATCAAGATCCCAAAATGTATGAGAAAATAAATTAACGTTAAAATTATTTTTTTGTGAACTTTTACAACGTTTAAATTGCCTATACGTTATTCCGGGCCCAGACAAAAAATCTTAGATCATTGAAATGGGTCCAACTACGCGACGTTGACTTTGTTTGTATGAGTTGGGATTAAGATATTATCAGAGATCATTATTTATTCACCTGTCCATTCCTGACCAAGCCAACCTAATTAAAGGCTACTTTATCCTGGTACAGCTAGTATAAATATAAAGTAAAACGGTATATTACCGATAAACATTATAATATGTTCCGATTAGAATGACTAATAACCTGTATGTCTGGTCGTTTCATGGCTAACCTGATACCCGTAGTAACAGGAGAATGCTTGTAAAACTGAAACGCAAAACGTAAAAGGGCTTCTGCGGCGAAAGTTTTTTCGGTCTTTACGTGGTTCACATAATTCGGTATTGTTTCTATTTTGGTTTAGCCACAGATCTTGGCATCTGGTATTTTAATATCGAAGGATCTCTTCTGCGCCAGAAGTTTAAAAGCTGTAACCTTTTTTGTCCCAATGCTGAGTTAATGTTTCCTTCAAACTCTTCCAAACGTCTCTATCTTTCGCAGAATTATTATTATTCTTATCTTTTTCATGAATTTGAACAAATCTTTTTTTTTCAGGCGAGGTCTTCCTGAGCGCGTTCTCAAAAGCAGTGGTCCTCGACGTGTATTCAGACTTCATAAACAACTTCTCCGTGGCGATGGAACTGGCTAAGATGGAGTCGAAGCGGAAATCCGCGTTGGCTGACTTCTTCAAAGTGAAACAGATCAGCGCGCATGACAGGCTGTCATTCTTCGGGCTTATGGTCAAGCCGGTGCAGAGGTTTCCGCAGTTTATTATGTTCCTACAGGTAATTCTACTATTATTGGCACTTATATTAGAAGTAAAAGACTGCTATATCACTGATATACTGACTGATATATCAACGCATAGCCTAAACCACTGGACCTAAAGACTTGAAATTTAGCACACATATGTATACCTTGAGTATCTTAGAGGTGCACTAAGAAAAAGGATTTTTCGAAATTCCCACGGGATAGGGAATAAATGGGATTTATATTTTCGAATCAAAGTGGCTCTGCGGGAAAAGGGGATTTTACGTTTTATGACTTCCACGCGGACGAAGTCGCGGACAAAAGCTAGTTATTGTATCTGTATGCCTCGACGTGTATTCAGACTTCATCAGCGCGCTCATCTGAAACAGATCAGCGCGCGTGACAGGCTGTCGTTCTTCGGTCTCATGGTCAAACCGGTGCAAAGGTTTCCGCAATGTATTATGTTCCTACTGATGAGAAATCCTGCGATACCGTATTTGTATACCCTTATAAACAGGTCTTACGATAACCTAGGCACAGCAGCATCCCGTACAGCATGAATTAACGGTTACTGACACACTCTGAATTGTCGATGACTGTTGATGTGTGGATAAATTGTATGATAAAAAAGTTTATATTTGTAACAAACAACAAAGTTAAGCCGACTGAATGATATGTTTGGCAGAGAAAGAATTAGGCAACATTGTACCTTATAAGGTGGCCTGTACTGTTACGCTAGAAACGTAATGTTTCTAACGTAACAGTACAGGCCTACCCAATATTGTGACGTCACGGTTTCCTGATTTGTTAAACAATCTTTATTAACCCCATATTGCGGGTGAGGTATTCTCTACCTAAAACTTTCATAAACAATTTACCATCATCATCCACAGCCTGTCACACCCTGCCGGGTATATATAAGGTGCTAACAAATTAGTCACGGATATTTTTACAGCTGATAGTACTCGGTTCTCGGAGTACATTTAAGTATGAAACATGTAGGTTTTGTTATGTTTTTTTGGAGAAAACTAGGAAATAAATTTGCTACGAACCACCCTGTTAATAAGATAATTAAATGAGACCTCTAGACATATTCTAGAACCTCTTTAAACCATCATTCAAGTGGCCTCATAAAGTTGATAAATAAAATACTTGAATCATAATGGCATTTAAGAAAAACAACTTTTGATGTGACATGACAGACAGTGTTAAACATCTTGACAGGTACATAATAGGGGTGATTATTTTAAAAATTAATTATAATTAATTTTTTTTGTTCAGTAAATGAAAACAAAAAAATTATATACAAAGGTTCTTTAATTACAGTTAAAAGTTAATTGTTATAATGTAATGTATTATCTCTTAAAATATCCGTGAATAATTTGTTAGCACCTTGTATACAAGTGGGCCATAGGCCTCCCTTACTGTTGCCATCAGCCACGATCCTGTACTAGTCTGAACAATCCCTCATTCACCCGCGACTTTATCAATGTTGTCTGCTCATCATTTTATTGGACGGCCGTGTTTCTCTTTCCACTGATTCGTCGATTTCTAAACTCAAAAACTACTGTACCGATTTTTTTAGTTATTTCACCATGAGAACGCTACATTATCCCTGAGTAACACAGGCTACATGTTATTCCCTTATTCCCACGGGAACGGGAACTACGCGAGTGAAACCGCGGAATGCGGCTAGTGTACAATAAAGAACATTGTTGTACTTTCAGGATTTACTAAAGCACACGCCTCCAGGGCACTCGGACCGCGTCGCTTTACAACGCGCTCTGACGAGGCTGGAGGCGCTTGCCGAGGCGCTAAACGAGAGGAAACGGGACGCTGAGAGAACGCAGGTAACTGCTTAATAACTTTGATATATTTTGAGCGTGCCTTGGGGTGCATGTAAAATGTTACCCCTCCTCTCATGCCCGTGAATGCAGTAAGAACCCAACCCTTTTTCAAGGTAATGAAAAACCTTATCAACTTTTCTGATTCCGGTGGGGTGCAAACGCGCGTCGGTCAAATCGATCCTTGACCCTTCCTAAAGCCGGAAGTGCTTGAACCAACCAAGCTACGGAACCCAATGAAGGGGTTAGTCGAAATTTTAATTATGGTGATATCAGTTGGGCACCGATTTAACTCCATCTATAGGTAACTGAGTTCTGCTCATTGTCTGAAGTTCCATTACGTAGCAATGACAAGAGATGTCGCTGTAGCTTATTCTTTAATTTGTAATAGTGTCAAACCTCACTTAGGTTTTAGTCTTATCAAATTTTCCGATTGCGGTGGGGTCGTGAGAAGTAGTGGGAAAAAGGGCGGGAGACCCACGTATAAAAATATGGGATTCTGCCAAGAGATGTCGGTATAGCTTATTCTATATTTGTAATAGTGTAACCACAGTTAGACAACATTTCCAGTAATCTCATTAAAATTTTAGGTAGTGGGAATAAGGGCGGGATACATATTATGTCTAGTGATGGGACGATACGGGTTTTTGGAATCATGAATGTTTGTTCCTCAGGCGTTCCGCGCAGCTCTCAGGCGGCTGACGCGCAGCGGCGTGGCGGGCGCGGGCGGCGCCAGCACCGCGGCTAGATTTGGTGCAGCCAGACTTCTCGCCTCGAGGGCGGACAAGCGGCATCTGTTGAGGCAGGACGATCTCCTGCAGTTGGTGAGTCATCATTATGCCTATACAGGGTTTATTATATATAACGTGTGTGCTAACCTAAAAGGGGGGTTGAACACATGAAAACAAGTTGTTTTTGGGGGGGGTGGGGGGGTAATCGGAGATTCTTATTTTTTTACTATTTACATTTTTACTAGATGATGTGGCTCACACCATTCTCAGAGTTAACAGTTGGATTTCTTTATTTGTTTACTACATATTGTGAAAAACCTTTCTCAGTAGAATATTTACACACGATGGTACGGAACCCTTCATGCGCGAGTGACTCGCACTTTGCCGATTTTATTTCTAATTAAGAGTGTACGAGTAGGTATAGATCTCTCAAATGTATTCGCCCCCATCGAAATATTGGCTTAACGCCAAATGACATTCGCAAAGGAAGCATATCAATACCTAGTGCATGGTAATCCCTTGCAACCATCTTTTATTATTTACTTACATACTTTATTTACATCTTTTATTATACATTTATTAGTCTCATAACAGGCTGTTACTAAAACGTGACTTCTATCTAACAGGAGTTCCATGCATCCGGCGGCCTTTCTAAATGCAAACCTCGCCGGCTTCTGCTGCTCAACGATCTCGTGGTCTGCGTGTCTGTCGGCGCGGGCGGCGACGACTCGGAGCGACTCGGCTTGAAGTGGGCGTACCCCGTGCAAGACGTCGAAGTTATCGATACGGGCACCTCGCCTACGCTCAGTCGGGTGCTCGCTCAAGGTAAATGCTACTTTATTAACTTGATAGTTAAGCTTAGAATTCCTGAACGATCTAGCGGTCTGCGTTTCTGTCAGTGCGGGCGGCGACGTCTCAGAGCGACTTGACTCGAAGTTATCGATACGGGCACCTCGCCTACGCTCAGTCGGGTGCTCGCTCAAGGTAAATGCTAATTTAGTTACTTGATTGTGAAACTTAGAAATTGCTCAACTGCGTGTCTGTCGGTACGGGACGACTCGAAGCGTTAAGGCTATATATGTATATCCTCAAAAATAATCAAGAATGATTTGAGATGCCTCAGTATCACTGCTATGGCATCCGTGTAACGGTCGGTCACTGACAAAATCATTCTTATACGAATATAACAAACTTGGGACTCAATTTCTTGAATAAATAAAGACTTCACGTCTCTATTATTTACTTTACTATAGGAAAAGTATAGTCTACTGAACCTAGATTCATCATCATGATCATCATTCCAGCCGTAAAAAGTCGACTACTGAACAGGCCTCCCTCATGGAACCCCATGAGGGGTAGTTGCCATACTCACCACGCTTGGCAGGCGGGTTGGCGAGCGCAGTACGGGATGTTGATACACGCAAAGACGCTGCTGCCCATCTTCCGGAGGTATCCCTTTGCAGGCTCTTACTGCATCCACGGGCATGAGAGGAGGGGTAACATTCAACTGCCGGCGCCCCACGGCTGAACCTAGATTGTATGTTAATAATGTTAATTTCCACAGGCATGAACCGAAGCGGCAGCCTACGCTCCTACTCCAGCGAAGCCACAATGTCCACGTCAACTGGCGACTCGCTTTGCAGCGAGATGTCAGCACTGATGCACGACTACGAGACGGTGTCCCGTATCGCTGATTTAGCCGCCTCGCTAAAAACACCTTATGGAGAACTAGCGCCGGAAATGTTCAAGACTCTGCTTCAGAATATACAGCAGAGTATACAGGTAACTCGACATTTTAATGCGTTTAAAGAATACAGTTCGTGAAAAGGTTTATCAGGGGGATGTTTAGCATTAATGCATGATTACGAGGCAGTGTCCCGTATCGCTGATTTAGCCGCCTCGCTAAAATCACCTTATGGAGAACTAGCGCCGGAAATGTTCAAGACTGCTTCAGAATATACAGCAGAGTATACAGGTAACTCGACATTTTAATGCGTTTAAAGAATACAGTTCGTGAAAAGGTTTATCAGGGGGATGTTTAGCATTAATGCATGATTACGAGGCAGTGTCCCGTATCGCTGATTTAGCCGCCTCGCTAAAATCACCTTATGGAGAACTAGCGCCGGAAATGTTCAAGACTGCTTCAGAATATACAGCAGAGTATACAGGTAACTCGACATTTTAATGCGTTTAAAGAATACAGTTCGTGAAAAGGTTTATCAGGGGGATGTTTAGCATTAATGCATGATTACGAGGCAGTGTCCCGTATCACTGATTTAGCCGCCTCGCTAAAAACACCTTACCTATGGAGAACTAGCGCCGGAAATGTTCAAGACTCTGCTTCAGAATATACAACAGAGTATACAGGTACTTGTCACTTTAATACATATGTATATAAAAGAGGTTTATCAGAGAGGGTGAGTGTCGCTCGGTAAAGTCGCGCACATAGTAAAGGTAACACTAAGGTTTAGTGGTATCCTTTACTATGAGCGCGACTGTACGACAAAATTTCGGTTCATTTATGGTGGGGGTGCCGACGGAGCGACTTTCAACAGCCGGTTTTGACCGGAGGGTGTCGAATTCATATGGGGCGAAGCCCCCTAATATGCGCTGTCTGTCTGTCCGTCTGTCTATGTATTTGACGATTAGAACCGAACGCGTTGACGATTTGCATGAAACCTTTTTTGTTAGCACCGTCTTAATGAGAGAAGGAGACTGATTGATCTTGGTGACCCCTAGGGTCACAGGACCGGAGTTATTGTGACCTCAAGATGTTACCAATAAAATAAGTCTTCAAATGGCCGAAAACGTCCAAAAACCCAAAAATGCCATTATTGACCTTTGATGACCTTTTGAGGCCTTCGCCCCCTTTTCTGGTACCCCCGTACCAATGCTTGTTGTATGAGCCTTAGTAAGTTACCTACTTTTTGTACCTATGCTTTCTTTGTTGCCTGAAATAACGGTTTTATTTATCCTTTTTATCTAATTAGTAAATATAAGTCCCACAAGCCTGAAACAGCATTAATCCTAGTTCAGGCATAAATAGTAGTAAATTGATATTTATACAAATATCTATACAAATATACAGTCTGCTTTCCCTCCTCACTTGGAAAAAAAAGTTTTCTGAAACTAATGAATTCAGTTATGTGTTTTATTCGATTTAAATGTGTTTTGTTCTTATTTTGTAAACTGACTATTCCAACTAGCGTTTTGCTCTATTGAATAAACACTTATTGTCTTTGACTTTGTATTGTGTAATTTATACGCATTTTTGAATAAATTATCTTAATTCACAGAAAAAAGATGACGAAATGGCATGGGTTGACTCCTGCTGCCTCCAACTGAAAATCCGAGGTCGTGACGAGCCGATCACCTTCCGAGCCAGCGAGCCGGGCGCCCGACTGGCCTGGGCCACCGAGCTGCGCTTGGCTCAGCTGGCACAGGCGTCCGCCAACTCGCCCGCCTGGCGGATGCCTTCGCAGCACGCGCCCGCGCATAAGATGCCGCTGTTTGTCGCCGCTACTCCGGCCTACTCGTCGAAATACTTGACTGAGGTAAGTTGAAATAATGCTGGTTACACACAGTACCATCTAGCGTCCAAGTAAGCAGTTATGTTTACTCCGCTAAACTTACTTACCCGCTTTGGCATAATTATGCCGTTGCATTACGCGCCGTGGGGTGCCGGCAGCAGAATGTTGCCCCTCCTCTCATGCCCGTGGATGCAGTTGCCTGCGAAGGGATACTTCCTTAAGATTGGCAGCAGCGTCCTTCCGTGTATCGGCATCCCGTGCTGCGCTCGCCAACCCGCCTGCCAAGTGTAGTAAGTATGGCAACTACCCTTCATGGAGATCCATGAGGAAGGCCTGTGTTCAGTAGTAGACGTATTACGGCTGAAATGATGATTACGCGCCCACAAGATGCCACTGTTCGTCGCCCCTACTCCGGCTGACTCGTGGTAAGTTGCCTCTTCTCTCGTGCCGTAAAAAATCCAATAAAAAATCTCTGCATCTTTTCATCAATCTCTCGTAGTCTACTATTGGTATCGGATCACAGGCCTGTGGACCGTTCCGTTAATCGTTTTTTTTTTATTTTACAACTATTTAATAAATTGCAGGTGAAATGCGGCTGCTTCTACACGTCGTCCGGCTGCCGCGGCGCGTCGATGCGGCGCGCGCGCTCGCTCGTGTGGGTGTGCGCGGGCGGCGCCGACAGCCACGTGGCCGTGCTCACGCACCGCGCCACCAAGCTGAAGACGCTCGTCACGCTCGACCTGCCCGATACCAAGGTGAACCATACTGTACGCTGTCTCTAGAAGAGTCCGGCTGCCGCGGCGCGTCGATGCGGCGCGCGCGCTCGCTCGTGTGGGTGTGCGCGGGCGGCGCCGACAGCCACGTGGCCGTGCTCACGCACCGCGCCACCAAGCTGAAGACGCTCGTCACGCTCGACCTGCCCGATACCAAGGTGAACCATACTGTACGCTGTCTCTAGAAGAGTCCGGCTGCCGCGGCGCGTCGATGCGGCGCGCGCGCTCGCTCGTGTGGGTGTGCGCGGGCGGCGCCGACAGCCACGTGGCCGTGCTCACGCACCGCGCCACCAAGCTGAAGACGCTCGTCACGCTCGACCTGCCCGATACCAAGGTGAACCATACTGTACGCTGTCTCTAGAAGAGTCCGGCTGCCGCGGCGCGTCGATGCGGCGCGCGCGCTCGCTCGTGTGGGTGTGCGCGGGCGGCGCCGACAGCCACGTGGCCGTGCTCACGCACCGCGCCACCAAGCTGAAGACGCTCGTCACGCTCGACCTGCCCGATACCAAGGTGAACCATACTGTACGCTGTCTCTAGAAGAGTCCGGCTGCCGCGGCGCGTCGATGCGGCGCGCGCGCTCGCTCGTGTGGGTGTGCGCGGGCGGCGCCGACAGCCACGTGGCCGTGCTCACGCACCGCGCCACCAAGCTGAAGACGCTCGTCACGCTCGACCTGCCCGATACCAAGGTGAACCATACTGTACGCTGTCTCTAGAAGAGTCCGGCTGCCGCGGCGCGTCGATGCGGCGCGCGCGCTCGCTCGTGTGGGTGTGCGCGGGCGGCGCCGACAGCCACGTGGCCGTGCTCACGCACCGCGCCACCAAGCTGAAGACGCTCGTCACGCTCGACCTGCCCGATACCAAGGTGAACCATACTGTACGCTGTCTCTAGAAGAGTCCGGCTGCCGCGGCGCGTCGATGCGGCGCGCGCGCTCGCTCGTGTGGGTGTGCGCGGGCGGCGCCGACAGCCACGTGGCCGTGCTCACGCACCGCGCCACCAAGCTGAAGACGCTCGTCACGCTCGACCTGCCCGATACCAAGGTGAACCATACTGTACGCTGTCTCTAGAAGAGTCCGGCTGCCGCGGCGCGTCGATGCGGCGCGCGCGCTCGCTCGTGTGGGTGTGCGCGGGCGGCGCCGACAGCCACGTGGCCGTGCTCACGCACCGCGCCACCAAGCTGAAGACGCTCGTCACGCTCGACCTGCCCGATACCAAGGTGAACCATACTGTACGCTGTCTCTAGAAGAGTACACGCTTTGGGCGTTCTGCTCGACCTAGCTAAACGCTAATAGACCGCGCGCGAAGGTGCCGCTTGAGGTAAGCGAGCGGCGAGAGTTCTATTGTATGGTTTGTCAATATCAATATCGCGCCACTAGCTAGCCATCTAGACACTCGACCATCGATGTGATGTAGCTAAACACTCGATATGCATTCTTAACAACACTCGACCAACATTCTAGACACTCGACTACCCATTTATCTAGACACTCAACCATCATTCTAGCTAGAGACTTTACCATTATTTAAAACACTCGCCTTCCCATCTGAACAAGGCACTCGACCACTATCCATCTTGACGCCAGACCTTAATTTTCGCTAGATGCTCGACGTAGACTACACTTTCCATTGACATTGATTGTGAGGGAGCATCCTCCTAGAACAGATGAAGTAGCATTAAATACTAGTATTAAAGCCCCACCTGCGCGGTACCAGCTTATTAAGGTCTCTATATAAACGCGATTGCTACACGTCACGCTCGACCTGCCCGATACGGTAAACCCATACTATATGGTGCCTCTGTAGAAGAATAGACGCAAAGTTTGGGCGTTCTACTCGACCTAGCGTTCTACTGAACGGTTTGTCAATATCAAGATCGCGCAACTCGCGATCCAGACAATATTGTAAACTTTCAACTGACTTCTTCTATCTAGAGAATCGACCGTTATTCTCGAATAAAATCTAGAAAGTGTCTGAATAGAATCCGCCTAAACACTCAACCACCTTTTTAGACACTCGTCATGTTCATCTAGTCTCTCATCATTACATTCAACCATCGTTCTAGACACCGATGTAGCTAAACACTCGACCATGATTCTAGACGCTTGACTACCCATTGCTTTTCTAAAAACGGGATCTAGTGAGAGTGATTTCATGTATATAGATACTCGACCATCGTTCTAGCTAGAGTCTTCACTATCATTCAAAACACTATCCATCTACCTAGACAGGCTACACCTTCTATTGACTGCTCCCTCCTAGAACAAAGGGGGATATAAAGCCGTGCGCGGTACCAAGCTGAAGACGCTCGTCACGCTCGACCTGCCCGTTACTAAGGTAAACCGTACTATAGGGTGCCTCTGTAGAAGAGTATTATAAATCAGACTAATGTTTCTTTCTCTCCCCTGCAGGTTACAGCAATGGAGTACGCCAAAGGAATACGACAAGTGACCACGCTGTGCGGCGACACAGTGTGGCTCGGCACTGAAGACAAGAAGATTATCATTTTCTCAGGCGTAGAACCAGAGAAGCAAGAAAAACTCTCCGAAGTAACAACCGTGGCCGCAGTCACACAGATCAGGTATCACTGCGACGCGATGTTCGTAGGGTTGTCTAACGGACGCGTCTCTGTCTACAGGAGGAGTCATGATGACTCGTGGGCTCTCAACGAACCACTAGCTATCGAATTAGGTGACAAATCAGTCAACTGCGTACTCGCAGTCGACGGGATTATCTACGCGACATGCGGGCGACGCGTCTTCGCTATCAACGCACTAACAGCGGAGATAATGCGCATTTTAGAACTAAAAGGCGAAACTGATAAATCTGTAAAGTACTTGGCCCATTCAGGCGTCGGACTTTGGGCCGCATTCTCTGACTCGACATACGTTAGTTTGTATCACGCGGAGACGTTCGAACTGCTACAGAATATTGACATCGCTGCGGATGTGGCGAAAACTATCGGGGCTAGGGAGGGCAGCAAACCCGCCCATATATCGGCTCTATTGGCCGGGCAGGGGTTACTGTGGGTCGGTACTACGGCCGGCGTCAGCGTCACCGTGCCTTTGCCCAAATTAGAAGGACTGCCTCTAATTGGAGGACATTTAGGAGTGTCTTACCACGCACACGCAGGACCAGTCACGTTCCTCTTGTCCCTCATGTCTGAAACGAGAGAGGTCGACGTCAACGTCGTTCGACGAAACCTATCCAACGCACGCGCCATGGCCGACACCGCTACATTGCAAGAGTTCAAAGAAGAGGAAAACGAGAAAGATGATAAACCGAAGCTAGAAAGAAGGATATCTGAAGAAAACAGCCCTTACAGGCCTCTTCGGGTCCCATCAGCTGTTATCAGACGAAAGAAACCCGGCGATGTGCGTCTCAGTAAGACACTGCCAAAGTGCGCAAATCTAAACGCTTGTGACGTCTACGGTCTATTTGGAGACCTAATGTTCGTAAAAGACTGCGTCGGCGAAGCCGATGTTAGCGGATCCGGTGGAGAATCCCTCAGAAGAAGTGACCCAGAATTAGCCGCTATACCTTTCCGAGTCAGCACCCTGGATCGGCGGTTAAGAATGCGAACGGGGCGGCCAAGAAGTCTAGATCTGTCTAGCTGGTCCGTCGACTCCCGCGCCTCCAGTTTATGCACCTCGTCTGGGAGCGAGGAGTCGATGGCGCTTCGTGGGGTCTCCCGGACCAGTTCCGGGGCGTCGGGCGCCGCCAACCTCGCTCCCATCGCCATCTCCACCCCGGACTCATCGTCCAGCAAATCCTCTACTTCCGATCGCTCGGTATCCCGCAGCGACAGCTCGACGACCCCTGAAATCAGAAGCACGAATAAAAGCGCAGCGAGAAGCTTGCGCGGTTCCGATTACGTGGTCGGCGAGAGCGCGGCGCGGCGCTCGGTGTTTGTCGTGATGGGAGGCCGGGGCTACGTGGACTGGCGGCAAACCGCAGATGCGGCGGAACGCCCGGCGCCGGCCGCCGATCCCAATCCGAAAGATGCGCATTTGATCTTGTGGGAAATGAGATTGTGACATATTATGAACATTAACTTAAGCTATTCCAAATATCGGCTGTCTACTATTCATTTTTGGCTCCGGATAAAAGTTACGTTCGATCTGACTTAGCAGATTGATTTTGGTAGTTGCTTTAGGTTTTCAAATAAAGTAAATAAATAAATAATAAAACCTGTTCCGAATAAGGTTTATATACCGTAGCATTGAATATCTATTCTCTTGTAATCTCAAGATCTACGGATCTGCGTTTTGTGTCATATTAGGTTGAACTGTAAATAACTGTTGTTGACTGTATATTACTTCAAAGGGCTATTATTAACAATAATGTTATGTTAGGTTTATGTTTGTGCTATTTACTAATTGTTAATAATTTAAGGGACAAAATTTACGCATATGTGATAAGCTTTAAATTATTTTTCAATGGGCTTGGCGTTGGTCGCCCTCATGTTTACATTGGTTCATGTATTTATAAAGAGTTGGTGCCCCATATGAAAATTTTGTGATCTTTTGCTAATAATTGAGGATTTTGTTGAGGATGAAATCTAAACAAATGGCCGGGTAATATTTTGAAATTCTCTCGCTTTGCTAGACAATAACCTGTTGAAATATAATACCTAAAACCGCCTTATTACCATAAAATATTTTGTAAAATTGTAAATTTTATTAATTTAAGTTTCCAATAGTTATGTACAGAAATATGTCAAATTATGATCTTGAAATTATTTCCTTATTATATTGTCTAAAGTAACTTTATATATGTTGTAAAAATATTAATGTTAAATGTTAACCGTAAAAGCTGTATTACACTTCACGGTATTCAGGGCCCGGAAGTTAGGGAGGGCGGGGCCCCCTGCAAGGGCGTCCATTATTACACTGCACCGCACTGAACACTGGCTCCCTCACTCTCTGTCAGTGCTTCCAGATTCACTGTAATTACAGTAGATTTACTGTATTTTAGACTTTTCTACTGTATACTTTATTGATCAAATACAGTGTATGGAATATACTGTATGTAATTTTCATATAGCTTTATCAATTTCTAATACGTAAAACGAAACGCAGAAAGTTTAATGTCAACTTAAACGTCTTTACACAATTTATGATAAAAAAGCTTGTCGCGAGATTAATCTGTGTACCTGTAACTTGATCTAATTGATTCAAAATAAAATGCTTACAATCAATTCTTTTTATACTAGTTTATTTCTTTGGTTTAAATATTTTTTTTTTAAATTCCTGCTGAATCTTCTATTAAATTGGGTAATAAATTCGTTTCTGATGAATTTTCTTCTAAAAGGATTTGTGAAGATTCATCAGTGTGGTCAACACTGTCAACCTCAAATGCACTTGTTGTGAGGGTTGTGATTGATGATGATGTGTAAAGTATGACTGATCTTGTGAATTTGATGTAGATGGTGAAGGATGATTGTGTTACGGTGATTATTGGTGAGACGGTGATGGTACCGGTAGATGAGTTGGTGATTGCACATTGCGCGACGACTGAGTTTCCTAACTGCCCTAAGTGTTATTACACTAATCGATTGTAAGGGCGATTAGGGAGCAAGGCTTGCCGGGTCCGACCGGTCGCCCTAGTTAGAGTCCCTTACGCTCTAACTCTTATTACACCACTCTTAGTTAGGGTAAGGGTCCCTGAATACCGTGTAATGTAATACAGGCTTAAAATTATAGTGGCCTTATTTCTTGAAAATTTCCAGTGAGTTAATATTCTGTTTAAGCTTTATTGTTAGACATTACTTTTATGTCGCTTTAAGAATTAGACTGATTTAGCTTAAGCATTCAAATGTATTGTTAGTTCAATTTTAGTGAGTAAGAACGTTCGAACGAATTTTGTCAGAAATTAATCAGCACAAAAGATGAAAATAATAATGTATTTTACATGTAAACTGTTTACCTTCTGAATGTTATATCTAAACTATTAATTTATTTATAAATTCGCAGCTCAATTTCACCGTTAATTTTTGAACAAATATAATCCATTTGTTGAGTCGGTTTTTGGTCAGTAAATGTTTTTGCAAATATGTTTGCACAGGCCAAAGAATTTTGATTATGCAATTATGCAATTTATACCACAGGAAGTTTTCAACCGTGCCAAATTGTTATAAATTCGTCTTATTTATATTAAGTTGAAAATCATATAAAGACGGCAGATATATTCCTTTCTAAATAGGGAAACTGTTTTGTCAACAATTAATAGTTATTACAATAATTAATTACAAAGTAATAGGGTTCCTTTAATCTTCTTTATTTATAAAAGCTTGAAACGAAACGAAAATGTCTCGAATGGTTTGTGAAATCTCAATTTTTATCATTGTTTAGGACTGTACCATTGAATTTGATTTTTATTTATGCTGAAAAACGTCACAAAATGTATGTAGGTGTAAATAAATTTTAAGTTTATATGTATACACCTGTATATAATCGTTTTATTGCTTGAACATCCCTAATTCAAAGATTTATATCGTTAGATACGCCATTAACGTAATGAGACCGCACCGTTTTGTTTCCACAAATGAGTGAGCTCAGTCATTTGGAATCAGTGTATCTCTAAACACAGTGTCAGCCGGACGTGGTGTGTGCAAAATGATTGCACACTAAATGGTAACAATAACCGTTTGGTTTGTTGGGATTATGGTTAACACACATCATTATGTCGCATTGTCTTTACAATGCCACAGTTTTTGGTGTCAGGGCACACCTAACGATTTAAATCTGTCCTGATTTAGATCCAAGCCAAGAGGCTTGCGCCAAACATGATTAAATATATTTCTATTCAGCTCTTATCTCGGACTGCATAAGCTGTCAGAGCTTATATGGATAAGCACGGTAATGTTTAACCGTAGAACAAGTGCCTGAGTTTTTTTTAAACTTTCGCGATCACAACACATTATTAAAATATGGGATTATCGGGTATTTATCGCGTAATTACCTTTATTTTCCGTCAGTCTCCCCGCGACCACGACCAGGTGCAATCCGGTCGAAACGTCGGGAATAAAATAAAGGTAATTACGCGATAAATACCCGATAATCCCATATTTTAATAAAGTGCCTGAGTTGTTTACACTACTTCCGCGTGGTCATACTATTTTGTCATCAGTATGGCCACCTGGACAAACATGGGCTTGTGGTCATACTGTAGACATTTACTTTTTCCTTCAAATACCCTCAAAGTGAATGGCCTTATTATATCGGTTGTTAGATGATTTTTTACAGCGTGTGCAAATGGTATTGATACAGTACGGGACCGCTATAGCGCCTGGGGCATTGTTAGATGGATTAGGCTTGAAAACCTATGAAAAAAAATATTTTCTGAATGTTGACATTATAGAAATAGAATGTAGTTGAGACATTTTATTTTATCAAGTAAACTGGCAGTGTAGGATGTTGCCATGTTGCCTCTCTTGCCTGTGGATACAGTAAGAATATGCCAAGGGAAACCACCGGACACCAAAGCCGGACACGGCGGACTCGTGGTCACACCGTTTTGCTACACCAGTGTGACGAGTAATTTATTTTACTCGTGGTCACACTGTGCGGTGTGATCAACAGTAATGATTTAAACGTACGACTCGTGGTTACACTGCTAGTGTGGGGAAATATAAATATGCTGAACTGATATAATATGAAACTGATAAAAATAAATACTTAACCTATTAAATAAATATACTAAGTGATTAATGACATGTATAAATTTAAATTTGTGTTATTATTGGTTAGTACCTACCTAATAAACCGCCTGTACAGCATTAGTACCAGTTGCTGACGCTGTATAAATCATCTATAATAGATGTAAAGGCCTAAAACAAAAAAAAAACCGACTATTAACTAACCGACCAATCAATATGTTTTTGACATCATGGACAGTAAATGTCAAAAATGACAGTAAATGTTAAAAGTGACAGTATTATCAGGCGTCCGTCACTCGCTCAAGGGCACGCGTTAAATGCCTACCGCTTTGCGAGGAGTCCGCGATACGCAAGTAGTTAAGGCTGCCACACGCCCACTTGAGCGCACGCACGTTAAATGTTAAAACGTTTCTTTAGATGCCGAGACCGCGTAACTATTGTGCAGTGGATGGATGCCAAAGTAAAAAAAATAATGAAAAATTGACATTTTTTTCTTTATTATCAAAGATATTTGAAATCTTAAGTTTTTAGAATCATTTTTTGTCTTTCTTCTAAAAATGGTCAGAACGTAGGAAGGTACTATGTAAATATTCGTAAATAAAGGAGTTCATTACATAGAGCTAATTTAACGCATTGACTTTCACTTTTCCGATGAAAGCTGTCAAAATTCAAACGACCATATCTCACGATACCACCAGGGGTATCGTGGGTCCGTAGTGTATCTCGAGAACTGCTTTCCGTTGTGAGATCAAATGAAAGACCTTGATAAGATCTACCTTTTCGATGACAGATGTCAAGCTTCAAACGGCCATATCTTGAGAACTATTCGTCCTAGACTTTCCGTTGTGAGCTCAAATTAAAGACCTTGATAAGATCTACTTTTTCGATGACAGCTGTCAAACTTCAAACGGCTCATCTCGGAAACTCTTACCGTTGTGAGCTCAAATAAGACTGTGTAATGAGGCGTTTTCATTAAAAAGTAAAAACTTCAAAAATAGTTACCTCGAACCTTATAGATGGCGTTAATTTTCTTTTACTGGTAGGCACAATTTGACAATGACAGGATTCATCACAAACTTGCTTAGTCCCTCAGAGCAAGTATCAATAGTTTGATACTTACTCTGAGCTTAGTCCGCTTGACAGCTCCATCTGTTAGGTTTAGTAGAAAACTCTTTTTGTTTTGTTACTGAAAACGGCTCATTATGTTGTTGTCATAGAGTAACATATATAAAGGGAGAGTTGTTGTTCAGCTAACCAAAATCTCGCTACTTCCGAGTTGTCACTATTTTGTCCTACCTACTCAAAAAAATTCTGATTTTGTCCTAGATAGGACAAAATAGTATGACAACTCGGTAGTAGCGAGATTTTGTTGTATGATTAGTCAACCATCAGAATTTGACAAACAAGTGCCAAGTAGGTACCTAATAAATAACATAAAGAGCACCTACAGAATTTTAGAAACTACGATGATTGTGAACACTTTATTGCAATATTTACGAAATACTCAAATCATGGTTAATATCCTAGTAAACATTGCATAAATATTAAAGCCGCACTCCCCAGATTCACCCGCGTAGTTCCCGTTCCCGTGGGAATACGGGGATAAAATATAGCTTATGTTACTCAGGGATAATGTGCGATTATAATGGTGACAGAATTTTTCAAAACGGTTTCCGAGCCTATTCAATGCACACTAACAATTAAAGCTTTCCTATTTATAACTTTAGTGTAGAATTACACCACAAATAAGTACAAGTTGTAGCTAGGATATTAAAGTTTAAGTAAAAGACAATTTAAGTAAGAAAAGTTATATTTTTGTGATATTATTGATCTGTTATTTAAGACTACAGAGTTGCTCGGTCAGGTGTTAGTTGGTTGGTTGATGGGTGTTCTACGGAATCCCTGGGGAAAAAAATGTTTAAGTATTAAAATAGGTACCTATATCTATTTTCTTCCTATCTATTTTCTGCGATTTGCTGAGGTAGGTAACTGAAAAAATGCTTTAATAAATAGTAAAAATACATAGGATCGAACTAACAGCCAATAAGACAAACTGACCTTAAAACAAGTAGCAATAGTTTAAAAACCTGTAAACCGACTAGGTACAGTCGCGCTCACCACTAAGGTAACACGAAAGACTTAGTGGTTGGTATCCTTTACTATAAGCGCGACTAATAAAACCTGTATTACACTACACGGTATTCAGGGCCCGGTAGTTAGGGCGATTAGGGAGCAAGGCTTGCTGGGTCCGACCGTTCGCCCTAGTTAGGGTCCCTTACGCTCTAACTCTTAGACACCACTCTTAGTTAGGGTAAGGGTCCCTGAATACTGTGTAATGTAATACAGGCTTAAGGCGAGACCTATTTGACCAATCTCAACGCACGCACGAGCACAATTTTTTCGAAGTAACGTGCATTGTCATTATTCAAAAGCTTCGCTCAGGCCGGACACGCACCATAAACGTTTTTACGTAGGTAAGTATATTTTCCACAAAAGAATAACTATTTAAATTATCACGTTCGCAATTATTTTCTTTTTGGAAGTCGGTTAAATGTAACCTCAGTTACACGGACCATAATTAGATAGGTATTGCTAGTTTTGGCGCCACTGTGGAGGATCTTACCTGCCAACACACTAACTAAAAGCTGTATTACACTACACGGTATTTAGGGCCCGGTAGTTAGGGCGATTAGGGAGCAAGGCTTGCCGCGGTCGCGCTAGTTAGGGTCCCTTACGCTCTACCTCTTATTACACCACTCTTAGTTAGGGTAAGGGTCCCTGAATATCGTGTAATGTAATACAGGCTTAAGACTGCTGAAATCATAAACCCTAAGCTGTGCTGTAGTCTGGTAAAAATTGCAACATACTATTTCGTCTCTTGCACGCCTGCAATTCTTTGTTGGCGGGATCGCAAACCTGAAGGTCTTGGTTACTACTAGTGTTGGCTGCACACTGTAGGAACTGCGATATCTCGTATGCGCACGGTCCGCTGGGTTCCTGGTTAGGATTGTAGTTCTGCGGCAGGCTTTCTTGGACTTCATGGCGACGCGGTCCAGTGAATAGACTGGATATCGCCTCTCCTGCTAAGTGACCCTGAGATGGAAAACAAAGGACCGAATTTCAAACTGAAATTGGTAGAAAACTGGGAAGGACATACCCGCTCGTCCAACCACCACCAACGAAGGCACCAATCGTTCCTAATTATTATATATACATATATGGCTAGGCTAACATCATAATAATTACACGTCAATGTAATAACTATTATAATTATTAACTACACTTTTTGTGGTTTTTGTATGTTTTGCTTCGATGACCTTTGGTTAGCTAGGCTATGCGACTCTAAAGTAGGTACCTAGCTAAAGATATTTTGAGAACGAATGAATACTTAGGTAATTATTTTAATCTACTTATTATAGTAAAAACAGACCGCCAGGAGTGGCGTATAAGAGGCCTTTACCCAGCAGTGGGTGTTACCAACGATAGTTGAGGGAAAACACACTTAATAAATTATTACTCTCAGCCTTATGTTCAATAAGATTAAACAATGCTATCAGCCGATTCTAACCTAGGTAATGTATATCACCCCCAGCGATGGCGGCTGGCGGTGAAGGGTGCTCGGGAGCGCTCTGCTCCGTACGAGAGTAGCGAGAGCGCGGGCTGGAATCCCCGCGGTTTCACTACTCCCGTGCGTAGCAGAAACAGAAGTTTGAAGATAGATAATCAATGCTCTTAAAATGCAGCAATGCTAACCACAGTAGTACCGACGGTGACACCTCCAGCGATGGCGGCGGCATCACGGAACATAGACCCCCCTCGCCGTGGCACGGGTTGGACGTAGACCGGCGGAGACCGCGCCGGGGCACTCTGTTCCGCACGCGAGTAGCGCGAGCGCGGGCTGGAATCACGTTTAGATGTACGACCGCATCCGCAACTGATTTTCTCTATCTGATGTGGACTAAGGAGATGTTTTATGAAAGACAACTTGAAGAGTCAGATTTTTTATTTGTGTTACCTGGCTATTCTACAGAATTTAAATCTAATACAGTATGACTGGTATGACCACGAGCCCATGTTTGTCCTGCTGATATAATAAAATGCCACGCGGACTAGTTTGAGTTTAGATGCAAGTGCTGAATTAATTGTTGTCTATCTAATGCATGTAAATAATTTTGCGTTAAGATTTTGTATTACAGTAGGTGTTGTCGTGGGGCGCCGGGAGTAGAATGTTGCCCCTCCTCTCCTGACCATGGATGCAGTAGAAATCTGCTAATGGATACCTCCGAAAGATGGGCAGCAGCGTATTTTTTCGTGTTTTCAGCTATTTCCCTATACTGCGCTCGCCAACCCGCCTGCCAAGCATGGCGAGTATGGCAACAACCCCCCTCAATGATAAGACAAACTAAAACCAGGCCCCGAGTCCCCGGCGGCCCCGCTAATCCTGGCTACGGTAGCAGTCACGGTAACGGTGGGGCTAGGGGTGCTAAGAATCCCCGGGAGACGATCGGCTACCAACCCCTACGACGACCACAGGCCCTGGTAAAATACAACATCCGCACTTTGAGGACAGACGAAAAGATTGTTGAGCTGGAAGAAGAAATTAGTAGATTGCACTGGGACATTTTGGGATTATCAGAAGTCCGTAGAGAGGGCGAGGACACGATATCCCTCAAGTCTGATAACCTACTATACTACCGGGAGGGCGACCAACAGTCTCAAGGCGAAGTTGGGTTTCTCGTTCACAAGTCACTCATCAACAACATTATCACCATCGACAGTGTCACATACATACGAACAACACTCACTTTACTTTTGTTATGGGGGACTTCAATACAAAGCTAGGCATGAAAAGCGATGATGAGTTCAGAGTGGGGCATTTGGATATGGGCAACGGAACCCCAGGGGACAGAGGCTGGCCGATTTTCTGGAGGAAAAAGGACTCTTTATGATGAATTCTTTTTTCCAGAAGCCGCCTCACAGGAAACGACCCACTCGCGCCAAAACCTTGAGAGCTTTCAAATCGCTTTGACCGTCTAGAAGTAGATGCATCAGTGGACGAGATTAATAACAGGTTCGTAGGAAGGGGGTCCCAGTTCTTTAAGACCCTCCGTACTTAATAGACCTCAGAAACTTTCTGATGACACCCTTAACCTCATGGCTGAACGACGTTCTTTTCGACTGCAGTCTTCCGATGATGCTCAGTCACAGAGCATGCAGCTCAATAGAAAAAATTGGAAATCCTTGCTGCACGATATTCGTACCTTTAATACAGCTCGTATTAAAGATACGATAGAGCGGAATAAAGGCTCCAAAGTGTTCTCGAGAGATAATTCTATTGGGCAGAGCCAGATGACGAAGCTGAAGAGGGAAGATGGCAGCTATGAAGAAAACAATAGTTTAATTGTCAACAATCTATTTAAAATTTCTCTAAAGCACTAAAAAATAGCGTAAATAGAAAAAATTTGCAACAACTAATTTTAAATCACAATTTCTTAAAATATAAGTAAATTATAAATCATACTAAAATTTGCTAGAAAACAAATTCCTAGTTCAACTAGAAATAGTAACTACTTAGAAGGAGCCTTGATTGCAAAGATAATGTCTTCATGTTGAGGTAGCCTTTTACGTAAAAGATCCAAGCACAGCTCTTGTAAACCCTTGTCAGTGTTTTGGGAAAGTAAGTCATATTTATGTTTTATGTCCTTTATTTTGGCACCTTTGTCAAATTATTGCAATCTAAACATGGTTGTTGACTTTGCATTGACGCAAAGCCTCATTGAATCCCTCACAAAGACTTAGGTCGTGTTGTTGTTGGGCACATTCCATGAACTGCTTGATTTCCCATGCGCAGGGTCCAGTGGGGGGTTGAGACTGGGGTGGTTGGTTGTATGCAGCAGGGGCGGCGGCAGCCTGTTGCTGCTGTGCGGGCTCACTGCTTCCACCGCTGAACATACCAGTGAGAGCACTACCAGCAACATGACCCTAAAACAACACAACACTTATGAGGTTCATCCAGGGAAGTACTACCACCATACCTATTTCTGCCACCAAGCAGTAATGTGTCCATTGCTGTGTTCCGGTTTGAAGGGTAAGGGGGTCGGTGAAATTACTGGCACATGAGACCGTCTCAGGGTACCGGGCACAATGCTATGCAGCATTGGTCACATGCTTAGTGAATGTGATCACTGCAGCATTGCAATTGTTATAGGTAGAGGTTACCGCTTAACATCAGGTGGGCCTTCGGCTAGTCTCGTCATTTAATAGTATTAAAAAAACGGATATCATTAAGAGATCAGATTTTATGATAAGAAACGATTACAAATAAATAAATCATTCTGGACATTTAACACAGCACCATCTAGCCCCATAGTAATAGAGCTTGTTTTATGGGTACCGGACAATCACACCATAAGGGTCTTTTTACCATTTTGGTCCGGAAACCTAAAACTGTACCTATATGAAAAATGGGTTTGTATTTGAAATGAAAAAAAAATATTTATTACATTTCCGTACCAACTGATATCTGTTGATTAAAGTCTTGGAGTTTCAGTCAGTATATCTTGGATAAGAAAAAAACACTATTGTATTTGTTGATTGAATTATTGTAAATTATTCCTCAATGCCAGGTTGTATTGACAGACTGTTGGGCTTATGTCTCCCGTCCCAAAATATTGATTATATTTAAAATGCTTTGTTGTTTGATGAATAGTCAAGTCTATAACAGTTTTCAATAGCCATTTAAATAAAGTTAGAAATGGCTGAATCAACATCCTATGTAAACAATAATATTAATCATGCAAGAATGTTCCATATCTATTAACATTCTGCAAGAAAAACATTATATTGTGAAAAGCATGTTACACAAACTGAATCATTGTAATAACGTCACTAGTCATGTGACCATCTTCAGGATATTTGACATTCTACCAAGGTCACTACTGAAAAGGAAAATTTGATTTCGAAAGCTAAAATTTTGACAAAAGTTAGGGTAATAAAGTTACGTAATAAATTACATACCACAGCAGAACCGACTGCTACACCTCCAGCGGTTGCAGCCATTTGTGCGAACATAGAGGGCTGCTGAGGCTGGCCCATAGCAGAGGCAGGGGCCGGGGCCGGAGCCGCCGGTGGCGCATGGGCCGGGACATTACGGCTCGGTGGAGGAGCAGCAGCCCTGAAAAGTCAAGTAAATAGGTTATCTTTTGCACGATGACGCGAGTATTTTACTCACAAATGGCAAAAAATTCTTACCTGCGAGTGGCTGGTGGAGGACTGGCAGAACGACCACGGCGCGGCATGTTTCTTTTTACACTTCACAAATCAGATAATCAGAAAACTCGCAGAACAATCCCAATAGGTAGTTCTCGCTGCTCGTGCAATGGTGTATTCAGTTTGACAAATCAGACACGAATCTTACTTAGCGAAAGTCAAATAGTGCGTCTTGCTTTGAAGCTTCATTCAAGTCAAGTGTCAAAATTATTCTAGAAATTTTAAATTTAGAATTATTTTGTTTCGCTCTACCTAATGCCAATTGGCTAACAAAAGAGAGGGATGGATAGTGCGAATGAATGAATGAATGGACTCAGTGACAGATACCATAGATTATATAATTTACATATTTTTTTGTTTTACAGCCACACTATCGGACAAAGGAGGTTAGACGAGTGATCCCCAAAGTGATCTTTGGCCGAATAAGACCTGCAAATGCGAAAAAATAATTGCGGGTCCGTGAGATACAAACGAGGAATCGATGGCAAACGATCTCATCTGAAAATCATGATTTTAAATTGCCGTAGGGTGTCGTCTCTTGCCCGTGGATACAGTAATATTCTGCCAAGGATTAAGCCATCTTAATCCTTGGCAGAATATTACTGTATCCACGGGCAGCAGCGTCTTTTTATTTATCAACATCCCATACTGTGCTCGCCAACTTTCTTGCTAAGCGTGGTGAGTACGTATGGCAAAATCCCTTCATGATTAGTTCTTCCATGATTTCTAAATCCTTGAGGAGGCCTATGTCTAGCCGTGGAAGATGATGATGAATTTTTAATTGCCATTCATAGAGCCACCCAACCCACATACACAAATGAACGTCCATTTGTGTATTTTCGAGGGCCTTGCACTGACTCTAATAATATTAATCGTTGTTCTTGCACATTACCTTGCAATTGCACATTAAAAACGTGCAGTTTTGTTTATTCTTTTATCAACGTCCTTTTATTTTTTTAATGTCCCTGCTATTATACAAACATTATATAAATCTTGATTTGTATACATATACTCGTAGATTGACGCAGCCACTGCTAAGATTCCTTACTCAGGTCGCGTTAGATAAAGTTTAAAGATAAGTCATAAAAAACCTTCCTTAGTCATGTAGAGTCTGAATAATGTGTCTGAAAATTTGTTTGGTTAAGATAAAACATAAAATTACATAAAAGAATTGATTGTTTGCCTCCCACTTAATGTGGTGACTGCTCGCTTTATATGTAGAGCGGTGGTTTATTATTATTACACAGAGGGTGAGATCGGATCTTCACGAGAGGTTGCGCAAATGTGTTGGGCAGGCTCTACGTACGTAGATTAATTTCGTCTTACCTAGAGTTCGTTTAACGTTAATAATAGTGTAGCGGTGGCTTTAAACTTTTCAGATTAGAATGAATGAGAACGAATCCGTAGAATCACCAAAAAACTATTTCTAACATTTAGATTTCGACTATTCCACTCTCTTTATTTGTTTATTGCACTTTTTATATTTCGGATTTTTTTCTGATATTTGCCCTTTTTTAAATAGGCATCAAATATACTGAGGCCTTATTATATATAAGACACTATAGGTTGCTAGTGGGCATAACTTACTTAAGACTACCTACAATAAACATCTCAACATACCTGCTGCCTCTACTCCTTGAACCACCACGGCCACGGGGCATGTTTCGTGTATTTATCTACACTTTATTAAGCATTTTTTTAGGAAACCGAGTTGGATCAAACGGAGTGTAAAATTTTTGTTTGTGTTGGAAGAATGGTTAATAAAAAATAGGCTATGGGTAAATGTCAAAACTAAGGAGGTTGCCATATTTTTTGTATAAGTATTCTAGGAGGAAGAAAAAATAATGTAGTTTCGTTTCGCCAGTAGTACCAAGAACCATAGAGTACCTACTATAAAAAAATACTTAGTTTAATGTAATCTCTGCTACTACATAATAATAACTAGCTGTCCCGCGTAACTTTGTCTGCAACACTTTTGTATGACTTATGTTATGTATGACCGAATATATAAAATTTTATTGAAGTGATAACTTCTTATGGGAGGGTAAACCGCTTCGTAAACCGCTTCGTTACGTAACGCGTTACAGCGCCAGTCTACCTGGCTTCCCTTCCTCTTACGCATAGGTACGGCAGCTGTAGGAAGGCTCCTCCTCTCTCACTCTAACCCGCAGCGCTAGCCTAAGTTATCGCTTCTGTTGCGTGTCCCGAGAAACACACGCTTTTTTTAAATACATTTTTGTTAAAAAAGTATGCATTATTTGCAAGTCATCTAAACAAACACGGTGTGAATATATGTATACAAGATGTCCCATAATTGGGGTACTAAGCCGAAAGGGGGGTTTTCTACCCCCCCCCTGGCAAACAACGTTTGTTCTACGACTTTCTTGATTTTCAAGTTTTTCAGTGATAAGATAACGTTCAAAGTTTATACCAATTTCATAAGAATGATAACCCTGCTCTCAGCTGTTACGGGCAATGACCTATTGACCGCCGGGGATTCCCGCGGCGTGTTTATGTTTACGGACACACGTCTGTTATACATTAGGGTTGACAGCGACTTGGAAAATATTTAATTTTCTATGGAAACCTGAAAATACGTTTTTTTTTTAATCTTTCTTCGCCTTTGCATTCCTTTGGTGGGGGGTAATTTGCAGCTCCTGGCTTCATACACCAGTTACGGGACACCTTGTATATCCAAATATGTTCTCTATTTTTGTCTCCGAAATTTTTATATCCCTAATATAGTAATCCATAAAATGTATTTTCATAATCATCGTTTACCCGAAACATCAGGATCTATAATATAACCATCCATATTATACATAGTTAATACTACCACTAATATCGATCTCCATAATTATGACAATGCATAAAGTAATTTGCAATAAACATTGAAATCCGTAACATTATTAACTCATAAACATTATTTTCCTAATTATTTATTAGAATAATTTTAATATTCATAACATAGAATGTACATTATTTATCACCTCAAAAGGAAGTTATTGCTTGCTTAGTGATATTTTTTTTATAATGTTTAGTCAAGAGTAATTCTATTCTAGGCTCGTATTTTATTACTACGCTCGCTCGCGCGTAGTATTTTAAGAGTTTTACTAAAATATATATCTAACTATTTTATAAACAGGGTGTAAAAGGACGACTACCGAAAACTTCGGAGGGTCAATGTACTCATCAATATGAACAACTTTTATTAGGGAACTTTCGCTGTAAAAAATATGATGAAACAGCTGTTCCATATAAATGTACAATACCTACTTTACTAAAATAATAATAATTCATTTTACGTCAACTTACAAAAATAAAAATATGTTTAATATTTTGATAACAGGAAATAAGGCACATGAATTAATCTGTTCGCTTCTTTGTTTTAAGCACTGTGATAAGAAGCGATTAGAAAACATAGTTCTTTTGAATATGTAGTTAGTTTTTTAGTTGTTTCGGAGTTGGGGCAAATTTAATACCAAGCATTTTTGTCTTCTAGATAATCAGATATTTTATACAGTAAGCCGGTTACGTCAGTATACATCTTTGTCAGTTTATAATACTCACTATAGAAAACCGACATAATGTAAATAAACCCTTTCGCTTGTAAACAATTTATCGACAGTTAATAATCTGATGGTTAAGTTAGATGGTAATGGTAAACTACGGTTCGTACAATCTTTTGGTGACATATAGGTACACATTATAGTTTACATAATATAATAAAATAAAACAAGGATTCCCTAAAAATATGTAACTTAACATTACGATTTTCATGGAGATGAAAATTTAATAGTTTATAATAATGTATAAAATTTAATAGCAATAGCAAGTCCTAACAACACTAGGGACCATTTTGCGCGTTCTAAGAACATTCTGAGGTAAGAACGAACGATGCCGCGCCGCGGTCGACGAAATCGGATATACGTTGCCGGCCGGTTCACACAGCTTCATTCGTTCAGCGAATTCCGATCTGTATGTATGGGTTCATCGTCTGTGGAATATTATTTGTAGTTTGTGGAACCGCGTGATTACTGTGGCTGTTCAATTTCGTGACATTTTTGGGATTTCGTAAATAATATTGAGTGAAAATGGGCGAGAATTTAGCCGGTAACAATGCTAGCGTGTTCCTGTTGGCGGGGATCACACTTGCAGTATGTGTATTCCTACACATAATTTACAAAATCGTCTTTAGTTCGAAGAAGAAGGAAGCGCCAGAGTACGAAGCTGAGACTAATTCAGGTAAATTAAATAATCATTTTATTTAGATAAATTTCTGTAAAAAAATATTTAAAACAAAGAATTGAGTAGTCTCTTTCTTTTATTTATTTCTGGGATCAACACGTGTGCTTGTCTTTTTGCCGCTAACAGGAAAGCATGGTTCATGCATGTGACTAGACTGTACTAATCTCGCTTAATTTTTAAGCGAGGTGAATGGATGCTCTAACTGTATCTTGAAGAATGTAGTTGACACACTTCGTGACGACGATTTATTAAATACCTAAATTTAATACTTTTTTAGGAGAGACCTAGATGCATGGAGTCATTGAACTTAAAGTTAGCCTTATAGCTATAGCCATATTCCTTCCTCGACACATCTGTAATCTGTGACTAAACATTATCAATATATGTATATATGAAGTATTAGAAAACCCCACATAACTTGTCCCCATCATCACAGTCCTGAGTGCGTATATTTCTTTGAGGATAAATGTTGTTTTGGTGATAAAATATTTGTTGGGACCTTTTCTATAAAAAATATATAATTATATCATTAAATATGGAATTATCAAATAATGAAATAAACATGTATTTAACTAATTAACTATATATGATTAACAATATATAATATGTCAGTATCAATAAAAATGTATCTGCAGATTATTTACATTAAAAACGAGGTCATGATTACTTTTATCATTACCATAGGGGCTTCATAAACTTGTATCAGATATTGTGTCCTTCATATTATGTAAACATTAACTCATTTTCAATACCTCATACTTAATTTCCACACTTTCATTTGAATTGTATTTTTGTATTTCATGTTTCATAACTAAACACAAGTATTGCCTTAAAACTATATTTTTTTTCATTTATTGTTAAAAAAAATTAAGATTATTACTGAGTATACCTATTCATTATTTATTTGATCTGATTGATGCCTCTACCAGCTTAACAAGTATGTGAACCTAAGATATTTAAGGCAAATTCAGAACTTTTATGAAATTATTAACCGTATCAAAAATATTACGGTTCCGGTGAGATTCGAACCCACGTCCGTCACTTGACGCTTCCTAAAGCCGGAAGTGCTTTGCTAAAGACGAGTCCGCGCTATAGAATCGCCGCGATTCCCTCGCTCGTGGAGACGGGCCCCTAAGCTACAGAACCCAAGTCGGGTGCCGCTGAAATTCTTGATAAGGTGATATCGGTTTGAGCACCGATTAGAGCGTGACACGTAATTCACGGCAGTGGGTTCGAATCCCACCGGAACCGTAAATTTTTTGATAATGTTATTTCATAATGTTAGTTCACCTACGTGTGATTATACACAATAAAAATAACAAACTATAAATTTAAAACTTATTTCTGAATCAAACATATCAAATGTTTTTATTAACATTAGCTATTCTTTCATTAAGGTTTTTAATGGCAATTTATGTGTATAGGTGCTTTGTATTGAGATGAAATGCCCGCCCGCGCGTAGAGCCGCCTCTACGTCTCCGGCACCCCATCGTGACACGCGTGGCACATAGGTACATACAGTTAAAGAAAGAAACAAAATATACCTACAGTGCATATTGTATAACATCAAATATTTGGTGGTGTCTATGTTTTTACCTGACGAAGGCGTTATGTTTTCACTGCGTATGTTTCTTAGTGTTACGAATTTTGAAGCGCATGTATGTATTTAATACAAAATATCTAAAGAAAGGTATCTGAATTGTCTGTTCAAACAAATTATTGCGTGACGAATGTTACTTATAAACAATGTTCAGTTAAATAATTTTGAATTCGAAAAACTTTTGTCCTTCAACATTAATATGTTTGTAGTTGGTATCCACCAACTGTTAAAAGTATTATAAATTAATACCATCTCACACGTCACAGTCACATTTAAACGGCTACATGTTACCTGTACCCTCGTAAAAAAAATCGAAAATGCACTGTACCGCATCCCGTCTGTTAAGTTGTGGAAGGAGCGAAAGGAGTGCCTTTGCCTTGCAGTGGGACAGTGGAGGCTAAATAATAATAATAATTATAACTACAAAACAATACGTTCATCATTAGATTGGCCTTACGTAATAAATAACAAGTGGTTCCATAAGGCTATAACATAATTATAACCAATTAAAATTTGCTCTGATTATTCCTAAAACCTAAATCAAGTCAGATCGAGTTGGCGCTTAAATTCTTATTGCTTGCGACAAATTTAGGCGCCGTGTTTAGTATGCAGCGGCAGGCCGGCTCTAAGTATTGCAATCTAGACTAGGTTGAAGACACAAAAAATAAACAGTGAGAGCTCTTCTTAGTGCATGCAATGTCCTATAACGTATAGCCAGCTAGTATTTCTAAAAAATAAATCTAAGTATATAATCTAAGTAGGTATTCATTTTGCAGGATTTTCGGAAGCACGGACATTAAATATCATAATGTTCATAAGGATTACTGTGATAGGAGGCACAAGTAAAGAAACTAATTTAGTTCAATAAACCACCTCTTATTGTTCCTATTATAATACCACCAGTTGGTTGAAGGACGAAAGTTCTTCGACTCCAAAATTCTTTTCACTGAACACTGTTTATAGAAGTTGCATTCGTTACACAATCATTTGTTTGAACAGACAATTCAGATGCCTTTCTGTAGATGCCACCTGAATGCCACCTGGCTTTTGTATTCAATGCATGAGATGAGTAACTAAACATGAGTCACTTACTTATTGCATAAATAAGTGCTAGACTCAATAAATCTTACGTTTTCTTGTATACGAACAAAAAAAAACAACCTACCGTTGCCCGTTTCGCGTAGATTGCTAATGTGGCTCAAGTCTGCTATTGCAATGGCGCTGTAATAACTGATAATGTGCTTAGTTTTAACAGATTTGCAAACGAAACTATCAAAAATGAGTTATTGATCGGCCGTTTTGAAATAGCATACTTGACTTCAAGATAAGGTTAAGGCATTACGGGAAGAGCACCTTATTTATTGGAGTCTGTGTACTTAGTATTGATGCCGTCTATATTAAAAAATACTAGCTTCGACTTGTGACTACGTAGGCGTTGCACCCGTATTACAATGTAGTCTATGTTTTCACAGATAAATATATTATATGAAAGGTTTTTGCTGAGTTTTAGTTTAATCCCCTTAGCACTTTAGGGCATTCCGGCAACACATCGATCTTTACATAATTAGCGTGTACAAACAGAGGTAGTGTTGGCGATAAGGATGCCGATCCACATAAAACAATAAAGGAAATGTTTTTATTAGACTAAAACAAAAGATCTTCAAATCGAATGACAATCGAGTGGTCCCGATAAAGTTATCGGTCCATACGTGCTGGATGCGATAGATAGAGCACGTATAAATAAGCTTTATTGTATGGTCAGGTATATGTTTCATTACAATGAATTGGTTATCAATCGTTTAGTCATTTATGAATGACTTCAACTTATGTCAGACATCTGGTTCATCAAATCTTGATGACGTGAGCTTGGTTATTGTTCCGCATTGGTTCAACGAGGCTTATTTGAGCCTTCAATTTAATATTTAAATAGTTCTTACCTACTTCCAAATCATATGTGTAATCAGTTGTTATGGTTTATTTATTTGGTTCAGCATTTTTAATACAAAATACTTTATCATCTTCCGCTGTAAATCACTTCTAATAGGATTTATACAGGTTTTGCTTACATTAACTAAAAAAGATAAAAAACAATGCCCTTAATGATAAAGCCTACCTGGCAATTTAGGTTGCTGCGTGGTTACTGCTGTGTAATTTAACTGCATAATAAAAGTTTTCAAGTTATCTAAATTCTGACACTATGCTCCTGACCTCGGCCAACAAAGTTCTTGTGCTATGCAGAAACTATAAGCGTAGTTAACATTATAGTGATATTTGGATATGTAACTTACTATTAGTAGGTAGTTAGTTATTTATCGAGACTTTTGTTATGTCGCGTAAATTATTATTATTATGAAGAGCCTTGTCTTGTCCCACTGCCAAAGGCTTCCCTCCTTACAACTCTATATTTAAACGTACTCGTAGGCTACCTGCGAAGCGGTAAGCGAAGCTTTGTACTACAAGCATTGGTACGGGGGTTCCAGAAAAGAGGGCGAAGGCCACAAACGGTCACCAAAGGTCAAAAATGGCATTTTTGGGTTTTTGGACGTTTTCGGCCATTTGAAGACTTATTTTTTGGTGACCGTTTGAGGTCACAATAACTCCGGTCCCTGTGACCCTAGGGTCCCTAAATCAATCAGTTACCTTCTCTCATTAAGACGGTGCTAACCAAAAAGGTTTCATGTAAATCGGTCAACGCGTTGCTTCTGGCCACGTGGTTCGACCGCATGGTTCGATCAATTCGGTTGTAATCGTCAAATAGACAGACAGCGCTATGCATATTAGAGGGCTTCGCCCCCTAAATAATCATACAATCAAATCTCATTATAAATTTTCAGACGCTCCATCCGAAGAAACGGCATCAGATAACGCAGTATCTGAATCCCGAGTACCGAAGAGCAAGAAACGCGCGACATGGAAAGGAAAAACCGAGTTCAGTCACCCCTGGCTGCTAAAGAATCTCAAGGGGCACCCTGGCACTGTCCTGTTGGTGGACTTCTCTGCGAACGGCAAGTTTATGGCCGCTACATGTGATGGTAAGTCTATAACCCTACCTTGTTCCATGGTCTGGTGCTAAAAGGACATACACTGTAAAAAGTAATACATTTTATATTGGCCCTTTAAACTTACTTTATATGTTTGTGTGGTCGCTGTGAGCTTGCATAGGTTTTGGTGTAACATTAAAATCATGAATACAAAGAACAAAGGAAAGAAACACACTAACGTTTCCATAAACCTTTCATGTTTTACCGAATGATGAAAAGCAATATTTGCATCGTCAATACTACGTCAAGATCTCATAAAATTTTTGTTAGAGAACGGTAAATACTGGTTGTTTTAAAACATCTTCATCTTTATAAATTTACTCTATTGATTTTTGTTCATACTGAAGTAGATTAAAATTGAATTCACCCATCGTCAATTTAATAAAGTAATATACTGTTTCCCGTCACGCCACGACAGTCGAAAACCTTAGATAACTAAAACCTATTGTTGATTTTCTAGAGATTCTGTTGTATTCGTACTTTTGTAGTCATTATATATAGTTCATTTTCATTAAGCTACCAAAGCTTATGCAGGGCCACATATCATTGAGAAAGCATGGGAGTTTGCACTTTTCTGACAGTATGCGGCTTCTTAATATGGGTTCACTTATTTAATACAACCTACAATTATTATTGTCAGGTATTATGCAGATTTACAAGTCTCGTGACAAAGGCATTGCCCCATTTTTTCTTATCATTCAAATTTAGCGTTTGTATTCTTGTATCATAATTCGCGAAATCAGATAGGCACCTGATATTCTAAAAATGGACTTGGATCACATGGTAATCTAGTGCCTTTGTCATGATAACTATTATTCATCGCAGGAAAACTGTGAACGATAAAGTCACAATTTAAATTCAGTCCACATTATTTCCTGCTGGATCTTTGAATTGATCAATGAAAGATGACAGCATGAAATCTATGTTGGATTTTGATTTGTACTCGTCATCTTTCTAAAATGCTTATTGCGTCTTGTATGTTCAGTATAATTAGCGTTTTATTTTTGTGACAGTTAATTGGACGCAAGTAAAACTTTTATTTTTATAAACTACTAAATTAATAATAATTACTAAAATTATAATTGTATTACAAATAATATACATATTTGTCATACATACAACTGAAATTGTAGTCAAAATTAAACTTTATATCACTTTCGGTGCAAATTGTTTGTTCGGTACACCGAACATCTGTGTAAGCATTTTATAATATTTTGACATTCAAAGATCCATAGCTTTATGAATTTATGCAATGTTTTATACCTACTTGTAATAGCTCATCGTGTTACCATCTGATACAATATTTTTATCAATAGCTGATGAACTTTGTATAATCCAATGTATGTATTTATCAAGTATCATGATGATTGCACGGGGAAGCGTATAAAAGCTTTTTGTCCCACTCCGCTACGCCACTGTTATGTGTAATTTTGAGGTCCGCCGGTCAAGTTGCCGTCAAGGCTGATGCTAACCTACCTACAAGTATCCAGAATTATTTGAACAATGCATTATTTATCTATACTTATGTTATAAAAAGATAATATTTGTATTTTTGTAATTATTAGTTACTAACAAAAGTACAAATCTTAACGCAAATTGTTTTTGAAACGATTTTTTTAATCAATATAATCCTACTTTATCAGTGAGTAACATAAGCAATATTTTTAGTCCAGTTTATTTAGGGATCCCAACGAAATCTCGTTTAAGTTGACCCATGGCGTAAGAAATGCGAACAAAAAACGCCTTTCATCGTTTGCAAATAAAAAAAAAACGCGGGCAAAGCCGCATAAAGCAGTTAGTTTTAAATAAACGCTTATTGGCCCGTCTAGAGTTATCTTGGTGTTATGTGGTCGTAAATGCAAACAATTAGGTATTATGTAGCAGGGCGTGTACCACTCTAGTGAATGTAATATTAAGAATATGAAAATCTTATAATATACATGTGATAATGATATTGTAAGTACATTATTGCCAGCCATTTGAATATAAACAATACTTGTTCCGTGGAATAAAACTTGACTCTACCGTAGTAACTATTTAGTAATCTGTGACTCTACTTCATTCAAATTCTTCAGCAAAGCAATCAAATTACCTGAATGATGACTTAAAGTAACCTCATGTATTCTTGACCAGCCACAACAGGGCACACAATGTCATACATAACATAAATATTAGCCAGCAACAATAACAAGTTCACACAACGCACTATGGAATCGAAAATGCCGATTCCATAGTGCGTTGTGTCTATATTGTTTTGGCCGACAATTTGTCGCAGGATGAGTCTACTATTTTAATAGTGTCGTATGGAGGATGACTGACTGGATTTTGTCAGTTTTTAACCGACTTCAATAAAAAGGAGGAGGTTTCCAAGTCGTCTGTATTTTTTTAAAATGTTTTTACCTCAGAAGTTTGGTCGTTTATAAACCAATTTAGAAAATTCTTTAGGTTTGTATAGATACTCTTTAAATTAGGTACAATTTTTTTCAAACCCAGTTCTGATGATGGGATCCATAATAAATCAAGGGAAATATTCAAACGAATAAGCATATTAAGTACATAAAGTGTTTTGGGTTTTTTCAGCAATACTTTAGATCTTTTTATTGAAGCCTGCTTTTTTTGTTGACAAATTAAAAAAATATCTTATGAAACTATCAAAAACTAGTCAGTCATCGGCCATTTTGAAGCCACTGCAGTACAGACTTAAGTGCCTTGTCATGCAAACATATATTTTCCAGGCGTTGTGGCATTATCTTAGGCCCATATTTCCACCTATAAGTCAGAGTCCAGCTTCATAGATAATTGTCGAAGCGACATAACAACCGGTAAAGAAAGTGGAACCTGAACAAGCGTGACTCTGGTCCCCATAACACTGCGATAATATTACAACTTACGGCGATAGTAGGAAATTACTACCGCACAGCGGAAGACTTAATACATACAGGCAGTGAACTTCCTTCAATCTTCAAAGTACACTTCAAAGTAAACTATTTCTACTGTACAATGAAATTATATCGAATCTAGAAATTCTAAAATATCATGTTATCTGATATTAAATGATGTGACGACACATAGTTTTATCTTTCTTTTGAAATAATAAAAAACACTGATGTAAGAGTGACATGCAATGATTTATCGTTTTGCAAGAATATTATAGAGGCTTCAAAAGATTTACTCGTATGACAGAAAATCTTTAATAATTTCTCGTATTCCGAATCCAAAAATATTCTCAATTTAAGACAAATGTAAGTTACTTGCGGTTAGGTAAGTACTTCATATTGCTCTATTACGTATGTTATAATGTAATGGTTATTAAATTCTCTTGCACGCACGAACACGGGTGTATCACAACTTTCATCAAAGAGAACAAGATTGTCCTATAACATGTACGCTTAACACTTCCTTCTTACTAGTTACTTTTCTGTTTGGTCGCATTTGTCAATGCAGAATGTTTCACCATGTATTAATGTTTTTTTTTTCAATTATTGTTTTCTCCATAAATTCATTAGTTTCTTTTGAACTTTTATTAACGTGACTAATAAAGCACTATCTAATAACATTAAAGTAACAAAATTCTTACCGTATAATTTCCCGTACGGACGGTTCCGTCGCTCTCTCATGACATGGTTTACTATTTGAACGAGAGAGTGGAATTATCTGGCATTGACCATGAAAATTCAATCAGTCAGAAGCTCTCTCGCATTTGTTTACATTGTTGAGGAAACTTGCGAAAAATCAGTTTTACGGTGCAGATTTTGCAGCGCAGTGGTGACGTGATACGTGATACGTACGATAAGCGCTAACCGGAATGATCGCGTTATAGGGGTCGGTCACCTCGGCAAGTCTGCGACCCTGTTCGGACAGGCTTTTGTTTATAACCTGTAAGTGGGTCGAGTGGACAGAGCGTGTGCTCACGCCTAAATATCGTCCATCATCTGATGTTAGTAGTTTGCGAACGTGTTTTGTCACCCGATTCCGTCTGTCTGATGCGTAGTGTTAGTTATCTCATCATCATAGACGTAGTAGGGCGTCCACTGTTCGTAATAGGCCGTACTCATGTTTCTCCTACTGGTCCTGAGGGGTTTTTGTCATACTCGTCACGCTTGGCAGGCGGGTTTGCGAGCGCAGTGCGAGATGTTGGTACATGGAAAGACGCTGCTGCCCATCTTCCGAAAGTATCCCTATGCAAATTCTTATCGTATTTACGAGCAAGAGAGGAGGTGCAACATTCTACTGCGGGCACCTCACGGCAAGCATCTCTGATGATAGTAGTTTGCTTGCAAACGTGTTTTGCCATTCCATTCCGTCTATGTCACTTATACTTTCCGTTACTTTAACAAATTTAGAAAAATAATACACCGTTATTTGAAAATTGTTGAAGTAACTTTAAGTGTTTTAACTTTTAACAAATATGTATAAAAGTAACTTGTATATTGTAAAGAAAACTTAGTCATAAATCATATTAGTGTCCCATTGTTATAGGTTAATGCGAAAAGCGTGAGAATACTCAAGTTAAATTGTTATAAGTGAGTATTTATGCATTGTAAATAATATACTTTGCGGTTTGTAAAAACACCACGAGATTCATTATATAAAATACGCCTGGTGCCATAATGCGAGTGTGAAAAGATAATGATTAATCTCCTATTTATAAAACGGGCAACAATGTTGCTAAATCATCTCTCATCATTATAATTGCTATCTTTTCAGTACAAAGTTGTTTAAATGAAGGCAACATCTAATTTCCTTAAACAGATAAAAATAATGGTTTTCCTGCTTAGTAAGACTATATTTGGGAGTCGTAATTTATTAAGTTAATATATAGTCTTCTCGAGTCGACTGAGCACTTATTTACAGCAGCCAATATTATTTCGCAGTTTTTGTCTGATTTGAATGAATAAACAGTTTATTCGGCTCATTGCCCCCGGTGTCTTCCAAACTGTTTACCGGAACATAATAAATGTTTTGCGTCTGTCGTGTCGTTATGGTCGGCAAGCGGCGAGGACGTGTCCCTAGGTCACTCCATGGCCACTGGTCACGCGTCATCGCTCGTATAAAGTATACATATATATACCTATATCCCGACTGATGATAATGTTGACCGACTTCCGTAGGAGGGCCTACATCTATATTCTGATCTTATCAATAGTTAGCAACATCAGAACAATGGGTGTGAAGAGTTCAATATAAAATTACGTTGTGTGTTTGGTATTCTGTTTGTTACGCGGCTTGGCCGCATGTTTGACGACGAGTATTGACTGCAGTGTTTTTCACTTGGCAGTTGACACAGCATTCCCTCTACTGTCCATCCGTGTCACTGAAATTGTTACTAAAATACTCCCATATAACTTCATTAATAGCACACCCACCGTCATTCTCTCATTGCGAAGTCTTTAGAGTTTTCTTGAAAACCCCTGAAGAAACATCATTAATAGCATTCTTATATGTTTTTATACTTTATTACAATTAAATAATTTCAATTGTATTATGAAACCTTGGAAGATTTCGCGCATTGTGACCATAAATAACTTTTTTGTCAATTATTAAAAATGCTCGTCTAATTTGAATATGTATGAGTGGTTTTTGTGCTAGTTTCGAACAACCTATTATAATTACACTATAGATTCGTCTTAAATATTCCACTACTTATGAGTTGCTTTAATATTACATTATATGTACGAGGTTCAATTGCCGCTGAAAACTGTTTGAATGGAGTTGAATCAGCCTACCTCTGCATATCAAAACAGAATATTCGCCTTGACAGTGGATACAATACAATTACCTATTCAAGCGCCCTACTCATACCTGACTGACCTTATTTAGATTTACGTTTATTAATTAGATCATTATGTATGATGTTGGGTTTTGAAAGGTTTTTTGTCTTAAAACTTTTTTCTGTTCTTATCCCTCCTAAATCTGTATTTATTTACATACAAGCAGTCTAAGTCTTGGTAGTGGAAAACTGTCTTTGTCCAGCTTAAGTTTCTCACACAAGTCCTAGGTAATTTTAGCCCACACTGGCTTAACTCAAAACGAATTCACATAACACGATAAGAATTATCTCTTGGTAGCGTCGCCGTTAACCTTGGCTGGCGTACTTCCTAGTTGAGTTTCGTCTGTTTAACATGGAGTTGGCGAAACGATGACATTATGGTAATTTGAGGCGACGATTAACCTTACAATGATTTGATAAGTACTGGAGTTAATTTATTTTGACTATTTCCTCCCAAATTATAAATCCCATCGTTTGTTACTTGTTTTCCTTATCATCATTCATCATTTCAGCCGTAAAACGTCCACTACTGAACTAAAGCCTCCCTCATGGATCTCCATGAGGGGTAGTTGCCATACTCACCACGCTTGGCAGGCGGGTTGGTGAGCGCAGTACGGGATGTTGATATACGGAAAGACGCTGCTGTCCATCTTCCGGAGGTGTCCCTTAGCAGGCTTTTACTGGGTAGGAGAGGAGGGGTAACAATCTACTGCCTGCACCCCACGGCATATATATATATATGTATATATATATATATATACAGTTAGTCTAAGTTATAAACTATACTAGCTCTCCCGGCGAAATTACTACCGCTACAAAATCAACTACCTAATAGATACTACAACAACTACTCTACAACTTCTCCCTACTTCTACTACTGCTGCTCTACTACACTACAACCTAAATAAGCCAAGAATATAAACAACTTGAGCATCAACACGTCTTATGTCACCCCGACAGGGTGCGTCATTTGACACCTCATTTGTAAGAGATGCGAGGGAACAGATGAAGAACATAACACATAATATTCTCATAGACTGCTTAACATATAAACCATACCTTTGCTTCACGTATAGGAGTAGAAATAGCTGTGCTCATATGTTTGGCTACGACCGTGTTACACGTTTGTTATTCAAGTTTCATAACGAATATGGTACAATGCCTATTCCTGGTTTCCAATGGTCGGTAACCACTCACGCGATAACTCAATTACTGCGATAACTCTGTAATAGCACAGAATAAATTTACACTACGTTATATAACATAAAAATTTTCTTTTAGCTTGAAAGTAGCATTGAACGTACGTGATCGCTAAATATCTGTGACTGATACCTTTATCAGAGTAATAGAGCAATTCAATACCGAATCTTGTTCTTAATGATGTAGAATACAATAGTCCATTATACGAGTATTATTATGGATCGTACCATCACGGCCAGATTGCTTAGACACGCTTCGTGTTGCTGTGGCCTCTGAAAGTGAATAAAGATACTGTTACGAACCTACATATAATAAGTGTACCAATATAGTGTCCAAAGAGCTATGCAGTTATTTATAACGATTATATTATCTTCATGGCTTATTTTGTTAATGTGACATAGGCGAGTGCAGTCTAAATTTATTACTGGCTCTATCGCACAATATAATGAATTATATTTTGATGTCCTCTTTAGAATCAACCAAATAACTTCGGACCAGTAGTAATTAACTTTATTACAGTATTTTTTTTCATTAAAAACGAGCTTATGGTCTGATCCACTAAATAGCTAATTCTATATAGTAGGTACAAATACAAATAATTAACTCAGCCTGAATGGAAATCGCAATTAAAAATCAGGACTGGATGATCTTGGCACGCTTAAAGAGTGTCATCAACAGGCTATTTCGATATCAATGGTTGTTAAGACTACATTGAGTTCTATGTGGCACAAACACAAACGCAAATGGTGATTCTAAAAGGCTCATCTTAGAAGAGACATCTGTTGCTCATATGAAAATATCATTTAAGTGCATTTCTGTCGCCGATTTTATAAATGCTCGACGTTCACACATCACCACCTAGTTCCAAAGTAAGATGAGCCTGTGTCATCCGTCCATCACACATGGCTTGGTTGATTGATAGAATCATCAACATAGCCGTATGACTGCTGTCCACGTCTACTGCTGGACATAGGCCTCCCTCATGGATCTCCAAAATCATGAGGGGGTTATTGCCATATTCGCCACGCTTGGAAGGGCGGGTGGCGACCGCACGGGATGTTGGTACACGGAAAGACGAACTTCCGGAGGTATCATTAACAAATTAATAATAACCATCTCCAAACGTGATCCTCGTCGAGTTCTTCGATCTTTACCGAATGTTATTTCCTGGTCGAGTGATAATTGTTACTTCACAGTTACGTAACAGCAATCACGTGGAATATTTATTGAATAAGAACGCTTTTGACTATGTTCAGTTTTGCGAGTCGCTGTGAATATTCTGTACCGCATTCGTTAGCAGCGCTGTCACTGAAGTTGCTTCAGAAGTTACGTCTGATCTTAAACTTTTTTTAAACTATCATGGTTGTGAACATTACGAGATATTTTGACGATTTTTTTATTTTACTACGGGATTTTGTGTATTTTTGCCGTGGTGTCCCGGCAGTAAAAACTTGTTCTCTCGTACCCGTGCATGCAGTAAGAAACTAAACTGCTTGTTTTATAAATCTAAAAATGAATATAGTTTTAACCATGTAATTCCTTGGCAAAATAACGGCTAAGGTACCGTAAAACGGGATGACATTGATTAATTTTGAAATGAAAATGTATGCTACATCTTTATTTTAAATCATAATAAATTATAAAAATTTTAGAATGATGGTCATACTAAATACTTTATTATAAAAAGTAGAAAAAAAAATGTTCTCTAAATTTTTTACATAACAAAATAAAAACAGCGTAATAAAAATTATAATGCATTTGGGGTTACTTTGATACCACCTGTTTTTTCTTTTAATATTGATAGACACCCCGAATAGGAACAAAATATTTGCGTATTTCACCACTAACTGTAAATTATTATTTTCTCCACACACAGGCACCTTTAAGCACGGACAGATTGAGAAATGATCGCCAGAATATCAGTCTTGCCAACACAAAAAAAAACAATATTCATTGCGTTTCGTTTTACGGAGAAAATTAAAAAAATAGCATTTATTTTGAGTAATCATCAAAGTCACCCCGTTTTACCGGTACAAAACATACCGGAATACTTTAAACCGAAAGCATTACCTGTTAAAATGTTTTGTTAAAGTTAAAAAACCAGACACCATCTTCTCACAACAGTTCATTTTGTAAAAACGGGGGTTACTCACTAAGTATTGTAACGTCGAAGATTATTCCCGACATGTTTCGATTTTTCAAGAAAATCATCATCATGGGATTGAATGCCCGTCCGCGCCTGGGGCCGACACGACACTGTCCAGTGTCGTGTCGGCCCCAGGCGCGCCTGCCTGAATGAAGGAAATGAAAATTACAATCCTACGTGAGTAATCCCCGTTTTTACAAAATTAATAGTATTTCTAACAACAGGTCTACGGTACGCCTAATTTATTCACAAATTAATATGTAAAAAGTCTATGACGTGAATCTACTAAATCTCTCCGGATGGCCTCCTAACATGATAACTGGAATAATTTTAAATGTTTTATTAATCAAATGGACTCTGCTACTGACCTACATCAGGAAGTTTAGCAAAACGAACAACCGATAAGATACGAAGACATTATACAACGGAATCGTTTAAACGGAAAAGTTTTTAATTCTGAAGTATTCTTATCGAAAAATGCATGACTTTGCATTAATTTAGAACCTTAATTGAGAGGAAAAATAACCTTGGATGTATCTATTCTACGTAATATTTGTCAATCGTAGGCCTATATTACTTCCACTGCTCAACATAATATGCCTCCAGCATCTTCTAGCGGACGTTCGCAAATCTTCACCGCATTTTTTGTTCCCCGATGGGAAAACGCATATTCTCTGGTCCGAGGAGAGCCAAGGTTATGTTGGGCTCATCACTGGGCTACTAACATACTGCTAGTAGACAGTGGCATACCAACTAAAAACCCATCGTTATTTCGTCTCTCACCTTCGTGCCAGAGCGTCGTCAAACCACTCGTCACCAGACGATTCGTTCGTCGGCGCACTAGCAGTTGACAGGGTTGAAGGTTCCCGATCGGATTCGACCGCTACCCCGTCGGTGATCATCCGTCTAGGACGGATCCTTCCTGATCGCCTCTGAGGCGAGACATGTCCCGTTGAACTAACGGCATTTGGAGGCCTGTGCAATGCCGGGGTGATTCTCCTCGCACCATCTCCCAGCTGGTCTCCATCTAGAGGAAGAAAGCGATGGAATTGCCGTCGCCGTCTTCCGGTCCTCCGCCGGCGATGCGGTTAAGCTTCAGGGTTTTCCTCTCTGACACGCTCCGCTGCTTCCTTCTGTACAACCACATCTTCACAGAAGGGAACCATGGTATTCCAAGCCCTATCGCTGTCAAGCGTGGCATTCACCAAGCTTGGCAGCGAGAGGTCATGGCCAACAACTGCTTCCAGCGCCTGGCGCTGCGACGCCCATGCACTGCATTCTTCAAGGGTATGCTGTGCCGTATCCTCAGGGAGGATCGCAAATCTTCATCCTACCTAGCTGGTGATCATCTGACACTATGCCTTAATAGAACTTCAAAAGTTTTGTTCGATAGAACTTCAAAAGCCTTGGAATGGTTTTGAAACAATAGGTCTTTGATTTACATGCTCAGAACGCTTACATGTATCAAAAGTAAAGCCTGTGAGTCTGACTGACCTTACAACGTCATCGCTGGTCTCGTAACAATGTGAAGTCATTATCTAGCGTCTAGCTGACGTAATGGTTTTCCTTTATCACTTTAACATGTAAGATATTTGCTAAGGTTTTCCTAAAATAAAAGGTACACATACAAAAGATGACACCTTCAAGTCTGGCTCGTGCTGTTGCAACATGGCAATTCTCAGTTGGTGTGGTGTAAATGGGCTTGTAATATATATATAAAACAAGCATTGGTACGGGGGTACCAGAAAAGGGGGCGAAGGTTTCCGAAAATTGCCATTTTTGTGGCTTGGCCCCCTAAATATATATAAAATAGTGATAATAAAATTACTCGTGTGCCGCAATATTATTAACATGAACTATTCAAAATAACTGATTTCACATTCATCTACCCTACGTTTGACGGTTTTCTTAGTTAGCTTATGTCCGGCTCTGGTTATGCAATCGTCTTCATAATGGAACATTTTGATCTGGTTCCTTAAATGTTAATGTTTCTTCATCTTGCTTATGCAACCACATTATTAATTATTGCAAAATACAGAATTCTGTATATTTTTTTATTATTTAACTTAGACTTGTATTCAATAGGTTAGCGTCAGCAAATATTATTGCTCTTGCATTTATTGTAAGTAGTAGGTACCTATTGTAACCTTGACATTCAGTATAAGTTGTTATCGATGCGATTGTATAAACAAACCTCCATTAAGTAAACTTTTCATAATAATAACACACTGTGTCGCCTGATTAAGCAAAACACATGAATTGACACAGACATTTGCGTATCACGCTCTAGTAGTAAACGCATAGATCTCCACGCATAGATCGAACTTATCTGATTCTATAGGAGACGAACAAAGGGATGATAAATCCTTTCATGTCACTGTCGTCCGTATAGCGAGCAGAAAACTCTCATTTGTATGTATTACCAGAGACTGACCTTCTATTGTTAGTTTCTGTAAATAGATGATGTTTAGTACACGGACATGCTAATTCTGTGTGCACGGTTTTCGTGGATGCTGCGCAAACTGTAATTTGAAAGCGAAAGGGGATATTTACGAACAAAAGATTCAGTTGCCGAAACGGATGCGGCCAACTAACAGTTCCGCTTGGCGACAATTATCAGATGCGAAAGCGTACCAGCACCTTGTAATCTTCAATCCAAATTGATGTTTCGCGATAATTTTCGACGAAATCGAAACGTATCTGTATACAAACGCGTATGGTTTATTTGTAAACATAAATCTCAGTCGTGATATAATCCTTGGATAAAGTGATAATAATGTATGCGCGGTGCGCCTCGAACCACTTTCTCCTGAATTCGGTCGCGAAAGTTGTCTCAGTGCGCACTTTCTATAGTTTAGCGCTAACAATCGAGCTGTCTCGGCTCTACAGTAAATGTTTTCATATCTGAATCAATATTACTTTGAAAATATGAAACACTTATGAACCACTCCCTCAGACAGATTTAAATTATTTTGATAACGAAGGGTGATTACATTCGTAATGCTTATCGTTTAAGTTTGTTCGTAGTAAATTATAGTATTGTTTATCTGTTACATAAGGCATTTTTCATCCGTGATAAATTAATTGCGCGTGATTTCCACTCACGATTTAGCACATTTATGTATTTTACATCGTGTAATAGTTTCATACGTGGCTTACTTACAACATTATTATCTAAAAGTAATGTTGCTGTCTCTACAAACCTTTTACCAATAAATGTATTTTAGAATAGTTTACTTGTTCTAAATCCTTTCAAAGTCCCGATCGGATGGGGTCGTCACTTCGGTAATAATATTTTAAAATGTGCTTTGGAAAGCTGTGTGAAATGTGCTAGACTAAAAGCATGTTAATCCACTTTCACCCTTCTAACATCTGGTCAAACTTAGAAAACGTGCACTGCTACTCAACATCTAACAAAATTCATTTTATAAATATTTCGAATGTAAAATCATGAAAGATTTGTTAAAAATGACTGTTAGTCGTCACTCAACCTACTCCATAAGAGCATTCATGAAGCAAGGATTCAATTTGATGACTTTGATTGGTAAACGCCGCATGGTAACACAGTCTACATTACATACTCGAATCCCGGAAGAGCTTAATCAGAACTGCGAAACGATTCATAGATCATTCCCGACCTAATCCCTGATTATTACTAATCCGTTTATTATACTTAAGTATGACAATCTTTATTGTCGCGACGCGCGGCGCATTTCACTACATACAAATAGATTCCATCCTGATATGACTGTTCTTCGAAGATGATTCAAGAGCTTTGACCACGTCATGTGAACGACCCGAGTAGGCAGCATAATTAGTCAGCGAATGATTCATGATTATGTTCTGGTTTTGACTGGTTGCACTTTTGAATTGTGAAAATTTTTGCTTTATAAAGGATCAAGAAGAAAAACAGTTTAGTTTTTTTCCCTCATTACAATCTTAGCCTAACCATTACATTGCTAAGTGATAGTCAATAATAACGGAAGTGTCGTCGTTTTACATAGACTTAGACGGGGGAAATACATAACGCGAATAGTAGATTCTAATAAGGAATTATCTATCTACGCTTCCCAGCTCATTGTTTTAATACCCATCTCAATGTAAAACTGTGTTTAGTAGAGGCTCGACTGCGTTGATTACTATGATAATTTGATAATTATTATGTTTTTGTATCGTTTTCTTTTCCTACGCATACCGTCAATAATTCGTAAAACGTTCCCTGTAAAAAAGAAATAACATAAATTAAGTCAGTCAGTCGATTTGCTTGACCAATATCGGTAAAGTATACACGCACGTGTCGTGTCCTGTATTGTAGACAAGAGTCACTGCCAGTTACTGAATGGGTCCAGTACAAACTGTATATTCATCTAATTCCACGTGTTCATAGTACTACCACTGTTTTATATTAATAACACGTTAGTTAAAAAAACGCATACTGATTTTTTTTTAATCTAGAATAAAGGATATTTTGTTGTTTTAAATATTATCAACTTTTCGCATTAGATACAGTAACGCCATCTAGTCGGTGTAGAGAGAACTGAATCAAAATCTTGAGTCACAAACCTGCCTGCCTGCCGCAAACCTTCAGCTTTAGCTAAGTACTGTAAGATGGCGCTAGCGGAGTAATCTCTGAAAATAGCTACGAATACTGAAGACTAGTGAAGCAGCGAAATTTGCAAAAGAGGATTATTAAGATATGTGTTACATTTCCTCAATGGTGGGTAGTACAGTGACTAGACTACATGATATCTAAAGATCTACTTATTCCAATTAAGACACGTAACTTATAAATAAGGAAGTCAATTAGGTGAAAGGCAAACAACTTTTTCCTTATTAGCAAAAAACCAACGGCTTAGGTAAATACCTCATTCAAGGGCGTTACAGTTGATGTGAACAAGGAAACAGAATTGTCTTTGTTTCCAAACTTTGTCACCCAGGAAGGTCCTCGTCGCAGCAACCTTGGCTTGCGTTTACATAATTTACTTCAGTCGTCGGTTCCAAGTCCTTCAACGCTGAAAATGTATACGTCTTAGCATAAATTACCTTGTCATGTTTATACACCAAAAAGACAAACAGATGGATCAACGAACATAATAAAGATGACGTATTATATAGGGTGCAGTTTTAATTAAAGTTATGGCTTTAAATTTTAGGTTTCTTATTATTTTTGATAATACAAGTATTATTATATTCGTTAATGGCTTTATATCGGTATCTTTATTCATGCACGTTATTTTATTTCATTTCACTATAATGTTCCTTCATTTTACTTCGGCATGCATGAAGACGAAGAGCCATATTTTACCCCTGTCCATGTTTTATAAGGTGACTAGTTAACAATCGATACTGATAATTTTCCGGTGATAATACAATAAGTAATAAAGCTTTATAAATGGCAACCCCCACAGCATAACACATGAACTTGTTATTTTAAAACCCCAAAAGATGTATCAGATCAAATGGCATTCTTTATGATGAATTAGATATTCTCCAAATATAAACTTTTAAAATTAAAACGTTATAATTTACACTATTCCGAAGTATACCGCCTTTTCCTAGATTTCGCTGAAACTGCGTTATATGACGTGCCATATGGCTAATATTATGCTTCTGTAACACTTCTCTTTATTTATAAAAAAAGTTCCTCAACATTTAACTAATACGTACTGCAGTGACCACATGGACCGTCGAAAGTGCACATGACAGAAGACTACATAGTTTCTAACACTTAACACTGACATCATTCGCTTAATTAACTAATATGGTGATGGTTATTAATAATCTAGAATAATTTATGTATAATTAAAGGCTTGTTTATTCATAGAGTCGAGTTTTATAATTTTGCGGCTGTGCTATTTCTCCAGGCTATAAGATCGCGTTTGATTTTTAATGAAAAACTGCAAGAGTGACCTTGCCACGTTTTCACTGTTTTTTTTAATCAAGTACAGGTAGCACGTAAGTGTATCAACTGGGTAGATAAATAATAGGCCTTAGGAAGTAACAAGCAAATCGCTAAGGTTTCGATTTACCTTCTCATCAATTTCGCACACTCAAAAATTTTACGGACTTTTCTTATTAAGAGCCCTGATATGGATCGCTAGACCAGACTTTGTTTTATACGACAGTAGAGTTGAACCCATTTAGGTAACTGGCAAATCAACACAGACTCAGATTATGGTCTTGCTTAAATTATGCTAGGTTCATAACCTATAGACTTGTTGGTTTAGCTTATTTAGAGCGTTCACGTCAGAGCGATGAAACTTCCACTATTTGCTTGGTCCTTGAAACATTCAACTTTGTTCCGTTAGATATTACCGACTGGTTTACTCGTATAAGCAAGATACACTAATTTGGCCTATTTATAAATGAAATCGTTAATTTATTATCAGGTATTCCGTACGGATACAACATAAATTCCATGCGAACGTTTGAATATATTTCAGGAAATAACACAAAGTTTCTGAACAAAGCAAATATTTAAATGATCAGGAAGTTGGAACAAGGTTCAACGATGATACTACAGACGGTTTAAAACGATGTGAATTACTCATTATTTAACTAAATTCTTGCGCATTGCTTTGATTTAGCATGTGCAAGCGATTTGTGCTTAATTAACTATGAGCACAATTAAGCAATTCTCAGCATATCAATGGTACCTACATTATGAAAGCAAGCAAGCAGAATACAATAAAGAAATCATTGACAGGGTCGTTGGAGTCACGATAATGATTGAGGACTGTTCTATGGAATACAAATATGATCATTATACTACGTCCACTTTGACCTCAAAACCTAGAATGTGTAATAATGTAACTATAACGCGGTAGCAACATTTTAGAGATAATTCAGTCAATACGTATAACCAGGAAATGATGCAGGAAATTAAACTGCACTGCATAAAGTAAATACATTTTATTATTCCAAAATAATCCCACTAATTGCCAACTACGTACAAAGATTTCGTTGGCCTTAAGATCAAAGCAATCTACAATTTCTCTATCATTTTTGATATTTGTAATTTCTCGTTGTCTATAGCTGCGGAGGATTTTGTCACAGCTTCCAAAATTGCACGAGGCCAGGGTCGCCGAAATCGCGCTTGGCTGGTTTCAAATATTACCCAGTAAAAGACTGGGTAGCAACCTTCTTTCCGCGGCTGTTTCCACACAAATTGCGTGCATTTGAATTGAATAGAACTTAACAACGGGTAACTGTTATTCAACCTGTGCTCAAGTTTTTCTTAGTGCCAACGCTCGTACATAAGTGACATGGCGTTATGTAATCTAATAATTATGGTAGCACTAAAACTGTTTCCACACATAGCAAAATGCTCGTTTGTCAAATTGTTTCGACGCTTATCTACGACTATCATTGATGTTAGTTTAGTCTAGTACCTAATAATTTAATGAGGCAAATTAAAAATCAGTACTGATAACAAATATGACTGAGTTGCTACGGGGCAGTCTTTTGAAATGCGAATAATTTGGGATCTGCTCTAATCAGTCGACCTACTTTTGTCTCTCGTCTTTTAACATTTTTTAATATGCAAAGTAGGCCAGTATCGTTTACTTTACATAATGTAAGCTCGAGATACGTGACACGTGTGCGCGAATTCGCCACTAATCATCATTCATGAATTCATGACATACAAATTAACAGCTGTAGAACAAAAGAGATCCGTTACTTCCGTCTACGTCACGCTGGATGCTGAATAAAACAGTGGATATCTGCTATGTTGTTGGCCCAAATACTAATATGCTCATTCAATAGTCTGTTGTTTCAATTTTACAGTTTTGCTTTTGTGTTAAAAGCTGGTTTAGGTTTATTTGTATTTCCATTGTTGAACACAAATTTTGTCTAAAAATCATTGTTTGTTTATGATAAGTACTCAAACATCTCCCAACTTACTTGACATTCTCAAGTATGCTTTTTCGGGCCCCGACCCTTTGCTGTCTGTTTGACATGGAGTAAAAGTCAGAACTCTACCGAATAGTTCACGTCCTCTAAGAACCCTTCAGACAAAATTGATCCTGTAGTATGACCAAAGCAGAAAGTACTGAGATTGGGTGTTAAGCATATAAGTGTTTTCAATTGAAACCTTCCTCTATATACTTGTAGCATAGGGTCTGGTTATGTAATCAATCAGTGATATTGGGATACGAGCACTCAAGTGTTAATGCCCCACCCAAAGTACCTACAATATATGAATTCTTAGACCTTCAATTACTTGGATGACGAGTTGCCTAACACACCGCGCTCTTACATACAAACAATACTTAGGTTTCCGTTTAGAAACGAACCGCTCAAATTGTTAAGCAATATTTGACGTTTGTTCACGTCATATTGACAGTCCGTTCAAGGGTGCGCGGTAGAGGCCAATCAATATCAATATTACTAATAAGATGCCTATTGTCAGTGGACATGTACAATATGATTTTGACGTTGTAATAAGCAGAGTTGCTAAACTCGCAAATTCGTTAAAATATTATACGATGAGATGAAATGTCGGTTCGTAGCCAACTAAATTTGTGAAAAAGTTGAGAAAAATTTAAACATTGTCCTCATAAGTTATTCAAACATTCTCAGAATAGTTTTCCTTCCATTTTTTACAAGACTTGCGTACCTATATTTATTTATTATTTATAAGAGATTATCGCATGTCGGAAGAAATGTGGGCAAAGATAGCCACCGAGTGGGTCCCACATGCGGTACAACGACCGCGCGGCCGGCCCAGGCGCAGATGGCGGGATGAGCTGGACATGTACTGTGCTGACTGGTCGACCAACGCCTTGGACCGGGAAGTATGGAGAGAGGGAAGGGAGGCCTTTGCCCAGCAGTGGGATCCTACAGGCTGATTAGATTAGATTAGAAGAGATTATGATAAAACATTTTTTATGGGAATTCATGATCGTTGCCTTTGTACTGAGAATATCTTGAATCATTATTAAACCTAAAAATTAACAAAGAAAATAAAAGAAATCCTCTATCTCTATGCAATTCAATTCATAGATTTTCCTATTTGCGTGGATCCGGCAATCCCTGGCGCTTATTGAGGTAAAACGGATAATTATTAATGACGGAAAATACAGATATAGCTTAGACGTGATGACGTCAGTTGATAATAGTCTTGCCTGGTTGCATCCTTGTCTTTATTTAGAGCCGACGCGCTGCAAATAGATTAAATGAAAGGCGACTTTTAAACCAACAAGTTTTATCTTATAAATGATCTTAGTACACAGTAGTACACTACTAATTTTAAATGATTGGAATCTTATACAAAATGTTAAGTCATTCTTATCAGGGCAACAGTCCTTCATATTTTTTCAAATGGTTGGGACCCACGGTCAACTAAATGTGTGGGTAGACTAGAACAGATAGGGATCAATGCCCTGTAGAAAGTCTTTTGCCCTTCGACCCTTTAGTGCGAGATTTTGTACTCATTACGAATAATTTTGTATTTTAAAGCCTAGTCACAGCCAAACTATAAATGTTTAAGTATGAATAAATGCCGATGGGAGTTATAGGTATCCAACGAACAAGGTTTACGATTTTTAAAGCATATGTTATTTATTTCAAGGATTTGTGGCGGTTGGCATTGTAATCTTGAATAAACCTAAACGATTTGCATGTAGCGACAATATAGCACATTATGTATACTACAAATCCATGAACCAACAAGGCCGATGACCGCGTTGCTAAACGGTTACTCGGACCATTAAGCATAAAATCATACACTCAAGATGTGTTATTTACTTAAAAAAACCCGTTTTTGTAGTCCGAACCATTTTAGTAGCGGTGAACGTGACACGACCGCAATACTCGAAATTGTTTCTAAATCTCATATTTTTCTAAACCATAACGACCTGGGTGATTCATATCTTAGAGAGTTCATTGAAATAGTAATTGAATAGAGGGATATTTCCAGATAGTTTCAATAACGTTTCTAAGGGGTTATAGTAACGACGATGATAAACTTTTTATAAATGCTGCATCAGCTAACTGCACGGACCATTAGCAGTCAACATACAGTTATGATACTGATGTTCTGCAGTCGATCTGACTTCGATGGAGTTTTATCAATCTCTTTACTCACGGGCCAACTTTTCGCTAAAATGTTTCAGATTTTAAATATTGTTGTTTACTTGCGGTTCAATCGGAGACGGTTTGAACTTTAGTTAGGTACTCCTACTCATCCGGCTTGTATTTGCCTAGACCTGGAGTCTAGCGTAGCGTAGTAAAGAAACCACACTAAGACGTAGCATTTGCATCGTTCGTAGCAAGTGTGCTACGCAGATTAAGAGGTTCTGGTTAGCAGCATAATCCTAGAGCCTTGTTGCAATTTGGTTACTTTCGTCATCTTTCCCAAATGTGATTATTTGGTCTAAGTTGGATCCGAAGTTGATCACTGTCGCTCACATAACTGCGAAGAAATATTACGCAGTAAAATAACAATTAACACATATTCGTTAATAAGGAAAGTAGTGCAAATTGTTCTGCGCAATTCCACTACCTAAAAGATAAACAAACGGTCATAAGAAATACTTATTAATCATACCACAGAAGACATTCACTCATTATTTATATCGTACAAATGACAGTAATTAAATAGTGTTGAAGACTACACTTATTAATAATTCGTAAATATGGAGGTAAATTGATAATGCATTAAGCAATCCAGTAGAAAATATATATTTACCCATGAAAATATTTAGTACAAACCGCGGAATCATATGTTTAAATATACTCGTAACTATATTTTTGATTTAATCTGAATCATGATTTAATTCGTCCATCTTTTTTAGGACTTAATTAAATAAATGCTTTGTCCTTTCCTATCCTCTGACCTTAAATAAAAAAAACCTTCATAATTACTACCATTAAGTTTGGCTTTGATGGGTCAAATTTAACAAACAAATGTTTACGTCTAAACCTGTAATAGAAGAGGTAGATTACTTTGCGATTATAAACAATTATAATAGTATATTTATTTACAAACCGTAACCGAAGAAAAAGGTTATGTAACCGATGGTCAAAATAAATTAAATTTTTACTAATCTGAGTTTTGGCAGGCAGTGGTGCATCGGCTAACTTTATCCGAAATTACTCCTTGTATTACGACAAATAAGTACTGTTGCGCCGTGCGCAAACTAGCAAGTTAGCGAAATATCCTGAAAGGACCTGTGTGTGAGCGGCCGAAAGAGTCCAAAGGTCACTGTCTATTGTTTTCAACACAAACACGTGAAGTTTTTAGACAAACCGGTTTTGAAACAATAGTGTGCGTTGTAAATAAGGTTGTGTAAAGTTGTTTACTTGTCTATTGTTGTCCTGTCTCTATTGTCTGTGAATCTAGATACTTCGGCGACTAGAATCTTCTTTATGTGCGATATAAATACGTGAGCGTGTTTGCTGAGGGACAGTCTTTATTTGTCTACGTAAGTGAACAGTGCGATATATCCGAGTGATTTCAAAGTGAATACAGTGATCAGTGACTAGTGTACAATTGCTATAGTGCTCAGAGAACAGTGAACAAGTGTTATAGTAGTGAACAGTGTTCTAGTGAGAATCTGCCGAGAGATTCTTATTGGTGTGATCTGTAATTAAAGTGTTAATTTTGGTTGAATTGGACTACATTATTTAATCCTGAACCCCTAGATCGTAACAGTACTTACCAACTTATTTCCCGGTAACGTTAGCGTAGATAGAAAGTGGTTGGCAATTTCAAATAACAAATAATTTGTATGAGCATGGCGATCATGTACGAGGTAGTAGTGTGCGACCGCCTATGCCGCGTGTAGTAGACGTGCCGCGAAAACATTATTTTTCCGGTTTGCGTATTGGTTTTAACTTGTTCCGAATTATTTCAATAAACGTCTTCTTTTTATGCGTAGTGTGCGTGAGGGGGTTCTTTTTCAACTTTCAGTTCGCTAACCAATAAAACGTGTATTGGCCTTAAAATTCTTTAGTTCTAATTACAAATTTCATCATAACTAAGTACGATAACACGAAATTGAAGTTGGAGTTCAACTACTGATGGAATTTTATATTGCTTGACTTAACGTGAAGATGGTGAAATAAGGCCTGATGAAAGAGTTGATGTTAATGGAATACGATCTCCGGGGTGCGTTTAAATGGGTGTACCACAAGGATCCATACTTGGACCATTCCTTTTTTTAATCTGTATTAATGATCTGCCATATCTTATAAAAGATAATCATGAGGTTGTATTATTTGCTGATGATACTTCACTATTTTTCAAAATAAAACGCCGTACAATCAGTTATGAAGTTATGACAATGTGAATAATGCAATTTTTAAAGTTGTCCATTGGTTCAATTCTAATAATCTATTACTTAATGAAAACAAAACGAAATGTTTCAGATTTTTACTTCCAAATGTAAAACATACTAAGGCAGACATTCAAATAAAAGGTGAAAACCTAGATAATAAGCTTCAATGGGGTCCCCACATAGATAAGCTATCGAACAGGCTCAGTTCTGCTGCATATGCAGTTAAAAAAGTTCGTCACCTCACAGATATAGCTACATCTAGACATTTTTACTTTACCTATTTTCATAGTATTATGTCTTATGGCATAGTGTTGTAGGGGTGCGCTGGAGCTAAACATATAATAAACACTGTATTTGTGCTGCAGAAGAGGGCTGTTCGTGCAATCTACAATATGGGCCCCAGAGAATCGCTACGTGATAAATTTAAAGAAATTAATATAATGACAGTTACATATCAATATATTTACGAAATTCTGCTGTTTACCCACAAAAATATTAATAGTTTTCCTAAGAAAAGTGATTTACACAATGTAAATACTAGAAATAAAGATAAACTCGCGTTGCCCGCTATTAGGCTACGTAAGGTCAATGTATCTTTCAGAGGGCAGTGTACTGTACACGCTTATACAATAAAATTCCTATAGAAATGCAGCAATTTTCTATCAATAAGTTTAAAAAAAATTTAAAATGTAATCTTCACAATAAAGCTTACTATAAAATATCTGATTATCTAGAAGACAAAAATGCTTGGAATGAAATTTGCTCCAACTCCGAAACAACTAAAGAACTAACTATTAAAAAGAACTGTAGATGTCGTATGTTTTGTAATTACAAACTATGGAAATAAATGAATTAATTTCTGAATTCTTAACATATTGTGGTACACAACTACTGCATTTTCCTCCACTTCAGTGTGCCTGATATTTAGTACCAAACATGGAAGGAAACACAAAACATGCGTCAACTAATAATAACATGCAGGCTTTAATCAAATATATTTCATAACTTTTTTAAAAACTTTCGTTAATTTCATTGAGGCCCCAAAACATACTTTCGTCGAAGAAGCTTATTCATTTGCTTATGAAAATCCGTGTGCAATTCAAGCAATGGCTTAGTCACTGAGCGGCCGCCTTGACCCAGATTCGCTGAGTAACGTGATGGTGGTCAGTGCCCACTTAGCTTGCCACTCCGTTGATGATGGACAACTTTCACCAAAACAAAATCTCTGACTTATACAATCGTATTTTTATTTTTAACCTTTACTGTCGTACTGTTCTTTACTGTTTTAGTACCTTCTAAAGCCCTTCAATATTTGTTACATTTAAAATTAAAACTTCAGGTGGGATTTTTGCCCAGATTTTGCGGTGGGAATGTATATTGATAGAAGTTAAACATTGATGAAAAACCCTGACCACGACCCTGATGGTTATGAATTTCGCAATTCTTGTTTTATATCAGATTAACAATTTTGTGTTTCTAGCTAATCGTCCGTTGCCACGTTTATATTTATAGTAGGTGGGTTTATTGCCAAGGCCTCTCAAGCATTTGAAAACGTATGTTCCGGTAACGTTAATCGCTCGCCGTGGCCCACTGACCGCTTTCGCGTAGCACATAACCTACGTAGGCGTCAACTTCTGCAGCCGAAACTCGGTCCGCGTTTGACTTTAAAAACGTGATTGCGTGCGGCTTTGTTTTGTAACTGAGACACTCACAATAGCCAATTCCTAACAGACATTTTCCATTTACTTTGTAATTCTATGGTAAACCAAACGTGTCGGAGTATTTTCCCAGTTATCAAGATTTTCCTGTCTTGGCGAGTGTCGCGTTTTTCATGGAATATACGGTGCATGAGCCGTGTCCGCTACTCTGATCCGGTTGAAAACCTCATCCTGATTATCAGTTAGGTCGTCATGTTCCCACAGTTACCGCTGGACACAGTACATCACAATCACAACACTACAATCCGGTTACTTTAACCAGTTTTTGAAAAACCGTTCCGTCTTCCAAATCCATTATATTTCCTTACAAAGATTTCAGCCGCCTTCTTTGGCAGTCGTGATTAATCCACGATTTTCCTATAATGTAATTAAATATTTATAACGCTCCCGCTTTCTACTTTACGACACAAATTGCATACACTATTACTTGGCATCTGGAGGAAATGAGCACCTCTGCATACGGGAAGTAACAAACCTAATCATATGTTTGGCTTGACGCGGTGCCGTGAGGGGTGTGTCATATGCGAGAATTTCAATCAAGTGTTGTAGAGAAATCTAGATCTTAGATATTGGTTTTCAATTAAGAAACAATCTGATGTAGGTAAAGGCCTTTACATCTATATGATTTATACAGAGCAACTGGTAATAATGCTGTACAGGAAGTAGCAGTGCCTGGGACATTGTTAGATGGATTAGGCTTGCCCAGCACCTATTCCATCCTCCCAGCTTAGTCGACTATTAGTGAGAGAAATGAACAGATCAATACGTCTGAAGCTGACTAAGCCGCGGCTTGCCTCACTATGTTTTCCTTCACTGATGTAGCTAATGTATTTTGATCCTGTGTGTATTTCTGAATTTATAACACTTTTTGCGCCATTGTGTTGTGTGGTAGAGTTGGGTTCATACTTTGTGTTATTTTATTTATTATCTAGTTTTTCTTTGCTGTAGAATAATGTTAGATTAAATCATTTCCAGCTGTCGTAATGAAGTAGCGATGTGTCCCATCATCTTTTGAGGGTTTTGCTGCGCTTCAATGCATTTCCTCTTCCTAGATGAGAATAGTTAGCAATTCCGTACACTTACGCAGGAACGTAGGTAGAATTTTGCACTTTCCTTGTCAGATTCACATATTATCCTTCAAATTTGCGTGTTTCGTGATTTACGCCCTTTTGAGATTTATAAAACAAACAACTATGAATCAACATCTAATACTGTTGATTCATTTTATTATGCCCACGTAAGGATCAAGATTTTAATTTTGAATTATTTACAATTCTTAACCTTTTCATTGAATGAGCAAAACTAATATTCATCTATTTTTGTTTTTAAAGTGTAAACCCACACTAAGGTACCATTTGTAGAAATGAAAAATGCAAAATTTGGTGTTCGTCTGAACATTGCGGGTTTGAGTCCCGTCGAAGACAAAATTTTGATTGCATATTTAATTTCTATAAATAATATTCACCTTTTTTATATAAATTATCTTATATATATAAAAACAAATGTCTTGGAAATGTTCAAGTTTAATTATAAAATAACACTGAATTAATTTGAGCAGATGTAATGCCGTTATTTTTACGGGCTATATATTACCTAAAAAGTGACTGCTTACTACGGAGTTTTAGTACCATATAAAATTTAAATATGTTGTGTCACATGGTCACGGGTGCGACGTCACATTACATTTCTATAAATGCGTCGCAGTTTAAATTTAATATTTTAAATGTTATGGGAACTTAACAAAAAAGCCAGTATAAACCATACGAATATTCCCTATTCTTGGTGTTTCGGTACCGTTCTTTCGTCGGTCGAGTTTGACATCGAAGGTTATCGTCGGTGTCAGCGACCAGCCGCGCCCACACTCGCTTCTGTATACAAACAACGCGCACGCTCACATGCATGTACGCGCCGTGCCGTGGTCGCTGCGAGCGGGCAGGTGGTACTGCGAATGGCTGGGCTTACATTTCACTTTCATCTGGGGCTCTATATTTGAATCGCACGTCTATAAATAAATAAATAAATACCACCGTTTAGTTAGTTGCAAACATAGCATTACTTGTACTATGGAATCCAGATGATTTAATTATTTATTATTATTATTAAGAGCCTGTACTGTCCCACTGCAGGGCAAAGGCCTCCCTTCCTTCTTTCCACCTTTCCCTGTCTTGAGCTACTGTGGTCCATAGTGATTGAATAAAACTCAATATTTTTAGTACATATAAACTTATATAGAAAACACTCAGACCCCAGACAATAATATGCAGATAAATCAAGATTGCTCCCGCGTCTCAGCCGACAGTACATTTTCCTTTCGATTTTATGATCTGAATGAATATAACTAAGGGTTTTTTGATGACAATGTCGACTCTGTCATATATGTAATAACAAAATGAATGAGTATGCAATATACTGAAACATGCTTTTATTGGTCAACTTTTCAATCTTCCTGTTGACATGAATAATACTCAGCAACCGCAACATTTAATCAGAAATGTACATTCACGATTGTCAGTACTTATCTCTTATCATTTTCAATATCGGTCAAACAGTGCAGGTGTTTTCAATACGGTGACGGCACGCTGTCTACGACTTTTACGTGACATCAATATCGGCTTGCCAACGCTTCCCGCGTTGGAAATGAACTTTGCCTTGTTTTATATTTATCTGCAACATAATCATGGTACGGACGTGCTAAGCGCATTTATAGGCACTTACGACTCAAACGTACTCTATTAAATTCATGCGCACATGGGTTTGATAGTGCAGTTCATTTCAGATTGTTGATCCTAATATATCACAGCTAACAGATACGCGCTCCTACTTACACATACATATCTTGTAGGTATATTAATGTAAATCCCATTAATATTATAAAGCCGAAAGTTTTTTTGGATGGAGGTTTGTTACCCCTTCACGCAAAAACTAGGCTACGGATTGAGCTGAAACTTTGAACACGTATTGATGTTGACCAGGATTAACACATAGGCTACTTTTTATTCGGGGCAACGCATGCGAAGCGGCGGGCAGAAGCTAGTAGTAGGGAAATATAACGAACATTCATTTTACATCAACATGTGGATCAATCACACGATTTATTTACTAAACATAAATGATAAAAATAAATTCGTTGAAAACACAATGCAAGAGGACTCAAACAAACAGATAATTTTAGATTGACGCATAAAACCTTAAATTCGAGAATAAATAAATACTTCCAGCAAGGAAACAAACAACGAGATATTTTAATAGCTTCGAATTGACTCCAAAATAAGCGCGTAGGTGTAATAAATTCTAAATTGTATGGATACAATACCAAGCGTCGAACCCGGTGAATGGGTCATTGGTATTTTAGAAATTCATAATTTGTACGAAGAAAAATATAAGCAAGATGAAAAGTTAGAACAAAAAAAATTACCAGAGTAGATTTATAAAATGACGAAATTTAGTTGGAATGATAAACATAACAGAGCTAAAAGTACGTCAACATAATAATATAATGACGTTAAGCGTCCGATGATTTCTGATGACGCGTGATTCATTAGCGCTACCGGTTTTCCTTAGTCCTATTATTGTATCTATGGGAAATATAATTTCGTCACGTCAAGAAAAAATCCCTGACAAGAAGTATAAAACGCAAAAGTGTCCTCTTTTATTATTTATACTCACCAAAACTGGTTCTGGCTTAATTCGTGTTTCACTATTCATACCTCTGTTAAACGAGTTGCCCGCACAATCAATGAAAGTTTATTTTTAAATGATGGCCAGACGTTGTCAGAGCAACGCCCGTCCTTCCATGCGATGCACCCCGCCTCCCGCAAATTATTGAATCCACCAACCTACACGTTTACTCTCTTACTTAACTAAGTATACTAAGGTAGAATACAATATTTGTAAAATTCTTCTATTTCGTAGAATATCAATTAAGTTATCTGTTAACCTGGTAACTAACTAATTGTTATTTCTTAAATGTAATTAGTAAATTAACATCGAATACTAGATAAGCATAAGCATTAGAAGGGCTACTTTGCTAATGATAATTATATAGATAATAGGTAGTATGCGTGTTATTTAAGAGTCGTCAACTAGATTATTTTAGTAAAAAAATAACACGCGCGGCACGCGTACCGCGAACCTATCAGCTGATCCAAGTAAACAAACAAACGAAACGGACGGCTTGAGGGGACTTTCTATAACTAAATACATACATTTTACTGATTCAATGTGTAGGCGACTAGTTCCAACGTTATCTACTGCTAGTTACATCGTTTTGTGTTGTAAAGTAAAGAAATGTTTTGTTATTGTTTGTAAAAATGAGAATAGGCCGGTCGATCGGCGTGTGTCCCGTTAACGAAGGCGCTCTACCTACGTAACGTATAAAGCGTAGGCTGCCCCACCAGCGCGCCATTAGTACAGCGCCCGCGCGCGCGATAGCACGTATCTTTGACGCTCCGCGTTTACTATCTCGACTCTATGTGTACACAAGCCAGCCAACAAACATGCATTTTTGTATTCAATTGCACGATTGGTTTTATCAAGAGACCCTCGCGTCGGTGGAGTCTGCCAGCGCCGCGGCACGGCGGCGCAAGCCCCGTGATCGACGTCGCCCCCCGCCCTCGCCGCCGACGCCGTCGACGCCGCAGAGACTCTCCGCTGAAGAACTAGTGGAAGCCCTGCGCCCGCATCTGCTCTCGCCGAAGCGCATGTGGGCGCTGGGGTACCCCCTGGAGATCGAGCCTAATTCCTGCAAAGCGGTGGTCTACATAAATCCACCGCCTCGACCGAGACCACTGCCGTCGACTACATGGGACGTTAACGCTCCGGAATTCGTGCCCGGCTCGCAGGGCGACAGCGGCCGCGGCTCTTTGGGTTCGACTCCGCGCTCGGACAGTGATGAAGAAGCGGATGCAGTGGAACATTTGTGTGTTAGGTGTGATAAAATGTTTAGAATGACTCGTGAAGGTGAATATCTTAAAGACGAACCGTGTATCTATCACTGGGGAAGGGTAAATGGAGAATACCATGCCTGCTGTAAGATGCCGCTCGGGTCGAGAGGGTGTAGTTCGGCTCGATTCCACGTCTGGAACGGAACAAAACCTGGAATGAACGGACCTTTGGAAGGATATGTGCGTGCTCGCTCCCGTCGTGGTGGCGTGTACGCCATCGACGCCGAGATGTGCTACACAACAGCAGGATTGGAACTGGCTAGTATCGCAGTGATCGCAGCCGATGGCCGACTAGTTTACAGATCACTAGTGAAACCGAGTTCACCTGTCGTCGATCACAATACTCGTTTCTCAGGCATCAGGCCGCGCGACTTGGCGCGCGCGACTAAGACGCTACGAGACGTTCAGAATGACATACTTGGATTTGTGGGAACAGATACGATTTTGATTGGACACGCATTGGACAACGACTTGCGCGCTTTGAAACTGCTTCATTTTTCGGTGGTGGACACTTGCGCCTTGTACCCACATGCGAGAGGGTTTCCGCTCCGACGATCGCTACGGGCTCTTTCGGAAGAGCTTTTGGGACGAATCGTGCAGCGTGGCTGTACTGGTCACTCTCCTCTAGAAGACGCTCGGGCCGCGATGGATCTGGTTCTGCTGAAAGTTAACGAGGAACGATCTTCCCGGGCTAGAATTTGCAACCAATTACCAATTTTACAACCTTACGATCCATTAATCAGTGCCGCCTAAAGACTTGAGTGATAAAAATGTAAAACAAGACAAGTGTTATATGGACATGAAATGTGTTAACGACGATGATTACAGTTCGAATTTTGAGTGACAAGTAGTCACGTTGACGGAGCGCGCGTACTGCATCCAGTATGTGCCTTCGAATTGCGATAGAGGCAATAAACGTGATATTTTTTCCTGAAAACTTTGTTTACTTTACCCCACACCCGCACCAAAAGTAAGTAAACAAAAAACAAATAAGGAATGCCACGCTTAAATCTGTTCTAGATCATCTTTAAAGCAACAGTTACAAATATCAAGTCGAGACTTGTGTTTAGTTCTGTGTCACAGTAGAACCATAAAAACTTTCACTGTGCCAGGTTTCTCCACTACGTAACAAGTGGTTGTCAGCTGCGGCACGTAACCTACCTAAACGCTAGCTTAGCTTGGATATTGTGCCACTAATCTTCGGTCATGGCATATGAATTTAGTGCTAGTAAGATTCATTTTGCTGGCATTCGGCTGACGAAAGGAATTCCTACATGACGGTACAGTGTGACATGATTCACTGTACCAGTAAAAATACCTAAAGTAAACAGGATTTTTTTTGTAGTACCTAAAATTGAGGCATATTATTCATAAAAAGGTGAGCCTATATAACTGCTAATGATAACGTGCCTTCGTTATGTAGTGTTTTTATTGATGATAATCATTTTATAAATCACATAATGCTGTATGACTAACATACTGTTTTTGAGCGAGTTAGCTTTTCTCACGAACAAACTGAGTCAGCCCGTTTGCCGGTTCCCGTTAAAACTAAGGTGATCGTATGAATCATATGATTCATCGCTTCTAAGTGCAGCGTATGTGATATATAAAATATAATATAAAAATACAAAGGAAAAGAGATCAAAATTATGAGCCAATGAAACAAATCAAGCTGACAATAGACGATCGCAGTTTACTTTTAGTTACACAACACTTACATAAACAGATGATGAAACTCGAACTAGGATGAGCTAACTTGACTAACATGTCAAGCTGCCTGTGAAATCGCTTAAATTAATTATCAGCAGTCGCATTAGTTTTATTAATGTGTAAACAAGATCTGATTGTAGGCTTCAGAATATCCTTTCGTATCGAATTATTGTCGACACCATATATCAGAGGTATCACACGTAAGTATATCAGAAGATCAACGCTCTCCCGCCCGGTCATTTTGTACACGATGTTTGTTTACGTTTTTAATCCATCTATGCACTACCACGACACCAATAACACTATTTCATCTACTTCCACTCAATTCTAAAATTGTTGATTAATTCTATAACATTGCAATCTAATAAGGTCGCCTTATCTTAGGAATTGAGGACAAATTGTGTTTGAAGTTCCTTAATAGATACCCCCGCGATACAATGCTCTCGACCTGTTAAAACCAATGTCCTCTTTGATCGTATCTTATCAGCTGGCATAATGTAACAGGGTATCATCGTTAAACTTGCAGCTGATCAAATTTTTTTAAGGCCACATGATAATAACGTTTATATTATTATCAAAGAAATAAATAACCTTATCAAAAAAATTACGGTATCGGTAGGATTCGAACCCACGTCCGTCAAATCGATACTTGACGCTTCCTTAAGATTTGACGAACGTGGGTTCGAATCCCACCGGAACCGTAAAATTTTTGATAAGGTTATTCATTTCTTTGAAAATGTTCTACCTAAGTGTGGTTAAACACAATAAAAATAACGAAACTATATTGTTTATACTATACTATTGTTTAGAATGTTACCGGTTGTTGTGTTTATGAGTGGTAGCATCGTTTTTGGACATAATTATGTTGGAGGAGAGCTGCCTGACGTCACTATTCTAGGAACGAGAGCAGACGACAGCCGCTCTCTCACGCGGCGGGATCGAATGCGAGGCCTAAAATAGATCTTTACAAACGTAAGTATAGATTTCGTAGGTACTGGTTATTACTCACCTAAAGATTGAAGTCATAAAACTGATAAAAGATAATACATCACTTGATTCGCAGCCAGGTATTGTTAGTATCGTATGCTGGTCGCATCTCGCCTCGTGTCGTGATTCAAATTCGATGGTTGCTCTTTGAGAATTGTAAGCAGTTAGTTCAATAAATCTACTATATTCAGAGCTTTGTTTGTGCATTACAAGTAAAAACAGGCCTGCCCACGCATTTTATTAAATTTAGACTTGACTCTACAAGCATTTATGTCTTCAAAAAGGAAGATGGCAGCCTGACCTGCATTTTGTTTATCGTTTTTCTGAATGTTTTTGTTCGTTTCAACTTCCATGGTGGTCTATCGAGATAACCACAATGACTTAAGTGGTATTCATGAAGATAAAACTGAAATTATACACCTTTAGCTGCGCGGAATCATGTATTAGGGTTTGTCTCGGCTCCAACTCAAACAATAAAATAACATTCCGCAGACACTTGTTTGTGAGCTTAAAACATTTATCTTCCAGACGGAAAGACAAGAATTAACTGATTATATTGATCCAATTTCGTATTCTCTGGTTGTTTCAGTGTCTTAGAGCATTAAATTAGAATACAGCCAATTATAATGTAAACAGAACGCCTTACTGAATCGTCTCGACCTCCATGGCGCCGGCGAGCTCGCCTCCGCGTCAATACCTCTTTCACAATAAGGCTCTTGCACAAAATGAGGTGGTGTTTCGTCACCACACACTTCGACACGCCTACTCGCGGACCCCCACCATGTTAGCCGTTATTCGCCGTGGTAATGCTGTGCTGTCTGACCGTCAAAACGTTGTCATCTCTACGTGATGATCGGAAGGTTTAAAATTGAGCACTACCTCAAGATATATGCAAATTTAGGTTTGTTTACGGTTATGAAGTAGGTAGCTATTTGGGAATGGTAAAATTTCTGTTTAGTCGAATAGATTTATTTCGCAATTGAACAATATATAATTCCTATTACACAAAGACTGTGTGTCTATTGTAAATCTTAAACGCGTGTTTACGTTTTGACAACGCAAGATGAAGTGTTTTGCTAACTAAACGTTTGTAAGAAAACTGAAAGTCAGTTGTAATACAGTATCAAACAAGGTAGACGCATGCGATTTGATGCGATCTACGGTACACGCCTATTAGCAGGAATAATTTTATAATTTACACCGACACTAGCTGGAATGTCACTGAACTTGTTTCATTTCAATGAACCGAACCAGATGTTTTGGATTTGCAGCTATTGAAGCGGCGCATTATGATAATTAAACTGATTTTACTGTTATCTTTCACAATAATGGATAATTCTGATTTCGCATTAAATGGATCAGGATTAACAATAATTGTGATAACAGAACCCTTATTACCTTATAGTTATAACCCGTATAACCGAACCAGATGTTTTGGATTTGCAGCTATTGAAGCGGCGCGAAAATTATGAATTTCGATTTAACCATGAACTTTCCAGGAAAACAATCGCTTAAGCTAGCTTTTTTAGTTTCGGAGAAATTGACGCTCAAATAAGTGATGAAGATACAAATGTTTATTCGTTTTAAGTTACACATCATCTTTTAATATAAGTACATGATAAGTCTTAGAAATAGTTGGTACCTGATGTGTGAAAAAGTCCCATTTTAATGCCTCGCTAATGAATTTTTTCGCTCTTGCAAAGTCGAAACTTGTATTAAGAAGCGAGGGCTCCTGCTAGGGCTAAATTAGGTTTTTTTACTCACAAATCACGTACTGGAGTGGTAACAAAAATAAGTTCGATTTTCATACGGTTTAAACATACCGGAATACTTTAAACCGAAAACTCAAATTAATACCTGTTAATGTGTTTTGGTAAACGTAGAAAAACATAGACCTACTTCTAACAACAGGCCTACGGTTAACTACGTTATAACCCTAAATAGCGCTTGGCCCGACACGCACCAGGCCTTATTTATTTTAGAAATTGCAATTCTTACTCTCTTGCCGTGGGGTGCCGGCAGTAGAATGTCACCCCTCCTCTCCTGCCCGTGGATGCAGTAAGAATCTGCTAAGCGATATCTCCGGAAGATGGGCAGCAGCGTCTTTCCGTGTAAGAACATCCCGAACTGCGCTCACCAACCCGCCTGCCAAGCGTGGTGAGTATGGCAACAACCCCTCATGCACTTGGATCTCTAAGTCAGTGAGGGAGGCCTATGTCCAGCAGTGGATATCTTACGGCTGTAATGATGATGATGAATTCTTACTCTCACTTGACTGATCTTTCATAACTTAGGTACGTCAATAATTAACGAATTCTACAAAAACAGAACAACTTGTGAAATATAGGAGTCACAACATTTTAAGGGTGTTCACACTAGATACGGAATGGGGCCTATCTGTTCCCTGTTACATGGAAATCAGGGCAGCCTCAGTCCACACACACACACGTTTGTAAGCTTGTATCGATTGCGCGGCCTGGAAGTCCTCACGTGTGTGCGGGGCAGACGGATCAATGCAGCTGCATATTACCCAGATTCATGTATTATGCAAACGTATACCTATCTACTCTAATAATTATGTGATATGGACTATCTCTGCTGGCTGGTCATTGAACTTTGTATGTTATTGCCCTGATTGGAAGCTTTGATAAATGCAAAATATTATCAACTATCAGCTGGGAAATTATAATAATCATTGGATACAACCTCTAATTGTACATTTATGAAGTTTGATCCTGATGATGACTCAATAATGAACAAACGATTGTAGACAATGATTGAGTGATGGATGTAGCTTTTGTGAGATCATTAATTGCTGACAAAGGTTAGCGCACAGAGGTTTGCTGCTGCCTACGATCTACCCACCGGCGCCGTGTCTAAATCAGCAATCTTGTGGCCTCTACACCGACAATGCTGGTGGACCTTGAATTTCGTATAAGTATCACTGACAGACGAGTTTTTGTCTTGCCCGAGACTCGGATAAGAATCGCAGAGTTCATTAAGTATGTATGGACTTGGACCGACAGTCGTGATTATTTTAAATAAACAACGATTTATGTACATACAGTTGGTACGATGATGTCGTTTGTATTTTTTTTTTGCGGAATCATTATTAGGATTGCTGCTTCCTAGTTCTTTGGAGCGGTCCTCGTTACACGGAAACGTACCCAAAGTATAACCAATTATTCTTTTAAATAATTACGTGTAAGTATATTAAAGGCTATCTAGACAGCGTCAGTCTTTATAGAGACCTATCTGCGTGGTTAATCAAATTTGGACATATATGATAACTATGCGCGTAAAACAAATACCAAACTATTAACCAACCACATTGACTATCGTAAAGGGCGCTCCACATTCTCAAGAGAATCTCGCGAGAAAATAACTTAGTATTTATATTTTTTGAAAAAACTGTTTTGAAACCTATATTTTTCTAAAAGACACGCGTTGAAATCTTTTTCATATTTTTTTTAGAACAATAGCAGAGTAGCAGTTACAGCATAATATGTAACGCGACTTGCAAATTTATGGATAACTTTTTGATCTCATTTCTTAAACTTCGTTCGTTATATAACCGAGGTAGTATGAATGAATCATTCGAGAAACGTGAATGAATCATTCACGTTTCTCGCATGTTTCTCGCGTTCTCGCGAGATTCTCTTGAGAATGTGGAGCGCCCTTTAGTGTGGGAGAATCGGTGAGCGAACAGTATTAAAAAACTCAACTACGTCATACTACCTCGGTTATATAACGAACGAAGTTTAAGAAATGAGATCAAAAAATTATCCATATATTTGCAAGTCGCGTTACATATTATGCTGTAACTGCTACTCTGCTATTGTTCTAAAAAAAATATGAAAAAGATTTCAACGCGTGTCTTTTAGAAAAATATAGGTTTCAAAACAGTTTTTTCAAAAAATGTAAATACTAAGTTATTTTAAAATTCCCTTGGTCGTCCGATAGCGCGGTACGCATTTCTGGCTTGAGAGGCACTGGCTAACAAAAGGAGCCTAAGGATGATGATTCATTTAATAAATATAATACGGCTTACACCACGTACCTAACTTATTATCATCTTGCTGACGTTTCGTAGACCGTTTAGAGGCCCTTCTTCATGAGCACCGTTCGTGGCCGACACCGAGGGCCGCGAGACGAGAACAGTTAGGTACGTGGTGTAAGCCGTATTATATTTATTAAATGATGTCTAGCCACGATAATTTCAATTCAATGATGATTCATGTTTTTCTTTTTGTACGAAGTGATTTTTTCTAGGCACCCAATAATTTTATGTGTGTTTCCAACAAAGTTAATCCTAGTTTAATAATAAACTGCTTAGAGTAGAACACGTATCGTTAGTTGCATTCACGACTTCCGCCCACTTATCTTGTCACACTATTGTCCTCAAAATGTCTGAGGACTTGATGATTTTTCGACATTTGTGCAAAAAGCTGTATCTATTATTTGCTCGTTAGTCTATAGAGTAAAGTACTGTTAGTAATTTTAGTACGTTTTAGATTGGAAGAGAAAGTGGCCAATCCTTTTAATATACATATAACCGGGTATTTAGCGCGTAAATTACCTTTCTTATTTCGACTGGATTGCACCAGGCATGGTCCCGGAAAAGACTGACGTGTTGGTGGTACCGCAGCAAAGCTAAGGCGTCTGTTGAACTACCCTCACTTGATATTTATAAAAAATATTAGGGTCGGTTCCCACTGGGAACCTCTACGCTGACTGTATCCGCATCATCATTCCAGCCATAAAAAGTCCACTACTGAACAGGCCTCCCTCATGAATCTCCTTGAGGGCTAGTTGCCATACTCACCACGCTTGGCAGGCGGATTGGCGAGCGCAGTACGGGATGTTAATACACGGAAAGACGCTGCTGCCCATCTTCCGGAGGTATCCTGTATCCGCATATTGAGTTGATTTTTCACGCTGAGTACCTAAACTTTGCTATCACTAGATTCCACGAGGCAGAGAGTCTGAAATCGGCTTCACGATTGAAATTAGGATGCTTCTTTATATCGAATCGTTTTACTCTTGACTTAGTAGACTTAGTAAGTTAGGAAACTAGTTTAAACTTTCCCTAAATTACTCGAATGAATAGGATGGTTCTACTACATCAGAAGTGATTTCAACAATTCAATGTAGGTGAAATGTTGGTCTAAAAGTAAACGTTAGAGATTGTAATTGCAACCGTGAAATTGAATGGTTACCGCAAAGTGGCGCACTAGGTTTTCTAGCTACGGGTATCTGCCTAAAATCAACATCCTTGATATAATGACTCAGTTTCGGATATCAAAAATTATTTGTTGACATTTTACCGGGAGACCGACACTTGTATTGTTTATTGCTTAGTTTACTTTACCAACTTTATTAATTATCGTAGTATAGTATCTCTGTTAGCCGTAATGTGTACCTCATATGCCGTATGTATACCTCATATATTTGCTCACAGGTCTACGAACCAAATCAATACCTTAAATAAATAACTGTACTGTCTGGCGACCTCTATTCCAGAGCCGTACAGTACATAATATTTATCTTGTCAATATGTCGAAAATGAAGAAACAACCGTTTCACTCTACGACATCATAACCCATTTTGTTTCTAATACTTCGCGAGATCGCTAGCTAATTTTAGGTGTAAGTGTGTACACGTGGCTCAGATTATGGTTTACTGTTTATAGTCGCGAATGGTTTAATATTGGCTCAAATTTGATCCTGAATGTATTTGTAGCAATCCGCGGGATCCGACAGTTCTCACCGAAACAATAAGTTATTCTTCTAACTATGAGAAAAACGCTTTCTGAGTTTAGAGTTGGCTGCTGTTTTGTGTATTAATAGTAGTTTTTACCATTCTATTACTTCTTAATTATTGATATGAAGGATTAACGTTCTTTATGACTCACAATAAACGATTTATAACTAAAAAAGTAAACACCAGTAGATGGCGTAGCGTCTATGAGCCATTTGTTGAAATAAAGTTTATAGAGCTATTGTAGTTCTACTAATCTAATTATGAGGGTAAATATCAGGGTATTTTGCCTTTTAAGCTCTATACAACATTATTTGGAGATAATATTTAGTTTCTGTAATCTGTGATAATAATATCTCTAAGACAATGTATGGCATCATGCATTAGCTGGTATGTATCACATCAAACCAATTGTTCCCTCAAACAACTATTGTGGTGTCAGTTCATGTGAAATACCTGTCGTGTCAGCCATTGAAGCGGTTTTTGTTGTGATAACGGACAAAACCAGCTCGTCATTTCTCAAAAGAAAATATAATACAGCAAAGGGTGATCTCGGTAGAAGCTATTATTTCTATTAGGATTGGATCGGCTTTAGTAAGATACACACACTCTTATCATACACTCTTGTTAGAAGCTTCCAATAAGGGCTTCTACGGAATAAACCTAGGCTGAGCAATGTCGCTGAACTAAGACAATACATTATTGTTCGGATGTTGTCGTTCACGAACTGCATTGTGCGTGCTTCTTTCTTTGTATTTTCTTTTGATATTTTTTTAGAACTTTGCGAGTTTTCTTTAACTTTTTTCGTATTGTTCAATTTCATTGCGAAATTGTGTTGGAAATCTTTACCTCACGTTGTTACTACGTATGCTTCAAGGTAGCGCATGGCGTAATGCAACCAACCGCCTTCTCGTTTGTTTTCTCTTCTGGATAACAAACAAATTCTAATTCATTCATGTCTTTGAACGGGGGAAACCAACAAAAATAAAATTTTATTCATTACATGTATAGAAATTGCACCGGCTATTTTGTTCTCCTACCGGCTCACCTCCGGCGTGTCGGATGTACACTGATTTATTTGATCTCACTGTTGCAATTTTAAAATAGAAACTACCTCCATTCCGTTCTGGATAATATATTTTTTTATTATCAGACAATTTAAGAATTTCTTTGCTATCTTGGGTAAAAGACACAAGATAATCGCTTCTTTTCCCGACCCGCGTTTCATTTTTAGTACCTATACTAGCACATTCTAGTTGCAGTAACTAAGACACGGACCAGTTTACACGAATCTTTGTTACCAACAGATGGTTCGGTGATCCTATGGGACGTTAAGGATCTGAACGCGAAAGAGCACAAGACTCTACGCGTTAACATCGAGTTTGACTACGCTACCCACGTCGCATGGAGTCCAGATTCCAAAGCCTTCATTGTACACAAAGTGATGGGGAACAACATTGTTGTGTACAAGATTGAAAAGAAGAAGGATGGCGGTATTGGCTCTGCGGCGCCGGTCATCACTTTTGATAAGGTATGTCCTTCATGATAAAGCTTTGATACCTACTATTATGTTACTTGTAGCTCAAGTTGTGACTACGACTCTAAACTGAGTAATTTTTAGGTTTGCAAAGGTACCGTATCTGTACATTATGGCGGTCAAGAGCACTAGTCAGCCTCAGTTGTATATGTTACGAGCTGGGGGTTCGGTTTAAAATCATCATCATCATCATTTCAGCCATTTAACGTCCACTACTGAACACAGGCCTCCCTCATGGTTCTCCATGAGGGGTAGTTGCCATACTCACCACGCTTGGCAAGCGGGTTGGCGAGCGCAGTGTGGGATGTTGATACGGGATAAAATAATTTAGTCCAATTAAACCAAAATTAACACTTTAATCACAGTTTGCACCAATAATAATCTCTCAGCATATACTCACTACTTTACTGAACTACACTGATTACCACTATAACACTTGTTCACTATTCACTGAACACTAGCACTTGTACACTGATCACTGTATTCACTTTGAAGTCACTCGGATATATCGCACTGTTCACTTCCGTAGCCAAATAAGGACTGTCCACTCGGCAAACACACCCACGTATATATATTGCACATAAAGAACATTCGAGACGTCGAAGTATCTAGATCCACAAACAATAGAAAAACAGGTAAACAACTTGTTTACAACTTCGTTTACAACCCGCGCTATTGTTTTCAAAACTGGTTTATCTAGTAGTTATCAAGTTCACCTGTATGTTTACAAAATAGAAGCGACCTTTGGACTCTTTCGAATGTGTAAACACCGGTCCTTTCTGGATCTTTCGCTAACTTACTAGTTTGTGTTTGCGCACGGCGCTACATATATATACCTTAGATACCATTCTTAGTTTATATGAAATAAACCAATGTAAGAGATTAATAGTAGACTAGTAGATCATAAATCGTTATCGATTTAATCTATGTAACTGTCTCATCATCTCAGCCGTAGGACTGCTGACTGCTGTCCACGTCCTCTGCTGGACATAGGCCTCTCTTGGATCTCCAAGATCATGAGAGGGTGGTTGCCATAGATTGTTTATTGTTCAAAAATAAATGTCAACATAACAGATACTTAATCTAAATCATTCCATCCATCATACTTAAAACATTAAAATTCAGGTTAGAGTTGCATATTGCACGACAAAGGAACATATTCATAACTCTAATACACTTTCAAAATTAATGCAATAACAACATACTAAATTTTAAAATCAAACGTATAAAAATAGCAATCAAGTAGAACAAAAATAAATCACACATATTCTCATTATAAGCAAGCTCTTTCTAGTGCCTGCCATCTATCTACAAATATATATACATTCTGTGATTTTGGACATTATGGAATTTTAATATAATATTTAAGTGCTTTTGTACGCGACAAACGGGAGACATTTGACGCGCCACAGTACGCGATGTGCTTACAGCAAATAGCGGCACTCGACCAGAACGGAATCTCGTCCTATTCTCAGGTACATATAGTCTACTGACTATATGTTATACATAATAGTACTGGGCAGTCAAGAGTACACCTCAGAATACGACAGATAGTAAGAATTTGATCCGATTGTCTACGCGTTTCCAAAGAATTATAGCCCAATGTGCCCTGAAGGAATTTAGTTGTTTAGTTGTTGTAGTTACCGGATAAAGGAAAGGATAATATCCAAATACTTTGTGATATAAATATCTCAAAAATCGTTTCTGAACCTTTTCGATCATAAGTGTGTATGTGGTTTCATGGGGATTCCATACACAAGAGCACACTTCCAACTTAGACCTGACTAGCGCGGTATACAGCGTTCTTATGGCCATAATGTTAGAGAAATCTCGACAGGTACGATTAACAAAACCAAGTCTTTTAAAACAATCAATTGTGATGCTATGCATGTTATTGTGGAAAGTAAGTTCGGGATCAAAAAGGACTCAGTCTTTTACAGAGTTACATCTAATTAGTGATTCGCCATCAATATTATATTGAAAATGAATAGGTCTTGCTGATCGAGTGAAGCTTGTCATTTTTTGATGTTCAGATTAAGTTTATTGATTTGGCACCAGCTTTTTACTGCATCTAAGTCCTTTTGCAACGCAAAACAATCTTGAGATGACTCAATCTTTTATATCCAGGTATAACTTGACGTCATCGGCATAGATAAGGCATTTAACTAAAGATAAATTCTTTGTAAGGTCGTCAATCATCATTGTGAAAAGCAAGGGTCCTAAAGAAGGTCCCTGACTTATTGCAGATCTTGTATTGATAAGATAGTGAGTAGAAGCAACCAAGATGGACATATTGACTTCGATCACGTAAGTAATCCGCAAATAAGCGCAATAAGCCCGGAGAAAAACCAAATACACTCAATTTACCTAGTAGAATGTCATTATCAATTTGGTCAAAAACTTTTTTAAGGTCTAAGTAAATTACATCTACTTTTGTATTTGAATCCAGGTTGTTTGCTATATATTCGACTAGGGTAAATAAGTTCGTAACTGACCGTCCTTTGCGGAATGCATGCTGTGCGTTATCTAAATATGCTTCTACCTGTTTATAAATCTTCGTGTGAAGGACAGTTTCGAAGAGTGGCTAGAGAAGAAAGGATAGCAATTGGTCTATAATTATCAACAAGTTTCTTATCTCCGGTTTTAAAAACTGGAACTAGATGAGCGCTGCATCATCTTCCGAAGGCATCCCTTGGCAGAGTCGTATTGCGCCACAGGCAATAAAGAAGCGGCAACATTCTTCCAATCACCTACTACCCGGTTTTTTATCAACCCAATTGGATCATAAAGGTCATCGCAGAGTTTGTGCGCATATGCGGTTATATATAGTTCATCGTTTTAATATTATCTGCCACACGTCTTGTAAGCTCTGTTATGCCGTAAATAAACTGAAGTAAACCAGAAATAACTCATGAACCTGTATTAATTCTGTGTTCCTTCCTAGTCACTAACGAGTAGGTAGGTTATTATGTGAGACGACAACGTGACTCTCACATAGAAAACATAGAATTTTACGAGGTTTGTTACTGGATTCAGCAGTTACAACTCTACTTTTGTAATACACCTAATATAATGCAACTCGGTTGATAGCGATTGCAACTGTCCCAAACTACAAAGAATAAACAATGTTAAGTACCTGGGAGTAATTATAGAACGCAACACAAACAAAGAGTACGTAAGGTAGTCCCCGTTTTTTTAAACTGCGTGATGTGCCTCCTGAGACCCTATCTTACTGTAATGGCGCTTCTAAACGGGCAATATTTTTCTGCAATACAATGGCCGGCAACATTGCAATTTTAAAATGTTATCTAAGAGTATTAAAGTGAGACATATGATGTTGCAGACTCTTTTTTAGATTTATTAATAAGAAACAATTCTTCTATACATCACTTGCCCATAAGTTCAATGGTTTACGCGGCGCACGCCAGAACAGCTCCCAGTCCAATGTTTCCGACATCTTCAACAATTATCGTCAAAGTTTAGCCAACGTATACCAAAGCCGTACGAATTGAAAGCCTTCCTCTTGAATTACTCTATCTAATGGTGAAAACCGGAAACGGAAATCCTTTCAGTACTTTTCGAGTTTATTGCGAACAAACAGAACAAAAAGAAGACAGACAGACGCGTCGGAGGACTTTGTTTTATAATATGTAGTGATGCGGAATACTCAGATAGCCATATGTTCAAAATTTGTTATAAGCCCAACATAAATTCACTACCCCTAGTCTACTACTTATAGCGTTAAGAGAAAAAAAAACAAAAAATATTTTTTTACGGAGATACAACACTCATTTTTGATTAAATAATTGGTTACGAAGCTTTCATTATGAAGAAACAGCAGCACTTCTCGAAGTAATGAGGTAAAAATGATTATGTTTTCGCACACAAATACACACACTCACACACAAATATACCCACTCTAACATACCCATCCATCATGACAGTACAATCCGATGCGTATAGGAAAGGCAGAAAAACGACAGCACAAGATTTTTAATCTTAATGTAGTTTTCTGCGTATACTATAATTTGTTACTGTCCGTATTTCCAAATCTTTATTGTAATGTTCCTAAACCATATCTATCTTTTTTGTGGTGAATAAATAAATATTATTATTATTATTATAAGCCCATCTGATCCCACTGCTGGGCAAAGGCCTCCCCCGATTCCCTCCATGCATCTCGATCCTGAGCCACTTCCCTCCAGTCAACTCGGTATTGATCGAGTTCGTCCCGCCATCTACGTCTTGGTCTGCCGCGTCGCCTTCTCGCCGGGTCAGGACGCCATTCAGTGATTGCCTTGGCCCACAGTTCACCTGGCATACGGCAGACCTGGCCAGCCCAGTCCCACTTCAGTTTGGCGGCTTTTAGAGCTACATCTGCGATCTGAGTTCTGGAGCGCAGTTCAGTGTTGCGGACCCTGTCGGTTCTCTTTACACCCAAAATGCTGCGCTCCATCGCACGCTGGCAAACTTGGAGCTTGAACTTTTGGATGTTGGTTAGTGACCATGTCTGCGCACCATATGTCAAAACGGGGAGGATGCATACGTCCATTAGTTTGCGCTTAAGTGACAAGGGGAGTTCTCCTTTCATAGTGTCTCCCATGGACCAAAAACTCCGCCAGGCATTGTCGGTTCGCCGTGCGATTTCCTTGCTCTGCCTATCTTCGAAGGAGATTATTTGGCCCAGGTAAACATATTCTTGGACGTATGCGAGATGTTCTTCATCCACCGTTACATTAGCCTTGACGCGGTTGGTCATGATCTTTGTTTTAATTCTATTCATTGAAAGTCCAATCTCCAAGCTTGCGATGCTTAGCTCTTGAAGCATCGTTTGTAGCTCTGAGGGCGATGAAGAAAATAGGACTATGTCGTCAGCGAAACGGAGGTTTGTCAATAGGTTTCCTCAATAGATTTCCTTCCTTTTTCTTTTTCCTTATACTATTATACTAATATTATAAAGAGGTAAAGTTTGTGACGTTGTGAGTTTGTGACGTTGTAGGGGGTAATCTCTTGACCTACTAAACCGATTTTTTAAATTCTTTAACTAATAGAAAGCCTACGTATTAGTGAGTATCATTGTCTATAAATTAACCCAAAATAAAGTTAAAGTAAAAAAAAACTTTAACAAACAAGCTTTTATTAAAAAGTACCCACTAAAAATAATAAAATAAACATTTTCCATTAAAGTTTAATGTCAACTTAAAACGTCTTTACACAATATATGTATGTAATAAAAAAGTTGTTGCGAGATTTAAGGAGGTTATTTGTATTTACATTGTTTTAAAAAAAATTAAATCGATTAGATCAAGTTACAGGTACACAGGTTAATCACGCGACAAGCTTTTTTATCACATAAATTGTGTAAAGACGTTTTAAGTTGACATTAAACTTTAATGGAAAAAAATTATTTTGTTATTTTTAGTACGTAATAGTTTTTTTTACTTTTAATTTATTCCCATAGGCAGTAAAGACGTTTTAAGTTGACATTAAACTTTAATGGAAAATGTTTATTTTATTATTTTTAGTACGTAAAAGTTTTTCTTTACTTTTAATTTATTCCCATAGGCAGTTATAAGTTGTCTTATATCTCGGATTGGAACTACTGAAAGACAATCATCACAAGTAAAAATATTTATTATAAATTAATAATAAGTGGGCACGGGTCAGCTAGTTATGTATATTTTGCATGTTAAATAAAATATTTTCAGTTTTTTTTTTTCTTTTTACTTTTTTCTCATCTTCGTTATTAGATAGATAGATAAACTCTTTATTGTAAGTACACCATAAAACATAAATTAGTCTTTAGCCTTCTTATTTTTTCTTTTACGCCTAGGATGACTAGAAGGAAATTCTGTAAGCATTGTACAATTCCTGACCTTTATGAATCATCATCATCATCATCATCATTTCAGCCGTAGGACGTCCACTGCTGGACAAAGGCCTCCCTCATTGATCTCCAAGTACTGCGGTTGGAAGCCGTCTGCATCCACCGCCGACCAGCAGTTCTCACCAAGTCGTCTGCCCATCTTGTAGGTGGACGTCCTACGCTGCGCTTGCCGATCCGTGGCCTCCATTCGAGAACTTTGCTGCCCCATCGGCCATCTGTTCTGCGCGCTATATGGCCTGCCCATTGCCACTTCAACGTGCTAATCCGTTTGGCTATGTCGGTGACCCGAGTTCTTCTACGTATCTCCTCATTTCTGATTCGATCCCGTAGAGAAACCCCGAGCATAGCCCTCTCCATAGCTCGTTGAGCGACTCTGAGCTTGTTCATAAGGCCAATAGTGAAGGACCACGTCTCGGTTCCATATGTCATCACTGGTAACACACACTGGTTGTAGACTTTCGTCTTAAGGCACTGAGGTATGTTGGACGAAAAGACGTTGCGAAGTTTCCCAAACGCTGCCCATCCGAGTTGGATTCGACGATTGACCTCTTTCTCGAAGTTGGACCTACCTAATTGGACTGTTTGTCCTAGGTATACGTACGCGTCGACAACTTCAAGAGCCGAGTTCTCAACCATAACTGGGGCAGGCACGACATGGACATTTGACATGATTTTCGTCTTGTCCATGTTCATTTTAAGGCCTACCCGCTGGGAGACTCGATTGAGGCCTTCGAGCATCGTGCTGAGCTCTTCCATCGACTTTGCCATGACCACAATATCGTCGGCAAATCGAAGGTGAGTGATGTATTCGCCGTTAATATTGATGCCCAGCCCTTTCCATTCCAGGAGCTTGAAGGCATCTTCCAAAGCGGTCGTAAACAGTTTCGGAGAGATTACGTCTCCCTGTCTTACGCCTCTTTTTAAGGGAATCGCCTTCGAGCTCTGTTCTTGTACTCGGACTGACATAGTGGCGTTTGTATACAAACACTTCAACACTTCGATGTACCGATAGTCAATTCGGCATCGTTGGAGAGACTCAAGCACCGCCCATGTTTCGATCGAATCGAAGGCTTTCTCATAGTCCACAAACGCAAGACATAGCGGCAAGTTATACTCTTCGGTCTTCTGTATGACTTGCCGCAGCGTATGTATGTGGTCTATGGTACTGTAGCCTTTTCGGAACCCGGCTTGTTCGGGAGGCTGGAAGTCATCAAACCTGCGTTCGAGACGGTTCGCGATGACCCTTGAAAACAGCTTATAAACATGGCTCAACAGCGAGATGGGTCTGTAATTCTTAAGTAAGGTTTTGTCACCTTTCTTGAAAAACAGAACCACCACGCCCTTGTTCCATGCTTTCGGCGTCGTACCTTCAAGCAAGGCGGAATTAAATAGCTTCTGAAGGACTTTAAGTACCGCCGCAGCGTATGTATGTGGTCTATGGTACTGTAGCCTTTTCGGAACCCGGCTTGTTCGGGAGGCTGGAAGTCATCAAACCTGCGTTCGAGACGGTTCGCGATGACCCTTGAAAACAGCTTATAAACATGGCTCAACAGCGAGATGGGTCTGTAATTCTTAAGTAAGGTTTTGTCACCTTTCTTGAAAAACAGAACCACCACGCCCTTGTTCCATGCTTTCGGCGTCGTACCTTCAAGCAAGGCGGAATTAAATAGCTTCTGAAGGACTTTAAGTACCGGTGATCCACCCGCTTTCAGAAGCTCTGAAGTGATTCCGTCCTCACCCGGCGCCTTGTCGTTCTTAAGCTGTTTCAAGGCCATCCTGATCTCGTACAGGCTGATGTCCGGGATATCCTCGGTATAATGTCGGGTCAGTTTAGCTCTTGGGTCGTTGGCCGCACTGCAAACAGGTTTAGTGACCGAATCGTAGAGCCGTCCATAGAACCTTTCGACTTCCCTTAACACTTCTGCTTTACTTGACGTTATGCTGCCATCTTCCCTCTTCAGCTTCGTCATCTGGCTCTGCCCAATAGAACTATCTCTCGCGAACACTTTGGAGCCTTTATTCCGCTCTATCGTATCTTTAATACTGGCTGTATTAAAGGTACGAATATCGTGCCGCAAGGATTTCCAAATTTGTCTATTGAGCTGCCTATGTGACTGAGCATCATCGGGAGACTGCAGTCGCAAAGAACGTCGTTCAGCCATGAGGTTTAGGGTGTCATCAGAAAGTTTCTGAGGTCTATTAGTACGGGGGGTCTTAAAGAACTGGGACCCCACCGTATGGACGGTTTCTACGAACCTGTTATTGATCTCGTCCACCGATGCATCTACTCCTAGACAGTCAAAGCGATTTGCGAGTTCGAGTTGAAAGCTCTCGAGGTTTTGGATATGTGCGCGAGTGGGTCGGAGCGTAGATTTCATCAAACGGGACCTTTCAAGTTTAACGTTCATATTCAATGTGCCCCTTACAATTCGGTGATCACTGCCGGTTTTCACCCTGTGAATCACAGAGACATCATTGAATATTCGTTTCTTGTTGGTCAGGATGAAATCAATCTCATTTCTCGTAGAACCATTGGGACTCATCCAGGTCCATTTCCTGTGAGGCGGCTTCTGGAAGAAAGAATTCATCATAAAGAGTCCTTCTTTCTCCAGAAAATCGGCCAGCCTCTGTCCCCTGGGGTTCCGTTGCCCATACCCAAATTGCCCCACTCTCAACTCATCATCGCTTCTCATGCCTAGCTTTGCATTGAAGTCCCCCATTACAACAGTGAAGTGAGTGTTGTTCGTATGTATGGCTCTACTGATGTCCTCATACATAGACTGTACTTCTTCATCTGGGTGTGACGAGGTCGGCGCATATACCTGAACGACCTTCAGCAAATATCGCTTAGATATTCTGAGTGTTAGGTACGCGACCCTGCTCGACACACTGTCGATGGTGACAATGTTGTTAATGAGTGACTTGTGAACGAGAAACCCGACACCACCTTGGGACTGTTGGTCGCCCTCCCGGTAGTATAGTAGGTTACCGGACTTAAGGGATATCGTGTCCTCGCCCTCTCTACGGACTTCTGATAGCCCCAAAATGTCCCAGTGTAATCTACTAATTTCTTCTTCCAGCTCAACAACAATTAACAACAATTAACTTTATGAATAAGCGATTTATATTTTTTTATCAAGTCCTCTGTACATTTTCAGCCAAAGTATTTAATAAATAAAGCTTTTCATTGTTTTATTTACGCAGTATTTTATTTCGTTAATTAGTGTTGTTTCCACCAACCTAAAATTTATTTTCATCTGAAAACATAGCTTATTAAAAAAAATATAACACAACCACATTTTCTTGCCATACTTTTACCGGCGGTTCAGTTTCACTTGATGTTATTGGCTATTATTGCCCCCGTTATCGTCGCACAACACGCAACTCGTGTTATGTAACGTACAAACTTGTTATCTCCTCCTATCATATTGCTATAAACACTATGCAATTCTAGAGTATGCATAGATCAATATACGTTGCCTACCGGTATCAGGTCGCTTGTTCACCTATATCTAAAGTAGAACTGGGTCAATTGTTTTATTTACTAGTTTTTACGTGTCGCTTGCGTTAAGTTCAACGATTTACAGATTTTAATTACGAAATGTTTTTATTATATTTTTTGTGTTTCAATTCAAAATAGACGTAAACTTTCGAACAACACTTAAACTTATAACCCCCGCTCTGTGTGTCTGTCTGTGGCACCGTAGCTTTTAAACGAGTGGACCGATTTGAATGCAGTTTTTTTTTTATTTAAAAGCAGGTTTTCCAGCAATGGTTGTTAAACACGTTATTATCAAAGTCGGTTTAGAAGTTTACAAAATATGGGGGGTGAAAGAGAGCGATGAATAATCGAATGCTTCCAAATATACCCGAGTTTTAGTTAGAATGCAAAACTGAAAGTTATAAAGAAATTGGTCGAGCCATTCATGGGATATGGGGGTTGAAAGAAGGGGTGAACAATCAAATGTTTTAAAATATACAGGTGTTACAAAACTGCCCGTAAAGCCGAAAGGAGGTTAAATGGGGCATTATAACGAGTCCGTTCACAATATTTAAGAACCGTAGTAACGCTGTATAACATAACCCAAAAAAATAAAAAAATGTTATTATTTACACTGATGTGCAACCCCTATTTCAGTAAAATTAAAGAGTACACTACGCAGAATGTACCTACATTTCTAACTAATTCGCGGAACGACAAAATTTTTAAAAGACCTAACCTAACGAAACAACCTAAACGAACAATTAATCTTACTTTTTCATAATAAACGTCAAATTTACAGAAACGGCTCAAAGTGTGCTCCGCCTTGCTCAATACACAACTTTGCTCATTGGGATATGGCTTGTGTGGCATTTCGCACCATCGTCGGTGTTATTGATGCGAAAACCGATCTAACACGCTGTTCCATCTCGGCAACCGTTGGGCAATCGGAGAAATACACACTGTCGTCGGTCCGAAGAACGAGCAGGCCATAGCACCGGTCCCCCGCAGCCGATCCATCCTCGCGGAAAGTGAACGTTAAGAGATGTTCTCGTACGTTGCGAGCAAAATGTACCGGAGCTCCATCATGCTGTAACACCATGTTTCTTTGGTTCTCAAAGTAATCCCAGTCAGCCACAGGAAAGTTGTCAATCGCCTCTTCGAATTTCGTTTGTAAAAGCGTTAGATAGTTGACCGATGACATGCCCGTCATATAGGCCAGACCACACATTCAGCCGCCACTGGTGTTGGAATCTGCCCTGCCGTGAAGCATGTGGATTCCCGCGAGCCCAAACGTGATCGTTATGCATATTTGAAAGTCCTGACCTCGTGAATGTTGTCTCGTCCGTCCAAAGAACATCATCATTTCAGCCAAAGAACATAGTTTACGTAATTAGGGTTTTCCTCTAACTGCCTGAGGTACCTCTCGCAGAAGTTCCTCCTGGGTGGAAAATCGAAGGGTTTCAGCTCCTGTGTACGGCGATAGTGATAAGGGTGACAATATTGTCGTCACAAGGAATTCGCCAAACTGCAACATGGTTTATACCGAATCTTCTTCCGGCTCGCCTCGTACTCTTCGTCGGCTCTTCTTCAAAATGCTTTAACACTAATTCAGCCTGCCTGGCGTCGACTGTGCTTGGACGTCCACTTCTAGTAGACCGATCAAAAGAGCCGGTAGAAAATAGTCGTCTCGACATGTTCAGAAAACACTGGTACGTAGGCAGCCGTCGTCGCTGTTCAGTGGGGGGTCTATCATCGATAAATCGTTGCCAATACAGTTCGCGAGCACGATTTAAATTGCTATCTTCATGGTCTACGCATAACATCATATCGTAATATTCCGAGTTAGAAAGAGTTATTTTGCAAAAAATGTTGGAAAAAAAACTCGAAACAGTTGGAGGATATCGATTAGAAGATTTGAAATTGACAACATATTTTTTTTTCCAACTTGACATTTTTTGATGCCAGTACTTGAGTCCTTGTATTGAGGTAGCAAACATTTCAACATTTCAATATTTCAGACAATTATTAGGTAAAATGGGTACGTAGGCCTTTCTGTTAAATAATCTGGTTCCCTGACATGACATCTTACTAGGGTTGACAATATTTTTGGCTTAGAAAATCAGTTATATTTTCTACGGGGTATTTTGTAACACGCTGTATTTATGTATGGTATCAAATAAAAAGGTACATACTACAAAAAAATAGGCAACCTCCGAGACTAGGTAAAGTGTTGGGGGTTACTTACAATTTTTAATTTTATAAACTTATTATAAATGCGAATGTATTCAAAAACCTGTCAAAAACCAGCTTCGTAAGGATACTCGCTACCACTGAACGTCGAAATTATAATCCGCATTAAGTTGTTGATACTTAGCAATACAAGTATCCCCGCCCCCCGGAACTAAAGCTTGGGATTTGTATCCAGATTCCAGGTATAATAATACACACCAATAGCTAATATGGTGTGCTGCTTTTGCAAACATCTTTGGAAACCAGAAGCCATTCATAATTATAAAACAGATCTAATTTCTATGGACATTAATTATTGCGGTTGCCTTTGCCCTGCTCCGCTGAGGCGTAATAGCAATCGTGACATAACACGAACTATTCTTTTGGTCTCAATCCCGTCAGCTTTCCTCAACTATTTCTGTTAATTCTTCGAAAACATTACCGTCATCAAGTTTTTCTGATTTCATATAAAAGGTATCCATAAAGAGGTATGATGCATTGCCCGCCCTCAACCTCTAGACCGACTTTGAAGATCATGCATGTTTGTATTTTCCCAATGTCACATTACGAGGGAATTGACCGTACTACGTAGACTGAATTATTTTGACGCAACAACACGTGAAAAATGTATAAAATTATATGCGTATAGCACCACTGAAAGTAGGTGGGCGTACGTACATCGTACAAGCGTAGAGCAATGCCCGAAACTGAAAACTGTAGAATGAGCTAGCGGGATAATGTCTTTATGTATGAACTTAATCGCGTGCGGGAATTTTTCAATCTACATTTATCATTACACGAAATATAGTTTTCTCTAAAATGCTTTCGAAGGTTCAAAAAACAATCTGTATTAATTTAAACAGTTTAATGGGTCTCTGTCGGGCAATTACAATTATCGCGACTGTACCTCCAGTACATCAGTTTTCCCGTGACCACGTGGGCTGCTATGGCACTCTTAAAGGTTCGGATTAAGTCAATTAAGTGTCGCTAAACAGTTGAAACTTATGTGTACAGATCACTAAAGGTTACAAAGTACTATAACTGTATTTTCAACCTTTTTGTAACTGTTAGTTACAAAACATTCACATCCAAGGCTTGCGTCTGAACCTCTCATAAATAGTCCTGCCTGACCCAACACGAGATACCGATGCCAGATGCAAGATGTTGCAAAACCCAGATTCGAAACAAATACCTGCACAAATGTTTGACCTAAATTATCTAGCTGCCCGGCCGATTGTTCAAATACCCAGAATGCTGCATCATTGTTCAAAAATACATTGTTTATTCCGGTACAAAGTTCGTCTCTATTATGGCAATGAGATTGAGCATACCTTGAAACAAAGTTATGGCAAGTGAGCCGGACATTTATTCCAGAAATACTCAAAGTTATGAAATCCAATTGACGTATAGAATACCTACGTGTATCGTTCCTATTCCTTTTGTTCCTATGTATTTTACTACACTGAGACGAGACCCGGAAATATATTTGAGTTCATACAAATACGGGTAAGATTGCGATTTTTATTTAATAATGACCAGTAATTGTGAACAAAATTGCAGTATCCTCGTTTATCACTGATATACAGTTGAAGTGATCAATGCCGAGAGATTTACCGGTTCCTATAAATAATTAAAAACAAGGCGTCGGTAAAGTTTTCAATAATGATGTAGCTACTAAGGTATAGCTTCAGTACCTTATCTTTACAGACATGTATCTATATGAAAGTACTAAATATTTTTTTAAACAACAGGCGTCGGTAAAATTATGCTACCTTAGTACATTTATCTTTATGTATTGTATGAAGATGTACTTTTATGGATGTAAGTGGCCGCTGGGTTGCCTTCTATATCGACTCTACCGGGGAACAAGTGGCCACCGCATACTGTACGAAGACGAATTTATTACTGTCACCGTTAGTCCATTGCTGGTTATATTCGAATAGGGTGTCCCTATTCGCATAAACCAGCTTGGCTAACGTGTGACAGAAACATTCGTCTTCGTACAGTTGCGGTGGCCACTTGTTCCATGAGCTACTCAATCTTACACTCTATAACTAATATTCATCATAAGAGCCGAAGGACATAGGCCATAGGCCTCTCTCATTGATCTTCAAGTACTGCGGTTAGAAGCGGCTTGCATCCACCGCCGACCTCGGTTCTTACCAAGTCGTTTGCTCATCTTGTAGGTGGACGTAAGCTGTGCTTGCCGGTCCGTGACCTCCATTCGAAAACTGCGGCCCCAATGGCCATCTGTTCTGCGCGCTATATGGCTTGTCCATTGCCACTTCAATTTCCAGTGGGTATACCCTAGGAATCGCTGGATTCTGATCACATCCCAAAACAGTGCCATCCGATCGCGGGATAGATCTGGTGTGTTATATTTAAAACGCTATTTTCTTGACTCAGAAAGTTAGTACTTAGGTAGTTATTTACCTTACCGATACAATTTATTAAGCAATAAGTTCGTGCTATACTTAAAAATATTTTTCTTGTACTAAACTTTATCTTTATACTTCGTTACGTAATTTAATTCTGTTGTTATGTTAAACGAAGGAAAACATTTTTATTATAAGAAACCATTGACATCAACTTACGAATTTTTTAAACTATTATTAATAGTTTTAAAAAGTTTAGCAGGATTTTATGGCGTAATTATTACCTTGTTTTATTATTCCCGAAATAATAACGTTTCGAGTGCCTCGGGAAATAATAAAACAAGGTAATTACACAGGTTACAGAAACGTAATTACGCGATAAAGTTCCGTTAAGCAGTTAAAAAATATGTCTATTGATTGCGAAAGTTTACAAAGTCCTAATATTACTAGTGTATTATAATTATGATCATTCTCCCAATTGCAAGAATTATCAATGAGCGATTTATTTATGCAATACAGAATTTAGCTTAAAAAACCAAACAAGTACCTAACTTACTAAGTTTACTGATGGAACACTAACACCATCTAGCATCAAGCCCCAAAGTAAACAGAGTTACGAGCTGGGTAATGGATGATCGATAGAATATTTTTATTGGGATAGTTTTCACACGCTAATGCCTCTTACATCAATTTTAATTTCCTTCACAGGCTGTATTGTCTGATTTTATTTTATTTAACACTGTGCCCACTTCGTTGGGTGGTAAGCATTTTTACTTGTGATGAAATTATGGTATGCCAATTTGGCTATATTACCGCGTTTGTTCAAATAAGTTAATAAAATGGTTATAAATAAATAAATAATGTTTATTTTCCAATTCCAATTAACCGTATTTGTCCCACTGTTGGGCAAAGGCCTCCGCCCCATCTCTCCATGCTTCTTTCTCGATCTGCTGTCAATTCGACCCATGCGCACATACGACCATGCGATCATGCATATTGGTCTAACTCGTCACGCCATCGCTTCTTCGGTCTGCCGCGGCGTCTTACCGAGTCGGGGTTCCACTGGGTGGTGATCTTAACCTACAGATCTTCGGGCAAGCGGCAGACATGACCAGCCCTAATTAAATTGTTCAAAACTTTTCTGTATACTATATGAGATGTAATGAGGAGTTCTAACCCGAGATAAGTCAACTTATAACGTTTATTATTAGTATAGGTTATAATTGTTAGTATAGGTTTAAACCCGGTTATACATATAGCTTAACTTATTTTAGTTGTGATTGATTTGTTGTCTATTTATATCTTTTATCTTCGAATTTGCTTTCAACTCATGAAAATGTTAATTATTACTACTACAAATGTCTGTCTCTTATTTTATTTTAGTTGTGATTGCTCTGTTTTGTTGTTTGTCTATTTATTGTATTGTTTAAGCTGTTTCACCACCTTCTAAAAACGTTATTATTGTTGAAATTTTTTTTTCGTGTCCGTTGGATGGGATGGGTTTTTAGGTATAGATTATTATGAGGCCTGGTAAGTAGTATCACAGGTTATAGGCCTATATCATCATCATTATCATTGCAGCCATAAAACGTCTGCTGATGAATGAAACTGATGAACACAGGCCTCCCTCATGGATCTCCATGAGGGGTAAATGCCATACTCACCACGCTTGGCAGGCGGGTTGGTGAGCGCAGTATGGGATGTTGATACACGGATAGACGCTGCTGCCCATCTTCCGGAGGTCTCCCTTAGCAGGCTCTTACTGCATCCATGGGCATGAGAGGAGGGGTACTATTCTACTGCCGGCACCCCACGGCCTATATAAATAGCGCCAGTCTCTTAAAATGCAGGTTAGATATTAGATAGGTGAATAATTTTCTTACACTATCAATTTACAGCTGTGTACTGTGCTTGTAACCAATAAGAGAGAATATAAATATTTCTTTATTGTTTGTTAATAGTTTTATGATATACTAGCTTTGCCGGCGTACCGCCTCAGAACCACCTACTACTACTACAACTGCTATACAACTACACTACAACCACGCTTACTACTACTCAATAACTACTAACTACTACTACTTTAATTACTAACTACTTACTATCTTATTGAGCCAAAAATATAAACAGCTTGAGCTTTTGTTTCGTCACAAAACAAAATTTCTGAACGTATTCATATAAATATTTGACAACCAAAATATCTCATCATCAAACATCTAAATGTATGTGTAAATTAATTTACGTAAGTAGTTAGTTTATAAACTTTTACGATGTTAAAAAACATAATGACGAATATATTATACTAGCCGCACTCCGCGGTTTCACCCGCGTTGTTCCCATTTCCGTGAGAATACGGGTATAAAATATAGCCTATGTTACTTAGGGATAATGTAGCATTCTAATGGTGAAAGAATTTTGAAAATCGGTCCAGTAGTTTTTGAGTTTATTCGTTACAAACATACAAAATACAACATATAAATCTTTATCTCTTTATAATATTGAGAGATTATGAGATAAGTTCGGAATCTTGCGATGGACTCTTTCTAACACAGCGCCTTTCGCTTTTACTGTACCTGTTAACTGTATCATCTTATTTTTGGGCAAAGGCCTCCCCCATTTCCTCGACTCTTCACGATTTTGCACTAAATTTATTTGCTAACAAATTAATATTCTGATTCTCTTTGTCAATAGATTTAATTGATGACTGATTCCAACAGATAACCTTTCTGATTGCTCTTTGATATTTTTGTGTTATCCATTCCGATGCGCTCCTGCAATCTATTGAGTTGAAAAACATTATTATTATTTTGAAAGGTTTTTTTTTTCTCAAAATATCTTTTAGATATTTCGGTATAAGTGAAACTCACGAGCCTAAGCCAAGTGCGTATCACTGGAGTGTTGAGTTGTCGTGGAATCGTCCTGCAAGAACTTTCGGACCGTTCTACAGGTATTTAATATGGCAGCTTTCTGCATAGTCACGTGTAGGCTTTCCTGAAGACCTAACACTTTCAGGTAATGCATGAGATTCGTAGGCACAACGCCGGTACAAGAGAGCACAAGTGGAACGATATAAACCTTGTTCATTTTCCACATTCTCAGTATCTCTTCTTTTAACTCTGTGTATTTATGTATTTTTTCCGTCACTGTTTTTTGAATGTTATGTGTATTTGGTATTGCGATATCTATTAAATATGTATGTTTGTTGACTTTGTCTAGTAATGTGATATCTGGTCTATTGTTATGTACAGTTCTGTCTGTAAGAATAGCTCTATCATAATACATTTTGTAATTATTGCTCTCTAATACCGGCTTAGGACTGTATTGGTAATAAGGTAAAAGTTTTCCAGAAACGAGATGGTGCTTTATTGCGAGTTTTTGATGTACAATATGAACTACTTGGTTGTGTCTATGGGTGTAGTCTGTTTGTGTGAGGCTGGGACAGGCGCTGGTGATGTGTTGAATGGTTTCAGATTGACGGTGGCATTTCCTACATTTATCGTTTTGACTGTTGGGGCTTTTTAATATGAACTTTCTGTAATTTCTTGTGTTTATAACCTGATCTTGTATCGCTATCATAAATCCCTCCGTTTCAGGGAATAGGGAGCCAAATCTGAGCCAGTTGTTCGAGGCTTGTAGGTCAATGTGTGGCTGCTCTAAGTCCTTTATATGACGACCATGGAGTTCTTTACTTCGCCATCTATCAAGTTTTTCTTTTTCATTATCTGTGGAATTTTTAAACTGCAAGTCTTGATTATAAAGATTTAATGGTGTAAAGTTTTTATCTAATTCTGTAGTTGCTAAGTGTATTTTACTGGTGCTTGATTTCTCGTAGAAAAACTTTCGCAGGTTTTGAACCTGGCCTACCCATAAGTTTTTCAAATCAATAAGTCCCCTTCCACCTTTTATTCTACTTAATGAAATTCTTTCAATCCCAGACTTAGGGTGTAAATAATTATGTTTAGTGAATGTTGTTCTAGTTTTTACTTGTAGCTTTTTTATGTCTGTGGCTGACCATTTAACAATGCCAAACGAATAGGTTAGTACAGGAACCGCATAAGTATTGATAGCTTTTATAAGATTTTTAGAGTTGAGAGGTTTTTTACATATAAGATTTAGTCTATGGATGAATTCTTTTCTAATTTCTGTTTTAATACTGACGTGATCAATTATCCTACCTTGGTGAAGTCCTAAATATTTATACGTTTCATTCTCTTCTAATACTACAAATATATTTTCATCATCATTATTATGATCCCTAGTCGATACTTTGCCTCTTTGTAATTTTAGAGTTTTGCATTTATCTAATCCGAATTTCATATTTATATCTGTACTAAACTCTGACGTTAAACTTATTAATTTATTCATCTCTGTACAATTTTTAGCAAATAATTTTATGTCATCCATATACATGAGATGAGAAATGGTGGTGTCTGTAGTAAGTTTGTATCCAAATTTTGATTTATTTAGCATATTTGATAGTGGATTTAATGCCAGACAGAACCACAAGGGACTCAATGAATCTCCCTGGAAGATACCATTTTCAATGTAAATTTCGTCTGTGGTGACCAAGTTATCGTTATTTCTGAGTGATAGTGTTGTTCGCCAGGTACTCATAGTATTTTTTAAGAAAGTAATAATGTCTGGATTTATCTTATAAATCTGCAATACACGGATCAGCCAAGAGTGTGGTACACTATCAAAAGCTTTTTGATAATCGATGTATGTTAAATGTAAATTACGGCTATTAGTGGTAGCATGTTTAAGTATGGTAGAATCTATTATTAATTGTTCTTTACATCCCTTATGGTTTTGTCTGCACCCCTTTTGTTCTTCAGTAAGTACGTTGTATATGGATAAATGGTTATTAATTTTACTAGTAATGCAAGATGTTATTAATTTGTATATGGTGGGTAAACATGTGATTGGGCGATATTGGGAAGGATTTGCTGTATCGTTGCTCTTTGCTAACATAAAGGTAATTCCTTTAGTTACAAACGGCGGCAGATCTTGGTTTCCTTTTACAACATTCGTTATAATTTTTGCTAGAGATTCATGGAGCACAGTGAATTTTTTATACCAGAAATTATGTATTCCATCAACTCCTGCAGCCTTCCAGTTTTTCATCCTTCTGGTAACCGCTTCTATTTCTAATTTTGATACCTCCGTAAAATCCATTTCTTGGATATTAGCTGCATTTTCTTCCTCTGTTTTAATCCAATGGGCTTTATCGTTGTGTTCTCTATCCCTTTTCCAAATACCGGCCCAGAAGTCTCTTAAGTTTTGTTCTGTTGGTATTTCCTTGTTTATATTTATTTCTTTATTTTCTTTTAACTTTCTGTAAAATAGCTTTTCATTTGTATTAAATAGTTTATTATCAGTTTTTCTTTGTAAAGATTTTATGTATCGAGCTAACCTTTGTGATTTTAATGTTAATTTTTGTTTGAGTGTGTCTAGAAATTCTTCCGGCCTAGTATTATTTTTCTCGTGGATAGTATGGACTTTATTTTTGTCAAAAATGGAATTTACTTTCTTTATCAAATTCGGGTGCCTATTGTTATTTATATACTGTGTAATCCTGCCGATATCAGCCCGGAGCTGCTTAATATCGTTTTCTAATCTTATTTGCCATGGAGGTTTAAGATTGTTTCTTCTGCGAGGCTGATTATTTTGTATAGATGATATTTTATATCCTAAACTCGTTGAAATGACTAGGGCACTGCAATATATAAAAGTGTGAATTTGTGTTAGGTCGGTATCCTCGTTACAGAATTTGCCTAAAATCTCATGGTTAAATGCGTGAACCATCTCATATAACTTCTTGTTTTCTCGTAAAACAGGTAATCTAGGCCTAGTTGTTGGGTCACTATTTGTGTATATTTCCAAAGTAGTTTTAAACTGATCTATTAGGTCTTGTAGAGCTTGGTTCGACACTTGTGTTGTGTGGGGTGAGTCTATGGATGTTATTGTTCGACCTGAGATTAATTCCTGGTCAGAGTCGATTGATATTAGTTGGGTAGAAGGTATATGATCATGTGTATTATTGGTGCTAAACGACTGAGGCATAGGAGACGGTGTAATTGTGTTTATAACATTGTCTCCTGGCTGTGTGTGCATGTCTGGTGGTCTAGCAATCTCATTAATTTCCTGTTCTCGATTTAATTGATCCGATACTTCTAATTTAATTTTAATGATTTGGTCGTCTGAAAGTAATTTGTTTCGGAGGATAGCCCGTCTTTGATCAGCGATTCTTTGGGATGAAACATCAAGACTTGGATATTTAACTTTAAACTGGTCAAAAAGTTTCTTGCAGTACATTGTTTTGTCGGTTTCTAAATTAGTTATGTAAAAATATGTGCGCACGATGAAAGTATTTATTTCGTCATCCCATTTCATACGCACTCTTGGTTTACCAGCTTTGGTGGTCGCAGGTTGAGCGGCCGGAGCCTCCTGCGAAACATCCTCAACCGGAGTAACTTCTCTGTTTAATGTTTGTATGACTACGGGTTGAACCCGTAGCCTTGATGATCGTCTTGTGGAAACCGGAGATTTCGGTGAAGAAGCAAGGGAAGATGTTTCAGAAGTATTTAAGTAAGAAGGTGGAGAAGAAGGAAGAGAGGGGAAAAGAGAAGTAGGTGAGGATATAGTTGACGGGGCTTCTTGTTCTCCTTCAGCCCTGTCATACAGGCTTGTCAGGCTCCTTTCCTCAATAGGAGCAAGCCGTGTAACTCCCACGTCGTCGTTGTCCCTGCTTGAGAGGACGTTGCCGGCTTGAGATCTGCTCCGGCTTCTAGTTAGAGGCCGTAGGTCGTACCTTCTTGTGGGCTCGCATTGTTCGGGATACCCGGCAGAGGGCCGCCCATTACCCTCGCCACCGATGGTTCGTATGCTGTAGCGCTCAGCATCGGCTCCAAGCGCGCCCCGGCGATCGCCCCCGGGAAGCGACCCTATACTTATATTATCTTTACGACTCTCCATATTGATGGGTTTGCCAGGACCCTTTTGGTCACCTGCTAGGTTATTTTATTGCAGGTGTCCGCCCCTCACGTGGCTTAGGTGGTCAGCGCGGACGTGTGGTTGGGCTTTGAGGGGCTTATTATTATTATTATTAAGAGCCTGTACTTTCCCACTGCAGAGCAAAGGCCTCCCTTCCATCCTTCCACCTTTCTCTGTCTTGAGCTACTGTGGTCCAGTCCTCCAAGTATGCGTCGAGTTCGTCTCTCCATCGACGTCTTGGTCTGCCGCGAGGTCGTTTCCTGTCTTGTGGGATCCATTCGGTAGTGAATTTAGCCCATGACTTATCCGGCCTGCGGCAGACGTGACCCGCCCAATCCCACTTCAATTGGCCCGATTTTTGAAAAACATGATGATGAATAAATGTTTGAGCTGAAATATTTTTTATTTGGGATAATTTTATGATTTACGCTGGGATTGCTTGGCATGCGTTCGGAATCCTGCGAGCGAGTGGGTTGGACTCTGTAAGAACCTTCCCCTTATCACCAAGCGGACGGACAATCACTTAATTGCTAACAACGTAATCTTGCGACTCTCTGTCAATAGATTTAATTGACGACCGTTTCCAACAGATAACCTTGGCTCGTCTTGCCTTTGTTGTATTGTAGTTGTAGGCTCGTAAAATTGATAGCTAGCTTATCGATTACGAAAGCGATCATCGCCAATCAATGCAATCGTACCGGACACTGACTACACGCGATCCGACTGTTTATTGCGATAAATGCTGGTTTTTTTTCTATTTATAAATATAATTTACATAGGCATTCCATTTTATGTTAGGTCAGTTCCTACTTTACTTTCCTCATTGTGGACAAAAAATAGGTACATGTGATTTTCTAGTTTAAGGTACCTATAGATCGTTATTCCTAGTATTTAAATATACTGTTTACATAATTCATCATTATCATCATCATATCAGCCCGTTGACACCCACTGCTGGGTGTTTACATAATTGGTGTAAAAAAATAGCTGTAAGAAAATGACATGACAGCTAAACAAAAACAAGGTTATCATAGGAACTTAATAGCATCTTGTTATCGGATTGATAATCTCCATACTTATTTTTTATGTTACTGTGTACTTTTTTAATCTGATGCAGGGTAACCTCGGTCATGTTTCAGGCTAATGAACTAATTTACCTACATGAACAGCACAAGCCAACAATGCGTTATTAAAATCGTCCTCTACTGTGTATGTACCCCCGACATTCGAAGGTCGTGGGTACGTTACCGGCCCTGCACCAATGAATTTTTCTTTCTAAAACTAATAAATTAAAAAATAATAACTAGTTTACGGTAGAAGGTACCGTTAACTAGTTATTATTTATTATTTTTTTTCGTTGGGGCCAATTTAGTCGGCCAACACGGCGCTGCTGACTATATAAATTAGGTAGGTATATATTTAAGTAAAACTCCTAAATACGAGCGAGCGTATATAGTCAGCGTGCCGCGGTAACGGTTGGCTTAGGAATATTATTTACTTAATCATAAGAGAATGTACAAGTTAACTAAGTCTATAAAATAATTAATAAAAAAAAAACAAAACTACAGATGCAAAAGAACCGGCATACTGTTGGCAATTAAAAAAGTTTCGATAGATTGTTTATACATACATTATAAAGAAAAATAAACTAAATCTAAACAGCACAAAATGTGGACGTCAGATGAAAAGTCATTAAAGTACAAAAATGAAATAATTTACAAGAAAAAAACTACGCCTAAAATAATACATATAAAAATAAACTAAATCTAAACAGCACAAAATGTGGACGTCAGATGAAAAGTCATTAAAGTACATACAAAAATGAAATAATTTACAAGAAAAAACCACGCCTAAAATAAAATTATCTTGACTTTATAACACTAGTTGTTCGCCACGAACTTAGAACGAGCTAGCGATTTTTTTAATGAAGTCCCCATAGCATTTAAATTTGATTTGTGGCGAACATAGAACCGGCAACCTTTTGCGTTTCAATTAACCGTGTGTTCGTAAAATCTCCTTGTGTTTAAATTTCATAAAAATCCGGCCATATGGGTTATGCTCGGACAAAAAAACACCAATTAATTAATCCCTAATCTCAACCACTACAACACATAACTAAAATCCCCACGATAATCGATTTGTTTTGATGTAATTCTCTTATGTTTAAAATTTGATCTAAATCCGATTATCCGTTCAAGAGCTATCCTCGGACAAAAAAACGATTTAACACGCATATCTCAAAAACTACCACATAAATCAAAATTCCCCATGATAATCTATTTGTATTGATGTAATCTCCTTAAGTATAAAATTTCATAAAAATCTGATCATCTGTTTAAAAAGAAAGCTGTAAGTATTTTCCTCGGACAAAAATTGCGGACATACATACAAACATTCAGCCGAACCGCCTAGTTACTACAAAGAACTTCGTTCGCTAAGCTCACTCGTTCAATTATTAAAAAAAATATCACAAAGCAAGCGTAGTAACTTGCTTCGTGAGGTGTTAAATACACCAACAAACAATGTTATGAACATACATATTTTTTTTTAAATCTCCCTTATTGTAATTAAGGAAATAATGTTTATCGTGTTAATGATGTTATGGATTTCATTATTTATTGCGAATTACTTTTATCTATTTTTAGGGTTTCGTAGTAAAACAAGAAACCCTTGTAGTTACGCTTTGTCTGTCTGTCCTCCCGTCCGTCCCACACCGGCCTTGCGAAGAGTCCTAGAAAGCTGATATTTCGCATGGATATATAAAATAAAAACGCAGAGATAATGCTACAAACAAGTGTTGAAAAAATATTTAATTAGCGGTACCTCTCATGCCCGTAAAGTGGGGATAAACATTTTTTTTTATTTTGCCATCGTGTAGGGATTTCTGAAGACAATTTTCCGATTTAGATTTAGTTTGCGAAAATTAAAGTTTTAAACATAACATGGTTACGTTTATTACTTTTTAAGTTTTGGAGAAATAGTCGCTCAAATACATAGATACCGGAATACTTGTAACCGAAAACTCAATTAATTCCTTTTATTATGTTTTGGTAAACGTAAAAAACATACACCAACTTCTAACAACAACAGGTCTACGGTTAACTGCGGAACCCTACATAGCGCGTGCCTCGACACGTACCTGGCTTAGATAGATAGATAAACTCTTTATTGTACATTCACCATATAACATAAATTTCACAAAGAGAAACACAGACAAAAATAACATACAATGGGCGGTCTTATCGCTAAAAGCGATTTCTTCCAGACAACCTTTTGATGGACAGGATATAAGATAATAAAAACGGCGGTGTACGAATAATACATACGCAAAAATATATAGATAAAAATATATCTACATACATAATTAAGAATGTTGCCCCTCCTTTCATGCCCGTGGATGCAGTAAGAGCCTATCCTAAGGGATACCTCCGAAAGATAGGCGGCAGCGTCTTTCCGTATACCAACATCCCTTACTGCGCTCGCCAACCCGCCTGCCAAGCGTGGTGAGTATGGCAACTACCCCTCATTGAGACCCATGAGATGAATGATTGAATTAATGAATATTAGGGATCCGGATTATTAGGGCAAACGATGGTTATGAAAAAAGATGATCACAATTTCAGCTCAATTCGTAGCATAGTTTTTGCGAGAAGAGGTAACAAAACGAATATAGGTCTTGCACATGTATGTATATACGTAAACGTGTGCGAAATTTCATCAATATATCACTTTAAATATCCCTGAAGTTAAGGACAACATTTATTTGCAAACTGAAGTTTCTGTCATTCTTGGCCATAATATATTTCTTAACAATCAGTAAATAACACGCTGGGACGGGCATAAAAACCCCCTTGAAACCTTTTTAAGTAAACTGTTATTACCAGATTATCTTAAATTTTTATTAAACCTGATATTATGCAGACGAAGTCGATAGGTCGTAAGATAAAAGCCCTAATTTAACACTTCCGTCTCAGCGCAGGGGCCTAATTCTCAAGAAGATGAAAAAATATAATAACTGAAATATGTATTGAATCCAACGTTATTTTAGCGTTTTTAAGATAATTTATCTATTGTGATACTTTATCATCTTCGCGAAAATTAGGCCCCAGATAGCGGTTGGTCATAATAAATTTGGAGATGACCTATAAAATATTTCTGGTGCTACTAAACATTCAAATGTTAATTAAGAACTTTGCTACCAATTTTTTTCTGGTTAGCTTGAACTTGTTTCGTTGATAAATTAATAGATGGAAGTTGATGAATAAATGGTACCCTATTACTAAGACTCCGCTGTCCGTCCGTCTGGCTGTCTGTCTGTCTGTCTGTCACCAGGCTGTATCTCATAAACCGTGATAGTTGGACAGTTGAAATTTCCACAGATGATGTATTTTTGTTGCTAAAAACAGAATAAAATATATATTCAACGTGGGCTTCAACTGATTTTATTGCCGATTTTTGCTCGATATTAATAACGGCAACAGGTAGACGCTTGAAATAGTCTCAGAATATTTAGTTGTATATTCATGACAAAATTCCGTAAGTAAATAATGGTACGGAACCCTTTGTGAGCGAGTCCAACACGCACTTGGCTGATTTTATTATTACTTTCTTAAGAGATTGCCTCAATGAAGAGGTTATGGTCTGAGGAATCCCAGTTACAATTTCAAGTTATAATCACTAAACAAACATTCGTATTCGCAATACAACAATAGTAGATATCAATACATTTATTACTGATCTTTGATAGCGTAATATATTTATTATAGTCATAAAATGTTTATAAGTAAACAAAACAATGGCCGTGGGGTGGCGGCTGTAGAATGTTACCCCTCCTCATGCCCATGGATGCAGTAAGAGCCTGCTAAGGGATACCTCCGGAAGATGGGCAGCAGCGTCTACCGTGTATCAACATCCCGTACTGCGCTCGCCAACCCGCCTGCCAAGCGTGGTGAGTATGGCAACTACCACTCATGGAGATCCATGAGGGAGGCCTGTGTTCATCAGTGGACGTTTTACGGCTGAAATGATGAAACACGTTATGATGATATCCACGGACTAAATACCAATAAACTAATCTTTATGTATCAATCAACCAAATTCTAAGTTTTAAGATACTTATAGATATGCATTTATCAATTGATACGAGTATGTTTGTGTAAATAAGGTAACGATATACGAGTATACCTAAATGTTGAATGTTAGAGAAAGTAGAATGTCTTGACTCTTGCCCGTAGATGTAGTAAAAATCTGCTAAGGGATACCGCCAAAATCGCGCTTGCCAACCCGACTGCCAAGCGTGGTGAGTATGGCAGATGATTATATGAATCTTGGTCGTCCGGCAATAACATGGGCAGATGACATTTATTTATTTATTTAGAACTAGCCGTCCCGGCGAACTTCGTATCGCACCTACCACTGCAATTTCTTACTACAACTACCCTAAAACTACCTTACAACTACCCTAAAACTACCTTACAACTACCCTACTACTACTAATTTACGCAACAAAAAGTAGCCTATGTCCTTCTCCATGGTCTAATCTACTCATATTCTAAAATTCATCCAAATCGGTTCAGCGGTTTTGACGTGAAAAGGGAACATACATATCTATGTATGTTCCCTTTTAGCGAAAGTAAGAATGAAGGTATGTATCTACATACCTTCATTCTTACTTTCTATATATTAGTAGGAAGTAGGATAGAATAAAGTTAGTACATCATTAAATGAGTTACCTACATGAGGAACGGTGAGACCACAAAAGTTAAAACTGTGGAGCAGCCTCAACGCCCGCCTCTTAGGGACAAATTTACATTTAAATAATATTCCTTTTATAAATTCAAGAAAATAGTGATAATATAGTAAAAAAAAAGAAATTACTTGTGTTGATATAAACTAATTAACATTGATAATATCGCAGGCAAACGAAGGATCGGACTGGCACAGGATCGTGGCGGATAGCACAAATCAAGGGAGGCCTATATATATATATGTATATATAGGCCTCCCTTGATTTATATATTTATATATATGATTGATTATATATATACATATATAGCAGTGGGGGAAGTCGGGCTGTGGATGATGATGACGGTTATTTTTATTTGTCACGGAACACTAAGTAAATTAGTCCATGTGTCATAGTTGAGTGTTGTGAGTCATAATGTTTTGATTCTTTGGGTAATTAACCGCTTTATGTGGGCTTGCAATATCGTGCCTGCAGAAACCATGACTTGTATTAGTCATGAGTGCAGCTGCTCACAACTTGTGAACAACGTCAATGTATCTGTATAATTCAACTGAAATGGGTCGAAACAAAGACGATTTAAATCTTTGGCTCAAAATCTGTAATTCATTCAAATAGGTACATATTGGAAATATTGACGACACTGTTATAATATTTTTTGACAAATTGTAAGTTATGGTTGGACTCGTAGCCGGCTGGAGGTAGGGGTTCTATTTCTTCAAATATTTGTTTCTGGTATAATGTATGTATTTACAAAAAATAACTATAAATCGGTCCGGTACCCAAAGCACAAGCTCTGCTTACTTTGGGATAAGATGTTACTGTGTGAAATGTCCAGCATTTTTTTTATTTATCTGTATTTCGAGTAAAAATTTGCTCATTATGGATTTTTTTCCGTTGCTTATTCCTACACCAAAGATCATGTTAGGTCAACTTTTTATTGTATATAAAGTAAAAAAAAAAACAAAACACCATGGTTGACCTACACGCGAGGCAAACAAACGCTTTACAAGTTTGTCCAGATTATTTGCGTTTTACTTACGAGGTGCAAGAGATAATGCGCCGCATCTTGAATGTTTACGTACGCTGACCCCATTGAAATAAGAACATGGGTGGGAAATAACCATAAAAGTTTTATCAATCGTATTATTACCTGGTATTTGGGATAACATATTCTAAAGATAACGCAATAACAGCCGATGCGCTCCAAAGTGTAAAATTCTCATCAACTTTGTTTACTGAAAACTTTAACTTATACGATTAAAAGAAGATATATTTATATCGTAAAAACATACAATACAAATCTTTTCCATAATATGATACCATAATGGGTTCGACATAGAACACACCATCCGCCATCTAGCTCTGGCGGCCATTTTGAAAGTTTTGAGTATTGCATTTGTATTGTCACCGGAGCTAAAAGTGGAATGCAAAATTTCAGGTTTTTCAGATGTCACGAGGTGGTGGTCATTAGCTTGCAAGATTTGACTCGGACACATAATATACATAGTCGTACATTACAATTTAGATGAAGATGATATGAGTTCTAAGTTTCCGCTAGACAACATGTGTTATAAAAGTATGAACGCATATCACAATACGTGTATCACATCATAGAGGCAACGTTTCTTCTTTGTGCCACTTTTGCTTGGCTTGAGAATTACCGAGATATATTTTATATCTCTCGACACAAGAGCTATTGTCTACATTCACACTTTTTTCTTTAAAAAGAGATTCTATTGACTAGCATTAAAACAACCATTTTATACAGCTGCAAATTGATTTACATAAAGATGTAATGTAACGAAACACAGCCACTTACGGAACCAATTAATGTTGTTTTGTTACACAATCTCCGTGATTATTATACTGGTTGGTTTATGTAAGTCCTTATCGGAATTACATCGTTTTCGTAATCTTTCGTTTAATTTCTTCCGAAGACTTCAAGTTTTGTTTTAGCAATCGTAGCTGTGACTAATTTTAGCTTCTGCGCAGCTTCACATAATTAGCAGGCATTCGAAACAGATCTTAGGAAATTACTTTCATAGTGGCCGGTTTACGGTGTACAGTCGCGCACATAGTAAAGGATACCACTTAAGTACCCCACTACGGCTTAGTGGTATCCATTCCTATGTGCGCGACTGAACTTAAAATGTTCAACACTATATTATAAATAGTGCTGAATAAGGTAAGGGAGGCCTTTGCCCTGTAGTGGGATAATAACGGCTGAAAAATAATATAAATAAATAAATAATATTAATATTAGATCGTTACATATGAAATTGGCGTTTTGTATGAGAGGAACATAAAGTCGATTTTTTTAATATAAAATTACTAGCCTCACCCCGCAGTTTCACCCGAGTAGTTCCTGTTCCCGTGGGAATTTCGAAAAATCTCTCTTTAGTGCACCTCTAAGGATACTCAACGATTCGATTTAAAATCCCTTCATGCCTTATGTGCCGGTTAAGTAATGTAACGCAGCAGTCGACGCGCGTTTGTCGATTTGCTTCACTCAGTTCGTGAGGACCTTTCAAGCTTTTTCACCTTCCCAATTTGCTTCAAGTGGATTAAAATAGTTTCATCACTAACACCGCAGCCTGCAGCTAACTCGGACGTGGTTTGCGATGGATCCGCTTCCACAATAGCCTTCAATTCTTGATTATCAACTTTGGTCTCCGGCCAAAGAAAAAACGGGGCTTGTTCTGCAGGTCGAAATTTCCAGAACGAAAACGTTGGAACCAAAAACGCACTGTGTTTTCTTTTGCGACACCACCGCCTCCATACACATTATTAATCCTTCGTGCCGTTTCTGCAGCACTGGTGCCACGGTGGAACTCGTACTCGTAAATAACGCGATATTTCAAGTTTTCCATTTTGAATTTCCATTTTATTACATTCCATATGAATGAACGCAAAGAAAAAATACAAAAGAGGGAAAACAAATGAATTATGGTTTTCGAAACACAAATGCAAATAGCTGTATAAAGAATTTGGAATTCCTAACCAAAGAGGATTTTTTAATTTGAGATCGAAGTGACCTAATAAACAAAGAAATAATGCCGGACACAATATCATTTAGTCCCAAACAAAACAAAGGTTGTATGGAAACCAGATGATTGATAATAACATACTTAAATAATTTTTTTTAGCTTTTTTATCACATAAATTGTGTAAGACGTTTTAAGTTGACATTAAACTTTAATGGAAAATGCTTATTTTATTATTTTTAGTATGGTTGAATAAAAGCTTGTTTGTTAAAAAGATTTTTTTTACTTCTAATTTAGATAATTTGTAAATAATTATATGGAATACTCAGACACTATTATAGCGATTCTCGTCACTTAAGGGGTTAGCTACTATGTTCTACTTGCTCCAGTATAAAATTTTAAACCCAAATTCGATTGTATTTTATTCGTCATTTGACCTAGAAAACATAAAACTAAAGAGACCTGAAACAGATCATAATTAATCGCGAAAACTTTAATTGAAAGTGATTATGTGATGTTTACGAAATGAGTCACGTTATTTCAGCAGTATTGTGCTCGGCTAATTACTTAAATATTGCTGCCATCAAAGGAGCCATTTCAAGCATATTGTATTTAATTAGCATGTAACTGTGATCAGTCCGTAATGTGTAAACATATGTTATATATTTTTAACTTTGTAGTGACTCGTTAACGTAGATTTTTATTTTATTTACATCATCAAGCGGATTTGCATGTTCCGTCTACAAGTTGCATAAAAATACTTTTGTTGTTTTTTTACGCTGTCTGATCCTGATTTAACTGATATTTTATGCACAGTTTACCAATTACTTTGTTTGCTGTTGTGTATATGTACCTTAAAGAGGTTTGAAGAAAAAACGCTTCATTTTTAATTATTTTATTTATTATTAGCCGTTAGTGTCCCACAGCGTGGCAAAGGCCTTCCCCCATTATGGCTTGAATTAAATATTATATTTTAGTAACTTCAATCAACAAAAACGAACCACCTTGTACAGCGAGCCCACACAATAGAATAAGGAACTACGAAATGCAAATATACCTACTCGAATCGCAAAGTTTAACGTCCTCTCGACTTTGACTCATCAAGGCTGAAGCCACCAAGACTTCAGTTAAATCTAGTACCTAATGACGATACGGATGTATTCGGACAATAAAAAGTATAAGGCAGCGATTTGCTATAATTAATAATGGACACCTGTTTACTTTAATTTTATTGTGCTTTATCGGTAGGAACTACAATAAGGCAATGAACCTGACACTGTTAAAATCTAGGTGACTAACCCGCAGATGGTGGCTGTGCTCAAAACGAATACTTTTACTTCTTTATACTATTAGGAAATAACGTAAATATTGATAAGTCCTAAGTCTAGGTAAGTATACAATATATTCCACCTAGACACCTTATTATTTGACTCTAGACTTCAATAGGTCGCGTCGCGAGAAATTGCTATCAAATAATTAATTTAATTCGACTATGGAGTTCATTAATTGTGAGCTTGGATGACGCGTCCACAATACTATTAATGTTCTTAGACCCGAGTTCACCAACAGATAATTAAAATTTTATACAGATGATTAAAGTTTTAAGCAGTAAACAACTGTTTACTGCGTAACATCTATTGGCGAGATTTTAAAAACTAAAACAAAAAACTTTCGTGCAAATTCGAGCGCAACGCATTGAAACAAATGGTAATGATTGTGAAATTGCACAAAATTACATAAATTCTGCGGCCAAGATAGAACACAAATATTCTGAGAACAAAGGTTATTTTCCTTACGTGAAATTAATCACGTACTAGTTTTTCAAGGTTATTGAAGTGCAGCCAGAGATGTCGTTACTCATTTATTATGTTCCGATAGGGATGTATACCAATCGTTAGAAATGGGCTGCAGAAAATAGATTTCTGCATTATGTATTTATTTATAATCTGTAAAGGAAAAGGAAAAATATTCACAGAACAATTACGAACATTGTTCCCGTGGCGGTAATTGTACGCACTACCTCCTCCGTATCAGTTGGCTATTGAGATTGATGTAGGCCACTAAAATGGGCGAGAATTCTAATTGTAGCCTACATGGATCTCGCAGATTCCGGTTATCTATAGGTACTAGTGTATTTATTTATGTCGGCATTTATTATTTGGACTCAACTCTAAAATCTGTATTACAACAGTCCACTACGCGATAATTTGATCATTGTAAACAATTGTATCTAATGAAACGGCTTAAAATAGTATAGCGGTTACTTTCCCACGGTACTCTGATTTGATCAAGTTACAAGTTGCCATGGTCAACTCAGTCGTTCAATGTTTATTCAATTCAATGATTTTGATAATAATGTAATGGTCTGTATTCAATAACAAATCAGGAATTAAAAAACGCGAAATGAGAGTGTAAAGACCTTTGTAAGTCTCGCCTAACCTGACCCCAACAGACCTTGAAAAAGCTCCACAGGACTTTGGGTTATTGGCAAGCGTTTTTGAGGTCAAATAACTTTGGCACATTAAATATGTATTGAATAGCTATCAATACGACAAATATTTTGAAGAATGTTTTCCGGTAAATTAAGATACTGGAATTGCTCACCGTTTAAGGTATCCATCCAATGCCGTTCACGCCCGTCTGCCAATCGTTTCGTCATATTGCCCGAAGTGAACAACCTTGCAAACTCGGCAATGAACCTCGGTTGCAGTTGTTTGCGCAAAACTCTTCCAGATCCTACCACTCTCACGTCAAAAATGCATTTTTGTGTTCACTGTAATGCCGTATTGTTTTTTAGGTCTCTTTCAAAGTCTCCTAGTTTCGGTTCGGTGTAAATTTGATTGTTGTTAGGTACAGTACCCAAGTTTATGGTTATTTTCTGCATTTATTGCTGCATCTGTGTAATTCTTCTTTCTAGAAGTAAATCTGGGCTATCCACATGTTTATAGTTCTTCTAAATCTAACCAATTTCGCAAGAAACTACAGTAATCACTAAGTTTAACAGATTATTTTCATTCAACCCATTACCAAAATGCCCTGATTAATGTTTTTATACTTTTAAACTATTAACAAAAAATATTGATATTCTGATTGTGCTGCACATCGCAGTGTTCACAACAAGTTAAGCAACAAAACAAAGCATTGCATCAAGTAGATAAAACATAATCACATCCCATTCGAAACAAATCAATTATCGGGATGCGTTCGTTTTTTATATGTATTCTGAATTTTACCTTAGATCTTGTGACAGTTTATCATTATCAATTTATTTAGTAACTAGCTGTGCCCGCGACCTCGTCCGCTTGAACTAAAATGTAGTAAGCCTGCACCTCGTTTAAAGCCTGTTTTAACGCTGACAGCGCATCTTCCGGCGACGAAAATTGTATCCTTTTGAGCTCATCTTTTATTTTCGGGAAAGAAGTCTTACGGTGCTAGGTCAGGGCTGTAAGTGGGTGAACCAGAGTATGACCGGCGTGCTGCCCAGGAAGTCTCTCGAATCTGAGTGCGGTGTTCGAAACACCGAAACCATCCCCAGTTGGATAACTGGGGACTAACTGAAGAACTATTTGCTTGATGGAGATCAAAACACTGCGATCAGTGTTTTGACCTCCATCAAGCAAATGACGTGCTTGGCGTGCAGCCTGGTAAGTGGGGTACACTTCATCATCCTTTCGCAGTTCGGCAAAAGATCTAGGTCCTCGAACTGTATGTAGAAGTAATCGCAAATAATAGCATTCAAAATTGATTGGGTACCCTGCTTATACTCTTCTGATGATATGTTCTTTAATAATTGTTTAATTAAAAAAAATACCTACCTTAATAAAGAAAATCTTAAATGTTGCAGAAAATACACAAACCACTATAAATGTACATTATGCTTATTACATTTGAATATTTCCCTTGATTTATCTATCATGTATCCCGTTATCAGAACTGGGTTTATGAGCAAGCAAACATTACTAAGTGATACAAAAAATCTAACCGCAAATTTAAATTTAGGGCATAACGCTGTTGAAGAACCAGTACACACTAAAACTTACATTATTTAAATCCATTAAATTTAATTCCAGTGACCCTGAGTTTTGTAATTACAAACTATGGAAATAAATGAATTGGTTTTTTGGTTTCTGATGCTGATGATGGTGATGATAATTTATTGATTTATTTATTTATTATAATAGGATACCCAACACAGGTTTACACATAAGAAAACTTTCAAAAACAATTTATAGCATTGTGCTCCCGTACTTAAAGGGTACCACAGCATGCAAGAAAACAAGGCAACAGACAACTTAAGAGTTGTGATTAAAAACTAATAGTAAAACATAGAAAAGCGCATTCATAATACAATAGTAGATAGATAGATAGATAGATAGATAGATAGATAGATAGATAGATAGATAGATAGAAAACTCTTTATTGCACACCACATTAAAAGAACATAAACAATTTAATTAATTTAACATAGTAATTACATACATACATATATACAATAGTAATAGTATTATAGTAATCTAATACAATAGATAATTAATTAACAAACTATACTAAGAATAATATGAAATATTACAATTTTGTTTAAAATTATATTTAATAATAATGTATTTAAATAATACCCAAATATTATGCAGACGTACAGTTATAAAGAAGTCTTGAATAAAATTATTAACTAATTAATAAGGTCTTTCAATTGCTTTTTGAATTTTGGCAGAGTATTAGAAATATCAAACAATGGGCTTGATTTTGATAATCCATTATATTGCTAACAAAGCTGTATGACGGTGTATATAATAATGTGTAGGTAAGTATGATGATTAGTGGAAAGAGAGATACATATATTCTCTGAACCATCTTGCGATGTCGACCTATGAATGTAATATTGAAGAGTTTTCATAAACATCTATGGTCTTTTTCATCAATTCCAGTTCATCAAATCATACTTTCTGAATGCAATTGTTGACTTTGAGCTAAATATGTTGAAATCGCTATGTGTTTACTTACAACATTTAAGAAGTTACTTCAATTCCTCATAGATCCCATCATTAGCACTGAGTTTTGAAATGGGGCTTAATATATTTGATAATTTACCAAATCGGTTCTTATGCGACGGAGTTCTGAAACCTCCACCTTATTTTTGTGAAGTCGGTTAAAATAAATATTAGGCCTATTTCGGGAACAAATATCTTAATATGGTTTGAGTAAGGTTGGTATGCTGTATGTCACACTGCAGTGCCCACACAGGGCACTGCAGTGTGACATACAGTCAGTCTTCTTCTTCAGTTCCACTTCACCAAATCATAATTTCTGAATGCCCTTGACGTTGACCTAATATGCCAAAATATGCTAGTGTGCTTACATAATAGCGATCTTGGGATTTTGCCATGAATTGAGGAGTTTCCTTCTTTTCCTCGTCAATCCCATCAGAACCGAGTTTTGAAGAAAATTGGAACGAATCAAACTCATTTATTTAAAATCGGTTCATACTCTTAAGAGACAGAGTTCTAAGGTAACAAATAAAAAATCGGCCAAGTGCGAGTTGGACTCGCGCACGAAGGGTTCCGTACCATTATTTAGCAAAAAACGTTTGTTGTATGGGAGCCTCAAATATTTGTTTTATTTTATTTTAATTGAATTATTTTAGTTTAAAGTGAAATAGGTACAACTTAATCGTTCGTTTCAGCCGTAAAACGTCCACTACTGAACACAGGCCTCGCTCATGGATCTCCATGAGGGGTAGTTGCCATACTCACTACGCTTGGCAGGCGGGTTGGCGAGCGCAGTACGGGATGTTGATATACGGAAAGACGCTGCTGCCCATCTTCCGGAGGTGTCCCTTAGCAGGCTCTTACTGCAGCCATGGGTATGAGAGGAGGGGTAACATTCTACTGCCGGCACCCCACGGCGCAGCTACTTAATATTCTGTGAATATTTGAAGCATAGATGCTTCAAATATTCACAGAATATTAACCAGAAGCAACAGGTAGACCTGTTGCCGTTGTTTTTGATGAAATAAACACTAAATGTTACTGATATGATAATGCTTGACATTTTTCAGCAATTATATATTGAATAAAATAAGTAGCTTTTGCGTGATACCCTAACAAACAAACAAACAAACAAACCAACCGACAAACAGACAAAAATTTCAAAAATTGTTGTTTTAAGTTGTATTACCTTTTCCTCATGTATCGCACCTACTTATGTATTTGCAAAAATATCAAATGTACAGACGCGAAAGGTTTACGATTTTATTATAATGTATACATAATAAATTGTTACAAGTTTAAAAGAATTTTTCATAACCAAATACTAATTTTCCATTTATTAAAATACATACATAATTGAATCAGTTTCGTTGAAACAAAAAACCTTGAAAACTCGGTATTTGACCCGATTATTTACTATTCAGTTTTCCTGTCCACACATATTCGCCCAGTATACCCAACATGATGCAGGTTAAGAACCGCGATAAACCGGTAAAGACTTTAAATGTTGGAATACCGGGTATCGCCTGAAATAATAAGGAGAGTTTGCGTCATCCAGACTGAGCCACCACCGGTCGCTCTTGTTCAAGTTACTGGAACTTATCACAAATTTAAATTAAAGGAGGTCATACAAATGTGAAAACGGGTTGCGAAACACCGAACTTTTATAACTTAACATTTATGTAGTTTATTTAAAGGACGATTACATAATTAGTGTGTATAATAACATGCATTATTGCAATGCAATGTCCTGTCCCGAGTAAACAGCTTTTGTCCTAATGTAATGAAATGTTTCGATGTAGGTATTATTTTTATTGACGACCTTCTCTGGCGCAGCGGGCGAAGGTCTGTCTGCCTGCGACGCAAAAGGTTACGGGTTCGATTCCCGCCTCGGAACAAACGTGTATGATCTGCAGATATTTGTTCAAGTGTTCTGGATGTTTTTCTATAGATAATAAAAAAATATCTATGTTTGTAGTATAATGTATAAATTATATCAGTCATCTATTAGCCATAAATAACACAAGCCCGCTTAGAGTGGGGCTAGATGATGCTGTGTGAATTGTCTAACATTATTTATTTATTTATTCTATCTGTTGCATTTTCGTCGCGAACAAAGCTACGCTGTGTAAATAATTATCATGATACTTATTTACGCAACGTAACAAAGTAATCAACTGTCATCCCATCAATTATATGCTACAATGCAGCTCATGCAGTCATTAAAATAAATTCTTCTAAATTATAATTGAGCCAGCAATATAGACATTGCTTTGCAAATAAACGTATGTTATTTTACGATGTACAAATAAGGCCGAGTTGACACCTAATAACTCTGCTTTGTTACACGTGTACTTCTCTGTTCAAATAATATTAATTAGTTACGTAAAGTGGTCACAAGTAAATGTACCCAAGTTATAAAGTTGAGCACAATGGAACATTTAACGTCAACGGATCATCGCTCGCGCAGCCTCGAAAATAATTTTAACCTCGGGAAGGTTTACAGGCCGTTTTCCACGGCGCGTGTCTACATAAAACATGATGCGTCTGTTTGTATGGAACGTACTGAATATGCAACAAATAAATAATTGTTCCGCATCGAGCATGAGGGTACTTATTGGCTTAACGCTTTTGTCTCCGGCCTTTGTTGTTAGTGAGTGCAACGAAATTTATTCTTAAGGCAACTTCCTGTAATTTTCTTAACTGATAACGCCTCAATGCACAAATGTCTCAGAATTGTGGTTCCAGGTTACATGAAATGTATTTTTTACTTAATAGCGTTGAAACCGAACAATACTCTATTTTTAGTTAATTATTGCATTTATTTACTCGATACGTTTATAATTTTCATCGTTTTTAATTCATTTTACTGATATGACCGCTGTTTCTTTTTTGCACAATTGGATGTTTGTGTGGCTCATTCGATATATTTTTCGTGTAATGACAAAATAAGGTCGGTTTTATATGTTTTTATATGTGGTTGGGTCATGGTCAAAACAACCCTGCATCATTCTAGAAAGAGGCCAAATGAAATCATACTCGAAGACAACTAATTTATGGAGGACGCACATTCACACTCGATTTTAACAGTCGCCTTGTATTACTTGTTATTTAAACTTATTTACTATTAAATACTTTTTAAAATAAAACTGGAATATTACAAGTGACAAAGAAAAAAACTTGCGTCCTTTATTACAAAACAATACAAAGTCATGTTGTTACTTTGTCACAGGTACACGAAGATGACGTCATCGGCTTCGGCATATCCAGCAACGGTAAATACATGATGTCCTGCTCAAACAAAACCGACATGGTTATCTGGGATCTGAAGGGCGCTCAGCTGGACAGGCTGGACACGTGCCTAATGTCCACTCACTCAGCGAAGATATCCCCTTGCGGACGATTCGTCGTTGCATCTGGCTTCTCACCAGATATTAAGGTCATGGAGGTCTGCTTCACGAAGAACGGTGACTTCAAGCAAGTGAGCAAGGCTTACGAGCTCACCGGCCATTCGTCTGGGATCTACGACGTTGCCTTCGACGTGGATACGTCACACATCGCCACTATATCGAAGGATGGCACGTGGAAGCTATATCATACAAAGAGTGAGTGATAATGTTTATTGTATTGATATGCGCATTATTGTATGCGTTCTACGCGTCTTCCTTATGCTCAGGTCGAAACTATAGTTTAATTGCTAAGTGCCTACTTAGCAGTTATGACTCCGGTTATACTCCTTCGAGCATGGTAAATAGTGTACTCCTTCCTGCTTAATTATAATCTACTGATCTAATAATGATTTAGTTTTGGTTTGTTAGATACACATCTGATTTTGTTGAAAGGTACTACTAAACTTAACAAGTTAACAAGACTACAGCGGGAAAACGATTTTTAATGGAATTGATTTCATTTCTCCACCTATTAAGTTTTTAAAGTTTATTATATTACTGCTTGCGACAGTTAAAAGGTGATCATTAGGCGAACGCAAGAAGTCATAGGTATGGAATTACGATTCTGTTGTTTCTAAAAGTGAATACATAAAAAAAGATTTCGTTCTAAATTTAATCAAAGAGCTACAAGAAATTGTTATCACTGTAATTGAAGCCCCTTGACTCAATTCAGATGGAATGAAGATGAAAAAACATACCAAAAAAAACACACGAATTCAAATGACGTCAAAAATAGACATAGTCGATCTCGCTTATCGGATCCTATTATGACACGATCATTGAGTTCTTTGTTGTTTTGTTTTGGTAGAGCTCAAATACATCATTAGATTCATTGTTGTTCGTAAGTAGATATTTGCAGATAGGCCATTTGGGAAAGAGTTTAAAGCCATTTGTTGCCAAACCTAGTTTAAAAGGATAGTGTAGCAGTATTAGATCTTTCTGTGAAGAGTTCTTCCGGGGAAGTACGTACTACCACCATACATATTTCTGCCGCCAAGCAGTAATGTCTGTCATTGCTGTCTTCCGGTTTGATAAGGGGGCCGGTGAAATTACTGGGACATGAGACCTTACAACTATGTCTCTGGGTGACGGGCGCAATGCAATGCAGCGTTGGTCACGTGCTTAATGAATGTGATCACCTCGGTATTGCAGTAGAGGTTACCGCTTAACATCAGATGGGCATTCTGCATACCTCTTCATTTAGTCGTAAAAAAAAGTTCCCAAAGATTTTATGGGGCCAAATACAGAAGATCTTATCTGCTACACGTTCTCGGAGAATTAGATATAGGTAGATACTTATAATACGAATTCACACACTACCCTTCTGCTTGATGTCGGTACTGCATACAGATAGCGATAAGTGAAAATAAATTTCCACTCACAATATAAATAGATTCGCAAGTAGGAAGACGCTATCAAAACGTCAAGCCGCTATATTCCTATGTCGGTCAACAACGTATTTCCTTTTGCACGTACTGGATACTGATAGCCTAGCCAGATGTTCTATTCACTATCCTATTACAATATAAATTGCGCACGGTTGATACCCGTTGATACCCGCTGTTCATTTATTACGTAAGACGATTCAGGGGAGGATGGGGGGATCAGTGCAATTATATTTTTTTAGGCCTATAATGATGTTGTAGTGTTGTTAATCCTTCGGCTAGAGGATTCGCCGAAAGTCGCGCTTCGGTAATTTTGTCCCGCGACAGGAATTGAACTCCCCTGCGTCCATAGTTGCTATTAGACCAACTGAGCCACGGAGGTCTTCATTGAATAGCGGTAAACACGTTACCACCAGTTTGTCGTTGATTGCAGTACTTTTATTCGGTTAATAGCAAAAATTTTTTTTTTATATTTATTATCTGTATGTTTCTTTCTGCTAATCTCCTAAACGACTTGACTCGTAGATTTCACTGGTAGATAGTAGATATAGATAATGGTTACCCCTCCTTTGATGCCCGTGCATGCAGCAAGAGGCTGCTAAGGGATACCTCCGGAAGATACTCGTAAATAATACGGCACGGGTGAATGCTGACCTCTTCGATAATAAACCTAACCTATTTTTATCGCACTGCCCGTCAGACAACGTTTATCATGACAATGCGTTCGGACATGAACCGTGTACACACGTCTATGCGTAATATAGTAATGATGTGCTTATACTGCCCTACGCTAATTTGCTAAATTGCTTTGATTGGACGCAAACTGACGCATGCCAACGTTATAAACATGTTTGTACGCGTATCTCTTTGAACGTTATTACGTCTTTCAGATAAAGTTTTATTGAACTCTATATGATTAGAAGGCGGAGTTCATTGATATACTTAAATATAAGATGTACATAAAATAGCAATCTTACTCTAAATGTATTGAAGATGAGCAAGATTTCTAGAGTCATCCATCAGTCATCACCAAACGATATTGGTTAACATTTAGTAAATCCTTAACTGGGTTGAATGAAATCGCGTCGCAAAAAGCTAATTAAATAGTAAACAAAGATGAACTTTGACTTGTCTAGGTGTTACTTATACAAGTAGGTAATAATTTTTCAAAGCCGTATTTTTAATTATGGAAACTTGAGTTTTGTTTTTGTTTTGATTTTGAGTGTTTTTTTTTAAATAGCATGACGGTATCAATAATTGTAGACGACCAGAATGTTTTAGCTGATTTTATTTGTTGTTGAATTTGCTTTGGAGTCCTTGACCGCTTTGATATTATGCAAAACACGCTAATAGCAAGTCAATTTATTGCTTGTTTACCATACTTTGTCCCAGATGAAAAAGAAGTGGAACTTAAACTGAAAAGAAACAAATATGAAAAAGATAAAAGTACTTTTTCAGTTGGCTCAGTGACCCAAAGTGGGTACTCCGACAGAGAGAGACGCCATTTACCTGCCTTGAGCTAGTACCTGCTAAACCCTATTGTAGAGCTATTTTAGATCTCGCTCTAGAATACCCCTAAGCGATACCGGGGACGTCTTAACGGTGCGGCGCCCTATAGCACAGCCGAGACTACTTTTCTAGTTTTTATAAATTACATAAAACAAACAAAGCTCAGCTCAGACTCAGACCTCAGTTTTAAACATAAGGGCTGCATAACCTGGAGATCGGCAGACGAAACGGGCTAAAGTTAGAGAGGGATTGCATTTGTTACAAACTTACCTGCACGGTTAAAGTTGGTTAAATCTGTCACTAAGCGCATGGAGTAAATCCATGTCTGGTATAGGTAGGAAGGTACATATCGAATAAATTTATAGTAAGCAAGTTTATATTTAAGTAAATTTAATAATCTTATCTTAAATTTATACAAAGTTATACTATATATTTACACAACACACAAAAACATTTTTTTTTTATTGACAGGAACTATTATATTATGAAGTAGGTACTACTTACTTAAACATTTTTGTATTTACTTCGGATCTGTATCTGACGACGAGTGTACAATTTACGTCACGTGGTTTGTGGTCCCATTCGCCGGAAGCAAAATATTTAAATTTAATCAATCCGGCGAATGGGACCGCGGTCCCAATACCTTGTGGTCCCAAACGAACGACGGAAGCCTCAGTTGACACATAGCATTTGCTGGGACAACACGTGTGCCATCAAAGTGATGGCTATCAACGTCGGCGTCGCTAGCATTAGTATCCAGCTACCATTGTAAAAATAAATTAGCTATTCGACTGACACCTTATTATTTTATCAATATCGGATAAGTAGTTTAGGCGCTATGCGCTAGAACATACTTAACTAATCATAATCAACTCACGTACCTACATACGTAGACTACCAGTACTTTTGTCTTAGTCGGGTAAGACATACTGTTTATATTATTCAGGAAGACATAATTAATTGTTTATTAATAATTCAAGTTTGGAAACGACAAGTTACAATAATAGGAAGCACCTTTAAAATGTGATATCTACGCTATAATGTAATTAATGCTACTCATAGGTTCCTCTCTTCAAACGAATAAGGTTTCCTCTATGTGTCATACACTAAACTATAGTAAGATACTGGGTATTACGTGAATTTCCACTCTAATTACCTTGAAATATAGATTATAAACGTAAGTGATCTTAAAATCTCCAAGTCCGATTGTGACGTAAATATTTGTCTGTGGTATAATACCTAAACTTGGAAAATACACAGTGAATAATCTTATGGCGCTACCTACGGCCGCACGTCATCGGGGTCTGGCCCGCCACATACTGTGTTTACATCATCAGAAGCTACATTATGTTACGTAGAATTTGAAGTTCGCAGATGGAAAAACCAGAGCTTTTATTAAGATTTAAGAATAAAAGAAGAAAAATTAAAAAGAAGCTAATAGATAATAGTCTAATGTAGTAAGAACTTAACCGTAAAACATTTTGTTATTTGTGTAAGAACCGAAATGAAAAAGGGTTAGAATACCAACAATTCCAGATTAGTCCCATTGTTTCTCAAAACTTTATTTTGATTAAGGGATCCAAGAGTTTTCAAATATTTCAAGCCATCATAATAGCGATTTTGACATTTTCATCTACGAATCGAACTTCAAACCAACGAATTCAGATTTGGTGAAGTAGAAGAACTGATGAAGAAGACCACAAATGGCCATCAAAACTCTTGAATGTAAACATTTCTAAATTGGCGATATAAAAAAAAATTGGCCAAGTGCGAGTCGGACTGGCGCACTAAGGGTTCCGTACCATTATTTGGCAACACAACTTGTTTTTGAGGTAGCACCACCCACTTTTGGTTATAATATTTTTTTTTAAATACTTATTTTTAAAACGAATATTCAACTAAATGTTCTGTGAATATTGCAAGCGTCTACTTGTTGCCGTTGTTAATATCGAGCAAAAAACGACAAAAAAATCACGTTTGTTGTATGGGAACTCCCGAGTCATTTTAATTATTTATTTAAAAGTGAATATACAATTGAATATTCTGTGAATATTTCAAGCGACCACCTGTTGTTGTAATTAATATCAAGCAAAAAGCTTCAAAAAAATTACGCTTGTTGTATGGGAGCCCCCTTTAAATATTTTTTTTTTCTGTTTTTAGTATTTGTGGTTATAGCGCAAACTAGAGTTCAGTGTGATAAGCTGGGATCCACGAGTGGCCAAATATACATTTATAAGCGTATGTACGGTTACTATCCGTATCTTTTCCCATCCCTCTTTGTGTCTGGTATGGTAGGATTGAACACGCTAGAGCTAAGGCGCAAACTACAATTGGCTATGCACTATTGCCTAATTTAATAATAATATTAATTTAATAAAGTGAACAATCCAACCTTACTTAGTGATATGGGTATAAATGTGCCGGACAACTACATAAAAAGTGGTCGTAGACACCATAGGCTGTTTAGCTATCTTTCAGGATGTACACAGTATGCCATCCACGCACCAACACTACGGGCCCTCGCGTTAATTAATAAGTTTCTGTCTTAGTACCAGCATGTGTGACATATTCGTTGATAGTCTTAATTCTATTTATTTAAATTTGTTATTGTTATCTGGGCTGGCCACATCTGCCGCATGCCGAGTGAGCTGTGGGCAAAGATAGTCACGGAGTGGCGGCCTGACCCGGCGAGAAGGCGACGCGGCAGACCGAAGCGCAGATGGCGGGACGAACTCGATCAGTACATCGTTGACTGGAGGGAAGCAGCTCAGGATCGGGATGTATGGAGGGAATTGGGGGAGGCCTTTGCCCAGCAGTGGGACCCAAATGGCTCATAATAATAATAATAATAATAATTGTTTTTAAGTTCTGTGTAGAGTAGATACTAAGCGTTTTGGTTTTATTTCATGCTCAAGCTCTTTCTAAATAAATAAATGTCTAAATAGCGGCAACAGAAATCTGTAAAAATTTCAACTGTCTAGCAATCGGTTCACGGTTCATGAGATACAGCCTGGTGACAGACAGACTGACGGACAGCGGAGTCTTAGTAATAGAGTTTTACCTTTTGGATACGGAACCCTAAAAAAGTATTTTCTGCATCGCACCTATAAACACCTGCCAATGTTATCGCCAACAGACATTGTATTTAAAATAAAATTAAAAAAAAACTTCATATCGAGGATAAATATTTTTTTTAAGATATGGCATACACTGCCGGCCAAAAGTTTGAGACCACTTGTAAAAATCTTTGTAACCACCAAAATATTTCAAAAGTACACATGATAAAGAGCTAATTTGAACACCTGCGTATTCTATTGTTATCAAAGAATTTCTGCGAGTCATTTTTATTGTATATTTTTAAGTTATCATCCTTTAAAGGTCTATTGTTTCAAAACATAAATGAGTACCCGCGCGCTTACCAGGTGATAGAGTCATTGTTATATTTTTTATGGCCTGCTCATTTCTAATTATTTTGGTTTTGTTTTGCGGTAACCGTACTTCCGGATTATTTTAGCTTCCTTAAACATATTTTTTACCTGAGTTTTGATGGAGTAAATTTTTCATTATCTTAAACTAGTCTGAGCTCGTCGTTGTTACAGTGAAGACATCTTAAAATGGGAAAAGTGCGCGAAATTAGCAGTGAAACTCGTTCTGCCATAGTTGTTTTACACGGCGAAGGCAAATCTGAACGTGCGATTGCCTCTCAACTTAAGTTGTCGAAGACTTGTGTTCATAACGCAATAACCCGATACAAGGAGACTGGCAGTAATCAAGATCGTTCGCGATCGGGGAGACCGAGAGCTACCACTTCTAGCGAGGATAATTTCATCGTCGTTACCAGCAAGCGGAATAGACGCCTAACCGCACCAGAAATCCGCGCAGAAGTGAACAAATCCCGATCAGAACCTGTGTCATTGACTACAGTAAAAAGACGATTGAGAGATGCTAAGTTATTTGGTCGCGTCGCCGTTCGAAAACCACTACTAAGGCCACAAAACAAAAAGAAACGGATGCAGTGGGCCCTTACCCATCGAGACTGGACTGAAGAAGACTTTAAAGAAGTTCTTTGGACAGATGAATCCAAGTTTGAAATATTTGGTTCAAAACGACGAATTTTTGTTCGACGTACCGCCGAGGAAAAGATGATGCCAGATTGTGTGGTGCCAACAGTTAAGCATGGTGGTGGTTCCATTATGGTCTGGGGATGCTTCTCGGGCCATGGAACCGGAGATTTGGTACGAGTCGAAGGAATCATGAAAAAGGAGCATTATAAACGAATACTACAGCAAAATGCCGTTCCGTCTGGTTTAAGATTAATTAGAAATGGATTTTTTTTCCCAACAAGATAATGATCCTAAACATAGTTCAAAATTATGCAGGGGTTATTTAGAACATAAAGAAACAGAAAGGGTGTTAAAAAACATGGTGTGGCCCCCTCAGAGTCCGGATCTCAACCCCATTGAGCTATTGTGGGAAGAGCTTGACAGAAATGTGCGCAGTTGTTGTCCCTCCTCACAAGAAGACATGTGGAAGGCTTTACAAGAAAGCTGGAACAATATCTCACAAGATACAATTGATAAATTGATTGCTCGTATGCCGAGACTAGTGAAAAAAGTTATAAAATGCAAGGGAGGCTTTTTTGACGAAAAATCCGTTTATGATTTTATTAAATATGAACGTCATTTTTAACGTAAATGGTTGATATTTCTTGATTTTTTTTTTCTTCTTGATGAATGTGTATTAGTAAATAAGCATTTTAATTAATATCTAAACCTCTTGATTTATATTTTGAGTTTTATTTCATTTTGCTACTTAGATGTAGGTGGTCTCAAACTTTTGGCCGGCAGTGTATCTAGAAAAAAAATAGTGTCTCGATGTACCTACATCTCCTTAATTATATGAAAATCCGATGATCCATTCAAGAGTTATCCTCGGACAAAAATTGCGGACATACCACATACATTCAGCCAAAACGCCTAGCTGCCATTAAGAACTTCGTTCGCTTCGCTCACAAGTTCGAAAATTCAAATTATTTATTGGCAAGACTTGGTCAGGAGGAACTAGAAAGTTTACCTACGGAACAGGTAACGCCATAAAACTATTGTATCAGTCAACCCGTATGCCATAGTTTGTTTATCCCATTGTTCAAGCTTAGTGTGGGACCAGATGGTGCTGTATATGTATGTATATGTATACATTTTTTTTCGTAAGCTACTAGAAGAAGCCTCTATTTCTTTCCATGCATTCCCGCCATGAAATACCGTGGGGTGCCGGCAGTAGAATATTACCCCTCCTCTCGTACCCATAGATGCAGTAAGAGCCTGCTAAGGGATATCTCCGGAAGATGGGGAGCAGCGTCTTTCTCTGTATGAACATCATGTACTGCGCTCGCCATCCCGCCTGCCAAGCGTGGTGAGTATGGCAACTACCCCTCATGGAGATCCATGAGGGAGGCCTGTGTTCAGTAGTCGTTAGACGACACAAAGCCATTGCCCACGAGTTCTTTCCTCCGTCGACCGAGACACGTTCTCGGCTTGCCCGTTGACGAACTCACCGCCGCTAACCCGGAGGTGACGTCAACCCGTCCCACACTAGCTGCTAGGCACACGTTTAATAACCGGTCTCGGCGGCGAGGCCGAAGAATACACTCTTCAGTCTTAAGGTGCAGTTTTGCACCTGGACGTTAACCATCATTACATCTGATCAAAATCTGGCAACAGTCCAAGCCGTGGTACGAACCTAAGTGATGCCCTTGAGCTTGTTGCCCCATCCTAACTGGGCGCCCTCTGCGCTCGCCATAGTCCGGTAACGTTGTCATGGCCATCTGCGGTCAACAACATTAAAAGTCAATTCGAAAAAAAAAGACGCGGGTCAGCTAGTTAGATACCAATACTCAGTGTGCGATTCCTGCACTTGTAGTTTTTATTGCGCCTGACAATGGGCACTTTACCACTCGATAAATGACCCACACGATCTCGCCTTGCTTGACGTCGGCGTCCCATCTACGGGGATGCTAATAGGATGTTGTCATGATAATTATCTCGCTTTATCCGCGTCGTGCTATTAAATATTTATAATGAAATAAATTAACATCGGTTTTACGACAAATAAGTTATTACGTCTCCCAGAAGTACTTGGTGATTAAACATACCCATATTAAAGTATTATAAATGCTGAAAACTGCACACATCTGTTTTATTTTTAGTTAATTAATGCAACAACAGGAGGGTAAGGGGGTCCATCTCACACCTATGGGGCCCCAAGTCAACCTCACCTGCACGCGGTAACCACTGCCAACAAACGAACGAGGCTCTAACGCAAAAAACTCGCCACGACGCACTGGCCAGCGCGGCGTTTTATGGCTAACACCTCTTAATGATAAATGCCAATAACTCAGGGCCCTCAGGCGTGTTATAACGCCAAGACGCTACGAACGGACAAGCGATTGCTAGAGTTCCAAACAGAACTAGAGAACATCAGATGGGATGTAATAGGTCTTTCGGAGGTAAGAAGAAAGGGTGAAGACTTGATCAAATTGGATACAAGTGATCTACATATTCTTCTACCATGGTCACGAAAGCTCCACGTATGGAGGGGTTGGATTTCTCGTAGCGAAAAGTATTTTTTTTATATCATCATCATTTCAGCCATAAAACGTCCACTGATGAACACAGGCCTCCCTCATGGATCTCCATGAGGGGTAGTTGCCATTCTCACCACGCTTGGCAGGTGGGTTGGTGAGCGCAGTATGGGATGTTGATACACGGATAGACGCTGCTGCCCATCTTCCGGAGGTATCCCTTAGCAGGCTCTTACTGCATCCATGGGCATGAGAGGAGGGGTATCATTCTACTGCCGGCACCCCACGGCATCTAACATCGGGTCGTATTTAACGCTATTCATCGCTGTGACATCGACTCTCGATGTGCTCAGGGAACTGTATTCGTCAGCCACATTACAGGTCCGACTGCACAATTTGACCAACCCTGTGCCAATCACAAGAAGGGTGCGGCAGGGATGCATCATTTCGCTAAACTTTTTACTGCTGTCCTAGATGACATCGTAAAAATACTAGATTAAGAAAACAGCCGTATCAATGTTAATAGTGTCTTCCTATCGCATTTAAGGTTCGCAGACGATCTTGTTATTTTTGCAGAAAATTTCGACGATCTCGTTGGGTTTGTAACAGTACACAAAATGCAGGGTAGTACTGTTGACCATGCTGGTGTATACTTGGGCTCGAAGGTCTTTTATGATGATGATCAGGCACAAGCATGACTTAAGTACGGTAATATCATTAGAAGGTCTACTTATAGAAGAGCTTGTTCCAAATTAATCTGCAAACGACCTTGCAATAATGATGCGTTGAATGAGATGAACTGACTGAGAAACCTGTCCAGTGATAACTAAAAAGTAAAAAATAACTTTTTAACAAACGATATTTTATTTAAACGTACTAAAAATTATATTTTCCATAAAAGTTTAATGTCAACTTATAACGTCTTTACACAATTTATGTGATATAAACGCTTGTCGCGAGATTTACCTGTGTACTTAAATAAGTAAATTAAATAACTTGATCTAATTGATTTTAATATTTTTTCAAACAAATTACATACAAGTACTTGCTTAAATCTCGCGACAAGCTATTATGTCACATAAATTGTGTAAAGACGTTATAAGATGACATTAAACTTTCATAGAAAATATTTATTTTATTATATTTAGTACGTTTCTGTAAATGAAATGAAAAATAAAATTAAAAATGATTTATTTGCAACACTTATATACTTATACAGTGAAACCCTAATCCTAATCTAAGAGACAACTAATAAGTGTCACAAAATGGTCCTTGTATAAAAGCTTGTTTGTTAAAAAGTTTTTTTACTTTTAATTTATTATTTTCTTTTTATTGTAATATGTTGTTTCAATAAAGCGTAATATTATATTCTATGGAACCCAGATAATTGATAGAATACTTGAATACCAGAACCGACAAATATATCTGCAGATAAGCAAACATTTGTCGCGGAAGCGGTCGAACCCGCACCGCAACCTCCTGTATTTCAGCCGGGAATTAAACCAAAGCCAACTGCGCCACGGAGGTTGTGATTTGTTTACACAATGATTTATATAAATGCATTACATATTACTTTGGGAATACTTTCAAAATTGAGCTTTGAGTATGATAGCTCAGCCATAATCGTAATATAAAGAAATTTTAAGGTTGAAAGTTTTGTTAGGAAACGGATTTAAAAAAAGATTATGTTAGATTATGTTTTAAATTATACTTCTTAGGCGGTGGGCGATTTGATAATCAAGTCAAATTTTCGATCGAGGTCGAAAATTGGACGAGCATTGAAATGAAGAGTGAAAACTTTGAAGGACCTTCGTTTAGAGCCTTTATAAAAACACATGCGTGAAAAGAATAATACGGCGAGAAGGGTTATTTTAATAAGTCACTTCTATCACGTGTATGATGCAGGTGCAATTTTTTTATAGTATTATTTTTAATCACGTATGTAAATAAAAGTTCGTACGTTTCATCCGCAGTTCGTAATTAGCTGAGATCGGTTTTAATTAAAAAACTAATCGCTTCATGCTTGTTTTATTAATTTAACATTAGCATTTATAAAAGGTCTGATTTGCTAAGCATTCGAAGTGTAATTAATATTTATAAATCGGGCTTTAGACAGCTGATCATGAACATTCTACAAATAAGATTGATGTGATTCTTTGTTTTAATTTAAACAGTATATTCATAACTGATTGTGTGAAGACAGATTGGTTAATAAACACTATATTAATTTCCTGCTTCTATATTTTTTTTGTATCTTATCTTGCAGCCTGTCATTTATGGTAATGAGAATCATTATCAACTGACCGTGTGACATGTCCAGAGTAGTTTTTTAAACGCGGTTATGACAGGTGGATTTTGCCTTGCCTATCATCAGCTGCCCTAAGTGGCTTTGTCTGAGTTACTATACAGGCTGCAAGTGTGTTTTGTCTAATGTTAATTGCGAAAAAGTTAAAAGGGTTGTTGTGGTTGTGTGTGTATATTTCTTAGGGATTTCATGTGCGCAATGCAAAAGAGTTATATATAATTTAGTGACCGTTATAAAATAGTTTTCACCGCACACAGTATTATGAGCTACATGAGTAGGAATATAGTTTAAACAAGACGGCGTGCGTACTAAGGCCATGGAACAAAGTTTTAGTAAAACAGTAAATTGTGTGGAATCCGCATTATGACATTTATGTAAAGCGCTTAGAAAGCGTGCAGAAGCGATTTCTATGGCACCTGTCTTTTGGCTTTAATTTAGCAAAAAACTACCAAGCTGTACTGATCGGTACGTCATTTCAATATGAAATCTCTGTGTAATCGAAGATCACTGCTGGACAGCATGTTTCTATTTAGATTAATAAACGGTTTGACTGATGCTTCTTACTTACTATCAAAAGTTAACTTTACCTAGAAGGAACAAATACGCTTCATTTGCAAGACAAACTGCCTACAAATATAGGTCATTTTTTTTCCCTGAACAGGATATTTATATTTTATAATGGGATTCACAATATCAAAGCTAACTTTGTAAAAAATATTGTTGATGAGGACGGTTATCTGGGAATCAACACTGAAGTTGATGTTTTTTCAGGTCGCTTCCATAATTTTAAAAGACCCAACCATAACCCAACATTGGTTGACGTTAGTTCTATCATAGTATTCTCAATTAATATAAAAAAATATGTATAAAATATAGTTAAATTTAATAATATTTAGAAATTATTATGTTCAATTTGTTTTTTTTTTATGTTCAGTTTGTTTTTTTTTGTATCAAATCATAATTCTTTTTTAATGTTTTTAAATCATACATTATGTATGTATGTTGAAATTGATTTATTTTGCATGTGGTTTACAACTTTAATTGAAATGTCACTTTACTTGTGTTTATTTGTCATTAGCCTAAGTTGTTTTTTTAAGTGTTCATTTTGTTGGTGTGACTTTCTAGATAAATAAATAAATAATAGTAAATTATCGGTTACCCGATGCGGGTGTGGAAAGAACGTTAACTCTACGTCTATAAGCGTATCTTTGGGCTTTTGGGACTAATAGAATGAAAGGTTTTAGCGGACTTCCCACAACACAATACAAATTGGAACTATTTTTATTTCTTTTGTTTCTAGGTATTGATTTTCGCCCACATTTGTTAGCTTGAACACAAAAGGTTTTAACAGATTTATGTATAAGAGGAACCGTTTTGTTTGATAACGTCAAATGCAATGGTCAACAATTTAACATTTGTTGATTGTATTTAATAGTTATAGTTACATAAAGATTCTATACTATGTCTATGTATATCCCTGTACGACGGACTAAGCTAATGAATCTACTTATCAATCATATCAAATTTTGCCTTTGTCGTTTCATATTTTCTGGCTGTGCTCGAAATCTGTAACTCTTTTCCGCGTTAACCTTATATTCACATTAAATTTTCAGTAAACTACGCGCAAGGCGAATCGCCGCACGTGCTTGAGACCGGCACCTACACGCAGACGGCGAACCACCCTTGCATCGCGCTGTCGCCCAACGCAGAAGTACTGGCCGTCTCCGTCGACAACGCTGTGGAGTTCTACGACACCTATACTGGGAAACTGTACGACACCGTCGAGAACATCTATTCTGGTAAATAAACTATGAGTTTGTAATTGTAAGGCAATTCGCAGTATGTGGACCAGCACCTACGCCAAATGGCGAATCACCCTTGCATTGCGCTATCGCCCAACGCAAAATTCTGGCCTTTTCCGTCGACAGCGCTGTGGAATTCTACGACACTAATACTTGGAAACTGAATGACGCTGTCGAGAACATCTTCTCTGGATCTTTATAGCTATACATGTTAAGGCTTAGGCTGCTAGAGAGTAAATATAACTATCAGGTTATTATATCAGTATCCGTTCTAGAGGCCTGCACCTTTAATCAGATTGCGAAACACCCTTGCATACATAACTCAAAATTCACTTTTTATGGATTCTTATAGAATTGCCTGACTGCCTAAATTGAAATATTTTTCTGAACAAGAAGTGTGATGTAACGCATTCAGATGCGGGTTGGAGTTTATAACCTCTTACCGCATGCTCGAATTACTAAAACTTTACAAACACTGATGAATAATACACAGCCTTCGCCGGGACGAAACATTTTGTCCAGGAGTACAATAAATATTAAAGGCGGAATCAATAAAGTCCACAAGGTCCTACCCAATTTCCGTTTACTAGGGTTCAATCGAGTCGGCTATTGCAATGGCGCATGGCGTTACAATGAACGATCACGTGCTCTGTTTTGACCGATTTGCCAACTGGTATACATGCTGTACGGGACCCTGCAGTGTCTGGGACATTGTTAGATAGTTTAGGCCCAGCTTCTATACCATCCTCCCAACAAAGTCGGCTATTAGTCAGAGGAAAGAACAAGTCAAAAGCTTTATAAGCCGCGGGTTTTCTCACGATGTTTCCTTTAACCGTTAAGGCTCGTGTTGCCATACAACAACTGCCAAAAATGAGCTAGACACTATTGTGAAGCCATTTCAATAGACTTAGTCGCAAGAATGGGTTTAAATTACAATCAACAAACCATCAGGGAATAATTTCGTTCAAAAGAATTTCTAGGAAATTGATAAAGTTATTACCTTGGTCATCACTTTGGAGCCACACGCCATAAAATCACACGCGGCTTTCAAAATCACGGTCGAGCTTTTAAACGGAAATTGCCTAGCAGCCCACGCTCCGTACATTAACCTCTGGAGCGGTGCAGCAAATTGAATGTATCAAGCGACGGAGAAACAAAGTAACCCACTTTGACGACCTCCGTGGCTCAGTATGTCTAATAGTTGGTCTAGATGCAGGTCGCGGGTTCAATTCCTACCGGGGGACAAATCTTTGTTTTTTCTGTTGATGATTAGTTATGGTCTGGGTAGTTTTTCTATTAAATAAAAAGCCACTCAGTGGACCCGGAACGGCGTGAAGGCGACGCGGTAGATCCAAAAGGAGATGGCGGGACGAATTGGACAGGTACCTGAACTGGTCGACCAACCGGTCGGAAGAAGCTCATGATCGTGATGTCTGGAGGGAATGTCTTTGTCCAGTAGTGGGATTGTGAGAACTCATCATCTATATACATATATATAAAATGAATCCCTATTTCCCTTGGTCACGGCATCACGCATAAACGGCTGGACCGATTTCCCTAATTCTTTTTTTGTTGTGTTTGTTATTGTCAGGAGAAGGTTGCTATGAAAGATAAAAATAAGAAAATTGCGCGGAAAATTAGAAAATTTAAGAAAACCACCATATTAAATTATTTCTAATGTAACCTTAGCGCTTTTGAAAAAAAATAATCGTTTTTAATGTAACCTTATGGCGTTTGACATAACATTTCTTTATTTATTTATTTAACGTACAAAACACGTCACAACCACTTTAAACAATGAGGTTACATAATGGTAAATTATAACTTGATTGTAACATAAACTTATGTATGTACGTACTGCTATAATATAAATTTATATCGAGTAAATAGAGCCTTTACAAAAACAGGTTATTGACATAAAATAGAAAATGGTTAAATAAATTACGATTATGGTAACTAAAATTAGATTACATGCAATATTATTACTATTACTAGGTAGTAGCATTATACTAAGTGCTTGAACTCGAATTATTTTCTTTGATATTGAAGTGGAGGATCTCTTTAATAATTTTAATGAACTGACCTAATCTTGGAACAAATATGTCGAGTCTGCCGTCATCTTTATGTAGCTCATTAAATTGACGAGCCATTCTTGTGAGGGGATTGAAGTGAGAAATATTATTTCTAAAAGTATGTAACTCAAAAACATTCTTTTTATTAGAGTTACGAGCTCTGAAATTTATATTAAATGATATTTCAGATAAAAGTTTGGGAGAATCTATTAGGGAGTGAAGTAATTTGTAGAAATAAATAAAATCAAAGTAAATACGACGAGTTTCTAAAGATGTGACGCTGAATTTTTGGAGCCTCTCTTCGTAACTCAAAGATAAGCGTCCGGGTTTAAGACGATAACATACGAACCTCAGGAATTTTCTCTGAATCCGTTCGATGTTGTAACTGTAAACTTTGTAGTTTGGGGACCAAATAGGACTTCCGTATTCTAAAACGCTTCGCACTATGGAGTTAAAAAGGTAAATTAAGCTGTGATAGTTTCTAAAGCCTTTAGTAGATCTTAAGACAAAACCCAACAATCGGTTGGCTTTATCTATGATATAATGATAATGTTCACGAAAAGTAAGCTTATCATCGAAATATATACCAAGATCATTTGCAACGAGGGAGCGGTTGAGTTTATGATTGTCAATAGTGTAATCGAAAGTTATTTTGTTACGTTTATTGGTAAAAGAGATGAAAAAACATTGACAGATTGCGTGCTGCAAATATCGTCGAAGAGGATATCTAATATAATTTAATTTTCAATTACAAACTATTCCTACCAGTCAAACATTTGATGTTCGGCCCTTCGGTGTCACTTGGTTGTCATATATTTATAGGTGCGTTCAAAGTTTATTGTGTGACTAAACTTAAGCTGATTATATTATTTTGCTCAATCAGGTAGTAGTAGCGGTAGTAGTCGTAGTAGAATAGTTTTAGGGTAGTGTTCGAGTAGTAATTATAGTGTGTAGTTGTTGATTAGTTGTAGTGTAGTAGTAGAGTAGTAGTAGGTTAGTAGTAGAGTAGAAGTAGAGTAGTAGGAGAGTAGAACCTTTTTAGAATAAAAGGTACATGCAGAAACTTAGACATTAAAATTCAATCTTTGTATTCTACGAAGTCTGTGTGCACTAACGTGCAGTGCTTCTTGAATGCACAGTCTGCATCCAGCCGTCCTCCTATGCGTTTCAGATAGCTCTTGGTAACTCCATTACCACTTTGAAACCATTATTAGATAGGACTCGCAAGGCATTCCATCGCCTTGTATAATTAAAACATCGTCTTGTACCTCTATAATTAAAACCATTTATAATTTACTTATACTTGATAAGTTTGAAATGCAAATGGCCGACGTAGCTTATAGAGCAGGTCGGCTCTAGTAAGACTGGGCTGGACACGTGAAATCGTATGTTCCAAGAACTCTGGGCAAAAACCACCACAGGTTGGGCTCCCCAACAACGACGACCACGTGGAAGGCCCAGGCGGCGATGGAGAGACGAGCTAGACTCCTACAGCAAATATTGGCACCAGAAAGCACAGGACAGGGATCAGTGGTGGAGGGAAGAAAGGCCTTACCCCTGCTGTGGGAAAAATCAAGCTCATAAATAATCAAATACATAATGAGTTTTCACATACAATTTATACGTCATAGACTGTGTAGAATGTGTGTGTGTGACCCGAAAGGGTTAGTACCTACACAAAGAACAACTTTAGTTATACAGCTTTCCAGGATTCGGTAATGTTTATTCAAGGTAAGACCACGAAAGTTTAAACTGCAATTCGTCGTTGCGCGTACAAATGTCGCTATGTGGTTTTTTCACACTTTTCAGGAGGAACAAAAAACTGATTTTCTCCAAAAATACCATGAACATTCCATCATTATTTTTTTCACTTTAATACTTTAACAAATTGACGTAGTTTTAGATTACTTTTGAATAGATAACATTATTCATAATTATTCAATTAAACATAATAGGCAATTTGAGTGATAAATAGGTACGTAGTTTATTATTACTATATATTGTCGATTATACGATAATGACAACCTGAAAACGCCAGCTGATTCTTGACAATTTTAAATTATAGGAATGCCCGATTTTTCCCTCTAAAACGATTGTTTTCATAGGCTCAAACCCTTTCGTTTGGGTTAGTGCACAATCACACATGTTATAAATAATACACCCTGTGTAATAACAACTCGATCAAATAACCTTGCCTTGAGATTCTATTCATCGAGGCTTACGGTAAACTTCCTTCAAAACATCAAACATAGAAAAACACGTAAAGTACACAAATCGAAGGTAAAGCCCATCATCTATTCATCGCCTTCTTAATCAATCCGCTATCCTATCAGTCAATAACATCACATGGCGGTTATTATTAGCAAAGCAATTAATGACTACGTAATTCCAATCATTCTTTAATTTTATAACAAAAATTAACAGACTTCAATTACCCTAATGGTAATAATGGGTAGGCAGGTGCGACAGTAAATGGATGTGTAACAAATACATCATAGCAATCATTCGAAATTTATATATTTAAAAACTTAACTGTATATCAATATTGTATATATAAAACTCTTCCATTACTGAGTGACTGACAGACAACGCACAGACTAAACCACTGGACCTAGAGACTTGAAATTTGGCACACAATACCTTGAGTATCCTAGACGTGCACTAAGAAGGGATGTTTTGAAATTCCCACGGGAATGGGAACTACGCGGGTGAAATTGCGGGGTGCGGCTAGTAACATAATATAATAAAGGTGTGCTTAATGCTAAAAGCATTTTCTAACTGCCTCCTCGGTAGTGAGAATGATATGCTAACATCATCATCATCACCATATCAGCCGTAAGACGTCCACTGCTGGACAAAGGCCTCCCCCTTGATCTCCAAGTATTGCGATTGGAAGCGGCCTGCATCCAACCTCGACCTGCGGTTCTTACCAAGTCGTCTGCCCATCTTGTAGGTGGACGTCCTACGCTGCGCTTGCCGGTCCGTGGCCTCCATTCGAGAACTTTTCGGCCCCATCAGCCATCTGTTCTGCGCGCTATATGGCCTGTGCATTGCCACTTCAACTTGCTAATACGTCTGGCTATATCGGTGACCCGAGTTGTGCTACGTATCTCCTCATTTCTGATTCGATCCCGTAGAGAAACCCTAAGCATAGCCGAGCCAAGCACAGCATAGCTCGGCCCAATAGAACTCTCTCGCGAACACTTTGGAGCCTTTATTCCGCTCTATCAATCCGCTATCAGTCTACAAACATCCATACAAACAAACTTTTGGAGTTATAATATTAGTTAGGTTAACTACGTTAGATTCAGTAATTGAAGCAAGGCGGTCCGTTCACAAATAACAGTATCGCTGTGCTGAGCCCACATTGAGCCATACCTGTCCATTACAGTCGGATTGAAACGTCAAGCTAATGATGATAAATACCTAGAGCAATAAATACACTGACAGAACATTTTCTTTTTCCCCCATTAGTCAGCCGGCTGCCAATATTTACGGCTGTCGCGGGCTTTCACCGGTGGAAACCAGCGCCAATCGTGTTGGTCTTCCCGTTTATTATTCAGAAAGTGGGACTAGCACATTGATAATCCATACGTAATATCTAAATGAACAATCGGCTCCCCATTCGTCACGGAACGGGGACTTCCTGCTTCGTAGAGGCGAAATACGTGTGGAATTAATTTTGAGTGTTTAAGGCACTCCTTAAATGTACTATATAATGTTGTTCATTTAGATAATAAAATGGATTTTCACAATGTCACGCCGAATCAATTAATCTATACTTAATGAATAAGTACTGCACATTATCTAGCCCTAAAGTGAGCAGAGGTTGTGTTATGGCCGTTATGGGTACCGGAATGGTTGATAGATTGCTAAAATACATTTTACTTTGTAAATACATGGTTATAATACACAGAATACACCGAGCAAAATATCTACAGATAAAGCAAACATTTTGTACCCGGCGGGCTCGAACCCGCAACCTCTTAGCCGGCTATTAAACCAATTGCACCACGGAGGTCCGTGGCGCAGTATAATTAGAGTTTAACACTCAATTATCGTATAATCAGCTGTTGAAAATAAAATTTTCGTAGTCTTTTCTTGAATTAAAATCACCGAATCCTGGAAGTCGTAAAGTTGTTCCTTGGGGAGGTGTGGTCAAAATTACCCCCTTTTGGTTTAGTACACATATTATAGTACATGGTGTATTATAAAATGTTTACTAACCTGAAACATTGTTTTATATTACATTATTAAACACCTATCTAGAATGGTATAAAATACTCGCAGGTTCGTTATCAAAAGACATTATTGTTACGTCAATTGCAATTCCATTTCGTTAACTCGTCCGACTCGTTCTAAAATGATGATTCAGGAATGATTCTCAGTTAGATGACCGAAATTATAGGTAGTTTTAAAGTAGCAAGGTCTTTACATCTATTTTATGCGGCGCCGGCGCGTCTGCAACTGGTTGTCATAAGCTGTGCAGGACGCTGCACCATCCTCTCAGCTTAGTCAGCTATTAGTCAGAAGAAAGAACAGCTAGGGCCGCAGATTTCCTTACGATGTTTTCCTCCACAGTCAAAACCTGTTTTATGAGCACATAACATACAAGTACATTTTTCACGAAATTAATTTGAAAAAGTAGATGTATAGATAGATGTACTTGCTTTTAAAACTTACATCGCTTACCTACATATTACCTTTTTGCTGTGTCATCATTATATTAGATAGTCATAATAATGTACAAGGAATTGTCCATTATGACTATTTATGACTGTTTTGCAAAATGTGTAATAAAAAACAAATTATAAACCTAAAATTCACAGTAAGCAGCACAGTTTTGGTGACCCAGGTTCTATTAGCTACAGCACAGATAATATAGTAAACTAGGGCAGAATGATTCCCCGCGTAATGAATGACTAATAAGTCGCAATCACACAACCGTCGAGTGTAGAATTACCGTACACTCATAAAAATTATATAATCTGCTGATGCACGCAACGGCTTGGTAATAAGGCTGAGACTTCAGAGATCCATGTTTGGCTTGAAGGCTCATTAGGTCAAGGTTGGATAAGTGGTAGACTCGAATAAAACATTACTATGTCATGTCACACAGGAAAAGCTTGTAAGGCGGAATAATAAACATGACAATAACGTAACGCACGTTGTAATTTAAATCTGGTATGCATAATAAACTAAATACAATCTTATGTATCTTGGTAAAAAAGGAAATCCATTGTTTCGATGATAAAACATAACAAGTTATTTCCATGTTTAGACAGAATGAGAAACCATGAAATCGCGTGTTTTAGAGTAGGTACCTGCGAAGTGTTATAAATAGGAAGCTGATTACTGATTAGATACATGTTTTTGTAGTACTTAAAAAACCCACTTCGTATGTACTTTAAACAAGTGTATGTTTAAGAATGCATGAAATAGAATTATTTGGGTTTGTTAAAAATAGACCATCCGCCATCTTATGAAGACGGCCAATTTTAAAGTTTTGAGTAAGTATTTTTTTATTTATCTTATTGATCACACAACATAATGTACACCAGATAAAACTTAAGTACACAAACATATTTATACGTAGGTAAGCATCATTACAAGTATAGGTGACGACTAGGTACATGTCGTCACCTATAATATTGTAATGATGCTATTAAAGATTAAATAATTGAGCGAGTAAAAAGTAATAAATATAAAACCTAACTAAACAAATCATTGAAATTTTTAATTTAATAAAATATTGAATAATTTATTGAAATAATACAATTAATAATTTATTGTAATAATACAATTAATATAACACAGAGACAGTTATTTTTACACTTGCGAATATAGAGTCTGAGAAGAGATCGACGTCCGAATTTTATGTCCAAGATTGGACTTTGATGAGGTGACTGTGATTAGATTAAATCTAGAGGCCCTAGGTAGTTTTAATGGTGAAGTGAAGTTTAAAATTGATAACAAATCTGAGACATCTAATGTTCCATTCGCAAGCCTGTTACACAAACATGACATCTAGAATTCGCCTTCGATCCGATAGAGAATGAATTTTGAAGTATTTTAATCGCTATAAGTTATACAGTTTTGGCTTTGTTGCACGAAACGAGAGATGCCACAAAAATCGCTTTTGAACACTTTCGATACGTTTAGAGTAGATATCATAAGTTGGATTCCAGACGACACTACAGTATTCCAGACTGCTGCGGACAAGGGTGTTATATAAAGTAGAATTTTAGTTTTTGGACATTTAAAACTTTTGCAGTTACGCAGAACAAAACAAAACCAAAAGTCTTGAATGCTTTGGCACAAATATGCTCTACGTGTACATTAAACCTCAGTTTGGAGTCGAATTCAACGCCTAAATCTCTTATTCTAGCAACTTGAAGCAATCTGTCAGTACCTATTTTGTATTCAGAAGGGACAACGTTATGTTTCCTTGAAAAGCGTATCCAGGAGCACTTTGGTATGTTAAGGTCCATTCCGTTTATCCGACACCAATTAATCAACCGATCTAGAGCCTCCTGCAGAAGCTCCGCGTCAACCTTGTCATTAATAACATTAAAAAAAATCAAATCATATTTTTACCGGAACTAAAGGTTTTATTCACAATTTCAGCCCAATCGAATGTCAGGATTTAATTCAGCTTGCAAGATTTTTCCCGTATAAACATACAAACATCGAAAGTAGGTAAATAAAAGCTTTTTAAAACACCCAAACAGACAAATATGCAGTTCATAAAACATTTGTCCAGCGACGGAAATCGAACACGCAGTCCAGCAGCCTTGAGACCAACAGCGCCGCGGAGGTTATCGTTATGGAATAAAACATTCAGATATTAGAGTACCTTCGTAACATCGAAACCTTAACCTGTTAAAAAGGTTTTACCTTTTAATTTCTACCTGCCCTAAATAATTCGTTTTATTTTCTTTATGCGTCGCGGTGTCAGTGTTCATAAAAAGCAGCTAGTCATTTTATAGTACCATAAACCGATGTGCTATGTCGTTTGAATACCGCCATAACCTTGACGCGAGGACCTATCGTTAATCTTAGCGATAAAGTTTTCCCTGTCGGTAAAAACTCCAAAAGGGTTAAAATTCAAATTAATTTAATTCAAACTAGACATAAAAACACTACACACAACACCATCTAGTCCTAAACTATATTTTTTTTTTTTTTTTTTAAACTTAGCAAAGCTTGTATTATGGAAAAATATCTGCAGTCATGGGAAACATTTTTCCTAAATCGAACCCGCAACATTCTGCGTCTCAGCCGGCTGTTAGACCAACCGAGCCACGGTGGTCGTAAACTGCACATTATGAACGTCAATTCCAGAAAAACTAAAGATAAAACTTGATTTGTCCGCTTCTGTTTTTTTTTTCAAGTAAAAGAAGAACTCTTTCGCTTTTAGATATTGTTACAATTTTCAATAGTCGTAGGCATCTTTTCGAATCTTCAGAATATTTTATTAAAGCTGAGCTAAATAAGTTTAGCTCGAGGAATATGATCATGAAAATCAAAATTGCTGTTGTTGCTCATAAAGCGGGCAGAGAAACGCTGGAGGTTTATGGTTACATTTCCGCCAAAGGATAAGTACCTATGTATAAATAATATTTGTATGATCTTTAGATAGCTCCCGTCTGTCTTGTCCCCCGGTCTTGTATGCGCGCTTTTATGTAATGTTTAAAAAAAATATGGTCTTCTGGTGAAGACCAATAGATTTTTTTTAATACAATACCCATAACACGTTCTGCTAATTTTGGGGCTAGTGTGTAAAAACTGTGCTTTATTTTGAGTGAAAAGTTCAACGCATAATTTAGTTCAACGAGTTATATCATTATTCAATTTGATATCATCATCATCTTCGGCCTATATTAGTCCACTGCTGGACATAGGCCTTCCCGAATCTGCGCCATTTCACCCTGTCTTCTACATGCCGCATCCAGCGTCTACCAGCGACCGTCCGCAAGTCATCACTCCATCTAGCTAGTGGTCGTCCTACACTACGCTTTCCAAGCCGCGGTCTCAAGAACTCGTTTACCCCAACGGTTATCGGTTCTTCGGCAGATATGGCTAGCCCACTGCCACTTTAGCTTGCTTATCCTATGTGCTATGTCGACGACCTTGATTCTCTGTCGGATTACCTCGTTGCGGATTTAATCCTTCAGAGAGACTCCGAGCATAGCACGCTCCATAGCTCGCTGAGCGACTTTAAACTGGTGGACCAGCCGTAACCTAAGTGTCCACATTTCGGCACCGTAGGTCATGTCATGACGGGTAGGACGCACTCGTCGAGTCTTCTTGCTGGACGATTCGCTATAACTCTTGAGAACAGCTTATAGACGTGGCTCAGAAGCGAGATGGGTCTGTAGTATTTAAGAACAGTCTTATCGCCCTTCTTAAAAAATAAAACCACTTAACTCCCGCTCCACGCCCTTGGAATTCTCCCGGAATGAAGAGAACGGAATCGAAGAGGCGCAGTAGCTCTAGAATAATGGGAGCTCCTCCTGCCTTCAGCAGTTCTGAAGTAATTCCATTTTTACCCGGGGCTTTTCCATTTTAAGCTGTCTCAGAGCCAGCACGATCTCGTCTCGATCGATACCCGGTAGTTCGTCCGTGTAGTGGCGTGTCAGGGTGGCTCAAGGATCATGGTCTTCACGCTGGGGACACGGAGCATGTGCGGCGTATAACCGGCCGTAGAAGTCTTCAATATCAGCGTGAATCTCCGGCCTCGACAGGACGGTTTTGCCCTCCCGACTCATTAGTTTTGTCAGGTGGCTCCTTCCAAGCTGCTGAGTGAACACTCTCGGTTTCGCTCTATCGCCTCTAGGATGAGGCGTGTGTTGGAGCTCCGAAGGTCGTGCCGTGTCATCTTCGCAATACGCTTGTTTAGGCCTCTCTGACGAAGTAACTGAGGTGCATTCCCGCCTCATTGTCATAAGCCGCAGTCTCATCCGAGAGTTTGGGCTTCTTACCTCTACGTCGCGTTTGGCAGAATTTGATGCCTTCGCCTCTCAGTGTTTCAACCAGATTGTGTAGGGCCTCGTTTAAGTCTTTGGTGGGTTCCGATGCAGCAAATCTTTCTCCGAGTATCCTCTGGAACTCCTCGGAGTCCGCCATGATTTGGAGTGGATTAGGTCGGAGCGTGGACTTTATCAGACGGTTTCGTTCATGGTGTAGATCGATATTCAGAGAGCCTCGTAGAAGTCGGTGATCAGATCCGGTATTGAACCTGTTGATCACAGAGACATCTTTAAATATGTGCTTCTTGTCCGTCATGATAAAGTCGATCTCGTTTTTACTTCGCCACGTCCACAGCCTTTTGGGGCTTCTTTTTAAAGAAAAAGTTAATTAAGAAGAGACCCTCCTTCTTCAGGAAGTTGACAAGCATTTGCTCCCTGTGGTTCCGAAATCCAAAACCATGTGGTCAAACACGGGACTCGCTGCAATTCTGGACTCACACATTAGCGTTGAAGTCCCCCATAACAACGTTGAAGTGGGCCTTGGTGGTGTTGTGTAAGGCTTTAGACATGTCCTCATACATATCTTCCACTTCGTCATCTGAGTATGCCGAGGTCGGTGCGTAGACCTGAATGATCTTCAGACTATAACGGTACGCTACCCTGGTCGACACACTGGAGACTTCTTCGACGTTGTTAGTGAGGGTTCTATTTACGAGGAACCCTACGCCACCCTGGGATGTTCGATCACCCTCGCGGTAGTACAAAAGGTGGCCCGTGTCTAGGGTGATAGTGTTCTCGCCCTCTACGGACTTCACTCAAACCTAGAACATGCCACCTTAAGTTTTCCAGCTCCACTTCCAACTGTGCCAGATGTTCGTCAAGCCTCAGACTGCGCCCAATGTAGGTTGCCAAGGTCAGGTGGGATGGGCGGCCTTCCGTAGCCCAGGGATTCGTAGCACCCCCTGCCCTGCCGTAACCGTGACCGCCGCCTTCGTCAGGCATAGCATGGCGACCGGGAACTGGGGGCCGATTCCTCTAGTGTCTTTTCATTTTTGGGGGTATGGCCATAATCACCACGCTCGGCAAGTGGGTTGGCGATCGCAGGGGCACAGCTTCTCGCACCGTTGACACTGCTGCCTGTCAACGGCCAGATGATTTAGCTGTGACATCTAAGCTAGGTTATTCCGCCTTTAGCCGGTAAAAGATATCAGAGCCTCGTCCGTTATTTAGCAGGGGTACCTCGGGCCGGTGAGGTTGGCTTGGGTGCCGATGGATGTAGGTTGCGTGTGTCTGTCTGTGGCACCGTAGCTCTTAAACGAGGGAACCGATTTGCATGAAGTTTTTTTTATTTAAAAGCAGGTTATCCGGCAGTGGTTCTTAAACATGTTTCATCAAAATTGGTTAAAAAGTTTACAAGATAATAATATGGGGGGGTGAAGAATAATCGAATGTTTCCAAATATACCCGAGTTTGGTATGAAAGGAAATGATGTGTGGAATGCAAAACCGAAAGTTATACAGAAAACGGTCGAGCCATTTAGAGATATAGGGGTTGAACGTATGGGTTAGGTTCTGTAATCTATGGTATGTATGGGTGAACAATCAAATGTTTTCAAATATACTTAAGTGTGGTATCAAATGAAAGGGTATGATGTGTTGATTTCATAATGAGGGCACATTACATAAAAAATGGTAACCTCTGAGACTAAGTAAAGTGTCGGGGATTAATTAAAATTTAAAATTTTATAAACTTGTTAAGTTCATGGATTAGTTATTTATAAAAATCAGGTGTCAGATGAGTTAGTATATCTATATTATATAAAATTCAAAGTCCTGACTGACTCACTGACTGACTGATATATCAACGCACAGCCTAAACCACTGGACCTAAAGACTTGAAATTTGGCACACATATACATTGAGTATCCTAGAGGTGCACTAAGAAGGGATTTTTTGATATTCCCACGGGATAGGGAATAAATGGGATTTATATTTTCGAATCAAAGTGACTCTGCGTGAAAAAGGGGATTTTATGTTGTATGACTTCCACGCGGACGAAGGGTGGGATTTTACGTTGTATGACTTCCACGCGGACGAAGGGTCGGGCAAAAGCTAGTACCTTATATAATTGAAAAAAGTTGTCTACTTTCCCCTCTGCGCAACAATGGAGTTGCCAGGTATAAACAGGTAGGCGTTATTAGTAGGTATATCAAATACATGCAGCCATATTTTTGAATTCCTTGGGTATAATCTCGATGCTCGACTTTCATAAATTACTAATCAGGGATGTTAATTAAAAAAAAAATTAATAAAACATTTTGTTGTTTAACATCATAGGCACGTGATTTAGCTAGGCAACCTATTTGCAACTTATCAATGTGTACATTATCTAGCAAATCTTTTTTGTTTCATTCAATAACAGATGAGGGTAGATGTTTCATAACCTCTTGATCTCTGGATTCCCAACTTGTCGTGGTTTTTTAATGTTAAGGAAGGAATTGAGTAATTAACGAAACCTCGCTTCTTGCTCAACGTCATTGTAACGTAATTGTCTGTTTACCATGAGCTAAGGTTGCCTTGAATTATTGAAGTTTTCAAGGCGTTTCGGTATCGATCGACCGCATTTGACACGCCACGTGTCTTAGAAATGGACACTCCTTGTTTCAGTCGTTAGGTGCAAGCAAGGATGCTTAAATAATTTACTTATGTAAGAACCACCTGCCATGAGAAATAGGTTGCCATTGCTAATGCAACATGATGTCAAATGTGATCTATTCGCGTGTATGATTCGGTGGTGGCATAAAGCACTTTGTAATATTACTATTTTTTTTTTATGTAACTATTATTTTCTTTACTGTGCGTGTGCTTTTATATACAGTCATATAAACTATTATAATACGAGTAGCACTCACACAGAAAATAAGCAAACGATGCATTGGCCTAGCACAGTGTTGTGGAGAATGAAACTAAGGGAGGCCTTTACCCAGCAGTGGATGAAGTCTGTCTGTGGGAGATGGTGGTGATGCATGATGATGTATTCGTTGGTAATGGATTATTGTCCTTGATTATTTCTAGGGAGCCTGGTTGGTCTATTAGTCTCTCACGAAAATGTAGCCAGGCTACTCTTAAACGCAAATTGCGATGAATCGAAATCGTAAACAAGTCAAACTAACTCTTATGGTCATTACGTAATAAGGATTGCCATTCTGACGATAATATCGTAATCGTTTTCTAGAGTAGGCGTACAGCGTATAAGACCTGTAAGTAGCTGTTACCAGTTCTTCTATCTCTATAAGGCGTACCCTTAAATGTAGGTACACCAATATATTTCATAATTTATAAAACCTAAATCTTATAGCAATTGTACACTACATGATAGGTAAATCATTTTTACATATGTAAGGCCTGTGCATCTATTATAGCTGATTTATATAGCGTGAGCAATTGGTAATCATGCTGGGGACATCATTCGATATCATCATTCAATGATTCAAGATATGAAAGCCTGTGTTAATCCATATGTGCAAAGTTTTAGCTTGATCTGTTAGGAAGGTTTTGCTTGAAGAGGTTACATCGGTCAGATTTATAATATAAGGGGATAATAAAAGTACCTAAACGTGTATTAAATAGTTCTCCAAGAAGACACTCCCAGAAAAAAAATAGGTAGATACATTATTCTTCGCAGATTACCCTTTTTTTAAAGAATGTCATCTTAGATAAAGATAAAAGATAAAAATTGTTTATTTTGTCACAGAAATAACACAATATTATATTTTTAAAACTAATTAAATTTATACAGAATAATACCGTGACAAAAAAGGCCACTACTCAGCATTTGCTGTGGCAGAGCAGGTCGTACCACAGCGCTGGTCTTCCGTAGTTACCATCGTTTGCGATTGGTGGCAACCGCAGCACACTAATTAACATAAAATGACATATCTAATAAATGACATAAGTAACTAATTAAAATAAATGAGACATTAATATCTATTTTTTCCTTTTCTTTCTTTCGAACGAGCTTAATATGCAACAGATATACAAAAATAGAACATTATATTATTATAGTGAAAACTAAACTATACTAAAATATAAATTTAAATGTTTTTTCTCCAAATTCTAACAATATGTAGGTTATAAAAAAAAAAATAACAATTTATAAGCCATTTATGGATGGTCCGAGGCCTAGAACAGCGGGCTGTCATACTAGTCGAATTTGACTGTGTCTTACCTTTATTTTCAGGTAACATAACTTACATGAAGTTCGACGCAAGTGGAAAGTATCTTTTCGTGTGCGGAGACCGTGTGGTTCGGATCCTCCACAATGTGTGCGGTTACTTCACCACCATCGCCAGCTGCCGGCGACTGCTCGGCCAGAAGCAATCCTCGGCCACTGTGGACCGCCTCAGGAAACACATACAGGAGTGCAAGGAAACGCTAGCTACTTTCGGGAAATAAGCCATTAATTGATATAAATTAACTATAATTACTTGGGGAATTGCATTTATCTTCTAAGTGTCAAATAGTGCATTTATTTTCTTAAATGGTTGAGCTCAGATCTTCTGCCAAGGGATATTGCAGACGTATATTTTAAGCCATCTTTCTACCAGTAAGTAAGGAAAATCTCGTCAGCAGCATTTATTTTGTATGTGAGTATTCCTATCGTATTTTTGTATGTTTTTAGACTTTGGTATCAAAATTGATTAGATTGATCTCGGTCCAAATTTCTGTATAAGATTAAATGTTTAACTAAGAATAGTTTATGTCAAAGAACTGAAATACACGTGATCTATGTCTAAAATTCTTGATTAAAGTCATTTGCATGTATTATTTTGTTTGTAATTTTAATTAAGTTTTAATAAGCCTAAATTTATAGCCTGTTTACCCTGTATGCCTGTTAAGGTTATTCTGTCGTTGTGAGGTGTCAATTCTGTTGTCGCTCTTCCTAACTGAAATTAAGTAAAATGACAAATAGCTATTCCGTAGGTGGCGTTCCAAAATTAAGTCGGACCAATTTGACCTAATTTTACGTTGACAGTTCAAAATTTAGAAACGTCGCAGATATCATATTATAAGCCTTAGGAAGAACAACAGAATTGATGCAGCACAATGTGATCAACTATGCAAACAGAAAATTCTCATAGATTGTTCCTAAGTAAACACAATTTGTGGGGCTATTTATCTCATTTTTTACTTATATATCTAAATTTACTATAGTGGAAGAAGACTTCATTAAAATACCCATTGAGTAAAAATGCAGTGCACTTTTAGGTAGTACTACAGTTAAGCATTTGAAAACTGAAATATGCACCGGTAAATCCCGTTTTATAATTACTCAAAATGTATGCTATTTTTTAATTTTCTCCGTAAAATGAAACGCAATGAATATTGTTTTTTTTGTGTTGGCAAGACTGACATTCTGGCGATCATTTCTCAGTGTCCGTGCTAAAACTTTTAGCACGGGCACCTTTTAGCCTAAAAGGTGCCCGTGTATGAAGAAATTAATAATTTACAGTTAATGGTGAAATATGCAAATATTTTGTTAGTAAAAAATTTAAAGAACAATTTTTTTTTCTTCTTTTTATAATAAAGTATTTAGTATGTCCATCATTCTACAATTTTTATAATTTTTTTCAATTGAAAATAAAGATGTAAATTTTCATTTTAAAATTAATCAATGTCACCCCGTTTTACGACACTGATTTATAAGCACGTCTTTATTAGAATTGACTGTTTCTGGTTTTTATTCTTCATTGTTTTCTAAAAGACTTGAATTTATCTATACAATGTCTCTAATTATGAATTCTATTAAAATAATGAATATAATCAACTGGTTTCATTTACTTACGTAACACATGGAAGAGGAAATAAAACGAATAAGATAATATTTTAACTTTATTGTGTTTCGCACAAAAGTGACTATTGACAATAATGTTGAGATAATCTGTGATAATATAATTTTAAGTACAGTTTCACAGCTTTGGATAAAATAAATAACCTTTAACTTCGTTATCTTGATTTCTCCATTCAATTCCGTACATTTGCCAAAATAGATTTAATTTCGTCAAACTAAACTACTTACAACCTTTATCACCATCTTCTATCGTTAGGCTGCCTGTCCACCGGAGCGGAGCTGAGAGGAGAAGATTGAACCAATAGAATTGCATAAAAACTTTCGAATTTTTTGGTCAGCTTCACTCTTACTCTCCGCTCCTCTCCAGTGATATGCAGTCTTATTATGGATCGCTGCAACGACATTTAAGTGCGAGTTTGAGATGGCAGAAATTGGTAATAAAGATGCTATTTTCTTTAGATGACATGCGTAACGAAGGATGCGAACCTGATAAGATCAAAAGATACATTGCGATCAGACTGATTGTAATTTGAAATGTTCCAATAATGTTTTAGACTAATTAATTTAAATTGCAAATTACTCAGCCGACTTAAAAAAGAAGGTTATCAAGTCAACTCGAAGTGAACCATACCTTCATGTTTACCTAAGTGTGAAGTGGTATATAAACATATTATTTTTCGTTTCGCACGTCATCTTAATTTTAATGAAAATATTTTAGAGGGCTTTCCTACTTAGCAGTATCTTCTTGGACAATAAGACGTTTCTAAACTTGTGCATATTGATTATTATAGACCCATCATTGAGTGTGCGTAAAAATCACTCGAGAGTACAAGCCGTGTTTAAAACAATATAAAATATAGACAGGGCGCCTACTCTAGAAAACGATCACGATAATATCGTCAGTAAGTCTACCATGAGTTTTCACAATCTATATTCGCTAGCGACTGTAGTTAACAAAATGTATGAAAACTTGTACAGCGCCTCTAGCGGATAGTTTGGTACTAAAATACGCAGCAAACTATACTACAGCGACTGTAGCTTGGGCTTCATTTGCTTAGAATTTGGTACCTACCATGAGTTACAAATCTGACAGATGTCAAAGTAACGTACTATTACTACTGTAGTAACGTCAGGCGATCTAACAGTGACAACTCATGGTAGACACTGAATGGGAATCTTTACGTAATGGCCATAAGAGTTAGTTTGGCTTGATAACGATTTCGATTTATCGCAATTTGCTTCAAGAGAGGTCCCCTACCACTGCAAAGTAGAAAGTCCCTCAGCATACACTAAACATTTTGAACATTTATCACTAAATACTTTTGTACCAATATGCTGTAACTGTTCTATAAAAATATGTCTTAATTTGAGAAATTCCATAAAATAGCTTTCTATTATGGAATCGACTGAGCGCAATTTTGATCTATGCATGATTCATAAAAACGAACTCTTGGGTTTGCATTAAGCAATGATTTAAGTGTTTCAATGGATTTCGTGTTTCTCTGTAAATGCGATATAATGTGAGGCAGTGTCATGGTTTTGTGACTTTGATTATTTATTTAATGCAGCACTTATCGTTAACTTACGAAGACTAACATTAATGATAAGTATTAAAATCTGAACCATTATTAAATCCATTTATTTTGAATTATATGGCTAAATACCACCATGCCAATTTAATAACTTAAGACTTAAACGATATTAGGACAATCAAAATGTTTTATCTTTATTTCTGGTGGGTTTAAACTAATTTCGAATATGTTATTTTGAACTAGTTGCATTACAATTTATCAGGAACAAAAACAAATACCTTATCAAATAACCTTTCATTGTTCAGCAATCCACTACTGATATGCTAAAAATTGTTAACCTTTGCGAAAAACATGTTATTAGTTTACAACACCTAAAGCCATTGTGTATTACATGATTACACAAGCTTTGACGAAAAGGTTATAATATTTCAACAAATCTCCACTAGAACTTTCATCCAAAACTAAACTGCAAAGCACACAACGTTTTCCCGATATCCGTCGCTAAATCAGCAGTCATTTTACAGTCGAAAATTTGTATAAATAATAGTGTAAGTAACAGTGTTTTTCGTTGTGCGCCTGCAGTTTTCCATGACTTGATCCCTATACCAGACTAGTATACCAGACTAGTCCGTTTCATTCAATCCCCCCCCCCCCCCCCCCCTCCGTCCCCTCCTACTCTTTATCAGTCGCTATTATGTCATTAACATTTGAATCTTAAGACTAACTACAAGAAATTAGACAGCTTATGAAATAATAGACAAGACCTTTTTCTTGAGCTTTTTAACTTTCAATCGTCGATCAGATTAATTACATATTTTAAGTTGTACAACTCTCTTGTTGTTCTTTCTGAATCACTCAAACGATTATTTCTAAGGACAGGAAACAGTTCCAGTAAAGAAATATAGATTTTACAGAGATACAGAACACCAGATTTTGAAATGTTCGACTTATGTTTCAGCAAATTTGCAATTGTTCTGTTTCAATTGTTTGTCATAAACCGAGGCAATCAAGCCGACTCAAGTGTTCTAAGGTCATTTCTATTTTGATAATGGTAAGTATACGCAAACAATGTGTTTGTTTCCTTATGACTTAAATTGCGCCTAAGATCAAGTAAACAATGATTCACTATTGCATTTAACATTAATATGATAATGGATGGAATTTAAGAATGAAATATTTAAATAGTAACATTATAACGGTAACAATTATTGCTAATTAGAATTATAGATGCTGCTGCTTCCATTCCCTTGCATTATTTACATTAGGTATTTATCAAGCGACTAAGGCTTTTGTGTTTTTGGTACTTGTCAAAATACCTTTTTTACCAAACCCTTGGATTTGACAATAAATGGAACTTTTTATTCATAAGGTCATTAAGCTCCAATAAACCACACATATAAGATTCAATCCGGATGATAAAATTTTATCATTTTGTGTACATTTTGTTGTATGAATAACAAATTGCCCAATGCTCAGTTATGAAGATTCATATTCAGTTCCAATTTGTATAATTTAATTCTTATTTATTTCTTTTAAAACTTAATTTGGTCTATGTGAAAACGACTTAAAATAAATTCGGGTATTAGGAAAAATGTCTAGGCGGCTTATCATTTTCAAATGTTTCTATAAGAATAACTTGAATTTGAAATGATCACATGAGATTTAATAAACCACACATATAAGATTCAATCCGGATGATAAAATTTTATGATCTTTGTGTACATTTTGTTGTATGAATAACAAATTGCCCAATGCTCAGTTATGAGATTCATATTCAGTTCCAATTTGTATATATTTTTAAAACTTAATTTGGTCTGTAGTGAAAACAACTTAAAATAAATTCGGGTATTAGGAAAATTGTCTAGGCGGCTTATCATTTTCAAATGTTTCAATAATAATAACTTGAATTTGAAATGATCACATGAGATTTAATTTTAAAAATAATGCTGACACTTAATTAACACAAAAATGAAGCCTTGGCACCTTCAGATATATTAGCAAAGGATATTACAAATTTGGTAGATAAATGTCGATTTATTTGAAATAAAAAAAGACTAATCGCAGCTTCAATATGATTAGACATTTATGACTTCATTTTTAAATTCAATTAAATTAAAATAAATACAGTAACTAAGCAGACAATTCTTAACAAGTTATTATGTTTGAAAATATTAAGATACGACTTCCATACATACGACGACAATGTAACGAATCGTCATAATATTGTCATCATGTCTTAATTGTGTATTTACACAAAGTTTAAATTGTCGCCATGTTACTTGTAGATAAATGCAGGTGTCGTGAGACTAGTAAGGATATACACGGTTCACTTCTGTCTTTCAATTTGGATCAGGCAACCAAATTGATCTATATAACTTGGAAGTGAGTCATTAAATGTATGTAATTTCTTCCTTAATTACTGCTACATTCAACCAAAGTAATTCAATTTGGTTGAATAGTGTAATATTACCGTAAGAGACGCCAAAATAGATGAAATACCAATAAAAAAAACAATTTCGACAGTCAAATAAACACCTAAACCAAATGAAAGTTAAAACATAAGATGTTAGGCCTAAAGTTAGTTAAGATCATCAAAAAGTAACACTGGTTGGTGTCGTCAAAAAAATAGGTACACATGAAAATATCAGTCGTGATTGTCAGCGAGTCGAAATAAAAATCGACGCAAAATAAAAAAAATAACAAAGCCTAATTTAAAACTTAATACGAAATAAATACTGTAAGTACTAAGCGATAACTTATATCTAAATATTAGCGGGCCGATGCGAGGCCGACTAAAGACTTTGGTGCAAATACCTTTCGTGGATATGGCCAACTATTCGTTATTCGTTACGAAATGGACTAGCATGAAATTCGTTTACGCAGCAGCGTAGCTCTTTATTTCCTCTGTTCTTTGCAGTCATCTGAAACGATTCAAAAGATCTAATTGAATGTTTATGCTTTTACGTGCGTACCCGCGGAGTTCCCGTTCCCGTAGGAATACGGGGATGAAATATAGCCTTATGTTACTCTAGTCTTGAATAATGTATCATTCGAAAGGTGATGGAGAATTTTGAAAATCGGTCCAGTAGTTTTTGAGTTTATTCGATACAAACATACAAAATACAACGTAAAAATCTTTCCTCTTTATAATATTGAGATACATTATTTATATGTCCATCCTGGACCAATACGGACTTTCTTCCAATTTGCGACATGTTACGGTTACAGCATCAGTGTCGGTAAGTCGTAACGTCACCACCATTGCAATTTCCACTTAGTAACAATTTTTTCCCATCTGTAATGTCCATTCCTCGGTAGATATGGCCAGCTCACTGCCACTTTAGCTTGCTTATACTAAGCTATGTTGATGACTTCAGTTCCTGCAGTTAACTAAAAATAATAAATTATTTTTACACGCCCAGACAGTCGCCCGCGAGATCGGTCAGTAGCTCCAGTTTTGTCGGTAGCAGTGCGATGCCAGCGGCCCTCGGCTTCTACAGGCCAGTTCGGAGTCTCCCGCCTCTAACTCGACTATGTGGTTAAACCCAAGCAACTTACCACTTCACCAATAAGTGTGCAATCTCAGACAGTCGCCCGCGAGATCGGTCAGTAGCTCCAGTTTTGTCGGTAGCAGTGCGATGCCAGCGGCCCTCGGCTTCTACAGGCCAGTTCGGAGTCTCCCGCCTCTAACTCGACTATGTGGTTAAACCCAAGCAACTTACCACTTCACCAATAAGTGTGCAATCTCAGACAGTCGCCCGCGAGATCGGTCAGTAGCTCCAGTTTTGTCGGTAGCAGTGCGATGCCAGCGGCCCTCGGCTTCTACAGGCCAGTTCGGAGTCTCCCGCCTCTAACTCGACTATGTGGTTAAACCCAAGCAACTTACCACTTCACCAATAAGTGTGCAATCTCAGACAGTCGCCCGCGAGATCGGTCAGTAGCTCCAGTTTTGTCGGTAGCAGTGCGATGCCAGCGGCCCTCGGCTTCTACAGGCCAGTTCGGAGTCTCCCGCCTCTAACTCGACTATGTGGTTAAACCCAAGCAACTTACCACTTCACCAATAAGTGTGCAATCTCAGACAGTCGCCCGCGAGATCGGTCAGTAGCTCCAGTTTTGTCGGTAGCAGTGCGATGCCAGCGGCCCTCGGCTTCTACAGGCCAGTTCGGAGTCTCCCGCCTCTAACTCGACTATGTGGTTAAACCCAAGCAACTTACCACTTCACCAATAAGTGTGCAATCTCAGACAGTCGCCCGCGAGATCGGCCAGCAGCACCCGTTTGTTCGGCAGCAGTGCGATGCCAGCGACCCTCCTCGGCTTCTTATCGGCCAGTTCGGAGTCTCCCGCCTCTAACTCGACTATGTGGTTAAACCCAAGCAACTTACCACTTCACCAATAAGTGTGCAATCTCAGACAGTCGCCCGCTAGATCAGCCAGCAGCACCCGTTTGTTCGGCAGCAGTGCGATGCCAGCGACCCTCCTCGGCTTCTACAGGCCAGTTCGGAGTCTCCCGCCTCTAACTCGACTATGTGGTTAAACCCAAGCAACTTACCACTTCACCAATAAGTGTGCAATCTCAGACAGTCGCCCGCGAGATCGGCCAGCAGCACCCGTTTGTTCGGCAGCAGTGCGATGCCAGCGACCCTCCTCGGCTTCTTATCGGCCAGTTCGCAGGACGCGAGCATGCGTCCGGAGCCCTCCGCTTCTAACACGACTATGTGCGGGCGCCCCTTCACGGTCCGCGCGCAAACTATCCGCGTCCCGGTGTCCGTGTGTTCTAGCGCTACGCCGCCGTAGCCGCCTCGACCTGAAATTGAACAGAAATTTGAATTTTCTATCGGCAAAAACACTCTTCTTCGAATTATATCTTATCGGGACTCGGCTCATTCATGTTCATAATTAATAGAATCAGGCGTTACTTTGCGGAAATCCATGACAATAAAATGCATATAAATAATCTAGTTTTAATTCCGCTAACGAACAACACTAACACTTTCGTTCCAGCCGCCGACCAGTCAACACCTCGGCGTTTAACCTGAAGATGCCTCGCGGAGAGGCGAAACACGTGTCGTCGTGTGGGTTTGGGTATGCATGTTGCACTAACAACCTAAATCTCCCTGCATGTGTATAATTAGCGGGCGGGAGGGCGGTGCACATGCATCTCAGCATTAGCGGAATTAAAACTAGATATTTTCTATGCATTTTATTGTCATTCATGTCCCTCAAATAACTAGTCAAATGCTAATAAACTACAACCTAATCGGCAACAGGTGCAGGGTATTTTTTACAACTAAATGACGAGACAAGCCGATGGCCCATCTGATGTTAAGCGGTAACCTCATCCTATAACAGCTGCAATACCGCGGTGTTCTCGTTCACTAAGCTACATTGAATTGTTCCCGTCACCCAGAGACATAGAGCTGTAAACTCATGTGCGCGTCATTTCACATACCCTTAAATAAAAAACTTAACTTAACCCTTCAATACCGGAACCCAGAAAAGCAGACATTACTGCTTGGTAGTACTTACCTGGATAACCCTTCACTAAAAGTTCTACTAAGTGTGGAAGGATTGAAGATACCCACCCTACCTAATTTATTAACTAGCCGCAACCCGCAGTTTCACCCGCGTAGTTCCCGGTCCCGTGGGAATTTCGAAAAATCCCTCTTCAGAGCACCTCTAGGATACTCAAGGTATATGTGTGCCAAATTTCGAGTCTCTAGGTCCAGTGGTTTAGGCTGTGCATTGTCTGCCAGTCACTCAGTCAGTAACGGAAGAGTTTTATATATACTGATATCGGGACGGTTGACTAGTTATTAAACTATTATTTAAAGATGAATTATATCATATCTCATCATCATCATAATTTCAGTCTTAGGACTGGTTGTCCATGTCCACTGCTGGACATAGGCCTCCCTCATGGATACAGCATGTCTACCTCAACTCAATAACTTGCATGAAACTAGCTGCCCCAGTAAGAAGGTATTTACAGATACATATGTAATATCAATACAAAAAAATGGACGCATCTCGCTGGACCAGGCGTGTGTTAGAATGGAGAACCAGAGCGGACACCCGAGGACGCGGCCACCAAACCGTTGGGTAGACGACGTCAGACGACACGGTGGCACGACTGGATAAAAGACGGGCACAAGATCGCCAGGAATGGAGAAAACGGGAAGAGGCCTATGTCCAAGAATGGATCACAAAACGGCCCCAATGATGATGATGAATATCAATACAAACCTTTAGGCACTGGCGCGATCGTCCCCAGCAACCGTCCCTCAGTGTTATAGACGTGCACAGCCACATCCGCTATGACGATCAAATCTTCGGAGATAGCTATACCGCCCACCAAGTTTAGAACACCAGTGCCGATCTGTAAGGAACACATTAAAGTCTGTAAGGAAACATTACCTCCTTTTTTTACCACGCATGTAGAAAGACAGTGAAAGCTATAACAAATAATCATCATCATTTCAGCCGTAAAACGTCCACTACCTGTGTTCGGTAGTGGACGTTTTACGGTTGAAGTCTGTAAGGAAACATTACTTTTTTACCACACATGAAGAAAGAGAGTGAAAGCTATAACAAATAATGATCATCATCATTTCAGCCGAACACAGATCCTCAATCATGGACTCCATGAGGGGTAGTTGCTATACTCACCACGCTTGGCAGGCGGGTTGACGAGTGCAGTACGGGATGTTGATACACGGGAAGACGCTGCTGCCGATCTTCCGGAGGTATCCCTAAGCAGGCTCTTACTGCATATGGTACGAGCTTAGGGGTAACATTCTGCTGCCGGCACACCACGGCAAACTTAAAAATAATATGCGATTTAATTATTACTATATTAAACTAATGTTGGCCGACTGATGATAACGGATAGCCTAAATAGGTGTATAGAAGAATGGCTCCGTGCGTATCGTGCTGAAATCTGTGCTCATTTCTCTTACAAATATATACTAAACTCTGTCTGTCTATAAGACCATCTATCTAGACACTCGACTATCCATCTAGATAACCGTATTATAGTAGAGTTCACTTACAAATAGGTTAATCTATGCTCATCTCTCTTTCTCTTACAAATAGATACTACTCTCTGTCTAGAACAGAGGTCTCCAAACAATGAAAATAATAAACAATAAAATAATAATAAGCAAACATAGGCTTTTATTGCATTTCAATTGCTATTTATTGATTGTGTATTGTGACACGTAACGACATCTAGTGTCAAGTAGTGATACCAGGTTGATGGCAGTGGCTGGCCGGATTTGGCCCGCGGGCCGTAGTTTGGAGACCTCTGTTCTAGAAGACCAAGACGCTCGACCATTGATTCAACGCGTTCAGGGTGCTGATGGGGCTGCCCCGGCTCTGCAGCGCGTCAGGGATGTGCGCCGAGGCGCGTGTGGACTGTTTCTACACCACCATGCGCAAGTGGCAAGCATCTCTGGTGCGCAGGGTCCGGGCCAGCTCCAACAGCATTCTGAGCGTGTTCGCTAACAGGTTTGACTGCATCTATATGTATCATTCATCAAGGATGCACGCTTATTTAAATAATAGTAATATAAAGTTCAACATTGACAAATAATTATTGTATTCCTTATTTTTTCATTAGTTAAGTCATTTGGTAGTTTAGTTAGCAGAATTCATTTGGAGGTCTTGTATTATTTTAGTTTAGTTTATTTTATCTTGTATTTTTATGGGTGTATTTTGCGTGAAATAAACGTATTTTATTATTATTGTTCTTATTATTATTATCTAGAGTAGTAGTAGAGTTCACCTCTCGTTCTATATTCCCGTGCGCGTCGAACACGAACACGGTGCGCGCGCCGTTGTCCGCGACGCAGATCCGGCGCGACGCCGCGTCGGCGGCCACGCACACCGGCTCCACGAGCCGCTCGGACCGGATCGTGCGTAGCGTGCTGCCGTCTGTGCTCATCTGTCGAACGAACAGTTTCAATTCAATTTCAATTTATTTATTAATTTAATTTCAAGTTTAAAGTACTGTACCGTAATCATGGAAAATAATCTTATTTATAGCTTGTGTTCACAAACTGGGCTACAGCACCTACACTAAGTGGTAAGACTTGTGTCGCAGGTGCTGCCTTCCTTTTATGATCACGATAAAATACAAAATCCAGATCAGCATTGTTACACTTCTTAATATTATAACACTTACATAAATTATACAGATAGTTATCTAAGAAGATTTACGCCAATTCGTTTCCCAAATAAAATCAAATAAAAACTCTTGTATAGAGTAAATTATAGAACTAATTAAGCTAAACAGTCAGTTATGAGGTTAACCTAATTTTTAACTGTACAACGGGACTGTATCGCGTAATTTCTGTGACTACCCGTAACAACGAAAGCTGCAAGGCACTCGAAGCGTCGGGAAATAATAAAACAAGGTAATTACGCAGTAAGTCCCGTTAAACAGTTTAAAAATATGCCTATATTGATCGCGAAAGTTTACAAAAAGATTCTTTTGATAAAATATTAATATAGAGGTAAGCTTATTTTGAAAAAACAATGAACAATAATGAAAAATAATTTTGTAAAAATGGGAATTACTCACGTAGTATTTATTGTAACATCGAAGATTATTCCGACACGTTTCGATTTGTGGGGCCGACATGGCGCAGTGTCGTGTCGGCCCCACACGGGCATTCAATCCCATGATGATGATTTTCTTAAAAAATCTAAACTTTTCGGAATAATCTTCGACGTTACAATACTTCGTGGGTAATTCCCGTTTTTACAAAATGAATTCTTATTATTGTCCATTGTTTTTACAAAATAGTAGAGGTATATATCTCACGTTTATTTTGAAAGTGAAATAATAAAGATTATTTTTAAAACTCAATAAAGTGACAAGAGGTCACCATGTGTCACAAACTGGACCCGCGTACGACTTCCTATGCCACAGCACAGTAAGTCGTACCATAGCAGGTCGATTTAACATGGTACATACCTCTGTTAATGTTCGAGTTCGCCAATTGACTAGTACAACGCCCTCTGCCGTCACTGCTATGCCCGTACAACTCCGCCCCGCTAAACCTGAAACAAAATACATGAAATAGGCACTCTCAATTAACCATACAGGCACCGGGACCGATGTACACGTCAAAGGTTGACGTGTACGTACATTGGTCACGGTGCCTGGTATTTTGAGTATTGAAGCCAGCGAAAGATATTGATACGATAATGTATTCTTTATTCCTTACCTTCATTAACGATATGGTTTTTAAATGCAAAAGTTTCGTCATCCAGCACCTTGACTCTTGAATTGCCAGCGTCCAGCACATAGATCTCTCGCCTCTTCGGACATCTGTACACAAAAAACAAACATACATGAGAAGTATAATAAGACCAATAACTTTATTAAAATATGGGATTATCGGGTATTTATCGCGTAATTACCTTTATTTTATTCCCGACGTTTCGACCGGATCGCACCTGGTCGTGGTCGCGGGAATTCCCGATAATCCCATATTTTAATAATGTGTTGTGATCGCGAAAGTTTAAAAAATACTATTTTATTTTATTTATTTATTCTTTACTATAAAAAATTCATGGTTTTCTTAATATTATTGTATCCGTAAACCACAGAAGGGTTTGTGTGGATACTCACACTCGACTTTAACATTTTAAATTAAGTTTAATCTAGTTAGTTCCTAAGCTTACTTACAATTATATTTATCCATAAAATAAGTGTTTGTTTTTCACAAGGAACAAAAACATCAATGAAGTTCACGCCAAAGATGGATATATGGTTAAATCGAAGACTTAGTTATTATAACAGTCGTGTAGTAGTTCAACTAACTAACTAACTAACTGTCGTGTTTACTAAGACCAATAACTTTGCTTGAGCACCTTTAGGTGGGACAAACCAAGTCAAATCCCGCCGGAATTGAAAATTGGACACCAGCACTCGTAGGGAGATGTCACCGGCTACCCACGGACGCATGCCGAGTTATAGTTTACCTAGCGACTGCGACGAGCTGCGTGAGTTGTTCCTTGCCGGCGCCCCTCGCGCCCCACACACAGAGGGGCGCGCCGCTGCCTTGCACCGTCACGCGGAGGGGCGAGTCGCGCACCGCTCGAGAGAACACCAGCACTCGTAGGGAGATGTCACCGGCTACCCACGGACGCATGCCGAGTTATAGTTTACCTAGCGACTGCGACGGGCTGCGTGAGTTGTTCCTTGCCGGCGCCCCTCGCGCCCCACACACAGAGGGGCGCGCCGCTGCCTTGCACCGTCACGCGGAGGGGCGAGTCGCGCACCGCTCGAGAGAACACCAGCACTCGTAGGGAGATGTCACCGGCTACCCACGGACGCATGCCGAGTTATAGTTTACCTAGCGACTGCGACGGGCTGCGTGAGTTGTTCCTTGCCGGCGCCCCTCGCGCCCCACACACAGAGGGGCGCGCCGCTGCCTTGCACCGTCACGCGGAGGGGCGAGTCGCGCACCGCTCGAGAGAACACCAGCACTCGTAGGGAGATGTCACCGGCTACCCACGGACGCATGCCGAGTTATAGTTTACCTAGCGACTTCGACGGGCTGCGTGAGTTGTTCCGTGCCGGCGCCCCTCGCGCCCCACACACAGAGGGGCGCGCCGCTGCCTTGCACCGTCACGCGGAGGGGCGAGTCGCGCACCGCTCGAGAGAACACCAGCACTCGTAGGGAGATGTCACCGGCTACCCACGGACGCATGCCGAGTTATAGTTTACCTAGCGACTGCGACGGGCTGCGTGAGTTGTTCCTTGCCGGCGCCCCTCGCGCCCCACACACAGAGGGGCGCGCCGCTGCCTTGCACCGTCACGCGGAGGGGCGAGTCGCGCACCGCTCGAGAAAACACCAGCACTCGTAGGGAGATGTTACCGGCTACCCACGGACGCATGCTGATTCTGTGAACATAAATAGGGTAGCCTTTTAATGGGCTTCAGTAAGTAGCAAAACAGATCACTTGCCTACATGACGTCAGGTGGAGCAAAGCTTTAACCAAAATTGGGCAAAGATCAGTCTCTAACTGACCTGTACATGCCGGTGTCTAGGTCGGTGACGGTGCAAGGCAGCGGATGGTCGTCCATGGAGGCGGCCGCGGTGACGGGGTCGCCGCCCGTGCTGCGGGCCTCGCCGTGATAGTCCACCGTTCGCAACATAACTACGGTTTCTAGGCCGCTCACGCATGCTGACTCTGAAGTGAACAAGGTGATTGAGAATTAAAATAGCCTAATAACTATAGGTGTATGGCGAATGCTACACGTTCGATATGTATCGCGATATTTTGATCGTAATCCAGGATCACTATATTTATCGAGTGTGTAGCATTCGCCCTTCGCTGTACTACACACTCGATAAATATCGTGATCCTGGATTACGATCCAAATATCGCGTTACATATCGAGCGTGTAGCATTCGCCTATGGTGTTTAGGTTTTAAAATTGGATTGACCAGTACTAATCGATAGTTTTTAAAATTCTTAATGGTCTTGCATATTTAATTTATTCAACTGACTGCAAAATTTAATTTTTCACTGAGTCATCGAAGGCTTTACAGGGGCCTAATTCGGACTTGCCTAGCCTAGAAAGAGTATAATAGACTGGTTTTATTTGGAGCACACACATGAATGTTGTGCTATGTATGCCGAGTTAAGAAATGTCCCGTGAGCCGATATGACGGTGCTCAATATGCTTTACAGTTGTTACGCTACTTTAGAACACATTGGGCAGATTTGACACTTGGCTATACGACATCAGGTGAAGAATGGTATAAACATGAATGGCTATAACTTGTTTAGGCTGAGTAGCCTTGTTTTATGTCCATCATAAAAAGTTTATTATGAATTTTGATGAGTTATTATGCCATAAAAATCACTACTTCCTGTTAACTTAAATATCAATATGGGCAATTAAAATAATGTTTGCTGTTTAAAACCCTGATTGGAATTAATCAATCAATATATATAAAATTCTTCCGTTACTGACTGAGTGAGTGAGTGACTGACTGACAACGCACAGCCTAAACCATTGGACCAGAGACCTGAAATTTGGCACACATGTACCTTGAGTATCCTAAGGAGGGATTTTTCGAAATTCCCACGGAAACGGGAACTACGCGGGTAAAACTGCGGGGTGCGGCTAGTTAGTAAATAAAGTACTATTGTTAACGTAAATAAGGGGGGCCTATGCCCAGCATTGGATGTAGACGGGTTGTAGATAATGATGATGGTGCTCACGTAAATTGAGACGACTTTATTATTTTTAAAACCTATTGTAGAAAAGATACAGGTCTGCAGGTCGGCGCGGTAGATGGTCCGCAATATACCTGGATGTCCGTGAGGGAGGCCAATGTTCAGCAATGGACGTCCTACGGCTGAAATTATGATGATGAGAAGATAAAAGATACAGAACTGTTTCAGTGCCTTGGAGATTCTTAGATAGATAAGGCTTGCCCAGCACCTATATTATCCTCACAGCTTAGTAAGATATATTCCGAGGGAAGAACAAGTCAATACGTCTGAAGCTCACGAGCCGCGAGTTTCCTCACGATGTATCCTCAACATCAAAGCTCGTATAAAGGTAGAATTCCATCAGTGTGCGGCACAAATGTTTGAATGTCATTTGAAACCTTATTATTAGGTGAAAACACCAAAATGACATTCAAACATTTGTGCCGCACAGTGGTGGAATTCTACCTTAACACGTACACTGACAAAAAACAATTGGGCTCAGTTGTATCGAACCGTTTCGCACCCTTAAACGACCGAAAGTCGGTAACATACCATGGCTCACGGGAGCTAAGGTTTTGATAATTCCCCAATTAATATTTAATTTAAAAACCTATATAAACAACATAAAATTTACTCACCTAGATTTTAAGAACGGCGAGGAAATGTCGTGCTATTCTTAACCCGTCCCAATTCCGTCAAGGACTCCATAAGCCTCTGTTGAGCGTAGTTATGAGCAAAGTCTACAGCTTGGAAGGCATTTTCTCTCGGTTCAGCCAACGCCACCGCGTTGCCCAGTCTCGCGCCGAGCGCGGCCGCCCGACTACTAACTGATATTAGCTTTATGTGCAGACAGCTTCAAAATCCTATCGACGGCGCGGCCCTAGCTGCGTGGGTTTCTGGTTACTTAATTGTGACGCAAATCTGTGGATCAAAGATGTAGAACGAGCATCATCAATGCCAAAACATATCCTGGGGCTGACTGTGATAGCGATAACCAATTACTTGTCGCAGAAGTACGAATACGCCTCAAAGTAACTAAAAGCTTTCAAAGAAGATCAGTTAGACTTACAAAGCAGGAATGGGAATGTTTCGAAATCACGACAGAAACTGCCTTCCAAAACCATGTGAACACAATAACAAGCGACGCAGAACAACAATGGCTGCCCCTTAAAATAGAAATTAGCAAAGCCTTCAATATCATCATTGCCCGACAGAGAAAACCACATGGAAAGAAAAAGAACTGGGTAAATGATGAGGCATGGCTATTAATCTAAGACAGGACAAAACTCAAAATCAAAGGACTTGTAACAGAACGGGATAATGAGAGATATCGCGATATCAGCTGCAAAATAAAAAGGCTCTCCAGACGTGATAAAAACTGTCACCTCGGTGAAATCTGCGCAGAAGTTGAACACCATGCTGAGATATACTAAACAGCAGACTTATTTAGGAAAGTAAAACAAATTACTAGACAGTTTAAAAGCCTGTCGTGGATCATTGAGGACAAAGATGGGAATGTAGTATACGAACTCAACAAAGTTGCAGAACGGTAGGAGTATTGTGCAGAGCTTTACAACGCAGACATTGACAGATCGAACCTGGAGACAAACATAAGCGTTGCTTTAAACACCACGGACCTGGAACCGGACATTCTGCGAACTGAAATAACGGCAGCTATCCAGAAACTGAAACGGAACAAAGCAGTAGGTTCTGATCTCATTGAGGTTGAAGCAATCAAAGCTCTCGGAGAACGAGGTATCGACCTTCTCATAAAGCTCTGCAATACAATCTGGAGTAAAGCAACATAGCCAGAAGTCTGGACCCAATCCACTATCTTGCCACTGCACAAAACAGGGTCCACAAAGAAACGTGAGAACTATAGGATAATCGCCCTCATCTCGCACACAAGCAAGATCCTATTTTTTTATATTGGTCTAATTAAAAATTGAATTATGATTAACATACAACTTTACCATAACTTATCTTAATTACTTAATTTATTCTTAAGTATCGCAGTATCATTCTATAAGTATTCTTAAGTAGCATTCTATGAAAAAAATCATATAAGAAAATAAAAATATTAAACATTTAATCAAGTCTACCCATAACTATGTATATTCTAAGTATTTCATTCTATGAACAAAAGAATTTAAGTGAAAAAAATAAATAAATTTTGAATGAAATCTACCTATAACTATAGTCAATTAAATCTATCCATAACACACACATGTGCACACATGTACTAACACACATATGCACACACATGTGCTTACTCACATATGCTCACACATGTGCACACACATGCACATATACACATGTTCATACATGTGCACCCACACACACGCATACATATGTGCACACATGTGCATAATTAAGCATATGCACACACACATACGCATGCATACGAGTACACACGTACATACATACACACAACATACAATCAGTATATCCCATTTACAACCCTTAATTAAAATCTTGATAGTCTAATTTTTAATATCTAGCTTATTTTAATTTAACATAAAATTACCTAAAACGAATTAAAACTAAATTAAGACTAAATAAGCCGTTCGGTTTAGTACCAATTATTTTACGAGCTTTTGCCAGATACGCGTGTAATTGGACATAATATTTTACACTCATCAGTTTTCAAAATTACAATCTACGTTTATTTTCTAATCTTATAAAAAAGTTTAAAACTGTGACCTTATTTCTTGTCACGATTTTTAATTAACAGAAGCGTGAAAATGATTGGTACGTAGTACGTACGACCCTTTTTCTGCTTGTATAACAATTTGTATATTTACGATATGCTTAACTATGTAACACTATTTAAAAAAAATCTTTTGCAAAAATACTTAATAAACTATTAGCTACAAATATCTACTAAATTTGAAAAAAGAAAATTTTTCACCCTGTATACGGTTGAAAATTTTCGCGGTATGTTTTTTCTATAAACAAACATTTCTTTTACAGAAACACTACAGTTAATCTGCCACAAGAAAATGTCATATACAAAGATCGAAAATTTTTACCCTGTATATGGTTTTGAATAATCATAGACAGGGTGAAAGCCTCGTCGTTTTAGTTTTGATGTATTACGTTGATTCTGATTACGAAAGTAATAATAAAGAATAATAAAGAGAGAAAGAAATAAAAAGGAAACTTACTGGATTGCACTGAAGTTATTATCTAAGACACATTACACTTTCACTCACTGTTTTTCACATTGATACAGTTTTCACTGTTACTATTTTATGGGGTACGCCACGCTGCTTCGAGCAGTCGTCCCAGCGTTGGCGTACCGGACAGCACTTGTCGAACGGGTTGTGGTCATGTTGACCACATTTCGTCATCCGACAATTGCGACAGGACGGGGAGTCAGGGCAGTCTTTACGAAGGTGGGTCCCCCCACAATGACTACAAAGGTCCGCTGCTTCTTTGCAGAATTTGCGCCCATGGCCGAAGCCAAGGCACTTCGTGCATTGAAGCAGCGGACTCTGGTCTATAACCGCGTGGCGTTTAAGGCCTATATAGGCTCTGCCGACAAAAGTAAGGGTCTGCTAGATCTCCGGCGAAACTTGGAGCACAACATTTGAATAAAGTGGATTCCTGGTTCGCTTTCAGTACTTGACAGATATCCGGTAATTTTCTTCATGAATGTCTCCTAAAAAGTCTTCATTTTGGCATTGGAGCGATTCGATGATTTCATTGTCTGTTAGGCTGATGAGTACGTTCTTGAGCACCCAGGAGTCAGGACAGCGGAAGACTTCAACTGGGGCTGTAGCATAGACAATATAGGAATTTTTCCGAATGTTTTGGATCTGGTTTGGTGAAGTTACGGTAAGTTGAAAATTTTAAAAGAAAGCAGACACGACCGCTCCAGGAAGGCACTATAGCAAGGTCCTATTGCACGTCATTCACAAACGGCTCCGACATCTTATCGACTGGCAAATCCCACAGGTTCAGGCAGGATTTGTGAAAGGAAAAGGCACAAGGGAACAAATATCTAACATGAGACTTATAGTGGAAAAATGCTACGGATTTAACATCCCAGCTGTTTTCTGTTTTGTAGAATACCAAAAGGTCTTTGACTGTGTCATATGGAACAACTTGAGGCATGTATTATCAGAGATGGGCGTGCCTCATCACATCATCACTTTAATCAGGAACCTATACGAGTCAGGTCATGGAGACGTTAAGGTGGGACCATCAAGATTCCAATTTGAGAAGGGAGTACGACAGGGATTCATTATCTCTCCAGTGCTTTTTAACATCTACGGCGAACATCTAATGCGGAAAACACTGGAAGGATGGGATGGTTGTGAATTACGTGGACAGCCTACAGAACAAACAAATCCATCCTAGATGAGCTTAGAATAACCCAAAGCCTCTCCAGCATATGCCTGCGGAAAGTGCTCCAATATTTTGGTCACAGGATGATGGAGAATGATCACAGGAAAGATGGAAGGAAAAATATCAAGAGGATGAAGCCCTACACGATGATGGTCCGCTAAAGATAAAGCTAAAGAGCTTGACAACAAAATTTCCGAAGCATTAGACCAGGCCACAGACCGCAACAGTTGGAGGCAGATTTTGAAAAAAATCTGGCCCCATTACGACGCTCAGCACTTACGACTGGAGGAGGAATTGTGACGCGCACTGTACAAATAATAAATTTACTCACCTAGATTTAAAGTACACAGGCCAGGGAATGTCGTGCTTGTCCTAACCCGTCCCAATTCCGTCAAGGACTCCGTGAACCTCTGTTGAGCGTCATTATGAGCAAAGTCTACGGCTAGGAAGGCGTTCTCCCTTGGTTCAGCCAACGCCGCCGCGTCGCCCAATCTCGCGCCTAGCGCCGCCGCCCGACTACTAACTTCTCTGACTTCTACTTGCTGTTGTAGGCCGGAACATTCCGATTCCACCTGGAAAGGAATATACATCTGTTGTTATTATTACTTCTAAAGTTCTACGGGGTCGTCCATTAATCACGTGATTTTATTTAGCAACTCTTTAACCTTATACTCTTAAGGGTTATGTGATAGTGAGGTTTAAGACTTACCTACCTAACCCTAACCCAGAATGTAGTATTATGCCTTCTTTTCACATTTTTTTTGTCTAAAGTGTTAAATAAAACAATAGATGACGCTGAAACCTTTGAAGGATACACCGAACGTAATTTCGCTCCGTCAGGAATCGCGCGGACGCCGGTGTTCGGGAACAATAACGAAGACCTTGTTTTGTTGATTTTAGGGACTCGCAGTTTTATAAATAAAAACAAAATATGGCCAATATCTAAAATACCAAGTACCCCTCAAAATAAACCGATACGACTGAACAGGAAGCAAAAATACTTAAAAGAGTAAGTTTAATTATGTCAATGGGGCTGTAGCTAAGGTACACTATTAATTTGTGACATTTATGCTGAACGCAACGACCAACCGGACGCGAAAACAAAAGATATTGTCTCTTAACAGTTACTTTATAACAGTTAATCGCCGTCACATGAACTTTTAATCACTTACTTTAGATTTTTCTGCGTCGATCAACTTCAATTGTTCTTCAAGCAACTTTCTTTTATGCATCGCGGCGGCGGCTGCGGCAGATTTAAGTTCTGTATGTCGTTTGTTTACTGCTTGTTTTAGTTCTGCAAAATGCACGTCAATCGCCTCGTCTGCCGCTAGTGTAGCCTCTTCTAGTCTTCTCAGTTCACTCGCCACAGCGTCCCTAGCCGAGCCTAACTTACTCAGGCACTCGTTCGCCCTGTATAGAAGTATCTCAGACATTCTCTTCAATGCGATCGAGAAAGGTACGACCGTGTGGTCGCAAGGAGTATCGCTATGCGGGCCGTCCGCGCAGTGTCGGCAGAAAACACAATCACACGTCTCACAAAACAGCAGTTCTCTGCCGGGGTGACTACTGCACTGAGGTATGACCTCTCTGCGTTGACTAGCCATCAGATCTAACAACTGGTTGACGAGGAAGGACGGTGGGAGCGCGCCCACGCCTCCCCGCGGTATGTTTATCAGTTCTCGACAGATGGGACATCGGAAACTGCTAGCGTTTCGTGTTTGTGACGCGGCTATACGTGTGAGGCAGTGAAGGCAAACGGTGTGAGAGCAGGGTAGTAGTTTCGGGGTGTGGTCGCATCCATCGTAAGTGCCTGGAAATAGAAACGAAATATTTTACTTTCATTCATGGCGCATCTACGATATATCTAGCTATTTTACATTACTTAATTGCAGTAAGAAATTGTCGGATTGATTTCTGTTTAGAACATGTTTGCATGTAGATATCCTGGACTGGGTTTTTGGAAGTAATTTGTATGACAAATAAAAAAATAAATGAACTACATCGTTATTGTCAGAAGAATAGACAAACAATACTAGCGATAACCTACTTAACAGTATAAAGCATAGATTAGCTACAACTGGGGTTTCTCCAGGGTCTCTCTCTTAGAGAATCGGTCTCCCCCCAATCAAGATACCTACGAATTAAAAAAATGATTCGACGTTATGAGTGATTTATCAGGGCAAGACCATTCACTTAGTTTTGCCTTGTCGACGTTAGTAAAGATGCATCCACACTTAAATAGATTTATTTTGCCAGATATTTAAACATTATTTTCTTTTATTAAGTTAGCTGATGTTATCGCATTGCATAATGTTTCCTAAGAAGTAACTTGGGCGTGCATGCATCTTTACCTATAAAAGTGGTCACATTCTTACACTCGGTTTCCTCACAACCAAAATAAATAAGGGTTTAGTGGCAACGAGGCATGATCGATATACTCGTCTGTTCTGTTTATATCTAGCTAGGTGAACATTAGACCTTACCCAAAAGCGCTGATATAGATCCTCGGGCTCTGGCGAGTCACTGAGATTCTGGCCAATACATCGTTTCTTCCGCAAGAAACGGGCCTAAACGCACGCTTCAGGGTAAGGTCTCAGTTATATAAACTATTGAATTATTCGCAAAATGTTTCCTAGTCCTAAAAGGTCTCTTTCGCAGAATGCCTCTTTCCCAAAACGTCGCTTTCGCACAATATTTCTTTCGCAAAATGTCACGACAGGAACTTAACGAGTAAACTTAAAATTTATTAAAAATCTAAGCTAAACGAAATTTCATTCTAAATAACTGTCGTGACATTTTGCGAAAAGGACATTGTGCGAAAGAAGCAATAAGCGAAGTAGAAATTTTGCGAATAAGCCAATCTATTGTCACAGTGTAAATGAATAGCGCAGTGTACGAACATAAACAGGTGCCGCAAGTGAGGAAGCTCTCGTTAAAGTCCTCGTAGTTGATGGAGACGGTCTCGACGAGCGTGGAGCTCATGCTCGCCATGCCGACGCCCAGCCGTGAGCTGTTACAGTCAATAAAGAATTAACAAACATCACATTATACTAATTATTTATTTGATAGAAGATTATGTAAAATAAGTGCCGCGGTTGCCCATGGATGGAGTAAGAATCTCCCAAGAGATACCTCCGGATGTTGGGCAGCAGCGTCCTACCGTGTCTCAACATCCCGTACTGCGCTCGTCAATCCGCCTGCCAAGCGTGGTGAGTAGGGCAACAACCCCTCATGATCATGATACTAGGAGATTAAGGAGTGATGCCTAAGTCTAGCAGTGGACGTGGTTAGCAGTCCTATGGCGACCAGTTTATGTCTCATAAGATTTTTATTCTGTTTAAATTATGTAATTTTAATTTAAATTAACCTGTGTACTTATGAGTCGTAAATAAATATTTTCTTATTCTTACATGATAAATGTCAAATTATGTGGGATGAGGGTCAACCATCTTATGTACTGTATCATTATCATTTGAATGGGTAGACCTGATATGTACTGACAGCCTGCATTAAGGTTTACTGTGCATTATTCCCTCAATATTTCACATACTCTAATAATGGAGAAGAACTCTAGGTTGTTGGCAGAATTCTAAAACAGGTGATGCAGATGTTGATTTAGAAGGGCATCCCTTTAGGAGGTAGGTGTCCCATGATTATGCCCACCATAAAGAATTAACTTATAAATGTATATTTTCATATTTTACATATACCCGTTTTATATACAGTGTATCCCTGGATAAAGTGCAACCCCGAAAGGGGGTGAAACTAGATCAAAAATTATCGACAAAAAAATAGAAAAAAAAAATTAAAAAAATTTCGTATATACTTTATTGATGAATTAAAATTTTTATTACTCACTAATGACTCTATTTAATAAAAAAATGATTTCTTCCAAAGTAGTGGGTCTATTTTGTTAAAATAAAAACCATAATCATGTCAGATATGTGACGATGACGATAAAATAACAAGTAACTCACAAACGAGTGGCTATCGTGACTAAAAGTTAAATTTTTGTATTAAAATTACATTTTTTATGCTGTTTTTTTCAAATAATTTCCAAAAATCTTAAAATTAAGCCTATAATACTAGATATTTTTATGACTTTTTATTTTTGTCTATCATAATAGCTTTTAAATAAAAAAAAAACCTACGGTCTAACATAAAAAATGCGCTGGCTAGGAGCTTTTAAAGTTGACCACTGATTACGTCACCACTCAGGTAGAGACACTTTTTTAACTTCTATTGTTGTAGATTATGGTCGCTGGGCCTGTTCTATGAAAGATGAAGGGTGGGGATCGAAACAGGATTCACAACAAGGCACGCACGCCACTCGCCAGTCGCTCCGATATTCTCGCCGCTGCTACCGTCTACCGTACCTTACTGCGCCTTCAAGTTTTTGTTACGTTGTTTTGCTTTTGTTTTGTTATTGACTTTTTGTTACGTTTTTGACTTTTTTGTTACGTTTTTGACTGTACTTTGTTGTGTTGTGGAGATGCCGCGATTGACTGAGTTCTCTCCGCGTGAAATCGCTGACATCCATTATTATTATGGTATGTCACGTGGACACACAACAGTCGCTCGTTCTGCATACATAAATGCGTTTCCGAGCAGACTTGTACCGTCAGCACGAAATTTCCAAGAAGTTCACCGAAAGTTATCCAACATCGGACTTGGATTAGCAAGAGATCGCCGTGAGCAACAAGCTACCATTATTGACCATTCCATAGAAGAGGCCGTTTTAAACGATTTGTTTGCTGATCCCACAACCAGCATTAGACGCTTAGCTTTGCGTCACGGTATATCAAAAACATCCGTATGGCGAATTTTGAAAAAGAAGGGATTGCATCCATACCATTATCAGCGAGTACAGCATTTGCATGAAAATGTAGACAATCGTGCAAGATGCGTAATGTCTACGTGGATTCAACAAAAAATTATAAATAATCCACAATTCCTAAAAAAAATTTTATGGATGGATGAAGCGAAATTCACCCGGAATGGAATCACAAATTGCAGAAACTTACATGTATGGTCCGAGGAAAATCCACACCTAAAGAGGGCGTCTACTTTTCAAGTGCAATTTTCAGTTAATGTATGGGCAGCTCTATTAGACGACACGCTGATTGGGCCAGTTATTTTACCCGCAACATTAAATGCCGAAAGTTTTTTAAGCTTATTAAGAGACGATCTGCCACTACTACTGGAAGATGTTCCGCTGGCTACAAGGCAACAGATGTATTTGCAGATGGACGGATGCCCTGCGCACTACGGGCGCAATGTGCGAAGTTTTTTAAACGAAAACTACGCTAATAGGTGGATCGGCCGGGATGGACCAGTCGGGTGGCCGGCACGTTCACCTGACCTGACACCCCTAGACTATTTTCTGTGGGGTGTTATGAAACAAAGAGTCTACAGAACGACCGTAAACACCGAGGCAGAGTTACAAGATCAAATCATGCGATGTGCCGATGAGATAAGAAGTGACCCAGAGATGGTGCTTAGAGCCACACAACAAATCGCTCTTCGTGTGGCAATGTGCCTACAACAACAAGGAAGCCATTTTGAGCATTTAATGCATTAAATAAAACCCTTGTTTCATACTCACATGTAATAAGTTAAATAAAAATGTTGTAACTAAAATTTGATTTTTAATACTACCTGAGCAGTAAAAACAAGTGTCTCTACCTGAGTGGTGACGTAATCAGTGGTCAACTTTAAAAGCTCCTAGCCAGCGCATTTTTTAAGTTAGACCGTAGGTTTTTTTTTTATTTAAAAGCTATTATGATAGACAATAATAAAAAGTCATAAAAATATCTAGTATTATAGGCTTAATTTTAAGATTTTTGGAAATTATTTGAAAAAAACAGCATAAAAAATGTAATTTTAATACAAAAATTAAACTTTAAGTCACGATAGCCACTCGTTTGTGAGTTACTTGTTATTTTATCGTCATCGTCACATATCTGACATGATTATGGTTTTTATTTTAACAAAATAGACCCACTACTTTGGAAGAAATCATTTTTTTATTAAATAGACTCATTAGTGAGTAATACAAATTTTAATTCATCAATAAAGTATATACGAATTTTTTTTATTTTTTTTTTTCTATTTTTTTGTTGATAATTTTCGATCTAGTTTCACCCCCTTTCGGGGTTGCACTTTATCGAGGGATACACTGTATATTAAAGAATGTATTCTATGGGTTCTGTGCTTGTATTTGCCTCATAATTAATCAGCAGAGCATTTTTTCTCTTCCATTTTCCTACCAGTGTCAAATCAACACTCCTACAACACCACTATCATTTTATAAACAATCTATCCATCTTTCCTGTTCATTATTAACCTCATGTTAGCAGAAATAGTATTAAACACAATGACATCATAATTACTTAAGGAAAACCATAACAAAATATAATGAATCAAAGGATATGTACATATGCAGAGCATTATAAAGACAATGTGTCAGGTGGATGTTATTAAGTGAATCATTACAATAATTCCTTTTTATAAATGATTGGATTGCATACTATCAACATTTATAAAGGTTTACAGTTGGACAAACATGCAATAGGAACCTTGAACCTTTTTATAGTTCAATAGAATACAACCTACGAAATTGTATTCCTGAGGCATGCAAGCCCTGCTATACCTACAACATCTGCACACCCTTCAGGGATGCTCATGGAATGCTGCCAATGGCCCAGAATCTTTCTCTATTATTTTAAGGAGTTGGGCTGGCTAGGGTCTGAGTAGTATCACAGGTGACAACGCACAATATACATGGGATTGTCAGTGCAGAATCTGCATACCATATGATATCATATCGGAATACCATATGATATCATATCGGGATACCATATGGTATCCCCACCAGAATTAGATTAACATCATGCATTGATTAGTTTTGAAAGTCATTGTGATATCTGCAGAACAATCAATATTTAATTACTAGAACAACAGTGCCTGTTCTGATAAACAGACACATTTGGAATAAAAACATTCTAATATCATAATGATAAAAGCTTAATTATGACCAGTAACTGGGTCGCTCTGAGGTTAAATGAGATTATAATGAAGCTGGATGTGATTCAACTAATCATTGCAAACTGTTCCCGATTCCACCAATTGTCCAATTGAATGAATGTTAGCAGTATTCACATACCGCTTTTAGCATAATGAGCTTGCTAATTGTGTTCCAGCCAGACATATTAGGCTTTTTGTTGATGGCAGCCTTATCTGATGGTAGGTAAGGGTATGCTTATATTTATTTATGATGAGATGAGCAGGTCATGCTGATGTGTCAATATCACAGTGTTAAAAAGTCTTATGTTTGCAATTAAATGATTTTTATATTGTAAACAGCTAAAAAGTTTGAAATACTACAGAATCCTTTGTTTTAGCCCAAAAACACTGTGACATATGCAAATCAGTGCAAGCATCTCGTCCATAAAATATGTAAATAATAATAAAAGCGCACTTTTACCAACCATCAGATAAGTTCCTGATCCAACAGAATGCTGAATACTACCCCCTAAGGAGTTAATTAGTTGCTAATAGATGCTGTATGTATTATCTTGTTTTATTGTTAAGTTACTTTATAATACAAACCTTATATTTTTTAGCAAATATTCAAGAGATTGCGGATACAAAGTCAAATTGGTTCAGAACTATGATTTACTGATTTTTATTTTATTAATTTATAAGCATGAGTTTAAATAAATTAAATAAATGCATTATTTAATTTATTTAAACTCATGCTTTTTACATATGTTAGTTTAACTGTTATTTATGCTAGGTTATGACAAAAAAGGTCATTGACCTTTGCTATGTGATTATTTCACAATTATACCTACACTCAGGTTGTGTGAATTGAAAATTATAAATGATGGGAAATTACGTGAGATAGAGATTAATTGTTTTACATGCAATTATCATTATTATGCACTCAAGGAAATGTACTGGATTTGTACTGTAGGTTTTTTTATAGTTTTTGTAGTGATTTATTGCAGAAGACATTCCCTAGGCTAAAATGATGACGATGAATGCTGAATAGTGTAGGTATATAGGTACATAAACGTAAATAAATAATAAGTGCCAAAATATTAATACTTACAGGAAGGAGCAACAATACATGGACGTAAAGTGAGGAACAGGTTGATGGAGCGACAGCACCTAATATCTCATTTTTATCGAAGTCAGATTCTTGTAGTTATTCAGTTTACTTCTTCAGACACACACAGAACAATATTAAAAAAACATTAATTTATCACACAGGTCACCAAATAAGTCTAGTCTATCGCGAGAATACATAGTGCAGTTTGATAGCGACCCGACCCATTGAAACAAAAACAACACCATGGACAGTTTTACAACAAACGCTCTTTCGTAATCGATCGATAGCTAAAACTATTCATGACAAAGAAATTTTGCTACAACGAACCAAACGTCAACGGCACTGCGGGGGACATTAATAAGAGGAGGAATACACGAACTATCACTTTGCCTCGGAATTTTCACATAACTGAAGGAGTATATTGCACAAATATTATTCTAAAATTGTACTTCGTGTCGTCCAATAACCTCACCAAAACATCTACACACAGACCAACTAGGTAGGTACCTATGTAGCTAGCCAAATAAAAACACAGCACCTAGTGAGTGAGTGTGTGGTTTGATTTGAACTTTGAAGACACGAGATGAGACACGCTCTTCTTCTTTTTTTTAATGGCTGATGCTTGCCACTTGCTGCAAATCTGCCAGTGTCAGGTAGGTGAGACTCACACATTTACACTTCCGTGCATCTAGCCAACGATTCTGACATGAAACAGGTAGTGCTATTTCCACGTTAACACCAATAACGTTCTGTATGATAATAAAAAAAACTTATTAGGCAACAGTTTTACAGTGAGGTCAGCTTGATAAGATAAAATCAGGAGGGATTTTAAATCTGTTTAGCGGACTGGACTTTATCGCGTAGTTGCCTTTTTTATTTATAAATAATGCTGGATAATTCACACACCATCATCTAGCCCCAAGTTATGGGGCTAGAGATCATTCTGTGTATACACATATCATCATTGTCTAGGGATATTCAACATTTTGTTGATTCTTACAAAAACTAAAAAATATTTCTTCAGAAAACTAGGTATGGCAAGAATCTTTATTTTGTATTATTTATTAAAATAATAAAATACAACTGTTTGATATTATTTTTTAATAAAAATTAAAGTAGGAACAAAATCTCGAAAAATAAGAAAATTTACAAGGTTCGGTAAATTGTGATAAAACTATTTTACGTTTCCATGACTTTCTAAAATTACCTTTTTACTATATAATAATCGGTGTTGCCTCCCCTGACGTTGATAACACATCTGCATCGGTTAATCATACTCAAAATTAGGGTGTCAGTCTCGCTGGAGTATGCGATCCCATGTTCTTTTTAAATGCCAAAAAAGTTGGTCTTCTGTGGTCAAATTTGACGGCAAATTGCTGAAAATTAACTTGACACTGACGGAATTGTGTTAAACCAAACACAAAAAGCCATAAAATAAAAAGACAAGACAAGCCCTTCGCTGCAACATGTCCCAAGCGTGTTCAATTGAGTTTAAGTCAGGTGACTGTGCAGGCCAGTCCAAAACCGCGACATCATGTTCCTGAAGGGTAGCTGACACCAATCGCGGCGTGTGTGGAGGGGCATTATCATGCATGATAATGCCTCAAATTCCTGGCCAATTTGAACTCTGTGAGGGATGACCACAGGTTCTACGACCTTGTTCCGGTATTTTAGTGCAGTCATGCTGCCTCTTATTCAAATGAGTTCGGTTCACGCGCTAATACGAATTCCCGCCCAAACCATGATTGTCCCACCTCGGTACGAATGGACCTCTTGCGGATGCTGGAGGCGACTTTTTATGCCTGGAACACTCCAAATACGTGTTCTTCGTGAATCGGGGTGGAATCCAAACCGAGACTCATCAGTAAGGAGAATCATTAGCCATTGTCTCATAACAAATGTTCTTGAGCCCAAAGAAGTCGCCTTCCGCGATTGCCTCGTCGTAGAGCTGGCACACGAAGCGGCCTACGAGAATAAAGATCGACTTCATGTAGCCTTCTTCTGACGGTTTGGTCGGTGACTGACAGCTGATGGTCTGACTGAAGCCTTTACACTAGCTGCGTTGCTGTGAGATTGGGTTTCCTCCTGGCGGAATTTTGGAGAAAACGATCCTGTCTAGGGGTGATTACTCGTATTTTTCCAGTGTGGCGCTCTCTTACATCTCCAGTAATACGATAACGTGACCAAAAATCGAGAAATTACGTTTTGATATGTGTTTAGAGTATTGACAACCAAGCGTTGGATAACACCGGCTTGTAACATGCCTATCGCTCTTCATCATTTGAATCATTTCTTCTCTGCTTAAATGTCGACGTTCTATGACAACAAATATCACAAGATCCGTTAAAATTAAAAATGACTTAGATAGCACAACATTGATAACTAAATAAAAATTAATTTATCTTAGGCAAAATTAACGTTGTTTAATCGGATTGTTTAAAATCGGAGTCCCCATTCTATCTTTTGTTTATTGCGTTCTATTTTTATTCTTTTTCCAAATTTTGAAACGGGAACAAAAGAGGTTTAATTCCATATTAAACTTTTTCTAAAAAGCAAATAGTTTGTAAGATTTTTGTAAGCAAATCATTTCGAAATGGAATATCCCTAGACAATGTTTATGTGTTATGGGTACTAGACTTAGACGGGTTTTATCTCGTATAAGGTACTAGATGACTGATTAAGCAAAAAGTTGTCACCTTTCATATAGAACAGTACCACAACGCTTATGTTTCATGCTTTTGGCGTAGTTACCTACCTTCAGCAAGACGGAATTGGAGAACTTCTGAAGGACTGACTACCCGCTTTTGGAAGCTCTGACGTGATTCCGTCCTCACCCAGCGCCTTGTTGTTCCTAAGCTGTTTTAAGGTCATCCTGATCTCGTACAGGGATATTCTGGGTATAATGTCGGGACAATTCGTCTCTAGATTCGATTCCTTGGCCGCACTGCTAACAAATCGTAGAGCCTGTCCATACAATGTTTTTGACTTCCCCTAACACATCTGCTTTAGGTACCTGGCTCTGGCTAATAGACTTTCTCGCAAACACTTTGTAGCCTTTATTCTGCTCTATCGTATATTTAATACGAGCTGTACCTATTCAAGGTAAGTATATCGTGCCGCAAGGATTCCCAGATTTATCTATTGAGCTGCCTATTTGACTTAGCATCATCGGGGGACTCAGTCGCAACGAGCGTCATTCAGCTATGAGGTTAAGGGTGCTATTAGATAGTTTCCTAATTCTATTTGTACGAGCCGTATTAAATGCTCTAAAAAAATATTAATTTTCACGCGGGAAACTCGCAAACCGGATCAGACCTGTAGACGCGAAAAAGTTCGGTGTACCCACATGCGCCACTATTCCTACTGCTCTGACCCTACATGCATATCATGCAACTACTTGCGCATCAGCCGGCTCCTAGTTCAATTCGGGTTCGCTTCCCGTCGTAGGTAGGACAAATTTTTGTTATTTTGTAGATTTGTGTCTGGTCTGGATACTTTTCTATGTTTGATAAGTAGGCTGTAATGTACCTATTTAAAATAAATATCATAAAGTGCAGTATGGGATGTCCAGTATTATTTATTTATAAATACCTATGTTGCGTCGCGTGCGACGTTACAACCTATGTGCAACCAAGGTCAAACCAATCGTGTTTATTTTAGTTCAAGCGCCGAATCTCACAACGTCAGTGTAAAGACTGCAGTGTTCTGGAACATTTATCATTTTTAAACCTTAATAATTAATAAGCCCCAGACAAGGATAATTGGGTTTGGTGTTTAGTGCAAACAAAAGTGCGTGATCCGTTCAGTTTAAATTCGAATGTCTCCATTCCTTTCCTACAGTTATTTTTGTTAATCTGACCTTTTGCTAAAATGAGATCAAAACTTTTAAACGACACAAACAAATTGTTCGGTCTTACGACGATAAAAACTCATTATAGGTAAGTGCAGTTAGTTACAAATTATGACCGTAGAACATGGTAGGACCTTGATAAATAGCATTATTTGCCTTGATTTCATCCGTCATTCGCACCTCATTCAGAGTACGTGTGTCCAAATTTACGAAACAAAAGTGCCATTATGAATTCAGAAACAAAATGCCGTACGAACTGCTACTACGCTTAAACACCATTCTGGTTCTGTATACCACAAAGAAGAAGCAAGACAGGTTGTGTAAACCGCATCTCCCACACCGCTCGCACAGTGTCACGACTACTATTTACTAATCCGTGGCGCGTGCAACAGCACAGCTGATCATCCGAAGTCCGAACTGTGCAAGTCTATGCATTTCTTATCGCCGGTCAACACCTAGTGAAAAGAAGTACAGCTAGATCACTATGCGTGTTACACGTTCACCTACTTCTTCGAAGACCGGAGGTAAGGGATCACAACCGGATTTGTCAAAAATAAGTACCTACCTAACTCTGATGTAGATTCATTAGTAACGTTTAGAAAACGTAAGCACCCTATACCTGATCAACCATGCCAGTGTGAATGCTCCAATTAAACAAAAGAAATTAAGGAAGAACTCAGTCGCATGTCATCCATGCTGGAAAGATATATTGCATCAAATTGTGACATACTGGGTCAAATACGAGATAGCATAACTGATGTCACAGCAGAAGTAATGGAATTAAAGTCAAATAACGAAAATACCAATACCTCGATAATTGAACTTAAATCACAGGTAAATTAAATTATCTACAGCGAACGTAAGAACCGAACAGAGCAATATCAAAAGCCAGGTTGCGCTATTAGAAGATAAAATTACTACTGGAGAAAATAAACTCACAAAATGAATAGGTATCTAAAAAAAATTTTTCCTCGTTTAATCGCAACTTCGGATATAGTGTAATAAATTCTTCAATTAGCCGATCTATGATTATTTGATTATTGGGTGAACATGGTATGTTCTCTTTCTTTTGTATCTTCTCTTTCTTTTACATAAATAGTACGCGCAATTTATGGAGTTAACACATGGATTCATTTTCTTTTTAATTGTATACATTCGCGTACGTCCGTCGTCGGTCGAGCACTAAATCTAAAGTAACGAACGACGGTGAGTGCGTACAGTCAGCGCACACCATACGCGCTCACTATCGGTCATGCACTAAGTCCAGCCTTAAACATTCTGTCTTCCTGGCTCCAACACAACCTTTTCACTATTAACACCTCTAAAACCTCTTATACCATTTTTAAAGCAAAAAATAAACATATCCCTCCGTATGACCCGCTTCACATTAACTATACAAACATAATGGGAAAAAAAGTGAAAAATATTTAGGATTGTACATGGATAACGATATGTCTTGGAAAACTCTATAAAACATGTAAAAAATAAACATTCTTCGCTAACTGGATCACTTCGCAACGTTGCTAACTATTCCACGACAGATACGCTAAGCAAATTATACTACTGTATAATTGTCTAGTCAAACCGCTTTTTCTCGATTTGATAGAAATTTGAGGAAGTGCCGTAAAAACCAAAATAGAAAAACTACAAGTCCATAAAAAAATCATAAAAATACTGTTTAATTATTATTCTTCACTACCTTCATCTACTTCAAAAATATATTGTGAAACTAAAATTATGAATTTCAAACAATTATACATTTACAACACGTCATGCATTCTCGTCCGCAAAATTATCAATAAAACTATTAGCACCAACACAACTTTTAAAAAAAAACTCAATCCAACCAAACGAAGTAGGTATGCGACGCACCAGCTATCTTGCGCTGCCTAGGACTAGAACAAACTACGGTAAAAAAATTATAACGTTTGAAGGCGCACAGTTGTACAACAAACTACCCTCTGAATTAAAAAAAAATACGCTTATTTAATGCATATAAACGCAAATAAATTAAATAAACATTAAATTAAATAAACTTAATAAATTAAATTTACACAATTAAATTAAATAAACATAATATACGTTAGATAGGTATGTACCTTAAGGCAATTTCGATTTGAGCGACGAACTATTACACAAAGTTATTATATTTCTCATGTAAGTAACTTTTGTCTTGTTGAGAATAAATTATATTAAACCTTTCATGGACTTTCTTGTTTCTTACAGAAATGCAAACTCTAGATCGTTATCAGTCCAAGCTGCCGACAATGTCATACCGTTTAAGGATATGCCAGGATTGTCATCTCTGCCGCTTATAGGGCCCATGCATCACTTTTTACCGATAATTGGTACGTATTTATGAAATAATCAGTTAAGTCCTCTTAAAAGCCTTCAAAACATAAATCCTATCTTAAGTGGTGGGTACGGGGCACTTTGTCAATATGTAAAACTTTATGAGGGCATAAGTAGGTACCTAATTTCTGACAGCGTTGTAAGTGAAATATCAGAGCACGTCTGTACACGCACAATCTTTGTTGATAAGTCCTTTTAATAATAAATCGATTTTATTGCCGATTTTAGATTTTCAAGAAAATCGCCATCAGGCCAAGGATCAAGCAAATGTTTAATTTTACTTATTTTAAATATATTTAAAATGTTGTCTGACGTTAATTCAGAAAATGTCCTAAGTACTTATTTTGTAACTTTCCGATGGGCATTGGAATCAGTTATTTATTATTCATCATCCTAGATACCTGCCTAGGATGATGAATAACAACTGATTCCATTGAAGATTGTATTGAAGATAATCAAACTGCGTTCGTTCGGGTTTAAAGCATTACACACTACCAGAGACTAGTAATACCACGTCTCTGATACAACCTACAATAGGGAAATAGATGGCAGAGTTACAAAGAGGGCCCTGAACTACTGTTCACTCACTGTGAACTCTAGACTCTTCGTGGCGAATCTTTGCAAATAGCCAAAATCTGATCAGGCAAAGTCACAAACTTATAATTTGTTAATTATTACCGCCACGAGGTTCGTGACGATTCTAATTAATAATGTCTAGACACCTTCATTAATAGCAACGTTTGTTTAAGGTGAGATCGGACCTGATGGACAGCTATTTGCGAAAATGGGGGCCTTAACAGCGAAATATGGTCCTATTATGAAAATGAAGGGAGTGTTCGGCAGAGGCCATTTTGTATTTCTGTTTGAACCTGAACATTATGAACAGGTACTCTAAAAAGTATAGTTAGGTACTAAGCTAGAGACCTACATAGATAGTAACAGAAACAAGTACTTACTTGTTTCTGTTACTATCTATGACTTTTTCACCGACTTGAATACTTCTTCAGGTTTATAGAGCAGAAGAAACAAACCCCCTTCGCCCCGGATTTGAAACGCTTACATATTACAGAGAAGAAATGAAAAAGTCTACCTATGACGGCGTTTATGGATTAACAACAGCGTAAGATTAACCCTTAATTATTCAGCAAACACCAAATTTAGGGATTTTAAATGCAGTTAGATAAAAATCCCTGTTCTTTACACAAAATTATCAATATTGTTTTATTATTATTTTATGATCTTCTTCGTACAGTATGCAAGCTTCTGAGAGGTGAACTGGACTGTCCTTATTTACTCAGCGAAGCCAGTCAACTGTGTGTGCCCGAAAATCGTACTCGTTTCCGCTCTGGCCGAGTAGCTACCACTATTTGCGCCAACTCCTCCTAGGACGGTCGCGCGGCAACAGGCTCCAATATGTCGTGCACAAAGACACTTAAATAAGCTCCTTGCCCAGCATCCTCAACTAGATGTATTTGTAGATGGACGGATGATGACTGAGCGTGCATTCCAGTGTTACTGTGAGGATATGTAACGTAGGCCTGATTGTTATTATTTTTTGTATTTGCTTTGCTATATTTATTTTTACCTACCAAATGTTCAACGAGTTTATTGTATATACCTAGTCACCAGTCTATGATCTCGATGTTATGTTGTGTTAAGTGCAAGTTTTATAATAGGTACTTTTTTAGAGTTTATTTTTTTATTTTTTAGATGTTTAACTTATCATATTACTATTAAGAAAGTGTCATAATATAACGCAACAGATTAACCTCTGTCATGTTAATCAATTATGTATGAGTAAAGCCGGGTCCGCAGCGCCAATTTTCTAACAAAACATGTTAACATAACATGTTAAGCAAAACATGTTTTTAAAACAGCCCGTCTGGTGTGTTCTGTTTTGTTTATTGTTTTTGTTTCATTCCAATTCATTTCAAAAATGAGTTCCGACGAAGAGGACGCAGAAGCTGTAATAGCTATAGTGGATTTAGTTCTACAAAGACGTAACCGAAATAGATTCCGGGTCCGATCCTACCTGCTACCTCGTTCCTTCAATATTTATCAAGAACTGAAAATCGATGATAGATTCGGAATAAAAACATTTTTTTAGATTTTCGGAGAGTGATTTTGAAGAGCTGGTATCATTAATTTCACCAGATATAGAGAATTATTATTAATTATTCAAAACATAACCTCAACGAGTGAACGAACGAATGACGTCTTGCTTCAATGAGCGCGAACATAAAATGCAACGCTTCCCCTCCCCGCAGGCGAACGCGGGTGATGTTATCCATTTGTCTCGGCAAACATGTTTTTGTGTTTTTGCTAACAAAACTGTTAAGCCACGCCCCTATTCTGTTTTGTAAACATGTTATGATGTTAGAAAACACGAAAACACGGCGCTGCGGACCCGGCTTAATAAATAAATAAATTTACAGGCAAGGAGCCAAATGGCGAGATTTTCGCACGAAAGTAAACCCAGCAATGTTAAAACCTAAAATCATAAAACTCTACTCACCGGGCTTGGAAGAAATTGCAGATGACATGGTAGCGAGGTAGGTAAACACCGGATAATGTTAAGGGACTGATTCTTTTTAACATCTGGTAAAGTTACTGGTTTCTTGTTCCAGGATAACAAAGCTTAAGGACCAAGGAGACTACTTAAAAAATAACTTTGATCATGAAATCACAAAATGGTCTCTAGAATCGGTAGCTCTCGTTGGTTTGGGATCAAGATTGGGTTGTTTCGACGACAATTTAACGGAGGATCATCCTGCAAGCAAATTAATGAAATGTTCCAAAGAAATGCTCGAGTTGGTATTTAAACTGGAGTTCATGCCAAACCCTTGGAAGTATTTCGCAACGTCATCTTTTAAAAGGGCTGTACAAGTTTATGATACTCAATGGGAGTAAGTGATCAAAACAAATTAGTTTTTTAATAGATCTTTAAGTGCTGTCATGTTTAAAATTAAAAAATATGTCATCATCATAATTTTAGCAGGACACTAACTGCTGAACATAGGCCTCCCTCATGTGTTTCCAGGAATTGCGGTTGGAAGCAGCCTGCATCTACCGTCGACCTGCGGTCTTCACCAAGTCATCTGTCCATTTTGTAGGTGGACGTCCTACGCTGCGCTTACCGGTCCACATGGCCTCCGCTCGAGAACCTTTCGGCCCCATCGGCCATATGTTCTTCGAGCTACATGGCCTGCCCAATGCCACTTCAACGTGCTAATCCGTTTGGCTATGTCAGTGACACGAGTTCTTCTACATATCTCCTCATTTCTGATTCGATCGCGTAGAGAAACCCCGAGCATAGCTCTCTCCATAGCTCGTTGAGCGACTCTGAGCTTATTTATTAGGCCAGTAGTGAAGGACCACGTTTCGGTTCCAATGTCATCACTGGCATAACACACACTGATTGAAGACTTTCGTTTTCAGGCACTGAGTATACTATATTGGACGAAGATGTTGCGAAGTTTCTTAAACGCGTTTGATTCGGCGATTGACCTCTTTCTCGAAGTTGGACCCTACCTAATTGGACTGTTTGTCCTGCACATAGTGGGCGTTTCTATACAAAGACTTCAACTTCGATATACCGATGGTGAATACAGCATAGCTGGAGAGCCGTAAGCACCGCACATTCTCGACCGAATCGAAGGCTTTCTCATGTCCACAAACACGAGACATAGTGGGAAGTTATACTCTTTGGTCTTCTGTATGACTTGCTGCAGCGTATGAATGTGATCTATGGTACTGTAGCATTTTCGGAACCCAGCTTGTTCGGGAGGCTGGAAGTCATCAAACCTGCGATCGAGACGATTCGCGATGATCCTTGAAAACAGCTTGTAAACATGTTTCAAAAGCGAGATCGGTCTGTAGTTCTTAAGCAAGGTGTTGTCACCTTTCTTTAAGAACAGTACCACCACGCTTTCGTTTCATGCTTTCGGCGTTGTACCTTCGAGCAAGAGGCAATTAGAAGAAGCTCCGACGTGATTCCGTCCTCACCCGGCGCGCCTTGTTGTTATTATGCTCTTTTAACGCCGTCCTGATCTCGTACAGGTTGATGTCAACTGTATGTATTTACTGTAAAACTAAATGTATTTTTTGTTACAGAATAAGCGAGATGTATATAAAGCAAGCACAAAAGGCTTTTAACGAAAGAGGATACGACATTCCAGATGAAGAGAAGAGTATTATTGAGAAACTGTTAGCGATAGACCAGAGAGTGGCAATCATGATGGGTAACGAGATGCTTTCTGCTGGTATTGACACAGTAAGTGAAACCATGATGATTTCAATTACTCTGCGAAAATAAGAGCAAAACAATAAAATCTTAATATTACCTACTTACCTACCTATATTCACCTATATTCACTCTATGTAGAATCAAGTCTTTATGGCACTTTTTAAAACAAATAGGTTACACCGCGCTAGATATCGTTTGGATTCTCGTGTTTCAGGTATCATTCGCCGTTACGTCTTTGCTGTATCGCTTGGCAGTCAATCAAGCGGCACAGGAGAAACTCAGAAAAGAAATAAGAGCTAAAGACAGCACTCGCTACATGAAAGCGTGTTTAAAAGAATCATTGAGAATATGGCACGTTGTACCTGGAAATCTAAGAAGAACGACTAAGGAACATATCGTAGCAGGATACCAGATTCCTGAAGGGGTATGTGTTGAATTCGTGACAATCAACCTAAGTGGTATACATTTTTTGATTACTCTTTAAAGATGTGAAACAATCAACTTAATTTCAGGTGGATGTTATAGCTCCAAACCAGTATCTGTGTAGTTTAGACGAATATTTCCCCCACGCTAAGGAGTTCCTACCAGAAAGATGGCTAGTGGAAAAGGATGATCCTCTATACTACGGGAAGGCGCATCCCATGGTATCACAACCTTTTGGTTTTGGTGTAAGAAGCTGTATTGGGAGGAGGATCGCGGAGTTGGAAATAGAGATTTTCATGGCAAGATTGCTGGATGTCTACGAAGTATCATGGGAAGGTCCACCGCTAAAACTCGTGACAAAGCTGATAAATGGTTTAGAAAAACCATTTAGTTTTCGCTTCATACCTGCTAAGTGAACTACTTTTATTTAATTAACGACTTTACGAGTAACTTTACAGAAGCATTATTGTACTCTGTCCATAGGCTGGATAATTGAAAAAATAATTATTGACCGTTATAAAGATTATCAAAAATTATTGGACACATATTTTTTTATTTTTGACTAGGCAAAAAATTGCTGCGATGCGACGAGATGACGGTTTGTCGAAATGTCGGATTGTTGCAGTTAAGGTACGATTTTTTATGACCTCACGAACCCCCGCTCCTAAAGTTTAGTGCGGTTCATCTAATTATTTCTTATTTCATTTGAAAAACCAACAATATAACATATATATAAAAAACCATAATTTTTTTTGTCTTACTGACACGAATTTTTATTTTCATACTTTGTCATGCCTATTGTAAAAATCTGAAAATAAAGTCATTGATCCACTACATATTTCGTTTCATACCTGTAGTTTTACTTAGGCACCCATCTACCATAATTAGGTAGGTACTAGGTAGGTACATATCATGTAGCGTGTGAGCGTAACAAGCTCTCCTTACAGAATACCTCGTAGGAAGTATGCGACTTAAGAAATCGATTAACAGCTAATGCGCGCGCAGCTAAGTTAGCCCTCGAAAACGTAGTTGGGGCTAGAACCACCAGCTACATTTTATTTTGCAGAAAAATTACTAGGATTAATGTAAAACACACGTATTATTTAGTAAAATTATTACAGTGACTTTGTGTCTTAAAGTCGGCAGATTGAATATGAACGGATAGCATATAAAAGGTAAGCAAAACTTCCATAGTTCTCAGCAGAGATCAGAGGTCAAAGCTATCTTTAGATAAGGGCCATTCATTGCGATAGAACTAGAAAAAAGGTAGAATAGAATAGAATACGCTTTATTGTACACCTTAAAATAACATAGCAAACAGAAACGAAATAAAACTAATAACAATTAAGTGGCCAATGGTCGGCCTCATCGCTAAAAGCGATCTCTGCCAGGCAACCTTTGGATGGACAAGAATTTTAAGAACAGTCAGAGACGGTGGCGTACATCATAGTATATATTAAATCAAAAAATAATATAATAGTAGGGTATAATGCATTACATAAATAAATAACAATATATGTAATAAATATACAAATTACATAATAATTATTGGTAATTAATTGTTAAAAACCACTGCGAGGTCCATCAGATATAACATAGTTTGGACTTTGGAATCTTAACAATCAGGTAGGAACATGGATTCTTAATACTCAAATATCAAATATATTTCAAATTAAATATATTTATTTAAACAAGAAACACAAGTAACAAAACCAACATGAACGTTGACAGCTGCGAAAGTGGTTGCAGTGTCAGCGCCCGTCCACCAAAATTTCTAGTTTCTTACAAAAATAACATAATTTTTTAATACCAATATTAGGTATTTATTATTCATGAAACCGTAGCGCTCAGCGTTTGAATCGTAAATATACACTTCTCTAAAATAGGCCCACAGCCAACTATTTGCATGCTCATCGCATTTGCTATAAGTACCAAAAGGCAATGTTTGATATTTATGTAACAGCAACCAAAATGCCTGGAGCCAGACACAAGATCCTGGGGCATGTCCTATCGGGCTTCTGCCATAAAATGAACCGCTGCAGGCCTGTCCAGGGCGACAACATGGAATCATCGCTAAACCGATGTCTAACCACCTTTGACATCACTCTACTTGGTAAGTTTTTTCGTTGGAATAACAGGTTAGAATAATGTAGAGTTGGGGTTATGTAAATTTGAACAGTTCATTGGAAACCTTTTAGTAATTTCAGAAAGGTACCTAAGTTCATCTGTCAGGTCATATAGCAAAGGCCTATGGCCGTTTTGAATCATACCTACTTTAGGTTTTTGCAAGGACAAATTTAAAAGCACCTCAATTTGATGAACAAAAATATATAAAAAAATGGTTAATTTTAGATTGCAGTGTGCACATGATTTGGATTACTCTTTGTTAATCCCGAAGATCATGAGCTTTGTGGAGATTAAAGCGTTTCAAGTGACTAAAGCTAAAAACAAATCCAAAATGGCAAGTTAAATAGAAGGAATTTTAAAAAGGGCTCAACTATACCATTTAACATAATTTCATTATCACTTACCATGCAACATCTTCAAGATTCAGACGTGAATCTTTTCTTTCAGGCGTTGGTCACATGCTCGGAGCCGGTATCTATGTGATAACTGGAGCAGTCGCCCACGTAGCCGGTCCAGCGACATCGTTGAGTTTCCTTTTAGCGGGTGGAACTTCGCTCTTAGCTGCACTGTGCTACGCAGAGTTTGGGACAAGGATACCGAGGGCCGGCAGCGCTTACGCTTACACGTATGTAAGCATCGGCGAATTTTGGGCTTTTGTGATCGGGTGGAACATTGTACTGGAGTATATTATCGGTAATTAATATTTTAAACACCATGCCAGAAGACGAAACTATTACTCTAGATCTGTATGAGAGAGCCAACATTCTTTTTTGCTTTCAGGCGCTGCGTCAGTAGCAAGAGCATGGTCAGGATATTTGGATTCCATGTTTGGTGGAGCAATAAGCAACGCAACTGTGTCTTTGATAGGAAACTTTGACGACACTTTATTAGGTGCAGGACCACCTGATCTCCTTGCCTTCGTCATTTGCCTCACTGCATCTCTCATATTAGCAGTTGGCGTCAAAACATCCGCCTACATCAATAACGGGCTAACAATTTTGAATCTCTTAGTCATTTGTCTTGTCATATTCCTTGGTTTCTATCATGCAAATTTTGATAACTGGTCGGAGAAACATCATGGTTTCATGCCGTCTGGTGGATATGGAGTCTTCGCCGGCGCCGCGACATGCTTTTACGCGTTTGTTGGGTTCGATAGTATTTCTGCCGCAAGTGAGGAAGCTAAAGATCCATCACGCTCAATTCCAAGAGCAACTTTGCTTTCACTAGCAATAGTTTCCACATTGTACACGTTAGTGGCACTTGCTTTGACTCTGATGGTACCGTACAGCTCCATCGATCCTGTAACAGCGTTACCTTCAGCCTTGGGTGCTGTCGGTGCAGATTGGGCGAGGTATGTGGTCGGAATTGGAGCAGTTTGTGGCATGACATCTACTTTACTAGGGTCATTGTTCTCTCTGCCACGATGCCTATACGCAATGTCTGCTGATGGTCTTCTTTTTAGCTTTCTTAGCAACGGAAAGTCGCAAATACCCACAGCCAATCTTTTCGTTTCCGGCTTTTCTGCTGCATTGGTAGCTTTATTTTTCAACATTGAAACTCTTGTTCAGTTTATGTCTATCGGGACTTTGCTGGCTTACACTATTGTCAGCGCTGGCGTTATTATTTTGCGGTACCAACCCACTTCGAAGATGGAAGAGAGAGGGTTTAGAGCACAACTAGACTCACCTGGTGATCGAGAGGATAGTTCTGCAACTGGAACACCTTGTACTGAAGTAGGATCCCCAACATCTGAGGTAATTATTATTTAGGATCTTTATACAACGAAACCAATTTTAGCCTTGTTTAAATTATTTGTTATTTTTCAGATCTTCGACCCTACTCCCGTAGGTCGACTGAAACCAAGTTTTGCTTGGTTGGAGCCAATTCTGGGAAGGAAAACGCCTGGAACAGGGGTCACGATTTGCATCTGTATTTTCGCAATAACATCCACCTTCGTCAATATTTATGGACAGTATTATGTAAAATACGATAAGGGAGGTGAATGGCACTTAGCACTTCCATTCGTTTTCTTCGCAATTATTGGGGTTTCCAGTAAGTAATATTTATAAAGGTACAAACTACCTTTACTTTAAAAAATACTAATTTTGTCTTTTGTTTCAGGTCTCCTTACTATAAATTGTTTCTACAAAAATAAGGCACCGCTGCCGTTTAAAGTTCCTTTTGTACCACTCTTGCCAGGCTTTTGCATTTTGCTGACGCTCACATTGATGGCCTACCTGGACTTGCTAACATGGGTGCGCTTCGGGATTTGGATGACAATTGGTGAGTTTTCAAGGCAGTTTAAATAAGAATAGAATGAGAACGAAAAAATACAGAAAAAAGTAAGTATATAACTTTAAGAAAAAGAAGGGAGAGCTTTGCCTATCATTGTAACAATGTAGGTTGAATAAAAATAGATACAAAAAATTGCAAAAACATGCACATGGATAGCAGATCCGTCATACCGATTCCACTTTATAGCATTGCATGCTATTAAGGATTTACTAAGGATTAAAAAAATTAAGTTGTTTTGAAAATAGAGTTGAGAGAACGGTTTAGCGACAGTCACAATCAACATCAGCACTATTACGAATGAATAAAATAAATAAATAATGCTGGACAAATCACACAGCATCATCTAGCCCAAAGCTAAGCAGAGCTTGTGTTATGAGTACTAGATGACTGATATACTTAATACATTATACTACATAGATAGATATTTTTATTATATATAGAAAAACACCCAGAACACCCTGAACAAATATCTGCAGATCGTACAGACATTTGTCCCGAGGCGGAAAAACTGAAAAAAAAAACTTGCAAACCGGCTGCAATGAATAATGATGATTAAAGCAAATTTCCTTCCTCAGGTTTGCTCCTATACTTCCTATACGGAATCCACCACAGCAAACTTGGCGAGGACACCACTGGTCTACTAGCAGGCAGCGGTAACAGCGGCTGGGGTGCGGTAGAGAAGACCAGTGCCATCGCACGCCGCGTCGGCAGATTCGCACGTGGTAGCAAGTCCGAGGACCGTAAGCCGATTATAAGCGACGACGACCTCTCTAGACCTTAGGAAAGACGGCCTGTTTATTTAACTCCATGTGAAGTTTGGAGTAGATCTGGACTGCTTGATCTTGCGTGCGTTTTTACTGTCGCAAAGCTGGACAGAGCGGAGCATGAATTGACCAATCACATCGCCCGTTCTATTTATGCTTTGCTCGCCCCAGCTATCCCCGCGCCAATGGAAACGCACCCGTACACAAATTATCAAGCACACCATTAATGCCAAAAACAGTAAAAGAACAGAACAAAAGTTATGTACTAGTTTTTAACTTGTGATGCCTGAGTAAGAACTAAACGCGTTAATCACGTTCAAAAATGTACCCATTCAAACAGATCAAACAAGAGATTTTCGTGAAAATTCAACTGTATGCCTAAATGTGTCCCTAAATGAGAATTCAACTGTTCAGGCGCATAACAAACTAATTTATGCACACGCATTTCTCGCGTTTAGTTTCGACTGGCCGATCGATATCACTATTTTTCATACATTAATAATAGTAGACTTGTTTGGAGTTTCACTGTCTATTATCCTTGTTAGGTTTTGAACATTTTACTTATAGATTAAATTATTTGAGCAGCTTAAAATATTATAGGTATGCTGTGTCCATTCACCATAGCATTACGGTTCGATTACTGAATTTTACCTCAATTGGTTTCAGGTCTTTCATTAATTAAAACGGAATAATATTTATAACATTGATCTGAAACACCAAATGAATTAGGCCAGGTGCGTGTCAGGCCACGCGCTATGCAGGGTTTCGTCGTTAAACGTAGACCTGTTGTTAGAACTTGGTGTACCTGTTTTATTACGTTTACCAAAACATATAAACAGGAATTATTTGAGTTTTTGGTTTAAATAATTCCGGCATGTTTGGGTAACCGCATCACTTATTTGAGCGACTATTTCTCCAAAACTGAAAAAGCTAGCTCAACCGTTATAGTTTTCCTAGAAAGGTAATAGTTAAAACTGTGTTCATGATTTTTTTTTCATATTTTGTAATGCTAGCCAGTTTATATTTTAGAGGGGAATGACGATCAAAATAAAGTTTAAAACTTTAATATTTCGCAAACGGAACCCTAAATCGAAATGTCTTCGCAATTCCTAAATGATTTTAAAATACCTATTCAACGATGTATAAATGCGATGGGTAAATTTAAGAAAAAATAAATTCATCCCCCAGCTTACGTGTATGGGAGGTACCTCCATCATTTTGTTTCAGGTTTTTTTGTAGATAGCGTTATCTCGGCGTTGTTATTTTACATGTCCATGCAAAATTACAGCTTTCTAGGACGAAAAGTCTCTTCGCAAATCCGGTAAAGGACGAACGGACAGACAGACAAAGCAAAGCGGGTTTCTTGTTTTACTACGAAACCCTAAAAACCAAGAAGGTATACATAATTAGGTAAATATTGGTTCGATGAATGACATACAACACTTCATAAAAAAGAAAAGCACAATCATATAAAATTTTGTGACGGTAGCGACCACTTGAGTCCAGTTTTGTTAAATAAAGTCAAAGTCAATAAGTGTTAATTCAATAGAGCAAAACGCTACTTAGAATAGTCAGTTTACAAAATAAGAACAAAACACATTTAATTTTTTTTATACTACTAAATGACGAGACAAGCCGAAGGCCCACCTGATGTTAAGCGGTAACCTCTACCTATAACAATTGCAATGCCGCGGTGATCAAGTTCACTAAGCACATGACCAACGCTGCATTGCATTGCGCCCGTCACCCTGAGACAAGAGTTGTAAGGTCTCATGTGCCCGTAATTTCACCGGCCCCCTTACCCTTCAAACCGGAACACAGCAAAGGAGACAATACTGCTTGGCGGCAGAAATAGGTATGGTGGTAGTACTTCCCCGGGTGAACCTTTCACAAAAAGTTCTACTACTACTAAATTGAATAAAGCACTATCTAAACAATATCTATTGAATGTAAAGATTGTAATATATAAAGCATATCTAATTATGTGCTTATACTTGATATTTATTTTGATACCTACTAGAACTTGGTCAAATTGTCATATACTATCTACACCTTATTCTGTGTTCTTAAATGTACAGGTATAAGTGAACAGGGTGCTCCAGGAATAGACAATCAACATTATAAGAGGACACTCATCATTCATCAGCTTATTCTAAAAGTTCCAACAGCAAAATATTCTAGGATATCCCAGTTATTTAATATGGTGCATATTTTCTTTAGATACTGAAGCCAAATTCAAGAAATAGTTATAAATGTTAGAATATATGCTTTGTGTATCAACATTATAGAATTAGCTCAATGTTTTTAATAGTGTAATAGGCTTTGATAGAAATATATGTTTTGATAGAAGCCCTAATATATACATAAAACTTTATTTCCAAACGCATAAGGTTCAAGATCTTCTACATCAAGAAAGTTCTTCCAGATTTTTCTTGACATTTCGAGTGTATAGCACAAATACTTATATTTACTGTTAATTACTTATAAATTTTTATTTTTTTTAATAGTGCATTAGATGCAGATTTTGTTATTGTAATAGCACAGTTTTAAATAGCACATGTTGAATGATTCCTTGTTGTATCTATTTGGATTATTTAGAAATCAATATAATTATGTAATTGTTACACCGATTTTATCAGTATATCTAATATATAATTAGGGAGTTAATAAATTAAAAAGAAATGAGTATATATTACAATTGTTTAATTCCCTGTATTTTGGATCAAAATCATAATTACAAGAAAATAATATAATATACATTAATAAATAAATAATTTACCGGATTTTCCGTCTTAGAAATAATACTATTATAGTGGTTTTATCGATGATGTTTTTATTTGCTTTCAACTAATCTTTACACAGAATACTTAAACTCAAATTATAATTTTAAAATTAGCTTTCCAACGCAGTACTTAAAGTACCTACACAAAATCACAACACTTTATTTTACACACCATAAGACAAACCAACTAAGTAGTTATAATACCTATAATCTTACTTAAACAAAATAATGTTAAAATCAATTTTTATTTTAAGTGTTAACCCACACTAAGGTACCATTTATAGAAATGAAAAATACAATCAATAGTTGCGATACTGACGGGATTCGAACCGCACGTCACAGACATTTAACGCGGGTTGCCTTACACCGTATGTCTGTGTCAAGATTTTCGACGACTAGTGATTCTGTAGCCAAACGGTATAGGCAGCTCGCAATACGGTTGCCCGTCTGTGACGTACGGGTTCGAATCCCGTCGAAATCAAAAAGTTTGATTGTATTTTTAATTACTATAAAATAATAAAATTTTATACTAGAATATACAAATCGATGTCACCAGCATCCAACTAGGGTAAACATCTTATTTCTTAGACTTCAGGCAACGAGTTTTTTAAAACTAGTTGATAAATTTTAAGCAGAATAATTAAAGGGACTAAGCAATTTGTACGGAATTTGATGTCATTGGGTTTCTTAACAAGATACTTAACCAGATACTGGCCGTATTGTGTTTTGGAATGATTTGTATTTGAGCATATTTTATTATTTAAAAGCTTAAATGTTTAAAAATATACATCTAAGTAAAATAAACGGAAGCTAGCTGCCACAGTTTAAGTCAAAGGCAAGGAAGTAAAAAATAAACATGTAAACTTGTATGTACTAAGTTAAAAAAACAGACGACCTGAGAACCTTCTCCTATTTTGAAGTCGGTTATAAATACATAAATATATCACAATAGTTCGTGACTTCGAGATACATTTAGCGTGTAAAAAGGTCAAATTTTGCAATTTTTCGTTTGCTGAATATTTCTGCACACGAACTCTGTAAGTTTTGCCATTGAATTGGAATATTTTAGTGTCAGATACGCATAATGAGGTTATAGTTCATATTTACTTAAATTTAACTTAGTAAAATATTTTAGGACAGTCCGCAATTATTTATTCAATTACCATACATCTTTATTGTTTATTGGTCGTTTAAAACTTGAATTTCTCAAAACTTCTTGTTTGGACAGATTATGGATACGTTCACCGAAATAATTAGAATTAAACAGTCTTCAATATAATAATATCCATGTCCCCATTAGGGCTCTCCACGAGCGAGGGAATCGCGGCGATGTTATCGTCGTGCCACGTATTTCTATACACTCTCTTAGAGGCCGTCTCCACGAGCGAGAGAACCGCGACGAGTCCGCGCTATAGAAATATGGCACGACGATAACATTACCTCGATTCCCTCGCTCGTGGAGACGGCCCCTTAGGCTCACAATGAGCGGACTGTCCACTGAATGCCTATAGTACATACACCGCAAACTGAGCACAGTACGCGCTGTATGGACGGACACTAAACACAACACCATCTAGTCCCAAACTAAGCAAAGCTTGTACTATAGAAACCAGATGATTGATAGAACACTAAAATATTTTTTTAAAAAAACCTACTTGTCCTACTTAGAAAAATACCCAGACCCGGGACGAATATTTGCAGAACAATTAGAAACATTCCCGTGGTGGGAATCGAACCCCCTACCCCCTGCGTATCAGTCGGCTATTAGACCAACTGGGCTACGGAGGCAGTCGACAGTACATTGTAAATACAATACATAGGGGCGAACTAGAGGCAAACAGTTAGCCGCTCACTGTAAGTAAACCTAATAAACCTGATAGGGACACGGCATAAGATACTTCCTTGTTAGACTATAGAACTCAAAAGGATGTTTTCCACGTACAATTCAAAACAAACGAAAACGTTACTTCAATTTTATTAGCCTACTTTTTTGGGGCATAAGTGACAGAAATCTGCACTCAATAATAAATAAATACAATTCTTTAAATATCGACGGGTTTACGATTTGAGCCTTGTCGAGTCAATTTCCGAGAGAGTTTATCCGCGATAATGGCGTGTGCATAAATCCCATGATATTTCAAAATATTTTTTATACGACTTAATGACGAGACAAACTGAAGGCCCACCTGTTGTTAAGCGGTAACCTCTACCTATCACAACTGCAATACCGCGGTGATCACGTTCTCTAAGCACGTGATCAACGCTGCATTGCATTGCGCCCGTCACTCGGAGACAAAGAGTAGTATGGTCTCAAATGTGCCGTATGTACAGATGCAATACCGCGGTGATCACGTTCTCTAAGCACGTGAACAACGCTGCATTGCATTGCGCCCGTCACTCTGAGACATTGTGAGGTCTCAAAATGCGCCCGTAATTCAAAGACAAATACAATTTTCTACGGGAAAGAGATTGATTGGTTCAGTCTTATCTTTTGTGACGGGCAATCTGCCATGCGGAGGGCGGTAACCGCTGCAGCCTGTTGATGGTGGGCCGGCCCCATTGCAGCCACAGGAAACCGACCACGAGGCACACTAATGTCTCTATGTAGAAGCCGTCGATGCGCGTGAGGCACGTGCCGCCTTGGGATTTGCAGAGCTGTGGATAAGATGAACAAAGTTGATAAAAAAAATTGAGCTGTCAACGCACGCCTAACAGATGTGAAACATTTTTAATTTTGCGATAACTTCTTATATATTAATAGTATAAAATTTCGCCCCTTTCGCCACAGTCGCCCCAGTTAACACGATGTACGAAGGGCAGCCGCGATACATTCTGTTTTCTTGTCAATACTTACATCAGCTTCCAAAGAAGACGAGCAAGTGTTATCCGTCAGTTCTGGCAGAGAACAGCTCTTGTACGTCAGATGGTCGATGGCCCACAGCGCGAGCGTGTTGAGTAAGTTTAACACCGTATTGAGGAGTGTCAAGTACCACCGACTCTAGAAGATACATTCTGTTTTCTTGTCAATACTTACATCAGCTTCCAAAGAAGACGAGCAAGTGTTATCCGTCAGTTCTGGCAGAGAACAGCTCTTGTACGTCAGATGGTCGATGGCCCACAGCGCGAGCGTGTTGAGTAAGTTTAACACCGTATTGAGGAGTGTCAAGTACCACCGACTCTAGAAGATACATTCTGTTTTCTTGTCAATACTTACATCAGCTTCTAAAGAAGACGAGCAAGTGTTATCCGTCAGTTCTGGCAGAGAACAGCTCTTGTACGTCAGATGGTCGATGGCCCACAGCGCGAGCGTGTTGAGTAAGTTTAACACCGTATTGAGGAGTGTCAAGTACCACCGACTCTAGAAGATACATTCTGTTTTCTTGTCAATACTTACATCAGCTTCTAAAGAAGACGAGCAAGTGTTATCCGTCAGTTCTGGCAGAGAACAGCTCTTGTACGTCAGATGGTCGATGGCCCACAGCGCGAGCGTGTTGAGTAAGTTTAACACAGTATTGAGGAGTGTCAAGTACCACCGACTCTAGAAGATACATTCTGTTTTCTTGTCAATACTTACATCAGCTTCCAAAGAAGACGAGCAAGTGTTATCCGTCAGTTCCGGCAGAGAACAGCTCTTGTACGTCAGATGGTCGATGGCCCACAGCGCGAGCGTGTTGAATAAGTTTAACACAGTATTGAGGAGTGTCAAGTACCACCGACTCTAGAAGATACATTCTGTTTTCTTGTCAATACTTACATCAGCTTCCAAAGAAGACGAGCAAGTGTTATCCGTCAGTTCTGGCAGAGAACAGCTCTTGTACGTCAGATGGTCGATGGCCCACAGCGCGAGCGTGTTGAGTAAGTTTAACACAGTATTGAGGAGTGTCAAGTACCACCGACTCTAGAAGATACATTCTGTTTTCTTGTCAATACTTACATCAGCTTCCAAAGAAGACGAGCAAGTGTTATCCGTCAGTTCTGGCAGAGAACAGCTCTTGTACGTCAGATGGTCGATGGCCCACAGCGCGAGCGTGTTGAATAAGTTTAACACAGTATTGAGGAGTGTCAAGTACCACCGACTCTAGAAGACACATTCTGTTTTCTTGTCAATACTTACATCAGCTTCCAAAGAAGACGAGCAAGTGTTATCCGTCAGTTCTGGCAGAGAACAGCTCTTGTACGTCAGATGGTCGATGGCCCACAGCGCGAGCGTGTTGAGTAAGTTTGACACCGTATTGATGAGTGTCAAGTACCACCGACTCTAGAAGATACATTCTGTTTTCTTGTCAATACTTACATCAGCTTCCAAAGAAGACGAGCAAGTGTTATCCGTCAGTTCTGGCAGAGAACAGCTCTTGTACGTCAGATGGTCGATGGCCCACAGCGCGAGCGTGTTGAGTAAGTTTGACACCGTATTGATGAGTGTCAAGTACCACCGACTCTAGAAGATACATTCTGTTTTCTTGTCAATACTTACATCAGCTTCCAAAGAAGACGAGCAAGTGTTATCCGTCAGTTCTGGCAGAGAACAGCTCTTGTACGTCAGATGGTCGATGGCCCACAGCGCGAGCGTGTTGAGTAAGTTTGACACCGTATTGATGAGTGTCAAGTACCACCGACTCTAGAAGATACATTCTGTTTTCTTGTCAATACTTACATCAGCTTCCAAAGAAGACGAGCAAGTGTTATCCGTCAGTTCTGGCAGAGAACAGCTCTTGTACGTCAGATGGTCGATGGCCCACAGCGCGAGCGTGTTGAGTAAGTTTGACACCGTATTGATGAGTGTCAAGTACCACCGACTCTAGAAGATACATTCTGTTTTCTTGTCAATACTTACATCAGCTTCCAAAGAAGACGAGCAAGTGTTATCCGTCAGTTCTGGCAGAGAACAGCTCTTGTACGTCAGATGGTCGATGGCCCACAGCGCGAGCGTGTTGAGTAAGTTTGACACCGTATTGATGAGTGTCAAGTACCACCGACTCTAGAAGATACATTCTGTTTTCTTGTCAATACTTACATCAGCTTCCAAAGAAGACGAGCAAGTGTTATCCGTCAGTTCTGGCAGAGAACAGCTCTTGTACGTCAGATGGTCGATGGCCCACAGCGCGAGCGTGTTGAGTAAGTTTGACACCGTATTGATGAGTGTCAAGTACCACCGACTCTAGAAGATACATTCTGTTTTCTTGTCAATACTTACATCAGCTTCCAAAGAAGACGAGCAAGTGTTATCCGTCAGTTCTGGCAGAGAACAGCTCTTGTACGTCAGATGGTCGATGGCCCACAGCGCGAGCGTGTTGAGTAAGTTTAACACCGTATTGAGGAGTGTCAAGTACCACCGACTCTAGAAGATACATTCTGTTTTCTTGTCAATACTTACATCAGCTTCTAAAGAAGACGAGCAAGTGTTATCCGTCAGTTCTGGCAGAGAACAGCTCTTGTACGTCAGATGGTCGATGGCCCACAGCGCGAGCGTGTTGAGTAAGTTTAACACAGTATTGAGGAGTGTCAAGTACCACCGACTCTAGAAGATACATTCTGTTTTCTTGTCAATACTTACATCAGCTTCCAAAGAAGACGAGCAAGTGTTATCCGTCAGTTCTGGCAGAGAACAGCTCTTGTACGTCAGATGGTCGATGGCCCACAGCGCGAGCGTGTTGAATAAGTTTAACACAGTATTGAGGAGTGTCAAGTACCACCGACTCTAGAAGATACATTCTGTTTTCTTGTCAATACTTACATCAGCTTCCAAAGAAGACGAGCAAGTGTTATCCGTCAGTTCTGGCAGAGAACAGCTCTTGTACGTCAGATGGTCGATGGCCCACAGCGCGAGCGTGTTGAGTAAGTTTAACACAGTATTGAGGAGTGTCAAGTACCACCGACTCTAGAAGATACATTCTGTTTTCTTGTCAATACTTACATCAGCTTCCAAAGAAGACGAGCAAGTGTTATCCGTCAGTTCTGGCAGAGAACAGCTCTTGTACGTCAGATGGTCGATGGCCCACAGCGCGAGCGTGTTGAATAAGTTTAACACAGTATTGAGGAGTGTCAAGTACCACCGACTCTAGAAGATACATTCTGTTTTCTTGTCAATACTTACATCAGCTTCCAAAGAAGACGAGCAAGTGTTATCCGTCAGTTCTGGCAGAGAACAGCTCTTGTACGTCAGATGGTCGATGGCCCACAGCGCGAGCGTGTTGAATAAGTTTAACACAGTATTGAGGAGTGTCAAGTACCACCGACTCTAGAAGATACATTCTGTTTTCTTGTCAATACTTACATCAGCTTCCAAAGAAGACGAGCAAGTGTTATCCGTCAGTTCTGGCAGAGAACAGCTCTTGTACGTCAGATGGTCGATGGCCCACAGCGCGAGCGTGTTGAGTAAGTTTAACACAGTATTGAGGAGTGTCAAGTACCACCGACTCTAGAAGATACATTCTGTTTTCTTGTCAATACTTACATCAGCTTCCAAAGAAGACGAGCAAGTGTTATCCGTCAGTTCTGGCAGAGAACAGCTCTTGTACGTCAGATGGTCGATGGCCCACAGCGCGAGCGTGTTGAATAAGTTTAACACAGTATTGAGGAGTGTCAAGTACCACCGACTCTAGAAGACACATTCTGTTTTCTTGTCAATACTTACATCAGCTTCCAAAGAAGACGAGCAAGTGTTATCCGTCAGTTCTGGCAGAGAACAGCTCTTGTACGTCAGATGGTCGATGGCCCACAGCGCGAGCGTGTTGAGTAAGTTTGACACCGTATTGATGAGTGTCAAGTACCACCGACTCTAGAAGATACATTCTGTTTTCTTGTCAATACTTACATCAGCTTCCAAAGAAGACGAGCAAGTGTTATCCGTCAGTTCTGGCAGAGAACAGCTCTTGTACGTCAGATGGTCGATGGCCCACAGCGCGAGCGTGTTGAGTAAGTTTGACACCGTATTGATGAGTGTCAAGTACCACCGACTCTAGAAGATACATTCTGTTTTCTTGTCAATACTTACATCAGCTTCCAAAGAAGACGAGCAAGTGTTATCCGTCAGTTCTGGCAGAGAACAGCTCTTGTACGTCAGATGGTCGATGGCCCACAGCGCGAGCGTGTTGAGTAAGTTTGACACCGTATTGATGAGTGTCAAGTACCACCGACTCTAGAAGATACATTCTGTTTTCTTGTCAATACTTACATCAGCTTCCAAAGAAGACGAGCAAGTGTTATCCGTCAGTTCTGGCAGAGAACAGCTCTTGTACGTCAGATGGTCGATGGCCCACAGCGCGAGCGTGTTGAGTAAGTTTGACACCGTATTGATGAGTGTCAAGTACCACCGACTCTAGAAGATACATTCTGTTTTCTTGTCAATACTTACATCAGCTTCCAAAGAAGACGAGCAAGTGTTATCCGTCAGTTCTGGCAGAGAACAGCTCTTGTACGTCAGATGGTCGATGGCCCACAGCGCGAGCGTGTTGAGTAAGTTTGACACCGTATTGATGAGTGTCAAGTACCACCGACTCTAGAAGATACATTCTGTTTTCTTGTCAATACTTACATCAGCTTCCAAAGAAGACGAGCAAGTGTTATCCGTCAGTTCTGGCAGAGAACAGCTCTTGTACGTCAGATGGTCGATGGCCCACAGCGCGAGCGTGTTGAGTAAGTTTAACACCGTATTGAGGAGTGTCAAGTACCACCGACTCTAGAAGATACATTCTGTTTTCTTGTCAATACTTACATCAGCTTCTAAAGAAGACGAGCAAGTGTTATCCGTCAGTTCTGGCAGAGAACAGCTCTTGTACGTCAGATGGTCGATGGCCCACAGCGCGAGCGTGTTGAGTAAGTTTAACACAGTATTGAGGAGTGTCAAGTACCACCGACTCTAGAAGATACATTCTGTTTTCTTGTCAATACTTACATCAGCTTCCAAAGAAGACGAGCAAGTGTTATCCGTCAGTTCTGGCAGAGAACAGCTCTTGTACGTCAGATGGTCGATGGCCCACAGCGCGAGCGTGTTGAATAAGTTTAACACAGTATTGAGGAGTGTCAAGTACCACCGACTCTAGAAGATACATTCTGTTTTCTTGTCAATACTTACATCAGCTTCCAAAGAAGACGAGCAAGTGTTATCCGTCAGTTCTGGCAGAGAACAGCTCTTGTACGTCAGATGGTCGATGGCCCACAGCGCGAGCGTGTTGAGTAAGTTTGACACCGTATTTATGAGTGTCAAGTACCACCGACTCTAGAAGATACATTCTGTTTTCTTGTCAATACTTACATCAGCTTCCAAAGAAGACGAGCAAGTGTTATCCGTCAGTTCTGGCAGAGAACAGCTCTTGTACGTCAGATGGTCGATGGCCCACAGCGCGAGCGTGTTGAGTAAGTTTGACACCGTATTGATGAGTGTCAAGTACCACCGACTCTAGAAGATACATTCTGTTTTCTTGTCAATACTTACATCAGCTTCCAAAGAAGACGAGCAAGTGTTATCCGTCAGTTCTGGCAGAGAACAGCTCTTGTACGTCAGATGGTCGATGGCCCACAGCGCGAGCGTGTTGAGTAAGTTTGACACCGTATTGATGAGTGTCAAGTACCACCGACTCTAGAAGATACATTCTGTTTTCTTGTCAATACTTACATCAGCTTCCAAAGAAGACGAGCAAGTGTTATCCGTCAGTTCTGGCAGAGAACAGCTCTTGTACGTCAGATGGTCGATGGCCCACAGCGCGAGCGTGTTGAGTAAGTTTGACACCGTATTGATGAGTGTCAAGTACCACCGACTCTAGAAGATACATTCTGTTTTCTTGTCAATACTTACATCAGCTTCCAAAGAAGACGAGCAAGTGTTATCCGTCAGTTCTGGCAGAGAACAGCTCTTGTACGTCAGATGGTCGATGGCCCACAGCGCGAGCGTGTTGAGTAAGTTTAACACCGTATTGATGAGTGTCAAGTACCACCGACTCTAGAAGATACATTCTGTTTTCTTGTCAATACTTACATCAGCTTCCAAAGAAGACGAGCAAGTGTTATCCGTCAGTTCTGGCAGAGAACAGCTCTTGTACGTCAGATGGTCGATGGCCCACAGCGCGAGCGTGTTGAGTAAGTTTGACACCGTATTGATGAGTGTCAAGTACCACCGACTCTAGAAGATACATTCTGTTTTCTTGTCAATACTTACATCAGCTTCCAAAGAAGACGAGCAAGTGTTATCCGTCAGTTCTGGCAGAGAACAGCTCTTGTACGTCAGATGGTCGATGGCCCACAGCGCGAGCGTGTTGAGTAAGTTTGACACCGTATTGAGGAGTGTCAAGTACCACCGACTCTAGAAGATACATTCTGTTTTCTTGTCAATACTTACATCAGCTTCCAAAGAAGACGAGCAAGTGTTATCCGTCAGTTCTGGCAGAGAACAGCTCTTGTACGTCAGATGGTCGATGGCCCACAGCGCGAGCGTGTTGAGTAAGTTTGACACCGTATTGAGGAGTGTCAAGTACCACCGACTCTAGAAGATACATTCTGTTTTCTTGTCAATACTTACATCAGCTTCCAAAGAAGACGAGCAAGTGTTATCCGTCAGTTCTGGCAGAGAACAGCTCTTGTACGTCAGATGGTCGATGGCCCACAGCGCGAGCGTGTTGAGTAAGTTTGACACCGTATTGAGGAGTGTCAAGTACCACCGACTCTAGAAGATACATTCTGTTTTCTTGTCAATACTTACATCAGCTTCCAAAGAAGACGAGCAAGTGTTATCCGTCAGTTCTGGCAGAGAACAGCTCTTGTACGTCAGATGGTCGATGGCCCACAGCGCGAGCGTGTTGAGTAAGTTTGACACCGTATTGAGGAGTGTCAAGTACCACCGACTCTAGAAGATACATTCTGTTTTCTTGTCAATACTTACATCAGCTTCCAAAGAAGACGAGCAAGTGTTATCCGTCAGTTCTGGCAGAGAACAGCTCTTGTACGTCAGATGGTCGATGGCCCACAGCGCGAGCGTGTTGGGCCAGTTCGTGCCCAAGTTTGACACGGTATTGAGGAGCGTCATGTAAGTACCACCGACGAGTGGGTCGGACACCTTCGCGAAGAATGCCATCACTGCCACGAACATGCAGTAAAGGCAAGTCTGGAATGGAGACAGTTGAATTTAATTTTAGGCTACATTATACAAAGAGATAAAAACAGGAAACAGAGAGACGAACTTTAATATTGTTAATAAATTCTAAAGACAATTAACTAATAAATCAATAGACTTCATAATGTTGTCTGATTATTATTGATGATATTATTATTGTTACATATTGATATGGTTTAAGTGCAACTTACCTGATGAAACACATACAGCATCATAAGAAGTAACAAATAGTAGTAAGAAGGTCCAGAATCGCCGATCAGGCTTGGTGTTACAGCCACTAAGATAGCGGCCAGCGGTCCAACTAAAAGACGAAGCGGGAACGCACGAAGCCATAATGATAGTGGCTGTGGACCGGTGGTGTGTTTTGCTAGTATCTGAAAGGAAATGAAAATGCTAAGTAAAATACCAAGAAATTACGCAGTTTAGTGGCGAATTAACCTTCTTACAGTATGATTAGATCATAAACAAAAATTTAAGAATTGATATCCTCTGTCTGCGCCAAACAATCGACGAATTACCCGGCTGCGCCAACTTTTATATACTTCTTGAATTTCCTAATTACTAGGTCTAAGCTTAGTAGCTTATGATAGGCATGAAAAGATACTCACCACAGGCATTATAATTTGTACTGGGACTAAGGGAACCGCCAGTAAAGCCAAGTCTTCACGAGGTACTCCCGCCTCGACTAATTTCAATCCAGACACAGCATCACTTGCACAGAATCCAAGCTGAAATTACCAACTCTTTAAAATTAATCTTTCTATTAATAGTACAAATAGAAGTTATATTTCTGGGTCTATTTATTCCCTACATGAATTTATTACGCAGACACAAAACATAAAAACAACTATAATACATCGTTGTACTCTCGCTATTTTAAAAACACTAGTATTCAGTGTTTATAAGTTCTTTAGTTTAATGTAAGAAAAGTTCTTACTGCCAACTAATACTGACGAATTTTTTTTGTCATTTCTATCGTCAACATTATCTTAATAAGTTAGTAAAACCCATGTTACATACTGACATTTCCAATACATTCTATATCATAATCGAAAGCTTACCTTAGCTGTAAACAGGACAAGTGCCAAAGTCCTAACTGAAGGTAATTTTACAATAGTATAAAGTTGCTTGTATGCATTAACTATATCCTTCATTCCCCTAACATCACTTTCTGCCTTTGAGGTGTCCGTTTCCTTAGCTTCATGCTTGAAGACAGCTATCAAAGTAGTTGTCACAATGAACACCCAGCCCCATAGTAAGAGGAAACTGGCGAGGGTTACAAGGCCAGTGTCTTCGGGTATGACTCGGATGTATTTGTTGCAGAAGTACGATGATTCCAATGCAAGGAATAGGACATAGCCGAGGAAGAAGCCGGCTGTTTGGCCTACTGTGTTGCAGGTTGATGCGTGTCCGACATTGCATCTGAAAATATTTTCTATTGTACTTAGACCACAAAAAACGTTTATTTTTTAACCCAATGAGCGAGGTTTCTTTTTTGCTTCTTTTTCTCACTTGGAAAGTGTTTTCTGAAGCATTTGAATTCAATTATGTACCTTAATCAATTTAAACGTGCGTGTTATGTTTTTCTTTTGTATATTGATTATTCTAAGAAGTTCTTATGTCTATTGAACAAACACTTATTGACTTTGACTTTATAAATGGATGACAGTATTTCATTTTAGATACAAAAATAACATTTTCAATTAAAGGACGTTGTGGCATGGACACATACAGATGCAACTACTAAGCAAACAAACCTAACATTATAATAACAAATAAAGAACAGCTGAACAATTGGTAAATTTTTCATAGAAAGAGCAGTTGAAAGTATGTTGTATAATATGCCCCTCTGCTCTTGTCTGTAGACACAGTAAAAATCTGCTAAAATGATACAGAATCTGCATCTTTCTTAGTATCATTATCATTAAGCCAACATCACATACTCAGCGTCGTGGTAATGTTTTTTTTAAAAGGTGACAACACCTTGCTTAAGAACTACAGACCGATCTCGCTTTTGAGGCATGTTTATAAGCTGTTCTCAAGGGTCATCGCAAATCGTCTCGATCGCAGGTTTGATAACTTCCAGCGTCCCGAACAAGCCGGGTTTCGAAAAGGCTACAGTACCATAGACCACATTCATACGCTGCGGCAAGTGATACAGAAGACCGAAGAGCATAACTTGCCGCTATGTCTCGCGTTTGTGGACATGAGAAAGCCTTCGATTCGATCGAAACATGGGCTGTGCTCGAGTCTCTCCAACGATGTCGAATTGACTATCGGTATATCGAAGTGTTGAAGTCTTTGTATAGAGACGCCACTATGTCAGTCCGAGTACAGGAACAGAGTTCGAAGGATATTCCCTTAAAAAGAGGCGTAAGACAGGGAGACGTTATTTCTCTAAACTGTTTACGACCGCTTTGGAAGATGCTTTCAAGCTCTTGGAATGGAAAGGACTAGGCATCAACATTAACGGCGAATACATGACTCACCTTCGGTTTGCCGACGACATTGTGGTCATGGCAAAGTCGATGGAGGAACTCGGCACGATGCTAGAAGGCCTCAATCGAGCCTCCCAACGGGCAGGCCTTAAAATGAACATAGACAAGACGAAGGTTATGTCGAATGTCCATGTTATGCCTGCCCCAGTTATGGTTGAGAACTCGGCTCTCGAAGTTGTCGACGCGTTATGTATACCTAGGACAAACTGTCCAATTAGGTAGGTCCAACTTCGAGAAAGAGGTCAATCGACGAATCCAACTCGGATGGGCAGCGTTTGGGAAACTACGCAACGTCTTTTCGTCCAAAACTCCTCAGTGCCTTAAGACGAAAGTCTACAATCAGTGTGTGTTACCAGTGATGACATACGGAACCGAAACGTGGTCATTCACGATTGGCCTCATGAATAAGCTCAGAATCGCTCAACGAGCTATGGAGAGGGCTATGCTCGGAGTATCTTTACGGGATCTAATCAGAAAGGAGGAGATACGTAGGAGAACTCGGGTCACTGACATAGCCAAACGGATTAGCACGTTGAAGTGGCAATGGGCAGGCCATGTAGCTCGCAGAACAGATGGCCGATGGGGCCGAAAAGTTCTCGAGTGGAGGCCACGGACCGGCAAGCGCAGCGTAGGACGTCCACCAACAAGATGGGCTGATGACCTGGTGAAGACCGCAGGTCGACGGTGGATGCAGATCGCTTCCAACCGCAATAACTGGAAATCCATGAGGGAGGCCTATGTCCAGCAGTGGACGTCCTACGGCTGAAATGATGATGATGATGAACATCACAAACTGCACACATACTTCCATCCCTGTTTGGAACAAAACTGACACTCAGTAAAAAGATCAAATATCTCGGAATTCGGTTAGACAGCAAACTCTTATGGAGCAAGCAGCTCGACCACGTAACCACAAATGTAAAAGGTGTTCTTTTTCAGAGTTTATTTTAAGCCTGGTTTTGATCTCTGCGGTCGGGGGATTGCAGAGGCCGATATCGTCGGAGTTTGGAGTGAGACTGGCTCCTCTCATACATCTGCATACCCTTCGGGGATGCTTATGGAATGCTGCCGGCGACCCCGAGTCCTTCTCCGGTATTTCAAGGAGTTGGGCTGGTTAGATTAGGGTCGGGGCAGCACTTCAGGGGACAATGATGTCCAGGAGCAGATGTCCTATGGCTGTGATGATGATGAATTTTTATGTTAAATATTCCTCAAACATGCTGCCAGTTTCCAAGAAGCAAATCTAATTTAATGGTTTCTGCACAACAAAAACTGTACCTTAGTTTGTACACAGTAATTTATTCTAATAATCAACATCCCGTAATGCGCTCGCCAACCCGCGTGCCAAGCGTGCCGAGTATGGCAACTACCCCTCATTGAGTTACATGAGGGAGGCCTGTGTTCAGTGGTGGACAATTTACGGCAGAAATGATGAATGATGAATTAATTCTTGTATTGATTATTTTTTACAACTGATATGCAGGAGGTAGAGGGATTGATTCCTGATGAGGGACAAATGTTTGTAAATTAGCAAGCTCAGCTTACTTCAGGGCTAGAAAGGGCTGTGTAAAGTTCAGCATTATTTATAATAATTCAAAAAGAATTTGTGTTATATTGTTTACTTGTATGAGATGTATGTCTACATTATTGTTTTAAATAAACCACAATCCAAATTTGTTATTGGTTACTTTATAATGCAATAACAGGTCCAGTGGGATACTAAATACATGACCAAAATTTAATTTAAGGAATTCACAGAAAGTTCATTGTTATCGTCCACAGCCCATTTCACCCACAACTGGGTTTAAGCTTTCTTAAGTCGCAGAAAGTTAATTGAAGTAAATAAATACATACCTTTTGAGCATAGTCAAAGCCCATCCATCAACGGCAATATCTTGTGTTGCCGCCAAAAAGTTCAAAAACAGGAATGTTATTGTAAGCACCATAATAGATGGTGGGGTATCATCATTCCCTAGCCAGTCAGTTACACTGTATGACATGATGATCATGACAACTCCTATAAGATACTGTACTGGGACCAGCCATGTCTTTCTTCGTCCAAACTTTGGCCAGAACAGTGCATCTACAATGGGTGCCCATAGTAACTTTACACTGAAGGGCCAATTCACAAGGCTGAACTCTGCCTGAAACAAAAATATAACAATAATTAAAATAATAAGGAAGAAATAAACATTGGACTTCCTCATCTATTATTTAAATGACTTCTACAGGGACTGGTATTTATGATGATATGGATGCTGCAATGCCAATATTCATCATCATCTCACCCACACAGCTGTAAGACTACTGTTCATAGGCCTCCCTTAAGGATCTTCAAGATAATGAAGATGTGAAAGTCAGTAGTGATGATGAACCGACGCTGTCTACAGCCATACTCTCCCCACTACCGCAACCGCTCCCCCTGCTCCTGCATGACGATTCGCGGGCAACGCTACCTGGCCCGCAGTGCAGCGCGAGCGCGCGAGAAGGTGCCGCGTAAGACTCCATTCCCTGATGAAAGTTCCCCTGGGAGGAACTGAACATGTTGGAAACCTATTTTCGACATATAATTAACGTGAGTGAACACATTAAGGAAAATTGATAAGTAGAAAGATGCTCCTGCCCATCTTTCGAAGGTATCCCTTGGCAGAATCTAACTGCATATGAGGGCAAGACAGGAGAAGCAACATTGAACATATATGTCAATATTATTTTTAGGTAAATGTTAACAGGTAATTAAAAAAACCTGATAGGTAATATGTACTTATAGCATAAAATGTGGGTAAACAGGGAATGTCTGAAATATATATTTCTATTTATAATTTCCGAATTTTCACCATAAATAGAGCTGGGCAAGTAGAACAGATATTTATGTAAGGGTACCTGCTGTGTGTATGTAATTCCCCGGTTTTGCAAGAGCATAGGCACTGCACCCGCTAGGCCAAGAGGTATGCCTTGCAACGTGTACAGAAACAGAAGAATAGCAATGTTCATTTCATCTCCTTTGATGTTACTACGTCCACCTTCAGGTACTGAATCGACACCATTTTCAATTAATTCCTCCTTCTCTCCGGTTTGCTTACGTTTAGTTATCGTCATTATTGCATGTAGGAACTGAAAATAATAAATAAACCATCAATATATCACGTTTCTAGGAGTCGCCAATCTACGATATACACGTCAGTAAATAAGAACATTGCTTTCCTCATGTCACACCTTAATTTTTGCTGTATCTTTGAAACGATTAATTAAAGATATTCTGTTTATACATGAACTTTAGTTGTAGAATACAAAATGTATCCACACAAAACAAACAGGCTCTTAAAAATTACGAGAAAATCCCGTGCTCACGTCTAGACCCGTTCCGTCACATCATCAAATCAAAATCGAAATAATCAAAATTAGCAGCACGCACACAGAAAACTATTTTGATTGGTGCTGCCAACTCGACTACTGACAAAATGCCTAGAAAAAAGTAGTAAGGCCTTTGCATCTATTAAATATGAATTATACAGCGTCAGCAACTGGTAATCATGCTGTACGGGACGCTGCAGTGCCTGGGACATAGTTAGATGGATTAGGCTTGCCCAGCACCTATACCATCCTCTCAGCTTAATCAGCTATTATTCAGAGGAAAGAACAGGTCAATACGTCTGGAGCTAACTAAGCCGCGGGTTTCCTCACGATGTTTCCTTCACCGTTAAAGCACGTGTTAAGTGTGCACATACATTTTTCAAGAAAGAAAAATCCATTGGTGCACTGCCGGTATCGAACCCACGACCTTCGGATTGAAAGTCGGGGGTACATACCACTCGGCCAACACGGCTAAAAATGCCCAGAAAATGATAAATAAACAACGAGTATGACTTTGCAGAACACCTACTTGTTGGGAAATTGCCTACACAAAGAAAAATTATTTAAAAATTACATATTATTTCAGATTTCCATACAAAGTAATTTTTAAAGGAAAAAAAAATATTTTAAAGTTAGTTTACTTACATTATTAATCATTATCAATAATGGTTTCATTATTAGATACAAGCTTTTAGTTTGGGACTAGATGGAGTTCTGTGTACTGTCCAGCATAATTAATTTAAATACTTAATTTAAAAGTAAAAATAAACTTTTTAACAAACAAGCTTTCATTAAAACATACCTACCAAAAATAATAAATGAAACATTTTCCATTATAGTTTAATGTCGACATAAAACGCATACGAATGTTAGTTAAAGAGTGATGTCATTTAATTTTTCAAGCAACTCTCAGCGAGGCCTATCATTTGATACCCATATTCTAAGAGTGCATTAAGAATAATTAGTCCGCCATCTTGAGTATACCGCCATGCTGGTTAAAGAGTGATGTCATTTAATTTTTCAAGTAACTCTCAGCAAGGCCTATCATTTGATACCCATATTCTAAGAGTGCATTAAGAATAATTAGTCCGCCATCTTGAGTATACCGCCATGCTGGTTAAAGAGTGATGTCATTTAATTTTTCAAGTAACTCTCAGCAAGGCCTATCATTTGATACCCATATTCTAAGAGTGCATTAAGAATAATTAGTCCGCCATCTTGAGTATACCGCCATGCTGGTTAAAGAGTGATGTCATTTAATTTTTCAAGTAACTCTCAGCAAGGCCTATCATTTGATACCCATATTCTAAGAGTGCATTAAGAATAATTAGTCCGCCATCTTGAGTATACCGCCATGTTGGATTTAGAGTGATGTCATTTAATTTTTCGTGTAACTCAGCAAGGCCTTTCATTTGATACCCATATTATAGGAGTCCATTAAAAATTACTAGTCTGCCATCTTGGGTGTTCCGCCATGTTGGATTCAGAGTGACGTCACATAGCTGACCATGCATTGTCATCCAAAGAAAACATGTATACAAAATTTCAGCTCAATCGGTTTAAGATATCAGCTTCAAAATTGAGTTGCGAGATTCCGCGAACTAACGTAGGTACATACATACATACATGCAGGGCAAGCTAAATAAAAGCTTGTCAAATAGGCAATTTTTAACACATAATATTTTTACGCTGGCAGACCACCTGCTAGATACCCATCATGACAAGGTTGCCAATAAGACCTGGATGCGATCGGCCCAACACCGAAAGGAGTGCCAAGAAATTAAGGAGGCTTACACCCAGCTGTGGCTTGACACAGTCTGAAAATGATGATGATGATGAACCAATAATGAAACCTGCTAGACACGAAGTAATTATGCCAATTTAAGCACTTGAATAATATAGTTAGCAATAATGATGAGACTGTCAAACTTTTACAAATAACGTCATGCCAAAGCGCTGCCAAAGTCAACATGTCTGTATACATGACATGCATGACATTGTCAAATGTCAAGTTGCGTACAAAACAACTGTATGCTGGGTTTGTTTACAAAAGTTTTGCTACAATTTCGTTCGAATATGGTCTAATGATTTGTGATTTTGTAGGTTCGTTAGTATTTTATGTTTTATTAAGAAAAGAAAGGGAACAGAATAAAAATCATATACTAAAAGGTATATGCATAATTCAGAGTGATGCCCCGCCAGTGTATCTTGAAATGTTTACTCGATACGCATGCTCCGATAAAACTACTGCACAATGCAGAAATTATTATCGGACGGAGTAAACTAACTAAGATCAAAGATCAATCTTGTTCACGAAAGCAAAGTAAGTACACATAAATTAATATTTTATATATAATGCTGTACATTTCACACATGACCATCTTGTAATAAGAAAGCTTAATAAATAATAATTATATAATTGAAAGTATCTGTAGGTACTACTACCCTTATCTAACATATAATAAACCTGCCACCGGTTACTTGTATGTCTGTGAGATGGGGTAGTTTGTAAAAGGTTGATATCTTTCTAACCTGCTATTGATTAGCGTTGTGATTTCGAGTAGTCGCCTCATTGCACGTCCCCTATGATGGGTCTAACCCAAAACGGCGACGCTAGTTTACGTTCAAACGAGCAAACTCGGTGCGTGGGACTGGCGTCACCAACAATGTAAGTGGAATGTACTAAACTTCTATTGTTTTTTTTTTGTTAGAAAGATAACAGTTTTTGTTTATTTAAAGCCGGGTCCGCAGCGCCAATTTTCTAACAAAACATGTTAACATACATGTTAAGCAAAACATGTTTTTAAAACAGCCCGTCTGGTGTGTTCTGTTTTGTTTATTGTTTTTGTTTCATTCCAATTCATTTCAAAAATGAGTTCCGACGAAGAAAAGATTTAAATACTCAAAATTATTCAAAAATAAGCTTCCGGAAGAACTGAAGGCCTTAAAAGGAGTATTGTTTAAGAAAAAACTTAATCTATGGTTACTGGAAAAATGTTTTTATGATTTAAATGACTTTCTGAACTGTACATAATTTAATACCTACGTTAAATAACATTTTAAATAATATTTTGCATGCTTGCACACAAGCTGAATACAGGCACTGCACTATTATATAAGACCTTATTGTAAAATTGTATTCTGGCAAATAAACTATTTTGATTTGATTTAAAAAAAAAAAACATAACCTCAACGAGTGAACGAACGAATGACGTCTTGCTTCAATGAGCGCGAACATAAAATGCGACGCTTCCCCTCCCCGCAGGCGAACGCGGGTGATGTTATCCATTTGTCTCGGCAAACATGTTTTTGTGTTTTTTCTAACAAAACTGTTAAGCCACGCCCCTATTCTGTTTTGTAAACATGTTATGATGTTAGAAAACACGAAAACACGGCGCTGCGGACCCGGCTTTATATTAGCTCCTCATATCAAAACACTGACAAATGCTGTTTTACTACAAGTCTATGATTGTAGTAAGCTGATAGTCTTTAAAAATGTATGTGATAAAATATGGTAATTTTCAATGTTTCAAGTACAAGTGTATAATTAGTAATTAAGGTGTGATCTACAAAGTAACTTTGTTTTATTGTGAAAACATATTTATTTTTAAAACTGAGCCACTTATAAGTAACATAACAGCCATAGGATTGTTGTCCACATCCACTGCTGGACATAGGCCTCCTTTATACATCTCGGGGGTTGTTGCCTTACTGGCCACACTTGGCAGGCGGGTTGGCGAGCGCAGCATGAGATTTTGATACCTGGAAAAACACTGCTGCCCATCTTCCGGAGCTATTTCTTAGCAGATTCTTACTGCATCCATGGGCACATTCTACTGCCGGCACCCCACGGCACTTATAAGTAACATGGTATAATTCAGTATTAAAAAAACCTTAGGTGAAAATCCCAGTGCATGGGACCAGCATCACCAATGATGTTAGTCAAACTGATGTCACCAATGGCAGGTAGTAAAAATAGTTACATCATCAAAATATTAGTTAATAGATATATGTTTAAGTGATTTTAGTGTCTAGGTCCAGTTATGTTGTTAAATAGCCAAGTTGTGTTTGTTATTCAAATCTATTATTCAGTAAGAACCTATAATGGGTATACCTTGCTCGTTTAAACACCTAATCTCACATAATAAATAAATTATAATTGTTGTAGATTTCTTTCTGGGCAATAATAAATTGTATATATTTTCAGTTAGTTTGAAAGCAGACTGCAATGAATGTAAAGTTGAACTGAAACAGCTAGGAGTAAATCCTTCCGGTCTCGATGGCTTTGCTCTAAAGAAAAACGAGACTTATAAAGTGGGGCATGGCTCTAGAATAGAAGTAGTGCTTAGCAGTCACATTCATGTCATTGAATTTGATCCACCACCAGAAGGATATGAAGAACCAAGGCTCAGCTCTAAAAGAAAACTAGAAGAAAAAGAATCCCCAATAAAGAAGAAAAAAATCCTTAAAACAGAAAATTCCAAAGATATGTCTTCAATAGCGGTTGAGAATATATGGGAAGAAATTGATAATGGACAGCTGTATATATTCACAGCTAAAGGAGTAAAGTCTAGTAAGAAAATAGCTGCTTTTGATATGGATGGAACTCTTATTAAAACCAAATCTGGTAAAGTTTATCCAATAGACACAAATGATTGGCAATTAAATTACTCAACAGTCTCTTCCAAACTTAAGGAATATTGTGAAAATGGGTTTAAAATTGTGATCCTTACTAACCAGGCGCCAATTGGTAATGGAAGAGTAAAAATAGAGGATTTTAAGAAAAAGATTGAAGCTCTTGTTTTGAAACTGGATGTCCCTACTCAAGTTTATGTTGCTACAGGTAAAGGTTTTTATAGGAAGCCTTTGACTGGGATGTGGAAGATGTTGGAAGAAAAGGTAAATATCTTTTATTATACTCACATGTGATGTGCACTGTGATCAATGGCTTGCCATGCATCAGCAAATGTGACTTGAGCTCTTCACTTGTGTTACTTGTGGTGTCTCACCATCTCACCTGCAGGGCTAGCATGGCCGGAGATATTTTATCCACGGGGAGAGGACAAAATACTATTCCTCTACCAATTACCCTCTGTCAATTTTGTCCACCCTCCGAGCATGGCGACATGGTGGATAAACTATTCACGGTGGACAAACCAGGGGAAACGCTTGTCCCCGAAATTATAGGCGGAGGATGAGTATCCACGTCTAATGTCAAAAAGTGATATAATTCTCTTTCCCCCTGTTGCCGTGCTTTGGCAGGTGGATAAAATAATTTTATCCCTTGTCAGTGGAAATAACCGGTGGACAAAAGTTTTATCCCCAGCCCATGCTAGCCCTGCTGTAGGATGTGAAATCCAAGTTCTGATCAAAGGGGGCTGTTGCCATACTCACCACGTTTGGAAGGTAGGTCGGAGAGCTCTAACCCTTGCCACATTCTTACTGCATCTACGGGCAGCATTCTACCGCCGGCGCCCCACGGTACCCAACTTGTGGTGCATCAGTTTCATTCAAAGGTGTTCAAATAAGAATTAGCTGAGTTTAACAGACTACGCTGACTAAGCTAAGAGGATGGTAAAAATGCTGGGCCAGCCTTATCCATTTAACAATGTCCCAGGCAGGCACTGCGCAGCATTCCCGTACAGGGTGAATGCCAGCTGCTGGCTATTTTAAGTCTTTTTTATGGACCTACTTGTTGGCATGCCAAACTTATTTCAAAACCACAGTTTGGTCTGGTAGATAATGCTTTGAGTCCGGTTTATGTAATAAGTATTTTTTATGCCAAACCTTTTTTAGAAAAACGATTCCATAAAAATCGACATGAAGGATAGCTTCTACTGCGGCGATGCAGTAGGCAGGACTGCGAACTGGGCTCCGGGCAAAAAGAAAGACCACTCCATGGCTGATAAGCTGATGGCGGAGAACCTTGGCCTGACCTTCTTCACACCAGAACAGTTCTTCCTAGGACATTCCATAGCCAATGTCCCAATAAGCAGACCGGACTTCATTCCTCATGAGGTCAAATCGGAGCCATTTAATGACAAGTTGATCGGTCAAGAAAAAGAGGTGAGAACAATCATATTATATTCAACAGTACGCCACCGTCATAAATAAATTGAAATCTATCCTGTCCATCCAAAGGTTGCCTGGAAGAGATCGCTGTTAGCGATAAGGCCGCCCATTGTACCTATGTTTATTTTTTATAACTCTTTTCCTGTAACTCTCTTGATTTTGGTGTACAATAAAGTGATTCATTCATTCATTCAATCATAATCATCATCATCATCATCAAAAATATATTTATGTACTAGTTAATTGATAAAATCATACGCATCAATTAGCAGGGGTACTCCATGCGTCGAGCCGGTAAGTTTGCCATGGCGCTGATAGATGTTGGTAGGCTCCTTTACCAACAAATTATAGATTACATAATTAAAATTACGTAGAAGAACTCGGGTCACCGACATAGCCAAACGGATTAGCACGTTGAAGTGGCTATGGGCAGGCCATGTAGCTCGCAGAACAGATGGCCGATGGGGCCGAAAAGTTCTCGAGTGGAGGCCACGGACCGGCAAGCGCAGCGTAGGACGTCCACCAACAAGATGAGCTGATGACCTGGTGAAGACCGCAGGTCGACGGTGGATGCATATCTATGTCCAGCAGTGGACGTCCTACGGCTGAAATGAATTAAAATGGATAAATCCTCCGTCTGTTTCAGATCTTAGTCCTAGTGGGTTACCCAGGCAGCGGTAAATCATTTATCGCCAAGCAGATCGAGAAAAAATCTGGACATCAATATGCAGCCGTCTGTCGTGATGTTCTCGGCTCTTGGCAGAAGTGCGCGGCCGAAGCGAAATCACTGCTTAGTGTATGTAAACTTTTTAATTCAAAAGATCTTTTAAGAAAATCATCATCATCACAGCCGTAGGACGTCCACGGCTGGACAAGGGCCTCCCTCATAGACTTAAAGATCCAAGCAGGGTTGTTGCTGATGCGGTTTTTTGACACATCAGCGGATGCTGATGCTGATGCTGATGCTGATTTTTGATCTTGACACCAGCGGATGCTGATGCTGATGCTGATTTTGGCCAAGTGCGTGTCGGGCTCGCAAACTTAGTGTTCCGCACTTACTTAATGTAGGTGGTTCTACAAATAGAAACCGAGTCTCGAAAAATCTTGCATTTTTTGAGGGTTTAGTACACAAAGGGTAGCACAGGGAACACCGTTTGTGTGTTGTTTGCACTTGTTTACCTAATTTGTACAAAAATGCGCTTTAAGCCCCGCCTCTTCGGGTCATGTCGCGACTAGAACATCAGCATTGAAAATCAGCATCGATCAATGCGGATGCTGATGTTTAAATCAATGCTGATCATCAGCGGATGCTGATGCTGATATTCGCAACAACCCTAGATCCAAGTACTGATCATGAGAGTTGTTGCAATACTTACCACGCTTCGGAAGTGGGTTGGCGAGCGCAGTACGCGATGTTGATACACGGAAAGACGCTACTGCCCATCTTCCGGAGGTATCCCTTGGCAGACTCTTACTGCATCCACGGGCAAGAGAGCAGGGGTAACATTCTACTGCAGGCACCCCAGTAGAAGCCTCTCTCAGTTGCCGTGGTTTGCTGGCAGTAGAATGTTGCCCCACTCTTGCTCGTGAATGCATTACTTAAGTGAGTTTTAAGTAACAGCATCATTCTGTGTATCAGCATCCCGTACTACGCTCGCCATCCCTCCCATGATCAGTACTAGAGACCCATGAGGGAAGCCTAAGTCCAGCAGTAGACTTCCTGCGGCTGAGATGATGATGTTGATGTATGTTTTTCTTCACGTATGTTCCACCGTAGCACCTAAACTTATATGCCATTTTGTGGAATCAGGTGTTCCGGTTCGTTTTTATAGTCTCTGTGACATAGGTTAAATTTTCAAGTAAATTTTACCTTGTGATCCCATATTTTAATCAGGCGCTTTTTAACATGCTGTCTTCACCTTTAATTAATAGTAACACTAAGCTAATACAATTCAACCCAAAAATGTTCCTTGTTTTTTATGGTGTACTCAATGAAGATAAAAAAACTTTAAAAATAGTTCCCTTCAGCCCAATAGATGGCGCTAGATCTTTTTTTTAATCAACACGATGGACAGTAACAGGACTACAGGACTTGTTACCATGCTTACTCCGCGCGCTAGCTAGCATCTACTCGTATTAGATTCAATAGTAATATATTTTTTACTGAAAAGGCTCATTCTTCAATATTTCTTTTTGTTCGAGAGTCGTTTTGCAAACTATGTATTTATTCTTCGAATTGATGGTAGTCCTGGATCCTACCATCAATTCACGGCGGTAGCTTCCAGAAACTTCAGTCTTTCCACGACCACGAACGCTGAAACGTGTTCGAAACGTCGGGAAAATAATAAAAAAGATGCGTGATAAAATTCTGTATTTTAAGACTAATATATTTCTTGTTGTTTGCAGAAAGGAAAAAGCGTGATAGTAGACAGTACGAACCCAGACGCGGAATCACGTGGTCGCTGGACATCGCTGGCTAAGGAGATGAACGTCATTTGTCGCTGTGCCAAGATGGCGACCACTAAGGCACACGCGCAGCATAACAACAAGTTTAGGGAGCTGATGAAGATCAACCATGTCCCTGTCAGCGATATTGTGTTTCATAGTTTCAAGTGAGTGACCATTTTAATATAGCTGGCTTTATTCGTAGCGCCATCTAGTCTCAAAAAACTTAAATAATGAACGTTGATACCTGATAAGTTTTTGTTTTTTATGTAAGTCTAATACTTACATATTTAGGTATACCTTTGTATATAAAAACAGGAGAGACAGTACTTAATGGCTGAAAAGATAAGTAATAATTTTGGAACCCTTTCCAAATTTATTAGCTAATAATAAATCACATGGTTGCCAATAAAATATTATAATGGTAGGGACATGATTATAGATATACAGATTTGAATACCTTTTCTTGTGTAACACATTCCCATAATATTCAAAGTTGTTAAGAACATATTTACTAGATATGTCTCCATTTTCTTAGCGGTTACAGAGGATACTTCCTCTGTTAGCGACATTCATGCACTTTAAAAGTTTGCGCGCCAAAGACGGGCCAATCGCAGACCGCTGTTACACCATCACCCTCTTTTTCAAGTTTTGCACTATGAAGGTTCCATTTCATGCAATATTGCCAACACTTGTTTCAGAAATAAATTCAGCGAGCCCAAACAAGCAGAAGGCTTCAAAGAAATCATAGAGGTAAAATTTAACCCAGCTTTTGAGGACAAGGAAGCCGAAACCCTGTATAGAATGCATTTGTTAGAAAAGTAAATAAGGTATGTGATTCTGTTAATAAAAGTAAATGATTGAATTCAGCAGTTTTTATTGCAAATTGTACCTTGAGTCAAAGACAGAGCGTAGATTTAAAACTCAGTTGTATAGGCCTGGAATTATGCTTTAAATGAGGGTAGATGATGAATATCATTATTTGAAAATATGATTTATATTCTACAAAATAAGCTTATTTTTCAGCGCAATGCAAAGCGTGGCTTTATAACAAAGGACGGATGCAAATTTTATTATCAGTACTTCTAGAATTTTTTACACAACTCTCTCGGTAACTTTACTAAAAATTGTATAAAAATTAACGAAAATTGCCGTAAAAATTCTACGCATTGGGATTTTTTACATTTTTACGTATACCTATTCAATGTGTCTTATTTTTTTTTATTAATAAGACATAATTTTTAAATAATTTGTATGCGAAATGATGTAGAGTCGTTAAAACAAGTTATTTTCGCTTCTTTCCCTCACTTGGAAAATAAGTTTTCTAAAGAAAACGAATTCAAATATGTGATTTATGTAAAATGCCATTTCTATTTGCCCTTTGGGTCTAAATGAATAAACACTTTGACTTTGAAGACAACACGTCTATCTTGTCTAACTCGATACCAGGTTGTTCAAAGATCCAACATTTTATACTTAATTTTTATACAATTTTTAGTTAACCGTCCTCAAACCGCATGAAGCAATAAGCTACAAGATTCTAAACATGTCTACCTATGAATATTTTCATACATATTTAATAGCAATGCTATTTGGTATACATACGGTCCAAAATAGTGCACGTACTTGGAAAGTAGGTAGTTTAAAATCAAGTTCAGGACAGATAATTCGTTTAAAAAACACATTTTGTATGTTCATATACTACCTGTATCGTCCACATTACTTCAAAGATCTTCTGCCCGTAGGCAAAACTGTTTGAATAGACAAATTTGAATCTTAGACAATATGAATGAACATGTTAGCAGGAATGTTCACGTATTTGTTTTATTGGTGGAGGCACCAACTGTTTCGACTCATAGGGGCTTACTTCAGGGTGCACGACGGGATGGGGTAGAAGCGGGACCTTGTTCATTTAGAGAAAGGCCGTCGTTATGGGTCGAAACAAATGGTGCCTCCGCCAACAAAACCAGTAGGTGCCGCGACGGGACGCGTGGGAGCAGGGCGCCTACTCTAGGAAACGATTACGACATTATCGTCAGAATGGTAATCTTTACGTAATGATGTAGAGTCGTTAAAACAAGTTGTTTTTGCTTCTTTCCCTCACTTGGAAAATAAGTTTTCTAAAGTTAAAGAATTCAAATAATTAGTTTGGCTTGATAACGATTTTGATCTATCGCAATTTGCATTCGAGAGAAGGCCCCCTGGTCGCGAACCGTGTTCACTTTAAAGGAAGGCTCTCGAATAGGGTCGAAACAGTTGGTGCCTCTAATCCTAATAACGTGAACATTACTGTTAATGAAAATGAATTTAATCAGTCACGGAAGTTATTATACTTAGTATAATATAAACATGATCCGAACCATTCTAGTCACGTGTTGTCTGTCCCTTACTTCAATAAAGGATTTAGTGATTTACTATCGTAGATTTTGAGCGTGTGTAAATAAGTAAATACCTACCATAAAAAGGTATTATTGAGTCAATTCTTACACCAGGTGACCAGATATCAATTTTACCGATGGCAATTAACTTTTTACACCAAATTATTAGGTTATTGTACCTGTGCCTTTGTCGGTGCCGGTGCCGGCAGTAGATTGTTGTCCCTCCTCTTCAGGGTTTCATAGCATCAAAGTTCTAATCTTCGTGAAACGGAGCTACAATCCGCGATCTTGACATTGGTCTATCCTAGTGTTGCATAGCTATTGATCTTTTCACCATCGATAAATTATTCTAAAACAGGTCATCGATAATCAATAGCATCTCTTGCCCGTGGATACAGTAAGCATCTGCCAAGGGATACCGCCGGAAGATGGGCAGCAGCATCTTTCCGCGTATTCACATCCTGTACTAAGCTCTACAGTCCCCTGTCAAATGTGTTGAGTATGACAGCTTCTGGCCACCTAGTGTGAAAATCTACTAAATCATCTCTCTTTAAATTGATCACAGTACCTACTAGTCTTTTATCAAAGGCAGATTATTATTAAACGCTAATTTACAATCCTACAACAATTAACATAAATTTCACTCAATGATGTCATTATCACCGATTTCCACTCAAATCCCTTTCACGTTTTATCACAAAATAATGCACTCCTTGAAAGCTTCTAAAAGCCAATAAATAATTTTCACTTTTGAAAAGTCTTTAAAACCTTGCGAGTTCAAGTTTCATTGCCGACTTAGTGAAAAAACCAAATTGTCAAGAATATCGTCACGTCCAACCTATTGGATTACACTTAAGTAAGTAAGGAGGGATTTAAAATAAGAAATATTGAAATAGACTAAAAACGCCCGAGCTCAAAGCAAAAGTAGCTCTCCTAAATTATTTGCGCTATTGTAAATTAATTTAAGCTGCTCGGGTCGCACCATTTAGATGCATAATGGTGGCAATTCTGTTGGTACACTTCCTAACTAAAGCGGATTAAAATTGCGTAAAATATACAAAACTGACATAAAGTTATACGGTTGGTGATATTCTAAAATTAAAAAGGTAGAATTTAACTAATTTCACGTTGACAGCTCTAAATTTAGAAACGTATATCACTAATTATAATTATGTTTTGGAAGTTTAAAACAGAATCGACACCAATGTCTGAAAATTAATGTCTTTCTCAAAATCTCTTCATGTTTCCATTTCATATTTAGCAATGGAATGTGGTTTAAAATACGTCCTTACTGAATCTGATCCGGTGACTCAAGATTTCGCTTCATCGCGCAGTAAAACTTGTTTCTCTCCAGGCATTTAGGTATGATCATGGACATGAGCTGTGATGAGGATGGCCTCCGATTGTCATTCGTCGTCAGGGTCCTGCTCTTCATCCAGTAGGTTGTCAAGACTCGAATCCGAGTCATCCTCCTGTCATCTGTAAAATAACGGAGAAAAATATTATTTATATGCCTGGTCCTTCCTATAAAATCCTAATCAATAATGTCCTGGCACTGCAGCGTTCCGTATAGCATGAACCAGTTATATAAATCATCTTTAAGTAATATACGTGAAAGGCCAATTTACTGATTTTCCTACTACTGGCAAAACCCCATCCCCAACCCAGACCAAACTACTTTAATCCCACTTTCACTTTCGTTTTCGTGGCTTCACTTTCGTTCCGGCGGCCGACCAGTCAACACCTACAGCGTTCACCTGATGATGCCTCGCGGAGAGGCGAAACACGTGTCGTCGTATAGGTTTGGGTATGCATGCTGCACTGACAAGCTAGTTCTCCCTGCATGCACATAATTAGCGGGCGAGAGGGCGGTGCTCCTGCATCTCAGCATAAGCGGAATTAAAACTCAATATTTTTATTGCATTTTATTACTTTAATCCCATTAAATTTGATCAAGTCAATATTTTGTTTCCCTAGCACTATAATTTGCTCACATTATAAGACTTCACAAAGATCTGCTCACATAAAAAGACTTCACAAAGGTCACTGTTTGATTTTTCATCTTTTATCATGGTAAAAGATTTAATGCGATGATATATTTCATCGAACTAGAGTGAAAGTCCCACAGAAATATACCAGAGGATGAAGGGAGTTTACCTGGTGATGTAAACAGCGTCTATATGAGCGAGGCGCGCGCCCGTCAGAGGCACTGCGGCGGACACCTTGCGTTTCTCGAGCACGCTGCGGGCTTGCCGCACTGCTAAATCACCGCACCATCTCTCGCATCGGGCGTATATGACCACTCCTGAAATAGGTTGGATCGTTATTACGTTGCTTATAAACTAGCTGCTGACAACGGCTTTTATAAGCTTATAGGTGCTTATAGCCTGAAGGGATTTATCACTACTTAACACTAAAATATTTTTTCAATTCAAACCAGTAGTTCCTTGCTAAACAAACTCTTCAGCTTTATAACATTTTATAGTAAAATTTTCTACATAGGTTATAATTTTTTTTGCAAAAAATAATTTCAGATCTTAATAATCGCATAAGTTCATTTGTAAATAATCTCTAAAATTACCTAAATGTGAAAACCTGAGTAGGGTTTGGTTTCTATTCTTAAAATTTAAAATGATGTGAAGAGACGTAATATTTACATCTCAGTACGTAGAGAAAAAACAAACCGATGACCAGTTGATATGAAAGATCATTAACATGAGAATTACATATCTCATTTTGATGAGCCAGACTGACATGTAAACTAATGTTTAATGTATATCTCACTGAAGCCAAACTAGCAACTTACCAGCTCCAGCAAACAGTGTGATAGCCGGCCAAGAGTCCAACAACAGTGGTGTTAGGAATAATAGTGCGGTTAGCATTGCAAGAGGCCCTTGAACGCCCTGACTCTTCCTCACTGCCAAGCTATGGGACGGCTGCCACATACAGATGAATACTCCGCATAGCCATACTGAAATAATCAGAACTATGAAAGCAGTTTTATGTGAAAGTGTAAACCCACACATTGCCGTGGGTATCTGGAATAGAATGTCACCCCTTCTCTCTCACCCGTTGATGCAGTAAGAATCTGCCAAGGAGTACTTCAGAATGATGCGCAACAGTGTCTATACGTGTATTAACATCTCTTACTGCGTTCGCTACCCCGCCTGCCAAGCGCTGTGAGTATGGCAACAAACCCTCATGATCAGATCAGTACAAAGATCCATAAGGGAGCCCAATGTCCAACAGTGGACGTACTACGGCTCAGACGACGAAACCCACACTAAGGTATCATTTACAGAAATGAAAAATATAAGTAGTAAAAATTTGCGTCAAAATTTCCACGTAACTTGAAGATTCACGTTATAAGTTTATATCATTCACGTTATCTATAAGTTAATTCAAGTTATAATAGCTTTTGCTTATTAAAGTTATTTTTTTTGTTAATTTCGAAACAGGCTGGATCTTTAGACTAGATCTAGTGAGAATGATCTATTTCCACGATTTAAAGCTTGCTTGGTTGATCGATTGCAGTGTCACCAGTCCGTATTTCTAAAGGTGTGACACTAGACCAATTTTCTAAAATTACGGTGGTATGATCGCAGTAACAATTAACAAGTAGGTAATTGGTAAGAAATCCTTACGTGGAATCCCCGTAGCGAACATGGGCACTCTGATAGCCTCATTGCAGAAGGCAGTAGCAATGAAAGCGTCAGCTAGGACTTGAGTCACCGCACCCACTGCCGCCCAGCGGGCACCGCGGACGCATGGCGGAGAAGGAGCGCTGGCTTCAGGCATCGAAGTCACCACCTTTTCAAAAATCACAAAGCACCTATATAAAATATCTTATGTGGATGATTTCTACTTTCGATGATTTCTAAAAACCTATGCATTATTAGAGACAATATTAGAGAATTCGCTATAATTTTCCTGTAATATTTACATAGACTACTATTAGCAATGAAAGTTTTCACCCCCTTGTCTAAATAAAACCGGGCAAGAGCGAGTCGGACTCGCGCACCGAGGGTTCCGTGCCATCATACAATATAATATATGACAAAGGCGGTTTTATATTTGTTGGAGAACCTTGACAGCGCCATCTCTTGTCTGATAGCGGAACTTATGTAGATTTTTACACTTTCGATGATTTCTAAAAAAGTATGCTAAGTAGAGAGTTTGTAATAAATTTCCTATAAAGTTTACATACACTTCTATTAGGTATAAAAGTGTCACGGTTTTATCTCTGCAAACTTCGGAGATAAGGGGGGGGAACGGTAATTTTTTTAACATTTTTGTAAATATCTCAAAAACAATACGGCTTAAAGAAAAAATAAAAACTGTTTATTAATGTGCAAGTAAATACCTTTCATATGATACCCCACATCACCTAGTAACTTCACAAATTTTTTGAAAACCCCCCTTCCAACCCCCTTGTCTAAAAAACTATGCAAATTAGAGAGTTCGCTATAATTTTCCTATAAAGTTTACATACACTTCTATTAGCAATAAAAATATCACGGGTTTATCTCTGCAAACTTCGGAGATAAGGGGGGGGGGGGAACGGTCGTTTTTTCAACATTTTTGTAAATATCTCAAAAACAATACGGCTTAAAGGAAAAATAAAAACTGTTTATTAATGTGCAAGTGAATACCTGTCATATGATACCCCACATCACCTAGTAACTTCACAATTTTTTTGAAAACCCCCCTTCCAACCCCCTTGTCTAAAAAACTATGCAAATTAGAGAGTTCGCTATAATTTTCCTATAAAGTTTATATACATTTCTATTAGCAATAAAAATATCACGGGTTTATCTCTGCAAACGAAAAAAAAAAAAAAAGAAGAAGAAGTCAATCAGTGCACACGCGTCTTGATATTTTATTGCGAAATAAAACAGTTAAACTGTTTTAATAGATCTAAAATTACAATAATCGTGTAGTTTAGTGATTGATATTGTGGTGTGATTATAAAAACAACAGAAACATATAAAAATAGTGTAAAAATCATAAAACAAAACCCCAACGTTCTCTTCGCGATACAAAATGGCGTGTCTGAAATGCGAAAATAACATAAAAGTTGACGATAAAAATCCTAAAATCAAGTGTCACGGTTGCGAAAGGCAAATATGCGTTAAGTGTAGTGGTTTGTGCGCCACGGAATTACGGGTGGTCGTCCTGCAATCATCCACCTTGAAGTACCTGTGCCCGGACTGCAAGCTTGGCATACAGCAACTACCGGCACTTAGAAAGTTAGTGTCGCAGATGCAAGACGAAATCGTCTTACTAAAAAAGTCGCAAAGCCCCGGTCTGAACCTGGAATCAGTGCTGGAGGAAATAAACGAGCGCGACAAACGCCAAAGAAACGTCATAATGTTCGGCGTCCCGGAACTATCCAACGTAACTGATGCCGATTCCTGCAAGAGACACGACCTCGATAAAATAAACGTAATTCTGACTAACATCCCAGAGGCAGAGGTCCCCGTCGCAGCTATCCGGCTGGGTAAGCCTGATCACTCTCCGCGTCCGGTGAAATTGATCTTCGCGCGCCGTAACACAGCCTTGTCGGTGCTGAAAAATGGGAAGAAGTTGCCTGTTGGGGTAAAGGTAAAAAATGATCTAACCCCTTACCAAAGGGAGTATCTGAAGGGTCTGCGAGAGGAGTTGGAAGTAAGGATCCAAAAGGGTGAGTCAGACCTCACCATTAAATATGTAAACAACACTCCAAAGATTGTGAAGAAGATTCCTCCAAAAAATTATTAGATAACCTTACTGAACTCACTTTCTTTTACACAAACTTGGCATCCCTAATGGCTAAACGAGATTTGCTGTTTATTGAAGTAAACAAGTCCAAACCAACATTTATTTTATTAACCGAGACACACTTAAAACCAAGTATACCTGATAGTATAATTTCAATCAAGGGCTACAGCCTATTTAGAAGAGATAGACAAGCTGGATGTGGATGGGGGGGAGTCGCAATATATGTTGCTCAAGAATACCAAGGAATACCAATACATGTAACACCACATCATACATACAACAACAACACAGTTGTTGAAGCCCTTTGGCTGAACATCTCCTATGGATCCTTTAAATTATTAATTGCTGCGGTATATAGACCAACACACTATTCCTTTGAGGAATCTGACCGATTGTTATTTGAGATTATTAAGGAAGCCGATAAAAATAATACTGTTTTTATCATGGGGGATTTTAACCTCCCAGCTATCAAATGGCCAATATACTCCTCCGAAAGGTATAATCAGTTACATGAGAAATTTATCGAAATACTTCTTGAAACCAACTTGCAACAACTAGTGACTGGAATTACTCGGCAAAGAGGGGAAGAAAAATCTCTTTTGGACCTAATATTGTGCAATGAAGAAAACTTATGCACTACAGTAGAACATCATGCCAATATTGGAAAAAGTGACCACAATGTCTTACTTGCAACCCTGCAGATCCAGACCCAGAGCCAACACAGTTCCTTGAGAAAACCTCTTAGAAAAAATTTTTTTCATGCTAACTACAGTGATATTTCTCAGGTTTTTGAGAATTCTGATCTTACAATTAACCCATCTACTACAGTCCCGGCTGCATGGAATTTGTTCAAATCAATAACTCATGATATCATTAAATCACACATTCCCTTGCAACGGAAGAGAAAAAAATACAATCATAATAAGCCATGGATAGGCCCAGAAATAATAAAAATTACAAAAGAAAAAGCTAAGGCTTGGAAAACTTACAGGCTTGTCAATACACAAAGTAATTGGGAAAAATATAGGAAAATTAACAATAGGTTAACTTCAGAAACAAGAAAATCAAGGTGTAAATTTGAAAGTAACATTATCTACAGTGGACCTAAGTCATTTTATGGATACATCCGCCAACAACTGTCATCAAAAGTTTCAGTGCCTCCATCATTACTAGATGACCTTACTAAAACGGTAAAAAATGACAATGAACAGGTTGCTGAGATCTTTGCAAGGCAGTTTGAAAAATCATATGTGATAGAACCACCTCATGTCCTGATTCCACAAACCCAAGCACCAAGAGTTGGTAACTCCTTGGAAAATGTGCAGTTCTCTCCAGACTTAGTCCGGAAAACAATTATGTCCCTCAAAGACAACACAGCTATGGGCCCTGATGAAATACCTGCAATACTACTAAAGAAATGCAGTTCAGCCATAAGTACACAATTGTCAACTTTAATGACCAACTCGCTGAACCAAGGTGAACTCCCACTTGATTGGAAAGAAGCAATTGTGACACCAATTTATAAAAAAGGAAATAAACGTATTGCGGCCAACTATCGCCCAATTAGCCTTACCTGCTTACTTTGTAAAACTATGGAAACGATAATAGCAAAGGAACTCAGAAAATTCTTAGCAGACGAAAACATAATTCCCAATGAACAACATGGTTTCATCCCCGGACGTTCAACAGTTACAAATTTATTATGCTGCATCGATTTATGGACCAAGGACTGGGACAATCGCGAGCCAACTGACATTATCTACCTAGACTATGAAAAAGCGTTTGATAGGGTACCAACAAAGAGACTCCTTTCAAAACTGGAACACTATGGTATCCGAGGCCATCTCTTGAAGTGGATAGAGGACTTTTTATCCAATAGAACTTTTAAAGTTCGAGTAGGAGAGGCATATTCCAAACCACATGAAGTGCATAGTGGAGTTCCACAAGGATCAGTACTTGGACCAATTCTTTTTGGGATTTTCCTGACAGATATAGCACAACACATTCAATCACAGTTATCTATCTTCGCAGATGACACAAAAATTATGGGAAATCCAATAGTATCACACAACATCATTCAAACTGATATCAACAACATTCTTAATTGGACTAAGGACTGGCTAATAACTCTTAATGAAACAAAATGTACAGTGCTTCATCTTGGAAACAAAAACCCAAGACTAAACTATTATATCAATAACCATGAACTCACTAAAGTAGATTGTCAAAGAGACCTTGGTATCAATATAACTTCAGACCTGAAATGGGAAACTCATATCTTGGAAATTGTAAAAAAAGCTAACTCAATTATGTATGTTATAAGGAAAGCATTCTCATATATAGACAAAGACCTATTCATTAAACTCTACAAAACGTATCTGAGACCACTAGTGGAGTATGCATACCAGATCTGGAATCCTTATTTCAAAAAAGATATTGAGTTGCTAGAAAAAGTTCAACGCAGAGCAACGAAAATGGTTCCCTGTCTAAAAAACCACCCTTATGAGCACCGCCTTAAAGAACTTGGACTAACCACATTGGAACAACGCAGAAAACGCGGAGACTTAATAGAAACATTTAAAATACTACACAATCACTATAACGTACCAGGACTATCAAACATATATAACATGAACAATAACACGATATTGAGAGGACATTCACTGAAGCTGCAGAAGCGGCCAGGTACTAGCAGGCCAAGACAGCATATTTTGCCCAACCGTGTTGTTAAGAACTGGAACCGGCTTCCAGAATCAGTGATTAGTGCCCCTTCAGTGAACAGTTTTAAAAATCGACTAGATAAACATTTAAAGTGCACTGACAATAAACTTGATATACACACATCAGCTTAAGCTGCCTGTGTATTAAATAATAATAATAATAATAATAATAATAATAAACTTCGGAGATAAGGGGGGGGGGGGAACGGTCGTTTTTTCAACATTTTTGTAAATATCTCAATAACAATACGGCTTAAAGGAAAAATAAAAACTGTTTATTAATGTGCAAATGAATACCTTTCATATGATACCCCACACGGCCTAGTAACTTCACTTTAAAATTTTAAGATCCCCTTTCCGCCCCCCTGCATTCAAAATTAAAATACTTTTTAACATTTTTATATATACTATATTAGTAAAAAAGTGTTGTCTTTTACCATTTTAAATTTCAAGTCGATAGCATTAGTAGTTCTCGAGATATCCAGTTGTGACAGACAGACAGACAGACAGAGTGATTCTATAAGGGTTCCTTTTTACCATTTTGGTCCGGAACCCTAAAACTATGCAAATTAATTCATTCTCTCATACATTTTACAGTGAGTTGAGTTGCGTCAGAAAGTTTATTTTGTGCCTAAACCTAAACCCAAGCTGTTTATATTTTTGGCTTCGTTAGGTACTAGTAAGTAGTTGTAGAGTAGTAGTATCATTAATTAGGTAGTTTATTCTGAGACAGTAAGAAGTGTAGTAAAGATAAAGTAGTTTTAATATTTTTTTTGCCCACCTGTATAGTGTCCTTATACTCTTTTACAACTGCATCAATGTCTGTAGAATCGTCTCCAGAAGACAATTCACCATCACTAGCCTCCACATCAGACGCCACTTCTCCGACCTCTGCTGTGGTCATCTCTACAGGTCCGCTGCTGCACCTAGGGTCTATATCTTCTGCCGTACCTGCATACTCATCTAGGAGTAGGCATTCCCGCTCCTCTGTTTCTGAAAGATAAAACATAATCTTTTCAAAATAAGCTTACGAATCCGTGCGTGACGTTTCCAAGTATTCGTTTTAGATTGGATTGTGGGAGCACAGCAGCTTGGTGTACTAAGGCATCATTTTACCGTGACTTTATCAATGTCGACTGCCCATCTTGCTGTCTGTTAGCTTTTCTGGGCTTTACCACTCAATTATGGCTTTACTCCATCTGCCATTCCCGAGTCTCGCCATTTAAATGTTTACATGCGTAAAAGGCGTAAAATACATGCGTATTGGTGAGAGTTCTAGTTCTATTGTTGTAGGAACCTGAATCATTTGTATTGATTATGATTATTACCTTTTGATATGGTGACTTTCGACTTGATACTCTCTAAAGTTTTCGTGTGGCGTATCGCAGAAGGGATAAACCATAACCCACGTTTCGTGCTTCTAGCTGACGATTTAGATGCTCGTGCATTTGCTTCTTTGCCTAAACGTTTATACTCCACGTCTGTAAGGAATTACTTCATTAATGCACTATGTTTTTTTTTACTTTTGTTGAAAATACGTAAGGTAGAATAATCGACGACGCATAGCCCAACCTTAAGCCAAAGCGTCTGATGTGTCTTGGGTCAACGTGAAAATAATGAGAAACCATCTTAAAACATGGCAGAGTTATAAGAAGAGGTAATGTTTATGAACGATACAATTTGATCTTATTATATCCGGTTAATAACTTACCACCAGCCTCTATCTGTTCCGTGGTTGGCACACATCTCATGATGATAAAATGGAATGCCTGTATCGAGATTCCGATCAAGTGACTTGCGTTCATAAGGGTTATCATGTGGGACAGAGGGCAAGCAAACGCCAATATTGCTGCTAAACTTCCTGCAAATAATAAAAGTATTTAGAAGTAAACTGCTGTTCGAGCTCGATCGACAAGCGTCGACAAAGGTGCAAAATAAACTACATAATAGTAAATGCTGAGTTTAAAAAAAATACTGACAACTTGAAGAGAAATATAATTTCAACAATCACAAACTTACCAGCTGTAAACACAGCTAATACTGGACTTCCGGTTGTCGTGCTCTCATAAGTCATGGACCTAGTTAGCACCTTCCATTCTGGTGATGCTAGTGCTACCAGTACGGTGAACAGTAAAGGGCATAGTTCTGTCAGAGCGAGACAGACTCCGGCCACCGTTACTGAAGCGAGAAGAGGACAGATCCAACCGGCTGCTCTTGCTTCCAGTAGTGTGGTCACTGGTAGGGCTGCATTGATGCTGCTTCTGCAAAATAATTTACGATACACCTCCGTCGAATCCTTTTTAAGGCCGCATTATACGACGACGACCTGGAGTACACAGCGCAGTTTTATTATTTCAATTACTGCCTGGTACATTATTCGTTTATTTATCCAATTGTAGTAATTGTGCTATTTTTCATTACAAACCTCACCTCTCAACAGCTTATTACAAACCAGATCCCTCAACAGCTTACACTTGCGAAAAACTCAATAAGCTCTCTGAAATAGGTACTACCACCTCCCAGTAAATTCAGAGTGTTTAAAATAAACCTGATCCCTCATCAGCTTACACTTGCGATAAACTCAATAACCTCTCGGTAATATACTACCACCTCCCAGTAAATTCCGAGTGTTTGTTTGAAATATTAACTTAAGTACACATATTTTGTAACATTTAATATGAAATAATTTATCGGGTAGTAATTCAAACTATTTGATTACACTTACGACTAAACATATGGCACATACCGGGGCCTTAAGAATGGCATCTACATGGATAAGATACATCAAGTCGAAACATCACACGTTAAGACATCTGGAAACGGGACAATTAATTATCTTTTTGAAAACTCACCCTTTAAGCATATTTGTGTACAAAAAACATAGCCCACTAAGGATAATAGTGGGCAGTGCGACCATCAATAGTAAATTCTTCCTCATCGACCCACTTTCCTTTGAAGGAATCACTACGCTAAAGGCATAAGAAATGGGTGCGCCTGCAGCAAAAAGCTGAAAATTGGAAAACTGTTCAGCAACCAGCTCATTAGTTTACCTAAACTACTTACGTTTTTATATACTTAGTAGAAAACTTACCTCATAAATAGTAATTGGTATCGACATTTTGATATTCGCAATATCCAGATTTATAAGGCCAAAAATAGTGAAGAATTGGCTAAATATGTACAAAAGGACTAAAAGTATGAACGTGAACATCATACTTTCCTGAAAACAAAACACGAGTTAATAACTCGAATTAGCAAAGGACAAATGTAGAAGCTCTTATGTTTTGTATAACCAGATCTCGAGTTTGACTAACCATTGTAATTGGACGCATTCTCAGACTGTTAATAATTTCCGTTCTTGTCGCCTCGACAGCAAAATTTAAAGGAACTAAGTCCTCACACTGACGAAAGAAAATTTAGGACAAGTCCTGTTTTTCAAAATAACCGTGGAACGTAAAATGACGTAGGAATGTAAAATGTGGAACGTTAACGACGGTAGCTTACCATCGAACAATTTATAATAAAGTGTTTGTCCATTCGAAGCATTACATAAAGGCACATGATAAAATATGGCTCCTCCAACTGTTCTCCAATTTTCCCACCTTGAAGATATGCGGACTTCCTATCTATGCCGTATTTTGACAAGTACTCGTATAAAGGTATCTTGGTTAAGTGAGAAACGTGTGTAAATCTTACCTCCAATCCACACATGAACATAGCACAGACCACCATCACAACCGTAACCCCCAATACATCTGGCCAAGGCTCTCCCAAAGCTCGCGTTTCGTATCCAAACAGCCATCTTCTGGTCTTGCCTCCAGTGACATGGTCTGCTGTTGCACTCAGTATCCTGGCGCAGATGGCCACCGCTACCAGATGCGAGAGGAATGTCATCCACATTGCCATGAAATCCGCGAATGAGCGTAAGTTCCGCTCACGTCTTCCCCTGGATGTCCTGGGAGGCGGGAGTATTTCGGAAAGCTTCTTGAGGTCTTTGAAAGTGTAAGCTGTGGAGTTATCAGGTGTGTAATGAAAATGTTGGATATTAATCAGTGGTTAAAAAAGACTCGAATAGTAAAGCAAAGCAAAAACTGTAATTTTAAAGTACCGGTGATTTTTACTGACGAAAAACAATAAGAAGATTCTTAAGTTTCTTCTTAAGTTATGATGACAAGGCTGGGCAAGACGACATTGCACGTAGGGCAAATTAAAGTTGTCAATTTTCTATTACTTTGAGTGTATCTTTGAAATAATATTCTCAGAATGACCATAATTAGACGTAACAGACCATGAGCGTAATAAAAACAGCTCAGAGAATCACAACCGGTGCAGCTGCCCATAACGTTTTACAGATTAAGTAGTCCAATTATGATGTCTTTTTCTTTTAAATAATGTTCTAAGAACATGTTTACAGAACAGACTACGACACTTAAGAGCACGGTTGATAAGTCCCCACTTTTTACAGAATTAGAATTTTAGATTTTTATGTTTTTTTTTCTTTTAAGGAATCTCGTAGTTCATTTTAGTTTAGTAAAGTTTAACAAAATCTATGGTTTTAAAGAGTAAATCTATCTATACAGGAACAGAACAGGCTACTGTATACTAAACGCCGGATTGAAATATCCTATTTCGTTCCATACTCACTGGCAATAGTAATAAAAACAGCCAGGAGCATTACAGCCGGCACTGCACAGTAGCTGGAGTTGGCAGCTGTGAGGGGTGCCAGCAGCAAAGCACCGAGGGTCCATCTCGCACCACACGCCTCTGCTCCACCAAAAGCACTTAGTGTACTGGCCATTTTGCCGCGTTCACTTGCCATTTTACTTCTGTTTCTGTAATGACATGGCTCGCTCTTAATATATATAATGCTGGACATTTCACGCGGCTGCAGACACCAGATGACTGCTATCATAATTTGAGTCGATCAATGACCTACGCCAACCCGCCTGCCAAGCGTGGTGAGTATGGCAACAACCCCCTCATGATCAGTAACTTAGAGATTAATAAGGCCTATGTTTAGCAGTCGATATTTTATGGCTGAAATGATGAGATGATGAGTGATGGATGATGCTCTGTCGAGAATTGCATTCTTATGTTGTTTTGAAAGTTAATAATGAGATATAATACCTATTTACCTACACACGTCAATAGGTATATCTAACAGCTTAACTACTTAGAGTAACATTACTAACGAGTTTTAATATATTATTTATTCTGAATCACTCTTACTTTAAATTCTTAATCATACGGTAAGATGAAGCTAGCTCGGATTACTGCGCGAGGAGTGTTATTTCTGTAGCAAATTATAGTAATCTGAAAAAGGCTCTATTACGTGAATAGCATGAATAGTTTGTACGACTTTTCTGAATAACTAAAGCATACAGGTCTAATAAGCACTTGAGATATTAAAGATAAGGAAAATAGTTCATCCCTCTATGAACTTTATACGGTTAGGTAACATACCATCCTTTTAATCCTCCGGGAAAACGATGCTTCAGAATGTTCTCGAGTCACATTTTTACGATGACCGCACTACACCATCGCAGACAAGCGTTATCGCACAAAAATCTTTATGTATCGATGATGATCAGCGTTTTCGTTGTGAGGGCCGGTAAATAAGGACGTATTTTCATGTTGATGCGACATGCACGAGCGGGGTAGCGGTATAGCTATGTCTCTCTTGTTCGGTTCCCGATCGATAGTGAACTGGCTGAACTTGGGGGGTGACCACTTTCGTAGAGAAAGACGTACACGTTGGGTTGTTTTATTATTTTGTATTGAGCTGTTTTGATATTCAATATGTGGTATTAGATTTCAATTTAATTTTATCAAAATTGCGGCGTTTGGTAAAATAAACTGATATACACTTTTAATTGTTTCGAAAAACATTTAAATAAACGTGTGCTTTCGGATAAGGCTTATTTTCTGCAGTAATCTGATATTGGCCAATAATGATGCAGGTTACATATCTACTGTGATTAGAATGATCAACTGCTGGCTAGACTTCAAAAGTTCCGGCTTTCAATAAATTATCATAAAATAAGTAGTAGCATGGATCATATAATTGAATTCCTTCATGGTAACCTACACAACGCCTCGCTACTTTCATGGTCTCTGGTTTTTGGCCGAAAGGTGTAGTGCTTAGAAAGTTTATTGGACGCCTGACACTAGACATCGCGCACACGTCTTCACATCGGCGACGTGTCTAATCCGATGACCTGACTTTAAAACGTGGACTCGAGCACTTTTCGACCCCAGTATTATTAATGTTTGGTTAAAAATATAAATTTCTAAGTAGGTAGTTGGAAATTAATGCGCAAATCGGGGAAGCATATGCCCAGTCGATGATGCTTTTAAATGAAAGTTAAAAAAAGACTTAATTGTAATTATTTGTTGCACTCAGTATATTTTTAACCACCAATTCACTGTGTCCGTTTATTGGTTAGATTAATGTCCGCTTAATTTGCTTCAAAACGAGTCCAGTGTGGTCACAGACTGTTATACCTACACCTAGGTACTAATTTAGTAGGGCTTCCTAAACGGTTTGCTCGTTTGGTCTCACCTTGTCTTTACAGTTTACGCTTCCTGAGTATTATCCACTTAGATAATCTAATAGTGCTAATTAATAGATGGTGCCTGGTCACTTGCAACCAGATAGAAGATATTTCGGTTTGCAGAAAACAATCTAATCATACAACAACCACTAATGAGCAGGTAGAGGCGTCTTTTTCTCGCCACTCTTGGCAGTCTTGTGCCAGATGGATCCACTGTTTCCTAGTTAAGTCGACCCATTAGCACCATTAGACCCATTAGGTGCCGGCAGTAGCATGTAACACCTCCTCTCATGCCCGTGGATGCAGTAAGAGCCTGCTAAAGGATACCTCCGGAAGATGGGCAGCAGCGTCTTTCAGTGTATCAACATCCCAAACTGCGCTCGCCAACCCGCCTGCCAAGCGTGGTGAGTATGGCAACTATACCCCTCATGGAGATCCATGAGGGAGGCCTTTGTTCAGTAGTGGACAGTTTTTACGGCTGAATTAATATTGGCGTCAGGGATTTCAACTTTTTTCAGCAATTACAATAATTCGGAATTGATACTCGTATTTTATGTTTTTGGGTTTAAATTGGTAGTTGGTTTACACGATTGGTTAACTGTTATTACCAAATACTCCCTATATACAGAGATTTTAACTTTATAGGTGAATTAAACCCATTTATGCCTTAAAATGTAAAATGTATGTACATAATAATATATAAAACACCAGGTTGTATATATATAGATCACCCTTTTGTTGCAAAGTTGTATAGAACAACACTCTTTAAAAACGGTGGTTGGATTTTACATTTTTTATAACAATAGTTTTTATTTTAAGCGACAATTACTGTGTTATGGCGCTTACGACTTTTCATTCCAAGCTAGATTTTCGCGTCAGTATGCGTTTTTACCATTGTAATTTAAACATATAAATACATCCAAATATTTTTTAGTCAATGCGCCGCCTAAAACGAAAAATTGTTTATCTTGATTTATTTACTTATCTTGGGTTACCTATTTTGACTAAAGGATAAATTCCGCTAGGTCATTATTTTCCATAATAAAGGCTTTAAGCACCTAAAGATCATCTCATCTCAGCCATGGGAAGTCCACTGCTGGACAACGACCTCCCTCATAGATTTCCAAGTAATTATCATGAGCATTGTTACCATAATCACCACGCTTGGCAGGCGGGTTGGCGAGTGCAGTTGATACAGGGAAAGACGCCGCTGCCCATTTTCCGGAGGTATCCCTTAGTAGATTTTTACTGTATCCAAGGGAAAGAAAGGAGGGGTAACATTCTACTAACGCGATGCCGGCACCCTACGGCCAAATCAAAAAAATCATAATAATCGTATTCAACGAAAACTTACAGACACAAGTCCATATCATCCATGCTTGCCATAACAAACACCAAAAGATACTAAAAATATGAACATTGTATTAATGGAACTCGCACTCTGTCTGGATATTTTTTGATAAAGTATACGAGCAGAGCGGATTTCCAGACGATGATGACATCATCTCCAGCCTTCATTCAACCCACTGCTGGGCATAAGCAAAGCATAGGGAGGCCTCCCTTTGCTTTTGCGATTCGCCTGTCATTCGCTACTTACTGGCCAGTTGCAACCCACGGTCTTCTGAATACCTATCGTCAACCCATCGGATGGTGGACGACCCCTATTTCTGTAACCTTCTCTCGGCTACCACTCAGTCAGTGCTTAAGTCCACCTTTCGTCACTTCACTTCACTAGACAGAAAATGCCTACTGTGTGAGTAACAGTCTTAAAATTCCAATGATAACTGGATAAGCCCATGACGATTCCTAGAAAATAGGTAATCATTCTGTAAAACGGTGGTGTCAAATGACACTTGCTTATCATGACGCATTTAGGAAATTACGACAGACCGTTTAAACGAATTATAATCTGACTCAGTGCTCTTCGTTGCAGTTCGCGGAAGAATTACACAGCCCAATATTACATTTCAGGTACTTCATCATTTCAGCCGTAAAACGTCCACTACTGAACACAGGCCTCCCTCATGGATCTCCATGAGGGGTAGTTGCCATACTCACCACGCTTAGCAGGCGGGTTGGCGAGCGCAGTACGGGATGTTGATACACGGAAAGACGCTGCTGCCCATCTTCCGGAGGTATCCCTTAGCAGGCTCTTACTGCATCCACGGGTATGAGAGGAGGGGTAACATTCTACTGCCGGCACCCCACGGCAAGGTACTTACGGTATGTATTTATGTTTACTATAATGTATGTTCCCATGTATAGATACCTACCGACTGATAACGGTATCGGCCGATACCATATTTAACACGTGCTTTAACGGCGAAGGAAAACATTGTGTGGCAACCCGCGGTTCAGGCAGCTTCAGACGTTTCTGGCTTGTTTTTTTCCTTTGAATAATATATAGCCGAGAGCTGAGAGGATCGTGTAGGTGCTGGGCAACCCTAATCCATCTAACCAGGAATTGAAATGTCTCCCATACAGCATAAGTACTAGCTGCTGATGTTGTATAAATCATCTATACAATATAATCGATCTAAAAGGCTTAAATTACACAACCTCTGTGGCGCAGCGGGTGAAGGTCCGCCTGCGACGCAAGTTTGGGTTCGATTCTCGCCTCGGAACATGAATGTGTGTATGATCTGCAGTTATATGCTTAGGGTGTTCTGGATGTTTCTCTTTATATAATAAATAAAACCGGTCAAGAGCGAGTCGGACTCGCGCACCGAGTGTTTCGTGCCATCATACAATATAATATGATAAGGGCGGTTTATATTTGTTGGAGAACCTTGACAGCGCCATCTCTTGTCTGATAGCGGAACTTATGTAGATTTTTTACATTTTCGAAGATTATGGAAGAACTATGTAAATTAAAGAGTTCGTTATGATTTTCCTGTAAACTTTACATACACGACTATAAGCAATAAAAGTTTCAGGGGTGTGTCTCTGCAAACTTCGGAGATGGACGAGGACTGAAGCCATTTACCATTTTTTTTCTACGCTATTTTTTCAACATTTTTGTAAATAAGTCGAAAACTATACGGCTTAAACCAAAACTAAAAAACTGTTTAGTAATGTGCAAATGAATACCTTTCGTATGATACCCCACATGACCAAGTAACTTCATTAAATTTTTTGAGACCCCCGTTCCACTTCCCTTGTCTAAAAAACTATGCCAATAAGAGAGTTCGTTGTAATTTCCCTGTAATCTTTACATACACTTCTATTAGTAATAAAAGTTTCAGGGGTTTATCTCTGCAAACTTCGGAGATAAGGGGGGAAAGCTATTTTTTTTTGTAAATAACTCGAAAACGATACGGTTCTCAAGATATCCATTTGTGACAGACAGACAAAGTGATACCATAAGGGTTCCTTTTTAAGGTCTTCCAGAAGGCCTTTTCAGAAACAGCTAATGTCTGGAAGAGATATCGCTTTTAGCGATAAGGCCGCTCATTGAGCAGAATGTGTTATTAGGGGGCTTTGCCCCCTATTAGGCATAGCGCTGTCTGTCTGTCTGTGATGTCATGACACGATTACAACCGAACGCGTTAACCGATTTACATGAAACCATTTTTGTTAGCACTGTCTTAATAAGAGAAGGGTAATGATTGACTTTGGTGATGCTAGGGTCACAGGGACCGGAGTTATTGTGACCTCAAAAGGTAACCAAAGTTCAAAAATGGCATTTTTCGGAAACCTTCGCCCCCTTTTCTGGTACCCCCGGTACCCGTACCAATGCTTGTTTTTAGTTAATTACTGTTTGTATGTTTGTTTTATGTTGTTTCAATAAAGCGATAATCTATTCTATTCTATTATCCTAGAAGATTTCGTTGTTAAGTATTTAAATAGACCTGCAGGTAAAACCAGAAGAAAATAACAGGCATTTCAATGGGTTAGAGAAAATCTAAGATAACGTCTGTATCTTTGCAATCGACTACAAAGACGTCTTGGCTTATCTTGTGTGAGAAATATCCGTTTGTCAAGAAAGAAATACAGTAAGTAGGCCAGGCAAGAATGAATATTACACTGGCTGCTACTAGCGGCTTTGCCCGTATTTATTTTTCTAGGAATCCTGATCAGTTCCTAAGTTATCAATACCCTATTCATTTCAGCCATTAAACGTCCACTGATGAACACAGGCCTCCCTCATGGATCTCCATGAGGGGTAGTTGCCATTCTCACCACGCTTGGCAGGCGAGTTGGTGAGCGCAGTATGGGATGTTGATACACGGATAGACGCTGCTGCCCATCTTCCGGAGGTATCCCTTAGCAGGCTCTTACTGCAACCATGGGCATGAGAGGAGGGGTATCATTCTACTGCCGGCACCCCACGGCGGATTCTACTGCCGGCACCCCACGGCAGATCAATACCCTATGTTAATCCTTAATACATCAGCCATTGAAAGTCCCATCGAAATCGGCCTAGTTGTTTCGGAGATTAGCCGTAATAAAAAAAAACACAAAAAATAAGAAATCGTTTTAATGTTAAAGTTAAATTATTTCACATCATCATTTCAGCCATAAAACGTCCACTGATGAACACAGGCCTCCCTCATGGATCTTCATGAGGGGTAGTTGCCATTCTCACCACGCTTGGCAGGCGGGTTGGTGAGCGCAGTATGGGATGTTGATACACGGATAGACTTATTACGGATATATTATTTCACATGCATAAAGTTAAAAAAAACGGCTATTTCAATATTACAAGCAAACACTTTAATTTTTATTAATTTGTACCTATATTATCTTCTTGCACGCAATTTAATCGGGTAAAATTAAATACTGAACATTTATTCTTTTTTCATGTTTCCAAGCTTACCCCTGACACAAACATCAAACATTTTTAGGGAGCGAAGCCCCTTAATATGCATCGCGCTGTCTGTATGTCTGTCTGTGTATGGGACGATTACAACCGAGCGCGTTGACCGATTTACATGAAACCTTTTTTGTTACCACCGTCTAATTGAGAGAAGGGTACTACTGATTGATTATGGTGACCCTAGGGTCACAGGGACCGGAGTTATTGTGACCTCAAAAATTCACCAAAAAAATAAGTCTTCAAATGGCCGAAAACGTCCAAAAACCCAAAAATGCCATTTTTGACCTTTTGAGGCCTTCACCCCCTTTTCTGGTACCCCCGTACCAATGCTTGTTAGTATGTACCTATAATACTAGTATCGACTTACGTGCAACATTTTATTTATTTATAATTATCCAAAACCTAATTATATAAAGAGAAAACTTGTAGGCTATATGTCTCTTGTTATTGTTTTTCTTTTGTTGGATAGGTATGCATAGCATGATATGAAGCTACTGTCTAACTAACACATAGTAAAGAAACATAACAGAGCGTTCACAAAGCTGAATAAATGAAAAGCTTCTTAAATTGTATAGACGTTTAGTAAGAAGCTCTACACCTGAAAAACTATAAGTACATTTGTGTTTTACTGCAAGATCTATAAAAATTTTATTTCAAGTAGTTTCACTTAATTAATTACTTGCGCAGTGAATTGTGTCTATCTTGTCAGGAATTCAGATGGCATTACATAAACATACATTTCTAAATTATAATTTCAAGCCAAATTAATTATTATTATTATTATTACTAGCCATTTTCGTCCCACTGCAGGGCAAAGGCCTCCCTATCTCCCTTTCATTTATCCCGGATTTATTATATTATATTATTAAATTAATAATTATAATATTTATATGTCACAAAGCAGGTAAGTTTTTGTTTTAACCAACCGGACCGTTAAACGTGTGTGAATGCAAAAGTGCATCCATGAATTTAGCATATTTTTCTGTCATCGGTTCCTTTGATATAATGTTTTACCTAGAGGCAGTTAAACTATACATGTTTATTTTTCTCTAAAGGATTTTATAAAAAAAAAATACAAAACGGTACGGCTATTTAGAGGACATCAGAACTCTGTAGGACACCCTTGCCCAGCTGTGGGACAAGATGGGTTATTAAAAACTCTACATTAGTCGATGTCTATAACTCGCTATGCTTGTACGATTTCCGCAGCCTGTCTAGATGCACGCCGGGAAGAAAGTGCGTGGGCGGTTGTATTCCTTTATAAACCGCTGGATCGGCAGCCCATCCCGACATTCCTGAATTAACTGCGCTCTCGTAACGTCATTATTGCCATTATATGTTTGCGCTCTGTTCCTATTTTGAAAATGAAGTTTGGACATGCGTGTGTTTTGTTTGGACTTCTGTTGTGTTTGGTGATAGTTTGCGATGCTATGCCGTTTCGAGGTGGAAGTATTGATTATGTGAGTATCTCCTCTGTTAGAATTATGCTGAGACAATACATGAAATGTTATTATTATGAGTTTGTTTATGTAGAGTTCCAAATCCAACAATTTACTGTTTAATCCCTAATTTTCTGGTCACCAAGTGGCTATGCACTTGCTCTGTATATTAGTCTACATGTTTTATTTGTATGTTTTTAACTTTGCTAAAATAAATTATTTGACTGGTTGTGGCTAGACTTATGAATTAGTATTTGCATTGGCAATATTTTTTTTGTTTGTTTAATATTTCAGCTTACGAAATAGGTACTAACAAGGAAACAGATCCAAATTGTACGAGATTAAGCAGGTTCCTAGTCTCTCATTTAGATTTGTTGATGTTTCATGATTCATTTTGATTAGTATATTGGATTATTTATATTATTATACATTGTCACAAAGTAGGCATGAAATTTTATCACCGTTAATTTTCGGTATACATTTTTAACAATAATATCTTGGAAATTTGCGTGATCACAACACATTAAATAAATAAATACTGCATTGCATTATCGTGTATCTAAATGATATAAATAGTTCAATATACTAATCAAAATGAATCATGAAACAAATACTTCAATGTGAAACATCAACAAATCTAAATGAGAGACTAGGAACCTGCTCAATATCGTACTATTTGGATCTGTTTCCTCGTTAGTACCTATTTCGTAAGCTGGAATATTAACTCCGATCTTTATCTAATAAAATTTAATTAAAGAAGTGTACATTAAAGTATATTAAAGTTTGTTTAACGTATACTTCGTTAATTAAATTTTATTAGATAAAGATCGGAGTGAGTTATTGCAACAATCAAACACTTAAAATAATGGAGAAACAACTACTCAGATTTAAATCTTGATTAGTAGCTAAAATTACTTAGAGACTCAAAGTTTAGTCAGCTTGAAAAGTCTTGCTTGTGATGTTTGAGATGAATACTTTTGGTACTCTATGGATTCGTCATCATTTAAATTGTTATGCGAACTTATGTTAATTTAATGTTTAATTGTTATGTTTTGTTATGTTCTGATTTATTATTTAAGGATAGATTGTATAAATTATGTACTCCAATCCGTTTAGTAGTTTGTGGTAACAAACATCCTTAAGAACTTTCTCTATAAAAATATCACTACACTAGTAAGTAGACACCGTCTAGCTATGACGTTAGTTATGTTAAAAATACATATATTCTAAAGAAATAAATACCTTTGACCTAAAATACATCCCATTAATATTATAAAGCCGAAAGTTTGTTTGTATGGAGGTTTGTTACCTCTTCACGCAAAAACTAGGCTACGGATTAAGCTGAAACTTTGCAAACGTATTGATGTTGACCAGTATTAACACACAGGCTACTTTTTATTCGGGTACAACGCATGCGAAGCGGCGGGCAGAAGCTAGTTTTAATATAACTTAATTTAAGACAATCGTGTAGTCGCCGTTAAACGCACGAAAACACCGTCATAGTTCATTGTACAAAATTAATATAAAAACGCCGTGGGGTGCCGGCAGTAGAATGATGATCTCTTGCCCGTGAATCAGGAAGAATCTGCCAAAGGATACTTTCGAAAGATGGGCAGCGGCGTCTTTCCGTATCAACATCGCGTACTGCGCTCGCCAACCCGCCTGCGAAGTATGGCAACAACCCCTCACAATCTTGGAGATCCACGAAGGAAGTCTATGTCCAGCAGTGGACGAGAACAGCAGTCCTAGAACTGAGATGATGATTATGATTACACAAACCTGTCTCGATTACCGCTCCTTCTTAAACTTAGATATACTTAAATATATATATGGAAATATGTTTAATCCGTATTTAAGGTTTTTTTTTAAACCACGCAACCTAAGCGGATATACAGACTGGCAGGGACTTACTTAGCATACTTATAAGAGAAGTGGCAGTATTGAAAGAAAGAACTGCACACAGAGAACAAGAAACACTGCAGCGCCCTGTACGCCATGAATACCAGTTGCTGACGCTGCTTAAATCATCTATCATCATATCAGCCGTAGGACGTCCACTGCTGGACAAAGGCCTCCCTCATTGATCTCCAAGTAGTACGGTTGGAAGCCGTCTACATCCACCACCGACCAGCAAGTCTCACCAAGTCGTCTGCCCATCTTGTAGGTGGACGTCCTACGCTGCGCTTGCCGATCCGTGGCCTCCATTCGAGAACTTTGCGGCCCCATCGGCCATCTGTTCTGCGCGCTATATGGCCTGCCCATTGCCACTTCAACGTGCTAATCCGTTTGGCTATGTCGGTGACCCGAGTTCTTCTACGTCCTCCTCATTTCTGATTTGATCCCGTAAAGAAACCCCGAGCATAGCCCTCTCCATAGCTCGTTGAGCGACTCTGAGCTTATTCATAAGGCCAATAGTGAAGGACCACGTCTCGGTTCCATATGTCATCACTGGTAACACACACTGATTGTCAAAATCATCTCAAAATCATCATCAAATCATCTATCAGGCCTAACTTATTATTCCAAGTTCATTGTCCACAGCTGGAAGCCTTACGACGTATGCAGCAGATTCCCCAATGGCACTGCATGCGGTACCGCCGCTTCCAGAACCACGGCCACTGCAATCGCTGGCTGCTGATGAGGAGGACCTGATACACAGGCAAACCCTGGCCCCATCCAGGTCTTCGATTCTGAAGATTGATACCAGCAATAAGAGGAGTATCTTTAGAACAGGTTGCATGAAGAGTATATTTCATGTTGTATTTAGAATATATAGGTAAATAATTGTATGTATCGTATTCGTATTGTCAATTTAGAACTATCTTCGTATTAATTATTAGTATAACTATAATAGAAATAGAAACAAAAACTAAGAATGGAAAGAACCTACGTTGGTTGCTAAACCGGGAAATATAAAAAATGCAATGCGTTACAATAAGTTTATTATAATTATATTATTTCGTGTGAAGTATTTATAGCAATAAAGGCTTAAATAAATTACAACGATACGTAAATCTCTGATGATGAATTTAGGAATCTTTTGGTATTTTACCAGCTACTTACAGTATTGAATTAGTTTTGTAATTTTTGGAATATATTGGTATAAGTTAGGTTACGTTGTCTGTTATTATTGAATTTATATTTTAACTAGCTATCATTCATAGCTTCTCACGCGTTAAACCCGGATAAAAAGTAGTTTAAAATACTGTTCTACATCTTTATACTTATGTGCAAGTTTCAACTAGATATGTCTGGTAGTTTTCGTGTGAAGAGGTAACAAACATGCAATCAAACTTTCGAATTTATAATATAAGTGGTATGAGGAATGTTACCGAAGGTTCTCGATTCTAAATAATAGCGGCTATGAGAAGACTATTTTAATGTCGAATTTAGGAAGCTATTGGCAAATTTATGTTTGTATCCTATTCATATTATGAATTTAGGAATCTGTTGGTTAAAGTACAAAAAACTGATATGTTATATGTATGAAGTTGTATTTTTGTGGGGAGGGTTTCTTAAGGGAAGGGTCATTGATTTAATAAAAATATTTACATGTTATAAGAGGAGTTTAGGATGTATTATTGATGTTGCATTTAGGATTTTCATGATATATCAATAAATTCCATTTATTGTTACCTTCGTATATTATTATATTAAATATACATTAAACTTCTAATCTTGACATTACTGTCATAGTTTATTTGAATTCAAGTTTTGTTTAAAAGTTTACTTAGGTGTTCATTTTTATACATCTTTAACTTTATTGACGAATAAATTTATAACTTTTTATTGAACGACAATTTCAAAAACCGCCTGTCTATGGCCTATACATGTGGAATTTTGAAAATTTAAGATTATAAGATTTTTTTTCGTCTCTCCTTCGTTACTAGTTTTTATATTTATTTGTATTAACTTAAGACATTCATTTCATATTCATTTATACATTGGTTTCATATTACTGTACTGCCTTGTAGTAAATAACATTAATTAAAATATGTTTGTACTTATGGAATCAAATATTGTATCAGTAGCCAGTTAATGAAAGTATACCTAATTTGTTATACGGAATATTTTTCAAAGAATATTCTATATCCTTTATTACGAGATCTACTCATTACTTATTTTATAATATTATGTTTAAAAATAAAAAAACACTATGTTCAATATAATCTTAAATGTATTTTATTTTTAATCAACCTAAAAAAAGCGACTTTCTTGATAATCCAAGAACGTCAAATGAAAACTGCACTTTTAGGGTTTTCCGGGTTTTCAGTACAATTTACCATAATGCATATTAAGCAGGTCCCAGATATAATAATACTATACAAAGCCCCACTTCATACAACAGTATTAGGGTTTCGAACCTCAAGAAGAAAAACCAGAACCCTCATAGGATCACTCGTATGTCTGTCTATCTGTCTGAACTTATAAAGTAAGGCCTTTGCATCTATTATAGATGATTTATACAGCGTCAGCAACTGGTAATCATACTGTACGGGACGCTGCAGTGCCTGGGACATTGTTAGATGGATTAAGGCTTGCCCAGCACCTATACCATCTTCTCAGCTTAGTCAGCTATTATTAAGAGCAAAGAACAGGTCAATACGTCTGAAGCTAACTAAGCCGCGGGTTTCCTCGCGATGTTTCCTTCACCGTTAAAGCTCGTGTTAAGTGTGCACATACATTTTTCAAGAAAGAAAAATCCATTGGTGCACGGCCGGTAGGTATCGAACCCACGACCTCCAGATTGAAAGTCAAGGTACATACCACTCGGCCAACACTGAACTTATAGCAACAAGTGTATTTGTATGAAACTGGCAAAAATGAAAACCCTCTAGGGCACATCCAAAAGTCTCACGACTGGCATTTTGAATGCTGGGAGCTTTTGTGGCACAAGTAAAGGAAAAACTCTGAAATTTAATTTATTTAACCCTATAATTAATACCTATTTAGTTTTGAAGAAAAAAGCGTGTGAAATTCGAAAAGGCCCTGATTAATTTAAGAGGAAATAAATAAATCAAAGTTGTATAAGGCGTGAGTCCCTCTCGCACCTCTCCGCTTTATTTGGTAGGTACTAGAAGTCCCCCGCGGTTTCACCCGCATCTTTAGTTACTGCTCCGCTCCCGTAGGTCGCAGCGTGATGTTATATAGCCTGTAGCCTTCCTCGATAAGTGGGCTATCTAACACTGAAATAATTTTCATATCGGACCAGTAATTGACAGAGAGATTATGAACGCGCTAATCTCAGGAACTACTCCTGAGATTAGCGCGTTCATAACAAACAAACTCTTCATAGTAGTATAGATTTCTTTGCTATCGAGTAGGTTGAGTCTCTCTGTTGTATTATTAAATCTAGCTGGTACCCGCGACTTCGTCCGCGAGGATTCCAGAATGGGGTTCAGAGTGTGGAATTTCCAGAATTCCTTTTTAAGTGCTTATTTACGAGTATAAGTACATAAAACCGTGTGCAAGCTGTGACACTCTGTAATTGGGAGAGCACAAGTCTCAAAATAATTTAAGGTAATGTCAGATGAAGAAGAGAAGTAATTACCTATGTGTGTTCATTCTGTAGGACGTCCTTTATTAATAAAAAAAAATCAAGTCATTAAAATAATCAAAGAAGCAAATATAAAAAAATCCATTTTAGTTATAAAATAGCAACTACCACGTAGTAAATTGCATTCAAGTTTTCGCAACCACAAGTGCAATCAATTCTATGAATAAATTCAATGACAAGGTCTAATCAATTGTATGCAAAAAATCATTCAAATCGGTCCAGCCGTTTTGACGTGATATCAGAGCATACATACACACTTTCGCTTTTATATATTAGTAGGTATCCTTTTCGTTAAATTATACTACTAGTGCATTATATTATCTGTGGTTGAATTCAGTTTTAAAACGTGTGTATTATATCGATTTGTTCCACATTCGCCTCACTTGTTAGCCCCACATTCCAAAAAAATCTGCTTCTGCCCCATGTCTAAAATATTTCTAGTTTCGCCCCACATTACAAAAGGTACCTACAAAGGGAAAAGTAGAGTTGACAAATAAAACCAGTTGATGTGTTTGTAAAAATATTTATATATTATGCACTTAAGGCTGAACGAGTCGCCCATCTTTCCGTACAAACGTGGAAGGGTAACTACTCCACTGTTTGACGTTGACCATCCAACACTAAGGATTATTATATTAATTTATCTCGTCATAATCTATGTTTGTATAGACCCCAAACCGTAAAAAAAGTATTTATTTCAAAAATACAAGCTTCTAAACTTTCGTATTTCAACACTGATTTTAGCCGAACTTTGAACGAAACTAAATAATATACGGAGAAAGGAAATTCAAAAATAAACGCCGTTCCGACATAGTTTAATTATTTAAAAGTTGAAATAACTGTTATTTTGAAAAGATTACACTCAAGTTTTTCTATAATAACCCTTGTGCTAAAAGTCTATCACATATTTTTGCGCGGTCGTTTTATGAATGAATCATTGTGCATTTCATTCTAGCGCGCGGGTACACAACTATGTCAAGTGAGACAGCATACATTTAGGCCGCGCCCACTGATGACTTTGCCTCCGCGACTTGTTGGACCTTAATCATAAATCATAGAAGTTCTTAATTAAATAAAATTTTAAAAAATCAACGGTTATGTCGTGCCAAGGTAAACCTACAATATTAATATAGTTTTTCATAAAATATCTACATATCAATGCTTATCAGGCAGTATGATTAAATCAAACAGTCTCAGAACCTTAACACACAATCAAAATCACATAAAAGCTCAATAATCAGTAAATAACGTCCACTATAACAAAATCAAATCTTTAAGTATGTAAATAAATACTGTAAATTAAATATTTATATTACAGCAAAGCAACTAACAACATACCTACATTTGTTAAATAAATTAAAACCTAAATAGAAAAATTCAAGCAAAACGAATACAAATACAATATTAATATAATTATAGATTTTTCTATATTTGGTCTGTCTCATTATTTTGTTTTTTTTTTTAATTTTTTTATGATGAGTAGCTGGCTGGTTAAAACCTAGCTGGTTAAAAAACAAAGGAGCATATTTTTTCTAAACAATGGCCCACTGAAATAGAGCCATTTAGCATTGATGTTATTGAGTACTTAATAATTTTGTCCATCTCAATAATCTGGCTGTCTTGGTTTTCCTTGCCCTCGGAATAGACTCAGAGAGAGATCAGCATCGGTTTTAATAGTTTTTAAAAACCGGATAATGTTTAGTTTTCCTGTAAATGATCTATTTAACTTAGCATTACAGCCTTCGGCTGTATTATTTGTTCTGTAGAACCCCCCCAAAGAAATCCCATTTTCCCTTCAAATACTGATTGTCAAGCCATGCTGATACAAAATAATTGTCGAATTTTATATCAGTTCTTACCGTATTGGTTGTGCAAATACTGTGTTCTGATGTTTTTAACACATGATCATTTGCGTTGATTGTTTATTCTGACTGTACTAAAATGCATTACAAAAACATGCGAGGCAAAACAAGAACTCAAAATGGGGCAAACATGGAATAAAATTATTAAAATATCCATTACCTAATTTCGAGGCAGACAAGGAATATAATGTAGGGCGAAAGTGGAATTTTACATGTGGGGCAAAACTCTGCGAGGCGAATGTGGAACAAATCATTATATCATAGCGAATAGTGCATAATAAGGAGTGGCATACATACTTACCTACTTGCAGAAAGGGACAATAGGGATTACGTGTTACTGCACAGTTGCCATAATCAGTGTCTTCCTGCTCTTAACTGGGCCATATCCAGACGTAAGTTCGAGTTTCGTTACGGCATAGGCTAGATTTATGTGAAAGTTTGCTATCATTGGAAACCCAGAAGTGATTCGATTAGCGTGTCACATAATATCCTGTTAAAATGGTTGATTTGATTTTTACCTAGGTTTCTGAAGAATACAGCAATAAATAATTCTTTAATTTTTCAACAAAGAAACCGACTTTAATAAAAAAATATTATACCTAGTAATTGATTGAACAACATTCTAATAAGTGAATTAAAACAACAAAATAAAATGTTAAAGAGGTTTTGATTTTGATGCAAATGCAAATCTTTTTTCTCCTACTCTTAGGGGAAATATCCAAGAGCTGGTATCACTCAGTACTGTCACATGTGACGTAGCGAGCTTGTAGTTACGCATAATTGTGTGCGTAATTCGCAAACAAGCCCTTCAAATCTAGCCTATTGTTTCTGTTGCAATTGCAGCGCAACACTCCATCTAGACAGATAAATAATCAAAGGTAGGTAGGTCTGTGTTTCGAGGTTTGTTACTCTTGACTCTCTACACTCAATCCCTCCACTCAAGCTGCGTCTTTACTCGTGCCACATCGGGTCGATGCAGCGTCCTTAGCGAAGAAGCCTTTCTCATAGCGAGCCTACTTATTATATTGCCACGACCTGGGGCTGCGGCTCTACTTGCATAGACTCGCGTCGAGACGCCCCCCCAGGCATCCAAAGACCCAGCTCTAGGTGCGCCGTAAGTTATCGGAATAACATGGCGCCTCTTCCGTTTATACATCATTATGTTGCTTATGAAACGAACAGTGAAGAAGAAAATAAGTTCTACGAAGCTTAAGAGGCTGGCTCCTACGAAGAGGCCTGTAGTTCCTCCCACTGACACTGGAAAAGAATGCTTAGTTACAAGTCTTTTATTGCAGATTATATTATTGTGTTTATAGCACCACATACCAACTAAATCCAGTCGACTTCTAACGACTCTCCTCTTGAACTGTTCTGTCGCTAAATAAGCAAGCACCACCTCCACCCCTGATTGCGCTTTACTTCCCTTTCCTTTCAGTCTAAAAAAAATCTTGAGATAAGTCATGTGATTACCTAATAGTGAGCTAGTCTATCGAGTTTTAAAACTGATTAACGGGACTTTTTCGCATCATTACCTTATTTTTTTAATTCCCAACGTTTCGAGTACCTTACATAAATAAAAGAAATAATAAAATAAGGTAATTACGCGATAGAGTCCCGTTAATCAGTTTTAAAGTTATGTGTAGATAGATCGCGAAAATTTACAAAGTACTTTTCTATTGTACATGTTTTCTTTTGTTTTTCTGAGCTATTGGTACAAAAGAAAAGTTAAATTAAAAGCCCCCGACTCGATCAGACTTGATATCTTTATACTTATTTAGATTTATTTGATATTATCTAATAACAAATAAAACCGGGCAAGAGCGAGTTGGACTCGCGCACCGCGCACCGAGGGTTCTGTGCCATTAATATAATATATGATAAAGGCGGTTTATATTTGTTGGAGAACCTCACACCAGAGACGCGCCGTCTCTTGTCTGATAGCGGAACTAATGTAGATTTTGTACACCTTCGATGATTTCTAAAAACTATGCAAATTAGAGAAATCGCTATAATTTTCCTATAAACTTTACATACACTTCTATTAGCTATAAAAGTTTCACGGGTTTATCTATGCAAACTTCGGAGATAAGTGGGGGGAACGGTCGTTTTTTTATCTTTCATGTAAATTACTCAAATACGATACGGTATAAAGGAAAACAAAAAACTGTTTATTAATGTGCAAATTAATACCTTTCATATGATACCCCACACGACCTAGTAACTTTACAAAAGTTTTGAAAACCCCCCTTCCGCCCCCCTTGTCAAAAAACTATGCAAATTATATTTGCTATAATTTTCTTTAAACTTATATTAGCTATAAAAGTTTCACGGCTTTATCTCTGCAAACTTCGGAGATAAGTGGGGGGAAAGGTCGTTTTTTCAACTTTTTTGTAAATAAATCAAAAACGATACGGCATAAAGGAAAACTAAAAACTGTTTATTATTATGCAAATGAATACCTTTCATATGATACCTAACACGACCTTCACATAAAAAAATTGAGATCCCTAGCCCAACTGCAATCATAATAAGTATACCTACTTTTTAACATTTTTATATATTAGTAAAAAAGTGTTATCTTTAACCATTTCGAATTTCAAGTCGATAGCATCAGTAGATCTCGAGATATCTATTTGTGACAGACAGACAGACAAAGTGAAACCATAAGGGTTCCTTTTTACCATTTTGGTCCGGAACCCTAAAAACGAATTTTCTTAAATAATAGCTAAGAGCATTGTCTTTTAAAATCTATAAAACTAGATCAAAATCGATTCAACCGTTGGGAGCCACGATGCCACCCACAGATCCAATAGTAAACATAACCAATAGTGAATACAAAGGTACCTTTGCAGCCAGCCAGCACTGGGGAGCCAAATTTTTGCTCTATCTGTATATACCTACAAGTATACAATAGTATATCAGTTACTCATTGTGAGTAACTGATTGAATCCCGAATTATTATTAATAATCACTCACTTCACAGCTGCATCCTTGATAACCGTTATCTCCGTTTCTTCACAAGCTGGCAGGCAATCACAAACTAAACCAGGACGAGTGGCCCAGTACGGTTTCAGGAGTGTTAGGTCACTTTTATAACTGTGCAGGCAACTCAGGCCTGATATGTTGCAGCGTTCCGATTCATCTATAAGAATAGGTATAATGTTTACTATATAACCAGCTTTTTCTATCTTTCAAGGAATTAAATAAATAAATATCGGATAAAGTAAGCTACCCTTACTACCCTAACTTGGTATACTTAATCTATTCTCGAGGACATGCTGTCACAGTAGCACCTATGCTATGCATGTTTAAAATTAATCAATTAGGCCAGGTGCGTGTCGGGCCACGTGCTTTGTAGGGTTCCGTAATTGACCGTAGACCTGCTCATGGAAGTTGGTGTATGTTTTTTTACATTTACCAAAACATATTAAGAGGAATTCATTGAGTTTTCGGTTTAAAGTATTCCGGTATATTTGGTAAACCGTACAGATCACTATTTGAGCGAGAATTCTCTGCAACTATAAAAGCTAGCCTAACCGTTAAGTTCATGGTTAAAACTAGGTACATTCATATTTTTTTCAGATTAGATTTTAGAGGGCCGCTCGAAAAAAGTTTAAAACTTTAATATTTCGCAAATGGAACTCTAAATCAAAAAACTGTCTTCGCAACCCCTAAGGGACCGTCTCCACGAGCAAGAGAATCGCGGCGATGTTATCGTCGTGCCACGTATTTCTAAATGCAAAGGGAGCATACAGCATATCTTATTATTCACCTTTTTACCATGAATCTTTCGTCCCACTCCCTTAATGCGTAGGCCTAATGATATCACTGTTGTAATACTTACTAGTCCCTAACATAAAGTGGTCATTACACCCGCACAGTTCCATTTGGCGGGTCTTGCGACACAGCACGTTGCAAGCGCTGTAGGAGTAGACCGGGTACACGCCTCCCTCATTCTCATCGTGGAACTGACATGCTCGCTGTTTAGAAGTCGTCTGCACTACGAGAGGGTCGTTTTCGATGTTGCGCATTGTCACTTGCCGCCTGGAAGAAAGTGCCCATAAACCAATTGAATGGAGGCCGAGTATTATAATTGCTAGTCATCCGGCAGCAAGATGGGCATACGAAATTACTAGAGTTGCGGGCAAACAATGGATTGGTTGGTCTAAGCTCAGGATCGCAACGGATTCAGAGTACTTACCTAAGAGTTAGGTCAACAACATTCACTTAACGCATTTCACTTTATCGTGTTAAGGCGAAACTCGGCATCAGCCACATAGCGAATTAGCAAGCTGAAATGGCAATGGGTAGGTCACATATGGCACCGAACCGATGCCGCTGAGGTAGACTAGAGACTGGTTTTTGAGTGAAGACCGCGTGTCTGTGTCGGCAAAGGTCTTGTGGCTAGGTGTGGCAATGCTATTCGTGGGGCAGCGAGCAAGGATAGGAGAATGAGAGATAAAGATTTAGCTCAGTGCTTTCATGGCTGCCACGGGAGATTATCTATGTCTAGAAGTGTATTGACATGCACGTGGCCTGATGATCATAAAACTCTTGGCGAGTATTACGTATGCATTAAACAAGTTGTATTATGCTATTTGTGTTTACTAAGAGTAAACCATAGTAACTAGGCAACCAAATATGAGATGTCTATAATAAGTTTTAAATTGCGCGCTATTAATTGCAGTAATTCAAAGCAAGCCGAGAAAAAATATTGAAAATAGCATAATGATCATATATATTTCCTTAAATTATTTATTTAAGGAAATATATATGATCATTATGTTTTAGATGTTTTTCAAGATGAACATTGTTTTGACTAAGCTGTAGTTAATTAAAAGCAGTTATTTACAATCGTTAGTGAAATAATTACATTTTTTATAGATAATATTGAAATTGTCAAGAAACGTCAATGTATTTTGGTACCTAATCATTGTTGTAGACTGTTTCTTACTTAGAAGCCTTTGAATCCGGTTCTTTTGGACCGGAGCAGTTTATGGTAGATGTGGATATAGTGGGCTTGTAGAGGTAAATATTTTTTATGTAATTTTATGGTAGGTATGCACTTATGGTCTTCATCAAGTCATAAAAGTACCTGCATAAAGCTGATAATAGATCCGTCGTTTAACCTAGTTCGCCAATTCAGGAATCGCGTGATATTTGCCATTTCCAACACCTCTTCTCTATGTTATCGTACATCAGCAGAACCAGTTAAAGATTTAGGTCTAGGTGAGAGTAATGTACTTAATTCTAGAAATAAATTGCAACAGATTTTTTGCAGGTGACCGATGATGTCTTCGTTAACCTGTATAGTTTATAAACCTTATTTCTGTTTGTTTTCTAAAGTCCCTAGTATAACAAGGATGATTTCCGCCTGCCTCTATTAAAATAATCTTAACTTAGAAGTAACGCAATCTCTGCTTACTGGTAGTTCTGTCCAAGTTGTATTCGGATAGTTGATGATTTTAGTGTTGTAATAGTCGGTACTTCATCCGCCTCAATTGTGTAAACCTAGAAGGTCGAGATGGCAAAACTTTTATAGGTAATTGATACATTGGCTTCTCAATCAACCATTCCCTTTATGTTCAGGGGTCGGTTCTTACCATAGCTTGTAACTTGACATCAAAGTTAATTACTCCACGGCTATGACTCCTGTTGCTTGTCATAAGTAATGGATTTGGATTTCTGAAAAAAATCCTTACAATTTAGTTGTTAAGTGGAGAGTTAACTTCATTCGTAGGGATAGTACGAAATAAATTAACTCACTGTAATAAAACTACTTGTACGTTTAGTCCTTAACTAGAAAAACATGCAATCTTAAGAGTACCTAAACCGAAGAGAGTGAACTCAGGCCACTGAAAAACTGTCAGTACTTACACTGTCTGAATAGAGTTGATTATATAACAAACCCCAATATCAGTTTCAATCGGTTGAAAATAATCGCAACAATTAAATTGCATTCCGTTGTAGGAACAATTTGCGATAAGGTCCTGGCAGCTGCTTCTCACTAGATCGGCGTAGTAGCGGAATTTGGTGGTAGGGCATTGGGGATCGGGATTTTTCTTCTTGTAGCAGACGTCGACTAAAGTGTAGCTCACTCCTCGGAAATAGGCGATGTCCCGTAAAGCATCTTCAAGGTCTAGTAGGTGTTTTGGGGTCCAGAGCCTGTTGGAATGATTAATAATCTTTTTTGAATAAATTGAAACAACGAGTTTGGCGAGTTTTGCTAATATCTACTAGTTATCTTAGTTTAGCTTGTTCTGAAATGGGGTGTAGTTTGTTTTAGATCTTGGGAGGAGTTCAGGGTATTAAGATTTCTTCTAGCTACTATAAAGACGAACTCACGTATCAGAAACGTTGTAAATCACTTTATCATTCATAGTCTCACACACAGCTACCGCTGGCATCTCTGTCTCCCAGTTGAGGTAGGTGGTCTCTGCTCCGAAGCTTATGGGATTGTTGACGAAGGCGTCCAATGCTGCGATGATCAGGAGGAACGAACCGTACCATGAAAGGATTACTAGGAACAGCCACAGTAACCTGAAATATAAGAAGTAGTAATGTAGAAGACCTTAAAGCTATGCATAAGAATACCCTAGATAAATCTCTAGTTTTTGAATAATGCGGTATTCTTTATGACTTAGGCCTCATCTTTTGGGATGTTTTTGCTACACTTTCACGTACGAGAAATTTTTATGGCCGCTAAGAATGAGACTGTTGATGATAAAACTATTCGTCGTATTCAAATATGACGTGTTAAACTATCGCGAGATGTTAATATATGAACTCGTTTTAAATGCAGGATTATAACGGGTAAACCTCAGGAAAATAATAAAAAAGTACGCAATAAAATCCTGTATTAAAAACTAATATGTTTCACTCAAATATGTTTTGTGCGTTACTTACTAAGGTGTACGTACTAACATGAAGTTTACTCACCTTTCAAGCCAATGTTTAGTTTCATCAGCTATGAAGTGGATGCCAGCAAAGGTGCAATTCGCGCAATAGTCTTTTATCAACTCTTTACAGTGTTTCGCTGTCACGCCCATTTTCACCTTTACCTACGTAGCAGGGTCTACGAAAATATTAGATGTCCTTATACACATTAGGGTGGCTTGCCTTTGTATTGAAAATAAACTATGCTAGAGTATCACAAGAGATATCAAAGTTACCTAACCAATTTTTGGGGCTACGCAGCAAATTAAGCATACATAAAATATGACTAGGTATTTTAGAATAGGTTGATGGTCTAATACTGAACCTAATGCTGATCATTAAATTACTTTAATCTAAGTACCTAGGTGTACTGGCATTGAGGTTTAATATCCAATCGTGTCAATACACAATTTAAATTACAATGCACTCATATAAAAGTCAATTTCAAAATTGAATAAACAGTTGTGCAAGCATTGAATTATTTAGTAGTTAATTGAACATAGTTGCGCAATGACGTGATCAGGTAGAATAGTCAAGGTTGGGTAGATTAATAAAATAACACTTTTTCCGTTTTATACTTCGTTTACTTATTTAATTAGGCCTTTATTGGCTTCAGGGTCAACTAAACGAGTAAAAAAAATAAAACAATGTACTCGAAAATTTTTAATTATATTATACCATTATCACAAAATATTACGCATTAATTAAATATTTAACACTCTTACTGTTTTAAGACTATACTCGACTAACAATGGACGGATAAGTTATTAAACTTATGGTCTGGTAGATCGCTCTTTAGCGATTGAATAATACTTGGGGTGTCGTTGACTGTGTTTCGCGCTAATGTCCCATACTCCGAGAACTCTGTATCAAGCAGCGTTTATGTGCTTTATTACAGTCTAGCATACTTTCAAGTTCTTTGGACAAGTGTAAAGACAAGACGACTGCATAGAGCCTCTTTTTCTTTTCTTTCGCGTCGAATAACTTTTGTTAAGACAAGATTTAAGGTACATTATAATGACCACGGCCGCTCAAGACTGCCAAGGACCGAGAAGAGAATAAGCTAGCACTGGTTTTTGAAGCCGAAAGTTGAAGAATATCTCCATTTCGGAATCTACACATCAAATCAAATTTATCCTTAAAATACTTATAAAATTTAAGTAATCAGCATCACTAATGTTTTTCTATCCTAAATCTACAACTACCCTCGCTTATAAATGCTGGAGCAGATCGAGCGAATGCAAGTACGGCAGTATGTCTGGGTCATGTTCTCTGATGACGGCTGGTTGATGACGTAGCTGCCAGATGTGAGGGTCGGTTCTGGAGATCAAACCGGCGTGGGTCAGGATTTTGTAGATCTCCTCGCGCGATACTTGGTGGGCTTCGCGGTTGAACACCTGGGGTAAGAAATTGTATTATTATACAGGCTGTATTATGACATGTGTGTGTACTAACCCGAAAGGGGGGTTTCAGCCCATGAAAACAAGTAGTTTTAGAAAGAAAAAAATTCGAGAAGTCATATTTTTTATATTTTTTTAAATATTTTTATTTAGAAATTTACTAGATGGGGTAATTTGAAAATGATCCTGTGGTCGTAATCGTTTTTTTTTCTACTTTTTAATAAAAAGAAACCTATTTCTGTTAAATGTACTTTTATATGTACCTGTACGGCAACTCTTCGCGGAGGTCAATGAACCTGTCAAGAATCAGCTGGCTTTTGGTTGTCATTATCGTATAATCAGCTGTTGAAGTTAAACTTTCGTGGTCTTTTCTTGAATGAAAATCACTGAATCGTGAAAAGTCGTAGAACAAAAGTTGTTCCTTGGGATAGTCAGAATCCCTCCATTTTGGCTTAGTAGGTACACATGTTATAAGACGTTGTATATTAGAACCGCAGTGTCTTTCTTCAGGGAATCAATTCTGGGTAAACCTGTGAATCATCAACGATTCTTAAATGTTCTAATAATTTAATTTTCAAGTTGAAATTGCCTATTTATGGTGGAGAGACTCTACAATGGGAATTGGTGCGTACTAGCTCAAGATAGGCGTAAAGAAAAATGGCGTCTTCTTCTGTCGGTGGCAAAGACCCAATTTAGGTCACTGAGCTATTGATGGGAAATTCTGTGACGATCATATATCCTAGGGAACTATTTCTGGTGGACAGAATGTAGTGAAAAGCGAGCCAGCAAGAATCCATTTCTCGTATGGTAATATAATGAGGCGTTTTCATTAAAAAGTAAAAATTTCAAAAATAGTTTTCTCAAACCTTATAGATGGCGTTAGTTTTCATTTAATGGAAGAAACACAATTTGAAAATGACAGCATTTGTAATCAATCACAAACTTGTTTTCTCCGTTTACCAGCTCCATCTGTTTGGTGTAGTAGAAAACACTTTTTTATTTTTTACTGAAAACGGCTCATTAATTTATTAATCTCATTAGGCAGCTTTTGTTCTATTCATTTTTAACTTTGGCATTACAGAGCTTATTTAAAAAATAGGAGTTTCTGCCATTTTTATGGAACGCCTATCTTGCCGTCTCGTCCACTTGACTCTTAATTAATGCGAACGTTTATATCATACAAACGATTATTAACCAGAAAATTATTATTTTTACTAATAATAACTGTTAATATTATATATTTTGAAGTTAGTGTTAATGTAATCGTCGACCTACCAATTTCTCTCCAGGATGCAGCAAACTTGAGAGCGGCAGCACTTCTTGCAGGTTACGGTTGCGGAGAGCAGGTTTCCTGAGATGATGAGGAAGTTGTTCCTCCTCTAACCTCACTTGTAGCACGTCGGGGTGCGGGGGAGGGAGGGAGACAACTAGAGTCGCGCAGGCCAGCAGTAGAATTGACGACTTCATGGTGAATTTGGGAATGCTGAAAACTAAATGAGCAATAAGCATGTTAACAGGGTATGTAAATAAACATAACTTTTGGTAATTTTAGAGTTAAAAACAATATATTGACAGGTTTGATACCTGTTTTTTGTTGTTGTTTTTAAAGCTTGTTTAAATTTATGATTAAATACGTCATAACGAGCCTGAAACTGAGAACACAGTGACGACGCGCGATAGTTCGATTCAATGTATCGCCGTAATTCAACGAATCAAGAATCAATAAATACTTTATTCAGAGCGGCCGCATGAACCTTATTGACGCGTCACAAATTAGAAAATAAAACAACACAAATAAATAGAATAAAGCACATAATAAAATCTGTTCAATTGTTTACGTACTATGTAAAGTAAACAAATAATACACGTTTGATATTTTTTGGATATTAAGTAGATTTAAAATGTGTAACTAAATAAAGTAGGTAAATACATAAAGTAATAAAGTATTTTTTTATGTCTACAGCATCATCATCATTCCAGCCGTAAAAAGTCCACTACTGAACAGGCCTCCCTCATGGACCTCCATGAGGGGTACCTAGTTGCCATACTCACCATGCTTGGCAGGCGGGTTGGCGAGCGCAGTACGGGATGTTGATACACGGAAAGACGCTGCTGCCCATCTTCCGAAGGTATCCCTTAGCGGGCTCTTACTGCATCCACGGGCATGAGAGGAGGGGTAACATTCTACTGCCGGCACCCCACGGCAATCTACATGTCGGACTAAAATTTTTAAAACTAAACAATTTATGTAATATTTACAATCGTTGCTTGAATATATTTATATAATACGTGTAATATATGTATTATTCAAGCAAAGATTGAAATCTTTGAGTTCAAGCTGTTAAGAAACAGACACATGAGGTTATTGTACTCTGACCTAGTGAGTTAGGCAAGCTGAGTTCGAGTTGACTTACTACGTATAGTACTCGTAAAAGAAAAACACTTATCGATTTTATTTACTTATCATGGTAAATATCTTGTTATTTTTTATCAATGTTTGTTTCTATCGCATAGAAAACACTTTTCACTTTGACTGTCCAGGTAAACAGTGTACTAACTGCCCCAAAAATTTTGTAATTTGCATAACAAAAGAATGACGTAGTGCCGACAACCCATCTAGTGAGAGTGATCCGTAATTTGTTTAGGTTTTGGTAGTAGTATCTAATAGACTACATGACTGGGTATAAACATTGAAATTCTATTCACGTCGTCATTTGTATTATCTATACAAAAATAATAGACACGCCGTGCCGCGAATCTTGAACGTGGATGCATTCTGAATCTGCGACCCTTCGCGTGTGTCGTCTTTCCGTGTATCAGAGCGCAGTACTACCCGTACTGCGCTCGCCAACCTGCCTGCCAAGCGTGGCGTGTATGGCGACAACCCCCCGTGATATTAGAGATCCATGAGGGAGGCAAATGTCCAGCATTCGACGTGGGCAGCAGTTCTACGTGAGACACGTAGTTTTTGCTTTTTTTACTCCCGACAAAAAAGAGGGGTGTTATAAGTTTGAACGTTATGTGTATCTGTGTGTCCTACTGTAGCACCGTAGGTCATAAACGAGTGAACCGATTTGCATGTTCTTTTTTTTTTTTTTTCCCATTTGACCTGCGATCAGTCTCGTATGACTATAATCAGGTTGGTTGAAGTAGAATGGGGTTTAGGGAGTTGGAGCCATTGCTCCGTCCCCGATTTGCATGTAGTTTTTTTTATTTAATAGCAGATATTCTTAAACATGTATTATCAAAATCGGTTGAGAAGTTTACAAGATAGAGGGGAATAATAGAATGTTTCCAAATATACCCGAGTTTGGTATCAAATGAAAGGGCATGATGTGTAGATTGCAAAACTGGGGGTACACATTAAAAAAATGTAGGTTACATCCGAGACAAGGTTAAATGTCGGGGGATACGTAATTTTTTTTAATTTTATGAACTTGTTTTAATTAATCAATATTTAGATATAGATTAGATGAAAATAAATAGCCTGTCTTTCTGTCTTCGACCTTTTTGGTTGGCAGGTAGATAATGCCTTCGGCATTATGCCCACCATTTGTATGCTTTTTTTTGTAAATTGTGTGCAATAAAGAATTAAATAAATAAATAGTTAAACAATAAAATTTAATTCGTAAAATACTTAGGATTATCACTGATTGTAGACATCACATTAATAATAAGGTTAGTTAATTAAGCCGCAAAATAGAACTGCTAATAAAAGCTTAACTCCACAGAATCAGATCTAGGGCGTCATAATCGCATAGGCGAAAAAGCACTTCTACTTGACTGGGTATAAAGTTTATACCCAGTCAAGTAGAAGTGTTTCATTGAAATTTCAATGTTTATACTATAAACATTGAAATTCTATTCACGTCGTCATTTGTATTATCTATACAAAAATAATAGACACGCCGTGCCGTGAATCTTGAACGTGGATGCATTTTGAGTCTGCGACCCTTCGCAGATCCCTATACCTCCGGAAGATGGGCAAGTAAAAAAAAGAAAAAAAAAGAATCAGCTCTACCAAAATTCGTTCAGAAGAAAAGGTGAAATGTAGAAAATACATTTTGGGAAACGTTGTTTATATAGTTATTTAAGTGCTTTAAAATAGACAGATTTTACTCAGATCTTTTATTACTAGTAGCTAGGTATGATTTCTTATTTGTTACCAAAACTTTAAGATGAGACATCGGGCCGAGAAACACGAAAACGGCGAAAACAAGTACGTCCTTGTCCCTCATATCTGTAATGTTTTTTTATTATTTCTTTGTTTTCATTTTTTGTTTGGTGTGCAATAAAGACCATTTGTATTGTGTTGTAACTGTGTTATAATTATTCGTTCCATTTTGTATGTGCAATGCTTTAGTTTATCCGTGATGCTACATTTATTTAAATAAACGAATTTGAAATTGAATTAAGACCGGATTAGTAGGTACTCTTTCCATTTTCGTCTGACAGACAGGCAGACAAAGCGAAATTATAAGGTTTCCTTGCTACGGAAACCTAAAAAGATACAATGTAATTAAATCTAAATTAAATATAATAAACCACAAAATTTATACATATTTATAAAGCTTATTAGTTCCTCAAAATGCCTGTGCTTTCCATCAATACGTCTGAAGCTTTCCTATCGATGTTTCCCTTCACTGCTAAAGCCCGTAAATCCTGACCAGCATAAATACCAGTTGCCTACGCTGTATAAATCATCTGTAATAGATGTAAAGGCCATAGCACAGATTACAGAAACTAATCTTTAATGAATGACTCAGCGTGTGTGCAAAACGCGTGCAATGACTTCTCAAGGTCGCTTCTTGGAAAGGTAAATAAAATTCACTTTTAACCTCCAACTGCGGAACTCGACGTAAGATCTCAACTCATCCAGTGTTGGTCAATGTTCTAGAATGTTCTGACAGTCGAGATGAAATACTACGCCATAACCTTCTCAAGTTATGGCGTATTTTTCGAACTTTGATTATCATCCAGGTGTCCTGAAAATTTGATTTGATTTTTTTAAGGTAATAATAATTTAATAAGTATTCTGAAAATATCAAGATGACTGTGAAGATACCTCTTTTAAATTCGCCTAGATTTTGCAGTACCTACTCAATGAATTTCGAAAGCTTTAGCGTGATCTGTCTTAGGGGCATAACATCGACTCCATACAAAATTAAAAGGTTTATTTATTATTTACTTACGAGGCAAAGTCCCGTTCAGAAATAATAAGTCAATTTTTTAAAGACACTATGGCATACTTTTAAACTTTTAGTCCTTTAATGTTGTAATGACTTTAGCGCTGGAGATAATATTACCTACACTTAAAATTCAGTTAAGTGTTGACATAAAACTATTTATTATTCACCGTGATTCAGGGTGCTTGATTATTTAAAACGAAATCGTCGCTTCGGGAAATCAATTTAGGTAGGTCTATTTGAGTGAAGTATTTGGATTGTAGAATTCACATTTATAGCTGTACATATTCATAAAATAAATTCTAGGCTTGACAAATATAAAAAATATTCCATCTACATATATCAACTGTGTCGTCAACATTGAAGGGATACTCGAACCACAGCTACATAGGAACCTTGAGTATTTATTGAGATGAGTTTAGGTCTGTAACCTAAACTCATCTAATTTATAATAAGAATTGCAAAACTTTTATTTCATAAATTATTTACCAACTCATTATTTATAAAAACATCAGTGAATATTCAAACAAACAACAAATTTGCTAAATAGGAAAAGGGGCGTTTAATTTTAGATGGAGCAAAGCACGGCAATTTCATTCATAACTCAGGGTTATTGTTAGACTATGCTAATAATGCGTTAAGCTCGTTAAGGACCATTACAGAAGTAATTTTTATTTATTATTATTATTATTTTTATTTATTATTAGTATTTTTTAAGCACTTATCTAGCGACTTTGCGGATCCTTAATGTTGCTTTTATTTAAATTTTGAACCAATTAAACTTTCTTAATGTTCGAGTAAATCCTGCTAATTGTGGTTTAATCAACAGGCTCCGATGTATTTCTTGCTTTATTGTGTAGTGATGAAATAGCTGTGCTAATATCAAACTTTGTCCAAGAGCGTACGAAAAAAAATCGCAGCTATTTAGCTTATCAAATATGAAATAGAGCGATGTAAAATCGCTAGTGGCGCAAAGAATCGTGCTGTTAATAATGGCTAGCGCCAATTATCCTGATAGTAGGTAGTTGGTGCGCGCTTTGATTCATCCATTTTAAAGCAAAATGATTTTGACATCGACGATACTGACCTATGTTTACAATCCAAGTCACGAAATCTGATAAGAGTCAGGAGGTTAAGCCAATCTCCTTTATCTGATTGGACACAATATATCACAGTGGTTAAGACACTTCACAACACCGACGCCTCCGAAGCAGGTATTTGGATGGAACCGCGACTGGTAACTGTTGGAAGACGCGACGGCCGAGAGAGAGGTGCCCGCGCTACCACCACATTTTTTCGCAATTCAACATGTTGAAGGAAACACTAATTATTGTTTGTTTACGATCATTTCGGGACATGTGAACGTATACTTGAAGATTACTATTATTACGTTAATTCAACACCGTTACAAAGCGTAGAGGTTGCAATGATGCATAAATATTGTGGTCACGGTCAGCTTCCTGGGTACAAGCTGAGCCTAGCGAGAAAGCTGACAATAACTAGGTTATGTTTAATTTATAAGTTTTACTTGTTTACTTTTGAGAGCTGTGGATTTTGTTGAATAAATAAAAATTAATCTCACCTAAATATAAATGCCTAGCTTAATAATTTTTGTATTCATAATTCGGAAACCTAAAAAGATACAATGTAATTAAATCTAAATTAAATATAATAAACCACAAAATTTATATATCCTTACAATTTGCATGAAAGTTCCTAAAATGCCTGTTATCATCATCATCATTTCAGCCGTAAAACGTCCACTACTGAAGGCCTCCCTCATGGAACTCCATGAGGGGTAGTTGCCATACTCACCACGCTTGGCTGGCGGGTTGGTGAGCGCAGTACGGGATGTTGATATACGGAAAGACGCTGCTGCCCATCTTCCGGAGGTGTCCCTTAGCAGGCTCTTACTGCATCCACGGGTAGGAGAGGAGGGGTAACATTCTACTGCCGGCACCCTTTCTTATTGTTAGATTGTGGCATTGTCTTTGTATGTATGCCGACGCACATATACTGCTTTTGCCAATAAACCAAGCTACTAAGTATGCACAAGGTACTCTTAATTGTGAATTTATATACGAACTTTCGTCTAAAATAAATTAAAAGTAGGTAAAATAACTTTCTAACACACAAGCTTTTATTTAAACGTAGTAAAAATAATAAAATAAACATTTTCCATTAAAGTTTAATGTCAACTTAAAACGTCTCTACACAATTTATGTGATAAAAAAGCTTGTCGCGAGATTACCCTGTGTACCTGTAACTTGATCTAATTGATTTAATTTTTTTTCAAACAATGTTAATACGGAGTACCTTCTTAAATCTCGCGACAAGCTTTTTTATCACACATATTGTGTAAAAACGTTTAAGTTGACATTAAACTTTAATGGAAAATGTTTATTTTATTATTTTTAGTACGTTTAAATAAAAGCTTGTTTGGTAAAAATTTTTTTTTACTTTTCATTTATTTTTACTTTTTCGTTATAACTGGACAGTTCATTTCTTGTCTGTTCATCTCATGCCCGCCATGTTGGATTTAGAGTGATGTCATATAATTTTTCGAGTAACTCTCAGCAACCTCTTATAATTGATATCCATATTGTAAAAGTGCATTAATAAAATAACTAGTCCGCCATCTTGGGTAATCTGCCACAAAGTGCTCTTGTACCTTCTCTTATATATAAGATTGGATATACAAGCCACCTTAGAGCACATGAAAGGGTAGAAAACCAGAACCCTCCTATGAGACTTCTTATCTGAATACTCAGTCGCCATGGCCTAAATCGGCTAGGAAACATCATCAATCGGATTTTTTAAATTAAAAAAGCGGTATTTTTATTTGTACCTGTCAAGAATCAGCTGGCATGTATGTTGCCATTATCGTACCTATAATCAGCTATAGAGTCAAAACTTGCGTGGTCTTTTCTTGAATGAAAATCGTTAAATCCTGAAACGTCGTAGAACTAAAGCTGTATCTTTGGGTGGTCAGAATCACCCCTTTTCGGCTTAGTACACATATAATATGAATACGTTAATACACACTGTATGGAATATAATATTTTGTCTGCCACGGCGCACGGCGTACATTCGATGTCTGTTGATATAAATAAACGAACATTAATAAATAATAATGCAACGTGGACCATGATTGTAAAACAAGTGAACTTTGGAACAACAACTGTAATGCAAGGCTTGGGTAACACGAAGTTGCGAATCTGAGTGTAGGTACTGCTTTGTTATTTTTCTTATATTTACTTATAGAGTCACAATAGAACTGACTCAAAATGTTACAAAAATGCATAAATTATAGGTGATGGCTCGTTGAGAAACCGAAGAGACGAAACCAAAACAATAATTAAAGCGAAATGTTCGCATCATTTTATTGTATTTCTATGCAGGTGAGAATTATGCAAGCGCGTGTGATCAGCATTCTTCGATGGGTTGGGAAAGTATTCTGACCGCTTGGCCAGCCTTTGTTAATGCTTTGAAATTTCTACATGAAACAGATAGCTTGGTAAAAGATGTAGCTCTTTTAGAGATGATATACTTAAGAAAATCTTTTCCATGTTTAATTTCATGTTCTTTACCTTTAGGCAGTGAATGTTCTCAAACACATGTTATAATAAAATATTTTTTTCAATAAGAACTACTTCGCCTGATGTTGCTAAGTATTAGATATGCTATAGGTACTAATAAAGAGTGCAGTCCCGAGAAGGTATTTTATATACCAACTTAATTATAGAAACTACCAGCTTTAATTGATATAAATTACCAAAAAAAAAGTTTTTTGTAATATTAAGGATATTTGTAATATTATGCTACCTAGTTAAACAAATTCAATTCACTAAAGATAGCAGAATATCAACAGGTTGTGCAAGGACTTTGGCAAATTTAAAAACGCCAATCATGTGATATGAGGTTGCGATAGAAAAAAACCAGATTTGACCTGCCTCTATCGGCCACCGCTCCTAAAATCTCAATATCTAGAACGATTTGCAACATTTTTTGCTGCTTACGAAAAAGCGTGTAGGAGTGTATCGTAATGGCGGCCTTTCTGAAATATTTTGTAAAATTTAAAAACGCCAATATGTGAGATGAGATTGCGATAGAAAAAAACGACTTTTGACCTGCCTCTATCGGCCACCGCTCCCAAAAATCTTCATATCTCTATATGAAATATTTCTGAAGGGCCGTTACTTTACGATACACTCCTACACGCTTTTCGTGAGTCACAAAAAAAAATAATGTTCTAAACAGGTAAAGTACGTGATAAATACCCGAAAATCCAATAATGTGTTGTGATCACAGAAATTTTATAACCACTATTTCTGAAATTTTGTTTAAAAATAAGCCTCCCTACAAATAATTATCATATATCCTAGGTAGGTAATTATGGTTCAGGCGTAGGTGAAAAGTCATATTATGTAAGTCAATTTATGTATAACCAGCTCCTGCCCGCGACTTCGCACGCATTATACATTTTGAACCGCAAATATTAAATTTCACAATGATGTTATAAAGCCTATCCTGCCTTCCTCGATAAATGGGCTAACCAACACTAAAATATTTTTTATTAGCGCTTACAACGAAACGAACAAACTCTTTAGCTTTATACTATTAGTTTGTATAGAGCCATATTTATAATGTTAGTTTAAGCCTCAAAAATAGCTTGTAAAAAAAACTGAAGCGATCGAATCCAATCAGGTGTATTCTTTATTCAATTTAAATGTGTTTTGTTTTTATTTTGTATGCTCTATGTAGCTTTTTGCTCTATTGAATAAACACTTATTGACTTTGACTTCAAATCTGTGACACGAGTTCGTTAAATTGGAACAAGGTTGACTATGGGACCCAGGAAATATCATGGGTTTTGACGTGTTGACGTAAAGTCTATTATTTACCTTCTACTATCAGATAGATAGTAGAAGGTAAATAATAGGTATAAAATCAACAGAAAAAACAATGTAGGTACTTAATCACGAGAAGGGGTGATCAATCACTGCTATTAACCTCACATCAATATCCGTTATCGGCAAATAGAATATTTAATAACCTGTTTGTACTAGAAAGGTTATCGTTTATTTTCATATTTTCACACGGACTTTCTAACCCTTCAGTTCTTAATCCCACTTTGTTTGATCAGTTCTTCTATAATAAAATATCTCGTAAATAAAATCAGTACTAAATCGAATCGCATAACTCACTATTGGCGAAATTATGAAAGTCCTACACATTATAATTTGAAATGAAATCCAAAATGCTAGAGAACACGCCAAGTGTACATCAATACAATCGCTACCTTAAAAACACAGCGCCAAATAAAACAGGTATCGTCCAAAAGAGCTTCATATCTGTCAGCAAAGAATATTGCGCTGAGTCTTCAATCTGCGGTCTCAAACATCTCGTGGATAACGATACACCGTTCCTGGAAAGGTAGGATATTGCCAAATTGAAATTTATCACACTCTTATACCTTTATGAATATTTATGAGAGAGCATTAGGTATACTTAGTCTCCGTGTAGGTATCTGCCGTGAGGTGCCGGCATATGCACATGTCACTCCTCCTTTCACCCGCGGATGCAGTATGAGCCTGCTAAAGGAAATCTACGAATGATGGGCAGCAGCGTCTTTCCGCTTACCAACATTCTGTACTGCGCTCGCCAGCCCGCCTGCCGAGCGTGGTGAGTATGGCAACTACCATAATTTAATAGTTAGCATCGGTTTGGGTATTTTCCGCAACAAGTCAAGGATTTTATCATTAAAAGTCAGTTGAAAAATCAAAGAATTATTGTTATAAGTGCCTTTTTAAATAAGGTAGAAACGCCTATTGAGTAACTATTACAAACATGTTTTGATTGCACTTGTTTAGTTCGATGATGTCTGTATTGTCGCAATGCCCCATGTGGCTGTGACTACTGATTACAACATGCCACGAACCATTTAGCGTAGTACTATCACGATTTACTGTCAATACAACTTAAGATATCTATCTTACATAATTAACATTAAGGAAATCAGCAGCAATATCTACTATCATAAAGCTAACATTATTACCAAAATTTAAAACTTCCCTTCATCATTTCAGCCATAAAACGTCCACTACTGAACGCAGGCCTCCCTCATGGATCTCCATAAGGGGGCAGTTGCCATACCCACCACGCTTGGCAGGCGGGTTGGCGAGCGCAGTACGGGATGTTGATACACGGAATGACGCTGCTGCCCATCTTCCGGAGGTAGCTCTTAGCAGGCTCTTACTGCATCCACGGGCAAGATAGGAGGGGCAACATTCTACTGCCGGCACCCCACGGCAAACTTCCCTTATGTTAAAGTAAAACCCACATTTTACCTAATGCTTAAGAGTTACTAATAACAACATTAAAAATATGTTAGTGTTCTTATTATAACAAAAATGGTTCTCTATTTTGTCTTCGAAATTTTATATCCCTAATATAGAACCATAAAATTTATTTTCATAATCATCGTTTCCCCGAATAATCAGGATCTTTAAAATAAGAAATCCATAATATAGTTACTACTAATATCGGTCTCCATAATGGTTAACAGGCGTGTGAAGTCATTCGCGCTAAATAATGAAATCCATAACATAGTTAACTCATAAACTTTATTATCCTAATTATTTATTAGAATAATTTATTGTTAGTGTTCATAACGTTATATGTTGATCTATTTGACACCTCAACAAGCAAGTTAAAAAAAACAAGCGTGTTTAGTGATATTTTTTAATAAGGTTTAGCCAAGGAAAGAAAAATAAAACCTTAATATATAACCTACAGTCTCTACATCTCGGTTCTGTCACAGGCAGTATTTTTCCGGATGGTTATAAAAAAACTTAATAACCTACTGCCCTTCTGTCTCGGTTCTGCCAATGGAAGGTTTTATAATCGTTCGAAAATATTCGGAAGAATAAGTATTATGATTCGATATTATTATGACACGTATGTTTGTAAAGATGAAAATTATGGAAATAATACATATTATGGAACATAACTTTATGCGTTAAGAGCATAAGGATAAACAATATCTTATCAGAAATTACAAGACCATAATATTATGGATATATTTCGGAAACTTTTCGGACAACCGATTTTCGGAGACAAAATGGGCACCCGACAAAAATTGTAACAAAGAATAGAAGTGAAAGAGTGAGGTTTCTTTTTCGCTTCTTTCCTTCTCCTAGAAAAAAGAGTTATCGCAAGCGAACGAATTCAATTATGTGCTATAATCGTCTTTTTTAAACTTTCGCTACCACATAACCGGGTATTTATCGCGTAAATCACCTTTATTATTTCCCAACGTTTCGCCTGGATTGCACCTGGCATGGTCCCAGGCAGACTTCCATGCCTGGTGAATTTACGCGTAGGTTATGTATGTTATTATTATGTGTGTCAATTTATGTGTACCTATGTTAATATTATGTGCATATTATGTGTGTCAATTTATATGTACCTATGTTAATATCAATTAAGATGTGTTTTGTTTTTCTTTTGTAAATTGACTATTCTATGTAGCTTTTTGCTCTATTGAAAAACACTTATTGTCTTTGACTTTGAATCAAGGGCTTTATGCTTGTTTTTAGGAAATCTTAATAACAGAAGATGGGGCTTCTCGGGTCGGTCGAGAAAGCTTTAGAGACTTGATCTCGTCACCTTCGACAGATAATTATGGGACTCTTTGAAGGATCGATATCATTAGAGGAGTTTGGAAAGGCCTTTGTTTGCCCAGCAGTGGGATGAAATTGCTTAATAAAAGAAAATCTGATTCAATGAAGTCAACGTTTTTTCTCTTTTAACAACAGGGTTATATGGGTGATAATCTTGATCGTTGGACTATTCTGCTCAGTTTCCTTAGTCCAGATGACGTTCGTAAAATACTACAGGGCTCCACTAGTAACCACGCAGATGCCCGAAGGAGTCTCCGTAAGCAAGATCTTATTCCCAGCTGTGGGAATTTGCACTAATAACAGGATTAGCAACCGTGCCGTCACGGCATTGGCTAAGAGATTGTAAGTATATTTACAAAGCTTGGACACAATGCATGCCTTCTTTCTATAAAAGGCTTGTCTGGGAACACTGAATAGCTTAGATTTTAACGGTTCATAACTTAGAAAGTAGGGGCCTATACATTCGATGGTAGATAGGTGTAATGAGTTCATGAGAGAATGTAAGGCTATATATGACCTTAGACAGAGCTTCATCGGCTGTTCCAGAATATGCGCTAAAGAATATTGCGCTGAGTCTTCAATCTGCGGTCTCAAACATTTATTAAACATTATTATATAATAGAGTTAATTATATGCACAGCAAGTAACCAGTAATTACGGCTACACGTTATTATCGACAGCCGTGTTGGCCGAGTGGAATGTACCCCCGCCTTTCGATCCGATGCTAGTGGGTTCGATACCAGCCGTTAATCAATGGATTTTTCTTTCTCACATTTAACACGTGCTATAAGGGTGAAGGAAAACATCACGCATCGTCAGGAAACCCGCGGCTTAGTCAGCCTTAGACGTGCTGACCAGTTCTTTCCTCTGACATATAGCGGACTAAGCTGGAAGGATGTTATAGGTGCTGGGCAAGCCTATTCCATCTCACAATGCCTTGGCACTGAGCGTCCTGTACAGCATGAATACCAGCTGCTGACGCTATATGATTGTTTTGCCGATTGTCACTTTATGTATAGTGTTTCTCTTATTTTTTTTATTTGTTTAGTTTAAGGTGTGCAATATAGCATTTTCTATCTATCTATCTGTGATGTATAGAAAGGCCTTTACTTCATTTATGAAACTAGAAAAAAGTTAAATGTATATTTAAGAGTACCTGCTCAGTAGAAGTTTTTGTGAAAGTTCATCCGGGGAAGTACTAATACGTATTTATTTGGTACATGCTAATACCATACCTATTTCTGTCGCCAACCGGAACACAACAATGTAGACAATATCTACTTTAATTGTTTAATTATTCTTTATTATTTTATCACATGTAGCATTAAAGATGATTATAATCCAAGGCATGGTCTTAATCTAAACCCTAGTGTACCCAAAATATATTTGGTTGGGCACAGGTAGGGGTAATACCCATACACTTTTTTGTAGAGTGAGCGCAACAATCGCTTCTGAACCCTCTCCAACATCAAAGTGTACGATACTTCGTAGGGGTTCCATACACAAGCACTCGCCTCTAGCTTCGATCTTACTAAGGAAGTGTAAGTTTGACTGCTCCAATGTTGGTAAGATCACGACAGTTTCGGATGACGAAAGCTAATCTTTTGAAGCAGTCAGTCACGAGTTGTCTGATGTTTTATGATTCTGTATATCCCGAACACAGACTAAATTATGAATAATAAATAGTACTGACAAGCTTCATTCAAACCCTTTCCATAGAGCATAAATACCACAATACGCTCCATTGTAAAAACCGAGCCAGTATCCACTTAGCGCCGACGCGGAGCGCCCGCCGTATATCGCTCCAAAACGCAAACCGAATGACGGTCGAAATCGGCGCGGCGCGCAACCAAACGAGCGGTTCAAAAAAAATATATTTATTAGATTGTTGACTCAGTGTTGCCAACATATAAGTATATTTTACTACTATAGGTAAGTATCTACATTGTTGTGTTCTGGTTTGAAGGGTAAGGGGGCCGGTGAAAATACGAGGAGAAAAGGCACATGAGACCTTACAGCTCCATGTCTCAGGGTGACGGGCATAATGCGTAAAGGTAGAGGTTACCGCTTTACGTCAGTTAGGCCTTCGGTTTCTCTCGTCATTTAGTCCTATAATATATATATATATATTTTAGGATCCAAGAAGAGCACAACAAACGTTATAACGAGGAACAGATGAAAAGCCTACTGGTGGGTCTGGGTCAACTTTACGACCTTCAGCCAAAGCAGACTTCCAATCAAGAGTTGCAGCTTCATAAAGCATTGGGGAATTACGACGTAAATGAGCTTTTAAAGAGTGTATGTCCATTTTATATGCATCTATTTTAAATACATACAACTTACAGCTGCCGTGCTGCAGCTGAGCGTGTCGATATGCGATCAACGAGCAAGGCCTTTATTCAGCAGTGGACGTCCTACTGAGATGATGAAAATGGGTCCACCTCATATTCGTCCGCGGTCGCGGTCACTCCGATTATATGCTTTAAAATCTAAATTATTATATTTTTACCAATCTTTTCACTTATGTTAAAACTGGAACTTGGACATTTTGTTTAATCATATCATTGTCTTCATGGTAATGCTGTACCTACCTACTAGGCACCGCTTATAAGTGGTTTTCTATCTAGTTGATGTAAAATAAATTCTTAAAGAGAAGCCTAGCTCATACCTTGATAAGTCAGCTTTTGTTTAACCAAATAACTTGAACATTCCTAAGCGAGCCTCATCCATATTTGACGACCTCCGTGGCGCAGCGGGCAAAGGTCCGCCTGCGACGTAACAGGTTTCATCATCTATGATGATGTATGAATTGTCCAGTATTATTTTCATTTATTTGGTTCAATATTGATAAAAAACCTAATATATAAAAAGATAACAAAATAATAAAATAGTTTACTTATAAAATTCAAAACTTAGGTACTTGACTTTTAACCTAATCTCCGAGGTTTTTTTGAGAAACTCATTTGATTGAAAAAGTTTTTCAATCTTCACATCATGCCCTTTCATTTGATACCAAGCTCATGTATATTTGAAAACATTCGATTAACTCATCGCCTCGTTTAAGAGCTACAGTGCCGCAGACATACACACAGCCAGATAAACAGACACACACATAACGGTCAAACTTATAACACCCCTCTTTTTGGTCAGGGGTCAAAAAGACAAGATAGAAAATTCACACACAGGTTGTGCCCATTATTTACTCTCGCGTAGAAGTTGTACAAGTTAGTGCATAAGTTTCGCCGCTCACCGGTGGAGAGAATAATTATCAAATCACGGATCAAAGTACGCTTACCATAATTTGCTTGTGGTGAAATCAATTTTACCAATGGCAGGGTCAAGGTGATGCTGTTATTGAACATTGAACGCGGATTGCGAAATCTGTTATTGAACTCGAAGGTTCTTCACCTCCATAAACTTGTAATTAATCATGTTTCTAGTAGAACTTAATGTCCGTAGCTAACACCGTCGTGTGAGGAACTTCTAGTGAGGTGTGTTTGGAACACTGAACCGATGAATTGCGTCGAGCTGTTTGACTTTCGGCTCACGACCAACGGGTACTGCTGCACCTTCAACTATCTAAGATTGTCGGATACGTTGTTCGTAGAGTATGTATTTTTGTACGAGTAACTTTGACTTGCTTCACTGTAATTTAAAAAAACAAATCATTGTGAGTTGCACAATATTCTTATCTTAAGTCTGCTATGTCGTGTCTGACCGGGTTTCTTAAAAAAAGCATGTTATTAATATTTGAATTTTAGGGTTTATCAATTTATACTTTTTTGGATATAAACCATAATATAATAATTACGAAAGTTTTATTAATATGCTTTTTAAAATTTTCGGCGGGATTCAAATTTTTAAACTATAAAAATTATAATTAACTCCGATATTTCTTACAGCAAAGAAAGGGAGTTTAACAAGGATTCGTATAACTACGGAAACAGATCAACGTTTGATTTCGATCAAGGACTAATGGTATTGCTTCGACTCAATGAGAGCGACGACTTTTACTACAACATTCCTCTACAAGGAGCACAGGTAACAATAATCAATAGCAAAGAAATTATCTTTAAACCATACTAAATACTTGATCCACTAATACAAATTAATCGAATATTACCTACTCCGCATCGACTTGAGGATGTTTTATTTTTCGTAGAGTATACAGGCAGAAAAGTTCATCCAGCCATGTTGCGGATATATGATATGCTCAGTTATTTATGTCGTTTGTCAGCTTCAATTTTCAGATGCCTACGATTTCCCAGACGCGCCCAGCGGCAGCTTTGCGATGCAGATAATAAACCCTGGAGTGCAAGTAAGTACGCATTTCATGGTCATGTTCAACGAAACGCGAAACATCTTCCACTACAATGACGCTCATTCACGGTTGAGAAAGCTCGAACATGTTAAATGTACGGCGAAGGGCAACCCTCCGAATGCGCGTATTTTTCCGTGCACCTAAAAATAGGGCCATGTAACTTTCCTCAAAGTAGACCGTTGAAATTGAGCTTCTGTTTTGAAGAAAGACATCACTATGAATCATCTCGGATTCTCAAAGTCACAAAAAATCTAGTAAACCTATACACTCATAATTTTCAGATAAAGAATTTGCGACGACATGTCTAATCTAATCAAGCCGCTGAATGCCACTGCTGGGCAAAAACCTCCATACAACACTTTACAGTCTAGGGCGTGGATCCAGTCAGCAGAAAACAATAACCTACTCCGGTTGGCTGTTTCCTAACTCGTACTGTTTATTTCTTTCTAGATGACAGTAATGGTTTCAGCGAGCTTCACAGAAGCCTCCAGAGACATACAACACGTCTCCCTAGAGCTTAGGAACTGTAGGTTTTACGACGAGTCTTCCTACCTTCCATTCTACACTTACAGTGACTGTATCCTGAAATGCAGAATGTTTTTTATTTTGGAGAATTGCAATTGTACCCCGTTCAACATGCCTAAGACGGATAACGCACGGACTTGTGATATGAGGGATGTTGGATGTTTGAGAATATTTTACGGTGAGTTGATCTAGGCATAACGATATTCTAAGGCGTCACCTATTCAATAATGTGCTAGAGGCTAAAGACTTTAGGCACTCTGGGGGCTAAAGAAAATATTTTCATACATACCCTAAAAGTCAGCTGCTCAGCAACTCATTGACTTTATATTACGCAACCAGAGATAAGTGGAGAAAATAATCTGTCATCTTGGGGACGTAGTACCTATTATAGTCTACATGGGGGCAAACTGAAGGCTGCACTGACTTCTCGCATTGGAGTATTCTGTGCATTCTCCCGTTAGTTAACGAACTTAAGGAGATTAATGATCACAAAATAAGATAATATGACACAAGTGAGGGTCTCTCAGATCTTGGCATGAATAAGAAGAGCATGGAAAAAAGATAAACAAATAGGTATGGTTAAGCACTGCCTATTACTAGTATCTACCTAGGTAAACCTTGTTGTGAAACACACTGAAATCAGGATGGGCAAAAAAGCAGGAGTTCTCAGCAGAAAAGGTGAATAAAAATTAGGGGAACAATGGGACTTAACTTACCTACGTATTTTATATTCCAGCTCAATCAATAACCGTCCGTCCAAAAATCGACCAAGTACCAATAGAGTTAGAGTTAGATTTGGTTGCGGGTGGTATAGACTGTCCCGAATGTTCTCCGACTTGTTCCAAAACAGCCTACAGTTACGACTTCAACAACGTGAACATATACGCAGAGTATCTTAACGGAGTGGAAGATGAAAATAGGGAAGATTGGCTGTGAGTATGTGTACTGAGCACTCTGTTAAATTAATCATCTTTAATCCCGCTAATATTCATATTCCAATGTTACCTTAGTGTTTATTCATTAGAGTAAGGATTCATAAATTCATTCACTTCACTATTTCCATAGTGTAACTACAAAACATAGCCACAAAAACATCTCAGAATAGTCAATTTGTTAAAGAAAAAACATTTAAAATAGCATACTCGCAAGTAATTGAATTGGTTTGCCTTATAAAACTTTTTCCACATCAGGGAAAGAAGCGAAAAATGAACCTCACTCTTTTAAATTTTTTATCAAAACACATCAAGCTGAAACTTTGCACCTAATTATTACAGACGCTAGCCAGCAGGATTAACGCATAGGCTATCTTTGTATAACGCGTGGGAAGCTGCGGGCAGAAGCTAGTATTAGATAAGTGTTTATGGTTAAGGCTGAGGCCAAACAAGCATTTTTAGGCTTCCGGACCAAAATGGTAAAAAGGAACCCTTATGGTACCTACCTACCTATCACTTTGTCTCTGTCACAAATGGATATTTGACTTGAGAACTACATGATGATTTTAAATGAAATTTTAAATGGTACAAAGATAACGCTTTTTCTTTACGTAATATGAAATATATAAAAATGTTGAAAAATATTCTTATTAGGATTGGAAAGGGGGAAATTCAAATCAATAATTTTAAGTGCACTATGTTACTAGGTCATGTGGGGTATGAAAGGTATTTGTTTGCATAAACAGTGTTTAGTTTTCCTTTTAGCTGAGTCTTCGACTTATTAAAAAAAATGTTGAATTAAATACCGTTCCCCCCTTATCTCTGAAGTTTGCAGAGAATAAACCTCTGAAACTTTTATTGCTAATAGAAGTGTATGTAAAGATTACAGAAAAAATATAATGAACTCTCTATTTGCATAGTTTTTTAGAAATCATCGAAAGTGTAAAAATCAAAAAATAAGTTTACTTATTTATTAGTTTTAAAATTACAGGATTTTATCGCGTACCTTTTTTATTATTTTCCCGACGTTTCGAACACATTTCAGCGTTCTTGGTCGCGGGAGGACTGATGTGCTGGGAGCTACCGCCGCGAATTGATGGCAGAATCCACGACTACCCTCAATTCGTCTTCAGATTCAGAAATGTCCAAGTTCACATTACGACACACTACACTGACGGTATCGGACTGCTGTACAGTCGGAACACAACGCACACACTTATTCAACACAGGATTCCATGCAGAAGAAAGACGAAAACCATCTTCACGATAATTGAAATTTAGGTGTTTCTTGATCTCAATCGCCTCTCGAACTATCCTCTTATAATAGTGGCGTTCTTTGGATAAAACTTCAAATGGATGTGATAAAAGTCCTGACTCCAGCAGATGTTCGGCAATCGCTGACTTATACACTTGCCGATTTTTGACCGCGGCTTGTAACCGTCGTAACCACTGGATATAACTACACGACCCAAAAGTTTTATCCAAAGAACGCCACTATTATAAGAGGATAGTTCGAGAGGCGATTGAGATCAAGAAACACCTAAATTTCAATCGTGAAGATGGTTTTCGTCTCTCTTCTGCATGGAATCCTGTGTTGAATAAGTGTGTGCGTTGTGTTCCGACTGTACAGCAGTCCGATACCGTCAGTGTAGTGTGTCGTAATGTGAACTTGGACATTTCTGAATCTGAAGACGAATTGAGGGTAGTCGTGGATTCTGCCATCAATTCGCGGCGGTAGCTCTCAGCATATCAGTCCTCCCGCTACCAAAAACGCTGAAATGTGTTCGAAACGTCGGGAAAATAATAAAAAAGGTCCGCGATAAAATCCTGTAATTTTAAAACTAATAAATATGTTAACAAATCGCCGCGAAAGCTTAACAAAATAAGTTTACTGATAGCGGATCAGACAAGAGATGGCGCTGTCAGGGTTCTCCAACATATATAAACCGCCTTTATCATACATAATTCATAATATTATATTGCATGATGGCATGGAACACTCGGTGCGCGAGTCCGACTCGCTCTTAGCCGGTTTTATTTTTTGAGTTGCGAGTCGTGGAGTTTCTGCATTCGGTTTCATACAAAAGATCTGTTTGTGCCACACGGGCCGCGGCGCGACGACGCAAATTCAGTCGGCGGTTGCAGTTGTCGATTGCGCAACTAAAAAAAGGGTCCTTTGGCCTTACCCTAAAAAAAACTCCTGGTCGTGTTTTTTGTAGAATAGAAATTTTAATCTGTAGGTAATAGAATACTCATCTGAAGCATCTCGATGGCATCAACGTTTATAGTCTAAAAGAGATGTAGATATATAGATATATCTTTTCACATAGAGTGAAAATGCTCTGTGAAAATGAGTGCTAGCTCTATGGGTCTAAGTTAGTGTCATGTGTCAACTTACGATACTTTTAACAACCTTCGGTTCTTAAATGAGCCGTTTTCAGTAAAAAATAAAACAATAATATTACTTACTTACATTTAATGGAATACAACAACCAACTTTTCTATATAAAACCATGTTGATTTTGAATATTATAATAAGAAACTGAGTTATTTTATATAGGTTCACGCTCAATAAAGCATAAATCTATCGTCTTATCTGAAAGGTTCTAAACGCACAGTTGGAAATCAGACATTCGTTTCGAAAAGAACTTTTCTCAATTTTTGATTTCGGGCTCCCGATATTCTGTAGCCATACCTTCATTTCATCGATGGCTCTGGTTGGCCCTTGTATCTGCCCGATGACAGTTCCTTTAGCAGTATTCATGACCCATCCTGTCAGGCCTAAATCAATAGCTTTCTTCTGTGTATACTTCCTAAAGTATACACCTTGCACTTTTCCAAAAACTTCGAAGTCTACTGAGTTGAGAGTGACATTTATAGTCGCGGCCATTCTGGAGTTTGATTATTATTGCCAAATGTGTTTGTTGCACTTTTATTTTCGTAAACTATGGGGATGAACTTTATTTAATCGGTATAAAACGTTGCATTTTCGTTGTTGGGGAAACAAAAGGTCAATGACTGACAGTTGCTTACTTTGGCTGTTTCCACAGAGCTCTACCTATAATAACGATTCTATGGATAGAGGTTGCATAGTGTACTTGAGGGGCCGCAATAATTGTATTAACGAGTATAACTGTTTACAAGAGTAGATGTTTTGGTAGATACATAAGCCAAAGAGTACCTATAAGTCACCACAGTGTGCGATGAAAAAAAGACAAAAATACTCCGTTTAAATACTTAAAGCTCATGGCTCTGTTAACAACTTCGTTCTTATCTAACTTATTTATTTATTTATTTGATCCACCAACAGAAGATACACACAAAGAAAAATTACAAAAGTAAAAACAATAAAAATCATGAGCTAGTGTTCTCCCAATTACAGGGAGCTACATCTAACAAAACAAGCAAATAATTTTACAGAAGATGTAACAATCAATACTAGAATCGCCCACACAGGGAGAAATGCTAACTTTAAATAGGGCGGGTATTGTTCCACGTTAACATTGTTCTGAACAACAATGCTCGTTGCAGGAAAGGCGCGAATTTCACCGGAGCGTCGCTTGTTCACGTGAAGTATGCGAGGGAAGTGGCCGACTGTTACGGACGAAATGTCATTATGAAGTGGTTCGACTTGATCAGTAAGTTACGTTGTTTTGGTACATAAATAACGAGGCACTTTGTATGCAACAAAGGCCCCAGAGATTGAAATGCCCCTCTCTCATCGAAGGTGCTTAACAAAAAGTTTATCTTTGCCTTTCTCTAAACGAAACTGCAACACGAGTAAGGTATTTTACCTATTCATGAAAACAGTGTTTATAAGTATACCAACTAGTTAAAGCAAAATTACAAACGTTCCATGTTTTTTGAGCTGCTAAAAAGGATTCAATCAAATATAAAATTTTAGAAGTTTACCTAAAACCAAAATCTAGAGCACATTTTAAGACTCTTGCCCAGGATAAAAAAGCCTTTTCACTAGATGATAGGGTTAGCAACTGATTCATGTGTCCATCTGTGCCTGGGCTGAGCTTAGTCTTGGCTATTAGTCAGAGAAAAGAACTTGGACAATGTTGGTCGAAAAAAATCATGGGTATAATTTTGTCGTCAATTATCAATCGATTACCTTACACAAATGTATTACGTCGATTGTACAAATTAAATATTGATAGGTACTACGCGCTGGGTTATTGTAACAGACTACAGTCTCTGACACATAAGGTGTAGGTATTACATAATTGAGCGATATTATATTAGCAAAGGAAATGTATACCTACTACCTGTTTACCTTCACCGTGTGGCTTACGTAAAATCACGTGCTTGTGACGAAAGCAACTAAGATGAGGTGAGGCAAATGTTTCAAGATTCCCGAAGTAGGCTGATGAAATAGGATCAACTTTAGTCGTCGAGATTTTGTTTAAAGTGGAAAAATGCCAACGGGATCTCGAAATATTTAAGGTGAATTTCATCGCGGAAAAATGATAGCATGGTCAAGTTGCTGTCCAGTTGCTGTTCATTACAACGGGAGTAACATCACACAAAATGCGATTCTAGAATTTACTGTGGCATTTTAACGTTATCACAAGATATCTATTGTTTTTCACAGAACCAGCGACCTTTATTTACTTTTGCAACAATTCCCTAGAAGTAAACACAAGGCGTTTCACACTTGTCAACGTTTTCAGGTAACATCGGTTCCACTTGCGGATTCGTAACAGGTTTTAGCTTCGTATCAGTCCTCGAGTTCATTTACTTCTTTACCGTCAAGTTCATCAGGGAAATAAATTCAAGAAGAATCCAAAAATCGAACCCCGAACAAAAAGGAATAGCTGAATACGAGCCTGTTTCGAGGTTCCGTCCAATTTATTGGAATGAACTTACTCAATCAACAAATTATGCAAATCATAATTACCAATAATGGGTAGGTAATCTGTGACCATGGCTAAAACTATGATGTATGCAAAAGACACAGTATGACAGACACGTTTATCATCCTATACCTACAATCTTTGAGTTTAATTTCGCTTGATAATAAAATCTTAAATAAAATAAATATCAAGTAACAGTCAATATTTGTTATGCCCTATCGTAACGCCTTGCCTTAATGATATCTAGAAGTAGGTACATACGTTGAATATTTGTGTAGAAAGCAGTTTAAGCGATATAATTAGTGATAACGTACCCTAGCAGCATTTATTTTGATAGATACTGTAGCATTTAGAAAATACACATATTACTATCACCACTAACAATCACAACACCTGCGATGTTCACATAAGATACGATCACAGAATAACTAGAAATTGTTACCAAATTTCATGCAATTAAATAGGTACGCACGATGCTGTTAATGTTGTTTGAATAAAGCATATTACTAGAAATACTTGTTTTATTATATTGTGGACTTTCGAAAGGGTTACACAGTTAGAATAGATTATATTGTTTGAAGTAGATATAAGATGAAAATCGAAGAACCAAAGAACAGATATTTTGAGATATGGTGGAATGGGATCAAACGACTGCCAGAGGCTACGTCTATTCATGGGTTCCGGTTCATAGCTGATTCAAACAGGCATTGGACTGAAAGGTAGGTAATGCCAAAGAGAGGTCAGTAAAACAGCCGAAAAACTGTCAATTTCGAAAAATATTCTTTCGTCTTAGTTTCCTTACTAATGTTTAAGCCTCTAATCCCACGGCGGCATCACCCTTGCCTCCTTCCATTCTCCTCATTCCTTTCCATTTTTAATTACCCAAAGATTATACATATATTTTTTAAAACCGTGACGTTAAAATTGGGCTACATAAGTAAAATTAATAAACAATGCTAGGTATTTTGTCTTATACTTAATAAAATATTTAATCTCGAACAATGGAGTCCAATTACATGACACAACTAAAAATCACATCGTTAGATATGTCCTCACACCAAAAACTGTGGCATCGTCTTTATATGGTTTTTGCAATAAGTAAACCAAACTGTTTTTTTACCATTTATTGTGCAATCATATTACACGAACTTTCGTAATATAAATAACAATATCACGTCCGTCTAACACTTTGTTTGGGGTACACTGGTTCCAAATGAGTGAGCTCACTAATTTCGTGTGGAAACAAAACTGTGCACTACGGTGAGGGCGTATCAAACGATTTAAATCTTTGGACACAACAACAAACACAAATAAAATTTATTATGGCACAAAAATTAAAATGTAAATAAAAGTTTATATAATTATTTAAGACATAGAATGACCACACTACTATCTCAGCTATAGAACATAGGCCCCACCATGAGGGGTTGTTGCCATACTCACCACGTTTGGCAAATGAGTTTGCGAGTGCATTACGAGATAATGATGAATTAGAAAACACAGCTTTTATTAATAGTTTATTATTATATATATTATATATTTGTTTTAGTTTATTTGATCAGAGGAGGACATAGGTAAGACACATTAGGTATATTAAGTTTTCGATGCGTAAACAACCGTCAACTGATCTAAGTCAAAGATTATATGCACACCATTGCGTAAATATCCCTGGCGAGCATTACACAACAAATACAAATAAATTACAAATACAAAAAAATAATAACAATCAGGCCTACGCTACATATCCTCACAGTAACTCAGGAATGCACGCTCAGTCATCATCCGTCCATCTACATATGTACATCTAGTTGAGGATGCTGGGCAAGGAGCCTATTTAAGTGTCTTTGTGCACGACATATTGGAGCCTGTTGCCGCGCGACCGTCCTAGGAGGAGTTGGCGCAAATAGTGGTAGGTACTCGGCCAGAGCGGAAACGAGTACGATTTTCGGGCACACACAGTTGACTGGCTTCGCTGAGTAAATAAGGACAGTCGAGTTCACCTCTTAGAAGCTTGCATACTGTACGAAGAAGATCATAAAGTCTTCTCGTATCCAAAGAATTAAAACCTAATACGCCCATAAGAAACTTTGTGGAGTAGGTACATGTAGGGATAATACCCAAATGATTTCCGGTAAAGAAATCTTAAGAATCGCTTCTGGACCTTCTCTAGCATTAGGATATAGGTAAGTGGTTTCGTGAGGGCTCCAGACAGACGAACTTGCCTCCAATTTTGCTCTTACCAGCGAGGTGTATGAGTTTGATAGCCTTTAAGTTCGTGAAGCTTTTGCAATTACGTGATACAAAACCTAACCTTTTGAAGCAGGTAACAGTGGGAGATCGCATGTGTTCATGAAACGTGAGTTTCGTATCAAACTGCACCCCTAGATCCTAATCTTGATACTAATGTCCCTGCCTAACTATGTCATTAATCTCCATTAATGACATAGTTGGATACCACAGCACGCAAAGATCGCGTATAGCTCACTACGCGACATTTCGAGATGTTTAGCTGTAAACTATTTCTTTCACTCCAAAGCTGAAGAGCATCTACCTGCGTCCTGTTGCAGTAAATCGCAATCTTCCTGAGACTTAATACCAGTATATATCTTTACATCGTCAGCATAGAGAAGGCAGTTAGCAGTAGGTAGTAAGGCTCGAAGCTAAATCGTCGATCATAATCGAGAAAAGTAAGGGTCCTAGGGAGGATTTCTAAAACTACACGTAATTTTTTTATTTAAGGCTACAGTATACTGTCAAGATCTCTATTGCCCTCACTATTAATAAGTCTCAGGGTCAAGTGTTTAAAACAAAAGACTTTTTCCTATTACTGCATATAATTTGAACAAATGGTTAGAGATAATACGACATACTACGGCAACTACCCCTCATAGAGATCCATGAGGGAGGCCTTAGTTCAGTAGTGGACGTTTTACGGCTGAAATGATGATGATGAATACGACATAGGTATAGAACCGCGACCATGTCGTAATGTATCGAGTGATATTTCTATTAGACGGCTTTTTTCTTAAACAACACGTCAATCAAAGCTACAGTATCCTGTCAAGATCTCTTGATCTCACGATGAACAAGTCCCAGGATCAAAAATTATCTCTGGTGGGTATTTGAGAAAGCAGTGTTTTTCCCATAGCTTCCCATAAGTTGACTTATATCTCGGGTTGGAACTACTGAAAAACAATCATCACAAGTAAAAATATTGAACGCCCAACGAAGTGGCACGGGTCAGCTAGTAATTAGATATAAATATCATGTTCTTAGCCGTAATAGTTATTAGAATACATTTATTTTATCTTCTCTGACCACTCTACGCACAAAGCATTATAGGGGAGGGAGAAAACCAATAGTCAGCGACTGGATGCTGTTTCGGCTGCACTTAATTCGACTCATCAGGATGCTGTTTTTTGCGCATTATATCGTGAAAACCGTCTATGTGGTGGAGCGCAAACATCCCCTATGCGCTGCAGAATCTGGGCAGCCTCATCATCATCAGAAAGACATTATTATATATAAGCTGTATTAATTACACTGAAGAATATGATGACAGAAAATGATCAATAACAAGAAGTAGAACTGTTAGATAGTGTTTCTTTACCTACCAGCAATTTTGCAATTAGAATTGAAACCGATATGAATTTCCGTGATAGGTTTCCATTCAATTAACCCATATACTTGAACGTAGGTGTTGTCAGTAATGGTTGGATTCCAGAATATTCTGGCTGGTATTCGTCGTTCTGTCCTGGTATGGGTCGTCTTTGCTGATTGCGGCGCAGTATGAAGCTTACCAGAATTACCCTATATCTTTCGTTGTGGAGACTACCTACAAGGATTGGGACACTATGTTTCCTTCGATAGTGATTTGCGAAACTGATAATACTAATCGCATTGAAGCAATTTCTGATGGGTAAGCGGAACAAATCGAATACGAACCTTATCAAATACATGCTACCTACTCTCTAAGTATACAAATTTGGCCAAATTATTTTTAAATTTTCAGATTGTGGGGAGAAGATCATGATTTTAACATGGAAGAAGTTTTGAAAGAAATAGCGTATTTCAAAGGCATCACTTACTATATTTCCGAGTTTTGTAATTTGGAAGACCCGTTACCTGAGTGCATCAAAACAAATTTTACTCATTACGCTAACATGGTAAGAAAATAAGTAAGCTATGTTAATCTGAAAGTACCAATTGTAAGTATATTGTAGTACCTACCGTGCTTTCGTCTTAAGTGAGGTCACCAAGGACTGCCTACCTATAGGAGAGTTATAAGAACAAAAGCAAACGAAAGTATGTAAGAACTTTAATATGCTATACATAAACAATATCCTTGCACAATTTACCAAGAAGTACCTTACAACATTACAGCTAACAATAAATGGAAATATATCAAACTAAAATAGTACACATACAATAAACAAAATAGTAAAATTAATTGAAATAAAAAGTCGAGATTTATAATAACTCTAATCTTTGATCATTTAAAATTAAATCAACCAGGCAGTTTGTTATACTAAATGTACGGTACCTTTCAGGTGAGGGGTACATGTGCACAGACAATTGAAGATTGTACATGGAATGGTAAACCTTTTGACTGCTGCAGTTACTTCAGACCTATGGACACTGAGCTTGGTACTTGTTATGCCATCAACAGTATTCAGGGAAGGTGTATTGATTGCCTATTTCAGAGTCTTTATAATATTTTGTCGTAAAACTAACGTTGACTTGATTTTTAGGGAAACACATCCACCAAAATTTCCAATGATTAGCAACAGAACAACGGGTCCAGGGATTATAAAATTTAAAGCAATTGTTAGCGCTAACGTCTACGTTCTAAATGAAGAAGATGTACCAGCTCTTACAACGATAGGATCTGACGTGATGAATATTGTTCCAGAAACATATTTCAAGTGCGTTGCGTTGCAATACTAAAAAAAACTAAACTAAACGATTGTCTTGAAATTTGCAAAATGTTAAGTTATTTCAATGTCCTCGTTGTTTCAGGCGTTATATTTCGATCCGAAACATCGACAATGATGCAGGAGCACGTTTAATATCCCCAGAAAAGCGCAAATGCCGGTATACTGATGAGAATTTCCTCGACGTTTTTCGCCATTACTCTTACACGGCTTGCACTGTGCAATGCAGAAAGGATGCGCAACTGCAGTTTTGTAACTGCACCAGTTATTTCATGCCAAATGTTCCCGAACATCTTAAGTGTAACATCAGTGGCATTATTTGCATGAATAGCAACGTCAATGTGCTCTCTGTAAGTCCCTCATTAATTCAAAAGAAACTATGACACTTCTACAGAATAAAACTATTGTGTAGAAGTGTCATAGTTTCTTTGTTTTGTATGATTCTAGGTCCTACGAGCCCCTTGGTCATCACGTGCAGGCCTATATTGCAACTGTTTACCGTCTTGCACTGAAGCAGAAATATCTATAGTGAAAGACTTCCAAGCAGTCACAGCGGATGACTTCGCTATTGTGGAAATTGAACTAGCTATGCTACCGAGTGAACGTTACAGGAGAAATGTTGTTAGAGGTTTCCTTGATTTAGTTGGTAAGAAAACAATTTCACTCGTACCAAAGGCTACATATTAATTATGCATTAAATTGGCAAAATATTATTTATTATTCTATTTTATTACAGTGTCTACAGGGGGAACTGGGGGTCTTTTTCTTGGAGCAAGCATCCTGAGCTTTGTGGAGTTATTCTACATTTTGCTGTTACGACCATTTTGTGACATATACAGTCAACGTGATGATGATCCGTGGTATAGAAAATTTGGAACAAAACGAGTTGAAGACTTTAAAGTGGCTAGGAATTGGGGGTGGAACAATTTTGGCACCGGCAAGAAAATTTAAGCCGATAACTCTGACTATAATTACAGAGGCAATTTCACAATTTCAACACGCTTAAAATGAATACCACGTTAGTGTGGTAATGTATATTGTGCTCACATGCAAAAAAAACATAATTTTGATTCACAAACAATATCGGTCAACAATTTCATCGAATACTTGCATTACTTTTTCCTTGTAGTCAGCATTAGATTTCATCATTGTCGCGATAAAAGAAGCCTTATCCTCACAGAGAATGTGTTCAAATTGCACTGTATCTGTAAAAATGTTTGTGATTTCGTCGTCGTCTATCCACATCTGTGGTAATAAGCATGCACTAACAACAAGGGCCCACTGTCTCTGTTTTTCGGCTGATTTAAGGAATTCTTCTTTAGTAATCGTGTTAGGATCTATTCCATTTCCAATTAAAATTCCATGAAGTTCATTAATGTAGTAATTTAGGAACTTTTGCATGTTTTCCTCCCTATATTTTGGATTTAGGTTGCAGTATAGAAGCAACACTACATCTCCAGCTGGTGGGTGGTACCTTACAGCTTGGAAATCAATGAGCACGCAATCATCCGGTTTGTTATCACCCCCATAGTGAAACATTAAATTGTTGTTCCAAAGATCACGGTGACATATTACGTTCCTGAATTCTGAAGAAGGGTCGGTATGGGCGAGAGCATTTGACCAAATATCATACCAACGGCTTTCTATCGTTTTGATTTCTGCTTCACTGTATTTCGAAGAGGCCTTGATAATTTTAAGGCACGCTTCCCTGCATTGACTAAACCAGATATCACAGTTTTCATATCCACCTTTGAACAGATATTCCTTAAAATCCTCATACAAAGAGTAAACTCGTCCGATTATTTTACTCTTGTTTTCTTCAAAAATGATTGAAGAGGCGTGAAACCTTGCTAAGGTTTTCAGAGCCTCAAATGTGTGGTCCTCGTCAAATCTTTTAAATTTGTCTCTTAGCTTGTATTGCAAAACATCTAAATCTTCAAACACCATGCAATTTTTTATAGCAGTCACGAAAGCTGCACTCCACGGTTTCAAATCTAAAAAACACACAAAATAATATGTAAATGTTTACATATACTTAGACTAAGAAAAGTTTACTAATTTAGATTAATTTAGGCTTTCATAATTACCGGGCACTTGTATCTCTTCTTTGATAATACTGTAAAAATACAACTCTTTTGCGAAAAACTTTTGCTCCTCTACTAATTTTGCCTTCGCTGTATTTGAAACAGATATGAGTTTCAGAAAGTAGTGCAGAACCGTTTTGCTTGGAGCTAACACCACTTTAAGTTTCCAGTAGTCACACATAAATCCCAACATTTTGTCGCTCGCATTTTGGATGTAGTAATTCTCAATTGTATCATTATTAACTCTATGTTTAGAAACTATAAGTTCGACAATTTCAGATGGTATGTATTTAGAATAGTTAAATTCGTCTTGTAAAGTTATTTCCATTGTAACTTAGGTATACTTTATAATACGTATTTAAACCTAAACTAACTAGTAATGACTGCATCTCAAATATTATAATAATTATTTATCACTTCGTGAGATAAAATATTAAAACTTACAAATAGACTACAGGTACCTAACATTATTTAAAGTGTTTAAGTTCAATAAACATGGGTAGACTACCAACAAATCATTCTTATCAAGAATTTAAGTAAACATCGCTACGCAGCTATTGGTAGATATGTACAAACAGGCAAGTCTCAAGCGTCGTTTTTAGGGTTCCGTACGCAAAAAGTACAAAACGGGACCCTATTACTAAGACTCCGCTGTCCGCCCGTCTGTCTATCAACAGGCTGAATCTCATGAACAGTGATAGCTGGACAGTTAACATTTTCACAGATTATGTATTTCTGTTGCCGCTATAACAACATATACTACAAACAGAATATAATAAATATTTTAGGGGGGCTCCCATACAACAAACGTCATTTTGATTGATTAATGGTACGGAACCCTTCGTACGCGAGTCCGAGTCGCACCTGGCCGATTTTTATCCGTAATTACTAATTTAATACTTTTATTTATTTTATAACAACAACATTGTTTCTGCTCTTAACTATGAACTCTTTTGAAACTATGTTGTTATTTTATTTTATTACTTAACAACAATCTCTAATTTTTAACATATCGGTCTACGATTTCGTCAAACAGTTCACAGACGCGTTTAAAGTAACTATTGTCTTCTCTAGCTATCTCAATAAACTCCTCACTTCGAGACACAACGTTAGCTTTCATGGATTTTTCTGGATCGCAAAATATTTCATTTCTTTTTTCGCTACTCATTGATATAATTGGCACAATGAGAGCTGCTTGCGTTATAGCAAACACTATACTTTCATTATAAGACTTCATCATAATATCTTTAGGAAAAATATCTTCTAAATTTATACCCGCACTTAAAAGAGCAGTAGATAACGCTTTGTAATAAATATTAAAATAGTTAGTGATCAATTTTTCTCTCTCTGCTCGGGAAGTATTGAAGAAAATAAGAGACGATAGGTCTAACATGGGAGAGCTATACAGAACCGTTTGAAAATCTACGATAAGGGCATAAAGGTCGTCGTTGCTCTGTCTTTTAAGAAGAATGTTGTTGGTCCACAGATCTCTATGGACTACCACATTGCGATATTCCTTACTAGGTTTCATCAGAAACATTGCTTCATCGTACAACTTCGGTATGACCAATTCTGCCTTCGTCAGAGTGTCTGGTTCATTTTTGTACTTAGAAAATTCTTTTAAAAAGTCAATTATGGCGTTTCTCCCGGCATCGCGCCATGATAAACCACCAGTCGGCTCTTGCAGATATTCACTATAATCTTCCCATATCCTATACGGTCTTTCTAGCTCTTTGCTTTTCTTTTCTTCTAAAATGTATGACGATGCATGGAATCTCGCGATAGCTTGTATAGCTGCTTTGAGATCGTCGTAAACCATTGTCTTGCGGTGGCACGGCATTACATATCCTAAATGCCCAACATCTTCGAAAATAAATAGATCTTCTCTTGCATATAACATCTTTGGCCGCCATTTTTGAATACCTGTAATGCAAGTTGTTCTACTTTCAAGCTGTATTGAAATATGTAACAGATAATTGTAGTAAAGTGTAAGTAAAGTAGTAGGTACGTAGTGTAAGTTTTGTGCAAATTAGTTATATATTAACTATGGTAAATACTGCTTATCTTATTGTTAAATGTAACGATAACTATTTATTCATTCTTATCTATTTCACAAGTTTAATTGTCCAGATAAGGTCTAGACACCATTTTTGTTAATAGATTTAGGTAGGTACTTATATTAAATAAAGTATTTCATAAAAATGCCTAAAATGAACTGATTCGAACAAAAGCTACCTTAAAAAAACTTACCTTCATATTCCTGAAACTGTATGAACAGTGAACTCAACATCACATATTCCTTTTGAAAAAAAATCGATTCCTTCAGATACTGTAATAGCCACTCATTTTTTCTTGGCATACATTTAAGGAAGAATTTTAGTTTTTCTGTGTCTTCTCCCATTCCTTTATCCACCTCAACGATCAACTTCAGATGGTCCCCTAGATAACCAATCACTTTCTCTTGAAACTCTTCAAAATACCATTTTAAAGGTTTGAGATACTCGTAATGTTTTATTACGGATTCTATTTCGCGTTCGCATAGAATATCCATGATATCGTCTGTTCGCTATCTGTCATTTACTTTCATAAACGGTTTATTGTCATAATACTGAGCTAATAAAGCATCAAGGAGGGGAGAACAAAAAACCCTACAGTTTTGCTTTGTCTGTCTGTCTGTCCGTTCGTCACTGGCTTTGCGAAGAAACTATTAGTCCTAGAAAGTTGTTATTTTGCATGGACATATAAAATAACAACGCCGAGATAACGCTACAAAACAATGCTGAAAAAATAATTAATCGGGAATATCTCCCATACACGTAAAGTGGGGATGAACTTTTTTTGTCTTGATTTTTCCATCGTGTGGGTTATTGCTGAATAGGTATTTTAAAACCATTTAGGTACGGGTTGCGAAGACAATTTTTCGATTTAGGATTCCGTTTGCGAGCGTCCTCCCCCTCTAAAATCTACACTATACTTTATGATTTTTTCAGATTTGTAAAGCCTAGCTTTACAAATCTGAAAAAATCATAAATGTAGTTTTAACCATGTACTTTCTACGAAAACTATACGGGTTAAGCAAATTATTTTAGTTTCGGAGAAATAGTCGCTCAAGTAAGTGATGCGGTTTCCCATCCATACCGGAATACTGTTAAACGAAAACTCAAATAATTCCTGTTAATATGTTTTGGTAAACGTAATAAAACATACACTAACTCCTAACAACAGGTCTACAGTTAACTAGGGAACCCACAGTTGGGAAACAGTTAACAGATATAGTGCGTGGCGCGACACGCACCTGGCCTAAGTAATTTTAATACTAAAAATGGCCCATTGACTGAAAAGCATTTTTGGCACCACCTACCTGGTATTATTACGATCTCCATGGCAGGGTAGTCTAGTAGCGCAAAACGTTATGGTCTTTGTGAAGTCAGCTAAAACATACTGTACAGTTGATATAGCGTTATGTTGCGTTAGTTCAAAAGGCGTTAAGGGGAAGGAAAGCCAGGTGCGAAAGGTCTCCGTCTGAAAAGTAGTTTCACAGACGGTTGCCAGCGCGGTTTTTGACGTATTTGTTTTGTCTAGCACACGCTTTGTGTTGCACTTATTTATTTTTCATTTAAATAAAAAAAACCTACCGTGGGGTGGCGGCAGTAGAATGTTACCCCTCCTCTCATGCCCGTGGATGCAGTAAGAGCCTGCTAAGTGATACTTCCGGAAGATGGGCAGCAGCGTCTTTTCGTGTATCAACATCAAGTACTGCGCTCGCCAACCCGCCTACCTAGCGTGGTGAGTATGGCAACTACCCCTCATGGAGATCCATGAGGGAGGCCTGTTCAGTAGTGGACTTTTTACGGCTGGAATGATGATGATGAAAAAAAGCCTTTATTTCTACTGCCATCCTGAATTACATGTTAACTATTTTTATCATTAGACTTATGCTTTACTATTATTCACTGTCTCTAATCTAATTCTTTAGCAATAGTCGCCTCCACGGCGTAGGCCTCACCTAAATCCTTCCATTTCTCCCTTTCCCTCGCCTGTCTCAACCAATCCGAGACACACCTTTGGTTAAATATGTCTCTCTACCTGTTCTTTGGTCTGCTCCGCTTTCGCCCACCATCACGTGGGATCCACTCAGTTACGTTTTGACCATCTATCATGCTTCAACCTGCAGATGTGTTCGGCCCGTCTCCATTTGAGTTTTCTTATGCATGTCTTTACGTCTCATACCTTCGTCTTTTTCCTAATTTCTTTGTTGGATATTCTGTCAGATAATTTTAAACCAAGCATACCTCTTTCCATTTTTCGCTGGCAGACAGCTAGTTTTTCTTTTTCCTCTTACCTCAGTGCCCATGTTTGGCAGCCATATGTAAGACATGGAAGTATTGCTATGTCAAAGACTTTTTATTTTTATATCTGTATTAATTTCTTTATTTTTTATTATTTCTTTTACACCCCATTTCTTTGACAAGAAATATTTTTCTTCCAAGCGAGACCAATTCTTCGTTGAAGGTCCTTTGAAGTAGAGCCTTCGAAAGACACCAGTTGTCCTCATAGTCAACTATGTAACCAGGTAGGTACACATAGTCAACTACATATTCTATACTTTTGTCCCCGATTTTAATGGTTTCTTTTACACCATTTGTAATCTTTGTCTTAGATGAATTAATTGACAGTCCTACCTTTGTACTCTCCCTTGTAAGCTCGTTTACCAACGTCTCTAGGTCTTGTGCGGTTTCTGCAAATACGACAATGTCGTCTGCAAAGTATAGGTGACTTAGTCTTTCTCTATCAATCCATATTCCTTTATTCTCCCATTCAAGCGATAAGACCGCCCATTGTGTATTTCTGCTGTTTTTGTAGTTTAAGTTAATTTTAGTTATTTTTGTTTTTATTATCTGTATGATTTACACAATAAAGAGTTTATCTATCTATCAAGTTTCCTGAAGACTGATTCCAGTACAACTGAATTTTTTTTTCCATGAATTTGTTTTCCCAGTACTGAGCGCCTTCTATGACTGTTGGTAGATTTTTAGTATAGTTGTAACTGGATTTTATATGTTTTCTGTTTCGATAGGACTGGATTGATATTTTGCATCTTATCATCCTGTAGTCAGTATTAAAGTTCAAATTATTTATGATATCAAAGTGGCAGATATGACTTGGCTGGTTTGTTAGCATGTAATCAATTTCATTGTAGTTTAACCCATTTGGGTGTCGCCAGGTCTATTTTTTATTTACTCTTAACTTAAACATACAATTTATAATTGGTTTTCAAGTGCAAATTCTACAAGTATTTGTCTATGCTTAGTTCTATCTCCATGTGAGAATTTCCAATAAATATTTTCTTCACCTCTTCTCCCTATTCTTGCATTAAAATCACCAAGAATCATTATATTCTTGGAATTCGTAAGGTTATAATAAGCAAAATGTTTCTTGTATCTAATAAATAAATTTTTACTTTAATTCAGTGAGTCAAGGACGGCTTCTATGGACTGATAATATGACTCCATCTCTTTCTTTTGGGTATGCTTCAGTAGGGGCGTATACTTGTATGAAGGGCCAGGTTGGATTTTCAGCTGTCTGGATCTCTAGGGTTGCAACCTGTCCAAGAAGGACCTCGCACAAGCCTATTATGTCCCAATTTAGCGATTCGACTTCGATAATAATGTTTTCACATTTATGCTAGCTATATGTAAAGATTTTGTCTGTAATTTCTTCCTTGTTTTTGCGTTTTTTTTGTTGTCAATGGAATAATATTCATTTTAAAAATGTATTATTATATTTAATGACTGTTAAATAAGTAATTTAACGTAGAAATTTAACCTTTATTTATCGCAAGAGGCCCAATTTTGTAATATAAAATTAACTAACATGTAGTAAGTTTAATTACAACCTAGTTGGCAATATTTGATGAACAAGTCATATTGCGTGACATTAATAATAACAGTGCATAATGTTGTAAGTATTCTCAAGACACTAAGACAGAAAATGAAACACATTTTTAATGATATGATGTCCTTTAATAAAACATCGACAAAATAATAGAGTTGATGCAGAGATTTAGGAAGTAAATTTCTAAATCTCTGCAAGAATGCATGTTTCACAGTTCTAGAACAATTAATATGATTACCTGTAAGAAGCGTTTATACATAAAAAACAAGATGTTAAAATAAAAAAAGACTCACTAAGTTTAGTAAACTGCTAGAACTACAAAACATGCGCTTGTTTTGCAAAATTTTGATATTGAACTTCCGGCAACATAGTTTTACATACAACATTTTTTCCATAAAATTAATCAATCTTAAACTGTAGTCAACCAAAATGTTGAACTGCATATATAAACAATATTATAATCCGAACAATTCACTGGTCGCCTCTTGACTTATAAACGCTTCTCTGTTGATTTTGTTCAGTTTCTTTTGTTTTACAGCCTCATAATTCGGGGTCCAGAGTTCGTTGATTCTAGGGGACACTCTTGGTCCAGTAATTTCGTGCATTTCTTCATCCTCACTGGACTCGGAGGCTTCTATCGGATGGTCGTCGTCTTCTTCCATTTCTTCTTGTAGCTTTTGACCGGAGATTTGTTGTAAGAAAGATGTGCATAGGAGACTTACCGGGGGCACCATGTAGGAGGCAGCTGACGTTATCTGTGACAAAATAAAATTACGTTTACACTACGAGTAATTGAATAATCAACAAACGGAGGTTTACGGTTTAGGGAAACGCGAGTCAGGAAAATAATGATACCTTTGACGTTACATGTGACATTACATGTATCATCACGGGACATTGTGATCCTAACCGACATCTCCTCAAGACAGAGAGAGTAGACTACTTGAAGAGGAGACAGTGGAGCATGGGGCAGCACTGTACTGCCACAAAGGACGCCAGATCAAAAACGGAAGCCCATAGAGTTACAACATCAGCATACCAGCAGGCTGATTACGTATCTAGCGACAGGTTGGCAACAGGCGCAAATCTCGTAATCATCGCTATCAAACGTCATTTTTAATCAAGTTAACAGGTGTTGTTGTATATTCGTCACAAAGTTAATTCACGAATTGACGTTTGACAGCGATCATCGCGAGATTTGCGCCTGTTACCATCGAGCACATATCAATATCGGGTATGTGCTCGATGCCTGTTGCAAACCTGTCGTAAAATACGTAATCAGCCTGCCGGGATGGCCAGTCCTTCTCCGGTACTTCTAGAAGGCCCTATACTGTGAATGTGACATACCTGTGATATAGCGGCGTGCGAGGTCGCGGCGGGCGCGGCGGGCCTCACGTCGGAGAGGTGCTGGCCGGCCAGCATGCTGGAGAACATACCTGTGATATAGCGGCGTGCGAGGTCGCGGCGGGCGCGGCGGGCCTCACGTCGGAGAGGTGCTGGCCGGCCAGCATGCTGGAGAACATACCTGTGATATAGCGGCGTGCGAGGTCGCGGCGGGCGCGGCGGGCCTCACGTCGGAGAGGTGCTGGCCGGCCAGCATGCTGGAGAACATACCTGTGATATAGCGGCGTGCGAGGTCGCGGCGGGCGCGGCGGGCCTCACGTCGGAGAGGTGCTGGCCGGCCAGCATGCTGGAGAACATACCTGTGATATAGCGGCGTGCGAGGTCGCGGCGGGCGCGGCGGGCCTCACGTCGGAGAGGTGCTGGCCGGCCAGCATGCTGGAGAACATACCTGTGATATAGCGGCGTGCGAGGTCGCGACGGGCGCGACGGCGTCGCGCGGCGCGGCGGGCCTCACGTCGGAGAGGTGCTGGCCGGCCAGCATGCTGGAGAACATACCTGTGATATAGCGGCGTGCGAGGTGGCGGCGGGCGCGACGGCGTCGCGCGGCGCGGCGGGCCTCACGTCGGAGAGGTGCTGGCCGGCCAGCATGCTGGAGAACATACCTGTGATATAGCGGCGTGCGAGGTGGCGGCGGGCGCGACGGCGTCGCGCGGCGCGGCGGGCCTCACGTCGGAGAGGTGCTGGCCGGCCAGCATGCTGGAGAACATACCTGTGATATAGCGGCGTGCGAGGTCGCGGCGGGCGCGACGGCGTCGCGCGGCGCGGCGGGCCTCACGTCGGAGAGGTGCTGGCCGGCCAGCATGCTGGAGAACATACCTGTGATATAGCGGCGTGCGAGGTCGCGACGGGCGCGACGGCGTCGCGCGGCGCGGCGGGCCTCACGTCGGAGAGGTGCTGGCCGGCCAGCATGCTGGAGAACAGGGAGCCGGGCTGGTTACTCCACGATATAGCTTCGAGGCGACCGCCGGAGGTTTCTGAGGGTTCTATGCTGTAGATTTCCTGAAGAGATAAGTTCGATTATGCAACGCTACTTAGATTTAAGTAGTTATGGTTATGGCGCCTTATTTTTGAATCGCTCGCTTACGACTTATAATTATGTCAATTGTTTTTGTTAGACACAAATTCACTTTAACCACTCGAAACGAGTGGTCCCGAGACGAGCGATTTAAAATATTTTTTTTAAAACTATTTTTAATCGCTCAAGTCATTCAATGTTATTTTGATATACAGGTTTAGACCTGTATTTCAGGCTAGAAGTTTCCCCACGACTTCGCGCGTTTTGATGCTCTGCTCTGATATTTGTTGTAGTTATATGTGCCTTCCTTGATAAATAAGCTAACCAACTCTTAAATATTTTTTCAAATCCAGCCAGTAGTTTCCAAGATTAGCACTTTCAGAGAAACAATTAAACAAACTTTTCAGCTTTGTAATATTAATATAGATATGATATTGCTGTCTCTTCATGTCGAGTAGGCCTTCGGTTTGTTTCATCATCATTAGTAGTATAAAAAAGGTATATCAAAATAGAATACTTACAGAATCGTTTCTCATCAGGTAAAGTGTGGTCTCGCCCGCCTGACTCGAGTTGAAGACGAGTTGTTTGAAAACTCCTCTTTCAGGTTCCAAGAGGCGATTCAGAGTTAGGATCGGTTTACTGCTGTGTGGACTGAATATTATTACTGAAATAAATAAGGTTAATCAGAATACTGCTTGAAAATATTTTCATATACATTAACAACTAGAGGTTTATTAAATGCAAAATAATGAATAGAAACTTTCTGACTTTTTTATAATACATACATATGTATATTAAGAGGTAGGTATTCATTGGGTTTTCGGTTTAAAGTTCCAGTATGTTTAATCGGTACGGTATTACTTATTTGAGCGACAATTTCTCCGAAACTAAAAAAAAAACTATAATAAACCTTATAGTCCTAGAAGTTTGTGGTTAAATAAAACTACATGATTTTTTACTGTTTTGTAAAGTTGAGATTTCGCTCTTAAAAAAATATTTCGCAAAAATATTTTATAATTCGCAAACGGAACCCTAAATCGATTTTTTTTCGCAACCCCTCAATAGTTTGAAAATACGAATTCAACGATATCCACACGATGGGAAAAATAAAAAAAAAATCATCCCAAACTTACATGTATAGGAAGGTGACCCAAATTAATATTTTACAACTCTTTTGTAATGTTATTTCGTCGTCATAAGTTTATAGGTCTATGAAAAATTACAGCTTTTCAGGACATTCTAATGGTCTCTTCGTAAAGCTGCAGACAGACGGTCGGATAATAAAATATTTTTTTTGAATTATTATACTAGCACAGATAATATAGTGACAAGGACCCAAGGGGGAAACCGACAACTTGCAACGCTCAAGCTAAGCGTACAGAGACGCCAACCTAACTAATACACAAGCATTCCTAAAGTATCCACTTTTCGTTTTCAGCCAAGGCAAAAAGCAATAGCAGTAAAATGGTACGATTAGGTACACAATAACGAGAGCGATTCACGCTAAAAATCTTGGGAGATCCATGAAGGAGGCCTGTGTTCAGTAGTGGACGTTTATCGGCTAACATGATGAATATTCAGGATAAACAAAATTCAAAATATTTTTTAGCTATAATTTTCTTCAACTTACGATATAAGATAAACTTAACCACTTCTCATGACGACGTCAGAAGCTCAACTACACAAGCAATTGAGGATTTCTTAACAACTCATGTTGACAACTTGCTTACCGTCATTGTTATCGGTGACGACTGCCATTTTGTTGCTCTTTTTGTCTGCCGCTAAGGCCACTGGTCGCATCTTCACGTACCATTTGATCGTCAATGACAACAGACTCCATACGACTAGGGCGTTTTCTGATGTGCACACCAACTAAAGACACAGGACAAAAAAGAAAATATTTTATTTCATATTAAGAACCCTTTACGGCCGGCGCGGTAATGCATTTTATTCGTGATCAAGTTAATGTTATCATTATTTCAATGAGCTTAGAATTCATATTCCCCTATTTTGATACAATCAGGTGTCCCACAAGCCACCTAGATCACAGGATTATGACAGCTAAACTAATTGAAATAGGCTTTAAAACAGGTCCTGATCGCCGTGCAGAGCAAAACTGGTTGGCCCTTATTTAATAATAAGTCAAACTAGAGAGTCCTTTGGAATATCTACGAAAATTACAATGCCACAGACAATTACAATGTTCAGATAGGTGATCGTTGAGACACGTAAAGGGCGCGAATTGCATTGAATTTCTACTTGGATTGAGGAAATTTTATTTTAATTACTTTGGATATAAAAAAAGACGTTGTCTTAACTAACAATATTCTAAATGCTAACCGCGGCTTTGTTTGCGTTTTTATTGGTATTTTATTGCGTGGAACCCTAATTATTATTATAACCAAGTGCAAAATAAAATATAATCGCGCGCTTTCCGTTTCTCATTCTTCACAATTGGCGGTCCTGTAGCTTTCATAGACATCACATTCAAAGCACGAAGGTAATATGAACAATCTGTTAAACTTACGTAATGAGAAGCGTCCTTGTTCCCGAACAAAACATCAATCCCCTTAGGCCTCATTATCGGATTGGACAGCACAGTCCGTAGCGTGCAAAGATGGCTATCCCACAAAGTGAGTTTGCACCCCAACCAGGCCGCGATAAGCGACCCATCTGTCGATATCGCCACTCCCCCCATTTCCATATCCTCATCTGTCTTCATACCTAACTTCATTATAGACTCATCAACTAAATGGTGCTCTTTGTGTATATTTGAAAGTTTCTGTAGAACATCGTTTTCTTGGGGGTTAACTAGGTACGGATATTTCTCGGCTTTGTACGATCGGATATCGTGATTTTTGACCCTGTTTAGGATATCATGCGACATATACAGGCCGGTACCAGTGGAGTAGTAGCAAGCTGTCACACAAGTCCAGACTATCCTCTTCTTGGTTGTTAGGGACGAATCCTCCTGTTTCCATATTCTCAGTTTCTGGTCACCGCCGGCAGTCACGCAAAACGTGCCTTTACTGTTGAGTGATATAGAGACTACATTGCAACCGCCGTGGGATAGATTCACGCACGTGTTCAGTTTGAACGGTGCTTGGCCTTCTTTGCTTTTGCACCAGAATTTGAGCTTTTCTTCCGGATAGTTTATTCCGTCGTTTCTGTATTCTGATGTTACTAGCCAGTTGCTTTCCGCGTCCATTGCAGCGCATGTTACTTCAGTATCTAGAGGTATCAGATTGTATCGTTCTGATGGTAGATCGTTCATTTGTGTTATGTCCATCTGCAAGATAAATAGACGATAGATGATAGGGAGAAGTGTTTCCTGCTCCCATTAGGTTAGTTAGATATATGTTTTCTGTTCAAATAGCTCGAGAGCTTACCTTGGTACAATGCTGCTGTTTATTTACTGCCCGTTGGGTAAAGACCTCCCGCCTTAGGACGAAGGCAGTTTTTTTTCCTTTCACTCCGAACGACTTATCGATCTCGCTACCTCTTTGCTAACATTAAAAGATGCAAAAGTCTGTCTGTCGCATTTTTTTCGCTAGATCCTGATGAAGTTTTATATAGAGATGGATTCCTATAGCTATATAATATAAAACTAGACTACCACTCACTGACTCACTGACATCATTGTTCTCCCACTTCCAGATGGAATTTCGGGAATCTGTAAACGGGGTAGTGTAGAAGATCTGGGGGTGAGTACGAGAAAAATCTGAAACTACCCCTTTTCCACCCCCTTAATTTTTTTTTTAATTTTTTTGTTTTTTCAGGTAAAACTTCGCGAGCTGCCCAGCAGCTCGCGCACAACCTACCCTCGACTCTTTTTAAACAACCCTCGCGTGCTGCGAAGCAGCTCGCGCACCACCCGCTCACTAGTCTATCTCTATACCTAAGAGTAGGACATAGCTTACTTTTGACGTAAAACGCGCAGACAACCGTGGGGTGCCGGCAGCAATGTTGCCCTTCCTCTCTTGCCTGTCGATGCAGTGAAAATCAGCCAAGGGTTACCTCCGGAAGATGGGCAGCAGCGTCTATCCGTGTAACAACATCCCGTACTACACTCGCCAACCCGCCTGCCAAGGGCGGTGAGTATGGCCCTTATTATCTCGGAGATCCATGAGGGAGGCCTAAGTCCAGCATTGGACGTGGACAGTAGTCCTACGACTGAGATAATGACGCAGACGTCGTCGCGGGCACTATCTAGTACTATATAAAACGTCATCATCATTTTCCGCCCGTCTCAATCCACTGCTGGGTGTAGGAATTTTTTCTACTCATTCCGGGGTTGGGTCATTATACCGAAATCGCAATAGCACACAGACTTTTATGAATGCACGAGACTTACATTGTAGCTTTTATAGCTAGTCCGTATTCGTGGAATAGAATAGAGGCTATGTCGTCGATCCATCTGACCGTTGGTTTGCCAAAAGATTCAGCGAATCCTCTGGGGCTCAATTCTGCCATTGCAATGGCTTCAACATGATCAATCACCTACTCGTTTTAGACAGATTTTGTACGGCAAATCTGTCAAAACCGAGCACGTGATTGGTTGTCACAGCGCCATTGCCATAGCAGAGAGACTTGTATGAATGACTTACATTGTATAAAACCTTGTCCGTCTTCGTGGAATAGAACTGCAGATGTCCGATCCGGCCCGGCATCACGAGGCAGCCGAGCCGGTTGCAGTAGACAAGCGAGCCGCCCACCGCGCGCATCACCGGAGACAGCCCGCCGCATTCTAGGATAGTGCACTTTGCGTACATCTGCGTGTCTGCTATGATTATTGCTGAAATTAGAGATTATAAATAAATATTGCTGGACTATGGACTATGGAATATGGCCGAGCGTGGTGAGAATGGCAACTACCCCTCTTGGATATCCATGAGGGAGGCCTGTGTTCATAAGTGGACGTTTTATGGCTGAAATGATTATGATGATGATTGCTGGACAATCCACACAGCATCAACTAGCCCCAAGCTAAGCAGAGCTTTTGCTATCTACTATACACTACAAACAAATCTGCAGATCATACAGACATTTGTCCATTTGCCCCAGATTCCCGAGGCGGGAATCGAAACCCGCAACCTCTTGCGTCGCAGGCGGACCGTCGTCCGCTGCGCCACAGAGGTCGTCAGGATGGAAATGTTTTCATGAAATATGATAAATTTTTAGACTATTTAGTTCACAGCAGCTGGAAAACGCATGTTAGCAACATTCAGATATGATTTTTTTTTTAATTTACACAACACAAAACAAAGCTTTGTCGCTGAGCGACCACATCGCCTTATTGGAAAACAATAAAATATTTACAAAACAAAAGCTAAGCAAACATAAAGCACTAATCTCTCAAAAAATATGCAACATAGTTTATACAATAAAATGCAATGAAAATATCTAGTTTTATTGCATCCGCTAATGCCATGGTAATGCATTAGCGGAATTAAAAATAGATATTTTCATTGCATTTTATTGTCATGGATTTCCGCAAAGTAACGCCTGATTCTATTAATTATAGATTATACAATTTTAAAGTCATATCAGAAAGTGGGGAAGACAGCAGACTGTTACATTGTCCTATATCTACATTAAAAATATGTCTACGTTCAGCTGCGTTCCGAACACATTCCATAAGAACATGTTGAACGTCTTCAATACAACCACAAAGATCGCAATTTGGTGATTCTACTATGAATTTAAGAAATCAATAATTGGGGACATTTCTTAACGTGTTATCTTTTCTCAAGGTAAATAACCAAAAACTAACTAAAAAGTCAGTCACCCGCAGGGTGATTACGTATCTTGCGACAGGTTTTGCAACAGGCGTTTGACAGCAACATTATTAGAGAACAGCAATGAATTTACATTCACTTGACATTAGACAGCAACCGTTGCTGTCTAATGCCTGTTGCAAAACCTGTCGCGAGATACGTAATCACCGTGCGTGTTCGTAGTAAAACAGGACAACTACCAGCATTTAATAACAAATTCGCGGCAGGAATCAGGCACACCGACAACCTACCTACTCGTAATGCATATCAGTCGGCTATTAGACTAACTGCACCACCAAGGTCACTATTGCAATACAGCTACCAATTTCGTAGCTAGGTTATTTATTTATTTAAATTGGATACCCAACACAAGGTTACACATACATAACAGTATCAAAAGTGATAAAAACAGGTGCTCCCGCAATTAAAGGGCATCACAGCATGCAAAAGTGTTACAACAGACAATCGTATTAAGCGCGCTACAATAAAACAAGTTTAAATTTAAAATGATCTACAAATATTACTAACGTTACTGGTGAATCTGATGATGTTTTAAAGACGTCGTACCAGCGAAAAAAATATTTTGATGCATGCATTATTTAGTTTCTGCGATAAGAATTTTCATAATGAGCGATGCGGTGACGTCACTGTACCACGCCAGCTGCTCCCAGTTCGCTCGCTGCTGTACTGCCGTTATTGCACGGAGCGTTGGAACGTGACGTCACGCGGCGGACGCGGCTTGCTAGCAGGCCTTTATTTAAGAGCACCTGTCTATTCAAATACCTCTTTCACTATATTTAAAAGAATTTTAAATGTCTGAAAAATCACTGAATTGAACGGTGCTCGTGAAGAAGGGCCACTAAAGGGTCTACGAAAGGTCAGCAAGATAAGTATGTGGTGAAAGCCGTAATATATTTATGAAAAGTCCGTCAAATCATAAACTGTCGATAAATTGTACACAGACGAAGGACTTCACAATTTAATGTATAAACTCACGTAGGCAATCCGATATAACGTTCTTTCGGTACATTCCTTTCATTGGTCGCTGATGTAAATGATACGAGCTCTTCACCATTTATTCCCTATCCCGTGGGAATTTCGAAAAATCCCTTCTTAGTGCACCTCTAGGATACTCAAGGTATACATATGTATGTGTGCCAAATTTTAAGTCTTTAGGTCCAGTGGTTTAGGCTGTGCGTTGACATATCAGTCAGTTAGTCAGTGAGTCAGTCAGGACTTCGAATTTTGTATATATAGATTACCACAGGCATTATACATACACCGCGTTTCATTTAAGATATTTGCATACTTATCCGAGAATAGTTTACTGATATCAGTGCAGTTACTCACAATTATTGCTCAGCGTGACAGCAACATGAGTATTGCTCGCTGATATGAACCTGACGAGGCCAGGCAGGCGCGGCATGAAACTCTTCTCGTTGGCTTTGTATGCCGCGTTGCCCAGCGTCCATTTGACTAGCACCTTCTCTAAGCCACCCGTGTACACGTAGTTACCTGTAAGTATAAAAGGTATAATATTAAAAAGGCGAAAGGTATAAAGTAAGGCCTTTGCATCTATTATAGATGATTTATACAGCGTCAGCAACTGGTCATCATGCTGTACGGGACGCTGCAGTGCCTGGGACATTGTTAGATGGATTAGGCTTGCCCAGCACCTATACCATCCTCTCAGCTTAGTCAGCTATTATTCAGAGGAAAGAACAGGTCAATACGTCTGAAGCTAACTAAGCCGCGGGTTTCCTCACGATGTTTCCTTCACCGTTAAAGCTCGTGTTAAGTGTGCACATACATTTTTCAAGAAATCCATTGGTGCGCGGCCGGTATCGAAAGGTATAGGTATGCTAAAATACAGGTAAAACCTAGTTTGGGTAATCCCTCATTAATGAAGTCTAATATGTGACTGCAAATAAATTTATCTGTATCTTATTAGTTATGGTAACCATATTTCTGTTTATAATAAATGTGGAGATACGCCAGCGTACTAAAGTCGTAGAAGTAAGTATGCGGATCGCAAGCTTAAAATAAAATGGTTATGGGCAGAGCATGTTGCCAGCTTAGGAATGGGTCCAACTAGTCGCAGAGGCAAAGTTACTAGTGGGCGCGGCCTAAATGTATGCTATCTCACCTGACATGTGTGTTTACCCGCGCGCTAGAATGTAATGCACAATGATTCATTCCTAAACCGACCGCGCAAAAATATGAGAATAGACTTTTAGCACAAGGGTTATTATAGAAAAACTTGAGTGTAATCTTTTCATAATAACATTTATTTCAACTTTTGAATAATTAAACTACATCGGAACGGCATTTATTTTTGAGTTTTCTTTCTCCTTATATTATTTAGTTTCGTCCAAAGTTGGGCTAAAATCAGTGTTGAAATACGAAAGATACGAAAGTTTAGAAGCTTGTATTTTTGAAATAAATACTTTTTTACAGTTTGGGGAGTATACAAACATAGATTATGACGAGATAAATTGATATAATCCTTTGTGTTGGATGGTTAACGTCAAACAGTGGAGTAGTTATACCCTTCCGTTTGTATGGAAAGATGAGCGACTCGTTCATCCTTAATCCGAAAATTAAAATACTTTTTCGTGATAGTCAGATTTTTACCGCTTAACAAAGTGGTCACGGCTCATCTAGTGTGCAATATAATCATACCTTCCAAAGAGTAGGTGATTGCCATCGTCGGCAGGAAGTGCCAATGCAGTACTTCCCGCGCAATCTTCTCTTGCTTATTGAAGAAGTTCCCTCGCATTATTGTGACGCGACCGAGTGCGTCGGTGAATGCTATTGATCCATTATTGTGGGCTGTCACAGCTAAGATACGGATATTGTTGTGATTCATGTGCCTGAAAACAACCATACGGAGGAATGTTAACTCTTTAAGTGCTTGGAGTACACCATGTGTACGTAAGTTTAAACGCCCCGCGTGTTCAGAGTACACATGGTGTACGCAAGTCTTTGCTCCTTAAATCATGAACTTGGAAAGAAATTGAATAATTTCTGTATCATGTAACTTTTTTGAGACTATTTAGAGGGAATTGGCTATTAGGAAATTTCACAAGGCTTAGGTCGCTTATACGGTGCTAACAAAAAAGGTTTCATGTAAATCGGTCAACGCGTTAAGGCAGAATTAGGTTATTACGTAATAATATTATAATAGTGGTTTGCCGTGGGGTGCTGGCAATGGAATGTCTACGCCTCCTCTCCTGCCCGTGGTGCAGTAAGAATCTGCCAAGGGATACATCCGGAAAATGGACAGCAGCGTCTTTTCATGTATCAACATCCCAAGCCTAGTGGGTATGGCACAACACCCTCATAATCACTTGGAGTTTCATGAGGAGGCCTGCATCCACCACTGGACATCCTACATCTGAGATAATGATGACCATTGTTAAACCAATTATTGATTTGTGTGATTAATTGTGTAACTTCGAAGGATATTATTGTTTCTGTTTTCATACAAACAGTATGAAAACAAAGAAACAAATATCCCTAATAAAATAATCATTCACCTTTGTAATATTTGTAGATAAAATAGATTTTAATTTTAACATAGAAATTTAGATTTTGCTTCATTTATACTTTGCCATCGAACAAAAAAATATTTTAATATTATTTCTAAAAACCTAGCTCATGAGCTAGGTTTTTAGATTACAAAGATGAATGATTTGTATGTTGTATTTTATATGTTGGTAACAAATAAACTCAAAAACTACTAAACCAATTTTCAAAATTATTTCACCTATAATAAATATGAAAAACCTATAATAATAAATAAATAAATAATGCTATAGAAAGCTACATTATCTTTGAGTAACATAGGCTATATTTTATCCCCATATTCCCACCGGAATGGGAACTACGCAGATGAAACTGCGGAGTGTGGCTAGTCTCTCATCTCTCAATATTATAAAGAGGAAAGATTTGTATGTTGTATTTTGTATGTTTGTTATGAATAAACTCGAAAAATTCCTGGATCAATTTTCAAAATTATTTAAAGATAAATACAAAGTAAAAATTTGGTTTAAAAGCTACCAGTAACTATTAAACTTTCAGTGCTATTCTAACAGAAATACCTTATCAGTGTTTTATTAAATAATATTTAATACACTGTATAAGGTACTTTTCACATGATTAACTTACATACATAATAAGATTAAAATCACTTACTGTTCCTGATTGTGCGGTTTACTCAAGTCTTGCACAAACAACATTTTTGTTCCATTAGTTAAAGCTGCAAATTTGTGTCGATTGTAAGTACCGATTGCAACTTTGATCATGTCAAAGTATTTAGGTCTTGTTCCGGAAAACTCGCACACCACTTCTCCACTTCTCAAAGAGAAGGAGGCTAAGCGAATGTACTCTAGTGATGGATAGCCTACTGTTATAAGGCATTCTGAAGAATTAAGAACATTGAATGATAGTACTTTCGCTCCAGGCTCATTGCCTATGTCCTGCAAAAAAAGATTTATCAGCTTATGTTAGCATTTCATACATTACGGGTCAGAAAAGGATAGTAGAACCATGTAGAACTATTATAAGAAATGAGTTGTATAGAATCAAAGGAGGCAATCTGTCAAATTTCACAAAAATGACTTATTGCTATGGTTGTTATAAAGGAATTCAAAATAACATTACATATTTTCACATAGGTAGTCTTCAAAAATCAATATTGGTTTCAGATGCGGCAATCTTTTTTCAAAACAGACATAAAAACATGTTTTTATTGGATTGCCACAATTCAACGCAAGTATTTACTGATTGCCACTTTTGATTCCATACGACTCAAATTGTTCTTGGTAAGATATAACATTGTACATTGGTCACTGGAGACTGATGGACATAGGAATAATTATCATGCTCTGCCCAATTTAACCACTTCAATGGCTCAGTTGGTCTAATATCCGGCAGAGATGCAGAAATTGAAATTGTTTCAGGTCTAAGTGTTTTCATTAAAAAAATGTCTGGTACCAATAACACAAGCTCTCCTAACTTTAAGGCTATTTAATTTCACCAACTGCTAGGTATAAGCCTCCATATTCTTGTGATATGCCTCACAGTTGTACACTAACTTCATACAGGTTTGCCCATTGAGCTCTTGGGCAGAGGCATGTAAACATAAATTGTATATAAGAAATATGTACCAATTGGACTTCTCTAAGCACAGCACCATTCTCCCAGGTCCATACAGTAATACAGCCATCGATAGAGCATCCATAGAGGTTGTAGTTTTCATTTTCTGGGAACTCTATTGTTACAAGTTCACCCAAATAGCTTTCAGTTTCTAGCGTTCGTACACAGTCTCCCGTTTGCTTATTGTAGAATCTTACTGTGTTTTCAACGATTACGGCTAAGAACCTGAGGTTATAACAAACAACATTAAATTTTACTACAAGTTACAGGTGATAGTTTTATTGGAGTGATTAACCGTGTCAGTGAAATATAGAAAAAGCAATGAAGTTTTCAACGTATATGAAATATATATTGATAATCTAAGGTTTTAATAAAATCAAGGCACACTCACTCTCCATCAGGAGTAAATACTGGGCAACGTTCTATAATACTTTTTCCACCTTTTCGACGAAAACTGTATTTTATTTGATCAATTTGTATATTATCTTGCATATTTACAACCATTTTGTCTTTTATTATAGCCGTTTCTCACAGAAAAAACATTATACACAAATCAAAACAAATCGGAACCATACATCATAACCTCAAAATGATTTTACTAGACACTAGCTAGAGTGAAGTCAGCTGCGGATCTAATTGGCGAACTTTTCGAGGACTGGATACATGTCTTTTGGACATGAAGGAAATTAAACAACATATCACCATACAGACCAACAATGGTGATTGTTATCGTTTCAAGATTTATAAATTTTGACGTTTTTAAAAAGCTAATAATTTTTTATTTAAAAATTAGACAAAATCCGTGTCGTCATTGTTTTAAAATTGTGCACATTTAGTGCCTCTTTTTATAAGTGTTGGTGGCATTGATTGTCAATCATCGGATTAAATGTCAATGTCAAAATTAATAACCAAACTTTTCTGTTTTGCGATACCTAATGCGAAAAATCCTTGTGTTTTGAAACACGGTGTCCCAAGTTTTTACATTAATTAAACAAATTATTTATTAGCGTTCGGTGTCAACTTTATAAAATGTCCAACGAACCAGGAGAGGCGCAAGTTCAAGTGCGGTTTGTCACTAAACAGGAACAGTAAGTATTGTATTGCAACGGCATGGTATCAAAATTGTTTTTACTTTAAAACAGCGTGCATAATCCTATTATTTTATGCTATTCCTTTCAGATTTGCGGTTCCTGATAATCCGTACGCTATCCAGAGCAACGTTCAATCTGCTGAGCTTAACAACTTGGTGAATGCACTATTGAAAGAGACCATTCCATCTTTTGAAAGGGCTGTTGAGTTTGACTTCTTAGTATGTGGAGAACTACTGTGTTCGCCGCTCTCAGAGCACCTTCAAGAGAAAGGAGTATCTACAGAAGAGACCTTGGAGATTGAGTATCTGGAGAGATTTCCTGCACCCACCCCCCAGGATTGTTTGATGCATGATGACTGGGTGGCTTCTGTTCATACACATGGAAACTGGTAAGTTTGAATTTTAATTTAGCATAGTTACCTTATTCTTATAATTTCCCTACATATGACTACTGTGGTTACATGAAATAGTTTAAAATGATATGTCTATAGTAGAGTAAAAAAAATGTACTTACTTTGAAATAAGTTACAATGTAATTTGATCATTACCAATAAAGTTTTGTTAATGTCACTAGTATATTTGTGCAAAATGAACACAACATGTTTTATAAGTTAGGGTACCTACCCTACCGTACCTACCTACTGTACCTACATACATATGTACATACATACTTATCAATCAAGGCATGTGAACTTTAGCTGGTGTCTTTCTAAGTTATTCTAGCGCTTTATCCTCATCTTAAGTTTTTAAAAATAATATAACTTCCATCATGTTAACATTACTCTCATTCAATAAGTACTTATTTGTTATTAAATTGTTTTTTTTTTTACTATATTTTATTTTACTATATTATACTTTTATTATATTGGTTTATTTCTATAATATAAGTCAGTTGAGGCTCTTTTTGATAACCATATTCAGGTTCCCATGATACAGGCATAGCCTAGTGAGGGAATCATTAGAAATCAATTTTAATGTAACCCTCTCTACTTAGATTTCTGTAATAGTTTAATTATCTTGTAAAATGTTAGTTATCTAAGTTGTTTATAAATAAATTTTCATTTCAATCACCAGGATCTTATCAGGTAGTTACGACAACAGCATTCACATTTGGAGTACCAAAGGCCAGCACAAACTGGCAATCCCGGGCCACACATCACCAGTGAAGGCAGTGTCATGGGTTTCCTTTGATGGGGAGCAGGCTGTCTTTGCAAGGTAATGTAACATTATTATAGTCCATTCCATGTAGGATGAGTTTGGTGAAAGAAGAATAAAGGGAGATGGTTATTAAAATAATAAAGAGGTCCAAAAGAGACTCAACAGTTGTCCGTTTAACACTCATTGATTTTTTAATTATTCTGTACTGCTGTCACTGAACTCACCATATGTGGTACTTAGTAGCAGCAATAGCCAATGTTTCAAACAGTTCTAAATACTGTTACTTTGACTATTAGCCCATCTTGTCCTTTGTCTTATAAAATTATTGTTTGGATTTGGATAAAAAGTTGAGTTCTAGACGTAGCTAACTTTAAGGTTAACTAATAACAAAAGATGGTTGTGATTTAAATTGTTACTGTAACATTTTTATAATCTGTTTTATTTTTCTTCTGCATCATAATATCATATGAACAAACTCATTGTGCAGAAAAGTATACAGAAAGTAGAGTTAAGTAAAACTACAAAAAATCTTAAAGTAGGTACTTAAAAAAATAAAAAATAGCGTATTGAAAATTGTCTGCCACATCAACTTCATTATAATGATTATTTTTAACTCTTACAGTGGTTCTCACGACCAAACGGCTATGCTATGGGTATGGAATGTGGCAAACAACTCTGTGGACTGTGTCGTCACATGTAAAGGACATGATAAAGGACTGGAGTGTATTGCTGTGTCCGCAGATGCAAACCGCTTTGCTACCGGAGGCTGGGACAATAACATCTGCCTTTGGAGTGCCAGTAAGTATATCAATAGATTTTATGTAGTCCACCTAATAATCACAAATGATTTTTATCTGCTTGTTGACACCCTTTTGCTGGATATAGGCCTCCTGTTCAACACACTTATGCAAAAATTCCTGGGCTATCCTCATCTATTACTATACTGTCCGCCCACCTGTGTGTCTACCATGAGTTGTCACTGTTAGATCGCCTGACGTTACTACAGTAGTAATAGTATGTTACTTTGACATCTGTCAGATTTGTAACTCATGGTACCAAATTCTAAGCAAATGAAGCCCAAACTACAGTTGCTGTAGTATAGTTTGCTGCATATTTTAGTACCAAACTATCCGCTAGAGGCGCTGTACAAGTTTTCATACATTTTGTTTACTACAGTCGCTAGCGAATATAGATTGTGAAAACTCATGGTAGACCTACTGGACTATATTGTCCGCCCACCTGGCAAGTGGTTTGCCTCAAGACCACCTTGCTTCGATCGGCAATTGGAAAATTAAGATAATTTAAATTTTTCTATTTTTTGCTCTCTAATTCGATTGCTTTAATTCGTTTCTATTTTTCAGGTCTCTCTAATGAAGACAGTGCACCAGCAAAGAAAAAAAGCAAACCTGACCATGGCAATTCAAGGGTAAGTGCTTTGATCAGCATTATGTTTATTGTAATTCAAGATGGGGATAATAAAAAGTGTGATGGGCAGGCTTTTGCAGTTAAAGAAACATTACGCTATAATGACGATGGTGTACTGTTATCCCACATCGGGGACCTATGTCCCGACTTGAAGTTGTCGCGCCAGATCGTCGCAAGGAAATGGAAATTCATGGAGTCCAGGACTCTCAGACGGAATTTCCATGAATTTCCATTTCCTTGCGACGATCTGGCGCGACAACTTCAAGCTCCTTCCAACCGAGACCAGTTGATACAGCCTCCTTACACATTATGCCATGACTATCTTCTATACTATTATTATAAAGCTGCCTCAGGAACTTCTAGTTCGAATTGAAAAATTATTTGGTGTTGGACAGCCTAACTTTCGAGGAAGGCTATTATGAAACATCTATAGGTTATATTGGTCATAGCGATGACCAATAGGAACGCGGCATCATTAATAATGTTGCATGAACGGAGAAAATGTATTCCTTTGAGAGCTCTCGTTGCGTGCGATGCGTAAACGGTTGAAGTTACGCAGCCGTCATGTAAAAGTCTGCGATAGCATATGTCTATCTTTCAAGGTTGACCCACTAAAACTTTTTTTAAGTTAATAATATTTGTTTTAAAATAATGCATTATTTGCGAAAGTGCTTTTTATAAACATAGTATCCAAATAATTACGATAGTCATCAATAAAATAAAATTTTGAACAGTATTGCCTTTTACACCATTTGAATTCAAGGAATATCTTATAAGATATTACAGTTTTACCGCGCGCGCATTTTCATATACATATAGGCCTACGACACTATTTAAATCTTTGCTCTCTCTCTTATGTGACGCAGACGAAGTTGCGCGGGACAGCTAGTATATAAATTAAATTATTGTTCTGCAGATAAAAAATACATGGGAATATGAGTTCTGTGAGCCCAAGCTTCTGGTCTTTCATTGTGTTTCATTTTCTATGAGCCAAAACAACACTAAATGTTCCAATTCATAGGAAACATTCACAACGCTAGAGTAAGCCCTTTCACATCTATTATAGATGATTTATGCAGCGTCAGCAACTGGTATTCATGCTGTACGGGATGCTGCAGTGCCTGGGACATCGATTGATGAATATAGAGCCTTGCCCATCACCTATACTATCCTCCCAGATTAGTCGGCTTTTAGTCAGGAAAAAACAGGTAAATACGTAAAGCTAACTAAGTCGCGCCGCGGCGCCGATAAACGAATGTTAAATATGCACAATTTTTTCAAAAAATAAAAATATAGTGGTTCATTTCCGGTATTGAACCATGACGTTTGGATAGAAAGTTAAGGTAATACCACAATATTAATATGGCACAATATCAATATTAAACGTTCCATTTGCAGGAACCACTGACCACATTAAAAGGGCACAGAGAGGCAGTATCTGGGGTGCAGTGGTTGGATTTCAACACAGTTATTTCAAGTGGCTGGGATCACTTACTCAAGATATGGGATTGCGAGCTTGGCGGTATCAAGCAGGACATTGCAGGTAATTACTTACCAACCTTCTAATATAAGGAGGCGGAAGACCAACGCTGTGGTACGATCTGCCCTATAACAGCACATGCTGAGTAGCGGCCTTGCATCTCTTCTCTTGCCCGTGGACGCAATAAGAAACTGCCAAGAGATGCCTCCGGAAGACGCGCTCGCCAACCCGTCTGCCTAGTGTGGCGAGAATGGCAACTAGCCCGTCATGATCACTGTTTGTAGATCCATGAATAGCTTATGTCCAGCAAGACGATCACGATGAATGAATTACAATTTTGTGTAGCGTAAAATGAGATCGGTCCATGATGATGTAGGCATGGATATAGCGTACGGCATAGGCTACTTTTTATAGAGGTACAGTCGCGTTCATAGTAAAGGATACCACTAAGGTAAGAATACACAGTTACCACTAACGCTTAATGGTATCTGAACGCGAATGTACAATGCAAGCAGCGGGCGGAATGTACTTAAATATACAATATTTGTGTCTGATCTAAATAATAAATAACTATTTGGAAAAAAAAATATAGAAATATCTCCACGTTTCTGTCGGCACTGTTAATAATTGTTCAGTTTTATTAAATAATGTTTTTCTTCTTATAGGAAACAAGGCCTTCTTTGACGTGAACTGGTCACCGCTTAATAACAGTATCCTCACAGCGTCAGCAGACAGACATGTTCGACTTTACGACCCCAGATCCACAGGTAAAGTCATCTCTCCCCACATGCGCTTAGGAGGAGCGTCTTGTCGAAAATTGCGATATTGTCTAAACTGTACAAGTTTATAATAATACAAATTTTAAGTAACCTCCGACACTACCTAGTCTCACTCCTTCCTAAACCTTCTTCGATATACTTAAATATACCTATGGAAATATGGTGTATAGGTCGCGCGGTGGTTTAAGATCGCTCGATGAATCTAGTGGGGGCAATCGGCGCATGTGTACAATCGCGCACGAATCGAGACGCGTGAACGCAACGCGGGAGGTGACCTTGATACCTTGAGAGCGACTGATCTACCAATGACGTGACGGCGTCAGCGCACACCCGCCCCCCTCACTCCGCACATCACCAAATAGACCTTAGAATTGAATACTGCACATACCCCTTCTACTTTTGCCGAGCGATCTTTAACTATCGCGCGACCTGTAATCCGTATGTAACGTAACCTTAGCAAAAGGTAAAAGAAACAGTCTGACAGGGACAGACTGGCAGACGCACATAGCGGTCAAATTAAAACACCTCTTTTTATGTGGGTTGTTAAAAAATAGGGTTGCATAGGTTTCTCACGTTATGTTATTTTATTACAGAAAGTATCGTCAAGACCACATTTACGTCTCACAACGGCTGGGTGCAGTCTGTCCGCTGGTCGACCACGAGAGACACGCTCTTCCTGTCAGCCGGATACGATGGACAAGTGAAATTGTGGGAAACTAGAAGGTAGAATCATCTCTATAACTCTATACTACTAATTGATTCAGGCGTGACTTTGCGGAAATTCATGGTAATATCTAAATGAACAACAAATGTATAGTAAGAAATCCGATCATATATATTTGTTGGATATGTCACCGTAAGATTATACGAACTGTTAGTTTACAAAGTAAATAGAGTGTTAACTGTCGATAAATTGTACTTAATTAATTAAATAACAAACCTTTTCGCTTGTGAAACGCACGAAAATTACTACGTTAACGCAGTCATTTTTGACAATTTACAAACTCACGATGGAAATCCGACATATTGTACTTTTTTTTTATACTACTAAATGACGAGACAAGCCGAAGGCCCACCTGATGTTAAGCGGTAACCTCTACCTATAACAATTGCAATGCCGCGGTGATCACGTTCACGAAGCACGTGACCAACGCTGCATTGCATTGCGCCCGTCACTCTGAGACAGAGTTGTAAAGTCTCATGTGCCCGTAATTTCATGTCACTATGCTATGTGTCCTTCCGAGCCATTTACACAACTAAGAATGTAACTTTTATTTCCAGTCCACGCACCCCGCTCTACGACCTGAGTGGCCACGAAGACAAAGTGTTGTGCTGTGATTGGACGAACCCGTCGCTTTTGGTCAGCGGATCCTGCGACAACACACTCAGAATATTCAAGGCGAAACACGCGGTCGGCAATGCGTGAAGGTTTACTATCCGATAATTTTTTTCATTTGTTCTAAGTTAATATTTTCAAGAAAATAGTGAGGTTCTAAGGTAATACGACACAGCTAACGCTCGGCAAAAGAATGAACATTATAATATACATCCTGCGACGCGTTTTGAATGGTCACCCTACTGTTGTTTGTTGTCAGTTTGTTTTCAAAGAGGTTGTAATTGGAAAAGTAGGATGACCACGCATTTCGTTTTTTCATTAAAATACGTAAATAACGAACCATCTCTGTTAACAAACCACCCTACTGTTGTTTGTTGACAGTTTGTTTTCAGAGGTTGTAATTGGAAAAGTAGGGTGACCACGCATTTCCTTTTTTCATTAAAATATGTAAATAACGAACCATCTCTGTTTTGATGTTACCTGTATGTATTTCTACGTACAGGTAACATCGCAATCGTTTACTGAGTCAGAAAAAAATGGTTGGGGATCACAACCCCGAAATCACCCTGTACTAGCCTTCCTCTGTAAGCTATCCAACACTCAAGTAATTTTTCAATTCGAAAAATTTGAGCTAAATTAATAATAATGTTAATGTAAAATTAATAAAAAAGAGCTATTCTTTAGCTAAATAAAATTATAGTATAAGATGAATGTGCATTCTTTATTTAGCTACGCTTAACAATGATAATAAAATTGCAAAATGTGCGCGGTAAGCGGACCTGTCTAGCCATTTAAAAATACTCAGTTTTATATTATTTTTCTTAAAGAATATTGGAACCGTTTCTGATTGTTCATTCTTTTCACACACGGGCGCTGGTGTCGTGTTAATGGACTACACCTACCTTAAGTTTCTGTTGTGACTTTCTTGAGTTTTAATCGGTAATCAATCACCTTTAAAACCCATGCACATTATCTAGTTGACCGTCAGTTTTAAACAGCCCGATCTTCCTTACTGTGGGCATAGGCCTTCTTAAGTTTGTTATAATGTCTATAACTGATAACTTACAGCTGTTTAAATTATAGTCGGATTAATTTTACCTATACGAAATTTGCCTAATTTATAATAAATTTAATTAATTTGCCCTGCAGTGGGACAGTACAGGCTCTTAATAATAATAATACGAAATTACACATACAGCAATATTTATATCTTTTGCCGGAAATTCATACAGCCTTAAAAGCCGCGTTGGCTGAGTGGTGTGTACCCCCGACTTTCGATGACGTATAAATCATCTACAATAGATGCAAAGGCCTTACTATACAGTCGTATTGGATGTCACTTTCTCATTACAAAATGTATAACATTAATATTTTCAAACATTATCCACTCATAAGAAAACCATAATTTCACTTTGGATTCTCTGTATCAATACTAAAGCAATATAAGATAAAAAAGCTTCTTAGAGACACAAACTGTAGTTCATTAAAAATATATTGTATACACCTTATTGCCTTAGCAAAAGTTCAAAATTACGATAAACTTTTGACATGTTACATTTACACTATATGGGTTAGCGTTGTAAACTAACTAGGTCCGTTCTAACTATCAGTGATAAAATAGCATTTAGCAATAAAAAAAAATTATTATTACACTACAATTGTTTTACTTTGTCCTTCATCACCAATGCTCGCATGTAACTTGCACAATCATTGGTGGGTACCAGAAAAGAGGGCGAAGGCCTCGAAAGGTCACCAAAGTTCAAAAACCGGGCAAGAGCGAGTGGGACTCGTGCACCGAGGGTTCCGTGCTATCATACAATCAATATATATAAAACTCTTCCGTTACTGAGTGACTGACAGACAGCGCACAGCCTAAACCGCTGGACCTAGAGACTTAAAATTTGGCACATACATATATACCTTGAGTATCCTAGAGATGCACTAAGGAGGGAATTTTAGAAATTCCCACGGGAACGGGGACTCCGCGGGCGAAACTAAATAACCTATTTAAAATATTTTGTTCCTAAAATAGATCTGTCACAAAAATTTAATCACCAAAACTCAGGGTTCGCCGATATATATCAGCGGATATATATCAATTGATTTTTATCTTGATATATGTATATCAATTGATTTTTTCCTGTCTTCTGAACTAAACATTTTGGAGATTAATGTTTACCCTGGCAACGTAGCGAAAAACTACAATTCAGAATAATTTAGTTTGTTTCCCAAAATGGCAATCTCATTTAAAGTTGGGGAAATCCCCTTTAACTTACCAGTACGGCTAGCTTTTTATTGAAATTCAAACCTTACACTTTGATCTTAGCCAAAAGGCCGAGAAACGATTCAAACTTTAACATATTTATCATTTAAGGTTTATTTTACGAGGTATTAAAAAATGGGGATTTCGTTATGCTCCTAGCGTTAATAATTTTAGCTAGCGTGACAAACGAACATACTGAATGACATTCGCTTCTTTTTCATAGCCTGGATATATATCCGATATATATCGGATATATATAAAAAAATCGGATTTTTGATATTTATTATAAAAATCGGATTTTTTAGAACCCTGCCAAAACTAGATCCCTCACAAAAAACTAGGTTAGGTTCTGCTTGTTTTGTTAAAGACGTCGCATCGGCGATATTGGCGTCAGGTTCCAAACATTTTTTCAGAGTTGATATTTTATGTTTTGAACTTTCATATTTTTTCCTTTAAATTGGTAGTTGGTTTACACAATTGTCGAATAACTGATGAATGTGCATGTTTCGTTGTTTTTATTTATTAACGGTTAATTACAAGGTGTAGAAAGCTGAAATTCAGTGTGCGTTTATTTGAATTTTGGCAAATTATGTGAAGTTGTTATCTTGTTAAAACTCCCTTATTTGAGAATCGAAATAAGTAAACCACTTTTAGTACTCAAACTGATAATTATTATATCTTCGAAAATTATACGTAGGGTTTCACAATTACTATTACAATTATTACACTATGATACTTATTTCTAATAGGCATCAGTCAGTGCAATCGCAGAGCGCCTTTCTTAAGTAGTTCAAGAGATAGAGGCTATTTTCGATTTTCAGAAAAACTCGTCCAATTCATACACCATGCAGTGGTTTTACCACTTTTGGTTTGCATTTTTTGGAAAAACTAATAGGACACCAATTGGCACATATTACAGCGTACCTGCCTAACGAAAAATCATGTCTGTTTGTCCAGCCGTTCCGGAGATATGGAAATCTGCCAAACGTTACTGCAGCAGTAATTGGAATTACCGAAAAACCACAGGACGCACAAATGCCGCTGGCCGGCCAAGGACAGGCACAAATATAAGCTACCTTTTAGGCTACTTTAAATTTGGCTAAGGCTAATAAAAAGAAATCGTGCCGCTGCAGTAACGTTTTCAGGCGTTACTACTTACGTATTTTATTTTTTCGAATTACTCTGAAACCTTAATAGGCACTTATTTTATTTTTAGGGCACATTAACAGGGTATAGCGCTCTAATTTTTCTATATCCGCGTCACCATTGTAACGTAAAGAACTACATTCAAATAATTGTATATCAACGCGTCGCCGTAAGTACATTTAATCATATTTTGCATCAGAATCTATAGGTTCGGAAAAATAACAAGTAATTATTTTATGGGTAAGGAATGAAATAATGAACAGGATTTTGGTTTCGCTTGTTTTATTTCAATCATCGCTCTTACAAAATATGTTCAATGCAAAGGAACATGACTCGCATTCGTACAATAAAACATGCTTCTTAGTACCATTTTGATTTATTCATAAATTATTTTAGATTCCATTTAGCATAACTATAAATAATGCGGGTCACATAAAATGCTCATAGCACATTATAGAAACTTGCAAACACTTCGTAACAAAATAGATTACATAACTTTATCTTGTGTTTCTCTGCGAGAAATGATACACAATTATCATAGTTATGCCAAATTCACACCGACCACAACGAAGCAACATGTCCCTTAAAAATAGTCTTTCTTACCAACAATTTCATTTCATTTTTTTTACATTTTATGAAGTTTTTATTTTTGCATTTTCGTATTTCTAGGCTACCTAACTAAATTTTAACTATTCTATTCTACTGCTAGACTAGTCTTCGGGTAGAACACCACACTAAGCGATACGACATGGACAAGTACAGCGTATCTTACCGAATCAATTTTCCTTGAATTTTCATTATACTTAGTCAACTACATAACAAAAGAGGTGAAAGCAAAATTGTTCAACTGAAACTTAGAGTTAAGAATGTGTTCACTAATTTCGCTTACATTAAGAGGGGGGCGGGCGGGCGCGGCGCGGTCACTTCAGTCCATACAAATTAAATTATTTAAACTAACAAAGGAAACTACGCTAGAGTCGCCGCGCGCGCCCCTTCCCGCCCCCCATTGGAAATATATTAATCTAGGACTCTATTCTATCTATCTTAGCATCGAAACATTTTTTTTACTATTCTACCCTATCTATTACTTTAAGCCTAAACTAACACCTATCCAACGTTTTATTCTTCGATCCCCAAAGCTAACCTTTCTCTTTTTAAAACTTGTCAAACATTCCCTTAGTAACGACTTATGTCTAAAACATTTACTTAAACTTCACCTTATTCATCGACATGCTACAGTTGAATGTTAGTTTTGGATTGGAATCCCGATGTTTGTGCTTTTACTGCGAGTGTCAGTATAGCGAATCGTCGGTAATCTCGGCGTGCGTCACACATGTCTCGAACGACCGGTGAGTCGAGTCCAACTAGGAACATCTTCTTCACTCCCGCAAACAACTCATCATGTGTGAAAATGCAACGATCAGACAGCCACAATATTTACTCATCAGTTGTTACAAAATACTTTAAACATAGTTTTTACACTACTTCTACTTTTATGAATTACGGTAAGTTCATTATTACCTGTAAAAATATTGTTTTTAAGCGCATGCAATTGCTATATTGTATTCATTATTTATTCATTATTTTAGGAAGCTGAAGGCACTAACTATGAAACCAAATTTATTGCTTATTCGGAAAGAAAGTTGTAGAAAAATAATTTTGGTGCTAAAAATACATTTTCTCTTGACGGGTATTCCATACGAGGACCTTACGAAGTCTTTCAAAGAATTAGTGATGGGGTCCACACTATGAATTAAAAATATTTATATGTTTTCTAACGACATCGATCTACATTTTGGAATGAAACAAAATGGGTATGGGATTGGACGTGTAGTCCGGGAACGTAAAAACGGTGCACTCTTAATAATATATCTCGACATCAATTTAAATGCAAATTTAGCGGAAACACCTATCGGAAGACTGCATTTACAGGAAGCCACAGTGTCCGTGGAACACTAACGATCACTTAACTAAGTACCACGCGCCCTCGGTACTACATTGCACTTCATGGTATTTTTTTTCAAGAAGTAAAAGGCGGTTCTCAAGTCAGTTCAAAAAATTTGGCTTGATCAGTTTAAGTTAAATATTACTGATCTCCGGAGTATTACGGATCATTTTAGTCGAATTTTATATTCTAAAATCTCACACTTTTGTCCTCATTTTGACGCGAATTTTTACTTATCACTGCGTTCGTGTTGTAGGTAGAGTCGGGCAGTCAGCTATGGGTATGTAAACTGTTCTTTCAGACGAGATACGACGTGCGTACGTCTTGTCTTTTAAACGGGCCGGTAGTTATTCGTACCAGAATGATTCAAGAAAACTTCTCGTCTTTTGAGATGAATATTGGGTCTACGTGCTTGAAATAGTCCATTAAGTACTCAATATTGTGCCTCTAAAAGTTTAAATGAAAATATAATGTACTAATTTATGTACAATCCAAAATGTTACCGGAATAGTACAGTTTCAGCCTTTCCTGAGAAAAAAACAACAAAACGAATACCGATCTAAATTTTGTCGAAAATCTACAATTTATTCAAAACCTGTTGTTTTCTAGTCTCAGTTCCTGTATTATTAAGTCGGTTCACAGGTTTTGAACAAAGGCTCACCGCTTAATTGTCCGTTAAAATACAGTTAATATATCAAACATTTAACTATTCTTCAGTCCCTGGTTGTATAAATATTTTCCTACTTCTTACTCGACTTTAATGATTTGTATACTTTGGTTCTGATGAAATTCTTGACGTGCCAAAATAGAATTAAACAGTTGCGATATAGTCGTACCCATCAACAATGTATATACATGTATACATATCCATGTATAATTTATATATATTCATTATAAAAATATCAAATTTCATATAAAGTCATAAAGTGTACCCAAAACCTACGTGATGGTACAAAAGTGTTAGTTCGCGCCAATACGGGCGTTCACACTTTGGATTTCGAATCCTTACAATTTTATATTGTGGAAATAAACGGTGGAATTTAGTTTGGGAGTTTACTACTGGAATGTGCCGACCGCCTACGAGATAACAACTACACTTGATTCAGTACACGATTCTCAAAAAAGGATCACTTTAATCACGTGTCAAAACATGAGTCCATAACGTACAAAAATTGTATAGACATGTAAAATGTATAAATAGAATTTGCGTACGAATTCAATCGTACGCCTGCTTATTGCTAGGTTGCCGTGCCATCAGCACTTGCTACTAAGCGCAGACGTTTCTGGAAGTCACCAGCCCTCAGCTCCGGGCTTTGGGGGTGTTATTGCTTTCTCACCGAGAGCTACAAACAGCTACCTATCAAAACTGAAAATGGAAGATAAACAGTATGTATACAATTCAGTCTGTATTCGGGTTTGGCATCGACTTTATTGTTATTGAAGAGTGAACGTATCAAATGATTAAACCTATTTGTGATGATATATTTATGCATACGATTATTTATTTTCGAGTCCGGCAGAGACAAACGACAAATACCAAGCCGACAAATCATCGGAAACCGCGATTCCTGGAAGACAGCGCCAGAAATATGACTTGATATAATACTGTGTTTGTGAGTAGACTTTTGGAAACTAAAAGTAAGCACCACGCAATTTTTAAAACGCCTGCTCAACAATTACACTCACGACCGAGTTTCACTGTGGTCGTTCATCGATAAATGGTTTGCAAACATTGGTTTTGCTTCTAAGCTGCTTCACTTTTTTAAACTTTTAATAACAAAACGTTCAAAATGTATTTTTAAAATACTAACCCCCCGTTGAAGATTCTCAATCTTCGGCATAACTTTAGTCGAACCTACATGGTGCAGTCGGTACTGCACCCTTACCATAACACACATAAAGCCATCTCACCTCCTTCCTACTACCTGTTAGTAAATACTTTGATTCCTCATGATATGAACATTTACTTATCCTTCTATCCGACTACTTTCAGATATTGCTCACACACCTATGCCATTTTAAAATAAACTTTTGAAAATAAATAAATAATAATACATTTGTAAAAATATTACGCTTTTAAAATCTGTATTTGATTGCACGATCCATTCAATTTCTTTGTGACCACTGTCGAACTGCGAGCGAATCAGATTTCTTACCTTATATGACACCGAAATAAAATAAAAAAGAAGGCCGCTAGGCAATAAAATTTCCCATCTCGATTGAAATTAAACTACACTAAAATAAATACCTAACTATCTTAAATAAATCTTGTCAACATTCAAAACCTGCGCCTAAAAATCTTAAATTTACTTTCGTAAAACAAATAATAAAATTATAATGTAAAAACACATTTAAAAATTGCAGCTATATCTATACAATCAAATCGTCCGCGCCGTAAGACCTCATCAAAACATCTCAGCGAGGCGTCGGTCGTAAACAAATCCAGCGAATTAAATAAATTAGAGGAGCTCTCGCAGGCAGCTTTCGATGAAGTCTACAACGGCCGCAAATTAAAACTAAAACAAATTAACATCGTAAAAGTCACAGTTGCTTTGAATTTTTGGCTCGTGTACAGCACGTATTGTTGCAGTGGTGTCGCGTTTATTTGGCCGGGTAGGGCTGGTAGGCCTCGTCGGGCGAGGCGGCCGTGGACGCGTGCTCGCTCTCCATCGGCATCTGGATGATGGGCGGGGTCGGGCCCGTGAAGTACTGGTACGGGTGCGACGCGAAGTACTGAAACACAGACCAGAGCGACATCAGCGGACAGAACTAGCCCTCACAAAACGTCTTCCGGCACCACCGACTGCCTTATGGCGTATGCCGTAAACGTTGAGGATACGACACATTGCACATGCAACACCATTATATCCCATCCATGTGTAAGATGATTTTACATTCCCTTTCATGCATACCCCATGATGAAACTTCTCACTTATACGAATACAATACACAACAATTTGGTGACAGCCCTGATTTGGCACCCACTGGTAGATTGAACCAAGGATCTAATTCTGCTCGGTTACTGAGTTCCCCGTGCTTTTCTAGCTTCCGTTGCGGTTCACATACAATCTGATGACTACAAACACGTTACAGAAAGCACCTACTGTACCTGCCTATGATCCCTTCGATCAGTTAGTATGGAACATAATTATAATAGCGTGGTGCTTTGGAACACCGTGCATACGTATTGAGGCGGAGTACAAGTGGCATGGTGGTAGCGTTTCAAAAGCGATTGTATCATAGCTGCTAAGCATAGGAATTGGGTGCATTCATGTTTGAGCAGATTACTGCCGACCATCCCTTTATTTTATTGTCCAAACCCGATTCATTTACATTGCATTACATGAACTGGCTAGGCATAAAGTACAACAGATATTTTTAAGGATTCTCACCACAAGGCTTATGACTTATGACTTTAATTTCAACCGATGAGATGTAATCTGAGAGGTAGCAAATGTTGTTAAATGATAGGACTGTCTAAAAGCCTATTAGATAGTCGACGGCAATATGCTCTGAACTAATTTGGCCTAAGGTTAGAGCGCACAGATTGAACTAAAGCACTCACGTATAACTCATTATCCGGCCTTAAGCTGTCCCAGTTTACCTGGAAAACAGAGAAATACCGTCAGTCGTTTATTTTTTTTATTTGACTGGACGCTCTTTGTTCTGACGCTGCGTTGTTTCAGGCCATTTTAATTGAGATATTTTTGCTAACCACCACTCTATTGTTCCCGCTGTCATTGTTCTGATGTCTCATTTCAATTTGTGCTCTTGGGGGAACTACGCATGTGACTATAATCTAAGCTTATCTTTTATTATGCTTAGCTGACTATATTTATGCCTGGTTCGTCTTTACCCTATCCCTATTTGTTTTCTGCCTACAATACAGTAACCATAAATTGCACATTAAATTCGTTGCGTTTGAATAATGTGATAGTTTTTATTTCACTCGTTCACAATCATAATTTATGTGGTTGTTCCTTACTCCGAAGTTCCTACCATGAACCTTCCTACTACTATATTACGTTACGATCTGCTACAGTGGTATTACAAATACCTAAGAATAAGCCTTTGTTAACCGAACAGAAGTTAAATATGATCTCTTAGAGATCATTGATTTCTTCTTCTTTCGTCGAAGCTTTGTCTTGAGCGTCCATGTAGTAACAATGGCATCAGAAATCGTGATATAGCGTTTGAAACTATCATGGTTGTGAACACTATGAACCATATCTGAGGGATATTTACCATGATTTGAGTCCTTTTGAGTTTACCGATATTTCGACGCAGTTTATCCGTGATCATGCATGTGTAGCGAACAACACAAGCTGACTTATGAACATTATTTCACTCTGTTTGCACCCACTGTAAATGGGTAGGTGGGTAAACCTTTTGTGTAATACAAAAGAAAAATCGTATTACAGTTTTTAGGGTTTTCGACGGAAGAAGACTCAAAACATGGTAATTAGAAACGGGAGTTGCTCATCCTAAATGGTGCATAGAACTATACTTACGTATTGGCTAGAATCGATAGGCATGTGGCTAGGATGCGCCTGATGGCCCGCATGATGGGACGCATGAGCCGGCGGAATCAGAGCCGCATACGGAGCCAGCCACGCCGCCGCCGGGTGTGTCGGGTGGTGGTGATGCAGCTGCGGGTGGTGGTGGTGGAACGCAGCCATGCTGTACATCCCGGCACCTCCGCGGTACACTCCTGTGCAATCCCCGCCGGCGCCGGCGTTCACGCCTCCCGCGTACACGCCGCTGACAGCCATCGCCTGCAGAGTCAGAGAGTATGACTGATATTTAATGAGTATGCATTGCCTCGTTCTGTGAAAGGGTACTTGCAAACGAAAGAAAGAAAACACATATTTTTGACCACAGACAGACGACAGTACACAGTAGGAGAAAAAAGCAACGAACAAAATGAGAAATAAGAAAAGCAACAATAAGAAATAAAGAAAGTGTTGCGTTGGGCCAAAAATGAGATTCTGTTTCAGCATTATTGTCAGAACTAGCTAAATAGCTGCGGCGCTGTATATGAGGCAAACAGCGGTCCAACAACGGTCTTAAAAATATAAACTGACTTAAGAATCTGCTCCACGACCGCCACTGTAGGAGTTTTCAGGACGAACCGTAAATGATGGTTCAAGCAAAAGTAGTAGTGTTATGTAGAGTTAGCTTTAGCTTTATAAACACTTTGTCATGTTTTAGTTTAAAAAGAATCTATTTTGTGAAAGATAAATACATGTCTTTTTACTTTTGCGTTGTTCTCGAAATAATGGGTAACTTAGTATCCATAAAAAAATCACTTGAAATCATTGTTCTATAGGACAACTTAACGGGTTTAGTCCGTTGTCCCCCGGTCCCGTATTCACCCGGTCCTTTCTCCCCGATTAAAATAATTTTTATATCGATATTTTCGTCACTTTTGCGTTAATTTACATTATGTACAGGTGAAAACTAAAGTGCCGAGACCATAAATGATTTGGGTGTGTTGATTTGAAATTGAAATAAGACTCTCATTTTACACGTAGTAAAAATGTGAGAGTCATATTGGTGTTTTGGTTTTCGGGTTTCGTCATCCGCAACTCTAAAGAATTTAAGTCCCATAAAACTAGGTTGAGGCTGTTTAATACATTCGTCCTATATATATACAGTAGCTCCATATGTACATACGTCCGTTACTTGTTTTCTCCAAACGCTTGGAATTCATTCAAGGACGTTTCCTGAGTATAGTTCCTACGTACGGTAACATGCTTGCGAAAAAAATCAAGAGTCCTCACTCTTATCTCGTAGGAAAAAGCTAATCCTATTTTTTTATTCAAGATATAAACCGGAGTTATAGATTGCCTTGAACTTACCAGTAAATTAAATATATAGGTACCTTTAACATTACCTAGCAAAAAGCTTTCGACCTATTCTTTGTACCTTTTTCTAATAGCAACTTAAGACAAAATGCTGTTTCTTTTAGGCTGTGTAAAGCTTATACACTTTATTAAAAATAAGCGGCCGTTATTTCTTCAGGAGAACTTCTGCATACATCCAAAAAAACCTACTGTCATCTTTCTGTGAATAGCCCTTTTTATACGAGGATTATTTATTTATTTCTTGCATTTGTCACTATATAAACCGTAACATACATATGTATATCTAACTTTCTATACCGAATTCAGTTGGTTATTATATTACCCAAGTATCTAAATAATAATCCTTCTTTTCCTTTCATGTTTCTTTCTTATTTAGCTTTACATGGCCAACTTTTATTATTGCTCGACGTTTTGACAGGATTGCACCCATCGTGGTCCCGGGAAGACTGATAAATGCCCGGTTAAATTGTGTTAATAATGTGTTGAGATCGCTAAATTTCAAAAAGTCTTGTTAGAAACCTTTGTTCAATTGTAACAATTTTACATGTAGGCAATTACAAGTAAAGTTCTTAAATAAAAATTATGTTTAAACAATTGTATCCTATTCGGACATACAGTAATAACCTTAAAATTGGAAAAGATCAACAATTACAATACTAGGTATATTTTTCATATTTTCATAAAGCATTCTTTTATATTATAATGCACAGCGTTCACTAGCCATTTTCGTAATTTACTTTTGAATACATTTCCACACAGCTGTTTTAATTCTAGTGGAAGATGATTAAATATTTTAATTGCTGAAATCTAAGCACAAACCAATAAATAGTGCGAAACCAGTAAGCGATGTCTATGTTCTTATATTAATGGTTAATCAGAAACCTATAACCCATACAAAAGTAACAGCAATATCTTCTGGATAATACCGACGCGACGGTCGGAATGGAAAGCACGTAAAGTTTATTGCAAATGAAGACAGACTCCGTTGTCTTGCTTTGTATTATGTTTATCGAATTACCGCGAATGTCTGGAGTGTTACAATCTTTATTCGATAAAAGTCTCCGCCATTATTATGCTTTATGGCTTGCTGTCTCGCTACTTTGCAACAGAGAACAGTCCCTGTGATTTAAAATGCATTTACTTTAAGAGCAGGATTTAAATGAAACCTCCATGGCTTTTAAAATAGTTTCACAAAAAATAGCCAGAATTCTAAAACTATTAGCGCGAAAACAAAGTATTTTTAAACATGGGCCGAACTCGCAAAGACGTAAAGTGCTTTCTAATTTTGGTAAAAGGGAACTGTGGAAAGTTCAGGAAAGATTATTTATAGAATTTCCCTTTGAACGCGCAAAGGAATATTATGATTTGTTGAGACAAATTAACTTTGTTTCTCCTCCGGTACTACCGGTATGGTACTCCTACTAAGAATGAAACGCCAGTCAAGATACACTCTTAAGAAAATCTGTCTTAGCCTACGTTGTCTGCGCGTTTTTGTGAAACAATGTCTGAGTATAGTAATGTTAGTGTTCAATTAGTCATATCCACCCAAAAGCTGATATTCGCGCCAGAGTTAATACTTACTTGTGTCAGTGAGTCGTTGTTATCCCGCCACACTCTGCCGCCGTTGTTATCGTTCTTGTAGAGCGACTTCTTCTTGTTGCCTCCATCGGCGAACTTCACCAGTAGAGGCTCCTTGGCACCCGGGATCGGGTTGCCGTTGAACATCTGGTTCGAGAAGAACTAAATTTTACTTCGAGATATACTTTTCAGAAACATTGGGGCAATTATTTGCAGGTCCCTCGACAAAGGTCATAAAGAATAATTTGGTACAACAGTTTATAATTTAACTCTTGAAACTATCATGGTTATGAACACTATCGTCGGAGAGTCTTGTTGAGTTTTAACAACACTCGAATTAATACTTTAATCGTGATCCCCGACTTGGAATCTGCTTTTGAAATCTAGCAAAGGCAAAGCAACGACATGTCTTAGACTCACCTGAATGATCTGCTCGCATTTCTCCCTAGACTCCATCCGAGCAAATCCAACGCCTTTGCTCTGACCATAAGTGTCGCGCAAGATCCTTGTCGACACAACTTGGCCGAACTTGGCCAGCAGCTGGTCTACGTCATTCTCTTTGAAGTGTGGCGGCAGGTTCGCCATATACAAGTTCGTCGGATCTTGTTCTTGTTGCTGGAAATGTCATTAAAAACATGTGTAGCAAACGCTCTGTCATCCCAAACAAATAATCTCGAGTCCTTACTAGGTATTGATTTTAACAGAGACTTAATATTATCGGCAATTGACAAAATCTTTGTCTTAGCTGAGCTGATAAAACAGTTCGTCCAAATTAAAAGGGAGCTTGATGATTTGATCTCAAGCAAAGTGTCTTTCAGACAAAATAATAAGGTTTGAATTTCCTTGAGAAAGTTTCCGTGATTAACTTTCTTACTTTAAGACCAATGTTGATCTTTAGTTCTATTTACAACTTGCTAATTATACATCTTATTTTGTAAGTATACCTTACTCTTGAACTAAATTTAAAACAACTTCACTTATGCCATTAATTGTTATCAAGCGTTAGTCAGTATCGAAAATTATCGCAGTGTTCTGAGAATGTTAAAATTAGCTGAAGCCCGCATAGATTATCTAGACACTGAAGCCAGCTCTGACGTAATCAGCAGATCGATCTAATATACTAAATAACATTACGTATGTAGGTGTTATCAACGACATGGGCAGTATACATCAGCATAGAGGTTATGAAGCTAGTTACGAGTCGCATACACACTAATTTAATATCGAAAGCATAGAATACCCGAGCCCAGTAGCGAATACATTATTTTAACGCTGAAGCAAACGACAAGATAGAACCAACAGATGAAATGTCTGAAGTATAGAATAGTAAGCGTTAATTGTTTGCATCGGATCGGCACCATTGGAGTGAATACTTACAACGCAATAGTGTAAGATTGGTCTGTTTGTATCGAACACGTACCAAATACCACTGGCGATGTTCCCCAAATGGCCTGACAATGAGTGATCGGAAAATCCGGTGACGTTGAAATTTCACCGTGACATTGTTAAATTATGATTCGCCCATTATGTCGATGATCTAAACTGGACCTACTTCAACTAGACAGTTTCAAACATCTATTTAATAAAACAAAAAAGGCATTATCTTGCTGGTTGAATATTCACCTCGACAGGACAGAAAGTCTACAAGTATGCATAAACTCTCAAATCTAGCAACTTTTACATGATAGAGAACACGGCTCCAAGTTTTAATGCTCAATAAAGTTTTACAGCATTTTTCAAGAGATAGGTATAAGGGGTATAGTATACTAAAGCTATAAGTAAGGGTAGAAGGAGTTCGGGATGGGACCAGTGACGGGGGGCAAATGTTGGGGCAATCTAAATAAATTACAAAGGTACAAACGCATCTTAGCGCTTCCAGGTACCCGTAACAGTTAGTAGGTACGACGTGTCTAATGTGAATTCTGTTTTATCGTTTACAGCGGTAATCTTGCGTAACGTGAGCTTCAATTTCACACTTGCCTCCCCTTTCATTAAATGGTTTTATTTAATCCATTAGATGTCGGATGGAACAGGGAGTATGATGGTCTCGGTTCTGATGGAATTAGAGGAGAGATAGAGCGGATTAGGAGCAGGCGGTTAGTCATAATAGTATTACTTGCATGCACAACGTACACGGTTCAGTCTACGCAGGAACCAGATACCCACTTTAGCCATCTGGGCCTGAACACCTTTGGCTTGTAATCCTTTTACCGCGGCTTCCGCAGAGGCGATCGTTTCAAAATCTACAAAACCGTAACCTGCGGAAAAAAAGTGAAATAGTTCATGAGATATTGCGCCTGCCTCACGTGTTGGCACGGAAAAGTTGTTACTCTGATGATTCATGCTTGACATAAAATACTAAGTCTCAAAAACAACTGTACTTAAAATATAGGGAAAACATAGAAATGTGACTAAAATGAACACATATTGCCTACTCGAAAGTAGCTTGATGGATAGAACGTGTTTTCGAATAAATTCAACACTGTGAGACAAATAGGAAAATTGGTACACTGTGCATAACTTTTGAAAATAAAACTTATCATCATCTGTGCTTTGGTGCAATAATGAAGATGATAACTACTTAGATAACGTCCAAAAATACAAAATAAATATAATAAGAATAATGGTAATATCATAAATATGAATCAAATAGAAAGTGATCTAGTGTTCGTGCATATATTGGAAAAAAATCTCACCATAGATGGGTTATTAATGAAGGAGGTATTATGGTATTCTAGAAAATATTAATATTTTTTTAAGTCAGTTAAATTGTTACAGATGCAAATCTATTCAAAAGTTAATCAGACAAATATAATGAAACAATATAGTATTATACATACGTGAAACTATGCACAGGTTTATTACTAGAAGTATAAGTAATGTTAATACTATGATAGTGTTAGGGACGTACTTTTATGAATCATCTTTACCTTTACATTTATTTGTATTCTTATCCAATATTGCTTTCGTTGAAATTATGTTGCCATACCTGAAACAAACGTGGCTATGAAAACTGGCCCACGATCCGTCATACAATTAGAGCACAGTAATTGGATACGTACATCTGGCACATTTGGACGAGGTCCTTATCGGTGGTGTTCTGGTTGAGGCCTCGTATGTAGAGGTTGGTGCGGCTGAGCTGTTCTCCTCCGATGCCGGTGGAGGCCGAGGACGCCGGCGGCGGGGGCGCGGTGCTCAGGCTAGTCGAGCGGGTGCCCCCGGCGGAGCCCGTGTTGGATGACGAAGATGACGCCGTGTTGGCTGGCGAAGCTGCGGTCGGCACTCGAGTGCCGGTAGTCGCGCAGCCGCCTCCCATCGTCGCACCGGAGTACTGCAAAGATACGCACATTTTTAACAAGATTGATGACGATGTCTTCCAGGCCGATAACGGCGGATACTTTCCTCTGATTATACCGAAGAGTTTTGTTCGTGTGCTCTGATATGACTTGAGTACCTACTCTATTCTGGTATTGAAAGTAAGTAATTGTAAGTCAGGGTATTATTTTTCGAAGTTACAATGAGATCATCGACGAAATAATATTGTCTGGTTGTCTTTATAAACATAAAACAAAACGCTGATTAAATTAATCGATAGTTATTCAGTGGTTTTGGCATATTATCGTACTGTCATAAAACCAATTCAATTAGTGTTGAATATTTTATTCAGCGTTGATAAGTCAGGGGGAAATTGTGTCAAAATGCGTAATAATTTATGTTTGTCTGCCTTGAGAAGAGGTAACGTTTGTGATTTAGTGTACCTATATAATATATAGGCCTCCAAAATCACGTATTTACAAACAATTTAAAATCCTTTTTTTTAAACTTTTCAACCGGGTGCGGCAAGAATGCAGCCTAAACATAAATTAATATCAACCAACCGTAATTCAGAAACAGTGAATTTACTTTTCTACTGTAATGTTATCATTTTTTAACAGCTCTAAAACCTTAGGCTAGGTTACAGCAAAATATTGGTGTTGAAACTGGTATCAGTTTAAACGTTATGGACTGAAAAACCTTACTCAGGATCGAACCCAAGTCGATGGGTATTATTTGAGTATTTATTTGGGTGAGTATTTCCTTGAAATGTTCTACCTAAGTGTGGTTTACAACTACAAAAATTACAAGCTAATGACTGAATATATGAGATACGTTCACCACTCTTACTTTGAGGGACCGCGCGCTTTCGCGTAGCGCAATTATCACGTTGGACATTTAACTGTAGGCGGCTTTAATTTTAATTAGTGCTTGTTAACCATAATTATTCACACTTTAATTTTACAGCGTTTCCATCGCTGCTACATTGTTATTTTTTTTACAAAAAAGTTCTTGTTACGATTCATGCTTACGTAAAATTGTAAAAATATAAAGTAATGGTTCACAACTTAGTCCCTGCTAGAAGCGATACTAAATCAAGTTAGAATTTGATACTGAACAGCGCCAATAAATCTTGAGCAGCGGCGATATTTCAATTCTAATTGGAACGATAGGAATGGTTAGAAGTTCTGTTCCATTTTGTTTCAAACTTCTGCTTTGGATTGCTCTTTCCGTTACTACTAAGTTCTAAATTTTATTCTGAAAGCCCAACTTGGTGAAATGAACGGGGCAGCCGTATATAGGCTGTTCGCAATTTTATTAGAGCTTAAAGAAATACTTGTCAATCGCGGCCGGATTTTCGCTGAATACATTTATTTACTTCCTACTCGCCATTTTTGGAACACCTTTACCAAATACTGATAGATAAGCTAGGTGATATCATTGTGTTTCAAAACTTCCGGATAGTCCGGTACATTTGATCCCAAGGTGCGTGTTTGTAAGTCCCCGTCTCGACATGAAGTGGCACGCTCGTAACCATGAAGGTACTCGACTCTCGAGCTTCCGTTGAAAATAACTGTGCTGGTGTTAGAATGCTATTAGTTATTTAGTCGAGTAATGACGAGGGGAGTAATGAACGCATGCCGATTCGGAGCACGCACCACTAGCTAGGCTAGGGTCTCCTATTGCTTTATGAGTTGCTCGCCGCGACCGACGTTTACTCGACTTAGCTGGAGCTTTTCCGATCGCATGCGTAAAAAACAAGGTTTTATTCGATAAACTTGTACATATTTGCTACAAACAGCAGGCGGGAGGATTTTAAGAAAATTGTAAGATGAAAATTATTTCGGCACGAATTCGATGGAAAAAGTTCAGCCCTTAGGCATATTTGGTTCATGAAATTGCCAATTGTATGACGCCAAACTAAGAACAACTTGCGGCCGTCTGGGATGTGAATCACAGTCAATCAAGCCTGAGCTTTCTCTCCGAAGAGCACCACAACCACGTACGGACAGATTGCGTGGATTTTTTAAATCCGTCTCGCTCTACCTCCCTGTACATAATCACAACTTCGACTACAATCGGGAAAACACCTGAAACACGGCTATGCAATATTAAACTTTACTATTATGTAATAGTTTTTAATATCGATCGGCACGCAGCGGCACGTGTTCATTCAGGCAGGTACACATTGTGCCTATATACGAAAACAGTTAGTTTAAATTAACGAAGAGGTTCGCGGCCTACTAGAAATAGCAATTTAGTTCGATATACAACTATTTAACGAGAAACTAATGACTGTAAGATATATCGGTTGGAGTATAAATGGTTTGAATTGGGTTTAATTAAACCAATGTTATCTAGAAGTCCTGAGGCAAAATTTATGTTCAAAATCGAATTACCGAGTTGATAATTGGAATGATATTTTATAATCGATTAAAAATATCAAATGCCCAGAAAGTGTTTAGCTACGGGGTTTATCATCCATCCTTATTTATTGTGATATCTTTGCAAAAGCGTGAATAAAGGAAATATTATGATTAAATTATGTACAGCGAAGGAATTAATCATTTTTGTTGTTGGTGAAACAGAGGGCCGACATTGTATTTACATATGGCTCTCTATTTGCATTTAGTTAACATATTAATCTAGCGTATTCAGCGTGTCGTTGACACAACTCATCATAGCGTGGTTTATGTCCTGTGCACAAGGCTGGATGACGGCTGGACTGGATGATATTCATATTGGAGATGCATAACTGTAACAAGGGGATTATGCTTGACAATCAAATTAAGATAATCCGTAGACACAGGCTTTGGTTAACAACCATTACTATAAACTAGCAGCGCCCTTTCCCGTGGAAATGCTATTTCAGCTTAATTTTTTTAAGCTCATACTACCTATGATATAGGAAATCTTTTTTTTTTGTGTACAAGCTCTTACATTCTTTTAATATTCTAAGTACATTATATTTTAATTATAAAGAAAAATATTCTTGATTTAAATTCAAATGATAAGACCTACTTCGCCGTAACACAGTTATATATAATTAATAACTAGCACGGGAAGTACATATGTCTGAAAACTCTTGGTGCTGATCTAGACAATTTTCTTTCTTTCTTTAGTATATCAGAGGCATCGTTTAAATTGTATCATTCTCGGTAAATAAACATTCATTCCATACGGGTATAAAATACTTAACGAGTAACATAGTACCTAAGCTTGTTATAACTAGCTTTCCATTAGTTTCCATTGGTGTAAGGATTTTATATACAATCAGTTTAGTGGTTTAGGCCTAAAAGCGTAACACACAAACAAAATCACGTTCCAATTTATAATATTAGTAAGGACAAAATACAATATTAGATAGTATAACAATCTTCGTAATCGTTGAAACACCCTGAGAATACCTAAATCACACTATCTGCTAACGTTAATGATGTATACAAAGTAGTATTTGCGTCGTCTCAAAACAAGAAACAAGGAAAAGCGTCTGCCGAATTTTATTTCCGCCGCGTCTTGAAAAACGCGAACTCCTAATCTAATTGGTATCTCGTATGGCAGAGGTAATTGAGGTAATTTGTGCTAACTGCCAATGCCGCTGCAGTGTCGCAAGCCGGCCGTGGCGACACGTCGTAACTGGGAAAGAACCTACAGATTATTATAGGGGGTGCCGTAAAGACTACCTACTTGATGCCCTAAGCAATAATTGTAACCGTGTGCTCGTTTTTACTCTGAATTTTGGTTCCTCAACCGGTATTAAGTATTATGGACAGTGTTTACTTTTATCGTATCGGGTATTTTAGTCAGGAATGAGAATTTGTCTGCTATTTTATTTACATCATTCCCCTTCTTCGGGTCTCTACATTTCATTTAGCATTTAGATATGTAATACTGCGTTAAACCTCACCACAAAATCCATTGGTGCACGACCTTAACGAAATAAAGATTCGTTATTGGATATAGAAACGGCTAAAATTAAACGGCTAAAAACACAACAGGAGCATCGAAAACGCGCCGTAAAGCATAAAACTTGAAGAAAAAAACCTTGAAATATCCGTTTTTCTTTTGAAAGCAAATAATTCACTTTGTTTTGAAAGCAAAGGATTTATTTTACTCCATATAAGAAAAAACTAAACACATATTTTTGAGATAGCTTAGTCAAAAAGCAGTCGGAAAATAGCTTTACTTCATAAAATAATAATTAAAGTTAAAATTTGTTTCAAGGTTTTCAGTTTTTTTTTACATCAAAGGATAGCCGCACGTCATAAGACGATGTAGGTGTCAGTATCAACTGACACCTACATCGTCGTAGTACCAGTAGTACCGTACTTTATTAATCGTACATTTGTTTATATTATATTATGATTGCAAAGCGGACGGAAAGGGATATCTAAATTTTAAGTGACGTTACTAGGTCATGTGGCAATGAAAAGGCTTCTTTTGCACATTATTTTTTTTTGGGTTATAGTTATTAACTTATTTAAAAAAAAGTACCTTCCTCCCTTCTCCCCGAAGTTTGCAGGGATAAACACCTGAAACTTTTAAAGCTAAGTAATAGAAGTGTATGTAATGATTACAGGAAAAATGTTACGTTTTCTCTAAGAGTTCGTAATCCGTTCGTTTTCTGTAATCATCACTTAGCATAGTTTTTTTAGAAATCATCAAAGTTAAAAAAATCGATATTAGTTCCGCTATCAGACAAGAGATAGCCAGTTCGACTCGCTCTTGGCCGGTTTTATTTTTAGTGGTTTAGTAGCACTATATAATCCAATGGAGACGCTTTCAAGAGTGCGTGTAAATAACTTAGTGAATACCGATATTTTATTATCTCACCGTCAGATAGTTACATTTCAAACACTTCATCTTAAATGATCTAAAGTTTTCGGTATAGTATCCAGCCAGAATGTCCAATTACCGTCATTTAAACGGTTTACATTATGTTGAACTATTACACAGTTCAACATAATGCCTGGCACCTGTGCAATTTACTCAATTTAACTTTATTATCTGGACGTTTTGGAGGGGTAATTAAGTGAGTCACAGAAGTCCTGCGGGATATCCAGGCATTTACATGTAAAGCCGTAATACGTCTGGCCTTGTTATTTGAAAACCTCTTTATATTTCATATTCATATAAATACCAAATGTAAATAGTTTTTAGCTAAGTTTTAAGCACCATAATAAGCCGCATTAATAGATTCAGACATTTTATTCATAAAACATACCTTTATTAACATTGCTCATTAACGAGTAATAATGTAAGTTAATGTATGCATTTTTAACAATTAATTGATTATTTATTGCCTACTCTACATATATCTTAAAAGCCATGTTGGGCGAGTGGTATGTTTCAATTCGAAGGTCGTGGTCAAAGATCCGTGCACCAGTGGATTTCTTTCTTGAAAAAATATATGCTCTTATAACACGTGCTTTATCGGTCAAGGAAAACATCGTGAGGAAACCCGCGGGTTAGTAAGCTTCAGACGTATTAACCTGCTCTTTCTTTTGACTAATAGCCGATTAAGCTGGGAGGATGGTATAGGCGCTGGGCAAACCTAATCCATCTAACAATGACCCAGGTACTGCAGCCTCAGACGTATTGACATCACGTGCATCATGGATACTATTTGCTAGCGCTGCATTAATCATGTATAATAGATGTTAAAGCCTACTTACTCTACATCTACTGCCTACGGCGATGCTCGTTTGATGTCCAATAGGCACCGGTATTCCGCTTTCTGTCTGATTCCGACCGAAACAGAGCCGCAAGTTTCGTTGCTGTGTTGTGGTGGAGTTTCGCAGAGATTTAGGGCTACTTCCAGCGCCCCTAGAGGTCGGTCCAAATGAACGTAATGCTTCAGTGAAATTAAATGCCCTGTATGCTCTGAATTTCGGAAGCAATTACATTCTCTATCTAGACATAGGTAAACACCGTATGTAGGTACGTATAATTAATAAATATTTTAAGAGATGCTTGTGCCACAGAATTGTGGCAGCAAATATGGCAAAGTAATTAAGGTTCCGGTTCAAAGAACGGCTCATCCGCAAACACTCATGTTGCAAATTAGTCTGCCCACGTAGGTACGGGAAGAAAATGTTTTATTGTATTTAAAGAACGCAGCCAGTTTGAAGTTCCGAAGGTTTAACCGCTGCCCTTAAACATAAACATAAAATTAAACGACAAAGATGACATCTTGCACAGTGCGATACGATTTCTTCCGTATTTACGAGTATTGTCAAGATTAAGTTTTGGACCTTGCTTGCGTTGTGGAACTCAGTAAATCTCGACATGAAATACGGAACATTCCAACAGAGTAAATCAGATGGGTAATGCATTGTACAATCGTTTTCTACGACTATCGTAGGTACCCATAAAGTGCTTGAAATTTTCCATTGTGTTGCAAAAGATGGATCGGTCTGGCGCGTGGCGGATGGCACAAACTAAGGGAGGCTTATATACCCAACAGTGAAGGCGGACTGTGGATGACGATGATGATGGTAAATCAGGGAGACTTTAGTGACTTGTCTCGACAGGTGTCACGTCAAGACGGGAAACTCTCCTCCCCTTTAAAAGATGGGCGACAGCGACAACCACCAAAAGTAATCACAAGCGCAAACTCGCTCAAACTTCGACGTCGACTTAACAACTTCGTGAATGAAGCGATTTTTTGTAAAACGCGATCTGATATCGAGATCGGTTTCGGAAGTTAAAGGAGAAGAAAGAAGCCCGTGTCCTTTTCGATTGTGAAAATGAAACTTCTGAGTTTTACGGGCGCATAAACTTGGAAAGTTGTGTTTAGTTAAATACCTACCTTTATTTTGGGATTGTGGTACGAACACAGAAACTTAATATTGTTTTTACTTTGTCCGAGAGTGTGTGCAGCGTAGCGATAGAGGATTAATTATTCGGGAATCGAAGATAAGCGACCAGTAAAGAAAGAGTAATGGGAGAAATACGGGCCGACAGAGATTGATTCCGGTTATGGCCACACAATATATCGCTCACCATGGGAGTGAGTATGGAACCTCAAATATTCTATATCTAAGTACGACATAGAATAAGGGCTTGTAAAACTTTTTTACTTTTAGAGGTCGTACAGGACGCTTTTATGCCTTTTGACTGCCGTGGTATGTATTTTTCACTTTGTTAGGTTGAAACCCCATTTATCGCTGTGTGAGGAAAGTTTTGTGGCATATGACAGTAAAAATGTCCGCTTTCTATGCGGTCACGGACAATTCCATGTAAATGCAGTCTAATTTGTAATACTTACATATGTATGCTCCCATTTGTAATTGAGCCAAGTTTATAATGAACATACTTGTTCGTGTTAAACACGCATACCAAAACTAGAATCGTCTACTATAAGTTCTTTGCAATTATTAATGTAATTACTTTTAATATTGTATGTACCTAGGTATTCTTTATTAAAGTATACCTACCTACACGTGTTAGCAGGGCAGGGCATGAGTCCCTCTATATATTCTATGTGCACATAATAAATAATAACACATGCTTTGGAAACTCGCGGCTTACTCAGTTTGACCTGTTCTTTCCACTAATTATGTTAAATATTATTAATTGGGACCCATGTAAAATTTCACATAATAATATATAAACACTTTAAAAGCGTCATACCTAATTTTTTTAAAGATCGGTGTATGCATATTCACAAAGTCTTAGAGCATTATTTCTTTCTGCCAAGATATCAAATTAATGCGGAAGATTTAAAAGGCAATGTAACTTGCAAAAGAGATTGATGAATGTGGATTAGATAAAGGTAGCGTGCCAAAGCCGGCAGTAAGGAATGGAAATGCTATCTATACTGAAGCTTGGAAGCCTTGAGATATCTACGAAATGATGGATCATTTGGATTTTTAAACAATTTTGAATCAATTTCAACTAAACATTTATTTTGTTCAAAATAGAATTATTATTTTCTACATTTGAAGTCTTTTTGTCATCTGCAAAAGCATTCATAAAATATTATGATCAGGTGTAGTAAGTACATTATTAATTTAAATGCTCCCCTTCTGTGTGTGATAATATGCTACATAATAATTGAAAAAAAAAAATGAGTGAGATAGCCGGTTCCAACACCTATTCTCCGTTTTAGTAAGGCCAATTCTGGAGCCGACTAGAGCATCTCTGATTTTAGACCGGGCATCGAATTGGACGAATTTCGACCACGTAGCATTGTTATGTTCTACTAAAGGCACACGAGCATTAAATAGCCCAGCTTCTCTAAATAATAACATTGTTTGAAATGTTATATTGCCAATCATCAATATCAATTTTCAGAGTTTTGTTACAGAATCGAATTTAATGAATATGATATCATGCACGCACGCGTAGAGGAAGTGACTGCTGATGACGTCACCAGTTGGAGGTGGAGGGGGGGTACCTACAGTAAATAATGGCTTTGGGGTGGGGATAGGGTTGCCAAGCCAAACCCATATTTTTTTGTATGAGAAATGTACGGGATTACTATACTCTGACATTTTATGCCGAGTCTGCAGCTTTATTATAATAGGCAACATTTAAGCCTGTTGAATCTATTTTTTTACGATTCTCTTATCATTATAAGATATTGTTTTGGGTATCTACATATACTTACAGTACCCAAAGCACGGACCAATTACATAAATACCTTGGTCCATGCCCAAAGTAAACGATCAATCGTAGAACATAAAATTCAGTGACAATTAACTTACAAGTACTTAAACTCGGTCCTTTTCATTTAGTATTCCAGCAGAATTCACAATATTGAATAGATCATTCCTGTTACATTTTACGCTAACCGTCCGGTCCGCTACACGAAATTTATTTTCGCATATTCAAAGCGGAAAAAGCAAACGAGACTTTTGGGCGTTCCAACAAAACATCGAAAAAAATTCAACCCTAATCACTCAACAGTTGGTCCCACGCGTGCGTGTTACGTCACACCAACGTTGCATTCCACGTCAATAGAATAAGTAGCGCGAGTTACAATTTGACATTAATAAACCGCTGCGTCATTATCTAATGAGCCGCGTTGGCTGAGTAGTATGTACCTTAGACTATGAATCCAAAAGGCGTGGGTACGATACCGGACGTGCACCAAGGGATTTTTCTTTCTTGAAAAATGTATGCGCACGCTTAGCCCGTGCTTTAACGGTGAAAGGAAAACATCGTGAGGAAATCCGCGCCTTAGCTAGCTACAGACGCATTGACCTGTTCTTTCTTCTGACTAATAGCTGACTGAGCTGAGAACCGAGATAATGGTATGGGTGCTGACAATATCCCAGGCACTGAAGCGTCCAGTATGTACAGCATGAATACCAGTTGATGACGCTGTATAATATATAATAGATGTAAATGCCGTTATGTATTAAAAACTATATATAAAAATACAAATATCAAAAACTTAAAGAAAAATAAATTTAACACTATAATTTTCTAAATTATATAATATTCCACTACTGTTTTAGACCGACGATATTAGGGCACACTAAAAAGTCCCGATTATTGTACCAAATCAAGTTAATTTGCTCTTTACGATTAGGTGGAAAATTTGTTATTCAATTGTCTCTTTTAAACTTTCGCAACACATTATTAAAATACATAATTATAACAATTTGGCAAAGCATGTTGCTGGGACATTGCAGCCGCTAACGGGCAAGACACCATATTTTGTCAAGGACTCACGACATTTCATCGGCATCATCAAGGACATGAAGTTGGAACCCAGAGATATAATGGTAAGCTTCGACGTTGAATCTCTCTTTACTAGTGTCCCTCTGTTCCTGTCCCCCTATGTTGTGAGGCAGAGATTGAACGATCATGAACTTCCTAACCAGTACGTCAGTCTTCTTCAGAACTGTCTAGACGGAAATTTCTTCTTAGAGCAAGGGCAACATTACCTCCAGATTTATGGCGTAGCTATGGGTAGTCCTGTAGCCCCTGTACTTACCAATATCTGGATAGAGCATTTTGAGACCATGATTAACCTGACTGCCCATGGTATAAAGCTATGGAAAAAGTACGTCGACGATGTCTTCTGCATTATCAGTGGAAGTAAACAGGAAGTCGATCAGCTTACAGAACATCTCAACTCCATACACCCGAAGATCATGTTCACATATGAAATGGAAGAAAACAGGTCTTTAGCTTTCCTAGATCTAAAAGTGATGGTCAAATCAAACGGAACCTTATCTCATACCGTGTACAGAAAACCGACGCACACGGACAGATATCTGAATGCTGCTTCACATCATCATCCATTACATCTTGAGTCAGTAGTTTCTTCCCTTATGAATATAGCCCATGACCTCAATGACCCTGAACATATACCCCGAGAGCTGGAACATGTTCAGGAGGTTCTGAAACAAAACGGATACAGGACTAATGGATGGCATCCTAATCGCAGCCGCAAACAGAAATACACAGATGTAGCAAGGCAGCCAGCGTTCATGCCTTATGTGAAAGGGGTTACAGACAAGATTGGAAACATGATGGCCGTGGGGTGCCAGAAGTAGAATGTTACACCTTCTCTCATGCCAGTAGATAAAGGGATATCCCGGAAGCTGGGCAGCAGCGTCTTTCTGTGTATCAACAACTGCGCTCGCCAACCCGCCTGCCCAAGTGTGGTGAGTATGGCAACTACCCCTCATGGAGATCCATGAGGGAGGCCTGTGTTCAGTAGTGGACGTTTTACTGCTGAAATGTTGATGATGATGATTAGATGATTAATAATTTTTTTTTGTAAAATGCATGCTGTGTTCACTGTTTGTTATAAATAACACCGGCAATGTATGTAGAAAATAGTCCTAAAGGAATTCGATTATTTTTTTTGTGTTTATTTCAAGTTGTGAACCGAATAAAAAAAATACCCACAGCATCTGCATACTGGTATTCATGCTGGATGCCAACACTGACATGGGGCATTGCTAAGGCTTGCCGCAGCACTTACAACACGAAATATACCCAATCTAAACTTTATTTACTAGAATAGATAATAGATGCTTAGGCTCGAACTTAGAATACTCATGCGATGCATATATTCAAGTTCGTTGTGGATTGAATGAGAACTATCAGAATTGCATCGTAAATACCTCTACACCTCCAGGCATTTATTGACAATTATATGAAATCAGCAATTTAATCTGAATCGGCTCAGCTCGACTATGAGCCGGTGTAAGCTAGGAACAATATACAAATTACGAACACCCAATGTCGAATTCGGCTGATTCGTGCCGGAGCTCACGAAATGAAACATAAATCCATTCAATCTATTTAAATTGAGCACTCCATTTGTTTTATCGTCGGTTCAATCAGGGAATCGATAAATTCATTCCCCGCACTATTCTGGGACACTTGTTAGATAGGTATTACGATTACTTTTGGAAATGCAAGGACGATAAATTGAAAACATATGGAAACGAATAATACCTACTTACAATAAAAAAAAAAGTTTGACCCAATACTTTAAAATAAATTAAATTAAAATTTTACCTTAAAATAAAAAAAAATAAAGTAAAATCATATTTTACTTTAACATTTTAAAGTAAAATCTAATAATCATGAGTATTTACATACATGTGTGAAGCAAATTTTTGTATAAATTTTGTAACGCCCTAATAAAATCATGGGATTCAATATACCTACATTTGCAAAGCAATTTTACGTTTTAATTCTATTACGCCCTTATAAAACGCAATACAAAGTATTTTGAACAGAAACAGATGATAAAATTAACACTAGATAATTGAGGAGAGTTTCGTCTTGATGGAGGAGAAAACTCAATTACCTTGCATTTAGCCTCCTCCGAGCTCTGATTGCTAATTGTTGCCGACCCCTTCGAAAACGTAGTCTCCCATCAGCTCTATGAGTACAATGTAAAGGAGATAAAACTAAAAAAGAACTGAAAAAGCGCCCGTACCTTATTACTTACCAACAGTGGCTCACGAGTCACAGTGACATTAGTCACAGAGTCAGTTTAACTTGAGAAATTAAACGAAGAAAAATGAAGCAGCGAGGTGAAATATTACCCCACCCTTGTTTTCCGTCTTGATAATAAATAGCTAGGGTCAAGCGCGGGCGGAAAAAAATCTTTCACCCAAGATTCGGTCGAATTTAAATATCGGTAGCAGCAGCGATCTAGCCCGCGTCACTATGGAATTAACATAATTCAACAAAAAAACACCCTAAGGAAAAATCCTTCTTTTTTAGCGAACCCTGTCTTTACTTGGCAGCCCCCCGATCCTATATAGTTCACATTATTGGACAAGTTTTACTGATGAAATTGTTTTTGCGTTCTGAATTCCCTTAAAACGTTATTGTCCTTTACCCTCGTCAAACAAAGAATTATGATGATGAGGATAAAAAAAAACACACAATCACCGCTGTTATCGTAGACATTTTTTATTCAATAAAAATACGCTGATACTTTCTGCCATTCATCTTGCAAAGTACTCTTTAAAATGTGTCTCAAGTGGCTTCACAAATGGCGTGAAAAAAATATGTAGCTTGTTTAGAGATGTGTTTTTACGGCGCTCAGGGCCCTTCACCTCTCGGTAGAGCCGAAATAAATCTAATTCCTCGGATGACAGATATCAGCAAGCCTTGTTTATTTATACTTTCACCCCAAGTTTAGAGGGTCGTAGGCACACGTGAGCCCTTCCTTATTGTACCGAAATAAACTATTATACTTACAATGTCAACGCATATGGGATCACCGGTTTTAGAATTAAAGATAAGCAGTCGCTTTGTCAGAAGGCACCTTTGGAAAAGAACGTTGAGCACTCTGTATGATCAGGAAAGCTACAGGAAAACGAATGAGTAATTTAGCTTGAATCCGTAAACTGACGGACTGGTACACATAGCAGCGCAGTCCGGTCAAAAGTATAATATCACTATTTATCACGACCTTACCGCTACGTAGAATGAAAACAGATGCTAATAACTCAAAGCATTCAACATGAAAGGCACTAACTAAAATCTATTCGGAACAGAAAACTCGCAATATAAAACGTGGTAGAGCTACAAAAATGTGGAAGGTAGGTAATTTCATTTGCGATTTTTTTCCGTGAACCGCATTCATTTTAATACATCAACATAATCTTTGAGTGCGTGAGAAACCTCAAGAGAGTTGAGTGGGTTAGACCAGACCCATCTAACGGGTAAGGGAAAATGAATAACTGTTCATTTAGTAGAGCTTTTGACACTTGACATCAGAAAACATTAAGTACTTGCGAACTCTCTCACACTAGCATAGTGTTGGGAATATTCATGGTATACAAAAAGTGCGAGTAGGACTCGCGCACCGAGGGTTCCGTACAAACCTGTAGGTATATAAGACCTGAGTATTGGATATGCAAGAAGAAAGAAGAATGCCGTGGGGTGCCGGCAGTAGAATGTTATTCCTCCTCTCCTACCCGTGGATGCAGTAAGAGCCTGCTAAGGGACACCTTCGGAAGATGGGCAGCAGCGTCTATCCGTGTATCAACATCCCATACTGCGCTCACCAACCCGCCTGCCAACCGTGGTGAGAATGGCAACTACCCCTCATGGAGATCCATGAGGGAGGCCTGTGTTCATCGGTGGACGTTTTATGGCTGAAATGATGATTGGATATGAATTTCAATTTAATACCTCAACGCGTTCATGAGGAAAGGGGTAGTAAGTTTAAAAATATTAAAAATATTATTAATTTATGATGTAACTAAAAATTTACGGTTTTCGCAATTTTTCCTTTATCTCTGCTATATATGCTTCGTACCAAATTTCAAGATTCTGAGATCACGAGAAGTACCCTGTAGGTTTTGATTCCCTTGCGAGTGTCGAAAATTTGCGGCATAAACGGTGTATCTTTTGATTGCGTTGGCTTAGAAGTTTATTTTTTTCACAGCTCCAAGGGACAGTAGAATTGAGTATTTGTTATGAATTCTAGCTTGATACCTCCACGCGTTCTTGAGAAAAAGGGTCATGCATGACAGACAGACGGACGGACAACAAAGTGATCAAATAAGGGTTCCGTTTTTTACTTTCGAGGTACGGAACCCTAAAAAGCACGTCCAACACAGATATTTGCTTCTATCTCCGGATTATACAGTAACGCACGATGCATTAAGGAATTAGGAGGTCATTTACGTTAAGCGATAAAAAAATTGGGTCCCTTACTAAAAAGTATCCTGTTTAGGCAACACTCGAGTGGGGCCCCTATGAATCCAACGAGCTGTGAGTTGTGACAGCACTGACAGCTGACATATACCGCCCGTTAATCAAACGGCCACTGTTATGTTCGTATATGAGTATGGTATGAGTCGGGGACTGCGAACCAATCAGAATCATGTCCGTGAAATTGTGGAACAATACAAATGACTTGGTTATAAAATAACAAAGCAAATGACGTCGATAAAAGTTAATTGGTCTCTAAGCCATCAAGACAAAGTTGACAAATTATTGTTACTACTTCTTGTTACAAATTTTTTGAAAAAGATTTCTTGCTTTTTCTTGTCAATTGGAATTAAATGATTAGGTAAGCAGTTAACTGTTTTTTCATGAGTCATGCACAACATTTTTCCAGAAACATAATTGATTTAATGAGGACAAGGTTTTAATAGTTCTGCTAATTATACGGTAAACGCAGACTATATGGAAGACGATATCTTGAAGCTTATTTATCATATCAACGTCGTTATTATTAAAATTTCTTGTTTTACATTGCACGCTAGTTTTTACAACCCGACTTACTTTACTACTTTGAAATTGTGTGTACCTACTCGTAGGTGGTGGGTTAAATAGTGGTTAAAATGGTGATTCGTTTCTTTGTGAATTCAAAGCTATAAAGAAAAGTAATCAAATGAATATAAGGCTCTGACTAACTCGACAAGCAATTCCTAGTTCATGAGCCGAACCCAACAAACACATCAGCACCGCATAAAACGGGGAAATACAAAGTGACAAAGCAAAATCGCTCACCGGAATCCTTTTTCAAATCCTATAAAAAAACGAGTTCAGCCGTCGAGGCGACCATGAGATAAATCCTGAAGGAGTCTTCTAATAAAACACGTACGACGCGGGACGCTACATTTTATTTCAGAAAGCGATAAGGGCGCGAGAAATTCCTTTTACGAGATTCTTGTGGGGGGACGAGTGGGTGCAACGTGAACACGCCTTTGTGCAACATCTGGTTTGTGTCGAACGAGTCCTTAGACGTAGGTAACATGATTTGGGCAACGATAGCGAAAGATGAATAGGGTGCTCGGGTGTTACTGACCTTTTGAGATGTGTTTATTTTGGTTGATTTCGATAGCAAAGATAAAGTTTCAACTAAACCCACCAGTTATATATCTTCAAAATACAAACTTAATACCTAACAGTCAGGTAGCTAAGTACTCAGGTTTGTTATTTATTCAAGAAAATAACTCAAGTTAGTGCTTTGAAACTTCTCAAGTCGCAGAAAGTATTCCATACGCAACCGCTAAGCCGGTTTACTTGCAAATTTCTCGTAACATAACTTCTACATTAACTAGTTTTATGCAAATCATTGTGTGAGTTGCGCCGTTTTAAGCAGCTAGAAGACATTAATCACTTAATATTGTTTGTGTTATGCGTAATAGGGTGTAGAAATTGATGGAGAGATGTCAACGGTCGGACTGCGGTTAATTACGTAGCTCATGGCTGCTCTGGGAAATGCCGGAGACGAGAATTATTGGCTCGCCATTTTCTATCCAAATATTTGTCGTCTGCTGCTGAGGTAGACGGCTTGGCATTTCAGAGACATGCCATTGACTTCCAATAATGACTGCCTTTTACCGCACAGGTGACTGGGGTTAATCACCGCCGCCGGCTCAAGATATCGAAGACGCATTAATGGCAGTTTATACAAAATTCATGAAAATTTACACGTTTAGAAGCTGATAAAAAAATGCAAAAATTTACAAACTTCACAACAAGCTTACGATGATTGATGAGTACAGTTTCCAGATGGGCGTACGCGGCTCTAAGGCCCACAAACTAGACTTTTTTATCCAGTATCCAGAGCAAAATCCAGAAAATGTGGAAAAAAACCGCGGATAAAACAGCGGTCGTAAATCCGCTCGTAAACTTAAATACACCTCATTAGAACTTGCAGAAGATGGCGCCAGTTAAAGATCTCGGTTTATTTACGCCGTAAAGTAACGCAGCGCACAAAGAAATAGCTTAGTCATCTACAACATTGCTTTGTGTTCGCGATACAAGATGTAAGTATGCGCTAAGATGAAACTTACGCCAAAAAGGAAACCTAAAATGCAATCTTATAATGATTTATACTTAACTAAATGATGCGTTGCCAGTTTTTGTTTAAAAAGTCAAACATATTGAATTCAAATTTAAATTAACGTTAGGACGTTAATTTATATTTAATCTATGTTTTTTATATCCATTTCATATGGAGATGCAGCTTTGGTTTTACACGCGTTACATCCGGATAAAAAGTAACCTAAGTTCATTTCTTATTAAATATTGGTGTAGGAAATTCAAAATCACCGGTTATTCGTTTCGGAAATAATCCCCGACTTACAAACTTTATTATAATACTTGTATATGTGGAATATTTATAAAAGTAGAAGACTTTAAAATTGTACAAGCCACGTGTCCAGGCTGCGGGTAGATCGGGGGTGGTGTACGGCGTAATGTAGGGTGAAAAATAACGCGTGATTATTGGATAAGGCATTTGTATTGGTCTATTTTTCTGGGTTCGATTCCCGCCTCGGGACAAATGTCTGTACGATCTGCAGATATTTGTTCAGGGTGTTCTGGGTGTTTTTCTATATATAATAAAAATATCTATCTATGTAGTATAATGTATTAAGTATATCAGTCATCTAGTACCCATAACACAAGCTCTGCTTAGCTTGGGGCTAGATGATGCTGTGTGATTTGTCGAGCATTATTTATTTATTTATTTTATTTCGCCGCGTTCATTGTACATATTTGTACAAAATGGATCTGACTTCCTTTTGAAACACGTTAAGCTGCCGATGACTCAGATTTTACAGACCGAATTGGCGAACTGTAAATACCTACATTTTATTTTTAAACTTTAGTGTCTGCCTGTCCGGTGTTATTAAAAACGAGTTCCAATGTTGATAAATTGATTCGTTTGTACCTAAATATGCATTTTTAAACGTGAATTACTTGCCACCGTATTGTTGAGGTTGATGTAATTTTTTAATTAATCAATTAAGAAACATTATACCAAGGGGGGACCTATCTAGTGATCATGTCTAACTCTGGTTCACACCCACCCTCTGCTTTTTGCTTATTTTTTATGGGTTGGTGTGTCACATAATGCTCTTTCCGTTATTAATACTTGTCTGCACAGTATGCTTTGCCCTTTCACTCTCCTCGATAAGGAGTCAACACGTCATAGCTAATCTATGACAGATTAGATAGGTCTACTCGTCCGCTTATACCAAATATGAAGAAAGTGTATTGAACCAAGCCTATACCAGTAGGTTATTATCTTTTGGCAATACTAATGTATTATAATTATTGGAGGCCGAATTATATTACTGTCAGAGATTAATGACTAAGCTTATACAATCTTGTAAAATAAAATAAAAATGCGTATCCACAAGACAGGATTTTTCCTCTGTCATAGGTCAAACGGTATTATGTGTCATCTATATGGCTTCCGTATCGTCGGAAAGTTTACGTATAGAAACGTTAATAACGGACAATCAGATTTGACAACCTCTATGGCTCAGCTGATCTTACAGCCGGCTGAGACTTATTTTTAAATTGTTCGTACAGGCAAGAGGTTGTGGGTTCGATCCCTAATCTCTCGACCACGAAGTTTTTGATAAATATGTATTTACAAAAAAGTATAGGCCTACCTTTATGACAATGTATTCTGTCTATTATCTGGTTTCCTTTCGTTTGGGACTAGATGTTGCTGTGTGGAGTGTCTAGTATTATTTATTATAAGTTTAAAAAAAACAACTAACTACTGTCTCAATCTGGCAGATTGAGAAAGGACATTTTCTCACTCGCGTCGAGGTGAAACGATATTGTGAGCCTTCTAGGGCTTCTATAATGGCGGAAATACGGGCCTGGTCGAAATAAACACATCAACAACAAAGAACGTGAAAAACCCTTGCCTCTTCTCTGTTTCCATTTCTCGCTTTCTTCTAATTAATATGCGTCTAGCTTATCTTTTCATATTTGCTTAGGTTTTCCACGTGACCTTCGCCCTTGATGATCAAAGTCGTATTGAAGGTAATGATAAAAAAACGTTTCTTCGCTTACGACTGTACCTTGGAACCAAGAGCTTTGGTTTCCGAACGGCAAGCTAAACAAATGTTTATTTTTGATTTGCTTCTTGATTACTATGTTCAGCTGATTCTATTATAGGATCAAACTACCAAACTAAGCGTACCTGGTGCGGCGTATAAGGGCTAGAAGCCGCAGCGTACGGCTGCTGCTGCGGCGGCGGATAGCGGCAGGGCTGCGGCGCGTACGCCGTCGCCCACTGCGCTCCGCCGCGAAACTGAGCGCCTGCGCTCGCCATGCGCGCAGAGCACGCGCCTGCGCCCGCGCCCGCGCTTGCGCTAGCGACCGTCACCGCGCCGCTTGCAGTACGACAACCGCCGCTGTTCTGGAAACAAGAGAACCACTCACTTTATCATTGCAACTTTTGTAGCGGTATTTTAATTAAAATGATGCTCCAGCGTTTGGTTCAAACAGTTGACAGTTTTCAATGAAAATATGTCAAAATCTCCACTTTGGGTCATAGGCATAGGTGCCCAAAAAATAGGTGCTCTAACGGGAATACTTCGATTTTTCAATCATCTGATAAGTCATCGGTTATCTGTCCATCAAATTTAACTGGCTATTTATCAATATAGGTAGGTAATAAATATAATATTTTTTACAATGCTATGTTAACGACCAGTTAACTGTCCATAAATTTCCCGTGATTACGTTCACGCTAAAAATGAGAAAACGAGATCAAAAATAATTCACTTTATTTCCATAGTTTGTAATCTTTGTAATTATGAAACACGTTCTTCTACACAAAACACTTGGATTACAAGGAGGCTGTTCTGTCTAGGTTACTCCGAGGAGGGTTCAATTCTGACCTTACATTTTCCCCATTTTTGTATCCTATTTTTTTCTTTAGCATTCTTAAGCTTTCCAGGCATTATCCGTGCGTCTGGCAATTATTGTAAATATTAATATTATTGCTCTTGTCCGCACTGGAAGGAGACTATTTAGGCTAAGTAAAGTTAGCCGCTGTCATATTGCATGCTTGTCCTCCCTATGGACGCGAATTTTGTGATTGGTTGTGTTGGTCATGACTTTGGTCTTGGTCATGTTCATTTTTAGTCTCATCTCGAGGCTTACCGTGCATGTTTTGTAACTCATAGAAAAATAAACAGAAAAGAGCAATACCTATCATCGGCGAAACGAAAGGTTGGATAATCTCTCTTCACACCCAGTTGCCAACTTTGTAAAGACCTCTTCGAGAGTGCTAGTAAAAAGTAAAAAGTATTATCCTTGCAAAATTTGAAATCTGCATAGGGGTACTTAAAGATCGTAGACATAAACTGTAAGAATTCGGGATCACAAGAACATTCTAGTAGGCACATACGCTTAACATCTGTACCTAGGTATGATTGCCTGGTTTGTCAACACTGATCTCATTAAGATTTTAACAACCCGTATTTTTCAGGAAACCGCAAAATCAATGTTGATACAGAAAGAATCTCGCATCCCTCGAAAGTATTCCTATTTCGAGTGAACTTTATCCCGCTTCAAACCCAAACCCACCCTTAATTAAACTTGAAGTGTAAAACCTCTGATGGTTAAAAAAACCTTGATCAACTCCCTGCGGACATTAGAATTACGAGTCGAGTCTAAATCCCCTTCGAGGCTTTCCACCAAAGCGGGCTCCACCGAATATTTTGGTAATCATTAAAATTATTAAGTAAGCATTCCTGTACCGACGAGAAAAGACCCTCTCGACCGTGGACGTTTGACAAATTAAAGCTTCGTGCCGCGATCGCAGCACGTCCGTGTTCACTTTCACTATAAAGTGCTCATTTATTTGATAAATTAGTATATCTACGGGCTCAGGATGCTAACAACTGGGAATGTGTATCGATTTCTGTAGTTCTATTTATTTTGTCAGGTAACATGTAACTCCAGTTTCTTTTAATATAATTATATTAACCGGTTATTTATCTTTCGCGACCATAGCTGGTGAAATCGTGTCGAAAAGTATATGATAGCGAAAATTTAAACCAAGCCAATATATTTGTACTGACGAAATAACAATACTGACAAATGTAGAGATGAATTAAGCATTATCACTGCAATTTCAGTAAACAAGGGTAAGGAGCATAGAGCTTAACAACATTCAAGACTAGACATTTGGCAAACTGTACCAGCGTCAGCCGAGACCCGAGAGTATTAAGAGTTATGAAAGCTCACTACAATACAAAATGCAACGACGCATTAGAACCTACTTAGTTATTATTACCGGAGGGTAATAATAACTAAGTAGGTTCTGAATGATACAAATTTTATTGACACTACGCATTTGTACCTTCCAAATAAAAAAAATTAACAACCAATCCATAAACAAAGAAGCTGACCAGCTATAGAATTTCAATATTTTTTCCATTTTGAAGGCATGCCAACAGTTCTTTCAGTCTTTATAAAAGCATAATTTACATGAAATATTGACAATTTGCCTTGGTTAACATAATTTCACCACGTCTAGGCCTACTGCGAGTTTTTGCAGTAGGTATGCTTAACGAGGTTATATTCTAAGTCTTAATCAAGCTACGATCAATAAACTCATTGCAATATACATTTGCTTTATCTGTTTTGCAAAAAGTAAGATTATTTCGATTATGTGCAGTCATAATTGTCTCAGTTCATACCTTCTACAAAGGCCTTGCTTATCTCGTTTCCAGTCCCTGCAGCCTCAGGGATTGCATCACTGACACATGACTATAACAGATTGGCATCTGCAAAACGCGCAGAGCCGTGACGAACTGTTAGACTTTTGCAAGTGTCTGACATATACTTCGACAATTTATGTGTGACGGTTGAAGAAATACACTAAATTTATCAGCAAACAGTGTCGTTATTAACGTTAGTTTTCAGATTGAATTTAGAATTATGAACGAAGGAAACATTGAACTGATGTCAACAATATAACATCATACAAGCTGCAACCGAAAAGTAGAGTTCTCTCGGGCTTTCATCATGATCTGTATAATTTATTTATAGGGTTTCGGACTAAAATGGTAAAGCGGAACCCTTATGCTGTGACTTTGTTTGTCACAGATGTCATGGGTACTACTCATGCTCTCTCTCCCAGACGTAGGGCATCCACTGCTGGACAAAGGCCTCCCTCATTGATTACTAAAGTACAAGATCATGAGGAGTTGTTGCCATGCTCACCACGCTTAGCAGACAGGTTGGCGAGTGCAGTACATGATGTTGGTACACGGGAAGACGCTGCTGCCAATCTTCCAGAGGTATCCCTTGGCAGATTCTTACTGCATCCACGGGCAACATTCTACTGCCGGCACTCCACGGCACTATTATTCATACTACTGATGCTATCGACTTAAAATTAAATGGTATTAGATAACGCTTATTTAATATTGCATAATTTAAAATAAAAAAATGTCATTTATTATGATTGCAAAGAGGACGAAAAAGATGATCTCACAAATTTTAAGTGGAGTTTCTAGGTCATGTAAGGTAAGGAACTATATGTAAGTGAAGCTTCATTTTATTACCATTATATAATTAATAAACATTTTTATGCTGAATTAAATGCCGTCCCCCCCTCCCATTATCTCCGAATTTAATGAACTCTCTAATTTGGATAGTATTTTAGAAATCATTGTCATCATATCATCACATTTACATAAGTTCCGCTACCACACAAAAGATGACACTGTCAAGGTTCTCCAATAAACATAAAACTCCTTTATCACAAATTATATTGTATGATGACACGGAACCCGCGGTGCGCGAGTCTGACTCGCTCTTAGCCGGTTTTATTGATAATCATATTATATAAATTAATATATACATATGTCTAGACTTGACTTTTGCACAAAACAAAGAATAATACTAATTCAATAAGACCCGCGACAAGCAATAAAAAGAAAGAAATGAATAATTTAACACCGGATGCTACCACACACGATCTGCCGCACGAATACCAAAGCTTTCTATGATTTTAATAAAAACATATGGTAGCTGTTGTCGTCCAGTATTCCTTGTAGATATGTAGGCATTTGGTATTCTGAGCTTGTACGTCCACCAAAAATGAGATTTATAGTGGCAATAACAATGTATAATTTTACCCGGCGGCCCCTATTTTTGTAACTTAATTATTTGAGTCACGGAATTCGAAAAACCCACTGAGAAAGTTTGTGGGATCAAGGTTTTGTTGGCATTTTTTCTAGAGTTATACCATTTTTTGCTACTAAAAAAATAGGTGAGTATGCCTCGTAAGGCGATAAGCTGACAATCCTCTTAGAGGCGTGGGAGTGGGGGCTGGCGGTCGAGGAATTAGGGTAAATAAGTATAGGCGGAGAGCCTTGAAGGCTGACATTAGTGCCGTGCTCATTAATTCCTATTGATCATGATCATTTCAACGGCTTTTTGTTGCAGTGTCTTTCGAGAATTTGATAGAAACGCTGTCGTGTCGGGCGAATCGGAATGTATCTGCTTCGATACATCTAACTAACAACACGGAATTACGATTGGAAAGAGTTACTAGGAAAATCATTTCAAAATAAAAGTATTACTTACTTCTATTTGAAATCGAAATAGAAGTATTACTTACTTCTATTTGAAATCATTTTGAATATGGTTTCTTCAGCCACAACGACTGGCTTAATTTTGACTATACTGATTTGATAATACAGAAGTTCGTGTGCACCGTTGTACCTCTTACTATCAACACGGAATCAGTTGAAAATCTTTCTTTGAATAAAACCACGGCACTCTAAGCTCACCATACTTTCAAGTCACTAACAGGGCTGTCAGAAAGCACAGAATTGATACTCGAGACAGTCTTCACGTTCTCTGTTGAGTGTTATCGCGTTTTCTCGTCTCAGTCTTGGGAGATTTAGTTTTATGTTGAGTGGGATTGTTGGCGTCGTCGGGACGCGCCGCTTCCGCCTCGACGCCCCGCTTGTTGCTGCCCCCCTCCGCTAGACACCCACTTTATAGACTTAACCCAGACCGTAGGGGGATGTAGAGGAACCAAATCACTATCCCGTCATCCGAAATCTAAAACCAAACTAAAACAAGTTACACGAGCCTTCCGGAAGGTTACTTTCGAAATTAATCTGGCTAAAGGCCCAAGAAAACCTTAGAGATCTCGATTTTCAACCGTGCCAAAGTATGAGCCGTTCAGAATTAATGTATCGTTAGGGATTACGAAAAACATTTGAGGCGTTACTACGTAACTACTTGCGCTTAGGTATATTGACTGAATGAAGCTAACTAAGGAAGGGTTGCATGCTTAATTTGCTAAAAATTTGCTTTATTTGTAAACTAAAATATAAATGAAGCATCAAGCAACTTTTCCTGCAGAAACTTAATATAAGAAGTTTATTAAGTAAGAAACTTTTGGGTGGATCCACAGACAAAGTAAGAGTTGTGCTATAATTCTCAGCAAAGACCACTCGCGCCGAACTAACAAAGTTATTGTCCATTCAAACTTTGATGGACATAAACTCGATACGAGCACGAATCGAAACCAAATTGGATTCAAAGTGTAGTTATAGCTGTTTTATTTATTTTCTTGTGAGTTAGGTTGATTTCTCCACTTGTTTTATAAAATCGTACACCTGAGAACGATTATCATTTTATTTTCATTGTGGTCTCACAGAAACGGTTTATTGTTGTCACTTTAAAGGCTAGCCAATAAGAGGCAATAAAATTGGTCTCGTGAGCTTCGACTTATAGAAAGAGTCAGTAAATAAAGTGGAGATTTACTGAGAGTAGCGGAAGACCACGTATTTTACACTCGTGTGCCTCGGATTTTAGTTCCAACGTATAAGCTTTATTTCCATCTTGTGCGGTAATGTCTTGCCATGTTCTGACGTTAAGCTTTTCATTTATGGCCGTATAATTTATCTTCTTTCCCTAAAACTATATCTATATTTAAAGAGTAAATCCAAGAATTAAAAGTTACCTAATTTACATTAAGTTTATGGTAAGTTCTTTTACACAAACGAAAATATTAGTAGTATAGGTATATATATACTATGCTGTGAAGAATAATATTTTAGAACATTGAACGAAAAGTTTGGCTTGTAGGTTAAACATTGATACGTAAAATAGTGAATCAGTCAGTCTCATCTACAAAGAAATCCCTAACACAATCTTTTTACATAAACGGACTTATTAACAAGCGACACCATCTAATCTAAAAGGCGTATAAAGCTAAGTAACTAAGTGAAAATCCTTGTGAAAGCAATAGTGCCGAGGTCAATCATTCCCATCGGCGGCGGGCGTCTCCGCAAATTAGAAGCCGACAGACATTTCAACTAGTCAGAGTCGAACTCGGAGTAATCAGGGGGCAAAACGGCAAAAGGGGAGGAAGGGGCCTGATTACCAGCTTGCAGTGCCCGCAAACAAAGCCTCTGTGACTAGCGCAGTTGTCTCGGAGTCCCGGCTACCGACCCCGCCTAGCGATGTAAATAATTTGCAGCTCTAATCTGTCACAGACCAATTAGTGTTTCAGTTATGTCTGGCAAGTCTTCAGACTTCAAAGACAGGTGCAATCGCATTTAAGATTGTTCAAACTGGCTAAATTGTGAAATTTAACGCTAAATAATTTCTGCGAAATCGCTAATTCAAACATTATTCCACGAAATTTAGTGAAAAGGTAAATATGAAAGAGCGTTTAACTTGCGCAGGTCAGTAACTCCGGCACGCTTTTATAGTCTACGCCGCGCCGCGCCGGCGAAAATCATATGATACAGTTTGCAAATGCCAAATGCGACGATAGACATAAATAAATAAACAGACTTGACATGTGTAGCAGCACTGTACCAATAAAACGATCGGAAAATCAACTGCATCGTAAATTGCATTGCTTCGTATAAATACTTACAAGACGTCTTTCTTTTCGTTTTAGAGCACATTTAGAAGTGTGTATTGCACTATAATATCTTTTTACATGTCTACTGTCGTATACAAACAGTACAATACTGGGTAGGAACTCGTAGTTTTAGACAATTTGTCTATTGATCGGACAATGAGGCGTTTTCATTAAAAAGTAAAAACTTCAAAAATAGTTACCTCGAACCTTATAGATGGCGTTAATTATCTTTTACTGGTAGGCACAATTTGACAATGACAGGATTAATCACAAACTTGCTTACTCCGCTTGCCAGCTCCATCTGTTAGGTTTAGTAGAAAACTCTTTTTGTTTTGTTACTGAAAACGGCTCATTGATGTCAGCTTAGTCGTAGTAAAGTGACGCAGTTGGCAAATGCCGACATTATCTATGATATCTAATAAATAATGCAGCCCGGGTGGTCAGCTATCCGCATCACGGACCCTGTAACATCTCCGTCTAATAAGGATCGCTTTGAAAATACATCTAAAGAAGTAATGCGCGAGATGATGTTGTAAAATGCATAGAGCGTGCCGTGACTGCATCATTACGAGACCCGTACCGGGTTATGAAGCTCGCACTGTTGCAGAGAGGGGATATTATTCAGCAGTTTTTGCCCTGGCTGGCGGCGCATTTGTATGCGATTCGCTCCGGCGGGGCTGCCGGTGAGATTAGCGCCTGCCAACGTACACGCCGCGCGATTAAACAGTTTCCGCTTCGGAGATATTCTGTTTTACCCGACGTAACAACGGTTTACGTATCGATCCGATCATATTTTACACGATGGATGTCCATTAACGCAAGCGATACTAGTCCTGCGGGCAGTATGTGGCTCACTGCCGCGGAGCTAATCTCTGAATGCAACATGTTGCATCGTAATAAGAAATTCCAGTGTTCTAGCGGTACCGAGAGCCCAGCAGCGGCTCGCAAAAGTGCCATACGTACTTGGAAGCTAATGTGTTGTTGCGCACACAGAGGGACTACTCGTAGAGTAGTACGTGCGGGTATGTGTGTCATCTCGGGTGTAGTGGTGCGACGAGGAATGCGGCCGCGTCCTTCGCCGTACGCCGCCGCCAGATCATTTGCACACAGGCGTGCCTCGGTATCGGTGCCTTCGCACAATACCTAACTACCCAACACCGAGTCAGGAATTTTATCGCTTCCCAATTATCATTTAGTTATCGGGTTTTGCTTTCGTGGAACCGGTCAATCAAATTGTTCGCGGAAATGTCGCCTTCCCTTAGTACCTATCACTGTCATGATTTATGTTTATGTATTTCTTGATTGCAAAGAATGCATGATAGCATAATGTTGTTACTTTATTTTATATTTTAACATAATTATACCATAATTTTATTTAGACACAGTCTGTTGCAGTAGGCACTTTACTACTTCTTTAATTATTATGTCTTGTTCTCGCTCGACTTGCGCTTTATTTTCAGATTATAGGATACATCGTAGACAACTTGCAAATTACCCATGGTTATTGTCTAAGTTGGTACTTACCAATCTGTCTATAAGCTAGAAAACTTTTCTCCGAAGTTCTGCATCGCAAATACCTGCAAATTCTATTATTACCTAACTTTTCCCATTTCTCTGTTCATGCATACCTAATGCTGGTGAAAAAACTACTGCAAGTCTCCGATTCACTCACCTGAAAAGTTTTAACTTAGTCCGCTGTAGTTTATCTGAAAAGTAATTGCGAGAGAAGGAAGCGATGTTCACTATGCACAGTGAGTCTGCGGTAGCTCCAATGCATAGTATGGTGCCTAGTGCTTTAGCCTGATTTATAGGCAAACTGTGGCCAGAATGCCGTAATGTCCCGAATGCACGGTTTTCTGACGACCGCCCAAGACCGCCCAAATATGGGCGCCTTTATGGCTATAAAAATGCTATGCCTAAGCATTATGCTTATTGTAGGTACTAAGTTGAAGTCCTAGGATTAATGTAACACATCAGAAAAATTGACAAAATGTTCAAAGACATAAAATGATTAGCTAAAATATTTGTATGAGTAGGTACATACATAAGGTTGCATATAAGATTAGGTATGTCATGTGATGTCTGTCATAAGTTCACAAACCATGGTAAAGTGCTAATTATTTACTAATTGGTGGACAGTAACAAATGCTTCGACTAATTATCAGAAACGCTTTTGCAGTTTCGCAGGCTGGAAGTTTTTGGACAAGTATAGTCATTTTCTTTTTAGTACGATCACTTTTCAACTTCATCAATCATTTCTCAGGAGTGGATGACCCTAATTTGAGTTTGTTAACATTTTTTCATAAAGATCTCAAAATGACTGACGGAGTGAAAGAACCGTTAATAGCTGTTCACAACGTAAAGAATACCACTAAGTATTTCCATTTTCCCCACCCATTTTGTTTAGTACGGTATTGAGGTTGTATGTAACTTTACTCAAATCTGATATTGCTAAAGTGTTTGTAATATCCGCCTGCATAGAGATAGTTGGTCTAGTGGATCTCACGTCGGTGTAATGTGTTTGCTTTGTTGAAAGCATTAACGACTAAAATATGATAGGTATAATAAAATGAGCAGACGGATCGATACGTGTATGTACGCGTCATTGCTTTCAAATTTTAGGAACTTCTACCACAGAAAAGCATGGGTACGGGGGTACCAGAAAAGAGGGCAAAGGCCTCAAAAGGTCACCAAAGGTCAAAAATTGAATTTTGGGTTTTTGGATGTGTTCGGCCATTTGAAGACTTGTTATTTTTTTGGCGACTTTTGAGGTCACAATAACTCCGGTTTCTGTGACCCTAGGGTCACTAAAATCAATCAGTCACCTTCTCTCATTAAGACGGTGCTAACAAAACGGTTTCATGTAAATCGGTCAACGCGTTCGGTTGTAATCGTCAAATACACAGACAGACAGACACAGAGACAGACAGACAAACAGACAGCGCTAATAAAGCAATTATACCGACCAAATGTGGATTCAAAAAGCGTCTTCAAAACCGTCGGCGTCGTTAAAAAAAAGGATATGCTTGCTTAGGTCCATACTTAGTAAGTAAGAACATTTTTCATGTATCAAATTCGATAACAATTTCGACGTGCAATGAAAAGTGTTTATACCTAAGTAAAACATCTAGGTAGATGCAGTACTTAAATCTTACTTTATAAAATTTAAAAAGTCGAATAACTTATTTGCTTGTCTGATGCATAGACGAGATAAAGTCTGATGTGGTCATCTATCGTTTGTAAATGATGCCATAGACAGTGGACGTCAAGAGCTTAGGCCACCAGTAGACTGCAAATAGATTGAATGCAGTTAACACGACTGCAATTCAACTGTCAACCATCAATCAAGAAGTCACTCGCAGAAACGGAGCTGCCCTAATACTTTGAAATGCCGTTGGAATTTAACCACTAAGCGACTTTATCTCCAGAGCCTATCGAATAAGCTGTGTCTATAGGATATGTATGAAAGAGGATTTTAATTGTACCTTTATCATGTGAAGATTTTCGACGTCCTGCGTTGTTATTAAAGATACAACAGATAGATTGCTTCTGGCCACGTGGTTCGACTGCATGCTTCGATTAATCGGAGTACGTGAACTTTTTTTCCCAGATAGTTCGATTTTCAAATCTTACTAGGCGAACTATTAAACCATAGGACCGCGTAGTTCGACTCCATAGTCGAACCATGATGACCAGTTCACCTGGTTCGATTCATAGTCCGACTACCGACCTCTATGCAATAGGTTATCAAATCTCCTTAGAAAGTAATAATTCAATGTCAATGATAGATGTCTAGTTAATCAGATATTTTCTTTACGTCTTCCGCCGGTGCAGATAAGATGACATGACAAGTGGGTCTAGCGTGACCCCGGGCATCCCGCCACCCTACACCTTAGTACCCTCGGAACCTATTATTATTCTGATCATACTTATAGCCATACCTACCCAATATCTATACAGTAAACATCAGTTATATGATTCAATGTTAGTAACCCTAGATTTAGAATTTAAAATTGCAAGTCTTACATCAGCTGATCCGGTCACTGTTCCATTAGTCAGCCACATGGCATGACGTGCTATCAGTTCTCGTTAGTAATAAGCCATACAACTGCTGAGATACCTACGTTTTGTTACGCGTGCCCTATGATTCACATCCCACGACAACACTAGTGATAAGTCAGATTTGTTTGTTATTTTATAATTACACTTACCTATCGCCATCGTCTTTAGCTCTAACAAGTATTGGTACCAGAAAAGGGGGCGAAGGTTTCCGAAAAATGCTATTTTTGAACTTTGTTGACCTTTTGAGTTCACAATAACTCCGGTCCCTGTGACCCTAGGGTCACCAAAATCAATCAGTACCCTTCTCTCATTAAGACAGTGCTAAAAAAAAGGTTTCATGTAAATCGGCCAACGCGTTCGGTTGTAATCAGTTGTCATGCACAGAAAGACAGACAGATAGTGCTATGCATAATAGGAGGCTTCGCCCCATAAAAAATCCACATTTCGATACTAATTTTTGTAAACTTATTCAGGACCTTGTTAAATTAAATAAAATGGGCAAGTGCGAGCGCGACTCACGTTTAATGGTTCCGAAATTAGAAGATATTATCTTTTCATTTATTTAATTTAATTTAGAGTTATAATATTAGATGAAATATCTATGATATGCAGTAGCACGTTCGGCCATTATAGTTAATGACTTTCGTACATTAAAAAAGTAGGTTATTTAAAACAACACCGCTTATTAATATCAAATTAGTACTTGATTAGCAATACTTATTAAAAAAAAATAACTACTTTGTATTCAAATGACGCTAGATGGCGGTAGCAGTTATAAACTTTAGTATCAGTAAAGAGATTTACTATTTTTGCCATTTTCATACAAGAAATTTACACTTGTCGCTTTAACTTCTGAATGCCCTAAGGTAGAACCTTGATTTATCAAAGGCATCATCTGCCTGCAGACCATAATATTTGTTATAAGTTTCAAGTTGATACCTTCAACCGTTTTGGAGAAATGGGCACTTGACAGACAGACGACAAACGAGTGATTTTATAATGGCTCCGGTTTTTCCTCTTGAGGTTCGAAACCCTAAAAATGGTGGCTATCACTAAAATCTACCTATTCGTATCAAACATCTCCCCGTAATATCAGGTTTTGTTACTCCTCTTTTGCACTATATTTTAGACAATCTTTAAACCAACATCATCAAGATCTAGATATCACAAACAAACACAACGAGTCAGAAAGGTCTAAACCCAAATAATGTTTTATTCTTCCAGGCTACTATTTAATATTATTTATAGTACGAGTCATCCCTTAAAGTCAGATTTGTTTACTATTTTTATGACCAGCAGAATGGTTTTATAAACAACAGCCAGCGTTTACTTAAACTTTACGGCTTCTGAGATTACGAAGGCAGTTAGGGCTGAAGTGGCTTTTACATGTTTGTTTGTTGAACCGTAAACTATAGAAGGATTTTTATTAACTGTACTGAACAGTATTATGACATAAACAATAACGTCTTTCTTGATCAGCGCAATTTTGAAAACAATAACGTTCAAACGTTCGTATTAAGATTGCATTCCGTTCGTCTTTTTGCTATGTGCTAAAGTTTCACCATTTGATATTTATATCGGCATCATCCCACCAGACCTTTCGGTTCTGTTTGTTGCCAAAACGCTTGCTAGGTCGTTGATCTAGACGCGGCATTTGTAAATTATTTCTAAATCATTGCAAATATTTCTCGTATTACCCTTTCTGGTTCTGAAATCAGCCGTGTATATTCTCTCTGAGTAGGTGATTTCCTAGCTGTCTGCATATTGTTTTACTGTAGATAGCTTGACAGGTACCTAGTTTGTCCTTTTCACTTGAGTTAGGATGACGTTAGTTTGTTATTATTGCAAAAAAAGTATGAATGTGTTTCGGATAAACCATGTAATTGCCTAGACTACATATATTATATATCAATTATAAGTATATTTATTATACTAATATTCGTACAATAAATATACTCGTACTTAGTTTTCTACTGACGAAGGATAATTTCTAGAAAATAATCTATGCTCAGCCCGTTATAACAATGTAACAATTTATCTTTGTCTATTTTGGTAGACAGTGAGATTATTTTGCCAACAGATGTTATTTATTAAAACTGCCCTTTGTGTGGGCGAAAGCAAAAAATGCTATTGCTACGTTGAGATAAGGGTGAACGGAAACGAAATCCTTGCTGATAGGGATTAGTGGCGTAGTAAAATAGTGATAGGGGTCTCCCAGGGCATCGCATTAGAACCCGTTCAGCTGAATTGATGTTTGTCAGCAATTCGATTACATTTTAATCTTCTTTTTTACGTTTAATATTTTGTAAAATAGATTCAGTGAATTTTTCTTTGTTTTTAGAACACCCTAGAAGAGTGAAATTCAGTGTGTAATGCATAACATGTACCACTTTGAATTTCCAAGAATGTTGGACTATGTCTAATCATAATATAAGTACATAAAAACATTATATCTAGAAACCACGTGTAACAATGAGCCGAGACGACCTTCGTGGCGCGGTTGGTTTATACCGGACTGAGACGCAGGAGGTTGCGGGTTAGATTCCCGCCGGGAAAAATGTTTGCTTTATCTGCACCTATTTGTCTTGAATCTAGGTGTTTTAATAAGTATTTAAGTATTCTAGCAACCATCTGGTGGTATACCAGCAGAGTTATAACTCGGATTACATTGGGGCTACATGGTGCTGTGCACAGTAGGTATCCGGCATTAACGGCATGTAAGTTTGTGAACAATACGAACTATGACGCATACGTTATCGATTTTTAATCATAAGCCTACGCTTCGTTGCCGTAACGATTGTAGATACAGCCTAGACATTGTATTTATTAAAATAACGTTAGGTTGCATATTAATGTAAAATTGCAGAAGGGTTCCCTTTTTATGATCAGCCAACATTACTTATAAATTTAGATATACCTAGGTATGCCTTTGGCATTTAGCCGTGTTGGCCGAGTGGTATATACCCCCGACTTTCTATCCGAAGGTTCGATTCCAGCCTCCATTGGTTAGTTTTTTCTTGAAAAATGTATTTGTACCTATGTAACACGTGCTTGATCGGTGAAGGAAAACATTGTAAGGAAACCTGCGGCTAAGTTAGCTTCAGACGTCTGAAGATAACTTACTTTATAGCCGACTTTGCTGAGAGGATGGTATAGGTGCTGGGCAACCCTAATCCATCTAACAATATGCCAGGCACTGCAGCGTCCCAGCATGAATACTAGTTCTGACGTAAATCATCTTAGAATGTTGCGAATGGCCAATTTTCTTTACTTACACTACTCGGTAATGATAATGCGCCAGATGGATCTTTAGATTAGTAGCAGGCAAAATATATATATATTTTTTTAATACATTTCAGAGCGTTGAGTAAATAAAGATGGGTAGATTTAACGCAGGTACCTACAATCACTTCAATGACGTCATGGAATCTCCTGCTTAGAGAAATTTCAGGTGACTGATGCCTTAAAGGAATTATGTAAATCCGAGGTAAATCGGTGACACACGGTGGAGGTATACTGTAAATAGTCTTTAGCATCAATTGCGTAAATATCCAGCATCATAAACAAAGGCTATTTAAATTAAAAAAGTTTGCCGTAAATCATTACTTATTTAATGTTCTTAAAATAATATTTATAGCGTTCGGAATTTAATGGCACACCTTCACATAAATATTTTTTATCGATAGGTACGTTTTATTTTAGTTTTAGCACATCAAATGTAGATAGGTATTCGAAAACTTAAATAAACAGACACTTCATAAAAGCGGTATATAAAATGGGTGATATCTCACTGAGCACACTAGCTTGTAGGACTTTCATTTTAAAATGAAATATAACTGATTCGGCCCACCATCGTTCCGCCAACACCGGCGGTGGGCCGTAGGGGACATCAAAAACCAAGTACTTACTGTATTCAATAACAATAAAACGCCTGATTTCTAAAGATTTATCAACGAGATTTGTCGCAATATTTCGCACACACATACCATTTGCAGCTAATTTCCATACATGCTGGTGTCCAAATAGGGGCTAAAACGGCCCTGGGCTCGCGTGACCTGTCTGGACATTCCCCTATTACCACTTTAAATCTAATTATGTATTCAACATTATTATGAAATCAGTTTTTGCAATCTCTGCAACTGTTATGCAGCCCTCAGACCTTCAATATGAGTTTGACTCGTGGAATACTTAAACTATTAATATATACCCATTATTAAAGTGTAATAGTATTCATAGCATCGATATATTTTACAAAATAAATGTGTTAAACCCTCATTAATCAATGACTAGTTCTTTCGCTAGTGCATCGGACATAGCGGTCATTCATGTACCTCCATGGGGTGGGGGCTAAACCACCGGGACTTTGATTGATGACGTCGGTAGGGCTCCCTGGTATCGCCATTGTCCGAGCCCAGCGTCGAGAAATGAAACAACTGACGGATAGTCGTACAGAACAGGCGAACACAAATGAGCTCCCTTATTGACGATTATCCTCCATATGGCAGGCTGCGGATTTTACCCCGATTGAGGTTTTTCATTTGATTGAGTATGTTTCCGTGTTCAATATCAGTAGGGGTGGTTAAGTCTTCGATTGGCTTTAAAGCTTTGTAAACATAGCTATTAGAGAAAGAGTGGTCACCGTTTCGTGCTCTAACCATTTTACTGCGGAAACTTAGAGCAATCGAATGCCGTTGGGTGAAGAATGTTTTTTGGGTGTTTGGGTGAAAAACCTTTTGTTATAAAAATATTTATATTGACCATGTAGTCACACCGTTATTTTCCTTCGATAATCATAAAAATAACGATGTTTGCGTCAAATAAGGGGTGTTGTGAACACAACAAGTCTCCAAACAAATAAATGAACTGTAAGAAATTTCTCGAGAGGGTAGACGTACAAATATGAGTGGAGACTGCAGCCTTTGCGAGTTGTCGATCGCGAACCGGCACGAGCCACCAAATAGGTTGGAAAATAACTCCATTCCCTGGGGCGCTGGATTCAATCAACTCTGCTTCAGAATTTTGGAGTTCGTTTACCGAACCGACATGCGACAGGGTGAATTGTGATAACGCGATTGGTTTACGGCATGGCTAATGCATCTATCTCCCCGTGGTTTCCCAAGCCGGACCAATTAAATATCGATGGAAATCACTCAATTTAATACCCCCGAATTTGCTGTAGGTCCGTCGTCGTCGCTTGAATATTAGTTCGGTAGAGGCAATTACTTCATCGATACTCAAAATACTCAGAAAACAATCAGTCTGTAGAATAATTTATTATACCCACGAACATCAAGTGAGCTCATCTCGATGCAGCGTTTCGAGACAAACTGAACAATGGACTATACGAGTATGTACGAGTTCCGAGAACTGTATTTGCGTCGACCCTTGAGATATGGCGAGGTCTCATATCTCTTGATAGTCCTTTATTCAAATAATAGCGAGACTTACATAACATTGGGTTCGAAGACATGAATTGCAAATAAAGCAACGGGAAGTGGTTCCAATCATACGGATGTTTAGACGCAATACCGTTCGTCTGAGGACGCTGACGCTTCAATTAAAGCTCAAAATTGTATTTCTAATCGCGTAGCTATTGGATTAGGCCTATGTTTAGAGGATCGCATTTCGGGTATTATCTGGTATTGTTTATTAGAGAAGTGTAATTTGTGGGAGTCGCAGATGGCTCTATTGTAAAGGCAAACCAGAAGCCGCTAGGGATAAACTGTTGTGTCAATATTTACGTCTCAAGGATGATTATAATTATGGGTAGAAAACTTTGAAGACTGAATGATTAAAATCTCTTCCAGTCTGGTGAAGTTTTGTAAAGACTTTTCTGCTTAGCAATATGGATTCAAGAAAGGAAACTTTTTAATCTTTACTCCTGTTATCTATGTACCTAAACATAAATTAGTATGATCATAAATAAAAATGGGTTTTATATAAAGTAAATGTGTTACGTCTACAATAGACGTTACTACTATTTACCTACTTTTAAGTAAGTTAGATTTGATATTTTTCTTTATTTGTTGGATTTATGATCTGAACAGCATTGACCGCAGGTTTTGATTTATACTTTATAGAGGAAAAGTCAAATTCAAATAAAAAAAATATTTATTCTGTGGGACCCATTGATGTAAATATCAATGGTGGGACCGACTGGAGAGGCACTCACGCACTGAATGCTTACCTATATTTTTTAAAAATACATCTGACACTTAAACAGCCTTTCAGTGTTATGTTGGTCATCCATCATATTTACCGAGCATTTTTACCGAGCTTTTTTAAATTTGCTTCTGTAATCTCTTCGCTACTGTTTCAGCTTACCGAAACACAAACCGAATCGTAAATTGTATGGGTTTTGGCTCGTTTTCGCCGCGGTTGCGCCCGCCGTCGACACTCGACCCTATAAATACTTGCATCGACCAACAGATGCACGCAAACAATTTTAATTTTAACGACTTTCGCAGATTTCATTTTACGCATCCCGTGTGCATTGTTCAGGCAGCTGCAAAACGACCAAGTAGGTTGTACGGATAAGGTGACGAGACAACAAAATGTATTGCGGGAGAAATGTAGAGATGAATGAGATTTAGGATAAATGTGTTCTGTTTTACAACATCTTCTGCTCTCTTTCACTCTTCGGATTAAACGCTGTGACAGGTCATTACGTGCATAGTTAGTGTCCAGCTTATGGCATTATTCTAAATTCTAACTTATCACGCCATCTCCACTTCACCTCCATATTTATTATAAAAGCTGGAAGATATATCCATATACATTTATCTTTTTCTCTTTTCCTCGCTCCATCGCTGTTTGCACGATTTTCAGTCTATTTACCAACGCTAATAATATTTAGGGACGCGTCCACTGCTGGTAGGTATTTCAAATACGTCCTACGGATGAGATGATGGAATGAGATATTCTAGTAGTATTGTATATGTTACAGATACTCTTATCGATAATAAACGGTGCACTCTGCTGTGTTTATTCCAATAAGGACCTTGATCGAAAGAAAAGTCGCCCAGTCAATGCTCCGGATCCGAGGAAATTGCTGTAATCGTCTTACCGCAAATCTAGAGTAAAAGGAAAACAATTAATTAACTTATTTCCTGCAATTAACCGGGACGGACACGATTACTTAAACATCTGGCCAATCCAGTACCTTCCAGGAATTAGGGTTACCCCATTTTATAATGGGCGAAACAGATAACAGGAAAATTAATATCATCATCATCATTACAGCCGTAAGATATCCACTGCTGGACGGAGGCCTCCCTCATTGCCTTAGAGATACAAGTGCATGAGGGGTTGTTGCCATACTCACCACGCTTGGTAGGCGGGTTGATGAGCGCAGTTAGGGATGTTCTTACACGGAAAGACGCTGCTGCCCATCTTCCGGAGATATCCCTTAGCAGATTCTTACTGCATCCACGGGCAGGAGAGGAGGGGTGACATTCTACTGCCGGCACACCTCGGCAATAATTAATATTAATATAGTAGATTTTAAATAAGTACATTTTGAAATTATATTTTTATGGGTTTCTACACTCATTTCACTTTTACATAATTTTAAGAGGTGCTGTCGTTTATCTTATTAGGTATTTCACGAACGTTTTTTAGCCTTTTTAAGCGTACCTACATGTAATGTAATTATTTAGATTTTGTCAAAAATTTTCATGTCTGGGATAGTCTGGAATGCATATGTATAAAATCCTGAGAATATCAATAGAATACCTATAAGCATTAAGTTTTCTACTGTAGGTAAATGGTTTTTTGGTGCACAAAGTATTAAATAAATAAATATCTTAAGCCGAAAAAGGAAGCAAATAAAAACCCTAATGTGTGAAGTAAAATTAAACGTGATCTAAAGTCGGGTTGTCTTGTCAACCCTAGTTCTCGGAAGAGGAGTTTCCCCAAGCCAATGATGCGACGGGTCCCGCGTCCGCTGCCCTTTGTAATTCTAACAATACAAACAATTTTCACTTTCCTCACTTTTGACAGGCTATTGTTTTATTTTCGCCGTGATTGGCGTGAATTCGGCTACAATCCGCTAATTTTATTTAATAAAAGCCGGCCAAGTGTGAATCAACCTGACGCGTGTGCCGTATCACTACACATTTAATTAGTACCGTTTTTACAATACCTTGAAAACAAAAAATAATACAACGTGATTATCGTCTCTTCATCATCATCATTCTGCCATAGGACATCTATTCACGTCCACTGCTGGATACAGACCTCCCTCATGGAATCTCTAAGATCATGAGGGGGTTGTTGCCATACTCGCCACGCTTGGCAGCTGGGTTGGCGAGCGCAGTACGAGATGTTGACACACGGAAAGACGCTGCTGCCCAGATGGGCAAGGGGAAGATACCTTGGGAATATTCCCAAGGTATCTTCGCAGATTCTTGCCGCATCCACGGGCAAGCGAGAAGGTAACATTCTATCTAATGCTGGCGGATGTGTTTAGAATGTTGGCTCATAAATATATTTCCTACTTGAGATTAATTATTCTAACTGGTAATAACATTGTTTTGCAAACACTCGAACGAATGCGATCTATACAATAGAAATTATACATATCGATGAAATTCTGCAAAGATTTTACACAGAGGTAAACGCGCCTTTGAAGCACAAACAAAGATGTAAAATATTTAACCTCGTGTACCCACACGTTCACTATGTAAAAGTAAGACGACCTATACAAAGAACCGTAAAAGAAGTAAAAGGACAAACATGACAAAGAAAAATTATATTTATACTGGGAAAAAACAAAGCAGCTAGGTCAGTCAGGTACCGATAAAATCCGATTGTTTCCTGTGGCACTACTGCGTGACACTACCAGTTGTGACACGGGTAATTTCGTATTTATTAGTGGCACTACCAAGTCATCTTCTCTTTAACATTCATAAAACTACAATCTTAAACTACTGCCGCCGTGACACAAAAAACTTAAGTTCGAGTAAGTATACGAGATAGGTAATTTTTTGAGGTTCCGGACCAAAATGGTAAAAAGGAACCCTTATAGTGTGACTTTGTCTGTCTGTCTGTTTGTCACAAATGCATATGAACTACTGATGCTATCGACTTGAAATTTGAAATGGTAACGTTTTTTCACTTTTTTATATACATATGTTATATTAGTATATATAAAAATATTCTTATTTGATTGCAAAGGGGGCGGAAAGGGGGTCTCAGTTTTTTAATGAAGTTACTTGGTCTGGTGGGGTGACATATGAAAGTGCTTCATTCGCACATTAATAAACAGTTTTTAGTTTTACATTAAGTCTATAAGTTTTCGACTTATTTACAAAAATGTTGAAAAAAATACCGTCCCCCCCTTTTCTCCAAAGTCTGCAGAGATAAACCTCTGACACTTTTATTGCTATTAGAAGTGTATGTAAAGATTACAGGAAAATTATAGCTAACTCTCTAATTTGCAAAGTTTTTTTTTAGAAATCATGGAAAGTGTAAAAAATCTACATAAATTCTGCTATCAGACAAGAGATGGCGCTTTCAAGGTTCTCCAACAATATTATGTTGTATGAGGGCACGGAACCCTCGGTGCGCGAGTCCGACTCACTATTGGTTTGGAAGGGGATTTTCAAAATTTTTGTGGAGCTACTAGGTCGTGTAAGGTATCATATGAAAGGTATTCATTAGCACATTAACAAATAACAAAACTAAATAACAAAAACAAAAGTTTTTAGTTTTGCTTTAAGCCGTATAGTTTTCGACTTATTCACAAAAACGTTGAAAAAAATAGCGTTCCCCCCCTTATCTCAGAAGTTTGCGGAGATAAACCTCTGACACTTTTATTGCTATTAGAAGTGTATGTAAAGATTACGGGAAAGTTATAGCGAATTCTCTAATTAGCATACTTTTTTAAAAATCATCGAAAGTGCAAAAAATCTACATAAGATCCGCTATCAGACAAGAGATGGCGCTGTCAAGGTTCCCCAACAAATATAAACCGCCTTTATCATATATTATATTGTATGGTGGCACGGAACCCTCGGTGCGCGAGTCCGACTCGCTGTTGCCTGTTTTTATTTTATTTTGTAATTTGTGACGCGTCAATGGTCGGTCGACGACGGTCACATGGACCTTCCATGTGACCGTACTGAATAAAATATTTTTTGAGTTTTGAGTTTTTTGAGTTAATTATGACACAATTAAGTAATTAATTAAGTATCTAGATATGAGTTAAATATTATAAGCAGCCAAGGATTTTGATTATAGCTCATTATTTTATTATAATTTTTTGGAGTGAGCTATCTGTTTTCCTTAAAAGATCTTTCTCATGCATTATTCACTGAAGAGAATAATCCGTAGGTATAATACAAAATGTTTTGTGTACACCGAGCTAGCGATCTTTCATTTTTAATGAAAACTCCTTGTTTGCTTAATTACTTTGGCAAGTGTAGGAGTACTTCTGTAACTCGAGCCGGAGGCTATTTCGGGACGGATTTGCTTTAAACTTTTATTGAGCGAACTTTTTTATTTTACACACACAGACAATACAAATCGCGAAGAATTATTTGGCCACCGGCTGCGGTGGTTGGGTTATTTGTGTGTTTGGACGATGATGACAAGGCAGCATTTTGAATTTATTAATCTAAAATATGACTTCATATTCAAGAAGACATAACTTTTTATTTTACCTAACTATTGATAACACTTAAATATAACAAAAGAAAATAACTAAAAGCGGAAGTACAATGGCGGGCCTTATCGCTATAGTGATCTCTTCCAGATGATCTTTGAAGTGACAAAAACCAACAAGAATAAAAATACAGCATGGAGTCGTCATAAAAAAAATTGTGGATTAAACAATAAAAGTAATGTCAACCGCCCCAACTTGATTACAGGAAAGTCGCTGAGAATGCTGAGAATATCAGCATAATTGGATGCAGTATTAACTCGGTCCTGATGAATATTCAGAGCTGAGACAACCTGACACCAGTTCACGCTGCGAGAAAACTCTATCGCATCAGTTGTAAATCTTTAAAGAGAATTGACCTACAAACTGATAACTACCAAATTTTCATTGCGTACTGTCATCACACCGAATTCATTGAGATTATTTCCTAGCTGTAATTATCTATCAGACCCCCGTATCGTAGGTATATTTATGTCATATTTATCGTATATTTGTGTTGTGATCATTAAATATAAAAGTAATTGTCATTAAATACAATTGTTTATAGGACTATTACTAACTCCATTATAAGCGAAGCTATAAAGGATCATGAGAACATGATCATTTCTAAATAATTTATGAATTGGCTCGCCCATTTATTAAAGCAGCCGATTAAACCGGTAATACAATATCGTATCAAGTATTTACAAGGCAAAAGTCGGCACAACGGTGCCCACCTCACTGAAACAAAACTTAAATCGCGTAAGCCGCAAGAAAAGTCCGCCAACGGAAGCCGCAGACCGTTTCGAGTAAAATATTAAATGCGCCGTAGGATTTGTTCTGTGCCGGGCACCGGCTTAATATTTGATGAAGCGCTCTGCCGACGGCTCGTCTGGCCCTTAATTGCGGAGTGATGCGTCCACGGGACCGGGACCGCACTACCTTCGCAGGCAACGCGGGAAATATTAAAACGTCCCGTGGCGCAACCGGCACTAACTGTTTATTGCAGGTTTGCGAGTTTAGCGACTTGCGAGCCTAGACGTTAACGCCTATAAATTTTATGTTCACAATGCCGCAGTAAAATGTTGCAATACCGGTAAATCCCGTTGTTTTTCTCTCGGATTTAAAAGAAATATGTATTTGGCTTTTTGAAATTGCTTTTCCTTTGGCTGGAAGGCGAGTGGCGCGATACGAATACTGTTGATTCTAATTTCCGCTCGGATGCGGGGCGCTGCTGGCAGCCTTGTCACCAATCCTTTACTGCATTGTTTACTCGTGTAAAGTTGCTTGCTTCCCGTTCGTCATAGAGCCTAACTTTGTTTCGCTATCTACACATTTTACGCTGCAAGGTATTCAAACCGAGTTTGATGTGTTATTTTATTGTTCATGACCTGGATTCGAGACTGCGAATGGAAATGTATGTGGTTTATTTGAAAACCAACGAACGACTCTACCAAGAATAAACTGCTTAATAGGCGGACTGATTAGCCAATTTTAGCAAAATGCGATGTTCCTTTAGTAAAGCTATAAACTATAACAAGAATAAATTACCTCCTAACATTATCCCAAAGGAAACACGACTCATAAGACATGAAACGAAGCAAAACATAAAGCGCTATTGAGTGGGTCAATGCTGAAAAGGAATAGGCGGATGTCACTAATTACCTAGTGTATAAAGACATTGATCAGGCGGATTTTGACGAAAATTGTGACAAAACTAATTTGGCGTTTCTAACAGAAGACAACAATTTAATAACATGATAATTAGTAAATCAGTTGACTTGATTATCAAGTACAGCTTGTGTTTACCAGACCAATACAGTCAAAATAAAAACCAATCCCAATATTGAGTGGTGAAAAATATTATCTACATTAAGATATAATTAAAATGGCTGTTTGTAATGTCAAAATCACAAGCTGTTATAAGAAAGTATGCAATTTTTTTGGCCGTCTGTATTTTTGCCTATCTTTTTAGTTTTAATAAAGGCTGATAACAGGTCGTGTTGAATAAAAGTTCAATTAGTTACGAAAATCATGACGAAAAACCATCTTGTTACATGTTATTTGATGAGCAGCCGTTATGTCCGATTATTATTTTATGTCCCCATGATCTGACCTCTTAGGATGACTTAATTGACAACAGCAGGCGGCGAGATAAGATTTACCTAATTTCATAGAAACCCGGATATACCGCTGCTGTGGTCAATTGTACGTATATTGCCAAGTTTGGCTTACCTACCTAGATTATCTCTACCACTATATAACCTCAACTTCATTATCATCATCTCAGCCGTAGGACATCCAATAACATAGATCCCCGTCATGGATCTCAGTAGTGATCTCAAGGGGTTGTTGCCATACTTACCATACTCAGCAGGAGGGTTGGCGAGCGCAGTACGGGATGTGGATACACGGAAAGACGCTGCTGCCCATCTTTCGAAGGTATACCTTGGCACATTTTTTCTGCGTCCAAACCGTGGGGTGTCGGCATCAGGGCAATGATGCTTCTACTTTTCACAGTTTCTATTTCACATAAACGCTAGGATCGTTGTACGCAAATTCTGTGGCTACGGAATGCATATAAATTACAAAAACTATTTATTTGCTCATACCTTATATACAGCGCGTTAAAACTAACAACTGCGTAAGCGATGAGACATTATATAAACTATGGTGTCCCTCAAGGCAGCATTTTGGGCCCTACATTATTTTTAATATATGTAAACGATCTTTGCAACATTAAACTAATGGAGGGCAAAATTATCGCTTATGCGGATGACACTGTGCTGCTGTTCAGCGCCCCTACTTTGGCTGAAGTTTCTGAACTTGCTGAGATTGGACTCATGTTTTATCATGGCTAAGAGAAAATCTTTTAGCTCTCAACATCAGTAAGACAAAATTTTTGACCTTCACAAAAATTGCTTTCAGTCGCCGTAAACCTAACCAAATTAGAGCACACACATGTCACCTTCAGCCATCTTATAGTTCATGTATGCTACTCGACAGAGTAGCAACTATAATATAATAACATAAACATGGGAATTTATCGCGTAATACCTTTTGATTATTCCCGACGTTTCGACTGTGTTTCAACAATCGTGGTCCCGGGTTGACTCATATTACGCGATACTCAGGTATTACGCGATAAATTCCCGTGTTTATGTTATTATATTATAATGAATTGTGATCGCGAAAGTTTACGAAAAACTAGAGTAGCAACTATTAAGTACTTCGGTGTAATGGTGGATGATCTCCTAAATTGGAATGCGCATACAAAAATGGTTTCAGGGCGAATACGGAAATTAATAGTGGTATTTAGGCGGCTCAGGCACCTAGAGTGGAAATTAGTAAAATCTGTCTACTATGCTCTATGCCATTCTATTATGACGTATTGTCTACTCATATGGAGCGTTACATATAAAACGTATCTGTTGAAAGACGAGCGTGCTCAACGCGCTGTGTTAAAGGTAATGCTGTCAAAACCGTTTCGCTTTCCTACAAGCCAGCTCTATTCAATTGTAAATATGTTGACTGTTCGGCAATCATTCATAGCAAAAGTAATATTGTTCACTCACTAAAGGACACCATTTGATAGGCAGCGATTTGAGAGCATACGACGAAAATACCGCATCATAATCGCAGATAAACGCAACTTAGCATATGCCAAACGAAGTCTGCTTCCAGGTCCATATTTCGTCGGTCGGATTAATTACCGGAACATTTCCGAAATCCGTGTTTTGAGATAAGTATGCAGTTTGGTAGGGAATTGAATATTATTTCCAAAGCACTAATGGTAAAACTCAAATTTTAGTTCTAATTGACAGAAAACTACTTATTCCGGTAAAGAAAAATAGATTTTAGTAATCTCTTTATAACTTCAACCTTAAATTACTCAGAACAGTATAATTTTGAAATGTTCCATTACTGTCTCCGACCGACGATTTGTACAATAAAATAAGTAAGCAAATAATGATCTATCCTCTTCCTTTCAAATTATGTAAATGTCTCGTCACAAGTTATTTGCTGGCATTAGACTACCAGGAGACGGAGGACCTGTTATCTTTGAGAGGTAAACCAGATTCATACAAATTTTCTTTATTATAATAATAATAAATAATGCTCGACAAATCACACAGCATCATCTAGCCCCAAGCTAAGCAGAGCTTGTGTTATGGGTACTAGATGACTGATATACTTAATACATTATACTACATAGATAGATATTTTTATTATATATAGAAAAACACCCAGAACACCCTGAACAAATATCTGCAGATCGTACAGACATTTGTCCCGAGGCGGGAATCGAACCCGCAAATTGTTTATACAAATTATAATTTACTATCAAAAGTTGCCTTTCCCCATAATATATTAATATATATTATGTTTTTCTAATTTACAATTCTGGTTACCTTGTATTTATTTAAGTACTTACTATTTTTATATTAGTAAGCACTGATTAAAAAAAATTGCATGCAAATAATTGCAATTATAAAGTAAATCATGAATTATTTTATTGTTTTTGTATTATAGATACACAAGTGTACAATAATGTTATATTTAGTTAGTACCTACACAAAGCGAGCTAAACTATTCAAAGCCAAGCAAATATAAAGTACGAGTAGACTAATATAAATAAAATTAAGATGATGAAACCTATCATTCTACTACAATATAGTTATGATAATAACGTACTGTGTTTGTTTATGAGTTTTGTTTTAAAATCTAATATGCTATGTAGAAATATGTCTTTGAATTATATTATATGGTCTGTAAAACACACTCAAATTATGGATAATTATTAAAGAAATGCTCTGTCATGCATGATAGACGCAAAAGTGAACATGTGCGTCATAACAGGTTAAATGTTTAAAGGCAAGAACTACGTATCGCACGCAGACGACACGATGCGATCGCAGGCCTACTCTCTTGTTTACGCTTGTGTTGATAATTTTATTGTTAATTAAGTTTGCTCAGTGTTTAGTGTAAAAAAGATAGATAAACTCTTTATTTAAAAATGTTTTAGTGCTAGTCTTTTTTAAACTTTCGCGATCACAACACATTATTAAAATATGGGATTATCGGGTATTTATCGCGTTACCTTTATTTTATTCCCTTATTTAAGAAATATCCTAATTTTAATCGTGAAGACGGCTTCAGACTCTCTTACCACTCACGCCCAGTGATAGCCAAGTGTACTCGGCGTGTGAATAAACCAAAGTGTGCTGATACAGTGAGTGTAGTGTGCTGTCCCAGTGTGAACCGGCCTTAAATCTCAAATTTCTAATTATGAAGACCAAGTGAGGGTAGTCTGAAAAGATGCCTTCGCTTTGCTGCGGTTAACTTCAGCACGCCAGTCTCCCCGCGACCACGACCAGGTGCAATCCGGTCGAAACGTCGGGAATAAAATCAAGGTAATTACGCGATAAATACCCGATAATCCCATATTTTAATAATGTTTTAGTGCTATCTATGTTGGTGTTCTAAATAAATAAATAAATAAATTCTAGGTACATTCACCATAAAACATAAATTTCACAAAGAGAAACACGTACAAATATAACATACAATGGGCGGTCTTATCGCTAAAAGCGATTTCTTCCAGACAACCTTTGGATGGACAGGATATAAGATAATAAAAAAAATATGTTGTAGGTCAACTTGATTTAGTCTGGTGAAGTGTTAAACTAAAGTCACTGTTACTACTCATCTAGGTTCTTTCTTAAAAAACAAAGTGTATAAGTGTTGTGTTCAACAGGTTTCAATCATATTGTTCGTAGATAGCTGGTAAGTTTGTTTCTGTATCTAGTTAAGATAAAATTCTGAAAAGAATCTAACTTTGCAGACCGTAACACAGGTTAGACCAAGCACGGCTGCAAATGAAAATAGATTGTAGTTTTGCACCCCTAAATAATTACTTATAGGTACACATAGTATTTAGTAAGTAAATCTCAAAATTTAGTTCTCTCTCTAAATTTAGTTTAGTAAATCTCAAAATAAATAAATAAATAAAATAGTACCTATCTATATAATTTCCTTGTATTTTGTGTTTCTGTATTGAAATAAATAAATTATAAATTAATTAAAAATACCTTATAGAATAGAATAGAAAATGCTTTATTGCACACCTTAAATATAAAAATAACAACAGAAAGATAAACACTAAACACAAAGTGACAATTGGCGGTCTTATCGCTAAAGAGCGATCTCTACCAGACAACCTTGGGATGGATTGGATTTGTGGATACAACAAGGGGTTTAAAGATGTACGAAAGGTTTTATGAAATTTTCAAATATACCATACATACATTATATTATTATATAGGGTGGTATATGTGTTGGGCAAGCCTAATCTATATAACAACGTCAGCGTCCCGTACAACATGAATACCAGTTGCTGACGCTGTCTAAATACCATTCATAAAAGTTGTAAAAGGCCAATTTACGATTAGAGAGGGTATTATTAGAATCTTACCCTATAATGATAGATACCAGTCGTAACGGTATTGACAATAAACTTGTACTGTACACATTTTCAGTATTGCCATGTAGCTGCCACAGAGAAACGACCTGTAGGTATATTAGTTAGTTAAGTCTGAACAAAATAATTCATAGAACGAATAGGAAACAGCACGCAATCGCGTAATGCCCCATTGATTCGAAGTCAAAGCTCTCAGATTGGCACTGAGATAGGCCGTGAATGCCGCTTTTTGTTCCCCACCTAATCTAACTGAAACCCTTTTCAATTAGTGCTTTCTCTCTGCTCGTATATTTCGCCATTTACGTAGTAGAAACTATTTGAACAGGAACTAGTGCGAAACGTGCGACTTTATCTTGAATTTTATAGGTAATCGGAAAATCATTTTGTAATCCACAATGGAACTATCAGGAGTCTTAAAAACACATGGTTCGATTAATCGATCCAACTGGAAAAAAAGTTCACGTACTCCGATTGATCGAACCATGCGGTCGAACCATGTGGCCAGAAGCCAAATTATAGAATGATCTTACAATCATATGTATTTGCTGGAACGATTTTAATTCTTGAATAATATCAAAATTGTATAGTCTGAAATGTAAGAGCAAAGTTTAAAATTACGAATGAGAGATATGAGTGTAAGCATAGGTATAGGTTGTTTTACGTACTTAAACTCCCTACTTTCCCATAACCGTAGGTATATTAATTCAGCAATATCTATAAATATAAAATCTCGTATCATTTTTATGTCAATTTTTATGATTTTTAGGGTTTCGGACCAAAATGGTAAAAAAGGAACCCTTATGGTATCACTTTGTCTGTCTGTCTGTCACAAATGGATATCTCGATAACTACTGATGCTATCGACTTGAAATTTGAAATGGTTAAAGATTTGGTTTGATTTGATGGTTGAAGCTTTTTTACTAATATAGCATACTAGCTTGTGCCCGCCGCTTTGCATGCATTGTACCCGGATAAAAAGTAGCCTATGTGTTATTCCTGGCCCACATCTATAAGTACGTGTGCAAAATTTCAGCTCAATCTACCATAATCTAATGAAATCTAATGAAATTTGAAATGGTTAAAGATAACACTTTTTTACTAATATAGCATACTTGCTTCTGAATAAAAAGTAGCCTATGTGTTAATCCTGGTCAACATCAAATACGTGTGCAAAGTTTCAGCTCAATCCGTAGCTTAGTTTTTGCGTGAAGAGGTAACAAACCTCCATCCAAACAAACTGTCGGCTTTATAATATAATTGGGATTGTATGACGGCACGGAACCCTCGGTGCACGAGTCCGACTCGCTCTTGCCCGGTTTTATTTTATGTTTATTTAGAGAACTAACGGACCCGGCAGACGTCGCGACATCCTGCCCGCTGTTATGTAGACATGCTGACAGCAGCGCCATCTACCGGGTTCAATTATGTTGGTTCAACTGTTTAAGAGGAGTTAGACGTACGCCCGCATCGCTGTAATTATTTTGTCGCTTCGTAAATAAGCCATTATTTCTCGTAAAAAGTAAAGGATAAAAAATGGTTATTGTGGGTAATCCCTAAGAGATAAACATATACCATCGCGGAATTTCTGTAGACCTTTTTAAGGTGTACATTACTGTAGTACATTATGTTTGATCTATCTCGTAGGGTTCAGCCAGCGTTTGCAATGTAAGCGCAAAAAAATGTGTTAATTTACGACATCACATTAGAAACCTCTCAAATTATCAGTGTTTCTCTACTATATTATGTATGTATTATGCATAATAAACCTTCCTCTTGTATAACTTTATCTATTAAAAAAACAGCATCAAAATCCATTGCGTAGTTTTAAAGATCTAAGCAAATATAGGGACAGACAGACAGCGGGAAGCGATTTTGTTTTATACTATGTATTGATTAGTTGTAAAGTATGTTTGATAGCGCCAGCTAGGTGATTAGGAGATTTTTTTTCCTCGACTAAAACCGCCTTGGTCAGCTAGTTTATTTATAAAAGTGAGGACAGTGTTGCCATTTAAATAAACTCTTCATACTCACAGCGTAATCGTGAATCGTGACTAATGGCACGGCGCTCGCGCCTCCGGAATATCAATCAACTTACCTGAAAAAGAAATGCACCTGTTATTAACATCGAAATCCGATAAAGTAACTAGAGGATTAAGAGATAAGAACCGATCAAAACGCCTGAAGCTGATTAAACCACGGGTTTGCTCACAGCTGACTAAGCTGAGAGGATGGATCATCAATGTCCCAGGCAATGCAGCGTCCCGTACAGAATAGAATATGCAGTCTGGAAACGGAAACTGACAGCAGTCTTTGCTAAAAAAAACTATTGTTCGTACTCATATAAAATTTATTACAACACTTTTTGCAAACGTTATTATGCCGCAATAACTATATGAGTTTTATTATCATGAAAACAAGTAAAAATTTAATACCGACATATAACAGTAATTGTAAGTGCTCATTGTTTGATTTTTAATTCATGAAACAATTGTAAGCAGATACAAGTGATTTTGGCCAATCGAAAATTTGACGTGAACTCGGTTCAGATACTGATCTTATATCTGATGAAAATGGAATAGTCTTATTTCAAAATATTATATGCATAAAAAATAACAAAATGTAACGCTGTATTCAAATCAACCGTAAAGGATCTTGGTATTATATTTGACGAGAAGCTAACATTTCATGCTCATTATGATTATATTACGGCCAGATGCTCCAAGCTTCTTGGTTTTATAGCAAGATCAACTAGAGATTTCAAAAATACAAAGAGTCTTATTTGTTTGTACCACTCACTTGTGCGCAGTATTATGGAATACAATGCCGTAGTTTGGTCTCCTTTCTATAAGGTCCATATTGAGCGTGTTGAAAGAATCCAAAAGAAATTTTTAAATATTTTATGCTATCGAAGCGGTATTCACAGGACTTTGCCACGATATGTGCAGAAATTGAATAAATTCCAACTTGTATCACTCGAGACCCGCCGCCAATACCTTGACTTGATTACCTTTTTTAAAATTATTCACTCAATTATAGATTCCCCTAGCTTACTATCCTCCATAAACTTTAGCATAAGAACGAGATCTCGATACCCATTTCAGAATACTTTCGCCCTACAGGTATATACCAATAACACGTCATGCTACAATCCCTTAGTCAGAATGTGTCGTCTTTACAACGATCTTTTAATCAAATATAGTGAAAATATTGATATTTTTAACAATAAATTATATAGATTCAAAAAAGATATATTAACCACTCTCATTACCGAGAGTGGGCTTAGTTTTTCATAAAAAAAAAAATACATGTTTGTAACTGTTGTTGTAATGTTGTAACCCGTTTATTTTATTTAACTGTATTAACTTTTCTAGTTTAATCTTCTTCTCCTCATTCGTTTACACAGAACTGCTTCGTAAATAGCAAATTGCTGTGTACACATATTTTAGGATACAATCTAGATCTATATTGTGCTTTATTCATTTGTTTCTCTTTGATTGTGTTCTGTTTTGTGTGCCTTAATAAATAAATAAATAAATAAATTCAGAGCACAGTATTTTGACAGAAATAACCATAATTTACATTGATGGAAGTGGTCAGCAATCCACAATTGATAAAAATTCCGTATAAAAATCAACAAAAATAAAGTGATATTAAGTTTCAAAATTAGGCTGAAGCTATTATATTATTACTATTGCGTAAAACGGACTATCGAACTTGGTTGAAGAATATAATTGTCTACCGGTTATGACGCTGCTATCTAAAATATATCGGACAACCAACATAAGACAACCAACATAATGAAGCTGGAACATAGCTTGGTTCAAACTGCAATTGCTTCCAATTTATCTATGTATTCATCGGCGATCTGAAAGTTAACCTCTCTCAAAACGATAGATAGCGTATTATTTTCAAATGGACCGTGGTATTGATCGTACCCTTGATTAAAATAATTGTGTTAAATAATAAAATTAGGTAAGATATCTGATGCTGTGAGGTGTACCCGGCAGTAGAATTAAGCCTTTCCTATCTTGCCCGAGGATGTAGTAAGAATCTGCCAAGGGATACCTCCGGAAGATGGGCAGCAACGTTTTTCCGTGTATTTCCGTACTGCGCTTGTCAACCCCCTCATGATCTTGGAGATCCATGAGGAAGACCCATGGCGGAGCACCCAAGATGGCGGACTTATACTTATTTTTAATGTACTCCTATAATATGGGTATCAAATGAAAGGGCTTGCTGAGAATAACTCAAAAAATGAAATGACGTCACTCTGAATCCAACATGGCGGAACACCCAAGATGGCGGTCTAGTCATTTTTAATGGACTCCTACAATATGGATCAAATGAAAGGCCTTGCTGAGAGTTACTCAAAAATTATATGAAATCATTGAATCCAACATGGCGGACATGAGATGAACAGACAAGAAACCAACTGTCCAATGATAAGTAAAAAGTAAATTATAAGTAAAAAAAACTTTTAAACAAACAAGCTTTTATTTAAACGTATCTACTAAAAATCATAAAATAAATATTTTCCATTAAAGTTTAGTGTCAACTTAAAACGTCTTTACACAATTTATGTGATAAGAAAGCTAGTCGGCTAGCGTCTTAGTTTGCCGAAATCGAAGGTTTAGGTTAGCTGTCAATACCTACGGATAACTTGAAATAGATCTGTGATGATGACTGATGGAATTTATTTTTGTATCTGCACAAAGTTTCATTTTAACGCCTAATTTCATGATTCAACTTGCCAATGGAACGCGCGCCACATTTCTCTTGCTTTATTTCATACGATTCGTCCATAAATATTATGGTTAGTACAACTCTACAGTGTGACTCATGCCTAACTTACATGTATAGGTATGTATAAAACGGGTGCAAACCAATTATGTTTCACACACAGTTACTAATTATAATTTCCTCAGCTCTGCCATTCGGAAAACTATGTTTGTGCGTTCTATTTATTAATTAGGCAGCTTAAATACGCTGCGGTGAGTTACCGTACAAATTGTTTGTAACAACGTTTTTATGAAAACCGTGAAGAAAGAATGCGTTTGATATAAATTTCTCAGCGTTGTTTTACAAAGGCTGAATCGGAGTTGGGTGGCTAGACCACATTCTGTAATTTAAGAACGAAACAAATAGTTTCTATAAAAAAAATCCAATTTTTTTGATATTTGATAAGGTAAGGTAAGGAAAAACAAGAAACTTAAAAAAACAGTACCAACCTATCTTCATAATGAAACAGAATGAAATGTGTGTACTTAGGAGAACATTACAATTTAAACGACTAATGCGACCGCGAGAAGGTAATAAAAATTAGTATCAGTCGATAGTCGTTAGTCTTGTGCTTAACGCGTCTAGACGTGCCTACAATTCATAATTCAATTGTCTTTCTTGATATTTACGTAATGGGTCAAATACGTATTAAGGTGTAAAGTATTTTGTATTGTAGTCTCTTAGTTATGTTTATCTTATTTCTAATTCATGATAGAGATGAGATTAGACCTAAATATAGGTACACAATTTTCACGTTGTATGCCTTTCTGGATATCCGCTTTGTTTTAAACTCGTTTAGATCCATAATGAACCAATTCTATATTCAGTCTGGTAGGTACTCCAAATACTGGAATGCCCAAGTTGTAAATTCAGTAGGCGACATCCACATATTGCTCGTAAAGGCAACGCTCGCCGCCGCCTTGGACTCACCATTCAAGAAGTCACAAAGCGAATATGCTAATACCACATTTGCAATTAAAATTGACGCCCACAGAGGAACGCTATTGTTTCATACATGCAAAACATCCTCCAGTGGGTAACTACTTGATGCGTCGATATTAATTGAATTTGATTGAACAATTTCATAAGGATCGGGAAGCTGTCATTATGAATACATCACTTCGCTAAAACTTCAGCACCTGATACTAATGGTAGGAGTTCGCTAAGTAAAAGTTGTACAACAAGCAATCTCCTGACATGGAAAGTTGGTGAATTTCAGAAGCGACCGGTGAGCATCAACGAAAGAATGTAATAAGGCACAGGTGCCGACTTCTTTATTGGATTTCGCACGTTCCCAGTCGACGTCTTTGATGGCCGAAGGATTCTTGCAAAACTCCGGCACCTATTAATACTTGTTCGAATGAACGAAATGATCTTTTAGATTTGTTCGCAGCGGTCTAAGTGGGTCAAGAAAGGGGAGGGTTTTTGTGGCTCGACGTCGATTCCACCCATTTACTTGCTCGTAACAATGTAGGGGAGCTCGGAATGCCGGATTGTAGGAAGTGGTTAAATATAAAGGGAACCATTTTTTTCTCAGATTGATTTTAATTCTCTCTGAGAGTTCGTAATCACTTCACCTTTTCCCGTTCATAGCTCCAGATTTAAGTGTTGCAATCATTTTCACTTATGATCATTTAATAAAAGCTCCTCTGAATTAATTCATTGTGTACGAAGTTAATGGTTTTTAAGAGTGGGTACTTTAGCTTTATCAAAAATTACTCGGTACTTAACTTCCTCCTTTCTAAGTACACAGATGTTTTTAAAGAAACAAATAATTGGTGTCGTTCATAAATTTCTAATGAGATAAACGTCGCGTGCAAATGCGTAGACATTCAAACGGCCGTCAGTGGCGGCGGCGCTGTGTCACGAGGTCGTCCCGAAACCGTTTCTCGGTGAACGACATCCATTGAAAGGAAAAGTATAGGCCGCACCGTCCCGCCACTGCACCATGTCATTGACACATGCAAATTCCAACATCGAACATCGGTGCCGGTCAACGAACTTATTCAATGACTGCCGAAAGTAATACATCAGATGAAAGCTCACACGCGATTGTGGCATTTAAGCCTTCAATAATAACAGCTAGCTCTTCGCGTCACAAGGCCGTCTGAGAGTAACGGCTCTACTTCTTCGATTGGCTCGTGTAACCCAAATAGGCTTTTGTGGTGGGGATGTAGTGTAATGGTTTGATGGCCGTCTGAGCTGTTCACGTGGGATTGCAAGTAGCGTCTGGTCCATTATGTCTTAAACATTAGAAATTTCGCCAAACGAGCACTAAACGCATTTACATACAGAAAAACTCTCTTTGCACTTTCCACACTGCATTTATCCAAGTAGCTGGTATTATGTTCCTTATATCTACACTTGGACGCTAATCCTCGCGTGGTTGGGTTTCCCAAGTCCCTAAATGGAAAACATTTTGTTATTATGTTTGCTAAGCGGGCAACGTAATGGAGCTACTAGACGAGATAAGTTACAACGTCCTTGTTCGCATGGGATAAAAGGACGGTTAATATTGCAAAGATGTTAGCGTAGATGATGTAGATTGTTGATATTATTTATCACGTGTGTAACGTCACGGCTGCAACGACCCGAGGCCAGACGGCTGCGTGTAAACTCTTTAAATACACACTGAATCACGCCGTCTACAGACTGTATTAACGTTTAAGTACGTTTACAAAAGAATCAGAATATTGCAATATAACGTAGCTAGAAATCGTATTAAATCACCAAAAAACCGAGAGCAGATTAAAAATATTTTTCAGAACGCGCTGATCCGAATTCAGTCAAGTTCAGCTCTCGCTTAATGATTTCCTACTTCCCACTTCACTTTCAGCAGTATCCACTGCGCGCCATTTTCTATTTTAGTTGCCAAATGACTAGCCGAAATGAGAATATATTTTGTAATTGCTGCATTTTTTTTATAACTCTCTGTAAATGTCAGGAAAAGAGTGATTTTTGCGAGGTTACCAATACAAACAAACCTACAAGTGCTTGTATGCAATATTGGCCGCATTCAAAGGAAACTTATAATTCCATGTTACCGATCAAATTGATTCTACCTAAAATAGAAACTCAAGAATAATGTGAAAGGGGAATAAATAGTCGTCTGTCAGATGTCTTTTAAATAATGACACGATTTATCGCTCAGATAAATGGGCACGTAGGACACCACGTCCGGCCGGTCTATACTCTGTTTGTTTATTTGATAAGATTGTTTACTGATCGCCTGTTTACATATTTTCTAATAAAAAAATTGTTTGGCGTCGAAATGTTCTTTGTATTTGTTAGGTTTTGCTGCTCTACGACGATTATATGTTTCTCGTTCAGGTATCTCTTAAATTGCGTATGGTTTTGTGTTAAAACATTTGTATATATCAAGCAAAATTGTAAGTTTGACTTGGTACCATACCGTCTGACTAACATAATGGAGGCCATCATCAACTCTCGGTATTTAAATTCCAAAATGGGCTTCCATGTCATAATAAAGTGCATGTGATTAATCCAGTTCACTGCCTTATTGCCATGGTATAATGCAGTTTTCTTTAATTACAATGACGTCACTGTTCCGCTTCACAGTAAAGCAAGACTGTATCGATTATACATGTGCGTAGGGGACCGCAGACACGCCACTGAACTGAGCTTCCAGTACTTCATCTTTAATCATTGACGACTAGGAAGCGTGATTTTTCCAATTTGAACATGAGAGCGACTTAGACTATCAGACGAAATTCAGTAGGCGACATCTACATATTGTACATTGGATTAGAAGGTTGATTCTCAAAAGTTCAGGATTGAGAAAAAAGGAAGGCGATGGCAAGCCTTTGCCCTATAGTGATACGACAAAGGCCAGTAGTAGGTTTAAGTAGTATATTAAAAATAAAAAAAATTATGAAAAAAAAACTCCAAATTATTACTAGTACTCCTCTCTCAAATTATCGCAATATTCAAAGATTTAGTTGTATTCCGTATTCCTATTTCGCGGATATCCTATCGCGAAATAGCAAAGCGGGTGATTTTCATGTATTTGTCATATGTCCGCGTATATATTTCCGACGCCCATGTCAATGAATGGGATTGAATAACTGCATCCTTGTACTATGCATGGGGCGATAGCTGGTCACTGGCCGCATTCCGCTTAGTTGAAAGTTACGCAGATCCGGCTGCAAAAATCTGCGGAACTCAGTCTTGAAAATAAATGAATGAATTATAAGCAATTTACTGCACATCTTTATGGAACACAAATACAGGAAGACTAACAATTAAATAAATGTACAATGGGCGACTTTATCTCTTAGAGCGATCTCTTCCAGGCAACCTTTGGATGGACAGGATATGGCAAACTATTATATAGTACTAGCTTGTGCCCGCCGCTTCGCATAAAAAGCCCGGATAAAAAGTAGCCAATGTGTTAAAAGTAGCCTGGTCCACACCTATACGTTTGCAAAATTTCAGCTCAATCCGTTGGGTAGTTTTTGCGTGAAGAGGTAACAAACCGTCAAACAAACTTTCGGCTTTATAATATTAGTGGGATGGTGGAGTACTAATAAGATTAAATAGTACATAGAAAACATGATATAATAATAATAAATAGGTCAATGAGATTGTGTGTCTACGTTGTTTTTAATTTTACATGATATTAATTTGCTTAAGAGTATGTTTGTTGTCTCAACAATCTAATATACAACAATGCAAAATAATTTTCATATCAAGTCACATTTCTGATAAGCTATAGTATACCTCTAGATAAACTTTTACTATAATATAATATATAGTTAAAGTTGTAAATAGATAACTTATTTTCAAAGATTTACTATGATTTGAAAAGTACTTGGAGAAAAAAATTAGGAAATAGTTAATGAAAACGCTAAAAAACCTTCATCATCAGGTTGATCTTAAATAAGCTATACCTATATAGGTAGTTCTTACACAATTTACTCGTCTGAGTTTATATAAACAAGTTTATTTTATGGCATCTTCAAACTTTTCGTTTATAATTGTTAGCAGTCTGAAATAAAATGCTCTTTGCATCGCATGGATGTAAATAACACTTGGTAAATTTAATTTAGTTGGGTTTAACAAAATGTATTTCTTTTTGGTAACGGTAAACATTGAATGTTTTGTAAATTACTGAAATTTCAATGGAAGTAGGTAATTTTGCCGTAGGGTGCCAGCAGTAGAATGTTGCTCACCCTCTCTTACCTACGGGCACAAAGAATTTGCAGGGGATACCTGCGGAAGATAGACAGCAGCGTCTTGCCAATTGTCACTTTGTTTTTAAGTGTTTCTTGTTATTATGTTTAGTTTTAAGGTGTGCAATAAAGTATTTTCTATCTTCTATCTATCTATCTATCTTTCCGTTTATCAAAATCCCGGACTGCGCTCGCCAACGTGCCACTAAGCGTAGTGAGTATGGCAACAACCCACTTATTATCAGTCGTTGGAGATCCATGAGGATCATGATGGCCTACGTTCAGCAGTGGACGTCCTACGGCTGTAATGATGATGATGAGGTAACTTTGTATTTACAAAGTATCTTATAAAGGATTATAAAACTGTAGTGGAGTTGAACCAAGAAGTTATAAGTAATCATTATAATAATTTATCAATCGACGTTCTTGACACGATTGATTGACGTTTAGTGATACATGCTCCGGCTATGTAGATGACAAGGTTGTTAATAATGCATCAACTTTTTGCATTAGATATGTATTAGAAACAGCTTGTCATCTGAATCATCGGAGCTCGGAGGTTTTAGTCATACCTACATATGTTCTTACATACATAAATCTATACGGTTTAAAGAGCTAGGATACAATTCTGTTAAAATTGTCTTAAGATGTTAGCAATAAGCGGGTTGAGGTCAACACGTCTGAGGATAACCAAGCCGCGGGTTTCCTCACGATGTTTCCTTCACCGTTACAGTACGTGTTAATTGTGGACATACATCTTTCAAAAAAGAAAAATCCATTGATGCACGGCTGGTATCGAACCCACGACCTTTCGATTGAAATTCGGCGGTACATACCACTCGGCCCACACGGCTAATGCTGACTTCCTGAATATATTTTGTTATCAGGAAATTAAGTTATATATCCGCGTCTTGACTATTTAATAAGTACAAGCACAAAGTACTTACTTGATTTAAATATCCTCTATGAATATATTTGCCTATTGAATATCCGCTATGCCTTACAAATATGGTATAAGTCAATGGACTATAGCGTTACTTTCAGTTACTTCCACATACTTGAAGTGTAAACGTGAGTAAAATAACGAAGGTAGTAAGTACCATGTCATTGTTCAGTTCATTGATATAAATTGATAGCAATTAGATATATTGAAGGCCGTAGCAATGTAGTTCTTTGACCGATGGAAAAATGAGGCATCAATATCTTTCTGATCGTTCGTTATACCTAAACAAATCTTATTTCGATCTTTTCTCTTATCGTCATTTCAGCCGTAAAACGTCTACCTACTACTGAACACCGGCCTCCCTAATGGATCTCCATGAGGGTTAGTTGCCATACTCACCACGCTTGGCAGGCGGGTTGACGAGCGCAGTACTGATATTGATAGGTACACGGAAAGACGCTGCTGCCCATTTTCCAGAGGTATCTCTTAGCAGGCTCTTACTGCATCCACGGGTATGAGAGGAGGGGTAACATTCTACTGCCGGTACCCCATGGCATTTTCTCTTTCGGTTCGGTTATACCGAAAAATATTTGGACTTAAGGAAATGGAGATTTTTACATCGTTTTCACTGAAAACAATCATAAAATCGTCACTTAACTATAAATCAACGATTGTGTGTCGTTCTAAAATACCGCCATATGATTTATAACACTGCAATAGTTTATACGATTTAATCTGTGCTTTTATCACGTATTCCATTAATGCTAAGTCGGTGTGTAAATTTACTTTGCTGACAAAGCTGGTATGTCTTAAGGCGCGGAGACACCTGAATTCTAGAGATGAAGAGATTATGGAACGCCTTTCAAGCAGGTACAAAGTACAGTTTGATGCTCAATCCGAATGGAATCCGATTTCAAAAGCAGGTGCGACTCATGTGTTACTTGCGGATTTACAATGCAAGTCTGGGATGCAAAGACGACAAAGGAAGAAAAGATGGCGGGCTGAGAGTGGACATATGTTGTTAAAATCCAAGACCAAAAATAAAACTTTAAAAGAATATGGTATACCAACATAAAAATTAACAAAGTGTTGAAAAATTAAATGCTACCTACCTCATTAAACAATTAACGGAGCATACAATTAGCATGTAGACTTTCTTCGTTAGCCGTTGTGAAGCAATTGATAATAATGGTGATATCGTAAAGTGCCCCATGAAGACTCTGACGGCCTGGTCTGTATTAAGTTAAAATTTCAATAAAATAAGAGACAAATAATAAACTTAAACGCAGAAATATTCCTAACAACAACCTACTGAGATCTGTTTTGTGCGTTATTTATTAAATATCAGAAGAAAAGTAATAAATGCGTACGCAGTATTGAATACGTCTCATTAAAGTCCTTGACTCTCTTGCAAATATAAATAACGAAGAAATTAACTAGAAAGATCGCAATGAATGCCTACAAAATTGTACCTAGTGCAATGCTGTTTTTCATTAACCTAACAAAACGGCACAAAACATTACAATGGCAAGTCGCGTGCGACGCAGTGAGACCAAATTACTACTGGAATGAAAGTGTGCAATTCTTTTCCTGTGCGATTTTGGAGAGACCAAATCAGGCTAACTAACCATACTAAACTGTTAGCAGTATAAAATAAAGCTGAGTTTAGAGTGACACAACAATGCGGTCGTATTCAAGTCGGGCGATTGCTTTGCGCGAATTTTTTGCTCGTCTGGCGCGCAGGTGGTTGGAAGGCAGTCGATGTCGGGAACCGACACTTAATTTTTTCTCGTGTAGCCTTCGACCCGATTCACTGTTTGTTTTGATCGTTTTTTCGCTTCATCGCGTACCTTACTTACGATCATAGAGTGTATGCTCTGGGGATTTTTTTTCGTTGATTCTTCTTTATTTAATTATGTTTAGCCTAGCTACTTCTATTGTTAGTACTTGAGCTTTCAATTTGCGTTTTTTGTTACAATTAATTTAGCATTTGCCCACATGTCTCTCATATTTCGTACCTATGTTAATTCTCAGAACGGTTTTTTTCCCAGTAGACATGGATATCCTTATTCCCTTGCATACTCTCGCAGGCTTTGTCAGAAACCAGCTGTTATCTCGGAACAGGTGCGCGTTCGCAAAACCGGTTCCATTCCGCTGTCTGCTCCAAATTTGAGCTCGCTGAAACTGTACTAATTTTTGTGTCAATTATTTAGCCATAATTCATAACATAAGAATTTATAGACATTACCTACATTTTATCTTCGATAACGCTCGTGCGAGTGAGGCAGCAATTCTAATAATTTTATATGAATTCTACAAACACTCTAATAATTTTGGCGTTTCTTGAATCGTCAGTCTAGCCATATTTTATACCTATCACTACATACTGACATTTTTATCTTTGTTAAGGCGGCGCCCTCTTGTGAAACAGCGATTGTAGTATTTTGTAATAATTCCTTCAATTACTCTTATAGATTCTTGAATCAAAAGTGTAATTAACGAAACGGTAATCAGCTAAATCCTTTAAAAATATGCTAATGAGATTAACTGTGGTATTTAAGTGAAAATCTTGGCATGTTTCTCGTTCCTAAACATCATGTTACCACTCGACATGATAACGAGACTCGTACCAATGATGACTCGCATTGTGAGGGAAGCAGTTATAGGTTCGAGCAGTAGGCTCTTTGTGGCATTGTTTGAAGGCACGTGGTTAAGTTCAATTTCGCGTGAACTTTTTTATGAGACTAATTATCCGGTCACTGCTCGATACACGCGTGTGGCACGTGGTTGCTCAACCACATGGGGCATGTAACCTGCATGCTTAGCTTACCCAAAAAAACACCCTAATGAAACCTAAATATTGATTAACCATCAATAAGCACTGTAATCTCTGTGATAAGCAACATGAATACACAAAAAAAATTACGTCCTTGATTTTACAACCAATAATATTGTTAGTTTTTTATCAAAAGAAATAAATCAAACAATTGTTCCTCGAATCTATGGCGTCGATATAAAACGTATCTATAATCTCAACAAAAATCAACGCACATACAGGCCTTATTAATACTCATGCACGTTATTGATAAACCCATAAAAAGTTAATAGTTGACAATAGAGGCGATTGATGATTCAATCTGCGTTATTAACTGTCGGGTTCCTGCTATACGGGCTTGCGTTTGCGCAAGTATTAGGGACACTCTCTACTCAAGCGCAAAATAATAGGTATAAAAAGGTTTTATTGCAGTTTTCTATTGTCGACGTATGCTGTCATTATACGGCGTCACGGCGCCAACAGTCTGTCTATCACTTTTATGGCGTAGGTAGTGTTCCTGACGTAGTTAGGATGGTGTGGAAAATGTGCTAATGCAAGATGACGCTCATGGATCGATAAAATCTCGGTGACACTGACAGAAGAAACTTCATTGACATAAAGCTGTTTAATCTATCCATGGTTTGATGAATTGACACAATATTATCCAGACCCAACCCGGTACAGGTAATATAAATATAAATGGTATCGACCGTTCTTCTTCAATTGCAATATTTTTCAACTGCACTTTTGCCTTCTCGCTAGTCGCTCTTTTAATGGTGACATATCCAAAAAAATCAGCTTCATGATGAAAATAGTAGAATCACCAAATTGCGATCTTTGTTTTTGTATTGAAGACCTTCAACAAGTTCTGATGATGGAATGTGTTTGGAACGCATACGAACCTAGAAATATGTTGAATGTACTCGTAAGTAATTAAGATAAAGGACTATTGTAACAGTCTACGCTCCACTTACTGATATGACTTTAAAATTGTATAATCTTTTTGTTACATACTTTTTGAGAGACAGTGCTTTGCTCTTGTTTTGTTATTATTTTATTGTTTTCCGATAAGGCGTTGTGGTCACTCAGCGAGAAAGCCTTGTTTTGTTTAATGTGAAAATAAAAAAAATGGTTTCATAAAGATCCACTATGCTCGGTATTTACAGGTTTTCCATACACTGTTAAAACGAGTCAGAGCTCGATAATTTTGACGCCATTTCAATGGCAGAATATTTATCATTAATTTTATTTCGGTTTAAAGAATCTTTATTTCTCATAAGAACAATAATATTAATTTGGTTGAGAACATTTAAAGTTTTTCAACATTTTAAAGTCTACGCATTAGTGTGCTTATCTGCTAACCTTAAGTAATTTAATTAATGTAATGCACATACAAAACAAAACCAGAGAAATCAAAGTACTAGAACCAAGTAGTGATAACTAAAAATTAGGTACTGATCTGCGCAATCATGTCATTTATTTATCTACCTGCATTCCTCCACACGTTTGTCTATTTCACAACTCAACGTCTACTACGCGTGTGAGTAGTGCGAATAGTTGTTTGCTACACTACAAGTACAAGTCGACCGGCCGCTGCATTGTTTTAGTCAAGCGTGTATTGCAGTTGCATAGTGTGCGTGAGATAGTCCGGGAGTAAGTGGTTTAAGTTTTACATTCTATTAACTATTGTAAAATATCATAATATGATTATTACTTTTTTATACTTTTCAACTCTATATGCTTATTTGCTTATAGAAAAGAAATAATGTGGTAAACTATTATAAATAAACAAAATATAATGTGTAAATAAATTGTAATGCTGTTTTTATTATGTTTTTCTGTATTATAACTTTGTTTCTAAAAATGTGTATATTTTTACAGTTTTTAGGGTTCCGGACCAAAATGGTAAACAGGAACCCTTATAGAATCACTCTGTCTGTCTGTCTGTCTGTCACAGATGGATATCTCGAGAACTACTGATGCTATCGACTTGAAATTTAAAATGGTAAAAGACAACAGTTTTTTACTTATATAGCATATATAAAAATTTTGAAATATATATTCTTATTTTGATTGCAGGGGGGCGGATAGGGGATCTCAAAAATTTTAAGTGAAGTTACTAGGCCGTGTGGGGTATTATATGAAAGGTATTCATTTGTACATTAATAAACAGTTTTTAGTTTTCCTTTAAACCGTATCGTTTTTGAGTTATTTACAAAAATGTAGAAAAAACGACCGTTCCCCCCCCCTTATCTCCGAAGTTTGCAGAGATAAACCCGTGATACTTTTAAAGCTAATAGAAGTGTATGTAAACTTTATAGGAAAATTATAGCGAACTCTCTAATTTGCATAGTTTTTTAGACAAGGGGTGTGGAAGAGGGGTTTTTAAAAATTTTGTGAAGTTAATAGATGATGTGGGGTATCATATGAAAGGTATTTATTTGCACATTAATAAACAGTTTTTAGTTTTCCTTTCAGCCGTATTGTTTTTGAATTATTTACAAAAGTGTCGAAAAACCGACCGTTCCCCCCCCCCTTATCTCCGAAGTTTGCAGAGATAAACCAGTGATACTTTTATAGCTCATAGAAGTGTATGTAAACTTAATAGGAAAATTTTAGCATACTCTCTAATTTGCATAGTTTTTTAGACAAGGGGGGTTGAAGGGGGGTTTTCAAAAATTTTGTAAAGTAAATAGGTTATGTGGGGTATCATATGAAAGGTATTCATTTGCACATTAATAAATAGTTTTTAGTTTTCCTTTAAGCCGTATTGTTTTTGAGTTATTTACAAAAATGTTGAAAAAACGACCGTCCCCCCTCCCCTTATCTCCGAAGTTTGCAGAGATAAACCCGTGATACTTTTATAGCTAATAGAAGTGTATGTAAACTTCATAGGAAAATTATAGCGAACTCTCTAGTTTGCATAGTTTTTTAGACAATGAGGGTGGAAGGGGTGTTTTTAAAATTTTTGGAAAGTTACTAGGTTATATGAGGTATCATATGAAAGATATTCTTTAGCACATTAATAAACAATTTTTAGTTTTCCTTTAAGTCGTATAGTTTTTGAGTTATTTACAAAAATGTTGAAAAAAATAGCGTTCCCCCCCCCTTATCTCCGAAGTTTGCGGAGATAAACCTTTGAAACTTTTATTACTATTAGAAGTGTATGTAAAGATTAGAGGAAATTTATTACAATCTCTCTACATAGCAAACTTTTTTAGAAATCATCGAAAGTGTAAAAAATCTATATTAGTTCCGCTATCAGACAAGAGATGGCGCTGTCAAGGTTCTCCAACAAATATAAAACCGCCTTTGTCATAAATTATATTGTATGATGGCACGGAACCCTCGGTGCGCGAGTCCGACTCGCTCTTGCCCGGTTTTATTTACATCATTTGTCAGTTTGTTGTATAATAAAACCCCTTCGTATAATAAATTATTTTTTCCATAATTTACTGTTCTAGGAGGTCGGAAGTACAGTTTATTTTTGTTTCTTAAGTTGTATGTATATTTTTTGTTTGTAAAGTGATATTAGTCTGAACTTTATTACATCAAATATTTTTTATTATTATGCATGTATTGATGTGGAATATTTCTGTTAATTTTAAAAGTTGAGTTCTTTCGTAAAGTTTTTCAGTTGGAGTAAGATAGTCATAATTATATAACCTTTTTATAACTTTATTTTGGGCTATTTGTAAAAATGTTAAAGTTGTTTTGGGGCTGATCCCCATATCTCAACCAAATATTCTAAGTAGGGTTTGATGAGAAAGTTGTAGATGGTTTTTCTAATCTTTAGTGGTACACAGCCGCTTATGTTACGTAGAGCACCAGTAAGTGATGTGAGTTTGGATTTTACAAAGTCGACATGAGGTTTCTATGAAAGTTTGTCATCTAACAGTAATCCAAATCGTTTTATTTCAATGTTGTTAACTGGTAGGGGGTTATAAGTAAGTAAGTAAAAAATTTTTTTTTGGCAGTGAAAATCATATACGATGTTTTGGAGGTGTTAATCGTTAGAAGATTGTGTAAAAACCATTAATTTAGTGTATCTAAGTCTTTTTGGGCTTCATAGATTATATATTGCAGGGATCGACCGAAGTAAAACAGACAGGTTTTGTCTGCGCAAAGTGTTACGTTGCCTGTTAGCCCCAGGTTGTCTATACTATTTATGTTATATAAAAAATAATAATGGGCCCAAAATGGAGCCTTGTGGTATACCGCATGTAATTTTGAGTGGAGTACACCTATTTTGACTATTAGAGATCGGTCATTAATATGAGATGATAAAATATAATGCAATGAATAAAATGCAATGCCTGATTCCATTAATTAATATAAGATGATAAAATATCGTAAGCTTTTCCAGTAATACCTATATTATCCAGCTTGTTAAGCAGCTTGAAGTGGCTCACGGTATCAAATGCTTTTTTGAACTAGTTAATAACAGTATTTCAGGAGCCAGTGGCTTCTTTCATAATATTAACTACCTAGAAATGGTGTCTGAAACAAAAAGGTTTCAAAAAAAAAATAAGGTAAATCTTTAGATTGAAGAGTTAGTCACTGACAGATACAAAGTGGTCTTTGTTTATTTCCTATTAGTGGCCCTGCATGTGGAAAGGGAATAGCCATAAATAATTAATGTGATAACTGCGCACGCGTTGCACGGCCCGTTAATTTTTATGTCTATAGTATTATGTAGTGATGAAAAATCAATAGCGTGATAGATGGGTATTTATTAGCTAAGTTTTTTCACGTGATAAGATGTTAAAATGTGCAGTATTGCATAGGTAATAATAGTCGAAGGGTAATTGATTTTTTTCTTTAGGAATGTTAGTTTAATATTGTAACTCGTCATCATCACCATCATCATCTCAGCCTCTACTGTCTACGTATAGGCCTCCCCCATGGATCTCCAAGATCCATGAGGGGGTGTTACCATTCTTGCCACGCTTGGCAGGCGGGTTGGCGAGCGCATTGTGGAATGTTGATACACGGAAAGAAGCTGCTGTATGAACTGAGATCTAACATCTAACCGAAATATAAATAACATCCAAAAACTACTGCTATACAAAAATTTCACTAATTAAAGGTAAGTATTACAAGTTACAACTCAAAACTCTCATACGCAACAACAGTAAATGTAATGAGTCCACGCCGATATTAGGTTTTAAACACTTGCATATTTACCCAAACAGTCTAGAATTAGGGTCCTAATTATTAAGGACTTCCATAAACGGAGGGTATACCTATCCACAACCCCGCCGGCAATGAGCATAAGGGCAAAGAACGCCTTGTTTCCTTACAAAGAGAGCACTTTTGTAAAAGGAAAAATATAACTGATTTTTTTATAGAGAAATATCAATATTTATAAAATTTAAATATATCTCAATTATTACCATATGAACAAACCGCATTCCGTCAAACTTTTAAAAAAGTTTTGACTTTACGCGTTTCGGAAAAGGAACTATAGTTTTGACCATATTTAAAAAGCTTAGCTTTAGATTACATTTTTAAAGCCGGATAGCTCCATCCACCAACGAATCGTAAGCCGGAAGCGGTATTTTTTAATCATATAAAGTTTATTAAGTGTGGAAGAGCTTTATCTTCTCTGCACCAATGGTTGGACCTGGTTGGACAATGCAGGCCTGTCATATCATAATGTAAAATATCTCGCGTCCAACAAGAGGAACGCGCTAAAAGCCGCCAGAACTAGAGAATGATAATGATGAAATGATCCCAAGAGATTCATCCCGACTGTTGCGTTGAGTCACTACGTCATTGTTTCAACGAGAAAAATATTATTTCGATACGAAACGCAGACTCACGAAGAGATGCTTCCATTCATTTTACATTCTTCCCCTTTCATCCCATTCAGAGCGGTGTTCGTCCCATTGGGCTATAAATTGATTTTATTTTACGTGTAACACAAAAAGTATTTGTTTGCGACCAGCTCAATAAAAGTCGATTTACGTTTGTTTATTGGCTGGGAATACTCGTTTTTCATACCTTGGGTGATGGTATATAATTTTGTATTATTTACCTTCTCACATTTTACTCATTAAACTAAAACTGAAGCACAAAAGTATAACATTTACATCCACTGTAAGTTACTCACTATACCACATATATGTGTAAAGTCGTCATGATGTATAAAATAGGAGATTCATGACTTAATCAATGTTGGATAATCATAATCTTTTATAGGCAAACATGTCGTTGGTCGTTGATAGTAATAAAGAGGTTTATGATCAATGTTGTTTATTATTAATTTATCATAAGGTCTTTCATAAAAGTGCCTTTCATTTGCCTACAAATACAGTCGGTATTTGACTAAGGGCGACTTTCGAAAGCATATTTAGAAGAGGTCGCGTAAAATATAACCAGTCAAGAGCGAGTAATCGCGCACCGAGGGTTCCGTGCTAAAAGTTATTTGCGCCATTTCTTGTCTGGATAGCGGAACTTATGTAATTTTAACATTTTCGTACCCATAGGGTAAAAACAGGACCCTATTACTATGAATCCGCTGTCCATCTGTCTGTCTGTCACCAGGGTGTATCTCATGAACCGTGATAGCTAGACAGTTGAAAATTTTACACATGATGCATTTCTGTTGCCGCTATAACAGCAAATACTAAAAACAGAATACATTAAATATTTAAGGGGCTTCCATACAACCATATGTGATTTTGTTGCCGTTTTTTACTCGATATTAATAACGGCAACAAGTAGACGCTTGAAATATTCACATTATATTTGGTTGTATATTTACTTTAAAAATAAATAATTAAATTATAATAAAACAAATATTTGAGGGGGGCTTCCATACAACAAACGTGATTTTAATGCCGTGTTTTGCTCGATATTGTATAATGTACAAATTACAACCAAAAGTGGGTGGTGCTACCTCAAACACAACTTGTTTTGCAAATAATGGTACGGAACCCTTCGTGCGCGAATTGGACTCGGACTTGACCGATTTTTTATGTTATATTACAGTGTTTTTTTCAAATAAGTCTCCGACTGTACGGCTTAAAAACTTAGCTACATGACCTAGAAGCTTCACTTAAAATTTTTGAGACTTACTTTCAGCCCCCTTTGTAATCAGAATAAGAATAATTTTCACTTTTTTATTTAAAATATTTGTGAATAAAAGCTTAATCTTATACCATTTCAAATTTCAAGTCGATAGCAACTGTAGTTCCTAAAATCTGTGACAGACAGACAAAGTCACACTTATATAATACTTTATACTATTCTATATACTGTACTGTATCATCCTACCGCCCGATCAGTCTTCTCCCGATAGCATCGAAAGTCTTTGAGATTCTCTTCCTAAAGAGACTAAAACCTGAGTTAGCCAAATCAAACCTGATTCCATCACACCAATTTGGTTTTCGTGAAGCTCACGCAACTACAGAACAGGTTCATCGATTAGTAACCAAGATAAATGATGCTTTCGAACACAAACATTACTGCTCGGCCGCGTTCCTGGACATCTCTCAAGCATTCGATCGTGTATGGCACGAGGGCCTCCTCTACAAAATCCTGAAAGCTCTACCAGTAAACTTCTATCTACTAATTGAGTCCTACCTAAGCCAGCGGCACTTCTATGTCAAGCATGGTGAAGACAGAACTGGACTATATGCGATTAATGCAGGAGTCCCTCAAGGAAGTGTAATGGGACCTGTGTTGTACCTCATTTACACCTTTGACCTACCGACTCTAGATGACGTTCTTGTGGGTACCTTTGCGGACGACACAGCCCTAATCGCTTCACATGCCAATCCAACAGTCGCATCCGCTATGCTGCAAAGAAGCCTACACCTGATCTCAAACTGGCTTAAGGACTGGCGAATCAAGGCTAACGAAACCAAATCTGCGCAGGTTACCTTCACACTCAGACACGGCTCTTGCCCCCCTGTCGAGCTAAATGGAATACAAATCCCTCAGTGCGAAGATGTACGCTACCTTGGAATATACCTAGATAGACGCCTCACCTGGAAAAAACATATATTTACCAAAAGAAAAGCACTAGGTATCCAACTTCACAAACTATACTGGCTGATGGCACGGAAGTCAAAGCTCTCCCTAACCAACAAACTTCTCCTTTATAAATGCATACTGAAACCCATGTGGTCCTATGGTGCTGAGCTTTGGGGAACAGCAGCAAACTCTAACTTAGACATATTACAACGCTTTCAATCAAAAACGCTACGCATGATCGCAAACGCACCGTGGTATATTACTAACAACCAGCTACACCGTGACCTCCAGATGCCAACCGTTAGAGAAGACGTCAAAAGCAAACTCAAGTCGTATGCCAAGCGCATAGGCCGCCATCCTAACGAACTAGCGTGCGACTTGATGAACCCTGCCGCCAAAACTTTCACAAGAATTAGGAGAAGAGCTCCTCAAGACCTAATATGAATATAGAAGAACCATAGAAGTTGGATGTGCCACTGGGCTCATACCACTCATGCCAGGCGTCGCGGAACTACACAACTCTCGCTTAATGCCCAATAGGCAGATCGCAAGAAGAAAAGAGATTTAAAAAAAAAAAAAAAAAAAAAAATATACTGTACTATAAAGGATTATTTTTACCATTTTGGTCCGGAACCCTTAAAAGAAAAAAAATATGTGTCCAATATATATTCATATTGTCCTATTTCATAATCTACATGACGCGCTTAAAATAAAATTTAGTCAACAAGCCTATTGTATCAATTGCAATGAAAATCTTAAAGTGCGTTTGCATAAGACCAAGTATCTTTGATCCTCGTGGATAGCAATCTGATCTGGCAACCGCAGGCGCCATCTCACGTAACATACCATGTACTTAGATACTTCCATTACAGGGCAGCTTCGAGGTGGTCTGATGACTGGAACCATTTGTATGCATTGATATTTAGTTTTAATGATTCATCTAATTTACTTTACGTTGATAGCTATTTCGATTTTTTCTATCAGCATTCCAGACATTAACAATAATAAACACTGCTTTTCCCATTATCTCGGTAATTCAACGCTATTGAACCTATTCTTAGTACAAAAAAATGTCTATTTGTTTATTTGTTAATTTATTTGATCACCAACATAATGCACACTAACAACCACAAAATATATAAAAAGTATTTAAAACTAATCTAGTGCCATTATAATTAGAGGTGAAGACGGCATGCAAGAAAATGAGTTAAGGCTGCTAACAAAATAACTTAAATTATGTACAATTACTGGTAAAAATAGATGTAAAAATTAAAATTATATAAAATTAATTGGGATCCATGAATAGGTAAAATTATTATATTTAATTAAATGTCCACTTTCGATTTTCTCTGGGTTCTAGAGCAATTAAATAGAACCCTACAAGTATGTCCACAACTATTCAGTTAACTTTTCCAAATTCAAATATAATTTCAAACGCATTCAATTTAAGACCTCCGTGGCACAATTGGCTTAATGCTGGCTGAGACGAAAGTTCCGGGTTCGATTTCAGCCGCGGAAAAAAATCTTGTAGTTTTCTGCGGATATTTTGTCCCCGGTCTGGGTATTATTTTATGTAAGACTAGCTGCACTTCGCAGTTTCACCCGCGTTGTTACCGTGGGAGTATAGGGATAAAATATAGCCTATGTATGTTACTTAGGGATAATGTAGCATTCTAATAGTGAAAGAATTTTGAAAATCGATCCAGTAGTTTTTGAATTTATTCATTACATACATACAAATCTTTCCTCTTTATAATATTAGTATAGAAAAGTATCTCTTATTTAAAAGTAACTATGATTAAAGTATTATCTATCATCCATCTTGTATGTACCTTTAACACTTCGCTTATTTTGAGACTGATGATGCCCTGTTAAATGTCCAGCAAACTTATTGCCTTTTTTTATTGAATACAAAAAAATACACACTTTCGTTTCGTTCTGGGTTAGAGCAACTTAATAGAGACCTGCCAAATTACTAAGCTTTCAAAAAATCATCATTATAACAAAATTACAGGTTGATACTGCAAAACGTTTAAGGACAACTGCGTAACAGTGTCAGTGTCATCCTAATTAGAAAATACATTAGAAAAGCTTCAAAGGCCTTTAAATGCTATGAACCAATAAGCGACCGAATAGCGGATGTTATTTAAAAATTAAATAAACCTAGCGCAATAATCTCAACAATCGTTAAACTACAATCTAAACCACAGTTTCCTTCAACTCGAGATTGGTATTCAGGGAATTAGCTTGAGTCAGGATTTTATCGGAAACTGCCTGCGAGGAATTCGCGATGTAAATTGTGATTATTTACTACATTAGACGGCAAAGGAATTGCTAACATTTCCAATAATTTATGCAACTCTCTTCAAGAATTTATAAATGGAGATTTTGAAATGGTTCTCGCCAGTTTTACGACCACGACAATTATTTATCCAATACTAAAAATGCAGTGCAAATGCAAACAATTAATAAAGATCACAACTCTTTATTAATATACATATATTTATCGCGTAAATTACCTATATTACGCGATAAATACCCGGTTATATGTACATTAATAATTAATGATGATGTTACTGGATGTTGAGACGTTGTTTTACAGATAAACTTATAAAATGCAATGAAAATATCTAGTTTTAATTCCGCTAATGCTGGGATGCATATGCACCACCCTCCCGCCCGCTAATTATGCACATGCAGGGAGAACCAGGCTGTTAGTGCATACCCAAACCCACACGACGACACGTGTTTCGCCTCTCCGCGAGGCACCTTCAGTTGAGACGCCGAGGTGTTGACTGGTTGGCGGCTGGAACGAGCCGCCGACCAGTCAAGAATGCATCCCAGCATTAGCGGAATTAAAACTAGATATTTTTACTGTCATAGATTTCCGCAAAGTAACGCCTGATTCTATTAATTATAGATAAACTTATATTCATCTGTTCTTTCCTCAGACTCTATCATTGCTAGGCGGATAGTATAGGTCCGTATCTAACAATACCCAAGGCATAATATACCAGTTGATTACGCTGTATAAATATTATTTAATAGATTTGGATTAAAACCCCCTTCATCATCATCATTATTTCAGCCATAATGCTGTCCACGTCCACTGCTGGATATAGGCCTACCTCATGGATCTCCAAAATCATGAGGGGGTGGTCGCCATACTCCTAGCACAGCACGGGATGTTGATACACGGAAAGACGTTGACATCTATCTTCTGGAGGTATCCGTTGGCAGATTATTACTGCATCCACGGGTAAGAGAGGAGAGGTAACATTCCATTATATAGCCGGCACCATTCCATTGCCATGGGGCAATTAAAGCCCTTATTACAAGTAAATATGTATGGAGTATGTCGTAGAAGAAGCTGGAGGTTTCGAGATATAAGCGTTGACATAAACTAATAACGTAAATTCTTGATTAGAGAAGAAATTTCAAGAATTTTAACATTAAAAAAAATATTAAATACTTATTCGGATGCAAAACGTACAAACAGAAGTTAATTTTAAAATGCATAATAATAAAATGCATATTATAACAACACCGCCAATAGCATAAAAAATGCTATCGTTCTATGAGTGGAGATCATTGTAACAAGAACTTAGCGTGTTTTGAGGTGTAGGTAATAGAAGTAGAGTTTAACTGGGTAGTTGCAATTTAGTCCTTGAGACTCAATATACTGTCTGAATGAGTTTTCATATGAAACCTTAAAAATTGTTTCTATAAACATAAATATTACGTTAGTATTATTTTACTGGCAGTAAACATAATCGAATTCCAAATGTTGAAATCCGAAACCGAACAAAGATCAAAAATGATAATCGGATTTTAGCATAGCGTGTTTCGAGGTGTAGTTAATAGAAGTAGAGGGTTACTGGGTAGATGCAATTAAGTCTTTGAGATTCAAAAAACTGTCTGAATCAATCATCTATGGATTTATTTATTTTATGAGGCGTTTTTTAGTAAAAGGAATACGCTAAAAATTGTTTCTTAAAACCTTAAACTCGGCGTATTAGTGTGGTATTAGTGTTATTTTACTGGTAGTAAGCATACTTGACAATGTACGACTTTTTTTTTAAAGACTAAACTGTCTTGTTTTTTTATCTTACGACTTGATGTGAAACGAAATAGACGTCCTAACTGTTCTACTGGCTTGGTGTATCACAGTGAATTTCTTATATAAACTGATGTTTTTTTATATATTTTCTACTATCTTTTGACAAGCTGACTAGTTAAGCATTTAACCACATAATGGCCAGCGGTGGGACGAGACTAAAAAACTAGTCATTAATATATTTATAGTCAGTAAAAACAAAATAAATGCATAAAATGGCTCTACATTAATCGACGAGCTCTGTATTGTGGATATAAACGATGAAAGTTATGTTTTTTCCGCACAAAGGAAAACTCGCAGACTAAAATGCCATTACAATAGAAATCGTGAAAGGCTATGGGCGGCAAACATAAATATTCCAACTAGCTACCACATCACCACTAACTTTTACCTAAAACAGGAACTAGGGTTGTCCACAACATCCCCTGCGGGCGTGATTCATGCATTTTAATTCACTGACGTTCGCTAGTCGCTAATGGCAGTGATGGGCGGTAACTAGTAAAATCCGAATTTCGGCCCTAATATTCGGCATTTCTCATTATATCAGATTAGTTACGATCTAATAAACGCCTCATGTTTCAATGCCACATAAAATAACGGGCATTACCCAAACTAGCTCAGTATCATATTATTATTTATGTCACTAAAGATATGAAGCTTATTATTTAATAAAACTACTAAGGTACACAGGCGCCAATGTTGTGGTTTGGCAGTTAGTCCGTCTGCCTTGTATGAATGTATTTATGCATTTATATATATCTCCTTATTTATTTAATGTATTATATATTGTCTGCCGCATACATGCGTGATAATATGTGGGCTAAAGTCACCAACGATTGGGTCCCCGACGCAAGGCGGCCACGCGGCAGATTATGATGGAGATGGCGGGACGAGTTGGATGTGCATCAGCCGGATTGGACCGGTACAGCGGGAGACTGAGTCGGCTGGAAAAAGACGAGGGAGGCCTTTGCCCTGCAGTGGGTCAACACGGGCTAAAAATAAATAATAATAATAATACCCGTGTTGTCCCACTATTTACTGTTATGATATTCATATGTTTATCATACACGAAATTTTTTTTTGACGGACGAGGCGGTCACACGGACCTGCCTGGAAATTTGCGCTGCAATGTCATAGCTTGCTATGTGATTGTGGTAATTACTACTCAGGCAGTGTCCATTTTTGTCCCCACGATACACGTTGCTATGTTAAAACTTTTATTGCACCCATTTTTTTCCTTTTCATGTTTTTTTTTGCATATTTTATTTGTGTTGTATGAGTGTTTATGTCAAAAATAATTGTACGTCTTTTTCTTTAGTTTTCTTAATTACATTTACGTTTTTTTTAACCGACTCCAAAAAAGGATGTAGTTCTCAATTCGACTGTATTTTTTTATTTTTTTTTGTTTGTTACCTCAGAACTTTCGATTGGGTGAACCGACTATGATGATTCTATTTTTATTTGAAACTGGGGCTTTCCGTGTGGTCCCATTTTGGTCCAGTTCTGTCAATGACATCCATAAGAAAACCATATACCTAAGTTTTAATTTCATTAAGTATTTTAAAGCAATACAATTTATCTTATTGATGTCGGTTTTTTTGATGACAAATTAAAGAACTATTTTGCTTTACTTTGCGGATGTGCACAGAAAACAAACTTAATAAAAATACAAATTAGTAAATTGACATTTTAAATCTATCTCGCTGCTAGCTCAGTATGAGATAAGTCAAGATAATTTATTTATTTGTAACAACAAGCATTCACATACAAATGAACATTATGAGTTATTATTTATGAGTTGCTCTAGCTGTTAATGCATGCTTTTCGGGACGCTGCAGTGCTTGGGTAAAAGGATAGGTAAACAGACGAACGAATATACATGCCAAAACCTCATTTCATCTTTTTTAATAAATATGCTAATGAAACAAGCCTGCTGAATTTGTCCTAAAAAATGCTGGTAAAAGCCGAACTCGGTTAAATATTTCGTAAGTCCCAACACTATTTACCGGTAAGTTAGTCAAGTTTCAGCATTCGTGGACAAACAGAGAGCAATTTCCCTAATTAAGTACCCAGAGAGTGTCTGTGTTTGTGATGTGACGCACAGCGTGCGTGCGCTTTCTAAAGATGAGCGGTAAATACCACACGATGTTTACCCATTCGATAGTTATACAATCAGGGAAGGTGCATATTAAAAGTCTATGTATTGACAGATAAAGAAAAGTAAAAAATTGTAAACGGCTTTCCTGTTATAGAAATTTACATTTAACTAGTTTCTGTAGCCTATGTTGTTGTGTTAATCCTGGTCTACGTCTACCTATACATGTGCTAAGGTCCAAGTTGATATGTTCAGTAGTTTTAGCTATAAGACTAAACCTCCATCCAAACTTGCGGATTCATAATATTAGTAAAATTATTGCAGATTTTGGGATACCTACTAGAATCGTGCACAAATAAAAATATATGATGAAAAAATATGATGATGATGAAGGTGTAAATAATTATAAAAATAAAGGTCAATTGTTTTCAAACCCTATTAAACCAAAATACTGTATAATGTTTGCCAATCGCTCTTGATATAAAAGGTAAAACATTATTCAAAATTACAGTTTAAACTTCACGTAAAGGCAATTTGAAATTCAATTACTGAAGCATAAAAAATACTATATGGCATCAACCTACTTGCTTTTGAAAGCCTTCAGTAATAATTTATTAAATTACGTGAGCCATAAAATCTTGTTACACATTATACAGATACACAGTACGTGATTAAAATATTTCAATATGAAGGTACAGGAGGTGAGTTACTAATGAAAGTCAATATTTATGTATATTAACTTTTGAATAATATTGCAATAAAATGCAGATAGAAGTGCAATGTTGTGTAGTAGAGCGACAGCGGGCGGCGCCGGCGCAGGCGGCGGCGGCGCGTGCGGCCCTGGCGCAAGGTCAATGGCACGCGCCTCTCCCGCTCGCACACCGGAATTCCATATTTAAATCTCGTCCGCAGAAAAATGGCGGTCGACTCCATTCCGCGGCCGCACCGCATCGTGTGTACGGGGAATTAATAAAACATGCCTCCATCTTTTTCATTGCGTTTTTTCCGAGTATCGTTAACGACTTAGTAACTGCACTTGCAGTAACTGCTACTCTACTACTTCTTTATTCATCTTAGTTTTATTATATTGCTGCTTTTGTTAAATTCGTAACGGTTCTTAAAAGCTCAATAAAGTTGGATCGCTGTTATTTGTCCAACATGGCTGCCTACTTAAATGGTAGCGTAGCGCTGTGTATGTCATAAAATAAGCTATTAATATACGTCGGTCGGGTCGGTGCGTAGCGGTGAGTGCATTAGCGCTGGTTTTGATACATTTAAGTTTCGTAGCTCCCGCTACGCGGTTTAATATGCGGCCACCGACTACCGACACTTCCTCCTCTGTACGCTGGGGACGTAACAGTAACTTGATAACTTTGATTGGGACACAAACTAGTATTTTTACAGAACGTTTGAGGTTTGGGGCCACAAATTTCGAATGAGTATTAAATTAAGTTTTAGTATCCTAAATCATTTCTAAACAATTTTATAATATTGCTAGTATTCTGAAAAGCTTTCAGTTGGCCAACTGTTCAATAAAACTTACATAGAAAGTCCATTATAGACTGGAGGTCCCGCATTATAGTATGTTGTCCCGTATACAGACACAATTAACTGGTAGCGTGAAACTGCAAGTCACTGGCAATCGGAGACGCTCGGATTTCGCACAAAAGCTTAGGGGATGGGTAATGTGGGTTGTGTCAATTAAGGGCGACGTAGTTCAAAATTTGCCTTTACTTTGGATGAGTTAGTAAGTATTAGATTTAGTAGAATATTCCCATACCCATACCTATCTAGCAAAATAAGGTTTTTTGGTAGGTAAGTCGGTAAAAAAGATTTATTTGCAAAATTTTGGGTTGTAAATATTTTACTTTTTTGAATTGAAGCTACCAAAGGCTCTTTCTTTTATATTTCATGGTGTCTCTTTTATAATTCACTAACACGATTTACACTGACCCAGAACTCATAAGCCAAAGGGTACAATGTATGAGCGTAAGTTTCCATGTGAGTTTTTTGCGTTAGTTTTTTTGTGAGCCAAAGTTTTGGTTGTCGTCCTTCCGGGACGATTCCTTTTTTATAACATACTCTAACGTGAACAACAATGGCCGGTACAAAAACCCTACTGAAGTTCATTAGCCACCTATTTATCATTCCACTTAGTGTGTCTACGTTGAGATATTTGAGTTATTTACGATCTTGTAGGTCATTCGGTGCGGGGTGAACATACTAACGTAATCTTGGAGAGAAAGCTCATAATTTTAGGTCATAGACATTTACAACGTCACTTTTCTTTTAAGGTTGAGCAGGTTTTTACCTTAGGTACAATTCTACGTTATTTATATGTTAAGAAAATTATCATAGAGGTATGTTCCGACGTTTCTTTAACGTAAGGTGCATCAAGTAAATTTTCCAGCATTATTTATTTTTGTTTGATGACCTCCGTGGCGCAGTTGGTTTGATAGCCGACTGAGACGAGAAGGTTGCGGGTTCGATCCAGCTGGGGGACGAAATATAAATGACAAAATGCTTAGTGTGATATTTGTATAATACACAAAATAAAATAAAAGTATTTCTGGTACCCATGAAATAGGCTCTGCTTACTTAAGGGCTTGATGGCGCTGTGTACAATGTCCAGCGTTATTCACTCATTTGCAATGTTGTAGTATTGTATGCGATCTCTTACTGTTTGTCTACCAAGAGTTACATCTTTACCTTAGGAAACATGCAAACATCAAGAAATAGTCCTAATGCAACCGACCCAAATGACTCGATTGCAGGTCAAGCAAATCAAAAAGTGAACTGTGTATGGCATGGCCTTCACCACTGTTGCTAAGGTCCATTTTGTAGGTAAAAAGTGAGCAAAACACGTGATAAAGCGAGTTCGACCAAAAGCCATGTTAAACCTGTTCTCGGCACGGATAGCCCTTATTTCTTACGGCGAGACAGTTCATTTGAGCTGTTAGCAGATAAGGCTCCTCTGTTTCTCGGTGAGAATTTATTGCGTTGTAAATTTACTGTGAGCCGATGACTTGCGTTTTGCTCTTCGCCGCTCGAGTATCGACTTTTAAAACATTTCATCTGGCACAGAATAAGTTGAAAGAACCTACCTATAGGGCCAGTAATTAATTTTGCCACGCTTTGGCTTTCACTTCCGGTATGACTGTCATCTTTTGTACTTTCGCGTAAATATTATATTTTTGATTTCAGCCGTGGGGCGCCGGCAGTAGAAGGTTGCCCCTCCTCTCATGCCCGTGGATGCAGTAAGAGCCTGCTAAGGGATACTTCCGAAAGATGGACAGCAGCGTCTTTCCATATATCAACATCCCATACTGCGCTCTCCAACCCGCCTGCCATGCCCAGCGTGGTGAGTATGGCAACTACCCCTCATGGAGACCCATGAGGGAGGCCTTTGTTCATTAGTGGACGTTTTATGGCTGAAATGATGATTATATTTAGAATCAATAGCTACGAAGAGTGTCAAAGAATGCATTAGGAAACTGCTTTTAAATACTGACAAAAAAAATACATACTTATCTACCAAAACTTGTTTCAGGGTTCCATAGTACAACAAGGAACCCTTATAGTTTCGCACTGTCTGCCCGTTTGTCTGTCTGTCTGTCTGATGAGACCATTAGTCCAAGCTGTAATTTTGCATGGACATATAAAATAATGAGGCCGAAATAACGCAACTAATTAAACAAATGCATTTTTGCGGTTGCAGTTTTTCGATTTATGGTTCCGTTTCCGAAATATTAAAGTTTCAAACTTTTTTTCGAGCGCCTCCATCCAAAGACAAGCATAGTTGTATAACTCTTATGACTTATGAGTTAATAAACCTATAATTATAATTAATCTACTAACCACAGGTTTTTGAATCTACCTACCTCTATATCTAACCAAATAACTAGTAAAAATATTTTGACCTAAATGGCACCAACCAGCGCACGCAATGAAACAATAAATCATATATTATATAAACCAACCTCACGCAACAGCTCTTAAATTTCAATCAAGTCCTCTAAAACGGAAAACTAAAAGCTTCACTATCCGCGACTGTGCAATCCTATTTCCACGGGTTTAGCTCGGACGTGCCGCGCGGAGTTAGACGATACCGGAGATGAGGCGTTCAAGCTTACATTGCACACCGAATTTGAAAATGCTTAATGAAAATTCGAGATCATTGCATAAGCATGACTAAAATCACACGCAATTGGTATGTGAGTCAGTACCTAATAGACGGTATGACTCCAGACGAAGATGACAAATAAATCAAAAGTGACCTCCCACACTAGCTCTTAAATTTCCATCAAACTAAAAACTAGACTTCGTCTTTTTATGTACCTACTGTAATTACCTACTTTCACACTGCATTTGACAAATCAAGCGAGATTATGCATGTGTCCTAAGCATCGATTGCATGAAATTATTCTGTAAATCAGACGGTAACAAAATAAAAAAGGCTATGTTTAGTCGATCGATAACGAACAGTATGACTTCAGACGGAGATGACAGAGAAAACAAAAGTGACCTCACGCACCACGTCTTAATTTCAATCGAGTCTCTAAAAAGGAAAACAAAAGCTTCGCTATCCGCGATTGTTGAATCCTTCTCGCATTTCCACGGGCTTAGCTCGGACTCGGACATGCTGTGGACATACCGGGAGGAATGAGGCGATACTGGAGATGACGTTAAAGCTTACATCGCCCACCGAATTTGAAAATGCTGAGTGAAAATTCGAGATCATGACCTATGTATGACTTATGGTTCGAGGAACAGGGACATAAAATAACGCAAATGGTTCTGCGAGTAGTAAAAAGCGGGATGCTTTGTTGGATCAGTCAATTGATACGAATGGTATCACTGCAGCCATAAATAACAGAGAAACCAAAGGCTTCAAGCACTAGGCTCTTAAATTTAAATTTAACTGAAAACTAAAAGTAACGCTGTAGCGACTTTGAAAATTTTCACGGGTTTAGCTCGGACATGCCGGGCGGAGTGAGGCGATACCAGAGATGAGGCGTTCAAGCTTACATTACACACCGATTTTGAAATGCTCAATGAAATGTCGAGAGCATGCCCCTTCCATAAATTATACTGCGAGGAATATGGCAATAAAATAATATGAAATGATTTCGTGAGTCAGGCAGTAATAGACGGGATTCTTTGCAGGATCAGTCGATTGATATCTACCTCTAGAGGTAGCTAACGCTATGACTCTGGGCTCGCGTATGAGTGTACGACTTAATCGCTCGAATTCTCGGTAGAATTCGTTAGACCTACAAAATGTCGTATTTTCATACTGCTTGCCAATTATCTGAGTTAAGTCCATTCGTTTCCAGTGAAAATTGTGTAAAACTAATGCCAATAAATCGTACACCAGTTCTCGTAGCCGTACAATCGATTCTAATAGGCAGAGGTTACCGCTTAACATCAGGTGGGCCTTCGGCTTATCTCGTCATTTAGTAGTACAAAATAGGACCTAAGACGGAGATGATAGTGAAAACCAAAGCGGAAATTCGAACTACATTCGTTTTTTATCCGACTTCAAAAAGAAGGAGGCTCTCAATTCGATTGTATGTTTTTTATGAACTGTGAACAGTTTTGGTCTTTAACCGGCTTTTCTTGTACCCAAAGTTACAAACACTGCAGTAAACATTCTTACTGGAGATTTTACGAACTCAAAACAGTAGTATTGTATTCCGTTCTAAATAAACCCAGAGTATGTATTGGATCGGATAGCTCTGTGACCTTTCCAGGGTCTATAATCCTGTATTCCCGATTGGAGTGTTGGCTAAGTGAAACGATACCGGAGATGAGACCCAGGCTAGTGGCTCACATTTCAAACCGAACGGAACAGCGGTTCAATGAGTATCTGTGTATGCATAGATGTTCTATATCTGTGAATAGACGTTTGGTTCAGGACTTGAAAATTACAGCTTTTACTTTGTAGTTACTTATGCAAGAACCAAAGTGTATAGAAGGTATTTGAATTGAGGAAATGATGGTAACGTTCAACTCACAGAATCTTCTGAATTTTGTGGTTCAACTTATTGTGGTAGGTATTTAAAGTATTCATCTCAGGACAACAGTCCACGTCCACTGCTGGACATAGGCCTCCCTCATGGATCTCCAAGATCATGAGGGATTTGTTGCCATACTGACCACGTTAGGCAGGCATCTTCCAGAGGCATCCCTTGGCAGATTCTTACTAAAAAATATACCGAAATGCTACGAAATATAGTTGAAAATTTGAATAAGTTATCAAAACACGTAACTTACAAAAAAATGTTCCCTAGGTTTAATTTTGAACAAAATATTTACTTTAAAGATGAACAGGCAGTAACATGAACAGGCCGGCATGAAAGAAAAATATTCCCAAAAGAAAAACATTCAAGAGCTGAAATTATTGCGTACTTATAGCTGGTCTTGGCATTCAGATTTATGAATTCACTTTACGGTTTGATAGCAAAAATGTTTCGGTTCGCGAGTATTTATTGTATTCTAAAATTATAAAAGGAAAGAGATTCCCCTGGGCGGGGAGGCAGGCGGTGCAATCAGTGCTTACCGGTGGATGGCAACCTTAAATACCAGACTTAATTGAACTCCTTCCGGGTTTCTCGCAGAGACTACATAAATATATTACCCGGAAGCATTCCCCGCAAAGGTATTCCTTTAACAACAAAGAGAAGCAACTACATTATGCTACAACCTTTAACAACGAAATTGTGAACATCTCTCAAGGCTCATTTTGTAATGTTTCGTTCAACTTAAGGTTTACCATAAACAACAACATTTCCGAACAAGGGTTGGAGCGTAGTAATCAAATTGAAATAATCTCAGTTAAATTGTAATTTATGGTATCTATTAAAGTACTAAGTTGTGATGAAATCTTCCGCTCAATGGAGTTATGTATGCTGAATCACGCAGTATTTCAGACGTGACTAGCCTTTTCAAATGGCGGACACAAAAATACAAGATGCAACAAAATCGCAATTCCATGTTTTGGCTCGCTGTGAGCCGACTCACGCTAGCGGAAGCAAGGCCATATTTCTTTTTTATGTCGCTTGGTTCCGAGTAAATAGAGGTCAGATTAATCATTTCAAATATATGTCCTAAATGCTTTGTACTTAGTAGTGAGCTGTAACAGTCCACGCTAGAATGTTACAGTTCACATTTTACTTTTATGAAACGAATATTGCGATCTGAGGCGTCATATCCAAGCAACTATAAACGTGTGCTTGCCTTCTGATGAGATGCTTGCTTTCAGATGTAGGTATATTTGCACACTTTGCCTCTACAAAGCACGTCGCGACAGAGGCGGTGTGTTGGAAGATGTTTCCAAGCTTAAAATAATATTCAAGCATCTCTTCGTTGCAGGAAATGAGTCCCTCTGCCCCACGGGGAAATTGTCCCTCCCAATCATGACGCTCACTAGAATATCCCTCTTTAAAAGACTTTAAAACGATGGAACTGATTCGTCTCCGTGTATTACAACGAAGTCTAGCTTTTATGTAATGTCCTGCGCATTGAAGCTCTTTGATTTTAATAATGTTGATTTTTATTGTTTGACGGTGAATTGTCTTACAGCCACGGTTATGTATACGGTTATATAACCGACAAAAGTGGAATGAGTAATTGTAATCAAACATTCTGATAGGAAAATTGCTCACGCAAAGTTTAGTTTGACCTTTATTCTCAAAATTTATCCAAATAACACGTTAGGAGTTCGATGATGAACAAGGTTTATATTTAGGTGGCTGGAACTGATAGATTTGATCCGACCAGTCGAAAGGTCTTACTCGTGGCATCCGCTCACCAGACGATCGCCGGTAGCGTCCGATTGAATTAATCACAGGGTAAGCATGATTTACATATGATTTGCTTACTAAAATTTAGGATCATAGATCCTAATAATATTAAAGACCTAGAATACGAAAAAAATCGATATGAGACAGAATTTTCATAAATAAATATTTCCAAAAATGTATTAATTCACTGTATAAGTTTTAACATTACTACGTTAGGGATCTTAAAAAATTTCTTCAACGGTGTTTCTTAAGCTTATTTAGAAAACAGTGCCGTACTTACATAATATAAAAAATAAAATAATTATGTAATCTAATTTATACTAGACTGCTTATGTTTTTGCCTTACCTTACGGGTAATCCTTTATTTACGGGACAACTTGTGTATACAACGTTTATTTTCTGTCTATCTCCTTCAACTGAGTTGATATAAAGCACCCCTGAAACATCTGCTCATAAGCCGTTACGTACGTATTATAAGTATATGTAGGTATGTACATATATAGTGCATCATCCTATAATCCTCACAAACTGTGTGTACTTAAGGGATTATAACTCCATCCAATATTCAGTTTTGTTTGTTATAATTTAATTTTAACCTTCTTACTTGTTTTGAACACTGCATAAGCCTACTCGGTCTGAAAAATTTATCTATTTTTTTGTATTGTCTGCTGTACATTTTGTAATATTATTAAACCTTTTTTATAGATACATTTGATACAAGCACTTTTCCTATAAAAATAGACAAGTAAAATAAAATCTGATATTCTCATTTCTTCACCATAACTAAAACATAAACAACGCCTCCATTATGCATAATGATTACAAATTATCCACGCACGTTGTCAATCTCCGCTATACCAACTTGGAGTGGGTAATTTATGAATATTAAATGTATGCTGGAACAAACAAACAGCATTTAGGTATATCCAATTTAATATGAATCGATCAATTGGGCCGCAGGGAGGGAATTACTACACAAAGGAGCAATTGACGGACAATCGGGAGTCGTGGATGGATGAGTAGCCTGACGGATTGAAACGACGGCGTGATACCTACGCATTCCGGGCTTTGAATAGAACTGACTAGTTCGAAGATATGTAACGACATTTTTCTTAAGAAAATACGTAATACTTGTCTAATCAAACGTTTTTACGAAAAAATGCGGATAAGAAGTCTATACGTCAATTTACATACGGTAAATGCGTTACTGGCTGTTTTATAATTAAATATGGGCAAACATAATAAGTAACTGGAGAGTAAAGTTTATCGACAATCTTATCAAAATCCTTTTACAATGTCCGTCACTTCTCAACTGGTTATGTGAGCAAAAGCTTTCAGTTGCATGACAATACCTTCTCCTATAAATAGCACAAATAGGGCAGGATAGGGTGAGGGCGTACTACAGCCAGATGGTCGGCGTTGAATGATGTGTTAACGACCACATCGCATAAGGCAACAGAATTAAAACTGATGACCACGTTCGCATAGACATTATATGTAAATATAGGAATTTATGTTGTTGTAGAAGTTGTAAAAACAAATTAAAAACCTGCGATGGGATTGTTTGCGGCAACCCGTCGCCATATTTTATACTGTTGTCGGCTAATAGGTTATCGCTTTTTTAAAACCCGATTTTTTAGCCTTACTCATCTCTGTATAAAAATTATGTTTTGTATGAGTATTTTAATCGCTGTTTAAACTCTGTTCAAACCACCGTTTCAATCGGATAAATGTAGGATTTACCAGAGAGGAAACGCGCATTGGAATTGATAAAATGAAATCATTTTCTACGGAACTCGAAAGGATTCGAAAGCTATTTCAAAGTTTGAAAGGCGGAAGTTTTATCTGTTATTACATTAATGTTATATCAAGCCTGCTTGTCCGAAGTCCCATCAGATAATAACTAAGCGTAGGACGGATAGCGATTTCGAGCAACCGGGATGCGCCCAATTCTCGCCAATAAACGCCCCCGAGATATATCGACCTCAGCGTGTACCTTATTTCATGCGATCACCACCTCTATTATGTTCATGTAGAGGTGATTATTGCTTATAATACACGGCATTTATCGCTTTCTATAGTGCATGGCTATTGAATTGACCAGCATGTTCTCTGGCGGCACATACCGTACATTCCACAAAACACAAACGATTGACTGATGACGGAGTATAAATGGATATGACACACATGTGGGCCTCTATTATTGATTTATTCATAGGCAATTTAAAAATGATTTACTACGCAAAAACATTTCAGAATTTCCGCTAAAACATCACTTCCAGTTAGCCAGCAAACATCAACCAGCTGTTTGCAAAAGGCAGTTTCGAAAAAAGTTTAACCACAGCAGAATGTAATTTGCAAACTTATAACATGTGGCCAGGCAAGTTGTGCATCACGTTGACGTTGCAAACTTGTGTTCTAAAAATATTTTAAAAAGTTTTTGAATAAAATGCATTATTCAGCGAGTATTAACATGATATTTTTCTCAAATATGTGCCTATAGATAATTTGAATTAGCCTAAAGTTGTTTAAACATAATCAAAACCCAAACCCAAAACCTAAGTAGGTCCATTAAAGCGATTAGTAATGAATATAACAAACGGTAGTGAATCAGTACTAGATTTTTATTACAGAATCCATACGTGATCGAGGATCACATCTAAGATCTTCGAGAATTCACCTAAACGCACCAAGAATAAAGTTCTATTTGCAATGCTGCATTATCTACAATACCTAGGCATGATTCATCGGCGAGCGCCTCAGATTCCTCCATGGCCGCATAGGTAAGGAGCCTAGGAATAATAGGAAATACCATATCGCAATAAATTCTCAAAGAGTATGCTAATCATTTGACTGCATTCTGAGCTGCATTGCGCTTATGATCTTTAACAAAACTGGCATTGTTCAAACCGGCTCAGTTCAATGAGCTCAAGGACTTAAATTTGTAGACTTCTACACGTTGTGAATTGGATCGTTATCATTCCACATTTATAAATTACACTTAAAATTATCAATGCCCTGACTATAAGCAATGAATCACTGGAATGCCACATTGCAACCGATTAATCTGTGCAGCGGTTTCAACTGAAATATTCCGTGGTAGGCGCGCAACTTTCGCGAACCGACTACAATAGGAATGATCATGGACCGTTGCTTGCTCCTCGCTGATTCATACAACCATGAACACGAGATGATGTGTAAGTAAAATTTACAGAGAAAACCGTTTCCACTTATCATTTACCTTTCCAAAAACATTTGGAGATTACGCCGTGTTGACATCTCAAGCCCCCTAAAAGTTTATTAAAAAGGAGTTTGTTAAACCCTTTTTCTTATAGTTTGATATTCATTTTGCAAGAGCTTACATGGATACTACTTATCCTCAAAGTTTCAAGGGGAAAGCTAGTAAAAGTTTATGAATACTCGAAAAGATATCCAAGAATTCCGAAACCACTTTTGTAACTATATTCTAGAACTTAGAGAGCAGGCACTCACGAATAACCTGCTTTCTTTGTAAAGTTAGTCTTCTAAAGAAGGTAATTAAAACAGCTCATTATCGGCGGAATAAGCAAATCTCATCGCGTTGGTATTCAACACGTCTAAATAGAAATGAATGCAGGCATCAAAAGTTGTTCACTTGTTAGTAAGGTTGCAAATCAGTCACGGAAAAAGGTGCAGTGTGCTATAAAACATACGCACTAGTCTAGATGATAAAATACTCTAGATAGTTATTCCGAAAATCAAATAAAAGGCATTATTATTTGTATTTTCTGTATGACCAAATTAACAGGTTTATATAAATTACACATAAAATTTACACGTAAAGTATGTATATTACACGTAGGTACACTATCGTGTAATATACTTGTGTAAATATTATTCTAATACTTTTCATTTTTTGTATGCAGGCGTAACACATAAAATCAGGCTAACAAACTCGCTTTCACGTTTCAAGTCTTGTGTTATATATAACTGCAGGAAATTCACTGGAGTTAAAAAACTGAGTCATCGCGCGTCGAGCAAAGTTTTGAACGTTCAAAACATTGCTACTCTTAGCTCGTACTCGTACTTAGCCGTACCCTGTCTCTACCAGACTCTACCAATTATCGACTTTAAAAAATAATATATTCTTAATTACATTATCACCACAAAAGATTTTCTAGCGGTAGTAAGAATTTGTTTACAAAATTTAATTTACACGCTAAGGTGAAGTTTTTAATTAGTAGTTGGTCGGGGGAGGTGGGTGGTTCAGTCGCTGCTTTTTGCCACTTCCTCGTGTAAAGAAACGTCTATCTTTCGCGTGTGTTTAGCTGCTTTTTTATTGTATTTGTGTAAAGAAAATTCACTTTTGTATTTGATAAGAATAAAATTTTGTAAGATGATCTAGTTTCATTCGAATTTACATTATTAGATAAAAAGTTTTTTTTTATTTATAGTACAAATAATATTGCTCCAAATATCAAAGGTTGCCTGTTTGAGATCGTTATTTAGCGATAAGGTCGCCAATTGTAACTTTATTTTCCGTGTTTTTCTTGTTATTAAGTTTAGTTTTAGAGTATATAAAAATATTGCTAAGTCTTTGTATCTATCTACATATTTTCTGTTCAGGTTATGTTTTAGAAGAATTGTTATGTTTTTACTAAGGAAACACTGTACTCGTACTTATGTAGGTACACGCAGAGTGTTTCGCGAAGGCTATCATATGCCAGTCAATAGGGTCGGTGATCGGTTACTCAACAAATATTTATGCTATAAAAATGTAGTGGAGAAGTCGTGGATATAATGGATACTTTACCCTTTTGTGATAAGACTCAGTGTTGTAGAGCTGTTATTCTCGTAGTCTCGGCGACTTGCGGTCAACAAATACGATTCCCAGTAATGTCGGTCCGGCGAGACAATCAACTCGGAACCAATACCACCTAGAGGCGCATTTACTTAGAATGATTATACGAACAAATTCAGTGCATTAAAATCTTATACAATATAAAACGGATCTAGTAAACTCTATGAAAAAATAATCTAAAATAGGTACTTTGTTTTAAATAGCTCTGCTTACGTTATTCTTTTGAGGCTAGAAGGTGGTTATGTGAAATGTCCAGAATTATTTATTTATTGAAATAAGTGTGAATAGAATATTTGTATCCGATTTCAAAAAAAGCAGGAGGTTCCGAAGAAGTCTGTCTACTGATAGCTCCCGACATTTCTAATAGTAAAAGTTACACGGGTGATGTGTGAGATGTGATCTTATACGTATAAGGTACTTTTGCGTATCTGCTCGTTCAAGCAAGGCTCAAAGAAGTCATTTTTATTAAATGAAACGTTAAGGTATATTGAGTAGTCATTGCCTTTATAAACAACAGCGCGGTTTTGTATAACAAAACACTATCGTTGAACGCAACACAGAATGAACTTCTGCCAAAATGCTCCATGGACAAGGGCCCATTAAGTTTCCGTGTATGTGTAAATTCGGTGTTGTATGCAAAGCCCGGCATGATTGGCCCACAGCTTACATGTCAGGATAATGCGGGCGAGGTTGTGAACCCTCTGATTTAATTGAAGATCCTCCGCTAGCCCGCGTCGATCGCGTCCGCCCATTGTACGCGACGCCTCGGTGGGAATGTGAATATAATAATCAAATACAATTTGTTATTATGCCTGTCAAATCCATTCATTCACACGCGCTTCGTGCTGGTTTAAAATTGGAAGCTGTTGGCTGGATTATAAATACCTAGCATTCCGTTCCTAAAAAGGTTTAGTGGTGTTTTCATGTGATGTTTTCATATGATTTCTGAACATTACGTCTCAGTATCACTTTATAAAATGAGCTTTTTGAGTAACTTCAACTTCAGGGCGAAATAAATGTTTACACTTGCAGGGCCGCACCTCAATAATACCGCTATTAATACCCTAATAACGCATAGTCTACCCACTGACTTGGAAATACTCGAAAGGTCGGGATATTTGAGTGATGTTAAACATACCTGAAACAAACAGTTTGTATTAACATACATAAAACGGATTCAATGTCCAGAACACACGCTGATGAATAATAAATTATGGATCACGAAGATACGAGTAGGTTGAGTGGAAGACTGGGTAAGTGGAATTGGGTTGGAAAAGTGACTGCAAAGAGCTTTCCCAAAATATCCGGTCCGGTACGGATAGTAAACGTACTCGTAGATGCATAAAAGGTTTGCGAGTACACTGAAATCACACGTAACCAGATGTTAAATGTTTACGATGTTTTAGTGTATAGACTGAACAATAAAGATAACGAAATACAACCAAACATAATATTTGTATTTTATGTAATATTTACCGGATAATTCCCATGATTTGAAATTAAAAAAGACTCAAATCATGATAGATATAGAACTTGTTAAACTTTCGCGATTTGTTAACTGTTATTAGTTTTTAAATACAGAATTTTATGGCGTACCTTTTTTATTATTTCCCCGCCGTTTCGACCGGATTGCACCTGGTCATGGTTGCGGGAGGACTCTAAAATCCTGTATTTTAGGAACTAATAACATGATGGATATCTCGTTAACAATGCATATGTTTACAACCATGATGGTTTCAAAAGTTATATTTTTACATTTATAATGTGCATTTACAAAGTCGTATTTTAAATTTGGTTATTGTAATAATAAGGCTACTTATTATATTTGATTTATACAGCGTCAGCAACTAGTATTCTTGCAGTACGGGACGATACATTTCCTGGGACATTATTAGTTGGATTAGGCTTGCCTAGCACCTATACGACTCTCGGCTTAGTCGGCTATAAGTCAGAGGAAGGAACAGGTCAATACGCCTGAAGGTGACTAAGCCGCAGGTTTCCTCACGATGTTTTCCTTCGCCGTTAAAACTCACGTGTTAAATGTGCACATAAGGATGTTTCCAGGAAAGTTAATTTGGTAGTAGTAGTAGTAAAGGTAATAGTAGATACAAACAAAGGTATAAGTATTATAGATAATATTCCGAAGGTTGCGTTGTTGGTTTATTAAATTTAACTCGTGGGCCTGAGTATCGTTTTTACAAACAAAAACATCACGATGACAGAACGGATTTCCAACAATCACAGCATCGGATGAATTATGACTCCCAAAATTCCACAGGCAATATTTAAAACAAATTGAATCCTCAAAGGTCTGCCACAAAAACGATATTCTCGGAACAAATAAGCGATTGCAATCGTCATTAACCCAGCGACGAGTATTGGGTACATACCGACCTGCCTACGTCAACCTCGTTGGGTTACATTGAAAAACCAAGTTTCAGACAGTTTATTGCTTAACAATAGCTATAACTCAATAATAAAAAACTGGCCAAGTGCGAGTCGGACTCGCGCACCGAGGGTTCCGTACAAACCTGTAGGTATATAAGACCTAAGTATTTGATATGAATTTCAATTTAATACCTCTACGCGTTCATGAGGACAGGGTAGTAAGTTTAAAAATATTTTTATTAAACGATGTAACTAAAAATTTACGGTTTTCGCAATTTTTCTTTATCTTTGCTGTAAGAAGTTGCTTCGTACCAAATTTCAAGATTCTGAGTTTACGAGAAGTACCTACCCTGTAGGTTTTGATTCCCTTGCGAGTGTCGAAATTTGTTGCGGAAATTTGCGGCATAAACGCCTGTACCTTTTGATTGCGTTGGCTTATAAAGTTGATTTTTTCACAGATCTAAAAAACAGTAGTAGTAGTAGACTTGAGTATTTAATTTAAATTCCAGCTTTATACCTCCACGCGTTCCTGAGAAAAAGGGTCTTGACAGACAGACGGACGGACAACAAAGTGATCCTATATGGGTTCCGTTTTTTCCTTTCTAGGTACGAAACCCTAAAAAACTAATGAATTCTTATTATATGATTTTTGATAAAAGGCACGTAAAGGCTTGGAAGAATAATCGATGAAGATACCAGTACCTAGCAAAAGCGCGATTAAGTTACGCGCTAATTCGATTCCTAGGGAATGATGTAATTTGCCCTGTCTTAAGTGCGTCTAGCGTTCACTTTATGAGAATCCTAATAGCTGCCAACTACCGGTTGTGTTTAGAACCTTTAAGAGCCAGGGTATCATTAATAAACCTCGACCAAAAACTATGAGCGCGTGTGTGTGTGCATGGCATCGTAACTCCCAAACGGATGAACCGATTTGAATGTTGTTTTTTGTATTTGAATGATTACTTACTGGATTGCAAATGTTCTTTGCTATGTTTGGTAGAAATCAGAACAGCAGTCAAGATAGTCAGCTCTGAATAGGTATTGTATTTAAGGAGATCCAGGGGATTTCTTGGCTTAGAACAAAATTTTGAGCTGTTTGAAATGTGCAGGGTCTAGTGACGACCACAATAGGATGAACAAATTTGGTTCTGATTGATGCGAAATTTGGTGTCCTGTTAGGTACTTCAATAATATTTTAAGAACATGATAACCTTCAACTGATGGAGTACATACCTGCACCTTTCATATAACGTTCATGTGCCCGGAGTTATTTTAAATGTTTAATTTACATATACTTGACGAAATTATAACTATAGAGGTACATCCGCGTAGGTATTGCACAAAAACCAAATTACTTTATGCTAATCGCATTCTGACGCTGACTGTACGCTAAATTGCATTACAGTTTTATTGCGGGAAATAAATCAAAGCAATAGGTGTTAGCGAAGTAATTTTAAAAGTTGAACAACTTCCCGTTTGGAAGTTTGCCGATATTTCCTCGGATTCGCAGACATATCGATCGAGATATCATAACGTCCCTAAGTTCTTAAACGCGATTATTATTTAAAATCTTTATCATCCTGTCTGGTGTCTACGAGATCGAGAAACATAAAGTAAGTGGTCATAGAAGTGGCTAGAGATCAATACTTACACGTTGTTTTAGTGTTTTCAAGCAATCGTGGGCCCGCCACGGCTTTGCTCGTAATAATACAAGTTTTAACTGTAGGTATTCGGTTCATAAAAAAATGGCCTTTACACATCTATTTTAGTTGATTTATACAGCGTAATTCATTATTCAGCAAATGATATTCTTGTTGTTCGGGCAGCTTAAGGGAAGGTTCTACACTCAAAATGTTGACTGCCTAATATGTGCCTAAATGTTCTAATAACTAAAATCGATTTAATATGCTTATAAAAAACAGCCTATTATGTATGATTTCGATATTTTGACTCGCCGCTTTTACAGATGGAATTTCCCAAAATCCCGTCCTATTGCACGGTCACGTGCACGGGAACCCCTAATATTTCAGCCTCGTAGCTCTTATCGTTTCCGAAGTATCGTAATGAGTCTTCTCTTTTAAACAAACAGATTCACCACACTTTTGGCTATTATACTGCGAACAGGTATTTTGTCACGCCGGCTTATGTCGTAAACAAAAGCGTAAGTCATAAAGAAGTGTTAAGGGTGCAAGTAAATGAAACTATAATAGGATGCTCTCGGCCTAGATTTTAATGATCCAGTAGCATTCCGCGGCTTGAAAGCTTGGGCTCTTTTCATCAGGAAGCCGAGTAATGGCGCAGGCAACTATTTAATCTGTGGCGATAGCCTCTTTGATAATTGAGGCCATTAGCCAGCATTTGCAGGTGCCAGCCGTCAAATTATAAGAATCCAACAGGATAAGTATACTTTCCACGAGTATGTTTTTAAGAGTCTTTATGGAATGTACCTTTTTCCTAATTAACTGACGGGTTTTACGATGAGCTTTTGTTTTATTGCCAGGTTCTTTAGGTAATCTTGACATGTTGTTTTAGTAGCGTAGATAAAAGCTAAGTGTCGGCTTTGCGCTCTTGAAATCGACTTAAGGTAATAAAACATAACATATACAAATATGGAACAAGATCATTTACTTTTAAAATTTTCTAATAAAAAATCAATCGATTAATATTGAATGTGACCTCGTCGTGTTCCCAATTTTGTTTCCTTTTAGGCCAAAAAATGTAACAACGCGCGCCGTTCCAAAGAATGCTAACTTTATTGTGATTCGTACTCATACCACTACTGCAATAATAAAAGGGGGTCTTTTTTATAAGATGACGATGACAGTCAAGCCCAAAGACTTGTCCTGATAATGACCTGATGACAACTGCAATACCGCGGTATCCGCGGTATCGCGCAATCACGTTCATTCAGCACGCTGTATTGCATTGCACTCGTCATCCTGAGACAGAGAGCTGTAAAGTCTCATGTGACCGTAATTTCACCGGCTCTCTTACTCTTCCAACCATTAGGTACTGCTTGGCGGCAGAAATAGGTAAGGTGGTAGTAATTCTCCGGATGAACTCTTCACAAAATGTTCTACTACTCTGTCTACGTAGATACAAGAGATTGAACTTACAGCTTACGTTAGGTAACAGATTTACACAAATCTCAGGCTATATCCCGAGATTGAATTCTCCAGTTTATTTTTCAAGCGCAAAACAGCTCATACATTGATTTATTTCCAACTTTGTGCACAAACAATGTGCAGGAAGAGTTAATGCTTAGTTTTTACTATATTGTAATTTGAAATAACTGCAATACTAAAAGTGGGTGTATATACAAAAAGAGGTGAGACACCACCCTTTCGCGGCCAAAACTTACAACACTGAGCTGAAGAGTGTTAACTTAGTTGTAATTCATGCTAAAATTAAAGAATTAAAGTTAAGCCTCTCACAATCTATTATAGATGATTAATACAGCGAAAGCGAATGATGTTTATGCTGCACGAAAACCTAGGACTTTGTAAGATGGATTAGACCTACCCAGAATTTATACTGTCCTCAGTCGGCTTTTAGTCAGAGGCAAGAACAGGTAAATCCGTCTATATCTAACTAAATTGGAGGTTTCCTCGCAATGTTTGCCTTCATCGCTAAAGCACGTGTTTAATTTTACTTCTTATATAGTAAACTTTATCTAATAGCGTATCGTTTGAGTAATGTAACGAATTGTTACAAATTTCGGGCTTTATGGAGTTCTTAATTTTGTACACTTTCTCGCTCAATGCCGGGTGCAGTAGAGTGTTGCTCCTCCTTGCCGGTGGGTGCAGTAAGAATCTGCCAAAGGAAAGCTGGGCAGCAGCCGTTTTTCCGTGTATCAACATCCGTACGGCTTAAATTAATGAAAAACGAAACTCACCCAAAACTTACAAAGAGCGTTAACATTATTGTGCTTGTTACCTACCTGTAACACTAAAGGTACATCAATTTGGTTTCCTCTCCTAAAACAATGTTACATCTCCGTGCTAAACCGCAACACTATCAGCTGAGCTAGGTCACACATTGACACAATAGTTGATCTACATTAATTTTGTTTCATCCCCTAAAACAATGTGACAACGCCATGGCAAAGTGTGTAAATACTTTTTTGTGGTTCATACCAACAACTGCACCACTAAAAGTGCAAGCTGATATGCTGTCAGCTGATTTATTTATTTTATTTATTTAAACAAAATCCACAGTCCTTAATCTACCTTATCCTAAATTACATACATGTATCCTACGACCAATAATTTAGTTAACACATTGTCACTAGTGTTGATCTACATCAATTATGTTTTCTCTCCCACAACAATGTTACAACGCCCCGAGGCAAAGAGTGTGAATAGGTACTTTATTGTGGTTCATACCAACAACTGCAATACTAAAAGTGCAAGCTAATACACTATCAGCTAAGTTAGGTAACACATTGTCACAAGGGTTGAGCTACATCAATTTTGTTACCTCTCCCGAAACAATGTTACAACGCCGTGCCAAAGAGTGTTGCTATTATTGTTATTTATACCAACTGCAGCACTAAAAGGGGGTGTACATACATAGAAGAGATTTAATCTGATAGCGTATCAGCTGAGTTAGGTAACACATTGTCACAGATGTCGGCCGTATCGCACATCCGCGGTGCGCGTGATGAGGGAGACGTGGTTTCCAGTTTTCTGACGGATGCTGAGATAAGCATGCGGTTTCCAAGTCGAAATGTCAATGTCAAATGGTTGATGCGTTTTTTTTAAATATTTAAAACAAAAATAATTATATTATTAACCTTCTTGATATAATGATAATAATTCGTTATTTTTTTAAATTATTTTATCACTATTCTGCGTTTAATCCCCGTGTGCCTACAGCCTTCCTCGTTAAATGGGCTACACAACACCAACATAATGTAGCTATACTAGGGTTCCGGACCAAAATGGTAAATCATTTGGTCCGGATCATTATAGAATCACTCTGTCTGTCTATCCGTCACAAATGGATATCTCGAGAACTACTAATACTATCGACTTGAAATTTAAAATAGTTAAAGATTACACTATTTACTATTAGAGCATATATGAAAATGGTAAAAAATATTCATATTGTGATTGCAGGGGGGCGGATTGGGGATTTCAAAATGTTTAAGTGAAGTTACTAGGCCGAGTGTGGTGTCATATGAAATGTATTCATTTGCACATTAATAAACAGTTTTTATTTTCCTTGAAACCGAATCGTTTCTGAGTTATTTACAAAAATATTGAAAAAACGACCGTTTTCCCCCTTTATCTCCGAAGTTTGCAGAGATAAACCCGTTAAACTTTTATAGATAATAGAAGTGTATGTAAAGTTTATAGGAAAATTATAGCGAACTCTCTAATTTGTATAGTTTTTTAGACAAGGGGGCTTTCAATTTTTTTGCGAAATTACTAGATCATGTGGTATCATATGAAAGGTATTCATTTGCACATTAATACACAGTTTTTAGTTTTCCTTTAAGGCGTATCATTTTTGAGTTATTTACAAAAATGTTGAAAAATCTACCGTTCCCCCCTTATCTCCGAAGTTTGCAGAGATAAACCCGTGATACTTTTATAGCTAATAGAAGTGTTTGTAAAGTTTATAGGAAAATTATAGCGAACTCTCTAATTTTAATAGTTTTTTAGATAAAGGGGGTGAAAGGGGGGTTGTCAATGTTTTTGTGAAGTTTCTAGGTCATGTGTGGTTATCATATGAAAGGTATTCATTTGCACATTAATAAACAGTATTTCGTTTCCCTTTAAACCTTATTGTTCATTTAGTTATTTACAAAAAAAACGACCGTCTTATAGAAACCGTTTTTAGAAATCATTGAAAGTGTAAAAAATCTTCATATGTTCCGCTATCAGACAAGAGATGGCGCTGTCAAGGTTCTCCAACAAATTGTATAAACCGCCTTTGTCATATATTACCTCTATATTGTATAATGGCACGGAACCCTCGGAGAGCGATTCCGACTCGCTCTTGCCCGGTTTTATTTGTAATACGAGATGTTAGCGCGTTTTTCCAAACAAACAAATCTTTATAATATTTGTATAGATCAATTATTACGTAAAATATTATTGTTATTAAAAAGTTATCTATCACAGTCTTGCAGAACTAATACTAGCTTATGCATTATCTTGTAAAAAGCTTGTTCTTACAAAAAATAAACTACTAACATCACAATCCGGAACTAACAACGTAGACTATAGCGTACCTATTTCTTAAAATTAGATGCTTGCCTGCCCCCCTTAGCGATGCTACGGTACCAAAGCAATTTAGAGTAATGACTACCATATTCCAAATTCCATACATGTTCCAAGGTTGGTACATGTTATCTAGGTACATAGGTCTCGGAGGATTTAATGCAAGGGTAACTTTCAGAGGATTGTGTGCACATTTAATTACTTAGTAGTCGTAAATTCCGGGCGTATATCAAATAAAATCGGAAGACTGTATGTTTATTCTGTTACAATCATTAACACAACCACCGCATGTACCCTTCGAATAAAAATGTTGTATACGAATCTCTACTCATATAATAAATAACATAATACGAAATACATGGTGCAACACTGGGTGTTTTTATATAAAATATATTAATCTGGTACATGGCAGCTAACCAGTGCTTATAGTGTTTATTTTCTTTTATATGTCAAATAGCAATTTATGGCAAAAGCATTAAGTCCTCCTCTGTATATACATCGTTTTTCGTGCAAGTATTAAATAAATAAATATCGGCCTTCAACATCAGAAAATAACTAATATATTTACAGTGGACACACTGTACCTATATACTTGCCGTGGAATACCGGCAGTAGAATGTTACCCCTCCTCTCATGCCCGTGGATGCAGTAAGAGCCCTGCTAAGGGATACCTCCGGAAGATGGGCAGCAGCGTCTCTCCGTGTATCAACATACCGTACTGCGCTCGCCAACCCGCTTGCCAAGCGTGGTGAGTATGGCAAATACCTCTCATGGAGATCCATAAGGGTGGCCTGTGTTCAGTAGTGGACGTTTTATGGCTGTCATGATGACGATGACACTGTATACGCCTGTTCACAAGTCATTGTAATTTTCCAACAAGATTTATTTATTAAAAGAATAGTAGAAATGTTAAATATTTAACGATAGGTATCTAGAAATGTTAAACTATGATTGATTACACAATATATGCAACTGAATGAAGAAAACGTTGATAAATGCACAAATAAATGAGTATTCGTGCCTTGGTAACTCATAAAAATAATCTTTGGAAACACAGCTCATGAAGTGGCTTTTATTTAATCATGAATTGCTGCAACAGCACACGATATCTACCATAATAAAAGGCAAAGTACGTCGTTATGACGTCAGCAGTTCCTATCATAGCGAAACATGCAGATATCATTTTAGTACGAGATATAGTGCCAAGCCGATTTGGATGCCGAAATTGGAATATGTAGGTATTGGAGTATGTAATTATGTATGTAGTTTAGACAGTAAGAAATAATATCTTTGGATTTTCTGTTGCTCAAAAACCATGGATAAATAGGAAGGCTAATTAAATGACTAAACACCGACCGTATTGCGATATCGCTACAACAACCTGTCTTGTTAACACAACGCTTTCAAATGGTTAAACTCAACATTTGTAGACTTTGAGTATATTTATCGACCTTTTTGACTATTATTAGTAGAAGTAACGAAGCAAAATACAGCAAGACCAAAATCTGTTGCAACTAGGTGAAAGTAAATTTAAAATATTCGTCAGCTGAACCCAAGCGTTTAAGTTTAGCTGACGAACGACAAAACCCTAACACTCACCAAGCTTATTAGGCACCACCGAAGCCGCAGCAATGACGGGTCACATGACGTCACGAAAATAAAATAAGAGTGTACGGTGTGCGATCAATCTGCGGATCTAATAGCGACTGTCTGAGCCAGTGGCGCCGATGTGGCGACGCACCCCAGACTCACGATGTAGGAGTCAGCGGTTATGGACTGTACAGCTATAATTCTGGGGTATCGGGGCAATCGACTCTCGAAGTCTTATTCGACTTATAGACTGAACGAGTCTTTCTATAACTTATATTTCGTGACTTTCGGTCCTTTGTGGCGGACTGTACATAATATATGTAACTGGAACACAGGAGCAATTGACTTTAAATATTTTATTCTCACTCAACTCGCGACAACAGTAATCGGAGCCAGTATTTTTGTTACGTGGATTTCGGTAGAGTTGTTGTAAAAATATTAATACTTTGCGCTTTCGGTTCACTGGTAGTGAACTGTATTGCTATAATCAAGTGACCTTCAACTTTGACCCTCCTATTAAATTAATGAAAGAGTCTGCTTCGTCTTTGGTTCACTGGTTCAGAATTATAACGTTGCACGTATCTCGCTAGGTTAGGTACTAAAAATTACAGTTCTTATGTCTACAAATTTCAAAGCCAAATGCACGTCCGCATTATATGGTTTTCGTTTTGAACTCAGTTGTGGCACTCATTTGCAGTAGTTCCAGGGCACATTGCCAAATCCATCCCATTGCCTACAGCCTTCATTCAATATGGCATTCTAGGAACATGACATGGCATATAAATAACTATGGTCATTATGTCGATAGATAACAAAAGCATGGCCTTTGTATCTAGGCTGACCATTGTTCGTTTTTCGGCAAATTCTTAAAAAACATTTTCTATAAATTATGTATACAACCTTGATTCTTTTTAAAAGGTGACTTTATCCGTCGTCTTCTTTAAAGCGTATATACTACACCGTACACCTATAAATAATGAAAACACTCAAGTCAGCGGCCAAGTTAATTCTTGCAACACAATAACCGTCCCAAAGGATCCATAAAGTTGCCAAGAAATCGTCTGCAATCAAGTCTGCTGCTGCTGCAGTGCGAATGAATAAACGCTCTTTTGGGAAAAATACGCTTCAGACGCGCTGATCTCGCAGCAAGATCCCGTAAATTATTGCCTAACGCGAGACCGGTCGTAATTGGTGTCAAGTGAATTTTCTGTTTACGGATCTCAGGCATTAGTAGGAACCGCACTTGCGGTACATTCGCTACGTGTTGGACCGCGTAGTCGAGAGCCTCATCCCTCTGTGCGAGCGCCGAAACTGTGACAGCCAGCCGGCGAAGTTGCGGTAGGTCAGGCCCGGACCGCATTCCAAATGCACTCGCCAGTTGCCGCACCCGCACCGCCCGCGCCACGCCCGCGCTCCGCTCTCACTAAATATAGCCTCTGCGAAGTGAACGAACGCGCCGCGTGGCCTCAAGCTGCGCCGCAAACAAGTGCGAATCATTCAAACATCTACCCACATTGGATTGATTGTACACTGAGGCAATTGTAGCCCGGCTAATTCTTCATTGGAAGACGTTTGACACTCTATGAGTGACCCGGAAGTGCTACAAGATTTTGGCGTGGCGTCGTAGCACTTTCGTAGCACTGTCGTAGACGAGAGCTACTGGAATGTAAATTGATTTGCTCGATTTTTAAAACTTTGATTTGTGGCATATTTTTATGGTCGTACTTTCTTCATTGGTTTTAATTCAGTTAAAGATATAGTTATAAGTACTCATTGGTTCTCTTACAATAGTCCAATCATATCAGCAAGTTCACAAGGAAAAGTCCGTACATTATTTATGTTGACAGACTTTAGCTTCAAAAGGACCGAGCTGTCGTCGTAACATCATCATTACAGTCAATTTCTTTAAAGACCGCATACCATATTCACGCTATAGGCGTCATACAATGCATTCCTCACAGGCTATAAAAAGTTGACGTGATCGACCAACGAGTCGGACAACCTCCATTTATTTGCTTATCGGACATAATGTGCTAACCGTAAGATAACAGGACAATGAGTGTAAACCAGTCGCGCAGATACCTAGTACATTAGTGTACAGATATGCTTATCTTGTGTCAATACTCTTTTGTACCCAAGATACGGGAGTCTATTTGCCCTTAATGCCTCAGGCGCATTCTTTTGTGTTGAATAACCCAATGTCTGACAGCCACTGAATGCTTCCAGCATTTGCTTTTTTTTGAGTAATTGAGTAAAATAATATTTTTCAGAGTATTTTAAAAACATCTAGTAGGTTTAGACAACACTACTTGTTGTGCTTAAATAAAACAGTCTACAGCAAACAAATTCAAACACAAATTAAATTTCAATTAGTGTTACATTCATAAGACAATTAATCATCACGTTATCATTGCCAGCGCCTGTTAGACCGTACGCTGCTAATGAAAATCAAACAAATGTATATTATAATGATGATCTTTGCTCTAAAGCTATGTTTATTGTTAGGGGTCGTACTAGTTAAATTATACAAATTACCTACTTTGTTATCATTTATAAACTTTAGTTTAAAATAATTGGTAATGACTTTTATTATTTAACAATGATTGTGTTTGTATTTATGGGTATGTTTTGTGAAAACAAATAGCGTACTTATGGCACAGCTTGCTTTATTATGAGTATAAGCATGGTTAACTGGTAGTCTCATTGGAAGCCGAACCACATGTCATCGACACAGCTGTTCTAAAGCTTACAGTCGTAGAAGGATGCATTTTAAATATTTATCAAACTTTTTATGTTTAGACATAGTCGAATCACCATAAATCTGAACGTAATCTCTATGAAGGGTATTTTAAAAATATTATGATAATTGTTACCAAACATATTTCCATACCATTTCTTTAAAAACAAATATTTTCATTGTATCAAAACTCTACCATTTTTTACATTCTAAACATCAATTTCAATAGTCCGACTCGCGACATTTTGCATTAAAGAGAAAATATATACATTTATTTAGATTTTAAAAACGTCATATTTTAAACTTTAGAGCATTGGCCTGTGACCGGATTCTCAAATAGTACTTTTTCAGCAAAATATTGAAGCCTTTCATCTAAAATGGCGCATTATTCTTACACAAGTTGATTACCCAACAAGTCGTTCCTATATCGATATCAAGTTTTGAAGTAAGTAAGACTGCTAATTTATTCAGCAATTCTGAAGTTGCTCGGTTATCCAATTTGCAGAACAGGTTATGTAGTGTTTGTGAATAAACCGTGTTTTTGTTTATTCCCTGCGGAAATTTGGTGCAATACTTTTTATTTCTTGATCTTTAAAAGTAATAAATACAAGTTGTAGAGACCATTGAATCAAAGTTTATTTCGTTACTAGTTATTTATTTTAATAAAACTGCACTCATGAAATACGAGTAGACTTCACAAGAGGTTTTTTCAAAGCAAAATTATTAATGCTCCTCAGAAGTAATATTTTTTTAATATTAGATAGGTTAGCTCTTGATTTCATCCTTGCTATTGCAAGAATGAGATCTACGATGAGTGAGAACATTTCTTGTACAGAGAACGAGAATTTAGACGAGTTGTTTAACGGAGATGTCTAAAGCATATTGTTTATTTGTAATTGTGATCTTTAGCAAGGATTATCTTATAATAACTAAACACTTTGCCTAGTTGTTGCAAAATATTTGACGTTGCATGTATTTTAGGTTAACATTCGAGGTTCTCTGTTCATGATTTTTAACTTTTTCTGCTGAATACCTGTCGAGGAAAGTTGCCAGCTGAAGGCATTTTATCAGCGCGACCTTCACACGCGCTGATTGATAAGAGATAACAGGTTTCATTGCTTTGCATACGTACTTATCAGCGCTCAATTGCTTTTTTTAATTGTCCCAATACATGCCTCATTAAAAGACTGTCACTAGGAAAAAACTTGCAATAAGTATAACAGTGCAAATTAATACAGTTCATTTTGATAAAATGAGACCTTTTTCAAAAAGCTTTCTGTAGTCACGGTTGCAATTTGTGACCTTCGGTAAATTACTTATATATTAATTATAGTCTTCGTGTGTTAATGTGTCTATACTGGACTAGGGGCGATGGAATAGAGAGGGGCACGACTACGAGACTGCATTTTTCGTCATCAATGCCTCCGCCGACAGGAAGTCAGCTGGCGTTCCTACCACCAATTCATCCTCACGAACGCTTACACGTTGCAAATTACAAGCTGTTCATGTTCACAATCGAAACCTAACTTCCTCATTCTAACAAAATTTTCCACGAACGCTCGTAATCCACCATCTTCGAAGTAAGCCGACACTGTTTATCAACACGACGGCCGCTCGCACTTAAAACATCGGTGCGAATCCGCGAAATGCCCACCTTCGGGAGCTCGCAACGCAGCCGGGTGATTTACACATGCATGTCCATCCATCGGCTGCGGTATCGCGAGCTACTCGAAATAGATACGACAAGCGAAGAGCGTGTTGCAGCGATCGATCGCACTCACCGTGCGTTCGCAGGCGACAGTCACGCCGGCGATCAGCTGAGCCGTCAGCTGGGAAGCGCGAGACGCCGGTGGGTGGCTGGAAACGCGAGAAGAGCGAGGGCTCAAGGCGCTGGAATGCAGGCGAGGGCTGCACTGGATGCGGCACTACACGCGGCTCAACGAGCTCCGATCTCGAGCACGGGAAGGGCACACACACACGGACCACGAACGAATGCGTCAAGCGTAGGCGACGTACATCGCGGCTCTCGCGTGTCGGCGGCGAGAGTGTCGGCTCGCGACTGAGAACCGCGCGGGGAGCTCCGCCGGCACCCGCGCCGCCCCTCGCCGCCCACTTCCTCCGATGAATGACAATAATGGAAGACGTTCAACTCGCCCGCAAACCGAATAATATGAATCATTGCATTAGGGTGCAGCCCCGCCCGAGTCCGGTCTGTGAAACTCAGTTCCGCGCGAAGCGCGACAAATATTCATAATGAGATGCCCTGAAATCTCCACGTTAAGTGTGCTTAACACGTAGTCTTCAAAAGAAGCAGTAGATGGGTACGATTTCGAAATAATTCTTTATGTTGATTTGGTTTGGTGCAGCTGCTTCCGTGACGAGGTCGGCGGTGCCAGAGGTGGAGCCTACAATTAGCGGGTTCACATGGCAGAGCTGGGACCGCGCCGGTCGCGTCCGACGTCACTAATCTTATCCGCGCTAATCTAATCCGGCGCGACGCCCTCTCTTGTGTTTTCTTCCAATTGTGTCCACTCGAGGTAAATTAGAGGTTTTCTCTCGAGAGTTTACAACAAACTCTGACGGGTTCATTGTTCTTTTCATTGAAATTGCTTTTGTTCAATCTTTTCTTGATAATGCAAGTGATTATCTGACATTAGCAGTTTTTTATAGAGATATACTGATTCTAGTTTCCTTCGACGGTACTATTTGAATAACATGGCAAGGAAAGAGGTAATGCCTTCCTGGAATAGGAAGGCTAAGTAAACACTGTTCAAGTGGTAGAGTGGCAAAGAACAACAAATGTAGCAATGGTCTAGACATAAAACAAGTACCTACATATGTACTTACGTTGCCTCAAATAGAATGACGAAGACTTTAAAGAAGGGTAAGTTAGTTTTATCTTATCCACTTTAATGTTATTTAACCATAAAAAAACTTTTACGATTCAGACTTTTTCATTATAATCTGCGAAAAACTTCCAAATAATCCAGAGAACCTAGCGCTACCGTCTAAGTCTACGAGTCTTGTCTTTGATGTCTCAAAAAGGGAAGTTCGAAATTCTTTTCATCTCAGCCGTAGTAGTGCTGTCCACGTTCACTGCTGGACAAAGGCCTCCCTTATGGATCTCCAAAATCTTAGGGGGGTTGTTGTCATACTCGCCACGATTAGCAGGCGGGTTGACGAACGCAGTACGGGACGTTATTACACGGAAAGACGCTGCTGCCCAGATTGCCAAGGTATCCCTTGGCAGATTCTTATCGCATCAACGGACAGATAGGAGAAGCACCACGGCGAAATTCTTTCGAATTCCTCAAATTGTACTAAATTGTCTCACAGCTAAATTCAGTCGTTGAGGAGATCGTTCAGCTCGGTGTCGCGATATAGCATGCAGAGTTTTTTACTTTTATCGGATCCTAAAGTTCATCTGGTCTAGACCGGTTCGGACGCCCACACGGCACAGATTTCTGCATCTTGCAACCGACCCGCCATACAAGTTACTTTATCAACTTTTTATCCTTTTGTAATACGGTAAGGTATCGGTCTCTACATTGCGTTAATATCAACGATACCTACGATTGCAAGCCCATCTTTGAATTTGTGCGAGCGCTGCGCATAGCTGGCTTCTCATTTCATGCGTAATATTTCATCGGCAAACATTCCTTTATTAGATTGCAAAAGAGTAAACGCGCTGCTAGGGTTAATGTAATTATTAAGTAGGTACTACTAATAAGTACAAAACATATTAAGAGCCGTGGGGTGCCGGCAGTAGAATGTTACCCCTCCTCTCATGGCCGTGGATGCAGTAAGAGCCTGCTAAGGGATATCTCCGGAAGATGGGCAGTAGCTTCTTTCCGTGTATCAACATCCCGTACTGCGCTCGCCAATCCGCCTGCCAAGCGTGGTAACTACCTCTCATGGAGATCCATGAGGGAGTCCTATTCAGTAGTGGACTTTTTACTGCTGGAATGATGATGATGATGATCTTAAGAGCTCTATGCATACAAACTACGCATGTGTATTAAAACCGAGCCCCAGTTATTATAGTTCTTAACGTTTGTAAGTGTTGCTGACACTTACAAACGTTAAACAAAGAAATAACGGGGGCATTTGATTTCGTGAACTAATTTGGTAATATAATGAAGTTGGTGGATTTCATGAGATTTTATCTAAATGAAACCAATGTATATTGCAGGTTTAATTATACCTACATTGTTATCGACTAAGGTACGTTGATACAATCATCTTATTCATCATCATCATTTCAGCCGTAAAACGTCCACTACTGAACACAAGCCTCTCTCATGGAACTCCATGAGAGGTAGTTACCACGCTTCGCCGGCGGATTGGTGAGCGCAGTACGGAATGGTTATACACGGAAAGACACTACTGCCCATCTTCCGGAGGTGTCCCTTAGCAGGCTCTTACTACATCCACGGGCATGAGAGGAAGGGTAACATTCTACTGCCGGCACCCCACGACCATCATCTTATTATGTAGAGTTAATAAATAATTAGGTATTTCAACATAGCACCATCTAGTCCAAAATTTAGCAGAACTTACGTTAAGGTTACCTACCAGATAATTAATAGAATACTTGAATACATAGTTATAAGAGCTGTGGATTTTGTGAAATAAAAATAAATAAATAATAAAATAAAATAGAAAAATACCCAAATCTGCACAAAAGCAAACTTGTGACGCTTAGCAGAAATCGAACTCGGAACATCTTGCATCTCAGCCGGCTATTAGATCAACTGAGTCATGGAGGTTGTCAATGACTCATCGTACTTTAACTATTATTTCGTTCCAAAAAACAAAACAATTAATAACTAAAGATATGTATTGAAGTATTTTGTAACATTTGCTTTTATCCTGTTGGCATTGTGATAAAGTTGGACATGCCTTATTTGTTGAAATATTAACTAAATGACGTGATAACATAATATCTCCTCAGTACCTTTCATTCATTTAACTATTATTTCCTTCCAAATACAAAACAATTTATAACTACGATATGTATTGTTGTATTTTGTAACATTAGCGTTTATCCTGTTGGTATTGTGTAAAAGTTTGACATGCCTTATTTGTTAAAATATTAACTAAATGACGTGATAACATAATATCTTCTCAGTACCTTTCATTATCAGAGACAACGTGACATAATTATGTACATCAACTGTCTTACATTTTGCTTACAAGATCTATTTGACAGAATTGTGCCCGCTATAAATAACGCTGGACAATTCACTCAGCATCATCTAGTCCCAAGCTAAGCAGAGCTTGTGTTATGATACTAGATTACTGATATATTTAATACATTATACTACCTAGAAATATTTTTTTTTATTATATATAGAAAAACATCCCGAACAAATATTTCTGCAGATTGTACAGACATTTATCCCGAGGCGGGAATCTAACCCGCAACCTCTTGTTTCGCAGGAGGCACAGTGGTCATCGACTAAGAAGATGACCTAAATAAATAAATATTTATTTATATAACAATTATACATAATAACTTTTGAAACTATCATGGTTGTTAACATTAAATGCAATATAATTAAATATAATGAAATGCAAATCATCCAACTTATCAATGCATTCATCTTATCGGGAACCTCAAAAATACTTAAATCATGGTACATATCCCGTAAATATTGCATAAAAATACAAAAACGTACCTACAGTTAAAACCAAAACGTTTTAAGTACTAGATACATAACTAACATTTAACAATATGTTTTATAACATTAATATATGAGTAATTAATCCTTTTATTCGCAAACATTGCAATCCTTTGAAATGACATCCCGTTTGAATCCACGGATACTGCACAACATGACATTAAATATAGAGAACCTGTATTTACCTTATCAGTAGTTTATTTAAGTAACAGCTTTGTGTGAACAGTGCATAAAAATAAGGAAAATGTAAGTACCTTAAACTGTATAACCATAATATACCAACAAATTATTTTGTGTGTTACACCAGTGTTACATAAAGTTACATGTTTTAATTTGTTGAATTTTTAATAAAATATAAACTACCTCGACTTAACTGCCGGTGTTAGATTGGACGTATAGCGGAATACAAAGTTCGGTAAACCATTCCACAACTGTAGGTAACTGAATGTTCACCTGTTCTAGTTAGCAAAAATTAAGACGTCTAGGTAAAACGAAATTACCAACAGACCGTAAAAGAGCGTAGTGTGCAGTATGCAGGCAAGCAACAAAGTAACTTATTTTAATCTAGACGAGAATAGCGCAATCATGCTTTGTGAGCCTTGGATGCTTTTACACTACAACCCGGCGAGGTAACCACCGGCTTTAGATGTATGACATCTACTGCACAACAACACCATACTCTTAGCTCAGTAGCTAAGAGTATCATCATCATCATTTCAGCTATAAAACGTCCACTGATGAACACAGGCCTCCCTCATGGATCTCCATGAGGGGTAGTTGCCATACTCACCACGCGTGGCAGGCGAGTTGGTGAGCGCAGTATGGGATGTTGATACACGGATAGACGCTGCTGCCCATCTTCCGGAGGTATCCCTTAGCAGGCTCTTACTGCATCCATGGGCATGAGAGGAGGGGTATCATTCTACTGCCGGCACCCCACGGCATTAGCTCAGTAGCTAAGAGTATGGTGTTGGTTAATCCTAACACTGTAGTGTTTATTTATTTATTTATTTATTTATTAGGACCACCAACAAGAGATACACAGATTCAACACAATTTAAAACTTAGGGACTAAGGGCCTTGTGCTCCCCCAATTAAAGGCGGCCACAGCATGCACATAATTGAGCGCAACTCAACAAAAATAGGTATTAAAGGTAGTATCTAGTAAGTATTGAAGTTATATTGAGTAACAACAGGTAACAACCATGTAACAAGGTGTTACATGGTATTACTCTGTGGTATTACAGCGTTCTGGGCACAACAGCATTCTGTTATAGCATGGGGAACCAGATGCTGACGATGTACAAAATAATCACCTATAAATATTTATACTACTAATATAATATATATAATATACGTACAGTACAAGTAATTAGAGCGAGAACCCGACTTTTTGTAAATAAGCCACTTTGGAGCAATACTGTGCAAAACGCTAACATTAGGTAACTATCAGTAACTTTTGTGTTAGGTACATACGTACTATCGGATGTTGCTCAGTAAAACTTGAAAACGTTGTTCTACAAAAAGTAACTGCGGTGTATCTGAATCTTTAATAATGCTGTGCTTATCCAGCTTAATCGTTCACAAAGGTACGACGCTCACATAAAGGCATTATTTAACCGGCTCCTAGGTATGCGTTGAACCTTTTTTACATGGAAAACAGGCGTAAAGAACAATCACATTTATAGGGATTTAAGAAACTAACTAAAACCTAAAAAATAAACCAGACTGAAGATGAGACCGAAAAACCGTGAAACTTTTATAGCTAATAGAAGTTTATGTAAAGTTTACAGGAAAATTATAGCGATTTCTCTAATTTGTATAGTTTTTTTAGACAAGGGGGGTGGAAGGGGGTTTTCAAATTTTTTGTGAAGTTACTAGGTCATGGTGCGGTAATATATGAAAGGTAAAATGCATTTGCACATTAATAAACAGTTTTTATTTTTCCTTTAAGCCGTATCGTTTTTGAGTTATTTACTTTAACGTTGAAAAAAATTACGTTCCCCCACCTTATCTCCGAAGTTTGCGGAGATAAACCCCTGAAACTGTTATTACTAATAGGAGTGTATGTAAAGATTACAGGAAAATTATAACAAACCCTCTAATTTGCATAGTTTTTTAGAAATCATCGAAAGTGTAAAAAATCTACATAAGTTCCGCTATCAGACAAGAGATAGCGCTGTCAAGGTTATCCAACAATAATATACCGCTTTTATCATATATTATATTGTATAATGTCACGGAACCCTCGGTGCGCGAGTCCGACTCGCTCTTGCCTGGTTTTATTTTATGTTAATCACCTTTTGTGGGGGGTTAGACCGATTGCACGAGACATGACGCGAGAAATGACGTGCGAGTTATTATCGGACTTCTACGGCTTATCTCAAAATCTAATTGATGGATTTTCATAATCCACTTTTGGCAATAGACCGATACGAGTGCTTTAAGAGGAAAGTTGAAAATTGATTAAATTATGACGATGATTGTTGAAAAAACCAAGTCTATTGGAAGTTTTTTTTCATATGTAATTTGAAAGCGGTTTGGGTTATTTCGGCAACATTTGTGATTTTATCATTGAAGTCGGTTATTTTCTCTCAGAATCATTTTCTATAAGACTAAATGATAAGACAAGCAGAAGGCCCACATTGTGATAAGCGGCAACCTCTTCCTACTAAAACTGCAATACCGCGGTGATCACGTTCACGAAGCACGTGACCAACGCTGCATTGCATTGCGTCCGTCACCCTGAGACAGAGTTGTAAGGTCTAATGTGCCCGTAATTTCGTGTAGCTCGAAGCTGAGATGGGACTTCTTGCGTCACACCGCTACAGCGAGGTCCAATAACTACATAAATAAGCATAAGATTTGATTTTTTCTCATGTAATGTACATGTGCTGTATCTGTACAAATGTCAATTAATGTTTTTCTATTCTAAATGCGGATTTTGTATCATCTTAATGTGTGTATTTTAATAGATAATGTTGATTTTATTAGAATTTTTCAAAGAAATTCAAAAACTTGACGGTTCCGGTGCGATTTGAATCGACGTTCGTTAAATCGATACTTGATGCTTCCTAAAGCCGAAATTGCTTTGACCTAAGCTACAGAACCCATGTCGGATACCGCTGAAATTCTTGATAAGGAGATATCGGTTTGAGCACCGATTAGAGCGCCCACCGGAGAATCCCACCGGAACCGTACAATGCTTATTCATTTCTTTGAAATGTTATACCTAATTGTGATTAAACAATATAAAAATTACAAATTATTAGAATTTGTCGTCTTACTAAAACATTCGTTCATTTATCTTTCTGCGAATCCGGGTAGCATGCCGCTGTTGACATTATGTTCATTTCTCAAATGTTATTACAGACTTTGTACAACTTTATCCAATAATAAATCTACTAAGGGGACCTTTTGTTTTTTATTTCGGTAAAGTAAGCTTGCATGACTAATTTGGCGATGGGCGGAGGGTCGGAGGTAATATGCCTCGCGCATTTTAAGAGGTTTTAAATTATGGAGTAGCACATACATATTACCTACTAGCTACTGCCGTGACTTTGCCCGCCTTTTTATTGTTTTTTTTTTACCCTGAACCCTAATGTAAAAATTCCCTAAATGCGTCTTAAATAAAACAGCTTCAACCAGTGAAAATTCCGTCAAAATCAGTCCAGCCGTTTCGAAGATCAGCTGAAAAAACAGACATACAGACAAAAAAAAGAAAAATTCATTTATAAACAGACACTTTAATTTTATAGAAGATTGTTTAATTAATACAATAAATTAAGTTTTTGAAGTACCGAGCGAACATCAAATCCATGGTAAAGGCATGAGACGCATACGGATTTTACTTGCGAATAGCAAATACTGCAGTATAAAGAACTATAATAGACTAAAATAAGTAGGGTCAAATGACCCCACCACATCCTCGCTGGAGTAAATTAAACATTCTCTCCTCTCAAAAAAATCTTCGGTTTTATAGCCTCTGATTTAAACCTCATAGCTTGACATATCATATTCCAATAATCCATTTGAGATAGTTTATAACCTCACTTATTATAAGCAAATCTATTTTCAACCTCATAACTTGAGATATATTAGCACAAAGTCTAGTAAATTACACGAGTGCGATAACAAAACCACGAAATTGGATTTCACGATATAATCTCAGACTGGAGCTGTTAGTGACAGGGCACACGAGTCAGCCGCGACTGGCGGCGGCCCCGAAGCCTTCGGAACATCCGCAGTCCACGAGGCGGGGTAGACACGGGATATAAGGTAATTAAACGAGGAACATTTTTGACGATTAACTTTTACAAAAAAAAAACATGTCCATCCAAATATTGCCTGGCAGAGATCGCTTTTAGCGATAAGACCGCCCACTTAAATGTTATTGGTTGTATTTATTTTCTGATTGTTATGTTATTTTAGGGTGTACGTACGTACACCGTACGTACAGTCGTACAATAAAGCTTATTCTATCTATCTAACGACTTAATAAAGATTTGCAACTTTATAAGCGAAGCTTTCCCTGTTAATCCTGGTCAACATCACACGTGTGCAAAATTTCAGCTCACTCCATAGGCAAGTTTTTTCGTGAGTTAGTTTTTAGTATTTTTTTTTGTTTTTTTTTCTAGTTTTCTTTTTTTTTACGTTTTTTTTAAAAAAAAATTTTTTTTTTTTGGCTTTATGAATATTAGTGTAGATTAAAACTGTTATAATTATTAGTGTAAAAGTAGTTATAAATAAAAAAATAGTAATTAAAAAGTAAATTATTTTTAATTTAGGTAAGTTAACATTTTATCTGAGCGAAGCGAACGAAGTTCTTAGACAACTAGACGTTTAGGCTGAATGTTTGTATGTATGTATGTCTGTATGTATGTATGTCCTTAGTACTCCGTAGTCTCCGGACAAAATCCGAGGATTACTCTTTAACGGAGGTTTGGAATTTGATGATTTTAAGGAAATAACATCTATACAAATCGATTGTCTCGGAGATTTTAGAATAATGGGGTACTTTTTCAAATATTAGGTTTCTTGGATTTTTGTCCGAGTATAATTCTTAAAAGGACAATACGATTTAGATGAAATTTAAAACCTATGGAGAAAACATCAATGCGATTGTCGCAAGGTAATTTAAAAAATAACGAGATTACAAATAGATTTCCTTTGAGGGATTTCATAGGGTTAAGTTAAGATATGAGGGATTAAACAAGCTCTGACTGATCAAAAACTTCCAAGATGTTTCTTTTTTTTGTGTTAATTTTGGTATTGTCTATGCTTGCGTATGTGTCTCCACACTACGCTGGACAGGAAGTGTCCCATTGCTACGAATCAAGCAAGAAAGTGCAGACGCATGCACTTCCTGCCGCCGCCATATTCCTATTCTTTTTCGCTCTGTTCCTAAACACATCGCAGCCTGAGAGGACATATCTCTCGGCCCCAATTTATTACTAATTAATTACCGCGCGCGCGACCACAACCAGTGAAGTGAAAGGAGGCCTCCTACAGACTTATATGTGCGTGAATGGAATCCATCCTGAACATCTGGAGACTGCGACCAGCCAGCTCAAGCTAGCACCAGTAGAAGAAACATTACGGGGTATGTACTTTGCCTAATTAGCACGAAACTGATTCCATCTTCACCTGGCCTCTTGATTTTGAATCTCCCATTTGCGTATTCCATGAAAACCCCTTTGAACTATCATAGCCAGCACCTACCGCTGGGCGAGAATATATTTTTAAAGAATTATTCCACCCACAAGACATTATATTTTTTTTTCAGATATGGGGGTTTAATCCACTTTTTTTGTACGAGGATACTTTTGAAGTGATGATTTTATTTTGATAAAAAATTACAAGTTAGAAATCCAATTATGAAAGAAGATAAAGTAAGAGTTTGCAGAATTCCAGCAATCTAAATTGCTGCGTACAATCAAGTTCAATTGCAATGGCACTTTGATTAAAACAAGTAAATCTCGCTCCTTCTAAGTCCAGGGCGAACAACCAGTTATACAAATAGTTAAATTCATTTCAAAAGACCTGTTAACAGGTTAACTGTCACAGACCACAAACGGTCTGTAGAGCCACTTCCACAGTCCACAGACTACGGTCTGTGTTGAAAAAACATATTTCAGTAGAGTATAAAAATTATTTATAAACATAAGTATACATTTTAACCACAAATATACCGACTTTTAATAAAAACATTACTGGCCAACATTACAGACCATTCCTGCTCTGGAGCCCGGACAGTTAACCTGTTAAACGACAACCCAATCGATGGTGTTTCATCATAATTCAAGGCGCTGCTGCCCATCTTCCGGAGGTATCCCTTGGCAGATTTCTACAGCATCCACAGGCAAGAGATGATAGGCAACAGTCTACTGCCTGCACCCCACAGCAAGAGGACAAAATAGACGTCTCGACTTGAGAACCTCCATTTTTTCGTCGGTTGATAAGTCACTTTCACTTCTGGTGATCGCGCACCCATCGCAAAAACAACTAGGCTCATTATAAACGAAAATTTTAATAGCTTACTTGCTTACCGGGCTGTGATGATGATCTTATTTTATGAGCAATTCATTCAAAGCGTACGTAACTACATATACTCGTATTCTAAAAAACTAATCTCGTTAAATTTTATATGTGTAAGCATTTGATTTTATATCAAGTGGGTTCGTTAACTTTAATTAGACTATACAGGTTCACAATGAAACCAACTGTTCTTATCGGTTATTATTTCATTAAAGATGAATAACTTTTTTAAGCACATTACTAGATAATATAGAGTTAAGCTCTCACTAGATCCTGACTGGATCTTTAGACAGGATCTAGTAAGTGTGATCCTATAAACAGAGCTATATTTCAGTCCGATCCACTGAAAATCACAAGTTAGATTGTTTCTATAATTTAATTTTTATACTCTACGGCCGATAAGTCGTGTTGGCCGAGTGGTAAGTACCCCCGACTTTCGATCCGAAGTTCGTAGGATCGAAACCAGTCGTGCACCACAGATTTATCTTTCTTAAAAATGTATGAGCACATTTAACACGTGCTTTAATGGCAAAGGAAAACATAACGAGGAAACCTGCTTACTCAGTTTCAGACGTCATACCTGTTCTTCTCCCTGACTGATAGCTTACTAATCTGAGAGGATGTATTGGTGCTAGGCAAGCCTAATGCATCTAATAATGACCTAGGCACTGCGGCGTTCCGAACATGACTACCTGACTGACGCTGTATAAATCATATGAAATAGATGTGAAAGGCTCTAGGGCGAATTTTAAAAAGAAAACACCCAAATATATCGGTTCTAAAGACAGATACAATTTCATAAAATCCAGGGCCAAATTTTAAACGGAAAGAAAAAAAATATATATTATATCATCATCATCATTCCAGCCGTAAAAAAAGTCCACTACTGAACAGGCCTCCCTCATGGATCTTCATGAGGGGTTTTGCCATACTCACCACGCTTGGCAGGCCGGTTGGCGAGCGCAGTACGTGATGTTGATACACGGAAAGACGCTGCTGCCCATCTTCCGGAGGTATCCCTTAGCAGGCTCTTACTGCATCCACGGGCATGAGAGGAGGGGTAACATTCTACTGCCGGCACCCCACGGCAATATATTGTATATATGATGGGATCCATGAGAAATTAAATAATTGTGAAAGTGTCTACTGGAGTGCCTCAAGGCTTAGTTATTTGCTTTTAACTTGCGGTTGGGATTTTTGTTTCACTTATAAATGTTTGTTAGTTTCAACGCCAGGTCTGATGATAGGATCAATGAGAAATGTAATAGGCATACATAAAAAAAATACAATAATAAACTTTTAGAAAACTTGAAACATTTTGAGATTTTCCTAATTTTTCTATTACAATTTATATTTCTATAACGTCATTTTGCGTATGGATTAACTAAGCCTATACAATTTATAACTTCTGCATTTGTTACGGCTTAGGGTTCTAAATGCGCGAGTTCCGAAGTGCACTTGGTCTGTTTTCTTGGATTATTAACTTTCACACTAAATTTCATAAACACCAACGTATGAAACACGTATGTGAAACCGCGCGGTACAGCGAGTATTGGCATGGACATAGAAAGTGATATAGGTTATGTAAAATAATCCTCGTCTTTATTCCTATCACAAATTGGCATGCGTACCCGTATTACTTGGCTATCACTCCAGATAAGGAGCGGCTTCTAATCGGACCTACGTCAGAGGTTTCCTATTATTGAAATCAATATCTAATAACGCAAGGTTCGTTAATCAATCACGGACGCAAATGTACCTTTTCCATTGTATATACCATGTAGGTAGATTTAAAGGATATAAGTACTTAGTCACCAGAATATATATATTCTATGATCTCGATGTTATGTTGTTTTATGTGCAAGGTTTTGTAATAAGTACCTTTTAGGAGTTTCTTTTTGTATTTTTTAAATGTTTATTATGACATATTACTATTAAGAATGTGTCATAATATAGCGCAATAGAATAAGCTCTATAATGTTATAATTATATATGAGTAATAAATAAATAAAATAAAATGTTTTTGAAATCCTTCGTACAATTAAGCACATTATTCTATGACAAGCTGAAAGCACGATTAACGGGAGCATCTTGGTTTGTCTAGAATTTTGTATAAACCTGCGTTGTGTGTTCTTCATTCATTTATCTATTATATTTTAACATACGCGTATCATCATCATCATTTCAGCCGTTAAACGTCCACTAATGAACACAGGCCTCCCTCATGGATCTCCATGAGGGGTAGTTGCCATACTCACCACGCTTGGCAGGCGGGTTGGTGAGCGCAGTACGGGATGTTGATACACGGAGAGACGCTACTGCCCATCTTCCGGAGGTATCCCTTAGCAGGCTCTTACTGCATCCATGGGCAAGAGAGGAGGGGCAATATTCTACTGCCGTTGCCTCACGGCCATTACCTCTACGCATATCGATATACGCGTATGTTTTAATATAATAGAATGTGAAATATAATGTAAAATGCGTTTTCCATGGGTTATATTGTAAATCGGAATGGTCATTCTACTGTACTATTTTTTATTGGTAGTAAAATAAGTTATTTATAAAACAAAGTAATAAGTACTGTCGTGGGGTGCCGACATTAGAATGATGCCTCTTCTCCGTTGCCCGTGTATGCAGTATAATAAATAAATAAAATAAATAAATAATGCTGGACAGATCACACAGCATCATCTAGCCCCAAGCTAAGCAGAGCTTGTGTTATGGGTACTAGATGACTGATGTATACTTAATACATTATACTACATAGATAGATATTTTTATTATATATAGAAAAACACCCAGAATAAGCCAAGAATAATATGCCAATAGATACCTCCGGAAGATGCTGAGCAGCGTCTCTCCGTGTATCAACATCCCGTACTGCGCTCGCCGACCCGCCAAGTAACAACCCCTTTATGATCTCGGAGATCCATGATCTAAGACAGGAGGGGCAACAATCCACCGCCGGCACCCCACGAAACACATACATTTTGTAAAATACCACGTATATTACAACGATTTTCTTGAAAATCTAAACGTGTCGGCATTTCAATTTTCAATAAAATCATCGTTCAGGACGCGGATACGAAGAACCCATCTCGGAGAGGGCACCCCGACACTACACAAGAGAAACAAGGTCATTTATATGTTTATAATCAATATATATAAAACTCTTCCTCTGTACTACAACTAACTGTACTCGGCGTGTGAATAAACCAAAGTGTGCTGATACAGTGAGTGTAGTGTGCTGTTCCAGTGTGAACCGGCCTTAAATCTCAAATTTCTAATTATGAAGACCAAGTGAGGGTAGTCTGAAAAGATGCCTTCGCTTTGCTGCGGTTAACTTCAGCACGCCAGTCTCCCCGCGACCACGACCAGGTGCAATCCGGTCGAAACGTCAAAATAAAGGTAATTACGCGATAAATACCCGATAATCCCATATTTTAATAATGTGTTGTGATCGCGAAAGTTTAAAAAAGACTAAAACTCTTCCGTTACTGACTGAGTGACTGACAGACAACGCACAGCCTAAACCACTGGATCTAGAGACTTGAAATTTGGCACACAATATACCTTGAGTATAGTGCACTAAAGAGGGATTTTTCGAAATTCCCACGGGAACGGGAACCAACTGAAACTGCGGGGTGCGGCTAGTATTTTATAAAGAGAATCGTTTTTTTTCCATCCAACTCTTTTGAGTAAAATTCAACACAACAAGTCAGAGAACAACAAATCAAATAAAATAGGTACCGTCTTTTTGAAACAAACCATTATTATTTATTGCCTTTACAATCAAACTATCGGAATGGGTTACTTAATCACTGTCACCGTTTATATTAACTCAATTATATAGCCCATTCACCGGGCACGTGACACTTCCCAAATAAAATCAGAGAAAGTGCGTAATGAAAACATAATGTCGTGAAGTTGGAGGTCCCTGAACGACCGTGAACTCAAGGTAAAGGTATTGTTTACACAGAACATAACAGAAAGGGAACGACTGGCATGAGGCTAAATAAATTTTTTGATAAGGGTTTAACATCAGTATAGAAGATAAGGTTAATTGAAAGAAATTAAAAAAAAACATTTCTCAAATAAAAAATAACTGACTAAGAAAGTTATTTTTTTTTGTTTTCTACTCATCATCATCTCAGCCGTGTAAGACGTCCACACCTGGACATTCCTGTCTTCCCTCATAGATCTCCAAGTACAAATCATGAGGAGGTTGTCGGCATACTGTCAATGTCGCTTGGCAAGCGGGTTGACGAGCGCAGTACAGGATGTTGATAACCGGAAAGACGCTGCAGCCCACGAAGGTATCCCTTAGCACATTCTTACTCTATCCACAGGCAAGTGAGGAGAGGGAACATTCTTCTGCCGACACCCTAGTAGTAAAGATGTTTTTCGACTATATGACATAGAATAGAAAATACTATCTGATTCTAAACTTCAGTCAAATTGGACACGATATGTTCGCGGTCAATACTTGATTTTTTTTACAAAAAAAAAACAAACGAAAATTTTGCTGAAAATACCCAAACCGCTATGTGTATGCTTCTTATTACTATAAGAAGCATACACTATTTATTATTATTTGATTATTTCCCTCGATTTATCCATGAGGGAGGCCTGTGTTCAGTAGTGGACGTTTTTCGGCTGAAATGATGATGCAAAATATCAGCTCAATTTGTGGCGTAGATTTTATCCTTACAAACAAACTATCAGATTTATATTATTAGTGAGATAACCGCTCTTTTGGTTTCGCGAAAATAATATTTCGACCCTCATTTGGTTTGCGTTTTGGCGCGAAAAACGGCGGGCGCTCCGAACGAGCGGATAACAGGAAATATATAAACGTCGTTTTAAAGCTTATGCAACTAATAGATTGCGATTTGATCCCATCATCAGAACTGAGTTTAAATGCAAGCAAACATTGTTAAGAACAAAAAACCCAACCGCAAGATAAAATTTAGGGCTTAACTTATACCTTGAGGGACTCCAATACACACTATTATATTATTTCATCATCATCATTTCAGCCGTAAAACGTCCACTACTGAACACAGGCCTCCCTCATGGATCTCCATGAGGGGTAGTTGCCATACTCACCACGCTTGGCAGGCGGGTTGGTGAGCGCAGTATGGGATGTTGATATACGGAAAGACGCTGCTGCCCATCTTCCGGAGGTGTCTTTTAGCAGGCTCTTACTGCATCCACGGGTAGGAGAGGAGGGGTAACATTCTACTGCCGGCACCCCACGGCTATTATTATCATTTGATTATTTCCCTCGATTTATTCTAGATCCCATCATCAGAACTGAGTTTAAATGCAAGCAAACATGCAAACATTGTTAAGTAAAACAAAAAACCCAACCAAAATTTAGGGCTTAACTTATATCTTGAGTACACACTATTATACTATATAATAACATTTTATTTCATTTCAATGACTCTGGTGCTAATGATGATGATGTGTAGGTAATTATTATGAGTAGTGGTTAGAGATATATCATCTTAGCCATCTTTCTATCTCTATACTATATGCAATATTGCCAATTGTCACTATGTTCTCAAGTTTCTTTTGTTATTATGTTTAGTTTTAAGGTGTGCAATAAAGTATTTTCTATCTATCTAATATTTACGGGAAGTTTACCTTGATTTGATTTTTGAGTTTCCTATATTTCAGCGCAGTTCCACGCGCCATGATCACGGATAAACTGAAGTCCTTAGCGAGTGGGTAGTCAATGGCAGACAAAACGATCTGCCCTCTTTCTAAGTCTGTATCTTTCGATGTCCTAAACCGTGATTTTTTTTATAATGAAGAGTTTCGATAACCATCTTACAATTCACCAAATCATACATTCTGAATGCAAATGCTTGACTCTGAGCTAACTATGCCGAACTCTATAATTTTACCTACAATATTGGAGACTTCTCTCGTTGAGAGTTTTGAAATAAAACCGGGCAAGACCGAGTCGGACTCGCGCACCGAGGGTTCCGTGCCATCATAAAATATAATATAAGACAAAAGCGGTTTTATATTTGTTGGAGAACCTTGACAGCGCCATCTCTTGCCTGATAGCGGAACTTATGTAGATTTTTCACACTTTCGATGATTTATAAAAAAGTATGCTAAGTAGAGAGTTTTTAATATATTTCCTGTAATCTTTCCATACACTTCTAATAGCAATAAAAGTTTCAGAGGTTTATCTCCGCAAACTTCGGAGATAAGGGGGGGAGCGCTATTTTTTTCAACATTTTTGTAAATAACTCAAAAACGATACAAATTAAAGGAAAACTAAAAATTGTTTATTAATGTGCAAATGAATACCTTTCATATGATACCCCACATCACCTAGTAACTTTCCAAAAATTTTGAAAACCCCCCATTGTCTAAAAAATTATGCAAAGTAGAGAGTTAAAGTTTTTATATATTGTATGATGGCACGTAACACTCGTTGCGCGAGTCCGACTCGCTCTGGTTATATTTTTTGTTAATATGTTTAGTTTAAGGTTTGCAATAAAGCATTTTATATCTTCTATCTCTATCTATCTATCTACCCATTCAAACTCAAAAATAATATTCCGGTTAACGGTTCATAAACGACAGAGTTCTGAGGTAACACAGTTTAAAAAAATACAACTGCTTGAGAATTTTTTCCTTTTGTTGAATTCGGTTAAAAATGCAATCAAACTTCAACACATAAAATTTGTTATTAACTTAGTTTGCTACAAGCATTATTTTTTGACAGTATTGCATACAATTTACATTAATGGGAGCGGTCAATAATACACAATTAATAAAATTAGAAGCACCGCCGTGGGGTGCCGGCAGTAGAATGATACCCCTCCTCTCATGCCCATGGATGCAGTAAGAGCCTGCTAAGGGATACCTCCAGAAGATGGGCAGCAGCGTCTATCCGTGTATCAACATCCCGTACTGCGCTCACCAACCCGCCTGCCAAGCGTGGTGAGAATGGCAACTACCCCTCATGGAGATCCATGAGGGAGGCCTGTGTTCATCAGTGGACGTTTTATGGCTGAAATGATGATGATGATGAATAAAAGTTCAAGAAGATAGTAGTAGGTAATTTTTGGTTTCTTTCCCTTTTGTTCATATCAAATTTGGCTGAAGTAAAATATCAAATACTTGCGTGCACCAGCTTTCATAGCTTAAGAAATTCTACAGCTTCTCTAGTCTATTATTTAAGCATCTTAGTGGCAACATTCCGTCCCACGGAAATAGTTCGCGATCTTCAAAGTTTCCAACTTCAGATTTACTTGAGATAAGAGATTAAATCTCATATAAATCTGGGAAGTTAATACGCTTATTAGATTAATAAATGCTTGCATGCTTAGTTTGTATCAGCGAAACTTAGTGCTTGCGTTGTCATATTTGTAAAGTAAACGTAGGTTAAGTTTATTATAAGTTTAAATTAGCTTCTGTCCGCAGCTTTGCACGCCTTGTAACGGAAGATCGACGAAGATCGAAGAAATCCTTGATGTTAACACTGATAAACATCTACATTATGTGCAAGGTTTCAGCTTGATTTGTTCGTCAGTTTTTAACCGACTTCAAAAAGAAGGAGGTTTAATATTCGACTGGATGTTTTTGAATGTTTTTTTTTTATTGTTACGCGATTACTCCGCCAGCTATGAATGGCTTTTGATGATTCGTTTTTATAAGGTAGATCATGTTTCAGAGGTAGACTCTTTTTCTCTGTTTTAGTTCAAAACTCGATTCTGATGATGGGATCCATGAGGACTTGAATAATTGTAATAGTAGACACTCGAGTCCCTAATGGCGGTTGGGGTTTTTGTTTTGCAATGTTTAAAATGTTTGCTTGTTTTTACACCCAGTTCTGATGATTTTATGTGGATCCCCCACAATAAATCTTGGGAAATACTCAAAAACATATAATAGGCGCGCATATAGCGGTTTGGGTATTTCAGAAACAACTCAGGGAATCATTGAAGTCTGTTTTTTTTAAATAATGATTTAAACAAACAAACTATTTGATTTTTCATATGGGTGGTATTAGCGTTTTTGATAATGATCACACTAATCGCAGTCTATTAGTTTCTTAAGCTTTAAAACGACGTTTATATATTTCCTGTTATCTCACTAATAATATATGTACATCTGATAGTTTGTTTGTAAGGATAAAATCTACGCCACAAATTGAGCTGATATTTTACATCATCATTTCAGCCGAAAAACGTCCACTACTGAACACCGGGAGGGAGGCCTCCCTCATGGATCTTGATGAGGGATAGTTGTCATACTCACCCTCCTGGGGTTGGCGAGTACGGGTTTTGATATACGGAAAGACGCTGCTGCCCATCTTCCGGAGGTATCCCTTAGCAGGCTCCTACTGCATCCACAGGCATGAGAGGAGAGGTAACATTATACTGCCGGCACCCCACGGCAAGAAAACAAGCAGAGGTCAAGCATTTGGATTCAGAAAGTAAGATTTAGTAAGTGGAACTTATAGAGAAGACCACAGATGGTTATCGAAACTTCAATTACAATATTCACATCGAAGGATAGCTAAGATAATATACCCTTATCCTGCTAATCATTATACTTACCTACACAGCATCATCATCGTTGGGGTAAAATAAAATAAATAGAATAAAAAAATTTAATTGTGTGTACTGGAGTCCCAAGTCATCCCCTATATTCAAACTTGCGGTTAGGTTTTTTGTTTCACTTAATAATGTTTTCCCTTTTTTTGTTTTTCTTTATAAAGAATAAATTAAGGGAAATACTCTTATGTAATTAGATTACATATAGCGGTTTTGGTATTTTGAGCAACGTATAAGATTTTAACATTGGAGTCAGTTTTTTTTTGTTGTAAATTATTATTTAGATACTACACGTGCGAAGCTGCAGGCAGAAGCCAGTGTTCCTATAAACAGCTGCCTACGACCTTTGCAGCAAGAGGGGTATGAGTCAATAAAGTTGGAACAGGCTAAGCTGTGGACATAGCAATGTTTTCCTTTGTTAGAGCAGATATCGGTTTTTTTTATAAATTCTTCAAACGAAAAATCCGATAGAGCGAGCCTTGAATTTAAAGCGTAGGATTTAAAGTCCGCGTACCACTTACTACTGCACCATTCTCGTTTTAGTGTATTTATAGATAACGGTGCATCCATTCTATACGAACATCAGAGTTTCTATGAAGTATCTTTACCACTGTCATTTTTTAACTTTTGCGATCACGACACATTACTAACACTTAGCTGAGTATTCATCGCGTTACTTATTGTTTATTTTATTCTTACATTTATAATTGTCCGAAGCACGTTCGACAGTATTGCACCTATCGTGTTCGGTGATACCCGATAAATATCCGGTTAACTGTGTTACAAATGTATCTTTTTCATAACCAAACCTAACAGGGGTTGAAAGACGCGGACGCTAAATAAATTACCTATAGCTGGTGTCATTTAAAGTGGCAATACAGGTCACCTAGACACGGAATATAAAGGATTAGGGTTTCTAAACATATGAATTTTGGGGTCAATCAAATTATTTGAAGGTATTATGCATAGAATGACCTAACCTATCATGATCATCTAGCGACATGGTGTTTGTTGTATTTGCGCATATTCCCATAAATATACGCAAAATGTTTCTCTACCTTGTCTCAAAATTTTTATATCCCTTATCAGTAATTTAAGGATCCCTAATATAAGTTACCACTAATATCGGTCTCCATAATTATTAACATGCATAAAATCTTAATGAAATCAGGCGTTACTTTGCGGAAATCCATGACATTAAAATGCAATGAAAATATCTAGTTTTGGAAACAGAAAATAAGGGTCTTCGTTTAGCTGTTACTATGAAATCGAAGAGGCAGCATTTTGCATTGGAATGTGCCACGGCAAAAGTAGTTCGTTAGCTTAAGTATCATTACAGGCATCTACAATAATATCCACAATTCACCCGAGTGGCTCATACGGACGGACGGAAGGCGTAGTGGATGAGTATTTTCTAAGAATCGTCTCCTGGAATGCTTCCTACAGGTAGGGTTGCCTTAGCAGTATTATTATACATGTATCCGGATATTACACTATTACGCGTAGTATAACTAACTAGGCTTTACACGTTTACGCTGTATTATTAAGTGAAACAAAAAACAATATCGTTGCGTATGTATATATCATTAATTCACGATGCCACAAAAGTGCACGTATATACTCGTACCTTCACCAACAAACACTGACAAACGTTGGTTGGTTGTCGGTGTTTGTTGGTGAAGGTACATACGTGCGCAGGTATAGGTGCGTCAGGCACTCACTCACCAAAGATTGAATATGCTTGTCTGATCCAAATAAAAAAAAATCTATGCATAAAGGTCAGAAATTTTACAAAATGATCAATGTAGACAGTACCTATTTAATAAGTTAACCTAATTATAGTTTAATAGCTTAGACCTGTTTATGTTGCTAAAACATTAAGCGTCTCCTTCTAACTAAGCTCTAAGTTTGAGAAAAGATACGAGCGATGACTGCATCGGCACAATGAAAACAAATGCCAAAAAACTAAGGAAAAAAACTACATGTAGGTAGTACAAACGAAATTAAAACTAAGAGATCATCATACAAATAAAACTCAAAAAATAAAAATACATCTATGAGACCTTATACCTCTATAAAAGAAAAATAAAACTAAAACGAATAAAACAGAAATATAACTAAGACTAACAACAATTTAACAACAAGGAAACAAAAACACTTTAAGTAACATTATATATTATTATTCTTTATATCTAAGAAGCTATGTGTTACTGTGTTCGAAGAATATGTGTTACTTTTATAGTATTTCCAATACTCTTTGACAGCCCTATCGACTGGTGTGTAGCGGTATCGCAAAAATGGAACGTGCCACTAGCCCGCGACTTATCGGATGTCGAACACAAATTCTTGGAGACTCATCGACTTAGTGAAACTCTAAACTAATTGACTAATGTTCTTTCCTTTGCAGATTATTGCCAACGAAGTAAAGAGGCTACTTTAAAAATTGGGACTGTGATGTGTAATCCACTTAGATAGGCATACATTTGTAAGCGAACAGATTTAGCAAACAGTTTACCTCTGACCCAAAAGTCTGTATTTTCGGAAATAGGTATGCCTTTACTGAAATACATTTTATTTTATTTTATTTTATTTTATTTGTGTAATAGACCAACAGTTATACATAAAGTTTTTAAAATAATACAGTGACAATCTTACAGCCCTTATAGGTCTATCTAAGTAGAATAGGTAGTTAATTAGCTATAACAAATTCAACAAAATTAATGCAACTTAAAAACAGTAATAATAACAATCAAAGATAACCCACTGTCAGTGGAAAATTCTATATGAACCTTATTATGAAATAGACATTCTGACAAATATACTTAAATATATAGGATATATATGAAAGACTCTTAGAAGTAACCATGTGAAGAACATAATACATAATCTACTGATATTTACTTATTATTATATCAATTACACATTTTCGAAATTGCTGTCTGGTAGAATTAAAAATATCGACATTTGAAAATAATTTATTGTGGTTTGAGCAAATGCGATTAATTGTCGCATTCTTGGCATAATTGGTGGCATGTGTCGGGATAGAAAAAAGTTTTGTATGGCGAGTGCGCATCTTAGGTACATTAAAATTCAGTTGAGCGATTAGTGTTGGAGAATCTATATAATTGTTTGCAATGTTATATAATAACATACTGTCGAGTAGGGTCCGCCTATCTTGCAATGACAACAGGTTATGAAGGGTACATGCATCTTCATAATCACGATAAATCCGTTTTCTATAGTTAAGATGCTTAACAAATTTCTTTTGAATACTTTCAACTTTGTTTTTATAGATAATATAGTTAGGTGACCAGATGCAGCTCGCGTATTCTAGTACACTACGGACGTAAGCGAAGAAGACTGATTTAATGCATGCTAGATCCGTGAAAGGTTTGCATGTTCGGATAACAAAGCCAAGATTTTTGAAGGCCTTGTTAGTGATATAGTCTATATGTTCGGACATCGTGAGCTTGTTATCTAACAGTACTCCAAGATCTCTAACAACCGTTACCCTGTTAATATTGATGCTGTTTATTGAGTATACGTGGTTAATGGGACATTTTTTACGACTAAATGAAATATGTTGGCACTTGGGTACATTTACAGTGATTTTATTTTTTAAGTAATAATCCGAGAGAGAGTTAAGAGTATTTTGTAGGTTAGTACAATCCTGAAGATTACGAATTTTGCAATATATTTTTGTATCATCTGCGTATAAGAGATGATGACACGTAGTGAAACATTTATATATATCATATATGTACGCGTTGTATAAAAGTGGACCCAAGTGGGACCCTTGAGGTATTCCCGAAGGTATGCTTACAAAATCGGATCTGAATCCTCCCACAACTACCGCTTGCGAACGATTTGTGAGATACGATTGAACCCACCGTAAGAGGTCACCGTGAATACCGAGGTTATTCAATTTCGAGAGCAAAATGGTGTGATCCACACGGTCGAAGGCCTTTTCGAAGTCCGTGTAAATCACATCAACCTGTCCCCCACCTTCCATGTTTTCTAAAACAAATTGAGTAAACTCAGCAAGGTTAGTGACGGTTGACCTTTGTTTTAAGAAACCGTGCTGGGTACTGCTTACTCCTTTTACAATTGTGCCGTAGATTTGATCATATACTATTTTTTCGAAAATTTTACTAAAAGTGTTTAAAATGGAAATGGGTCTGTAGTTTTCTATTCTTGACTTAGATGATTTCTTATGGATAGGTATAACATTGGCTTCTTTCCATTTCATGGGAAAAATTCCTTCGGCTAAAGATCTGTTAAAAATGATTAATAATGGTTCTACTAAAACTTCGGCACAATTGCGAATGAAAATAGGCGAGATGTTGTCAGTGCCAGCCGATTTGTCCATGTCAGTTTTCCTTAACAACCTAAGCAAACGATCCTTAGAAACAGTCACTTGACTTATTATATTAGTGTCGCTACAAGTGGGTAAATTAAGATCGGTAATATTATAAGTGTCAGATGGTTTGACGAACACTCCTTCAAAAAATTTATTAAATCCATTACAAATACCCTGCCCGTTATCAAAAATCTCTAAGTTATCATTAGTAAGCAGTTTAGGGTAGTTGGATTTCCCTCTCATTATTTTTACGTAACTCCACACCTTCTTAGGGCATATCTTTACACTTTCTTGAATTCCAGTTATAAAGCTCTCATATAGTTCATTTTCTAATTTCTTAGCCCTAGCTCTCAGCATTGAAAATTCCTGATAATCAAGGTAGTTTTTATATGTTTTCCATTTTGAATGCGCTTTTAATTTATCACGTATTATATTGAGAAGGACCTTATTATACCACAATGGATATTGCATACGCTTCTTCAAGTTTTGCTTAGGGACAAACAGATCTATACAAGTGCATATTTCACGATAAAAGCAGTTTACGGCGCAATCAACGTTATTACAGTTGCCAAAAATATTGGCCCAATTAAGTGATTCAAGATATTCAATTATTCTTTCGTAGTTCGTTTTTCTAAAGTTATATTTTAATGTGGAGTTTTCTTTTTCGTATTGGAATCACAAAAATGGTGTTCGCACATTTTGGGTACTTTCAGGCTTCTGAAAACGGGTCATACTAAGACCTCATGATAATAGGATCCAATATAGCAGCGAGACCCAGCCTTGTCGCTGCTACGGGTATTGTAAATAAATCTGGCAACAACGGATTGAAAGTCAAGCTCCAAACAAATTTAATGTTATACATTACAATGCGGATTCGAGAAAGGATTACGCAAACAGCCAACGTTTTATGGAGTCGCGCTAAATCTTTTTAATGTGACATCCACAACGCTTTGTATGTAGTTTTAACAGGAGAATATTAAATCTGGATGAACTAGTCTTTATGTCGCGTTAAGTTTGCAGTTTATGTTAAACTTAGTAAAGCTTTTGCTTCTTGAGGCAGCGTCAACAATTAAATATTTTGGTTCTTTATCTTGTTCAGATAAGATATGCCCACAGTCACAGAAAATCAATTCTAAGTTGCACCAAAGCCTAGGTGACGATTTACAGAGCCATCGAATCGAGTCAGTGAATTCCGAAGTACTAATGAGTTAGTTGGCGTATTATCACGACTAGATGCAAATAACTAATAACATTCGAAGTTCTCTCGGGAACACAGTTACTTATTCTGTGAGTCGAGTAACTCAGTTACTATCTTGTATTGCACAGAGGTTGTGCCAACTAATCCACTGAGACATTTTGATAATGCAATATGGTTAGTTTCTGTAGTGTAATGGGCTAACGCTGCCTCTTGTATTTCATAACTCCATAAATAATACTCGTAGAAACAATCACAATTTATAATATTTAAATCGTTGATTTATCTGAAACAATATAAACTATGGCCATAACAACGTACTTGGAAGATTTATTTATAAAAGCAGCATTTACCCGTACTTTCGTACAGTAAATACAGAGGAATATTACCTCACTTTGTGAAAAATGAAGAATAATTTCTTACTCTCAAAGCCACGTTGCTGTTCAGAAAGTTTTGTCATAATTTGTCTTAGGACGTAACTAACTTGGGATTTATTACAAGAGCCCGCATGTGATTTACATTTAAATGTCCATTAGAAGTAATAGAGCAATTCTGTCCAGATCCACATTGGTTGCCGGTTAATGTGTTTTCGAAGCGGGAACAAGTGACATTAGCATAGTAAATGATGTGCGTGTGTGCACGATTCTTAGAACATCGACTGCCCTCGATCTTGGACACATTGCGATGCCGATTAGACTACTGTACTCAACTGTACCCTCGGCAACGGTATTCTCTGGATGTTGTCAATCTGCCTTCAGAAAGTTGATGCGATAATGTGAACGATGCGCTTTCTTCATTAAGTTACTAGTTCGCGCGGAAATTATTAAGGAAGTTCTATCCAATCAAAATGAAAAATTCTACTACAATGCAAGAAGATCGCAGTTATTTTTCAAAAAAAAACATAACATCGAAAACCAGGCAAAATTAAGTCTTAAAGGAAATTGTAGCTAAAATAGGATTTAATGTTTACAAACAACATTTTCGGTTATTTCACAAACTGAATAAAATATAAAATATTTTTTTCGTATTGTGTCAACTTCATTTGCTATTAAATTGATTCGACACCAGATTCGTGATAAAGGGTCTTTTAGTATAAAAACGTGTGCACTGCTCTTTGTCGCTACCTACTTTCGCATTCGGCAGGGTACAGTCCTAAGCTCTAACTAATGGTGGTAGAGCTCTTTGCGAGAATTCCACCGGCAAGTAACACTGTCTGAAACGAAGTTAATACTGAATTCCAACCCCTTTCGTTGAACCTGTAATTTTTTTTATGGACGTATTAGAACAGTGTTTGTTGTCCTAAGTCTGTAGAAAATGTCTACAAATGTTTACTTTCACGAGTGTGAAAGATAACTGTATCGATTAACACTTAAATTCAAGTGGATCGAAACTACTTTTTCTCTTTTAGAGTGAACAAAGAAAGAACAAATACATACTAAATTCAGTGTAAAATAAGTACGTGTATGTACTTTGTTACAGGATCATTTCCGTTTTATCGTATTTCATTCTACTCATAAATTTTATTCAACGAAGCTCTTCAGAATAATCATCAATTTACAAGTCTACGCAGGCACCATAAAATGGCTTTTAAATAAATATGAATCACCTGATTCCATGGCTTAACCATCTATTACATTGTAGTCACTTTAGTAGTAAATTTATAATACGTTGCCGTATGTTGCGAGCAGCATGGCGGAAGGGAGTAAATGAGAAAATGATTCTAGGACGAGGCCACATCCCGTGCAGTGCGCGTACCATCACACACTATCCAATACGAAATATTTTATAGAGGTAGTGGAAACATATTGCTGCAGTGCTTATTTATTGCATTATTTGCCAGAGGTGAGGTACCTAATTCTTTTCGTGTCTGAGATTTCTGAGTCCTTTGTGATTTTTAAGAAATACTTAAAATAATAATATTTAACAAACGTTTTTCATAAACATATTTTATGTAACTTTTTGGTTTTTATGTAACAACTTGGAATTTTGATTTTAAAAGTGAATATGCTAGCAGTCTTTAATTTTTGGAGAATCGTAATCTCACAAACAAAGCTAACTTGCCGAATTCCATTGCATGTCAAGGTCGGATTATATCATCGCGATATCACTACCAAATCGCATCGCGTCTATTTCTGTTCTTGCAGCGGTCAAGCAAACCACGATCACCCTTCCAAATTTGAGACTACTATCAGTTTTAGTAGTAGGTTCTGTTTAGTGGACATTTCAATTTGCTCGGGGTATAAAAGTATCGTCCGATGCGGTCACTCAACCGCTTTTGAGCCCGTTACGTCAAGAATGCCACAATTAGATCACATACGAGACTTGCGATGGCTAGACCAGACACCAATCGATGTTTTAGTACCGTTAAAACTTGCTTTTTGCATTGCCAAGGAGGCGCGCCAAGCATCAGCATTCCAATGATTTTCTTACGGCGCGCTTCACGTAAACATTCGAGTTGTTTGTCACTTCGGAGCGTTTGAAACGTTTACTAGAATGTTTGCCATTTGGAAAAGTAATCAGTCGTTATTTGGTAAATTTTGAACGTTACGTGAGTAACAAAGAATGATTACGAGTTACGAAAAAGATTGGCACCTTTATGAGGAATTAACGAAAAATCTTATATTGTTGAGGCGTAACAATGTGAAGATGGATGGATATTTGTTACCGACTACAGAAGCAGCTAGCAAGATCCGCTCTAAAGTAGAAATTAAAATTGTATGGTCTTTTATGATGATGATGATACTTGATATAAAAGTGGTATAATAGCTACCTACATACATTATCAGTTTCCTTCTGATTTGCAAAATACCTCACTGGATTGTCTACACTTCCGAATTAATAGCCATTGAATTTGAGATTAAATTGACTGCAACTCCTCTAATGTTAGTTCCTAATTGATTTGATTGTTATGCCCCATTTGGTTTGTTCTAAATAGAACTGAAATTTAGTAAATATATACTAAAATAAGCTTGTTCAATTTAAACAATTGTCACAATCTTTGTTATCTCTCTCAATTTAATTCAGAGCGTCTCTTCTCGAGAGATTTTCCAAAGGTTTGTTTTAAGGGACTGTTAAAAGTATTTGAATAACAGTAATGTTAACGAGCAAAATTTAAAATGCAATTTAAAGTTTAACCGCAAACAAGTCTGTTCACATTCCCTTTAGGTGCCTTTAGTGGCTTATTTACGTAGTTATGTATGTACTTGCTTTTTACTTACTTGTGGTTCCGGCTATTTAAACTTAGGTACCTTCTTGTAAATTGCTTTTTAAGACACGTTACATTCATGCCGACCTATTTGGCTCAGTGTTCTAATAGCCGGCTGTTACGCATAAGGTTGGGGACTCGAATGCCGCCGGGTGACAAATGTTTGCCTTTCTGCAGATATTTCTCACGAGCCTAGATATTTATGTAGTAATGATAAGTATGTATCTTCTCTCTGTTCTCAAAGACCCTTTCACTCCCGACTACCTCAAGACACGGTTCCGTTTTCGCACTGACACTCACAACAGACAGCTAAGATCTTCCGAAAACTTACTACTGGACATTCCAGAGCATAGTACTTCTTTTCGGGATGACTCCTTTTCAGTGGAGGCTGTTCGACTTTGGAATGATTTACCCCTCGACATCAAAAAGGTACAATCAAAGGACTGTTTCAAGCAACTTACCCGCAAGCACTTTCTTGATAAAATATACCCGTAGGTTCATCATCGTCTCCCCTTGCTTAACCCTCGACTGTTCTATTGTGAAGTGTAATTTGATTAAATGTAATTTTGTTTATTTAGTTTTTAAGTAAGTACCATTATAGCACGCCAACCACTCTCCAAACTACAGGTTTGGCTGGTAGAGAATGCTTTAGCATTAAGCCCACCTTTTGTAATTGTGCAATAAAGTATTAACAAAAAAATAATAATAATAATGTATCTTCAAAAAAAATAATGTATCTTGTTTTCTTTATTTAAAATTACTAAAAAGTGCCGTGGGGTGCCGGCAGTAGAATGTTGACTCTCCTCTCTTGCCCGTGGATGTAAGAATCTGTCAAGGGATACCTCTGGAAGATGGACAGCAGCCTCTTTCCGTGTATCAGCACTCTGTACTGCGCTCGCCAAACCGCCTGCCAAGCGTAGCGAGTATGGCAGCAACCCCTTTATGATCTTGGAGGTCAATGAGGAAGGCCTGTGTCCAGCTGTGGACGCATACAGCAGTCCTACGACTGAGATGGCTCAAAAGTCACTAAATCTTATTATTTTGTGTCCGGTTCATTCACTAGAGGTAAACCTAAGGTTTTTTTGCTAAACACTTACGCAACTAGTACCTAACACAACATGTTAAATACATACATTTCAAGTATCGAAATAACTTATATGCAAAATCCAATAGACGAATTTAATAGAGCATTAAGCCTCCATAATTATCATCGAAATTTTTAATATAACTACCATAGTAACGTCAGTGTGTGTTGTGTAGATTGTAGTGAAATATCAAACCCAATTGAGTGAGAGAGCTTCTCTCACTCAAAACAGGAAGCTTACCTACCTAATTAAATACAATCGGACGGTCATACATAGGGCAGCAATGAGTTGTAATTGATTAGGCCAAGATAGACTGTCTGCGCTCGATCGCGTCACGTCCGCACGTCCATAGTTGGACATGGTTAGGACGTAAATGGCGATGGCAAATTTGATGATAATAAACCCACTTAGGTATCTATAGATATGTAAGTTCCCATAGACTCGATCAATTATCCGAAGGTCGTGGGGTCGATACCGGCCGTGAACCAATTGATTTTGCTCTCTTGCAAAATGTATGTTCACATTTAACAAGTGCTTAACAGTGAAGGAAAACATCGTGAAGAAACCCGCGGCTTAGTCAGCTTCAGACGTGTTCTTTCTTCTGACTCTGACTCAGAGCTGGGAGGATGGTATAAATGCTAGGCAAGCCTAATCTATATAACAATTTCACAGGCACTGCAGCGACCTGTACAGCATTATTACCAGTTGCTGACGCTGTATAAATCATCTATAATAGATGTAAAGGCCTTATATAGAGTTGATCATCATCTCAGCCGAAGGATTGCTATCCACGTTCACTGCTGGACATAGTCCTCACGGTTATCCAAAAGTTCAAGATGAGGGTGTTCCCATACTCGCCAAGCTTGGCAGGCGGGTTGGCGAGCTCAGTAGATACAGGATGTTGATACACGGAAAGATGCTGCTACCCATCCTCCAGGGGTATCCCTTGGCAGATTCTTCCTGATTCTATGGGGTCAGAGAGGAGCGGTAAAGTTCTACTGCCAGCGGATTTGATAGGTAGGAAAAAATCTTACGATGTTGCACAATAACGCGTTCTTTTCCTTTTCGCGAATCCTAAACAGCACAACAACATCAAGCCGCTAGCGACAAGATATTCCTACAAATTCAAGTAGAGGACATCACAAGAACCATCTCAAAAAAGATTGAAGCACTTTGATAAGATTGCTTAGATATCGTTCCGATCCGTGACAAAGGCGAATGATAAACTCGGCCTAACCTTACAATAAATTCAGGCGATCTTTTTGGTGACTTGGTACCTAAACGTCTGTTTATAATATCTGCTTCTTTACTAACGCAAGCTAGAAACTAACTTGCTTGCCTATAAATCTTCTTGCGTGTCGGAGCTATAATTTTAATAAATTAGTCCAAGTGCGTTTCGGGCAGTGTAGGGTTCCGCAGTTACACGAAGACCTGTTGTTAAAATAGAATTGTGTTTTTTTACGTTTAACAAAACATCATCATTTCAGCCATAAAACTTCCACTAATGAACAAAGGCCTCCCTCATGGGTCTCCATGAGGGGTAGTTGCCATACTCACCACGTGAGAAGAGGAGACATACTACTGCCGCCGCCCCACGGCTAAACATATTAAACATCATCATCATTTCAGCCATAAAACGTCCACTGATGAACACAGGCCTCCCTCATGGATCTCCATGAGGGGTAGTTGCCATTCTCACCACGCCTGGCAGGCGGGTTGGTGAGCGCAGTATGGGTTGTTGATACACGGATAGACGCTACTGCCCATCTTCCGGAGGTGTCCCTTAGCAGGCTCTTACTGCATCCACGGGTAGGAGAGGAGGGGTAACATTCTACCGCCGGCACCCCACGGCATCTACCGCCGGCACCCCACGGCATATTAAACATATTAAGTATTAATTGACTTTTCGGTTTAAATAATGTTTGGTAAACCGCATTACTTATTTGATAAAAACGGCTCTTTTTTTGAAACAAATAAGCAAGGTTATATTTGTTCCTAGAATGTTCGTGGTTCAAACTACATCAATGATTTTTTTTAAGATTTGCAAAGCTAACAGTTTAGATTTATGAGGATACTCGAAAAAAACTTGAATATTATGCAAACGGAACCCTAAATATAACTACTAGTCTTGGCAACCCCTCCATGGCTCTAAAAGACCTATTCAACGACACCTCAAACGATGGATAAAACAAATCATCATCTTCCTATCTTCAGTGTATGGTAGGTGCTTCAAATTAATTATTTTTTGTGGCAATTCTTTAGCGTTATCTCGGAATGATTATTTTATATGTCTATGCAAAATTAAAATTTTCTAGGACTAGTATTCTCTTTGTAGACGCAGACAGACGGGCAGACAAACAGACAAAGCGAAACAATAAGGAATCCTCGGAACCCTAAAAACAATTAGTAGTAGTATCAGTAGCGGCAGTATTAGTTACTCAACTGAAAAAATCCCCAACAAATTTAATTACGAAAGCGTAGCATTATTAAAGTTATTGCTGTACTAATTATTGGTTAGCATTTAAAACTCGCATTTAAATTGATTTAGCCCCAAGGGTAAATGGAACGCTAGCTTACGTCATGCAAATTGCGACTGTCTAGACCGGTCTTTCAGCTATTTCGGGAAACTTGAACTTTACATTTGAACGAGATCTGCAGCAATCGACTTTCTGTTCATAGAAACCTATTCACTTAATTCAACGGCCTTTCACGGTAACCGTATCCCAGAATCTGGGTCTGACTACGAGGACTGTTGCATCTTTCATTTGTTGCTAGAATTCGGATATGGGCAAGAAAGCTAGGGTACATTTCGACATGTAGACATAGAGTATGCTTTATTGTACACCATATACACAAAAAATACAAACAGTAGAAAATTAACAAAAAGACATAATGAGGCACAATGGGCGGCCTTATCGCTAAAAGCGATCTCTTCCAGGCAACCTTTGGATGGACACGAATAGGTGAAGAAGAGTAGACGGTGGCGTACTGAGAAGTTCATAGGCAAAAATTTATAATATACAATATAATTAAAATAAACATACATATTCGACAAATATAATATAATACATAGATTATATATATTTTTACAATGCACATTATTATGTACATATAATAGGTCTTTACCTATGAAATTGCTGTTCTTCAGTACTGGTAATTTCAAATAAAAAAAAAATTGACATGGCTTGGTATTTCAAATTCAAATTAATTTTGTTTTAAAAACATGACATTCTTTTTACAAACTCAGTCTTTTTTTTATTGATTAGCGTTGTATTTTCATTACATTTGAACATTTTTCGTCATAATGGGTACCTTAAAAAATCGTGTAATTATGGAATATGAGTTCCGTCGTGGCACCAACGCGACACAAACGGCACGTAACATCAAAAACGTTTACGGAGAGAACTGTACAAACGAACGCACAACCCGTTATTGGTTTTCCCGGTTCCGTTCTGGAAATGTTGACTTGAAAAATGAAGCTCGTGGCCGTCCGAAGACTATTGTCAACAATGATGAATTAAAGGCGATTGTGGAAGCTGACGAAACTCAATCTACAGCTGAGCTAGCAGCAGCTTTTGATGTTAGCATCAAAACAATATTGATCCATTTGCGACAAATTGGCAAGGTAAAAAAGCTTGATAGATGGGTACCCCACGAACTTAGCGCTGGCGAGCGCAACGTACGCGTTGAGACCTGTCTCGCGCTGCTCACCAGACAAAGAAATGAAGGAATTTTGAACCGAATTGTTACGTGCGATAAAAAATGGATTCTGTTCGACAATCGAAAGCGCTCAACAAGTTGGTTAGATCCTGGTTCAGCACCAAAGCAATGCCCTAAACTAAAAATTACCCCTAAAAAGGTGATTGTCACTGTTTGGTACCACCAAACAGTGACAACCAAAAAAAACACCACAGTTTTTTTAAAAAAACGGCATGAGCATTACTGCAGATGTGTACTGTAAAGAACTGGAGACAATGATGGAGAAGCTTGCACATCTGCAACCAGCTTTGGTCAATCGGTCGTCCCCACTGCTCCTTCACGACAACGCGCTACCCCATACTGCTCAACAGACCAGTTTCCAAGCTGCAAGAGCTGGGGTTGGAAGCTCTCCCTCATCCGCCATACTCACCAGACCTTGCACCTACCGACTATTACTTTTTTCAAAATTTAGACAACTTTTTATTGGGTAAAAAATTCAATTCCCGAGGGGCAGTACAAAATGCCTTTGAAGAGTTTGTTGCCTCCCGTGCAGCTGATTTTTACAAGAAGGGCATCAATAAACTACCAATGCGTTGGCAAAGATGCGTCGATTGCATGGGGTGTTACTTTGAGTAATAGAAATAAAAAAAAATTGGAAAAAAAGTACTTTCATTTATTCCATACAAAACGGCAATTTCATAGGTAAAGACCTAATATTATATAATAGGTATTTACCTATGAAATTGCCGTTTTTCAGTACTGGTAATTTCAAATAAAAAAAGGTTTGACATGGCTTGGTATTTCAAATTCAAATTAATTTTGTTTTAAAAACATGACATTCTTTTTACAAACTCAGTCTTTTGTTTATTGATTAGCGTTGTATTTTCATTACATTTGAACATTTTTCGTCATAATGTGTACCTAAAAAAATCTTGTAATTATGGAATATGAGTTCCGTCGTGGCACCAACGCGACACAAACGGCACGTAACATCAAAAACGTTTACGGAGATAACTGTACAAACGAACGCATAACCCGTTATTGGTTTTCCCGGTTCCGTTCTGGAAATGTTGGCTTGAAAATTGAAGCTCGTGGCCGTCCGAAGACTATTGTCAACAATGATGAATTAAAAGCGATTGTGGAAGCTGACGAAACTCAATCTACAGCTGAGCTACCAGCAGCTTTTGATGTTAGCATCAAAACAATATTGATCCATTTGCGACAAATTGGCAAGGTAAAAAAGCTTGATAGATGGGTACCCCACGAACTTAGCGCTGGCGAGCGCAACGTACGCGTTGAGACCTGTCTCGCGCTGCTCAAAGAACATGAACAAACAAAGAAATGAAGGAATTTTGAACCGAATTGTTGCGTGCGATAAAAAATGGATTCTGTTCGACAATCGAAAGCGCTCAACAAGTTGTTTAGATCCTGGTTCAGCACCAAAGCAATGACCTAAACCAAAAATGACCCCTAAAAAGGTGATGGTCATTGTTTGGTGGTCTAGTGCGGGTGTGATTCACCACAGTTTTTTTTATAAAACGGCATGAGCATTAATGCAGATGTGTACTGTAAAGAACTGGAGACAATGCTGGAGAAGCTTGCAGATCTGCAACCAGCTTTGGTCAATCGGTCGTCCCCACTGCTCCTTTACGACAACGCGCGACCCTATACTGCTCAACAGACAGTTTCCAAGCTGCAAGAGCTGGGGTTGGAAGCTTTCCCTCATCCGCCATACTCACCAGACCTTGCACCTACCGACTATTACTTTTATCAAAATTTAGACAACTTTTTAGTGGGTAAAAAATTCAATTCCCGAGGGGCAGTACAAAATGCCTTTGAAGAGTTTGTTGCCTCCCGTGCAGCTGATTTTTACAAGAAGGGCATCAATAAACTACCAATGCGTTGGCAAAGATGCGTCGATTGCATGGGGTGTTACTTTGAGTAATAGAAATAAAAAAAAATTGGAAAAAAAGTACTTTCATTTATTCCATACAAAACGGCAATTTCATAGGTAAAGACCTAATATTATATAATAGGTATTTACCTATGAAATTGCCGTTTTTCAGTACTGGTAATTTCAAATAAAAAAAGGTTTGACATGGCTTGGTATTTCAAATTCAAATTAATTTTGTTTTAAAAACATGACATTCTTTTTACAAACTCAGTCTTTTGTTTATTGATTAGCGTTGTATTTTCATTACATTTGAACATTTTTCGTCATAATGTGTACCTAAAAAAATCTTGTAATTATGGAATATGAGTTCCGTCGTGGCACCAACGCGACACAAACGGCACGTAACATCAAAAACGTTTACGGAGATAACTGTACAAACGAACGCATAACCCGTTATTGGTTTTCCCGGTTCCGTTCTGGAAATGTTGGCTTGAAAATTGAAGCTCGTGGCCGTCCGAAGACTATTGTCAACAATGATGAATTAAAAGCGATTGTGGAAGCTGACGAAACTCAATCTACAGCTGAGCTACCAGCAGCTTTTGATGTTAGCATCAAAACAATATTGATCCATTTGCGACAAATTGGCAAGGTAAAAAAGCTTGATAGATGGGTACCCCACGAACTTAGCGCTGGCGAGCGCAACGTACGCGTTGAGACCTGTCTCGCGCTGCTCAAAGAACATGAACAAACAAAGAAATGAAGGAATTTTGAACCGAATTGTTGCGTGCGATAAAAAATGGATTCTGTTCGACAATCGAAAGCGCTCAACAAGTTGTTTAGATCCTGGTTCAGCACCAAAGCAATGACCTAAACCAAAAATGACCCCTAAAAAGGTGATGGTCATTGTTTGGTGGTCTAGTGCGGGTGTGATTCACCACAGTTTTTTTTATAAAACGGCATGAGCATTAATGCAGATGTGTACTGTAAAGAACTGGAGACAATGCTGGAGAAGCTTGCAGATCTGCAACCAGCTTTGGTCAATCGGTCGTCCCCACTGCTCCTTTACGACAACGCGCGACCCTATACTGCTCAACAGACAGTTTCCAAGCTGCAAGAGCTGGGGTTGGAAGCTTTCCCTCATCCGCCATACTCACCAGACCTTGCACCTACCGACTATTACTTTTATCAAAATTTAGACAACTTTTTAGTGGGTAAAAAATTCAATTCCCGAGGGGCAGTACAAAATGCCTTTGAAGAGTTTGTTGCCTCCCGTGCAGCTGATTTTTACAAGAAGGGCATCAATAAACTGCCAATGCGTTGGCAAAGATGCGTCGATTGCATGGGGTGTTACTTTGAGTAATAGAAATAAAAAAGTTTGGAAAAAAAGTACTTTCATTTATTCCATACAAAACGGCAATTTCATAGGTAAAGACCTAATATAATATAAACTATGTGGAAAAGGAAATACTATGAATGAGAAGATACTGGGTTGCACAATTAGTAATGCGTGTCAATAGTTACATTATAATGCTGCAGCAAGAAACTCGGTGTATGGATTTGAATTCGGGCTAATTCTGAATAACCCCGTAAAGTACCCATAATGTATTTAACGCTTTTTAATTAGGCTATAAGGGCAGATATTTGACCAACTTTCATCTAATCACACACCATCTAGTGCCGCGGTCGGAATAACTCTTAATAAATATTTATCTACTTTAGGGTTTCGGACCAAAATGGTAAAAAGGAAGTCTTATGGTGTGACTTTATTTGTCTGTCTGTCACAGAAGGATATCTAGGGAACAACTGATGCTATCGACTTGAAATTTAAAATGATATTAGGCAACACTTATTATCAGACAAGAGATGGCGCTGTCCAGGATTTCCAACAAATATGTATAAACCTCCTGTAAGACAAATTATATTGTAAAATGGCACGGAACCCTCGGTGTGCGAGTCCTATTCGCTGTTGGATTTTATTTTTATTAAATGCTTTCTGTAGTCGTATTATTCATATAATATTTCGTTTCCTACAGGCTATAATATTCCTACAGAGGTGATCCCAATCTTTAAAATCCCATAATATAATAAATCCGAACGTTTGGGTGGATGTTTGTTACCCCTTCAATCAACAAGTACCAAACAGATCAAGCTGAAACGTTGCAAAAATCAATCAAGTTGACTAGGTTACAGCCATAGACTACCTTTTTTTTATCTTGGGCTAGATGATAGCCCGAGATGATGGGATATTGGTACAATTATACTACTACTGTTGAATAATATAGTTATTTGTAACCATTTAGGTTACGAGTTATATAAACATAAGTTTATTTATGAAGTCTGTTGAACTGTTTGTTCTCTGCATCATCATCATCATCATATCAGCCCGTTGACACCCACTGCTGAACGGTCCTGTGCAAGTCTTATCCACTACGCATACAATTAAATAATAAAATAAATTACCAGCGCGCTTTTTAGTGCAATGGTTAAGCGTACAACCCATCTGCATATAACTCCAGATAACTATAGACTGTAGACAATAAGTTATAGCAAGGAGAGTGAAGTGGACTCTCGCGGAGAGCCAACACTCGACAGACCCTCGCTCCTTCACACGTCGCTATTGTCTGCTATCACTGTACCCTGAGATCAATCTTCAGCTAACTTACTCTTAGCTTTATTATCTGACCATAAGTTTTATGCTTGTAACGTTTAAACAAGAAGTGCTGAAACTTTTGATACAATCATGGCGTTGAACACTATTAATAATATAATAATAATACAAAGTAGGATACAATTTTAAAAACACCACAACTGATACACCGATTTCACATCTTATTTATATGGACGATATTAAATTATACACAAGAACCGATAAAGATATGAAAAAACTAATAGATATAACAACAAAATTTAGTAGAGATATAAATATGGAATTTGGTGTAGATAAATGTAAAACACTGCATATAATCAAAGGGAAAATCCAACCAGGCAATTACACAATAGATACTAACGATACTATCACATCAATGGAAGCAAATGATCTTTATAAGTACCTAGGATACAAACAATTGAAAGGAATAGATCATACTGCAACTAAACAAACTTTATCTATTGAATATAAAAATCGAATTACTAAAATCTGTAAAACTCAACTCTCTGGGAAAAACCTTATCAAAGCTATAAATACTTATGCAATTCCTATTCTAACATATTCTTTCGGTATTTTAAAATGGACTAAAACAGATATTGAGAACATTGAAAGAACCACACGCACCACACTAACAAAACATAAACACTTACACCCTAAATCAGCTATAGAAAGACTCACTATCAAACGACAAAATGGAGGTAGAGGAATGATAGACATCCACCATCTCTGGCTAAAACAAGTACATAACTTACACACCTTCTTCCATACAAAATCCCAAACTAGTCACATACATAAAACAATAGTTGACAACGATATTCACTACACACCACTTAACCTAACTAGAGCAATGCATACAGAAAACCTTATCACTGCCAACTTACAACTACAGAGGATAGAGAGTTGGAAGAAAAAAGTACTGCATGGACGTCATCCCCATGATATAGAACAAACACATATTGATAGTGAGGCATCAAATAAATGGTTAAAAATAGGTAGCCTATTCCCAGAGACAGAAGGATTTATAATAGCTATTCAAGATCAAATAATAAACACCAAGAACTATAGGAAATATATCATTAAAGATCCTTTAGCTTCAGACGACAAATGCCGCAGATGTCACGCTCAACCTGAAACCATACAACACATAACAGGAGCATGCGTAACACTGACACAGACAGATTACACACACAGACACAATCAAATAGCAAACATAATTCATCAAAGCTTAGCACACAAACACAACCTCATTCAAAATACTCATACCCCCTATTACAAATACACACCAAATAACATATTAGAAAATACAACACACAAACTCTACTATGATCGCGCTATACTCACAGACCGCACCATACACTATAACAGACCAGACATAGTTTTGACAGATAAAATAAATAAGATCACCTTCCTCATTGACATTGCAGTGCCCAACACACACAACATACAGAAAACAATTACAGATAAAATTACAAAATACGTAGACCTGAAAGACGAAATAATCAGAATATGGAGACAAAATAAAGTATATATTGTACCTATAGTGCTCTCTTCCACAGGAGTGATACCAAAACAGTTACATCGCAGCATAGAGATATTAGGATTAAACGCATTTATATACACAACTCTACAAAAAGCAGCCATTCTCAATACGTGTAGAATAGTCAGAAAATTCATGGAGATAGACCCATCACCCACACCAATAAATTGAAACACCCAAATATACGGCTGCATTTACTTGGTTTTTGTAACCCGTAATGCAGTTTATACCAGTCAGACGACTGAGAAAAACAAATGTCCCGATAATAATAATGCTGGACAAATCACACAACATATTCTAGCCCCAAGCTAAGCAGAGCTTGTGTTATGGGTACTAGATGACTGATATACTTAATACATTATACTACATAGATAGATATTTTTATTACTATTAGTCAACATTTACGAGATATTTGCCATTCTTCGAGTCTACCCACCTCATGAATGACTTTAGGTCATGGCGTGTACGTGGTGTGTTTAATTGCGTCTCAATATCAGGAACTCAAAGACTAAAATTATGGTAAATCAAAAAGTGCGCAACGAGATTTTCTATTATTTTTGCAACCAGTAACGAAAAAGATTGCATATAAAAACTGTTACAGTTAAGTTTTGACTGTATATTTCTAATTATGAAATCGACGTCGATTCTATAATTATAATATCCTCTACAATAAAGTGTTAATTTCTTAATTAATTCGACCTGTTAGTGCTCGTACCATTTAGCACATTGGCTATAAAGTTGGTACCTATTTTTAAACAACGCTCAAACGTAAATTCGTGCTTAGAATTTACGATTTACTAATGAAAAATATGTCAAAAAATTAAGACTTAAATTAAGTTTAAGTATGCAATAATTGCCGTGGGGTGCCGGCAGTAGAATGTTACCCCTCCTCTCTTGCCCGTGGATGCAGTAAGAGCCTGCTAAGGGATACTTCGGGAAGATGGGCAGCAGCGTCTTTTCGTGTAATAAAATCCCGTACTGCGCTCGCCAACAAGCCTGCCAAGCGTGGTGAGTATGGCAACTTCCCCTCATGGAGATCTATGAGGGAGGCCTGTGTTCAATAGTGGACGTTTTACGGCCGAAATGAATGAATGAATGCAATAATAATGGAAGACAATAAACACTTATTTATTAGGAAGCGAGTCTAGCGTTACAAAACTTAAAATAAACTTTATAAAACGGAAAACTAATCTTGTAATAGCGGATAACAAATCACAGTAGCCCCTACGAAAACCACTAGATCTTTCGAAATGATCCAAAACTAGACTGCAATGCCTAACCTTTGCAATGCCGAGCCAATCTAGGAAGAAATCAATACAGCCGATAACACTGTAACCGCATGTTATTTTAAGATGGCTGCCGACAGACCGGTTCCCGGACATTTAAATCAGAAAATGCAGTTTAATTTTGCTGGATGGATGCGTGAACTCTACGAACATTAATGGCGCTTGAAATAATTTGGCACTCCTACCTTTATGACATATTTTAGGATCAATGCTTACGCATCTATGTTGTTAAGAAAATGTCTTATTTTATGTATAGGTATAGATTATACATACATATACGATGTTCTAATGGAGCAGATGTAAGTTCTACCGCTATTCTAAAATAAAATTTGCAAAGAGGTATGATAAAACACTCTTTCTTTAAATGGTCCCTGGGTACTTAATGCCCAAAAATGATATTGAACTAAAGATGACAGACGTGGCGCAGATCATCTAATAGACAGCTGAGACGCAGGAGGTTGCAGGTTTGATACCCTCTGCGGGACAAATGTTTGTAACTTTTCTGCAGATTTTTGTCTCGGGTCTAAGAATTTTTATATGTAGGTATGATAAACAGGCATGTTTTCACAAAGAGAAATGCTGCTTACTTTGAAGCTAGACAGTGCTGTGCGTAAAGTCCAGCGCTATCCATTATATATTTAGCGTTATTTGATTATGGATTTCCAAAACGGGTAGAAACCTCAAACGCAGTTGAGCTGGTTGAGCTTCGTACACACAAAAATGCCACGCTACAATGCCGTGCGACAAGCACGTAGGTAATTCCCGTGGTGGTTTGCAAGTAGCTGCAAACATCCCTGATGCGATGAGTTGGCCGGCACAATTCAACACATGCGGCCATTGTGCGGCGAACAATGAGTCGCATGACACTATGAGGAGAGCCGAGAACTTCGAGAGAACTTAAAAACTTGAATGGAAGTATTCCGTCTGCATTTTCTTGGCGAGTCCGCAATATAAAAGTTTCTATAGCTAAGTCCGCAATTACTGGATGTCCCGTGCGGTTTCGATGACCCGTCACAGTCGGAGACTTCTTAAGTAGCGGTATTTTCTGTGACGGTTGATAGTTCAGCGATTATCAATTTGTTTAGCCGTAGGCGCTTACTTGGACTCATCGGCATCACGCACACATGCAACCATTGGACGGTAATTTACTACATACACTTATTTTGTAGGTTTAGAAAAACGATTAATTTCAGTAATGATCAAGCTCCCAAGCTTTTGTAGAAATACTATTTTGACCATGGATCAATTCTTTAATCTGCTGGTACTAATATGCTTCTTTATTATATTAAAAAAAACGGTTGACATAGCTTTATTGTTCCCTATTGTATAAAAATATTTATCGGGTTGTTTGGGTAATTAGGTAATTTTATACAAACATGGCGTATTATAATAATATATGTGTGTTTGTACTCCCGAACCGAAAAAGGGGTTTTAGCCCAAGAAAACAAGTAGTTACAAGGGGAAAAATCGATGATTCGTGTTTTTAGGGTTCCGTACCTCGAAAGGCAAAAACGGAGCCCTTATAGGATCACTTTGTTTCCGTCCGTCTGTCTGTCAAGACCCTTTTTCTCAGAAACGCGTAGAGGTATCAAGCTGGAATTTAATACCAGATACTCAAGTCTACTGTCCCTTGGAGCTGTAGAAAAATCAAACTTCTAAGCCAACGCAATCAAAAGATACAGCCGTTTATGCCGCAATTTTTGGACACTCGCAAGGGAATCAAAACCTACAGGGTATTTCCCGTGAACTCAGAATCTTGAAATTTGGTACGAAGCAACGTCTCATAGCACAGATAAAGGAAACATTTTTAAAATCGTAAATTTTTAGTTACATCATATAATAAAAATACTTTTAATAATTTTAAACTTACTACCCCTTTTCCTTATGAACGCTTAGAGGTATTAAATTGAAATTCATATCAAATACTCCAGTGTATACCTACAGGTTTGTACGAAACCCTCGTTGCGCGAGTCCGCCTCGCGCTTGGCCGGTTTTTTTTTTGTTTACAATTTAATATGACCCAACTAGATCATATTTGTTTTAATTTTATTAAAAAACCCCGTGTGTGGTTTAAGGTATTTTTATTTGTACCTATACGGCAATTCTTTGCCAATTATCGTTTAATCAGCTGTTGAAGTTAAAACTTTCGTGGTCTTTTCTTCAATGAAAATCACCAAATAATGGAAAGTCGTAGAACTAACGCTGTTCCTTGGGGTGGTAAGAATCACCCCCTTTCGTGTTAGTACACATATTATAATACACCCTTCATACAAACCATGATCTGAGTTTTGATAGATATTTAGATAGTAAAATGTATGAAAACTATAAACTGCGCGTTTTGCAAGCGTGCTGATTGATCAGAGGCTTAATATATGTACATCTGCATTACTCTCTTCCGTATCCCGATGAGTTGAGGTACCTATTGTCTTAGAAGGGTCTCCATAGTCTGCTGGTAGATAGATAAACACGCAATAAACGGCATTGACTGTACGGTAATGAACCCATCTACTAACATGACTCATGTAATAACATTGCTCTCAATTTTGGGGTCAAAGCGGTCTGTCCGTTTTACCAATTTACAGTCAGCCAATGAATTACCCCCACAAATTCCACTTTATACATTTTCTGAAATAAAACATGATGTAGAGCGCTAACTCACTCTTAATTCTTAAACTTCACAACTCGGTTGAATTAGAATATCCACCTATTAAAACTTAACTGAAATTTGGCTTCCTCGTATACCACGCATTCTAAGGCGTTTCGCCTATAAGACTAGAATCTCCATAGCCTAGACTAAATCACCATTATGTACCTAATAAATATACTCACTATTATGCAAAACCACACATCGCATTCCAAAATTCATGTTTTTTTTAATTGCCTCTTGCGGGTTATTGGCATATAAGTTTGCTTGCCATAAATATCGTTGTAAAAGACATTAGGGCAAAAAGGCGAAGTGAGTCGAAACGAGATACAAATTTATTTAATGCATCACTTAAGTTACCTAAGTTTAGAAAAAGATTCACAGTAACAGTGTATTAATTGAAGGTTGCCCTGAGCGTTCGATCTACGCATCTGATATCGAGGTTTCCACTATGCTTCGAGCCTATAACAATGTAAGATATATTCAAAGAATGCACAGACTTAATGAACCAAAGATGAATCAGGTTATAAAGAAAAACCGTGGGTACCGATTACTATCATGAAAATTATGTGTGGGAAATTTACTTTTTGTTGACATTTATAAATTTTAACTATTTTTGTTATCAAATTAATGTCCCGCTTAAAGCATTGTTCTCCTTGCTATCTTACAAACAATATATTTTATGTACTTTACCAACAGCTATAATTTGCGCTTCCTATATGTACTATATAACTATACGTAGACTCTAGTTTCCAAACATTGGAGAAAAATATTACTATAGAATGTATAATAACAAAATATAAAAAGTCATTTATTTTTGCTTATGCTAAAAAGTTACCGCTCCCGACCTTACATATCTGAGCTTGCTATCTCATGTCCAACTTGGAGAAACGAGACTTTCTAAGCGAGCTTAAATTCAAAGCTTCGAATGCACTAAAGCAAGAATGTTAGTAGGTATTCAAAAGATAACCATACAAAATACCATTTTGCTGACAACATAGTTTGAAGCAATAGAGATAAGATACTAAAAATGTCATGCAGACACTGCCATATCACAATAGAAAAAAAAGCATGTAAACAAAGCAAAATGAACGTAGCTTCTAAAAATTGGCAACACGCGTAGTATACCAAACAGCGACAGCGAATACATTGCATTAACGAGCCCGTTGTGAGTTATTTTAGTCGAGGCTAGTGTAAGCCGTTACAAAGAACAGTTTGTCAGCTTTTGCTTCAAGCTTTAAACAAGTTGCAGATACATTTCATTCAGAATGCTTAAATTTATTTCTGTGTAATACTTGAATGTCTACTTTCACTTACGATAGTTTTCTAGGGAATGACGTAATACACGTTCCCCATTATTTCCATTTGTGAACAACTTTGAAAAGTTTTTTTTTTATTCAAAAATACTAAATTTAAATCAATTTAAAGGACTTTGAAAAGTTGTCACTGACATTCCTACAACGCCCGATGTATTTAGTCCTACGTCGACTGTTCTTATCGCTTTCGTTTCTATTTCTCCCTGTCTAATGAGCCAGGATCGATTGTCTAATGAGTCACAGCCGACATGAGACTGCACTTGGCGGGTCCACCTCCTTTTGATGGATGACAGATCGCTTTTAGATACCGCTCGTGCTTTCGTGTCCGCGACACCGAAATTGCCTTTGGTACTGGGTAAATAAAAACATATTATTGGCTCGGAATAGCTCCTTAAATATTCAGAAGGTATGCCGACAGTTTTATAGGCGTTTGACCTCTCACCTTATAAGTGATGAGACGTTTTACGATTAGGTGTAGGTACTGTTGAATAAGACGTAAATGGACATTTAGAAAAACTGGATTTTAGGTTGATTTAAATAAAACAATGTTTCTATAGGTAATTTACAACGTGTGCCAAAATTCGACAATAAGATATATGATTTATATATTTTTCTTATTTTTTTCTCGAGTACTCATGAGTGACGGGTGAGAGAGTACTCCTCTCACCGGTGAAAACTTATTATCGAATTTTGGGATAGATACGAGTATATTTGTAACTATCTTCTCTTGCCCTATGTACTAATCCTGGTCAAAATCTATTAATGTGCAAAGTGTCAGCTTTACTGTTTGGTACTAGTAGTTTTTGCTTGAAGAGGTAACAAACATCCATCCATACAAACAAACTTTCGGTTTCATATTAGTTAAGAGTATGAACAAGATACATAAAATAATGCGTAGGTACACCGCATTTAACATAAACCTATACGTTAATATCTGGTCTTATTCGCATTCAGTTCTTTGTGTGAGGTTTGTACATTGTACCATTATCCTTTTCCTCAATCTCGTAGCCATGAAAAGAAATGTCCTTAGTATGTCCTTAGCTACTTGCCAGCCATTCCTAGCTATATTTCGTTTACAGTGCACGCCAGTAGCAGGGCCTTAGCCTTCTCTAGCGGGAACAATGCAATTGCAATGCCACAAAGCAAGGACTCGTTTGACACAGATACTGTACAAAGGACACGTCACTTACATTCGATAAACTTTCTTTGAAACGTTAACTAATAAAATAAGTACCGCAAAATATTTACTAGCGAATAGGTTTTGTTTACATCTAAAGCGCTATATATTAAATACAGCTTGTCCAATCCAGTTTGTGCAGATAATCGTGCCTTGATGAACGCACGTGAACATGCGATGGTATATCAGTTCACATTCACCTATCGGATAATTTAATATCCACGTGATACATCTTAACAAAATTTACCTAAATTGAAAACTAACCTGATTAAAAGAAGAGAAGTGCTGTGACGAACGCTGCGCGTACCGGAAACAGACAAAGTAACATTTTATCAAAAGCTCTTAAGGTTACATGCTTTCTACCACAATCTGAAATAAAAGTCACCTAATGTGGGCACACTTTTACGACGCTGCCAACGTCAGCTTTGCCACAAGTGTTCCCACCAGAACTTGTCTGCTTTGTATCTCTTTAATGCAGTTCACGTCATGTTGAGAACAGAACACGCCGCTAGAACATAGCTACTTACAATTTTTGCGCAATATTTTTAAGTCAAATTGGGTTTATTTTGTTTATGCATACGCACACAGGATGACTGAATGAATATTAAAGCGATAGGATGCCTGTCCGTAAACCTAGGAAACCCAAAATGGACGTGACAGCCGGTTTCTGTAATCACATTAGGCGAAGAGGAATTTGGAGATTGTTGTTAAGGCCCCGCGGACCGCCGCGCCGCAGATACCGCGTGCGGAATTCAATAAAGGACCGAAACGTTTTCTTAAAGTGAGAATTATACGTTGGAAAAAACTACAACGCCTTGTAAAGCAGGGTTCCTCTGTAACTTTTCCTAGAGGATAAGGGAATTACTTACGACCGACAAGGGGAAAACAAAGTCGGAAAACAACATTACTTGTTTTGTTTGATACCCTTTTGTTTTTATTGAACGTGCGCAAATCGCGTTATGTAAAATATAATTTGTATTTTTTGGTTTTATTATACGCAGGTATCTACTGCTACGTATCTATGTGCTGTTTGTCGGATGTGTGGGAGTATGCAAAATGTTTCCCGCGACACGTTATGGGTGTATGTCGTGCTGTAGGTCACAAATGACTGCAAAATATGCTTAATATTACACTTGAAATGTGTCTTCTTGTAAAGCTTAGGCAGAATATGCCATTGGCATTAAGCCTTTATTGCACACATTTTACATTATGTGGAATAAAGTGTTTTTTAAATAATAAAACTATTTAGATACATAATATATTTATACAAAGTTTGAACTGTATTAGCTTTAGAATGCATAACTGCCTTCATAGGGTTCGGTTGGCATACTGTTTGCATTTCAAAAATACTAAAACTTGGCAACACAACAACGTTTTAATGAACGGAACAACCATCCCGTCTCGCTTGAAAGATTCATCGCAATAACATCAAATAGAGCATTTTCGTCGTCGGTAAAACATTACGAAGCCCTTGGCATCGGTAAAAACCCTTGAAGGGGGGTGTTTCGCAAAAACTGTGTGCAAACTCGAATTAAATAGTCGTATCTCTGTAGTGACAGTGCGAATCCATCAGCGGTCTCGATTGCAGTGAAAACCTACCCCTACCCCGCCACCCACCCCCTCCCGCGCGAAATATAAATCGTAATTTGATAGCGCCCTCTCGTGAAGCTTAGTCGACGACCAGTGAACAAAATGTTAATGGAATGGGAATCATTTATCGGCGAAAAATCGTTCGGTCGATTAAGATTTTTTCTTATTCCTTTAAGTGCGACGACATTTCGTCGAACTTAAAACTATTATGGTTAATACTGAGATATAGACTTATTGATCCCACGCATCTCACCAAGAAATAATGTACTTCACTTATGTTATTAAATGTAATGCTGGACGGTTCTCTATTTTGTCTCCGAAATTTTATTTCCCTAATATAATAATCCATAAAATTTATTTTCATATCATAGATAATGCATAATATTACACTTGAAATGTGTATTCTTGTAAAGCTTAGGCAGAATATACCATTGGCATTAAGCCTTTATTGCACACAATGTAAATTGTGTAAAGTGTTTTTTTTAATAGTAAAAGTATTTAGATACATATATTTATACAAACAGTTACAATTTAGGCCTATCTTCATTTACTTCTGTTATTGTCATTTTGTATCTGTATTCTATTGCATTTTTGTGCTGTTTTGTTTTCTGTCAAAAGCAAAATGTTTTTTTTTTACCAATATGTAATTAATAATAGTTTTATAAAAACTAAAATACACGCCGAATTGTTGTATTGTCATTGGTCCTTGAGAAGTAAGTATGATTTTAATGAACTCTTATGTCATAAAGAATGTCCGTTTTTTATAGATATAATACATTCATGCCGCATTAATTTTATAGGTACAATTAATTGCAGTGTCATCGCAGTTTCATTACTCACCACACAGAGCGTTCCTCCCTGACTAGCAGTTCTAGATTACTTATGAAGCCGCTCTATCGGGGTCTGCTTTTAATTAATATTACGTCATTATTTTGAGTATTGTGGTAAAGTAATCTTAAAACATTATTCGGTTCAGTCACGCTTCTAATAATAATGATGGCCACTAAACAGTACCATATACCATATAGATTTTTCTAAATACATACTAATCGCGATCTACAGAGCGTTCCTCCCTGACTAGCAGTTCTAGATTACTTATGAAGCCGCTCTATCGGGGTCTGCTTTTAATTAATATTACGTCATTATTTTGAGTATTGTGGTAAAGTAATCTTAAAACATTATTCGGTTCAGTCACGCTTCTAATAATAATGATGGCCACTAAACAGTACCATATACCATATAGATTTTTCTAAATACATACTAATCCTGCATAGAAAACACCCAGACTCGCGACAAATATCTACATAAAAGTTAATAAAATAAAAAATACACTGGATAACAATCTACTTTTAACAATTTAAATTCAAGTCTTCAACATTCCTTATTTAATGTTTGACAACTATCGAACGTTGATGACGTTTTAGTAATGTCGGTAGTACCCGGCATATACTCGTAACACAATTGAAAGGCAAAGTTAACAGATATCAACTTTATAGCTTAAACGCTACAACTATCTGCAAATTAGTTGAGATGCCTCTAACTCGTCGCGACAGGCGACTTAGCTAATTAAACTTGAACTAGCACCAATCTAAAGTAATCAATCTATAGAGCTTTAAAAAGGGGAGTCGGTTGAGTTTGCCATCGTTCTTTTTGCAAACGTTAATATAAAAAATGTTTTACTTGGATATATGTATATAGATCATAGTTTAATGTGTTATAAAAAGATTCTTAAAAAATTAATCTAACTTTTTAGAACAAATGTTAGACCTAGCACGGCTGCAAAGAAAAATAGATTGTTACTGTAGCACCATTAATGTTAGCATGTTTTTAGTTTTTAGATTTAATATCTAAATCTTTATTTTGTTTTAAAGCTACATTATAACGAGTTTAGAGGGAAATCGATATAGAGTAACGACAAGGCTAATAGTTACTGACACTGTATAAATCATCTTTAATACGAGTATTATGTGAAAGGCCAGTTTTTCTGTTATTGTATGGAAAACATTACAACAGGTCAAGGTCTAAAAATTTCCCGAGCAGTGCAGTGTCCCGTACAGCATGAATAATGCTGTTTAAATCCCACTAATATTATAAAGCCGAAAGTTTGTTTGGATGGAGGTTTATTACCTCTTCACGCAAAAACTAGGCCACGGATTGAGCTGAAACTTTGCACACGTATTAATGTTGACCAGGATTAACACTAAAGCTACCTACTTTTTTCGGGTACAACGCATGTGGAGTGGCGGGCGGAAGCTAGTGTTCTATAATATAAAAGGCCAGTTTAATATCTAATTTTTCGTTAAGTTTAATGTTCTTAAGACCTAGTATTATGAGTAGTGTTTTCTGTGAATGGGAATGTGTAGGTTTGCATTTTTTTTTATTTTAGTCTTAGGTGGATTCAGCTTATTTTGTTTCTTCTATAGAAAGGGCTACTGGTAATAGGTAGAGATAACTGTTTGAGATACGCAGTTTAAGAAAAAAATAAGTAGGTTTTATTTACAATAATTATTTTACTGAAGAGAATTTTATTGAAGCGAATATTTTTGAAGCGGCTACTTCAACAGTATTTCATAGCTTAAATAAGCCCATGAGTATCACCTAATTAACAAAATGTAAAATAGCATTCAGCAACCTTTTTATGAAATACGCACCACGCACTAAGCTGTGCCTGTGTGGGTAGAAGCGAAGCCGATGAGTTTGTATGAATAAGTTTGCATTTATTTGCATTAGGGCCCGTATCTCAGCGAAATACTCGGCTCATACATCAGCAGAATGCGTGGGAGAGCTGAAATATTCCTATCCCTTGCAAATATATAATACTCTATAAACCTACTTTATGGAAACAATAAACGTATTGAGTCCTAAAAAAGATCAATGGATAATAAAGATTTTAGTTTATTTTGACAACCTCCGAGGCACAGTTGGTGTAATAGCCGGCTCATACTAATATTTGGGGATTCGTTTTCCGCCGGGGGAAAATATTTCCTTTCCTGCAAAAATTTGCCATTTAGCACTTTATGAATGCGCTGTCTTTTTTCGTAGAATTCTCCAAGACATGTCGTATAATTTACACAGACAAATCCGCCTACAATACTATTCAAGTAACAGATGAAGTTACACGAGCCGTGAGATCCTTGACCCTGGCTGAGACTAAGGCCAGACATCGGCCGGCCGGCGCCCTCGGAACAAATAAATATTAGATCCGACGCACAGCCTATTTACATGCCTATGCCATGTACCCAACTATATACTAGTAGGCAGGGTGAAAATCTAGATATTATTAGTTATCTTGCTACGATTTCCACGAGCGGGTCCGTTTTTAGGGTTCCGGAGTACAACAACCCTTATAGTTTCGCTTTGATTGTCTGTCTGCGGCTTTACAAAGAGACTATAAGTCCTAGAAAGCTGTAAGTAATTTAGCATGGACATATAAAATAATGTCGCCGAGATAACGGTATAAAAATACTAAAAAATATTATTCTGGGTTACAAAATGGTAACAAGGAACCCTTATGGTATCACTTTGTCTGTCTGTCTGTAACAAATGGATATCTCAAGAACTACTAATGCTATTGACTTCAAATTTTAAATGGTTAAAGACAACATTTTTTTACTAATATTGCATATATGAAAATATTAAATAATATTCTTATTATTATTGGAGGGGGCGGATCTCAATATTTTTAAGTGAAGTTACTAGATCGTGTGGGGTATCATATGAAAGGTATTAATTTGCATATTAATGAACAGTTTTTAGTTTTCCTTTAAGCCGTATCGTTTTTGAGATATTTACAAAAATGTTTAAAAAACGACCGTTCCCCCCTTTATCTCCGAAGTTTGCAGAGATAAATCCGTGAAAGTTTTAGAGCTAATAGAAGTGTATGTAAATATTACAGGAAAATCATAACAAACCCTTTTATTTGTATAGTTTTTTAGAAATCATCGAAAGTGTAAAAAATCTACATAAGTTCCGCTATCAGACAAAAGATGGCACTGTCAAGGTTCTCCAACAAATATAAACTGCCTTTATCATATATTATATTGTATGATAACACGGAACTCTCGGTGCGCGAGTCCGACTCGCTTTTGCCTGGTTTTATTTTTTTCTTGATTTCCCATCGTGTGGGGTATCGCTGAATAGGTCTTTTAAAACCATTGAGAGGTTGCAAAGACAATTTTTCGACTAAGAGTTCCATTTTCGAATTATTTTAGTTTTCGATATATTTAGGGGTCCTCTAAAATCTAAACTGCTAGCTTTACAAATCTGAAAAAATCATGGGTGTACTTTTAACCATGAACTTTCTAGGAAAACTATAGCGATTAAGCTAGCTCTTTTAGTTTCGGAGAAATTGTTGCTGAAGTAATATTGTAGTTTTGGGGGAAAAAAAAAATCTGGGATAATTTTATTTTATATACCGTTTTACTTGTTAGCATGGTGTGAAGATTGTCCTGAGTTGAATTTCGGATTTTTTTTACATTAAAAAACCTCTCTTCGTCGTTTTAGGTATTTTTATTTGTACTTCTACTACTAGGATAGTTAATGACAGAAGCTAGTAACCGTTTCGTTGCCCGTTCAAGAATGAAAATCATTGAATCCTGGAAAGTTAAAATTATTTTAAGTTTTGCCTTTGGGAGCATCACCTCTTTTCGGGGTTATACACCCTGTATGCACCAAGTGTGATTTGGTGTGCTGAAAACTGACGAATAACCACAGAATATGGGCATCCAAACTCTTCAGAGTTGAAAAAATCACTGGTGGCAATATCGAAAGCACCATCCGTGAGTAGGAACCCATCTTCGGCATCATCAGAGCTAAAATTTTTTTCGTTAAAAATTAAAGTATTATTTTTAATAAGACATGTTCGCTAGCGAACATTCTAGTCTATTTGAAATAATTTAGTCAACAATCCACCAACTAAATTTTCTTGCAGGCAATGTACACCCAGTATGTTGGCGTTCGTACTTACCTCTTTACGTCTACGCCAACCAATAATACGCATTCCATGTCTTGCCGTTTCCAATAATAAAATAATTCTAGCAATGGAAAAGCAATTTTATTTCGTTGATATTTGTCCACGTCGGTCGCTTTAATTTGATTGAGCTCGTGAGGCTCTCTCTTGTTTGCTTGTACCAAGACTTTTTGTAAAGAAGTCTTGTAAAGAGGAAAACGGATATTGAAAATATATTAATTAAGTACAGCAATAAAATAATGTAGGTCTCAAAATTTTCATAAAATGATTTTAGGCTTCCTTACTAGGCACAGCATGTATTGAGGAAGATGAAAGTTCACTTTGTAAGACTTCTTTTGGTGGAGCTAATGAAGCCTCGTAAGATTCTTTCTACGTAGCTACCTCATAGCACCTAAGTAAGTTGGCAAAACAAAGAAGGAACTTGATCTTCATACAACCATAAATAATGTTTTCATGTCTCTTCTTTGTTTGAAATATCTTGGTATTGTACCTCGAGAGATAATCTCAAGCTCTATCATTTCAGGAATTATACCTACTCGCAATTCTTATAGAACCCATAGTATTTTTGCCGGGGCAGCTATTCTTTTCATCCTTGGCATTTTACCAAGAGATTTTTTATTTCATTACAAGCCTGTGGTCGGAGGCAATCAATACAGAGATAAAAGTGCGTTGTAGAATGCTCAGAACAGACAATAGGCATAGTACCTATAATTGATATAATATTGATATAATATAATTGATATATATTGATATAATAATTGATATAATTGATCGTGATTATAACAAAACCCTCGTTTTTCACGAATAACTCAAATTTAAATATGAATTTTTAATATTATTACGTACGTTGTATAAATCATCTACGAGTATGAATATGTGATGTGAAAGGCACTACTACTACGAATTTGACTTAGACGAGATTCATCTCGTCTAAGAAATTTGATAACCCTGAACTCCCATTATTGACCACTTGAGTGTGAATTAAGAAAAACCCGTTACAGTTTTAAATTTTTTCGAACGAGTGAGCGAAGCGAACGAAGTTCTTAGTGGCAACTAGGCGTTTTGGCTGAATGTTTGTATGTATGTCCGTATTTTTTGTCCGTGGATAACTCTTAAACGGGTGATCAGATTTTGATGAAATTTAAAACATTACCTAGGACATTAATACAAATTAACTGTTAGAAGAGAATTTTGAATTATTCCTTGAAAAACTTCACAGTTTTTGATTTATGGGAGTATAATCTATTTTCTTTGTACGAAGTTAATTCTTAAACGGACGATCCGATCATGATGAAATTGAAACCTATGGAAATAACATCAATGCAAAACGATTTTTGCGGAGCATTTTTGATAAATGGGGTAATTATTCAGGTATGGGGTCTTAATGGTTTTTATTTGATCCGAGGATATCTCCCGAAATGATCTTCAAACAAAAAAAATTACAACATTGTGAGAAAACATCAATATAAAACGATTGTCGTGGGGGATTTTTGTTAAATTGGGTAGTTTTTCAGATATTAGATATTTCATTGAATTTCTTTATCTTGAACAAATTACCAATTTTGATTAAATTAACAACTTAAGATAGATTAGGCTTGCCCAGCACCTATACCATCCTCTCAGCTTAGTCAGCTATTATTCAGAGGAAAGAACAGGTCAATACGTCTGAAGCTAACTAAGCCGCGGGTTTCCTCACGATGTTTCCTTCACCGTTAAAGCTCGTGTTAAGTGTGCACATAATTTTTTCAAGAAAGAAAAAATCCATTGGTGCACGGCCGGTATCGAACCTAATCCATCTTACAATGTCCCAGGCACTGCAGCGTCCCGTACAGCATGATTACCAGTTGCTGACGCTGCATAAATCATCTACATATAATAGATGCAAAGGCCTTACAACTTAAAAAGATTATTTCATTTTCAAAATTAACGTAAGATATTCATTTTGTAAAAGTGGGGATTACTCACGTAGTATTGTAACGTCGAAGATTCAGTATCGTGTCGGCCCCAGGCGCGGACGGGCATTCAATCCCATGATGATGATTTTCTTGAAAAATCGAAACGTGTCGGGAATAATCTTCGACGTTACAATACTACGTGAGTAATCCCCGTTTTCACAGAATGAATTACAAAGATTTCATAACAAGATTACATCAATACAAATCGATTTTTTTGAGCAATTTTGATAAATTACTGGTTGTTGGTATGTTAATGGTATGGTTGTTATACATGGGAAATTAAACAAATTTTTGTCCGAGGATAAGACCCTTGCTTATTCCCTCCCTCCCTATTAAAGAAAGTAAATCTCGCTCGTTCTAACTCTTATAGTTTTAGAGATTGCGAGGAGTACTTATTATAAATAAAAAAACAGAGATAAAGCAAACATTTTATTCCCCGGTGGGGATCGAACCCCTCCTGCGTCTTAGCCGGCTTCCTCATCTATTTGGCTCCGACTTCATCTTTGGCTTACTTTCAGAAATAATAAGAAATAGGTATAACCTACTTGTATAAAGAATAATGGCTATGTGTCCTCGAATCCCGCAGGATTATAAATTCCGAGCAAAGTTGAGGTTCCATAAAATAATGGTGACCCAAAACTTATCCGACGTCAACTAGTTTTCAATAATATTTTCATATTACTTTGGAAGATACAAGAACTGGAGCGGTAAACAGATTTATCAATACAGGACCTAGACTTAATCCTGGTAAATTTTTGGCCTCTATTCTTATCAACATGAGGATAAGGTACTTTGTAAACTTTCGCGATTTGTAGACATAATTTTAAAACTAATTAACGGGATTTTATCGCGTACTTACCTTATTTTATATGTTATGAAATTAACTAATTTTTCCAGTCGTTTTATACTTAATGCTAAAAAAACATTAAATTGTTTCAGCTAGATACTGGATTTTAAGTTGGAAATATTTCCTGTAATTTCTTTTAATTTGAAACTAGTAAGCACTGGGACAGCTACTTTCAGCCCATCATTTTATCAATTTACCTTATTTAATACAATAATTATTGATAATATATATATAATAATATGTCCAAATACGATATTACTAAATAAAAGAACCGGACAAGTGTAAGTCGGATTCGCCCACGATGGTTCTGTATAAATTCCTACATATTACAAAAGGAAAATCTACAAAAAGATTTGGTCACCCATACTGTTTATGACCGCGTGTACCGTTTTTTAACCTCGATGATACGTACTTTAAATAAAGACTATATTAGTTATGATTTCATTAAGTACAAATGTTTTAAGATTGTTCCCGGTGCTTGTAGTATAATCGATGCGCCCGGCCTCGCGAAACTAAATGCCGTAGGTGCACTCGTGATTAGTAGCGAAAAATTTCGCGCGTGGCCGCGCTCATGAAAAACATGATTTATAATTTGGGTTAACTATTCCGACGCCTGAACTATATATTTTTAAACGTTATTGAATAAACGTATAGCATTAACAAGAATTCGCAAATATACCGGTTGGAAAATGAAATATCGAGAAAAAAGGCAATTCTTATTCTCCGATTTTTAATATAAAAGTAGAGCAATCATGTATTTTATTACTATTTGTATTTTTTATGTGTAGGCCGCTAGTAAAAAAAATTACAAGATAGAAGTACGAAATTTGTATTCACTGCAAGAGACTCGGAGAAAATTCCAATTTCAGTGGAAAACTAAACTTTGCTAATTACCGCAGACCACTACCTAAAGAGTACATACAACACGAAGCCATATAAACTTGACTAGATATATTTAAATTTCTGAAACTTAGGTCCCGATACCCTAAAATATTCCGTAAAACAACTTTAAGCTAAAAGGCCAGGCAGTAGGCACCCGTGGTGTAGTATTTAGTAGAGATACCGGTAGTAAATATACCTAATATAAAGTAAATAGAATACGTTTATCTCAAGAACAAGCAAACTATTTAATGATGTTTTCAATAGTTTGTTTTTTTGCTTGAATGTGCGTAAAAAAAACAAATCAGGAGCAAAGCCAAGGGTTATAAGAACTTATAAGTAAATAACTAATATTACATAGAAGCAACGACGGTAGAAGTATTGCGCAGGGTAAACGAGAAGGGGACTCTATTACAAGTTGTAGAGAACAGAAGGGGAAATATAATATATCATAAACGACGTAATATTTTCAATTAGGATATAATAAAAGGCAGAGTGTAAGAAAGAAATGCAAAACCCAGGATTAATTATTCACGGGGGTACCCAAAAGGAACCGAACTGCATGATGTTGTAGAGGGCAGTTTTTGTAGTACCGCGTTCTGCCACTAGGGTTGTATACAACCACCATTCCAGAGTCAGTAAACTAAGCATCTTACATCGCTAAAGAAGGTTGCGTTCGGAGTATGTGATTTTTATTGTTGTTTTTTTGTGTGTTCGTCGCAATGTTTGCAATGGTTGATTCTCGAAAAGCAGTGAGCAGCCGCCGTAAAGTTTGGCTTATATTGCTCGAAAAAACTGGCACAGAAACTCTGGAAATGACCAAAACGGTCTATAAGGACGATGCTATTTGGAAATCTCAATTGTTTGAGTGGTTTGAAAATGGTAAAATGTCAATTGAAAGTCGTCCATCCACAGCCCAATCTTTCGATTTTTTTCGAGTTTGTTCCACAGGGTCAGACAGTAAACCAGGCTTTCTAACAGGTAGTTTTGAAAAGATTGCGCAACAGTTTGCGGTGGAAGAGCCTGTTTTGTGGCAGTCGGGCGACTGGTTTTTCCACCACGATAACGCCTCTGCTCACACAATTGTTTTGAGCAATTGAATACAAGATTGGACAAATGTATAAGTGCCAGTGGAGAGGTTTTTTGTTTAAAAATTAAATTCATAAATCAAAATAAATAAGTTCGGTTTCTTTTGGGTACCGCCTCATATGAACCAGTGAAGGAGAAAGTTTGCTGTCTTGTCGTACAAGAAGGTCAAGGAGGCTGGAGACCTGGAGAAATAAATATAAAGGGTTGCACAGTTGTACCGACAAAGTTGAAACACTTTAATAAGAATCAGAAGAGGAGAATAATGTGTATAATTTTTTTCTATGTAATTGTTTTTAATGATGTGATCATAGATATAAATTGTATCTAATCATAATTAGGGTTCCGAACCAAATGGTAAAAAGGATCTCTTATGTTGTACTTATGCCATCGACTCGAAATTTGGAATATCATTATATAATGCTTGTTCACTAATATTATCAGTTGCGCTATCTGTTAAAAGATGGTGCTGTTAAGGTTCTCCGACTAATATGAACCTCCTTTAACACAATTAAAATTGTATAACGGCACAGAACCCTCGGTGCGCTTGGCCGGTTTTATTATTTCTCTTAGATCTGTTGAAACCTTTAGCCTCTAGATCTTTATGGTTACATCAAGAATTGTTCTAGCCGTTGGTTTTCATAAAATGGTAAAATAAAATTACAAAATAACTTCCTGTACTTAGAAATGTTTCAATACCTGATATTACTCATGTTTTATGCTAGTAGTTTTTCTCTGTAACTCTGATATTAATGGATGCTAGCAAGGGGTATTTCATCGGAGTAATGAAAGGTTTGACCTTAAGGTCGTAGTTCCTCATAACTGGATATTCAAGGCACAAAAAATATTATTATCTATATACTCTTAAATATAAGTAAATGCCGTAAAATATAGATCAACGCACAGCCCAAACCCCTGAAGATAAAACGCTAAAATTTGGCATGCTGGTTTATTTTACAGCAAAACCACCTATTAAGAAAATATTTTTATAATAATTTGACCCCTAAGGGGGTAGAAAGGGGTGCCAAAATTTGTATGTACAATTTATTTTTATCATAAATAATTTTCACTTTGAAAATAGTTTTAAATACAAATAAAGAAACAAGTGTTTTAGCATTTTTTAAATAATTCTTAGAAGGGTTGAAATCGAGGGTTGAAGATTTCCAAAACTCTGTAACTATTTATAAGAGAGAGGTGTAGGAAAATTTGTGTGTGGAGTTGTTTCGAAAAATTATTAAATGTGAGGTTATTTTTAATTCAATCTCGGCGGTAGAATAAGGAAAGTTTTTATGGAAATTATTTTTTTAAATGATTTCAGTCTGAAACTTATCAAATAGTATTTTGAGTACAAATACAAAATAATTGTGAAGTATTTTTTTAAATTATCCTTTAAAGGGTTGAAGATTTGCAAAACTGATTCGATCTACCTGGCTTTAATTGTTCTTGATTGTTATTTTGATAAGATTGTTCTCTCTTATAGATTCTAATCTTTCTCTTGTAGTGTCTAAGAAAAGAAAGGGATTTCTTTTCTTAGACACTACCGCTTGGCACTACTAGTAGAGTGAAGGGAAATTTTACTTTTCAAATTTGACACTACTATTTTTATTGGATGATTAAACGCATACTATGAAATCTCATTACCAACTGCACTACTAGTACTTAGTATATCAAAGCAAGAAAAACAAAATATTTATTTGTTCCAAAAAAATCTTTAAAACCTTTGATTATGGATAAATAATTAAAGTTTAAAATATAAGGTTATCTCTTACTCCGTAATATTTTATATCTACTGTGCAATAAATAAATAAATAAACAAATTCGTATGTTCAAAGACAATGCTGTTACTTTGTAACTGTTTAATTGTAACATATAAAATAGGGGCGTGTGAACATGTGTATGGATTACCGACTAGAGGATGACTCAAAGAAAATCGGCTACCCCAGTATCTGCCAAAGTTCCTAAGACAAGTTTGAAAATAAATCATTCAAAAATCTGCAACGTCTACCTTAAATCCTGAGGTAAATTAAATTTGAAAATATAACTCATTTAATTGTTTTGCTACAGCAAGCAGCCTTTTCTGCTAAAGTGTTCAACTTATTATTAAACTAACAATGATGAAGGAATCATTGTTACTTCAAAAATCAACAATTTTGCTAGAGCAGTGTTCGCCAAAGTTCTTCAGTAGAGTTAGGTAAAAAAGAGTTTTTTTTCGGCTACCGCAGCGTCTGCCAAATTTCCTCTGTTAAATTGAGTTTGAAATGCAGTCAGAAATGTTTTCAACTGCCACAGAATCTGCATAAACTCCAAAGACAGGCACAATCAGATCAGACAGGAAGTATTAAAATCTAGTGAAAAAGCTAGTGTAAAATAAGCCATCATTTATCATTTTGCTACATCGTGCAACGGTGGCCTGGCTCAGGAATTACCGCTGGCATTAGGAACGAAGCGTTTAGAAAATGAAAGTACGTACTCATTTTTAGCATATTACATGTTTCAAACTAATTCAACAAACCACGCCTAAACAAGCCTTGATTTCAGTGCGACATAATCTTTACTTTGTTTTAATTCAATATTTTATTAATACCTTATCTTACACGAAACAAAAGTTATTTTAAAGCCTGATGTGTGCCTCTCTAATCCTATAAAATTTAGCGTGTTTCAAAGCGTCCCTGTAATGCGATTATAATTTCAGACGAGTATTTCATATGACGTCAGAAGCCCGCGCTTTGGAGAATCGCGAACACAATGCATCGTGAGGGAGAATGCATCAATAGTTTGCCCTTAACCTTTCAAATGTGTGGGCGGACTGGTGGATGTACCTAGGGCTGCTAGTGCTAAGTAAAAGACGGGGTTATCCGGCTTTTACCCGGCTTTTACCCGGCTAAGCCAAAGATAAAACTTTTTAGCATTCTATGTATGTCTGCATGTACGCTTGTTTACCGTAGCGCCTTAAATTCTTATACAATTGTGAAAATGTTGTCATGTTGTCTGTTTTAGGGTTCCGTACCTCAAAAGGAAATAGGGTCACCTTATAGGATCACTTTGTCGTCCGTCTGTCTGTCTGTCTATCCGTCTATCGGCCTGTCAAGACTCTTTATCTCGCGAACGTGTATAGGTATCGAGTTGAAATAATAATAATAAAAAAAACATATGCTCAAATATACAGCCTCTTTTAGCTGTGAAAGAAATAATGTTTTAAGTTAACCTGAAAAAAAGATTCGTCTGTTTAAGCCGCAAAAAATGCATGTTTCGATATTCTAAAAGGAATCTATAAAATCGTCTCTATAAAATTACGAAATCAATCATCAATAAGCAACCCTACGCCATAAATTGGATGGAATCCGAATCTTTTTGTGCATTTTTAAAACTTTTACGAAATCAGATCAGTTAATGTATCATAATTATTATGTTCCTACATTCCTATAGAAGAGTCCACCAAGGGTGGGCGAGCCCATCATGCACTTGTCCGGTTTTTTATTAACAAAAATTATTATTCAAAAGCATCAAAAAACCACTCGGGTTTGTCTAGATCATGTACTCAAGAGATGGAAAAGTCAGAAAAAAAAGTTTTTTTTCTCGTTTTCGTTCTTCCGGCTTTTACGTCAAGACTTTTAATTTACATTTAAGCCAAAAATTCAATAATTAGAATATGGAAGGCTGATCATTGAATTTTTTGAAGAAGAGAGACTCTTTTCCAAAAAATTAACATAATGAGTTTTATTTTATTAATGAGTTTTTATTGACCACCAAGAGGTTGCGGGTTCGATTCCCGCCTCGGAACAAATGTCTGTACGATCCGCAGATATTTAATAACTTTGAAACTTAGTAAGAGTGAGGAGTCAATTATGTTTGACCCTAAAAGGTTTATCAAATTGTATTTTTCTTAGTAATTTACACTATAATTAGCTTAATTACCTTGTAACTGTACCTTTTATACTTTTTTTGAAATAAATGCATTATCTTATCTTATTTGTTCAGGCTGTTCTGGATGATTTTTTAAATATAATAAAAAAATATCTATGTAGTATAATGTATTATATATATCAGTCATCTAGTACCCCATAACACAAGCTCTGCTTAGCTTGGGGCTATATGATGATGTGTGAATTGTCCAGCATTATTTATTTACCTACGACCACGTCTTCTAGATTACCTAATGGTTAAAAATCTAACGCGATGCGTTACAAAATCAACAATAACAATTTTTAGCATTATATTTCATCTCATCTGATTGAGCACTATCGTGTCCGGATTTAAGATATTTCTAGGTCATCTCTAGAGGTGGGTAGGGGGTAGCCTACAGCGGTGCTTAACGAGATCGCTCTTAATGTAACTCCATGCCATATTCAGTTTTATTGTTCGATTCGAGGCATGTAGCATTTGTTATTGAAAACCATTTATTTTCAACGATTTTTCTAAAAGTAAAGGTGTCAACGATTGTTGATTCAAATATTGGAATCAGGTTTAAATACCTTGTTCTTATGAATATAGAACTATTGTAGAAAGATCTAGATCTAGAATTTATTTTTAACGTTTATTACGAATTCGTGTATCAACGTTTAGATAGAAAATGCTTTATTGCACACCTTAAACTAAACAAATTAACAAAAATGATCTTGGAGATCATGGATCTCCAAGATAATGTGGAGGCGTGTGTCCATCAGTAGTCGTGGACAGTTAATGCGGCTGTGATGATGATGATGATGATTTTATTTGATCTCGATGATGATGATATCCCCGCGCACTGTAAGCACTAATGAACGGAGCCGACGCAACTGACACGGCCATCCGGTGCGGACCCACACCGCAATTATTATTCCAGCAAACACGTTGCGGGAAATTAAACACACTTTGTTATCGAATTCGCACTCGTCACTGCGACGCTCGTTTGTATTTACCGAACGGTGATTTGGGGGAGTCTGCGTCGCTAACGAGATGAGAACGGACGCGTTAGGTATAGCTAATTATAACAAAATTTAATTGCAATAACAGTAAGTTTTCCGTAGGGCACCGCCAGAAGTATGTTGTCCTGTCTTGCACGTGGATGAAGTAAGAATCTGCTAAAGGTTTACGGAAAAGGCATAAACATACAAAGGAAGAGAATAATCACACCGATTAAATAAATTAGAAATATTAATTACTTGTAATAATTATATTATACCAAAGATTGAAATCGTTAAATACGCCCTTACTAAAACCGTGCCGTTTTGTTTCCACACAAATGAGATAGCTCGCTCATTTAAAATATGATTGCACGATAAATGGTAGCAATAGCACTTCGGTTTATCGGCAAAACCAGTGTCGCACGCGCACTGTTCTTGCATTATTGATGACACACACTTAAAGACAATACCACAGATTTAAATATTTGTATTATAAAGATGATTTGATAATTTGAATTATCGCGAAAATTCTAAAGATATTGCGAAAACAGGGATAACAATATTGTGATTATGTAACCATTCGAATATACAGCCGCTTTGATCTGCCACTGTGACAGAACCGAGATGGACAAACAGTGTAGGTAAGTTATTAGGATTTTTCGGAAAATCTCTAGAATTGTCGTGATAATTCGAATTATCAAATCATCGTACGACATACACATAATTCACATAAATTTATATTAATACTAAGGTAGGTAGCATGCAGAATTACTTATGTGGAATATGAATAATGAATTAATGACATTGAGCAGTGCATCGCACTTGATAAGTAGATATGTACCTACATAATGTCAACAATGAGCAATAAAACGCAGTTATTCAAATGATTCATAATACCTAAACCTGTGATTACATAAATTTAAAATGGTTATTGTATCTTTGTACCTTCAAGCTAACCTTTCACATGCTGGTCATTTCACACCCTGAGCATCTAGCAGTGGACAGTTTGCATTATGTTTATTATTGACCTTTTGATATGGTTTGTGTTTATTTTTATGATGATTATCACACACTATGAACAGTTTCTATGAGAATGAACTAAATAGAACTTCTTACGTAATACCAACCCTACGACTCCTACGAGTCAGGTAAGAGTACCTTGTTTTAACTTATGCTTACTGCCCAAAGATATAGGTCGCTAGATTTGTCTCGACACCAAAAACTGTAGCATTGTCTTTATTATGTGTGTTAACAGTAATACCGACGCACGCACACTGGTTTCGCCAATAAACCAAACTATTATTGTTACCATTTGTTATACAATCTTTTTGCACGAACTTTCGTGAAAAAAATAACACACACGGCTAACACTATGTTATGTGTATGTTTAGAGGTACATTGATTCCAAAGGAGTGAGCTCACTCATGTCATGCGGAAATAAAACGGTGCGGTGACATTACGGTAAGGGTGTATCTTAAGATTTAAATCTTGTTACGAAAAATCGTATCTTTACTCCAACGGGCAACGTTGGAATAAAGATAAGAATTTTCGCGATAACAAACTTTCCATTGTAGAGGTATATTTTACCTCCCAATCAATGTTTTGAAGCCCCGAGTAAAGTTCAAGGTTCCGGTTTACAAGCGGCCATATGGCCTACGATTATTTTTCTCCTTTCCTGTGATGCTTGCTTCGAAAAAGAGCATTTACCTCCTTTCTTATGAACGCTTTGGTGAAAAAACTGGCGAAGGAGACTTAAAATGGGCATCGAAACTCTTCAATATTAAAAAATTCACAAGTGACGATACCGAAAGATGGCTAAGATAATATATCCCTATCCACTAATCATCATACTTACCTACACATCATCATCATCATCTGCTTCAGGATCATTGCAATGAAATTAAATAATGTAATTATTTATTTTTTTACTTCAAATGTACATGTACTCTATTTTTAAACGCGTAGGTAACCAAAAGAAAACTTTTGTATGGTCAGTCTTCCCGGGACCATGCTTGGTGCAATCCAAGCGAAACGTCGGGAAGTAATAAAGGTAATTTACGCGATAAATACCCGGTTATAATGTATGTTAATAATGTGTTGTGATCGCGAAAGTTTAAAAAAGACAACTGTTGTATGGGCTTACAAATAGCACCAAGGCGTTCACGCGCCATTGTTTTTTCCAATCATAATTTTGTTTTAACTTTGGCATTAAAACGCTTAATCTTAATAAGGTTTGACAAGTGAACGGAACATTCTTTAAAGTACACATTTATAGCTACATTTGCAAGGTTCCTAAAATACGTTTAGCGGCTAGACACAATTAAAAAGAGAATTAGAATTTATTCATAGATTTGCCATGGGGTGCCGGCAGTAGAATGTTGCCCTTCCTCTCTTTTTCTTGCCCGTGGATGCAGTAAGAATCTGCCAAAGGGATACCTCCGAAAGTTGGGCAGCTGCGTTTTTCCGTGTATCAACTTCCTGTACTGCGCTTGCCAAGCTTGGTGGGTATGGGAACAACCCCTCATGACTTCGGAGATCCATGATGGTGTCTGTCCAGCAGTGGACGTGGACAGTAGTCCCACTGTTGAGATTATACAATTTGTCACTTCGTTAATGTGTTTATCCACTAAACGTCGAATAAAAAGATCCTTGCGAAAGTCGCCCTTCGCCTGTTGTCGTTTTTAGTGTCTCGTAATATACATAACAGCAGCGACGTTTCTTTTCTCTTTCCACTCGTTGTTTTTTGTAATATCTATCCTGCTCTTTAATGCTATCTTGGGACTATAATTGCTAAATAGATAAACAATACTTTAGAAATGCTGACGGAAGATCTCATCTTAATCGCCAACTCATATCTGTTTCGTCCTTTGATTTGTACGTATGCAGTACCGAGGGTTTTCTTGCAAAACATTTCTTAAATTCAGAAATGTTAAGTAAACCTCTAGACTCAATAAATAGGACGTGGTAGGGAACTTATATTAATACCAACATTCATAAATTATATACTCAGGTATAGTGCTCTAACACAGTTCATGCGTGCACAATGCGCAGTAAAATAAAAATGCAACTTGCAAATAAAAACTGAGAACGCCGCTCCACTAAGATCCAATTCAACAAAGTCTTCAAGGTATCTCACAAAAGCTAGAGAAGGCCTTCCAAAACATAAACCTTTGGTAAAAATAGTAAGGGATCAAAGTGGATTATTCGAAAAAATAACACCGATAACACAGATATAAGGTTGACTTACGTAGTTGCTTCTGAACTGCCCCCGCTCTTGATACGGAAAAATATCTTTCCGAAGATCGGAAGGCCGGGCCTAAAACCAAATAAAAGCAACCTCAAACTTAAAATTAAGCTGATTCACTGAGAGCTGGCATTTTTATTTTCAGGGCTTACCGCAACTGATAGAAAACTGTAAGGCATGTTATTAAATCTTAAGTTCTTAATAAGAAGGCGAGTTATGTAAGTTGGACGGACTAAGGCGCTGGAATGGTAAGTACAGCGCTGTGCAAGATTATTTCATCTTTTTATATTCAAGACAGCAATTGCACCTAGTTCCTGTCTGTCAGGATATAAATTCTGCTGCGTAAAATAAGAAATCTTCTCGACAGTTGTGAGTACGTTTTATTTAATTTAGATATATTTTGACCCCTTTTATAAAAATTGATTTTTAGTTTATACGATTTGGCAGAGCTACTTTATGAAGCATTAATAATACTTACATAATCTAAACGGGTATTGTTTATTGTTCGACGTTTATGAACCATGCTGGTTAAGAGATGAAATCCGACTTGCGAGATAAAAATACTCGTATGTGCTGACGTTTCAACTCGAAAGTGCACTTACAAGATTTATTCTCCAAAAAGATTTCTAAACGGGAAGCTCCCGACTATAGGTAGGTACCCACCCCATACATAAAACTACAGAAAGTCGTTAAAATATACTCTTCCAAATAAATATTTCATGAATCGAACCAAATGTGCCGTTTAAACGTAAATACACGTGAGTCACATCATATTACATATCTGAATACAAATAAGTCTATCACCCCGGTAATGTATGAAGAAGTATCTCTATCATACCTAATATTCCTATCATGGCCCATTATTTATTTGGTCCATGGTACTATTACGATAAAGTATTACCAAAATTCATAAAAAAAATTGTGTGTAATTTTTTTAGGTAGGTACATTTATTAGAACTAGACTAATGCATGGGTAATTATTTGTTTGCGATATTCTTGTAAATTCCGTGAATTTCTATTTTAATGTTATCGAAGTATTGTTCTTCGTCTTTTTTGCTGTCATGTTAAAGTTAATTTGTGGCAACAAAGGACGCCAAATCGGAGACGGGACTACAGGAGCTCATAGAGGCATGCCCTTCTTCTTCTACAACATCTGCATATCCTTCGGGTATGCTCAGGGAATGCTGCCAGCGGCCCAGAGTCCTTCTCCGGTACTTTAAGGAGTTGGGCTGGCTAGGGTCGGGCTAGCATCACGGGGGACAATGCACAATACACCCCCATGCGGGACATCAGTGCAGATCTAGTTACCCCCACAAGAATAAGAATAAGAACATTCATTACTATACGTGCAATCGAAGAGCATACTGCATAGTAAAAGCAATCAAGTTACAAATGCCAATTTGATCCAATTGTCGGCAAAATATTACAGGTCCATAATAATAGCCCTCCCGATACTTAAATACAGGGCACTGCAACGGGCAACTTAACATCCACCAGTAGCAACAACACAATGCAATACTGTAAAATAACATAATCATAAAACCATTTTACAGTACCAAATTTACAGTTTTACAAGTCAATCACAGTTAACATTACTTTAGATTGGCAAAGCATAGATTTAAAAAATACAAAATAAATTTTAATTCATATAGAAATAATAAATTTATAGAATAATAATAACATAATAAGTACAAAAATTCACAAAATCCATAAAATTAACATATTCTTTTTTCTTTTGGGCTCAATAATCAATTATATTACTTAAATTAGGATTGTTGTAAAATTAAGTTTGATGTTAGTTTAATGGCTAATTGTATTGTATTTTTAGTTTAAGATGTTCTTCGTTGGGTAGAACATGCCTTTGGCATTATGCTCACCAATTGTGCATTCTTGTAATTTGAGTGCAATAAAGAATACCTAACGCATAAAAAAATATCAATATACACCTTAGTCAACAGAATATTCTCAGGTTCATGGGTTTGGCTTTACAGTATACAGGTAGCTCGCTAAACTTATTTAACCCAAATATTGAAATCGATTTAAATCTTTGATCTAAAATGTAAATCACCAGGGGGTGATTGAAGGAGGGCCGTACCATATAATTTTTTGAAGAAGCAATGGAAGCAGCTTTACGTTAGGGCCCAGAATGTATACTGATTTTTCAGATTTTGTCAGTTTGTGCGACGGAGTGACAAGAAAATAAAAACACCTGTTATTATACGCATAGCACGGTTTTCGTTAGTGCCACGATCCTGGAACAATTCTTAGCAGTCTTAGGTTGTTTATATGTAAAGAGAGCCAAATGAAAAGTGTAATCGCACGATAGATATATTTAGAGGTATAGTAGCTTTAGGTACCTACAAGCCTTTAGGTACAAGCTGCCGATATAACTACAGGTTTAAAATATCCAATTAATATGGAAACTTCAAACTTTATCTAACAAACAGCGAATAACATTATGCCGAAGTGAGTATCGCAATTAGTTTTTCCCTCGTAATATTTTTATGCATAAAGAGCTCCTTTAGAGGCAAGCTCTGAATAAGTTTATTGCTAAGAAAAAAATCAAAGGCTCTGGTTTTGCTGGTGTTTTTATGAGACCTGTCAGTTTGATGTTTTGTTTATGAAAAAGAAGACGCCTTCTACAACTGAAGTTCAATGAGACGTTTTCAGTAAAAAAGAAAACAGTGTTTTCTACTAAACCTAACAGATGGGGCTGGCAAGCGGAGAAAGCATGTTTGCGGTTAATCACATTTGCCGTCATTGTCAAATTGTGTTTTGTACCAGTAACAGAAAACTAACGTCATCTATAAGTTTCAAAGGAACTATTTTTGATGTTTTTACTTTTTAATGAAAACGCCTAATTGAAGTTTATACTTGAGTTTAGACTTTAACGTCTTTATACTTTGTTAACTTCTTAATTTAGGTTTTCACTTTCCATAGCCGTATCCAAACACTTTATACTTTTTAATTGTAAGTCCACCCCTCCTTATGTATGTCATAGGTATCTTTTATCAAATCTATCTATAAAACGTAAACAAATTATTCAACTGCAATTCTATTAACTGAAAGAAACATTATTTTAAATAAAAAATACTTGTCTTACAATATCTTAATCTACCTTAGCAATCACTTAGTTCAAATTTATCGTAAAACCTTTTTTCTCGTAATTTTAAAGGTTAAGTACCAATCGTAAATCAGCCACCGTTAAGGACCAGACACTTTAGGTAACCTGAATAAATAACTAGGCAGTCACAGTATGTATCTATAGGTATAACCTATACAGAGGGTGTTCGTCGTCAAACACAAAGGGTGTTTGCCCTTTAAATGGAAAACGAAAATCATGTTTGTTTTATAGCTTTACAATAATTATGGCACTGCTGTACTATCGGGCTTCGACGAGAATGCTGATAAAATGTTAGAACCTATATAAACGTACTATGGAAAATCTTTATACCTGTAGATTATGTATATTTTAGATACTTTTACCGTATGAGAGGTATAGGTAGTGTATAATAACAACTTACAATAAATTTTGCCATTTTAAATTTTCCAATTTGTAAATATAAAATTTCCAAATAGGTTTTGGCTCAATCATTTTACTACCCACTTCTCATTCACAATTCCAGCAATCATTTCGGTATTCTATTGTAAATAAAAAGGGATCGTCAGTTGAAAGCCTCAACAAACATTTTCGAATGGAAGCCGATTAGTTCGTTTGTGCCTTCAACGGTACTTAGCTACTTGTTTGTTGTTCTTAATGAGCAGTGCCAGCCAAGTTCGGCCTGTTCTCGCCTCAATTAAGACTAAAAACATGACCGAGTGTCGTAGTCAGTAAGACTCGGAGCAGACGGTCCACTTAAGTTGCCGTAAATACTCTTGAAGCATTCATTCAAAGTATCGAAGGCACACCAACACAAAAAGTCCGCTACGAGATTGAAAATACTATTGACTGTCGCAGTCAATAAAACGATTGCTCTCATTGTACAGATGGGCCACTTATGTTAGTATGGTGAAATATCGGATGGGTGTTATAAATTATAATACAATGTGTGTTAGCGCACGCCATAATGGCCCGCTCTATATCGGGCCATTTAAGAGAAGATTTGGTGTGAGCTACAGTGCTATAGAAACCTGACAAAAAGCTTTGACAGTTGTATTAGACATGAATCTCCTCCATTACTGAAAGATTTTGGAATATCTAATCTGTATGCTAGAAATCGAATATTGCTATAAGCTTATAAGCTGAAAAACTATTGGCTTGCGCCTCAATTTAGACTTAAAACATAACTAAGTTTTGCAGTCACTAAGACCCAAAGAACATAGACCACTTAAATCGCTGTGGAGTCTCTCTTCTGTGTGAACAGCTGTACTAAAAGCATTTTACAAGAATAAATCTATTCGCTGTTATAAAAAGTTCGTCATAAATTATTAGACATGACTCTTTTGTACACGACTGACAGGTTTTTAAAAAGGTATCTTAACTCTACTCTTGGCAGGTCGGTTCAGAACGAATGATTGAGAAATAAGGCAGAGAACGACAAACGCGTTTCACCCTAGACATAAAACATGACCGAGTCGCGCAGCCACTTAGAGTCAAAGCAGAAAGGTCACTTAAGTTGCAGCAGGGACTACAAGATTTTGAGTAAGCAATGCTATTAGAATGCCTGATAAAAAAAACCTTTGCGGTAGATTATTACACATTTACCTCCTCCATGACTGAAAGGTTTAAGTATCGAATGTCCAGTTCAGCAAGACGATTCGAAATTCGTTCTTCTATAAGACGGATTCGAAAGTCTGTAGTCCATCAGAAGGCATCATAAGTGGCCTACTCCGACCCCAACCCAGGACGAGGGTAGCTCAATCAAGAATCAAAAAAGAATCAAGAACGTTACACGTGCTTGGGTGTTCATTTCTAAATAAATCTTGAATCGACAAGATTGTAGAGACAAGCAAACGACGTTCTATAAGCATTTGTACATCTAAGGTCATAAACTATTTTTTTAAAAAGCGTTTTTAGAACACGTAGGTAATCCAAGGTTAGAGGTAGTCCAAGCCTTAACTATCATGAGTATCGTGTCCCTAAATATGAAGGTGGTAAATTTCACAGATTATGAGATTAATAACGATTACGAACATCAAAATTGCCTAATGCGCACTCTTAATAACATGTTAACAGCGTGTCTGGCGCGGCTTGTAACATTAAAAACAACTTCCACCATTAGGGATCAAAACAAAAAGTAAAAACACTCGATGGTATATTCAAAGTTTCCAAGTTACGCAGGTTCCCCAACAATTGTTATGAAAGAAGAATCTTTTTATCCCGATCTACGTTACCCAGGAAAAAGGTATTTGTGATTTATGAGGCTTTTATTGTGATACTGTGATTGAAAAGGTAACAAAGTGTTAGTGCTTGCCTATTTTGGTGATAAAGTCACGTTATTAAGCATAAAGTAGAATCAAATACACAAAATATAACAACAATAAATACGGATAAAACTCCATGAGTAATAAATGTCATTATTTCCGATCGGAAATACCTACCTCTACCTTTTTCACCTTTATGAGTTTCCTTTATCATAAACTTCATCCAATCAAGTACTAACTTACAACTATGATCATGTCCTAGATTTTTGTGCAAATGAAGTGATCATTGAATGATGTCATGAAAAGTTAATGATATTAAAAAAATCTAATAATTAAAACAAAACCTGTTGTTCACTTAGGTACAGTGTAAATTTTGTTGTTCCGCCATGTACTGTAACGTTAAACTGTTTTTCAGGATCAGAAGATAAAATACTTACGAAGTCCACTCGAGTAAGAAAATATTTTCGCAATCTCCTGGACCCATTTCTAATACAGTAAGCAGGAATCAATAAAGGAATATTGAGTGACCCTTTCGTCTGGCTTCACACGAACACAAATTCGAGTGTCGTGTGATGTGATAAAGTTATGCGCTTACAAAATGGAACTCTCACGGAGCTTTGCCAAGAATTTTGTTAAAACTATACCGCCTCCCTTGGCCTAACAAGGCGGAGGTTACACAACATGTTTTAAGAAAATCAAGATTTTGTGAAAAGGTCATTGATTGACTATTGAATTTGACTCTTTTTTTAGGGTTTCGTAACTCAGAAGGAAAAAAATGGAACCCTTATAGGATCACTTTGTTGTCCATCTCCCCGTCTGCCTGTGTGTCTGTCTGTCTGTCAAGATGATGAAGATCTCGAGATCGAGTGTAGAGGTTATTAACACATATTTAAACGGGTATTTTGCCCAGGGCAATAATAAAGGTAAATAGCGCGATAAATACCCGTTTAAATATGTGTTAATAATGTGTCGTGTAGAGGTATCGAGTTGAAATTAAAACCATATATTCAAATCTAAGCTAACCTGAAAAAAGATACCACCGTTTATGCCACAAAAACGCATGTTTAGACATTCTCAAAGGAATCAAAATTTATAAGTTACTTCCCGTAGCCTTAGAACTATAAAATTTTGGCAAGGTATATTCGTCTTATACTGTAGATACAGAGAAAACTCCAAAAACTATACATTTGCAATGGAATCATAAAAAATTCAGAAATACAGAAATACGATTTATTGATAAAACCAATTTACATGCCAAATTTTTCAAAAGAATACTCAATTGTATTGAAATCACAAATTAATTAAATAAATCACATGGAATCAAGTAAATTAAAATAAAGTCATAAATGGGAATATAAGGTTTACAGTTGTAAAAGTTCGTTAACAGAATATAAATTCTGCTCGACAAGCCAACGTTTCAGTTTTAATTTAAAACAAGATACACTGCCATCAGATGTGACAGAGTCTGGTAGTTTGTTATACAGTGCTGGACCCATCACATGAGTTAACTTTGAAGACTTCGTGAGGGAGCGGGCGATGGTCGCGAGCTTCCCTGCATTTCGCGTTCCGTACGAGTGGGTGTCACCGTTCTTCATGAACTCGTTCAGGTTCGAGCGAACAGCCACTTGCATGATCACAATGCAGGCTACCCTGCAAGTAAGTATCCCGAGCTCTTTAAAATGTGGTTTGACGGAGACATTTTGCCGAATGTTAACAAGGGTGCGTATGGCTCGTTTTTGCATACGGAAGGCGCGCTCCCAGTCGGCAGCTCGCCCCCATAGCTCCCCACCATACTACAACACTGAGTGGACTGTTGCGAAGTAACAGCTACGAGCCACCTCCTCCGGCACCCCGCGAGCTACCTGACGGAGCGCGTAACACGCGCTGCCAATTTTTTGACACTGCTTATTGATATGGCTCTCCCAGATGAGGGCTTTGTCCATTTCGAAGCCGAAGAAAGTGGTCGATTCTGATGGTCGTTCTATTTACGCTGACTATCAGCTTTCTCACAGCTTTCCCTGATAGTCGGAAGTGTAGGAAGTGGGTCTTGTATAGATTGAGCCCCAACCCGTTTAACCCGAACCATCCCGAGAGTAGGGTGGCCGTCTCGTTCATCTTCTCCTCCAGCGCGTCTATGGACTGGGCGGTGACGATCGCGGCCACGTCATCTGCGTACATAAGTGTCTCCGTAGACGTCACCGCTCCCGGTAGATCGTTTAGAAGGAGGGAGAACATTATATTCGAGACTGAAGACCCCTGAGCTACCCCCATGGTGGGAGATAAAGGCTCCGTCCGCTCACTACCTCCAACAACTATTTGTGAACGATCACGCATCATATCCGTGAGAACGGCGTATGATGGTCCCTCGATTCCGTAGTGGCTCATTTTACCGGCGAGTCTCACCTCGGAAATCTTCAAAAAAGTACGAAATCAATCATCGAGGTTAAGCAACCCTACGCGCGGTCGTAAATTGGATGGTCGAATCTTTTTGTGCATTTTTAAAACTGTTTCCAAATCAGATCAGCTAATTTATAATAATTATTATGTTCATATATACCTACGGAACCCTCGGTGGGCTAGTCCAGCTCGCACCGTTGTCCGGTTTAATTTAGATAGGTATCTCTCGTAGCTCCCAAACGGATGAACCTATTTAAATGTAGCTTTTTTTATTCGAAAGGTGACTTGATCGAGAGATCTTAGCTGTGTTTGGTGGAAAGGCTATCCTTTCCACCAAACGCAGCTAAGAACTCCAAAGAATTCACTCAAATAAAGTACCTATGTACCTACTTTATTTGAGTGGATTCGGGGTATACTTCGGTTTAGAACAAAATGTTAGAGCTAGAAAGTTTAGGTTTCCGCAATGTTCATACTCCAGGGTCTGATGATGACCAGAATAGGATGGACAGGAACGGATCTGATTGATTCGAGATTTGGTACGAACTGCCCTCAAAGTTGGCATTGTATTTTATATTACAACTTTATTTCTGACGTTTATGTTTCGGAAGTTATTTTGGTCTTCTTATTTCGGAAGTTAGCGGTCTGTAACGAAAGTTACGAGTATAATTATCGAAAATAGATTCGACGTAACAGGCATGTTGAAAATATGTTAGGGCCCTAACTTGGATAAAGGTTTTATCGAGGTCACACGCTTTTGCAGTCACTCTAGGTGATCATTAAGTAGGTAACAATTCTCCCACAACAAAGTTCCACATATGGACATAGAAATTTACTAACGTGTTCCACTACACCAACGTCATTTGCTACATTTCCTTTTCAATAGGCCAATCAAAATGCCAATAATTATGACAGGGTATGGAAATCTAAATTCGACAGTTAGACAATAAAGTAACATAATAAAGTGACATAATCTCTGTATTTTTTTGCTTTTTAGCGTTCCGTACCCAAAGGTCAAAAACGGGACCCTATTAGGTACTAAGACTCCGCTGTCCGTCTGTCTGTCTGTATGTCAACAGGCTGTATCTCATGAACCGTACTAGCTAGCCGGTTGACATTTTCTCAAATGATGTATATCTGTTGCCGCTACAATAACAAATACTAAAAATAGAATAAAATAAATATTTAAGGGGGGCTTCCATACAACAAACGTGATTTCATGGCTGTTTTTTGTTCGATATTAATAACGACAACAGGTAGATGCTTGAAACATTCACAGAATACTTAGTTGTATATTTACTTTAAAAAATAATTATTAAATAAAAATAAAACAAATAGTGGAGGGGGTTTCCATACAACAAACGTGATTTTTGGCCGTTTTTTGCTCGATATTAATAACGGCAACAGGAGGACGCCTGAAATATTCACAGAATATTTCAAGCGTCGTATTAGTAAGGTTCGTGCGTGAGTCCGACTCTCCCTTGGCTGATTTTTTAAATTAGTAAAAAATACTAAGATTATTCATAAAAATAATTAGATGATATATTTTAACATTATTCAATTACTTACCTTTTTCTGTCAGATGCCTTCACATTTATGCAACACGTCTTGGCACATTCGCTGCAGTGCCTTAGACATTTTTAGATGGATTATACTTGCCCAGCCTATACGTATGAAGATGAAGCTGACTAAGCCACGAGTTTTCATACGAAGTTTTCCTTCACCGTTAAAGCACGTTTTAAATGTGCTCATACATTTTCATGAAAAAAACATCCATTGGTGCACGACATCACCTAATTAATAACAGTGTATATGTTACGGGTAAAGCTAGAAGATGGAGTAAACCTAGGTTTACCCGGGTTGACTTAGCATTACCCAAGCTTCTTGGGTAAAGTTCGAATAATAAGTAAAATAAAATTCGTTGTTTTAGCCGGGTACAACTCGGTCGGTCGAAAGGCGATGTAGGATGCAAGAGCGAGCTAAGGGCACCCCGAGGTTAGGTTTGGTTACTTTTAACCCTTTACACAGAAATAGGAGCCCCGCGAAGCGACGTACCCGAGGTTAGGTTTGGTTAAAACTAGGTGTAGGCACACTTCGGCTATTAGCCGTAATATATATAAAATCCCGAATTAAAATTTAATTTAATTATTATTCGTACTTTACCCAAACTCCTTGGGTGATAATAAGTAGTCCCCGAGGTTAGGTTTGGTTAGGTTACTTTTAACCCTTTACACAGAAATAGGAGCCCCGCGAAGCGACGTACCCGAGGTTAGGTTTCGTTAAAACTAGGTGTAGGCACACTTCGGCTATTAGCCGTAACATACATATATAAAATCCCGAATTAAAATTTAATTTAATTATTATTCGGACTTTACCCAAACTCCTTGGGTGATTCTAAGTAAACCCGGGTAAACCTAGGTTTACTCCATCTTCTAGCATTACCCGTAACACATACAGTCAACCGACTCCAAGACAGGCAATAAAGCGTTATTGAAGATACTAAGCTCAAGGCTTAGCAAGTAAAGTCACATTAAATGAGATTAATGTTTTATATAACACAGTCCTGGTATGTAAAGCGCGTAACGCGATCAAAATTGTCTTTGTACTGTGTAATAAATACTGCTTGACTTGAATTAGAACGAGAGTAACAATCGTTTAGAGATGAGGTGGTAACGTGGAGATATTTCAACCAACTTGAAATTAGGAAAAGGTCTTCAAGGCGTCTGTATTTTTTTTATATTTGCTATTCAGAACTCCGTTGTTAATGAACCGTTTTGATGGTTCGAATAATAATCCAATACACTATTTGCTTAAAAACTCAATTTTGATGCCGGGATATAAGACGGATCGAGTGGATCCGCAAATGTCTACATATAGCGTCTGTCATTTTTAGCAACATTAAAAACTATGAGTTGGTGAAGTCAAACTTAAGATGAAGATCAAAAATGGGCATTATCATAATCATACGCAGTACGGGATGTTGGTACACGGAAAGACGCTGCTGCCCATTTTCCAGAGGTATCTTTTGGCAGATTCTTACTGCACTCACGGGCAAGAGAGGCCAGGCTACATTCTAAAGCCGGCACCCCACGGCGATTGAAAAATTCAATAATTATAATAGTTGCGGTCTTATGATAGCATTTAACGTTTTACTGCTTGCTCTCTCTCTTGAATGTGACCCAATAAGCCGAAAGGGCGGTTTGATAAATCAGTATTTTTTTGAATAAAACATATTTAGGAAAAAACCGTTTTATTTCTCAACATAATCTTCCTTTTAACTCGATACAACTCGATACATTTAGTCCAGCGTTTTTCGATTTTATTTTCCTCCAAATAATAGGTCTTCTAAACACCGAAAATAGACTTTTGTTCTTTCATGACCTCCTCATTCGATTTAAATCTCTTAACAAGTTAGCTAACTTAATAAATGGCTGGGCCATTTCTTTAGGTTTAGAAACTAAAAATAGTCGCTAATAGTCGCTAAATCTGGAGATGGGAAAGCCGTAGCCCAATTTATGGATACCTACTTGCCATGGTGAGTACACACGCGTGCACCCGTGCATTGTCTTGATGGAACAAATTTTTTTTCTTCGATAAATGCGGTCGATTTTTCTTCCAATCAGTATCAAATCTGTTCAAAAGCTCTGAAGAATATTCACCGCTAATCGTTTTACACTTTTCCATGTAATCGATCTGAATGACACCGCGAGCATCCCAAAATGCCATGACTTTGTTGGCCGACAAACACAATTTGGCCTCCTTGACGCACGTTCACCCGGAAAAACCCACTATTTTGATGTTTCCTTGGTCTTCGGTGTATTGTGATGTATCCAAGTTTTGTCAACGGTTACAAAACGGCACATAAACTCGTTTTGGTTACGGCTGAACATGGCCAAACAATTCTTTGAAGTGGTCACACGGTTGCGCTTTGGTCAAGTGTGAGCAATCGCCGCACCCATCGCGCGGCTAGCTTTTTCTTATCCTAATAATCATGTAAAATATGATGCACCTGCTCTGCTGAAATCCCTTCAGCCTCGCCACCTCACGCACTACCATTCTCCGACCGTCCAATATCACTCCATGGATTGTATCGATGATTTCTGGCGTGGCAACCTCTTTTGGGCGATCTGAACGTTCAGTTCTACGTGCTAATCCGCTTGGCTATGTCGGTGACCCGAGTTCTTCTACGTATCTCCTGCTTTCTGATTCGATCCCGTAAAGAAACCCCGAGTATAGCCCTCTCCATAGCTCGTTGACTCTGAGCTTATTCATGAGGCCAATCGTGAATGACCACGTCTCGGTTCCAAGGCACTGAGGAATTTTGGACGAAAAGACGTTGCGTAGTTTCCCAAACGCTGCCCATCCGAGTTGGATTCGACGATTGACCTCTCCAAGGTCTAATCTATTCCTATGTTAAAATGTATCAAAATCAGTTTTGCAATTTTGCCGTGAAAGTGGAAGAAGAGTACACACTTTCGCTTGTATAATATTATTAGTAGATAATAAAGTGCATAACACCATCTAGTAGATAATTCAACTTTATTTTATTAATAAATCAATAACATTTTACAGTTGCACAAGCTATAATAAGCTAAAGCTAAGGAGAGCTTGTATTATGGGTACAATAAAATGCCATACAAATATCTTAGATGGTTGATTGAAAACTTTTTTAAATACTTATCTTACATAGATAAATATATACAGAATAATATATTGCAAACATTTTCGCGCGGCGAGAATTGAACCCGCACCCTCCTGCGTCTGATATATTTAAAATTCAAGTAGTTTTGAGTACACACGCCATGATCGGTAAATTAAAAAAAAACTCAAATCATGGTAAATGCCCCGCAAATATTGCATATAATATTAAAAATAATAATCTAACTCGTATACTAGTTAAAGAAACCGCTTGAAAATTTCTAATAAAAATGTTTCCGCTGTAAATTCATTTCATGCGAGATACAAGTAAGAACTCTCTGAAGTTGAGTTACTGAAAAGATTTACAGTGGCTTCGTGGCTTCTGTGGCTTAATTTAAAATGGTTTCACATTACTTAGGTCCACAGTAAATAAAAAACCTCGTCATCGTCTGGAGTATTAGTAAAGGGAGAAAGGCAAAACTAATGAGTTTTTTTTTGGGTTCCGTAGTAAAACATGGAATCCTTATAGTTTCACTTTGTTTGTCGGTCCGTCTGTCTGCAGCTTTACGAAGAGACAATTAGTCATAGCAAGCTGTAACTTAGCATGGACTTATAAAATCTAAAAAAAAAAAGTTCTGCCACATCTAAAATGTATGGGAAATAACCCAAAATAAATTATTTTTCAGCATTTATTCAACTGTATTGTTATGTTGGAATCATTATTTATATGCCTTTGCAAAATTAAACAGCTTTCTCGGACTAATAGTCTCTTCGTAAAGCCAAACATACCGGATTACTATAAACCAAAAACGCTAAATACTTGTTAATATGTATGGTAAACGTAAAAAACATTAATCAACTTCTTACAACAGGTCTACGGGTAACTACGGAACGCTACACCGCGCCTGGTCTGAAACGCACCTGGCCTAATTTATTTTATATTGTAAGACTCATCACGTCCTATTGCGGGTTAGCGAAAATGTTTATTGCTGTTTTACTGCTGTTGTTGAATTGTGTTGTGGCTGTACTTGGTATTTTTCATTTGTTCATCAAAGAAAATACGAATGTGTAAAACAGAAAAGATGCTGGGCATTCCACACAACATTTAGCCAAGTTAGCAGAGATATGCGTTTTGGTAGAGTTGATATGGGTACCAGATGATTGATAGAGACCTCAAATACGTTTTTAGAGTTTTGTAGTACAACAAAGAACCCTTATAGTTTCGCTTTTTTCTGTCTGTCTGCCCATCTGCGGCTTTGCGAAAAGACTAATCCTAGAAAGCTGTAATTTAGCACGGACATATAAAATAATAACACAGAGATTACGCTACAAAAAAACTGAAAAAATTATTTATTTGGGAAAAATTACTTCGCTACCCCTAAATGTATTTAAAAGAATTTACGGGTAGCGAGAACAATTTTTCGATTACAAATAGAATGTTGCCTCTCCTCTCTTAGCGTAGATACAATAAGACTGCCAAGGGATACCACCGGAAGATGGTCAGCAGTCTTTTCGTGTATCATTATCCCGTACTGCGCTCGCCAACCCGCCTTCCAACCTCCTCATGTTCTTGGCTCCATGAGGAAGGCCTTAATGTCCAGCAGTGAACGTGGACATTGGGCAGCAGTCGCACAGCTGAGATGATGACAGCTATTCGCCTAGTCTTTATATAAAAGTGATTAACAACAGACCCGTGCGCGCCATGCATATCAACTCTATACGTATAACTAGCTTTTGCCCGCGACTTCGTCCGCGTGGAAGTCATAAAACGTAAAATCCCCTTTTTCACGCAGAGCCACTTTGATTCGAAAATATAAATCCCATTTATTCCCTATCCCGTGGGAATATCGAAAAATCCCTTCTTAGTGCACCTCTAGGATACTCAAGGTATAAGTGTGCCAAATTTCAAGTCTTTAGGTCCAGTGGTTTAGGCTGTGCGTTGATATATCAGTCAGTCAGTCAGTCAGTGAGTCAGTCAGGACTTTGAATTTTATATATATAGATTTTACACGTTTAAAAAACAAGTTACATCATTTTTTCCAATTCCTAACTCATCTCGAACAAGCCCTTGTATGACAAAAGCCATCCCGTTTTTTTACCTGACAGCAAAAATATCCAATTGCTGGCAGATGAAATTACTAATTGGCTGCGTCTGGCAATGTCTGTACCAGATTCCCTTTACGTCCCCATGGGCTTGTAGAAAATAAGCGTACCAGGAACCAGCGGTTTTACAGCGCTAGTCATTATAAGGCATTTCAGTATTTTCAGGCAACAGTACTCGGTTTTTGTTTGTTTGCAATTTATAAAAAAGGGGGACATTTCACATAGGATGATTATTATGAAACATGATAAATAATTAATTATTTAATAACTTAATTAATTTTGTTTGCCAGTATTTGAGCCTAATTTTAAGTAAATCAAGTGAAACTATACCAACTTCAACCACCAGTAACTCAGGGGATGATTTTTGAGAAACGCTAGAACACGGGTTTAATTATTTTTATTTCGCAATATTTACGCAATAATTCAAGTACATTATGAGAAAAAGGGGATGGACATTTGTGGACGTGGTGTCCACAAATGTCCATCCCCTTTATTTTTACTCAGGGTATGAATGTTTGAGAAACGCTGAAACATGTCTTAAGTTATATATTAAATTTTCAATATTTATGCAAAAATTTAGGAACATTAAGTGAAAAACAACGATTTCTTTACAAATTTCATGCCCAATATTTTCAACTCAGGGATGATTTTTGAAAAAACGCTGAATGTGTTCATTATTTTCAATTCAAAATATTTCCACAAACTTTCAAAGACATTAAGTAGGTAAATAAAACCAGACAAGTGCGAGCTGAATCGCCCACCGAGGGGAACCCTCGGTGGGCGTTTCAGCTTGTAGGTATGTAGGAACATAATGATTATTATAAATTAGCTGATCTGATTAATTAAAAGTTTTAAAAATGCACCAAAAAAAGATTCGGACACCCATCCAATTTATAAGCGCATGTAGGGTTGCTTAACTGCGATTATTATTGGTAAACAAAAAAAAATTAAAAATTCTGAGGACGGTTTTTTTTTATTATTTCATTGCAAATGTAGTTTTTGGATTTTTTTCTGTATCATAAGACTGTCTCTGTGTGTATAAGACGATGTACCTTTCCAAATTTCACAGTTCTAGGTCTACGGGAAGTACCCTATGTATTTTTATTCCATTGAGAATGTCGAAACTTACGCTTTTTTTTACCTTTTTTTTTACGCGGCATAAAAGGTTGTATCCTTTTTTCAGGTTTACTTAGAATATTGATTTTTTTACGGCTTAATGAGGCTGTAGTTCTCGAGATAAAGGGTCTTGACAAAACTACAGACGAGCAGACAGACAGACAGACGGACGGAAAACAGGGTTCCGTTTTTTTCCTCTTGAGGTAAGGAACCCTAAAAACAAAATTTTAAATACCTACAAGCTTTTATCCCCTAATTTACACCCTTAGCGGTTGAATTTCGTAAAATCCTTTCTTATAGCTGGTCCAAGCTATAAAAACTACCTATCTCTTTATAATATTTGTATAGATTTCACCAACTGTGATTTTACGAAGGCATTTATTTGCAGACTGTTTTGCGCCATTTACGGACACGGGTTTTACCTTTAGAAATTGCTATTTATATGACTGTTATATACAATAATAAGAATAATTTAACTAGCAATTTCTCTATAAATAATACATAGAATGTTAAAATACAATAAGAAAAAGTCACATGTTCAGGTTGCAGTAAAATCCAGCTGTATTTAACTAGAACATCTGACCTTTACGAGAGCCGTAGGCGTTAGGCGCCTACCCCCATTCCACCCACTCTGGAACTGTGCAATATCCTTAGTATCCAACCCCTTTTGTACTATTACAATTGAATAAAACTAAATACTAGTTGAAAATATGAGACTTATGAAATAAATGTGCATTATATGCACATGTGCAAAACGCATTACGATGACAAGGTGTAATTAGGCGTATATCCAAATTAAGATAACTAAGTTCTTTCTCGTATTATACAAAATGCAAGAGTGCCTATTCAAAAATAACTGAAATTATGAGCTTATCATTTAAATACCTACTTCAGTTCGTAAAGTAGAATGCATTTTTAGCGCTGTCTCTGTGTGTAGCCGGCATAATAGCGGGTCCGACATGTTTACTTTTTACGATTTGTTTACATCTAGATAATATCGAACACGCTGAAGTCGTGTTTTCATAACACAAGTACGGCCGATTCACCGAAATAAAGCTAAGGAAATCGTCGCGGCGCCTACAAGTGTTTATTTACGTTAGCGTTTCCACTAGAAACGGATTTGTGCCGGTATTTATACATCAGGTGTTCCAAGCAGGGTAGCGTTGAAATGTTCCAGTCGTAGCGGTCCGGTGCTACGCGCGTAGCTACCATATGTTAGGCCACGAGGCTGGTATCGATCGGCGGCATGCACTCACCGTGGTCATTTTGAAGTTCAGCTTCCGCTGCAACGCAGTCTCGAGATGCAGCGCCATGTTCGCGGATATCAACGCTACGATTACTCTAGAGTTCGTTCAGGCACTTTATCATATAGTTCTGTATGCCGGCTTCGCGTAACAGGTTCGCGTGTGACGTACTATCGGCTCAGCGTGGCAGATCGCGTATTCGCGCGGCCATATTAGCCGCCTGTCACTCAGTTTCGGGTTCTCCTCCGCTGGCGGCGCCACGTGCGCTGCGCGGAAAACCGCGCGAGGGGAGGTTGCAGCGGTAAGTACTCTCCGCCGTCATTGATTTATAGTAAAACTTGTAATTGAGTTAAAAGTTACACTTTCGTGACATATAGCGGAGTTTATTTTAATAAAGCTGTGTCAGGAAAGTAAGTTATTTACGCAGTCGTATGTGGTAGCGTTTTTCAATTTACTCAGCGTCTATCTTAAACTACAATTACTTATTAAGTGAGTTTATTTTTCTTGCAGAGTTAAATGACCAAACTAATGGTGTTGGATTAGAAGATAAATTCGTCTTGCACACCACAGAGAACATATACAATACATGTCCATGTACAACAATGTAAAAATGGTAACTCTAGGACGAACTGTTATCTTAATTGGAATACTTATTTAATTAGAACAAAAATATATCTTTCTAAACGACTCACCTAATAAATATATATATATATATATACATTATTATAGAACCGACAACCGTTGGGGTAAACGAGTTCTTGAGTGGAGACCGCGGCTTGGTAAGCGTAGTGTAGGACGACCACTAGCTAGATGGAGTGATGACTTGCGGGCGGTCGCTGGTAGACGCTGGATGCGGCATGCTGAAGACAGGGTGAAATGGCGCAGATTTGGGGAGGCCTATGTCCAGCAGTGGACTAATATAGGCTGATGATGATGATGATATATGTATACATATAACTCTAGAGAGTGTACAGGTATTTGAAATTAATTTGTTGAAAACATCTGAATATATGGTGTGAAAAAATTTAAGCACCGACTTACCTTGAAGGATGCGCCGGGAATCGAACGAGCAACCTCCAGCGTTAAGACGCTGCAGGTTTCTAGACAGGACGCTAGACAAATATTTACTTAGCTGCAAATGTTTGTCCCGGTTCTTGATATGTTTTTAATTAATGATAATGATAAGTATATATAATAATAATAATAATAATAATAATTCTGGACAAATTACACAGCACCTTCTAGCCCCAAGCTAAGCAGAGCTTGTGTTATGGGTACTAGATGACTGATATACTTAATACATTATACTACATAGATAGATATTTTTATTATATATAGAAAAACACCCAGAACACCCTGAACAAATATCTGCAGATCGTACAGACATTTGTCCCGAGGCGGGAATCGAACCCGCAACCCCTTGCAGCGCAGGCGGACCTTCGCCCGCTGCGCCACAGAGCTCGTCATATAAATATAGAGATCTTATTTGAAATTTGTGACATTAATTATAATATACATACATATGTATAATTTTAGTAACTTATCAATTAGTTATTTTTTATCACTTATTCTGATCAACTTGTTATCTTTGTTAATTATTTTGTTATAAAATATTGAATAAATAAATAAGGTATGCATGTAAAAAAACAAATATCTTAGTATCCTATCTCTAGCACCCAAAACACCAACCATGCATTCTTTGGGGCTAGAATCTAGTCCCTGTTGGGTGAATCTAGTGATTGCTGGACAAAAGCCTCACGGAGGGAACAAAATAAATGTATAAATCATAATCATAATCAATCATTTATTTGCTAGAAGAATACATAAAATATCACAGTAACAGATCTTAGTGCTAAACGTCAGTACATGTATTCGGCCTGCATGCAGGCGTGCAAATATTAATAGAATTTAATTTATTTAATAATCTAAATATTCAATTATATTATAAAAACAATTACACATTAACCAATCATTTATTTTTCTCTTAAATATATTTCCATTTAACACCTTAAGCTCTTCCGGTAATTTATTATATATCAGTATACACATATTATAAACATTTTTTTTATATACGAGGGGTGATCAATAAGTAGTGAGAACGACATACTCCTTGGTAAGAAAAAAAAATACTGGCAGGCATAGCTCAGATACATATTTGTAATATTAATAAAGAAAAAAAAATCGATTCTCTTTTGTCTTTTTCTGAATGTAGTCATTTGTTTGCTGCGAGTCGGAACGTGTTCTCGAAAATGGATAAAACGAAGTGCGAGCCGTTATTAAATAGGTACCTCTGTTTAAAAAAAATTACGACTTAAGAGATTCATTGCGATTTGAAGGCAACATTAGGAGATTCTGCTCCGCCGTATTCCACTGTTACAAGGTGGGCTTCTCAATTTCGAGTAGGGAGAACGAGCACGGAAGACGAACATCGTTGCGGCCGTCCATCGACGTCAGTCACCCAACAAAATGTTGCGAAAGTCGAGAAAATTGTATTGAGCGATCGATGAGTTACCATCCGATACTTAATTCAAGAAACGGGTATTTCCTATGGAAGTATTCAATCCATATGAGTAGTAGTAAATAACAGAAAAGTCTCCGCAAGATGGGTGCCGAGAATGTTAACCGACAGACAGAAACAAAATCGACTTGACATTTCGAAGATATTGTTGGACAAGTTTCAAGAAGAATCTGAAAACTTTTTGTCTCGTTTCGTAACAATGGACGAAACATGGGTCCATCATTTTGATCCCGAGACAAAACAACAATCTTCGCAATGGAAACGGCCATCATCACCGACCCCGAAGAAGTTTCGTGTCGTGGCATCGGCTGGCAAGGTTATGGCCTCAATATTTTGGAACTCAGAAGGGATATTGTTGATTGATTACCTGGAGCGTGGAACCACTATTATAGGGCAATATTATACAGCTTTAATTCCCAAGTTGAGGAATGCCATCAAAGAGAAAAGGAGAGGGAAACTTCGAAGGGGCGTGCTGTTTCATCACGACAACGCACCCGCGCACAGGTCGGCAGTTGCGATGGCTGCCATTCAGCAAGCTGGCTTCGAATTGGTTGACCACCCCACTTTATCTGTTCCCCAAATTGAAAGAACCCTTAAGGGGAAACAGGTACGAAGACGATAACGAGGTGATGGATGCCGTGGAGAGCTTTTTGCAGGACCAAGACAAAACTTTTTTTTTGAAAGGGAACGAAGCCTTGGAAAAGCGCTGGACTCGGTGTGTAGAGAGACTCTGAGACTATGTAGAAAAATAAATTATTAAATTATCAAATAGTCATTATATTTTATCTCATTCTCACTACTTTTTGATCCCTCCTCGTATATCTTTATGGCTAGGAGGTTGATACAGTAAGTTTATAAATTTGGCTCTTTTCTGTCGGGTCACAACTTCACTCCGTCTTTTCTCTATCTAAAAATAATCAAAAAATATGTATGTTATAATAAATAATGATTACAATAAAATATAGCACTACAATTAATTTACCTTTATAGCCACGTTCAGTTTTATAACTGCCGTGATTCTTGTCTGATTCTTTAGTCAGTAGATATAATAGCAGATACAAATAGAAGTCCCGCCAACAAATTTTTAACTCACAAACCGAATCATGACAGGGTCGAGAGTTATTTCTTTGTAACAGACCTGTTATTTTAGTAGCAAAGTAATGATTACCTACTCAGGTGACAAACGAAAGCGCAACATTTAATTAAAACACTAGAGGCGATTTAAATCAAATCAAATATTTTCTTTATTTTTCTTCACAAATTAGGCTTATAAATCACATTATGAAACATCAAGGATGGATTCGATTCAAAATAGATTTTTTTCAAATAGGAATTGTAAAGCCTTGAGCAAACAGATAGAAAGAAGATCCGGATAGTAAATAGGAATAGTAAATAAGTAAATGTTGGACACCACAAACCGCACCATCTTATCTCATACGAAGCAAATCCTATGGAAATCAGATGATTGATATAGTAGTGAAATATAATAATAAAAGCCTTAATTGTCGCACTGCAGAGCAAAGACCTGTTACGTCCTTTCATTTCTCTTTATGACGATATTTAAATTATATTATTTAAATTATAACCTCATTTTTATTCTACAAATACAAAGATTATTATGCTTTCATAAATCGGACATGGTTTGCCTAGCCAAATCGTGTACCGATTCTACTAAGCAATATACTCGTAAATACTAAATTTAAAATTTAATTTTGCGGTCTACATGATGTGTGAATCCAAAGGAGTTTGCAGTGCTAAAGGCAGTTAGAGTTTTAAAAGATATTGTCCCATATTAGACACGTCATATTTGTTTATTATATGACACAAAAATAACGATATCCTAAGTTATTTTATTAGCTGCACACCAAGTATCAAATTAAAACATAAAAACAATGACAAACGAAAATGTAAGAAAATTACGCGATAAAATGTATACGTAATAATATAATGTGTAAATAATAAACGATAGACAAAATAGTAAGAAAATGACAATTAAAACGAACAAGTGTATGCGAGACTTGCGCCCTAAGGGTTCCTTAAAAGAAATAAAATTAAAAATATATATTTGATGATATAGCAGTATAACCATTGAAAGTCCTAATGTCTATGCTAGACATTAGGACTTTCAATGGTTATACTGCTCTAAAAAATATGATTTTTATGCAACTGAAAAAAATATTTTAATAAACCTGATATTTATAAGATGATCAGATATTATGTTAGCATAATAGTATTGGGTATTACATAACATAAAGGTAAATCTTTTACCATCGAAGAGTTTCGATGGTATAGTCTCTACTAGTTCTTCATTAGTTCCACTTCTCCGAATGTTAATTTTAGAATGCAATTGCTGGGGGGCAATTCTCGTACATCGTGATTTTGCGTGATACTTCATCTCATATCACTCCTCAGTGTCTACCCTGAACTTTTCACATCACTCTAAAAGTCTACTATCGTCTCGACACCTCGCTGTTTACCAGTCGATGCATCACGATCGGTTTGCAATCGTGATGTTACGAAAATGCTGTAAGTTCGTTTCAATACAGATTTTGTCAGTTTTAGTTAAATTTATCGATTTTGAGCGTTTCTCACGTGGATCACGATTCAAGAGAATTGGCCCCCAGGGCTTGTAGGTGGAAATACCAAAAATGATATATTTATGCCTGGTAATATTTGAGGATTCCCCATTTCCCTGTGAATAACTTTATCAGAACTGGGTTTTGAAAAATTGCTACAATGTGAAAATGAATCCTTATGAGTCCGAAAAAAAATTATAAATCGGCAAAAAGTTAAAAACATATCTTCATAAATGACGGAGTTATAAGCTAACATACCTATATTCAGAAATGAGACGAATTGAACATATCTTCCTTTTCTTAAAGTAGGTTAAAAATGACATACTTAAGATCAAAAGTCAAGTATGTGTAGTGTTTATTCAGTTGGCCACGCAACCATAGAACCTCTTATTTTTTTGAAGTCTGTTAAAAAGATAACTACTAGTACTAGCGTATGATATGAAAAAAATACACAATTATGTCTAGCACTTACAAACCTTACCCAACCTTAGTCAAACTCGACGTGAACATCAGAGTAGTACGATAGTAAACTCAAGCTGATTAAATATTTTGCTTACGTTAGGTATTGTTGTGATAGTATTAGAGTAATAGTAATAGTAGTGGATTAGTAGTCGCAGTAGTAATTAGAAGTTGTGGTAGTAGGTAGTTGATTCTCATGTGGTACGACGTTCGGCGGGACTGGATTCTGTATAAAAATCATCATGATGAAAGTGATTTTTAGCTTAAGTTTAAGTCGTTTGTTTGTCTTTTGTTCATTACGAATTTGTCTAAAGCATAGTTTAGTATGTGTATGTGTTCAGTTCTATTTCGTTTCAAGTTGGCAGACGCATCACAAATAGACGTGGCATCGATCGGCGATCCCGAGTGCTTTGCAAGTGCTATGCGAGCAGCCAAGTGTGTTCGCCAGTTTTATTTAAAAATTCAAGTGTATTTGCTTAAGCATATTTGCAAATTTTTTATTGTCTATGAACTTATGCTAGGTAACAATCGTTTAACGGTTGGACAAACTACTCTGAAAATAAAAGGATAGTATGGAAAGTATTATCGGCCACATTCAAGCTCAATATTCAAGTACAAGCCGAGGGGTGCCGGCTGTAGAATTTTACCCCTCTTCTCATGCCAGTGGATTCAGTAAGAGTCTGCTAAGGGACACTGCATCCACGGGCATGAGAGGAGGGGTAACAAGCTACCAACGGCACCCACGGCATACGACTTACTCGTAAGTATTCCATGTGACAAAAGTACCTACGTTCAAATAAAGAATAGTCCACTCTAGATATTTTCCTCACGATCATTCCTTTGAAGCACAAGTTTGAAAGTCGTGTAGAAGCTGGCAATTCTGTCAGTGATAACTCCCTATCAACTATGCGTTCATACATAAATTGCAGAACCCAGTGAGGCGTATTTAGTATAACTCGATATCACCAAGTGCGAATAAATCCCTGTAATTACGTAAAGTTTATAACCACGTGCAGTTAAATGAACGAATAGCATTAGAAGTGGGGTTCGGGCAAACAATTCAATCAGAATCTAGTGTGTCATTTGCTAGTGCATTCGGTTATCGCCTGTTTGTAAGCGGAAATTGGTTGTTTTCAGTATAAAAGAAAAAAGTATTTACTGCTAAACGTTAAATGATGAAGCTAGCGCGTGGAGCGAGCAACGTTACGATAGTTCTGTCATTGTCAACTGTATTAACCAGTAATAAAGTAAAAACGCCTCATTGCTTAGAATAATAACGTAATAGAAACCAGGCTAAAATAGCAACTAAAATCAATCATTCTGTACTGTTTTCACTTATGGCATTATAACCGAGTTTGAAAGAGACGCATAAACATACTCTTTGGAATTTACAAGGATGGCGTAAATAAACAGTCAAATGGTTCTAAATTTGGTTCTACTTATGACGTATAAAGCTAAATAAAGCATTAATAAACGTGAAGTTAGCTATAAAGATTAATTCTAACAAACTTGAAGTAAGGCTCAGACACAATTGTATTTTAGCCTTACTTCCATTATGTCATTATTCTAAGCCTCATTGTCCTAGTGAAGTCTAGCGATAGATTTTGATTCCATAGAGAGAGTAGTATGAAATTTACTTGCCAACGCTGTTAAATGGGGTTCGTGGCTTAGGCCCTCAGGGATCGATGCATGGTGTACTTCCAATATTTTTATTATATTTTTTTGCGACTATTTACAAGCAAAGTATGTAGTAACAACTACAAAGATCTAACAAAAACAAAGACCTGCAAGTATCCTCACATGGGAAACAGCAATGTAATAGGGTTATATTTTTCGTCAACTAGCTTAGATATAGACTTAGATATAAACCAGATCATTATGTCTATAAAACTAAGCTAGTTGACGAAAAATATTTAGTTTTACTTTCATACAGTGTGAGTGACTGCTTTTATTGCTGCGTAAAGTGCTAAGCTAGTCACGTAAGGTGCAATGCATGCTGCGTTAAGTGCTAAGTCTACGCAAGTGCTACACTTGCCGATAATTTCTAGGCAGTTACGTGCTACGAAAGTTCTAGCAGTCTCTGAATCTACTGAACCGATTTTCAAAATTATTTTACTAATAGAAAGGCACAGTATTTGTGTGTTTTCGGCTATAAATTACCGCTCAACGAAGTGGTCAGCTAGTATAAATATATAGTAAAACACTGGTGTTTTATAGCGAATCGCTACAAAACAAGCCCTACCAAGTTGAATCAGCTTGTGTCGCGTGCGACGACATAGTTTACTCCATGTCTGTGTGAATGCAAACGGAAACTCTTCGACTCCACTTCGGCCTGACTTGTGGAAGCGATAAGTACCGAGTAAGTACTGCCAAACTGTAGCACTGTGATCATTATTTAAGGCTTTCTATTAAATGCCGGAGCATTGGAACCGGCGTGAGTTTAACGACATTTCTATCCTTTATTTATCTTGTAATTCGTTCCTTATTGTTGTTAGCGGGAAAATAGTTGAATTTAATTTCATGATCGAGCATAGTCAGACATGAAGTTTGTATAATCTGTACTGATCGTATAATGTTTTACTCTTCAATTTCATCACCATCGCCTTAGCCGTGGGCCTGCTGTCCACGCCCACTGGTGGTTATAGGCCTCCCTCATGGATCTCCAAGATCATGAGGGATTTGTTGCCATACTCGCCACGCTTGGAAGGCGGGTTGACGATCGCAGTAAGGGATGTTGATACACGGAAAGACGCTGCTGCCCATCTTCCAGGGGAATCGCTTAGCAGATTCTTAATGCATCCACGAACAAGAGAGGAGAAGCAACATTCTACTGCCGGCACCCCTCGGCATGGTTTACATTTTCGTTATCTTTTACTACAGAAGCTGCTTATGTTTGCAATAAGTATGTCCTGCAAATACCGAAATACTCTTAACCAAACTAGTAATATGAATGTAGCTTTTTCTAGGTAAAATATAATTGTGGTAGGTAGTTTCGTGATGAATGTACAAACACGATATCGAATCTATAACCAAACATAACAGGCCATCAATCCATTTGAAATTCGCTAATAAATGATTGTGGTGTGCATCCTAACCGGTCTGATCCGGTAAATTCTGATTTGATTCGGTATTACGGCACCTGCTCCGCGGTTGGCACAATTAAACCGGCACGATCCAATCCCTGTTATCTAACTAAGCCGATAGTTTACAATGTGCGAGGCGAGCCGTCCACTGCCTATGGATGAATAATATAACGATAGTACCTACCAACTCACTGGATGTAGTCGAGCTCTTTGTTAAAGGACTCAGAATTAACCACTAAAGGATGGTGGTTGATTCCCCGAGCGCTTCACATCCTCTGGTAGATGGCTTCAATGTCGCTTTAAGCAAGATCAAAGGTCGTTCGGTGTTCATAAATTGTCATCATCATCATCATCATTTCAGCCTTAGGACTATGGTCCACGTCCACTGCTGGACATAGGCCACCCTCATGGATCTACAAGACCAAGATCTAAGAAGAGGGTAGCCATGCTCGCCACGCATGGCAGGCCGATTGGCGAGTGCAGTACAGGATGTTAATACACGAGAAGACGCTGCTGCCGATCTTCCGGAGATATCCCTTGACAGATTCTCACTGCGTCTCCGGTCAAGAGAGAAGAGGCTACATTCTACTGCCGGCACCCCACGGTAATGGTTCAGTGCTCATAAATTATTAATTATGTAACTATTCCTTATAGTAAGTTTTTACAGGATTTTACTTAACTTGCAATGTTTGTCTTCTTGCTCGAAGAATATTGTAATGGATATCACGCTAAAGGTAGTCCAGCTCTTTGTGAAAGGGGTCGAAGTCGAAGTCAAAGTCAATAAGTGTTTATGCAACAGAGCAAAACGCTACCTAGAATAGTCAGTTAACAAATAGGAACAAACCACATTTAAATTGAATAAAGCACATAATTGCATTCGTTCGATTCGGAAAACTTTTTTTCCGAATATTATGCTTAATTTAATGTCCGCAAGTATACTTATTTGATGATTAGGATATTGCAAGATGACATAATTTCTCATCGCGGTTGAACCGAGCAACACTAGGCCAAGGTTCAATATCATTAAAATAAGCATCTATGGAGTAATAAGCTTTTTCTATGAGATTTTGTTATTGTTTTTATAAAAAGCTTAAACCTATGAATCGATAGTTCGGTCGCCTCAGACCACCTCAGACGGAAGCTTATTATAAACGCACACAGTTTCCCATAAATGATTTATTTAATATTTGGAGCCTAAATTTAGGGATGTGCAATTTATTTTTGTTTCTTGTAGACTATGCACATCTCATCTCTTGATTAAATTAGTTATACTTTTGTGTGCGTACAAGGAATCCACCAACATTTTTTTCCACTAGATATACCACTGGAGGATATGGTTTCAAAAGTCATTGTACACTATGATTTGAATTTCGTCCAACAATAAGGTTTAATATAAGTCAAGGAGATTTTATTTACTTATTTTGGTTCAGCACAAAGCTTTGTTAAAGTCAGGGAGGTTTTGTTTATTTATTGATTTAATTAAATACTTTTGGCACACAAAATATGTAAAATAGAAATAGAGATTAAAATTATAAACATGAAAATCACTGGCGACTATAGAAACGAAACACATTAGACATTTTTCTGTAAAATTAGTTCGTATTTAATGAACATATTTAAGAAAAACGTGACCCAAAATGTAGACCTGAAAAACGTGACCAGAGTAATTTGTAATTTCTGTTTAACAAAATTAGAAAGCCCTAACTAGTACCTAGTTTCCAGTAACAAATTATAAACTTTAGCAAAACTATTAAAAACTTGCATTCATACATGTTTAGAGCTAAACTTATTTAAATAAGCAGCTCTAGCTACCAGCACTTTGCTAGTGACTGCACCAAATCGAGCGTGAAATACGCTTAAAAGCTACGCTTCAGTAGACACCACGCCTAATACAAGTTTGGTCTATGAAATACTCGGCTTTCAGTACCTGTAACAATAACATTTTATAGTCATTTATCTTCACACATCTCCGAGCTATATCGAATAAGCTGAAGATGGTGGTTTCCTCACGATGTTTGTCCGTTAAACACGTATTTTTTTCTATGGAAAGAAAAAATTAAAACCTATGCTAGTTATCGAACCCATGACTTTCGAGTTAAAAGCACACATAGCGTCATATGTTGTAATCTATTTCTGTACTCAACTCACTCTTTGCTACAGCTATAAACTATATTTAAAATATGCATTTGTATATTTATATGTAATCCATGTATATTATATAAATATATATTATATAGGAGTATATATTAATTTTCAATTATATTTTATTAGTTTATGCCTTAGGTATTGTATTTATTGTATCTTTATATATCTATTATCTTTAATCTTAGCAAAAGATGGTATTTTAATAAAACACGCCACACCATATTTCTGCACGCCCAGGATGACTGGCAGAGAATGCTTTAGCATTAAGTCCTCCTTACACAATTGTTATGTGTTAAAGTATTAAATAAATAAATAATAAATAGCGTCCCGTACAGCATGGATAAAAATATGCTGACGCTGCATAAATCATCTAGATGAAAAGGGCAGAATATAACATATCCCCACTTATAAAAAAGTTGATTTAACGTATAACAGTCGTTAAGTCGGAGTGGAAAGAGGGAATAGTAATATCACGTATACATTACCTAATCATTATCTGACTGCCTCAGTGGCAGTGGCAGTGGTGGAGGAGGTATGGGCTCGATTCCCGCCACGGGACATATTATGTGTAATTGTTCTGTAGATATTTGTCCCGGGTCCAGATATTTTTCTATGTATTGTTAAGATATGCTTTTACAAAAAAAATATTTAAGTATTTTATCAATCATCTGGTTTCCATCGTAGAAATGAAACTATCGAAGCTACAAGGCTTTTAATTAATAATGGTAAGCTTCATTGTTTTGATGCACCGCCGTGGGGTGCCGGCAGTAGAATGATACCCCTCCTCTCATGCCCATGGATGCAGTAAGAGCCTGCTAAGGGATACCTCCGGAAGATGGGCAGCAGCGTCTATCCGTGTATCAACATCCCATACTGCGCTCACCAACCCGCCTGCCAAGCGTGGTGAGTATGGCAACTACCCCTCATGGAGATCCATGAGGGAGGCCTGTGTTCATCAGTGGACGTTTTATGGCTGAAATGATGATTGTTTTGATATCCCCATTTTAAGGGTCCCGAACCAGAGGAAAAACCGGAACCCTTATAGGTAACTCATTTGTCTGTCTGTAAAGTTGTGTGTTTTTGTGTTTTAAGTAAGTGTAAGTATTGTGTAAGTGTTTTTCTCCAAAAAGGCTGAAGGTAACAATTTAAACTTATACCAAAAATCAAGGTTTACCTCAGGGTATTCATAAGTTGTAGAAACATGTGTAATTTTTTTGTATGAAAGTGGCAAAAATGAAAAGCCTCCAGGCCACTTCCAGAAGTCTCACGACTCTGAAATTGTGAATGGTGGGAACTTATACAAGTAAAGGAAAAATTCTGAAATTTAGTTTTTTACCGTATTAAAATATGAAGAAAAAGCGCTTGAAATTCGAATAAGCCTTGATCAATTCAAAAATAATTAAAAGATTAGATGTAGTTTTGATGAAAAAATATTTATATCGAAATGTTATCTTGTCTAAAATTAGGTTTATACGTCTTTTAATATTGTTTATAACTTGTAGCGCCATCTAGCGTCAATACAATACGAAGTAGTTATGGCATCTGGGTCCGTCTTCAGCGTTCCATAATGTTCATATTATCGTTCATAGTATTGTTTAACAACATGCCTCTGCGAATCGCCCACACGCATTCTCAGGTGCTAAAATGCTGACCTAGCGTCTGGACATTCTTATCAATGTCCGGCGATGTGGATAACTCTTGACTCTAGCGGCAGTCGTAATTGACGAGCCATAGTTTAAGCATCTAAATTAATTCATTATTAAATTCTACTTAAATTTAATTTTGATTTTTCTTTTTAAAAAGCTTTTCGCGCTTTCGCCAAACAAGTCTGGCGCAGCCTATCGGATTTTCCGCGCTTTTCCCGTGAATTAGCGCTCGCGAAGTACACCAAAAATCGGTATAGCGAAGTTCCGGACGAAAACCGTCTTTACGCGGACGCGGAAACGAGAACCAAATAAATACGACTCCCGGTGATCGCGTGTGATTGTGGCTCTAGATTCGGCTCAACGGAGGACATGGGATCGAGTGGCTTGTGAGTAAACCTCTTCACTTCCTATTTTCATATTCCCGTGTCTTTTCCTCCTATCCTGAACTTAAATCGTCAGGCCTAATTAGTATATTATTATCTGATTTTGTTGCACAAAAATTGGCACATTGTTTAATCTTAAGTTAGTTACGCTCAAATTAGCGAAATTTAAAGTAAGTTACAGAGTGATTAGGATATTTTAAAATAGTTAATTGTATAATAAAATTAAAATGTCTATTGTGAAAGCAATACCGAGGGAAACATTAACCCTTATCCCGCAATATGACGGAGAGGAAAACCATTTGAATCTTTTCCTCTCAAAATGCGATTACGTGGTAAGAGGTTCCCGAATCGCGGGAAACGTAGAACAAGACTTGTATTTGTTCCATGCAGTATCAAGTAGACTTACCGGTAGAGCTGCGACTCTACTTAGTGACCACCCAAATATCAGTTCTTACGATATACTAAAAGAATTGCTTACGCAACATTTCGGTGACCCTCGATCGGAGGAATGCATTGCGATTGAACTCGAACAACTTAAACTAAAACATGGTGAAACTTTTATACAGTTTTGTCACAGAATTCAGAATGTGCGTAGCTCGTTGTTTTCAAAGGTTAATAGACTTACCGATGAAGGAATCAAAGCAGCTAAAATGATTATATACAATAATATGGCTCTGAACACGTTTTTGTTTAATCTACCGGAAGATATGATTCGTATAGTGAGACTAAAAGGTTGTACTAATTTGGAAAATGCCTTAAGCATCGTAACTGAAGAAATTAATTTCAAATTTCAATATGAAGCAAAAAATAAGTTGATAAAACAAACATCAACACAGTCACCAAGTACAACGCAAAACTCACAGAATGTGTCAAAGCCATTGACACCTCCTCAAGGGTTTAGATTTGGCATTCCACAAGGTAACTTCAGATTTGGCATACCTCAAAATCAAGGTGGGTTTAGACCTAACTTTATCCAGCAGTTGAGATATGCACCACCCACGCATACGCAAGGCTTTCGCTTTGGGGCCCCACAACACTCACCCCAACGTAACTTCGGCCAGGCTCCTACGCAACGTGCGCCATTCCATCATAGCGGATTTAAATTTGGTATTCCTCATCAGCAAGGTTTTAGGTTCGGTATGCAGAACCAGCCTCAGCCTTTACAACAAAACAAATTTAGTGCACTGCAACCTCAGGTACAGGCTCCTAGGTTTCAGGAAACAGACGTCTCTATGCGCACAGCGCCGGTTAGACAAAATATGATAGCTAATGACCTATATCTTATGGATGGAGATGGCATTGATCAAGGTTATAGTGGGAGTAATTATGGTGTGAACGATTGTTACAATGGTATGAACGAATATGAGTTGGGTATGAATGAGATGTATGGCGGGGTAGAATACCCTATGGGTGATTATAGTTGTGTGCCTGAAGGAAACCTTTCTGCGATTCCTGAAATTATTAACACAGACGATAACACTAATGAGGAAAATTTTCAGGAAATTGCCTCCAGCAATACAGTGAAATGATAAACCTAAATTATTGTGATACCATACTTAAGTTACCTCACATAAACATCCCGGAAATAAATGCGAAATTCTTGATAGATACTGGAAGTAGTAGATCGTTTATGAGTCCAGCCAAAGCTTACGAGTTTTTTAATGAATTCAGGTATTACGAACCGTTTACAGTTGTAAGCACTCATGCTCAGAGCATGCACAATGAAATTATATACATACCATTGTTACGGACATTTAGAAGCCCGCTACCTCATAAATTCTACGTCTATGATGTTGACGGTAGATACGACGGATTAATAGGATCCGATCTTTTAAAAAAATTAGGAGCTAACATCGATATGTGCAACCAAATGTTAGTAACACATAATGCGACAATCCCAATCATCTACAATCCACCGTATGAGATTGATATACCGCCACGAACTGAGACCAGGGTAAAGATCCCAACCACTTTAAAAGAAGGCGATGCAATTCTGGACTTTTTACAATTCCAGGATGGCGTTCGCATGCCTAGCGCTCTCGTTAGGTGTGAGAACTATTTTGCAGACACAATTATACAAAATGCTTCAAATATCCCATGTAAGATTCAATTCAAGGAACCATTTGATGTCACATTATTTGAAAATCAGGAATGTGAGGTTAATGTTATGAGAGACGAATGTATGATTGATGAATTGTTGAAAGATAATTTAGCGAAATTGCGATTAGACCACATGAATAAGGAAGAGCGTGATAGTATTTACAAGCTTTGTCACGAATATCGAGACATATTTTACACGGATAAAATACCGTTGTCGTTCACCAATCAAGTGAAACATAATATCAAAACAACTAATGAAGATCCTATATACATTCGACCGTATAGACATCCACCTATTTTAAATCAGGAAATTGAAAAACAAGTAGAAAAATTATTGGCAGATAATGTAATTCAAAATTCACACTCTCCGTGGAGTGCACCGGTTCACCTTGTACCAAAGAAAATAGATGCATCTGGTGAAAGAAAGTATAGGATGGTGATCGACTACCGTCGTTTGAATGACATCACAGTCGATGATAAATACCCGCTACCTAACATCAACGATCTCCTTGATAAGATAGGTAAAGCCCAATACTTTAGCACTTTAGATCTTGCTAGCGGCTACCATCAAATCGAAGTAAACGAGGCGGATAGATCAAAGACGGCTTTTTCAACACAAACTGGACATTTTGAGTTTAGACGGCTACCTTTTGGTTTAAAGACGGCTCCAGCAACGTTCCAGCGTGCTATGGATAATGTATTGCGGGGTCTTCAAGGAATGCACTGTTTAGTATACCTTGATGATATCATAGTATTTTCATCTAGCCTTCAAGAACACCTAGACAAACTTCGAAGAATATTCGACAGACTACGAGAAACAAACCTCAAGGTGACTCTAGACAAAAGTGAGTTCTTTAGAAAAGAGGTCCTTTATTTAGGTCATACCATCACCAAGGACGGTCTCTTACCTAATGACGACAAAATAAGGGCTGTTATGAAATTTCCTTTGCCAAAAACCGCGACTGAAATTAAAAGTTTCCTAGGCTTGGTGGGTTATTACCGTAAATTCATAAAAGATTTTGCCAAGTTAACTCAGCCATTAACATCTTGCTTAAAGAAAAGAAACAAAATTGATTTTACAAAAAGAGAATACATTGACGCATTCGAAAAATGCAAAGAGCTTCTAACAAATGCACCACTCTTACAATTTCCCGATTTTTCCAAATCATTTGTCCTTGCGACAGATGCGTCCAACTATGCAGTAGGGGCTGTTTTATCGCAGGGACCTAAAGGTTGTGATAAGCCAATAGCGTATGCAAGTAGGACTCTAAATGACGCTGAAACTCGATACAGTACCATAGAAAAGGAGCTCCTTGCGGTAGTTTGGGCTGTAAAACATTTTCGTCCCTATTTATACGGACGCAAATTCATGATTTACACTGATCATAGACCTCTCACCTGGTTAAAATCCTTAAAAGAACCCAATAGTAAATTAACAAGATGGAAATTAAGATTATCGGAATTTGATTACGACATTCAACATAAAGTAGGTAAACTAAATTGTAATGCCGATGCTCTTTCACGTATTAGGCTTAATGTTTTAAATGGAAATGATGATATTTCGATGCAGGTTAACGTTGATAGCGAAGAACAAAAGCTCCAGCGTCATATTATTGACTTAACGGAAGAAATAAGTCGTTTAAGTAAAAACCTAAACGACACTTCTCGCACCTCTACACCGCGTGTAAGAACGCCATCTCCGATAACGATATCATCTGCATCAGATAAAAGTAACAAACGTAGACGATCTCCTCACTCAATTCAATCTATGGGTAGTAGCACCGCATCTGCTTCCGAGGGTCGTCCAGAAAGTATAGGCACTATACATTCAGCGCGCGACTTAGATACAGATGGTTTTCTTATCTTACAGGAGGCCATTGATACGAAACCAAATCAGATCCTGGTTCATACCTGGAATAGAAATGAGTTGACGGTAAAAGACTTGTCTAGACCAAAACAAAAGGTGTTAGAAGTTCATTTACCAATTAATAATCCCGAGTTGATAAAGAGATTTTTGAAAGGATATATAAGACCCAAAGTAAAACATTTCTTTTACTTTGAAGATACATTACATCGCAAACAATTTTCGGAAGTCACTTTGTCACTTTTCCAAAAGGGCACAGTTAAATTTTATGAATGTACTAAAAGAGTTGTTTATGTTGATAGTGAAGAGGAACAGCGGAATGTTGTGCTAAAATATCATGAAGGGAAGAATAGCCATAGGGGAATAAAGGAGACGTTAGTTCATCTAAGACGTACCTTTTACTGGAACAACATGGACCAAACAGTGGCCAGTATTATAAATGCATGCGAACTCTGTAAAAGAATGAAGTATGACCGAAAGCCTTTAAAACCAGAATTGCAATTATCACAAACCCAAATTAAACCATTTCAGGAATTATTTATTGACACGTTTTCTATCGAGGGAAAACATTACCTAACAATAGTTGATGCCTTCAGCAAACTCGGTCAAGCCTTTGAAATTAGTAGTAAATCCACCCCTGAGGCAATTAGAGCACTCATAAGGTATTTTTCCTTATACGGAACACCTTGTAGAATCAGCTCGGACCCTGGAACTGAGTTTAATAATACACTGATGAAAGAGATGATGACATTTTATAAGATCGAATTGCACATCGGTACTCCTCATAATCCTAACTCTATGGGGATAGTTGAGAGATTCCATTCGACTCTGATAGAAATTTACCGTATAGCGAAATACGAACAAAAGATCACAGACGCTGCGTCCGTTATGGCATATGCTATAATGTCATATAATCATACGATTCACTCTACCACTGGTCTTACTCCATTTGAAGTAGTTTTCGGCCACACCGAATCTAATAGTATATTTCATGTAGACTTTAACAAACATTTTACACAACAATTAGTTAGAGAACATTCTAAAAGAACAAAATTTTTGTATGAATATTTGACTGATAGAATTATTGATAAAAAGAGAACTATGATTGAGAAACGAGGCGGAGAGAAAGATTTTGATATAGACATAGGCGATACGATATTCATCAAAGGCGTAAACACTAGGCGTAGTAAAGATAAGCCTCGCTACCAGAAAGCTCAGGTCATTGGAGCTATTGAACGAAACGTTGTACCAGTTACAACTCATAATCGGAATACTAAAGTTCCTATTAAAGACATAAGGCGTCCTCCACAGGTTGATTCTTCTTGCGGTCCTAATGATCCGAAGCCAGGCCCTTCATCTGCAGCTGATTGACAGGAATCCGGGACTATTACCTGTAAAGGAAGGTCAAGCTGTTGTCAGCCATGATTCATGGACTGTTATAAAAATCCTAGATTTAGAACATACTTACCAAGAATTAGAGTTAAACATTGATAGTTATATAAGTTTGAAAAGACAAGTCCAGAGCTGTTATGATACTAAGTTTTTCGATTCCGACTTTCTAGAAGTAGAATTGGAAACTGATTATAATATGAATATCACCTTGAAAAAATATAAGCAATTGATTCCATCGGTCAGATCTAAACGCGGCTTGATTAATCCTCTTGGTTCTATAATCAAGACGATCACAGGCAATCTTGATAATGACGACGCTGTCATGTATGAAAAGCTAATCCATGGAGTAAAAACAAAACAAGATGCAATTGATAATAAAATTACTATTGTTGCCGAAATGGTGGGTAAACTGACAAAAATAGCCAATTCTACTAAAAGCAATTTCATTCAATTTGAGCAAAATATTCTTGATCTTAATCGCGATTTAAATAACACGAAACTATTACAAATTGGTAACAAAATTATTCATTTCTATAATATATATTTACACAACTTCCAAACACTCTACATGCGATTGAATGAGATTGAAACGGCTATTACGTTTGCTAGAAATAAACTATTACACCCATCTATTGTTGATACTAATGAATTGACTTTATTGTTAGAAGATATTGAGAAAACGAACAAATTAGTATATCCTGTAAAGCATGAAAATATTGTAAAAATAGAGCAATGCATAGAAATGAAAGCTTATGTAAAACAAAATCAGATAAAATTAATTATGCAAATCCCTTTGATAAGAAATGAAGTTTTTAATTACTATAAATTATTTCCTTTACCTGTCGACACTATTGTACCTTCCCAAACAACCCTTATCTTACCCAAATATCCTTATATCCTTGTGAAGGGGTCGAAGGTAAAGCCGCTCTCCCAGTCATGCCGAGAAATTGACGAAACGCGCTTCCTGTGCTTTGAGAGCGATGATCCACTACTAGCCGAAGACAACTGTATCACAGAGCTGATGACATTTTCCACCAATATTTCGAGCTGTCACCCTGTTCCTGTTTCATTTAATGACGTCGAGGTTTTTCTTATACAACCCAATCGATGGATCATTTATACCAAATTGGAAACGTCACTCACAAGATTTTGTGAGAACGAAAATTCACAAGAAAACATCCGTGGAACTTACATCCTAACCTTGGATAATAACTGTCAAGTTAAAATAAAAAACTTGCAACTGAAAAGACATCTGACACATGGTAGAGACATCATCTTTACGAAGATTCCCGTAATAAATCTGCCAAAGATATTGTCCAGTTCATCGGATATGGAGAGGAAACCCGTCAATCTCAATAGGATCGATCTTGCCGATATTCAGTTTTTAAATTACTTATTGCAGAAAAGTGAAAGTGAAATTATTAGAGAAAGTGAAGTTAATCATAGTGATCTAGTTTATAAAAGCTTTAGTTTAGGAAATTTGTCTCTTTGTGTCTTTTTAATGTTTTTAATTATGTTACTTGCTTGTAAGCATAGAATTAAGCACTTTTGTATTAATATGAATAAAATTCGAGATAATCCTGCGGATAATCTCGAACTACAGGAGGGAGGAGTTATGGCATCTGGGTCCGTCTTCAGCGTTCCATAATGTTCATATTATCGTTCATAGTATTGTTTAACAACATGCCTCTGCGAATCGCCCACACGCATTCTCAGGTGCTAAAATGCTGACCTAGCGTCTGGACATTCTTATCAATGTCCGGCGATGTGGATAACTCTTGACTCTAGCGGCAGTCGTAATTGACGAGCCATAGTTTAAGCATCTAAATTAATTCATTATTAAATTCTACTTAAATTTAATTTTGATTTTTCTTTTTAAAAAGCTTTTCGCGCTTTCGCCAAACAAGTCTAAGTAGTATACGTTTTGCTAATCAAGTACTAATAAATAAATAAATAATGCAGATGAGCCCCAAGCTAAGCAGAGCTTGTGTTATGGGTACTAGATGACTAACATACTTAATACATTATACTACATAGATAGATATTTTTTTATTATGTATAGAAAAACATCCAGGACACCCTGATCTGCAGATTGTAAAAACATTTGTCCCGAGGCGGGAACCCGCAGGCGGACCTTCGCCCGCTGCGCCACAGAAGTCAGACTAATACGTCTATCTAATCGTTAACTAATTTGAGTTTAATGAGCGGTGTAGTTAGAAATATAAACTATTTTAACTGTACGTAAGTCATATCTTAAAACAAAACCAAAATTCCTACTTCTATACTTAACACGTAGCATGATGGCATGTGAGACTTTTGTACTACCTATATGTATGCGAATTAAACCACTTCTTTTGGACCCATTAGGGCGTGAGTCTCGCTCGCACTTGTCCGTTTATTCACAGTTTATTTTAGTTTTAATCCATTCGCAAATTCGAATCCAATTAACAGGACATGGATTAAAACTTGGGTTAACAACCGATGAAGCTTACGCACATAGTTATTGCGGAACAAATAGACTATCGAACATAGATAGTCTCCTAACTTTATCTACACTAGAACAAGTTTGTTTAATTAAACATTTAAAATAACCCTCGAAACTAAGTAAGAGCACTACGAGCTAGATATTTATATAAGAGCAACTACATAATCATTTCATTAGATATCAATATCATAAAACTTTAAATATTTGAAATTTGGGAATATTTGAAAACTTTCGAGTGTTTATCTGCCGTGGGGTGCCGGCAGTAGAATGTTACCCCTCCTTTCATGCCCGTGGATGCAGTAAGAGCCTGCTAAGGGATACCTCCGGAAGATGGGCAGCAGCGTCTTTCCGTGTATCAACATCCGTACTGCGCTTGCCAACCCGCCTGCCAAGCGTGGTGAGTATGGCAACTACCCCTCATGGAGATCCATGAGGGAGGCCTGTGTTCAGTAATGGACGTATTACGGCCGATATGATGATGATGAGTGTTTATCCCCACTTTCACGCTCCATATCTTGTAAATAGCTCAACCGATTTTTATGTAACTTTCAGTTTTGCATTCTACTTACCATTTTATACCGAACTTACATTTATTTGAAAATATTTGGTTATCCATCCCCACTTTCCCCCCAGTATCTTGTAAGCGATAAGCATTTAACCGATTTTGATAAAAATATGTTTAAGAAGATAATTATAATAAACTAGTAAAAGTAATAAAGTAGTAATATAATCTATACTCTTCATTTTATTTTAATAATATTAATAATATATATAAAGCTGAAGAGTTTGTTTGTTTGTTTGTTTGCTTGAACGCGCTAATCTCAGGAACTACTGGTCCGATATGAAAAATTCATTCAGTGTTAGATAGCCCGTTTATCGAGGAAGGTTATAGGCTATATAACATCACGCTACGACCTACGGGAGCGGAGCAATAACCAAGGATGCGTGTGAAACCGCGGGCAACTTCTAGTCTTGTATATCGGAACATGAAAACTCAAACAGTCCTCATTATAATAACGATTCCGGACTCAAAATAACTACCAACTTTACAAAACATTCACGATCACAAAAAAATTTGATCATCATCTCGGCCATAGGACGTCCACTGCTGGACATATCTTCACAAATGTATTAACAAAAAAAAGTTATTAAAGTATTCTAGGAGTATTTAGTTTCCATACATTGATACATTTATTGATACATTTCCATAGATTGATCAATTGGGACTAGATGGTGTTGTGTGTGGCGTCCGGCGTTATTTGTTTATAAACTCCAGCTATAACATTTTCCGTGTACGTGTACTAAGTGGCCCTGCAGCGGTAAAACTTATACACTAAGAGCCAATAATGTTTTTCTTTTTGAATCATTCACCTTTGATGAAGTTATAATTGATCGGCATATACTTTAATTATAACTTTACTTGCACCGCTCCAGAGCACGACGACGTGATAATTCTGCGCGTCGAATGCTATTCTTTTTACAACTCTTCTATGCCAATAGGCACTATTCAGTTGGCAGTGGGGGAGAATAATAATGTGTTGTTAACTTACGGACTCGCTAAATTATTGTCTGCAAGTCCAACTTTAAAGATTTATAGACTCATCAATTGCTTTGACTTACGTTAAAATGATTTACTTTCAAACGAGATACTTTGGCATAACTAGTTAGTCGCTGGTGGGTGGCACAATCTTAGAATATTGGTAGAATCTAGAACCCTACTCTATGGGTTCCGTCGTACAACAAGGAACCCTAATAGTTTCGCTTTGTCTGTCTGTCTATGTGTCTTCGGCTTTACGAAGAGGCTATGCTGTTAGACCTAGAAAGCTGTAATTTTGCTTGGACATATAAAATACTAACGCCGAGATAACGGTTTTAAAAATGCTGAAAAAATATTAATTTGGAGTACCTACATACCTCCCACACACCTAAGATGAGTATGCACTTTTTTATTTTCCAGTCGTGTGTGGCCGTTGAATAGGTATCTATAGATATACTATATATAAAGCTGAAGAGTTTGTATGTTTGTTTGCATGAACGCGCTAATCTCAGGAACTACTGGTCCGATATGAAAAAATATTTCAGTGTTAGATAGCCCATTTATCGAGGAAGGCTATATAACATCACGCTACGACCTATACGGGAGCGGAGCAATAACCAAAGATGCGGGTGAAACCGCGGCTGACTTCTAGTTGTAAAATAATTGAGGGGTTGTCAAGACAATTTTTCGTTTTAGGGTTCCGTTTCCGAATAATTTAAGTTTTAAATATTTGCGAGCGTCTACCCATCTAAATTCTAAACAGCTAGCTTTACAAATCTGAAAAACCTTGTATGTAGTTTAAACCGTGAACTTTCTAGGAAAACTATAACGGTTAAGCTAGCTTTTTTAGTTTCGGAGAAATTGTCGCTTAAGTAAGTGATACGGTTTATTATACATACCGGAATACTTTTAAACGAAAACTCAACAGGGTGTTTGTTACCTGTTAATCTGTTAATGTTTTGGTGAACGTAAAAACACATACATCAACATCTACAACAACAGCAACATGCCTACGGTTGTGCCGTTGTTTTATATTGTGCCCTTAGATTATAGGTAAGGGCACAATGGTAAAAATTCTGTAGTTGCACTTACTAAAGCTTATTGGAATGAGATTTGACGTTCCTAAATTCATAACTATCAACCTCAAATTAAATGAAATTGGTACGACTTTATTTAAGAACGGCACAAACGCAATAGCTTTATGTCACTTTAGTTAGGAAGTGTGCCCACAGAATTGACACCAATATTAATTTCATTAGGTATGTGACTTGAAGTCATGTCATACCACAGATAATATAATACATAGGTATAGTGTCAAACGACCTGTCGTATTTCAAAATAACGATACCAGTTTCGTAGCTTATAAATATACTCGTAGATCTTGTGGAAAATAATTTTCCACATTTCTTCCTCGACATTTAGTTGGTCTAATAGCCGGCTAAGACGCAGGAGGTTGCGGGTTCGATCCCGCCCGTGACAAATGATTGCTTTTTATAGTATTGTGTAGTTTAAAAAAATATTTAAGTACGCTATCAATCATCTGCTTTTAAAAGTACAAGCTTGGCTTCGTTTTGGGACCAGATGGTACTGTGTGTACGTAGTACATAAGATCCACTCAAGTGAGTAATACTTTAGTTAATAAAGGTAGTTCAATAACGCCGTAAAAATTCCAGTACTGAGTGAGTTAACAAAGAACTCAATAATACGTTTAGTATAATTTATTCTCAATAAGACAAATATGTGCCGTGGGGTGCCGGCAGTAGAATGTTACCCCTTCTCTACCTGTGGATGCAGTAAGAGCCTGCTAAGGGATACCTCCGGAAGATGGGCAGCAGCGTCTTTCCCTATATCAACATATATACAACATATATTTACTGCGCTCACCAACCCGCCTGCCAAGCATGGTGAGTATGGCAACTACCCCTCATGGAGATCCATGACGGAGGCCTGTGTTCAGTCGTGGACGTTTTACGGCTGAAATAATGAGTAGTCTTGAATTATGAGTAAAATAAAGTGTCTTCCTAACCAGAGACAATAAAAAAGTGCATTTTAAGACACTATTTTACAATATATTATCAAACGTAAGCATTGAATGCTCATTACTCATTCATTAGTCAATTTATCCAGATTGTAGGCCATATGGAAAAACAAAAGAGCACTTACTATTTCACATAAGTACAGGTCGTAATATATTTTAATCCGGAACTCGTGCTTAATTCCCACAAATACTAAACAAGACAAATTCTTGATTAAAACAGAGCAATGCCGAACCGCGGAAAGAACAATACACACTCGTGGCCCTTCATTCAACCACAAATCTTCCCTACTAGCTGCTACACTTTAAGTCATAGAATCAGCGTCGTTTATGTTTTATATTGTCGTTGGTAAATACAACAAATTATTGCGAAAAAGTATGTATATAATAAGAAAGATAATGACAAATAAATGACCATGGACTTTTTACATACTGTCATCCAGTCCCAAACTAACCAAAGTTGAAAAATGGAAACCTTTTTTTTTTTTTTTTCGAAATGATAATATATGTTGTTGACCGCAGATGGCCATGACAACGTTACCGGACTATGGCGAGCGCAGAAGGCGCCCAGCCGCAAAAGTTATGTTGGGGCAGCAAGCTCAAGGGCACCACTTAGGTTCGAACCACGGCTTGGACTGTTGCCAGATTTATGAATCTACTGATGGTTGACGTCTAGGTGCAAAACTGCACCTTAAGACGGAAGAATGTATTCTTCGGCCCCGCCGGCGGGACCGGTTATTGAATATGTGTCTAGGAGCTAAAGAGGGACGGGTTGACGTCACCTCCGGGTTAGCGGCGGTGAGCTCGTCAACGGGCAGGCCGAGAACATGTCTCGGTCGACGGAGGAAAGACGACTATGGAAACCAGATGACTGGTAACATATTTATGTGGAAACACCCTGACCCGAAGCAATTATCTGCATGGAAATAATTGTTTCACGGCGGGTATCGAAACCGCAACCTGTTGTGTCTCAGACAGCTATTAAACTGACTGCGCTGCGGAGGTCGTCAAAATATCAGTATAATCTCGACTTTTGATGGAAAATAAAGGATACATAGGAGTTGAAGACGTAAAGTAGTTCCTTCTAACATCCGAGACAGAGAACACTCATTTTTACTTTTCTTAAATTCTAGTTGTAGTGTATGCGATACTATTGCATACAAACGCTGTCTCGTGTGTTCTATATATTGACGGGTATTGGTTAGCGAACTATCAATGTCACCATGAGTAACCGTCACGTGAGCCGAAAGGGCAACGGCAATGTAGGTATCATGGTACCGAGTGAGTTCGTAGAGAGTTATAAATATAAATACGAGGGCATTGTCGAGTCAGTGTATATTAATGTAGTTTTTAACGACCCCTACACTGGTATAGAAGTTATGACTTAGAATCATAATGATACTGTTACCTTCTATGCTTTATTATGCAACGGTGGTAGTTTGCTCATTCGGAAGAAATGAAAGTTCCCTGTCTGGCCTCCTCTTTTGTCAAGAACGCGTTTGTTCGTCGGCCATCTCACTAATTGCGACCACCTAGCATTGTTTTCGTAATTAGATTTAATTTCTAGATTCGCCTCGTTAAATTTGAATACACATTAGCTTTTATGAACTGGACTCATTTAATTAACAGTAAAAAAAATAAGTGGCCTATTTATTTAGATTGGGTCCTGTTTTAAACTGCTGGCGTATGACTCAATTTTAAATTGGTTTGATACCGCTTTTACTCGAAACGAGTGTTTCGAATAAATCTTGACCAATTGTGTCGTATGGTGAACAAATAAAAATTAGACATTTCGTAAGTAGAACGCAAACAAGTAGAATTCGAGGATTGTTCCCCTGGGCTAGGTGAATAAAGGTACCTAGAGATAAAATAAATAAGGTCAGGTGCGTATCGGGCCACGCGCTGTGTAGGGTTCCGAACAGGTTTTCTGTTGAAAGTATTACGGTATGTTTGGAAAACCGCATCACTTATTACCTAATCATAGACAAATTCTCCGAACTTAAAAAAGCTAGCTTTACGATTATAGTTACAAAGCTTGAGGGGCTTAATAAAGTTTAAAACTTAAATATTTCGTATAGGTAACCCTAAATCGAAAACTGTCTTCGCAACCCCTAAATTGTTTTTAATATCTATTTAACGATACTCCACACGATAGAAAAATCAAGAATTAAAAGTTCACCCCCACCTTCGTGTATGGAAGGTACCCAAAATTAATAATTTTGTAGCGTTATCTCGGTGTCGTTATTTTATATGTCCATGTAAAATTACAGGTTTCTAGGACTAATAGTCTATATAATAGACAGACCGACAGACAAAAGGAAACTAAAAGGGTTCCTTGTTCTACTACGGAACCCTAAAAAAGTGAACTTAAATCACCTGGCACAAGTGAGTAACGTCGCCTGTAAAAAACAAATATGGTAATATAAGCACGATATTCATTCTTATTATACGTTCCAGATATAGCGCTTAATTAAGTGGTGCGAGTCAAAGCGATTCAGTAATAGAGTCCCAGACTCTACTTCAATTCAATTCATGGCTACCATGACTGCTTAGATTAAATTCAAATAAAAGCACAGACAGCAAATCTGTCTGCACGACGAATCCGCAATCAAAAAGCATATTTCCACACAGACGGAATACTTGATCCCTCGATTTGTGCAAACATAGCTATTATAAATACAAAATATTCCGTCGACCTTTGCGCGTGTTTATAAACCTAGGTAATACATATATTTCGTCTCGTCTCGAATGTTTACAGAGTTCCATGCATGGGGTAACACGGCGTTTCGTTTTTCTCAGAACGATCTGTGAGTCAGGCATGCGGGTACTTACAAATATCTCAGCTACACTTACCTCTCTCACAACCTATGTATTTAAGAACCACTCGTCTATAAAAAAATCACTGTATGTAGAATTTTATATGAACATATTTTAAACTTAGGTAGTAAGTACTCTTGGGTTATAAACGCAACTGTAAGTAACTCTAGGGTCGCAAATTATAACACAATGAGGAAAACGTGTTCAAGTAAAACAGACTTAATGTAGAGAGTGCTGCTATCCACACAAACCCATCTGTGGTTTTCATATACAATAATATTAGGTAAACCATGTATAGGTATTTAGAAAAGTAAATTTAAAAAGTGTCATTAAACGCCATTGATTTCAAAAACTTATCTGTTCCGTAACTTTAGGAATACAATGTTTGTGTTTGTATATCGCAATATGTCTATAGCAATACAGGACCTAAGTAACATCAAAACTCTATCATACATAACCCATAACAACGAGTTACAATCTTATCGCTCCAACGAAAGTTAGAGCTTTCTTAGTGATATCAATAACAATGTTATAGCCGAACAAGGAACAGTAAAAGTAAAAATCAGACGCCCATAATTCAGCCAATCTGTTTATACTATACCAATAAAATATGGTCACTATAATTCAGCCTCCCCTCGCCTATACAAGCGAACATCGTGCCAAAATAATCCAAATGCAACTTTGTATGCTGCATGTCGATAGGCAAAGGATTGCCTGTTTGGAACTACCGAACGATTTCACAGCGGTTGAAAATGATCATACTGCCACATTGGTATATTTTAAGAGCTATTTGTAATTGTCCTGTTAGTTTCCATTAATATAGTGGTCATAAGTAAATCTTAAATATATTCTGCAATTTACTTGATATTTTAAGGGTTTCTCAAAAGAAAAAACCGGAACCCTTATGGGATCACTTTGTTGTCCGTCTATCTATCTGTGCGTCAGTCGGTCTGTCAAGACTCTTGATCTCGAGAACGTGTAGAGGTATCGAGTTGAAATTAAAACCATATATTCAAATCTGAAGTCATTTTAAGCTGCAAAGAAATCAATATTGTAAGTTAACCTAAAAAAAAAGATAAAACCGTTGATGCCGCAAAAAAAACATGTTTCGACATTCTCAAAGGAATCAAAATTCATAGGGCACGGTATATTGTCTATACTGACTATACTTTATATACAGATAAAATCCAAAAACCATACAATTGCAATGGAATCATAGTAAGGCCTTTACATCTATTATAGATGATTTATACAGTGTCAGCAACTGATAATAATGCTGTACAGGACGCTGCAGTGCCTGGGACATTGTACAATGGAATCATAAAAGAGTACGAAATCAATCATCGAGACAACCCTACGCACGGTCATAAATTGTATGGGTGACCGAATCATTTTGTAAATTTTTAAAACTTTTACTAAATCAGATCTATTTATAATTATAATAGCTAATTTATAATAATTATTATGTTCCTACATACCTACGGAACCCTCGGTGGGCGAGTCCAGCTCGCATTTGTCCGGTTTTATATTTATTTTATTTCGATCTGAGAAGCACTCAATTTAATTTTTGTAACAACTAGCTGTGGTACTAGGTAGCAAGTGCAACCAACTTCTTTACAGACTCGTTCAGAGCGCACGCGAACAATCGGCACTTTTTGCTTGACCGCCGTGAGCGCAGGTCGTAATTCTAAAATCACGTGGTTGAATCTGATTGTAACCGTGTAACCGAGAACTGATCTGTACAGACTGAGAGTAAACTGTTAAGAGAACTAGTGAAGTTCTATTACCGTCCTGTAGTTTGACTACTTTTTTTGATTTGCTGATAAAGATACGTATTTTTTATCAAAATATCTATGTCACTTATAATATTAGCACGTAATAATAAGTCATACATAACTATCCGACACGAGACTATCTCATAAATGATGGTTAAAAAGACGTATGTTCCCGAAGCCTCGATCTTAAATTAATTGATTTTATAGATTGTGAATAGGAGCTCTCTCACCCGACAAATTGCAAACTCATCTATTTCTATTGAGCTATCAGCGGAGTATTGTCAGCCACAAAGAATACCTCTCAGGTAGTTAGCGGAATCGAATCGTTTGTAAAAGCTCATTCTAATACAAAGTGGTAATTCAAGCGGAATTAATCGTTAAATTGCTCCAAAGGCAATTAATAAATTTAATTCTTAAAATTACAATAGATGAACCTAAGTACTCGAGGCACCTTGAAAAGCTTAATGTTTTCTATTGTTAAAGTTCCGTTTCATAAACATAAAACAATGAGGAATATGATAATTCTGTACCTTTGTATTCAATATACACACTTATCCTAACAAGTCAGAGGTCGTCGTTTGATAATGTTATCAATTATCATGTTCACAAACAGAACAGTTGAACAGTTTTCATGTTCTTAATTATTTAAGCAAATTAGCTCACAGATTCGAAGATCGTTAAAAACTATACAACGAAAATAAATATTTGCGTTTATATAAGGCATCACCTGAGATAATGCATACTAGAGCAGCTTTTTATAGAGTTCTCCAACTCCATCCGAGCCGCGGCAGCAACTTGTGCAAAAATATTCAACTGGAAATTGAAAGAACTTTTTAAAAAACTCATTTGGATGTGTTATTCACAGAAGAATCGCGAGTGTATCGCGAATAGGTCGGCTCTCGTAACGCACGAATGAATATTTTTACGAGTCGAGAACAGCCGGGATCGAACTGTTATATTCTCTGTGGCTGGGTATTGGATGCGAAGTTTGGTGTCTCGGGGCTATTCGCCACCTCACACCAATATTTGTGAAAATACTCCAGCACCCTAACTTTTAAGAACGAGACTCTTGGAAATTCCTTTTTCGTAAATCTATTTAACTTGGTGAGCGAGTGAACCTGTTTGCTAATACTTTACGTATTACCTCACGTCTTGAATATGGAAGTTGTTTTACGAGGAGGACGTCTAATCAGATTAGTCGTGTATCTATAGATCAGCTATAGCCCGGTTCCTATGTGGTTGACTTAAAATACCATTATGCATATCATTCACCCATGTATCATAAATGTACAATACTATTTACAATACGATACTAACATTTCAATACTATCATTATTACCCATAGCCGGGTTCAAAATCAAGAAATCCGTATAAAATCTCTCTCTGTTGCCTGGTAACTTGCACAAAACCATCCTATTTGTTTTAAAGATAGGTTACGTGCTGCACTTCCAGTCCAATACAAGAACTATAATTTATCAACATTTAAAAGCAATAGGAACTGTTTGGACCAAAACTAAGTGCACCGAGTAGTAAGAGCGGATTTACCGGAAGCGCCGACAGCCGCCGTCGTTTCAGGATCGCAACACGCTTTCATTCATCCCGCAGTTACGCCCTTTCGCCACTCGCCGGTTTTACGCGGAAACTCTACACGAGGCATCAGCCTCCTAGCAAAACAGCTTTCTCCCTCACACCAACGCACCGCGACCGCCGCAACGAAAAGAGAGAACAAAATCAATACTGTCTGGAACACGCCCAGCGGCTCAACTCCGTAACTGCGCTTCCTCGCTGGAAATTCAATAAAATAAAACTGGGTAAAAATCATTAAAATTGCGTGGCGACGATATGAATGCTATGGTCTGCGGGAGCCTCGTTCCCACGAGTGAGAAGCCGTCCGTTCGCCGGTAGCTCAGTCTTGAGTCACATGTTTTGCACGTGGCGAGTCACGTTACAATGTTTACCTGCGCCCGCCTGTCGGTCAGGTGAGATTCGCAGCCCCCTACTATCTATAGGTAGGCACGCCACCCCACCGACTGACTCCCAAACCCGTCCTACAAGTATACCACACTATTCTCGCATATTTTCTTTCAAAGCTAAGTTAAGCAAATTGTTTGCAGTCACAAAGTAAACAGCCATAAAATGTAATCTTGTCTCCGTCATGATAGCCATATTCAGAGTGCGTCAGAACTCCAGAAGAGAGCCCGCGGCCACGGTTTGCATTTTTATCAGGATCGACGACAGGCAGCTACATTTTATTTTTCTTGTCATAAATATGGAACTGAATACGCTGGAATATACAACATATTCATGCAAACTTATCTGGAACTATGCATAAGTAAGCGGCAACAAAAAGAGGCTCACATTTCCGGAAAAATAAAAGTTAGTCCAGGATACTTTATTTCCTGCGTAACGTTTTTGTGCTCTTTGCAATTTTCCTAAACTCGTGCGAAATCGTAGGTTTATTTCGTGTTTCTACCCACTCGGGTATTTCTTGTAGACACAGATCCAATTACTATTTGCAAGTAAGGCCTTTACATATATTATAGATGGTTTATACAGCGTCAGCAACTGGTATTAATGCTGTACAGGACGCCGCAGTGCCTGAGACATTGTTAAATGGATTAGATTTGCCCAGCACCTTATACCATTAAATAAATAAATAATAAATGATGCTGGACAATTCACACAGCATCATCTAGCCCCAAGCTAAGCAGAGCTTGTGTTATGGGTACTAGATTACTGATATACTTAATACATAATACTACATAGATAGATATTTTTATTATACATAGAAAAACATCCAGAACACCCTGAACAAATATCTGCAGATCATACATACATTTGTTCCGTGGCGGGAATGGAACCCGCAACCTCTTGCGTCGCAGACGGACCGCTGCGACACAGCGGTCGTCAAATCCCAGCTTTGTCAGCTATTAGGCAGAGGAAAGAACAGGTCAATACGTCTGAAGCTGACGAATTCGCGGGCTTCCTTTTTGCATATCTAAAATTGTGTTTTTTACCCGACTGCCAAGGAAGGGTTTTTCGCGCGTATCTTGTATGTTTGTTTTCTGGTTTGTTCGTAAATTTATTTATTCCCATGTATTTTCCGAACGGCTGGAAGGACTTTGACAATAAAGGTATCGTTAGATTCTGCTCAAAAACCCAAGTGACCTTAAAAAATATATATATTATAATGGCGGATTTTTTGCGCCAAATTGTAAGATCAAAATTTTTTTTTAAACATATCTATAGAGTAGGGTACTAAAATAAAGAGTTACAAAGGAGATTACAAATATACATACATATATGTATATATATATATGTATATGTATGTCATGTTTCTTAAATGTATTGTAATCAATGCATTTAAATGTAATATTTTGGCTTTTAAGCGGCCAAGTGTGTATTGGACCTTGCAGTTAGGTTTTTAAGGTTTAAGGTTTAAGATCTTTATTAATATTTCTATTAAAGATTACAAATCACTTGTTAGAAACTTTTTTAACATTTTTTGTTTCACTTTATAACGTAATAACTTGCTTAAAATAACATTACAAATGTGACGATTGTACTTTGTTCTTATTCTATAATTGTAGTTTATCAAAGTACAAATTAAAGAATAAGACCTTTATTTTATTTAAGTTTCCTGGGTAGATTTTATAGTGAACAACTTTTTCCGTTTGTAGATGTAAAAAATATCCAACCACTCAAAGCTCTAACTCGAATGAAACATTTGAGAATAAAAGTATTATAAACCTATCCGACGAACTAATGGTCGCTCAGGACGCATGATTTATCTTAGAATCCAGGATTTGTCAAACACAGGTGGACTTGAAGCGGGGATAGACGTAGGTAATCCGTGTGGATACTTTCAAAGTTTTATCGGGGAATATAAGGGGTGTATTATCTTTTTAGTGGTTACCGAGATACGTTTATTACACTGGGGCCAATAAATAAAGTTATTATTTGCGTTTATGATTTGTTTATTGCATAAGATAAAAAATCTGTAGTTCAATATGAAAACCTTATCAAAGGAGTTCGAATACGCATTAGTCAAATCTATATTAAACTAAATTAGGCCAGGTGCGTGTCAGGCAACAATTTAATAGGTACAGGTATCATACAGAAGAACTGTGTAATAAATAGTTCAGCATAATATAGGTAAGTACGTCATGTCTTCTTGGCTTAAGCCTGTGGTATGATTGATATAATGACGATTAAGAATAATTCAGATAGATTGCAGTGGCCCTACAAGAAACTAGTGGTAACTATACTAGTTAAGAAAATCAACTTTTGCCGCGCAAAATGCTAAAAAAATATCATAGGTATAGGTCCAGGTAAGGACAAACATGCATCGTGAGGAGACCCACAGCTTAGTGAGATTCAGACGACCTAACGAAAACCTGTTCTTTTCTCTGAACAAGCCAACCAAGCTGAGAGGATGGTATAAGCATATTATGGGCAGGCAAGCCATATTAGGAGGCGAAGCCCCCTATTACCTATGCACAACGCTGTCTTTCTGTCTGTCTGTCTGTGCATGACACGATTACAACCGAACGTGTTGACCGATTAACATGAATCTTTTTCGTTAGCACTGTCTTAATGAGAGAAGGGCACTGATTGATTTTGGTGACCCTAGAGTCACAGGGACCGGAGTTATTGTGACTTTAAAAGGTCACCGAAGGTCAAAAATGGCATTTTTCGGAAACCTTCGCCCCCTTTTCTGGTACCCCCGTACCAATGCTTGTAAGAATGTTCCAGGCACTAAAGCGTCACGTTCATACAGCATGACGACGGTGTACATTTTATCAAAGATGAGATAGGTCATTTTCTTAAAAAAAAATATTAGGTTTATAGTTTTCTTTGAAGTGTAAAAAAACTTAATGTAATACTTTTCCTTTAAATATACAGGCGATGTGAGAACCTAAACAAGACACCATTTCTTTTGAAGTCTTGAAAAAATCATAATAGGTTTTACTTATTTACTTTTGCTCTCTGCTTGCTTATCTGTTAGTGATTTTAGATACTTTGGTATAAATTTATTAGGATTTTGTTTAAAAAAATATATATATTTGCCGTTTGAAAAGTACTACTTAACACACCTACCGAAATGTAGGTAAGTACATTGAGATAGGTACGTACTTATTAAACTTATACATTATATCAGTCACATTTCACGGAGTGTTCGCATGTGAAATGAATACAAGATGAGATATCCCCCTGCGATAATATGCGAACACATAACGCGAACAATGAACACTCCTATTTATTATGCGACATAAGACTCACGAAATTCCGATACGTTTGTGACAATTTTGATGGCACTTCATTATCAGTTTTCTGTCGGGTTCAACGCGAATGTAATAGCGGAAAGCAAAGAAAATAATCGAACAAAAAGTTAGAGCTAAGTATATCCAAAACATTCGGAACAACCAGTATAATGGAACTCAAGTGGAGTTGGGCAGGACACATTGGAAGGCGAGGCAAAGGCTGAATGGTGGCCGAGTACGGGACAAACAAGTGTCAGGGGACCGGTAAGGAGGTGGGTCAACGACATAGTTCACGTCGTGGGGCATCAATGGATGCGACTAGCACAGGACCGTGGTGGATAGCTAAGGGAGAACTTTACCCAGCAGTGAGTGAAGTCGGGTTGTGGGTGATGATGATGAATAACTTTGTGATTCTCTTGCCCATATACCACATGACGCGGAGTTGGCACAGCTGTTCCTCTTCTCCACTACTTGCATGTAAAAAAATCAGCAACATCATTCGTTCGTATACTGCAAGAAGTTAAATCAAGCACCTAAATTTTTGAGACTAATTATATGACACAGCCTTAACCACCGCATCGTAGATTGAGAACACCTACTACGTGCCACCATCCAGCCTCGTAATCCAAACACCCTTTGTCATCAACGGAATTTATATTTACACAGGAACTCGCATAATTAAAATTCGCAGTCATTAATTATTTAGCGCGGTATAAACATCTTTAGCGGCGGGCCGACACGATGTGCAATAAATGGGCCCGGGCCTTATATTCGGAGGACAGAAGGCGCGTGATCTGAATAACTAACTGGAGCCGTGGTCGTATAGTACAATGTGTTTCAGTCATCTAACTACCTTATCATCTCAGCCCACTGGACGTAGGCCTGCCTTATGGATCTCCAAGTGATCATGAGGGGATTGTTACCATACTCACCACGCTTGGCAGACGGGTTGGCGAGCGCAGTACGGGATGTTGATACCGGAAAGATACTGCTGCCTATCTTTCAGCGGCAGCATTCTACTGCCGACACCCAACGGCAAACTACCTAATGGAAACGCAAAACTATATGCATTGGTTAGACCTTACTTGAAAAATGTTTTGCTGACACTTGCTTAACGGTAAAGGAAAACATCGTGAGGAAACCCGTGGTCTAGTGAGTTTAGAATAGGTACCATCTAAGAAGTGAAGGGCCAATTCACTTATTTTACTTGCTGCAACATTTCTCAGAGTAGTACTCCTTACTCGTCATTTTAGAAGTTTGGTTGTGTTCCTGTCATTTGACTATAATAAGGAATAGTACATAATAAACTTTCACAATTTCTTAACATAGTAACATTAGTTTACTACAAGGAATTACGGAATTACAATGTTTATTCTTGCGAGGTGGTTTTATATATTTTCATTATCAAAGAAACTGAATAAGTCCATCTCAAAATTTATTGTTTCCTCTATATAGCCCTCATATTATTGAAAATATAGAAGAACGTCATGGAAATTACCATCGCTAAATACCCACCAGCAATTAAAAAAAAGTACAAATATATTAAAACTGTCAAAGAATTTCATGATTAAGTTCAGATTATTCACTCATGATTTTCTATCTTAATCTGACGATATGATTTGGATTATTGATCGGTTCAATGTAAGCAATATTTAATATTTTTTTTATTTTTGAGTTTCACACGTCATGATCACGGATAAACTGGTCTTTTGGGAGTGGCTAGTCACTGGCAGACGAAACGATCTACTCTCCTTCTAATGATGGCCTTATAGATGGGCTTCAACTGAAACTGTGTCGAAATATCGATAACTCAAAAAGACTCTAATCGTGGTAAGTATCCCGTAAATATTGCGTATAAAGTACATAACCAAGATAGTTTCAAAGTTATATTCGTTCAATGTAAATCCATTGTGACATGCACATTTTGGTTCTACGTTTTCGTAGCAAGCATTATGCCCGTAGCATCCGTAGCACAGAACGTAGACGAGCTACTGGTTATGCTCTAATATGTTTCACCGAGGAAGCTAGTGATCCCGTCTACATAAAGATTTATTCCCATCTGTAACTGAGAAGACTACGCGACACTTTTTCCCAATTATGAGGTGTAAGCGCCCCATTTATTAACATCTCGTCATGAAATCAAGATCCTACGTTTTCCGGTAGATTCACGGTAGCTACGCTGTAGGGACGGTAGTTTGTTCGCTTCCTAAGGAAGTTTTAATTACAAGAAGCCAATTTTCTTTGGTAGGCGATCCTTGAAGAATAAAGCTCATCAAGCAACTTATACGATTTTTTGAGTGCGGGGAATATATTCCAGGCAGGTAAATCTAGACACACGGTAAAACATGTCGACAGCATGTGTCAGTCAAAATAAATAAATTCAAAGCTGAAACAAACTGAAATTCATATTTTGGAGCGCGTGCGGTTTTTATGACTATTTCATTAAAATTTGTAGAAATGCAGGGTTTTATTTTTTTAAAAGCTGACTCATCTCTAAAAGTTGCGTTTAAACCGCAATCCACGTCTTCTATTTTTATCTTCAGTTTAAAACTGCAACAAATTTTAATAACACACTAAAACGTTTTTAAGTGCAGCATTATCGTGTACTCTGTAATTGCGCCCATCTGCTGTAGTTACATAACAGTTTACTTACTGCGTTTTAATGTATTTTTACGGTTTCGTAGTACAACATGGAACCCTAACAGTTTCGCTATGTCTGTCTGTCCGTCTGTCTACGGCATTGCAAAGCGACTATTAGTCCTAGAACGCTGTAATTGCATGTATGTACATACATATAATTATATTATATCTCATATATATAATCGAGTCAAGATAACGGTAAAAAAAAACAGAAATAATATTAATTTGGGGTACCAAAAACAATCATCCCTATCTTACCCCTATTAGTGTATATATTCCAACTACAAGATGGAATATACATCTTTGGATATGTCTTTTGAATCTATTGAGGGGTTGCGATGTCAATTTTTCGATTTCGGGTTCCGTTTGTGAAATATTAAAGATTTCAATATTTTAAGTAATATTTGGTAAACGTAAAAAAACACACACACCAGCTTCTAACAATAGGTCTACGGATAACTACGGAACCCTACACAGCGCGTGGCCCGACACGCTGTTGGCCTAATTTATTTTAATTGCTGGAAGAAATATTTAAGCCTTTTTACCCGATGAATGAGTAAGTATTTATTTACTTTTAAAAACTGGTGTTAGTAACATAAGTTTTATGAGTAAATTAGTAAAATTAGAGTAAGGAATTTTTACAACTTTATTTAATTCAATGGCTGCTTTTAAGTAATGCCAGTAATGCTTTTAAGTAAGAAAACAGCTCATTTTATATTTTTTTACATAGACGTTCACTGACGTAACCTTTTACATTATGTTATGTAGACGCTCGCTAAGTATGACAAACATTGAACTGAAACTTTATCAATTCATCATTATATATTGATTCCACATCCACAGCCTGACTCCACCCACTGCTGGGTATATATATGGGTATGGTATGATCGTGGCGGATTGAAAATACTAAGGTAGGCTCCTTAGTTTGTTCCATCCGCCACGATCATGCGTCAGTGCGATCCAATTTATCAATTACTAAACTAAACAATACTAGTATCTTTGTTTTTAAAGCGTAAACCCACACTAAGGTGTCATTTATAGAAATTACAAACGACGCAAATCGCGTCGGAGACAAAATTTGGATTGCATTTTTCATTTCTATAAACAAAACAAGTAAAATGAACGCAACAATATACAAATTACAATCGCAACTTGCAAATACTTGCCCAAAAGTGTCACTGAAATGACAGAACTGCAGTTACCGGAGCCGAAACATATCGGACGAGCAGAGATGGAAAGAAATAAAATAAACTTTGTCACATCTGCGTTGCAGACTAGGGTCACCATTTTGACAATATACAACATCTGGAAAAGTTATAATTAAATACGAAACGTTTTAAGGGAGGCGTTCTTCCTGTTATATTTTTCAGATAAGATAAAGTCGAACTAATGTGATGGTGATCAAAGTAAGTAATCCAACGGGTAAATAAATAATGTTGGACATTACATACCGCACCATCTAGCCCCAAAGTAAGCAGAGATTATGTTATAGTTACTAGATGGTTCATAGAATACTTTTTAACTTTTTCTTGTAAATACATACTTATCATACAGAGTAAAATACCCAGACCAGGGACAGATATCACCGAAAACCAAACCACACAATATAAGACAGACCTAATGTACTCTACTATTTTGCCTTCTCATTTTTATATGATGATGATGTTCTCCTAGCCGATTACGGCCATGGTGACTTCAGGACCTTCGCGAATGCGCGCGTTAGCCTCACTGAGTAACGTTTGATGTAACCTGTGTAGTATGTAGTTTTATAGAAAACAGAGAACTGTAGTTAAATGGCTGTATGAAATGGTGACCCTACTAATGGTTGTGAGGCATGTCTGGAACTTCGCTGTACCGTCCGACCGCGAGACTTTCTTGCGAAGCTCGTAGGTGCAAGAACGTCTCGAATTTTCTGTGCTATTAAAATGCTTTATTGGCGTAATATGCGCAATTTTACGCCATTTTACGGCAGGTGATAATATGCGCCGTGAATAAGCGAACGATCGAGCTGAGAATTCCAAAGTTCCAAGTTCCATGCCACTAAGTTGCATTTAGACTAAGTTCGGTAGAGTTCAAAAATAGATAGTTTGTTTCTAATAGTTTATAACTAAATTTACTTGTACAGTTAAGAACTCAATCTTTGACAAGCATCTTAGTTGGGTATGATATTTTGATTAAGATGGTGGCCATCAAACAAATGCATCAATAAATAATTACTTATTACCTACTACAACAAATGCTGTGGCGAACAATTCGATCGGGGATCTTTGCCTTTAAAGATTGCCAGTTGTATTTATCCGTCGCCGTTTTAGTTTACAGTACAAAGTTACTCAATTACTAACTCTAACATAAAACCTCTATAACGCATACGTATAACCTCTATCCGTGGTCATATAATAGTTAACCGCCCGTCAGGAAGCATTCCCGAGCGCATAGATAATGAAAATTAAATACAATACTCCGCAGCTCGCTTTCATTTCAACTCAGGGCACAATGTAAAAATGGTACAGCGGAGTCTCTGTAGCCTTAATATCCGCTATTTCAGACTCGTAACCGGCTAACAATATTGCATTGCGTACGCCACGCGCTAGTTCCGTACTTATCGCGAAAGTTTCAGCCGCTGGCTCGAGGGGGTGGCGTGGGGCCGCCCGCTGCAGTATCGATCGCGTCTGCTGTACGATGCAACTCGCTGTCTTCCGCAGATCACTCCTTATCGAAGGCCCGAGCCCCGTTCAGCTAAAAAGGCTTTGGATCCGCTCCACACGTACGGAGACGACATCTACACACGCACGCCGCCTGCAGACGTAGGTATCCGGGCGTGCGCTCACGCTTCACGGCCCTAAGCTTGTTTATTGAAAACCGTTCACTGCTCTGTCGCGACTCGGCGCTTAAAGATTGTCGTCAGATTTATTGGAACATAAAATGCAAAGCTAGTGAACTAGCATCTAACTTCAGCATGGTTTTTGTAACGTTTTCCAGCGTGTTTTAGCCAATAATGTTGCAAACCTGAAGCCTAAAATCGAATACCTACAGCTAAAACCAGGAAAAAGTCGCGGAACAGCAAAAACTTACTTTGAAACTGTCGGCACCGCGTTCGTTGACATTAGAGGCACTAAATTCATTATAGTTGGGGGTGGTTTATAAGTAATGGTTGAGGTACGGGCAACAACGGGGCCGCGAGTAACTATGAAATTTATAACGAAGGACCGAGTCGAAAGTTGCGAGCGTTGAAAATATTGTAAGCTGCACTCGTTTGGGGCAAATTAAATGAAAAACGAAGTTTTGCCGCGTGGCCGACGAAGTTAGCCACTCAAGTTTGCAGCGAGAGCCTCGCATACAGACTACCTACGCTCTACCACAATATATCATTGCATAAGTTTCTCCTTCAAAACATTTAACTGAAACTGCAATAATATGTAAGTAAAATATATATGCATATTAAACAATCGCAGACCTTCAAGATCACACTATCAGATCAGACAAGAAGAACATCATCATAATTTCAGGCATAAAACGTCCACTACTGAACACAGGTTTTCCTCATGATCTCCATGAGGGGTAGTTGCCCTCTCACCACGCTTGGCAGGCGGGTCGGTGAGCGCAGTACGGGATGCTGATACACGGAAAGACGCTGCTGCCCATCTTCCGGAGGTATCCCTTAGCAGGCTCTTACTGCATCCACGGGCATGAGATGAGGGGTAACATTCTACAGCTGGCACCCCACAGCAAGGCAAGAACATACTGATTTCAAAATATAGGTAGGTCTAATCGGAATATGAGCTTGAGCCCGTATCTCGATATTGTGTTGTGTTCTTCTGTGCAAATGTTATAAAGAGGAAAGATTTGTATTTGAGTTATACTTTAACTAAAAACTACTGATTTTCAAAATTCTTTCACTATTAGAATGCTATAAGATGTCCGACCGATTTCGGCCATGGCGATAACTTTAGCTCCTATGTTGCTGTTTATGGTGCGCCCGCACGTGGCTAATGTAGGCAATCTTCTTTGAGAAGATCCTCGCAAATCGCGGGCATGTGAGCACACCGTTAACAAAGTTATAATTGATAGCCGCAGGTGGTCCGGCTTTCTATTCATCACACTTCGAGTCCAATTCGGAGCACCGTCTGTACCCAAAATCGCGGACTTTGGCTTTTACGTAAGCTCTCGATTCTGGTCGTTTGTCGGCCTGTTTCTCCCACTGAGATGGCGCAATGTTGCACCTCTTCAGGTGTATTTTAAGCACGTCTTTATACCTGAGGAGTTGACCGCCATGCTTACGCTTGCCCTCCTCGAGTTCTGAGTAAAAGACTCGCTTCGTCACTCGTTTTTCTGACATTCGTGACATGTGTCCGCACCACCGAAGTTGTCGCCGCATGAGATAAGACTCATTGCCACCTACGTGGGCTCTTTGCAGCACATGGGTATTCCGCACACGATTGGACCACTGGATCTTTAGTATTTTCCGGAGACATCGTAGGTGGAAGCGATCTAACATGCAGATGTGCCGGCGGTACACGGTCCACGTTTCAGCCGAGTATAAGATGTTTAGGAAAACAATAGCCATGTATACAGAGATTTTAGTATCTAATTTGAGGTGAAAACCTTGGCATCCAACTTACCGAACGCTGCAGCTGCAGCGCCGATTCTGCTTTTTATCTCAGCATCAAGGTCGCACTTGAATGTTAAAGTGCTTCCCAGATAGTGAAACCGATCAACCTGCTTCAGGTTATCCTCGCCGAGTGTAATGGTCAGTGCCTCCTGACCGTCGATATCTAAAGACATGACTTCCGACTTCTTGACACTGATCTTGAGGCCGTATTTACGGCAAGATTCATTGAAGTCGGACATAAGCTGTTGCAGGCCTTCTGGGGATTCTGCCATAAAACACAGATCGTCAGCGTACATTATCTCTGTAATGACAGCGTACGAGACCTTTGAGTGAGCTTTGTGCTTCACTAGATTAAAGATGTTTCCATCAGTACGGAAGCGGATGCGAACTCCTTCAGAAATATTCTGTAAGAAATCACGGACTACGACCGCAAAGTATAGTGCGAACAATGTAGGCGCAAGAACGCACTCTTGCTTAACCCCACAGGTAACGGGAAAAAAGTCAGATTTAGTGCAGGAGTCGGAGAAGTCTTATAAACAAAAATTAATTTCATGCAAACTTAGGCAATTTCCGATAACTCGCAAACACTAAAACAAAAACGCATAGATTATGGTTCTCGTAGTCATAAAATAGGCAAGCGCGAGGTCGAGAGCTTCTGGCGTAATTCCAAAAGCTACAGTTACTTAGAATACAGATCATCGGCATCCCGTACGTACCAATAAGCTACATGTTTCAGTTGATTGACTCACTTATCAATTAACAAGTAGGTAAGAACGTGGAATTTTTTAAAGCGTCCCACTTCTTGTTTTACTAATAACAGGCATTACTGGCATCCTCCTCTCATTCCCGTGGATAAAGGGATACCTCCAAAAGCAGCGTCTTTCCGTGTATCAACATCCTGTACTGCGCTTGCCAACCCGCCTGCCAAGCATGGTGAGTATGGCGACTACCCCTCATGGAGATCCATGAGGGAGGCCTGTGTTCAGTAGTGGACGTTTTACGTCTGAAATGATGATGATGATTACTGGCATCGTCATTTCCGAATCAATCTAAAAATTGACAATTAATGACAGTAATGAAGCACAGCAAAGTACCATCCTTATCTTGTGGACATTCCAACCACTCGTGAAAAACGGTTCTACTTCACCTTCATCATCCGCACTGCTAAGGTATGCTTCAAGTTTTTCACAAAAGTTATTCTACTACTACTAAGTCCAAAGTAAATAGAAATATCTTCAAGATTTAGTGATCTATCATCGGCCACATTGGCGCTCACGATCGTATGAGTCATAATAGTAATTTATTGATAATAAACATTATAGGTCTTAATTGGTTTTATAAGTGGTTACCAATACCACTAATGACAAAATTACAAAAATAATAACCCACACATGTCAATAATAATTTAAAAAAGCATGTCAACAAGAACGTCCTATGGAATATTGGTAAAAATTACAATAATAATCAAATGCCAAATATTAAATAAAAAATAAATATGTCAACATAAGGAAGGTATAATTTAACATTGAAAAAATACTATGTGACCGCTAGCAGTGGACGACATGCTTCGGCTACCATGTCTCCGTTGATTGTCTTATAGTGATTGTTATATTGAAGAACTTCGAATAAGTAGATTCCTATCACATCTTTGAACACTCCGTTGATTGTCTTATAGTGATTGTTATATTGAAGAACTTCGAATAAGTAGGTTCACATCTTTGAACATCAAAGATGTGATAGGAATCTACTTATTCGAAGTTCTTCAATATAACAATCACTATAAGACAATCAACGGAAACGAGGAGTTTCATATTTTCTTTGCAGTTCTTGTCTTTGAAATTACTAGTTGAAAAGTCGTGCTTTTCAGCGTCGTGCTGCTTTTTTACACGCTTTTGCTTAAAAAATATTTTATCAACATCGGTTAAGAAGTTTACAAGATATGAGGGGTGAAAGAGAGCATGAATAATCGAATGTTTCCAAATATACCCATTTTTATACAGAATTTGGTATCAAATGAAAGAAAATGTTGTGTTGAATGCAAGAATGAAAGTTATATCGAAATCGGTCGAGTTATTAATGTCAAATCATTAAATCGAATGTTTTCAAATATACCTAGTGTGGTATAAAATTTGGTAACCTCCGAAACGAGGAAAAGTGTCGGGATTTATTTTTTTCTTTTTATTTTGTAAACTCTATATCCCGAACGTTTTGACCGGATTGCACCTGGTCGTGGTCGCGGGAAGACTGGCGTGCTGAAGTTAACCGCAGGAAAACGAAGGCGTCTTTTCAGACTACCCTGACTTGGTCTTCTTAATTCTAAATTTGAAATTTAAGGCCGGTTGTAGCATTCGCACCAAAGCCGAAATCAATGGTGGCTTTCTGCTACTGGGGAGACTTGGGTCAGGTCACACTGGGACAGCACACTACACTAACTGTATCGGCAAACTTTGGTTTATTCACACGCCGAGTACACTTGGCTATCAATAGATTCCATGAGGCAAAGAGTCTGAAGGCATCTACACGATTAAAATTAGGATATTTCTTAATTTCAATCGCTTCCCGAACCATTCTCTTGTATTAGAGCCTCTCGTTAGAAATAATCTTCGGATTGTGGAGTTCGATAGTTTACCATATCCTTGGGATTATATAGCTCGGTAGTTTACCATATCCCTTATTTCCTGTTACTACTTGCATGTTTGTGATGATATTCTGTGCTTCATATTACTTGCTAACTTTATTAGCAGCCTGCTTTTCATTACAAGTTGGTAAATGCGCTCAAACTCTGTGGTATTTGTCGCTTGTATCGATTTGACTCACTGAAACTGAAGGTAATTTCAAGTAACGACGCAACGGTAGGTACCTCCTTTATACTTTATGTTGGTACTCTTTAAACCGTGAAACTGCAGTAAAATGTGGACTGAATAGACTCCTTCGTTTTCAATTAGCATAGGTAACAAACTTGTGAACAACTGAGACTGGAATTGGTGTAGAATTAATGGTACTTTGGTAGTTTGAATACGCATATTAAACTCATAATTAACAGCTTTAAATACCTTTCCTCTCGGTAACTTATGCAGAAAGTTGGGAAATCAAAGGTGATATAAACGAGAGAGTAGACTTTAACTTTCTGATAGGTTAAGGTAAATGAGTAAGCAAACTTTTCATTGCGTTGATCTTGGAAGCTAAAACTTTTAATACGTATAATCTTTAAGTCTATACTTAGATGATTAATAAGGATTTAAAGCAAAATATTAGTAACCTAAACAATTTAACTATAATTAGAAAACTTCTTCATTGTTTAACGGATTACAATACAAATATGATATGACTTTTAAAAGTTTATTGTGCGTTAAGTTGCGGCCCCAGGCTAAGATATTTCTTAATTGGTATAAACTTCGCAACAGTACAAATAAATCGTTGACAATAAATTCGCATAATTGTGATAATTATGGAAGAGTTTGTCGCAATTAGCGTCAGTTGGAGGGTTCTCCTCACGAGAGCCATCTGGCGGGCCTCCAACGTACCACTCCTTAGCACTGGAGAATTCACGTAGGCTGAATGCAGACTGAATTTATGAGGATACTAGTAATGCCTAATATTTGTTCCCTGTAACATGTGAGAATTTTCTTAGATGCTCGCTTGCTCAACTATGATAATAATACTATGGTAATAAAAGTCTTGTGCGAAATTTTATGAAATAAAGTGGACAAGTACCAGCAAGACTCGCGCCCTAAGGGTTCCGAAATTTAAAGATATAATATTAAATGAAATATCTATGGTAGGTAGTAGGATGCCCCAAATAATCTTCAACTACTTCGGATATTTTAGTGACCTTTCTGTTATTTTCCAATACATGTATTTATAGAGGGTATAGCATCCGAATAACAAAAAAATTCCGGGATCAGCTCGCTAACGCGCCTTAATCAAAGTTTATTACGGTTCATTACGGCCTTAGTTATCATACAAAAATTTGACAATTTTTGTTATAACTTCAGAATGTCCTAAGGTCCTTGATATTTAAAGAGCATTGTCTACCCGTACACCTTGATGTTTGGTATAAATTTAAAGTTGATACCTTCAGCAGTTTCGGAGAAAAAGGTCTTGACAGACAGACAAACGAGTTATCCTATTATGAGGGTTCCGGTTTTTCCTCTTGAGGTTCAGAACCCTAAAAACATGTTATATTTTGTAACTTCCAAAGCTCAGCTCAGCCAAGGTTCCACGCCTTGCACTCAATGTTTTAAACTTGCAATTTTAAATTATTTTTATGTTTTTACTGGTCCTTAGGCATGATCCCTCACCCGCTCGCAGTGAACGTTTTGCTTGATAGTAATGTCAGAAGTCAAAGTAAAGTATTTATTCAACACAGCTAAAAAAAGTTTGAAAGACTAGTCGCACCGCGGTTTCATCTGCGCAGTTCCCGTTCCCATGGGAATAAGGGGATAAAATGTAGCCTATGTTACTCAGGGATAATGTAGCATTCTAATGGTGAAAGAATGTTTCAAATGGTCCAGTATTTTCAGAGCCTATTTAATGCATACAAACAAACAATCAAATCTCTCCTCTTTATTATTAGAGTAGAAGAACAAAACACATTAAATTAAAAAAAAGAAAAAACACATAAGTATTATATGGACCAACATTATGCTGAGGAAGGATCTTTTGGTCCACAACTCTTACTATAAATGTTTTTTTTATATTAATTATGTTTTTGTTTTTTATTCTTGTGTTATTTTTTTGTTGTGGATCAATAAATACATTTTCTTTTTTTTTCTTTTCAAGTGAATTCGATCGCTTCAAAAAACTTTTTTGCCAAGTGAGGGAGAGAAGCGAAGAAGAAACCTATAAGTACAGCAGTTGCTAATCGTCTACTGTTATACCTATCTAGGCATAACGGTAGACGACGGGTAACATGTAGGAATAAAATCCCCTTAAATCCGTGTCCGTAAATTTCAGTTCTAAAAATATTTGTATTCAACATAAATGGGTAGGTAAAGCATTCGCACGAAAAATTGCACGATCATGATGATTTAACAGTTTTGCTAGATATGTGTATAGGATTTTGTGTATAGAAGAAGCTTGTGTGACATTTTTTAAAAGATCACCATTACACAGAATGATTCAATGTTTTGCTTTAAAAGTGGACCGGTTATAACATAAAGCTTATGTTAAAGCTTTATGTTTTTAAACTATGACAACTATAGATTGAGTGTGTTTGTGCATTTTTAGAGTTACGGAACCCTAAAATGCACAAACACACAAAAAATTACAAAATTACAGGGTGTATTATAACACTAATTACGGAAGCCACAGTTGATGGTTTTAAAAAAAACCAAAAGAATTTCAAAGAATTTATTTTACTTTGAATTACAAAATTATCGTAATAATATTCTAAGTTAAAACTAACAGAGACTACGCTAGGTCAATGCAAGTACCCAGGATAGAATGACGATCCGTGGATTCATATTCATTATAATCCAACTACATGGAAATGCTACATTGCTGAATCGGCGATCGTCTTGTACCGCCCGAACACAATGCAAACTGCAACGCTGCAGTTTGAGTCAGCTAGATAGGTACATGTGCCGCATGTAACACCTCCATCCTCAGAACAGCAACTATTTGAGAACTTTGAGAGAAAATGTTGCTGGTACAGCCTTCCTGGCTTTGGGTTTGTCAGGAACTGCGTAAGAATGCTCTGGGGAATTTTCCTCCCTTTCATTAGATGGATTTGCAATATTGATCGTAGTCTGCCTCCAATAACGTCGCACTGCAATGACGATAATGAGTGAAGCTGCACTGGATAATGAAATGTAGAATGGTAGTGTGGTATGATAAAAGGTACCATCTGTGGGTGTCAGTTCCAATGGTTGCTGAAGTAGTATCTTGTCTTCGATGTGGTGTAGTCCCTTTAGGTCGATAGACGTTAATTTGAGATGAGGGATATTGCCGATTTCTTCAGAATTGTAGTTATTTGGGATTTCGGATATCTTTAGTGGTTGACCTTTGATTTGATCATTGATGTTGATGATGATGAACTCGTTAGTTTGTAGAGAACATTTCTGTGGGATAGTGGCGAGATAGCTTCCTTGTAGGGTTATATGTTCTTCGCGTTCGCATTGCAGCTTCGTTTTAGTTGGTTGTGGGAAAATAAGGGTATAATGTCGATCATCTAGTTGTTCCATGGCTTCCTTGGTGAAGACGATTTTTGTTGGTTGGCATGACTTGTCCAAGGATTGATGAATGATGAGACTCTGGATGCAGTCAGGATGTTCCCGTGGCTGATAGTTGATAGTTTCCTCGCAGAGATGGTGTTGATTGAACTTCGGGCATTCAGCCTCCATGTACATGAAAGCTTTCCCGTCGGTTGCCATAAAGGGGTGTGAAGGGATATAGGTTTGGTTGAGTTTATTAGGGACAATAGAGAGTTTAAAAAGGTCGAAAGAGTCCGGGGAGACTATTGGAAATTTGAATACGATTACTAATCTTTTCCCTACAAAATAGGAACCTGGTTTAATTATACTGTAATATTCTCGCAGATCGTCCTCTAATACTTCATTTTTACTATATATAGTTCTTAGCCTATTAACCATACTACCTAAGTTATCTATTCCTATCATACTATGATGAGTGCTCGATGCACGTACAAACGCTAATATGTTCTCTATTCTATTTAATTCCAATGATAGATCATCTGTGTTTTCACTAATGATCACTAAAAGCTGAGCAAACTTAGCATACTTTAAAAGATTATTCTCAGCATATGCATTACTATCTAAGATTAATTCTAATGTCCTATTTATCTTCTCCTGATTTTCTGCAATACTCGCAATTATCCTGGTATGTTGAACCATCCAATTCTTATTAACACTAATATGGTCATTGAACTCAGACGATATCTTATGTTCATTAGCTTCCAAGATTTTAATAGCTTTATCATAACGCTCGGCATCTGAATGATCCAAGTTACCAGTAACGCTTTTAATTATAGATCCTAAACCATCAATAAGACCTCTTCTAACACGATTGGGTTCTAAACTTTTTATCTGGGATTTTACTTTAATAAGTTTATTAGAGATATGATTAAGCTGTATTTCGTATAAGGCTAAGGTGTTATTTTCTAGTTTAGTCTTAAAAAATTCTATTTGATTGTTAATCGAGTCTAATTGGGTGTCTAAGTCCTTCAGTTCCACATATTGTATAAAGGAATGATAGTGGCTTATAAGTTTGGCTTCGCCAAGTTTGAATGGGAGAAGTCCGGGTCCATTGTCAAGGCTCTCAAGTCTTATCTCCAGTGCCATCGTCAGTTGGAGTATCAGTAATAGTCGAATCCTGTAACAATTTGGTTTTCTTAGGTACTCGTTTAAGACGATTTTTAGCTACGGGTCCTTTCTTTTTGGAAGTGTATATGTGAATTGGGAGGTCAGCAAGAACTACGTCTTGAGTGAAACGTGGTGCTAGTTTTTGTCTTGCAGCGAGAGGGTTTTTGACAAAAACTTGTTGGTCAGGTTCGTATCGAACTTCAGGTTCTCGATCTTTGTTCCTCCTAGTCATCATAGTCGTGCGGTCAGTTGTCGTAATCTGATTAATAATGTCATACACAGTCTTCATTTGTTCTTTATGTGTTATAATATACTGTTGCATGAGATGTTCAGTCAAGTCAATGTCAAGAGGATCCCTAGGATCAAAATGTCCTCTAATTATGTCGTGGGGTCTGCATTTTGTAAAACTATGTACTGAACTATTGTAACCTAACACAGCATAAGGCATTTGATTGACAGCTGGTTCTCTCTTATGCTTTACCTTTAAAATCCTCAAGTGTTCTAATAAAGTTGAATGAAATCGCTCCATAATGCCGTTATCATTAGGTGAATTAGGTAAGGTCCTATGATGATTAATCTTATGTAGTCGTATGAATTCGGCAAACAATTGGTTAGTGAATTCTGTTCCGTTGTCTGTCACTAAAGTCAAAGGAAGTCCGTGATGTGTACAGAATGTCAAAAGTCCTTGAAGGATGCTGACTGCTGTACCGTCTCGTAAATGGTAGGCTTGTCCATATTTAGAAAATGAGTCTACGAAAGTTAAATACTTTTCAGATTCTGCTGTAAAAAGGTCCATATGAACAATCTCGAATGGTCTAGTCGCTGGTGGTACGATATTAAACTGTGGTCTAATGGGAGTTCTGTCATATTTACTTTGACCACAAATTGTACATTCATTAATGTACTTTGTTATCTCGTCTTTCATCTTCGGCCAGTAATATCGCCGTGACAAAGCCAGATAACATTCATTAATGCCTCTATGGTTTGTCTTCCCATCGTGATAATGCTTTATTATTTCTTGTTGCCATAACCCTTTCAGGCCCAAATTTTTTTTTCTTTGTATAACGTTTTTTTTGCAGGGGCTTGGGATGGGAGATGTTAAAAGGATATGCTGAAACCATAAAAAAAAATCCAAACTACCCCCAGTGTCAGTAACCACCCCTGCACGATCATGACGTTTGGGCTTTAACCAAACCAGTGCATGATCGTGACTTTGTTGGGTTTTTAGTTATTTAGGTATAAAACATAAGCATAATTATACAAAAAACAGTATTTATTCATTAATTCAACATCAATTTTAGTGTCTTACAACTAAAGGAACAGTATCTTTTATCTAATCACGCTATTATTCTATAATTGAGATAAAAAAAAAATGTTATTCTAAATCAGCCTCTATAGTTGCTTGAATCAGACTTAAAACTAGTATTGCCTTTATTATTTGGTGTGGTAGGCGATAAAATAGTTTTGTTTTCTTGTGAGGCACAGATACGCATCGCATTTTTGGCACCTAATCTTTGATCGACTCTTGCATTTACCCATTCTACATGCCCGAGGACTATCAATGCCTTCAAAGCTTGGAAGGTGATCATAGCCATCGTATCTTTTTGCTTGAGAAGGTTGGTTTGATCTCTTGAATCTTGGCGTATTTTGCTGTAAATTTTCGACGGCCTCATCATGATCATCTTCACTCTCAGTCCTTCTTTGGCGTAAAGGTGTATTGGTAAGTCCATCCGCGACTTGCATCCGAAACTCTAACAAGTCCATCACTTTGTTGCTTGGAATCTCAGCTGCAGCACATTCCAATTTATACAGGCGCCATGCATTGCAGAGAGCTAGGTCAAAGAAATGGAGTATTACCTTCAGAGTCCACTTTCTTGTCTTCATGAAGGTGCGGTAATACTCCATCGACTGGTCAAGGATGTCAACACCGCCCATGTGCTTGTTGTAATTAGCGATGGTTCTTGGCGCCGTAAAATCAGTAAAAGCCGAGATATTTTTATCCCAGCGCTTTACAAACGTTGTTTCGTCTGCAGATGTGCAGTTAGATGCGACTAGCACGGACTTGTTGTCCATCCATTTGACAACTACGACATCATCACACACGAACTGTTGTGATTCACCACGCTGCATTCGGCGATCGGGTTTGAAATCTATGTTCTTTTGCTCAGGTATACGGTTCATCATTAACGTCGCTGTGCCATGTAGTCCAATAGTGGTCAGCTTTTCCAGCAAAGGTATCGACGAGAAATACCGGTCAAAGTAAATACAGCTGCCTCTTGGAATTGACTTGGAGCAAAATCACCGAGGCCCCAACCCCCAAAGATCTGTCGCCGAACGGAGTGCTGGCACCTCTGTATACTTCAAAGTCTATCATCAGACCGTCATGAGTAGTGGCCACGAAGATTTTTAGACCTTGGGGGCGAGGTTTGGTTTTGATTACCTGTCGCAGTCCGCGTGGACAAACACCACTGAAAGGGAGCATTTGCTCATCAATGGAAAAGAATCCTGGCTGTCTTTCGAGTCGATCACAAGTTTGTTTGACCCGATCCAGTATTGGCTGCACTTTCCAGAGTGCGTTGGTATTCTCTGGTGGAGCTGTATCGCTATCAATCACATGCAATGCTGAACGCAGGATCTTGAACCTTTCTCTAGGCATGGTGTTTGCTATCATGTCCAATCGCATCCCAGCCCGCCAATACATGAATAGCCGTGGGTATGGGATGACTCCCATGATCAAATGAATACCTACCAGCTTCTTTAGTTCAGTGGAATTTGTATTTAGGATCCGGCCAGAGCGACGAATGTAGTAGTTGTTAGTACAGATCGCAGATTGTTCAAAAAACTCGTCATTGAAGTAGTCATTAAAATATTCCATGGGTGCTCTGATTGGATGAACGCGTGGTTGGTAGTTATGTTCTTTTTGTTGAAAGGGTACCTGTCTCCAGAGTCTTCTTCTAACTTCCAAGCGTCTTTGGCCCACATTTCTACGTTGACGTGTAGGCTGGGGTAGTATTGGGGATGGTGCAGTTGGAATTTCGTTGGCAGCAGGATCCAATGGCCTTTGGAGTGGCAATTCTTCATCATCATCCAGACCTTCTACCTCGGAATCATTGCCATCTCCAAGCAGATGTAAAACTAACTCGCTTGTGAGCTCTTGCCCTGTCAAAAATAGTAAAGATAACCATTAAATTCAACAAATGACAATCCATACCTAAATCTTCCTAAAGTGGAGATAGGCCTAAACGTTACGATCGTGATTTTATGTTTTCAAAGTGCAATTTTGTATGAGAAGCTGTATTTTTTACGAGTAAAAGCCTGTTAAATGTATGAATCATCATTATAGCTACTAAATAACAACAAATACTTGATGATTTAGTTAAAATTTACACAAAAAATCAGTACTTACGTGCACCGCCTCCATCGTCGAAAAGCGCCGCCATCTTGCTCGTCTCACTGACGCCAACTGATTGGCAAACCGCGCGAAAATTATTTTTATCTACAACGCGTAGTTCATGCACGAATGTGTGGAGACGGTCTCGAGCTACGAAGTTGATTGAACGCGGCGCGGGAATTTTTCAAATAAATGTGCACTATCGTTTTGAACGGGCCTGAAAGGGTTAAGTATTCTTTTACATCTTCTAGCTCAGTTTTTGCTAAAACTAAGTTCATAGAAGAGCTTTTAAACTGATTTTGAATGATAGGAAGCACAGCGTACATACCTAATGTGGGAGTGATTTTAAGTGCTGTTTTAATTTTCGGGTCAACATATTCTTTAATGGCGTTAACTACATCCTGTTCTAGAGTGGATTCTGAGAGTTGCACAAAGGTGCATGTATGTGTGTCAAACGGTTTCGTCGCTGTTGTACGTTTCTTAATATCTCCTACAATAGTAAAACAGATCTGCCTGTGAAATTTATTTAAGGGTTCATCAGTTATAGGTATTTCGAGTATGGGGTCTTCAATACCGGTATGTGCAGTTGCAGTAGAAGATCCTGATTGTTGTGATTGCGAATGATGCGCCACTAAGGAGTCGATTTCAGCCATAAAGGATTCGACCTCTTCATTATTGATTTCGACTCTTGATAACGCGTCAGCATTAGTATTACTTTTTCCCGGCTTGTGAATTATTTGAAAATCGTACTCACTTAATTTTAATCTCCATCGAGTTATTTTTGAATTTGGTTCTTTCATATTCATGGCCCATTGCAATGGCTTATGATCGCTCATAATTTTAAATTTACGTCCATATAGGTATGGCCGGAAGTATTTAGTGGCCCAAACTATGGCTAAAAGCTCTTTTTCGATGGTAGAATAGTTCAATTCACTCTCATTTAAAGTCCTAGACGCGTAGCATATAGGTTTGTCAGAACCAACGGGTCCTTGGGATAGTATAGCTCCTATAGCCACGTTTGAAGCGTCAGTCGTCAAAATAAAATCCTTTCTAAAGTCCGGATACTGAAGTATGGGGTCGTTAGTTAGTAGTCGTTTACATCTTTCGAAACAGTCGACGTAGTCGGTGTCCAATGAAATCTTGTTAGATTTCTTAAGGCATTTAGTCATAGGTTTAGTGATGCGAGCAAAGTCGGGTATGAATTTCCTATAGTAACCCAAAAGTCCTAAAAATTGCTTAATTTCCTTATTAGTTTTAGGTAACGGATATTTCTGGATTGCTGCGATCTTGTCGGGGTTAGGTTTAATACCCTCGCTGCTTATAATGTGACCAAGATAAGCAGTTTCCAGCTGTAAAAATTCGGATTTGTCCATCTGGATTTTAAAGTTGGACTCTCGCAGTCTAGTAAAAACTTTTTCTAGATTTATCATGTGTTCCTGTAATGATGTGCTGAAGACGATAATGTCGTCGAGATAGACAAGACAGATCTCGTTTTGCAGCCCTCTGAGAACATTATCCATAACCCTTTGAAAGGTGGAGGGTGAGTTCTTCAGGCCCATTGGCATGCGCAGAAATTCAAAGTGGCCGTGCTCTACATTAAAGGCCGTCTTCTCGATGTCATTTGGGTTCATCTCTACTTGATAAAACCCAGAGGCAAGATCTAATGTTGTAAAATATTGGCATCTGCCAAGTTTATCTAAAACGTCCGCGATGTTGGGTATAGGATACTTATCATCAATGGTCTTGTCATTTAACTTACGGAAATCTACAACTACTCTCCATTTTGGTCTACCTGAAGCATCAGCTTTCTTTGGTACTACCCAAATGGGTGAACTCCAAGCAGAGTCAGATGGTCGAATGATGCCCTGTTCTAGCATGCTTGTCATCTGTTTCCTAACCTCTTCTCGGTGTACATAGGGGTATCTATAGCTTTTCGTGTAGACAGGAAGTTCGTCAGTAGTCCTAATGTTGTGCTTTATCTTATTAGTAAAAGTCAATGCCTCTCCTTCAATGTAAAAAATATCGGAAAATCGAGTGCATAAAGTTGTTAAATTAGCTCTCTCTTCGACATTTAAATGCTTAGTACGGAGGTTTTGTAAAACTTTTTGCACTCGAGTGGGGTCCTCTTGAGTGTTAGAACACTCAATATTACAAACGTCTATCAATGTCCTTAAACTATGAAATGGAATAATGATGTCATTGTTAGTCATATTCTCTATTTCTACGATTCCAGTCTCGTCAGTCACGGTAGTAATGCATTCGTGTATTATACAGTTACACACTAGTTGTTCTGTCACATATACGTCACCGTCAGGATAATCGATCGGGATGTTAACCAATCTGGATGAATTGGCTGGAATTATCTCCTGAGAATTAATTTTCCTACATTGATAGCGAGACAACGGGATTCTAGCAAATTTAGTTACTAAAACATTGTTCTTTAGATCTATATTACATTTTTCTAATAGATCTAGGCCTATCAATCCATCAAAGTAGTTATGGAACTTGTAGACGAATAGTTTTATATTAGATTGTTCGCCAAATTCCATAAAGTGGGGTATAGTGATTGAATAGTCATGTGTGCTAGTCACACGTGAGTTAGTGACTTCAAAAGGATCAAAGTTTTTTTGTACATGCGGAAAGAAATTATCAGTTGCTTCAGGACTAATAAATGATTGGTTAGCCCCGGTATCTATAAGCAATTTAAGTGGCGGGTTCGATATCTGTATAAACCTTAGTTCTTTCCTGGACTGTAAATTCATTTCTATTTTAGTTCTCTGCTTGAACGGCCCTGATGAAAATCCTGGTTGGTTTGGTTGGAAGACGATTGCACAGGCTCAAAATTATTTGAGTCCGAAGGTACATCGCTACCGAACTGAGGGTCGTTCTGTTGGTCATAGTAGTATTCCGGAACGCTTTGATAGTCATAGTAATTATCATAGTCTGTCACCGGATACTCAGGATAGTAAGAGTTGGGGTCGTAATAGTCATAATAGTCACCTACACCTACCTCGTTATAGTTCATTTCCCTAGCCTTGAAATAGTTAGTCGGGGGAGGATTGCCAAACTTCTGCCAGTCATGTCCTTGAATTGTGGGGGGGAGAGTCTTCGTCACAAAATTGCTAACACCGCTCATGGGCTTGGGCCCTTGATTTTGGGGAGGTGCAGCCCTTGGGGGGAATCTAAATCCGCTATTCTGAGCATTATAGTTAGGAGGGGGTGCTCGGAACATTTGCTGCGTGCGCGATGGTTGTAAAGGCATGCGCTGAGACGGTGGTGGACGCCACTGCTGCGGTTGCGGTTGCGGTTGCAACTGCATAGGAATAGGCATGGGCCTCTGCATAGGCATGGTGAAATTAAAACCTTTGGGAACAACATAATTAGGTGCTAGGGACAGTACCTTCGATGTTGACTGCGAAGCGGCGAACTGCGAACGGCGGTCGCTGGATTCGTTCCTATGCTGTAGGTACATCACATTCAATTCCTCTTGGACAAATTCCAAAGCCTTTTCGATAGTTTCGGGTCTCATACACCGAATACGGGACCCAAGAGGTTCTTTTAAACCTCGTACGTAGGACTGCATCGTTAATTTACGGTATAAATCACGCTTAGCCTCCACGGTGGTAGGCACGACCTCATGCAGTGTTACGTACGTCATTATCGTACTAAAGAGGGTTTGGCATTTGTCATAAAATTCCTGGGGGGAGTCATTTCCTTGAGTGACTAAAGACAAATCATTATAAAGGGCAGTTTCATCCCTCTGATCCGCAAAATTATTGATCAGTGCATTTCTAATCCCTTGCCAGCTTTCTGGGATGCCATTTGCGTTAATTAACCTGGATGCTGGGCCGGTTATTTTATTAAGTAAGCCATTCATAAGACATAAATTAGCTAACTCGTGCCCTGGACCAGTGCTGATGAATTGCGTTACTAATTGGTCACAAATTCTTATAAATCTAGTTAAAATATTAGGGTTCCCGTCAAATTCCGGGACCATGCGTAAGGCCTTATAAATGTAGTCTGGTTCATTAACACTAGGAGCCGTCATGGTTACCGCGATTCTGTCGGTTTCCTCACTAATAATATCTAAATTCCTAAAATTATCTACCTCACTATTCCTACGAACCTGTCGATGGTTGACAGATTCTTCCCCGGATTTACTTGGACGGAAAATGGTGGAAAAGGAGGCAACACTTCAAAGAAAGTTTCAAAGTACTTACATTGGTTTTCTTCTTACACTGATTGCCAAGTGCCCGTCAGCCGTGAGCTTGTAGATTCTGATACGTCGATGAAGTCCTTGAAAGCACAAACAGGGGGTCTGTTCGTCCGGAGCCGATTTTCGTGATTCCTAGACGAATAACGCACTGTCTCGACGTAACTACCGCCTGCGCTAATTACGGAAGCCACAGTTGATGGTTTTAAAAAAAACCAAAAGAATTTCAAAGAATTTATTTTACTTTGAATTACAAAATTATCGTAATAATATTCTAAGTTAAAACTAACAGAGACTACGCTAGGTCAATGCAAGTACCCAGGATAGAATGACGATCCGTGGATTCATATTCATTATAATCCAACTACATGGAAATGCTACATTGCTGAATCGGCGATCGTCTTGTACCGCCCGAACACAATGCAAACTGCAACGCTGCAGTTTGAGTCAGCTAGATAGGTACATGTGCCGCATGTAACACACTTGTACTAACCCAAAAGGGGGGTTTCAGGACATGAAAACAAGTAGAGTTTAGAAGGAAAAAACTCGGGGATTCGTATTTTTTGTTTCATTTAATTATTTTAGGTTGTCATTATCGTATAATCAGCTGTTGAAATTAAAACTGTCGTGGGGTTTTCTTGAATTAAAATCGCTGAATTCGTATTTAGTATTTAGTAATAAAGTCGTAGAACAAAAGTTGTTCCTTGGGATGATCAGAATCATCCCCTTTCGGCTTAGTACACATGCTATAACACACGTTTTATACATACTTTTGGTATGTCTGTCTGTCTTTCTGTGGCTTCACGAAGAGTCCTAGAAAGTTGTAATTTTGATGGACATTTTTTGTTCATCCTATCGTGTAGGTTATCCTTGAATATAGATCTTTTAAAACCGTTGAGGGGTTGCCAAGGCAAACTTTTTAAGAGTTTGCGAAATACTAAAGTTTTCAATATTTTGTGTTAGTTTGTGTTATTTTCCTTCTAAAATCTTAACTTTACAAATCTGAAAAAAGAGTGGCTGTTCTTCTAACCTCCATAAACTCCTTTCTAGGAAAACTATAACATTAGTAGTAGTAGAACTTTTTGTAAAAGGTTCATCCGGGGAGGTACCACCACCATACCTGTTTCTGCCGCCATGCAGTAATGTCTACATTGCTGTGTTCCGGTTTAAAGGGCAAGGGGGCCGGTGAAATTACGGGCACATGAGACCTTACAACTCTGTCTCAGGGTGACGGGCGCAATGCAATGCAGCGTTGGTCACGTGCTTAGTGAACGTGATCACCGCGGCATTGCAATTATTATAGGTAGAGGTTACCGCTTAACATCAGGCGGGCCTTCGGCTTGTCTCGTCATTTAGTAGTATAAAAAAGTCAAACCAGCTTTTTTAGTTTCGAAGAAATTGTCGCTTAAATAACGTGCTTACGAAACCCTACACAGCGCGTGGCCCGACACGCACTTGGTCTTACTTACTGAAAGCATACTGACCTATCAACCAACGATATATCGTTGTATACAACCGCAAGTTTAAATTTATTAGGGCATAACACTATACATAGAGGGACTCCAGTACACACTATTGCATTATTTCATTCCATTAAATTTCATTCCAAAGACCCTGATGCTGATGATAATGTTGATGTGCAGGTAAGTATGATGATTATTGGATATAGGGATATATTATCTTAGCCAAATTTCGATGTCGTCACCCGTGAATTTTGTAATATTGAAGAGTTTTGATAAACATCGGTGGTCTTCTTCATCAGTTCCATTCGACCATGCAAATGCTTGACATTGAGCTAAATATGCTGAAATCGCTGTATGTTTCCCTACAACATTTGAGGAGTGATGATGAATTCATAGTGTAGATACATATCTATCATCATTCCAGCCGTAAAAAGTCCACTACTGAACAGGCCTCCCTCATGGATCTCCATGAGGGGCAGTTTCCAAACTCACCAGGTTTGGCAGGCGGGTTGTCGAGCGCAGTACGGGATGTTGATACACGGAAAGACGCTGCTGCCCATCTTCCGGAGGTATCCCTTAGCGCCTGCTTACTGCATCCACGGGCATGAGAGGAAGGGTGACATTCTATTGCCGGCACCCCACAACTAGTACACGTAGATATCTATACGAACCCAAAAAGAATTTTCCAAATCGGTTCATAAACGACGGAGTTCTGAGGTAAGAAGATATACAGATGACTTGAGAACCTCCTATATTTTGTAAGTCGGTTAATAATGGCTTCACTTCGTTTGAGTCTACTTCGATTCTGTTTTTAGTATTCTATGTTCATTTCTTTTTGATGAATACACACACACACACAATTTTATAGTAACTCCAGATTTAGCCTCTTTAGTCTGAATGAGGCTTTACTTGCAGTGCACAATTCACTCGTGCACTAGTCGTAACTGTTTCACTGTGACGATTCTCTTTGAGAAATGTTAAAAGGGCCTCTGAAATACGAGTATTTTTAAGCGGCAACTCGTAGAATTGGCCTGAAATTGTGCAGGATTAGTTTAATACACCCAAACAAGGCTTGGATTTTCGTAAGACGGTTCATGTTTCATATAATTTTTTTTATGTTGGTAGCTTTTTTGATAAAATTGGAAGTTAATAAGTGACTTTAGAAAAAGCAATAGTTGTATTTTCGACGTCATATTTCATCATTTCAACCATAAAACGTTCACTACTGAACACAGGCCTCCCTCATCTCCATGAAGGGTAGTTGCCATACTCACCCAAGCGTGGTGAGTTTTGCAGGCCGTTTGTCGAGCGCAGCTCGGGATACACGGAAAGACGCTGGTGCCCATCTTCCGGAGGTATCCCTTAGCAGGCTCTTACTGCATCCTCGGGCATGAGAATAGGGGTAACATTCTACTGCTGGCACCCCACGGCAACGTCTCACGTCTTATTTACTAAAATGAATTCTTTAACATTTACATCAACCTACAGATTTGGTATTTTAATTATTCGAATATGTGTATTTAGTTCTACTTACTTTAACTATCTACCAGGAGACCTAGTTGAAGTTCTCTTGAAAGTTTTAAAAGCTTCCGAATATACTACCCTTACCTAGAATGCAATTAATTGCCCCAGTTAGGTACCTAGAATGTCACTAATTGAGTACCTATTACTTTGACTATAAAATGGCGACCTCCGTGGAGCAGGTTTAATAGTCGGTTAAGACGCAGTCGGTTGCGGGTTCGATTCTCGCCGCAGTACAAATATTAGTATTTTGTCTGCAGATTGTAATTTATCCTTGATCTGGTTTTGGTTTTTCTGTGCATGATAAGTATGTATTTCAACAAGTAAACATTATAAAGTGAAACACATAAAACCCAACTGCAAGGTCCAACACACACTTGGCCGATTAAAGCCAAAATATGACCATTTGAATGCATTGAATACAAATTTATTCGAATGATTGAATTAAAATGTTTATAATTAATCCTCATTAAATTTAAATTAAAAAATGTATTTATTTTCATAAAGGTTTTGATGTAACAGAGCATAGTGCTGATTAAAAAATATGGTAACAATATGTAGTTGCATAAGATATATAATAATATTAAAAATGAATACATGACATAAGTATATTTTTGTAATATATTTTGTTATTTTTATAGTGTTTAAGCACACTATAAAAATAACAAATTTTTGATAAGGTTATTCATTTCTTTGAAAATGTTCTACCTAACTGTGGTTAAACACTATAAAAATAACAAACTATAGAATAAGCTATAAATTAAAATCATTTATGTAAGTATGTACATAACATATTATTTTAAGCTAGGGAGCTTAAAATAATATGTTATGTAATTAACCAAACTAAATTTAAGAAAACTTCTACGTTGGTAGTGAGTACCTTCCCAAGGGTATCATTGTAGGTGAATGTAGTAAATAGAAATGAATTATATTAGTTAAGCTGTGGGGTGCCGGCAGTAGAATGTTACCCCTCTTCTCATGCCCGTGGATGCAGTAAGAGCCTACTAAGGGATACCTCAGGAAGATGGGCAGCAATGTCTTTCCGTGTATCAACATCCCGTACTGCGCTCGCCAACCCGCCTGCCAAGCGTGGTGAGTATGGCTACTACCCCTAATGGAGATCCATGGGGGAGGTCTGTTCAGTTGTGGACTTTTTACGACTGGAATGATGATATTAGTTAAGTACAAAAACATCAAAGAATATAAAATAATGAGACATACAATTAGATTCTATTAAATAAAAAGCTTATGAAATTATACTATGTGTAAGGAATGTGAGATCGCCTATTTAATGCGTATTATTCGTTTAATAATGAAGAAAATAAAATAAAAACATAAAACATTCTCGTTAGGTTAGGCTGCTGTGTATTAAAAGTTATTTTAAGGTTTTTAATAAATTCTCAGTTTCTTCATAAGTCATTGTTTTTAGCCAATCAGTCTCTAGTTTTTTTACATTTACCAGAGGAACCATGGTTCAACTACTTACAATTTGGCGCCAAAAATCCGCCATTTCGTTTTTTAAACCTATCTAAGGACACTTTGGGTTTTTGGGCGGAATCTATCGATACCTTAATTGTCGAAATCAATCCAGCCATTTGGAAGATACGTGGCAATAAAGAAATTTACAAAAAAAAACATATAAGATACGCGCGAAAAACAATAATCTTTGGCAGTCGGGTAAAAAGAAAATGAATTTCAGTATTCTATCTACCAACTGACACCCATAACAAGCTCTGCTTACATTGGGACTGTTGTGTTATGTTAATTGTCCAGCATTTATTATTTATTGGGACATATTCGCAGCAGTAGTAACGTATCATATTTTATTTATAAAAAAATACCTACTAAATAAAAGCAGTTTACATTTCATACGTGCCTTGGAAGAAAGAGATAAAACTCGCGAAATATTATAACCGCTTGTTCAATATCTTGATACTATTTAAGTAAGTAAATTAGGTAAATACCTAATTTTCTTATTCTTGTCTACGTTATTATCATAGTTCAATCAAATAATATCTAATAAAATCTGTGAAATAAATTTAAATAACATACATACTCTCTCTTATTTTGTGAACTGACTATTTCTATGTAGCTTTTTGCTCTATTGAATAGACACTTATTGACTTTGACTTCTCCGTCACTTCTCATGATTACCGAACACTTCGCACCTGAGCTTCGCACCATTCTTTCTGGAAGGCAACTACATATATAGTTGACAGGTCAGCTTCTTTAAGGGTGTAGAAGAAGAAGAAGATGGGGTAAAGCTTTGCTCAGCAGTGAAACACATTAAAGGTTAAAAAAATATAGTATACCACCAATATTTTTATCGCAGAAGCAATTTTGCAGCTGATTGCACCCAGGCAATTACGTATATAGTCGGTATGCATGGAACTGTAGACAGTTTTGGCTTACATCCAACGTAAAACCTTTGAATACAGCTTGATATTCCATAGGATGCGGTTAATGTGAACACTGATCACCAACCAACACACGTGGTAAACTTAAGTTTACTATTCTACTATTCAATAAGTAAAATACCAGAATACCGGCGTTGGCCCATAGACATATATGGGTGTTTTCTATGTATATTTAAGGTGTTAAAAAAAATATTTAATCATCAACAATTTGGTAACCATAACACAAGCTCTGCTTCAAGCTTCGGGGCTAGATGGTGCTGTGGAAATGTCCAGTGATTTATAATAATTTTTATTTATTAATAGGTGAAACAAATTGAAATTTAAATAATATACCGTCTCCTTTTACTGCTCATGAATTACTGATACAGGAAGGCATCTCTACCGTCATGTCAGCGTATTTTAGGAAGAAGAAGAAAAAGATGGGGTAGGCCTTTATTTACTTGACCTAATATGTTACGAGCATTAGACCTGCAAATATATTTTTCTTAGTTGTATGTGTATTTTAAGTGGATCAATTATGCTTATATCCGTTTTCCTTTCTTCATTCTTAAATAGTAAGAAACTGAGAGCCAACTACAGGTTCGGTGTTAAGTTAACGTACCCTTCTCACCAACAAAAGTATTGAAATCGCGGTTCAAAAGGTAATAATAATCTGCTCCTATATTTTTTGATAATCGGTAATTTTTACAAATGAGGTGTCAATTATTTATATATTCGGTATATATAAATAATTGACACCTCATTTGTAAAAATCAAAAAATAAATCAAGCGCTACGTTGTGTAATGTAACGTTGTGCCTGATTTCTCTTTTCACTGACATCTTATATAGACCGCTAAATTCAAAAGCCTTCTTTACGCCTCTAACGTAACAGGGTAATACTGTAATTACGGTAAACATAACAACATACTTTATTGCCAATTTTAACCAGAAAAAATACGTAAATTGATATGGATTAGTTTAAAAGGTGCCCAATGACTTTTGAAACCTGTGACTGTATTTAAATATAAACTAACTTACAATCTACTTTTTTTACACCACAGTTTTGAAAACGTAGTTAATAGCTCTACTATAAAACCCCCATTGTTCGTCGTAATATTGAGAAGCCCTCCCCGCTGCCTACACCAAGCTCCCGTTTTATTTGGTCCATGAAGGATGGTGCTCATCCCACTTTTGTAGGAGAACACTTGACCGCAACAGATGGCTTCGCTCGCCTTTTGCCTACCCTGTGGCCATATTGTAACTAATAGAAGGGCCAAGGGTTAGTCATATTACGTTGATGTAGGTAAGGTCGGTATTGATGCGTTAAATCACATAGTTTTCATGAGGAAAAAGATATTTAGCTAGCAAAAGTTCTATGTTTTAGGCTAGTTTTCGAAAAATGGTTTTTCTAGTCTCTGATGACTTTCTAAGGAGTTTAAAGCTTTATGATGTGTATATAGACAACAATTTATTGAAAGAAGCGCAGTATTAAATATTAATAGCGGAGAGATTATTTTATTGTTATTTTACTTTATTAGCAATAACAAACCGTTGGTACATTAAATCTTACTACTAAACAATAAATACAAAATAAGGATGAATAAATTTACAACCCACCACGTTATCCTCGGGTTACTTTATGTATAATGTGAGGTTGTTGTGTGAAAAGTTTTGAGGTCACAATAACTCTGGTCCCTGTGACTCTAGGGTCACCAAAATTAATCAGTACCCTTCTCTCATTAAAACAGTGCTACCAAAAAAGGTTTAATGTAAATCGGTTAACGCGATCGGTTGTAATCGTGTCATGCACAGACAGACAGACACCGCTATGTATAATAGGGGGCCTCGCTCCCTAATTAATACTTAATACTCCACTTAATAGCAATAAGTAAGGCCTTTGCATCTATTATAGATGATTTATGCAGCGTCAGCAACTGGTAATAATACTGTACGGGACGCTGCAGTGCCTGGGACATTGTTTGATGGATTAGGCTTGCCCAGCACCTATACCATCCTCTCAGCTTAGTCAGCTGTTAGTCAGAGGAAAGAACAGGTCAATACGTAATAAGGCAATATAATATATATAGTATAATAGCAATATGGCCTTGATTATAATAGCCATAGTAGCAATTATGGCCTTGATTTCAATTTTGCCCAGGTAAACAGATAAAATTAGTGGCACTGTACTCATAGCTTGCACAAACCTACATACAATCTAAATAGTTTGTTTATTAAGGTAGAATTTTGTTGTTATTATGAAACTGCCTCGTTCCTGGGAGAGCTAAATGTAACCATTCCGGCAGCAATCTCAAAGCCTCCATTCCGTAACACGATTATAGGTGGGCAGACTCCTGCCCTGCAACAGGCATCTAAGCAACTCAGCTTTAATATTCCCCGGCCGATACTCACGGTATTCCGATTTCGCAATCTCGAGCGCAATACGCAGAATTGTATGAATACAAACGATATGAAAACGAGATCGTTCATATCTTCACACTTTGGTTCCGAAGCAATGAGACGTGAGCCGGCGTTCCGTTGCACGCAGCCGGCTGGCGGCTGCATTTCCGAACGCATCGCCCGTTCAATATCCGAGAGGATTGTTTGTAGAACCACCACCCCCCTCCCTTCCCTCCCGATACCGCCTCTAATGGAGCACGGTGTCTAGTTTTAGATATAGACTCCCGACAAAATTAAATTCTCAAGAATAAGGATTCTTGAAAGTAATCTCGGGGCGAACTTTCCGTATTGCGTGTGAAGGCAGAAGTTCGATTTATTTTTTATTTACAAACAATATTGCGTTTAGGTTTTTTTGTAAAGAGATTACTATGGCTTGTTTAACTGAAAGCTAGTAATGCATAGAGAGGTTAATCATAAATTTCGCAAAATAAATATATTTGAATTTGAATTAAGTCGAAGGCTCAACCCAGCCCTCACCAGCGGCACACAAAACCGTGCTGTGCTCATCAGCTTAGTTTAGTTTCGGTAGTATGTAAGAAATCTCAATAAGCGATAAGACCACCTTTTGTAAAATGTATTTTTTACAATACAGAACTTTTATTATTAATTATAATTCGGGTGCTTTTTGTAAGCTATAATACGTTTTTTGTGAAGACATACATAACATAAATAATAATATCATTAATAAATATATAATATAATAGTCAGTATAGTACCAAGCATGGTCCCAGGAAGACTCTTCCAAATGCAATCCAAGCGAAACGTCGGGAAATAATAAAGGTAATTTACGCGATAAATACCCGGTTATATGTATGTAAATAATGTGTTGTGATCGCGAAAGTTTAAAAAAGACAAGTACACGTATAAATAAAGCCATAACCAGATACTAAGCTGTAAACTGTAACCACGTAGGTGAATAGCGTTATCGGCTCTTCTTGCTTGGGCAGGCTTAGTTGATATCACAAAGGTGTTTTGTATCCATAAAGGCTTATACTCGTAGGTACAAGATAAAAGAAAATGCTTTAGCAAAGCGATACTGTGCTGATTTTACACTGCAAATAGAATACGTCGCTTAAGATCGGTAACATATAAAACGCAGAATGGAAAATGTATTATTTGCAAAACTTTCAAACACCTGTATTTAAAAATTCATCATCATCATCATCCTCTTTTCAGCCCTTAAATGTTCACTACTGAACACAGACCTCCCACATGGATCTATATGCGGGGTAGTTGATGGCAACTGAGTATGGGCTCACCACGCTTGGCAGGCGGGTTGGCGAGCGAGCGCAGTACGGGATGTTCATACACGGACATACGCTGCTGCCGGAACATGGTTCCGGAGTTATTCCTTAGCAGGCTCTTACTGCATCTCCGGGCATGAAGGAGGGGTAACATTCTACAGCCGGCACCCCACAGATAATTTAAAAATTAGTTGATAGCTAGTTTTCATCATACTTTATTGATATACATACATATTACAGTAATTTGTTCCTAGTTACAGTGATTCCGGTTTAGACGATCGTATCGTTACAGAGTAAGGGAGCTGATCAGGCATGCCCTTTATGTGAAGACTTACCAGATGATATACCTACGTAAAAGACTAAGGGGAACGTTAACCGCAGCCCATCAAAGCTCTCCGTAGCAGATTAATCCGGCTCGAAGGACTAAGTCCCGGACAGTTGGTCCCAATTCAGTTTCACTATCAACACTTAACCTACCTATGTTTCGATGGGTAAAACGTTGATAGATTTTTGAGGTAAAATCGAGGTGAAAAAATTACGTCCTATTAAACGAGCAATTTTGCAAACCCCGCATGAGAAATAAATAAAAAAATACCTTCCAAATAACTAGAAAGGTTTTCCTCCTAGTTATTTGCTACTAGAATATCGACGGTGTAGTATCAATATCTAATAACTACAAATCCATGATTTTACAGGAGGCGAAAAAAATGTTTCATTTCTATAGTTTTTAACATTTGAATCAAAAAGTTACTTATATTTAAAAAATAGTAGGAAACGATTATGATGGTGATAATGATTTCAATCAAATATTACAGGTTAGGGATATAAGTGTAGATAGAAGTTATTGTTTAAACTTTAACTGAGAACCTGGTATTTATTGTGTAGATACAAGGTATTGCATTTATAAATAAAAACAGTTTGGATAAAAATTTTACATCGTTTTTTATAAATTTAACAAAAAGAACACAATTCTTCTTTTTACGGCAAGGCATACTTGTTTTATTAACAAGTTTGACAAAACTTACACAATTATAAAATTTTGACAGTTTAATTTTAAGTAGAAATCACAACAGTTGAAAGTAAACCTTGCTTTTGGTTATAATATTTCGACATACCTAAATCAGTCTTCTGGGTACAACGTGACACATTAATAACCAATAGGCTCCCCTAAAATAAAGAGATCTAAAAAAACTTAACATAATTATTTAAACGACAGAAAAATCTAAATCTCTCACTCGCTTCCTTAGCTGAGCATAGAATAATTAATATTAAAAACAGGAACTTAGTAAATTCTATATTTGAACAAATGATAACATTCACGATAATCAATATTGGAAAAATCAGGTTAATGATCATAAAGTAAAACACTTTCATTAAATTTTCTATGCAAAAGGAAGTGTATCGTAAAACGCGTGACAATCTCTGGGAAGAACTTGTTTCAGCTGCTGTAGATGATTATACTTTGTAGCTGAAATTGGGATCCGGTTGGAGTGCAACTGGCGATAATTGATATTTTCACAGTTTACTATCTTAGGTCTCTGAGGTAGAGGCATAAAGTCCGCATCAAAATCTAGTTTTACTTCGATAGTCATTGTGTTGTAAGAGATGACTCTAATGTCTACTGTCTCTAATTTCGCCTGCAGCAGCCCTTTTCTTATCATTTTCTTTCTCTAGCTTTGCTCTATTCTTTTTGACTAGATGAACTTGGTAATCAGCCTCATTTCCTGTTTTGTAAGCTGAACAAATATCACACATATCTTTATTAAGAGTGTACAGTGACAAATTTTTCGCGTGAAACATTTTTTCAAACGTAAATCGGCTCACTTCCTGTTCTTCGTTCTCAGCACAATAGGTTTTGTAATTCCTGAATAATTGTCTTTTTTAAACTTTTGCGATCACAACACATTATTAACATACATTATTGCACCAAGCATGGTCCCGGGAAGACTATAATAAAGTATATATATAAATATAATAAAATAATAAAGGTAATTTACGCGATAAATATCCGGTTATATGTATGTTAATAATTCCTGAATAAGTCTGCAAGAGTATTGTACGTTGGCTCTAAAAACAGTTTATTTGTTTCTTTTCGAGCATAGTGTGAAGGTAACCTCGGCAAATTATCAAAATAATTCTGCAGTGTCAACATCTTTCTCTTGATTCCAGGTCTTGACGCATTTTGTCGTAGTGAGTTGCTTACTTTTCGTGATGGAGTCATCCCGAACTCACTCTTCCTGGTCCATGAATAGACTGTGAAAGATCCAAGGGAAAGCGTAGCGAGAAACATTGGTTTTCATACCTGTACATTTTCGGAGCAGTCTTCTTTGAAGGGCAAAAAATATGTCATAGTTTCTGATCGCCTAGATTGATCGTCTGATTTAGTCTTTCGAGCGGTATTTCTGCGGTTGACCAAGGAATTGACGTAAACTTTACGCTGATCCCAATTTGATTTCTTCCAGAAATAGGTATGGATTTTCTTTCGAGTATCTTCTGTTATTTTGCTACATTCTCTTAATTTACTTTTATTACAAAACTCTGATGTGCATCTTTTTCCTAGTTCTTTCTTACCTCTTATGGTGTCTTGTTGAAATTTTCCATTAGCCGGTCTCGAGTATCCCAAAAACTTTTCGCTTTGCATTCTAAGCATTTTTGCTTTATTTCTCTTCCACAGCACAGGTTGAGCAATATGGTGCAGTTTTCTACCTTCGTTCATAATTCCATATTCCTGAACAGATTCTACACAGACAGTACACTAGCTAGTCTGCGAGGGACAGCGCCACAGTCAACACGTTTTAAAGCGTAGATATTCGGTATTGCAAGCAAAAATCACGCACGATGAGTTATTAGGTATTTCTATAAGCAAATATCTCATAAATAAGAATAATTCAAGACCTTATGTCTTTGCCAATACAAGCTCTTTTACATTTTACCTACGAATATGAAAAAAAGTAAAAACCGCTAAAATGTTAGTTATTAGATATTGATACTTCATCGTCGATATTGTACATCCTGTACCACTAAAATATTGTACCACTGGTACACTATGAGAACAAATTTCTAAAATGTATTCCCATCGGGTGCCACCCAACAGAAGCAGTTGTTTACATAGAAATAGGATCAGCTTTTACATCGGCATTTTTCCTAAAAAAACTATTTAACACAAAAAACCTTGAGAGACGGGTACTATCGTTTAAGTCGGTCATAAACCTACTGACATATGTCAAAAATACCAGTATCTAATTTTATTTGATTGTTTGATAAAGGTTTTCTTGGTTTTTAACTCTTTGTAGGATATGAAAAACCTTATCAAAAAGTTACGATTCCGAACTATAGAACAAGCTATAGAGACAGTTTTTTTTTACGCCTCTTTATAATATTTCCATTTGCTACACCATATAATATGTACCTATATATGTGTTAAGTATGTATTTATTTAGGTATTATAATATATGTATATAAATATATGAAACTAGAATGTTATTAATATTTTTAAGAGTTTGAGTAAACCTCCGACCATTCTTCCTATCAACAGTATCTTCTCCATCCAAAGGTTGTCGGGAAGAGATCGCTTGTGAGCGATAAGACCGCCCATTGTAACTTGATTTTCAATATTTTATTTGTAATTTGCTTATCTTCTGTATGTTGTGTACAATAAAGTATTTTCATTCATTCATTCATGCTACGGAATGCAACTTTAGTCAATGAACAGGAGAACTCTAGTAGCTACCTGTAGATAGCGTTCTAATCGGTGCTTAACCGATATCACCTTATCAAAAATTTCAGCGGTACTTAACACGAGTTCTGTAGCTTAGTTATTAAAGCCCTTCCGGCTTTCGGAAGCGTCAAGGATTGATTTGACGGACGTGGGTTAGAATCCCACCGGAATCCTACATTTTTCATAAGGTTTTTCATTTCCATGAAATGTTCTATCTAAGTGTGGTTAAATACTTTAACATACCTAGTATAATTCTTTGTATCTACGAAACGTAATTCGTAGCAGCGTAGCTAGTCTACGTCTCGTAGCATAACGTGCTACGAAATTCGAACAGGTATGGTAGCAATGCTACGAGTCTGTGGTAATAAAAGTTTTGGCGAAATGTGTGTTGCAGTTTTGTTATATTTCGTTTTCTATTGCATTCTGCTTTGTTAAGGCGGATTTAAGGTTTTTTATCGCGAAGTAGGTATCCCTGAAAGGCTAGGACAGCAGGGATTGAAAAATCAATGTTCATAAATCCCCCAACGAAGATCCTGAAAACTAGAATCGAAAAAGGTCGATTTGCCAAATTTCCCTCTATTTTAACCATTGATTGGTACCTTACAATAGGTACAAATTTCCAATGCCAAACGGATTCACATTTCCAAATCCGTGCCGTAGTTTTGGTGTAAAAGGTATCTCTTAATTTTATTAACACCTGACGTGCAATTGACGAGCTCTGTGGCGCAGCGGGCGAAGGTCCGCCTGCGACGCAAGGGGTTGCGGGTTCGATTCCCGCCTCGGGACAAATCTCTGTACGATCTGCAGATATTTGTTCAGGGTGTTCTGGGTGTTTTTCTATATATAATAAAAATATCTATCTACCTCTATGTAGTGTAATGTATTAAGTATCAGTCATCTAGTACCCATAACACAAGCTCTGCTTAGCTTGGGGCTAGATGATGCTGTGTGATTTGCATCATTTATTTATTTATTTATAATTTAATACTGATAAGTATAAAATGGTAGGTATACTTAATGATATCAAGACCAGCCTATTAGAAACTTATAGAATCTAAATAAACAATGCTGGACATTGTACACTACCATGGGGAATACTCACACTGCCATGGGGTGCCGGCAGTAGAATGTTACCCCTCCTCTCATGCTCGTGGACGCAGTAAAAACCTGCTAAGGGAAGATGGCCAGCAGCGTTTTCCCGAGTATCAACATCCCGTACTGCGCTCGCCAACCTGCCAAGCGTGGTGACTATGGCAACTACCTCTCATGGAGATCCAAAATGAAGGCTTGTGTTTAGTAGAGGACGTTTACGGTTGAAATGAACACGTGCTTAACGGTGAAGGAAAACATCGTGAGGAAACCCGAGGCTTAGTCAACTTCAGACGTATTGACCTGTACTTTCCTCTAACTGGTAACCTCTAGTCGACTAAGCTGGGAGGATGGTACAGGTGCTGGGCAAGCCTAATCCTACAATATCCCAGGCACTGCAGCGTGTCGTACAGCATTATTACCAGTTGCTGACGCTGTATAAATCATCTATGCTAGATGTAAAGGCCTTACTATCTATCATTCATAGAAAAATACCCGAACCCGAAACAAATATCTGCAGGTATAGCAAACATTTTGTGACCCGGCGGGGATCGAGTCCGCATTCTCTTGCGTCTCAGTCGGGTTTTTAACCAACTGCGCCACGGAGGTCAATAAACGAGTGTCAGTAAAGCCATCCATAACCTAGCCATCCAATCAATAATTTCCGTCGACCAATCCATCCATCCATCCAAGAACATAGACCAACAGTACTTTCCTTTAACATAGTTGTACCTACAACTATCAAGGAAGCATACTCCAGACATGTTAATACTTGTATCTCGACAAACATAACTTCGCAAAGTGCTCAAGTTATGCACGTTTTGGGAACTGCCGTCTGACGGAAGTTGTGTCTGTAGGTACACGAGTGTAGGTAAAGCCTTGAGTAAGTATCTACATATGTCTCTGTCATATTATGACCTACCTACATAAGCGACACAAAGATTTAAACAGATTTTAATCGATTTAAATTAATTTATATTATTTAGACGACCTCTGTAAAGCAGTGGGCGAAGGTCCGCCTGCGACGCAAAAGGTTGCGGGGTTCGATTGCCACCTCGGGGAAAATGTCTGTACGATCTGCAGTGGCGTAACTATACCACCTGGGGCCCGTGGCAAATTCTTTTGATGGGGGGCCCTATCAGTAAAAATCGTCACGTTGTACTCAGTTTAATTTTAATAAACTTCGAGATTTTCAGCGAACTCTATTACACGTTGTATTGTCCGACTAATGGCCATAGGGACTAAAGACCATTCCCTCTCGCCTTCAAAAAAAATATAAATTTGTTGAACTGTTTCAAAAAAATTTTGCATATCAATAACCTCTCTAACTGCATCATTGAGTACCTACTAGATTTAAATTATGAGCAGCACAGTGAACATAAACGGCATTTGGCTCGACATCTTTTATGAGTTTTTGAACTCCACCATAGAGGTATAAGTCCCTTTCATTGTGTTAACACTATCATATCCTTGTCCTCGACACTTAATTAGCGGAATATTTTTTTCATTTATGGATTTAATAATTTGCTTGGACATTGCTAAGGCAGTTTGATCCTTAACTTCATGAAATCCTAAAAATGTTTTAAATGAAAAAAGTGAAAACAAAATGGGGAATTCCCCGATCGTCAATGCTCCAACCAATGGATGCGCTCTAAAATGAATAGAGATGTGCAATTACCGGTATTTTGATTGACGGTTTTTTGACGGTCATAAGTACCTACGTAAAATTACTCGTCGCGGGTAACGTGTACATCTCTAAAAATGAATCAACATCTTTTGTTTAGGTTGGTTAAAATGCTTAACGATTAACTTGGAATTGTATTATGGTCTTTAGTTGTCTCACTTTGAATTTTAAGCAGAACTTATAAAAATATACTTTTCAAATAAAATAAAATACTCAGGTACAATGTAAAAAAATATTTTTGAGCTCGCGGCTTCTTTGGCCGGGGCCCTCTTGGGTCGGGGGCCCGTGGCATTTCGCCAGCCCTGCCACCCTATTGTTACGCCATGCAGATATTTGTTCAGGGTGTTCTGGATGTTTTTCTTTATATAACTATGTAGTATAATGTATTAAGTATATCAGTTATCAAGTATTCATAATACAAGCTCTGCTTAGCTTGGGACTGTGTGAATTGTCCAGCATCATTATTTTTATTATTATTTAAATCTTTGAAGCTACCTACGTAAGCCGTCTTGGCATAGTGATGCGTGCCTTAGGATGTGATCCTAGTGAAAGTGTATTTCACATTTAACACCTTTATTCTTAGCATCTATAGTTATAAGTATTAGTTATGATTGGACTGACATACCAACAAAGGTAAAAGTCCTGTAAATAAATTGAGAATAAAAAAAATAAGAAATTACCAGCTACTTTTTATCCGGGTATAACGCATGCGATACGGTGGGCACAAGCTAGTCATCTATAATAGATGTAGTTAAAGGCCTTACATAAATTCACATTTTTCAGTTCCTACATACTTACCGAGTTAATTCGAGGTGGAAATCTATACACAATAAAACAATTATAGTTACAGGAATTTATTTTTCGGGTTCCGTACCTCGAAAGGAAAAAATGGAACCCTTATAGGATCACTTTGTTGTCCGTCCGTCTGTCTGTCAAGACCCTTTTTCTCAGGAACGCGTGACGTATCAAGCTGGAATTTATATCAAATACTCAAGTCTACTGTCCCTTGGAGCTGTGAAAAAATCAAACCTCTAAGCCAACGCAATCAAAAGATACAGTCGTTTATGCCGCAAATTTTCGACACTCGCAAGGGAATCAAAACCCACAGGGTACTTCCCGTAAAGTCAGAATCTTGAAATTTGGTACGAAGCAACGACTTATAGCACAGATAAAGGAAAAAATTTAAAAACCGTACCTACATATTTAGTTAGGTACATCATATATTAAAAATATTTTAAATAATTTTAAACTTACTAAGTACTCCTTTCCTCATGAACGCGTAGAGGTATTAAATTGAAATTCATATCAAATACGGTGTTATATACCTATAGGTTTTAACGGAACCCTCGGTGTGCGAGTTCGACTCGCACTTGGCCGGTTTTTTTAATACCCACCTACTTACATTTTCAACGTGGAGCTATTCCTATTCCGTTTGCGGGAACACTTTAATGACCCGAAGAATCGTTTTATGATGTTTACTTTGATCAGAGAACAGCATCTAAACGTCTTTTATGGCGCAATAACGTAGAATTCGACAGAATATTGGAACTTCCCCGTAGCCTATTACATAAAAGTCAACATCTTCGCGGAATGGCATAAAGTTTGGTGATAATAAATAGGTACGTAGTCAGTAGGTAAGTGAGTTAGGTACCTAATTATTTAATACAAAATCTGGTTAGCTTTACGTAATTTATGTATTATTGGTTTAAAATAATGTTTATAATAATAATTAAGGCCTATAATCCGGATTAAGTTTAACATTATGTGATTAAAAGAATATTAACTTAAATGTACTTTAATACATATGTCCCTTAATACGGTGTGCCCAACGATTTTCACTGTTGTCTGTCTTGTGCAACCCTTCTCCAGTTTGGGCCAGCTGTTAGTTTTATTTCGTCTTCCCATCTTGCATGATGTCTGCCGTGGGGTGCCGGCAGTAGAATGTTGCCCCTCCTCTCTTTCCCACCATCCTTACCAACCTTACTGTAATGAGACAATCATTTGCCACACGAAATGAGTGAGCAAGCATTTAGAATCAGTGTCAATCACAGTGTTAGCCGGACATGGTCAGTGTTATTTTTTCACGAAATTTCGTGCAATATTATTTTACAATGAATGGTAACAACAACAATTTGGTTTATTGGAAAAACCTGTGTTTTTGGTGTCAGGGCGCATATAAATATTTTTGTAGATATTATAGGAAAGCCACCTTACCAACCGATGCAACTAAACAGCTGAATCATTTAATTGTTTGGCTGAATCCTTTGCACTTGCAACTTTAATAGATGGTGCCACCTACATTTGCAAAACTGTTTTTCATCTCGATGAAGTAGGTTCTACCTGTGGTTCTACCACTTCATCTATCTACAGTTAGGTCCTACTAATCGGGAAATAAATTGATTCAGGCGTGACTTTGCGGAAATCCATTAAAATATCTAATTGAGCAACAAATATTTAGCAACAAATTCGCTTGAAAAAACGCTCAAAAATAGTTCAAAATTTTAATTCTATTTTAATGATTTTTGAAGCGCTTATTAGATATATAATAGGTTAGCGGATTTGTTACTAAATATTAGTTGTTCATTTAGATATTCCTAATATTCAAACAAAAGAAATTAGGGTAGGTGCGTGTCGGGCCACGTGCAGTTTAGGGTTCCGTAGTTCCCCCGCAGACCTGTTGTTAGATGTTAGTGTATCTATTATTTTAATATTCTGTGCTATTAACAGCTTTTAACAAAACATAATAACAAATTATTAGATTTTTGGGATTAAAAGTTTCGGAATTCAAGTTACATAGTGAAGTATTTCGGTACGTATCACTTACGTATTTAATTTTGAGCGACAATTTTTTTTCGATAGTTTAAAAGATAGCTTAATGTAATAGATAAAGTAAGTTATGGTTGATATGTTTAGATTTGAGAGGTAAGGACGTTTCAGAAAAAAATAACTTTAATGTTTCCTAACCCCAAATTGAAAATTGCCTTCGCAACTCATAGAATGATTTTAAAATACAAAAAAAAACTTAATCAACCCCACACGATGGGAAATTCAAGAAAAAAAGTTCAAAAACCCAAATAAATTATTTTTTTGCATATTTTTGTACAAACCACTCGGTGTCATTATTTTATATTCATCATGTTAGCCATATGACTGCTGTCCACATCCACTGCTGAACATGGATCTCCAAGATCATAAGGGCGTTGTTTCCATCGGTAGGTACTCGCCACGCTTGACATGCGGGTTGGCGAGCGCAGTACGAAATTTTGATACACGGAAAGACGCTGCTACCCATCTTTTTGAGGTATTCCTTGGCAGATTCTTCGTCTGTAGATAAATCTCTCTTCTTTTTCTTCTTTTTTGGCTTTTGTGTTTGGTTTTACACAATTTGCCAGTGTCAAGTATCTTAATCTTTAGATAAGTAATCTCTGACAAAATGAAACGATTATGATAAGTATGTCTTGTCTTTTTATTTTATGGCTTTTTGTGTTTGGTTTAACACAATTCCGCCAGTGTCAAGTTAATTTATAAATTCGTAAGTTATTTGGCTAGCCATGTTGGCAGCCATTTTTTTTTATAAGTATTTCAAGATCAAAATATATACGTTAATGTCACATTGTATGTATGTCAAGTTGTAAAGGTGTCAGAAATTATTTGTTGTGTTGTGACATAAATTAAATGTGAGGTTAGGTTTCGAAATTTGAATATTATGAACGTTTAAAAACATCTATTTTTGCAGCATCTCTTGAATAATAATAGGATTCATTCATGGAAGAATCTTCAGCTGAAAAGCGGCCACAATTCGGCAACAGATTCCTGGAAAATGTTGACCAAGTCTTCAAGCATAACGCGTGGTACCGTAACTAAGACTTTTCATTTATATTTTACGAGATTCAAAAGCCACAGTGGAAAGAAACTATCTGATTTAGAATGCACTCGGCTGAGAAAAAAGCCAGCAGGAGGTTCACGCTATTTGCAAGATAAAACACAAATATATTTATTCAATGCTTGGTACTTGGTAATCTAATCGTTTTTTAAACTATGAAAAGCTACTTTATTAAATCACTAATGCGTAATTTAATTTTACTTTACAGGGATAATGTAGAGTGGGATGAAGAACAAGAAAAAGTAGCTAAGCAGAAGGTAGAACTCAATTCCCAAGTAACCTTCTCCGAAGACCATCTTAAATCCTTAGAAAATGATGCTGATAAGCATTGGGATGCATTCTATGATATCCACCAGAATAGGTAAATACTAAATTCTGTAACAGTCCTAATATTTACCTTATTTCATATTATTACTTCATATGCTTAATGTTATATCTAAAATTAAAAAATCCTATATTCCGTGTCACAAGAGCCTCTTTGAAACATCAGTTTACAAATTAAAACAATTGAATGTAATTTAATTTGTTCACTTTAGATTTTATGCAAATTAGGAAAAGAAACAAAGGAACCTTGTCTTTTTAACAAATTTTCGCAATCACATGGTCACGCATGATGACCATGCTTGGTAAACCGACGTTTTGCTCGGCAATCCAAGCAAAACGTCGGGAAATAATAAAGGTAATTTAAGCAATAAATACCCGGTTATATGTATGTTAAGAACCTTATTTGGTCAGACATCATTATAGTCTTAAGTTAGCAATTTTATTTTTGTCTTATGTTTGATGGAGTTGGAGCAGATTCCGTGTGAACTTGTTCTGTCCTATAAGCAATCTGGTATTTTTATTATATTTGAAACAATTATACTTATCTAGCTGTGATTTGATTTCAGGTTCTTCAAAGACCGGCATTGGCTATTCACAGAGTTCCCTGAACTAGCACCTGACTACAAAGCAGCCCCCGAAAGAGTATATCCAGAAAATGACAAAAATGTAACTCATAATGAATCAACCCCAGCAAACAAGGAATTGGTTAAGGCCACTTGTGCTGAGGAGGTGGTGATACAATCAGAAGCTAAAAGAAACATTTTTGAAATTGGTTGTGGAGTTGGCAACACAATATTTCCTATCCTACAATACAGTAGAGACCCCAACCTTTTTGTTTATGGCTGTGACTTCTCCTCAAAGGCCATAGAGATCATGAAACAGAGTGAACTGTATGATACAAAAAGATGTAATGTATTTGTCCTTGATGCAACAAAGAATGAATGGGAGGTGCCATTTGAAGAGAATTCCTTGGACATTATTGTATTGATATTTGTACTGTCTGCTATTGATCCAGCCAAGTAAGTCATTTTGTGTTTTGTTGAAGGATTTATATTTTTTTTTGTACAAAATTAATCATCATCATCATTTCACCGTAGGACGTCCACTGCTAGACAAAGGCCTGCCTCACTTCATGGATTTCCAGTTATTGCAGTTGACTGTTTTTACCGTCGACCTGCGGTCTTCACCAGGTCGTCAGCCCATCTTGTTGGTGGACGTCCTACGCTGCGCTTGCCTGTCCATGGCCTCCACTCGAGAACTTTTCGGCCCCATCGGCCATCTGTTCTGCGAGCTACATGGCCTGCCCATTAAATGTCCTAATCCGCTTGGCTATGTCGGTGACTCGAATTCTTCTACGTATCTCCTCATTTCTGATTCGATCCCGTAAAGAAACCCCAAGCATAGCTCCACTCTCCATAGCTCATTGAGCGACTGAGCTTATTCAAGAGGCCAATCGTGAATGACCACGTCTCGGTTCCATATGTTACTGGTGACACACACTGATTGTAGACTTTCATCTTAAGGCACTGAGGAATTTTGGACGAAAAAACGTTGCGTAGTTTCCCAAACGATGCCCATCCGAGTTGGATTCGTCGATTGACCTCTTCCTCGAAGTTGAACCTACCTAATTAGACAGTTTGTCTTAGGTATACATACGCGTCGACAACTTCGAGAGCCGCGTTCTCAACTTCATTTTAAGGCCTACCCGTTCGGAGACTCGGTTGAGGCCTTCGAACATCGTGCCGAGATCCTCTATCGACTTTGCCATGACCACAATATCGTCGGCAAACCGAAGGTGAGTCATATATTCGCATGCCTAGCCCTTTCCATTCCAAGAGCTTGAAAGCTTCTTCCAAAGCGGTCGTAAATAGTTTTAGAGAAAAAACGTCTCCCTGTCTTACGCCTCTTTTTAAGGGAATATCCTTCAAACTACGTTCCTGTACTCGGACTGACATAGTGGCGCTTCTATACAAAGACTTCAACACTTCGATATACCGATAGTCAATGCGGCATCGCTGGAGAGCCGCAAGCACCACCCATGTTTCGATCGAATCGAAGGCTTCCTTATAGTCCACAAATACGAAACATAGCGGCGAGTTATACTCCTCGGTCTTCTGTATCACTTGCCGCAGCGTATGAATGTGGTCTATGGTACGGTAGCCTTTTCGAAACCCGGCTTGTTCGGGACGCTGGAATTCATCGAACCTGCGATCGAGACGATTTGCGATGACCCTTGAGAACAGCTTGGCTCAAAAGCAAGTAGTTCTTAAAGAACAGTACCGCGACGCTTTTGTTCCATGTTTTTGGCGTTCGAGCAAGACGGAGTTGAAGAGATTCTAAAGGACTTGAAGTATCGATGATCCACCCGCGTTCAGAAGATCTGACGTGTTCCGTCCTCACCCGGCGCCTTGTCGTTCTTAAGCTGCTTCAGGGTCATCCTGATCTCGTACAGGCTGATGTCCGATATATCTTCGGTATAATGTCGGGTCAGCTTGGCTCTAGGGTCTTCTGTCGCACTGCAAACAACTTTAGTGACCGAATTGTAGAGCTGTCCATAGAACCTTTCGACTTCCCTTAACACTTCTGCTTTACTTGACGCTATACTGCCATCTTCCCTCTTCAGCTTCGTCATCTGGCTTTACCCAATAGACATAATCTCTCGCGAACACTTTGGAGCCTTTGTTCCGTTCTATCTTATCTTTAATACGAGCTGTACTAAAGGTACGAATATCGTGCCGCAAGGATTTCCAAACTTGTCTGTTGAGCTCCCTATGTGACTTAGCATCAGTCATTTTTAAACTTTCACGATCACAACACATTATTACTAATTACCTTAAGGTAATCCAATATAGTAATAATGACTTAGCATCATCGGGAGAATGCAGTCGTAATGAGCCACTGCTCATTACGACTGCATTCGATGATGCTATGACACTTCATCAGAGAGTTTCTGAGGTCTTTTTGTAGGGGGCGTCTTAAAGAACTGAGACTCCACCGTATGGATAGTTTCTACGAACCTGTTATTGATCTCGTCCACTGATGCATGTTCTTCTAGACAGTCAAAGCGATTTGAATGTTCGAGTTGGAAGCTCTCGAGGTTTTGGATATGTGCGCGAGTGGGTCCGAGCGTAAATTTCATCAAACGGGACTTTTCAAGTCAACGTTCATATTCAATGTGCCTCTAACGATTCGGTGATCAATTCCAGTTGAAACACTGTGAATCACAGTGTTAAATACCCGTTTCTTGTTGGTCAAGACGAAATCAATCTGATTGCTCGTGGCACCATCGGGACTCAACCAGGTCCATTTCCTCTGAGGCGGCTTCTGGAAGAAAGAGTTCATCATAAAGAGTTTTTCTTTCTCCAGAAAATCGGCCAGCCTCTGTCCCCTGGGGTTCCGTTGCCCATACCCAAATCGCCCCACTCTCAACTCATCATCGTTTCTTTTGGCTAACTTTGCATTGAAGTCCCCCATAACAATAGTAAAGTGAGTGTTGTTCGTATGTATGGCTCTGCTGATGTCCTCATACACTACTTCTTCATCTGGGTGTGACGAGGTCGGCGCATAAACCTGAACGACCTTCAGCGAATATCGGGAGCATATCTGAGTGTTAGGGTACGCGAACGGTAGAATATCTAAGCGATACCTATACGCTGAGGGTTTATTCGATGGTGACAATGTTGTTGATGAGTGACTTGTGAATAATAAATCTCACACCACCTTGGGTCTGTTGGTCGCCCTCATGGTAGTAGAGTAAATGAAATATAGTAGACAAAATACCACTTATATTTACAAAGCAACTTGCTTTCTATATATATATATAGTTCATAAATTTAATTTAAGAACTAGAAATTAAACTGCAAAAAACCAAAAATCATTTTAAGAATTATTTTAGATAAATTCTTTGTGTGATATCAGTTGAGATGCAGGAGTTTGTGAACCCCGCTTTTCTGCAGATATTTTGTCTTGTATCCGGGTTTTTTCTTTTTGTATTATTTTTAAATACAAGCTACTGATGCTTGTATTTTAAAAAAATAAAGTAAAATCGTATCAATCATCTTGTACAAATGACACAAGCTCTTTTTACATACAGAATAGATAATATCCTTTTTTGTGCTGTGTGTAGTGTCCAGCATTATTGATATTTAATTTATCAAGACTATTTCATAACATGACCCTAACATTTACGAATTATCGAAATTTTTGTGTTTAAATTATGCTACAGCTTGTTAATTTCAAATTTCAGGATGCCAGTAGTAGCCAGCAAAATCTACAAGTATTTAAAACCTGGAGGCTTACTAGTATTTCGTGATTACGGAAAATATGACCTTGCCCAATTAAGATTCAAGAAAGGCAGGTGCATATCTGACAACTTCTATGCTAGAGGCGACAACACAAGAGTATACTTCTTCACACAAGACGAAATATCACAACTTTTTAAGGATGCAGGGTTCGTTGAAGAACAGAACTTAATTGATAGAAGATTGCAAGTAAATAGGGGTAGAATGTTAACTATGTACAGAGTTTGGATTCAAGCTAAATTTAGAAAGCCTTTATGAACAAAATGTAGTTTTATTTTATATTATTAGAAGACTCTGGAAGAAATAAATAAAGTAATTTTAAGAGTTCTTTACCAAAACCAAAATGACAATGGTAAAATGAACCGTAAAGGTCACAGCTCATTGGAGCCACCAGGCACCTGACCAGCACTATAAAAGTGTGGAAGTGTTTTTTCTGTCACAGCTAGTAACTCAGAAGCTACTATGTGACTTAGGACTTGAAATTAGGAATAGTTCTTGCCTACCTTTATTGTAAATTTAAAAACATTATTATTTTTGTTTGATTGCAAGAGTTCATTTTTAAGTAAGTGTTACTGGAGTATCATTAAAAAAAGCATTATTAAATTTGCATAATAAAAAACAGTTTTTATTTTTTTTACCCAACTGGCGCCAGAAAGTAGGGTAGGGTGTGTAGTATGTATTCATATTATTTTCTAAAAGAAGCTTTTAAAACATGCATGTGCTTTAAAGATTTCTTGATTTTAACGTACAATACGAGATGTTATTAAAATGGTCTGGATTGTGGCTATAAAACTATAAGAAAAATTATGGCATGGAGGGAGACAAATTATATTATGCCTAATAAATTAAAATTTTATTCTAATAGTTACGTTACAGATGAATACCTACCTGAATTGTAGGTTTCTTCATAGGTATACATACGTCTAGTCTAAATCTCACAGTAACTATTAAGGTGAGTGTCTACTGGAGTGCCCCAAGGCATTTGCACAATATTTAATTTCGTTTTTTTTTTCAACTGTAGGTACTTATTGTTTGCACGTTAGATGTAGGTATAGTTTGAGTTTTAAAGGGTGACTAATTAATTACTCAAAAACTGGAGGGGTTTTAATTGTGTCTATAGATAGCATGGATGGACCATTGGTCCATGATAGATAGATCAAGAAAAATCCCTCCTCCCCTTTTTCTCCGAAGTTAGGAGTGACAAATCTGAAACTTTGTTGACAAAATATTGTCTCTCACATTTTATCGTTTATTAAATCGGAAATCATCTTAAAAATACATTCTACCATTCATTAGTCCAGCGACAGACAAGAGATGGCGCTGCTAAGATTCCAGCGAAATAGATGTCTAAGATGAGGACACCGAAGTGTGCTATCAATCACCTAAGTAGTCCGACTTTATTTTGGAGCTGTCTCCTTGCCTGGCCAAAAATGGAGTTTACAAGAGATTGGAGGGCATAACAGAACTACTACACTACAGAACGATCTAAAAGATTGTTCGCTAGTTACAAATCTTCTATATAATGTACAACACCTTTTTGCAGATAAACATCACCCGAACACAATGTTGCTTGTAATATCAGTAATATCAATATTCTAAGCTCAACCCAAAGCGAGTTGATCCTCAGTGATTTCACTACATACATTGGTGTAGTCACAGATAATATGTTGTCTATTAACTGAGGATTGACTCGTGCTTTAACAATACATTTAGGTCGGCCAATTATTGATAAGCTAGCTTTTTTAGTTTCGGAGAGATGATGGCTATCGGAATATTTAAACCGTAAACTCAATAAATACCTACTTACCTGTTAATTTGGTTTGGCAAACGTAAAAAAACACGCTCCAACTTCTAACAGCACTACGGGTAGGTAACTAAGGAACCCAACACAACGCGTGGCCTAACACGCACTTGGCCTAATTTATTAATCAATCTTTCCAACCCTACACGAGAGAAAATTTCTATAAACGTTGAAGTGTCTCAGCGCATTAGGCGGTCGTCGCCGGGTGCGGCCAATTACGTATTTCTTCCATCACAAGCAACCATGAGAAATATATATTATGTAAGTGCGCGCAATAGGCGGCGTCTCACCGGCAGAATTAATTGGACCGTTTACTCCCACCTGTTCTGTTGACAGAACTACTGGGATTTTTTTCCCCATTAATTCTGTCACTTTAAAAGACTATGCTTGACACCTGTCGTATCTCTACTATTCCCAACTGTTCTGTTGAGTAATTCTTGACAGAACTACTGGTAATTTCTCCGCATTAGTTCTGTGATTTAAAAAACTACCAAATTAAATATATTATATATACATATTGGCAATAAATAAATGAAATAATCCTATTTGAACTGAGAAATATATTTTACCAACATTCCTAACAACATTTTAACCGAAAAAAACGGTGTTGGCTCCCCTGATGAATCCCCTAGGGGAGATATCAGGAAAAAAAATCATGTTGTCTCCCCTAGGCAGGGGAGATATCAGATCTTACTTTTAAATAACTGTTTTTAGTACAGTTGTCTCCCCGCAGGACTCATTCAGGATGTTTCTACATTTATCATCAACTAGCTTCTGCCCGCCGCTTCGTACGACTTGTACCCGGATAAAAAGTAGCGTATGTGTTAATCCAGACGTACATTTATGTGTGCAAAGTTTCAGATCAACCCGTGGGGTAGTTTTTGCGTGAAGAGATAACAAACCTCCATACAAACAAACTTTCGGCTTTATAATAGTTAGGTTAGTACCTACCTAACAAACCGTACAGCATTATTACCAGTTGCTGACGCTGTATAAATCATCTATAATAGATGTAAAGGCCTAAAAAACTGCTTATAGCCAATCATGTTTTGACACATGTCAAATATGACAGTGAGTGTCAAATATGACAGTAAATGTAAAAAATTATAGTATAATATGTCAAAAATTACAGTACATGTTTAAAATTCTAGAATCAAATTACATAGAGCTAATTGAACGCATTGACATTCACTTCTCCGATGACAGCTGTCAAAATTTAAAGACGATATCTGGAGAACTGCTCCTCCTAGACTTTCCGTTGTGAGTTTAAATGAGATGAGACCTACTTTTTCGATGAATCTATCCCTATCTCTACTCGTGATACAATTGATTGCATGGAGAAGTACGTAGTTATCACAACATAACTACTCAACAGAACAAGTGAGTATTGTATTCCCATTTGTTTTGTGGACAGAACTAATGGGGAAAAAATCCCAGTAGTTCTGTCAACAGAACAGGTGGGAGTTAACGAATTGGACGCGGCCTTGTGCTTGGGGCACTAAGAAACGTTAAACAAAATGATAACTTATTTATTATGAACCTCTAGGTGCGAGTAGAAAACTGTTTCAATCTAAGAACTTCATACCTAGTCGTCATGTACTAGGAAGGATCTTGTAAATACCTAAAGATGAAATCCATCTTGATAGCAGCAGGAATAAACTCGAAAATGAAAAGTGCTTTTGTATGTAAAAAAAATATTTTACTTCAAAACTTTCACAAGTATAAGTTTTAGTATCAAGACAACAATCGCTCTGGTAATTAAAAGTATACAAATCATAGGTAAGTAGGTAGGTTCATAGTTAATTTAGACAATAAATTGAGATTAATCAGTTTTCAGATTACTTAATTATACATGGCAGTTGTACATTTTAAATTCAAAAGTTAAAACATTAATATGCTATCGATTACTTGTAGATCGACGTTAAACATTAGGATCAAAATATTAACATTTTTTCATAAATAAATCAAATTAGTAGTAGTAGATTTCGATTCGCTTGATCTGATTAATTTAAAAACTGCTATTGTATTCATAAAAATAGGAAGTTCCTGAGAAAGTCAATTGACTAAAAATAAAATTACAAACTATACACATATTAAGCTAATAATTATTATTGTGCTTATTCTGTGACATTTCAACATGATGCTAATCAAGTAGCGATTTGTTCTAGTGCATTGTGTGTGCGATAAAATTGTCTATTAAACATACTTATTCATATTATAACGCGAAAATAATTTTGCCGCTATATAAATGCGCTAAGCTCAATACGTTTATATGCGTTTTTTTTACTGTAATTAAGTTAAAATTAAATGCACCAAGTGCTAAATAGTTCACTACTATAGCTGTTTATTTTTTGTACTACTAAAAAAAGATCAAAATGTCTAGCATGTAGTCAACATGAGCATGTATGTGACTGAAATATAATTCTTCAGAACGCAAACATATCGTATTTAACCACAGCGGTTTTATCGTTATTACATAGTCGCTACGTAAATGTAGTTTTAACTTAGTTTACTTAGTTTCATAATTGATCACGCATATAAACGGCGAGCTTAACATACACATTTCTGAAATTCGCAACTGTATGCTATTATTAATAAATAACATTATTCTAACTTTTAATTCATACCTTTAAAGTACATTCTGTAAGTACGGAGTTTAGAGAGCTTATCATTAATATGTTGCTTAATTTTTAAAAATAGGATATGTATTTGTAAAGTACTTAGGTATTGATATAATTGCATTGTTTAATTAACAGATAAATTGGTAAAATAATTTGATAAAAAGCATGGCACAGACATATGTTTTGTGATGTAACTTAATTTATTAAAATTGACTAAGTTATCATATTAAATATCAACGTAATATTATTGTTGTTTTACCTCTATCTATGGGATCATTAGATTAGTAGATTCATACGCATTTTATGAACATTATAAAATAATCATTCATTCAAGAACATTATAAATAGGCTTACTGTAGTATACATTTACTGTAGACTCTATATCCATGTCTTAATAATATTAAAACCATTATTGGATATAAATTCTAGCTCATTCCTGTATTCATTTTATGTTTACTCAAGTCACTAACTAAAGCATAATAAAATAATTTATTACTATAAATACATAACATTAATAGAAAAATATACTTACAATTGCTTCATTTTTAAATAAATAAAAAGTTAAATGCACCAAGTTTCAAGTGCTAAATATAAATCACTGCTATTTTTATAGCTGTATTTAGATTTTGTACCAACAATAAAATTAAACCCTTATTTATATTTAATTTTTGAATAATGAAAATTACGTATTTAGTATCACACAGATAAGTTGGAGAAGTACAATATGCAAGCCTGTTTTTAATATTATAAACATTTTAAGTACTTAAATAAATAAAAAAAATAAGTACTTAAATAAAACATATCAGTCAGTATGTAAGACTAAAAAGAACTCTATGTTCTATTTAGTCTTAAATTTTCTTAGTTAAACTTTACATTTTAAATTAACTATTAAAAAGCAAGATGATTAGAATCCATACCTATTCAACAGGACCTAATTATAGTACATTACGAAACAAGTGTGCAATGTTGGTCATTACAGTCGAGGCGAGATTGCAGCCCGAGCCGAAGGCGAGGGCGTAATGGAGCCGAGAGTGTAATGATCAATGCTCACGCGTGTCATATGACGTTTTTCAACACACTTGCGAGGAAAAAACAAATTAATTTACCACACAGCGACGTATACGATAAAACCAAATATGAAAACTAAAGCATTACAGCTTTAGTTTTCATATTTGAATACGGGAAAAGGCGCGCAAGTTTTTTTTAACGCGCCCAGTGCAAGGTGAGTAAACAAACATAAGTCTTCTTGAAAATTATAATTTTAAGTGATAAAATGCAAAATTTTAATATTTTATAACAAATTATTGTGAAATGAATAATTTGATAATAATGTTTGTTTTACTTGATAAAGGACGTACACATTAATTTATTCCAAATATATATATGGATTTTCAGCGGCATAAAACCTCTTTGGTGTTACTTAAGAAAATAGCCGTATTACCTAGTTAAATTGAAAATGCTCTGTTGACTCGCATATAACTTACAGTAAGGTACTAATTTAACTTTGTAGGGATAATTCTATTACCAACTAGTGTGTACTATTATTACGCACGCGTGTGTTAGGGTTTATGACTCTAAAAGCGATGAGCAAGTGTGTTGAAAAATGATTTATCTATCTGATCTATCTACTTTATAATGGTACTAAGAAGGAGCTATTCACATAAATTATTTCTACATTTTTAATTTGTATAGGGAAGGATACATACATGCAATATCAGGACTGTAAATATTGTGTATTCAACATTAACATCATAACAAACTACCAATCATTTTAATCTAGATTTCTAAGGTGTTTTGTACATTCCAATAGTACCTATGTACAGTCGAAAACAATATAAAAATTCTAACGTGATCAAATACATCTTTAAACATTCCTAACAACTTTTATATTAGTACACTAACACATTATTTGAAACAACATAGTTGTTACATTACAAGTTGTACTAAATTAGTACCTACACTGTATTCTAAATGTGGGCCAAATTGCATAATCCATAAAGAAAAATATCTTAGACCACACTCCATAAATTCTCATACAATATTTTAATTCACATTCAGTCAATATGTTTTAAATAGTCCCAACAATTTACTAATCTCTTAAAATTAGCACCTTATTAATTTTAAGTCCAACATCTTAAAACTAAAAACATTATTTATCACATTTAATTTGCACATCCAGACACAACCCGGTCTGATTGTACATAAAACACTATTGCATATTTAACCATTTAAAAATGTTCTTATGAATGCATTTTCCTCAGAAAACCTCGCGGTTTTCCGTGAATTGGACATTATCCACCAGTCCCATTAAAATATTGAGCATGTTTCGTGTAGGGCGCAGCAACATGGTAAGGCGGGGGCTGACCACGTCCATAGACTGGTTCAGCCAAGCCATTGGGGCTAGTCCGCTGGCTTATCACGCTCGGAGTATTCGACGAAGCTGGAATGGCTTCATATAAGTCATACATATTTTGACTAGTCGGTGAATGCACATGCATGTGGCCATAGCTACCATCATCTGAAATGAGAGGTGTGTTCGTCATGCGATATGGATTTGTGGAATCCGTGTGTCCAGTCGGAGAGTATAAATCGGGCGATTGGGATGCCGCGACGTAAGTTGGACTTGATGCTGTGATGCCATACAAGTTTGCATTAGGTGTAGCAGATTGATGAACAGGTCCCGGATAGCCATGACAGTCTGCACTTCGTCCAGGATACATGTTATTATAATTACTAAGATTTGGCATTGTGCTAGAGCTGACCACTTGACTCACAGTGTGGACTCTCGGACTTGGCAAGTCCCGGTTGACATGTGAATGATAACCATATGGATCATAATTTCTCTGATTATATAGCTTTTCTTTGGCTCGTGCATATGTTTCACTGCCATAACCACTTTCGTGATAACTGCTATCTGATACAGAATGACAGATATGTTCTTTTTTAGGATACATGGGTTCGAAAGGGGGAACCTTATCCACCGCATGGCTAAAATGTGGAGCCATTAGGGTCTCATTGTTGATATGCCTGTTTTGTGAGCTCAAACTGAGCCTCTGTAAATGATTGCAAGGCTCATCATAGCTGCCAGCCCTATAGCTATTTTCAACAGGGATCTGGTATGTTTGACATTCCAGTCTGGTAGGGTACATATTTTGGGCCATTTGTTGAATTGGGGTATTATGCATTCTATCAACTTCTTGTCTGGAGGAATATACTTTGTCATTCTTTTTCATGCTCAACTGTTTTTGTGATTGGTTGTAGTCATCAATTGGTTCCTCTTTGAAATCATTTGTGGCTCCATTTGTTTCGGGATAAAGGCCATGTTCCACACTCCTGTAAGTTTTGTTAGGCTCATAAGTAAGATCCAAAGGTTTATCATATGTGTTCTCTGTTGGTAAATTATCATAAACTGATACTTTCATTGGATCTTGATTAGATTCTGCAGTGTTTTCCATAGTTGGATTTTCCAAGTCTTTATTATCCGATGCAAATCTTTGTTGGAAAGTTGGGGTTATTTTAGCTGCTTTAATAAGTACTGCATTTTGCATTGCTGTAGCATCTTGAGCGCCATCTTTATGTATATTTCTTGCATGTTTAGCCAGTGCTCTTAATTCTTTTGGATAGGGCGTTGGGGCTCTCTTCAACTGGCTTGACTTCTCTGGCACTTTGGGAACCACTTTCATGTCAACGAAGCTTATATGGCGAGGTACAGTTTGGTTGTCAGCACCCTCAGATTTATCATTCTCAGGTTTTGTCTCAATGGGATTTAAAGGCACTTGGGGGAAGAGGAAACAAGTAAGGACTTGTTCATAGGTGTGAGGGTCTACTTCAGAATGCATAGGCACTAGAGGCTTGCTTTGATTCTCTGATAACCAGAGGGCTACCAGGTTCTCACAATTTAAAAGAGACTGGGGTAGATAGTTCAGCGAATTCTGTACTAAATTCAACACTTTGAGATTACACAGATGCCCAACTTCTGGTGGTATAAGGATCAATTTGTTGGCTCGAAGGGACAGCACGGACAGATTAGTACAGCTCCCGATTTCCGGAGGTATGAACCTGAGCATATTTTCATCCACATTCAGGTAATGTAGTTTTCTTAAGAGCCCAACAGAGGATGGCATTTTATCTAAGTAGTTACTCATTAGCATTAACTCTTCAAGGTTAGCCAATTGGCCAATACTTTCTGGTAGAGAATATAATTTGTTATTATCTAATTTTAGTGCTGTCAGGTTACTCAGCTGTCCGATGGTATCAGGAAGTTGGGTTAGATTGTTTAGAGACAGACTGATATCTACTAGTTTGGAACAATAGCCAATCTCAGGTGCTATTTCCTCAATCATGTTGTTACTTGCTTCTAGATGAATCAAACATTCCAGTGGTTTTATAACATTGGTAATACTTGTTAGGCTATTACTGTCAATCCATAGCTCTTTTAGTTTAGTAAATCTTCCAATTACTTCTGGGAACTGTTGAAAATCATTTTGGCCAATATCCAACCTCAGTAAATCTGTCGACCTTGACAGTGATTTAGGTAAAATCATCAAATAGTTGTCTCTGAGTTCCAATATACGTAGGTTTGCTAATCGCCCAAAGTTTCCAGGTAAATATTCAAGGTATGTGTCATTGAGATACAGTTCTTGTAATGCTGTCAAGTTTGTAATAGCATCAGGCAGTTTTTCTAGGGGATTCACACTCAGATCTAAAAACATTAAATACTTCAAAGCCTTCATAGTTTCTGGTATTGATGTCAATGAGTTTCTGCTAATGTTTAGGTGTTGAAGATTCGAGAGAGAGGAGATAGCCGCGGGTATCGCAGCGACCTCGTTGTCGCACAGATCTAGGTACTTCAGGCCGTGGCACATGAACAGTTGTCTTGGAAGCTCTGATATTCTATTGCTTTGACAATGCAGCACTTCGAGCGTCCTCTCGTAAACAAACACATCGTTCGGGACGTCCACCAGGGATTGGTGGGCGTAATTCAAATCCAATACATCTTCTACTCCAGTCCTCACGCAACACAAGAAGTCAAAAGGCATCTTGAAACTTTTTTGCGATGATCAGATTTATCACTACTTTTTGTAACAAGCACGCTCACGCTCCATCTCAAGAACTATGTTGTGTTGTTTGTTGAGATCACTATTATTTAGCTTCCTCTGGTTTGGTCATAACGAATCATGACGAGACGCATTATAACAGTCCAATAATACAAATTATAAAAAATAACTTTACAATGAATCATTCAAACAAAATGATAACCTTCCCCACCCGTCCCATCGAATCTCGTCATTTTGTTTTTTTTTTGTTTGACATCTGTCACTTAACAAGTAGTGCTTAACATGGTGGTAAAAAAAAAACTATGCCAATCCAATAGGTAGTAGGTAGATACCTTATGATTTAATTCGGGATGGCTATGTATGTTACATATTTTTTCAAATTCCGAAGATTCCATGGACCACAGACAACAAAAGTTTGTATTTCCTTATATCTCGTCTAAGTATTTAGGTAGCTTTTTGAGAAAGGTTTTATTGGTAGAAAATATGCCAACCAGATTTTTATTTTATTTTTCAGCCATTTGTGTCCCTAAACGAGATAAATCAGGACAAGCCACGCGTCTATTTCTCTTTACAAAAAAATCTACCATTTTTTGCGGGGGAATGGAAAGAAACTGACATAGACTACATGCCTGTCCTCACTCCCATCTTGTAGGAAGAAGTTAGACCATATTTTTTATAGAAAATATTTAACGGTTTAATAGATTGCCCTGAATTATCTAATAAATTAAACATCAACCTATTCTTTGTATCATTTTCCCATAGCAACTTGGGACAAAATGCTGTTTTGTCCAGGATTTGTAAAGCTTATAAATCTTATAATAGGTAGAGTTCGCGCAAAACTTCTTGAGCTCTGTGAAGTTAGCTTCAGTGACTGCGCAGTACACAGTTTTTAGGGCGTTGAGGGGAAGGAATGATAAAAGGGGTGCGAGAGGGGCTCAGTCTGTGAAACTAGGGTTGCCAGCGCGAGTTTTGGTGTATTTTCGTTTTATCTAGCACACATTTTACTATGAATTTATTTATTTTTCAATTATTAAAACAAACATATTTAAAAATCAATTATTATATTAAATTAAGGATTAATAGAAAGTTAAATGCTAGAACAAATTCACCTTTACTTATCGCAAGAAGCCAATTTTTTAGTACAAAATTTCTACTGTGTAGCAAGATTATTTATAACCTAGTTGGCAATATTGAATGAACATGTCAACATGCGCAACTTTGCATTTGCCGCAACGTTCACAGAGCTCAAGAAGTTTTGGGCGAACTATATATCACTTTATGCAAATATAAAAAAGGCTCGCATCTCTCTGTGAATAATCTTCTGACACAAAGTCATACATTGATATACCTACTTTATTGCATTTTCTTAATCATTATGTAGAGTTCGCGCAAAACTTTATGAGCTCAGTGAACATTGCGGCAAATGAAAAGTTGTGCATGTTGACATGTTCATTCAATATTGCCAACTAGGTTATAAATAAACTTGCTACTTTTTGTTACTTGTCTCTTTTTATTTTATTTACCCTCACGAAGAGCGAAGATATTTGCTTTGTTTAGAAATTCTATGTAGACCCTAAAATATATTTGTTAGTTCGCGCAAAACTTTATGAGCCCTGTGAAGTTAGCTTCAACGACTACGCAGTACAGTTTTTAGGGCATTGAGGGGAAGGAAAGATAAAAGGAGTGGAGGGGCTCAGTCTGTGAAGCTAGGGTTGCCAGCGCGATTTTTGTCAAATTTCAAGTCGATAGCACCAATAGTTCTCCAGATATCCATTTGCGACAGACAGACAGACAGTGTGATTCTATAAGGGTTCCTTCTATTAGGGTTTGGTCCGGAACCCTAAAAATGAGCAGTCACGGTATAACCATAATATTTGTTTATATTTAAAAATATATTGCACAATATAGGCACTTTTCTGGCATAACTGGTATTATGCTTCTCTGATCGTCACTGTTTTGGTTTCATGGGAAATATGCGGAAACGGGTGTAGCTCTGTAAGTATTACTTCGTGGTGTCTTCTTTTCTCTATAATCAACCTTGGGCAGGTTAATATTTTCTTTTCCTTTTTGATCTTTGTCTTCTTTGGCCTTAAGCGTTCCACCTGAATAAAAAAAAACATTACCGTCATCGATATTTTGCCGTCCCGGCGCACTTCGCCTACTTCTACTACTCTACAACTACAATACAACTACTCCCCTACTAACACTACTCTACAACAACACTACAAGTACTCAACAACCACTTACTACTACCATTCTACTATTCTGCAACTACTACTACTAACTACTACTGCTATACTTCTTCTACTGCCTTGTTAAGCCATTTTACACGGTACAAATTCATTAAAATATCTAGGTGTTTTAATAGATGGCACTCTGTCCTGGGAACAACAGATTAAATCAATGGTCTCACGAGTTAGAAAACTGCTCTTTGTTTTTAAGTCCTTGAGAGCCTCCTTAGACTTTAATACATTAAAAACCGTATACTTTTCACTAGCCCAATCCATCTTATATGTATATCTATTTGTTATATTTAAGTTATTCCCAATATTATTTTTTAATTTAATTTAAACAGCTTGTTAACTTTCGTCACAAAATAACATTTCTGAACGCTCCTATAAATATTTGACAAACAAAAACGTCATCCAAAATGTATGAGAAAATTAATTTAGGAGTATGTATTCAAAATAAATACTGAAAAATGTTGTTTTAGTTGGAAATCTCATTATTACATAGTATGTAATAATGAGATTTCCAACTAAAACGCTGAATCTTCTGATTCCATGGGTAGATTTTGGTGAAATAAACACTAAATTATACTCAGAATAATGCTTGACATTTTTCAGTATTTATTTTGAATCCAATTAGTGGTTTTTGCGTGTTGCGCGCTAAAACAAACGACAAACAGACAAAAAATTCAAATTACTTCTCTAATATTTTTTTCTTTCTATGACTTTTTCCACAGGTATCCCACTTTTTATTTGCGATTTTATTATATGTATAGAAGATTTCCAAGCAAAATTATAGCTTTCTAAGACTAAGTCTAATATAGTCCCGTCGTAAAGCCGCCCTTAGCAGACAGACATAGCGAAACTATAGGTGTTCCTTGTTGTACTACGGTCCGTAGTCTACGGAACTCTTAGAAGTAACCTTATATTGCTAAATATCTGCTGAGATCTTTTAGCAATTTTCTCTAAAGTGAACACTCACCTTTTCTGTATGTTCTCTGGGTGTTGCTAGTTGATGGCTGCAAATACTTTGGATCCAGTCCTACTTTGCCTCTATTTTCTTGTAAATCCGGCCCAGGGCTTTCATCTATATTAGATCTGTTTAAAATGAGATAGTAAATTAGGATTTATAATATTTATTAATTAAGCGGCACTGTTATCCCACTGCTGGGTAAAGGCCTAATAAAAATATCACAATAGATATCGTAATAACTGTAAAAATAACGTTGGATTCAATACATATTTCACATTTCTCATGGTATTTATTAACCCCCGGCAAAAAAGAGGGGTGTTATTTATAAGTTAAGCCCTATGTGCCTGTCGGTGGCGCAACGTAACGGTGCCACAGAATATAGTATAGACAGAGATTAAAAAGTGGTTAAGACGTTTACAAGATTCGACCACGTGTCACGTGTAGACTCTGTCTACCCAGTCAATCAATCTACCCCTGAACACGTGGGCTGCAAAGTACTAGAAACGCCGGGAAATAATAACACAAGGTTTAATTTTGGTTTTATTAAGCGATAAAGTCCCGTCAAACAGTTTTAAATTACATATATCGACTAGCTAACTACGGAAGACCAGCGCTGTGGTACGACCCGTTCTGCCACAGCACATGCTGAGTAGTGACCATTTTTGTCACTAGTTTTAAAACCGAATTGATGATTTTTTTTATTTGATTGTAAAAATGTGTCAAAATAAACGTTTCTTTATCTTTATCTTTTGCCCGCGACTTCGTCCGCGTGGAAGTGATAAAACGTGAAATCCCCTTTTTCACGCAGAGCCACTTTGATTCGAAAATATAAATCCCATTTATTCCCTATCCCATGGGAATTTCTAAAAATCCCTTCTTAGTGCACCTCTAGGATACTCAAGGTATGTGTGCCAAATTTCAAGTCTTTAGGTCCAGTGGTTTAGGCTGTGCGTTGATATATCAGTCAGTCAGTCAGTGAGTCAGGACTTTGAGTTTTATATATGTATATGGATTGCGAAAATTTACAAAAACTTACACATTTGATGTTCCATAAAAGTCAATAGATCCGTCTGAGACTCCATGAGACGATGTGGTGTGGTTCTTAGATAAGAAGTATGGAGTTGAGCTGGTGGCTGCTTGAATGCCGTTGCGCTTGAGTGGTATGTCGGTGGGGGGACAGTTGTCTTCCAGCTTTTTATGGAGCCATTGTATTACTGAAATACGAGTATAAATTTAAAATAGCCCCCAACATAATCGATCCGTTCCTTTTCATCCTATTCCGAGGATCATCTGACCCTGGAATATATGTATATATATTATATTGTTGAAAGCTAAACATTTGTTTTAAGCCGAAACTTTGACCTGGATACAGTAGATATTTATTCAGAGCTGATTATCTTGGAAACTGTTTATATCATCTCTACTAAACATAGCTAAGAACACTCGACCAAGTCACATTTCGTATAAAAAAACTACATTCAAATCGGTTCATCCGTTTGGGAACTACGATTCCACGACAAACACGCACACAAGCATACGAGTCGTACACGCTCGTACACACGCACACTGATAACAGCTATTTTTGGTCGGGGATAATAAGGAATGTCAATATCATTATTGATGATTATTCTTGGTGATACCGTGTTGCTTTGCTGCATTAAGTAAGCAACTTAAAAGTTTTGGTGATTTTTAGGGTTCCATACCTCAAAAGAAAAAGACGGAACCCTTAAGGATCACTTTGTTGTCCGTCTGTCTGTCTGTCGGTCTGTCAAGACCCTTTATCACGAAAACGTGTAGAGGTATCGAGTGGAAATTAAAACCATATACTCAAATCTACAGCCTCTTTAAGCTGTGAAAAAAATCTAATTCTAAGTTAACCTGAAAAAAAGATACGACGGTTTATGCCGCAAAAAACGCATGTTTCGAGATTTTCAGAGGAATCAAAATTCATAGGGTACTTCTCGTAGACCTAGAACTATAAAATTTGGCAAGGTATATCGTCTTATACCGTAGTTACCGAGAAAAATCCAAAAACTATACATTTGCAACGCAATCATAAAAATTTCATCCTTAATAAAAGTACGAAATCAATCATCAAGGTTAAGCAGCCCTACGCGCGGTCATAACTCGGATGGGTGACCGAATCTTTTGGTGCACTCAAAACTTTTACTAATATGTATTATGTTCCTACATACCTACGGAACCCTGGCGTCTCCAGCTCGCACTTGTCCGGTTTTATTTTTTATATTATACTTAGTCAAAGATTGAATTTAATGATAATGTAATTTCAAAGAAAATTAAATATAATACTTACCTAATTTAGAACGGATATCCGTTAGAGCAAATGTTACAATAATACATTTTTATAAAATAATTCGGTGGCTGCACGATCCGACCCATAATTTTCAGAACAAAATGTTAGGGGTTCATCCCACTGGGCCAATGTATTTCCTTTATTCATGTTTATGGCATAGAAGTATTAAATTGTCCTTACTCATCTATTAAATTGGATTAAATTGTACGGAAGTCGCTACAGTGCCTGGGAGATTGTTAGAATTATATATAAGCCTTGACTGCACCGCAAAATAAGCCATGGATTCTTCTCGATTTTCTCTCTTACATAGTCGAAGCACGTGTTAAATGTACACAATACCATTGAACCGGTACCGAACCCACGACCTTCGGAACGAAAGTGGGGGGATATCCACTCGCCCATCAAGGCTTTATTCAACCTGTCTGGCTTACGAACGGCAGACATACGACCCGTAGGGTGATTACGTATCGCGCGACAGGTTTTGCAACTGGCAATTGACAGCAATATTGCTGTCAAATGTCAATTCCTTGCTGTTCTCTAATACAAAATTGACATCTGACAGCAATATTGCTGTCAATTGCCTGTTGCAAAACCTGTCGCGAGATACGTAATCACCCTGCCGGGGGTTTATGATGGCGGATCCGCATGCGCTACGCACCTAGTGCTTAGTCTAATAGTAGTCTTATAGTACTAGTAGCCGTGAGGTGTCGGCAGTAGAAAGTTGCCTTTCCCCTCTTGCCTGTAAAAATCTGCCAAAGGAAACCTCCTAAAGATGGTCAGCAGCGTCTTTCCGTGTATCAAACATCCCGACATCCCGTACTGCGCTCGCCAACCCACCCGCCAAGCGTGATGAGTAGGGCAAAAAAACTTCTGATCTTGGAGAGAGGCCTAACGTCCAACAGTGAACTTGGACTACAGCTGAGTTTTAATACTGGTCACCCGGTTCTTGGCGGATCAGAGGGTAAGTAAGATCAGGAGGGTAAAGGAGAAACACGGCTTTAATTATTATTATAATTCTAGCCTGTACTGCAGGGCAATGGCCTCCCTTCCTTCCTTCCACCTTTCTCTGTCTTGAGCTACTGTGGTCCAGTCTTCCAAGTATGCGTCGAGTTCGTCTCTCCATCGACGTCTCGGTCTGCCGCGAGGTCGTTTCCTGTCTTGTGGGATCCATTCGGTAGTGGATTTAGCCCATGACTTATCCGGCCTGCGGCAGACGTGACCCGCCCAATCCCACTTCAATTGGCCCGATTTTTGGGCGACGTCTGCGATCTGTGTTTTGGAGCGCAGTTCACTATTTTTTATCCGGTCTGACAATTTGACTCCTAGGATACTGCGCTCCATCGCTCGCTGGCAAACCCCAAGTCTGCTTTTTGCAAAGCGGTCAATGACCAGGTCTATAGGCTTTAATAGTAACACAATATTAGATAGTAGTAATATGTGATACACAACTTACCCATATTATTATTCTTTATAGTTTCATCCCGGTCTTTGAGTGCGTTTTCATTGCTCTCATATTTATCTTTCATGCTGTCCAGCTCTTTCGTGAGTTTGTCCATATTCCGGTTTATGTCACTTATTTCTGTTCGGAGTTGTTCCATTTCTTTGATGTTTCCTTCAATTACTTTCTCTTGTTCCAATGCTATAGCCGTTCTACATAAGAGCTGTAACAGACCAGAAATACAAATATACCGCTATTTATAACTATTAATGTACCGCCATTGTTCACCGTTTTTAACAAGTCATAAGTAAAGAAGGACTAAATAATGACCCGTTTTCAGTAAAAAAGAAAAAAGTGTTTTCTACTGAACCTAGCAGATGGAGCTGGCAAGCGGAGAAAGCATGTTGTGATTAGTCACAAATGCTGTCATTGTCAAATTATGTTTCCTACCAGTAAAAGAAAAGAAACGCCATCTATAAGTTTCGAGGGAACTATTTTGAAGTTTTTACTTTTTAATGAAAACGCCTCATTGAAAGGATATCTTCTTACAAATGCTTAAAATGGGTACCTTTTCATTCATCTCAATTAGGTCGGCATTCTGTTTCGAGATGATTTGATTAGCTTTAAACAGCTGTTCTGACGAAGATTGCACTGTGTCCGTGTTTTTGTTGATAATGGCTTCGGTAAGAGCTAATCTTTCTTCTAAACTAGTCTGAAATTACAAATAAAAAATATTGACATAAATTAGCCAAAGACAGGCTTTTGTTAGTACTACTTTTTGTGAAGAGCTCATCCAGGGAAGTACACCATACCTATTTCTGCTGATATCTATCAACACCAACTTGTGCTGAGACAGAGACCTTTTTGTGACTCAAGCATGTCACCTACTTTTCTTTTTTTTGTTATAAAATTTTCATTTGTATGTGAATGCTTGTGGTTACAAATAAATAAATTATCTTATCTATCTGTCTAGATAGATAAGATAATTTATTTATGGGCACCCCACGGCCACATAAGACCTGCAACTGTCTCAGGGTGACGGGCGCAATGTAATGCAGCTTCGGTCACGTGCTCGGTGCACGTGATCACTGCGGTATTGCAGTTGTAATATGTATAGGATACCGCCTCAGAATACAGAACAAACAAACGTTTGTTCTGTATTCTGAGGATACCGCTTAACATCAGGCGGGCCTTCAGCTTGTCTCGTCATATATAAAAAAATATCAGCAGTTTTTTGAGATTATAATTACCTTTTCTTTTTTAATTGTTTGTAATGTGTTGTTCAACTCTTTTATTGTATCCGTGTTTTCTTTCACCAACTGCAAACAAATAACCGAGGTTAAAATATAAACCTAAAATTATAACTAAGGTAGCAGAAAAATGGCACGATGTTATACCTAAGTAACTTATCAAGTGCCGTGGGGTGCCGGCAGTAGAATGTTGCCCCTCCTCTCTTGCCCGTGGATGCAGTAAGAGCCTGCTAAGAGCTACCTCCGGAAGATGGGCAGCAGCGTCGTTCCGTGTATCAACATCCCATACTGCGCTCGCCAACCCGCCTGCCAAGCGTGATGAGTATGGCAACTGCCCCTTATGGACATCCATGAGGGAGGCCTGTGTTCAGTAGTGGACGTTTTACGGTTGATATGATGATTATGACTTATCAAGATTTTTTTTTCAGTCTCTGCTACTTTGTGGAGGGTAATTTTAGCTTGGCAGCAGCTTTCCCTGTATATCAACATTACTGCGCCCAGCAACCTGCCAAGCGTGGTGAGTATGGCAACAACCCCTAATGTCTTGTATTTGGAGATTCATGAGAGGCCTATGTCCAACAGTGGACGTGGGCATGATACAAAACTGTTAAACTCTGTCAAATAATGGTTAAATTTTAACGACCTGTGTAGCGCAGCGGGCGAAGGTCCGCCTGCTACGCAAGAGGTTGCGGGTTCGAATCCCGCCTCGGAACAAATGTCTGTACGATCTGCAGATATTTGCTCAGGGTGTTCTGGATGTTTTTCTATATATAATGATAAAAAATATCTATCTATGTAGTATAATGTATTAAGTATATCAGTCATCTAGTACATAACACAAGCTCTGCTTAGCTTGGGGCTAGGTGATGCTGTGTGAATTGTCGAGCATTATTTATTTATTTTAATAAATGTTTATAAGTAAGGGCAAGTGTTTTTAACATAAAATGTATTTAAATAAGACAGAAAAAAATACATACCTTGTCTAAATATACACATCTTGAATGTTGTTGACTGCACTGTTTATCTCTTTCCGCAACATCTCTCTCAAGTGTTATGTTCTTTGCTTTTAATGTGGCAATTTCAATATGCGCCTTTTGAACTTCTGTTTCTATCATGTTAAGGCGGTTAGCCTTTTCACTGCATAATAAATATAACTTTATCATTTGTGCATACACAATTCCTGCTCTACTATAATGTGCCGTGGGGTGCCGTGGGCAGTAGAATGTTGCCTCTTGCCCGTGACTGCAGTAAGAATCTGTCAAGGTGGGCAGCAGCGTCTTTATCAACATCCCGTACTGCGCTCGCCAACCCGCCTGCCAAGCGTGGGGAGTATGGCTACAAACCCTCCATAATCTTGGAGATCCATGAGGGAGGCCTATGGAGACGTATGATCAACAGTGGACGTTTGGTAACCATAACGCATGCTCTGCTTACTTTGGGGCTTGATAGCGCTGTGGTAATGATTTGATTAATATTTGTTTACTCTAGGCATGTAAAAATTTTTAACAAGGAACATCCATTGTGTATTTCTGTTGTTTTTGTAGTTTAAGTTAATTTTAGTTATTTTTGTTTTTATTTTTTCTGTATGATTTACACAATAAAGAGTTTATCTATCTATCTATCTATCTATCCATAATTATGTAGAAACATATTTGTTTTATTGTTTATAAGTGTAGAGACTTAGGTAGAACATATCAAGGAAATAAAAAAACCTTATTTAGGAGGCGAAACCCCATGCATAGCGCTGTCTGTCTGTCTGTGCATGAGACGATTGAACCGAACGCGTTGACCGATTTACATGAAACCTTTTTTGTTAGCACCGTCGGTACTAATGATTTTGATGACCCTAGGGTCACAGGAACCGGAGTTATTGTGACCTCAAAAGGTTACCAAAGTTTAAAAATGGCATTTTTCGGAAACCTTCGCCCCCTTTTCTCGTACCTATATTAGTACCTTGGAGCCGTGGGGTGCCGGCAGTAGAATGTTACCCCTCCTCCCATGCCCATGGATGCAGTAAGAGCCTGCTAAGGGATACCTCCGGAAGATGGGCAGCAGCGTGTTTCCGTGTATCAACATCCCGTACTGCGCTCGCCAAGCCGCCTGCCAAGCGTGGTGAATATGGCAACTACCCCTCATGGAGATCCATGAGGGAGGCCTGTGTTCATCAGTGGATGTTTTATGGCTGAAATGATGATGTGGGCAAACCCCAAAACCCAGAGGCATAATGTAATAAAAAAATAGTAGCACACCTTATTTGATTTTCTAAATGTATTATATTTTCCTTCAGCTGCCTGTTGGAAGAATTTATTTCGTCAATTTGTCTATCTTTCTTATTTAATGTTTCCTGAAAATCACCAACTTGGTTTTTCATGTTTATGTCTGCATTCTTTTTCCACTGCAATCTCTCCTGTAAAGTAAAACCAAATGAAAATGTAAAATGGAGTCATTGTAATGTTTTTCTGATACTTTGATTTAACCTTTCAATCGCAAAGGGAATATGGGTAATCTCGCAACACTAGCGTCAAAATATGACTTTATAGTAAGTGAAACCACTAGGTATACAAGCAATTTTAGCAGCATGATCATCAATCAGTTCATCTTATGTATTTCTTTCATCCGGTACAATTTCGTCAACAGGGTATGCTTTTCTTATTTCATTTGTGTGCATCAATATATATAAAACTCTTCCGTTACTGACTGAGCGACTGACAGACAACGCACAGCCTAAACCACTGGACCTAGAGACTTGAAATTTGGCACACACATACCTTGAGTATCCTAGAGGTGCACTAAGGAGGGATTTTTCGAAATTCCTACGGGAACGGGAACTACGCGGGTGAAACTGCGGGGTGCGGCTAGTTTATTATAAGATTCGAGCACAGAAAAAGGGGGAAAACCAAAACCCCCAAAATTGAACATTATCTTAATGCACTGTCGCCATGGCCGAGATTGACTAGGAAACATCACCAACATGTATTTTACAAACTTTTAGCTATTATTATGGTGTTTACCAATTCCAATCTCTCCCTCTCATGCTTCAATGATTCCTGGAACTCCAACTCTCTTCTCTTCTTATCCTCTTCCATTTTAGTAATAATATGTGATAGATCTTGGATCTTTCTATCCATGTTCATGCATTTATCACTCAGCAGTGTCTCACTGCTCATAGCTGAGCTTTTCAGTGCGGAAAGTGTTTTCTGTAAAATAAATTAAAATGTCTGAGATTAATTGATTGATTCTGGGTTAAAGGTTAGAGTTATGATTAAGGCAATTTATATTTGTTGGAGAACCTTGACAGCGCCATCTCTTGTCTGATAGCGGAACTTATGTAGATTATTTCACAGAACAGAGAAAACATAGAAATCGTAAGTAGGCGGGGCTCGCGTAACACCTAGTAGGCGCAGTACTGCGCACTTCAAGCACCGCTTACTTCAGTCGTGTTTTAATTTAGCAGAGTAAACGTACTTCAAAAAAAAAACCAAAAAAAAATATAAAAATGCCGTATTGTGCCGTTTTAGAGTGTAAAAACGAAAGCCGAACCAAAAATTTTACGAAAGGGGGCATATCATATCACCGGTAAGCATTATTTTATTGTTTTTTTGTTAGTTTTGTTCAAAATGCAAAACCGTCAAATAAATATAGCAATAGCGCCATCTCTTGTTGAGTAGCTTTGTGTTGTGGATTATCAAGCAATCAAGAAAAGCAGCCATTGTATTAGTAATCTTATTTCCTGGGAATAGAGACTATAAAACAATATTTGGCAAAAACGCCATCTCTGGTTGAGTAGAAAAAGTAGCCATTGTATTAGTAATCTTATTTCCTGGGAATAGGGACTATAAAAAATATTTGGCAAAAGCGCCACTCTGGCTGAGTACTAAATATTCATTTTTTATCACTGTTTATTTTATTGAACTTTGAACCATGTAGCGATCGGAATAAGGTTAATATCAATAAAATTAGTTTTATGATTTTATGCCCTTTTTAAGGTACTCTTTCAACCAATAAGAATTTTTATTTCTATGTGTGTTAGTTTTTACATGTGTGAGTTTAGCGACACTGGTTCACTTAGTAAAAAGGCATCATGCTAATTCTACTCATTTATCTCTGTTCTGTGGATTATTTACACTTTCGTTGATTAGTAAAAAAATATGCAAATTAGAGTGTTCGTTATAATTTTCCTATAATCCTTACATACGGAGTGTATGTAAAGCAATAAAAGTTTCACGGGTTTATCTCTGCAAACTTCGGAGATAAAGGGGGGAATGGTCGGCCCCACACAACCTAGTAACTTCACTTAAAAATTTTGAGATCCCCTAGCCGCCCCCCTACAATCATAATAAGAATATTTTTAACACTTTCATATAATGTTATATTAGTAAAAAAGTATTATCTTTAACTATTCCAAATTTCAAGTCAATAGCATCAGTAGTTCTCGTGATATCCATTTGTGACAGGACGGCCCCAACCTTAAGTGTTCCTTTTTACCATTTTGGTCCGGAACACTAAAAATTACATAAGAAATAACATATCACTATCTATACAAATAATATTAAACTGAGATTGTTTGTTTGGTTGAACTCACTAATGTTTTTTATTCTGTATTTTTTTAAGGACTTTATTCGCTTAGCGAATATGCCAGTCCCGTCACTAATCTTAGAAAGTATTGTTTGGAATTGAAAAAATATTTTAGTATTATTAGCATTATTGAGGCTTTATAATGAATAAACACAGGCAAAGACACGGCCAGCAGCCATTAACAATATAAAGACGGAAACAAAAGCTGTTTGGAAAACCATAAAAAGTTAAATTAGTAAAGTATGTGTACCTGGTATAATTTTTATTACGACTGGAATTAAATAAATACTTACTTTTAGATGGTTTATGGTGTTAGTCATGTGTTCTTTGATATCAGAGTCAGTAGCTGGTCCAGTTTTGAGAGATAAATGCACCAATCTTTTAAACTCATTGTGCTCCACCACTTCCAAAAAATACTGTAATGGATTTGTCTGCTGCATAATAAGGAACCTGGAAATAAGCAAAAAAAGGAATGTATGAATCACAATCAGAAGTATTTTATAGTACATAACTGTCATTCAAATATATACATTGGTGGTCATCTAATTAGAAACACCCACCTGGATTTTTTTTTATTGCAAATTCCCTTTATAATAAACTTTTAACGTATCATTGAGTGTTCCTACGTATAAAAATCGATAATAGAATAATAATAAAAAACTGTTGTTTTTTTCAAAACTGAAACTTATATTAACATCAAAATATTTTTTTTATTTATTTCATTATAAAATACGAGTAACAAGCCGGACAACTAATTAGAAACACCAAAAAAATCATTACTTAAATCATTATTAAATTGAACAAAACCCTAGTTTTGAAAAAATACTACATCCTTAGACAAATAATATTTGGTAGGGTAGCCTCTGTTATCGATTACAGCTCCGCAGCGACGCGGCATTGATTCAACCAATTTATTACAGGTTTCTACATGAATACTTCTCCAAGCGTTTTCAAATGCACTGTAAAGTCCATGAAAATTAGTAACATGTTTCTGCAACAGTTGAAAGAAAAGATGACCATTATGGTCATCTAAGTAATTAGAAATACCTAGTCATATGTATGTATATTTTTAATAACTTTAACCTCACAAATACACTGACAAATAACCATACAAATAACCATTTTTTCCTTTAACAAAACATTTTTTGGCAGAAGATTATAGGTCTGATAATATAACATTACTAAATGTATCTACTACATTGCAAAAAAAAAGGTATTAAATTAGTATATTCTTCTTTAATTTTATACCTTTTTAATACCTATTCGAAAAATACAATATTTCAGGTAGTTATTATGTATACTTACATGTTGTTTGAAGCACATTGCTGCAGCAGCCTCACAAGCTGTGCTGGAAAGTTGTCAAAATCAACAAGTAGGCCTTGCTGTTTCTTCAGATCCTCGTAATCAATGCGAGTTATTGTCAGCACACACAAAAACTGTGGGTTGTCCTCATCTGATAGGGATATTTTCTGAAAATTTACATAAGTTTCGGATATAATTATTGTTTGAACGAAATTACGAATGTATTAGATGAAGAAATAGAACCCTATCTCACAGACACGCAACACGCATTTAGAAAGAAACGGTCAGTTAATACCAACCTACTCACACTTGTAGATACCATCTCGCAAAAACATGATCATAACATTCAAATCGATGTGGTATACCTAGACTTCAGTAAAGCTTTCGATCGCGTTAACAATGATGTTCTTCTAGGAAAGCTTAGTGATATGGGATTCGCGCCTAAACTTTTACGATTCTTTGCAGACTTCTTGCTAAGATTAGGTTGCTACGTTTCTGAATTCCTATCACGTGCATTCTGGGGTAAGTCAGGGTTCGTCACTAGGGCCTCTTCTTTTTACCATGAATGATCTCCCAGAACATCTCCACAATAGTAGATGTTTGTTGTACGCAGACAATCTTAAAATTTTCATATCCATTCTTTCTTTTGATGACTGCAATATGCTATAGGAAGATCTTAATTATGTTATAGACTGGTGTAAAACTTATCAATTAAGCCTGAATTGAAATAAAAGTCAAATTACCAGTTTCACACTAGCCAAACAGCCTATCTTGTGGATGTATTAACTGGAAGGTCAGCCTATTTCCAGATGCAGGACCATAAAGGACCTTGCGGTAGTATTTGACTTAAACTTAAACTTTCACAACCACATAAGCAAACTCACTACAGACTGTTTTCAAAGACTAGGATTTGTAACAAGAAACTGTAAAGACTTTACAAATATTAATACCATCCGTATTTTATATATGTCACTTGTTCACACCAAACTAGAAAACAGCTCATGTGTGTGGAATCCTCACATGTCCACATACGCTCTAATGCTTGATAAGTTCAGAAACTTTTCCTTAGATTATTATAAAAAAAATATCACATTATACTTTTCTTTCATGTATCCCACCAAATACCTACTGGGAACATTAGGTTTTAACCCATTGGAAACACGTAGGTTAAGTGACCATTTTATGTGTGTGCAGTATCCTACAAGGTCTAATTGACAGCCCTGACATGGAAGGCGAAGCTAGTCAGCTCTATGTACCAGAGCAATGCAGTAGATTTCGTCCAGGGCGAGTCTCACTTTTTGCCCTAATGCCCCCACATACTGTTGCGCGACTACAATCGCCCATCTGCCATGCCCAAAAGCACCTAAAAAAACTTCTAAAATATAACCCCGAACTTGAATTGTTAGTGGACAATATAAATTTAATAGTCAAAACATGTTTGAGTTATACGGAGACAATTTGTAATGTTTTTACACTTTAGACTCAACTTAATGATTTTTTTTGTTGTTGTTTTTTTTTACCATTCATTCTTGTATTTGTTAAAAATGTATGTTTTGAAATTACATGTTTCTATATTGTGTAGGTACCTATAATTTTGCTTATATTTCTTATTTTTTTATTTAGACTTTTAAGGATTTTCATAAATAAAGATTTTTAACGACCTAAGGTGCATATCCTTTATTGTTTCAAATCTACTGTGTAAATAAATAAATGAAGATAAAGTGGTAATAATAGATGTAAAATGGTTTAACCAAATGATGGAATAGTCCTTCCATTAGGAAAATATGTTATTACAGGCATTATACAGTAGTATTCGTCGATAGATAAACTATACAAGCTAAATAATTTTCACAAACCAGGGTATCACTTTCAAACACTTTTTCCACTGAAATAGTTATATCTCTCTTATTGTCTTCAAACCCGCGTTTAAAAGTAACATAGTATTTCCCTTTGTGAAAAACTTTACATGCCATTTTAATTTAATAATTTCATGAAATGAACGCGAACGACACAAAAACGTTTGTTTTCAAAATGTAAATCACAACAAATCAATGACAGTTTGACATTCTTCTTCTTTTGTGGCTTTTGTGTTTGGTTTTATACAATTCCGCCAGTGTCAAGTATCTTAATCTTTAGAAAAGTCGAAATTAGTGGTTACAGATAACAAAATGGAGAATTTTAGAAAATAAGTTTGACATTTCCCATTCCAGTCCATAGAGTAACCCACCAATTTTTCATTGAGTACATACTGGTTGTTGTGAATTTTTTCGCTATAATGAGCCGTTTTCAGTAAAAAACAAAAAAGTGTTTCCTACTAAACTTAACAGATGGAGCTGGCAAGCGGAGAAAGCAAGTTTGTGATTAATCACAATTGCTGTCATTGTCAAATTGTGTTTCCTACCAGTAAAATAAAACTAACGTCATCTACCTATATGGTTCGAGGGAACTATTTTTGAAGTTTTTACTTTTTATTGAAAACACCTCATTTAAAACTATACCGCCTAGTCTAACATAATGTTATTTTCCCTTTAGATAATTTTGAAGTTTTTGTCTTGCGTAATTTTACTTGTTGGCAACCATTTTTCTGGCACAAACTGTGCACTAAATAAACATGCGGTTGCGTTAGGTTGTCAGTAATGCAAATGACGATGTACTAGAGGCGGTGTTGTGGTCCTAGACTAGACTATAGCATAGCCTGCTCCGAAAGGCGCATAAAAAAAAAACAACAGCTGTATTCCCGCCTCCCGCTATAATTTGCAAATTAACGTTTAGAGGATCGGAAATTCTAGTCTGTTTTTATCAAGAGTAAGGCGACAGTGTTTGATATCCATAATTAACAAACAGTTTTACAACTCTCAAGATGTGGAATGGTTAGTATCCACGTCCAATCGCAATTTTCATAGGAAACATCATTTTATATCTGATTCAATATTTTAGACCAGTCAGCGGTTGGTGGAGGATTCTTCAATTCTGGAAACCAATTTGGAAATGCAAATACACCGAACCCACCTCAAAAGACTGTAAGTAAGTACATTCATAACCTAGACATCGAACAACAACTTGCTAACCGGCAAATATTTGTTTACAGGGCAAACGTGCCTCCCGAACAGCACCAATAGTGATCAAACAAGCCTTACATAGTGGAGATGAAGGTGTTAAAATCTGGGGAACAGAGATTCAAATTGTATCCATTGTAGCTCGTGTTCGAAATATCCGAATGCAAAGCACTAAAATAACTTACACCATCCAAGACATAACTGGGAGAATGAGAGCTGTTCATTGGCTGGATCAGGAAGCTATGGAGGAAGATGTAAGTTATTATATCCTAGGTAGCTCTTAAAGACATACATCTCAGATATTATATATGTCTTACACATGTTTGTTTGTGATTCCAGGATAAGTCTGTGCCTAAAGTTGAAGTTAATAATTATGTACAAATCTATGGTAATGTGAAAACAAATAAGGGGAAGAAAGTACTTATGGCATTCAAAATTATGCCAATAACAGATGTTAATGCAATAACATTCCATTACCTGCAGTGCATCAACAATAAAGTAAAAATGGAGGCTGATTCTAAGAAGGTAATGATTAATTCTTACATTAAAGCTTGTGTATTAATCTATATATATAAAGTCGTGTTAGTTACACTATTTATAACTCAAGAACGGCTGAAAATAGGTGGGGAGGTAGCTTAGAACCAGGAGACGGACATAGGCTTTTCGTTGCATAAATTAAATCAGAAGGGATTAAAATAGGGTATGAAAGTTTGTATGGAAAAATCGTTATTTTTCACTTGAACTTAAAATATTATTAGAATTTAAAACTTAATGAACCTGTGTATCAGAATTCCTCAAAAATCATCATTGAAAATATAGGGGACGAAAATTTGTTGGGGAATATTTTTTTCACTTGATTTACGTGAAATTTCACATAAATAGATAACTACCAAAATTATTAAATACATGTTTCAGGATTAGTTGTAGGGTAAGTAGTAAGTAGTGGTTGTAGTAGGTGCAATACAAAGTTTGTTAATACAGCTAGTTAATAATATAAGAGCTAGTTAATAACACAAGCTCTGCTTAGCTTGGGGCTAGATGATGCTGTGTGGATTGTCAAGCATTATTTATTTAATTTTGTGTCAACCCATAAGAATTATCCATTAGACTTAAAACAAATAATTTGACATAAAAAATTGAGTATACAGGGTGTAATAAGATGACTACTAATGACAAAGGGTCACACCCCAAAACAACAAAAAAAATTACCTTGTCCTGAAAGAATATTTTAGCCAGGTAATTTTAGTGCTGATATTCCACACTAGACTTGATGAGTCACTCTTATTATTGGCTTTTAATAGTTACTAGTGTAATGTTTGATCTAAAAATTAAAAAAATATTGTATTACTGTTCTCATCATCAAAGCTTTTAATTACAGGAAAAAGTAGCACACAGTACAAACCCAACATTCAACAGTGGACTGCCAGCTAACTCCATGGTTGGAATGAATGACAATACTTCTGTGAATGGACTGAACTCTCGCCAAATGATGGTGTTCAACTTGATCAGGGCTTCATCATTGGAGCAAGGCATAAGTAAGCAGGATATGTTGGCATCTCTCAAGGATCGGATGCCACAGGCAGAATTTGAGTAAGTTTTATTAGTCATTGCCTTCTAGAATAGAAAAGGGAACCTCCAAAGCTCGGTTGGTCTAATAGCCGGCTGAGAACCAGGAGTTTGTTGGGTTAGATCCCTGCTGGGTGCTTTTCTGCAGATGTTTGTCTTGGGTCTTGGTGTTTTCTTTGTGTGATATTTAACAAATACAAAGGCATTCTTTCAACCAGGGTTGTTGCTGATGCCCATGCTGATTTTGGCCAAGAGCGTGTCGGGCTCGCAAACTTAGTGTTGCACACTTACTTAATGTAGGTGGTTCTTCAAATAGAAACAGAGTCTCGAAAAATCATGCATTTTTTGAGGATAGAGTACACAAAGGGTAGCACAGGGAACACCCTTTGTGTGTTGTTTGTACTTGTTTACCTAATTTGTACAAAAATGCGCTTTAAGCCCCGCCTCTTCAGGTCATGTCGCGACTCGAACATCAGCATTGATCAATGCGGATGCTGATGTTTAAATCAATGCTGATCATCAGCGGATGCTGATATTCGCAACAACCCTACTTTCAACCATTAGGTAGGCTTTATACAGGACCATAATATTGTCTAAACTAGATTTTTTCTCCAAACTATGCATGCATTGTACCTGGATAAAAAGTAACCTATGTTTTAATCTTGGTTCATATTGAGGTTACAACCATCCATACAAACTTTCAGGTTTGTGATACGACTATAAGTCGCCCGCGGTTTCATCCGCATCTTTGGTTACTGCTCCGCTCCCGTAGGTCGTAGCGTGATGTCATATATCCTATAGCCTTCCTCGATAAATGGGCTATCTAACACTGAAAGAATTTTTCATATTGGACCAGTAGTTCCTGAGATTAGCACATTCAAGCTAACAAACAAACAACTCTTCCGCTTTATATATTAGTATAGATTGTAAATAAATTCAACTATATTTTCTGTCACCAGTTTAGATTTGTCACTAATCTGCATACACTATTATAGTGTCACTAATCTAAAAACTCACCAAGCAAGCCAAGCAAGCATGCCAGTGACATGTCAGAACCAGGTGACAGATCTTTTATTATATGTACAAATATATTTATTAGATGATTGATAAAATCATATTTATAAATATACAGACTTTGGGTATAGGTTAAGCAAGGATTTGTGAACTCACTATTGAAACATACCTATCTTTTTTTTGTTACAGGCACATCTTGGAATGGATGTGTGGTGAAGGACATATCTATTCAACAATTGATGAGGACCATTTCCGTGCAACAGATGCTTTCTAAGTACATTATAATAAACATTCCCTTTGTCTAACAAGTCTTAAGTTATGCTAGCACCACTGTATTTTGTAATCAACAAGTATTTTTTTTAATAAAATGCAAACTACAATACATTAATTATTTTATTTCACTAGAACTCTCCTTGAAACATAATTTACATAAAAATATAAAAAAGAAATGCAGAACCTGTATCTAATGATTAGATATACGTGTATCTAATGATAGATAATGTTTTTTGTTTATTTAAAACAAATCAGATCATAAGCTATATACCACAAAATTCTTATCTATTAATTGAGAGGATTGATCAGCATTATAATGTTACCAGATGTCAGATCTTATAATTCATCCCTAATAGCTTTGTTCTTCACATCAGGATTCTTCCCTGGGTATGTTTGACTTTCTAACTGAACTTCTTTTAGCTCATCCTGTTCTAACAGGTACTCTTTAGCTTCCCATGCTTGAGATCCATCTTTGAACATAAATATAGCTCTGTCATCATCAATAAGATACCTGAAAAAAAATGTAGATACATATAGCAACTATTCAACAAAGGAAATCATTATCTTATTCCATCTAAATTTTATTTAAAAGTAGTTAAGAGTGTAATTTAGAAAAATGGAAAATATCTATACTATTATTGCTTTATATAGTGCAATACATTCTGGAGGGATTAGGGAAGGCCTTGGCCCAGTAGTGGGACATAAATGGATCATCATCATCATTTCAGCCGTAAAACGTCCACTACTGAACTAAGGCCTCTCTCATGGATCTCCATGAGGGGTAGTTGCCATACTCGCCACGCTTTGCAGGCGGGTTGGTGAGCGCAGTATGGGATGTTGATATACGGAAAGAAGTCCCTTAGCAGGCTCATACTGCATCCACGGATAGGAGAGGAGGGGTAACATTCTACTGCCGGCACCCCACGGCCATAAATGGCTAATAATAATAATAGAAGTATACCTTTCAGCTTGGATATGATTGCTCCAAAGTCCGGTTTGCCAGATTTTAGTAAGCTCCTCAGCCCTGGCTCGTTTTGGCTTATTAGCTACAGTGACAAACATCATAAGGGTTTGTCCTTTTTTACTTGCTTGTAAAATAGCTCCTGGATTTGACATGTCCATTTTACTCATATCTATTGATGGTGGCTTTCTGAGGTGTTCTGGTAATTCATCATCAGGGAGGGGCTCTTCATCTTCATCCCACTGGTCTAATAATCTGTAAAAACAATGAAATGTGACAATGAGATACCAAGCAGAATATCAAATGAGTAATGATAGTTTTTAAAATTTCTGCAGATAAATAATTTGCTGGGTTAAGATTTATCTTGAGTTCAAAAAGTACCAAATAAGATAAGTTAGCACAAAACTAAACAAGTTTAGATAAACAACAATTGTCTTGTCTTTTTATCTTATGGCCTTTTGTGTTTGGTATAACACAATTCCGCCAGTGTCAAGTTTATAAATCCTTATGTTATTAAAAATAAATTTCATGTTTTTACATTGAATTGTAAGCTAGACAATAGAACTTCGATAATTTTTAATAGAGAAAATAGAAGTCTTGCCTTTCCATGTCAGCATCATTATAGTCCCGAATATCCTTTTTGGCCCAAGCCGGTTTGTCTTCACTGTCAGGTTTCCCTGCACTTATTACAGTCAAGAACGTACAGGAAAGAAAGATGAAAATATATAGTAATTTAGTCATTTTATGCTTAGTTCAACTTAAACTACGATTTTATTGTTTTTCTTTATAACTGCTAAATTCAAGATTCACATTCACAACTTCAGAAAGCGGTTCTGTCTGTCTGATTCTGATAACTAACTTTGCTCATGCATGACATGACATGAATGAAGAACAATCGAGGAAGGACACGTAGAAATCCGTAGAAAGATTAGCGCTGTTGTTTGTATCGTTCGCTTGCGTCACTTTGCGTGTCACTGACGTGTGACAGTCAAGTGATTGATAATGACATACCTATTAAGCTTGACAGTCATCCATCCATGAGCGACAGGGTCTCCCACCAACCAACGGCCAACCATGGATTTTGTTTGTTTCAACCTGCCTAAATTGCTCTTCACTCTTGTCGAGAGTTTTGTCTCGGTATTCGTCCTGTCGCGCACCAAAATGCGATTCCGAAGTACTTTCAAATTTGCTTTAAAGTACTCTAAACACGTTACATAACTTACAAAACAATATACTTGGTCTTGATTACTTGGACAGACAGGCAGACGCGGCGGAGGACTTTGTTTTAGTTTTAAGCGTTCTGTACCCAATAGGTAAAAACGGGTGGGAACCTATTTTTGACTCTGCTGCCCGTCTGTCTGTCTGTGTGGGCTTATTTGTTAAATTTCTCAGTAAGGCGGTTCACACACTGCCACGCACCACGCTGCATGTTGCGTGAATGCCTCTAACGTTGCTTGTAAGTATCTTCGTTTGTATAAAAAACACGCACAATCCAACACACTGAAAATGCATATACGCGCGTTCATGCAGATCTGCAAGTACGCGCGTAAGTGCGTTGACACGCAACATGCAGCGTGGCAGTGTGATAACCAAGGCGGTTATCACACTGCACGCTACCTGACTAGTACAAATTATTATAAAGTGTAATAATTGATCAGATTACATAAAAAGCTATTTTTTGTTTGCATTTAAATCGCTTTTGTGTCGCCTGTGGTTATAGCGTTGCAATCGTATCATAAGTCAACGTCATTGGTTGAAATAAATCTGTCATTGTCAAATGTCAGTTGGAATTATTTGAAATAATAGCGAACAAAATTTATTCACGTCACGAACTTTGCGTTGATGACACGGGTTTCTTTCTTTCCGGATTTCCGCATTAAAAAAATATGATTTGACTATAAAAATATTCTAACTAATAAAAAATCGCAAAGTAAACTAATAAAAACGTTTAAATATACTAACCTCGAATGATTTGAGTTCGGCATTGCAAGTTTTGGAACAGACTGATTTGAAAGTGATCGTACTATCGTGTGTTTTCGGTTACTTTTGTGGAGAAAATGGACCAGAGTGGTATAACTCCTAACACTTCTAACCAGCAGTTAGTGATAAACAGTGGTGACAATGAGTCGGCGACGGCGCTACTGCAGGAGAAACAGAGGAGTAGACAAACCCTAAGGGACGTTACCTTTCGCGAATACATGACCGTGGGAATACTATGCTTCGTCAACCTCATCAATTATATGGACAGATTCACCTTGGCTGGTAAGTAAAGTATAGATATATCTTTTTAAAATTCGTCAGTAAACCAAGAGTAAACATACCCACATATACATTCCCGGATCATAATATTCATATGGTCTGGGACTGTTTATGTGAATATGAGCAGGCTCATTACCAGATGGTACACATTAAAAGCTTCATGTTTTTTAAATATGCTTAATTCTAATGTTGAATAATTCTTATCAGAATTAACTACCCTCAACTCAACACTTATGGGATCGCAAAGTCATACAAAACCATTGAGTTATTATTTTAAAGTAATTTGAGTAAACCTAGTAGAGTAGCTTTTATTAACTTACATTATCAAGTGTGAATAAAGCTTAACAATAAGATATTATTATAGCACTGCTTCGAAAGTACCTTTCTAATGTGTGAACCGATAAGCTAGTAGATATCTATCTGAGATAGCTAGTATAGATAGTAATGTCATTCAACAAACTTATGTACAAGTACATTTAATTTAAATGCTATGAGAAAAGCCATCCTGCTTAGGGCATCATATCTTAAATAAAGATTTTTAACAACTTAGGGTGCATATCCTGTAATGTTTGAAATCTACTGTGTAAATAAATAAATAAATCTTGGGGCGCACCAGAAACAGCACCAAAAATATTTGCTAGCACATGAAAGGTAAAAAAGATATACATTTGATTTGAATGGCTTACACCACTTACACCGATCAATCAATATTACCAAAAAAATAACTTTAAAAAATATAAAATAAAAATTTGTCATGAGTATTTATGGTGACTGGGGGTGGATTGCTTAGGGCATCAAGTAGTATTTATCTGGCACTGGAGGAAAGGCTTGAAACTAGATCAATTTTCTATCTATTGTCTAAGCTAAGTGTAGTAACTTACAATTCACTTATCAAATGATAACAGACCTATCAAATGTATTTTAAAGTAATGAAGTATCTATCTAAACATGCAATGTTCTCAGTCTTAATCAAATAGTCAGAACTTTTCTGATCCTTTAAACTGCAAACCAGAATTAAATAAAACATATGCAATGAATAAAGCAATTTGAACTCAAGAACAGCGAAAAAGACTTGACTTCAAGTCATCAATTATTTATTCTTTGTAGGTTAAAAAAGTAGACCATAATAGAACAACAAACCAAATTAATTATGGAAATAAACATAGGTGGTATTGAATTTCTTTTTGCTGTAAAGAAATCTTGTGTCAGGTAAATACCAATTTTGACCGAAGTTTCTGTGAGATTTAACTATTGCTAAGGTTGATTTTTCTAACAATATTGATAAAGAGAGCATAATATTGTTACATTGGGAAACCAAATTTGATTATGAAAGATACCTATTTAGATACCTACTGCACTCCAGCTAAACTGTATTAATTACAACATTATATATAACCTTGCCTGTATACAAAACTTTACAAGAAAATACAGACATCCATTGCCACACCTGCTCTAGATAACAGGGCACTTCAAACAAATTGATTAAACTGATTATAGAACTGGAATCAAATTACCAAAAACGCCTAACTGTGGGTTAAATACTGGAATACACTTACATTACATTGACACTTGGGACATTGAAGACGACGGACGAGTTGATCGACCGACATACGTCAGGTATAGCAGCCAATTTTCAATTTATTTTTATTACCTAGGTTTGACATTTATTTAGGTAAGCCTAAGTTCTGATGAGTAACTAAAATTACTTATAAACCGGACCCAGTTTAACTCGCGGAATAAAAAATCTGCATAATTATGACACCCTAATTACCTATAGCGTTATGGATTTATGACCTTTTCTCATACCTTTCAAATTCTTGAAAAAAGATCATAAAAATCGGTCGAGTCGTTTCGGAGGAGTGCGACCACAAACACAGTGACACGCGATATTTTTAAATAATATGATAATGGAATAAATAGATAGCGTTGTCTTTTTTAAACTTTCGCGATCACGACACATTATGAACACACATATAAACGGGTATTTATCGCGTTATTTACCTTTATTATTGCCATTTGCCCTACGTTTCGACAGGATTGGATTTTGTTACTGGTAAATAACGCGATAAATATAAATAAAATGTATGATAGCAGCAGTTACTCCGATTTCCGTTGCCTCTAACGCAGTCGTGGTTAACCAATCCCAATAACCACCGTATCAGTCTTTTTTAAACTTTCGCGATCACGACACATTATTAACACATATTTAACCGGGTATTTATCGCGCTATTTACCTTTATTATTGCCCGACGTTTCGACAGGATTGCACCCATCGTGATCCCGGGAAGACTGCAACAATAAAGGTAAATAGCGCGATAAATACCCGGTTAAATATTAATAACCACCGTATCGGCACTATATGCCTACATTGTTGTAAAAAAACCCTATATTACGTAATAGCTAGGTAGGTGTGTTAAAACAGCTGGCGCTTGGCATTAGAGGGCGGTGATAAGAGTATTTTTGGCAACTGTGTCCGGTGTTGCTATCACGATAATATCTCGAGCCAAAACAAGCGTAAAACATTACTTAAATCAATCATTGTTTTGATGTTGAACGGTAGTTTTAGCAAATGCGGATCTATCTTGTTTTAAAATTAACTGCTATCTTAAGTACAGATCTGGGGCCTCTTACAAACGCTACGTAGATTTATGCAGTATTTGATGATGTTTTTTGTTTATTGTACTGTAATAAAATTTGTACCTATTTTTGTGTCCTGGTTTTGAAGATTTTATGTATAAGGTCACCATGATTTTACAATGAATTTATCACACCTACGAGTAATATTGCGTATTATGTAAGTAGGTATTATGCGCGAGGGACGCAAACCTAACTCGCACTTGGCCAGTTGTAGTAAACATTCAGGTGTTGCAACGCAATTAAAATAAATAATACCTCATGCTTTGAAATTTAGTGGGATTAAATCAGATTACAGCGTAATCGCTACTATCTCCTGTGGTTTATAATTTAACCCGCTAAAAGGAATCTTGTGTCGAAATTCCCAAGAGACTAAAAAATTATGTAGGTAATGTTTACACATTGAGTTACCAGCGCCCCGGTGACTAAAGTTTCCCAGGACCTCATAACAAAGCAAAGAATGTATACTATGTCTCACCATTTAAGAATTCTTGGGTTACATGATGGCGTGCGTACACGAAATTAGACCCCGACGTGATTTGAAACATTGAACGGAAGACTATTTATCAAGGCACGCACGATAATCAATTAATTTTTAAGGGTGCCGCAATAAATGGGTTTCCAAAGGGCATTCATTTTTGAGAACTGAACTCCCAGGGTGGGTCGACAGTCGACACGTAATCAAAAACATAATCTCCTGTGTTTGATCACGTGCGTGGGTTTGTTCCTTTTACTCCCATGAATACAATGGGACCATTTAAATTTGAAAGATGTGTAATTCCAGGCTTGTTTTGTTGTACCTATATTCGTATGAATGAAAACATAATCATAAGTGTTGTAGGTTGGTGTCGGGCACTGATTTCCCTTGGGTCTGATAGACAAGTGGCCGCGCCGCAATATCAAACCCTCCCGAAATACCGTATCTTAATTGAAATCTATAGGCAATTATTACTACAGTTTGCGGGTAGGTACACTTTATAATGAGACTTTTGTACCCTTTTGTGTTTACTGTATTGGAGTACAAAACATAAATTGGTCGGCCATTGTGAAACTCTGTACAATGTTAAAATATATCTCAAGTTTTTTTAGGTAAAGACTCAGTATAAATAATATAATAAATTTTCACGACACCCAAAATGGCCTATTGAGTTGAGATAATAGGGTTATCTGTTACTATTCTATTGTTTTATTAGTATTTATTATCTCGTAGTAGAATTTACTACACGTTTTGTATGTGTCATCTTGATTGTATAGTCATCCGTGTTATTTCATATTTGTTTTACTTAGGTAAAGACTTATGATTCATTGAGTTCCGATTTGACGAAACTGTACTATCCCACACACCTTAGTGTAACGGTTTTACAACCGCATATAAAGTTAACTTCCTTCGATATTTTTAGCCTACCTACTTCTGACTGATCATTGGATGAGTCGTAGTTATTTTCGAAAACTTGTCATGTTAAGCTGGTCTATGCATATATTCATTTGATCTTTCGTTTTATTATTCTCTCGTCAGTTAAAAACTGCATGTCATCATTTGATCCTTGACAAAATAATTTCTAGTTACTGCTTTACTTCTATTGAGAAGTATGAACGTGAAGGGAAGTATGAACGTGAGTTGTAGGAAAACAAAATGTAACCTTTCGCGCAATATGTTATTTAAACCGATACACTTTCATACGAAGGGGTAAATATTATCCCCATTTGTAATATAAATGTCACAAGCACGGTTGTATGCACATCGCTTATGAATAAAATATGTGATAGCTTTATGCATTGGGTTAAGCTCAGTGAGGGGTTAAAAATGCGGCTGTTGGCGCGGTTTGGAGAATTTAGTTATCTACTGTTTTCATCTTTTGATAATAAATTACAATTTATAAGCGTAATATCGCCTGCATTATAGGTTCCTTGTACTTGATGTGTATATAAATCCAAGAACAAACTTAATGGATGTTTTACAGGTATATGCCCAAATGGAAATCGTAAAAGTCCATCAATTCTAGGGAACAAACCATTCGCAATGTCACAAACGTAAACATCTTCAATCGTAAACTATGAGAAAGGTTTTAAGTTTACGATGGAGATTCTTGTTCTGAAATGAGGAAGTATGTGAATTTCTAGACCTAAGTTCAAGTGTCGGAGTAGTTTTAAAGTGCCAATAAAAAGTAACGACTAGGAGCCTATGACATTGCGGCATTGCATTTTTTTACAAAGACGAATAATTTGAAGCTCTCTTAACCCGAACATTTGTCATACCGCCCCTCACGAAGAGTTTAGCCTTTGATCCCCTTTAATACGCTTTTTCAATTTGTTACATTAATCGGAAGGATTACGAGTGACGTATCATATGTTCGGGCGTCGGGTTTTAAAAAAGGGGTCTTTTATAAATTGTGTTTTAAGCCAGCTATTCGAAAACACGTCCACATGGGCATTATTTCCATTCCAAATCGATTCTCATGCACTCAAACGAGAGTTATCTTTCTGAGCCAACATGACTGGCTGGGTCCTCTGTTTACAGACTGTCTCTTGAGTTTAATGATGTAAGTTTGTAGATAAATAACGCTCCTGGATGCGGGTGGTCTGTTACACGACATAGAAATTCTTTCACCGGCTTATTTGAATAACTTTCGTGGTACAGATAAATGTTTAAATGTAATATGGAATGGTTTTCGTTTTAGTCAATAGTTGAAAAGTGTTATTAGAATCGAATTCGTAGTATTAGATACCTAAATTCAACCCAAAGATAATATTTTACGATTTTTTGCGGAATGTTTAACTAAAAACAGAGAAAGTTTATTGTACAGAGATTCTAAGCTCAAAGAAGGTACAAGCTGCAATGGTAAGGATATAACTCAGCACAGAGACGCTTTGATGTGATGGGTTGCAGCTGCGTTCACTATCGGTCGGTATATCTAGTTTACGGGCTCGAGTGCCCATCGAGACTCCACTTGGGACCAATCAGTACCGCTCACTGGGAACTACTTGCATATAGCTTAATTCAACGGTCATTAAGTTTATTTGCATACCTGGCTCGCTTTCAACATAATAATAATCTATATATTATAATAACCTATTTATATATCAATAGAAAAATCATTGCATGTCAAGTTGTACAGTATATTTTGTAAATTGATTTTCTCAAAGCGAAAGCCAATCGCTTTTGCAAGGATCCCTGAATGCTTTTTGTCATAACTCATAATACAAACGGCTAAACTCAATTACAAAGTGAGAACTCGTATAAAGAAATTCAATTTTATAATTTTATTAGTCGTTTAACACATATAATGATTGTTGAGCAACACGATTAGATTGGTATTTTATGACTACTAGCTTTTGCCCGCGACTTCGTCCGCGTGGAAGTCATAAAACGTAAAATCCCCTTTTCCACGCAGAGCCAGTTTGATTCGAAAATATAAATCCCATTTATTCCCTATCTTGTGGGAATTTCGAAAAATCCCTTCTTAGTGCACCTCTAGGATACTCAAGGTATACATATGTGTGCCAAATTTTAAGTCTTTAGGTCCAGTGGTTTAGGCTGCGCGTTGATATATTATCAGTCAGTCAGTCAGTCAGTGAGTCAATCAGGACTTTGAATTTTATATATATAGATTATTATACGTGCTTACTACCATTAGTTCTATATTAGTAGGTAAAATCAGTTAATTATCGAAAATGTAAGCTTTGTTGTAGGTAGGTACTCATCGTCTGTCTATTGGTGGTTATTCTCTTTATGACACATCTCTGGCATTAAGCCGACAGAGGAACATATTTATGAACTGACATAAGCATCATTGGAATTGATGGGTTCATAATGATATTACAAAACGTGATTTGACCAAAGACTTAAATCGTTGGATTCGACGTGCATCGTCGCTCTTATACATAGAGTTTTAAACACGTATGTTTTGATATCATAAATGGGTGAAATATGAAGTCTATTATATATAATATAATAATAACAATACTATTGTTGTAATATGTGACTTCCTGGAACATGTCGTACGGAACTTAATGCAATTACAAAAATTGTTAAAATGGAACTATTTGCTGGTAGGTATGTAGAAAGTACAGTACTTTTCCGTGCAGAACTCAAGATAGCGGATATTGCCGTTGCAAAAGCGCACAATGGTAATATATGTCACGTTGTCAAGTGTTAGCTATTGATAAGTGGCCAAAGGTGATCTAAATAAACATTCATATCAATCTGTGAGGCAATGCCACGGACGATGACAAGTATATTACAAGCACTTGTTAAAAGAAAGGTTGATGCACTCACTACCCAAATTGAGAATGAATAATTTATGGTTTAAGCTTATTAACATTTTAACGCACCTGATATTTTGGGAACGGATTTAGTAAAGCAGGAAAGTTATTTGTAACAACGGAGCGTTGTTTTTTCTACCACGGTTATACTTTTAAGTTATTAAAGAAACTATCTATTATTGTATTGTTAGGGTTCCGTACCCAAAGGGTAAAAACGGGACCCTGACTGTCTGTCACCGGGTTCACAGAGGATGTATGTCTGTTGCCGCTATAACAACAAATACTAAAAAAACCGGCCAAGTGCGAGTCGGACTCGCGCATCGAGGGTTCCGTACAAACCTGTAGGATAAGACCTGAGTATTTGATATGAATTTCAATTTAATACCTCTACGCGTTCATGAGGAAAGGGGTAGCAAGTTTAAAATTATTAAAAATATTTTTATTATAATATGATGTAACTAAAATTTACGGTTTTCGCAATTTCATATAATATATATAATAATAAGTTAATATTTTTATATTTAGTTTTTACAATTAGGCTTTCCTTGTGACTTTACTGTTTTATTTTTTAATTTAATTTATTTCATTGCATTAATACAGCTCTTTAAGTAGGAACACCCAGTACTTCGGAGGTGGGCGCTGACTCTGCTACTCAGTTCTTTTTGAAACTTGCAGCAGTCAACGTTTTTCTCATTATGTTGTACCAAAGTTTTTATTCCAATTAAATACTTTGTATTTTTTTTTTAATTTTTCCTTTATCTGTGCTATAAGACGTTGCTTCGTACCAAATTTCAAGATTCTGAGTTTACGGGAAGTAGTACCACAGATTACAGAAACTAAGTACCCTGTAGGTTTTGATTCCCTTGCCACTGTCAAAATGTGAAAATTTGCGGAAATTTGCGGCATAAACGGCTGTATCTTTTGATTGCGTTGGCTTAGAAGTTTGATTTTTTTACAGCTCCAAGGGACTGTAGACCTGAGTATTTGATAAAAATTCCAGCTTGATACTCCACGCTGAGAAAAAGGGTCTTGACAGACGGACGGAAACAAAGTGATCCTATAAGGGTTCCGTTTATTCCTTTTGAGGTACGGAACCCTAAAAACAGAATAATATAAATATTTAAGGGGGGCTCCCATACACGTGATTTTTTTGTCATTTTTTGCTGGATATTAATAACCGCAACCGGTAGACGCTTGAAATATTCATTGAAACATTTAGTTGTATATCCATTTTAAAAATGAATACCTAATTAAATTAAAATAATGATACAGAACCCTTCGTGCGCGAGTCCGCGGGCACTTGGCCCATTTTTTTTATACATTTTAAGACTCTCAAAACCAAAAGTCTGTTATTATTCCTGTCCCTGTTTATTTTTATCGCTATCGCAATATTCATTCATATACCTAGTTCTGATGGCATGCGTTTTATGAATAAAGTATGAATCATATAGCGAAACGAGTGTTAAAAATAATTTCTATAACGGATGTTTCTTAAATCAATCAAAACTGTAATTCAGATATGTGATTTCAGTCTCTGTCGAAACGTTTTCAAGTTATGTTATTATCATTTACTCTGCTAAATATAAGCACAAGCAATGCACAACATCTCGAGATTGCTATCAAAATAACGACTTTGTTGGCATAAGATTTTGCTCCCATGTTGTTTCTGCTTTGAGATAACAGTGGACATAGATCCGCATCTCTCTGGATGCACGAGGCAGACTCGTTAGCTTTTTAGAGGTGTACCAGTATTTTAGCAACGTTCACGTTTGATTTATCTTACTTCTTGTTTTAAACAATGTAGACAGTAGTAGCTTTGTACGCTTTTAGCGTAGCCTTAAGGAACAAACAGTGTTCTTATTTGTATGGTGCGTGGTTAAATATGAAAACCCAGATATATGTTTATTTTGCTCTTGTGGATTTTGGTTTAATAATATTTGTTAACCTGCCTAATGCTTTGATAAATTAAATGTAAAACTTGAATGGCAGTAAAAGCGGTAGCGTTACCACAGCGTTACTAAGTATGCGTGTGGGAATTCGAATTATTCTTGTATGTTCACCCCGAGTAGGGCTTGGCGCCTGCACCCTAAGTGCATTTTTTTTTGCATGAAACGCCGGGAACTGATGATAACAGCTCGTCTAGACGGCGACGCCGGGATACTTTTCACCACATTCTGTTTAAACGTTGGGCACCGGATTCTCTTTGAATAGAGGTCCGCTCCCCCCCCCCCTTCCTTTCACGGCCAGTTTTACGGCCTGCACATTTTATTACACCTAAAATTCAATCTCCGGTAGCGCTGTGTTAAGAAATCAGTAACAGTTATACGTATTTTCATCAGGCTAAACTATTTAAGGCCAGAATTCATTCGAAATAGGTGTATTACTAAGTAACACGTTTTTTCATGCGTCTTTGATTAAATCCATTGTATGGTTGATGTTTGTAGGTAGAGCATTACGCAAGTTCGTGATGACGGAACATTTTTGAACAATTCTCCCCCATTATTTAACTCAAGGCCTTTATTCGATCAAGACGCCCAGCTGCCAGAATGCTTTTACAGTAAATTGTGGTTTATAAACAGTAATTAGGTAATCTTCACACAAGCTTACAACCGACGACACGGTCGTAAAAATCACGGACCTTTGATAATAACTGTACTACCTACACTGTATAGTATGTTATACAATTTTATGACGGCTATTCAAGAACCGCTCTTACGACCCATTCTCGAAATTCCGGTGAATAAGTTATTCTTGTTACTTATTACTTCGTTCTTCTAGTCTAGAGCTATAAAGTAATTTTCAGAAACGCGTTTCCAAGGTGCCTTACTTGCGGTTTCGTGAAAGTGGATCCGTCAAGCTGGATTACCTTACGTCGTGTTCCCGGTATCGGAAGTTTGCCCGTTTGCATCGAGTTGCACAATTCCAAGTGTCTTGCTTTATATGTATTGTATACTGCACTAGTTTGATTGCACTCGTAATAAGTGGAACTTAAACTGTAGATACAATAGCTATTGTCGGTGTTACCTTCACCTGATTTGGTTTTATATGTTTCAGTTGAAACACCGTTTTTTGACACTGATCGTCAACGCAAAGATAACCATGCTGAGATTGCTAGCAAAATTTTAGCTGACTTACTTTTCGTTGAGTTGTTTTTTTATTAGGAATGTTATCGGAAAAGTCGGAAAGTGTACCTGAAGTTTTTTTTAGTTTATTTGTTTCAAGAAAATTACAATAGTTCTTAAACTAAAAGTATTGGTACGGGGGTACCAGAAAAGGGGGCAAAGGCCTGAAAAGGTCACCAAAGGTCAAAAATGGCATTTTTAGGTTTTTTGACGTTTTCGGCCATTTGAAGACTTATTTTTTTGGTGACCTTTTGAGGTCACAATAACTCCGGTCCCTGTGACCCTAGGGTCACCAAAATCAATTAGTACACAAAAAAGGTTTCATGTAAATCGGTCAACGCGTTCGGTTGTAATCGTCTCATACACAGACAGATAGACAGCGCTATGCATATTAGGGGGCTTCGCCCCCGACACTTTGAGCCATTCATGAGATAGGGGGGTTGAAAGTAGGGGTGAACAATCGAATGTTTTCAAATATACCCAAGTGGGGTATCAAATGAAAGGGCATGATGATGTGTAGATTGCAAATCTGAGAGTACACATTACAAAAAAAAAATTAGGTAATGTCAGAGACTAGGTAGTCTCTGAGGGTACCTAATAGGTTAGGTTACAAAACAAACAAAGGTAATGTTGCCCTTGGTACAAAAATAAATTTCCATCGAGACAGTTCTGAAGCAGAATAGCGTATTGGTCTGGAAGTTCATAATCGCTTAAGTCTCTGCCTTACAACATCCAGGCAATCCTTGAGGGGAACATCGGTAATAAGATAAGAGACCTCAAAATTACGCGATAAATACCCGATAATCAAATATAGTAATAAAAACCTTGTATAACACGAGATACAAGGCTTATGGGCCTGTAGTTGTTATTATCTGACTTAGTCTCCTTTTTTGTGAAGAAGAATTACGAGTATATATACTTTTATATACTTTTTGGGGGTAGGCGTAGAAACTGACAACATCATACCAAAGTAATATTTGTATTTAAAAATAGAATAAGTATTTATTTATTGATAATAAATGAATCATTCTGGATAAAAACATAACCCACCTGCCATAAAGTAATATCCAAACATAAAAACTCTACACAACTGTATCACAAGTAACAACTATTTCACTTGTCCTCTGAAACATTCAAAATGGAGGACATCAAGAACAGCATGTCCGAGATGATGAGGTCATTTGGGCACAGAATGGAGCAGTTTGAGAGCCGGCTGCCAAAGAGTCCTTCTCCGTCCACCATTGGAGGCCTGTCAGCAGAGTACTCGGAGTTCAAGTTGTTTGTCACCGGGGCACTGCGAGCACTTCAACACCAGATTGAGTTTCTGTCAAAACAGCTTGACCACCTGGAGATGAGAGGACGACGGAAAATTCTGCTGCTTCATGGTGTTGCTGAACAGCAGAAGGAGGATGTGTCGCTGGTTGTCACAACAGCATTGAGGGATAGGCTGAAGCTAACAAGCATTGGTGCAAGTGACATCAGCCGGTGTCACAGGATGGGACTTCCTTCAGTCTCAAATCGTCCCCGTCCTATCCTCTTCAAACTTCGGGATATGTCGACACGAAGTAAGGTCTGGGCAGCCAAAACTAGCCTAAAAGGCACAGGCATTACTTTGTCTGAGTTTTTGACAAAGGCTAGGCATGACTTGTTTATGGCGGCTCGCGAACGTTTCGGCATCTCAAAGTGTTGGACCATGGATGGCACCATCTATATCCTTGGAGCTGATGGAAAGCGTCACAGGGCACTGTGTCTTGAAGACCTTGGCGCGATTGGGCCCGCCGTCGCCAAGATCACCCCCGGCGCCGTAAGCCTGCAAGCTGAGCCGCACAAACCGTCGACATCGGCAACGGCGAAGGAACAAAGGACGAGGCGTGCAGTGTCATCGACTCGTAAGAGGCTTTAAGTTCGTTCGTGGCTATTAACTCCGACCAGAAAGGCATCAATTTTTCAGTTACGAGAAGGTACCTAATTTATTTTTCCAACCCACTTCTATTTTCGCAAAAGTATTTTATTAAATGTCACTTTTTGTTTTGTATGATTGTCTGTCTAACAACAGCTGTCTATGTTAAATGTCATAACTGTCATATTGTAAAAATACCTTCTTCTTTTTTTCTGTAAGCACTTGTTACGTTCCATTTTACGCAGAGAACTATTCATTTATACAATAATGTTTATTAAATTTAATTATAGTTTCTGGTCGGTTACAAATTTATAATTTTCAATTATGTGATTTGTTTATGAGTTTATTTTCTCTCAAAATTATTTTATGTAACTTTAACTGGTAGATGGATTGTGAATTGTACATTTCAGGTAATTAGTTATTGTTTGTATACCTATATAATTTATAGTTTGTATTTCAGTTTACGTATATATTTTTATTTTTATGTCATTTAGCGAAGTTTCTGACAGTGATGAATATGTGTCCTTTTCTGATGATAATGGTAGTAACGACAGTTTCAGTAGTATTCCGTCTCTTTCTAGTTCTATAAATTCTGTTTTTTGTGATACTCCAAAGAATCTGAATATCCTTCACATTAATGCACAGAGTATACCGCAACATTATCCTGATCTGCTTTCTTCTTTTGACCATAAAAATATTCATGCCCTTTTAGTTTCTGAATCTTGGCTAAAGCCATGCCTTTCTTCAGCTTCTTACTCTCTTCCAGGGTTTAAACTTATCCGCAACGATCGCGTAGGTTCTGGTGGTGGGGGTGTTGCCATATATCTACGTGCACACATTCCCTTCTCTGTTGTGAGTATGTCATCACAACCACCACCGTCCAATGCGGGAGAACACCTTTTTATAGAAATTGATCTTAAGCATGCGAAGGTGCTTCTGGGAGTGTTTTATTGTCCATCTTCTCAAATTAACTACTTTCTTTCCTTCGAAACACTGCTAGAAAATCTGGTTGCTTCTTATGATCACTCTATAATAATGGGTGATTTTAATACGTGCTTACTTAAGCAGGATAACCGCTCCTCTTCTCTTGAATCTCTTGTACAAAGCTGTAACTTACATATCCTTCCTCTAACTGCTACTCACTTTTATCCTCATTCTACTCCTTCTCTTCTAGACCTCATGATTGTGTCATCTCCTGCTCATGTTGCCAAACATGGTCAATGTGCTGCAGGAGCTTTTTCCTATCATGACTTACTATATCTTTCCTATAAAATTCGACCTCCAAAAGCTAAGCCCAAGGTCATTCTGCAACGGAACTTTGGTGGTATGAGTATGGAAAGTTTAAAACATGATGCGGAGTGTATTAACTGGTCTTTGCTATTTGATACGAGTGATGTTGACGGCAAAGTTAATGTTTTTAATTCAATAATTACGGATCTTTACAACAAGCACGCACCATTACGATCAATCACACTGAAGCATTTGCCAGCTCCGTGGATAACATCAGAATTAAAATCTATCATGCATGAAAAGATTGTAGCAAAAACTAAACTCAAACACAAGCCATCTGTTTATAACAAGGAAAAGTACATAGCTTGCCGGAATCGCTGCAATAGAGCGTGTCGTGACGCACAACGCCGTTATATTCATACGTCAGTAGAGGACTCTGACCCTGCTAAGGTTTGGAAGTTCCTACGGTCATTGGGAATCGGAAAATCTAAAGTACAAGATAAAATTCCTCCGCACATTAATCTAGATTCTCTAAATAAATATTTCTCTACTTCTTCCGATGTCGATGGACAAACGAAATTGCAGACATTGACTCATCTTTCATCTATTCCGATTCCCGACTATCCTTCATTCGTTTTTAATCAGTTCACTGTCTGTGATGTTAAGAAGAGCATTTCATCAATCTCCTCCAACGCTATTGGCAGCGACAGCATAAGTCGAAACATGATTATCCCCATCCTTGACGAAATCGCTCCAATAATCACGCACATCCTTAATGCATCTATATCCACTACCTCATTCCCTACTTTTTGGAAAGAAGCGCAGGTTACTCCTTTGCCTAAAATATCCAATCCTGCTTCTTTATCTGAATTCCGTCCCATATCCATTCTCCCTTTCCTATCAAAAGTCCTAGAACGCCTTGTCCATCAACAACTTAGTAAATTCCTCTCCAGTAAAAATCTTCTAAATCCTCAGCAATCCGGTTTTCGTCCAGGTCACAGCACAGTATCCGCGTTGGTAAAAATAACTGATGACATACGCTGGGGCATGGATAATGGACAAGTTACTGTGTTGTGCTTACTAGATTTCACCAACGCGTTTAATAACGTTGACTTTGAAATACTCCTTGGGATCCTTCGCTCTCTTAACATTTCTACAGCAGTGGCTGATTGGTTTCGCAGTTATCTGCAGGGGCGACGCCAGCGGGTACGCATTGATGATGTTTATTCATCATGGTGCGACATATCTGCAGGCGTCCCTCAGGGCGGCGTTTTATCCCCTCTTCTTTTCGCCATCTTCATTAATTCAATATCCCATCAACTAATTTCATCGTACCACCTCTATGCAGACGATCTCCAGATTTATACACAGGCCTCCGTAGACCATCTGTCGGATGCTATTGAGACCATCAACAATGACCTGAGACGAATATTGGAATGGAGCAAGGCCTACGGTATAAGGGTGAATCCAAATAAAACGCAAGTTATAGTTGTTGGAGGCTCGCGAATGATATCCCGAATTGACTGGAGTGTTCTTCCTGCTGTATTATTCGATGGCACTCACATAATGCAGAGCAAATCGGTGAAAAATTTAGGCGTCCTCATTGATAGAAATCTATCATGGGGACCTCAACTTACTGAAATCAGCCGAAAAGCTTTTGCAACTGTAGGATCCTTGCGGAGACTTAGAAACTTCCTTCCTACTGCCACTAAGGTTTCACTTGCTCAATCACTTCTTCTTCCTATCCTAGATTATGCCGATGCATCCTTTCTTGATCTGACGGAGCAACAATTGGACAAGCTTGAGCGCCTGCAAAATCTCGGAATACGGTTCATATTTGGCTTACGCAAGTATGACCATGTTTCGGAGTTTCGCAGGAGGCTAAAGTGGCTACCAATACGGCTTCGTCGGAATTCCCATTTCTTATTCTTACTCTACAATATTCTATTTACTCCTTCTACTCCTTCTTATCTCAAGGAACGCTTCATGTTTCTACACCTTTCCCATACTCGATCTCTTCGGTCTTCTGACACTTTACAGCTAATGACACCTGCACACAACTCGTCGTACTACCATAAATCCTTTACTGTCCAGGCTGTAAACTTGTGGAACGCATTGCCAGTATCCATCAGGCGTGCTCCATCCCTTCAAGTTTTCAAATCTATGGTTAAGGAACACTATTTGTCCTGTTGAAATAAGCTGCTTGAATCATTGTCAAAATACATAATTTGTATATTTATTTATTTGTATATAAGTATTTATTTACAACATGCTTTATATATATATATATATATATATATATATATAGTATATATGTATACCTATATACATTATTATATATTATGTATACTTATTCTATATGGTTTTTTTTTTTATATTTACTTTTCTTTTAATCTCACACCATTTTACCCCATCTCATTACCACAATCCAATCCATCGAAAGGTTGTCTGGTAGAGATCGCTCTTTAGCGATAAGACCGCCGATTGTCACTTTATATTTAGTGTTTCCCATTTTTTTGTTAATTTGTTTAGTTTAAGGTGTGCAATAAAGCATTTTCTATCTTTTCTATCTATATTGGAGTGGCAAACTTGGAAAATCTCCTGATAATAATTGGTTAAGTGAGGTAAAAGAGTAGGTTCGCCTAGTTTGAGAGCTTCTGTACTTATGCCGTCTTATCCGGGTACCATGCTATACATAATTTTTAGAAGTGCCCAGTGTACTTCATTACCCGTAATTGATGGACGTCATTAGAGTAGGAGTAGTCATCTCTTGTGATGGTTTCGGTTCTTAAAGTGTTGGAAATTTCAAGAACATTTTCACGGCTTTGGTGTTTTTTGCCAGTGTTGTCTTTTAAGCTAGTAATCGAAGCCTTTTCATGAGAGAGGCACCTGTTTGACTATTTTAAGTGGTCGATTTTTTTTTATACTACTTAATGAGAGACAAGCCGAAGGCCATCTGATGTTGAGATTGCTCTCTACGCTATTTAGATAAATATATAAAGAGAGGACCTCTTTTATATTCTTAGATCCCTTTTAATGTGTTTTAACCTGTTTGTTTTTTAATTTGTACTTATTGCAGATCATTTATGTCTTCTGCCGTTGTTCTATTAGTGCAATTGTTTCTGCTGTAAGTTTTTTGTATTTATTTGGTTTGTTTTTGAACTTATTGCAAGCAGTTTTTATACACTGTTTTATATTTTAAAATTGTGTTTGTATATTCTCACTATCAATATTTTCATTATTAGATTTATAATACTATAATAACAAATATTTATATAAACTATAAAAAATAAATAAATCAGTACATATACCTAATCTCCGCCGTGGGGTGCCGGCAGTAGAATGATACCCCTCCTCTCATGCTCATGGAAGCAGTAAGAGCCTGCTAAGGGATAGCTACGGAATATGGGCAGCAGCGTCTATCCGTGTATCAACATCTCATACTGCGCTCACCAACCCGCCTGCCAAGCGTGATGAGAATGGCAACTACCCCTCATGGAGATCCATGAGGGAGGCCTGTGTTCATCAGTGGACGTTTTATGGCTGAAATGATGAATGCATCAAAGTGAAGCAAAGGATGATCGATCACAGATCACCCAATACAATGTTATAAGAGCACGTTCAATATATAATATCGTCATAATTGAACTGTTGTTAGGTGTATTACACAGTTTGTTCTACTTCACTCACATGCTTGGCAGAGGCATTCGTCTAAAAAAACTTCAAAGCGCTATAAATAAATGTATACAATTTCCTTTGACACATTTTTGTAGTACATTACATCACGTTCGTTCGTACGTTATGTATGAGTCTTATGAGTTAGCTTATACCACACCATCTTATCTTTATTACTAGGTATGCCTAGTACGATATTTAGATATTATTTACGTTTTGGCAATTGAAATTGGCAAACTAAACATATGTGCTCATAGTTTAACCATGGACCAGAATAAATACTATTTATTGGTCCATGGTTTAATTTCAGCTTGAGTCTGACTCAGTCTGAAATTAAACTACGAGCAGATATTTTTAATTTCCTTGTTCAGACTGAGTCAAATGTTTAAAGAACATTAAAAAAACCTGTAGTAATATGTTTTAGAAATCAATACTCTGACATATTAAATACAGTCAAGGCCAAAAGATTGCACGATCAAGGTGTACGAGGCTTAACGTCCGAAAAGTAACCTACTTAATACACTATGCATTAACAGGTTACAAAGGTTGAGATATAAAACTACAAATGTGTCGTAATTTACGTACATGCTGTACGTTCTTATTTTTTTTTACTGACCTATATCGTCCCACTGCTGGACAAAGGTCTCCACCAATTTCCTCCAACCATCCCGATCCTTCGCAGACTCGCACCATCCTCTGTCGAAGGTGACGAGATCATCCCGCCAACGCTTTCTCGGCCGACCCCGACGCCGCCTTCCGTCTTGAGGAAGCCATGGTGTTATAATGTGAGCCCACTTATCCGGTGGCATCCGGCTCACGTGGCCCGCCCAGTCCCGTTTAAGTGTGGCAGTTTTGTTGCCGGTATCTTTGATGCCGGTTAGGGAACGCAACTTGGTTTTGCGCACTCTGCGCCGACTCATCTCACCACCTTAGCAGGCGGGTTGGCGAGCCCAGTACGGTGTGCTATACACGGAAAGACGCTGCTGCCCATCTCTCGGAGGCTTTTATCCCTTAACAGGCTCTTACTGCATCCATGGGCAAGAGAGGAGGGGGACATTTTAATGCCGACACCCCACGGCAAGTGTTTTTAACATACCTAATGATAATGTTACCTAATGAAATGACAGACACAACACAATATAGGGTAGATGGGAAGGATGGGGTCTAAAGAGCCGCGTAGAATAGATGTGAAGAATTTAAATGGATAAATGGGACAAAAAGAACTGTGTGAACTGTGAACGAACATTGTGTGTGTGTGTGTAGTGTGGTATGTATAGCATCAGTCGTATGTGTGGTAGGTAACTACGTGGATTAAAACTGTGTAATTCTCTAGGCATGCATGTTAAAAATATTCGAAGACACGATCAAAAATAAGATAATACTTTATTGATCATTAATATAATGTTTTTGAGTAAAGAAAAAATATTTTTCTGACAACTGTTTGAAATTTTTAGCATTCCCCTACTGAATTACTATTACTGTGGCGCAAGATACGGGTGTCTGTAGCGTAATTTAAAGTAGCGTCTAAATGCCTAAAGTATTCGGCTATCATCGCCTTAATTACTATGTAAATATTACCTTATTATAATATAATATATTACGTGGGTGCCGACAGTAAGATATTGCCCTTTCTCTCTTGCCCGTGGATGGGATACCTACGGATCGTTAGGCATCAACGTCTTCCTGTGTATCAACATCCCGTATCGCGCTTGCCAACCCGTCTGTAGTTGCCATACTTACCCACCACGCTGGGGTGAGTATGGCAACAACCCCCTCATGCTGTACTTGGAGATCCATGAGGGAGGCCTATGTGTCCAGCACGTTTTACGGCCGATAAGATGATGATGATGATTGCTTGTATGTATGTTATTGTAAAGAAGCACCTTTAGGTATGTACATTTATGTGACGAATATCGTTTTGTTATTTTGAATACTTATCTTGTTTTATTGTGAAGCAATAAGTACAAGTTTTTTCTTAAAAAAAAATTTTAATTATATTTTCCTACAGTTGTCGTTATGAGTTTTTTATTTTCGTATGTATAGGACTTTTATATAAAAAATAAACTTGTTTGTGTTTGGTAATCGAAAATTTATTAGACCCCTGGGGCGGAACATTAATTGCAATTTAGCATCCCCCACACTCACCACACGGGCCCGGAAATGAGACTAAAGCGTTTACGCCCGCTTTCACTACCATCTTAACTACAAATTGAACGGAAAAACTTGTAAGTTCGCACAGCGTGAGATAATTACGCGTTTTCTCCTTATCGTAGACAGGATCTGCAGGAACAAAACAAGCGTGAGTTCGTATCAAGATTTTCTCGTAATATCGTCATCAGCTCATGACGCTACGTCACACTCACGAGTCGCCGCGCCGCAGTTGCGCCAGTTTCGCTTCATGGTTTCCTTGTTGCCTATTGGTCTGCGAACGTGGCGTGATGTTACGATACGGCGGAGGCGCGTGTGCGGTGCCCGTCCAACAAGCGTCACTCTGCCGCAGTGGTGCCACCTAGCTGCCGCCGGCGCCGACTGGTGACGTAGTCTTGGCTGCTTTTCGATCACACCACGCTCAAAGCGCAACGCCCACCACGCTAGTTGAAGGTCACCGATATGATGAATAAGACAATACAGTTAGGCACCTTGATGCTGATAAGGTGGAACAAGTTGTATTGATTTGGAGCTATATCAATGATTCATCTAGATGACCCCACAAAGTTTAGGTAGTTAAATACTGATTATTTCCATTCAATTAGATGAAAATACTACGTTGAAATTGTTTATTGATGATGTAGCCCTAAAGGCTGTAACTTTAGAGGGAAATGCACAGCATCTAGAAATTGAAAAAAAAATAATTGAAATTCCAAATGCCCCGCTACAATACTAAACAGTGGCACTTTACAATAATGAACTTTAATTGTATTAATTTTCATAATTAACCTCCCAGATATGGAGAAGGAAACGGTTTAATTAATTTGAAAGTCAGTGGGACCAATGAAGGGCAAAAAGTGGCATATCAAGCCACGGGCATTCAGTGCGTTCTTGAACGCCAAGCATTTCACTGAGTAATTAATCACGTCTCGGAAGAAATATGCCTCTTGTTGTAAATATCACTTTCACCGCTAAAAGCTAATGGCAATTGACGATAGTGGTAATGTCAGTCGACTATCATTAGCGGTAATTCACCTACCTTTAAGAGCGTACATATTTTATTACTCGATTGTTTTAACTTTTACAATGAGCCGTATATCATAACATCATTTTTAACGATTCACTTCGTAATTGCATTTAATTATGTTTGTACTAGTTAAATAAAACTCGAATCATTATTAAGTAGAAATATATAATATGCCTCGGATCAACGTTCGTCGTAAACTTGCATCTAAGAAGATCCAAGTTTATGACGAACTAATTTTAAACTGATTAACGGGACTTTATCGCGTAATTACCTTATTTTATTATTTCCCGACGTTTCGTTTGCTGCCCTCGTGGTCACGGGTGGACAGTCCACCTGTCGTTTAAAATTAATTTAAATCAGTTTAAGATTATGTCTACAGATCGCGAAAGTTTACAAAGTACTATTATATATATAAGTACTATATAGTATTTGTATGACGAACGTTGATCAAGATGTGCTTGACTGAGCATCAAACTGGCCTTGGATATTCAGGTTCGAGCCGTTTTAGATGTTCACAATTTTATCATTTGTTGCATTAGCACGAGGTTTGTATTGGAACAATTGCTCGCCCGTGAACTGACCGTGAATAATCTTTGAGTCATCATGATCTCACATCACGCCATTCTGTAAACCGGTTTGAGGGTTTTCCATCCCAGTTTACCTACTAGATTTTTTTTATAGTTCTGAGTAATGTCTAAATTACCAACAAAAATCGACTTGCACAACTATCACTAAAGCATCTATTTTTTTACACGGTTTGACATTTCGTTACTCTTTTTAGCCGCTAAATGCATGTAAGGCTTCTTTTGCAGGTCCGTTTAAGTGTTGCTTTAATCAAAGTAGCGTTAAGTAAGGGGTAGGTACATTATAACGAAATAAAGATGTAGTATCTTAATTGGTGCTGGTTATCATTTAAAGTACACTTAATTAACCCAAGTAATTATGTTGGTTGCAGCGACGAGAACTCTCATCACGTTGCTATTATAATGCACGTGCACTAAATAGTGTCGATTAAAATATTTTATCTTATAAATCCTAGAGCATAGATCAACCAACAGTATCATCAAATGTTAAATACAGACAGTGGATGCAGCGTGCCAGAAAAAAGCTCTTAAAAATAGTAGAAGGGAAGAGAACAAATAAACTCACGTAAACAATAGGGTCGAGCTATAAAGGGATGATTTATTGCGACGTCCAAATGATACAAGCTTTTATAGGGAAGGTATTGTACACTGAAACAATATTTTTATTATTTTCCGTCAATATAGTGCCGGCCATCCCATGAATAAATTATGCCCATAAAGAACTACATTTATCGATCTCGGAACTAATCCGAACAACGAAGGGTATAGTAATCTATTTTGAATGTCCTTGTTGATATTTTAACCTCGCCCGATGGTATAGCCATCCAAGTAGTGGCGTGATGTTAGGCCACACCCTTTTCTCAATGTCAATAAGACGCCAAAGGTAAATATTGGGATATGTACAGTGAAATGAAAAACTGCAAACCAGCCAGCTTTTCAGTTCCTAAAACCTTCTTAAATTTGCAAAAACTGTTTATTACTCGTAAAAACTTGCCAAAGGCTCGTTTTAACGAATAGTAATTTAGTTAAGAAATTACCTTGTCTTAGAAGAGACGTATTTAAGACTGAGCCAACGACTTCAATAATGATTTTAAGAAATAGTGCAATATGCTTTAGTAATATTACTTGATACATCAGGTCCTATAGATCTAAGGTTTACAACCCATTTCGTTCCCGAAAATGACTGCAATTCTGCAGTTAACTGTACTTACCTTAACGAGTAACATGTTCCCTCGACAAACACACTTTCAAATCTTGCAAATAAAATGTTGTAGGAGAAGTTCCGGTTAGTAAATTGAGTTTCGCAACTGAGGCCAGTAACCTTCACAAGGCCAAAATAAACTGTAAATAAGTCTGACTATACGTCTCTGGACTTTTTGTCGAGATTATTTGTTATTTATTTACACATGATAGGACACCCAACACAGGAATACACTTATACACAAAATACTTAATTCTAAAAGGTATTCTCCCATTTACATTAACATAAAGCTCTGTAACATTAAGCTTTCTAGGGAGAACTAGGCATATATTTGAGTAAGCTAGTTCTTCTTGGTTTATGAAAACGGCAACGTTGCGTGCGTATTGTTACTATAACTATTAACTGTATTAACTGTACTTAAGGAGCCTTTGTATATCATTTTTTTGTTTTTATTTACCGAACATACATATTATAATTAACAAAATATATTATAATTAATTTTTAAAATAATCACCCCTATTATGTAAACCTAAGCATTTTTACAAGATTTTAATTAACTTGCAATATTTGCTTGTAAGTTTGTTTGGGTCAAATGTTGCAAGTTCAATTTGTCCCGTGCGTATTGTCACCAGAACTAATAAAGTATACAAAATTGAGCTAACATTTTGTAGTTCTGGTGACAATACGCAATATATTTGCAAAATGGCTGCCGTCACAAGATCACATGACATCCGCCATGTTGTATTTTTTCCAAACTCTATTAAATAGAGTTCAAATAAAATACCTCTAAATCCTTGTTTTTAAGAATGTTTTTTAAAGATCATCATAATCAGCTTATCCTAACACCCACTGCTAGGTATCTCCTTAACCTGCCAACTTATAGGGTCTGTGCTAGCCTCATCCACTGTCTTCCGGCAACTTTGACTGTATCTTTTGCCCATCTCTCTCAAATATCCTATTTTATTGCAGGCTTACTCACAGAAGTCCAGGAAGAGTTCCAAATCCAGAATGACAAAGCCGGCCTACTTCAGACGGTCTTTGTGGTCGCATACATGATATTCGCACCAATATTCGGCTATGCCGGCGACAGATACTCTCGCCGCTGGATCATGGTCTGCGGTGTGGCACTATGGACCATGACCACATTCCTGGGATCGTTCTTGGACGTAAGTTATTTCTACTTTTTATTTTATTTTGTATCTCTCATATTAAGCATAATCTATCAATTTTTAAAGTGCGCATTTTAATTTTTTTGTGGCCACATTCGTTTGCACATTGAATATGTGAAATGTTGAAAATGTTTTTAAGACGGAATAACTTGGAAACAATTTACCCTTTTTTTAATGGATTATTAAGAACTTCCGGAATGGATATGAACTTTTATCCGAGGTCAAATCCCACTAATATTATAAAGCCGAAAGTTTGTTTGGAGGTTTGTTACCTCTTCACGCAAAAACTAGGCTACGGATTGAGCTGAAACTTTGCACACGTATTGATGTTGACCAGGATTAACACATAGGCTACTTTATATTCGGGTAAAACGCATGCGAAGCGGCGGACAGAAGCTAGTGTAATATTAGGCTCAGTGACATATTTAACTGTATTTATTAATTCGCGTGCAACGACAATACTTTGGTCTCTGACCCAAAGCGTTCACCTGAAGACGTAGAAGTGTTACTGACGGCTCTGCCGAGTTTAGCTTGATGGAAGTTTATCTTTGGAAATTAGAATGCATGTACGTTCAGTTTATTTTGTTGTATTGCTTATACAGTGTTTTAGAAAGTTGCTGGTTGAGGCAGATAAATGCAACCATTTGTCATTCAACCCAACAATCAACATTTGTTTTTATTTATACTAATATATGACGAGACAAGCCGAAGGCCCACCTGATGTTAAGCGGTAACCTCTATCTATAACAACTGCAATGCCGCGGTGATCACGTTCACTAAGCACGTGGCCAACGCTGCACTGCAATGCGCCCGTCACCCTGAGACAGAGTTGTAAGGTCTCATGTGCCCGTAATTTCACCGGCCCCCTTGCCCTTCAAACAGGAACACAGCAATGAAGACATTACTGCTTGACGGCAGAAATAGGTGTGGTGGTAGTACTTCCCCGGATGAACCTTTCACAAAAAGTTTTACTACTACTAAATTGTTTCCTATAAATTTGATTGATTCCTTGGAACAGTGAACACAATTAAATTCCCACGAATTCTGTGAGACGTACTCGTAATATCTAACTTTACACTCCGGAAATCAATTCCACTTTTTTACACAGATTTTTGTCTTGGCATTGGTAAGTTTTTTATCAAGGCGAAATACTCGTATTGATACTTACTAATATTTATCTTATCAGTTGCAATCTCTTCACCGATTATATTTCTGATGGTACTTGCCTACAATCAACTACTAGTTTCTTACGACGTGAATACGTGATACCTTTCCAACACCTTTCACAATTGCACATTAACGAAACACTTTCATAGATCTGTGATTTTGTCTGCGTGTATTCGTACGGTGTTTTTCGTTCACAAATTCAAACATTTATTTAGGGACGAAAGTATAAGTGGGAAATAAACTCATCCATAAATATGTTGCAGTAGGCAACGACGTATTCACTGCTACCATGAGTAGGGCCGTAATTCTCGAGAAGTTAAATAGGATAAAAACTGTAAAACATCAGGCACTCGAGGCCTATGTCTCGAGTAGTAGATAAAATGCCATAAAATCATGTTAAAATCAAGTTTGATTCACTAAATGTAACAGTTTTTAGAATGTATATAAGTATTTTATCTTCGTCTTTTCATTGTGATATTTTATCTTCTTCACGAGAATAAGGCCTCTGGTATTGATGATGAATAAGTAATCATGCAACGTATCTTCCAGAATTACTACGCGTTCGCGTTCTTCCGCGGTTTGGTCGGCATTGGCGAGGCATCGTACTCGACTATTGCGCCCACCATCATAAGCGACCTCTTCGTCGACAATGTACGTTCCAAGATGCTGGCTTTCTTCTACTTCGCTATTCCTGTCGGCAGGTAAGTTCTATAAATTAAGGCAGGTAATTCTTTATTCACTTTCTTTCATAGTGCCGTGGGGTGCCGGTGGTGATGCCTGCGAAAGGATACTTCCGGAAGATGGGCAGCAGCGTCTTTCCGTGTTCCATCATAATCCATGAGGGAGGCCTATGTTTAATAGTGGACGTTTTACGGCTGAAATGATGATGATTAATTGTGTACATGGATTCACTGTAGGCTCTACAATGTATATATAGTCACAGTCAATTTAGACTGAGACAACGGATTTCCGCTTTCTAGCAGAAACATACATAATGCACCCCTCTCTGACCTCATTTCAGGTTATTTATTTATGTCTTATTTTAAAGATTATTAAAAATTTCTCCCGCTTTTTCGTTTACGAATAGGATTACTTAATTTCGTTAGTAAAATTGATGACAAAATCGATTAGGTCCATGACGCTAAACATAAATTGTTGAACGTTTGAACTACGTTTTGCCTTAACACGTATACCTTTTGTTTTACGTCAATCGTATGTTTAGAATACTTAGGCCCTTCCTCAATTACAATGGATGTAGGACGCCCTTTGTCACTCACTGAAACCGTGTTGAATGGATAATGAAATTAGCAAACGTTTTAAAAATGTAGCGCATGAAAAGTTATCGGCTTCAGTCATCAATAATCCAAAGCAGTAAATGTAAGATCTGAGCCATTTCAACAATGGAACGTGTCTCAGTAATGTCTACACTTAAAGAATGTTTAAAAATCACCGCTAGAAATAAAGAAAAACTGTGTTGAAATCGGCCCACTCGTTTATAAGCTACGGTGTCACAGCCAGACACGTATACACACAAACACACACACATAGCGGTCTATAACACCCATTTTTTGTGTCAAAACATCATAAAATCAAACCCAAACCCAAGAGTGTTTATTCAGTAGGAGCGCAAGGGCATCTTCGATAAGGCAATTCAAATCAAAATCAATCAAATCAAATATTTCTTTATTTTTCTTCACAAAGTAGGCTTATAAAAGTTATAAATTAATTATTACATAAACAAAATGTATGTGTACTAAAGCTAACTAATGAAAACAAACATAAAATACGGATTCCAACACGCGTGACCTTTTAAAAACTGTCACTTAAATATATATATTATATATATTAAGCATACCAACACATAGAAACCACTTCGCGTTGGTAGCCAGCCAGTAGTAACCTGGTTACAAAATAAAACAACATAATTTAGTAAATAAAGCAGTTAACTGAATTGGTATTATCCACAGGTTATATCCATTATGTAAGTATCATACAAAGTGTTTAATTAGTCGAGGTGGCATTCGTGTTGAGAGTATATTCCACGTTTAATGCGAATCGTTGCATGGTCCGCTGATTCTGGCGGTGTGAAACGATTTCAAAACTTGAGAATATAATTATGTGCATATGCACGGCGAAATTAGCGTTCTAAGATTGTGTTTGATATTGCCTGGAATTGAAATGATGATCGGATGATCAACAACATTTCTTGGTTTGAACATTGTGGTTGAAAAAGCTTGAAAGGTGGGTAGGTACCTCACGAATTGAGTGAAGCAAATCGACAAACTCGCGTCGACTGCTGCGTTACATTACTCAACCGGCACAATAATGAAGGGATTTTGAATCGAATCAGAATCACCTGTGATGAAAAGTGGATCCTATACGATAATCGGAAGCGCTCATCGCAATGGCTGAACCCTGGCGAACCGGCCAAATCATGCCCCAAGCGAAAACTGACTCAAAAAAGTTACTTGTGAGCGTTTGGTGCCGGTGTCGTCCACTACAGCTTTCTTGAATATGGCCAGACGAATACGGCAGATGTCTATTGTCAGCAACTGCAAACCGTGATGGAAAAGCTAGCTGCTAAACAACCGAGGCTGATCAATCGCTCTAGGCCACTGCTGCTTCAGGACAACGCTAGACCACACACGCTCAGCAGACGGCTACCAAGTTAGAGGAGCTTCAGTTGGAATGTCTAAGACATCGACCGTACTCTCCGGACCTTGTTAACATATTACCATTTTTTTCGAAATTTGGATACTTAACTTCTTGCAAGGGAAAAAATTCAACTCCGATGGGGCAGTCCAAACCGCCTTCAAAGATTTTATTGATTCCCGTCCGAATGTTTTTTTAGTAAAGGGATCAATGAACTACCTATGAGATGGCAAAAGTGCATAGACAGCAATGGTACATACATACTTTGATTAATTAAATATTTTTTATTAAAAAAAATCGACTTTATGTTCCTCTCATACAAAACGCCAATTTCGTATGTAACGACTTATATTTTGTTTTATTTTTGTGTGTTCGCGGATAGCCTCGTCGTTTATAAATCGATTTTAATGATTATTTTTTCTTAGAAAGGATATATCCCAAGGATATAAAGGTCGAAATCGACGAATATTAACTAAAAATTTCTAAAAAAATTTAACTTTTGAGAGGGATTTTTATGAAACGTAATCATACTTAGCAGAAATCTCTAATCCGACTTAAAAGTAAATTATTTTACAAATTTTTAGTTAATATTCGTCGGCTTACTTTTATTTGTAAAAAACACTTATTATTGATAAAGCTGTAATGCGTTTATTTTTGCAACACAAAAAATAACAAAACTAATTAAAAAAATAATTCCTTAATTTTTTTTACAAAAATAACCGACTTCAATGATAAAATCCTTCATAATGATCGCATAAGAGCTTTATTTGTATTTATGTATGTTATTTTTATTCGGCGACAGACTGCCATGAAGAGATTATTGCAATCACTCGAACTGCGAGCTTGTTTCGCTCATGTACATATACTTGGTTATTTTCGAATTGATTCATACGTGCTCATCAGCAAAAATAAATTGTTTAATCGTTTAGATACCTAACGTTTACGGGCAATTAAAACTCATCACGATTTCGCAAGGTGACACGGCAGAATGCTAAGTTTCTATTAATTCATTCAGATGTGAATTGCGAGAACAATTAACTACCTACTGTATTTCGATAATAAACGACTCATTACACAAATTCAATTATGTGCTTTATTCGATTAAATTGTGCTGATTTATTTTGTAAATTTATGCATTTATTTTTGTTAATTGACCTAGAGGCCCTTGCCACTGAATAAATGCTTTTTGAATTTGAGTTATTACTAAAAACCATTTTCCTTATGCAAACTTCAGACATAGGGAAAATTGACAATATCGGCCGAAGATAGATACCTAATGATCGTTCGATGGATTTTCCCGCCTGTGCAGGATTGGCTTTCAGGATTGTTTTTTTTCCCGGTGGGTAGTAGGATACATTTCGATAAGCTTAGCTTTATTAAGATGTAGCATCTCTCTCAGCCGGAGGACGTATACTGCTGGACATAGTAGGCCTCCCTCATGAATCTAGAAGTACTGATCTTGAGAGGGCAAGCGGGTTGGCTAGGGCAGTACGGGATGTTGATACACAGAAAGACGCTACTGCCGATACTCTGGAGGTATACCTAGGTAGATTCTTACAGGATCCACGGACATGAGAGGATGTAGAGAAGATATGGCATGTTGAATATTAATTTGATTATTCTCTTTAGTCCTTGCGTGTTAATAATATAATTAAGCGTTAATTGAGTGTAGGTACTATTAAGGATGAAATCTTACTCATCATGCGAATGTCCTGAATTATCGAATATGATATTATTTATTTCTTTAAAAACTTTATTGCACATTACAATCATAAAGTACAAAAGGTGGGCTTAATGCTAAAAGCATTTTTTATCTGCCAACCTCCTCGGTACCTAGTGAGAGAGATTGATTGGCGTGCTAACTTAAATAAAGACACTAATGATAAACAAGTATTCAAACACAAAGAAATAACAATTAAAAACGTACCTAGATAGAAACTATAGATGCGATAGAAATGACATTAAAATTAATTCCTAAAATAATATAGTAATATTATACATACATACAAATAAATAATATGTATATTAAGTTTGGACAATAGGTTTTTTAAAAAGTGCTCGAAGACAAGCCTTTTGGGTTTACTGGGAGCCCGTTTTATTTCAATAGGAAGAGAATTCCATAGCCTAATGGCTACCACTTCGAATGATTTGCCACGGAAAGATGCTGCATTAAACCAAATTCGTCCCATTTCTGGCCAAACCGTTTTATAACTGTCTCGATCATTTGCGAATAATATCATCACCGAAGGAGATTTCTCAAAAATCTATTGTATGCCAAAGATATTTGTATTTTTTTGGAGTCATAGAGTTATAGATCCGTTTGAATGAATACTAAAATCAGTTCATGTTTTCGGCTACAAAGAAATCTTATAACATTACAGTGGTCTTGGCTACATCGTCGGATCGGTGGCAGCCGAAGCCGCCGGGTCCTGGCGATGGGGGCTCCGGGTGACGCCTATACTCGGCGTGATCGCCGTGGTTCTCATAGCGTGGGTCATGGACGACCCCCCGCGGGGGCAGGCTGAAGACAGTCAGGTGCAGTCCACATCGTACAAGGACGATGTGCGATCCTTAATGAAGAAGTGAGTATTACAACGTTAAACTATTTGACTTGAATTTACGGCAATGAAATATGCTCGCCGATACTTCATAGCAGGCTGAGGATAGCCGAGTGAAGTCCACATCGTACAAGGACGATGTGCGATCCTTGATGGAGTATTCAGACACTTCAGATTCACGTAAAACAACAGTAACTTTACATATAAACGTACGGGTTTTACTTAGATTCTAAGTTTCGGTTTAAAGTGTGGCTAACGGGCGTGTACGCAAAGGATGACAGCTTTCTTGAAAAGCGCAACTTGTCGATATTAGATTCGACTTTAAATGGTTTAGTTTGAGTTTTCGGGTTACGTTTCGTAGGGTAGGTATATAGTAATTCTCGTATTTATAAATTAATATTTCGTTCTGTTACGTTTGTTGTAAAAGTGAAACTATAATTTTTAACTATGATTTGACATTTCTGCAATTAAATTTCGCGCACTTTGGTACTTTTAGACTAACAAAACAGCTCCCGCTCGGAAAAATAATGAACATTCCAAATATAGGTTTAAAATCGTGCCATTTAATCGTAAGCTACACTTAACAATGACAATATAGAGGTACGTGTAACGTATTTTTCAATGCCAGTCTAAATTAAAGAGTCATTGAAATATGACTATTGAACGTTGATGACTTAAGAGCCTCTCTCTCAAAATTGAAATGAAATATGACATTTAAAAGTAAGGTAAGTAACGATGTGTGAAACAATATGTAATATATAAGTAACTATTTGAAAAAGAATTTGCCACACGAGCGCCTATTCAACCTCAGACACTTATATAAAATATCACCTGAGTAAATATGTATCGCGCGATGTAGAGATGCTCTTGAATTGAAGGTAAGTCAGGACATTATTCGTTCATGAAATTAGATAAGGTATTGCTTACCCTAACCTAAATATTAATAACATGTTCCTAGGATTTTAGTAGCTAATAATAACACATGACCAAATCTAAATAAATTTTATTTCATTCTAAACCTTTAAACAACATGATTGTTTAAATATTTGACTAATAGTAACGTAGGTATTAGTAACGGTCGTTAGCCCGACGTCAGTCCACTTTGGAATATTCTTTCTAAAATTTGTACTACTGGCGTGGTTGGCTTTGGGCGTCAAAAGATGTTGGTGAGCGATCCTCTTGTTTTTTAACCTAAGTACTAGTTGCTGACTGCGATTTTGCAGGCGTTATGACCGGATAAAAATGTACCTATAGCCATTCCAAAAGTTCATCTATTATAATAATCTCTCTATTATAATCGTGAAGTAATTTTTTAAAACGCGTAACGTCAGTACAGTCTGTGCGGAAATGGCGTAAAATGGAACTAACATTATGATTAAACTCGTTCCTTATAACTGTTATACAGACGGAATGAAAACATCATAATAATGTTTCTAACATATTTTTAGTATATCTAGATGTTACAGCCTACACGGTAATTGCACACAGCTGCGCCCTCAAATCTTACGAGACGGCTCTCTTTCCGCACAGACTAGTCTCGCAGACATATCCTCCGACATGTTACTTTATAGCATGAGTATAGATTTATGTATGTTAATTTTGAATTTATAACTTTTACAGCCCGTCGTTCATACTGTCATCGTTGGCATTCACGTGCGTTGCCTTCGTGACCGGAGCCCTAGCCTGGTGGGGTCCACAGTTCATGTACCTGGGCCTGTCCCTGCAGCCTGATGTGAACGTCACTATTGAGAGGTAAGCTTTACTCTCCTTTATAAGACAATAATAAGGAAGATAGCAGAAGTAGGTTTTGTTGTGAAGATAAGAAAACATAGTCTATTTATTTATTATCTTTACTACAATCTATAACCAGACAACTAGGCACCTTATTGTGAACGTCACTATTGAGACATAAGCTTTACCCTCCTTTAAAAGACAATTAGAAGTAAAGTAGGAGAAATAGGTATCTCGTTACCGTTCGAGAAAATAAAAAACACTGTTCTTCATCTTTACTTACTACAACACGAACACTAGGCACCTTATACAATAATGCAGAAATTAGGATCAAAAAAAATAAGCCATGTGCGTGTCGTGCCACGCGCTATTTCCGTTCCGTAGTTAATTGTAGACCTGTTCCTAGAAGTTGGTGTGTTTTTCTACGTTTACCAAAACATCTTAACAGGAAGGGAACATAAAACATGGCAGTATAACAAAATGAAACCTCGAAATTGCAAAAGTTTGAGGAAAACTGCGTAGCAATTCCATCCTTGTGTGTCTAACACGTTCCTAAATAAATAGTTACCGATGGCGTACATACAGTATGTCCCAAAATTCAACGATAAGCCGGCACCAAAAGGTGGGCCTGCTCATGACTACTCGAGAAAAAATAAGAAGAAAAAAAAATCTGGTCTTTTTTTTAAATGCGGAAAAAATATTAAATTTCTTCAAAAATTTACACCCCTTATTATATTATTGACAACCATGACCACAATTTATCAAATATTTCTGATATTTTTTTTTATTGGCAACCTAAGTAGCACTGCTATCTATGACAATCGTTAAAAATACAAGAATGCTTGGAATTTTTACACAAGAATCAATCAAAATATTTTTTTCTTAAAATTATGCATATTTTAAATTTCTGTCGACTTTTCCTTAGCGTGGTGAAAAAAAAAAAAGTACTGACACTACTATGGCAAGTTTTTTTAAAAATTGGCGCCACTAAGCAAGATTCCAAAATGGTATAATACTTTAGAATATCTAACCACAAAAAAATATGAGTACCGTTTTTAGAGATAAACCTAATTTCATAATGAATAATGTGCCCAAAATAGTTCATAATGTTGTATTGTTGATAAAAGTTGGATGAATTAAAACAAATGCTTGTATCATTTTAACATTTTTAATTAATTTATTACATCATTACAATTATAATAAATGTTCAAATTGTTTGCCACCAGCATTTAAATGCTGGCATGACATCGTCTTAAAAAAGATCGTTTTATTTGTCGTGCATATCTTCTGCTATTAATATGATCCGCAGCCAGAATAATTTTTTGGCGAAGCTCGTCCAACGTTTCAATGGGCTTTGAGTAGATCCTGTCTTTAAGACAGTCCCAATAGAAGAAGTCTAGGGGGTTTAGATCAGGTGAACGGGGTGGCCATAAAATAGGACCAAGTCGCCCGATCCATCGCCCTGGATCCATTTAATATGCCCGTCCACAGGTTTACTTTAAATTGATATTGAGATTTCTCCTGTCTCATCAGGTGCGGATTGTTATTGCTCCAGCTATGTAGGTTATGTAAATTGAAATAGCCATCCTTCTTGCAGGTTGATTCATCCGACCATAGCACTTTGTCTAAGAATTGGGGATCTTCCCTGTGCTTTCGCAGCATCACAAGGCAAAATGCGACTCGTAGTGGATAGTCTCGCGGTAATAATGTCTGCACACGCCTGTAGTGGTATGGGTGGAGTCTGTGACGTTTTAGAATGCGATGAACAGTAGTTTTTGGGATTCCCGTAGCGGCTTGGATGGCACGTACCGAAGTAGTGGAATCATTTTCTATTTCATTTAAGACTTCTTCTTCACGGTCCGATTTAGGTCTTCCAGCATTTCTCCTCGTAGATGGTAGGCGACCCTCCGAAAACGCTTGATGCACATGAATAAAAACGCGATAGTCTGGGTATCTTTGAGCATTTGGGTACCTTTCTCGATACAATCTACTAGCAGCGTTAGCGTTGCATCTGCATTCTCCATAAATCAGGTGCATATTAGCGTATTCCTGTGGTGTGTATGGTAGTGGCATCATAAACACCAAAATACGACACAAACCACAAAACAAAACACACACAGTCCGAGTTAATGCCAGGTCAGTTCTATTTGAAATTCACTTAATCCAGTCCAAAATGCCAAGCCAAAAGTCGTTAGTACCGGAGCCAAGTCAATTGAATACGGGAAGATGCGCAGTAAACAAAGGAGCAGAGCGTACTGACTTGCGAGTTGCGATTATCAGAGTGGTGAGTACTTCTCTACCTGCAATATTGGTATTCAATAACGTACATGTCTATCTCGCTCTAACGTATAATCTCACTCTATTTATCTCTTTCTACCTTAACTTTTTTATTGACTATGCACGTGTCCCATTAAAATTCCAAGAATTTGCAACAAAGAATGTATTTTGGGCAAATAGTAAAAGTGGTTATTATCAACAACAGAAAATGAAGTTTATTACCTACATGTTCAAAAATGGTACTCATATTTTTTTGTGGTTAGATATTCTAAAGTATTATACCATTTTGGAATCTTGGTTAGTGGCGCCAATTTTTAAAAAAACTTGCCATAGTAGTGTCAGTACTTTTTTTTTTCACCAAGCTGAGGAAAAGTCGACAGAAATTTAAAATATGCATAATTTTAAGGAAAAAAAATATTTTGATTGATTCTTGTGTAAAAATTCCAAGCATTCTTGTATTTTTAACGATTGTCATAGATAGCAGTGCTACTTAGGTTGCCAATAAAAAAAAAATATCAGAAATATTTGATAAATTGTGGTCATGGTTGTCAATAATATAATAAGGGGTGTAAATTTTTGAAGAAATTGAATATTTTTTCCGCATTTAAAAAAAGACCTGATTTTTCTTTCTTTCTTATTTTTTCTTGAGTAGTCATGAGCAGGCCGACCTTTTGGTGCCGGCTTATCGTTGAATTTTGGGACACGCTGTATACATAGTTACCTAATTTAAACTAAATTACTCATTATGCTCGCTCGCCACCCCGCCTGCCAAGCGCGGCGAGTATGGCAGCCATCCCCTCATGATCATGGAGATGTATGTATGAGGGAGGCGTATGTTCAGCAGTGGACGCGGACTCCAGTCCTACGGCTGTAATGATGAACAATGACTTATTATGCTAACAGATATACCGCTATACTTAATTACCATACACCGGAAATTGATACGAAAATAAATAAAATGAGATGAACAGGTCAATAAAAGAGAAAACAGAGCTAGTGGTTGATAGTTGAGTTTAATAACAAGATAATATTATGAAAACATCCGAGATACGTTCTCTGTTGGATACGCACAGTTTTATAAATACAATAGTTTGATGACCTACTCAATCACAGGTATATGTACAGTTAGGTACTCGTGTACAATAGTGATATAAAAACATCAATGAATCATACATATTTTTTTTACACCATGTGATGTCTACTTTGTTTATTTACAATTTTTATGTAAATACGTTAACTAGGTACTCATGGTGTGAAATATTTTGTGTCTTGCAAAGATGTAAAAATATGGATAAGCATTGTTGGGTTTAGTTTGATAACAGAAAGCAATGTTAGTTTTTTTATGCGGAATTTCTGACTGTGTCGTGCAGTATAACGGCTAGTCATTACATACAACAGTTGAAGATATCAATAAATTTAAGAGAAGGTCCGTAGGCACCAATGGCATTGTTTACCAACCTTAAATATTCAAGTGTCAGTGTCACTATAATCATGAAAAATATCTACCCTCCTAATCAGAATAATAATCAATTTTATTGGTAAATATATGTTTACAGGTACTTATATATAAAACTAAAGTAGCCTAGCAGCACCTAAATATATCTATTTTCCCATGAAACCAACAAAAACGTTACTTCAGGTACCTCTTAAAAGTATGTACCGTTTATAAATAACGGAAATACAGTGTAACAGTAAAATAACATGCGGAATTAATTATGCCAGGAGGAATTAAATAATTGTAAAAGTAGACACTGGATAGTTCGTGTCCTAAATTTAACCATGTTTGGGGAATAATGTTTGCTTGTCTTGGTTTTAATGATTGGATTTATGACAAACCGAGTGAAATACCTATTTAGATATAATAGGCGAACATCATCGAGCACATATCCAATTGAGGGGAAATAAGGTCATAAGAATTCCGAAACACATTAGTGCTTTGAACTAATGCAATGACAACCTTTATCTCGCCTTCGATAGTACAGCGCCAACAGCCGACCTGTGTACTTTTCCGTACAATCATAATTGTAACAATTAAAAAAAATAATATGAAATATTTTCGGCGGAATTGTTGTTTAGACAAAAAATGACATTTCCTCTATTGGGTATGTCCTCGATGGCGTATACAGCAGTTTGGGTTTTTTCAGCCAAGGATTTTATAATTTAAAGTCTTTTTTTTTTTAACTAAAGCATTAAAATAAATAAATAAATAATGCTGGACAAATCACACAGCATTATCTAGCCCCAAACTAAGCATTATAAATATCTTAAGTGCCATAGAGCTAGTAACTAACAGATGCGTACGGCAGTGTGGCGTACAGGTTTGGCATAGTGGGCATGTTCGCCGGCGTGATCGGCGTACCGCTCGGCTCGTCGATCGCCCAGCGGCTGCGGGCCGCGGTGCCCGACTGCGACCCTCTCATCTGCGGGTTCGCACTCCTCGCCTCGACGCCGCTAGTGTTCCTAGCGCTGGTGTCTGTGCAAAGCTACGTCGCCATGTCGTACATTCTCATCTTCCTTGGGATGGTGACGCTGAATCTGACGTGGTCCATCGTCGCAGATATTATTATGGTGAGCGATTTCTGGATAGTTCCACTGGGGTCGTGTGCGGTTCTTGCGACAAATCTTCAATTATTCAAGCTCATTTATGCAGTAGCAAGAATTTCACAACTGCATTAAATTTATGAATGTATTACATGATTTACAACCTTTATGATTTATCGCCCGAGCCGCACATTAATTAAGGAAAAGCTCTCGCAACTTCGGTACTTTCACTTTTCGCACTCGTAATATGCAAATGGTTCTTAGATAGCTGCCGAAATAGACAGAACATTTCCTAAACCCAGAGTGTTACAAACCAGAAACCGTCCACGCAGTTTGAAGCCGAAATATTCATGAGACAATGCAACTTATGGAAATTTATATATATAGCCCTAAATTGTGTGTAATGCTGATCATCATAAAGGCTAATCCTTGCATTGCTTCTTCCATAGATCATAATAATGAACACATTGTTTAATTCCATGGCATAAATTATGGATAATGTAATAGACTATTACCCCTTTTTAGCATGACAAGCATTCCTCAGCACATGCTACGTTTTGCATAATACCCTTAGTTATTTTTTGTTCATAGATTGTTTAGTAATCACAACTCTAATTTTTAGTACAGCCAACGACAAAAGCGTCAAAAGGAAACTCCGCCGTCGGTCGTGATCCCGATATCATGTCGCCTGTGCCTTGGTTGCCATTAGTCATGTCCCAACCAAAAATTTGCTTATCGCATTCATTAAAAACAATACATTTTTCGATCTTATCACTAGCTATAATAAAAATCCGTTATCGCATGCAAAATGTAGCAAGTGTTAGAAATACCATAATGCGATGCCAAAGAATCCCAGCTGTAGCATGCCGATATTGATACGATAATTTGCACGAAGGGTTTCGCTAATCTTCGGCGGAATTACGATGCTGTCTGGAGTCGTGGGGGTGCCGGCGGGAGCTTGGCTGGGCACGTCTCTGATCAAGAAGTACCCGAGATCGCACCCAGTCATCTGCGGCCTCGGCCTGCTCATCTCGGCGCCCGCGATGACGCTAGCAATCGTCGTTGTACAGGGGTACTACGTCGCGCCCTTCGTCCTTATGTTCGTCGCAGAAGTTACTTTGAATCTCAACTGGGCAATAGTGGCCGATATGTCGCTGGTAAGACACTGTCCGGGACCGTTTCTGGTGTGCGATGCATTTGGAGCGATCCTGCGTGTATTTGTTGCTTGTTTAGACCTAGTGGGTTATTTTTCCTTGTTACCTCGTCACAGCTAATTAAGCCCCCTAGCCAACCCTATATACCTTCTAAGGGGATTTACTTCTTTGAGACGACGGACGTCTATACCAGATGTAAAAAAGGGACAAATAGCCTGAAAGTAATCATAGCAATTAATTTTTTTCTAGTCTATGTAACTTAATCTTATCTACTTTATACTTTACTGTATCTTTATGTACTTAATCTTGTGCCCTTTTTGTACCTCAAATTAAACACACAAGATATAATTAAGCATGAGAGTGTTTCATGGAGAATTGCAATACATAAGTAGTAGTAAAGTAACCAATGAACCCACTTTGTCTAAAGTTTTTGTTTTGTCCTTCTCAGTAGTTTAGATCTTCCTAGGAAGTACTTAGCGGTGGTTGTTATGCATGGTATGTATGTTTTCTTGTTTTGCATGTTTATCTTATTTTGCTTGCAAATTGATATCAGTCACTCATCATAGCATGTACATATTCACTATTGCCAAGTTATGAGATAGTAACTTCCCCCCAAAAGTTGTATTGTCTCATTGAATATTTTGAAATGATTCTCAAACTGAGTGGACTGGTTTCAATTTTTTGTTTATTAGCGCCATCTGTTGATTTACGTGCAAACTATGTTGTTTGCTAGCCGCATTCAATTTAGTACGCAAAGTGTTGCATAGATGGCGTAAATACATAAACTGCAAACACTAATTTCAATTCTGTTGCCATTGTCTAAAAAAATTGTTATATATTTAGAATGTTTTGTGTATGAATGTGTTTGTTCTGTAAATAGACATGCTTTAGCTTACAAGTGACGGAAAGTTCTTACTATTTCTTTGTTTTGCAGTACGTGGTGGTACCTCCGCGACGGTCATCCGCGGCAGCATTCCAAATCCTTATATCGCATATGTTTGGGGATGCTGGCAGTCCCTACCTAGTTGGAGTGGTAAGTTATATTATATTACTCTTAGGTGTCTAGGTCTTACCGCCGTGGGGTGCCGGCAGTAGAATGATACCCCTGCTCTCATGTCCATGGATGCATTAAGAGCCTGCTAAGGGATACCTCCGGAAGATAGGCAGCAGCGTCTATCCGTGTATCAACATCCCATACTGCGCTCACCAACCCGCCTGCCAAGCGTGGTGAGTATGGCAACTACCCCTCATGGAGATCCATGAGGGAGGCCCGTGTTCATCAGTGGACGTTTTATGGCTGAAATGATGACTCTTAGGTGAACCTAGGTGCCCATGGTGGTAGTACCTACCTATCTCATTTTTCTTCGCCATGAGTTTAGCTTAAAATTGTTAGTGGTTATTGACTGATATTTAATTACTCATGTCATTGTCCTTTAATTGCAGATATCGAAGCATTTAAGTCAGTCAATGTTGCCAACACCGGGTGAAAATCCGGACGGCTTGATAGAGTTCAAATCGCTGCAGTACGCGCTATTCGTCACGTGCTTCGTGGAAGTCGTGGGCGGATTACTGTTTCTGATTACAGCTGTTTACATCGTGAGCGATAAACAGAAAGTCGACAGAGCTATAGCTGGTGAGTTCATGAATATAATATGATTTCAGAGAAAATAGCACCCAGCAGAAGCGTTTAGGTTATAATGACCTAAACAACAGGTCGCGGAATACGATTATTCTGATGGAGACTCCAACTCGGCAAGCGTGGTTTAAGACGCTTACCAGCAAAGAGTGACTCGGCTAATTTGCGATCGGCAGATGCTGGATGCAGGAAGCCAAGACAGTAAAATGTCGCAAATTCAGGGAAGCCTATAGCGGTGGAATAATACCTACGTTTTGATGATGATTTCATGAATGCCATCACCTTGTATGTAACTGTGGGAAGTGGTAAAAGGATCACAGCTTAAATGGCGCCACACATGGCGAAGATACTATAATATTTGATGATAAGATGCCTGGATATCGGATATTATTATATTACTAATATTTCTACACTGAATCTACAGTGTAAGTCTTCATAAAGTGCACATATTAAAATGGGTGAAACTAGACCCATTTTTATCGAAATAAAACATGTCAAAAAAATCTCAGTTAAAATGCCAAACCCATTGTGATGCACGGACTGGATTCAAACCCAAATGCTAAAAATGCAGAAGCACGCTTCCACTAAGTTATAGCAGCCTTAAACATCCCATTCAAAACTCAAGCACGGTGGACGCGTTAAGTATTGAGTTTTTTTAAATTTTAATTAAGTACCTTCTGTTGACTTATTGCAAAAAAAACGTTATAACTTTTGATCGAAGAGGTATATCTTGATAAAATAAAAACAGTAATGATGGTAAATAACAGGTGATGCTAATAAAATAACTCATAATAAGTAATAAAAACCATCTGTAATATGGGCATTCATCATTTCAGCCATAAAACGTCCACTGATGAACACAGGCCTCCCTCAAGTATCTCCATGAGGGGTAGTTGCCATACTCACCACGCTTGGCAGGCGGGTTGGTGAGCGCAGTATGGGATGTTGATACACGGATAGACGCTGCTGCCCATCTTCCGGAGGTATCCCTTAGCAGGCTCTTACTGCATCCATGGGCATGAGAGGAGGGGTATAATTCTACTGCCGGCACCCCACGGCTGTTATTTACCATCTGTTTTTATTTATTTATTTTATCAGGATATACCTTTTAGATAAAAAGTTATAACGTTATCTTTGAAAGAAATCAAAAGAAGGTAATTAAAATAAAAAAAAAACTTATTTTTTTTTCTTTTGATAAAAATGGGTCTAGTTTCACCCATTTTCATATGTGCACTTTATGAAGACTCACACAGTATATACGGAAGTGCACACAATGTTTAAGCTTATTATATAATCTGTATCTTAGTATTGAAAATATATAGTATCTTCGCCATGTGTGAAGCCCTTGAGTATAGTCCTTAAATAGTGACTGGCTATTGTAGATAGGTACGCTTAAGCGCCGCCGTGGGGTGCCGGCAGTAGAATGTTACCCCTCCTTTCATACCCATGGATGCTGTAAGAGCCTGCTAAGGGATACCCGGAAGATGGGCAGCAGCATCTCGCCGTTTATCACATCCCGTACTACGCTCGCCAACCCGCCTGCCAAGCGTGGTGAGTATGGCAACAACCTCTCATGGAGATCCATGAGAGGCCTGTGTTCAATAGTGGACTTTTTACCGCTGAAGTGATGATGATGATGACGCTTAAGGTTTGAACCAAAACTTCTTGTAGAAGTAGATTTTAAAACTCTTTGAAGTTATTGAAACATACCTTTAGTTTTGTCGTTAATCGTTATCGTTGCAAATCATTGAATTGCGAATTTTTACATTGTTTCAGTTGCTTCAAAAGTTGTTTAGTCTGTCTAGTTGTGGTGAGTTACTACCTACTTGGTTATTGTGAATGGGCTGGGTTAAGTTACATTCACTATCATCCTGTTATGTATCACATCTTCACCTAAATACCCATATTCAAAACCTATTATGTGCACATTTAACACGTGCTTTAACGGTGAAGGAAAACATCGTGTCGAAACCCGCGGCTTCTTCAGCTTCACACAGATTGACATGTACAGCAAAGTCGTCTATATTCAAAGGATCCTTAGATAACAGACGACTTTGCTGAGAGGACGGTATAAGTGCTGGGCAAGCTTAACCCATCTAACAATGTCCCAGGCACTGCAGCGTCCCGTACAGCATGAATACCAGCTGCTGACGCGGTATAAATCATCTAATAATAGATGTGAAAGGCCAATTTATTTTGTTACTCAAGAAATTTTATTTATTTTTTCAGAAGCTGAAGCTCAAACCACAGATCCTTCGCACGAAGAAGAAAGTGAATAAAGTTTGTGAGCGTAGAACATATCGGTTTTTACTCAGGTCATTGAAGATCTATGTAGAGAAGAGGGTACTTTTAGCAATATCGGTTAATGACTGTGATTCCGAGTCAACTATGAGACTGTGACAGACATATTGCCACAAAATGGATTTTGGTTGTGTTTTGCAGCTAGTAAAGTGAGTTTGATCTACAAGTAACTGGAATATACTAGGTACCCTAATTGTAGAAGACTGAAGCGAGAGGCGTAGCGCAGAAGCGTGTGTATAATTCGAGTTTGTGTGAAAAAATTATGTAAGTGATAATATTTAATTTAGGCATCACAGTTAATACTGTAAAATAATAAATTGTGCCTATAAAATCAAATTAATTAATTTTAATATAAAATTATAATATACATCTGGTTGAAAATTGTATAAGTAATTGAGTACTTATGGCATTTTTTGAAGTTTCACTTGTTCTCGTCAAGGAATATTTTTATTACCTCATTGTTTAATTAATTTGCTCTTCAGTTTATTTTTTTTATTTGTTTAAAAAATACAATATATTGCTTCCTGTTTCGATTTAAAATCAAATATTATAATCTATCAAACTATTTATTGGGCACTGTTACAAAATATTCATACAGTTTAACTATTATTTTTGTCTAGTTGCCTTCTTAGATTTATTTATTTTAGACATTTTAGACTTCCTTGGTTTTGAAGAGGCGGATAAATATAATGTTGCATTTAAATTGATGCCTTATAATCATCAGAATGGAATACATAGTTCCTAGCTATAGTTTTGATTTAAGATACTAAAGGCAAGTTAAACTGTACGGAATATACAAGACTGAGTTATGTTTAATGTACTTATGTCAAAATTAATTTCTAAACACTTATATTTGTTTTGTACATAGAATAGTGTACAGCATGGTATTGAAATAAAATATAATTTATTTTTGATTACAGCCGTTTTATTAGAAAATAAAACTTAGTATCCATTCACAATGAATTTCCTCACTGACCAGTGTTTTGAGCATTGAAAACAATCAGTTTACTAAGCTATAATTTCACTGGTTTAGAGTACCTCTTACTTATAAACGCTGATTGAATTTGATCAACACTTAATTGACAGCTTTTTATGAAGATTTTGTCAAAAATTTGCTAATTAAGTGCTGGTTTCTTCTTTTATGGCTTTTGTGTGAAGTGCTGCTTTAATCCGCGTTTATCAGTAAGGGGGTAAATTTGTTATCGACATTACAATAACAGAATAATTAAAATCAACAACTAAAACCTTCGGTGGTTTGTAATCAATCACAGATTGTCTTATAAAATCACTTGCATCTTACGTGTTGAGTATGAAATAAAATTGCAGTGATATGGCACACGTCGACATTACTCACTGAAAACCCAACATTTTAACTAGAATCTAAAATATCAATTATCCATCATCAACAATCAAAAATAACATTCATTAAAATTCAAATAATATGAAATAGTACCGACAAATAATAACGATTACCCGTTGTAAAGGTCGCGCGATAGTTAAAGATCGCTCGGCAAAAGTAGAAGGGGTATGCGCAGTATTCAATTCTAAGGTCTATTTGGTGATGTGCGGAGTGAGGGGGGCGGGTGTGCGCTGACGGCGTCACGTCATTGGTAGATCAGTCGCTCTCAAGGTATCAAGGTCACCTCCCGCGTTGCGTTCACGCGTCTCGAATCGTGCGCGATTGTACACATGCGCCGATTGCCCCCACTAGATTCATCGAGCGATCTTAAACTACTGCGCGACCTGTATCTTATACCTAAAATTTTAAAGCACTATTTCAGTCAATCGTATCTGAAAACACTCATAATCCAAGAACACATTTCTTAATAATAGGAAAAGGTAGAATACTCTTCATGAGTAGTCTCATCTCACTATTTCAGTCAATCGTATCTGAAAACACTCATAATCCAAGAACACAACATTTTTTAATAATAGAAAAAGGTAGAATACTCTTCATGAGTAGTCTCATCAACACTAGAATACTGTTTAAGAGCTAAAGAGTCCCAACGACTATGTAGAAACTTGACTTGAACATTAGTCTTCAGAGCAGTAGCTGCTGGTTGAACTAGTGTTACATGCAATCCCTACCCTGAATCTCTTAGGGATAGGTTCACATGAGTTGAAGCTGTCACTGAGGGCGCGTTTCCCGGTGGCCACTAGCCTTAAAACGGTTATATTTTCTGCATTGCTGTCGGTTTCTTCATCAGTAGATGTGGAAGATATAGTGACTGGAGTCGCCGTTGCGTTCATAACATTCATCATATCAATCCTGTGTGTCAGTAGCTTTTCCACGCGAATGATCACGTCATTATCCTAAAAACAAGTAGGTACAAGGTTCTTTTTCATTTTTGGAATCAAGAATCAGAACTAAACAAATTGAACGTGTTAAACTTTCGTGATTTGTTAACATATTATTAGTTTTTAAATTACAGAAATGTATGTATCACGTACCTTTTTTATTATTTTACCGACTTTTAGACCGGATTGCACCTGGTCATGGTCGCGGGAGGAAAAGGTAGGTACGCGATAATAAAAACTAATAATATGTAAACAAGTTGACTTAGATTTTTTTTAATAAGTATAGAAAGCGGCGTGACGATCTCGATCGTTTCGAACGGGACTAGTGGGATCATGCAAAAACCAGGGATGACTGGAAGGGTTTGGGGAAGTCCCAGCAATAGGACAAATAGGCTAAGTAAAAAAAAGTACCTATAACGTACTTTGGGCTCTAGCTTATATGATTGTAGTGTTTGATCAGATTGAGAATCACTGTGTTTGAGCTCAATTGAATCTAATGAATGAAATCTTGTAAAAAAATAACATTCCGAGAATCCAAAAGCAACCTTGCTAAGACGTAACTAAATTTTTTTATCGATTAAGTCGAGAGATCTAAGGTACAAGCGTCGACAAAAACGAAAAAGCCCAGGGAAATAAGGAATTTAAAATGTATCATGATAATATTGTACAAACCTGCATCCAAGCATGATTTAGTATTTGTGTCAGCGTAATCCGCCTGTCCACGTGCACTGTCAGCATTTTCTTCATGAGCAGCTTGCCCTGCAAACTGATGCCTTTCCAGTGCTCGTGAGAGAACCTGTACCGTCCACTGAGGATTTGCTCCGTCAATGAAAGGTCTTTATAGTCAGCTGAGAATGGAAGGTAGCCCACCAGGCTAAAAGAAATAAGGTTATATTAAAAAAAACAACTTTGAAAACAAAGCTTTTTAAAGCCTTTTTTTTAGATGGAAGAATTGGGACCTAATTGTAAGTCTATCTATTCAAACTCAAAAATAATAATAGGTCTTTACCTATGAAATTGCCGTTCTTCAGTACTGGTAATTTCAAATAAAAAAAAATTTGACATGGCTTGGTATTTCAAATTCAAATTAATTTTGTTTTAAAAACGTGACATTCTTTTTACAAACTCAGTCTTTTGCTTATTGATTAGCGTTGTATTTTCATTATATTTGAACATTTTTCGTTATAATGGGTACCTTAAAAAATCGTGGCACCAACGCGACGCAAACGGCACGTAACATCAAAAACCTTTACGGAGAGAACTGTAGAGGTACAAACGAACGCACAACCCGTTATTGGTTTTCCCGGTTCCGTTCTGGAAATGTTGACTTGAAAAATGAAGCTCGTGGCCGTCCGAAGACTATTGTCAACAATGATGAATTAAAGGCGATTGTTGAAGCTGACGAAACTCAATCTACAGCTGAGCTAGCAGCAGCTTTTGATGTTAGCATCAAAACAATATTGATCCATTTGCGACAAATTGGCAAGGTAAAAAAGCTTGATAGATGGGTACCCCACGAACTTAGCGCTGGCGAGCGCAACGTACGCGTTGAGACTTGTCTCGCGCTGCTCAACAGACAAAGAAATAAAGGAATTTTGAACCGAATTGTTACGTGCGATAAAAAATGGATTCTGTTCGACAATCGAAAGCGCTCAACAAGTTTGTTAGATCCTGGTTCAGCACCAAAGCAATGCCCTAAACCAAAAATTACCCCTAAAAAGGTGATGGTCACTGTTTGGAGGTAGACCACCAAAAAAAAACACCACAGTTTTTTTAAAAAACGGCATGAGCATTACTGCAGATGTGTACTGTAAAGAACTGGAGACAATGATGGAGAAGCTTGCACATCTGCAACCAGCTTTGGTCAATCGGTCGTCCCCACTGCTCCTTCACGACAACGCGCGACCCCATACTGCACAACAGACCAGTTTCCAAGCTGCAAGAGCTGGGGTTGGAAGCTCTCCCTCATCCCCCATACTCACTAGACCTTGCACCTACCGACTATTACTTTTTTCAAAATTTAGACAACTTTTTAGTGGGTAAAAAATTCAATTCCCGAGGGGCAGTACAAAATGCCTTTGAAGAGTTTGTTGCCTCCCGTGCAGCTGATTTTTACAAGAAGGGCATCAATAAACTACCAATGCGTTGGCAAAGATGCGTCGATTGCATGGGGTGTACTTTCATTTATTCCATACAAAACGGCAATTTCATAGGTAAAGACCTAATATTCAAATCGCTAACAAAATAAAAAAAAAAATACTTGAGAACCTCCTCTTTTTTTGGAGTCGGTTAAAAACTAGCATTCGTCATCTTGTGGCGGCAGAAGGTTTTACAATACCTATTGAGTATTGCAGGTTGTACTGTCACCAGAACTCTATTGTGTATGCAAAATTTTAGCTCCATTAACATCTTAGAATGTTACCGTGGGGTGCCGGCAGTAGAATGTTACCCCTCCTCTCATGCCCATGGATGCAGTAAGAGCCTGCTAAGTGATACCTCCAGAAGATGGGCAGCAGCGTCTTTCCGAGTATCAATATCCAGCACTGCGCTCGCCAACCCGCCAGCCAAACGTGGTGAGTATGGCAACTACCCCTAATGGAGATCTATGAAGAGGGGCCTGTATTCAGTAGTGGACGTTTTACGGTTTAAATGAAGAATGAAGCACGTTTTCAATCGAAGTCCAAATCCAATAGCTGTTAAGACGTAATTTTATATTTTTTAATGGCTATCAATCTTTGTTTCAAAAGTGGACAATGTCTGAGTCTACGGCGCCACTGCAGTGGTGTCTGACCCAGCGTACGCGCGCCGAGCTAGCTACCGACTTTATCTACTAATATTAGCATAGCGCTATCTGTATTTGACGATTACAACCGAACGCGTTGACCGATTTACATGAAACCTTTTTTGTTAGCACCGTCTTAATGAGAGAAGGGTACTGATTGATCTTGGTGACCCTAAGACCGGACCGGATTTATTGAGACCGCAAAAGGTCACCAAAAAAATAAAAGTCTTCAAATGGCCGAAAACGTCCAAAAACCCAAAAATGCCATTTTTGACCTTTGGTGATCTTTTGAGGCCTTCGCCCCCTTTTCTGGTACCCCCGTACCAATGCTTGTTTAGCGAGTACATCATCTCATCTCAGCCGTAAGACTACTGTCCACATCCACTGCTGGTCACTGCTGAGGCCTCCTTCATGGATCTCCAAGTTCATTAGGGATTAAACTACTTAGACAATTATATTTGTATGTTGTATGTATCATCATCATTTCAGCCGTAGGACGTCCACTGCTGGACATAGGCCTCCCTCATGGATTACCAGTTATTGCGGTTGGAAGCGATCTGCATCCACCGTCGACCTGCGGTCTTCACCAGGTCATCAGCCCATCTTGTTGGTGGACGTCCTACGCTGCGCTTGCCGGTCCGTGGCCTCCACTCGAGAACTTTTCGGCCCCATCGGCCATCTGTTCTGCGAGCTATGCTGGCCTGCCCATTGCCACTTCAACGCGCTAATCCGTTTGGCTATGTCGGTGACCGGTCGGTTGTATGTATTATTATTTATTATTTAGCCTCCACTGTCCCACTGCAGGGCAAAGGCCTCCCCTTCCCTTCTTCCAAAATAAAAATAAAATGATAAATATTTTATCTGTTTTTCAATAATGTATCTTACCAGACAAAGAAGATAACTCCTAAGCTCCACACGTCGACTTCTGGCCCGTAGCACCTGACGCCGTTCGACCGGATCACTTCCGGGGCCAGGTACAGCGGCGTCCCGCAGATGGTTTTCATGAAGCTGTCCTCGCCTACAAACTTGCTCAGTCCAAAGTCAGTCAACTTCACTAGTGTGTCTTCTTCTGTACCCTCTAGTAGCACATTCTCAGGCTGAGGGAGTCAAAATTATCTGCCTTAATATTTCCTGAATGAGACGTTTTCAGTAAACAAAAAGTGTTTTCTACTAAACCTAACAGATGGGGCTGGCAAGCGGAGAAAGCAAGTTTGTGGTTAATCAAAATTGCCGTCATTGTCAAATTGTGTTTCCTACCAGTAAAAGAAAACTAACGCCATCTATAAGTTTCGAGAGAACTATTTTTGAAATTTTTACTTTTTTATGAAAACGCCTCATTTAGAACTTCATAGAGAATTTATAAAAAAAATGTCAAAGGTGTGCCTAGGAATTAGGAACTAGGAAAAAGGGTTTGAATTTAGCAGGTATTCTCGTTTTTTATCCAGACGCGCGTTTTATATATAAAGTTCATAAATTAAGAATTGAATGTATTTTGAAGTTAGTGTTTTTCCCGTGTAACTCAGGAAATAAATAATTGTGAATGATAACACAATTAGTCTCTTTTGTAGACTCCCACAAATGTTTGTCAAAGGTGAAGAAATCATTCCGCCAACGCTTTCTCGGTCCGCCCCGTCCGACGCCGAGACAATGCCGGCGGTGCCACTTTCCGTCATCAGTTATTTATTAGAGATTTACCTTGAGATCTCTGTGAGTGATGCCTTGAGAGTGCAAATATTTCACAGCTAAAACCATTTGTCGGAAGTAGAACCTCGTGAGATTCTCAGTCAGGTGGCCGTGCTTTGTGATGCGGTCAAATAGCTCTCCGCCTTGCATCAGCTCTAGTATTATGTATACTGCATCTTTGGAGTCAAACACTTCTTCAGTTGATATAATACACGGCTAAAAAAATTAAAATTACATTTTATTACGAGTTTCAAATAGATTTTCTGCCAGAAAACGGACCAAAGCGGTCATCGAATGGAGTGCAAGCGATATGCAAGCGGCGGCTGGCGAAGATATTGTTAGGGCACTGAGAGAACAGTGGATCCTGCTGGGACAAGACCGACAGAAGTGTCATATAACAGTAAAGGCCTTGACCCAGCAGTGTTATCGGCTGAATATGTGATAGCTATCTAACTACGCAGCCTCATAGCTCGCTATGTGATTGCGGTAATTCTGAGGTGTCCATTTTTTTACCCGACACAACACGCCTAGTTACCAATTTCGTTGATTATGTCTCAGAAATCACTTCCTTGTTATGTTCGAAATGTTTTTTTTAATAAAATTTTGAATGTTTGTTTGTCAAATACTTAAATGTATTAAATGTATCTATTAATACCAGCTACCAGCCATAGCTCGCCATAAGACTAATTAATTGTACCCTAAAAGGATCTTTAAGGCATTTTGCTTGGCACCTAATTATCAACTTAAATAAAAAAGTACCTATATTTATGTATCTAAATCTAAGATTACTTGTGTAAAAATAATGCTATTTAGCATTTAGTTTACTCTCAAACTCACATGTCTCAAAGCTTTCATAATGTTAATTTCGTTCATAATTTTTTCAGGGTCTGTCAAGTGATTGAATTGACCATTTGTGAGTCTGCTTTTCTTTATTATTTTCATAGCATGCTTTGTGCATTTTGTCTAAAACAATTAATAAAAATAAAAACACATTAAAATTGAAATATTAAATAAAAAAATATTCCATGACAGCATGCATCACTTTTTTTTAAATTTGGTTTAATTTAAATGTTTCATACTTTGTTATAAACTAATTTGACAAGGCCACAGGCTCCTTGTCCTAATACCCTGGATATGTAATACTTTTGTGAGATTTCTTTTGGAGCTTGATCCTGTTCATTTTTGAGTAAATCTTTGAAAACAAAAACTGAAAAATAAAAAAAATATTCAATATAAATGAAAGAAAATATGAACCATGGATGAAGAATAATTAGATGATCAACTAACCAATCAAGTAGATGGATGAATTTTTTATTTGCTACTTCAGCACATGCATATCAAATATAATACATTCTTGCATTGAAAACAAAATCAAAAGATGTTAAACAAAAAGATAAAAAAAAAACAAAAAAAAAAGCCCACCCAAAAAATAAAACCGGGCAAGAGCCCGTATGATAAAGGCGGTTTTTATTTGTTGTAGAACCTTGACAGCGCCATCTCTTGTGTAAAAGCGGAACTTATGTAGATATTTTACACTTTCGATGATTTTTAAAAAAGTATGCTAATTAGAGAGTTTGTTATAATTTTCCCGTAATCTTTACATACACTTCTAATAGCGATAAAAGTTTCAGAGGTTATCTCCGCAAACTTCGGATATAAGGGGGGGGAATGCTATTTTTTTCAACGTTTTTGTGAATAAGTCGAAAACTATACGAAGGCTTAAAGCAAAACTAAAAACTGTTTATTAATGTGCAAATGAATACCTTTCATATGATACCCCACGGCCCACATGACCTAGTAACTCTACAAAAATTTGGATAACCCTTGTTCCAAGTTCCACCCCCCTTATCTAAAAAACTATGCAAATTAGAGAGTTCGCTATAATTTTCCCAAAAACTTTACATACACTTCTATTAGCTATAAAAGTTTTATGGTTTATCTCTACAAACTTCAGAGATAAAGGGGGGGGTCGTTTTTTCAACATTTTTGTTAATAACTCAAAAACGATACAGCTTAAAGGAAAACTGTTTATTAAGTAATGTGCAAATGAATACCTTTTATATGATACCCCACACAACCTAGTAACTTAAAAATCCCCTATCCGCCCCCTGCAATCATAATAAGAATATTTTTTAGCATTTTCATATATGCTATATTAGTAAAAAAGTGTTATCTTTAACCATTTTAAATTTCAAGTCGGTGGTAAATTTCAAGCATCAGTAGTTCTCGAGATATCCACTTGTAACAGACAGACAGACTGAGTGATTCTATAAGGGTTCCTTTTTACCATTTTGGTCAGGAACCCTAATAGACAAAAATTACTGTGTGGGTTGAAGTAAGGCAAATAGATAGTAGCTCAGCTTATGTTTACTCATAGAGCAGACTGAATAGGAGTAATACTACAAGCATTGAGCACATGAGCATTATCCAATAGAGGGGAAATAAGGTCATAAGAGTTCCCAAACACATTAGTGCTTTGCACTAATGCAATGACAACTGTCTCTTGCCTTTGTCAGTACAGCTCCAACAGCCGACCTGTGTACTTTTCATTACAATTATGAAATATTTTTCGCTGAATTGTTGTTTAGACAAAATAAATGACATTTCCTCTATTGGGTATATCCAATGACTGTAAGTCATTTTGATTCACTTACTGTATCCTTGCCAAATACTCACTTTTCACTATAGGATGTGTGACTGAGATCTCATCATTGTCATCCAGAACTCGGCTATTACCTTTACCCAGCTTCTCATTATTCACAAATGTGCCATTGTATGAGAAGTCTGTAATGATAGCGGGACTTAATGGTTCTCTGGGGAATAAAGTAAAATTATTAATGTTATCCCTGTGGAATTACTGTCTATCAAACCACCAACAACATATACAACTTTGTTTTTACATTGAATTGAAAAAAAATTTGTTGGTTTTAAAATCTTGGGTGGTTTTCGAACCCAACGTGATTAGAGGCCGTCTCCACAAGCGAGAGAATTGCGACAAGTCCGCGCTATAGTATCCCGCGATTCCCTCGCTCGTGGAGACGGCCCCTAAGGGAGGACTATACCCAGTAGTGGGTGAAGTCAGGCTGTGGATTGATACAAGCTGGAAGAGCTTTTACTAACTAAGCTTCTGAAACCTTGACAGGCTGAGTGGCAATTCCTGATAATGGTGACAATTCTGCTGTTGCACTAACTAGCTAAAGCAAATTAAATTAATGTATATGTGAGTACATATGGTTAGTGCCATTCTAAAATTAAAACAGAAAAAAGAAACCCAATTTTACACTGACAGCTTTTAAATTTAGAAATGTTAGAATTGGTTTTAGGATGTTTAAAACAGAATCAGCACCAATATAATTAATTAATTTGATAAGCATTCATTATTTGTTGTTTCTGTCATAGTATGCATTAACTTACATTAGGTCCCTCTGAATTGTAAAATGTATTTTGCTGACATTCTTGATAATATTCTCTTTTATCATATCTTTCTTCATAGCATAGGTGCAGGTCAGAGCTCTTCCAAGACTAAATTTGGATTGTATAAGATCTAGAAATAAACAATAAAATAACAATTATTGCTATACCATATCTTGTTTGATAAGCAAACCTGGATGGGAAAGGCTGGCGAAAAGAGAAGGAACAAGGAACAAGAAAAATAAAACTAATTAGTACATATTCAATATCCACCAAGAGCAATGTGATACTGTAAATTTTATAAATTATCATGAGTTGTAACTGATTTGTTTAAAAAGAATTTCCATAACACTGGGAGCCCTGCATTTGCTACTAACTTAATTTGCAGTAGTGCAAATAGTCACTTGGTACACTTGATTTATTAAAAGTTTATTAGATAATTTCAACTAGACATAAAATCAAGTAAGTCAAATGAACAGAAAAACAGTTTTTTCGAAAACCGTTGTAATGAAGGTAGGTAATAAAATCGTTACATAAAAGTTGTTATGTACTTAAAATGATTACCGATATATTCTGGGTTCTTAGCGTTCTTCCAGCAATGTTTGCCATTCATTGCAACTTTCGTTGAATATAATCTTCCCCAAATATTTGGAATACAAGCAGTAACAGTGGGTTGACTCCATTCCACCTGGGAATTTTGGGTTTGCGTCTGAGTATTTTCCGTGTCGTCGCACATTTTGTTACCTAAAGCACATGACAATTTTAAAAATGTAAGTAAATAATTGAACAACTAAAACTTTTTTCGAAAACTTGTTATCGAGACGAGAAACCAGCGCAACGCAGAAACGCTCACACACACAGACAGTGATCCTACCCTAATCCCTATACGGACGCTCACACACACAACAAAACTGCTTTTGTTTGTATTAGGGCTGCCAACTCTGACACGAAATCGAAGCTGTCTTTCAAAATATAAAATTTTTGGTTACGGGTACATAATGGACCCCTGCCCAAAGTCCTTAGCATTCCGGCTCGTTTTTACCACTCTTGCGTCCCTAGGAAAGGAAAATACATAAATAAATGGTTGTGCGTGAAATTAAAATTGGTAACTATGCTTTGCCAATATTACTTGTCTTAATCTAACTATAAGATCCGCAGTTGGCGACACGGACTTTACAATGAATCAACTTCTGGCGAATGAAAGAACGATAGTGTTGTTACAGTCGCAGTAAAAAAAAAGCCGTAAACGTACATACTCTTTGTTTCGAGGGCTGCCTACAAATGGGTAGGTTTTTTAGTTTTTAGGGTTCCGGACCAAAATGGTAAAAAGGAACCCTTATAGAATCACTCTGTCTGTCTGTCTGTCTGTCGGTCACAGATGGATATCTCGAGAACTACTGATGCTATCGACTTGCAATTTAAAATGGTAATAGACAACAGTTTTTTACTTATATAGCATATATAAAAATTTAAAAGAAATATTCTTATTTTGATTGCAGGGGGGCGGATAGGGGATCTCAAAAATTTTAAGTGAAGTTACTAGGCCGTGTGGGGTATCATATGAAAGGTATTTATTTGTACATTAATAAACAGTTTTTAGTTTTCCTTTAAACCGCATCGTTTTTGAGTTATTTACAAAAATGTTGAAAAAACGACCGTTCCCCCCCCCTTATCTCCGAAGTTTGCAGAGATAAACCCGTGATACTTTTATAGCTAATAGAAGTGTATGTAAACTTTATAGGAAAATTATAGCGAACTCTCTAATTTGCATAGTTTTTTAGAAAAAAGGGGGTGGAAGGGGGGTTTTCAAAAATTTTGTGAAGTTAATAGGTGATGTGGGGTATCATATGAAAGGTATTCATTTGCACATTAATAAACAGTTTTTAGTTTTTCTTTAAGCCGTATTGTTATTGAATTATTTACAAAAATGTCGAAATACCGACCGTTCCCCCCCCCTTATCTCCGAAGTTTGCAGAGATAAACCCGTGATACTTTTATAGCTCATAGAAGTGTATGTAAACTTAATAGGAAAATTGTAGCATACTCTCTAATATGCATAGTTTTTTAGACAATGGGGGTTGAAGGGGGGTTTTCAAAAATTTTGTAAAGTAAATAGGTTATGTGGGGTATCATATGAAAGGTATTCATTTGCACATTAATAAACAGTTTTTAGTTTTCCTTTAAGCCGTATTGTTTTTGAGTTATTTACAAAAATGTTGAAAAAACGACCGTTCCCCCCCCCCTTATCTCCGAAGTTTGCAGAGATAAACCCGTGATACTTTTATAGCTAATAGAAGTGTATGTAAACTTTATAGGAAAATTATAGCGAACTCTCTAATTTGCATAGTTTTTTAGACAATGGGGGTGGAAGGGGTGTTTTCAAAATTTTTGGAAAGTTACTAGGTTATGTGGGGTATCATATGAAAGGTATTCTTTAGCACATTAATAAACAATTTTTAGTTTTCCTTTAAGTCGTATAGTTTTTGAGTTATTTACAAAAATGTTGAAAAAAATAGCGTTCTCCCCCCCCTTATCTCCGAAGTTTGCGGAGATAAACCTTTGAAACTTTTATTACTATTAGAAGTGTATGTAAAGATTAGAGGAAATTTATTACAATCTCTCTACATAGCATACTTTTTTAGAAATCATCGAAAGTGTAAAAAGTCTACATAAGTTCCGCTATCAGAAAAGAGATGGCGCTGTCAAGGTTCTCCAACAAATATAAAACCGCCTTTGTCATAAATTATATTGTATGATGGCACGGAACCCTCGGTGCGCGAGTCCGACTCGCTCTTGCCCGGTTTTATTTTTTGTGCTATTTATCGGGTTTTCGCTTTTATCTCGAAAACTATGCTTCCTACCGATATGAACACTGCATAGAAAATATAAGCTGATCAAATTTGCTACTTTTACTCGGTAGTTTTTCAATACCTTCTTTAAAATAGATTTCGAGATATCTGCTCTTGAAAGTTTGTAGTATGGAAAAAAACATTTTTATCTCACATTTTTAGGGGACGAAGCCCCCTATTATGCATAGCGCTGTCTGTCTGTCTGTCTGTGTATGACACGATTACAACCGAACGCGTGATACCTTTTTTGTTAGCACTGTCTTAATGAGAGAAGGGTACCTACTGTACTGATTGATTTTGGTGACCCTAGGGTCACAGGGACCGGAGTTATTGTTGCGTCCTCATTGTACTAGGTATTTGAAAATTTTAAATTTAAATTTATTTTTTTGTTTTTTCTGAAACCTTTGCCCCTTTTTCTGATACCCCAGTACCAATGCTTGTTTGCTGTTTTTGACCGGATAACTCTTCAACTTTTCACCAAAAAAATCAATGCTGGCATCACTACTATCTATATCATTTACTTATTCTCTACGCAACTCTATTCCGATCCGAACCGCTACCATGACGTTCAGATTTGTTTGAAAATAGCTTTTGAAAGCGATTTAGGTAAAAAACTTGCATATTGCCATGACCAAAAATCATTACCTTCAGTCAAAAGGTCAAGTCAAGACTACTTCATTGTTGTAATCCAGTAACGTACATCTTTAAATATATCTTTATCATCAGTTTAGTTACACCATTTATAACTCGAGAAGGGCATTAATTATTTGGCGATTCTAGAAAGAAAACAAATCAAAGGTTTTAAGCACCTTTTAAAAAACCGGCCAAGTAAGAGTCTGACTCGCAAATTGCAAAACAATTCGTTCAAGGTAACAGTTCTATATATAACTTAAAGATTGCGAAATTGGATTGCTGGGGGCTTTACCACGAGTTTTGATAGTTAAAGAAAACGTTTTCGTTTTCATTTTTCCCCAAAAGAATTTCTACCTAGTTCCTAACCATTTCCGCCAGGTGCGCTTAAGGAAATTTATGGAACCAAACGAAAACGAAAAAAGTGCGATGCCGGCAGTAGAATGCTGCCTTCTCTCTTGCGCGTGGATGCAGTAATAATCTGACAAGGGATACTACCGGAAGATGGTCAGCAGCGTCTTTCCGTGTACCTATTAACATCCCGTACTGCGCTCGCCAACCCGCCTACCAAGCGTGGCGAGTATGGCAACGCCCCTAATCTTGGAGATCCATGCCCAGCAGTGGATGTAGACAGCAGTTCTACGGCTGAGATGATGAAGGTTATGTAAAATTCAAATTCAAAATTCAAATTCAATTTATTCACCATAACGTTACACAATAACATTGGCATTGGTAAGTAGGTAATACATAGGTAAAGCCGGATAAAAGTTAATTGGCTCCTGTAAATCCTCCTATCCTGAAAGCAAGGCTGAACATGTGACTTTGTGTCCGAATGTCTAAAAATATTCAATTAAATTCGCTTTGGACTTTATTAAAAGTTTTCAAATGAATGGGGTCTTGTTATTGTTCGTTTCCTGAAATTCCTAGTAGTGTTATTCTATACTCAGTATAATTACGTTAGAATGTATTTCCTATGTAGTAGGTATGGGCTTATTTTAACCGACTTCAAAAAGGAGGTTTCTAAACTCTAGAGACGACTAGATCAGTTCTTTCCTGTTCTCCAGAGAAAAGAACTGTCTCTTTCCGTGATAAATAAAATTAAGGTTTGGGCACTAATGTTGTCCAGGCACTAAAGCGTCCCGTGCAGCATGCTGCAAGCGTCAGCAACTGGTATTCGTGCTGTATGGGACGCTGCAGTGCCTGGGACATTGTTTGATGGATTAGACTTGCCCAGCACCTAAACCATCCTCTCAGCAAAGTCAGCTATTAGTCAGAGGAGATAACACGTCAATACGTGTGAAGCTAACTAAACCACAGGTTCACGAGGTTTTCCTTCAACCGTTAACCTCTCCAGCGTCGAGAGCGCCGATGTCGGCGCTCTCCAAAAACTTCCGTTGAGCGCCCAGGCACCGACGACGGCACTCATGGCAGACTGTCATTTTTTTTTTTAGTTTTAAAATTACAGGATTTTATTGCGTACCTTTTTTATTATTTTCCCGACGTTTCGGAGGAGCATATAGCCGCGGTCAAAAATCGGCAAGTGTATAAGTCAGCGATTGCCGAACATCTGCTGGAATCAGGACCTAACCACTGGATAGAACTACACGACCCAAAAGTTCTATCCAAAGAACGCCACTATTATAAGAGGATAGTTCGAGAGGCGATTGAGATCAAGAAACACCTAAATTTCAATCGTGAAGATGGTTTTCGTCTCTCTTCTGCATGGAATCCTGTGTTGAATAAGTGTGTGCGTTGTGTTCCGACTGTACAGCATTCCGATACCGTCAGTGTAGTGTGTCGTAATGTGAACTTGGACATTTCTGAATCTGAAGACGAATTGAGGGTAGTCGTGGATTCTGCCATCAATTCGCGGCGGTAGCTCCCAGCACATCAGTCCTCCCGCGACCAAGAACGCTGAAATGTGTTCGAAACGTCGGGAAAATAATAAAAAAGGTACGCGATAAAATCCTGTAATTTTAAAACTAAAAAATATGTTAACAAATCGCGAAAGCTTTTCAAGTTAGACTGTCATCTAGTCTATAGCAAATTAGCCGCTTTTTGCAAACCTGACCAGTAGCATGCTGTATATCATTAGACGCGAAATTTTACAGCCAATACGATCAAACAACTGGTTTAGGGCCCGCGAAAAAACGAGAAATTGACAAGTTTTACACTAACGATCGCGTTTACGTGCTCGGCGAAAAATTTTGTGATTGTCGAGTGATAATGCAATTTTGTAACGATGGATGAAGAAGCAACAACGTAAGTAATTGTTTTGTGTTATATATGAAATTAAACTGGAAAATATCTATAGTTTATTATGGTGGTACAAGATTTTGGGGTACGTGTCTTTTTTCAATTGAAAAAAGTGTGTAAAGTGATGAAATCAGGCTGCGAAAAAGATGCCGTCAGAAACAAAATACTTATTCTCACTCTAAATTTGACTATTCTTTTTATATTTGTATTTGAACTGTTAGAAAGATTCATTGTCTTTACATATATAGCAAAATCTTGTGATAAAACACGAAACTTTTTGAGAATTCTTGTTCGGAAACATACCCCAACAACAAGCCCGGTTCAAAGTACCGTCAGGCAAAAAATTTGATCGTAAATCTCCGTGCCTACATAAAGTGTGTCACATAGTTATTTATTTTGAGAAGCTTTATAAGTTTCTAGGTATTGCTACATACCTAAATCATTTTTTTTTTAAATCATTGTTATCACATGTTTTTATAATATCCTAGGATCCTACCCACTACATAATAATAAAAAAAACTTTAAAATATTATGTTTTGGTTTTGATTGATTATTAGTTATTTATAACTAGAAATGACTACGAATACGTACTAGGTTGCAACACTCACTTTGTGTCATTGCATTTTGATTTTTGAGCTGACGGTACCGTGCGCTCTGACGGACAGTATCGCGCGATGGCGGCGTTCAATTGTTTTGCTCTATGTTTATCTTTCGATTTATTCGATGTAATTAGTGCAATGGAAGTTTAGTACTGTTACAAGTTGTTTTACTTGTTTATATAATGTGTTTGTGATTGTTATTTCAGTGATAATTGTGTTCTTGGTAAAAGTGAAATACACAATGGATGTCTGGTGTTTGTGTTGTGAATTTTGGATTTATGCCAGGATAACATGAATAACAAGACGAGTTGGATGCATTTCTTAATTTCATACAACAGCTACTATATCTGTCATTTCAAAAATGTATGCAACATAATATAATCGTATGAGAACTTGAAAACTTTTATCAACAAGGGTAAAATTTATTTCCGCTATCTAAAAAACTGTGACGTTCTAGGGGATTTCTTCGAAAATCTCTCGACGCTGGAGAGGTTAAAGCACAGAATAGTAATGTATAGTGTTCCGACTTCATACAAACGGACGAAGCGCGAGCTATACCTACGCGCCTCGATCTCGGCTCTCACTCGGCATCTAAACAGTCGCGACTGTGACAGTGACTAACGGAGGTGTGTTAATTTTTTAACAATAACCGCGCGATTTTTTCAAGGATGTATTGTGCTGTTTTTGGTTGCATGAAATCTTCAAGAACGCATCCAGAGATAACTTTTTTAGATTACCTGGAAACTCTGAAAGGTAAGACTATAAAATAATTTTACTTACTACCTAGTAGGTAGGTACATAATGTGTGTCTTTTTAATGGACAAGTATTTCCTTTTAACTCCCGAAAAAAAATATGTCTGGATTCTTAAATAAAGTGAATAGAGTAAAGGAAAGTGATTGACACGAGTGAAATAGGTAGTTATAGGCGGTTCATGAATCATGATACGGTAGGTACGCTTGTGTAAAAACCTCGGGGCATGTGTGTTTGAAATGAAAAATGAAATGAAATGAAAAATGATTTATTTGCAACACTTACAAACTTAAACAATGAAATCTTAATCTAAGAGACAACTAATAAGTGTCACAAAATGGTCCTGGTTCAGCATAATGTTAGTTGTATGCACAACTAACGCTGATCTTCCACCAGGGCCGATGGTGGCATCACGGACGTAACCTCTGGGATAACATAAATTATGACTATAGAGCGAATTAATTAAGTTATAGACTATAGAGCGCAAACGACCAAAGACAGATAACAAAGAAGCAACAATACAAAAATATATTAAAGAGTAGGTAAGTAGAAAAAAAAATAGCAGATAATATACATTGTATACTATAAGGTAGGCTCCGTTTAGCAAATGCAACTTAATCAAATAAAACTAAATCACTTCAACCATCCACAAATTTCCGAGTACTTATAAAATGCTAGTGTCATGTCTAAGACTTTCCTGTTCCAACTGTTGTTGAATTAGGAACTTTTTCAGTTTGCGTCTAAAGGTGTACGAGCTTTGCAGAGCTTTCGCTTTGTTTCGTTTTGTTAGTTTGTATAATTCAAAGTAAAGACGTGGTATTTAATTTATTATTAACTAGCTTCTGCCCACGACTTCGTTTACGTAGAAGGTGAAAATATTTTTAAATAATACCTACGTTAAGCGTAATTTTAGGTAGGTACCTACATCACGCTTTCATCAGTAAGAGCCTTCAGGAGGCTTTAATTGACCCACAAATACAAAGTATTTACCTCCTGGGAGATTATAACTTACCTGATATTAGTTGGCCTACCTCTCTTATCAATAAAAGCTTGTGTAATGCAACCGGCTACTTGTGCTTAGATACATCGCCTCGCGCCCTTGAACTAAACAACTGCATGTCTTCCTTGGATTCATTACAATATAACTATATAAGAAACACAGCTGGTAACATTCTTGACTTATTTATAACCAACTCGCAGTGCACTCTGGAACCTCAGCAAACTCCCTTATTAAATTCATCTCCATATCATCCGCCATTTATTGTGACTGTGCCTCTCCGGCTACCGAATGATTCAATGAGAAAATTATTTACTCCTAAACATAACTTTCGATACGCCGACTACACCCTGATAAATAAGGAAATATCTGCGATCGATTGGCCCGTACTTCTCAACCAGCTCAATGCTGAACAATCTGTCGATAGTTTCTACGACCACATCAATGGTATAGTCAAAGAGCTTGTTCCCCTCTCGCGACCAAAATCCACAAAATTCCCTGTTTGGTTCACTCGACCCCTGATCAGTATCCATAAACGTAAGCAAAGGGCATGGATCAAATGGAAAAAATACCACAACAATAATGATTACCTAAAATTCTCAGAACTAAGATCTTCATTCAAAGAGAAATGTCACGAACATTACGTGCAATACATGAATAGAGTTGAGGACAGTATTACTGTTAATGTCAAATATTTTTGGACCTACATTGCTAAACGTAAAACCAAATCCAGTATACCGTCTTCCATGATATACCTAGATAGTAATTCCTCGGAACCTGAAACGATATGTAATATGTTTTCTGCCTTCTTTGAGTCGGTATTTGAACCCGGAACAGGTCCATTACCTCAATGTGAATCACTTAACGATAACTTCAACTCCAACGTATCCGTCTCGAATATCTGTCTTGAGGAGGAAAGCGTTTTGAGGGAGTTGAAACTTCTTGACCCTACTAAAGGCCCTGGCCCGGACTCATTACCTCCTAGCTTCCTTATAAACACAGCTTCCACAATATACTTGCCCCTGACAATCATCTTTAACAAATGTCTTGCTCAGGGCAATTTCCCTGACGTGTGGAAACGAGCCTTCATAACTCCGGTTCACAAAAATGGTTCCCATCAAGATGTCACTCATTATCGACCAATTTCTATTTTACCCGCTTTGTCCAAGCTGTTTGAAAGGCTGGTGCACAATGCAATATACCCAATCCTACACAACATTATCCTGCAAAACCAACACGGATTTGTTAAGAAACGTTCTACCGCTTCAAACCTTATGGTTTTCACAAACAATTTATTTGAAAACCTGGACAATCGTGTGCAAGTCGACGCAGTATATACGGACATACAAAAGGCCTTCGACAAGGTGGATCATACCATATTACTAAATAAGATAGCATACAATGGTATCAGAGGTAACCTACTTCGTTGGTTCGCCTCATACGTCTCTAACAGAACTCAAAAAGTTGTTATCAACGGCCATCAATCTCGCAGCGTGACGGTGACATCTGGTGTTCCCCAGGGATCCATCCTAGGCCCGCTCCTTTTCGTCCTCTTTATTAACGATATCGACCAGTGCTTTGTAAATTCAAAATTTCTACTTTACGCCGACGATCTCAAAGTCTATATGTCTATCAAAAACGTCCAAGACTGCATGCTGCTCCAAGAAGACCTCAACAGGTTCGCTGCTTACTGTGACGCCCACAAACTATACCTGAGTATACCAAAGTGTAATGTTATCAGTTTCTCTAAAAACATTAACATGATCAATTTCCATTATAATCTCAACAACTTCCAACTAAATAGAGTTTCTATGATAAAGGACCTTGGTATACTACTCGACAGTAAATTACATCTAAATCATCATGTTGAAAACATCATTAACCAAGCTTTTAAAATGTATGGTTTTATTATGAGATCGTCCATTGATTTTAGACAACCCTCTACATTTCTTAACCTTTACAAAGTGCTGGTTCGCTCTCAGCTTGAGTACGCGGCACCTGTATGGAACCCATTTTACAAAAAATATATAGACGCTATTGAAAAAGTACAACGTAAGTACCTTCGCTCGATGAACTTCAGATGTCACCGTCATCGTTACCCAAACCTGTATGCCAACCTACTCTCCAAGTACAAACTCCACAGTTTAGAATCAAGGCGGATGTACCTTGAAGCCGTAACACTACACAATATTGTGCACAATAAGTTCGATTGCATGGATCTTGTCAGAAAAGTCTGCTACGCAGTTCCGAGATCATGCAATTTGCGTACTACTCGCATGCGCTCCTTGTTCGCGCTCAATACCTGCAGAACCAACTCGGGACTGCGTGCCCCTATTAGACGTATGGTTGAGTCCTATAATAATAACTTTGCTGACTTAGATATATTTGCTTTATCCCTTTATAAATTTAAAAAAAGTCTGCATCACATTGAACTTACCTAATTTACATAAACCTTTCTCTTTTGTATTTTATCCTGTTGACTCTGATCTAACTTATTATGAGCATCTTCCTTTACTCCTTCACTTTATTTTTGTGTGTCATGTGATATTTTTCTTCTAATCTCATTTTTAATTTTAAATTTTCTTTAATTATTATTAGATGTACCTCTAGCTGCATCTCTTTGCTTTATACTACAAAACTTCAAACTGTGGAAAACGCCGTGGACTATAGTATAACTAAGTGTAACTTCCCTTAGGAACTTTCTATTTTGTTATTTAACATGTATATTATAGTTGTTTGTTTTTCCTAATAAATAAAATAAAATAAAAAATAAAAAAGAGTGGAACTTTAAAACGTTAGGTAAAAGTACTGGGTCTTATAATCTTAAATCATTTAGATTGTAGGTTATTCTAATAATTCATAACTATGTTATTTTATAGTACTTCTGCGTACACTGTATTTTTAATTTATCTATTCAGTTCACAAAGTATTATATTTGTTTATATAAAAAAAGTATATTTACAATCACAAAACTAAATGGAAACACAAAGAAGGCAAATTTAATTAAAATGCTAGAGGTGGGCAGCCCTATCGCATGTTTACGTACCGCGCGGCTGTAGGTATGTATTTATTTAAAAAATACGGCCGAGTTAAAATACTGTATACTTTACTATTCTGCTATTCTGTGGTTAAAGCATTCTTAATGTGCACATACATTTCCCAAGAGCTTAAAAATGCATTGGTGCACGGCCGGTATAGAACCCATGACCTTCGCATTGGAACTCGGGAGTACATGCATACTACTCGGCCAACACGGCTATTACACACAAACTAGATGAAATAATAATTTACACATTTTCTCTTCTATCTGGTTATTAGCGATGGTGGTTCAAACAAATAATTGATTAGCCATTGTAGCCCGTAGGTGCGGTAAATCCCTCCCTTCAGATAATTGATTGCAAATTCCAACAGCTTCATCCCAAGTAACATAATAGCCAAGAAAGTCGTTAATCTGTAAACCATCACAGTTTCGTCTAAAATACCTACTCTAATCTGTCAAGTCATTACAGATAATGATTTGGTGATAAACGGACCGGCAGATTATTTCCCTTTCTCCTGACATTTATTAAAAAAGTTGTAACGACTTTGAGGTTTGGTAATTTTCAAAGTGCTACATACAACAGTAAGGAGGATCTTTTACTAGACCGCATCTTAATTCAGAATTAATTCTTGACCTCACTATTATATAGGATCTTCTTACGTATGTACCTGTTGTTATCTTAACATTTGTTACATACTTATATATTTTAACGTTTTTAACTGTCTAAATTTTATTTTGTTTAAGTATTTTATTTGTCTTTTGTTTTAATGATGATCTCATTATAATTTAGTTAGGTACCATAAATGTGATATAGATATATTTAGTTACTTTTAGTATAAATTTAAAGAGTGGCTTAAATATAAGAACTGATCCTTGTCATTTTATTGTTGAATGTGTTTATATATTTAAATATGGTCGGCGTTCCTTTTTATAAATAAATAAACTACTACTAACGGCATTGTCGAACGACACGTGCATGCAAAAGGCCTAAAGTAGAGTTTCAAATTAAACTTTTTTCACAAAAAACCGACTTCAATGATAAAACCTAAATGGTTGCTGAAAACACCAAAACCCTTGATAAATCAGGAATCCCTTTATCAGAACTGGGTTTAAAAGCGAGTAAACATTATCTCTGGTTTCACTTAATAAAGTGAAACCAGAGACGAGATATTTAACTTGTCTTTGGGAAACAAAAAACCCAACCGCAAGTTTATAGAGGGCATTAAAATCCAGTACACACTGTTACATTATTTCATCCCATTTCATGTAATTTCAATGGCCCTGATGACGATGATGATGATGATGTATAGGTAAGTATGATGATCAGTGGATAGGGATATATAATAAATGAATAAAATAAATAAATAATGCTGGGCAAATCACACAGCATCATCTAGCCCCAAGCTAAGCAGATATTTATTTATTTATTTATTTATATATATTATCTTAGCAATCTGTCGATGTCATATTGAAGAGCTTTGGTAACCACCTGTGGGTCTTCTTCATTAGTTCCACTTCGCCAAATTATACTTCCTGAATGCAAATGCTTGTCATTAAGGTAAATATGCCAAAATCGCTATCTTCCCTGCAATATTTGAGGAGCTCCCTCGATTCATCACGCATCCCATCATCAGAACTAAGTTTTAAGAACGGGACCTAATTCAGAGTGTACTGAAAAATAATTTTCCAGATTTTGTATTAGAGAACAGCAAGGAATTGACATTTTTTGACAGCAATCGTTGCTGTCAAATGCCTGTTGCAAAACCTGTTGCGAGATACGTAATCACCCTGCCGTTTATAAGCAACGGAGTTATGAGAAAACAAAATACAGACGATTTGAGAATCTCCTCCGCTTCATTAATTAACTATTGATGCTCTTTATGTTATGTAATTTGATTATTGTTATGTTAAATATTATATTAATTTAGACTTCCGCATGCAAAGTGTACGGTCTAACCGCACTATCCTCTCGCGTCAGCATTTTATGTTTATTGTCGTAATATCAACGGCCGCGCTCTCGTCAGTTCATGTCCGCCTCTCACACCGGGCGCGTGGCTCATTATCATTATGATTATCATTTAATTATCAAAGTTCATGTCAGCCTCTCCTACCGGGCGCGTGGCTCAATATCATTATGTATATCATTTAATTATCAAAGTTCATGTCAGCCTCTCATACCGGGCGCGTGGCTCATTATCATAATCATTATCATCATTTAGCTCGTAGTGTTTTGGAATAAAATCCATTTATCAACTATCAACATCTTATCATTTTAAAAGGTGTAAGACCTTACACAAAGTAACTTTGTTTTTGGAAATAAATGAAAAAATGAAATGGTGAACAAAGTTATCGTGTTCGCGGATAACTTCGTCGTTTATGAACCGATTTGGATGATTATTCTGTTGTTGGAAAGGAGATATCCCAAAATTGGACCCCTCAGTGGTTAAAAATATAGGTTGAATGATGAACAGTTATTTTTGAATCGATCTCCATGAGGGGTAGTTGCCATACTCACCATGCTTGGCAGCGGGTTGGCGAGCGCGGTACGGATGTTGTTGATACACGGGAAGACGCTGCTGCCCATCTTCCGGAGGTATCCCTTAGCAGGCTCTTACTGCATCCACGGACATGAAAGGAGGGGTAAAATTCTACTGCCGGCACCCCACGGCAAATGTTTTACCCACGGCACGGTTATGATATACAGGGGTTTTAAAAATGCTAACACCTTTTTAGTGACCATTATTATTAACATTTGAAACAATCACAATTTCTTTTTAATAAGTGCCTATAACAAAATCAAGTAGGTAAACCGAAGAATATTAACTAATAAATAAAAATTTGTACTTTTCAGTCGGAATTGGTAAACAACATAATCATACCAAGTAGAAATCCCTAAACCGACTTAAAAGTCCAATTATTTTACAAAATTTCATTTAATATTCGTCGGTTTACTTTTTTTATTAAATCTCAGCTCAGCAACAATTGAATCGAGGACAGAAACGGTAAGCCACCTAATAAAATAAATCAATCATGTTCTAATTCAAAGGATAATCTAGTCACGTAATTAGTTTGTTTATTATGTCGATAAAAAGGCAGTAATTTTCAAAGGAACACGATCCTATACACGCTACACGTGGAGAAAATGACCTGCTCAGCTGGGTATTCACTAGAAATATGCTATTTATTTACTCTGATATATATTCAATAAAATTAAGGTCAGATTTACCTTGAGCAAATCTGTATACAATGTCATATCTCTAGGATTAAAATTACTATAATAAATGGAATCAGGCGTTCATCATCATCATCATTTCAGCCGTAAAACGTCCACTACTGAACTAAGGCCTCCCTCATGGATCTCCATGAGGGGTAATTGCCATACTCACCACGCTTGGCAGGCGGGTTGGTGACCGCAGTACCTATGGGATGTTGATACACGGACAGACGCTGCTGCCCATCTTCCGGAGGTGTCCCTTAGCAGGCTCTTACTGCATCCACGGTTAGGAGAGGAGGGGTAACATTCTACTGCCGGCACCCCACGGAAATTGCCTTACTTCAATCAGGCGTTACTTTGCGGAAATACATATGACAATAAAATGCAATGAAAAATATCTAGTTTTAATTCCGCTAATGCTGAGATGCATATGCACCGCCCTCCCGCCCGCTAATTATGCACATGCAAGGCTGTCTGTCTTTCGTTCCAGCCGCCGACCAGTCAACATCTCGGCTTTTCACCTGAAAATGCCTCGCGGAGCCATTAAGTATTAAGCAAGCCCGGCTCGCTCTTGGCCGGTTTTATTATTTATATAGATAAGATAAGATACCTACCTCTATATAATAAATAGATATTCATACTGTATACCAGTTGCTGACTGTCATGATGTATGGTGCTGTATGGGACGCTGGAATCCCTGGACATCGTGAGATGGATTAGGCTTGCCCAGCACCTATACCATCCTCTCAGCTAAGTCAGCTATTAGTCAGAGGAAAGAGGAAATAATGGATAATGGTCAATACGTATGAAGCTAAACTAAGCCGCGCGTTCCTCACGATGTCTTCCTTCACCGTTAAAACCTGTTTTTAGGCGTCACAATATAGGCGTGATAAAAATATTCGACGGGACAGCTAGTTAACAATAATGAATATAATATATATATATATATTATATTCATTATAATAATGAATATAATATATATATATATATTATATTCATTATTGTTACTGACCTATGTCGTCCCACAGCTAGGCAAAGGTCTCCCCCAATGTCCTCCAACCATCCCAATATATTAAAATGTTAATTATAATTTAGAATGGAATAGACCTTAGCCTGGAACTAATAAGATGATGATGGCTTAGCATCTTCAATTCTTTTCAATCTAACGATCGTCTAATCAGTATCACTTGAGATATGAATAACATTTGAAACACAAATAGGTAACTACCGCGGATTCTACCTGGCAGTCTCGTTAGTATTCTCAAGAGGTATTATAATTTTTGATGGAGGTTTCTAGGTAGAATATATATACTTATCCATACATTCAGTGGCATTTAGTTCAGTGCATCCTCAGTGGAAGGAATCGGGCACCTTGGTTTTAACTTGAATACCTACCTCGTGTGTGCACAAGTTTTCAGACAAAGTAAAACTAAACCGTGAGGTGCCGGCCTTAGAATGTTGCCTCTCCTATCTTGCCCGTGGATACAGCAAGAATCTGCTAAGGGTCTGCTCTGCTCCGAAAGATGGGCAGAAGCGTCTTTTCGTGTATCTCTTACTTAAATTTTGAACATACATACCTAATTTATTTTTACACCATTTGAAAATTAAAGGAATATTTTAAAATATTTACCGCCACGAAGTTGCGCCAGCTAGTTAATAACAATAACCTAGCAATTAGCATGCTACAAAGGTCTACGAAGCTCTACGAAATGGTTACGCCGAGCTACGAGCAGCGCATTTGAATCTTCTGTCCAGCTATAATTAGCACGGACGTTTTCTTTTCAAGAAATAAGAAATGTGTATAGGTGTGCCTTTAGCTAATTGATTAAGTCAGCACCGAGCTTTATCTCCCTTGAAGCTAGTTAATTCTATTAGTGGAAGGTCCGAGCGTCCTCCGAGCCTTTCCCGATAGCGGTGTTATAAACTTATATTATTTGATATATGAAACGAGTATACTCATATCTAAGTACGTTCGTAGAATCGGCTTATGATTAATGGAACGGTCTTATTTTAATACTAGCTGTGCTAGTAAGCTCGTCCGTGTAAACTAAAATTTAGTAAGCCTGTAAATAAGCCATATAATACTCCTATAGTGACCGTAATAATAAGAAGACGTATCAGAAAATTCGAAGAAAGCTCAGAGCAAGAGTTAAGTAAGTATTTTTGGTTTGTTAATTTCCGAAACAGCAGGTACGTGCGATACTCAGAACATTTTACGAAATAAAAATAAAGTGCTGTATGGGTAAATATATTTATTTATTAAATCTTTTCAAAGTTACTCTCCATCAGCTTTATTCAAACCAGTTTTCGAAACACTTTTTCCAGTCTGCCGCAGACACCTCGTTTAAAGCCTGCTTTAACGCTGACAGCGTATCTACCAGCGACGAAAACTGTATCCCATTGAGCTCATTTTTAGGATTCCGGACCAAAATGGTACAAAGGAACCCTTATAGAATCACTCTGTCTGTAAGTCTGTCACAAGTGGATATCTCGAGAATTACTGATGCTAACGACTTGAAATTTGAAATGGTTAAAGATAACACTTTTTTTTCATTCGGAAGCGGTTTAGTTTGGAAGGCCAAGAACTAAAGCGACGAGTCGCTGCATTCCTCTCCGTGATCAGTCGTCTTATCTCATCAGGCAGGTCGCAGTTACGATCAGGCGTTGCTGGGACCTGTCTAGACAAGTCCCGAACAGCGGACTGGTCAGGGAGTCGACCGCAATAGCGAGGTCGTCGGAGGTCGGAGATTTGAACTCCATCAGCGCTGACGCATCGGAGTCCGAGTCGGAGTTTTTTTTCGAATTGACTTTTAATGTTGTTGACCGCAGATGGTCATGACAACGTTACCGGACTATGGCGCGCGCAGAGGGCGCCCAGCCGCAAAAGTTAGGTTGGGGCAACAAGCTTAAGGGCACCACTTAGTTTCGAACCACGGCTTAGACTGTTGCCAGATTTTTAGATGTAGTGATGGTTAACGTCCAAGTGCAAGATAATTAAGATGGAAGAGTCTATTCTTCGGCCCTCGGGTAAGAGGGTAAGGCCGCGGTGGCCACCTACATCGGGAGATATTTCTTGTCCAAGATGTTCGCCTCTTATCAAGGCCCCATGTTGCTGGGCTATCATCCTGAGTAGCCCTAGAAGGCTCTCAGGATCAAGCCCACCCAGAAAATCTGGGCTAGACATCGCGCGGGTTGGGGTTTCCCTCCTTGTCTAACCTATCCTACCTAAAAGAGGCGCTGCCAGTGAGAAATGTATATTTTTGAGCGGTTTGAGACGGTCTACACTCGACGGCGCGCTTGCGCCCTATTGGTCCACGCAGCAAGAAGACGCTCCGTCTTGTAGTGTTGACAGAAAAGTTTGCAAATGTACTTTAAGTGAAGTTTTGGGAAAAATGTACTCATTATTATTCTACTCACAACCGACTTGGTTATTTGATTCTCTCATACCTCATCAGTTAGGATCTCTATACTTACAAACAAATTGGGTAGAAATCTCGGAAACACATCAGAGGAATAAAACACAAGGATTTTTTCGACTAGCTTTACTTTAATTTCTTTGACTAGATTGTTCATTTACTCGAGATAAATTGAACACTTATTCTACTGCTAATACCACAATAGATTGGCAATGGAGTAACAGAAATACGAATAAAACATGTTTATATGTTTTAGAACGAATTTTAGTTTTACTACCTAGGTAAAATCTACATTATATTTAGGCATTTTCGCAAAGTTACTATAAATATAAAACCTTGTTTAATGTACTTTTCCCCAAACAGTCCTATATAAACTGTCTAGGCAAATCTCAATGTGGTTAATTGAATCGGCACATCAAGAGATGTCACATTATTGTGCCTACGGTTTGCTAGAGTATTTAACTAGTTTTAATCTTTTGACAAAACATTAAATTGACCCTCTTATAGCACGCACGACCTGCATAGCACATTGAATCTTATTTGTTTTAAGTACAACTAGAACTTCTACTCAAATTGTTACTATGCTGCATGCTTTGATAATTTGTAATAACTTTAATTTGTGTATTCGAATACATATTTACAAATAGCATATTAAAAATATATATTTAACAAACGGCCAGCACATAAACGGGGGCCAGTATAAAACAAATGGAACATGACAAGACAAGAAGAGTCCATTAACAATAAGGCTACGTCTGCACTGACCGGCAACTTGCATGGCGCCTTGATTCTTGTTGCGTACTAGCGAAGGCGCCAAGCGCGCAGTGCTACCAGTTACAAACATTTTAGAAAAATTCACTAATATTCATTAACATTTTGGCAAACAGCATTTTAGGCGCCAAATAAGCCAGCTGTCAGTACCTCGTAGCCCAAGCATATCGTACAACTAAGCCTGGATCGTTTACTTCCTGAAACAGGAGATGGGGTTGAAGTAGCACTGGCGGAAGCGGACCTGTCGCTTGTCGGCCCTCCACTGGCGGGCGAGACGGCCGTCGACGGTGCGCACACCCCAGCGGGGCTCAGCTGGAGGCCAGGAGCGGGTGCCACGGACAATTCTGGGGGAGGAGAAATGATATTTATATTTTTCAAAGAAATAAATCCCATCTTAAAAATTTTACTGTTCCGTTGGGATTCGAACCCACGTCCGTCAAATCGATACTTGACGCTTCCTTAAGCCGGAAGTGCTTTGACCGCTAAGCTACAGAACCCATGTCGGGACCCGCTGAAATTCTTGATTAGTTTGTTGATATGATATTAATTTCTTTGAAAATGTTCTACTTAAGTGTGGTTAAACACTATAAAAATAACAACTACATATATTTATATTTTCACATGATTTTACTTAGTTTCACGTGTCCTGGTAAATCTTCAAATCTAATTTTGCAAGCATGGGTTAGAAACCCACATCCTGATCCGGTTAGGCCTTATTCCGGTGACAATACTATATGCAATACTAAATACTGTTAAAAAACATGGCGGATGTGTATGAAAACTTGTTTTATAATTAGCAATTTGTTAGAACGAAGTTCATTAACGCATTCGGAGTGAATTCGCAGAAATGTTTACGTAAAGCAAAGTTAAAAGGATTGAAGCCCTCCCCATGCGACTCCTTTCCGCCTTTCATCATATCGCACAGTCACTTTCTAAAACAAACCTCAATGCAAAATTACAGTCTCCGAAGCTCTTACAGTTTTACATATTTCTTGATAAGTGAGTGATTTCCTCGTTTATATATTGACCTTACTCGTAATAATCCTGTTTGTAGATTTTATAGCTTACTTTTGCCATAAAACGTAAGTGATGTAAGTAATACAACGATTAAGTGTATCTAGAGCTATATAAATAAAAAAAATGAAATGGTGTTCGTTGGTAAGCTCGTGACTTGAATAAGGCTGGAACGTTTTGTTATATTTTGTTTAAATTGTTCATAATTTGATATGACAAAAGATGACGAGAAACCGTGACGCGAATAACACAAGCCTATAATTGATAATAATTAATTCTACCATGATTGCCACGACCACTTTGATAAGAGTGTAATTGTCTAAGAGAAACAGAAGAAGAGACATGAACTACTCGTAGGTTCTTATGAAAATTAATTTGAAAAAAATCTCAGAAAAGGAAATCCTAGAAATAATTGTTTCCTGCTTATATGTGATCGATCATCACTCGCCAAATACGTAAAGTGAGAAAATTTATTTCTAGTATAGACTTTCGAATCGCTCGTCTTTGACCCAAAGATTCGAAAGTCAACCCAATGTCAATTATTATTCTATCAATCCTTCGGTTTCCGTAGTACAAGCTTTGCTTAGTTTGGGACAAGATGGTGTTGTGTGGTAGTGTCCAGCATTATTTATGTCATTTCAGTCATATGTTATAGTTCATTTAATAAATGTATTCATTTAATTTCCTAGGATATTTCCTAGGAAATGCTGCAACTAGATGAGCCCCTGTTACATTATGTGTGCTGGGCAATCCTTATCCAACTATAATGTTGCTATGAGGCAATGGGTAACCAGTTGCTGACGCTGCTCTTGATGTGAAAAGCCTTTTTGTACTGAGTCCGTTAAATAGTTTAATTTCTTATTGCCATTAAACGTAAGAATATAGGTAAGAACATAACAGTTTGAAGCTGGATGACTTGTGCAGGGGGGTAACTTATCTATTAAGATGTCTGTTTATCAACCCTTATAGTTTCAATTTGTCTGTCTGTCTGCGGCTTACCGAAGATACTATATGACGACCTCTGTGGCGCAGCGGGCGAAGGTGCGCCTGCGAGGCAAGAGGTTGCGGGCCCGTCTCGGGACAAATGTTTGTACGATCTAATATAAGTAATCCATAACACAAGCTCTGCTTAGCTTGGGGCTAGATGATGCTGTGTGATTTGTCGAGCATTATTTATTTATTATTTATTTATTTATTTATCTGCTGATATTTTTTCAGGGCGTTCCAGATGTTTTTCTATAGGTATATATATATATAATAAAAATATATATCTATGTAGTATAATGTATTAAGTTTATCAGTCGTCTAGTACCCATAACACAAGCTCTGCTTAGATTGGGGCTAGATGAAGCTGTGTGAATTGTCCAGCATTATTTATTTATTTAAATTAGTCTTAGCATGTATGTAATTTTGCTATCTAAAACTTAGATACAAATCGAGCAAGCTCTTAGTGTCCCACTGAATAAAAGCTTTTTAGACCAACTTAAAATAAATACAACGTAAAGAGTTCTCATAGGTCTTCCTGTTGTGTGACATCAACATAGTCGTAAACTCACACGTACACTATTCAGCACGTTTCACGTCGTAAACGAAAAACGTAGTTAACTTTATGTTTTCCATTTATCAACGTCCGGAACTATGAATTTGGTTGGTAATAGTTACTTTGTAGCAAGACAAATCGAAAACCGAAAGGGGGTGATTCTGACCATCTCAAGAAATAACTTTTGTCCTACGACTTTTCAGGATTGAGTAATTTTCATTCAAGAAAAGACCACGAAAGTTTTAACTTCAACAGCTGATTATACGATAATGACAACCTAAAAGCCAGCTGATTCTTGAAGCTGACTCCGCGAAGATTTGCCGTTCAGGTACATATAAAAATACCTATAATCTCAAATAGGTTTTTTTATATTCAGCCGTTACTGTCCCACTGCTGGGCAAAGGCCTCCCTTTTTTCCTTCCACTCCTCGCGACTTAACGCAGTTACAGGCGAAGATGGTAAATATGCGTCAAGCTTGTCCCGCCGTCTCATTCTCGGCCTTCCACGTCGCCTCCTAGCATTTAGTGGGCCCCACTCTGTGCTGGTCTTCGCCCACAAATCGCTGGACACGCGGCAGACGTGTCCGGCCCAGTTCCACTTCAGGCTGGCGGCTTTGTGACCAAAGTCAACGATTGGTGTTTTGGTCTGACAGTATAGTCTACTCAAAAAGCATGTTTTTTTTTAAATTAAAACAATAAACCGATTATTACCTTAAGATCATTTTCACATCACACCATCTAGTAAAACTATAAATAAAAATGTAAAAAAAACGAACAGATTTTTTTCCTTCTAAAACTACTTCTTTTCATAGGCTGAAAACAAATTTTCAGGTTAGTATACATGTTATAATACACCCTGTATATCGTGATGTCCTATTGACTTTCAGCTTCGGCCAATCAGTGAGCTGATGTGTTTTCACATTTGTTAGCTCTCGGTTTTTTACAGATAAAAATGGTGTGTACTTTTTATATTTACTAACATTTTCGAAATCTTTCGAATTCCCCCTTCAAATAGTCGGCACAAATTATCACATGGTTTCGAACTTACATCTATTTTTTTTAAATGGCGCACTTCTCAAAATCGGTTTCAATGTTTTTTTATCATTTCTTTGTACCATTTGATACTTGACTATGTGTAAACAGATATTCTCAACGTATTAATAGAACTTAATTAAAATTGGTCCTTAGTTAGCAACTTTATCAACGACGAGACCTTTTTGTGTGGCTAACATTAATTAATTTATTTAATTTTCTGTTACGAGCTGGGGGTTCGGGATTAAATAATGTAGTCCAATTAAACCAAAATTAACACTTTAATCTCAGACCACACTAATAAGAATCTTACAGCAGATTCACGCAGGAAAACTTCTTCACTGTACAACACTGAACACCACTAAAACACTTGTTCACTATTCACTATAGCACTTGTACACTGTACACTTGTACTATTCACTTGTACACTTGTACTCTGCATTTAAAAGTGAGCATCATGTAAATATTTTCGATTTATAGATTGTTATTATAGATTGATATTATAGATTGACACTGTAAGACAGTTTAAGAAAATTCCACTTATAAATTCGAAAGTTTGTACTAATTTTTGTTAACTTTTCAAGCAAAACTACCCAACAGATCAAGCTGACGTTTGACGACTCGTAGATCAGGATTGCCACACTGTAAGACAGTTTAAGAAAATTCCACTTATAAATTTGAAAGTTTGTACTAATTTTTGTTAACTTTTCAAGCAAAACTATCCAACAGATCAAGCTGACGTTTGACGACTCGTAGATCAGGATTGCCACGTAGGCTTTTTATCCAAGTTCAAGGCATGCTAACTTGCGGTCAAAAGCTAGTGTCTAGTAAAACTATTTTGGTGTGGGCAAGTAATACCAAGTACCAAAATAGGAGCCGGGCGTCCATTGTCTTCATTAAAATCGATGAGAGGATAAGAAACATAAAATGTATTAATTAAATAAACATTATGCTGAAAATTGTTTTACAAAGAATCACAAACTTAGGCGATCAATTTTAATGGCAGCCATTTTTCACGTCTCTACAATAATAAAAGAAAATAGGTAATTAATATCGGGTCTATCCATAAGTCTGGATAATATTAAGGCTAGGTAGACACAGCTTAGAATTAAGAATGAGAATCACGAATTTGTGTATAATATCCGAGATAAAGATAATTGTTTCGTGAAATAAAAGGAAGAAACGCGCAAAATATTAGTCTTATCGTACGCCTTTGCAGGTGGTGTCTTTGTGTAAATCTATCTGGTGATCTAATTTGGAAAACTTAAATTAATTAGCCATCATTGCTTGGATAAAAAGTGTATTCAACTAAACCTAATTGATGGATCTAGCAAGCGGAGAAAGCAATTTTGAGATTAATCACAATGCTGTCGTTATCAAATTGTGTATCCTAGTAAAAGAAAACTAACACCATTAATAAGGTTCAAAGGCACTATTTTTAAAGTTTTTACTTCCTAATGAAAACGCCTCATTCTACTAATAGCTAGAACGTGAACATTGTGTTAAGTCAAATGTCAAAAGAGCGTACGCGTGATATCGTACCTACTCTTTTAAGTGACTTAAGTTTATCTATGCAGGAAACTCTTCACGACATACTCGAAAAAGTTTATCCATGCAGGAAATATATACAGGACGAAAATTTCCACAACCGCACATACCAGACGAAATAGTTCTCCCTCGTGGTTCCATTAATGGGTTAAAATAATGGGACCACAAAAAAATACACCGGTTTATACGAGTACGTTCTTATTGAAGTGAATGCATCCGAAGTTTAACTCGTGGATCATGCAATATTGATGCATTAGCATTCAATGGCCACGAAAGATTGTTTAATGTAATATGCAACCTCGCGGAAATTGTCTACGATTGACATTTAGGTACCTATTGTAAGAGATGGTAATGATGACCGTATATAATATAAATATCGTAGGATGATTTGATAATTCGAATTATCGCGAAAATTCTATAGATTTTGCGAAAACACGGATAATTAGACAATTATTAATTGTGATTACGTAACCATCCAAAATACTTCCTGTGACAGAACCATCTTGGTAAATGGTTAAAATGTAATCACAAATTACAATTGTCTAATTATCCGTGTTTTTGCAAAATCTCTAGAATTTTCGCGATAACTCGAATTATCAAATCATCCTACGACTTATATACCAACTTACAATGTGGTGTTATCCAAAGATTTTAATCGTTAGATATAACTAAAAAACTAAAATAGATACACACCAAAAACGCATCGTCTTTATATGTGTGTCACTACGACGGCATTATTGTTACAATGCCGACGCAGTGACAATGGTTTAGCCAATAAATCAAACTGTTATTGTTACCATTTTACCATTACCATTGGGCAATCATATTGCACGAACTTTCGTAAAAACAAAAAAACACACTCCACGTCCGGATAACACTGTGTTTAGAGGAAAACTGATTCCAAATGAGTGATCTCACTCATTTCGTTTGGAATTAAAAGGATGCGGTCTCATACAGTGAGGGCGTATCTAACGATTTAAATCTTTGTTGTTATCATAATAATAAAATAATTATAAATCATTTATTTCTCTCACAAAAGCATTATCGAGACAAATATTTAGGTAAATACTATTTAGTATCTCCAAACTAGCCCAGCTAAATGAAGGGCATGAACTGGGGTTCAAATCGTCACTGGGTGAAATTACGATCAATTAACCGTTTGGGTCCCACTTCTGGGCAAAGGCTTCCCCCAATTCCCTCCATATATCCAGATCATGAGCTGCTTCCCTCCAGTCAACGATGTACTGATCGAGTAATTAATTAATTAATCGATTTAATATGTAACTAAAATCCAAACACAGCAAACCCGAACACAACAATGCACGACATAACATTGCTCCTACTAATTATCCCGCCAAGCAGAGCGAACAAAAAGCAATGTATTCTTCGCTGCATCCCCTTTGAGGTAACTCTGCTTCTGTTTGTAATTTGGTTCTGGATCTGTTATTATCCTGGGTACTACATTTAAATACCTAGCACAAAAGCACTCTTTGGATAACAGAGGTTTTTACGCCCACGTGTTTGTTATCCCGTAAATATTACTTTTAGTAAGTAGTCCACCTCCAACATATTATGTCATAACAGAACGGAAATAGTTGAGTTTGCATAACAAAAGGTTATTCCTAATGGGAACCTGGAGAGTTATCGACATTTTTAAAGTGAGAAATTCGTTTTTCCTCTTATTGCTTCAAGTAATTTTGATCTACCACGATTTTTATATTGAGCTAGACTTGAGTTTCTATTTTGTAAGAGTGAGCTAATAAATAATGTTGTTAAAGGTTCGGTGGAATAGGAGGAAAAATGTAGTGTCATTGACATGATTATCTATGGTCAATTTCACAATTTAAGAAAGAGAATCTAAATAGAATTATTTTAACGTATGAAGGTGAACAACCTTCATAAGCTAAGGAATGTATTATGCAACAGTGTAAAATATATTTTTGACAAACTGGGCACTAATAAGTTAAAAAATATATTTTTATATTTTTTTTTACTTTCATGTGTTTATTTCAATTCAAACTCAATAGTTTGAAACCGAAATAATCGGTAATTGAAGACCGGAAATAATCGGCCAATGCCGGCCGATTATTTCCGGTCAACCTTTGCAAACCCTGGATATCAATTTACTTATTTAGGTGGAGTTTATTTTTCTCTACTCTTTATTTGCTATCGGCATAATCCGATGTTACCTGGGATCGAGTATTTGTTAAACCCAAAAAAGTAGAGTTCATTCCTAAAGTGAACTAAACGGTATTTGAAGAATGAAAGTCCTATCATACGTCTTGTTTTTAACGAATAAGCTTTGCTTAGTTTCAGAAGGATTATGAGTGAAATGTCCATTATTTTTTATTCCCGGCGGACTTAGTATCGCACCTACTGCTACAACTACTTACTACTACTTCTCTACAACTACTCCACAACTACCCTACAACTCTAGTATTTTGTATTGTATTGTACTCTACTACTAGAAAATGAAAAACGTTATTAAAAATTTACGATTCCGGTGGGATTCAAACCCACGTCCGTCAAATCGATCCTTGACGCTTCCTAATGCCGGAAGTGCTTTAACCGCTAAGCTACGGAACCCGTGTTGGGTACCGCTGAAATTCTTGATAATGTGGTATCGGTTGATCACCTAATGTTCAACCTCAGTGTGGTTAACACCATAAAAATTACAAACTATACTCTACTACTAGTTTACTACTACTTTACTACTACTCTACAACTACTTACTACTATACTGCTTCTAAAATATAATCATCTTAAGTCTAAGATATTACAACATAAACTTTCAGAACGAACCTTTAAATATTTCATCATCATCATCATTTCAGCCATAAAACATCCACTGATAAACACAGGCCTCCCTCATGGATCTCCATGAGGGGTAGTTGCCATTCTCACCACGCTTGGCAGGCGGGTTGGTGAGCGCAGTATGGGATGTTGATACACGGATAGACGCTGCTGCCCATCTTCCGGAGGTATCCCTTAGCAGGCTCTTACTGCATCCATGGGCATGAGGGTATCATTCTACTGCCGGCACCCTACGGCGGGAACTGCAATTTAAATATTTGACAGCCACAAAATGTCAAAATAAAAATATAAATTAAAAAAAAAATACTAAAGAATAAATCCTAACTACTTAGGATTTATAGTGACAACTTTATCACCCACGCGAAGCAAGCACTCGATCAACCCGTCATTATCGGGAAGGTGCAAAGATTATCCTCTCTTCTGACACAGAGCAAGCTTGCACTAAGTGTCGGTAAATCTAGCACTTTGTGCTCGAATTACCGACCCTTAGTGCATTTACAACGTCAGCGTAACTTTGGATGCTAGTAACAATCTGATACCTAACACGAAGGAATTAACGTGGCAATTTGTCGTTCAAAAGCAATATAAACAAAAGGCATTAAATAAATTCGGATACAAGTTTATAAAATTAAAATAAAACCGGGCAAGAGCGAGTCGGACTCGCGCACCGAGGGTTTCGTGCCATCATACAATATGTATTGCAAACCGCCTTTATATATGATAAAGGCGGTTTATTAGCAATAAAAGTTTCAGGGGTTATCCTAGCAAACTTCGGAGATAAGGGGGAACGCTATTTTTTTCAACGTTTGTGTAAATAAGTCGAAAACTATACGGCTTAAAGCAAAACTAAAAACTGTTTATTAATTTACAAAGAATACCTTTCATATGATACCCGACATGACCTAGTAACTTATTTTTAACTTAATTTTTTTTAAATCCCTTTTCCACTTCCCCTTGTCTAAAAAAACTATGCAAATTAAAGAGTTTGCTATAATTTTCCTATAAACTTTACATACACTTCTATTGGCTATAAAAGTGTCACGGGTTTATCTCTGCAAACTTCGGAGATAAGGGGGGGAACGGTCGTTTTTCAACATTTTTGTAAATAACTCGGAAACGATACGGCTTAAAGGAAAAATAAAAAACTATTTAGTAATGTGCAAATAAATACCTTTCATATGATACCCTATACGACCTTGTAACCTCACTTAAACATTTTGAGATCCCCTATCTGCCCCCCTGCAATCATAATAAGAATATTTTTTAGCAATTTCTTATATGCTATATTAGTAAAAAAGTGTTATCTTTAACCATTTCAAATTTCAAGTCGATAGCATTAGTAGTTCTCGAGATATCAATTTGTGACAGACAGACAGACAAAGTGATACCATAAGGGTTCCTTTTTACCATTTTGGTCCGGAACCCTAAAAAATGAGTAACCCCAGATACTTTACATAGTCTCTGAGGTTATCTTAATTTTTTTGTAATGTACCCTCAGTTTTGCAATTTACACATCATGTCCTTTCATTTGATACCACACTCGGGTATATTTGAAAACATTCGATAATGCATCCCCTCTTTCACATCCTATATCTTGTTAACTGCTTAACTGATTTTGATGAAACATGTTTAAGAACAGCCGCCGGAAAACCTACTTTTAAACTGCAAATCGGTCTACTCGTTTATGACCTACGGTGCCACAGACAGACACATAGACCCTCTTTTTTCGTCGGAGGCTAAAAAACAGGACGTTTGACTTGAAGTTAGGACAACGTGTGCGCATGGCATCTGTCTTCAGTGGACATTAGTTAAACCCTTTAAGTCTGGGTCCATATAATTCGGGTTGTACAAACCCGCGACATTGTGGGACATCGCGTCGTGACGAGAATTCAATGGATCCAGGAGGTAAGTAGCTAAACATTTAACGCAGCGGAAGAGCGTGTTCTTTAAATACACTTCAAATAAGTTTTTTTAGTCAGAAGATTTTTAATGGAATGTGTGTTTTTCAGGTTTGTTTCCGCCTTCGCTCGACTTTAATTTACGGGTGCAATAAGTACTCGTATATTTCAGATATACGCCCTGTGCACGGCTTCTAATTTGCTCGTGGATCTATCAAGAATCTGCCAAAGGGATACCTCCGGAAGATGGGCAGTAGTGTCTTTCCGTGTATCAACATTCCGTACTGCTCTAACCAATCCTCCTGCCAAGCGTGGTGAGTCAAGCAGCATAACTTGGAGATCCATGGGGAAGCCTAGTTAGAAGTGGACGCCCAACGGCTGATATGATAATGATTGCAGAATCAGTTACTAATTTATCATCATCATTACCATCTCAGCCATCATAGGGACTGCTTTCCACGTCCTCTGCTTGACATAGGCCTCCCTCATGGATCTCCAAGACCAAGAAAGGTTTCTTGCCCATTTCGCTGGTTGGCGAGCGCAGTGCGGGATGTCAATGCACGTAAAGACGCTGCTGTCTATCTTCCAGAGGTATCCCTTGGCATTTTTTTATTGCATCCACGGCCAAGAGAGGAGAAGCAACATTCTACTGCCGGCACCCCACGGCTCATTTATATTTTTTATAAGGAACCTCAGGACATGGCTATACTTTTGGGCCCGGTAGGTGGCGCTGCAGTCGGGGTGCGGTGCGGTACGAAGTTTGCCGAGTTAGCTAGTTAGAAATAAGATAAAATCACTGAACACTGAAAGCTACGGTTACAGCACCTGTCATCGGCATCAAGCTGCAGCAGGAGTTTGCGAAGTGCCGCTGTGTTGATGGGGTCCCACTGCGCGGTCAGCTCGCTCTCATCAGGGTGCGCAACTAGGGAGTTCTCCGCCTGTTCTTCCTCAGGATCCTGTGTAGTAACAGAAATAAAGGGAGACTCACATTTAACACGTGCTTTGACTGTTAGGGAAGACATCGTGAGGAATCCCGCAGCTAACTCAGCTTTAGACGTATTGACCTGTTCCTACCTCTGACTAAAAGTCGACCAAGCTGAAAGGATGGTATAGGGCAAGCCTATTCAATTTAACAATGTCCCAGGCCCTGCTGCGTCCTGTATTAGCTTAAATAGGCAGCAGTTGCTGACACTTTATAAATCATCTTTAATAGATGTGCCGTGAGGTGTCGGCAGTAGAATGTTGCCTCTCATATCTTGCCCGTGGATGCAGTAAGAGCCTGCTAAGAGCTACCTCCGGAAGATGGGCAGCAGCGTCATTCCCTGTAGATACATCCCGTACTGCGCTCGCCAACCCGCCTGCCAAGCGTGGTGAGTATGGCAACTGCCCCTTATGGAGATCCATGAGGGAGGCCTGGATTCAGTAGTGGACGTTTTATGGCTGAAATGATAATGATGAGTAGAAGATGTGAAGGCCTTACTTTTATTGTATATTAAATATAAACTTATAATAATATATAATAAGCCTTATGTTTCACACTGTATGGCAAAGGCCTCCCTCCCTCTTTCCACTGATCTCTGTTTTGAGCTTGTTAGAGCGGGTGAGCATATCTCCTTTAACAATCATTTGTTAAAAGAGTTAAGCTCATCCCGCCATCGCCGCCTGGGTCTACCACGTGGTGGTCGTTGTTAGGGAGCCTAATTCTTAGGTAAATATTGTAGTTTTTAAATCAATGTAAATATCTCGTTCACATTGCTTAAGTGAATCGAAATTTCGAAAAGAAGATTATGATAAATCTGTTATTTTTATTTAAATTTCGAAAGGTAACGTAATAAAATTAAACACTTGAAAGCTTTTTAGGACCAATTAGAATAATCGATTGAAATGACAAAACGAAATAAAATTAGGGTTCAGCCAAACCACTCGCTGTAGCACGGAATAAATTACGAGTATAAAATATCACAAAAGACTGGTGCTACATATAACTTTATCATCGGTAAAATTATCAAGATATCATATTTATAGACATATCTATCTCTTGTTTTGACGTGAAATTAAAACAGTTGACAGTTGACACAACATAAAGATATGATGATGGTACGATGCGTTAGAAATTTTTTAAATTTGAACCATCTAACAACGTTTTTTTTGCCGTGGGGTGCCGGCAGTAGAATGTTGTCTCTCCTCTCTAGTTCGTGTACCTCTGGAAGATGGGCAGCAGCGTCTTATCCTGTATTAACAACCCGTAGTGCGCTCGCTAAACCGCCTGGCAGGCGTAGCGAGAATGGCAACAATCCTTCATGATCAGTGCGTAGTGATACGTCCTACGGCTGAGATGATGATGATTAACAACGTATTTCGAGCTGCTACGTGGTGAATAGCTCATCCCTTGGTTAAAAAACTTAATGTGCACTAAAAGTTTTCTCAGCTGAGAGATCGGAGGCTATGATAGTGTCCTGGACACGATAACGCTTAATTTAAGTAGTGATTTCAATTTAAACATGCTTAAAACTTTGTTACAATTTCTTCGAATAAGTTAGTAAGTTGTAATTTAGGCAGAAATATGTTCATATCTTTTTAAGTATAAGACCTAGGAATAAGTTTTAGGTGTAGCTAGAAAGCTAAGAAAAGCACCTTTAATTTAAGTTCAAATAGTTATAGGTTGTATAAATAAATAAAAAGATATCAGTAAAAAACCCCAAATAGCATAGTAAAAAGTAGGCTAGAGAATTGAGCAAATAGAGCCGTCCTCTGCACGGTATAGCCTCAGGGGTAAGATAGTAAACGCGAACCTGTGCTGCGACACACAGTGGTTCCAGTAGCAAAGAAATATTATGAAGAAAGAAATAAAGCTGAAAACTGAAAACTGAAAAGGAATATTATTGAAACCTTGAAGATAGAAAAATACAGTCCACTCAGGGCCACAACAGATAGTATGATAGTAGCTATGTGGCAAAACTTACAATTGGTGCAGCTCGTACTGAAAGGAAGAGCAGTGCGAACGAGCACGCCAGCACAGCTACGGCAACGTTGCTTGAACTCGGCTTCATTGCGACTGTCAACAAAATAAGTTTATGTTTAAAAACATTTTAAAATAAAGCTTTTAAAGCCCTTACAATTGATACTTTTAGGGGGTTTACAAAACACATATTATATTTAAACAAGCCGTGTTGACCGAATGGTATGTACCCCCGACTTTCAATCTGCAGTGAAAGCATTCGCTATAATCTTTTCTTCGAGATATTATAGTTTAGTGACGATTGCATTCTTCCAAGCATTAAGTGACTTAGCTTCCAAAATGTCACTATTGAAAAACTGGACTAGGACTTTAAGTACCGGTTGACCTCCCGCATCCAAAAGTTTAACAGTAAGCCCATCTTCGCCAGCTGTCTTGGCGTCCTTCATTTGTGAAAGTGCTTTTGTAACCTCAAGGGGTAGTATCGGAGGTATGCTTTCCAAGGGCCGATTCTCAGTGGGTGGTGCTCTCGAATCGGTAAGGAAATGTGACTCTACTGATTTGGATGAATAAAGGTCTTCATAAAACTTTTAGAATAGAATAGAATATAAATATATTTATTTGGTTTACATAACAGCACAAGCATAGAACAAAAGGCAATAAAGAAAAGTAATAAAAAATAACATAGCACCAAAAGCAATAACATTTCAAGTACCAATTAATATTAAACGGATTGGGTAATTCTAGTACGGCAAAGGATAACAATGAAAAAAATAATAATAATAACAATAAATCGAACATTTATACAAAGTTAAAACAAAAAAATTAAAACATTGTAGGCAGTATGCTGCCGTATGCTTCAACCACAACAAGAAATATATTTATCTAGGTAAGAGTAGGTGGTGAAAGGTGTGCTGCAGTAAAACCAAAAGGGATGGATCTCAGCTTGTGTTCTTTCGCACCATAACACGAAGGAACGCTGATTTTCAGACCCCTCCTAAAAGGTAAGTGATGCCACGAGCAGTGGCCAGCGGTTTTGTAACTAATCGAAAAATAAAACATAAATAATAAAACAATAACAAATACTTATAAAACAAAAATAAAATAAATAGGAATAAAGCATGCCAAAGCAACGGAACGTAAAATGTAAAGCGGAACGTAGAAAAATATACCAACTAATGTACTAAATTATCTGTGACCTAGAATAGATTTCCTCTTAAAATTGTTAAAAGAACTGTTTCCTTTTTTGTTAATTTTTATCCAATAGTTTGAACTTTCTAAAGATTACGACTTTGACACTGGCAGAATTGTGAAGAAGAAGATAGAAATGTTACGTTCCGTACCTTTTGCAAAATATTTGCCAAAGGAACGGTACGCCATAATCATATTTTACAAGATATTGTAGCAACTAAGTTATTAAATACAAAGGGTAGAATGGAGCGGTCAGTGTGCGCGCACGAGGATGGATAACCTTCCTTTCTTTTTGACTGACACATCATCAAAAGAAAGATCGTGCTATTTTTATAGTTTTCCTAGTGTTGAATGGAGACAAAAACTTTTCTACTACTTTTAACATTTATAAGCGATCTGTTTCTATATCTCCATTATTATTTGTAAGTTTAATGATTTGACTGGTTCCAGACTTTAATTTATTTCTAAAAACTTTAGGTCCTTGGTGGCTTTTTATAGTTTTAGTGATGGCATCGGTGTTGTATTTTCTGATATCCCGTTTCGTAGCTTTATTAATTTGCGATTGATTTTTTGATGTTTCTCTGGTCCTCAATGGTGTGGTGTCTCATATCCCTTCTTTTGTCCATGAGAGCTAAGGTTTCATCTGAAAGTTTGCCTGTCTTTGTACGAATATTGCCTAGATGTTTTTGGGTGTTTTCAGTCAGGGTCTCGCACAATTTATCATTGATTTTTCAATCCATGTTCGAATCTTCAAGACCCTTAAAACTATTGGAAAGGTCAATTCGGAATTGGTCATTGGAATTTAAAAATGCTACGTCGTTTTCGAAGTTCTGTAGTCGAACTTGAATGTTGCCCTAACCAGCCGATGGTCGCTCCCAGTCTTAAGGCGAGCGAGGACCGAAATGTCTAATACTACTATTTATGCGAGCCTAATATGTAGTTGACCTCAATTTTAGTTTTTCCATCGGGGCTTGCCCAAGTCCACTTCCTCGAAGTACGCTTCTTAAAAAAGGTGTTCATATTGTACATTTGTTTCTGCTCGAGGACATTGACGAGAGTTTGGCCCCGGTTGTTTTTCAAACCAAGACCAAAATAACCGACAGAGTTCTCACCATTTAGAACTGGACCAACCCTCGCGTTGAAGTCTCCCATTATGGTGGAAAAGTGGCATGAGTATCAGCGAGGGTTTTTTCAATATCGTCATAAAAAGCCTCATCTGGGTGGTTGGTTATGGGTGCGTAAACCTGGACTATTTTAAAAGAATATCATTTATTAAGTTTTAAAACAGCAAAACAGACGCGTGTTGAAATACTGGTAATGATCTGAACGATTGAATCTATTTTGTTTTTAATAAGGAAACCGACTCCACCGTAGGTGCAGTCTTCATGACCCCGGTAGTAAAAAAGGTGGCCAAAATTTAATTTTATAAGTTCCTCGCTTTTACGACGTACCTCGGAGAGGCCTATTATGTCCTACTTTATCTTCTCTGTTTGCTGTTCAAACTCTAGAAATCGCTGCGCAACATCCTGGCGTTGTAACACGCCAGGGTCAGGGTCGTTGGATTGTGGCAGCTGGGAATCTTCTAGTGATTCTTAGCACACTCTGCCCCGCCGGAACCGGAGCCGCTTAGAAGCACGCATTGGAAGTGGGTAAGTTTTAACTTGTTTTTTAGATAAAACATACAAAACATACACACATTAAACATTAGTCAGAGGGCCATTAGGCCCACGATTGCACCGCGAATGCGAATGCCCGAGCTGCGTGCGTGCACTTGCATTTTCGTTCGCGCGCTGCTTCCGTGATATTCGACGCGCGTCCCGCGAACATCGCGCGTCCCGCGGGCATCGCGCGAACGGCACGTTCTTCACATCTGGACACGCCTTAGTAATACGAGTATATGTAACTTTCAGCAAAAATTACGACACATCTCGAGAGTATTCTCAATAATTTAGGAAATGATGATCTCTTTTTAAAGTTATTGAAGCGAATTCTTTTGGGAGCTCATACAACGGTGAAATAACTCGAATCGAGAACATTCCGCCATGAAGCGTAAACGTAACGACAACGCAGCTACCTTGTTCATTATGCTCCTTTAGACTGTGGAAACCGCACGACAAATCTCCTATTCAGACGTCCTACGTATCAACGGGCTTAGACAATGATGTTTGTAAAATTTTGGTACAATTGGTACATATTTTTACAGTAATAGCTTATCTTATGTTGAACAGTAACCATTGTTTATTTGAAGAAAATCTTGTTAATAGATGGAGGGTTTGAGATATTGGGGATTTATAAAATTTTGTCCCGGATAACTCTTATATGGATCATCCGCTATTGATATCATTTAAAACTTAAGGAGATGACATCAATACAAATAGATTGTATAGGGTTTTTTTCAGATATGGCAGTTTTAACGACATTTTTGTTTAAGGATAATTTTAACTAACGGTTCTTTAATCCCTCATGGATTACATCAATAAATTTAGAAATTTTGATAAATGGGGTAGTCTTTGAGATGTAGGAAATTAATCGATATTTTGTCTGCGAATAACTCTTGCATGGATTAACCAACTTCACAACAAATTTTCTTAAATTTAAAACATTAGGGATTTCAAAAGACCCATACTGTTCATTGATATGTTAAACAGGTTTTCTACTCACGTTAATTATTCGTTGAAAATAGGTTTTAGGGCAAAACATATAGGGATAATCTCTATCTCTACATAGTATTAATTGATTTCTATCTGTTTGGCTTTCTTGTCCTCCTAAACCACGCAACGGATTTTGAGGTTTGGTGTACGCTGAAATAGATAAAGATTGTTGATGTTGTAGATTGTCATAAAATTGCATGCCGATTGGGAGTTGTTTTGGCGTGCGCTGCGTAAAACATTGAAGTTATGTGCAAGTGGTATATTGAAGAAGTGTTCCTCATAAAAAGTTGTACAAAAATTCAGCGACAGCATTATGTCTATCTTTTATGGATACCTCATAGTAGTTAAATTTTGATTAAAAAGTATGCATTATTTACGAAGCCATTTTTACCAACTTAGTATTAATATTTATCTTATTTGTTTTTTTAACATCTTGAGTAGTTCATACAGAACATATTTGTCCTTTAAACTATGTAATTTTATTCAATACCTTTTCTTAGATTTATTTAAGACTTTGTCGCTTAGAGACCACATCGTCCGTGTCACAAAAAGAAATGAAACAAAATCACAAAAAATAACAAACTTAATACTTAACTAACCTAAATCTAATAACTTAATCAAAAGCTCTACCTCTTCAATCAATCAATCAATCAATCATTCATTTATTTGCAAGAATACATGTAGGTACATAAAAAGATCTTAAAGCTAGTATTCAGCCTGCAAGCAGGCGTGCAAATATTTAGGAGTCATTTAACAATAATATTAGTCAAGTTTTATATTAAATTAAATTTAAATAGTCATTTACATTATAAAAACAATTTTCAGACAACCAACTATTTAATTTTCTCCTAAATACAATTCCATTTAATAATTTTAATTCTTCTGGTAATTTATTGTAAATAATGATGCACATGTCTTCTCAACTAAATCAATACCTCAAGAGTTATAGCGAAATTAAAAATCTCGCGTGACAAAATATGTACAGCGACAGATTTTTACACGTACGATTACTTTTTGCTAGTAATATCTTAATACTTCTCTCTCCCGAAGATGCAGTAAGAATCTGCAAAGGGATACTTCTGGAAGATGGGCAGCAGCGTTTTCTCGCGTATCAACATCCCGTACTGCACTTACCAAGCGTAGTTAGAACAATCTCTTCAAGATCAGATCCATGAGGGAGGCCTATGTCCAGCAGTGGACGTCATATGACTGAGATGATGATAAGGATGATAAGGAAAAATAGGCGGCGGGTGTTACGACAAATTCTCGAGTGTAATAACTAACTATTGTCTTATGAAAAACAGCTTTAAATATTTTAAAAGACATATGAAACCTGCAATAAAAAAATACCCTAGAAATTTGACAGGGTTGTTGTGTCCACCCACCTGAACAACTTTTGTTTTTTCCACAATACAAATATATTTTTTTCAACTCTTCATCAAGATGATGATTGGTTCATCCATACACCTGTGTGAAGCAGGGACGGGTCGCTAGTTAATAATATACAGGTTTTTAATTTTTCTAATTTATAGTTTTACTAGATTGTGTGATGTGAAAACGATCCTGAATTTAAAATTAGATTATGAAATCGGATTTTATTTTTTTTGCTTCTTTATAAAAAAAAACATTTGTGGTTATAAATATCTTTATTTTTACCTGTACAGCAACTATTCGCGGAGGTCTACGACCCTGTCAAGAATCAACTGGCTTTTAGGTTGTCATTCAAACGTCCACCGATGAACACAGGCCTCCCTCATGGATCTCCATGAGGGGTATTTGCCATACTCACCACGCTTGGCAGGCGGGTTGGTGAGTAATATATTTTATATATTATTTTTACTAAAATTTCTCTTTTTTATGATTTATAATAATTATAATGTGTATGTACTCCTTATATACCATAGTAATACCACAGATTACATAAACTAAGTAATAGTGTGAATTTTGAAAATGTGTATTAGCATAATTATTACTTTCCTTTAAATGTAAGTTAGATAGGTAGTTTTTATTTATTTCATAAGCGTGAAGAGATCGTCGTAAGCGTTTAATTAAGTACCATTTACAAAATGTAAATCCATAATTGGCTGTAAGTTATGACTATAAGTGTTATCATTTTATCTTTAAGGGCTGTGGATTTTGTTCATAAATAAATAAATAAAATAAATAAATAAGTTCTCGTATAATCAGCTGTAGAAGTTAAAACTTTCGTAGTCTTTTCTTGAATGAAAATCACTGAATCCTGAAAAGTCGTAGAACAAAAGTTGTTCCTTAGGATAGTACGGATCACTCCCTTTCGGATTAGACACATATTATAATATACCCTGTATATAGATAAATTAATTACAAAATTAACAAATATTTATTAAACAATTTCACTGTGGCGAAGGATTTTTTTTCTTTTCACAGTACGTATTCAAATAGTCATAGTACTTTATAATTAATTTATCTATATACATTGTGTATTATAATATATGTATGTACTAAGCTGAAAGGGTTTTTGCCAGTGGGTAATCTGATGATGAGGGACCCGTTCCACCACCGTGCAAAAGATGTATACGCGGACTTTTCGGACTTTACGTGCATGGAACCCATCGTGTTGCAACCAACACGAGTCTTCTCCAAAAGTAATCTGCGTCTTGACTAGACTTGCCGTATTTGAAATGCATTTGAACATACTCCATATCATTGGACAAAATCTATTCCGAGATCACAGCACAATATCATTTTAAAAATGTCCAATTAAAGTTTGGAGAATTCCATCCAGTTCAAATCGCTACTTGCTTAAAATGCAATGGGACTCATTTAAAATAAGTGAATCTCGCTCGTTCTAAGTTTGGGGCGAACAACTAGTTAAAATTTTAAATAAAAACGCTCGTTTACATTTTTTTTCGCAAAGTCTAAACTTAAAACGCAAAACATGTAATCTCGATTTTTTTCGCGGCATTTAATAATCTTCTTCTTTTTATTTTTTCTGAGTTCGCGCTATAATTAGTAAGTAATATAAGTTTTACCTGACGCCCCGTTTAAGACTCTATTATGGGTTATACATACCGTATGTATAACCCATAGAGTTAATAAGTAAATACAAAAATCGAACTTTATAGTATACCCGCTGACATGCGCTGACCTCTGTCACACCAGCGCCATCTTCTTTAAGTTTTGTACTAAGAAGGTTTCATATCATGCAATATTGCCAACACTATTTTTCGTAATTTTTTGTTAGCTGCTAATTTTACAGATCGTGGTAAGAAAATCTTACCTCGCTTTTTACATAAAAAGAAGGTTACCAGATGTAATAATAAAAGTAAAGCCAAGAAAAAGCCTTGTAAGAGTATGGTTTGATCATATAAAAACCATCCCATAAACTCCTTTATTTGTTGAATGGTCTATGATCATGGCCCAGCGTGTGAATAGCTTAGATAACCAAATAGTCATCTGCGATGCTTAGAATTTCAGGTTAGATTAATGCATTGCGCAAATATCTATGTACATGTAATATGCGATTAAGGGAATTGTTACATCGCTCGTATAAATTATTGACATTTGTCTATCTGATCTAGGGCGTTATTATCTACAAGGGTCCTTTAGGCTTAAGTCGATTTTTGGACACATTTTCACCCTATAAAAAACTACAATCAAGTGCGGATAAACGCTCGAGCGTCATTCCGAAATTACCTATAACTTAATATTTTTCGCAAGTTATAAATGGTAAATCAGTGAAATTCGAGCGTCGATATCAAACAAACAATTCAAGAAATGAGCCCCTGGTTTATGTTTGGTTCGCCACCATCAATGGTCTTTGTTATAATAATATTCATCAGAACTGGGTGCAAAAACAAGCATTAATCATAAACATTATAAAGTGAAACAAAAACCCAACCGCTTGCTTAAAAGGCATGAAACTATACCTGGAGGGACTCCAGTTTCTACTATTAATCTAATCAGCATGTAGGATCCTACTGCCGGGCAAAGCGGAGGCCTTTGCCCAGCAGTGAGATCCTACATCCCTCTCTCCATACTTCCCGGTCCAAGGCGTTGGTCGACCAGTCAGCACAGTACATGTCCAGCTCACCCCGCCATCTGCGCCTGGGCCGGCCGCGCGATCGTTGTACCGCATTTGGTTCCCACTCGATGGCTATCTTTGCCCACATTTCTTCCGACATGTGACACACATGTCCGGCCCAGTCCCACTTCAGTTTAGCAGATTTATTGACAGCATCGTCGATTTTTGTTATGGAGCGCAGTGTGGTGTTTCTTATGCGATCTGTTAATTTAACACCTAGAATACTGCGCTCCATCGCCCTTTGGCAGACTCCGAGCTTTAAGCGCTGAAGAGATGTCAAAGACCAGGTTTATGCACCATAAGTTAAGATAGGAAGAATGCATATGTCCATGAGCTTGCGTTTGAGGCAAATTGGAAGGCTACCCTTCATTAATTCCTTCATGGCCCAGTAGCTTTGTCTACTATTAGAATTATATAAATTCTCATGGATTCCATCATCCGAATCGGGTTTTGAAGTTTTTAATTGACATGGGACCACCTCTAAAAACATGACCTAACTTATTAAAAAATAACTATCAAAATACATTAATAACTGGCGGAGTAATCGCGTAACAAACATAAAAAGTGCCGTGGGGTGCCGGCAGTAGAATGATACCCCTCCTCTCATGCCCTTATGCCCATGATAGCCCATGGATGCAGTAAGAGCCTGCTTAGCAGGCTCTTACCTCATCCATACCTCCGAAGATGGGCAGCAGCGTCTATCCGTGTATCAACATCCCATACTGCGCTCACCAACCCGCCTGCCAAGCGTGGTGAGTATGGCAACTACCCCTCATGGAGATCCTTGAGGGAGGCCTGTGTTCATCAGTGGACGTTTTATGGCTGAAATGATGATGATGATGATGAAACATAAAAAACAAACAGTCGAATTGAGAACTCCCTAATTTAGGAAAAATTAAACGTTCGGCAAGTAGGTAGCAAATATACTTGCACTACTGTAGAGTAATTATAAAGAGGAATTCCGGCCACATGACAATTAACAACTCCATTTAGCCGTATAAAAAAATCATGACGTGATGTTTAATATTTTGAGAATAATCGTACGGGTGCTTTGAATTAAACTCATAAATATGAGATAGTGTAGAGACGGGGTACGGTTGGTTTTACAATATTTAATCTCGAAAATAAAAATTGGCGAATGCCATTTGCATTCATTTTTCAGAAAGTATGTTTTAGCGAAGTGGAACTGATGGAAAGACCACAGAATGGTTATCGAAACTCATCAACATTGCAAAATTCTAAGAAATATTGCTAACTTAATATATCCCAAGCCACTAATTATCATATTAACCTATATACATCATCGTTAAATCCATTTATTATTTTCATATTATTATTTATTATTCATATCATATTCATAGCTATCGATGACGCAACCTTTAAAATATGGCTCAATGAATCACGCATAAGAAGTCAAAATAAATGTTATCTACTTACCCAATTATAACTTTGGCATTTACAATGACCTTTTTGGGCCCAAGTTTCCTTTCGAAATTTTCAATATACAATGTTCATAATTTTATGTCTACTTTTTGCCAAATATTTAATGAGGTTCTTGTCTTTTATTCACATTTGGTTGTATTCAGACAATAAATATGTACTTAATTAAAAGCGTCCCGTTAATATCGCTGACCTTTTGTAATTCTAAATTTTGGATCACTCTTAGTAGATCCAGTCAACAGATCCAGTCTGGATCTAGTGAGAGTTTTAACAGGTTTAACTCTCAGTAGATACAGTTTTTAGAGTGAGAGTTTTTACCTGTTTTTACTCTCAATTGATCCAGTTTCGAAATTTTCATTCGAAATCCATTTGGTTCGATGTAGTTTAAGTTTTTTTTCCTCCAGAGTTTAAGGTGGGATTCAAGCCCTTAACCACGTTATTACAGAGCTGTTAACCACCTCATTACAGAGTAATATTCCGACTTTATATAAAAAAAAAAACAATTGTGAGAGTATTGTCGTCTACGAGTATTAAAATAATTTTACATAGACTCCGACCCAGTCAACCTGTGATATTTATCTAGCATTTCGATTTAATACCTTCTTGAATACATAATCCCCGCAGCCTTTCCCGCGTTTTTATGGTTTCAATTTTTATGCGCTTATCTGCAAGTGAAAAACATTAAGCAAAAAGCTGACATTACAAAGAGACACTTCCATTTTATTATCTGTATAGATAGGTAATTTATACAGCTATTTAATCATGCATTTGTGTTTGGAAAACCATAATTCATTTGTTTTTCCTCTTTTGTATTTTTTCTTTGAGTCACACTCAGTTTACAAAATGGAAAACTTGAAATATCCACGACGTATTAAGTAACTTCACGCTAATTTGTTAAGTCACCGCTGGGTCGGACAGGACCCGTTTTATTGCGCATCCATTTTCCTTTGCTGAATCCATGTGTCATTTACAATGAACGATAATTAAACTTTATATTGGTTTCACGCCACATAAGCTACGGAAGAGTCTTTATGTCGGTAGCAGACCTGCCACTGTAGCTTTAAGTAGATAATAATTTGTTTATAAATTCAATTTCTGGTTAGATATACTTTGGTGTATTGTGCACTGTCTCCTGTGGCACTACTCCGACCCTAGCCAGCCCAACTCTTTGAAATACCGGAGAAGGACTATGGGCTGCCGGCAGCATTCCTTAAGCATCCTGAAGGATCTGAAGATGTTGTAGAAGAAGGTAGTTGGAACCTGGTTAGTATTTGTAAAGCAAAACATGGCAACCATCAGCTTCAATTAGCTATTATTTTTTTTATGACTTTTGGAAATCTTATCGTCCATTTGGATAAAAGGGTGGTTTTTTTAGGGCAGTCTGTTCAAGACCTTTGACGGGAAGCAGCTTTCTGCAGAGACTCCTTTCTCTACCTTACTCGTAGATGTTGGAAAAATCTTTACCAGTTTACCTTAAACACAAGTAAACAAGATATACTCGATATAAAATAATATAATTACCTACCTACATTGATTAAAAACCTCAAAATGAAATATGTATATTCTAATAGCAGTTGATATTGGCTATCGTGAGTACCAATTGCCGAACATCATAACCGATATTACCACTCAACTATGTCGAAAACTGCTCAGTGAAGGGTTCAACATAACACTTAATAGGGTTTTCGTATCACGACATACACCGCGGGAACGTTGTTCCCCCAGGAATCAGAATCGCCTTGACGTGTAATCGAATAAACGAAATAGTATTTGTTATGTCGAAATACTCGTACATATAACAAGGTGAATTATATTATTATATCTGGTACTATTCAATAATTGAAAACTTTTTTCTAAGTGAGGGAAAGAAGCGAAAAAGAAACCTCACTCTTTCACTTCTAATCACAATTAAAAATGTATTATTATTAGGTCGTTACATTATAAAATTGGAGTTTTGTCGTACTGGCCATTTTAATCTTAAATAATTCCTCTTCGGTTAGGAATTTCAAGTTCAAATTTATACAGATATTTACTCATGCGTTTGTGTTTCGAAAACCATAATTCGTTTGTTTTTCCTCTTTTGTATTTTTTCTCTGCGTCACTCAGTTTACAAAATAGAAAACTTGAAATATCACGTTATTTACGAGTACGAGTTCCTCCGTGGCACCAGTGCTGCAGAGACGGCTCGAAGGATTAATCATGTGTATGGTTGCGGTGTCGCAAAAGAAAACACAGTGCGTTTTTTTTTCTGGAAATTTCGACCTGCAGAACAAGCCCCGTGGACGGCCGGAGACCAAAGTTGATAATAAAGAACTGAAGGCTATTGTGGAAGCGGATCCATTGCAAACAACGTCCGAGTTAGCTGCAGGCTGCGGTGTTAGTGATAAAACTATTATTCTTTTTCTTTTAGTTAGTCATATCATTTTCCTTTGGTTCAAACAACATGTAAGAGATATTTAAATGTTATTTAATACTTAGATTTACTTCGTTCTATAACTTGAATTTCAATTCACAGAATAGAAGATTGGATTGTTTTGAAATAAATAGAACTATTTAGTATTTTTCTCAAACTTAAATACCTACATGGGAGTCCAAATAATATAATAAAATAGCCCTTGTCAAGAGTCTATCAAATAGATATACCGAGATATAACAGAGATACCTTTGCATCTATTATAGATGATTTATACAGCGTCAGCAACTGGTAATCATGCTGTACGGGACGCTGCAGTGCCTGGAACATTGTTAGATGAATTAGGCTTGCCCAGCCAGCACCTATACCATCCTCTCAACTTAGTCATATAACAGAGATACCTACAAGAATAAATATAAAAATATTGCTTTCTCAGACAGAATACCTATTTTTAACTTTAACTGCATCCAATTAGCTATCCTTCGTTGCTTCTGCATATAATATGAGATAAATCGCAGTATTCGCAGTAATCGCAATATGACTTGCCTTGATCTTGAAAACTATTTTAAAACATAACTGATTTGATGGCTTGAGATTACTCGTATATTCTATACGTTTCATAGTATTTTTGCTAAGTAAAATTACACAAAGTAAAGTTAACATAACTAGTGCCCAAGTAAGGCCTTTGCATCTATTTAGATGATTTATACAGTGTCAGCAACTGGTAATCATGCTGTACGGGACGCTGCAGTGCCTGGGACATTGTTAGATGGATTAGGCTTGCCCAGCACCTATACCATCCTCTCAGTGCCCAATAGCATAAAATAAACTACAAATAAAATATCACGCATTAACATTAGCTGAGTGAGACCTTTTATCATCATCATCATCTCAGCCGAAGAACTGCTGTCCACATCTATTGCTGGACACAGGCCTCCTTCATGGATCTCCAGGGGCATCATCATCGCCAAATATATAAAGTTTTATTTTAATTTAAGACATATATTTCACGTATGATACATTATTGGTTCCAAATTAGTAAATATTCATTTGTACTACGGACATGAGCTTCATTTATATCTATTTTATTTCTATTTTATTTGTGTTGTTTTATTTTGTAATTTGTGACGCGTCAATAAGGTCCATGCGGCCGCACTGAATAAAGTATTTTTTGATTCTTGATTCTTGATTCTTTGATTTATCATAGAAATTGGAGAAGCTGGTTTCCAGAATAAGTAATTTTTAGGGTAGGGTATCCTAGCAACATTCAGTGATTTATCGATTTTAAAGTCGACATAGAGTTTGAAACAAATTGTAAAATACTAAGGTACGATACTTCAACATTTTTACACATAGACCAAAATATACTTTGGCACTTTTCTACTTTGACAAAATGTATTGTTAGCATTTTTATACATTGACATTTTTATACAAATGGACATTATTATACCTTGTCATTTTTCATTTTGGACAAAAGTCGTCAAACCCGATTTTATATGCATTCCTTTCTAAATACTTTAAAATTCCATTTAACTAAAAGGAGTATTGAATGATTGATTTCGGTTGGTATTTTAGTACTCCTTCTATTATGTCATTATTAGGATTATGTGTGATTCTGGTTTCGTATTATTATGTCAACTAATTGATCTTTGTTTGTCAAGTGATGGGGCTCTTAAGGGTCTATCGACTCTCTTATAATATTGTAACTTAGTATTTCAAACTGCTTGGTAGAATTCGGATTGGAATGTGGCATCTAAGATTCTTTAATTGAAATGTTCAAATCCGCGAGATGACGAATAACCCGTTTATTCCTCTAAATGTACTAATATGAGATGGTAGGTATAGGTGCTGGGCAAGCCTCATCCATCTAACAATATCTCAGTTACTGCAGCTACCCGTATGAACATCGAGGACATACCCAATAGAGAGAAAATGTCATTTATTTTGTCTAAGATACAACAATTCCTCCAAAAATATTTCATACCTAATTGTACGGAAAAGTACACAGGTCGGCTGTTGGCACTGTACTGTCAAAGGCGAAAGACAGTTGTCATTGCATTAGTGTAATGCACTAATGTGTTTCGGAATTCTTATGGCCTTATTTCCCCTTTATTGGATTGTGCTCGATGGATATGAATAACATTGCTGACGCTGTCTAAATTGCACATATATAATAGATATTAAATGCCAATTTCATCAGGAATCTCTCTGTACGTTTTTGCAGGCGAGTTTCTATGCCACTACGTATCTGAGTAACACTACACAGATGTGACAGTTTAACTCCCAACAGAAAGTCCGCCGCAGGAACTGAATTAGTATCCAATCGGCTTTGCAATCTCTAAGATTAATTTGCACCGGTTCTCATACATTTTTCAAATAAAAAGTGAGGTGTCGCACTAGGACTATAAAATACAAACGAAAACACGATTTCGTGAATGGTCCAAATGGAAAACAGAAAACAAAAGTCTAAAAGTAAAATAAATAATGCTGGAAATGTCATACAGTAATATGTAATATCAAGCCTCAAAGTAAGTTTATGATTTTTAATGACTCGTACGTTCTACTAGTACCAATATTTGTGTCTTAGTGCTTTCCGTCCATATTCCCATACACGCTTTTGCATCATTATTAATAGTCTCACAGAGTGAATATTATTTTGCACCTAAGTATACAAGACGTTGATCTATTGGCCCTAAAGATGTTTTTGTGAAGCTGATAATGAACAGGTAGGGTAATAATTTACCTATTCCCTGATGTACACTTTTAACACCAGGGAATGATTCTAACACCCCTGAAAGAGAAAATAAACTAGATAAATTACTTTTTAAATTTATTTAGGGTAATTAATAATTTTACGTGATAATTGCAATGAGTGTGCCCCTAGTTTATAGTTTGTATAAATTTATCCAAACTAAACTTAGAGGTATATTTAAGGTAAAAACTATTAACATGTAAATGTTAAAAAAACATGACGAGTTAGGATGTCCGTAGGACCTATACCTATCCACAGAAAATGTAATTTCTTTTTGTATCAAATGGAAGGAGGTTACCAAGATACAGGTTTTTCTTGTTTGGGTTTAAGTTTTTTTTTAACCAGAACGTTATTTTTACCTTACGCGCCCTTTTAGCAGTTGACTTTTTGGAATATTGTGCATCTATAAAAAATGCGTATAACACACAAATTTTTAAGAATTCTAAGAAGATGAATTACATTTAATGTTGTTTCTTGAAAGCTCAGCAAGAGTTTATTATTTTGTGGATTTCAAAGTGAACTGCGTAAATTCTACCAAGCCCCAAGTTTATATTAGCAAAGTTTCTTATGGTTTTCTGTATAGAAAAACAGCTAACGGGGAGCTCATGCATACATTAGTGGTGGATAATGGTTTCTAAGAAGCATCTGCTGCAAGACTTGCGGGAGAAAAGATTGTTCAATCCAGACTTGAATTTGTAAATTGTTCCATAGAATTTCAGTTGATATTTTTTTGTGAATGTGTAGGTACTTTTCTTAACTAATAGAATACTAAGCTAGGAGGATGGTAGGTGCTGGGCAAGTCTAATCCATCTAACAATATCCCAGGCACCGCAGCTTCCCAGCGTACAGATACCAGTTGCTGCCGCTGTAAAAATCAACTATATAATAGATGTTATCAATGATTTACGTAGTGCTCCTGTTATAGATGATAGTTTTGATTTATCTAGTTCAATGTGCAATTTCCAAGTTTCTTTTTCATCTATTTATTTTATTTTGGCTAGGGGCGTGAAATCTGGTATCATTTTGTTTTGTGTAGCACAAATTATAAATGACATTATACTATATTTATTGTGCGTAGATTATATTTTATTTTAATTAAGTTTGTTCAGGTTTCTTTGAGCTTATCGTCATTTGAGGTATGTCATGTATCAATTTCTTAAAAAAAAATCATCCGCGTATAACGTAAAATGGCCAGTCAGTCCCATCTTAGCGATATTATTAATATCTAATAAGAACATCAATGGCTCGACTAGTCATCCTTGTAAAATAAAAAAAAAATCAATAAGTGTTTATTCAATAGAGCAAAACGCTACTTAGAATAGTCAGTTTACAAAATAAGAACAAAACACATTTGAATTGAATAAAGCACGTAATTGAATTCGTTCGCTTCATCCGCAAGTATCCTTGCGGACATTAAATTAAGCATAATATTAAGACAAATATTGTAACAATTACCTAATAGAAATGAAAGAGTGAGGTTTCTTGTTCGCTTCTTTCCCTCACTTGTAAAAAAAAGTTTTCTGAAGCGAACGAATTCAATTACGTGTATAATATCCTAATCATATTATATATGTATATATATCTTGGATGATTAGGATATTGCAAGATAACATCATTTCTTATCGCGGTTGAACCGAGCAACACTAAGCTAAGGGTCAATATCATTCAAATAAGCATCTATGGAGTAATAAGCTTTTTCTATGAGATTTTGTTTTATAGGTAAAAAGCTTAAACCTATGAATCGATAGTTCGGTCGCCTCAGACGGAAGCTTGTTATAAAAACGCACACAGTTTCCCATAAATGATTTATGTACTTTTTGGAGCCTAAATTTAGGGATGTGCAATTTATTTTTGTTTCTTGTATTTATGCTTTGCACATCAGATCTCTTGATTAAATTAGTTATATTTTCGTGTGTAAGTTTTCATTATTTATGAAAATTTACTGTACGCACACAAAAATTTGCGATATAACAGTGAAAATGTTGATTTCCTTAAATAGTTCTTCTAAGTAAGTACATTTTAAGTGTACATATAAGTATACAAGTTTTATCAACGAGGATTATATCCTATGGTATGCCATAGTTCACACTTATAACACAACTTGAGTAATTATTAATTTTACAACTTAGCGTCATAGGCTTCTTTCCTTACTTTGTCAATTGCCTATTCTAAGCAAAGCTTTAATATGTGTGTTAACAATAATGCCTACGCACGCACACTGGTTTATTATTTTGCCAATAAACCAAACTGTTACTGCATTAATTGCTGTAAACTACTTATTTCTTACAATTTTGGACATTTTTTTATTAAAATGTTTTGGAGTGATCATGAATTTCTGTATTTTTATTTATTACTATTTACTATAAAACATTACAAAATAACTATGAATAAAAATAGTAATCTTGTTTTATTATTCTGAACTTGTCGAAAATACGTTGCATAAAATGTTTGGACTGATCGTGAATTACTGTATTTTATTTATTCCTACTTACTTTAAAATAGTTCAAAGCAACTAGAAAAATGCAAAACTTTTTTAATTATCCTAAACTTACCGAAAATGCGTTCAACCGCTGTGCTTTGAACAAACGAACAATATAAGTAAACTTTTAAAAGTTTTACTAGCTTCTTGTGCCTCTGTAGGTTGGAAGCAAATGGGTGACGAGAAGTAATGACGCTCGCTTTTATAGGCGGCCTGGTTGGGTCCAAACTGCGCCTCGAGTGACGCCGCCCTACGATGGGCGGTGCCACAGAATACACCACACTCACCTTGTCCACGCGTAATCCTAAGAAACCGTGTGTTTGTTAAAATGTTATACGGGTTCTTGACTTTATAAAGCACCGTACTGTATTATACTTTGAAATTAGCATATTTCAGGGAAATTAAAAATTCCTGTCAAGGGATTTGCTCATGTGCTCAACCAGTAATATTTATAATCTTGTGAAAATTTCGCGCCGATCTCATAGGCTTTCATAGCTTGATTGGTTCTGGTTTCTACTAAAGAAGAATCAACGCGGGTTCAAATCACGTCAGTAAAAGGATATTTTCTTCAGGATCTGCATTTTACTAAAATGCTTTACGAAGATTTGTAAAACTGTACGAGACATCGGAAACGCATGTTTGCTTTATATTCACCTAAAAAGATCTTCCGTATAACAGATATTTGTAGACATTGTGCCTGAAATTGTATAAAATAGAATATACTTCTATGTACACAAGTATTCCTCAGAACTGTGTGTTATAATGTTATACGGAGCTTCTGAAAATAGAACGATCAATTTTTGGAAACGCATGGTTCAATTCCTGACATAGCGTATAACAGATACTTGTATACTTTATGTCAGGAATGGTATAGAATAGTTTTTTCAATAATTAAATAATAAATAAATAAATAAAAAATGCTGGACTAATCACACAGCATCATCTAGCCCCAAGCTAAGCAGAGCTTGTGTTATGGGTACTAGATGACTGATATACTTAATACATTATACTACATAGATAGATATTTTTTATTATATATAGAAAAACACCCAGAACACCCTGAACAAATGTCTGCAGATCGTACAGACATTTGTCCCGAGGCGGGAATCGAACCCACAACCCCTTGCGTCGCAGGCGGACCTTCGCCCGCTGCGCCACAGAGCTCGTCATTTTCGATTGTTCGATCCATTTTGAAAAGCTCCGTAAAAAAATAATAGTTACAGGAATACCATTGTGTACCTATGTCCATGACAACGCATGTTTGTTTACAGCCCGTTTTAAGCCGCCCCGACTGGTCGGGTAACGGCAGAATAACAGCGTCTACTGTTAACACAGTAGACAGAATGCTGATATGGGACTCATTTGCTACTCAAGTTGCATTGTATTATTTCTTGTATTGTTTCATGCTACCTTTTGTTGTTTGTATGCTCTGTGGCGAATTCAGGTGGCCCGTTTGCTCGTCTTCCAGCTAATAAATATAAAAAAATGTATTTTTCGAGACCAAAATTGTAACATACGAAAACACATTTAAAGCTCCATCGTGTGGCAGATCCCAGTAGTTGTCGCGGCTGGCATTAGCTGGAATAGACCACACTTACTTATAACATTATAATATATTCCCATGAACTGTGTGTTGGATATATTTTTAACGAGCTTTTGTAAATGATATATATTTTCCAGAACAATTATTAATACGCACGGTTTGCGACGGCTGCCTTTAGCAGTAGAATGTTGTCTCCTCTCTTGCCCATGGATGTATTAGGCATCTGCCAAGGGGTACCACCGCAAGATGGGCAGCAGCGTTTTTCCGCGTAACATCCCATACTGCACTTACCGACCCGCCTGCTAAGAGTGGTGAGAATGGCAACAACCCTCGTGATCAATACTTGGAGACCCATGAGGGAGGCCAATGACTAGCAGTGATGAATGATGATGATTAAGCAAAAAAAAACTAATTTATGCATAAGCAAAATATTGATTTAATGTCATCGCTTTTGTTTAACTGAAATGTTACATTTATTTAAATATACGAATTTGAATTGTTATTATCATCGCATGAGCGCGTCGCTCACTGGTAAGTCGAGGCGAGGTCGCGGCGTTTTATTCCATAAGAAAACGTAGACGCGGCGCGCCGCTTGTAGACGACGCGACCAGTGAGCGACGCGCCTTAATCTCGCAGAAATAAAATTATTTATTTCAAGCCGATTGTGAATATTAAAAATAACAATTCAAATTCTTTTATTTAACTGTATGGTTACGATCCGCCGTGGGGTGCCGGCAGTAGAATGATACCCCTCCTCTCATGCCCATGGATCCAGTAAGAGCCTGCTAAGGGATACCTCCGGAAGATGGGCAGCAGCGTCTATCCGTGTATCAACATCCCATACTGCGCTCACCAACCCGCCTGCCAAGCGTGGTGAGAATGGCAACTACCCCTCATGGAGATCCATGAGGGAGGCCTGTGTTCATCAGTGGACGTTTAATGGCTGAAATGAATGAATGAATGAAATGTATGGTCCGGTTAGACTAAAGCGTAATCCATAATCCGATTAGCGAAACTGTAGAGGTGCTACGCTGCTACGCAGATTGCTACGCAGTTTTGTATTAGTGCGCAAAAGCTGTAAAAGTTGATTATAATGAGCCGATTATTTCGTCCACACAAGGCTTGTGTTTCAGCCAAAAAAATATTTAATATTTTTGTATACCCACAAAAATATTAATAGTTTTCCTAAGAAAAGTGATTTGCACAATCTTAATACTAAGAAATAAAGATTAACTGCTCACTATTGGCTACGTAAGGTCAATGTATCTTTTAGTGTAGACGCTTCTACAATAAAATTCCTTAAGAAATGCAGCAATTTTCTATCAATATGTTTAAAAAAATAATATAATATAATCTTCACAATAAAGCTTACTATAAATTATCTGATTATCTAGAAGAAAAAATTCTTGGAATATTTGCTCCAACTCCGAAACAACAAAAAACTAACTATTAAAAAGAACGGTGTTTTCTAATCGCTTCTTATCACAGTGCTTAAAACACGGAATCTAACAGATTTAGTTACGTGTCTTATTTCCTGTTAACATAAAATTAAATGAAAAAGTATATATATGTTTTCTTATTGTAAGTTGACGCGTCTATGTTTTGTAATTGCAAACTATGGAAATAAATGAATGAATTTGAATTTGACTTATAAATTAAACATTATTTTACTTTAAATAATGTTTAGTTTTGCCGTGGGGTGCCGGCAGTAGAATGTTATCCCTCCTCTCATACCCGTGGATGCAGTAAGATTCTGCTAAGAGATACCTCCGGAAGATGGGCAGCAGCGTCTTTTCGTGTATCAACATCCCGTACTGCGCCCGTCAACCCGCCTGCCAAGCGTAGTATGGCAACTACCCCTCATGGAGATCCATGAGGGAGGCCTGTGTTCAGTAGTGGTCGTTTTACGGCTTAAATTATGATTTTGACTTTAAAAGGGCACCTCCTATATAAACTACGAGAAGATAGATCACATTATATTCAGTATTTGCGTTAGTTAATCAATTCATGATCCATTTTCAACTAATGGCAAAGCTAACATCCGCCATTATCTTGTCCAAATTATCGAACTGTGCAATAACAAGATAGCGAGAACAGAAATATTTGGGATTACCACGGGTTTCAAGTGCTTTCACATGCGTCGTTCACAGCAGTTCCGTTGTATTGTTTTCTTTGCTCATAAACATTTGGCATTACGGCAGGCTGATTACGATGCTGATTACGCGAGATTTACGCCTCTTGCAGCGTTGATCGCGAGATATAGGCCTGTTGCAAACCTGTCGCGAGATACGTAATCTGCCTGCCGGTTCGATACAACATGTCCTCCGCTGTTATTGCTTAGAAACATGTTGGTAAAATATTTAGCTATTTGTCTAAGGGCCGATTTTTCAATCCTCAGGCATCCTTATGCAACGAATAGAAAGTGAGACAAAAATATGGTATTGATACATGTTAGAGAGGAACAGACAATATCTGACTGTTTATTTGAGGATTGAAAAATCGGCCCTTAAACAAAATGAAGTCGTTGACATTATTGCGGCACATTTTTTAACTAGCACGCGATTTAAGGTCTTTAAAATTGCGCTTAATATTATATATATATATATATATATATATGTATATATACAGCGTGTCCCGTAATTGGGGTACTAAGCCGAAAGGGGGGTTTTCTACCCCCCCTGGCAAACAACGTTTGTTCTACGACTTTCTTGATTTTCAAGTTTTTCAGTGATAAGATAACGTTCAAAGTTTATACCAATTTCATAAGAGTGACAACCCTGCTCTCAGCTGTTACGGGCAATGACCTATTGACCGCCGGGGATTCCCGCGGCGCGCCCGCAACGCGCTTGTGCGTATATTGAGTGTGGGTATAGGTGCGTGGTGTGCGTAGGCGCGTAGGTATGTATTACGGACACACGTCTGTTATACATTAGGGTTGACAGCGACTTGGAAAACTTTAATTTTGTATGGAAACCTGAAAATACGTTTTTCTGAAATCTTTCTTCGCCTTTGCATTCCTTTGGTGGGGGGTAATTTGCAGCTCCTGGCTTCATACCCCAGTTACGGGACACCTTGTATATAAATATAATATTATATTTATATATTATAATATAATATTATATTTATAGATTATAATATAATATTATATTTATATATTATAATATAATATTTATATATTATTGCGGATTAGCCGTTGGGTGCCGGCAGTAGAATGTTGACCCTCCTCTCTTGCTCGTGGATGCAGTAAGAATCTGCTAAAGGAAGATGGGCTTCTTTCCGTGTATCAACAACCCGTACTGCGCTCGCCAACCCGCCTGACAACCGTGGCGAGTATGGCATCATCCCCTAATGATCAGTACGGAGTGACCATGATCCCTCATGGCCTTTGTCATGTCAGCCATAGGACGTTCACTGCTGAACATAGGCCTCACTCAGATCTCCAATTACAGATCATGAGGGGCTGTTGCCATACTCACCACGCTTTGCAGGTGGGTTGGCGAGCGCAGTCCGGGATATTAATACACGGAGTGACGCTGCTGACCAAAATTCGGAGGTAAATCTTGGCAGATTCTTACTGCATCCAAGGGCAAGAGAGAAGAGGAAACATTCTACAGCAAGTTATTTAGATTCCGTCTTTACCTCTATATAATATATAAAGAGATGTTAAATAACATTTGAGGATAATAGAAGACCCCTTTTGTGAACATTAATGCACACATTCTATAATATTCTATACTCATAATATAAAGAGCTAAAGTTTTTGAGTTTGTCAGTTTGTAAGGTTGAAGGGTAAACAGAAACCCAAAATAATCTAAAATAATTAAAATCAAAAGTGTCCATTGGGACATTATGTCCCAATATATTTTGTCCGAATCGTCAGCAACCCAGGTAATCTCTGGATCAACTGAACTGATTTTGGAAATTATTTTAATAATAGAAAGCAACATTATTTGTAAGTGTCATAGGCTATATATTAAACCGAAAAATGATATCGTGGTAGTGAGATTTGTTACCGCCCAATGAAGTGAGCACGGATCAGTTATTGCAATATAATACAGGATGTAAAAAATGCTACGGATACGAGTATTAGTAACCGACACAATCTAGTTGGGGCACGATTATGAACAGCACCAATTATGCTAAAACAAACAGATAAAAATGACAAAAAGCTCGTTATTGTTGACACGATAATCTCCGGCTACCAGCTATTGACGTGATTCATAGGTAGCTAGTTCCAATAGGCGGTGGCCTTGATTTGTTTTTAGGTGTAATACTAAGGAGCCATTGGGTGCTGGCCGTAGAATGTTACTCCTCCTCTCATGACCGTGGATGCAGTAAGAGCCTGCTAAGGGATACCTCCGGAAGATGAGCAGCATGAATCTTTTCATGTATCAACATCCCGTACTGCGCTCACAAACCCGCCTGTTAAGCGTAGTGAGTATGGCATCTACCCATGAGATCCATGATGGAGGCCCGTGTTCAGTAGTGGACGTTTTACAGCTGAAACGATGATGATGAGGTAATACTAAAAAAGAGAAATAGACGAACATTATGGCGCAGTTGGTTTAATAGCCGGCTGAGACGCAGGAGGTTGCGGGTTCGATTCTCGCAGCGCAAAATGTTTGTAAGTTTACTGCAGATATTTGTCCCGGGTCTGGCCATTTTTCTATGTATGATAAGGGTGTATATTAACAAAAAAATTCATTCAAGTTCCTATTAAACATGTGGTAACACAAGCTCTGATCTTAATACAACCTCTGTGGCGCATCGGGCGAAGGTCCGCCTGCGATGCAAGAAGTTACGGGTTCGATTCCCGCCTCGGGTCAATCTTGATCTCTTCTGGATGTTTTTCTATATATAATAAAAATAAATATCTAAGTATCTATTTAGTATAAAAAAGTAAGGCCTTTGCATCTATTATAGACGATTTATACAGCGTCAGCAACTGGTAATCATGCTGTACGGGACGCTGCAGTGCCTGGGACATTGTTAGATTTAGTATAATGATTTGTATATCTAGTACCTACTCATAACACAACCTCTGCTTAGCTTGGGGCTAGATGATGATTTAATCAGTAACTAAATAAACTACACTCTGAATGTCATTGTCAATTGTCAACACGCATTTTTGTTCTTCGAGGTTGTAAAAAAAAACATTAAAGCAAGATGGCCGCCAAGCCGCCAACATGGTTAAGCAAATGACTTACGAATTTATAAATTAACTTGACACTGGCGGAATTGTGTTAAACGAAACACAAAAAGCCATAAAATAAAAAGACATGACAAGACAACAAGAAAAAACACACACGGAAAAACAGTCAAACACGTAAATAAAACAGTCAAACACGTAAATTCACACATACATACATAATACACTTGTTTTCACACATGACACATACATTACACTAACTTACGATGTATTTAATGTTTGGCTTCTAGCTTTTAGTTTTAATTTAAAAAAGGAGTAATATTAGTATCAGCTTTTACATCTTCTTTTTATCTTTTGTTTTTTTGTCATATTTACTATTATTTTTTCTTGTACAGTACCTACACATACTCGTAATAGTTAACTGATTTAACATAATTTTGTAACTTTGTATACCTAAATAAACTATGCTGAGGTAGAGAACCCTCGCGTCTACAGCACAAGCCACGAGATTAGTTAGAGCGAGGTGTCGAAACTAAACATGTTACATTAGGTCTATATTAAGCATTTATTTGTTAATTTAGGCTTTACAGAAATAAACACTTTTTATCTTTTATCTTATCTTAACAAGAGGTTGAAAAATCGCCCTCAAGGATCGTGGTGTGGAGGGGGCTTGGGGTCTATTTCCTACGAAGGCTTCAATGGTTAAGAAAGGTTGGTGTGCAGTCACAAGTGCAGTGGTGGACCAGATCACGCTCTAAAGTTGAAACTTCAGAACCATGTTCTTAATTAGGAAAGTTATCACGAGTATAATTACATCGTCGTTTTTCATAACTTTTAAAACGTCATTAAAAAAATGATCAAGAGAATGGAGGATTTGAAAAGGGACTATTCTCATTTCAATTAAAACGGCATAATATTTTGGTAATACCATCTAATTATGTTCACTTCGTAAACTTCCCTTGATTACTTCAACTTAATTACCAGGAAAATGGTTTAATTCTACTGAACCAAGAAATTACTTGTATCTCGTTTGGTTAGTATATGAGAAACCGTTCAATTCAACGTTTTTTATAATGTTAAGTTTATAAAGTGCTACATGAAATGACTCTTTTTCGAAAATCGGTCTGTTATCGCGAAGGCATCATCTTCTTAGAGTCTGCGCCACCACTGAAGTCCCACAGACGCGGCGCTGCTATCATAGAACTAAATAAAATTAGGCCGGGTACGTGTCGGGCCACGCGCCATGTAGGGTTCCGTAGTTAATCGTAGACCTGTAGAACCCTAAAAAAGTTCATGTAAATGTTCGTTGTACTCGCCTTTGCCGTAAGACTTCAGTTGTAGTACCACGGACCAAATTTTTATTTGGTCCATGGTAGTACAGAATAAAATATTAACACTGTACAATAAAATTGCTGTCTAACAATATTTCTTTTGCATTTACCGATTATCAAAACAAAACTTCATAATACTCTGCGTTTAAAGTAAAAACAGCGGGGTACGCTGATCTATTTAAAATAAGTACTAAAATGTTTCTTGAGTGCCTATAGTGATAGCATGGTAGTAATAAAAAGAAACCTAGCTATCAATAAAAGTTAGTCTCGCTTAAACCAGCACTTTAACAAGCTTTTATTTGACTAGCAATATTTGTATGTTTGTCCAGGTTAAATCTTGAGTTGAATTTGACCCTATTAATCTGAAATATGAATAGGATCTGATGATAATAAATTATGCAATAGTCTATACGTTCAAAATGGCCGCCTATTTGTCAAAATGTAGGTGTACCGTGGAAAACATAAACAACTAGCTGACTCGGCGAACTTCGTACCGCACTGCACCTTTATTGCAGCGCCACCTACCGGCTCCAGTTGTCCAATTCTAATTCATCCACGGACCCATCCAAATACACAGAAAAAAATATCAAAATCTGTGACGAAGTGAAAACATTTTACACCTTGGGTTACATTAATGTAGTTTTCGTCGAGATCCCAAAATTAGCTCGGTTATAAGCCTATGTACACTCACTGATAATGTAGCATTTTATAAGTAAAAGAATTTTCAAAATCGGTCTAATAATTTTTCTCATTATTATTTACAAACAAAAATACAAACATACATAAATCCAAAAATACAAATCTTGTTTGAGTAAAATATTACTATATATAAAGATAGTCTCTATACAATCTTACCTAAACGGGCATACCCATATTGATTGTAGTGGATCCATAGCCAAATGTGCAAGTCGCAAAATGTGCACTAATGCAAATCGCAGAAGGTGCAGGTCGCAATATTTGCAAATCGCAGAAAGTGCGTTATTAGTATAACCAAATACTTCCATTAATAATATAGTGTTGAAGTGCAAGACAAGAAGCAGCAACGATAATAGTTTATTCATCAGCGGACGAAAAGGAAATGAGAGCTGTACAATCTTTATTTCTTATTTTATAGGCTTGTTCTAATACCCCTTTACTTGGTCGGGCCTACCGACATTCGTCATGCCGGCCCTCTCGCGACAGATGGCAGCACTAGTCTTAACGTATCCGATTCGTAACGTTTCTTATAAATTATTTTAATTGTGGCCATACTGTGACAAATACCATGGAATGTTTAAAACGAAATGTCAACGTCAAGACCAGCTGTCAAAAGTCACTTTACTGTCAATACATGTTTACAAGATTCTCGCCAATTAGTACTTGAACTGTTTACATTTGAAAATATCAATTATAAATTATAATGCATGAGATTGCGGTTAAAATATTGTAAAAGTCACTATTAATGACAGTAAATAACAAGAATAGTGAATACTAGATTACAAAAAGGTGCAAAGCTTGCTTTCAGACATAGTGAATACATGGATTACTGAATTTATTTTAAATGATGGCTTACACTCGGCCTTTCCTGACAAATGGTTACGCCCTCGGAACAGTGTTCTAATAGAAAAGATAATACAAAGGGCTTTTCAAAGTAACATTTTGAAACAAATTAAAATAAAAGTTTATCATAATCAGCAAAACATTTTGACCAAATTTACAATTTAAAACCAGAAACTTAAAAATTAACCATCACATCACATTCGATTTCACATCCGCAGTCGGCCTTTCCTGACAATATTACGTCCTCGTAATGCATGTAGTACACAAATTTAATGAATACTAAATACATTTATACCTACAATATTACTCTTTTGCAAATGAACCAGTGCTTATTGTGATCTAATTAAATTTCTTATGCTATGATATAAAAGATTACGGCCTCGTAATTATAAATCATGTGTACAAAATGTATTAAAAAGTACCTAAATAAAAAAATTACTATGTTACAACCATACAAGTGGTTATTGTGATTTAACTTAATTTCTTATGCTATGTTTACACAGGTCTTGATTTCCATTTTGTGGTATTTATAGAGTACTACTGTACTACCATATAAATTATTATTCTAAAACAATAAATGACAATTATAGTTGGCTAAAATAAACATTTGCTATCATAACATTTTGTTTTATTTGCTTACAGATTCAAATCAGTTTATAACAGTGGGACAAACCCGTTTTATAACAGTGGGACAAACCCGTTTTATAACAGTGGGACACACCCGTTTTATAACAGTGGGACACACCCATTTTATAACAGTGGGACACACCCGTTTAATAAAAGTGGTACAAACTCGTTTTATAACAGTGGGACACACCCGTTTTATAACAGTGGGACACACCCGTTTTATAACAGTGGGACACACCCGTTTTACAAAAGTGGGACACACCCGTTTTACAAAAGTGGGACACACCCGTTTTATAACAGTGGGACACACCCGTTTTATAACAGTGGGACACACCCGTTTTATAACAGTGGGACACACCCGTTTTATAACAGTGGGACACACCCGTTTTATAACAGTGGGACACACCCGTTTTATAACAGTGGGACACACCCGTTTTATAACAGTGGGACACACCCGTTTTACAAAAGTGGGACAAACCCGTTTTATAACAGTGGGACAAACCCTTTTTGTATCTGTGGGACAAACCCATGGGACAAACCCTTTTTGTATCTGCGGGACAAACCCATGGGACAAACCCTTTTTGTGCATACATATGTATAATATAATTGCTTTAGATTACCTGTTAATAATAATTCAATTATAATTACGAATATACGAAAATTTAACATAGCAACCTCCTATAAAATTATTAATATCAAAATAATATATTTATAGTTTTCTAGATCAAAGTAATGAATTATTTAAAGGTTTAACTTCATTTACATTGCATTAATACCTGTACAATATTCATAGTAAGACAACATAATTTGGTATTACTCTTATCTTTATTACTACAGATAGTATTGTAAATATCTTTAGTTTGAATAGTAATAAAAAAACAGTTGCTCTAATATAAACTCTTATTTTTATATATTTTACTCAAATATCAAATCAAATATATTTATTCACCAACAAAATAAAGTACTCATAGTTCAATAACATAAACGATGATTTATAAAAACTGTGTCGCAGTTGCACACTTGTCTACAACCAACTAATTGTTATAACATTATCATAAACATTTATTTCTTTACAGATATCAGCATACTTTTCTAAACTTGTTTTTAATTATTATTCTATGTTCATCATTATAATAATTATATTCTTAAATAAAATTTATATATTTTTTTTTTGTAGTAACATTTTGTGCAAGAGCTCGGAGTTGTGGTATGTTTATTAATAATCATTTATCTAGTAAATTGATTTTAAAGTAGGATCTAACTTCGAAAGTATGGATATTTGTTAGTAGTGCTAGTGTATGGGGTGTTGATACCCTTGTGTACCCACAAATTCTCATCAAAGTATATATATGTATATATATTTTTTTAACATCGCACTAAGAGATACCAAATACCTAGAACAGTTTGACTATTCAATTTGCCTATTTATGCGAGAGCATGTCACAGAATTAAAAATATGCCTAATTTGTTTGCTGTTATAAATCGATTCAAAATTATTACTGGTTAAATCTTTATCTGTGCTATATAACTGCCGGATCACATACTTGACCCCCCTAGCCTATTCTTTAAAAAAAATAGAAAACTAACTTAAAATCATGGCTGGTCGAGAAGGCGTTCTACAATGATGATGATTTTGTGGCTATAATTTGTTGACATGATTTAAATTATTAACTGACATTGACGAATTTATTCGATGAGGTTATTGTTCTATCCGGTTGTACCGTTGATTCGGATCACCTGGCTGCTTGATTGCTCATGAACTGCTCCAGCATATTTTCAAGCCGATCGTTGTTGGTTGGACGAGGTGGATTTTTCTTTTTTTCTTGGAAGGTGGCTCCCGTGGCGATGGTGGTGGTGGCGTTTCTTGCAGATCCGGTTCCTCGTCATTGCTTATAACAGGAAGCCTTCGACGTTGGCTCATGGTTCAGGATAGAGCACGCAGCGTGGACTCGACGAACACTTCTGATTTGTTGAAGTGCAAGACAAGAAGCAGCAACGATAATAGTTTATTCATCAGCGGACGAAAAGGAAATGAGAGCTGTACAATCTTTATTTCTTATTTTATAGGCTTGTTCTAATACCCCTTTACTTGGTCGGGCCTACCGACATTCGTCATGCCGGCCCTCTCGCGACAGATGGCAGCACTAGTCTTAACGTATCCGATTCGTAACGTTTCTTATAAATTATTTTAATTGTGGCCATACTGTGACAAATACCATGGAATGTTTAAAACGAAATGTCAACGTCAAGACCAGCTGTCAAAAGTCACTTTACTGTCAATACATGTTTACAAGATTCTCGCCAATTAGTACTTGAACTGTTTACATTTGAAAATATCAATTATAAATTATAATGCATGAGATTGCGGTTAAAATATTGTAAAAGTCACTATTAATGACAGTAAATAACAAGAATAGTGAATACTAGATTACAAAAAGGTGCAAAGCTTGCTTTCAGACATAGTGAATACATGGATTACTGAATTTATTTTAAATGATGGCTTACAATAGTAACAAAACAAACCACTAACTTCACATGCCTTTTCGGTACTAAATAGATCACATTTTTTACATAGTCATTAATAATATAGTGTTAGTTTATTATTTTTATTTATAACTTGGTCGCAGTCAAACACGGTCATAATTTATAATGGATCCTGAGAGGTATAAAAGGCTGAACTACGGGAAGTGCGTACATACTAAATATCATTTTATAGCACTTAACACATATGTTATAACATGACCTGTCTACAGCAAATATGACATTTTTTTCTTACATGTGACGGGTCCATTTTCATTTATGCGACTAAATAACAAGACAAACCGAAGGCTCATCTGATGTTAGGCGGTAACCTCTACCTATAACAACTGCAATATCACGGTAATCACGTTGACAAAGCACGTGACCAACGCTGCATTGCATTGCGCCCGTCACCCTGAGACAGAGTTGTAAGGTCTCATGTGCCCGTATTTTCACCGGCCCCCTTGCCCTTCAAACCGGAACACAGCAATGGAGACATTACTGCTTGGCGGCAGAAATAGGTATGGTGGTAGTACTTCCCCGGATGAACCCTTCACAAAAAGTTCTACTAATACTGAATATATCACTCGATATCAATGACCCGCTTAAGAAATTTGCTATGGACCTTAAAACTCTTTTGTCCAATGATTTATCTTCCTTGTAGATATTTAATTTTTGCGCAGTTCAGGTTGTTGATACACGGAAAGGCGCTGCAGCGCCTTACCGTGTGCCAAGATACCTTCGGTACAAGGTACAAGGATACCTTCGGTAGATATCAGAGGTATCCCTTGGCAGATTCTTACTGCATCCTCGGGCAAGAGAGAAGGGCAACATTCTACTGCCGGCACCCTACGGCAAAGCTAGCCTTTATTAGGGGGCGAAGCCATAGCGCTGTCTGTCTGTCTGTCTGTCTGTGCATGAGACGATTACAACCGAACGCGTTGACCGATTTACATGAAACCTTTTGAAGCCTTCGCCCCCTTTTCTGGTACCCCTGTACCAATGCTTGTTATAGTAATAGTATACTGTGTTTCATTCATTTTGCACAGTGCAGCTCAAAATTAAAATAGGGTTTGTAGTTGTGACCAGGAAATGAGTTATCGTGCAGTTGCCTGCTCTTATATCCGTTCTGTAAATGCATTCTGTAAACTTTGACACTATTGACTCACTACGCTCACTTAATTAACTTGTTTACATGTGTAATAAACAACTGGGCTATGATTGAAATTTTAATAAAAAAAATGGGAGTACTCCCATTTTCAGCACCAATCCGAGAGCACCAAATTTTGAGCATTTTTTTTATTTTCATTTTGAGCACTTGCAATGAAGTAGTCTCAAGTATGGGGGGTTTTGATATAACTAGCTGTTACAAATTCGAAGATTGGAAATTGGGTGAAAATTTTTCGTTTTTTAGCTTCTATTATAGATAGATAGATAGATAGAAGATAGAATATACTTTATTGCACACCTTAAAACTAAACATAATAACAAGAAACACTGAAAAACAGAGTGACAATTGGCAAAGCATTAAAAACCTAAAGTTAAAGTAACACTAGCCGTGGGGTGCCGGCAGTAGAATGTTACCCCTCCGCTCATGCCCGTGGATGCAGTAAGAGCCTGCTAAGGGATACCTCCGGAAGATGGGCAGCAGCGTGTTTCCGTGCATCAACATACGTACTGCGCTCGCCAACCCGCCTGCCAAGCGTGGTGAGTATGGTAACTACCTCTCATGGAGACTCATGAGGGAGGCCTGTGTTCAGTAGTGGACGTTTTTAAGGCTGAAGTGAGTGAAAGTAAGACTATACAATAATATTTTACATAGGTACTACGATCACTATCAGATCTATTATCGTTAGTGTTCATTAATTACTTTTTTTAGGTATGTAACTTTTGTTTCGCTTTGAACCCAAAATTTTGTTAACGAACTACTACGGAGATTTATTAAGCTATTAAGATTTATTAATATTCTCGCTACCAAGTAAAAACCCATGCACTTTATAAGCCTATTGTTAGATATTTGAGTTATTATTGAGCTTCCGTCGTGATCATCGTTGTGTCTACGAAGAGTTATAGATTGATAAATATAAATTAGGTTTTAAGGGTGCACTTAAACCGATATATGAATTTTGATATACATGAAGATGTCTAATGAATTTAAGAGGCACGTGTGACGGAAATTGTGTGAAAACTCACTTTGACATGAATTGTGTCGAGTCATATTTTTTTAATTTCAGATAGAACCTTTGTTTGACCACAATCTCAACTGATGGTGATCACAAAGGCCTAGGAGACACCTATTCAGTCTTAACTGGAAGAGATCCAGGTTTTAGTTTTCGGGGTAAACAGATGCCGGAATACTCGTGCATGACGTGAATAGGATAGTTAACTAAACTTTATTATTATTTCATCATGTAGATTATCATTTAAATACGTTTTTTATTTTTATATTATCTAACTAACGGACTTATTAGAATGTTAACTTTTATACCCTGACAATTTTGATGCTTAAAGGCCCTGTCAAACAGAGAGCGTAATTAGCGCGCGTTAAGGCGCTAAAGCGTCCTGGCCTTAACGTCGTACACTTTGTGTGTGACAGCTTCGACGCTTTTCAGTCATTTTCACTAATAATTTACGAAGAACACACCCGGCGCTAACTAATATCTATACTTATAATAAATCTGTAGAGAGGTCAATTCTGTACATGAAATATATTTCCAAAATAACTATCAGGGGGTGATTAGAGATCGATACTGATGCCAAAAATGCAATCAGTAAAATTTTTGTCTGTCTGTCTGTCTGTATGTATAACCGTTATAGAAACAAAAACTACTCGACGGATTTTAACGAAACTTGGTACAATTATTTTTCATACTCCTGAGCTGGTTATAGTATACTTTTCATCACGCTACAATTAATAGGAGCAGAGCAGTGAAGGGAAATGTTGGGAAAACGGTAGAAGTTACTCCATTTTTTAAGCATCCGTCGCGTGTGCAACCTTAATGGTTAAAGCTACACAGAAATCATGTATGACGGAAATGTTCTCTTTAAAATTATATAAAAAATATCCCACGACAGCACATGTCTATCTTTTATGGTTGACTCACAATAACACGTGTAACTCCCGATAGCTTAGCAGTTCGAAGCTTTCTGATTATATTTGTCTTCTCTACTCTCGAAATTCGAGAGAAGCTAAGAGAATGAGAAATAGACGTTCTCAAGAATCGGCAGAGGAAAGAGCACATTGGTTAAACTCTATGAGAGTTAGTGCCTCAACTTCTCGAGCCAATGAAAGCTCTCCCGAGAGAGAGATGCGATTAGCAGCTGACAGAGCGAGACGAGCTTTCTCACGGGCGTCTCAAAGCTCTTCTCAACGAGAGCTAAGGCTTACCATTGACCGAGAACAACATGTGTTATCCCGAGAAGCTGAAACTGCTTCACAACGAGAATTGCGGCTCACAGCTGACCGCGAACGGCATACGCTATCCCGTGAGTCCGAAACCTTCACTGAGAGGGAATTACGTCTCACAGCTGATCGCGAACGGCATGTACTATCCCGTGAGTCCGAAACCTTCACTGAGAGGGAATTACGTCTCACAGCTGATCGCTAACGGCATGTACTATCCCGTGAGTCCGAAACCTTCACTGAGAGGGAATTACGTCTCACAGCTGATCGCGAACGGCATGTACTATCCCGTGAGTCCGAAACCTTCACTGAGAGGGAATTACGTCTCACAGCTGATCGCGAACGGCATGTACTATCCCGTGAGTCCGAAACCTTCACTGAGAGGGAATTACGTCTCACAGCTGATCGCGAACGGCATGTACTATCCCGTGAGTCCGAAACCTTCACTGAGAGGTTGGTTAGGTCAGTTGTTTCTCGCATGGTTAGTTGTACGTCGCTCTTTCCCGGGTTAGCAGTTCTGTAAATCTTTATGTTCACGTGCCGGACGGGTCAACTTTCAACATAGTTTACCCGGAAGCTTTGCGCTGAAGTATTTTCGTTCTATAGGTACATACTTAAGCCTCATGTGAACGTGATCTCAAAAATATTACCAATACATTATCTTAATAACACACAAGGAGTTACACGCTGACGGAGTCGCGGGCACAGCTATTAGCAATAATATTGTGCGGTTCCGTATTCCGATATTTTTCAACAGTATTGTAGATTGACATATTATATTTCCCTACTAAAATACGAAAGTTAAACTGTCGGTTACATTAAAACCAATGAACCGTGAGGAAGGACATAGGCTACTTTTTTTTAAAGAAAAACGACGGAAAAGCGGACGAAGTCGCGGGCAACAGCTAGTTCTGTAATAAAATACAATGCGACGTCATGACGCGGCGCTAGAGCGTCGAGTACTGGTAGCGCGCTAGCGCTGTTTGACAGGTTATAGCCTGTTCAGTACAGCACAACGCGACGCTATAACGCGGCGGTAGGCCAGGACGCTTTAGCGCCTTGACGCGCGCTAATTACGCTCTCTGTTTGACAGGGCTTTCACTTTTTGCAATATCTTACATACTGTGATCTAGAGGTATAGCGAATTATTTCAAGTGTGGGCTTTCACACAATTTATGTATGTCAAACTTGCCCCAGTTTTGTTATAAATCTTCGTATACATTACAATTCATACATCTATAGTATGAATTGTAATGTATACGAAGATTTATATATCATCATGTCAGCCGTAAAACTTCTACTACTGAACTCAGGCCTCCCTCATAGATCTCCATGAGGGGTAGTTGCCATACTCACCACGCTTGGCAGGCGGGTTGGTGAGCGCAGTATGAGATGTTGATACACGGAAAGACGCTGCTGCCCATCTTTCGGAGGCATCTCTTAGCAGGCTCTTACTGCATCCACGAGTATGAGAGGAGGGGTAACAATCTTCTGCCGGCACCCCACGGCTAACGATATATAAGTGAATAAAGAATAAAGTGCACGTTTTAAGCCTAATTTTATAAACATCTATTCACTTTAGGAAATATGTTGCTAAATTACAGTATTTATAGCCCACGTTCTACGCATTAAGTCGATATCGTCCAAAGTACACTGTCGTTATTTTGATTTCTTCCTGCTTTTAGCAACGGTGTTCATTTGATCGGCTTCATTACACCCGAAACACCATTTATAACGTCGACATTACTATTTTCTAGTATTTTTAAGGTTCGTTTATTTATTTGAGCATTTACATCAGCGTCAAGTACTGGTATTCATGCTGTACAGAGCGCTGCAGTGCCTCGGACATTGTTAGATGGATTAGGCTTACCCAGCCCCTCTACTATCCTCTCAGATTAGTTAGCTATTAGTCAGAAGAAAGAAGTTATACAATACGTAAAGCCACGAACAGAAGATACACAGTAAAACATATAAACAAAAACATTAACTTTAGCTATTGTTTTTAAAATTATAGACTAGGTAACATCTTGATAAAAAAAATCTCCGAATACAGTACATAGAAAGAGCAAATTGTGAAGAATAGCTAAACAGTGAACCTTTTTTTATTTCCTCATCGTATGCGGTATCGTTAAATAGGTATTGCCTCCTAATATGCATAGCGCTGTCTGTTTATCTGTCTGTCTGTGTATTTGATGATTACAACCGAACGCGTTGTAATCGTACAGCCGGCACCCTACGGCAATCTAATAAAGCATATATATACGAACCAAAAAATATATTAAGTTCTAAAGTAACAAAGATTAAGAAAAAAATTCAAACGACTTGAGAACCTCCTCCTTTTTGAAGTCGGTTGGAAAAGGAAATCCTGACCCGCAGATCTGCCTGAGCAGTAACAATGGATAAGTTTTCCTGATATTTTATTTCATATCCCTAAAACCATTACTCACGACACCTGCCAAATTAAATGTGAAAAATAAAATGTTCTTTCCATCACTAACGTAGTCTTTGCCGTACCATTTGTTGTTTAAATTTCCACAGAAGTTGCTATTGTTTAAAACCACCGCCTTACACCACTGTTCTAAAAGTTAAATGCAGAAGAAAATGATTCCAAGAACATTATTGTTTCGTAAAAAAGTAATTTAGCCAGTTATTTCTTGTAAACCAAATGAAACCCTACCTCTTAACAAACTTTTCAGTTTTTGTGCTTTTCACAGCACATCCACCACTCCACTTGGAGTGAACAATGACTTTTGAAGATTCGAGTGATTTTCGTGTTTGTTACCAGTATGTGTTCGGCCACAGTGCGGGCCTAGCGCGTTCGCGAGGAAAGGTGCGAAATATGAAACATGAAAACGCCGTTTGCGTCCATTGTGTATAAACTAGGGCGTCTAGCGCGATGGGTACGCCTCCCCAAACTCTTTCAATTGTTCCCTGTCCCGACCCGACATCCTGGTCCATATCGTTGCGTGAAAATATCCCTTCAACGGTCTACCCTTTTTTACGCTTATCTTGTACGAATGTCCTTTCTGTTGTCCGTTACGTCGGTCTATAATTTTCTACTCGGCATAATATATATTCCCATTCCTGTTCCATTTAAGCATCTGGATCTCTTTAGGGTCCCGGACCAAAATGGTAAAAAGGAACCCTTTATGGTATCACTTTGTCTGTCTGTCTGTCACAAATGAATATCTTGAGAACTACTGACTCTGTCGACTTGAAATTTTGAATAGTATAAGATAACGCTTTTTCACTAATGTGGAATATATAAAAATGTTGCAAAATATTCTTATTATGATTGCAAGGGGAGCGGAAAGGGGGTGTTAAAAATTTCAAGTGCAGTTACTAGGTCAGTACAGACAGTTTTTAGTTTTGATTTAAGCCGTATCGTTTTTGAGTTATTCATAAAAATGTTGAAAAAAATAGCCCCCCCGAAGGCTTATCTCCGAAGTTTGCGGAGATAAACATCTGAAACTTTTATTGCTAATAGAAGTGTATGTAAAGATTACAGGAAAATTATAACAAACTCTCTAATTTGCATAGTTTTTTAAAAATCATCGAATGTGTAAAAAATCTATATAAGTTCCGCTATCAGACAAGAGATGGCGCTGTCAAGGTTCTCCAACAAATATAAACCGCCTTTATCATTATATTTCTGACTGTTGCACTCGTTTTTAGCGTACCGTAACGTTATCTCTTTACTTGTAGCCTATTGTTACCTTTTGTCTATTGTATTGTAACAAAGTGTATCGGCGAAAGAGTGCTAACTACCCACAACACAGGTTCTCCTAGTGTGGGAGTTAGCGTCTTTACAATTAAATAGTTAATATTTACAGAAAATATGTATGTTTTTCACTAATTTATGTTATGTTTTAAGTTACTAAATAACTAAATAAGTTACTTATAACTTATTTAGTTATTGCCAAATTGCTTAAACGTAGATTATAGTTTTATATTTATGGCACCTACTTATAAACTTTAATGGTAATTCCTGTTACATTATGCATAGATGGTCAGTACGGATGTGGGGTTGGGATTTGAAGGGCTTTCTTTTAGATTAAGAAAACTCCGTTCCATTGACCCATAACATAATTTTCATTTGACTTTTATTAAACGATTCTCTAACCAGGTTAGATAGTTATATTGTTTTATGGCTGTCAGGTTGATAGGAAAGTCAACAGGAATAAGTATAAGAATTTATTATTATTCTTTATTGGAAGTGTAGACTTAAATACTTCTTTGCAACTCCAGAATTGGTTCCAAGATAGAGTTTTTCATCTATTAATTTCCTCTATATGTCTGGATTCAGAAAAGACATCCGTTTTGAAAAGACATCTCAAATACTATGTAGTCTTGCACAATAGCTAGCGATACTTCGCTGATACATATGTATATCTATTGCTATTGGTCATAATTAGAGTTCCGAACCAAAATCGTAAAAAGGAACCCTTATGCTGTGACTTTGGGTGTCTTTCTGTCTGTCACATATGAATATCTTGGAAACTACTGATGCTTTTTCATCGTTCTTATTATGATCTCAAAGGGGACGGAAAGGGGGTCTTAAACATTTTAAGTAAAGTAACTATATAAGAGGGTTTCATTAGCATATTAATAAATAGTAACAGAGAGTAAAATAAGGTCACAGTCATTGAAATCGATGACGAGGACATATATAAACATATACATATATGTAGGTATATACCAAATATAATAAACAGTTTTTAGATTTTCTTAAAGCCGTGACTTACTAACAAAAATTCTGAAAAAAATATAATACGTATGCGTTGCCCATCCAAGCGTAGCTACTTAAGCGATTACGTAATGAAATACCTAAAAGCTTTATGGTTGCGACTTTAAGCTGGCGTAAAAACTGGTTTATAAAATTTCCGTTGGGCATGTAATTGTAAAATGATACGTGTTTGAACAACCTTGATACATAATTCTCAAATGCGTAGTTAACCCTCGGATTCAGCAGCAATCAAGAAATGGTCAATTTTAACTTTACTAATTTGAACTAACCAAGTTAATATAAGTTAAAACCCCCAAAGACTTCGAAATCTGAACTAATGTAACCAAATTACTTACTTTTAGTGACAGGTTAGGCAATAGTTGTTTTCAAACCCAAAGATTCCATGGAATTACTTCGATATGTGGCTATTTAGGTAGTACCATAAGGTATTCAATTATAAATAAATAATTGTGGAAGCTTCCAGCCCCAGTTCCAGTTTAACTTATTATCTAAGGAACACAAAGGGGTGAATCTGTTTAACAGAAAATCGAGTTAGCTTAAACGCTTTTAGGGTTCCGGACCAAAATGGCAAAATGAATAGTAGGAACCCTTATTGTCTTTTTTAACTTTTGCGATCACACTTTCGAGAACACATTATTTGAAAACATTTATCGCGTAAATTACCTTTATTATTTCCCGACGTTTCGCCTGGATTGCACCAAGCAGTCTTCCTGGGACCATGCTTGGTGCAATCCAGGCGAAACGTCGGGAAATAATGTGTTGTGATCGCGAAAGTTTAAAAAGACAATATATAAATCTACGTGATTAATACCAGTAATAAATGTATAATAATAAAGGAACCCTTATGGTGTGACTGTCTGTCACAGATGGATATCTTGACAATTACTGATGCTAGAAGTTTGAAATGGTATAAGATAACGCTTTTTCACTAATATAACATATAATATATACTAGCAGCACTCCGTAGTTTCACTTGATTAGTTCCCGGTCCCGTAGAAATAAACTAACGTTCTGGTAGTAGATACTAAAAACCATAATCGCGCTCCGATCGAACATTAGCTCGATCGGAATGCGGAATGATTTTTGTAAACAGAGTGTAAGTTGTGTTAGGGGCTAGGAAACAAGACAGTGGTAGATAGATAGATAGTGGTGTTTGCTTTAAGATATTTATGAGTAAGTATAGTGAAACAAAGGTAGCAAGACTGTGGCAGCCGCGGCATAAGGTTTAGTTATAAATAATAGAGGTGCAAAATTTATAAAAACTCGTGCGGTGGTTAAAATGAGTATGCATGTACATATGTATGTTATCATTTAGGTACAGTATTATGTCGATATAAGTAAGTGTGGCGAGTGTAAATATCAATAGATTATTAAATATTCTAGATAAGGTAAGTGAGAATAACAACACAGGTAGGTAAATCACGTTACATAAATTATGCAAACAAATAAATAAATACATCGTAGACTGATGGGGTAAAGGTTGTTTGGGTAAGTAAGACGAGTAATTATCAAAATAACAGGCAAACAAACAAAAGTAGTTTATCATAATATTATAAAACAACACAATTATTATTAGTACACATCATAGCCAAGTAATAGTCACTGCAATTTCGCGAAGTCCTCTTCATCCAATATTTGTATGATAGGCAATGTGTCGGCCTTCCTAGTGAGTATTTTAGCGTCCTGCACCCACACGTACTTATGGCCCTTCTCCTGGGCCAGCTGCTTGGCGCGCGTCAGCAGGCGCTTGTTTGCAGGCGTGAGGTGATCGTTCACTAACACCCTGGTGTCATCACCAGGGAAGCCAATGTCCTGTGCAGATAACTTCTTGAACGCCCTAGCAGTAGCGACAAAGTTTTCTTTTGTGTATCTGTTGACGAAGCCTACGATGATCGACTTCATTTTGGTAGATGAACGAGCTCTTGTGATGAAATTTATGACGTTTTTAGAAGTAGTCTGGCCTACTACTTTACCAAGCTTAATTATAATATTAAAGAGGTTTTCGTTTTTATTTTCTGGAACTCCTTTTATTTTAATATTATTTTGCCTTAGTAACTGGTCCTTGGCAGCTAGTTCGATAGTTAGATGTGCGAGTTTAGAGTTGACCGCGTCGAAGCCGGCGGTAGAGTCCTGAGGGTGAACTTCCAGTTACTGCAGGCGTTTCTCGAATGCGGTGATCTTGGTGTCGTGGTGTTTTACTTTTGTTTTGATTTCGCTGATAGATGCCTCGATCCCAGAAAGGTTTTCTTTAATTTCTTTTACTTCGTGGATGACGGTTGGGGATCTGCAAGTCAAGGCGACTATTGATGCCGCTGATTCCTTGGCGTAATTCAGCTAGGACCTGGTCCGGCGTTGTTGCGGAGTGACTGCTAGTAGTGTGTGCAGCAGAGGGTCTTGGTGAAGACGTTGCCGAAGACGAGTTTTTGCACGTTCCGCACATAAGAAGGGCTTGCCTCGCCGCTCCGAGTTTCCTGTATTTAACTTCGGTAATATTTGCACAGGAAAAACAGTAAACTAGTTTACATTTGGAGCAATTAACTCCATCCAAGTGTTCAACAGTACATCCAGGACAGTTATACAAAGTGTAGAGAGAGTTCCGATCCGAGATAAACACGTAATAATAATGTTCACAACGGCGTTAGTGAATACGTGCTCACGATATGCGATCGCGGAGCGAAGCGTACTTATTAGTGTAGATGTAGACATAAAAATGTTGATAAATATTCCTATATATCCTGGTTATGAATAATAATTAAACGGCTTTTATCGGTCCGCATAATAAAATGACGTATTTCTTATACTAAGCTGTTAGATTCCCTAAAATTTCCAAAATAGAAACAAAATGAAATTATTTTAAACCAGGGAAACCCATCAAACAAGTGTTGCTCAAAATAAATGAACGTTTCTCAGTAAGCGATAGTAAGTTTCACTTAATTGAAATAGTTTTATAGACCCAAAAGTTTGTATTGTTAAAATTTGAATATCTGACCAACAAAAACGACTTATCAATCCTGCTAAAGTACCTACACGGAAATGTGGCAATGTTAGTGGTATTTACATTACCACTAAACAAATGATGTTTTAGATATAACTTATTTACGGGATATTTACCATGATTTCCCGGATCAGTGCCCACTCGGCCTGGCTTAGACTCGGCCCGAAGAATAATACGTGTCATTTGTACAGTCAGACACAGTGATTGCACATGGTATATATATGGTGCACTTATTTATTTATTTATTTATTGAAAACACACACACGAGTTTGGCTTACAGATATACCAAAGCGCCCAAAACGTCTAATCAAATGTTCACTATTCGTAATCATCCAAAACTAATTTAATTAAACATTAATATTACATTATGTCAAAAACAATAAAATATCAATAAAACTTAGTTAAAATAATAATCGAAGTAAGTATGTAGGTACAATATTAATTAAATAAAAAAAACATATATATAAAATGTCAAGTTGGTAAATTATTATAAAATAACATTCAAAAAATATAACATTAAATAATAAAGCCTTGTATAGTTGTCAGAAAATATGTCAGCGTCTGTTTGAGCAATAAATTTGTTGAGTGCAGTGAGTGCCCTTGCGGTAGGGGCTGAAGCACCGGCAACCGTCCTCACACCTGCGGGCGGAGCAAACTGCACCGGGCGACGCCTCGGTCCTGATGCGCCCTCGGCGCCCACCATGTGCAGACGTGGCACGGCCAACCCCATTCGCTGAAGTGCCATCGGGTTATCAACCTTACCGCATAACAGCAAATAATAGTGGTTTAGAAGAAGTAAGCCCCGCCTTAGCTGTAGAGAGTCTAAGCCGACCATGCCAGACACAAAAGAAGACGGGTAGAGGTATGGATAGTATCCATACTGCCTCTTGTATGCATACCGGGCAAACTTCCTTTGTATTCTCTCAACCATAAGGGTGTATTTCGCTTCATGGGGATCCCAGACAATTGCTCCAAACTCCAGGCGGCTACGAACGAACGCGTTGTAAAGCATCATAGCCGCCTGTATGTTTGGAAAATCCCAGGTGACTCTCATTATGAAGCCTAGAATTTTACACACATGTCTACAGGTCGTCGAAATATGCGTATTGAAATTAAGCATTGAGTCCATTAACAAGCCTAAGTCTCGTATTATTTTTACGCGTTCGAGCGGAGAGCCAACAAGACTGTACGTATATTCCACCGGAAACCGACGACGTGTGAAAGTGACAGTCTTGCATTTTGAAGCATTGAAGGCAAGGTGGTTAGCTTTACTCCAGGCCACTACAAGATCTATATCCCGCTGATGTGCCAAACAATCCTCAACTGTGCTAATTGTCATAAATATCTTGAGGTCATCAGCAAACAGTAGACTCTTAGACGAGGTGATAACGGTAGGCAAGTCATTTATCATCAGCAGAAATAATATGTATGTATATAGTATATATACGATATTTCGATTTTAGATGTGTCATGATCACGGATGAAGAATGCATTATGATGTTTTAGCGATCTTTAAGATATTTTTTACATTTTTATACGTCTTGCAACTTTTGTTGTTAGATTGTTCGTAGTTAGCTGCAAAGTTGTTTCAGTATAAGAATAAAATTCTGAAGAAGAAAACTTTGAGACCGTAACGCAGTTTCGACCTAGCACGGCTGCAAAGGAAAATAGATATTTATTATAGCACCCAGAAATAGTAAGTATATTTATATTGCAAGCCGTATTGGCCGAGTGGTATGTACCCCCGACCTTACATCGATGGTCCTGGGCTCGATACCGGCCGTAAACCAATGGATTTTTCGTTCTTGATTAAAATATGTTCTAAATGTCAACATCTTTTTTTCAAGAATGTGCAACACATGTTTTAAAATCATTGGTGAAAATTAAAATCGCGAGAAAACCTGTATACCGAATGCTTTAGCATTAAGTCCTCCTTACACAATTGTTATGTGTTAAAGTGTTAAATAAATAAATAAATAAAACCCGCGGCTTGATCAGATTCAGACATATTGACCTGTTCTGTCCTCTGACTAATAGCTGGCTAAGCTAGGAGGATGGTATAGGTGCAGGGCAAGTCTAGTCAATGTCCTATCCACCGCAGTATCCTGACCAGCATAAATACCAGTTTCTGACGTTGTATAAATTATTAATAAAGGATGGAGTTCTGTGAACCAAAGATCAAAAAAAATACAGACGTCTTGAGAGCCTCCTCCTTTGAACAATAATTATAATAATTTTTTATCAATTATCTGGTTTCCATAGTATATTTTGCAAACATCGAATTTGGCTGAAGCATCACTCTGTCATGTGTTTTGTGTAGTGCATTATTCATTTATTTTATTTTTAATTAACTCTGATCATATAAACGATTGCCGTGGGGTGCCGGCAGATGAATGTTGCCCCTCCTCTCCTACCCGTGGATGCAGTAAGAGCCTGCTAAGGGATACCTCCGGAAGATGGGCAGCAGCGTCTATCCGTGTATCTACATCCCATACTGCGCTCACCAACCCGCCTGCCAAGCGTGGTGAGTATGGCAACTACCCCTCATGGAGATCCATGAGGGAGGCCTTAGTTCAGTAGTGGACGTTTTACGGCTGAAATGAGGATATAAACGATTGCCGTGAAGTGCCGGCAGAAGAATGTTGCCCCACCCCTCTTGCCCGTGAATGCAGTAAAAATCTGCATAGGGTTACCACCAGAAGATGAGCAGCAGCGTCTTTCTGTGTATCACCATCCTGTACAGCGCCCGGCAACCCGCCTGCCTGGTGAGTAAGACATCAACCCCCTCACGATCAATACTTAGAGATTCATGAGGGAGGCCTATGTCCAGCAGTGGACGTCCCACGGCTGAGATGATGATAAATCGTATTATGTACTAATTCATCATCATCATCATCATCATTTCAGCCGTAGGACGTCCACTGCTGGACATAGGCCTCCCTCATGGATTTCCGGTTATTGCGGTTGGAAGCGATCTGCATCCACCGTCGACCTGCGGTCTTCACCAGGTCGTCAGCCCATCTTGTTGGTGGACGTCCTACGCTGCGCTTGCTGGGGTTGGTAGCCGTCCGTCTCCCGGGGATTCTTAGCACCCCTAGCCCCGCCGCTACCGTGGCCGCTACCGTAGCCAGGACTAGCGGGGCTGCCGGGGACTCGGGGCCTGGTCCTTGTATTATTATCATAAGGGGTTGTTGCCATACTCGCCACGCTTGGCAGGCGGGTTGGCGAGCGCAGTATAGGGTGTTAAAGACGCGGAAGACGCTGCTGCCCATCTTCCGAAGGTATCCCTTAGCAGATTCTTACTGCATCAACGGGCACGAAAGGAGGGGCAACATTCTGCAGCCGGCACCCCACGGCACAACTAATTACTGTACTAATTAGTTAAAGTAATTAACGTTCGTAACTAGAAACTACCTCTAAAGGACCCTAGCTAAATAAAAGTAGAATTTTTGAAAATGCTGTCTCTAATTAGAATAGAATAGAATAGAAAATATTTATTGAAAATTGTTGTACATAAAGATCTTAAAATTAGTTTGTACTGTTTTTAACAATTTGTCCTTATCAAGACGTACAATATAAGTAATTTTATTCAATCATACATAACTCTAAAAATATCTACAGAGATGTGCACCTATTTCTAAAATATAAAAAGAGCTTAATCTTAAATATTATAAATACTTTGAACTACCTACAACAGTCATCGTTCAAAGTACTCCCCGAAACTATAGAAGGAACCAGCAATTAACCATTTCCTTAATTGGTTTTTGAATAAGTTACTTTCTAATATTTTTAAATCATTGGGTAGGCTATTATAAATTTTAATTGCTGTGATATATGTATGTACTTTTATAGTACATCGTATTGTTCACCTGGGGAATACAAATATTATGTTTATGTTTAGTTCGTAAGGAGGAAGAGCGACATGATATTTTTTCAAAGAAATATTTTTTATTGTTTTTTATAAAAATGCAAATTTCTAAAATGTAAATACAAGTTAGCGTAAGAATATTCTCAGTTCTAAAGATGTCACGGAGTGAATCTGTACTTTTAAGTTATATATCTTATTTATCAATGTTCTTTTTTGCATCCAAAAGGTTGTTTGGACATCTACAGAGTTTCCAGAATTGGTGTTAAAAAGCTGCATACACAGAATTCACAATGTTTCCCAGATGATGATGATGATGACATAAACCGATGAGGTATCTGCAGGTATCGGTTCATTCAATCAGCGTCCGGATCGAGTATCGCCTTGGACTTCCTTAACCTGGATAATTGAGTGCCGTCCAGTTAACGAACCTACATTTAATACCGGAATATAAGTCATATAAAGGACAGGGTTTTTCAATTACGTGGGTCAGTGATCTGTCAGATGAATCACACCTTGTGGCAGTCACCACAAGGTTACCGTTTATACCCAATCCGATAATGTCTCCCATGGTTTGTTGCCATATTAACCACGCTTGGTAGACGGGTTGGCGAGCGCAGCAGAATATGTTGATACACGGAAAGACGCTTGCTGCCCATCTTCTGGAGGTATCCTTTGGCAGACTCTTTTTGCATGCACGGGAAATAAAGGAGGAAACCCACTTATGCGATAAAATCTATAAATATTTATAAACGTGAAAAGAAATGTATTCATTATTTATGTATTTATTACCTGCAGTTAAAGCACGTGTTAAGTAACGACATATGCTAGAGTAACGGTGAAGGAAACAACGTTTAGTTAGCTTCAGACGTATTGACCTGTTCTTTCCTCTGACTAATAGCTGACTAAGCTGAGAGGATGGTATAGGTGCTGGGCAAGCCTAATCCACCATACAATGTCCCAGGCACTGCAGCGTACAGCATGATTACCAGTTCCTGACGCTGTATAAATCATTCATAATACATCCAAAGGCTTTACTACCTACAGTTAAAATATAAAGGTAACATTTCAAGGAAATGAAAAACCTTAAAACATATTGATTGCGGTAGGGTTCGAACCCACGTCGGTCAAATCGATCCTTGACCACTTAAAACACGTTGCCGTGAGGTGAATGCAGTAAGAGTCTATTAAGGGATCATCACCATTTCAGCCATAAAACGTCCACTGATGAACACAGGCCTCCCTCATGGATCTCCATGAGGGGTAGGTGCCATACTCACCACGCTTGGCAGGCGGGTTCGTGAGCGCAGTTTGGGATGTTGATACACGGATAGACGCTGCTGCTCATCTTCCGGAAGTATCCCTTAGCAGACTCTTACTGCATCCATGGGCATGAGAGGAGGGGTATCATTCTGCTGCCGACACCCCACGGCGTATTAAGGGATACGTCCTCCAAAAGATGGGCAGCAATGTCTTTCCGTGTATTATTACTGCGCTCGCCAACCCGCCTGTATGACGTAGTGATTATGGCAACCACCCTCACGTATTCTGTACATACTACTTAAAGTAATTTCCGTTCGAAACAACAAGAATCTGAGAACCAAAGGTAAATAAAAGTACATTTCCAGAACGCCAAAGCTGTCTCTAATCGGTGCTAAAAGGTGCATTCCCAGAGTTCTCGGTAGAAATTGTAGTACCTAATTGCGGTCCGCGTCGGCTTTCAAACGAAAATAGTAGAAGCTGAGGGTTAGTTTAAACTAGTTTAGACTTCGTTTTATTTCAAAATCCTACGGATGATTACAGACCACGAAAACAAGTAGTTTATGTAGGGAATTCGATAATTAATATTTTAATTAACATTGTCACTAGTAATGGTGGATAAATCATTGTCGTCACATCCCAAATTTTCATATCAATATTTTAGTAGTTTTTTTTTGGATAATGGTTAATAGATACATGTTGTTTAGGAGATGTTTTTGGGATGTAAAATTAATGAGTAGTAATATAATGAGGAAGACTTCGTCTCGCTGAAAACGCATGATAACTTTAGTCATTCAAAAAATTGAGCAATTTTATCTCCTAAAACGAGTATTCTATTCGGATTTAAGGACAAAAGAGGAAAAACCGGAACCCTTATAAGGATCATCATCATTTTAGCCGTAAAACGTCCACTACTGAACACAGGCCTCCCTCGTGGATATCCATGAGGGGTAGTTGCCATACTCACCACGCTTGGCAGGCGGGTTGGCGAGCGCAGTATGGGATGTTGGTACACGGAAAGACGCTGCTGCCCATCTTCCGGAGGTATCACTTAGCAGGCTCTTACTGCATCCACGGGCATGAGAGGAGGGGTAACATTCTACTGCCGGCACCCCACGGCTTAAGGGTCATACAGCATGGATATTTCATCAAATATTACGAGTATATCTTCTAATTTCAGAACCCTTAGGGCGCGAGTCTGGCTCACACGTGTCTATTTTATTAGGGTTCCGGACCAAAATGGTAAAAAGGAACCCTTATGGTATCACTTTGTCTGTCTGTCTGTCTGTCACAAATGGATATCTCGAGAACTCTGATGCTATCGACTTGAAATTTGAAATGATTAAAGATAATAAATACTTTTTTACTAATAAAGCATATATTAAAATGTAAAAAAATATTCTTACGATTGCAGGGGGGTGGATAGAAAATCTCAAAATTTTTAATTGAAGCTACTAGATCGTGCAGGGTATCATATGAAAGTTTGCACATTAATAAGCAGTTTTTATTTGTCCTATTCAATATTTACAAAAATTTTGAAAAAACTACTCCCCTCCTCCTTATCTCCAAAGTTTGCAGAGATAAACCCGTGAAACTTTTATAGCTAATAGAAGTGTATGTAACGTTTCTATAAAAATTATAGCAAACTCTCTAATTTGCATAGTTTTTTAGACAAGAAGGGTGGAAGGGGGGTTTAATTTTTTTTGTAAGGTTACTAGGTCATGTAGGGTATCATATGAAAGGTATTCATTTGCACATTTAAAAACAGTTTTTAGTTTTCCTTTAGCCGTATCGTTTTCGACTTATTTACAAAAACGTTGAAAAAATATATTTCAGCTGTTCAGTTGCAGAGATAAACCCCTGAAACTTTTATTGCTGATATTGCTGATGTAAAGATTACAGGAAAGTCTTAACGAACCCTCTAATTTGCATAGCTTTTTAGAAATCATCGAAGGTGTAAAATATCTACATAAGTTCCGCTATCAGACAAGAGATGGCAAGCTGTCAAGGTTCTCACACAAATATAAATCGCCTTTATCATATATTATATTATTGTATGATGGCACGGAACCCTCGGTGCACGAGTCCGACTCGCTCTTGCCCGGTTGTATTTGTAACAAACTTACCTATACATCTGACATGAATACTCTATAGGTATGAAGCAATAGGTACAAAGCCTCACCTTTCATGTCAGTTGGTAACAAAATTGATATTTTTTTATATTTTCATTTATTAGTCTCATTTGATCATCCTTGGCAAATATGCAGTATAATAAACTGCTAAAGGAGAGGCCTAAGAATGCATTGCCCCCTGCACCAAATTCTCGTGCATCATTCTCGTCATGACAAGACATCCCCATTATAACCAAACGACTACCAGTCGTTTCACCTTAATATCGAGTGGCGTGTGCATTTGAGCGCGTCGGAAGCGGCCGAGGCGCCTTCGTCCATTCCGTGCTTTTGTTCGTTAGCATAAAGAAACGAAGCCGTCATACGTTTACAGGCTGACGAGCACGGTGACTAAGCTTTGGCTCTTTTCTTTTTAACCGACTTCAAAAAGTGGAGGAGGGTATCAAGTCGTCTGTTTTTTTAAAACTTTGTTACCTCAGAACTCCGTCGTTTATGAACTGATTTGGAAAATTCCCTACTCAGTTGATGATGAAATCCAGGGATCCAGGAATCGATAAAAATGTCTACTTTAACTTTTATGAATATTGGGACCACATAGAAATGTTAATTTATAAAAGAAAGGAACACATTTAAATGAAAAGATTCCGAAAACTTCATATTTCAAGTGAGGGAAAGAAACGAAATCATCAACCAAAGCCCCTGAGTTTTTGCCTCCGACTTGTGGCATACCAACTCTACGCTTACTCAATTCTTCACAACTGCTCTTAATCTCTCAAACAAACAAAAATAGAAGCAAATTATTCCATCACTGGCACAAATTCAACATTAACGGATAAATGTTGGATAACGGATTCCCAATTTAATTTGAACCTTTTAAATCTAAGAAGGTCATTGCTTCCTTTAAATGAGTCTAGTGGTTTCATCCGTTTAGTAAAAAATACTAAACGGTAAAGTTCTTGTAATTTTACTCAATACGTGGCCACACGACTCGCGACGTTGTGATGAGGAAGATATATTGTCTTTTCAAGTGTGCATCATGGAATATTACAGCACGATGTCTTTGTCTATCCGTTATTAAACTCATGTACCTACTTCAAACTAAAAGAAGGTTTAAAGAAGCTGTCGTAACAGCTTCTTTTCCTACATAATATAAGCACATTAACTCAATACAGTCTTTACTTAGCTATTATGTTTGTATTTTTTTTTGGGCAATGAGGCGCTTTATTAAATAATAAATAAATAAAACAATTTCAGGCACGAAAATAATTACCTATATCACAATGTACAAAAGCAAAAGTACATGTCAATAAAAGTTAAACAAAAAATATGCTTAAAAATAATATTAAATACAATCCAATGCATACGAGTAAGTATGTCTATTTTTTGTTTGCGTTCATGTGAACCCAAATCCAGTGCTTGCAGTGCAGAGGTCAAATATTCAGACACTGCGCTCAGGACAGTGTTTTTGGAGTGACTTAGCTAGCCGGCTAAGCTTTCTGGAGCCCCAGAAAGCTGCGATTTTTTTTCATATAAACAAAGATAAATCATATTTTAATCACTTACATAAACACATTCGATTTTTTCGTTACAACACAAAATATCAATTGACGTAGATAGGATGACTTATAATCACGGTATCCACAAATTAATGATTCGTCTCCACGAAACATAGTTAAGCAATTCGTATTGCAAATTCGTAATTAAAAGTACCAGACGGCCATATTAATATAGGAGGTTCATAAGAGCCAATTTCCTTATGCTTCAGTGTTACGTTGCAGAATAATAAAAATATAGCACATCAAACCTTTGGATTCATAGGCGCTGCCAGAATTATTGTCGGGTAGCGTGCATTATTTTTTTTAATTTTCTTTTAGATCTATTTTTGCTCAACAATGAACCCAACATTTTAGTTCTTCTGAGAAGTACAATTTTAACTCTGCGAAATAGGTCTCGAATGAATCTCGATAAAATAGGCAGCGATAAGCTCCTCATCCCCAGAAATCTCGGTCAACCAAGGCTATTGTTACATTTAAAAAAAATATATAATTTGATTTATTTCTAAAGTCAACTAAAATAGATTTATAGACCCTCTGTTATGATTTATAATTAGTTTAGTTAAAAATGTATATTGTTTTGTAAAAATAGAATAATGAACTAGGAAAAGTGTAGGAATCCCTTTTTTAATAATTAATTATCGTATTAGTTGACATATTTAGTTGACTTACGGATAAAGTTATTTAAATTATAATATTGTAGATTGTGATGTAAAAATAGAAAAATGTTTTTAGTAATTTTAAAATAACTCGATGTCTCCCTAGATCCGAAATTAAGTTTTGGTTTCATGTCAATTTAACGACTTCTTATGTTTTTCTTTAAAAAATTGGCCATGTTGCTTTTACGGTAAAATATAGTTGTTTTGCTAACCCTAGAACAGTAGCGTAGCGCACTCTAGTGAAACGTGTAGAAGTTGAAGAAAACGAGTTTTCCCAGTGTGGTTTGCTTTTGAAGTTACTGAAACTGAAGGCCTTTTAGTTTAACATTTTTCTCACAGATGGCAGACGCTATACACTCTGTTAGAGACAGTCTCCATGAGCGAGAGAATCGCGACGAGTCCGCGCTATAGAAATACGTGGCACGACGATAACATTGTCGCGTTTCCCTCGCTCGTGGAGACGGCCTTACAGCTGTGGATTGCAAATTTTGAGTTGGTTGAACCAAAGTCAACATTTAACTATACCTCTATATATGTACATGTATAGACAGAGTGACCGGTAATTCGATACATACATACCTTAAAGAGGGATATAGAAGAGCTCACAAGCAATTGTTTTTGTTTTATTAAAAAAATAAGGGTGTCGGAAATTATTATTTTTTAATCCCTAATTTAGTTTTTTTTTTAAATGTATATAAGTTACAGTTGCCAGAAAAAAATATGATATGGTGCAAAAACAACGATCGTTATTCACGGAAAATCTTTTTTCCTTACAAATGCGGTGATTTCGTGTAAAAAAATGTATGGAACTTACAGCGTACAAATTGTTTAAATTACTTCCTCATTTTATTAGCTATCCAAAAATATACAAATGTTGATGATTGTTTAAGTAATTGTTGTAAAATTAACAATTTGTAGAATATCTGCCGTTTCTAAGAAATGTTCAACGTCATAGTACATAGTTGCGCATGGTCTTTTGTGTACTACTTACCTACTTTATTCAAAAATTCTGCCAAAATAAATCTGTTCATAGAAGGCCTTTTTTTCACCTGCAGAGCCGAACAAGATAAATGCTTATAAAATATAAATATCTTGAGTTTAAGTTCAATCATTAAAATTAAACTAAAATAGTAATATGGACTCTAATCTACGCACAGCACCATCTCAGTCCCAAAATAAACAAAACTTGTACGGTTCAATTCTATCGGTGAAATATTTTTGGAATTTTATGAAAAGGAAGGTGACTGCGAATTCTGTTGCTGTTAATGACGTTGTTTGTTTAAAATCGCAACAGCTCTGGAACGGTGTTTCGTATTTCGAATAATACGCAAAAAAAACTAAAATTTGATTTATTCGAAAAAACGCATAAGCGGGATTGATGGGTACTTTTATAATTTTATTATTTCATTTCATTTCATTCAAAAAATCCAGCTTCTTGGAAATTTATGCAAACTCAGCACCTGTTTTTTTCAATTTTGACTGGACTATATAAAATCGACTGCAGTGCTGAACGGGATGGGCGAAACTCACTTCGTTTGAAAAATATAGCATTTGATCAATTTCAAGCGATGTCAATATACATAGGTATGGAATATATGGCGATCATAAATGACATCACGAGAAGAATGGATGTTGGAAACCAATTGATATCTGACAGTTTCTGTGAAACAAGTATCATCCCCCATGGATCTTTAAGATCATGTGGTCTTACTCGCCACGATTGGCAGGCGGGTTGGCGAGCGCAATACGGAATGTTTATGCAGAAAAAGATGCTGCTGCCCATCTTCCGTGGGTACCCCTAGGCAAGAGAGAAGAGACAAATTCTACTGCAGGCACCCCACGGTGTATGGATACAAGAATTGATTGATATACGATCATTTTAATTATATTAAATTTATAGTACTTAATCTTTATTTATATTTTGAGAAGTTCGAAGAACTCACTTAAGTTTTAAAAAACATTTTCTTGTAGCCTCGATTTCATCCGACTTTTAAAAGCTGCGGTGGAAACAGCATTTCTGCTCTTAACTAATACTCTATTACTATACTGCTACGGCACCCCTGAAAACTAGCGCTGTGCAGCATTCGTGTTGTCACAGAGAATATTGAGTAATGACCGATTTGCGTCATATTTAATTGTTCTTTTTATTCATTTTATTATGCCTACCTACACTGTAAAAATAAGGTGCAAATAAAAGTTTTCTATTTATGTACTGGCTGCAGGCCCTGTTCTAGGATGTAAACGGAATTCGTGAATCTGCAAAGACAATGAATGTGCTTCGGGGTAATGGGGTAAGTCTGTGCTGGTAGTTGTTACTACGAAGAGTTATCGTTAACTCCACCGCGCTGGAAAAGGTGCAAATTATTATGTCTAAACAGGGCTACTTGGAATATATTTTCGCAAGAAAGAGTCATGATTTGAAGGTTCTTGAAGTGTCCTCTGCATGACTCATCGTTTTGTTTGCCTTCTATTAGTAGGCAACTCTGAACAAAAGAGGACTAGCCCTCTTTTGTTCAGAGTTCTACACCACAGGTAGGTGTGTTATGCTCTGTCGCGAAATAACACGACCGCACCGCATCGCGGGTAAGAAGCCCGGCCTAGTTTTGAGCAGATGCTCTCTATGTGGGCATCCAGCAGCTTTGTTGTTTGGAGGGTGGGGGAAGCCCGTTTAGCTTAGCAGTACAACTATTTAATTCCGCATGTATTTTATCATCAGATTATCCATCAAACTCGATAGTTTTGAAAAAAATGGGACTAAGTACTTGAAAGTGTATCTTTTTTCGTCTCTTAATGTGGTGTAAAAAATAAAGTTTTTTTTTAAATTTTGCGATAATAACACATTATTAAATATCATCTCACTAATATTATAAATCCGACAGTTTGTGTGTATAGATGTATGGAGGTTTGTTACTTCTTCACGCAAAAACTATCCAACGCATTGAGCTGAAATTTTGCACATGTGGACCAGGATTAACACATATGCTACTTTTTATCCGGGTACAACGCATGCGAAGCGGCGGGTACAACCTAGTAAATACATACATAAAGTCCTTATTATTTCCCGAAGTTTCTACTGAATCGCACCAAGCATGGTCCCGTGAATACTGTGATACCTGGGACCGTGCTTGGTTTGTAATTTACGTGATAAATACCCGGTCATATGTATATTGATAACATAGAGTTTTATATCCATTTTTTATTGCTAAGTTTTGATAGACTGTTGTCTGGGACTTAACTGCACGATTCGTACCCAACTATCCTCGCAGACTATACAAGCGAATGAAATCTGGACAGAATGATTATTTCACGATGAGTTTAGCTATCTACGGGTACGTGAATACGTCCACGAATAAATCTGCCTTTTAAATATATTTTAATAAATAGCAAACATGAACTTTTTTTATATGTATCTATATTATAGGATCAGTGTAAATTTAAACAAACATTGCATTAACGCTTATATTTTATTAACTTATACCTATTTACTTAAAATAAGAAAGTAAGTACAATTTAGTAATTGATGCATATTGGTACACAGGGTAAAAGTTATTCAGACAATATAAACGGGGTTAAAAATGTAGAGACTACATAAGTTACGTACCTAATATATGTTTAATACAATGATATACACACATTCCACAATCAGAGATCTAACGTATACTTAGTTGAATACGACGTTGTTAAACTTGTATTGCTTGTTATTTCACATTCTAAGTTTATTTTAACCAGCATTATAGAAAGAAAGCACGTTCAGAATACCACGACTGAAAGATAATAACTACGATAAATTGAAATACAAAAAACTAAACATGTAGATTTATATTCTTTTGTATCAAAACACGACGCGATTGAAGGCGCAGGCAGCTTGACAACATGTTGAACAACCATCAGTAAATCAAAGTTAGGTATACATATTTATATTTTAAAAGCAAGTGACTGCGTTGAAGTAACAACGCAGAACCCGACCTCTCCCTGTATTCGTTTGCCCGCGACGCTGCAATGCACTCTGGAAAATAACCAAGACATTATTTTGATATATTATCAATAATAATTTAATTTTAAACAAAACAAACAACTTCAACGATCACTTGTTGCTGAAAATACCCAAACCGCTATATGTATGCTTATTATGCTCATGCTTATACATTTGAGTCGTTCCCACGATTTCTAATGGATCCTTTGGATTCATCCGAACTGGGTTTTGAAACAAGCAAACATTATTAAATGTAACAAAAAACCCAACCCAATTAAAGGCAAGTTGCAAAAAATATGTAATATCCTTATGGGTTCCATCATTAGAACCAAGTTTTGAAAAACTGGATGTGTATTTATTTATTTATTTATTTATTTATTTATTTATTTATTTATTAGGACCACCAACAAGAGATACACAGATTCAACACAATTTAAAACTTAGGGACTAAGGGCCTTGTGCTCCCTCAATTAAAGGCGGCCACAGCATGCACACAATTGAGCGCAACTCAACAAAAATAGGTACTAAATATACATATAAATATATATAAGTATACCGTCACCGTTAGTTTTTTCTTTCACCTTTGTACAATTTATCGACTGTTTATAATCTGACTAGTTAGTTTGTAAATTTACGGTTCGTACAATCTTACGGTGACATATCTATACATTAAACAATACATTCGAACCCAAAAACTATTTTCACGGTGGAGTTCTAAGCTAACTAAGATAAAAATGACAGACAACTTGCGAACCTCCTCATATTTTTTTAAGCCGGTTAAAAGTTCTTAAGGCTGAACAAGTCGCGGAGGCAAAGTCGTCAGTGGGCTTGGCCTAAATGTATGCTATCTCACCTGACATAGTGTGTGTACCCGCGCGCTAGAATGAAATGCACAATGATTCATTCCTAAAACGACCGCGCAAAAGTATGTGAATACACTTTTAGCTAAAAGGGTTATTATAGAAAAACTTGAGTGTAATATTTTCGAAATAACATTTATTTCAACTTTTGAATAATTAAACTATGTCGGAACGCCGTTTATTTTTGAGTTTTCTTTCTCCTTATATTATTTAGTTTCGTCCAAAGTTGAGCTAAAATCAGTGTTGAAATACGAAAGTTTAGAAGCTTGTATTTTTGAAATATATACTTTTTTACGGTTTGGGGTATATACAAACATAGATTATGACGAGATAAATTGATATAATCCTTAGTGTTGGATGGTCAACGTTAAACAGTGGAGTAGTTACCCTTCCACGTTTGTATGGAAAAATTGGCGACTCGTTCAGCCTTAACTAGCGTATAAGGATAGAAGGATCACATTAGGCATGCTGTAATTTTATAGTTATCTATTTACAAAGAGATTGTCCTTTAATTATTATGTTTTATAGAACTTTTTAACCCCTGATATTGTGTTTTTCCAAACCAACAAACGTTGTTTGTTTTCTTTCAATTGACGACCTGCGTGGCTCAGTTGGTCTAATAGCCAACTGAGACGTAGAAAATTGCGGGTCCGATCAACGCCGCAAAAGTTCGCTTTTCTTTAAAACAAATCTAAGTATTCTATCAATCATCTTGTTTAAACCGTGCAATATTTGCCCAATTTGGGACTAGATGTATAAAACAAGTATTATTAAGAAATCTAAGTAAAGAAAAGGATGTTTCTTCGAACAGGTGATAGTATATCTGTTTGGTTACCATTTCGTCCAGTTCATCTTCTGTGATCCTCAGTGGCGCCGTTCTAGGTCCGTCTCTATCCGGTCGCTCGTATTCTTCAGGCTTCTCGTCCTCGTTTAGTGCCTTCCTCAGGGCTATCAACAGTCTGTCCAGCACGAGGGCAGCACGCTTCTGAGGTACGGGCTCCTGAGGAAAGACGATGGTAAATATTGACCTTTCACATTGTGAGGCAATTCCCGGCCAGTTAACTTCAGACATATTAACATGTATTGGTCTGTGAATATAGCCGTCGAAACCTCCAAAAAATCAAGTAATGCCTCACTGGAACATTCCCAGGCGCTGTAGAGTCCGTACAGTGCCATATTAACAGTTGCTGAAGGATGTTGCTTCAATCATTTATGTAGATCTAAATTGGCCTTCCAACATCCATTCATCATCATTTCAGCCGTAAGACTCTACTGTTGGCCATAGCACATGGATCTCCAAATACTGATAATGAGGGGTTGTTACCATACTCATCACGCTTGGCAGGCGGGTTGATGAGTGCAGAACGGGGATAGATGCTGTTGCTCATCCTCCGGAGTTATCCCTTACGATACGATTAACACAGGGTCAGTTACGGGTGCTCATGCTATACGAGATGCTGAAATGCCTGTGTAATAGTTAGATGGAATAGGCATGCCCAGCGCCTCTACTATCCTCTCAGGTTAGTTGACTATATTCAGAGGAAACAACAGGCAGCAATACGTTTACATTTTGTGGGTCAATCCTATAAACCTGAAAAGGCTTTTCATAACGTGAACAAAGCAGTAGTAAGCTAGTACTTTTTAATCAACATACGGAGATAAAAGTAGGCTAAAGTATTGTGTACGAAATCACTCCTCACACTCACAATAAAATTTATATGTATAAAGCTTTTTTGTATTAATTTGTAATACTGGACAACACAACACCTTTTGACAAAACGCGGAGTACCCATTACTATAGACCAGAGGTCTCCAAACTTTGAAGCCTTGAGGCCATAATATGTTTTTCGGTATGTTGCAAGGGCCATAATAATTTTAATTTTTCTGCCCACCTAAGCAAACATAGGCTTTTATTGCATTTCAATTACTATTGATTGTTTATTGTGACACGTAACGGGCCGGATTGATGGCAGTGGCGGGCCGGAATTGGCCCGCGGGCCGACCTCTGCTATAGACCATTATTATGGATACGAAATTATTAATAATTATACGAGTACTATCTATATTTTAAATCCATTCTTCATCGCAGCCGTAGGACTGCTGCCCACGACCACTGCCGTATGGAGGCCTCGTTTTTGAATATCCAAGATCATGGGGTGGTTATTGCCATACTCGCCACGCTTGGCAGGCGGGTTGCAGTACGGAATTTTCAAACACAAAAAGACGCTGCTGTCCATCTTCCAGAGGCAGATTCTTACTGCATCCATGGGCAGGAGTGGAGAGGCAAAATGCTACTGCCGGCATCATCCAGCATTAAATGCATTAATTATTTATTATTTATATTATATAAAGCTAGACTACCACTCACTGACTCACTGACTCACTGACATCATTGTTCTCCCACTTCCAGATGGAATTTCGGGATTCTGTAAAAAGGGTTGTGTAGAGGGTTGGGGGGTGAGTACGAGAAAAATCTGAAACTACCCCTTTTCCACCCCCTTCATCCCCTAAATTTTTTTTTTTTTTTTTATCGCGTGCTGCGAAGCAGCTCGCGCACAACCTACCCTCGACTCTTTTTAAACAACCCTCGCGTGCTGCGAAGCAGCTCGCGCACCACCCAGCCACTAGTTATTTATATTATATAAAGCTAGACTACCACTCACTGACTCACTGACTCACTGACATCATTGTTCTCCCACTTCCAGATGGAATTTCGGGATTCTGTAAAAAGGGTTGTGTAGAGGGTTGGGGGGTGAGTACGAGAAAAATCTGAAACTACCCCTTTTCCACCCCCTTCATCCCCTAAATTTTTTTTTTTTTTTTTATCGCGTGCTGCGAAGCAGCTCGCGCACAACCTACCCTCGACTCTTTTTAAACAACCCTCGCGTGCTGCGAAGCAGCTCGCGCACCACCCAGCCACTAGTTATTATATTATATAAAGCTAGACTACCACTCACTGACTGACTCACTGACATCATTGTTCTCCCACTTCCAGTTGGAATTTCGAGAATCTGTAAACGGGGTTATGTAGAGGGTTGGGGGGTGAGTACGAGAAAAATCTGAAACTACCCCTTTTCCACCCCCTTCATCCCCTAAATTTTTTTTTTTTTTTTTTTTTCATTTTCGCGTGCTTTACCCTCGACTCTTTTTAAACAACCCTCGCGTGCTGCGAAGCAGCTCGCGCACCACCCAGCCACTAGTTATATTATATATAGTTGCGGTATTTTATAACAAAAATACCCAGACCGGAACAAATTATCTGCAGTGCATTTGTCAAACCCCCAACTGCGCTATGAAGGTGATCAAAATAGGTTTATAAGAGAAAATCGTATAGCGAAATTTTTGAAACTATACGATACAAGGCTGAAATTTTGCACAGGGGTTTCTTTTTAGGAGGTGGACGTGCAATATGACGGGATTTAGTGAAATTTCACCAAACAGCTCAAAAGTTATTTGATAATAACACTGAAATCACATGATGGGCTGTTTAAATTATGAGATTATATTATATATACATATATAAATATTGGATGCTTAATTTTCAAAGAAATAACAATTGTTTCTGATTTTTAGGTTTCTGTAGTACAACAAGAAACCCTTTCACAAGTAGTTTCGCTTTGTCTGTAGAAATAACAATTGTTTCTGATTTTTAGGGTTCTGTAGTACAACAAGAAACCCTTTTACAAGAAGTTTCGCTTTGTCTGTAGAAATAACAATTGTTTCTGATTTTTAGGTTTCTGTAGTACAACAAGAAACCCTTTCACAAGTAGTTTCGCTTTGTCTGTAGAAATAACAATTGTTTCTGATTTTTAGGGTTCTGTAGTACAACAAGAAACCCTTTTACAAGAAGTTTCGCTTTGTCTGTCTGTCTGTCTGCGGTTTTACGAAGAGACTATTAGTCCTAGAAAGCTGTAATTTTGGACATATAAAATAATCAGGCCAAGCTGATAAAATAACTTGGGATATTTCCCATACACCTAAGATGGTGATGAACTTTTTTTGGGTTAAAAAGACAACTTTACAAATCGGAAAAAATCGTGAATCTAAGTTTTTTTATTTAACTTCCATTATTGTTTTTTTTTAATGTTTAAACTAAACCATTTTTTTTTTTTTAGAAAGGTGTTCGAAACGTCGGGAAAATAATAAAAAAGGTACGCGATAAAATCCTGTAATTTTAAAACTAAAAATAAACCATATTTTGACGCTAACTTGAATCGTGTGTGGGTAACATTCTACTGCCGGCACCCCACGGCACGGCAAGGTACCTATGATGCGAGGCTATTATTTTCTATTTAGATGGCAAAACGGGGTTAAATTTTTACCATCTTGGCATTAAGTATCCACCTCTAATCCATAAAGTAAATTTACGACGCCATAAAGGCCTATGAAAAGCCCACTTACTTCCACATTATGACAACACTCACTCCGACTTTACCTCATCATCATCATCATCTCAGCCTTAGGACTACTGTCCACGTCCACTGCTGGGCATAGGCCTCCGTCATGTTCTTGGAGATCCACTTTACCTACTTGTAGTTTATTTTATCATTTTATTTCGGACAAGTCATTTTGAAATGATATGCTATAAACTATTTTGAACGGCCCATGGATGGCTCATTAATGACTTGCGAGCTTTGCATTGCTAGCGTTGATTGTCATTTTTGAATCGATGCTAAAATTTACAATATACGTGAGCAATGTCAATCAAGTCATTAATGAGAAATCTCTCGTAGTAGCCCGCTTTAGAGCTCTTGAAGACATCCGTTTTTTTCGTCGTAAAACGAATCTGAATATAACAGATACCGTTTCAACGACTTTATACAGTGGTATAAAGAACTTAGGCCAGGTGCGTGTCGGGCCACGCGCTATGTAGGATTCCGTAGTATTTTTTTACGATTACCAAAGCATATTAACAGGTCAAACAGCAACATTAATTGTGTTTTCGGTTTAAAGTATTCCGGTATGTGTGGTAAATGGTATCACTTATTTGAGCGACAATTTCTCCGCAACTAAACAAGCTACCTTTACCGTTATAGTTTTCCTATAAAGTTCAAGGTTAAAACTACATTTATGATTTTTTCAGATTTTAAAGCTACTTGTAGCAGTTTAGATTTTAGAGGCCCAAGGTTCCGGTTTTCCCCCTAGCCTCTAGGGGGATTCATGTTCATTTTAGGATTCGGAACCCTTCCGAATCCTAAAATGAATTAAATTTTGTGCAAGTTAATGTCAGAGACCGGCATTTACGTCAATTCGTTTCGAGATGGTTACCACTTGCGGACACCCGCCTCCCTACGTAAGAAATATAGCCGAAATAATGAAAAAAACATACAAAAATAAAACTTTTTTGGACTCCCTCCTCATCGACTTATGTACGTAATAAATAAACAGTCCCTACGTAAACTTAGATGTCAGACAGCCGTCCGACAGTGTGACTTTTTGAAGTCAAAGCTTTTTGATATACCTAAGTAAAGGACCAAAACCAAAATTCTTTAGAATAATGACATAATATTCTAAGCAAAATTCGTAGATAGGTTAATTAAGGTCGATTCACACATATCAGTGAAGGCACAGTTCCGACAGCGTGTTCGCTCAGTTCGATATCAGTGCTACAGTGTTGCGTCAGTGATTCAATTCACAAATGTCAGTACTCAGTTCCCGGAGCTTCAGGGAAAACGTGTCCGTCGTCAAGTATCGTGATTCAACAATCACAATCATAATTCAACAATCACGATACTTGACGACGGACACGTTTTCCCTGAAGCTCCGTGAACTAAGTACTGACATTTGTGAATTGAATCACTGACGCAACACTGTAGCACTGATATCGAACTGAGCGAACACGCTGTCGGAACTGTGCCTTCACTGATGACTATGGCTCTGTTCAATACTGCGGAACTAGCAATAATAGCTATTGCTTTAGACGAAGAAGAAGAGCAGCATCACGAAAAAGAGAGAAAATGTGTGCATGAAGCATGGCAATTAAGAGAGACAAAAGGAGATTCATGACATTATACAAAAAAAATATTAGTTAAAGATGAAAGGAAATATTTTGAATATTTTAAAATGTAAGAGAGCTGTTTCAATATTCTTCTGCAGAAACTAGGAAGTAAGTTATTGAAGAAAGATACTCTTTGGAGAAAGGCTATATCTCCGCCCGGCGTCCGTGATCCGACAAAAAATATCTTCGTCAACGAATACGTCCGTGATTGCCGGTGTCGGCAATGACACTGAGAGCACTGTGTCGTCACTGACACTGACAAGTGGGGATGCGTTCATAGAGAATGTATGAAAGAATATTTCGCACTGTGCTGGTACTGTGTCGGAACTGTGGCTTCACTGATATGTGTGAATCGACCTTTAGGCTTCTCGAAATTTGAAAGTGACATGTTACAATAAATTGTAGGTATTTTATTTAATTTGTAAACCGCCTTTGGCCTTTGATATAATTCGACACAGCCCTTGGGATTGTGGAGAGAGAATAAATTAGAACACGTTGATATTGATTTAGACGAAATAATCAGTAAGGTAACGCATTTTATTACGTTCTCTAAACAATGTATTTACCCTCACATACTAGTGATAAGTAACGTAGAATGAAAAATTATATTACTAACATATCAAAAACTATATTAAACTCATAAAACTTTATAGAAAACAGACTTTAAATGAAATCTTTAACTAGTTGCTGAAACCACCTTAACCGTCTATATGTACACCTTTTATATTTGAGTATTTGCCTCGATTTGTCATGGATCCATCATCAGAATTAGGTGCAAAAACTAGCAAACATTATGAGGCAAAAATTAAAAAATTAAAAACGTGAAACACTAGATAAAATTTAGGACATTAAACTATGCCTTAAGGGACTCCAGTATCTTTTATTACAATTATTTAATTCCTCATGGATCCCATCATAATAATCACTTTCATAAAAATGGGACCACCTCTGAAACATGAAACATGACCTACCTATTAAACTATTATTCATATCTTTAATATTTCTTACACAGATTACATTGTTTAGATTAGTTTTTTAAATCCATATAATTATTTACACAATTAATTATCAGCGATTTAGTATAAGGAGAGCCTTGGATCTCGAAACACAGCCTAGGCTAGTTCAAGATATGAAAAACAAAACAAGTTTAAAATAATCAAAAACAAAAAGTTTTGTAAATATTATTAAATATAATCCCACTAATATTATAAAGCCGAAAGTTTGTTTGTATGGAGGTTTGTTACCTCTTCACGCAAAAACTACCCCCTGGATTAAACTGAGACTTTGCACGCATATAGATGTAGGTCTGAATTAACACATAGGCTACTTTTTATCCGTACTTACAATTGTAATATTATTGTCAAATAAATAAATGATTATGATTATAATTGGCGGAATAATCTCACAACAAAAATGCAAAAAACCTAGGTTCAAACTTAGTTTTGGAATATGTGGTTAAACGTTTTACCCAGCATCAAGTTTACAAGGTTCGCCTAAGCTACCTGAGTACATCGAAATGTGAGGTTAAACAGTTTTTCGACCTTTAGTTTCGGATTTTCTCGGTATCGAATGTAGAGTTTTCAAGTGGTCAGCTAAATAAGCCCTTTGTTGATATAATTCTCCGTAATTTGAAGTGAAACTGGCCAAGTTATTTTATCTCTTTCGAAATAACAAGCTAGGATTCTGAAGTTCTCGTATACTTTATGCAGTGGACCGCTTTCAGCGACTTAGTTAATTTGAATATTAAAAACTTTTATTATACAAGGTTGTAACAACGAATATTTAATGTTTATGCTTCAAATAACTTTATGTCCATAGATGAGTTGTTAATTTTTGGGTTATTAGTTCAAAGTCCAGAGCAAATAAACAAAATTCATTTCTGCCATAAAACGTCCACTAATGAACAAAGACCTCCCTCATGGGTCTCCATGAGGGGTAGTTGCCATACTCACCACGCTTAGAAGGCGGGTTGGCGAGCGCAGTACGGGATGTTGATATACGCAAAGACGCTGCCGCCCATATTCCGGAGGTATCCCTTAGCAGGATCCTCTTACGCGTTCGGTAACTATTGTTATCATTTATAATATACGTGTCTATTTCTACGTCACTAAGGAAAAAAGATATTAAACACAATATACTGTGTAACAGAAGTTGCCCGCGGCTTTGTACGCGAAATACGGCGTTGTAGAGGTACGTTTTGAATTTGTTTTCAAAAATTATTAGACCTTAGTTACTCCATAACAGAATGATGTTATAAGGAGTAATTAAAGCTTAATATTTATAATTAACAATTGTAAAGTAATTATTGTAAAAAAATTGAAATGAAATGAAAATGTGTTTATTGGTACACCACACCTTAAACCTAATTAATAATCTAACTTATGAAGGTTACAGATTTTCATAAAAGTGTAGTGTGCCAAAAGGTTCTGACTCAGCAATAGTTGCACCTAAGATAAAAGATGCAACGCTGGTATTCTGACAGAACCTTTTGAGTACCGCAACAGAACACATAACAAAAAATACGAATAAACAGAAATGTCAATGCAGGCATCACTTGAAAAATAATTTTACGTAGCCCAACAAGGAGACCAGCCGGAGCCATGGTTCGGTTCATTACGGTTCATTGCAAAAATCGGTCCAAGCGTTTTGAAGATTAGCCGGAATAAGACAGACAGACAATGTTTAAAATTGTATTTCTGCTCGGGGGCAATTCCTATGGTACAGGGACGTCCTAAAGCTCCATCTTACTGCATGTGCTGGCGCAGCAGAGACCGGAATGGCATTGTTTATAGGGCGGTCTCAAATTTTGAAAGAACGTCGACTAGAAGATCTCGACGCTAAACGTCTTATTAGGAAGAGCCGCCCAAAGCCTTTCTACACCTACACTATGATGATATTGGCCGGTTGTATTGTACACCATCAGGATCTTTAAAACTAAATTTGGCTTTGCATGTATAAAAGCTGTTTTGTCATAACAAACAGACATTCAATTATATTTATTTGTATTTCGTATTCCTTACAATATAGTCGTCGTAGTTGGCAGCTGGCGCGGCGAGGGCGGTGGTCAGAGCCAGCAGCAGTAGCGGTACGGAAATCATGGTCGCATGTGGCACTCCTGCAACAATAATAAAAGATTGTATTTTGTTAACTTTCGCGATAACAACACACTATCTCACTAATATAATAAAGCCGAAAGTTTGTTTGTATAGAGGTTTGTCACCCCTGCACGCAAAAACTAGCGTACGTATCGAGCTGAAATTTTGCAAACGTATAGATGTTGACTAGGATTAACACATAGGCTACTTTTTATCCGGGTACAACGCATGCGAAGCGGCGGGCACAAGCTAGTCTTTCAATATAATCAATATCAGTAAACCGGGGATGTATCGCGAGATGACCATTATTTTACCCGACTATTCGGCAGGATTGCATGATTGGATTATCGTGGTCGCTTGAGAAAATCAATAATATTGATTTCCTGTTTTTATTATCCCACTAATATTATAAAGCCAAAAGTTTGTTTGGATGGAGGTTTGTTACTTTCTCACGCAAAAACTAGGCTACGGATTGAGCTGAAACTTTGCACACGTATTGATGTTGACGAGGATTAACACATAGGCTACTTTTTATTCGGGTACAACGCATGCGAAGCGGCGGGCAGATGCTAGTTGTATATATAGTCCCACTGCTGGGCAAAGGCCTCTTCTATCTCCTATATATATAATATAATGTATTTATAGTAATTAAAATTAGAAATAAATTTCAGAGACCTAGAGAGAGTACGAGAGGTGACAAGGAAATCGAATAATTATCAATTAATAAACAAGCATTGTGATTTTTGGTAAATGTTGTTCGCTTCATTGTGTAATATATTTTGAGTATATTGAAGCAGATACTTTAAGCTGCTTGTTATCAGCGCATGTTTATTTTTAAAGATTATTGATTGATTATAATATTTTTTCAATCGAAATTTTCTAAACCACGAAGCGTAGTTTCACAATAGAAACATTATTTCTTGTAGTAAATCGCAAACTTATACAAAATGTTGTATGCAATATTTACGGGATATTTACCATGATTTGAGTCTTTTTGAGTTTCCCGATATTTCGACGCAGTTTAACACGTACACAAAACAGTATTTGACTGTGATTTCACTGCCTCTGTGGCTAAGTTGCTAGCTAGCCAATTGATACGCAGGTTTTAATTCCCGCCACAGGATAAATGTTTGAAGTTGTTTTGCAGATAGGTATTTTTTCCAGGTCTATTTTAACCGACTTCAAAAAAAGGAGGTTCTCAAGTCGTCTGTATTTTTTAGTTTTGTTTTAATATTTGTAACCCCAAAAACTTCTTCGTGTTTCAAAACTCTTAAAATATTGTAGGTAAACATATTGTACATATATTATATATACACAATAGCTAAACAGTTTTGGCGTAGTTTAGCTACATCACCATCAACATTAAAGTCATTAAAATTAAATTAAATGGAATTAAATAATTGTAATAGTATCTTCTGGAATCCCTTAAGGCATACTTACGTGTACTAAGTTTAAATTTACGGTTGGTTTTTTTGCTTCACCAATAATGTTTACTTGTATGGGATCCATGAAAAATGGAGGGAAATACTCAAATATAATCCTACTTATAAACGCAAAAGTTTGTGAGTACCTGCGTATGGATGTTTGTTACTCTTTCACGCAAACACTAGCCTACGGATTAAGCTGCTTATGTATAGATGTTGACTTGGATTTACACATAGGCATTTTATCCGGGTACAACACATGCGAAGTAGCGAGCAAAGCTAGTTATTCTCTAGTAAGTTATGGTATTTTCAGCAACATTTTAGATTTTATCATTGAAGTCGGTTTTTTGTAGAAAATTTAAGGAATTATTCTATTCTATGATATGTATTATATAACATTCTGGGCCGGACACGTCTGCCGCATGTCCAGCGATTTATGGGCAAAGACCACCACAGAGTGGGGCCCACTACGAGGCGACGCGACGTGGAAGGCCGAGAATGAGATGGCGGGACGAGCTTGACGCTTATTTACCATCTTGGCCTGTAACTGCGTTAAGTCGCGAGGAGTGGAAGGAGGAAAGGGAGGCCTTTGCCCAGCAGTAGGACAGTAACGGCTGAATAAAAAAAAATATAGGTATTCTATCAATGATAACACAAGCTCGGCTTACTTAGGGGCTAGATGATGCTGTCTGAAATGTCCAGTAATTTGTATGCTTAAAAACAAAGAGTTATAAGTTTCAAAGAAGAATAAGAATAAAATCAACTTTATTTGGAGCATCAAAATTTTTTACAAACTTAGAACTAGACGTTAATATGACAAACTGAAAGTTACAGTAATGAATAAGACAAAAAATAAAATAAACAAGATGCTTCAAATTGGTGTCCGACTCAGCATAAATGTTGTGTAAATCTAGGATTACCACAACGCTGATCTTCCGTGATTCACGGTTCAAGTGATGAACTGATTTAAAAGTAGCTTTTTTATTCGAAAGGTGACTTGATCTAAAGTGTTATTAGTTATGTTAAATTACTAACTAGCAGTTTCCAAGATAATCAGCTCTTTAAAATCGCTTTAAATATGTACTGTAATTTGAAGGAAACCAGGAAATAAATTAGTTGTTACTAAGTAGGTAAAGTATGGTAACTATATTTCTGACCATTCATTTATGGGGATTATTTTAAATTGACAATGGAATGCGTGAATCTAAACGTTCTTCAAATACAACGTCAGGACTCAAACAGACGTTGGGACGTCCACTCCTGGGCATATGCCTCCTTGATGGATGTAGAAGTACTGATTACAGCACGCTTGACAGGCTTTGACAGGCTTGATTGGCGAGTATAGTACGGGATATTGATACACGGAGAGACGCTACTGCCCATCTTCCGGTTGTATCCCTTGTCAGATTCTTACTGCATCCACGCCATAGGCAAGAGAATAGGTACAATATTCTGCTGCCAGCACCCCACGGCAATTCAAGATTAAAACATACAAGTAAGGCGTTTCAATCAGAACGGAAATGAGTTATATCTGTTAATAAACAAATAAAAAGAGCGAATGTTATTTTCTCGCCTGGTTTAAGAGATATAGAATAAACAAAATACGTAATTTATCTTAAATATCATTCATATCATTTATCTTAAATATCTTTAAGATATGTTTATCTTAAAGATCGAGGATTGATCTTTATGATATGTTTATCTTAAAGATCAATCCAATCAAAGAGAAAACCAGAAGAGAAAAACAACAAGGACAACTATCCTTGTCGAAGAGAAGCGAGGGCTGTATAATATATTTGTGTTTGTAAACAGATAGCCAATTGGATAATTATGTAATGTTATGTATTATCTAAATTTATAATAAACGTACGAACGAACAGTATTTGAATGAAAACAGAAATGCAATTTCTTTAATGGCTTTATTATTTTGCCCCTGGCACGGTTATCTCACTTATAAGGCCAATTCTCGTGAATCGTGATTTTGCGTGGTACTTCGCCTCACTATCGTCTCGAAAGCCATTTTACCAGTCGATGCACCACGATCGGTTTGCACTTTTGCAATAGACATCTGTCTATCGTGATATTTTGAGAATGCAGAATGTTTTTCTCAAAATACATTTTCACAGTTTTAGTGAAATAGAGCACCACATTCCACTAAAACTTAGATTTTGAGCGTTCATCATTTAGATCACTATGCACAAGAATTGTCCCCTTGACCGACACGGTCGTGATTCTTTATCAAATTACTTATGTTTAAACGCTTTAGAACTAAACCAACAAACCTGTATTTGTTTACTTTCGCAGTAAAATAAATTATTTTGGGTTAAACGAAGGTTGAACTGGTTTCGTACTGCGTCACGCTTAGAGACTTTATGCCTCTGTACAATCGCATTCTAGCCACAATCAATTCATCAAATAATTTAAAAGAAAACAAAAGTTTATGGTACTAATTAAATGGGCCTGTATATTTTTACAGACATGCTTCACAATATAAACAATTATTATTATTATTGTCCTATTGCCGTGGGGTACCGGCAGTAGAGGAGGGGCCTCTCATGCCCGTGGATTCAGTAAGAACCTTTTAAGGTATACCTCCGGATGATGGGCAGCAGCGTCTTTCCGTGTATCAACATCCCGTACTGCGCTCGCCAACCCGCCTGCCAAGCGTGGTGAGTATAGCAGCTACCCCTCATAGAGATTCATAGAGGGAGGCCGATGTTCAGTAGTGGACGTTTTTCGGCTGAAATGATGATGATGATGATTGTCCTATTGAACCGTGAAATTCGTACTTAAAAAAAGTGTTTTTTCTTCTTCTTTTTGTTTTAAAGGTTAATAAGTAAAATTTCCAAAATTCTCCGTTGACGTTATATCCTTAGTAGATTGCTCTACATTAAACAGATCAGATTAAGATCTCTCGATTAAAGTAAATTGGAACTGGTGAGGTTTAGGTGTGAGTAGTTGATCCCATGTTGAGACACAAGATGACAGGTCGCTATTGTTCCCAGATCAAGGATAAAACTCTTAATATTTTTTATGCGTCTTATTTTCAGGCAGTAACATATAGTAAGGATGAAGGGGATGCGAGAGGCTGGCTAAAGAAGCGATGGATGGATTGTAAAAACGAGATAAGAAAAATAAATTAGGCCAGGTGCGTGTCCGGCTACGCACTATGTAGGGTTCCGTAGTTAACCGTAGACCAGTAGTTTTTTTTTACGTTTACTAAAACATATTAAGAGGAAATAATTGAGTAGTAAGTTTAAAGTATTCCGGTATGTTTGGTTGAGCGATCAATTTCTCCGATAGCCGATAAAGACAGACAAAGCGAAGCTATAAGGGTTATTTTTTTACTACGGTACCCTAAAAAGGAGTGAGTGATGAGATATAGGCTGAGATAAGAGAGTTTAGGAGGAAACCATGTTGTGCCAACCCCTTATAGAGTGGGATAGGGGCGTGATAAAAATACGAGTATAACAATGTTTAACACAAATTGCTAACGACAAGCTTTTACCGGTAAGCAAAGTTCATCTGTGTGTAGTTTAATCTAAAACTTGTTGTAGCTTTTCGATAAAATTAATACATAATCAAATAACTTTCGCATAATACCTTTTGTTACGAAACAAAAATAAACCATAGTATTTTGTAGTAATTTTACGTAGAGTCAAGACGACCAAATTTGTGCTACGGCGTAGCACCAGAGCTACAAGACATATTTTTCGTAGCACCAATCATCGTCATCATTTCAGCCGTAAGACGTCTACTACTGCACACAGGCCTCCCTCATGGATCTCCATGAGGGGCAGTTGCCACACTCACCACGCTTGGCAGGCGGGTTGGCGAGCGCAGTGCGGGATGTTGATACACGGCAAGACGCTGCTGCCCATCTTCCGGAGGTATCCCTTAGCAGGCTCTTACTGCATCCACGGGCATGAGAGGAGGGGTAAACCATAGTATTTTGTAGTAATTTTACGTAGAGTCAAGACGACCAAATTTGTGCTACGGCGTAGCACCAGAGCTACGAGACATATTTTTCGTAGCACCAATAGACTGTATGACTAAATGTTATTAATTAATCCTTCGGTCGTGTAGCACAACAATAAATAAAGGATATAGGCCTTTCATGAACTTCCTTAAAAAACTGAAACGGTTAAGCTAACTTTTATAGAGAAATTCGCTCAAATAAGTGATACGGTTTACCAAGCATACCGGAATACCTTAAATCGAAAACTCATGTTAAAATGTTTTTGTAAAACTAGAAAACAGAGAAGTCAATATGAAGCAAAATTAATTGACTATGGAGATAAAGCCTTTTACTCCTATATAAGGAGGTGCACAGCTTCAAAAGTAAGCATTCCACCAGCAATAAGAAGCCCCAATGGTGACCTGGTCACTACCTCATCTGGTATTGCTAATGTCTTTGCAGAGGAATTTAATAAAGCATACTCTAGTGAACCAATTTTAACCCACAACTTAAGATTTAACACAGCCGGCATAAAAAATGATCTAAGTGATATCCTTATTACAGAAAGTGATGTGAGAAAGGCTATCTCCAACCTGAAAACTCTGTCCTCACCAGGACCTGACCATGTGCCGAATTGTATCCTTAAAAACTGTGCTCAGACACTTGTTCCTCCACTAACTGTACTTATGAATAAATCCTTTGATAGTGGGTACATACCACAAGACTGGAAACATGCAATTGTCACACCTATCTATAAGAAAGGAGATAAAACACAGCCATGTAACTTTCGCCCCATCAGTCTAACTAGTGTCATTGTGAAAATTATGGAAAAGATTATTAGCAAACAACTCACTCAATTTCTCAATTCAGAATGTATTATTTCCTCCAAGCAGCACGGATTTGTTGAAAAGAGATCATCGATTACTAACCTGCTATCCTGTATGAATTTTTGGACAAAGGAACTTGACAAAAAAAACACTGTTGACATTGTATATCTTGACTTTGAGCGCGCATTTGACAAAGTTCCTCACCAACGGCTTCTAGTTAAACTCAACCACTTTGGAATACGCGGTAGACTGCTAAAATGGATAGAGAACTACCTGGCCGGCAGAACATTTCAGGTACGGGTTGGAAACGCCCTATCACAGCGAAAACCGGTGCTCAGTGGTGTTCCTCAAGGCTCGGTGCTCTCGGCTCATCTCTTTGGCATTTACATCACTGACCTAGTGGAACTCATTGAATCCCAATCTGCCTTTTTTGCCGATGACGGAAAATTCTTTTCTAATCCAATATTTAACTCTGATCAGCTGCAAGACGACCTCAACCACATCCAAGAATGGACTAAAGATTGGGTTATAAAGTTAAACATATCCAAATGCAGTGTCCTTCACCTCGGTAATACGAACCCCAAAGTTGCATATAGCCTAGGCGGTAACCCCATTAACTCTGTGAACATACAAAGGGACTTAGGAGTCCTTATTGCCTCGAACCTTAAGTGGGAAGATCACATCTCTGGAATAGTCAAGAAGGCCAACTCATTTATTTATGTCATTCGGAGATCCTTCCAAAACTTAACAGTAGATGTATTTTTGAAAATTTATAAAACCTACATAAGACCTCTGCTGGAGTACGGGTTCCAAGTCTGGAGCCCCTACTTCCAGAAAGATATAGACATGCTTGAGAGTGTACAGAGAAAAGCCTCTAGGATTCCACAAGCCCTTCGTCGTATGTCCTACCCAGATAGACTACGCGCACTACGCCTCACTACCCTAGAGGAAAGACGCCTTCGTGGCGACCTCATTGAGACTTTCAAGATCCTTAATAACTTATACAACTTGCCAAACCTTCATGATATTTATGAAATGAAAGTCAACATACAGTCAACGCGAGGGCATAGCTATAGAATTGCTCGTGCACCATCCATCACAAACACTGCGCATCATTTCCTCAGTAACCGAGTAGTCCATAACTGGAATCGTTTACCGGAAGAAGTTGTTACTGCCTCCTCAACAAACAATTTCAAAAACAGACTTGACAACTGGTTGCGACATAATAAACTGTTATCAACACGAAACAAACAAGTGTAATCGCAAAAACAAACATGACTTTTCAACACTGTGACATAGACACATCAGCGCGAGCTGCTCGTCTATAAATAAATAATAATAATAATAATAATAAACATGAAAAACATACACCAACTTTAACAACACGTATTGGGGAAACTGCGGAACCCTATAAAGCGGCCCGACACGCATATGGCCTAATTAATTTTTAATATTATGTCATTATCTATTAAAATACAGTGAGACTGCACGGTATAATAATAATGATATCTCATAATAATTATAATGATATCTTACAATAAGAGAATCACTTAGCCGCTGTGGCGGGTTCGACTTCCGCCGGGGAATAATGTTTGATTTTGGCCAGAAATTTGTCTCGGATCTGGGTATTTTTCTATGAATTATAAGCATGTATGTATTTAGAAAAAATCTAGGGTCTAGATGGTGCTGTTTCAAAAGTTTAGCATTATTTATTTTTTATAATAATATTTTAAAGAGGTAAAGTTTGTGAGGTTGTAGGGGGTAATCTCTGGATCTGCAGAACCGATTTTCAAAATTCTTTTCTAATAGAAAGCCACAGTATTTGTGAGTGTCATAGGCTATAACTTACCGCCCAACGAAGTGGGCACCGGGTCAGCTAGTTTTTTTTCTAATTTCAATATGCTGTAGAGCAGCTATAATTAGTGTGTAGTACAAATCTAAGCCAACAATTATTTATTTATGTTATGTATGAGTATGATGCAGCAAGTTGTTGTTATAAAACAATACTTTCAATTACTTACAAATAATAAAATGAGTTGTTCCTCCGCAGTTAACACACTGTTAACACGTTGCAAATGTCCGAAACGATCACTTTACAAGTAATACTGTGTCTATTTATATGTTATGTTAACTAGGACCCAACACTAAGCGAGCATTCCCCGTAAGGTTGCCAGAATAAATAACACTATGGCACCGTCCGAGCCTTTATATGCGCGCCCTATTAGGCGTGCAGCCTACTACTTAATTTTACCCGGGAAAATAGGCTGATAAAACATATGGCCGAACATATCAAATGAAAAACTGTTGAACAAGTGCCAACTGTCATCTCTTATATGAATTTGTTATTTGTTATTTGTTAATTGCTTCATCGTGATCGTTTTAGGCTTAGGACTGCTGGACATAGGCCTCATGGATCTCCAAGATAGTAAGGGGTTTGTTGCCAAACTCGCCACGCTTGGCAGGCCAAGGTTGGCGAGAGCAGTCCGAGATATTGATACACCGAAAGACGCTGCTGCCCATCTTCCGGAGGTATCCCTTGGCATATTTTTACTGCATCCACGGGCAAGAGAGGGGAGCAACATTCTACTCCCGGAAATTGTTTAAAAGTTGTTTATTCCTTCCCATTGGTGGCGATTCTGTTGTTGCAATTACTAGCTAAAGCTAATTAATTTGGTTAGAGTCGTTCTAAAACAAAAACGGAATTACCCAATATATCGCTGACAGCTCCAAATTTAGAAACGTTCATATTATAATTAGCTAGGTATAGGAAGTGTAAAACAGAATCGACATCAATGTTTATTTTAAATGTGGTTAATCAGAACTAGGTACCAATTAAACCAGTAAATGTTTTTTTTTTCTTTTGTTGTAATATTGATATGTTACTAATGATTGTTGCAAGCCAGGATTTCCCAATATTCACTTGATAATATAATATTAATAAAATTAAACTTAATTTTAATTTAATGTTCATATTTTTGCCACCTAATACTACTATCTATTCGTCTTCAATACCTGTTGAAATCACAACAAATGTTGAATAATTTAATTATTTGTTTGTGATTTTAGTTTAATAAATCTACATGAATTCGTATTTAAAAATGGTCCGTTGTAGTATGATCGTTAATTTATACACGAATTCTGGGAGCGCCACGACTCTGGAAGGAAGGATAAAGCCAACATAATCATATTGGCTAGATTTCTGAGCGATTGCTCAGAAATCCTTAAATCAAAAAATCGATATCTCTCATCTAGAATATGGTGATGTTTTAAACATTGGAGCTTACGGATATTCCATCTCGGAAGAGATGGCGTAATGTAAATTTAGTTAAGGTTTTCTATTAGAAATATCTCATATAAAATGCATAACGCATAACTGAATTCGTTCGCTTTATACTACTTTTTTCAACGTTAGGGAAAGAAGCGAAAAATAAACTGTTACCACAGTTAGTAATATTAAAGCAGCCTTTGTTATTGGTTCGATAATTGTTTGGTTGTCCATAGGAAACTCTTGCTCCGTAACAGATTTTATGATCACTCCCTTATCGAAAGAAAGAAAGAAAACATTTATTAATCCACAGACAGCAAGTGAATTTTTTTTGGTAACCAATTTTATCCCACTGCTGGGCAAAGGTCTCCCCTAAAGTCTTCCAGTCAACTCTATCCTTTGAAATATGGAACCAATCACTATCAAATTAATCGAGGTGGTAAGTACATTATAAGATTTATAAATACAAACGTATATATAAGTTTGTGGACCAAAAGGTCCTATCTCAGCATTATTTTAATCTTTAAAAATAAGGATCAACGCTGACACAAAACACAGTTTTTTTTACACGTGAAATAAAACAAGGCCATGCGGAGCTACCACATCGCCTAATCAGAAAACAATGAAATATTAACAGAAACTTAGCACTAATGTCTCAAAAGTATGTAACGAAAAGGTGACCTTTAACCATAATTAAGATCAAAACTAAAGAATGTTTAGACTGAAATACAACTAACTACTTTTGATATTATTAAAATATGGGATTATCGGGTATTTATCGCGTAATTACCTTTATTTTATTCCCGACGTTTCGACCGGATTGCACCTGGTCGTGGTCGCGGGGAGACTCTCAGTCTTAAAATAAAGGTAATTACGCGATAAATACCCGATAATCCCATATTTTCCTTCAATTTATTTAGCAGTTTTGCCTGTGAAACCTCCGACTCGTTGTGTTCTTCTTTATTTGATGTCCTTTATTCGTTTGGTGTTTCGTCTTCTTGTTGTTCCTCTAAGTTGTCCGCTGCCTCCATGTACCAATCAAAAAGGTTGGCCTGGGATTGGGCTGATCTGCTTCTTTTCGGTTTCTTTCGAGCTTGACCTACGCCAAGACCAGTTCTGGACCCACACACGCTAAGAAAAGCCTATAATAATTATTTATAAATTAATTTATTAATATTCTGTCCATTAGTCATTCTCGTTTCCCGCCACAAAAAAAATCAAAAAAGTAACCTAAATAAAGATAAAATAACCTATAAAAATACCCATATTATTCCATATTACGCGGGCTTCACATAAAATATTTTTGTTATAATGTAATACATAGAATATTCTAAGAATCAGCTGCATGATTTCTAAATAGTGAAGATACCATAACAAACGTGTAATTATCTGTGAATTAACTAAGCATTTTATTTAATAAAAAAATAGTTGCTGTCAAGTTCTGATATGTAACCGAGCAAAATATATATTCCCTTCTATTTTTTTCTATATAAAAAGTGTGTTTTCATTAAATAACAGATAAAAGTAGAAATTTAGCAGCCGCATCTAAGACTAATATGTCCTACTCCTAGAAAATGTTTATATATACATATGTGCTGACATCAGAAAGATGGTCAGAAAAGTACATTAAAATAAATAAATAATCAATTTTCAAACTTAGTTTTTTAAAAATTGTAAAAAAGTTTAAAAATTGATTATTTATTTATTTTAATGTACTTTTCCGACCATCTTTCTGATGTCAGCACATAAACAATTAACATAAACATTTTGTGCAGTGGCTGGAATTGAATCCGCAACTTTTTAAATCCGATTTCGATTTATAAGGGCGACGGCCCAAAATAACGAGTAAAGAGAGTAAGCGGGAAAATAAGGCAGAGATTTATGTGGCCTTAAATAATAGTACGCCATAAAGTTTTCAATTATAGATACCATAATATGTGTGAAATATATCAAAGCAAACAGAAAGTATTAAATTGTTTTTTTTTTATTATAAACTAAAAGACGAGCAGACGGGCCTCCTGATGGGAAGTGGTCACCGTCGCCCATGGACATCTGCATAATCATACATATATTCGGGTCATATGTATACATACATATATACGGTTTATTTCGGTTCGTTTCCATTTAAACAGATAAAATATCAAAGAAGACAGAAAAAACTGTTAGATAGAAGAGAAGAAACCGAATATATACAAGAACCGACTCTACCACTGAAGTCCGAAAGCCGCGGCGCTGCTATCCTAGAACTGAATACAGCCCACAGATTGAATTGTATAGTTCCCGCTTTTACCGTAAGACTTCAGTGGTGGCGCCGACTCTATATATCTATAGTTACCTCATCATTTCAGCCGTAGGACGTCCACTGCTGGACATAGGCCTCCCTCATGGATTTCCAGTTAATGCGGTTGGAAGCGATCTGCAGCCACCGTCCTTAATTGTACAATCATGAGGGGTTGTTGCCATACTCGCCACGCTTGGCAGGTGGGTTGGCGAGCGCAGTATATGGTGTTTAAGACGCGGAAGACGCTGCTGCCCATCTTCCGAAGGCAACTCTTAGCAGGTTCTTACTGCATCCACGGGCAAGAGAGGAGAGGTAACATTCTAGTGCCGGTACCCCACGGCAAACTACATACATATAAATACCTAGTATATATATATACATATATAATATACTATATATATGTATATATACTACATATATGTATATATACTATATATACTATATATATATATATACTATAGTTACCTACCTTAATTTTAAAAGAAATCACCACTAATCCGCCGCCTAAACATAAACAGCAAATTGAACAGTCTCCAGAGCAAAACACATTTACAAAATAAAAAAACAAAATATGAGACAAGATATTTAAACAACTCGCTAAAATAATTCGTCTCATATTGAAAACGATTATAATCTCATCCATCATATCCCTGTGAATGAATCATACGTGCGAAGGTGTAAACATTTTCATTTCAAAAACTTATATGCAGGTTCATCCGATTTGATTCGTCACAAAAGGTGGGTATTTCATTACCTCACCCTTTTTAATAGAACTGCGGAGAGTTTGGAAATTGTTATTTTGAAATACTTGACACATGTAGCTCCTGAGAGGATTTTGATGAGATTGGTCTGACGCCTAGCTTACAAATTATGTTTATTTTGGAAAGTATCCACGAAGATAATCGTATATCTAAATATAAAATTCAGTAGAATACACGAAAAGCTTTATCAATTAATCGGTTTAGATAGTCAGATAGTCAATTTATTGGTAAACAATTTACAGGTCAAAAATTTAATCATAAATAATGAATCTCACTTAAGTTAATAGGTAAAATTAATAAAATGAATAAATATAATCAATCATATATCAACTTAAATAAAATGAAGCAAAATAATTCAAATTAAATTAACAAAAATTATCATTAAATAAATTAACATGTTTTGTCCAGGAAATCCCGGACCTCATAGTACGCCTTCTCGATCAGCCAAAGCTCAAGTTTGTTTTTAAAAGAACACAGGCTGGGTGTGTAGATTAATCATTTAGTCAAAATTTCTGGTGTGTCTCTTTTAGAACACCGGCCATATTCATATTTGATTCTCTGGCGTAATTTATGAAAGTATCATTGTACAACTACCCTACAACTATCCTACAACCACCCTACAACTATCTTACAACTTGTTCAGATCTAGAGCCCCTTTCGGAGGTTTCCGGGTGGAAACGGGAGTTGTACGGCCCATTTTCTCCCGGATTCGTTTGTAAATAGTAAGGGAGGACTGGGCAGTATACATCGGGAGATCTTCGGCCTTAAGCGGAGGCTGGAGACCTTAACGGATCTGGTGCCCATCGGAGGGGGATCTGGGGGGATCGGGAATCTGGGACCCGATCTCGGCCAGATATAAATGTGTTTGTCCTTAGTTTTAGTTTGAAGGGAAGGATGGGCCCCTACTTCCTGGGGTCGAGAATATCCCCCGCCGTGTCGCCTGGGTGCCCATTTTTCGGTGGATGTACATATATATGTATAGTTGTGTAAATATATATATATAAGAGATGGTGGCGGTGGGGCGAAGGCAGTAGCCACCCGCACCGCCTGAAGCGGAATCCCTGTAAGCTAGGGCTAAGTAAGTTAGGGCTTTAGCTGCCCCTGTTACCGGATCCAGGGAGGGTGATGGCGAATGTGGTCTTGCGCCATCGAAAACCGTGAGATGTAGGGGGCGGTTATTTTAATCGCCCTGGATGGATGTGCCCTCAGGGGCAAGATGTGAGAGGGGCACCGGACAGGTCTGTAAGAGGAACCGGAGCCCCTCGACATGCATTGAGGCAGACCATCGGGGATGGTTTTAGTGAGTCGTCGTCGGTTGACAACCCCACATAACCGTGCTGCACCCTAAATGCAGTACGGTATCTGAATTTCAAGCAGATTTCCATCCTCGTGAACAAAAAAAAAAAAATGGTAGTTGTAGGGTAAGTTGTAAGTAGTAGTTTGTAAGTAGTAGCGATACGAAGTTCGCCGGGAAAGCTAGTATGTCTGATAGATATCATATTATTTATGATAAAAAAAAATACGTGTGAAGGAATGCAGGTAGATAAGTAAATGACATGTTTGCGCAGATCAGTACCTATCTTTTAGTTTTTACCTACAACTTAGTTTTAGTATGTACTTTGATTTCTCTGGTTTGGTTTGTGTGTACCAGCACATTTAATTATTAGCATGTAAGCGCACTAATTTGTAAGACTTAGTAATGTTAAAAAACTTTAAATGTTTTTCAACCAAGTGAATGGTCTTATTGCGAAATGAAGATATTAAGAAATAAATATTATTGAAACCGAAAAGACATGGTGTTTTTGGTTGTACTATCATAACGCAGTATAGAGTGCTGAAGACGCTGCTGCCCATCTTCCACAGGTATACTAAGGTATACCTTTACATTCTCCATTTTTGTTACACAAACATCTTTTATTCAAAAAACCCTCCTGATAGCTTATCCGTAGGAAAGCAAGTAATATTACAATAATTAAAGTAGCTGGATCACGCCGCTACATAAATTGGTATACCTGTGGAAGAGGAGCGACATTCTACTGCCGGCGCCCCACGGCAGTGCTTGGAAATCAATGAGGGGCTTAATATCCAGCTGTGGATGATGATAGTATTTTCAGAAAATTGTATCTCTATTTGAAAATATTTAGAAAATCGGCCACTCAATGTAGCTAAGCAACTACCTTGTTTTAATCTGAGTATATATTGCCTGTGCATGCGTTCACCATTTGGTTTCTAGAACAAAAGCTTTGCTTACTTTAGGAATAAGAGGTGCTGTGTGAAATACCCAACATTATTGATTACTATTATCTGCATATAACAGGCCCTATTTCTCGCTATCGAAATCCTATGGATTACGCAAAATCCTAGCGGCAAAACTATCAATATATTGAGCAACAAAAATAGAGCATGCCACAGCCAAATATTGACACCATTTTCACTACCTCCGCATTCTATTACTCATAGTTACTAATAAAACCTACTTGACTTTTGTACCTACCTAAGCTTGTTTAAGCCCGATTTCATCATTAAATACAATATGAGCTTAACGAAATCTCTATTAAATACTGATATCCCGAACAATACGTCATCTGTAAAACCGTGGGAATTACCACCGGGGCGTACTGAGCGGCCGCGTTCAATGTGAAGCTAGCTTGTCATTACATATTGGTCCACCCACGACTAGTATGTACTAAGTAAAAATATTAAAAAGTAAGGACTTTATCCACCTATTATAGATGATTTACACAGCGTCAGCAACTGATATTCATGCTGAACGGGACGCCTGCCCAGCACCTATAGGTACCATCCTCTCAGTTCTCAACTCCTCTCAGCCTAGTCAGCTATTAGTCAAAGAAATGAACAGGTCAATGACGTCTGAAGCTAACTAAGCCGCGGGTTTCCTCACGATGTTTCCTTCACCGTTAAAGCACCTGTTAAGTGTGCACATACATTTGTATAGGTGCTGGGCAAGCCTAATCCATCTAACCATGTCCCAGGCACTGCAGCGATCCCTACCTACAGCATGATTACCAGTTGCTGACGCTGTATAAATCATCTATAATAGACGCAAAGGCCTTACTTTAAGCTTTATACTAACTAACTAACTTTTCTTACTTCGGTTATTATGTGCCTTCTTGTTTTTTCTTGCATGCCCAGGTTGACTGGTAGTAAATGCTTTTAGCATTAAGGCCTCCTATGTACATTGTTTATTTGTGTACAAAGTTTAAATAAATAAATAAGCAGTTCATTTCTTTGCATGGATTTACCTATGCCATCATCGGCCAAAGCCAACAAATATGACAACGCCTTCCAAAGATTGGAAGAGATTGGCCAGGCAGTTCAGTAGCAAACTCGTAAATGCAACAAGGGCTTCCCATTGCGCTAATGTGCGGCCGTGTCGCGCACTATGGGGCTAATGATTTTGGTCACTTTACTGCCACTTGTATTTAAGAGTTATTGCCCGACAATATACTTTTCTATAAATAATGTGTTCTATTTTTGTTTCATTGAACTAATCGGAGCTTTGTGAAACATGAATCTGCCATTTAGTTGAGTTCTAGATTTATGATTAAGAGTTTATGTAAGTAGGTAGAGTAGTTGTACCAGACCCAAACCAGATGGACAAATCGTCTATAAAATGTTTGTATAATAAGTTAGGCGTTTTTTGATTGTTTGATTTATTACACCTAGAATTCCGAAAACTAGAATGTAGGTAACGTACATTCTGATCAGTTTGACCAGTAGGCCCCAAGTATTGACCTGTTTTGTTCCAGTAGTTCACCAATTTCCAAATTAAGTTCATACGATCAAGTTCACTAACAGTTAATGTCGGTTTTATTATTTAAACTTAATGCCGCCGCAACTGGTCAACTACTGGGGCCTGATCACCTAAGTACTATAGGCGCTACCATCATCCTACCCACATTGTGGAACCTTAAATCAAAAAATTGTTTTAGAAACCCCTAAGTGGTTTTAAAATACCTACCTATTCAACGTTACCACACGATGCGACTTTATTAAGATAATATGAAATGTAAAAACATAATACTTGTATAGAATGTACCTACCCCAAAAATTATATTTTTTTATCATTTTATCTCGGCGTCATTATTTGATATGTCCATGCAAAATTACAGCTTTGTAGGACTAATAGTTTCTTCGAAAAGCCGCAGAAAGACTGACAGACAAAGCGAAAGTACCTACATTATAAGGCTTCCTTGTTTTACCTACTACGGAACCCTAAAAAGGCTAGCGAAGTACATATTTTTAACCATGTAGGTAGGTAATTGTGTTATTATTTATGCATCAATCAACCATTATACATAAAATAAAAAAAAAATTATGGGCATTACAAGGCGATGACATCAGTAGGTGTACCCTAAGTAAAGTTGCGCATGTTGAGTTGACATGTTCATTCAATATTGCTACCTGGGCTATAATACCTACCTAACTTGTATTGAGGTATAATGAGATGTTTTCATTAAAAAGTAAAAACTTCAAAAATAGTTCCCTCGAACCATATAGATGGCGTTAGTTTTATTAAACTGGTAGGAAACACAATTTGATAATGACAGCAATTGTGATTAATCACAAACTTGCTTTCTCCGCTTGCCAGCTCCATCTGTTAAGTTTAGTAGGAAACACTTTTTTGTTTTTTACTGAAAACGGCTCATTATTTATGACCTAGGTGGCAATATTGAATGAACATGCCAACATGCGCAACTTTGCATTTGCCTCAACGTTCACAGAGCTCATAAAGTTTAGTGCGAACTCTACCCTCAATACTCAAGAGGTAATTAAAACTTAAAATTAAACTTGCTACATAGTAATCAATTTTAATTTTATTTTAAATACATAAATATTTTATTTATTTTTAAAATAATCAAATGAAACACAAAATGTGTGCTAGATTTAACAAAATTATACTCAGTATTGTCTAGCCTTTCGTATGCTTAGTAGCAGATCTGCTCCGTGTACGTTAACTGCTAGGGATCAGATCTGCACCAACGAGATTTGTCCGAGAATTATTGAAATATAGATCCAAATACACGGTAATAGAGTATAAACTGTTTTTATTTGTACACCTAATGAATGAACGAATCATAGAGAATCAAACATTCAATCACTCTCCTTAGAGAAAAAAATAAAAATTGCTTTCAAAACCTAACGTTTCGTCGCGTAAGACTGTGCAACTGTGGCTCGCGAAAAAGTGTGTTTTTACGACGGAAATCTTAATACAAAAGGTAAGTTGTCATTTTCTATTCAATTACTAATTATTTATTTACAATAACAAATTGAAAATACGCTTTTTTGTGCATAAATCGTTGATAAAATCTTAGACTTAGAGAAGTAACAGTAAGCGAGTTCAAATTTTTTCAAGTATTTGAGACCATTGCAGAAGATTTGCAATTGGTACGAAATAGCAAACTTATAGGAAATTTTATAAGGAATTTGAAAATACGGTTCGTTTTGTAAAATAAGTTTTAGATTTTTTGCTAAGTTTCTCGTTTTGAAAATCTGTCCATAATACACTCACACTAGCGCAATAACAAAATGGCGACACGGTGTGTGTGTACACGAAGTTCCCGGTGCACTGCGCTGTGCGTAAGCTGCTAGGGAGTAGATCTGCTCATATATACAGGCGGTTTGATTTTTTGAAAATGTTTTTATCATTATAATACATTATATTATGTATAAGAGTATTTACCTTATTAAAAAAAAACAGAAAAATATAATGAAAAAAAAATGACTAAATATTAGTAATATAATAATATGCCTATTTTCTACGTATAATTTTTTTTCGTATCTTCTACGTGTTCCAGAAATTGCTCGTTCAATTTTTATTAGATGCAAAGGATAGTCGTCTGGCGGCCGCGGGACTATGCTTACATTTTGATTTCCGCAGGTCCGCGCCGTGCAGGTTTTGACCTGTTCCGTAAATTCGCGCTAATTGGACGAAACTTTTCGTTTCAGCGGCCGACCAGTCAACACCTCAGCGTCTCACCTGATGATGCCTCGCGGAGAGGCGAAACACGTGTCGTCGTATACGGAAATAAAATATATACAAAAAGGAATTGTTTTATTACTTAAAAAAAATGGTATTAGTAAATATACTCTTCTTATAACGAAACTCTCAAGAAGTTTGTGAGGCTTCTTTTCAATTAGGTACTTCCCTTATATGCATAGTACCCAGTTTATCTACTATTATCTAGTAGTTAGGTTATAGAACAAAACACGCACGTGTTCAATTGTAAAAACAGAGAAAAACACATTTTATTATCTGCCTAGGTGTCAAAAAAGTCATTTGGACACGTGCATTTTTGCTTCAATACCCCTCAATTCGGGGTCACAATTTTTGTTTATTACAAACCCGGCTGTATATGAGTGCAGATCTGCTCCCCAGCAAAGTATACAGTTTGAAGTATTTGACCTTGGAGCATATCTGCTCTCTAGCAAACTATATCACGTAGCTTAGGAGCAAACCTGCTCCTAAGCAGCTTACTCACTGCTCAATGCACGCACACATATAAACAGTATGGTGATGCTTCATTTTCAAATTGATCGATTTCTATGTGGATTTTTGCAAATATTATCTATGGAGAGTGAACTGAATACTATCCCATCAGAAAACTAGTTTATTCACGTAAGCAATACAGTCATTGTTATACTCTATGGACCATTGCATGATGCTAGAAACTACGTGTCAAAAAGGGTAGCCAAATCACCTATATCTCGAGTTTTTCTTCAAAAACCTCAGTTTGTTCCATCGTTTATGTGTTTTTTACGTAAAAAAGGATATTCAGTTATATAAACAAAGTACATTCTGATCTCTGATAACAAGTAATTTCGTGACAAAACGACTCGAAAGTCGGCGCGACTCTAGAGCGAAGTTGCAATTTTCAGTATCTCAATTTCAATTTTCAAAATGATATTACTAATGTATAATATCATGGAATTCAAGCTATTTTTGTATTTCCAATTAGTTGTATCCTTTATCCGTTTATGTAATAAAAAACAAAACGAAAATATTTTTAAAACTTTAAAAAAATAAGGTAAATATTACAACATGTCCGAAATATCAGCAACCTGTTTTAAAAAATTCCTGTAAAAAATTTGTAAGACATGTAATAACAAAAAAATACAGTTAATGCTGTTCACTAGTTATCTGACTATCAGAAACTATCAAGACTTTTATGTCCTTCACACATTTATGAGCTAATTATCGAGAAAATCTGATACATGGCGAGCGCGCTCTCCGCGTTCAATTTTTCCCGCACGTAGACGTTCAATAGGGGGGCACGTCTTCGCATACGAAAGGTTAAATTATAATTCAATTTGCTACAGTGTAAACAATTTATATTCAAAATTGAACTTCTAGCGACAAAATAAGGTTAACGGTGTTAACATTTAAGTTATAATTTTCCCCGTCATTATAATAAATTATTTCAAAATATATTCGTTGGAATTGTTATATTTGATTTACAGACGGACCCCTGTCGCACCCATAGGGCATTATTATAGAATATGTAAAAACTGTGTACTGCACAGCCGTTGAAGCTAACTTCACAGAGCTCATAAAGTTTTGCATGAACTCTACCTCATAATCACTTAGTTAACATAGGTATAGAGGTCAACAAATAATAAAATACATCCTAGTCTCTACCAAGACTACCACATAGACAAGAAAACACATGATTATCGATCAACACAAAACACCAACATGAAAATACTAATTTTTAAATGTACCTGTGGATAAAATCTTCAATATGTTCATTCATCTTAATAAACAAACACTCACTCATTCAGTCGTTCAATTCAAAATGGTGGTGTAATGAATGAATGTAAACTTGCGGAGTTGATACATTTACTTCGTTAGTCGTTTCTGAAATCGTGTTGAAAATCTTTTTGACTACGCGAAAATGTATGTTTCGTTCTTAGATATATGTGATTACTTCAAATGTATTTACTTGGGTAAAGTTATAGCTAAGTTGTGTTTACTTCCAGGGCGCGAAACAAATCACCTTCCGCGGCTGGTACAGAGAAAGAAAAGGAGAAAAAGAAGCCAAAAGAGAACAAAAAGAAAAAGGGCGATGCTTCAAGTAGCAGCGACAGCAGCGGAAGGTAATAAAAATAATAATAAATCAATACATCTACCGTGTGTTAGGTTATAATCCGGTCAACAAGCCACTCCGTTCTCTCGAAAACTACTGTCGACATCAAAACAACAGACTTTAACTAAATAACACATGAAAAAGGATGAAATCAACATTTACAAATTTCCCAGCCTGCACTTCTGAACAAACGTTAAAAAAATACAATAATATCAAAATTTTCTATTCTGACGAGATTCAAACCCGCACGTTCAGACGAACACCCTCCCGTCAGAATCGATAATTTTGATTGTATTTCTTATTCCTTGCTAATGTTAGTTTACACTCATAAATAAATAGCTTGTAATATTACTACTGTTATGTTTCAGTTCATCAGATAGCAGCTCATCCAGATCTTCGTCCCGCTCCTCGTCCAGCAGTTCCGGCAGTTCTTCGCGGTCCTCTTCATCCTCCAGCTCCTCCAGTAGCAGCAGCAGCAATAATGACCGCTCCAGACCTAAGAAGAAGTGAGTTATTATATGACCATCATAATATAAAATATCATATTCTGAGATATTAGCATTTGGCATGGGGGCGGCAGTAGAATGTTACCTTTCCTCTCTTGTCTGTGGATGCAGTAAGAATCTGCCATGCAAGGGATAGCTCCAGCAGCAAGATCTCATACTGAACTTGCCAACCTGCCTGCAAAGCTTGGCAACAACCCATAATCTTTAAGATGCTTGAGAGGGCTATGTGCCGCAGTGGACATGGACACAGCAGTCCAATGGCTGTGAATCATCACATCACAATATTAGAGAAGATGTTAGAAAACGCTGATGAATGAATGTTGCTGACTGAAACAAATTTTGCCCCAAGACACACTTTTAAGTTGCATCTTATTGTGTATAAGTGTATTAGGATGCGACATTGTGTTATGCCAAAACATTGGGTTTATCCTGACAATAACATTGTTATGTATGGCTCAAAGATTGCAATGAATCAAAAAAAACAACATCAACATTTGTGGAATACTCTTGTTGGATAGATACTGTTGAAAGAATTTGAAAGAGACCTTTGTCTCTTGATGAAATAGGTTGAGGAAAGGTTATTGTTAATTGTTATTGCATCTAGCAATAGCATTACAGTTACATATTTAGAATTACAGTTTAGTTGGGACCTTAAAACTTTTTCCTTATCAGGTCTTCACCAAACAAGAGTCCAAACAAAGAAAGGCGTGATGCAGACAAGAGCAGAGATAGATCACCCCTAAATGATAAGAAGAAATCATCTCTACCTTCCAATGATAAGCTCAAAAGCAAAGATAAAAATGAGAGGTGAGTATCCTATCCTATATCCTTGAAATTAAATGAAATTCAAAGAGAATCATTTATATTGCGTCAATCAAAATATACAGGTGGGGCAAGGATCAACTTGATTTTTTTGACAAATGCCTTTTCATTTTGCCAATGCAACTTTTTTTAAAAATCTATAAATGCAATGTTCTTTTATCAAAAAATCTATAACTTCTTAAAATTCAGAAACTAATAAAATTTTGCCCCACCTTTGTAAAGGGTCCTCAATTAAACTATTTAACTTACATCAAAAATGCTTAGAAATGATTAGAACTAACCTGATTTAACTTATGTACACCCGTCGGTACACTAAGCGCGCGGAGAGTTCAAACCTTTGGAGACCCGTCGCTCCATAAAGCGCGTCGGGGTTTAACTGCAGATATAGTTGCAACTTCTAGAAGTTGTAAATCATTAAATTTCTGTCACCCCACATATGACTTAATTAGTATGCCATCAATAAATGTAGTAGTAAAACTTTTTGTTAAGAGTTTATCCAGGGAAGTATAGTATTACATACAACCATACCTATTTCTGCCTCCATGCAGTAATGTCTGCATTGCTGTGTTCCAGTTTGAGAGGTAAGGGGGCCGGTGAAATTACAGACACATGAGGCCTTACAACTCTCACAGGGTGACGGGCCCAATTGCAGCATTGGTCACATGCTTAGTGGATGTGATCACCACAGTATTGCAGTTGTAATAGGTTGAGGTTACCGCTTTACATTAGGTGGGCTTTTGGCTTGTCTCGTCATTTTGTAGTAAAAAGAAATATATATAACCAAACTTTTTAACACTGTGATATCAGCGCGAGCTGCTTGTGTATAAACAAATAGTAATAAATGATCAATTGTCTCCATAGATCTCCTGGACGCAAGAAGCGCGAACGTTCACCTCCACCGCGCCCAACTCGCATCCACATCGGACGCCTCACACTGAATGTGACCAAAGAGCATATCCTAGAGATATTCTCCACATATGGCACAGTGAAGTTTGTGGAGTTTCTCACAGATAGGCTACACCCGTACAATGGACGAGGGTATGCCTATGTGGAATTCACCACTGCGGATGAAGCTGAATCTGCAATGAAGCACATGGATGGAGGTAATTTTAAAGATAATGCTTCTTTGTTTGCATAATGTAATAGAGGCAATGTCTGTTTGAATAACAGAATGCTACATATAGTTTACTACAACAACACTCATTGTACCAAAAAAGTTGTGGATAAAAAGACAAAGCTAGTTTTGAATAGTGGTCTTCAAATCAGGTGTAGTTTCTGAGATTACCCTGTCATATGAACCTCTTAGTAATATTAACAGCTATAAAAGTATAGATAGTCAGTATACAACATCATCCTTATAGCCTGTAGTAACAGAGGACAGAGGCTTGCCCCAACGTGTGCTTCACATAAAAAAGTAACGCCTTTGCATCTATTATAGATGATTTATACAGCGTCAGCAACTGGTAATCATTCTGTGTGGGACGCTGCAGTGCCTGGGACATTGTTAGATGGATTAGGCTTGCCCAGCACCTAATCCTCTCGCAGCTCAGTCAATTATTTATTAGTCACAGGAAAGAACAGATCAATAAGTCTGAAGCTAACTAAGCCGCTGGTTTCCTCACGATGTTTCCTTCACCGTTAAAGCACGTGTTAAGTGTGCACATACATTTATCAAAAATGAAAAATCCATTGGTGCACGCCCAGTATCAAACCCACGACCTTCGGATTGAAAATCGGGGGTACCTACCACACGGCCATCACGGCTGCGCTTCACATGCACCTTTTGCAGTGGCCATTAGCAATTCGTCACTACAGCTAGTTAGTTAGTTCTTAACTTTTGCTTCTATAAAATGCAACATCATCATCAAGCCACGCTCTACCGAGGATAGAGGCATGCCCAAATGTGCGGTATTTTACGGACTTCATTGACTACATACAGCTAGTAGTTGTTAGCAATTCGTCATATTACCTAGCTCGTTCTTAACTTCGTATTCTTCAGCTTTGGACATCAGTGATGTTAACCGTGAACAAACAGGAAGCGGGTTCTAATCTGTGCGCCCGGCAGCCCGCCGCTATTTTATGTAGGGGACTTAAGTTTTACTTTTACAATCCAGGCCAGATCGACGGGCAGGAGATAACGGCGGCACCTGTGCTGATTCCGTCGCGGCCGCGCCGCCCCTCGCCGCGCCCGCTGCCGCCGAGACACCTGCCTCCGAGACGACACTCGCCGCCACGGTACTTTCTATATTTTTATTACTAACAGCGGGTCACCGCTCAACTTCGTTAACCTCGAGAGAGAAAGAGTTAGAGGGTAGAGTAACTTTATCCGTTTACGCAACGCAATGGAAGCGTCAAAAGGATTTTTTTCCCGTTATTGCAATATTTCTCATTGATACTCCGCTAATATTGTATGTGTTAATTAAGGTAAACTGGTGCAAAGTTTCAGCTCAAAACGTAGGGTAATTTTTGTGTAAAGAGGTAACAAACGATAATGGGATAATGTCGATAAATGGGCTTTCCATTCTAAAATAATTATTAAATTCAAGCCAGTCTGTAGTTTCTGAGATGAGCGCGTAAGCAAATTTTAAGGCATGTTCAACTTAACGAGACTCTGTAAACTATGTAATTAAAGTTATCATGTCATTGACTTTTGTAAAAATAAATAATATTAAACCTTAATGTGTGCGGACATGTTGCTAGGTATACCAACCAAAGATGGACTACTCTAAGTACAACTTGGAAGGGCCCATTAGGCAAGCGGGAGAGCTGGTAAAGCCAGGAAAAGATGGTCAGACATTATTATAGAGATGGCTGGGAAGGACTGGCCTGCAGTTATCAAGGACTGAGAGAACTGGAAGCAGACAGAGGACGCCTTTACCCAAAAGGGATTCAACATTCAGTGAAACATGTTATATAAATAACAATATGTAAAACAAATGTAAAATATTGAAATAAATGGCTATATTATTGTTATGTGTGTGCAGGTACCGCCGGCGCAGCCCCCCGCCGCGGCGGCGCTCGCCCCCGCGCCGGCGCCGCACGCGCTCGCGCTCCCCGCGCCCCGCGCCGCGCCGCCGCCGCTCCAGGTCCTCCTCCTCATCCTCACGATAACTTACACACTACCCTCAACACATCAACCTTCCTATCCACACCTACACTTCACACAAATAGGGTTTAACTAATGCAATATCATGGTTGTGAACACTACCCCTATTAGTTATATAATGCTTCAGTTTATGCATCTCATCAGTAATGACAGTTTGAAGTTATGAATTCATATAACTTAAGTTGCATCAGTTTTTGTAACCAAAGATGGTTATTTACACTAGTGTTCACAAACATGATCCCACTAATATTATAAAGCCGAAAGTTTGTTTGGATGGAGGTTTGTTACCTTCACGCAAAAACTAGGCTATGGATTGAGCTGAAACTTTGCACACATTGATGTTGACCGGGATGAACACATAGGCTACTTTTTATTCGGGTACAACGCATGCGAAGCGGCGGACAGAAGCTAGTAGTTTCATAAATTAAACCTACACTTAGCACGCCTCTTTGGTTGGAAATTCAAATAAAACATTTAAATTTTAAGGTCGTATTTCCAAACGACGCTCAAGCGTTGCTTCATACTTGAACATCGATTATCTGAGAGTTTACTGTCTGAGTTGTGTTCTCGCGTATTTCGTTCGAGAATGCATTGAATTCACAATCCCTGCTGTGTGGGGTATGTCACACAGCAGGCACCGCATAACACACGACCAACTTATAAAATCTAATTGGTTTTGTCTGGTATTTAACTTTCATACACCAAGACTAACAAATCCAACCACTGTTGACACCTTACACATTGACACACAATTCCGCATGTTTCCAAGTTCTGAAGTGCAGTTTGAGGTGAGTATGTTAAAAAATAAAATGCTTGCAATTCATTGAAATATTGTTGGCAGGTAAGTATATAAGTGTAAAAAGCCTTTTATTTGACATTCTAACAAGATTTTTCTTGCAAAGCTCGCAAAACGGAAACTGTATAGCAGAGTGATCAGTGGATATGAACTGACTCTTATAGTGAAGTGTAAGAATTATGTAACTTGTAATGTTGGTCTTTATAATAAACTGTATTTGACTTAATTAACGTTTCTATTTATTTCCCAGATCCAAAGATCCTGTTCCTATCTCCACCAAGTAATAACCCCTAAGATATGTTGATTTATTTAATTCTTGTATGAGCAAAAATCAATCTTAGGAGGAATGTTATTTGATTTGTTAAAACTTAAATGCGCGCCATCTATCGATACTGTGTGAAAACTATGCTAGGCTGCAGACGCATAACCTTCTTAGTGGGTTGGCTAAAATAAATGAAGTACTTGTGTTTGAAAAGCCATCCGAGTCGTTTCTCTTATCCCATAATCCTAATTTCCTATAGGTTATGGGCCCAGTTACGTTCAAGTGCATTAAAAAGTTTAAAAAGTGTGTTTCTACATAATGGAGAATTCAAAGTCGAAACGAAATATTAAACAGTTTGACGGAGAAAAATACAGCGTGTGGAAGTTTAGAATACGGGCGTTACTGAGTGAGTTGAATGTTCTATATGTTATAGACGACGACCCGATAATCCGTTGTAGTGATTGGGAGAAACATAATAGGATCGCCAAAAGTGTTATCGTTGAATACTTATCCGATTCCTACCTCGGTTTTGCCAAAGAAGATAATTCAGCGAGAGAAATCTTACTGAATTTGGATGCATTATACGAGCGGAAAAGTATCGCGATTCAATTAGCATTGAGAAAAAAGTTGTTGGCATTGAAACTGCAAGGTGACGTCATACTCATAAAACATTTCGCAGTATTTGATGACCTAATTACGGAATTGCTAGCGGCTGGAGCTAAATTGGAGGAAACTGATAAGGTAGCTCATTTGTTGCTCACCCTACCCTCAAATTATGACGGTGTAATAACGGCGATTGAAACATTGTCGGAGGATAATTTAACATTGGCATTCGTAAAAACAAGGTTATTGGATCATGAAGTGAAGTTGAAAAACGAGTCAAGTGATACAAGTGCAAAAGTACTGCATATTGAAAACAGATCTGGAAATAATAACGGGAAGAGAAAATCTGAGGATATTTCACAAGCAAATAATTACAATAAAAAGGACAAAACGAAGAAGAAGGCACACATAAAATGTCATCATTGTGGACGAAAAGGACATATTCGAAAAGACTGTTTCTATTACAAAAGGATGAATCAGCAAAAACCTACAAATAAAAATTCGGAGAGACCAAGAACCATCCAGGCTATTGAAACTGATAAATCATCTACCTACTTCAAACAATTTTTCTGGTTTTGCGTTTATGATGGGCGCATACCAAGTGAATGATGGTGGCAACAAAATTACATTTCTGTTGGATTCTGGAGCATCAGAGCACATCATAGATAGAGAAGACCTTTTTATAAGTCATGTTGATTTACAAACACCCTTGAAAATTTCTGTAGCTAAAAACGGTGAATTTATTTCAGCAACCAAGAAAAGCACTCTACAGGTTACCAGCGACATGGGGATCGAAGGAGTTTTGGAGGACGTTTTGTTCTGCCCTGAGGTTCCATACAACCTAATCTCGGTGTCAAAGATGCAGCGTGCTGGATTGACCGTCATCTTCGATCAGCATGGAGCCTTTATACGTAAGGGTAATAAAACTATAATGCGAGGTATGTTGAAACACAATTTATTTGCTGTGGACTTAGTGGCATGTTCAGACAAAAGACGACCTGTTTCCCATCTATGCGATAGTGACAAAAATGCTTATAAGTTATGGCATGAACGTTTTGGTCATATAAGTAAAACTAAGTTTATAGAACTTAAAAATCATAACATGGTTAATGATTCAAATCTGATTAATAACGTAAAACCTAACGATGAATTATGCGAAGCTTGCATAAATGGCAAACAGAGTCGGCTACCGTTCAACCACGCAAAAGATAAAGCCTATGTTAAACGACCACTATTTATAGTACACACAGATGTGTGCGGCCCTATCACTCCTACGACTATTGATAATAAAAATTATTTTGTACTTTTTGTCGATGGGTACACTCATTACTGTGTTACATATCTAATAACGTATAAATCAGACGTATTTGCTGCTTTCAAGGATTTTGTCGCCAAAAGTGAGGCTAAATTTAATACGAAATTAGTCAATTTGTATAGCGATAACGGTGGGGAGTATTTATCGAACGAAATGAAGGCATATTGTGTTGACAAAGGTATATCCTATCATTTAACAGTTCCGAGAACTCCACAGTTAAATGGCGTTTCTGAACGTATGGTTAGAACCATTACTGAGAAAGCTCGTTCTATGATAAGCGGTGCCAAATTAAGTAAAGTATTTTGGGGCGATGCAGTTCTAACTGCTGTTTATTTAATTAATCTGACCCCAACTAAAGCTTTACAATGTTCAAAAACACCATTCGAAATGTGGCATGATAAAAAGCCGCAAATAAAATATTTAAAAGTCTTTGGTTCAACGGTTTATGTTCACAATAAAACCGGTCAGACAAAGTTTGATGACAAATCATGGAAAGGTATTTTGGTTGGTTATGAACCAAACGGGTATAAAGTTTGGAATCCAGAATGCGAAAAATATGTGGTAGTTAGAGATGTCATTGTTGATGAGACTAATTTTCTAAAGACCAGGCCTACACTTGAGCCTGAAGAGAATATCGAAAATTCTCCGATCGAAACTGAGAAATCAGTAAAGTCTCAAAATTCTGACAGTCTTAAATCAGATCACCTAAAATCTGATGAACACAGCCCTAATAAAATTCGCAAATTAAACCATGATATGTCAATTGAATCTGAGCAGGCAGTAGCTGATACACGAATACGGACTGATATTTCTTCGTCACTGAACGAACCTAAAAACACAGATAGAGAAATTAGGAGAAGTGATAGGTTAAAACATCAACCTCCAGTTTCGTATAATGAAGAGACTGATGATGATGATTATTTAATGTGTGCACAATCGGTTTTGTGCAAATTACCAAGTTCGTATGAAGAGATTAAAACTCGAGATGATAGAACTCAGTGGGAAAACGCAATTAAAGATGAATTAAATTCTCTTCTATTAAATGAAACATGGACTTTAGTACCTAAGCCAGAAAATAGAAACATTGTAGATTGTAAATGGGTTTTTACTGTCAAGCATGATGAATTTGGAAAACCTTTCAGATACAAAGCCCGACTTGTTGCAAGAGGTTTTAGTCAAGAATATCAAATAGATTATAATGAAACCTTTGCACCTGTGGCTAGAATAGCTAGTTTTAGATTTATTATTAGTTTTGCTAATCAATTTAATTTATTGGTTCATCATATGGATGTTAAAACCGCCTTTTTAAATGGCGAATTAAACGAAGAAATCTACATGACAGTTCCTGAGGGCATTTTTAGTAAGGACAACTATGTCTGTAAATTAAATAAAGCTCTTTACGGACTCAAACAAGCAGCTAGATGTTGGTTTGAAGTATTTGAAAAATCATTAAAAGAAAAGGGTTTCCAAAACTCATCGGTTGATAGATGCATTTACATGTTGAACAATGGGCATATAAATAAAAATATATATGTAGTATTATATGTAGACGATTTAGTTATTGCATGTGCTGATATTGAAATCATGAACAATTTCAAAAGGTATCTAATGAGTAAGTTTAAGATGACCGACTTAAAAGAAATTAAATTATTTCTTGGTATAAAAATTACCAGATTCGAAGATAAAATCACTTTAGATCAAAGTGCGTACATCAAAACGATTCTGAGTAAATTCAATATGCAGGAATGCAAACCTGTAAATACACCCTTAGAAAATAAGCTAAATTATGAAGCATTGAACTCTGATGAGAAATACAATGCACCATGCCGTAATGTTATAGGATGCCTAATGTATGTCATGCTATGTACTCGACCAGACTTAAGTACAAGTGTCAATATACTTAGTAGGTATACGAACAAAAACAATAAAGAACTCTGGCAGTGTTTAAAGCGGGTACTTAGATATTTAAAGGGAACAACTGAATTAAAGTTAACATACAAAAGGTGTAAGTATAATAACATTCTTTGTGGCTATGTAGATTCAGATTGGGGAGGCAATGATACAAATGACAGAAAAAGTACAACTGGGTATTTATTTAAGCTCTTTGAGCAATGTTCTATTACCTGGAGTACAAAGAGACAAACGTCGGTAGCGGCCTCATCAACTGAAGCCGAATATATGGCCTTGTATGAAGCTGTTCGGGAAGCTCTCTGGTTAAAGTCATTAGCATGTAGTATAAACTTGCAAATTATAGACCCAATTGTAATATATGAAGATAATAATGGCTGTATAAGTATCGCAAATAATCCGACTAATCATAAGCGTACAAAACATATTGATATCAAATATCATTTTTCAAGAGAACAAATTGAGAAAAATGTAGTAAAATTGAAATACATTTCCACAGGAGAACAGGTAGCTGATGTCCTGACGAAGCCTTTGCCGGCAATTACTTTTCGAGAGATGAGAAGCAAGATGGGTTTACAGTAAAATTATTGATGAGAAATGAGATTAAAATTACATTGATCGTGTTATTATAATTATATGATTTAAATATAAGGTTTTATTTTGATAAATGGTCTGATTAGGGTTTTCTGGGTTTCCCCTAATCCTTGCAACAAATGTTGGACCATATTGTATCTCCCAGCGAACACTATGAAGAGTATGTGATCTGCTTAGCTAAAATCATTCATTGTTTTGTATATTGGTGATTAATTTTTGAGGGGGCGTGTTGATTTATTTAATTCTTGTATGAGCAAAAATCAATCTTAGGAGGAATGTTATTTGATTTGTTAAAACTTAAATGCGCGCCATCTATCGATACTGTGTGAAAACTATGCTAGGCTGCAGACGCATAACCTTCTTAGTGGGTTGGCTAAAATAAATGAAGTACTTGTGTTTGAAAAGCCATCCGAGTCGTTTCTCTTATCCCATAATCCTAATTTCCTATAGAGATAATATTAAGATTGTATTTGTAGGTAAAGGATTGGTTAACATAAATACTTTGAAAGATAATGGTTTTATTAACTTACATCTACTTATCACAGGTATCGTTTCTAGGTTTTACTGGCAATGATTTTACAATAAGTTTGGTAATCAGTCACTAGAATTTTTCCTTTGTAAAGGTAGTTCTGTTCTAAGAGTGGTAGTGCAGAAGGTAACCTAAAACAGGATAATAATTTTAGAATGACCATAAATACTATTGACCAACGACATATTGACCAAGATCATAAATACTATAAAAATAACGAATCTTATAATATTTATTACATAATTAAAAGTATTTCAAGGACATGAAAATCCTTATCAAAAATTTACGATTTTGTCATTGCTACTGAATGCAACTTCAGACAAAGAACAGGCGAACTCTTGTACCTGTAGTTATCGCTAATCAGTGCTGAACCGATAATTGATCATATCAAGATTCGACTCGACTCGCCCGTCAATGGTTTCGTAACTAAGCGGTTAAGCACTTTCAGCTTTTAAAATCGATTTGACCAACGTGGGTTCAAATCCCGCCGTAATAAATTATTGATAAGGTTTCAGATCCAAGATGTACTTACGGATATTGGATTTTCATGTTTTTTGGACCTCGTACAGGATTCCATGCAGAGATAGGAACCTTGTTAGCTAGCATTAGACCAGCCACTGAGGTGTACAAGCCATATTCTTGACACATTTTCTCCTGTGAACAATTTAGAGTTAGCAAATAAGTTGGAAGAGTGGTCATTGAATGTACTCGTAACTTTAGTTTTAAAGCTCATGAAATTTAAGCAGCGGTTATGGAGTTTTTTTTATTAAAAAAAACTTTCAACAATAAATAAATAAAAAAGTAAGGCCTTCGCATCTATTATAGATGATTTATACAGCGTCAGCAACTGGTAGTCATGCTGTATGGGATGCTGCAGTGCCTGAGACATTGTTAGATGCAAAAGCGCGTGTTAAGTGTGCACATACATTTTTCAAGATGGATTAGGCTTATACCATCCTTTCAGCTTAGCTATTATTCAGAGGAAAGAACAGGTCAATACGTCTGAAGCTAACTAAGCCGCGGTTTTCCTCACGATGTTTTCTTCACCGTTAAAGCACGTGTTAAGTATGCACCGGTTCTGACGGAAGATCAGCGTTGTGCTTATGCTCAACTTAGGCTGAGTCAGACGCCTTTTTGTAACTGTTTTTTTCTTAGTTTAATTTGTTATTTTGTCTCTCCTGTTGTGTCTTTTATTTTTTATGTGTTTTGTTATGAGTGTTACAAATAAATGTTTTATCTATCTATCTATCTACATACAATTTTTGAAACTATCATGGTTGTTAAAAGCGTGTGAAACTGCGTCCAAATATCGGGAAACTCATCATCATCATCATTTCAGCCGTAGGACGTCCACTGCTGGACAAAGGCCTCCCTCATTGATCTCCAAGTACTGCGGTTGGAAGCCGTCTGCATCCACCGCCGACCAGCAGTTCTCACCAAGTCGTCTGCCCATCTTGTAGGTGGACGTCCTACGCTGCGCTTGCCGATCCGTGGCCTCCATTCGAGAACTTTGCGGCCCCATCGGCCATCTGTTCTGCGCGCTATATGACCTGCCCATTGCCACTTCAACGTGCTAATCCTATGGCTCGTAATCGTTTGGCTATGTCGGTGACCCGAGTTCTTCTACGTATCTCCTCATTTCTGATTCGATCCCGTAGTGAAACCCCGAGCATAGCCCTCTCCATAGCTCGTTGAGCGACTCTGAGCTTGTTCATAAGGCCAATAGTGAAGGACCACGTCTCGGTTCCATATGTCATCACTGGTAACACACACTGGTTGTAGACTTTCGTCTTAAGGCACTGAGGTATGTTGGACGAAAAGACGTTGCGAAGTTTCCCAAACGCTGCCCCCATCCGAGTTGGATTCGACGATTGACCTCTTTCTCGAAGTTGGACCTACCTAATTGGACTGTTTGTCCTAGGTATACGTACGCGTCGACAACTTCAAGAGCCGAGTTCTCAACCATAACTGGCACGACATGTACATTTGACATGATTTTCGTCTTGTCCATGTTCATTTTAAGGCCTACCCGCTGGGAGACTCGATTGAGGCTTTCAAGCATCGTGCTGAGCTCTTCCATCGACTTTGCCATGACCACAATATCGTCGGCAAATCGAAGGTGAGTGATGTATTCGCCGTTAATATTGATGCCGAGCCCTTTCCATTCCAGGAGCTTGAAGGCATCTTCCAAAGCGGTCGTAAACAGTTTCGGAGAGATTACGTCTCCCTGTCTTACGCCTCTTTTTAAGGGAATCGCCTTCGAGCTCTGTTCTTGTACTCGGACTGACATAGTGGCGTTTGTATAAAAACACTTCAACACTTCGATGTACCGATAGTCAATTCGGCATCGTTGGAGAGACTCAAGAAGCTGAAGAGGGAAGATGGCAGCATAACATCGAGTAAAGCAGAAGTGTTAAGAAAAGTCGAAAGGTTCTATGGACGGCTCTACGATTCGGCCACGAAACCTGTTTGCAGTGCGGCCAACGACCCAAGAGCTAAACTGACCCGACATTATACCGAGGATATCCCGGACATCACGAGATGTACGAGATCAGGATGGCCTTGAAGCAGCTTAAGAACGACAAGGCGCCGGGTGAGGACGGAATCACTTCAGAGCTTCTGAAAGCGGGTGGATCACCGGTACTTAAAGTCCTTCAGAAGCTATTTAATTCCGCCTTGCTTGAAGGTACGACGCCAAAAGCATGGACCAAGGGCGTGGTGGTTCTGTTCTTCAAGAAAGGTGACAAAACCTTACTTAAGAATTACAGACCCATCTCGCTGTTGAGCCATGTTTATAAGCTGTTTTCAAGGGTCATCGCAAACCGTCTCGAACGCAGGTTTGATGACTTCCAGCCTCCCGAACAAGCCGGGTTCCGAAAAGGCTACAGTACCATAGACCACATACATACGCTGCGGCAAGTCAAACAGAAGACGGAAGAGTATAACTTGCCGCTATGTCTTGCGTTTGTGGACTATGAGAAAGCCTTCGATTCGATCGAAACATGGGCGGTGCTTGAGTCTCTCCAACGGGAAACTCAAATCATGGTAAATATCCTGTAAATATTGCATATAATGTGTGCACATACATTTTTCAAGAAAGTAAAATCCATTGGTGCACGGCCGGTATCGAACCCACGACCTTCAGTTAGTCGGGGGTAGATACCACTCGGCCAACCCCGCTTGTTATAAATAATGCACCACAAAGCATCTCCTTACTCTGCTAAACTTTGGGAAACAGATAATAGATAGAATACTGAGATATCTTTTTCTTGTATATATAGAAAACACCTAGACACAAACAAAATATTTCTGCAGATAAAGCATAGATTTGTCTCCCGACGGGGATAGAACCCACTGCATTAAGTGTTGCTTACATTTATTTATATAAGGGCATACAATATGGTAGATTGTATTGTAAGTACTTACTCTCCACTCTGCAAGCATGAAATCCGCATCACTAAAGGCAGATGCAGCTTTGTCTGTGTGATCTGCACACGAGAAATGAGGCAAGTAGTTTTCTTCTAAGAAATTTACAAAAGAATTGGGCTGACTCAGGAACTGCTCTATTATTTCTTCTGGTGGATGTGACAACCTTTGTTGCCCATTTTTAGTTATCACTGAAAGTATTTAAATAGTTAAACCAATAAAAGTGGATGAAATATTAGGTTTGTTTATACATTCATCATCATTTCAGCTGTACAACTCGGTACAACGTCCATTACTGAATACAGGCCTCCCTCATGGAGTTCCATGAGGGGGTAGTTGCCATACTCACCAGGCGGGTTGGCGAGCGCAGTACGGGTCGTTGATACATGGAAAGACGCTGCTGCCCATCTTCCAGAGATATCCCTTAGCAGGCTCTTACTGCATCCTCGGGTATGAAAGTGCCACTATGAATCATGGAGAAGGAAGGCTTTAGCCCAGCTTTGGAAACATCTAGCATTAAAAGAAAAATCATATCCAAAAGGATTCGAACCCACGTCCGTCAAATCGATCCGTGACGCTTCCAAATGCCGGAAGTGCTTTAACCACTAAGCTACGGAACCCGTGTCGTCGGGTACCGCTGAAATTCATAAAATGATATCGGTTAAGCACCGATTAGAGCGCCATCTACATACAGGACATACGCCATCTACTAGAGTTCTCCTATTCATTGTCATTGCATTCAGTAGCAGCTATAGCGTATTATAGAGATAGCTTATCGTATAGCATAGCTGCTAATGAATGCAACTTCAGACATAATAGCATTTTTACCTTTTGGGTTCAATACTCTACCAACTCCATGCAAAATGCTGACTGTCTCGTTTTTCCCGATGGACATGAATTTACTTGATGTCTGCTTTTTCTTTTTAGGTGCCTTACTTTTAGTTTCTTTCTCTGTTATAAAACTAGTCTCTAAATTTTGTTTTGAACCTGTAAAAAAATATTTTATTGAATTAATGTTGCTGGAAATTTCACACAGCATTTCAACATCTAGCTGCAAAGTATGTATGTGTGTGACTTCCTTTTCCGCATTTAGACTCCAGTTGGTCCTTTAAGTGTGCTGCAAAGAAAGCAGGGCTCGATTTTTGCGTACCAGATGGTTAATAGAATAGTTAAGTACCTTCATTTTCGTTTATACTCTTATCAGTACATATAGTAGCACAGATAATATAATACACTGGTAGTAGATAGTAGTACCCAGGATGAAATTTCGGCAATTTTGCTGGAGATATTTGCAGCATTTCACATGTGGCAGGATTTGAACCCGCAACTGGCCTCTCACCGGGCTATTAAGCCAACTGATCCATGGAAAACATTAATATCGGCCATTACTCTTGTAAAATATTAAAGAAATGTAAAATTTTAGTGCTGGTAAAAAGGTAAATTAATACCTTTCAAACAGGCAAAATGCAAGTTGAGTACTGCAGATCTCACATCACCCCCAGATGAATTGACCACACAATCTATCACATCTGCTGTAGGGATGTTGTAGACTGATGTGTATTTCTTCTTTATGATATCTGATACTCTTTTGAGAGCTGACTTTAACCCAGTAGCTGAGACTGCATTTAACCTGAAAGCAGATATTTCAATCATCATCTTTTGTAAGGTGAAAAAATTCTTGTGACTATGAAAGTTAGAACTCACAAAACATGATGTATACCAAGCTGTTCCTTCAATGTTGGTGTAAATAGATTTGAAGCTGTGTTTTTGTTGTCAGTGTGAGATTCCGAACAAATAAAAACAATAGGTGATTTTGCTCTGTCTTTGTATTGTCTGAAACCAGTTGTTCATAATTGTATGAATGTTATTAGAAGATATCTGTAAAATTAATAAAAATCACAATGTTAATCTGAACTTACTGCAGGATGTTTGTGAATTCTGAAGGGGTTCTGATAAATGTGTTTGGAAAGTCTTCAACCAACACTATCTTTTTGCTGTTGTTATCCAAAAGAGAAGTGAAGTTAGCTGCATTCAGTATAAAATCTAAAAACTTTGTAGACTGTTTTTCTTTGTATTCATAATCTCCTGAAAAAAATGTATTATTATCACTACCCTTTTACATTTTGTTAAGCTGTTAAGAAATTCTTAGCCTGAGACTAACCATATTCAGTCGGGATTTCTATATCTACTGGAGTTATCCATTCTGTAACTTTGACACCATATTTCAATGCCAAAATCTGTACCATTGTGGTTTTCCCACATCCCACAGGTCCAGTTAGTAGCAACATATCACTACAGTTGCTGGAATGGACCATTTTCAACCATTCTTCAACCTCTTGGACTTTTTTTGTGTTTACAGCCAAGTCTTCAATATCTGCCGGTTCAAAGTTTTTCATCCAATTCTTAGATCCAACATTGTGGAGTTTATCAGCATCACCATTTAATTTTGAATGGGGAGCCTGAAAGAAAAGTAAGATTTGGAAGTATGTACTCTGATTAGACAATGGCAGTGGGACGAGCTGGACACTGCCTTACGGGACTGGCAAAGGGTAGCGCGAAACTGTGAAGTGTGGTGGGAATGGGGAGGCTTTTGCGTAACAATTGGACAATACAGGTTTACAGTACGACTTTGAAGGAAGTATGTAGTGATACGAAATTACTACCTACTGGGTAAAATCTTACCTTGGTGGGCGATTTGAAAGCGCTGGTGTGTGGATTTGGCTTTTTCTTTGGAGGTCCATCGTCTTCAAACTCTGCCATAGGATTGAACCATTTCTTAGCCTATAAATAATAAAGGACATCAATATTTAAACAGAATGAGATCAATTTGTTACTCGATAAGTAGCATCAATTCGAGAATTTTACCTTGGTAGACATAGTAGTATAAAATATACCAACGCAAATGTGTTAACAAGGCCTTTCAACACTGTAGGTACTGCAGGACAGGAAAACTATTGATTGAGAGATCACTGTTACGATTTACGATAGTGGAACGACAGAACAGAAATTGTGAATAAATCAGTTTATTTTGAATTTAACAGACAGATTAATAAATAAGAAGCAAGCAGCTGATCCGTAGACAATGACATGCCTGACATTGACAATTAATTTCGATTCATGTATGGCCTAACTTGAACCACAGAATTGAACTGTTGAGTTTACGACGCTAGTTTCTTTTATTGCTGCAACTTAGGTGTATTGAACGCTCGAGCTCGCTCGAGGGCGAGGGTCATACGATGATTTCTTGCACAATTCTCGCTCACATTTTCCCGTACTCACTAATCTGATAGATTGATTTTTTTAAATGAAAGCAAAATTAATTTTATGCACCGGAGGACTATTTCGAACGAATCTATAGTCGAAAATAAACTCTCAATTACGTAAAAATTTGTATCAAAAATATTTAATTTTCTTAGGTGTAAGTGAAATTTTCATCAGATTTGTAAAGGCAGCAGCACTGTATGCTTTAAATCTGTAAGTAAACTTTACGTGTATTATTACGGTTGGTTTTTTACTCCAAATAAATATACATCAAACTTACTATTTTGGTTATATTTTTCAGGCAATGCAGGCTATCAAAACTCTTGGAGCTTCGGCTCCAAAAACAATTGCCTCTGTTATCAAGAAAGGAGCGTTCGCGCCTGCTATAGAACAAATCCGCCAGACCCATTTACCTGCGCCGAATCCAAATGAGAAGCGCCCTTATTCTCCCTTCCAAGATACTGCGAATATTGCAGAGACAGCAGTGGCCAGGCTTGATGACCTACTGAACTGGGGCAGGAAGAACTCCATATGGCCCATGACATTTGGCTTGGCCTGCTGTGCTGTAGAGATGATGCACATTGCTGCTCCGCGTTATGACATGGACAGGTAATTAGTCATAAGTAATGGAAGCTGAAGGAAGATTACTAGTTATCAACATGCTTGTGTACCGATAATAAAAGCTTGAAAATTCCTGAGCATAAAAATAATTAAAACAGTAATAAATGTCTGATTTCTATTTCACTTCACATTTGTATATACAATACAAATTTTAAAACAGACCAGAAACAATTGTATGTATGATTCCTGTGAATAGTCTGATCTAGTTGTTAATTGCATATCCCCTTTCAGATATGGTGTTGTTTTCCGTGCATCACCTCGTCAGTCTGATGTTATGATTGTGGCTGGAACCTTGACCAACAAAATGGCACCAGCCTTAAGGAAAGTGTATGATCAAATGCCTGACCCACGCTGGGTTATCTCAATGGGCAGCTGTGCTAATGGTGGTGGCTATTACCACTATTCTTACTCTGTAGTGAGGTAAATAAAATATTTGCTGCTCAGACTAAACATATTATGTGAAACACTTGCTCATTCTTTGATAATCAGGTTGCCATTTGGCAAATGCCTCCTGTAGCCTTTACTCCGTTTTATCTCTTGCTACTCCAAGTTATGCCAGCAACCTAGCTTATGTCATCAGCTTTTGAGGTCTGCCTCTCCTTTGTTGGCCTTCTCTTGGGTACTATCCTGTAATTCTCTTGCACTATTTTTCTCTGTCTAATCTTCTGTCCTCTGTTAACAGGTTCTTTTTTGTTTCTGATACCAGCATATTTTGTGACAAAGGCCATGTCTGGCAGCCATACATTAGAATGGGAAGTTTGCAATATGTTAAATATTCTTTGGTAGTTAATATAAATTGTTATGAAGAAGTTTCTGACCATTATATACTCTCTCTCTCTCTCTCTGACCATAATAGCTTCTCTCAAACTCCAACATTTCTTACAACCATTTCCTATTCTTTTATCTATTCCTACCCTGACATCTTACAAAGGATGAGCAAGACCAAATTATAAGCAATTTTTTATTTAAAGTGTACACCCACACTAAGGTATCATTATAGAAATGAAAAATGCAATCAAAATTCGGTTCGAAACCGATAAAGGCAGTCAAGATTTTCGACCCGACGGCTAATTGCTCCGTGGCCAAATGGTTAAGGCAGCCTGCATTGAAGGTGTTCGTCTGAACGTTACGGGTTCGAGTCCCGTCGGAGACAACATTTTGATTCATTTTTCATTTCTATAAGACCAAATTAAAAGAATAATAACACTTGTCACACAAGAGGCTAAAATACCATACCATAATAATAATATTTTTTATTTTGTTAAATAAAAATTGTCCCATGGCCTATCCTAAATTCCTTTTGTCGTTTTGATAGGTGTAAATATTGCTGTTCCAAAACTTTGACTTAATACACTCACCATAAGACTGTTTTCTTTCAGGGGCTGTGACCGTATTGTCCCTGTTGACATATATGTGCCCGGATGTCCTCCAACAGCTGAAGCACTTTTGTATGGAGTACTCCAACTCCAGAAGAAAGTCAAGAGAATGAAGACCACTCAGATATGGTTCAGGAAATAAATTATATCACAATATATAGTTAGATCATCTGGATTTTCTTTTTGTAAATGTTATTTAATCCTATAAATACAGTAGTGCAAGCATACAACAATCATTTTATTCATGAGAAAGCAATAAATAGAATGTTTGCCGAGTAAGCATGCTTGTCCTTTTCCCGTTTAGTCATAGCCTTTACTTTTAAATGTAGAATAACAAACAGCTACACCAGTCTAAATAAACCCTGTAGTGCCTGGGATATGATAAGAAGGAATTGGCTTGCTTAGCATCTATAACATCCTCTTGGTCAAGTTGGCCATACTTTGAAAAAAGTCAACCATCTCTTGGGATTCACTCAGACCTAGTGTGTATTATATTAACCTTGTCCTTGTATAAATGTCACCGTAAGATTGTACGGATCGCTAGTTTACAAACTAACTAGTCAGATAGATAATTAACTGTCAATATATTTTGCACTAGGTTTTTAAAAAGTTTTAAAATTTTACGTACATTTTCGTTAGTTTACATCACAGATAATATAATACACTAGTAGTTTACATACTCACGTTGAAAATACGACTCTCTTCTCTCTCAGTACTTTCATTTGATTGGTTGTTTGAGAGTTGATTAGGTTCGCCGATTTCCATGTTGAGTTAGTTTATAAACTGATGAACTGAGGTGTACAATTGATCGGAAGTTTATAATTTGATTCGTTAGTTTGTAAACGGACAGTTTGTACAAACTAACGGTGACTTATTCATTGTGTCACCGCTAGTAATATTAGAAACGAATATATAATGCTACCGACTTGTTTTACAAAACGCTAGCTAACTTAACATTCTAATGTCCTAAAATTTGAAAGTGGTAATTACTTAGAATAGGTCACTTGACTTAATTTAAATATTTAGTTCGTCATGTTGTGGATTAACAAAAACTATTGGACACGTATATTTTTATTTTTTAGCATAATCCAAAAATAACGGCGATACATTATGTCAAAATGTGGCGTGATGTCACGCACGGGCAGACGTGTTTGGGTACAGTTTATGACTATGCTCTGACGTCACGAGCCCCCCACTCTTAAACTTCAATGCGCTTAGCCAAGTATTGGTGGCCATTCTGTTGTTGCACTAACTAGCTAAAGCTAATTAATTTTATGTAATACGGACTAAAACAACTTAAAGTGAAAATGGGGCCTGTGCAAAGCTAATTAATTTTTAACCGACTTCAAAAAAGGAGGAGGTTCTATGTTCGACTGTATTTATTTTTTTATGTGTTCACCGATTTCTCCGTCAATTATTGGACCGATTTTCAAAATATGTTTTTTATTCGTTAGAGTGCACTTCCGAGGTGGTCCCATTGGAACCAAGTCAGGATCTGATGGAATCCGGGGAAATCGAGGGAAACCCTCAAATTTCAAAGGCACGTACAATGTTTTTTATCATATGAAGTCGGTTTTAGTTTTTGAAAATATAATGAAATGTAATAAATATATAAATAAAACGACTTAAAAACGGATCAATTTCACGCCGAACGCTCTAAATCTGGAAACGTCATATTTCTAATTGTATTTTCGTGTATTGTTTTAAAAAGCAAAAAATACTTGCCTATTATTTTTGCATTAAAAAACTTTGGTTACCTAGTCGAAGTATTTATCTAACGGATTAAATCAATTAGAGAATTTTGATTTTCTTGACAGATATATTGAACTTGTCTTTGTAAAGGGAAAAATCCAATACATAGGTAGAACTTTTTTACAGACTTTCTGAGGATTTACATTAGTTCCGCTACCCGACAAGAGATGGCACTGTTTAGAATCTCCAACCAGTGTACAAGAACACTAACCCAGAACCTTTGATCCCAGAACGGATTACCGGTATTATTTTTAATATAGGTACGGTAAAATCTCTTTCTATCACGATTATACTCCTAATACTTACCTCCCCACTTTTCGACATAATGCCTAAAAATTCAGTCGCCCTTAAGTAGGAAGTTAATTTTGCTTCATCGTAATAAGAGGGGGGTGGTTGTCGATTCTATGGCGAATGCTACACACTCGATAAATAGCGTGATCCTGGATTACGATCCAAATATCGCGATACATACAGTGAGTTGTAAATAGTTAGAGTAGCTATACCAAACAAAAAATGTGTCGCAACTTGATGACAGCGGGGGTGCCTGCGCGGGGCGCGCTCGCCCCCGCACACAAGTATTCGCTGCAGCGCTACACGATTAGAATGTCGTCTATCCATACCATCAATACATGCAGCGCTAGATCGCTAATAGAGTATAGTTTTCTCGCGACCAAAACGTCGTAAGCGCCATGAATTTCGTGGCGCTTACACGTTTCGTTCAACATAGTGTAACAACATGTCGCTCTAATAGATTTTTTTCACCGCAGAAGGGACACTTCAGACAGCTATTAATGCAGTAGGTACCTATGAATATTATATTTCAAAACGTAAAAATATTTACATTAAATTAAAACGAATCGTTAAGCGTTTAAAGTATTTTTTTTAATAAATTGGTATTTTATCCAACAAGTACGTACATAGGTACACTTACACTAACTAGACCCCACACTTTATTTCACTCTGCCCCTCCTCTCATGCCCGTGGATGCAGTAAGAGCCTGCTAAGGGATACCTCCGAAAGATGGGCAGCAGCGTCTTTCGATATACCAACATCCCGTACTGCGCTCGCCAACCCGCCTGCCAAGCGTGGTGAGTATGGCAACTACCCCTCACGGAGACCCATGAGGGAGGCCTTTGTTCATTAGTGGACGTTTTTTGGCTGAAATGATGATGATTATCTAGCCCAAAACTAAGCAGAGCTCTTGTTATGGCTACTAGATAACTGATATAATAAATACAATACAATACATAAATACCTGTTTAATTATTATTATACGTAGAAAATTACCTGAACACCCAGAACAAATATCTGCAGCGATCACTAAACATTTGTCCCAAGGCGGGAATCGAACCCACCTCCTGCGTCGCTATAAATTTAAATTTAATTTAAATTTATAAACCTTAAGAATTTGTTCATCGTTGACTGGAGGGAAGCAGCTCAGGATCGGGATGTATGGAGGGAATTGGGGGAGGCCTTTGCCCAGCAGTGGGACCCAAATGGCTCATAATAATAATAATAATAATAATAAGAATTTGTTCAGACAACAATATAGGTATACTACAGCTTCAGTTTATAAGTAATGACGATTGCAAAAGATACCTACAGTAGGTACCTACTGTTACTGATCAGACAGACGGCATAGGGCGAGTAATATGAGTTAAAAATAATCAGTTAAACCTTTGTCGCCAACCCTCAGTAGGTACCTACACATCCCATCTGTACGAATCACTTTTCATAATCTATGATTTTCAAACAAAATGTCAGTACAATAGAAAATAATATACAAAAATTAATTTTAGTTGGTTTTAGTTGATATTCTGTTTACTTTCCGATGATAAGTCACGCCACTATCTTTTTTCTTCGCAGTTGATTGATTTTTACACGTTTTTAACACGCAAGACGGCATTTTTAATTTCGGTTTATTCGCGTGCGGTCGCGATGGGCGTCGACGAACGACTAAATGAGTTGTTGCCGGCCGGCAACAACTCATGGCGCAAACTTGTTGTTCGCGGGTGTCAATTCTATACGCTAGTAATAATACTTCAATGGATACATATCAAGTGTATAGCATTACGTCACCTGTACATAGGTCTATCATGAGTTTTCACAATCTATACTCGCTATATTGGGCGGGTCACGTCTGCCGCAGGCCGGATAAGTCATGGGCTAAATCCACTACCGAATGGATCCCACAAGACAGGAAACGACATCGCGGCAGACCGAGACGTCGATGGAGAGACAAACTCGACGCATACTTGGAAGACTGGAGCACAGTAGCTCAAGACAGAGAAAGGTGGAAGGGAGGCCTTTGCCCTGCAGTGGGACAGTACAGGCTCTTAATACTAGGGCTGGCAGACTAAAGTACATAAGTCAAAATATCATAGTTTTCAGGAACTCAAAAAAACTAAATAAATAAATAACGCTTTATTTTTTTTTATTTTTTATTTATTTACTGGGGTGCACAAAATTATTACTAACATGCATTTACATATCATTTAAGAGCACAATAGCATAAGGCTATTTTTGTGACTTAAGTTATTAAGAACACTTACTTTATCCTTAAATATAAATTTATACTTAAGACTTAGGTTATAAGGTACTAAGAGATATTTTCTTATGCATCTATTTTATTAACCTCTAAATTAAGTATTGTAACATTAATCTAGTTAATCATCATCCTCACTGTCTATAATATCAGGGTCAGTATTCCGTAAATCGTTTGCAGTAGGTAAATCCATATAAAATTTATGAAAAACATCAGGTATTAAGTTTAGTAAAGAGACCAAATCTTCTTTTTTCTCTTTGGATATAGGCAAAGGCTGTAAAGATATAACTGGAATATTGTCAGGTATGGTAGAACCTCTTCTTTTTAAGTTTAATTTGAAAAATTGAGGTTCCTCTTCTAAGGTATCCTTGTAAGAAATGACTCCGAAGTTGGAATCATAGCGCAACCATCTTTTATCGAGCCATTTAAACTGACGTCCATCGCTATCTTTAGTTCTTAAAACTAATGGACCTTTTAGCAGCGAAGAGAAGTCAAAAAAATCTGTATTGCGCATTTCAACCACTTCAAATTTTTTACTGCTTGATCTTATCAGTTGTATCCAATCATGCGGGTGATAGATTTGCAATTCAGTCTTTTTCTTCTTCTTTTCTATAATCCCGTGATCCGTGTCTACTTCCAAATGGCTATGGCCGGGAATCATAAACTTGTGCTCAATTACTTCCAAATCGAGTTTTTGCAAAGCCCAGGTAAACATTGAACTTACATGAGAATTCCTGTTCTGGCCTCCACATGTATCGGAATAAAATATTACATGTTGTGTGTTTTCGGGTAAGTATGTTTGGAGGTGTTTGAAAAGACAAGAGGCTATTTGATTAGCTCCTCTTGCAGCTATTGTTTCGTACCATATGTAGCACACAGCTTTTCCGGTTTTGTTGTCATGAACAGTCAAATTGAATGTCCACAACTGACGTTTGTAAAATGCTACAGAAGAGCTTAGTGCTGGAGTAGGTAAGCATTGCTGTAAATCAAAAGTGTACACTTGCACAGTGTTGTTATTTTTGTATACCTGTGTGTCACTTTTTTTTCTTTCGTACGCTTGATCCGCAGCTGCCTTGTGCTGATCATGCTGAGCGATAATTTCAGTCTTTTGTTGCATTTCCTGACAAAGCTGAATTTGCATTTTGTATTTGTCACATGTATAACAAGTATCAACACGGGGTTTTTTAAATGACAATCCTAATTTATGGAACTCTTGGCTGTAAATTTTTATTGATGGTGGATTGTCTCGGTTTTCACAGAATAATTTGTACATTTTGTTGATGGTTAGGTGAGAAGGCAAATACTTCTTAGATGTAGTTTTTCTCGTGTAATGGCTTTCGTAAGATGGAAATGACAAAATGTGTTTATTTATATCTTGCCTTTTTTCGTCAGAGATTTTGTGCTTGGGGATACTCTTCCCGCGGCTATCGTCTAGTTGAGTACCAGCTACTGATGATCGTTTTTTCAATCCAACGGTTTTTATGAAGTTATCACTTTCGCCTAACGTTTTTAGTAAACACCCTCTACAAATAGGTTCACGCTTTCCGTTAATTAATAAAAAATATTTGTATGTCTTTGTCCTACATTTTTGCCGGTCAGGATCAAGTGTCCGCTGTCTTTGAGTAGCTTTGTCATGGATCTCCATTAATGAAGCTATGTATGTAGATCTTTTGAGGTAGGTCCCCATTCGCCAATATTCTTCAAAAATAGCCTGTCTATCGCTAAATAATATACGCTCCTTGCACTTCGTTCGACATGTTGTAAGTTCTGTCATTTTTCTACTAGCAATTACTTTTCCTTTTAAAGTTTCATAAGTCTTACCTGTGTTGCGTTTCACTTTTTTTTCATGTTTTCTCACGCGAACGCTTTTTTTTTTAAATGCTCTGGAAGACGTTGAACTATGGCTTAAGGTAGTACTTTGATGCGTAGATTCGTTACTTGAACTTGACGAGACTGCTGCGTCTGTTGATAACTCATAATGTGGATCCTGGACTGAGTCATCACTTGAAAATTCAATTTCTTGACTAACAGGCACGTTACCGGTATGCCCTGATGATGTGGAAGGCATGGGCTCCTCTTCCACCGTTACGCTTCTAAGTTGCTGATCATTCCGTTTGCCTAAAAAAAACTTTATTTTAAACAATATACGAAATCACAAAGCTACAACGTACGGCACCAAAAGAGTGCACTGTATTAAAAGTGATTATGAAAGTAGATTATTATTAATTTAAAATTATTAATTCCCTACCAAATTTAACGAAATTTGAAACAATAAAATTATCAACTTACTTGTAGTAGTTACAGATAGTAACGCCAGCTCAACTAATTTCTTTCCACGCTGAGAATCCATAATGAGACAAAGTCAACACAAAACTAAACTAGTGAATGGTTAGAGCATTACTGATTGGCTTGGCGTCTCACGTTTCAAACCACTCGGGCACTTCATAGTTTTTGTTCAATAAATCTCATTTTCAAGTGCCTACCCTCAAGCAAAATAAAGCGATAACGTGACGCATTTAACGACCCTTATGACATTATGTCATACTTTCAGTCCGCTAAGTGCAGAACTTTTTGTGTTCCTTTTAACTTAAGTCTAACTTATGTTGTTTATAACGTCACAGGATTTGGAGAAGATCATAAGGTTGAAAAGGTGCACCATTAGAGTTCAAATTGAAATAGGCGACTTTGACTTATGTTCTTTAGTTGGTCGATGTATTAATTTAAAATAATGTTGTTAGTATGTTAAAAAAAAATATCATTTTTTTGACTTAAGTGCTTTAGTCTGCCGACCCTAGTAATAATACTCGCTAGCGACTATAGTTAAAAAATGCATGAAAACTTGTACAGCGCCTCTAACGGATGGTTAGGATACTAAAATACGCGGTAAACTATGCCACAGCGATGGGTAGTTTGGGCTTCATTTTCTTAGAATTTGGTAGGTAGGTACTGGTAGGTACCATGAGTTACAAATCTGACAGCTGTCAAAGTAACGTAGAGTTCGCGAAAAACTTCTTGAGCTCTGTGAACGTTGCGGCAAATGAAAAGTTGCGCATGTTGACATGTTCATTCAATATTGCCAACTAGGTTATAAATAATCTTGCCACATAGTCGAAATTTTGTATTAAAAAATTGGCTTCTTGCCATAATAAAGGTGAATTCGTTCTAGCATTTAAGTTTTTATTAATCCTTAATTTAATATAATAATTAATTTTTAAATATGTTTGTTTTAATAATTGAAAAATAAATAAATGCATAGTAAAATGTGTGCTAAATAAAACGAAAATACACCAAAACTCGCGCTGGCAACCCTAATTTCACAGACTGAGCCCCTCTCGAACCCCTTTTATCATTCCTTCCCCTCAACGCCCTAAAAACTGTACTGCACAGTCACTGAAGCTAACTTCACAGAGCTCAAGAAGTTTTGCGCGAACTATACTAATAATACTGAAGCACAGAATATTTATCTATATAGTACTGTGACTGAAGTACGGCAGGCGATCTAACAGTGATATGATAAAACAAATGGTAGACAGACTGGTCTCAACTCTGTTTCGCTTTGATTCTGAACCAGTGAGTTGTAAATAGTTAGAGTAGCTATACCAAACAAAAAACGTGTCGCAACTTGATGACAGCGGGGGTGCCTGCGCGGGGCGCGCTCGCCCCCGCACACAAGTATTCGCTGCAGCGCTACACGATTAGAATGTCGTCTATCCATACCATCAATACATGCAGCGCTAGATCGCTAATAGAGAATAGTTTTCTCGCGACCAAAACGTCGTAAGCGCCGTGAATTTCGTGGCGCTTACACGTTTCGTTCAACATAGTGTAACAACATGTCGCTCTAATAGATTTTTTTCACCGCAGAAGGGACACTTCAGACAGCTATTAATGCAGTAATGTTAATGCAGTAGGTACCTATGAATATTATATTACAAAACGTAAAAGTTTTTTTTTTAAATAAATTGGTATTTTATCCAACAAGTACGTAGTACATAGGTAGGTAGGTACTTACACTAACTAGACCCCACACTTTATTTCACTCTGCCCCTCCTCTCATGCCCGTGGATGCAGTCTGCTAAGGGATACCTCCGAAAGATGGGCAGCAGCGTCTTTCCATATAACAACATCCCGTACTGCGCTCGCCAACCCGCCTGCCAAGCGTGGTGAGTATGGCAACTACCCCTCATGGAGACCCATGAGGGAGGCCTTTGTTCATTAGTGGACGTTTTTTGGCTGAAATGATGATGATTATCTAGCCCAAAACTAAGCAGAGCTCTTGTTTTGGCTACTAGATAACAGATATAATAAATACAATACAATACATAAATACCTATTTATTTATTATTATACGTAGAAAATGACCTGAACACCCAGAACAAATATCTGCAGCGATCACTAAACATTTGTCCCAAGGCGGGAATCGAACCCACCTCCTGCATCGCAGGCGAACCTTCGCCCACCACGCCACAGAGGTCGTCAATCTATTACATTAAGAATTTGTTCAGACAACAATATAGGTATAATACAGCTTCAGTTTATAAGTAATCACGATTGCAAAAGATACCTACAGTAGGTACCTAGAGTACTTACTGTTACTGATCAGACAGACGGCATAGGGCGAGTAATATGAGTTCAAAATAATCAGTTAAACCTTTGTCGCCAACCCTTAGTAGGTACCTACACATCCCATCTGTACGAATCACTTTTCATAATCTATGATTTTCAAACAAAATGTCAGTACAATAGAAAATAATGTACAAAAATTAATTTTAGTTGGTTTTAGTTGATATTCTGTTTACTTTCCGATGATAAGTCACGCCACTATCTTTTTTCTTCGCAGTTGATTGAGTTTTACACGTTTTTAACACGCAAGACGGCATTTTTAATTTGAGTTTATTCGCGTGCGGTCGCGATGGGCGTCGACGAACGACTAAATGAGTTGTTGCCGGCCGGCAACAACTCATGGCGCAAACTTGTTGTTCGCGGGTGTCAATTCTATACGCTAGTAATAATACTTCAATGTTCTGAACCTACCTTTCTACGACCTATCTGTGGCGCAGCGAGCGTAGGTCCGCCTGCGACGCAGTTTGCGTGTTCGATATCTGCCTCGGGACAAATGTCTACGATCTGCAGATATTTGTTCAGGGTATTCTGGATGTATTCCTATATTAAAATATTAATAAAAATATCTATCATCTAGTATAATGAATTAAGTTTATCATTCATCTATCCATTACACAAGCTCTGATTAGCTTACGGCTAGATGATGCTGTGTGAATTGTCCAGCATTATTTACTTTTTCTCACGCTTCGAACCTGCGTAATAGAAGACTTCTTGGAATTAGTATCTTTGGGTTGATTGGTCAGAGAAATATACAGAAAAATGCGTCTCCCTTGCCCCTATAGGTATGGTACCTAACAAAACTTACTCTGCCTGAACTCTATCTCATGTCTAAATAATTGTCAAGGGTTAGAATAATTTAACAAAAACAAGGCTGTAAAGGCGGAGGATAAACATAACATTGAGGATTCAGGAAAGGATACAAAAAATCATATTGGTATAAAAATCAAAAGTTTTAATGGTATTTTCTGAATCGCACCAAGCTTTCATTTACTTTTTAGTATACAGAATGATTTTGTATAAACTATAATACATTTCTGAGTCGCATTTGAGATGATAACACAAACTGCCCTCTGCCTGATTATGACAATTCTAAATCCAATTTTGTCTGACTCAATGCCGTTCATTTTGATAAAATGGCACATTCTACTTAAAACACTTTACGGGTCAATGTTAAAACAACATTATTATAATATAATATTAAATACATAACTTTCATGGTCAATCAATAAAACATTCAGTTAAAACATGTCATGATTTACATTTAAATACTTCCATTCTATTACTGTCACAACAGATCAATGTAGATTTCTAATACCTGAGAACAAGATTTGAGAAGTCAGACAAAATGTATTTTACAATACAATAATATCACATAATTTTAAATGCATTTAAAACAACGAAATATCAACTGCTTTCACGTGTTCTAGATTTGTCGATCACATAGGAGCATAAATTAAACTAAATTTCACTGGTACAATTGAAAAACCATTGAGATTTTTAACGGAAGTGTAAAATAAACTCCCGGTACAATAATAATTTATGGGATTTTTTTTTACTTTGTATGACATTAAATAAACCGATTCTATACTTTACTTCTAAATTACGTGCTAATATTTACACTTTATTTATAAGTATATATAAATATTTTATAACTATTTATCTAGTAATAATTATTCTTACTATATTTCACAATTCACTTTTTTCACCGTCCAATGTATAATTAAACTAATGGTCAATAACATTCGATAGATATTTTCATGTAAATAAACAAGCAGTAAGTGTCGGCAGTCGGCCGGCGCCGGGTCCATCTCTTCCAATATTGCACATGTCGAGCGAGCGCGCCCGCCTCCGCCCCGACCCTCGTTCCACAAGCGACAATACAATAAATAATTCTCTAGGGGAAACTATTCACTCGGCATTCCGCCGCCTCCGTGTATCGCTCTAGTGCGGGCTCGGAGCGGGGCGCTATCATCGCGGCTCCTCCTTCTTGAGCAGGTCGAGCGGAGCCAGCGGCGCCAGCTGCGGCGCCAGCGGCGGCAGCCCCAGCGCGTGCGCGCCCAGCGGCGGCAGCGGGCCGCCCGGCGCGCCGCGCACCAGGGCGCCCGCCTTCATCTGCTGGTGGTGCGCGTACGCGCTCAGCATCTTGGCGCGGTCCTCCTCCGCGCGGATGGCCGCCTCCACCAGCGGCGCGAACCGCATGTGCTGCAGCGGGTCGAAGGCGCGGTACGGGTCCCAGGCGCCGGGCGGCGGGCCGGGGTACGCGCCCAGCCCCGCCGGCGGCGCGCGGATCTCCTTGCGCTCCTCCTTGATCTCCAGCGTGCCGTTGCGCAGCGGCGAGCGAGTGCGCGCGCGCTCCATGTCGCGGTCGCGCGCCTTGCGCCGCTCGCGCTCCTCGCGGTCGCGGCGCTCGCGCTCCTCGCGGTCCCGGCGCGCGCGCTCGCGCTCCTCGTGGTCGCGGCGCGCGGCGTCGGCGGCGGCGGCGTGCGGCGGCGGGGGCGGCGCCTGCGGCCGCGGCGCGCTGCGCCAGGGGTCGTGCATGGGCGGCAGCGGCGCGTGGTGCATGGGCGAGGGGTGCAGCGAGGAGGAGAGCGCCAGCTCGCGCCCGTAGGCGGACAGCTGGAAGGAGGGCGGCGCCGGCTGGTAGACGGCGGGCGGGTAGCGCGCGAAGGGCGAGACGCCGGCGCGGTGCGAGCCGAGCGGCGCGAAGGGGCTGGGCTCGTAGCGCGCGAGGTGCGGGTGGTGCGGCAGGTAGTGCGGCGGCAGGTCGTAGGGCGAGCGGTAGGCGGGCGCGGGCGGCGGCGGCGCGGCGGGCGGCGGGGGCGCGGCTCCGAAGGCGCGCAGCTTGTCCTTGTCGGAGCCCTGTCCAGGCGCCACGCTTGCGCCGCCCGGCTTGTCCTTGTGCTGGTGGTTGTAGATCTCCCACGCGATGCGAACGTGCATAGCGTTCCATTTGCCGGTTTTCTGTGGATCCATGGAGACGGTTATAATTAGAACAGTCGTATTCGTCGACACTCTAATACTGCTTTTATAAAACTTTTTATTATCAAGAAAGAAACCAATAATAGGTATATAGAAAATGAAAGGTTTAAGAGTGGCATGCATGATCGTAATGAAGTAGCTAGAAGACCTACCGAGACCGCAGAACGTTGCGGCGGTTTAGGAGCGGAGTCGCTTGCGGCGGTCACTACGGGCTGTTAACATGAAGCGATGCAAGGGTTAATGAATGGAGTGAGGTAAACACCAATAAGCACTATGAAAGCTACTCTTTAAACAGTCACTAATAATAGAAAGATAAAGAATTTCAGATAAATGCAAAAGTTAGTCATCCAAATGTTTATAAAAACAAAGAAGAAAAATGACAAAATAATTCATTTAATATGTAAAATAATTTCTATGAAATTGATAACTAGCTAGTTGGTGCCATACAATAAATTCCATGGAGTATACCTTAGTGGGAGCATAGGATAGTGGTGTCGGCGGCACGTATGGCGACGGCGGGTGGAGCAAACTTGACGAGTATGGATAGCCCAGTCCCATGCTTGAGCGGTAGAGTGATGGCATTTTGCTGACATCTTTGAACTGAAAATATAAAATAAAGTTATTGATTGGGTTTTAAGGAGTACACACACATTCTCAGTAAGAGACACTGACAAAATAGTAGACTACATCTTTGACTCTCTCGACTTATTGCCTAGTTTATACGAGGCCATCGCTGGCTTGTTATTTGCCTTGTGTAAACAGTTTTTCAAGCCAAGCCAGCGCTGGCGAGATTAGAGCGCCCGTCTATTTTTTAAGCCAATGGCCTGAAACCGCATACCCCTCGACCCCCGCGCCAGCGTTGCGGACACGTGTAGACGCATCACACCAGTCACTGGCGAATGTCCGTAGGGGGTGTGTCTTTGTTTTTGTTTGGAATTTCTGCGATAAAATGCCGAGAAAATTCAACGAAGAGGATAGATGCAGTTGGTTTGGCTCTGCTCCGGAAGATGGGCAGCAGCGTCTTTCTGTGTATCAACGTCCCATACTGCGCTTGCCAACCCGCCTGCCAAGCGCGGCAACAATCCCCTCATGATCTTGGAGATGGAGGCACTTGGTATTTGAGGGCCACCCTGCCTTACAATATTTCTACATGCGCCAATTTTTCGGCCAAGGCAGACTTTAGGGGTATGAATGTTCCGCCATGAAGACCCCTAAGGCACGGAGGACCCCTAGGCTCGGACCTTGTGGGCCTAGGGACTTATCTGTCAGGCTGATTACGTATCTCGCGACAGGTTTCCAACAGGCGTAGGTATATCTCGCAATCATCGCTGTCAAATGTCAATCCGTGAATTAACTTTGTGTCAAATAAACAACAACACCTGTAAACTAAATCAAAATTGACGTTCGATAGCGATGATCATGAGATTTTCGCCTGCTGCAAACCTGTCACCAGACACGTAATACGGGGGCGGGCCCGGCAGGGTGATTACGTATCTCGCGACCGGTTTTGCAACAGCCTGTGAAGACCCTAGGAAGATTCTAGCCAGACACCTCAAGCATAATGGACCAACTTGGAGTCTAAATGCGGAAAACGGAGTCACACACAGACAACTTGGCAAGAACCGTACGTAGGTCGGCGTTGGATGCAGGCCGCTTCCAACCGCAGTACTTGGGAGATTAATGAAGGTGGCCTTTGTCCAGCAGTGGACGTCTTACGGCTGATATGATGATGATGAATGAATTGACATTTGACAGCAACGATCGCCTGTCGCGAGATAAAGATAAAAAATTGTTCATTTTGTCACAGAAATAACACTATATTATATTCTAAAAACTAATTAAGTTTATGTAGAATAATACGGTGACAAAAAAGGCCACTACTCAGCATTTGCTGTGGCAGAGCAGGTCATACCACAGCGCTGGTCTTCCGTAGTTACCATCGTTTGCGATTGGTGGCAACCGCCGCACACTAATTAACGCTCAACAAGTCGCGGAGGCAAAGTCGTCAGTGGGCGCGGCCTAAATGTATGCTATCTCACCTGACATAGTGTGTGTACCCGCGCGCTAGAATGAAATGCACAATGATACATTCCTAAACGACCGCGCGAAAATATGTAAATAGACTTTTAGCACAAGGGTTATTATAGAAAAACTTGAGTGTAATATTTTCAAACTAACATTTATTTCAACTTTTGGATAATTAAACTAGGTCGGAACGGCGTTTATTTTTAAGTTTTCTTTCTCCGTATATTATTTAGTTTCGTCCAAAGTTGGGCTAAAATCAGTGTTGAAATACGAAAGTTTAGAAGCTTGTATTTTTGAAATAAATATTTTTATTGCGGTTTGGGGTGTATACAAACATAGATTATGACGAGATAAATTGATATAATCCTTAGTGTTGGATGGTCAACGTCAAACAGTGGAGTAGTTACCCTTCCACGTTTGTATGGAAAGCTGGGCGACTCGTTCAGCCTTAACATAAAATGAGATATACGCGCGTTCGTACACACCAGAGGCGGGTGCGGCACCAGCAGCTGGTGCGGGTGGTGCGGGTGGTGCGGCGGCGGCGGCGCGGGCGGCGGCGGGTGCTGGTGCACGTGCGTGTGCTGGTGCTGGTGGTGGTGCATCTCCGTGCGCGCGGCGGCCGCGCCCGCGCCCGCCGCGCCCGCCGCCGCCAGGAACCGGCTGTCCAGCTCGCGCCGCAGCAGGTCTGCGCCCGGACCTGGAACGCACATGCACCATTACAATTAAAGATAAACTTTATTTTATATGCAAATGTTAACAACTTACATCATTCTTTGTAATTTTTATAGTGTTTAACCACACTTCATCATTTCAGCCGTAAAACATCCACTACTGAATACAGGCCTCTCTCATGGATCTCCATGAGGGGGTAGTTGCCATACTCACCACGCTTGGCAGACGGGTTGGCGAGCGCAGTACAGGATGTTGATACACGGAAAGAAGCTGCAGCCCATCTTCCGAAGGTATCCCTTAGCAGACTCAATACAGCATCCACAGGTATGAGAGGAGGGTTAACATTCTATTACGATAATATCGTAATCGTTTTCTAGTGTAGGCGCTCAGCTTTGTTACTGTGGCTCGTGTTATCGATGCGCAATTAATTCGTAATTCATATGTTTATTTTGAAAAACAAGCATGCATAAATCAATTAAATTATAAATAATGCCGTGGGGTGCCGCCAATAAAATTACCCTTCCTCTCAGCCTGCTATAGAATACTTCCGGAAAATGGGCAGCAGCGTCTTTCCTTGTATCAACATCCTGTACTGCACTAGCCAACCCAATCGTGGTGAGTATGGCAACAACCCCTCATGATCAGTACTTAGTGATCAATGAGGGAGGCCTTTGTCCAGCCCTGTAAATGTCTTACGGCTGGTAGAGAGACGAGGCACAGTCAGAGAATCTGGTAACTCTTATCTTTATGTAATGGCCATATAAGAGTTAGTTTGGCTTGATTTCGGTTTACGGCGATTTGCATTCAAGAGTAGGCGCCCTGGGTTGTCTGGGTAAAGCGTCGTAGACGAAAAGGATCGCTTCCGCCTCGCGAATGAATAAATAATATTCAATTTTTGTCATATGTCACCTTCCTTTGTATTGCACTGCACCAAGCAACGCACAGTGCAGTGTATTGAATTGTACGAAACTTTAAGTTAGGAGTTTTTTAAACCTGCACCTTCAACTACTGGGATTTAATTGAGTTCTGTTTGAATTATTGAGTGTGCAACATATATTAGGACTCTTTTGTATTTTATTTTTAGATTATGTTGTATTAGTGTTTCATTTGTATTTGATCATTATGTAATTATTAGTTTAATGCTTTATTTGTTTACTAAACTTGGGAGCATAGCCTTGGTTAATTAAGTAGTAAAATATCTCAGTAATTGAATATCCTAATACTCTTATGAGAATACAAAAAATTCTGAAACCGTAAATAAAAGCTTGTACGGTTATCTCTTTATTATCTTGTAAACCACATATTATATTATATATACATATATGTTTTAATATGTAGATATAAGAACTTCTGAATGTACACTGCCGGCCAAAAGTTTGAGACCACCTACATCTAAGTAGCACTTTATACATGTCTGTTTCTATTCTATACTCTCATGCTAAACATTTTTTGTGTGCAATAAAGAATTACAAGAAAATCGGTAAAATGGGTTATGCTTCTACTCTTTTCAAATATAAGTTGATTAACTGTATCTTGTGTGAGTATCTTTCCTTAAATGAATTAAGTAAACTTACTTGTATTAAAGAGAGACTCCGCAGAGAATGGATTGGGATTGGGCGGCGGCGCGAGCGGCGCTCCAAACAGCGGAGGCGCCGGCGCGAACCCGCGAGGGCCCTCCGCCGGCGACGGCCTGCTGAAATCAACAAACAGCACGATCAAACACACGGCTCTTTACACGCATGACAAATCATAGTGCTACACATTTCACAATATATAGAGAAGGCCTCTAAAGGGCCATGTCTACATGTATCGTTACAGTCCACTGCTCAACAGACTTCGGCTAGGGATGAAATTTGCTACAACTCCGAAACAACTAAAAAACTAACTACATATGACTGGTGTTTAGAGAATGCCTCTAAGGGACCATAAATGTATCATCACAGCCGTAAAACTTCCATTGATAGACATAGGCCTCGGCTAAAATGAAATATGCTCCAACTCCACAACAAACTTTTAATAAGATCTGTGTTTATAAAATGCCTCTAAGGGACCATTCATGATGAGCATAGGCCTCGACTAGAAATGAAATATGGCAACTATTAAAGAGACCTGTTTTTTAATCACAGTGCTTAAAACAGGGAAGCGAACTGATTCATGCATGTACCTTATTTCCTTTTAACATAAGGTATAAATAATATGTATTTGCTATTGTGTGTTAATGATGTGTCTAAGTTTTGTAATTACACACACAGGAAATAAATTGAATGATTTTATTTTATGACTGCGCCATGGGTATCTCCAAATATCCTGTAGTAATGTCTGCATTGCTGTGTTCCGGTTTGAAGGGTAAGGGGGCCGGTGAAATTACGGGCGTATGAGACCTTACAACTCTGTCTCAGGGTGATGGGCGCAATGCAATGCAGCGTTGGTCACATGCTTCGTGACCGTGATCACCGCGGCATTACAATTGTAATAGGTAGAAATTACCGATTAACATCAGGTCGGTCTTCGGCTTGTCTCGGCATTAAGTCGTATAAAAAAAAACCTACTAATAATCAAAACGACTAATTATACAAAATTGAAGTTATTTTGGCATACTGTTGTGAAAATTATCTAGATTAGGTTTATTTTTATCCTGCGAAAGCGCGGGCAGCAAGTGCATGTATTTCAACCTTTCACTTAATTCGGCGTCATACAACTTTCATCTGTTTACACGCATGGCGTCAGCGTTAAGCCTTTCAAGTTATATGTCGCGTGATGTCACGGCGTGTCATACTTTAAGGCACGTTCTTTACTTAGTAAACTCAGTTTCTCAATTAATTACAATAAAGCACGTCACGAGCTTATCCTTAACATAGGGGATTTTTGCATTCATTTCAAATATACAAGTTTGTATTATTCAACTGTCGGAATTTTGATTATCATGAACACGCCTATAAAAATATCTATGTATTTTATTTTGGAAAGCCATCAGCTACATAAAAGTTTAATAAAAACAGCCGCAGTATAAGTACTCACGTCAGTTGGGGGCTACAGAATTTTACCCCTCCTTTCATACCCGTGTATGCAGTAAGAGCCTGCTAAAGGATCCCCTCCGGAAGATGGGCGGCAGCAGCGTCTTTCCTTGTATCAACATCCCGTACTGCGCTCGCCAAACCCGCCTGCCAATTGAGTATTGGCCTCATGAATAAGCTCAGAGTCGCTCAACGAGCTATGGAGAGGGCTATGCTCGGGGTTTATTTACGGGATCGAATCAGAAATGAGGAGATACGTAGAAGAACTCGGGTCACCGACATAGCCAAACGGATTAGCACGTTGAAGTGGCAATGGGCAGGCCATGTAGCTCGCAGAACAGATGGCCGATGGGGCCGAAAAGTTCTCGACCACCTTCAAGATGGGCTGATGACTTGGTGAAGACCGCAGGTCGACGGTGGATGCAGATCGCTTCCAACCGCAATAACTGGAAATCCATGAGGGAGGCCTATGTCCAGCAGTGGACGTCCTTCGGCTGAAATGATGAAGTGAGTACGGCAACTACCCTGTGTTGTGAGGTGATGATGTCCTTTAGCAGTACAGCGCTACTGATAATTAAATAATAATAATGTATAATTTGGAACGCCTTATGGTGACCGGTAAAATCGAGGGAAAAAGGCCTAGGGGTAGAAGTCCCAAACGATGGTCGGACCAGATAGCGGAGGAACTAAAAATACCTGTCAGCGACGCACTCCACAAAGCTACAGAACGGGAACGATGGAGACAGCTTTATAAGAATGTATTATTGAACAGGCGCAGTGTACTCACGTCACGCCCCAGTGCGCGGGCGGCTTGGCGCTGGAGCTGATGCTGGGCACGGTGGGCACGGGCGCCAGCGAGTGCGCGAGGTGCGCGCTCGCCGCGGCCGGCGTGGGCGTCGGCGCCGCCAGCGGCGTCGTCGGCGGCGCGAGGGGGCCGCCCAGCTGGCCCTGAGGTACGCCGAACATCTAGTTAGTTTTAATATCCGGGACGAACGCTGCCAAGAAGGACTGGCATTGGTAGCAAATATTGAAAAATGGCATGAATGGAGTTGCCTTTGCCCAACAATGGGACGACATATGCTAACAGTAAATTAACCCGACGGTGAAGTGGAAATTACCATTATACTGTGTAACAAAAGCCTTTACATCTATTATAGATGATTTATACAGCGTCAGCAACTGGCAATAATGCTTTACAGGACGCTGCAGTGCCTGGGACATTGTTAGATGGATTAAGGTCGATTCACACATATCAGTGATGCCACAGTTCCGACAACGCGTTCGCTCAGTTCGGTATCAGTGCTACAGTATGGCTTGCCCGCACCTGTATCTCCCTGTTTCACGCCCGGCATTCCGGCCATCGTATTAAAAGCCGGGGGAACATACCTACCACTACCCGGCCAACACGGCTTCCATCATTCCTTCCATGTGTCACAAGCAACACAGTCATTATTAATAATGTTCAGTAGTTTTCGCTCGGAGAGTAAACTCACCGGGATAGGAGCGGGCAGCGGGCCCGCGAGCGGCGCAATGATCGACGGCGCGACAGCGGGCGTCGGCGCGCCCGACGCGGGAGTACTGCGTGACAGGCTGCTGATGTTGCTGTGGATAGGAATAACACTTTAGTATATACATTTTTATATTATTCAAATCAATATAACTTCTGAAACTATTATTTGTCATTGTTAGTTTATATGGGTACGATTTAATCATTGTACCGAATGATCATGGTACACGCAGACGACCAGAACTACCAAAAAATAATTTGGCGAGATGCTAACCACGATATCAGATCCTTCACGCTAACCACATTGTCCTACGGGACTAAACCAGCTGGTTTTTTAGTTGTGTGACAGTTAACCCGCGGCTTGCGCAATCAGCCGGGTTCTCACTGTGGTCCATTTGCTCCCGTGATCCTGATCAAGGCGGTAGCTAGGAGTATCTCAGATGCATCAGCTGCTAACGCATCTATATTGCACAATTGCTGCGTGTTCGATATTAACTCGAACAATCATTTACCTAATATCAGTTCCTTAAAATAGAAAAATATATTACCAAAGTTATCAATTACCTAATTAAGCCTGTATTACATTACACGGTATTCAGGGACCCTTACCCTAACTAAGAGTGGTGTAATAAGAGTTAGAGCGTAAGGGACCCTAACTAGGGCGACCGGTCGGACCCGGCAAGCCTTGCTCCCTAATCGCCCTAACTACCGGGCCCTGAATACCGTGTAGTGTAATACAGCTTTAAGTAAATAAATATATTTGTGTAGAGTAGAATTTGGTTCTCGTCACGCTCGCTCGGCTCGTGTTATTGCAACGCAACCAGAACCTAACCTAGTTTTTTGTGAGGGGTTTCATCCTATTTGGTGATTTGGATGGAATTTAGGTGACAGATCTATTATTTTAGCAACAAATATAATAAATAGGGTATTTCAGATTATTGGACAAATCTCAACTCAGGTAACGGAATATATAGTATTAAGATAATTTAAGATAAGATAATTTATTGGTTTATCAACAAACATCAATTTTCATATTATAAACATAGATTGCTTAGAATCTAAGATGTATTTCCTGTGTGGATGACATAGGTGCCCAAACTAGGATAACCTGTGTGATGAAGTATTATTTTAAATAAACAGTGTCTTGTGTGCGCAAATTCGAGAGACTATTTGTTTTTTTCACTGTTTATTGATTCTCGATTCAGGTTTAGCCTAGTGAGGAAACGGACAGGTATTATAGATTTATATAATTTTGTCTGCCAAATCATCTAGTTATTAAGTTAAACCATGTACTTTCGCTGTAATAAATACATATATTTTAATTTTCATGGTTGTAAACACTGTACAATCACTTGATTGGTTGAACTTAGGATCACCCCCTCGCCCCCCACGCAAAGCTTGTACTATCCAAACCAGATGGTCGATAAAATAAATTATATTTATCTTAAATATAAACACCCAGCCCCAAGACAAATATCTGCAGATAAAGCACACATTTGTGCCCGGCGGGGATAAAATCCGCAACCTCCTGCGTCTCATCCGGCTATAGACTAACTGAGTCACGGAGGTTGTTTTAGTTTTATTAGAGCTTGGACTATTTTAACATTTTTTAATACGGTTTTATTAACTTCACCTGTATCTATGTAACGATATCATTGAGCGTAAAACGACGCTTTAAGACACCAGATTTAATTGAAACTTTTGACACTTAACAAAGACCGATGACAATATAATAATCATCATCAACTGTTGGACATCCACTTCTGGACAAAGGCTTACCCCTCATAGATCCCAAGCATCAATCATGAGGGGGTGGTTGCCATATTCACCACGCATGGCAGGCGGGTTGGCGAACGCACTACGTGATGTTGATACAAATACGACGTGCTTTTTAGTTTTTAAACTAAGGCAGTACTTACCACTAGGACAATGCCGTGGGCAACATGCAGTTATTTGTAAACAAAAGTTACAGGCGTCATGATTAACGCCCAACACTGGGTCGATGACCTGTAGATCAGACGCGGAATCGGTATCATTGGGTTCTTGCCAAACTACGTAATAACTTGCACTGTATAAGTTTGATTTCTCACTACAGCTTGTATTAACGACGTGTTAATTTAACACGCGACTGTTAATACATTGGAATGCGATGGAAGTTGTTCCGACGATTAAAGCTATTTACGTGGAATGACCTATGATTTTCGATATGTAATATTAGAAACTGAGATTTTAGTATAACGTGACATGAGAAATAGCTAATGAGGGCCTCTGTAATGTACACAAGCTTCTGATTGCGTCTAAGCACGCGTTGTACCCGTATCAAAAGTAACCTTTGTGTTACGTTAGGACAGGTAATCTTTAAGTATAAAAGTATAAACTTGGCAAAGTTTCAAACAAATCCATCTAGTATTTGCGCCGTTGGTAACAAACATTTCACATCTGTCTGCACAAACTTCCTTCTGTATATTGGTAAAGTAGTATTTAAAACGAACCTGAAACTCTCCCGTTCCCTTGTGGGACTGGGCCCGGGCGAGAATGAGGTGAGAGCGGACCCCGCTGCGCCTGTGGACCCCGGCGTGTGTGGACGCACGCCTTTAGGTGTCTTCGGCGCTACAAGAGGTGATGCAGACAGACTTGTCCTCTGAAAAACACGATGAATTTAGAATTAAACTATTCTATTGGTGTTCCAGAACTAAAAGTGGAAAGTGATAATGTAAGATACTAACGGTATCAGCAGAATTCCTGGGAGAAGCAGCAGCCGGTGGCAGGTACGGACTGTGTTGGAGCGTGGTCGCATAGGGCGCGTAGAGCGGCGGATAGGCCGACCCCGAGTATATGGCAGGCGGTGGGAATCCATTGGTGGAGAGGCCCGAGCTGACTACGGCCGGGCTTTCAGTTCTTGCTGGCAATTCAGCTGGTGCAGGTTGCCGCGAGTCGACCACCGGAGGAGCGAGCGGCGTATGGCTAATATTTGAGCTGGCAGACGACGTGGCGACGGTGGGCGCACTGCTGCTCGAGGTGGTCAGGTCCACGTGCGCCATCGTGTGGTGCATGGAGGCGGGCGGCGGCGCCAGGCCCGGGTGCTTCATGCCCGACGAGTAGAGCGCGGAGGTCGGCAGCGGGCCCAGGTGGCTCGGCGCCGACAGCGCGTGCGGGTGGCTCAGCGCGTGCGCGGGGTGGTGGTGCCCGCTCGCGTGGCTCGCGATGGAATGGCTGGTGTGAGTGGGCAGCGAGATGTGACTCGTCGGCGCGAGCCCGGGAAGAACGCCGAACGGCGCCAGGTGCGAGGGTCTACTCGCGTACACCGACTGAACGGAATGTTTCATCAGACTCGCCTGACTCTGGAAGGGAGACATCGCGTGGCCGTGAATACCGGAACTCACGGCGGAGCTGACGTGACTAGAGCCGATAGCCGGAGAGGGGTAGGGGCGAGAGGTCGGCGCGGCTGGGGACGCCGGCCGGCCCGAGAGAATCTGACTCGGAAGACAAGTGGGAACCGTGGGGGGCGTCGAGTGCGGCGCGGTGGCGACGTGAGGCGTGAGGCCGGTGGTGCGGGCCGGGAACGAGGTAGGAACGGAGGAAGGCTGGGCGGGAGAGGGCGCGGCGGGGCTGCGCATCTCCACGTCGGAGGAGAGCGGCGCGGCGAGGGGGGGCCGCGGCGGCGGCGGGCGCGGCGCGTGGTGCGCGAGCAGGTCGGCGGGCGCGTGTGGCGGCTGGTCGGGCGGCTTCTCGGTCCGCGTCTCGTGGTTCGTGTGCCGGTAGTCGGGCAGCGCGGCGGCCGCATGCGACTGCGACTGGTAGGCGGCATGCGAAGGAAAGAGCGGCGAGGGCGCTGGCGGCGCGGGCGGCGCCGGCGTGGGGCTGTCAGCGGCGGCGCGCGCGCCCGTCTGCAGCTTGCTGGAGTTGGAGACGGGGCGCTCGGGGGTGGTGGGGCCGGAGGCGGCGCCGACCGGCTTGGCGGGGATCTGCGTGTTGGCGGCGGCGGCCGCGGCGTGGCCCTCCATGGCGGGGATGTGCGCGCCGTTGGGGCGGTGCGGCGGCGGCAGCGCGGGCGGCGGCAGTGCGGCGGGCGCGGGGCTGGGCGCGGGCTGCGGCAGCGGCGCGGGCGCGGGGCTGGCGCTGCCGCCGACGGGCGCCCGCGAGAGAGCCAGCGCTCCGCCGCTCCCGCCCCGCGCCACCAGCTCGTTTTTGCCGCCGCCGCCGCCGCCTGCCGCGCCCGTCACCCGGAACAGAGAGCCTGCGTCCGCTGCCTGTAACATAAATCGATTTAATTCCGCGCTTTAAACAATTACAATGACATTTTAATAATTTCAATAAGGAACCAGGAAATGAGTGAAAATATTGAAACGTTTGGAGTTAAATTGTAGTAACACTATTCGTTAAGTAAAATAGGGGGATACATGGGTTTTTTATTTAGATAGGTAATTTAGATATAACCTAAATAACATTAATTAAGTACAACCATGGACCAAATAAATAAATATCCCATACATCAAAACGTAATTCGAAAATTAGTTACCTACTGTCTCAACATACAGATGGCGCGAGGAGTAACGATTTAACAAATTTTAATAAATTGGTCATTCCCCGACACCTAAACGAACCATAACACAATTTAGTGATCGTAAAGATACAGCAGTCAAAAATATAGATGGCGCTAACATAAATTATTGTACTTAATTTAAAAAAAAAATGAGTGCATTTTTTGAACTTCGTACTCTTTGTTCAGCGGCTAGCACTCCAAACGGAAATTACTGGCAACGTATAAGTAATTCAAGGTAAAGCGCCATCTAGAAATACGCTGAGAATTTGACGATTTCTAGTATGGACTGCTAACATTCCAGTAGGACCAAATAAGGTCCATGGCAAAACTAAAGTAAATAATGTGATAATTTCTAAGAATTTCGTACAGAATAAACAAACGTAAATCACTTACATCCTCCATGGACACATCGTGATATCTGGGTGAAGTATTTCTGCTGTTATCGGGACTTGCCTGTAACAACGAGAGAATTCAATTAATTTGTTGAACAATTATGTTCGTATTTGGATTTTATGGCCAAACGTTCATTTATTTTCTTAATTCGATGGATTTATATTATCTATTGCATTTCAAAATCAGTCGATACCAAATTACAATCTTAGGCAATTCGCACGCCCTTGCATATGATGCGCTTGCTTGATTTGTATAATATTGTAAAAAGGCGGCACAATGACGTGTCTGTATTTAACACAGACTACATAACAATAGCAAGCAGCCTCACTTATATAATGCTTATTGAAGACCAAAAAATTAAACAACTACAAAAAATATGATTATAAAACTTTTTTAACATTGCTTTAAATATTAACGAGTCTCATTATGTAACTCGTCGAACACACCGGGCAAATAACATTACAATTTCAACTAATTTGCGTAATTTTAGACAAAATCTTATTCATAATGGAGTCTGGTACTAAATTCTTAATATCTTAGGTAAATTATTAATTTTATACAAAGAAAACATTAACTTTTATGAAAGTCAAACAATATCTGAGAAATATCTCTTTAGAGCAAAATATTTTCATTAATTTTAAGAGCGGGACGGGCGTTCGTTCTCTCGAAGTTTAAAAGGGAATGGAAAGTAATTACCGGGGGATATTTACGAGCGGGTGCGAGAACGACTCAATAAAACTAGTTGGGTAACCGCGCTGTTTACGATCTGTGCAATTTAACTAGCATTGTCTCTTAAATCCCATTTTATTAGTGGACGCTGTGCTCACTGCAATATAAATAATAACCATGCTTATAGCGAATAGCGCTTCGTAATACGATAATTATGCTGTATCAGTAACTTTACAGCACAACGGATAATTAATGAAAGATGGAGACGATGAAGTTAATCTTACGTTTTACGAGTAAGCAATAATAATCCCTTTGGTCGTGCATGTTTATGTGTACTTGTACTTAATGGAATCAATCATTGTTGAGTAGTTATTTGTTTTGTAAAAACACAGAAAAAATTACACAGATTAAGAACAACACTGAAGTGTTGTGACACTTTACAGATTCACGGTTAAAGATCCAAGTGGGCCGGAAGAAAATAGTAAATCGATCGCATTGAGTGAAGGGGGAGAACAAATCGTTTCGGGAGCGTTCCGGCAATTGAATGTTTAGCCTTATCCGGTGGGGGGTGGGTCGTCGGCCGGTCCGCAACAATGGAGTGATAAATCAAGTATGGGCCGCGCGTGCCAGCCGCCTCCATCGACTGGCGGCGGCTTCACGTCCGGTGTCTCTGTGCTAAGGATATCCAAAGGTGCCGCTTCTAATTTACCATCTCTTTTTATGCTCAACACATTACTCTTGACCGCATGCATGAACGGCGCTATAATTTTAATAATGTCTCTATGTAATTCAATAAAATACGTGGTGATAAACCACGTATTTTATTGCATTTGTACGAGTGAGTTCAAGCTACGTTCAACCGAAATTAAGTTTATAAAACTAAATTACTGCTTGACGACGACGCCAACGTCGCTGGCGCAATCAAAGAGAACATGCGCACAATTTTACACCTATTAACGGCTTTGCGACGGTTAGTAAAGAAAATTGTGACACACCAAGGTGTCTTGAAAATTAACAGATTTATTGGGATACAAATTAGCGGAATATAGCCATAGGTAACGTGATTTCATAAAGAATTAGAAGCATTCTGCCTTCAATAGTAATTACTTTAGTATTTCAGAGATGTCCGTCATCGTCAATGAAAGTTGGCTAGCTATCAAACGTGTGTTACATAAAGGTGTTAATAATTCAGTGAGCTATGAGCGCGTTGACTGATGTCGTGTCGGCAAGTAATAATAGCCGCTTGAGCCCACCTCCGAGCAGAATCACACGCGGCTCTCAAATAAACTAGCTATTAAAATAAACGACCGCATTAGTCAACGTTGTCAAAATAAACTAAGAATATTTACACGATCTATATTTTAAATATCTTATTTTAGCAGATGTGGTTGTTGTAAGTAAATTAATTTATAAATAAAATACCAGTATTTATAAACAAATAAACATGTGTCGCTTTTTACAGACAATTTGTCCTGTTTTCCTTGACTGATTAACAAAATGAAGGGTGGCAAGGAGAAAAATAATAATAGCTTTCCACCCCTCATTCGAAATTCTAAACTTCCTCGAACTTTTAATAGGATGGAACTTAAAATTCAAGAAGAAAGCCATCCATAAGTAGACTTCGCGCGAAGGGGCGAGATCACAAAACTCTATTAATTATGATCAGATTGTCAAGATCCATTCTGGATGCCATCAAATGAAGATATAATCATATGGTAATTTATTTAATTACGAAACGCATTAAACGTCTTGCAGATTAAAGTTTGATGAATAATTCATAACCATTATAATATCACATATAATTTATTGTAGAATTTTTAAATTGGCATTGAATCGGCTTTATCAATTTGGCAAGATGCCTTTCGGAATAGCGATCAATTAGGTTTGCCTATTAGAAACATATTTTATTTGCAATGTCATCACATTTGTCATGACTATACGTTATAAAAAGGTCTAAAAGTATTCATTAAAGACAGTCAAATTAGTAAGGAATAATGTACGCACGCATATGATCTTTCGTACAATATAAACGAATAAAGCTGAGTTTTATAGCAGCTAAGTGTTATCTGCATTACTAATTGGATTGCCATAGTCGTGGAACAATGAATACGATAATGAATATCGAGACATGCAAGCCAAAACATTGATTTAACTAGCAAAAGACCTGCTGAGAATATTTATTTAAAAGTTGTTTGTTCATGACCTGAATTTAATGCTGCATACTAAATTTGAGCGCTGGGACAGTTCATGAATGATAAGCAGATAGACGACATGGTATAGAGGTTGTGTGGCGATTACAAATCCTTTGCAAGTGATGAGATTGCTCGGCTATTCGATCATGCATGTAAAGTGTTTTATCGATTTGTGTGTACCAATGCTTGTTCCTTCGTATTCTGCTCTTTGCGTATCTATTGAATCAATTATGTAAGTCTATTATAATCCTATATTCCATCTTTTAATATTCGCTGTTAAACTATTAGGTAATAGCTTGGTATATCAAAGATATATCGCCATTTAGTTGATAAGAATGTTGTCTAACAATTCAACATAGAGGATAATTCGAAACAATGAGTATACTATATGTACTGCGTAAGAAAAATTTGGACATTGTGTAACTTTCAAACAATCAAACTGACCGAACTAACGTTTTCGTGTGCGAAAACGAGTATTTAAACTAGCTATTCTAAGTTTAATCATGTAATCAACATGATCGGTTTTATTAATAAAGATCACTATATAGTTCATTCATAAACACTATCGTAGAATTAATTTGTAAGATAAAGTCATAAAATTTTCCTGTTACAGGCTATTTTAATTAGTCGACAAGAAAGTGGGCTCTATTTAACATATAAAATAAACGTCTTCGGATCAACTTAATTATTGCAATGTCATATAGGTAATGATGTAGAATGTGACAAATTTACACGGCAAATTGTGTTTAGACCACTTATCGCACAGTTCTGTAACTAGCTCTGTAATATTTTTATTGTTTTAAAAATATATGTAAGTGGTCTACACGAATGTATTAATTTACGCAGTATTCACACTAATATGTACCTATTCTATTACATGTTGTTTGTATGCTATTAGATATTATAATGCTCGATAATTTATGCAAAGTAAACAAGAACGTCATCAAAAGAAATGCGTAATTTTCTCGAGTACGTTGATGATTACGTTTCGATTACAACATAATTCATCATCATTATTATTATTATAATCATCACCATCATCGTGGTTAAACGACAATTTAAGAAAAGTAAAGGCGTAATATAAGATTAAACGCCTCAGAACGGAAGTGTTATTTTACGATGTCGACAAGACAATAGAAAATGCCAGTGATACTATCGTAACCGTAAGTCGTAGCATCAAAGAGGCTTATTAACCTAGATGCAGCCGCTAATAATAGGCAATAAAAAATAAAATCAACAGCTGAGTGATTGTTTTGAAAAGTACTGTAATTATGATGTTGCTTTTGTGGCTGTTAATGCTTAAGCGTAATATAATAGCAGTAAACGTAAAGTAGGTTTTCTTTACATTGTTTCGTGACAGAGAGCAATAAAGATACTTTTCAATGCGAAAAATTGTGTAAATTAAAATAAGAATTCTATAATGGTTGTTGGTTGCATTGTTAAGATAATTCTTACAAATGCAGCATAACCTATTCCGGTCACGGCAAGTAAACTTATTTCTTGCTCTATTTGGCGTTAGAGAGGGATTGTGTTTGTTATTGGCGGCTTATTGTATTTTCTTTAGCATCATATGTTTTTGTCACGAGGAAAAGATGCATTTACCTTAACTCCATCTTTAGAAGGTGACTGTTTTGGGCTATCCTTTTCTTTCACTTGACGCGCCGCCTTCTCTTTCTTTTTGGTTACGTTGGTCTCCGTCTTTTGTTTACTATTTTTTCTTTTGCCTTCTTTTTTGCTAGCGCCCTCAGCATTGCTCTTTGGGGAATCTTTGATCCTCACAATGATAGCTTTTGGAAACTCTTTTCCAATTAAGATATGTATTTTTTTATGATAATGGCGGTAGAGCAAACATTCGATTTGACTACAGGTTATTTTATCTGATGAAATAAAACGTTCACTACAGAATATAATTTACATATACAAACAACTTTGTTCAAACTTTTCCGACCGTCCAAACAAAATATAATCCTTTAAAACACTGCAATCCGTGAGCACTGAAATCCAGAGGGCGGTATCCAACACGGCTTCATGAAATGTTCCGTCACAGGGCAGAAAGAACACAGAGAGCGGTACACAGGTTTAGATCGCGATCGCGAGACACGAACAAAGAGATACGACGTCGGCGGACGTGAACGCGCTCGTCGCCCGGCGGCTGGGGCGAGAATGGCGCGGTCGTCGCCTCGTCGCTCACCGTCAGCGCCCCGCGCGCACGCGCCCGACACCGCGCTGCCGCCCGCCCAAAAATCCGCCTAGCACAGTATATTTTGGATGCTACATATGCAATTGCCGTCGGATGATGAAAAAACATATTATGATTCCCTAATAGCCAGTTGGTCCGAGAGCATTATTGACGGGAATCAATGGCAAACTGCTGGCACAAGACAGTGGAGGCGTGATAAAGAAGACACCCGTACTCAGCAATGGGTGCTTCAGGTTTGTTAAATGGTTATAATTATGGAAATAACTCATATCATGATTATCTTTTCTGAATATAGACAGTTTATTGTATTGTTTATAAATCCAAAAACTAAACGTAGGTATGAATCTTATTGTTATTGAATTCTTTTAACTTAATTATAGTAGGTACAGACGCGCACATAGTAAAGGATACTACTAAGGTATAGAAAACACTAAGGTTCCACAAAGGCTTAGTGGTATCCTTTACTATGAGCGCGTCTGTACTTTTAGTTGAAACTTGATCATCCGAAGTCCATAGTCGGTCTGAACAGTGACCTATTGATGACCTATCAGATTTATTATAGATTTGTGTTCGCTGCATCCGTCCATAGCAATAAACATCGCGAAAAGCAGTAAAACAATCATAAACCGATTATTTATATTCGTTTTATAACTTATTGCTTTACGACCGCGATTAAAAGCAGTCGAGATGTAGGGTAGCCATTGGCAAATCTAGAAAGCAAGATCTTCAACATTTTTCCTGATATAATATGAATTAATTGTTAGTTTTATTAACTTGGATGCTCGAGTTGGACGCCACCTAATGAATTATTTAACGCGGTCATTATTCACATTATTAAATATTTTTTATGAGACTCTTCATGTTTGTGATTTACTATTTGACACCAAAAGTGCAGGCTTGTCGGAGTTTTAGTCAACTCATCATTTGTATTAAATATTTTGTAATGAAGATGAAAAATAATTCCACTAGTTAATGATACTAGTAGAATTATTTTTGAATGATATCATCATTACTTAATATTAATTGCAAATTATTTTTTAATGTAATATTTATGCTCATCAACTTTTGTGCCTGTAAACGAAGAATCTCAAAGAGAAAATTGTAATAAAAGCACCCCACAAAAACACTAATTCGAAACCATTTATTCGAGAAAAAAGTATAAAGAGACTCCCCATTTGAGTTGAGAGCGAGACGGAGAGCGGTCGGGATAAGCGAGATAAATCTCGACTTGTCTTCGGTAACAGTCTCTATAAAAATCTATAAATACAAGAGCACTTTATGAGACTTTTCCCCAACGGCAGGAACGAAATATTTTTTTGTGGAGAATTGTGATTTTACGTAAAATATTAGCGTCGGTATAATGCCGAGGGGAAATTAAAAGCGATACAATCGCTTTGTGTAAACAGCGACAAAAAGTAAGGATCATATGAGCTCTATATTTTGAAGATGGCTTCTACTCGTTTACTTTGAATGTGTATCGGTCAATAAAATACATAAGGGTTACATAAACAATACAATTAGTACTTACATAATATAAAGTTATATTAATAACAATAATTTGTTCTGAATAATAAGCGCTAAGGTTTACATTGCTGGAAAAATGTAACGCTTCATATTATTATAGTAGCGATTTTCGCAAACGAATGGCAGACAGATGCACAAGTTTATATTTTGTAAAATTGAAACGTTCCGAACGGCAGTGAGCCGGAAATTCGTTCGCTCGCGACAGCAACGTGTTGTTTATTTTTTACCCTCGTTTTCCCACTTTCGGCAGCAATAAAAACGGCTAAAAGGTTTGCTTTTAACCGGTTTAAGGCATGGAGTAATGCAGTCAGTTAACAATTTAATTACTCGAGCATGCGGTTGTCTCGTACCAGTTAAAATACTACTACTACATAATACTCTATGATCATTGTTCGTATCGTGTTCTTTAAGTTAATTTATTTTTTAATGTCCTGAGTTAAGTACATTTTATCTTTATGTTTGTATGGCAACAGAGCGAATGTCGCTGCACTTTCTAAAGCACTGCCATGTACATACAATTAGGGTTTAGTTCAGTACGATACGGTGTTGATTAAGATGATTCAAATCGTCTCACCCCACGCGCTTGTTAATGATGCAATAAAAACGGCGCTTATCGATTTAGCCGCCCGTTAAGAACGCTCGAAGGCATAATAATTTATTATACAAACAATGTTGCGTCAAGAGATGTAAATTACAGTACTCAGAGGCAAATTATGTAACGAAGAGATTTGTTAACCACCCGAGTGCGGAGTGACAAAAGTTATTAACACTTGCGATACACTAGAGTGCTTGGTTTACGACACTCGACCCTCGGGTTTGCCGGCTATCCCTAGCCTCTAATGAGGGGGGGTAATGGGCCCTCGATAACGATCACCGATTAAATTTCTACTCCTCATTATTTAATTCAAAATATTAAACATAACTTTAGGTATTATTAACGACGCCGACGAAGTTATTAACATCAAATAAAAAACCGGTCAAGAGCGAGTCGGACTTGTAAATATGTTAGCTTTAATAATGTTAAACAGGCTATAAATAAATAAGTTACGAATAAAATACGTATGAACAGACTGAACGGGATAATATATTTGGTGGCGAGCCGACGAACGGGGGTGAAAATTCCGAATGGGAGATATTGGGAGTCAGACAACGACCGCGGGATTTATTTCGAGCCTCATTCAATTTGCGGTAAACGTATTGTTGGATTGCGTTTTTGTATCTTTCACGTTTATGTAAACTGTATATTTTGTATTGTATTTATAGAGGTATTGTGGTGTAATATATGTTTACAATTTGCATACATTTTACAAAAAAAACATTTATTATTGTCATTTTACCTAAGTTTCAATGCTTTAGTTGAGACATGCAGAAAGCGGCAACAGAACATTTTGAAAGTGTTGCTAGATAACGGGCGAAGACACACTAACAAAGCGGGTCGGCGACTAACACACTAGACATACAAATGTGTGTCTGCATATGACTGGAGACTGCAGCCACAGACAGAATTCTAATGAGAATAGACGAAATTTGTCTTGCTAACTGCAAGACATTTAATCGCGAATGAACACAAAGCGAGCTCTCTAATTAAATAATAGTAGGTTAATACAAGTTTAGCGTCGGTTTTAACTGTTGAGAATATAGCACAGTTAAACAGTTACGTTGTATTTACTGTATGTTGAATAACACCAAAATGTGAAAACATTATGTCAAATAATACGTTTTCAAAGAAATTAATAATAACCTTATCAAAAATTTATTTCTAAAAGTTCCGGTGGGATTCGAACCCACGTCCGTCAAATCGATACTTAACGCTTACTTAATCCCACAGGAACCGTCAATTTTTTGTTATGGTTATTCATTTTTTTGAAAATGTTCTACCTAAGTGTGGTTAAACACTATAAAAATAACAAACTAAAGTATATACGTTTACGACTTAGCAGCTTTACATGAAAATACAAAGTATTAAATTGCGGTGTGGTTTCGCGTCGTAGGAATCGCAATCTGTATTTGTGAAAAAGAAACCAGGGAAGGCGGAAAAACGGAGTAGCGTCGACGGCACAAAGGGATGCTCGCTGCTCCGGATTCCACTAAAGCCAGAGTAATCTCGCACAACGTGTGTACCGAGCACAATAAAAACACTGTTAGAATACGAGTAGATTCTACCTAACATCCTATTCTGTGCCGCTCAACGCGATCTGCCAGTTTCACTTTTCATGTTGTTGTAGCCATTGTTTAAATATAATTGCTGTTATACAGATGAGCGACAAAAGTTTATCGTACAAAGAATACGATCTATGTGATTAAATTGAAAATGCAGACTTGTCCATCGTTGTATTTTTAAATAAATCACAATAAGGTATCATAATCATCATCATTTCAGCCATAAAACGTCCACCGATGAACACAGGCCTCCTTCATGGATCTCCATGAGGGGTAGTTGCCATACTCACCACGCAGGCACTTGGCAGGCGGGTTGGTGAGCGCAGTATGGGATGTTGATACACGGATAGACGCTGCTGCCCATCTTCCGGAGGTATCCCTTAGCAGGCTCTTACTGCATCCATGGGCATGAGAGGAGGGGTATCATTCTACTGCCGGCACCCCACGGCGGTATCATAATAGACAATACAAATAGCCGCTTTCTATCTAGTCTTTTCAAGCTAATGGTATGGTTTTGTCTAAAATCAGAATAAAAAATGGAACACCCCAAAAATGAGGTTAAGTATTTGTTTGGTTTATCTGCGAGATCCAGTTGTTCTAGACATCCTAGGTGTGGAATTACAAATGCGGGGGAGAAATGCAGTGGAGGATGCAGCAAGAGGCGACATAAAATTTTCAACGACTATGCTGAGTATCTGACGGCATTATCTAGCCGTTTGCAAGTGCTCCACAGCTTTCATATCTTTTGAATAATATTTCTTAAGTGCAATATTACTTTCTGCGGCTTTTCTGGTGTAAGGTTCTGTTATTTTAATTTAAAAGCTGTTATGCTCTACCGAGTTATTTACTGAATTTACTGTAAACCGCAGTCAATCAAATATTATGAATATTGATAAATCATAATATGCATAAACAATATGAGTATATCATAAAATATTACAGTGTTCAAATACAAACCATCATTCCACAAATATTGAATGTTGTATATAAAAGTATCTATTTCGTTTGAGCGCGATCGCAATCGTCAGAGACTCGTATACGAGTATGTATGCAAATAAAACAGACGTTCAACGGGAAAATGTATTTCAATAAAACCATATCGGGACACGAGACATACTCCGCGGCGGGGATACGAGTGCTCGGGTAAAATTTAAGCGGGAGAACTTAAAAGGAGACGGTAATAGCTTTATAACTCGTCTGAAAAGAAAATAATCAGAGCAAAAAGAGCGAGCGGGAGTAAATAATACGGCGTCGAGGCGACATCGGTACAAGTGCAGACAAATAAAGCGAGCGGGAGGTAGCGGTACGAAGCAGCAGGCGCAGGGAGCACTGACAATCTCGTTATAGATGTGAATAAATAATGAGTAAGCATTAAGCCCGCCTTGCGCGCAGGGACTGCCTTTGCCTTTGTTGTCGGCGCTGTTTACTGCGCCGGGGATTGCGCCCGCCGCAAGCTCAATTTATTCCGCTAATCGAGACTCACCTCGCGAGCCTTTCATTAATTAACAACGACTTAACCTATTAATAACATTCATAAATTGCTAATATGTTATAACGATACTTATATAAACAAGTTTAATGTGGAAGGTTTCGTAGGTTATAGTATAATGAGAAAACTACAAATGAATGATTTTCAATTGAACTCGTGAAACCTATCAAAGATCTAGAAACAAAGATGTGAATAGTTTATTATTTTATCACGATAACTATGACTAAACCAGCCAGTCTATTTCAATTAATCATATCTGTCTTCTGTTTATGTTACTTTTATAACACGATCTATTAATTTACAAAACAAACACGCTTGATTTATGTCCTTCTAGGGCGTTTATAAACTGATTGCTCACAGTATCAAAATTGAATTGAGCAAGGAATTAGGTAAACATCGATTTATTTATAAGTCTATTGAATATGAAGACAGGAATACAATTAGTGGCTCGTTTAATTATTAGGTTAGTTGCATACCGTCTCGTCTAGTTAGGCAGTGGGAATCATAGGCATGCTCCTGTGACTTCAAAGGCGTGACGATGATGCGTGCGTGCCCACGGCCCAGGTGTACACGTCGGACATTCCGGCGTGCTAGCACATTGCCAACGCTTTAAACAGCTCCACAGACAGCCATCTCTATTTATTGACCCGAGACCAATCCGTCACACACCAACACATTCGTACGATCCTTACAAACATGCTCTGCCCGGCGCTGAATACTACACAACTGCAAATGTTAAAAGCGTTATGCAGTTCCGATTTATTTATATTTAATAAATCGTGCTGGCACTTAATTGGCACAGTCACGTTCGATTTTTTTTAATTCCACTCGTATTTCAGCGTGTAAATAAAAAAACGTGTACATTTACAACATATTGCGTGCATAGGCTGTTGTTAACAGCTTGGAACTATCAGCCAACACTGAGCACCGTTACAAAACGAGTATTCGGTCAAAGAGAAAGAGAATTTCAACGCCGGCTTTGTGCGCCAAATTGAATTGAATGTCATACATAACGCATTCTGCTAGCTCAAAGGGATGTAATTGCAATCTGGCGGCTCCATTTAAAACGTATCCGTGCAAATCTGCGCTTAACATGGCAGGGTGTATGTAGGTTGCACGCGGGATGAGATGAGAGGCGACATGCCACGCCACTATCGGAGTACCCAGCCCGCTGCGCTACAAATCGCGCGCTCATCCACTCGTGTCTGCGACTTGGTCCTTTGCCAGTCGCTTGCTTTTACTGTTCCCTCAACTATTTGGCATCTAAACAATGTTTTCATTTAATGATACCAAATCACCACAGATATGTTAATATGTCACGCCGTAATGGCTTCTACATGATTATTTATATTGCGACATGATAATTTTACATTCTCTGTTATAATTTTGAAACATTCTTGAATTTTATATAATTTGTATGTTATTTTTTTAATTTCATATAATTACAAGTAATAATTCGAATTATATTTATAATTTATTTAATAATAAGCAACACATTACACTAAATAAGCTTTATGCAATTTTGAACGCTTAAAAACGACAAGTGAAATGGTAATTAAAGTTAATTAAACGGGACGCATCAATAGCACGTCAATGCATAAAGTTTATTTTAGTTTATTTTAACTAGCTTAAAAATGTGGTATGTTGTATTTTTGTAACGAATAAGCTAAAAAACTACTTGACCCATTTTAATTATTTTTTTCATTTTTTGAATGCTTCATTATCCCTGAGTAATATAATATTAAAGGCTATATTTTATCCCCGTATTCCCTCGGGAACGGGAACTACGCGGGTGAAACTGCGGAGTGCGGCTATTTATATTATGGTCATGAAAATGAATGGTATAACTTAATTTTAACAGTCAAGTTTAATTAAATATAACATTATGCTTCTTCATGTTGTATGATGGGCAGAAGCAAAAATAATTACACCTAAAATATAGTTTAACTTTTTACCTTTATGCTTATATCACTGTTTGTATTTTTACTATCACGGTTAAAGATCTTATGCACGATAAAGAATCATTTTATTTCATTGTCAATTACTCGCTCTATTTCACTAGATATAATAAAATGATAACATCGTAAAAAAGGAGCAACAAACCAAAGAGATAAAGAGAAAACGTAATAAAAACACTGCAATTTTAGGGGTATTTTGTCGAGGTTATATCCATAAAGCGAGTGGAGTGGGGGCGGGTGCCCACCCCATGCTCGCGGCGGCTTGTAATGAATAAACTCAAACACGAGATTCTATTATTTTATTTAATCGCACAAAAAGTGATCATACTTTTTAAACTAACTATACGAAAAGAAAAAAACTACAAACGTAAATTCAATTTAAAATCTCTAAACTTTCTTGTAGTACTCCTTCTTGATCGAGCCAAGTAGTTGAAAAACTCAACATGAATAAAATACAATTGAAACAAAACGTTTTTATGCATTGTAAATAGTGTGGCGGACAAAAACTAACAAAGACTGTGACAACGTGACCGGAGGAGGGTGAGAGGAAAATAAATCTTTTGAGTTACCGTTCTATAACGGGCGATCGTTTTGTATAATATATGTATTCCATCGACTACAAAGGAATAGCATCAAAATACCAAAAAAATCGTATATTCTATGATACAGTGATTTTTTTTTAAATAACTAACATGTTTCGCGCAGCACCAGAGCTTGCAAAACGTTGTAAAACAAAGGTATTAAAGCGTATTTTCAAGCTCGCTCGCCGGGAATACAGGGAAAAGCGACGCTACGGTACCACTAACTCATTTTGTTTGCTCTCAGTATAAAAATGTAGTTTGTTCCTGAGCATTTGTCGACGGTTCGCCGACAATTGTGGGTGGTAAGTGTACGCTTTTCGTTATGGGCGATTGTTGTCAGAAAAATAACAAATTTACTTTTTTCACCTGATGTATTATTGTGCTATCATTAGCTACACACCACTACTGATATACAAATGACTTGCTGTCTGTAATTTATACACAAGTATATAAAATCATTTACCTAATCAAAATAAATATTATTCTATTAATCATCTGATTTCCATATTACACGCTTCGCTTAGTTTGGGGACAAGATGTTGTTGTGTGTAGTATCCAGCATTATTTATTTTGTTTGCTCCCTGACTGAAAGAATAACGTTCCATTCTTATTTCAGTAATTGATCTTTGCTGTAGTTAACTTAAAGAGAATAATAAATAACACAGCATAAAATGCAAACCGAGTAATATGGATATGGTATTTTTAAAAATATTGACAACCAGTACTGGGTTTAGGATATCCAATTTATCGAGCAAAAGAAACAAAAGAGTTAAAGCTCACAAAGCGGCGACGTATAAAGCCGCTGGCAGATAGCTAGTTTTAAGATACATTTACATAGTAACGTGAGTTGAAAATAGAGAAGGGAAAATAAGCGAAACGGCAAAGAGCAATGAGGCGATACATAAAGTCGCTCCGAGACGAAGTATAAAACAACAAAGTGGTCGACGCATCGTTCGTCAGCATAAAGAGGGAAATAATCCGACACGAGGAACGCTAAAGCGCCGTCGAGCAATCAGGACCCATATAAATAATAATAATGATCTGTCTTTTTATACGTTATTCGCGCTCTTTTATGACATGATGTAAATAAAAAAACAAAGGCAAAAATATTTTCTTTTATCTTTATTTTTCTAATATATAATAATATAATCTATATTTCCAACTACCCTACTATTATTACCCTACAACTAACCTACTACTACGCTACAACTAACGCTGAAACATGTGTTTAATATTTTTTTCCGTACACAATTTCATCCCCTATTTTAACCCCTTCTGATTTAATTTACGCAACGAAAAGTACTCTATGTCCGTCTCCATAGTCTAATCTACTCCTATACTAAAATTTATCCAAATCGGTTCAGCGGTTTTGACGTGAAAAGGGAACATACATTCAGTAGGATAGGAAGTAGGATACTGTACAAGGGACAAGTAACTCTGACCATGTGTGCAACATTTTATATTTATAAAAAAAAGATTTATGTTTTTTAAGCACGATCCGTAAAAGATAAAGTTTTCTCACTGTGAGGAGACCAGTGGTTTGGTAGAGTTGTTCTGTAGAGAACCGGTAGGGTTTAAAAACATGACCTTCAAGAACCCTAAGCGTTGAGCCCTCTACAATTCCAGAAATTTGCCAGTGAAACGAAACGTAAATTTGATTTAGTCCAGATTAATTTTCTGGCCCTGGCTGCGGTCGTACATAGCAAAGCAAATAAATGTAGTTAGTTATGAGTGCGTTTAGTGTCAGGAGATTTACATCAAGCCATGCTGCGACTTTTATCAGTCCAGCTTTAGTTAATAATAAAATTATTTACATGGGTTTATAAGCTAATATCGGTGCATAGATAATTACTCAATTGCCTATTAGGAAAGATATTCAATACGGGAAGGTAATGAATAAAGTAGCAGATTAATGTTTTCTGACGACAAATTACTATAAACGGTGGTCGTTGCCGGAGGCGTGGGTGTCGGGGAGATGTGAAAGATAGCGGGCGTGTCGGCATCGATAAGGAAAGTAATTTATAGGGTAACACTGAATAAAAACGTTCGAAACAACTTGACAACTTGTTGACAAACTGGCTGTTAGTTTCCGGAAGCGCTTTGTACATTTGCTATTTATGCGATTATGTAATGGAATAAAACTTCCGTCGGCACGGCATGCAAATAACGTTTGTGGTGAATTACAATTTGAGTGAAGTTAAGAATTAAGATTCCATTGCGCTTACGGTTACGGGTACATTTATATTTAACGATAAAATAGAAGAGATATAGACTAGTGCCAAGATAAAATCGTAGCGTACGATCTTATTAATTAAGATTAGTTGTCGCAAACGTGTAAAAGAAAGCGGCTCTGTAATAATTCGACACAGTCGGTGGCGATGTAAACGATACGGGGTCCGGTTCAATAGCAGGGCAGTAAAAAGATAAACACGAGGACGAGGACAAAAACCTTAAATGAGCTCGCGAGAATGTTCACTGGCAATATTACAAGAGCGCCCGCGCCTGCCCGTCACGACCGGTTCCGCTCGCTCGAATATACATTAAAATACCATTTTAATCTCTTTATAGATTTTGAATTCAAATTGAATTATAATAATCCTTTTATGTGCTCATATTTATTGTTGATTAGCGATTCAATAACATCGTTTTATTGAAATACATTTATGATGTGAGATTTTATAAGGAGGCTGGTTTAAGTTGTTTGCAAATATTTACTACTTTGATATTAACAAACAAAAATACAAGTATGTTTCAAGCAAAAACTGACGCTCAAGTAACTTAATAAGTTTGTTGTCAGTAGATTAAATGACAATAGAGCCGGGGGAGCGACATAATCCTGAAGTCAAACATGACATAGATGCACGGCCGTATTCAGTATACGTGTTCTCGGAACAAGCAAGCAATTAATGGGTAAGCTCGGAAAGCCCTTGCAAGCGCACGCTCGAGTGACTACATCTTGTATGTAATACGGAGATTGTCTAAAGCGAGGCGAGGAAGCGGTTGCGGTATATTTAAACACCTGTCAAGCTCCTCGTCGTCGCTGGGGTCGCCTAACTTAGATTACTTTATAATAATTCCCTGAATTTCCACTCCAGACGGAATGTATAAATTGGCTGTTGTCGCAAAGTTGGCGAATTATTAATGGTTGAAGTCACGATGAAGTGCGCCGGTGGATTCTACCGTTTTATCACATTGTCGTCGCATGTTTGTTTTCCTTGTTTCCCCTCGCTATGCGCCACTAACGATCTACAGCAATTTACGACAGAAATAACGACCGGTGAAACTTGAACCGTTAAAAGTCTTATCTTTCTTGACGGCATGTTCTCTCTACTCGTGACACTTGATATAATATTATGAGCATTTAACCACATTTGCATTATATAATAATATATATATTACATTTTGACTGCAAGATATAAAAAAGTGAAAAAAAGGGAATTTGATAATGAAATACAATTACATTTAATGTGATGTCAACCATGGGGTGCCGGAATTAGAACGTTGCCCCTCCTCTCTTACCCGTGGATGCCGTAAGAATCCGCCAAGGGATACCCCTGGAAGATGAACAGCAGCGTATTTCCGTGTATCAACATCCCGTACTGCGCTCGACAACCCGTCTGACTAGCATGGTGAGTATGGCAGCAACCCCCTCATGATCAGTACGCGCAGATCCATGAGGTAGGCGTATGTCCAGCAGTGAACGTCCTACGCCTGTAATATTATTAATACTGCCAGTAATACTGACAGTATTAAATCTAGAGCTGTGTATGAAACATTTCTGATATTTTAATACCACTCTTTTACTCTTTCAAGGATCAGTGTCATTTTAGTTTTGGAATTTTACCCTTTAATGAAAAAATACTCAGTAAAACAGATACATAGAAACAGAGTAGAAACTGCCGTTACGTTATCTTGTTATCTTTTCGTAGCAAAAGGCAACGTATCGGCCACAAGTGAGAAAATAGTGATCCTAACAAAAAGTCATTAGCAAAGACGTGAAGTAATCAGTAGGAGGATGGCACGCTCGCCAATAACTTTGCACTTAACTTCCTCAGGTAAGAAACAAAGCTTTCTCGGCAAGGGGATCTTAAACTTCATAATGAAGTAGAAACAGTTAAAGATCGGAGGAAATAGACAATGGTTCACTGGGTTTACTCACTCTACTTTTAACTGATTAAACCTGTGTTATGTTTTTAGTATTGAGATTTATTAGGACTATGGGTTAAACTGAATATATGAGAATTCTTTTATTAAGCAATATTGCATGCAAGGTTTTGTAAAATAAAATCTTTTAACTAAAAGCCGGCACATTTTTATCAATGTGGTGGTAAATAAAAGATGCAAAATGACATTCCAGCGGTGTTTAGCGCGCTCGTATAAATCAGGCATGTTTTATATCGGTGGGCAGTGTTGGGGTGTTCGTGTAGCATTCCGGTGAACTTTGCGGCGGGCTAATTACGGACGGTACCGTCGTACATACAACGTGCAAATAGCCAGTTCGGCTTATCTGCCTATCGTGTCGTGTCGTGCCGTCGCCACACTCCGCAGGAAATATTGTCATTTCTGAAACGACGGTACGGGAGCGGCAGCGCTTCTTTGATTTCAATCTATTCAATTGCAAATGTAAATCTTTACTACGAGTTTTTAACGTCAGTCGTTTATTTATTGAATTTGCAAAATTACCTATCAGTAACTAACGAAGATTACGGGAGAAACTAACGACTTCAGTGTTAAGCTTTGCTCAAACTGTTGGCCTTTTTGTGACGAAACACGACAAGGACCTTCAGACTAATAATGTATTATTCATAGCACTCTAGCATCAAAGCATCTCGGAATATTCATAGGCAATTTCATGAAAGGCTATCTCGTTTGGATATGACACAAACTGCATTCATAGGTCACAGAATGTGTGCAGGAGTGGCAATAATACAGTAGGCAGTGAACAGTGAGTTTGTCGTCAGCTACTGTGGCTAAACGCGCGCCGTATTCAAAGCACGTTGACATGCGTTTATCAGAGCGAGAGCTCAGACCGCAGTCGGGTGCAGTGACAAACGGAATCGCAGAGTGCATCCCGAGCGAGCTGCTGATCCGTCGTGAGATATCTCGACCTCGGCGTCGAGAGCTAACACTCGCCCGCCTACGGATAATTACGACCCTTTGACGACGCCTCTTTGTCTTACGTGCTTCGAAAGTAGCAAGAATGTATTAGCATTCTCAGCACAGATTACCTATTAGATTTTATTAAAAACTAAAAAACAATACAATGTTCTCCACATTTCCGAGCAGTAACATCTTCAGAGTAATTGAAAGAATTAGTTTCGTAACCAATAACAGCAAACAGCAAGCATTTATGAAGGATAGAAATAAAATAACAATTCTGGTTGGTTGATAGAAGCATGAAATCTAACGGTTGTAAGCGAAATATTCAAGGAGTTTACATCGTTCTAGTTAGGCTTTATACGAATCAAGCCGGTTAGAGTCGAGAAAGACGGGGTAATACGAATCTCTGTAGAAGTTTGCAAGCGAGTAAGCCTTGAGGCTTCGCCCCTCAGACTCGAGGGAGGGGTGACTCTTGTTATTACACCCTCTCACCTACGCAAGGGGTTTCAGCTTTGAGCCGTACTGTCGCGCAAGATTAAGACGCTCCTCGCTTTGCTGTTAACACTCTGCTTTCCGTTCTACTCGTTCTGAATAGCGTCAAGTACGTACTTTACTTCTGTTGACTGACTTTAATAGAATATGATCCAGTACGCTAATAAATATTTAAGTGTGGTAAAGGAAACCTATTTATGAGATCACGATTCACTATAAAGACAACATGAATATGATATTAGGGGGCGAAGCCCCCTATTATGCATAGCGCTGTCTGTCTGTGCATGACACGATTACAACCGAACGCGTTGACCGATTTACATGAAATTTTTTGTTAGCACTGTCTTAATGAGAGAAGGGTACTGATTGATTTTGGTGACTCTAGGGTCACAGGGACCGGAGTTATTGTGGCATTTTTCGAAAACCTTCGCCCCTTTTCTGGTACCCCCGTACTAATGCTTGTTTTAATACTACCTGACTGATGATTCAATGATCATTTATCTTTTTTATTAAATCCACGGCGCCACTGAAAACCAGTGCTGTGTCTAACACAGCGTACGCTGAGTTGACGACCGATTTATGTCTATAAATATTTTATTGTAACAGTTTCGTTTGTGTATTTGTAAATGAGACATAAATAAATATTATTTTCTTTATTTTCTTTCTTTCTAATATGAACTTATCGAAGAATACCTAAAGGATACCAATAAAATCAGTAGCAAGAAAAACAACTTAAATGTTAAACACATTGAATATACGAGTATATTTTAAATGCAAAATTGCAGTAACCACGTGGCTTAAATCCCTCAGTTACGAAGAGACTGAAAACCTCTTGTCACCTCTTTGTTAATTCAAACTTAACTGCCTTCAGATAGGTACACACAATAGCACACACTCTACACTCACATTGCCTCCTGTTGCCCTACGAGCTTGGTGTTCTCAGGGGATAACTAAGTAACATAACTCACGTTTACATATCACAATACAACACAACAGACACACTACAGCACATATATACTACTCGTTAAACACAAAAAATCATATTTTATTAATGTTATTATATGTATTTTATGTGTAACAACTTAAATGTTAAACACATTGAATATACGAGTATATTTTAAATGCAAAATTGCAGTAACCACGTGGCTTAAATCCCTCAGTTACGAAGAGACTGAAAACCTCTTGTCACCTCTTTGTTAATTCAAACTTAACTGCCTTCAGATAGGTACACACAATAGCACACACTCTACACTCACATTGCCTCCTGTTGCCCTACGAGCTTGGTGTTCTCAGGGGATAACTAAGTAACATAACTCACGTTTACATATCACAATACAACACAACAGACACACTACAGCACATATATACTACTCGTTAAACACAAAAAATCATATTTTATTAATGTTATTATATGTATTTTATGTGTGTATACTAAATATTTATATAAAATTTACATTTATACTATATATTCAAATAACTTGAATTTTTTCCTAACCTATCTCAGGCACCAGTCTCCTGCAAACCGACTCAAATAGAATAAGTTTTATCTTTCCATGTATAATCGTTTGTGAGAGCAATAAATATATATTATATACTCGTATATGGTCTATTAAAACAAGCACGACATATGTCAAGGGGAAGCCAAACCGAGATCGTTTACTTCACGTTTCACCACTTAGGTTATAAATAAAAATGCCGAAGAAAAGCCAGATAAGACGGCAAGAAATAAGTTTAACCGAACGAGAGAAAGCATTATCATTGGCTGCGAGCGAGGAACAAAAGAAAATGGTGGAGAGCGAGCGTACGAGAGTACTTTATAGGCGCGTAAATATGTTTTATATCCTCTACTGTCTGTTATACACTGGCGCGCCGTCGACTCACCCCCAGCAGCGTCACCCTCGCCCGCCGGCCACCCCAGCCCGAGGGTTGCCTCGCTCTCGGAAATGCCGAGCTTTAATAAAACATATATTTTTCCGAGCGGGGAAAATACTGGGGAAACTCGCAATTTGTTCTTTCACTTTATGCTCGTTTACAAGACAAAAGTAGAACATTCTAGGAACATTATGTTAATCATGTAGTTATGTCGCGTAATACTTGACTTGGAATTTCGAAAAATTCAGTTGTTATGAAAACTTGGGGTCTCATAGCAGTGGATGGATATTAGCAGCTAAGAGGTGATAAAGTTTGTAGTGTAGTGGGCGTCAGAAACGATATATCAAGGGGGTAGTTGATCGGCGTAGTGTGACATTGTAGTTGGTTAATGGTGTTGCTGTGGGCCTTATCTCGCGTGCCGCAGCGCCGCGTCGTGGGTGCGACCGATTTATTGCGGTACCAATACATAAGTACACCACGGACCCGACCCTCCTGACAACTTAACGCTAATTTTATTATTATCATCTTACAACTTTTCTTTCGCGTTTCGACATTTATTTCTAAAATAATACAATACTTGCGACTCCGACCCCTAAAAGAATTTTAATAAAAAAAAGAATCTGCGGAAACTTCAGTAATTGCTGATTTATAAATATAAAACATCTCCCCGAAGGTATTTTCTATTCAAAGAAAATGAAACCAAAGAGAATTCTGAGAAATAAGCCAACGATGAAAGATGATAAAATAGGAGTAGCGATTAAGATAATGTTGAAAACAAATTTATATTCCGTTTCCGTAGAGAAGATTAAATTATTTCCTTGTTGCTTCATAAGCAATATTTTCGGAGGATCATAAGCGCTCTCGGAGGAGAGAAAGCTAAAGAGACCTTGTGCGGGTTGAGGTCGTTTCTTTTTACCGCGGCGGCGGCGCGGGGGCCCAACCTCAGCCATAAAATATTACACCAAACGAAAGAAGCTCTTTCAATTAACTGAGGTAGGTTTGCGTAAGGTAAGTTCTGCCAAGTGGCAAGCGCTCCAATGCACACTCGAAAATATTTTATTCATTGCCTTTTACTATTTACTATTTTATTATTGCCTTGAGACTTTATTTTTAAAGTTACCTTTGCAAATAGCAAGGTAGGTAAGTGTACGCTTAATTTTTACTGTTTAAGAAAGTTGTTTTTATTAAATTATGAAGATACTTATTAGATACGCAGTACGGGATGTTGGTACACAGAAAGACGCTGCTGCCCATCTTACGGAGGTATCCCTTAGCAGGATCATACTGCATCCATGGGTATGAGAGGAAGGGTAATATTCTACTACCGGCACCCCACGGCGATATCCCATATTCACTACTCAATGGAACTACATACCTATCTACCTTTACACTCCACACTATACACTGTCATTTCAATTCTCCGGCTGTCTGACTTTACATTTTGTCTCAACAAATATTATATATTATTATTTAATCTACCTACCCACTGTACCTATTTTTAGTTCATACTTAGTTGTGTTGTTTGGTTGTTTTGTTTGTATCTTTTTATCTGAAATTTGTTTTACTCCTGTGAATGTTATTAGTGTGTAAAATTTCTGTCTTTTGTGTTATTCTAGTTGTAGATTGTTGTTTTTTTTTTTTTTTTTTACTATATCTTTTATTGTCTCTTATAAAATTATTTTCAAGCTGCCTTCACTTCCATCTGTGAAGGTTTTACCTTTGTTTAAATATCAAATGTATTTTCTTTGTATCCGTGGGTTGGGGGCCTGGTGACTAGTAACACAGGCTGTGCGCCTATAACTAGCACCAGTCTCTCATAATCAGTGATAGGAATAGGTAGGGCTTATATACCTAAATTTCAAGGAACAGTGAAAAGAATCGGAGACTTCCTTACAACAATATTTTTTCTGGTACCAAGTCTGGTACCAAGTTACATTACTTAGGTACATTAAAATTTAATTTTATTCGGAATAAGTAGGTAGTTGGTCTATGTTAACCTAAAGTTTGCCACTAGACATAACATCACACAGAGTCGTTACAACCACAAAATAATCTGAAAAATGTTTTGAAATGTGTTATATCTATTTATATTTTAAACTAAAACGGGGTTAAAGAAAAATAAAACAGTGAATATGGTTGTTACAAATTCACTGTTTGTCTGAAAACTGATAACTGATGTGCTTATATGTTGACTCCCCATGACCATACCACTTTCTCACCTATTGGCAGGCAACCTGAACCTGTACTTAAAAGCTCTCTTGTGGCCGGTTTTTGATCTGCTTGTTATTTTTGACTAGAGTTTAAAAGTCGTTGACGAGAGCCGGGTATACAATTTTTGGCAAATAGCAAATGGTTGACAAGCACACGATATGACAAGCTGATGAAAAACCGGCCGTCAGTCTGCATGAACGCAAAATTTTAGTCAAAATATTAAAAATAAATAAAGTTTGATTTACCGTATATAGATGGGAACAAAATATAATAATCCTTTTAGCAGCAAATCGTAATCCATAAATTCAAGCCAAGGTAGTCGTATTTAGAAGATCCAATAAACCAAAAAACGTGCAAGGGTTAAAAACAATATTCACAGAAACAAAACAGGTAGATGCGCACTCAACAGACCGAGGTACAGGAGTGAGAGTAACCTACTTCGGCACCGGAGCAACGGGGAGGGGGGAAGGTATGTAGGGGCGGGTAGTGCGGTGGTTGCATGACCAAAGCCTGACCACCGGCGAGTTGTTTTTGAATTTCTAAGAATAGATAAATTTAACCATTTAGATAACACCGACGATAAAGATAAAATACTTTTCTTTACTAAATTAAATAATCGTCCAACTCCGTCCAAAATACTTTATATAATACTAAATAAAATACTATAGAGAAAAGAGTTGAAAACGACAATTTTATTATATTAACGACAATGGCCGGAATATTTTTCAATATTTTTTTTTTTTAATTATACTACACTTGAACATTAGAAATCTCAAGAAACGTGGTCGAGAGCGAGCGAGAAAGCAGATATTTACTCCAAAACGTGTAAAACTTCTTAGACAAAAATTGCGTTTGATAGCTTAAAGATCAACAAGTTAATTACAAAATTTTCTCCAAAAATAAAATTTTCAGACACTTTAATGGTTGTAACGACTCTGTGTTATGTTATGTCTAGTGGCAAACTTTAGGTTAACATAGACCAACTACCTACTTATTCCGAATAAAATTAAATTTTAATGTACCTAAGTAATGTCCCAAACTTGGTACTTGGTACCAGACTTGGTACCAGAAAAAATATTGTTGTAAGGAAGTCTCCGATTCTTTTCACTATTCCTTGAAATTTAGGTATATAAGCCCTACCTATTCCTATCACTGCTCATAATACAGGTTAGGATTAAGCTTTTTACACCATCAACATTCATCTTTTACTGTGCTGTAACCTTTATGAGAGAAAATAAATATATCTTTATCATTATTATTATACAATTTTAAAATTTATTTAAAATTATTTTAACATTTGTAATCAGAGTCCAAGCTTAGTGTAAATAAGTTATACTAGCACAATATGCATATATTCCCACTAACCAGAACGCTAACCATAGAGACAAACAGTGAATCATAATGTAATTTATATTCATCATTCCAGTCGTAAAAAGTCCACTACTGAATAGGCCTCTCTAACGGATCTCCATGAGTTGCCATACTCACCACACTTGGCAGGCGGGTTGGCGAGCGCAGTACGGGATGGGTATCCCTTAGCAGGCTCTTACTGCATCCACGGGCATGAGAGGAGCACAGGTAACATTCTACTGCCGGCACCCCACGGCTTTAATTTATATTGTCCTGTTTTAAATTCAAGCATAGTAACAAAGTGTGAAATTTGCTACATAAATCTGATCAACGGTCAGGTATGTAAGTTTAGAAAGGTGTTGATAGAATCTGTGGCGTGGCGGGCGATCAGTATTCATGAGCTTATTAATGTACCGTGGTGCCTCCCTCAGATCTGAACGCCCACAGATTATGCCTCCACTACAATACCTCCCACCTTTGACGACGGGCCCGAACAAATCGACCAGAAGTGATATGCTCTCAGATGAACAACGATGGATGCCCGTAAACCCACGCAAAGTAAATTTAATTACTTACTCCTAGGCTTAATTTGTCCATTAACTCTACTATAATCAAAGTTAGAAAGCTGTTTGTTTTCCAAAGATAAATAAATTACATTACGAGTTAACCTACGATCACCATTTAATAATCCGGAGCACGTATTAATTTGTGACCGCAATATAAATTACTCTCATTTAAATTGAAATGAGCATGAATGACAATGTAATATTCCCGCTGCTGTTATGAGGGCATGAAAGAGAATAATAATGTACAAACATAATTTTAATTTGGCGTGCATGTCCACTGCGGACAAATTGCTACATGCCAAAACAACAAACGGAGTTTTAATTAATTGTAAGTATTTATGCTTTGAAATTTTAATTATGAAATGTTCTGTTGGATAAATATGTGAGGTATATTGTTTTCAATCAGTTGTGAAAATGTGGAATATTTTAATAAGTTCAATTAAAATCATTTAAATTTTCTACGGAGTACAGTCAAGTAATCTAAGACTAAAGCGGAAGGTTTACTGGGGAACGGTTCAGTTACCGCTAAGCCAATAACAGAGTTTGTAGACCCCAGGGAGTTGAACCGCAATTTATTCATAACTCAGCTTTCAGACTTCATACAAACGAGGGTCAATTTAATTTGTATGTTACACGTTACATATTGCGTTTATTTGACGTAAGCTACATTCTTGCAAAATGTGTCCTATAAATGACAGTAATGGTTGCAGATAAGTATGACATTCAGCGTATAATATTACAAGCGTAAACAAAATCTAAACGATATGCCGAGTTAAGAATTGTTATTTTTTTAGAGGCCTTCTGTTTTTCTGTCTGTCTGTGCATGAGACGATTACAACCGAACGCGTTGACCGATTTACATGAAACCTTTTTTGTTAGCACCGTCTTAGTGAGAGAAGGGTACTCAAAAGGTCACCAAAAAAAATAAGTCTTCAAATGGCCGAAAATGTCCAAAAACCCAAAAATGCCATTTTTCACCGCGGCGCTTTTGAGGCGTTCCAATCCTTTTCTGGTACCCCCGTACCAATGCTTGTTATAACTACTTATTAAACTACGTACTTAATTGCATTTTGATACAATACGACTGACAGAGAAGAATAAACCCGCGTAATGTGGGGGATATGGGCAGGGCAATGATGATGTTGGTGCACTTTCCACTGGCATACAATACAGTAAACATTGCAATTAAGTGAAAACAGAAACATGTTTGCCTTTAGGGAACTTGATTGCTCTGTAAGTTGACATTTGAAACGATGCTAGGGAAACGTATACGTAATTAACCAAAAGCGACCGGATTTGCATATCAAAGTGAAGGCATAATTGAACCCGGGGCGCAAATAGCCCAAGTGGAATCGGATTGAGTTAGGTGCGCTCTCTAGCTAAGTGTGCCTAGCGAACACCGCGTCTGTCCTCTAGTCTCTAACTATCAGCTACTCTCGCTTAGGGGTTTTTCATTTGTTACGTATTTTTGAAAAATTCTTAAATTTTCTTTTATGATGGTTGGAGAGTATCCAGGTTTTTCTTACGTACGATATCTATGACTTAACTGGTGGATAGCAGTCTGTGGCCGTAAGCAGTGAAATGACATGGAGGAGACATTTACTCAGCAGTAGAGCACATTGTACGTTAGCAAAAACATAAGATTAAAAGAGTAACATAATGAATTTTTGATTTCAATAATAATTACAAACCTCGCATGCTTATTTTGGCGAATGTCTCGTATTAATACTTTATTGAATAAGAATTAAATGATTGAATGACATCTTTTACTGTTCTAACAACGGTCAACTAATTTTGCAAAGGATCTTGAACAGAGGTTCTCGAATTGTTTAATGTATCTAATAAATGCACAAGCTCGCTAGTGTGTCGTTTCGAGCAATCTGTTCCACAAGCAGCTTCCTGGGATAATTTATCGACTACGGTACAACGCCGGAGCTAAGACTGATTTCCCGCTCAGATATTCATTATACCCCATTATTATGCCATTTAATTTCATAGTGTAATTATGTTTAGTGCTGCAATTAAATCAATTGATATTATAACTCCTTGCGAGGGTTTTATGAGGACAATCTATTTATTGAAAGCGTACACATTCCCTCATTGTGTTATTATTAAAAACTACGTTTTTCCGGTACTTGATGCTACTTTTTTCGGAAGACCGTGGGTTGCACCTGGCTAAGAATAGCTTATGACAGAGGCGAATGGCAAAATCAAAGGGAGGCCTATGCCCAGCAGTGGGTCGATAAAGGCTGATGATGATGCTACTTTGAAAGTTGGGTAAATTCTAATACCTAATGGTAATAACAAAAACAAGAACAAGCAAAGGAGGGACAAATCCATTTTGTTTTCATTAACGGCAGACACAGCTGGTTCAACAAATTTACTCATTAGAATTTCATGAGATGCAAACTACAACATTTTCCGTGCATTTTATAAAAGTAATTGCTAAAAAGTTTTAACAGTAGAAAAGCTTGACATCTGAAACTCATTTAAATTCCGTGATTCTATTCAACATTAAGGGATGGATCGTTTAATAAAATACTTTTATGCTTAGATTTCTCGTTGGGGAAAATTGAGAGAAATTGAGGGTGGGGTGTTTCGGACGGAGTCGGCAGCGAAGCGGCCAGATAATTAGATTAGGGAAACGTGGTCGAGCCGTGCTTGCGGCCGCTTCGGAACAATGCTATCATACTAAAGCTTTAGAAATTCCAAGACTGCTGTTTACTGATTCTACTGAACCTCACCTTTTGTAAGATGTTTTCTTATGATATTAAGACTTTGTAAGAACAATTTTTTTAGGTCTTAGCGTTAAAATTATTTCGTTATCCACGAAACATAGGATATTTTGATTTACTAACGACACTGGCGTTAAAAAACAAAATAACTTATGTAAGAAAACTAACTGGTTGGTTACCTACTTCAAATCACAGATTAATTTATATTAACGAAATGATTCATCATCATCATTTCAGCCATAAAACGTCCACTGATGAACACAGGCCTCCCTCATGGATCTCCATGAGGGGTAGTTGCCATTCTCACCACGCTTGGCAGGCGGGTTGGTGAGCGCAGTATGGGATGTTGATACACGGATAGACGCTGCTGCCCATCTTCCGGAGGTATCCCTTAGCAGGCTCTTACTGCATCCATGGGCATGAGAAATGATTACTATCACAGTATTTATTTATCTTAAAACGATTTACCACAACACCACATCATTTAAGCTAGTAATTCGTGCAGCCGCTAAGATGAAAACGGCAAAGCTTGTAATGTATTTAATTACGGGCACTTGCAGTGTGCGCCAATCTGGTAATTAGTAGCGGAGCAGCGGCGCGTAATCAGCGCCCTTTTGCTAGGCGCGGGCGGCAGCGGCGTCGACACGCGTCGGAGAGCGAACTCAACCCGCTTTTGAATAGCATTTTACAACCTGTTGACGAGTTAGTTAAAGCCCCTAGAGCGTAGTCACAAAGCGAAACTTGCCATTAACCCTCGCAAGTCGTTCAACGTTCGGGCAAATTGTTTAAAACAATATTTGGTTAAATAAACTGATTTAACACGTACTTCGGCCGATTTGAAGCATTCAAATTAGAAGCAGAGTATCCTAACTAAACAATTTGCTAACAGGTGAGAAGGACAACCCGCCGCCCCGAGAGATTAATCACTCCGCGCAGGCAACTCAGTCCGGGTAATAAACCTGGAACGAGCAACTTCGCCACTTACATTACACGGACATTTATTTCCAGAGCTCTGTTTTAACTTTTCCAACTCTCAAAGAGCCCGTCTGGAGACTGCTTTAATTAATTTACGCGATTCGTAAATATCACCCAAGAGCATCAGCTGTGAAGTTGAGAAGTAAAATAATAAAGGTACTTGCCTTGTCGTCGTCGCCTTCACTATCACACTGTAACAGAAGAGAAATTACAGTTAGTATAGTTTTGCCGTTGAGCAGAACTAACAAAATAACGATTCATGCATGTGGCAGCCAAAGTTGCTATATTTCCAGATACTCAATGTGAGTGCATTACATTAGAAATCTATTGAAACTGAATTCATTGTTAAATGACCACGTCGTCGAAACTTAGCACTAGCTACCTACATAAAAGATGAAATAAGCCTCATCGTTAAATTCTTTTTCTTTCAAGCAACCAATTTAATCTTTAAATTGGTTGCTAGGCAAATAAATGTAGCAACAATTCTCAGTGTAGATATAATATCAGGATCAAGTAGAAACTACGCGAGAATCGAAGGTTACATTGAAAAGTAATACCTACGAAAGAACACTCTTATCGTAACATCGATTTATGCTAAATGACCACGTCGTCATAACTTAGCACTAGCTACCTACATTAAAGTTGAAATAAGCATCATTGTTTAATTTTAGATTGGGTGCTAGGCAAATAAATGTAGCAACAGTTCTCAGAGTCGAGTAGGTAGCTACGCGAGAATCGAAGGTTACATTGAAAAGTAATACCCACGAGAGAAGACACTATTATCGTAACATAAATCGACGAATACGTTACGCGTTATTTACGAGGTAAGTTCGCGCCGAAGGAAACAAGGGATCAGGCTGAGATATTACAATTTCAAATAAATACAGAGCATGAAGTATTCAGGGCGGGCGCAGGTAATGTTATGTAGTACGAGTCTACGAGCGGCACCGCCGCGCCCCGACAAATCTCGTGATTTAGCTGCGATACGCGCCGAATATCGAACAGCCTCTATATGTGCTGCGTGACCTGAGTAAATTTGCACACAGTAATAGAGAATTATAGCCATTACATGTCCTATTATATGTCATCGGGTAAGCCCATGGGTTTTATTGTTCATTTATCATAATATACACATACAATTATGTCTTAATAAATGTATTTTACATACGTTATTTAATAAGCCTGAGATACTATGCTTCTCACTTTTAGTTAATTTAAGCAGCGTTTAAAAGTGAGGGGGTTAATTTCAAAGAAATGAAGCTAGCTAACTGTAAAAGAAAACCGCGAGTAAAAGTCATGCATGATATGATTGCTGATTTCGTAATTCAAAACCGGAACAAACAGTAAGCGTAGTAAAGTGATCGTGCGAGGCGCATACCAGAGCCAAAGAGAAACTGTTAAGGACAATGACAATACTCACGATATAGCCTTTTCCGGAACTACAGCGGCTACTGGCCTGCAGGCAGGAGAGAGAAGGCGAACATATGAGTGGATTGGAGTAGCTGGGGTAGGTAAAGTTTATCTCGTCTCCCAGACTCGTGATATTTAAGTTATTATCCGAAGGGCGACAAACGCAATTGAATCATGTTTTTTTTTATGATTTGAACGCTAGAAGACTTAATAAATTCTTGGTATAAATATATACAGAACGGCGGCTTTTGCGGTACTGCTAATAAATTGTCAGTAAAAAATCGTTCATGGCAGAACGGCCTAAATAATTTTTTGATTCTATTGACTCCGTATACTTTTTGTTTTCGGTAAAGTTCAGGTTAAAGTTTAGAGCGACCCCGCTCGATCCCGTGAAACTTAATTTTGCACACATTTCATATTTTGGTCATACCGCGGGTTGTTTTACCTAATCATAGTTCAGATAACTTATTGAGGGTAAGAAATTAAGCGAATAGAAAGATTGTATCTTATCTCATACAACAGAACGAGGCATAGACATAATTGCTACATATGAAGTGGGGAACATCTAAAGCTACGCAATCCCAAGTTCAGAGCTGCCTCACGCTGATGAGGTGACTTAATTTTATAGCAACAATGCGCAACCGAAAGTCTGGTGAACATGTAACAAAGCTGTGTTAAGACGGAGTACTTACGTCACTAAGGCGGTCGCGGGAAGAATCGGGATCACGAGGCGCCACCGAACTACCAGTAAGCCTTTCCGATGCCCGTCCGCTGTCATCCGACGTGCCAGCGTCTTGAAGCAGCGTAATACCCTGCACAAGTTTTCAGCGTAAAAATAAGGTACACTTCATAAATCCGATAACATTTTATATTTCCATAAAAATAGTTTTACTTATTCCCTGGTTTTCAGATCGTCTTTTAAAAGCAATTTGATTTAAGAATGAGCAAAGAGGGGCGTCTTTTTATAAAACGCTCACCAAATTGAGCGGTAACTAGGATATAAGAAAACTTGATAAGACGGGCAGGGAGTGAGGGCGCGGGCAGGACGCGAGAGCCGACCCATAACGTAACGTGCCTGGGGCCCGACAATAAAAAGAGTTTTCCATTTATCACATTTCGCGTCTATTTTACGGTGGGGTTCGGTAGAAGCGCGCCCGAGCGAGGGAAGCGGCTATGATGCTCAACGAAATCGCTCTTTGGGACGTTCACGAGAAAATAAAACTGGTGAAACTTCCTGTAAATGGATAACTTCTTACCCTCAATGAACTATCGTTTTGTTTTATAAAAATATAGGGAAACTGTAAAATACAAATAGCACAATAAAATAACACTCTCGATTAGTTTAGTGAGGATCTCCTCGTAAATATATCGTTCCGGGAATCGAAAACAATTGCCCAAATAAAACGAAAGCGCACACTATAACCTGATTCCATAGAAAACAAACCGAATAATATTAACCACTTGATATTCCATAAAGAAACAATCACGACAGTAAACGTAAGACCCTAAAGTTAATAGCATCTCAAATTGTGAAGTCGAAGAAAACAATAAAATTGAATACGTTTTGTATCCCATAAACATAATAGACAACAATAAGGCATACGCGCGCGATTATGTCCCCAATTGTAATAAAGGGGATTGCTTTCCGACCCTTTACATAGATAAACAAGTCAAGTAGAGTCGCACGTATCAATATAATCCTCGGTGCGTATGCGATAACCATGTAATCCGCGGATGGGTCCGCTTAAGGGATGTAACGGTAAATGTTGCCACATAATTACTTTCACTCATTATCCCACGACCCAAATAAATAAGCCCGCACTGAGATGTTTCGACTAAGCCTTTTGCTTTCAGATTTTGCAAACGATTTAGCCGCATTTTGAATGCTAATCAGATTTTTGATTTGGATTTAGTTAAAATATCGTCAAGATGTTAAAATATAACGTAAGTTATGTTATTACACTTTAATAATTGATATTGTATTGATGACGTTGATGGTTTGACAAATATATGATTTATTAAGACATTGAATGTCTTAGGTATTACTTAATATTGATTGTTCATTGTTGTCGCTTTGTTGGGCGTTGCGGCGGAGGGGGCAGTCGTGCTCGCCCGGCGATACAACCGCTAATTGAAACAACGACCGGCCAAGCATTACTTATTCATGCGGACTCCATATGGCGGCGAAACGTGACTGAACAGATAAATCATTCAATTACATTTTTCATGAAAAAGATAAACTTCATCACATTATACGCTCCCGAGATCTTACCAGCGTGCAGCGCTGATAGCTCACACGTGATAAAGCTTTATAAGGCTGCTTGCCGTTAGATGGCGGCATGGCTTGCTGGTTTGTCAACCGGTAGGTTAGTCTTATATTAAGTGTGCAATGATAATAAATCACGTTTTCACAAGATAACTTTTATCTGGTATTTATTTAACGACGGGGAGCGGTTGCCTCGTTGATTGAAGTTGTTAAAAGATACGGTGATCGTAGGCTAATATGTTGACAATACTGCGCTGCGTGCGGTTGACAATAATAACACTTCTAAGCTCTGTCTTGTCTAAGAGTGATCGTTGTCATGATCCATGTAATTTACTTAGTAGATACAAACGGGGAGTCGACCGGGTGGGTCATAGACTGGCGTGAATAATTTAGGAGCGGAACCACTATCCAAATAGTTTCCGAAGGTTTCTACTGTCGAGATTTAAGCGTTTGATCTGGCTTATGCCGACTAATAACATTGTAATAATGGTCACATAAAAATAAATAAGTAATAACGAAGAGTTGGGTCATATTAAAACAGATTTTTTTTTGTCATGGGGTCATAAGATCTAGAGCTAAACCCACTTGCCGTTTTCGTTCAACCTGTACCGCATATGACGCGTTGCATACTTTATTTATGTCTCAGCACGTTGCACTTGAAATTGTTAATACACAGGGAGCAAGTTTTAATAAAACGTTTTCCTAGACATACAATGCCAAAAAATATCAGACTAACTCAGTTCACGAAGGACTTTTAACCCATTGAGGAGAAACTTTGAATTTGATTGATTGACGCGGATAACTAGACGTTTACTATCAATTGTTTATTTTTTAGTTTGATATATGTTTTGTTTTCACATAGATGTATTTATTGAAGCATATAAATAAAAAGAAAGAGGTTTGGTTATTTTAGAGCGTTTCATTAGTTAATTACCTTAAAGTGTTCACTATATGTCTTGCTGCCAATGAATAAACAAACAGGTAACTTCTAGTAGGTTTTGTTAATTTAACCGTTACTTACCTTTTCCGGTTCAATAGATAAGATGTATTTCAGAGTCAATCAAGTTGGTTCAAATATTAGAATTGAAAAAAAAACAGTAACAAAAAGCGGACACTTTATGTACCCGGGACGGCATCCCGGCACATCCGATTAATGCAATACGACGTTGACATCATGCGGGTGGCGTTTCAAAAGTGGCAAATTAGTTTCAATCAATTTTTGAATACCAAGCTATGGTATTCAAAAACTTATTGAAACTACTTTTGCAGGCACAAACGGCATCTGATCACGTGATTTGACACATATTTTTGTGTGATATTAGGTTATTGTTTGAAACATACGCTGAGTTTTAAATAATGCTATAATTTGAATATTACCTTAATTAAAGTTGTGTACAGATGATAATTTTATCCTGCCTAGGTTGTCTAGACAGACTCGTTAATAAGTTGAATTTGATGCCTATACTCTTATAATACATTTTATTTTAATATCTTGTTGATTATAAGATTAATATTGAATTATGAAATTGATGTAATACTTGAACATCAATACGCGGAGGCAGAAAGGTTTCCAATCTACTAAAAACAAGCAATGCAGTGATTAAGTTACTAATCAGGCACTATATTACTTTTTAGCAAAATATAAGAGAATTGTTGTTTGTTGTTCGGACTGTTAATTTCACAATCACGACTGAACCCAACAACATTGTAGTTTTACCTTCGACAATTATTATTTCTGCGAGTAATAAAAAGTTGGCAATGCTTATTTTAACGATAAAATAAAAACATAAAACGTTAACATAGGTTTATGTTTTATTATTTTTATGTTTTACAGCAAAGTAGAGACAAAGACTGATGTTGTTTAAGCGATAGTTTGTTAAGCTGAACTATACAGAGGTTGAAGTAACCAGAGCTGCCGAAAGCAAAGTTATATCAGAAACAGATTAAAATTTTTGCACGAACCCAATTAATCGGTGAAATTTAATTAATAAAAGCAACGATGTAGAGAAATATTGGGCGGACATGACGTTCATACGTACATATAATATTATTCAATTTCGCACACATGGTTCACTGGTCAGCGGGAAACGTTGGTAAATTGTGAACGGCTGTCGAAATCCAATTAAAGTTCAATGAAGACGCCAATTACCGACAAATCAATAATTCATTACCATTATTTCCGGAATAAGCTATTATCTGAATTGTTTGTGAATGTATTAATATCCACGTTTCCGACAAATCCATATCATAGTTCAAATAACAGCAAGCTATTGTACAAATATGTAAACATTGTGTCGAAATACATACAATACCGTGAATATGTAGAAGACGTTTTAGGCAATCAAATAGTAATATGGGTAAATTTATTTAAAAAATCTGTACAATTCGTTTGTCGTTTCTAGATAAAAGCGGGTGAAGTGGAAGGCATTGCAAGCAAACGGCGATATCGACCGGAACTCGGAACCGTGAAATAAAAAACATTTGGCAACAGAAGGCGTGTCAGTTCCGTGGCGATACGCCAGCTTCTCAAAGACAACACAATAAGGACGTTCTTCTATCGAAAGCAATCCGCGATGTTCACCACAAACGATACCAAACAACCATGCGGTAGACTTTTAAGTCAACGATAGGGAGAAATATGTTAGGTGTCGCGATATCGTTTGTAGCATTCAAATTCAGAATGAATTAATTTAGCACGACTCGAGTAACCGAAACAGTTTCCCCATACTGTAGAGCATTTAGCTTCAGACGTATAAATTGAAAACGTAGCCGTAATAACTAAATTACGACAAATTGAGAAGCGAATTAAATTAATTCACGTCAGAAGCTATTTGGCTGGCTCTGGAGGTGGGTGTTTGAGGCGAGATTTAGTTTGGTCGCGGCCGGAGTTCGGAGTAGACGAGAGCTTAACTTAATGATCGCGTACGGCGCAACGGGAGGGTATATTCTATTCGACGGCAAATTGAATCTGGGAAGAGCTATTAGCCGACACCGCAGCGCGTTCCCAGCTCGTGCCAAACGATCGCGCTCATTCTCTACTGAACTCGCTACGATATTGTTTAAACCGTGTGATAGCCTGTTAACTGCAAGCAAGCAGCGTCGCGCGTGAAACTAAACGACATTGCTATTCCAGAGGACTGCGATAAGAAATTTGGCTTGTATGATGCTAAAACATTTCATTGCAATGTTCAAAAACTGTTAGCTTATAAGGATAAAACGTTGTTGTACATTTTTCACATTTTACCTTCTAAAGAAGTAAAGTAATAAAGAATATAAGACATACTCAACAAGACCGAATGAACAACAAGACAATCAAATTGTTATTGCAACCCACTCCGTTTGCTATGACGTCCATTGAAGCAGGAACCTCGGAGCAATCTTTATTCCAAATGTTTTATATTGGAGTTGGTATAATTTATTCCCAGGTCTGCGGAGAGATTTCTCGTTTTATTCAAGCAACAGCACGGACGGCGGTGGGAGGCAAATTGGATGGGATTGCGACATATCTTGGCTAGCGGCGACCGTGGTGAACTGTCGAAATGCACGAGGAAGCACATAAGGTAAACTGCTCGCATTCTGCCTGGAGTGCTCCTTGCGAATGTGAACCTATTTAAAGTTTAAGCGCACAATTTTTAAGAAACCAACACGTCGACAAAGCTTTGTGTGCTTTAGTGGGAGGATAAGTACGAGTAAGATTGCCTCTACTTTAAATAGCAACTTTATGTGAAAACGTTTGATATTCTATAGAGTGAAGGAGAAATCAAAAAGGTGTTTAAAGAAACAAAAGCTTTCATGCAGCCAATTAAACTGCGGAACGTGCCGCTGTCTATCGGACAGACGGCAGTAATGGTAGACGGCTGAGGCTAAATAAATAATTTATCAATACCATACCCACATAGCCCACCTGGTTATAATGTCTGCAATTTATCGGTGAACATTATGTCAATATGGTGTTTATGTGATTCATAATAAACGCAACAACTGTTACCGTTAAAACCAAGGTCCTAGATCGACTATTTAGGACCTGTTCGTACAAGTTAGGTACAGATAGATAAAACTCTAGAGGTATATTGTGTAAAACCATATTACCTATACAGAACAATACAAAAATTACTAAAATTAACTTAAACCAAAAGAACAACAGAAATACACAATGGGTATGTAAGTATGTATGTATGCAAGGTATGTACTTGAGATACTATCTAAGGTCGAGTCTTGAAGCATACCTACAATACATTATCTTTCATATAAATAGTAACAACTTCTGTTAAATATGGATCCACGTTAAGAATTTGTTATTTATCAGAATCTAGGAAAATCGCAAACTTATGGTAGGAATATTTTATTTTATCGAGTCAGTTGCACGCCCACCGTCTGCGCTCTATCTGCTTTCATATTTAGTAGACATAAGCGCATGGCGATACTTCTGGGAACTTTCGACTTTGTTTTTATAAGTTATTTGAAATAAATTAAAAGTAAAAAAAACTTTTTAACAAACAAGCTTTTATTTAAACGTACTAAAAATAATAATAGGTATACACATTTTTTCATTTAAGTTTAATGTCAACTTAAAATGTCTTTACATAATTTATGTGATAAAAAAGCTTATCGCGAGATTAACCTGTGTACCTGTAACTTGATCTAATTGATTTAATTTTTTTTTTTCAAACAATGTAAATACGAGTACGGTACCTGTTTAAATCTCGCGACAAGCTTTTTTATCAATAAGTTGTTTAAAGACGTTTAAGTTGACATTAAAATTTAATGGAAAATGATTATTTCATTATTTTTAGTACGTTTAAATAAAAGCTTGCTTGTAAAAAAGTTTTTTTTACTTTTAATTTATTTTTTACTTTTTAGTTATCACTGGACAGTTCGTTTCTTATCTGTTCATCTCATGCCCGCCATGTTGGATTTAGAGTGATGTCATATAATTTTTCGAGTAACTCTCAGCAAGCCCTTTTATTTGATATCCATATTGTAAAAGTGCAATAATTAAATAACTAGTCCGCCATCTTGGGTATTCTGCCATATTGGATTTAGAGTGATGTCATTTAATTTTTCGAGTAACTCCCAGCAAGGCCTTTCATTTGATACCCATTATATAGTAGTGCATTAAAAATACCTAGTCCGCCATGTTGGATGTTCCGCCATGTTGGATTCAGAGTATCGTCATTTTATTTTCGAATGATTCTCAGCAAGCCCTTTCTTTTGATATTGTATGAGTCCATTAAAAATAACTAGTCCGACATCTTGGGTGTTCCGCCATGTTGGTCATTTCATTTTTGAGTTATCCTCAGCAAGCCCTTTCGTTTGATACCCATATTATAGGAGTACATTAAAAATAAATAGTCCGCCATGTTGGATTCAGAGTGACGTCACAAAGCTGACCATGCATTGTCATCCAAAGAAAACATGTGTACAAAATTTCAGCTCAATTGGTTGAAGATATCTGCTTCAAAATTGAGTTGAAAGATTCCGCGAACAAACATAGTTACATACATACATACAGGGCAAGCTAAATAAAAGCTTGTAATAAAAGTGAATGAGATATGAGAAAATCATGTGTCAGAATAATTTTAATCAGTATTATAGTTTTCTAAATTGATTTCACAAAAGAATAAGTTCATTCAGTTGTAAACATAAGAGAATTACAATATTTTAATATAATATGAAACTCAGAGAAAGTTGTCATAGAGTATTACAAACCGCAGTTCCAATTCAAAGAGCTTTAAAGAAAATCTGTTACTTAATGTATGTACGTACATAATAAATCCTAGACTATCCCTTCTGCGTAAAGTGAATTAGCTTTAATGTCCTGTTGGCTGCAGTGTTTGTTTCTCCGCTGGTTAATGGTTTGGCAAACCGTTCAAGATAAAGTAAACAAAGTTCGTATTTCACGTGTTGGTTCAGTAGCCGTCTCAGAAACGGCTCGTTGACAAGCCGATTGGCAGTTTGCGTACGTTTTATGCGTTTGGCGAGAAAGCGGATCCCGGAAGAGGCACGGCGATGGCTTACAGATTTAGAATCGCTGCATTTAGCCGTGAGATCACCAGCGCATTTAGGTTCGTAAACGTTGTAAAGCGCAATGTAAAATATTTGTTACATGTTGACATGCATATACTAATAAACACATAGTAACATCAACAACAAACTATTTACGAGGTGAAGCACTCATCGAATCGAGTTTACGTACTGTAAACTCTCTGTCAGAAGAATGTTTGTTAGGTTTTTAAAGATTTTGTATTAAACTTTCGCGATTAGAGCATACATACACTTGTAACCGGGTATTTCTCGCGTGAATTCCTGGTTGGAAGGGAAGACGGTCTACACGGCTGGTGCAATCCTGTTGTTATATTGAGCAACAAGATTATAAAATAAAAAACTTTAAGTAACTTTACCATGTCTTTTTTTGTAATGTGTACCCTGAGTATTGCCATCCACACATCATTCCCTATAATTTGATAGCCCACATGGGTATATTTGAAAACATTCGATTGTTCATTCCCACTACCACGCCCATCTATTTATATAAGATGTTGGTGCTTAACCTTATAAATGAGCCTGGTTTTGAAACATGCAGCAAAAGGGCTATGCCCAAAAATGGTGCCTTTTTTTTTTGATGGCACACTAACGCCACCTTGTTAGATGTGTAGAGTACTTCCATACAAACAATAGTTACTATGGCAGCTCAGCTCTAAAGTACATCCATCTCGAGTTATGCGCCCTAATCTATGACGCGTATTTAATTAGCAAAACTGAAAGTATGTATATGGGGTGTAAGGGGTTCCATACAACACCTCTCGGAACCCAAGCCAACCTCACCGGCCCGTGGTACACCCTGCCGACCAACAGACGAGGCTCTGGCGCTCCACCCACCAACCCGCACTGGACCAGCGTGGTGGGTTATGGTCCAAACCCCTACCCTATTATGACAAGCACATTAAGGAACCGGCCCCAAGTGCTCGGCGCCTCCGGCGCTAGCACCGCCGATGACAGTAGGCCGGTGCCCGCCGGAGCACGGGGCGCATACAATCCCCGAGCGAGGATCCACTGTCAACCAACCATGGCTATGAAAAAGGACACTGATAAACTTAACATTATAACTTTCAATGTTGCCACACTCCGTACAGAGGAACGTATTGTGGAACTCGAAAATGCTCTCAATACCATCAACTGGGACATTGTTGGCCTCTCTGAAGTAAGACGGCCCGGTCAAGACACTTTGGTGAGATCTAACAACATATTCAACTACGTGGGTGGAACTCGACATGAATACGGCGTTGGGTTCCTAGTCGCTAAAAAATGGCAGAATAATATTATGGAATTTGTTGCTTACTCTGAGAGAATTGCCTTGCTTAAATTCCGTATTGCTGATTCTAAAGTGCTCAATATCATTCAAATCTACGCGCCAACATCATCACATCCAGACGCCGAAGTGGAAGAATTCTATGACTTACTCGACAAGGCATGTGACAAGCACAGAGGCACTTGGACATTGGTGATCGGTGATTTTAACGCCAAACTCGGAACTGGCGAATCTTTGGACAATGATAATGTCGTTGGTCCTTATGGACTTGGTACTAGAAACGAGCGCGGCAGGCGACTCCTGCATTTTGCTTTTGGCCAGGGTCTAAACATAAGCAATAGTTACTTCCCTAAAAAACCCCAACGACGCTGGACTTGGTTCTCTCCAGACGGTCACACAAAAAACGAAATTGATTATTGCCTCTCCTCTAACAAAAACATAATAAAAAACGTTGAAATTATAAATAAAATTAAATTTAGCTCCGATCACCGTCCTCTACGAACAACAGTACATTTTGACACAAAAATACATAGATTAAGAATGGTAACAAATAACATTAAACATCTTGACAAATCCTGCCTAATTGCAAACAAAGACCGCTTTGTATTAGAGCTGAAAAATACCTTTGCGTCGTTGAACTCTTGTAATTCGGAAGACATCAACACCCAATTTATGAATATCGTAAATACAGTTAAAAGAGCAAGCTCTAAAATAAAACCCATCCGTCCGAACCAAGACAAACTAAGCGGCCCTACTAGAGACCTTCTAGAAAAACGCTCAACCGTCACATATCGCACTACAGAATATTCAATAATAGACAAACTTGTAAAGAAAAATATTCGAAAAGATTTACGACTGTTCAATACCAATAAAGTTAAAATAGCACTTGAAACCAACAGATCCCTTCGAACAGCTAAAAAAGGAATGGAAAAGGGAAAACCCAGCATAACGTGCCTCAAAGACAGCAATGGCATAAAACATGGTGACAGAAGCAAGATCCTCAATATCTGCACGGAATTCTATAAAACCTTATACGCTAAACCATCAGCGAGCCACGTCGGACCCCTGCCAGAATATTTTTGCTCTGACGATATACCACCTATCACTGGCTCAGAAGTTCACAAAGCCATAACACAAATGAAATATTCTAAGAGTCCAGGCGACGACGGTATCTCCACTGAAGTCCTAAAAATTGGTGAATCTGCTTTACTACCCCATTTAACAAACCTTTTCAATACTATACTCCAAACCGGTACATTTCCTAAGAACTTCTGTCATTCTACAATAATTCTACTCCATAAAAAAGGCGACAAAAGCGATCTTTCTAATTATAGACCCATAAGTTTAGTCTCACACGTTTACAAAGCTTTTGTCAAAATTCTCGAGAACCGAATTTCGGCCCAGTTAAATTCGAATCAACCTCCCGAACAAGCTGGATTCCGTCCAGGTTTTTCCGTCACAGACCACTTGCAAACCCTTAATCAGATAATCGAAAAGCATACAGAATATAAACAGCCTCTATACTTGGCGTTCGTGGACTATTCGAAGGCATTCGATAGCATTTCTCACGAATCGTTATTTCAAGCACTGACCAATCAAGGCATCGGATCCACGTACGTCAAGTTAATTATGAATATTTACCTTAAAAGTACAGCCGCCGTCAAGACACACACCACTGGTCCGTCTTTTCCAATAAGCAAAGGTGTCAAACAGGGAGACCCATTGTCCCCTAAATTATTTACAGCCACCCTTGAAGAAATCTTCAGAAGCTTGGCTGATCAGTGGATAGGAAAGGGAATTGTCGTTGGCGCAAACCGACTTACCAACCTTCGTTTCGCCGACGACATCGTTTTGTTCTCAACAACATCGCATCAACTACAACAGATGCTGGTAGACCTGAGCAACGCGAGCCTTTCAATCGGCTTATCAATGAATCAGTCAAAGACCAAGGTTATGACTAATAGCACCAAACATAAGATCTGCGCACAGGGTGGGGAGATTGCATACGTCGATGAATATATTTACCTCGGCCAGATAGCCTCTTTCCAGGCAAGACAAGAAAAAGAGATCATCCGTCGAACAGACAACGCCTGGAAAAGCTACTGGGCCATGAAGGAATTAATGAAGGGTAGCCTTCCAATTTGCCTCAAACGCAAACTCATGGACGTATGCATTCTTCCTATCTTAACTTATGGTGCACAAACCTGGTCTTTGACATCTCTTCAGCGCTCAAAGCTCGGAGTCTGCCAAAGGGCGATGGAGCGCAGTATTCTAGGTGTTAAATTAACAGATCGCATAAGAAACACCACACTGCGCTCCATGACAAAAATCGTCGATGCTGTCAATAAATCAGCTAAACTGAAGTGGGACTGGGCCGGACATGTGTGTCGCATGTCGGAAGAAATGTGGGCAAAGATAGCCACCGAGTGGGTCCCACATGCGGTACAACGACCGCGCGGCCGGCCCAGGCGCAGATGGCGGGATGAGCTGGACATGTACTGTGCTGACTGGTCGACCAACGCCTTGGACCGGGAAGTATGGAGAGAGGGAAGGGAGGCCTTTGCCCAGCAGTGGGATCCTACAGGCTGATTAGATTAGATTTAGATTAGAAAGTATGTGTAATAGTGAAGTGTGACTTGATGTCACACTATGCCACTTACGCCAATATGTTGCAACTTGAGTCCAATAGAGTTTGTACTGTGAAATAAGTAGTATTGAACCATTATAGGTAACTCATACTTTCAATTTTGCTAATTAAATACGCGTCATAGATTAGGGCGCATAACTCGGGACGGATGTACTTTAGAGCTGAGCTGCCATAGTAACTATTGTTTGTATGGAAGTACTCTACACATCTAATAAGGTGGCGTTAGTGTGCCATCAAAAAAAAAAGGCACCAGTTGCCCATACATTTCAGGCAAAGCCCTTTAATAGGAATTATTTTTACTTACATGGCTGTTGACATTTGTAGGGTGATTCCGACCCGTGTCTGACGCCAAGGCCGCCAGAGGCAGCCGAGGCTTTGTCGACAGGGCGTTCGTGCGAGGTGATGAAGCACATTTCACAGCAGCCTGTAAACAAATATATTTAAGAATCCACGAGTAGTCAAATAAAACTTAATCACAAAAATCAATAATATAAGTTTTTTATTTGAATCAGATGAAGAGGTTAGTTTATGGACGGCATTGCCGATAGAGTTAAAAAGAAAGCCAGGCTGAAGAATGATTGGGCCGGCCATGTAAGGCAAATTGCCTCCTGATAGGACATCGATCTTCACCAAGTCGAAGCCTGAAGCAAAACGGCCTAAGAGATTATATTTTGGTATTTTTTCATTTTTGTAAATAAGTCAAATATACAGTTTAAAAACTGTTAATTACTGTGAAATTAAGCCTTCCTTTTACCTTTTTATTCCGGATCCCTAACAACCTTACAACTACTTCGTATTGAATTTACGCTAGATTGCGTTACCAGTTATAAACTTATTAAAGGGATGCATAAACTTAATGTTAGAAAATATACCTAAGTAAGACTTCGATTTATATATTTCTTGATCTAAATACTTAAAATCTAAATAATCTTTAAATAAATATAAATACATTTTAATTAATCAAGGCCCTTTCAAATTTCAAACGCATTTTTTATTAAACTTGAATGCATTCTTCAATTATGGGGTTACAAGGAAAAATTCTAAATTTCAGATTATAACCATTTTCTTGAAAAAATTGATACTTGTTACTATATCTTCTGAACGCCTATAGGTAGAACCTTGAATGTTGAAGGGCATCATCAGCCCGCAGACCTTGATGTTTGGTATAATATTGATATATTTCATGTTGATACCTTCAGCCGTTTCGGAGAAAAAGGATCTTGACAGATAGACAAGAAAACAAGAGATCCTAAAAGGGTTCTGGCTTTACTGTTGAGGTTCGGAACCCTAAAAACTTAAATTACTTGAAGTTCGTTAGAAGCCGTTAAGAACCGGAGAATTGATACGATGTCAATATTATGGATATCGATGTCAATGACTAAATGCATAAAGGAATCTAAAATATTACAGTCAACACGGTTACCCATATGAAATTTACTAGGTAATATGAAACGCTCAACCGTTGCGTAACATCTGAGGTAGGTATGCAATGAGAATCAAACGAAAGGGAGGTTAAATAGACGCAAGCAATTTCCGTCACAGAAAACGGGATGCACATTCAGTGCATGGGATTACGCTATCAGTCTGCTGACGGGCGGTGATTCGATCGAGTTGCAAACGACTGCCACATAGCAATCCGCATTTCATGAATTGCGAAATAGGCGTTAAATAGTTTACGAATTTCTATAATAATTGAGAGTTTAATTTTTATATCCATTAATTACTTAACAAAGTATAAATTGTTTTTAAAACATTTTCCAGGGCGGAGATTATATACCAGCTACACAATATTATGTATAAACTAAACATGCCGTTCGCTTTATTCAGTTAGCTGAGAAAACTTGAATGTGACGAGTGTAAATATCTCGTTATGATAATATGTATATTTAACGTCTAACTAGAAAATGTACACAAGTTTAGTATTCACAACCAAGTAACCATAATCCAAAATAATAATTTCTGTTTGCAACATTTTCCAGAGCGGAGATTATAGTACCAGCATCACAATATTGTGCATCCGTATTTCTGCGAACGGCCTTATTCAGTTCGCTTGAGAAAACTTGAGAATGCGTCGAGTAAGTGGCTAGGAATCCTGGCTTCCATTTACGAATGACGAGCGCTTTTAACTCTGCTTACGTTCTCGCGAAGAGCTAACTCCCGAGTTGTGAATGATACTACTCGTTCCCTTCTTAGATCTTCATTTAGGTCTGACATTACGAGGATTGTTTTAAGGGATTATTATTTAAGTATCCAGAATTAAGCGTTTTAACTTGGCAAGCTTTATGTACATACATGAAACAATTACGATAGCTATTTTATTGTAAGTTCATATTTTTTACGCAGTCGTTACATAGAATTATAAAACAATTACTGTCAATGGTTTTATAATTTGATTTATTATATAAAAAGTACATTTTATGGCCTTACTAATAAAATATGCTAATTAACTAAAAGCAACATAATAAGAAATCAATAAATAAACTCTTAATCAATGATTACTTTTTTCTTACTGATAAACGTTGGTTATCATTATATTAACAACTAGCGGACCCGGCAGACGTCGTCCTGTCCGCTGTTATGTCGATATGCTGACAGCAGCGCCATCTACCGGGTTCAATTGTGTCGGTCCAACTGTTTAGGAGAAGTTAGACGTACGCCCGTACCGCTGTAATTATTTTGTCGCGCGAGAGTTTTAACTCGTAAGGTATTTATTTAAATTATATGGTCTATAATGTTAAAGAAACTTATTTGGATACATATTTACACCATCTTTGTTTGAAAGACTTCGCAATAAATGCGTATTTTTTGTAGACCTTTCAAAGAGAAAAAAGTCTTATAGACATCACTAGGTGGCCCACGCCAAAACAACTCCCAGTCTACAATACATTTTCCGACATGTTCAACCGTTCAGCGAACATGCACCAAATCTTAATACATTTTTGCTTAAAATTCTTCTCTTGAATTACTTTATCTAATTTGTTAAAAGCGCATGAAAATCCACTCAGTAGTTTTTGAGTTTTTCGCGAACAGACAGACAGACGCGGCGGACGATTTTGTTTTATAATATGTAAGGATAATAGATATTTTCCTCGCTAGAGAACTCCGATAAACGCGTGCGATGGCTGCTAATCATAAAGGGCTATAAGGCGAAGAGCATCATCATTCTAGGCCGCTGGCCCCCGCCCGGCCGGTACCGTCGCAACCGCTATGTCCCTCCTGCATTTTAAAACTGTAATATCTTCGAAAATATTCATTTAAATTACATGCTGTTAGGGGCCATATTGATCTATATTAAATGCACAATATTTAAGGTACTTAATTAGATAAGGATTAACGCTATATTGCTTAAAATCGCTTCGTAAATAAGCCATTATTTCTCGTACAAAGTAAAGGATAAAAAATGGTTATTGTGGGTTATCCCTAAGAGATAGACATATACCATCGCAGTCTTTTTAAGGTGTACAATACTGTAGTACATTATTTTGATCTATCACGCAGGTTTCAGCGGGCGTTTGCAATGTAACCGCAAAAAAATGTGTTTATTTACGACATCACATTAGAAACTGTATCTCTACTATATTATGCATAAAAATCTTCTCTTGAATTACTGTATCTTTTAACAAAACCGCATCAAAATCCGTTGCGTAGTTTTAAAGATTTAAAAAAATATAGGGACGGACAGACAGCGGGAAGCGACTTTGTTTTACACTATGTAGTGATTTATCTCGCCAAAGTATTGAACCGACTTCGAAAAGAAGGTGGTGAGAACCACCTTCTATATATTTTCTTATCATCATCATCATCATCGGCTTTTTCGTCTATTACAGACGATTCAGGCAATGCGTGGTTTGGGTGTTGCATTTTTTAAATGACTAAACAGTCCTATCTTTGACCTCACTGCGCGACCGCAGTTTTGGCAGACGTGGGTGTCCATTGCAGTTGGTGGATTGGATATATCTGCCTGTCGATGCCGTCTCGCTCGTTTCTAGGCTAATGAGACAAACCAGGTTTGGTCGTGGTGTCTAAGACCTTCGTGTAAGTTTTTTCTCGATTCTGGAGAAAAAACTTCTCCATTCTTTCTTCATTCTCAGCCATTTATATTCCGTCAATTATGAATGGATTTAGATTTTTTTAAAAGGTAGGTTCATGTTTCATAGGTGGTCCCATTTTTTTCAAAACTCTATTCTGATGATGGGTTTCAATAGTAGAAAGTGGATTCCCTCAAAGGATAGTTTCATGGACCAAATTTTTCCTTACGGTTGGGTTTATTGTCTCACTTTATAATGTTTACTTGTTTTTCACCCAATTCTGATGATGGGATTCATGATTACTCAAATGTAATAGGCGTACATATAGCGATTTGGGTGTTTTCAGCAACAAGTCAAGGATTGTATCATTTGTTAGGTAAAATTAAAGAATTATTTTTCTTTGGTAACACATAAGGCAAACTGCCTAAAATCGTGGCAGAATGCAATAAATTCCTTTTTTTCTAAAGTTATGTGTATTTTTAGCCTGTGTTTGGCGAACGCCCTTCCAACATTGTTATAATATATATGTATATATAGTATAATACGTGCAAAGCCACGGGCAGAAGTTGTAAATATTGATGACACCCCAGACAAAAAAGAGGGGTGTTAAAAGTTTGACCGCTATGGGTGTGTCTGTCGGTGGCACCGTAGCTCTTAAACGAGTAGACCGATTTGCATGAAGTTTTTTATTTATTTAAAAGCAGATTTTCTGGCGGTGGTTTTTAGGCATGTTTTATCAAAACAAATGCACAAGACAAAATAAATAAGCCAATAAACAAACCTATATTAGCTACCTTATAATTTTATATTCATCCTATTGTTGCTACAATACTCCCTACTGGGAGAATAGTAGGTGTTAAAATGGAGGATGTCTTTTTAACAGTTATAATAATCCCACTTATATTATAAAGCCAAAAGTTTGTTTGGATGGAGGTTTGTTACCTCTTCACGCAAAAACTTGGCTACGGATTGAGCTGAAACTTTGCACAGGTATTGATGTTGACCAGGATTGACACACTTTTAATTCGGGTACAACGCATGCGAAGCAGCGGGCAGAAGCTAGTATTTATATAAACTGTAACAAAATATAATACAAATTAGGGTCTTCTTTTGCTAGTTTGTTGTAAGTCCGACACATTCTTGATAGTGGGTTGTAAAAAGAAATATTATTTTTATAATGTAAGTAAGGCAAACAAATTGCTACGACTGGCTCTACGTGCTCCAAATTTTGTGTTAAATGAAGTGTTTGAAAGTAATTCAGACGAGTCTAATAAATAATGGAGGATCAAGGTAAATATACATACATACATATATGATATTAAATCCCTAGAGACTTGACATATGTATATCTGTTACGGGTAATGCTAGAAGATAAATTGAGTAAACCTAGGTTTACCCAAGGAGTTTGGGTAAAGTCCGAATAATATGAAATCGAATGATATAAAATCGACGGTGCCCCGCTTCGCGGGTCTCCTATTTCTGTGTAAAGGGTTAAAATTAACCTAACCAAACCTAACCTCAGGGTATCCCTTAGCTCGCTCTTGTATTAATTAATAACATAATATAATTATAATTCGGACTGTACCCAAACTCCTTGGGTAAACCTAGGTTTACCTAATCTTCTAGCATTACCCGTAACATATCGATTTAATATACATATCTGTACAGATAAATTATATATTCTAATATAAGTAATTAGTAAACAAAAAAAAACACCTTAAAATATTCATTTTGATAAAACGAATTCCTTTTTTATTTTTATCTCAATAGTGGACATAAAAAATCTGTATTTTTATATCCCGCCCGAAAAACTTACCTAGTAAACTGGAGACCAGGTGGAATAAAAAACTGTGCAAAGGCAGAAACAGCTTTTAGAATTCCGCCATCTTGGTAATGAAGGCACTAAACACCAAATCTTGCTAGACTGTTTAAATTTATATCTTGTTACGAGTTAAATTGCCCAGCAGCGGGACAATCAGCTTATTGTAATTGAAATTGGAACGAGTCAAAATCAAAATTAATGACTGCTAACCATCCTTTATAATAAGAAATCAGTGTTAATTAATAAGTTGGTTAGTAGTTAAGTAAACTCACTCAAAAATTAAGTTCCGTCTCTTTTTTGTGGAGAAATAAATGTTTTAGGGCGTTTCTCTGTAAACTGGGCAACTCATTGTCTCATGCTAATTGTTTAGAAAAATAACAAATCATAGATATTTCGTAGATAACTAAAGAGATAATAACCTAATCTACCTATGCTCAACATTACAAAATTTACAAAATCCAATAAAATAAACTTTAATGTCTCAAAATCGTTTTTATAGTCCTTAAAACCCTGACGTGTCACCAAAGCAAAATAGTCACTTCAGACTAAATTAACTAAAGACAGCAACTATTGAAATCAACCAGATTGTTCAATTATTTAACGACTATTGTTTGATTTTTCGTGCACTTATCACGAGCCAATACCTACAGTAAATAGACACTGATCACATCCCAATCCCAACTAATATGTTAAATGCGAATGTGAGTTTTTTTAGATTTAAGAAATTTATTTCACTAATGGAAAGCTACGACATCAGCAAGTAATATTAATAATATGCTATATTTTATACTCGTATTGCCTCCCACGGGAACGGAAACTACACGGGTTAAACCGCGGGGCGCTGCTAGTACAAAATAAAAGACGATAAAGGATAGTCAATAAGTAAACCTGGAAGGTCAGCACGTTAAGTTACGGGCTGCAATCGGTAATCGAATCAAGTTGAACGGGTCCAAAGATATTTCTCAGAAAATGTCCTATTGAGAGATGTATTGGTTACGCCTACAAGAGTTTTGGTTTTTTATACATTCAGCTGTGTTTATCAAGACTAAGTGAAGAATAACTGTTTGGTTATAAGTTATATATAACATAACATGCAAATTGCACCTTTAGAATTAGTAATATTATATATTTACTATCTTAAAATAAAAAAGGACTGTTAAAATCAAAAACTTTTACTTAGTATTAGTATCTACTAGTCGGTAACAGCATATTGAAATGCATAACAATAAATAAGACTTGATTGATAAAAACCCAGACTAGTGTGAAGTACCTACGCCAGGAATAACGGCAAGGAGCTGACACGAGGACAATATCAACTTACCTATTGTAAGTATAGATGTTACCCGCGTCGAGATAAAATAAATACCGGACAAAAGCGCCCGAGAAGTGAAAGGAAGTGGTTGACAAAGCAAATAAAAACGTTCTTAGTACCCGTGACTAATATGAAGTTTATACCGAGGGGAAGAACAATCCACCAAGATTGTAGAGATAAAAGTCATGATAATGAACCGGCTGTATTGATTCATGAATAGAGTTGAACGTAAAGTTAAGATTGACGACAGTTTTATAAGATTATTAAAACATCGTGGGATTGAATAGGCTGTAAACTTAAACAATTTAAATAAGTAAGCAGAATACGATACAAATTATTCATAGACACAAAAACATCGATAAACAAATAGTGCTACTGATATTGAAATAGTTTGACATCGGAGCTGAACATAAACATAACAACAATCAAAAAGATTTACACACACAGTGTATCGATTCATATTTATTATTCACAGGGGTGACGTCCGATCCGCACGGGAGTAGCACAAACGAGGGTCCCCAGTGACACATTTTTGAATGAATTATAAAAAAAGATTCGTCAGGTCCGGCGAGGGTGATGTGAGTCGCACGACGGAGGGGGTGTGACCAGTAAACTCAGACAAATGGCCATCAGAAAGCCGAGTCGCTTCGTTTTAGGATGTGTTATTGTGAATGCGGTGCTGCGTTTTTCGAAGTCTTCCTGTCTAGAGGGGGCAATTTTGCTTTGGACGGGTCGAGACGAGGGGCATTATCATAACCATTATTATACGATCGCAGCCGCTGACAACTGCCGTTTTGCTCTCATATGGTGCCAATGCGTATAACGCAGCAATCAAATGGATACCAGAGAATAACGTACCGCTACTGTGGATGTGTTAAGATTTTGTCAAGGGAAGATCTCACGATGTTATCTTGAGACATGTCTTCAATAAAATAGTTAACAAATTTTATTTGTGCCTTTTATTTCAATAACAATTTCCTACATGTTTTAAAATATACACAAAAAAATAAATAGCGTTAATATTAGAGTTGTTTTACGAACCCTGTTCACCCTCTAATTAAATACCGCATGTTTGTGGTTAATTGGCGTGAGAGTGTTTACCGAGGGCTAGGGGTTGTACTCACGAAACAAAATATCTAGAGGCATCATCTTATGTGAAGTGCCACGTGCGCCAAGCGGCCACGAGTGTTGACATGACCGCCGCATAGGTAATGTTCTTAAATAAATAAAAATAAAATTACTACTTTCAGTCTACACAGATGAATGATGATATAACCCACACTGTTTGTAAAGGTAACGATCCACTCAGCATAAAATATGAGATTTACCAATGGTTAAATTGAAATATCAGCAACTATAACTACCAAATTACCTAAATTGCACATTGTTATCTTCGTTATTGATTGTGTAAAGTAATTCAGATTAACTTGTATTTCAATCATATGCAAAGACTAGTATCTAATAAAAAAGACATAGTAATTGAAAAATAAATCACCAAAGTAAGCTCATTTAACATAGTATAAATCCCAGTAAGACTCCGACGAAAGCAAAATTCTCTCGAGAACTTTATGTGACTTCCACAAAGATTTTATACAATTCATTTCAGTATCGTAAAAAAGTTATCACGAATTCACAGAAATCGGGCGAGCTATTTTTCTGCCCGCGGCGGTATGCCCCGTGGGAAAACCAGCTTAATTCTAGATGCTTTCGACCATAACATTATTTAAGTTAATCGTGTTACGAAACTTGATAATACCTCTATATTTTGTCGAATGTTATTGGATATTATTCATATGCATAATTCATACACAACTAGATTCAATTTAGTGATTGAACAGTGGGCGGTGTGTTAGTGTAATCATAATCATGTAATTAGCATGTGTGTGACGCCCCATACGTAAGCGCCGTTTTTACAAGAGGGCAGGTAATCATTACATTAGCATCGGTCAATAAAGCAGTGGGCCGGCCAACCGGCTGCCCGCATGGTAATGGTAATCGTCCACCTCGCCTACAATATATGCCGCGTTGCGGTCACAGCTCGCCGACAACGCTCGTTCTATGTAATTGCTCCACAACAACGAATTAATCACTAATGTGACAGCGTCCGATACCGCAATTAAAAAATAATAACATTATAATCTGCCTCTGCGGCAATTTGTTATGTCCGGCTCATGATTATTTCATTAATTGACATATGAATAATTTTCAGTGTTTATGATACCGTTTGGAAATTAACCATGCTCATTAGAATAATAAACTGATACCTAAATGTCAGCGTATTAAACGTTTTAATTAGAGAACAAGAATTTATAACGAACTCTCGATGGTATTACATAATTAGCACTTCCATTAATCAAATAACTTGGGAACTAGATTGAAAGAGTTATTTAATATTCATCAAGTTAATCATAGCCCTGGAGAATTAAATAAGCCAAATATTTAAATGAAATACAGTAGGTACACTCCGCAAAATGCGTACGATTTATAAATTGTTATATTTGTTAACAAATGCTAGTTTTCTAGTTGTGCTACGCACTGGTTTTCTTTAAGATGTATATCAATAACGGGATTTCAGCACGGATAATAAACTTTACCAGTTTGTGCTACCATTCTAAAACAAGTGTCATGATTGCACAGCACTTACACAAAGTAAATTGCACGCAAGCGACACCTATAATTTACATCGAGTAGTTAAAGTTACACAACAATTTAGTTGTTGAACCAGCTATTCATCTCTTTGGATTAACTTGAACTGTGAAGTCTGCGAAGTTCATTGCATGCTCGATTACCCCGCAAAGACCGCGTTAAAGTGGCGACCAGCAGCGTGGCTCTCGCTTATTACTTTCTTGCGACAGAGAAAGGCTATTTTATTATTATCGTAAAACATTTGCATAAACATTCAAAACACACGTCAAAAGGGGATAAACAGTTCATAGGGCATGTTGAATTACCATAATGACATCGGCACGCGATGAATGTAAAAAAACCTGCTTTATTTGAAAATAAAATGATCCCTATAATTAGGTTAGTAGCTACGTCGGATTGTGCTAATGAATCACATTTTTTTTTTTTAGCGGGACGCATGTGTATAAGAGCTTATATGTTTTAATTGACATGGCTATGAACGGTGTTCTGAATGAGAAAAAAGGTGAAGATAATCCATCAGATCAATTTTGTATCCAGGTCGGACCCTTCCCGTGCGCATGAAATTGCATTTTGTTTTTAATCTACCGGCATCGCGATCCGCAATTTGCCTGAGCTGTTTAATTAACAGCGACACGGCGGCTCATTAATTAAGTCATCAGACAAGCCGGTGCCAGGTTAGCTCGTTGAGGATTAGATACTAAAGAACCGAGCAATAAATTCACGAATTATACTAGCTATAAATCGTGCTTACGACTTTGTTAAACATAAGTTCTGCTGTATTTTGACATGGTTAAGGGATTTTTAACGTGAAACGTGATGATCGGAGGTTACAATTTTAGATTTGTAAAAGAAAATGTCCAGCGTGCAAAAAACAATGATATTGGGTGGTCCCCACGAGGCTTCCGTCGTTTGGGACCACAAGGTATTGGGACCACGGTCCCATTCGCCGGATTGATTTAATTTAATTATTTTGCTTCCGGCGAATGGGACCACGAACCACGTGACGTAAATTGTACACTAGTCATCAAATACAGATCCGAAATAAATACAAAAATGTTTAAGTATTACCTACTTCATAATATAATAGTTCCTGTCAATTAAAAAAATAATATTTTTTTGTGTGTTGTGTACTTACCTTTGTATAAATATAAGTTATGATTATTAACTTAAATATAAACTTGCATCCTATAAATCGAATAAATTTATTTGATATGTATAGTTCGCGCAAAACTTCTTGAGCTCTGTGAAGTTAGCTTCAGTGACTGCGCAGTACACAGTTTTTAGGGCGTTGAGGGGAAGGAATGATAAAAGGGGTTCGAGAGGGGCTCAGTCTGTGAAATTAGGGTTGCCAGCGCGAGTTTTGGTGTATTTTCGTTTTATTTAGCACGCATTTTACTATGCATTTATTTATTTTTCAATTATTAAAACAAACATTTAAAAATCAGTTATTATATTAAATTAAGGATTAATAAAAACTTAAATGCTAGAACGAATTCACCTTTATTATCGCAAGAAGACAATTTTTTAATACAAAATTTCGACTATGTGGCAAGATTATTTATAACCTAGTTGGCAATATTGAATGAACATGTCAACATGCGCAACTTTTCATTTGCCGCAACGTTCACAGAGCTCAAGAAGTTTTGCGCGAACTCTACCTACCTACCTATCCTAGACGTGGATTTACTCCATGCACTTAGTGACAGATTTAGCCAACTTCAACCGTGCAGGTAAGTTTGTAACAAATGCTATCCCTCTCTAACTTTAGCCCGTTTCGCCTGCCGATCTCAAGGTTATGCTGCCCTTTCTTCCTATCGTCGTCCATGGTCATTTCAGCCATAAAACGTCCACTGATGAACACAGGCCTCCCTCATGGATCTCCATGAGGGGTAGTTGCCATTCTCACCACGCTTGGCAGGCGGGTTGGTGAGCGCAGTATGGGATGTTGATACACGGATAGACGCTGCTGCCCATCTTCCGGAGGTGTCCCTTAGCAGGCTCTTACTGCATCCACGGGTAGGAGAGGAGGGGTAACATTCTACTGCCGGCACCCCACGGCAATCATGTTATTTTATGAAAAAATTATATTTGTTCACTTTACATCATAAAACATAACACCATTGGTAAACTATCTGGTATTTATTTTAGTATTCTATTTTTTTCTTGCTTGTTAATATAATTGTATTTTCTGTGTAATTAAAATTCATAAATATAAATTACCTATTTTATAAGATTATTATGTCATGCAAATTGACATTCTTAAAATTAAAATTTATTAAATGCCGATTTTTTCAAATTATTTTTTAACTTGGCTAACCAAAGAGTAAAAAAAAATATTTGACATAATAACATAATTACTTACATTACATAAAACATATTTTCTTTTAATAATTGTTAATTATTTGTTTTTTTTTTTAAATAAATAATGTCTTCAAACAAAGAGTTTTGTTCTTTAATATTACTTTCTTTACCTACTTTTTCCTTTGACTGTACTTTATTTGCCTTGAACAATAAATTTTTTCGAACATTCCGAGAGTGGTCCCTTTCGCCGGAAGAAAAATAATTAAATTTAATCAATCCGGCGAATGGGACCGCGGTCCCTATACCTACCGGTCCCAATCGACGGAAGCCTCGTCCCCACGACAGAATCAACAAGATCAACACGACAAAAGGACTATAATTAGATCGTGAAACAAGCAAAAAGCGTCTTCGCCGTAATTAACAGTTATTGATAGGTGGCACTTAACGCAATTTAATAGCTAATCATTATTCTCCTACAGGTAAGTGGCGTCAGTACATATTTCATTTATACAAGTTCTCGGTATTGGATCGTTTTAATACCAGAATTGGCATGTCAGATAAATACTCTGTTCAGAATTTTTTTAACAAAATTACGTTACCAAAAGCTATGTTAAAAGAACAGCTGTTTTGCTGCTTTTGTTGAAAATAATTAAATACGCACAAAAGAAACCACACTACGTTCCGGATGCAGCTATTGTGAAAACAATTATTGTCAATGAAGCCGAACACTCAATAATAATCGCCAAGGAAAAAAGTTGTTTGACGGCAGTAACCACCGCAAAAAATGTTAGCAAAAACTACACAAAAGAAAGAATAGTTAATTGGTGTGCTAGGTAGATGTAACGCAATGATTGTACAAAAAGTTTTTATGCAAAGACGTAACAAATGTTATTAAAAAGTAGTTTTTACGAGCATTGTCCTTACCTAAGTAGTAACACAAATCTAATATTTAACTTAGTAGATTTCAGTTTTAATAACTCAACAACCAACTAGCTATAAATCACCAGCCGTTGATTGTTACAGTAAATAACCACAGACAGTAAAGCAACAAGTCAGTAATATAATTATTTGCCAACACAAACTTTATCTAAAAGCTTTATTGGCTATACAGAGCTATCGCAAACATAACTCTGCTAGGAGCAAACAAATCTTTGGCTGTGAAATGTGGCTCAATATTTCGTCGACGGTGAGTGAGTGTAATTGAGTGGGGAAATCAGTGTGGAAACAAATATGAGGGATGTAATCGAAATGTTTGTAAACGGGTGTCGCGTGTCACGGGGCTATTACCTGCCACGAGTGTCGCCCACCCCTCTCCTCCCACTGGGAATAAAGACCACAATTCATGTGAAAGTTTACTCTTTGCATTCCACTTCTAGTAAATGTGAATTTGTATTTGTCTGACAATTCTGTTCTACGCTATTTAATTTAAAAGATATTTCGCTGAAGCTTTGAATAATTTTCAGTTTTGCGGGATATTGTTTCTCTATTTAAGGGTTTATATTATTTATTTCGTAAACGGAGCGAATTCCGATGAAGAAATAAAATAGGTAAACAAGCTTTTTTCATAAGTTTTTTCGAATGAAATCAGAATTGGGTCGAAATGGAATTTATTACGATAACAACCTGAGCTTATAAGCTGAACAAACATTATCTATGCTTGTTTTATGATCTTGTTAATTCCACTCAACAGAATCTGAGATAAGAACTGACATAAATAAGATGAATGAATCTGTATACACTAAGCGTTGGAATAATTTCTAATTGGTTTACAGCGAATGAAAAAGAATACTGACCGTATTTAATTTCTGGTCAATGCTTTATGTGACAAGATTTATCATTGAAATTAAGTAACCTTAATACCTTTATATCTATTGTACATGATTTATACAGCGTCAGCTGATATTGATATTTACACTGCAGTGCCTGAGACATAGATGGATTACCCCACCTATACCATCTTCTCAGCTTAGCTATTGGTGAGAGGAAAGAACAGTTCAATACGTCTGAAGCTGACTAAGCCGCGGGTTTCCTTTCGATGTTTCCCTTTACAGTTAAATAACGTGTTAAATATGGACATACATTTTTAAAGAAATAAAATCCATTGGTGCACGGCCAGTATCGATCCCACGACCTTCGGATTGAATGTCGGGGGTACATAACATACCACTCGGCCAACACGGCGTTCCCTAAATATATTATTTACGCATGTAATATGTTTTGTTTTGGACCTATATTATACTAGTTATTCCCGAAGAACTAAGAACGAGCGAGCGACTTCTTTCAATGAAGTCCCATTGCATTTTGCTTGATTTGTGGCGGGCATGCAACCTCCTGCGTTTCGATCGTGTGTTGGTGAAATCTCACTGTTTAATGATCATAAAAATTCGGGCATAATATTAAATAATTATGCTCGGACAAGACAAAAATATCGATTTAAAAATCCCCATATCTCAACAACTAGACCACTTATTAAAAATCCCCCACGACAATCGATTTAATCTTATCCTGTTTCAAATTTGATCAAAATCGGATTATCAGTTCAAGAGGACCTCGGACAAAAAAAAACGATTAAACCCCCAAATCTCAAAAACCACCCCATAAATCCATTCCCCTACGTACGACAATCGATTTGTATTGATGTAGTACTCGAATAAATTAATTTTGATAAAATTAACTTAAATTTTATCAAAATACGATCATCCGTTCAAGAGTCCTCGGACAAAAATTGCGGACACACAGAAGAATATAATTGAAATGAGCTAAATAACAAAGTAAATAACTAAATTAAATGAGCGTTAAAAAGACAACCGAGTGAGTAATTCAGCTATATTGAATTCCATTACATGTAACAATGTATACACATTTATCAATGAAATACTTTACCACTCGATTAACTCGGATAAACGTCTCGGTGAACCAAGTTATTAATAGTTTTGTCACAAAATCTGTCAGAACATGGAACTTACAGGCTCACTGACGGAGCGGAGTCGCATAGCAAACGACTAACTTCTCAGTAAACATTTGCTCTGGCCTGACGTGTGTTTAGCGATAATGGAGTAATATGTTACAAATGTTTATGTTATGCGTACAATGAACGTTAATACTCCGTTCAGAGTGAATAATCGATAATACTGGAACGAAAACTGTAAAACGATACGACTGACTGTTTTGAGTTTGCAAAAGCAACAAACGTGTTCGAAACTACTAAATAATTGTTAACCATACAGTTTCTGATAATGCTGGCCAATTTTTTAAGATCATTATTAGAAGTGTAGAAGTTTTGAATAGAAAAGACAATTCGACGAACATCCGACCGCCTCGTTAATTCCATTTAACATCCACTAAGCTTTCTCTAAAAGGAAAATCCTACGTTGCGTACGATCCACAATAGATTTTCCGCTGAGTAGCTCTATTATGTATCACATCTCAAGTGATTTGTTAACAGGCGGATTGGCTCGGCTAGACTTGAAGTAATACATACTTGAACGTAAGTTGTTCTAAGTGTTGATTTATAGCTCGTTAGAGGACTGTTTATTTAGTTAATATAATTCACTATATTAGAACAACATTAGGGACATACAACTAACTAACTTTATTACATATTTATTAGTAGTAACGTTAAGTTGTTGGGAGAGTAAAATGTTTGACGAACACAAAATGCCGTCTGGGTATAAAAGTTTCAGTAAAGTACAACGTGCTTCAGGATCTGAAGAGTTCATACTTCATAGCATTGCATTTTGTGAAGTTCCTTCAGATTACTAGATCGCGATGGGCAACTAACCTGGATCGATCGCGCACAGATCGGCGAGATATGCCGCGAGCGCCAACCACCCGCCAAGCATACTTTTACGATAGCCCGAGCCAAGTGTCTCGGTCTTAATCAAATAATTTTCCGATAAATAAACATTTTTCTTCACCATTGCTTGCCGGGGCACTTCAGCGGTAAAATCGCAAGTCTCGGCACTTGGCACTTCTCATAACGAGCCCTTCGAGTACGAGGTAACATTTGCCATTAAGATCAGAGAGCGTCGAGAAAAGTTATTCCCTTTGACCTTTAGCTTAAAAGCCTTTTCGATTCATTTCTATCATCGTTTCGTTCATGCTGATGTTTTTACTTATCTTTGAACAGCATTGCTTTAATGTTATTAGGATCGTTTACATGTTAGGTAGCGTATTTTTTTTAACAAAAATGTGGCCATAAATGTAAGGGTTAAGCTGGGTGCTATGTTAAATTAAACACCTATGATGATGATAATTTTACGCAAGATTTGTTTAAGATACACAATGATAAGATCTAAACAAGCACAGAAATCTTTGAAATAGTGTACCGTAAACAAATAAGATTTGTTTGAGTAAATATTTGACTATCAAGTTGAACCACTACTATTCACACTAGTAAATAGGTGATCATGATTCTGTTACGAGAATTAGGATTCTATACACTAATATCAAAGCTTGTGTGGAATAACATGTAGTCTTTTTTAAACTTTCGCTATCACAACACATTATTACATATTGGATTATCGGGTATTTATCGCGTAATGGAATAACATGTTCTGGAACTATAAGTCGTCTAAGAGATCCAAAGCGAATCAATTGCAACAATATAACTCGGGTAGATGAGATATACTTTTTTAAGTAGGTATTTAATGAGCCATCGGTCGTCCAAGGATTCTGCTATCTAGTGGCCGAGGCCGTGATGTCTGGAACACTTATCGCAATTTAAGCCCTAAGTTTTAAACGCTTAACCGCACAGCATGGCACCTTAATCAAAGATGTTATCAACTCTTTTTGTGACTAAAATATGATCGTAAAACGTAAGCAATAGCATCCTTTATTCGTTATTACCTTTTTATGAAAAAATAAAGGGGCAGATGGCCCGCGACCGACCGCGCCGCTCGGTCTCATGACAGGCGGTATCGTGACCTTTTGTCACCTGATACTTTTCAATTATGAGAGTCGTGCATAACTTGCTCTTGTTTAAAGTACCATGGAATTATTTAAATTAATTAACTATTTTCAAACATATTGTTTTCTAAGACTACCTGTAATTCCTATAATTGTTAACTGTATTTATTCATTACTGAAGAAATCGATATTTAAGTGTTCGTTTTTAACCGGCCAAAAAATAGGAGGATCTCAAGTCGTCGGTCTTTTTGAGTTCGAATTTACTTTCAATTAGGACCCACCTTTCTTTAACTTGATTGTGATGATGTGATCCATGAGGTATTAAATGATTATAATAGTGTTTACTGGAGTCCCCTAAGATATAGTAAACATGCCCTAAATTTAAACTTGACGTTGTTTTTTTATTTCAATTTATAATGTTTGCTTGTTTTTACAACCAGTTCTGAAGATGGGATCCATTATAAATCGAGGGAAATACTCAAATGTAATAGGCGTGCTTATAGCGGTAACAAGTCAAGGAGTTTATCATTGAAGTAGTTTTAAATTAAAGAATTATGAGATAAGTATATAAATTAAAAATTGATTTCAGCTAATACCGGTATTGTTGAGGGACTCCAGTAAACACAATTATTTAATTCCTCATGGATCACTTCAACCAAATCGATTAAAAGAAAGATGGGTCCTAATTGAAGGTGAGTAAATTCGACCTCAAAAGATTTTTTAAAATCGGATCATAAACATCAGCGTTGTGAGGTAACAAAGGTGCGATTCGAAGTTCCTCGGGACAGCCTGGGTAAAAAAAAAATCACTACCTACTTATACGTAGGTAGTGATTTTTTTTTTGTGTGAATTGAATATCATCATTTCAGCCATAAAACGTCCACTGATGAACACAGGCCTCCCTCATGGATCTCCATGAGGGGTAGTTGCCATTCTCAACACGCTTGGCAGGCGGGTTGGTGAGCGCAGTATGGGATGTTGATACACGGATAGACGCTGCTGCCCATCTTCCGGAGGTGTCCCTTAGCAGGCTCTTACTGCATCCACTGGTAGGAGAGGAGGGGTAACATTCTACTGCCGGCACCCCACGGCATCGGAATTGAATATGAATCAACATAATTATTTCATATTTTCGACAAATTTCGAGAGATAAGAGATCGAAGAACCGATTAATCAAATGATGAAAAAGAAGAATCGCATTAAGTATGAAACTATTTAGTAATTATTTCTTAAGACAGTAATGTTCTACATAATTCCCAAACTGTATTGTATTAACATCAATATTGATTGAGCTTTACAAGCCGCAAGGTCGGGATCGGCGACCGAGAGCTCGTCCGAGACACCCTTTATCGTCCCATCCCCTCGTAGCACACCCCCAGAGCTCAATGTTACACGCTGTGACATAAATACTTACCTCGCTTTAAGTTTTCTACAGCAAGCCACAATCACTTAAGTACTATGTCACAGCTCCTTTTATTTTAAAACAACAATTTAGCTGACAGCATGATTTATAGACCTGTTTTGTTTGTCCACTTAAAATTTACAACGCAATATTCCACTTTCTTTTTTAAAAATATTTCAGAACAAATGAGTTTCAAAAGAACGCTCAAATACGTCGTAGGTAATTAAGGAAAGTATCAGTTTGAATATGAAACAATAAGGCAAACCTTAATTATGATAAGCAGCTGATTGTAATGGTTTGCCGTTTTTAGGGTTTCGTAGTAAAACGAGAAACCCTTATAGTTTCGCTTTGTCTGTCGGTCTGTCCGTCCGTCACCGGCTTTGCAAAGGGACTATTAGTCCATAGTAGCAATAGTAGTGATAATGTAGCTTTCTAATGGTGAAAGTGTTTTGAAAATCGGTCCAGTAGTTTTTGAGTTTATTCGTTATAAACATACAAAATATAAAAGAGAAATACAAAATATAATAGAGATAGTTAATGTTCACAACCATGATAGTTTCAAAAGATTACCTTTAGTTCAGAAGGATCAAATAAAAACAGATTTTTGATGAACCATTCATGGCTGCTGTTTACTTGTGCCTAATAAAACGCACGTTACTTTCAAAACATACGATTTCCATGCTACCTAATTCTCATTAATTCTAAAGAAAAGCAAACTAAAATTATTTGGCTAGCCTCACTCGTTTCTCTGGTATTCCTCAAAATAATTGGCTTTATACTACCCAATCGTAAAATAAATAACAATAACATCTTAATATTTGACGTTTGAACGAACTTTGTTGAATTGACAACAACCAACAAAAAAATATCTAGAACTTACTACGCCAACACTATCGGTTCCTCCGATTTCGGATAAATTGTGTGAGTTAGTACTATTTATTATTTTTTATTTCACCGTATGTATTTATGAATCTATTGTTTATTAATACCGTGATGTCACCCAACCAGGAGCAGTCTGAAAATCAGCGTTGCCCTGTACTTGGTGAAGGGCATCATGGAGCTGAGACTGTCCCTTTTTGGTCTACACCAGCGCAGACATCTAGCCGTCTATCGACGACTTCATGACAACTATGATATTGTTAATCTGTTATTTATTTTTGTTTGGTAAATTGTCTAATGTAAACCTTTGTTTTATTTTTATCTACAAATACTTTTTTTGTTTTGTTTTTTGTTTGAGTGCACCTAGCTAAAATGTTTTTTTTCTTAACTCCTCTAGGGCGCTTTGTTGTCCTATGTTCTAACTTTAATCTGTAAGTACATATGTCTGTATTCTGTGCTGTGTGTGTACCAAATAAATGCTTTATCTATCTATCTAATCTCTTTCCAGATAAAAATCTTGAAGAAGCGAACAGCTAGCCGAGCGAATCGAATACCACCCATCCTACAATATTTCACGGTTGCTAACTTCGTGCTATAATATCCAATCTTTCTTGACCGCTTATCAGGTAGACGGGCCTTGTCAAACTTTTCAAATTAGTGTTGAACATGCCGCACCATTTTTTTAATTTTATAAACAAAGTTGAGTAGCTTTTTTGTTCGTAGCAGGCGAATGTCGATTACTTTTGTTGTCTAGTCGTAACGAAAATTCACGTAGAATAAACCAACAAAGTAGAAATGGTTAAAACACGACGTAGGTTTAGGGTTATTTCTATTTTAGGGGGCGAAGCCCCCTAATATGCATAGCGCTGTTTGTCTGCCTGTCTGTGTATGAGACGATTACAACCGAACGCGTTGACCGATTTACATGAAAACTTTTTTGTTAGCACCGTCTTAATGAGAGAAGGGTACTGATTGATTTTGGTGACCCTTGGGTCACAGGAACCGGAGTTATTGTGACCTCAAAAGGTATAAATAATAGGTCAAATAGAACAAGCGCTTATTGACATTGACTTTGTAAACGTTCCGTACCTATCAAAGAAAAAAAATATGGAAATTGGGTGATTTAATAATTGTGCAAAATTTATTATTCTGATTCTATACAGCCGTAGGGCATCCACTGCTGGATAAAAGCATTGATCACTAAGTACTGATTATGAGGGTTTGTTGCCATACCACGCTCGGCAGGCAGGTTGGCGAGCGCAGTACAAGATGTTGATACACGGAAAGACGCTGCTGGTCATTTTCCGGAGATATCCCTTGGAGCTAAATTCAACTACGGCGGTTAAGGGTAACTGTTTCGAAACATTCCAACAAAAAAAAAAATATTGAAATCGGGATTCACGAGGTAAAATTCGCCGGGTCGAGTTAAATGTAGCCTATGTTACCCGGGCCGTAATAACAAAACAATTGAAACAACGTTCATCAAAATCGGATAAATAGTTTAAGCGCTACGATGTTACAATAAGTACCAAAATTCGAACATACAACATACCCTTACGCATACTACATTATTATTATTATTATTATTTAGCCTCCTCTGTCCCACTGCAGGGCAAAGGCCTCCCGAGCGAATCGAATACCACCCATCCTAATAATAAATCCTTCATTGTACATACTACATAAACTGATAAAATCATAACACTTCTTCAGCAGCTTTGCTGTAACCGTGTAAAAGGCGCATTATCTAACTAAGGTTTAGATAACGCGCTTGTTACGATAGCCGCTCAGGTTCTGAGCGACTTTACCGTGAGAAAACTGTAACTGAGCACCATGGCGGGTAATTGTTGACATTGAAGTGGTCTTTCTGTGCTGCGCACCGCCAACCCGCAGGCGTCGAGTGACGGTCACGGTTGACTTGCTTAATAAAAGTACGATATTATAAACTAAACAACGTATTCATTCATCGTGTGTACTATTTTATGTGAATAAAGATAACAAGCATTGGTACGGGAGTACCAGAAAAGGGGGCGAAGGTTTCCGAAAAATGTCATTTTTGACCTTTGGTGACCTTTTGATGTCACAATAACTCCGGTCCCTGTGACCCTAGGGTCACCAAAATCAATCAGTACCCTTCTCTCATTAAGACAGTGCTAATAAAAAGATTTCACGTAAATCGGTCAACGCGTTCGGTTGTAATCGTGTCATGCACAGACAGACAGACAGCGCTTTCCATAATAGGGGGCTTGGCCCCCTAAAATTATCAGATGCAATGTTCAATAACAATAAATTTTATAAACTGGTGATTTTAATAATTACATTTCTAGCATTGTTTCATTTAGAAACAAAGCTGGAATGTATAAAATCTAGGTATTGAATAAAAACTGTTAGTATAGAGTTAATTAATTTAGTATGAAATCGATAGGCCCGAATTAATAATTGTGATTATTATCATTATTGTAATGTTGGGCTAATCTATAGTAATATTTAAATAATGAGAAAAGATTTGTATTTTGTATGTTTGTAACAAATAAATTCAAAAACTACTGGACCGATTTTCAAAATTCTTTCACCATTACATCAAACGCTACATTATCCCTGAGTAACATAGGCTATATTTTATACTCATATGCCCACGGGAACAGGAACTACGCGGGTGAAACTGCGGAGTGCGGCTAGTTAATATAATATTAATAATAAAACTATTAGTAATAAAATTCAATTAAAAAATAACTTGTGACAGTCATTTACAACTACAATAATTGTTGATCATGTTATGGTGCATGTATGTGTTTAATTGGGGTAATAGATGCATTTATGGAGTTGTTATTGTTAAGTATGATTTAAAGTTGACAGAGTTTATTAATTCAACTCTGCCCCATTGATCATTCTTTAAGCAGGTCAGAAACCATGAAATGCAATATAAAAGGATTTAATTTATACTTAAATCATTAATGGAATTGGATTGTGCACTCTGTTAAACATAATTTATAATGTAAATGTTACAGTTATTGACATATGCGTTGCGTTTGACGTCGTAACACTGCCAAAATATTTAGCGAAACACTTTTTTAAAAGCTGGTTCTAAATGTATAACATTTTCTTTAAGGCAATAAGGAAATCCGCATGTCCGAGTTAACCTAGTCTTACGAGTCCTGTACATCCACTAGCCTATATTACGACAAACTAAGATAAGAGCACTAAGCAGTCTACTTCCCTGTTGGCCCAGTATTCATGTATTTCACGATGTACTATTATTAAAATATCAAGGAAAAGCCTTAATAAGCGTTGTTTTATAAATTATTAATAAGCTTTTGGCTTTGCGAAAATAAATAAATATGCATTGCAAATTCTTGAACTAAGTACATGGTTCAAGAATTTTTTTAGGCAATGCAATTGACGAGGTCCGTGGCGCAGCGGGCGAAGGTCCGCCTGCGACCCAAGGGGTTGCGGGTTCGATTCCCGCCTCCGGACAAATGTCTGTACGATCTGCAGATATTTGTTCAGGGTGTTCTGGGTGTTTTTCTATGTATAATAAAAATATGTATCTATTTAGTATAATGTATTAAGTATATCAGTCATCTAGTACCTATAACACAAGCTCTGCTTAGCTTGGGGCTAGATGATGCTGTGTGATTTGTCCAGCATTATTTATTTTATTTATTTATAATTGCTGATGTATTCACATAATGCAATTAATAGTTATGCTGTAATCATCATAATCATTTAATTTCAGCCTGTTTGCACCAACTGTTGGTTATAGGCCCCCTCTTTCATGACCCACTGTTTATGGTCCCTCGCAATATTATATACCTGTATTTCACTGCTGGGCAACATGTGATATTTACATAATATTTAAACAGAAGAAGAATGGGCAGCAGAGTCTTTCTGGGTATCAGTATTTCGAACTGCGCTTCCCAACCAGGTTACCAAGCGTGGTGAGTATGGCAACGACCCCCTCATGTTCAGTACTTGGAGATCCGCGAGGGAGGCCGATGTCCAGCAGTGAATGTCCTACAGCTGAGATGACGATGATGAAGAACTTTATTAAATGTTTATCTCCTATAATTAATATCTGCAGATATTTGTTCAGGGTGTTCTGGGTGTTTTTCTATATATAATAAAAATATCTATCTATGTAGTATATATATGGTATTAAGTATATCAGTCATCTAGTACCCATAACACAACCTCTGCTTAGCTTGGGGCTAGATGATGCTGTGTGATTTGTCGAGCATAATTTTATTATATTATTATTTATAATTGCAGTTAACATTTAAGCATTATTATTATTTATTTTTCATCATTATTATTATTTAAGGGAAGGGAGGCCTTTGCCCTGCAGTGGGAAACATCAGGCTTATAAATAAATAATAATAATAATAAATTATTATTTAGATTATGGAGCTGTTATCTATCACAGTTTAGACAGAGAGAGTATAATTCGATGTATTGTTTATTTTTAAAACTACCCAAGCTCCAGGGACTAATGACTGTAATAATACACTCACATGCTAACAGCATAATTTGTTTCATAGTTTTCAAAATTGTCATGATAGCTTTACCTTATTTGGGGCTACTATGGCTTTCTGCCTTATCTTCTGCATTTATGTATAATAAGCCCATCTTCTACAACATCTGAATCCTCCACCTTTGGGGATGCTCATAGAATGCTGCCTGATACTCCCTGGTATTTCACGGAGTTGGTCTCGCTAGCCAGACCCTAGGGTCAGGGTAGTCAACAAGTGCAAATCTGGTATCCCCCACCAGCATTCAAGTCAAAAATCCAACTCAATAAATGTTTAATGATAGAAGCAAAGTACTTATTAGAAGTCAATTTACATAAGAGTAACAAAACACATTTTAATTGAATAAAGCTCATAATTGAATTTGTTTACTTCAGAAAACTTTTTTCAAGTGAGGGAAAGAAGCAAAACTGCACTCTTTCACTTCTATTCATTCAATAAAATTAGATAAGAATTAAGTATCACATAAGAGCATAAATTGCAGCATTCCAATATAATATTATCAAAACTCAAGGATCGGATAATCATGCATAGAAACAAATATGTTCAAATGTATTAGTTCAACTAAGCCAATCACATTCAGATTGCCTTATCAATCAATCAAAAGTTGTTGATATGACATAATGTGGTGTTTCAATAATGCTGGTCTCTGATAAGACACTCAATCTATAACTTTGGAAGTTCTCAACTATGAAGTGTTTAATACATATCATTAACGTATGGTAGAGTCAAGTTAAGGGTTGGAAGAGGTGCATAATGCCCGTTAAATAGGCCCCTGCAGTCACACAGAATAAAGTATTTTGTTAAATGTTGAATTTGAATGTCAGTCAGTAGATAGAGCTCTCGGTTTGGCCTAAAATAAAAAAAAATTGAATTAAAGTTACAATTCAATATTTATTTAAAATAATTGATTTTGATTCATATAAAACTTTGTGATAAAAACAATCTTTATAATGAATTACACTCTTCCATGTAAGTGTAGCTGGGATAGGAGCTTCTTAATATGAGAACTGAAAGATAATTTGATGTTGCATAATTTTAGCAGAATTTTAAACCCTAAGCTCGGAATGTGTCAGTATTCATAATGTATACATTTTGTTAGTATACACCATTACTATAAAAAGCTTTTCCTAGCATTTCCATCCCAAACTATGCTGTCTTTATAAGAAGAAGAGACAGCTAAAAGTTCTCTTTAATTTGATGTATAATTGCTAACAGTTAAGCTTATCTCGTTACGTGACCTAAACCTTTGTGAAATTTCCTCAGCATTTAAACTTACGTACACATGGTGTACTCCAAGCACTTGAAGAGTTAAGGGTTAAATGGTTGAAGCTAATGAAAAGATGACTGAAACTAGACAGAATGGTATGATAAAAATGTGTAGGAAAATATGAATGGCATGTTAAATTGGGTTTTGTCTGGCGGCAGGATGATAATGGCTAGTATAATAATAGTTCCTCCCCTGCAGTCCCAGTCACAAACCACCTTGCTTCGCAGTTGGTGATGGACCATTTTAATATATTTTTTACTGTCGTTTTTTTTACATTTGCTTAAATAGTAGAATAAAGTGGATTTACTATTATTATTATAGCCTTTATTCAGACTTTTGTTTATTAGGTATTATTCAGGTATTTATGGATGTGTTGTCTCTGTGTTTGCTCATTTGGACAAAGGCCTCCTCCAACTGTGAACATTCCTCTCTATTTCCTGCTACTCTTGTCCATTTTCCACCAGCCACTGCTTAGATTTCATAAACCAATATTCTGGATGGTCTGATACTAATAACATTAAAATAGCTCAAGGTACAATAAATATTTAATTGAGATGTCAGCCCTTGTACCCCTCTTGAAATATGTTCAGTGCAAACATCCTTGGTTCCCATAAGATCTGATTACTTTGGGTCTAGATAGTGCATGTCAAATGTCCAGCAATTTTAATTTATGCTGATAAACCATGAACATAATAATTGAACATTACACATTTGATAACATTTATTATAGCAATATTAGCAATAAGATTGAGATGGTTGCATAAGCTTTGAATGCCACATGTGCTGAACCACTATTCATGCAACATTGAACAACCAGCGGTAATAACATATTAAGTTAAATCAGTAACTAGTTTTATACAAATACAATCTTACATCATGATACTTTATGATATCAGCATAAATTCAACAAGTTTTTAGTTAAATCTAAACTGATACTGAACTGGTTGTATTTGGAGATCATTTATGCTTATAATTGCCTCATCAGAAGCCTAGATTGAGCTTGTTAATATCTAATTGAAATACAACATTAACTACATTCAGATTTGTTAAGGTTGACTATCCTACAATTGGTTTAACTTTCAAGTGTTACATTGTTTTATACATTGCAGCATACCAACATTTCAGGACGTCGGCGGCGCGATACCTAAATGAGCGCAAATGAAACGAGCGAAAGCCACTTAGACCGAATTTACACTTAGTGGGAGACCGCGGCTACACGCTCGCCCGCCGTGCCGATAGCCGCGCGACCAGTCAGCTGCTCGACTCATTATACATTTTGCGTACGCGATTTTGAACTAATTTTTACAGGTAGGTACTAAGCAGCAATATGCTTTCATACACAAACCTACCTACTTAAACCCCGAGAATAAACCAACCACGAAAATTTTATTACTACTCTGGCTTTTTACAAGTAGGGTTCAAATGCTGGGTCAATGCACTTCCGAGACGAAGTCCGAAGCGATTACGAAGCGCCGTTTTTGTAATGGGATACAAATAAAGACACGGCACCCTGGTATACGAAATCGATTAGATACTTATTACATTTGCGTAACGATACAATTTGCATACAAAGACTTTTCATGCTTTTCAGAATTTAGGCCTTATCAACTGGCCACAAGGTGCACCCTATCAGATTGTTATTACCACATTGACAAAATACCTAAAAACTTTAATTGCAAGGTTTTGTAGGTCATTATGTAAATGTAAACAACGTTGGAATGACATACACGTACATAGGAGGTAAATAACTGCGATTATGCACTATTGAAAAGCGATTAAGTACATAGGCTGGATCCTAAATGCCTTTTTTTACAGCAGCGGCTACAATATTGTGGAAAGGAGCGAGGGTGATAAAAAGTGATTTACCTCGAGGTCTTCATAGGTGCGAAATGCCATTATGGCGAAACCATCGATGATGTCCTCCTCTGCGAGCGGCTCTCGGGACTTCTTCCTTCGGGCCGGAGGACGAGGTGGCTTTTCTCTCGCCGGAGACTCGTCCTCGCCACTGTCCCCATCCTTAACTTTGCTCTCTCGCTGTGCTTGCATGCGCTGTGCCCGCTCCCGTCGCCTGTTTCTCTGCAGATTGCGCTGCTTTACTTCGTTCTCCATCGTTCACACATTATTCGTAAATCACCCGACCACCGTGCTTCACAACACTAAAGTCCGCACTACACATTTATCACTCATGGTAAACTGATTATTCTATTGTGAGCTAACCAACAAAATAATAAACTTGCACACAGAAAAAGACAAGAGGCCGTTTCCAATGGCGGATCGTACACCGTTGCCGCATTGCAAGTAAAATGGCCGCGTAGCACTCCACGGGCTGTTTTATTTCACATTCACGTTAACCGGGACATGATTCTACTTATGCTAACACATAATGTAATATATTTTAATCAGAATGAAAACAATAATACAATAAAATAACTCTATACATTTTCTGCTTTCATCAAGTCAATACAATGAAAGGTGTTTCACGACGCCAACGCTGCGTTGCGGTCGCGATGGTGAACTAATTCGGCGCTACCAACATGACAATCCAACATTCCGCGATATCGGGCGTCATTGGCAATGTGAACTTCAGCGTATCTCCTCTTTTGTATAGTTTTGTCTCGTTCTCCCACAAAATGTAAATACATCGAAATTCAACTTTTTGAAATTGAGATTACTTTTTAAAATGTTATTAGATTTTTTAAATGCCTATCCTGATAGGATGATTTTGGACATGAGACATTGTAGCAAAAAAAGTTTAAGTTTCATAGATAATGGATATGATTTGTCCTAATGTCAGGACATCTGTATACTTTTGTAGTGTTGGTAGTAGAAAATTTAATATTTTGGTAGATTTTCAGAATACTGGCAGCTCCGTCTTGAAATTGGCCAACAAGAAAAAAGAGCTGTGTGTTGTGTGTGTGTTGTTTGTTGTGACTTCACGTTGTGTTGTGTGTATGTGTCAGCGTATTGGTAGTATGGTAGTGCAGTGCTTTGTGAATATAAGTGTGTCGTTTGAGTGCAGATAAACCTACGTACTTGCTTTCGCGAATAGTGGTAAATCCGTTGTGTGTGTTGTGTACGTATGTAGTGTATGTACAATAGTATTTGTATAGTAGTGTAGGTAGGTAAGAATTTACCTACCTAGTCAGATCTTATCAGGTTGCAAGAAATTGTTGGCGTACATATAACTCTCAAGTTATGATAAATAATGTTTATGATAACTTAAACAATTAATTGGATTGATTTTCCTCAGGTACTTTTAGATCTACTAGAAGTTAAGTGCTTAAGTAGGTACTTACTTACCTATATTAATTTTAAAAATGAATTGGAAATTTCTCACATCGTCTTTTGTTTATAAATACTCTCTCACTCTAGGCACTCTAGGAAACACTCAGACCAACAACAGGAAACAAATGCAGCTTTCTCTCTCAGTTCATTAGTTCACAACTGGTTTTTATCTAAACAATCGGACACAGTATGTAGAAGTAAAACATTATGATCACTTCACAGGAAATATTAGGTTGATTAAATCACAAACTATTAGCGTTAAGCAATCAATACTGCAAGGCAGTGTTATCGGGTGTATTTTGTTCCTTAAATATAATATATTTATATATATTATGATATTAAAAATGACTTGACAAAAATTTCGACGAACACTGTACCCTTTTCGCAGATAATAATATCAATAGTATTACCTAGCAAATCTGGAGACAACCTTTACGAACATTTAGATATAATATTTAATAAAATAATAGACTGGCTATCATGGAGTAGCATGGAGGGCATCATAATTTACCATTAAATTTTAATAAAACTGTTAATTCAATTCCAAAAAGCACCACTACAAATACAATACAACTTCCAAAATACTCCAATAAAAGTTGTAAACACATATTCCCTCTTAGGAATACATTATAGATTCTAACATAAATTGAAAAAATCGCTTTATCAATTAAAAAATCTACATAATAAAAACAGCCACCTGTGCCTATTATGCATACGCCCATGCTTGGCGGCAGTATGGCATAACAATCTGGGGAAATAGTACTGATACCTCAAAACTTCAAAAAAGAGTATACCTTAAGTAAGAATAATCCAAAACATAAAGAGTCAACAGAAAGCTGCAAACCCTTTATTCTGAGTGCAAACCCTCATGCAAACCTTACTTCATAAAAGAAAATATTCTCACTGTGACAGGTATCTACATTATATAGCAGAAATTTGCGTATTTGTTAATAATATTCTCTAAAGAGGTGAATATGTTAAAAAGAACATAATTATGCACCTCCTTAGAGAATATTCGCGTCTACAAAATCTAACAAAAAACGAATAAATTCGTTCTCAAAACTACAAATATTCCACTCCGGCACACATGCCATGTCAACGAAAATCTACAATACCCTTCCCGATAGTATACCTAACAGATGAAAACAACATTTGCCGTGGGGTGCCGGCAGTAGAATGTTACCCCTCCTCTCATTCCTGTGGATGCAGTAAGAGCCTGCGAAGGGATATCTCCGGAAGATGGGCAGCAGCGTCTTTCCGTGTATCAACATCCTATACTGCGCTCGCCAACCCGCCTGCCAAGCGTGATGAGTATGGCAACTACCCCTCATGGAGATCCATGAGGGAGGCCTGTTCAGTAGTGGACTTTTTACGGCTGGAATGATGAATATGAGAATAGATAACTATATTGTTGTGCTTAATTTAATGTTTATCTTAGTGATTATGTTTGTTTGAGTAAGGTACTAACTAGGTGAATCTAAGGTGAAAGTAACTGGTTTAAAATAGGTACTTGTATAGTTTTTAGTAGGTATTTAATAAATTGCTATTTACTTAGAGATACATACTTACCTAAATTGTAGTGCCCTCACTGGGCTCATTTTGGAATAATTCAGCTAATTATAAGACCAATACTGTACCTACACATAACGCAATAAATATTTTGACTTGACTTGACTTGAAATGTAGGTACCTACACAGCGGGAATCGAACAGGCAATGTCCTGAGGCTCAGACAAGCATAAGTAGACTTATAGGCCAACGGAATCTATTCATTGTTAAAGAGACATATAAATATAAATATCGATTTAAATTGGTTACAATATAGCATGATACACAAAGGAAGAACATTTCAGGGAGATGTAGGTAAACTTTTCAGCAGTGGGTCTCTACGAGCTGACAATGATGATTCTGTTATCCTATTTTGTACTTGCATAGATGTAAATCGTTAAATCTTTGGTTACTTTCTGCTGTGCTTGTGAGGTTGATATAGTCGACTTTCGATCTGAAGGTCGCGGGTTCGATACTTAGATTTTTCTAACATGAGCTTTAACGGTGAAGAAATCGCAAATAAACCAGCGGCTTAGTCAGCTACAGACGTATTGACCTGTTTTTCCCTCTGACTAACTGCCGACTAAGCTGGGGTATAAGCACCTGGTCTATGTGCTAGACAAGCCTAATCCATCGTACAACGTCCTGCGCACTGCAGCGTCCCGTACAGTGAATACCAGTTGCTGACGCTGTATAAATAATGTACAAGCAGTAGGCACAATTATATAAATATTTTTCCGTGGTGGGAAACGAACCCGCTACCTCCTGCGTATTAGTCGGCTATTAGACCAACTGAGCCACAATGGCAGTTCGAAATAAACAGCGTACTAACCACATAAACAGATTTAGGCAAGTTCTTTGGATTTAGACAAAGATTTAAATTCTTTGGATTTTGCTACTATTTATGAGATGCTTGTTGTATGCACCTACCTAATACACTCTTCCGTCTTATGGTGCAATTTTGCACCTAGACGACCTATATGCACCTAGACAATTTTGCATCACGACTAATAAAAATCTGCCAACAGTCCCAAGGTGCCCTTGCATTTTGTTGCCCCACTTTGGCGGCTGGACCCAGCTGGGCCACGCTAGGCGCCCTCTGCGCTCGCCATATTCCGGTAACGTTGTCACGGCCATCTGCGGCCAAAAACTTTATAATGTCCATTCAAAAGAAAGAACTAACTAATTCAAATTAAGTTAAGAGACCGCAAGGTCCTACCTAAGTCTTGAGTTAACCGCATGACTATGAAACATTTACGTAGGTAAATTGCTCAGTGAGCCGGGTAATGAAAACGGCGGCGGCGCCTATTGATTCTTCGCGATACTGTGGATCTCGTAGCCCCCGATGGCTTGCTTTGTTGAAGTTCCTCTTAGGTTTACGCGCATGACTGCTTATATTAGTGATGTGACGTACACAGGTATGGGCGTAGGTAGTTTCTAGGGTGCACTGGGGTGTAACTATGGATACTCAACCTATTGGTAGGACGTAAGTATATGTTAGCTACCTATCTAAATGTTGAGGGGGACGTTAACTTTTGATGCAAAAGTACCTACCACCTACGGTACCTACCAAAGATTAATTCTTTGCCACCTACTAGTAAACCAAAAACTAGCGCTATCTGGCAGATACGTAGATATCTATTATAACTACAGAGGTCTATCTGATATTTGCGATTATAAAGTTTCTTCAATTAAGTTTTCAGGGAGGGCGATATCGGACCAAACATAAAGATTCACATTCACAAACAAACGTTTAAGTTTAAAAGTTTTTGTAAGTTACCATGCTGAAATAACTGTAAAATGTATTACTTGGATAAATGCCCGGATAAGGTCCATCTCACAAATCTACATTTTAAAGAAAGGTACTTAGGTTGTGAAAAGCATGTGAAAAGTACATATCTACCATAGGTTGTAGGTACCGTTTATTCGTGATCATGGAGTGTGTAGGTAACTGCGCCGAAATATCGGAAAACAAAACCAAATCATGGTAAACATCCCGTAAATATTGCATTTGTCTACCATAGGACGGTCAAATTGATATGAGTCTGAACTCTAGCGCTAATAATTATGATTAGGGAGTTAGTTATTTGTATGAAAAAGTAGAGCGCCGGCGGCGCGGCTAGACGGGCGAATATGTTTGTTTTCTTTTTAATTTTATTCAGCCGGCCCCAGCATCGGCAGAATGCGTTAGCCGAGGGGTAAAAACGAACCTGGGGTTAAAAGGCGCTTTTTTATTCCTTCATCCCCATTACCTACCACAGAATAAACAAAAGTACGACAGTCTCCCCTCTAAAATTAAATTGATTTGAGTGCGTGTGAATTGATTTTATGTTAATGGTTCCTGTGAGTTGGTTGGATAGGTATTTGGGGTTGTTTTGCTAAAGAACATCTGCCTCTTGGGTATTTGCCCTGGAGTTTATTGTTCTTCGCTCCTTTTACTGACTTACTATGAATTATTTTTGATATTTACTTTGGTACCTTAAACATTCACAAATTAGCCGCTAGCATAGCTTAATGTAGTTTCCGTAAATTATATGCTTTACTAGTTATCTAACCTTTTACCATCTAGGACATTTTAGGGGCCGAAGCCCCCTATTATGCACAGCGCTGTCTGTCTGTCTGTATGTCTGTGCATGACACGATTACAACCGAACGCGTTGACCGATTTACATGAAACCTTTTTTGTTAGCACTGTGTTTAATGAATCACAGGGACCGGAGTTATTGTGATTTCGGAAACCTTCGCCCCCATTTCTGGTACCCCCGTACCAATGATGAGACAAAAATATTAAAAGTGGAAAGAGCTCAACGCTCTATATTAAAGGTTATGAGCTTTAAACCTTTTCGCTACCCCACAAATATGATTTTTAAGGAATGTCAGGTCCTGTCGGTTCGTCAACTGTTCGTTTTACAGTTAGTTCTCTCGTTCCACAAAACAACTGGCGAACCAGAGCAGATACACAAAAATTTGTACCACAACACTTTGCTCAACCGCTTTCGCAAAACGTCACTTCTATTTTCTGGGTGCCTATGTTTATAACAAACTAAATAAGATTTTAGATATATATCCTATGACGACGTATAAATGTAAAAAAACCTTAACATGTTGGCTACTTAAAAAAGATTATGTGGAGACGGAGAATATACTTACAGTCCTTTCTTAAATTACTTTCTTGAACTTAAATTGAATCTTAAATTGTTATTTTTCTATTCTAATCGATTTTTGCTGTTTTTATTGTATAATTTAGTAAACTCTAATTCTGAAACGCATATTCCGGTAGGAGGGTATAGGCATGCCATCATACAGGTTATTTATACCTAGTTTGGGTGCCTATGTATTCCGTTCTGGATAGTTTTTTTTTATTCTAGTAGAATTAAGAACTAAATTGTACTTGTGATGTTTGTGGTAAATAAATAAATTATCTTATCTTATCTTAAAAATGCTAGTTCCAGATTATTATCGCCTCAACTAATTGACTGGCAAAATTCGCCAATTGTGGCAGCGTTTAAAATTCTTTAAGTACTTAGTACTAGGAACAAAATACGATACGGCAAAAGCATCACATTTCTATGTTCATTATTTCATTTGTATACGATACTAGCTGTCCCGGCGAAATTTGTATCGAACCTACTATTACTACCCTACTAATACTTATTACTTCTACTACTACTCTACAGCTACTCTACTACTACCTAATATAAACATTATGAGTTTAATCACAATATAAACTTTCTTTATGAACCTTTAAATATTTGACAACCAAAAAATGTCATCACATCATCCGTATAAAATGTGTGGGAAAATTAATTTACGTTATAATTATTTTTCCTGTGAATTTTTACGATTTTTAAATAGACTATATGTTAACCCGGGCTCAGATAAATCTAAAATAACTAAGATCAGGTTTATAGTGTACTTACAATAAAGAGTTAATCAATCAATCATTGAAATCGGTCCAGCCGTTCTCGAGTTTATAAGTGGTGTAAATACAACTTATAACACGACTTTTTTTAATATAGACTAGTAGTGTCCTCGGTTTCACTTTCCATTGGTAAATAAAAAAATAATCGGTTTAGTGGTTTAGGTGTGAAAGCGTTTATAACATATTCGCAATTTATAATAATAAAAATAAGGATTGACAACTTTATTATACTGTGACATAAATCTCCATTGTACTTTTTCTCTTACAGATCCTACCCAAGCATCATGAAACCAAAAGCGCTAGACCGAGCTCTGATAGCGACAAGTATCTTCGGCATACTCGCGTCCACGTACGCACTGCACGTGGAAATGGCCATGGAGGCCCAACCGGGGTACTCCGCGATGTGCGACATCGGCGAGTACGCCAGCTGCTCCAGAGTCCTCACGTCTGAGTAAGTAACTTAGACTATACCTACTGTAGTTGTAGAGCTAGACCGAGCGCTTATACCAACAGACATGTTTGGCTTTCTGGCGTCTACTTCCGCATTGCGCGTAGAAATGGCAATAGAGGCCCATCCAGGTACTCCGCGATGTGTGACATCAGCGAGTACGCCATCTGCTCCAGAGTCTTCACGTCTGAGTAAGTAACTTATACTATACTGCAGTTATAGGGCTAGACCGAGCGCTTATACCAACAAACATCTTCGGCTTTCTGGCATCTACTTCCGCATAGCACGTAGAAATGGCAGTAGAGGCCCAACCGGGGTACTCCGCGATGTGCGACATCAGCGAGTACGCCAGCTGTTCCAGAGTCTTCACGTCATGTCAGTAAGGTTTTCTACGAGTATGAGCCTCTCTTCTTGTAATATGTGACGTGAAATGTGCGTTTGCTAGATTCTCTACTCTGCCTAAAAAGTCATTATTAGGTTGCCTTCCCTCCCATTAGGCAAATTGTTAGCGGCCGACTAAGTTAGCGGCGTATCGGTTTAGTACGCCCTTCCATATATTTGAAATGGAGTGTCCACAGTTTGCTAGTTTTGCGCTCAAGCTACGTACGCAGTTTGCAGCGTTGCGTGCACCGACTGTCTTAGTGAGCGGCAAACTCACAGCAAAACCGGTTCTAGTCGGCGGCGGCGATATGGTTTTCAAAGAAATGAAATACCTTATCAAAAATTTTACGGTTCCGGTGGGATTCGAACCCACGTCCGTCAAATCGATACTTGACGCTTCCTTAAGCCGGAAGTGCTTTGACCACTAAGCTACAGAACCCATGTCGGGACCCGCTGAAATTCTTGATAAGGTGATGTCGGTTTGAGCAACCGAAGAGCGCCATCTACAGGTGACTACTAGAGTTCTCCTGTTCAATGACTGAAGTTGCGATATGGTAGTTCGCCAGATTGATCTGAGTTTACAGCTGACTGGAATTGCAGTTCGTCACAAATTTGCAGCTCACTCAGTCGGCCCAGTCGGCGGCTAATAGTTTGCCTACTGGGGACTCAGACATATGAATGTAACATTTGAAAAGTTCTTTACCTTCTCTGGTGTCCTAAATTGTCATGATATAATATTATGTTCAACAGTGTGGTGTGTGAGCACGTGACTAGCTAAATGCTACTATAATGTAAAAACTTCGTGTTGATTTTACTTGTGACATCAGGGAACCAGGAAACTATTTGACGAATCTAACTTATTTATCTCGTTGATCTAACTTGTAGTGCTCGGTCCCTTTCTTGACTTAAAGAATCTGCTATTACGCTAGGGAAATGCAAGGAAATGTCATTCAGTGTTTTGTTAATTTTTAAAGACATAACGCTATCGTTATGATGGCCTATGCCACCAACGATTGACATTAGGCACTAACGTCCTAAAAGCACATTTTGTTTGGGTTAACAATTTGTCTACGGTAGACCACCTGCGATTCTGTGACTTATATTTCACCTTAGGCCTTTATTAGGGCGCGCTCACACATTGTAATTATCACACCGCCTATTATCAAGACTATACGCTTAGTGGTATAGCCGCTTAGTCTGTGATTAATCCTATCAGGTGATATGTATAGTTCTAGTTGCTATTCAACGTTATCTCAGTAGGTATGCTATGAAAGAGTAATGCCTCCTAAGATGAGTATTTATTACTAAATTATTACGAACTTTGCCACCTATTTTCGGAAATTTTCTTCACTTTTTCATTGATTTTAACTTTTTCATTGATTTAACAAAAAAACGTTGTTTTTCATAAATTTCTTTCAAATTTACCGTCGTTTTCTGTCTGTAACACCTCTGCTGACCTCCCTGCATGTACCTGCAACAGAAAAAAAAAACAATTAGCGAGAGAAAGTTCGAAAAAAAAGAAACAGGGTTCATCTATGTTAGATACTTATAATAATTATGTACCTACTTACATCTAATGCAAACCATGTACATGAAGCAATGAATAAACAAATTACCACTTAGGTTCTGTAATCTGTGGTCTGACTGTGCCTAACTAACAATAATATCTTGAAGAGCTTTGAGAGCAGAAATAAATCGAGTTACTACAGAGATACTTTCACATAACCGATACTGCAAGCTGTCGTTTTCATCCCCGAAGCGAATCGGATCAAAGCGGTCTGGGACGGAACCAAATGCTTTAATAAACTTCGTAGAAACATCATACTTACGATTCGTTCCGTTCTGACTCCGAGGCGTAGTGATGTTTTTAGGGTTCCGGACCAAAATGGTAAAAAGGAACCCTTATGGTATCACTGTCTGTCTGCGAATAGGGGATCTCAATTTTTTTTATGTAAAGTTACTAGGTGGTGTGGGGTATCATATGAAAGGTATCCATTTGCATATTAATAAATAGTTTTTATTTTTCCTTTAAGCCGTATCGTTTCCGAGTTATTTACAAACACGTTGAAAAAACGACCGTTCCCCCCCTTATCTCAGAAGTTTGCAGAGATTAACCCGTAAAACTTTTATAGCTAATAGAAGTTTATGTAAAGTTTATAGGAAAATTATGGCGAACTCTCTAATTTGCATAGTGTTTTAGACAAGAGGGGTGGAAGGGGGGTTTTAAAATTTTCTGTGAAGTTACTGAGTCATGTGGGGTATCATAATAAAGGTATTAATTTGCACATGGATAAACAGTTTTTAGTTTTTCATTAAGCTTTAGTTTTCGACTTATTTACAAAAACGTTGAAAAAATAGAGTCCCCCCTTACCTCCGAAGTTTGCAGAGATAAACCCCTGAAACTTTTTTTGCTTAAGAGTGTATGTAAAGATTACAGGAAAATTATAAAGAACCCTCTAATTTGCATAGTTTTTTAGAAATCATCGAAAGATGGCACGGAACCCTCGGTGCGCGAGTCCGACTCGCTCATGTCTAGATGTCTTATTTTTATTTTTAATAGTATTAATTTAACATTTATACTTAGAAAGAAAGAAGGAAAGAAACCGTTTATTTGCACCAAAGTCATAGTAACAATATTTCTACACATAAAATTATTATTACCTAAGTTTACATTGGCACAAATCGGTCACCACTCAGCATAAGCAGGAATAGCATAGCTCAGCAAGCTACTGCGCTGGATTTCTGTGGCGCCGTTGTATAGAGCGCACTGCGCACTTGACACACACATTATATCATCATCATCATCATTTCAGCCGTAAAACGTCCACTACTGAGCTAAGGCCTCCCTCATGGATCTCCATGAGGGGTAGTTGCCATACTCACCACGCTTGGCAGGCGGGTTGGTGAGCGCAGTATGGGATGTTGATATACGGAAAGACGCTGCTGCTCATCTTCCGGAGGTGTCCCTTAGCAGGCTCATACTGCATCCACGGGTAGGAGAGGAGGGGTAACATTCTACTGCCGGCACCCCACGGCTAACACATAATTTTAAAGTATTACAAGGGTTGTAGTTGGAAGTTAAACATAGAAAATATAAACATTTATGACATCTTGAATAGGAGCTTAAATATTATTAGTAGGTATTAACACACATTTTTCAGAACGAACTTAATTGTTATACAAATATAAAAGCACAGACATCGACCATTTATAAATTAGTATATTGATTGTTTAAAAGATATTTTTTGAGATTAGTTTAAAAGATAGTTTTGAGAAGAGTAAATGGTGGTAACTTAGACAAAGTTTGACGTGGGGTGCCGGCAGTAGAATATTGTATATCCTCTCTTACGGGTGGATGCAGTAAAAATCTACCAATATACCTCCAGAAGATGGGCAGCAGTGCCTTTACGTGTACCGACATCCCGTCCTGCGCTCGCCAACGAAACACACAAAGAAATAAAAAAGTCATAATATGACTTTTTATATTATAAAATTAAGTTTACAAAAATATTTTTTATATTATGAAAAATATTTTTTTGTGAATTGATCTTTGTGTAAATTGTCAAAATTCATTTATATAATCTCAATTTCTTTGTTTCAGGTATGCCAAAGGGTTTGGCCTGATACCGGAGGATTCATCTCTGAAAATTCCTAACTGCATTTATGGCATCATTTTCTACTGTCTTATGATATTTTTATGTAAGTATATGAAGAACGATATGACGATGTTCGGAAGACCGTGGGTTGCACCTGGCTAAGAATAGCTTATGACAGAGGCGAATGGCAAAATCAAAGGGAGGCCTATGCCCAGCAGTGGGTCGATAAAGGCTGATGATGATGATGATGATGATATGAAGAACTGTCTCTAGTCCCTAAAGGTGGTACGAGTATTTCAGAACGACACTCAAGCGCACTCAAGTGTCGATTTCTTGACGATTTAAATGCCAGCGTTGGTAAAGTATAAAAGGTTACCTACATATTATTCAAATACAGTGGATAGGTATGAATCCTTTGAGAAGCAAGTGTTGCTAAATGACTTACTATGAAATGATTATGGTATCTTGACGGAATACCGTCAGAATACCAGCGCGACTCTACCTACCCGCTCCTGCGCAGGTGAAGTTTCTTAAAGCTGAGACGCTACCTTTTAACCCTCACTGCCACAGTAATCACAGGGTTATCATTCTCATTCTTAATTTCCATAATTGTTTTTTTTTTCTTTTATACTACTAGCTGTCCCGTCCGGCGAACTTTGTACCGCCCAGAATCAACTACCTACTATGCTACTACTCTATATCTACCCTAATACTACTCTACTACTACCCTACAACTACTCAACTACTACACTAAAACTACTCTACTGTTACTACTATATTACTACCCTACAACTACTCTACTACTACCCTACATATACTCTACTACTCTATTCATCATTTCAGCCGTAGGACGTCCACTGCTGGACAAAGGCCTCCCTCATTGATCTCCAAGTACTGCGGTTGGAAGCCGTCTGCATCCACCGCCGACCAGCAGTTCTCACCAAGTCGTCTGCCCATCTTGTAGGTGGACGTCCTACGCTGCGCTTGCCGATCCGTGGCCTCCATTCGAGAACTTTGCTGCCCCATCGGCCGTCAGTTCTGCGCGCTATATGGCCTGCCCATTGCCACTTCAACGTGCTAATCCGTTTGGCTATGTCGGTGACCCGAGTTCTCCTACGTATCTCCTCATTTCTGATTCGATCCCGTAGTGAAACCCCGAGCATAGCCCTCTCCATAGCTCGTTGAGCGACTCTGAGCTTGTTCATAAGGCCAATAGTGAAGGACCACGTCTCGGTTCCATATGTCATCACTGGTAACACACACTGGTTGTAGACTTTCGTCTTAAGGCACTGAGGTATGTTGGACGAAAAGACGTTGCGAAGTTTCCCAAACGCTGCCCATCCGAGTTGGATTCGACGATTGACCTCTTTCTCGAAGTTGGACCTACCTAATTGGACTGTTTGTCCTAGGTATACGTACGCGTCGACAACTTCAAGAGCCGAGTTCTCAACCATAACTGGGGCAGGCACGACATGGACATTTGACATGATTTTCGTCTTGTCCATGTTCATTTTAAGGCCTACCCGCTGGGAGACTCGATTGAGGCCTTCGAGCATCGTGCTGAGCTCTTCCATCGACTTTGCCATGACCACAATATCGTCGGCAAATCGAAGGTGAGTGATGTATTCGCCGTTAATATTGATGCCCAGCCCTTTCCATTCCAGGAGCTTGAAGGCATCTTCCAAAGCGGTCGTAAACAGTTTCGGAGAGATTACGTCTCCCTGTCTTACGCCTCTTTTTAAGGGAATCGCCTTCGAGCTCTGTTCTTGTACTCGGACTGACATAGTGGCGTTTGTATACAAACACTTCAACACTTCGATGTACCGATAGTCAATTCGGCATCGTTGGAGAGACTCAAGCACCGCCCATGTTTCGATCGAATCGAAGGCTTTCTCATAGTCCACAAACGCAAGACATAGCGGCAAGTTATACTCTTCGGTCTTCTGTATGACTTGCCGCAGCGTATGTATGTGGTCTATGGTACTGTAGCCTTTTCGGAACCCGGCTTGTTCGGGAGGCTGGAAGTCATCAAACCTGCGTTCGAGACGGTTCGCGATGACCCTTGAAAACAGCTTATAAACATGGCTCAACAGCGAGATGGGTCTGTAATTCTTAAGTAAGGTTTTGTCACCTTTCTTGAAGAACAGAACCACCACGCCCTTGTTCCATGCTTTTGGCGTCGTACCTTCAAGCAAGGCGGAATTAAATAGCTTCTGAAGGACTTTAAGTACCGGTGATCCACCCGCTTTCAGAAGCTCTGAAGTGATTCCGTCCTCACCCGGCGCCTTGTCGTTCTTAAGCTGTTTCAAGGCCATCCTGATCTCGTACAGGCTGATGTCCGGGATATCCTCGGTATAATGTCGGGTCAGTTTAGCTCTTGGGTCGTTGGCCGCACTGCAAACAGGTTTAGTGACCGAATCGTAGAGCCGTCCATAGAACCTTTCGACTTCCCTTAACACTTCTGCTTTACTTGACGTTATGCTGCCATCTTCCCTCTTCAGCTTCGTCATCTGGCTCTGCCCAATAGAACTATCTCTCGCGAACACTTTGGAGCCTTTATTCCGCTCTATCGTATCTTTAATACTGGCTGTATTAAAGGTACGAATATCGTGCCGCAAGGATTTCCAAATTTGTCTATTGAGCTGCCTGTGTGACTGAGCATCATCGGGAGACTGCAGTCGCAAAGAACGTCGTTCAGCCATGAGGTTAAGGGTGTCATCAGAAAGTTTCTGAGGTCTATTAGTACGGGGGGTCTTAAAGAACTGGGACCCCACCGTATGGACGGTTTCTACGAACCTGTTATTGATCTCGTCCACCGATGCATCTACTCCTAGACAGTCAAAGCGATTTGCGAGTTCGAGTTGAAAGCTCTCGAGGTTTTGGATATGTGCGCGAGTGGGTCGGAGCGTAGATTTCATCAAACGGGACCTTTCAAGTTTAACGTTCATATTCAATGTGCCCCTTACAATTCGGTGATCACTGCCGGTTTTCACCCTGTGAATCACAGAGACATCATTGAATATTCGTTTCTTGTTGGTCAGGATGAAATCAATCTCATTTCTCGTAGAACCATTGGGACTCATCCAGGTCCATTTCCTGTGAGGCGGCTTCTGGAAGAAAGAATTCATCATAAAGAGTCCTTCTTTCTCCAGAAAATCGGCCAGCCTCTGTCCCCTGGGGTTCCGTTGCCCATACCCAAATTGCCCCACTCTCAACTCATCATCGCTTCTCATGCCTAGCTTTGCATTGAAGTCCCCCATTACAACAGTGAAGTGAGTGTTGTTCGTATGTATGGCTCTACTGATGTCCTCATACATAGACTCTACTTCTTCATCTGGGTGTGACGAGGTCGGCGCATATACCTGAACGACCTTCAGCAAATATCGCTTAGATATTCTGAGTGTTAGGTACGCGACCCTGCTCGACACACTGTCGATGGTGACAATGTTGTTAATGAGTGACTTGTGAACGAGAAACCCGACACCACCTTGGGACTGTTGGTCGCCCTCCCGGTAGTATAGTAGGTTACCGGACTTAAGGGATATCGTGTCCTCGCCCTCTCTACGGACTTCTGATAGCCCCAAAATGTCCCAGTGTAATCTACTAATTTCTTCTTCCAGCTCAACAATCTTATCGTCTGTCCTCAAAGTGCGGATGTTGTGTGTTACCAGGGCCAGTGGTCGTCGTAGGGGTTGGTAGCCGATCGTCTCCCGGGGATTCTTAGCACCCCTAGCCCCGCCGTTACCGTGACTGCTACCGTAGCCAGGATAAGCGGGGCCGCCGGGGACTCGGGGCCTGGTTTTTTGTTGTATTGTCATGAGGGGGTTGATGCCATACTCACCACGCTTGGCAGGCGGGTTGGCGAGCGCAGTATAGGGTAGTGAAAAAACACGGAAAGATGCTGCTGCCCATCTTCCGGAGGTATCCCTTAGCAGATTCTTACTGCATCCATGGGTAAGAGAGGAGAGGCAACATTCTACTGCCGGCGCCCCACGGCAAACTACTCTATTACCACCCTACATATACTACTACAACTACCCTACAACTACTCTACTACTACCCTTTTTTTTTGTGACGGGGTGGAAATCTGCTAGGTCAGATACCATGCTGCGTTAAGGGCACAGCATGGTTATGTGAGGTTGTCTCCTGACGACTCACAAAAACCACCCCGATGGCCAGCCTCGGTGCACTAGGGGCTCCGGTTCCTCATAAAGTACACTCCGGAGCCCCTATAGCACCTTGCCTGAGCACGTCCCTGGGGCGTCCACAACTAACGCCCCCTACGTCTCGCGGAACTTACGATGGTGCATAGCCATATCATGCACCATCGCCCTCCCTGGGTCCGTCTGGGATAGTCCAAAGCCCTCACTCTGACTACCCTATGGACCCAGATGGTCCCCTATAGGGGATGCCGCAGCCCCATGACGCCGTAGCCTCACGGGGCAGGCGGTGCGGGGCGGCCGTTGCCTGTACCCCGCCGCCGCCTTCTACGAGCGGGATCAGCCCTCTCGCGATCCCGCTCCGCGGCATCTTTCCGAACCATTACGGTCTCACAGAAAGAGGCCACCGCCTTCCACGCCGTCTCATCTGCCAGCATAGCCGCAACTACGCTGGGCAGAGAGAGATCCTGCCCGATCCTGAGGGCCAGATTCCGCCTTTACACGCACCACGCCGAGCAATCCTCGAGCGTGTGCTGGGCGGAATCCTGGCCCCACCCACAATGGTGGCATTGCGGTGTCGGTTCGCGTCCGATCCTACTCAGGTACTCACCGAAGCAACCATGCCCGGTGAGTACCTGAGTAAGTCGATAGGTGACGTTACCTCCCTCCCTCCCTAGCCAGGCTTCGAAGCTAGGCAGAATAGCGCCGACGGCGCGTTGGCGCGAGCTCCTCGGCTCCTCGAGCCGCTCGCGCCACTTCCCAAGCGACTACTACCCTACAACTACTCTACTACTACCCTACATATACTCTACTACTACTACTACTCTATTACCACCCTACAACTACTCTACTACTACCTAATTGAGCAAAAAAATATACTTAATCAGTTTAAGTTTAGTCGCATAATAAACTTTTTGAATGCACCTATAAATATTTGACAACCAAGTGACACTCTACCGAAGGAAGGAACGAACGTCAAATGTTGGACAGGAAAGTAGGTAGAACAGTTCCTATGGGAAAATGAAATTGTTGGTTTTACTTTCTTCCTCGCAATTTTTCAATATTTTATACCGCTTAAACCTTCCCTGGACTACGACAAACATTTCAAAACCAAAATTAGCTAAATCGATAGTTCTCGAGTTTTAGCGGGACAAACGAACAGCAATTGATTTTTTTATATAATTATATATGTAGATAGGTAGATAAACTGAAGTGGGACTGGGCTGGCTACTTCTGTCGTCGAGCTGTGGGCCAAGGTAGTCACTGAGTGGCGTTCTGACCCAGCGAGGCGACGCGGCAGAACAAGACGTATTCAAAGAAATTAATAACCTTATCAAAATTTTTACGGTTCCGGTGGGATTCGAACCCACGTCCGTCAAATCGATACTTGACGCTTCCTTAAGCCGGAAGTGCTTTGACCGCTAAGCTAGAGAACCCATGTCGGGACCCGCTGAAATTCTTGATAAGGTGATATCGGTTTGAGCAACCGAAGAGCGCCATCTATAGTTCTCGTGTTCATTGTCTGAAGTTGCATTCAGTAGTAATGACTAGGGATGTCGCTATAGCTTATTCGGCATATATTTATGCGGTTCTGTAGAACGAGACGCTGGACGAACTCGATCAACACCTGGTCGACTGGAGGGAAGTGGCTCAGGATCAGGATGCGTGGGGGAAACCTTTTCCCAGCAGTGGGATCAGATGGGTTCATAATAATAATAAATTAATTTTAATTAATAAATAATTTCCTCTTCAGCATCATTTATTTCTTCGAAAAGACACATTTTTTCTATACGCTCCATTCAATTTAGTTGCGTTGTTTGTTACAAAGTGAATGCGACCCTATTAGCTGACGCGCAAACTAGCTGACTCCAAAGATTTAAATTTTTCGTTGACACAAGAAATATAAAAAAGAAATCATCTGTTTATGAATGTAGGCCACGCAATTTTTACTTTAAAAAATATATATATTATTTAACAATCATCCTTAACAAGCTTTTTAAGTCCTATCATCTGATTGATACCCATAGTTATGGGGGCTTGAGAAAAATACATCATCTCATCTGTCATCTTGTGGCGGGGTGGCTATTTTGAAAGATTTGAATATTGTCGGATGGGACCTTTATAAGTAGGTATACCAAATTTCAGCTCAATCGAATCGACCAACACGTGGCCGAAAAATGGTTTACACATTTTGAATCGGAAACTTACACACGTATGTAAGCTTGTAAAACAAACGTCAACTATAAATCAACAACACAACACATTAAACATAAATACTTCTCATAACACTCTACTCGTGTAAAAACATTACCAAACCAAAACGCAAAAATTGCTCAAACTCGAAAAGCCAAACAATCTCGCGCTCGCTCAAAACGGCTGCTTGAAATAATTGGCTTAGAAACAAACTTACAAAAGCTACTTGAAAGCCCTCAAACATTTCAGACTTGCAGATACCGGCTATTACGATAACAGTTATTCACAACTCGTGAACTGCCAAATAGGCGTTGCTGTTGGTTTCGCAATATTTTTCTCATGGCTTAGCTTAGTCACGATGTTCGCAAACACTGTGCGAAAATTCACACTGTGCCGTTGACTGTATTTAGAGGGGTTTGTGTTATTCATTTGCGTTTTATTTTGTAGCATATTTTTTGGTAACCTTTGTTGTCTTTCGTAGGGTTTTATGAGGGAGTGATCATTCACGATCATCCCTCTGTTTTTATCCACTTGTGTGTCCGGAGCAAGTCATTCAACAGCACTTTTTAAAGAATGGTATACCTTTATACTGGTTCTTTATACTTAATATATTTATGTATGCCTCTCCTCTCTTCCATGCAGTAAGTATCTGTCAAGAGATACCTCTGGTAGATGGGTAGCAGCGTCTTTTCGTGTATTAACATCCAGTACTGCGCTCGCCAACCCGCCTGCCAAGCGTGGTGAGTATGGCAACAACCCCTAATTATCAGTATGTACTTGTCAATTCATGAGGGAGGCCTATGTCCAGCAGTGGACGTCTGACGGCTGAGACGATGATGATGGTGAAGTTGAGAAAATTTACTTCTTAACTGCTTACTAGTTCTGCTTCGTGTGAAGATGGTGTCCAGATCCTGCTTATTTGTCATTTATTGATTTCAAATAATTATACACAGACTCGACTAAAATAGATAGAAAGAAAGAAAGAAAGGAGAAGGAAAATAAAATTATTTTTGACACACACAACACATACGAAATATTAGAAAAAAAACAACAAAGTGGACAAGGAAGGAACAAGGACGGAATACATTTCAGATAGACTTACAACTAAGGACGACAAAAATAAGTAGGTAAGCGTGTTGCGTGGGGTCAAAAAATGAACACTGCCTCAGTATTACCACAGATTACAGAAACTAGTATTACCACCACAATATAGCGAGAACCTCATTGGTTGCGGCGCTGAAATATAAATTAGTTGATTATATAAAAGTTATCTAATAATGTCTAGAATAACTAAAAATCCGCGAAATAGTTGAAGCAGTTGTTGACAAGTTGTTAGTTAGTATTGTATAATATAATACCTTAACTATTACTCCTATTAGGTAGGTATTATTAGAAGAAACCATTACTACCTCTTATGTATTCCTCCTTTGTGCTCCTATATCATTAAGCCTTAAAACGTTTAGGCCACATAGGCAGAAGCTTAGACATAATTGGTATACCGAGTGGATAAATGCAAGAGGGGGCGCATGCACCTGTCTTGGGTTCGCAGTTTATTCAGTACTATTTGGAGTGCTCTGAAAGGATGGATAGGCTTGCCACCCATACCTACATTTTCAAAAAGTTTGTAATATTGAAAAATGTAGGAACTTATATGTTTCTTTATAAAATAAATTACGCCAGGTGCGTGTCGGGTTCCTCGGTTATGTAGGGTTCCGTAGTTAATCGTATTCCGGTATGTTTGGGAAACTTTATTTTATAAATAAAATAAATAAATTGAGCGACTATTTCTCCAAAACTAAAAAAGCTAGCTTAACCCTTATAGTTTCCCTAGAAAGTTTATGGTTCAATCAAACTACATTCATGATATTTTTCAGATTTGTACAGCTAGCAGTTTCGATTTCAGCTGGAAACGCTCGAAAAAATTTAAAAACTCTAATATTTCGCAAACGGGGTTCCGTTAATCAGAAAATTGTCTTTGCAACCCCTAAATTGTTTTCCAATACTTAATTCAACGGTACTCCACACGATGGGAAAATCAAGAAAGAATAATCCCCAACCTCACGTGCATGGGAGATATCCCAAATTAATTATTTTTTCAGCATTTTTTTGTAGCGTAATCGCGGCGTTGTTCATTCAAAATTACAGCTTTCTAGGACTATTAGTCTCTTCGCAAAGTGAGTGACGGACGGACAGACAAACAGACAGACCGACAGATATACAGACAAAGCGAAACTATAAAGGTTTCTTGTTTTACTACGAAACCCTAGAAAGAAGCCTACCTCAAGTTGATATGCAAAAATGTTACCCATATTCTGCATGAACCTATAAAATAATGCAATTTTATTTTTTGTTGTAGGCGCAAGTAAGACCACTAGTTTCTGCCCGCCGCTTCGCATGCGTTGCACCCTAATAATACAAAATATATGTTAATCCTGGTCAACATCTATACGTGTGCAAAGTTTCAGCTCAATCCGTAGGGTAGTTTTTGCGTGAAGAGGTGACAAACATCCATACATCTGTACAAACAAACTTTCAGCTTTATATTATCATGGTTATTAAACCGAGTTACTACGTAATCATTTTACTTTATGTGATACATTGGGCATACTCACCGACACTCGTAGAAAATCGAAAATAGATCCCAATTCGAATTGAGTGAAAGTTCAAAATAGTTATATAATTCACTATTAAGCAACTAGTGATTTAGAACTTTCTCTGAATAGACAGTGAGTTTGCTTTGTTTTCTAGAAATCAATATCCGTGTAATGTTACCTACTAGAAAGGTATCTACTCCCACACCTATCAAAGAAAGATAATCGACATAGCCTTTGCAATATGATCCCAACATAGAAAACGCAGCTGGCAACATTATATCTACAGTGTATCCCTCGATAAAGTGCAACCCCGAAAGGGGGTGAAACTAGATCGAAAATTATCAACAAAAAAATAGAAAAAAAAAATAAAAAAAAATTCGTATATACTTTATTGATGAATTAAAATTTGTATTACTCACTAATGAGTCTATTTAATAAAAAAATGATTTCTTCCAAAGTAGTGGGTCTATTTTGTTAAAATAAAAACCATAATCATGTCAGATATGTGACGATGACGATAAAATAACAAGTAACTCACAAACGAGTGGCTATCGTGACTTAAAGTTTAATTTTTGTATTAAAATTACATTTTTTATGCTGTTTTTTTCAAATAATTTCCAAAAATCTTAAAATTAAGCCTATAATACTAGATATTTTTATGACTTTTTATTATTGTCTATCATAATAGCTTTTAAATAAAAAAAAAACCTACGGTCTAACTTAAAAAATGCGCTGGCTAGGAGCTTTTAAAGTTGACCACTGATTACGTCACCACTCAGGTAGAGACACTTGTTTTTACTGCTCAGGTAGTATTAAAAATCAAATTTTAGTTACAACATTTTTATTTAACTTATTACATGTGAGTATGAAATAAGGGTTTTATTTAATGCATTAAATGCTCAAAATGGCTTCCTTGTTGTTGTAGGCACATTGCCACACGAAGAGCGATTTGTTGTGTGGCTCTAAGCACCATCTCTGGGTCACTTCTTATCTCATCGGCACATCGCATGATTTGATCTTGTAACTCTGCCTCGGTGTTTACGGTCGTTCTGTAGACTCTTTGTTTCATAACACCCCACAGAAAATAGTCTAGGGGTGTCAGGTCAGGTGAACGTGCCGGCCACCCGACTGGTCCATCCCGGCCGATCCACCTATTAGCGTAGTTTTCGTTTAAAAAACTTCGCACATTGCGCCCGTAGTGCGCAGGGCATCCGTCCATCTGCAAATACATCTGTTGCCTTGTAGCCAGCGGAACATCTTCCAGTAGTAGTGGCAGATCGTCTCTTAATAAGCTTAAAAAACTTTCGGCATTTAATGTTGCGGGTAAAATAACTGGCCCAATCAGCGTGTCGTCTATTAGAGCTGCCCATACATTAACTGAAAATTGCACTTGAAAAGTAGACGCCCTCTTTAGGTGTGGATTTTCCTCGGACCATACATGTAAGTTTCTGCAATTTGTGATTCCATTCCGGGTGAATTTCGCTTCATCCATCCATAAAATTTTTTTTAGGAATTGTGGATTATTTATAATTTTTTGTTGAATCCACGTAGACATTACGCATCTTGCACGATTGTCTACATTTTCATGCAAATGCTGTACTCGCTGATAATGGTATGGATGCAATCCCTTCTTTTTCAAAATTCGCCATACGGATGTTTTTGATATACCGTGACGCAAAGCTAAGCGTCTAATGCTGGTTGTGGGATCAGCAAACAAATCGTTTAAAACGGCCTCTTCTATGGAATGGTCAATAATGGTAGCTTGTTGCTCACGGCGATCTCTTGCTAATCCAAGTCCGATGTTGGATAACTTTCGGTGAACTTCTTGGAAATTTCGTGCTGACGGTACAAGTCTGCTCGGAAACGCATTTATGTATGCAGAACGAGCGACTGTTGTGTGTCCACGTGACATACCATAATAATAATGGATGTCAGCGATTTCACGCGGAGAGAACTCAGTCAATCGCGGCATCTCCACAACACAACAAAGTACAGTCAAAAACGTAACAAAAAAGTCAAAAACGTAACAAAAAGTCAATAACAAAACAAAAGCAAAACAACGTAACAAAAACTTGAAGGCGCAGTAAGGTACGGTAGACGGTAGCAGCGGCGAGAATATCGGAGCGACTGGCGAGTGGCGTGCGTGCCTTGTTGTGAATCCTGTTTCGATCCCCACCCTTCATCTTTCATAGAACAGGCCCAGCGACCATAATCTACAACAATAGAAGTTAAAAAAGTGTCTCTACCTGAGTGGTGACGTAATCAGTGGTCAACTTTAAAAGCTCCTAGCCAGCGCATTTTTTATGTTAGACCGTAGGTTTTTTTTTTATTTAAAAGCTATTATGATAGACAAAAATAAAAAGTCATAAAAATATCTAGTATTATAGGCTTAATTTTAAGATTTTTGGAAATTATTTGAAAAAAACAGCATAAAAAATGTAATTTTAATACAAAAATTTAACTTTTAGTCACGATAGCCACTCGTTTGTGAGTTACTTGTTATTTTATCGTCATTGTCACATATCTGACATGATTATGGTTTTTATTTTAACAAAATAGACCCACTACTTTGGAAGAAATCATTTTTTTATTAAATAGAGTCATTAGTGAGTAATAAAAATTTTAATTCATCAATAAAGTATATACGAAATTTTTTTAATTTTTTTTTTCTATTTTTTTGTCGATAATTTTTGATCTAGTTTCACCCCCTTTCGGGGTTGCACTTTATCCAGGGATACACTGTATATACTCGTAGTCCAAGGTGCAACCACTTAATCTTAAACGCAAACTTAAACGAACATGTTATGCATGTTATTAGGTAATCTGTTAGTCTATAAGTACCCAACATCCTGTTATGACGCAAGTCAACGTCAATAAAATTGTAACTATCAAAACTTATCGTCCAGCTGTTTTGTGTTAGTTCTAAATATTAAATAACACATAACTTGAAGTACCGTTTGTATCATTAATTATGTATGTAAATATGATTATTGCTCCGGCACGGAATGTCCGATTATCGAATCGTATAACATGACAACTTTACAAGATAAGGATAAGGACTGTATATATTAAGATGATAGGTAATCTTTTTAATTTAATTTAATCCGATAGCACTCTATTTGTGTACACGTCGTCATTATCGTCAACATAATCATAATCTCTCTCTGCCCATATCAACAAGCATTGGTACGAGGATACCAGAAAAGGGGGCGAACATCTTGGATGGACGTTTTCGGCCATTTGAAGACTTATTTTTTTTGGTGACCTTTTGAGGCCACAATAACTCCGGTCCCTGTGACCTTAGGGTCACCAAAATCAGTCAGTACCCTTCTCTCATTAAGACGATAAGTGCTAACAAAAAAGGTTTCATGTAAATCGGTCAACGCGTTCGGTTGTAATCGTCTCATGAACAGTCAGACAGACAGACAGTCAGCGCTATGCATATTAGGGGGCGAAGCCTCCTAATAAATCTGGACATACGGGGTCTGTTCACAAAATTACCGAACTTCAATTGAGCTACAGCGGATGAGCCGTTTTTCTGTAAATTTTTAATGTTTTTTTGTAAAATTTTAAATTTTTAGTTCCTTTTCTGAGATCCATCTGAGGCAGACAGACAGACAGACAAAGTTTTCTTACAAAGAACCTTAAGGTTTTTTTTACCTTTTGGCCCGGAAACCTAAAAACATAGGGAAGCCTTATGTTTTAAGGGTTCCGTACAACCAGAAACCCTTAAAGTTTGACTTTGTCTGTCTGTATGTCTGTCCGTATACTTCGGCTTTACGAAGAGACTATTAGTTAGGTTCTGTATAACCTGTGCGATTAGTCCGAGAAAGCTGTAATTTAGCATGGACGTTGGACGTATAAAACAATGACGCCGAGATAACGGTAAGTACAAAAAAAATGCTGAAAAAATAATTAATAACTTTAGGTAATGTTTTCCGCATTTAAAGTACCAATAAAATTTTATGCATCAGATCCGTGAATCAGTTTAAAACTTCCAGCGTTGTGAAGATTGGAACTTCCGTTACGCTGAAGTTAAACAGTTGTGTAAAAGGAACTCTGGAAAACTTTGTTGCGTGATTTCGAAACGACTTCGTTAATCTCAAAGTAGTTAGATATATGTATAGATAGATAGATAGAAAATGCTTTATTGCACACCTTAAACTAAACAAATTAACAAAAAAAGAGAAATACTAAATAAAAAGTGACAATATATATATATATATATATATATATAATATATAATAATATATATTATATAATATATATTATACAATATATACCTATTGTTAAAAATGTTTTTCTTATTTTAGTAGTGGGTTCCTAGGTAGTTTCACTATTATAACATAAATTAGGCCAGGCGTTATCATGGTGTTAGAAGTTGGTGTATGTATTTTTACGTTTACCAAAATACATAATATTACAGGTATTACTTAATTGAGTTTTCGGTTCAAAGTATTTCGGTATGTTTGGTAAACCGTATTAACTTCTTTGAGCGACAATTTCTCTGAAACTAAATACACTATATTTTTCCGTTATAGTTTTCCAAGAAAGTAGGTATGTGGTTAAAACCTTGTGGTTTGCCCCACGGCAACCCACGGTGCCGGCAGTAGAATGTTACCCCTCTCACGCCCGTGGATGCAGTAAGAGCCTGCTAAGGGATACCTCCGGAAGATGGGCAGCAGCGTTTTTCCGTGTATCAACATCATGTAATGCGCTCGCCAACCCGCCTGCCAAGCGTGGTGAGTATGGCATCTACCCCTCATGGAGATCCACGAGGGAGGCATGTGTTCAGTAGTGGACGTTTTACGGCTGAAATGATGATGATGATGATGTAGTTAAAACTATATTTATGATTATTTTCAGATTTGTAAAGCAAAAAACTTAACGCCCTAAAACAGTTAAAACGGAATCTTAAATTGCAAATCATCTTCGCAATACCTAAATGCTTTTAAAATACCTACCTATTCAACAATACCCCACACGATGGGAAAATAAAGAAATACCATCAACCCCACCTTACGTCTATGGGAGGTACCCCAAAATAATAATTATTATAATGTTTTTTTAACGTTATCTCGGCGTCATTATTTTATATCTTCATGCTAATTAAATTTAATAAATTATTTTTTTAACTTAATTACAGCTATCTAGGATAATAGTCTCATCGCAAAGCAGCAGACAGACAAAGCGAAACTATAAGAGTTCCTTGTTGTACTACGGAACCCTAAAAATGATTTATTTGTTTGTTTATTAAAAGTAGACATACATCAAAAGTATTAAAAAGTCATTAATCCCATTCAAAATCAGGGTAATCAATTTGATACAGTTGACAATTGGGGTGTACATGTACATATACACAAATGGAACATGCTATGTATAGCATGTTCCATTTGTGCGTTAGGCAAAATAAAAAATGAAAATAAAATGAAAAAATAATAAATGATCACTAATACATATCTACTTATAAAATATAGATATATTATGCTGCAGACTTTTTTGTAGATCTGTTTAAGAGAAACTATTATTATATACTGATGTAGTATGATAAATAGTTGCACATAACTTTAATGGATTACGTGGCGCACGCCAGAACAGTTAAACGGAGTGTTACATACTCTTTGAGAACAGTTCCCAGTCGTCGGGAATCTTCTACAATCTTCTTTATAGTTCAGCGATCTTGCACCAAACCTTAATGAATTTTGCGTTTGAACATTCCTAAAATGAAATAAATACTCTATCCATTTGTTAAAACCGCATGAAAATCCGTTGCGTAGTGCAGGAGGAGTAAGTGGTCTCTCTAATTAATTATAATAAATCCTGTTACCAGAAAATAACCTTAGAATTTAATGAAAATGTCTGGACTTTCCACACAGCACCATCTAGCCAAAAGTAAACAGAGCTTGTGTAATGGGTGTGATTTATAGATTTGTTTAATTTTTTCTTGTAGATACCTACTGAATACTACATAATCAATCACACATAAAAAATAACTAGACCCGAAGCAAATATCTGTACAAAGCAAACATTTGCCCCGGAGAGAATCGAACCCACACACAACCTTTTGCGTATCAGCCGGCTATTAGACCAACTAAGCCACGGAGGTCGGAGGTATTCATTGAATTCAGGAATGCATAACACAAACTACTGCCAGTGCTGTCTATTTTATATTATCATCAAAATATATCACCATTTGAATATTTAGTGGTACGTAACCGTGGGCCTTTATTGCGATGCTAAAATGTTAATTCCATGAAACACGGTCGTAAACGGTCGGTGTAGTGGCCATTGTGTTATTTCAGTATTTATTGGAACAGTATTGAAATAAACCCGTACGGCTTTGTTTGATCTGCATTCGATAGTTTCCTGAATTGTTTGAATACGATGTTTTCAATTGAATATTTGATTTTGTAACCTAGATTATGTATATAGGTGACTTAATTAATAGGTATTTAACGGTGGGGTGATATCGCGGTGATAAAACGTATTAGGTATGTTTTGCTAATAATAGGTCTGTGTCTGTTAAATAAGTTTCTCGTATTTGAAGGCAAAGATTTAAATCTTTGTTTAAAGGTACATATGTACATATATTTGGTGCACACGTTATCATACTTCTTTGATTGTTTAAACCACAGTTTAAACGAATAATGTTGGTCTGATCCCAAAGTAAGCAAAGCTTTGTATTATAGTACCAGATAGTCTATGGACTAAAATATTTTTTTTGTTGAAACATATGTTACCACGTAGAAAAATACGTAGAAACGTACGTAGAAAAATACCCAGACCCGGGAAATATACATATCTGCAGAAAAAATACAAACAATAATCCCACCACGGCGGGAATCGAACCCGCAACCTCAGTATCACAGTCAGCTGTAGGTACCTCAGACCTCAGTCAGCCTTTAGACAACTTCACACAACCCAAAGAAAAACATATATATTGTACAAGCTGTTGCCCGCCGCTTCGCATGCGTTGTACCCGAATAAAAAGTAGCCTATGTGTTAATCCTGGTCAACATCAATACGTGTGTAAAGTTTCAGCGCAATCCTAGTTTTTGCGTGAAGAGGTAACAAACCTCCATCCAAACAAACTTTCGGCTTTATAATATTAGTGGGATTAATATATTTTATTATTTTTTTTCAGCTACGTTCAATCACGGCCTCATTGTCCGCTTGCAACTCCTCAGTGCAGTTGCTTCAGCGGCCAGTAGCATCTACCTCGCTTATCTTCTGGCTTTTGTGCTGCATGACTTCTGCCTCGTCTGTGTTAGCACTTACATCGTCAACGGATTCTTGGTCTACTTTACCTGGAAGAAAACAAAATGTCTAGATCGTAAAAATGACTAGATACTATTTATCGGCTCCAATCTTGAACGATGACCTTGGCTTTTATTACAACTAAGTGAGAAAGTGAACGAATTTATTCTACGGGTTTGCAAATTATTTCATTATTTGTTTTTGCGGCTGTTATTATGTGTTAAGGTATTAAAGTTAATTTAATTTGGTTTTCTTTTTCAATTATCAGATAGACATGTACAATAACTAGGTACCTACATTTTTCAAATCACAATGAAATAGTTCCAATTTTGAACTGTAGATGGTATTCTATTTTTTTACTAGTAGCGACATCTATTGCCGAGTAGCCGAATAACGTTCCATATATTACTGCCATCATTTGAGGATAATGAAAACATTGATCATAGATGGCGCCTATTTAAATTATTTCTAGCGACAACTGGCGTCGAGCAGCGGTAACTATTTATTTTCCAAAGTGTTGGAATGTAAAAGTGTTTATTCCCGACCGAAATAAAAGTTTCACATTTATGTACGTGTTCCAACATCTTTGTTACTGTCTTCGACTAGATTAAAGACACGAAGATGGTGTAGCACCCGTTTTTATATAAATATTCATATAATTAATGGAATCAGGCGTTACTTTGCGGAAATCCATGACAATAAAATGCAATGAAAATGTTTAGTTTTAATTCCGCAGAGCGGAAAAAATTAAAATATTCATACCCATTCCGACTTTTTGCGAGTCAACCGACCGCTACTAATCCACATAAGTAATCTGCCATTTTCGGAGGCACGCGTGAATACAAAACGACCAAGACCTCGGCCTTAAAAATCCGTTCGTGTGGAAGTCAAACTGCCCTAAAAGGAACGGGTGAAGTGAACCATTCCATGACTTCATAATAGAACATGTGTAACCGGTAAGAACAATGCGAGTGTGGGCTGGAATGAGATCATTGTCATCTATTTGGGGTGTAGTGTGTGTTGATTGACAGGTTGGACTTGATTATAAGACTATTAACAACTTAACTGATGAACTCAGTGGCTCAACTGGTCTAAAAGCAGACTGAGACGTGCGAGATTGCGGGTTCATTTGCCGCCGTGTAAATGTTTTTGTGCTATTCTGCAAATAGTGGTCTCGAATCAGCTTTTTGGGAATTATACGTGTGATAGTTGTGCTTAATAAAAAATTAAATACCGTATGCTATCAATCATCTGGCACCAATTACATAAGCTCTGCTTACTTTGGGGCTAGATGGGGCCGTGTTAAATGTACCGAGAGTTTTTTTTATTGTTATGAAAATAAGAGCGGGAAAATTTATTTATTTATTGATTACGCAACAGATACCTGTTGCGTAATAAATAAATAAATTTTACCAAACCGTTACGCATGTATGTAAACTTAAAAATTTTACAAATAATCTACAAGGGTGCACATTTTGTCTCCGAAAAACATTTGTCCGAAAATCACAATCAATAACAAGTGTCTCCGAAACTTCACCATGTATAACATTATGGTCCCATAAATATCATTTGCAATAAAATATTCTTTATCACAATGCTTCCTTACGCATAAAATTATTTTACCTAATATATAATTTTCATAATTTTCTTAAATGAGGGAGGCCTGTTCAGTAGTGGACTTTTTACGGCTGGAATGATGATGAATGATGAATGTTATGGATTTCTTTACTTATTGCAAATCACTTTATGGATTGTAATCGTTATGGATACCGATATTAGTGGAAACTATATTAGAGATCCTTAGATTGTGATTATTCGGGCAATCGATGATTATGAAAAAAAAATTTATGGATTATTATATTACTTATGGAAATAAAATTTCGGGGACGAAATAGAGAACCAATCTACAACTACATTACTGTAGATCCACTGCACCAAAAAAAAAACAACAAAGTAGTAGTAGTTAGTTAGTAGTTGTTGTTGTAATAGGTAGGTAGTTGATTTTGAGGTAGTACCACAGATTACAGAAACGAAGTAATACCACAGATAATATAATACACTAAGTAATACGCAGTTCGCCGGGACAGCTAGATAAAAACATTATAAAACAAAGCGGATTAATTTAAACACCATTTATAACTCGATTTCAATGATCTTAGACTTTTTGGATTTGCCTTTGTCCGGAATAGCATATAGGCTATTTAAAACATAGTAAAAGTCCACAGAAAAATAATTATAACGTAATATAATTTTCTTAAACATTTTAGATAATGTCATTTTTATTTGCCAAATATGCGTTTAGAAATATTAATATTTTTGGGTAATTTAGTAGTAGAGTAGTAGCAGAGGAGTAGTTGTAGTAGTGGGTGTGATACGAAGTTGCCGGGACATCTAATATGTACTAAGTTGGTTTCGTAGCAACCTTGAAATATTAATTATGCAGTAATTTAATAATTTACTGATTTTGAAACAAAAAGAATCGACTTCAATGATAAAATCTAAATGTTGCTGAAAATACACAAATCGCAACATGTATGCTTATTACATACATTAGTATATTTCCCATGTTTAATCATGGATTCCATCATCAGTTGGGTTTAAAAGCAAGCAAACATTATCAAGTGAAACAAAAAATCAAACCGCAAGATTAAATTTAGGCCATAACACTATACCTACCTTGAGGGACTATTACATTATTTCATTCCTGACCCTGATGCTAATGATGATAATGATGTGTGGGTATGATGATTAATGGATAAGTATATACTATCTGATGTCGTCACCCATGAATTTTGTAATATTGAAGAATTAAGAGTTTTGATTACCATCTGTGGTCTTCTTCCTCAGTTCCACTTCACCAAATCATACTTTCTGAATACAAATGCTTGACCTTGAGCTATCTATCCCGAAATCGCTATATGTTTACCTACAAACATTTGAGGAGTTCCCTCGATTTCTCATGGATCCCATCATCAGAACTGAATTCAAAATGTGTTTATTCCAACTCAAAAAAAAACCCCAAATCGGTTTGACCATAATAAACGACCGAGTTCAATATACAGATACGAAAAAACAAAACTACAGACGACTTCAAAACCTCCTTCTTTTTTGGAAGTCGGTTAAAAAGATCTACAGACCTAAGAAGAATCTACTTATAACCTATTCACGGCTTTGATACATTGAGCCAAAATGTTTAATGATTTACGAATCATGTTATTATAAACACCTAAAAGCCTTGTCATAAGCTTGATTTGGCTAAAACGATGGTGGGCGTAGAACCTTGAGTCTTTGACCTTTGTGAAGTTGTAAATAACGTCAAGCTTTTGGAAATCAATGTTTGCCAATATGTACTAAGGTACTATTGTTATTCGCAATACTTGACGAATACTGAGTTTAGGAGGCTAAAATATTATCAAAATAAATGTATTTTTTTATAGAAAGAAACAGTAGGCGTTGTTATTTAGGAAGTTAAATAGAATTAAGAATGGCAAGCAAAGGAAACGGTACTTTGCATGTAGGTACTCTTGGTGTCCACATATAGTCCAACTTTCGAAATAAATGTAAATTTGTATAAAAAGAAATAGTTAATAAGTATTTAGGAAGGTAAGTAATGGATGAAGGTAACGGTATTTTGATTAAAGGTACTCTTGGTGTCTACGTAGTCCAACTTTCGTAGATTTAACGCCAGTTATAGACAGATTGGAACGCTGATTTTCAGTGACGCCCGCACTGTGTAACGTGGCAGATGCTACGACACACGTTTTGTTTGATTGAGCACATTTTTACACGTAAAAATAGTAAATACATAAACGAATAGAAAGGAAATGTCTTTATTATGTAAATCTTTGTATTTGAATTAACAAATAAATGAAGGAGGTCGCAACAAGTGCAGTGCCCGGGACTTAAATAAAATGTTTTATTCAAGGGTCTACCTGTTGTAGCACTTCTCTACGACACCTAGATGTTGCCTATTTACTAGAATGGAGTAAGTAATCCCAACGACTTTATCTGTAAAAACACAGCCCACGCCACTTAACCAGCAAACTTGTTAAGAGCACCTTGTTTAGTGTCTAATATGAGGTTGAGGCCATTCGTTATTTATTTATATAAATTGTTTCTGAAACACTTAATCTCTTAGTCTATTTATGTACATACTTAGAGTTGCATAAACATGTGTAAACAAATTAAAACGTCGTTTGAAATCGATGTGTGTCTTCAATTATAAGGCGTCTCAGAGTTGATGACTTTTTGGACATTATTGGATAGAGATAGACTCTATAAATCAGAAGATTTAGAAGAAACATTTTACACAAATGGGAGTTGTTTAATCAATCAATATTAAGAAAAACGGTTCGTTTTTACTTATTTATATTGTGAGTAATTGGGACCAAATCACAATCACCATGTTCTATTTAAGGTTCGTTTTGACCACACAACTGGAGAATCCAGTTGCGTTTCGACACATTTTAATAATGTGAAATACCAAAAGGCATTTGAAGTCAAAACAATCCGCTTGACTGAAGGCATTATGCGGTTTTACCCATAACTTGCGTAGTTAGTTAATTTGCGAATTACATGCGAGAGTTTTTTACATTTTTACCAAGGCAAGCGACCGAGTTAAATGCCATTATAAAGCTGCCCACGGCCTACAGATACCTAAACGTAATTGGTTGCAAATAGTTGAGAATTAATCAAGCGCTTGATACGATAGTTGCAAATTACCAATTTATTGGCGACAGGAATAAGTGGAGTAACGCAAATAAGTGGGTATTAACAAGGTATGAAATCACACATAGACTTGACAGAAGGCTGGATAACTTCTGCTTGCTTTTACTTTTTTTTGGTTTGCAAAAAAGGGGTTCAGCTCAGCTCTGAAGTATGTTAAATTTTCTTAGGGAATTGATTAACGTTTCAGATTTCTCTGTGCGCAGCCGGAAAATTAAACTTGGAACCTATTTGGATTCCAAAAGTCTGCAAGTTTGATGATAGACTAAATTAGAACTAAGATCATGAAGTATTTTATAATCATCCGCATCAGTATCAATGCTGATCGTGTTTCAAGGTACCATGTCTAGACTCACTGAAATAGATTTTTTTTTCTCATCTTCTTCCAACGATGTGAACTCAGCCAGCTAAGATAACATTGTTATCATCTGACCATCTTCCTGCCAGATGACAAACTTCACCTTTTCTCTGCTACCGTCAGATATTGCTTTACTTTGGCATACGTTTTAAAATCTTGTCATTATCTCGCATTAATTAATTCATTCCGCTTTAAACTAGCTGTCCTTACTAAGCTGTGTAAGTGGGTATGAATATGAATCCAGGGCTCAGTTCGCATGTAGGAATGTAAACATTACGATGCAAACTGCAAAGGGACCAGCAATTTACGTTAATTCAACCGTCTCGATAGACATTATACTTGTGAAAGTGTTGGAAACAGATTGGTCGTAAATTATTGATTGTATGTGGATATAGAGGGCAATGAGTTAGTAGTTTCTAGTAAAATTGTGTAGTTTATTATATAGATTTTCACTTTACTTAATCAAGTTTCTCTTGATGAATCGAAACCGTCGCATTGGTCCCATTATTATGATTGTGATGTTTTCCCTAGGATACGAGAATACTTCGAGTAACGCTTAAATATTTATTTATTTATTTATTTATTAGGACCACCAACAAGAGATACACAGATTCAACACAATTTAAAACTTAGGGACTAAGGGCCTTGTGCTCCCCCAATTAAAGGCGGCCACAGCATGCACACAATTGAGCGCAACTCAACAAAAATAGGTAAATATTCGAGGTACACCTACATCATTGTAAGCGATTGCACTGTTATACCTACCTACCACAACTAGGGTTTTTGCTATGGATAAAAATAAGGTTTCACTGAGGATTTCACTGTCATGTTTCTATTGATTTTGGGAAGGGGTTCCCGACATGACAGGAACATAGACACTTCAAGCACCGAATATTAATTTCAATTAAGGTTCTATAAGTACGTGTTTTAGAATAATTAACAGGCTTGGCGCCAGGTGTAGGTATCATTTACTGACTTATGTAGTGTGTATTTTAAGGATACACATAATCGTAGGGTAAATTGCAACAGTTACAAATCACTGCAAAATACTAGAAAAGGCTATACAAATCATACCGGAAGCCTTAAATGACACGGGCAGAATAGTCACGACATACCTTAATAACAAAGGGTACCATGTGACCAGTCAAGATGACACGGAAGAGACAACACCTCCCAACTTGTATCATATATATACAGACGGGGCAAAACGCAAAACAAGTGCAGGCTGCGGCTTCCATTGCCCGGAAATTGGACTGTCTAGAGCGCAGCCTCTCAATGGAACGACTACAGCCTTCCAGGCAGAAACGCTTGGGCTTCTGCAAGCAACAAAAGAGATGTCTGCTTGTATAGACCTTGCAAGCAAAGACGGTGCCAAATAAACGACGCTCATTTTCATAACAGATAGCGCAGCACTTACGAATGCACTCGGTAGACCAGACACCAGGTCCAAATCCGGTGCACAACGCCACAGTGCTCTTCAAAAACTAGCAGAAAAGCATATAGTCACAGTTAAATGGACAAAAAGTCATGGGTCATGCATAGGAAACAGCAAGGCTGATGCTTTGGCAAAGGAAGGAGCCAGTCTCACTCCAAACTCTGATGATATCGGCCTCTGCAATCCCCCGACCGCAGAGATCAAAACCAGGCTTAAAATAAACTCTGAAAAAGAACCCCAAAAAATTTGGGACCGCAGACCAGACTGCTAGCATACAAAAAAAATGCTCCCAGAGATAAACAGAAAGATAACCAATACTTTGCTAAAGATGACAAGACAAGACCTACGGATGATGGTGGGCGTCATCACGGGACATTGTGATCTCAACTACCATCTTCTCAAGACAGGTGCCGCAGGCAGTGGACTATGTCGCGGGTGTCTTGAAGAGGAAGAAACCGTGGATGCGACAGACTGGATTAGAGACAGGACATCTGCATACCCTTCGGGGATGCTCATGGAATGCTGCCGGCGACCCCGAGTCCTTCTCCGGTATTTCAAGGAGTTGGGCTGGTTAGTTTAGGTTCGGGGCAGTACCTCGGGGGACAATGCACAATACACCCCAATGCGGGAAGTCAGTGCAGATCTGGTAACCCCCCTAGAATACCTAAGGGTAAATTGCAAATTATATATTTGTAGATAGATGATAGAAATTCAAGAACTTGCCGTCTACGAGTAGGTACTTCATCATTCCAGCCGTAAAAAGTCCACTACTGAACAGGCCTCCCTTATGGAAGGAACATGAGGGGTAGTTGCCATACTCACCACGCTTGGCAGGCGGGTTGGCGAGCGCAGTACGGGATGTTGATATACGGAAAGACGCTGCTGCCCATCTTCCGGAGGGATCCCTTAGCAGGCTCTTACTGCATCCACGGGCATGAGAGGAGGGGTAACATTCTACTGCCGGCACCCCACGGCAACTGTACGAGTACTTAGTTTAGATAAAATTATCTGAATTCTCGATCGTTTTGGTAAGATATTCCAAATTATGGGACCCGTTAGTTTTTCTTAATTAATAACAATTAGGCTGGCCAAGTAAAGAGTTCTTCAAGTATGGGAGGGATTACACAGAAGTGTAAGAAAATTGAACGTCGAGATAATCGAACGCCCAGGACTAAAAAGGCAAAAATCGAAAGCTGCATTTTTATTAATATGGTTTGGTACCTGGTCATTGTTTCACAAGTGGGGGTCGTACAAGGATCGACAGAAGTAGGTCGATTACGGTTCGTAACGTATCTACACTCTACAGGTCCTTGTTAAGTTGTCTACCATTTATGTATTTTGTAATCTAATAAATTAGTCCTTTATTCCTTTTATCCTACATTTAGATTTCTTAGATAAAATGTAATAATTATTTTTAACTGACTTCAAAAAGAAGGAGGTTCTCAATTCAACGGCATGTTTTTTTAAGTTTGTTACGCGATAACTCCGCCAATATTTTTTTTTATGAGGTAGGTAATGTTTCAGAGGTGGTCCCGTTTTTGACGAGTTATCTTCGAGCAGAAATTGCGGTCATACATACATACAAACTTTCAGCCGATACGCCTAAGATATATAGTTAGATAAAAAAAACGTATTTACTTATTCTTCGTTACTTATTATTATTTGTATTATTATTCTTCGCCGTGGGGTTCCGGCAGAAAAAATTTGACCCTCCTCTCTTACCCCGTGGATGCAGTAAGAATCTGCCAAGAAATGCCTCTGGAATATGGGCAGCAGCGTTTTTCCACGTATCCGGGTTGGTGAGCGTGGCGACGATGTTTACATGCGTGGTATGGCAATAACTCCTCGTGATCAGTACTTGGAAATGAGGGAGGCCTTTGTCCAGCAGTGGACGTCCTACGGCTGAGATGATGATGATGATAATTGGTAGAGGCCTCCTTCAACATCAATTGTTAATTATGATGCTCCATAACATTTCTATACTGCGGATCATGTGGCCAGTCCATCTCCACTTCATTTAGTCTATTTATGTGATTATATTTGAGTCTTCGCTTTGGTGACTCATAAATGTTTCATAATCTATTGTTCGAAGAATAAAAATACATACCTATATAAGCTTACTTGTTGCTAATACATATTAGGCAATTTTAGAGGAATATAAGGGTAAGCCGCCGTGGGCGCCGGCAGTAGAATGTTGCGCCTCCTCTCATGCCCGTGGACGGAGAAAAAGCCTGCTAAGGGATAAATTATTATTGTAAAGTACCTACTATTATTTGCATGCGACTAATTTCATTTTTATCATTATTATTATTATTTAAATAAATAGATCATATCAATAACTAGGTTTTAAATTTGTATGCCCATCTGCGGCGAGACATGGCTAAACTTATTTTTATTAAAGACCATTATTGTAACCTGTGTTTCGTACAAATAAAGTTCTTGTATCTTGTATCTTGATACCTCCGGAAGATGCAGCAGCGTCTTTTCGTGTATAAACATCCCGTACTGCGCTCGCCAATCCGCCTGCCAAGCGTGGTGAGGATGGCAACTACCCCTCATGGAGACCCATGATGGAGGCCTGTGTTCATTAGTGGACGTTTTATGGCTGAAATGGTGATAAGGATAAGCGATGCACTAAAATGCTTTATATGCCTGCTATACTGGATGCGATCCACCCCAAGAAAAGGAGTGACTGAAATTGGAGGAGTTTGACAACTAAAAGTGCATAATTGGTCTGAAAGTGATGATGATAATTCAAGCAAAGCACTACACTAAGCTGTAAAATTAACAAAGGAGAAATTAACTTCTAGGCCCTAATGTTACTAATGGCATGTTAAACAATTTCCATCCATTAACACATCGACCAAGTTGGTATCGGTATCAGTCAACTTTAAATTGGTGGTAAATCTATTTAATATCCCTGGAAACAATAACAAAAAACCGACGATAAACTAAGCCTACCTGCCTGCCTCTATATGGTCCACGCTACACGTTAGAAAGAAGATGAAAGCGAGTAACCATTAGGTCAACATTGTTGTACCAACTTACAAAGCAATAATAAGAAAATTTATTTGCGTCAAAAATAAGAAAATTGATTTATATATTTAGAACTTTACGTACAGTTGCAGACTCCAGACTATTAATACAAACATATAAAGCCCTGTGTGAATGCTTATTGAGGTACTGTATTTGTGCATGGGGTAGAACGGCCAAATCGCACCTAATTTTAGTGGAACGGGCTCAACGTGCGATTCTTAAAGTTCTTTCATACCTACCATTTCGTCACCCTACCACTGATGTCTATCAGAGAACAAAGGTACTTAGTGTAAGAAAATTATTTATTTATGAATCCATTCGTCGATATCATAGGAAAGAAGTTCCTAACCTGCCTAGTACTAATAAAAGAATTGATCGTTGTCCAGTTCCCAGAACTAAAAGTAAATTTGCGCAAAGGCACTATAATGTAACAGCTCCACAATTATATAATAAATTAAATAAAGTACACAAAATAAAGGATATCAGCAATAACAGCATAAAGAGTAAAATAATTGACTGGCTTGAACAATTTGATTACAAGGAAATTGAACAAATGTTGGAGAGTTTTTGCCCATAATTCTTGTTTTGGCTTTATATTTTATTTATCTATTTTCAATAACCTATATTATTTATATTATTATTATATATTTACGTTTACGTAATTAAGTATAAGTATAAATTTATAAATAAAAATATCTGAACTATATTTATGTAAATAATATAATTATGTATACATGTGTAGAATATTTATATTTGTTTTTTAGGTTTAGTATGTAACATCAAGTGGAAAGATTAAAACATAAAAATAAATTATAATTAAAATATTTAGTAATTTAGACAACTTATTCTAGATTTTTGATTTAATAGCTATTTGTTTTTATTGATGTAATTAGGTTAGTAATATATGTATAATTATGGAGAAGCCACTGGCTCCTGAAACACAGTTTATAACTAGTTCAGGAGCCTATGGATCAAACTTGTATACTACACTGTATTATGTCAATAAAATACCTTTTTACTTTTTTTTTCTATATGGTCCACGCTACACGTTAGAAAGAAGATGAAAGCGAGTAACCATTAGGTCAACATTGTTGTACCAACTTACAAAGCAATAATCACAATCTAACCCATTAAGCTATAACAAGCATCTATACAAACTATTGTACGTAATCAGTCTTAATCCATCGTAATAAAAGCTATTTGGAAACTGAAAGGATTACAAAATACCAAATACCTGCCCAGAGGCTACGATTTGTTAGTGGTAGGTACTCATTTATTCCGTGTAATGATGTTTAGATATTGTGTGGTAATATTAGCAATGTTCTTTGCGTTTGGTATTGTCAGAAGTCAATAACATTTATTGATTTCTTATTGGTCATGCAATTACTATTTATAGAAACTTTTAATTGGCCATCGGCATGCATGTCTTTTGCATTTATAGTTGTTTATAATATAGACTTAATTTGCTGTAAGTTTTCTTAAGATTTTAAAATAAAATACCTAAGTGGTGACCGAGAGAAGGATACCTACAAAAATGATGGTCGTTTTGACGGCCTCCTTGGCTCAGTTGGTCTTATAACTGGCTGAGTTGCCGAATGTTGCGGATCGGATCCTTTCTGAGGAACTAACAAGAAGAGTAAGAATCTGCCAAGTGAGCTTCGGGTGATGGTACTGGTTTTGCCAAACCGCCTGCCAAGCGGGGTGAGTATGGCAGCAACCCCCATCTTGGCCATTACTTGGAGAATTTGATTATGATCCGTGAGGTTGAACTTTGTGTCGCAGTGGTCTTTCTACACAGTTGAGATGAGTTTTATCTGCCGATATTTGTCTCGTGTCTGTGAATTCTCAATGATTGATCAACAAGAAAAAAAATATTTTACGTATCAATAATCTGGTTTACATAGTACTTTTCTTATTTTGTGACTAGGTGTTCCGTTAGACAGCATTACTGATTTATTTATTATTTGTTTGTCCGGCAGCTAGATGGGCAGACGACATTGTTTATGTCGCAGGCGTGATATTTATCACGGATTGGAATAGCAGGGCAATCGCAGATAGTAAAAAAACTAAAGGAGGCCTAAACCGAACATTCGGTGAGGTCGGACTGCGGATGACGATTGGTTAACAGAATATACAGGATGTATTAAAGTCGTGAAACTAAAGTTGTCCCTTCGGGTGGTCAGAATTACCCCCTTCAGGTTCGTACACATATTACAATACAACCTGTATAATATGAAAACACATCCTAATGAAAATACACCCAAGCGAAGACTGAGTTTGCCTCAGCGACAAGATGTCGTCACCGACAAGATTCAATTAAAGGATTATTCCATTTTTTTTTTACCTTTAAGTATATTTTATATACCTACATGTTATTACATTAACATTGAACCCATCGACCTCAGACCATAGAAGCCTCCGATAACACCAGCCAACAACATACGAACGTGTTTATTATTTTTATGACTTGATCAGAACCATAATTGAACGTAGCTTGCTGTAAAAAAACCAACCCACGTCCAATTAAATAGTAGACACCATTATATAGAAAAACAGATATTATAATAATTGTTTTAAATATAATTGAACTAACAAAAACGACCATAAACACATAAGACCGACAAACAGTTTCTACGACCAGATTTCAGGTTAATGGCAAATATTTGAAATCTTTGGTAAATGGCTGTTTTATGAAGCAGATTTTATGGCGGAAATATAGCTTACAATAATGTTCGTAGCGTCATATTAAAATACGTATAAATTATATAAGCTTAGACCTGTATATTGTACAGGTATGTAATGTATACATAAAAGACATACGCACGCACACGCCAAGTAAGTAAGGATATACTCGAATCTATTAGCAGTCTGCACAAAGCTATAGTTGTAGGTATTTTAAAGTTTCTTATTTTGTTGATACAAAAAGTGATTAATATGTTTCTAACTCTTCCACAGTAAATCCAAATGGTAAAAAAAGAAAAGAAAAAAACTAAACACGTGGTCATTTTATAAAATTTTAAATCCTACCAATATTATAAACGCGAAAGTTGAATGTATGGATGTTTGTTACTCTGTCACGCAAAATGTAGCATACCGATTGAGCTGAAATTTTGCACACGATGATATAGATGTTGACTAGGATTAACACATATAGGCTACATTTTATCCGGGTATATATATCTATAGTCTTCCTCATCGATTTCGATGACGGCGACCCTTTCCTGAGTTATCCTACCGTTTTTATTTCTAACATGAGCCCTGATGTGGCTCGCCAGACCAAACTTGGTCTCAAATACGCGATGACACGTATGGCACATACAACTCCACGGGCCAACTAGCCCGCGGAGTTGTATGTGTATGTGTAGGATGGCTTTGGTCTCTCTTTGCGTTGTTGGCGTTTGGCATCTAGCGTTTGAAGCTAAATAACTAAATTATTGCTGTGGGGTGCCGGCAGTAGAATGTTACCCCTCCTCTTATGCCAATGGATGCAGTAAGAGCCTGCTAAGGGATACCTCCGGAAGATGGGCAGCAGCGTTTTTCCGTGTATCAACATCCTATATAAGCGTGGTGAGTATGGCAACTACCCCTCATGGAGATCCATGAGGGAGGCCTGTGTTCAGTAGTAGACGTTTTACGGCTGAACTGATGAACTAAATTATCCGGATACAACGCATGCGAAGCGGCGGGCATAAGTTAGTATAAAATAAATTAGGCCAGGAGTCTGTCGGCGCTGTGTAAGGTTCCGTAGTTACCCGTAGACCTGTTGTTAGAAGTAGGTGTATGTTTTTTATGTTTACCAAAACATATAAACAGGTATTCGTTGAGTTTTCGGTTTAAAATTGTCGTTCATATAAGTGATACGGTTGGGAAAACCGTATCACTTATTTGAGCGACAATTTCTCCGAAACTAAAATTTTAATGTTATAGTTTTTATTTAAAGTTATTGTTAAAACATGTTTTTTTTCAGATCTCAGTTTAGATTTAATGTTTCGCAAACGGAACCCTAAATCGAAATTGTCCTCGCAACCCCAGGTGGTTTTCAAATACTTATTTAAACCCACAAGATAGGAATAACAAGATTTTTTTTATATTTGGTCACTTGTTGAGGAAACACTTCAAAATTGGTCGCATATTTTTCACAACCCAGTTTTAATGATGAGATCCATGAGGAATCGAGGGAACGCCTAAAATTTACATTCATTTACATACATCGTTTTTGGTATTTTCAGCACATGTCAAGCATTTCATTAAGAAGGTACCTAAGTACATACCTATAATTTGGTGAAGAGGAAATTATGAAGAAAGCCATCGAAATTGTCCAATGTTAAATATTTCACAGGTGGCGACATCAAACATCAAACGATAGTTAATCATTTATTAAAATTTTCTCATGTTTTATAAAATCGCAGATGAACTCTTCGAATCCCTTACGTTGATGTAAACACTGATAAATATCTGCTAAATGGCTACCAGCTCGGCAGTAAAGCATGACTGGTACGCTTAAATTGCAAATAAAACATTCTCATGCTTATCTCCCGCGCATCCCATCAGATGGTTTGTCCATTTGCGGCCCTCGTAAAAGGACCATATGGAACAAATTACTACTAAAGTATGTCGACTATAATGATTGTTCATCGCTTCGTCTTGGCGTACGCTGGCATTTTTAGAAAAAACACCCACCCATTTACAACTCTTTGCAAGATAGCTGCTAGGTAGAGGCTTACTCTACCTAGCAGCTGTTTTGTACTAAACTTTTGGTTTTGAAATCTAATAATATTAAAGGAAAGATGCCGTAGGATGCCGGTAGTAGAATGTTGCCTGTCCTCTCATGACCGTGGATCGGTAAGAATCTGCCAAGGGATACTTTCGGAAAATGGGCAGCAGCGATATTCCGTGTTTTATTGATGGAATACTTTAATTATTTTTTTTGTAATTTTTCTTATCATACTTCTTTAGAAAAATATCCAGACCCAAGCCAAATCTGCAGGAAGAACATTTAAAAACAATGTTTCTTTTCTTCTTTTCTAGTTTTCATTTATATCTTAGATGTTTAGTGGATGTGTAAGTAACAAATAATAAAATATCTGAGGACTCTATAAGGTAAAAGGTTGCTTTGTCCCCACCATGATACTGCAAAGTCTATGTCAAGTGAGTAAAAGCTGATTGACATATCAAGATGTGATTTCCTTACAAGAGAACGTATTTTTTCCAAGATATGTAAGTGATTGTGAGTTAAGATGGTGAATCTTTTTGTAAAAGAAGCAACTTTCAGGTGATTTGTTTTGGTGCCTATTTTGTTTATATATTTTTTAATATAAAACCTATACGTAAAACTTACCTTGAATTTTGTAACGGTCAAAGTGACCGGTGGCAACGTCGTACTTTACGGGTTAGCTTATGCCCGCCGCTTCGTATGGGTTGTACCCGGATAAAATGTAGCTTATGTATCCTGGTAAACATCTATAAATGTGCAAAGTTCAGCTCAATCCGTAGGCTAGTTTTTACGTGAAAGGGTAACATACATTCATACATACTCACAGACTTTCGCATTTATAATATTAGTAGGATGAAATAATAGTGATGTTTGATGAGAAGAAGGTAGGACGAAAGTAGAGTAGTAATTAATAATAAATAGTAGTAGAATAGCGCGATGTTCACTTCGATAATTATGGTAAGCGAACAAGAGTTGATTATTAATCTGCAAGACGATTTTGACGACAACGATGTAGGTTGTGCACCTCTAAGATAACATAATCGTGTAACTAAAAAACTTGTGCTGGATTTTCTGATAAATTTCCTTACAATAAAATGCAATGAAAATATCTAGTTTTAATTCCGCTAATGCTGAGATGCATATGCACTACCCTACCGCCCGCTAATTATGCACATGCATGTGCATTTTATTGTCATGGATTTCCGCAAAGTAACGTCTGATTTCATTAATTAAATTTCCTTAACTTCATCATTGCGCTTAATTAATTAAAAATATTTGAATAGCTATCAGTAATAGTCGCAAAACTCGATAATTATCTACATCTACGCTAATAATAAAGGGGAAAGATTTGATTGTTTGTTTGTATGCATTGAATAGGCTACGAAAGTAATGGATTTGAAAAAATCTTTAAGATTAGAATCCTACATTAGGCTTTATTTTATCTACGTATTCTCACGGGAACGGGAGTTACGCCGGTGAATCTGCGGAGTGCGGCTTAATTTATTAATGATATATTTTCATCGTCGTCTCTTGTCCTACCACGTGTCACGTGTCACTTGGCATCTGTCGCCGCTAAGTTTTACGAACTATAATAATATTTCTAAAGCCTTGGTGGAAATGGGTTTGTAAAATAGTAGTTGTACTGCTATGTTGGTACCGGTACCTAATCACTTAAATTCGCTTCGGATATTAAGGATTTGTAGAGTTAATAGAAAATATTTGTTCACTCTTAATTGGTTTGTCCTTATAAAAGCGGCTGTCGATGTTTTTCAGCCGCTATGTGTTTAGTATCAGTGATCAATAAACAAATTAAAAGCCCCGTTATTAAGGTATTATTTGTACTATGACAGCAAATTCAGATCAAATAAATATAAAATACGTCATGCTTTAATGACTTACAGAATATCTTTATTGTTTACTGTTGTACTTACATATTCTTAAATTATTAAATTCTTTATTGTATACAAAAAAATAACTTAAAAAACATTGTATATTTATTAGTTATCTACAAAGGCGAGCTTAACCCTGAAAGAGTTTTCTTACAGCAAACCTAAGGCTATAAAGAGAGGTGAATATTAAATGCAATGGATAGAAATGTGTACGACATACATGTGATAAAAGAAATCAAAGAATTGAAGCTACTTATAATTAGACCTAATCATAACAATAAAATAATATACTTACATACAAATATATACACAATAAAATACCTACAGTATCAACATAATGGTATATATATCATGCATATGATATAATAAACTTACATATGTAAATAATAATTACATACAATAATAAAAATATAAGCTATACGTACATAAATTATTGACATGGGGCAATGAGAGAGATAATGAGAGAGAGAGATAGAGAGAGAGAGAGAATGAATATGCCGAAATCTTTTATTTAATCAATTTATAATTAATTAAATTTATCCATAACGTTTGTAATGGACGAAGTGGAATATCGCATATCCCAGTTCTTCCATGAATGGAACTACGTAATGAAAGACTGGGAGTTGGCATGCAAACAAGATTGTCCATTATAAGTTGATGTAAATCGCTACAGCACGTGGGTGAGCTTTAATTAAGAGGATAAAAAGTATGCAAAATAGCGGTGCAAACAATTCATAGTTGTGTGTAAACGATTTCTTCATACCTGATAGAGCCAAGTTAAGAAAAAGAATAAATCAACTTTACACAGTTGTGTGTAAACGATTTCCTCATACCTGATAGAACCAAGTTAATAAAAAGAATAAATCAACTTTATTTGGAACATCAACATTTTTTTTACATACGACATAGATAAAATCACCCTAATTTATGTTATTACATACAAACAAGATGCTTCATGTTGGTCTCCGACTCAGAATAAATGTTGCGTATTATCATTAGTATTTTTATCATTAGTATCTTCATCGGAAGTACCTAGTAACAATTTTAGGCCGTAGAACTATTTGTAATTAGTCCATCCGTACTATTTATAGTATTAAAGGGTATTTTCTTTATTTTAAAACATAACGTAAACACATTGAGGTTTATTGTCAACATCATCATTTCAGCCATACAACGTCCACTGATGAACACAGGCCTCCCTCATGGATCTCCAAGAGGGGTAGTTGCCATACTCACCACGCTTGGCAGGCGGGTTGGTGAGCGCAGTATGGGATGTTGATACACGGATAGACGCTGCTGCCCATCTTCCGGAGGTATTCCTTAGCCAGGCTCTTACTGTATCCATGGGCATGAGAGGAGGGGTATCATTCTACTGCCGGCACCCCACGGCGGTGTCAACATCATCCTGAACAAACTTTGAATTTCATTGCAAGAATACTCCCTTGATAACTTACTCTAATTTTTATATTTATATATATCTTAAAAACTTCTACACATACGAATAAATACAATTGCAATGTAAATGTAATGTGTAAATGTACGAATAAATACAATTGCAATGTAAATGTAATGTGTAAATGTACGAATAAATACAATTGCAATGTAAATGTAATGTGTAAATGTACGAATGAATACAATTGCAATGTAAATGTAATGTGTAAATGTACGAATAAATACAATTGCAATGTAAATGTAATGTGTAAATGTACGAATAAATACAATTGCAATGTAAATGTAATGTGTAAATGTACGAATAAATAAAATTGTCCGTAATATCAAAATAACAGCTTTCTACTAGTCTCTTCTTAATGTTGGCATAGCATAGCAAGTTAGCTACTCGAGACATCCAGACTTTATTGCAATATTGTGTGCAAGGTGTCACTAATCATTGGCAGCAAATGATATTTTATCGAATACATTTCTAGTTCTAGTTATTATGACATCGTCCGTAATGTTTATGCAAAGTTACACCCACACTTCATCGCCATTGTATCTCTACAGGTGTGTAGTTAGGGGATATCATAAATTACCTACGGGTGCCACTGAAAATAAGAGCTTTAACAGCTGTACAAGCGTACCTACATAGCAAATATCCTCAGTACCTAATAGTCGTATTTATGTCACTTAGTGCTTTTTATGCTGCGGTTTATATGTTAACTACTTAGCACAAAAAATACTCTATTCTATTCCATAATTATGTTAGTCTCGCTCAAGATTCTCAAAAAGCTGATCAGAGAATAATCAGTTTTTGATTAAATTAATGTAGACATCGGTTTTACAATTAATAAAAGCCATAATTTGAAGGAGCCATACACTCATCACGCTTGGCAGGCGGGTTGGCGAGCGCAGAATGGGATGTTGGATGTTAATACACGGAAAGACTGCTGCCCATTCCACAGCCAGCACCTTACAGCAGGTCCTTAGTACGTCCCGGCATCTGGATCTGTCGTGATAAATAAAACAAGCAGGTCCTCCCACTGCGCGCTGGAAACCGCTGCTGAAGGTCCTGAGTATCGCCATTGCAATCATTCGCAGTAAGCAATTTTGACTGGTTCGCCACATCTCTGTTATCATTGCTTATCTAGTTACTAGCTGTCCTGCGCAATTTCGTCTGCGTCACATAAGAGTGGGTCGAAGGCACCCATAATAAAATAACGCGCGCGGTATAACTGTGATTATATGTTTAAAGATTTTCCTTGAATTCAAATGGCGTAAAAGGCAATTATGTTCAAACTTTATCCAATTATCCAACTAACACCGAACAATTCTTTAATTCGGACCAGTAGTTCCTAAGATTAGCGCTTAAGATATAGCCTTCAACCAAACAAACAAACTCTTCAGATTTTTAATATTAGTATAGATTAGCTCCTGTCTAAATGCTGCTGGCGGCCCAGAGCCTTAGCCTTTAGCCTTAGGCTCTGCCCTGCAGATCTGGTATGCCCACCAGAATTAGAATAAGAATTATCCCCTAGCAGGCCGCCTAACAAAGTCCCAGGCGCTGCAGTGTTCAGTGGAGCATGAATACCAGCGCTAACCCTGTTTTAACATCTATTATAAAATGGTCGTGCACTGATTAAATTTTCTTTCTTAAAAAATGTATGTGCACATATTACACGTGCTTTACCAATGACGGCAAACATCGTTAGGAAATCGACGGCTTTGTCAGCTTCAGACGGTACTGTTCTTTCCTCTGACTTACTAGCTGACTAAGCTAAAAGGATGTTGCTGGGCAAGCCTAACAATGTCCCACCCAGGCATTGCAGCGTCCCGTACCGCATGATTATCAGTTGCTGACGCTGTGCAAATCATCTTTGTTAGAAGTAAATGCCTTACTTTACATGACCTTTTAAACAAATTGTGTCAGTACTCAAAGACAATCGTTAGTGGATGGAAGCTAATCGGAATATTTTAAAAAATTATCAAAACTTTTTGCGCACATAAAAATTGTAATAGCAGCTTTTTTAAGTCCATGTAATAAATAGTTTTTTTAATTAATAATTTTCAATAGAAAAACAAAACACATTGAAGTTGAATTTGGTTTGCTTCAGGAAACTTTTTTTTTTCAAATTATTCCCTAATTTCAATAACAAGCGAAATAGAAACCTCACTCTTTCACTTCTACTCATTATTGCTATGTTTTACAATTTATTGGACAAGTAATTAAGTAATTGTAATTTCTTAAACTGTAAAAATTATGTAAATATATGATTTCTTATCTTTTAAGTGCAAGCAAATGCAATTTTATGGATATGTCTGGATATATATGGATGGATGTGGAAATTCATTTAAATATCACCATCTCAGCCGTAGGAAGTAGAAGATTCTAACTACATTCATGAGAAAGAGAGGAGGGGCAACTTTCTACTGTCGGCAGTAGAATTTTACACGTGCTCTATTTAAATGCCGCGGGCATTCAAAAGTAAAATTGAAAAATTTAGAGATAGATTATCTTTTAAATTAAAATTTAATTAAAATAAAAAAATAAAATAAAACCCTAAGAAACTAGGTAGAGTAGGTTAATAGGCTATAATAAAAATTTAGTTATCACTTTTTAACGATACATAAATGTCCTAGAAGGAAAATAATTCTGAGATCATGGACCAAACCTGCTTTTAGATATTGAAACCAATATTCACCTATCAGTTCTATTTACACAAACAGAACATAACCAACACTTTATAGATACTATCGACGAACATAAAACTAAGAGTTACTTGTGAATAATTAAAATAACCAGTTAGAGGCTTTACGCTAGTTCTGCGAACGAGAATGAATTCCAATAATGTCACTATTATCCGCGATTTGAATAAAGTTGACGGTTGCGTCCACGCAGTTTTCCCTGTCCTAGCCCCCACTACCTCACGTATGCCGTATTCTGTGCGCAGGCGGGTTTCCGCGCCTGCGCCTGAGCCTTGTATCAGTACCTACGTACAGTGGTAGCCTCTCTGTCACTCGCACGTGCGATCGAGCCTATCGATCTCCATCAGCGTTTAACAAACTTTTCTGAATGAAAAGATCGTGAAAATGTGTAAACTTTAGTTGCATACGAAAGTGCCGAAAGGATACCGTCCTAGCATTGTGTGGAACATTGTTTCAGTGATTTGTGGATATTGTGGTTTTTCAGTGACTGAAAATATTTGGCTATTTACTGATCAGGTATGTATATAAACTTATTGTTACATTTAAATATAGGTACGTATCGGTTAGTATAAGTGATTTATATGACGTGATTTGAATGTAAATGGAAAACGGATTAGAGATTTTCGTCAGAAGCAATAAAAGTTTTATGTGATGGAATTTCACATGTTTATATACGTAAGGGCTTAAACCTGTTGTAATAAATTTTGGTGGCGTAATCATTAGCTGTGATTGTGTCATAACATGATTTTCTTGTATTTAATCTCACCATCATCATCGATACCCGAAACATTATTGTGCGTAGTCTTCTTACATGTTTCATCCAAGATTTTGCCACTGACCACTCTAAGATAGGCATTTTCTCAGCTTTTATCAGGGATGGAAAGAGAAATAAGTCAAATATAGCATAAGGCCCTTATACGTTCGGGTGTCACACAAGGTGAATATTTTTATTGTTGTATTACATTGTTATTGTAGGTAATGGTACCGACCCGACCGCTTCCCTGTCAGACATCACGCGGCAAGTTCATTTTACATGTGATACTTTACGTTAATATGATTGTTGGCATTATTATACCTTGTCATTTTTCATTTTAGACCAAAGTCGTCAAACCCATATGTTCGAAGCCAACGTCGGAAGTAAAACATTTGAAAACCCCACTTAAATATATAGGAGTAAACAAGTCAAAGCATTTATTTGTTACATACTTACTTAATAGTTACTTTAAAATATCAATACATTTTCAGTAGGATATTATACAGTTACTCATATAATCTAAGGATATGGCTAATTCCTATCTGACTCATGTTTTTAATCTAGAAATCGAAGGAAATATGGTCATGCACGGAAATGTATGAAATAGCCAATAAATATCCTTTAAATATTTGAGGAAGCTATAGTTGAATATAGTGTAGGTGTAATGATGCAAGGGCACATATTTCCGATGCCAATTTCGGTAAGGTAGCCATGACATAACTCAGTGATATATGCAAATATTGTATTCTGACGCATGTAGGTTTGAAGACAAACAGAATGAATTAGGTTCAGTATAATAAAGCTAAAGTATGAATTGTATTAGTATATGTGACACAAATATATAAAATAACTACAGAAGTATCATAAAATACCGGTTCGATTAACACATTATACACATAACACTTTTTAACCGACTTCAAAAAGGAGGAGAAGGAGGTGCTTAATTCCACTGTATATTTTTTTGTATAAACACTCGATTACTTCGCCAATTATGAATGATTTTTGATTATTTTTGTAGGTAAGTAGGTTAAGTAGGTAATGTTTTAGAGGTCACATTTTCAACTTGATTCTGATAATGGGATCCAAGAGTAATAATAAAGATAAAGATAATTTATTCACACAAGACATGGTTACATATATATTGGTGGAACACAGTTATATAGAGAGCGACACATCTCGCCTGTCTACAGGCATGTGAATATTAATATTTATAAATGTACTAATAATTAGGAGTAAATTAATAGCAATTGTAACCACTCGAGTCCCTGAAGACATAGTTTCATGCCCTTAATTTAACCTTGAGTTGGGTTTTTTGTTTCACTTTATAAGGTTTGCTTGGTCTTACAGCCAGTTCTGATGATGGCATCCATGTTGAATCGCGGGAAATAAAATAGGTGTACAAATATCGGTTTGAGTGTTTTAAGCCACAAGTAAAGGAATTTATCATTTACTCTGTCCTTTTTAAATTAACGTCTTGTGAGGAACTAAGTTGAAGGGCTAGAGTTGTGTAGATTAGAATGGGAGATAAAAAAACGTTTACCCTTCTTCTAACTTAAGAGTTTCACTCTTGTCGGTCCAACTGATGCAACCCTTTCCTGGGGGAAGGAGGCTGCATGGAAGAGAAATTGACCTCTTTTAACGACATGACTGCAAATTTCTCCATCACCTGTTAATTATAACTAATCCATGTACTTAGTTGTAAATCTAAATACAAACTTTTAGATCCAAATAGATCTGAGGACTACGTTTTGGCAACCTGTATATTAGAACATATTAAATTAGAGTCATATTAGGTTTGCATACCATAGCGCTGCTTGTTCCCGCAGGTAAGAATTTTACGTTATATGTGTTTTAACTAATGAGAGCCAGTCGCAAACAACTGTCCTTTGGGCAACACGTCACGGCGTACACTCGCGACCATTAAATTTACTCAAAACGTACGATTGAACTGTGAAACTTAGCTCTCTTATCTAATAACTCTACCATCAACTTATAGGATTGGAGGATACACTACACACTCACACGTTGATTAAGAACGCATTTACGATTTGACGCGCTTGTATTACATACTGACCATTCATTCAAAATGATCGTTACTTTATACACCAAACATCAACAAAGACAAAAAGATAGTCAACCTTATTTCTTAGACAATACGCTTTACGTAAATTAGCAAAATTTTAGAATTATGGTGGAATATTGATGGTTTATTTTTGTGGTTTATGTGAATATTTTTGGATTTCTTTTTTCCCATGAATTATTGTTTAATGTTTCTTTTTTATCGTAGTATATTTTTATTATTTGAAATCTTCGAGTCATTGAGATATACATATGCACCGAAAGTGGGCCTATTTTCATAGTTTTTGCGAGAAGAGGCTACGGAAAACTATATTTTTTGAATTAAATGTATATTATTTTGAAGAAAAAAACCCATATTCTATAGACACTGGTTTTTTGGTTCATTTGGTATGCTTAAAATATGTCAAACTTCGACGGATAAACCAGAAAATGAACCGGAACTAGTCCTATTTTCCTAATATTTTGACGCGTTTCGTAAATGCGTCCTTAAGTAGTCAAAAATCCCGTGTCAAATGGCTGATATACATACATATAAAACCGTCATAATATAAAAGTAGATACTCCTCTTCCCTTAGGTACTAGACTCACCTTGCTTATTAGAACCAAAGATTTGAATCGTTAGATGTGCCTGACACCAAAAACTGTGGAATTGTCTTTAGATATGAGTTAACGATAATGCCGATGCACGCACACTGGTTTTACCAGTAAACCAAACTGTTATTTTTATCATTTATTGGGTAATCTTGTTGCACGAACTTTCGTGAAAAAAATAACACACACCACGTCTGGCTTAGGCTCCTGTGTTTAGAGGTACACTGATTCCAAATGAGTGAGCTCACTCATTTCGTGTGAAAACAAAACGATGCGGACTCATTACAGTGAGGGCATATCTACGATTTAAGTCTTTGACCGCGGCCTTCTTGTAATATCGACATCTAATGTCAAAGGTTCTTATTATTTTATATTGATCTCATAGTAATTTTGGAAGTTAGATTTTCTGCAGCCTCCTGCGCCTGTGTTATTCTGCTGATATTTTTCTCTGGTCTGGGTGTTAAATCGAACGACCTACTGCAGCCGGCTATGAGACCGACGGAGCCATGGACAACGACCATTTTTTTTATGTAAATATCCGTCATTTGATTTTACTTCTCTTGTAAATTGTGAAAACACTAGTCGTATCACTTGTTATTACAAACGAGTTCCATTGGCCATCATCAAAAATAATTACGTTCGCAATTATTATTATTACCGCGCGGTTATAATACACGGTCGTAATAGCCGTATCTTTGACAAAAACTGTTCACATCGGCGCGGGCGCAGGCGCGCGGGGGCGTTATTATATTAGATTGAAGAATAATGACACCCTGACAGTAGTTGCGCCTACATTCTAATTTAAAAATGTATTGTTCCAAATCGTTATGAGATCAATAACCTTTGGCATTAGATGAGGATTCAAGATCAACATACACTTTAACAGAACTGGTTATATGAATCTAAGCTCTTTCAATTTTGGATTAGCTCGGGAAGACTCGAGTCTTCCCGCCACCACGACCAGGTGCAATCCGGTTGAAACGTCGGGATAAAAATAAAGGTAATTACGCGATAAATACCGGTTAATTTAATATTTGTTTTAATCAAAACTATAGTAATAGTGTGTTGTGATCGCGATGAGTTTAACACTCTATTAATTTGCTTTTGTTTCCAATTTAATACTGTATATTTTTACTACTTAATTTTGGTAAGTAATTATTTTTAACCCCAGACACAAAAAGAGGGGTGTTACGACCGGTATATGTGTGTGTTTGCCTGTATGTCGCAACGAAGCTCTTAAACGAGTAGACCGATTTTAGAGGTAATGTTGTTTTTATTAAAAAAGCACCTTCTTCAGAAATGGTTCTTAAACATGTTTTATCGAAATTGGTTAATACGTTTATAAGATACTAGCCGCACCCTCAGTTTCACCCGCGTAGTTCCCGCTCCTGTGGTAATTTCAAAAAATCCCTCCTTAGTGCTCCTCTAGGATACTCAAGGTATTTGTGTGCCAAATTTCTAGTCTCTAGGTCCAGTGGTTTAGGCTGTGCGTTGTCTGTCAGTCAGTCAGTAACGGAAGAGTTTTATAGGTATATATTGATGGGGGTGAAAGTGGGGATGAATACACGAATGTTTCCAAATATACCCAAGTTTTGTACAAAATTATAGGAAATGGCGAGTCAAAAGTGTCAAGGGTTACTTAAAAATGTTGAACTGACAAACTTGTATTATATCAAATTGTTAAATAGCCTTTATTCTTTCGGACCCTAAGGCCACATTGCTTACAAAAGACACGTATGCGTTTTGATAGTCTGCTCGTATACCATTTGTCGTAGAGTTATATGTAATAATAGCCTTATAGCAGTTAAAACCATTTCGATAGAGCAGCTATCCAACACATAATATAATTTTTTGATTCAACTCTTCGTCGTAGTTCCTGAGATAAGCGCGTTCAGCTATATAATATAGTATAAATTTCACGGAATTGGAGTAGATTTTTTAAAAATGGTTTTGTCCTCTAAGTAGTCTGGTAGTAATTACCTTATTTTTCCTTAAAGCTTATGCTCATAATCTTTAGTCAGAAATCACCGAATTACAAAACCATGATACCGACTCGAAGTATTTCGTCACATTATGGTTTTTCTTACCAAGTAAGAACTTAACTTCGTAAAAACTCTCGGAGATTTATGTTAGTCACATCCGCACGATAAGCGATCATTTTTCTAAGAACATTTTGTCATACCTGCGCTACGGCAAATGTACTTGAATGTTCAAAAGAAACTCTATTTGTAAAATTACACTTGCTTAAATATATGCTCAGTGCAAACAAGTCGATGAAACTAGAAAAGTGCGAGTAAGACTCAAGAGGCCTTCAAGAGGTCTTCGATACCATATTATTTAAGACCAAGTTTGGTCTGGCGAGCCACATCAGGGCTCATGTTACAAATAAAAACTAGTAACTCAGAAAAGGGTCGCCGTCATCGACGAGACGCTGTGTGAAATGTCCAGCATTATACTTATATATATATATATATATACATATATAATTCATTTCACACAGCACCATCTAGCCCCATAGTAGCCGTGGGGTGCCGGCTATAGAATGTTGCCCTTACTTTCTTGCTTGTGGAAATAATCGGAACATGGGAAGCAGCGTCTTTCTGTGTACATCAAATACTGCGCTCGCCAACCCGCTTGCCAAGCGTGGTGGGTATGGCAGCAACATCTAATGATCAGTAACTTAGAGATCCATGAGGGAGGCATATTTATAGCAGTGGGCGTCCTACGACTGCGATAATGATGATGAAGATGGGAGTAAAAGTATATGTTATGCTACGGTTGACGTTTCACGCGGAACCCTGAAAAGGGGTTTAAAATTGAAGGATCGCTTTAAGTATGGAAGCCAGGTTACTAGTTTTATAAGTAATACCATCTTTTGACATTTTATAAATATAATGCAAGCTGGACTTTATACACAGTACCATCTGGCCCAACTTAAGCGGAGCTTGTGTAGATGATACATTAACTAATTAAGTTTTTACATATTGTCATATAAATTGGAAAAATGGAAGGAAGAAGATTAACTAAGGATGAATAGGGTTCAAGAGATAGTTGCTGTTGTGTCGTACAAGAAGCTCAAGGAGGCTGCCCGGGAAAGAAATCAATTGAAAGATTTGCATCAGTTTTACCGACATGAGTGCAACTCTTAAAAACGAAGAAGTATAAGACATTGTGTTCAAAAAATTTCTTACGTACGATTAAAAATATACTACTTTATTCCTTTTAAATTTCTTCATCATTTCAGCTGGAAAACGTTCACTGATGAACACAGGCCGCCCTCATGGTTTTCCATGAGGAGCAGTCGCACATACTCACCACATCACATACTCACCACGCTTGGCAGGCGGGTTAGTGAGCGCAGTATGATGGGATGTTGATACACGAATAGACGCTGCTGCCCATCTTTCAGAGGTTTTCCTTAGCAGGCTCTTACCGCATTCATGGACATGAGAGTAGGAGTAACATTGGCAGGGTTTAAATTTCTTAAAACTATTTATTTCCTGGGAAAACCAGAGACACAAATACCTCTAATATGTCAGGTCTATTAACACTACATACATGTGTTTTGTAAAGAATCTTCGCAGTTAGAATTCTGCTATTGACCAAAAAAATAAAACAGGTTTTGGTGTTTCTGTTTCTGATTTCCATAATTTGTCCGTCCATTTACCTACATTTGGTAAAACATAATTTTCAAATTTGATGATTAAATCTGATTAAAAAATAAATGATTAAATCCTTGACTTGTTGCTGAAAATACCCAAACCACTAATATACATAAATCCCATGATAAATCGAGTTACACATATAGATGTGTAACTCGATTTACACATATAGATAAATCGAGTTACACATATAGATAAATCGAGTTACACATATAGATGTGTAACTCGATTTATCATGGATCCTTGATATAAAGACACTAGGTGTAAAAAAAGCAAACATTATAAAGTAAAACAAAAAACCCAACCTCAAGTTTATATTTAGGGCATGTAATAGTTAATAATGCGCCGTGGGGTGCCGGCAGTAGAATGATACCCCTCCTCTCATGCCCATGGATGCAGTAGTAAGAACCTGCTAAGGGATACCTCCGGAAGATGGGCAGCAGCGTCTATCCGTGTATCAACATCCCATACTGCGCTCACCAACCCGCCTGCCAAGCGTGGTGAGTATGGCAACTACCCCTCATGGAGATCCATGAGGGAGGCCTGTGTTCATCGGTGGACGTTTTATGGCTGAAATGATGAATAGTTAATAATTGTAAATAAAAAAAATACAATTATATAATTCCTCAGCGATCACATTATCAGAATCAAGTTTTGACCTGATTGAAAGTGCATTTATTTGAATTTAAAAATAATGTTCCAAATTGGTTCGTAAACGACGGAGTTCCAAAGTAACAATGATTAAAAAAAAAATACAGGCGACTTCGGAATCTCTTCCTTTTTTAAGTTGGTTAATAAAAGTATACACAAACAAAGAATATCTATACTTAGTTGAAAAAAAAACAACCAGCATTTGTGCCTGCGTGTATCGTAGATTGTTTTGTACATTGACTTAGTAATCAGCACATATCAGTTCTTATTGTAAGTAGTACCTGCCTACATATAAACCCTTGCTTATGTGTATTAATAAGCACAACTCGGATCATTATGCTGACTGTACCTAAACTTACAGATATCATAGGCTCTATTTATTATTGTATAAAATAACATACATTTCCCGGCTTCTGAACCGCTGCTTAGCGTCATTTGAAAAGGACCAGCAATCTATCAGCGTCAATTTATATCCCATTTATTGTATCGGCATGTAATCTCGCAAGACTTGCAATCTGAGGGCCAGTAGTGGGTTTAGTTTAGCTGGAGGCAAGCATTCCTTCCTAGGTCGTAGTAGGTGATTATTTACTACCTATGCTCCGGTTGAGAAATACACTGTTACAGACATCTGGTTTGATAGTCGGTTTATACGGAGGCACGGCTATTTCGTAAGCAACCTACGATTTGTTTTAATAAGATATCTTGAAAAGACTATTTTATTATTTTGTTACACAAAAATAAAGGGTTAAAATGTTTCATTAAGTGGATAAGGTAAATCAAATTATATCCTAGACCATCAATAAAGTTATTTCCTAGGCACTGGGCATAAAGCTGCCTGAGCCAGGTAAACTGCTGATATATTCCAGCCAAGTCTTTTCCTTTTATATTATTTTCAAATACAGTTTAGACGCAGAAAATTTAGAGCTTCCTATTATGTTTTCTTGAAAGAGGCTTAAGACCAACAGCAGACCGTACGGACCATTTGATGACGATGATCATCATTACCAACAACTTTTGGGTTATCGATTTTTTATAGCATCTTAAACCTGTCACAATACAATAATCGACATCCAATGAGCGACGAAGCGTAAGAAATAATATCTCCCGTTCACCTTGGAATACCTTTAAAGACAGTTGTCGGTAACTCTTTATCACCCTTGTATTCTACCTTAAGATGAACTTGAGGTTAACTGGTCCGAATAAGGCTCCCTTCCGCTAATTTATAGCATTACGCTATTAATTTAAACATACACTTTGTCATTCATTAACATTCCTTTGCCGTAGTTGGAAATGACTAATGACAAGTAAGTACGGATTTAAGAAATAAATATCAGTAGGTCTAGCGGATAGTTTGGTATTAAAATACGCAGTAAACTATACTACAGCAACTGTAGTTTGGGCTTAATTTGCTTAGAATTTAGTACCAATAGTTACAAGTCTGACAGATGTCATAGTAACGTACTATTAATACTGTAGTAACGGCAGGCGATATAACAGTGACAACTCATGGTAAACACACAGGTACTGAGAAAACTTATTTCACTGCCACATCACGTTGGAACTTGTATTAAGGATGAACGAGTCGCTCATCTTTCCATACAAACGTGGAAGGGTAACTACTCCACTGTTTCACGTTAACCATCCCACACTAAGGATTATATCAATTTATCTCGTCATAATCTATGTTTGTATACACCCCAAACCGTAAAAAAAGTATTTATTTCAAAAACACAAGCTTCTAAACTTTCGTATTTCAACACTGATTTTAGCCCAACTTTGGACGAAACTAAATAATATAAGGAGAAAGAAAACTCAAAAATAAATGCCGTTCCGACATAGTTTAATTACTCAAAGTTGAAACAAATGTTATTTTGAAAACACTCAAGTTTTTCTATAATAACCCTTGTGCTAAAAGTCTATTCCAGATAAACATGTGAAGATGTCGTAGGAGTGTCTTAATATATAAATAAACACGCTATGTCAGATGAGATAGCATACATTTAAGCCGCGCTCACTGAAGACTTTGCCTCTGCGACTAGTTGGACCTTAAATGTATGATACAAGCTTGGCTGATGGTGCTTTACATGCCAAATCTATGTAGCGGACAATCGCCTCTGTTTTCTATCACATGTTTTGTATACGCCTTTATCTCATCATCGTCATCATCTCAACCTTAGGACTGATGTCCACGTCCACTGCTGGACATAGGCCTCTCCCTTCCAAGATCATGAGGAGGTTGTTGCTATACTCGCCACTACAGCTCGCTACGCTTGGCGAGCGGGTTGGCGAGCGCAGTATGGGATGTAGATACACGGAAAGACGCTGCTGCCCATATTCCGGAGGTATCCCTTGGCAGATTCTTACTGCAACTACGGGCAATAGAGGAGGGGTAAAATTCGCCTTTAAGTTTTATGGTGCGATTCACGAAAACGAAGTTTTTTTCTCGATCCAGAATCGTTTCGTTTGAGTAGGTGCCCTTCTTTCACCGAACATGATGAGTAAAATCTAAGGCAACATCGGGAAACTCAAAACTCAATGGTTAAACCCCGTTGATATTATTCATATTATTTAGTTAGAGCCGCATTGTTTTCAAATCTACTTGTGTGACGACCCCCTGAGGGGAAATAAACAAGACATTTTTTATGGTTTTCATAACCATGATAGTTTCAAATGTAATATTGTTTAGAGTCTGTCAGTGTTGGTCAAGGAGTTAGGCTACCTAGGATCGGAGTAGTATCACAATGAACAATGAACAGCGCGGGGCGTCACTTCAGATCCGGTATCCCACCTCCGGTCAGAGTTAGAATTGGAGTCTGTCAGACGCGTTTTGAAAATATATGATTTTATAGACTACTAGCTTCTGCCCGCCGCTTCGCACACGTTGTACCCGGATAAAGTGGCCTATGTGTTAATGCAGACCTACATCTGTATGTGTGCAAAGTTTCAGCTCAATCCGTGGGGTAGTTTTTGCGTGAGTGGTGACAAACCTCCATACAAATAAACTTTCGGCTTTATAATATTAGTGGGATATTCCATTTTAGTGTGATTACAGTTCACTTCGTAGTTTTACCTAAAATAATTCCAGGAGATTTAAAAATAAGTTTCGAAAAATAAATTGAGTTCGATGGGTAACTTTCGATATTCGTCTTTGCCGCTCGTTCTGCGATTTTGGAAATATGGCGACAAAGACAGTTTTATGACAATATCATCACTTTACAAATTATAATTCGCATAAGTGACATTGAACTGTAGTGATCCGAGATTACTATTTGCGTCACGTTCTCTCTCGTTCGGTAGTCGACGGCTGACTTCACGCTTCACGGAATTGAATTGACGAGGAATACTCAAAAGATGTTTGTTTTCATGAGTTCCAAGCTTGTTCCAAGTGACAGAATATAAACTTGGTGAAAGGAATCTTTTTAGCGATAGTGTGCTAATGAAATGAGCTGATGTGATTTATAAGATTTGGTGCGCATTAGAAAGACTCAAATAGTTTGAAGCCACAGTTAATGAAATAAACGTTTCCGGCAGAACTTAACAATTCTTGGTTGTTAACGTCGTCTCCATATTCGGTTTAAAATATACAGATATTTGTATAGAAAATAATTCCACAATACACTTCGGAAATTTTCCACGTCCAACGTCTGTGTCTCCGTCATAACTTGCAAACTGTACAACCGTCAAGTTATATTCCTCCAAAAGTAGAGTCTCTTGCTTTAGTGTTCTGCAGTCAGGGAATGTTAAAAGTGCCTATAGGTACTAGGTACATAAATTAGTACCCATACGTATGCTATGTAGCCCCAACGCCTCATCGCAGGGGTAGTCTGCAGTTGCAAAGGTGTCAAAATTATCGAGTCACTGTCAACTGGCAAGAGATGTGGGGCAACATTTTACTGCCGGCACCCCACGGCAATTGTTGTTTCAAATGTATGTATTATCGGCCGTCGAGTACAGAACGAGAGAGCACGTGACGCGAATAGTAATCTCGGATCACTACAGTTCAATGTCACTTATGCGAATTATAATTTGTAAAGTGATAATATTGTCATAAAACTGTCTTTGTCGCCATATTTCCAAAATCGCAGAATGAGCGGCAAAGATGAATATCGAAAGTTACCCATCGAACTCAATTTATTTATCGAAACTTATTTTTAAAACTCCTGGAATTATTTAAGGTAAAACTACGAAGTGAAGTGAAACTACTTGAAAATGGAATATCCCACTAATATTATAAAGCCGAAAGTTTATTTGTATGGATGTTTGTTACCACTTCACGCAAAAACTACCCCACGGATTGAGCTGAAACTTTGCACACACATCACTTATATGATATACAATGCTTATAAACCAGGAACTGTTGTATTTTACCTGAACTTAAAACCTTGTCTTCTGCATTTCTGATACCTTACCTATAGAGGTACAAATTGTTGGTTAAAATAAACTACTCTATTTTTAAGTCCATCTCACCTTCGATAAGCTCAATGCCTGACATATGACCCGCGGAAAACCACGTTCTCATGAATGCTACCCTCATTGCCAAATGACGCATTGAATTACAAGTGACTCAGGTTAGCTTGAATGGAAGGAAGTAAGTTATCAGTGGGAGTCTGTGGTCATTCCTTGAATAACTAGGCATAGGTCGTAGGATGGTAGGTGAATTGGTCTGGTAAAGAATAGTCTAATGATGACTCGAATGGATGAACGAATTTGAAATTTTGAATTATATCAAAATTGTAAGCTAACGTGAGTACTCTTTCAGTAAGGATCTGAAAGCAGGCATTTCATTTTTTAACCCTATTTACCGGAGGTATCCCTTTGCAGATTCTTACTGCATCCAGGGGCAAGAGAGGAAAAGCAACATTCTACTGCCCCACGGTAATCGAAGGTTTAAAATTCTGAAATTATTAAACAAGGAAATCACACTTCGAAGGCTTCTCAAAGGCCACCTACGGTAGCGTCGGTATGCGTAAACGCGTATAAATTAACGTAATACCTATTAATAAACGTGACAACAGAGGACGAGGATCTACGGAAGCATTGTTCTTGTCTATGTTAAGGTGCAATTCCACCAATGTGCTGCACATGTCTGCGCAGTTTTCTTTGCTTATGCGAATTAACATTTTATATTTTAAGGGACTAGAAGAGTGTGTGTGGCTTATGACCTCTGTCTCCCAATTGTTTTTGAGTATTATTATTTTTTTATTTGTGACCTGGAAGCTTTAGTAAAACTGCTGATTGTGACACTCCCGTAATACAAATTTGTTTCCCAAAGTTTAAATTAAACAATAATTGTTGTTGGTAATGTAAATAATAGTTAAAAAGACTCAAATCGTGGTAAATATCTCGTAAATATTGCATGTAATGTTAACAACCATGAAATTTTCAGTTCCATGAAATTTATATAATGTAAATCTAGGAGTTTGGTGAACTAGTAACGACATAAGTTACCTACATATAACGAGAGAGAGAGAGAGAGAGAGAGATAGAGAGAGAGAGAGAGATAGAGAGAGAGAGAGAGAGATAGAGAGAGAGAGAGAGAGATAAAGTGCATCTGCAATTTATTACGCACACCACTGATGTTCTGTCCAAAACGTTTATGAACTAATGTGCTAAACACAAACTTTAGTGGAATTGGGCCTTTATAATTAACTGTGTGAATAAAGCTTGTTATAAATCGATGCCATTTGTTTTTGCAGGTCAAGAAACCAATTTGTTTGATTTGTCATTGTTTACGCTTGTGAAGTGTATTTTTAGGTACCTACACTGACGTCATATAATTATAGAATAAGTAAGTTTTTGTTTATTTATAATTTTTTGGTCAAGGTGTTTTATCTTGGAGACAAAATGGTACTGTACCTACATACTAACTTTATAGGTGGGTCATTATCATCGGCCCATATTAGTCCACTGCTGGACGTAGCCCTTCCCAAATCTGCGTCCTTTCATACTCTGTTCGGCGTTGGCTAGCGACCGTTCGAAAATCATTACTCCGTCTAGCTCATGGGCGTCCTACACCATGAGTCGCGGTCTCCACTCAATAACTCGTTTACCCCATCGCTTATCGATTCTTCGACTGTATGACCTGCCCATTGGCAATTCAGCTTGCTTATCCTATGTCGACAACTTCACCACTGTCAGTTAAATGCTTCAGCGAGACTCCGAGCATAGCTCGTGGAACAGCTGTACCGCGAGTGTCCACGTTTCGGCACCGTAGGTGACAGGTAGAAGACAGACGACAAGAAGGTATCTGTGACAAAAACTCTACGTAGTCTCGCAAACGCTGCCGGTGGATAGCTTACATTAAAGTAAGTAAAAAATGTTTTATTGACATAAGTAGGGTGTTACAATTATTAATGAATCCATAGGCTCCCGAACTAGTTAATAACTGTGTTTCAGGAGCCAGTAGCTTCTCCAACAATCTGTGATAATAATTATGTCTAACTTAGGTAAATCTAAACAAAATGCTTAAAAAAAACATTACATTATGATGTAACTACCCACCAGCAGCGTTTGCCATTCAGGCCCTTGCGGACATGCCAGCATTTGTGACATGCTTGCAAGGGCCTGTTCGACTCAACCGCCACCACAGACCGCCTCTGTGTGCGTCAGACTTTATTTCACAGGCCTCTTCCCTTTTATTAATACAGATGACCAATATTTAGTTCTTATTATTAGGGGGCTTCGCCCCCTAATATGCATAGTGCTGTCTATCTGTCTGTGCATGAGACGATTACAACTGAACGCGTTGACCGATTTACATGAAACCTTTTTGTTAGCACCGTCGTAATGAGAGAAGGGTACTGATTGATTTTGGTGACCAACTAGGGTCACAGGGACCGGAGTTATTGATCTCAAAAGGTCAGCAAAAAAATAAGTCTCAATTGGCCGAAAACGTCCAAAAGCCCAAAAATGCCATTTTTCACCTTTGGTAACCTTTTGAGGCCTTCGCCCCCCTTTCTGGTACCCCCGTATCAATGTTTGTTTTTGTAAACGAACACTTGCGATTTAGCATTTCCTTAAACACTGTAACCTAGGTACATGCGCTTGTGAAGCTATTTTTTATGTAACAATATAAAAAATTAAGAAATCGTGTGTATAATATGTAACTTTTGTATGACTATATCAGATCATCTACATGAAACAAAGTGTCGAACCGCTTATTCTAATTCTTAGGACTTTTCCCACGGAACTGCTCTACATAACCAACGACACTTGAACTTCTCTTTTACTTACTAACCTTTTATATGTTTTAAGTTCACGGGTCTAAATAAAATGGTGATGTACTTACAAGTACCTATTAATAGATATGACACGATGTCAAAATATTTACGTAATCATGATGTAACTTAGCCTGTAGTTGTAGAATCTTCGCTGCGCAAGAACAGTTTAAGTACGCAATTATGGATATAGAACGCATATTTTATTGTGCTTTGTGTTTCTTGTTAAAACTTAAACCAGGATCTTCTTAGGTGTTTCCGGGATTATTATCTTACACAAGTAATATCAAGTAGGTTCGATATTGAAACCATGCTGTAGATACCATTATCATCATTTCAGCCGTAAAACGTCTACTACTGAACACAGGCCTCCCTCATGGATCTCCATGAGGGGTAGTTGCCATACTCGCCACGATTGGCAGGTGGGTTGGCGGCTGTAGATAACGATGATGATAATTCTTCATAAAAAAAACCGACTACCATGATGATGGCGATGACGATGTGTCGGTAAGTTTGAAGATAAGTGCATCTTGCATGATGTTTAGCTAAATATGCCGTAATTACTTTATCTCAAATTCAGAAGAAAATACTAGCAAGCTAAAATATAATTGGCCTTTTACACCCACAGTCGTGTAATCCTATGTGTATATTCCGAAATATAACACGGGAAATGATCTCGATATTCCGGACGTTTCGACTGCGTTTCAACAGCCGTGGTCCCGGGTAGACTGGAAATTTCTGTGGAGATTTATTTTTGCTGTACCTGGGCCATAAAGGCGGCCATATTTAGAGAAGAGAATAATATATGTCAACGCATCGAAAGCCGACTAAGCCCTTGCTAATGTATTTATTTGTTTCTTAAATGAACACCCACACAGTATACACCATCACAAACTAATCTAATCTAACCAAATCCCGTTGCGCTCTGCAACTCCTGCGCAAAATAAAAGTCATCACAAACTGTAACGCATATTTAAAATGCAGAGCGTGTGCTTTTACAATCATAGGTGCAGACTACATGCAAGAACAAAGAAAACAAACAAAAAGATGAGATTCTTATTTATTTTGTACAAATATTGCAACACGTGTTGTACAAATGTATTGTGTATTAACGTTGAAGAAAACATCGTAAGGAAACCGCTGAAATATAGCGTAATGAATAGGTATAATGAAAGACGGAGGCACCAGTCACGAACCACACCCAATACCCATTATAGCTGTAAGTACATATTTACTACAGCTAAATGCCATGGGTAAGACCCTTCACCAGCTGTTACGGTATTCACATTATAGTTAACGCACTAAACCTACACATTTTCGCTCCTAAAACTGATCTGCACCAATAGCCGTTAGGTCAATTAGTTGTTCTAATAGTCAGTGATTATTACGTACTTATACGTATAGACGAGCCCAGGACCGCAATGACTGGCGAATATTATTATTATATAATAGGCGAGGTCATGATCGATTGAAGGACCGACTAAAGAAGAAGGCCACGAGGGATGCAAGGTACTCGGAACGCCGGGAAATAATAAAATAAGGTAATTACGCGATAAAGTACCGTTAATCAGTATTGAAAAACGCAAACTTAATATTTGGGGCATATAATGCCTACGAGAAGTACGAAATCCTGCAGTTGTTAATTCAAGGAAAGATCCAGGGAAAAGATCACCCAGAAGAATCTCCATGGTTGGTTTAACATGAGCACACGATTCCTATTACGCGCTGATGTTTCCAAAGTCCAGATAGCCGTAATGATAACCGATCTCCGGTAGAAAATGCCACTCAAAGAAAAAGAAGATGTAGGTAATGGTGTCGCTTCTGTTGCACTCAAAATTAGACATCTAAGTAACTTTTCTAAATTTAGAGCTGTCAACGTTAAATGAGATAAAAAGGACTCAAATGACATTGACTTATTATGAAAACAATGAAAAACACCCTAAAAATATCAACAAAAATCTAAAGTGTATGCAAATTTTCTAGGTAAGCTAGTTTAAATAACGCGGGATATATTATCTTGAGGCTAGATGATGATGTCTCCTCAAAATTAGTTTTTTTCGGAGCTGTTATTTTGGCACAAACAGACACTTCTACTTTATTTATTTTACACTTTTGTTATAGATAATGTATGCCTAGCATGGCATTTATTTTTTAGGGTGGTGTTTCTTTCATGACATTACGGTGTAAACATTACGGAGTTTGACACCTTTCCTTCGATTGCGAGACTACTTCTACACGTAAATGGCTATAGAAGAAACGCCTTGCTGCCCGCTGATGTCCCTCAACAGAAATTAACCCTGTAAATACATCTTTTCGCACACACCATAGTGAGTTTTCTGGTTTTTACATGTTCTTAATAAGCCTAATTTATTTTTCTTATGTTGATTCGAAAATACCAATACCCCAGCAGGAATCGTTCCTGCATCTTAATCTATTCGCACACTGAACCAAAGAGAGTTCGTTACTTGCATCTTCTTTAGCATATTTAAATAGATTGTGATTTGGCAAACATTTTGCCCTCTAGCGGAAATCAAACTCATCATTATCGGCCTATATTAGTCATTGTCAGTATGTAGTGTAGTGTAGCGATAAGGCCGCCAATTGTCACTTTGTTTTTAAGTGTTTCTTGTTATTATGTTTAGTTTTAAGGTGTGCAATAAAGTATTTTCTATCTATCTATCTATCTATTGTCTTCGGCTTGCCGCATCTAGCGTCTGCAAGCGAAATCATCACTCCATCACAAACATCAACATGGTAGGCGTCTCACACTCCGCTGGCCGAGTCACGGTCTCTCTCAACGGTTATCGGTTCTTCGACGAATGTGGCCAATTTATTGATCTCATGCCCCCCGCATCTTTGTGGTTTCGCCCTTCGCCCACAGAACCAAACTTTTATTTCCATCTGCTTATTAGCTAAGACCAAGACCACACAGTGAGCAGGTGAATCCGCATACAATGGCTTCATCTCTGGAACAATGAGAGGGGGCGTTAGACTGATTTGGATGCACCGAGGTTCCAACATAACGAGGAGTTTGCATTGCCAGTCATGTGGGCACTTATGCAAATCTAACTATTTATGTTATCACAAATTGATTTATTTATTGAATGCGTTGTGCGCAAGAAATCATTTTTCACAGGATAATAGTGGATGTGTCTATGTTTTGCAATTACAAACAATGGAAATATAGTAAATGAATTTCAGTTTTCTAGTCTAAATAAATAATAAATAATGCTGGACAAATCACACAGCATCATCTAGCCCCAAGCTAAGCAGAGCTTGTGTTATGGGTACTAGATGACTGATATACTTAATACATTATACTACATAGATAGATATTTTTATTATATATAGAAAAACACCCAGAACACCCTGAACAAATATCTGCAGATCGTACAGATATTTGTCCCGAGGCGGGAATCGAACCCGCAACCTCTTGCGTCGCAGGCGGACCTTCGCCCGCTGCGCCACAGAGCTCGTCTGGGCGTTCAAGACAAAATGAGAAGGCAACTAATAAGTAAAGTAGGAAAGAGTTTCTAAAAATGTTATGTACTAGCCGCACCCCGCAGTTTCACCCGCGTAGTTCCTGTTCCCGTGAGAATTTCGAAAAATCCCTTCTTAGTGCACCTCTAGGATACTCAAGGTATATGTGTGCCAAATTTCAAGTTTCTAGGATCGGTGGTTTAGGCTTTGCGTCTTTGCACACGATCCCTAGGTATATAATATGGCAGTATAATTTTATTTTGAATACGGGAATGTAATAAGGGCATCAGTAATGTCAGAATTTAAAGTCGAATCTAACGACCTCTGTTGGGCAGTTGGTTCAATAGCTTGCTGAGACGTAGAAAGGGACTTCCCGCCGCGGGCCAAATTATTGTAATTTTTCTGTAGATATTTGTCGCGGGTCTGGATATTTTTCTATGGATGACAATATAATTGTATTCTATCAACATCTGGCATAACACAAGCCGTACTTTGGAGCAATATGGCGCTGTGTGAAATGTCCAGGATTATATATTTTATTTTAACAAGTGGGTAATTAGATTTGAATGAGAAAAAGTTCAATTTATATTTCTACGGAGTTGTTTCTGTAATAAGCCTGCAAGAGGAATTTGGTAAGAACGGAAATGTAAAAAATAGTAACAATAATCCGATTTAAAATTAGGGTAAAGAACTTGCTTACTGTATAGCTGTATTTATATTTTCGACATTGAATAATCCAAAAATTCAGAAACCTACATTTTAAATTCGTGCTAGTGCGAATAAAATTCGAAAATAAACATATTTTTCACATTCAACCATAAATATAGCTCAGCTGGACCTATTGTGTGGTTCTCATAAATTATTTATCGATACCGAATCATGTATCGGGGTTTGGCGATTTCGAAAATCCATTGAAACCTGTTCAGGGCCACTCCACAGAATCATAAGCTTCATCAATAATTCTACCTTCATCAGATAAACTTTTGTATGGGACATTGAGTGATACACCCATTACAAGTTGACTCACACGCATTAAACAACGGTAAGAGTGAGTTCGTTTTATGTACAGAGTTCTCTACAAAGGTGGTGAAATAATAAAAAAAAATGTTAGTAGAACGTAAAACTAGGTATAAAATAGGTATTTCTAAGAGAATCCAACGATAACCTATAGCTATATTATCGGCTTTTTTGATATTCGCGATTTTTAGTTTTAGACTTCCCTGTTACTCGATGCATATAGCGTGCGTGATTGTTACCTAGGTATGTATTCGTTTCAAACACTTGTCTGGTTATCGAATAAATGTAATAGATATATCAATCTATGTTTATTTATATAATTTTTATAACAGTACGAGCAGATGGATCTTTCATTTTTAATAAATTAGTTAAAGGTAGGAAAGATTCAATATTTGTAGAACAGAACCCTAAATATGCAGGGTTCTAGATGATAAGTGATTTAAATATCACCTTTAAGTTTCAAGATACTATAAAATAAAGGCTAGCAAATTTTGTGTCGGTTATTTTAGATCTTGTTTTAAAATTTTATCCTTCACATGTTTTTTTTTTGTCAGATGATTAAGTCTATGTAACAATTCTATAATGGCAGGTAGACATAAATTAGCAGATTTATGACTTAAACGCCTTTTAATTCCAGGTATATTTTAAAATTTTAGCTTTGAAATAAAACGATTCTTGGTGGTTTGTTTGTAGGATATTTAGACTGGTTGTCAAAAAATGTAGTTTGCTTTGTATGGGTTTATTTAGATTGTGTTTTTTATATCTATTTTATAAATATAAGTAATATGCAAAAGAGACAAGCTGTTTCCATACTACAGTATGGAATTATTGATTCAAAGCGAAGATGATCGATAGAATATTTTTTTTTATTATGAAATAGGTACATACTTCTCATTACAAAATACCCTGGGGGCCAGTTCTCGTAAATCGTGATTTTGCGTGATACTTCGTCTAATCTCACTTCTTAGTGTCTACTCCGAACTTATCATGTCACTCTAAAAGTCTACTATCATCTCGATAGCCGCTCTTCACCAGTGGATGCATCACGATCGATTTGAAATAGACATTACATTGTCTGTTGTGGGATTGCTTAGACGAGATATAACCTTCGTCTAAATGGGATTACGAGATCGCAGAAAGTGTTTTCAAAAGAGTTTTAGACAGTTTTTGTGTTTACAGTTTATCACGTGGATCACGATGCACGCGAATTGACCTCCTGATCCGAGACAAACACATATGTGCGGGTTTCAATTCTCTATGTATGATAAGCTGCATCTCAGTCAGATTATTCTTTGCGCTACAGAGGTCGTCATTATGTTTATGTAGGCTTGGATCGTCCATCAAACAACAAGAAATCGGCTCCAAACCAAACAGCCTTCGAGTGCAATTAGTCTGTTGGATCGATCAATTAACATCGATTGTTTAACGGGATGCCGTTGCGATGCATTTGAGGTCTTGCGCAAGGTGGACCCACGCATACCACCCAAACATAGTGCCTAGGGTTCCGCACCTTCATTCAATAGCATTCAGGTCTGTTTAAAATTACTGACAAATGGCTCTTAATCCGACGATAGCCCGCTCAGATAGTCAAATAGCAGATAATTACAGGTAGCGTGTTCGATTTCCAACGGTGGACAAATATTTGCTTTTCTGCAGATAAGATCTTTTGAGTTAACAATAGTTTAATAATAGGTTAAGCAAATTAAGTTTAGTTAAAACCTGTGTTAGTTGCTAGGATCATAGATCATCTCGTTCGAACTATGCTTAAAACTTGTAAGGAGAAACGAGCGATCACTGCTTCGGCACAGTGAAAACAAAAGAAGTCAAAAAAAGTTTCAAAAGAAGTTTCCTTTTGTTTCACTGTGTGTGTTAGACAACGTACTTTTTTTAAAAATATTATTTACAAAAAAAGTACATAGTATTCTAACAATTACTTGGTATCTATAACACAAGATTTGCTTACTTTGGAGCTATAAAGTATTGTGTAAAATGGCCAGAATTCCAGTGTGAATCGCTTTTATGTATTTGAGAATCATGTATTTTAAGGTCCTGGATTAAGTTTTTAATTGTATACCGTATACCTAACACATCGAATATGCATGTCTAATACGTGTCTGTGTATTTTTCTATGTATAATTAGTATGTATTTACAAATAATAAAAGTATTTTAATATTCTACTAACCATCTGGTTTTCTTGTACAAGCTTTGCTTTCAAAATAGCGGTTCATAGAAGGAGAGAGTTTGTTACTATCAATCGATCATTCAAAACACCTGATCATTCATTGTAAAACATAACGTAATAAGTCGTCAGACACGTAACCTGTTCGATGTTTGATTATATTCGCTCAGCTACAATCGATTTGTAGCACGACCCAGTACTTAATTGTTACGAGAGATTAATTTCGACTCCATAATGAGAGACACTTAGATAGAGCCGCTATGGAGTTGGAAAATGAAATGATTAAATACACTAAAATGTATTTAATGTATTTTAATCATTGCATTGGGAATGAAATTGTATTAGCAGGTAAATTATTTATTTTTTGGAAAAAAATTGCGAAGAGTCAAATAACATCTTTTTGGATCCCGTTTGAATGACTTGTTCATTAAATTTTCTGAAATAAGTCTGGCATTAGGTACCATTGATAAAATTATTCAACTCAAAGTTATTTTTAAACCCCTGCAGTATTGGTAGCGAGAACTAAACTACGGCTAAAAGTGTACCTAATACTAGTTAAGTGCAAAATATTCACATTTTTTCAGAACAACGCGCAAAGCTTTTGAAATTGAGACCAACCACCCTTTGCCAAATGATAACGATGATATCAAATGCACAGAATGTTGGCATCCGTTCAAATACTTATTCTTAGATGATGTTAAGGTTAACTTCTCGGTTAATTTCTATATGATACTAGCTTCTACCCGCAGCTTAGTACCCGGTAAAGGCTGAAAAAAAATAAAGGTTTACATTTTCACTGGTTATTGGTTTGGTAGTTATTGCTTGAAGAGGCAACAAATATCCATCAATACTTTCGGATTTAAATTATAAGTGGTATTGAGGTTTACCATCATGTATCATTGCGGTCAGTCGACGCGACGCTTAAAAGTCCTTCAAAAAACCCCTTCTGATTCTCAATGAGGAAGCAAAGGGGATTTATGGACAAAAAAACCACAAATCCACATAACTATTTTTATATAAATACTAAGATAACTACGATAAAAATCGTACAATAATCATGATTACAAAAGCTCTTCAAAGACTTTGTGCCAAAATGAAATAAAAATATAAGCAAGAAAACCGAAATGCGACAAGTGAAAACAAACAGGTTTGAAAACAGGCCCATGACAATAAAGGCGATGAAAACCATTTAATTCATATTGAAGAAAGCAGTTAATGTGACAACATGCCTTTAACGACAATCTCGTTTCTTCGTTATGGTCAAGTGAGTGATGACTCACAAAATATTTGTGGACGATCAGAATTGGTTTTAGGAAGCAGGGCAAATATATTTTGACCTCCGAAAATTAAGTGACTATTCTTCTTTTGATTATGGCGATGAGACCTGAAACATCGTGAGAAAACCCGCGGCTTAGTTAACTTCAGACGTACTGACCTGTTCTTTCCTCTGAATAATTTATATTAGTAGAAAGGCAATTTAATATGCGATGCGGTTGATACAATAATTTCGTGCAATTGATCTCAAAGTAAACGGTTTACATACAGTGAACACTCGTGGATCACCACAAAAGGGCAATACCACTGATTTACAACGTATTTCGAATGATTATTGACTAGCTCGTGAGCTCTGCTAATGAGGAAGCCAACGGCATCCTGATCCCTCTAACGAAGCATGGTTGACGGCTATATTTACGTAAATTTAACTGAATTCCGACCGCATTTCAAGGCGTTAGTTTATTTATTTATTTATTTCACCACAAAATGAAATTCTAAATGCAACCTATAAAAGGTATAGAAATTTCTGCAACGCACTATTACGTAAACTGAAACAATCATACGAAAAAGAACAGCTTGAAAAAGCCGGAAAGAATATGAAAAAAACTTGGCAAGTTATAAATCAAATTACAAATTTTAAACAAAAAAAGACCCTTTCAGAAGATTTAATACGCGGAAAAGATCCTCAAAATGCAGTTAACTTTGCTAATTACACCTTTGCGAATGTTGGTAAAACTCTTGCGGAAAAAATCCTACTCAATCGCGTTTCTTATGCAAACACCCAGAATAACTCTAAGATATCCAACTCTTTCGGACTGAGTGATGTAACGGAAACTGAAATTTTAGATATAATCAATACTTTAAAAACAGATTGTTCTATAGGTTGGGACGAAATCTCTGCACGTATACTAAAAGAAAATAAAAATGTTTTGGTGAAACCTATAACTTACATATGTAACCTCAGTTTTTCGACCGCTGTTTTTCCAAAATCATTCAAAACCTCTATTATTTTACCAATCTATAAAAACGGGGACAAGAAAGTAGTGACCAACTATAGACCTATTTCAATATTGCCTGCACTTTCAAAAATCTTGGAACGTGCTATAAATGTAAGACTTGTTAACTACTTTGAAAAATTTAGGCTTATATCTAATAACCAGCATGGATTTAGAAGGGGTAGATCAACTGCAGACGCCGTGTTGGAACTTAATAAATTTATTGTCGGATCTCTAGATAGAAGGGAGAGATGTCTAGCTATTTTTCTTGATCTGGCAAAAGCGTTCGATACGGTGTCTACTCCACAACTCTTGAGCAAACTATTTAACTTGGGAATTAGAGGAAAACAGCTTCAGCTACTAAATAGTTACCTAACAGATAGAACACAACGTGTAAAAATAGGTAATTACTTATCTATGGCATGTCCTGTAACGCACGGCATTCCACAAGGAAGCATCTTAGGCCCAACTCTTTTTTTAGCTTACATTAATGACATTTGCCTAACAGAAATGGATTCGGGTAAATTAATTTCTTTTGCCGATGACACGGTGCTTTTGTTTCAGGGTGAAAACTGGAATACAGTTTACGCTCAGGCTCAACAAGGATTTGATATTATAAACAAAAAACTTAACCATGACATTCTTACTCTAAATGCAGAAAAAACAAAGTACCTTACCTTTTACTTACGAAAGACTAGTAAACCAGATCACGCAAACTACCTGCTGAAAGCCCATAGCGCTATCTGTCTAAATACTGCAAGCAATGTTAGCTGCACTAACTGCCCTACCCTTGAATGTTGTGGCACCATTAAATATCTCGGTGTAACACTGGACTCGATGATGACATATGTCCCACATATCAAATTACTTACCGCACGCGTGAGAAAATTAATAGCAGTATTTAAAAATATAAAACATGTAGCCAACGAGTCACACCTGCTCACAATTTACTACACGCTGTGTCAATCCCTTATAACCTACTGTGCAACTTCGTGGGGGGGTGCAGCAAAAACTCATCTACTTTCGCTTGAAAGAGCTCAGAGGGCAGTACTGAAGGTAGCGTACTGCAAACCATACAGGTACCCAACAGCGCAACTCTATGCTGATACTAAACTTCTCACAGTGAGACAGTTGTGCATCCAACAAATGATTCTTAGACAGCACCTTATCAAACCTATACAGAGTTCCCAAACATTAAAAAGACGAACAAATCGAATTGCTACAGCGCATTGTAACACGTCATTAGCAAAAAAACATTTTCCTTACCTAGCACCTTACGTTTACAACCAAATAAACAAACTTACTCCATTAAAGGACTTATCTTACGCACAATGTAAAGTTAAAACTAAAACTTACTTACAAACCCTGAATTATATTGAAACCGAAAACTTAATGAAAGTTATCAGTTAATTTTAAAAAAACATGTATATTTTATTGTCCAAAGGGAATTGCAATCAACTTAAACAAAATAATAACAATAATAATCAAACACACTAACTCACACATACATACATACTTATTTATTACACTCACAGCTACACATTGTTATAGGTATGACTAATCCCACTTATTTAAAACAGTCAAACACGTAAATTCACACATACATACATAATACACTTGTTTTCACACATGACACATACATTACACTAACTTACGATGTATTTAATGTTTGGCTTCTAGTTTTTAGTTTTAATTTAAAAAGGAGTAATATTAGTATCAGCTTTTACATCTTCTTTTTATCTTTTGTTTTTTTGTCATATTTACTATTATTTTTTCTTGTATAGTACCTACACATACTCGTAGGTAATAGTTAACTGATTTAACATAATTTTGTAACTTGTATACCTAAATAAACTATGCTGAGGTAGAGAACCCTCGCGTCTACAGCACAAGCCACGAGCTTAGTTAGAGCGAGGTGTCGAAACTAAACATGTTACATTAGGTCTATATTAAGCATTTATTTGTTAATTTAGGCTTTACAGAAATAAACACTTTTTATCTTTATCTTTATCTTTATTTATATAGGACATCCAACACAGGGTTACACATAATACTAAGGACTAAATGTTAATAGCCTGGTGCTCCCGTAATTACAGGACGTCACAGCATGTACAAAGTTAGAGCGACAACTGATAAAAAGTATTATATTTTAAACAGTAATCAGAGCATATAAGAAAAATTGTAACATAAACTTTATGTTAATAAAATTCTAAACAGTATATAAAGCAAGTATGAAAAATTATAACATAAACTTTAGGTTCATTAAGATCAATCATTGAAGTTAGTAGGTTAGAAAAGAAAACATTTTAATTAAAATTAATAGTACAGAAAAAAACACAATGACAATATGTTGAGTTGGTACGTAAATATTTAAAAAATAAGTAAATTTAAATGTTTATGGTATCATTTATACCACAGAACAGATAAAAGAGGTTAGAAAGGAAATAGTACCTGATTTGTATTAGAACGCGTGTCGCCGCATATCTCCCACTCTGCCTCTCCACTACAAGCAAGAGATCAATACGTACACGCATTACGCACACAAATAAACCACATGCACTTAGATCGCATGTTTGCTATTGGTTGTCACACTAACGCAAATACTGCTCTGGACATACACTCACACACGTGTAAAAGCTCAGATTTCCCTGAATTGAAGCTTTGGCTCGACGCACGCGATGTTCGCAGTGAACGCAATACATTGTGCGATCTCTCACGTCGTACAAGATCGTACCACAAGAAGCAATGTATAATTTTGCATCTAAATGCGATTTTATCGTTTTTGTCTACAAACTACGTAATACTTTTGCAATAATTACAAATATTACTCGTATTTTTAGGTTTTTGGACTTACCGGTGAAAAAAAATCCCTCCTCGGGTCACATTACACTCCTAACTTCTTTTCCGACAGGTTATAATAGCGCAAGACGGCATAATTCTTTTTTTCCGCGGAGTTTCGAACGCCGTCACAACAAGAGCGCGATTGTTGACCGGTGATTCAAATTTCGGTTGACTTTTGAGCGTCTGCTCAAAAGTGCGGCGCGCCTGCCCCGCCCACAAGGCTCTTCTAACCTCTTTATCTGTTCTGTGATTTATACCTCCATGATCTTTGATAGTTTTTTTTGGGTTTGGTTAAGTAAACCACAATTTATAGTAACTGATAAAATATGGTGTTTTATCGAATCCCAGGAGATTTTTTGGATGCTTTATGTAGAGTGCCAAATGCCGTGAGGTGCCTGCAGTAGAATGAAGATGGGCAGCTGCGTCTTCTGTGTATCAACATCACGTACTGCGCCCGCTAACCCGCCTGCCAAGCGTTGCAAGTATGGAAACAACCCTATCGTGATTGGTATTAATACTACGTAGTTTTAAAGATCCAAACAAATATAGGGACAGACAGACAGCGGGAAGTGACTGTGTTTTATACTAGTAGTGATAATATAATTCCGCTTGAATCCATAATTGATTAAAATTTAATTGCCATTGTGTATGACTGACCATCACTTGAGATAATTTATTTTGTTCGTAATCATAGGGATAATGTTTTTATGTAAGAGAGCTGTTTGGGAAATCTATGAGACAAGAGTTGTTTTATATACACTTTGATAAAGATGCCGATTATGATAAGATAGGCAAAACACATTTTATTATGACAGGAAATAAGTTGTTTTGACTTTAGAATTATGACTTATTATAAATAGAACAGTATTCGTTCCCACCTGACTAGAAAGCAGAAACATCCAAAAAATAATTATATTTGTCAGTGTTAGATATTCTAATGTTATAGATAAAATGTCGGCTTTATTAGCACCGCAATCCGTACCTTAACAGACTTGCAACTTTATTAATACTCTGTTGGTTTAAATAACTGTGTAAGGCCCAAACTAAACCCAACATAATTTTTTTTATCATTATGAATTTGTTACCTACTATTATTACCATATTGGATTATCGGGTATATATCGCGTAATTACCTTTATTTTAATCCCGACGTTTCGACCGGATTGCACCTGGTCGCGGGGAGACAATCCGGTCGAAACGTCGGGATTAAAATAAAGGTAATTACGCGATAAATACACGATAATCCAATAAAGTAATAATGCGTTGTGAACGCGAATGTTTAAAAATGGTTCCTACTATTAACCGTTTTATCACGTATCTACTATCTAATGGCTGGGTCAGATGTCCATCAGTTTTACCGTTCACTGTTTCAATACGGTCTTTGGGTCTGGGGACGAATCGTTTGCTTTTAGCTTGATTTATAGTCTCTCGTTATGCTTTGTGGATTAAAGTGGACGTAACGGTTTCATTTCTTACTACAAGCTTATTTTAGCTGAATAATCTACGTCTCAATCTGTCGAAGAATTTGACTCTAAACTACTTTCTAACACGGGCAAAGCTCAGAATTAACATCATAAAGAAGATAATTATGCTATAAAGTTTATAACTAGGTCTGAACTCCACTTAGGTCATAGTTAAATGAGTAGGTATATATATTATTCAGAGGCAAGTTTTTTATATTCAATTTTTTCGTAAACTTACGCGATCACAATGCATTGTAATATAATAATAGATAAACATTTTCAATTATCTAATTATCCGTGTTTTCGCAAAATCTCTAGAATTTTCGCGATAATTCGAATTATCAAATCATTCTACGACATAAACAACGTGTACTTACCCGAAAGGGGGATAAAGACTGTTTCAGCTCATAAAAACTAGTAGGAAAGGAAAATAAATCGGAAATTCGTTTTTTTTTTTTAAATATTTTTATTAATAATTTAATATTTTTTATTATTAATAAGATGGTGTGATGTGAAAATGATCCTGCCTGAGGTCATAATCGGAATAAGGTTCTACTTTTTTATAAAAAAAAACCTATTAATGGTTATAGGTGTTTTTATTTGTACCTCTACGGAAACTCTTCGCGGAGGTCAATGACACTGTCAAGAATCAGCTGGCTTTTAGGTTGTCATTATCGTATGATCAGCTGTTAAAGTTAAAACTTTTGTGGTATTTTCTTGTTCTTTTTTTAATTCTGAAAAGTCGTAGGACAAAAGTTGTTCCTTGGGATGTTCAGAATCATCCCCTTTCGGCTTAGTACATACACATGTTATGATATAATACTTTGTACATCTCTTGGAATTTTAAAATAATAAAACCGCGAAGTGGGATTTGCATTAGCACAGCGAGGGTTCCATGCCGCGAAACGTTATGTATGTTGTATTAATTATTAAAGATTATATTCAGAAAAACACAATTCAGTAATTTTAAACTTTTGTACATTCAAAAAATGTACCTGGAGGTTTTGCTTGCCATATGCTCAAAATATAATGTTTTACTAATTTAAAATCATAATTTATGTACTTAATGATCCATAAGAATACCCCTATACTCGCATTCGGCATTAGACTTTACACCTGACCGAACGACAAAAAGGCAAAGATTTTGTTTTTCTTTAAAACTTTTAAAAATAAATAATTGACTAAAACAAAACATGACCAAGAAGAAAATAGATAAAAAATACAAAAGGCCCGTAAGAATACTTGTTCATAGTTTAGTCACGGTGTATCCAAGTATGGTAATGTATGTTTTGCACAGCCGTCACTTCGACGCCACATAAGCCAAGGTCAGGGCCCATTGTAAACACACCATTTGAACAACAATAAGATAATCCAACTTTGCCATCTGGTTGACTTTGTCTTTACGGAGTGTACGGAATCGCTCAAGGAAATATTTGCTAGAGGTATTTTTGTTTTATTCGCAGTTTGAGCACGTAGATCAAATTCCTTGGAACGTTTGTTAAACTTGCTTGCTGTTTCTTTCTCTATCTTCTATCTTTTACAGGAATTAGATCATTATCCACTAAAACATGGAGGTTACGACGAACATGATAAGTGCACATTGTATATAACTTATTAAAAAAAAGATAAAATCCTGTAATTTTAAAACTATAAAATAGTGAGTTACATAAATAAAACCGGGCAAGAGCGAGTCGGACTCGCGCACCGAGGGTTCCGTGCATCATACAATATAATATGATAAAGGCGGTTTATATTTGTTGTAAAACCTTGACAGCGCCATCTCTTGTCTGATAGCGGAACTTATGTAGATTTTGTACACTTTCGATGGTTTCTAAAAAACTATGCAAATTAGAGGGTTCGTTATAATTTTCCTATAAACTTCACATATACTTCTATTAGCTATAAAAGTTTCACGAGTTTATCTCTGCAAACTTCGGAGATAAGGGGAGGGGGGGTCGTTTTTTCAACATTTTTGTGAATAGCTCGGAAACGATGCGGTTTAAAGGAAAAATAAAAACTATTTATTAATGTGGAAATGAATACCTTTTATATGATACCCCACACGACCTAAAAACTTCACTTTTCACTTCAAATTTTGAGATCCCCATCCGCCCCCCTGCAATCATAATCAGAATATTTTTTTATATTTTCATTATGCTATATTAGTAAAAAAGTGTTTTCTTTAACCATTTCAAATTTCAAGTCGATAGCATCAGTAGTTCTCGAGATATCTATTTGTGACCGACAGACAGACAAAGTGATACCATGATAAGGGTTCCTTTTTACCATTTTGATCCGGAACCCTAATAACCGGACAAGTGCGAGCTGGACTCGCTCACCGAGGGTTCCGTAGGTATGTAGGAACATAATAAATATTAGTAAAAGTTTTAAAAATGCACAAAAAGATGCGGTCACCCATCCAATTTAAAGATGCGGTCACCAATCCAATTATTAAAATATGGGATTATCGGGTATTTATCGCGTAATTACCTTTATTTTATTTCCGACGTTTCGACCGGATTGCACCTGGTCGTGGTCAATAAAATAAAGGTAATTACGCGATAAATACCCGATAATCCCATATTTTAATAATGTGTTGTGATCGCGAAAGTTTAAAAAAGACCAATCCAATTTATGACCGCACGTACGGTTGCTTAACCTCGTTGATTGATTTCGTACTTTTTTTGAGGACTATTTTTTTATGATTTCATTGAAAATGTATAGTTTTTGGATTTTTATTTATATCTACAGTATAAGATGATATACCTTGCCAAATTTCTTAGTTCTAGGTCTACGGAAAATACCAACCCAATGAATTTTGATTCCTTTGAAAATGTCGAATCATGCGTATTTACGCTGGCTAAACGAAAACATAAGAGACACCAAAATAATGTATCACGGAATTGTAGGTCTCTTAAACTTCTACAAACATGTCTCCATCAGTCAGCACTCGCTCATGTAAGAAAAACAAACAGGTACCATTTTATTTCTGGTGAAGTGCTCCAAGACTTAGCAACTTGCCCCTAATTTAAACCCATATTTGGGATTTTGTTCGTGCATCAAAGAAGGCCTAATAAATAAATAATGCTGGACAAATCACACAGCATCATCTAGCCCCAAGCTAAGCAGAGCTTGTGATATGGGTACTAGATAACTGATATACTTAATACATTATACTACATAGATAGATATTTTTATTATATATAGAAAAACACCCAGAAACAAATATCTGCAGATCGTACAGAGGTACCTGAGGCGGGAATCGAACCCGCAACCCCTTGCGTTGCAGGCGGACCTTCGCCCGCTGCGCCACAGAGCTCGTCAAACGTAAACTGCAATGCTTCCTAAGACGACGAGCTCTTAAGAGCAAAGTGGAAAGAAAAGACCAGAAAGGCAGACCTCCCATCAGATAGGAACAATGAATACCAAGGAGAAGTAAGAGAGAGTTGGGGTTTCTGTTCACTTAATAAAGTTTGCTTGTTTTTGTTACAGTATCAAGTGATGTGGTGAGCTCCCAAGATGCCCATCACAGCCATATCGAGAGAGACACCGCCAGCGTCCCCACCTCTTCACAACACTTACGAAGAGGCTTTAGCTACTGTACGTATCTTTACTTAATCACTAACTTAAGAGGTCGGCAACACATGTCCTCATCAAGTCAACAGGGCGGCGCGCGGCGTATCCAATCGTTATTCACTCCTCATCATTCACACAATACTAGCTATAATTACGTCTACAGGTCACTAAGCTACGGGTTTCCTCGCGCTGTTTTCTTTCACCGTTAAAGGCCGTCTTATATATGTGCGCATAATATTTGTCCATTGGTGAACAGCCGGTCGTGGTCAAGGTTGTGGGTACGGTAAAACCTTAAGATCGAAAGTTTCCGACTTTGTCATAATCACCACCACCAGTACCTACCTAGATACCACCCGGTTAACACTGATCTGCGCATGTTTAAATCATCATCAAAAATCACAATTTAGAAAATTACATAACCTACAAAATAAACAGTGCTTTTTGATATAATTAGTATAATAAGCGATTACATACAAATTGTTTCTGTTGTGTGTAAATGAAAAGCAAAAACATAATTGGCCAGATTATTCTAACGACTGCAGAGATTCTTGGTTACATGATACAAGTCACTCAATTAACGCAAAAACTGGGAGAGACAAAAAGTTGGATGGACACAAAAGCAGTCAAGTCATCGAGAACTCATAATGACATCATTTGGAGCTAGAGGCAATAATTAGTTAGGTTCTCATACAGATTCACCGGTCGTAAGTTCGATACCGGTCGACAAATTGATTTTCCTTTTTTGCTAAATTAGTTTTTAACACTTTTAACACTTAGGTGCACATTTAAAATAAATTAGGTTATGAAAAACCTAATCAAAAATTTACGATTCCGTTAGGGTTTTAGATTCTGAACACCACCAGAATCGTAAATATCTGATGTAACGTTTATCATTTCATTGACATGTTCTACCTATGTGTGGTTTAACACTATATCAATACATCAATGTCAGTAGGTACATAGTATAAAACCAAGTCGCTTCTCGCTGTCTGTCTGTCCATATGTTTGCTTAGATCTTTAAAACTACGGAACGGATTTTGATGCGTATTTTTAATAGATAAAGTGATTCAAGAGGAAGGTTTATATGTAGTATTGTAGAGTCGTATACGAAAATTAAGGTTTATTATGTATAATACATGCTTAATATAGTAGAGGAACACTGATAATTTTAGAGGTTTCTAATATGATGTCGTAAATAAACAAAGTTTTTTGCGCTTACATTGCAAATGCTAGCTGAATCCTACGAGATATTAAAAATATTGTACTATAGTATTGTACACCTTAAAAAGGTCCACAAAAAAGTCCGTGATTGTATATATACACACAGTATACAGTATATTTAGTATCAGCATTGCACCCGTGCGAAGCCGGGCGGGTCGCTAATAAAATACAAAATTAAGTTAAATAGCCTCCGACATCCGAATCCAATTATTAATTATATAAAGATGATTTATGGTAATCATGTTTTTTTATACATGTATATTTTTATTCCGCTAAATGACGAGACAAGCCGAAGGCCCACTCTTACCTCTACCAGCGCTTACCTCTACCTATAACAACTGCAATAGCGCAGTGATCACTAAGCATTCACGAAGCACGTGACCAACGCTGCATTGCAATGCGCCCATCACCCTGAGACATAATTTTGTAAGGTCTTATGTGCCCGTAATTTCACCAGTCCCCTTACCCTTCAAGCCGGAACACAGCAATGCAGACATTACTGCTTGGCGGCAGAAATAAATATGGTGGTAGTACTTACCCGGATGAACTCTTCACAAAAAGTTCTACTACTACCACCTACTACCACTATTATAGGTGCGGGGCAAGCCTAATCCATCTATCACGTCCCAGGCGCTACAGCGTCCTGTACATCATGTTGACGACGACGTGTAAGTCATCTATAATAGATGTAGCAGGTCGATTTACCTAGCGGTGATGGGACACATCGTGAGGAACCCTAAAACTCACAGCCAGCCGTAGACGCACCCTGACCTGAGTGTAAATTCTCTGAATATGGCTGATTCTCTAGATGATGATGTGATGTAGATGATGTGAAATACCATTTTACTTTACTGAGGTTAATTTTCGTAGTATTCAGTGAATAAAACAGAGTTATGTTATTTACGATGCATAAAATGCAGTATGCAAATACAAGCGTGATGAAGGCATTCATGCAACTGTCAGATATATAGATTGAGAGATAAATTATTTAAATTACAATTCTCCGAAACGGTCCGTAAAATTCGTGAGCGTATAATATGAATTTACCTGTATTTATTTTAGGCAACTGAAGTTTAGAAAATCATGTTGCTTTATAAAAACAGTATATAGCAGACACACAAATGATCTTTGGAACTTGTTTAACTGTTGCGATTTGTTAAGATATTTAATTTGTTTCAAATACAGGATTTTCGTGATTTACTTGTGTGCTCCGACTATGCAGCAGCCTGAGGCTCCCAGTAGTAGTGTTGTAATGTGAACAACAATTTATCTTATTCTAAAGACGAATCGAGGGAAGTTGTCCCACCATCGGTTTACAGGCCACAAACTATACAAAGATGGTTTTAAGAGAATCTGATAGATATTTCGTTGATTTCTTATACTGAATTAGAATCCAACTGAAAAAAAAATCGCATCAAGAATCACACCCTATAAATCATAGCACCACCGGCTTGTCAAGGTGATGATCGTTAAATACTCAACTAATAATAAAATACATATTCAAAACATCCATCGTTAAAACAGACGTGAATAAATTATTTAAATATTATCACATTGTGGTACTATTGTCAGATGCTTGTTAGGGGGAATTTCTTGTAGGCACGTCAATGTATTCTTGTTGCGGTAAAGTCAATAAGTGTATTAAATATACATTTATTGACTTTGACTTTAAAAGCAAAAAGCAACATAGAATAGTCAATTTACAAAAGAAGAACAAGACGCATTTAAATAGAATAAAGTACGAAACTGAATTTGTTCGTTTCAGATAACTTTTTTCCAAGTGAGGGAAAGAAGCAAAGAAGAAACCTCAGTCTTTCACTTTTATTCATTGTCATAATATTATGCTTAATCTAGTGTCCACAAAAAAATTAGAGTTTGGATACAATCCTTAATTGTCATCACTATCCTCTTCCAGTTTTAATCCGAGGCTGGGTGTCTCTCTGTGTGTTAGTGCTATCCACCACAGTCCTTTTAAAATATTTACCAATTCCTATCTTCTTCATAGTCTTCCCGCGGCTATGGCTGGTGCAATCCAATCGAAACATCATCGGATAAAATTAAGAAAAATACGCAAGTTCCATAAGCATAAATAACCAAGTGTTTTTCTCCCTAAAAAAGAATGCAGTCATTTGAAAAAGTGACCTAGCACTGAACCGTCTGAAATCAATCAATTTGAAAATTATCATTACCTATTTCAGTATATGTGTCACTTAGCGAAATGCTTTGCGTTACATATATTACTAATGACGATTTTCACATCGATGTAATCACATATATGTAATTATTAAATAGTTATATATACTTATCGTTATTATACGTCTTTTCCTAGTAACCACAATTCTGTTTTCTCCATAATTATTGCTTAACTTAAGCTAACTTTATGCAAGCAAGTTATTTTTGTGATTGTATAAAAATCAATAAACATTTCGTTTCATTTAATCGTGATGATGATGATAATCACAAAAGTTAAAAAGATAACTGTCTATGAATTATTGCAAATCATTCATAGGTCGGTAATCGCACGATCTCCCTTGTTACATGCAGCAGTTATCAGGTGGTAATGGTGCACAGGTAAAATTAACGGCGCGAAGCGATCGCCTCCATTGTAGCCCTGCCTCGGAAGCCGTTGGGCAACCTCTTGCACTGCACTCGATTTGCAAATAATGGATGTGTCTGAATTGTCCTGTTTGGAGGAACGTATATGGGTCGAGTGTTCTTGTTTTGTTAGATTTTAAGTTTGTTTTTGGGCAGATTGGAACCAGCCGATATTATTGCTATTAGGAAGGTTATGGCATGCCCAGCTTCTATACTATATTCTTAGCTTATTCGGCTATATTCAGAGAAAAACAAATCCATCTAACAATGTCAATGGAAGAAGGGAAGGGAGGTCAGTGGAACAGTGGATGCTAAATAATAATAATAATAAATAATGTCTCAGGCACTGTAGCGTCCGTACAGCATGCATACCCGTAGCAGAAGCTGTATCATCTATAATAGGTGTTAGATCAGTTTAATACGAAGGTTTACGTAGCAAAATCAAATAATGTTTTGCTTCCTCTCAATGCGAGGCAAAAGTATTGCTAAAAAATTCCCAACCCTTATCATCACTTAAATACTTATTATTTTTAAGCAGCATTTGGTGCTGCTATAGGCCTTAATGTAAACATTTTTGGCACAATATGAAACATTTGACAGTCGCCAGACACTTCTATTAAAATACCGGTATTTACCAATTTATTCACTTCACACGTACTACGTAACAAAAAATGTAGAAACATGAAGATCGCATATGCACAGTAAATTGCAGAAAAACTAGACATACATTGATTTGTGTTGCTAATTCCTTATCACCTTGACACAAGATCCGCACATATTGCCAAAACACGTCTGTTGCTGCCAGTCCGCATCAATACGCGGTAGTATTGCCCCACTGTGAATGGAAAATGTCCATAATAAGGCAAACGGACTACAATCCATCCACCTGCATACAATAGTGTATAGTTTAGTGTGGTTCCCAGCTTCCAACGAGTGAGCTCCTCTGTATTATCACGACCGGCTCTCATTATTCGCGTAATTTATTTTAATATCAACACAATTCCGTATATTATGTGCAAATCGTGACCAGTGATGTGATATTGATAGTGTTATGAGTGTAAAAGGAATCTAAACAGCCGTGTGATATTTAAAGTGGTTATCATTTGAATGGTTATTTAATATTTGCTTGTGAATTGCCCGTATCGATTGCTGTATTAGAGAAACGAGACCTTAGCTGTTTTAATAGCTGAAATGGTTTAGTTACAAATTTAAGATGTTCTCACGGACAGCTGTTAAAATGTCATGTTACTTTTAGAAGCAATTAACTGGCTCTCTTCAGTTCATAAAATTCTTGACGTATTTTGTTGAGGTTTTAAATGATATCTCTCATTGTGGTTAAATTGCGTGATTTGAGAACAGAATAATTAGTAGTAATTATCCAATAATAGAAACTGGCAGTTGGAAACCAGGTACTCTAAGGTTGGGTTTGTTGAAACGGAATGTTTCTAGGTACAATACTTACGTATTAGGTAACAATATCATTAAGCGAAGTACCTAATAATACTTCAAGCTAGCACTTATAATAATTAGGAAGCATTCATTGAAGGATTCATGTAACCAAAGATGTAATAATTGAAATTACTTTCATAGGCATCGTTCAGGGTTGATTTCACGTTGCTCAAATGTTTTCCTTCGTCATTTAAGAGTTCATCTAGTAGCACCATAAATCACAATTAGTTATTCGTCGATGCACGCTCGTTCAGTTTCCAATGCACGACCTCTGGATCAATGGGAAGAATCGGTTCCCATATAGCTGCTGGTTTTGATTTTAATAGAGTGCAGAATAGTTAATGGCAACATAGTTATTCCATAAGTTTTTTTTTAAAACCTGACCTTTGTTTGACCACAACACAATCTCATTTGCTGGCAACATCTGACGACAATGTATAGGTACCTATTTAGGTCTTTTTTTAACTTTATATATTTATATGATGTTTTGGTTTTGATTAAAAAAAGACGTCACTGATCATATATTTATATGATGTTCTGGTTTTGATTTTAAAAAAGAATATGAGTTGATGATGAGTCTAAACTTAAAAGTATTTTTTTAAACTGAGCCGTTTCAATAAAAACGATGAAAAGTATTATATACTATATACTACTGAATGTAATAGATGGAGTAAGTGTGGTTACAATAGTCCTGTCTTTATCAATTGCGTATACGCACAGAAAGAGAACACCAGCGCCATTTATTAGGCTGGAAAGTTCTATTTTAGACGTTTTTAGGGTTCCGAACCCCAAGAAGTAAAACCGGAACCCTTCTAAGATCACTCGTTCGTCCGTATTTTTCTCTAATACGGCTTAGCTAACAAGCTTAGATATTTCATCTTATACTATATATTTTAATTTTAGAACCTTTATGGCGCGAGTGACGCTCGCATTTGTCCGTTGTATTTCGTTTTTATGAAACTACTCATTTCTTGGACGCAATAGATGTTTCGTTACATATTTTGCACGTCGTAAAAATCTAACATACAAGTTGTTCGAGTCAATTAAATTTTGAATTAAAGTGATTGATAAAGTAAACAATAATTTTAACTCAAAAGTTTAGGTAGAGCACCAATCCAGAAACAGTTATATGATTAATATAACGAAATAAACGTTAGATGGATCTACCTTCGGCCACTTTGTCTCAGATGTTACAATTAAGAGATTGTATATAGTCAAACAAAGGTCTATAGGCGTTAAAAAAACTGATGGAAAAATCTTGTTGCCATTAATTATCCTTGAACTCATCATTATTTTGTTTGTTAAAAACGATTCCACGTATCTCACTAAAGTCGCTTTGTGGTAATACACAAGATATTCAATATCTAATGCTCCTTAAATTACAAAAATAAAACATACCTGTCCGATACGCTTCGCTAACTATTCCAAAACTACAATTACGTTTTTTGGTCCGCGATGGTTGGCACGAATTAATAACTCTCCTACATTTCATAATCTGTTAACAAAAACAACTGGTTTTGCCGGCGTTTACGTGACTTTATTATGTTGCTCAATGAAGCTATTCATTTACCATAATTAATGCTTAGTGCCTGCCTAGAATCGGAACGAAACGCGTTAAAACTAGCGTTCATGCTTAGATTTCAAGAATTTCGGTGAAACATGTTGATCACAGAATTATCAAAAGGTCTTCTCTTTTCTGTGATGCTGATTGTGGCGTGCGGTGCCGGCAGTAGAATGTCCTGTCATGCCCGTGAATGCAGTAAGAGCCTGCTAAGGGATACCTCCAGAATAAGGGTAGCAGCGTCTTTCCGTGTATCAACGTCCCGTACTGAGTTCGCCAGCCAAGCGTGGTGAGTATGACAACCACCCATGGTTATTCATAAGGGAGGCCTGTGTTCAGTATTGGACGTATGCTGATTGTGAACGTGATTTTATTTTACGAATATTTTGGTACTTTTACATTTTATTTCATTTTTTCGCCTTTGTATAAAATTTATACACTCTATACCAGAACGGAAAAACTAACTATATATTGAGGTTTATCGTTCACTTCTTTTACTGGCCTGCGTTTCCTCTTTTTGCTAACTTTATTTAATAATAAAGCAATAAGACGCTTTGAGCGATGAGACCATTGTGTATTTCTGTTGTCTAAGTAAATAGGGATGTTGTTCTTTCGGCTCTTTAGTAAACTGAGGTCGCTCCAACTTATCCCACTGGGATGAGTTGACTAAATCATTAATTTTATTATTTTGTTTTAGTCAACCGATCCCGCATCAAGAAAAAGATAAAATGTATCGTATTTTCTTTCTGTCTAAATACTCATTTCCATTCATTTACTTCCTCTAAGTTATGTTATCCGACCGTATCGTACCTACGAAATACTATAGACTATTTTGTTAACCTATCTAGAATACTGAGAGAAGTGCCCCTCTTGGCCAGAAGGGACGATGGAAGATGAACTAAAATTGTAAAAGAATGGTGGCCTAGAGACGGTGCGATATAGAGGCAGACCACCCGTCCGATGGTCTAATGACGTTCTATTATTGTACTATTGGGAGTCAGTGGACAAGAATCGCTAGGGACTGAAAACAAAAGAGTCGATTCTGTTTTACAATTCCTAAAACTAATAATAATTAGAGATCTGACTTTTCTAAATTATGAGCTGTCAGCATAAAATTGGGTCATTTTGTTCCGTTTTAATTTAAGAACGGCACTAACCGAATATATGTATGCTATATTATGTCATTTTAGTCTGTTTTACTTTTACGCCAATTTAATTAGCTTTAGCTAGTTAGTGCAACGACAGAATCCCCACCAATGGCGCATTAAAGAGGAGGCTTATAATACCCAATAGTGGGTGCAAACGCACTGAAATGATGATGATATTATACAATACTAGAAGTCGCCCGCGGTTTCACCCGTATCCTTGGTTACTGCTCCGCTCCCGTAGGTCGTAGCGCAATGTTATATAGCCTATAGCCTTACTCGATAAATTGGCTATCTAACACTGAAATAATTTTTCATATCGGACCAGTAGTTCCTGAGATTAGCGCGTTCAAGCAAACAAACAAACTCTTCAGCTTTATATATAATAAAAAAATAAAATGCAATAAAAATATTGAGTTTTAATTCCGCTTATGCTGAGATGCAGGAGCACCGCCCTCCCGCCCGCTAATTATGCGCATGCAGGGAGAACTAGCTTGTCAGTGCACCATGCATACCCAAACCTATACGACGACACGTGTTTCGCCTCTCCGCGAGGCATCATCAGGTGACCGCTGTAGGTGTTGACTGGTCGGCCGCCGGCCGGAACGAATTTCGTTCCGGCGGCCGACCAGTCAACACCATAATTAGCGGGCGGGAGGGCGGTGCTCCTGCATCTCAGCATAAGCGGAATTAAAACTCAATATTTTTATTGCATTTTATTGTCATGGATTTCCGCAAAGTAACGCCTGATTCCATATATTATTTTATATATAATATTTATTAGTATAGATTATACCTCGGTATAGTTTCTTTGCTACATGTGGTGATCAATAAAGTGTTATCTATCTATCTATGATGATCTAGAATGATGTAAAATTGTGAGTACAACATAATACGTTTTTAAAACATATTCACACGTTCACATCATTTCTCATAGCATTACCCGCGTTTTTGCGACGACAACACGATTCGCATTACATTAGGTAATTTACTAAGATCGTGAACAGGACAATAAATAGTAGTAAACGATGCCACCTGATGATGGGTTATTTATTTAAATAGGTAATATTATAAGCAATTTTTATTTAAAGTGTAAACCCACACTAAGGTATCATTATAGAAATGAAAAATGCAAGGTGTTCGTATTTGAAGGTGTTCGTCTGAACGTTACGGGTTCGAGTCCCGTCGGAGACAAAATTTTGATTGCATTTTTCATTTCTATAGGTAATATTAGTTCATATTTTACTTACATAGTTAAGGCCTTTTGCGTCTATTCTAGACTAGACTAGACAGCGTCAGAAACTGGTCAACATGCTGTATGGGACGCTTTAGTGCCTGAGACATTGTTAGATGTATTAGGCTTGACCAGCATCAATACTACTCTCTCAGCTAAGTCAGCTATTAGTCAGAGGAAAGAACAGCCTAATACGGCTGAAGCTAAATAAGCCGCGTGTTTCCACACGATATTTTCCTTCACTTACAAATGCATTTTATTGGCAATATTACTCTCATGCTACTCAACTCCAGTCAGCTTAACTTCTTGAGGAACGGAGAAGGACTCTATTTTAAAAGACCTCATCATTCATCATTTCAGCCATAAAACGTCCACTGATAAACACAGGCCTCCCTCATGGATCTCCATGAGGGGTAGTTGCCATTCTCACCACGCTTGGCAGGCGGGTTGGTGAGCGCAGTATGGGATGTTGATACACGGATAGACGCTGCTGCCCATCTTCCGGAGGTATCTCTTAGCAGGCTCTTACTGCATCCATGGGCATGAGAGGAGGGGTATCAGTCTACTGCCGGCACCCCACGGCGGACCTAAAAGACCTACGGACAGCATTTTAAGAGCATTACCAAATCAAATCCCTATAAAAGATTCAAAAACTACGATCGATGTTGCCAATAATGTTCATACGGAGCTCTCGGACTTATGGTTTAAAATCCTGCTGCGTCCAAATGCCAATTTTAGCTGTAGCGGTTTTATGATCGCTACGGCAATTGGCCTATTACATCTTATGATATGATTTATACAGCGTCAGCAACTGGTATTATTCATGCTGCACGGGACACGCTGTAGTGCCTGGGTCATTGCTAGATGGATTAGGCTTGCCCAGCACAGCGATTCTTAAGTAAGCTTTTAAAAAACAAAATCTCTTAGAAAAAGCTCCATAGATGATTATTTCAGTGATATTAACTCTAGGCCGAGTGTTTTAACCATGATAAGTGATGATGTTATATTGCAATATCCAAACTGTCAACTGTTACGGACATTATAGAAAGAGTGAAATTTCTTCTTCGCTTCATCCCCTCATTTGGAAAAAAAGGTTTTATGAGCGAACGAATTAAACTATGTACAACGTTTTGTTTCGATTTTGTAAATTTACTACGTAGCTTATTTCTCTATTGAATAAACACTTATTGACTTGATTTTGACTATTCTCTCAGCTAATAGCAATAACTAATCTATGGTGGTAGAGCTATTTGTAATGACAATCAAGAATATCCTGCACAGCGGCTCACCTTGCGTTATTCGTGGGAACGCTACTTTATGTAAATTCCTTAGTCGACTACCGCATTTCTACGCTATGTGAATTTTCGTCAAGGCCTTCTGTCCACCAAAGTAGACTTTGTTCCGTACATATTTAAGACATGATTGCGTAATGTTTAATGTGTAACTTTAAATGTCATTTATATGCTGATTTTATGGATGAAACATTCACATTTAATTGCTAGAAAATAATTTTAACAGATTTGTTGACATCACCGACATTAAATTCGTTTAAAAATGCGCATTTTAACTATGTATTTAGTTACAAGCACTATAAAGCCAATTTCAGAATAGAATAGCCCGTCCCACCAAAGTAGAACTTTGGTGTTTCTTAAGTACGTCGCATATTATTAACAAAAAGACAATATGTGAAACATTAAATGTCAACATAATTTCTGATTTTATTGGTTAAAATTACCAGTAGTAATAACATTTACCTTATAGCATTTCAATAATGTATTAACTTCATCCAAATTCTTCTGTTCTTTGTCCCATAAGTGTAGTACGCAAACGTTAGTATCAAAATATGTAATTGTGACAGTTAACGTTCTGAACTTTTTTAAAAAGGTAAACCGTGTCGTTTAGCTTTGATTCAATGGACAATACACTTAATTCAAATTAACAGTAAGGTCGTGTTTATTTGTAGATAAAGGCTACTTTAAATGGCAGTTTGTTGCTTATCTCAATGACATGACACTTGGAGTTATGGTAATTAGTGGCTTGTTCGTGCTTTAAGTGGTATTAGTAGGGTACCGAGACAGTGGGTTGTTTACTTAACAGGTAACTGGTACAAGCTTCTCTGACTAGTATTTAAACGTTTAAAACTAGGTTAGTTAGGATAACTGTGATCGAAATCTTTACAAAAACATTTTGGCCTTTGAAAATAGATTAGTCATAAAAAAGTAAGGCCTTTTGCATCTATTATAGGTGATTTATACAGCGTCAGCAACTGGTAATTATGCTGTACGTGACGCTGCAGTGCAGTGGACAGTGTAGATGGATTAGGCTTGCCCAGCACCTATACCACCCTCTCAGCTTAGTCATATACCACCAGATTTATTACGATAATTACATTTTAAAGACGAACCTCATCTGCAGTTTCTTGACTTGAATAAAAATATGTTAAAAAATCCTATACTTCCAAAATCCTAAGAAATAAGTGCTGCTAACATTCTATCCGTTTTTGTTAGGTTATATCTGTTTGTATCTAATTAAATTACCAACCTGTTTTGTATACTTACTTAGACCTAATTTCTCTAACATTTTCTTCCTTGTCTGAAAACTGTAATATTTACGTTTTATTAATTAAATATCACTAACATCATAACAAAGCCCCTAATTGGCAGTTTCATAAAGGAACGTAACTTGCATAATTTTGATGATGCTTTCCAATTCGGATTGCTTAATAAATAACATAAACATCGCCATATCCCAAGAACAGAGAAGAGAAAGACCTCTCTCTTTTTTCTGTGGCCATAACCGTCTTCTATAGCGCCCTAAACTTGCAGTATAGGTATAACAGTACAATAGAAAGACGTCAGCTCTAGGTCAGCCAAACCAGTCACAGTGCACGCTCCATGTATCTGGGTATCATGTATCAAACTGGATACGCATGAGTCATGCAAGACGATCCTTGCTGCAAGGTGAATGCGCCGCCGAATACGGACAGCTTTTATTGATACACCTTGATTGACAGTTGACATGCGATTGACGTGCCTTTTATTGATTTTGAACTTTGACTAGTCAAAGATTTGGAGGATCATTTGACGCACTTATGTATGTCAACTCACGTGCTGTAAAATAAGTTGTAGAGTTGTTTTGTTGGGTAGTTGTAGTACTTGTAGTTGTAGGTAGTTTGGAGGCGGTACGAGGTTTGGCTGGACAGCTAGTATAATAATATTTCGTTTGTAGGTGCTTTGCTTTGTACCCATTTTAAACTAATTTATAAAAAGTGGACATTATTCAGTAGTTTTTTTTTAAATCTTTGTTACCTGAGAACTCCGTTTTAGGGTTCCGTAGTACTAGAAACAAGGAATCGTTATAGTTTCGCTTTGTTTTTCTGACTGTCCGTCTTCTGTCTGCGGCTTAACGAAGGACTTTATAGTCTGTAAGTCCTAGAAAGCTGTAATTTTGGAAGGACATATAAAATAATCATCCCAAGATAAAGTAAAAAAAAAAATATATTTGGGGTACCTACCTCGCGATGATGAGGGATGGATTTTTTTCTGATTTGTCACATCGTGTGTATCGTTGAATAGGTATTTTGAAACCATTGAGGGGTTTTATATTTAAAGTTTTTGAAATATTAAAGTTTTCTATAGTTTCTATATTTAACACAAGCTCTGCTTAGTATGGGGCTAGATGATGCTGTGTGAATTGTCCAGCATTATTTATTTATTTATCCCCCCTCATCTCGAAAATTAGACTAGATTAACAAAACTGAAAAATCATGATTATATAGATGCAGTTTTAAAAGAGATTTTAAAAGAATTAAAGAAAAATCTATAACGGTAAAGCTAGTTTTTTCAGTTTCGGTGAAATTGTCGCTCAAATAAGTAATATGGTTAAACCAAAAACTCAGTTAATACCTGTTTAATATGTCTTGTTAACAATAAAATAAGTATCTTGTATTTTTGATCGAAGGTTTAATAACTGGATCATATCGAAGGGCAGCAGATAAATTCCAACTGTGGTAATAAATAAGACAATGATTAATACGTCCTAATTACGATTATAAGGAAAAACAAACACACGATGTGTAATAACTATACTGAATCGACGCGAACAAAGAACATATCATTGGCAATCACGCAATAGCGGTATTTGTACTGAGAACAAGCAATCGAAATATACCCTATAATTGAAGGTATTGTTCAGGCAAAATTCAGTCAGTAAAGATAAAAATAAATTTATCCACGCAAAAACTTTACATAGTATTGATAACTTGTCTTGAAAATGTATTCGTCACAATACTATAGAAAAGCATAGGTTTCCAAACTAGGTTAAATACCGTCGTATCCTGCCGTCAACGTCATATAATATATGACGTTGACGGCATTTCTTAAGGTAATGATATTTTTGAAGTAAGAAATTTACAAAAGAAAACTAAAATATAATTAACGCGTATTAAATTGCCTCGTTTTGTTAAATAAATCCTTTATCGTTCATCTATATACGCCTGCTTATACTCGTACAAGCAATGATAATAAATAAGATACCGCATTCCGCAATGAAATATGTCATCAAGAATGCTGCTAAGTTCACCTGCTAGTTCGTTGTTTAAACTGATTTTAATCATTGTGCGATCGGTATCATATTTCTGCTCACATGCTCTGCACATTCATTGATTCTTATCAAATCGCATGGAATGTCATCCGATGCTTTTTATCAGTGCGAGTGCACGTGTCGGTTTGTTTGACTCTGTGATGACATGTGGATGTTGCTTGATCCATCATTGTCATTGTGATGCCGATGATGATTCCTTATATGGGCTTCCTCCTTAAACTTACATCAGAAAGAATATGACTAGAACTAACTTTTATTTGTTTCAAAATTTAAAGATAAACAAATAAAGAAATTGTAAACATGAATACGTAGTACGTTATTCTTTATTAGCTGTATCTTCGTAAAATTATTTGTATGACAGTACATATCCACTGTTTACAATGAGTTTGAGTAACGCTACTCATATGAATATTCATACAGAATACGTTACAAATCGCATACAAGAAAGCCAAATTTGTCACAGCCACCATCAAAGCCTGCAAAAAACACCGACAGGACCTTATCACCACCGAATAGAGTTGAAAATATGAAGTAACAAGGTAGTTGAACATAAACGGAGTAGAATAGAACTGAACGGCCTTGTGGCAAGGGTCAGATGGTCGGTCAATGGGCCAGATCACTACAATACTCTCGGTTTCAAATGTACTGACTGATTGGCGTTATGCAACCGTTAAAGACAAAACAAGTGTTATGGGAAAACCAGCTTGTAAATATTGATCTATCAGATTGCACGATGGATTGACGACATCGTCAGACGTAAGGCATTCTTGGATGTAAGAAGAGCTGTTTCAATCTGCCAAAAAACAAAAGTCGACTTCAAAACAAAAGAAAAACGACTGTCTTGACTAAAATAAAAACATTGTTCAGCCGTTTATAGCTCTAGTTAGATGTGGATGGTGTTAAACCCAGGAGTTGACTGAAGTTGTTCGATATGTGTTCAAAGGGCAAATCATTTGTTAAGTTCATTAATATTGGATCAGTTTATATAGGCTTTTCAATTACTAGGTTACTTTGGTATTTTTACATTGCTTATCGTTTATACCTAGATTATTTGTACCCCAGAGCTTTGTTCTGAACAATGTTGTCATAAAAACTTTGAGAACTTTACATTGACACTTTTTTAAGCCATAGGCTCGATACAATACAGTTCGGCTATCGACCTTTAAGTCAAGGCAGATCCCAACAAACTTAACTACTTTTGGTAATCCATCCTACTATATTTGGAGCGACCTTTGGGGCTGGTCTTGATGAAGGTTCGGGGCGACATTGACACAAGTCAAAAACGACAGATTTTCAAGTTTCCTGTCTGTCCTTTTACGAATTAAAGTCATTGTTGAAAGGACTCCGATGAACACTAACCAATTTATTTTCGGTTAGCAAAGAAATTTAAGTGTTTTAAACACATTCCTCATTATATTATAATGTCTTTAAGAACTTAGTAAATAGGACTAAACCAACTTTTTTAATTGCTTGGTGGATAACGGAGATATTCTTAGACCGCAGGTAAATTACCTATCTAGCTGCCAATCTTTAATCTGTAATCTTAAATGTCTTAGCAGAAAGTATACCTATACTAACTTTTTTTATTACATAATATATCTACTATTCTAACTTCAATTTCCGTCAAAAGTATATCAATAACATATCAAAGCTTTTTTGTTGTGATACTCTTAACCGCGCCAATGGTGTTTTATGACAAGTTACTTTGAAATGCAAATTAACATTATGATGAAGCATGTCTGTCAATCTTATGATCTGCCCCCGATCCATTACATTGGAATAAGGCAGTAGATCAATCGATAGTAGCTATTGTGTATCAATAACAACTGGCGTTAGGGGTGTGGTTTTATATGACAAGAACTTAGATACGCCTTAATTCTTTACTATAGCTGGTGCGACTTCATTTGCGTATTCTAATATTAGTAGGGATACGGTTTGTAGGTAGTCATGCCAGTTTCTACAATTCCATGTTAAAGCGAAATTATACTAGTAAAAGTAAAGGATAAACGTCAGCCCTGGAGTAGGCGATTCCATTAGCGGATGACTAGATAATGTAGATTGTACCTATTGTACGCCCTGACACAACACTTCATTGTTTCCAAGCTGGGCATGTGTCCGATATTGATGGACATACCGATAGCCGAATACCCGCAAGCTACTATGGTATTGCAGACTGTAATAATTATTTATGATGGCAGAGGTCAGGGTAACGGAATTGTTGATTGAAAAGCTGTTAAGATAATGATAAAAAACGTGTATATACTTTTAAAAAAATGTGTTTTAACAATGATCGATGTTCGCCAATGACAAGTGTAGAATCGCATATATTCTCACAAAGTTTTCAATACGTAACTTTGCGATAAAAAGGCAGAATTGTAACAGAAGCTCAAAAAATTAGCAAAAGCAGAATTTCTGAATAAAGAAATAGAAAAGACAGAATTGGTTATTAATTTTTTAGAAGCTCTAAGGTAAGATGGCATTGATAGAAATTATGATTCGATTTTTTATAGTCGTTTCAATGTATAAACACTATTAAGGTCAGAAAGATATCTAGCAAAGTAGCTCCAACGAAATAGAAAAACAATATAATATTTTCTTAAATGCTCGTTTTAATTGTGAGTATACTCTAATAAGAGGAATATAAAATTATAATGAACGTAAACCGGTCCTTAACAAACAGACCGAAACAGACTTTTTTACAAGAAGATAATTATCGTTAAATATCTTTTCATTTGAGACGTAATCTTCTCCATAAACATGTCAGTCGACAAATAGTAATGTTAGCAATGATTTACGAGCAAAAGGTTTATTATTATCTGACCATCGACAGGCGTAGACATCAAATGGAAGTAGAGGAGTGATCCATCCATCACGTTTATATTTTTGTACTTGTCAAAATAAGATGTACCGGACTTTTTTGTTCCATCTTTGAAGGGTTTGGCAAAAAATACCTTGAAATGTGCGTTTAATTAGGTGTACGACTACGTCTAAGGGGATTGTTGTGTGATAGATGACTTTTGAAAGAAAGAAAGTTAGTATCGACGTCTCGTCTGTTAGGTCATACGTAATATGGTTTATGGATTTGTGGAACTTTATCCAGAAATCCCCTTTGCGTCCCCTTTAAAAACTGATTTCAAAACAGAGGGATTTGTGGACAAAAAGTCCAATAATCCCCTTCGCAAGGGGTTCGTCGCAGGAGATTTTTGAAATGAGCCAGTTGAGATGAAGTTATAAATAGGTGGTAATGAAGATATCGCTTTAAATATACAAATAAAAAGTCAGTTACATAAAAACTGTTAAATTTCTTAATTCACTAAAAACACACGAACGTTTTCATTACCGTTAGTAACAACGCTGTATAGATATTACGAAAACATAGCAAAAAACTATTCACAGAACCTTGTTGGAGGTTTTGTAATTACTTAAATAATAATTATATTCCCAGTCAGTATGAATTTAATAGGATGGATCAACACGGTTTAATTCTTAGCGAAGTTCTGCGATGCGTGAAGTACAATAACTACACAAAGTCTAGTTGTCCTCAGACGAGCTTGACCCACATTAAATAAACCTCATAGTTATACTCGCTCATAAATAAACCAGATGCTAGTGATGCGCTAGATTTGCAAAGGAAATATTTAAGAGTAAGAAGAGTGTCGTGCTTGGCATGACAAAAAGCCGACTTCAATGATCCCGCTGATGGTGATGATGATAATGATGAGTAGGTAAATGGATTCTAAGATAAATGTACTATAAATAATATAAATATATAATAATATTGCCACCCGTGATTTTTTTTTATTTTTTTATTGAGATTTGTGAAATACCAAAACCGCACTATATGACAGGAAAACTGACTTTTGAAAAAATGGGACAATCTAGTCGACGACCCCAAAAGTATTTTTTGAGAACGGTTTGTAAATAAAGAGACTTAGGTAACAAACTCAAACTCAAAAAATACTTTATTCAGTGCGACCAGCGACATCAATAAATGCGTAATATTACAAAATGAAAGAACACAAATTAATTGAATAAAGCACATAATTGAATCTGTTTAATAACAAAACTCTATAAAACTTGAGTACTTCCACCTTTTTTAAGTCGGTGAAATATAAGCTGGGTTCTACCACACTGCGCCATCTAGTCCCAAATAACTACATTCGCTTTTATAAAAGTAAGGACGATGTCGTGAGTAGATTTTCGTGACAGCACTAATTTATACAACGTTAGGTATTATGTTGTTTATAGATGCACTTACTGTAAGCTTGCATTGTACAGGGTGCATCACAATAAGTGACCTCGCGTCGCGTTGCGCTGCGTTGGCCACTGGCAAGGGCGTGGCCTTATCATTGCTCATTTGCTACTTACCTGGGATACTGATGTTTTTGTTTCATGTCATGTAGCATCCGGGGCGACCAAGTTGAGAGGATGGTATGTCGTTAGAATCCAGATCCATACAATTATGGCACAGACTTCAGCGCAATGTCCCGTACAACATGACTTACAGTTGCAGACGTATCTTTAATTCTCATCAAATAAACCGACTTCATTGACCCTAATGATAATGATGAGGTATGACGATGGTGCATTTAAATAATATCCTAGCTCTTTTTCGATATCGCCACCTGTGAGTTTTTAACATTAAAGATGTGGTCTTCTTCAACAAATCCTACATTACGAATGCAAAAGCTTGACTTGTTGCTGAAAATACCAAATACGCTGTATGAACGCCTAGTGAAGAAACCACAAATGGCCATCGAAACATTTGCTTCAATGCGCAATTCTGCAAAAATCAGAAAGTGACATATTTTTATCACCGTTGTAAAGAACAACGTAACAACGTCTCGGAATAACTTCTTTTCAATGAAAAAAATCATATATCATACTTTCATAAGTTGAAGAGTGAGCCAATTAATAAAGAAATTACGTAGTTATTTTATTCAATCTATCAAACTTTCCAGTATTATTTTATGTCTAAGCATGCAACAACAATAAATTGCGATGCAAAAATAACTTAGGCTATAAAACGATTACCGGACCGCTATATGAACAATGAATAACCTTCGATTAATTGATGAAATCAAACACAATGCAAGCGAGACGAATAAAAATCTCATAAGTGATTCACGTGCCTGACTAGAAATATGGGTACCTAATATATTAAATTTGAATGAATGAATGAAGAGTTTAATAGCAACAAAAAGATGCAGCACATACAAAGAAAAAATACTATATAAGAACAAAAATAATAAGTAAGTATATAAAAAAACCAAATATGGAATATAATGTAACCCAATGCTTATCTCATCATCAGTGTGGGTCTTAAGGTATTAGTTTTATGCTACTCCACCGCTCCGGAGCAAGAAGAGTCGCGCTGGTTTTCTGATTGATAGAATACTCAGCTACATTATTTTACAAACAAACAGCAAACATTTGTCCTCCTAGGCGCGGGGCCTCGTAACCGAGGTTAGGTTCTCAAACTCTTGCGTCTCAGTCGGCTAATAGACCAACTGAGCCATGAAGATAAAATGCCCGCGGTTTTGGCGCATGTCCAGCGTATGGACTTTAATTTTGTCGAATCTTGGTCGTCCATCGGCAATTTTACGAATCCATAAGCATTTCCGTACATCTCCCTATCGGTACGACTACGTGTGACCGGCCAATTTTCACTCACTTTTATCTTAAATCTCTTTTCCGTACAACTTTGATGAACACAGTTGCCGACCACGTCATCTAGATTTTAAGACTTTTTAAGTTACTCTAGGTTAATGTAAGTGTCAAATAAAAAGTTACTTGTAAAACTTGACTAGACTAGGGCAGGCTCGTGGTAGATAGCACAACTCCATCAATCGGTACCTTATGTAAACTTATTATTTCAAAAACCTAATAAGCGAACGAAGCTCCATGAAACCCTTATAGTTTTGGCTTTGTCTGTCCGTCTGTCTGTTCTTCCGTCACCGGCTTTGCGAAGAGTCTTAGAAAACTGTTAAAATAACGCTACAAATAAATGCTGAAATAATAGTTAATTTTGGGTACCTCCTATACACGTAAGGTTTGGATGAACTTTTCCTTATTGATTTTTCAATAGTGTGGGGTATCGTTGAATAGGTAGTTTAAAACCCTTAAGGGGTTGTGGAGGCAATTTTTCGATTTAGGGATCCGTTTGCGAAATATTAAAGTTTTAAACTTTTTCTCGAGCGTCTAAAATCTAAACTGCTACAAATCTGAAAAAATCATGAATACAGATTTATCCATAAACTTTCTAGGAAAACTATAACGGCTGAGCTATCTTTTTAGATTCGGAGTAATTATCGCTCAAGTAAGTGATGCGGTTTCTCAAACATACCTGATTACCTTAAGCCTTTAGTTAAGTTTTTTTTTTGTTTTTTTTTTTTTTTTTTTGTTTTTTATTTTATGTTATATTTAATTAATGGTGACTTTTAAGATTTTTTATTTTTTTTTATTTTATTTTATTATTTTTATTGTTTTCTAAAATGTTAATAATTTCAATATTTAATAATTTTCTAATTTTAATATTAAATAAGAACACTAGACTAGAATATAAGGTAGGTACTCTATCGAATTGGGGGTACCCGTCAGGATAGATGTACATGTAAATAAATAAATAAATAAATAAATAAATAAAGCCGAAAACTCAATTATTTCCTGTTGTATTTCATGTTTTGGTTAACATAAAAAAACTAACAACAGGTCTATGGTTAACTACGGAACCCTCAACTAAGTGCTCCGCTCAAATATGTGATGCGGTTTCCCAAACATACCGGAATACCTTAAACCGAAAACTCAATTAATTCCTCTTGTAGTTCATGTTTTGGTTAACGTAAAAAAACATAATAAATTTCTAACAACAGGTCTACAGTTAACTACGGAACCCTACATAGCGCGAGGCACGACACGCACCTGGCCTAATTTATTAAATTTATAACGTCGGTGTGTGTGCTATGATTTTTTTATTAGGCTGATTTCTATCGTTACATATGAAATCGGAAACTAATCTACGGAAACATATTGCGTAAAACCATGCCTTAATAAGTAATGCATGCCTTTCTAAGTATTCCCTATCGGTCAAATCAAACCTCAAGTGCCTTATCTAATATCTTATCAAGGAAATCGGCAGGATATGTCGCAAGTAACAGGACACCTAAAGCCAATTAAAGTTCAATAATCATCATGTCCCAGCGGAAACGTCGCTGTATATACGGAATAGCAATCAAATAGCAGAGTTATATGGCGTGTATATGGCACACACTGGTAGCTATCGTGAACCCGTTTCGTCCTAGCGGAATATCTGAAAACGATTTATTGAACGGTTTATAGAGATAGGTTGCGTTGAAGTTAATTGAGTGTAAACTTTGTGAGTCTAGATGACGAGGTGTTAAAAAATATTGTAATAAATGAGCGTTAAAATGAACCTTCACTTTAATGCTTGTTCATACCCTTGTGATCGTACGATGCATTTTCTTTAATGAGGCGATACTAACTAATTCTACTCTTAGATAGGACCGTATTGTACGCCAAAAGAAAATGTTAATCCTTCACTCAATAATTAAAGTACGGCTAAACCTTGATTTTCCTTCAGTTGATTACGGGCGAACTTCTAGAATAGACTACTTGATTGTGTTTTTAATTGCAGTTTTTAATTGTTTCTTACAAAGCACGTGACTGATAAAAACAACGAACAAACTGGTTATTTTAAAACTAATTTAGAAGTTTAAAAGACCAAACTGAATTAATTCTAGTTGAAAATGACTGTGGGCAAATGTAATGACTTTATTTTCATGAAAAGTGTTTAGGTTTATGTGCGTACATGGTGACTGTTTTTACATTAAGTGAACATGGCGCCATCAAGCGGCGGCCGCGGGTACTACTTAGATTTATATCTGAGTCACCTGACTATGAGGACAACGACCTCCCGAGGTTCTGCTACTCGGTAAGAGATGGCGCTACTGAGGCATACGTAACAAAGTGAACCGCATTCCAGACTTATTTGATTTTAATATCTATAATTTCCTTGTTTCAGGCCGAGCCAGGTGATACAATAGCCACAACCAAAGAAGGTTAGTTGTGATAAATACTCATTAGTTGATAGGCTTGCAATCTTTTTCGTCGCAAAAGAAACAATTCTAAATTTTAATTTAAAAAAAGCAAAGAATAAAAAACGACGTATGTACGGTAAAACTAAATTTACTTAATACAACTTTATTTTATTTTCAGAGGAATGGGTGACGAAAAAAACAAGTGAGGTGACGACAACTCGCCAAATAGCAACACGAGTCAAGCGAGAGTTGGTCTTGGAAGATGGACGATTAGTGAGCGACACGGGACCCAAAATATCTACCTCTGTGAATGAAGACACGCATACCACAAACTTACAACAGACAGAGGTAAGTTTTTAATATCTTTTGGCCTTGAGGAGCCGACAGTTGAATGTTGCCTCTCCTCTCTCTGGCTGTGGGTGGATGCTGTAATCTCCAGAAGATGGACAGCATATTTCCGTGCACCAACATTCCTCACTGCGCTCGCCAACCCGCCTGCCAAGCGTGGCGAGTATGGCAACAACCCCTTCATGATCTTGGAGATCCATGTAGGAGGCCTATGTCCAGCAGTGGACGTAAACAGCAGTCCTACGGCTCAGATTATAATTCTTTTGTCACCGTCGTTATTGATACGATCATGAGGGGTTGTTGCCATACTCACCACGCTTGGCAGGCGGGTTCGAGTACACGAGATGACGCTGCTGCCTATCTTCCGGATGTATCCCCTGACAGATTCTTACTGCAACCATGGGTAAGAGAGGACAACATTCTACTGCCGGAACCTCACGGCAGGTTAGTTAGCTTCTAATAAATCTACCATGAGGTACCTCGAACTGGTTTTAACTCGACTTTTTTTACAGCACCGCGCACCCGATGACACGAATGGCACAGAGGATGCAGCACTCAATGGAGGTACCAGGGAAGCTCTTGGAGCACCTTTTGATGGTAAGTTTTTATTCAAATTTAAATAGTTTTTGCCCAGCCCTGTTTTAAAATGTTGCTCCATAATTTGTTCAACAGAATAATAACAATTTTAGATCATTATAAGCTAATAATAACCTTTACAGATGAATCACATAGCATCAGCAATTAGTTTTCATATCTGCTGTTCGGTAAGCTGCAGTGCATGGGACATACGTCTGAACCTAAGCCGCGGATTTCCTCACATGGTTTCCCTTCTACGTTAAAGCACGAAACATTGATGTGCTTTTGAAAATTGAATGTTGATGTGAACGTCATTTTTTAAGAAAGAAACTAGTATCCACAACAATCGATGGTATTTCACTGATTTGGTTTCACTATATAATATAGGTCATTTCCTATCTATACCGTAGCTTGTATGTACAAAATTGTAGGTACTAAAATGATAGGCGTTGTTAACGTTTTAAATACTACTTGGTATTTAAAACGTCAACAAAACGGTTTAATATTTTTCTAAGTCTACCTTGCCTCAAGCGACCTTACGTGCCACCTGGTAACATTTACGTACAATTGGGAAAAACATCATTAATACATGCAAAGCACTTCAATTTAATGTAACAACATTAAATTAAAGTGCTTTGCATGTGCTGAATATGTCTTGATTCGAAGGCGTACCGATACATATTTAATTTAAACTAGGCGTTTCGTCAACCTCCATAGCTAAGTGGGCAAATGTAAGGCTGAACAGGAGGTAACGGGACCCATTCCCGCTACGGAGAAGTTTATAGCTTGACCTGTCCCGGGTGGGTGTTTTTCTGTATTAAAAGTCATCGTCGTTAAACACTGCCCACTGCTGGGTTAAGGCATCCCTTTGTGAACGCCACACAAGCCATTCTTGCGCTGTGCTACGATATTTTGGCGACTTTACGAATGTCGTCGACCTAACGCGCCATCGGACGACCACGAATTTTTTTGCCTGTCCTCGGCCACCTAATAGTTAAAGTCTTCACTCTTAGTCATCATTTCAGCTGTAAAACGTCCACTACTAAACACAAGTCTCCCTCATGGATCTCCATGAAGGGTAGTTGCCATACTCACCATCACGCTTGGCAGGCGGGTTGGCGAGCGCAGTACGGGATGTTGATACATGGAAAGTCGCTGCTGCCCATCTTCCGGAGGTATCCCTTAGCAGGCTCTTACTGCATCCATGGGTATGAGAGGAGGGGTAACATTCTACTGCCGGCACCCCACAGCGGATTTTATTATACATATACTTAATTTATTCTATTCAATAGACGTGGACACTCAACTGGCCCCAGCCGATGCCAAAGTCGTCCTATCGTCGATGGTGGTGGCCAACCCTGGGGGGAAGGTGCGGGAAAGCAAAGACCTGCGAGTGCTGACGAGGAACGTCACCGAGCGGATGAGGGAGACTGAGGAGAGCATACACCGAGGGGACACCACGCACCAGGTAAGTCACAAACAAGTCACGTTCAGTAACACACCACACATCTCAGATCTGGATATACTGGCCCCAGCCTTAGGCAAGGCAAGACCCTATCTTCGATGGTCATAGCTAACTCAAGAGGGCAAGGTGCGAGAAAGCAAAGACCAGCGACTGCTGACAAGAAGCGCCACCGAGCGGATGTGGGAAAAATATAATGTAATAGAAAATTGAGACTAAAATTGATTTGTTTTCGGTCAAGAAAAAGAATGCGATATCCATTAAAAACCTCTAAAATAATAATCCTATGTCCATAAAACGTGGAGTTGGCACAACATGTCCTCCTTTCCCAGCCATTGTGAGGGTCGTTAAAGGAGACTTATCACACATCTTTTTTTTTGTTTTAAATTTACTTTAATTTAATAAAACTTTAATTTCAAGGATTATGAGTATTTTCAATACTTAGTGATAGATAAAACTCTTTCACCAATTGCAACCAATTGGATATCCTTTAAGGTTTTCCAAAACAATTAACTTCGAAATAAAAATTCCCATAAAACTCTATGGTATCGAGCAACAATAAACAAGCAAACCGATGCAGCACCTTCATCTCACGATATTTACGAAGGCTTTTAGCCATGCGGGCTATGACGGAATTTATCTATCGAAGACGTAGGGGCCAGGACGTATTGATACGTCACGGCACCAGTCAGTTAGTCGAACGATAGTGGTGATACATGCTAATGGATCGGAGCTTTTTCAGATATTTTCGCTACTTTATAACTTGCAGACGTTTAATAGTTTGATAACAGAACAAGGGCCGACAAGTTGTAGTTAGATTTTCCCTACATTTGAGTAGCAACATTCTATTGCCAGCATCCCACGGCAACGGAAATATAAAAGAAACATGTAAATAAATTTAATTAAAACATATAGCGGAAATATAACACAAGCATTTAAAATGAATTCTATGCAATAAGTATGAATAACTTATATAAGTTACAGACAGACGGACACCACGGAAAATGTTAATTCTATGGACATGGATTGAACAGTTTTCCCTGTCGATCGTACAAAACGGAAATGTAGTGTCCGTCTGCAACTTACATATATAAGTTATTCAATTATGAGAACTTTCAGACAAAACGTTTGGCTTTAGTAACCAATTTAGCTATTTTCGATTATGTTTACAATTTAGACCAGTTTAACGAACCTATCGGTTTCGTAATTTTATCCTGGGTCCTCATTTTAAAATTGCACGTAGGTACGAGAACTCGCTTTCTTGCATTTTATTGACAGAATTTTCACTATACATATCTATGTAGATTGATTAGATAGATTAACGCTTTAATGTACGTACACCACACTATACATAAATATCACTCTTGATAAAGATCGCTCTTTAGCAATAATACCATCATTTGTCACTTTGTTTTCAGTTATTTATGTTATTACGAGTATGTCTAGTTTTGAGGTGTGCAATAAAGTGTGTTCTATCTACTTTGAGCGAAAACTGCCCGATATCGTGTGTCGAGGTCTGTGTCGATCGAGACCTTGGAGTAGTCTCACCGTCTAAGAGTCTCACACAACCACTGTGACGATTGTCGAGCGATTCCAAAACGTGATATTTCAAAAGTCGAATGAATTTAGTAGAATTCGAACAATTAGTTCATATCAGCGATTTCAAAATAGATCACCTGTACTCTCCATGAATAGTCGTATATAATGTACTAATAAGAAACAATGGTAATATACAAAGAGTAAAATAGAGCAGTGCTTTATTCAGATGAGCGTCCACATAAATCGATGGGGATTTTGAAATTATAATTTGTTCGCGTAGATAGGCCGCCGCGGGCGCCGCGCCCACGCTGCAGAGTGCACTAGGCTTTTAGCATTTGTATGTCTTTTATTTTTGGTCTATGCCGATATTTTTATGACTTTTAGAGATCTTTGAGCGTAATCGTAATCTGGGTTAATAATTCCGTCAAAATTGTATTGTTTAAATAACGCTTCTAATTTGCAATATGCTATGCCAGTAAGTAATAAGTTATGTTTATGCAAATACCATTATTTTGACCCTACTGCAAAATTGTATAAACCTTTCAGAAAATATATTTGTGGTGATTCTCCAGTACTAGTAGTGATAAGCGACTTGATTACAAACTTGCTGCCACCGAGTTTGCAAGGAAGAGATCCAAGGGCGCGGTTATTCGGTATTCTTGCGCTGACCGGTTGTTGACATCATCGTCTAATATGGTCCTTTTAAGAACTGCCACTCCGTCGCCTTGGCATTTTGCCAAAACATTTCACTACATAGGTATCAACGCATTGCATCTGTGCTTATTTTATATTAATAGCCGATAAACTTGAGGTAATATCCTGCTTAGTGTTTTGTCCGTTTTAGTTGCTATTTTCATTAATCTTCTAGCTCTAGTCGTGACCCGAAAGTTTTGCAATGGGCAGTTAGGCAAGAGCTTCACTTATGTGAAATGATAAATTTATTTCCCTTGCTAAAGCTTGTAATCATATTTCAGCTAACTTGTTAGTGTTGGTCAATCAAACTGTAGTAATTGGACCTGTCAATTAGAACTAAAATGTATGTAAAAGCACAATGCATTGCCTAACGAATTTGAATATGGCACTTCGAATATAATTAATCTTTTATTTTTACTGTTACACTAATAATAAATACATTTTATTAATTCCTTATTTGTACCAGTTTCTTCATCCTATCGCGTTCAGCAATCACTTTGTCAAGCTCATTTAGGAATCATCCATCCACAAGATTGACCAATCCGCAATACAATCACATATCCCGTCCGAATTACAATTCTGTCTTGGCCCAGATCGTGCTCTCAAAACATTACCAAATCTTTTATCTAAGCTCAGTGTACTTTATTTTAGAGAGACCATTTCGGTAGACGCTTCACATCTAAAAGACGTGTACTCATTTTGTGGCGTATACGAAGAGGCGGCATATTGCAAAACAGAAAGTGATGCACCAATGAAAGTGATCGCCCATATCTTGGCCTGTTTTACGCCCGCTGTCCGTCTGTCGCCCGTGGCGCACAACCAACACTCGTCTTTTATGACCCGGGAGTACTGGCATAATAAAGAGATGCATCTCCTGACAAAATGTTCTCGACCCACGCATCTTACTGCAAGGAGGTTTAGGAAGCAAACGTACTCGTAGCACATGCGTAGAGGATGTATCGTAGTTATTGTAATGAGAGCAGAGATACGACGAGGAACTAATTTAAGACTCTGCTGTACCACAGATACCAATCTCTGTCAAGTGTACAATTGTACACCACATTACGTCACCACTTACACGATATTTGGCCCACTATAATCAAGCAGTGACGCAACCTTCGAGAAATTGATCGGGCAATCGTAAAAACGTTATTTAAATGAATACTACCCAGCTTTAATTGCTTTCCGTAATACAAAAAGTTGATTACTAGAGTATCTTTTTTCATTTATGGACCAGCTCTGAATGTCTGTCATTTTTTTCAATTACAACTCAAACAAGTACTGTAGAGTTGAAAAATGTTTGAATTCTCTTTTCTCAATCTGATCACGGTTTAAAAATCGATTGGAAACACTTGCAATCGCACCAAACCTATTTTTATTCAAAGCAATTTGAGTAAGGGCCGTCGCTGACCTACGGCGCGGGACGGCATGCACGGCGTGTTAAAGGATTTTATTGGTGATCAAGTTAATTTTATCAATATCTCAATGAGTTTAGAATTCACCTCACTTTATTTCGATACAATCATACCGCGGTACGTTGAGACACGCCGCGGCGTCCCGCGAGCCACATAGGTCACAGGATTATGACTGCTAAACTAACTGAAATAAGGTTTAAAACAGGTCCTGATCCGTGCAGAGCAAAGTTGTTTGAATAGGCACTGACTGACGATAGCGTGGTTGGGCTTGCTGCGGGATGCCGCATCATGTCCTACAGGCTGCCAAAGCACGCTGTGCCGCGGCCGTGCCGTGTCGTTCCGCGTCGTCAGTCAGCGCCGGCCCTAAAACTCTATCTAAGCACTCTACTTGCAGCGTCGGTTGGCTAGTAATTTGACCTCACGCCGGGCATTAGTAGGAGTGCCCGGCGCGCTTTCAACACGGATAGCAATAAAACCACAAAATATGGGCTCCACATTTTACAAAATGCTTCGAATTGACTTGGATGTGGCCTTTTGTTTTTATTATTTTGACAAAAACATTTCGAAATGTCATTAGGTCTTTGTGAGGATACATATCTAAAATATTTTTAAACAACATCATTTTTTATACAGAATTCAGGTGCAAACTTAATATATGAGGTGCATCTTTTTCTACAAATCAACTGGAATAGAAAATATGGAGTAGATACGACCGTACTTCATATTAGTAGATTAAATTTTGCTACAATGTTTTAAGAAAAAAGTTAAAGGCACCACCCAGTTGCCTCATCCCTAAATATTTCGTAAGGCCTTTCAGGTTATAACGCTAGATGAGAGCCGAGGTAGCCGCGTTCGAGACAATAATTTAAGACGTTTAGATAAAATCTACAAGCGCTGCGCGGTGTGCCCAAGAATTCATGTGATCACCCCTAGATTCAATCTTAGATATTGCGTCCAAGAGGTGATGTTACGAAAAATTATCTCCTACTACAAGACCTGTTCATTGTCAAAGATTATGAATCCCAACGTCCTGCGGTGCTTGTTACTTCGACTTGTTTGTGTTCTTATTTATGAAGGCCATTTTATGCACAGGTGCCTCTATATTTAGACATATGTAGTACCATTTAATTTGAAACAGGGTTGTTACATATACGAGTTTTAAATGATATTCAAATTCAATTTTTGATGAAACACCTACAAAAATGTTATAAAAGTAACTTTGGTATTAAGAAATTGAATGTTTACTACACTATATGCCTCTCAAGGAACCTAATTGACAGGTTTGATTTACAGCATCATCAGATTCTACGCGGTTAAAAATTATTTGCCATTTAGCGCATCGTATCGGGCGGGATGTATGTATAACTCCACATTGTTAATTTATTTTTGTTTATGACCACCTCTCGTGATCATTGTTGAGTACTCGCATTGTTTTCAATGAGTACACACCTCATAAATGATGTGAGGTCCGTACTTCAACGTCCTTGAACTTTTCGAACAAAAGGGAACGTTTTACGTGCGTTTTATCGATAAATCAAAATTGAGCCGATACTATTTACAATGAATCGTTAAAGTTAATTACATCGCCGCTTGGTATCTCTTTTATATTTATGGCCGCATTTCATGAAGCTCACGTTGCTATAATTAAATTAAATGAAATCAGCACGCGTATTTGAAATCCATTTCTTGATTTACTATACCAATTTATTGGAATAAAGCGTAAAACAAACAAGTTAAATCAGATAAATACCAAAACTGTTAATTAAAGTTTTCGATACACATCTAACGTTCACTGTATTATATGCAATGAGGAGTTTGTTAACATCAGAGTAAGATTATATATTTGATAGACCGTATAACAATCGAAATCAATTACTTGTGAGATAATAATTTACGATTAATACTTTCAAATTATTTGATGAAATCTTGTTTGAATGATCGTTAAGATAAAAGTTAATATCCGCCGCGACGGTGAGAGCTGTTTTACAATTTTCTCACATATTGTTAAAATGGCTGAAAGCAGGGTTTCATTGGTCGTACTTTGATTTATTGACAACTAGCTGACCCGGCGCCCACTTCGTTGGGCGGTAAGCATTTTTACTTTTATACGTCATTTTAGTCAGTTTTACGTCCATTAAATTAGCTTTAGCTAGTTAGTGCTACAACAGAATCGCCACCAGTGTAGCCTTAAAATATTAACGTCTTGTTTAAGAACAAAGCCGTCTAATAGAAATATCACCATGGACCAAATAAATACTAAATATTATACTAATAGTATTTATTTGGTCCATGACATTACTCAATAGATTACGACACGGTCGCGATTCCATACCTATGTCGTATTATCTCCTTAACCATTTGTCCAAATTATATGCAGTTAAGGGAGAAGTCTTTTGTTTTAAATACTTGAGACGATAAATATTCTTATTTTGATAAGAATTAATAATTGTCGATAATAAAACCAATAAACATCACCTTACAACTTAAATTATTTTTTAATTATAAAAAACTACGTTACTAACTTAAATATGAAAGTTAGACATAGGATGTTGCTGACTTTTTTGTAGGCAGTATCAAGCTCTTAAACTTTTATATAGAACTCAATCTCCTCTCATAATTTAAGGCAGCGTTCGTAAGAAACCTTTTCGTTCAACCGTTTTTTCTCTGGCTTACTTTGCAAATCCAACAACCAAGAAAAAGTATTTTAGTTTTTCGGGTAAATTTATATTGTCTATGACACTCACCAATACTGTGGCTTTCTATTATTGAAATGATTTTCAAAATCGGTTCAGTAGGTCCAGAGATTACCCCCTACAACGTCACAAACTCACACACTCACAAATCACAAATTTTACCTCTTTATAATATTAGTATAGACTACATAAGACAAATGGTGCTGTGTGTAATGTCCTGTATTATATATTATTATTTTTACCGTTGTCAAACTGAAAGATATGAGAGAACATTTTCACTTTAGTTATGTGCCTTCGTGTACCATCAATTGAAATTTAGTGAACACTTATCGGTAATAAACGAAAGATTAGACCAACCCGTTTCACTCTCAGTATTACATAGAACAGCCATTATGTTGTAAGTCCAAATTATAAGAGGTAAATGTAAGGCCTTTAAGGTCTATTATAAATGATTTAGCAGCAACTGGTATGCTGGAACGCTGCAGTGCCTGGAACATTGTTAGATATTAAAGGCACCAGCATCTATATCATCCTCCCAGCTTAGTCGGCTGTTAGTTAGAAGAAACAAAATTAATCAAGACGTCTAAAGCTAAATAAGCCGCGGGTTTCATCACGTGATTTTGTTAAGTATGAGCAAATACATTTTTCGAAAAAAAGAAACTCCATTGGTCACAAAACAAATTAAATGATAAAATCCTGGACATGTTGCTGAAATACCTAAACCACTGTAATAATAAACACACAACATTAAAAAGAAAACATTTGTTTAAGTTTATATTTAGGGTTTATAACCACACCTTGAACTCTTTCAAGGATCCCAGATTCGAGTTTTGACTTCAATATTACATCTAGTTGAATTCAAAAATTATTTTCCAAATCGGTTAATAAACGACTTAGTTAACAAAGATTTAAAAAATTCAGACGACTTGAGAACCGGCTCCGTTTTAGAAGTCGGTTAAAGGATAAAATAGTATTTATTAAAAATTCATAGTTGTGCAATATTCTTAATCTAAAACTATTTTATTTGAAGTACCTACAAATAGTATTTGTATAACATGTTCTCTCTGACGCTAAGCACTTACATTGCGTCTGTTTTGTTACAAATTAACTCCTACATAGGTACTCGTAAGTCAGTTCTCATCACGTCTACGTCTGTGTGATTGAAAAAAAAGCAACAAATCGGGTTTTCGCGTGCGTGAAGCAATTTCGTGGGCTATTCAAATGGATTGATGATGGATGTATCGGGGAATCGCAATTACATATTTAAGTGTACGTATGCAAACAAAAAATGCAGTGAGAATTGCTAACGGTTTTGTTGAAGTTTAGGCATTGACCCATTGTTGTTTTTCGTTAGGTTATTGACTGTTAGGTTTACTCATAAGCTCATACGAAGTCGTGTGACGTTTTAAAGAACTTTAAAATACTTAGTATAATATTATTTGTAACGTCACACAGTCTTTGCAGTCACTTGGTACATGATCGGATATCAAAATTATAAAAAACATTAAACCTAAATGGCACTGGACAGTTTCAATAAATATTAGGAATTAGTATATGAAAGTAGCGCCAGTGGTAGAAAAGATTAGAAGTAATAAACGTATGGTAATTAATAAACCATAGAAAATAGTAAACCATGGCAACCGCCATGTGTAATGGTCGTGTTGAGAAGGGATGAATCTAATATTGCAAGAAGAATGTTACAAAATGAATGAAGATGAAGGGAGTGTGAGAGGTTGTCCCAAGAAGCGATGGATAGATTGTGTGAATGAGGATATAAGGAAGAAAGAAGTGAGTTATGAGATAACGGCTAAGAGACGAGAGTGGAAGGGAAAACAGGTTATGCCGACCTGGCATAGCTTGGGATAAGGGCATGAAGAAGAAAAAGTTTAAGTAAATATTTCATTATATTAAACTAAGTTATAAAATTGCGTAACATAAGCCCAGCCTATCGTTGGAAAAGTGATGCGCAGCAGGATCAATAATAAAAGGTTTTTATCTAATGTTCGGTCGGCATTCACAAATGGCGACCAGCGGCATAACCTCAAGCTTTAACAGGCCTATTAAACGTTGATTTCAGGAGAATTGCAAAAACATGTAAGCAATTAGAGTTAAGTACACGGTTTGATTCCTTGTTGCCGGCGCACAGGGCGGGAAATTTCCTATTGCTAATAGAGAAGAGCTGTGAAGCTTTATAGGTTTGTGCTTTTAAACTTTTTTAGAACTCTGGATCAAAATGGTAAAAAGGAACCCTTATGGTATAACTTTCTCTGTCTGTCACAGCTAAATATCTCTGAAACTTTGAACGCTTATTGGCTTGAAATTTGGAATAATATTATAAACTACTTTATACTACTACCTAAGTTTGCAGAGATACAGACCTGAAACTTTTATAGCGGATAGAAGTTTTAGGTAAAGATTTTCTTAGAAATAGTCGAAAGTTATCATTTATATTGTGTAAATTAGGGGAACTACCCCTATCTGTGAAAAGATGGTAAGTACTGTTAAGGTTCTCCGACGAATATAAACTTTATAGAACGCAATATATTATTATATTATTATAAACTCGCACTTGATTATTATAATACTTTTGAAAAGTTGGCGCGGAGCCGGAAATAATGACTTGATAAAGAGGAGGCCACCGAGCAGTGGGTGAATGTGAGCCGATAGATAGGTGGATTGTTAATAAATAATAAATAATGCTGGACAATATTCACACAACATCATCTAGCCCCAAGCTAAGCAGAGCTTGTGTTAGGGGTACTAGATGACTGATATACTTAATACATTATATATACTACATAGATAGATATTTTTTTATTATGTATAGAAAAAACATCCAGAACACCCTGAACAAATATCTGCAGATCGTACAAACATTTTTCCAGAGGCGGAAATCGAACCCGCAACCTCTTGCGTCGCAGGCGGACCTTCGCCCGCAGCGCCACAAAGCTCGTCAACTGTTCGTTGTTTTTCGTTAGGTTATTGACTGTTTGGTTTACTAATAAGCTCACACTACAATAGTATTTAATGAATGAATGAATGAATATAACTTTATTGTACACCAAAACTTAAATTAAATACATTACGAAAACTTAAAATAAACACAAATGCACAATGGGCGGCCTTATCGCTAAGAGCGATCTCTTCCAGGCAACCTTTGCATGGACAGGAAAGATTAAACAATATAAAGACGGTGGCGTACTTTGAGGTCGATAAATAGGAGAGAGATATAAGGGGAAATAATATTTTAATACATACAGATATAAGTACATATATATTTTAAATAAATAAACTAATACATACTGGTATTACGATATTACGAAAGCTTAATTTATTTAAGTATGGTAATAATACGTCAACGTTAGTAAAATTTATTTATTTTCGTTTTTATATAGGTAATAATAATAAATAGAGGGAAGCGACATAAGGTCGGGACCTTACGGTATTCATGCTGTACGGGTACAGCATGAATACCAGCTGCTGATGCTGTATAAATCATCTACATTATAAATGTCCAAGACAGTTTTTTTAAAGTGAATGTCGGAAACAATCTTTTAAAAACTTTAAACTATTTCTAAAAAGATGATCGTCTTGTTCAAAGCCAAACTTAGTTTATAAAATTATTAAATGTTAAGGTACCTTGCTAGTTTCGTTGCTTGATAGAAGTACATTGTCGTACTTTCGTCATATAATCTTATATTGATTTCCAAAAAAATACTATTTTTACATCACTACTCTGTGGTAATATCCATTCAAGAGCTCGAGATAAAGGCTGTTTAATATAGTACACGCGGATTCACATCGATACTTTACATTTAGATTGGGTATCAATTTTTCGACGAGGTCCTAAGGTTATTGCTGGCTGGATAAATTTGTATTTGGTAATGGGTATTCTTCTGTTCCCGGAAAACTTGTAGCGATCGGAAAGTTATTGAAAACATTATGAGCTATTAGCATGTAACTTTTACTTATTTTATCACCCGCATAGATAAAAAGTTGTTACTAAGTCTAAACTAGGGCATATAAGGGCAGTTTACAATATTTAAGTACACCATGAATATTCCGCTAAAGAAATATGTATAAGTTGAATTTTGTTAATATCTGTTTTTTATGGAATTTTCTTTCAATTTCTGTATAAGCATGTTAGGAAATCGCAAAAAAGGCAAAATAAATAATATGTTAGAACAACTACCTGTACATCAGTTCGTAACACGCATATCCTCGAGCGTGATCTACAACATTCCAAGTACAGTCCAACATTTGTTCTGATACAACACATTAGCTCCTTTGTACGCGTTTAAAGGCCATTTCCTAGATGCGAAATATCTATTGAACCTAGCTGTGTTTAGGTGTAAGAAAAGACCATAAGTATTATATTAATAAGCAGGCAAAATAATACATTTTATGGTTTCTAATAAAAGTGATGTTTGACTGGAAAAGATTCAATCTGAAGTAAATAAAATTACTTTTACATATATACACAAGAAGTGTTATGCTTTACTGTTAGATTTATGTACTGCGAGGCTTCGATTTTACGTCGCTTATATTTTCGGTTTTTTTACGGGTGATCTCATTATTTTGATTTTAGAAACAGAAATTTGGCTGTGTGACATTCTTTTTTGAATACTTTAAATTATTTACTTACGTATACAAAAAAAAACTACAAAATCATTTATTTGCCAAAGTACAAGTTACAAAATACACGTTGACGGTGATCCCCGCACGAGGCATGCCTGTATCGCGGAAGACCTAATTACATATTTCTAGTTACAGGGCAAAAAACTAAAAACAGAAATAAAAAGCTCTAAAACTATATATTATGGAATTAAACTTTTATAACAATCTAAACATACTATTTATACTTTTACATATGTAAAGCAAAAGTAATTTTATTAATATAGAGCTGATTTCACCTAGTTGCAAGATAATTTGCTTTCCATTTAACAAAAAAAGCTTAAACTGAAAACGCGCAAATCATTACGCTACTTTATCTTCTTTGCAATTGACAACAAAGTCTGTACATTTTCTACATGGTATCAAGTTGCATCCCTTCTCGCTTGTTATCCAATATTGCGTGTTTTGCCCACATTAGGGGCATTCTTGGAAACCCAGGTAACGTTATTGATGCTAATTTGTGAATGTTGGGTTAGAATGTTATGTCGATAGGCTCTTCTAATGATTCAGGTTTTTGAAGACGATCCCTAATTTACATTTAAATACGTGGCTGTAATTTGTCTGCATAATTCTTGTGAAGATTGTTTACAATTACAACGAAAATTTGGTTACGTTAAAAAAATAAAAACGTAAAATGAAATATACAACGAATATTAGAATGTAAATATAGTTTTGAAAATTGTGCTTCTCAAAAGTTAACTGATTAATAAAATAAATTGTACAAATGTACGTTCTCTCAAAAGTTAACTAATTAATAAAATAAAAAGTACAAATGAACTCAAGAAATGTGAAATCGATAGGCGTGAGAAAATACCGCCATAAATTTACATTGTACAAATGCGATCTCAGCAATTCTTATTAACGCCTTCGCGTTCCATAGATCTTTATCTATTCAACAACTTGATGCGAAAATCGACAGAGCTGTTAATTGTTAGTCCTCTTTTTACTGCAAAGTAGTAACATAATTTACCCGGTGATCTCGCGTGAGATGGATATGTCTACGGATAATGATCTGAGCTCACCGTGTGGCCACTCTATCTTCATCATATCATCTTTAAGGATAAGATTAAGAGAAGAATTTGTGAATATGTAGAATAAAATAACAATATAGACTTTGTAGTCTATATTGTTATTTTATTCTACATATTCACAAATTCTTCTCTTAATTATTTCATCAAGGTATAAACTATATCAATTTTATAAATGAGAATTTTTGTTAACTATGACTACAGTATAAATAATAACGTTTCCATACAATAAAGTCATGGCCTTCCGCCCATAAAGCCCGTGCTATTTACCTCTATATAAAAAGCTCCTATCATAATATGGTATAGCTAATATTCCAATAAAACTACAACAATGTATTTTCCCGTTCGATCATTGCCACAAAACATCTATTGCTCCATAAGAAACAGCTGACACAGTTGAAACAGCTCAATCACATTCATTTAACGCCAATTTGGCCCAATGCACAATTATCAGCAGAAAACTACAAGACAATGAACCGACAACAATAGTCGACCCCGATGTCACGTGGAAACCGTCACGGTGCTTTCCAACGATATCGCTTACCTAAATGCTTTTCATTCTTTCCACGGAATTCATTGTGCATGTGCATTGTGCGTTATGAACTGTCAAAATTATGAGTTTTTCTAGGTAAGATGGTTATACCATCATTTCTTGATCATCATCATCATCTCAGCCGTAGGACGTTCTGGACATAGGCCTCCCTGATGGATCTTTGTACTGATCATGAGAGGTTGTTGCCATACTCACCACGCTGGGTAGGCGGGTTGGTGAGCGCAGTACGGGGTGTCCATACACGGAAATACGCTGCTGCCCATCTTCCAGAGGTGGTTTATGTTAGCTACTTCCATAGTGTGATGTCATATGGTGTCCCGCTTTGGGGAAGGGCGGCCGATATACAGATAATCTTTGTCCTTCAAAAAAGTGCGATTCGTGCCATTCACAAAATGAAGCTTCGCGACTCACTTAGAGAACTATTTAAGGAAATCAACATAATAACTGTTTACCGCAATGTATTTACGAAAACTTACTGTACGCACACAAAAATATAACGAATTTAATCAAAAGATGTAATGTGCATATCATAAATACAAGAAACAAAAATAAATTGCACATCCCTAAATTTAGGCTCCAAAAACAAATAAATCTTTTATTCGAAACTGTGTGCGTTTCTATAATAAGCTTTCATCTGAGGCGACCGAACTGTCGAATGTCCATGGGTTTAAGCTTTTTATAACACAAAATCTCATAGGAAAAGCTTATTACTCCATATAGACTCCATAGATTACTCCATTTGAATGATTTTGACTCGTGGCTGAGTGTTGCTCGGTTCAACCGCGATAAGAAATGATGTCATCTTGCAATATCCAAACCATCAAATATCCTTGGGGACATTAAATTAAGCATTAACACAAATATTGTAACAATGAATGGAACTGAAAGAGTGAGGTTTCTTCTTTGCTTCATACCCTCATTTGGAAAAAAGCTTACCGAAGCGAACGAATTAAATTATGTGCTTTATTCAATTTAAATGTGTTTTGTTTATATTTTGTAAACTGACTATTCTAAGTAGCGTTTTGCTCTATTGAATAAACACTTATTGACTTTGACCTTGGTCCCTTTGCAGATTCTTACTGCATCCACGGGTAAGAGAAGAGGGGCAACGTTCTACTGCCAGCGTCCCACGATTTCATGATGCAATAATCTTATTCGATCTTTAGAAAATATAATAGAGACGATGACGTGGAATGCCTAAGCGTCCTTCCCTGTCGCGAAGGGACAAACTACTCCTACAGCAAAGAGTGGCAGCCATAGTGTCACATCATAAACTTTCTTGAAATAGCGGATAACTGTGCGATAGCGGCTAGTGCATAACATCCCAAATCTTTACTTTTTCATAGAATAATATAATAGCCAAAATACAAGTTTTACAAAAAAAACTGTGTTGTTTTGCATATTTTAGAGTCAAAAATAGAGCGGCTAGGAACGATGGTGCAAGTACCAAGCTCTAGATAACACAATATACAAATTACTTTAATTCACGGGTTGATGACACCTCAACAACACAGACTAGATAAACTCTGTGTCGAGATTAGTTGGAATTTAAGCGACCGTAAGTAAAAGTTATAGCTCGACGGCATAAAAGAAGAGATGAAGCGAATTACAGTAATACTACATAAATATATTATATATTTATATTTATTTAAATATAACTAAATATATATATTTTAAATATCTTAATGAACTTTATAACACAAAATGGCTACTACCTCTACAATGGTTATATAGTTAAAATTTATGAATACAATGAATAATAATATTTATTCAAAATCATGCGCTTTACAGTGTTATATCAAGTGCTTATAATTTCTTGAAACTACACATAAAAAACTTATATGTAAGTACTGTTTTACTCGCTAGTTTTATGCCATAGAATCTTTAACAATATTTTTTCCCGTGTTTCATTCGCTCTCTACTTCGCGATAACGGTCCACCGTGAGACCTTAGAAGCAATTCACGATTTTAATTATTACACTACTTACTGTTCACATTTATTTTACTCACACAACCTAATTATTTTGATAATTAAGCTTTCAAAAACTATTCTTGTATAGGCTACATTTTAAAATGTCTCAAGTATCAAGTCCAAAGCTGTTGAATTGGTTTTAAATTTCGACATGTACATATATTTTATGATGTTAATAATTTTATGACGCTTATTATACATATATATTAAAACATTAACTTAATCTAAAAATGCATAAAGCGAACCTTAAAATTAATTGATTGAGTCTGTTAAAAGCACCATCAAGAGTAGTTAATAAATAAAATTAATTACCATTTTGTAGTGGTATGGCGTACCGGACAAGATGCAGATATCGTCAACCACAGCTTCTCAGCAAACGCGATAAAAGCACTTGCTTTAATTATAAAATTGTCTCCTCGAAAAAATAGGTTAAAAAGTCCCCGAGATGTGGACAAAAAGTAGAGACGCGTAGGCTCGCACCTGCCAATGGCGTGTCCAGATACGCGGTTATATTTAGAAACTACTTTATTTAAACTCACCGCCGCGCTTAAAGCTCTAGATAAAAAGGTTAAGTTAGTGCACTTGCGGTGCATCGTTTATTAAGAACCATTTACTTTTCGCCCATGATTGTATCAATCGACCGCATACCTTGCGACCGCGCTCGCATTAAATTATAAAATACAAAAAAAACGCCATAGCTCTAGTAAAAAAATATGTGCGTGGCATGGCAATACAAAAATGTATTTTTAGAGGCAAAAAAGCCAAGTATCAAGATGATTCTCGGTATGCGTTATCAGGTACGTTAAGTTATATGAAAGGAGATAGTATACGGCCAGAGCGGGTTCAGTACTCCATGGGCCGGCGAAGTGAGAGCTCGTGCGATCCCATTTAAATCTTTTGTACTGCGAACATGTATCTTGCATATAAGCAAAATAATTAAAGATTTGTAAACTCTAAACTGTGACTGTGATCAGTGTTTTTAATGGATTGTTTTGGTGACATTTTCATAAATATAGCGATTTTCAAGGATGGCGATATTCTGAGCTTTTGAATGGGTAAGTAAGTTAGAGAATTAGGTATTGTGAATTGTTGAACGAGATGCTTTCGCAATTAATTTCCTTCTAAACGCCATACAGAACAGCATGTGAATAAAAAGAGCTTTTGTAAAAGCTTTTAAATCTTTATGTCTAACCAGTTTTCCTTTTAACATTTATTATAAGAAGTGGGAATCAACGTTTTATGTTTGTAATTAAAAATGACACCTACATGGGACAAACCGTGTGTTCAAAAGGACAGTTTTATAAGTTTTAATTAGTAGGCAGTACTTAGTAATTTCAAAGTCAGAACACGCTTGGGAGGTTTGCGAAACACAAAATCAAACTATCCATCCATTCTTCAAATGTTTCGAATCAAGGTATCTTCACATGATCTTGCGGGTTCAAATCCATAATCAAAATGTTGATGTTTATAACAAGTAAAGTTTACAAAAATTTAAATTTATTTCTTTAAACTTAACTTGCTTTATACTGTATAAAAAAGTTTTATTATTAATAAGGTGTAATTTTATACGAATCCTTCATAAAAAATTGAAGGCTAAATCGATTATTTCTAAAGTTGAGTTACAATGGCATGCTACAGAATAATTATTAAAGCAGTTTCAATTATTGGATATTGACGTTTTGACATACAATCACATTTTGGATGTCTATTATTAATGTTAACACTTTTTATTCTATTTTATTGATAACGGAACGAATAATTGAAAGCACTTTTAAATTGAGTAGGCATTAAGTTTCATTACATTATAGCTGTATTATTTGCAACTTTCATTCTTGGTTTGTAAATAAAGTAATGTTTGAACTATACGATCAGTAAGCTTTATAATTAAAGTTTTGACGTTGGATCGTCAAAAAATACTTCTTTGTGTGTGCTACTACTATAAGCTTCCCTCTGAGGCAATCCAACTATCGATTCATGCGTTTAAGCTATTTATAATAGAAAACCTTATTAAAAAAGCGGTCAAGTGTGAGTTGGACTCGCGCATTATTTTTTCAGCATTATTGCAAATAAGTCAAATACTTTAATGCTTAAAGGAATACTAAGAACGGTGTAATAATGTGTAATACAGTCAATTTTTAAGACTTCCTTTGCAATCATTACTTATATAAATATGTTTCCATAGTTTTATAATTGCAATATTAGTGAATAAGTGTTATCTACCCTAAATTAAGTTCCGAAAATAAAGATTTATATTATTTTTTTATTATCTAATATAATTTTGACCGTCACGTCAAGTCGATAGCATCAGCAGTTCCTAAGATATTCATTTGTAACAGACAGACAGACAAACTCACACCATAAGGGTTCCTTTTTACCATTTGGGAATCCTAAAAAGCGTATTAATCCATAAATGATTTTATCAGAATGACTCTTGAGAGTTATGAATTCAATAACATAATTATATGAAAATTTAATAGAACACATGCTCTATTCAATTTTCATGTTTTGTTTTCCTTTTGTTTAATTAACTTAATTAATTTAACTTATATATTATATATATATATATATAATATAATATAAGTTAAAGTCAAAGTGTGTCACATAGAAATGTCAACTAACAAAAGGAAAACAAAACATGAAAATTGAATAGAGCATGTGTGCTCTATTAAATTTTTCTTTGCAGTATAAAAGTGAACCGATCTCCACATAAAACTGTCACGAAATACGCACACAAAGTCGCGGGTACCAGCTAATCGCAAATAATTAACGACGCGACATACGACATTATTATCCCGTCGGAGGGGACTATTTCGAAAGCGACTCGGGCCCTGCATTCTTGCACCCGGAGCCTGTACGACGGGCTGCGAGTGGCGTTTTCTACATTTTTCAACAACATCTTGCATCTTTTAAAATATTTTATATCATTCATCCAATTATCATCATCACTGTTAATTTTAGACGTAGCGGTATTAAGTTATCTAGGTGTAACTGATCTGTTAGTGTCTTTTAGATTAGGTGCGTAGTTTATATGTATAACAAGTTTATAAAATAAAAAAATAAGTAACCCCCCAACACTTTACCTATTCTGAGGTTGCCTATTTTTTTTGTAATATGAACCCTCAGTTTTACTAGCTACACATTATGCCCTTTCATTTTGATACCACACTTGGGTATATTTGAAAACATTTGATACCACATTTGTTTATTTTTGAAAACATTCGATTGTTGACCCCTACTTTCAACCTTCATATCTCATGAATGGCTCCACCGATTTCTATATAACTTTCAGTTTTGCATTCTAGACATTATTAACTTCCAAATGATACCAAACTTGGGTATATTTGGAAACATTATATTATTCACCCCCCATATCTTATAAAACCAACGTCGGAAAACCCGCTTTTAAATAAAAAAAAAACTACATGCAAATCGGTCTACTCTTAAAAGCCACAGACAGACACACACATACTTATTTTGTTACAGGTAATTTATATAATCGGAGAACCATAACAGCGCTGTCTCTGAACTAAACGGTTAAAAATTCATATGAAAACTATTTTATAATTTACGAATTCACAAAGTCAAATGGGGTATGATATAAAAGGACTCTTATCTTTATATTACACCCCATTTGACTTAGAGACCACACTTTAACGTTTTGAGATCCACTTTCAACCCCTTTGTCATAATAAGATTTTTTTATATATTTTTATATTTGCAATAAAGATGAATAAGCATTTATTAATAACGTTCCAAATTTCAATTCGTTAGCATTTGTAATTCCTGAGCTGCAACAGACTGACTGCCTTTAAACCTTTCCCCCTGAAATGCTTCCTGGTTAAAATGTTACATGTATTTGAGAATTTCAATTACGATGTGTTTAATTATTTTATATTGCTACTATAAACTTGCGCGTGCTAATATCGTGCACTATTTACATAAGTATTAACCCTTTTGACTTATATACCAGCCTACAAAGGCAGTTAAAATGTCGGAATGATTTGACATTTAGAGGCCTTTGGTGAGCACGAAGCCTTATGCAACCATGAGTCATCGGCTTTTTGATTTGATTGTGCTACACAAAGTAGTGCTGACAGTCAATAGAAATGTTGGAAGTCATTTCACCACTTTCTGTTTTATGTATTAAAGTGAAATGTACGTTATTATGTAGCTCAACAAGTTACTACTAAAGTTATTTATTGCTAATATTGTGAAAACACTAAAATAAACAGGCACATAATACGCTAAGCGTATTTCTGAATGACATTGTTCATAAACAGAGTTCTAACAAGACTGAAAATTATTATTCTAGTTCCAAGTTAAATGTGTTTAGAAATTATCGTTTCTGTTTCCCGTTTCTCGGTGCTAACAACGTTTGTGGAAACACAATAACCAGAACCAACTGTTCTGGTGCAGGAAGGAAAGCCACTTGTTAGAGAAATTCTGAGTGGTTTTGAGTCTTGTGTTAATGACCGTTTAGCCACCGTGTCGTTGCGTAATGTAGCAAAAACGACGAATGTAAGTCGAGCGAGTCGAAGTATTGGTTACCGGACGACAACAATTCAATAAAATCTGAAATAAAAAGAGTAAAGTGTAATGAGCGAGGCGCAAAAGCTTTGCGTTGATATTTTTCTACACGCACACGAACCTTTGCTAGGAGTTTAATTTTATGGGGTTTACCTTGATAAATAAAGCAACAATGTTATCTTAATTCTAATTTATTTATATACAATATAAATAATCTGTGAAATATTTATATACAATATATATATATATATATATATATATGTACATATGTATATGTATATATAATAATAACAAAAAAATGTAGAGCTTGTGATAGTGTTGTGTGTGTTCAGAAACGAATTGGGGCCTTACCATAAGATTGATTCATCATTTCAGCCGCAAAACGTCCGCTACTGAACTAAGGCCTCCCTCATGGATCTCCATGAGTGGTAGTTGCCATACTCACCACGCTTGGCAGGCGGATTGGTGAGCGCAGTATGGGTTGTTGATATACGGAAAGACGCTGCTGGCCCATCTTCCGAAGGTGTCCCTTAGCAGGCTTTTACTGCATCCGCGGGTAGGAGAGGAGGGGTAACATTCTACTGCCGGCACCCCACGGCAAGAACAGAGGCATAAGATTGATTGCTTCAAAGTTATTTACGTAATAGAAGGTCGTCTTTTCGTTTGGCTTTGGCCTAAGATGATATTGACCGTTGATTCGGTGTGACGGTGTTACGTAACCTTGAAGTTAAAAAACTGGTCAAGTGTGAGTCAGGCACTGTACTAAGGGCTTTGCACAAATTTGAAATTTTAATACATTTATTTTGTTTAGTTATGCTGTCTCCGCTCCTAGGACTTGTCATTCTTTAAAAATATAATTGACTATTATGATAGTCTTTGTAGTTTAGTAATTGGCTAGGTATATGATGCATAGAATTAATAAATATTTTCTACGGTGCAATGATAAACCTAAGAAATTAATTGATTCATGCGTGACTTTGCGGAAGTCCATTATAATATCCTGATCAACAACACATATTGATAAGAAAATGCAATAAAAATATTTAGTTTTAATTCCGCTTATGCTGAGATGCAGGAGCACCGCCCTCCCGCCCGCTAATTATGCACATGCAGGGAGAACTAGTAACTGGATTTCCGCAAAGTAACGCCTGATTCCATTAATTAACACATATTGAGTAACATATCCGCTGACCTACATATATCTAATAATCGCTTGAAAAAAAACTTCCTGGATGTGTTGACTTCTTGGCCGCCGAACAGAAAGTCTTTCTGTCTCTTCAAATTGTATATGTATTAGTAAAACGAATTAACTATGTGAATGAATAATTAAGAAATGATGACATAATTTAAGAATGTGTGTACTAACTTAAATTAATTTTATAAATGTATTATGACTACCTGCCTAAATTATAAAAAAGTAAGGCCTTTGCATCTATTATAGATGATTTATACAGCGTCAGCAACTGGTCATCATGCTGTACGGGACGCTGCAGTGCCTGGGACATTGTAAGACGGATCCTCTCAGCTTAGTCAGCTATATTCAGAGGAAAGAACAGGTCAATACGTCTGAAGCTAACTAAGCCGCGGGTTTCCTCACGATGTTACCTTCACCGTTAAAGCACGTGTTAAGTGTACACATAATTTTTCAAGAAAGTAAAATCCATTGGTGCACGGCCGGTATCGAACCCACGACTTTCGGATTGAAAATCGGGGGTACATACCACTCGCCGTGGGGTGCCGGCAGTAGAATGATACCCCTCCTCTCATGCCCATGGATGCAGTAAGAGCCTGCTAAGGGATACCTCCGGAAGATGGGCAGCAGCGTCTATCCGTGTATCAACATCCCATACTGCGCTCACCGACCCACCTGCCAAGCGTGGTGAGAGTGGCAACTACCCCTCATGGAGATCCATGAGGGAGGCCTGTGTTCATCAGTGGACGTTTTATGGCTGAAATGAATACCACTCGGCCAACAAATTATAAATCGACCTGTAAATTGATTTTACCGATAAAATGTATTTCTGTATTTCTGCAACACGTCCAGGGAGCGCTGAAGTTGTTCGTTACTAGGCAACCACCTCTGCGTCTTCGTTGTTTCTAGTATATTCCGTGACGAACGGAGATCTGATTTCTCCTGAAGCCTGCCTAGTAGAGAGGCAAAACAGAAGTATAATTCTTGTTGAGCGGATTTGTGACTAAATATATGTTGTTAAATTAGATATAACGGCGCAATAAGTTATCAACAAATATTATGTAACTTACTCTTTGAAAATAAATTCCATATTTATCTTGTTAAGAATTTTAATGATGACTGTCGATTATTAAGTTTCACATTAATAAGTTTCAATCTTACATAAGTTATTTTAGTATCTATTTGTAAGCAATGAATTAAAAACCATAGAAAAGTAATTTAAAACCATAGATGTGATGGCAAGTTATTAAGGATTCGCAAGCCTTACATTGATGGCGTTGATTGTCATTCAATGCTATAAATGACAATAATTGCGCAAGTGGCAACGATCAGCCATTAAAAAAGAAGAAGCAGACAATAAATGCCCGCAATGTCATTCGAGCGGCATATTCGGGAGATTATTAACCTTTTTTAAACTTTCGCGATCACAACACATTCTTAACATGTGTAATATGGTATAGAGTTTGAAATTAGGATACTTCTTAATCTCAATCGCTTTCCGAATTTGGTAATTAATAAAGGTAATTTACGCGATTTACTTTTACGTATTTTTTTTAACATTTACGTAACCAGGTATTTGGTTACATGTACCAAATACCCGGTTACGTATTCATCTTATACAAATGACTGGACTATTATCCGCTCATTTGGTTTCGCGAAAATAATTTTGCGACCCTCATTTGGTTTGCATTTTGGCGCGAAAAACGGCGGGCGCTCCGCGTCGGCGCTAAGTGGATACTGGCTCGGTTTTTACAATGGAGCGTATCGTGGTATTTACGCTCTATGGAAAGGGATTGAATGAAGCTTGTCAGTACAATCATTCATAATTTAGTCTGTGTTCGGGATATATAGCGTAAAAATTATTTTCTATTAATTATTGATTTAATTTTATATAAAAAATACTTTTGTTTGTAATTCAAAATGTATTATCATATATCTACATGTTTTGCGGTATATACATAGTATGTGGTATAACCTCACTATATATAACATAACATTTAGGTGTCTTAGAACAAAATATTTTTTGATCGTAATTATAAAGTGCATTTTTTATGCACTTTTTTTGCGTAATTTTTTTTTTAATTTTAATTTAATCGAATAAAATTATTTTTTCTTGGGCTACGTAAATTTTATTTGTTATTGTCATTGTCAACTTCATTGAGAAGGCTACAAAACAAAGAAGAAGTTGATAAACACCATAGTTTAAAAATGACAATTGTTTTCGTGGAACGATGACTCACCGATGACTCACTGGTCAGTTTACTTACCAAAACCAAACGACGGCTAAAAAATCTTGGTAAGTAAACTGACCAAAACCAAACGAGCGGTTATATTTAGTTCGTGGAAATAAAACCCCCATATCTAAGTAGTGACTATGAGTATGAATAATATACTAAGATTATAATCCTTTGACGAATACCAACGGGTACAAAAGTACAAAAGGTAGTAGTTTGGCAAGCGTGTATGGAATATAAACTACCACTGGCCCATTATTTTAACTTTGTCTATTTGGTATTTTATCAGTCGAAATACGAGTAGGGTGTCTACGAAGCAGCACATAAAAAAGTTGTTGTTAAAAAATAATAATTAAAAAAAAATAAACAAAATAATAAATAAAAAAAAAAAAAATACTCGATAAAATATGAGTTTAACATTTTTTAATTGAAATATTGTAGTTTGTTTAAGTTTTTCTTAATGGAAAAATGTCAACGGAACTCCTTAGGATTAGGAATTTGTTTATTTATTATACATATATGTTTATTGCATTTACTCCCATTAAACTAAATGCACACAAAGCAATTCTATTATTAATAAAGTAGGCCAGGCGCGTGTCAGGCCACGCACTATGTAGGATTCCGTAGTTATCTGTAGACCTGCTGTTAGAAGTTGATGTATGTTTTTTTCATTTACTAAAACATATTAACAGCAAAAATAATTCAGTTTTCGGTTTAAATAATTCCGTTATGTATAGGAAACAGCATCAGTTATTGAAGCGACTATTTCTCCGATATTAAAAAAGCTAGCCTTAACTCTTATAGTTTTCCTAAAACGTTCATCGTTAAAACTACATTCATGATTTTCTTAAGATTTGTAAAGTTAGATTTATTATTTATTTCAGTTTAGATTTTAGAGGGGGGAGGGGTTATTTCTCCGAAACTAAAAAAGCTAGCTTTAACACATATATCTAGTTTTTCTGAAACGTTCAATATTAAAAATACATTCAAGATTTTTTTTATATTTGTAAAGCTAGAAGTTTAGATTTTAGAGGGTGGGACGCTAGAAAAAAAGTATACATCTTAAATATTTTTCAAACGGAATCTTAAATCGAAAAATTGTCTTAGCATTCTGATATATAACAATGGTTTTAAAATACCTATTGAACGATATCGCACACGATGGAAATATCAAGAAAAAAAAAGTTCGTTAGGTGGGGGGGGAACTTACGTGTATGGGAGGTACCCCAAATTAATTACTTTTTTTAGCATTTTTTTGTAGCGTTATACAGGCATTGTTTTATGCGTTATTTTATGTCTCCATGCAAAATAAAAGCTTTCAAGGACTGATAGTCTCTTCAAAGCCGGTGACGTACGGACAGACAGACATAGCGAAACTATAAGGGTTTCTTGTTTTACTACGTAACCCTATTAAAAAAAGTTCTAATTTTTTTTTTCTAAATTGGTGTTTTTCTATATTAATAAAAATATCCATCTATGTAGTATATAATGTATTAAGTACATCAGTCATCTAGTACCCAAAACACTGCTTGGGGGTAGATGATGCTGTGTGATTTGTCCAGCAAAAAAAAAAAACTAAAAATCGAATCGGAGTTTATATAATGCAATACTTTCGTTATAGCAGTCTTACTCGCACTTGGCCGGTTTCACTAAACTTATCTACCCTTCAAATGGATGTTACCATAATACATAGTTGTAAAAGATCTGATCACTTAACATTGTAATATATTTTACATAATCAGTGGTCAGGTGCCTTTCTCTGTTCGTTGACCTTCAAGGCCAGACTTAATTATCATTAATTGAAAACGTGGCTCGCAATTTCCAGCTTCCTCTATTTTAGTAAGAGTTTTTATAGCCTTGTTTTGGACTTTGAAACGAGATGATAATTACTAGCTGCAATGGAAAATGTTCATGAAAATTAACAAGATCTTAGCACTAACTTTAGAACTGTGTAGAAATAAGAGTTATGCAAAGTCTGGCTTGTAATAAAAATAGCGAAGCCTTCAGCACTTGAGCAACCGCGCAATTTTCATCCATTAAACTAAGCAGAATAGTATTTTTTCTAACCTGTCGGAATTCCATTACCTACTACTCTTATTTTATTCGTACGTGTCTAATAGAGAAACATGATTTGTGCCAAGACGAAAAGAAAAAGAAGCAATACCGAATGATCATATTTTCGATTGAATCTTAGGCTCTTAACTGTTGAACATGATGGAGTATGAGATCCGTTATGATTTAAAGAAAACGCCTTTAAAATTAACTAAATAACCTGCACAGATAATTGTCGTTGTGGCTATTAAAGTGTTGTTATTGTAAGTTTCTCTACAGTATTTTTTTTTACTGTATTTTTTTTCATCATTTATCATTTCGGCCGTAATACGTCCACTACTGAACACAGGCCTTCCTCATGGATCTCCATGAGGGGTAGTTGCCATACTCACCACGCTTGGCAGGCGGGTTGGCGAGCGCAGTACGGATGTTGATACACGGAAAGACGCTGCTTCCCATTTACTGCATCCACGGGCATGAGAGGAGGGGTAACATTCTACTGCCGGCACCCCACGGGTATCTTTTTTACTGTATCTTTTTCCTATTTTTTTGCAATCCACTCAGAAAAGCTTAAGAATATTTAGCCGGCGATTGTATCTAGCTGATGAATCGGCAGATATGGCCCCGCGGCCTATTATTGATGGGCCTGCCTCCGAGATGCCCACTAACAATGTATGGGATAACGCATTATCGATATTCATAATGTTGTCGCTTGTTAGGGACTATTGCAAGAAATTGGAAACCAAAATAAATTACTCTATATAAATAAAATTGCATTTATGATATTTATAGGCATACAATGAGACGAAGACAGGGAAGGCAATAATAATGGACATGATTTTTTATTTATGGCTATATCTGTTTTGGTAAGAGGCAATTTCCGAAGCTCATCATCATCAACATATATAAAACTCTTCCGTTACTGACTGACTGACAGACAACGCACAGCCTAAACCACTGGACCTAGAGACTTGAAATTTGTCACACATATACCTTGAGTATCTTAGAGGTGCACTAAGGAGGGATTTTTCGAAATTCCCACGGGAACGGGAACTACGCGGGTGAAACTGCGGGATGCGGCTAGTGTAGAATATAATAGGCCGTGAAAATAGTTTCTTCGTATTTTATATACATTAAGACTTTTTTAACAAAGATTATTTATCATCATCATCATTTCAGCCGTAAAACGTCCACTGATGAACACAGGCCTCCCTCATGGATCTCCATGAGGGGTAGTTGCCATACTCACCACGCTTGACAGGCGGGTTGGTGAGCGCAGTATGGGACGTTGATACACGGATAGACGCTGCTGCCCATCTTCCGGAGGTATCCCTTAGCAGGCTCTTACTGCATCCATGGGCATGAGAGGAGGGGTATCATTCTACTGCCGGCACCCCACGGCGTTTAAGATTATTTATATTTGAACAAAATTATTATCTATGTGCTGTCATCATCATCATCATAATTTTTTTAAGGACTTCTGAACAAAAATCTGTTATAAGTAGTTCTGACAGTATTCTCTTGGTGTTAACCATAAAGAATTTACTACATAAAGAATTCTGAAGAGACCGAAACAGGTGGAAATCTTAGGCTGCATGGTCAGAGCTTATTGTAGATTAAAACTTCCCAGCCAAGTTCTTTCAGTTTGTGCTGAGTGGCTGAAGATGTGTGTGGTCTATCGTTATCATTGATGATAAACCACAGCCACACTTTCATTTCATCGATTGCGGCTGTTTTTTTAGCAGTAGAGATCCAAATCGATGGTTTTGCCTAGCAGTAAAAGCTCATATTAAATGCCCTTCCAATCCCACCATATAAAAAGCATCACCTTGTTGCGTGTTAATTTGTTCATCATGTATGAGGGGCATGACCGTCCTTTGACGAGAATCTTTTTTAGGGTTTCGTAGTAAAACAAGAAACCCTTATAGTTTCGCTTTGTCTGTCTGTCTCTGTCTGTCTGTCCGTCCGTCCGTCACCGAAAGCTGATGTTTTGCATGGACATGTAAAATAACAACGCCGAGATAACGCTACAAAAAAAATGCCGAAAAAAATAATAATTTGGGGTGCCTCCCATACATGTGAGGTGTTTTTTTATTGATTTTTCCATCGTCTGAGGTATCGTTGAATAGGTATTCTAAAATCATTTAAGGGTTGCCACGACAATTTTTCAGTTTAGGGTTTCCGCTTGCGAAATATTAAATTTTAAAGCTTTTTTCACGCGTCCCCCTCTAAAATCTAAACTCTAGCATTTTAGATTTTAGAGGGGGACGCGATTTTTAAAGTTATAAATTAAGTTTTAACCGTAAAATATTAAACGGATAAGCTACTTTTTTTAGTTTCGGAGAAATAAGTGATGCGTTTTCACAGACATACCGGAATACTTTAAACCGTAAAATCAATGAATTCCTGTTAATATGTTTTGCCGTGGGGTGCCGGCAGTAGGATGTTACCCGGAGGGGAGGGAGGGGATGGTTGGATGAATATCATCCAACCATCGAGCAGGTGGGCAGGTGGAGCAGGTGAAGGCAGAAGGAGAGCAGTGGATTCGGCTGGCACAGGAGCCCCAACAGTGCGGGTCAAGAGAAAGGTTTACCCTGCAGGCAGTGGGTGTTATCTGCTGATTAGATGGATAGAATCACAAAGCTGTTTGGTAATAAACTATGGATTAATTTAAATGTTTTGAAAAGTGCGCAGTCACGAAATTACATTCAACCAAAGAATTGACGCTTAATTCTTTATGATGACTTGTAACAGTGCGTGATTACATCGTTACATTATTGGTGTCCCTGGACCCTTAAATAAAACTTGGATAATCTCTTCATTAAATTAATATTAGTAGGTAAGCCTTACTTTTTATGTCTATCAAACATAAAAATAAGGCATTTATATCTATTATAGACGATTTATACAGCGTATGCCACTGGTTATACTGCACGGGTCGCTGCAGTGCCTGGGACATTATTATATGGATTAGGCTTGCCCAGTACCTACACCATCCTTCCAGCTTAGTATGCTATTAGTAAGAGGAAAGAACATGATAATACGTCTGAAGCTGACTAAGCCACGGGTTTCATCGCGATGTTTTTTTTAACCGTTAAGGCACGTGTTAATTGTGCACATACATTTATGAGGAAAGAAATATCTATTGGCGCACAGCCGGTATCGAACCCACGAGCTTCCGATCGAAAGTCGGGGGTACGTACATACCACTCGGTTGACAGGGCTACATCACACATTATGCCCTTGTTAAATCCATCTATTATATTTGTATCAACATATTAGGTTTCGAACTCAAACTCAAAAAGCGTTTATTCGATCCCACGCTTCTTGATGCTCAAATCTTTTTTCATAGAAATTGAAAAACTAAGAACCGGAAAGTGTGTTAGATCACGCATACTGCACAGTGAGGTGTTCTGTATTTGTGTCATATTATAAAAACTATATGATCATCAAATATTGTTCAAACCAATTTTCCTTAAAAGTTCATAATAGGATGTTCGGAAATTTTCATCCCATAGTTAAAAATTAGGCAATTAGAATTCATTACTTTTCAACTATTATATCTTTACATTACTTTACAATTACTTTAAAACTATTATAATAAAAAAAATTGTTAAAGCCTGCAAATTCTAATATTTCACTACATCTCTTACTACAGTAGTCCGATAATGAATTGCGAAGTACGATTTAAGAAAGATCTTTATCATTTTCAATTTTGCGTTCCTTTACAACCACCATCTATCATGTTGCGTAACGAGTCATCGATAACGTTGCGCTGCCGTTTAACATGTTCTTCGTATTATTTTAATTTGCTCGGTTAATACTTGATTTACATAATACAGTTGGTTTACGCAAGGCAAAATTATATCAAGAAACGCAACTCTGTTTTTATATTTGGACGTAGTTATGCGAAATTGTTCCAATCCATATAGTCTGACTTGCGAGTTGGAAATTTTTCGCGTAAACGAAGTCCATTTGTGGGCCTGTAAAAGATACTGATTCAGCATGAAAAGAACCGTAATAGTGACTTTTGAATAGTTATTTCAATAATAGAAAAACATTTATTATTAAAATAACTATTCACTTCTACATAACTAGGCACTTAAATTCAAATGAAACGATACACTACGCAACCTTTACACCTGTGTGTGTTATAGTGTTAACGTCCATCTCCTTAAAATACATTAAATGAATTAAGAAATTAATAATATAAACTAAATAAGCCGATTGTGCGTGTTTGTGTGTGAGCCTGTGTAATTAGTTGTGTGAATGCTACTGAATATAAAGTGAATTTAATAGGTATAAAAAGTCATGTAAAGTATGAAGTTGTATTAACTGAAACTGAAAGCTTATAATGAAATGTATGTAATAATATTACTTTAAAGACAAACGGAGTTCCAATTCTATGCACTATTGATGCTTTTTAAGTACCTCGATAATATGCCGTTTGCATGGAATGCAACAAAGAGAGTCGAGAAAAGGTCAGGTTATTTACAACAAGATTTGTTAGGAAGTTTATTTGCATAGCGTGATCGCGGTTTGCTTTGATTTATAGTAGTTAAATAATATTTTATGTTATTGTCCTGTTGAAAGTGCACATACAATTGAAGAACCAACTACAACATACATGAATACGTCGTCACCCAAATAGATACTGATTGTGCTCGAGTAAGTTAGTACAAAAAAATAAATAACAAATTAATAATTGCTACAAAACAATGCAAGTGATCCATGATCCAATAGACACCAATACAATGACTACATGTTAGGCAGGTAATAACTTACAGAAATTTATTTTCACCATTACGTTTGTTGCCAACACAATAAGCAGTACTTTTGTTTCCTTTTTGATTTTGCAATAGAAAATACCGATGTTATCAAGCGGAGACGTCGGCGATCTGAAACAAAGGTAGCACCATGAAGCGTTCAACGGTTGATTACCCCCTGAAGCACTGCAAAGCGATATTTCCTCTGCACAACTATTTATTGCCTTAGATATTGTTAGTTATGTACCATTACCCTCTTGTTTATAACAATGGTTATATTTTAAAACTGTTAGAAATCTAGACCGTTTTAGATGTGGCTGGAAAGCTTTGTCTGACATCAAAATCTTTATTTATCTACAGTTTACTATTTTACGACCTCTAACTTCAACTTGGCTATAACGTTATCTACAATATTCATAGATAAATATAAGAAACACCAACTTGGTTCTATTTATCTCATAACAATAGGTATCAATATTCAAGAAACGAACTCATTCTAACGAACACGAGTTCGTTAGAAAGAGTTCGTTTTTCGATCATAGATTAGAACCATTCAGTCGTCCGAATGGTTCTAATCTATGATCGAGCCTCTGTATCTCTCAATTTTTTGTTCTAATTTTGCGAATCAGCCCGCCTCATGGTCTCTGCGGCGTCATTTTCGCCAAATGCAACCTGACTACAAAAAAACGGGTTCCATTTCAGTAGACGTTAAGAATTTGTTAACAAGATTAAACCTGATTCTCGCTTTGATATGCTAAGATTAATAGTCTGGTTCAGTAGCTGTTTTATTTTTATATATTTTTAAGAGTAAGTTTCGGATCGCCTTGTCTAGACAGCGTTTTCAGTCAATGGTTAAGTAGTTCCAGCTTACTCGTAACGTAACGAATAAGTTGGTAAATGTAAAAGAATAGATGACCGTGTCTCAACAATACTTAAGATGCTAATTATTGAAATGTGCAAGAACATTGCCGGCTTCAGTTGTGAAAGTGATTGCGCAATCATTTAAAAACACCCACGAATAGTATATCAAAAAACATTCGCCAAGTGCGTATAGAGAAATATATGATTTTATTCGGTTTAATAGTTTTCCGAATGTTTAAAATAACTGTAACTAATAGTCGATTAGGCATCTTTTACAGGCATTTTGTTCTTGCTAATCAAGATAGTAAGAAAAGTGTAATATGCGTGCTACAGTAAACAATTAACAGCATTAGTAACTAACATACGTCACATCATTAACAGAGATATTATGTCGTTAGACATGCTTTTAAGCGATAAGTTCGCCTATTGTGATTTTCTGTTGTTCTTGTAGTACCTATTAGTAATGTTTAGTTATGTTCTACTTTCTGTATAGGTTTATTTTTATGCAATAAAGAATTTATATATCTATTTTTTTTATTATGTGATATTAAGTTTTGATATTTGAATGATGAGTTAAGACATTTCATTGTACATATTTTGTTTTCGACATTGTGCATTAAAACATTTATCTTGCTCAGACACATATTGCGCCTTTTAGCGGTAACCGTTACCGTGAGCTATTGACCTCCAATACACGGCAATGTTAACTGTAAACAAATATTTAATTTAAAGAATATACACGTTCTCCTAACAATCAACATGTCTGCAACCTAACAAAGTTAACAGTGATTTCTGGTAGCAAACACATTTGCAAAAACCTATGCTGTAATCGTGTTTTATAACGAATACTCTTAAAAATATGGTTCGAAACCCCTACCATTTGTGGGTGTTATCATCTCGGAGGATAAGTGTCGAATCCCTTAACACATTGTAAGGAATTACTAAGTACACTGTAATATACGACTGTGGAGTTTATTGGTAGGTAATGGCATTGTAAAACGAAGGAGGTAGCCCTAGAAGCAAACTCGGCGCAATAACCGCAGCTCCGGCATTGCAATGAGGAAGCGCTGAGTTGTCGCGCCCGCAGGTACACCGTAGAGCCTCTTCCAGCCTCTCCGTTAATCACAAACCCACGTTGATTCACTTTAATCGCTGCCACTAAATAATGATTCGAGGTAACTCCGATGTAACTGTTTGATAAATGGTCGATTCCCGGTACAATAAAGCTCAACAAACGAAGGTTGGTTAGCTTTTAATGCGGTACGTTGCTGATAATAACTTTATGCAAATTCGATTCTTGCGAGATATCTGCGATCATGACATAATAATATTTTCTTCGAAACTTGCTTAAAAGTCGTTCTGGTTAATTGCTATAATTATAATTTTATACTAGGATAATGATTAGTGCCGTGGGGTGTCGGCAGTAGAATGTTACCCCTCCTCTCATGCCCGTGGATGCAGTAAGAGCCTGCTAAGGGATACCTCCGGAAGATGGGCAGCAGCGTTTTTCCGTGTATCAACATCCCGTACTGCGCTCGCCAACCCGCCTGCCAAGCGTGGCGATTATGGCAACTACTCCTCATGGAGATCCATGAGGGAGGCCTGTGTTCAGTAGTGGACGTTTTACGGCTGAAATGAATGAATGAATGATTAGTGTCCTATATTATTTTATTTGTTAGATTTAATTACGTCCCACTGCGCCATTACTTGTTTCATCATCTCAGCCGTCGGACTGCTGACTTCATCCACTGCTGCACATAGGCTTCCCTCATGAATCTCTAAGATCATTAAGGGTATGTGGCCATACTCGCCACGCTTAGTGGGCGGGTTGGCCAGCGCAGTACGGGATGTCGATACACGGAAAGACGCTACTGCCCATCTTCTGGAGGTATCCTTTGGCAGATTCTTACTGCATCCACGGGCAAGAGAGGAGGGGCAACATTCTACTGCCGGCATCCCTCGACGAGTTAGTTATTTAGCTAGACCAATTTTATTCTTGTAAGTTTTATGAAGATTCTGTGCATTCATATACATGTCCAGATTAGATACGTGTTCATAAAACTAAATCATAGAAATAGATAACTATAACTTTGCATATTATGGTCTTATTTAAATTTATTATGTAATCCGTTTGTCGAGTCTTAGGCATAACTAAGCGATACAAAGTAACATTCATAACTCTTATAACCTTAGACTTTAGACTTAGACCTTAGAATTCTCTCTACAAGACACTATTAGCTGGAAAGCGGCTCAATTCGCTCTCAAATGGCGAAATATTTAAGAATACCTCCGGAAGTACAACAATGATCATGTCCGTGTTTAAGACCTCGTATCGCATTGTTTTAACTAATTACGGAGGGTAATGAGAACCGGCACACTTCTTTACATTTTACAAATTTATGTTGGTCAATTGAATGACGGAAGGGTGGGTAGGCATCTAGTTTTTACTAGGATTATTTTATGATGATGTTTATAATGAATCAGTGGAGTTAGGGAAAATGGCCTTTGTCTAGAGGGAAGAATCAGGCTCATTAATAATAAATAAATTATGTTCTTTATGATCATGATCCTCACCTTTGATGTACGAGGAATCAGGCGTTATTTTAGATACCTAAAATAATTTTACCCTGTTTAACAGGGTTTACATCTTTATGTCAGCAGCTAGTTTGTAGTTTGTTTTTAGTTTGTTTGTTTGTATGTGTTACCGGCCAAACCCGATTTCAGGACAAACTAGTTTTGCCTAGGCTAAACTAGTTCTTCCTATATACAATTCCGAAGCTATTTAGGAAATGTATAAAATAAAACACTGACTGTGACAGAACCGAGATGGAGAGACAGTAGGTTATTGGGTTTTTTTTTATAACCATCCAAAAACACTGCCTGTGGCAGAACCGAGATGGAGAGACAGTAGGTTATTTTATTAGGAAAAGAACTAGTTTTGCCTAGGCTAAGTTTGTCCTGAAATCGGGTTTGGCCGGTAACATATGCATTGACTAGGCTCCGAAACTACTTGACCGATTTGAAAAATTCTTTCATCATTAGAATGCTATATTATCCCTGAATAACAAAGGCTATATTTTATTCCCGTATTTCTACGGTAACGGGAACTACGCGAGTGAAACCGCGGAGTGTGGCTAGGTCAATACCAAGCGCCAAACTTTTAATCACAGCTCACATCATAATCAACCTCGAAGATGCGCTTAACCTTTTGTTACGGCCCAGAGTTTTACTCAAGTTATTTCAAGGAGTTGGGCGGCTGGTTGGAGTCGGTTATCATCAGGGAAACAATTAATTTATTATTTACTAGCCGCACTCCGCGGTTTCACTCGCGTAGTTCCCGTAACCGTGGGAATGAGGGAATAAAATATAGCCTATGTTATTCAAGAATAATGTAGCCGTGGGGTGCCGGCAGTAGAATGTTACCCCTCCTCTCATACCCATGAATGCAGTAAGAGCCTGCTAAGGGATCCATGAGCGAGGCCTGTGTTCAGTAGTGTAGTTTTACGGCTGAAACGACGAATGTAGCATTCTAATGGTGCAAGAATTTTTCAAATCGGTCTAGTAGTTTCGGAGTCTATTCAATGCATACAAACAAACAAACTAAAAATCAAACAATCAAATCTTTCCTCTTTATTATTAGCGTAGATTACAATGCACAATACACGTGCACACCCAACACGTTTATGTAGATCCTTGATCCTTCCATCCAATGGAGGTCCTTTTGAATTAGAATCTGTTTCCCTTTCCAAAATACTTTTATTTTACGTATTATGTAAAAGTTTTTAAGTATTTACAGACACAAAACGCACAAAACAGATAAGTACGATTAAACCTCTAAAGTTGAAATTCCATAAAGTAGTTTAGGCTGTTCTTACGTTGTCTTGTCTATCAGCAGTCAGTCACGCAACGATTTTATATGCCTATAATGTTACGACTGATTCTGAGTATTTTATTGAGTATTAACTTCATTCTGGACACGATTTACAATAAATAATACAAGTATTATGCATTAAAATGTAAATCATGGCATTCCCTTCTAAATTTCACAGATAACTTTTCAAGGCAGCTTTACCAAATCAACTCAGTGACAACGCCTTTGTGAGAGACAAATAGCAACAGATAACCGTTATTGAAATTAATTTTAATATAGGCTACGATAAAATTTAGACTTCCAAATTTATCGGTGCATAATGTTAGGATTGAATGAGAAGATTCTAAAGCCTAGTATCGTAAAAGTTATCGTTTGCTGTAAACGTACAACGGTGTCTCTATAGACACCCCGCTATAACATAGTTCTATAACGTTACTATTTTATAGCGGGACTTTATTGAGTTTATGTGTGACCGAAACTCGGCGTTTATAGGGCACCAAATTAGCATTGCTATTCGACGCAGCCATGCACTCACCTTTCTGGGCAGGTTACTTACTAGCCTGCCCAGAAAAGTGAATGGCTTTTTGATAAAATCTTATTCACTATTAGGGACCGTTTGTAAGCTTTTTATTTAAAATAAACTAAATAGATTTATATTACAAATTTCCATAGAGGGTTTGGGCATTTAAGTGTTCTAATAAAACAACGAGATTTACGCACACATTTTATTCGTAATTTGTGCGTTAAAGGCGGATGAATTATGTAATCAACACGTTTACGCGTTTTTGAATTTTTTTAAATAAAACTACCTATACAACCCCGCCTCAAAATCTTCATGCATGGAGAAACCACGTGGAGACAACCACCACGTGATGACGTGACCAGTCTATGGAAAATTGCTGGCATCGTTTGTTTCAACTCGATGAACAGATAAGTTCGTATCATTTGTACAAATTAGTAACGCAGTTTAAACATTTTACATACACCTGTCAAGGATTCGCTTAATGCAGTCGATGTCAAGAAGTTATTTTTTCCATTTATTTTGATTTAAAGATATTTGAGATCTTTAGAAAATGAAGCAAAATATAAATATAATGTTTAGTGGTCTGTGGTCACATAAAGTTAGTCGTTTTTCGATATCATCGTCCGTCAACAAAGATAAGTATTTCAATCGTAACAAAATCCTACAGAATCTCTGAGTTCATCGCAAGCGAACATGAATGCAGAGACGTGGCATGTCATATCGAAGAATCTATTTCTCGTCTAATTACTCGTAGTATGCGACGTCACAGTGTTAGATAGTGGTCTCGAGGTGCAAGCGCACAATGGAGGTGAGCAACCTCAGCAAACATCTCATTGTCATGCTCCCATGTGGGAATGCAACCGAAGCGCTTACTACCATTTACACCACTTCCAACCGCACCACATAGGAAAGAAATTCTGCCTTATTTATTAAAGTAATTAGCTAGCAAACAGGCTCTGATAGCCGAGTAGAACGTGCAGCTGCATATGCATTTGCTTCATTACCTTTTTTTCTGACACAAATCAAGTGTCGCGCAAATGAAAGAGCAAAAAGGTGATGATTAAGTGTACTTTTCAATTTTAAATTGCCTTCGGACTCGAAGTCGTGAAATTTTGCAACATATTGAATGTTTTAATTTTTCTTGGTCTACGTAAACAATAATTATCTTTTGCGAAGTTTAATTATGTGACTTATTAGATTGTAAGTAAAATCACAAAACAGAAACGAGTTTGTAGTTTTTTAGGTTAGTTTTTAGACATAAAACAACACTAAAATTATAAAGTACCTCATACGAGTTAATTAATTCATTAATTTTCGCTACTGAACACAGGCCTCCCTCATGGATCTCCATAAGGGGCAGTTGCCACAGCACTTATACGAGTATTTTGATTTTAAATGGTAATTCCCATTTAAAAGGGCCCAGGTTATATCCAGTTTCAGTCCAACGGCTGAGATGATGATGATGATATCCAGCTTCTGAATACAAAACTCAGTTAAAGTATCTGTATCTAAATTATGCATTTGAAAGTTTTAACTTAACATTATGGTTGTCGTCAAGTTATAATAACTTTCATCTTTGAAAGACCAATCTTATGTAGGTATTGCATAATATCGTATAACATCAATGTTGTTGGAAATTAAATGTGATTTCGTTATCCAACTCTTTTCTGCGAAAGAAGCTCCAGTGCAAGATGAGATAAAATCGGAAGTATTGGAGGCAAATTAGTTCTTACACGCTTTCTACGCTTCCCTGTGAACTCTCTTACCTGCTTATTGATTTGCATAACGAATCTACACATAAGACTAATAACAGTTTATACGAGTAGTTACTTTCATCATCTTTATCTCAGCCTGTGGACGTGGACAGCATTGCAGTCCTACGGCTGGACATAGGCCTCCCTCTTGGGTCTCCAAGATCTTATGGGAGTTGTTGCCTTACTCGCCACGCTTGCCAAGTGGGTTGACGAGCGCAGTAGGGGATGTTGATACATGGAATGACGCTGCTGCCCATCCACGGGAGGTATCCATTGGAAGATTCTTACTGCATCTACTGACAAGAGAGGAAAGGGAACATTCTACTGCCGGCACCACACGGCGTCTAAATATTTATTTTATAAAAAAGCCTGAAAGATATGGAGGCAATAGAATATTTTGTCAATCAACAGAATGCTTCGGGCTAACGTATTAGTAAATATTTTGAATATGATTTATGACCTGAAGCAAAAAACACTGTTGATAAAAGGTTTATGCGATTGCTATTATGGAGGAATTTGATAAACAACTAGGTATGCGTAAATGGTATATTCAGCAAATATTAGAATCATTTGTATGACAATATCGCCATTGTATCGAGCTGTTGGCAAAGTTATCACATATTATAGTGTCCCAAGTCTGAGAATGCGCACACGACTGAAATAAGTAATAGCAACAGCCGTAGCCGCATTCAAGCTGGTTTTGAATATAAATGTCCCAACGATCGTTTGACTTAGGCATCAGAAATTAATGTGGAAGTTTAGTTACCAGCGTATAGAATCGATAATGTTTAATCACCTTGATTATATGAAAGCATAAACATATAATTTCTAGGTATTAGATATAATACGTTTTATATATTAAATACATTAAAAATATTGCCGCATAGATTTATAAATACAATTTTTACACGAACAATTCAGATTTCTATTAATTGTTGTGCAATTTGCGAAGCTTACTTAACGGGAAAGCAAGCGTAATTGTACTTCCTTTGGGACAGTTATGTTGTGATGGCTGCACGTAGACAAAGAGAAATTCTCACTTATTCATTGCTTATTAATGCATGTGATACTTCTGTGAACCATCCCACTTTGAATGTACACTGTACGCATAGGAAAATTATACACTCATACGACAGCACGCTGGGAACAACCAGGAGGTCAAGTTCATATTATAATTTAATAACTTGATAGGAGCTCACTCAAATTGCTCTATATAAATGAATAAAACCGGCCAAAAGCGAGTCGGACTCGCGCACCGAGGGTTCTGTGCCGTCATACAATGGAATATAGGATAAAGGCGGTTTATATTTGTTGGAGAACCTTGACAGCGCCATCTCTTGTCTGAAAGCGGAAATTATGTAGATTTTTTGCACTTTCGATGATTTTTAAAAAACTATGCAAATTTTCACGGAAAGGGGGTCTCAAATGTTTTCATTTTGAGACCTCCTTTCCGCCCCCCTTCCAATCATAATAAGAATATATTTCAACATTTTTATATATTCCATATTAGGAAAAGCGTTATCTTAAACTATTTCAAATTTCAAGTCGATAGCATCAATAGTTCTCAGGATATCCATTTGAGACAGACAGACAGACAAAGTGGTACCATAAGGGTTCCTTTTTACCATTTTTGTCCGGAACCCTAAAAAGAACATTCTACTCATAATGTAATGTTGGCTTTTACTAGCAAACTTATTTATTATTTCACATTGATAAAGTCATCATCATTTTAGCACGTTTGCACCCACTGTTACGGGCATAGCATACTTCCTCTATAAAAGAATGTGAAGGCTAAATTGGAAATGTCTAAACTGCACCTTAAATTCATCTTTAAAATACAAGAAACAATCATCCAAATGATCCTTAAGGTATTTGTGGATAATTGATGATAAAAGCTGGATTACTTACAATACCGGCATTATTTAACTTTTTCATAGGCGCCACCTTTCAATTAACAAGTCTTGAATTTATCTGAATTAAAAAGAGGTTTAATGATACATAGCTGACATAGTCAGACAAGAGTCAGACAGATATTTAAAGCCAGTTCATTCATCAACATCATACACCCTGTCTACAATGCTACTTGACTTGTTAAACTTGATCACACCTGCTCCTTCTTCACTCACCTTCGGTTTGCCGACGATATTGTGGTCATGGCAAAGTGAATGCTGATATGATGATGATGATGATGACTCCAGCTCGGAAATCGAACCCGGACGTTTTGAAATAAAACTAATACCATTTTTTTATAGATATCGATTATGTAAGTCTTAAGCAGTAAATGTTACTATGAGACATGATGTCTGAAGTGAATGAAATGCATTGTTTTCATATTCTTTTATTTATTTTAGTAAGTTTTTGTAATAACCACTAATTTTACCAATTTCAGTACAACAGCACGCATTAACATGCAAACGAACATACACTAATTTGTCCTCTTGATCTTACAGCATTCATAAAATCTAAGTGGCAGTTTTTAACCAAGCTCCTAATAATTTAGCAGCGCTAAATTAAAGAGAAACCAAGAGCATAACCACGAACCAAGAGTATTTAGAAGCATAAATAACAAATTAGATTGAACAATCCTTTTGTATCTTATGTCCATTTGCTTGTCCAATGAATGGAGAAATAAAATAAATTGAATTCCATTCAAGATGGGCAATCGGGTTGTAAAAAAAAGTTAAGACGTAGCTAACATCTCCAAAGCTGTCTGATTGTCAAGGACTCTTGATTACAGCCCACTAGTTTTTGTTCTATGGCTGTGTGCTCGTGGGAATGTTTCTCTCACAAAGAACATATACGGTTCTGATCAAAAGAATGATGGAGCTCCTTGGAAACCCAGTTTGTTTTTGTTGCTGTCATTTACTGTAGCATCGTCTGCATACGGCCGGCGTGCTATAATAAACTTTCGCGATTGAATCTAATGTAATCATCAATAAATGTTTAGTCAAGTTAGCGAACCGAGCTGAAAGTCCGCCCATAGCACAAGTCATATAACTTTCACGACTCAAAGCAGAGACTGGTTCACCTTGTCTTCCCCGACTGGTAATTTCTCCTCCAAGTTACTGAACGCTGAGTTCCCAATGCATTTTCTTTGCGACTTAAGTAGGCTAGTTGTAATGAGTCGTTTCTCGTTTCTACCTGCCAAGTTTGATAAAATTGCAAGGTACGAAAGAGAGCAGTTGACTTACCTATGGCTACGACGGTCCTACCATGTGACCGAACCAGTCGAGTTAGTTTCGAGTTTCATAAAATATGAGGCTGCACGCAGCAAATGTAATTTATACTTTCAAATTTATTCGACAGCGCTACGTGTACACAGCCTAAGTTCCTCGTGCATGAGTTCATATAAATCAAGAGTTAGACAATGCCATTTCTTATAAATGAACCGTTGTTGTTAAAAGTACAGCATTGCCACAAGCAGTACAAAGTTGAAATTTGATAGGGGATCTTGAAAAGCCCGGACAAGTCTATAGCCCAGCGGGAAAGGGCAATACCGTTTCTTAGTTGTTAAACTGTGCTGTGATACATGTTTTGCAGTAAAGTTAATATAGGATATAAATTTACATACTACTTGCCAATTACAAGAACTGATTACGGTAAATTAAAACTCGTGATGATAGATAACCTAACAAGACTAATTGCATTTTGAAGTTTAACTTATAATTCCATTTTGTTTATCGGTTATTATTATATTAAAGGATAAAACGAGACAAATATATTTTGTGTGAGTAAAGACAATGCGGATGTGCACACCATAGAGATGCTAAGGATTTATCGCACGTTCGACGCCAATAAATAACTTGGTCGGGAGAAGAACGGAAAGGTCACCGCGTACCGAGCGAGCGGCTTTGGGCTCGGCGCGGGCGCAGCCGCGGTACTCTCAAGGCCGATGCAAGTTAGATAGGTATCTGCAGTCGTGCCGTGCTCGACCCCAACGACACCTGTCGGTTTTCCAGTGGAAAATGTAGCAATTTAAATTTGATAATTAATTCAAATACTTGATTCATTTCCATCCATATTCAAACCGACTCTGGGGAAATTGGAACTGGATTATTACCGAAAAAATATCAAAACCGCATTCAAAACGTAGTAAATATAAGACTAACACATGTAATATTCATATGTAGCGTTGCACTTAGTTATTTATACGAAGTCCTTCATGGATATACCTTTGAAGGTCGGGCGTTGAACGTATGAGTACATAATGAGTAATACCTGTGGCCCATTGTAGGTGCCAAAGCAACATTAGTGTTTACGTTACAAAGTTTGATTAGAATTATTCAATAATTATTTTAATTATAGTACCTAATTTGGTTAGAAACAAATTAGGTTTAACATAAATTTTCATGTGAAAATTTCCCATAGTTCTCCATTTCCCTCTTTTATCACTGTAGTTTTTAATATAATATAAAATGAGATAAATTAAAGTCAACAACAATATTTTTATACATTATGAGGTAATACCGATACAGCATCAGACAGACGCAATATGTTTAGCCAGGCCATATGTCGGCGAGTCCATCTGACTTACAATGGGACGTAAAAAAAAGTAAATATTATTAGTTTTAAAATACAGGATTTTAAAAATATGACATCAAGATTTTATTAATATGACAAGTTTTCACGACGACAATGTTGCTATAGTTTACATAGCTAATAAACATATTTAAATCAGCCAACTATAAATTTATAAATTTCGTGACATATTGCTTCCATCCGCTTGATAACTGATTAATTAGTAGCTTACCATGGTAAAGCCTGTTTGAGCTTGTGGCGGATGTAATGTATTAACCCTCTATTTTATTTTGCTTTTATAAAGTTTCATTCTAAGTAATTGAGTAGGTCTATCCTCTAGTCTATATACTTCTAAAATGGCCAACACTTGAGCCCTGTTTCCACCGCCAAAGAACAAGAAAGAGCAATGCTGGAGATGGTTAACCGGAGCGAAAAATAGTTAAAAAAAATAAGGCCAAAGCCTTAACAATTTAATAATGTATATTAATTAAAAAGATTTAATTATTCGCTCATTTTGGAAATTTTCGCCTGCCTTGTCATTCCCGCTCGACTCTATGTATGTTGGTGGAAACACATGATTGCATCTTCGTATAGCGAGGTAAAATAATTAATTAATGGGTCGTCTCCGTTCGCGATATAAACCGGGCTTATGCCAACATTAAATGAAGACGGCATGGTCTTATATGTAATTTTGTGTTTTCAAAATACCTACTACCAATATTATGCAGTAACTCAAACGAGGAAAAACAGAATGAAATCTCATTATTCTAGAATGAAACTGTAAAATAGAACTTGGTTTATTATCCATTGACCCTTTTATCTAGGACAACTTAGAAATACGGTAATTAGAATAGTAGCAACGCAGTACCATATTTTTACAGATATTTTATGGGTTGGCACTTAGGACGAGGACCATTTGCTTGCTTACGTTTTATAAGAAAGTAGAAATAGAAATCGAGTTACACTGTTAAATGCTTTTACTAACACATATGAGATAATTTAATGCGTTACATTTTCTTTTCCTCGCTTGGAACGGTGTTCATCATTTCGCTACTTATATGTTTGCTCAGTAGATTTACTCAAAGCCGATGATTTGTAAAAAAAGTTCATGTTTACCGAATGTACTATTACTTAGAGTAAAGCAAATTATTCCCAATTGCAACGATTTCATTGTTGGGATTTAGTTTGTTTAAATAATCCTAAAACAAACTTTCATAATTTTCAAATTCGACGTCTTGCCATTCACGTAGCATTTTCTCACGACTTGTAAAAGTGTAACATGCAATAAATAAGATATCCATCATTTGCTTTCTCGGGTTTATTTTATGCTGCGTGAAGAATATAAAATATCAAATATTTTTTGCAAGCAAGCGTAGGTACTAGTGAAAACCTAGTCAGGTGTCGACCTACTTTACTACCAGTTACTTGTACTTCGGGTTATTGAGAAAAGTTATTATTTCCTATTGGTCTAATCTGATCAAACTCAATGCATAACTTATTGTTGTTGGCATTATATACCCTCATTACGATTTGTTTGTCATACTGCTTGGTCATAGTATTTTCCGACTCTCAAATAAAATAGTTTTTCATAAACTTTCGCGATCACAATTCTTCATAATAGATAACAAAACACGGGAGTTTATCGCGTTTTTTTAAGTTAATTATTCTTTAGTAAAAATTATGTCATTTCAGAACCAGGAATACAACTACAATAAAATTGTAAAATTTAAATAAGGACAATCTTTGTCAATTTGTGTGGCTTTTAGTAACGTACGTGCTCTTTTCAAAAGACACGTATTCGCAAAGCTTACATTATTTTATACTTGGTTTTGTTGACAATGCTTACTTCAAGAATATTTTATTTTTGTATTGGTCTTATCTAGATTATTAATTAATTGATCTGCAAGACATTGAGATTATATATTAATAGCTTCTGCCCGCGGCTTCGCATGCGTTGTACCCGGATAAAAAGTAGCCTATGTGTTAATCCTGGTCAACAATAATACGTGTGCAAAGTTTCAGCTCAATCCGTAGCCTAGTTTTTGCGTGAAGAGGTAACAAACACCCATACAAACAAACTTTCGGCTTTATAATATTAGAGGGATTATTTTATTGTCCCTTGTTGCTTCACTCGGACAAAGCACTCTAAACTTTTTATAAGTCAATGAAATTGAAACACATTCGTGTAACCTAGCAGCAGTACTGGACCTTCTATAAATCATAGAAATAATCTCATGGATGTCGGTGAGTTAATAGAAAGCCATAAATTATGTTAAGAGCAGAAACCGTACATAGCATAGATTTTAGAATGTAACTGTAACGCGAAATTGCCGGGCAAGCCAAGACCACAAAGCTGCAAGATTGCCGAAGCCCTAATAATAGAGAACCGTGCGATATTCATCGCTAACTGTTCTTTGATTGAACATCGCCATCTCCGATCGTCGGCTAATTACTTATGATATGCTATTAGCCCGATTGCCTCGTTCAATTGAAATAATTCATCTACTACGTAGGTCACGGTGTATGTGTGTGTGGGAATACAGCATGAAACACTTAATGTCGAAAATTTAAAGTTCTTATTAGGTGTCAATAATAAAACCTTTAAGAAAATGTTTCTTATGAACTATGCCTATAAGATGATTTTTATGCAAGAATTGTAACATAATTATACCTCTATACCACTCACCCACAGAATAAATAAATAAAAAAAATAATGCTGGACAAATCACACAGCATAATCTAGCCCCAAGCTAAGCAGAGTTTGTGTTATGGGTACTAGATGACTGATATACTTAATACATTATACTACATAGATACATAGATATTTTTATTATATATAGAAAAACACCCAGAACACCTTGAACAAATATCTGTAGATCGTACAGACATTTGTCCCGAGGCGGGAATCGAACCCGCAACCCCTGCGTCGCAGGCGAGCCTTCGCCCGCTGCGCCACAGAGGTCGTCAAATGGAAAGAATGGATTTATGAATCTCTGTGGTCCCCAGGTCCATTTTACCACAGACCAGTTTCTGGTCTGTGATTTTACTGAACGACGCTATCACGATTTTAACTCATGATAAGCCACTCAATCAGATGTTTAAGTTTTATTATGGGTAATTTAACACCGTAGAACATTCACTCATGAACATTAATCAATTAAAAACTCCACTAAAATAACGTGTAGGTGCTTTTGTTTAATTGGAATAAAATTATTAAATAATCTTGAGTTATTTAATTAGTACCTATTGGTTGTGTTTTAGCAGGAATTAAAGAAAAAGAATGAACAGGATAAATGTCCTCAGGAAATCCTGTCTGAATTTCAGTGTGCACTATCTTAAGATTTGCTTCGCAAAATATCATTTTCATGCGCGGCACTGATCTTGTAACCGATGAATCGTTGTCATCAAATTCCATTTCCTCTGTTGTCGTTATATTTTCTTTAATAACAATCACTCCGTTTTCTGCAAGCGCAGAAACACATTTTCGTAAAAAATAAATTAAGTGGTAGTCGTTCAAATGCCCCAGTACCCATTGGCACCATATAACATCATACTTTTTGTGCGGTTCAAATTCAAAGTCTTGAAGGCCGATTTGGTACAAGGTTCCTAGCTTGCTATTGTTTTCGCCGATATATTTTTTTGCCATGCTAATGAACTTTTCATCCTGCTCAACTAGATCTACTTTATCGAATTTCGGTATCAACAGGTATTTACTTATTCTTCCAATTCCTGCTCCACAGTCCAGAGCCAGTTGCAATGACGGTGGGTTGGGGCATGCAAATACCTTTTCTAAAAATGCTCTAGAGGCATTAATATCTATGTCCGAAATGTGTCCATAGCCACCAAGAACACCGTCGACGGTCGCCGGCACATTAGCCCAGTAATTTGCTGCCTTTTTATAAAAAATATTACTTGACATTAGGTCAGCGAGTATTTCACTTGTCACGACTTTATGACAATGACAAAGGCAGTTTTGAGTTAGTTTTGTTGGAAAAATCTAAGGAGATTCCAATGGCCTGTATATAAATTAGCTGGTTCTACTTTCTAAGAAGTTGCATTTGGTCTTATTTAGACTTAGACAAGATATCTTGTCTAAGTATTTAGACTCTAATTTTATTGTGTAACGAGCTTATTTAACACAAGTCAATGTTAAATCATACTTTTATTTATTGCAGGCTCTCATCACAGCTGTTAATGGCACAAAGGAGGAGGACATCCGAGATGCTCTCAAGGCTCAAACTGAGAACGAACTAGCTCTAGTTAAAGCAGGACCGCAGCTTGTAAAGGATACTGTGGCGTACAACACCACTGTTACTACTGATGATACGGTAAGAGCAATAACCAGATTTACATAACTTCCGTGGGATGCCGGCAGTAGAATGATGCCCTTTTATTCTTTCCCGTGGGTACAGGAAAAATCTGCCAAGTGCATCGTGCACCATTCCGTTCTCTGCTCGCCAATCCGCCTGCCAAGCGTGGTGCGGCAACAACCCCTCATGACCAGTATTTGGAGATCTCTGAGGGAGGCTTATGTCATAATTAAACTTAACACTTAGGACTTAAGGAAGAAAAAAACCCTTTGGATTATTTTCTTGGTTAGAATTCATTAACCCGAGACGAAATCGTAAAGTTTTGCACCTGTAAATGGCAGCATTCCTGAACTTAAACCGGAATAATCTACTAGTGCCCGCATCAATGAGGACTCTTGAATAAATTGTCACTGACCCGAGATTTATGATCCTAGCTGATTTTATCAAATGCCAAAGTAATAACTTAAACCTAATGTCAACATAACCGCCTTAGAAACACCTACTCTAGATAATATTATAAAGTGCGTACAAAAAACAAACCTTTATTTTAATTTCATAGGAAGAACTGAGAGCTTTGCGTCCGGATGGTACAATAGTCACAGAAAGGCGACACACGAAAGAACAAGAACGACTTTGCGACGAAGAATTATCCAAGGAAGAGGTCAGTTAAAAAACCTGATAAAGTACTTATACTATATACACGACATATGTACAAATACGTAGTTACTATATTCTAGTCAAGAAGTTTTTCGAGAAAGTTTTTGCTTGCTTAATTTCAGTTTAAATAAAATAAAATTGTTCATAGGCAAAATCGTTGCGGAGTGATCAGAGTCAAGAAGAAGAGACTGGGGGAACTGAGAGGAGAAAGAGGGTGGATCTCGAGACGAGTACAGATCTGATGGCGGGTGGACTACGCGTCTCCACACAAGTTAACTCGCGGACTAGGACTGAAGAAGGCACGTTGAATTTTACTGTTTTCATGAAGATTATACTGTCAATCTGGCATCCATTCTGTGGCAAATATTAATATTGTTTTGGCAAAAAGCCTTGTTTTACTTATAGTTGTCCTTTTTAAATTTCCTATTCAAAGGCCTGCAAAGTCCATAAATGAATTTGTACATTATGTAACTTTTAAAAAGCAAATAGGAATAAGTGGAAATTATAACAAAATATTTTTTCGTAGTCGAGAGGGAAGGACGACCGAACATGGACGACGATTGGGATAGCTTATCCGTCAGGATGCGACGCCAGCGCCGCCTTCGTCTCGGTGAGTTTTGGTACTAACAGTAAAGCTATCCTCCGTCAGATGTCGTTAGTAACGCGTGATCTTGAAGAGACGGTTACTTTACTAACTTACTAGTTTATAGTGTTTTTAGCAGATGGCGCTATATTAAATTACATACTTTGTTAATTAATACACATGTAGGAGTACTTAGTTTGCGTAAATATCTTTGCACAACGGAAAAACAAGTAAACAACCATAATTGTATAATCGAACGAGTGAAAAAAGCGAACGAAGTTCTTAGTGACAACTAGGTTTGTAGATAGATAGATAGATAGATAAACTCTTTATTGTGTAAATCATACAGAAAAAACAAAAATAACTTAAATTAACTTAAACTACAAAAACAACAGAAATACACAATGGGCGGTCTTATCGCTTAGAGCGATTTCTTCCAGACGTATACTACCTCTAATATAATAACCCTTGAACAAATGATCGGATTTTCTTGAAATTTAAAACTTAAGGAGATTATAATTACAGGATTTTATCGCGTACCTTTTTTATTATTTTCCCGACGTTTCGAACACATTTCAGCGTTCTTGGTCGCGGGAGGACTGTCCTCCCATAAAATCCTGTAATTTTAAAACTAAAAAATATGTTAACAAATCGCGAAAGCTTAACAAGTTATAAAGAGATTACATCAATACAAATCGCTTTTTGTACAAATTGTTTTTTTTTTGGAATTGTTATTTTGATTTATTCGATAGATTTTAAGATATGGGGGTTTAATCGATTTACTTTGTCCGAGCATAAATTTAAACGGATGATCCGTTTTTGATAAAATTTAAAAGCAATGGAAATAAGATGAATACAAACCGATTTAACAAACATGGGATTTTTGATAAATGGGGCAGTTTTGAATTATGGGGTTTTAATTGTTTTTTTTGTCCAAGAATATCTCTTGAAAAGATGATCTTATCTTTTTTAAGCAGATGATCTTATTTTAATAAAATTTAAAACAACGAAATTACATCAATACAAATAGATTTTCGTAGAGGAATTTTGATACATGGATGATAAATTAAGTTCTTGTCCGGGGATAACTCTGGAATAGATAATCTGATTTTGATTTAATTTAAAACTTAAGAAGATTTCACGAAACAAATATATTAATAACCGATATTAATAACTGGTTTTACCAAATAATCATAAATAATGCAGAACCCTTCGTGTGCGAGCCCGACTCGCACTTGGCCGATTATTTTTCTTCATAATTGTATAACAATACGTCATGTCTGTCTTCGATTCTTTTGTCAAATGAAATCCAATGATGAAGATTGAAAACGGCTGCTCATACCTATTATCTGTGCTCATACTTAGATCAAAGTGAGGTTCTGCTTTGATCTGGGTAGAACACTGTGGTGATGTAGATATAATAGCGACGGCTGAGTAAACTCACCAACCAATCAAGATGCCATGGGAAGGACGGGAGGGGAAAGGATTTTATATCTCTTCCAAGACCTGTGTGATTATCCAGTCGAAGAAATCATTTGAAAATTATGAAACATTAAAATTAACGTTACGTTCTGGCAAAACTATTTTGTTATAGTAATTTTAAGAAAAAAAAAATAACATTTACACCAACTAACCGCATTTTCAACTACTTTTGGTCTTTCAATAATGGTTGGACAGACGAAGACGAAGAAGATTACAGTCAGAGTACCTAATTACCTACTTTATTGTAGTTTAGTATGCCACCTACACTATACTTTTAAATGAAGACAGAGACGGAAAAATTAACCTATAATTTATTTTTTATAAATTTATTACACAGGATGTGTAATAATAAAATGATAAAACCATTCTATTTTGAAACATTTAAAATAATATAAGTACTTTCATATAAAAACTAAATTAAGACGGCTTTTGTGAATAACTTAGCAAAATTTATTCTCGAAAGCCGTTTTACATGATATAGCTAGGACGAAAATAACAAGGTAGTAATTTAGTCAATGAACCATTGATACAATGTAACAGCCTCAAATTAATATTCATTAAAACCAAATAAGGTGTATCTAAAAGAACCTGCACAGAAGTTTACAATGATCGTGAATGTTTATAGAAACACGCCAGTGTCAGGTTGTTTGCCTTGGTCGCAAAACGTTCCGTGTCGTGTAAAATAATAGATATTACGATATAATATTTATATGGGATTCATCTTATTAGGTCAATTGTATGTCTTATATTATACAAAGGTTAAGTAACTAGTCACTGCTCTGCATACCAATTCAAGTTTTTTTTTTCAAATAAATACTCTAGTGATTTTTTAGCGTGAAAATATTTTCTTCCCATAGAATCTGTTTGGTGAGTTTTTTTAACTAAAACATTTTGCATAATAATTTTGCTTTACTAAATCATGTCAAGGTGGTATTATGATTCGAAAAAATCTAATGACAATATCTTGCTAAAATAATTAAGTATTACGTATCATTGTATTATGTAGTGGGTAGTAGGTAGATCTTTAACAAGCAAATACTGGCTACAAAATGGAACTAAATAGCTAAATTGTGCGTCAGTTAAAATCAGGCCTCTACAACTAACTTGGCATCCAGTTACCTTAAATGCTCACTTGAATAGATTATTTTCTGGCGCCGTGGGTTGTACCTACCTGACCATGTGCAAAAATAATTATACCTTGCTGGTCGCTGTATCACATTTTTGTCGCACTCACGTCACTTTTAATAAATAAATCATAAAATGAACTCATAATTTTGTATAAAAACTTAGACGCGGACTTACTTAGTAAAATGACAATGAAGTTTTATTACATATACATATATATATATATTTTTATTTAACCTATGTTGTCCCACTGCTGGGCCAAGGTCTCCCCTAAAGTCTTCCATCCATCCCGATCCTTTGCAGACTCCCACCATCCTCTGTCAAAGGTAACAAGTTCATCCCGCCAACGCTTCCTCGGTCGACCCCGACACCGCGTTCCCTCATCAGGGAGCCAAGGTGTTACACTCTATTATTATTATTTATTACATATACATATAGTTTACATTTATATTTAAATACATAAATATAAGCCTTGCTTGGGTTACCGACAGAAGAATGTTGCTTCTCCTCTTTTGACCCGTGGATTCATTAAGAATGAATCTGCCATGGAAAGATGGGAATCAGCGTCTTTCCGTGTATCAACATCCCAACTTGTCAACCCGCCTGCCAAGCGTGGCGAATACTCTCCAGGCTTATCATGATCTTGTAGATCCATGGGGGAAGCCTACGTCCAGCTGTGGACGTGGTCAGGAGTCCAACGGCTGAGATAAAACCAACCTAACAAAAACATGCAACATTAACATGCAATGTCTATTCAACTTACGGCAATTAATTGAGAGATAACAACATAACACAATTTAACGCAAACCCGCTTTGACCATTTGAGTGCCTATAGCCACTTTGGCAAAAGTCTCTACCGTGGGCTCAATGTAGCGCCGCTCGTCGCAAAACTGCTATATAATGGAGACTTACATAAATAATGCTATTATTGTACTTTTATGCAATTTAAGGAGTAGAATGAAAATGTCAGAAAAGCAAGCCAGCAAGCTTACGCAACCCAGGCTTTAAATCTGCCTACGCTTTTGTTAGCATGGCTCGGCTGGAGGTTTCCTATTTTATTTATTTATAATGCTTAATTTGTCAAAAAGAATGTAAACATTGAATCATTACAATGCCGTGGGGTTCCGATGCATACAGAATCTGCTAAGGGAGACCTCCGGAAGATGGCCAGCAGCGTCTTTTCGTATATCAACATGCTTGCCAGGCGTGGTGAGTATGGCAACTAGGGGGAGACCCATGAGGAGAGGCCTGTGTTCAGTAGTGGACGTTTTGCTGAAATGATTTTGATGATGATGATGAAGACATGGCTTTTTTGTATTACAAAGCAATGGAATAAAATCATAAGTAGTTTACATTCTTTATCATCTCAGCCGAAGGCGACGGCCTTAAGGGAGGCCTATGTTGCATCCGCGGGCATGAGAGGAGGGGTAACATTAAATTATTTATATATAAAAAAACCTTCATCATCATCATTCCAGCCGTAAAAAGTCCACTAATGAACAGGCCTCCCTCATGGATCTCCATGAGGGGTAGTTGCCATACTCACCACGCTTGGCAGGCGGGTTGGCGAGCGCAGTACGGGATGTTGATACACGGAAAGACGCTGCTGCCCATCTTCCGGAGGTATCCCTTAGCAGGCTCTTACTGCATCCACGGGCATGAGAGGAGAGGTAACATTCTACTGCCGTCACCCCACGGCTTACCTTAACAACCTAAAACATATTAACCGTAATTATCGTACATACCTTAATAAATTGTAGTTCCTTGTATATCAAAAAAAATATTAAGGTAGGCCATGAAAGGTAACCAAAGTGTGGAATATTAGCGGCCTATATATTGTCATTCAGTTGAATAATTTAGCCACACCAATGATCTCGTGGTAGTTAAACAAAGATGTCTGCATCGCATTGACCTTCGGTTGTTGGCAAACTTATTGACTGAATGATTACGCCATAACATAACATGTGTGCGAATGGAAGTGAGGCGACACTACAACGCGACATACGTCGCGTGCGCACGCGCTTTTTTCAAAACTATAGCACTCAGCACACCTCTGTTTACAGAACAAGAAAAGGAATTCGCCAAGCGGCCCCTGGACTTCGACATCGAAGAGGAAACACGAAAAAAAGAAACATCGAAGTGGCTCGAAAACCATTTCGGTAGCGAGTCACGCTCCTCACACGACTCTATAGCGGAAGAGATAGGACGACGACCCGAACCTGTCTTTTATAAGAACAAAGCTGCCGAAGACGAGGGCTACTACGGAAAGACATCGTCGGCACCTCCACCGCCGGTGTACGGCGACAGAGTCCTGCGGAAGACGAAATCGTCAACGCCATCTGACGAACGAACGAGCGCACCCCCGAATCGCACCGGGGGCTACTTCAAGGGTGTAGCGGACTGGTCGCAGCGACGCGCCAGCAAGCCGAGGATGCCGGAGCCGCGCAGTGCGTCTCCGTCGCCACCGGCTGCGCGCTCTTACGGAGCGCGAGACTCGCCCGCGGGCCGCGCCGCCTCGCCGCGTCGCCACGCGCCGCCCTCCCGGGACGACTCCGCCTACGTGTCCTCCTCCACCATGCACAGCCCCCCGCGCACCTCGCCCTTCCACCCGCTCGAAGCCGAGCGCGCCTTCCGCGAGCCGTCTCCGGAGGACGATTACCGCCCTGTCGCCCCTGAACGCAAAAGACATGCCAAGCCGAGACTCCAGGACGACCACAGATACGATAGCGGATACAGGAGCTCCTCCAGGAACGACAACTCGGGTCGATCCCGCGACAGCCGCGAGGAGGGCACCACCGAACCACCGCCCGACTACTCGCCGCCGCGCGAGCGTCGTGGCAGCTCAGATCGCGACAGAACACCGCCTCGCCGACGCGACCGAGATGAGCGAAAGCAGAACCAGAAAACGCGCTTTGCGGATAGCGGTCGCCGTCAATCGCCAGTGCGGAAGTCGATGGGATCCGCCATCGGGAACTCGATTCGGAAGTTGGTTGGCAAAATAAGGTCAGCATCGGCTGAGAGGCGCGCTCGTTGGCGGACTTCCCGATCTCCTTCGCCCGAGCACTCGTCTCGGACTTACAAGCAGTACGGCGGAGAGCTAGCGCCGCCGGGCGGTGGGGGGGCGCCGCCGCACCGCTACTACCTCGGCGAGGACCCGTTCGCGCCCAGCATCTACGGCCGCGAGCACAAGTACGAGGGCAGTGCCAGGCGACCGGCCGCCAACGACGCGCGCGACCACCGCGACAGAGAACAGAGGGACAAGTAAGACACATCCATTACATTTATTATCTGTGTGTTGTTCCACTAGTGATCCTACCTAAACACCCTTATTTTTTTCCTATCATGACACACATTAGGCCTTCTTTCTTCAACTTTTCGGTTGTGCCAGACTTTTAATTCCTTGAATGCCTTGTTACTTAATGTCTAATTATGTAGCAACATCTTTTGGATGATTGCCATAAAATTCAGCCGTCGTTCCCATAAAAGTCAAACTTGGTTTATCTATTTCGAAACGCTTAGCTAATATGATTGGATAATAATAAAACTAAAAAGATAATGGGCCTTAAATAGAATGTTGTCCTACAACCGATACATGTGACCGCCTACGACGACACGAAATATATATAAAATTTAATTAATGCTTCTGTAAGCTATTGTCATACAGATACAACGTTCTGATAAAGCTAATGTTATAAAATAAGAATCCATTGAAGATGCTAAGATAGAAGGAAGAGCGGAAAAATAATTGATCAAGGCTTGTTGTTACTTTAATACAATCTTATCTCAACAAAAGCATAGGACCTTATTTATATGTTTTAAAAGTTAATAGATAATAATAGTAATTATAATCCATTATGTATTATAAGAATGTACTATACGTAGCCGAAAAGTAAAGCAAAATTAAAATGGTGGTAACGTGATGGTTTTATTGTCTTTACACAGATAATATTATGTTTTGAAGCTATCTGATGTTAGTTGCAATAACTTGATAGAAATAACTGCCGACCTCTGTGGCGCAGCGGGCAAATGTCAGTCTGCGACGCAAGAGATTGCGGGTTCGATTCCCGCCTCGGGATAAATGTCTGTACGATCGTAGATATTTGTTGATATCATCATATCGACGGTGGAAAGGAAAAACACTTGAAGCGACACCTTGGTCGAAAATGAGTTTTATACATATTTGAAATCAGTGATTTTTTCGGCGTCGATTGGTGTTGGTTTTGTGGCGATCTGACCACTTTGGTGTCGCTTCAAGTAACGGCTTTTTCAGGTTCAGTTTTTTGAGACGCTAAATGAAGTGACAGAGAATAATAGCAATTTTAGTCCATTTACCGCTTGAAGTACCGACTCTTTAGTTAGATTGTTATTTGATGTGTTTTTCCTTTTTTGTTTCGGATGATAAAGGTTACTTAAATCTTTTTTCTCCGTCCTAGGAAATGCTATTTTAAACACTTAAGGTGTTTTTCCTTGCTCCTATTCCCGTGGTGCCTTGTCGCTACATTCGTTTTTCCTTGCTTACCTTATACCTGTATGATGGAGTTCATGTGTTTTTCTTGCATGATTGATATAGGATATTATCGATATCAATTGTTTTGACAATCGCTGTAAAAATCAGTGGCGTCGTTTAAAGTAAACACACACAAAAAAACCATAAAAATATTTAAATTAACCGACAACGTCGTTTATTCCTGAAACGTCGGTTCATTTAATTTTGCTGACTTCATAAATGAAGTAGGTAGTCGGTAAGAGTAAGCATTGTTTACGACATTATGTATTTAAATTAACTATTCAGACCATGTTTTGTCGTTACAAGCAATTAATTTCGGTCTCTTTTGTGTAAGTGGCGTCACCTTTAAAAGGAAATGATAGGTGACGTGGCGTTTCAGGTGTAAAAACAATTAACGGATGCACACGCGCGCGCGCACTCTATGTAGATAGCATTTTACCAGCTTTTTCAGTCTCGGCAGCGTATTCTTAGAATACGTCTGTCGAGCTCGGCCCCTCGGCCGATCGCGTCCGCGAGTTTTGTGGAAATGTATGGTGAGCTGCGCAGAAGGCCATGGAGCAGGAGTACGTTGGTGGACGACGGGATCCCCGGACCCCGCCCGACAATCAAAAGATCGAAGGCCCAGCGGCGACACAAGGCGTCGGACCGCAATAGCCGTTCGGGTTTGCTCGCCCTTGGAGGTCGATCACCCCACAACGGCTCCACCAGCTCGGACAGTGAGCGATCGCTGTTCACAACTACGACCAAGAGGTCCAGCCCGAAGGTGCCTTCGCCACCCAAGACGATGCCCCCCCCTGCCCTACCCCCGGTGAAGCCACTAGCTGCCACGCGCTCGCTGTCTCCGAAAGCTGGGCACGACGTTGGCCTCAACGTCTATGCGCAGCTGTAGAAACAGGCGATTCTCAGCCCTGGCCTAGCCTAGGTCCTGAGGACCTATCTACAGGAGCAGGAGAGGCTGCTGCGCGGCACATCCGTGCCCGCGCCAGAGAAAGCTACGTTTTTCACCGGAGTCGGCTGCGGAGTACCGCGCCATTCAAAGATACCTCACGGAGTTGGAGGAGCCACTCAGTTGGTTCTCCTACTCTCCGCCAGAGGACCGTCAAGTCAAGATCGCCATCCGAAGCATCCCAGCTGACTCCCAACCAGCAGAGATAGCGCTGGACTTCCTTTCCAAGGGCTTCGAAGCGGAGCTCATTTCAGTCGTATTGATTAGTACATTTTGAGATTAAGTTGTAATGAACCGGAGGCATCAAGCCTATCCGGGCAAGTAAGGATCGCCCCGGCTGCATTTTTCTCGGCGTATTTAAGCCGACCCCCAACCTTCTGCCTGCAATTTATGACGTCACGGAGGTGCTGCTCATGCAAGGTGTCAGGATCGAGAGCTGGAGGGGCAAGAGAGGCCCCGCTCAGTGTCACGGCACTCGAGCCACTACTGTCATCGCTCTCTCGCCTGCGTCCGGTGCGGAGGATCGCACCACGCAGGCGACTGTCCTAGGAGCAAGGAGGACGCACCGACGTGCGTCAACTGCCGCGGCCCTCATACAGCAAATATAACGAGCTGCCCTACGTTCAAGCGGGAGGCCCGCAACAGGAAGGCGGGAACGACCGCCTACACCACAACCCAGGAAGGCCGTGACAAGCCACCAGCCAGACTGCAACAGCCAGAGCTAAACACTGTGGCTCAACCCTCTCAGACGGAGCACGGTGGCTCCCTCCTGGCCCCAGCCAACGACCCCACAGCGCGGTCCAACCGCTTACCGAGACGCAGGAAACAGAAGATAAGATTGGCAGCCCTACCTTCTAAATTCGACACAGACGTCCCCTGCACCACAGCAGCTCCCCGCACCATGGCATCATCATCATCACCGAACTGGACCAGCCGAAACTTGCTACAGCACCGCAAACCACACCGGATCTACCGCGCCCCGCAACCACCAACATCACTCCGACTATCTTCCAGCACGACCAGGCCCACCTGGAGGTGTTGGATGCTGCAGATCCTGCACGACGTCCTCCTAGCGATCCGGCAGGGGACGAGCCCGATACCGCTAATCCTCAGCGGCATAGGGACGCTCGTGCAGCTGCAGCTGCGCTATTTTCAAACAATGTAAATACGAGTACCTGCTTAAATCTCGCGACAAGCTATTTACATATATCACATAAATTGTGTAAATACGTTTTAAGTTAACATATTTTTTTTATGGAAAATGTTTATTTTATTCTTTTTAAGTACGTTTAAATAAAAGCTTGTTTGTTTAAAAGTTTTTTTACTTTGAATTTATTAACCCCCGACGCGCTTTATGGAGCGACGGGTCTCCATAATGTTTGAACGCTCCGCGCGCTTAGTGTACCGACGGGTGTACATAAGTTAAATCAGGTTAGTTATTTTGTGTTTTGTAAAATAAATAAACGTGTTGAAAATTTCAATACGAATCCAATAGTGTATTATTTGTAACATATTATTATGTGGTGCTTCCGTAAAGTTATTTTTTATAAAATAAAATAACAAAAATAAAAATAAAAAAAATTACTCGCTGGAGGGGTCAATATTGTTTGATCGCTCATAAAGATCGTTTGAAGTTTGTATTTTTAAACTGAAATAGGTTTTTTAGGGAAAAATTTCGTACCAATAAACTTTTAAAACCATAAAAGACTAGTATTATTTCAATTTTCTAGTTTTTTGGTATTTTTGGAAAGCCTTATCCATTTTACAAGTCCCTGGAACCGCAGCGTCATGTTAAGCATGAATACCATTTGCTAAAGCTCTGTAAGTCATCTATAATAGATGTAAAGGCCTTACTTTTTTGTATTTTTTGGTATCTTCGGGAAACGAAGTAGGGACTTCAGTTAAAAATATGATATTAAATTATTGCATAGCTAGTCGCTTATCGTGTTTTTCCATTACTTAGCATACTATGATTTTTTAGTTAACTGATTTTTCCACAACCTTGTATCTTATGCTCGATACGCTTCAGTTGTTTTTCCGCCTAGTCGAATCATGCATAGCTTGTCGCTTAATGTGTTTTTCCTTTTGTTTGTCAAAATACTGCAGTTGCATTTAATGTGTTTTTCCTTCCGCTGTATTTGCCATAAAATAATTAAGCGACGCATAAATCCTTTTATAATGCTAGTAGGTTTTTCTAAGTTTAATAGTAGATAGTAAATTAAAAATAAAGAAACTGTTTTTTTTCCTGTCGCTCTAACTTTTATGTGTAATTTTTTATGATTTTTTTTCGGAAAATAAAAACTTTGATCAGCTCTCCTGTAAAGTTTTAAAATTGTCGCTTCAAGGGTTTTTCCTTTCCACCGTCGATATGTATGTGTATCTATGTAGTATAATGTACTAAGTATATCAGTCATCTAGTACCCATAACACAAGCTCTGCTTAGCTTGGGGCTAGATGATGCTATGTGAATTGTCCAGCATTATTTTTTATATGTATATAAATGACGTTTATCGTTTGGTAGTATGTAAGACTCAACTTAGTATCTGTCATGATAATGCCAAACCTAGGTTAGCTATAGTCATCCACCATACCCTATCTCTAATTTTCTAGGCAAATGGCGTCGGTTGAATTATAATTTGGTAAATGTATTTACTGTGATTATTATACCCAGAGAAATCGTTATTGTGAATCCAGATACACACCAGATAGGTTATTACTAAAATGTTAAATTATATATTTAAAACCTTTACACAACTTCAATTATGACATTGCGTACCGGCATATCATGCCTTTTTGAAATGGCGTCGCCGTCCTCGGTCTTATCCATAAAAGGGTAAATAAGCATTTTAGTCTAGAAGGAACCCTTATTAATCATACAAGCACTGACTCAGTCACGTTAATCAAGTGATCAGAACATATTTGTAGAATCAGTTGACAAAGACAAAGATGACTCATTAGTAGGAAATGTTTTAGCAAACAACAGGTGTATGGGTGTATAAGCAAATGAGCGTGATACAATTATCTTTGTAGATTACATCCATAGATCAGGTGATTGAAGGCCGAGCTAGGACATTACACAATTATTCATACAGCATTGTCTCAGTTACGGTGCAAAGTAACTTGAACTTAGCCGCTCAGGATTAAACAAAGCATCGTCTTTAAGCGTGGGAGGAGTTAGAGTTACCCATCGAATCCAATTACGAGTAATAGAGTAGTGAGTTTTTGCAGACGCGGTAAAATACACAAGAACACACAAATAGTACGTGGGTAGTGCTCACGAAACATCAATAAATCTTCTTCATTTGCGTGTGGAAAAAAAATCACCTATTGTTTTTTTTATTTCCAGGGGCCAGTTTTCAAACACGTTGGGCCGGTTGAGCCACTCTACAAGCCGACTGAACCCGAACGTTGCTGATGAAGATTACTTGAGAAGTGCACAAACTCTACCTCGTAAGTTACACGACAGAAAAGAAAAAGCCGAGAAACCCAGCTCAAACAAATATTGGCATCGTCTGACAAATAGTAAAAGATCCAGTAGTGCTGTCAATATATCCAATAACGTATCAACATCACCCGACGGGAAAATAAACGGTTATCCCCCTGGCCCCGCTAAGCCTGCGCGGACCTACAAAGCTCTGAACCGCAGCAAGAGCTTTGCTATGGGCGCACCTGAACAAGACACCCATCCTCGTTACGTACCGTCCATGAACAGAAACTACTCCACAATGTATAAATCCAACCCCCACCTTAGCCGACTAGACGAAACTCCCGAACAGTTAAAGAGTCCTGGAATTGTCTCCATTATCAACCGCAGCCAACGAGACCTCGCAGACGCCGTTTCACGTGAAACTGAACGCAGGAAAGATGGCCTCTTCGGAGCCAGATATCAAAAGACCCCTCTAAGCAATGGCCATACGAATGGATACTCAAAATCTTTTGATGACACCGACAAGAAAAAGATCTTCATGAAAGGATTAAGAGAGCGCGCGCCTGATTTGTACCAAACTCTTCACGCAGACGACGAATCTGATGGCAGCAGATTATCGTCTCGGTATGGCACACCATCCCCGCATTACAAGGAGAGAATATCAGAGGAAAGAAAAGTGCCTTTATACAAAACCGAATCATTAAACAGAGAAACAAGTCCTTTCGTAGCAAGATTGGAAACTAGAGTAAAGTCACCACTCAGAAGAGGTAGTAACAGCAGCGATAACTATTCAGAAACGTATAGATACACCACAAAGTCAGGAGATCCCGACAGACCCAGCGTTACAGATACTGTGGAGACAGTCAGTAAGAAAATTGTACCGTCGAGAGATGGGCGCTCTAAAGAAATTATCGAATCCAGGGAAATAAACTCTGTGACTAAAAGCCGAGGCTACAAAGAACCGCTAAAATATCTTGAAAACGGTATCCGTCATCCGGTACACGTCTACGAATCAAAGAATGGACCCTCATTCACCGAACGTAGAAGTAGTAACTACAAAGTAACGGAAAAAGTAAGAGATTACTAAATTACGATACATCTATGATTTATACAATGTTATGCCATATTTTTGATATCAGAGTCAATTACAGACTGAATATATGGAACGCTTTAGTTAGTAAGTCATCTAACTATATGTAGTATCTTCGTGTTTTAATAATATTTTTTGTTATTTTTATCTAAAATCAATCGTTTATCATGAAAAGTCATAGCTTTACTAATTTAATTGATAATGTTGGAATGATTCCGTCCATAGGTAGTCAAAGAATTTGTTGATTCGAGTCCGTGTCAAATTTTTATCAATAGCGTTTAACACTGATAACATAGGATAGAGATAAAAATGTATCAATAAAAATATAATGTGTTAATTTGCTCCACTATTTTTGTTTTTTATTTAACTATTCGATAATAATAATAATAATAATAATCCAAGTGAAAGTGGGATGTTCCGTTTTCACGCCAAAACGGCTGAACTGATTTTAATGAATTTTGGTATAATAATGGATTGGATCATGGAGACGGACATAATTATACTTTTCGTTGCGTAAATTAAACCAGAAGGGGTTGAAATAGAGGATTAAAGTTCGTATGGACAAATCGTCATTTTTCACTTAACATTCTTAAAATATTGCATATATTATATTGGATAAGTACATACATACATATATTGGATTTAAAACTTAATGAAACCTAGTGTTTCAGAAATCCATAAAAATTATAAAAGTAAAAATATAGGGGATGGAAATTTGGGACATAAATTTTTACTTGATTTACTTGAAATTTCACATACAAAGTTACATACCAAAATTGTTAAAAACATGTTTCAGCGTTTATCAAAAATCACCTCTAATGCAAAATAAGGCATAACATTTTTTGTGAGGTCGGAAAATCATAGTCTTTTACTTGATTTACAAGAAATTTTGCTGAAATACTTTTTATTTTTAAATATAATATAATAAATATAGGGACATAAAAATAATCAAACGTTTATTATAATACATATTTCTAAAATAAACTCTTCCCTTGGGTGAAAATATAAGGGATTAAACTTTGTGTGGAAAACATAATTTTTTACTTGAGATCCTTAAAATTGGTACTAACATTGTCAAAAATAAATGTAAACATGTGTTACAAAATTTTTGTTAAATCATCCCTTGCCGTGGAGTGCCGGCAGTAGAATGTAGTCTTGCCCGTGGATGCAGTCATAATCTGCTAAAGCATACATACGTAAAATGGGCAGCAGCGTTTTTCTGTGTATCAGAAAATAAAATAATTTTATTTTCTGATACTTAAGTTGAAATATATACATACCTAGGAGATGAAATGACTTTGATTAGAATGTAGCCTAGACATATTAACGAATCTATATCCCACTAATATTATAAAGCCGAAAGTTTGTTGGATGGAGGTTTGTTACCTCTTAATGCAAAAACCAGGCTACGGATTGAGCTGAAACTTTGCACACGTATTGATGTTATCCAGGATTAACACAGGCTATTTTTTATTCGGGTACAACACATGCGAAGCGGCGGGCAGAAGCTAGTATGTATACATTTTATAAATATTTGTTACCTCAAAACTCCGGGTATTTTCAGCAACATATAAGATTTTATTTCCTTCACCGTTAAGCACGAGTTAAGGAAACATCGTGAGGAAACTCGCGGCTTTGTTAGCTTCAGACGTATTGACCTGTTCTTTCCTCTAACTAACAGCTGACTAAGCTGAGAGGATGGTATAGGTGCTGGGCAAGCCTAATCCATCTAACAATGTCCCAGGGACTGCAGCGTCCCGTACAGCATGATTACCGTATGCTGACGCTGCATAAATCATCTTAAATAGATGCAAAGGCCTTACTTTTTTTCTAAGATTTTATTATTAAAGTAGGTTTTTTTATTAAATTGATGTTCTTTCATCAGAAGAGTACCTACATATGTATATGCAGTGCACCCAAACAATTTCGAATGCTATTATTTAGGTACGCTTACTTCTACATACAACAATAAAATTTATTCAATTGCATGAAATCATAAAATCAAACTTGAATTTGCAGCGCCCCAACAGGGTTCATATTATCTGCTGTTCGGAAAGCTGTTTCGGAAATTAACAAACTTAAAATACTTACTGGACTCTCGCTCTGAGCTTCTTCGAATTTTCTGATTTATCTGCTTATTATTACGATCACTATACGAGTATTATATTATTTACGCTATTTAGCTTATTATAAATAATATAATAATAAAAATAAATATAAGCTTTAATAGCTTATTTACGGTCTTATGCAGGCTTACTACATCTAAGTCCACGCGGATGAAGTCGCGGGCACAGCCGTAGGACGTCCACTGCTGGACATAGGCCTCCCGCCTATGTCCAGCAGTGGACGTTCTACTGCTCATGATCATGGATTTCCACAAACAATTAGTAATAAAAATAATATAATATATAAACTTAAACCGCCGTGGGGAGCCGGCAGTAGAATGATACTCCTCCTCTTATGCCCATGGATGCAGTAAGAGCCTGCTAAGGGATATCCCCGGAAGATGGGCAGCAGCGTCTATCCGTGTATCAACATCCCATACTGCACTCACCAACCCGCCTGCCAAGCGTGGTGAGTATGGCAACTACCCCTCATGGAGATTCATGAGGGAGGCCTGTTGTCATCAGTGGACGTTTTATGGCTGAAATGATAGATATATAAATATTATTCAATAATTATTAAATTTAGTATGCACTTTATTCATGAAAATCGGTAACCGTAAACACACATAATACTGCTATAATCATGACCCTTCCCAATTAACGTTATCTTAACGCGGATGAAACCGCGCGGGTCAGCTAGTATTTCTATAAAGAATATTGTTTGTCCGAGGAAAGTGGATGGTTCTATTACAGCGTATCTTAATAATGCTACTACATTACTATACATAAATACTTATACAGATATTATGTTTATCGAACGAGTGAGCGAAGCGAACGAAGATTTTAGAGCAGAATGTTTTTATGTGTATATGTATATGCCATCAATATTTGTCCGAGGATAACTCTTGAGCGGATAATCGGATTTTAATAAAATTTAAAAATTAAAGAGAAATCAATACGAATACATTTTCGAGGTGGAATTTTGATTAATGGGGTAGTTTTTGAGATATGGAAGTGCAATCGTTTATTTTTCTGAGAGATCTACTTTTTCGATGAAAGCTGTTATACTTCAAACGGCTATATCTAGAAAAGTGCTCATTTTAGACTTCCCGGGCTCACATGGGCTTAAAAGAAACTCTTTTTCGATAACAGTTGACAAAATATGTCATAACATAAAATCCAAAACTCAAAATTATCAACTACACTACCAATATTTCAATTTAGTAATTCCCATCTTGAAAAGGTGTTACAAGTTTTAAATTGTACAGGATGGGAATCCTTCGCAAAACCGGTGTGTAAGCACGCCATCTAGCGGCCACAGCTAAGAGTAAGTATTACTTGACGTAGGTAACAGAGAATGTACCTTCGGTGCTGTGTAGCTTCTGACCAAGTTAGTTTGTTCAAGCATAGATAGATGTCACTTATTCTAAAAGGATAATACGTTCTAATGTGTCTGGATTAAGAAGGTGTAGTACCTATACTCTCTATTTTAAAAATTAATTAATTAAATAAACTTTATTTCAGGCAACAAACTTAGTTTACTACAAAATGTTATAATACTTAAACTACGGCCCATATCTCGTAAGTTCAAATTTTTATCAATACCTTATAGACTAGTTACATAAAAATAAATCTTAATTACTAGATACTCGTTGGGAATGCGGCGACGAGTGACGCAGACACGGTGTCTCATTCCGTCGCTGCGCGGGATCGCGTTGCAGCGAATCAACGGAACTTGACGCTCTTCGGCCAAAATTCCGAATTTAAAAAGGTTGATAGCTTCTCAGTCGGAACTCTCACCACCAATGAATTAAGACTCACATTTTGGCGAGAATCCTTTTTTTTCGCCGTGGGGTGCCGGCAGTAGAATGATACCCCTCCTCTCATGCCCATGGATGCAGTAAGAGCCTGCTAAGGGATACCTCCGGAAGATGGGCAGCAGCGTCTATCTGTGTATCAACATCCCATACTGCGCTCACCAATCCGCCTGCCAAGCATGGTGAGAATGGCAACTACCCCTCATGGAGATCCATGAGGGAGGCCTGTGTTCATCAGTGGACGTTTTATGGCTGAAATGATGAATACGAATCCTGTCTTCTTTCGTAGATATTCTACCACCTCCACGGCCTGCACGATATAGTGAATGCGAGACACGCAGAGCAGTGGTAGGTACGTCCACTCGGAAATAACTGGATGCCAATGCAACTCCGCACTGGTTCCGGTTAGTGGGCTCGCGGCGCTTACGCACCTCCGTGAAGCCCTCCATATTACTGGGCTCCTTTGTTGGAGCCGGCTTTGGCGCAGCACTGCGAACTGGCTTACAGGGCCGCTTTTTCTTCCCCTTCTTTGTACAGCAAGCAAGCTGCGGGCGCGCAGCGGGTGTGGGGCAGCTTGCGGTTGCTATGGTGGCGTAAGGGCGCGGAGGGGAGGGCGCGCGCCCTTTGATATTGATGGTGATACGCCGGCAGCAGGCTGCTACACGCCCGCTATAAGTTCCTTTAGATGCCAAAACCGCGTAACTACTGTGCAGTGGATGGATGCCAAAGTCAAAGAACTAATTAAAAACTGTCATTTTTTCTTTGCCGAGAGACGAACAAAGGTAATGTAAAAAAAATTTAAATCTAAGGTTTTGAAGAATTATTTTTTCCGTATCCTCTAAAAATGGTCAGAACGTAGGAAAGCACAATGTAAATATTTCTAAATAAAGGAGTTGAGCTATTAAAAGGTTGTTGTTTGTATTAAAAAAATAGCTACCTTTTATGTATCACACACAACATAATATATCATTGCGCATCGCGTTGCGCTTTCCAGATCAGCGTTCCTTCAAATCGATTACGTCTTTGAAGACAACAGTCCTTAAATCAAGTAGTAGGTACCCACCGGCGAACAAAGATTCAAATCTTTGCTGGAGAAGTATTTGAATACCTAGGTAAAAGAGCAATAATAGCATGGTGTAAATTGTGGTATGTACCTACCTAGTTTTTTATGTCAAAGAATATAACTACTACCACAGATTACCTATTAGTACTGCGTAAGGAGAGTAGGTAGGTACTTACCTCCCTATACAAAGGTAGCTGTTTTTCTTAACCGACTTCAAATAAAAGAGGAGGTTCTCAGGCCGTCTGATTTTTGTATTAATCTCTTACGCGGCAGACTTCTGCATACTTCTGCATAAAAAATGGCCAAAATGCCAAAGTATTTGAGGACTTCACCGCAATTTTTTTAATTTTAATTTTACGGAAACACTACATAATGATAAATGATATAAATCATACACTATTGAATTTGTATTGAATTTTTTTTACACGTTTATTTATTCTACAAAACATAAAATAACTAACCTGATTTAACTTATAAATAACACCCGTCGGTACACTAAGCACGCGGAGCGTTCAAACCTCATGGACACCATCGGTACACTATGCGCGCGGAGCGTTCAAACCTTATGGACACCCTTATGGAAAATGTATCCATCATTTTATAAAACTGAATCATAGTTGATCAACCAATAAAAATAACTAGTTTTTTCACCACATTCGTTTTGTTATGAAAATCATCGTAGAAGCAACCCTAGCCACTCATTCGATGCCGCGTCACAGATTACTTGCACTTGCAAGTAATCTGGTGGGGCGGGTGAGAAAAGCAATCTCAACTCTATGCTAGCATACTTATGGTACACTCTTTCTCGCTGTGAACTGCTGGTATTATTTATATTATTATGCTTTTGTATTGGATGATGTATCTGTTGGTTTTTGTAATTTGTGATATCATTTAGTATACAGACGTCGACGTGATCATAACTCACTTTCAATAAATATAGACACTTGGATGCGAGTGGGATTTAACTAATCGTAGTGTTAATTAATAAAGTGAAAATGGTAAGTTTCATTTGTTTTAAGGCGCAAATAATTAACAACCTTGCATATTATTATGTAAGGCTGATATATATTTGTATATGTTTATACATATAATTAACTACCTTACATACATAATATTATGAAGGCTGATTAAATTTCAAAATTATCACCCGTCCAATATGTTCTGTTAAGCAGCACCATATTGGACGGGGTTTGATAATTGGCAATGAAAAATATTTATAATTATTTCAAAAAGGTAATGTATTGCTTCAAACATTAAAGCAGCATTTAAAAGTGTGTTTAACCAGCATATTATATATAAACAAACATAAATAATATTTTAATTGTGTTTGTTTATATGATTTCAATAAAGTAGGTAATATGAATAGTGTATTTGCAGCATAAAATTACCTTTTACAGCACATATTGGACGATTTTTAATAATTGGCAATGAAAAATATTTATAATTATTTCAAAAAGATAATTTAATGCTGCAAACATTTAAGCAGCATTTATAAGTATGTATGACCAGCATTTATAACTAATGTTTTGTTTATGTTGGTTTATATGATTTGAGTAAAAGTAGGTAATATTAATAATGTATTTGCAGCATTAAATTACCTTTTACCGGACGTATTGGACGATTTTAGATAATTGGCAATGAAAAATATTTATAATTATTTCAAAAAGATAATTTAATTCTGCAAACATTTAAGCAGCATTTATAAGTATGTATGACCAGCATTTTTATCTAATGTTTTGTTTGTGTTCGTTTATATGATATGAATAAAGTAGGTAATATTCGAACGAAGGTCGTAGTGGTAACTAGGCAATAATTTTCGAATAAAGTACGTATGTCCGCAATTTTTGGCCGAGGATAACTTTTGATCGGATGAAATTTAAATGTTGAGGAGATTACATCAATACGAATCGATTTTCGTGGGAGAATTTTGATTTTTGGGGCAATTTTTCGATATGCCCCCTTAAAGTTTTTTTTGTTCTATGAACGGATTGAGTATTGAACGTCTATTGAATATGCATGTCTATTATCTATATCTGCATGTCTATTAAACGGATGATCGGATTTTCATGAAATTTAAAACTTAAGGAGATCAATAAAAATCGATTGTCCTGGGAGAAGTTTGATTTATGGGGTACTTGTTGAGATTAGGGATTTATTAATCGATGTTTTTTGTACGAGCATAACTCTTGAACAAATGACCGGATTTTCATGAAATTTAAACACAGAGAGATTCCCAACACACGGTTAGTAGCCGATTACAATTCCATTTCCGCTGCAACCGTCGTTTAAAAGCAGGGGGTAAATATTTTATTTATTTACTTTCTAAAACTCATAGTTACAATATTGTTTCTTAATACTGTAAAATATATACTACTATTTATAAAACAAATCGAGTATATGTATATGAATTGCACGTACTAAAAAAAATACTTTAAATGCAAGATAATTCATTAACTTTTTGTTTTCCAGGAGTTGCTACCGCTGGTTGTGTTGGTAGGGATATTATCAATGTGCGAATCGGCTAACATTCTGTACATGATTCCATTTAGTTCGAAATCCCACAACATCGCACTAACGCCCATTGGTTTGGAGCTGGCTAGAAGAGGCCACAATGTTACTATCATAACTAGTTATAAGGCGAAGAATCCACCGCCGAACTACCACGAGGTGATGGTTGATGATAAACTAATTTGGGATGTTCTAGGTAAGAAACATGTTTTTTTTTTAAATAATATAAAACAACCTTTTCTTTAGCTTGCACTCAAATGTCCCAAAATCCTTAAATAAAAATAGAAAAAAAATCGGACTAGCTGAAGTTTTGCATACCTATAAACAAAGAGATCTTTATAAATAGCCTTGATGACAATACAATGAAATGCTTTTATTATAATTACTTGTTTTTAACTAATGACGAAATGATTACAATTTTAAGTCCAACACTATTATTATATAATAAACCGGTTCTTAATAGTCTAGTTATATGTATCGTAGGTTAATAAGTGATCCGCATGTCTTTGATTAAACTGTTATCTATGTGTATACTTATCATCTTAGGGATTTATGATATAAGAAAGATTTACTTATATGTCGCATCCAACACGAACGGAGGCGTTGCGACAGCTAACTTCACAGCACGCGCGCCTGACAGAGTCGTGTCATCCATCACAGAACTAGTTGACGAGCGGTCGCTAGAGAGCGCGGACGGTTATTCTGTACCCGGCGCTCGGTGGAGACAAACACGGAACTGTCACCCCGTCCGTGTTAAAATAGTGTACCTTACCTACCCTGTTAAAATTAATTATTGTAAAATACATTGTGATTCTCAGCAACACCTTGTTTGCTTTAACTACCCTGGACACGTACATAGCAGCTAGGTTGGAAGAAAAATGGACCAAAATCCTGACACTCCGACATCAGTTGTGGGATCGAAGTCTACGTGCACTGGCAGCGGGAACGAGTCACAATGCCGAGTACTTTTCGAGATGCAAAATCAACAAATCCAAGCCCTTATTCAAGCACTCAACAAGCCTACAAAAAACATGACGTCATTTTGCCGGAATTCAACCCAGATAAGTGCGACGCGGACGCTCAATCTTGGTGTAGTACCGCAGATTTATGCTTCGAAGGAAGAAATGACGAAGGAAGTCAACTTATTATGACGATTAGTAAGGCATTAAGAGGATCAGCTACGACGTGGTTATCGCAAATAACCTATCCAGGTATGACGTGGATAGAATTTAAACAATTATTTACGGCTCGATTTGTCTGTGCGGAAACTTCTGCCGCAACCCTCATAAACCTCAATAGTGACAAACCAAAAGAAAACGAGTCGTATGCCGCGTATGCCAGCCGTACTGTTACGTCATTGTTGAACAAATGGAAAGATTTAAGCGTGGAACAAATAACCAAATAGACGGTAATGGCACACTTGTCTCAAATCGACACTCGACTACAACGTCTAGTTTTTATAACGGAGGTTACCACACGTCAGCAGCTGCAACAAGTGCTTCAAGCCTTCACGTACTTGAAACGAAAGCTTAGTGCTCGTAAATATCGTAAGCTTAATGGACTCGTAAAAAGATGCAAACAAAGAACAATACGCCGAAGTAAAGAAATACCTACAAAGTTGAGATACAAATGAAAATGTTCTGATCTAGAAGATCCAAGATGCAAAATGTGCAAGTCATCGCGTTTTGAAATGAATAGGTATCTAATAATGGAGAAAAATGATGAATGTTCGAGTAAATTTATTACGACTGACCGACGCCAAGACAGTATGGATAAAGATGGACAAACAAAGGACACGGTGTGGACGACCATGTGACCTATGGTATAGTCCAATACACATAATCAGTATTGTGAATCGCGTATGAATGTTTTACTTGCGCGTGAGTCAAAGCTGCCTGATCCTGCGGTGTGTTTCCCGAGTATGATTATTTGCAGTAAACTGACAGGAGCGAGACGCAAAAAGTACAGCAACAATTTGGTGAGTTCGTTTCCTAAAATAAGTCACTGGTTAAGGCAATTTCACACGTGCAGTATGCACAAGTCTTTATAGATTTTTGTTAAATTATTGTACTTTGTTTGAATAAATTTAGCTCGATAAATAAAGGCTGTTAGAGAACTGTTCCAAAGACAATAATGTGAATTATTTCAATTACAATAGAAATAACGATTTCCAGGATAAGTAAGAAGTTAACATTCAGTTTTTTTTTGCACTGTAAACTAAATCTTGTCACTTATTTCTAAAGACTGTGTGCTCTAGCTTTGATAATTATGCTACCGAACATTTTGCTGTCCTGCTGTTTTTCAATTCCAGCGTAAGCGTGTGAGCTGTCAGCGTATCTGCGAGACCCCGTCTGCTGAGTGCCCGAATGCTGTATAGCGAACAGAAGGGGCAGATGATAACTGGCGGAACTGCTTCCAGAAATCTTGTGAGTCGATGAATTTTTATTTAGCCTTTTGGGTTGAAAAATGCTGTTTCCATCTATCAAAGAGCCATTATGAAGCCTCTAGCCGATCAAGCTAATGATTACGTCATAGTTTATGTTGATGACATTTTATTGTCTCTCCCAATATAGTTAGGATTATGGAAGTTTGTGGAGAGCTGTGTCACCTGCAAAATTAGTAAACCACACTCAGGTAGAGTACCGGTAGAACTTCACCCAATACCAAAGGTACGAATTCCTTGGCACAGAAAGAGTTTAAGGACTTTTGCGATAGTAAAACCATTCGACTTCACCTTATGGCTACAAGGTAATGTCGTGCTAATGGGCAGATGGAAAGGATAATTAGCGTGTTAAAGTCAATGTTAACCGCAGTAGAGTCTGACAAAGAAAGGTCGTGGCTAGATTCACTAGGTGAGGTACAACTTGCGTTGAATTGTACAGTCAATCGAGTTACGAAAGCCAGTCCGTTAGAGCTCCCGACAGGCAAAGTCGCGCGTCCCTTGAAATTAGTAGCTGATGACAACGACGAACCCTTATCTCTCGAGGCGGTTACATAATTGGCGACTGGCGGTATAGAGACATCTGCACGTTATGACAAAGAGCGTTTTGATAAAACAAAAGCAAACGTTTCTAAATTTTCAATCGGGGAATTCGTTCTTATTGAAAATGAAGAACGCAATCAAACTAAATTAGACGCTAAGTTTAAAGGACCATTTAAGATTGTTGATGTATTAGAGGGGAACCGTTATTTGTTGAAATCATTAACTAGCAAGCGTACCTATAAGTATGCTCATGATCGTGTAAGGAAGATGCCTGAGGGTCAAGTACCTATTGACAAAGACGAGATTTTGAGTGACTTAGACGTTGAGTAATAATCAGTTGTGTAGACAGGTTGAAAATTGAATGGGTCGGAGACTGTACCAGAGTATCGTAGCTGTAGCTCGTTAGAAATCGGCGTCTACCCCTGGGTAGTCCGTGAGTAAGCAGTAAGCGGTAGCTCTGGGTGGTGCAGTCGGGTCTTGCCTTGTAGCGAAGACCATAGAGTTATGGGACAACTCGACTTTAAGGAGCAAAACTATTTGCTGAGACTAAGGTTTAGTCGGAGACCATGAAATTGATACCTGTGAGCTGATTGATGGAAATTAAAACTAAAATCTGTAATGATTATGTTTTGTTGGTGTTTACTATTTGTCAATGGTGCTCGACCTCAGGATTCTTCTACCATTTTAGTAGTTTAGTTCACATAGCATAGTTTTGATTTATTTTGCCTTAATGTTGAGTTAATCTAAAGTATGTTTGAATAAAAATCACTTTGGTAAAATAGTTTCTTTATTCAAAAGACGCTGTTGTAAAATAAAGCCCTGGTACACAGGGTTGGCCGAACGGAAATTGTGCTGGTTGCTCTCTTGTTCTAGATTAACACACGAGGACGTGTGTCAGCGCAAGGATGGCCGTGTCGCATCCAACACGAACGGAGGCGTTGCGACAGCTAACTTCACAGCACGCGCGCCTGACAGAGTCGTGTCATCCGTCACAGAACTAGTTGACGAGCGGTCGCTAGAGAGCGCGGACGGTTATTCTGTACCCGGCGCTCGGTGGAGACAAACACGGAACTGTCACCCCGTCCGTGTTAAAATAGTGTACCTTACCTACCCTGTTAAAATTAATTATTGTAAAATACATTGTGATTCTCAGCAACACCTTGTTTGCTTTAACTACCCTGGACACGTATGTACATAGCAGCTAGGTTGGAAGAAAAATGGACCAAAATCCTGACACTCCGACATATATAATTTTATAAAATTTTAAATTACTTGTAGGTAAAGTAATCAGAAATGCTCTTTTGTTGACTTTGCCTCATTCTTTACCTGCGGTTACTGCTATCATCATATCAGCCGTAAAACGTCCACTACTGAACACAGGCCTCTCTCATGAATCTCCATGACGGGTAGTTGTCATACTCACCACACTTGGCAGGCGGGTTGGCGAACGCAGTATGGATGTTGATACACGGAATGACGCTGCTGCCCATCTTCCGGAGGTAGCTCTTAGCAGACTATTTCTGCACCCGCGGGCAAGAGAGGAGGGGCAACATTCTACTGCCGGTACCCCACGGCACCGCTATCTGAAAGGTTAATTCAGCGTGTTCAAAACGCTTGCGTCCGTTTGTTTTCACATACCTCCCCGCACAAATGTTAGTCCATTTCTTAACACTTCTAACCTCTTAAAAATTAAAACACGTAGGCATTTGCACCTTGGAGTCCTTATTTTTAGTGTCATGTCAAGAAAAACACCATTATATCTGTACAGTAGGCCTAAGTGGTTTAAGGATTCATCGCGATATGCACGACGAGCTTGTAGTTATGTGTTTATGACACCGAGACACAAATCTGTGACCTTTCGTGGTTATTTTTACTTGGTGGTATACCTCCACCCATACGCATCCTGAAATCAGTAACGTCCTTCAAATCGGCGTTAAAAATTCACTAATTATTCAAAAAAGCTTGTAACTTTTTGTTTTAGACACGTGTACCGATTTATTGGTTTGTCTTTTCCTGCTTGAAATAATTATAACAAATCCCTATTCATCTTTAAACGTAGTATTAAGTTCACGCCCAGTACACTAAAAATTCACTGCTCATTTATTTTCATAACGAAAAATATGATTTCTTGTTTAGTTTATGTATTGGCGTAACATATATTGCGACTACATAGTATATTATTAATTTACTATGTAGTTGGAATAAATATTATTTATCTTGTGTTTATCATACTAAATGTATTCTGTATGTATGTACTATGTAATGTGTGTACCTATTATCCTTTTACTGCCACACGTGTCATCGCGTATTTAATACTTTGTTTGGTCTGGCTAGCCACATGGCTGATGTTAGATATAAAAACAAGTAACTCAGAAAAGGGTCGTAGAAATATATAGTACATCGAAGTCGATGAGGACTATACACCGTGCCCGTTAATAACCCGAAAGATTTAAGCCAACGATTCTAGAGCCTAATTAGAGTATATAAAATTATATAACATAAAGTCCAAAAACCCATACTTAAGGAGATATTAATTATTTAAAACAAATCACAAGTTAAAAAATCTCCAGTCTAACACACCCTAAAAGCCACCTAACTACGTAGGTACTACTTTTACACGCAGTGTTAACTTGACACTTCTTGTCATAGAACACAAGTCACGGAATTCGCCGTTCGTCGTATGATTTCGGAGCGATTCGTGAAGTGTCACGCTCGCTCTCTGTTTCTCTACTTGAGTTTCTCAACTAAAGACTTGTTCACAAAGAAGCGGGCAATTCATATGATTTAATTTGTACTGAAATAGTAATTTCATTAAGACAAATAATTAGACCCATGTTGATATAATATTACTTACTCGTATTGTCGTCAAAAATACGTGATTTAAATCTATCGGGTTATTAAGGGACACGGTGTATATTATCCTTTTCTGCATTTGTGAAGCCTCTTTGATTACGTCTGAAAACCAGCGCTGCGTGCCGTTCTAAGCCCGAGTGGCTGGAACGGCACGCAGCACTGGCACGCGGTAATATGCTGAGACGAGGCCGATTTAGATAACACTGCGCTATGTGGTCTTGCTCTGCACTGATTTTTTTTTGTTCATGTTTATTGCATGCTAGGAAGTCGCGTTGTAGGTGCATCTAGGTAATATTAGTCTAAGTTTACTGAATGTGCGTGTGAGATAAATAAACGCATTTAATTTTAATTCTAATTCCAGTACCATATCAGCTAACGTCCCGCGTCAGGGGTATATTATACATTGTCCCGTGCCACTCCCGCGAGCCGAGCTAGCTAAACTTTGGTCTATGTATAATATTGACATTATTTTTTTTAGGCATCGAAAAGCCGATAGTTTTTGATATGGTGCAAATATCAGCCGAAGAATTCCACCACCTGATCCTATTCGGCGGTGGGCTGGCAACAACAGAAGTGACTCTAAACTCCACCGACGTTCAGAAGTTTCTGGCCAAAGACAACACTTTCGATTTGGTCATTAGCGAACAGTTCTTCCAAGAGTCTCTAATGATCTTAGCCCACAAATACAAAGCACCTCTCGTGCTTGTGACGACATATGGAAACTGCATGAGGCATAATATCGTCACACGAAACCCACTTCAGTTGGCAACGACTGTCCAAGAGTTTCTGGATTTAAAAGATCCCAGCAGTTTTTGGGGAAGAATGAGAAACTTCTACTTTACAATTTACGAATATGTTTACTGGAGGTACTGGTATTTGGAGAAACAGGAGGCTCTAGTTAAGAAGTACATACCGAATCTAGGAGAACAAGTGCCGAGTTTGTACGAAATGCAGCAGAATGCTTCGTTGATTTTGGTAAACGGACACTTCAGTTTTGACCCACCTACGGCCTACCTTCCAAACGTAATAGAGATTGGTGGATCACATCTCAGCAAAAGTGATTCGAAACTACCTGACGTAAGTACTTATTTAACTAATTAAAGTAGAAATACCATTATCGGTTAAACTAGTTTAATACCTACTATCAACATAAATCGTCTTAAACCATTGATAAGTTATCAATGTCCAAAATATGGAATGAGATTACAAAAAAGCAAACACGTTATTGTTCACTTATATTATGTAGGAAGTGTCTTGTCATCATCTCAATGATTAATTCCAAGACATATACCTACTTACAAGATGATTGACATCCATTTTCGTAATTGGTAGGAACAAGTTTAATTTTGCTAACTCATTCTTAGTGTTGTTTGCATAATAATCTACGTTATTATGACCAGTAAGGGCCTTTGCATCTATTAAAGATTATTTATACAGCGTTGGCAACTAGTCATCATGATACCCGTACGCTGCAGTGACTTGGACATTATTTGATGAGTTAGGCTTGCCCAGAACCTATACCGTCCTCTCAGCTTAGTCAGCTATTAGTCAGAGAAAAGAACAGGTCAATACATCTAAAGCTAACTAAGCCGCGGGTTTCCTGACGATGTTTCCTTCCACGTCAAAGCACGTGTTAAGTGTGCACATACATTTTTCAAGAAAGAAAATTGGTGTTGGCTGGTATCGAACCCACGACCTTCGAATTGAAAGTCCCCCTGACTTTTAATCCGAAGGTCGTACATACCACCCGACCAACACGGCTCTTTTTATGATCATACGCATACGTTGTACCCTGATAAAAAGTAGACTACGAGTAGGTGTTAATCCTATAGTCAACATCTATACGTTTGTAAGATTTCAGCTCGATACGTACACTAGTTTTTGCGTGAAGAGGTAACAAACCTCCATACAAACAAACTTTCGGCTTTATAATATTAGTGAGATATACATTTTCCAAATCTGCCGTGTGTTATCCGACTTGTGTGTTATCTCTATCTATCGATGCGAAGTTTGTGCGTTTGATAAAAAAAACAATTTTATCAAAAAATATATGTACATTTCCTTATCTGTGGCATCGGCTGCTGCAGAGCCGATGGACAAAAAGTCCCCGTCTGTGGCACAAGATTCTAAAGTTTATTGTGTATTGATTCGTTTGTTTTTAAAGTTTTATCACAGTTTTATCTCGTTTTATACCTTAGACTTTATTTTAACTGCTCTAACTTGCACAAAGTATAGGGAAATAACAAGGATGGCATATGGACACTTGTTAAATGTCTAGAAAACAAAATCAATGACTAGGTATAAACTTTAAAAAAAAAATGCAGTTCGCTGTTGCCTTTTTGGTTAAAACTAATGGACTTTGCCGTGGGGTGCCGGCAGTAGAATGTTGCTCCTTCTCTGCCAGTGAATGTAGTGAAAATCTGCAAAGGGAAGATGGGCAGCAGCGTCTTTCTGTGTATCAACATCTAGCACTGCGCGCACCAACCCGCCTGCCAAGCGTGATGAGTATGGCAATAACGATCAGCTCGTGATCATGAGGGGATCCATGAGGGAGGCCTATGTCCTACGTCGTCCTACGTCGAGGCGTCCTACGCCATCCTAAGATGATGAGAATGAATTTTAGATAATTAAGTGTTTAACCAATGATTTGAATGTGAATGGGTTCATATTGATCAGTTTTTATTACGTAGAATGTGTATATTATCAAGGCTTTAGACAAAAATAGCAGTTTCAACAAACACCTAAGATTCTTCCATGTTAATTTTCAAATTAAAATTACTAGTACATTTCGATGTATAATGGCACAGAACTTTGATTAATGTGTTAGCTTATATTCTAACGATTCCAATGATATTAACTTTTTATACGTCTCCTTTACAAAACTTAGAGATATCGTAATACTGGCCTACGGCACCGATATATCGCGACAAAAAAGAGCGAGACAAAAAATCGCTCCACAGACTTGGCATCAGACGTAGGTACCTACCTGTTTTTTCCTTTGAATATTGCGAAATAAACTGAGAGAATGGTATCTGTGCTGGATGGGTGAGCCTAATACATCTTACAAGGTCCTAGGCACTGCAGCGTCAAAAACGGTTGCTGACGCTGTATCGTCTATGGGAATGGGCCATTTACTGATAAACATAAATATACTTATCGATCGCTATTATACCTCTATAAAACATCTCAGCATTATTTATCCGATGATCTATTTACGCTTAAAGCTCTTTTTTGTCACTGTAGTTATATGTTAACAAAACATTTTTTTAGGATCTGCAAAAACTTTTGGATGAGGCTACTCATGGAGTGGTTTACATAAACTTTGGCTCAAATGTGCAAAGCTCAGAGATACCACCAGTGAAGAGAGAGGCTTTCCTCAACGTGTTCAGGAAACTGAAACAAACAGTGCTGTGGAAATGGGAGGACGACCATTTGCCAAATAAACCAGAAAACTTGGTCGTGAGGAAATGGCTACCGCAGAAGGATATTCTATGTAAGTGAATGAAACAATATCTATTTTACCTTATTTTAATTATGTGTCTGGGCACATATATAAGTCGTTGGGCTGAAAGGGCTGTGGGTAAAAGTGGCGTCGTTTGTAAAGTTTTACAGCCACTTATGAAACCTTGATCTTCAGCAAGAAAAAAACAAAAGAAACAAAGTATATGTTTCTAACGTAACCGCCTAGCCTAAACAGTATCGGAGACTTTTTATAATTGTTTTTATAAACAAGTCTAACATTAATATAATTACTTCTAACGTAAGAATTTGTTTTAAGAACAATCTTTACCAGCATTTAAATAAATTGCGCTATGTAGAATTCCGTAGTTAACTGCCGTAGACCTGTTGTTAGAAGTTGGTGTTTGTTTTTACGTTTCCCAAAACATATTAGCAGGAAAAAATAAATTCAGTTTTCGGTTTAAAGTATTCCGGTATGTTTGGGAAACCGACTCACTCTTCAATGTTAAAAATCCACGAGTGGCGATGTCGAAAGATAGCTAAGCTGTATATCTTTTCATTTCCGTCGCTTCTTTCTACTCATCACCATTATCATCATCGTCGTCATCAACAGGGTCATTAAAGTCAAAAATAAGAAAACAATATTTATAGATCACGTTATCCACAGTACCCCTCAACCAGCTTAATGCTTCAGCCTGTCCAATCAGTGCGGCATGCCGAAAATTATATAAAATTATGTAACTAATAAGTTCTAATAAATAAATAAATAAATAAATAAATAATGCTGGACAAATCACACAGCATCATCTAGCCCCAAGCTAAGCAGAGCTTGTGTTATGGGTACTAGATGACTGATATACTTAATACATTATACTACATAGATAGATATTTTTATTATATATAGAAAAACACCCAGAACACCCTGAACAAATATCTGCAGATCGTACAGACATTTGTCCCGAGGCGGGAATCGAACCCGCAACCCCTTGCGTCGCAGGCGGACCTTCGCCCGCTGCGCCACAGAGCTCGTCGTTCTAATGTTTCAACAAATTGTTTTGTACTCTTTATTTTTGTTTTATTTATACCTTCCCAAAATAATCTATGGGATACTTTCCCATAGTAATCTATGGGAAGGTTAACTTGAGAATGGAAACTACAGTCAAATAATTTCTATTGAAGGTATAGCAGTGACTTTTAAACATAAATATCTTAGCTCAGATATACTCTAATTAGGTTCTGTAATCTATCACTTTAGGGCAAAGATCACTTGTTTGTACTTGGAATGCACTATTATAGAATAGTAGTAATCGGTTCTCTATTTTGTCTGTGTATCCATAAAAAATATTTTCATGATCATCGATTGCCCAAATAATCACAATGTTTAATAAAAGGATCCTTAACACAGTTTCCACCAATATCGGTATCCATAATGATTACAATCCATAAAGTGTAAATGATGAGTAAAGAATTTATTTGAATAGTTTTCATGTTCAATAATATTTTGTTGGCGGCTGGTGCAGCTGTCGCGTAGTTTTTTCACTAGCGTTACTTATATGTGACTAGTGCTAATAAATAATGTCTGCTTCTTGTCGTTTGCCTTTAGATTTTCATAAGGCACTATTAAAATCAGGCGGTGGATGCAGACGGCTTCCAACCGCAGTACTTGGAGATCAATGAGGGAGGCCTTTGTCCAGCAGTGGACGTCCTACGGCTGAAATGATGATGATGACTATTAAAATAATTACTACGACTAAATAATTAGGCATGTGTTTTTTTCTTACCCTGTTTTTTTATGCTGGGGTTGTTTACTGTATCTCGGTTCTGTTACAGGCAGTGTTTTCCGATGGTTATAAAAAAAAAAACGTAATAACCTACTGTCCTTCCATCTCGTTTCTGCCACAGGCAGTTTTTTTGGATGGTTATAAAAAAAACATAATAACCTACTGTCTCTCCTTCTCGGTTGTGTCACAGGCAGGGTTTTCGGATGGTTATAAAAAAAAAACCTAATAACCTACTGTCTCTCCATCTCGGTTCTGTCCCAGGCAGTGTTTTCAGATAGTTGTAAAAAAAACCTAATGACCTTCCCTTCCGTTCTAAGTTCCGGTCTTCCGTCTAAACGCCCTTCCGTCTCGATTCTGCCACTGGAAGGTTTTATAATCTTTCGAAAATATTCGGGATAAAAAGTTTTTTGATTCGTTTTTAATATGACACAATGTTTAAAACGATGAAAATTATGGAAATGATGTATTAGGTAATATAATTTTATGCCTATGGACCTTTAGGATGAACAATATCTTATTGAAAATTATTATGTTAAAGGGACCATAATATTATGAATGGTGATGTTTCGGAGACACTTGTTATTGATTAAGATTTTCAGACAATCGTTTTTCGGAGACAAAATGTACCCGTAGCCATAGTAATCACATCACTGGTAACAATAAAAACAAAATAACGCCCACCCTCCTTACAAAGTTACCCAAACCCCTTCAAATTCTTTGTTGCGATAACCATAATGAAAAATGTAAAAATTAAGAATGCTTGCTTATTAAGTACCTATCTACTGTGTGACTAATTTATATTGCAGCTCATCCAAACATCAAAGTGTTCATAACCCACGGCGGGTTAATTGGAACTCAAGAGGCAATATTTCACGGAGTACCAATTATCGGCGTGCCTGTGTACGCTGATCAATACAACAACCTGCTTCAAGCCAAGAATCTCGGCTTTGGAAGGATACTTGAATACAACGACATTAATGAACAATCACTTCAAAACCACCTCGACGAGGTTCTACGCAACGATTCGTATAAAAGGAAAGCCGTGGAAGTGTCACAGCGATTCAGAGATCGGCCGATGAGCGCTTTGGATACTGCAACCTTCTGGATCGAATACGTGATAAGGCATAAAGGCGCCGCCCACATAAAGAATCCAGCGATAAACCTTAGTTGGATAGCTTACGCCATGCTAGATGTTTATGCGTTTATTTCAGTAGCAGTTTTACTATTTCTCTTTATATCATATAAAATTATCATGATTTTACGACCCTCTAAGAAAAGTACAAGTTCGTCAAAAGCATATAAGAAGAAGCATCATTAGATTAAATGAATTTGTATAAAATAACTTTAAAGGGAAAAGCTCGATAAATGCCATCTAGAGCCATCCAACAAACGCTATCCATAAATGATACATTTATGAAGAGTACCTATGTATTTGAATGAAGCATTGGTGTTTGAATAAGCACAGTGGTTGCTTTGTCTACTTTTACTACTGTTTTAAGAGCACAATGAATTTAGAGAGACAGAGAGCTCAATTAAATTTCTTCGCATTAAACAGTAACGATAAAGAAATAAACAGGCTACTTACATGTTTATTTATTATCAGTTATCAATGATCGAGAAATTATTAACTTCTACGTTAACACAACAAAAAATATATTAAATAAGGATCTTGAGTTTACAAAAGTTGTTTTTAAATTCCATAACCGTGAAAGGCCCGCAGTAGAATATTGCCCCTCCTGTCTTCACACAGGTCAGAGTGTTATTCCGTGTATCAAAATCCTGTACTGCGCTTGACGACCCGTTTGCTAAGCGTCGTAGGCATGATCACTACTTGTATCTTCATGAGGGAGGCTTATGTCTAGCAGGGGACGTTCTACGGCTGAGATGATAATGATGATAATGTCATTACTGATTATCGATTAAAAAAAATACATTATGACAGTAAAATACAATGAAAATATCCAGTTTTAATTCCGCTAATGCTGAGATGCATATGCACCGCCCTCCCTGCTAATAATTATGCACATGCAGGGGGAACCAGGCTGTTAGTGCAACATGCATACCCAAACCCACACGACGACACGTGTTGTCACAGCGGGCGGGAGGGCGGTGCATATGCATCTCAGCATTAGCGGAATTAAAACTAGATATTTTCATTGTATTTTATTGTCATAATAATATGGATTTCCGCAAAGCAACGCCTGATTCTATTAATTATAAAAAAATACTGTATATTAAAATTATATTGCGTTAAGTTTAAACAGTGAACTATCTCATTTATCTCAGCTCATCTAACTTATGAATTCGTAATGTACCCTGCTTGACTCGTTCGTGGCGTCATTTCTCTTCGTTTTATGACAGATCCAGACTCATTCCGTATTCCTTTGTTTTGACCTAACTTACGCGTGTTGTAAAGGGAAGTTTCGTGTTGTGAATACAACCAAGATTCTAGTCAGGTTCTTACTGGCACAGTCTGTCAATATCTGCTTAACGGAAAACATTTTATATAATCGATAAAATGTATGTTGATACCAAATAAAGGATGCTTGTTTATACATTTTTCGCAAAGATAAACTTCTTGAATATGTTTGAAAAGAAAAACTCTTTAGAAGAACTAGATAATTTGATTTTCTAAGCACAGTTTTGATCATTTCCATCAAACTCTGGAATGTCAAGCATTAGTTCACTGTTCAAGTTCTCCGTCCTTGCAATAATTGCTATTGCAAAACTTACTCAAACTGTAGATATAATTATTCTATTCTAAGAAGGTTGGTACATATTTCATAGTTTATTACTTACCTTTGTTTTAGAAGGGTTATTCACACGTCTGGGTCTGCGTTTCATCGTCCTCTAAGTTTAAATTTCACTTCACTGCTGAGCTAAATGGCTTTGAATGTGCTTCAAAGTTTGAACGTTATTCAATCATCAGTTTGGGATTTTTGCGCCGTCGTGACTATAAATTCTAATATCGGAAAGTGCTTTGGAACAGCCGACAACTTTATGTTATGAATGTTGAATTCTGGTGCAGGTGGTTATCAATCTTGAGCTATTTCAACTTGACGAGCTGCCAAGCAACGAGTAGCCAGTAGAGCTGTTACCTCAGCTGCAGCTTGAATCTCACTAATATTAAAAAGTAGAAAGTTTGTTTGCAAAAACTATACTACGGATTGAGCTGAAACTTTGTACTTTTAAAGATGTTGACAAGGATTAACACATATGCTACTTTTTATTGGGACACAACGTAACCAAAGCGGCGAGCAAAAGCTAGTTACTGATAAATATATGTAATGTACTAATTTTGGTTTGACGGTGAGGCTAATGGTGGTTGTATGTTAAGAAAAGAAACAAAAATCAGCTGACTTTTAGATTGTCACTACCGTATAGTCGGCGTTCCGCATTGTTTGGACTGTTTTGCGGTAGCATAGTGATTTCTTTTTATATTGATATCTCATAAGTCAGTTGTCTCAAGAATACATTTGCCAGTATGTCAAGCATTTGCAGTTTTAAGAAGGCGACTAAAACACCATTGCGTTGTTTAGAACTTCCGTAGGTTAGAAAATAGACAGCATTGCTGTAGTGTGTGACTTATGTGATTTCCAAACTCCCTGTGGAGAGAATAGCAAAGCCTTCTTATCGGGAAAGAGGCCACTGCCGAATACTGAACCGATAAAAGCTGTTGTGATGATGTTGAGAGCAGTCAAATATATAAACCAAACAAATTAGAAAACCGACGTCCAAAATATATGAGCTTAATTTATTTTACGATTTACAAACAACAAGGGCTTTAAGATAACAGGGTAAAATTGCTCCAGCGTCATAAAGAGGTTGATATTCATTTGCCAACCGTTTCGCGTTGGCGTGAATGCCAGATCCCCAAGTTTTAATTGCGAACTCTTAATGAGATAGGCTCAGACTGGCTCAAAGTAGTCCACCCTATAATCGGTATAGAGGGATATAAGTCATTTGTTTGTCAGATTACGGGGCGCTTTCATTGGTATTAAATTGTGCCGTTTTGAAACTCCTGCCAGGTTAGTTATTGGTTTGTAAAACCAACTGGCTAGAGTCAGTGCCTGCTTGTATTTATCATGGTATTATATAGTATAATATGTGAATGTAACTTGACGCTGCCAAACGTGGTGAGTATGGTTATACCACTTCATGATCAGTACTTGGCGATCTATGAGGGAGGCCTATGTCCAGTAGTGGACGTCCTACGACTGATATAATGTTGAAAAGAATGCAAGCATTAACGTCCTGTCTTATCGACATAATGACCTTGACAGAATGGATATTATTAAACGTTTCTCCGAGACAAATCAAATCTTGTTAGATTAACACCACGAGATATATTTTATTCGTTGGATAATAAATTCCAAGACATCGTGCAGGATGTTAAAAGAGACACTGCTGTTTGGCGAAAATCTCACAGATAAGATAAAACCTCTCAATCGGCTAAAAAATCAGGCCTTCAGATGAAGAAATCTATTAAAGAAGCTTCTACATCAAAAAAGCAGCCCTATCGACATCGCTGTCGATAGGGCTGCTTTTTTGATGTAGAAGAACTCGAGGGGCCCCGTCAAAATCAGCATCATTGTAATGATGTAAAATACCAATATATGTATGTATATCAAAAATATTTCTTATACCTAAGACCGACACCAAAAACATAATTATTCTTAATCTTAAAACTTTGAACAAATTTGTCGACACCCGACATTTCAAGATGGAAGATTTTCGTACTGCTACGCGGTTATTACCTTCATTGAGCTATTATATGGCTACCATTGACTTGAAAGATGCTTACTTTCTCGTTAATGTACATGAAGCATCTAGAAAATATCTAAGGTTTAAATTTGATCTACAAACCTATGAATTCCAGTGTCTCCTTTTTGGGCTATCAATAGCAACTTTTTTACTAAGCTGCTGAAACCTTTTAGTAAATTATTTAGACAACTTTTGTCTAGTTAAGCTATATGTCTAGGTAAGCTATATAATGACTCTCTCAATTGTTTCTCGGAAACAATACACTTACTGAACTCTTTAGGATTTGCACTTAATTATGACAAGAGTAGTCCTGTGCCAAGTCAGTGTCGTAATTTTTTTGGTTTTGAATTTAATTCCATAAAAATTACATTAGGTTTTCCTATCGAAAAGCTTTTGAAAATTTTTGATTTAATCTTTGAGATTTCTAAGAAAAATCACATAAAAATTACAATAATATAATAAGAGAATGTGATTATAGTTTTTCGTAAACTTTCGCGATCACAATTCATTATAATATAATAACATAAACACGGGAATTTATCGCGCTTGATGGACACTCCAATGAAATCTCCAGTCAACCCGGGACCACGATTGTTGAAACACAGTCGAAACGTCGGGAATAATCAAAAGGTATTACGCGATAAATTCCCGTGTTTATGTTATTATATTATAAAGAATGTGATTATGCCAAATTTTCAGGTGTTATTACATCGGCATGTCCGGCTGTACGTTATGGCTGGATGTACACAAAACTTTTTGAGCGGGCAAAATTTTTAAGGCAATCGGAAGAGATAAAATGTTTTTAAATAAAAACTTGACGAGCGATTTCATGTGGTGGAAACAACACATTATGACAACTAAAAATCCCATTCGTAATGGCCGGTATTTTTCAGAGACTTTCTCGGATGCCTCTTTGTCAGATTGGGGATGGAAGATATAACCGGCCGCATGCCGCGATGCATGGTACGATAGACCATAAAGCTAACCGATTATATCATTTGGGTTAATATGCGTTTCCCAAGGTGGGATGGACTGGCTGAAATCCAATAATTCTAGGTTTCTCAAAGATGCGTATAGTAATTATAACGACGTTGCACAGGCTAAAATCACTAGGTAATTAGGAAGGCTTACTAACCTGGCAAGTCCAGCAATCTCTGAGGGTCCAGGGCTGCGCGGGAATCCTTTCACTTCACTACACAGAGAGGCGAATTCCTTTGGCTGGCAACTATTTTGTGGTAATGCGACCTTTCCCAAATATATTATGGGACTCGGTAATAAGTGTCCCACGATTCCAAAGAACGAATCGCGACGGGGACACATGCGGGAAATATAATTGAGTTGCGTGCGACCGACCAGCGAGGCGTCTTGATTGCAACTCGTCTTGTCAAGGTGACCGACATTAGAAAAAATGCAGAGTGCATACGCAGCAAAATATCCGTCGTGTGGATTATAGTGTACGCACACACGGACACGTAGGAACATCGCGTAATAGCCCAATATGGGATTACACAAAATTCCCAGAAAAGTAAACCAACCCTTAGTTTACCTATAGATAATTAACTATGCAATGTCGTTTATCTAACGTTTAAATTAAGTTACGCTCGCAATGCTGTCGGCGTAACCATATTCCCCGGCTTGAAAGGTCCTAATCTTTCAAAACAAAAAAGAGGAAACAACAATTAACAATTGCATATTATCATCATGAAAACTCTACCTTATGAAAGAAACTAAATTTATGAAGGAATTTTATAAACTAGTTAATAAATTTAATTAAACCTAACTTCTGCATTATAAAAATTAGATACCAAAACTTATTGTGTTGGCAAAGGGCACAACTTAACTGTTGGCCGTTGAAAAAACCCACTCTGAGTCTTGATCGTTGCGACTCTAACTACCCCGTTCTTATCCGGATAGGCTTCAGTCACTAAGCCTATCGGCCAATGTAGAGGCATAACGTTGTCCTGCATAGAAACAACAACCATACCAGTCCGTAAAGGATTAGCAGGTGTGTTCCATTTTTGCTTGGATTGAAGGGTGTGCAAGTATTCATTGCGCCACCGCTTCCAAAAGGAATGAACAAGTTGATCATTTAATTCCTGTCGCGAAATAAGATGTAAGCGCGTTTCAGTTACCTCGCGAGCAGGAAAAAAGACGAGTGGTTTCGTGTTAAGAAAATGTGCAGGAGTTAATGCGGCGGGTTCTGACGGATCGGAGCTAAGCGCGTAGAGCGGTCGCGAGTTTAACAAAGCTTCAACCTGAGTTAGCATAGTGCTAAGCTCATCATAGGTGAGTATTTGTTGTCCAATTACCTTAAGAAGGTGCGTTTTTACACCTTTTACTTCACTTTCCCAGCATCCACCGAAATGGGGTGCTCTACACGGGATAGTTTTCAAAGTTATTTTATTATCCGCCAGTTCCTTTTCCCAATATGTGCTGTATTCATGCGATAAGAATTGGTAGAGTTCACGAAGATACGATTTTGCACCAATAAAGTTGGTGGCGTTGTCTGTATAAAGACATTCGATTGGACCACGGCGAGAAAGAAAACGTTTAAATGCCGACAAGAAACTTGCTGTGCTTAGATCTGAGGCGACCTCCAGATGAAGAGCACGCGTTGTCAAGCACGTAAAAAGGCATATATACGCCTTGCGACTCTTTTGGCCTCTGCCGCGAACGGAGGTTATCATAAGCGGGCCAGCATAATCACACCCAGTGTGAGAGAACGCTTTAGGAGCGCTTTCAACGCGAGAGTGTGGCAAGTCTGCCATGACCGGAAACACGGGTCGCGGCTTGGCTCGAAAGCAAGCATTACACTTAAAAGTTATATGACGAACAATACGCCGTGCGGACAAAATCCAATAGCGCTGTCGTAAGAGAGACAGAAGCAAGTTTGGACCTGTGTGAAAATTACTAGCGTGATAGTGGGATACCAAAAGTTCCACTACGTGGTCCTGTCGAGGAAGTAGAATTGGGTGACGCGACTCAAATTCTAAATCTGAGTTGGCTAGACGTCCACCAACGCGAATAAGTCCATTATGCAGAAACGGGCTTAGTTTCTGTACTGGCTTAGAACATAACTTGTTGCGATTTAATCGCTCTAAATCGGATTCAAAATGAATTCGTTGAACAGTTCGCCACACAACTGATTCAGCAAAGTTCAAATCGAGCGCGGTTATTGGGCCTATAGGAAGCCGCTTTAGAAATTTGTAAACAAAGCAAATTGTTTTCAAGTATTTTTTCCAGGAGGAAAACCTATTGGAGAGGTTATACAGAATGTCTTCGGCAGGAGAATTCACCTTTGACATTGCCGGCGATAAAGCAGGTAGAGCCACTGGCTTCATTTCGGGAAGCTCTTGCGTCTCACCTGGAACGAATGGTTTTATAGGCCATTTGTGGCGGGGTAGTTTGAGCCAGGGCGGTCCAGTCAACCACAGTGGATGATGGATAAGCTGGGCTGGCGTCAAACCGCGGGAAAGACAATCACTAGGATTATCTGATCCTTTTACATGGAAGAAGTGTTTTGCCGAGAGATTTTCGTGAATCTTGGCTATGCGATTGGCCACAAACGTGTGCCAGCGATGTGGCGAAGAGTGGATCCAACTCAAAGTTACAGTTGAGTCTGAAAATGCTACGACAGCCTCAATGGCATATCGGGAGGAATAAAGATCAAAAACTCGCTTTATCAAAGTTGATAAAAGCAATGCGGCGCATAGCTCCAGACGAGCCAGCGAAATAACTTTAAGAGGAGCGACCTTGGACTTTGCACATACTAGCGAGATGGTTATGTCTCCATCTGGTTTAACTACGTGGGCGTAGACAGCACCACCGTAGGCTTTCTCGCTAGCGTCTGCAAACCCAACTAATGAAACTTTACAGTTTTCAATTACGCCAATGTGGCGTGTGAATTTAAGCTGCGAAATATGCGGCAGTTCATCTTGAAACTGCTGCCACAGACGAACTATGCGGTTTGGTGGGACATCATCCCATCCAATTTTTACAAGCCAAAGATCTTTGATCAATAGCTTGGCGTACAAGATCATGGGCGCGACTAAACCCAGAACATCGAAGAGGCGAGCGATAGACGACAGAATATTTCTCTTCGTGCAAGGGCGATTGTCAGAATTGACTTGGAATGCGAAATAGTCTTCGTCGGGAAACCAACGAAGCCCAAGAACCTTTAGAGTCGGATCCTTACTTAGATCGACACTGTGCGCGAGCCGCAGTGACTCGGGAATAGCCTGAAGAACCTCAGGGCTATTACTTGACCATTTAGTCAACTCAAAATCACCAAGTGAAAACAACTTAATCAGTTGGTGAGCGGAATCTATTGCTAGCGCAATGCTAGGAATAGAACTAGCGATATCATCGATATAAATATCTCTATTTAGAATCTCGCTTGCGAGAGGACAATTTTGACCCTCATCCTTACACAATTGTTGAATGGTGCGGATGGCGACAAAGGGCGAGCATTTGAACCCAAAGGGAAGAACGGAAAATTGCAGAATTTGCAATTCCTCGTCTTCGTGAAAGCGATATAGTATACGCTGAAGAGGACGATTTTCAGGACGTACTGAAATTCTGAGGTACATAGCTTTAACATCAGCCGTTATAGCTACAGCGTAGAATCTTAAATTCAAAAGAATATTAAAAAGGTCCGATTGAAGAACTGGACCTGCGTAGAGAATATCATTTAGTGATGTACCATTGGCTGTCTTCGCGCTCGCATCAAGAACCACGCGTAACTTGGTGGTTGCCTTGTCTTCGCGAATTACAGCATGGTGCGGGATGTAGTAAGATACCTCGCCAGGAATAATTCCTTGCACAAGGGAAACGTAATTATTTTTTAGATAATCTCTTATGACGTCATCATAGAGTAATTTGACGTTAGGATGCGATTTAAGTTTTCGTTCGAGGCTAATAAATCTACGACGTGCAATTTCGAAAGAATTACCTAACGCCGATGCGTCTGTCTTCAATGGCAAAGCAACGACATACTTGCCAGATTGGGTGCGAGTAGTGGTGGAACAATAAAACTGTTCACAGTATTTATCATCCACGCTAGTGATAGAAGAGGGTTGAACTTCCTCTATCTCCCAAAACTTGCGCAAGTCGCAGCTTTCCAAAGGGGAAGTAGCGAAAAACGACAGGGTGGCTTTCGGACGTTCTAAGACAGGTGCGTCTCCCATTAATATATAGCCAAGCACTGTCTCTAATGCGTCTGGACATCCCGCGGTAGAAGATACATGACCTGGTTGCAATAACTTAGCAAAAAGTTTTACTCCTAACAGAATGTCAATATTCCCCGGCGTAGCCCAAGTATCGTCGGCAAGTAGCCTCGAATCAATGTGATTGAAGTTAGCGACATCTATCGGGCATAACGGGAGCTGACCCGTTATCTCGTCGAGAACCAGAGCGTCGATGTTGTACTTGGGTTGCACACGGAAACGCGAACTAAATTTGAGTTCAACTGAACCTCGTACTGGATGAGAGGTACCACCAATACCTTTGACGGTAACCACCGAATCCTCGCGGATAGGTAACCCGAGCTTACGACAGCATCGAGTAGTTATATAGTTCTTCTGGGAACCTGGGTCCAGAAGACAGCGAATAACAGCATCCTTGCCCTTCCTACCTACCACTAATACCTTCGCAGTAGCTAGCACTTCAGTAGTGCGAGACGACCTTTGAACCGTGGCTGAGTGCGTGCAAAAAGAAACCCGTTCCTGCGATGGCTCAGGTTCTTCGGCACTAGTAGCCGGTGCGGTGCTGACACTAGCAGCTGGTTTCTGTGGCCTTTGTTCGAAATGCAACAAGGAATGATGTTTACCCTGGCACTTCTTACAAGTGGCAGAAGACTGACATTTAGACGCTGTATGCTGCGCACTAAGGCAGTTGACACACATATTGTGTTCCTTAATGAATTTAAATCTGTCATTCGCGTTTAATTTTAAAAAGGCACTGCACTTATATAAGTGGATATGCGATGAATGACAGAGCGAACATTTAGGCGATGTAGATACATGCGCCCTAGAAGACGTAGCAGACGCCGCACTGGCGCCACTGCGGCCGGCAGTCGACTTTTCAGCATTCGACGGCGCGATGCGATATAATATTTTTATTTGTTCGCGTACAAACTTTACGAAGTAATTATAATCTACCTCTTGAGGATCTTTCAAATTGCGAAGCGACATTTCGTAATGTTTTGCGATGTCGGAGTCTAATAACTTAAGACCCGCGTACGTGAAAATAAAATCATCCATGTTATCTATTTTCAATTGCTTGAGTCCTGCCACAATTGCAGTGAATTTATCAAATACCTGTTCAACATTAGCAGGCGAAGTACCAACTGATTTTATAGAAAACAGCTGATTGAGATAACTAACCGCTAATGCGCGCGTGTCATGATATTTTGCGATAAGCGCGTCCCAGATTACGCGATAGTTCTCTGCAGCGGGCACAATACCGGCTGCTAGACTTTGAGCCTTGCCCTTGAGATGACTTAGTAAATAGTGAATACGATCCGAGTCCGATAAATCGGGATTTAAATGTATTACACGTTTGAATGTTTCATAGAAAAACGGAAAAGTTTGAATGTCGCCCTCAAAGGTAGGCAGTTCGATTCTCGGTATTTTGATATGACATGACCCTGAACTTGAACCGAGTCTACTACTCGTCGAATTAGTACTACTCATAGCATAATCCTTAGTAGGGGGAGCTGGGGTCAATGAACTCAATACATTTTTAATTTCGCACGAAAGATCGTCAAAGGCCGACAACGTGTTGTAATTAACCTCATAGTCGGGATTAATTTTCATTGACAAAATATTTATATTATCAATTGTAGTTATAATTTCGTTTCTAATTTGATCGACTGTTCTGGCTTTCGCAATGAAAGTATTTCTCGACTTTTCGTCATTGAGATTTGAAATTAAATCATATATTTTTTGAACGCGACCAAAATATGAAGCACATTTGCCTTCGTAAAGTTTAAGTTTGTTATTTAAGTCTTCCATGTTAAACTAAAAATTTGTGTTTAAAAATAAAAAAAATAAAAACTTTAATATAAAATTGGTACGGAACCACTTATCCGTCCAAGCGAAATTCCAGCCTAAGCTAATGGATGCAAAACAAAGTATTAAATATTTATATTTTTTTTAAAAAACAAAAGATAGGTAGGTACGGAACCAATTTTCCAATCATGCGAAACCCTAGCGTGTGTTCAATACGACACGACAATGGCGAAATCGAAAAATAAAAAAAGCTTGTAAAAACAAACGGTACTTATATGATTTATATATGGTATATAGAACGGAACTCTATTTCAAGCAATAAAGCGGACGTACAATACGACGCGACACGGGTAAAACAAAAAATAAATAGGTGTGGAACTATTTTCCCGACCATGCGGAACCCTAGCGAACGTGCAATACGACGCGTAAGGATAAAACAAATAAATACCTATCCTACCAGCAGCGTTAGTAAGTATAGATAGGCACTAACTGACCAAGCTGGCACGATATAGGAACAGTATAGATAGCACGAGCGTAATTGCTGTGCATGCGAAATAATAGGTACTTATGAACGTAAGAGTGAGAAATAATTTATCTTGTCTTAAGAACAAACAACCTAGTAAATAAGTTACTTCAGAACCTACTAAAATTCTTCAATAAATGCGGTGTGGACTGTAATATTTTTGCGATGTAAATAAATAAACTCAATGTTTAGTTATTAGGTTAAAAATAAACCAACAAGATGTTATAGTGGCGATCCTTACTTGGATTCGCTAACAAAGTTAACCAGACCAATCTTTGTGCCACGAAACTTTCCACGAAACCACCGTCAATTAAATAAAATAATGAAAAATTAGCGTAATTAACGCAATTTAACGTAAAATCTATTTCACAACATGAAACACTAAAGTAGTAAATAACTTATACACACCTATTTGTGAATCAGTTAGGAAAAATGCGAATTTAAATAATTTTATAACGGGACTTCGTGTACAAGTGCGGACACACAATGGACCTTACATGTAACGCAATAAGGACGAGTTTCCTATGATGATTATATGCAATTACACGTGGTAATAAACCCAAAATTTTAGATTTCTATCCGGTTCGTGAGGACCAAATATATGGAAGATATAACCGGCCGCATGCCGCGATGCATGGTACGATAGACCATAAAGCTAACCGATTATATCATTTGGGTTAATATGCGTTTCCCAAGGTGGGATGGACTGGCTGAAATCCAATAATTCTAGGTTTCTCAAAGATGCGTATAGTAATTATAACGACGTTGCACAGGCTAAAATCACTAGGTAATTAGGAAGGCTTACTAACCTGGCAAGTCCAGCAATCTCTGAGGGTCCAGGGCTGCGCGGGAATCCTTTCACTTCACTACACAGAGAGGCGAATTCCTTTGGCTGGCAACTATTTTGTGGTAATGCGACCTTTCCCAAATATATTATGGGACTCGGTAATAAGTGTCCCACGATTCCAAAGAAACAAATCGCGACGGGGACACATGCGGGAAATATAATTGAGTTGCGTGCGACCGACCAGCGAGGCGTCTTGATTGCAACTCGTCTTGTCAAGGTGACCGACATTAGAAAAAATGCAGAGTGCATACGCAGCAAAATATCCGTCGTGTGGATTATAGTGTACGCACACACGGACACGTAGGAACATCGCGTAATAGCCCAATATGGGATTACACAAAATTCCCAGAAAAGTAAACCAACCCTTAGTTTACCTATAGATAATTAACTATGCAATGTCGTTTATCTAACGTTTAAATTAAGTTACGCTCGCAATGCTGTCGGCGTAACCAGGGGAGTTATGTTTAATAGTGAACGATCACATGGTTTTTGGAATAAGACAGAATCTCAGAGTTACATTAATTTATTGGCATTAAAGGCAGCGCTGATTAGTCTTGAGTGCTTTGCAAAAACGTTGCGCGATGCAGAAGTTCTTACGCGTATCGATAATACCCCACGGTATCGATAATATCTCCTATATAAATAGGATGGGTGGCATTCAGTACACCCATTTGAATGCCATCACGCGTGATATATGGGGATTTTGAAAGGAGAGAAATCTGTTCATTTTTGCATCTTATATCTTGATATACATATACTTGATTGGACTTGTCCAAGGTTAATGTTGAAGCTGACGAGAAATAGCGTCGTACAATAATAGACACGGAGTGGGGCTTATCTTCCTCAGCTTACAAAGAAGCTGTCGAAAATTTTGGAGATCCAGAAGTAGATCTATTTGCCTCTAGGTTAAACACTAAGTGTCCAAAATATGTATCGTGGAAGAGAGACCCATCGGAATTCCACGTAGACGCATTTATTCCAGATTGGAGTTCGTTTTTTTACAATGCCTTCCAACCGTTTTCATTGATTCTTAAGAGCTTCCGAAAAATAGTTAACGACCGGGCTACCGGTATCATGATAGTACCGTGCTGGAGATGATGATGATGATATGCCAAATAGGAGGAATATACCATTCATAAGCGAATTTTTGACCAAGGAATATAATAAGTGGATCTACCTAGTTATTCGAGCTTAAATACATGTGGCTCAGCTTTGGCATTTGTTTTTGGTAGAATTTTTAGTGAGAATGATATGATAACTCGGTTTTTGAGAGGTGTTTTTAGATCTAGGCTCGCTCTATTCGCTATCTAGGAATCACGTGGGAACCTAACGTCATTTTAGATTGTATATCTAATATATTTCCCAAAGAAAACTTATCCCTGCCTCAAATTACAAAAAAGGCGGCAGTTCTGCTCGCATTGTCAACTGGACAACGAGTCCAGACACTCTCGCTGATCAGAATATCTAATGTCAGGATTTATGATTCTAGTATAGAAATTATAATTAATGATGTGATTAACAAGTCGGCACCTTCTCGCCCTATGCCTCATTTGGTAAAACCTTGTTTTTAGACCGTATTAGTTAGTATATGTCCTGTAAATACACTTTAATCATATATAGAGGTTAAAAAGTCCTTCCGAACGGCACCAAACTCAGATCGTCTTTTCTTAACCTACGAGACAACCGTATACCGTAACGCGAGTTCGTCCACTGTAAGTAGATGGAGCAAGGAAATCATGGGTAAAAGTGGAGTGAACACAGAGATTTTCTCAGCTCACAGTAGTAGACACGCATCGACCTCTGCTCATCGAAAAGTTTTGTCTATAGATCTGATCAAAAATTGCGCCGGTTGGTCGGGTAAAAGTTTAGTTTTTTTGAAAAATTTTACAACACACTGACTCTTAACCTTCAACTGCGATGAAAGTTCATTTACAGAAGCAGTGTTTAACTGATCTGATTATTGTAAATAAGTCCTGTAAAATTTTGGTTCATTAACTACCTATCATCACAGTCATCATGATTAAAGGCAATAAAAAATTGTTTTCTCAAATATTTTATGTTTATTTGTTGAATGTCATATTTCGCAATGTGCTCTAAACATCCTACGAAGTTATAATAATATCTACTAATCTTATTATAAATCTCGAAGTATGCAAGGTGTACCATAATTAAAGGTTAAACAAACTTACTTTGTGACGTTGGACCATAATTATACAAACCTTGCAGCCGAAGAGATTAAAAATACAAAATTCTAGTGCCGGCACTCCACGATAATAAGTCAAATAGCAAAGTTTAAATAGGTAGATGGATATTGATAGAAAAAAAAATGTATGTACTACAATATTTTTATCAACAATTTTTTAAAGTTATTTGGGGTATTTTTAATCATAGTTAATAAAGTACACTGGTTGAACAGGGTTAAACCGTATTTACCACTCAAGGGCTTACATTTCCCGACATAAAGAAATTTGCCTTGTTAATGCCATCAACATCCTCTCAGGCCAGGAGTTACGAATAAATAAATTATGTATGTTAATTCAATATTTACATGTGGGCCAAAATCACTGACCCATTAAAGAGTAAGTATTTCTGCAATATAACATCGAGAAATTGACTAATGAAACGGCTGCCTAAGAATGGACATACCTATAATGAACTTTTAATAGTTACTCATTTAACCCCAGTCGCATAAATTATATTTAGATTTAGATTTATTTATTTCAAAAGACATAAGTTTACAGTTAAGACACCAAAACACTTACTATCTTAATTTACTTAAATATACTAGAAGAGATCTAACAATAATAAACAACTTATCGTGAAACATGTCGACGTGCTGGAACTCTTGCAAAAATGAGTTTATGAGTGCTTGTGCTCTGATCGTCGGCGAATTGCTTGCATGTTGGGTTCGCGTAGCAATACCACCAAATACCTCACACAACCTATTTACCAAATAGGTTGTGTTGTCGACGACCTGAGCGCACATAGTTATTAGGTATATATAGATTTAAGCTACTGAGAACACCCGGATTATCGACTTTATTGTGAAGAATTAAATAATAATGAATAACCAGCTGCAGCTTACGCCTTAGCTCTAATGTCTCAACACCTATCATACCTGAGACAAACAAAGATGGAAATAGATAGATATGGAAGCATTGGCTCGCCAGTATGAAATTAAGATTTAGAGAATGGCAGATTTACCATAGAACAACTCTAATATTGAATTCCACAGCTAGAGTAGGTATTGTCGTAAATTTTGGCCTTTCCAATAATATTGATAGTTCTCAACAAGAACTAAGATAGAGAAGCGCCTCAGCAAGGTTAATAGTTAGACAGGCGTTTCAACAGGAAATTGCCGAAACTTCGAAGGACTGATATAGTTTAGGTGGCGGAGGCCGCAACGCGAGTAACAACAACGACGTTGATGAGGAAGATTTATTCAATTTTGTTATTTTGTCTAAAGAAAAACCTAAGCGCCATATTTAACACTCCATAATTTGAACACGACTTTTTGTTTCTAACATTTTAACTTCCAATGAGCCGTTTTCAGTAACAAAACAAAAAGAGTTTTCTACTAAACCTAATAGACGGAGCTGGCAAGCGGAGTAAGCAAGTTTGTCCTGTCATTGTCAAATTGTGCCTACCAGTAAAATAAAATTAACGCCATCTATAAGGTTCGAGGTAACTATTTTTGAAGTTTTTACTTTTAAATGAAAACGCCTCATAGTTTTATAAGTGCCTAGAATACTAACGCAACCATATAAAATTGCAATATTTTTCACTTGTTAACGGATTAACGATTAACGTTGACTTGCGTTAAATCTTTCGAAATGTAACGATTAACCCTTTATCTTTACCCTTTTTCAGTTACGGATTAGCGATTAACGAAGTTAACTATTTAATTAACGGTGCCCAGCTATGGGCGCGATCCACACGGTGATATGATAACGTATCTCGCAATCAACACTGCAACAGGCTTAAATCTCGCGATTATCGATGTCAATGGTCAATTTTGTTGTATATAAACGCAAAACATTGACGTTTGACAGCGATGATTGCGAGCTATACGCCTGTTACAAACCTGTCGCGAGATAAATAATCAGCCTGCGGTCCCGACGGGACTTGACGCGAACCGCGATAAAAAATCCCACAGGCTGATTACGTATCTCGCGACAGGTTTGCAATAGGCATAAACCTCGCGATCATCGTTATTAAAGGTCAATTTTGTATTAGATAACAAAAAGGAATTGAGGGTTGACAGGTTTGACGCGACAGGTTTGAATTTGCAAAAATAAAGCGTACCTATTGCAAAACAGAGACAGGCTCCGGTGGCGGGCATACACCAGAACGCTGAACGATAGAGCAAACCACATGTGTTGGTGAGCTATAAATAAACAAAGGTTTGTATAAATCAAATATTTTTATTCAGTTCAGTCCAAAGTTTCTGATATCTGAGGTTTATACGTTAATTTTTGTATTGCTGATAGAATTCCTGAAAAAAGTATATGAGCAAACTTGAAAACTTAAAAATTAAACTTGGAAGGTAACTCAGATTATTTATCAAGGACACAATAAACCGAATTCTACAAGAACATAAAACTAGTTTAGGGTTATTTGGCAGTAGAATTTCAGGCCGGTGGATGCAGTAAGAGCCTGCTCAGGGATACTTCCGGTAGATGGGCAGCAGCGTCCTTCCGTGTATTAACATCCCGTACTGCGCTCGCCAACCCGGCTGCCAAGCCAAGATCTCATGAGATCCATGAGGGAGGCCTGTGTTCTGTAGTGGATGTTTTACGGTTGAAATGATCATGATGATGACTTACTATTATAATTATAAATAGGTACGAGCATCCATCTAACTGCTAACGAGGGCCAAAGAGTCCCATTGAAGGTCTAAGATCTTCCTGCTTTCAGTCGTTTGTCATGCAAATAGAGAGTGAATAATTTACAGTGAATTCGTCCCCTGTGAATCACTCGTGAACACATTGTCGGGTACATCGGATGACATAAGCCCATCGGCATCACTAGCCTAAGTAAATAATCTTGAGAATGAGTATTTGAGGCTATTCTCCCTAAACGTGTTCATTGATTGACGAGTGTGACTTGTCTTGTCGGTACCTTCATTATATCGTCTTAGACAGTCTTTAAGGTTGAACCAGTCGCCCATCTTTCCATACAAACGTGGATGTTAGTTCCATACTACTCCACTGTTTTACATTGACCATCCAACACTAAGGATTATATCAATTTATCTCGTCATAATCTATGTTTGTATATACCCCAAACCGTAAAAAAAGTATTTTTAAAGTATTTATTTCAAAAATACAAGCTTCTAAACCAACTTTGGCCGAAACTAAGTTTATTTTTGATTATTATTTTTGGTTTATTTTTGAGTTCTCTTTCTCATTTATCTCGTTCTCTTTTAATCATTTTGCATTTCATTCTAGTGCGCGGATACACACACTATTTCAGGTGAGATAGCATACATTTAGGCGCCCACTGACGACTTTGCCTCCGCGACTTGTTCATCCTTAAGGAACGAAATCACAGTCGGTGAAACCACAAACCTCGACAAATTATCAACCTGTAAATAAGATGAACTTTTAGCTCTATCGACAGTTATATCCATCCATACCCCACTTGGGTAATTCGATTGTTCATCCCCACTTTCACCCCTCATGTCTTGTAAATGGCTCAACCGATTTCTATATTACTTTCAGTTTTGCATTTTACACACTTTCCTTATCAAACTTGGGTATATTTGCAAACATTGGCTTATTCATTCCCACTTGGACCCCTAAATGTTGTAGGTGTCTAATCCGATTTCCATTAAACATGTTTAAGAACCAACGCTAGAAAACTTTGAAATAAAAAAATGCATTCAAATCAGGTTTACTCGTTTAACAGCTACGGTGCTACAGTTTGTGTCGAAGGTTAAAAATGAAGCCAGAATATAAGCCTGAATGAATAAAGTTCAGATTGTTGAGCTTTCTACGTATAACCTAGCACCTAATTAGTTTCTAACCCAACGCGAAAACAAATCTTTTGTTTCAACAACACAATAGTTGTAGCGCCGCGCCGAGCAACCAGGCTAATTTAAATTAAATATTTCTCCAAGCCACCAAAGAATAACTTAAAAACGCTCTAGTTTGCGAGCTACGAGCACAACGCTGTTCGCATTCATAAACAGAGGTTTAGCCCCGGGACAAAATATATGGACGTCCGCATATCTAGAGCATGCACTTTTTGGTATGATTTCTGGTATGGCTGAAAAGTATAAATAAACTAGAATTCGTCCACGTTGTTTTAAGAATAGATTCACGAGTACTACATTATAGCAAAGTTATCAAAAATCCATTCATAGTTGAGACATAATTTGAATTTACAAATTTCAAAAAACTGGAATAACCTTGTACACGTCATTGCTTATTTTAAATGAGGAGTCTACATTTCAAATTTAAATCGTCTACCATGTACGTTTTTGGAGATATTGCTAAAAACAAATTTGAACTTAGTTTTGAACCCCTTAGAGTTTGAATTGAATCTCCAAAATCCTTATTAGTTGGGGCAGTTTTGCACCAAGACAAACGTAAATGTCAAGCCTCTATGATCAGTCTGTCAGTGAATCTGATAGATCATCAATTTAATCTATACATTATAATAAAATCGTAAACCTTTCGCGTCTGTACATTAAATATTTTTGCAAATAAATAAGTGGGATACATGAAGAAAAGGTAATAAAACGTAAAAAACTATTTATGAAATTTTTGTCTGTTTGTCTGTGTGTCGGTTTGTTTGTTTGTTCGTGAGCGTATCACGCAAAAAACACTTATTTGATTTAATATATAATAACTGAAAAATGTCAAGCATTATTCTAATTAACATTTAGTCTTTACTTCATCAAAGTCGACTCACAGAATCAAAAGTTATTAAAGCTTTTTAGTTGGAAAACTCATATCACTATACCGCCGCGAAGCCTGCCTCGCGTCACTTCACGGGTTCAGGCGGGCGGGGTGTAGGTGTGGAAAACAACAAGATCCTTTCAACTGAGGAAGATGAGTAGGTAGTGAGCCTGGTTTTTCTAACCAACTTCAAAAAAGGAGAAGGTTTTTAGGTTTTGAACTTGACAGTCGACTGTATCATCATCTCAGCCGTAGGATGTCCACTGCTGGGAAAAGGCTTCACAAAAGGCGACAAAGGCCGAGTACTGATCATGAGAGGTAATTGCCATACTCACCACGCTTGGCAGGCGGGTTGGCGAGCGCAGTACGGGATTTTGATACATAGAAATGAAAAAATGAAAAAATATTTATTTTTGTTACATAGAGTGCACATAAAAGGTTTGGAGTCCCCTTTTAAGCAAATATTATAAGATACACAGAAAGACGCTGCTGTCCATCTTCGGGTGGTCTCTTACTGCATCTACGGACATGAGAGGAGGGGTAACATTCTATTGCCGGCACCCCACGGCAAGTATATGTATAAATATTATTTTTAAACTTTGTAACTTCAGAACTCCGTCTTTTACTAGTATGAACCGATTTGGTAAATTATTTTTAGGTTCGAATAGATACACTTTGAATTAGGTCCATTTTTTTCTAAACTCAAATCTGATGATGGAATCCATGAGAAAAAGAGGGAACTTCTTAATTCATCCAAAAATCCCAAGATCGCTGTATGTTAACATATATTTTGGCATATTAAGCTCAAGGTCTAGAGCATTCTGAAATTATGATTTGGTGAAGTAGAACTGAAGAAGATGTGCCAAACATTTGGCGAAACAGCATGAATACCAACTTAACTCAAATCATTATTAAGATATTTGTTTCCGAAATAGGCCTGATATGCATTTTTAACCGACTTCAAAAAGAAAGGGGATGTTCTCAAGTCGTCTCTATTTTTAGATACACTTTGAATTAGGTCCATTTTTTTTTCAAAACTCAGTTTACATAGATTTCAGCATATGAAGCTCAAAGTCACAACATTTGCATTTAAGTACGATTTGATGAAGTGGAACTGATGAAATAGACCACAGATGGTAATCGAAACTTTTCAGTATTACAAAACTCATGGGTAAAATGGCTAACAGAATGTATCCCTATCCACTAATCATTATACTAACCTACACATTATCATCACCATCATCAGCATCAGAAACCTAGAAACCAACTCATTTATTTCCATAGTTTGTAATTACAAAACTTAGGGTTATTGGAATAAACTTTATTGGATTTAAATAACGTAAATAATAATGTGTACTGGAGTTATTTAATAGTGTTATGTAATAATAATAGTGATACTTTAACTCAACACCTGGTCAACATCTGGTCACCAATTTTGCAAACGAGATGGTTGTCCGAATACATACATTTCTATTGTAAATACTTACTTATAATGCATAGAGAACATCCAGATCCGATACAAATAACCACAGAAAACCAAAAATTTGTCCTCCGGCGGGGATCAAACTCGCAATCTCCTACGTCGCAGCCGGCTATTTTAGACCAACTGAGCCACGGAGGTCGTCAATATCTGCAGCATGTACTTTTTTGTATGATTTGGGCTTTGGCTATAAAGTTAATAATGTAACACGTGTTCGAGAACTTGTATTCTGGAATATATTTTTATGTTAATGGTACAGTTTATAGTGTTTCCCTTATTTGCTTGAGCTTTGTGTGTGTACGTGCCTGCTTGCTATATCTTGCATCCATAAAACACAACTTCCTACAATAAATTAACCAGTTAAGTAATGCATTATTGACACTGGGTCAATTTTTTTACTTTTGTAAATACTTGTAGGCTCCTTTGTATCTTCTGTTGGTTGTCCTTAACAATTTTAAGCTGCCTGTCCACTGGAGCGGAGCGGAAAGGGGGGAAGTGGATCTGACCAATAAACTAGCATAAAATCTCTGCTCCGCGAAAACACTTCGTGTAAGAATAAATTTTAACGATAGAAAACGCCAATAGTTACCTAAAACAGTTTAGCTCTCAGATCTCGAAACTTGCTAATTCAGCCACTTCAATAAACAACTACCAAACTGTTAAAACAGAAACGCAACAGTCGAAATTACAGTCTTATTCTCATGTTTATGTATATTAAAGCACTAGCCTCCCGAGACCGTGGAGCGCCTAAGTATGTAATAACTGCACTACACTGCTACGTAACTACTTGGGCGGTTTAAGGTGAAGTGGGAGACGAAGCAGATGTTGAGATTTCATGTAAAATCTATTTAGCGGGATAAAACTACAATTTTTTTTGATTGAGTTAATGAAAATACCTTGTTAGTTTTTAGTCTTAATCTTCATTATATCATAATTTTAGCCGTAAGACGCCACTGCTGGACATAGGCTTATGGTTTTTTTACGAATATATGGCAAGCCGAAGGCCCACCTGTTGTGGACCTTTACAGGTTGTTGCCATGCTCGGAAATTTTGATGCACGGAAAGACGCTGATGCCCATCTTCCTGAGGGATAACTTGGCACTTGCCACGGGCAAGAGAGTAGGGGAAACTTTCTACTGCCTCAGGCCAAAAAAAAAGAAATAGCCCGAATAACCTAATAGATGCAGCTAGCGCGCGATATAAGTGCGCTTAGAAAAGTCTTCTTATGTCTTAACAGATTAAGAACTACAACGCTATCTATGTATTTAGGTAGAAGGGAACAATTTTTTAGGTTTTTTCTTTTAAATGGAAACGCCTCATTGATAAAGAAAATTGCATTTACCTGTGGTACCAATGTTTATCACCAGTGGTTTTCTGAAAATCTTCATTTCAACAAGCATTTTTTCATTTACCATGCAATATTTGTATGTATTCAAATTCAAAGCATTTTCCTCGACCACCTATTTGGTATCAGATTGCGTTGAAAGGCATACTCATGCAAGACCGGTCCCGGTGACAATATAACTTCATACACTCAGAACTTTTAAAATTACCGTCCCGTCCAATGATGGGGGGGATAGTGTATTTAGTTAAACCCCATAATATGGGTATCAAATGCAAGATCTTTAAAAGTTGATTTTAAAAAACAAGTATTTATTTAGTGTTTAATCTATCTACAATCTAAATCAAACTTACCTTGATTAAATCGATACTTGACTCTTCCTAAAGTTTTAGCTTTGATAAAGTTCTCCTGCATTTCCTTGAATTGTCCTGTATAAATAAGTGTGGTTAAACAATAAAAAAATATAAACAAATGATAACAATCGAATTAACGATTTGTTTAAGATGTATTTCAATGAAAATAAAAAAAATATAATAAAAAATTATATTTATTACAGCAAATACAATGCTACAATGTTCACAGGGTACATTTTTGACACTAAATAACACTAGTAATGCTGAAAAATGTATTACCTAGTAGAGATTATTGTCGTCTTCCTCACTAAGCTCAGCCTGTATCGAAGAAGCTAGACTACAAGAAATAACAACACTATACCTAACATATACCTAACATTTCTCTACAATGTTCCGTTCAGGTAGTGATAGGCTAAAAATAAACTTACAGTGATAAGGTAATTTTTAGCCTCCGTGTATTTTTTTTATTATGCGACGTAATGGCGCACGGACGAGGCATCCCGCCTCTGCTGTACCACCGTTACGATACCACTTCGCCTTAAACTATGCAGGCGGTCGCTGGCCTAGAAAAAGTTTCAAGGAATTTGCGCTGCGAATTAAACTTTTTAATAGACATTTTTGTCATTTATCCACGCGGCAGTGTGAGTTTTTAGTTAACAGTGAAATATTGTGGAGCTGGTCTTGGAAGTTTTAAATTTTTTACATTGTATAATATTTTGCGGTAAAATTCCAAAGGACGTGTACAACGTTGCAGGGGAGCAGATTGGTTATCATAATATCATTGTTATCATTACGATTTAGGTACTTTTATCAGTTTATATTCTGATATCAGGGACAAACAAAAAATTTAATAAGGTTGACATTATTTATTTCAACTTCACAAAACAGCGGAATGGAACAACAATTAAATGGCACTCAAACTTAAGCTGGAGGTGCATACACAGAAGTTATGGTGAAATTATGACGAAAATACATTTGAGCTAATAATATATTTTCAAATATCAGTTTATTTGTTACAATTTCACGCAAAAACCGCTAAACCGGCCTTAAAAAATTCTTTCACCATTGGAAAGTTACATTATCGGCGAGTAACATAGGCTATATTTATCCCCGTATTCCCAATGGAACGGGAACTACGCGGATGAAACTGCGGGGTACTGCTAGTAGTATTATAAATGTATACTATATACTAGAAGCCGTGTTTAATACTTTTCGTTCAACTAGGAATATACTCAAGACTTCGCAGTTTTGGCATCACACATTGAATGTGTGATGGGCTTTTTAGCAATCTTGTTGAATAATCATCACTGATTAAATTATGTCCTTTATTTTTCTTGAAAATAACTGTATAATTCACAATACTCTGATTTATGTAAGCATAATACTTTAAAATTTTCGTTACCTATCTATTGTTTAATTGTCTGATAACAATATAAGCTATTATGTGTTAATATTCTGATGCCATGAACATAACAATGTATATTAAAGTTATTTTGAACCTTATGATATGAACGTTAGAGGCGATATTGCAGTGATAAGAGAAAATGATAAACAAACTCACACACACGCCTGTGTTACGTTGATGACGGAGTGAAGATAGCAACAGAGCGACTATTTTAGCTATCACTTCTCAGCTGTCATAGGTCAGTGAGTTGTGAAGTGTGTAGGACTGTTAAAAAGTTGTTTTGCTGAATAATAGTATAAAAAAGTGCAGTTTTATCAAGCGTTAATGTAAATTTTTAACAAGTGTTATAGGAAAATCTTGCAAACAGTGAATTATTGATAACGAGTGCTATTTTCGAAGACTTGTTTACCGAGTCTAAAGTACGATGGCGGTATCACACACAACTAAAATATTAGGATATTTGTGTAATAGCAGCATAGCGAATGTAAGAGCGCTGTCTACCACATACTCTAAAAATGCCAAAGATACATTCAACTGGGAGGATCCATTGAATTTAGATGGACAATTACAAGACGACGAAAAGGCAATCCAAGACTCGTTCAAAGCTTATTGTAACGAAAAACTTTTACCCAGGATAGTGGAAGCTAACAGGAACGAAGTCTTCGATCGGGAGATTTACAAGGAGATGGGCAATCTAGGCGTACTCGGATGCACCATCAAGGGCTACGGATGCGCTGGCGTTTCTTACGTCACTTACGGACTCTTGACGAGAGAACTCGACGGAGTGGATTCCGCCTACAGATCAGCTATGAGCGTCCAAAGCAGCTTAGCAATGGGAGCCATAAATCTATTCGGGTCCGAGGAGCAGAAACAAAAGTTTTTACCGCGAATGGCCAAGGGTGAACTTGTAGGCTGCTTTGGCTTAACCGAGCCCAACTTCGGCAGCGACGCGGGAGGTCTAGTCACGAGAGCCAGACACGATCCCAAAAGTAAGACGTACATTCTATCCGGATCTAAAACTTGGATTACGAACTCACCGATCGCCGACGTTCTTATAATATGGGCGAAAAACGAGGAGAACAAAGTGAAAGGATTTATTGTCGAGCGGTCGCAAGTCAAGAATGGTTTGGATACGCCTAAAATCAATGGAAAATTTTCTCTGCGAGCATCGGCTACTGGCATGATATTGCTCGACGAAGTGGCCATACCGGAGGAGAATTTATTGCCGAACGTAGTGGGTCTGAAGGGGCCGTTCTCATGTCTCAATAACGCTCGGTACGGGATCGCTTGGGGCTCTCTCGGAGCCGCTGAGACATGTTTGCGGATTGCCCGACAGTACACATTAGATAGGAAACAATTTGGAAGGCCGCTCGCTTCGAATCAACTGATTCAGAAGAAACTCGTAGACATGTTGACAGAGATAAGCCTCGGGTTCCAGGCTTGTCTGAGGGTCGGTCGTTTGATAGACGAGGGCAAAGCAGCTCCTGATATGATATCCCTAATTAAAAGGAATAATTGTGGGAAGGCTTTGGATATAGCACGAGTTGCTAGAGACATGCTTGGTGGTAATGGTGTCTCAGATGAATATCACGTTATTAGACACGTGATGAACTTGGAGGCGGTTAACACGTACGAGGGAACTCACGATATTCACGCCTTGATTTTGGGCAGAGCAATTACCGGAATACCTGCATTTTAAATGTATTCACAAAAACAAATCCAGTTCTTAATTATTTTTATTTAATTATTCTTAATTATTCAATGTACTCAATGTAAATAGCAGTTTTATTCCATCACAATGTGAATTTATTTTCATACGTAATTATTACATTAAATTATTTTACTAAATTTGATTAACTTTACTTTTTCCCTTCAAATAAAGACTGCATAAAAGCCGCAAAGTTAGGCCTCACTAAGTCATTAATGATTTAGTTCTTACTGATTCATTCACAAAGAGCTTAGTAAAGGTAGTAAAGTTTTTTGTTCCTACATCCTTATAGTGAAAGATACCTTTTGTAAAGAAACACGATTTATTATGGTAAGTTAAATTCTAATGGCTCATTTTTGTTTTATGTGCATGAAAGGTTGTAACCATAGATTAAATATTGATAAAAGTAAGTCTATGGTTTGGGTAGTAAACTGATCGATTTTTAGAAGAAGGAGGAAGGCCTTTGCATCTATTATAGATGATTTATGCAGCGTCAGCAACTGGTAATCATGCTCTACAGGACGCTGCAGTGCCTGGGACATTGTTTGATGGATTAGGCTTGCCCAGCACCTATACCATCATCTCAGCTTAGTCAGCTGTTAGTGGAGGAAAGAACAAGTCTACTTATTAAGTAACTACTTAACAAGCACCTTAATTTTATAATGTCGTATTCGTAATATGTACGTACTTATAGAAAATATATGGTGCAAATAACCCACGCTATTGTTCAGTATATATGTACTTTATTTGAATGTTCTATGTGCGTATATGAAATATGTATCCTGTGTGAAAACGAGTATAGCACAATTTGCATAATATCATGATAGCAGTTTTGTCGCGAAATGTTCACTAGAATATCTATTTACTTTGTGATGATCACTGTTATTGTTAATAACGTCTTTTATGTGATGAAAGCAAGCATACTTTTACTGAGAGCTAGAGCAGATATGAGAAACAAAAAAAGCCGAACAGCGCACAAACCGAATGTGTTAATAAATACAATACAAATTTACAAGATTAAAAAAAAACATCGCAACAGTAGCTTTAGAGACATCTTTGTTTATTTTGTTCTTTTTCTCAGTGTATTATATGTGGAAACTTGTAATTAGCCTTCAGTATCATATCATGCATGTATCATGCATGTTATCTTAAGTAAATACCTTATTGTAAAATCATAGCTGTATGTTTTCCTAAAATTCATAAAATAAAATAAAAATAAAATCATCATCGTTTCAGCCGTAAAACGTCCACTACTGAACATAGGCCTCCCTCATGGATCTCCATGAGGGATAGTTGCCATACTCACTACGCTTGGCAGGCGAGTTGGCGAGCGCAGTACGGGATGTTGATACACGGAAAGACGCTGCTGCCCATCTTCCGGAGGTATCCCTTAGCAGGCTCTTACTGCATCCACGGGCATGAGAGTAGGGGGTAGTCTATTGCCGACACCCCACGGCACATTTGAATATTTCCCTTGATTTATCATGGTTGCCATTATCAGAACTGGGTTTAAAATTAAGTAAAACAAAAAACCCAACCACAAGTTTAAATTTAAGGTATAACACTATACCTTTAGGGACTCCAGTACACACTATTACATTATTTCATTCCATTGAATTTAATTCCAATGACCTTCATGCTGATGTCATCATCAAACTCACCTACATATCATCGTTGATGTTTAGGTTTGATGATAAGGGCCGTCTTTTGATGTCGTCACCCATGAATTTTGTAATATTGAAGAGTTTTGAGAACCAATATGGTTCTCACAAAGTTCCACTTTACCGAATCTTACTTTCTGAATGCAAATGCTTGACCTTGAGCTAAATATCCCGAAATCGCTATATGTTTACCTACAATATTTGAGAAGTTCCCTCAATTCCTCATGAATGATAATCCATCAAAACTAAGTCACGAAAAAATAGGACCTACTTCAAAGTGTACCTAATAGAACTAGAAAAAAATTAAATCGGTTTATAAACTATGGAGTACTGAGGTAACAAGAATTAAAAAAAATAAGAGACAAAAAAGCAAGCTTAACATTTTTCTTAAGATGGCCGGGTTAAGTTCGAAACAACTCGCCACATCTCTAAAAATATTAGGGAGGAAGGGATGCGATCTCGCCATTCTATTTGTGGGTACAGCCAGACTGATCGATTTTGCTATTGTTGGGTTTCCTTTAACGTACGGTAGCGGATGTCTACATCTTAGTTTGTTTTGTTTTGCCTGAAGCGGGTACCACAAGTTGCAATTTTCTACTGCTCCTTTAATAACTTACACAAGCTGCAAACCTTTAAAACCGACCTAAAACAGGACCGGGTTCGCAATTAGTTTTTATTTTTTAAATCTTACATGCTAAAAACTCTGAGGCATTCGCTTCACTTCTTCGTCAAGCTCAGTGAAGTCGATTTTTTTTATTGAAAAGTTAAGGAATTGTCTTTAGTTCCGCGTAGTCATACTATTGTATCATATCAATGTGACCACCAGGACAAACATAGGTTGGTGATGATACTACATTTCTTTGCTCCATCTAAAGGAACAACAAATAATAGAATTAAAGAGAAATTAGCATTGATATGCTAAAATTGATATTTAAACCATCCCTTTGTCGCTTTAAAGCAAAAAAAAGCTACAAACCATCCCGTCTAAGGAAATCGGAAATAATAGAGCCATTAAGGGTTAAAAAAGAAAGAGAATCTATTGCCGCGGCACTAAATTTTAATTGGCATGCACTTTTGATGCCGTGTGATGCCGGCAGTAGAATGTACCCCTCCTCTCATGCCCGTGGACGCAGTAAGAACCTGCTAAGGATATCTACGGAAGATGGGCAGCAGCGTCTTTCCGTGTATCAACATCCCGTACTGCGCTCGCCAACCCGCCTGCCAAGCGTGGTGAGTATGGCAACTACCTCTCATCTCCATGAGACCGACTGAACACAGGTCTCCCTCATGGATGGAGATCCATGAGGGAGGCCTGTGTTCAGTAGTGGACGTTTTACGGCCGAAATGATGGTGACTTTTGAACACACGTGAAATTATTACCTATATAGAAATTTGTATTCTTAGGGTTCCGGACCAAAATGTTAAAAAGGAACCATTCCGGTGTGACTTTGTCTGTTTGTCTGTCTATCTGTCTGTCACAGGTGGATATCTTGTGAAGAAAAAAATGGATATCTTGTGAAGAAAAAAATTCCAGCTACCACAGCGTCTGCCAAATTACTTAGCCACCGTTAAGTTCAAGAAATTAGTCAAAAATTCCAGCTACCGCAGCGCGATTACAACTGAACGCGTTGACCGATTTTCATGAAATATTTTTTTTAGCACTGTCTTAATGAGAGAACGGTACAGATTGATTTTGGTGACCCTAGGGTCACAGGCACCGGAGTTATTGTGACCTCAAAGGGCATAAAAGGTCAAAAATGGCATAATCGGAAACCTTCGCCCTCTTTTCTGGTATCCCCGTACCAATGCTTGTTAGTTAAAAAAAGTAATGTCAATCCAGTTCCTCTATGTACTACTAACTCTATGGTCTGAAACTTTTAAGAAACAAGCCTTACCTTTTATGGTGTTGTTTGCTAGCAAAACTTGTTTACCATTTTAATTCTAGTTTACATTTAGATGCAATGTCGTAATCGTATGGAAGTACTGATACTTCTGTATAAACACTATAATCATGTCATTTATATAAATGGCAACTATTCGTATATACGAATAGTTAATAAATATTTACAATTCTGTCTCTAACAATAAATGTTACGCACTAGTAGGTATGTATAAATGTCTCTACTCTCTTATGAAGATAGAGAAATAAAACGCAAAAGAGATTGGAGTGTACTGAAGTAAATTGCATGACTTTGTGTTTTATAGATTCCGTTTCGTGCTATTCACATGGTTTTAGTAAGAACATGTAAACGCTGCATAATGTCGTATGTGAGCTTTGAATATTTTATGAACATTTTCGGTCTAGACGGTTTCGACTTTAAGGTACATTCATTTGTAAAGCACTTTAGCTTTCACATTAGGTAATAACAATTAATTTTTGATGAGTTGAACGAGAACCGAATAGTTTCTTAACATTTAGGTGTATTGAATCTTAATTAAGTACCTAACGTAATTATTAACGTTCTATATACAACTGTTCAGTAAAAAATTATGTTACATAAATTACCCTCCTGCAGGATTAGGAAAGGCTTTAGATCACAACTAATTAAAGAGTTAATAATGTTTGTTTCAGTAAGGTCCTGTTGATTAAATTCTTTAACTATTGAATAAAATCTAAAATCTTATATAAATTACCCTTCTGCAAGATTGCAAAAGGCTTTAGATGTCAACTAATTAAAGAGTTAAAGTTCATTTCAATAAAGTCCTGATGTTTAAATTCTACAAATAAAAAAAAACTTGTACACAGTTAATTGCCATAGGTAATTGCGTTATAAACTATGTAGTGTGTTTACTCGGAAACAACCTGGGAAAATATTCAGTTTTATTTCGTTTTGTTTATAATTATGGTTATCCTTAATCACAAGCATTAAGCATATTTAGTTTTGGTTTATAAGAAAATATTTTAAAAGAGGTAAATGTAGATTTGTTTGGATGTTGCTGTTCGGCCCTTTGCCGAACGCGACCACGAGTGTTGTGTGAAGTGGAGCAGGAGGACGTTGGCAGAAGACGGGAACCCCCGGACCCCGCCCGTCTGCCAAAAGTTTGCACGTCGGAGTACGACCCCCGGCTACTTGCTGATACGCCGCTGGGACCTGGGGACCCAGCGGCGACTGAAAATGTCAGGCCGCAACAGTCGATCGGGCCTACTCGCCCTTGAGGGATGAGCTACCCGTAACGACACCACGAGCTCGGACAGCGAAAGATCGCTGCCAACTCCCAGGACGTCCAAGAGGACCAGCCTGCAGGTGCAGACGTCATCTAAGGCGATGCCCCCCCTGCCCTACACCCGGTGAAGCCGCCAATTGCTGCACGCTCGCTGTCTCCTAAGCTGCGCACGACGTTGATCTTAACGTCTATGCGCAGCTTAGGAAACAGGGGATGCTCAGCCCAGGCATGACAGAAATGCTGGGAACATACCTCCAGGAGCAGGAGGGGCTACTGTGTGCCCCTGTCCTTGCCCATGGAGTCGGCGGATGCCTCGCTGCCTTCAACACCCGGCCAGCGTCGAAAGCGCGAAGAACCCTTACCAGAAAAGTGAAAAAAGCGGGCAATCGACCGCCAAACGCACGACCAGGACCAAGATCGAGCCCAAAAAGAAGGTGACATCAACTCCAGCACCTTCACCTTCCTCAACGAGATTAACGAAGTACACGTCCCTGGCGGCCACGCCGCCCGCTCGCCCGCCATAGCCGCCCCAACAGGGAACCACGGACTGCCTTTTCGAGGCAGAGGAGAAAGAAGGTAATTCTGGCCTTACCTTCGGATACTGAAACGGACGTTTAAATTCTTGAGAATGCCATTTGGCATTTGCTCAGCGTCTGAAGTTTTTCATAAGAAATTATACGAACATTTGGATGACCTTGAAGGTGTTATTCAATTTATTGATGACATTTTAGTTTTTGGACCAAATGAAGAAATTCATGAGCAAAGATTGCGGGCAGTTTTACAAAGGTATAGGGAAATAAACATAAAATTTAATAAACAAAAATGTAAAATAGGAGTATCGGAAATATTATATTTAGGTCACAAAATATCAAAAAGTGGAATATCTCCTGACGAATCTCATGTTAGTGCAATAAAAGATATGCCGACTCCATCGCATGTAAAAGATGTGGAGCGACTTCTAGAGTTGGTAACTTATGTTAGTAGTTTTATACCGAATTTATCTACGAGCACACAGCTTTATTACGAGAATTGCTTAAAAAGGAAGTAGAATGGCATTTGGAGGACCGGCAACAAAAGTGTTTTAACAATAAAAAATGTTATTGGTGAACCCTCCAGTGCTTCAATATAATTAATTACACATTAGATAAACCAATAACAATTTCTGTGGATGAAGGCATGTTTATTGCAAGACAAGTTACCGGTATACCGAAAAGAACTATACGCCTGTGTGTTTGCCTGTAAAAGATTTTATAGGTATATATACGGCAGGACAGATATTACTATAGAAACAGACCTTATACCTCTAGTAAGTATTATTAATAAACCATTAGTAAACGCACCCCCCAGATTGCAAAGAATGTTATTAAGATTGCAAACATACGCATTTAAACTTGTTTATAAGCCAGGGAAATATTTACACATTGCCGATACATTATCGCGTGCATTGTCACCGCCAGCCCTAGGAAGTGAGGCCCAAACGCGCCCACGTGACTATTTAGATTTTCAAGCGCAGGTGTGCGCCTTATCAGCTAGCAATCAGCTGATAGGCTCTCATATAATAAAGATACAGAAATTTACTAAGGATGACAGTGAGTTGCAAAGTTTAATTAAAATAATAAAGTCTGGTTGGTCTGTGCATAAAAGAGAAACAGACAATGTTTTAACTCCATTCATATTCATACATACATATCCATACTGGGATTTCAGGGATGAGCTAACTATGAATTTGGTATTGTATGAAAGGGATCTAGGATAGTTATTCCAAAATGTCTGCGACAAGGCATGTTAAAAGTAATACACACTGGAGACATGGGCTTAGAGAAATGCAAACTACGTACGTACGTGAAAGTATATTTTGGCTGGATATTAATTAACAATTAGAAAATTATTTAAGTAATTGTCAACAGAACACAAAGGAACCCTTAGTAAATCATGAAATACCAGACGTACCGTAGAATAAAGCAGGTGCCGATATATTTCATTTTAAAAATCGGTCTTTCATCATCGTATTAGACTACTTTAGTAAGTTTGTAGAAATTGAAGAATTATTATCTTTGCAATCAAAGAAGGTTATTAAAAATTAAAGCGAATGTTCGTTAGACATGGTATTTCTCAAACGATTGACCGATAATGGCCACTAAATGAATACCTACGAAACATTCGCAGACTTTACTTCCAAAACAGCAATTATTAGCCACATGAACTCTCCATCACAATTTCGCACCAACACATAATTCTGACTAAAAGCATCAATTCTGAGCTACGTATGATTTGGACGTAACGCTAACGCACAGGAGCGCAGTTATCAATAAAATATTGCGGTGTGCAGTGAAATATTTACGTTCTCATTAGCAGCATTCTGCCGCACCTGTAGCCCAGAGCACGAATTGTGATGTAGTGCTGATTGTGGCTGCGGAACGGCTATGGAATTACTATTTTGTTCCATTTCTGTTTTTATGTTCTCCAATTAGCTTGTTTGACGAAGAGGATCTAGTAGGACACTAGCATTAAATCATTTGACACATCACAAACCAAGCTGCTGCAATTTATTCCACTAATTAACTTCTTGTTCGTACGTGCATTACGTAACAAGTTTCCTCGAATGCTCTGGTTTGTTATGATAAATAAATGTATTGGCATTGTTTTTTTTATTAAAACCTGAACCACTAATGAAGCTGTTAAATAAAAGTATATCTTTTAAGCTTTCTGAAACCGGCTTCAAAGTAGCAAGATTTAACATTTTGGTCGTTTGTACTTTTACAGTGTCAACCAAAATTGAGAACTCTTACTCATGTCTGGTTTACATTATTTCAGTCTAGTAATTCTACATAGTGATGGACTGGATCATAATTGTCATGTAAATGACTAGCTTGTGCCCACCGCTTCGCATGCGTTGTACCCGAATAAAAAGTAGCCTTTGTGTTAATCCTAGTCAACATCTATGCGCTTGCAAAGTTTCAGCTCGATACGTAGGCTAATTTTTGCGTGAAGGGGTAACAAACCTCCATACAAACAAACTTTTGGCTTTATATTATTAGTGAGATTTCAGTCATTTAAAGCCCGTACATAAAGTTACTGAACTGTGTTGGATCTCATTATTCTTGTGGGCATAAGTTTTTAACCGACTTCAGAATTAAGGTGGTTCTTAATTCGGCTTTATGTTTTTTTTGTATGTTTGTAACGCGATTACTCCGCTAAATTATAAATGGATTTTGATGATTTTTTTTATATGGTACGTCATGTTTCATACTGATTGATTTATTCTGATAATGGCATCTATGAGAAATCAAATAATTGTAATAGTAGACACTGAAGTCTCTCAAGGCATAGTTTCATGTCCTAAATTTAACCTTGCGTTTTGGTCTATGTTTCGTTTTAAAATGTTTTGCTTGCTTTTTCACCCAGTTCTTATAATGGGTTCCATGATAAATCGAGGGAAATACATCTGTATGTATTTCCCTCGATTTGTCATGGAAATCAAGTATAATGGGCGTACATATAGTGGTTTAGGTGTTTTCAGCAACAAGGCAAGAATTTTATCATTTAAAGTCGGTTTTTTTAATTCAAGAATTATTAAATCAGTTGAGAAACACACATTGAGCTGACGCTTTCGACAACCTCTGTTTTTTAACCACATTATAATATATACCTTTAGTTACGTTTATTTTTGTGGTAAATAGTGTATAACAACGCAAACCGAACTACAAAATAATTTTTGGCAACCTATTCTATCCCCACGCAGACAGTAAACTTCTCGGTGATTAAACACTTACTTTTATATCATGGCCTTAGGAACAACACAAACAGGTTATTGTAGACTATGAATGGACTTTTCTATCCCACAAGCGTTGTTTTCCACAAAAGTTTTCACATTTCCGTTAGAAAAGTGGAGCAGTTGAAAACCCCAGCTTATAAATGCGCCGGCAGGCTCATTCTTTTATTGGTGAAATGGAGTTTTCTCCATTTGTGGTCTCTTTGCTTAAAGTTGCCTTGTAGCTGAACTTTTACATCTCATCATCATCATAAATTTAGCCGTAGGACGTCCACTGCTGGATAAAGGTTTCCTGTTGAATCTCCAAGTAATGATCACGAGGGGGTTGCCTTACTCACAACGCTGCGCTTGCCAGGCAGGTTGGCGAGCGCAGTACGGGATGTTGATATAGGGAAAGACGCTGCCCATCTTTCCGCGGCAGATTCTTACTGCATGCACGGGTAAAAGAGGAGAGGAAACATTCTTCTCCCGGAACCCCACGGCCATGCAGGCCACGGCAGGCTAGGAATTAACCCGAAAATAAAGTACCTAGGTAATTTTTTATTTTGCCCATTAGTGGGACGACATAGGTTATCAGGAAAAAGGTGCTTGAAAATGTGCACGGGTTCAAAAGCTAACTCGTTAATAACACGGTTTTAATTTATATGACACTCCAAGTTGTAAATGTCAAAAACAAGGGAATTTATTATCGTGTTATATAACTTTGATTATGAATAAACTTTGATCATGTATAGTCAAACGTGTTACACGATATATTTCCATGTTTTTTTTAAATAAAATGTATTGTGGTCGCGAAAGACTATTCTTAAGTTGTTTTACAGAAAAACACAGCTGTACTTTTTTAGCTTTCAAAGAAGTTAAGCGAAATTTGCATCTCTCTTTCCCTCAGATCTGAATCACAATGAGCCACGAAAAGCAATTAATACTTGAAGTAGCCTGATTCCGGTTTAAAACTAAGTGCTCCTTTGAATTTTTGTTCTAATTAACAAAAGGAGCTTTCTTAGTTTGTTCTGTATAATAAAAAACCCTCGGCCTTTAACTTGCATTTATCTGACAGAATTTAACAAATGACCATTGGCATAGAAGAACGATAAGCGTATCTTCTAAATCTCTCTTCGTAAATCTAAAAATAAACTTTTCAGTGTCCTGATAAAATATTTGAATACTAAAAAATGTCATCGTCTCAAATGTACGAGAAAATGAGTTTACGTTATAGCAATTTTTTCAGTGAACTTTTACAATGCCTTAAACAAACTTTTACAAGCCTATAGAAGTTATTCCGGGCCCAGACGAATCCTAACCATCTAATATACATAATTGAAGCTATATGTGGTGAAACTAACCCGATTTTGTTTTATATATGTATATAGACAAATTCTTTAAACTGTAAATCATGCGACTATATCAATCCAAAGACCTTTGACGTTGCAGTAAAAACGCGTCCTGAATTAAGGTTCTTCCTTGACACGGCCCGGACTAAGCTCCAGCTTATCTACTGTGTGTCACATCACGTAAGCCGAGACTGCCACTTTTCGAGAACCCTTAAACCAGATTCTTGAGTTCAGAAGAAGCTCGTAGGTCTCTGAGAATTTAGTCGCTGGGATGAAAGACATATTATACGCTGCTTTACCGTCGTAGCAATACCTAAAATTCAGATGTACGAATGTGATTCAGATGTACGTATGTATGAATGTGATTGCGGTTTAAAATAATCACGTTTCTACTTTTGGTTACTCAGTTTTTTTAAGGCAGTGAAGAATTACTAAAACTTAAGTATTTTGACTCTCACCACGTACGTGGCCTGTCACAGCGTTTAACCGCCAAGTGAAAGAAGGGAAGGGAGGCCTTTGCCCTACAGTGGGACAGTAGTGGGGTAGGGGAGGAGATACAAAATAATATCTTATAGTATCTCTAAGGCTTTTCTTGTAAAATCTTTATCGCAAACACGTCTGCTAATTAAAGGCTCTTCGAACTCCGGTTAAGTGCCGATAGAAGACTTGGCAATCTACTGAATAGCCAAGAAGGCTCTAAAACAGCTTTGAAAGCACGGTAGGCACCAAAATTGCCTAAATTACAAGTAGACATTTTCAATTACGCGATCTCACTACCGATACTGAACATAACGAAGCAAATAACTTTAAATCTTGATTGTTATCATTGTTTAAACTGAGCAAATTTAAAGGCAATAGCCCAATTTCATGGAACCGTTTAGTACACAACGAGATTGCTTATTTAATTTCAACAATTACCATATTTTTTGAGTTAACATCTGTTGGTTTACCTCTTTTTGGTTGGTTTTGTTGTGATTCTAGGGACGCTGGTGACCTCATGCATAATTTTGAATTTAATAATGAAGGATATTTAGAATGCGCACCACCATTCTTCCAAAAATAAATTTAGGTAATAAGACTTCATAAAAACCGCCCGTGTCTTTGAGAATACAAGAATTTATTCATAAAGGTAATTTACATGTCATTTTCAATTTAAACAATTTTATAATAAATATTAATTTCAATGATTGTATAATATTTTCCATTTTAATTATTGTATGGTAGGTAAGGTATATATTATTTTTATATTTTGGGCAGTTCAATATATAGGAGATAAACTTGCTTAGCTATGGGTTATTCCCATTCCTAACTATAATTGTATTGCTGAACAAGGACTACCCTATTCTGGCTACTCTTACTTTGCCATAACTACCATTACCTAGTCTTCAAAAGCGCCTCTTCATGTCACCCGTAAGACGTCTACTGCTGGACATAGGGTTGATTCTTACTGCATCCACAGGTAACATTCCATTGTTGGCACTCCGCGGCAAAAGGCGCATATGCCACTACTATTATTAATATATTAGTTTGTTTATTTGAATGTTTGTTATCTCGTTAAGCTAAAACAACTAAGGTGATCAAAGCAAAACTTTGCACTTCTTATTCTTGTGTTGTTGACCAGGTCGGAGGCCAATTTTATGGGTACCACGCAAGCGAGGCTGCGAGCAGAAGCTCGTTATGTTACAATATCAAATTTCTTCTAATTACAATATCGAAAGTACTACAATGACAAACAATGACAACTCCCATTCATTAATGAAAATGAATGGAAGTTGTCATTGTTTGTCATTGTAGTTCTTTCGATAAATTTGAATTCCTAGTCACTATAAACTTATTTTTCAACACACTTGCTCATAAAATGGCTTTAATATCAACGCAATTAGGCACATAATGACACCTGTAATCAAACTGTGACTTTGTCATTGCTATTATTCACAAGTGTTATAGGGTTGTGTGTTGTGTAGGGTAAGTTATAGGGTTTTTTAATTTAATGGTTTTGTTACTTTGTTCTTAAAAAAGTTTCGATACAAAAAAGATCGTGTTCATTAGTATAAATAAATTAATGTACCTATTGCTTGCTCATTTCATGCAACTTCGTATTAAAATTGATAATTTCAACTTGTACGTTTTTAATAAATAAATCATTCACTCAAATATAACTTTTGTTTTTTCTACAATAAAAAAAACTTTGAATTCCCCATTACGTGGTACGTGGCTAAAACGCGAAAAGCAAAAAAAAAATAAACCTTATTTCTTTTAGTCTATGGTCGATCCCCATTGTTAGATGCGCGCGCTTAGGAAAACTGATAACTTTTTTCCGCCATTACGAAAAATTTTTCACAACTTGTTTTCACTGTTGAAATTATAGTTATTTATTAATTAAAATGTCTACAAGTACTAGTTATAAATAAGAATAAATAAAAGTTTTGTTTAATAAATAACAAGTATGATCTATTCAGATACAAAGACACAAAGTATAATACTTATTTATTCATAATGTTAGTAAATTAGACAAAATAAAAGTTAAAAGTTACTAACTGCACATTTACTAATTGTTTCTCTAATTAAACATTTATCAACTAAATAATATTATTTTTCAGTATTATTTTCGTCACAAGTGTGTTGAAAAAAATCGTATGATACACGTGTGTAATGACGATTACCGTCCTCGGCTCTCTCAAGACCCTGACCTGTGTAGTGTCCAGCATCATTTATTTTATTGAAATCTGAGTTTTGTTCTGTAATACGGAGATAATGTACAGCATTAGTGAAGTTAAAAAAATCGTATAATACACGTGTGTAATGACGATTACCGTCCTCGGCTCTCTTAAGACCCTGACCTGTGTAGTATCCAGCATCATTTATTTTATTGAAATCTGAGTTTTGTTCTGTAATACGGAGATAATGTACAGCATTAGTGAAGTTAAAAAAATCGTATAATACACGTGTGTAATGACGATTACCGTCCTCGGCTCTCTCAAGACCCTGACCTGTGTAGTGTCCAGCATCATTTATTTTATTGAAATCTGAGTTTTGTTCTGTAATACGGAGATAATGTACAGCATTAGTGAAGTTAAAAAAATCGTATAATACACGTGTGTAATGACGATTACCGTCCTCGGCTCTCTTAAGACCCTGACCTGTGTAGTGTCCAGCATCATTTATTTTATTGAAATCTGAGTTTTGTTCTGTAATACGGAGATAATGTACAGCATTAGTGAAGTTAAAAAATCGTATAATACACGTGTGTAATGACGATTACCGTCCTCGGCTCTCTTAAGACCCTGACCTGTGTAGTGTCCAGCATCATTTATTTTATTTAAATCTGAGTTTTGTTCTGTAATACGGAGATAATGTACAGCATTAGTGAAGTTAAAAAAATCGTATAATACACGTGTGTAATGACGATTACCGTCCTCGGCTCTCTCAAGACCCTGACCTGTGTAGTGTCCAGCATCATTTATTTTATTGAAATCTGAGTTTTGTTCTGTAATACGGAGATAATGTACAGCATTAGTGAAGTTAAAAAAATCGTATAATACACGTGTGTAATGACGATTACCGTCCTCGGCTCTCTTAAGACCCTGACCTGTGTAGTGTCCAGCATCATTTATTTTATTTAAATCTGAGTTTTGTTCTGTAATACGGAGATAATGTACAGCATTAGTGAAGTTAAAAAAATCGTATAATACACGTGTGTAATGACGATTACCGTCCTCGGCTCTCTTAAGACCCTGACCTGTGTAGTGTCCAGCATCATTTATTTTATTTAAATCTGAGTTTTGTTCTGTAATACGGAGATAATGTACAGCATTAGTGAAGTTAAAAAAATCGTATGATACACGTGTGTAATGACGATTACCGTCCTCGGCTCTCTTAAGACCCTGACCTATGTAGTGTCCAGCATCATTTATTTTATTTAAATCTGAGTTTTGTTCTGTCATCATAATCATTTCAGCCGTAAGACGCCCACTACTGAACACAGGCCTCCCTCATGGGTCTCCATGAGGGGTAGTTGCCATACTCACCACGCTTGGCAGGCGGGTTGGCGAGCGCAGTGCGGGATGTTGATACACGGCAAGACGCTGCCGCCCATCTTCCGGAGGTATCCCTTAGCAGGCTCTTACTGCATCCACGGGCATGAGAGGAGGGTAACATTCTACGGCCGGCACCCCACGGCCAATGTTGTGTAATACGGAGATAATGTACAGCATTAGTGAAGTTAAAAGCCGCAGCAACAACCAGTGTGGTGTTTGTGCCTTTCGGTGGATCCCAGACAAATTAGTGCAGTAATGAGAGGTGTGCCTTCTAGTACTCTCCACACGACATGATACTTAACCACAAGGATCTTGGTACTTTGAAAATAGCTTTTGGCAGATGACGTTCAGTTCTATACAAAAATATGACATAGTGCGCAAACAATGAGCCGTAAAAAACAATAGTGTTTTCTATTTTATCTAAGATGGAGCTGGCTAGCGGAGAAAGCAAGCTTGTGATTAATCACAATAACTGTCAATGTCAAAGGTTATAAGGTATCTACTATGTACCATACAAGTTAAATGAAGATAATAATATGAAAAATAAAAAAGTATTGATTTAAGTATGATTTGTCATACTTATGTTATAATACTGTACAAAATTCACAAAGCTAAACAAAGCTTGTGTTATGGGTACTAGATGACTGATATACTTAATACATATAAAAATATCTCATCATCATTATGATCATTATGCCGTGGGGTGCCGGCAGTAGAATGTTACCTCTCTTCTCTTGCCCGTGGATGCAGTAAGAGCCTGCTAAGGGATACTTCCGAAAGATGGGCAGCAGCGTCTTTTCGTGTAATAACATCCCGTACTGCGCTCGCCGACCCGCCTGCCAAACGTGGTGAGTATGGCAACTTCCCCTCATGGAGATCTATGAAGGAGGCCTGTGTTCAGTAGTGGACGTTTTACGGCTGAAATGATGATTATGGATTCCTTCGCAGATCCTTAATGCATCCACGGGTACGAGAAGAAAGGGATTATTCTACTGCCAGCCTCCCACTGCGATATTAAAATTACAGAAGTGTTAAAGTTAATTTTACGAAATATCTGATATGTATGATGTACTGGTATCATCCTTACACGTAAAACAAATAAAATAAAATTCAGCGTTATGGGATTGCCGAGCGCGCCTTAGGAAATAAGTCATTTGTTTTCCGTCGTGTTTGCCATGATATGACAAGTGACGGGTGCAAATAAAGCGCCTAAAATTGATATCTCATACCCTACATTTTTAGGGCTCTGTAGTACCTACAACAAGTAATTCTTATAATGTCGCTTTGTCTGTCTATCAACCTGTCCGTCGGTTTGCGGCTTGAAAAAGATACTTTAAGTCCTAGAATTTAAATCCAGTAATAGAATCCAGTAGTTGTATTCACGTATCAAATATTAACATCGAGGTAATGGTAGGTAATGAAAATGGTAAAAAAATATTAATTTGGGGTACCTCCCATACTTACACTTAGCTAGATAGAGTGTGACCACTTAAGATAGGTATGTTTTTTTCGTGTTTAACCCATCGTGTTGGGTATCGTTGAATATATTTTAAAAACCGTGAAGGTGCAAAGGTAGATCTTTTAGAGTTTCATAGTTTTAACAAGGAAAACTCTAACGGTTAGGCTAGCTTTTCTAGTTTCGGAGAAGTGATGATGAAGTATCGCTCAATCAAGCATACCGGAATACCTAAAACCGAAAACTCAAGTAATACAAAATCACACACTTATTTATTAACAACAGGTCTGCGGTTAACAACGGAACCCTACAGAGCGCGTGGCCCATATGCACTTGGCCAATTTTTTAAATGTTTTTCTTCATGTTTTAGAACGTAGATATTTGTTTTGTTTAAACATTCTTAAATATAATTTAATATAATTGTTACCTTTGTTTAAATAATCTAATTCATAATATGTTAACTTTTGTTATGATAACTTAATTTGTAACTTAGATGTAGCTGCCTGTAATTGGGAGAACACTAGCTCATGATTTTTATTGCTTTTACTTTTGTAATTTTTTCTTTGTGTATCTTCTGTTGGTGGCTCAAATAAATAAATATGGAATTATTTAATCTAGTTTCTTTGACAAAAGCCGTGTTGGCCGAGTGGTATGTAACCATGACTTTCGAAACTAAAGAGGTGGGTCCGATACGGTATGAAGTAGTGAACCATGGATTTTTCTGTGCTGGGCAAGCACAATCCATGTAACAATGACCCAGCGTCCTATACAGCATAATAACCTTAAACCAAAGTTACTGACGTTTTATAAATAATCTATAATAGATGTAAAGGCTTTATTTTTTTTCTTAGACGGCTGTCCTTGACTACCCAAACATAGATGACATGACTTGAAAGTGCTGTGTGTAGTGTCCAGCATTATTTATTTATTTGTTACATTCATAGCAATATTATACAATTACCATCTCACACATATTTGTAACACTTTCATCAAAGTGATACAGTAGCATTAGTAGCCTCCTAGACCAACAACAGCACCCTGAACTACACACAGCAATTGTAGAAAACGATGGACGAAAACCGGCTTGGTTTTCGTCCATCATTTTCTACAATAGATCATCTACACACACTAAATCAAATCATCGAAAAATATACCGAACATAATAAACCTCTATACATAGCCTTTGTGAATTACACAAAAGCCTTTGATAGCCTTAAGCACTCCGCAATTTTTAGATCTCTGCAAAACCAGACTGTAGAAAAAAACATATATATATATATACCTCTAGATCTCCTTAAAATTATTTATAAACAAAGTACAGCGAATATCATTGGTCAACTATGAATTTTCGGCTAGCGCAGTGGTCGCCAAATTTCAGTCAATTTGGGTTGTTTTTATTACATTATTTTTCCGGCTACGGCAGAATCTACTAAAGTTCCGAAGATAGGTACTAGTTTTAAAATCCACGTGGATTACAAATAATTAGAAATTGGTGCTTGGAAGTCGTCAAAAGTTATTTAATGAAAATGATATCAGACAGATAAAAATTTAATTTTTACGTACATACCTTAAACAACTTTTGAGTGGCTTTGAAATTAATATTCCGTAATTTAAACCTTCTAAGTATTCAGTAACTTTTGCTCTGCTTGACTTAGTCTGGAAAACATAATACCAAGAGTTTACTAAATGTGCTAAGGTGTTTGTTACAAACTTAGCGATTATTTGCAAAGCAGTAATGTTCTGCGGTCGACTCAAGTTGAGTTGTTAATGTTGTAGGTTTTTTCAGAGCGGGCTTATTGTTCATTCTGCGCGGGTTCACACGTGATACAATTCTCTATTTGTAGCACTATGGTATTGGTGGCGCCCGTTGTGTTTGCTGCACTGTTAGTATTTCTTTACGTGGGATTGTTACGTTTGAATCTGCGGATGCAATATTTTTTGTAGTTTTGCTGTCCTTTTTGCCATTAAAAGACCATCAAATAGTGTTTTTACTTGGTGGTTCCCGAAATGTGGGTTTTCGTCAGCCACAATTTTACAAATATCCTTTAATATTAATGGTTAGGTCTAAACTGGAACGGATTATTTATAAGCGTAGCTGTTTTCTAGTTATTGAATCTCGGTCTGATGACTTGGGTTGGAATGTATAATTTGAATAAGTATTTCGACGTATTCAAGTTTTTCTTTATGGGCCGATTCTTAGATTGACAGTTAGATAGTAAATGATATCGTTTCAAGTAGATCTTAATTTTTTAATTGAAAACCACACTTGGATTACCTTGTTGAAGTTTGGGGTACAGCAGCAAAAACGAATCTTCAAACACTCCAAGTGACACAAAACAAACTTATTAAAACCCTATTATTTTATGATTATCTGACACCAACGGAGACAATATATAGAGAAACTAAACTAATGAAAGTACCTAGTCTTTTTTAAGCTTTCGCGATCACAACACATTATTAAAATATGGGATTATCGGGTATTTATCGCGTTATTACCTTTATTTTATTCCCGACGTTTCGACCGGATTGCACCTGGTCGTGGTCGCGGGGAGACTGGCGTGCTGAAGTTAACCGCAGCAAAGCGAAGGCATCTTTTCAGACTACCCTCACTTGGTCTTCATAATTAGAAATTTGAGATTTAAGGCCGGTTCACACTGGGACAGCACACTACACTCACTGTATCAGCACACTTTGGTTTATTCACACGCCGAGTACACTTGGCTATCACTGGATTCCATGAGTCTGAAGCCGTCTTCATCAAAATTAGGATATTTCTTAATTTCAATCGCTTCCTAAACCATTCTCTTGTAGTAGTGCCTCTCGTTGGAAATAATCTTGGGATTGTGGAGTTCGATCCAGTGATTGGGTCCTGAGTCCACTACATGCTCCGCTATAGCTGACTTGTTTACTTGTCGATTTTTGACCGCTGCGATATGTTTCTTAACACGTTCGGCGACTGTGCGCTTCGTTTGGCCTATGTAAGAACGACCACAGCTGCAACCAACTTTGTAAACTCCAGGTACTTGCAATGAAAGTAACCCAAATATACCAATACAACACATGTAAACTCGTAAGAAAAATACTGATCAAGGACATACATTCACAAATAACTTTTATTAATAACATACATGTACACACACAACAAAATATAATGTTTGAAGGAGCACAATTATATAACAAATTACCTAATAACATTAAAAATACTAAAACCTTGAATCAATTTAAAAGACGACTTAAACACCACATCTTAAAAGCCGAATTATAAATATAAATGCTTAATATGTAAACAAGTGATAAAGAATCTTTTCAAAGAAATTGTATTATTATTATATCAGTTACTTAGATTGCCAATGAAACACTACTTTTATTAATTGTCGTGTGTGTTGTGTAATCGTTGCAAACTGAAACTACTATTAACTGTTTCTGTTTATCGCAAGTGATTTGTAATCTTTAAGAGAAGTATTAATAAAGATCTTAGACCTATAACAATTATTGACGGTCAATGTTGTCAATTCTGTTTAACTCTTCCTAAAGTTAAATGAAATAAGAGATATGACGTTTCTAAATTTATAGCTGTCAGCGAAAATTGGATATAATGTTAAGCTTCAATTTTAGAACGAACGGCACTATACGAATACTAATATGTAATTTTAGTACGTTTTACGTCAATTTAATTAGCTTTAGCTAGTAAGTGCAAGAACAGAATCGCCACCGTTATCTATGAAATAAAGCCAATACCAGAAAAATAAATAAACTGCTACGTCATGCCTCAGTTGGTCACAAAAAATCAAAATTTGGAGAAACAAATTCAGTATAAAATTTGTTTCTCTAAATTTAGATTTTTTGTTTGGATAGAAACCTAGATATAGTGCATAAGATACCTGTTAGATCAAAAGTTTCATAGAAAGATCAATTACGACGCCACACCCACGTACGAGCGGCTGTATGAAAAGTAAGTTGGATTGGCTCCTCTTAAGTGTGTCACACCCAATCGAAACAGTATAAGAACTATCCTTCATCTTCTTTACTTAGTTACTTACTTACAATAAGTTCAAAAACAGATCTAGTTTTCAGGAACACGTCCAAAAACTGAGCCTGCAACTTACCATGTAACAAAGCCCTAAGTTTTCACCAGGTCATCAACATAATTGGCAAGTCATCAGGCAGCGGACGGTCATGTTGCGACCTGGCCCCCGTCCAATACAATGTTTACACGTACAAACTTTTTTAACTTTCGCGGTGTTTGTATGAACGTACAAGTTCTAACTTATATACATAATACCCCAGGGTCTGTGCTCTGCTTACAAATGCCGGAAAAGTAGGAAACATTAATTTTAAAAATAAACTAGTCATAGTTGCTGGCTTCTGAAACCTTTGAACTATCTCCATAATTTGAAAGCGGAGAAAAATTCGCTTGGGGTTTTTTTATGGACTAGTTAAAGTTTTTAACTTTTTCAAGACAAAAAATGTGACATCTATCCTACTATAATATTATAAACGCGAAAGTTTATAAGTATGGATAGATGGATGTATGTTTGTTACACTTTCACGTAAAAACTACTGAATGGATTTTAATGAAACTTTACAATAATATAGCTTATACATCAGAATAACACATGGGCTACAATTTATAAAGATATTGTGCAAAATATGACGATACACTTATCGTCATCAAGTAGGAAAAAATCTACCATCTGCGAGCTATTCTGGCGTGCGCTGCCAAAACCGCTAGAGTTACACATTATGTAATGTATGATGGAAATGTTTATCCCATAATATATAAAAGTGAAAGTAAGAATGTATGTATGTATGTTCCCATTTCACGTCAAAACCGCTGAACCGATTTGGATGAATTTTAGTATAGGAGTAGATTAGACGATGGAGATTGACATACTTGACGACTTTTCGTTGCGTAAATTAAATTAGAAGGGGTCTAAATAGGGAATGAAAGTTTGTATAGAAAAATCGTTATTCTTTACTTAACAAAATTTAAAATTTTGCATAGTTGTAGGGTAAGTTGTAAAAAGTGGTTGTAGTAGGTGCGATACGAAATTCGTCGGGACAGCTAGTATAATATAAAACAAAGTCGTGTTATTAACTCGAGAACAGCTGGACTGATTATTTAATGATCTTAGATTCTTAGAGTTTTAGATTTATTCAGATCAGATTTTTAAGTCGAGCCGTACAGTGTTATAATGATGGATATTTGAAGTAATAACCAGCAGATAAAATATCCTACGGCTAACATTAATTGCTGGAGCATGAAACATTCTGCTCGTGAAAAGAGGAAGATAGCACATCTCAGCTCATCGATGCGATGCCAGATTGTGAGAACAAAGTTAGCTAACCGCTAAAAGTTCAAACTAGTCGTATCCTCGAAGGCTCTGCGGAAAATTTTCAGTAGCCAACGTCCCAGAATTTATTTAGGGTCGAGTAGAGCTTTATGCTATGTACGCCGGAATTCATTACATTGTGCAAGATGGCGACCGACCTAGTTTGCATAAAAGTATTTTTTTGCTGAACGCTATTATTATTGGAGCGTCCAACCTAACCGGATATTAAATTATATGAAATTATCTTTGAAAATTTCTGTTGTTTTTTCTGTTTTGATTAAGGGCCGATATATCAATCCTCAGATTATCAGACAGCATTTATTTAATAGATGGTGGAATTCTGGATTTCTTATATACATACATATAGCAATAAGTTTATACTATATATATGTTAGATTTAAGGTATATATCTATGGGCCGTAGAATAAGTTATTTAAGATCTGTGTACTTTTCTATTGTTGCCTGAGAATAAAGATATTATATATATTATATATATATATATATATATAGCTAAAAAAACCGTTTTTTACAAGCCTAGAGCTTAGAATGAGACGCAATGTTTAAGCAACACAAACAAGTCTTAGCTAAAATATAATAAGTTACCCTAAAATATACTACATTGATAATTTTGTACAATTCCTGAGTTTTATGAAAAAGCGCTTTTTATTATTTATTAATTCTATTTCTCTACTAACTCGGTCAAAAAACGCGCACTTTTTCACTTTTCTTGAAATTAGTTGAACGCTTTATTTTTTATTACTTTCATTCACCCAAAAATAAAATAAGTAGCTATATATAACAATATATGACAAGATAATAATATAAGATGCATGTAATCCTCTTTGGAGTAGCCTAGATCAAATGTCCTTGGAGTACTTGCCTTCCACGCAGAATAGCGTTGTCTTGTCAAATATTTTTCACTGTTGCCGCTTCCAGTCGCTATCTTAAGAACAACTGTGGCATTATGTAAGACACTTTCACCTACCTAAAGGTAGAATTCCACCAATGTGCGGCACTGTGCGGCACAAACGTTTGAATGCTAGAAAACACCAAAATTACATACAAACATGCCGCACAGTGCCGCAGACTGATGGAATTCTACCCTAACACTAACAGAGTTGCAGCAAGTGGCAAGAAACAGCCATAAGAAGAAGAAGAAGGAGGAATATAAAAGGTCTGATTCTCGCATGTTTAGCATGAGCGTAGTCAAAAACAATTACAAAATTTAAATAACCCCGATACTTTACCTAGTCTCGGAGGTTGCCTATTTTTAGGATTCCGTAATACAAGGAACCCTTATAGTTTCACTTTGTCTGTTTGTCTGTCTGTCCGTCTATCTGCGGCTTTGCAAAAAGACTATCAGTCCTAGAAAGCAGTAATTTTACATAAACATAAAAAAATACGCTGAAAAAAAATACTTGTGCGTAAAAATACAGGTAAAGTGAGGATAAACGATTTATTTCTTAAATTTTACCATCGTGTGAGGTATAAAAGTCTGATAGGGACTTTTAATTTTTTTCGGGCGTTTAGTTTTTAGATTTTAAAGGATTTGAAATATTACTGCTTCTAGCTTTAAACAGGTTTTAGCTTACAATAGTTAAGCTAGCTTTTTAGTTATGGAAAAATTATCGCTAAAATAAGTGATGCGGTTAACCAAACATACCGGAATATTTAAAAATCGAAAACTCAATGAATACTTGTTTGGTAAACGTAAAAGAACACACAAACTTATACCCTCATTTCAGTTCATACACTGGTGTATATTTGAAAATATTCGATTGTTCATCCCCTATTTCACCCCCCATATCTTGTAAAAGTCTTAGCCAACTTTGATTAAACATGTTTTAGTACCACCGTTAGAAAACCTACTTTTAATAAAAAAACCACAGACACATACATTACACATAGCTGTCACTTTAATATTATAAATCCCCTCTTTTTTATTGGGTATTAATTTTTTTTTATTTGTATTTTGTTTTTCTATTGATTCAGGCAAAGCCAGTTAATGGACAGTTACATAGTTGATGGTTGAAAAAGGTCAATCAATTTATTATATTTTCATTAAAGAAATATTTTAATACTCGTATTTCTCTCACTCTTGGAAACATAACATGATAACGATAACTTGAAAGCGAGATTAAACATTTGTTTTATAAGTGGTGGTGTTTGTAAGTTCTTCTTAGTTAGCTTTCTTTAAAAAAGTATGTACACATTTAATAAAACCTTTATGGTAAAGGAAAACATCGTGAGGAAATATGCGGTTTAGTCAGCTTCAGACGTATTGATCTGTTCCTTCTTTTGAACATAGCCGACTTAGTTAAGAGGTTCTGTTATCTGTGGTTGGAGATGCTGGAAAATCCCAATCCATCTGTCCTAGGGCCTATAGTGTCCCGTACAGCATGAATTCCAGTTACTGTCTATATAATATCGTGTATAACATTTTTGTACTGCCAATTACATAAGTTGTCGTTAATTTGGTGTGCGACTGTACGAAACCTCTTCATATTTCACAAGGTTATAGCCCGCCAAATCCACTCCACGTGGGGCTGACACAAAAACAAATTGTTGCTTAAAATTTAATCCTAAAATGGCGCTAGCGTCGTGTCAAGTGTGCGCGGGTCGCATCGTTAGTCAGAGAGATTCTTTTGTCTCAAGAACTGTAGAACACGCTTGTTTCACCCCCTTGCACCCCTTTTGTGACCCGTCCGTGGCCTTCTTTACCTTATTCATTGAGCTATTCAGCTTCCAAAAAGGTTGCCAATTCGAAGAGCCGACTCTTTTGTCTTTGCCAGTCTGGGGAGGCTAATGAATGGAAAATGCGATATTATATTTTAATATCGTATACTGCTGGACGTATTGTATTAACATTAAAAGTCCCTAAGGTGATCTATTAATGATGAGGTGATTGGTAATTTGATAAGGTAATTTATTAATGATTTACAACCACTATTTAACACTTTCATCTCCATCGTTGGTGCAGACGATCTCAAGTGCCATTCCAAAATAAGAGGACATCAGTTGTATCGTGGCTATATCTCGTGATTTAAATCGTTAGATACGCCCTCACCGTAATGAGACCGCGCCGTTTTGTTTCCACACGAAATGAGTGAGCACGCTCATTTGGAATTAGTGTACCTCTGTACACAGTATTAGCCGGACGTGTTCATATGTTATTTTTTTCACGAAAGTTCGTGCAATGTGATTTCACAATAACAGTTAGTAATAATTGGTAAAACTAGTGTTTGCGTCTGTATTATTCTTAACACACATATAAAGATAATGCCGCAATTTTTGGTGTCAGAGCACATCTAACGATTAAAATCTTTGGTTTTAAAAAACCGAGACATCAGCAACATTAACTATCGTCTAGATTTATAAGGTTTCAATCACCATCGCAGCCGTAGTAGGGCTGCTACTGTCCATGTCAACTGCTGCACATAGCCCTCCCTCATGGATCTCCTAGAATATTAGGAGGTTATTGCCTCGCTTGGCAGGAGGATTGGCGAGCGCAGCAGAGGATGTTGATTTGATACACGTAAAGATGCTTCTGCCCATCTTCGAGATGTATCCCTTGGCAGATTCTTACTACATCCACGGGCAAGAGAGGAGAGGCAATATTCTACTGCCGGCACCCCAAAGACATCGGTATATTAAGGTTTCAATATTTCGTTATTATATTATACACAGTGGTGAGGATCGAACCCAAAAAATTATTAACATATGTACATATAACCGGGTAATTATCGCGTAAATAACCTTTATTATTTCCCGACGTTTCGCTTGGATTGCACCAAGCGAGACGAAAGAAATAATAAAGGTAATTTATGCGATAAATACCCGGTTATATGTATGTTAGTAACGTGTTGTGATCACGAAAGTTTAAAAACCAAAAAACTCTTTAGTTTTAACCAATGAGGCGTTTTCATAAAAAAGATACAACGTAAAAATAGTTTTCTGCAGCCTAATAAATGGCGCTAGTGTTCTTTTTCTGTAACTAAATACAATTGAAAATGACGCACTAGCTCCATCTATCAGGTTCAGTAGGAAATACGTTTTTTTAACACCTTTCATGAAAACAGCTTACTATTTAGATTGATGCAATGCACCATAAAATAATCAGACTAGGTCCACGACATAGAAACACGCGAAAGAAAGTGACAAAACCTGAAAATGTCACTGTCTGGCCAAAACATTTTTAGAAAATAACCACCACCTCTCGCCGTACTAGCTGCTCAAACGTGGCATATCACACGGACATTTTCAAAGCTGGCCTTTTGCATTTCGCACAAACGACATTCCATCCCGCGGGCATCAGTTATGGACGCGAAATTTTCATAAAACACCTGCGCGGACCCGAGCCTATCTCAATTTGAAAAGCTCGCTTTATGACCTCACAAAAACTCCGTCCGTCGAATGTAACTGGGGCATCTTTACTTTAAAATTCAATATGGCTAAACGTACCTGGACTGTGGGATATATCACGTGGAAGCAATTTGAACACCTCTCTCCTGAGCACTAAACGTTATTTATGGTAAGCTCGAGGCACTCAGTAGATCGGCCACATAGAGTTCAGCGGGATTTTCGGCTGTAGGGGTTACGTTATCTGCGTCTCATCTCTTATTAAAATGATTAAGTTATATTTTATACGCTCTCTTTGTAATGGTAGGGAAAGTCAAACTGAGCGCTTCCGACTGGCTTTAGGTCAAAAATCCTTTGCAAGAAAATTACTTTAGTATTCTCTTATGAATATTTTGTCTGTTCCATTAGAATTCTGAGGAATAATAAACAAAGTAGGTTTTACTATTCTTTAGAATATCTGTTATCTAGAATACTGGGTTAACTAGTCGAAGAATGAAACAGATCCCGCTTAATCCCCTACAAAACTGACCGGTGACTGTTAAATGGGAGGAGAAATTAAAGTGCAATTTATTACCTACTTTTCAAGTGAACCAATTTTAATAATTTCTTGAATATAATTAAGAAATTCTTAAAGAGAATTCTGCAACAGCCCTTTATTTTGATTTGTCCCTTTGTTCTCGGAAATGAACGCCATTAGGAGAATGACTTCTACAAAGGGAATCATTTTGTTAAATATCTATTTACGAGTATATATGGAAACTAGCTTCTGCCCGCCGCTTCGCATGCGTTGTACCAGAATAAAAAGTAGCCTATGTGCTAATCCTGGTCAACATCGATACGTGTGCAAAGTTTCAGCTCAATTTATAGCCTAGTTTTTGCATGAAGAGGTAACAAACCACCATCCAAACAAACTTTTATTGGGATGGACATTTTCGAACCCAAGATGAGTTGTTCGCATCTATATACAACATAGCCCATTTTAGGTTAATATTTGTAATGTAATTATTTTGTCTATGGGTTTGTCATTCATTATCAAGCCATCGTTGTCGATGGCATGCAGATCCGTTTCCGAGGAAGCTTTGGGACACGACGAGTCTCAGAACGGCCACCGAAGGAACCACGCGCGAACTCCTATCGCGACAGGCTTACCACTACAGGCCTGGTTCACCTCACGCGCGCGTGTAATCTATTACCATCTTTGGGATCCCAACCGCTAGTGACTCTTTATCCGGTGCAAGGGTGGCAGCTCGAAGTCCAAGGTACGTGGTCTGGCATATTTTGGTGGCGGTCTATGGGCATTAAATGAACCTCTCCTAAACTTTCATGTGGAACACGTTAGACCTAGTAACAGGTCTCCCCAGAGTAGCATAGCCACCAGATATTTCGGCTTTGGTGGGATTGCTACACCCTTAGTTGAAATTTGGCTTCTGTAAGTGTACAAAGCTGACAGATTTTACGTAAAATGATAATGAACTTTATCATCTTATTCTTTATCAGATCAGTTACCTTAAACGGTCAAAGTTAAGCAAATCATGTAGAGGTAAATTAGAAAGCTTTTAGTTCAATTGATTTTAAATACCTAAGTGATTCTAAGAAATCCCTATAAATTCGATGGATAGCAATTCGTCTAATGTATCGGAGCCATATCGTGATTAAGGTTAGAAATAGGTCACCTTTGATGGTTAAGCAATCGAGACGTTTTATTTTTATAGAACGTGCTAAAGTTTTCAATGTTGTTCAAACTTTAGTATAATGAGCTTTTGTACCTATAGGTACAAAAGCTCATTATACTAAAGTCTGCAGTTACAATAGTTTTTATTGCTTAAAATGTATGAATTTAGCATCAATTCTAGCTGCAATTCTGTTTATAAAAGCCAGCCAACTAAATCACCACGACCGAGACGAAATGTCATAACGTAAATTCTTTATTCTCAATTTTTGTCGTCAAAAATCAGGGTATCCTAAATATACGAATCACTTTCATCATGTCAAGTAGCTCATCAGCTGCGATAAGCGTGCCTACGGAATAGCAAGTGGCCTCTACCCCAAGCTTGAGCCCAGGTATCGAAACACGAATGAAATGGAACAATTTAAAATTTTACTTGGCATGATTGACATGACCTAAATAAATAAAGACACAGTACCATCTAGTCTCAAATGAAACAAAACTTGTACTATGGAAACCAGATAATTAAAGGATTCTTAAATACATTTTGAAAAAACATACTTAATAAATGTACATAGAAAACAACCTGACCCGATATAAATATCTGCAGATAATGCAAACATTTGCCCCTCGATGGTGATCAAAAACCTTCTACGTTTCAGCAATAAGACCAATTGAGAGACGGAGTTTAAGTTTTTTTTGTTTTGCTTCTATTTTCGTAATTTCCAAAATGCCCATAATAAAAAATGACGTGAAAGAAGAAATGTGTTTATTACTATTACGTTTAACACACCATTCGTTTTAACACGATTAATTAACGAACACATTGTCCTTATAACACGTTCTGCTTTCTATGGAGCTAGATTATGGTGTGTGTAGTCTAATCTAGCATTATTAATATATTATTTTCCATAAAACCACTGAGTAATGAATATGTAAAGAACGAACCTGGAATTAATATTAACATCATGCCCAAGGGGTATCACTATGCATACAACGCTTGAGAAGGCAGAAACTAATACAATTTATATAATGTATACTTCGAAGCACAAACATAACGTTTCTATAAAAGAATTTCTGCGTCGAGTGAATATACATCAGTCAAATCTATAATCAACTCAGCTCCCCTCAGAAGGAATTAAATTATACCTGCTGCTGGTAAATTCGAAAATCATTCACATTGCTTGAAAAAGGTAATTCATGAGGTTTGTTTCAACGTTTCGAAAGAACTTTTAACTGCAAGAAGCTTCAGGCGGTATTTAATAAATACCCCCTTGATAAATTGTTATAGTTATTTAAATTTATAATTCAAAAGGCATTATTTTCCATTGATTTTGAAAAGTTACCAATTCATATGCTTTTGCTGGTTTCCAATTGCATTTTCCTAGTGTTCTTTAAGTTCTACTAAAACAGTTATTTATTTACACCAACTTTTATTAATATAAACTGGTAAGTTTGTCATCTATTATATTTGCTGACATACATATCTATAAGGCTCCAATTTCAATCTTTTGATTTTAAAATGCAAGAAAGCAAGAATTTCAAACGCCAAGTTACTCAGTAACTTCTTGATTTATTATTGTTGAAAAACTATCCGAGTATTTACTTGGGTGGTTCCCACGTCACAGTTATCTAGAAGTTGGCCCCTCTCCACTTATTGCTTGCTGAATAAATTTTAGAAAAATATTAAGTCTAAGTATTTTGAAGTGGGGCGGCCCTGTTACTAGGTGGGGCGATGATTATAATAAGGCAAGGGCAGGTTTTGGAGAAGGTGAAGATCGAGCTCAGCGGCGTGCCGTGGGAGTGGTCAATATCCAGCCGTGGACTGACACAGGTTGTATGTATGTTTTTCGGCGAGCTGTGTGGCGCAGCGGGCGAAGGTCCGCCTGCGACGCAAGGGGTTGCGGGTTTGATTCCCGCCTCGGGACAAATGTTTGTACGATCTGCAGATATGTGTTCAGGGTGATCTGGGTGTTTTTCTATATATAATAAAAATATCTATCTATGTAATATAATGTATTAAGTATATCAGTCATCTAGTACCCATAACACAAGCTCTGCTTAGCTTGGGGCCAGATGATGCTGTGTGATTTGTCCAGCATTATTTATTTATTATTTATTTATTATTTATTTATTCTAAATATATTAATTTGTAAAGGAGGTAAATACTCATCATTATCCCAGCCGTAGGACGTCCACTACTAGACAAAGGCCTCCCTCATAAATCTAAATATTATGAGCGGTTGTTGCCTTACTCGCCACGCTTGGCAGGCGGGTTGGCGGGCTGATCTTTTGGTGGTATTTCTCAGCAGATTCTCAGCAGCAAGAAAGGAGGGGCAACATTCTACTGCAGGCAGTTAAGTAGGTGACGGATAGGATTGTGGGAAATATAAATCCTATCTTACGAATGTAATATCTTCACTTCTTAACATGATCAATGGAGATTTTCACGAATTTTTAAAAACTGATAAACCCAAATATATTACAAAGTCATTAAAGGTCTCGTTGAGTTCTATAAACTATCATTATGGTATTCCTTAAAAAACGTTAAAATTTTAATTAAAATGTCACTTTGCAAGCTTTTAACGACTCCAATTAAAACTATGTCTTTGCGAAAAGCGTGAAAGAGTCGAGAGGTCGTACCTACATAAAGTTGCAAATTGCTTGCTGGCTTCCATTTTATTGTATCTACTTGATTGACATTAAGGTGAATATACTGTGGTATTCTACTAATACTACGTGCTTATTAATCTTATATTTCATAGTATTTAATTATTCCTATTATACCTTTGTAACACATCCTTGTAGGGGCTTGCAGGGGGTTACAGGCTAGGCAGGGGCATATAATCGTTTCGCTACGTTACGTAACTTTACAATGCACAGGTGATATTGAACATAAAATACAGCATATCAATTCCCATAGTACAGTGGGCCAGGGATCGCCATTGAGTAGTTGCATAAAAGCCGTTGGCCGAGTGTACCGAAAACATTCGATCTGAACGTCCTGTGTATCCTGTGTGTCCTGTGGTACCAGCCGTGCACCAATGCATTTTGAAAAATATATGTATGTGCACATTTAACATATACCTTTTTAGTGGAAGAAAATATATTAGTATCGAAGTAGGAAATTTATCTACATTGATGAATTGCTAAACGTGGTAGTGTTAAACCGATTAAAAAATGTCAGCAAGAGTATTAGGTGTACCGAGATAAAATTAATACCAAGCGATTTTAAATATTTTATTACGATTATACCAGTATACGTATTTTAATCTTTAAGCGGAGTTGAAATTAAAATATACTTCATTAAGAGTCCTTTCCGTACAACGAATTGAATTGTGTCATTCAAACAGAAAAAACGCCATTTTGTTGGTATCGACCTACTTACATATATAAAACTTTGACATCTAGAACAATGAGCTTGTGTCAATTGTGTTTTTCGGAATTCGTATTTGCGAACGTATTTTGTGTGTTATAAGACGTCCATTGACATCACTTATTAGACATATAAAATAAACATAATCTAAAAGTAATGAAAATCCAAGATCTTTTTTCTCCGCTTCCCCAAGATACTTTCACTTACAAATTCTAGAACTTAACTCTCTGCATCTTCTCATTTTTTTTATTACGGTACACTCCAATTTTTCGTCTCAGAAAATTGTATGTATGGAAAGCTGCTATTGTCATTTATAATATTTTCATAGACTATATTTTTTTTTACTTACCAAATCCATGTTGAATATTTAGTGCCGTTGTCGTACAATTGATGAAATCTCAAACAATCTTGCATCAAACAGAATAATTGGCGAATGTTATCTTGTAATTGCATGAAAAAATAATCACACAAATTCGGTTCTCTATTTTGTCTCCGAAATTTTGTTTCCCTAATATAATAATCCATAAAATTGATTTTCATAATCATCGATTGCCAGTGAAATCTATAATATAAGGACCCCTAATATAGTTTCCGTTATCGTTATCCGTTATATCGTTATCCATAACAATTACAATCCTTAAAGTGATTCGCAATAAGTAAAGAAATCCATAACATTATTAACTCGTAAACATTATTCTTATAATTATTTATTTGAATAATTTTCATGTTCCATAATATTTTTTTTGCAGTTTTTTCCGATGGTTATAAAAAAACCTAATAACTTACCGTCTCTCCATCTCGGTTCTGTCACAGGCAGGGTTTTCGGATGGTTATATAAAATAACCTAATAACCTACTGTCTCTTCATCTGGGTTCTGTCATAGACAGGGTTTTTGGATGGTTATAAAAAAACCTAATAACCTACTGTTTCTCAATCTCGGTTCTGTCATAGGCAGGGTTTTTGGATGTTTATAAAAAAAAAACCTAATAACCTACTGTCTCTCCATCTCGGTTCTGTCACAGGCAAGGTTTTCGGATAGTTATAAAAAAAACTTGCTGTCTCTCCATCCCGGTTCTGCCACAGGCAGTGTTTTTGGATGGTTAAAAAAAATCTAATTACCTACCGTCTCTCCATATCGGTTCTGTCACAGGCAGGGTTTTTGGATGGTTATAAAAATAAAACTAATAACCTACCGTCTCTCCATCTCAGTTCTGTCACAGGCAGGGTTTTCGGATGGTTATAAAAAAAACCTAATAACCTATTGTCTCTCCATTTCAGTTCTGTCACAGGCAGGGTTTTCGGATGGTTATAAAAAAGATCCTAATAACTTAATGTTTCTCCATCTCGGTTCTGTCACAGACAAGGTTTTCGGATGGTCATAAAAAAACCCTGCTGTCTCTCCATCCCGATTCTGCCACAGCCAGTGTTTTTGGATAGTTATAAAAAAAACCTATCGCCTTTCCATCTCGGTTCTGTCACAGGCAGTGTCATCGGATGGTTATAAAAAAAAACCTAATAACATACTGTTTCTCCATCTCGGTTCTGTCACAGGAAGTGTTTTGGATGGTTATAAAAAAAACCTAATAACCTACCGTCTCTCCATCTCGGTTCTGTCACATGTAGGGTTTTCGGATGATTATACAAAAAAACCTAATAACCTACTGTCTCTCTATCTCGGTTTTGTCCCAGGCAGTGTTTTCAGATAGTTGTAAAAAAACCTAATAGCCTACTGTCCTTCCGTGTCGGAAGGTTTTATCTTTCGAAAATATTCGGGAAAATAAGTTTTATGATTCGTTATTATTATGACACATATGTTTATATTAATGAAAATTATGGAAATTATATATTAGGTAAAATAATTTTATATGCGTAAGGAGCATTAGGATGAACAATATCTTGATTATTGATTGTGATTTTCGCACAATCGTTTTTCGGAGACAAAATGGGCACCCCACAAATTCATATCCCGGCAGCATTGTAATTGAAATTCTGTTACGCTAGCTATGAATTTAACGGGTTCGCTATTCCTAGATCCTCGCACGTGACAAGATATGGAAATATGAGTCTCTAAGCCTGTGTTTTCGTCTTCAACTGGAAACACATATGATGCAGGACGGTCATTCAGAGTGAAATCCAATACATGCAGATTTGTGTGCGCCCACACAAATCTAGTGGCAGTAGAATTTAGTTATTGTTGTTTACAATAAAAAAAACTATTTCGATTAAGAACCGCAGTAATAAATAAAACTATAATTTAAGGACTACTAATACTCTTATACTACAACTACTAACTGCTACTACTACTACTACTACTTTTACTACTACTGCTACTACTACTATACTACTACTACTACCACTATACTACTACAACTACTAATTAAAACTACCTACTACTACTCTGCTACTAGTCTACAACTACTAAAATAGGACGTAAGCATATAAGGTTTTACAATGTTTAAATAGCCTTTATGTTATTCCGGGAACAGACAAATCTAAAAAATCTAATAACATGGACAATGTTATGAGATTTATTATTTCCTGTCGTGAAATCGGTCCAGCCGTTTTTGTTTTATGTTAGTTACATAAACGACTTTGTTTAATACGTGTCTATATCGATGGTTAACAGACAAAAAGGCATAACCACCATTTTCCAAAGTTTACATGAAAGAGGTTAAAAGTTGAAAAAAAGTTAAAAAATATCATAAAATATCAGTTACTGCTTTCTCAAGCTTGAAAATTCAGCCATATCACTTTCAATTATTATTCTTCAAATAGTATTAACGATTTAACAGAAATCACATATTTAACACGATTTACAGTCGATTAACCCCAAAGGTCCTCTTTTTACGAACAGGAAGAATGTCATAAGTGACAGCCTTCTCAGAATCACTGTATTTGCCTAAATTATATAACGATCATTGATATGTTATATAAGTAAAGGAAAAATAGCGTAACTGTTAAATACTATTTCATGAAGTAGGGAAAATATGTTATAAGTGGTTTTGGAATTTAAAATACAGACAAGGAAATTGCAATACGATAATTACTATCAAAATAAAGATTTAGCAATTTTGAAAATGTGGAAACAGTATAAATATAACTTATGAATACTATGATAAAAACATAGGGCCTAAGAAATAAAACGTGACAAATTTGTTAAATTTGCACTTTTTTTCAGATAACTTATGTACGTTAAAAAAAATTGTTTGTGATCAAAGGACTATGCCCAAGTGACTATGACGATACAACTTGTCAGTCCGCGAAAATGTTGAATCAATGTTCTCAAAAAATAAAGAAAACAAACACAAACACAGCTGATTCTGATAGCTTGTCTGTATACCCACAGACTAAATAAAAACGGAGATGCATAATGTGACAACATCCATGGCTAAGTTGGTTCATGGCAGGCTGAGAGGCTGGAGGACAAACATTGTGGTTTTGTGCATTCATATTAAGAATGATAATGAGAAATGTCTAATTCTTGTGCTATGTTAATAGTAAGTAACGATCACATCTCACAATTTGTCATCAAAAAATCGTCTAGAAAACAGTAGTCTTCTGACTGTTGTTCTGACGTAGCCCGCTTAAATCTTACCATAGATAACACATGAGTTTTAAAAGTCAATCTTGATGAATCAATCACAATCTTGACTTAAACTCAGATTACGATTATTGATTCTGTAAAATACTATTGATCACGTTATTAAAACGTCGAAGCTTATTATTTTATAAAAAAGTAAAAAAAAAAATGTTTTAGGCTCAGAATAAACATAATTTTGAAGATAATTTTGAAAGTGAAATTAATTGCAAAGTTTAAAAAAGACAAAGACAAAATATCTTTCCTAGAGCCATGATACCCAGATCAAAACGCAGAATACAGTTTTTAGATTTTGCTCTGTATGTACAGTATAAGACGATATACTTTGCCTAATAGCATAGTTCTAGGTCTATGGGAAGTACCCTATGAAATACGTTCCATTGATTTTTAAAATAAATAACCTTAGCAGATGTTATAGCAATAGTCTGCACCGCGTCCCCAATTCCTGTGATTTTTTCCGGGAGACGGGGACTTGACAATTTTCTCTAAACAAAAGGTCCAACGTCTGTTTTCGAACTGGCTTTTCATTAAGCGTCGGGAGTTAGGACAGGGAGTTCAAAGCGCGTCTGCCCCTGGCAACTATTACGGCGCTCTGCGAGTTCCATTCAATCATTGTGGTATTGGCATCTTTGTTTTGAGGAGGTTTAACGAGCTGCTTTGCTATGTACGATAAATTAAATTCTTTGTTCATTGGTACCATACAAACTTCACGTTCGTATGTATGTTTGACGGTTATTTATTAATTACGTCATCATTATCATCTCATCCATAGGACGTCATAATGTCTCATAATAAAGTTTCATAATGAAGCGAATGAAACAAATTATGTGTTTATTCAATTAAAATGTATTTGGTTTGTTTTGTTAATGACACTTGTAACAGGCCTTCGGGCCTTAATAAATAAACACTTTTTGAGTTTGACTTTGGTTTTGACTCATAATTACGCTCATAAGTACTGCATGTCGATACACGGAAAGACGCTGCTGCCCATCTTTCGTTGGGAGTAGAATGTTGCCTCCTCTCTTGCGTAGATGCACTAAGCATCTGCCAAGGTATACCTCCGGGAAACGGGTAGCTGCGTAAAATCGTCATGTTACTTATATACAAAGAGGTCAACTGGTTAATTTATATATCGAGGGTATTTGTGAGTTTTTAATTTGGGATTTTCCCAGAACTTCTTCTTAAAATACCAACGGACTGGATTAGACCTCGATAGCTGCACAAAAGTATATTTACGAAGATGTTCAAACATCTCTCCTTTCATGAGTTTCGCTCGTCGGTTTCTTGGAGCTAGCTTTTCTAAAGCTACGTTTGAATTAGATAGCTTGTACTCGTGTAGAATGCTGGCAAAACTATTGCCTCAGGGTTTTACCTGACTTAAACGACTATAGTAAAAGTAAGGCATTTCATATTCATTCATTTATACAGCGTCAGCAACTGGTATTCATGCTGTACGGGACGCTGCAGTGCCTGGGACTTGGATGCATTAGACTTGCCCAGCACCTATGTATATGATCCTCTCAGCTAGTATACATACTACTGTATACATTTGTACTTTTCAAATAAAGCAACATCCATTGGCCGTTATCGAACCCGAAACATTCAGATTGAAAGTCAGAGGTACATTGTACTACTTCGTATCTATATATATAAAATTCAAAGTCCTGACTGACTCACTGACTGACTGATATTTCAACGCACAGCTTAAACCACTGGACTTGAAATTTGGCACACATATACCTTGAGTATCCTAAAGGTGCACTAAGAAGGGATTTTTCGAAATTCTTACGAGATAGAGAATAAATGGGATTTATATTTTCGAATCAAAGTGGCTCTGCGTGACAAAGGGGATTTTACGTTTTATGACTTCCACGGGGACGAAGTTGCGGGCAAAAGCTAGTATATTATAATGTATTAAAGTATAACAAGTACCGTCTTTACGCTTTCTACTATAGTCATCATTTTAGCCGTAAAACATCAACTACTGAACACAGGCCTCTGGATATCCATGAGGGGCAGTTGCCATACTCACCAGGCTTGGAAGGCGGGTTGGCGAGCGCAGCACGAGATGTTGATACAAGGAAAGACGCTGCTGTTCATCTTTCGGAGGTACCATTCTGCTGGGCTTCAGGTAGAGGCAACATTCTGCTGCCGGCACCCCATGGCAACTATAGTATGAAGGCGTAAATACACTGCAAACCAATAAAGAGCAGAATTAAAAGTAAATAATTTCAATCCGTGCTCTTACTGAGAAATGCAAACAATGCTATCTCAAACGAAATTTGCTCGCATTGCGCGCCATGAAAATGTTACGTGCCTGCTACGAAGATTTTAGTTTTATAACTAGCTGCATATTGAGCTTGAAATACAATGAGATCGTTTCACGTTGAATCGTTGGACCTGGCATAATACGTAATTTGCTTAGCCGGTTCAGTTTGCGCTAAGCAATAGAAAACTTTACTTGAAGTTATTATCGTCTTGCCGTGGGGTTCCGGCAGTAGAATGTTGTCTCTCGTCTCTCAAGGGATACCTCCGAAAGATGAACAGCAGCGCCTTTGCGTGTATCAACATCCCGTACTGCCCTCTCCAATCCGCCTGCCAAGCGTGGTGAGTATTGCAACAGCCCCCTCATGCTCTCGGAGATCCATGAGGGAGACCTGTGTCCAGCAGTGACAATGATGATGATTATCGGTGTTGGACCAATATGGTAAATTGAATGGTTATGGTGTGTCTTTGTCTGTATCTCTGTCTGCCACAGCTAAATTATCTAAGGAACTAATAATGTTATTGAATGGAAAGGAACAGTTTTAGATATATCTTAGCTTTAAGTTCAAGAAAGTATTGAATAAACCCGTCATAGACAAGAAAAGAGATACTTATTTATTTAAATATAAATTGGCCTTTCACATCTAGATTATTTATATAGCGTCAGCAGCTGGTATTTATACTGTACGGAACGCTGCAGTGCCTGGAATATTTTTAGGCTTGTCCACCTACACCATCCTCTGAGATTGGAGTAACTTAGTTTATTAAAATTCTAGGACATATTTAGACTTCTGCGCATAAATCAAAAACAATAAATTAGGCTAGGTGCGTGTTGGGCCACGCGCGATGTAGGGTTCCGTAGTTAACCGTAGACCTGTTGATAGAAGTTGGAGTAAGTTTTTTGACGTTTACCTCAACATATTAGGAATTAATTGAGTTTTCGGTTTAAAGTATTCGGCAGGGTGATTACGTATCTTGCGACAGGTTTTGCAACAGGCAATTGACAGCGATATTGCTGTCAAATGCCAATTCTTTGCTGTTCTCTAATACAAAATTGACATTTGACAGCAATATTGCTGCCAATTGCCTGTTGCAAAACCTGTCGCGAGATACTTAATCACCCTGCCGGTATATCTGGGAAACCGCATCACATAATTGAGCAACTATTTCTCCGAAACTAAAAAAGCTAGCTTAACCCTTACAGTTTGGTAAGCTTTTCGTATGGTTAGCACTACATTTCACACTACCCAGGATGATTGTTAGAGAATGCTCTAGTATTTAGTCCTCCTTACACAAGTGTTATGTGTTAAAGTGTAAAATAAATAAATAAATACATTTATGATGTTTTTTCAAATTTGTAAAGCTACTAGCAGTTTAGGTTTTAGAGGGGCACGCTCGAAAAAGTTTTAAACTTTAATATTTCGCAAACAGAACCCTTAATCGTAAAGTTGTCATTAAGTTGTCATTGTGTTCCCCCAGGTAACCCAAATAAATTATTTTTTCAGCATTTTTTTGTAGAGTTATGCGTTGTTATTTTATGTCCATCAAAATAACAGCTTAAATCAATATTTTAATTACAAGGACATAGAGGATTTTGAACATGTTTATTGATATTGTTTTTATTATATTATAATCAATTAATTAAATCATTTATTTTTGCATGAAATCTGTAAATTTAATTATCTTATGTGTAGTATTACTCATAAGCCGAAATATTTGCATGCCTAGATAAGGTAGAATATAAGGGATATTTTAACTTTAATTTTAAGACCAATTCTGTAACCTATATTCGTGCATATACACATCTTTAATCTTTAAGCTTTTTAGGACTAATAGTCTCTTCGCAAAGCCGGTGACGGACGCACATATGGACAGCCAGACAGAAAAACAGACAGGCAAAGACTATAAGGTCTCTTGTTTTACGAAACCCTAATAAAAACGCAGGCTGAGCCCGCGGCAACAGCTAGTTTATATCATAAAGGCCTAGAATGTGAATTCTGCTCAGGAATACAGGGATTTCACTGTCTCCGTGTACAAAACAGGAGACTGCATAATGCATTCATTGATGCGAGCTTTTATCCTCGTTCCGTTTACATTTCATTTATTTTTCCATTTTATGAGCTGAGTCTACGTTTCTGCTTCGTAAAGTTTTAAAGTGATTTTAATATTGAGGCATTTTGCTCTGGCATATGCTGCGGTGTGTATTCAATTCAGTTAGTTTATTTATAAATTTAGATACAACAACAGAACAGAATTATCGAATTCGCTCTATCTAAAGTGACATTTTAAGCTTTAACAAATATAACTAAGACTGGTTAATAAACCAGTCTTAGTTAATAATTACTTTATCAGGCGAAACTATATAATAATATAGTTTCGCCTGATAAAGTAATTATATAAAATTCAATCCCACTAATATTATAATAAAGCCGAAAGTTTGTTTGGATGGAGGTTAGTTAGCTCTTCACGCAAAAACTAGGCTGCAGATTGAGCTGAAACTTGGCGAATCAATACGGGAGTATTGATGTTGACCAGGATTAACACATAGGCTACTTTTTATTCGAGTATGATGCATGCGAAGCGGCGGGCAGAAGCTAGTCATTTAAAAAAAGTATTGCTGAATATATCCAACCCCACATTTGAGTATTTTCTTTGATTTAACATGGATGTCATCAATTAGAACTGAGTTTAAAAGCAAGCAAACATTATTAAGTACACAAAAAACCAACCGCAAGTTTAAATTAAGGGTATATAACTATGCTGTGACTCTACGTAGACACGATTCATCATCATAATCATCTCAGCCGTCGGTCGTCCACTGCTGGACAAAGGTCTCCCTCATGGCCATGGACTGATCAAGAGAAGTTTGTTGCCATACTTACCACGCTTGGCAGGCAGGTTGGTGAGCGCAGTATGAGATGTTGATACACGGATAGACGCTGCTGCCCATCTTCCGGAGGTATCCCTTAGCAGGCTCTTACTGCATCCATGGGCATGAGAGGAGGGGTATCATTCTACTGCCGGCACCCCACGGCAACTATATACTGCAAGAAAACTGTCACTTAACGTAACACAATATACTAGTGTCACTTACTATACCTAAAACGTATGATTTAACAGGCCATTCTGAAAAGTGAAGAAAACTATAAGGATATGTTTACTAAATATTTTACATTATTACTGAGATAATTATGTAATTATTAGGTTGTTACCTGTTGTTACTCAATATAACTTAATACTTACTAGATACTACCTTTAGTACCTATTTTTGTTGAGTTGCGCTCAATTGTGTGCATGCTGTGGCCGCCTTTAATTGGGGGAGCACAAGGCCCTTAGTCCCTAAGTTTTAAATTGTGTTGAATCTGTGTATCTCTTGTTGGTGGTCCTAATAAATAAATAAATAAATAGCAATGCTGTGCTTAGGGTCAAAAACATTATATAACCTCAAACCCAGATAGGGGTTGCCTTTTGATGATTACAATCAAATTTTCAATTTCAGTTAAAATTGCGCAGCTGTAGAACAACTCGTTATCTTGAAAGCAGAATGCAGTACACAAAAGTATTCCATTTTAATGCCGAGAAAGAAAGCGCACGTACGCTTTACCGGCCTTATCTCCGTGGGTCATGTTGCGGTTGTGAATGGAGGTCTTATCTAAATATTAGCCTTTGTTTATCCGTCTGTCCTTTACATTCCGCGTACGTAACCTATCTTTGAAATGCGTCCGGCCCTTTGGTATTTCATATCGCTTATGCATACAAAGATACCTTGAAATTATTATACTATCACCTGATCCCTCTTGTATTGTTTGGGTTTGGTATATGGGTGTTTTATTACGTCAGTGTCTGTTATCCGAAATTTTCAGTACTGACATGGCAACATTCAGTGTAATGCTTTGTTCGCTCTATGTTTTGTGTTATCAAAGGGAAATATGTTGGTTTTTTTTCAGCTGGCTTACAATAGTGCTTTACAAATATTGCGCGGATGAATGCACTTGCTAAATTTGGCTTTTGCTATCAAGCAGCATTAGTGTGTTTCATATTGAAATAATTCGTGGCGCGCCTTTGTAATGTCAATCAAAATGGTATGGTAAACAACTCTTGATTTATATTTTACTAGCTTTCCAGGCGAACTTCGTACCACCTCAGAATCAACTACTTCTCTACTTCTACTAACTACTGCTCTACTACTACTATTACTACGAGTACTCTACCACTGTTCTACTATTATTATTCTACATATACTACAACTACTACTTACTACTACTCTACTACTAACTTTTACTACTACCCAAATTAGTCAAAAATTAACAGCTTGATTTTAAGTTAAGTCACTTTATAAACTTTTTTAAACGTACCTTTAAATATTTGACAGCCACTGACATCATCCCTAAAAAATGTATGAGAAAATGAATAATTATTTTTTCTATGAACTTTTAATAGCCAATTCGGGTACAAAGGAATCCAAAAAATAGATCTAAGGTCAATTCAGCCGTTGTCGAGTTTTCATTCTGTAATTTGCTGGGAAATCTAGTAGTAAATGTGAGGGTGGAGCCATTTACATTCGTGCTCATATTCTTTTCTCCATAGTTGATATGTCTGCGCAACCACCTACGTCCAGTGCTGGTGAACATCTATTGGTTCAGGTCATCCCAGCGCATCGTAAAATCCATTATTCTCCTTCCTTACGCATTAACTTTTTCCCTTCCTTTGAAAAGCGTCTTGGTGAGCTTACTCTTTTATACGACCACAGTTATAATTATGGGTGACTTCAACACTTGCTTGTTGAAGCAGGACTTTCGGTCATCCTTCTTTGAACGTTTTGTTCAGAATGGAGTCCAGAATCAACTGGACTAACGTCCCCCATGTAATTTTTGATATAAGAGAGAAATCTCAATCAGTTCGACTGCAAAAATCTAGGAGTTTTTATTGATAGGCAGTTGTCATGGAGACCACAATTGGCGGAAGTCAGTCGAAAAAATTCAGCCACCTCTTTTAGGAGGCTACGTAAATTTTTGCCTGCTTTCACCAAAATTGCGCTAGCTTAGTCTCTTTTACTGCCTATCCTAGATTACGCCGGCGTCAGCTATCCCGATTTAACTCTTCTTTGGTTTATTTCTATCTAAAGGTTGCCTGGAAGATATCGCTTTTAGCGATAAGGCCGCCCATTGTGACTCATATTTGTAATGTTTTCTTTTTATTATTTGTTTGTTTTTATTATTTGTTTGGTGTGCAATAAAGATTATTTGTATAGCATTGTTTTGGAGACTTCAAAATTTTAGCTGCAGAAGAGTCTTGATCTGCAATTTAATTCGCTTAAGACAATAAAAACCAAATATTGTAAAATTAGTATTGTAGTATAAATTCAAAACATTTACCCTGCCATGAGAAGGCAATCAGACTTATAATTGAAATTATGGAAATGTATGTCCGATCGCTTCTCGATCGATCGTTTATGTTTTCACTTAATATGGATTTGATCTTAACGGTACCCTAGACATAGTTTACGGAATTCGGGTGAAAATTGCAAAGTCTGCTAGCCTGTGATGCAACTGACGAAGCGATTGGCAAGTCTGCGATATTTTGCAGACTACGTAGAGCATAGCAAGTATGACATTTGGAAGACTGGCATCTTGGCTGTTTGTTTTTACTTACTATAGAGATAGGTTGGGAGAAGATTAAGCAAGGCTGGGTAGCATTTGGGCAACTACGTAGGGTTTTATTTCATTACATATGCTTAGAATCTAAAGCTTAGAATCAGCGCGTCCTACGTCATGACGGTGGCAAAACGTGGATGTTCACAGTAGGTACAGGTCTAGTCCACCAGTCTAAAATCGCTCTTCGAGCTATGTCTGAGCCTCTTTGAAAGAATCCGTAATGAGGTAATCTGATAGAGGACTAAAGTCGTCAACATAGTTGAAGAACCGATAACCGGGGTAAATAAAATTAATAAAATAAAAAAAAAAACATTTATTGAACTAGGGTTACCTGTATGTCAGGAGTATATACAGAAATAAATTCTTGGGTGGAGAACTATTTAAGAGTGAGGTTTTTTCGCTTCATTTTTTCTAAGAGAGGGTCACTTAGAAAAAAGATGCTACGCATACTACTTCCCGCTCCACATACTACGACTTGGACCGGAAAGTATGGAGAGAGGGAAGAGAGGCCTTTGCCCAGCAGTGGGATTCAGCAGGTTGATTAGATTTACATTTTAGATTTAGAGGGACACTCAGATAAAAGTTTTCCAACGCGAACTGATTCAACTATAATGCACTATTCAATTTAAATGTGTTTTGTTTTTCTTTTGTTAATTCAATATTCTATATAGCTGATCTATTAAATAAACACTTATTGAACACAATTTTTATCCTTTGAGTACGCAACCCTAAAATTGTGTCAAAACACAGCCTTTGCTTCATGAATATTGTTGAGCTTTCCCTGGACTCACCGCTGAATTAAAAACACTTTTGTAAGTCCATTACTACAACGTAATCGAAAGAAAACTTTTGAACTTTATACTTAATATACCACCTAGTAAGGAAACGGGAAACATACGAGTAGCTTTAGTAATGTTAAAGTATTGCTAAATTATTCAAAGGTACTTATAATATAACCGTGACACATAAATCAAGCAATTCCGGGCACAAGTGAAGCAAAGTCGGCTTATCCGGGTTACAAGATCCGGTCCAGGCCCCGTCTATCGAACACGGATATTCCATTTGCATTGCATCCGCTAATGTCCCACGCATTAGGGAATTCGGTCAAACGGTAATACTGATTTGTGTAGGCTCGGATTTATAGTTTCAAGAGCTAAGTTTTGGGTTGGAGATAATGTGTTTAACTTCTATAATGATAAAATGTAAAGAGACGACCATTGAACGCAATAGAAGTATTAGCTATATTTACATATATTGAAGATTATAGTTTGATTCAAATGGGGAAATTATTGCGGTATTTACTGTTTTGGGTTCGGGTGTTTTTAAGTATCCATAGCAAATAATATTTATTGTATAAATACTTCCAAGTAGTAGTAGACAGTAGAGCACGCGTTACTGCACTGCCACAAAGGAAGCGAGGTCAAAAACGGAACTACAGGAGCTCGTAGAGTCTTGCCCTTCTTCGATAACATCAGGATAATTTTCGGAGATGCTCATGGAATGCTGCCAGCGCCAGCGGCCCCGTTCTTTTCTGGTATTTGAAGGAGTTGGGTTGGCTAGGTTTGGTGTAGAATCACCGGTATCCCCAGTATACAGAATTAGAATTAGACTTAGTTATGGGCGCTGTGTAAAATGTAATATCAATTTTATCAGCCTTTTCACTTTAAGTTGCCGAGGACTTATGTAGGTGGCAGGTAGGCTCGTTAAGATAGCGGATCTTTTACTTTACAAGCCAGTTTAATTACAAATGGTGATTATTAAACTATTTTAATCAAAAGATAAAACGGTTTAAAGTGTTTTAGAAGAGCTTAAGCTAATCTAAAGTTTTGTTTCAAAATTAATTTAACCTTTTAATTATTAACTCTCAAACTGTCCACAAAGTTTCCAGCGCTAAAACGGTACTTTATATTGAGAAATTACAAACTTGAGAAAAAATCTAATTTAGTTTTAAGTGTTCATAAAATATTGAAGCGACCTTCTGCGCGGGTCTCGCTTGTCTTCAGGATATTAAAAATTTCATATTCTCTAAGATATTTACCAGTGCAAGCTGAATAAAATATGTCATATTCACGGACCGAAAAAATGCAAAAAATGTTCTGTACAGTTATATAACGTGAGGTTTTTTACGCCGCCATATTTTAATTACGAAGACACGTGGAGTAAATAATATGGAATATTCATGTGCAAAATACCGCTATATTTTTCTCCTAGTTCATTAACGTTTTTCGTTTTTATTTTCCGCTGCAGATAGGTTGTTTTTATTCGAGTATGCGCTCAAAGGATACTATCGGGTATACACTACACAGGGCTTGGGGGATGAATCCGGTACTTTGAGGGATTTAGGGTCGGTGTATACGGACTGCTTGCAAACATCTATAATAATAATAATGCTGCACATATCACACATCACTGTCTAGCCCTACAGTAAGCAGAAGTTGTTTCATTATGGGCAGGAGATAGTTGAATAAATACTAAAATACTTTATTTTGTAGGAAAGCACGGAAAGCTTTGCATAGTTTGGCAACACCTGTTATAGTGTCTTGTCTTGTCTTCTTCTTTTATGGCTTTTTGAGTTTGTTTTACACAATTCCGCCAGTGTTAAGTTAATTTATGAATTCTTATGTTATTTGGCTGACCATGTTGGCGGCCATTTTTTCTATGTTATAGTGTACAATGACTGCTGTTTAAACTCCTTTTTCTTCTTTTATTTTGGTTTGTCCTCGTGGCCGACTAAACAATATTAAGGTATTTTACTATGAGAATAGACCTCAAAATCTATTTTTCAGATAGCTCAGGCAAAATGCAGTCGGGAAATATTATTTATAGTTCAAAAAGAAAACAAAACGTATTTTAAAATTAAATTAAATGTTTTCAGTTTTTTAGTCTGTTTTTGAACACAATGAAACAGCAGCTACCGTGTTATTAATCATGTCAACTGATACCGAACTTAAATAATGGCATGTTTGTTTACACGCTAAGTGCCACGGATGTGACTTACCACGGAGAAATATGGCATCCACTGCGCCCAGCGTTTTCGTCAAATAACGCGCAATAATTGGTAATTTTTTAGTGGTTTATTAGTACTATAGAACCAAATTTAGACTTGTAAAAAATGTATGTAATACCCTGTTAATTCATTCATTGATCAATCATAAGCCTGATGTTTCCTCAATGCAACAGGAGGAGTAGGAAACATCAGGCGAGGAATAGAAGGCCTTTGCCTCCTATTCCTCTTTTCACAGATTTCTGTTTAGCGAGCTTGTAAGAGCTTGTCTTTGTTAAAAGAGTCACGCTCACCGCTCATCCCTCTATCGCCATTTGGGACCACGTAGTCGTCGTTGTTGGTGACTATTAAAAGAGAGAATTTTAAAATTGTTATTATTAGCGGTGACGGCTAAATGTGGACCCGTGTATCCCAAGCCTTAGTAAAATTGAAGCGCGAATTACGGTGAGCCCATACCTGAATGATGAAAATCTAAAACATATTGCAGCAGCCGTATGCATCGTTTAAAATCTCCCGCAGGCTTAAAATTACAAGTCTTTAATGAATTTTCACGCCAAAACTTTTTTTATTACAGACTAGCCGCATTCCACGGTTTCACCCGTGTAGTTCCCGTTTACGTGGGAATAAAGGGATAAAATATAGCCTATGTTACTCAAGGATAATGCAGCATTCTAATGGTAAACGAATTTTGAAAATCGGTTCAGTAGTTTTTGAGTTTATTCGTTACAAATATACAAAATACAACAAAAAAGTAGTAGAGTAGTAGTGTAAGTATTAAGTAGTAGTAGTAGTTAGCAGTTGTAGAGTATTAGTAGACTACTCTACTAATACTCTAAGGAGAATATCACGCACTCTACTACTACTAGTAGAGTAGTTGTAGAGTAATTGTAGAGTAACGCAGCATGGTATCTGACCTAGCAGACTTCCACCCTGTCACCAAAAAAAAAAAGAGTAATTGTAGAGTAGTTGCAGGGTAGTTGTGGCGTAAATGTAGAGTAGTTGTAGGGTAAACATTATATTCGAATATCATATCTATTAGCTAAATATGAGGCTGCATATCGTTGAACAAAATGTCATATATTATTTAAACTATTAATCTAAAATTATTTATTCTGAAGCGTCAAATAACCTGGTTAGGCTTCTACATTATACATTTGATACACTGAATAAAATACCTAATATATTTATTAACCTACTTTAAAAAAAAGGAGTAGGTTATTAAGTCGTCTATAGGAGAGGTAGACTGATGAAGAAGACCATACATTATTACTTTATTGGATTATCGGGTATTTACCTTTATTTTAATCCTCGCCTACTGGAGTCCCTCGAGGCATAGTTATATCATCATTTCAGCCGTAACACGTCCACTATTGAACACAGGCCTCCCTCATGGATCTCCATGAGGGGTAGTTGTCATACTCACCACGCTTGGCAGGCGGGTTGGCGAGAGCAGTTCGGGATGTTGATACATGGAAAGCTGCCCTCGGGGTTGCCGTGGGGTGCCGGCAGTAGAATGTTGCTCCTCTTCTCATGCCTGTGGATGCAGTAAGAGCCTGCTAAGGGATACCACCGGAAGATGGGCAGCAGCATACCGTGTATCAACATCCCGTACTGCGCTCGCCAACCCGCCAGCCAAGCATGAGTTAGTATGGCAACTACCCGTCATGAAGATCCATGAGCCTCCCTCATGTGCTCCTGTGTTCAAAAGTAAACGTTTTGCAGATGAAATTATAATATCTCAAGACAAATATTCTACTCTCTTCGTTAATTGTCTTTTTTAAACATTCGCGATCACAACACATTATTAACATATGTACATATAACCGGGTATTTAACGTAAGCGTAAATTACCTTTATTATTTCCCGACGTTTCTTCGCTTGGATTGCACTAAGCATGGTCCCGGGAAGACTTCGTTAAGACGACGCATTGGCGATATTGGCGACAGAGATTTCAACTTTTTTCAGCAATTTACATCACATTCGAATTTGTTTTGTTTTGAGTTTTCATGGGTTTTTTAATTCAAATTGGTAGTTGGTTTACACGATTGTTTAACTATTACGACAGAAAATAATCTTAGCAACTGCTCTACCAAAATAAAGATTTTTACTTCACAGGTGAACGAAACCGATTTTTGGCTTTCCAAACGGTGATTATGTTTTACATGATTACCAATAGTTTCATTTTAAATGAGCATTATTGTTTTGTCGCTTACGACTTTTAATTTCAAGCTAGCTTTTCGCAACAGTTTGTATGCGGGCGGCCCCACTCACCCTGCGCGTTAAAAAATATATTTAAACAATTACATAACAATATGCGTTTATCAATGCGTCGCCTTAAGCTTGCGTGTCTGAAATCTCTCAAGCCTAGAAGATGAGCCACGAAACTAGATACAAATTGTTATCCTCGTTACATATTACAAGTGCTGCGTATCGTGGGCCGCGTCATTCCATTAATGCCGGGGATACATCACGGCGTGGCACCTTCTTGGTGCTTTCACACGGCGTTGACGTGACATTTTACAGATTGTAGGTTTATCATAGTTTTAGTTGCGAAATTCTGCGATGTGGCCCCCAAAAATTGGAAAACATGAAGGCTGTATAATATTATTATAAATATATACTGTTTTTTTTTATAAATTTATAAATTCATAATTTCTGTGACAATAATTATTATAATATAAATAATGTTTCTACATAACACACAATTCGTACATAAAAAAAATGTTTTCATGTTATCAATATCAATAAATTTTATTTGTTAGTCCATAATGTTGATTAACAAAATCTATTAGACACATACATATGTTTTATTATAATCGTAATCAAGAATCACTCTTTGATAGACACAATTCATCAATTACCCCTTGAAAATCGTAACGGTCCCCCCTTTAAAAAAATACAAAATAGCCGTAGTTAAAGGACAAAATACTAGGACATCAGAAGAGACAAGGAGCACGACGCTTCGTGAGGTTCACCACTATGCAGCCGCCCGTGCTTAAAACTGCCCTTTTTGTTAAATAGTTCACTCTTTGGCAATCAGACGTCAACCATTTAGCACCCCATGAATATCTAAGCAGGCAAGCTGGCAATGCTCAAAATTGACTTTCTTGTTTATTAATTAATTATCTCACTCTTTGATAGTCAGAATTCATCAATTATCCCTTGAAAATCGTAACGGTCCCCCCTTTAAAAAAATTCAAAATAGCCGTAGTTAAAGGACAAAATACTAGGACATCAGAAGAGACAAGGAGCACGACGCTTCGTGAGGTTCACCACGATGCAGCCGCCCGTGCTTAAAACTGCCCTTTTTGTTAAATAGTTCACTCTTTGACAATCAGACTTCACCATTTATCACCCCATGAATATCTAAGCAGGCAGCTGGCAATGCTCAAAATTGACTTTCTTGTTTATTGATTACCTCACTCTTTGATAGTCAGAATTCATCAATTATCCCTTGAAAATCGTAACGGTCCCCCCTGTAAAAAAATACAAAATAGCCGTAGTTAAAGGACAAAATACTAGGACATCAGAAGAGACAAGGAGCACGACGCTTCGTGAGGTTCACCACTATGCAGCCGCCCGTGCTTTTAAAACTGCCCTTTTTGTTAAATAGTTCACTCTTTGACAATCAGACTTCACCATTTATCACCCCATGAATATCTAAGCAGGCAGCTGGCAATGCTCAAAATTGACTTTCTTGTTTATTGATTACCTCACTCTTTGATAGTCAGAATTCATCAATTATCCCTTGAAAATCGTAACGGTCCCCCCTGTAAAAAAATACAAAATAGCCATAGTTAAAGGACAAAATACTAGGACATCAGAAGAGACAAGGAGCACGACGCCTCGTGAGGTTCACCACGATGCAGCCGCCCGTGCTTAAAACTGCCCTTTTTGTTAAATAGTCAGAATTCATCAATTTATCCCTTGAAAATCGTAACGGTCCCCCCTTTAAAAAAATTCAAAATAGCCGTAGTTAAAGGACAAAATACTAGGACATCAGAAGAGACAAGGAGCACGACGCTTCGTGAGGTTCACCACGATGCAGCCGCCCGTGCTTAAAACTGCCCTTTTTGTTAAATAGTTCACTCTTTGGCAATCAGACGTCAACCATTTAGCACCCCATGAATATCTAAGCAGGTAGCTGGCAATGCTCAAAATTGACTTTCTTGTTTATTAATTACCTCACTCTTTGATAGTCAGAATTCATCATCAATAATCCCTTGAAAATCGTAACGGTCCCCCCTTTAAAAAAATTCAACATAGCCGTGTTAAAGGACAAAATACTAGGACATCAGAAGAGACAAGGAGCACGACGCTTCGTGAGGTTCACCACTATGCAGCCGCCCGTGCTTAAAACTGCCCTTTTTGTTAAATAGTTCACTCTTTGACAATCAGACTTCACCATTTATCACCCCATGAATATCTAAGCAGGCAGCTGGCAATGCTCAAAATTGACTTTCTTGTTTATTGATTACCTCACTCTTTGATAGTCAGAATTCATCAATTATCCCTTGAAAATCGTAACGGTCCCCCCTGTAAAAAAATACAAAATAGCCGTAGTTAAAGGACAAAATACTAGGACATCAGAAGAGACAAGGAGCACGACGCCTCGTGAGGTTCACCACGATGCAGCCGCCCGTGCTTAAAACTGCCCTTTTTGTTAAATAGTCAGAATTCATCAATTTATCCCTTGAAAATCGTAACGGTCCCCCCTTTAAAAAAATTCAAAATAGCCGTAGTTAAAGGACAAAATACTAGGACATCAGAAGAGACAAGGAGCACGACGCTTCGTGAGGTTCACCACGATGCAGCCGCCCGTGCTTAAAACTGCCCTTTTTGTTAAATAGTTCACTCTTTGGCAATCAGACGTCAACCATTTAGCACCCCATGAATATCTAAGCAGGTAGCTGGCAATGCTCAAAATTGACTTTCTTGTTTATTAATTACCTCACTCTTTGATAGTCAGAATTCATCATCAATAATCCCTTGAAAATCGTAACGGTCCCCCCTTTAAAAAAATTCAACATAGCCGTGTTAAAGGACAAAATACTAGGACATCAGAAGAGACAAGGAGCACGACGCTTCGTGAGGTTCACCACTATGCAGCCGCCCGTGCTTAAAACTGCCCTTTTTGTTAAATAGTTCACTCTTTGACAATCAGACTTCACCATTTATCACCCCATGAATATCTAAGCAGGCAGCTGGCAATGCTCAAAATTGACTTTCTTGTTTATTGATTACCTCACTCTTTGATAGTCAGAATTCATCAATTATCCCTTGAAAATCGTAACGGTCCCCCCTGTAAAAAAATACAAAATAGCCGTAGTTAAAGGACAAAATACTAGGACATCAGAAGAGACAAGGAGCACGACGCCTCGTGAGGTTCACCACGATGCAGCCGCCCGTGCTTAAAACTGCCCTTTTTGTTAAATAGTCAGAATTCATCAATTTATCCCTTGAAAATCGTAACGGTCCCCCCTTTAAAAAAATTCAAAATAGCCGTAGTTAAAGGACAAAATACTAGGACATCAGAAGAGACAAGGAGCACGACGCTTCGTGAGGTTCACCACGATGCAGCCGCCCGTGCTTAAAACTGCCCTTTTTGTTAAATAGTTCACTCTTTGGCAATCAGACGTCAACCATTTAGCACCCCATGAATATCTAAGCAGGCAGCTGGCAATGCTCAAAATTGACTTTCTTGTTTATTAATTACCTCACTCTTTGATAGTCAGAATTCATCATCAATAATCCCTTGAAAATCGTAACGGTCCCCCCTTTAAAAAAATTCAAAATAGCCGTGTTAAAGGACATCAGAAGAGACAAGGAGCACGACGCTTCGTGAGGTTCACCACTATGCAGCCGCCCGTGCTTAAAACTGCCCTTTTTGTTAAATAGTTCACTCTTTGACAATCAGACTTCACCATTTATCACCCCATGAATATCTAAGCAGGCAGCTGGCAATGCTCAAAATTGACTTTCTTGTTTATTGATTACCTCACTCTTTGATAGTCAGAATTCATCAATTATCCCTTGAAAATCGTAACGGTCCCCCCTGTAAAAAAATACAAAATAGCCGTAGTTAAAGGACAAAATACTAGGACATCAGAAGAGACAAGGAGCACGACGCCTCGTGAGGTTCACCACGATGCAGCCGCCCGTGCTTAAAACTGCCCTTTTTGTTAAATAGTCAGAATTCATCAATTTATCCCTTGAAAATCGTAACGGTCCCCCCTTTAAAAAATACTTTATTCAGTGCGGCCGCATGGACCTTATTGACGCGTCACAAATTACAAAATAAAACAACACAAATAAATAGAATAAAGCACATAATTGAATCTGTTCACTTCAGATGACACGCGAGTTAGGAAAAGAAGTGAACAGAAGAACCTAACTCGGTCGTTATAGTCATCATTTAACAATTTTATTTTGTCTTATGTTACGTTTGACGGAGTTGGAGCAGATTCCGTCCCAAGTGGTTTTGTCCTCTAGGTAATCTGATATTTTATAATAAGCTTTATTGCACAGATTGCGTTTAATAATGTTTTTGAATTTATTCAATGATAACTTCTGCAACTCACTTGGGAGTTTGTTGTAGAAGCGTATACATTGCCCTTTAAAAGATATTTTCACCTTATGGAGCCTAGTAGTGGGCACAGCGAGTTAATTCTTATTTCTTGTATTTACATTGTGATTGTCGCTGTTTTTCTTAAACGAAGCAATATTTTTATGGGTGTACAACAGGTTCTCATAAATATATTGACAAGCTACTGTCATTATATTTATTTCTTTAAATTTAGTGCGAAGTGATTCTCTGTGACCCATATTGTAGATAGAACGAATAGCCCTCTTCTGCAGCACAAATACGGTGTCTATATCTGCAGCACATCCCCACAGTAGTAAGCCATAAGACATAATGCTGTAGAAATAGCTGAAGTAAACAAGTCTAGCGGTATCAACGTCTGTAAGAAGGCGGATTTTTTTGACTGCATATGCTGCAGAACTAAGCCTACCAGATAGTTGTTCTATGTGTGGGCCCCATTGAAGCTTATTGTCTAAAGTTATGCCTAAAAATATATAATAATAAATAAAAATAATCCAAAAATAACCGCGATACGTTATATTGAAATGTCGCGTGAAGTCACACGCATTTTTCTGAGTCTACTGGAACATTGTTGCCGATAAGTATACGACCCTAACGGTATCAAACCAATGACAAATTGTTTTCATAACTTGTATTTGCTGTTCTACTAATATTTTAATTTCTTATAATCACCATCGACCATTCTTCTAATGTATACAAACTTCTTGCCGTGGGGCGCCGGCAGTAGAATGTTGCCCCTCCTCTCATGCCCGTGGATGTAGTAAGAGCCTGCTAAGGGATACTTCCGAAAGATGGGCAGCAGCGTCTTTCCATATATCAACATCCCATACTGCGCTCGCCAACCCGCCTGCCAAGTGTGGTGAGTATGGCAACTACCTCGCCTTGGAGACCCATGAGGGAGGCCTTTGTTCATTAGTGGACGTATTATGGCTGAAATGAATGAATACAAACTTCTAAGTATTAAGTTAGGTTGATTTGACTGACACTGATAGGGCGTTTCGTTTTCGTAAATTTGTAAGTGTCATGTGAAGTAAGATTTTTACTTGGCTTCTAAACAAGTTCCGGTTCTTTGAACATTGCACTTTAGTTTTGCTTTTTCTTACATTGACAACATTTCAGAATTCCATGTTAAGCTCAATAGCTTCATATTCGTCTTCGCCGGAATACTCACATCCTTTCTCTCCTATTTGACATTCTATTTAACACGACCCCTCCCACTTACTTTAAGGAACGATTCCTACACTGCTCCAACATCTGCAATTATTGTTCGTCTGAATATTTAAATCTGAAAAAAGACTCCCGGACTACTTAAAGACAAAACGACCATTCCTTTCCGTCCAAGCATTAAGACTCTGAAACGCGTTACCAGTCCGAATTATAAAGTCATCATCTCTAAAGGTACTCGTGTTTAAAGCCAGAGTCAAAGAAAGAGAGAGAAAGATGATTTAAAAAAAAATGTTTTTATTGTTTAATAGTTATTTACGCCTCTGGCCACTGGCCGCAATGCGCTGGGACACTAGTTGGAGTAACTAACATAATCAGAACCGTCATCGTAAGTATGGATGTCGGCGGCCGATCGTAGAATTGGGCACATCATGATGTGCCTCGGCATATCACGATATGGCGGCATTTCTTGAAATACGCCACTGTCTAGACGGCACATCATGATGTGCCCAAACCGAATTCGGGCAGATCGATGAAAACCAAACGTTTGTCGATATTCCCAGTAAACGCTTCGCCACATCACGAAATGCCCAAAGGATAAAACGTCACATCGTCAAATAGTTCAAATGTAAACCACTAGAGGAGCTGCTTACGGGTTTTCTTACCTAGTAATTGCGGCAACATGGCGACAACAACAAATAACGAGGAGTTTGGTAACGAAAATGAAAATGGTGAAAGAAGTGCGTTGCAGTTAAACTATGATGAGCAACTGAAAGACTTTGCAAGCCACGTTAACACCAACCGCAACGTAAAAAAACCGTGGACGAAAGAACGAGTTCTAGAGGTTAGTACTTATTATTAAGTTGTTTCATTTAGTCACAAATAAACAAATGTATTCCATTTTTACAACGATTGTTTTATTGTAACATGTATGCTAAAGGCCTATATCTGTATTGTTTTCAGAATAATAACCCATGTCATTTGTTATAAACCAAATCAAGAAAAGTAGGGTGGCCACAACACGGGCGTCGGCGGGCTAATATTGGCTATCCAAGTACGATATTTTAGAGAGTGCTGATGAGGATTTTTTAATTTTCAAAAAAAAAAACTATCAGCGATCCCACGGCGCGCATTGTACCGCTCGACGAATACTTCGATATCCTGACTGAAGTTCACAAAGCTGTAGGACATGGTGGTAGAGAAAAAATTATGTATAATATAAAAAACAAGATGTACATCCCTAAAAAGCAATCGAATTGTATGTGAAACTATGCTCAGTGTGTGAAATGAAACGGTCATTGCTCAAAAAAAGATATTGTCACAAAACCTATATAATATCTAATGATTTTAACTCAAGAGGACAAGTAGATCTGATATACTTGCAGTCAGCGCCGGACGGAGAGTATGAATGGTTAATGAACTATCAAGATTACGCAACCAAAGTCCAAAAGAGCCGTAGAAGTAGCAATGGAACTCTTCAAAATATTTTTGGATGTAGGCGCGCCATTTATATTGCAGAGTGCTAAAAGCTTTGCATAAAGTACATATATTTATTGTTTAGTTTGATTTACGGTAATAGTTTGTAAATAGTTTGTAAAGTACTCTGCAAAGCCTATTATTGTCATAAAGAATAATTAATGCATAACATATCTGTGATTTTAAGTGCCCAAGTACTAAGTACCGATAAAACCTATTACACGTAAAAACGACTTTAAATAAATGGCTTTCAATGATAAATATATAGCATTATTATTTGATAACTAGGCAATGTTCAATTTCTCTTTTAACATAGGTTTTAAACTTTATTACCAAGCCGTTAAGGACCCACTGATGAGTGGTTGATAAGACTTACCTTCTGACAAAAACCCTTAAAATTAACATTAGTTCCCGTATTGATGTTTGCTACTTGTGATGTTTTTCTAACAGTTAAGTAGGTTTTTAGTCAGTATAAATAGAAACAACATAATTATTTTAATAACTACTATATCATAGCTCGAAGTAGTAATGTAAATGTTGACCATGAGTACCATTCCCTTCACCAAGCAAAATCTATGGTCACCCTATTATTCGATATGCCGAGTAATAGGCTGGCAGATCGTCGAACGTTGGTCTTGATACGATATGGCAGGTTTTGCATGGCAGATCAAGAAATGCCGCCGTATTATGATATGCCGAGGCACATCACGATGTGCCCAATTCTACGATCGGCCGCCGACATGTATAAAAGTGTCAGTGTGTTTCAGCGGCCTACCTACGGTAGTGGTGTGCTAGATTGGTTAGATTTACTGCCGTGCCGAGATGAAAGGGCTAGGACGGCGTGCACCCGCTTTATTAGCTCAGTTATGTGAGCAGGAGATTTATTGTGTTTTCTGAGGAAGTTAACCTGCTTTTTTGAAAAGGTGTCTTGTTGAGAAAAATTTTCGTAAAATGAACTCAAATTATGATAGGGTGCTTATTGTATAAAGTCAAATGTTCTGCGAAGTAAAACATTTTCAACTACATATGTTATCATGTATCATTCTGAAAGAATCAACTACAAATAAAATATAATTAAATAGCTGCGCACTGAAAGCTTCTTTAAGAATAATATTTGCTGTCAAAATTGTATAACAAAAACTAAATTCAAAAGAACAACACAGATAAATTGGGTTAAACATTAAATTGAGCTTCGTAAATTCTTCAATGTCATATTCTTTCGATTTTTATGTCAAAATAATTTACTTACATATCTGAGCGAAAATATGTTTCATAATAAATCAAAAGAAAATGGCAATTTAGAAAGTATTTAGCTTCAAACGTTGCGTAGTCAGAATAACGAGTACGCGCCCCTTACATTCACGTCCCCTCGTGCAAAAATAAAATTATTTCTGGCTCAAACATTATTTTTAAATTCGACGACAGAAAAACATTTACAATGTATTCAAATGCGAATTTATTTTCAATCAACTTTTATCCGTGCGTTATAACTTTTCCAATCACTTGCAGCGCTGTCGAGCAGATGAGAAACACAAATAACTATATTTCTATTTTTCAGCGGAGTGTCGGATCTGTAATCTCCTTATCCGTCCTTTTGTTTTGAAGTACCGGGCCTCGATAAAGCCTTTGTTGGGCCGAGGGTTGATAATCTATATCAGTTTGTGTCCAACCGAGGGAATAGTTAGGATGGTAGTATTGGAACAGAATACAGATTCGAGGAAGCGACGGATACTTCACTGTGTTTGGATCTCAAAGGAAGTGAAAATATAGCGATATCGATTTTATGTCATGTCACGCCCGATATGCAATTCGAAGGGGAAACCTTTAAAGCGGACATATCTTTCTTTGTACCTATAACATGGTTTTATGTGTTGTTTCTGTTTCAAGTGAATATCAACGAAACTGATAGTTTCTCTCTTCTGGGAAGATGTTGTCTGTTTAAAACTTTCGCGATCACGACACATGATTACTACAAGTACACTGGATTATGGATTACTGGATTATTCATCATCATTTTATCGGCCGTAGGATGTCCACTGCTGGTCAAAGGCCCCCCTCATTGATCTCCAGGTACTGCGGTTGAAAGCGGCCTGCATCCAACGCCAACCTGCGGTTTTTACTAAGTTTTCTGCCCATCTTGTAGGTGGACAATGTTCTAAAATTTCGGTACATAGATACAGGTTAGCCCATATGAATTATGTTAAAATCTTTATCATACGAGTAGGAGTTCGCTTTCTTATAGATAAAAATCCTGATTCTCAGTAAAGCATATCAGTAGGATAATGGTAAATACATAACCTTTAATAAGGATCTTTGTGTTCTTTCCAGTGCTAAAAACGTTGTCTTAGTAGCTCCACCACAGACTGGTATACAATATGATAATATAGACTGTACTAAGGAAATATATATTTAATTTAATATATCAACGACTTTCTTGGCATGCTCACATTGAACATCTTAGAGTCCGTAGAACAACAATGACGTGTCTTAATAGAACACTTCCTGATTAATTTCCATTTTCTTAGAAAAACAATTTGCAACGAAAATCAAAAAAATACAGATGGATTAGGAACCCCCTCCTCTTTGAAGTCGGTTAAAAACAAAAACTAAATGAGATTAATCAAAACAAAAATCTCAAACAAACAAAATAAATCAACATAAAGGTACACTGATAGAGAGGCTTGCCAACAAAATTCCCCGCAATTTCTCTTAAACTCGGCTGTCGAATGGCTCATCCCACAATGACGCCATTCCATGATTTCCCTCCAGAGAAGGCATCAAGTTTGGAGTAAATCTGAGATATCTCCTGTAATGTGTCCCCAGGCGTCTAAACCGAACTCGCTGACCGTAAAATTGTAAAAACTACCATAAATCTCTCCCTTTTTCTTTTTAGGCCACGGCAAAGTACCGTGAAGGAAGCCATTGATTTCGGAAGACTAGTTGGTTGAACGTGCTAACTTGTTCGCTTTGTTGGAACTAATCCTAAGAAGCTACATAGTTACTCAATAGGTACGTGGGATATTTCAAGGTATTCAGGCTGTTTATTGAATGGAACATTAGGCTAGGGTACATATAAACCAGACAGTTTAAAATCGTACTCCTACTCGTATGATGAAGTTTTTACAAAATTCTTATGGGATTAATCTGTACCTATTATAACGAAATCTTCGAACATTGTTGTATGAGACATAATTAACCCCAGGGTATATAAAACTTTGCTTACTTATCAAAGACCGATAAAAGTAACAAAATTAAAAAAGAAATAATTTTCCAAGCTTGATTTAATGTGAGCTTAGTTAACTACCGCATAACAGAAGACCTGGCTGCTAAAATATTTTTTTATGACTTTTATTCAAATAACGAACCAACTCCTCAAATACATGTATTTACAAACAATCACAGTTTGCAAAACTAGATTTCAATACGTTTTAGTATGTACCTAACAGTTTCTAAAACTTAGTATTTGCTCAGCTCCAGAGATGACAAGGCAATGCCTAAGGGCGAAAAGGTAATAATCGATTCAGCTAATTTTCTTTGAAAGTCGTTTTTGAGAACAATTGTGCTCAAAGTCGAGCCCGATCGCCTGGGAACGATTATAATTGGCATCTAACTGAATTATCCATCAACTTAGTTCATTGGAAGGTCTTTCAAGAGATGAGCTGACTAAGTACACTTAATATATGCTACTTAAGTGTTGTAAGACCATAAAATTAAAAACTTAACTATACAATCAATTAATCTAACAATGTTCCAGGCACTGCAGCGTCTCATAAAGCTTAAATACCAGTTGTATAAATAAATCATCTACCATAGATGCAAAGGCCTTACTTTTACTATATAATAAATTTATATATGGTTTTTCATCAATTGCTGATGGTTAGCTCGAATATCGTTCACCTGGATGCAATTTTTCTTCAAAAATCCTTTCACTTACTTGAATTTTATTGATGACCTACAATTCTAAAAACGGTCATCTCAATGACACAGCCACAATAAGTAATCGCATTGATAAAAGTCGGCTTCACAATTAGCTGACAGACCATCTGATAAGGCTAAAAAGGCTTTGTAATCGTCTTTAAAATTCAGCCGACGCAATTGAAAGTTGCTCAATCACTTCGAACATCAGTTTGTCGAACTTTTTAATGAAACCACGGTCTCCGAAAAATACTCCAAACCTCAAACACGCAAAGCTGCAAAACTACGAGACTGGAATAATGTCTGGGACAGAAAAACTTTGCGCTTTGAACCCTAGCGAGGGTAAGTGTTTTGCATTTGAACCCACGCAGCCTGCATACCAATGCGTAAGGGATTGATGTTTGCACAACGCCACAAAAAATATCCAACCTCTACCTACCTGACTCGGCATTTCGGAGTGTCTGCCTACACGCGGCTACAGTTAACAGATGTGAGACCTCGATACGAGTGAGCAAAGGCGCATTGATCAGGGTGATGAATAAATGATGCTGGGTGGGAGGGAAATGACAAATTCACCTGTAAAAGCTTATTGTTAAAGGCTTTTTTGTGTTACAGGTCGTAGGGACATACTAAGGTTCAATAATCCTCAAATTGATCGTAAAAAAGTTGTAAGCATAGATAACAGCTATTATAGCAAAGATAAAATTCCAGCAAGCAATGTAAGAGTAAAGATTTTTACCAAGATTGAGGCTTTAGATAACTCTGAAAAACTTTCCGACTCCGTCCGATAAAATGTTTCGTACGCGTGTAATCCCGAAATTCTGTGTGATTTGTCTTTGCCGCGATAAAAGAAGTGTTCAAGCTTTTCGGGTGCAGTAAAGTCTAGTAATTTATCAGGGTGCGACTCGGCGGGTATTACGCCGACGTAGCTCCATGTAAAAGTTTATTTTACTTTTTTCATATTCCTCGTGATCTCGCATCATAAAACAATGGACACGAATTTTGTTTTCACGGGCCCGAGGACATCTTAAAACACCCGCCTCCAAAGACAGTCCGTTAAATACGCCATAAAATATTACAGAGACATTGTTCGTCGCGAAAGCCTGTGAAATAATTAAGGAAGTGTAATAAGGATTCCATTTGCATAACAAATTTTTAAGGTTTTAACGAAAAATATGTTACAAATCCTTCCGGGAATTTCGGAGTTTCGTTTGAGAGATTGAACGCGTATAATTAAAATTTCAAGATACTTGCTTGTTTTAATTTGTTTTAGACTTTACTGATTGATATTGCTTCATACAGCTTGGGAGGCATCCTGCGCAATTTGTTTGAAAAGTTTAATCAATGGTTTACTAGTGTAAACTTGGGCAGCGAAGTTGGCTTTTATTTACAAAGTTTTATAACGAAAGCAGCTTTATAATAAATTTTGAATTCATAACGATACGACAAAGTAATATACTCGTAAAACTAAACAGACAATAATAATCTATGAAGATATCCTTTAATCATTTTGGTACTAAATTTGTGGAAATCTTAAAACCAAAGCGAATCTTACAATGTACGAGTATCTTTTAAAACAACAAAATATTTATAGATAATATGCTACGCCGTAGTTCTTGATCCAATTCTCCGTAGCACCTTCGTAGCAATTTGTAGCACCCTCTCGTACATAGTATCTCTATTGTAATCGACTCCGTGCAACACAAGTCCAGCTTGTCTTGTCTACTGTTGACAAATGCTTCGGCACTTTCGTAGTAACTATGCATTCGTATGTGGTGAGAGTATTTAGTAACTATGGTAGTGTCTGTGGCGTAAGTGTTTACCGAGACTACTTCACACAAGAACGTGTGAATCTGATATATCCTGGTTCAGAGAACGAACAATGGAACCGTACTAGTATTTTCGTAGAGTATTAGATTTTTTTTCTCTATATATTTGTGTAAATTACAAACGTTTACCATTTTATTCTGAGTGTGAGCCCGGGTGAGTGTTTCGATGAATAATATTTCTTTCTTTATTTTATTTATTGTAAGTAAAATGTAAGGACAAATAAATATAACATATATTTCGTGAAACATATTTGTTTTCATCACATCAGCCTCATGTTAATATTGAAGGCAAAAATTGCCATTTGAAGTATTTCGTCCATCATCATCATCAACAAAAACAGTCAGTTGCAATTACTGTTAGAGCTTAATCTATTTCAAGACTAGAGATTTTAGAGCAAGGGAGGTAAGGTCTCGATAATTGCGGTAAATCCTATCCTACTAATATATAAAAGTGAAAGTAAGAATGTATTTGTGTATGTTCCCTTTTCACGTCAAAACCGCAGAACCGATTTGGATTAATTATAGTACAGGAGTAGATTAGACCATGGAAACGGACATAGGCTACTTTCGTTGCGTAAATTAAATTAGAAGGGGTTAAAATAGCGGATGAAAGTTTGTATGGAAAAAAATATTAAACACATGTTCCAGCGTTAGTTGGTTAGTGCACCGAGGCCGGCCATCGGGGTGGATTTAGTGAGTCGTCAGGAGACAACCTCACAACATAACCATGCTGTGCCCTTTACGCAGCATGGTATCTGACCTAGCAGATTTCCAACCCGTCACCAAAAAAAAAGGGTAGTTGTAGGGCAGTCGTAGGGCAGTCGTAGGGCAGTTGTAGGGCAGTTGTAGGGCAGTCGTAGGGCAGTCGTAGGGCAGTTGTAGGGCAGTTGTAGGGCAGTTGTAGGGCAGTTGTAGGGCAGTTGTGGGGCAGTTGTAGGGCAGTTGTAGGGCAGTTGTAGGGCAGTTGTAGGGCAGTTGTAGGGCAGTTGTAGGGCAGTTGTAGGGCAGTCGTAGGGCAGTTGTAGGGCAGTTGTAGGGCAGTCGTAGGGCAGTTGTAGGGCAGTTGTAAGGTAGTTGTAGGGCAGATGTAGGGTAGTTGTAGGGTAAGTTGTTATAGGTGCGCTACGAAGTTTGCCGGGTCAGCTAGTATGTTATATATTGTAAAGGTTTTAATAAAAAAATGATTCGATTTGAGAGCTTTTCACTACGCAGAAAAGTTGAAGATCGCTGTATAAATAACAGTTATTGTTGTTGATCTATAAAGATATTGATCGCCTTACGCGAAGTTTTAAATAGTAAAGTAATGTAGTAGATATAATGTATTACTATGTGTATATTAGTTACATGTGCAGACGTTTATTATTGTTCAAGTTATTTTTTTTATCTGTTATATATAAGTATTTCAAATTTGTATCTAAATTATTTTTAGTCATCTATTATAATACAATCCTATGCTTAGGATTTTTTATTAGTTATTGATTTCCAATTATCACTATGTTCTCAAGTTTCTTTTGTTATTATGTTTAGTTTTAAGGTGTGCAATAAAGTATTTTCTATCTATCTATCTTAGGATTGCTGGGGATTTTCACCCCTAAACTAAGCTTTTTAGTTTAGAAAACCCTGCCACCACACACGCCATGCAGGGTAAAAATTTTGCTCCAACAAAATCTTTCAACAAAATCAACACCTCACGCACTGCTAAACAAAACAAAAAGTATTCTACATTTTGTGACTCACAATAGATGTGTGAGTAGACACACGAAGTGCGTTGTGACGAGTCAAGAGTACAAAACAAAGAGGTGTCATGTTAAAACTCAAGTGAAATGTATTATTCAGAGCTGGCTCAGGAGACAATTCAGCTTTTGTTTGAGACAGAATCATATTGTAGACGTACGGATATGAAGGTTATTTCGTTTCCTTCTTTTGTTATTGTGAATATATTTTTCTAACGTTGGGCCTTATTGTTATTTGCTTTGCGAAGGCAACTTTTAGCTTTGAAATCACGAGCAATGTATTGAATGGTTTTTGAGGAAAGTAATATTTCTTATAAATACGAACGATCCTTTCTAGAGAGAAAAATCTATTTATTATGTGAGGTTGTTAAGATTTTTAGGAACGTATCGTTACAATACAATAGTTCATTCAAGAAAAGGTTTGCAATCTTACATAATATACAAACAAGCAGATTAACTTAAAGTCTTATCTAAAGATAATTAGTTACATCAAAAGTTAGCTTAAATACAATTATACAAAAAAAGCAATATAACTAATCCCTCTTGAACTCGATACAGAGTTTTTTTTATTCCATTCAATTTATACGTTTTCTTAAGGCTTTTAATAAGGCTTAGACATATCACCAAGTATGCTGAGAGGATACATACAAGTGCTGGACTAGCCTTATCCACCAAACTGTAACATCCCTTATGCCATGAATATCAATTGCTGATGCGGTATATAAATCATCTATAGCAAATGCGAAAAACCAATTTACGTTTCGTGTAAGAAAAAAATCAATTGCGCATTTTGATGCTTATCAAGTAACGTCGTTCAAGCTTTAACAATAGAGGTATATTCCGACTTTAATGATGAAATATAAAATGTTGCTGTAAATACTTACACCGCTTTGTGTGCCTCTTACTTACTTTTTCTCGATTTATTATAAATTTCTTTATCAGAACTGGGTTTAAAGGCAAAAAAACATTATTATATGAAACAAAAACCCAAGAGCAAGTTTAAATTGAAGGCATATAACAAGCTTGAGGGACTCCATTAGACACGATTGAAATAATTTAATTTCAATGACCCTGATGATGATGTGTAGTTAAATGTGATGATTAGTGGATAGGAATATATTAACTTAGCCATTTTTTTATGTGGTCACCTGTGTATTTATATTGAAGAGTTTCGTTATCCATCTATTGCCTTTGTCTTTTTTAAACTTTCGCGATCACAACACATTATTAACATACATATACGACGACCTCTGTGGCGCAGCGGGCGAAGGTCCGCCTGCGACGCAAGAGGTTGCGGGTTCGATTCCCGCCTCGGGACAAATGTCTGTACGATCTGCAGATATTTGTTCAGGGTGTTCTAGGTGTTTTTCTATATATAATAAAAATATCTATCTATGTAGTATAATGTATTAAGTATATCAGTCATCTAGTACCCATAACACAAGCTCTGCTTAGCTTGGGGTTAGATGATGCTGTGTGATTTGTCGAGCATTATTTATTTATTTTATTTAATACTAGCTGTTGCCCGCGACTTCGTTCGCGTTTCCGTCGTTTTTCGTAAAAAAAAGTAGTCTATGTCCTTCCTCACGGTTCAGTGGTTTTGATGTAACAGACAGATTAACTTTCGTATTTTAGTAGGGAAATATAATATGTCAATCTACAATACTGTTGAAAAATATCGCAATATGGAACCGCACAATATTATTGTTAATAGCGACTCCGTCAGCGTGTAACTCCTTGTGTGTTATTAAGTTAATGTATTGGTAATATTGTTTAGATCACGTTCACATGAGGCATAAGTACCTATAGAACGAAAATATTTCAGCGCAAAGCATCCGGGTAAACTATCTTGAAAGTTGACCCGTCCGGCACGTGAACATAAAGATTTCTAGAACTGCTAACCCGGGAAAGAGCGACGTACAGCTGACCATGCGAGAAACAACTGACACCGAGATCTACTCCAGCAACACGAAAAGTCTGCCCTTGAGCCTTATTAATTGTCATTGCATAACACACCGATACTGGGAATTGCGTTCTTTTAAATTGGAATGGATAATTATTTGGTAAGTATTATGGGAATTCTGGGATTAAAGACGGTTTCTCCTGCACCGCAACCTGTTAAAATTTGAGCTTCGATTATATTTTGTTGCAACTGGGTTACTTTTAGCCGAGTTCCATTGAAAAGTTCTGTTCGTCTTAAATTTCGGAGCAGAATAATCGGAATGCCATTTTTTAAACAAATTTTATGAGAAGGAAGTCCGGGCATATTTAAAGAATTTAAAAATTCTATTGGGTAATTAGTGGCTTCTTGTTCATCGACCATTTTATTTATTGAACTTTAAACGCGTCCCGACTCTAGTCGTTGTTCATGCTCATATTCATCTTCAAGAGATCGAATAATATTATGGTGCACCCTATCATTTGTAAAACGATCTTCATATTGAGTAAAAGTTTAGATTCTCGAGATAAAATATGACGTTCGCGATCAGCTGTATGCCGTAATTCCCTCTCAGTGAAGGTTTCGGACTCACGGGATAGTACATGCAGTTCGCAATCAGCTGTGAAGCGTAATTCCCTCTCAGTGAAGGTTTCGGACTCACGGGATAGTACATGTCGTTCGCGATCAGCTGTGAGACGTAATTCCCTCTCAGTGAAGGTTTCGGACTCGCGAGAAAATGTATGCCGTTCGTGATCAGCTGTGAGTCGTAATTCCCTCTCAGTGAAGGTTTCGGTCTCACGGGATAGTACATGTCGTTCGCGATCAGCTGTGAGACGTAATTCCCTCTCAGTGAAAGTTTCGGACTCACGGGATAGTACATGCCGTTCGCGATCAGCTGTGAGACGTAATTCCCTCTCAGTGAAGGTTTCGGACTCACGGGATAATACATGTCGTTCGCGATCAGCTGTGAGACGTAATTCCCTCTCAGTGAAGGTTTCGGACTCACGGGATAGTACATGCCGTTCGCGATCAGCTGTGAGATGTAATTCCCTCTCAGTGAAGGTTTCGGACTCACGGGATAGTACATGCCGTTCGCGATCAGCTGTGAGACGTAATTCCCTCTCAGTGAAGGTTTCGGACTCACGGGATAGTACATGCCGTTCGCGATCAGCTGTGAGACGTAATTCCCTCTCAGTGAAGGTTTTGGATTCACGGGATAGTACATGCCGTTCGCGATCAGCTGTGAGACGTAATTCCCTCTCAGTGTAGGTTTCGGACTGGCGAGATAATGTATGCCGTTCGCGGTCAGCTTTGAGCCGCAATTCTCGTAGTGAAGCAGTTTCAGCTTCTCGGGATAACACATGTTGTTCTCGATCAATGGTAAGCCTTAGCTCTCGTTGAGTAGAGCTTTGAGACGCCCGTGATGTAGCTCGTCTCGCTCTGTCAGCTGCTAATCGCATCTCTCTCTCGGGAGAGCATTGGCTCATTCATTGGCTCGAGAAGTTGAGGCACTAACTCTGATAGAGTTTAACCGATGTGCTCTTTCCTCTGCCGATTCTTGAGAACGCCTATTTCTCATTCTCTTAGCTTGTCTCGAATTTCGAGTTATAGATAATCGTTTTAGGTGGCATTGATGCAGGCAAATGAAAATAAAACTAATATAAAAAACCTGAACGTAAATTAGCCAAAACTTTCCTATCGGTATCTAAAAATCTATGCGTACCTACTACTACTTCACCTAAAAAGAAATAAAATGTAAACTTTTAATTCGGTATTCAAGCGCGATGGCTTATTATTAGCGTATTTCATGTATAACTTTGGTGTTTCTATACCGATTTCTATGATTCTTTTTTATGGAATAGTTAATAATGTTAACTTTTTTAATTAGGGATGACTGAGAGTGTTATAAACGTAAGAGTAGACAAATACAATCAAAAAGCTTCGAACAGCTAAGCTATCGGGAGTTACACGTGTTATTGTGAGTCAACCATAAAAGATAGACATATGCTGTCGTGGGATATTTTTTATATAATTTTAAATAGAACATTTCCGTCATACATGATTTCTGTGTAGCTTTAACCATTACGGTTGCACACGCGACGGAAGCTTAAAAAATGGAGTAACTTCTCCCGTTTTCCCAACATTTCCCTTCACTGCTCTGCTCCTATTAATTGTAGCGTGATGAAAAGTATACTATAACCAGCTCAGGAGTATGAAGAATAATTGTAACAAGTTTCGTAAAAATCCGTCGAGTAGTTTTTGTTTCCATAACGGTTATACATACAGACAGACAGACAGACAGACAGACAAAAATTTTACTGATTGCATTTTTGGCATCAGTATCGATCCCTTATCACCCCCTGATAGTTATTTTGGAAATATATTTCATGTACAGAATTGACCTCTCTACAGATTTATTATAAGTATAGATAACCGGGTATTTATAAAAGGAAGACTGTCTTCCCGGGACCATGCTTGGTGCATTAATAAAGGTAATTTACGCGATAAATACCCGGCTATATGTATGTAAATAATCTATGGCCTTCTTCGTCGGTTCCACTTCATCAAATCATACTTTCACAATACAAAATGACCATGAACTAAATATGCCAATATTGCTTTATTTGAGGAGTAACCTCGATCCCTTTTGGATCCCATAATCAGAACTGAGTTTTAATAAAATGTGACCTTTTCGAATTCAAGAAGATTTTTTCCAAATATATTAATAAACGACGGAGTTCTAAGGTATCAAAGATTGATATCTAAGTGAACAAAGAATCATCATTTCAGCCATTATAACTTTATTAACAAAGAATATTTAGTAACAAATACACTAATTACTTAGATATTACAATGAGTCTCCGCAAAGTCGCGCCTGAATCAATTAAATTCTAGTAAGAAAGATTTAAAAAAATAAAGACTAGGTACTTAGAACTTACTCCTTTTTTTCGAAATTGGTTAAAAAGGGAATTTTATTGGAGTTCCAAAACAGTCGCGATTAGTGTTAAAACTTCCGGTAGTGAATCTACGTTTTAAAATATACGGTATTATTTGAGCAAGTTATTAAATTTTCATCAGACGGCATGAAATAAATTGGAAAAAGTTCTAATTTAAAACTTGAAAGCGATGAAAAATAAACGATTTCTTGTCCCTGTGCCAACGTGTTAGCGCAGATGCATCACTGGGGTGTAGGTATTCGCTACTGACGACCTTCGTGGAGCAGTTGTCTTATCGCCGGCTGTGTCGTAGGAGATTGCGATTGCGATGCCAGCAAACAGGAAAAATGTTGTTTCCTCTGGAGATGTTTTCTAGGTGTAAGCAATTTTAGTATTTTTTTCAACATCATCATTCCAGCCGTAAAAAGTCCACTACTGAACAGGCCTCCCTCATGGATCTCCATGAGGGGTAGTTGCCAAACTCACAACGCTTGGCAGGCGGGTTGACGGGCGCAGTACGGGATGTTGATTCACGGAAAGACGCTGCTGGGCAGCAGCATCTTCCGGAGGTACCCCTTAGCAGGCTCTTACTACATCCACATGGTATGAGAGGAGAGGTGACATTCTACTGCCGGCACCCCACGGCTTTTATTTATTTTTTTGATTGGTGTGTATAGTCGTATTAACCAAACTAACCAAACAACATTAAACAAACTCTCCCTACATTGGAGTGTTGAGTCTGTCCAGCGCTATATTGATTTTCAAGTTGCATCGCGTCAGTCGCCTCTTGTTGGTGGCCTAAGTTTAATGATTTTTGAGAAGAAAAACAGAATCCACAACATTTGGATTGTAAGCCAGTGAGTAACACTCGATCAACACAGCTATCAATTACGACGCAGAAAGTTACAACTAGAATTTTTTTTATCAACCAAAAACCATAACGCTTTATATTATCTTGTCGAACAAAGAGAATCATAAAATAATTTTCGTTCTGAAAATTGAGTTTATTAGGCAACACTCAATATTAATTCGATATTCACATAAAATTGGCCAGTCATTTATAAATATGTGTTATAATATCATTTGCATGGTGCAATTTTTACATTATAAAAATGTACTCTTAAAGTTTTTATTTAATTACAAAATTACTCGTAGTCCAACAATATTATAATATATTTTATACCTAATATTATTAATGGGTCACGGACCCAATCAATTTTCATACTTGAAGAATGTATGTATGTGCACAAATGTGCCTGACTACTTTTATTGCCGACTAAGCTTGTAAGATGGTATAGGTGCTGGGCAAGCCTAATTATTCATCTTATTATGTCACAAGCACGGCAGCGTCCCGTACAGCATGAATATGAATATCAATACCAGTTGCTGACGCTGCATCACATACCTATAATAGATGCGAGGCCTTACTTTTTTTTGGAGGCACATACCGTTGGGGCCAAAATTATTGTTTCTTTTTTAACGTCTGCAAATTTCTTACAACTGTCCGTTGTTGTTTTCTGTCGAACCTGATGACTTCCGGACTTATACAGTGAAAATCCTCAAAATAATAAAAAAATTACGTCCACGGGACATTAAAATTCGCTCAAACATTTACCAAAAAATTCGAATGTGACCCGATACTCGATTTTCATGTATTGATTTTTGTTATAACTATGTAATTCTAGTCTATTTGTATTTTTTGAGTTTTTGAGGCACAATTAAATAATTTTAATATAATTTCAAAATCAGAAAATCTTGCAAGATAGATAATGTTTAAAAACTACTTGTTTACTTTTCTTCACATATTTTGCGTCTTAGGTCTGTTTGTTTTCTTTGTATGATAAATAAGTATGTATAAAAAAAATCATTATATATAATGAAGTATTTTATAAATAATCTGGTTTCCATGGTCAAGCTATGCTTATTTTAGAACTAAATGGGTAGTGCACATCATTAATTTAAACAAAAAAGGCATGCTTTCTACCCAGCAGAATCCAGCAGGTTGATGAGATTAGCAACAATCCCAGTTTGTAACATCGTGTGTAAACGCCGAGAAAATGGACGGGGAGCAATGGAACTTCTTTATGTTGGTAAAAATTCCTAACAAGTCCCAACTTTGACATTAGCCGGTGAATTATCGCGGTCTACTCGGTGTCATTTGTGAAGTTCCAGTGAACTTTGCGCTTTGGGAGGCGGGTAGAAGTTGGTTTCTTTCCGAGTTCACCGGACAGCGTGCAGGATTTTTTAGTTGATTGTGACTTGCAAATTGTGGAACTAAGAAAACTTTTAAAAGACGGGGAGGCTCTGGGAATTTGAGTGTTGTTGTACTTATGGTTTATGCAGTAGGGCGGAAACGTGAACCGTGGATGGATTGCATACATCAACGATGGTTCACGGCATTGACGTGATGACATAATGACAACTTACGAGTTATTACAAAGGTCTTTGAGGCATTCCACTTAGCGCACCAAGACGAACCGCACCAAAGTGCTGCCACCAAAGTATTTCACCAGCCTTGGTGCGATTCGTCTTGGTGCGATTCGTCTTGGTGCGGTTAATGTTGGAATGCCTCAGATATTCACACTATAATACTAGTAAAAAAAAAACAAGTTATAGTGCAAAACAGAGTGCCACGCTTAATAACCACCTGTTTTTACATATGAAAAACTGCATTCAAATCGGTCAACTCGTTAAAGAGCTACTACGGTGCCACAGACAGGCACACAGACATAGACACACAACACACAAAATAACTCACATATAGCGGTCAAATTTATAGCATCTCTATTTTTGTCGGGGCTTAATAAAACAAATACTAAATAGAGGACTTTCTGAGGAGATTCGAGGTCTTGTAATTTGAACTGATTTGCGCCAGTGAATTAGTTCATTTCAATTCATTCGATAATTGACCAAATCGGTCCATAAGTGACGGAGTTCTGAGGTAACAAATATAAAAAAGATAGAGACGACTTGAGAACCTCCTCCTTCTTTTTAAGTCGGTTTAAAAAGTTTTTATCAGGCCTATTTTGGAAACAAGTGCCTTAAATTGATTTGAGTAAGGGTGGTATTCATGCTGTATGGCACACTACTGTGCTCTGTGTGGTCGTCTTCTTCAGATCCACTTCACCAAATCATAATTTCTGAATGCCCTTGACCTTGAGCTTAATATGCCAAAATATATGTTTACATAAAGTGATCTTGGGATTTTTGCATGAATTGAGGAGTCTCTCTTTTTCTCATAGATCATCAGAACTGAGTTAAAAAAAAATGGACCAAATTCAAAGTGTATCTATTCGAACTCAAACTCGGTGGCGCTACAATAGGAGTGCGGTCTGGTAAGTTCGCCGAGTCAGCTCGAACTAAATAGGAATAACATTTAACATACAGAACGCACCCTGTGAAACTACTATGATTATAATCTCTCGCATGTAGCCAAATAGGATATTAGTTTAACTGCTACTTCTTTTGAAGCAGAAAGCTAGCTTTTAAATCCGTGTTGGCCGAGTGGTATGTACCCCAGACTTTCAATCGCTGTTGAGGGTTCGATACCGGCAGTGCACCAATGGATTTTTCTTTCTTGAAAAATGTATGTGCACACGTGCTTTAACGGTGAAGGAAACATCGTGAGGAAACCCGCGGCTTAGTTAGCTTCAGACGTATTGACCTGTTCTTTCCTCTGAATAATAGCTGACTAAGCTGAGAGGATGGTATAGGTGCTGGGCAAGCCTAATCCATCTAACAATTTCCCAGGCACAGCAGCTTCCCGTACAGCATGATTACCAGTTGCTGATGCTGTATAAACCATCTATAATAGATGCAAAGGCCTTACATTTTTGAAGCAGTGGTGTAATGGTAGGTACTATGCTAATAATCACAAAGCCATTGCACGTTAAAACAACAATGAATGAACGCAGACTATGCAACATGTAAGGTCACTACGCTATAAGAACTCAATTAAAAGTTACCTAATGTAAGAAACTACTGATTCAGAGAGCCGAACTAAAGTAGTCTCTATAACAACGTAGTAAAGTATACAAGGTCTTAGTTGCAAAACGCAACAATAAAACAAAAGCTAAGTTTAGCTTAAACTTAGGGTCTGTAGTTTCTGTTTCTGTTTGGTTCTTGGGATAAATTTCGTAGCTAACATGTACAAGATAAACTGTTAAGTCCCGTTTACTAGAAAGTTAGCCTTCTAGCCTTGTTCTATAAACTTCCCTGCCTCGAGGTTTACTTAACTAGATTGAAGTCAATATGAGGATAAAGAGCTATAACTTTCGTATATTGAAATTAATTGGTTCAGTAAATGATTAACACTGGTTTTTCAGGTTGTATACACGTTTGTGGTATTTGTATGACGAACAATAAAATTAATAGTTTTACTGAGAAATTAATAAGGTACAAGCAAGAGGGATACCTCCGTAAAGAGCCATTCCAAACTGCGCTCACCAACCCGCCTGTCAAGCGTGGCAACACCACTCAAGATTACTACTTGGATATCCATAAGGGAGCCCTTTGTCCAGCAGTGGACGTCCTGAGAAGGTGCTGAGAGATAATACCTTAATCAGGTATGTAAAAAGTCTTTGAAGGCCAATCAAACAATATCATGCGAGTGTTTTTATAAATTATCTTTGTATCCGTCATTCGCAGAATGAATAGCCATTATTAGCTGATAATTTTGCCCTTGCTTTATGGAACTTTAACGGAAATGTAGGCACTGACACGGAATGCCATTTTTTGCTAAAGAAAAATTGTTTACTGTAGCAGTTAATTTTAAGCGAATACCTATTTAAACATTTTCGAACGGATTTTTGAACTACCAATTTATTTTTTAAATACACAGCAACAAGTTTTTATATATATTTATATCATTATATATATAATTTGAAAAATCAAAATAAAAACACGTTTTTATAGTTTTATCATCGTCCTTTAAATACATATGTGTACAAAATTTCAATTCGATCCAACGACAAAAATTTTGTGTCATACATGCGTACCTCCTACGACGACCTCTGTGGATTTAAGTTGATTTAATAGTCAGTTGAGACGCAGAGGTTGCGGCATCGTATCCCGCCACGGGACAAATGTTTGTAAAATTTTCCATTTATATATAGAGGTATAATGTATAAACCATCTAGTAAACCAAAACACAACAAATGGATCTTATAAAAAGCAAGCAAATTTGAGGAAGGTTTTCCAAGATAATTATTTAGATGTAATTAAAATGATTTGAGTGGGACTTTATGGAGAGAATAAGTAGAACTGAGAGACGCCAATTAAAACTATGTCTGCTCTACAGAAAGATAAAAAAGCTGGAGAGCACTTTGGGGCTGGATAAATTAACGAGAAAAGGTAAGAAAAGAATTCAAATTTCCGTCTGGAAATGTAAGTACTAGTTATAGGTGATTTTATAATGTCAATATTAAAATTGATGCCGGTAGCAGAATATTGCCCCTCCTATTGTGGATCGCGTCGATGCAGTAATATTCTGTTAAGGGATAGTTCCAAATGATGGGCAACAGCGTCTCTCCGTGAATCAACACCCCGTACTGCGCTCGCCGACTCGCCTGCCAAGCGTGGCGAGAATGGCAACAAACCCCTCATGATCTTGGGAATCCATGAGGGAGGCCATTTCCATCAGTGGACGTTGACAGCAGTCCTAAAGCTGACAGAGAGAGAGAGGTGGAACTATGTTGATTTTATTCTTCATACATTTCAAATGATATCAGAGCTAAACTATATTTTGGCATAAATAAAAAGGCGATTACGCAAACTATCAAAACACGAAGCTTAAATAAATGCTTAGCTATAAACAAAGTTAGGTATTTTATTTTTTTCATCGTCGTGTCTGCAATTTCGCACAAACGTAAAAATCTTTTTTGCACGTGACTTGTAACATGTGTCGACTGAAATAGAGTGTAAATAAATCTCTTTTAGTGGCTGTGTGTCAGTGTTTCAGCCGTAAACAGGGCAGCGGGCAGCGCTAGGCTGGATTCCATTCGAAGATACGCTATGCAACTAAGCCTTCCTATCTAATAATTAAATCTAATAAATAAATAATGCTATACACTGCACACCATCTAGCATCTAATTAAGCAAGTTTTTTTGTAAAGACATGCGTACGATATGTAACAATTTAGAAAAAATAACATGGAATAAAACCCGGAGAAATATTTGTATAAAAGTTACAACTACTTGTACCGCGGCGGTAATTGAACCCTACCTCCTGAGTATCAGTTGCTATTTGACCAACTTTTAATGCTTGTGAATTGACTTTCAATATAAGAACAGTACAACCAGTTTATTATATAAAAAAATAGTAGCCAAACCTTGACACTTAACCTAGTCTCGGAGGTTAAGTAATTTTAATGTGTACCCTCAGAATCTCAATTATATCAATTATAATATATTAATAAAACAACAAATAATATTTTAACCAATACTTACGGTATATTTACCATGATTTGAGTCTGATGTTAACAACCATGATAGATTCAAAAGTTATTTAACAAATAATTTAGTAATAAATGTGTAACAAATCCTATCTATTATATAGGTTAGCGGATTTGTTACTCTATTATTTGTTGTTCAATAAGACATTTGTGAACTGTCAAAATTAGACTGCTGGCAACATTAGCTATTAGCACGGCTTTCAAAAGAGGCTTCCATTCTCTTGTTTAATAGCATTACGGTAATTTTCCAATCTGGCAGTGAGACACCGCCACGTTTCCTGTTTAGGAGTTGTCATTTATCGTCTCAACAAAAACCGCTGGCACAAAGCAGCCCTGCTTATTTACACAGTTGAGGGCAAAAACGTGTTAAGCGCTAGGTGTTGCAATAACAGCTGAAATTGAAACTATACATTGTTGCCAGATGCGTAGAATTGAAATTCTATTGATGGCTGATCCACACGCTCCTGATATTGTTTGTAACGGCTGTGCGTGCGTCACAAGCATGTAATAGGTAACACAGAAAGGTCTTTTAAGTTAATCTGGTTATATATTAACCTACTGTGGGGTGCCGGCAGTAGAATGTTGCCTCTCCTCTCTTGCTCGTGGACCCAGTAAAAGTCTGCCAAGGGATACCTCCGGAGATGGGCAGCAGCGTATTTTCGTGTACGATCATCCCGCACGCTCGCCAACCCGCCTGCAAAGCGTGGTGAGTATGGCAACTACCCCTCAGGATAAGTACTTGGAGATCCATGATCTATGTCCAGCAGTGGACGTCCTGCGGCTAGGATGATGATAATGTTGATGTACAATGTTTAAAATTTATTTGTTTTTGACATTCTGGCTCCGCCTTAAGCATCCGAAGGCGTGGGTTCGAATCCGTTGTGGGCGTAATGTAATTAATCTTTGTGATTTACGTTTGCCTTTGAAAATGATCATGAAAGACGTCGAGAAAATATAATCAGGAAAAGGAACTGTAACACATTACTTCATCATCATCATAATGACAGGCGTAGAACGACCACTGCTGGACATAAGCATCCCACATAAATCTGCCCGATCAAGCCCTCACGTTATTAACACATATTTAACCAGGTATTTATCGCGCTATTTACCTTTATTATTGCCCGACGTTTCGACAGGATTGCACCCATCGTGGTCCCGGGAAGACTCGGAGATCTTGGAGATTTATGAGGGAAGCTCATGTCACGCGTGGCGAGTATGGCAACTACCACATGGTTGTTGCTATATTTGCACCACGCGTGGCAGGCGGGTTGGCGAGCGCAGAACGGGGTGTAATGGAGATCCATGATGGCCTGTGTTTATCAGTGGGCGTTTCATGGCTGAAATGATGATTATACCCAACGGTAATTAAATAAAAAAGCAATTTTAATTAAAATCATAATTTAATTAAAATTGCTAAAGTCAGATTATTATATGGATTTTTTCGCCCAACTTTGTGATTTATTATGTGTCTCAAATATATGAGAGTAAACAGAGAGCACCTAAATCAACTTAGACTTTCTTCCACAAGGCAAATATAACCAGGCAAGAGCGATTCAGGCTCGCGCACCGAGGGTTCCGTGCCGTTATACAATATAATATATGATAAAGGCGGCTTACATTTGTTGGAGGACCTTGACAGCGCCATCTCTTGTCTGATAGCGGAACTTATGTAGATTTTTACACTTTTGATGATTAAAAAAAAACTAAGAAAAGTAGGTTCGTTATAATTTTCCTGTAATCTTTACATACACTCCTATTAGCAATAAGTTTCAGGGGTTTATCTCTGCAAACGTTGGAGATAAGGGGGGGAGGGAATGGTAATTTTTTCAACATGTTTGTAAATAACTTGGAAACGATACGGCTTATAGGAAAAATAAAAACTGTTAACTAATTTGCAAATGAATACCTTTTACATGATACCCCACATGACCTAGTAACTTCACTTAAACATTTTAAGATTCCCTATCCGCCTGCAATTAAAATATTCTTATTAGAATATTTTTTAACATTTTCATATATGCTTTATTAGTAAAAAAAGTGTTATCTTTAACCATTTCATATTTATAGTCGATAGCATCAGTAGTTCTCGAGATATCTATTTGTGACAGACAGACAGACAAAGTGATACCATTCCTTTTTACCATTTTGATCCAGAACCCTAAAAAGAAATTTTATGAGATAAAAGTCTTTTAAATCCACAATTGACTTAATTGATATAGGTAGACTTAAAGAGAATTAACAACAGTTAAATAGGTGAGAACAAAATGATTGTCTTTTAAAAAATTTCGCGATTACAAGACATTAATAATATACATCATAACAAATATAACTCGTATAACTAAACCAATAATATGCATATAACCGAAATAACTAAATATAGTGGCCGTGGTGGCTCCGGCAAAGAATGAGCCTCTTACTCTTCCCGGGGATGTAGTAAGAGCCGACTAAGGGACAATATTGAATGAAACATGTAACTGGGTATTTATCGCGTACACGATCGTTATTATTTTCAGACATTTTAACTGCATCGCACCAGGCATGGCCAGGAAGGCTCATTCCAGAAATCCCCTGCGAAGATCCCTTATGTGGGGAACGCAAAGGGTATTTCTGGACAAAGTTTCCACAAATCCCCTTTATATGTTTTTCAAAATTCTTATTCTCTTATAACCCATGACTATGATCAATCCATATGATTGAAAGACGTCTATCTTCCGGATTTCGGGAAATAATACATGTAAAAAAAGTAAAAAGTAGCCTTTGCTATTAAAGATGATTTATACAGCGTCAGAAACGGGTCAAAGAGGTAATTTACGCGACAAATACCCGGTAATATGTGTTACCAAAGAAATTGCCGAAATTCTTCTCTATCATAGATGATTTATATAGCGTCAGCTACTGGTAATCATGCTGTATAAAACGCTGCAGTGCCTAGAAACATTGTAGTTTTCCCGTTAGTGAATTCAGTAGACAGTAGTTTACCCAGTTAATTATGGATCTTGCAAGAGTTTTAACCTAATTTTACTTACAGTATATCCAGTTTCTAAATTTACAAGCAAATAAACTGTATCTATGCAAATGCGATTAAAACTCGAATTTTCAAGTTCCATATCGATTTTTTTATGATCTTGCAAGAGTTTTTACCTGTTTTTTCTCACAGTAGATCCAGTTTCGAAATTTACAAACAAATGAACTGTATCTATGTAAATGCGATTAAAACTCGAATCTTCAAGTTCCTAATCCATTTTTTTACAGATGTCAAAATGACAGATGTCAAAACTGACAGATGTAAAAAAATAACAAATGTCAAAAATGACAAAATGTCCTGTTGACTGGTTCTACTGAGAGTGATCCACCAATAATAATATAATAAAATATACGGCTGCATTTACTTGGTTTTTGTAACCCGTAATGCAGTTTATACCAGTCAGACGACTGAGAAAAACAAATGTCCCGATAATAATATAAACTTTATTTCAGACAACTATAGATAAGTAACAAGATGTAAAGTACTAAATCTAAGGCCCATATAATATATACCTTACAGACTAACATACATAAAATAATATCTTATCTACTAAGTGCACGTTTGTCCGGCGACGTGCGACGCATTCGCGGTGTCAGCAGAATGATTCTGGGTCAGGCGACCGATGAACCGTCGAAACTTGACGCCGGCCGGCCAGTACTCTTGACTCATATAGGTCGAGAGACAGTGTGTTGGAACCCGTACCATAAAGGAACCGAAGTTCACGTTATGGCGAGAAACCAACTTCTCGACCCTGAGTGTATAACCGGACTTCTTCGTCATGTAGTCTACTACATCTTCGGCTTTCACGGTGAAGTGCACTCGTGAAATATACAGCTGCGTAGTAGGCACCTCGGCTCGGAACACAGAGTTAGTTCCCGAGGCGGTACCACACCGGTTCCGGCTGGAAGGTTTCCGGCGCTTTCGCACCACCTCAGTAAACCCTTCCGTATCACACTGCTCCTTCCGTGGAGCTGCAGGGGCAGCCCTGGATCGCTGCTTCTTTTCATCCTTCTTTTTGCTGGGCGCCGCAGACTGCGGGGAGACCGCGGGTGCGGGTGCGGGGCAGCTTGCGGCGTCGCGGGCGGCGACAGTGGCATAGGCGCGCGCAGAAGGAGGCGCACGCGCAGGTGTCTGGCCCACTCGCGGAGCGGCGGGGGGCGGGCTGGGGGAGCGTTGTGGAGCGATGATGGGGTCAGCTGCGGCTGGTGATGATGCAACCAAAATCGCCGATTCAAACGACGATATGGACACATTGTGCGCTCCTCGTTTCGTGTTGACCCTCGCAGAAACTGGAGGTGACACACATGCCGATTCGGCGACACGTAGTGACGCTACCTCGGCACGAAGTTCACCAATTGTGGCCTGCGACTTCTCGAACTTGGTCTTCAGTAAGTCCAGATTGACTTTCAAGGACGTTATATCCTTAAGCAATCTTAATCTTATCAATACAAAGCAAGTGAAGTCAAATGTCTACACATCTCGCAAATATAAAACCTACTTACCTACTCTTTGTAACAAAACCCAACTGAACTACGGCTTATATTATTTTTCATCACTAAACGAATTTCAAAGACAATGTTAAAGCAACAACAAAAGCCCGTAGATCATTGGATTTGTACACCCAGAGGCCTGAATAGAAATGTGTTTTGTTATTTTTATCATCGCTGCGTACTCATAACGACGTAACGTTTCTTTAGCCTCCCGAATTTTAAGTTATCTGGAGACGCTGTAGTGAAGTCAATTTATAAGCGTATTTTTGGAGATAAATTTCGTTATTCATCATCATCATCTCAGCCTTAGGACTGCTGGTGGAGGACTGGATTTTTTATCATGAGGGGTTATTACCATACTCACCACGCTGGGCAGGCGGGTTGGCGAGTGCAGTACGGGACGTTTGATACACGGGAATACGCTGCTGTCCATCTTCCGGAGATATTCCTTAGCAGGCTCTAATTGCATCCACGGGCATGAGAGGAGGGATAATATTCTACTGCCAGCACCCCACGGCAAAAGCTTCAATATTATTTTGACTGTGATGGACCATTACAACGACGACCTCTGTGGTGCAGCGGGCGAAGGTCCGCCTGCGACGCAAGAGGTTGCGGGTTCGATTCCCGCCTCGGGACAAATGTCTGTATGATCTTCAGATATTTGTTCAGGGTGTTCTGGATGTTTATATATATATAATAAAAATATCTATCTATGTAGTGTATTGTATTAAGTATATCAGTCATCTAGTACCCATAACACAAGCTCTGCTTAGCTTGGGGCTAGGTGATGCTGTGTATATTGTCCAGCATTACTTACTTACTTACTTACAAGCTGTCAATGATGATTTTGATGTTTAAATTTATCATTGTTGTGAATACTTGACGCAATACTAGCTAGTAGTAACTTTGTATCACCTCAGAATCAACTACCTAATACGACAACCACTCTTCAACTACTCTACAAGTATATTTGCGTTACAAATATTTCTGTCTGAGAACTTTTATGATGGTTGAATAGCCTATTTTTAATCAGGCACCAGACAAATACAAATATCTATAGACATATTATAGGTGTAACTAACCCGACTTTGTTTAATATAGCACAGTTGCACGCACAAACGAATATAAATTGAAGTCATAGTATTCACAAACATGATTGTTTCTAAAGTTAGATCACTATTGTTAGCTTTTGAAGTTTAGATTAGGCAGTAAAATGTTCATGCCCGTGGATGCAGAAAGAGCCTGCTAAGGAATACCTCCAAAAGATGGGCAGCAGCGTCTTTCCATGTATCAACATCCCGTACTGCGCTCGCAAATCCGCCTACCAAGCTTGGTGAGTATGGCAACTACCCCTCATGGAGATCCATGAGAGAGGCTTGTGTTCATTAGTGGACGTTTTACGAAATTATGAACACATTTAGATTATAATTGACTGTTTTCAAATAACAGATTAGCCGTGGGGTGCCGGTAGTAGAATGTTGCCCCTCCTTTCTTGCCCGTGGATGCAGTTAGAATCTGCCAAGGGATACCTCCGGAAGATGGGCAGCAGCGTCTTTCCGTGTTATCAACATCCTGTACTGCGCTCGCCAACCCGCCTGCTAAGCGTGGTGAGTGTGGCAACAATCCCTCTTGATCAATATTTGTGATCAATGAGGGAGGCCTTTGTTCAACAGTGGACGTCTTACAGCTGGGAAAGAAAAAAATAGAAAAGAAATAACAGACCTTAAATCATGGCTACAACGGAAGCATCCCCGGAATTCATAGCAGAAGAACTCAATAAAAAAATCCAACGTTAAACTCCGTGAAAGGAGTGGGGATAATTGAAAAACCTGATCTCTCATTAAAATCTCTCGCCTTCGTCCGTTTCAAAATTAAACACGGCCATATCGCAGTCACGTCGGTGCCCACTTTTTAAAACTCGTCCAGGATGGCTGGAATATAACAATAACACTGACCTGCAGAAGTGAAACTCCAAAATAAGTGCCTTGTTCTCACTACATCGCCGCGGTGCTGCGGCGGCGCGGTTGCCATGACGCACTGTCAGGACTACGGGTACGCTTACGTATTCGTGGGAAAATTAGGTAATTAGGCTGAGATGCTAAAAGATCCAATCAGTCCCCTTATAACTATATAGTTTACATAGTATGTTTTGTTATATTTACTTTAAATATATCTATATGTTTCATAATTTTAAATTTTTTTATTTATTTATTTAGTAAGACACTCCTACGACATCTTCACATTACATTCTCAAAGTAAATTAACAATTACTGGTCCCGTGTAAGACACCTTTACAGGAGTGTGCAGCACTCGATATAAAAACTAAAAACAATATTGCTCATAACCTTACAAAACTAAAATTAAAATCAAAATTACCTAACTACAAATTATACAATAAAAAGAAAAATAACGAAAATAAACATTTTATTTTATTTAATTTAATTTAATATTCTATTTAAACCTATCAATGTTGTGTAATTGATTTAACTTAAGACTGTGTCCGTGTAAACGTTTTAGTGTAATTTTTTATATGTAAACTGTTGGCGATCCTTTCTTAATAAATGAATATATAATGCCGGTCACTAAAATTAGTTGCTTAATTTAGTTTCGTACTCGTTTGAATTTTAATTCAAATTTAGTTTAATATGAAAATTTTGAGTACAATACAGCCTCATTATACTAAAAACTCATTAAAATCACCTTTATTTCAGTTACAAAATAAACCCAAAAAAAAGAATTGGATCGATTGTAATCACTTTCCGAGTAATAAAAATAAAGTTAAAACATGTTACTTTTTCCGTCATATGCCTAGTTTATGGCAATTGTGTTAATGGAATTTCACCGGATCAATGGGAATAAAATATTGGCAACGGTCTTGAGTTTCAGATCTATATTGCAAACCGTCTAATACCATAAGATAGATCCTCCGAGCAGACTTTTGTGGACTTTAGAATACCCGTTCTATTATGTTTAATCAGAGTTTTTGCGTAATGGCGAGATTAATTTAGACTTGCGTTTGGAGTTTTATTACGCTTTGTGGTCTGTTGAGATTATTTTACAGTCTAGTTGAAATGTAAAAATTATGAGATGTCGTGATTCTAGAATCTAGTTAAGGAAGCTGGCCAACTGAGAATCGGACAAAGGGTTTCGGTAAGAAATGCAAAGACACGTTTTAATAGCATAATAACTATTAAGCACAGATACGTATTAGTATTAGTAAACTAAACTATAGCGGCCTGTCTACTGCGAGATGTAATGGGCCATTAATGTATCACTCGAATGACACTTCTGGCACTTACTGACATTTTTCATAATCATCATAATCATAGCCGTAGGACTACTATCCACATCCACCGATGGACGCGCCTCGCTCATGGGTCTCCAAATTATGAGGGGAGTGTTGCCATACTCGCAACGCTTGGCAGGCGTGTTAGCGAGCGCAGTATGGGATGTTGATACACGGCGATGCGGCGTTTTATTATCAAATTTTACCAGAGGCGCGACCAATGCCGCTTCTACCTGTCAATGCTGCGTCCCTCTTGTACATTTTGTATGCAAAATGATCGTGTTGGAGCGCGCCGCACCGCCACCGTACCACTACCACCGCCGCCGCCACACATCGCCGCCGCCGGCTTCCGTCTGGCTTGCGCTTAAGGCTTGCAAGTCGTTAATGAGCCATTACCTACATATTTCCGTGGACGGCCCGCCTTCTCGTATTTTAGCTGTAGATTGTTGTCCACGACCACTGCTGGACGTTCATCATGAACGTGATCTTAAAGATCCATGGTGGATCTCCAAGATTATGAGTTGCTATACTCGCCACGCTGGGCAGGCGGGTGGGCAAGCGCAGAACGAGAGTGCGCTACCGGCTTTTGAGGCAGGAGAATACTCGCCTTTTGAAGGACCCTGTGTGTGTTTGTACGAGTATGTTACGTGTGTGTATTTCGTGTTATGTATTGTTGTATTGACTGACATGTGAGCATTAAAAACTTGTAACTTGGAAAATATGTTGCTGCCATATTATGGTTTATGATTTCTGACTACCCACTTCCAACTCATCATTTTTAATACTCGTAACAAAACAAAATTGTTCTAGGAAACTCTGCGAATAATTTTTTGTGTTGTAAGGTACCTAATCATTTATTTTAAGTATGTAGGCTGTGTGTTTAAAGTAGCTTATTGATTAAGTTAGTTCTGCACGAATTACGCTGTAATAATCTAAGCTTATCTTGTATTTCTCTTTTAAGTGAATGTATATTCTTTTGAGAAATAAATTTCTAAAACCGTAAACCGTATGCCATAAACGGCACGCTTGATTGGCGGGTTAGCGAGCGCAGTTGAAAAGATGTCGATACACGTGATGACGCTGCTGCCTATCTGCCAAATACCTCCGGAAGATAGACAGTAAGAATATTCTTACAGCCTATCTTTCTTACTGCATCCACGGGATAGAGAGGAGTGCCAACATTTTACTGCCGTCACCTAGACTAGCCATTATGATCACAAACAAATATGCACCTACGTATTATCGAATTACCCATTTCGAATGATTGCAAAGGTGATGCATCCATTCTGGTCACGCTCTCAATCAACGCCAATATTGTACAGTAATTAGTCAATCGCTTTATTGACAAACTGTTCATATTGAAGCCGATTAATACCAGCGAGTGGGTTATTCTGTGAATAAATTATTGTAAGCTGAACAGAGAGAATTTGTTAATTTTATATATTCTTTTTCAGTCAAAGTTTGACTTAATAATGATCAATGTATATTTGTTGATCAATGTTTAGTTGATCACCCGTATGGGTGCAGTCAAATTATAACATGTAAATTTTTAATAAGGTTATTAATTTCTTTGAAAATGTTGTACCTAAGTGTGGTTAAACACTATAAAAATAACAAACTATGTATATAATGTGTCCATTAAACAATTATATAAAACGAAATACACATGGGCTCCTACAAAAGGCGGATATTCTCCCTATATATTTTAAAATGCTATCAGACACACTGACAGGCAACGTACACCCTAAACCTCTGATCCTAGAGAATTCAAATTTTCAGTGTAGGTTTGTGGTGTAAAATCGCCCACTAAGAAGGGGAATTTGGTAATTCAAACTCAAAGGGTTCAAAGTTGTCTTTACTACTGTGCCATATCTCTAAAACCGTGCATGGTAGACACTAGAAATTTAAAGAAATAAATAAATAATGCTAAAGCTAAGCAGAACTTGTTTACGGGTGCTAGATGTCTGATATACTTAATACTAGTTCATCATCATCATATCAGCCCGTTGACACCCACTGCTGGGTATAGGCCTCCTCTTCAGCACGCCAACGTAAACGGTCCTGTGCAAGTCTCATCCACTGTCGTCCGGCAACCCTGGCTAGATCGTCCGCCCATCTGGCAGGTGGTCTGCCTCGAGGCCGTCTCGCTTCCATCGGAAACCACTCTGTTACCGCCTTGGTCCATCGGCAAGCGTAGTCAGGGTCATCGAGGCTTGGCAGCTGGATCTCTGACGGGGATTCTTCGCACCCTCTGCCCCGCCGGAACCGAAGCCGCTGCCAGAGTTCGGAATAGTGGGGCTGCTGGGAACTGAGGGCCGTTTGTATTGGACGTGTTTCATAATGAGAGGGGGTTTAGCCATAAAACACCACGCTGGTCAGTGCGTCTTGGTGAGTCGCCGGAGCCTTGTTTGTTTATCAGCAGGGTCACCACGTGCAGGTAAGGTTGGCTTGAGAGGCTGGATGGTTTGCCCCCCTTAAGAGATAAATATTTTTTATTTTATTATATAGAACACCCAGAACACCCTGAACAAGTATCTGTAGATCGTACAGACATTTGTCTTGAGGCGGGAATCGAATCTCTTGCGTCTCTTGCGTGGCAGGCGGACCATCGCCCCTTGCGCCACAAAGGTCGTCATTTGAAATGTATGTATGTACATTAAAATACCCTCGCACCTACTTCTCAAAACCAGTCGCAGCGATCAATCACGGAACTAATACTAACATGACATGAGAGGCTGAGAAAAGGCACTTCGCCGGCACGCTACCACGTTACCTAGCGCCGGTAGGGTCGAACACAACCGTTCGCCTAAAATAGGGCAAATACTACAATTTGCCGGGGGATAGGAAACTGGTAAGATTCTCGCCGCGCGTACAAATGTTTTCATTGTATATTTTAACAAAGCAGAGCTTAAACTATGGTAAACAGTTGGTTCATAATACTTACAAACATCCTGTTGTAAATACACATTTATCGCATATTAGCTGTCCCGGCGAATTCGTAACGCCTCAAAATCAATTAACAACTACTAACTACTTACTAGAGTACCTTACGAGCGTAGACGTTCGTAAGGTAAAAAAAAGCAAAATGTTTCTTGTTTCTAATAAATACAAATGAACATTTTACTTTTTTTTACTACTACCACCATTACTCTACACTATAACTATTTTAGTTCTACCAACCACTACATACTCTTCATCTATTATCTATTCTACAAATACTAACTTACTACTCTATTCCTACTAAATACTCTTCTACTACTAACTACCACTACATACGTTTTTTCTGCTACTCAACTAATTTCGAAAACCCTACTGCATTCCAATGGTGAAAAAGTTTTTAAAAATTGGTTCATTCGTTTTTGTTTATAAATTGTTGTGTTCTTTGTTTTTTCTAAATTGTTTTTTTTCAATGTTTTGCTTATAATCTGTATATTGTTTGTTTAAGATTGTTTTATTTACCGACTATCTATTCAATCTGTCCCTCTCCTGTCTCCTTCTCGTGCGTCAGCGTGGCATCTGAGCCTGGCCAGGTGCTACACAATGCTGAGTTGGGACCCATTTACCCTCGCCACATCCGCTTCTTCGTGTCCGCAATGTGTTAAATATTATTGTAACTTCTTTTTTTTCTACCCATTCTTGTTTATACTTATAGAATGTTGTTTTTTTTTTTGGATGTATGTTTTGTGTTGTAGTTCGTCTTCTTGTCTTTCTCTTAACATGAAGAGCAAAAAAAAAACTGTCAAGAAAGTTTGATAAACGGCTGTTTACTGCTTGATATTATCTATGTTGGTGAACTCGAGTCTAAGAGGCAGCCCTACTAGCAAACTTTAATGTTTCCTTGGCGTGTTTGAAAATAAAAAAGTTTAAAAAGATATTGTAGACCGATAAATAAATTGGAGGTGGTATGATTTGTGCAGCAGCGGTAAGGCATGCTAAAAGCTAGTTACGCTTTATTTCTTTATTCGCTGCCGTTATAATTATTAGGTTGTGCACGAATATTATTTTAAAGTAGGTTTTTGCTTGATTATATATAGTAATTAAAAACGCATTAGAACCACTTTATTTATTAAGTTAGGTCATATTTAAAACGATTTAGTCATAGCACGTTGCTATAGGACAGTAATTTAGCATTAGCAACGAGCGTTTTTCAGGAAAATGAACGTAAGAACTACTTTGCGCTGGACTGAATAATGCTGGACATTAAATACCCCAAAATCAATCATCTCCCCTCAAAAATGCACTCTGATAAGACTTGAACCTGTAAAGATCAGATTTTACACTATAAACACTGGCCTTACTGTTCTACACTGAACTCAGGTTCGAAAATCTTGAACGCTTATCAGTTAAAATACTCTAGTTAATGTAGGTAGTTCATTTCATTTGAACTGACTCCAAAACTGCGTGCATTGAAACTGTTAAGGAATAGGTTATATTTCCGCTCCATTGTGTAACAAACTAGTAAAGTTAAATAAGCTTATAAAAAACGGCGCGTGACTTTCATGAAATTGCACCTCACAGCATTAAAATTTCCACTGCATAAAATAAAATTCACGTTTATTCCCACTTATTCCCATTCGAGGCACTATAAAGGACATTTCCACACACTTTAAAATATATTAAATCTCCCTACGAGGGATAGTGAGCATCAACGTCACCCTAATACTTATTTCGAGCCCAACAAAGACATGAAAAATGGTTGAAAGTAGGCCTTGAATGGGATAAAGGTACTCTTATCTGTTCGTAGATTCCACATCATATGTCGGGTATTCCGTTTGTGTGTGTTCTGCATGAGAGGGTGTTAAGGCGTGAACACATATTGCGGGATTTTGACGCGCCGAACCAAGTCAGTTGAACTTAATTTATTTATTTATTTATTAGGGCACAAACAGTATACAATAGACTCAAGATTAACAAAGATTATAATTTATGGATACACCAATCAAGCTGCCACTAATTCTAAATAGTTTACAAAAAATATTTAATACACTGCGGACATTAATATGTTTAAGAAGCTATATGTAAGAAAACAAACAAAATGTAAACAAAAATTAATAAGAGAACATAATACTAATCTAAAAGAAAAACTTGTTTTTTAAATTGATTCTATAGCAAAAATAAATCACAATCAGAGAATATTTCATTATGCAACTTACTTACTCTGGGAATGAAAGAATTAGATGCATAATTCGATTTCTGATTATATAAAGCAAAACGATTATTGGTACTGCGAGCATTTAAACGAGGGCATTTAAAACTTAATCGACCTTGTAAATATGGTGAGTCAACTAAACCATTCAAAATTTTAAACAGAAACATTTGATCCTTGACCGTGCGCCGGCTTTGTAGTGTGTTCGAACTAATAGTTAGAGATGTGTCGCAATTTTTAATTTTAAATTTAAGATGTTTAATGAACTTTGATTGTATTCGCTCTATGCTGTTAATATAAACTTGATAGCGAGGATTCCAAACACTTGATCCGTATTCCAAAATGGGTCTTACGAGTGAATTAAAAAAAGCTACCATTGTTTACCATTGTGTACTATCACTAAAATCTTTACCGACTCTGAGCACAAATCCTAATAACCGATAAGCTTTATCAGTTATGTATATTCTGAATATGTGATTTAAACATCAGCTTATTATCAAGGAGAATACCTAAATCATTGACTTCCGTTACTCTCTGGAGCGGTACATCATTTATATAATAAATATAATTAAACATTGATTTATTGCGAGAAAAGGTAATACAATTACATTTGGAAACATTTAATAGTAAATGATTATCATTACAGTACTTGCTTAGTCTAGACAGGTCACTCTGAAGCTCTTCACAATAACTGGTAGACCTAATCATTTTGAAAATCTTTTTGTCGTCTGCATAACGTGTGCAACTTAAGTGCCATTACCATTCACGCGAGTGTTGATACACCGATGGTCGGCACTTTTATTGGTGTAAATCATTACTTTTATTCTCATTATTTTCAGTCGGGGTCACGTAGCAAAGTCATGTCAATATTTTTCTATATCGTGTCATTTTATAACAATGATCATCTCACCCGTTACTGTTGGACAAAGACCTCCCTTGTATCTCTTTTTATATTTCTTTGTCGCTTTGGTACTGTACTGTCATGACAATGTAAATTTATATGTATAAATAAATAAATAACTACCTCATGACCAAGTCCGGATCATGAGGGATTGTTGACTTAGTCACCACGCTTGGCAGGCGGGTTGTCGTGGACAGTACGGAGTGTTGATACACTAAATGACGCGGCCGCCCATCTTCCGAAGGTATCGCTTGGCAGATCTTTACTTACATCCATGCATCCATGTGCAAGAGCATCATTTTAGAGCCGGCACCCCGCGGCAAACACGGTTTTAAAGCTAATCCGCTTATAAAAGTATGCACTAATAAATCAGTGTGTATAAGCCTTTATACAAATAGATAAGTAGGAAAAGGTGTTTATTGATGTATTTCCTTGGGGGACGGATTTAAACGGATAATGCTGATGTACCTTTGTGCTTAAAGAAAAAATATATAATGTTTACGAAAAGTACCTAATAATAATGTTATTAGGCTATCTAGTCGCACTAGCCGGACTCCGCGGATTCACCCACGTAGTTTCCGCTCCCGTGGGAATACGGGAATAAACACAACCTATGTTACTAAGGGATAATGTAGAATTCTATAGGTGAAAGAATTAAAAAAATCGTTCCAGTAGTTTTTGAGTTTATTCGTTTAAAACATACAAAATACAAATCTTTCCTCTTTATAATATTGAGAGATAGCAATAAACATGGCGGCCATACTGCATTAATATAAGTTGCTGATGCTGTATAAATTATATTATGGATGTGAAATGCCAAATATCATAATCATCATCAACAGCTTTCTTTTGTAAACACCAAATAATCGGGTCCTGCGCTGGGCCAAGCCAGGAACCCTTTTAATATTATAAAGCCAAAATTTTGTTGGTATAGATTATATAATGAAATGAATATATAGATGTTTGTTACCTTTTCACGCATAAACTACCGTACGGATTGAGCTGAAACTTTGCATACGTTAAGATGTTGACCAGGAATAACGCATAGGCTACTTTTTATCCGGGCACAACGCATGCGAAGCGGCGGGCCGAAGCTAGTATAGTAAAAAAATATTCTGGTTATTGATGTCGCAGTATTGAATCTTCCAATTAAAGTCTTGTCAAGTGGTCTGGAGTCGTATTTCGGGTAAACATGAAAAACGAGTGCAAGGGGTGTAAGGGGTTTCAAATATCATCCTCTCGAAACCCAAGCCAACCTCACCTGCCCGCCGTACACCCTGCTTACCAAAAAACGAGGCTCTGGCGCCCAACCCGCACTGGACCAGCGTGGTGGGTCACGGTCCCAACCCCCCCAATTAATTACACAACAAACTACAGGCCTCAAGTTCCCGGCGTCTCTAGGGTTGGGTCTGTTGATGACGGAAGACAGAACCACCTTGGAGCCAGGGGTGCGAAGAATCACCAGGCAAGATTGATCCCCCATCAAACGACCTAGGCAAATCACACAACGGATAATGATTGCTACTTGAATATTATCACTTATAATGTTAAAACTTTAAAATCCGAAGAGAAGCTCCTAGAGCTCAAACTGCTCTCAAAGAAATAAAGTGGGATGTTGTTGAGTTCAACATCTTTTACCATTATGGAACAGACAGCACTAAAGTACGGAGTAGGCTTTATAGAAGCAAAAAATGGATAAACAACATAACAGAATTTAGTGCCTATTCAGACAGGGTTGCGGTACTTAAAATTAAAATATTAGACAAACAACTGTTAACCGTAATCAAATGTTATGCTCCCACATCAACACATTCTAATGAAGAAGTATAAGCATTTTATATCGGATATCGATCCCAAGCCGATTTACGTAATGTAAAACAGAACTCTGTTGCTTCTAACAAAACTTACAGAAAAACAATTTTCAACCAGTGATTTGTATTCATATGTACAAAACATATTATACTTAGGTATCTTTATAATATCAACTTATAGACATAAAACTTATTTCAATCTCAAGCTTTATTAGTTTTATAGCTGGTATAGTAAAAACAAAACAAGGCGTGAGTGAATCTCGGGTGCCGGGATTTAATTTTATTAGCTTTTTTCCTTAATATTTCGCTTCCAATAAGAATTATTCACTTTTAGTGTTACAAACCTACTGTAAGACAAAGCCTCGCCATATAAATTCTGGGAACTAATTCGACATTTGAACGTTATATACGTCAAATCTTAATCTTACACCCTGGATACAAGTTCAACGAAAAATTGCACACATTTTTGTTTTTACTTTATCAGTTGTCTATTTTACAAACAAACATACGAAAGTTAACGCTAGAGCTATTGTGCCATGATCCTATTTTAGTTATTTTTTGTTATAATGCTAATTTTCTTACCTTAATAGATTGTCGTGCTATTTTCCGCTGCGAAACCTTTTAACCAGCATGAGTAGAGTCTTACAAATTCCAGTTCATTGAACTTGACTAAATGTATCCTTATTTCGTGGTCGCGTGATCGTTCCGTGGCGTGTCGTTATATTAACAGTCATTACAGAATTTCCCAATAATCAGGCCACTGAAACATTAGCTGTGGGCTACACGAAAAGAGAATAAATAATGGGCAAAGTTTGCGGTTAATTCTGTTCACCATCTGCGTAAAACGTCGGAGTTTTTTTTACATTCCATCCCCTGTAATCCGTAAATATGGGGTCATTAAGCCGGCGCGATGCAAACTGCCTTTTATTAAACCGGTAGCTTTGGCATGAATTTTAAGCGCTTTCGAAAGAACTCCGAGTTCTTTGCAAGTTTGAAATATTTAGTGATGTTGGCTCGGTTTTACTTGCGGCTTCATAACCTTAAATATGATTGAGTGGATCGAAGCAATGAAAGTAATGCGATAGAAGGCAAACTTATCCTAGTGTGTTGGCAATATTATTGCAAGAAATTGCACAAGGCTGGATCCTTTTAAGTGCAATACTTAAAGAAGATGGCGCTGGTGTGACAGCGGTCAGCGATTGGCCCCGTGCGCGCCAAATGCGCGATTTGGCGTAAAGTTCAGAAGATTATAAAAATCCTCGAAGAAAACGTCTTCATGTTGTGATTCAAACTAACAACTTTCGTTTGGTTATTTGGTTATTGGAAAGTTGTTGTTCAGTAAAGGTATTCCAGAATATAATTATATTTTGCTTTTTAATTCTATAGAACATGTTAGACAGCTAACACTTTTAAACAGAGTATTCCATTATTTAATGTAAAATTCATGGCATTTCATATACATTATAGAATCATGGAAATTAGAACTTTTAACCAACTTCAAAAAAGGAGGCGGTCGTCAGGTCGTCCATATTAATTGTTTTTTGTTTTTACACCCAGTTTTAAAAAAGAAAAAATGTTAAATCGATGGAAACAGATATAGCGGGTTGAGTATTTTCATCAACATTTCAGCATAATATTTAATATTTTTTTATTCAAGTCGGTCTATTTTTGTTGAAAAAGTAAGGAATAATTTATCTTTGATAGTTTAATTGCACAAGGCCGGTTAAATATAATAGAGATACATAATAAGAGTGATACGCGGTTTGGGTATTTTCAGCAACATTTCACGGATTTTATCATTGAAGTCGCTTATTTTGTTGATAAAGTTAAGAATAATTTCTCGCTGACAGTTTCGTTGCACAAAGCCGGGTCTAGTCGGGGTATACATCAATGTGTCTATTAAGTCCGTGGTCGCAGGAGACCCATCGGTTCATTTATTGAAATTTACTGTAAAGCCCTCGCGACCCCTTGAGAAATTGTGCTGAACGGTAATTGATTTATTAAAAATGTGACTGCAAGAACTTCTTTGGTCTATCGATTATAGTTTTAGAAGCGCCAGTCATTTTTAAACCAGTCCTGCATAAATGTATTTGGATTTATATATTCATAATTTTTTATAAAATGGCAGCTAAATTATGTTTTTTTGCCTGTTCTTGCGATATTGTAT